>CP141155.1:58460936-68460936 GCA_035233585.1 Antiaris toxicaria
AATCATCATATAGATTTTAACATTTCATCCATTGAACATGTTAAAATATGATTGTCATTTCCTTTCATTTCAAAATTTTCAGATATACATCAGTTCGAAGGCTACATTTTCAAAACAGCCTTTTGATACAGTCATATATACACATACATAGATATATATACATTTATACATCACATGTGTCTCTATATCTAATCTCCTAGTTGGGGTTGATTCGGGATTGTCAAAAATTCCACTGGATCTATTTCATCCTCATCTGTACCGTTTCCCACCTTGGATGGCGTCGATCCTTCAACAGGACCCGTAGCTTTTGGTTGCCTTGATGGACCAGCCTCATGATCGTTTGCCATAGGCTGTGCCCCGTACAGACGGTCTAGCATGGCCTCCTGCAATAGCTGCTTCCGTCTCTTGAGCACCATGTGCTCCATCATCGTCTCCTCCTCTACTTTAGCTACAATAACTATAAACTCACACAAGGTAGTAGGGTATAAAGGGGTACCCTCTGTTGTAAATCAATAGTGAGTCCCTTCCAAAATATATCACAAAAATCCTCATCTGTAAGGTTGGATAGAGGACATCTCTTCACAACGTCATCTTGAAACCAGACTGCATACACGAATACAGTATCACTCAGCATCATCTGCTGTCTCTCTGCCTGAAGAACAAAATCTCTGACATCTGTATACTTGGGCATGGTTCGTGGCGGCGTTACTACACTGTTCTCAGAAGGGTCTGAAACCGGTGCTGAACTCCTCTGCGAAAATTGCTGCATCATGATTTGGTGAAACTCAGCCCAATCAAGTGCTAATAGCATCTCCTGATCGCAGTACTCCCAATACAATTGTGCATCGTCACGAAATGTGCCAATTACCATCAGTACCCAGCAGTCCTCATCTATGTAGCACTGGCGCATGATCGTCTCTACGTCATGTAGCCAATCTCGAGTAGAGATCCCTTGTTGACCTCCCTCGAATGTAGATGGATGATTGCCTCTAAAAGCGTGTACTGCTCGTACTGATACTCTAGCTCTTATACGAGCTCGATCTCCTACCACTGGAATATCTACCACTATTGGTGGGTTTACAATCGGTCGAGTAGGTGGTGCTTGTACTGGTGCCAGTGCTACTGTCCTCGGCACTGGTGACTTAGGTATCGACGGTCGATGTACTGCTCGATGAATCATCGATGGTCTGATCACGGGCCTAGTCCATACTCGGATCGGTCCTCTCGGTCGATATGGGTGGGGTCTCATATAAGGTGGTCTAGTCATCGTACGTCCAACAAAATAAATAACCTCAAATAAATGAAAAGTTAACTAGTCTTAAAGAAAGCTAACTTACTTGGATTGACGAGTAGGTCTCGTTTCGTGTCAATAGGGATATGGTCAACCGCTCTGATACCAACCTGTGACGCCCCCGGATCCAACCACCCGTAACTGTCATGAACCGACTCTGTTGCCAGCCAAGACAGCCCGTGTGCCGAATCCGGAGCACCATTTAAAACTCTTTTTGTCTCAACTCTTATTTTTCAAGGCCTAGATTTCGCCCATAATTTTTTTTCTTTTTTTTAATACACACTTTTCCTTAAAAGAAAGTTAAGTATGAAAGCCTCATAAAATACAATATTAGCTTTTAGATGTCTTTTTTTTTTAGTACAACATAATGTATAATATACAAAATATTTATACTGTATTTTTCAAAGACACATTCTCTTCAATTCCCTAACTCTCAAAACCCAGCGGAAGACTGATGGGAGGACCAGACTCACGGTGAATTCCCTATCCCACTAACATGTGCACATCCTGCTGCCATCCATTAATCTACTGGACAGGTTTCTTACCTACAACATGAATAAATTGATGAGCTAATAGGCTCAGTAAGTTTAAACATACTTAATAAGAATTACATAGATTCAAAAACATTAAAATCTAATTTCCTATAAATAATACTATTCATACATGAATTAAAATCTAATTTCCTATAAATAATACTATTCATGATGAATAGTACTATTCATCATGAATAGTATCTTTGACCCTTGACCGATGAATAGTAACTGTTACCCTAACTGGTTACTATTCACATTACTCTAATTGATTACTATTCATATTGCTCCAACCGATTACTATTCACATTACTCTAACCGATTACTATTCACATTACGCTAACCGATTACTATTCATATTACTCTAACCGAATTCACAAAGCTTAGTGTTAGTGTCGGTTATGCTCAATTATGGCTTTCGTCATATTATTGACTATTCTCTCTATTTAGTGTTGAGCTTATTGTGGCAGTATCGATAGTTTATCTTGCGTGCTGACTGGGAGGGCCTAGGGAGCGACCCTAGAGTTTCTTCCTCTCCAGCCCTTATTATGTCCTCGTAGGATCTGAAAAACCTCCACCACGACGTTGGAGGGACGGTACGCGTTAAATGGTTTTATTACCATCTTTCAATTATAATTCTGACTAAGTGACATAAATCGTCACCTCAAGGTCACTAACCTCCATCGCCCGTAGGCCTTAGATATTTTTTTCCTTTTATTATGTGGGACATGTTGTGACGCCCCCGATTCTGATCACCTGCAACTGTCATGAACCGACTCAATTGCTGACCAAGACAGCTCATGTGCCGAATCTGAGTTGTCAATTTAAAACTCTTTTTCTTAAACTTTTATTTCTCAAGGCCCGAAAATTTCGCCCATAATTTTTTTTCTTTTTAATACATACTTTCTCGAAAAGAAGGCTAAGTATAAAAGTCACGTAAAATACAATACTAACTTTTAGTTGTCTTTTGGAGTATAACATAATGTATAATTTACAAAATATTTATACTGCATATGTTTTTCACAATCTCTTCAATTCACTAACTTTAAAAGCTCAGCAGAAAACTTATGGCAGGACCAAGTCTACGGTGAATTCTCTATCCCTTGACACGCGCACATCCTACCGCCATCCATATATCTACTGGACAGGTTTCTTGCCTGCAACATGAACAAACTGGTGAGCTAACAGGCTTAGTAAGTTCAAACATACTTAGTAAGAATCACACGGATTCAAAAACATTAGCAATTCAATTTCCTATGAATAATATTATTCATCATGAATAGTATTATTCACCATGAATAGTGACTTTAACATTTGATCGATGAATAGTAACTATTACCTTAACTAGTTACTATTCACATATCCTAACCGAAATCATTATACTTAATGTATACTTCGGTTATGCTCAATTATGGTTTTCATCATATTATTGATTGTTCATTCTATATTTACTTTCTAGTGTAGAGCTCTTTTATGGCAGTATCGATAAATTATTGCGCGCTGGATTGGGAGGGCCTAGGGAGGGACCCTAGAGCTTTAGCCTCCATAGCCCTTATGTCCTGTAGGATCTGAAAAACCTCCACCATAACGTTGGAGGGGTGGTACACCTTAATGGTTTCATTACCATCCTTCAATTATAGTTTTGACCAACTGACATTAATCGTCACCTCAAGGTCACTATCCTCTATCGCCTGTAGGTCTTACATATTCTCTTTTCTCATTATATGGGATATGTTATACTAACTAATCCCCAAATGTCATTAAGACTAAATTCCTAATGTACAACTAATACATAATAAAGTAACACAGTATTTCATGTTGCAGATATGAAAATGCTTGAACTTACCAATAATGTGACAATGTCCACTTTCGGAACTCCTCCACAGGTCTATCTCTAGTTTGGGTTCCTACAGACATAATATTGTCTGTTAATACCCTATATTAATTATCACTTTAAATATCTTTATTTTGTGATAAATTTTTCAACATAATTCAACTTGTAACATGGTACACGGCCTTCAACACGCCCGTGTTCATGATCGTGTACCTCCTGGTTTCTCACTACATGGCCGTGTTGTTTCCTATCTAGCCATGTAACTGTACACGGCTTGATACACGCCAGTGTTCAAACCCGTGTACCTCTCGGGTTGTAAAATTTTTCCTATACAAGGCCGAGTATTCTTCTACACGCCCGTGTTCTTCAAAATTTTTAGATTTTTAACTCTAAAATCTTTATTTTGAATCCTAGAATTTTATTTAAGTCATTCTAGGTCCCTTCGGTATCATTTTACAGTTTTTGATGCTAAAAACCCTAATTGTTCATTTTTCGACCCTCGATTACTATTCATCCATCACCTAGGGTCGTTTCTTGTTTTTCGAGCATTTCGGAGCCTCAAATGGCCATTTCACTATTCTTGAAACACTTTTCATCCCGTCCCGGACGCTCGGTCCTCGAGAGGCTCGGGTTTCTTATCCCGACCTAATTTTTTTCCTCGTTTCCCAAAATACCCCTAATATGAAATTTTTTCCTGTTTTGGGTATTTTAGACTTTAAGGGTCATTTTACTATTCCTTTTTGGGTTGGTTTTTCATTTTCAATCCTAATCCATCGAGGGGTCCCGGTTTCCTTCCTGAGTCCAATATTTTTACTCCTCGTTCCCTGAAATGCCCTTATGCCGTTTTAGAAATTTCGACAGCATTTCCGCTTGTATTTTTAGGTTTTCCGGCTTTAGGTATGCCTCAGAACCTTTGTACCTGCCATATACTATACCAGAGGCCTATTTTATACAAAGTTTCCAAACTTTGTATACAAATTTTCTACATAACCAATATTCAAAAATCCATACATAATCAATAATATTTTCCAAACTAACCTTGGTTTAACATGTTAATCATCACCAAATAGTTTTCATCACAACATTTCAAAAATCACATATCACTCTTAGGTTTTCTAATGTGTAAATCAACATCAAAACCTAACAAAACTTTCATTCCAACCCTAGTATTAGCCACGGATTTTTCATGCAAATCACATAGAAAATCTTACTTTCTTTTGTAGGGTTTTTGTCAACATTCCATATTCTCATTCAACACTAAAAATTTCCCATTTTCTAGTGTTCATATCCCACGGATTTTAGCATGAAATTTCATCAAAATTTTCTTATTTCCTTATTCCAATTCATGCTTAATTCAACATGCAATCAAATGGATCTAAACACCAAATCAAAACAACAATTTCGACTTTACTTTTCACACCAACTATGCCACGGTTTTTCAATGGAAATATGCAAAATTTTTGCTTGTTTCATAACCCTAAATCATGCTTCAAAATATAAACATCAAACCAATCACAACATCAATCAAAACATCAACTTTTTCAATGTTTTTCTACTCTATAAACCCATGGATTTTCACTAAGAAAATCAAAGGAAATTGCTTCAATTTTGAAGATTACCTTATCTAGTTGATGGCTTGATGTTAGAATTGTAATGAAAGCTAAGTTTGGTGTGAAATTTTCAACAAAATTTTTGACTTAATGGGGAAGAAAGCTCACAGATTTTGGGCTAAAAAAAAGCAAGAGTTTAGCTAAGTTTCTCCATATTTTTGAATGAATTATGATGCCTATTTATAGGCAAAAACCAAGGGGTTTTTAGTAAATTTTTCCAACAATTTGCTAACTGTTCAAGGGTCAAAATGCAATAATTTTGGGCCAAAAACCTATTTTTTTTCTTTCTCCCTTTCCACATGGTCGAATGGCCTTATAGATAATTCTAATAAATTTTTTTTTTATCATTTTGGCAAGATCTAAACCATTGATCAAAAAGTAAGGTGATCCTAGCCATACACCTTTCATCTTACTTTCCAAACCAAAAAATATAAAATGGATTTATGGCATCAACATGATGATGTCATCCTACTATTTATATTATTTTACTAATTAATTTGTGGTCAAATTTTGACCAAAAACCGAACCGAACGGAACTTTACCGAAATCGCATAGGCGGGTTCCGGGTGCCTCCGGTGCGATCGGTTTGTTTTATTTTGCTTTCGTTTGGCCATAATTCTCTACCATAAATGTGATAACCGGAAATTTTAGATTCTCGAATTATATTAAAATTGTATGTGTATAACAATTTTAATGAATAAAATGTGAAAAAGTTGTATTCCAATACTGTTGTGAATAGTGTAAAAATGTTCTGGTAGTGTTAAAGTGTGTGAGTTTGGGGATGGAAAATCTTACCGGACATAATTGGGTGAGACGGTTCTAAATCAGAGCCGAAAACCCTAGAGAGTGCATTAAAATGTACTAAAATAATAGAAATTTACGGTAGAAAATTCTGATCAAACGGAAGCAAAATAAGACAAACCAACCGCACTGGAGGCGCTGAGAACTCGCCTACGCTATTTCGGGAAAGTTCTGTTTGGATCGAATTACAGTCAAAAATTGACTACAAATTAATTAATGAATTAATATGAATAGTTGATGACATCACCTTGATTATGTCATAATACAAATTGTTTTCTTAAAATTAGAAAGTAATTTTGAAAGGTGTATGGTGTAGATTAACCTACTTTATGATCAATGGCTAAGATCATGCCAAAAAGCCATTAAAAAAAATTTTGTAAAAATTTTTAAAAGGCCATTCGGCCACTTGGAAAGGGGGAAGAAAAAAATTTGATTTTTGCCCCAAAATCTTTACTTTTTAGTCCTTGAACAATTAGGAAATTATTGGAAAAAATTACAAAAAAGCCCTTGGTTTTTGCCTATAAATAGGCATCAAAATTCAAGCAAAAAATTGGAACAACCAACTAAACTCTTGCTCTTTTTCTTCAGCCCAAAACTGTGAGCTTTACCCACTTTAAACCAAAAATTTTGTTTTCAATTTCACATCAAACCTAGCTTGAATTTCATTTCCAATCTCAAGGCATCAACTAATTAAGGTAAGCCTCAAATTTGAAGCATTTTCCCTTGATTTTTCATAGAAAATCCGTGGGTTTGGAGGATTGAAAAACAATGGAAAAAATTGTTGATTTGTTGATTCTGTGATTGGTTTGATGTTGTAGTATTTAAAGCATGAATTAGGATTGAAAAACAAGCAAAAATTTTGCATGTTTCCCTTGAAAATCTGTGGCTTCAATGGTGTGAAAATTTCATGAGTTTTGTTGTTTTGAATTAGTATTAATGTTCATTCAAGTATGTGATGAATTAAGCATGAATTGGAATAAAGAAACAAGAAAATTTTGATTTAATTTTCTTGCTAAAACCGTGGGCATGAACATTAAGAAATGGAAAATTTTTAATGTTGAAAGATGTTGATAAATACCCTACGAAAGAAAATGAAATCTTCTATATGTTTATGCATAAAATCCGTGGCTATAATTAGGGTTAGAATGCATATTTTGTTAGGTTTTTGAATGTTGTTTTATACATTGGAAAGCCTAAGAATGATGTGATGTGATGAAAATTAATTAGATGTGATTAACTAGTAAACCAAGGCTAGTATGAAAGAAAAATGTTGTGGTTTGTGTCGATTTCTAAATGTCGAATCATGTGGAAAATTTTTATACAAAGTTTGGAAACTTTGTATACAATAGGCCTCTGGTATAGTACGTGGTAGGTACAAAGGTTCTGAGGCGTACCTAACGCCGGGAAACCTTAAAATATAAGCGGAAATGCTGCCGAAATTTCTAAAAACGGCTTAAGGGCGTTTCGGGAAATAAGGGGTAAAATTATTGAACTCGGGAAGGAAACCGAGACCCCTCGGTGAATTATGATTAGAAATGGAAAACCAACCCAAAAGGAATAGTAAACCGATCCTAAAACACTAAAATGCCTAAAACAGGAAAAAAATTCATGTTAAGGGTATTTTGGGAAACGAGGGAAAAATTTAGGTCGGGATAGGAAACCCGAGCCTCTCGAGGACCGAGGGTCGGGGACGGGATAAATAACATTTAATAAGTAGTGAAAGGGCCATTTGAGACTCCGAAACACTTGAAAAATGAAAAAATGACCCTAGGTGACAGATGAATAGTAACCGAGGGCAGGGAAAAATGAAATTGAGATTTTGCAGCAATTTAAGCTGTAAAATAATACAGAAACCTAGAAAATACTATTTTAAAATAATTAGACTCAGAAAATAGGAAAAAAAATGATAGGACGAAACAATTATGATCCCGAGACCCGTTAGGGGCAAAATGGTCATTTTGACCAAAAATTTCTGAAAAGGCTCGGAAAGAATCCTAAAAGACTTAGAGTAATTTAGATAAAATTCTAAAACTCAAAATAAAGATTTTAGAGTTAAAATTCTAAAAATTTTGAGGAACACGGGCGTGTAAAGGGATACACGACCGTGTATAGGAAAAATTTTATAACCCGAGAGGTACACGGGCTTGAACACGGACGTGTATTGAGCCGTGTATAGTTACACGACTAAGAAAGAAAACAACATGGCCGTGTAGAATAGACCCGAGAGGTACACGGGCTGGAACACAGGCGTGTTGCAGACCGTGTACCACAAACAAAATTTAAATGTGTAGAATTGTTAAGTAAAATAAATATATATTTAAAATGATAATAAAACAGAGTATTAACAGACACTATTATGTCGTAGGAACCCAAAATAAAGATAGAACTGCAGAGGAGTTCCGGAAGTGGACACTAGCGCAGTATTGGTAAGTTCAAGCATTTTCGTGTCTGTAACATGAAATACTATGTTAATCTATTCTATACTAGCTGCACACTAGATATAAAATCCTATGAGCATTTGGGGATTAGTTAGTATAACATATCCCAAATAATGAAAATAAGTAAGACCTACGGGTAATGGAGGATAGTGACCTTGAGGTGACATATACGATCACTTGGTCAAAACTATAAATTGAAAGATGGTAATAAAACTATTAAAGCGTACCGCCCCTCCAATATAGTGGTGGAGGTTTGTTTAAATCCTACGGGGTTATCAGGGCTGTGGAGGATGATGTTCTAAGGTCACTCCTTAGACCCTTCCAGTCAGCGCGCTAATAATCATCGGTACTGCTATAAATAGAGCTCTACACTAGAAATCCAATAGAAAATAAGCAATCAACAAAATGGTAAAAATCATAATTGAGCATAACTAAAGTTTACGTTAGAGTAATGTAAGTTCGGTTAGGATATGTGAATAGTACATAGTTAGGGTAACTGGTACTATTCATCTGTCAAAGGTCAACTTTACTATTCATGGTATCATGAATAGTACTATTCATAGGAGATTGAGTTTTTAGTGTTTTTGAATCAATATGATTCTTACTATGTATGTTTGAACTTATTGAGCCCGTTAGCTCATCAGTTTGTTCATATTGCAGGTAAGAAACCTGTCCAGTAGATTCCTGGATGGCGGCAGGATGCGAGCGTGTCAAGGGGATAGGGAACTCACCGTGGATTTGGTCCTGCCATAAGTTTTCCGCTGAGCTTTTTGAGTTAAAGAAAATATGTTTGAAGACAAAATATACAGTACATATATACATTATATATGTTGTATAGTATGTTGTACTTATTTATGACATAGAAGAGCCAGTATTATATTTTATATCGTTTTCTTACTTGATAATCGTAAGAAAAAGTATGTATTAAAGAAAAAAAAATTTTGGGGCAAAATTTTAGGCCCTGGTGTTTAAGAAGTATGAGTAAAAGAGTTTAAAACTGACAACTCGGATTCGGCACACGAACGGTCTTGGTCGGCCGTAGAGTCGATTCATGACAGTTACGGGTACTTGGAATCAGGGGACGTCACAGTAAATTTCTATCGTTTTAGTGCATTTCGATGCATTCTCTAGGGTTTTTGGTTCTGATTTCGAATCGTCTCACCCAATTATGTCTGGTAAAATTTTCCATCCCTAAACTCACTCACTTTAATACTGTCAGAACATTTTTACAGTATTCTCAACAGTATTAAAACACAACTTTTTCATATTTTATTCATTCAAATTGCTATATACATACAATTTTAACCTACTTCGAGAATCTAAAATTCCCAGTTATCACACATGTTATACTAACTACTCCCCAAATGTCGATAGGACTTGATACCTAATGTACAACTAGTACATAACAAAGTAATACAGTATTTCATGTTGCAGACATGAAAATGCTTGAATTTACTAACATTGCGATAATGTCCACTTCCGGAACTCCTCCGTAATTCTATCTCTAATTTGGGTCCCTACAGATTCTTTATGTGGTACACGGTCTGTAACATGCCTGTGTCCCTGACCGTGTACCTCTCGGTTTTACTTTACATGGCCATGTTCCACTGTACATGCCCATGTACCATTTAAACTCTAGATTTTTAACTCTGAAATCTTTATTTTGGTTCCTAAAATTTTATTTAAGTCATTCTAGGTCCTTTCCGAGCTTTTCGAAAATTTTTGGTTAAAATGACCATTTTGGCCCTGACGGGTCTCGGAACCGTAACTATTCTGTCTTATCATTTTACAGCTTAATTTGCTACAAAATCTCAATTATCTATTTTTCGACCATTGATTACTATTTATTTGTTACCTAGAGTTGTTTCTCGTTTTTCTAGTGTTTCGAAGCCTCAAATGGGCATTTCACTACTCCTGAAACGGTTTTCATCTCGTCCCTGGCACTCGGTCCCCGAGGGGCTTAGGTTTCCTATCCCGATCCAATCTTTTCCCCTTGTTTCCTAAAATACCCCTAACATGAATTTTTTCCTGTTTTAGGTATTTTTAGTCATTAAGGGTCGGTTTACTATTCCCCTTGGGTTGGTTTTCCATTTTCGATCTTAACCTACTGAGGGGTCTCGGTTTCCTTTCTGAGTCTAATATTTTTACCCTTTGTTTCCTGAAATGTCCTTATGCCATTTTAGAAATTTCGACAGCATTTCTGCTTGTATTTTAAGGTTTCCCTGACATTAGGTATGCCTCAGAACCTTTGTACCTGCCACGTACTATATCAGAGGCCTATTTTATACAAAGTTACCAAACTTTGTATAAAAATTTTCCATATTAACCAATATTCAGAATTTAATACATATCATCAAATTCTTTCCAAACTTAGACTCGGTTTATCATGTTAATCATCACCAAATGTTTTTCATCACCTTAAGCAATTATCACATACTATTTTTAGGTTTTTCAATGTACATATCCACATCAAAACCTAACAAAGTTTTCATTCCAACCCTAGCATTAGCCACGGATTTTTCATGCTAATTTACATAGAAAATTTTGTTTTCTTTTCTAGGGTTTTTATTACACATTGGTTATCATTTATCAACTCTAAATTTTCTCATTTCAATCACACATAGGCCACGGGTTCTATGGGAAACAAACATCAAAATTTTTGTTTCCTTATTCCAATTTGTGCTGGAATGAACATAATATCAAACTTATATATCCATTAAAACCATTCACAAAATTTCCACATCATTTTCCACACCAATAGTGCCATGGATTTCGTAGAAATCAAGCATAAATTTTTACTTGTTTCTTAAACCTAATTCATGCTTCAAATTCTAAAACACCAAACCAATCATAACATCAACAACATCAATTTTTTTCAATGTTTCTACACGTCTATACCCACGGATTTTCACTAAGAAAACACATGAAAAAGCTTCAATTTAGAAGCTAACCTTATGAACTTGTTCCCTTGCAACCTTGGTTATGATTGAAGGCTATTTTTGGTATGAAATTTTAGAAATTTTTGGCTTGGAATGTACTTAAGGGGCATGGTTTTTTGCTGCAAGAAATTGGCAAGAGTTTGGCCATTTTTCTCTATTTTTTTGAATGAATTTTGAAGCCTATTTATAGGCAAAAGCAAGGGACTTTTGGCAATGTTTTTTTTCCAACTATATGCTAATTGTTTAATGACTAAAATGCAATATTTTTGGGCCAAAAATCAAATGTTTTTTGTTGCCCTCTTTCTAGGTGGCCGAATGGCATTTTTCAAAATTTTTAAAAGTTTTTTCCATGTCTTTTTGGCTAGATCTTGGCTATTGATCAAAAAGACAACAAATCATAGCCATACACCTATTAAACCTTACTTTCCAAGACTTAAAAATTGTATTTATGACATCATTAATGTGATGTCATCCTATTATATGCATGGGTTAATTCTCTAATTAATTTGTGGTCAAATTTTGACCGAAAGTCAAACTGAACGGAACTTTACCGAAATTACGTAGGGGGGTTCCGGGCGCCTCCAGTGTGGTCAGTTTGTTTTATTTTGCTTCCGTTTGGTCAAAATTCTCTTTCGTAAATTTCTATCGTTTTAGTGCATTTCAGTGCACTCTCTAGGGTTTTTGGCTCCGTTTTCTAACTGTATCACCTGATTCTATTTGGTAAGATTTTTCATCCCCGAACTCCTTCACTTTAACACTGCCGAAATATTTTTACAGTATTCCCAATAGTATTAAAACATAACTTTTTCATATTTTATTCATTAAAATTGATACATACATACAATTTTAATCAACTTCGAGAATCTAAAATTCCCGGTTATCATAATCTCTCTCTCTCTTTCCCTGCCAAATCACCATCGGTTGTTTTTGCAGGTCATCATTGCTGGTAGTCTCCTCTGCTCATTGCTACCACTAGTAGTCTCCTCTGCTCGTCAATACCATCCTCTATTGTTGGTTTCTGACCCCTATTCTTGGTGGGTTTGGTTGTTATGAGTATTTTGTAATTTTTTGTAATTTTTGTTGTTGATGGTGATTATGTTGTTGTTTTGTTGCTGTGATTATGTTGTTGTTGGTGATTTTTTTTGTAATTTCTGATTGAAAATTAGTTTATGGCTTTTTTTTTATTGTTGAATTTGTTAACTAGAAAATTTGTTTTAGGAAACTGATTGGAAAAATTGTTTATTGAAAGTTATTATTGAATTTGGTTATTGGAATATTTGTGTATGAAAAATTATTATTGAATTTGGTTAGATGGAAGGTTTACTAATTTGTAAATTTGAAAAAAGTGTGTAAAGTTTAATAATTGGTAAATTAAAAGTAAATAATATTAAAATAATTATTAATTATAGAAATATCGAAATTATAATAAAATTTATATTTAGATGGAAAGTTTAATACTTAACAAACTTTTAAAACAGAATGATTTATTTAGCAATTTATAATATTATTTAAATAGTTAAAAAAGAAAATATGACGCATTAGAAATAAATAAAAAAATTCTGTTAAATTAAAAAAAATCATTATTTGATTTTATTAATATTTTAAAGAATATGTGAAAAATTAAAAGTATAAAAATTAATAATTTATGTGGAAGTATAATAATTTTGACAAAATTTGATAAAGCTTCATATATTTATATAAAATTTACAATATAATTTTTTCATCTCTAAGTTGTGATATGTGATTGGATAGTCACCAAAAAAAAAAAAAAAAAGCTATACGTGGGTACAACTTTGTGATTTACATTTGGCACGTGCATGCATAAATGAACCTTAGACAATTTCAAGGATAAGTACATAGTAATTGATGCTTGTCATTTAATTTCACTCGCGCCTTTAGCAGAGGTTTTGGTACACCTTCCTGTGTTCTCCGAGTGTGCATCTGATAACATATTTTGGAGAACTAAAGGGAGATGTTGCCTAAATTTCTACAGAAAATAGCTATTGTGGGATGAGTGGCACAACATGTAAATTATAATACTGAATAGGATAGGGCCTTATCTTGTAGATTCTAAGTAATGGTGGTGTGTAGAATTACATGTATACATAAAGTATATGATTGACTTTAGTGATTGTGTCTGTTATTATTTAAAGTTGAAAGGTTGATGGATAAGAGTTGAATATATGTGAATAACCTGTTGTGTGATGAGTATTAGGGTAGTTTGTCTTCTTTTATTGAGGTCACAAAGCATTATGCAAATTCAGTTGGGCATATTAGTTATCCCTATATCAAGTGTAGGAACCATAAGATGTTGCTAGTAGAAATAGTGAAAGTGCACATATATTGATTTGTTTTTGATACAATTACTCTAAATGGATTCACCACGGTGAAGTATAAGTGGTTTTAAGTACTAATCCAATTGTCAATGAACCAATTGACAAGATGTTTATAGCGTTAAATGATGTTATTAGGATTAATGATAATCATGATATGTTAGGTGAGACAGAAGTGGGTATAAAAGATACATAGTATGATGAATTCAAGGATCTCTTATCTAAGCTCTAAGTAGGATTATATCTAGGTTGCTCTAAGTATTCATCGTTGAATTACTTAGTGAAACTGATGCACCTAAAGGTGCTCTATAAGTGGCCTAATGAGTGCATGGATGTAATATTGAAGCTATTGAAAAACGCATCCTCTGATGGGCAAAAGTTACCTACTTTTCATTATCAATCGAAGATGCTATTGAGTAACCGGGACTGAACAACAAAACAATTCATATATGTAAGTACAATTGTATTTTGTTTTGGAAGGAAAGGCCATTGTTATCCATATGTAAAAGTATGCTAACGTCTCGCATTAGTTCTGCCTTAACCATACCCCTCAGTAGGTGTTTACTACCACCGGTGTACTATGTTGAATATCCTATGTTGGAAAACATGTTTGGGTATATTTTATTTTAGACTATCCTTCGATGGCTCAAATACCATATGGATCGAATCTCATGAATAATAGTTAGATACTCAAGACTGATTTAATTATTAACCTTCATTAGAAGTTCTGTCAGTTAAATTGGTGGCTAAATTAATAATTGATAAGTGCTAAACTATACATATTTTTAGTCTATATTTAGGCCATTATTGTTTGGTTTAGGGATACTTTCATGGACTTTTGCACTTGATCGGTTTATATGTTGTTTTCAGGTCCTAACTAAAGCAATGGGAGCATAAGGAGGAGACTCGGAGCAGTTTGAAGCCTTTTGACCGAAGTTGAGCAGAACACGGTTTGGTACACGGCCGTGTATGTGGCCGTGTACGTGGCCGTGTACCTCTCGACTGACCAACATGTGGAAAGCTGTGTTTCAGGAAAACGGGCGTGTTCAGCGATATCAGACATAAAACACGGTCTAGTGTAAGTGGCCGTGTATAGATTTGACCATGAACCGTGTAAGCAGCCGTGTACAGTAGAAACAGGCATGTTCAGCGATTTAACAAGTACATGCCCGTGTCGAGGGAGAACACACGCCTGTGTTGGTTAATACACGCCCGTGTAAAATTTGCCAGAGACCGTGTCGAAGCCCGTGTTCTACCCAGGAAGTCGAATTTTGTTCTATAAAAAGGGCAGGATCTATCAACTGGAGAGGAGAGCCGTAAAACTGCAAGTAAACCTTAGGGCAGTAGAGAGGAGGTAGAATAAAGAGAGAAACACTCCAACAAGCGATCATCTATCAATTCAAGTTGGATTGCATTAGAATCAAGGGGATTTGTCATGGATTCAATTATTCTTTGTATTCTATTGAATTATAGTGCAGTTATTCCATTGATTATGAACTGATTTCTTTAATACCTAGATAGGAGGAACCCTATAATGAATATTGTTATTTGATCTTTATTTAATTCAATTTATTCTTCAAGTTTATTGAGATTCAATTATGTGTTCTTTATTATCATTGAATTGATATTTACTGGTGTATTGATTCATGTTTGATATCATACAACTGCGATTGAGAAATCCTATGTATGATTTGATCTTGCATAATTGAAGGGAGTTGCACGTGATTCTAGAGATAGGACAACATAAATCTTCTGGATTAGGGTTAAACCTAATAGAGAGATTCATTGATTGATTAATGCAATTCTGGGGGTTTTAATTAGGAAGAGATTTCAATTAATCAACCTAGGGTTAGTTGTTAATAAGCTTAAGAAAGATATTAACATAATTAAGGAGTTTCCACGGTCCAATGATTGGTAGATAAATTGATATATTAAGGATTAGATGCAATAGACATTTTAGGGGGATTCATTATCTAGGTATTGTTGGTTTGGATTGATTTCATCATGATTTTCTACTGTTTGGAGTTAATTTTGTGTTGGGTTGGTTTAATTTAATTCTTATTTAATTATTTCAGTATAAATCGACTATTTGTAGGATAGATAATAAGAAAAGAGTAAGTACTAGTACTCGTTAGTCCCTGTGGGATCGACACTCAACATTGTTATCTACTGTACTATAGAAACCGATAGGTGCACTTACCTAGAAGGTCTATAGTGTAGGAGATTGACCATACCAATAATCATTAATATATGTCTTAAATTTGGAGAGTTTAAAGTAATATATATTAATTGGATAGGGTTTATGTTTTTGGCTATTTGTTTCATGATCACCCTTGATGGCTTGAAGCAATAGATGTTAAAAAATTATTGTTGTAATGCTACATGTTTTTCCTAAGTTTTTCATGTAAGAGCATATTCATGTAATATTTGCTAAATCATGTTTTAAGTTTGCTTGTGCATTGATGTGATGTTAATATATATTTTTTCAGTTCTACATGTCACCCACACCTCTTATTATAATACTTACTAAAAACAAACTAAATGATGATAATTTAAAAGACTAAGAAAGAAACTTACTAATAGTTCTCAACTATAAGAATGTTACGAATAGCCTAAGCGAGAAAGACATTCTATATGTATTTCACTTATTTTGAACTGAATAATAAAATTATATTAGAGATTATTCATTACATTGTTATATGTCCTCATCCTATTTATATGTTAAAGTAAACATAAGCAAATATAGCTTACTGACTACTTGTATTAAACTATTAGAATGTTACATATAATGGACTTTTGTATGTGAGAAGACAACGTTATAAAATAAGTGATCTAAACTATAGTTCGTAGGCTATGTGCTTAGATCAAGCATCTAACTCATGTTAAGATTATTATGTTGTATAAAGCTAATTGGGGAGACAGTTTATCTTGACTATTCAGAGCTTTGAGTCGGGTAGAGATATAGATATGTTGTTTAGTGGTGACGTATGGGACCGGGATCAAATTGTAATTGATCTATATAGTCTGCTTGAGTGGATCATGTCACTTTTGATGTTCATTATATAATAACCTTAATCTTGAGTAGATGAATCGCTTCATATGTATGATTTGTATACTTTGATGTACCAAAGGCTAAAGTGTCTCAGAGGTAGTAAGCTTATAAATCTGTTTGTTGGGTATATAACTTATATACGATGGAGGGTTTATATATAGATATTAGAATCATAGCTCTAATGAGGAGTAAATGTTATCCTTTTAAAGGCATTATGCTGGATGTGAAAATGGACAAGGCATTAAGTAAATGAAATACATATAAAATGTCATTCCCGCTTAGGGCATTCCTAAAAATCTCCCACTTGCCCTAAGCTAATAGATGTGCCATGTTATGTATCTCCATCACCTCGACATGTCTTTCAAAGCTTCTAACCACCAAAGTCTTAATGAAGGGATTGGCAATGTTGTCCTTAGACGTGACCTTCCATACATCTATTAGTCCTACCTCCACATGCCCTCTAATTATATGGTATCTCTGATCTAGGTGCTTTACCCTCTTGTAGTGCCTAGATTCCCTTATGTTGGCAATCGCTGCACTATTATCATAATTGAGTGTGATAGGCTTGTCAACATTCGGAATGACTTCAAGATCTCTAAAGAACTTGCAGAGCTAAACCACTTCTTTAGATATTTCAGCCGTAGTCACATATTCAGCTTCCATCATAGAGTTAACAGTGCAGCCCTATTTCACACTCCTCCACACAATGGCGCCTATGATAGGACTTCCCTAACTCCCTCGACTTTAAACTTACTCTTGTTACTTGCTCTCTGTACTTACTACCCTTACTTACTTCCAAATTTGCTCTCTTGTAACTACAAGAGCATATTACCTCTTGTAGCTACTCTAACTTGCTCTTTGATACCACCTCTTGTGGGCGACCCGACTCGCTCGAGTCGTCCACTTAAAACTTTATTCTTCTTAACTATACTTTTCTTGTCTTTACTCTTCTTAACTTCATCCTTTTAAAGTACTTTAAGAAGTACTTTCTTTAACATACTTATTTCTTATACTATTAAACTTTATTATTTTATTCTTGGCATTTAAATTTACTTGCGGAAACGGTGTTTGAAATATTACTGATAAAATTTTTTTTTCTTAAACTTGATTTAAACATATGAGTTTTCAAACACATATTGAAATACATCATAAAATTAACTTACATTAAACCTCGTCTCTTTTATTTACATTACATATACATTTTCTTTAAATTGCAGCGGAAAATCACAGTGAAAACCATAACCCACCCAATTGTCACGGCCCATAATTTAGACACGTGACAAGGCAGCCAAATCATGATATCAACCCGAGATTTAAGGAAAAACATTTATTACGAAAAGTGGGTCAACATCATAATTTAGCTAAGCCTAATTATTTATAGAGTAGCATCATAACCACATAATAAAATAAAGTAGAAAATAAATACTTTTTAATGCGGAAACCAAACACAAAATCGGTCTTCAAAAGAAATTACCAACCATAAAATATTCCCAAGCATGAAATTTAAATAACGTGAAATAAAGTCCAAACTTAAAGTCTCATTACATCAGAACGAGAAACAGAAAGAAGAAGATGGAGAAAACGGATAGCATCATCTTCGGTAGAAACGGATAGCTCAACGATTTTTGGAACTGCTACCTCCCGCACCTGGAAGTAGTCATTTCGAAATCACAAAGAAAAAGAGACGTGAGCGCTGGCTCAGTAGGACAGAAACAAAGGTGGATTAAACAGGTAACATTTAAAAGTATGACATAATAATCGTTTTCAAAAATAATTAATAATTTAAGAATACATGGCATAATAATCATTTCCAAACATAATCAACAATTTCAAGAAAACATTTTTAATACCAGTTTTATTCTGCTGAGGACTTAGCGTAGCTGCAATATACGTGCCCAATATTAAAAATAATAAATCATTAAAATAAACCATCATATTTTGAGTGAGGACTTGTCGTAGCTATAATATACGTGCCTCGAATTGAATTATCCTAGATCATCTCGTTACAGTCTAAATAGGCCGAACGGCCCTGCGCAGGTTTAGGGACCTTCCCCTATGGCGTCAACTTTAGGACGCACGTATCATTTATAATGATCGTGAACTAGAGCTCAATTATATTCACCGGATTATTCAAAAGATGGTATTTACCAAGTTATATTATGCCATTTATCAAAACACGCTTTAAAATACACATTTATTACAAAACACTTTGCATGCATTTTATTTCATCAAAAACAGTATAATAATTTCATAAACTGAAAACAGCATGCCATCGATAAAACAGGGAAATTTAAAACACTTGACTACTCCCAGAAAAGGCTTGAAAGTCCTACCTCGATTATCACACAAGCGTTGCGATAACGTGATCCACGAATCAAGCAAGAACGTCAAATAAATCCTATAATCACAACATATGATCAGTCTAGGTCTAGATATAATCATCCAATCATTTTAGTGTGCCACAAAAGGATTTTAAAATGTTTAATAAACATTTGGGATTTAAAATTTGTGAAAAACCCTAAGTTAGAATATTACTGGACATAGACAGACCGACCTAGGCTGACTGTAAAATCAATATTAATTCATTTTTAATTCCAAAAATTCTAAATTTTTAATATGTTAAACTAGACATCTGTAGCTTTAATTCCATATAATTTTTATAATTTTTAGACATCGTTTGGTTATTCAATTTGGCCAAAACCCGAGGGGTTGTTTTCAGGCATAAAATTAGGGTTTCAATTTTAGTTCAAAAACTGGCAGTTCTATCCGCCTATATTAGAAAAATATTTTGACTAGGCCAATGGATGAGTTTGGTTCTGAAATTTTGCAGGAATTTAGGGGACATCTTGAATTTAATTTTAGGCTCAAGATTCACTCAAAAATCGTTTTTAAAACTCAAGTTATGACTGACACAAATTTCCTGTTCATATGGTAATTTTCCAGATTTCCGTTTTTCTGTCCGAATTTCAATTAGCCTCAAACCAATTCCATTTTCATCCAATGGTCATGAAATTTTGTGGAGAACCTTATTTATATGTCATTAACACAACCCAAGAATCAAATTGGTAAAAATCATAAAATTTTACACATGTGATAATAGGGTTTTTGAAAGGGGATCAATGAGGCAAAATTTTTTAGGGTTTTAGAGAGAGAAATTCACAACTTGTTTGTGCTGCACTATTTTTAATGCTTTGTCTCCTTTTTGGCTGAATTTGTGAGTGTTGGAGTCTTCAAAACAGTAGGGAAAACAGTGGAGAAAAACCATATAAATTTTGGGGTTTAAATCAAAAGGAGAAGGAAGGAAAAAGTTGATTTCTTACCTTGTTTTTATCTCAAAAATTGTTGAATCCTTGAGCTGCATTTAGGTAGGTTTTGCTTGCTGTTTTGGGTGTGTTTTGGGAGAGAAAAATTTAGAGAGGAAATAGGGTGAGGCTGGCCGAATTTTGAGAGTGAAAGGAAAGGTGAATGAGAGTTGAAAGAGGGTTTTTATACTAGGTTTTTTTTTTATTTTCTTTCCTTTTTGTTTCCTTGCTTGGCCGAATATTTTGAGGGGAAAAAGGGGAGATTTTTGTGCTGTTTTGAGACTAGGTTTTTCTCTCCTTATTTTTTCTTAAGTGGCCGAAATTATCCATTAGTTTTTAAGGAAAAAAATTTGAATTTTGATTGAGTTTTGACCTAGCTTTTAATTCAAATCAAATCTCCTTTATTTCCTACACTTTATGGCCGGATTTCTTCTTTTTATTTAAGGGATGAAATTTAGTTTGAATCCTCCTTGGATTTGTGGGATTTAAATTTTAATTAAAAATACCAAGTAATAGCCGAATATTTTAGGGTTTTTGAAGTCAAAATTGTTGACTTTTTGAGTAGAATTTGACTAGAAAACCAATCTAGGGTTTCCAAAAGATTTTTAATTAATTTTTGGCACACTAATTTTATTTAAATTATATATTGACCCTTAAATAAAATTTAAGGTGTCACACCAATGACACTCTGAGAATCTGTCTGCCAACCCATCAATTCCTTTCCTCATAATGTAAGCAGCTTACTCTTGTTACCTACATCACGAATAGACTAGTGAGCTAGAGCTCAGTACGTACAAACAAACATATAAAAACACTACATATACATGTCATACTAATAAAACTTTACAGACGCTTGTCAACTAACAACAAAGGTTAGTCATATTATGCTTACTTATTTTTCTTCATGCTTTTCATTGTTCTTATTTCCTTTCTTATTCTTCTGTTCTTTTCTTTTCTTTTCTTAGCTTTTCTTAACTTTTCTTTGCTTTACTTTCTTTTCTTTTCTTTTTTGTCACTGATCTTTACTTGTCTTTTCTTTCACTTTCTTTTTCACTTTCTTTCTTTCACTTTCTCTTGTGGGCCCATGTTGGATGTACTTAATGCGCGCGGACCAATAGGAGGGGGAGGGAGCGACCTACCAACCTATCTCACGGTCATCTCAATCCACCATGTTTTATGGATGGATTGTAGCTACCACGCCTTTTGGGGTAGGGTTAGCCAACGATCTCTTTCTTGGGTAGCACCACATTCTGTGTGGAGGCTATAGACCTGAAAACCTCCCTCGTGGAGGCCGATACGCCAACTTTAACTTTTTAATCTTATTATCTTACTTATCTTCATCTTTCTTTACTTTAGATTTTCATGTCACAATGCATGTTTCTTAATATTTGCATCGTTAGAAACTTTTCTTCTTGTTTTATAAAACATTTCTTTACAAACACGTTATTCATAACGTCATATCATCATAGGATTCTATGGCAAGTCAGTTCGTGAGTAGACAATTAAATGTCTGTACTTACAAATACATCGCTCGTACTCCTTCTTCGCTTTTGGATCCACAGACATTCCTTTGTCGCATCTGGATTGGATTCCTATAGACAATATCATCGTTGGTTAATTACATTTTTATTAAACTGCTTTTGTTTTACTAAAATCTGAACTTTAGCTTTTAAAATCTTCATTAAAGCCCAATGATAGCATCTAAAATTTTTTAACGGTCCTATTTAGATCTTTCTAGAACCTCTTTCTCTCTCTTCTTCTTTTTTTTTTTTTATACACGGTCTGGTACACAGTCGTGTCCATGACCATGTACCTCTCTGTCTACTAAGTTCTTCCTTACATGGCCATGTTACATGGCCGTGTGACTGTACATTTCATGTACATGGTCTGGTACACGGTCGTGTTTTCTTCCCTCACAACATGGCCATGTAATCTGGGCGTGAAGCCTGTATATTGCATGTACATGGCCTCATACACGGTCGTGTATTTGGCCGTGTAACCCTCTGTAACTTCTTTTTCCCACTACATGGCCATGTAACCTACCCGTGTAGTCTATACATTGCATGTATACGGTCTGGTACATGACTGTGTCTCTGGCCATGTACCTCTCTGTGATTTGTTTTTTCATAACATGTCTGTGTAACCTATCCATGTAGTAGTACACAGCTTGACACATGCTTGTGTTCAAGCCCGTGTACTTCTCTATTTTACAAATCCTTCATCACACGACCGTGTACTCAAAGTACACGCCCGTGTACTTTAAAAATTTAGATTTTTAGCCTTAAAAATCCTATTTATGGCCCTTGAAAATTTTGTTTAAGCTATTCTAAGCCACTCTTGATCTTTTCCATACATTTTTTGAAATTTCTTGGTTCACTCTTTCCCATTTCTCAGGTAACACTATTTCAATAATTACTTAGTCATCAATCCTCTCTTTTTCTTTCGTTTCGAAATGCCAAATGGACATTTCACTAATCTTCAAAACGTCTATCGTCTTTTTCTCAACCTAGATTATCAAGGGTTCGGGTTTTCTAACCTTAACCCTATTTTATTCCTTGTTTCCCAAAATACTCTTAATGCCACTTAAAAAATTTCGTCAGCATTTACTCTTAATTTTTGGGTTTCTGGCGTTTAGGAGACGTCTTGAAACCATCTAACCTCTCTAACCTGCCACATACTATACCAAAAGCCTAATTTTACATAACAAGTATAAACTTTTAAGTAAAATTTTCATGAAAAATTCTAATTGTCTCTATTGGCAAATTCTGTCTTTCCTTTTAAATTCAAGCATAAAAAAAAGTTAAAGCTCATGCTTCCAACTTCTTTTCTAATCACTTCACGTGCAACTTAACTCTTTAGAACTTAATTTAATCATCATTTCAACTTAAAAACTCTATAAAATTTTCACATATTTCCACAAGGTTTTCTTTCTAAAAACCACTGTCAACTTTATTTGCAAGTTTCTGATCCTTTCCTTTCTTTCATTACTTAACAACATAGTTTATTAAATCCAAAATTAACATAACAAAAACTTACTTTTCACCTTAAAATTACACCTAGAGCCACTGTTTTTCTCTTAAAAATTTTCAAAGAAAACTTGAAAACTTAAGGCATACCTTACTAACAACTCAACTTCGTGCTTGGTAGACAATTTCTCATGCAAAACTTGCAAAAACACAAGCATAGAGGGGGAGGAAAGCCTCAATTTTTGGATGCTTGGAGGGGCTGTTTTGCTGCATTTTTTGGGAGCTTTAGTGCTGTGTGTGAAGGGTTGAAAATCAGCCTAAGTGTTTGGGTCAAATAAGCCACCTAACACCATTTTTTCTTGATTTGTCTTTACTAAAATCTTTGCATTTTTGGACAAATCAAATGGCTATAAGGCATGCTTAATTAATCTCATTTCTAACCATCCTTATCCAGATCCCATATTACGAAATTTCCCAAATTTTTCTTAAAATCTTGCTTGCAATTTTGGCAAGCTTTTGGCCTTAGGATCAAGATCACTTTAATTCTCATCCATTGGATCTACCTACCACCTTTCCACATATTATTTGCCATCCATCCGGCTCAAAGGGGAAATAATTCCCAAATTCTCACATTTTTCCAAAACAAAATTCTTATCTTTTTGGCAAAATCTTAGCCATAGGATCAAAATTACTTTAGACCATATCCATTGGATCCAACTATCTCATTTTCTTAAAAGAAATAAATCAATTATGACATCATCTATTTTGTCCTTGTTATATTAATTTAAGGTCAAAGTTTGACCAAAAGTCAAACCGAACGAAACTTTACCGAAATCACGTAGGCGGGTTTATGGCGCCTCCTGTGTGATCGGTTTGCCTTATTCTATTATCATTTGACTAAAAATCAAAACCATAAATTTTCATCTTTTTCCCCATTTTTGGTTTACCTTAGGTAATCTTCTAAGGTTTTTGGTTTCTAAATGGCATCCTCACTTTTCCCGAAATAACAAAATTTCTGGGGGAGCACACCAGAGGACATATCTAGCCATCCGTACTATCCGTTCGATCTAACTAAATCTCAAAACTCTTAAAAACCCTAAAACACTTACCTTGCCTTATCTCTGCTTTGACTTGTCATTTTTTTATATCTATCTTTTTTGGATACCGAAACCACTCCCTTTTGAGCATTTTGGTCCGAAATCACTTTCTCAATCATAAACTTTATTCTTTGATTATTTTTGGAGATTTCAAATCCACCAAAACATTTATTTATAACTATTGATGTTATTGTTTGTGACAATCGGGAAATTTGATCATTCTCGGAAAAAAGGTACATGAAATGTACACGATGAATTTCATGTTTAAATGTGAAAATGTAGTGATCATATGTGTGTATGTGCGTGTTTCACACACAGTATCAAGAAATTGGTCAAGATGACCTTTTCTTAAAATAAAACTGATATATTTGGAATCAGTACGCTCAATTTAGTCAATTAAGTACAAAATGTAAATTTTGACCGGGAAACATGCAGTACCGGAAAACTGGTCTAGATGACCTTGAATGAAGTTAAAACTGATATATTTGGGTTCAACACACCCAAATTAGTCAGAATAGCTCATGTTGAAATTTTGGACAAAAAAGTATATATAAGGGTGAAAAAACCAGAAATTTCAAAATCAACCCACATTTTTCCTTTTCTTCTCTTTCCTCCCACACACCGTCGGTGAACAGTAACTGACTACTGGAAATGGTGTCCCTTTTCGACACTGCCGGTCTCGTTGGAAAGCTCTCGCCGAACTGAGTCCAACGGTGGGTCGAGTCGACAGAGCAGCCGCCAGAGCAAGCCGCGCACGCCGCCCAAAGTCGCCAGAAGTTGAGAATTTTGCGATGCCGTTTCCCTGTCGTTCAACCTTCGATCAAGGTGATTCTGGTCCCAAAAGTTTCGTGGTGAAGAGGAGAACAAAACCCAGGTCTTGTCTCACCTCAACAGCCACCGGATCGCGTCGCCTGAAACTTCATTGTCACCGCCGTGAAAGTCATCATTCCAGGCAAAAGTGAGCGACACCACCCAGCCAGAAATGTTTAGAATAGGTCGAAAATCAAAAACCCTAAGTTAAATTTGAGAATTAACATCAGCACGACAGAGAACCAACCTCGCCGTCGTCGTTCAATTTTCGGGGGTTCGATTCCAGTGATAGGGGCATTGAATCGTGAAATTGACACCACCAATGAGTTCCTCACGTCGAGATCTATGAGATGGTGGCCTCCTTTTTCCACGCCGCTGCTGGTCAACAGCGATCCGGACCCCAAAATTTGAAGAATGGCCCGTTGGCCTATTTTCGATGTTTCAGACACATCCGCGGTGTCGGAATTTCAAGACGGAATTTTAAAAGTGAAGAACGGTGAAATCAAGTTTGTCCGCGCGAGACCGAACAGTTTGTTCAATCGCCAGTGGGATGATTTTGGTAGTGATTTCGGTCCCTTCATTCCTTAATTTATATTTCAGAATGATTATATATTAATTATGTATTTTGGCATGTGAAATTGTAAGAAAAATGGACTATGTGTATGAAAAATAGTCAAATAAGAAAATGTGTAAAAAATGTAAAGATTTTAACGTAAAAGTTGATTTTTTACATAAAAATATAGGCCTCTGGTATAGTATGTGGTAAAATAGAAATATGTTAGATGGTTTCGAGGCGTTTCCTAAACGCTGTAGGAAAATAAATCGGTAAAAACGTATCAGAGTGGCGCAGCGGAACAATAAAAATTTTTAGATCGTTAAATATCTCATGATGCCATATACAATAAACCAACAACAATTAAAACTCATACCTCAAGGACGCCAATCTTGCAAGAGGAGAATGACCGGAGGCTTCAACCAACTAGCCTTCTCTACTATTCTCCAATTCCCGAATGGCTGAGTGTGTGGGCACTCTGAACCTCGATCGGTATGCTAGCACTGTTAGTCTTCTTCCGACCACCCAGATCTCTAAAGAACTTTATTGTCACGATGAGCTGTGCAACAATAAGCCTGCTCACCTGAGAGTCTGTGGTCTGAGAGAACTGGAGTGGCAGGACCTCTATTTATAGACCTGCATGAGGTGATTCTCTGAATTCGAATTGGACTAGGAAAAGATTTTCTCCATTATCTTTAACCAAAAATTCGAATTTTTCATAGGATAATCCTAACAATTAAATTCGGTTTTTCTAGGATAAATTCAATCCAAATCTAAACAAGATTTTAACTAGAATTTTATCTCCCTTTTTCAACCAAAAAATCCGAAATCTTTAGGAGAAAATCTTCTCCAAATTTTCTGCCACTTTTAGGATAAGGAAGAATCAAAATTCCACTAGGATTTTCAAGCTAAATCTCATCTCAACCTTATCCAAAAATAACCGAATTTCCTAGGATTAAGGCTCCAAAATTTCGGCCACTTTTAGGGAAGGAGAGAATCCAAATTCAAATAGGATTGAAACTTGAATTTTCCCTTGAATCTTATCCATAAAAAAACCGAATTTTCCATTGAGGATTATCCTCAAAAAATTCGCCCACTTTTATTGGGATTTGGATTCAAAATTCAAGTAGGATTCTAACAAGATTATCCTCTCCAAATCCAACTCAAATTCGAATTTCAAACCTTGTGGATTTTCCACAACAAATTCGAATCCTACTTGGACTGTGATTCAAAATTTGAATTTCAAATTTCAAATTCAAATTTCAAATTCAAATTTCAAATTTCAAATTTAAATTTCAAATTCAAATTTCAAATTCGAATTTCAAATTCAAATTTCAAATTCGAATTTCAAATTCAAATTTCAAATTCAAATTTCAAATTCAAAATTCAAATTTCAAATTTCAAAATTCAAAATTCAAATTTCAAAATTCAAATTTCAAATTCCACAAAACGGTTGTGTTTCATATTCTTGTTCTCATGGATAATTTTCTACAACTCCAATCCAATCTCAAATAAAATCATGGCAATTTTATTTGGAGTTCGAATAATTGTGTACTCTATTATCCAAAAAAAATCTGAATCCAACCGGAGGGAATCTTGTCTACCATCCTAATCCTGTGTCATCACCATCCATGCATAATAAACTAGCCAATAGCATACACAAATCAATTTGCCAAACGTTAAGGAATTATGTGGAGCTAGTAGAGGGACTGATTGGACATATATAATCGGGCTCCCGTGATTCCATATGATCATCATTCTGTACCGAACAACTCAATCATATGATCACTAATTTCAGAGTCACACCACTATAAACCTGAAACTGAACTCCCAATTATATACCGTATTACGTAAGCCTGTGACGAGCTACCATCCAATGACCTTGTCATGTATGCAAAACCCTCATATGATATCCATGATCAGCCTTAGGTCAAAGTCCGTTTAATCCTACTGATCAGGCTATCTTAAAGTTCCATTATACTACCGAATTAAGAAAATGATTATTCACCATATGTGAATAAGAAGTCATCCGCCCAGCAGACGACCCAAGGCCTTGTCCATTTTCACATTCAGTATAATGCCTTTAAGAGGATACCTTTAATTCCTCAGAGCTATGATTCCGATATCTGCAAACAAACCTTTCATCGTATACAAGTCATGCACCCAACGAACCGGTCTATAAGCTTACTACCTCTGAGACGCTTTAGCCATTGGAACATCAAAGTACACAAGTCATATACATGAAGTAGTTCATTTACTCAGGATTAAGGTTATTGCACAATGAACGTCAAAAGCAGATTGATCCACTCATAGCGGACTATGTAGATCAATCATGCTTTAGTCCCGGTCTAATATGTCACCACCGAGTAATATATCCATGTCTCTACTTGGGAGTCCAGCTCCAGACAGTCAAGACAGACCTTCCCCTCCAAGGCTTTAGACAACATAATAGTCTTAACATGAGTTAGATGCTCGGTCTAACCCCATAGGCTACAGACCATAGTTTAGACTGCTAACTTTAGAACATTATCTTCTCGCATACAAAAGTCCATTGCATGCAACGTTCCAACAGTTTTAACACAAGCAGTCAGTGAGCCATATTTGCTTACATTTACTTTAACATGTAAATAAGACGAGGACAAATTGCAATGTAATGAATAACCTCTATGTATAATTTTATTATCCAGTTCAAAATGAATACATCAAAATGTCTCTAATACTTAGGGCATTTCCTAACAAACGCTGGAAACCCAAAAATTAAGTGAAAATGCTGCTGAAATTTCAAAAACGGCACAAAGGGGTATTTTAGGAAACGATAGGTAAAAATGTGGTCGGGATGGAAACCCGAGCCCCTTCGGTGGCCTAGGCCCGAAAAAGAGGATTAACGACCAAGGGTCAGAATAGTACCACTTGAGGGTCGGTTGTGAAATAATTATAGAAATTACAGTGATTAACGTTGTAAAAATTTATTAAGGCCTAAGAAAGATGAATTTATAACTTTTGGGTTTAGAAAATCCCATTAAAACGTTAAAGTAAAGATTTTACCGCCCAAAGGCCTGTTAGGGGTAAAATAGTTATTTTCACAAAAAATTTCAGAAAGGTCCAAGAATGGTTGTTAAACCTTTAAGTTCCTCATTTTATGATTTTTGGGCTTAGAAAATCCAATTTAAGTATTAAAATTACAAGATTCACGATCAGGGTAAAGGTATTATTAATGTAAATAGACTATTTATGGTGGTCAAAGTTACTATTCATAATCATTTTGACCAACATTTCTGAAATGCTCAGAAAGGACTGTTAGAGCCTTAAAATAGCTTAAATAGAATTCTTAAAGCCAAAATCAAGTTTTAAATAAAAAAAAAGTAAGAAAACCCCATTAAGGGCAAAATAGTAATTTTGCCAAAATTTGGGAAATAGTCAAAATGAACTGTTAGAGCTTTAAACATGATTCAAAGACTCTAATGAGGATTTTAAAGGCCAAAAGTAAAGTTTAAGTGAGAAAAATCCTGCTAAGAGTAAAATGGTAATTTTGTCAAAAGTTTGGGATACAAAGGTCATTTTTCCAAAAGTTAGCGGAAAAGTGACAAATGAGTTTAATTAAGATTTTAAGGTCAAGTTCAAGATTTTAAAAGCAGGAGAGTACTTAAATGAAAGTATGACCATTAGTCAAAGTTACTATTCATTGTAAATTTTGACAGAAGTTGACAGAAAAATTATAAATGGGATATAAGACCCCTAATTCATGATTGGGAAATGAAATGTAAAACTCTTTATGTTTTATTAAGCTCTATGTATGAACGTTATGAAGGGACGTTTACAGACCAAGAAAACAAGAAAGGAGACACGAGCAGAAGTATCAGGAAGTTCAAATATTTAATTGACTGCAACATGAATAGACTATTATGTCTAAGTGTCATATGTGGTAAGTTGAAACATGTGATTTGTCTGCAACAGGAAATGATGGCTATGCTTAAGACTATGTGTTATGTCTAAGTCAAATGTAAATTGACTTGACATGTTTATGTCTATGTGTAATATGTAGTAAGTTCAGACATTTTATTATTTGCTACATGAATTTATGTAATATGTTTATATGTTATGTATGAAATGTAAAGTATATATGTAAGGTGTTATATGCATAAAGGTGTATTTAATAAAATATACGCGATGAAAGAAAGACATGAGAAGTGTTCCAGACCATGGAGGCACTGATAATGCCACTTGGTCAGAACCATATGAAAGACAGTAAGGAAAGACAATAACCAGCAAGATAATAAGACTAAAACTTTAAACGTTGGATGTTTATGTGTTAGGTCTAAGTCAAACATGAATTGACTTCTATGTTTAAGTGGTATATACAGTAAGTTCGGACATTTAATTGTCTACAACATGAACTTACTTAACATGTTTATGTGTTTTATATGCAGTATGTAAGTTTAAATATTTCCATGTCTGCAACATAAATGGACTGGTCATGTTTATGTGTTCTATGGGCAGTTTTAGTGTCAAGATACTATGATATGAATGTTACGAAAGTCATTTTATGAACTATGTGTTACGTCTAAGTCAAATATAAATTGACTTGATATGTTTATGTTTATGTGTTATATTTTGTAAGTTTAGACATTTTAAATATTTGGAACACAAAATTACGTAATATGTTTATACGATATGTATGACATGTTAAGTATGTACCAAGGTGTTGTATGCACACTAACATGTGGAATATAATACACACAAGTAAATAAAGAAATGTAATAAGTGTTCCAGACCAAGGAGGCAATGATAATGCCACCGGTTAGGAACCACATGAAAGATGGTAATGAAACCACTTTGGTGTACCGGCCTCCCACACAAGTAGAGGTTTTCCATGTTCAATTATGATACGGCTTCCACACAGATGGTGATACGTCCCGGGTATGGAAGTTTCTCATGATCAGTTATGATATGGCTCCCAAACCGATGGTGGTACATCCCGGGTTTGGAAGTCTGATGTTCAGGTAGACTGTAGAGGATTGACCAGTGGGTCGCTCCCTAGAGTCCCTCTCACTTATGCACGCATTATGGTACGACCAATCATAGGGCCCAAAACCAGAACGTAAAGAAAGATAAAGACTTAAGACTAAAAATGCAGCCTATAATGAGCCTAAGATGTACTAACATTACGAGTACCATCGCGGTCAAAGTTACTGTTACGATCAATTATACTATTCATAATCAAAAGTATTGTTCATGTTTATGGCCTCCAATCCAACGGTGGTACGTCCCGGGTGAGGAAGTTTAAAATGTGATATGTTCACGATATAAATACTGTTCATGATCAGAGTTACTATATGAATAGTAATACAAAAGCAATGCATGTTATTTATTATGTTAATGATCCATGTTATGTTTGATGTCAAGGATATTTAAACATTCGTAAGTATAATTTACGATGCTTAAGTATATTTACGATGTTTTACATATTTAAGTACGACAAGTATGTTCATGATGTTAAATGTGGAAGTATGTTCACGATATCAATGATGTTAATTATGTTATGTTACGATGTTCAAGCATACGTGAAATATGCTATGTTTAAAATATGATATGTTTACGATGTTAAAGATGTTAAGTATGTTTACGATGATAAGCATGAAATTCTGTTCAAGATGTTAAAATATGTTAAAAGTATGTTAAGCACAAAAGTATGTTCAGAATATTAAGTATATTTAAAGCATGTCAAGAGTACAAGTATGTTCACGATGTGAAATATGTCAAGTATGGTTATGATATAAAGTATGTACAAGTATGTTTTAATGTTATGTACGTTAATTATGAAATTTAAAGTAATGAATGATATATGTTGTGTTAATGTTTTGATGCCATAATTGGTATCAGATATGTTCTGTTCGATATGGTATGAATGATATTAAATACGTTTAAGTATGAATGTTAAGCAAGCACAAGTTATAAATTTACTATTCATAGTAAATAGTACTATTTATGGTAATAAGCAAGTATAACGTGACTAACGTTCATGTTATGCATATGATATGTTATAACTATTACGCATAAGTTGATATACATAAGTCAATCATACTATGCTAAGTATGCCCTATATGATGTTAAATAAGTAAGTTATGTTTAAATATGAATGTTTAAGTAATGAGTGATATGTGTATGCAATGTGTTGTATGTATGAAAGTATGTTTATGACGTTAAGGAACTTTAAGTATACGTAAGTATGTTTACGATGGTCAAGTATATGTACGAAATTTTATGTATTTAGGTATAATAAGTATCTTCATTATGTTAAATGTGAAAGTAATATCACGATAATAAGTATGATAAATATGTTTACGACGTTCAAATATACATAAGTATGACTACGATGTTTTAAGTATGTTAAATATGAAAGCATGTTCGTAATACTAAGTATGTTAAGTATGTCCACGACGTTAAACTATGTTCACGAGGTTCAAGTATGAAAGCATGTTTAAGAGATTAAAGTAGGATAAGTACAAAAGTATGGAGTTAAGTGTATCCTCTTAAAGGTATTATACTGGATGTGAAAATGGACAAGGCCTTGGGTCGTCTGCTGGGCGGATGACTTCTTATTTACATATGGTAAATAATCATTTTCTTTATTCGGTAGTATAATGGAACTTTAAGATAGCCTGATTAGTAGGATTAAACGGACTTTGATCTAAGGCTGATCATGGATATCATATGAGGGTTCTGCATACATAACAAGGTCATTGGACGATAGCTTGTCACAGGCTTACGTAATACGGTATATAATTGGTAGTTCAGTTTCAGGTTTATAGTGGTGTGATTCTGAAATTAGTGATCATATGATTGAGTTGTTCGGTAAAGAATGATGATCATATGGATTCACAAGAGCCTGATTATATATGTCCAATTGGTCCCTCTACTAGCTCCACATAATTCCTTAACGTTTGGCAAATTGATTTATGTATGCTATTGGCTAGTTGATTATGCATGGATAGTGTTGACATAAGACTAGGATGGTTGACAAGATTCTCTTCAGTTGGATTCAGATTTTGTTTTGGATAATAGAGTACACAATTATTCGAACTCCAAATAAAGTTGTCATGATTTTATTTAAGATTGGATTGGAGTTGTAGAAAATTATCCATGAGAACAAGAATTTGAAATACAATTGTTTTGTGGATTTTGAAATTTGAATTTTTAAATTTGAAATCTGAATTTGGAATTTGAAATTTGAATTTAAAATTTGAATTTGAAATTTGAATTTGAAATTTAAATTTGAAATTTGAAATTTGAAATTTGAATTTGAAATTTGAAATTCAAATTTTGAATCACAGTCCAAGTAGGATTCGAATTTCTTATGGTAAATCCACAAGGAATGAAATTCAAATTTGAGTTGGATATGGAGAGGAAAATCTTGTTAGAATCCTACTTGAATTTTGAATCCAAATCCTAACAATAATGGACGAAAATTTTAAGGATTATCCTCCTGGAATTTTCAGATTTTTTGTGGATAAGGTTCAGGGAAAAATTCAAGTTTCAATCATAGTTGAATTTGGATTCTCTCCTCCCTGATTATGGCTGAAATTATTGAGTGAATCTCATAGAGGATATTCGGTTATTTTGGATAAGGATGATATAAGATTCAAGCTTGAAAATCCTAGTGGAATTTTGATTCTTCCCTTTGTAGGAAAATAAACCGGAAAAACGTATCAGAGTGGCGCAGCGGAACAATAAAAATTTTTAGATCGTTAAATATCTCATGATGCCATATACAATAAATCAACAACAATTAAAACTCATACCTCAAGGACGCCAATATGCAGGAGGAGAATGACCGGAGGCTTCAACCAACTAGCCTTCTCTACTATTCTCCAATTCCCGAATGGCTGAGTGTGTGGGCACTCTGAACCTCGATCGGTATGCTAGCACTGCTAGTCTTCTTCCGACCACCCAGATCTCTAAAGAACTTTATTGTCACGATGAGCTGTGCAACAATAAGCCTGCTCACCTGAGAGTCTGTGGTCTAAGAGAACTGGAGTGGCAGGACCTCTATTTATAGACCTGCATGAGGTGATTCTCTGAATTCGAATTGGACTAGGAAAAGATATTTTCCCTTATCCAAACCCAAAAAATCCGAATTTTCCAAAGGGAAAATCTCCCAAATAAATTCGGTTTTTGCTAGATAAATCCAATCCAAATCTTAACAAGATTTTAGCTAGAATCTTATCTCCCTTTTCCAACCAAAAAATCCGAAATTCACAAGGAGAAAATCTCTCCAAATTTTCGGCCACTTTTAGGAGGAGAGAGAATCCAAATTCAACTAGGATTAAAGCTTGAATATTCCCTTGAATCCTATCCACAAAATCCGAAATCTTTCATGAGGATTATCCTCAAAATTTCGTCCCTTATTTGTTGGGATTTGGATTCAAAATTCAAGTAGGATTCTAACAAGATTATCCTCTCCAAATCCAACTCAAATTCGAATTTCAAACCTTGTGGATTTTCCACAACAAATTCGAATCCTACTTGGACTGTGATTCAAAATTTGAATTTCAAATTTCAAATTCAAATTTCAAATTCAAATTTCAAATTTCAAATTTCAAATTTCAAATTTAAATTTCAAATTCAAATTTCAAATTCGAATTTCAAATTCAAATTTCAAATTCAAATTTCAAATTCAAAATTCAAATTTCAAATTTCAAAATTCAAATTTCAAATTTCAAAATTCAAATTTCAAATTCCACAAAACGGTTGTATTTCATATTCTTGTTCTCATGGATAATTTTCTACAACTCCAATCCAATCTCAAATAAAATCATGGCAACTTTATTTGGAGTTCGAATAATTGTGTACTCTATTATCCAAAACAAAATCTGAATCCAACCGGAGAGAATCTTGTCTACCATCCTAATCCTGTGACATCACCATCCATGCATAATAAACTAGCCAATAGCATACACAAATCAATTTGCCAAACGTTAAGGAATTATGTGGAGCTAGTAGAGGGACTGATTGGACATATATAATCGGGCTCCCGTGATTCCATATGATCATCATTCTGTACCGAACAACTCAATCATATGATCACTAATTTCAGAGTCACACCACTATAAACCTGAAACTGAACTCCCAATTATATACCGTATTACGTAAGCCTGTGACGAGCTACCATCCAATGACCTTGTCATATATGCAAAACCCTCATATGATATCCATGATCAGCCTTAGGTCAAAGTCCGTTTAATCCTACTGATCAGGCTATCTTAAAGTTCCATTATACTACCGAATCAAGAAAATGATTATTCACCATATGTGAATAAGAAGTCATCCGCCCAGCAGACGACCCAAGGCCTTGTCCATTTTCACATTCAGTATAATGCCTTTAAGAGGATACCTTTAACTCCTCAGAGCTATGATTCCGATATCTGCAAACAAACTCTTCATCGTATACAAGTCATGCACCCAACGAGCCGGTCTATAAGCTTACTACCCTCTGAGACGCTTTAGCCATTGGAACATCAAAGTACACAAGTCATATACATGAAGTAGTTCATTTACTCAGGATTAAGGTTATTGCATAATGAACGTCAAAAGCAGATTGATCCACTCATAGCGGACTACATAGATCAATCACGCTTTAGTCCCGGTCTAATATGTCACCACCAAGCAACATATCCATGTCTCTACTTGGGAGTCCAGCTCCAGACAGTCAAGACAGACCGTCCCCTCTAAGGCTTTAGACAACATAATAGTCTTAACATGAGTTAGATGCTCGGTCTAACCCCATAGACTACAGACCATAGTTTAGACTGCTAACTTTAGAACATTGTCTTCTCGCATACAAAAGTCCATTGCATGCAACGTTCTAACAGTTTTAACATAAGCAGTCAGTGAGCCATATTTGCTTACATTTACTTTAACATGTAAATAAGACGAGGACAGATAGCAATGTAATGAATAACCTCTATGTATAATTTTATTATCCAGTTCAAAATGAATACATCAAAATGTCTCTAATACTTAGGGCATTTCCTAACACCCTTATCTTTTGTGGCCGAAAATATTTGATGAAAATCCTTAAGGATTTTTGGATTTTTTGGTTGAAAAAAGGGAGATAAAATTCAAGTTAAAATCTTGTTTAGATTTGTCTGACATATGATTTTATTACAAGTTAAATTCAAGTTAATTTTTATTACATATTATTACACCAATTGTGGGATAATACAAATCGGTAAAAACGTATCAGAGTGGCGCAGCGGAACAATAAAAATTTTTAGATCGTTAAATATCTCATGATGCCATATACAATAAATCAACAACAATTAAAACTCATACCTCAAGGATGCCAATGAACAGGAGGAGAGTGACCGGAGGCTTCAACCAACTAGCCTTCTCTACTATTCTCCAATTCCCGAATGGCTGAGTGTGTGGGCACTCTGAACCTCGATCGGTATGCTAGCACTGCTAGTCTTCTTCCGACCACCCAGATCTCTAAAGAACTTTATTGTCACGATGAGCTGTGCAACAATAAGCCTGCTCACCTGAGAGTCTGTGGTCTGAGAGAACTGGAGTGGCAGGACCTCTATTTATAGACCTGCATGAGGTGATTCTCTGAATTCGAATTGGACTAGGAAAAGATTTTCTCCCTTATCCAAACCAAAAAATCCGAATTTTCCAAGGGAGAATCTCCACAATTAAATTCGGTTTTCCTAGGACAAATCCAATCCAAATCTAAACAAGATTTTAACTAGAATTTTATCTCCCTTTTTCAACCAAAAAATCTGAAATCTTTAGGAGAAAATCTTCTCCAAATTTTCGGCCACTTTTAGGATAAGGAAGAATCAAAATTCCACTAGGATTTTTCAAGCTAAATCTCATCTCAACCTTATCCAAAAATAACCGAATTTCCTAGGATTTAGGCCCCAAAATTTCGACCACTTTTAGGGAGTAAAGAGAATCCAAATTCAACTAGGATTGAAGCTTGAATTTACCCTTGAATCTTATCCACAAAAACCGAATTTTCCATTGAGGATTATCCTCAAAAAATTCGCCCACTTTCGTTGGGATTTGGATTCAAAATTCAAGTAGGATTCTAACAAGATTATCCTCTCCAAATCCAACTCAAATTCGAATTTCAAACCTTGTGGATTTTCCACAACAAATTCGAATCCTACTTGGACTGTGATTCAAAATTTGAATTTCAAATTTCAAATTCAAATTTCAAATTCGAATTTCAAATTTCAAATTTCAAATTTCAAATTTAAATTTCAAATTCAAATTTCAAATTCGAATTTCAAATTCAAATTTCAAATTCAAATTTCAAATTCAAATTTCAAATTTCAAATTTCAAAATTCAGATTTCAAATTTCAAAATTCAAATTTCAAATTCCACAAAACGGTTGTGTTTCATATTCTTGTTCTCATGGATAATTTTCTACAACTCCAATCCAATCTCAAATAAAATCATGGCAACTTTATTTGGAGTTCGAATAATTGTGTACTCTATTATCCAAAACAAAATCTGAATCCAACCGGAGAGAATCTTGTCTACCATCCTAATCCTGTGTCATCACCATCCATGCATAATAAACTAGCCAATAGCATACACAAATCAATTTGCCAAACGTTAAGGAATTATGTGGAGCTAGTAGAGGGACTGATTGGACATATATAATCGGGCTCCCGTGATTCCATATGATCATCATTCTGTACCGAACAACTCAATCATATGATCACTAATTTCAGAGTCACACCACTATAAACCTGAAACTGAACTCCCAATTATATACCGTATTACGTAAGCCTGTGACGAGCTACCATCCAATGACCTTGTCATATATGCAAAACCCTCATATGATATCCATGATCAGCCTTAGGTCAAAGTCCGTTTAATCCTACTGATCAGGCTATCTTAAAGTTCCATTATACTACCGAATCAAGAAAATGATTATTCACCATATGTGAATAAGAAGTCATCCACCCAGCAGACGACCCAAGGCCTTGTCCATTTTCACATTCAGTATAATGCCTTTAAGAGGATACCTTTAACTCCTCAGAGCTATGATTCCGATATCTGCAAACAAACCCTTCATCGTATACAAGTCATGCACCCAACGAACCGGTCTATAAGCTTACTACCTCTGAGACGCTTTAGCCATTGGAACATCAAAGTACACAAGTCATATACATGAAGTAGTTCATTTACTCAGGATTAAGGTTATTGCACAATGAACGTCAAAAGCAGATTGATCCACTCATAGCGGACTACGTAGATCAATCACGCTTTAGTCCCGGTCTAATTTGTCACCTCCAAGCAACATATCCATGTCTCTACTTGGGAGTCCAGCTCCAGACAGTCAAGACAGACCGTCCCCTCCAAGGCTTTAGACAACATAATAGTCTTAACATGAGTTAGATGCTCGGTCTAACTCCATAGACTACAGACCATAGTTTAGACTGCTAACTTTAGAACATTGTCTTCTTGCATACAAAAATCCATTGCATGCAACGTTCTAACAGTTTTAACACAAGCAGTCAGTGAGCCATATTTGCTTACATTTACTTTAACATGTAAATAAGACGAGGACAGATAGCAATGTAATGAATAACCTCTATGTATAATTTTATTATCCAGTTCAAAATGAATACATCAAAATGTCTCTAATACTTAGGGCATTTCCTAACAATCTCCCACTTGCCCTAAGCCAGCAGATGTGCCATGTTACACATCCCCATCGCCTCTACATGCCTCTCAAAGCTTCTAGCTACCAAAGTCTTAGTAAAGGGATCGGCGATGTTGTCCTCGGATGCGATCTTACATACATCCACTTGTCCTGTCTCCACATGCCCTCTAATAATGTGATACCTCCGATCTATGTGCTTGGTCCTCTTGTGGTGCCGAGATTCCCTTGTGTTGGCAATAGCCCCTGTATTATCACAGTAAAGTGTGATAGGCTTGTCAACACCCGGAATGACCTCAAGGTCTCTAAAGAACTTGCGGAGCCAAACCGCTTCTTTAGATGCCTCAGCCGCAGCCACATACTCAGCCTCCATAGTAGAGTCAGCTGTGCAGCCCTGCTTCACGCTCCTCCACACAATGGCTCCTCCTCCGAGTAAAAACACTGATCCAGATGTCGATTTCCTCGAATCCTTACAAGTCTAGAAGTCTGAGTCCGTGTATCCTACGGGTGTTAGGTCCCCTCCAGAATACACTAGCATATAATCCCTCGTTCTCTTAAGATACTTGAGTATATGCTTTACTGCTTGCCAGTGCTTGGTTCCAGGATTCGCTTGATATCGACTCACCATACCTACTGCAAAACATATGTCCGGGCGAGTGCAAAGCATAGCGTACATAAGGCTACCCACAGCGGATGCATAAGGGACCTTACTCATACGCTCTCTTTCTTCTGATGTCTTAGGACAGTCATCGAATGAAAGAGTTAAACCGGCAATAAAGGTTGTGAGCCTTTCTTTGCCTCTAGCATTGCATATTTGTCAATTATTTTATCTATGTATGAAGCTTGGGATAATGCTATCATTTTGTTCTTTCGATCTCTTCAGAGACGAATGCCTAGAACATAATTAGCTTCTCCCAAGTCCTTCATGTCAAACTGTTGGTGTAACCAAAGCTTGACCGATGATAAATTCCCTACATCATTCCCAATGAGTAGTATATCATCGACATAGAGTATCAGAAAGACCACTTTTCCATCTTTAATACGTTTATAAACACAAGGTTCATCAACGTTCTGCTCAAAACCAAATGTCTTAATCGCTTGATCAAACCTCTGGTTCCATGAGCGGGATGCCTGCTTTAATCCATAAATGGATCTAAGCAACTTGCAGACTTTCTTATCTTGGCCTTTTGCTACGAACCCTTCGGGCTGTATCATATAGATACACTCTTCAATATGGCCATTCAAGAATGCCGTCTTGACATCCATTTGCCAGATCTCGTAATCGAGAGCCGCAGCAATGGACAGAAGAATACGGATAGACTTCAGCATAGCAACAGGCGAAAAGGTTTCCTCGTAATCGATTCCAGCCTTTTGCGTGTATCCCTTTGCAACCAGTCTAGCTTTGAAAGTTTCCACTCTCCCTTCCGCATCCTTCTTTCTTTTGTAGACCCATTTGCATCCAATGGGTTTTATCCCATCCGGCAAATCTACAAGTTCCCAAACAGAGTTGGATTTCATAGAATCCATCTCATTGTTCATAGCCTGTTTCCAAGATCTAGAATCAACATCCTTTATAGCTTCATCATATGTGACCGGATCTTCCTCATGCTCATGAGCCTCGGCCTGGTATACCTCAGCATCATACGTAAAGAAATTAGGTTTCTTAGAAACCCTCCCACTACGACGAGGCACCCTAAATTGTTGATCGTCTGCAGGTCTTTCACTGGAACTCGGACTTGCGTCCAAGACCGAAATCTGTGGAGCAGTTCTTTCACTCGATAACTCCTCTAGCACCACTTTGCTTCGAGGCTTAAAGTCATTCATGTGACTTTCCTCCAAGAATGTCGCATGGGTTGAGACAATGACCTTTTGTTCCTTCGGGTTATAGAACAGACCTCCTTTAGTTCCCTTTGGATACCCTACAAACATGCACAATTCTGATCTTGGTTCCAACTTCTTCGCATCCCCATCCAGTACATGTGCCGGGCAGCCCCATATTCTCATATGTCCAAGGGAGGGCTTCCTGCCACGCCACAATTCATACGGAGTTCTAGGAATTGATTTGCTCGGAACCTGGTTCAGAATATAGCACGCCGTTTGTAAAGCATGTCCCCAAAATGATAATGGCAGCGTTGAGTAACTCATCATGGACCGTACCATATCCAATAAGGTCCTGTTTCTCTTTTCGGCTACACCATTCTGTTGTGGAGTACCAGGTGCAGTCAATTGGGATAATATCCCATTCTCTACAAGATGTCCTAGAAATTCATCGGAGAGGTATTCGCCACCTCGATCAGATCGAAGTGTCTTTATGGATTTATCCAATTGCTTTTTCACTTCCGCACGATACTCTTTGAACTTGTCAAAGGTTTCGCTCTTGCGGTGCATCAAATACACATATCCATACCTCGAGTAATCATCTATGAAAGAGACATAGTACTCGAACCCTCCTCGTGCTGTGACGTTCATGGGGCCACATACGTCAGTGTGCACAATTTCTAAGAGCTCCTGTGCCCTTGTACCCTTAGCTCCAAAAGACCTCTTAGTCATCTTACCCTCTAGACAAGACTCACATTGGGGAAGTCGTACCTCCTCCAGAGATTCCAGAGGACCGTCTTTCACCAATCTTTGAATCCTATCTTGATTAATATGACCAAGTCTTAAATGCCAAAGATACGCCTTGTTAGAGTGAGAAACTTTCAACCTTTTAGAGTTATCAATTAATTCAGTGTCAAGCAATGAGTACATCTTTGGTCTGATCAAATATAGGTTTCCATCCATCCATCCAAAACAGATAAAAGACTTATTTCTACGAATATCAACTCTTTTACTAAAAGAAACTGAATAAGAATCCTTTATTAAACAAGCTACCGATATAAGGTTCCTCCTAAAATTAGGAACATAAAAACAGTCTTTCAATAAAATAAACCTAAATTGATCAAAATAAAGATGAACGTCTCCCACTGCCTCAGCTACCACAAAGCTACCATCTCCAGTCCGCAACGAGAGGCTCCTATCATGTAGACTTCTCGTTTCCACGAACCTCTGCATAGAAACACAAACATGATTAGTGGCGCCCGAATCAATGACCCATGTGTCTTTCGATTCTTCCACCAAACACGCTTCTAAGTAATGAAGTTCCTTACCTTCCTTGCCCTTGGAGGCTAGGAATTCCCGGCAAGCCTTCTTGAAGTGACCTACCTTCCCACAGTGGAAGCATTTGGACTTTTTAGGGTCCTTTGGCTTCTTGTTCTTCTTCTTCTTCTTCCCGTCCGAGACAGGAGGATTAGAAGAACTGGAAGCCACTTGCTTCTTATTTGGCCTCTTCCTCTTTCGTGAGGGATTGGAAGATTCCGCCAAATTGGCCTCTCCTTTAGGTCGGACCGTATCCTCATCCCTGATCATCCGCTCATAAGCCTGTAATTGCTTCATGAGCTCGGTAAGTCCTAACTCCTTTGTCGCCAGATTGTATGCGGCCTTAAACCCCATAAAATCTTTAGACAGAGTCTTGAACACCATCTCGATCTGGGTGTTATAGTCCAACTCAGCACCATTCTCGGCAGCCTCAGCGAAGAATCCCATTAGAGTGATCATATGGTCCTTCACCGGAGCACCCGCCTTTTGCTTGGAGTTCATAATGCTGGTGATTGCAGACTGTCGAGCCAATTTTTCTTGGCCTCCGAACATGTCCTCCAGATTTTCCATGATCTCCCCAGCAACTTGATAAGTCTCATGCTGCTTTTGTAAAGCACTCGTCATGCTAGCAAGGATGTAGCATCGAGCTATCTCATTGGATTCTCTCCAACGATTATAGGCAACCGGGATCTCCTCAAGTGGTGTGTCAGGTTTGGGCCCAGGTGGGCATGGTTCGTCCAGTACGAACTTGTGTCTCTCGCAGCTAAGAACTATTAATAGATTTCTTTTCCAATCTTTATAATTGTTGCCATTCAACTTATTTTCAGTAAGTATCGAAATGAGGGGTGTCGGTGACATTTTGAACTGAAATAAAATTATACTAGACATCATTACAAAGCCCAAGCAAATATGCAGATAATTTAGCAAATAAAACATACAAGTATGTTTCTACATGAAACTTGAAAAAAATGTAGCATTGCAACGGTAATTCTCAGCACCTATTGCCCCAAGCCACCGAGGGGTGGTCATGAGAACAAATAGCCGGAACATGGACCCCGTCCAATTAATATATGTTACCTTAAATCCTCCAAGGTTAAGACATATATTAATAACCGCTTATTTGGCCACCAGTCTAGTTAACAGAGCTTCTAGGGAAGGTTAATAACTAAACGAGTCTTGAGTGTTTAACCATTGTTTACGTAGCCCGATCCACGTCCTACCAAGCCACCGAGGGGTGGTCATGATTAGGATCGCACCCGAACACGTTTTCCACATAGGAGATCCAATCTAGTATACCGGCGGCGGTAAACACCTACCGAGGGGTGTGGTCAGGTCAGAACTGACGCGAGGCGTTACCATGCTTTCACATATGGATCAACAATGGAGGCCGTGGGTTTTGTTTGAAACCCTCTCCCACTCAATATTTTGAAAAACATGCAAGTTTTGACAAATTATGTATGATCAATATAGTATGAGCGGCACTCACCTATCCTATATGACATGTTATCAAATATGCATACAAAACATCCATCAATACATATTTATACATCCATGACATATCACAGAAAAAATAATTGACAGACTAACCAAGCTATGGTTCCATCCTAGAACAAAGAAAATAAAGATTACAAAATTCCATCCAAAGCATTCTTTGGGTCTTGAATTTTGTTCCGTCTTCTTGTATCCATCTTTATGTAGCCTCTCCATTTATTTCTCATCCCAAGAATTATTTAAAATTTAAATTTCCAACAATTTAAATTTCAAATTCAAACTCCAAATTCGAATTTCAAATTTAAATTTCTAATTCAAATTTTAAACAATTTTAATCATCATGTGTAATAATATGTAATTTCAAAAATTTCAAATTTTTAATTACATATTTTTAAACATGATTTAAAATTAAATCTCAAATTTAAAAATCAAAATTTTCAAATTTTGGACCGCCGCACCGCCGCCCGTGAAGGCGGCAGCCGCCGTGGGCAGCCACCAACCCCGGAGGGGCTGGCAGCCCACGGCTGCCCCTTGTGCAGCCCTGCCGGGCTGCAGGCCAAGCTTGCAGCGCCAGGCTGCACGCCCAGGCTGGGCGCAGCAGCCGGCAGGCTGCAAGCAGCGCCTGCAGCCAGTGGCTGCACGCCCAGGCTGCGGCCAGCCTTGGGCAGGCTGCGCCACCCTCGGCTGCAGGCCAAGCCTGCGGCCGTGGGTGATGCTTGCCTGCATAGGGGCTGCCGCAGCCCCATCCTGCCCGAGGGTAGGGGCTGCAGCCCCACCAAGGCCCGTCGGCCTATTCCGAGGGGTCGTGTCTCGATTTTCGTGCCATATTCCAATTTACCTATTAGGATCTCCAAAAATTAATTTGAATCCCAATTAAATTGAAATTTTCCACACAATCAAAATTTCAACCTTTAAATCAAATTTAACTTTTGGAAAAAATAAATTACGGTCTTCAATCTTCAATCTCCTCCAAGAATAATTATATAAAAAATTCTAAACCGTTTCCGGTGTACAAAAATTCTAACCATAAATATTCTAAGAGACAAAAATTAAAATCCATGGGAAAAACACAGTGTTAATAAACTGCTCCCATGGTTACATAAAAAATTCCTAGATACAATTTTTCTAAATTCTAAGGAACTATAACCGGTATAAACAAGCATGCTTATAATAATTAAAAAAATTAAAATAACCACATACTTTATACATAATACATGATAACAACATAAAGGAACCCTAGAATGCCACTCCCTAAATATCAAATCCATACATAAATAAAAAGACTAAGTAATTGTCTAATTTATATGCATGGCATAGTCATGAGATGGCTCTGATACCAATTGTGGGATAATACAAATCGGTAAAAACGTATCAGAGTGGCGCAGCGGAACAATAAAAATTTTTAGATAGTTAAATATCTCATGATGCCATATACAATAAATCAACAACAATTAAAACTCATACCTCAAGGACGCCAATGAACAGGAGGAGAGTGACCGGAGGCTTCAACCAACTAGCCTTCTCTACTATTCTCCAATTCCCGAATGGCTGAGTGTGTGGGCACTCTGAACCTCGATCGGTATGCTAGCACTGCTAGTCTTCTTCCGACCACCCAGATCTCTAAAGAACTTTATTGTCACGATGAGCTGTGCAACAATAAGCCTGCTCACCTGAGAGTCTGTGGTCTGAGAGAACTGGAGTGGCAGGACCTCTATTTATAGACCTGCATGAGGTGATTCTCTGAATTCGAATTGGACTAGGAAAAGATTTTCTCCCTTATCCAAACCAAAAAATCTGAATTTTCCAAGGGAGAATCTCCACAATTAAATTCGGTTTTCCTAGGATAAATCCAATCCAAATCTAAACAAGATTTTAACTAGAATTTTATCTCCCTTTTTCAACCAAAAAATCCGAAATCTTTAGGAGAAAATCTTCTCCAAATTTTTGGCCACTTTTAGGATAAGGAAGAATCAAAATTCCACTAGGATTTTTCAAGCTAAATCTCATCTCAACCTTATCCAAAAATAACCGAATTTCCTAGGATTTAGGCTCCAAAATTTCGGCCACTTTTAGGGAGTAAAGAGAATCCAAATTCAACTAGGATTGAAGCTTGAATTTACCCTTGAATCTTATCCACAAAAACCGAATTTTCCATTGAGGATTATCCTCAAAAAATTCGCCCACTTTTGTTGGGATTTGGATTCAAAATTCAAATAGGATTCTAACAAGATTATCCTCTCCAAATCCAACTCAAATTCGAATTTCAAACCTTGTGGATTTTCCACAACAAATTCGAATCCTACTTGGACTGTGATTCAAAATTTGAATTTCAAATTTCAAATTCAAATTTCAAATTCAAATTTCAAATTTCAAATTTCAAATTTCAAATTTAAATTTCAAATTCAAATTTCAAATTCGAATTTCAAATTTAAATTTCAAATTCAAATTTCAAATTCAAATTTCAAATTTCAAATTTCAAAATTCAAAATTCAAATTTCAAAATTCAAATTTCAAATTCCACAAAACGGTTGTGTTTCATATTCTTGTTCTCATGGATAATTTTCTACAACTCCAATCCAATCTCAAATAAAATCATGGCAACTTTATTTGGAGTTCGAATAATTGTGTACTCTATTATCCAAAACAAAATCTGAATCCAACCGGAGAGAATCTTGTCTACCATCCTAATCCTGTGTCATCACCATCCATGCATAATAAACTAGCCAATAGCATACACAAATCAATTTGCCAAACGTTAAGGAATTATGTGGAGCTAGTAGAGGGACTGATTGGACATATATAATCGGGCTCCCGTGATTCCATATGATCATCATTCTGTACCGAACAACTCAATCATATGATCACTAATTTCAGAGTCACACCACTATAAACCTGAAACTGAACTCCCAATTATATACCGTATTACGTAAGCCTGTGACGAGCTACCATCCAATGACCTTGTCATATATGCAAAACCCTCATATGATATCCATGATCAGCCTTAGGTCAAAGTCCGTTTAATCCTACTGATCAGGCTATCTTAAAGTTCCATTATACTACCGAATCAAGAAAATGATTATTCACCATATGTGAATAAGAAGTCATCCACCCAGCAGACGACCCAAGGCCTTGTCCATTTTCACATTCAGTATAATGCCTTTAAGAGGATACCTTTAACTCCTCAGAGCTATGATTCCGATATCTGCAAACAAACCCTTCATCGTATACAAGTCATGCACCCAACGAACCGGTCTATAAGCTTACTACCTCTGAGACGCTTTAGCCATTGGAACATCAAAGTACACAAGTCATATACATGAAGTAGTTCATTTACTCAGGATTAAGGTTATTGCACAATGAACATCAAAAGCAGATTGATCCACTCATAGCGGACTACGTAGATCAATCACGCTTTAGTCCCGGTCTAATTTGTCACCTCCAAGCAACATATCCATGTCTCTACTTGGGAGTCCAGCTCCAGACAGTCAAGACAGACCGTCCCCTCCAAGGCTTTAGACAACATAATAGTCTTAATATGAGTTAGATGCTCGGTCTAACCCCATAGACTACAGACCATAGTTTAGACTGCTAACTTTAGAACATTGTCTTCTTGCATACAAAATCCATTGCATGCAACGTTCTAACAGTTTTAACACAAGCAGTCAGTGAGCCATATTTGCTTACATTTACTTTAACATGTAAATAAGACGAGGACAGATAGCAATGTAATGAATAACCTCTATGTATAATTTTATTATCCAGTTCAAAATGAATACATCAAAATGTCTCTAATACTTAGGGCATTTCCTAACAATGGTGCTCGGTGGTGACATATTAGACCGGGACTAAAGCGTGATTGATCTACGTAGTCCGCTATGAGTGGATCAATCTGCTTTTGACGTTCATTGTGCAATAACCTTAATCCTGAGTAAATGAACTACTTCATGTATATGACTTGTGTACTTTGATGTTCCAATGGCTAAAGCGTCTCAGAGGTAGTAAGCTTATAGACCGGTTCGTTGGGTGCATGACTTGTATACGATGAAGGGTTTGTTTGCAGATATCGGAATCATAGCTCTGAGGAGTTAAAGGTATCCTCTTAAAGGCATTATACTGAATGTGAAAATGGACAAGGCCTTGGGTCGTCTGCTGGGCGGATGACTTCTTATTCACATATGGTGAATAATCATTTTCTTGATTCGGTAGTATAATGGAACTTTAAGATAGCCTGATCAGTAGGATTAAACGGACTTTGACCTAAGGCTGATCATGGATATCATATAAGGGTTTTGCATATATGACAAGGTCATTGGATGGTAGCTCGTCACAGGCTTACGTAATACGGTATATAATTGGGAGTTCAGTTTCAGGTTTATAGTGGTGTGACTCTGAAATTAGTGATCATATGATTGAGTTGTTCGGTACAGAATGATGATCATATGGAATCACGGGAGCCCGATTATATATGTCCAATCAGTCCCTCTACTAGCTCCACATAATTCCTTAACGTTTGGCAAATTGATTTGTGTATGCTATAGGCTAGTTTATTATGCATGGATGGTGATGACACAGGATTAGGATGGTAGACAAGATTCTCTCCGGTTGGATTCAGATTTTGTTTTGGATAATAGAGTACACAATTATTCGAACTCCAAATAAAGTTGCCATGATTTTATTTGAGATTGGATTGGAGTTGTAGAAAATTATCCATGAGAACAAGAATATGAAACACAACCGTTTTGTGGAATTTGAAATTTGAATTTTGAAATTTGAAATTTGAATTTTGAAATTTGAAATTTGAATTTTGAATTTGAAATTTGAATTTGAAATTTGAATTTAAAATTTGAATTTGAAATTTGAATTTGAAATTTAAATTTGAAATTTGAAATTTGAAATTTGAAATTTGAATTTGAAATTTGAATTTGAAATTTGAAATTCAAATTTTAAATCACAGTCCAAGTAGGATTCGAATTTGTTGTGGAAAATCCACAAGGTTTGAAATTCGAATTTGAGTTGGATTTGGAGAGGATAATCTTGTTAGAATCCTACTTGAATTTTGAATCCAAATCCCAACGAAAGTGGGCGAATTTTTTGAGGATAATCCTCAATGGAAAATTCGGTTTTTGTGGATAAGATTCAAGGGTAAATTCAAGCTTCAATCCTAGTTGAATTTGGATTCTCTTTACTCCCTAAAAGTGGCCGAAATTTTGGAGCCTAAATCCTAGGAAATTCGGTTATTTTTAGATAAGGTTGAGATGAGATTTAGCTTGAAAAATCCTAGTGGAATTTTGATTCTTCCTTATCCTAAAAGTGGCCGAAAATTTGGAGAAGATTTTCTCCTAAAGATTTCGGATTTTTTGGTTGAAAAAGGGAGATAAAATTCTAGTTAAAATCTTGTTTAGATTTGGATTGGATTTATCCTAGGAAAACCGAATTTAATTGTGGAGATTCTCCCTTGGAAAATTTAGATTTTTTGGTTTGGATAAGGGAGAAAATCTTTTCCTAGTCCAATTCGAATTCAGAGAATCACCTCATGCAGGTCTATAAATAGAGGTCCTGCCACTCCAGTTCTCTTAGACCACAGACTCTCAGGTGAGCAGGCTTATTGTTGCACAGCTCATCGTGACAATAAAGTTCTTTAGAGATCTGGGTGGTCGGAAGAAGACTAGCAGTGCTAGCATACCGATCGAGGTTCAGAGTGCCCACACACTCAGCCATTCGAGAATTGGAGAATAGTAGAGAAGGCTAGTTGGTTGACGCCTCCAGTCATTCTCCTCCTGCATATTGGCGTCCTTGAGGTATGAGTTTTAATTGTTGTTGATTTATTGTATATGGCATCATGAGATATTTAACGATCTAAAAATTTTTATTGTTCCGCTGCGCCACTCTGATATGTTTTTACCGATTTATTTTCCTACAATTCAAGCTTGAAAATCCTAGTGGAATTTTGATTCTTCCCTTATCTTTTGTGGCCGAAAATATTTGATGAAAATCCTTAAGGATTTTCGGATTTTTTGGTTGAAAAAAGGGAGATAAAATTCAAGTTAAAATCTTGTTTAGATTTGAATTGGATTATTCTAAAGAAGGCCGAAATTTTGTTGGGATTTTCCCCTTGGAAAATTCAGATTTTTTGGTCGTGGATAAGGGAGAATATTTTCTCCTAATCCAATTCGAATTCAGAGAATCACCTCATGTAAGTCTATAAATAGAGGTCCTGCCACTACAGTTCGCTTAGACCACACACTCTCAGGTGGGCAGGCTTATTGTTGTACAACTCACCGTGACAATAAGTTCTTTAGAGTTCTGGGTGGTCAGAAGAAGACTAGCAGTGCTAGCATACCGATCGAGGTTCAGAGTGCCCACACGCTCAGCTATTTGGGAATTGGAGAATAGGAGAGAAGGCTAGTTGGTTGACGCCCTCCAATCATTCTCCCTCTGCAGATTGGTGTCCTTGAAATATGAGTTTAAATTGTTATTGGTTTATTGTATATGGCATCATGAGATATTTAACGATCTTGAAAATTTTTTATTGTTTCGCTACGCCACTCTGATACGTTTTTACCGATTTATTTCCTACAGGACTAATTGGACATATATAATCGGGCTCCCGCGAATCCATATGATCATCATTCTTTACCGAATAACTCAATCATATGATCACCAATTTCAGAGTCACACCACTATAAACCTGAAACTGAACTCCCAATTATATACCGTATTACGTAAGCCTATGACAAGCTATTGTCCAATGACCTTGTTATGTATGCAGAACCCTCATATGATATCCATGATCAGCCTTAGGTTAAAGTTCGTTTAATCCTACTGATTAGGCTATCTTAAAGTTCCATTATACTTCCGAATAAGAAAATAATTATTCACCATATGTGAATAAGAAGTCATCCGCCCAGCAGACGACCCAAGGCCTTATCCATTTTCACATCCAGTATAATGCCTTTAAGAGGATACCCTTAACTCCTTATTAGAGCTATGATTCTGATATCTGTAAACAAACCCTTCATCGTATACAAGTCATGCACCTAATGAACCGGTCTATAAGCTTACTACCTCTGAGACACTTTGGCCATTGGAACATCAAAGTACACAAGTCATATACATGAAGCTGTTCATCCACTCTGGATTAAGGTTACTGCACAATGAACATCAAAAGCAGATTAATCCGCTCATAGCGGATTGCGTCGATCAATCACGATTTAGTCCTAGTCTAATATGTCACCACCAAGTAACATATCTATGTCTTTACTTGGGAGTCTATGCTCTAGACAGTCAAGACAAACTGTCCCCACCATGGCTTTAGATAACATAATAGTCTTAACATGAGTTAGATGCTCGGTCTAACCCCATAGACTATAGACCTTAGTTTAGATCGCTTACTTCAGAACATTGTCTTCTAGCATACAAAAGTCCATTGCATGCAACGTTCTAATAGTTTTAACACAAGCAGTCAGGGAGCCATATTTGCTTACATTTACTTTAACATATAAATAGAATGAGGACATACAACAATGTAATGAATAACCTCTATATATAATTTTATTATCCAGTTCAAAATAAGTACATCAAAATGTCTCTAATGCTTAGGACATTTCCTAACAATCTCCCACTTGCCCTAAGTCAGCAGATGTGCCATGTTACGCATCCCCATCGCCTCTACATGCCTCTCAAAGCTTCTAGCCACTAAAGTCTTAGTAAAGGGATCGACAATGTTGTCCTCAGACGCGATCTTACATACATCTACTTGGCCTGTCTCCACGTGCCCTCTAATAATGTGATACCTCCGATCTATGTGCTTGGTCCTCTTGTGGTGCCGAGATTCCCTTGTATTGGCAATAGCCCCAGTGTTATCACATAAAGTGTGATAGGCTTGTCAACACCTGGAATGAACTCAAGGTCTCCAAAGAACTTGTGGAGCCAAACCACTTCTTTAGATGCCTCAACCACAGCCACATACTCAGCCTCTATAGTAGGGTTAGCTGTGCAGCCTTGCTTCACGCTCCTTGATACAACGGTGCCTCCTCCGAGCAAAAGCACTGATCCTGATGTCGATTTCCTCGAATCCTTGCAAGTCTAGAAGTCTGAGTCCGTGAATCCTACCGGTGTTAGGTCCCCTCTAGAATACACCAGCATATAATACCTCGTTCTCTTAAAATACTTGAGTATATGCTTTACTGCTTACCAGTGCTTGGTTCCAAGATTCGCTTGATATCGACTCACCATACCTACTACAAAACATATGTCCGGACAAGTGCAAAGCATAGCGTGTATAAGGCTACCCATAGCGGATGCATAAGGGACCTTACTCATATGCTCTCTTTCTTCTGATGTCTTAGGACAATCATCCAATGAAAGAGTTAGACCGGCAATAGAAGGTGGTGTACCTTTCTTTGCCTCTTGCATTGTATATTTGTTAATTATTTTATCTATGTATGAAGCTTGGGATAATGCTATCATTTTGTTCTTTCGATCTCTAAAGAGACGAATGCCTAGAACATAATTAGCTTTTCTCAAGTCCTTCATGTCAAACTGTTGGTGTAGCCAAAGCTTGACCGATGATAAGTTCCCTACATCATTCCTAATGAGTAGTATATCATCGACATAGAGTATTAGAAAGACCACTTTTCCATCCTTAATACGTTTATACGTTTATAAACACAGGGTTCATCAATGTTCTGCTCAAAACCAAATGTCTTGATTGCTTGATTAATTCTCTGGTTCCATGAGCGGGATGCTTGCTTTAATCCATAAATGGATCTAAGCAACTTGTAGACTTTCCTTTCTTAGCCTTTTGTTACGAACCCTTCGGGCTGTATCATGTAGATACACTCCTCAAGATGGCCATTCAAGAATGCTGTCTTGATATCCATTTGCCAGATCTCGTAATCAAGAGCCGCAGCAATGGACAGCAGAATACGGATAGACTTCAGCATAGCAACAGGCGAAAAGGTTTCATCGTAATCGATTCCAGCCTTTTGTGTGTACCCCTTTGCAACCAGTCTAGCTTTGAAAGTTTCCACTCTCCCTTCTACATCTTTCTTTCTTTTGTAGACCAATTTGCATCCAATGGGTTTTATCCTATCCAACAAATCTACAAGTTCCCAAACAGAGTTGGATTTCATAGAATCCATCTCATTGTTCATAGCCTGTTTCCAAGATTTAGAATCAACATCACTTATAACTTCATCATAGGTGACTGGATCATCCTCATGCTCATGAGCCTCGACTAGTATACCTCGGCATCATACATGAAGAAATTGGGTATTTTCGAAACCCTCCCACTACGACGAGGCACCCTAAATTGTTGATCATCTGTAGGTCCTTCACCGGGACTTGGACTTGCGTCCAAGACCGAAACCTACTGAGCAGTTCTTTCACTCGATAACTCTTATAGTACCACTTTGCTTTGAGGCTTAAAGTCATTCATGTGACTTTCCTCCAAGAATGTCCCATGGGTTGAAACATTGACTTTTTGTTCCTTCGGGTTATAGAACAGACCTCTTTTAGTTCCCTTTGGATACCCTACAAACATGCACAATTCTGATCTTGGTTTCAACTTCTTAGCATCCCCATCCAGTACATGCGCCGGGCAGCCCCATATTCTCATATGTCCAAGGGAGGGCTTCCTGCCATGTCATAATTCATACGGAGTCTTGGGAATTGATTTGCTTGGAACCTGATTCAGAATATAGCATGCCATTTGTAAAGTATATCCCCAAAATAATAATGGCAGTGTTGAATAACTCATTATAGACCGTACCATATCCAACAAGATCCTGTTTCTCCTTTCGGCTACACCATTATGTTATGGAGTACCAGGTGCAGTCAATTGGAATAATATCCCATTCTCTACAAGATGTCCTAGAAATTTGTCAGAGAGGTATTTACCACCTCGATCAGATCGAAGTGTCTTTATAGATTTATCCAATTGCTTTTCCACTTCCGCACGATACTCTTTGAGCTTGTCAAAGGTTTCGCTCTTACGGTGTATCAGATACACATATCCATAACTCGAGTAATCATCTATAAAGGAGACATAATACTCAAACCCTCCTCATGCTGTGACGTTCATGGGACCACATACGTCAGTGTACACAATTTCTAAGAGCTCCTGAACCCTAGTACCCTTAGCTCCAAAAGACCTCTTAGTCATCTTTCCCTCTAAACAAGATTCACATTGAGGAAGACGTACCTCCTCCAGAGATTCTAGAGGACCATCTTTCACCAACCTTTGAATCATATCCTGATTAATATGACCAAGTCTTAAATGCCAAAGATACGCCATGTTAGAGTGAGAAACTTTCAACCTTTTAGATTTATCTATTAATTCAGTGTCAAGCAGTAAGTACATCTTTGGTTTGATCAAATATAGGTTTCCATCCATCCATCCAGAACAGATAAAAGACTTATTTCTATGAATATCAACTCTTTTTATAAAAGAAACTGAATAAGAATCCTTTATTAAACAAGCTACCGATATAAGGTTCCTCCTAAAATTAGAAACATAAAAATAGTCTTTTAATAAAATAAACCTAAATTCATCAAAGTAAAAGTAAATATCTCCCACTGCCTCAGACACCACCAAGCTACCGTCTCCAGTCCGCAACAAGAGGCTCCTATCATGTAGACTTCTCATTTCCACGAACCCCTGCATAGAAACACAAACATGATTAGTGGCGCCCGAATCGATGACCCAAGTGTCTTTCGATTCTTCCACCAAACACGCTTCTAAGTAATGAAGTTTCTTACCTTCCTTACCCTTGGCGGCTAGGAATTCCCAGCAAGCCTTCTTGAAGTGACCTACCATCCCACAATGGAAGCACTTGGACTTTTTAAGGTCCTTGGGTTTCTTGTTCTTGTTCTTCTTCTTCCCATCCGAGACAGGAGGATTAGAAGAACTAGAAGCGTCTGCTTCTTATTTGGCCTCTTCCTCTTCCATGAGGGTTTGGAAGATTCTGCCAAATTAGCCTCTCCCTTGGGTTGAACCGCATCCCCATCCTTGATCATCTGCTCATAAGCTTGGAGTTGCTTCATGAGCTCAGTGAGTCCTAACTCCCTTGCCGCCAGATTATATGCAGCCTTAAACCCCACAAAATCCTTAGACAAAGTTTTGAACACCATCTCGATCTGGGTGTTGTAGTCCAACTCAGCACCATTTTCGTCAGCCTCAGCAAAGAATCCCATTAGAGTGATTATATGGTCCTTTACTGGAGTACCCGTCTTCTACTTAGAGTTCATAATATTGATTATAGCAGACTGTTGAGCCAATTTTTCTTAGCCTCTGAACATGTCCTCCAGATTGTCTATGATCTCCCTAACAACTTGATAAGTCTCATACTACTTTTGTAAAGCACTCGTCATGCTAGCAAGTATGTAGCACGTAGCTATCTCATTGGATTCTCTCCAACGAGTATAGGCAACTGGGATTTTCTCACGCAATGTGTCAGGTTTGGGCCCAGGTGGACATGGTTTGTCCAGCACGAACTTGTGTCTCTCGTAACTAAGAACTATTAGTAGATTTCTTTTCCAGTCTTTATAATTATCGCCATTCAGCTTATTCTCAGTAAGTATTGAAATAAGGGCTGTCCGTGACATTTTGAACTGAAATAAAATTATACTAGACATCATTACAAAGCCCAAGCAAATATACAGATAATTTAGCAAATAAAATATACAAGTATGTTCCTACATGAAACTTGAAAAACATATAGTATTGCAATGGTAATTCTCAGCACCTATGACTCCAAGCCACTGAGGGGTGGTCATGAAACAAATAGCCGGAACATGGACCCCGTCCAATTAATATATGTTGCCTTAAATCCTCCAAGGTTAAGACATATATTTATAACCACTTATTTGGTCACCAGTTTAGTTAACAGAGCTTCTAGGGAAGGTTAATAACTAAACAAGTCTTGAGTGTATAACCATTGTTTACGTAGCCCGATCCATATCCTACTAAGCCACTAAGGGTGGTCATGAATAGGATCGCACCTGAACACGTTTTCCACATAGGAAATCCAACCTAGTATACCGGCGGTGGTAAACACCTTCCGAGGGGTGTGGTCAGGGCAGAATTGACGCGAAGCGTTACCATGCTTTCACATATGGATCAACAATGGAGGCTGTGAGTTTTGTTTGAAACCCTCTCCCACTCAATATTTTGAAAAACATGCAAGTTTTGACAAATATATATGATCAATATAGTATGAGCGGTACTCACCTATCCTATATGATATGTTATCAAATATGCATATAAAACATCTATCAATACGTATTTATACATCCATGACATATCACAAAAAAAATAATTAACAAAATAATAACCAAGCCATGGTTCCATCCTAGAACAAATAAAATAAAGATTACAAAATTCCATCCAAAGCATTCTTTGGGTCTTGAATTTTGTTCCGTCTTCTTGTATCCATCTTTATGTAGCCTCTCCATTTATTTCTCATCCCAAGAATCATTTAAAATTTAAATTCCAAAAATTTAAATTTTAAATTCAAATTTTAAACAATTTTAAATATCATGTGTAATAATATGTAATTTCAAAAATTTCAAATTTTCAATTATATATTTTTAAACATGATTTAAAAATTAAATCTCAAATTTAAAAATCAAAATTTTTGATTTTTTGAATCGTCGCTCCCACTGCCTCGGAGGCCGGCAGCTGCCGTGAGCAACCCCTAGCCCCCGAGGGGTTGGCAGCCCACGGCCGCCTCATGTGCAGCCCCAGGCTGCACGCCCAGGCTGCGACTAGCCTTAGGGGGGCCACGGCCACCCTCGGCTACAGGCCAAGCCTGCGACCGTGGGTGGTCATGGCCTGTACAAGGGTTGCCGCAGCCCCGTCCTGCCTGAGGGTAGGGGCTGTAGCCCTACCAAGACTGATGGCCTATCCCGAGTGGTCGTGTCTTGATTTTTGTATCATATTCCAATTTATCCATTAGGATCTCCAAAATTTAATTTGAACCCCAATTAAATTGAAATTTTCCACACAATCAAAATTTCAACCTTTAAATTAAATTTAACTTTTGGGAAAAAAATAAATTATGGTCTTCAAACTTCAATCTCCTCCAAGAATAATTACAAAAAAAATCGTAAACTGTTTCTGATGTATAAAAATTCTAATCATAATAATTCTAAGAGACAAAAATTAAAATCCATGAGAAAATTACAATGTTAATAAACTGCTCCCATGGTTACATAAAAATTCCTAGATACAATTTTTCTAAATTCTAAGGAACCATAACCGGTTTGAACAACCATGCATATAATAATTCAAAAATTAAAATAACCACATACTACAAACATAATCCATGATAACAACATAAAGGAATCCAAGAATGCCACTCTCTAAATATCAAATCCATACATAAATAAAAAGACTAATTAATTGTCTAATTTATGTACATGGCATAGTCATGAGATGGCTCTGATACCAATTGTAGGATAATAAATCGATAAAAACATATCAGAGTAGCATAGTGGAACAACAAAAATTTTTCAAGATCGTTAAATATCTCATGATGCCATATAAAATAAACCAGTAACAATTTAAACTCATACCTCAAGGATGCTAATGTTGCAGGAGGAGAATGACCGGAGGGCTTCAACCAACTAGCCTTCTCTACTATTCTCCAATTCCCGAATGGCTAAGTGCATGGGCACTCTGAACCTCGATCGGTATGTTAGCACTGCTAGTTTTATTTCGACCACCCAGATCTATAAAGAATTATTGTCATGGTGAGATGTGCAACAATAAGCCTGCTCACCTGAGAGTCTATGGTCTAAGAGAACTTATTGAGGCAGGACCTCTATTTATAGACTTGCATGAGGTGATCCTCTGAATTCGAATTGGATTAGGAGAAGATTTTCTCCCTTATCCACTCACAAAATCTGAAATTAACTAGGGGAAAAATCTCAACTAGAATTTGGCCATTTGGAGATTATCCAATTCAAATCTAAACAAGATTTTAACTTGAATTTTATCTCCCATTATTCAACAAAAAAATCCAAAAATCTTTAAGGATTTTTACAAATATTTTTGGCCACAAAAAGTAAGGGAAGCATTAAAATTCAACTAGGATTTTCAAGCTTGAATTTTATCTCATCCTTATCCAAAATAACCGAAAATCTCCTTGAGATATGCCCTTAAAAATTTTGGCCACTTTTAGGGAAGAGAGATTTCAAATTCAACTGGGATTGAAACTTGATTTTTCCCATGAACCTTATCCACAAAAAAATCCAAAAATTCCATGAGGATAATCCTCAAAATTTTCGACCATGTTTGTTAGGATTTGGATTCAAAATTCAAGTAGGATTCAAACAAGATTTTCCTCTCCATATCTAACTCAAATTCGAATTTCATTCTTTATGGATTTACCACAAGAAATTCGAATCCTACTTGGACTGTGATTCAAAATTTGAATTTCAAATTTTAAATTTCAAATTTCAAATTTCAAATTTAAAATTTAAAATTTAAAATTCAAATTCAAATTTCAAATTTGAATTTCAAATCTAAGTTTCAAATTCAAATTTCAAATTTCAAAATTCAAATTTCAAAATCCACAAACAGTTGTATTTCAAATTCCTGTTCTCATAGATCATAACAACTTTATTTGGAGTTCGAATAATTGTGTACTCTATTATCGAAAACAAAATCTGAATTCAACCAGAGAGACTCTTGTCAACCATCCTAATCCTATGTCAACACCATCCATGCATAATCAACTAGCCAATAGCATACTTAAATCAATTTGCCAAACATTAAGGAATTATGTGAAGCTAGTAGAGGGACCAATTGGACATATATAATCGGGCTCCTATGAATCCATATGATTATCATTCTTTACCGAACAACTCAATCATATGATCACTAATTTCAGAGTCACACCACTATAAACCTGAAACTGAACTCCCAATTATATACTGTATTACTTAAGCCTGTGACAAGCTATTGTCCAATGACCTTGTCATGTATGTAGAACCCTCATATGATATCCATGATCAGCTTTAGGTTAAAGTCTATTTAATCCTACTGATCAGGCTATCTTAAAGTTCCATTATACTTCCGAATAAGAAAATGATTATTCACCATATGTGAATAAGAAGTCATCCGCCTAGTAGACGACCCAAGGCCTTATCCATTTTTACATCCAGTATAATGCCTTTAATAGGATACCCTTAACTCCTTATTAGAGCTATGATTCTGATATCTGTAAACAAACCCTTCATCGTATACAAGTCATGCACCTAACGAACCGGTCTATAAACTTACAACCTCTGAGATTGGAACATCCAAGTACACAAGTCATATACATGAAGCTGTTCATCCACTCAAGATTAAGGTTACCGCACAATGAACGTCAAAAGCAGATTGATCCGCTCATAGCGGACTACATAGATCAATCACGCTTTAGTCCCAGTCTAATATGTCACCACCAAGCAATATATCTATGTCTCTACTTGGGAGTCTATGCTCCCGACAGTCAAGACAAATCGTCCCATCCATGACTTTAGACAATATAATAGTCTTAACATGAGTTAGATGCTCGGTCTAACCCCATAGACTACAGACCTTAGTTTAGACCACTTATTTTATAACACTGTCTTCTCGCATACAAAAGTCCATTGCATGCAATGTTCTAATAGTTTTAACACAAGCAGTCAGGAAGCCATATTTGCTTACATTTACTTTAACATATAAATAGAATGAGGACATACAGTAATGTAATGAATAACCTCTATATATAATTTTATTAACCGGTTCAAAATAAATACATCAAAATGTCTCTAATGCTTAGGGCATTTCCTAACAAGAAGAAGACTAGCAGTACTAGCATACCGATCGAGGTTCACAGTGCCCACACACTCAGCCATTCGGGAATTGGAGAATAGTAGAGAAGGCTAGTTGGTTGAAGCCCTCCGATCATTCTCCCCCTGCAGATTGGCGTCCTTGAGGTATAAGTTTAAATTGTTGTTGGTTTATTGTATATGGCATCATGAGATATTTAACGATCTTGAAAAATTTTTATTGCTCCGCTGCACCACTCTGATACGTTTTTACCAATTTATTTCCTACATTTGTATCTCATAAATTCGCTGACAAGTTAGAATATGCTAAGGACCATATGGGAATGACTTTTAGGATAGCTTTACCTTCAGGAGAAGTGATGCTGTCAAATTACTTGTTATGCCATGTGCCAATAATTGTGGCAAATAGGGAGTTATATGTTGATTTGATCGTAATAAAGATTGTTGACTATGATGTGATTCTAGGAATGGATTTCCTAGGAAAATACCACACCACAATCAACTGTCAGAAGCATAAAATAGTCTTTTGACCTGATGAGAAAGAGAATTTTAAGTATGTTGACACATCTCGTCAATCGAGGAAGATACTGATCAGCGCAATGAAAGCAAAGAAGTTGATAACTAGTGGCTGTATGGGATACCTGGCATACGTAACAGATGTGATAGAGGACAAGAAATTGCAACCAGAAGATGTTTCCATTGTCAACGAATTCCTCGATGTATTTCCAGAGGAATTGCTAGGATTACCTCTCGAAAGGGAGATTTCGTTTGAGATCAATATTATGCCAGGGACTGCTCCAATATCCAAAGTACCGTATCGTATGACCCCGGCAGAATTGAAAGAGCTGCAAGTGTAGTTAAAAGAACTACTTGACAAGGGATTTATCCGACTAAGTTACTCTCCATGGGGAGCTTTGGTTTTATTCGTTAAAAAGAAGGATGGAACTCTTCGGATGTATATTGATTACAGAGAGTTGAATAAGGTTACCATCAAGAATAGGTATCTACTACTTAGAATTGATGACCTGTTCCACCAGTTAAAGGGAGCAGTGGTATTCCCGAAAATTGATTTATGCTTAGGATACCACCAACTGAGAATCCAGGAGAGCGACATTCCCAAGACGACGTTCAAAACCCGTTATGGTCACTATGAATTTTTGGTGATGCCATTTGGATTGACTAATGCTCTAGCCACGTTTATGGATTTAATGAACAAGGTCTTTAAAGAATTTCTTGATTAGTTTGTCATCGTGTTTATTGATGACATACTTATATATTCAAAGACTCATGAAGAGCACAAGGAGCATCTAAGAATTGTTCTTCACACCGTGAGAAGGCATTAGTTGTATGCAAAATTCTCTAAGTGTGAATTATGGTTGGATAAAGTGCACTTTCTTGGACATGTGGTAACAAAGGAAGGAATTGCTTAGATTCTGCCAAGGTAGAAGCAATTAATGAGGGGCCTGCTCCTAAGAATGTGACTGAAATATGAAGCTTCTTAGGACTACCTGGCTATTATAGAAGGTTTGTAGAAGGGCTTGCATGATTAGCCACACCTTTCACTGCTCTCACTCGTAAGAAAAAGAAATAAGAGTGGACATAAGAGTGTAAAAGAAATTTTCAAGAATTGACGAGACGACTGATAAGTGCACCCATTCTTACACTACCTACCAAAGAAGAAAAGTTCATAATTTACAGTGATGCTTCAAAGATAGGCTTGGGAGCTGTACTAATGCAGAATGACAAAATGATTGCTTATGCATCCGCCAGTTAAAGGACTACAAGAGAAACTATCTCACGCATGACCTAGAACTTGCTGCAGTAGTGTTCGCACTCAAAATCTGGTGACACTATTTATATGGAGCTTAATGCTAAATCTTCACTGATCATCAGAGTTTAAAATACTTCTTCACACAGAAGGAGTTAAACATGCAATAAAGATGATGGTTAGAGTTGGTGAAGGACTATAACTATGAAATCCTTTACCATCCCCGAAAGCCAAACTGAGTAGCGGATGCTTTAAGTAGAAAATCTACTACTCTGCCATGGATACCAATAGAGGACCTACCAAAAGCATTGCAGTAATAAATTAACTCCCTCAGATTGGAGTTAATAACTGAGAAGTTATCGACACTATGATTAGAATCTTCTTTGCTTAAAGATATTAAAGAAGCGTAAAAGTAGGATCCAAGTGCAATGAAGCTTCGAGAAGAGGTTTTCGATGGCAGGAAGTCAAATATAAGCATTTCCAGTGATGGAATGCTTTTATATCAGGGGAGAATCTATGTCCCGACCAATAAAGGACTTAGAAGACGAATCATGGTAGAAGCTCATGAAATGCCGTATTCTGTTTATCCTGCAGCCAGTAAAATGTATCAAGACCTCAAGATACAGTTTTGGTGGAAAGGGATGAAAAATGATATTGTGAAATTTATGGGTAGATGCCCGACTTGTCAAAGAGTCAAAGCCGAGCATAGACATTCCGAAGGAAAATTGGAACCTCTAGAAATTCCGGAGTAGAAATGGGAGCACATTACCATGGATTTTGTGGTAGGACTTCCCAAGACCCGAGAAGGGTACGATGCCATCTGGGTGATAGTGGATAGACTGACTAAGATGGTGTAATTCATAGCCATAAAAACAACCTTCACATTAGAAAAATTGGCACATCTGTATGTGACTAATATTATTCAATTACATGGAGTTCCAAAGTCTATTATCTTTGATCGAGATGCACGGTTCACTTTAGCATTTTGGAAGTGCATACAAGAGGCTATGGGGACAGAGTTATGCCTTAGCATAGCTTATCATCCCCAGATAGATGGACAGTCAGAGCGAACCATCCAGACATTGGAAGACATGCTTGGAGCCTGTGTTATAGATTTTCCCGGGAGTTGGAATGAGAAACTACCGTTGATCGAATTCTCATATAATAATAGTTACCAAGCTTCCATAGGAATGACACTGTATGAGGCTCTATATGGACGAAAATGTAGATCGCCTATCCACTGGTATGATCTATGAGAAAAGTAATTACACAAGACTGATTTTATACAAGAAGCTTTAGATGCAGTTGCAAAGATTCAAAGAAGGATGAAGATTGCTTAAAGCTGCTAGAAAAGCTACACAGATAAATGATAAAGATTCCTAGAGTTCAATAAAGGAGACTTCATATTCCTTAAGATATCGCCGATGAAGGGCGTAATGCGTTTCGGTAAAAAGGGAAAACTGAGTCCAAGATATATTGGGCCATTCGAAATAATCGAACGCATTGGGAAGGTAGCCTATAAGTTGGCATTACCCCTAGATCTGTTAGCAGTACACAATGTCTTCCATGTATCAATGTTGAGGAAGTACGTACCTGATCCATCGCATATGCTGAAGTACGAACTGATACAAGTCCAAGAAGATTTGACGTATGAAGAATAACCAGTGCTGTTTTTAGCACCTGAGGAAAAGGTATTAAGAAATAAGACGATCCCACTAGTCAAGGTTTTATGGAGAAATCATAGTGTTGAAGAGGCTATGTGAGAACGTAAAGATGACATGAAAGCTTCATACCCCCACTTATTCTAATTTTCATCCTCGAAAATTTTATAAGGAAGGGTGAATGTGACAACCGAGAAATTTTACTACTCAGAAAATATGTACAATGAAAGTATACAATGATTTTTATGTGTATAATTGTAAAATGTATGATTTAATACTGTTTAGAATGCAACGAAATGTTCTAACTATGCTAAAGGGAGTGTGTTTAGGAATGGAAAATTTTACTGAATCGAAATTGAATCAATTATGCCTTTTTTGATTTCAAAAACCCTAGAAATATACTGTATGGTACTAAAAGATGAAATACTTATGGCATGGATTTTTAGTCAAACAAAAGTGAATTAAGGAAATCTGATCGCATGGATAGCCTTAGAAACTCGTCTACGTGATTTCGGTGCAAAACCATCTGGTTTGACTTTTAATCAAAAGTTTGATCGAGAAATAAATGAGGAGTCAAAGATTGGGTGTGAAACAATCAAAGGATGTAAGATTACCTCAAGATCCAAGGGCTAGGGTTTAAAGTCATTTTGATCTAATAATTAGGATGCAAAATCAACACAAAAAAGTCAAAAATCAATCTTTCAAAAATTCAAGAATTTCCTAGGGTTTATGCTGGCGCATTTTGATTGGAAAATGAAAGAAAAATCAGTAAAAATTTTTATAATTGCAAACTAGTCCTTCAAAAGTTGCTAAAAAGCCCTTGAATTGTTACTAAATTGTCTAAAACCCTTTGCAAATTAGTCCCTCCTTTTTGGGCTGATATATACACGATTTTTGGTTCCATAAACCAAAAAAAAAAATTTGTGTTTCAGCCATCTCCTTGCAACCGTGAGCCATCCCACCATTTCTAAGTCCATTCTTCAGAAAATTTTCACTAAAATTATGTAGAAATCATCCTTGGCAACAAGTGATCAACAAGCAAGGTAAAACTTCACTTTTATAAGCTTTTTATCTCTCCTTCTTTTTGCTGAAAATCTGTGGATGGTTATGGCTTGGAAGGGTGAAATTTTGATGGTTGTTTTGTGGATTTGGTCTTGGAAAAACAATGTTAGCAAGTGATGAAATAAAGCCATGAACTAGAGTTTAAAAACTAGAAATTTTCATGTTGGCTTTTCACCAAGAATCCGTGGGTTACCAACCTGTTTTGTGTTGAATTTTAAGTGCAAATTTTGATTGGTTTTGGTGTTGAAAATCATGTGGTAGTGTGATAAAACTGAGGCATTAGATGGTAGTATGAAAAACACAAAATTTTGCATGTTTTCTTATTGAAAAAAAAACTGTGGAAAAGAGGGGAAGATACATGAATTTTGGGTTGTGTTATATAAGTTTTGGTTCTAAAATGTAGTGTTAGTGTGTAAGGAATCAAGAAATGGAAATGGATATGAAAACAAAATTTTGTGTTGATTTTCCAAAGGAAAACCGTGGCATTCTAAGGATGTGATGCATGAAATTTGGTGATGAGTTAGGTTAAGTTTTGTGTTGAAATGAATATGTGTTGATGTGGAAAATGGATGGTGAAAAATGAAACATTGAAACAAAAATTGTAAGGACCGCCATTTTCATGACACGTACTTACCATGCAATTAGACATTACAGAATAAAATTAGAGTATTTTGAGAGCTTTCGGCTGCAAATAGATGAACACGGTCAAGTACACGGCCGTGTAAATAGCCGTGTACCGATTAGACTGTTTATGTGAGAGAAGCCGTGTAAGTGTACATGGCTGTGTAGTATGACGCGGTCAGGTACACGGTCGTGTACCGCTCGGGTTAAGTGAACGTGTTCCAACACATGGCCGTGTTGAGCAAGCTCAACTGACACACACCTATGTCTGAACAATACACGGCCATGTTGCCATATACACGCCCGTGTAAGAGGTCGTGTTGAAGGCTGTGTGATAAGTAGAGAGCCGGTATGTAGACTCTCAAAATGTATGAAACCTAATTACTATATCATGAGTAATTAAGTTAGAAAATATAGTATATTTTCCAGTTTAATAGATTAAACAAGTACGATACTGTTTAAGTACTATTCATGTAATGAAAGGGGTGACTGACAGTGAACCTAGTCCACCATATTATGTGTATCAATGTATGAGATGTGCAGTGCTAGGAAACTGGTCTGGACAACCACTTCTTGATACAAGACTGGCAAACAGATCACCTAAACGTTCAGACCGAACATCTGAGCACGATAGAGAAAGAAACCCTAGCAGGGGTAGAGTACCGAGAACGATGATCTAGATGACCTCTTCTCACCTAGAGACTAAAAAAATCAGAGTCAGAGCACTCAGACTAGTCAGTTAAGTTTAAAATGAGAATTTTAGTTTGGGAGATACGCAGTATCAGGATGAGGGTCAAGACGACCTTTACTCGCTCCGAAATTGATATATGTGGACTCAGAATGTCCAAATTAGTCAATCGGGTACCTTACATGTTTTTTGAGGGGGGATCATATAGATCCTGAAAATTGGTCCAGACGACCTCTGATGGATGTAAAACTGATAAAAATGGAATCAACACGTCCAAATTAGTCAAGAGAGACTGTGTCTGAAATTTCACCCAAGAATACTTCGGTTCGCATGTGAAAGGACAACACAGTGTAGACACAACCACAGTATAGGATGTGAACAATAAATTAGACTGATAATGGGCTCTTAGACAATATAAAACAACCAACAACTTATAGGATGAAAATCAGATTCAGAAATCCAATTTTCAAGTGAAAATTGGAACACTGCCGAAAAAGGATCAGAAATCGAAGGTAGAAATTAGACTACGAAGAGAAGACTTTACAGATGAATTCTCCCCCTAGAAAACTATGTGCCATCAGCCATAAGGCCCCCAAACATGCCCCTAACAAGTGGGAAAATTTTTCCCCAAAGTTAGGCATGTGTTGGACCATTTGTTGAATAAAATACTCAACTTTTATCACATGGTCCAACATTGCATTTAAGGCCATTTGACCATTTTTGGTTGCAGCCACCCCACAAATTTTTGGGCAGAAAAATAGCAGATTTTTGTCCCTTGATTAGGCTAAAATGGTGGACAATTGATTAGGATTAAGTCTAAGCAAGCTTGATTAATTTTGCCCATAAAAGGCACACATGACAACAAGAGTTCATTTCTTTCTTTTGGCTTCCAAAACACAACATTTTTCTCTCCCTTTCTAGCTGTACCTGATCCCCTCTTTAAGCCCCCAAACCCTTACATTTTCAAGCCTTAAATCATACAAAAAACTTGCCAAAAATCAAACCTTACAAGCTTGTGTTAGGAGGATTCGAATCCAAGTCCTTCTAAGGCACCAAGGGTAAGTTTTCAAAATCCAATCTTGCAGTGTTTAGTTTTTGTTTTGGTTTGATTTTTAAGAAAAAATTTTTGGTATTATGTCTAGCAAAAACTGACCTCATTTTTGTGTTGTGTTTACAATTTTTACGGATGGCTATTGTATGTGTGATGGTACAAACGATTAGGAACGTGGCTGGATATAAATTTGTCCCTAGGAAAGACCATGGCTTTTGGCCATTTTGACCTAATTAGGGTCTAGATTTGGGATTTGATAAAACATAGTGTTTTAAGAAAATTTTGATACAGTCATTTTTGCATCAAATAGACCTCGGCCAAAAACGAACCTAAGATAGGTTTTTAGAGTGTTTTTCACTCGATATCTGAAACTGGGAACAAAATCCAGGCCCACAAATAGGTACAGGTTTTAGTGAAAACGGACCCCTTAGAGTCCGAACCGGACTTCGGGCTCAACATGAAAGCTGTAGATCTCATCGAAACCTTTGGGATAACTGTTTTAAAAATTTAGCCTTTTCAGGCCTCAAACAGAGCCGTTTTCAAAGTGATGTAAAACTGAGAATTTTACAAAATAATTAGGCACTTAGCCCACGGGTTTAACAAGATTAAGAGCCCTTAGAGTTAGAATTTAGCTCTGTGGTGAACATGAGATTTGTTCATCTCATTGAGGATGAAAACTTTCATTTTGCCAAAATCACAAACAAAGCCGTTTCCATTAAGTTTCAAAACCCTTTTCAAAAGTGGTTCAAAAACCACCTTTAAAATGTAACATTAAAACGTGTTTTACATACTTCAAATAAAACTGTATTTTCAACACTTTAAAATATTAACAAGGTTTTCATAAAAATGTCCCCCACCTTCCAACAGGGTGATAAGGGGACGGTTTCAAAATAAGGAATTTTCCCAAGAATTTTTACAAGCCAACCCAAACAATTTTTCAAAGTAAAATAGTGTGAGTAGCCCGATAGGCTACCACACCAAACAAGCCTTAGTAGCCCGGTAGGCTACTACCCCAAATAAGCCATAGTGGCCCTATGGGCCATTACACCAAACAAGAAATAGCAGCCCGGTGGGCTACACACCCCAACAAGCAAAGTAACCTGGTCGGTTACTACACTAAGTTTACGCGTAGTAACCTGGTAGGCTATTTAGTTACCAACATGCAAGGTAACCGGCCAGTTGACTGGCTGGCACCTAGTCAAGGAATGTATTTCGAATAACACTATGAGGAATGAAGATTAATCTGTCAAATAGACAATTAATCAAACACAGTATAAGTTAGACACCAAATCCCCATAGTAGGCCAATAGGGTACCGACGGGCCTCGGTACCCCATAGAAATGAAAAATATAGTCGCTAACATTAATGGTGACTCAACAAGAATATTAATGAGGAATATTATTGATGACAGGTGGTCACTTATAATTTGTTTAAGGCGCGAGTACGCAATTTGCTTGCAATTGGGTAAGCACAACTCCGCCTACAGCATGAATAAAATGAGTTTAAAGTGATTTTTTACAATATGTTAAGTATGCATAGCATGTACATGTTGTTGCATAGCATGTTAGAAGAGCATATAGTTTCATAATCACATAGATTTATGAAAACATAAGTAGGATGCCACAGATCCCTATCACATAAGATTGAGGATAAGCCTAGTAGAGTATATGGCATAATCAAATGCAGAATTGGATAATACAGTTAAAGTGTCGGTATGACGGGTCCAAGTCGAGGCCCATAATCTGTAATGAGTCCAAGCTAAGGCTCACAACATATAACGAGTCCAAGCCAAGGATCACAACATACATAACGAGTCCAAGTCGAGAGTAATAACACATATCGAGTCCAAGTCGAGGCTCATAAACAAAGAATAATCTAGGTCCAGATTTTATAACGAGCCCAAGTCAAGGTTCATAATGAAAGGTAATGAATAATGAAGCATAAGCTGAGCATAAACGGTTCATGTAGTGTACACGTTATGCCCCATATACAATTAGAGTAAGCTTCCTAGTTGCATGATGGGACATGCCCACACGATATGCATTCTGAGATGCTACAAGATTTGTTTCCATGTTCTGTGTGAACTTGAGATATGATTTCCATTTTTGTATATGTTTTTAAGTATGTACTATGTTTAAACATGTTTTGCAGTTAACATATTGTACTTACTGGGTGTAAAGCTCACGGAGTGTGTTCATGCTGTAGGTAAGCGTCTTATGGCTTAAGCATCTATGGGCGATGGTGGCGGCAGAGACGGATGTGAGGCGAGGTTATGGAACACACCGTGAGTAAATCTTCCACACAGTTTTAGTATTTTGAATAGCAACAGTAAATAGTAATTATAAACAGTAACCAGTATACAGTATTTTGAATAGTAACCGTAAATAGTACTTTTGAATAGTAATCATAAACAACACTTTTGAATAGTAATAGTAAACAGTATTTTTAATAGTAACCCTTGAATAGCATTTTGAATAGCAACCGTTAAATAGTATTTTTGAATAATAGTCAGTGTACATACGTGCATAGTAAATACATACGCAATAAAAAAAATCCCTAAATTTATGATAATTAGTTAAGTAACTTTAAGTATCAATTGTAAGAAAGTATAAGTATCATTTAAGTAAGCAAGTCTTTAAGCGATGGTCCCAGCCATTGAGGGCACGGGGCGTCACAGTTGGTATTAGAGAGGGTTTCCTGCCACCCTACCTCACATCATCGCACGCCTACCTCATCTGTCTAAGTAAATTAGTTTTTACTTTACAAGTGTTAATATGTAAGTTAACATGTAACTATGGCTACACCAGTAGAGGCTACGCCAGTAGAGCCCCACCAGAGGATGAGGATTCCAAAGGACAAATGGTTCGAACACATACACAGACAAACCAAGCATCCCGAGAGGATGAATTAATGGCACAGCTCGCAGTTATGTGAGAGATCATGGAGAATCAACAACGAGAATTAAACTAGCTTAGGGAATGGCTGGATCAACAACCCCAAGCACCTCAACCAACAGAGGTGCCAGTCCAAGAGGCTCCAGTAGCCCCCGATGTAGGAAATAAATCGATAAAAACGTATCAGAGTGGCGCAGCGGAACAATAAAAAATTTTCAAGATCGTTAAATATCTCATGATGCCATATACAATAAACCAACAACAATTTAAACTCATACCTCAAGGACGCCAATCTTGCAGGAGGAGAATGATCGGAGGGCTTCAACCAACTAGCCTTCTCTACTGTTCTCCAATTCCCAAATGGCTGAGTGTGTGGGCACTCTGAACCTCGATCGGTATGCTAGCACTGCTAGTCTTCTTCCGACCACCCAGATCTTTAAAGAACTTATTGTCACGGTGAATTGTGCAACAATAAGCCTGCTCACCTGAGAGTCTGTGGTCTAAGAGAACTGGAGTGGCAGGACCTCTATTTATAGACTTGCATGAGGTGATTCTCTGAATTCAAATTGGATTAGGAGAAGATTTTCTCCCTTATCCACAACATAAAATCTGAAATTATCCAAGGGAAAATCCCAACAAAATTTTGGCCAACATTAGGATTATCCAATTCAAATCTAAACAAGATTTTAACATGAATCTTATCTCCCTTTTTCAACCAAAAAATCCAAAAATTCAAGGGGAAAATCCCAACAAAAATTTCGGCCACTTTTGGATAAAGGAAGAATCAAAATTCTACTAGGATTTTCAAGCTTAAACCTTATCTTATCCTTATCCAAAATAACTCAAAATCTTCTAGGAGATTCACTCAAAAAATTCGGCAATTATCAGGGAGGAGAGAATCCAATTTCAACTGAGATTGAAACTTGAATTTTTCCTTGAATCTTATTCACAAAAAATCTGAAAATTCCATGAGAATAATTATCAAAATTTTCATCCATTATTGTTAGGATTTGGATTCAAAATTCAAGTAGGATTCTAACAAGATTTTCCTCTCTATATCTAACTCAAATTCGAATTTCATTTCTTGTGGATTTACCACAAGAAATTCGAATCCCACTTACACTGTGATTCAAAATTTGAATTTTAAATTTCAAATTCAAATTTCAAATTTGAAATTTGAAATTTAAATTTTAAAATTCAAATTTCAAATTCAAATTTCAAAATCAAAATTCAAAATTCAAATTTCAAAATTCAAAATTCAAATTTCAAAATTCAAATTTCAAAATCCACAAAACAGTTGTATTTCAAATTCTTGCTCTCATGGATAATTTTCTACAACTCCAATCCAATCTCAAATAAAATCATGGCAACTTTATTTGGAGTTCGAATAATTGTGTACTCTATTATCCAAAGCAAAATCTGAATCCAACCGAAGAGAATCTTGTCCACCATCCTAATCCTATGTCAAACCATCCATGCATAATAAACTGGCCAATAGCATACACAAATCAATTTTGCCAAATGTTAAGGAATTATGTGGAGCTAGTAGAGGGACCAATTGGACATATATAATTGAGCTCCCGCAAATCCATATGATCATCATTCTTTACTGAACAACTCAATCATATGATCACTAATTTCAGAGTCACACCACCATAAACCTGAAACTGAACTCCCAATTATATACCGTATTGCGTAAGCCTGTGACAAGCTATCGTCCAATGACCTTGTCATATATGCGAAACCCTCATATGATATCCATGATCAGCCTTAGGTCAAAGTCCATTTAATCCTACTGATCAGGCTATCTTAAAGTTCCATTATACTACTGAATAAAGAAAATGATTATTCACCATATGTGAATAAAAAGTCATCCACCCAGCAGACGACCCAAGGCCTTGTCCATTTTCACATTCAGTATAATGCCTTTAAGAAGATACCCTTAACTCCTCATTAGAGTTATGATTCCGATATCTGTAAAAGAACCCTTCATCGTATACAAGTTATGCACCCAATGAACCGGTCTATAAGCTTACTACCTTTGAGACGCTTTAGCCATTGGAACATCAAAGAACACAAGTCATAAACATGAAGCTATCCATCTGCTCAGGATTAAGGTCACTGCACAATGAACGTCAAAAGCAGATCGATCCACTCAAAGCAGACTTCGTAGATCAATCATGCTTTAGTCCCGGTCTAATATGTCACCATCAAGCAACATATTTATGTCTCTACTTGGGAGTCCAGCTCCAAACAGTCAAGACAAACCGTCCCCTCCAGTGCTTTAGACAACATAATAGTCTTAACATAAGTTAGATGCTCGGTCTAATCCCAGATACTACAGACTATAGTTTAGACCACTTACTTTAGAACATTGTCTTCTCGCATACAAAAGTCCATTGCATGCAATGTTTTAACAGTTTTAACACAAACAGTCAGGGAGCCATATTTGCTTACATTTACTTTAACATGTAAATAAAATGAGGACAAATAGCAATGTAATGAATACATCAAAATGTCTCTAATGCTTAGGGCATTTCCTAATAATCTCCCACTTGTCCTAAGCCAACAAATGTGCCATGTTACGCATCCCCATCGCCTCTACGTGCCTCTCAAAGCTTCTAGCCACCAAAGTCTTAGTAAAGGGATCGGTAATGTTGTCCTTGGATGCGATCTTACATACATCCCCTAATCCTGTCTCTACATCCCTTCTCCGATCAAGAACACTAATCCTAATATCGACTTCCTCGAATCCTTACAAGTCTGGAAGACTTAGTCCGTGTATCCTACGGGTGTTAGGTCCCCTCTAGAATACACGAGCATATAATCCCTCGTTCTCTTAAGATACTTGAGTATATGCTTACTGCTTGCCAGTGCTTGGTTCCAGGATTCGCTTGATATCGACTCACCATACCTACTACAAAACATATGTCTGGACGAGTGCAAAACATAGCGTACATAAGGTTACCCACAGCGGATGTATAAGGGACCTTACTCATACGCTTTCTTTCTTCCGATGTCTTTGGACAGTCATCCAATGAAAGAGTTAGACTGGCAATAGAAGGTTGTGTACCTTTCTTTGCCTCTTGCATTGCATATTTGTCAATTACTTTATCTATGTATGAAGCTTGGGATGATGCTATCATTTTGTTCTTTCGATCTCTGAAGAGACGAATGCCTAGAACATAATTAGCTTCTCCCAAGTCCTTCATGTCGAACTGTTGGTGTAACCAAAGCTTGACCGATGATAAGTTCCCTACATCATTCCCAATGAGTAGTATATCATCGACATAGAGTATCAGAAAGATCACTTTTCCATCCTTAATACATTTATAAATATAGGGTTCATCAACGTTCTGCTCAAAACTAAATGTCTTAATCGCTTTATCAAACCTCTAGTTCCATGAGCGAGATGCATGCTTTAATCCATAAATGGATCGAAGTAACTTGTAGACTTTCCTTTCTTGGCCTTTTGCTATGAACCCTTCGGGCTGTATCATATAGATACACTCCTCGAGATGGCAATTCAAGAATGCCGTCTTGACATCCATTTGCCAGATCTCGTATTCAAGAGCCGCAGCAATGGATAGAAGAATACGGATAGATTTCAACATAGCAACAGGTAAAAAGGTTTCATCGTAATCTATTCCAGCCTTTTGCATGTACCCTTTGCAACCAGTCTAGCTTTGAAAGTTTTCACTCTCCCTTCTGCATCCTTCTTTCTTTTGTAGACCTATTTGCATCCAATAGGTTTTATCCCATCCGGTAAATCTACAAGTTCCCAAACCGAGTTGGATTTCGTAGAATCCATCTCATTGTTCATAGCCTGTTTCCAAGATTTAGAATCGACATCCTTTATAACTTCATCATAGGTGACCAGATCATCCTCATGCTCATGAGCCTCGGCCTAGTATACCTCAGCATCATACATGAAGAAATTAGGTTTCTTCAAAACCCTCCCACTACGACGAGGCACCCTAAATTGTTGATCGTCTGCAGGTTTTTCACCGGAACTCGGACTTGCGTCCAAGACCGAAACCTGTGGAGCAGTTCTTTCACCTGATAACTCCTCTAGCACCAATTTGCTTCGAGGCTTAAAGTCATTCATGTGACTTTCCCCCAAGAATGGCGCATGGGTTGAAACAATGACTTTTTGTTCCTTCGAGTTATAGAACAGACCTCCTTTAGTTCCCTTTGGATGTGACACCCCGTGCCCTCAGCGGCCCGGACCGTCACTAAAAACTATTACTTGCTTCTTTAACTTTTACTTATACTTCTTCTTTAAAACCGATACTTAAACTTACTGAATTTAATACCATAAATTTAGGGGGAAATTTTTTTTTTATACGCGTACGTATTTACTATTCATGTATGCATACTATTAAAATGCGGAATTTGAAAAAACATAAGGATTTCAATTATACATACACAATTATATACTTGTTTATCTGATTTCTATTCACCAGATTGTTAGGAAATACCCTAAGTATTAGAGACATTTTGATGTATTCATTTTGAACTGGATAATAAGATTATATATAGAGGTTATTCATTACATTGCTATCTGTCCTTGTCTTATTTACATGTTAAAGTAAATGTAAGCAAATATGGCTCCCTAACTGCTTGTGTTAAACTGTTAGAACGTTGCATGCAATGGACTTTTGTATGCGAGAAGACAATGTTCTAAAGTTAGCGGTCTAAACTATGGTCTGTAGCCTATGGGGTTAGACCGAGCATCTAACTCATGTTAAGACTATTATGTTGTCTAAAGCCTTGGAGGGGACAATTTGTCTTGACTGTCTGGAGCTGGACTCCCAAGTAGAGACATAGATATGTTGCTTGGTGGTGACATATTAGACCGGGACTAAAGCATGATTAATCTACGAAGTCCGCTTTGAGTGGATCCATCTGCTTTTAACGTTCATTATGCAGTAACCTTAATCCTGAGTAAAAGGATAGCTTCATGTGTATGACTTGTGTACTTTGATGTTCCAATGGCTAAAACATCTTAGAGGTAGTAAGCTTATAGACCGGTTCGTTGGGTGCATGACTTGTATACGATGAAGGGTTCGTTTACAGATATTGGAATCATAGCTCTAATGAGGAGTTAAGGGTATCCTCTTAAAGGCATTATACTGAATGTGAAAATGGACAAGGCCTTGGGTCGTCTGCTGGGCAGATGACTTCTTATTCACATATGGTGAATAATCATTTTCTTTATTCGGTAGTATAATGGAACTTTAAGATAGCCTGATCAGTAGGATTAAACGGACTTTAGCCTAAGGCTAATCATAGATATCATATGAGGGTTCTGCATATATGACAAGGTCATTGGACGATAGCTTGTCACAGGCTTACATAATACGGTATATAATTGGGAGTTCAGTTTCAGGTTTATAGTGGTGTGACTCTGAAACTAGTGATCATATGATTGAGTTGTTCGGTAAAAGAATGATGATCATATGGATTTGCGGGAGCCCGATTATATATGTCCAATCAGTCCCTCTACTAGCTCCACATAATTCCTTAACGTTTGGCAAATTGATTTGTGTATGCTATTGGCTAGTTTATTATGCATGGATGGTGATGACACAGGATTAGGATGGTAGACAAGATTCTCTCCGATTGGATTCAGATTTTGTTTTGGATAATAGAGTACACAATTATTCGAACTCCAAATAAAGTTGCCATGATTTTATTTGAGATTGGATTGGAGTTGTAGAAAATTATCCATGAGAACAAAAATATGAAACACAACCGTTTTGTGGAATTTGAAATTTGAATTTTGAAATTTGAAATTTGAAATTTGAATTTGAAATTTGAATTTGAAATTTGAATTTGAAATTCGAATTTGAAATTTAAATTTGAATTTTGAATTTTGAAATTTGAAATTTGAATTTGAAATTTGAAATTCAAATTTTGAATCACAGTCCAAGTAGGATTCGAAGTTGTTGTGGAAAATCCACAAGGTTTGAAATTCGAATTTGAGTTGGATTTGGAGAGGATAATCTTGGTAGAATCCTACTTGAATTTTGAATCCAAATCCTAACAAATATTGCACGAAAATTTGAGGATAATCCTCAAGGAAATTTCGGTTTTTTGTGGATAAGATTCAAGGGAAAAATTCAAGTTTCAATCCCAGTTGAATTTGGATTCTTTCCTTCCCTGAAAAGTGGCCGAAATTTTGGAGATAATCTCCTAGGAAAATTCGGTTATTTTGGATAAGGTTGAGATAAGATTCAAGCTTGAAAATCCTAGTGGAATTTTGATTCTTCCTTATCCTAAAAGTGGCCGAATATTTGGAGAAGATTTTCTCCTAGGAATTTCGGATTTTTTGGTTGAAAAAGGGAGATAAAATTCTAGTTAAAATCTTGTTTAGATTTGGATTGGATTTATCCTAAGAAAACCGAATTTTATTGTTGGATTTTCCCATGGAAAAATTCAGATTTTTTGGTTATGGATAAGGGAGAATATCTTTTCCTAGTCCAATTCGAATTCAGAGAATCACCTCATGCAGGTCTATAAATAGAGGTCCTGCCATCCCAGTTCTCACAGACCACAGACTCTCAGGTGAGCAGGCTTATTGTTGCACAGCTCATCGTGACAATAAAGTTCTTTAGAGATCTGGGTGGTCGGAAGAAGACTAGCAGTGCTAGCATACCGATCGAGGTTCAGAGTGCCCACACACTCAGCCATTCGGGAATTGGAGAATAGTAGAGAAGGTTAGTTGGTTGAAGCCTCCGGTCATTCTCCTCCTGCAAGATTGGCGTCCTTGAGGTATGAGTTTTAATTGTTGTTGGTTTATTGTATATGGCATCATGAGATATTTAACGATCTAAAAATTTTTATTGTTCTGCTGCGCCACTCTGATACGTTTTTACCGATTTATTTTCCTACACAGATACTATTTAAATATACTACTCATACATATACTGTTTACTGTTCCAAAAGACTGTTTAACCTTTACTATTCAAAATACTATTTAACTGTCACCATTCAAAATATTATTTACTCATAATGTGTGGAAGAATACTCGCGGTGTATCCATAAGCTCATCCTCACATCCGCCTCCGCCGCCATCATCGTCCCTTGATGTTTATGCTATAGGATGCTTACCTACAGCATGAACACACTCCGTGAGCTTTACGTCCAGTAAGTACAACATGTTAACCGTAAAACATGTTTAAAACATAGCACATACTTAAAATCATAAGCATGACATATATCACTTAATAAATCACATACCATACAAGCATATCACATATCAGCTAACATATCATGTCATCACATAACATGTCATAACACTGAATATAAAACTTCACATACTTTATGCATGACAGAAGCATTGTGTACTGTATGCACTCTACTGAAAAAGAAAGCATAACGAGCTATAATTAATGCGTGGTCCGGTTATGTTCATTTATGCTTCAAACTTCTCTTTTCTTTTCTTGTCTATTTAGGGCCTATGTGTCAGTACCGTGTGTGCGCAGACCAACGGTAGCGCCCGAGGTCAACTAATGCCGAAGAGCCATCAACTGATGCTCAACTTTTGGTCTTAACTTTCTTTAACTGGAAACACCTTCGACTGAAGGAGCCGGTACGACATACCTACTTATTTCCATCTTGTTTAACTGTTCTAGCCATACGCTTCTCTAAGCTGTCCCCAATCCTACACGGTAGGGATCTATGGCTTCTATCTTGTTCTTTCATCAATCTACTTGATTGTGAAACTATGTGCTCTTATGTATGCTGTGCAGCATCGTGTGCAAGATACATACTTAAAATACTGGAAAAGCATTATTTTAAATTCATTTTATCCATGCTGTAGGCGGAGTTGTACTTACCTGTCATCAGATAGTTTATACTCTCGCCTTCGTCACAATACAAGTACCTCCCTATAATCATAATGCATTTCATTAACATTTACTCTTAGGTCACTGTGGTCATTAGTGACTAATAAAAACTCTATCGTTAGTGATATCGATCCTTATCGGTACTAATTGCCCTTCTTAAGAATTTGATTTTCTAATTTCTAATCATGGTTAATTAATTTATTTGCTTAATAATTTAATTAACGTCACTCTTAGGTCACTCTATCAATAGGAACTAATAAAACTAACGTTGTGTGATACCGATGCCTATCGGTACCTAACTGCTCTACTTTTGGAAATTTGATATCTAATTTCTAATCGTACTTGATTAATTTGTCTACTTGACAAATTAATCACTGTCTCTCACTATCCCATTTAGACTTAGTCCTTGACTGGCTAACCAACCAGTCAACTGACTGAATACCTCCCATATGACCATTTAGCCTGTCGAGTTACCGTTACTGATGTAATCGCCCCAAATTTTATAGTTAGATAGCACCCGTACCTCGGGTGGTACTATTCTGACATAAGGGTCGTTTTCTCACATTACGAAATTTCTAATTGGGTGGTTCACTAATCCTGTAAACGTCTATCCTTCTTTCCCAGACCTAGGTCATTGAGGAGGGCTCAGGTTTCCATCACGATCACATTTTCACCCCTCGTTTCCTAAAATACCCCTTTGTGCCGTTTTAGAAATTTTGGTAGCATTTCTACTTAATTTTTGGGTTTTCGGTGTTTAGGAAACGCCTCAAAACCATCTAACCTATTCTAACCTGCCACATACTAAACCAGAGGCCTAATTTTTACGTAAAAGCTCCGCTTTTTACGTAAAAATATTCACATTTCCTCACATTCTCTTTTTCGACATTTCATCCCTTTTTCTTATAATTCCTCAAGTCAGTAAACCATAATTAATACATAATTATTTCCAATAATAAATTGAGGAATCAAGGGATCAAAACCACTACCAAAATCGTTCCCGTCGGCAGTCGGGTGAACCGTTCGATCTCGATCGCACAATCTTTGAATCATCATTCTTCACTTTTGAAACTCCGGTTTGCAAATCCGATGTCGCGGATGTGTCCGGAACGTCGAAAATAGGCCAACGGGCCATTCTTTAATTTTCGGTGTCCGGGTCACCGTTGACCGGCGTTGACCGATGTTGACCACGGCGGCGATGGGAGTGGCGACCACCATCTTGAAAAGCTCGACGAGAGGAACCCATTGGTGGTGTCAATTTCTCCAATCGAGGCTCCTATCGCTGGAAATCAGCCCTCCAAAAGTCGGCGACGGCGGCGGTGTTGGATCTTCATTTTTCGGCGTTATTGCCCAAAATTGATTTGGGGCTTTTGACCTACGTGTTGTTCTAAGCATTTTGATACCCACCTTCCAACTCAACTTCGCCAGAATAGTGAGATTCGACGGCGGCGATGGCGACGACGAACCTTGGGCGGTGCGATCCGGCGGCTGTTGACGTGAAATGAAGCCTGGGTTTTGTTCTACTCTTCACCACGAATCCATTGGGATCGGAATCGTGGCATTTGGACGTCGGACGGCAAAGAAATCACGGTTTGAAAAGTTCGGCCACCGGCGACTTTAGGCGGCGCGTACGGTGTTCTCTGGCATTGGTTCCATCGACTCGGCACACCGTTGGACTCAGCTCGTCGAGAGCTTTCCAATGGTGCCGGCAGTGTCAAAAATGGAGGTCAGATTCGATGGTCGGTCACTGTTCATCTTCGTGTGGTGTGGGGGAGGAAGAAAATGAGATTTGAAAAAATATGGGGGCTATTTTTCAAGAACCCCCAAAATTTCGTCCTTTATACTAATTTTTTGAAAAATTTTAAGATAGACTATACTGACTAACTTGGGTGTGCTGAACCCAAATATATCAGTTTTATCTTCATCCGAGGTCGTTTCGACCAGTTTTCCGCTACTACAAGGCTCCTGATCAAAAATTACTTTTTGTGCTCAAATGACTAATTTGAGCAGTCTGAATCCAATGTTAGGAAATGCCCTAAGTATTAGAGACATTTTGATGTATTCATTTTGAACTGAATAATAAAATTATACATAGAGGTTATTCATTACATTGCTATTTGTCCTTGTCTTATTTACATGTTAAAGTAAATGTAAGCAAATATGGCTCACTGACTGCTTGTGTTAAAACTGTTGGAATGTTGCATGCAATGGACTTTTGTATGCGAGAAGACAATGTTCTAAAGTTAGCAGTCTAAACTATGGTCTGTAGTCTATGGGGTTAGACCGAGCATCTAACTCATGTTAAGACTATTATGTTGTCTAAAGCCTTAGAGGGGACAGTTTGTCTTGACTGTCTGGAGCTGGACTCCCAAGTAGAGACATGGATATGTTGCTTGGTAGTGACATATTAGACCGGGACTAAAGTGTGATTGATCTACGTAGTCCGCTATGAGTGGATCAATCTGCTTTTGACGTTCATTGTGCAATAACCTTAATCCTGAGTAAATGAACTACTTTATGTATATGACTTGTGTACTTTGATGTTCCAATGGCTAAAGCATCTCAGAGGTAGTAAGCTTATAGACCGGTTCATTGGGTGCATGACTTGTATACGATGAAGGGTTTGTTTGCAGATATCGGAATCATAGCTCTGAGGAGTTAAAGGTATCCTCTTAAAGGCATTATACTGAATGTGAAAATGGACAAGGCCTTGGGTCGTCTGCTGGGCGGATGACTTCTTATTCACATATGGTGAATAATCATTTTCTTGATTCGGTAGTATAATGGAACTTTAGGATAGCCTGATCAGTAGGATTAAACGGACTTTGACCTAAGGCTGATCATGGATATCATATGAGGGTTTTGCATATATGACAAGGTCATTGGATGGTAGCTCGTCACAGGTTTACGTAATACGGTATATAATTGGGAGTTCAGTTTCAGGTTTATAGTGGTGTGAGTCTGAAATTAGTGATCATATGATTGAGTTGTTCGGTACAGAATGATGATCATATGGAATCACGGGAGCCCGATTATATATGTCCAATCAGTCCCTCTACTAGCTCCACATAATTCCTTAACGTTTGGCAAATTGATTTGTGTATGCTATTGGCTAGTTTATTATGCATGGATGGTGATGACACAGGATTAGGATGGTAGACAAGATTCTCTCCGGTTGGATTCAGATTTTGTTTTGGATAATAGAGTACACAATTATTCGAACTCCAAATAAAGTTGCCATGATTTTATTTGAGATTGGATTGGAGTTGTAGAAAATTATCCATGAGAACAAGAATATGAAACACAACCGTTTTCGTGGAATTTGAAATTTGAATTTTGAAATTTGAATTTTGAAATTTGAAATTTGAATTTTGAATTTGAAATTTGAATTTGAAATTTGAATTTGAAATTCGAATTTGAAATTTGAATTTGAAATTTAAATTTGAAATTTGAAATTTGAAATTTGAAATTTGAATTTGAAATTTGAATTTGAAATTTGAAATTCAAATTTTGAATCACAGTCTAAGTAGGATTCGAATTTGTTGTGGAAAATCCACAAGGTTTGAAATTCGAATTTGAGTTGGATTTGGAGAGGATAATCTTGTTAGAATCCTACTTGAATTTTGAATCCAAATCCCAACAAAAGTGGGTGAATTTTTGGAGGATAATCCTCAATGGAAAATTCGGTTTTTTGTGGATAAGATTCAAGGGAAAATTCAAGTTTCAATCCTAGTTGAATTTGGATTCTCTCCTTCCCTAAAAGTGGCCAAAATTTTGGAGCCTTAATCCTAGGAAATTCGGTTATTTTTGGATAAGGTTGAGATGAGATTTAGCTTGAAAAATCCTAGTGGAATTTTGATTCTTCCTTATCCTAAAAGTGGCCGAAAAGTTGGAGAAGATTTTATCCTAAAGATTTCGGATTTTTTGGTTGAAAAAGGGAGATAAAATTCTAGTTAAAATCTTGTTGAGATTTGGATTGGATCTATCCTAAGAAAACCGAATTTTTAGTGGAGATTCTCCCTTGGAAAATTCGGATTTTTTGGTTTGGATAAGGGAGAAAATCTTTTCCTAGTCCAATTCGAATTCAGAGATTCACCTCATGCAGGTCTATAAATAGAGGTCCTGCCACTCCAGTTCTCTCAGACCACAGACTCTCAGGTGAGCAGGCTTATTGTTGCACAGCTCATCGTGACAATAAAGTTATTTAGAGATCTGGGTGGTCGGAAGAAGACTAGCAGTGCTAGCATACCGATCGAGGTTCAGAGTGCCCACACACTCAGCCATTCGGGAATTGGAGAATAGTAGAGAAGGCTAGTTGGTTGAAGCCTCCGGTCATTCTCCTCCTACATATTGGCGTCCTTGAGGTATGCGTTTTAATTGTTGTTGATTTATTGTATATGGCATCATGAGATATTTAACGATCTTAAAAATTTTTATTGTTCCGCTGCGCCACTCTGATACGTTTTTACCGGTTTATTTTCCTACATTTGGTATCAGAGCCATCTCATGACTATGCCATGTACATAAATTAGACAATTACTTAGTCTTTTTATTTACGTATGGATTTGATATTTAGAGAGTGGCATTATAGGGTTCCTTTATGTTGTTATCATGTATTATGTATAAAGTCTGTGGTTATTTTAATTTTTTGGATTATTATAAGCATGCTTGTTTATGCCGGTTATGGTTCCTTAGAATTTAGAAAAATTGTATCTAGGAATTTTTATGTAACCATGGGAGCAGTTTATTAATACTGTAATTTTCCCATGGAATTTAATTTCTGTCTCTTAGAATTTTTATGGTTAGAATTTTTTGTACACCGGAAACGGTTTAGGAAATTTTATGTAATTATTCTTGGAGGAGATTGAAGATTGAAGACCGTAATTTATTTTTCCCAAAAGTTAAATTTGATTTAAAGGTTGAAATTTTGATTGTGTGGAAAATTTCAGTTTAATTGGGATTCAAATTAATTTTTGGAGATCCTAATAGGTAAATTGGAATATGGCATGAAAATCGAGACACGACCCCTCGGGATAGGCCGACGAGCCTTGGTGGAGTTGCAGCCCCTGCCCTCGGGCAGGATGGGGCTGCGGCAGCCCCTGTGCAGGCCCACACCACCCACGGTCGCAGGCTCTGCCTGCAGCTGAGGGTGGCGCAGCCTGCCCAAGGCTGGCCGCAGCCTGGGCGTGCAGCCACTGGCTGCAGGCGCTCCCTGCAGCCTGCCGGCTGCTGCGCCCAGCCTGGGCGTGCAGCCTGGCGCTGCAGGCTTGGCCTGCAGCCCGGCGGGCTGCACAAGGGGCGGCCGTGGGCTGCCAGCCCTTCCGGGGTTGGTGGCTGCCCACGGCGGCTGCCGCCTTCACGGTGCGGCGGTCCAAAATTTGAAAATTTTGATTTTTAAATTTGAGATTTAATTTTAAATCATGTTTAAAAATATGTAATTGAAAATTTGAAATTTTTGAAATAACATATTATTACACATGATGATTAAAATTATTTAAAATTTGAATTAGAAATTTAAATTTGAAATTCGAATTTGGAGTTTGAATTTGAAATTTAAATTTTTGGAAGTTTAAATTTTAAATAATTCTTGGGATGAGAAATAAATGGAGAGGCTACATAAAGATGGATACAAGAAGACGGAACAAAATTCAAGACCCAAAGAATGCTTTGGATGGAATTTTGTAATCTTTATTTTCTTTGTTCTAGGATGGAACCATGGCTTGGTTATTCTGTCAATTATTTTTCTGTGATATGTCATGGATGTATAAATATGTATTGATGGATGTTTTGTATGCATATTTGATAACATGTCATATAGGATAGGTGAGTGCCGCTTATACTATATTGATCATACATAATTTGTCAAAACTTGCATGTTTTTCAAAATATTGAGTGGGAGAGGGTTTCAAACAAAACCCACGGTCTCCATTGTTGATCCATATGTGAAAGCATGGTAACGCCTCGCGTCAGTTCTGACCTGACCACACCCCTCGGTAGGTGTTTACCGCCGCCGGTATACTAGATTGGATCTCCTATGTGGAAAACGTGTTCGGGTGCGATCCTTCTCATGACCACCCCTCGGTGGCTTGGTAGGACGTGGATCGGGCTACGTAAACAATGGTTATACACTCAAGACTCGTTTAGTTATTAACCTTCCCTAGAAGCTCTGTTAACTAAACTGGTGGCTAAATAAGCGGTTATTAATATATGTCTTAACCTTGGAGGATTTAAGGTAACATATATTAATTGGACGGGGTCCATGTTCCGGCTATTTGTTCTCATGACCACCCCTCGGTGGCTTGGGGCAATAGGTGCTGAGAATTACCGTTGCAATGCTACATGTTTTTTCAGGTTTCATGTAGGAACATACTTGTATGTTTTTATTTGCTAAATTATCTGTATATTTGCTTGGGCTTTGTAATGATGTCTAGTATAATTTTATTTCAGTTCAAAATGTCACCGACACCCCTCATTTCGATACTTACTGAAAATAAGTTGAATGGCGATAATTATAAAGACTGGAAAAGAAATCTATTAATAGTTCTCAGCTGCGAGAGACACAAGTTCGTACTAGACGAACCATGCCCACCTGGGCCCAAACCTGACACACCACTTGAGGAGGTCCCGGTTGCCTATAATCGTTGGAGAGAATCCAATGAGATAGCTCGATGCTACATCCTTGCTAGCATGACGAGTGCTTTACAAAAGCAGCATGAGACTTATCAAGTTGCTGGGGAGATCATGGAAAATCTGGAGGACATGTTCGGAGGCCAAGAAAAATTGGCTCGACAGTCCGCTATCACCAGCATTATGAACTCTAAGCAAAAGGCAGGTGCTCCGGTGAAGGACCATATGATCACTCTAATGGGATTCTTCGCTGAGGCTGCCGAGAATGGTGCTGAGTTGGACTATAACACCCAGATCGAAATGGTGTTCAAGACTCTGTCTAAAGATTTTGTGGGGTTTAAGGCAGCATACAATCTGGCGACAAAGGAGTTAGGACTTACCGAGCTCATGAAGCAATTACAGGCTTATGAGCGGATGATCAGGGATGAGGATACGGTCCGACCTAAAAGAGAGGTCAATTTGGCGGAATCTTCCAATCCCTCACGGAAGAGGAAGAGGCCAAATAAGAAGCAAGTGGCTTCCAGTTCTTCTAATCCTCCTGTCTCGGACGGGAAGAAGAAGAAGAAGAACAAGAAGCCAAAGGACCCTAAAAATTCCAAATGCTTCCACTGTGGGAAGGTAGGTCACTTCAAGAAGGCTTGCCGGGAATTCCTAGCCTCCAAGGGCAAGGAAGGTAAGGAACTTCATTACTTAGAAGCGTGTTTGGTGGAAGAATCGAAAGACACATGGGTCATTGATTCGGGCGCCACTAATCATGTTTGTGTTTCTATGCAGGGGTTCGTGGAAACAAGAAGTCTACATGATAGGAGCCTCTCGTTGCGGACTGGAGATGGTAGCTTTGTGGTGGCTGAGGCAGTGGGAGACGTTTATCTTTATTTTGATCAATTTAGGTTTATTTTATTGAAAGACTGTTTTTATGTTCCTAATTTTAGGAGGAACCTTATATCGGTAGCTTGTTTAATAAAGGATTCTTATTCAGTTTCTTTTAGTAAAAGAGTTGATATTCGTAGAAATAAGTCTTTTATCTGTTCTGGATGGATGGATGGAAACCTATATTTGATCAGACCAAAGATGTACTCACTGCTTGACACTGAATTAATTGATAACTCTAAAAGGTTGAAAGTTTCTCACTCTAACAAGGCGTATCTTTGGCATTTAAGACTTGGTCATATTAATCAGTATAGGATTCAAAGATTGGTGAAAGACGGTCCTCTGGAATCTCTGGAGGAGGTACGACTTCCCCAATGTGAGTCTTGTCTAGAGGGTAAGATGACTAAGAGGTCTTTTGGAGCTAAGGGTACAAGGGCACAGGAGCTCTTAGAAATTGTGCACACTGACGTATGTGGCCCCATGAACGTCACAGCATGAGGAGGGTTCGAGTACTATGTCTCTTTCATAGATGATTACTCGAGGTATGGATATGTGTATCTGATGCACCGCAAGAGTGAAACCTTTGATAAATTCAAAGAGTATCGTGCGGAAGTGGAAAAGCAATTGGATAAATCCATAAAGACACTTCGATCTGATCGAGGTGGCGAATACCTCTCTGATGAATTTCTAGGACATCTTGTAGAGAATGGGATATTATCCCAATTGACTGCACCTGGTACTCCACAACAGAATGGTGTAGCCGAAAGGAGAAACAGGACCTTATTGGATATAGTACGGTCCATGATGAGTTACTCAACGCTGCCATTATCATTTTGGGGACATGCTTTACAAACGACGTGCTATATTCTGAACCAGGTTCCGAGCAAATCAATTCCTAGAACTCTGTATGAATTGTGGCGTGGCAGGAAGCCCTCCCTTGGACATATGAGAATATGGGGCTGCCCGGCACATGTACTGGATGGGGATGCAAAAAAGTTGGAACCAAGATCAGAATTGTGCATGTTTGTAGGGTATCCAAAGGGAACTAAAGGAGGACTGTTCTATAACCCGAAGGAACAAAAAGTCATTGTCTCAACCCATGCGACATTCTTGGAGGAAAGTCACATGAATGACTTTAAGCCTCGAAGCAAAGTGGTACTAGAGGAGTTATCGAGTGAAAGAACTGCTCCACAGATTTCGATCTTGGACCCAAGTCTGAGTTCCAGTGAAAGACCTGCAGACGATCAACAATTTAGGGTGCCTCGTCGTAGTGGGAGGGTTTCTAAGAAACCTAATTTCTTTATGTATGATGCTGAGGTATACCAGGCCGAGGCTCATGAGCATGAGGAAGATCCGGTCACATATGATGAAGCTATAAAGGATGTTGATTCTAGATCTTGGAAACAGGCTATGAACAATGAGATGGATTCTATGAAATCCAACTCTGTTTGGGAACTTGTAGATTTGCCGGATGGGATAAAACCCATTAGATGCAAATGGGTCTACAAAAGAAAGAAGGATGCGGAAGGGAGAGTGGAAACTTTCAAAGCTAGACTGGTTGCAAAGGGATACACGCAAAAGGCTGGAATCGATTACGAGGAAACCTTTTCGCCTGTTGCTATGTTGAAGTCTATCCGTATTCTTCTGTCCATTGCTGCGGCTCTCGATTACGAGATCTGGCAAATGGATGTCAAGATGGCATTCTTGAATGGCCATCTTGAAGAGTGTATCTATATGATACAGCCCGAAGGGTTCGTAGCAAAAGGCCAAGAAAGGAAAGTCTGCAAGTTGCTTAGATCCATTTATGGATTAAAGCAGGCATCCCGCTCATGGAACCAGAGGTTTGATCAAGCGATTAAGACATTTGGTTTTGAGCAGAACGTTGATGAACCTTGTGTTTATAAACATATCAAGGATGGAAAAGTGGTCTTTCTGATACTCTATGTCGATGATTTACTACTCATTGGTAATGATGTAGGGAACTTATCATCGGTCAAGCTTTGGTTACACCAACAGTTTGACATGAAGGACTTGGGAGAAGCTAATTATGTTCTAGGCATTCGTCTCTTCAGAGATCGAAAGAACAAAATGATAGCATTATCCCAAGCTTCATACATAGATAAAATAATTGACAAATATGCAATGCTAGAGGCAAAGAAAGGCTCACAACCTTCTATTGCCGGTCTAACTCTTTCATTGGATAACTGTCCCAAGACATCGGAAGAAAGAGAGCGTATGAGTAAGGTCCCTTATGCATCCGCTGTGGGTAGTCTTATGTACGCTACGCTTTGCACTCGCCCGGACATATGTCTTGCAGTAGGTATGGTGAGTCGATATCAAGCGAATCCTGGAACCAAGCACTAGCAAGCAGTAAAGCATATACTCAAGTATCTTAAGAGAACGAGGGATTATATGCTAGTGTATTCTGGAGGGGACCTAACACCCGTAGGATACACGGACTCAGACTTCCAGACTTGTAAGGATTCGAGGAAATCGACATCTGGATCAGTGTTTTTACTCGGAGGAAGCGCCATTGTGTGGAGGAGCGTGAAGCAGGGCTGCACAGCTGACTCTACTATGGAGGCTGAGTATGTGGCTGCGGCTGAGGCATCTAAAGAAGCGGTTTGGCTCCGCAAGTTCTTTAGAGACCTTGAGGTCATTCCGGGTGTTGACAAGCCTATCACACTTTACTGTGATAATACAGGGGCTATTGCCAACACAAGGGAATCTCGGCACCACAAGAGGACCAAGCACATCGATCGGAGGTATCACATTATTAGAGGGCATGTGGAGACAGGACAAGTGGATGTATGTAAGATCGCGTCCGAGGACAACATCGCCGATCCCTTTACTAAGACTTTGGTAGCTAGAAGCTTTGAGAGGCATGTAGAGGCGATGGGGATGCGTAACATGGCACATCTGCTGGCTTAGGGCAAGTGGGAGATTGTTAGGAAATGCCCTAAGTATTAGAGACATTTTGATGTATTCATTTTGAACTGAATAATAAAATTATACATAGAGGTTATTCATTACATTGCTATTTGTCCTCGTCTTATTTACATGTTAAAGTAAATGTAAGCAAATATGGCTCACTGACTGCTTGTGTTAAAACTGTTGGAACGTTGCATGCAATGGACTTTTGTATGCGAGAAGACAATGTTCTAAAGTTAGCAGTCTAAACTATGGTCTGTAGTCTATGGGGTCAGACCGAGCATCTAACTCATGTTAAGACTATTATGTTGTCTAAAGCCTTGGAGGGGACGGTCTGTCTTGACTGTCTGGAGCTGGACTCCCAAGTAGAGACATGGATATGTTGCTTGGTGGTGACATATTAGACCGGGACTAAAGTGTGATTGATCTACGTAGTCCGCTATGAGTGGATCAATCTGCTTTTGACGTTCATTGTGCAATAACCTTAATCCTGAGTAAATGAACTACTTCATGTATATGACTTGTGTACTTTGATGTTCCAATGGCTAAAGCGTCTCAGAGGTAGTAAGCTTATAGGCCGGTTCGTTGGGTGCATGACTTGTATACGATGAAGGGTTTGTTTGCAGATATCGGAATCATAGCTCTGAGGAGTTAAAGGTATCCTCTTAAAGGCATTATACTGAATGTGAAAATGGACAAGGCCTTGGGTCGTCTGCTGGGCGGATGACTTCTTATTCACATATGGTGAATAATCATTTTCTTGATTCGGTAGTATAATGGAACTTTAGGATAGCCTGATCAGTAGGATTAAACGGACTTTGACCTAAGGCTGATCATGGATATCATATGAGGGTTTTGCATATATGACAAGGTCATTGGATGGTAGCTCGTCACAGGCTTACGTAATACGGTATATAATTGGGAGTTCAGTTTCAGGTTTATAGTGGTGTGAGTCTGAAATTAGTGATCATATGATTGAGTTGTTCGGTACAGAATGATGATCATATGGAATCACGGGAGCCCGATTATATATGTCCAATCAGTCCCTATACTAGCTCCACATAATTCCTTAACGTTTGGCAAATTGATTTGTGTATGCTATTGGCTAGTTTATTATGCATGGATGGTGATGACACAGGATTAGGATGGTAGACAAGATTCTCTCCGGTTGGATTCAGATTTTGTTTTGGATAATAGAGTACACAATTATTCGAACTCCAAATAAAGTTGCCATGATTTTATTTGAGATTGGATTGGAGTTGTAGAAAATTATCCATGAGAACAAGAATATGAAACACAACCATTTTCGTGGAATTTGAAATTTGAATTTTGAAATTTGAAGTTTGAATTTTGAAATTTGAATTTTGAATTTTGAATTTGAAATTTGAATTTGAAATTTGAATTTGAAATTCGAATTTGAAATTTGAATTTGAAATTTAAATTTGAAATTTGAAATTTGAAATTTGAAATTTGAATTTGAAATTTGAATTTGAAATTTGAAATTCAAATTTTGAATCACAGTCTAAGTAGGATTCGAATTTGTTGTGGAAAATCCACAAGGTTTGAAATTCGAATTTGAGTTGGATTTGGAGAGGATAATCTTGTTAGAATCCTACTTGAATTTCGAATCCAAATCCCAACAAAAGTGGGCGAATTTTTGGAGGATAATCCTCAATGGAAATTCGGTTTTTTGTGGATAAGATTCAAGGGAAAATTCAAGTTTCAATCCTAGTTGAATTTGGATTCTCTCCTTCCCTAAAAGTGGCCGAAATTTTGGAGCCTTAATCCTAGGAAATTCGGTTATTTTTGGATAAGGTTGAGATGAGATTTAGCTTGAAAAATCCTAGTGGAATTTTGATTCTTCCTTATCCTAAAAGTGGCCGAAAATTTGGAGAAGATTTTCTCCTAAAGATTTCGGATTTTTTGGTTGAAAAAGGGAGATAAAATTCTAGTTAAAATCTTGTTGAGATTTGGATTGGATCTATCCTAAGAAAACCGAATTTTTAGTGGAGATTCTCCCTTGGAAAATTCGGATTTTTTGGTTTGGATAAGGGAGAAAATCTTTTCCTAGTCCAATTCGAATTCAGAGATTCACCTCATGCAGGTCTATAAATAGAGGTCCTGCCACTCCAATTCTCTCAGACCACAGACTCTCAGGTGAGCAGGCTTATTGTTGCACAGCTCATCGTGACAATAAAGTTATTTAGAGATCTGGGTGGTCGGAAGAAGACTAGCAGTGCTAGCATACCGATCGAGGTTCAGAGTGCCCACACACTCAGCCATTCGGGAATTGGAGAATAGTAGAGAAGGCTAGTTGGTTGAAGCCTCCGGTCATTCTCCTCCTACATATTGGCGTCCTTGAGGTATGAGTTTTAATTGTTGTTGATTTATTGTATATGGCATCATGAGATATTTAACGATCTTAAAAATTTTTATTGTTCCGCTGCGCCACTCTGATACGTTTTTACCAGTTTATTTTCCTACATTTGGTATCAGAGCCATCTCATGACTATGCCATGTACATAAATTAGACAATTACTTAATCTTTTTATTTACGTATGGATTTCATATTTAGAGAGTGGCATTCTAGGGTTCCTTTATGTTGTTATCATGTATTATGTATAAAGTCTGTGGTTATTTTAATTTTTTGGATTATTATAAGCATGCTTGTTTATGCCGGTTATGGTTCCTTAGAATTTAGAAAAATTGTATCTAGGAATTTTTATGTAACCATGGGAGCAGTTTATTAACATTGTAATTTTCCCATGGAATTTAATTTCTGTCTCTTAGAATTTTTATGGTTAGAATTTTTTGTACACCGGAAACGGTTTAGGAAATTTTATGTAATTATTCTTGGAGGAGATTGAAGATTGAAGACCGTAATTTATTTTTCCCAAAAGTTAAATTTGATTTAAAGGTTGAAATTTTGATTGTGTGGAAAATTTCAATTTAATTGGGATTCAAATTAATTTTTGGAGATCCTAATAGGTAAATTGGAATATGGCACGAAAATCGAGACACGACCCCTCGGGATAGGCCGACGAGCCTTGGTGGAGCTGCAGCCCCTGCCCTCGGGCAGGATGGGGCTGCGGCAGCCCCTGTGCAGGCCCACACGACCCACGGTCGCAGGCTCTGCCTGCAGCCGAGGGTGGCGCAGCCTGCCCAAGGCTGGCCGCAGCCTGGGCGTGCAGCCACTGGCTGCAGGCGCTGCCTGCAGCTTGCCGGCTGCTGCGCCCAGCCTGGGCATGCAGCCTGGCGCTGCAGGCTTGGCCTGCAGCCCGGCAGGCTGCACAAGGGGCGGCCGTGGGCTGCCAGCCCTTCCGGGGTTGGTGGCTGCCCACGGCGGCTGCCGCCTTCACGGTGCGGCGGTCCAAAATTTGAAAATTTTGATTTTTAAATTTGAGATTTAATTTTAAATCATGTTTAAAAATATGTAATTGAAAATTTGAAATTTTTGAAATTACATATTATTACACATGATGATTAAAATTATTTAAAATTTGAATTAGAAATTTAAATTTGAAATTCGAATTTGGAGTTTGAATTTGAAATTTAAATTTTTGGAAGTTTAAATTTTAAATAATTCTTGGGATGAGAAATAAATGGAGAGGCTACATAAAGATGGATACAAGAAGACGGAACAAAATTCAAGACCCAAAGAATGCTTTGGATGGAATTTTGTAATCTTTATTTTCTTTGTTCTAGGATGGAACCATGGCTTGGTTATTCTGTCAATTATTTTTCTGTGATATGTCATGGATGTATAAATATGTATTGATGGATGTTTTGTATGCATATTTGATAACATGTCATATACGATAGGTGAGTGCCGCTCATACTATATTGATCATACATAATTTGTCAAAACTTGCATGTTTTTCAAAATATTGAGTGGGAGAGGGTTTCAAACAAAACCCACGGTCTCCATTGTTGATCCATATGTGAAAGCATGGTAATGCCTCGCGTCAGTTCTGACCTGACCACACCCCTCGGTTGGTGTTTACCGCCGTCAGTATACTAGATTGGATCTCCTATGTGGAAAACGTGTTCGGGTGCGATCCTTCTCATGACCACCCCTCGGTGGCTTGGTAGGACGTGGATCGGGCTACGTAAACAATGGTTATACACTCAAGACTCGTTTAGTTATTAACCTTCCCTAGAAGCTCTGTTAACTAAACTGGTGGCTAAATAAGCGGTTATTAATATATGTCTTAACCTTGGAGGATTTAAGGTAACATATATTAATTGGACGGGGTCCATGTTCCGGCTATTTGTTCTCATGACCACCCCTCGGTGGCTTGGGGCAATAGGTGCTGAGAATTACAGTTGCAATGCTACATGTTTTTTCAAGTTTCATGTAGGAACATACTTGTATGTTTTTATTTGCTAAATTATCTGTATATTTGCTTGGGCTTTGTAATGATGTCTAGTATAATTTTATTTCAGTTCAAAATGTCACCGACACCCCTCATTTCGATACTTACTGAAAATAAGTTGAATGGCGATAATTATAAAGACTGGAAAAGAAATCTATTAATAGTTCTCAGCTGCGAGAGACACAAGTTCGTACTAGACGAACCATGCCCACCTAGGCCCAAACCTGACACACCACTTGAGGAGGTCCCGGTTGCCTATAATCGTTGGAGAGAATCCAATGAGATAGCTCGATGCTACATCCTTGCTAGCATGACGAGTGCTTTACAAAAGCAGCATGAGACTTATCAAGTTGCTGGGGAGATCATGGAAAATCTGGAGGACATGTTCGGAGGCCAAGAAAAATTGGCTCGACAGTCCGCTATCACCAGCATTATGAACTCTAAGCAAAAGGCGGGTGCTCCGGTGAAGGACGATATGATCACTCTAATGGGATTCTTCGCTGAGGCTGCCGAGAATGGTGCTGAGTTGGACTATAACACCCAGATCGAAATGGTGTTCAAGACTCTGTCTAAAGATTTTTTGGTGTTTAAGGCAGCATACAATATGGCGACAAAGGAGTTAGGACTTACCGAGCTCATGAAGCAATTACAGGCTTATGAGCGGATGATCAGGGATGAGGATACGGTCCGACCTAAAGGAGAGGTCAATTTGGCGGAATCTTCCAATCCTTCACGGAAGAGGAAGAGGCCAAATAAGAAGCAAGTGGCTTCCAGTTCTTCTAATTCTCCTGTCTCGGACGGGAAGAAGAAGAAGAAGAACAAGAAGCCAAAGGACCCTAAAAAGTCCAAATGCTTCCACTGTGGGAAGGTAGGTCACTTCAAGAAGGCTTGCCGGGAATTCCTAGCCTCCAAGGGCAAGGAAGGTAAGGAACTTCATTACTTAGAAGCGTGTTTGGTGGAAGAATCGAAAGACACATGGGTCATTGATTCGGATCTTCCTCATGCTCATGAGCTTCGGCCTGGTATACCTCAGCATCATACATGAAGAAATTAGGTTTCTTAGAAACCCTCCCACTACGACGAGGCACCCTAAATTGTTGATCGTCTGCAGGTCTTTCACTGGAACTCGGACTTGCGTCCAAGACCGAAATTTGTGGAGTAGTTCTTTCACCCGATAACTCCTCTAGCACCACTTTGCTTCGAGGCTTAAAGTCATTCATGTGACTTTCCTCCAAGAATGTCGCATGGGTTGAGACAATGACCTTTTGTTCCTTCGGGTTATAGAACAGACCTCCTTTAGTTCCGTTTGGATACCCTACAAACATGCACAATTCTGATCTTGGTTCTAACTTCTTCGCATCCCCATTCAGTACATGTGCCGGGCAGCCCCATATTCTCATATATCCAAGGGAGGGCTTCCTGCCATGCCACAATTCATACGGAGTTCTAGGAATTTATTTGCTCGGAACCTGGTTCAGAATATAGCACGCCGTTTGTAAAGCATGTCCCCAAAATGATAATGGCAGCGTTGAGTAACTCATCATGGACCGTACCATATCCAATAAGGTCCTGTTTCTCCTTTCGGTTACACCATTCTGTTGTAGAGTACCAGGTGCAGTCAATTGGGATAATATCCCATTCTCTACAAGATGTCCTAGAAATTCATCGGAGAGGTATTCGCCACCTCGATCAGATCGAAGTGTCTTTATGGATTTATCCAATTGCTTTTCCACTTCCGCACGATACTCTTTGAACTTATCAAAGGTTTCGCTCTTGCGGTGCATCAGATACACATATCCATACCTCGAGTAATCATCTATGAAAGAGACATAGTACTTGAACCCTCCTCGTGCTGTGACGTTCATGGGGCCACATACGTCAGTGTGCACAATTTCTAAGAGCTCCTGTGCCCTTGTACCCTTAGCTCCAAAAGACCTCTTAGTCATCTTACCCTCTAGACAAGACTCACATTGGGGAAGTCGTACCTCCTCCAGAGATTCTAGAGGACCGTCTTTCACCAATCTTTGAATCCTATCCTGATTAATATGACCAAGTCTTAAATGCCAAAGATACGCCTTGTTAGAGTGAGAAACTTTCAACCTTTTAGAGTTATCAATTAATTCAGTGTCAAGCAGTGAGTACATCTTTGGTCTGATCAAATATAGGTTTCCATCCATCCATCCAGAACAGATAAAAGACTTATTTCTACGAATATCAACTCTTTTACTAAAAGAAACTGAATAAGAATCCTTTATTAAACAAGCTACCGATATAAGGTTCCTCCTAAAATTAGGAACATAAAAACAGTCTTTCAATAAAATAAACCTAAATTGATCAAAATAAAGATGAACGTCTCCCACTGCCTCAGCCACCACAAAGCTACCATCTCCAGTCCGCAACGAGAGGCTCCTATCATGTAGACTTCTCGTTTCCACGAACCCCTGCATAGAAACACAAACATGATTAGTGGCGCCCGAATCAATGACCCATGTGTCTTTCGATTCTTCCACCAAACACGCTTCCAAGTAATGAAGTTCCTTACCTTCCTTGCCCTTGGAGGCTAGGAATTCCCAGCAAGCCTTCTTGAAGTGACCTACCTTCCCACAGTGGAAGCATTTGGACTTTTTAGGGTCCTTTGGCTTCTTGTTCTTCTTCTTCTTCTTCCCGTCCGAGACAGGAGGATTAGAAGAACTGGAAGCCACTTGCTTCTTATTTGGCCTCTTCCTCTTCCGTGAGGGATTGGAAGATTCCGCCAAATTGACCTCTCCTTTAGGTCGGACCGTATCCTCATCCCTGATCATCCGCTCATAAGCCTGTAATTGCTTCATGAGCTCGATAAGTCCTAACTTTTTTGTCGCCAGATTGTATGCTGCCTTAAATCCCACAAAATCTTTAGACAGAGTCTTGAACACCATTTCGATCTGGGTGTTATAGTCTAACTCAGCACCATTCTCGGCAGCCTCAGGGAAGAATCCCATTAGAGTGATCATATGGTCCTTCACCGGAGCACCCGCCTTTTGCTTAGAGTTCATAATGCTGGTGATAGCGAACTGTCGAGCCAATTTTTCTTGGCCTCCGAACATGTCCTCCAGATTTTCCATGATCTCCCCAGCAACTTGATAAGTCTCATGCTGCTTTTGTAAAGCACTCGTCATGCTAGCAAGGATGTAGCATCGAGCTATCTCATTGGATTCTCTCCAACGATTATAGGCAACCGGGACCTCCTCAAGTGGTGTGTCAGGTTTGGGCCTAGGTGGGCATGGTTCGTCTAGTACGAACTTGTGTCTCTCGCAGCTGAGAACTATTAATAGATTTCTTTTCCAGTCTTTATAATTATCACCATTCAACTTATTTTCAGTAAGTATCGAAATGAGGGGTGTCGGTGACATTTTGAACTGAAATAAAATTATACTAGACATCATTACAAAGCCCAAGCAAATATACAGATAATTTAGCAAATAAAAACATACAAGTATGTTCCTACATGAAACTTGAAAAAACATGTAGCATTGCAACGGTAATTCTCAGCACCTATTGCCCCAAGCCACCGAGGGGTGGTCATGAGAACAAATAGCCGGAACATGGACCCCGTCCAATTAATATATGTTACCTTAAATCCTCCAAGGTTAAGACATATATTAATAACCGCTTATTTGGCCACCAGTTTAGTTAACAGAGCTTCTAGGGAAGGTTAATAACTAAACGAGTCTTGAGTGTATAACCATTGTTTACGTAGTCCGATCCACGTCCTACCAAGCCACCGAGGGGTGGTCATGAATAGGATCGCACCCGAACACGTTTTCCACATAGGAGATCCAATCTAGTATACCGGCGGCGGTAAACACCTACCGAGGGGTATGGTCAGGTCAGAACTGACGCGAGGCGTTACCATGCTTTCACATATGGATCAACAATGGAGGCCGTGGGTTTTGTTTGAAACCCTCTCCCACTCAATATTTTGAAAAACATGCAAGTTTTGACAAATTATGTATGATCAATATAGTATGAGCGGCACTCACCTATCCTATATGACATGTTATCAAATATGCATACAAAACATCCATCAATACATATTTATACATCCATGACATATCACAGAAAAATAATTGACAGAATAACCAAGCCATGGTTCCATCCTAGAATAAAGAAAATAAAGATTACAAAATTCCATCCAAAGCATTTTTTGGGTCTTGAATTTTGTTCCGTCTTCTTGTATCCATCTTTATGTAGCCTCTCCATTTATTTCTCATCCCAAGAATTATTTAAAATTTAAATTTCCAAAAATTTAAATTTCAAATTCAAACTCCAAATTCGAATTTCAAATTTAAATTTCTAATTCAAATTTTAAACAATTTTAATCATCATGTGTAATAATATGTAATTTCAAAAAATTTCAAATTTCAATTACATATTTTTTAAACATGATTTAAAATTAAATCTCAAATTTAAAAATCAAAATTTTCAAATTTTGGACTGCCGCACCGCCGCCTGTGAAGGCGGCAGCCGCCGTGGGCAGCCACCAACCCCAGAGGGGCTGGCAGCCCACGGTTGGCCCTTGTGCAGCCCGCCGGGCTGCAGGCCAAGCCTGCAGCGCCAGGCTGCACGCCCAGGCTGCAGGCAGCGCCTGCAGCCAGTGGCTGCATGCCCAGGCTGCGGCCGGCCTTGGGCAGGCTGCGCCACCCTCGGCTGCAGGCCAAGCCTGCGACCGTGGGTGATGTTTGCCTGCATAGGGGCTGCCGCAGCCCCATCCTGCCCGAGGGCAGGGGCTGCAGCCCCACCAAGGCCCGTCGGCCTATTCCGAGGGGTCGTGTCTCGATTTTCGTGCCATATTCCAATTTACCTATTAGGATCTCCAAAAATTAATTTGAATCCCAATTAAATTGAAATTTTCCACACAATCAAAATTTCAATCTTTAAATTAAATTTAACTTTTGGGAAAAATAAATTACGGTCTTCAATCTTCAATCTCCTCCAAGAATAATTACATAAAAAATTCCTAAACTGTTTACGGTGTACAAAAATTCTAACCATAAAAAATCTAAGAGATAAAAATTAAAATCCATGGAAAAATTATAGTGTTAATAAACTGCTCCCATGGTTACATAAAAATTCCTAGATACAATTTTTCTAAATTCTAAGGAACCATAACCGGCATAAACAAGCATGCTTATAATAATTCAAAAAATTAAAATAACCACATACTTTATACATAATACATGATAACAACATAAAGGAACCCTAGAATGCCAGTCTCTAAATATCAAATCCATACATAAATAAAAAGACTAAGTAATTGTCTAATTTATGTACATGGCATAGTCATGAGATGGCTCTGATACCAATTGTAGGAAAATAAACCGGTAAAAACGTATCAGAGTGGCGCAGCGGAACAATAAAAATTTTTAGATCGTTAAATATCTCATGATGCCATATACAATAAATCAACAACAATTAAAACTCATACCTCAAGGACGCCAATCTGCAGGAGGAGAATGACCGAAGGCTTCAACCAACTAGCCTTCTCTACTATTCTCCAATTCCCGCATGGCTGAGTGTGTGGGCACTCTGAACCTCGATCGGTATGCTAGCACTGCTAGTCTTCTTCCGACCACCCAGATCTCTAAAGAACTTTATTGTCACGATGAGCTGTGCAACAATAAGCCTGCTCACCTGAGAGTCTGTGGTCTAAGAGAACTGGAGTGGCAGGACCTCTATTTATAGACCTGCATGAGGTGATTCTCTGAATTCGAATTGGACTAGGAAAAGATTTTCTCCATTATCTTTAACCAAAAATCCGAATTTTTCATAGGATAATCCTAACAATTAAATTCGGTTTTTCTAGGATAAATCCAATCCAAATCTAAACAAGATTTTAACTAGAATTTTATCTCCCTTTTTCAACCAAAAAATCCGAAATCTTTAGGAGAAAATCTTCTCCAAATTTTCGGCCACTTTTAGGATAAGGAAGAATCAAAATTCCACTAGGATTTTCAAGCTAAATCTCATCTCAACCTTATCCAAAAATAACCGAATTTCCTAGGATTAAGGCTCCAAAATTTCGGCCACTTTTAGGGAAGGAGAGAATCCAAATTCAACTAGGATTGAAACTTGAATTTTCCCTTGAATCTTATCCACAAAAACCGAATTTTCCATTGAGGATTATCCTCAAAAAATTCGCCCACTTTTGTTGGGATTTGGATTCAAAATTCAAGTAGGATTCTAACAAGATTATCCTCTCCAAATCCAACTCAAATTCGAATTTCAAACCTTGTGGATTTTCCACAACAAATTCGAATCCTACTTGGACTGTGATTCAAAATTTGAATTTCAAATTTCAAATTCAAATTTCAAATTCAAATTTCAAATTTCAAATTTCAAATTTCAAATTTAAATTTCAAATTCAAATTTCAAATTCGAATTTCAAATTCAAATTTCAAATTCAAATTTCAAATTCAAAATTCAAAATTCAAAATTCAAATTTCAAAATTCAAATTTCAAATTTCAAAATTCAAATTTCAAATTCCACAAAACGGTTGTGTTTCATATTCTTGTTCTCATGGATAATTTTCTACAACTCCAATCCAATCTCAAATAAAATCATGGCAACTTTATTTGGAGTTCGAATAATTGTGTACTCTATTATCCAAAACAAAATCTGAATCCAACCGGAGGGAATCTTGTCTACCATCCTAATCCTGTGTCATCACCATCCATGCATAATAAACTAGCCAATAGCATACACAAATCAATTTGCCAAACGTTAAGGAATTATGTAGAGCTAGTAGAGGGACTGATTAGACATATATAATCGGGCTCCCGTGATTCCATATGATCATCATTCTGTACCGAACAACTCAATCATATGATTACTAATTTCAGAGTCACACCACTATAAACCTGAAACTGAACTCACAATTATATACCGTATTACGTAAGCCTGTGATGAACTACCATCCAATGACCTTGTCATGTATGCAAAACCCTCATATGATATCCATGATCAGCCTTAGGTCAAAGTCCGTTTAATCCTACTGATTAGGCTATCTTAAAGTTCCATTATACTACCAAATCAAGAAAATGATTATTCACCATATGTGAATAAGAAGTCATCCGCCCAGCAGACGACCCAAGGCCTTGTCCATTTTCACATTCAGTATAATGCCTTTAAGAGGATACCTTTAACTCCTCAGAGCTATGATTCCGATATCTGCAAACAAACCCTTCATCGTATACAAGTCATGCACCCAACGAACCGGTCTATAAGCTTACTACCTCTGAGACGCTTTAGCCATTGGAACATCAAAGTACACAAGTCATATACATGAAGTAGTTCATTTACTTAGGATTAAGGTTATTGCACAATGAACGTCAAAAGCAGATTGATCCACTCATAGCGGACTACGTAGATCAATCACGCTTTAGTCCCGGTCTAATATGTCACCACCGAGCAACATATCCATGTCTCTACTTGGGAGTCCAGCTCCAGACAGTCAAGACAGACCGTCCCCTCCAAGGCTTTAGACAACATAATAGTCTTAACATGAGTTAGATGCTCGGTCTAACCCCATAGACTACAGACCATAGTTTAGACTGCTAACTTTAGAACATTGTCTTCTCGCATTCAAAAGTCCATTGCATGCAACGTTCTAACAGTTTTAACACAAGCAGTCAGTGAGCCATATTTGCTTACATTTACTTTAACATGTAGATAAGACGAGGACAAATAGCAATGTAATGAATAACCTCTATGTATAATTTTATTATCCAGTTCAAAATGAATACATCAAAATGTCTCTAATACTTAGGGTATTTCCTAACAAACGCATACTCACATAATAGGGTGGACCGATTTCACTGTCGGTTGCTCCTTTCACTGCATGAATAGTAATTAAATGTTACTATTCCTCTTTAATTCATTCAACTGAAAAGCACACTGTGCTTATTAACTTAATTACATCATTGCATAGTAATTAAGTTTCATAATTCATGAGAGTCATTACAGTGACTCTCGGCTCATTACACAGCCTTCTACATGAACTCTTACACAGGCGTGTGCAAGGCAACACGGGCAAGTACATTTCGGACACAGGCGTGTACTAGTTTAGACTACTCAACATGGCCATGTCTTTGAAACACATTCGTTTATTTGAGTAATACACGGCCTCTTACACAGCTGTGTACTTGACCGTGTTACACTACACGGTCATGTACACTCACACAGCTACTAACAGATACACAGTCTGAATGGCATACGGTCACTCACTCGGCCGTGTACCTGACCGTGTTACTTAAATTTGCACCAAAAGGCATTAAATTATGTCTATTTTATTCCTTAATGACTTATTACATGGTAAATAGGTGCCATGAAAATGACGGTCATTACATTGGATACCCTATAAACATGCACAGTTCTGATCTTGGTTCCAACTTCTTCGCATCCCCATCTAGTATATGTGCCGGGCAGCCCCATATTCTCATATGTCCAAAGGAAAGCTTCCTGCCACGTCACAATTCATACGGAGTTCTGGTAATTGATTTGCTTGGAACCTAGTTCAGAATATAGCACGTCGTTTGTAAAGTATATCCCCAAAATGGTAAGGGCAGCGTTAAATAACTCATCATGGATCGTACTATATCCAACAAGGTCCTATTTCTCCTTTCGGCTACACCATTCTGTTGTGGAGTACCAGGTGCAGTCAATTGGGATAATATCCCATTCTCTACAAGATGTCCTAAAAATTCATCGGAGAGGTATTCACCACCTCGATTAGATCGAAGTGTCTTTATGGATTAATCCAATTGCTTTTTCACTTCCGCACGATACTCTTTAAAACTTGTCAAAGGTTTCGCTCTTACGGTGCATCAGATACACATATCCATATCTTGAATAATCGTCTATAAAGGAGACATAATACTCGAACCCTCCTCGTGCTGTAACGTTCATGGGGCCACATATGTCAGTATGCACAATTTCTAAGAGCTCCTGAGCCCTTGTACCCTTAGCTCCAAAAGACCTCTTAGTCATTTTACCCTCTAGACAAGACTCACATTGGGGAAGACGTACCTTCTCCAGAGATTCCAAAGGACCGTCTTCCATCAATTTTTGAATCCTATCCTGATTAATATGACCAAGTCTTAAATGCCAAAGATACGTCTTGTTAGAGTGAGAAACTTTCAACCTTTTAGAGCTATCTATTAATTCAGTGTCAAGCAGTGAGTACATCTTTGGTTTGATCAAATATAGATTTCCATCCATCCAACCAAAACAGATAAAAGACTTATTTCTACGAATATCAACTCTTTTACTAAAAGAAACTGAATAAGAATCCTTTATTAAACAAGCTACCGGTATAAGGTTCCCCCTAAAATTAGGAACATAAAAACAGTTTTTCAATAAAATAAACCTAAATTGATCAAAGTAAAGATAAATATCTCCCACGGCCTCAGCCACCACCAAGCTGCCATCTCCAGTTCGCAAAGAGAGGCTTGTACGAAAATAAATCGGTAAAAACGTATCAGAGTGGCGCAGCGGAACAATAAAAATTTTTAGATCGTTAAATATCTCATGATGCCATATACAATAAACCAACAATAATTAAAACTCATACCTCAAGGACGCCAATCTTAGAGGACGAGAATGACCGGAGGGCTTCAACCAACTAGCCTTCTCTACTATTCTCCAATTCTCGAATGTCTGAGTGTGTGGGCACTCTGAACCTCGATCGGTATGCTAGCACTGCTAGTCTTCTTCTAACCATCCAGATCTCTAAAGACCTTATTGTCACGGTGGGCTGTGCAACAATAAGCCTGCTCACCTGAGAGTCTGTGGTCTTAGAGAACTGGAGAGGCAAGACCTCTATTTATAGACCTGCATGAGGTGATTCTCTGAATTCGAATTAGATTAGGAGAAGATATTCTCCCTTATCCACAAGCACAAAATCTGAATTTTCAAATTCAAATTTCAAATTTCAAAACTCAAAATTCAAAATCCACAAAACAGTTGTGTTTCAAATTCTTGTTCTCATGGATAATTTTCTACAACTCCAATCCAATCTCAAATAAAATCATGGCAACTTTATTTGGAGTTCGAATAATTGTGTACTCTATTATCCAAAGCAAAATCTGAATCCAACCGAAGAGAATCTTGTCCACCATCCTAATCCCATGCCAACACCATCCATGCATAATAAACTAGCCAATAGCATACACAAATCAATTTGCCAAACGTTAAGGAATTATGTGGAGCTAGTAGAGGGACTAATTGGACATATATAATTGGGCTCTCGTAAATCCATATGATCAGCATTCTTTACCGAATAACTCAATCATATGATCACTAATTTCAGAGTCACACAACTATAAACCTGAAACTGAACTCCCAATTATATACCGTATTACGTAAGCCTGTGACAAGCTATCGTCCAATGACCTTGTCATGTATGCAGAACCCTCATATGATATCCATGATCAGCCTTAGGCCAAAGTCTGTTTAATCCTACTGATCAGGCTATCTTAAAGTTCCATTATACTACCGAATTAAGAAAATGATTATTCACCATATGTGAATAAGAAGTCATCCGCCCAGCAGACGACCCAAGGTCTTGTCTATTTTCACATTCAGTATAATGCCCTTAAGAGGATACCCTTAACTCCTCATTAGAACTATGATTCCGATATCTGTAAACGAACCCTTCATCGTATACAAGTCATGCACCCAACGAACCAGTCTATAAGCTTACTACCTCTGAGACGCTTTAGCCATTGGAACATCAAAGTACACAAGTCATATACATGAAGCTATCCTTTTACTCAGGATCAAGGTTACGGCACAATGAACGTCAAAAGTAGATCGATCCACTCAAAGCGGACTTCGTAGATCAATCACGCTTTAGTCCTGGTCTAATATGTCACCACCAAGCAACATATCTATGTCTTTACTTAGGAGTCCAACTCCAGACAGTCAAGACAAATCGGCCCCTCCAAGACTTTAGACAACATAATAGTCTTAACATGAGTTAGATGCTCGGTCTAACCCCATGGACTACAGACCATAGTTTAGACCGCTAACTTTAGAACATTGTCTTCTCACATACAAAAGTCCATTGCATGTAACGTTCTAACAGTTTAACATAAGCAGTCAGGGAGCCACATTTGCTTACATTTACTTTAACATGTAAATAAAACGAGGACAGATAGCAATGTAATGAATAACCTCTATATATAATTTTATTATCCAATTCAAAAATAAATATATCAAAATGTCTCTAATGCTTAGGGCATTTCCTAACAATCTCCCACTTGCCCTAAGCCAGTAGATGTGCCATGTTACGCATCCCCATCGCCTCTACGTGTCTCTCAAAGCTTTTAGCCACCAAAGTCTTAGTAAAGGGATGGACAATGTTGTCCTCGGACGCAATCTTACATACATCTACTTGTCCTGTCTCCACATGCCTTCTAATAATATGATATCTTCGATCTATGTGCTTGGTCCTCTTGTGGTGCCGAGATTCCCTTGTGTTGGCAATAGCCCCAGTGTTATCATAGTAAAGTGTGATAGGCTTGTCAACACCCGGAATGACCTCAAGGTCTTTAAAGAACTTGCGAAGCCAAACCGCTTCTTTAGATGTCTCAGCCGCAGCCACATACTCAGCCTCCATATTAGAGTTAGCTGTGCAGCCCTGCTTCACACTCCTCCACACAATGGTGCCTCCTCTGAGTAAAAACACTGATCCAGATGTCGATTTCCTCGAATCCTTACAAGTATGGAAGTTTGAGTCCGTGTATCCTACGGGTGTTAGGTCCCCTCCAGAATACACCAGCATATAATCCCTCGTTCTCTTAAGATACTTGAGTATATGCTTTACTGCTTGCCAGTGCTTGGTTCCAGGATTTGCTTGATATCGACTCACCATACCTACTGTAAAACGTATATCCGGGCGAGTGCAAAGCATAGCGTACATAAGGCTACCCACAGCGGATGCATAAGGGACTTTACTCATACGCTTTCTTTCTTCCGATGTCTTGGGACAGTCATCCGATGAAAGAGTAAGACCGGCAATAGAAGGTTGTGAACCTTTCTTTGCCTCTTGCATTGCATATTTGTCAATTATTTTATCTATGTACGAAGCTTGGGATAACGCTATCATTTTGTTTTTTCGATCTCTGAAGAGACGAATGCCTAGTACATAATTACCTTTTCCCAAGTCCTTCATGTCGAACTGTTGGTGTAACCAAAGCTTGACTGATGATAAGTTCCCTACATCATTCCTAATGAGTAGTATATCATCGACATAGAGTATCAGAAAGACCACTTTTCCATCCTTAATACGTTTATAAACACAGGGTTCATCAATGTTCTGCTCAAAACCAAATGTCTTAATCGCATGATCAAACCTCTGGTTCCATGAGTGAGATGCTTGCTTTAATCCATAAATGGATCTAAGCAACTTGCAGACTTTCCTTTCTTGGCCTTTCGCTACCAACCCTTCGGGCTGTATCATATAGACACACTCTTCAAGATGGCCATTCAAGAATGTCGTCTTGATATCCATTTGTCAGATCTCATAATCCAGAGCCGCAACAATGGACAGAAGAATACGGATAGACTTCAGCATAGCAATAGGCGAAAACGTTTCATCATAATCGATTCTAGCCTTTTGCGTGTACCCCTTTGCAACCAGTCTAGCTTTGAAAGTTACCACTCTCCCTTCCGCATCCTTCTTTCTTTTGTAGACCCATTTGCATCTAATGGGTTTTATCCCATCCAGCAAATTTACAAGTTCCCAAACAGGGTTGGATTTCATAGAATCCATCTCATTGTTCATAGCTTGTTTCCGAGATTTAGAATCAACATCATTTATAGCTTCATCATAGGTGACCGGATCATCCCCATGCTCATGAGCCTCGACTTGGTATACCTCAGCATCATACATGAAGAAATTAGGTTTCTTCGAAACCCTCCCACTACGACGAGGCACCCTAAATTATTGATCGTCTGCAGGTCCTTCACCGGAACTCAGACTTGCATCCAAGACCGAAATCTGTGGAGTTGTTCTTTCACCCAATAACTCCTCTAGCACTACTTTGCTTCGAGGCTTAAAGTCATTCATGTGACATTCCTCCAAGAATGTCGCATGGGTTTAGACAATGACTTTTTGTTCCTTCGGGTTATAGAACAGACCTCCTTTAGTTCCCTTTGGATACCCTACAAACATGCACAATTCTGATCTTGGTTCCAACTTTTTCGCATCCCCATTCAGTACATGCGCCGGTACCCCCATATTCTCATATGTCCAAGGGAGGGCTTCCTGCCACGCCACAATTCATACGGAGTTCTGGGAATTGATTTGCTTGGAACCTGGTTCAGAATATAGCATGCCGTTTGTAAAGCATATCCCCAAAACGATAATGGTAGCGTTGAATAACTCATCATGGACCGTACCATATTCAACAAGGTCCTGTTTCTCCTTTCGGCGACACCATTCTGTTGTGGAGTACCAGGTGCAATCAATTGGGATAATATCCCTTTCTCTATAAGATGTCCTAGAAATTCATCGAAGAGGTAATCGCCACCTCGATCAGATCGAAGTGTCTTTATGGATTTATCCAATTGCTTTTCCACTTCCGCACGATACTCTTTGAACTTGTCAAAGGTTTCACTCTTGCGGTGCATCAGATACACATATCCATACCTCGAGTAATCATCTATAAAGGAGACATAATACTCGAACCCTCCTCATGCTGTGACGTTCATGGGGCCACATATGTCAGTGTGCATAATTTCTAAGAGCTCCTGAGCCCTTGTACCCTTAGCTCCAAAAGACCTCTTAGTCATTTTACCCTCTAAACAAGACTCACATTGGGAAAGACGTACCTCCTCCAGAGATTCTAGATGACCGTCTTTCACCAATCTTTGAATCCTATCCTGATTAATATGACCAAGTCCTAAATGCCAAAGATACGCCTTGTCAGAGTGAGAAACTTTCAACCTTTTAGAGTTATCTATTAATTCGGTGTTAAGCAGTGAGTACATCTTTGGTTTGATCAAATATAGGTTTCGATCCATCCATCCAGAACAGATAAAAGACTTATTTCTACGAATATCAACTCTTTTACTAAAAGAAACTGAACAAGAATCCTTTATTAAATAAGCTATCGATATAAGGTTCCTTCTAAAATTAGGAACACAAAAATAGTCTTTCAATAAAATAAACCTAAATTGATCAAAGTAAAGGCAAATATCTCCCACTGCCTCAGCCACCACCTCGCTACCGTCTCGAGTTCGCAATGAGAGGCTCCTATCATGTGAACTTCTCGTTTCCACGAACCTCTGCATAGAAACACAAACATGATTAGTGGCGCCCGAATCAATGACCCAAGTGTCTTTCGATTCTTCCACTAAACACGCTTCCAAGTAACGAAGTTCCTTACCTTCCTTGCCCTTGGCGGCTAGGAATTCCCGGCAAGCCTTCTTAAAGTGACCTACCTTCCCACAATGAAAGCATTTGGACATTTTAGGGTCCCTGGGCTTCTTGTTCTTCTTCTTTTTCTTCCCATTCGAGACAGGAGGATTAGAAGAACTAGAAGCCGCTTGCTTCTGATTTGGCCTCTTCCTCTACCGTAAGGGTTTGGAAGATTCCGCCAAATTGGCCTCACCTTTGGGTAGGACCGCATCCTCATCCCTGATCATCCGCTCATAAGCTTGGAGCTGCTTCATGAGCTCGGTTAGTCCTAACTCTCTTGTTGCCAGATTGTATGCGGCCTTAAACCCCACAAAATCTTTAGACAGAATTTTGAACACCATCTCGATCTAGGTGTTGTAGTCCAACTCAGCACCGTTCTCGGCAGCCTCAGCGAAGAATCCCATTAAAGTGATCATATGGTCCTTCACCGGAGTATCCGCCTTTTGTTTAGAGTTCATAATGCTGGTTATAGCGGACTGTCGAGCCAACTTTTCTTGACCTCCGAACATGTCCTCCAGATTTTCCACGATCTCCCCAGCAACTTCATAAGTCTCATGCTGCTTTTGTAAAGCACTCGTCATGCTAGCAAGTATGTAGTATCAAGCTATATCGTTGGATTCTCTCCAACGAGTACAGGCAACCGGGACCTCCTCAAGCGGTGTGTCAGGTTTTGGCCCTGGTGGGCATGGTTCGTCCAGTACGAACTTGTGTCTCTCGCAGTTGAGAACTGTCAACAGGTTTCTTTTCCAATCCTTATAATTATCGCCATTCAGTTTATTCTCAGTAAGTATTGAAATGAGGAGTGTCGGTGACATTTTGAACTGAAATAAAATTATACTATACATCATTACAAAGCCCAAGGAAATATACAGATAATTTAGCAAATAAAACATACAAGTATGTTCCTATGTGAAACATGAAAACATGTAGCATTGGAATGGTAATTCTCGGCACCTATTGCCCTAAGCCACCGAGGGGTGGTCATGAAAACAAATAGCCCGAACATGGACCCCGTCCAATTAATATATGTTGCCTTAAATCCTCCAAGGTTAAGACATATATTAAGAACCGGTTATTTGGCCACCAGTTTAGTTAACAGAGCTTCTATGGAAGGTTAATAACTAGACGAGTCTTGAGTGTATAACCATTGTTTATGTAGCCTGATTCATGTCCTACCAAGCCACTGAGGGGTGGTCATGAATAGGATCGTACCCGAACACGTTTTCTACATAGGAGATCCAATCTAGTATACCGGCAGCGTTAAACACCTACCGAGGGGTGTGGTCAGGGCAGAACTAACGCAAGGCATTACCATGCTTTCACATATGGATCAACAATAGAGGCCATGCGTTTTGTTTGAAACCCTCTCCCGCTCAATATTTTAAAAAACATGCAAGTTTTGACAAATTATGTATGATCAATATAGTATGAGTGGCACTCAACTATCCTATATGACATGTTATCAAATATACATATAAAACATCCATCAATACATATTTATACATCCATGACATATCACAGAAAAAATAATTGACAGAATAACCAAGCCTTGGTTCCATCCTAGAACAAAGAAAATAAAGATTACAAAATTTCATCCAAAGCATTCTTTGGGTCTTGAATTTTGTTCCGTCTTCTTGTATCCATCCTTATGTAGCCTCTCCATTTATTTCTCATCCCAAGAATCATTAAAAATTTAAATCTCCAAAATTTAAATTTCAAATTCAAATTCCGAATTCAAATTTCAAATTTAAATTTCAAATTTAAATTTTAAACAATTTTAAACATCACGTGTAATAATATGTAATTTCAAAAAATTTTAAATTTTCAATTACATATTTTTAAACATGATTTAAAATTAAATCTCAAATTTAAAAATCAAAATTTTTCGATTTTTGAATCGTCGCACCACCGCCTCCGGAGGCGGCAGCAGCCGTGAGCAGCCACCAGCCCCGGGGGGGCTGGCAGCCAACGGCTGCCCCTGTGCAGCCCTGTTGGGTTGCAGGCCAAGCCTGCAGCGCCAGGCTGCATGCCCAGGCTGCGGCCATCCTTGGGGAGGCCACAGCCACCCTCGGCTGCAGGCCAAGCCTGCGGCCGTGGGTGGTTATGGCCTGCACAGGGGCTGCCGCAGCCCATCCTGCCGAAGGCGGAGGCTGCAGCCCCACCAAGGCTCGACGGCCTATCCCGAGGGGTCGTGTCTCGATTTTCGTGTCATATTCTAATTTACCTATTAGGATCTCTAAAAATTAAATTGAATCCCAATGAAATTAAAATTTTCCACACAATCAAAATTTCAACCTTTAAATCAAATTTAACTTTTAGGAAAAATAAATTACGGTCTTCAATCTTCAATCTCATCCAAGAATAATTACATAAAATTTCCTAAACCGTTTCCGATGTACAAAAATTCTAACCATAATAATTCTATGAGACAAAATTAAAATCCATGGGAAAATTACAGTGCTAATAAACTACTCCCATGGTTACATAAAAATTCCTAGATACAATTTTTCTAAATTCTAAGGAGCTATAACTGGCAAAAACAAGCATGCTTATAATAATTCAGAAAATTAAAATAACCACATACTTTATACATAATCTATGATAACAACATAAAGGAATCCAAGACTGCCACTCTCTAAATATCAAATCCATACATAAATAAAAAGACTAAGTAATTGTCTAATTTATGTACATGGCATAGTCATGAGATGGCTCTGATACCAATTGTAGGAAAATAAATCGGTAAAAACGTATCAAAGTGGCGTAACGGAACAAAAAAAATTTTAGATCGTTAAATATCTTATGATGCCATATACAATAAACTAACAACAATTAAAACTCATACCTCAAGGACGCCAATCTGCAGGAGGAGAATGACCGGAGGGCTTCAACCAACTAGCCTTCTCTACTATTCTCCAATTCCCAAATGGCTGAGTGTGTGGGCACTCTGAACCTCGATCAGTATGCTAATACTACTAGTCTTCTTTCGACCACCGAGATCTCTAAAGAACTTATTGTCACGGTGGGCTGTGCAACAGTAAGCCTGCTCACCTGAGAGTCTGTGGTCTGAGAGAACTGGAGTGGCAGGACCTCTATTTATAGACCTGCATGAGGTGATTCTCTGAATTCGAATTGGATTAGGAGAAGATATTCTCCCTTATCCACAAGCACAAAATCTGAATTTTCCAAGGGGAAAATCCCAACAATAAATTCGGTCACTTTAGGATAAATCCAATCCAAATCTAAATAAGATTTTAACTAGAATTTTATCTCCCTTTTTCAACCAAAAAATCCAAAAATTCAAAGGAGAAAATCTCCACAAAAATTCGGCCACTTTTGGATAAGGGAGAATCAAAATTCCACTAGGATTTTCAAGCTTGAATCTTATCTCATCCTTATCCAAAATAGCCAAAAATCTCCTAGGAGATTCACTCCAAAAATTCGGCCATTATCTGGGAGGAGAGAATCCAAATTCAACTAGAATTGAAACTTGAATTTTTCCTTGAATCTTATCCACAAAAATCCGAAAATCCATTGAGGATAATCCTCAAAATTTTCGTCCATCATTAGTTAGGATTTGGATTCAAAATTCAAGTAGGATTCTAACAAGATTATCCTCTCCATATCCAACTCAAATTCGAATTTCATTCCTTGTGGATTTACTACAACAAATTCGAATCCCACTTGGACTGTGATTCAAAATTTGAATTTCAAATTTCAAATTCGAATTTCAAATTCAAATTTCAAATTTCAAATTTCAAATTTCAAATTTCAAATTTCAAATTTAAATTTCAAATTCAAATTTCAAATTCAAATTTCAAATTGAAATTTCAAATTTCCAAATTCAAAATTCAAATTTCAAATTTCAAATTTCAAAATCCACAAAATAGTTGTGTTTCAAATTCTTGTTCTCATGGATAATTTTCTACAACTCCAATCCAATCTCAAATAAAATCATGGCAACTTTATTTAGAGTTCGAATAATTGTGTACTTTATTATCTAAAACAAAATCTGAATCCAACCGGAGAGAATCTTGTCTACCATCCTAATCCTATGTCAACACCATCCATGCATAATAAACTAGCTAAGAGCATGCACAAATCAATTTGCCAAACGTTAAGGAATTACGTGGAGTTAGTAGAGGGACTGATTGGACATGTATAATCGGACTCCTGCAAGTCCATATGATCATCATTCTTTACTGAACAACTCAATCATATGATTACTAATTTCAGAGTCACACCACTATAAACCTGAAACTGAACTCCCAATTATAAACCATATTACGTAAGCCTGTGACAAACTATCGTCCAATGACCTTGTCATATATGTAGAACCCTCATATGATGTCCATGATCAGCCTTAGGCCAAAGTCTATTTAATCCTACTGATCAGGCTATCTTAAAGTTCCATTATACTACTGAATTAAGAAAATGATTATTCACCATATGTGAATAAGAACTCATCCACCCAGCAGACGACCCAAGGTCTTTTCCATTTTCACATTCAGTATAATGCCTTTAAGAGGATACCCTTAACTCCTCATTAGAGCTATGATTCTGATATCTATAAACAAACCCTTCATCGTATACAAGTCATGCACCTAATGAACCGATCTATAAGCTTACTACCTCTGAGATGCTTTAGTCATTGGAATATCAAAGTACACAAGTCATATACATTAAGCTGTCCTTTTACTCAGGATTAAGGTTACTACACAATGAACGTCAAAAGCATATCGATCCACTCAAAGCGGACTTCATAGATCAATCACACTTTAGTCCCGGTCTAATATGTCACCACCAAGCAACATATCTATGTCTCTACTTGGGAGTCCAGCTCCAGACAGTCAAGACAAACCGTCCCCTCCAAGGCTTTAGACAACATAATAGTCTTAACATGAGTTAGATGCTCGGTCTAACCCCGTAGACTATAGATCATAGTTTAGACAGCTAACTTTAGAACATTGTCTTCTCGCATACAAAAGTCCATTGCATGTAATGTTCTAACAGTTTAACACAAGCAGTCAGGGACCCATATTTGCTTACATTTACTTTAACATGTAACTAAAATGAGAACGGATAGCAATGTAATGAATAACCTCTATATATAATTTTATTATCCAATTCAAAATAAATACATCAAAATGTCTCTAATGCTTTGGGCATTTCCTAACACCAAGCCCTCGGGGGGTTGGCAACCCACGGCCGCCCCTCGTGCAGTCCAGGCGGGCGCGTCTAGGCTGGGCGCAGCAACCGGCAGGCTGTAGGTAGCGCCTGTAGCCATAGGCTGCACGCCCAGGCTACAGCAAAGGCCACCCTCATTGGTAGTCATGGCCTGTCAAGGGGCTGCCGCAGCCCCATCCTACCTGAGGGCAGGGACTGCAGCCCCACCAAGGCCCGATGGCCCATCCCGAGGGGTTGTGTCTCGATTTTCGTGCCATATTCCAATTTACCCATTAGGATCTCCAAAAATTAATTTGAATGCCAATTGAATTGAAATTTTCCACACAATCAAAATTTCAACCTTTAAATTAAATTTAATTTTTGGGAAAAATAAATTACGGTCTTTAAACTTTAATCTCCTCTATGAATAATTACATAAAATTTCCTAAACCGTTTCTGGTGTACAAAAATTCTAACCATAATAATTCTAAGAGACAAAAATTAAAATCCATGAGAAAATTACAGTGTTAATAAACTACTCCCATGGTTACATAAAAATTCCTAGATACAATTTTTCTATATTCTAAGGAACCATAACCGGCAAAAACAAGCATGCTTATAATAATTTAGAAAATTAAAATAACCACATACTACATACATAATCCATGATAGCAACATAAAGGAAACCTAGAATGCCACTCTCTAAATATCAAATCCATACATAAATAAAAAGACTAATAAATTGTCTAATTTATGTACATGGCATGGTCATGAGATGGCTCTGATACCAATTGTAGGAAATAAATCGATAAAAATGTATCAGAGTGACACAGCGGAACAATAAAAATATTTCAAGATTGTTAAATATCTCATGATGCCATATAAATAAAGCAACAACAATTTAAACTCATACCTCAAGGACGCCAATCTTGTAGGAGGAGAATGATCGGAGGGCTTCAACCAACTAGCCTTCTCTACTATTCTCCAATTCCTGAATGGCTGAATGTGTTGGCACACTGAACCTTGATTGGTATGCTAGCACTGCTAGTCTTCTTCCGACCACCCAAATCTCTAAGGAACTTATTGTCATGGTAAGTTGTGCAACAGTAAGCCTGCTCACCTGAGAGTCCGTGGTCTAAGAGAACTGGAGTGGCAGGACCTCTATTTATAGACTTGCATGAGGTGATTCTCTGAATTCAAATTGGATTAGGAGAAGATTTTCTCCCTTATCCACAACATAAAATCCAAAATCATCGAAGGGAAAATCACAACAAAATTTCGGCCAACATTAGGATTATCCAATTCAAAATCTAAATAAGATTTTAACATGAATCTTATCTCCCTTTTTCAACCAAAAAATCTGAAAATCCAAGGGGAAAATCCGAAAAAAAATTTCGGCCACTTTTGGATAAGGGATAAGGAAAGAATCAAAATTCCATTAGGATTTTCAAGCTTGAATCTTATCTCATCCTTATCCAAAATAACCGAAAATCTCCTAGGAGATTCATTCAAAAAATTCAGCCATTATCAGGGAGGAGAGAATCCAAATTCAATTGGGATTGAAACTTGAATTTTTCCTCGAACCTTATCTACAAAAAATCCAAAAATTCCATTAGGATAATCCTTAAAATTTTCATCCATTATTATTAGGATTTGGATTCAAAATTCAAGTAGGATTCTAACAAGATATTCCTCTCCATATCCAACTCAAATTCAAATTTTATTCCTTGTGGATTTACCACAAGAAATTCGAATCCCACTTAGACTGTGATTCAAAATTTGAATTTCAAATTTCAACTTCAAATTTCAAATTCAAATTTCAAATTAGAATTTCAAATTCAAATTTCAATTTCAAATTTCAAATTTCAAATTTCAAATTTCAAAATCCACAAAATAGTTGTATTTCAAATTCTTGTTCTCATGAATAATTTTCTACAACTCCAATCCAATCTCAAATAAAATCATGGCAACTTTATTTAGAGTTCGAATAATTGTGTACTCTATTATCCAAAACAAAATCTGAATCCAATCGGAGAGAATTTTGTCCACCATCCTAATCCTATGTCAACACCATCCATGCATGATAAACTAGCCAATAGCATGCACAAATCAATTTTGCCAAACGTTAAGGAATTATGTGGAGCTAGTAGAGGGACAATTGGGCATATATAATCGGGCTCCCACAAATCCATATGATCATCATTCTTTACTGAACAACTCAATCATATGATCACTAATTTCAGAGTCACACCACTATAAGCCTGAAACTGAACTTCCAATTATATACCGTATTACGTAAGCCTGTGACAAGCTATCTTCCAATGACCTTATCATGTATGCGAAACCCTCATATGATATCCATGATCAACCTTAGGTCAAAGTCCGTTTAATGCTACTGATCAGGCTTTCTTAAAGTTCCATTATACTACCGAATTAAGAAAATGATTATTCAACATATGTGAATAAGAACTCATCCGCCCAGCAGACGACCCAAGGTCTTATCCATTTTCACATTCAGTATAATGCCTTTAAGAGGATACCCTTAACTCCTCATTAGAGCTATGATTCCGATATCTGTAAAAGAATCCTTCATCGTATACAAATCATGCACCCAACGAACCAGTTTATAAGCTTACTACCTCTGAGACACTTTAGCCATTGGAACGTCAAAGAACACAAGTCATAAACATGAAGTTGTCCATCTGCTCAGGATTAAGGTCACTGCATAATGAACGTCAAAAGCAGATCGATCCGCTCAAAGCGGACTTTGTAGATCGATCATGCTTTAGTCACGGTCTAATACGTCACCACTAAGCAACATATCTATGTCTCTACTTGGGAGTCCAGCTCCAGACAGTCAAGATAAACCGTCCCCTCGAAGGCTTTAGACAATATAATAGTCTTAACATGAGTTTGATACTCGGTCTAACCCCATAGACTACAGACCATAGTTTAGGCGGTTACTTTAGAACATTGTCTTCTCGCATACAAAAGTCCATTGAATGCAACGTTCTAACAGTTTTAACACAAGCAGTCAGGGAGCCATATTTGCTTACATTTACTTTAACATGTAAATAAAATGAGGACAGATAGCAATGTAATGAATAACCTCTATATATAATTTTATTATCTAGTTCAAAATAAATACAACAAAATGTCTCAATACTTAGGGCATTTCCTAAGACTCGACACTCTCAAGGAGTAAGCAACTCCTCCAACCCAGACGACACTAGCACCACCAACCGTGGCTGCTCCCACAACAGCCAATGTTCTTCTGTCGACCCCTAGGGAAGGCGACCTATATGAGCGATTAAGGCGCACGATGGTGCCAGAATTTGAAAGGACCAAAAATTCTATTGAGGCTGATGACTAGCTAATAGATATCACAATGATTTAGGACTTTACGGGATTAGCTGATAAGGAGAAGGTGATGTATACATCTTTTGCCCTATGTAAGGAGGCTAGGCAATGGTGGAAGATAGTCGCAATCAGGAGGAATGTCAGGACTGGTTTCACGCTATCGAGTTGACTCCTCGATTGTACTCCATTGATCAGGATAACTGAGTCCTGTTGGCTGTCAATATCTTTCAGGAAGATACTCTCGTGTGTATTGGGATTCTTATGACCAGGATGAGCTCTTAACTAGGTCAAGTTTCACCATACCATGATCGAGCAAATCACCGAGAGGAGTCCAGCATCGGCCCCAGTTTTCTTTATGGGCAAGCGGAGAAGTGAAACCACCTAAGTTCCCTAGAGTTGCGGATATACGAGAATTATTCATTGAACGAAGAGACTACAGTCGATGTCCGGTAACACAGCTCTAACGTATGCTGTGCACCATGAGAAATCGATATGGACTTCTACCACACATGTTGAAGAAGGCTTATGACAAAACCAAGGCTGAGGCAAAGGAGGATCAAGCCAGGAGAAGACCGAAAGAAAGAAAGAGACCCTACCAAACAGAAAGGAGTAGCAAGTCACCCATTCATTTGCATCATCGAACTTCACTAGGAAGCTAGATAGGGGCTTAGATAGGACGAAATAGACTCTTAAAACAACGATTCCTCAGGGGAAGTTTAATTGTCTAGTATTGGACATGTTATATATTGATAAGTATCTGCGGTAGAGAGCTGAGCGTTAATCTGATCATCATCGACATGATCAATTATGATGTAATCTTGGGAATGGGATTTCTCGTGAATACGACGCCGTCATAGACTGTTAAATGCAGAAAGTCACTTTTTGATCGATTGGTTATGAAGGGTTCGTCCACAAGGGGCTTGTCACTAAAGCAACCAAAGACACTGATCATAATAATGAAGACTTGCAAGATGCTATCCAGTGGATGCACGGACTACTTAGCACACATAGGAGATAAGACTTGAGGAATAGAGATAGGACTCGAGAACACGCCGATAGTCAGAGAATTCACAGAGGTATTCTAGAAGATCTACCAGGACTCCCGCCAGAGTGTGAGATCTCATTCGAGACTGAGCGTCTACCCGGATTAGCTCCCATCTATAAGGCCCCATACTGAATGGGCCTTGTAGGGCTAAAGGAGTTCCAAGTCGGCTGAAGGATTTATTGGATAAGGGATTCATTCGACCGAGCTATTCATCCTGGGGAGCACCGGTACTATTCGTGAATAAGAGAGATAGAACACTGAGAATCTGTGTTGATTACAGAAAGTTGGAAAAGACTACATCTGTGAAATCCTATATCACCCAGGAAAAGCCAATAAGATGGCAGATGCGCTAAGCAGAAAGTACTTATCATCACTTATGGCTGTCCATGCCTTACCGGAAACCCTGCAAAAGGAGCTACAAAGCAGCGAGATCAAGATTTTAGCAGGGAGGTTGTCTGAAATGACCCTCTAATCGACACTCTTAGGAGAAATTAAGATCAGTTAGGACCTCGATTCATCCCTAAACATGCTAAAAAAGGAAGCTATGGAGGACCGGAGCTCAGAGTTTTGAGTCTCTAAGGATGGCATACTTTGTTGTAAAGATAGGATGTGCGTTCTGAAAAATGAAGAACCTAGGAAATGAATCCTTTTAGAGGCTCATGAGATGCTATATTCTGTACAATCAGGGGCGAACAAGATAAATAAGGATCTAAATGAAAGTTTTTAGTAACCTATAATGAAGGATGATGTTGCCGAATTTGTCGCTAGATACCTTATGTGCCAAAAGATTAAGGTAGAACACCAACACCTAGTAGGAAATTTGGCTACCCAAGTGGAAATGGGACCAAATTATGATGAATTTCGTAAATGGATTACCAAAAACGTCGAGCGACAATGACACAATTTGGGAAATTGTGGACAAATTGACGAAATCAGCTCGATTTCTAGCTACGAAAGGGAGCTACTTAGTAGGAAGACTAGCAAAAAATTATGAAGTCCAGCTAGGGAGACTACATGGAGTGCATGCCAATCTGACATACAAGGAGAAACCATGCGAATCCTAGCTAAAGAAGACAAAGAATTTAGGAATAACTTTATTCCACTTATAAAGGTGTTGTGGTGGAACCACAACATAGAAAAGGCCATATGGTAATGGAAGATTATATGAAAAGAAACTTCTCAGAACTATTCTAATTTTTGAGGACAAGAATTTTATAAGGGGGGTAGGTTGTAAGGACCGCCACTTTCATGGCACCTACTTACCATGTAATGAGACATTACAAAATAAAATTAGAGTATTTTGAGAGCTTTCGGAAGCAAATTGATGAACACAGTCAGGTACATGACCATGTAAATAGCCGTATATCGATCGGACTATTTATGTGAGAGAAGCCGTGTAAGTGTACGTGGCTGTGTAGTATGACACAGTCAGGTACACGGCCTTATAAGTGGCCGTGTACTACTCGAGTTAAGTGAACGTGTTCCAAGACATGGCCGTGTTGAGCAAGCTCAACTGACACACGCTCGTGTCTGAACAATACACGCCCGTGTAAGAGGCCGTGTGATAAGCAGAGAGCTGGTATATAGACTCTTAAATGTATGAAACCTAAGTACTATGTCATGAGTAAGTAAGTTAGAAAATACAGTATATTTTCCAGTTTAATAGATTAAATAAGTACGATACTATTTAAGTATTATTCATACAATGAAAGGGGTGACCGACAGTGAATCTGGTCCACCATATTATGTGTATCAATTATGAGATGTGTAGTGCTAGGAAACTAGTCCGGACAATCACTTCTTGACACAAGACTAATGAACAGATCACCAGAACACTCGGACCGAACATGTGAGTATGATAGAGAGAGAAACCCTAGCAGGGATAGAGTACCGAGAACGACGGTCTAGATGACCTCTTCTTACCTAGAGACTGACAAAATCGAAGTCAGTGCAGTCAAACTAGTCAGTTAAGTTTAAAACGAGAATTTTAGTTTAGGAGATATGCAGTATCAGGATGAGGGTCAAGACGACCTTTACTCGCTCTGAAACTGATATATTTGGACTCAGAACGTCCAAATTAGTCAATCGGGCACTTGACACGTTTTTTAAGGAGGGATCACACAAATCTTGAAAATTGGTCCAGACGACCTCCGATGGATGTAAAACTGATAAAAATGGAATCAGCATGTCCAAATTAATCAAGAGAGACTGTGTCTGAAATTTCACCCAAGAACGCCTCGGTTTACGTGTGAAAGACAACACAATGTAGATGCAATCACAGTATAGGATGTGAACAGTAAATTAGATTGATAACGGGCTCTTTGATAGTATAAAACAACCAGGAAATTATAGTACAAAAATTGGATTTAGAAATCCAATTTTCGGGTGAAAATTGGAACACTGCCGAAAAAGGATCAGAAACCGAACGATAGAAATTAGACTACGAAGAGAAGACTTTGCAGATGAATTCTATAGGAAATAAATCTATAAAAATGCATCAGAGCGGCACAACAGAACAATAAAAAATTTTTAAGATCGTTAAATATCTCGTGATGCCATATACAATAAACCAACAACAATAAAACGCATGCCTCAAGAAGACGCCAATACTGCAAGAGGAGAATGACTGGACGGCTTCAACCAACTAGCCTTCTCTACTATTCTCCAATTCCTGGATAGCAGAATGTTTGGGCACTCAGTTCCTCGACCTACATGCTAGCACTACTAGTCTTCTTTCGAACACCCAGAGCTCTAAAGAAGTTATTGTCATGGTGAGTTGTGCAACAATAAGCCTGTTTACCTGAGAGTCTGTGGTTTGAGAGAACTGGAATGGTAGGACCTCTATTTATAGACTTGCATGAGGTAATCCTCTGAATTTGAATTGGATTAGGAGAAGATTTTCACCCTTATCCACTCACAAAAATTGAATTTTTCAAGGCCTTATCCACTAAAAGAATTCGACCACCTTTTAGATTTTTGCATTCAAAATTCAAATAGGATTTTAAATTGAATTTTATCTCCCCATTTATCCACAAAAAATCTGAAAATTCACTAGGATATATCCACAAAATTTTTGGCCATAATGTGATGGAAAGAATCAAAATTCAAATAGGATTTTCTAGTTTGAATTTTATCTCATCCTTATCCATAAAAAACCGAAAATCCCCTTGAGATTTTTCCTCAAAATTTCAGCTAATCTAGGGAGGAGAGAATCCAAATTCAACTGGGATTGAAACTTGAAATTTTCCTTACATCCTTATCCATAAAAACTGAAAATATCTACGAGGATTTTCCTCAACAATTTTCGACCAAGTTTGTTAGAATTAGGATTCAAAATTCAAGTAGGATTCAAACAAGATTTTCCTCTCCATAATCCAACTCAAATTCAAATTCTAACCTTTTAGGATTGTTTGCAAAGAATTCATATTTCACTTGGATTTTGATTCAAAATTTGAATTTCAAAATTCAAAATTCAAAATTCAAATTCAAATTTCAAATTTCAAATTTCAAATTTCAAAATCCACAAAAAAGTTGTATTTCAAATTTTTTTTCTCATGGATAATTTTCTACAACTCCAATCCAATCTCAAATAAAATCATGACAACTTTATTTGGAGTTCGAATAATTGTGTACTCTATTATCCAAAACAAAATATGAATTCAACCAAAGAGAATCTTGTCCACCATCCTAATCCTATGTCAACACCGTCCATGCATAATCAACTAGCCAATATGCATACACTAATCAATTTACCAACCGTTAAGGAATTATGTGGAGCTAGTAGAGGGACCAGTTAGACATATATAATTGGGCTCCCGTGAATCCATATGATCATCATTCTATACCGAACAACTCAATCATATGATCACTAATTTCAGAGTCACACCACTATAAACCTGAAACTAAACTCCCAATTATATACCGTATTACGTAGGCCTGTGACGAGCTACTATCCAATGACCTTGTCATATATGCAGAACCCTCATATGATATCCATGATCAGTTTTAGGTCAAAGTCTGTTTAATCCTACTGATCAGGCTATCTTAAAGTTCCATTATACTATCGAATAAGAAAATGATTATTCACCATATGTGAATAAGAAGTCATCTGCCCAGTAGACGACCTAAGGCCTTGTCCATTTTCACATCCAGTATAATGCCTTTAAGAAGATACCTTTAACTCCTTAGAGCTATGATTCTGATATCTATAAACAAACCCTTCATCGTATACAAGTCATGCACCCAACGAACTGATCTATAAGCTTACTACCTCTGAGACGCTTTAGCCATTGGAACATCAAAGTACACAAGTCATATACATGAAGTAGTTCATTCACTCAGGAATAAGGTTACTGAACAATGAATGTCAAAAGCAGATTGATCCACTCATATCGGACTACGTAGATCAATCACGTTTTAGTCTTGGTCTAATATGTCACCACAAGTAACATATCTATATCTCTACTTAGGAGTCTATGCTCTGGACAGTCAAGACAAACCGTCCCCACCATGGCTTTAGACAACATAATAGTCTTAAATGAGTTAGATGCTCGGTCTAACCCTATTGACTACAGACCTTTAGTTTAGACCGCTTACTTTAGAACATTGTCTTTTCGCATATAAAAGTCTATTGCATGTAATGTTCTAATAGTTTTAACATAAACAGTCAGTGAGCCATATTTGCTTACAATTACTTTAACTTGTAAATAGAATAAAGACAAATAGCAATGTAATGAATAACCTCTATATATAATTTTATTATCCAGTTCAAAATAAATACATCAATATCTCTCTCATGCTTAGGGCATTTCCTAACAATCTCCCACTTGTCCTAAGCCAGTAGATGTGCCATGTTATGCATCCCCATCGCCTCTACACACCTCTCAAAACTTCTAGCCACAAAAGCCTTAGTAAAGGGATCGTCAATGTTGTCCTTGGACATGATCTTACATACATCTACTTGTCTTGTCTCCACGTGCCCTCTAATAATGTGATACCTCTGATCTATGTGCTTGGTCCTCTTGTGGTGCCGAGATTCCCTTGTGTTGGCAATCGCACCATTGTTATCATAGTAAAGTGTAATAGGCTTGTCAACACCCGGAATGACCTCAAGGTCTCTAAAGAACTTGCAGAGCAAAAACGCTTCTTTAGATGCCTCAGCCACAGCCGCATACTCAGCCTCCATCGTAGAGTCAGTTGTGTAACCCTGCTTCACACTCCTCTACACAATGGTGGCTCCTCCGAGTTAGAACACTGATCCTGATGTCGATTTCCTTGAATCCTTGCAAGTTTGAAAGTCTGAGTCCGTGTATCCTACGAGTTTTAGGTCCCCTCCAGAATACACTAGTATATAGTCCCTCATTCTCCTAAGATACTTGAGTATATGCTTTATTGCTTGCTAGTGCTTGGTTCCAGGATTCGCTTGATATTGACTTACTATACCTACTGCAAAACATATGTTCAGGTGAGTACAAAGTATAGCGTACATAAGACTACCCACAGCGGATGCATAAGGGACCTTACTCATACGCTCTCCTTCTTCCAATGTCTTGGGACAGTCATCCAATGAAAGAGTTAGACCAGCAATGGAAGGTTATGAACCTTTCTTTGCCTCTTGCATTGCATACTTGTCAATTATTTTCTCTATGTATGAAGCCTGGGATAATGCTATAATTTTATTCTTTCGATATCTAAAGAGACGAATGCCTAGAATATAATTAGCTTATCCCAAGTCTTTCATGTCAAACTGTTGGCTCAACCAAAGCTTGACTGATGATAAGTTCCGTACATCATTCCCAATGAGTAGTATATCATCGACATAGAGTACCAGAAAGACCATTTTTCCATCCTTAATACGTTTATAAACATAGGGTTCATCAATGTTCTGCTCAAATCTAAATGTTTTGATCGCTTGATCAAACCTTTGGTTCCATGAGCGGGATGCTTGCTTTAATCCATAAATGGATTTAAGCAACTTGCAGACTTTTCTCTCTTGGCCTTTTTCCACGAACCCTTCAAGTTGTATTATGTAGATACACTCCTCAAGATAGCCATTCAAGAATGCTGTCTTGATGTCCATTTGCCAGATCTCGTAATCGAGAGCCGCAGCAATGGATAGAAGAATACAGATAGACGTCAGCATAGCAACAGGCAAAAAGGTTTCATCGTAATCAATCCCAGCCTTTTGCGTGTACCCCTTTGCAACCAGTCTAGCTTTGAATGTTTCTACTCACCCTTCCACATCCTTCTTGCGTTTGTAGACCCACTTGCATCCAATGGGTTTTATCCCATCCGACAGATCTACAAGTTCTCAAATAGAGTTGGATTTCATAAAGTCCATCTCATTGTTCATGGCCTGTTTCCAAGATTTAGAATCAACATCATTTATAGCTTCATCATAGGTGACCGGATCATCCTCATGCTCCTGAGCCTCGATCTGGTATACCTCAGCATCATACATGAAGAAATTAGGCTTCTTCGAAACCCTCCCACTATGATGAGGCACCCTAAATTGTTGATCGTCTGCAGATCTTTCACTGGAACTCGGACTCGCATCTAAGACCGAAACCTGTGGAGTAGTTCTTTCACCCGATAACTCCTCTAGCACCACTTTGCTTTGAGGCTTAAAGTCATTCATGTGACTTTCCTCCAAGAATGTTGCATGTGTTGAAACAATGAATTTTTGTTCCTTTAGGTTATAGAACAGACCTCCCTTAATTCCCTTAGGATACCCTACAAACATGCACAATTCTGTTCTTGGTTCCAACTTCTTCATATCCTCATTCAGTACATGTACCGGGCAGCCCCATATTCTCATATGTCCAAGGGAGGGCTTCCTGCCACGTCACAATTCATACGGAGTCCTGGGAATTAACTTGCTCAGATACTGGTTCAGAATATAGCGCGTCATTTGTAATGCATACCCCCAAAATGATAACGGTAACGTTGAATAACTCATTTTGGACCGTATCATATCCAATAAGGTCCTGTTTCTCCTTTTGGCTACACCATTCTATTGTGGAGTACCAGGTACAGTCAACTAGGATAAAATCCCATTCTCTACAAGATGTCCGAGAAATTCGTTGGAAAGGTATTCGCCACCTCGATCAGATCGAAGTGTCTTTACAGATTTACCCAATTGCTTTTCCACTTCCGCACGATTCTCTTTGAACTTGTCAAAGGTTTCGCTCTTACAGTGCATCAGGTACAGATATCCGTACCTCAAGTAATGATCTATAAAGGAGACATAATACTCGAACCCTCCTCGTGTTATGATGTTCATGGGGCCACATACGTCAGTATGCACAATTTCTAAGAGTTCCTGAGCCTTAGTACCCTTAGCTCCAAAAGACCTCTTAGTCATCTTACCCTCAAGACAAGATTCACATTGAGGAAGACGTGCCTCCTCTAGTGATTCTAGAGGACCGTCTTTCACCAACCTTTGAATCCTATCCTGATTAATATGACCAAGTCTTAAATGCCAAAGATACACCTTGTTAGAGTGAGAAACTTTCAATATTTTAGAGTTATCTGTTAATTCAGTATTAAGTAGTGAGTATATCTTTGGTTTGATCAAATATAGGTTTCCATCATCCATCCAAAACAGATAAAAGACTTATTCTTATGAATATCAACTCTTTTACTAAAAGAAACTGAATAAGAATCCTTTATTAAACAAGCTACCGATATAAGGTTCCTTCTAAAATTAGGAACAGAGAAACAGTCTTTTAATAAAATAAACCTAAATTCATCAAAGTAAAGATAAACATATCCTACTGCCTTAGCCACCACCAAACTACCATCTCCGGTCCACAACGAGAGGCTCCTATCATGTAGACTTCTCGTTTCCATGAACCCCTGCATAGAAACATAAACATGGTTAGTGGCTCCTGAATCAATGACCCAAGTTTCTTTCTATTCTTCCACCGAATACGCTTCTAAATAATGAAGTTCCTTACCTTCCTTACCTTTGGCAGCTAGGAATTCTCGGTAAGCCTTCTTGAAGTGACCTACCTTTCCACATTGGAAGCACTTGGAATTTTTAGGGTCCTTGGACTTCTTGTTCTTCTTCCCGTCTGAGACAGGAGGATTAGAAGAACTGGAAGCCGCTTACTTTTTATTTGGACTCTTCCTCTTCCGAGAGGATTTGGAAGATTCTGTCAAATTAGCCTCTCCTTTAGGTTGGACCACATCCCCATCCTTGATCATCCGCTCATAAGCTTGGAGTTACTTCATGAGCTCGGTGAATCCCAACTCCCTTGTCGCCAGATTATATGTAGCTTTAAACCCCACAAAATCTTTTGACAGAGTTTTAAACACCATCTCGATCTGGGTGTTGTAGTCCAACTCAGCATCATTCTCAATAGCCTCAGTAAAGAATCCCATTAGAGTGATCATATGGTCCTTCACCAGAGTACCAGCTTTTTGCTTAGAGTTCATAATGCTGGTTATAGCAGATTGTCGAGCCAATTTTTCTTGACCTCCAAACATGTCCTCCAGATTTTTCACGATCTCCCCAGCAACTTGATAAGTCTCATGCTGCTTTTGTAAAGCACTCGTCATGCTAACAAGTATGTAGCACCGAGCTATCTCATTGGATTCTCTCCAACGAGTATAGGCAACCGGGACCTCCTTAACTGGTGTGTCAGGTTTAGGCTCATGTGGGCATGGTTTGTCCAGTACGAACTTGTGTCTCTCGCAGTTGAAAACTATCAGTAGATTTCTTTTCCAGTCTTTATAATTATCGCCATTCAGCTTATTTTCAGTAAGTATCGAAATGAGGGGTGTCGGTGATATTTTGAACTGAAATAAAATTATACTAGACATCATTACAAAGCCCAAGCAAATATAGAGATAATTTAGCAAAATAAAACAACAAGGATGTTCCCACATGAAACTTGAAAAACATGTTGAATTGCAATGATAATTCTCAGCACCTATTGGCCCAAGCCACCGAGGGGTGGTCATGAGAGAAATAGCCGGAACATAGACCCCATCCAGTTAATATATATTGCCTTAAATCCTCCAAAGTTAAGACATATATTAATAACCGTTTATTTTGGCCACCAGTTTAGTTAACAGAGCTTCTAGGGAAGGTTAATAACTAAACGAGTCTTGAGTGTACAACCATTGTTTACGTAGCCCGATCCACGTCCTACCAAGCCACCGAAGGGTGGTCATGAATAGACTTGTACCCGAACACGTTTTCCACATAGGAGATCCAACCTGGTATACCAGCGACAATAAACACCTACCAAGGGGTGTGGTCAAGGCAGAACTGACGTGAGGCATTACCATGCTTTCACATATAGATCAATGATGGAGGCCGTGGGTTTTGTTTGAACTCCCACTCAATATTTTGAAAAACATGCAAGTTTTGACAAATATGTATAATCAATATAGCATGAGCGGCATTCACCTATCCTATATGACATGATATCAAATATGCATACACCTCATCTATCAATACATATTCATCCATCCATGACATATCATAGAAAAAATAATTAGCGGAAAAAATAACCAAGCCATGGTTTCATCCTAGAACAAAGAAAATGAAGATTACAAAATTCCATCCAAAGCATTCTTTAGGTCTTAAATTTTGATCCGTCTTCTTGTATCCATCTTTATGTAGCCTCCAATTTATTTGTCATCCCAAGAATCATTTAAAATTTAAATCCCAAGATTGAAATTTCAAATTCAAATTTCAAATTCAACTTTCAAATTCAAATTTTAAACAATTTAAATTTCATGTGTAATAATATGTAATTTCAAAGATTTCAAAATTTTTAATTACATATTGTTAAACATGATTTAAAATTTAATCTCAAATTTAAAAATCAAAATTTTTCATTTTCCGATCCACGGGGCCCGGAGGCCCACAGCTGCCATGGCCAGCCCCCAGCCACCTAGGGGGCTGGCAGCCCACGCCCAGGCTGCACACCCGGGTGGGTGCAACAGCCCACCAGGCCGCACACCCGGGTGGGCGTCACAGCCACTTGGTGGGCTCTGCAACCCCAGGGGGCCACGGCCACCCCTGGCTGCAAGTAAGGGCCTATGGTCGTGGGTGGTCCACCCTTGGCTAGGGGCTGCTGCAGTCCCATCCTGCCCGAGGGCAGGGGCTGTAGCCCCACCATGGGCGGTGGCCCATCCTGAGGGGTTCGATCCTTGATTTTCGTGTCTTATTCCAATTGACCCATTAGGATCTCCAAAAATTAATTTGAATCCTAATTAAATTGGAATTTACCATACTAACAAATTTTCAATCTTTATATTAAATTTAACTTTTGGGAAAAATAAATTACGGTCTTCAAACTTCAATCTTCTTTAAGAATAATTACATAAATTTCCTAAACCGTTTCCGGTGTACAAAAATTCTAATCATAATAATGCTAAGAGACAAAAAATTGAAATCCATGGGAAAGTTATGGTGATAATAAACTGCTCCCATGGTTACATAAAAATTCCTAGATATAATTTTCTAAATTCTAAGGAACCATAACCAGCATAAAACAAGCATGCTTATAATAATTTAAAAAATTAAAATAACCACATACTACATATATAATACAAGATAACAACATAAAGGAATCCTAGAATGCCACTCTCTAAATATCAAATCCATACATAAATAAAAAGACTAACTAATTGTCTAATTTATGTACATGGCATAGTCACGAGATGGCTTTGATACCAATTGTAGGAAATAAATCTGTAAAAACATATCAGAGCGGCGTAGTGGAACAATAAAAATTTTTTAAGATCGTTAAATATCCTGTGATGCCATATATAATAATCCAACAAAAATAAAACTCATACCTCAAGAGGACGCCAATACTACAAGAGGAGAATGACTGGTGGGCTTCAACTAACTAGCCTTCTCTACTATTCTCCAATTCTCGGATGGTAGAGTGTGTGGGCACTCAGTTGCTCGATCGGTATGCTAGCACTGCTAGTCTTCTTCCGACCACCAAGATCTCTAAAGAACTTATTGTCATGGTAAGTTGTGCAACAATAAGCTTGCTCACTTAAGAGTCTGTGGTCTGAGAGAACTGCAGTGGTAGGACCTCTATTTATAGACTTGCATGAGGTGATCCGTTGAATTCGAATTGGATTAGAAGAAGATTTTCACCCTTATCCACTCACAAAAACTGAATTTTTCAAGGCTTTATCCACTAAAAGAATTTGCCCACCTTTTAGATTTTTGCAATCAAAATTCAAATAGGATTTTAACACTTGAATTTTATCTCCTAATTTATCCACAAAAAACCTGAAAATTCACTAGGATATATCCACATAATTTTCGGCCATAATGTGATGGAAAGAATCAAAATTCAAATAGAATTTTCTAGCTTGAATTTTATCTCATCCTTACCCATAAAAAACTGAAAATCCCCTTGAGATTTTTCCTCAAAATTTCTGCCAATCTAGGGAGGATAGAATCCAAATTCAACTGGAATTGAAACTTGAATTTTTCCCTGCATCCTTATCCACAAAAATCGAAAATATCTAGGCGGATTTTCCTCAACAATTTTCGACCAAGTTTGTTAGAATTAGGGTTTAAAATTTAAGTAGGATTCAAACAAGATTTTCCTCTCCATAATCCAACTCAAATTTGAATTCTAACCTTGTGGAATTATCCACAAAGAATTCGAATTCCACTTAGACTATGATTCAAAATTTGAATTTCAAATTTCAAAATTCAAAATTCAAATTCAAATTTCAAAATTCAAATTTCAAATTTCAAATTTAAATTTCAAATTCAAATTTCAAATTCAAAATTTAAATTTCAAATTTCAAAATTCAAATTTCAAAATCCACAAAAAAGTTGTATTTCAAATTTTTTTTCTCATGGATAATTTTCTACAACTCCAATCCAATCTCAAATAAAATCATGGCAACTTTATTTGGAGTTCGAATAATTATGTACTCTATTATCCAAAACAAAATATGAATTCAATCGAAGAGAATCTTGTCCACCATCTTAATCCTATGTCAACACCGTCTATGCATAATCAACTAGCCAATAAGCATACACTGATTAATTTGCCAACCATTAAGGAATTATGTGGAGTTAGTAAAGAGACCAATTGGACATATATAATCGGGTTCTCATGAATCCATATGATCATCATTCTATACCGAACATCTCAATCATATGATCACTAATTTCAGAGTCACACCACTATAAACTTGAAACTGAACTCCTAATTATATACCGTATTACGTAAGCCTGTGATGAGCTACTGTCCAATGACCTTGTCATATATGCAGATCCCTCATATGATATCCATGATCAGCGTTAGGTCAAATTCCGTTTAATCCTACTGATCAGGCTATCTTAAAGTTCCATTATACTACCGAGTAAGAAAATGATTATTCATCATATGTGAATAAGAAGTCATCTGCCCAGCAGACGACCCAAGGTCTTATCCATTTTCACATCCAGTATAATGCCTTTAAGAGGAGACCTTTAACTCCTTACAGCTATGATTCTGATATCTATAAACAAACCCTTCATCGTATACAAGTTATGCACCCAACGAATCGGTCTATAAGCTTACTACCTCTGAGATGCTTTAGCCACTGGAACATCAAAGTACACAAGTCATATACATGAAGTAGTTCATTCACTCAGGAATAAGGTTATTGCACAATGATCGTCAAAAGCATATTGATCCACTCATAGCGGACTACGTAGATCAATCACGCTTCAGTCCCGGTCTAATATGTCACCATCAAGCAACATATCTATGTCTCTACTTGGGAGTCTATGCTCCGAATAGTCAAGACAAACAGTCCCCACCATGGCTTTAGACAACATAATAGTCTTAACATGAGTTAGATGCTCAGTCTAACCCCATAGATTACAGACCTTTAGTTTAGACCGCTTACTTTAGAACATTGTCTTTTCACATACAAAATTCCATTACATGCAATGTTCTAACAGTTTTAACACAAGCAATCAATGAACTATATTTGTTACATTTGCTTTAACATGTAAATAGAATAAGGAAAAACAGTAATGTAATGAATAACCTCTATATATAATTTTATCATCCAGTTCAAAATAAGTACATCAATATGTCTCTCATGCTTAGGGCATTTCCTAACAAATTCTCCCCCTAGAAAACCGTGTGCCATTAGCCTTAAGGCCCCTAAACACGCCTTAACAAGTGGGAAAAGTTTTCCCTAAAGTTAAGGATGTGTTGGACCATTTGTTAAATAAAATACTTAACATTCATCACATGGTCCAATATTGCATTTGTGGCGGCCCGCCCTACTGTAGAGGCTCTACAGTGCTATTACGGCCAACTCTGCAGTTAACCCCAATAGTCTGCAGGCTTCTAGGGTCGCCGGCAATCATGCTGAACTGTAAACTACTGTTAATTTTGCGGAATAAATTTTTTTTTCTTTTTCTTTAAATACATAAACTGTTAAACTGTTTGAGAATGTGATAAAAGAAATCATGTTAACAACTGATCATGATTCCCCTATCACATACTCCTGTCTTGAAAACTGTCTCTTTGAAAATTACATTCAAAACTGTACAGCGGAAGATTTAACTGGTGACCCATATCCCTCGCCTGATCCTCTCCGGCATGTGTCTATCCTGTTCGTCGTCCACCAATATACTACTGGTGAACAGGTCTCTTACCTGCAACATGTGAACAAACTAATGAGCTATGGGCTCAGTAAGTTTAAACATAAAAACATGTAACTAACATGCTATACTGCTGTGCTCATGCTGTACTACTGTGCTAATGTTGTACTGCTGTACTCATACTGTACTGCTGTACTCATGCTGACTGCTGTACTTATACTGTACTGCTGTACTCATGCTGACTAGACTCTGTAAACATGCTGTACTGACTAAAGGTTTTTAGTCTTAGAACATTAATCTGTTATTTTAGTTCTGGTTTTGGGCCCCTGATTGGACGCACCGATATGTTAGCGCAACCGGGAGCGGTACTTTAGTGCCGACCTCCTCAGTCTTAACTGATGCTAAACATGATAACCTCCCCGTGGGTCGAGAGGCCGATACGCCAATAACTGGTTAATTACCATCTTGCTGGTATTCCAACTAGGTAGCATACTGCTTGCACCCACAGTCGGAACCTGTTAATCAAATTACTGGGGTGTGAATTAATCAACACACTAGGGTGCCTTGTGCACCTAACTGTTTTCTTGTTCTGTTATTGTCTGGTCTGTGTACTGGGACATGCAACTCTATATGCATGACATGAACTGCTATGAACTGACCTCTACTGTGACTGACATAAACTGACTTAACATCGTGATGTAGACAATCAATGTCTAACAACACGTCATACAATATACACAACATTGTAATAAAACAAGCTTGTCCACGTTGCAGTTAGGACAATGCTTGAACTTACAGAAAATCCTCTAGCGTAAGCTGCTGCTGCTCTGGGACTGCTGATTTGGGGTCTCTGGCTTGGACTCCTATAAAAGGAAAAATCACTGATTATTTACCATATTTAGCTTATACTGGAAATATGGTAAAACATGAAATTTTTCCTTTCCAGACTTTTTTTTTTTTTTTTTTTTTTTTTTTTTTTTTTTTTTTTTTTACTCTCTGGACTCGAACACGCCCTCCTACACGGCCATGTTCGTGCCCGTGTACTTCTCTGGACTTTTAAGCCTACCCGTGTAATCTCTAGAACATGCCCGTGTATGCTTACACGGGTTGGTACACGGCCGTGTCACTGGCCGTGTACTCCTCTGTCTTCTTACACAGTCTCTTACACGCCTCTCTTTGACCGTGTGCTCCTTGACACGGTCTGATACACGGCCGTGTTCTTGACCGTGTACCTCTCGGGTCTGATTTTTCTTGCAACACGGTCGTGCATATGGGCATGTTCGAGGCCGTGTTCTGTACACGCCCTTGTACACGCCCGTGTTCATACCAGAATCAAGATTCTGGGTCTGAACTGCTCTGCTCTGTTTTTCTAAGGCTTTTATGGCCTTTGTTCTGTGTCTTACACTTGAAATCGATCTTCATAAGATCGTTTCAAGGTATCTACTACACTTCTACTATCACAAATCCATGATTTCACAAGTAAAAATCCCACATTTTGCTCATGAACTTCTCTTGACTCTATTTTTGAAAACTTTGTATTTTTGTGAAGAAATTTCTCTAAACTCGGTTTTCTAAACCGTCTATTCATGGATTCATGTTGAAAACATCTAGACTCGAATCACATTTTCGATTTTAACCGAAAATCTAAATGTGATTCACTCACATTCTCTTTTCTCACTCAAACCCTAGATTTTCATCCGAAAAAATCAAGAGAAAAACGGGGTTTTACCTTGCTTGATCGTGAGCTTTCTTGTTGCTGCTTAGTGATCGAATCTCGATCTATCTGCTGCTGGAACAAGGAATCCGAACTTTTTGGATTTCCTTTGCTTTTCTCTCCCTCTTTCTCGGCTCCCTCTTTCTCTCTTTCCCTTTCTTTCTTTTCTTCTTTCTTTCTTTCTTTTCTCTTTCTTTTTTCCGGCTGCATTTGTAGCTAAGGGAATTAATTCCCTCTCTATCTCATGCTCACGTGCCACTCACACTCTCCCTTACTTTCTTTTATTTTTTTATTTTTTATATATGTGTAAGGGCTTGTTTGGCAAATCCTTTTGGCCATTGATCAATGCGGCTCACTTGTGTGCCATTGATCTCTTAGTATGTATTTTTTTTTTCACATACTTTTCTATAATTTTTTTAAAACATCATAATTGAATTAATGTTTAGCTTTTAAACTATTTTCATTAATTCATTTTCAAATTTTGATTAAAACTTGATTAATCAAAATTTTCCTCTGCTCTTTATTCTGTAATCTGTATCACTGTAAATGTACATTTATTTACATATTTGTACAAAATATTCCCGAGAATGTAGATTTCTCGGGTATCACAGCATTTAAGGCCATTTGACCCTTTTTGGCTGCAGCCACCCCACGAATTTTTGGCCATAAAAGACAGCATATTTTTGTCCCTCGATTAGGCTAAAATAGTGGACAATTAATTAGGATTAAGTCTAAGCAAGCTTGATTGATTATAGACCAGTTCGTTGGGTGCATGACTTGTATACGATGAAGGGTTTGTTTGCAGATATCGGAATCATAGCTCTGAGGAGTTAAAGGTATCTTCTTAAAGGCATTATACTGAATGTGAAAATGGACAAGGCCTTGGGTCGTCTGCTGGGCGGATGACTTCTTATTCACATATGGTGAATAATCATTTTCTTGATTCGGTAGTATAATGGAACTTTAAGATAGCCTGATCAGTAGGATTAAACGGACTTTGACCTAAGGCTGATCATGGATATCATATGAGGGTTTTGCATATATGACAAGGTCATTGGATAGTAGCTCGTCACAGGCTTACGTAATACGGTATATAATTGGGAGTTCAGTTTCAGGTTTATAGTGGTGTGACTCTGAAACTAGTGATCATATGATTGAGTTGTTCGGTAAAGAATGATGATCATATGGAATCACGGGAGCCCGATTATATATGTCCAATCAGTCCCTCTACTAGCTCCATATAATTCCTTAACGTTTGGCAAATTGATTTGTGTATGCTATTGGCTAGTTTATTATGCATGGATGGTGATGACACAGGATTAGGATGGTAGACAAGATTCTCTCCGGTTGGATTCAGATTTTGTTTTGGATAATAGAGTACACAATTATTCGAACTCCAAATAAAGTTGCCATGATTTTATTTGAGATTGGATTGGAGTTGTAGAAAATTATCCATGAGAACAAGAATATGAAACACAACTGTTTTGTGGAATTTGAAATTTGAATTTTGAAATTTGAATTTTGAATTTTAAAATTTGAAATTTGAATTTTGAATTTGAAATTTCAATTTGAAATTTGAATTTGAAATTCGAATTTGAAATTTGAATTTGAAATTTGAAATTTGAAATTTGAATTTGAAATTTGAAATTCAAATTTTGAATCACAGTCCAAGTAGGATTTGAATTTGTTGTGGAAAATCCACAAGGTTTGAAATTCGAATTTGAGTTTGATTTGGAGAGGATAATCTTGTTAGAATCCTACTTGAATTTTGAATCCAAATCCCAACAAAAGTGGACGAAATTTTTGAGGATAATCCTCATGGAAAAATTCGGATTTTTGTGGATAAGATTCAAGGGAATAATTCAAGTTTCAATCCCAGTTGAATTTGGATTCTCTCCTCCCTGAAAAGTGGCCGAAAATTTGGAGAATCTCTCCTAGGAAATTCGGTTATTTTTGGATAAGGTTGAGATAAGATTCAAGCTTGAAAATCCGAGTGGAATTTTGATTCTTCCTTATCCTAAAAGTGGCTGAAACTTTGGAGAAGATTTTCTCCTAGAAATTTCAGATTTTTTGGTTGAAAAAGGGAGATAAAATTCTAGTTAAAATCTTGTTTAGATTTGGATTGGATTTATCCTACGAAAACCGAATTTAATTGTGGAGATTCTCCCTTGGAAAATTCAGATTTTATGGATATGGATAAGGGAGAAAATCTTTTCCTAGTCCAATTCGAATTCAGAGAATCACCTCATGCAGGTCTATAAATAGAGGTCTTGCCACTCCAGTTCTTTTAGACCACAGACTCTCAGGTGAGCAGGCTTATTGTTGCACAGCTCATCGTGATAATAAAGTTCTTTAGAGATCTGGGTGGTCGGAAGAAGACTAGCAGTGCTAGCATACCGATCGAGGTTTAGAGTGCCCACACACTCAGCCATTCGGGAATTAGAGAATAGTAGAGAAGGCTAGTTGGTTGAAGCCTTCGGTCATTCTCCTCCTGCAGATTGGCATCCTTGAGGTATGAGTTTTAATTATTGTTGATTTATTGTATATGGCATCATGAGATATTTAACGATCTAAAAAATTTTTATTGTTCCGCTGCGCCACTCTGATACGTTTTTATCTATTTATTTTCCTACAAGAAAAAAATTAGGTTTTTGGCCCAAAATTATTATATTTTGACCCTTGACCAACTAGCAAATTGTTGGAAAAATTTGCTAAAATATCCTTGGTTTTTGCCTATAAATGGGCATCATAATTCATTAAAAAAAATGGAAAAACTTAACTAAACTCTTGCTTTTTTTCAGCCCAAAATCCATGAGCTTTCTTCCCCATTAAGTCAAAAATTTTGTTGAAAATTTCACACCAAACTTAGCTTTCATTGTAATTCTAGCATCAAGCCATCAACTAGATAAGGTAATCTTCAAAATTGAAGCAATTTCTTTTGATTTTCTTAGTGAAAATCCGTGGGTTTGTAGAGTAGAAAAACATTGAAAAAGTTGATGTTTTGATTAATGTTGTGATTGGTTTGATGTTTAAATTTTGAAGCATGATTTAGGGTTATGAAACAAACAAAAATTTTGCATGTTTCCATTGAAAAACCTTGGCATAGTTGGTGTGAAAAGTAAAGTGGAAATTGTTGATTTGATTTGGTGTTTAGATCCATTTGATTATACGTTGAATCAAGCATGAGTTAGAATCAAGAAATAACATAATTTTGATGAATTTTCATGCAAAAATCTGTGGACAATGCTGGGTTGAAATGAAAATGTGGTTAGGTTTTAATGTTGTTCTACACATTAGAAAACCTAAGAGTAACATGTGATACTTGAAATGTTGTGATGAAAAAAAAACATGGGTGATGATTAATATGATAAACCAAGGCTAGTTTTGGAAAGAATTGTTGATTGTGTATGGATTTTTGAATATTGATTTATGTGGAAAATTTTTATACAAAGTTTGGAAACTTTGTATAAAATAGGCCTCTGGTATAGTATGTGGCAGGTACAAAGGTTTTGAAGCATACCTAACGCCGGGAAACCTTAAAATACAAGCAGAAATGCTATCAAAATTTTTAAAACGGCATAAGGGCATTTCAGGGAACAAGGGGTAAAAATATTGGACTCGGGAAGGAAACCGGGACCCCATAGTGGATTAGGATTGAAAATGGAAAACCAACCCAAAAAGGAATAGTAAACCGACTCTTAAAGTCTAAAATGCCTAAAACAGGAAAAAATTTCATGTTAGGGGTATTTTGGAAAATGAGGAAAAATATTCGGTCGGGAGAGGAAACCCGAGCCTCTCGAGGACCAAGGGTCGGAGACGGGATGAAAGGTGTTTCAAGAGTAGTGAAATGGCCATTTGAGGCTCCGAAACACTCGAAAAACAAGAAACGACGCTAGGTGACGGATGAATAGTAATTGAGGGTCGAAAAATGAACAATTAGGGTTTTTAGCACCAAAAAGCTGTAAAATGATACCGAAGCCTAGGAGATATTATTTTAAGATAATTGGGCTTAGAAAGATTGAGAAAAACGATAGAACGGAATAGTTACGGTCCCGAGACCCGTTAGGGGCAAAAAGGTCACTTTGACCAAAAATTTCCAAAGGGCTCGAAAAGGATCTAGAATGACTTAAATAAAATTCTAGGACTCAAAATAAAGATTTTAGAGTTAAAAATCTAAAAATTTTGAAGAACATGGGCGTGTAGAAGAATACACGGCCGTGTATAGGAAAAAAAATTTTAACCCGAGAGGTACACGGCATGAACACGGGCATGTATCACGCCATGTACAGTTACACGAGTAGATAGTAAACAACACGGCTATGTAGTGAGAGATCAGGAGGTACACGGTCATGAATACGGGCATGTTGAAGGCCGTGGACCATATTACAAGTTGAATTATGTTGAAAAATTTATCACAAAATAAATATATTTAAAGTGATAATTAATATAGGGTATTAACAGACAATATTATGTCTGTAGGAACCCAAACTAGAGATAGAACTGCGGAGGAGTTCCAAAAGTGGACATTATCGTAGTATTAGTAAGTTCAAGCATTTTCATGTCTGCAACACGAAATACTGTGTTCTTTTATTATGTACTAGATGTGCACTAGATATAAAGTCCTAAGGACATCTAGGGATTAGTTAGTATAACATATCCCATATAATGAGAAAAGAGAATAAGTAAGGCCTACAGGCGATGAAAGATAGTGACCTTGAGGTGACGATTAATGTCACATGGCCAAAACTATAGTTGAAAGATGGTAATAAAAACCATTAAGGCGTACCGTCCCTCCAACATATTGATGAAGGTCTCTCAGGTCCTACGGGGATATAAGGGCTGTGGAGGCCGAAGCTCTAGGGTCGGTCCCTAGGTCCTCCCAGTCGGCGCGCAAGATTAATAACGGAATTGCCATAAAAAGAGCTCTATACTAGAAAGTAAATAGAGAATGAACCATCAATAATACGATGAAAACCATAATTGAGCATAACCGAAAAGTATACTAAGTATAGTGAATAGTATCCGGTTGAAGTAATGTAAATAGTAACCAGTTATGGTAACAATTACTATTCATCAGTCAAATATCAAAGTCACTATTCATGATGAATAGTACTATTCATGATACTATTCATAGGAGATTGAGTTTTCATTGTTTTTGAATCCGTATGATTCTTACTAAGTAAGTCTGAACTTACTGAGCCTATTAGCTCACCAGTTTGTTCATATTACAAGTAAGAAACCTGTCCAGTAGAATATCTGGATGATGGCAGGATGTGTGCGTGTCAAGAGATAGGGAATTCACCGTGGACTTGGTCTTGCCATAAGTTTTCTGCTGAGCTTTCAAAGTTAGTGAATTGAAGAGATTGTGAAAAAAATATATGCAGTATAAATATTTTGTATATTATACATTATGTTGTACTCAAAAAGGACAACTAAAAGTTAGTATTGTATTTTACCTAGTTTTATACTTAGCTTTCTTTTGGAGAAAGTATGTGTTAAAAAGAAAAAAAAAATTATGGGCAAAATTTTCGGGCCCTGAGAAATGAAAATATTAGAAAAAGAGTTTTAAATTAACAACCCAGATTCGACACACGAGCTATCTTGATCGGCAATAGAGTCGGTTCATGATAGTTACGGGTGATTGGAATCAGGGGCATCACAAACAGAGTTGAAAGAATTGCAGGAGCAGTTGAAGAGCTTCTTGACAAAGAATTCATACGTATGAGCTATTCCCCCTGGGGTGTTCCAGTGTTGTTTATCAAGAAGAAGGATGGATCGTTCGCATGTGCATTGACTACCGGGAGTCGAACAAGGTCACTATCATGAATAGGTATCCGTTACCTAGAATTGATGACTTGTTCGACCAACTAAAAGGTGCAACAGTATTCTCCAAAATTGATCTGCGATCAGGATACCGTCAACTGCAGATCGAGGAGAGTGACATCTACAAGACTGCATTTCAGACCCGTTACGATCATTACGAATTCCTTATGATGCTGTTTGAGTTAACAAATGTGCCAGCTGCATTTATAGACCTAATGAATCGAGTCTTCAAAGAATATCTAGATAAGTTTGTTATTGTATTTATCGATGACATACTTATATATTCAAAGACTCGTTAGGAGCATGAAAAACATCTAAGGATTGTTCTACAAACGATAAGGAAGCATCTGTTAGAAAATGCCCTAAGTATTAGAGACGTTTTGATGTATTCATTTTGAACTGGATAATAAAATTATATATAGAGGTTATTCATTACATTGCTATCTGTCCTCGTCTTATTTACATGTTAAAGTAAATGTAAGCAAATATGGCTCACTGATTGCTTGTGTTAAAACTGTTAGAACGTTGCATGCAATGGACTTTTGTATGCGAGAAGACAATGTTCTAAAGTTAGCAGTCTAAATTATGGTCTGTAGTCTATGGAGTTAGACCGAGCATCTAACTCATGTTAAGACTATTATGTTGTCTAAAGCCTTGGAGGGGACGGTCTGTCTTGACTGTCTGGAGCTGGACTCCCAAGTAGAGACATAGATATGTTGCTTGGTGGTGACGTATTAGACCGGGACTAAAGCGTGATTGATCTACGTAGTCCGCTATGAGTGGATCAATCTGCTTTTGACATTCATTGTGCAACAACCTTAATCCTGAGTAAATGAACTACTTCATGTATATGACTTGTGTACTTTGATGATCCAATGGCTAAAGCGTCTCAGAGGTAGTAAGCTTATACACCGGTTCATTGGGTGCATGACTTGTATATGATGAAGGGTTCGTTTACAGATATCGGAATCATAGCTCCAAGGAGTTAAAGGTATCCTCTTAAAGGCATTATACTGAATGTGAAAATGGACAAGGCCTTGGGTCGTCTGCTAGGTGGATGACTTCTTATTCACATATGGTGAATAATCATTTTCTTAATTTGGTAGTATAATGGAACTTTAAGATAGCCTGATCAGTAGGATTAAAAAGACTTTGACCTAAGGCTGATCATGGATATCATATGAGGGTTTTGCATATATGACAAGGTCATTGGATAGTAGCTCGTCACAGGCTTACGTAATACGGTATATAATTAGGAGTTCAGTTTCAGGTTTATAGTGGTGTGACTCTGAAGCTAGTGATCATATGATTGAGTTGTTCGGTAAAGAATGATGATCATATGGATTTACGAGAGCCCGATTATATATGTCCAATCAGTCCCTCTACTAGCTCCACATAATTCCTTAACGTTTGGCAAATTGATTTGTGTACGCTATTGGCTGGTTTATTATGCATGGATGGTGATGACATAGGATTAGGATGGTAGACAAGATTCTCTCCGGTTGGATTCAGATTTTGTTTTGGATAATAGAGTACACAATTATTCGAACTCCAAATAAAGCTGCCATGATTTTATTTGAGATTGGATTGGAGTTGTAGAAAATTATCCATGAGAACAAGAATTTGAAACACAACCGTTTTATGGAATTTGAAATTTGAATTTTGAAATTTGAATTTTGAATTTTGATATTTGAATTTTGAAATTTGAATTTGAAATTTCAATTTGAAATTTGAATTTGAAATTCGAATTTGAAATTTGAATTTGAAATTTAAATTTGAAATTTGAAATTTGAAATTTGAAATTTGAAATTTGAATTTGAAATTCGAAATTCAAATTTTGAATCACAGTCCAAATAGGATTCGAATTTGTTGTGGAAAATCCACAAGGTTTGAAATTCGAATTTGAGTTGGATTTGAAGAGGATAATCTTGTTAGAATCCTACTTGAATTTTGAATCCAAATCCCAACAAACTATGGACGAAATTTTGAGGATAATCCTCAATGGAATTTCGGTTTTTGTGGATAAGATTCAAGAAAAAAATTCAAGTTTCAATCCCAGTTGAATTTGGATTCTCTCCTCCCTGAAAAATGGCCGAAATTTTGGAGATAATCTCCTAGGAAATTCGGTTATTTTGGATAAGGTTGAGATAAGATTCAAGCTTGAAAATCCTAGTGGAATTTTTGATTCTCCCTTATCCATAATGGCCGAATTTGTGGAGAAGATTTTCTCCTAGGAAATTTTGGATTTTTTGGTTGAAAAAGGAAGATAAAATTCTAGTTAAAATCTTGTTTAGATTTGGATTGGATTTATCCTAAGAAAACCAAATTTTATTGTTGGATTTTCCCATGGAAAAATTCGGATTTTTTGGTTATGGATAAGGGAGAATATCTTTTCCTAGTCCAATTCGAATTCAGAGAATCACCTCATGCAGGTCTATAAATAGAGGTCCTGCCACTCCAGTTCTCTTAGACTACAGACTCTCAGGTAAGCAGGCTTATTGTTGCACAACTCATCGTGACAATAAAGTTCTTTAGAGATCTGGGTGGTCGGAAGAAGACTAGCAGTGCTAGCATACCGATCGTGGTTCAGAGTGCCCACACACTCAGCCATTCAGGAATTGGAGAATAGTAGAGAAGGCTAGTTGGTTGAAGCCTCCGGTCATTCTCCTCCTGCAGATTGGCGTCCTTGAGGTATGAGTTTTAATTGTTGTTGATTTATTGTATATGGCATCATGAGATATTTAACGATCTAAAAATTTTTATTGTTCTGTTGCGCCACTCTGATACATTTTTACCGATTTATTTTCCTACGATTGGTATCAGAGCCATCTCATGACTATGCCATGTACATAAATTAGACAATTACTTAGTCTTTTTATTTATGTATGGATTTGATATTTAGAGAGTGGCATTCTAGGGTTCCTTTATGTTGTTATCATGGATTATGTATAAAATATGTGGTTATTTTAATTTTTTGAATTATTATAAGCATGCTTGTTTATGCCGGTTATGGTTCCTTAGAATTTAGAAAAATTGTATCTAGGAATTTTTATGTAACCGTGGAAGCAGTTTATTAACACTGTAATTTTCCCATGGATTTTAATTTTTGTCTCTTAGAATTTTTATGGTTAGAATTTTTGTACACCGGAAACGGTTTAGGAAATTTTATGTAATTATTCTTGGAGGAGATTAAAGATTGAAGACCGTAATTTATTTTTTCCCAAAAGTTAAATTTGATTTAAAGGTTTAAATTTTGATTGTGTGGAAAATTTCAATATAATTGGGTTTCAAATTAATTTTTGGAGATCCTAATAGGTAAATTGGAATATGGCACGAAAATCGAGACACGACCCCTCGAGATAGGCCGATGGGCCTTGGTGGGGCTGCAGCCCCTGCCCTCGGGCAAGATGGGGCTGCTGCAGCCCCTGTGCAGGCCAACACCACCCACAGCCGCAGGCTTGGCCTGCAGCCAAGGGTGGCCGTGGCCTGCCCAAGGCTGGCTGCAGCCTGGGCTTGCAACCTCTGGCTGCAGGCGCTGCCTGCAGCCTGCCGGCTGCTGTGCCCAGCCTGGGCATGCAGCCTGGCGCTGTAGGCTTGGCCTGCAGCCCGGCAAGGCTGCATAAAGGGGGCAGCCATGGGCTGGTGGCTGCCCACGGCGGCTGCCGCCTTCGGGGGCGGCGGTGCGATGGTCCAAAATTCAAAAATTTTGATTTTTAAATTTGAGATTTAATTTTAAATCATGTTTAAAAATATGTAATTGAAAATTTGAAATTTTTGAAATTACACATTATTACACATGATGTTTAAAATTGTTTAAAATTTAAATTGGAAATTTAAATTTGAAATTCGAATTTGGAATTTGAATTTGAAATTTAAATTTTTGGAGATTTAAATTTTAAATAATTCTAGGGATGAGAAATAAATGGAGAGGCTACATAAAGATGGATACAAGAAGACGGAACAGAATTCAAGACCCAAAGAATGCTTTGGATGGAATTTTATAATCTTTATTTTCTTTGTTCTAGGATGGAACCATGGCTTGGTTATTCTGTCAATTATTTTTTCTGTGATGTGTCATGGATGTATAAATATGTATTGATGGATGTTTTATATGCATATTTGATAACATGTCATATAGGATAGGTGAGTGCCACTCGTACTATATTGATCATACATAATTTGTCAAAACTTGCATGTTTTTCAAAATATTGAGTGGGAGAGGGTTTCAAACAAAACCCACGGCCTCCATTGTTGATCCATATGTGAAAGCATGGTAACGTCTCGCGTCAGTTCTGCCCTGACCACACCCTTCAGTAGGTGTTTACCGCCGCCGGTATACTAGATTGGATCTCCTATGTGGAAAACGTGTTCGGGTACGATCCTATTCATGACCACCCCTCGGTGGCTTGGTAGGACGTGGATCCGGCTACATAAACAGCGGTTATACACTCAAGACTCGTTTAGTTATTAACCTTCCCTAGAAGCTCTGTTAACTAAACTGGTGGCCAAATAAGCGGTTATTAATTTATGTCTTAACCTTGGAGGATTTAAGGTAACATATATTAATTGGACGGGGTCCATGTTCCGGCTATTTGTTTTCATGACCACCCCTCGGTGGCTTGGGGCAATAGGTGCTGAGAATTACCGTTGCAATGCTACATGTTTTTCAAGTTTCATGTAGGAACATACTTGTATGTTTTATTTGCTAAATTATCTATATATTTGCTTGGGCTTTGTAATGATGTCTAGTATAATTTTATTTCAGTTCAAAATGTCACCGACACCCCTCATTTCAACACTTACTGAGAATAAACTGAATGGCGATAATTATAAAGATTGGAAAAGAAATCTATTAATAGTTCTCAGCTGCGAGAGACACAAGTTCGTACTGGACGAACCATGCCCACCTGGGCCCAAACCTGACACACCACTTAAGGAGGTCCCGGTTGCCTATAATCGTTGGAGAGAATCCAACGAGATAGCTCGATGCTAGCATGACGAGTGCTTTACAAAGCAGCATGAGACTTATCAAGTTGCTGGGGAGATCATGGAAAATCTGGAGGACATGTTCGGAGGCCACGAAAAATTGGCTTGACAGTCCGCTATCACCAGCATTATGAACTCTAAGCAAAAGGCGGGTACTCCGGTGAAGGACTATATGATCATTCTAATGGGATTCTTCGCTGAGGCTGCCGAGAATGGTGCTGAGTTGGACTACAACACCCAGATCAAGATGGTGTTCAAGACTCTGTCTAAAGATTTTGTGGGGTTTAAGGCCGCATACAATCTGGCGACAAAGGAGTTAGGACTAACCGAGCTCATGAAGCAACTACAGGCTTATGAGCGGATGATCAGGGATGAGGATGTGGTCCGACCTAAAGGAGAGGCCAATTTGACGGAATCTTCCAATCCCTCACGGAAGAGGAATAGGCCAAATAAGAAGCAAGTGGCTTCTAGTTCTTCTAATCCTCCTGTCTCGGACGGGAAGAAGAAGAAAAACAACAAGAAGCCAAAGGACCCTAAAAAATCCAAATGCTTCCATTGTGGGAAGGTAGGTCACTTCAAGAAGGCTTGCCAGGAATTCCTAGCTGCCGAGGGCAAGGAAGGTAAGGAACTTCATTACTTGGAAGCGTGTTTGGTGGAAGAATCGAAAGACACTTGGGTCATTGATTCGGGCACCACTAATCATGTTTGTGTTTCTATGCAGGGGTTCGTGGAAACGAGAAGTCTACATGATAGGAGCCTCTCGTTGCGGACTGGAGATGGTAGCTTTGTGGTGGCTGAGGCAGTGGGAGATGTTTACCTTTATTTTGATCAATTTAGGTTTATTTTATTAAAAGATTGTTTTTATGTTCCTAATTTTAGGAGGAACCTTATATCGGTAGCTTGTTTAATAAAGGATTTTTATTCAGTTTCTTTTAGTAAAAGAGTTGATATTCGTAGAAATAAGTCTTTTATCTGTTCTGGATGGATGGATGGAAACCTATATTTGATCAAACCAAAGATGTACTCACTGCTTGACACTGAATTAATTGATAACTCTAAAAGGTTGAAAGTTTCTCACTCTAACAAGGCGTATCTTTGGCATTTAAGACTTGGTCATATTAATCAGGATAGGATTCAAAGATTGGTGAAAGACAGTCCTCTGGAATCTCTAGAGGAGGTACGACTTCCCCAATGTGAGTCTTGTCTAGAGGGTAAAATGACTAAGAGGTCTTTTGGAGCTAAGGGTACAAGGGCTCAGGAGCTCTTAGAAATTGTGCACACTGACGTATGTGGCCCCATGAACGTCACAGCACGAGGAGGGTTCGAGTATTATGTCTCTTTTATAGATGATTACTCGAGGTATGGATATATGTATCTGATGCACCGCAAGAGCGAAACCTTTGACAAGTTCAAAGAGTATCGTGCGGAAGTAGAAAAGCAATTAGATAAATCCATAAAGACACTTCGATCTGATCGAGGTGGCGAATACCTCTCTGATGAAATTTCTAGGACATCTTGTAGAGAACGGGATTTTATCCCAATTGACTGCACCTGGTACTCCACAACAGAATGGTGTAGCCGAAAGGAGAAATAGGACCTTATTGGATATGGTACGGTCCATGATGAGTTATTCAACGCTGCCATTATCATTTTGGGGATATGCTTTACAAACGGCATGCTATATTCTGAACCAGGTTCTGAGCAAATCAATTCCCAGAACTCCGTATGAATTGTGGCGTGGCAGGAAGCCCTCCTTGAACATATGAGAATATGGGGCTGCCCGGCACATGTACTGGATGGGGATGCGAAAAAGTTGGAACCAAGATCAGAATTATGCATGTTTGTAGGGTATCCAAAAGGAACTAAAGGAGGTCTGTTCTATAACCCGAAGGAACAAAAAGTCATTGTCTCAACCCATGCGACATTCTTGGAGGAAAGTCACATGAATGACTTTAAGCCTCGAAGCAAAGTGGTGCTCGAGGAGTCATCGGGTGAAAGAACTGCTTCACAGATTTCGGTCTTGGACGCAAGTCCGAGTTCCGGTGAAAGACCTACAGACGATCAACAATTTAGGGTGCCTCGTCGTAGTAGGAGGTTTTCTAAGAAACCTAATTTCTTCATGTATGATGCTAAGGTATACCAGGCCGAGGCTCATGAGCATGAGGATGATCCGGTCACTTATGATGAAGCTATAAATGATGTTGATTCTAAATCTTGGAAACAGGCTATGAACAATGAGATGGATTCTATGTAATCCAACTCTGTTTGGGAATTTGTAGATTTGCCGGATGGGATAAAACCCATTGGATGCAAATGGGTCTACAAAAGAAAGAAGGATGCGGAAGGGAGAGTGGAAACTTTCAAAGCTAGACTGGTTGCAAAGGGATACATGCAAAAGGCTGGAATCGATTACGATGAAACCTTTTCGCCTGTTGCTATGCTGAAGTCTATCCGTATTCTTCTGTCCATTGCTGCGGCTCTCGATTACGAGATCTGGCAAATGGATGTCAAGACGGCATTCTTGAATGGCCATCTTGAAGAGTGTATCTATATGATACAGCCCGAAGGGTTCGTAGCGAAAGGCCAAGAAAGGAAAGTCTGCAAGTTGCTTAGATCCATTTATGGATTAAAGCAAGCATTCCGCTCATGGAACCAGAGGTTTGATCAAGCGATTAAGACATTTGGTTTTGAGCAGAACGTTGATGAACCTTGTGTTTATAAACGTATTAAGGATGGAAAAGTGGTCTTTCTGATACTCTATGTCGATGATATACTACTCATTGGGAATGATATAGGGAACTTATCATCGGTCAAACTTTAGTTACACCAACAGTTTGACATGAAGGACTTGGGAGAAGCTAATTATGTTCTAGGCATTCGTCTCTTCAGAGATCGAAAGAACAAAATGATAGCGTTATCCCAAGCTTCATACATAGATAAAATAATTGACAAATATGCAATGCAAGAGGCAAAGAAAGGCTCACAACCTTCTATTGCCGGTCTAACTCTTTCATTGGATGACTGTCCCAAGACATCGGAAGAAAGAGAACGTATGAGTAAGGTCCCTTATGCATTCGCTGTGGGTAGTCTTATGTACGCTATGCTTTGCACTCGCCCAGACATATGTTTTGCAGTAGGTATGGTGAGTCGATATCAAGCAAATCCTGGAACCAAGCACTGGCAAGCTGTAAAGCATATACTCAAGTATCTTAAGAAAACGAGGGATTATATGTTGGTACATTCTGGAGGGGACCTAACACCCGTAGGATACACGGACTCAGACTTCCAGACTTGTAAGGATTCGAGGAAATCAACATCTGGATCAGTGTTTTTACTCGGAGGAGATGCCATTGTGTGGAGGAGCGTGAAGCAAGGCTGCACAGCTGACTCTACTATGGAGGCTGAGTATATGGCTACGGCTGAGGCATCTAAAGAAGCGGTTTGGCTCCACAAGTTCTTTAGAGACCTTGAGGTCATTCCGGGTGTTGACAAGCCTATCACACTTTACTGTGATAATACAGGGGCTATTGCCAACACAAGGGAATCTCGGCACCACAAGAGGACCAAGCACATCGATCGGAGATATCACATTATTAGAGGGCATGTGGAGACAGGACAAGTGGATGTATGTAAGATCGCGTCCGAGGACAACATCGCTGATCCCTTTACTAAGACTTTGGTGGCTAGAAGCTTTGAGAGGCATGTAGAGGCGATGGGGATGCGTAACATGGCACATCTACTGGCTTAAGACAAGTGGGAGATTGTTAGGAAATGCCTTAAGTATTAGAGACATTTTGATGTATTCATTTTAAACTGGATAATAAAATTATATATAGAGGTTATTCATTACATTGCTATTTGTCCTCATCTTATTTACATGTTAAAGTAAATGTAAGCAAATATGGCTCACTGACTGCTTGTGTTAAAACTGTTAGAACGTTGCATGCAATGGACTTTTGTATGCGAGAAGACAATGTTCTAAAGTTAGCAGTCTAAATTATGGTCTGTAGTCTATGGGGTTAGACCGAGCATCTAACTCATGTTAAGACTATTATGTTGTCTAAAGCCTTGGAGGGGATGGTCTGTCTTGACTGTCTGGAGCTCGACTCCCAAGTAGAGACATAGATATATTGCTTGGTGGTGACAAATTAGACCGGAATTAAAGCGTGGTTGATCTACGTAGTCTGCTATGAGTGGATCAATATGCTTTTGACGTTCATTGTGTAATAACCTTAATCCTGAGTAAATGAACTACTTCATGTTTATGACTTGTGTACTTTGATGTTCTAATGGCTAAAGCGTCTCAGAGGTAGTAAGCTTATAGACCGGTTCGTTGGGTGCATGACTTGTATATGATGAAGGGTTCGTTTATAGATATCAGAATCATAGCTCCAAGGAGTTAAAGGTATCCTCTTAAAGGCATTATACTGAATGTGAAAATGGACAAGGCCTTGGGTCGTCTGCTAGGCGGATGACTTCTTATTCACATATGGTGAATAATCATTTTCTTAATTCGGTAGTATAATGGAACTTTAAGATAGCCTGATCAGTAGGATTAAACGGACTTTGACCTAAGGCTGATCATGGATATCATATGAGGGTTTTGCATATATGACAAGGTCATTGGATAGTAGCTCGTCACAGGCTTACGTAATACGGTATATAATTGGGAGTTCAGTTTCAGGTTTATAGTAGTGTGACTCTGAAACTAGTGATCATATGATTGAGTTGTTCGGTAAAGAATGATGATCATATGGATTTACGGGAGCCTGATTATATATGTCCAATCAGTCCCTCTACTAGCTCCACATAATTCCTTAACGTTTGGCAAATTGATTTGTGTATGCTATTGGCTGGTTTATTATGCATGGCTGTTGATGACACAGGATTAGGATGGTAGACAAGATTCTCTCCGGTTGGATTCAGATTTTGTTTTGGATAAGAGAGTACACAATTATTCGAACTCTAAATAAAGTTGCCATGATTTTATTTGAGATTGGATTGGTGTTGTAGAAAATTATCCATGAGAACAAGAATTTGAAACACAACCGTTTTGTGGAATTTGAAATTTGAATTTTGAAATTTGAAATTTGAATTTTGAAATTTGAATTTTGAATTTTGAATTTGAAATTTGAATTTGAAATTTGAATTTGAAATTTGAATTTGAAATTTAAATTTGAAATTTGAAATTTGAAATTTGAAATTTGAAATTTGAATTTGAAATTTGAAATTCAAATTTTGAATCACAGTCCAAGTAGGATTCGAATTTGTGGTGGAAAATCCACAAGGTTTGAAATTTGAATTTGAGTTGGATTTGAAGAGGATAATCTTGTTACAATCCTACTTGAATTTTGAATCCAAATCCCAACAAACTATGGACGAAATTTTGAGGATAATCCTCAATGGAATTTCGGTTTTTGTGGATAAGATTCAAGAAAAAAATTCAAGTTTCAATCCTAGTTGAATTTGGATTCTCTTCTCCCTGAAAAATGGTCGAAATTTTGGAGATAATCTCCTAGGAAATTCGGTTATTTTGGATAAGTTTGAGATAAGATTCAAGCTTGAAAATCCTAGTGGAATTTTTGATTCTCCCTTATCCATAATGGCCAAATTTGTGGAGAAGATTTTCTCCTAGGAAATTTCAGATTTTTTGGTTGAAAAAGGGAGATAAAATTCTAGTTAAAATCTTGTTTAGATTTGGATTGGATTTATCCTAAGAAAACCGAATTTTATTGTTGGATTTTCCCATGGAAAAATTTGGATTTTTTGGTTATGGATAAGAGAGAATATCTTTTCCTAGTCCAATTCGAATTCAGAGAATCACCTCATGCAAGTCTATAAATAGAGGTCATGCCACTCCAGTTCTCTTAGACCACAGACTCTCAGGTGAGCAGGCTTATTGGTGCACAGCTCATCGTGACAATAAAGTTCTTTAGAGACCTGGGTGGTCGGAAGAGGACTAGCAGTGCTAGGATATCGATCGAGGTTCAGAGTGCCCACACACTCAGCCATTCAGGAATTGGAGAATAGTAGAGAAGGCTAGTTGGTTGAGGCCTCCGGTCATTCTCCTCCTGCAGATTGGCGTCCTTGAGGTATGAGTTTTAATTGTTGTTGATTTATTGTATATGGCATCATGAGATATTTAACGATCTAAAAATTTTTATTGTTCCGCTGCGCCACTCTGATACGTTTTTACTGATTTATTTTCCTACAGCATCAACTCTATGCCAATTTCTCTAAGTGCGAATTCTGGCTAGATAGAGTACATTTCCTTGGACATGTTATTTCTAAGGAAGGAATCACTGTGGACCCTACGAAAGTGGAAATTATCAATGAATGGCCTGTACCAAAGAATGTGACTGAAATACGAAGTTTCTTAGGTTTAGCCGGCTATTATAGAAGATTCGTAGAGGGATTCGCACGACTCGCTGCACCTCTCACAGCTTTGACACGAAAAGTGAGGAAGTACGAGTGGACTGAGGTGTGCGAAAGAAGCTTCTGAGAGCTAAAGAAGCAATTAACAAGTGCACCAATTCTTACACTTCCTACTGAAGGGGAGATGTTCGTGACTTACAGTGATGCGTCAAAGATGGGATTAGGAGCTATTCTGATGTAAGGCGACAAGGTGATTGCTTATGCCTCACGTCAACTAAACGATCATAAAAGAAATTATCCCACTCATGATCTGGAACTTGCCGCAGTAGTGTTCACATTGAAGATCTGGTGACACTATCTGTATGGAGCTCAGTGTCAGATTTATACTGACCATCAGAGTTTAAACTATTTCTTCACATAGAAGGAGCTGAATATGGGGCAAAAGAGATGGTTAGAGTTATAAAGGATTATGATTGTGAAATCCTCTACCATCCCGATAAAGCCAATCATGTCGCTGATGCGCTAAGTAGGAAATCTACTGTCCCACAGCAACTGCCGATTGGAAAATTTCTAAGGCCATTGTAGCATGAAATCAACACGTTGAAGATGGAGCTGATAACAGGAAGATTGGCTACACTTCAATTGGAATTGTTGTTATATGAGGACATTAGAGAAGCTCAAAAGCAAGATCCAAATCTACCAAGTCCTCAAGAAGGAGTGTCCAAAGAAGGATTGATCCTACATTAGGGAAGAATCCATGTTCCAGATGATGAAGGATTAAGAAGGTGAAATATGGCAGAAGCCCTTGAAATGCCATATTCAGTACATCCCGGAGATAGTAAGATGTACCAGGATTTGAAATTGCAATTCTGGTGGAAAGGGATGAAGAAGGACATTGCCAAATTAAGAGTAAATGCATAACATGCCAAAAGGTTAAGGCTAAACACCGACATCCAAGTAAAAAATTAGAATCGTTGGAGATTCCCGAATGGAAATGAGAACATACCAGGATTTGAAACGGCAATGTACCCAACGAACCAGTCTATAAGCTTACTACCTCTGAGACGTTTTAGCCATTGGAACATCAAAGTACACAAGTCATATACATGAAGCTGTTCGTTCACTCAGGATTATGGTTACTACATAATGAACGTCAAAAGCAGATTGATCCACTCATAGTGAACTACGTAGATCAATCACGCTTTAGTCCTAGTCTAATATGTCACCACCAAGCAACATATTTATGTCTCTACTTGGGAGTCTATGCTCTAGACAGTCAAGACAAATTGTCCCCACCATGGCTTTAGACAACATAATAGTCTTAACATGAGTTAGATGCTCGATCTAACCCCATAGACTACAGAACCTAGTTTAGACCGCTTACTTTAGAACATTGTCTTCTCGCATACAAAAGTCAATTGCATGCAACATTCTAACAGTTTTAACACAAGCAGTTAAGGAGCCATATTTGCTTACATTTACTTTAACATGTAAATAGAATGAGGACAAACAGCAATGTAATGAATAAACTCTATATATAATTTTATCATTCAGTTCAAAATAAATACATCAAAATGTCTCTAATGCTTAGGGCATTTCCTAACAGCAATAACCTTAATCCTGAGTAAATAAACTACTTCATGTATATGACTTGTGTACTTTGATGTTCCAATGGCTAAAGCATCTCAAAGATAGTAAGCTTATAGACCGGTTCATTGGGTACATGACTTGTATACGATGAAGGGTTTATTTACAGATATTAGAATTATAGCTCTAATAAGGAGTTAAGGGTATCCTCTTAAAGGCATTATACTGGATGTGAAAATGGACAAGGCCTTGGGACATCTGCTAGGTGGATGTCTTCTTATTCACATGGTGAATAATCGTTTTCTTATTCAATAGTATAATGGAACTTTAAGATAGCTTGATCAACAGGTTGAATAGACTTTCACCTAAGGCTAATCATAGATATCATATGAGGGTTTTGCATACATGACAAGGTCATTGGACAATAGCTTGTAACAGGCTTTCATAATATGTTATATAATCAGGAGTTCAGTTTCAGGTTTATAATGGTGTGACTCTGAAATTAATAATCATATGATTAAATTGTTCGGTACAGAATGATGATCATATGGATTCACAAAAGCCCAATTATATATGTCCAAGTGGTCCCTCTACTAGCTCCTCATAATTCCTTAACGGATAGCAAATTGATCAGGGTATACTAGCTGGCTTGTTGTCTTGCATGGATATGGGTAGTGTGCACATAGAATAAGGATGGTAGATAAGATTCTCTCCTGTTGACTTCGAATTTTGTTTTGGATAAGAGATTACACAATTATTCGAATTCCAAATAAAGTGCCATGATTTTATTTGAGTTTGAATTGAAATTGTGGAAAATTGTCCATGAGAACAAAATTTGAAATACAAGTTTTTTGTGGAGTTTGAAATTTGAAATTTAAATTTTGAATTTGAAATTTGAAATTTAAATTTGAAATTTAAATTTGAAATTTGAATTTGAAATTTGAATTTGAAGTTTGAATTTTTAAAATTTGAACTTTAAAATTTGAATTCAAATTTTGAATCATGAAATCTTGTTGTAACTGAATTTTTGTGGATAATGCCATAAGGGAATTCAGTTTTAATGTGGATAAGAGAGACGAAGATCTTGTTTAAATCCTACTTGAATTTTGAATCCCAGTCCCTCAAAGGAGGCTGAATTTATTAAAGGGATTTATCCTTACGAGAATTCAGATTTTGTTTGGATAAGGATGAATGAAAAATTCAAGTTTTAATTCTGTTTGAATTTTGAATCTCTTCCTCACAAAGTGGTCGAAAATCTTTATGGATAAGCATAAGGGAAATTCAAATTTTTTGTGAATAAAGGTGAGATAAAATTCAAGCTAGAGAATCCTATTTGAATTTGGATTCTCCTCACACTTGGAAGCTGAATCTAGACATGCCTCTTGGCACAAGGGTGAATCGGTTTTTATGGATTAATGAGAAGTAAAATTCAAGTTAAAATCCTGTTTGAATTTTGAAGGCAAAATTTCCAAGGGTGGCTGAATCTTCCCTTGATTTTGGCCTATGGAGAATTCGCATTTTGTTTGAAAAGAAGGGAGAAAATCTTCTCTTGGTCTAATTCAAATTCAAGGGATCACCTCATATAAGTCTATAAATAGGGGTCCTACCACTCTAGTTCTCTCAGACCATAGACTCTTAGGTGAGCAGGCTTATTGTTGCACAACTCACCGTGACAGTAAGTTCTTTAGAGATCTGGGTGGTTGGAAGGAGACTAGTAGTGCTAGCATACTGATCAAGGATTTGGATACCTACACACTCTGCCATCCAGGAATTGGAGAATAGTAGAGAAGGCTAGTTAGTTAAAGCCCTCCGGTCATTCTCCTCCTATAGTATTTGGCATCCTTTGAAGGTATGAGATTACTGTTGTTAGTTTATTATATGTGACATCATGAGATATTTAACAATCTTGAAAAAAAATTTTTAATTCCACCGTGCATATTTTGTCAATTTTTCCTACAAAGCTTACTACTTCTGAGATGTTTTAGCCATTGGAACATCAAAGTACACAAGTCATATACATGAAGCGATTCATCTACTTAGAATTAAGGTCATTGCATAATGAACACCAAAAGTGGCATGATCCATTCAAGTGGACTATGCAGATCAGTTACACTTTAGTTTCAATCCAATATGTCACCACCAAGCAACATATCTTTATCTCTACTCAGAAGTCAAAGCTCCAAGAAAATCAAGACAAATCGTCCACCAAATGTCTTTAGACAACATAATAGTCTTAACATGAGTTAGATGTTCGTTCTAACCCCATAGACAATGAACTATTGTTTGGACTGCTTACTTTAGAATGTTATCTTCTCTCATACAAAAGTCTATTGTATACAACATTTTATCAGTTTAACTTAAGCAATCAGTGAGTCATATTTATTTACATTTACTTTAACATGTAAATAAAATGAGGACATATAGCAAGGTAATGAATAACCTCTAAATATAATTTTATCATCTAATTCAAAATAAATGAAATACATTAAAGTATCTTTCCCACTTAGGCCACTCCTAACAATGACTTAATGCACCACTTGAAGAGGTCCCTGTTATATATACTCATTGGAAAGAATCCAACGGGATAGCTCGATGTTACATCCTCGTTAGCATAATGAATGCTTTACAAAAGCAATATTAAACCTATCAAGTTGCCAGGAAGATCATAGATAACTTGTAAGATATGTTCAGAGGCCAACTAAAGTTGCCTTAACAATCCGCTATCGCAAGCATTATGAACTCTAAGCAAAAGGTAGGTACCCCAATAAAAGTTCATACGCTTATGCTTATGGCATTTTGTGCTAATGCTATTGGCAATGGTGCTAAGATTAACTACAACACCTAAATTAAGATGGTATTCAAGAATCTGTCTAAAATTTTTTTAGGGTTTAAAGCCGCATACAAACTAGCAACAAAGGAGTTAGGACTTACGAAGCTCATAAAGCAATTGGAGGCTTATGAGCTGGTGATCAATGATGGGGTTCTGTTCAAGACTAAGAGAAAAGTCAACTTGGCGGAATCTTCTAAACCATCTGGGAACAAGAAGAAGCCAAAGAAGAAGCAAGGGGCTTCCATTTCTTTTATTCCTCCTGTCTCAGATGGGAAGAAAAAGAAGAAGAACAAGAAGCCTATGGACCCTAAAAAGTCCAAGTGCTTCCATTGTGGGAAGGTAGGCTACTTTAAGAACTCTTGCAAGGAATTCCTAGTCGGCAAGGATGAGGAAGGTAAGGATCTTCTTTATTAAGAAGCTTGTTTGTTGGAAAATTTGAAAGATGTAGGAAAAAATGTTAAAGTATGCAGTAGAATTTTAAAAAATTTGTTTAAAGATTATTAAATGACTCATATTGCCATATATAGTAAATTATCAAAAATCATATACCTTTAGAGGAAAACACCAGGAACACCAAAGGAAGTGACCGAGGGGCTTCAACAAACTACCCTACTCTACTATTCTCCAATTCCCGAACAGTGGAGTATGTAGTCGCTCGATTCCTTGATCGATATTCTAGTGCGGCTTGTCTCTTTCCAACCACATAGATCTCTAAGAATTTATTATTGCTAGTGAGATATGCAACAATAAATCCATTCAACTGAAAGTCTATGGTCTGAAGAATATAGGAATGGAAAAACCCCTATTTATAAAATTACACTAGGTGACTTTTAAATTTTGAATCGAAACAAGAAAAGAATTTTCTCTCTCTCCTATATCCCAAAAATCAATTTCTCCTTGGGAAGAAACTCCTTACAAATTCTTCCACCTAAGTTGAATGGGATTCAAAATTTAAACAGGATTCAAACAAGATTTTCCTTATCACTTATGCACTAAAAACCGAATTTCTCCTTGTGGTTTATCCACAAATAAAATTCGGCCATAGCTAGGATTTGTGATTCAAAATTTGATTCAAATTTCAAACTCCACAAATCTTTGAATTTTATCCATATGGATAATTTTCCACAACTCAAATTTAAATTCAAATAAAATCATGGTAACTTTACATAAAATTTAAATAATTATGTAATCTCTTATCCAAAACAAAATTCAAACTCAAACTAGGAAAAAATCTTGTCTTCCAACCTTATCCTTAATGGACTTCACCCCTAGTAATGCCAGGATAAGATTTTGTTTAATTCAGATTCAAATAAGATAATCTTTTAGATTTCAAAAATTTATTTGAAGACAAGATTTTCAAAAATTCAAATTAATCATATATTTGAATTTCAGATTCAGATACAATTATTTTAAATTTTAAATTTTAAATTTAATTAATTTAAATTTCAAATTTTATCTTCTAAAATAAGTTTTAATTAAATATTTATCCTATTTATTGAATATTACAAAATTATAAATTTGCCCCTCCAACGCCTAAAGAAAAGCACCTATACCCTGTGGGAGGGTAATCTGGATTTTTCTTGTGGCGTCCCTGCCCTATGTGGAGGTTATACAATACTATCATAGTTAAGCTCTGAAGCTAACGGCAATAGCCTATAACCCATTGGTCTCCAACAACTTTCTTTAACGTACTTATTTCTATATTATTTATATAATTAAGTTTTCTCATCATAACTTTATCATTTTGAATATATCTTTTCAAACGTATATAAATATATATTTTTTCTTTAAAAGTGCATTTCATAGTTAAAATTACTATAGAATACATCTTAAATAGTTACAGCTTAATTTACAACATGAAAACATCATTTCAAAAGTCTTTCAACTCTGCTCAGTGGAAAACTTATAGCAGAACCATATCCCCTATTTCCTATCCTCTGGCACATGTAGATCCCGCCTGTCCTCCATCATAACCCTATTGACGAATAGGTTTCTTACCTGCAACATGGATAAACTTGTGAGCTAGATGCGTAGTAAGTTCAAACATTCATTCATTAATGTATACTTACTAGTAACATGTACATTGGCACAAAGCATCAAATGTAGCATTAATGCCCATATTATGCTCACTTATGGGTCATGTTTTTAGTCTTGGGTCTTTATCTTGTATTATGCTCTGGTTTTGGGCCCCATGTTGATCATACTATAGTGCGCGCATGACTGAGAGGGACACTAGGGAGCGACCCACTGGCCAATTCTCAACAGTTTAACATAACATTAACATAAATATATCATGAGAAACCTCCACCTTGCGGGAGGCCGGTACACCAATAGGTGGTTTTATTACCATCTTTCATATGGTTCCGACTAGGTGACATTCTCATTGCCCCTTGGTCTAGAACACTTTACATGTCTTTCTTTTATTTTGTGTATTTTATTAGACATATAGTTGTGCATATAGCACCGACATATATAATCTACATTTTACACATAGCACATAGATATGTCAAGTAAATTCATGTTGCAGATAAGGAAATGTTTGAACTAACAGGTATTTTGCTAGGGTCCGCTCATCTGGATTCGCTAATGTACCTTTGTCGCGTTTTTGTTGGATTCCTATAACTAAAATAATTAATGATTATTTTCAATCTTTGCCTCATATGTAAAACTTAATAAAACGTAAAAATTCTACGTTTTATTTTCTAATAATGAACTTAGGGGTCTAATATCCCATTTTTAGCTTTTCTAAAGCTTTTGCCAAAATGACCATTTTGTCTTGATCTTTTGATAAAATAACCATTTTGTCCCTAGTGGAATTTTCTTACTTTTCTTATACTTAAATTTTGATTTTGGCCATTAAAACCTTAATTAAGGCCTTAAGATACTATTCTAAGCCTTAACGTCCCTTTTTCTAACTTTTGGCAAAATGACCATTTTATCCCCAACTTTTGACAAAATAACCATTTCGTCCATAGCGTGATTTCTCTTCGTAAATCTACTTTTCTTTGACTTAAAACTTAATTTGGGCCTTTAGAATTTTAATTAAGCTATTTTAAGGCCCTAATGGTCTTTTTCTAACATTTCTGAAATTTTTGATCAAAATGACTGTTTTGCCCTTAACGGGTCTTTGGGCCGTAACATTTTCACTTTGATTTTTTGATGGGATTTTCTAAGGCCAAAAATCATAAAATCAACTTTCCGAGACCTTATTAGGTTTTCGCAATATTAATCACTGCAACTTCACTATTTATTTTTCACTCAACCCTCGGGTGGCACTATTCCTACCTTAGGTCGTTTTTCCTCTTTTTCTAACGTTTCGAGAGTTCAAATAAATGTTTTACTAATCCTTAACACGTCCTTCCTTCTATTCCAAACCTAACTCATCGAGGGGTCTCGGGTTTTCACCTCGACCACATTTTTTTAACCCTCTTTTCCCAAAATGCCCTTCATGTTGTTCTAAAAATTTCGACAGTATTTCAGCTTAAATTTTAGGTTCCTGGCTTTTAGGTAACACCTAACCTACCACGTATTAAACTAGAGGCCTAATTTTACATAAAAAGTCTAAATTTTTTACGTAAAATTTGCACGTAAAACCTAATCATTTTTATTGATAATTCGATCCATTTTTGTCCATTCTTACCCTCGTTTCTTGTATACACATTCACATGCAAACTTTTCCTCACAAAATTTCATTCCATCATATAACCATCCACGTTTTTTCCATTGAAACCTTAAGCCAAATTCGGTTTTTCCCTAGGGTTCCACGTGAATTTTCTTTCATTTTCACACACCTCATTATTCACTCACATTAACCTATTTCTGTAACACCAAAATACACATTGTAATCCTTAAAACTTTCTTCATTTTCTTCATACATAGTCATGGATTTTTTTTTAACTAAATGCATGAAAATTGAAGTTTTAAGCTTCTACATTCTTTCCTAACCAATTCACATGACAATATATACCTTTTGAATCAATAAACTATCAAAACTAAGCTTAAACTTTCATTCATCACCTCACATGCAAGCCCACGGTTTTTCATGAAACACATGCATCAAAAATTTTGTTTTCAAGCTTCTAATTTATTCTTTACATCAATTATATGCAATCTAGCTTTGTAGAGCATAAACTAACAAGATACAAGCTTAAAATTCACAACCCAATAACTACATGCTAGCCCACGGATTTTCTTCAAAAAAAAATTCAAAAGAAAGCTTGAAAATTGGTGCTTACCTCACAATAATGATTAACTTAAGCTTGGGAAGGCTTTTGAGCAAGTTTGGTGTGAAAAACTTGAGGAAAACTTGGCTTGGTGGTGGGGTAGAAGGCATGGCTGCAAAGGGCAGCAAGGGACTGAATTTTTTTTCCTTCTCTGTTTTCAGCTTAAAACCGTGGCTTAATGGCAGCCAAAAAGGAAGGGACCAACTTGTAAGCCATTTGGGAAATTTTGCAACATTTTGGGGGGTATTTTGAAACTTTTTAGGGGTTGTTTTGCAAAAAGCAAAATTTTTTCTGTTTTTTTCCTCGTCAAAACCGACTCTAACCCTCCCTGATTTCCCAAATTTTTTTCAAAATTTTTGTGGTGGCCCGCCCTTCATGGAGGCTAACAGTACTAGCGTAGTAGAGCTTTGGAGTCCATTATGATAGACTGTCACCTCAATGGGTCGCCGACAACTTACTTGTAACTTGTTTTTGTTGTTTACCATTCTTATTTTAAACTTAAATTTTATCGTGAAAACTGAGGATTTTTTTTAAACCGATCTTGAAACTATAAGGTTGCAAAACATTATAAACATATACTGAAATACATGTCATACTTTGTCATTCATAATTTACACCATGATACAATATTTCACAACAAGTCTCAGAATTGCTCAGCGGAAAACTTCAGCAGGACCATTTCCCTCACCCAACCTGTAGGAAATAAATCGGTAAAAACGTATCAGAGTGGCGCAGCAGAACAATAAAAATTTTTCAAGATCATTAAATATCTTATGATGCCATATACAATAAACCAACAACAATTTAAACTCATACCTCAACGACGCCAATCTGCAGGAGGAGAATTATCGGAGGGCTTCAACCAACTAGCCTTCTCTACTATTCTCCAATTACCGAATGGCTAAGTGTGTGGGCACTCTGAACCTCGATCGGTATGCTAGCACTGCTTGTCTTCTTTCAACCACCCAGATCTCTAAAGAACTTATTATCACGGTGAGTTGTGTAACAATAAGCCTTCTCACCTGAGAGTCTGTGGTCTGAGAGAGCTGGAGTGACAGGACCTCTATTTATAGACTTGCATGAGGTGATCCTCTAAATTTGAATTGGATAAGGAGAAGATTTTCTTCCTCATCCATAATAAAAATCTGAATTTATTAAGCCTTATCCAACCAAAAAAGATTTGGCCACTTTATGGATTTTTCATTCAAAATTCAAACAGGATTTTAACTAGAATTTTATCTCCTCATTCCCTCATAAAAACCGATTCCCCTCTATGCCAAAAACATGACTAGATTCGGTCATTAAAGTGTGAATAGAATCAAAATCTAAATAGGATTTTCTAGCTTGAATTTTATCTTATCCTTATCCAAATAAAACCGAAAATCTCCTTGAGATTTGCCTTCAAAATTTCGGCCACTTTTAGGGAGGAGAGAATCCAAATTCAACTGGGATTGAAACTTGAATTTTTCCCTGCATCCTTATCCACAAAAACCGAAAATATCTTGGAGGATTTTCCTCAACAAAATTCGACCAAGTTAGTTAGGATTGGGATTCAAAATTCAAGTAGGATTCAAACAAGATTTTCCTCTTCATAATCCAACTCAAATTTGAATTCTTGCCTAGTGGAATTATCCACAAAGAATTTGAATTCCACTTGGACTGTGATTCAAAATTTGAATTTCAAAATTTAAAATTCAAATTCAAATTTCAAATTTCAAATTCAAATTTCAAATTTCAAATTTCAAAATCCACAAATAGCTATATTTCAAATTCTTGTTCTCATGGATAATTTTCTACAACTCCAATCCAATCTCAAATAAAATCATGGCAACTTTATTTGGAGTTCGAATAATTGTGTACTCTATTATCCAAAACAAAATCTAAATTCAACCGGAGAGAATCTTGTCCACCATATTAATCTTATGTCAACACCATCCATGCATAATCAACTAGCCAATAGCATACTCAAATCAATTTGCCAATTGTTAAGGAATTATGTGGAGCTAGTAGAGGGATCAATTGGACATATATAATCGGGCTCCTACAAATCCATATGATCATCATTCTTTACTGGACAACTCAATCATATGTTCACTAATTTCAGAGTCACACCACTATAAACCTAAAACTGAACTCCCAATTATATACCGTATTACGTAAGCCTATGACAAGCTATTGTCCAATGACCTTGTCATGTATGCAGAACCCTCATATAATATCCATGATCAGCCTTAACTCAAAGTCTGTTCAATCTTACTGATCAAGCTATCTTAAAGTTCCATTATACTACCGAATAAGAAAATTATTATTCACCATATGTGAATAAGAAGTCATCTGCAATTAGACGACCCAAGATCTTGTCCATTTTCACATCCAGTATAATGCCTTTAAGAGGATACCCTTAACTCCTTATTAGAGCTATGATTCCGATATCTGTAAACAAACTTTTCATCGTCTACAAGTCATGCACCCAATGTGGCAGCCCGCCCTTCGTAGAGATCATACAATACTATTACAGTTAAGCTTTATCGCTAACTGCGATAGATTGTACTCTCATGGGTCGCCAGCTAATCTATCTCTCTCGTAAAACATGACGTTTTTGGGGAATTTTTTTTTTAAACATCATGTAAAATATTATCCACTAATCACTTTGTTTGCTAGTACAAAGTAATTTACATAATACAGTACTTTCGTAAAATATATATTATTACAAAAGACTGTTTCTTTTTCCCTTCTCTTTTATCGCTCAGCGGAAAGACTCTGGCAGGACCATATCCCTGGCCTCCTATCCCATTTGACACGCGCTATCCTGTTCGCCATCCAGTCATACAAAGCTACCGAGCTGGTCGCTTACCTGCAACATAAGCAAAAATGGTGAGCTACAGGCTCAGTAAGTCCAAACATGCAAGAAATAAAATTTCTATGAATAGTAGTAAGTCCAAACATGCAAGAAATAAAATTTCTATGAATAGTACTATTCAACATGAATAGTATGTTGACCACTATTCATATGTGAATAGTAACTTTGACCACTATTCATTATGAATAGTAAGTTTGACCACAACACAGTATATCAACAGTACATCTACCGCGATGTTAGTACCCTTACGAAACTGTCTTATGCTCAATTATGGTATAGTTTCAGTTTTAGGTAATTATCTTTGATTATGTTCTGGTTTTGAGCTCAGGTTTGCAGTACCATTTAAGTGCGCATGATTGGGAGCGATACATTAATGCTGACCTCCACAGCCTTAATCTCGTAGCCCCGAAGGCAAATTTGTACATGACTGGGAGCGGTACATTAGTGCTGTGTTAGGAAATGCCCTAAGTATTAGAGACATTTTTGATGTATTCATTGTGAACTGGATAATAAAATTATATATAGAGGTTATTCATTACAATGCTATCTGTCCTCATCTTATTTACATGTTAAAGTAAATGTAAGCAAATATGGCTCACTGACTGCTTGTGTTAAAACTGTTAGAACGTTACATGCAATGGACTTTTGCACGCGAGAAGACAATGGTCTAAAGTTAGCAGTCTAAACTATGGTCTGTAGTCTATGGGGTTAGACCGAGCATCTAACTCATGTTAAGACTATTATGTTGTCTAAAGCCTTGGAGGGGACGGTCTGTCTTGACTGTCTGGAGCTGGACTCCCAAGTAGAGACATGGATATGTTGCTCAGTGGTGACATATTAGACCGGGACTAAAGCGTGATTGATCTACGTAGTCCGCTATGAGTGGATCAATCTGCTTTTGACGTTCATTGTGTAATAACCTTAATCCTGAGTAAATGAACTACTTCATGTATATGACTTGTGTACTTTGATGTTCCAATGGCTAAAGCGTCTCAGAGGTAGTAAGCTTATAGACCGGTTCGTTGGGTACATGACTTGTATACGATGAAGGGTTTGTTTGCAGATATCGGAATCATAGCTCTGAGGAGTTAAAGGTATCCTCTTAAAGGCATTATACTGAATGTGAAAATGGACAAGGCCTTGGGTCGTCTGCTGGGCGGATGACTTCTTATTCACATATGGTGAATAATCATTTTCTTGATTTGGTAGTATAATGGAACTTTAAGATAGCCTGATCAGTAGGATTAAACGGACTTTGACCTAAGGCTGATCATGGATATCATATGAGGGTTTTGCATACATGACAAGGTCATTGGATGGTAGTTCGTCACAGGCTTACGTAATACGGTATATAATTGGGAGTTCAGTTTCAGGTTTATAGTGGTGTGACTCTGAAATTAGTGATCATATGATTGAGTTGTTCGGTACAGAATGATGATCATATGGAATCACGGGAGCCCGATTATATATGTCCAATCAGTCCCTCTACTAGCTCCACATAATTCCTTAACGTTTGGCAAATTGATTTGTGTATGCTATTGGCTAGTTTATCATGCATGGATGGTGATGACACAGGATTAGGATGGTAGACAAGATTCTCTCCGGTTTGATTCAGATTTTGTTTTGGATAATAGAGTACACAATTATTCGAACTCCAAATAAAGTTGCCATGATTTTATTTGAGATTGGATTGGAGTTGTAGAAAATTATCCATGAGAACAAGAATATGAAACACAACCGTTTTGTGGAATTTGAAATTTGAATTTTGAAATTTGAATTTTGAATTTTGAATTTGAAATTTGAATTTGAAATTTGAATTTGAAATTCGAATTTGAAATTTGAATTTGAAATTTAAATTTGAAATTTGAAATTTGAATTTGAAATTTGAATTTGAAATTTGAAATTCAAATTTTGAATCACAGTCCAAGTAGGATTCGAATTTGTTGTGGAAAATCCACAAGGTTTGAAATTCGAATTTGAGTTGGATTTGGAGAAGATAATCTTGTTAGAATCCTACTTGAATTTTGAATCCAAATCCCAACAAAAGTGGGCGAATTTTTTGAGAATAATCCTCAATGGAAAATTCGGTTTTTGTGGATAAGATTCAAGGGAAAATTCAAGTTTCAATCCTAGTTGAATTTGGATTCTCTCCTTCCCTAAAAGTGGCCGAAATTTTGGAGCCTTAATCCTAGGAAATTCGGTTATTTTTGGATAAGGTTGAGATGAGATTTAGCTTCAAAATCCTAGTGGAATTTTGATTCTTCCTTATCCTAAAAGTGGCCGAAAATTTGGAGAAGATTTTCTCCTAAAGATTTCAGATTTTTTGGTTGAAAAAGGGAGATAAAATTCTAGTTAAAATCTTGTTTAGATTTGGATTGGATTTATCCTAGAAAAACTGAATTTAATTATTAGGATTATCCTATGAAAAATTCAGATTTTTGGTTAAAGATAAGGGAGAAAATCTTTTCCTAGTCCAATTTGAATTCAGAGAATCACCTCATGCAGGTCTATAAATAGAGGTCCTGCCACTCCAGTTCTCTTAGACCACAGACTCTCAGGTGAGCAGGCTTATTGTTGCACAGCTCATCGTGACAATAAAGTTCTTTAGAGATCTGGGTGGTCGGAAGAAGACTAGCAGTGCTAGCATACCGATCGAGGTTCAGAGTGCCCACACACTCAGCCATTCGGAAATTGGAGAATAGTAGAGAAGGCTAGTTGGTTGAAGCCTCCGGTCATTCTCCTCCTGCAGATTGGCGTCCTTGAGGTATGAGTTTTAATTGTTGTTGATTTATTGTATATGGTATCATGAGATATTTAACGATCTAAAATTTTTTATTGCTCCGCTGCGCCACTCTGATACGTTTTTACCGATTAATTTTCCTACAATTGGTATCAGAGCCATCTCATGACTATGCCATGTACATAAATTAGACAATTACTTAGTCTTTTTATTTATGTATGGATTTGATATTTAGAGAGTGGCATTCTAGGGTTCCTTTATGTTGTTATCATGTATTATGTATAAAGTATGTGGTTATTTTAATTTTTTTTGAATTATTATAAGCATGCTTGTTTATGCCGGTTATGGTTCCTTAGAATTTAGAAAAATTGTATCTAGGAATTTTTATGTAACCATGGGAGCAGTTTATTAACACTGTAATTTTCCCATGGATTTTAATTCTTATCTCTTAGATTTTTTATGGTTAGAATTTTTGTACACCGGAAACGGTTTAGGAATTTTTTATGTAATTATTCTTAGAGGAGATTGAATATTGAAGACCGTAATTTATTTTTCCCAAAAGTTAAATTTAATTTAAAGATTGAAATTTTGATTGTGTGGAAAATTTCAATTTAATTGGGATTCAAATTAATTTTTGGAGATCTTAATAGGTAAATTGGAATATGACATGAAAATCGAGACACGACCCCTCGGAATAGGACGACGGGCCTTGGTGGGGCTGCAGCCCCTGCCCTCGGGCAGGATGGGGCTGCCGCAGCCCCTATGCAGGCAAACATCACCCACGGCCGCAGGCTTGGCCTGCAGCCGAGGGTGGCTCAGCCTGCCCAAGGCCGGCCGCAGCCTGGGCATCCTGCAGCCCGGCAGGCTGCACAAGGGGCAGCCGTGGGCTGCTAGCCCCTCCGGGGTTGGTGGCTGCCCACGGCAGCTGCCGCCTTCACAGGCGGCGGTGCGGCGGTCCAAAATTTGAAAATTTTGATTTTTAAATTTGAGATTTAATTTTAAATCATGTTTAAAAATATGTAATTGAAAATTTGAAATTTTTGAAATTACATATTATCATACATGATGATTAAAATTGTTTAAAATTTGAATTAGAAATTTAAATTTGAAATTCGAATTTGGAGTTTGAATTTGAAATTTAAATTTTTGGAAATTTAAATTTTAAATAATTCTTGGGATGAGAAATAAATGGAGAGGCTACATAAAGATGGATACAAGAAGACTGAACAAAATTGAAGACCCAAAGAATGCTTTGGATGGAATTTTGTAATCTTTATTTTCTTTGTTCTAGGATGGAACCATGGCTTGGTTATTTTGTCAATTATTTTTCTGTGATATGTCATGGATGTATAAATATGTATTGATGGATGTTTTGTATGCATATTTGATAACATGTCATATAGGATAGGTGAGTGCCGCTCATACTATATTGATCATACATAATTTGTCAAAACTTGCATGTTTTTCAAAATATTAAGTGGGAGAGGGTTTCAAACAAAACCCACGGCCTCCATTGTTGATCCATATGTGAAAGCATGGTAACGCCTCGCGTCAGTTCTGACCTGACCACACCCCTCGGTAGGTGTTTACCGCCACCGGTATACTAGATTGGATCTCCTATGGGGAAAACGTGTTCGGGTGCGATCCTATTCATGACCACCCCTCGGTGGCTTGGTAGGACGTGGATCGGTCTACGTAAACAATGGTTATACACTCAATACTCGTTTAGTTATTAACCTTCCCTAGAAGCTCTGTTAACTAAACTGGTGGCCAAATAAGCGGTTATTAATATATATCTTAACCTTGGAGGATTTAAGGTAACATATATTAATTGGACGGGGTCCATGTTCCGGCTATTTGTTCTCATGACCACCCCTCGGTGGCTTGGGGCAATAGGTGCTGAGAATTACCGTTGCAATGCTACATGTTTTTTCAAGTTTCATGTAGGAACATACTTGTATGTTTTATTTGCTAAATTATCTGTATATTTGCTTGGGCTTTGTAATGATGTCTAGTATAATTTTATTTCAGTTCAAAATGTCACCGACACCCCTCATTTCAATACTTACTGAAAATAAGTTGAATGGCGACAATTATAAAGATTGGAAAAGAAATCTATTAATAGTTCTCAGCTGCGAGAGACACAAGTTCGTACTGGACAAACCATGCCCACCTGGGTCCAAACCTGACACACCACTTGAGGAGGTCCCGGTTAACTATAATCGTTGGAGAGAATCCAATGAGATAGCTCGATGCTACATCCTTGCTAGCATGACGAGTGCTTTACAAAAGCAGCATGAGACTTATCAAGTTGCTAGGGAGATCATGGAAAATCTAGAGGACATGTTCGGAGGCCAAGAAAAATTGGCTCGACAGTTCGCTATCACCAGCATTATGAACTCTAAGCAAAAGGCGGGTGCTCCGGTGAAGGACCATATGATCACTCTAATGGGATTCTTCGCTGAGGCTGCCGAGAATGGTGCTGAGTTGGACTACAACACCCAGATCGAGATGGTGTTCAAGACTCTGTCTCAAGATTTTGTGGGGTTTAAGCCCGCATACAATCTGGCGACAAAGGATTTAGGACTAACCGAGCTCATGAAGCAACTACAGGCTTATGACCGGATGATCAGGGATGAGGATGTGGTCCGACCTAAAGGAGAGGCCAATTTGGCGGAATCTTCCAATCCTTCACGGAAGAGGAAGAGGCCAAATAAGAAGCAAGTGGCTTCCAGTTCTTCTAATCCTCCTGTCTCGGACGGGAAGAAGAAGAAGAAGAACAAGAAGCCAAAGGACCCTAAAAAGTCCAAATGCTTCCATTGTGGGAAGGTAGGTCACTTCAAGAAGGCTTGCCGGGAATTCCTAGCCTCCAAGGGCAAGGAAGGTAAGGAACTTCATTACTTGGAAGCGTGTTTGGTGGAAGAATCGAAAGACACATGGGTCATTGATTCGGGCGCCACTAATCATGTTTGTGTTTCTATGCAGGGGTTCGTGGAAACGAGAAGTCTACATGATAGGAGCCTCTCATTGCGGATTGGAGATGGTAGCTTTTTGGTGGCTGAGGCAGTGGGAGACGTTCATCTTTATTTTGATCAATTTAGGTTTATTTTATTGAAAGACTGTTTTTATGTTCCTAATTTTAGGAGGAACCTTATATCGGTAGCTTGTTTAATAAAGGATTCTTGTTCAGTTTCTTTTAGTAAAAGAGTTGATATTCGTAGAAATAAGTCTTTTATCTGTTCTGGATGGATGGATGGAAACCTATATTTGATCAGACCAAAGATGTACTCACTGCTTGACACTGAATTAATTGATAACTCTAAAAGGTTGAAAGTTTCTCACTCTAACAAGGCGTATCTTTGGCATTTAAGACTTGGTCATATTAATCAGGATAGGATTCAAAGATTGGTGAAAGACGGTCCTCTGGAATCTCTGGAGGAGGTACGACTTCCCCAATGTGAGTCTTGTCTAGAAGGTAAGATGACTAAGAGGTCTTTTGGAGCTAAGGGTACAAGGGCACAGGAGCTCTTAGAAATTGTGCACACTGACGTATGTGGCCCCATGAACGTCACAGCACGAGGAGGGTTCGAGTACTATGTCTCTTTCATAGATGATTACTCGAGGTATGGATATGTGTATCTGATGCACCGCAAGAGCGAAACCTTTGATAAGTTCAAAGAGTATCGTGCGGAAGTGGAAAAGCAATTGGATAAATCCATAAAGACACTTCGATCAGATCGAGGTGGCGAATACCTCTCCGATGAATTTCTAGGACATCTTGTAGAGAATGGGATATTATCCCAATTGAGTTCACCTGGTACTCCACAACAGAATGGTGTAGCCGAAAGGAGAAACAGGACCTTATTGGATATGGTACGGTCCATGATGAGTTACTCAACACTGCCATTATCATTTTGGGGACATGCTTTACAAACGGCGTGCTATATTCTGAACCAGATTCCGAGCAAATCAATTCCTAGAACTCCGTATGAATTGTGGCGTGGCAGGAAGCCCTCCCTTGGACATATGAGAATATGGGGCTGCCTGGCACATGTACTGGATGGGGATGCGAAGAAGTTGGAACCAAGATCAGAATTGTGCATGTTTGTAGGGTATCCAAAGGGAACTAAAGGAGGTCTGTTCTATAACCCGAAGGAACAAAAGGTCATTGTCTCAACCCATGCGACATTCTTGGAGGAAAGTCACATGAATAACTTTAAGCCTCGAAGCAAAGTGGTGCTAGAGGAGTTATCGGGTGAAAGAACTGCTCCACAGATTTCGGTCTTGGACGCAAGTCCGAGTTCCAGTGAAAGACCTGCAGACGATCAACAATTTAGGGTGCCTCGTCGTAGTGGGAGGGTTTCTAAGAAACCTAATTTCTTCATGTATGATGCTGAGGTATACCAGACCGAGGCTCATGAGCATGAGGAAGATCCGGTCACATATGATGAAGCTATAAAGGATGTTGATTCTAGATCTTGGAAACAGGCTATGAACAATGAGATGGATTCTATGAAATCCAACTCTGTTTGGGAACTTGTAGATTTGCTGGATGGGATAAAACCCATTGGATGCAAATGGGTCTACAAAAGAAAGAAGGATGCGGAAGGGAGAGTGGAAACTTTCAAAGCTAGACTGGTTGCAAAGGGATACACGCAAAAGGCTGGAATCGATTACGGGAAACCTTTTCGCCTGTTGCTATGCTGAACTCTATCCGTATTCTTCTGTCCATTGCTGCGGCTCTCGATTACGAGATCTGGCAAATGGATGTCAAGACGGCATTCTTGAATGGCCATCTTGAAGAGTGTATCTATATGATACAGCCCGAAGGGTTCGTAGCAAAAGGCCAAGAAAGGAAAGTCTGCAAGTTGCTTAGATCCATTTATGGATTAAAGCAGGCATCCCGCTCATGGAACCAGAGGTTTGATCAAGCGATTAAGACATTTGGTTTTGAGCAGAACGTTGATGAACCTTATGTTTATAAACGTATTAAGGATGGAAAAGTGGTCTTTCTGATACTCTATGTCGATGATATACTACTCATTGGGAATGATGTACGGAATTTATCATCGGTCAAGCTTTGGTTACACCAACAGTTTGACATGAAGGACTTGGGAGAAGCTGATTATGTTCTAGGCATTCGTCTCTTCAGAGATCAAAAGAACAAAATGATAGCATTATCCCAAGCTTCATACATAGATAAAATAATTGACAAATATGCAATGCTAGAGGCAAAGAAAGGCTCACAACCTTCTATTGCCAGTTTAACTCTTTCATTGGATGACTGTCCCAAGACATCCGAAGAAAGAGAGCGTATGAGTAAGGTCCCTTATGCATCCGCTGTGGGTAGCCTTATGTACGCTATGCTTTGCACTCGCCCGGACATATGTTTTGCAGTAGGTATGGTGAGTCGATATCGAGCGAATCCTGGAACCAAGCACTGGCAAGCAGTAAAGCATATACTCAAGTATCTTAAGAGAACGAGGGATTATATGCTAGTGTATTCTGGAGGGGACCTAACACCCGTAGGATACACGGACTCAGACTTCTAGACTTGTAAGGATTCGAGGAAATCGACATCTGGATCAGTGTTTTTACTAGGAGGAGGCGCCATTGTGTGGAGGAGCGTGAAGCAGGGCTGCACAGCTGACTCTACTATGGAGGCTGAGTATGTGGCTGCGGCTGAGGCATCTAAAGAAGCGGTTTGGCTCCGCAAGTTCTTTAGAGACCTTGAGGTCATTCCGGGTGTTGACAAGCCTATCACACTTTACTGTGATAATACAGGGGCTATTGCCAACACAAGGGAATCTAGGCACCACAAGAGGACCAAGCACATAGATCGGAGGTATCACATTGTTAGAGGGCATGTGGAGACAGGACAAGTGGATGTATGTAAGATCACGTCCGAGGACAACATCGCTGATCCCTTTACTAAGACTTTGGTAGATAGAAGCTTTGAGAGGCATGTAGAGGCGATGGGGATGCGTAACATGGCACATCTACTGGCTTAGGGCAAGTGGGAGATTGTTAGGAAATGCCCTAAGTATTAGAGACATTTTTGATGTATTCATTTTGAACTGGATAATAAAATTATATATAGAGGTTATTCATTACATTACTATCTGTCCTCATCTTATTTACATGTTAAAGTAAATGTAAGCAAATATGGCTCACTGACTGCTTGTGTTAAAACTGTTAGAACGTTGCATGCAATGGACTTTTGTATGCGAGAAGACAATGTTCTAAAGTTAGCAGTCTAAACTATGGTCTGTAGTCTATGGGGTTAGACCGAGCATCTAACTCATGTTAAGACTATTATGTTGTCTAAAGCCTTGGAGGGGACGGTCTGTCTTGACTGTCTGGAGCTGGACTCCCAAGTAGAGACATGGATATGTTGCTCGGTGGTGACATATTAGACCAGGACTAAAGCGTGATTGATCTACGTAGTCCGCTATGAGTGGATCAATCTGCTTTTGACGTTCATTGTGCAATAACCTTAATCCTGAGTAAATGAACTACTTCATGTATATGACTTGTGTACTTTGATGTTCCAATGGCTAAAGCGACTCAGAGGTAGTAAGCTTATAGACCGGTTCGTTGGGTGCATGACTTGTATACGATGAAGGGTTTGTTTGCAGATATCGGAATCATAGCTCTGAGGAGTTAAAGGTATCCTCTTAAAGGCATTATACTGAATGTGAAAATGGACAAGGCCTTGGGTCGTCTGCTGGGCGGATGACTTCTTATTCACATATGGTGAATAATCATTTTCTTGATTTGGTAGTATAATGGAACTTTAAGATAGCCTAATCAGTAGGATTAAACGGACTTTGACCTAAGGCTGATCATGGATATCATATGAGGGTTTTGCATACATGACAAGGTCATTGGATGGTAGTTCGTCACAGGCTTACGTAATACGGTATATAATTTTGAGTTCAGTTTCAGGCTTATAGTGGTGTGACTCTGAAGTTAGTGATCATATGATTGAGTTGTTCGGTACAGAATGATGATCATATGGAATCACGGGAGCCCGATTATATATGTCCAATCAGTCCCTCTACTAGCTCCACATAATTCCTTAACGTTTGGCAAATTGATTTGTGTATGCTATTGGCTAGTTTATTATGCATGGATGGTGATGACACAGGATTAGGATGGTAGACAAGATTCTCTCCGGTTGGATTCAGATTTTGTTTTGGATAATAGAGTACACAATTATTCGAACTCCAAATAAAGTTGCCATGATTTTATTTGAGATTGGATTGGAGTTGTAGAAAATTATCCATGAGAACAAGAATATGAAACACAACCGTTTTGTGGAATTTGAAATTTGAATTTTGAAATTTGAAATTTGAAATTTGAATTTGAAATTTGAATTTGAAATTTGAATTTGAAATTCGAATTTGAAATTTGAATTTGAAATTCGAATTTGAAATTTGAAATTTGAAATTTGAAATTTGAAATTTGAATTTGAAATTTGAATTTGAAATTTGAAATTCAAATTTTGAATCACAGTCCAAGTAGGATTCGAATTTGTTGTGGAAAATCCACAAGGTTTGAAATTCGAATTTGAGTTGGATTTGGAGAGGATAATCTTGTTAGAATCCTACTTGAATTTTGAATCCAAATCCCAACAAAAGTGGGAGACTTTTTTGAGAATAATCCTCAATGGAAAATTCAGTTTTTGTGGATAAGATTCAAGGGAAAATTCAAGTTTCAATCCTAGTTGAATTTGGATTCTCTCCTTCCCTAAAAGTGGCCGAAATTTTGGAGCCTTAATCCTAGGAAATTCGGTTATTTTTGGATAAGGTTGAGATGAGATTTAGCTTGAAAATCCTAGTGAAATTTTGATTCTTCCTTATCCTAAAAGTGGCCGAAAATTTGGAGTAGATTTTCTCCTAAAGATTTCGGATTTTTTGGTTGAAAAAGGGAGATAAAATTCTAGTTAAAATCTTGTTTAGATTTGGATTGGATTTATCCTAGAAAAACCGAATTTAATTGTTAGGATTATCCTATGAAAAATTCAGATTTTTGGTTAAAGATAAGGTAGAAAATCTTTTCCTAGTCCAATTCAAATTCAGAGAATCACCTCATGCAGGTCTATAAATAGAGGTCCTGCCACTCCAGTTCTCTTAGACCACAGACTCTCAGGTGAGCAGGCTTATTGTTGCACAGCTCATCGTGACAATAAAGCTCTTTAGAGATCTGGGTGGTCGGAAGAAGACTAGCAGTGCTAGCATACCGATCGAGGTTCAGAGTGCCCACACACTCAGCCATTCGGGAATTGGAGAATAGTAGAGAAGGCTAGTTGGTTGAAGCCTCCGGTCATTCTCCTCCTGCAGATTGGCATCCTTGAGGTATGAGTTTTAATTGTTGTTGATTTATTGTATATGGCATCATGAGATATTTAACGATCTAAAATTTTTTATTGTTCCGCTGCGCCACTCTGATATGTTTTTACCGATTAATTTTCCTATATACTGACCTCCACAGCCTTAATCTCATAGCCCCGAAGGCAAAATTTACCTACCCGTACGGAAGGCTAGTATGCCAAAAGTGGTTTCATTACCGACTTTTTAAAGTTCTAACCCGGTGACGTCATATTGCCACGTGGTTAGGAATGGTTCACATTTTAATTTTTAGGTAGTGAGTTTCATTAACCTCGCTCTAGTGCCTGAAGTACAATTTACTATGTGTCCCATTCTCAATAGTGCCCGTAGCACATTTCGTCTCTCTCTATTCTATAGTAGTGCCCGTAGCACATATGTACCTAACTTATAGTAAGTACATCAAAGTTAGCAATAATAATGCTATATGTTGCAGACAGGTAAATGTCTGAACTTATCTTATCAGTTTCTTCCCCTTTTCTTTCTTGGATCTTTGATCGCCCTCCTTGTAGGTCGATTTTGGGATACTACAGACAAAATCTTGTCTGTTAAATTCATTTCCATTTATAGCTTTTATTTTTCATTAAAAAGCTTAAATAAAACCTATTTATAAATTTTTAGGCTTTATTTATCATTTTTCCAATTTTTCTCAACTTTTGTAAAATTACGATTTTATCCCTATATTTTGACAAAATTACAATTTTACCCCTGACGGAATTTTCTCGATCCAGACTGCCTTTTTAGCTCTCAGGAACTTTTCTAACTCTTTTATATTCATTACCGGGTTCGTTTCTATTTTATTTTCATTTTTCACTTTCCTAACCCTCGGGAAGCACTATTCCGACCTTTACATCGGTTTAGTGATTTTATATCGTTTCGGAGCCTCAAATGGACGTTTTACTTGTATTTAAAACGTTCATCTAGACGTTCCCGATCTAGGTCTCCGAGGCTCGGATTTTCCGTATCCGACTTGGACCTTTATTTCGTTTTCCAAAAACGCCCCCCCTCGGGGTCAGTTTTTCAGTTTCACTCGCGTTTTACATTTTTAAGGGGATGGGTTACTATTCACGAACAACTCCTTAGGTTTTCCTTATTCAATTTTCTTTTAGGGACTCGGGTTTTCGACCCGACCCTAAACTTTTATTTTTAATTTCCTTTTTACTCTAAATGCCGTTTTCGAAATTTTGGCAACATTTCGGCGTAAATTTAAGGCTATCGGTGTTAGGTACGCCTCGAACCATATGTATCTACCACGTACTATACCAAAGTCCTATTTTATGTAAAAGTTTCCCAAACTTTTACATAAAAGCTCACAAAATTTCAATTCACATTTTGAACCACATTCCACAAAATTTCTTTCAATTTTACCCTTAGTTTTAGCCACGGTTTTCACACTCAAAACCTAACCAAAGCTTCTCAATTTTTCAACCAAATTTTAGGCTATTCCAATGTCACTACCTAGCACATTTTCAAGCCATTTTCCATGCATTTTACAACAATATTCTTAGGGTTTTTCAACACACATAACCCACGGCCATTTAAGATAAAACATGCACCAAATTTTGTTTCATGCTTTCAATCACATAACCATCATTTCCATAATTAAATGCATGATTTAAACCATCCAAACATCAAGTAAATCATGCAAACATGTTCACTAAACCCTAATTGCAAGCCACGGCCATTTTAGGGTTTTTAATTCCAAAATTTTTCCAAGCTTTATAACCACACAAATCATGCTTTACATTTAACCAAAACATGATTTAAAGCATTTCCACACTTAAACCACAACAATTCATCATCAACTACACATGGTAACCCACGGTTTTACCCTTGGAAAACTAACCAAAATTTTGTTTTTCTTTAAACAAAATGCATGGTTTTTCTTCTAATCACACCCTTAACAAAACACAAGCACCAAATCAACCAAAACAAGCCACAAATTTTCTCATCTTCACACTATTCATCCCACAGATTTTAGGGAGAAATATCAAGAAAAAATGCAAACCAAAGAAGTTTACCTTACTTTCTTGCTTCCTTTGCCTTCAATGAAGTGTTTGACACCACTTTTATGAAAAAAACTTAGAAGATTTGCTTGGTTCCTCTTGGTTGCTCACGTATTCACCATGGAGAACACTTAGAAAAAATTTTTCTTATGTTTTGGCTTTGAAATGGCTACGGCCACTTTGTTCAAAACTTTGCCGACTTAAGCACTAAAGGAACCAATTAATTTGGCTCCCAACCAATGAGAAATCAACACTTATCAAGCCATTTCTTTCCAAATTTTTCAAAAATTTAATTTGGTTAATTTTGGCCAAATCTTGGCCTTTAGATCAAAAAGTAACTTAATCTTGGCCATTAATGCCACCAACCATCATATTTCTTATATTTATTAATTTGGCTTTATGATGTCATAAATGTAAAGTAAAGTGTTGACTTTGACTTTACTATTCACATTAATTCGACTACTTTTTGACCGATGTCGGTTCGAGCCGAAATTTTCCTGAAATCATCCCGGTGGGTTCCTGAGGTCTCCTGTGCAGTCGGATCGATTTATACTGCTTCTGTTTGATCAAAATCAATCCCGGAAGTTTTTCATCTTTTAGTGCACCAGTTAGGGTTTTCAATGCCGTTTTTGGCACCGTTCCACCCGTTTCAACTCAGTGAATTTTATCAACACTGAATTCTTACTCGCCAGTATTGTTAGAATATTTTAATACATTTTGAACAATATAAATACATTTATTTCACTCTTTAAATAGTACAAATTGTTATATACATACATTTGTATATTTTCTTCTGAGAATGCCCGAATTTCCCGATTGTCACATTCACCCCTCCTTATAAAATTTTCGTCCTCGAAAATTAGAACAAGTGGGGGTATTAACTCCTTATCTCATCTTCTCGTTCCCACGTAGCTTCTTCAATGTTGTGATTTTTCCACTAAATCTTCACTAGTGGGATTGTCTTATTCCTTAGTACTTTCTCTTCACGAGCCAGTACCTGAATAGGTTGTTCCTCATATGTCAAATCCTCGTGGATCTGAATAGGTTCATGCTTTAATACATGAGACGGATCTGGTATATACTTTCTCAGCATCGATACATGAAATACATTATGCACTGCCGACAATTCAGGAGGTAACACTAATCTGTAAGTGACCTTTCCAATGCGTTTGATAATTTCATAAGGTCCAATATATCTTGGACTTAGTTTCCCCTTCTTACCGAAACGCATAATCCCCTTCATGGGTGATACCTTAAGAAACACGAAGTCTCCTTCATCAAACTCCAAGGATCTCCGCCTCTTGTCTGCATAACTCTTTTGTCGGCTTTGTGCAATTTTCATCTGATGCTGAATTCTAGCAACTGCATCGGAAGTCTCTTGTATGAAATCTGTCTTATGCAACTGCTTTTCTCGCAAATCATACCAATGTATCGGTGATCTGCACTTCCGTCCATACAAAGCCTCATAAGGTGCCATACCTATGGAAGCTTGGTAACTATTATTGTACGAGAATTCAATTAATGATAACTTCTCGTTCCAATTTCCCGTAAAATCCATTACACAAGCTCGAAGCATGTCCTCGAATGTCTGAATGGTCCGCTCCGACTGTCCGTCCGTTTGCGGATGAAATGCCATACTGAGTCTCAATTCAGTACCCATGGCTTCTTGCACACACTTCTAGAAATTTAAAGTGAATCGTGCATCTCGATCTGATACAATGGATTTTGGTACTCCATGTAATCTGACGACATGAGTTACGTACAATTGAGCAAACTTTTCCAACGAAAAAGTCATCTTGACAGCTATAAACCGTGCCGTCTTGGTCAGTCTGTCCACAATAACCCAGATGGCATCATAACCTTCTCAGGTTTTTAGGAGTCCCACTACAAAATCCATCGTAAGGTGTTCCCATTTTCATTCAGGAATCTCCAAAGGTTCCAATCTTTCTACTGGATGTTTATGTTCCGCTTTGATTCTCTGACAGGTCATGCATCTGCTCACGAATTTCGCTATATCGTTCTTCATCCCTTTCCACCAGAACTGTAACTTCAAGTCCTGAGACATCTTACTAGCTTCGGGATGAACCGAATATGGTGTCTCATGGGCTTCTGACATGATCCGTCTTCTAAGTTCCTCATCAGCTGGAACATTTATCCTTCCTTGATAAAGGATCATTCCATCCTTGGAAATTCCTTCTTGAGAACTTATCATTCCTGGATCTCGTCTTTGAGCTTCCTTTATATCCTCAAACAACAATGATTCCACTTGGAGTGCAGCCAATCTTCCAGATATCAGCTCCAAGTTCAAAGAATTTATTTCTTACTGCAATGGCTTCGGAAGCCTTTTTATCGGTAGCTGCCGCGATATGATAGACTTTCTACTTAAAGCATCTGCTACACGGTTGGCCTTCCCTGGATGATATAGGATTTCACAATCATAATCCTTTACCAGTTCCAACCATCGTCTTTGTCGCATATTGAGCTCCTTTTGCGTGAAGAAATACTTCAGGCTTTGGTGATCAATAAAAATCTGACATTGAGCTCCATAGAGATAGTATCGTCAAATTTTAAGTGTGAACACTACTGCAGCAAGTTCAAGGTCATGTGTAGGGTAATTCTTTTCATGATCCTTTAATTGACGGGAAGCATAGGCAATCACCTTGCCGCCTTGCATTAGGACTGCTCCCAATCTTATTTTCGATGCATCACTGTAGATCACAAAATTCTCCCCTTCAGTGGGAAGCGTAAGGATTGGTGCGCTTGTCAGTCGTCTCTTTAACTCCTGGAAGCTTCTTTCGCATTCCATAGTCCACTCATACTTCCTTTCCTTGCGTGTAAGAGCAGTAAGAGGTGCAGCTAATTGCGCGAATCCCTCTACAAACCTCTGATAATAACCAGCTAACCCCAAGAAACTGCGTATTTCCATCACACTCTTAGGTGCAGGCCATTGGTTAATTGCATCTACCTTTGTCGGATATACAGCAATACCTTCCTGGGATACAACATGTCCGAGGAAATGTACTCTGTCCAACCAAAACTCGTATTTTGAGAATTTGGCATACAAAATCCTTATCGTATTCAACATGATCCTCAGATGTTCTTTGTGCTCCTCATGAGTCTTTGAGTATATAAGAATGTCATCAATAAATACAATGACAAACTTATCCAAATACTCTTTAAAAAATCTGTTCATTAAATCCATGAATGCTGCTAGCGCATTTGTTAATCCGAATGGCATCACAAGGAGCCTATAGTGACCATAACGAGTCCTAAACACCGTCTTAGGAATATCACTTTCCTTAATTCTCAACTGGTGATATCCTGATCGTAAGTCGATCTTGGAAAATACCGCTGCGCCTTTTAACTGGTCGAATAGGTCATCAATTCTAGGTAATGGATACCTATTTTTGATTGTAACCTTATTCAACTCCCGGTAATCGATGCACAATCGGAATGTTCCATCCTATTTCTTGACGAATAACACAGGTGCACCCCACAGAGAATAACTCGGTCTGATGAATCCCTTGTCCAAAAGCTCCCTTAATTGTTCCTGCAGCTCCTTTAACTCTACTAGAGCTATGCGGTATGGTGCTTTGGAAATAGGTGCCATTCCTGTTAGGAAATGCCCTAAGTATTAGAGACATTTTGATGTATTTATTTTGAATTGGATAATAAAATTATACATAGAGGTTATTCATTACATTGCTACCTGTCCTCGTCTTATTTACATGTTAAAGTAAATGTAAGCAAATATGGCTCACTGACTGCTTGTGTTAAAACTGTTAGAACGTTGCATGCAATGGACTTTTGTATGCGAGAAGACAATGTTCTAAAGTTAGCAGTCTAAACTATGGTCTGTAGTCTATGGGGTTAGACCGAGCATCTAACTCATGTTAAGACTATTATGTTGTCTAAAGCCTTAGAGGGGACGGTTTGTCTTGACTGTCTGGAGCTGGACTCCCAAGTAGAGACATGGATATGTTGCTTGGTGGTGACATATTAGGCCGGGACTAAAGCGTGATTAATCTACGTAGTCCGCTATGAGTGGATCAATCTGCTTTTGACGTTCATTGTGCAATAACCTTAATCCTGAGCAAATGAACTTCTTCATGTATATGACTTGTGTACTTTGATATTCCAATGGCTAAAGCGTCTCAGAGGTAGTAAGCTTATAGACCGGTTCGTTGGGTGCATGACTTGTATACGATGAAGGGTTTGTTTGCAGATATCGGAATCATAGCTCTGAGGAGTTAAAGGTATCCTCTTAAAGGCATTATACTGAATATGAAAATGGACAAGGCCTTGGGTCGTCTGCTGGGCGGATGACTTCTTATTCACATATGGTGAATAATCATTTTCTTAATTCGTTAGTATAATGGAACTTTAAGATAGCCTGATCAGTAGGATTAAACGGACTTTGACCTAAGGCTGATCATGGATATCATATGAGGGTTTTGCATATATGACAAGGTCATTGGATGGAAGCTCGTCACAGGCTTACGTAATACGGTATATAATTGGGAGTTCAGTTTCAGGTTTATAATGGTGTGACTCTGAAACAAGTGATCATATGATTGAGTTGTTCGGTAAAGAATGATGATCATATGGAATCACGGGAGCCCGATTATATATGTCCAAACAGTCCCTCTACTAGCTCCACATAATTCCTTAACGTTTGGCAAATTGATTTGTGTATGCTATTGGCTAGTTTATTATGCATGGATGGTGATGACACAGGATTAGGATGGTAGACAAGACTCTCTCCGGTTTGATTCAGATTTTGTTTTGGATAATAGAGTACACAATTATTCGAACTCCAAATAAAGTTGCCATGATTTTATTTGAGATTGGATTGGAGTTGTAGAAAATTATCCATGAGAACAAGAATATGAAACACAACCGTTTTGTGGAATTTGAAATTTGAATTTTGAAATTTGAAATTTGAATTTTGAAATTTGAAATTTGAATTTGAAATTTGAATTTGAAATTTGAATTTGAAATTCGAATTTGAAATTTGAATTTGAAATTCGAATTTGAAATTTGAAATTTGAAATTTGAAATTTGAAATTTGAATTTGAAATTTGAAATTCAAATTTTGAATCACAGTCCAAGTAGGATTCGAATTTGTTGTGGAAAATCCACAAGATTTGAAATTCGAATTTGAGTTGGATTTGGAGAGGATAATCTTGTTAGAATCCTACTTGAATTTTGAATCTAAATCCCAACAAAAGTGGACGAATTTTTTTTGAGGGTAATCCTCATGGAAAAATTCGGATTTTGTGGATAAGGTTCAAGGGAAAATTCAAGCTTCAATCCTAGTTAAATTTGGATTCTCTCCTTCCTTGAAAAGTGGCCGAAATTAGGGAGAATATCTCCTAGGAAATTCGGTTATTTTGGATAAGGTTGAGATAAGATTCAAGCTTGAAAATCCTAGTGGAATTTTTGATTCTCCCTTATCCATAATGGCCGAAATTTATGAGGAGATTTTCTCCAAGAAAAATTCGGATTTTTTGGTTGAAAAAGGGAGATAAAATTCTAGTTAAAATCTTGTTTAGATTTGGATTGGATTTATCCTAGGAAAACCGAATTTCATTGTGGAGATTCTCCCTTAGAAAATTCAGATTTTTTTGGTTATGGATTAGGGAGAAAATCTTTTCCTAGTCCAATTTGAATTCAGAGAATCACCTCATGCAGGTCTATAAATAGAGGTCCTGCCACTCTAGTTCTCTCAGACCAAAGACTCTCAGGTAAGCAGGCTTATTGTTGCACAGCTCATCATGACAATAAAGTTCTTTAGAGATCTGGGTGGTCGGAAGAAGACTAGCAGTGCTAGCATACCGATCGAGGTTCAGAGTGCCCACACACTCAGCCATTCGGGAATTCTAGAATAGTAGAGAAGGCTAGTTGGTTGAAGCCTCCGGTCATACTCCTCCTGCAGATTGACGTCCTTGAGGTATGAGTTTTAATTGTTGTTGGTTTATTGTATATGGCATCATGAGATATTTAACGATCTTAAAAATTTTTATTATTCCGCTGCGCTACTCTGATATGTTTTTACCAATTTATTTTCCTACAATTGGTATCAGAGCCATCTCATGACTATGCCATGTACATAAATTAGACAATTACTTAGTCTTTTTATTTATGTATGGATTTGATATTTAGAGAGTGGCATTCTAGGGTTCCTTTATGTTGTTATCATGGATTATGTATAAAGTATGTGGTTATTTTAATTTTTTCAATTATTATAAGCATGCTTGTTTATACCGGTTATGGTTCCTTAGAATTTAGAAAAATTGTATCTAGGAATTTTTATGTAACCATGGGAGCAGTTTATTAACACTGTAATTTTTCCATGGATTTTAATTTTGTCTCTTAGAATTTTTATGATTAGAATTTTTGTACACCGGAAATGGTTTAGGAAATTTTATGTAATTATTCTTGGAGGAGATTGAAGATTGAAGACCGTAATTTATTTTTTCCCAAAAGTTAAATTTGATTTAAAGATTGAAATTTTGATTGTGTGGAAAATTTCAATTTAATTGGGATTCAAATTAATTTTTGGAGATCCTAATAGGTAAATTGGAATATGGCACGAAAATCGAGACACGACCCCTTGGAATAGGCCGACGGGCCTTGGTGGGGCTGCAGCCCCTGCCTTCAGGCAGGATGGGGCTGCGGCAGCCCCTAAGCAGGCCCACACCACCCTGGCCGCAGGCTTGGCCTGCAGCCCAGGGTGGCCGTGGCCTGCCCAAGGCTGGCCGCAGCCTGGGCGTGCAGCCTGGCACTGCAGGCTTGGCCTGGAGCCCGGCAGGGCTGCACATGGGGCGGCCGTGGGCTGCCAGCCCCTCCGGGGTTGGTGGCTGCCCACGGCGGCTGCCGCCTACGGGGGCGGCGGTCCGACGGTCCAAAAACTCAGAAAATTTTGATTTTTAAATTAGAGATTTAATTTTAAATCATGTTTAAAAATATGTAATTAAAAATTTGAAATTTTTGAAATTACATATTATTACACATGATGTTTAAAATTGTTTAAAAATTTAAATTTGAAATTTTAATTTGAAATTCGAATTTGGAATTTGAATTTGAAATTTAAATTTTTGGATATTTAAATTTTAAATAATTCTTAGGATGAGAAATAAATGGAGAGGTTACATAAAGAAGGATACAAGAAGGCGGAACAAAATTCAAGACCCAAAGAATGCTTTGGATGGAATTTTGTAATCTTTATTTTCTTTGTTCTAGGATGGAACTATAGCTTGGTTATTCTGTCAATTATTTTTTCTGTGATATGTCATGGATGTATAAATATGTATTGATGGATGTTTTGTATGCATATTTGATAACATGTCATATAGGATAGGTGAGTGCCGCTCATACTATATTGATCATACATAATTTGTCAAAACTTGCATGTTTTTCAAAATATTGAGTGGGAGAGGGTTTCAAACAAAACCCACGGCCTCCATTGTTGATCCATATGTGAAAGCATGGTAATGCCTCGCGTCAGTTCTGCCCTGACCACACCCCTCGGTAGGTGTTTACCGCCGCCGGTATACTAGATTGGATCTCCTATGTGGAAAACGTGTTCGGGTGCGATCCTATTCATGACCACCCCTCGGTGGCTTGGTAGGACGTGGATCGGGCTACGTAAACAATGGTTATACACTCAAGACTCGTTTAGTTATTAACCTTCCCTAGAAGCTCTGTTAACTAAACTGGTGGCCAAATAAGCGGTTATTAATATATGTCTTAACCTTGGAGGATTTAAGGTAACATATATTAATTGGACGGGGTCCATGTTCCGGCTATTTGTTTTCATGACCACCCCTCGGTGGCTTGGGGCAATAGGTGCTGAGAATTACCGTTGCAATGCTACATGTTTTTTTTTCAAGTTTCATGTAGGAACATACTTGTATGTTTTATTTGCTAAATTGTCTGTATATTTGCTTGGGCTTTGTAATGATGTCTAGTATAATTTTATTTCAGTTCAAAATGTCACCGACACCCCTCATTTCGATACTTACTGAAAATAAGTTGAATGGCGATAATTATAAAGACTGGAAAAGAAATCTATTAATAGTTCTCAGCTGCGAGAAACACAAGTTCGTACTGGACGAACCATGCCCACCTGGGCCCAAACCTGACACACCACTTGAGGAAGTCCCGGTTGCCTATAATCGTTGGAGAGAATCCAATGAAATAGCTAGATGCTACATCCTTGCTAGCATGACGAGTGCTTTACAAAAGCAGCATGAGACTTATCAAGTTGCTGGGGAGATCATGGACAATTTGGAGGACATGTTTAGAGGCCAAGAAAAATTGGCTCGACAGTCCGCTATCACCAGCATTATGAACTCCAAGCAAAAGACGGGTACTCCGGTGAAGGACCATATGATCACTCTAACGGGATTCTTCGTTGAGGCTGTCGAGAATTGTGCTGAGTTAGACTACAACACCCAGATCAAGATGGTGTTCAAGACTCTGTCTAAAGATTTTTGTGGGGTTTAAGGCCGCATACAATCTGGCGACAAAGGAGTTAGGACTAACCGAGCTCATGAAGCAACTACAGGCTTATGAGCGGATGATCAGGGATGAGGATGTGGTCCGACCTAAAGGAGAGGCCAATTTGACGGAATCTTCCAATCCCTCACGGAAGAGGAAGAGGCCAAATAAGAAGCAAGTGGCTTCCAGTTCTTCTAATCCTCCTGTCTCAGACGGGAAGAAGAAGAACAAGAACAAGAAGCCAAAGGACCCTAAAAAAGTCCAAATGCTTCCATTGTGGGAAGGTAGGTCACTTCAAGAAGGCTTGCTGGGAATTCCTAGCCGCCAAGGGCAAGGAAGGTAAGGAACTTCATTACTTAGAAGCGTGTTTGGTGGAAAAATCGAAAGACACTTGGGTCATTGATTCGGGCGCCACTAATCATGTTTGTGTTTCTATGCAGGGGTTCGTGGAAACGAGAAGTCTACATGATAGGAGCCTCTCGTTGCGGACTAGAGATGGTAGTTTTATGGTGGCTGAGGCAGTGGGAGATGTTCACCTTTATTTTGATCAATTTAGGTTTATTTTATTGAAAGACTGTTTTTATGTTCCTAATTTTAGGAGGAACCTTATATCGGTAGCTTGTTTAATAAAGGATTCTTATTCAGTTTCTTTTAGTAAAAGAGTTTATATTCGTAGAAATAAGTCTTTTATCTGTTCCGGATGGATGGATGGAAACCTATATTTGATCAGACCAGAGATGTACTCACTGCTTGACACTGAATTAATTGATAGCTCTAAAAGGTTGAAAGTTTCTCACTCTAACAAGGCGTATCTTTGGCATTTAAGACTTGGTCATATTAATCAGGATAGGATTCAAAGATTGGTGAAAGATGGTCCTCTGGAATCTTTGGAGGAGATACAACTTCCCCAATGTGAGTCTTGTCTAGAGGGTAAGATGACTAAGAGGTCTTTTGGAGCTAAGAGTACAAGGGCTAAGGAGCTCTTAGAAATTGTGCATACTGACGTATGTGGCCCCATGAACGTCACAGCACGAGGAGGGTTCAAGTATTATGTCTCTTTCATAGATGATTACTCGAGGTATGGATATGTGTATCTGATGCACCGCAAGAGCGAAACCTTTGATAAGTTCAAAGAGTATCGTGCGGAAGTGGAAAAGCAATTGGATAAATCCATAAAGACACTTCGATCTGATCGAGGTGGCGAATACCTCTCCGATGAATTTCTAGGACATCTTGTAGAGAATGGGATTTTATCCCAATTGACTGCACCTGGTACAGAATGGTGTAGCTGAAAGGAGTGTTAGGAAATGCCCTAAGTATTAGAGACATTTTGATGTATTCATTTTGAACTGGATAATAAAATTATACATAGAGGTTATTCATTACATTGCTATCTGTCCTCGTCTTATTTACATATTAAAGTAAATGTAAGCAAATATGGCTCACTGACTGCTTGTGTTAAAACTGTTAGAACGTTGCATGCAATGGATTTTTGTATGCAAGAAGACAATGTTCTAAAGTTAGCAGTCTAAACTATGGTCTGTAGTCTATGGGGTTAGACCGAGCATCTAACTCATGTTAAGACTATTATGTTATCTAAAGCCTTGGAGGGGACGGTCTGTCTTGACTGTCTGGAGCTGGACTCCCAAGTAGAGACATGGATATGTTGCTTGGAGGTGACATATTAGACCGGGACTAAAGCGTGATTGATCTACGTAGTCCGCTATGAGTGGATCAATCTGCTTTTGACGTTCATTGTGCAATAACCTTAATCCTGAGTAAATGAACTACTTCATGTATATGACTTGTGTACTTTGATGTTCTAATGGCTAAAGCGTCTCAGAGGTAGTAAGCTTATAGACCGGTTCGTTGGGTGCATGACTTGTATACGATGAAGGGTTTGTTTGCAGATATCGGAATTATAGCTCTAAGGAGTTAAAGGTATCCTCTTAAAGGCATTATATTGAATGTGAAAATGGACAAGGCCTTGGGTCGTCTGCTGGGCGGATGACTTCTTATTCACATATGGTGAATAATCATTTTCTTGATTCGGTAGTATAATGGAACTTTAAGATAGCCTGATCAGTAGGATTAAACGGACTTTGACCTAAGGCTGATCATGGATATCATATGAGGGTTTTGCATATATGACAAGGTCATTGGATGGTAGCTCGTCACAGGCTTACGTAATACGGTATATAATTGGGAGTTCAGTTTCAGGTTTATAGTGGTGTGACTCTGAAATTAGTGATCATATGATTGAGTTGTTCGGTACAGAATGATGATCATATGGAATCACGGGAGCCCGATTATATATGTCCAATCAGTCCCTCTACTAGCTCCACATAATTCCTTAACGTTTGGCAAATTGATTTGTGTATGCTATTGGCTAGTTTATTATGCATGGATGGTGATGACACAGGATTAGGATGGTAGACAAGATTCTCTCCGGTTGGATTCAGATTTTGTTTTGGATAATAGAGTACACAATTATTCGAACTCCAAATAAAGTTGCCATGATTTTATTTGAGATTGGATTGGAGTTGTAGAAAATTATCCATGAGAACAAGAATATGAAACACAACCGTTTTGTGGAATTTGAAATTTGAATTTTGAAATTTGAAATTTGAATTTTGAAATTTGAAATTTGAATTTTGAATTTGAAATTTGAATTTGAAATTTGAATTTGAAATTCGAATTTGAAATTTGAATTTGTAATTTAAATTTGAAATTTGAAATTTGAAATTTGAAATTTGAATTTGAAATTTGAAATTCAAATTTTGAATCACAGTCCAAGTAGGATTCGAATTTGTTGTGGAAAATCCGCAAGGTTTGAAATTCGAATTTGAGTTGGATTTGGAGAGGATAATCTTGTTAGAATCCTACTTGAATTTTGAATCCAAATCCCAACAAAATTGGGCGAATTTTTTGAGGATAATCCTCAATGGAAAATTCAGTTTTTGTGGATAAGATTCAAGGGTAAATTCAAGCTTCAATCCTAGTTGAATTTGGATTCTCTTTACTCCCTAAAAGTGGCCGAAATTTTGGAGCCTAAATCCTAGGAAATTCGGTTATTTTTGGATAAGGTTGAGATGAGATTTAGCTTGAAAAATCCTAGTGGAATTTTGATTCTTCCTTATCCTAAAAGTGGCCGAAAATTTGGAGGAGATTTTCTCCTAAAGATTTCGGATTTTTTGGTTGAAAAAGGGAGATAAAATTCTAGTTAAAATCTTGTTTAGATTTGGATTGGATTTATCCTAGGAAAACCGAATTTAATTGTGGAGATTCTCCCTTGGAAAATTCGGATTTTTTGGTTTGGATAAGGGAGAAAATCTTTTCCTAGTCCAATTCGAATTCAGAGAATCACCTCATGCAGGTCTATAAATAGAGGTCCTGCCACTCCAATTCTCTTAGACCACAGACTCTCAGGTGAGCAGGCTTATTGTTGCACAGCTCATCGTGACAATAAAGTTCTTTAGAGATCTGGGTGGTCGGAAGAAGACTAGCAGTGCTAGCATACCGATCGAGGTTCAGAGTGCCCACACACTCAGCCATTCGGGAATTGGAGAATAGTAGAGAAGGCTAGTTGGTTGAAGCCTCCGGTCATTCTCCTCCTGCATATTGGCGTCCTTGAGGTATGAGTTTTAATTGTTGTTGATTTATTGTATATGGCATCATTAGATATTTAACGATCTAAAAATTTTTATTGTTTCACTGCGCCACTCTGATATGTTTTTACCAGTTTATTTTCCTACAATTGGTATCAGAGCCATCTCATGACTATGCCATGTACATAAATTAGACAATTACTTAGTCTTTTTATTTATGTATGGATTTAATATTTAGAGAGTGGCATTCTAGGGTTCCTTTATGTTGTTATCATGGATTATGTATAAAGTATGTGGTTATTTTAATTTTTTGAATTATTATAAACATGCTTGATTATACCGGTTATGGTTCCTTAGAATTTAGAAAAATTGTATCTAGGAATTTTTATGTAACCATGGGAGCAGTTTAATTAACACTGTAATTTTCCCATGGATTTTATTTTGTCTCTTAGAATTTTTATGGATAGAATTTTGTACACCGGAAACGGTATAGGAATTTTTTATGTAATTATTCTTGGAGGAGATTGAAGATTGAAGACCGTAATTTATTTTTCCCAAAAGTTAAATTTAATTTAAAGGTTGAAATTTTGATTGTGTGGAAAATTTCAATTTAATTGGGATTCAAATTAATTTTTGGAGATCCTAAAAGATAAATTGGAATATGACACGAAAATCGAGACACGACCCCTCGGGATAGGCCGATTAACCTTGGTGGGGCTGCAGCCCCTGCCCTCGGGCAGGATGGGGCTGCAGCAGCCCCTATACAGGCCCACACCACCCCCGGCCGCAGGCTCTGCCTGCAGCCAGGGGTGGCCGTGGCCTACCCAAGGCTGGCCGCAGCCTGGGCGTGCAGCCTCTGGCTGCAGGCGCTGCCTGCAGCCTGCCGGCTGCTGCGCCCAGTCTGGGCGTGCAGCCTAGCGCTGCAGGCTTGGCCTGCAGCCCGGCTGGGCTGCACAAGGGGCGGCCGTGGGCTGCCAGCCCCTCCGGGGTTGGTGGCTGCCCACGGCGGCTGCCGCCTTCACGAGCGGCGGTGCGGCGGTCCAAAATTTGAAAATTTTGATTTTTAAATTTGAGATTTAATTTTAAATCATGTTTAAAAAATATGTAATTGAAAATTTAAAATTTTTGAAATTACATATTATTACACATGATGTTTAAAATTGTTTAAAATTTAAATTTGAAGTTTAAATTTGAAATTCGAATTTGGAATTTGAATTTGAAATTTAAATTTTTGGGAGATTTAAATTTTAAATAATTCTTGGGATGAGAAATAAATGGAGAGGCTACATAAAGATGGATACAAGAAGGCGGAACAAAATTCAAGACCCAAAGAATGCTTTGGATGGAATTTTGTAATCTTTATTTTCTTTGTTCTAGGATGGAACCATGGCTTGGTTATTCTGTCAATTATTTTTCTGTGATATGTCATGGATGTATAAATATGTATTGATGGATGTTTTGTATGCATATTTGATAACATGTCATATAGGATAGGTGAGTGCCGCTCATACTATATTGATCATACATAATTTGTCAAAACTTGCATGTTTTTCAAAATATTGAGTGGGAGAGGGTTTCAAACAAAACCCACGGCCTCCGTTGTTGATCCATATGTGAAAGCATGGTAACGCCTCGCGTCAGTTCTGACCTGACCACACCCCTCGGTAGGTGTTTACCGCCGCCGGTATACTAGATTGGATCTCCTATGTGGAAAACGTGTTCGGGTGCGATCCTATTCGTGACCACCCCTCGGTGGCTTGGTAGGACGTGGATCGGGCTACGTAAACAATGGTTATACACTCAAGACTCGTTTAGTTATTAACCTTCCCTAGAAGCTCTGTTAACTAAACTGGTGGCCAAATAAGCGGTTATTAATATATATCTTAACCTTGGAGGATTTAAGGTAACATATATTAATTGGACGGGGTCCATGTTCTGGCTATTTGTTCTCATGACCACCCCTCGGTGGCTTGGGGCAATAGGTGCTGAGAATTACCGTTGCAATGCTACATGTTTTTTCAAGTTTCATGTAGGAACATACTTGTATGTTTTATTTGCTAAATTATCTGTATATTTGCTTGGGCTTTGTAATGATGTCTAGTATAATTTTATTTCAGTTCAAAATGTCACCGACACCCCTCATTTCAATACTTACTGAAAATAAGTTGAATGGCAACAATTATAAAGATTGGAAAAGAAATCTATTAATAGTTCTCAGCTGCGAGAGACACAAGTTCGTACTGGACGAACCATGCCCACCTGGGCCCAAACCTGACACACCACTTGAGGAGGTCCCAGTTGCCTATAATCGTTGGAGAGAATCCAATGAAATAGCTCGATGCTACATCCTTGCTAGCATGACGAGTGCTTTACAAAAGCAGCATGAGACTTATCAAGTTGTTGGGGAGATCATGGATAATCTGGAGGACATGTTCGGAGGCCAAGAAAAATTGGCTCGACAGTCCGCTATCACCAGCATTATGAACTCCAAGCAAAAGGCGGGTGCTCCGGTGAAGGATCATATGATCACTCTAATGGGATTCTTCGCTGAGGCTGCCGAGAATGGTGCTGAGTTAGACTACAACACCCAGATCGAGATGGTGTTCAAGACTCTGTCTAAAGATTTTGTGGGGTTTAAGGCCGCATACAATCTGGCGACAAAGGAGTTAGGACTTACCGAGCTCATGAAGCAACTACAGGCTTATGAGCGGATGATCAGGGATGAGGATGTGGTCCGACCTAAAGGAGAGGCCAATTTGGCGGAATCTTCCAATCCCTCACGGAAGAGGAAGAGGCCAAATAAGAAGCAAGTGGCTTCCAGTTCTTCTAATCCTCCTGTCTCGGACGGGAAGAAGAAGAAGAACAAGAAGCCAAAGGACCCTAAAAAGTCCAAATGCTTCCACTGTGGGAAGGTAGGTCACTTCAAGAAGGCTTGCCGGGAATTCCTAGCGTCCAAGGGCAAGGAAGGTAATGAACTTCATTACTTAGAAGCGTGTTTGGTGGAAGAATCGAAAGACACATGGGTCATTGATTCGGGCGCCACTAATCATGTTTGTGTTTCCATGCAGGGGTTCGTGGAAACGAGAAGTCTACATGATAGGAGCCTCTCGTTGCGGACTGGAGATGGTAGCTTTGTGGTGGCTGAGGCAGTGGGAGACGTTCATCTTTATTTTGATCAATTTAGGTTTATTTTATTGAAAGACTGTTTTTATGTTCCTAATTTTAGGAGGAACCTTATATCGGTAGCTTGTTTAATAAAGGATTCTTATTCAGTTTCTTTTAGTAAAAGAGTTTATATTCGTAGAAATAAGTCTTTTATCTGTTCTGGATGGATGGATGGAAACCTATATTTGGTCAGACCAAAGATGTACTCACTGCTTGACACTGAATTAATTGATAACTCTAAAAGGTTGAAAGTTTCTCACTCTGACAAGGCGTATCTTTGGCATTTAAGACTTGGTCATATTAATCAGGATAGGATTCAAAGATTGGTAAAAGACGGTCCTCTGGAATCTCTGGAGGAGGTACGACTTCCCCAATGTGAGTCTTGTCTAGAGGGTAAGATGACTAAAAGGTCTTTTGGAGCTAAGGGTACAAGGGCACAGAAGCTCTTAGAAATTGTACACACTGACGTATGTGGCCCCATGAACGTCACAGCACGAGGAGGGTTCGAGTACTATGTCTCTTTCATAGATGATTACTCGAGATATGGATATGTGTATCTGATGCACCGCAAGAGCGAAACCTTTGACAAGTTCAAAGAGTATCGTGCGGAAGTGGAAAAGCAATTGGATAAATCCATAAAGACACTTCGATCTGATCGAGGTGGCGAATACCTCTCCGATGAATTTCTAGGATATCTTGTAGAGAATGGGATATTATACCAATTAACTGCACCTGGTACTCCACAACAGAATGGTGTAGCCGAAAGGAGAAACAGGACCTTATTGGATATGGTACGGTCCATGATGAGTTACTCAACGCTGCCATTATCATTTTGGGGACATGCTTTACAGACGGCGTGGTATATTCTGAACCAGGTTCCGAGCAAATCAATTCCTAGAACTCCGTATGAATTGTGGCGTGGCAGGAAGCCCTCCCTTGGACATATGAGAATATGGGGCTGCCCGGCACATGTACTGGATGGGGATGCGAAGAAGTTGGAACCAAGATCAGAATTGTGCATGTTTGTAGGGTATCCAAAGGGAACTAGAGGAGGTCTGTTCTATAACCCGAAGGAACAAAAGGTCATTGTCTCAACCCATGCGACATTCTTGGAGGAAAGTCACATGAATGACTTTAAGCCTCGAAGCAAAGTGGTGCTAGAGGAGTTATCGGGTGAAAGAACTGCTCCACAGATTTCGATCTTGGACGCAAGTCCGAGTTCCAGTGAAAGACCTGCAGACGATCAACAATTTAGGGTGCCTCGTCGTAGTGGGAGGGTTTCTAAGAAACCTAATTTCTTTATGTATGATGCTGAGGTATACCAGGCCGAGGCTCATGAGCATGAGGAAGATCCGGTCACATATGATGAAGCTATAAAGGATGTTGATTCTAGATCTTGGAAACAGGCTATGAACAATGAGATGGATTCTATGAAATCCAACTCTGTTTGGGAACTTGTAGATTTGCCGGATGGGATAAAACCCATTGGATGCAAATGGGCCTACAAAAGAAAGAAGGATGCGGAAGGGAGAGTTGAAACTTTCAAAGCTAGACTGGTTGCAAAGGGATACACGCAAAAGGCTGGAATCGATTACGAGGAAACCTTTTCGCCTGTTGCTATGCTGAAGTCTATCCGTATTCTTCTATCCATTGCTGCGGCTCTCGATTACGAGATCTGGCAAATGGATGTCAAGACGGCATTCTTGAATGGCCATCTTGAAGAGTGTATCTATATGATACAGCCCGAAGGGTTTGTAGCAAAAAGCCAAGATAAGAAAGTCTGCAAGTTGCTTAGATCCATTTATGGATTAAAGCAGGCATCCCGCTCATGGAACCAGAGGTTTGATCAAGCGATTAAGACATTTGGTTTTGAGCAGAACGTTGATGAACCTTGTGTTTATAAACGTATTAAGGATGGAAAAGTGGTCTTTCTGATACTCTATGTCGATGATATACTACTCATTGGGAATGATGTAGGGAATTTATCATCGGTCAAGCTTTGGTTACACCAACAGTTTGACATGAAGGACTTGGGGGAAGCTAATTATGTTCTAGGCATTCGTCTCTTCAGAGATCGAAAGAACAAAATGATAGCGTTATCCCAAGCTTCATACATAGATAAAATAATTGACAAATATGCAATGCTAGAGGCAAAGAAAGGCTCACAACCTTCTATTGTCAGTCTAACTCTTTCATTGGATGACTGTCCCAAGACATCGGAAGAAAGAGAGCGTATGAGTAAGGTCCCTTATGCATCCGCTGTGGGTAGCCTTATGTACGCTATGCTTTGCACTCGCCCGGACATATGTTTTGCAGTAGGTAGGGTGAGTTGATATCAAGCGAATCCTGGAACCAAGCACTGGCAAGCAGTAAAGCATATACTCAAGTATCTTAAAGAGAACGAGGGATTATATGCTGGTGTATTCTGGAGGGGACCTAACACCCGTAGGATACACGGACTCAGACTTCCAGACTTGTAAGGATTTGAGGAAGTCGACATTAGAGGGCATATGGAGACAGGATAAGTAGATGTATGTAAGATCGCGTCCGAGGACAACATTGCCAATCCCTTTACTAAGACTTTGGTAGCTAGAAGCTTTGAGAGGCATGTAGAGGCGATGGGGATGTGTAACATGGCACATCTGCTGGCTTAGGGCAAGTGGGAGATTGTTAGGAAATGCCCTAAGTATTAGAGACATTTTGATGTATTCATTTTGAACTGGATAATAAAATTATACATAGAGGTTATTCATTACATTGCTATCTGTCCTCGTCTTATTTACATGTTAAAGTAAATGTAAGCAAATATGGCTCACTGACTGCTTGTGTTAAAACTGTTAGAACGTTGCATGCAATGGATTTTTGTATGCAAGAAGACAATGTTCTAAAGTTAGCAGTCTAAACTATGGTCTGTAGTCTATGGGGTTAGACCGAGCATCTAACTCATGTTAAGACTATTATGTTGTCTAAAGCCTTGGAGGGGACGGTCTGTCTTGACTGTCTGGAGCTGGACTCCCAAGTAGAGACATGGATATGTTGCTTGGAGGTGACATATTAGACCGGGACTAAAGCGTGATTGATCTACGTAGTCCGCTATGAGTGGATCAATCTGCTTTTGACGTTCATTGTGCAATAACCTTAATCCTGAGTAAATGAACTACTTCATGTATATGACTTGTGTACTTTGATGTTCCAATGGCTAAAGCGTCTCAGAGGTAGTAAGCTTATAGACCGGTTCGTTGGGTGCATGACTTGTATACGATGAAGGGTTTGTTTGCAGATATCGGAATCATAGCTCTGAGGAGTTAAAGGTATCCTCTTAAAGGCATTATACTGAATGTGAAAATGGACAAGGCCTTGGGTCGTCTGCTGGGCGGATGACTTCTTATTCACATATGGTGAATAATCATTTTCTTGATTCGGTAGTATAATGGAACTTTAAGATAGCCTGATCAGTAGGATTAAACGGACTTTGACCTAAGGCTGATCATGGATATCATATGAGGGTTTTGCATATATGACAAGGTCATTGGATGGTAGCTCGTCACAGGCTTACGTAATACGGTATATAATTGGGAGTTCAGTTTCAGGTTTATAGTGGTGTGACTCTGAAATTAGTGATCATATGATTGAGTTGTTCGGTACAGAATGATGATCATTTGGAATCACGGGAGCCCGATTATATATGTCCAATCAGTCCCTCTACTAGCTCCACATAATTCCTTAACGTTTGGCAAATTGATTTGTGTATGCTATTGGCTAGTTTATTATGCATGGATGGTGATGACACAGGATTAGGATGGTAGACAAGATTCTCTCCGGTTGGATTCAGATTTTGTTTTGGATAATAGAGTACACAATTATTCGAACTCCAAATAAAGTTGCCATGATTTTATTTGAGATTGGATTGGAGTTGTAGAAAATTATCCATGAGAACAAGAATATGAAACACAACCGTTTTGTGGAATTTGAAATTTGAATTTTGAAATTTGAAATTTGAATTTTGAAATTTGAATTTTGAATTTTGAATTTGAAATTTGAATTTGAAATTTGAATTTGAAATTCGAATTTGAAATTTGAATTTGAAATTTAAATTTGAAATTTGAAATTTGAAATTTGAAATTTGAATTTGAAATTTGAATTTGAAATTTGAAATTCAAATTTTGAATCACAGTCCAAGTAGGATTCGAATTTGTTGTGGAAAATCCACAAGGTTTGAAATTCGAATTTGAGTTGGATTTGGAGAGGATAATCTTGTTAGAATCCTACTTGAATTTTGAATCCAAATCCCAACAAAAGTGGGCGAATTTTTTGAGGATAATCCTCAATGGAAAATTCAGTTTTTGTGGATAAGATTCAAGGGTAAATTCAAGCTTCAATCCTAGTTGAATTTGGATTCTCTTTACTCCCTAAAAGTGGCCGAAATTTTGGAGCCTAAATCCTAGGAAATTCGGTTATTTTTGGATAAGGTTGAGATGATATTTAGCTTGAAAAATCCTAGTGGAATTTTGATTCTTCCTTATCCTAAAAGTGGCTGAAAATTTGGAGGAGATTTTCTCCTAAAGATTTCGGATTTTTTGGTTGAAAAAGGGAGATAAAATTCTAGTTAAAATCTTGTTTAGATTTAGATTGGATTTATCCTAGGAAAACCGAATTTAATTGTGGAGATTCTCCCTTGGAAAATTCGGATTTTTTGGTTTGGATAAGGGAGAAAATCTTTTCCTAGTCCAATTCGAATTCAGAGAATCACCTCATGCAGGTCTATAAATAGAGGTCCTGCCACTCCAGTTCTCTTAGACCACAGACTCTCAGGTGAGCAGGCTTATTGTTGCACAGCTCATCGTGACAATAAAGTTCTTTAGAGATCTGGGTGGTCGGAAGAAGACTAGCAGTGCTAGCATACCGATCGAGGTTCAGAGTGCCCACACACTCAGCCATTCGGGAATTGGAGAATAGTAGAGAAGGCTAGTTGGTTGAAGCCTCCGGTCATTCTCCTCCTGCATATTGGCGTCCTTGAGGTATGAGTTTTAATTGTTGTTGATTTATTGTATATGGCATCATGAGATATTTAACGATCTAAAAATTTTTATTGTTCCGCTGCACCACTCTGATACGTTTTTACCGATTTATTATCCTACAAGGAGAAACAGGACCTTATTAGATATGGTACGGTCCATGATGAGTTACTCAATGCTGCCATTATCATTTTGGGGATATGCTTTACAAACGGCGTGCTATATTCTGAACCAGGTTCTGAGCAAATCAATTCCTAGAACTCCGTATGAATTGTGGCGTGGCAGGAAGCCCTCCCTTGGACATATGAGAATATGGGGCTGCCCGGCACATGTACTGGATGGGGATGCGAAGAAGTTGGAACCAAGATCAGAATTATGCATGTTTGTAGGGTATCCAAAAGGAACTAAAGGAGGTCTGTTCTATAACCCGAAGGAACAAAAAGTCATTGTCTCAACCCATGCGACATTCTTGGAGGAAAGTCACATGAATGACTTTAAACCTCGAAGCAAAGTAGTGCTAGAGGAGTTATCGGGTGAAAGAACTGCTCCACAGATTTTGGTCTTGGACGCAAGTCCGAGTTCCAGTGAAAGACCTGCAGACGATCAACAATTTAGGGTGCCTCGTCGTAGTGGGAGGGTTTCGAAGAAACCTAATTTCTTCATGTATGATGCTGAGGTATACCAGGCCGAGGCTCATGAGCATGAGGAAGATCCGGTCACATATGATGAAGCTATGAATGATGTTGATTCTAAATCTTGGAAACAGGCTATGAACAATGAGATGGATTCTATGAAATCCAACTCTGTTTGGGAACTTGTAGATTTACCGGATGGGATAAAACCCATTGGATGCAAATGGGTCTACAAAAGAAAGAAGGATGCGGAAGGGAGAGTGGAAATTTTCAAAGCTAGACTGCTGCAAAGGGATACACGCAAAAGGCTGGAATCGATTACGAGGAAACGTTTTCGCCTGTTGCTATGCTGAAGTCTATCCGTATTCTTCTATCCATTGCTGCAGCTCTCGATTACGAGATCTGGCAAATGGATGTCAAGACGGCATTCTTGAATGGCCATCTTGAAGAGTGTATCTATATGATACAGCCCAAAGGTTTCATAGCAAAAGGCCAAGAAAGAAAAGTCTGCAAGTTGCTTAGATCCATTTATGGATTAAAGCAAGCATCCCGCTCATGGAACTAGAGGTTTTATCAAGCGATTAAAACATTTGGTTTTAAGCAGAACATTGATGAACCTTGTGTTTATAAACGTATTAAGGATGGAAAAGTGGTCTTTCTGATACTCTATGTCGATGATATACTACTCATTGGGAATGATGTAGGGAACTTATCATCGGTCAAGCTTTGGTTACACCAACAGTTTGATATGAAGGACTTGGGAGAAGCTAATTATGTTCTAGGAATTCGTCTCTTCAGAGATCAAAAGAACAAAATGATAGCATTATCCCAAGCTTCATACATAGATAAAATAATTGACAAATATGCAATGCTAGAGGCAAAGAAAGGCTCACAACCTTCTATTTCCGGTCTAACTCTTTCATTGGATGACTGTCCCAAGACATCGGAAGAAAGAGAGCGTATGAGTAAGGTTCCTTATGCATCCGCTGTGGGTAGCCTTATGTACGCTGTGCTTTGCACTCGCCCGGACATATGTTTTGCAGTAGGTATGGTGAGTCGATATCAAGCGAATCCTGGAACCAAGCACTGGCAAGCAGTAAAGTATATACTCAAGTATCTTAAGAGAACGAGGGATTATATGCTAGTGTATTCTGGAGGGGACCTAACACCCATAGGATACACGGACTCAGACTTCTAGACTTGTAAGGATTCGAGGAAATCGACATCTGGATCAGTGTTTTTACTCGAAGGAGGCGCCATTGTGTGGAGGAGCGTGAAGCAGGGCTGCACAGCTGACTCTACTATGGAGGCTGAGTATGTGGCTGCGGCTGAGGCATCTAAAGAAGCGGTTTGGCTCCGCAAGTTCTTTAGAGACCTTGAGGTCATTCCGGGTGTTGACAAGCCTATCAAACTTTACTGTGATAATACAGGGGCTATTGCCAACACAAGGGAATCTTGGCACCACAAGAGGACCAAGCACATTGATCGGAGATATCATATTATTAGAGGGCATGTGGAGACAGGACAAGTGGATGTATGTAAGATCGCGTCTGAGGACAACATCGCTGCTCCATTTACTAAGACTTTGGTGGCTAGAAGCTTTAAGAGGCATGTAGAGGCGATGGGGATGCGTAACATGGCACATCTGCTGGCTTAGGGCAAGTGGGAGATTGTTAGGAAATGCCCTAAGTATTAGAGACATTTTGATGTATTTATTTTGAACTGGATAATAAAATTATACATAGAGGTTATTCATTACATTGCTATCTGTCCTCGTCTTATTTACATGTTAAAGTAAATGTAAGCAAATATGGCTCACTGACTGCTTGTGTTAAAACTGTTAGAACGTTGCATGCAATGGACTTTTGTATGCGAGAAGACAATGTTCTAAAGTTAGCAGTCTAAACTATGGTCTGTAGTCTATGGGGTTAGACCGAGCATCTAACTCATGTTAAGACTATTATGTTGTCTAAAGCCTTAGAGGGGACGGTTTGTCTTGACTGTCTGGAGCTGGACTCCCAAGTAGAGACATGGATATGTTGTTTGGTGGTGACATATTAGGCCGGGACTAAAGCGTGATTAATCTACGTAGTCCGCTATGAGTGGATCAATCTGCTTTTGACATTCATTGTGCAATAACCTTAATCCTGAGCAAATGAACTTCTTCATGTATATGACTTGTGTACTTTGATGTTCCAATGGCTAAAGCGTCTCAGAGGTAGTAAGCTTATAGACCGGTTCGTTGGGTGCATGACTTGTATACGATGAAGGGTTTGTTTGCAGATATCGGAATCATAGCTCTGAGGAGTTAAAGGTATCCTCTTAAAGGCATTATACTGAATGTGAAAATGGACAAGGCCTTGGGTCGTCTGCTGGGCGGATGACTTCTTATTCACATATGGTGACTAATCATTTTTTTAATTCGGTAGTATAATGGAACTTTAAAATAGCCTGATCAGTAGGATTAAACGGACTTTGACCTAAGGCTAATCATGGATATCATATGAGGGTTTTGCATATATGACAAGGTCATTGGATGGTAGCTCGTCACAGGCTTACGTAATACGGTATATAATTGGGAGTTCAGTTTCAGGTTTATAGTGGTGTGACTCTGAAACTAGTGATCATATGATTGAGTTGTTCGGTAAAGAATGATGATCATATGGAATCACGGGAGCCCGATTATATATGTCCAAACAGTCCCTCTACTAGCTCCACATAATTCCTTAACGTTTGGCAAATTGATTTGTGTATGCTATTGGCTAGTTTATTATGCATGGATGGTGATGACACAGGATTAGGATGGTAGATAAGATTCTCTCCGGTTTGATTCAGATTTTGTTTTGGATAATAGAGTACACAATTATTCGAACTCCAAATAAAGTTGCCATGATTTTATTTGAGATTGGATTGGAGTTGTAGAAAATTATCCATGAGAACAAGAATATGAAACACAACCGTTTTGTGGAATTTGAAATTTGAATTTTGAAATTTGAAATTTGAATTTTGAAATTTGAAATTTGAAATTTGAATTTGAAATTTGAATTTGAAATTTGAATTTGAAATTCGAATTTGAAATTTGAATTTGAAATTTGAAATTTGAATTTGAAATTTGAAATTCAAATTTTGAATCACAGTCCAAGTAGGATTCGAATTTGTTGTGGAAAATCCACAGGGTTTGAAATTCGAATTTGAGTTGGATTTGGAGAGGATAATCTTGTTAGAATCCTACTTGAATTTTGAATCTAAATCCCAACAAAAGTGGACGAAATTTTTTTGAGGATAATCCTCATGGAAAAATTCAGATTTTGTGGATAAGGTTCAAGGGAAAATTCAAGCTTCAATCCTAGTTGAATTTGGATTCTCTCCTTCCTTGAAAAGTGGCCGAAGTTAGGGAGAATATCTCCTAGGAAATTCGGTTATTTTGGATAAGGTTGAGATAAGATTCAAGCTTGAAAATCCTAGTGGAATTTTTGATTCTCCCTTATCCATAATGGCCGAAATTTATGAGGAGATTTTCTCCAAGAAAAATTCGGATTTTTTGGTTGAAAAAGGGAGATAAAATTCTAGTTAAAATCTTGTTTAGATTTGGATTGGATTTATCCTAGGAAAACCGAATTTCATTGTGGAGATTCTCCCTTAGAAAATTCAGATTTTTTGGTTATGGATAAGGGAGAAAATCTTTTCCTAGTCCAATTCGAATTCAGAGAATCACCTCATGCAGGTCTATAAATAGAGGTCCTGCCACTCCAGTTCTCTCAGACCACAAACTCTCAGGTGAGCAGGCTTATTGTTGCACAGCTCATCGTGACAATAAAGTTCTTTAGAGATCTGGGTGGTCGGAAGAAGACTAGCAGTGCTAGCATACCGATCGGGGTTCAGAGTGCCCACACACTCAGCCATTCGGGAATTGGAGAATAGTAGAGAAGGCTAGTTGGTTGAAGCCTCCGGTCATTCTCCTCCTGCAGATTGGCGTCCTTGAGGTATGAGTTTTAATTGTTGTTGGTTTGTTGTATATGGCATCATGAGATATTTAACGATCTTAAAAATTTTTATTGTTTCGCTGCGCCACTCTGATACATTTTTACCGGTTTATTTTCCTACAGTTCCAGGCATCAACTCAATTTCGAATGAGATTTCTCTTTCTGGAGGTATCCGTTGTAACTCTTCAAGAAATACATCAAGAAATTCTCTAACAATAGGAACATCTTCAGGTTGAAGCTTCTATTCCACTGTAGCATCCACCACATGTGCCAGATATTCCATACAACCACTGGCCATCAGCTTACTCGCTTTTAGTGAACTGATCATCATCTTCCCGGGTTTTCGAGAAGCATCGACATATTCGAAACTCTCTTCTTCCTCGGGTTGGAATACTATTTTTCGATTTCGGAAGTCGATCGTAGCTTGATATTTCCCTAGGAAATCCATGCCTAGAATCACATCGTAATCCATGATCCTCATTACGATCAACTCAGCATAAACTCCCTATTTGCCATATATACTGGTACATGAGATAGCTAGTAATTGGACAACAATACTTCCCTAGATGGTGAAGCTGTCTTAAATACTCTTCCCATATAGTCTTTAGGAAGTCCTATCTTGTCAGCAAATTCATAGGAAACAAAAGAATGCATAGCACCAGAATTGAATAGTACAGAGGCTACATGACTAGTGACAATAAGCTGACCTGTCACCACATTCGATGTTCTTGCCTCTGCATCCTTCTTGATGTAGGCCATCACACGAGCATCAGCACGTGGCACATGCTCCTGGCATTGCGGCCTTACTGGAGACTCTTCAACTCTAGCCTGAAGGGAATGAGCTTGTGGGCGTGTCTGGTGCGGTTGGGAAGTGCCTTGCCCACCCTGCCTATTGTTTGGATAGTTCCTGACGTAATGACCTTCCTTTCCACATTCATAGCGAACAAGTGGCCCAAATCTGCATTGCCCAGAATGTCTCTTCCCGCATGTAGGACAATTTTGTACATTGGATTTCGCATTTCCAGCTGTTCTTCGCTGCTGGTTTCGATTATTGGCCTGGCGATTTCCAGTAAAATTGCCTTTCCTCTTATGTTGCTGGGATCCTTGATTATTGCCCTGGCCTGGTTTAGCATTCTGATTTGGCTTGCTCAATTGACCAACTTGCGTAGACTTAGCCAAAGCCCTCTCTTTCTTTTTGGCCTCCCAGTGTTTCTCTCTTTCCTCTTTCTGTCGGGCTACGTGAAACTCCGCTCTGATGGCCCAACTAACACAATCTGCTACAGAAGTAGGCGGTACCTGTCCAGTATCTACCAATGTAGCAATTTCTGGCCTGAACATCCTGATCATTTTCTATATTTTCTCCCTCTCAATAGGGACTACATAAGGAGATAAACGGGATAACTGGTCGAACTTTCGACAAACTTCACTCACCGACATATTTCCTTGCGTCAATTCTAAGAACTCTTTCTGCTGTTGTCTCAGAGATGCAGGGTCATAATATTTCTGGTTAAATTCTTCCATAAATTCCGCCCAACTCATGGTAGACACATTTCTTCTCATTCGCACAGTGTCCCACCAAAAACGAGCATCTTTCCTCAACACAAAAGACGCACATGTGACCTTTTCCTGGTCAGTTAGGTTCATGAATTCCATGATCACTTGTAATGACGACAACCAGTCTTCAGCCTCTAGAGGATTAGTAGAACCTTCAAATTCTGACGGCCTCATATGCCTGAATCTTTCATAAAGGGGTTCCAGATTTAATACCGGTTGCGGTTCAAGAACTCTCTCATGTACAGCAGCTGGAGGGATAACTAGATCTACCTCAGCTTCCTGTTCTACTTGGGTACCTTCAGAACCTTGCCTCTTTTCTAACTCCTTTACTCGTTGTCTCAGATTAGCATTTTCTTGCATCTGAGCTTCTAGTAAGGCTTGTATCTGATCTAATCTCTCCATGATATTAGGGCGTCGTTCTCGTTCCTCTGGTCATTTTCGCAAATCCACCATCTTACCTATTATCCTATTATAGCACGACAATTTACCGTTAGCTTTTCCATGACCACATTCGTAAAATCATATAAATTTACGAAATTCAGGGTAATGTAAAGCCACATCATCATAACACACCATCGTACAATATATAATCATTTTGATATTTCATTCATAACAAAACGTTTATATATCTTACGTAACCATCACCAGTCATATATACATCGGCCATCATATACATCTTGGCCATAAGTCTATACAAAAGAGCTTTTCTCTATAAGCTACTTATGTACATGCATACATCTACTAGTCACACATTCCCTGTGTCTGGGACTAGAGGATATTCTTCTAGATCCTCATCGTCATCTAGATCATCTGAGTCATCACCACCCCTAGGCAATGCTCCCTGTCCTGAGTCATCACCTCCTCGTGGTCTAGACGGTCCGACCTCATGATCGTTCATCATTCTACTTGGCCCAAAGATGCGTGCCATCATCTCATCTTGACCCAGTGTCTCTCATCGACTCTGCATCAGATGCTCAATCAAAATCTCCCTCTTGATCGTCCTGATCGTAACTACAAACTCTTGGAGTGTAGGAGGATATAGCTTAATCACCCTTTGTCTCAACTCCATGGGTAAACCTCTCCAGAAAAGCTCACAACAGTTTGCTTCAGTGAGGTTGGGCAATGGACATCTCCTCCTAATGGTCTCCTCAAATCGTGCTGCATAAGACATAACTGTCTCACCAGACAACATGACCATCCTCTCTGTCTGGAGAATATAATCCCTAACCTCATCAAATCCAGGATACGCGGGTGTAACTGCCTCTCGTGTCTCTGGAGGTGCTGGAGCAGGTGTCGGATCCTTAGGCAGAAATTGATCAGCCAATCGTTGACAGAACTCAGCCCAACTGAATCCCAATAGAATCTCCTAGTCACAATACTCCTAGAATACTCGAGCATCTCCCTGAAACATACTTATGGCCAACTAGATCCACATCTCTCGGTCGATATCACACATCACCATAATCCTTTCTATGGCATGGAGCCAGTTCTTCGTCTCCATCGACTGTCATCCACCATCAAACATAGGGGGATTGCTAGCTCTGAACGCCTGTACTGCCCGAGCTGAAACTCTCACCCCAATATGTTGGCGTCCACCAACAACTGGAATGTCCACTACTACAGGTGGATGAAGTATCGGTCGAGGCTGTACTACATCTACTAGAGCAAGTGCTGGTGCTGGAGGTCTCTCTGGCATCAGGGGTCTAACTACCGGTCGTTGGGAAACAGAAGACCTCACAATAGGTCTCGTCCATACCCGTAACACCCCTCTCGGTCGTGGTAGCGATGGTCTCACATAAGGAGGTTTGGTCATCTTGCTACCTATAAGATAATTATTTTCATATAAGAAAATAATTCACTAAACTTAAATAAACTACTTACTTGGATAGTGGTGCAGGATGCGCGAAGTGTCAAATCGGGATATGGTCAACACTGCTCTGATATACCAACTATGGCAGCAGTTGGTAATCTAAATTAGACCAATCGTAAATCCGCTCTGATACCAACTGTAGCAGCAGTTAGTATTCTAAACTAAACCAACCGTAAACCCGCTCTGATACCAACTGTGGCAGCAGTTGGTAATCTAAACTAAACCAACCGTAAACCGGCTCTGATACCAACTGTGGCAGCCCGCCCTTTGTAGAGATCATACAATACTATTACAGTTAAGCTTTATCGCTAACTGCGATAAATTGTACTCTCATGGGTCACCGGCTAATCTATCTCTCTTGTAAAACATGACGTTTTTGGGGAATTTTTTTTTAAACATTATGTAAAATATTATCCACTAATCACTTTGTTTGCTAATACAAAGTAATTTACATAATACAGTACTTTCATAAAATATATATTATTATAAAAGACTGTTTCTTTTTCCCTTCTCATTTATCGCTCAGCGGAAAGACTTTGGCAGGACCATATCTCTGGCCTCCTATCCCATTTGACATGCGCTATCCCGTTCACCATCCAATCATATAAAGCTACTGAGTTGGTCGCTTATCTGCAACATAAACAAAAATGGTGAGCTACAGGCTCAGTAAGTTCAAACATGCAAGAAATAAAATTTCTATGAATAGTACGTTCACCACTATTCATACATGAATAGTAACTTTGACCACTATTCATTGTGAATAGTAAGTTTGACCACAACACAGTATATCAACAGTACATCTACCGCGATGTTAGTACCCTCACGAAACTGTCTTATGCTCAATTATGACATAGTTTCAGTTTTAGGTAATTATTTTTTATTATGTTCTGGTTTTGAGCTCAGGTTGGCAGTACCATTTAAGTGCGCATGACTGGGAGCGATACATTAGTGCTGACCTCCACAGCCTTAAACTCATAGCCCCGAAAGCAAATTTATACATGACTGGGAGCGGTACATTAGTGCTGACCTCCACAGCCTTAATCTCATAGCCCCGAAGGTAAAATTTACCTCCCTGTACGAAAGGCTGGTGCGCCAAAAGTGGTTTCATTACAGACTTTTTAAAGTTCTAACCCGGTGACTTTATATTGCCCCGTGGTTAGGAATGGTTCACATTTTAATTTTTAGGTGAGTGAGTTTCATTAACCTCGCTCTAGTGCCCGAAGCACAATTTACTATGTGTCCCATTCTCAATAGTGCCCGTAGCACATTTCGTCTCTCTCTATTCTATAATAGTGCCCGTAGTACATATGTACCTAACTTATAGTTAGTACATCAAAGTTAGCAATAATAATGCTATATGTTGCAGACAGGTAAATGTCTGAACTTACCTTATCAGTTTCTTCCCCTTTTCTTTCTTGGATCTTCGATCGCCCTCCTTGTAGGTCGATTTTGGGATCCTACAGACAAAACCTTGTTTGTTAATTTCATTTCCATTTATAGCTTTTATTTTTCATTAAAAAGCTTAAATAAAACCTATTTATAAATTTTTAGGCTTTATTTATCATTTTCCCCATTTTTCTCAACTTTTGTAAAATTACGATTTTACCCCTATATTTTGACAAAATTACAATTTTGCCCCTGACGGAATTTTCTCGATCCAGACTGCATTTTTGGCTCTCAGAAACTTTTCTGACTCTTTTCTATTCATTACCGAGTTCGTTTCTATTTTATTTCCATTTTTCACTTTCCCGATCCTCGGGAAGCACTATTCCGACCCTTACGTTGGTTTAGTGATTTTCTATCGTTTCGGAGCCTCAAATGAACGTTTTACTAGTATTTAAACCGTTCATCTAGACGTTCCCGATCTAGGTCTCCGAGGCTTGGATTTTCCGTATCCGACTCAGACCTTTATTTCATTTTCCAAAAACGCCCCCCCTCGGGGTCCGTTTTTTAGTTTCACTCGCGTTTTACATTTTTAAGGGGACGGATTACTATTCACGAACAACCCCTTAGGTTTTCCTTATTCAATTTTCTTTTAGGGACTCGGGTTTCCGACCTGACCCTAAACTTTTATTTTTAATTTCCTTTTTACCCCAAATGCCGTTTTCGAAATTTCGGTAGCATTTCGGCGTAAATTTAAGGCTACCGACGTTAGGTATGCCTCGAACCATATGTACCTGCCACGTACTATACCAAAGTCCTAGTTTATGTAAAAGTTTCCCAAACTTTTACATAAAAGCTCACAAAATTTCAATTCACATTTTGAACCACATTCCACAAAATTTCTTTCAATTTTACCCTTAGTTTTAGCCACGGTTTTCACACTCAAAACCTAACCAAAGCTTCTCAATTTTTCAACCAAATTTTAGACTATTCCAATGTCATTACCTAGCACATTTTCAAGCCATTTTCCATGCATTTTAGAACAATATTCTTAGGGTTTTTAAACACACATAACCCACGGTCATTTAAAATAAAACACGCACCAAATTTTGTTTCATGCTTTCAATCACATAACCATCATTTCCATAATTAAATGCATGATTTAAACCATCCAAACATCAAGTAAATCATGCAAAAATATTCACTAAACCCTAATTGCAAGCCACGGCCATTTTAGGGTTTTTAATTCCAAAATGTTTCCAAGCTTTATAACCACACAAATCATGCTTTACATTTAACCAAAACATGATTTAAAGCATTTCCACACTTAAACCACAACAATTCATCATTAACTACACATGGTAACCCACGGTTTTACCCTTGGAAAACCAACCAAAATTTTGTTTTTCTTTAAACAAAATGCATGGTTTTTCTTCTAATCACACCCTTAACAAAACCCAAGCACCAAATCAACCAAAACAAGCCACAAATTTTCTCATCTTCATACTATTCATCCCACGGATTTTAGGGAGAAAAATCAAGAAAAAATGCAAACCAAAGAAGGTTACCTTGCTTTATTGCTTCCTTTGCCTTCAATGAAGTGTTTGACACCACTTTTGTGAAAAAAAAACTTGGAAGATTTGCTTGGTTCCTCTTGGTTGCTCACGTATTCACCATGGAGAACACTTAGAAAATTTTTTTCTTATGTTTTGGCTTTGAAATGGCTACGGCCACTTTGTTCGAAACTTTACCGACTTAAGCACTAAAGGAACCAATTAATTTGGCTCCCAACCAATGAGAAATCAATACTTATCAAGCCATTTCTTTCCAAATTTTTCGAATATTTAATTTGGTTAATTTTGGCCAAATCTTGGCCTTTAGATCAAAAAGCAACTTAATCTTGGCCATTAATGCCACCAACCACCATATTTCTTATACTTATTAATTTGGCTTTATGATGTCATAAATGTAAAGTAAAGTGTTGACTTTGACTTTACTATTCACATTAATTCGGCTACTTTTTGACCGATGTCGGTTCGAATTGAAATTTTCCTGAAATCATCCCGGCGGGTCTCCTGTGCAGTCGGATCGATTTATACTGCTTCCGTTTGATCAAAATCAATCCCGGAAGTTTCTCATCTTTTAGTGCACCGGTTAGGGTTTTCAATGCCGTTTTTGGCACCGTTCCACCCGTTTCAACTTAGTGAATTTTATCAACACTGAATTCTTACTCGTAAGTATTGTTAGAACATTTTAATACATTCTGAACAATATAAATACATTTATTACACTCTTTAAATAGTATAAATTGTTATATACATACGTCTGTACATTTTCTTCTGAGAATGGCTGAATTTCCCGGTTGTCACACCCAATGAACCGGTCTATAAGCTTACTGCCTCTGAGACGCTTTAGCCATTGGAACATCAAAGTACACAAGTCATATACATGAAGTAGTTCATTCACTCAGGATTAAGGTTACTGCACAGTGAATGTCAAAAGCAGATTAATCCACTTATAGCAGACTATGTAGATTAATCACGCTTTAGTCTCGATCTAATATGTCACCACCAAGCAACATATTTATGTCTCTACTTGGGAGTCTATGCTCCAGACAGTCAAGACAAACTGTCCCCACTATAGCTTTAGACAACATAATAGTCTTAACATGAGTTAGATGATCGATCTAACCCCATAGACTACAAACCTTAATTTAGACCACTTACTTTAGAACATTGTCTTCTCGCATACAAAAAGTCCATTGCGTGCAACGTTCTAACAGTTTTAACACAAGCAGTCAGGGAGCCATATTTGCTTACATTTACTTTAACATGTAAATAGAATGAGGACAAATAGCAATATGATGAATAACCTCTTTTTATAATTTTATTATCCAGTTCAAAATAAATACATCAAAATGTCTCTAATGCTTAGGGCATTTCCTAACAATCTCCCACTTGCCCTAAGCCAGTAGATGTGCCGTGTTACACATCCCCATCACCTCTACATGCCTCTCAAAGCTTCTAGCCACCAAAGTCTTAGTAAAGGGATTGGCAATGTTGTCCTCGGATACGATCTTACATACATCCACTTGTCCTGTCTCCACATGCCCTCTACGATCAAGAACACTAATCTTAATGTCGACTTCCTTGAATCCTTACAAGTCTGGAAGACTCAGTCCGTGTATCCTACGGGTGTTAGGTCCCCTCCAGAATACACCAACATATAATCCCTCGTTCTCTTAAGATACTTGAGTATATGCTTTACTGCTTGCCAATGCTTGGTTCTAGGATTCGCTTGATATCGACTCACCATACCTACTGCAAAACATATGTCCAGGCGAGTGCAAAGCATAGTGAATATAGGGTTACCCATAGTGGATGCATAAGGGACCTTACTCATACGCTATCTTTTTTTTTATGTCTTAAGACAGTCATCTAATGAAAGAGTTAGACTGGCTATAGAAGGTTGTGAACCTTTCTGTGCCTCTTGCATTGCATATTTGTCAATTATTTTACCTATGTATGAAGCTTGGGATAACGCTATCATTTTGTTCTTTCGATCTCCGAAGAGACGAATGCCTAGAACATAATTAGCTTCTCCCAAGTCCTTCATGTCAAACTGTTAGTGCAGCCAAAGCTTGACCGATGATAAGTTCCCTACATCATTCCCAATAAGTACTATATCATCGACATAGAGTACCAGAAAGACCATTTTCCATCCTTAATACGTTTATAAATACAGGGTTCATCAACGTTCTACTCAAAACCAAATGTCTTGATTGCTTGATCAAATCTCTGGTTCCATGAGTGGGATGCTTGCTTTAATCCATAAATGGATCTAAGCAACTTACAGACTTTTCTTTCTTAACCTTTTGGCATGAACCCTTCGGGCTGTATCATGTAGATACATTCCTCAAGATGGCCATTCAAGAATGCCGTCTTGACATCCATTTGTCAGATCTCGTAATCGAGAGCCACAGCAACAGACAGAAGAATACAGATGGACTTCAGCATAGCAACAGGCGAAAAGGTTTCATCGTAATCGATTTCAGCCTTTTGCGTATACCCTTTTACAACCAGTCTAGCTTTGAAAGTTTCCACTCTCCCTTCCGCATCCTTCTTTCTTTTGTAGACCCACTTGCATCTAATGGGTTTTTTCCCATTCAGCAGATCTAGAAGCTCCCAAACAAAGTTGGGTTTCATAGAATCTATCTCATTGTTCATGGCCTATTTCCAAGATTTAGAATCAATATCATTTATAGCTTCATCATAGGTGACCAGATCATCCCCATGCTCATGAGCTTCAGCCTGGTATACCTCAGTGTCATACATGAAGAAATTAGGCTTCTTCGAAACCCTCCCACTACGACAAGGCACCCTAAATTATCGATCATCTGCAACTCTTTCATCGAAACTCAGACATGCATCCAAGACTGAAACCTGTGAAGCAGTTCTTTCACTCGGTAATTCCTCTAGCACCACTTTGCTTCGAGGCTTAAAGTCATTCATGTGACTTTCTTCCAAGAATGTCGTATGGGTTGAAACAATGACTTTTTGTTCCTTCGGGCTATAGAACAGACCTCCCTTAGTTCCCTTAGGATACCCTATGAACATGCACAATTCTGATCTTGGTTCCAACTTCTTCGCATCCCCATCCAGTACATGTGCCGGGCAGCCCCACATTCTCATATGTCCAAAAGAAGGCTTCCTGCCATGCCACAATTCATACGAAGTCTTGGGAATTGACTTGCTTGGAACCTGGTTCAGAATATAGCACGCCGTTTGTACTGCATATCCCCGGAATGATAACGACAGCGTTGAATAACTCATCACGGACCGTACCATATCCAACAAGGTCCTGTTTCTCCTTTCAGCTACACCATTTTGTTGTGGAGTACCGGGTGCAGTCAATTGGGATAATATCCCATTCTCTACAAGATGTCCAAGAAATTTGTCGGAGAGGTATTCACCACCTTGATCAGATCGAAGTTTCTTTATGGATTTATCCAATTGCTTTTCCACTTCCGAACGATACTCTTTGAACTTGTCAAAGGTTTCACTCTTGCGGTGCATCAGATACACATATCCATACCTCGAGTAATCGTCTATAAAGGAGACGTACGACTTAAACCTTCCTCGTGCTGTGATATTCATAGGGCCACATACGTTAGTGTGCACAATTTCTAAAAGTTCCTGAGCCCTAGTACCCTTAGCTCCAAAAGACTTCTTAGTCATTTTACCCTCTAGACAAGACTCACATTGAGGAAGACGTACCTCCTCCAGAGATTCTAGAGGACCATCTTTCACCAACCTTTGAATCCTATCCTGATTAATATGACCAAGTCTTAAATGCCAAAGATACGCCTTGTTAGAGTGAGAAACTTTCAACCTTTTAGAGTTATCTATTAATTCGGTATCAAGTAGTGAGTACATCTTTGGTTTGATCAAATATAGGTTTCCATCCATCCATCCAGGACAGATAAACGACTTATTTCTACGAATATCAACTCTTTTATTAAAAGAAACTGAATAAGAATCCTTTATTAAACAAGCTACTGATATAAGGTTCCTCCTAAAATTAGGAACATAAAAACAATCTTTTAATAAAATAAACATAAATTCATCAAAGCAAAGGTAAACATCTCCCACTGCCTTAGCCACCACTAAGCTACCATCTCCAGGCTGCAACGAGAGGCTCCTATCATGTAGACTTCTCGTTTCCACGAACCCCTGCATAGAAACACAAACATGATTAGTGGCACCCGAATCAATGACCTAAGTGTCTTTCGATTCTTCCACCAAACACACTTCTAAATAGTGAAGTTCCTTACTTTCCTTGCCCTTAGCGGCTAGGAATTCTTGGAAAGCCTTATTGAAGTGACCTACCTTCCCACAGTGGAGGCACTTGGACTTTTTAGGGTCCCTGTGCTTCTTTTTCTTCTTCTTCTTCTTCTCATCTGAGATAGGAGGATTAAAAGAACTGGAAGCTGCTTGCTTCTGATTTGGCCTCTTCCTCTTCCGTGAAGGTTTGTAAGATTCCACCAAATTTGCCTCTCCTTTTAGTTGGACCGCATCCCCATCCCTGATCATCCGCTCATAAGCTTGGAGTTGCTTCATGAGCTCAGTGAGTCCTAACTCCCTTGTCACCAGATTGTATGCAACCTTAAACCCCACAAAATCTTTTGACAGAGTTTTGAACACCATCTCGATCTGGGTGTTATAGTCTCAGTACCGTTCTCGGCAGCCTCAGCAAAGAATCCCATTAGAGTGATCAGATGGTCCTTCACTGGAGTACTTGCCTTCTGGTTATAGCAGACTGTCAAGCCAATTTTTCTTGGCCTCTGAACATGTCCTCCAGATTGTCCATGATCTCCCCAGCAACTTAATAAGTCTCATGCTACATTTGTAAAGCACTCGTCATGCTAGCCATAATGTAGCACCGAGCTATCTCATTGGATTTTCTCCAACGAGTATAGGCAATGGGGACCTCCTCAAGTGGTGTGTCAGGTTTGGGTCTAGGTGGGCTTGGTTTGTCCAGTACGAACTTGTGTTTCTCGCAGTTGAGAACTATCAATAGATTTCTTTTCCAGTCTTTATAATTATCGCCATTCAGCTTATTTTCAACAAGTATTGAAATGAGGGGTGTCGGTGATATTTTGAACTGAAATAAAATTATAGTAGACATCAATACAAAGCCCAAGCAAATATACAGATAATTTAGCAAATAAAACATACAAGTATGTTCTGTTAGGAAATGCCCTAAGTATTAGAGACATTTTGATGTATTTATTTTGAACTGGATAATAAAATTATACATAGAGGTTATTCATTACATTGCTATCTGTCCTCGTCTTATTTACATGTTAAAGTAAATGTAAACAAAGATGGCTCACTGACTGCTTGTGTTAAAACTGTTAGAACGTTGCATGCAATGGACTTTTGTATGCGAGAAGACAATGTTCTAAAGTTAGCAGTCTAAACTATAGTCTGTAGTCTATGGGGTTAGACCGAGCATCTAACTCATGTTAAGACTATTATGTTGTCTAAAGCCTTAGAGGGGACGGTTTGTCTTGACTGTCTGGAGCTGGACTCCCAAGTAGAGACATGGATATGTTGCTTGGTGGTGACATATTAGGCCGGGACTAAAGCGTGATTGATCTACGTAGTCCGCTATGAGTGGATCAATCTGCTTTTGACGTTCATTGTACAATAACCTTAATCCTGAGCAAATGAACTTCTTCATGTATATGACTTGTGTACTTTGATGTTCCAATGGCTAAAGCGTCTCAGAGGTAGTAAGCTTAAAGACCGATTCGTTGGGTGCATGACTTGTATACGATGAAGGGTTTGTTTGCAGATATCGGAATCATAGCTCTGAGAAGTTAAAGGTATCCTCTTAAAGGCATTATACTGAATGTGAAAATGGACAAGGCCTTGGGTCGTCTGCTGGGCGGATGACTTCTTATTCACATATGGTGAATAATCATTTTCTTAATTCGGTAGTATAATGGAACTTTAAGATAGCCTGATCAGTAGGATTAAAAGGACTTTGACCTAAGGCTGATCATGGATATCATATAAACAGAGGTCCTGCCACTCCAGTTCTCTCAGACCACAGACACTCAGGTGAGTAGGCTTATTGTTGCACAGCTCATCGTGACAATAAAGTTTTTTAGAGATCTGGGTGGTTGGAAGAAGACTAGCAGTGCTAGCATACCGATCGAGGTTCAGAGTGCCCACACATTCAGCCATTCGGGAATTGGAGAATAGTAGAGAAGGCTAGTTGGTTGAAGCCTCCGGTCATTCTCCTCCTGCAGATTGGGGTCCTTGAGGTATGAGTTTTAATTGTTGTTGGTTTATTGTATATGGCATCATGAGATATTTAACGATCTTAAAAATTTTTATTGTTTCGCTGCGCCACTCTGATATGTTTTTACCAGTTTATTTTCCTACAATTGGTATCAGAGCCATCTCATGACTATGCCATGTACATAAATTAGACAATTACTTAGTCTTTTTATTTATGTATGGATTTAATATTTAGAGAGTGGCATTCTAGGGTTCCTTTATGTTGTTATCATGGATTATGTATAAAGTATGTGGTTATTTTTAATTATTATAAGCATGCTTGTTTATACCGGTTATGGTTCCTTAGAATTTAGAAAAATTGTATCTAGGAATTTTTTATGTAACCATGGGAGCAGTTTATAAACACTGTAATTTTCCCATAGATTTTATTTTTTGTCTCTTAGAATTTTTATGGTTAGAATTCTTGTACACCGGAAACGGTTTAGGAAATTTTATGTAATTATTCTTGGAGGAGATTGAAGATTGAAGACCGTAATTTATTTTTTCCCAAAAGTTAAATATGATTTAAAGATTGAAATTTTGATTGTGTGGAAAATTTCAATTTAATTGGGATTCAAATTAATTTTTGGAGATCCTAATAGGTAAATTGGAATATGGCACAAAAATCGAGACACGATCCCTCGGGATAGGCCGATGGGCTTTGGTGGGGCTGCAGCCCCTGCCCTTGGGCAGGATGGGGCTGCGGCAGCCCTAAGCAGGCCCACACCACCCCGGCCGCAGGCTTGGCCTGTAGCCAAGGGTGACCGTGGCCTGCCCAAGGCTGGCCGCAACCTGGGCGTGCAGCCTCTGGCTGCAGGCGCTGCCTGCAGCCTGCCGGCTGCTGCGCCCAGCCTGGGCGTGCAGCCTGGCGCTGCAGGCTTGGCCTGCACCCCGGCAGGGCTGCACACGGCGGCTGCCGCCTACGGGGGCGGCGGTCCGACGGTCCAAAAATCAGAAAATTTTGATTTTTAAATTTGAGATTTTTAATTTTAAATCATGTTTAAAAATATGTAATTAAAATTTTGAAATTTTTTGAAATTACATATTATTACACATGATGTTTAAAATTGTTAATTTAAATTTTTGGATATTTAAATTTTAAATAATTCTTGGGATGAGAAATAAATGGAGAGGCTACATAAAGATGGATACAAGAAGATGGAACAGAATTCAAGACCCAAAGAATGCTTTGGATGGAATTTTGTAATCTTTATTTTCTTTATTCTAGGATGGAACCATAGCTTGGTCATTCTGTCAATTATTTTTTCTGTGATATGTCATGGATGTATAAATATGTATTGATGGATGTTTTGTATGCATATTTGATAACATGTCATATAGGATAAGTGAGTGTCGCTCATATTATATTGATCATACATAATTTGTCAAAACTTGCATGTTTTTCAAAATATTGAGTGGGAGAGGGTTTCAAACAAAACCCACGGCCTCCATTGTTGATCCATATGTGAAAGCATGGTAACGCCTCGCGTCAGTTCTGCCCTGACCACACCCCTCGGTAGGTGTTTACCGCCGCCGGTATACTAGATTGGATCTCCTATGTGGAAAACATGTTCGGGTGCGATCCTATTCATGACCACCCCTCGGTGGCTTGGTAGGACGTGGATCGGGCTACGTAAACAATGGTTATACACTCAAGACTCGTTTAGTTATTAACCTTCCCTAGAAGCTCTGTTAACTAAACTGGTGGCCAAATAAGCAGTTATTAATATTTGTCTTAATCAGGGAGGATTTAAGGCAACATATATTAATTGGACGGGGTCCATGTTCCGGCTATTTGTTTTCATGACCACCGCTCGTTGGCTTGGGGCAATAGGTGCTGAGAATTACCGTTGCAATACTACATGTTTTTCAAGTTTCATGTAGGAACATACTTGTATGTTTTATTTGCTAAATTATCTGTATATTTGCTTGGGCTTTGTAATGATGTCTAGTATAATTTTATTTCAGTTCAAAATGTCACCGACACCCCTCATTTCGATACTTACTAAAAATAAGTTGAATGGCGATAATTATAAAGACTGGAAAAGAAATCTATTAATAGTTCTCAGCTGCGAGAGACACAAGTTCGTACTGGACGAACCATGCCCACCTGGGCCCAAACCTGACACACCACTTGAGGAGGTCCTGGTTGCCTATAATCGTTGGAGAGAATCGAATGAAATAGCTCGATGCTACATCCTTGCTAGCATGACGAGTGCTTTACAAAAGCAGCATGAGACTTATCAAGTTGCTGGGGAGATCATGGACAATCTGGAAGACATGTTCGGAGGCCAAGAAAAATTGGCTCGACAGTCTGCTATCACCAGCATTATGAACTCCAAGCAAAAGACGGGTACTCCGGTGAAGGACCATATGATCACTCTAATGGGATTCTTCGCTGAGGCTGCCGAGAATGGTGCTGAGTTAGACTACAACACCCAGATCGAGATGGTGTTCAAGACTCTGTCTAAAGATTTTATGGGGTTTAAGGCCGCATACAATCTGGCAACAAAGGAGTCAGGACTAACCGAGCTCATGAAGCAACTACAGGCTTATGAGCGGATGATCAGGGATGAGGATGTAGTCCGACCTAAAGGAGAGGCCAATTTGGCGGAATCTTCCAATCCCTCACGGAAGAGGAAGAGGCCAAATAAGAAGCAAGTGGCTTCCAGTTCTTCTAATCCTCCTGTCTCGGACGGGAAGAAGAAGAAGAAGAACAAGAAGCCAAAGGACCCTAAAAAGTTCAAATGCTTCCATTGTGGGAAGGTAGGTCACTTCAAGAAGGCTTGCCGGGAATTCCTAGCCGCCAAGGGCAAGGAAGGTAAGGAACTTCATTACTTAGAAGCATGTTTGGTGGAAGAATCAAAAGACACTTGGGTCATTGATTCGGGCGCCACTAATCATGTTTGTGTTTCTATGCAGGGGTTCGTGGAAACGAGAAGTCTACATGATAGGAGCCTCTCGTTGTGAACTGGAGATGGTAGCTTTGTGGTGGCTGAAGCAGTGGGAGATATTTATCTTTATTTTGATCAATTTAGGTTTATTTTATTGAAAGACTGTTTTTATGTTCCTAATTTTAGGAGGAACCTTATATCGGTAGTTTGTTTAATAAAGGATTCTTATTCAGTTTCTTTTAGTAAAAGAGTTGATATTCGTAGAAATAAGTCTTTTATCTGTTCTGGATGGATGGATGGAAACCTATTTTGATCAAACCAAAGATGTACTCACTACTTGACACTGAATTAACTGATAACTCTAAAAGGTTGAAAGTTTCTCACTCTAACAAGGCGTATCTTTGGCATTTAAGACTTGGTCATATTAATCAGGATAGGATTCAAAGATTGGTGAAAGACGGTCCTCTGGAATCTCTGGAGGAGGTACGACTTCCCCAATGTGAGTCTTGTCTAGAGGGTAAAATGACTAAGAGGTCTTTTGGAGCTAAGGGTACAAGGGCTCAGGAGCTCTTAGAAATTGTACACACTAACGTATGTGGCCCCATGAACGTCACAGCACGAGGAGGGTTCGAGTATTATGTCTCTTTTATAGATGATTACTCGAGGTATGAATATGTGTATCTGATGCACCGCAAGAGCGAAACCTTTGACAAGTTCAAGGAGTATCGTGCGGAAGTGGAAAAGCAATTAGATAAATCCATAAAGACACTTCGATCTGATCGAGGTGGCGAATACCTCTCCGATGAATTTCTAGGACATCTTGTAGAGAACGGGATATTATCCCAATTCACTGCACCTGGTACTCCACAACAGAATGGTGTAGCCGAAAGGAGAAACAGGACTTTATTGGATATGGTACGGTCCATGATGAGTTATTCAACGCTGCCATTATCATTTTGGGGATATGCTTTACAAACGGCGTGCTATATTCTGAACCAGGTTCCGAGCAAATCAATTCCCAGAACTCCGTATGAATTGTGGCGTGGCAGGAAGCCCTCCCTTGGACATATGAGAATATGGGGCTGCCCGGTACATGTACTGGATGGGGATGCGAAAAAGTTGGAACCAAGATCAGAATTATGCATGTTTGTAGGGTATCCAAAAGGAACAAAAGGAGGTCTGTTCTATAACCCGAAGGAACAAAAAGTCATTGTCTCAACCCATGTGACATTCTTGGAGGAAAGTCACATGAATGACTTTAAGTGTCACGGCCCAAAATTTAGACACGTGACACGGCAGCCAAATCATAATATCAACCCGAGATTTAAGAAAAACATTTATTACGATAAATGGGTCAACATTATAATTTAGCTAAGCCTAATTATTTATAAAGTAGCATCATAACCACAAAATAAAATAAAGTGGAAAATAAATACCTTTTAATGCGGAAATCAAACATAAAATCGGTTTTCAAAAGAAATTACCAACCATAAATATTCCCCAAGCATAGAATTTAAATAACGTGAAATAAAGTCCAAACTTAATGTCTCATTACATCAGAACGAGAAACAGAAAGAAGAAGATGGAGAAAACGGATAGCATCATCCTCGGTAAGAAACGGTATAGCTCAACCGATTTTCCGAAAACTGCTACCTCCCCGCTCCCTGGAAGTATTCATTTCGAAATCACAAAGAAAAAAGGGACCGTTGAGCGCCTGGCTTAGCAGGACAGGAAACAAAGGTGGGTTAACCAGATAACATTTAAAAGTATGGCATAATATTCGTTTCCAAAAATAATCAACAATTTAAAAAAAATACATGACATAATAATCATAAAAAAATAATCAACAATTTCGTGAAAAACATTTTTAAAACAAGTTTTATTCTGCTGAGGACTTAGCGTAGTTGCAATATACGTGCCCCAATATGAAAATAATAAATCATTAAAACAAACCATCATATTATGAGTGAGGACTTGTCGTAGCTATAATATACGTGCCTCGTATTTGAATTATCCTAGATTATCTCGTTACGGTCTAAATAGGCCGAACGGCCCTGCGCAGGTTTAGGGACCTTCCCTCATGGCGTCAACTTCGGGACGCACGCATCATTTACAATGATCGTGAACTAGAGCTCAATTATGTTCACCGGATTATTCAAAAGATGGTATTTACCAAGTTATATTATGCCATTAATCAAAACACTCTTTAAAATACAAATTTATTACAAAATACGTTGCATGCGTTTATTTCATCAAAAATAGTATAATAATTTCATAAATCGAAAACAGCATGCCATCAATAAAACAGGGGAATTTAAAACACTTGACTACTCCCAGAAAAGGCTTGAACGTCCTACCTTAATTTTCGCACAAGCGTTGCGATAATGTGATCCACCAATCAAGCAAGAACGTCAAATAATTCTTATAATCAAACATATGATCAATCTAGGTCTAGACATAATCATCCAATCATTTTAGTGTGCCACAAAAGATTTCAAAACGTGTAATAAACATTTGGGATTTAAAATTTTTGAAAAACTCTAAGTTAAGATATTTCTGGTCGTGGGCAGACTGACCTAGGCTGATTGTAAAATCAATATCAATTCATTTTTAATCCCAAAAATTCTAAATTTTTAATATGTTAAACTAGACATCCGTAGCTTTAATTCCATATAATTTTTATAATTTTTGGACATCGTTTGGTCATTCAACTAGGCCAAAAACCGAGGGTTGTTTTCAGGCATAAAAATCTGGGTTTCAGTTTCGGTTCAAAACCTGGCAGTTCTGTCCGCCTATCTTAGAAAAATATTTTGACTGGGCAAATGGAGGATTTTGGTTCTGAAATTTTTCAGGAATTTAGGGGACATCTTGAATTTAATTTTAGGCTCAAGAATCACTCAAAAATCGTTTTTAAAACTCAAGTTATGGCTGACACAAATTTACTGTTCGTATGGTAATTTTCCAGATTTCCGTTTTTCTGTGTCCGAATTTCGATTAGCCTCAAACCAATTCAATTTTCATCCAATGATCACGAAATTTTATGGAAAACCTTATTTATATGTCATTAACACAACCCAAGAATCAAATTGATAAAATCATAAAATCTTACACATATGATAATAGGGTTTTTGAAAAGGGAGTCAATGAGGCAAAATTTTAGGGTTTGAGAGAAAAATCACACCTTGTTTGTGCTGCCCTATTCTTGATGCTTGGTCTCCCTTTTGGCTGAATTTGTGTGAGTATTGGAGTCTTCAAAACAGTATGGAAATAGTGGAGAAAACCATATAAAATTTCGGATTTGAAATCAAAAGGAGAAGGAAGGAAAAATTTTGATTTCTCACCTTGTTTTTGTCTCAAAAGTTGTTGACTCTTTGAGCTGCCTTTTGGTAGGTTTTGTTTGCTGTTTTAGGTGTATTTTGGGAGAGAAAATTCAGAGAGGGGAGGGGGGAAAGCTGGCCGAAATTTTGAGGGTGAAAGGAGGGGTGAATGAGAGTTAAAAGTGGGTTTTTATACTAGGTTTTTTCTTTCCCTTTCTCTTCCTTGTTTGGCTGAAAATTTTAAGGGGCAAAAGGGAAAGTTTTTGTGCTGTTTTGAGGCTAGGATTTTCTCTCTTATTTCCCCTTAAGTGGCCGAAAATTATCCCTTAGTTTTTAAGGAAAAATAATTTGAATTTTAATTGAGTTTTATCCTAGCTTTTAATTCAAATAAAATCTCCTTTATTTCCTACACTTTATGGCCGAATTTCTTCTTCATATTTAAGGAATGAAATTTGAATTTGAATCCTTCTTGGATTTGTGGAATTTAAATTTTAATTTAAAATCCCAAGTGATGGCCGAATGTTTTAGGGTTTCTTTTTTTTTTTTAAGTTCAAATTGTTGACTTTTTGAGCGGAATTTGACTAGGAAACCAACCTAGGGTTTCCAAAAGATTTTTAAATTAATTTTTGGCACACTAATTTTATTTAAATTATATATTGACCCTTAAATAAAATTTAAGGCGTCACATTAAGCCTCGAAGCAAAGTGGTGCTAGAGGAGTTATCGGGTGAAAGAACTGCTCCACAGATTTCGGTCTTGGACGCAAGTCCGAGTTCCAGTGAAAGACCAGCAGACGATCAACAATTTAGGGTGCCTCGTCATAGTGGGAGGGTTTCTAAGAAACCTAATTTCTTCATGTATGATGTTGAGGTATACCAGGTCGAGGCTCATGAGCATGAGGAAGATCCGGTCACATATGATGAAGCTATAAAGGATGTTGATTCTAAATCTTGGAAACAGACTATGAACAATGAGATGGATTCTATGAAATCCAACTCTGTTTGGGAACTTGTAGATTTGCCAGATGGGATAAAACCCATTAGATGCAAATGGGTCTACAAAAGAAAGAAGGATGCGGAAGGGAGAGTGGAAACTTTCAAAGCTAGACTGGTTGCAAAGGGATACACGCAAAAGGCTGGAATCGATTACGAGGAAACCTTTTCACCTGTTGCTATGCTGAAGTCTATCCGTATTCTTTTGTCCATTGCTACGGCTCTCGATTACGAGATCTGGCAAATGGATGTCAAGACGGCATTCTTGAATGGCCATCTTGAAGAGTGTATCTATATGATACAGCCCGAAGGGTTCGTAGCGAAAGGCCAAGAAAGGAAAGTCTGCAAGTTGCTTAGATCCATTTATGGATTAAAGCAGGCATCCCGCTCATGGAACCAGAGGTTTGATCAAGCGATTAAGACATTTGGTTTTGAGCAGAACGTTGATGAACCTTGTGTTTGTAAACGTATTAAGGATGGAAAAGTGGTCTTTCTGATACTCTATATCGATGATATACTACTCATTGGGAATGATGTAGGGAACTTATCATCGGTCAAGCTTTGGTTACACCAACAGTTTGACATGAAGGACTTAGGAGAAGCTAATTATGTTCTAGGCATTCGTCTCTTCAGAGATCGAAAGAACAAAATGATAGCGTTATCCCAAGCTTCATACATAGATAAAATAATTGACAAATATGCAATGCTAGAGGCAAAGAAAGGCTCACAACCTTCTATTGCCGGTCTAACTCTTTCATTGGATGACTGTCCCAAGACATCGGAAGAAAGAGAGCGTATGAGTAAGGTCCCTTATGCATCCGCTGTGGGTAGCCTTATGTACGCTATGCTTTGCACTCGCCCAGACATATGTTTTGCAGTAGGTATGGTGAGTCGATATCAAGCGAATCCTGGAACCAAGCACTGGCAAGCAGTAAAGCATATACTCAAGTATCTTAAGAGAACGAGGGATTATATGCTAGTGTATTCTGGAGGGGACCTAACATCTGTAGGATACACGGACTCAGACTTCCAGACTTGTAAGGATTCGAGGAAATCGACATCTGGATCAGTGTTTTTACTCGAAGGAGGCGCCATTGTGTGGAGGAGCGTGAAGCAGGGCTGCACAGCTGACTCTAATATGGAGGCTGAGTATGTGGCTGCGGCTGAGGTATCTAAAGAAGCAGTTTGGCTCCGCAAGTTCTTTAGAGACCTTGAGGTCATTCCGGGTGTTGACAAGCCTATCAGACTTTACTGTGATAATACAGGGGCTATTGCCAACACAAGGGAATCTCAGCACCACAAGAGGACCAAGCACATCGATCGGATATATCATATTATTAGAGGGCAGGTGGAGACAGGACAAGTGGATGTATGTAAGATCGCGTCCGAGGACAACATCGCTGATCCCTTTACTAAGACTTTGGTGGCTAGAAGCTTTGAGAGGCATGTAGAGGCGATGGGGATGCGTAACATGGCACATCTGCTGGCTTAGGGCAAGTGGGAGATTGTTAGGAAATGCCCTAAGTATTAGAGACATTTTGATGTATTTATTTTGAACTGGATAATAAAATTATACATAGAGGTTATTCATTACATTGCTATCTGTCCTCGTCTTATTTACATGTTAAAGTAAATGTAAGCAAATATGGCTCACTGACTGCTTGTGTTAAAACTGTTAGAACGTTGCATGTAATGGACTTTTGTATGCGAGAAGACAATGTTCTAAAGTTAGCAGTCTAAACTATGGTCTGTAGTCTATGGGGTTAGACTGAGCATCTAACTCATGTTAAGACTATTATGTTGTCTAAAGCCTTAGAGGTGACGGTTTGTCTTGACTGTCTGCAGCTGGACTCCCAAGTAGAGACATGGATATGTTGCTTGGTGGTGACATATTAGGTCGGGACTAAAGCGTGATTGATCTACGTAGTCCGCTATGAGTGGATCAATCTGCTTTTGACGTTCATTGTGCAATAACCTTAATCCTGAGCAAATGAACTTCTTCATGTATATGACTTGTGTACTTTGATGTTCCAATGGCTAAAGCGTCTCAGAGGTAGTAAGCTTATAGACCGGTTCGTTGGGTGCATGACTTGTATACGATGAAGGGTTTGTTTGCAGATATCGGAATCATAGCTCTGAGGAGTTAAAGGTATCCTCTTAAAGGCATTATACTGAATGTGAAAATGGACAAGGCCTTGGGTCGTCTGCTGGGCGGAGGACTTCTTATTCACATATGGTGAATAATCATTTTCTTAATTCGGTAGTATAATGGAACTTTAAGATAGCCTAATCAGTAGGATTAAACGGACTTTGACCTAAGGCTGATCATGGATATCATATGAGGGTTTTGCATATATGACAAGGTCATTGGATGGTAGCTCGTCACAGGCTTACGTAATACGGTATATAATTAAGAGTTCAGTTTCAGGTTTATAGTGGTGTGACTCTGAAACTAGTGATCATATGATTGAGTTGTTCGGTAAAGAATGATGATCATATGGAATCACGGGAGCCCGATTATATATGTCCAATCAGTCCCTCTACTAGCTCCACATAATTCCTTAACGTTTGGCAAATTGATTTGTGTATGCTATTGGCTAGTTTATTATGCATGGATGGTGATGACACAGGATTAGGATGGTAGACAAGATTCTCTCCGGTTGGATTCAGATTTTGTTTTGGATAATAGAGTACACAATTATTCGAACTCCAAATAAAGTTGCCATGATTTTATTTGAGATTGGATTGGAGTTGTAGAAAATTATCCATGAGAACAAGAATATGAAACACAACCATTTTGTGGAATTTGAAATTTGAATTTTGAAATTTGAATTTTGAAATTTGAAATTTGAAATTTGAATTTGAAATTTGAATTTGAAATTCGAATTTGAAATTTGAAATTCAAATTTTGAATCACAGTCCAAGTAGGATTCGAATTTGTTGTGGAAAATCCACAAGGTTTGAAATTCGAATTTGAGTTGGATTTGGAGAGGATAATCTTATTAGAATCCTACTTGAATTTTGAATCTAAATCCCAACAAAAGTGGACGAAATTTTTGAGGATAATCCTCATGGAAAAATTCGGATTTTGTGGATAAGGTTCAAGGGAAAATTCAAGCTTCAATCCTAGTTGAATTTGGATTATCTCCTTCCCTGAAAAGTGGCCGAAATTAGGGAGAATATCTCCTAGGAAATTCGGTTATTTTGGATAAGGTTGAGATAAGATTCAAGCTTGAAAATCCTAGTGGAATTTTTGATTCTCCCTTATCCATAATGGCCGAAATTTATGAGGAGATTTTCTCCAAGAAAAATTCGGATTTTTTGTTTGAAAAAGGGAGATAAAATTCTAGTTAAAATCTTGTTTAGATTTGGATTGGATTTATCCTAGGAAAACCGAATTTAATTGTGGAGATTCTCCCTTGGAAAATTCAGATTTTTTGGTTATGGATAAGGGAGAAAATCTTTTCTTAGTCCAATTCGAATTCAGAGAATCACCTCATGCAGGTCTATAAATAGAGGTCCTGTCACTCCAGTTCTCTCAGACCACAGACTCTCAGGTGAGCAGGCTTATTGTTACACAGCTCATCGTGACAATAACGTTCTTTAGAGATCTGGGTGGTCGGAAGAAGACTAGCAGTGCTAGCATACCGATCGAGGTTCAGAGTGCCCACACACTCAGCCATTCGGGAATTGGAGAATAGTAGAGAAGGCTAGTTGGTTGAAGCCTTCGGTCATTCTCCTCCTGCAGATTGGCGTCCTTGAGGTATGAGTTTTAATTGTTGTTGGTTTATTGTATATGGCATCATGAGATATTTAATGATCTTAAAAATTTTTATTGTTCCGCTGCGCCACTCTGATACGTTTTTACCGGTTTATTTTCCTACATGTTCCTACACGAATCTTGAAAAAACATGTAGTATTGCAATGGTAATTCTCAGCACCTATTGCCCCAAGCCACTGAGGGGTGGTCATGAGACAAATAGCCAGAACATGGACCCCGTCCAATTAATATATGTTGCCTTAAATCCCCCAAGGTTAAGACATATATTAATAACCGCTTATTTTGGCCACCAATTTAGTTAACAGAGCTTGTAGGAAAGGTTAATAACTAAACGAGTCTTGAGTATATAACCATTGTTTACGTAACCCGATCCATGTCCTACCAAGCCACCGAGGGGTGGTCATGAATAGGATCATGCCCGAACACCTTTTCCATATAGGAGATCCAACCTAGTATACCGGCGGTAGTAAACACCTACCGAGGGGTGTGGTCAGGGCAGAACTGTCGCGAGGCGTTACCATGCTTTCACATATGGATCAACAATGGAGGCCGCAGGTCTTGTTTGAAACCCTCTCCTACTCAATAATTTGAAAAACATGCAAGTTTTGACAAATATGTATGATCAATATAGTATGAGCGGCACTCACCTATCCTATATGACATGTTATCAAATATGCATATAAAACATCCATCAATACATATTTATAAATCCATGACATATCACAGAAAAATTAATTGACGGAAAAATAACCAAGCCATGGTTCCATCCTAGAACAAAGAAAATAAAGATTACAAAATTCCACCCAAAGCATTCTTTGGGTCTTGAATTTTGTTCTATCTTCTTGTAGCCATCTTTATGTAGCCTCTCCATTTATTTCTCATCCCAATAATCATTTAAAATTTAAAGCCAAAAAATTTAAATTTCAAATTCAAATTTTAAACAATTTTAAATATAATGTGTAATAATATATAATTTCAAAAATTTTAAATTTTCAATTACATATTTTTAAACATGATTTAAAAATTAAATCTCAAATTTAAAAATCAAAATTTTTCGATTTTTGAGCCATTGGCCCTACGGCCCCGGAGGCCGGCAGCCCCCAGTCCTTAGGGGGCTGGCAGCCCCCAGTCCCTAGAGGGCTGGCAACCCACGGCTGCAGGCCATGTGCAGCCTTGCCAAGCTGTAGGCCAAACCTATAGCCACAGGCTGCATGCTCGAGTGGGCGCAGCAACCCGCCAGGCTGCACTCCTAGGGCTATGGCCAGCCCTTAGGGGGCTGCGGCCAGCCCTTGAGGGGCCGCGGCCACCCTCGGCTGCAGGCAAAGCCTACGGCCATGGGTGGTGTAGCCATGGGCAGGGGCTACCGCAGCCCCATCTTGCCCGAGGGCAGGGGCTACAGCACCAACATGGCTGGTGGTCCATCCCGAGGGGGTCGGTCCTCGATTTACGTGCCATATTTCAATTTACCCATTAGGATCTCCAAAATTAATTTGAATCCTAATTAAATTGAAATTTTCCGCACAATCAAAATTTCAACCTTTAAATTAAATTTAACTTTTGGGAACAAATAAATTACGGTCTTCAAACTTCAATCTCCTCCAAGAATAATTACATAAAATTTCCTAAACCGCTTCCAGTGTACAAAAATTCCAATCATAATAATTCTAAGAGACAAAAAATTAAAATCCATGGGAAAATTACAGTAATAATAAACTACTTCCATGGTTACATAAAAAATTCCTAGATACAATTTTCTAAATTCTAAGGAACCATAACCGGCAAAAGCAAGCATGCTTATAATAATTTAAAAAATTAAAATAACCACATACTACATACATAATACATGATAACAACATAAAGGAATCCTAGAATGCCACTCTCTAAATATTAAATCCATACATAAATAAAAAGACTAATTAATTGTCTAATTTATGTACGTGACATAGTCATGAGATGGCTCTAATACCAATTATAGGAAATAAATAGGTAAAAACGTATCAGAGTAGCACAGCGGAACAATAAAAATTTTTCAAGATCGTTAAATATCTCATGATGCCATATACAATAAATCAATAACAATTTAAACTCATACCTTAAGGACGCCAATCTGCAGGAGGAGAATGATCGGAGGGCTTCAACCAACTAGCCTTCTCTACTATTCTCCAATTCCCGAATGATTGAGTGTGTGGACACTCTGAATCTCGATCGGTATGCTAGCACTGCTAGTCTTCTTCCGACCTCCCAGATCTCTAAAGAACTTATTGTCACAGTGAGTTGTGCAACAATAAGCCTTCTCACCTAAGAGTCTATAGTCTGAGAGAACTAGAGTGGTAGGACCTCTATTTATAGACTTGCAGGAGGTGATCCTCTGAATTCGAATTGGATTAGGGGTAGATTTTCTCCCTTATCCATAATAAAAATCTGAATTTATTAAGCCTTATCCATCCAAAAAAGATTCAGCCACTTTATGGATTTTTCATTCAAAATTCAAACAGGATTTTAACTAGAATTTTATGTCCTCATTCCTTCATAAAAACCGATTCCTCTTTGTGCCAAAAACATGACTAGATTTGGTCATTAAAGTGTGAAGAGAATCAAAATCCAAATAGGATTTTCTAGCTTGAATTTTATCTCATCCTTATCCAAATAAAACCAAAAATCTCCTTGAGATTTGCCCTCAAAATTTCGGCCACTTTTAGGGAGGAAAGAATCCAAATTCAACTAGGATTGAAACTTGAATTTTTCCCTGCATCCTTATCCATAAAAACTGAAAATATCTTGGAGGATTTTCCTCAACAAAATTCGACCAAGTTAGTTAAGATTGGGATTCAAAATTCAAGTAGGATTTAAACAAGATTTTCCTCTTCATAATCCAACTCAAATTCGAATTCTAGCCTTGTGGAATTATCCATAAAGAATTCAAATTCCACTTGGACTGTGATTCAAAATTTGAATTTTAAATTTCAAATTTCAAATTTCAAATTCGAATTTAAAATTCGAATTTCAACTTTAAATTTCAAATTCAAATTTCAAATTCAAATTTCAAATTTCAAAATTCAAATTTCAAAATCCACAAACAGTTGTATTTCAAATTCTTGTTGTGACGTCCCGCCCTACATATGATTAAACAGTACTATTACAGTCAGCTACTATTGCCAACTGCGATAGACTGTAACCACTTGGATCGTCGGTAACTTACTTTTAACTTATTTTTAACTTATTCTAATATCATCTATGATAGTTGGTATCTTACTTTTAACTTACTTCCTTTAACATGCTTACTTTAACTTCCCATTTGAACGTGAATATAGGGAATAAATTTTTTTTTTAACTTAAATTAGAAGACTGTATCATCGTAAAACATTTATTAAAGTAAATCTTTTACATTGTCATATCTTGATATACATCATAAAACATCATTTTAACATTCTTTTCATTACTCTTTTAAACAGCTTAGCAGAAGACTCATAGCAGTACCATAACTCTCGCCCAGTCCATTGGCACATGCAGATCTTGTTCGTTATCCATCACTTGTCTTATCGTCATGCAGGATGCTTACTTGCAACATAGACAACTTGTGAGCTACAGGCTCAGTAAGTTCAAACATACATTCATGACATATAACAATTCATACCATATAGTACAAGGTAATTCTAATACCTACTGTAGCCTCGGAACATTACATAACATATATCGTATATTACTTAACATTCATACTTATCACACATAACTTTATAAACATACTTGTACATATCTGAACACACTTTACATTATAATCCTACTTTCACACTTAGCATCGTAAACATACTTAATGTACTTTATATGTACAAAACATCATAAACATACTTTTGTACTTATCATGCTTTAATCTCACGAACATGCTTTCATACTTGAACCTCGTGAATTTACTGTAACGTCGTGAACATACTTAACATACTTGGCATCATGAACTTGCTTTTATACTTAACATACTTGAAACATCGTAGTTATACTTGTGTATACTTGAACATCGTAAACATAGCATACTTAACGTATGCTACACATCGTAAACATAACATATATATCATACTTATTATCATGAAAATACTTTCACATTTAACATAATAAATATAATTGTCATGCTGAAATACATAAAACATCATAAATGTACTTAAGCATCGTAAATTATACTTATGTATACTTAAATATCCTTAACGTTATAAACATACTTTCATACATACAAACATTGCATACACGTATCGTTTATTACTTAGACATTCATATTTAAATATAACATGCATATTTATCATCATATAGAGCATACTTAACATAGTATCATTAACTTACGTTTATTAACTTATGCATAATAGTTATAACATATCATATTTTCAACCCGAACGTTAGTTATGTTATACTTGCTTATTACCATAAATAGTACTATTTACTATAAATAGTAAGTTTATAATGTTATGTTTGCTTAACATTAATACTTAAACGTATTTAACATCCTTCATACCATATCTGACAGAACATATATAATACCAACTATGGCATCAGAACATTAACACAACATATATCATACATTACTTTAGATTTCATACTTAATGTATATAATATTTAAAACATACTTATACATACTTTTCATCATAACCATACTTGACATATTGCATACCGTGAGTACACTTTCATACTTAACATGCTTTAAACATACTTAATATCCTGAACGTACTTGCGTTCTTGACATGCTTTAAACATACTTAATATCTTGAACATACTTGCATTCTTGACATGCTTTAAACATACTTAATATCTTGAACATATTTTTGTGCTATCCTCTACAATTTACATAACATTAGACTTCCAAATTCGGGATGTACCTCCATTGGTTTGGGAGCCCTATAATAACTGAACAGAATTTCATGCTTATTATTGTAAACATATCATGATTTAAACATAGCATATTGAACATAAACTTAACATCATAAATATAATATACTTGACACACTTGTTATTGTAAAAATACTTTCACATTTAATATCATGAATATACTTATCATACTTAAATACATAAAATTTTGTAAATATACTTAAGCATCGTAAGTACACTTACATATGCTTAAATATCCTTAACATCAAACATAACATGGATCATTAATATAATAAATAACGTGCATTGCTTTTGTATTACTATTCATTATGAAAGTAACTCTGACCATGAACAATACTATCAACTGTGAACAGTACCTTTGACCGTGAACAATGACTTTTGATTGCATTGGTATTCGTAGTGTTAGTATATCTTATGCTCGTTTATGGACTGCATATTTATTTATTTTCTTGAGTCTTTATCTTTCATTACGTTCTGGTTTTTGGGTCCCATGATTGGTCGTACCGTAATGCGTGCATAACTGAGAGGGACTCTGGGGACCGACCCACTGGCCAATCCTTTACAGTCGACATAACATCAGACTTCCAAACCCGGGACATATCACTGGTAGTTTAGAGTCCTAACGATACTGAATCTGAAAAACCTCCACCTGTGTGGGAGGCCGATACGCCAATACTGATTTAGTTACTGATTTTCTTGTGGTTCTTGACCTGTGGCATTTATGCTGCCTCCTGGGTCTGGAACTCTTTAAATTATTCTGTAGTTTATTCTGTAGTTTTCTTAAGATTTTATGTCTTATGTTAGTGTGCATACGGCACCTGACTACTAAATTTCTGTCATCTATATTACACAAGCATACTGAGTAAATTCATGCTGCAGACAGATAAATGTCTGAACTTACAAAATATAACACATAACATAAACATGTCAAGTCAATTTTCATTTGACTTAGACATAACACATGGTTCATAACATGACTTTCGTAACATTCAAATCATAGTATCTTGACACTAAAATTGCACATAAAACACATAAATATGACCAGTCCATTTATGTTGCAGACATGGAAATATTTAAACTTACGTGTTGCATATAGAACACATTACACATAAACATGTCAAGTAAGTTCATGTTGTAGACAATTAAATGCCCGAACTTACTGTAAATAACACTTAAACATAAAAGTCAATTCAAGTTTGACTTAGACCTAACACATAAACATCCAACGTTTAAAGTTTCAGTCTTATTATTTTGCTGATTCTTGTCTTTTTTTATTGTCTTTCATATGATTCCGGCCAGGGGGCATTATCATTATCTCCATGGTCTGGAACACTTCTCATGCCTTTCTTTCATGGTGTGTATTTTATTAAATACATCTTTGTGCATATAACAGCTTACATATATACTTTACATTTCATACATAACATATAAACATATTACATAATTTCATGTAACAGACAATAAAATATCTGAACTTACTACATATAACACGTAGATATAAACATGTTAATTTCTGTTGCAGTCAACTAAATGCTTGAACTTGCAACATATAACACATAAAAGTCCATACATGTTGCAGACATAGAAATATTTAAAGCTTACCACATACGACACTTAGACATAATAGTCTGTTTATGTTGTAGTCAATTAAATGTTCGAACTTACTGATACTTCTACTTGTATCTCCTTTCGTACTTCCTTGGTTTGTAGACGTCCTTTTATCGCATTTGTATCCGATTCCTATGACCGAAATATTTACAGTTATTTTCATTACTTAAATCATACATAAAACTTAATAAAATGTAAAAATTCTACGTTCCATTTCATAATCATGAATTTAGGGGTTTATTATCCCATTTATAACTTTTCTGTCTACTCTTGGAAAAATTACCATTTTGTTCCAAACTTTTGACAAAATTACCATTTTACCCCTAACGGGATTTTTTTTATCGTAACCTTACTTTTCTTTGATTTACGACTTAGTTTTGGCGCTTAGAATCTTAATTAAACCATTCTAAGTCCATTATGGCCCTTTTTTTTTATCATCCCTGAAATTTTCAATCAAAATGATCGTTTTTCCCCTGACAAGTCTTTGGGTCATATCATTTTCATTTTGTTACTTGGGCTGGATTTTCTAAACCCAAAAATCATAAAATCATTTTTCTTAAGCTTTTCGTGTTTTTTCAGCCTTAATTGCCGAAATGCTCGGATCACTATTTATCGACCCTCGGGTGGTACTATTTCGACTCTAGGTCGTTAATCCTCTTTTTTGGGCCTAGATCATTGAGGGGGCTCGGGTTTCCATCCCGACCATATTTTTACCCTTCGGTTCCTAAAATACCCCTTTGTGTCGTTTTTTAAATTTCGGCAGCATTTCCGCTTAATTTTTGGGTTCCCGGCATTTAAGAAACACCTTGAAACCATCTAACCTAATTCTATTCTACCACGTACTATACCAGCGGCCTATATTTTTATGTAAAATTCAACTTTTACGGAAAAATCTTTACATTTTTCACATTTTCTTATTTGATTATTTTTCATACACATAGTCCATTTTTCTTACAATTTCACATGTAAAAGTACATAATTAATACATAATCATTCCAAAACATAAATTTAGGAATGAAGGATTGAAATCACTATCGAAATCATCCTATTGGTGATCGAACAAACCGTTCGGTCTCGCGTGCACAAACTTTTTTTCTCGGTTCTTCGCTTTTGAAATTTTGCCTTGCAATTCCAATGCCACGGACGTGTCCAGAATGTTGAAAATAGGCCAATGGGCCATTCTTCAATTTTTGGGGTCTGGGTCACCATTGACTGGCATTGACCACCGTTGACTGGCGTTGACTGGCGTTGACTAGCGTTAACCAGCGACGGTTTGGGCCAAGCTTGGTACCAAAACATTGATCTCGATGAGACGAACCCATTGGTGGCATCAATTTCATCAATCGAGCCTCCTATCGTCGGAAATCGAGTCTCGAAAGGGTGACGGTGGTGGTGATGTCCGTTCTCCACCGTGACAATGTCAATTCATGAAATTGACTTGGGGATTTGACATTTCGGCCTATTTTGAACTTTTCTGGCTAGGCAGTGTCGCTCACCTCCACTGGAAACAGTGACTTGGGGATTTGACTGCATGTTTCCCGGTCAAAAATTACTTTTTGTACTCAAATGACTAATTTGAGCATGATGATTATAAATATATCAATTTTATATCAAGAAAAGGCCATCTCGACCCATTTCTTGATACTGCATGTCTCCTAATAAAAAATTGTATTTTATGCTTAGTTGACTAATTTGAGCATACTGAATCTAAATATATCCATTTTATATCAAGAAAATGTCATTATAACCAATTTCTTGATACTGTGTATGACATACATGCATCCTTATCCAACTTAAATTCGAATTCTAGCCTTGTGGAATTATCCACAAAGAATTTGAAGTCCACTTGAACTGTGATTGAAAATTTGAATTTCAAATTTCAAAATTCAAAATTCAAATTCAAATTTCAAATTTCAAATTTCAAATTCAAATTTCAAATTCAAATTTCAAATTCGAATTTCAAATTTAAATTTCAAATTCAAATTTCAAATTCAAAATTCAAATTTCAATTTCAAATTTCAAATTTCAATATTCAAATTTCAAAATCCACAACAGTTGTATTTCAAATTCTTGCTCTCATGGATAACTTTCTACAAATCTAATCCAATCTCAAATAAAATCATGGCAACTTTATTTGGAGTTCGAATAATTATGTACTCTATTATCCAAAACAAAATCTGAATTCAACCGGAGAGAATCTTGTCCACCACCCTAATCTTATGTCAACATCATCCATGTATAATTAACTAGCCAATAGCATACAAAAATCAATTTGCCAATCATTAAAGAATTATGTGGAGCTAGTAGAGAGACCAATTGGACATATATAATCAGGCTCCTACGAATCCATATGATCACCATTCTTTACCGAACAACTTAATCATATGATCACTAATTTCAGAGTCACACCACTATAAACCTGAAACTGAACTCCCAATTATATACCGTATTACGTAAGCTTGTGACAAGCTATTGTCCAATGACCTTGTCATGTATGTAGAACCCTCATATAATATCCATGATCAGCCTTAGGTCAAAGTCCGTTCAATCCTACTGATCAGGCTATCTTAAAGTTCCATTATACTACCAAATAAGAAAATTATTATTCACCATATGTGAATAAGAAGTCATCTGCCCAGCAGACTACCTAAGGCCTTGTCCATTTTCACATCCAGTATAATGCCTTTAAGAGGATACCCTTAACTCCTTATTAGAGCTATGATTCTGATATCTGTAAACAAACCCTTCATCGTATACAAGTCATGCACCCAATGAACTGGTCTATAAGCTTACTACCTCCGAGATGCTTGAGCCATTGGAACATCAAAGTACACAGGTCATATACATAAAGTAGTTCATTAACTCAGGATTAAGGTTACTGCACAATGAACGTCAAAAGCAGATTGATCCACTCATAGCGGACTACGTAGATCAATCACGCTTTAGTCTCGATCTAATATGTCACCACCAAGTAACATATCTATGTCTCTACTTGGGAGTCTATGCTCCAGATAGTCAAGACAAACCGTCTCCACCATAGCTTTAGACAACATAATAGTCTTAACATGAGTTAGATACTCGGTCTAAACCCATAGACTACAGACCTTCATTTAGACCGCTTACTTTAGAATATTGTCTTCTCGCATACAAAAAGTCCATTGCATGCAATGTTCTAATAGTTTTAACACAAGCAGTCAAGGAGCCATATTTGCTTATATTTACTTTAACATGTAAATAGAATAAGGACAAACAGCAATGTAATGAATAACCTCTATATATAATTTTATTATCCAGTTCAAAATAAATACATCAAAATGTCTCTAATGCTTAGGGCATTTCCTAACATAGCCCTGACGGTAGATACAGATCCTGCTCCTCGTCCATCCACTATCTACTGGTGTACAGGTTTCATACCTGTAATATGAATAAACTTATAAGCGACAGGCTCTGTAAGTTCAAACATAAAATCATATAACATATATCACACATCATATCATAAACCTTAATTATACTATTAGTACTTGTTAGTGCTGATTATGCTCAATTATGGCAAATCTTAAATCTTAGGTCTTTATCTTGCTTAGGTTCTAGTTTTGGGCCTCGTGATTGGTTGTACCGTAGTGCGCACATGACTCAAAGGGACTCTAGGGAGTGACCCACTGGCCAATCCTCTATAGTCTACATGAACTTGATATAAAATAACATAACATGAGAAACCTCCACCTGTGTGGAAAGTCAGTACGCTAATATTGGTTTCATTACTGACTTTCATGTAGTTCCTAACTGGTGGCATTATAGCTGCCTCCTGGGTCTGGAACTCTTTATATTACATTCTTTATTTGTGGTTATTTTATTTCCGTATTAGTATGCATATAGTACCTTGATACTTATTTACATGTCATACATAACATATAAACATATTAAGTAAATTCATGTTGTAAATAAATAAATGTCTGAACTTACAGATACTTTGCTAGCGTTCTTTGCCAGGATCAACCAGCATCCGTTTATCGCCTTTTTGTTGAATCTCTATAACCAAAATAAATTATGGTTATTTTTACTATTCATTTCATATTTAAAATATTGTGAAAATATAAAATTTCTGATTTTAAATCCCTAATTATTCGTTTAGGGGTTTATTTTTCATTTTTATATTTATTACATATTACACGGTCTAGTACACGGTCGTGTCCATGACCTTGTACCTCTTGGGTTTGTGAGTTATTTCCCTACATGCCCGTGTACTCTTAAAAAATTTGAATTTGATCATTAAAACCTTAATTAAGGCCTTAGGATACCATTCTGGGCCTTAATATCACTTTTCCTAACTTTTGACAAAATGACCATTTTGTCCTTAGTGGGATTTTTTTCCCGTTTTTCCAACTTACAACTTTATTTTGACCTTTAGAAATTTAATTAAATCATTCTGAAACTTTTATGGTCTTTTCCTAGCATTTTAGAAAATTTTGGTCAGAATGACCATTTTACCCCTGACGAGACCTTAGACCGTAAAATTTTCATTTTAGCGTTTTAATTGAGTTTTCTAGTACCAAAAATCATAAAATAACTTTTCTTAAGCCTTACCGATATTTTACAACATTTCTTGCCGAAACACTCTAGTTACTATTCACTCGACCCTCGGGTGGTACTATTCTGACCCTTGGGTCGTTTCTCGTTTTTCAAATCTCTCGGGACTTCTAATGGACATTTCACTATTTCTGAAATCGTCCATTGCCCTTCCTCAAGCCTAGGTCCCCGAGGGGCTCGGGTTTTCCAATTCTTGACCCTAATTTACCCCTCGTTTCATAAAATGCCTTTCGGGCACCCTAAAAATTTTGGCAGCATTTCTGCTTAATTTTTAGGGTCTCGGCGTTTAGGAAATGCCTCAAAACCGTCTAACCTATTTTATCCTGCCATGTACTATACTACAAACCTAATTTTATGTAAAAGTTACAAAATTTTTATGTAAAATTTCTGTTAAAACTTAATCATTTCTAATGGGATTTCAACACATTCTCTCTCATTTTTAGGCTCAGTTTAATTCATAACTTGTGCATTGTTTCATTCCATAACATATCACACCAATATAATCTTTTTACCCCTTAACCTACACATGGTTTTCTTATAGAAACCTTAAAAATAATTTTGTTTCAAAGTTTCATTTTTCATCATTCATTTTCCACATCAACACATATTCATTACAACACAAAACTTAACCTAACTCATCACAAAATTTCATGCATTACATCCTTAGAATGCCACGGATTTCCTTGAGAAATCAAGCACAAAATTTTGTTTTCATGCTCACCTCCTTTTTCTTATCAATTTCATACATCAAACTTTACTTTCAAACCACTAAAAATCAAAGCTCACAATAAAATTTTCATCCACCAACACTCATGCACACACATAGATTCACATTGAGCAATATGATCGAAATTTTTATTCTTGCTTCCAAATTTATAAAAATTTGATTCTCATGCCAATATACACAAACAAAACCTTAACCATAACCTTTACTTTGAAAATTTTTTTCATTCACACCCTCTTAACATTCACGTTGCCTTCCACTAGAAAACACACTCAAAATTTGTGTTTTTGCTCCCAAAACCTTCTCTAATCATAACCAAACATCAATAACACCAAAACCACATAATTAAGACTTGAAAATTCTCAATCCTTCCACCCCAAATCAGCCACAAATTTTTCATGAAAAATGCAAGAAAACATGTTTTCAAGAGTTACCTTGCTAGAATAGTTGGAGGTGACTTAAGGTTGAGTTTTTGCTCCAAAAACTTAAAGAAAATCACTTGGAAATGGAGGGGAAAGCTCGCGACTGGACTGGACAAAGAAGAAGCAAACTTTGGTTGAATGGTTTCTGTTTTTCATGGCCAAAACCGTGGGTTTTATGTGTGACGTCCTGTGCCCTGAGTGGCCTGGACCATCAATAAAAACTACTACTTGTACTTTCACTTTAAAACAGATACTTAAACTTACTTAACTCAATACCATAATTTTAGGAGATTTTTTTTTTGGATTGCATACGTATTTACTATTCATGTATGTATACTGTTAAAATGCGGAGTCTAAAACATTGGGAGTTCAATTATACATACATAGTTATACTAACAATTTAAATAAATACTATTCCAAATATACTATTCATATATACATATGCTGTTTACTGTTCCAAAATATACTGTTGCCCAAAAACTATATGGAAGATCAAACTTGTGGTGGTATCCATAACCTTGCCCTGGCACCTCCTCCGTCGCCGTCATCGCCCATTGCTGTTTATGCCATAGGATGCTTACGTACAGTATGAACACACTTCATGAGCTTTATGCCCAGAAAGTACAATATGTCGTCTGCAAAACATGTTTAAAATAAAGTACATACTTAAAATCTCATAAGCATGCCAGGTATCAACATATACCACTTAAACATATCACATACCGGATCATCACATATCATGTCATTGAATACAAAACTTTACATACTATATGCATAGCAAAAACATCGTATACTGAATGCATCTTACTGTAGCTAGAAGCATAGTGAACTACAACTAATGCGTACTGTGAATCATGCATGATCTGATTATGTTCATTTATGCTTCAATGCTCTTTTTCTTTCTTATGTCTACTTAGGGGCCGTGTGTCAGTACCAAGTGTGCACAGACCATCAGTAACGCCCGTGGTCACTAAAACGAAGAGCCATTAACAAATACTCAACTTACTTTAATTTGAAAAACCTCTTCAATTGAAAAGGCCGGTATGACATGCCTATTAAATTTTGACTTTTTTATCTGTTCTGGCTATATGCTTTTCTAAGCTATCCCTAATCTTACGCGATAGGGATGTATGGCATCTAACTTGTTCTTTCATTAATCTAAGCGATTATAAAACTATATACTGTGCAATAATGTGTGCAAGGTATGCATACTTAACATACTATAAAAATCATCATTTCAAACTCATTTTATTCATGCTGTAGACGGAGTTGTACTTACCTAGTTTGCAAACAATTCTTAATCTCACCTGTATCAGATTATAGGTAACCACCTGTCAATATAACGTACTCTATTAACACCTTTGCTGAGTCACTAATACTGTTAGTGACTAAAGCAGATAAGATCATTTGGTACAGATTGCCGTCGGTACTAACTCACTCTCTATTGAGAGTTTGATTTTCTAGTTATGGTTAATTAATTTATTGCGCCATAAATTAATTACAGCGTTTTTAGGTCACTTTTGCCGTTAGTGACTATTACTTGCATTGTGGTATGGTACCGAGGCCTATCGGTACCATACTGCTCTACTTTGGGCATTTAGTGTCTATCTTCTATCGTGTTTGATTAACTTGTCTACTTGACAGATTAATCGTCGTTCCTCACCATATTGCTCAAACACAGTCCTTGACTGGTTTACCGACCAGTTAACTGACCGATTACGTTGTGCGTCGTTAACTAGGTAGTCTACCAGGTTACTATTGCTTGTTCAATGTGGTAGCCTACCGGGCTACTCACACTGTTTTAGTTATTTTTGAAAATTGTTTTGATTGCCTTATAAAATCCTTGGGAAAATTATGTGCTTTGAAACCATCTCCTTATCACCCCGTTGGAAGGTGGGGGCGTTTTATTAAAACCATATTCTTATTTTAAAAAATGTAAAATACATTTTGGTGTTTGCATTTTAAAGGTTGTTTTTTTTTTTGAACCACTTACCAAAACCATTTTAAAAACACATTTGAAACGATTTAGTCTGTAAATTTGACAAACGTAAAATTTTTCATCCTCGATGAGATGAACAATTCTTGTGTTCATCTCAGAGCTCAAATCAACTCGGATGGGTCCAAAACTTACTAAACCTATGGCTACTTATGCCCAGTTTTTTTGCAAAAATCCCAGTTTTACGCTATTTTAAAAAAGGCTCAATTTGAGGCTCGAAACAGCCAAATTTTTAAAACATGCATGGGTCGTCTTAAAGTCTTGGTGAGATCAACAACTTTCATATTAAGCTCGAGATCCGGTTTGGTCTCTAAGTGGTTCATTTTTAACAAAACCCGAGACTATTTCTAGTGCACAGATTCTTTGTCCTAGTTTTGGACATCGAAACAAAACTACTCGAAAAACCTATCTTAGTGTCATTTTTTGCAGACGCAAAAATGACCGTAACGAAATTTTCTTAAAACTCTATGTTTTACCAAATCCCAAATTCATAACCTAAGGGGGTCAAAATGGCCAAAAACCAAGGCCTTTTTCTAGGGATAGATTGTGTGTCCAGCCCTTCCTTAAATGTCCATGCTCACACATGCACACATCAATTCGTAAAAATTTAAACCACAACCACACAACCACATAACTTAAAATGAAAGGCTAAGGGCTCAAAATAAACTTATTACAACCCATGGCATAAACAAATACACATAAATTTCTTGATCTAAAACTTAAAAATAACTAAACTTCCAAAAAGGGCTTCGGTTTTACCTCTTGTGCTATGAACTAAGTGTAGGAAATAAATCGTTAAAAATGTATCAGAGTGGCGCAGTGAAACAATAAAAATTTTTCAAGATCGTTAAGTATGTCATGATGCCATATACAATAAACCAACAACAACTTAAACTCATACCTCAAGGACGCTAATCTGCAGGAGGAGAATGACCGGAGGGCTTCAACCAACTAGCCTTCTCTACTATTCTCTAATTCCCAAATGGCTAAGTGTGTGGGCACTCTGAACCTCGATCGGTATGCTAGCACTGCTAGTCTTCTTTCGACCATCCAGATCTCTAAAGAACTTATTGTCACAGTGAGTTGTGCAACAATAAGCCTACTCACCTAAGAGTCTGTGGTCTTAGAGAACTTGAGTGGCAGGACCTCTATTTATAGATTTGTATGAGGTGATTCTCTGAACTTGAATTGGATTAAGAAAAGATGTTCTCCCTTATCCACAACCAAAAAATCCAAATTTTCCAAGAGGAAAATCCCAACTAAAATTTCGCCGACTTTAGGATTATCCAATTCAAATCTAAACAAGATTTTAACTTGAATTTTATCTCCCCATTATCCATTAGAAAAATGTGAAAATTCACTAGGATAAATCCATAAAATTTTTGGCTACAAAAGGTAAGGGAAGAATCAAAATTCCACTAGGATTTTCAAGCTTTAATCTTATCTCATCCTTATCCAAAATAACCAAAAATCTCCTAGGATATCTTCCTCAAAATTTCGGCCATAATCAGGGAGGAGAGAATCCAAATTCAACTGGGATTGAAACTTGAATTTTTCCCTGAACCTTACACACAAAAAATCTGAAATTCCATGAGGATAATCCTCAAAATTTTCGTCCATTATTATTAGGATTTGGATTCAAAATTCAAGTAGGATTCTAACAAGATTTTCCTCTCCCTATCCAACTCAAATTTGAATTTCATTCCGTATGGATTTACTACAAGAAATTCGAATCCTACTTGGATTGTTATTCAAAATTTGAATTTCGAATTTCAAATTCTAATTTCAAATTTCAAATTTCAAATTTCAAATTTAAATTTCAAATTTGAAATTCAAATTCAAATTTCAAATTTGAAATTCAAATTCGAATTTCAAATTCAAATTTCAAATTCAAATTTTAAATTCAAAATTTAAAATTCGAATTTCAATTTCAAATTTTAAATTCAAAATTTAAAATTCGAATTTCAAATTTCAAATTTCAAATTTCAAATTTCAAATTTCAAAATCCACAAAACAGTTGTATTCAAATTCTTATTCTCATGGATAATTTTCTACAACTCCAATCCAATCTCAAATAAAATCATAGCAACTTTATTTGGAGTTTGAATAATTGTATAGTCTATTATCTAAAACAAAATCTAAATTCAACCGGAGAGAATCTTGTCAACCATGCTAACCCTATGTCAACCATCCATGCATAATCAACCAGTCAATAGCATACACAAACTTTAAGGAATTATGTGGAGCTAGTCGAGGGACCAATTGGACATATATAATCGGGCTCCCACGAATCCATATGATCATCATTCTTTACTAAATAACTCAATCATATGATCACTAATTTCAGAATTACACCATTATAAACCTAAAACTGAACTCCCAATTATATACCGTATTACGTAAGCGTATGACAAGCTATCGTCCAATGACCTTCTTGTTCTTGTTCTTCTTCTTCTCATCTGAGACAGGAGGATTAGAAGAACTGGAAGCCGCTTGCTTCTAATTTGGTCTCTTCCTCTTCCGTGAGGGTTTGGAAGATTCCGCCAAATTGGCCTCTCCTTTGGGTTGGACCGCATCCCCATCCCTGATCATCCGCTCATAAGCTTGGAGTTGCTTCATGAGCTTAGTTAGTCCTAACTCCCTTGTCGCCAGATTGTATGCAGCCTTAAACCCCACAAAATCCTTAGATAGAGTTTTGAACACCATCTCGATCTAGGTGTTATAGTCCAACTCAGCACCATTCTCCGCAGCCTTAGCAAAGAATCCTATTAGAGTGATCATATGGTCCTTCATGGGAGTGCCCGCCTTTTGCTTAGAGTGCCCGTCTCTTGTTGCTTTTGTAAAGCACGTCATGCTAGCTAGAATGTAGCATCGAGCTATCTCATTAGACTCTCTCCAACGAGTATAGGCAACCGAGACCTCCTCAAGCGGTGTGTCAGGTTTGGGTCCTGGTGGGCATGGTTCATCTAGTGCGAACTTGTGTCTCTCACAGTTGAGAACTATCAACAGATTTCTTTTCCAATCTTCATAATTATCGCCATTTAGTTTATTCTCAATAAGTATTAAGATGAGGGGTGTCGGTGACATTTTAAACTGAAATAAAATTATACTAGACATCATTACAAAGCCTAAGCAAATTACAGATTATTTAGCAAATAAAACATATAAGTATGTTCCTACATGAAACTTGAAAAATATGTAGCATTGCAATGGTAATTCTCAGCACCTATTGCCCCAAGCCACCAAGGGGTGGTCATGAAACAAATAGCCAGAATATGGACCCCGTCCAATTAATATATGTTGCCTTAAATCCTCTAAGGTTAAGACATATATTAATAACCGCTTATTTGGCCACCAGTTTAATTAACAGAGCTTCTAGGGAAGGTTAATAATTAAATGAGTCTTGAGTGTATAACCATTGTTTATGTAGCCCAATCCACATCCTACCAAGCCACCGAGGGGTGGTCATGAATAGGATCATACCCGAACACGTTTTCCACATAGGAGATCCAATCTAGTATACCAGCGGCAGTAAACCCTCTCCTACTCAATATTTTGAAAAACATGCAAGTTTTGACAAATATGTATGATCAATAGAGTATGAGTGGCACTCACCTATCCTATATGATATGTTATCAAATATGCACATAAAACATCCATCAATATATATTTATACATTCATGACATATCACAGAAATATAATTGACAGAATAACCAAGCCATGGTTCCATCCTAGAACAAAGAAAATAAAGATTACAAAATTCCATCCAAAGCATTCTTTCGGTCTTGAATTTTGTTCCGTCTTCTTGTATCCATCTTTATATAGCCTCTCCATTTATTTCTCATCCCAAGAATTATTTAAAATTTAAATTCCAAAATTTAAATTTCAAATTCGAATTCTAAATTCGAATTTCAAATTTAAATTTCAAATTCAAATTTTAAACAATTTTAAACATCATGTGTAATAATATGTAATTTCAAAAATTTTAAATTTTCAATTACATATTTTTAAACATGATTTAAAATTAAATCTAAAATTTAAAAATCAAAATTTTTGATAATTTTTTTTGAACCGTCGCCCTCATCACCCCCGGAAGCCGGCAGTCGTCGTGGGCAGCCCCCAGCCTTCAGGGGACTGGCAGCTCATGGTCGCCCCTTATGCAGCCTAGGTTGGCTGCAGGCCAAGCCTGCGACCCCAGGCTGCACGCCTAGACTGGGCCCAGCAGCCGGCAGGCTGCAGGCAACGCCTGCAGCCATAGGTTGCACGCCCAGGCTGTGGCCAGCCTTGGGTGGGCCAAGGCCACCATCGGCTGCAGGCCAAGCTTGCGGCCGTGGGTGGTTATGGCCTGTCAAGGGCCTGTCGTAGCCCCATCAAGGCCCGATGGCCTATCCTGAGGGGCCGTGTCTCGATTTTCATGCCATATTTTAATTTACCCATTAGGATCTCCAAAAATTAATTTGAATCCCAATTAAATTGAAAATTTTCATATAATTAAAATTTCAACCTTAAAATTAAATTTAACTTTTGGAAAAAATAAATTACAGTCTTTAAAACTTCAATCTCCTCCAAGAATAATTACATAAAATTTCCTAAACCGTTTCCAGCGTACAAAAAATTCTAATCATAATAATTCTAAGAGACAAAAATTAAAATCTATGGGAAAATTACAGTGTTAATAAACTGCTCTCATGGTTACATAAAAAATCCTAGATACAATTTTTCTAAATTCTAAGGAATCATAACCGGCAGAATCAAGCATGCTTATAATAATTCAAAAAATTAAAATAACCACATACTACATATATAATCCATGATAACAACATAAAGGAATCCTAGAATGCCACTCTCTAAATATCAAATCCATACATAAATAAAAAGACTAATTAAATGTCTAATTTATGTACATGGCATAGTCATGAGATGGCTCTGATACCAATTGTAGGAAATAAATCGTTAAAAAGTATCAGAGTGGCACAGCGGAACAATAAAAATTTTTCAAGATCGTTAAATATCTCATGATGCCATATACAATAAACCAACAACAATTTAAACTCATACCTCAAGGACGCCAATCTGCAGGAGGAGAATGACCGGAGGGCTTCAACCAATTAGCCTTCTCTACTATTCTCCAATTCCCGAATGGTTGAGTGTGTGGGCACTCTGAACCTTGATCGGTATGCTAGCACTGCTAGTCTTCTTCCGACCACCCAGATCTCTAAAGAACTTATTGTCATGGTCAGTTATGCAACAATAATCCTGCTTACCTGAGAGTCTGTGGTCTCAGAGAACCTGAGTGGTAAGACCTCTATTTATAGACTTGCATGAGGTGATTTTTTGAATTCGAATTGGATTAGGAGAAGATATTCTTCCTTATCCACAACCAAAAAATCCAAATTTTCCAAGGGGAAAATCCCAACTAAAATTTCGGCCACTTTAGGATTATCCAATTCAAATCTAAACAAAATTTTAACTTGAATTTTATCTCCCCATTATCCATTAGAAAAATTTGAAACTTCACTGGGATAAATCCATAAAATTTTCGGCCACAAAAGGTAAGGGAAGAATCAAAATTCCACTAGGATTTTTAAGCTTGAATCTTATTTCATCCTTATCCAAAATAACTGAAAATCTCCTAGGATATCTTCCTCAAAATTTCGGCCATAATCAGGGAGGAGAGAATCCAAATTCAACTGGGATTGAGACTTGAATTTTTCCCTGAACCTTATCTGCAAAAAATCCAAAAATTCCATGAGGATAATCCTTAAAATTTTCGTCCATTATTGTTAGGATTTGGATTCAAAATTCAAGTAGGATTCTAACAAGATTTTCCTCTCCATATCCAACTCAAATTTGAATTTCATTCCTTATGGATTTACCAAAAGAAATTTGAATCCTACTTGGACTGTGATTCAAAATTTGAATTTCAAATTTCAAATTTCAAATTCAAATTTCAAATTCGAATTGAAATTTCAAATTTCAAATTCGAATTTCAAATTCAAATTTCAAATTTCAAATTTCAAATTTCAAAATCTACAAAACAGTTGTATTTCAAATTTTGTTCTCATGGATAATTTTCTATAACTCCAATCCAATCTTAAATAAAATCATGGCAACTTTATTTGGAGTTCGAATAATTGTGTACTCTATTATCCAAAACAGAATCTGAATTCAACCAGAGAGAATCTTGTCAGGCATCCTAATCCTATGTCAACACTATCCATGCATAATCAACTAGCCAATAGCATACACAAATCAATTTGCTAAACGTTAAGGAATTATGTGGAGCTAGTAGAGGGACCAATTGGACATATATAATCGGGCTCTCACGAATCCATATGATGATCATTCTTTACCGAACAACTCAATCATATGATCACTACTTTCAGAGTCACACCACTGTAAATCTGAAACTGAACTCTCCCAATTATATACCGTATTACGTAAGCCTGTGATAAGCTATCATCCAATGACCTTGTCATGTATGTAGAACCCTTATTTGATATCCATGATCAGCCTTAGGTCAAAGTCCGTTCAATCCTACTGATCAGGCTATCTTAAAGTTCCATTATACTACCAAATAAAGAAAATGATTATTCACCATATGTGAATAAGAAGTCATCCGCCCAGCAGACGACCCAAGGCCTTGTTCATTTTCACATTCAGTATAATGCCTTTAAGAGGATACCCTTAACTCCTTATTAGAGTTATAATTCTGATATCTGTAAATAAACCCTTCATCATATATAAGTCATGCACCCAGTGAACTGGTCTATAAGCTTACTACCTCTGAGACGCTTTAGCCATGGGAACATCAAAGTACACAAGTCATATACATTAAGCTATTTATCTACTCAGGATTAAGGTTACTGCACAATGAACATCAAAAGCAGATCGATCCACTCAAAGCGGACTTCGTAGATCAATCACGCTTTAGTCCTAATCTAATATGTCACCACTAAGCAACATATTTATGTCTCTACTTAGGAGTCTATGCTCCAGACAATCAAGATAAACCGTCCCCTCCAAGGCTGTAGATAACATAATAGTCTTAACATGAGTTAGATGTTCGGTCTAACCCCATAGACTATAGACCTTGGTTTTGACTGCTTACTTTAGAACATTTTCTTCTCGCATACAAAAGTCCATTGCATGCAATGTTCTAACAGTTTTAACACAAGCAGTCATGGAGCCATATTTGCTTACATTTACTTTAACATGTAAATAAAATGAGGACAGATAGCAATGTAATGAATAACATCTATATATAATTTTATTATCTAGTTCAAAATAAATACATCAAAATGTCTCTAATACTTAGAGCATTTCCTAACACTAAGCACAAATATGAACCAAAGGCTTGAGTGACTGAAATGATCGTGTGAACCAAGGGGATTTTGCAGTCGGTTTATGCTAGGAAAGACACCAAAATTTTCCTCTTAATATCAAACCAAAACAATAACTAAAAATCACCAAGATTGATTCTAAGAATTTACCCTCGAATGCACTTGGAATGGCTTGATTGAAAACCTCTTATCACAAGCTTAAGAGGACTAAATTTTGGTAAACCTTTGGCTTGAAAATGGTGGTTTGGGGGCAGCAGCAAGGATAGAAAGAGAGAAAAGAGTTGTGTTTTTGGGGTGTGAAAAATAAAGAACAAAAACCTAAAGCCTTACTCACCCTTTTATAGACAAACCTAAGTAAAATTAACCAACCTTAAGCTTAATTATTCAAGCCAATCTTATACTAATTTGGGGACAAATTGGCTGCCATTCCAGCCCTCAAAAACTGAGGAAGCTGCGCGCATTGAAGGAGGGGGAAATAAAAAAATTTTATTGGTGGCATGTGATGGAAATCTAACATTGTTTAATCAAAATGTATTTTAACTTTTCAATATTTTATTTCTACTTTTTAGGGCTATTTTTACAGCTAAAGCAGCTATTTTTTTAGCTAGGTACACGAATTTTCAGGGGTAAAATTCGTCTACATTTGCCTCTCTTCGCAGTCTAGTTTCTGCCATTCGGTATCCGACCATTTTTTCACAGTGTTCTAGTTTTCACTTGAAATTGGATTTTCTAAATCTGATTTTTATATTGATGATTTCTGGTTGGGTTGTACTGTCTAAGAGCCCACTATGTATCATTTACTATTCATTTTCTATATTGTGGTTGTGTCTACACTGTGTTGTCCTTGTGCAAGCAAATCGAGGCATTCCCGTGTGAAATTTCCAACATAGTTTCTCTCAACTAATTTAGATGTGTTGATTTTAATTTTATCAGTTTTACGTCCATCCGAGGTCGTCTGGACCAGTTTTTGGGATCTGTGTGATCCCACCTCAAAAAACATGTTAGGTGCCCGATTGACTAATTTAGGCGTCTTGAGTCTAAAAATATCAGTTTCACGGCGAGAAAATGTCGTCTTGAACCTCTTCTCGATACTACATATCTCCCAAACAAAAATTCTTGTTTTGTGCTCAATTGACTAGATTGAGCCTACTGACAGTTAATATATCAGTTTTAAGTCAAATTAAGGCCGTCTTGGCCATAAATCTGACACTGTATTTTCCACTATTCACTATTTCCAGCTTAACTGACTAGTCTAAGTGTTCTGACCTCGATTTTGTCAGTTTCTGGGCTAGAAGAGGTCATCTGGACCTTCATTCTCGATAATGTACCTCTACTAGGGTATTTCTCGTTGTTGTACTTAGATGTTTGGTCTGAGCGTTTTGGTGATCTGTTCACCAGTCTTACGTTAGGAAATGATCATCTGGACTAGTTTCCTGATACTGTGTATCTTATGCGTTCTCTCACATAATAGGGTGGACCGATCTCACTGTCAGTCGCTCATTTCACTACATGAATAGTTCTTAAACAACAGCGAACCTGTTCAATCTATTCAACTAGAAATTATACTGTATTTTTCAACTTAATTACTTATCACATAGTAATTAGGTTTCATGCATTACGAGAGTCTTTATGGCATTATGAGAGTCTTTACGGCGGCTCTCTGCTCGATACGCAGTCTTTTGTACTGGCTCTTATACTAGCGTGTACCTAACCATGTTACATTATACGACCATGTTCACTCACATGGCCTATTACACTTTAACAGTCTGAACGGTACACGGCTATTTACACGGCCACATACCTGAATGTGTTATTCAAGTTTGCACTAAAAGACATCAAATTATTCCAATTTTATTCCTTATTGTCTTATTACATGGTAAGTAGGTGCCACAAAAATGGCGATCATTACAACCTACCCCCCTTACAAATTTTTCATCCTCGAATATTAGAATAGTTCCAGGAAGTCTCTTTTCATATCCTCTTCATGTTCCTATGTGGCTTATTCTTTTATATGGTTCCACCACAACGCTTTTAGAAGCAGAATAACTTTATTCCTGAGGACTTTATTTTCCTTGGCTAAAATTTGCACGGGTTTTTCTTTATATGTCAGATCAGTGTAGACTTCTATTGGTTCTTGGCTTAAAATGTAGGAGTCATTTGGAACGTACTTCTTTAGCATTGAGACATGGAAAACGTTATGTACCAAAGCTAATTTGGGAGGAAGCGCTAATCTGTAAGCCACCTTCCCGACTCTCTCGATAATCTCGAAGAGTCCTATATATCTAGGACTGAGCTTTCCTTTCTTCCCAAAGTGTATCACCCCTTTCATGGGTGCCACCTTAAGAAAAACTGAGTCTCCTTTTTAAAACTCGAGGGGTCTGTAACGTATGTTAGCGTAGCTTTTCTGGTGACTGTGTGCCATCTCCAGCCTTTCTCTTATTAGCTTCACGTCTGCTATAGTATCCTTGACGAAGTCTGTGCTGGTAAGCTATTTCTCTCCGGTCTCATGCCAGTGGACCAGAGATCAGCATTTCCTTCCATAGAGTGCCTCGTAGGGTGCCATCCCGATCGAGGAACGGTAGCTGTTATTGTACAAGAACTCGATCAACGATAGCTTCTAGTCCCAGTTTCCCTTGAAGTCTAGGACTGTCACGGCCCAAAATTTAGACACGTGACATGGCAGTCAAATCATAATATCAACCCGAGATTTAAGGAAAACATTTATTACGAAAAACAACGGGTCAACATTATAATTTAGCTAAGCCTAATTATAAAGTAGCATCATAACCACAAAATAAAATAAAGGAGAAAATAAATGCTTTTTAATGCAGAAGTCAAACACAAAATCGGTTTTTAAAAGAAATTACCAACCATAAATATTCCCAAGCATAAAATTTAAATAACGGGAAATAAGGTACAAACTTAAAGTCTCATTACATCAGAACGAGAAACATAAAGACGAAGATGGAGAAAACGGATAGCATCATCTTCGGTAATAACGGATATCTCAACGAATTTCGGAACTGCTACCTCCCGTACCTGGAAGTAGTCATTTCGAAATCACAAAGAAAAAGGGACGTGAGCGCTGACTCAGTAGGACAGAAACAAAGGTGGGTTAACAGATAACATTTAAAAATATGGCATAATATCCGTTTCCAAAAATAATCAACAATTTAAAAAAATACATGGCATAATAATCAAAAAAATAATAATCAACAATTTCGTAAAAAACATTTTTAATGCAAGTTTTATTCTGCTGAGGACTTAGCGTAGCTGCAATATACGTGCCCCAATATTAAAATAATAAATCATTAAAACAAACCATCATATTATGAGTGAGGACTTGTCGTAGCTATAATATACGTGCCTCGAATTTGAATTATCCTAGATCATCTCGTTACGGTCTAAATAGGCTGAACGGCCCTGCGCAGGTTTAGGGACCTTCCCCCATGGCGTCAACTTCGGGACGCACGCATCATTTACAATGATAGTGAACTAGAGCTCAATTATGTTCACCGGATTATTCAAAAGATGGTATTTACCAAGTTATATTATGCCATAAATCAAAACACGTTTTAAAATACACATTTAATTACCAAATACGTTGCATGCGTTTATTTCATCAAAAACAATATAATAATTTCATAAACTGAAAACAGCATGCCATCAATAAAACAGGGAAATTTAAAACACTTGACTACTCCCAGAAAAGGCTAGAATGTCCTACCTCAATTTTCGCACAAGCGTTGCGATAATGTGATCCACCAATCAAGCAAGAACGTCAAATAATTCCTATAATCAAACATATGATCAGTCTAGGTCTAGACATAATCATCCAATCATTTTTGTGTGCCTCAAAAGATTTTAAAACGTTTAATAAACATTTGGGATTTAAAATTTGTGAAAACCTCTAAGTTAGGATATTACTGGACATGGGCAGACTGACCTAGGCTGAATATAAAATCCATATTAATTTATTTTTCATCCCAAAAATTCTAAATTTTTAATATGTTAAACTAGACATCCGTAGCTTTAATTCCATATAATTTTTATAATTTTTGGACATCATTTGGTCATTCAACTAGGCCAAAAACCGAGGGTTGTTTTCAGGCATAAAAATCTGGGTTTCAGTTTCGGTTCAAAACCTGGCAGTTCTGTCCGCCTATCTTAGAAAAATATTTTGACTGGGCAAATGGAGGATTTTGGTTCTGAAATTTTGCAGGAATTTAGGGGACATCTTGAATTTAATTTTAGACTCAAGAATCACTCAAAAATCGTTTTTAAATCTCAAGTTATGGCTGACACAAATTTACTGTTCATATGGTAATTTTCCAGATTTCCGTTTTTCTGTGTCCGAATTTCGATTAGCCTCAAACCAATTCAATTTTCATCCAATGATCACGAAATTTTGTGGAAAACCTTATTTATATGTCATTAACACAACCCAAGAATCAAATTGACAAAATCATAAAATCTTACACATATGATAATAGGGTTTTTGAAAAGGGGATCAATGAGGCAAAATTTTAGGGTTTGAGAGAAAAATCACACCTTGTTTGTGCTGCCCTATTTTTGATGCTTGGTCTCCCTTTTGGCTGAATTTGTGTGAGTATTGGAGTCTTCAAAACAGTATGGAAATAGTGGAGAAAACCATATAAATTTCGGATTTAAAATCAAAAGGAGAAGGAAGGAAAAAGTTTGATTTCTCACCTTGTTTTTGTCTCAAAAGTTGTTGAATCTTTGAGCTGCCTTTTGGTAAGTTTTGTTTGCTGTTTTGGGTGTGTTTTGGGAGAGAAAATTCAGAGAGGGGAGAGGGGAAAGCTGGCCGAAATTTTGAGGGTGAAAGGAGGGGTGAATGAGAGTTAAAAGGGGGTTTTTATACTAGGTTTTTCTTTCCCTTTCTCTTCCTTGTTTGGCTGAAAATTTTAAGGGGCAAAAGGGAAAGTTTTTGTGCTGTTTTGAGGCTAGGGTTTTCTCTCTTATTTCCCCTTAAGTGGCCGAAAATTATCCCTTAGTTTTTAAGGAAAAATAATTTGAATTTTAATTGAGTTTTAACCTAGCTTTTAATTCAAATAAAATCTCCTTTATTTCCTACACTTTATGGCCGAATTTCTTCTTTATATCTAAGGAATGAAATTTGAATTTGAATCCTTCTTGGATTTGTGGAATTTAAATTTTAATTTAAAATCCCAAGTGATGGCCGAATGTTTTAGGGTTTCTTTTTGAAGTTCAAATTGTTGACTTTTTGAGCGGAATTTGACTAGGAAACCAACCTAGGGTTTCCAAAAGATTTTTAAATTAATTTTTTTGGCACACTAATTTTATTTAAATTATATATTGACCCTTAAATAAAATTTAAGGCGTCACAAGGACACAAGCTCTTAACATGTCCTCTAATGTTTGTACAGTCCTCTCCGACTGACCGTCAGTCTAAGGATGAAAAGCTATGCTGAACATCAACTTGGTTCCCAGCGAAGCTTGAATACTCTACCAAAATCTGAAAGTGAAGCGTCCATTGCGATATAAAATGATTGATTTTGGTACTCCGTGCAATCTTACTATCTAAGCCATGCACATTTATGCTAGCCTTTCTACCAAATAGCCCAGCTTTATGGCTAAAAATCGAGCTGATTTCGTCAATCAGTCCACAATTACCCAGATTGCATCGTTTTCGCTTGATGTTCTGGGTAATCTGACTAGGAAATCCATTGTAATCTGCTCCAATTTCCACTCGGGCAGCTTGGTTTTCTACGATTCTCCAGCTAGTCATTGATGTTCTACCTTAATTCTCTGACACGTGAGGCATCTTGCAACGAACTCGGTGACATCATTCTTCATTTTAGGCTACCAAAAACTCTCTTTCAAGTCCTTATACATCTTATTTGCCCCTGGATGTACAGAATATGGTGTTTGATGGGCTTCCGAAAGGATCTTTTTCTTGAGTTCTTCATCCTTCGGAACACACACTCTATCTCTAAAATAGAGTATGCCATCTTTAGAAACTCAAGATTCTGAACTCTGGTCCTCTGTTGCCTCCTTTTTGAGCTTGTTTAGGGACGAATCAAGGTCTTAGTTGGCCTTAGTCTCTTCTAGGAGCATCGATTGAAGGGTCATTTTAGAGAACGTTCCCATTAGAAACTTGATCTCGCTGCTGCATAGCTCTTTTTATAGTGTTTCCAGTAAGGCAAGGATAGCCATAAGTGATGAAGAGTGCTTTCTACTTAGTGCATCAGCCACCTTGTTGGCCTTTTCTGGGTGGTATAGGATTTTACAGTCGTAATCTTTAACTAGTTCTAGCCATCTTCGTTGCCTCATATTAAGCTCCTTCTGTGTGAAGATGTATTTGAAGCTCTGGTGGTCTGTATAGATCTCACACTTAACGTCGTATAAGTAGTGCCTCCAAATCTTAAGCACAAAAATGACTGTTGCTAACTCCAAGTCGTGTGTAGGGTAATTTCTTCATGGTTCTTGAGTTATCGTGAAGTGTATGCTACCATTCTGCATTAGTACGGCTCCTAGTACAATCTTGGATGTATCACTGTAGATCACAAAATTTCCCTATCCACCATTCAGGATGGTCAGAATCGGAGTACTTGTGAGTCTACGTTTTAGCTCTTGGAAGCTCTTTTCGTACTTGTCAGTCCACTCATACTTCTTCTCTTTCTTGGTGAGCGCTGTGAGTGGTGCGGTTAACTTTGAGATGTGGCGGCCCACCCCTTGTAGAGATCATACAATACTATTACAGTTAAACTTTATCGCAAACTGCGATAGATTGTACTCTCATGGGTCGCTGGCTAATCTCTCTTGTAAAACATGGCGTTTTTTTTCTTTCTTTAAACAGTATGTAAAACATTTTCCACTATTTACTTTGTTGGCAAGTACAAAGTAATTTACATCCTACAGTACTTTCGTAAAATATATATTATTACAAAAGACTGTTTCTTTTTCCCTTCTCTTTTATCGCTCAGCGGAAAGACTCTGGCAGGACCACATCCCTCGCCTCTTATCCCATTTGACATGCGCCATCCCGTCCGCCATCCAGTCAAACAAGCTACTGAGCTGGTCGTTTACCTGCAACATAAGCAAAAATGGTGAGCTACAGGCTCAGTAAGTTCAAACATGCAAGAATTAAAATTTCTATGAATAGTACTATTCATCATAAATAGTAAAGTTGATCACTATTCATATATGATAGTGACTTTGACTACTATTCATTGTGAATACTAAGTTTGACCACAATACAGTATATCAACAGTGCATCTACCGCGATGTTAGTACCCTCACGAAACTGTCTTATGCTCAATTATGGCATAGTTTCAGTTTTAGGTAATTATCTTTAATTACGTTCTGGTTTTGAGCTCAGGTTGGCAATACCACTTAAGTGCACATGACTGGGAGCAGTACATTAGTGCTGACCTCCATAGCCTTAATCTTATAGCTCCGAAGGCAAAATTGTACATGACTGGGAGTGGTACATCAGTGCTGACCTCCACAGCCTTAATCTCATAGCCCCGAAGGCAAAATTTACCTCCCTGTACGGAAGGCTGGTACGCCAAAAGTGGTTTCATTACCGACTTTTTAAAATTCTAACCCGGTGACTTCATATTGCCCCGTGGTTAGGAATGGTTCACATTTTAATTTTAGGTGAGTGAGTTTCATTAACCTCGCACCAGTGCCCGAAGCACAATTAACTATGTGTCCCATTCTCAATAGTACCCGTCGCATACTTCGTCTCTCTCTCTACTCTATAATAGTGCCCGTAGCACATATGTACCTAACTTATAGTTAGTACATCAAAGTTAGCAACAATAATGCTATACGTCGTAGACAAGTAAATGTCTGAACTTACCTTATCAGTTTCTTCCCCTTTTCTCTCTTGGATCTTTGATCGCCTTCCTTGTAGGTCGATTTTGGGATCCTACAGACAAAATTTTGTCTGTTCATTTAATTTCCATTTATAGCTTTTATTTTTCATTAAAAAGCTTAAATAAAACCTATTTATAACTTTTTAGGCTCTATTTATCATTTTCCCCATTTTTCTCAACTTTTGTAAAATTACGATTTTACCCCTATATTTTGGCAAAATTACAATTTTACCCCTGACGGAATTTTCTCGATCCAGACTACATTTTTGGCTCTCAGGAACTTTTCTGACTCTTTTCTATTCATTACCGGGTTCGTTTCTATTTTATTTCCATTTTTCACTTTCCCGACCCTCGGGAAGTACTATTCCGACCCTCACGTCGGTTTAGTGATTTTCTATCGTTTCGGAGTCTCAAATGGACGTTTTACTAGTATTTAAAACATTCATCTAGACATTCCCGACCTAGGTCTCCGAGGCTCGGATTTTCCGTATCCGACTCGGACCTTTATTTCGTTTCCCAAAAACGCCCCCCCTCGAGGTCGGTTTTTTTTCAATTTCACTCGCATTTTACATTTTTAGGGGACGGGTTACTATTCATGAACCATCCCTTAGGTTTTCCTTATTCAATTTCCCTTTAGGGACTCGGGTTCCCGACCCGATCCTAAACTTTTATTTTTAATTCTCTTTTTACCCCAAATGCCGTTTTCGAAATTTCGGCAGCATTTCAGCGTAATTTTAAGGCTACCGGCGTTAGGTACGCCTCGAACCATATGTACCTGCCACGTACTATACCACAAGCCTATTTTATGTAAAAGTTTCCCAAACTTTTACATAAAAGCTCACAAAATTCTAATTCACATTTTGAACCACATTACACAAAATTTCTTTCAATTTTACCCTTCGTTTTGGCCACGGTTTTCACACTCAAAACCTAACCAAAACTTCTCAATTTTTCCACCAAATTTTTGGCTATTCCAATGTCATTTTCTAGCACATTTTCAAGCCAATTTACATGCATTTTTCAACACAATTTCCTAGGGTTCTTCATCATTACAACCCACGGCCAATTAAGAGAAACATGCACCAAATTTTTTTGTTTCATGCTTTCAATCACAAATCCATCATTTCCATAATTCAATGCATGATTTAAACCATCCAAACATCAAGTAAATCATGCAAAAATTTTTTCCTAAACCTTAATTAAACCCACGGCCATTTAGGGTTATTTGACACCAAATTTTTTTTTCAAGCTTTCCATCATACAAATCATGTTTTATATTTAATCAAAACATGATTTAAAGCATTTTAACACTTAAACCACAACAATTCCTCATTGACTACACTTGGTAACCCACGGTTTTATCCTTGGAAAACCAACCAAAATTTTGTTTTTCTTTAAACAAAATGCATGGTTTTTCTCCTAATTATTCCCTTAACAAAACCCAAGCACTAAATCAATCAAAACAAACCAAAAATTTTCCATCCTTTACACTATTCATTACACGGATTTTTGGAAGAAAAATCAAGAAAATTTTCAAACCAAGGAAAGTTACCTTGCTCACTTGCTTCCTTTGTCTTCAATGAAGGGTTTGACACAAATTTTGTGAAGAAAACTTGAAGTATTCACTTGGTTTCTCTTGGTGGCTCACGGTTCCTCTTGGGAGGACACTTAGAAAATTTTTTTTGTTATGTTTTGGCTTGGAAATAGTCTCGGCCAATTTGTTCCAAAAGTTGCCGACTTAAACTAGCAAGGAAGCCAATTAATTTGGCTTTCAACCAATGAGAAATCAACACTTATCAAGCCTATTTCTTTCCAAATTTTTCAAAAAACAAAATGATAGAATTTTGGCCAAATCTTGGCCTTTAGATTAAAAAGTGATTAAATCTTGGCCATTAATGCCAACAACCACCATTTTTCTTTCATTTATTAAATGGATTTATGATGTCATAAATGCAAAGTAAAACTTTGACTTTGACTTTACTATTCACATTAATTCGACTACTTTTTGACCGATACCGGTTCGAGCTGAAATTTTCCTGAAATTGTCCCAGCGGGTTCCTGAGGTCTCCTGTGCAGTCGGATCAATTTAAACTGCTTCCGTTTGATCAAAATCAATCCTGGAAGTTTTTCATCTTTTATTGCCCCGGTTAGGGTTTTCAACGCCGTTTTTGGCACCGTTCCGCCCGTTTCAACTCAGTGAATTTTTCCAACACTGAATTTTTTGCTGGTCAATATTGTTAGAACATTTTAAGAAATTCTAAACAATATAATACATTTATTTCACTCTTTAAATAGTACAAATTGTTATATACATACATCTGTACATTTTCTTCCAAGAATGCCTGAATTTCCCGGTTGTCACATGAGAAGCCTTCGAAGAAGCAACGGTATATCCTACTAGTCTGAGGAAACTTGGGGTCAGCCATTCACTAACTGCTTCAACCTTTACCGGGTCTACTGATACTCCTTCCTTGGAGACTACGTGGCCAGGATAGTGAACCTTCTCCAACCAAAACTCGCACTTGGAGAATTTGGCATACAACTAATGATCCTTCAGCTTGAGTAGGATGACCCTCAAATGTTCCTCATGCTCCTCCTTTATCTTAGAATATACAAGTATGTCATCGACAAATATAATGACAAACTTGTCTAAGAATTCCTTGAACACTCGGTTCATTAGATCCAGGAAGGCTGCCGGGGCGTTAGTTAGTCTGAACGACATGACCAGGAACTCATAATGGCCATATCATGTTCGGAAAGCTTGTAGGAAAATAAATCGGTAAAAACGTATCAGAGTGGCGCAGCGGAACAATAAAAATATTTTAGATCGTTAAATATCTCATGATGCCATATACAATAAATCAACAACAATTAAAACTCATACCTCAAGGACGCCAATCTGCAGGAGGAGAATGACCAGAGGCTTCAACCAACTAGCCTTCTCTACTATTCTCTAATTCCCGAATGGCTGAGTGTGTGGGCACTCTGAACCTCGATCGGTATGCTAGCACTGCTAGTCTTCTTCCGACCACCCAGATCTCTAAAGAACTTTATTGTCACGATGAGCTGTGCAACAATAAGCCTGCTCACCTGAGAGTCTGTGGTCTGAGAGAACTGGAGTGGCAGGACCTCTATTTATAGACCTGCATGAGGTGATTCTCTGAATTCGAATTGGACTAGGAAAAGATTTTCTCCCTTATCTTTAACCAAAAAATCCGAATTTTTCCATAGGATAATCCTAACAATAAATTCGGTTTTTCCTAAGATAAATCCAATCCAAATCTTAACAAGATTTTAACTAGAATTTTATCTCCCTTTTTCAACCAAAAAATCCGAAATTCACAAGGAGAAAATCCTCCAAAAGATTTCGGCCATTATGGATAAGGGAGAATCAAAAATTCCACTAGGATTTTCAAGCTTGAATCTTATCTCAACCTTATCCAAAAATAACCGAATTTTCCTTGGATAAAGGCTCCAAAATTTCGGCCACATTTAGGGAAGGAGAGAATCCAAATTCAACTAGGATTGAAACTTGAATTTTCCCTTGAATCTTATCCACAAAAACCAAATTTTCCATTAAGGATTATCCTCAAAAAATTCGCCCACTTTTGTTGGGATTTGGATTCAAAATTCAAGTAGGATTCTAACAAGATTATCCCCTCCAAATCCAACTCAAATTCGAATTTCAAACCTTGTGGATTTTCCACAACAAATTCGAATCCTACTTGGACTGTGATTCAAAATTTGAATTTCAAATTTCAAATTCAAATTTCAAATTCAAATTTCAAATTTCAAATTTCAAATTTCAAATTTAAATTTCAAATTCAAATTTCAAATTCGAATTTCAAATTCAAATTTCAAATTCAAATTTCAAATTCAAAATTCAAATTTCAAATTTCAAAATTCAAATTTCAAATTCCACAAAACGGTTGTGTTTCATATTCTTGTTCTCATGGATAGTTTTCTACAACTCCAATCCAATCTCAAATAAAATCATGGCAACTTTATTTGGAGTTCGAATAATTGTGTACTCTATTATCCAAAACAAAATCTGAATCCAACCAGAGAGAATCTTGGCTACCATCCTAATCCTGTGTCATCACCATCCATGCATAATAAACTAGCCAATAGCATACACAAATCAATATTGCCAAACGTTAAGGAATTATGTGGAGCTAGTAGAGGGACTGATTGGACATATATAATCGGGCTCCCGTGATTCCATATGATCATCATTCTGTACCGAACAACTCAATCATATGATCACTAATTTCAGAATCACACCACTATAAACCTGAAACTGAACTCCCAATTATATACCGTATTACGTAAGCCTGTGACGAGCTACCATCCAATGACCTTGTCATGTATGCAAAACCCTCATATGATATCCATGATCAGCCTTAGGTCAAAGTTCGTTTAATCCTACTGATCAGGCTATCTTAAAGTTCCATTATACTACCGAATCAAGAAAATGATTATTCACCATATGTGAATAAGAAGTCATCCGCCCAGCAGACGACCCAAGGCCTTGTCCATCTTCACATTCAATATAATGCCTTTAAGAGGATACCTTTAACTCCTCAGAGCTATGATTCCGATATCTGCAAACAAACCCTTCATCGTATACAAGTCATGCACCCAACGAACCGGTCTATAAGCTTACTACCTCTGAGACGCTTTAGCCATTGGAACATCAAAGTACACAAGTCATATACATGAAGTAGTTCATTTACTCAGGATTAAGGTTATTGCACAATGAATGTCAAAAGCAGATTGATCCACTCATAGCGGACTACGTAGATCAATCACGCTTTAGTCCCGGTCTAATATGTCACCACCAAGCAACATATCCATGTCTCTACTTGGGAGTCCAGCTCCAGACAGTCAAGACAGACCGTCCCCTCCAAGGCTTTAGACAACATAATAGTCTTAACATGAGTTAGATGCTCGGTCTAACCCCATAGACTACAGACCATAGTTTAGACTGCTAACTTTAGAACATTGTCTTCTCGCATACAAAAGTCCATTGCATGCAATGTTCCAATAGTTTTAACACAAGCAGTCAGTGAGCCATATTTGCTTACATTTACTTTAACATGTAAATAAGATAAGGACAGATAACAATGTAATGAATAACCTCTAAGTATAATTTTATTATCCAGTTCAAAATGAATACATCAAAATGTCTCTAATACTTAGGGCATTTCCTAACAATCTCCCACTTGCCCTAAGTCAGCAGATGTGCCATGTTACGCATCTCCATCGCCTCTACATGCCTCTCAAAGCTTCTAGCCACCAAAGTCTTAGTAGAGGGATTGGCAATGTTGTCCTCAGACGCGATCTTACATACATCTACTTATCCTGTCTCCATCTGCCCTCTAATGTCGACTTCCTCAAATCCTCACAAGTCTGGAAGACTCAGTTCGTGTATCCTACGGGTGTTAGGTCCCCTCCAGAATACACCAGCATATAATCCCTCGTTCTCTTAAGATACTTGAGTATATGCTTTACTACTTGCCAGTGCTTGGTTCCAGGATTTGCTTGATATCGACTCACCATACCTACTGCAAGACATATGTCCGGGCGAGTGCAAAGCATAGCGTACATAAGGCTACCCACAGCGGATGCATAAGGGACCTTACTCATACGCTCTCTTTCTTCCGATGTCTTGGGACAGTCATCCAATGAAAGAGTTAGACCGGCAATAGAAGGTTGTGAGCCTTTTTTTTTTTGCCTCTAGTATTGCATATTTGTCAATTATTTTATCTATGTATGAAGCTTGGGATAATGCTATCATTTTGTTCTTTCGATCTCTGAAGAGACGAATGCCTAGAACATAATTAGCTTCTCCCAAGTCCTTCATGTCAAACTGTTGGTGTAACCAAAGCTTGACCGATGATAAGTTCCCTACATCATTCCCAATGAGTAGTATATCATCGACATAGAGTATCAGAAAGACCACTTTTCCATCCTTAATACGTTTATAAACACAAGGTTCATCAACGTTCTGCTCAAAACCAAATGTCTTAATCGCTTGATCAAACCTCTAGTTCCATGAGCGGGATGCTTGCTTTAATCCATAAATGGATCTAAGCAACTTGCAGACTTTCCTATCTTGGCCTTTTGCTACGAACCCTTCGGGCTGTATCATATAGATACACTCTTCAAGATGGCCATTCAAGAATGCCGTCTTGACATCCATTTGCCAGATCCCGTAATCGAGAGCCGCAGCAATGGACAGAAGAATACGGATAGACTTCAGCATAGCAACAGGTGAAAAGGTTTCCTCGTAATCGATTCCAACCTTTTACGTGTATCCCTTTGCAACCAGTCTAGCTTTGAAAGTTTCCACTCTCCCTTCCGCATCCTTCTTTCTTTTGTAGACCCATTTGCATCCAATGGGTTTTATCCCATCTGGCAAATCTACAAGTTCCCAAACAGAGTTGGATTTCATAGAATCCATCTCATTGTTCATAGCCTGTTTCCAAGATCTAGAAACAACATCCTTTATAGCTTCATCATATGTGACCGGATCTTCCTCATGCTCATGAGCCTCGGCCTGGTATACCTCAGCATCATACATGAAGAAATTAGGTTTCTTCGAAACCCTCCCACTACGACGAGGCACACTAAATTGTTGATCGTCTGCAGGTCTTTCACTAGAACTCGGACTTGCGTCCAAGACCGAAATCTGTGGAGCAGTTCTTTCACCCGATAACTCCTCTAGCACTACTTTGCTTCGAGGCTTAAAGTCATTCATGTGACTTTCCTCCAAGAATGTCGCATGGGTTGAGACAATGACCTTTTGTTCCTTCGGGTTATAGAACAGACCTCCTTTAGTTCCCTTTGGATACCCTACAAACATGCACAATTCTGATCTTGGTTCCAACTTCTTCGCATCCCCATCCAGTACATGTGCCGGGCAGCCCCATATTCTCATATGTCCAAGGGAGGGCTTCTTGCCATGCCACAATTCATACGGAGTTCTAGGAATTGATTTGCTCGTAACCTGGTTCAGAATATAGCACGCCGTTTGTAAAGCATGTCCCCAAAATGATAATGGCAGCGTTGAGTAACTCATCATGGACCGTACCATATCCAATAAGGTCCTGTTTCTCCTTTCGGCTACACCATTCTGTTATGGAGTACCAGGTGCAGTCAATTGGGATAATATCCCATTCTCTACAAGATGTCCTAGAAATTCATCGGAGAGGTATTCGCCACCTCGATCAGATCGAAGTGTCTTTATGGATTTATCCAATTGCTTTTCCACTTTCGCACGATACTCTTTGAACTTATCAAAGGTTTCGCTCTTGCGGTGCATCAGATACACATATCCATACCTCGAGTAATCATCTATGAAAGAGACATAGTACTCGAACCCTCCTCGTGCTGTGACGTTCATGGGGCCACATACGTCAGTGTGCACAATTTCTAAGAGCTCCTGTGCCCTTGTACCCTTAGCTCCAAAAGACCTCTTAGTCATCTTACCCTCTAGACAAGACTCACATTGGGGAAGTCGTACCTCCTCCAGAGATTCCAGAGGACCGTCTTTCACCAATATTTGAATCCTATCCTGATTAATATGACCAAGTCTTAAATGCCAAAGATACGCCTTGTTAGAGTGAGAAACTTTCAACCTTTTAGAGTTATCAATTAATTCAGTGTCAAGCAGTGAGTACATCTTTGGTCTGATCAAATATAGGTTTCCATCCATCCATCCAGAACAGATAAAAGACTTATTTCTACGAATACCAACTCTTTTACTAAAAGAAACTGAATAAGAATCCTTTATTAAACAAGCTACCGATATAAGGTTCCTCCTAAAATTAGGAACATAAAAACAGTCTTTCAATAAAATAAACCTAAATTGATCAAAATAAAGATGAACGTCTCCCACTGCCTCAGCCACCACAAAGCTACCATCTCTAGTCCGCAACGAGAGGCTCCTATCATGTAGACTTCTCGTTTCCACGAACCCCTGCATAGAAACACAAACATGATTAGTGGTGCCCGAATCAATGACCCATGTGTCTTTCGATTCTTCCACCAAACACGCTTCCAAGTAATGAAGTTCCTTACCTTCCTTGCCCTTGGAGGCTAGGAATTCCCGGCAAGCCTTCTTAAAGTGACCTACCTTCCCACAATGGAAGCATTTGGACTTTTTAGGGTCCTTTAGCTTCTTGTTCTTCTTCTTCTTCTTCCCGTCCGAGACAGGAGGATTAGAAGAACTGGAAGCCACTTGCTTCTTATTTGGCCTCTTCCTCTTCCGTGAAGGATTGGAAGATTCCGCCAAATTGGCCTCTCCTTTAGGTCAGACCACATCCTCATCCTTGATCATCCGCTCATAAGCCTGTAGTTGCTTCATGAGCTCGGTTAGTCCTAACTCCTTTGTCGCCAGATTGTATGCGGCCTTAAACCCCACAAAATCTTTAGACAGAGTCTTGAACACCATCTCGATCTGGGTGTTATAGTCCAACTCAGCACCATTCTCGGCAGCCTCAGTGAAGAATCCCATTAGAGTGATCATATGGTCCTTCACCGGAGTACCCGCCTTTTGCTTGGAGTTCATAATGCTGGTGATAGCAGACTGTCGAGCTAATTTTTCTTGGCCTCCGAACATGTCCTCCAGATTATCCATGATCTCCCCAGCAACTTGATAAGTCTCATGCTGCTTTTGTAAAGCACTCGTCATGCTAGCAAGGATGTAGCATCGAGCTATTTCATTGGATTCTCTCCAACGATTATAGGCAACCGGGACCTCCTCAAGTGGTGTGTCAGGTTTGGGCCCAGGTGGGCATGGTTCGTCCAGTACGAACTTGTGTCTCTCGCAGCTGAGAACTATTAATAGATTTCTTTTCCAATCTTTATAATTGTCGCCATTCAACTTATTTTCAGTAAGTATTGAAATGAGGGGTGTCGGTGACATTTTGAACTGAAATAAATTATACTAGACATCATTACAAAGCCCAAGCAAATATACAGATAATTTAGCAAATAAAAACATACAAGTATGTTCCTACATGAAACTTGAAAAAACATGTAGCATTGCAACGGTAATTCTCAGCACCTATTGCCCCAAGCCACCGAGGGGTGGTCATGAGAACAAATAGCCGGAACATGGACCCCGTCCAATTAATATATGTTACCTTAAATCCTCCAAGGTTAAGACATATATTAATAACCGCTTATTTGGCCACCAGTTTAGTTAACAGAGCTTCTAGGGAAGGTTAATAACTAAACGAGTCTTGAGTGTATAACCATTGTTTACGTAGCCCGTTCCACGTCCTACCAAGCCACCGAGGGGTGGTCATGAATAGGATCGCACCCGAACACATTTTCCACATAGGAGATCCAATCTAGTATACCGGCGGCGGTAAACACCTACCGAGGGGTGTGGTCAGGTCAGAACTGACGCGAGGCGTTACCATGCTTTCACATATGGATCAACAATGGAGGCCGTGGGTTTTGTTTGAAACCCTCTTCCACTCAATATTTTGAAAAAACATGCAAGTTTTGACAAATTATGTATGATCAATATAGTATGAGCGGCACTCACCTATCCTATATGACATGTTATCAAATATGCATACAAAACATCCATCAATACATATTTATACATCCATGACATATCACAGAAAAATAATTGACAGAATAATCAAGCCATGGTTCCATCCTAGAACAAAGAAAATAAAGATTACAAAATTCCATCCAAAGCATTCTTTGGGTCTTGAATTTTGTTCCGTCTTCTTGTATCCATCTTTATGTAGCCTCTCCATTTATTTCTCATCCCAAGAATTATTTAAAATTTAAATCTCCCAAAAATTTAAATTTCAAATTCAAATTTCAAATTCGAATTTCAAATTTGAATTTTAAACAATTTTAAAACATCATGTGTAATAATATGTAATTTCAAAAATTTCAAATTTTTAATTACATATTTTTAAACATGATTTAAAATTAAATCTCAAATTTAAAAATCAAAATTTTCTGATTTTTGGACCGTCGGACCGCCGCCCCGGTAGGCGGCAGCCGCCGTGGGAAGCCACCAACCCCGGAGGGGCTGGCAGCCCACGGCCGCCCCTTGTGCAGCCCTGCCGGGCTGTAGGCCAAGCCTGCAGCGCCAGGCTGCACGCCCAGGCTAGGCGCAGCAGCCGGCAGGCTGCAGGCAGCGCCTGCAGCCAGTGGTTGCACACCCAGGCTGCGGCCAGCCTTGGGCAGGCTGCGCCACCCTCGGCTGCAGGCAGAGCCTGCGGCCATGGGTGGTGTGGGCCTGCACAGGGGCTGCCGCAGCCCCATCCTGCCCGAGGGCAGGGGCTGCAACCCCACCAAGGCCCGTTGGCCTATCCCGAGGGGTCGTGTCTCGATTTTCATGCCATATTCCAATTTACCTATTAGGATCTCCAAAAATTAATTTGAATCCCAATTAAATTAAAATTTTCCACACAATCAAAATTTCAACCTTTAAATCAAATTTAACTTTTGGGAAAAATAAATTACGGTCTTCAATCTTCAATCTCCTCCAAGAATAATTACATAAAATTTCCTAAACCGTTTCCGGTGTACAAAAAATTCTAACCACAAAAATTCTAAGAGACAGAGATTAAATTCCATGGGAAAATTACAGTGTTAATAAACTGCTCCCATGGTTACATAAAAATTCCTAGATACAATTTTTCTAAATTCTAAGGAACCATAACCAGCATAAACAAGCATGCTTATAATAATTCAAAAAATTAAAATAACCACATACTTTATACATAATACATGATAACAACATAAAGGAACCCTAGAATGCCACTCTCTAAATATCAAATCCATACATAAATAAAAAGACTAAGTAATTGTCTAATTTATGTGCATGGCATAGTCATGAGATGGCTCTGATACCAATTGTAGGAAAATAAATCGGTAAAAACGTATCAGAGTGGCGCAGCGGAACAATAAAAATATTTTAGATCGTTAAATATCTCATGATGCCATATACAATAAATCAACAACAATTAAAGCTCATACCTCAAGGACGCCAATCTGCAGGAGGAGAATGACCGGAGGCTTCAACCAACTAGCCTTCTCTACTATTCTCCAATTCCCGAATGGCTGAGTGTGTGGGCACTCTGAACCTCGATCGGTATGCTAGCACTGCTAGTCTTCTTCCGACCACCCAGATCTCTAAAGAACTTTATTGTCACGATGAGCTGTGCAACAATAAGCCTGCTCACCTGAGAGTCTGTGGTCTGAGAGAACTGGAGTGGCAGGACCTCTATTTATAGACCTGCATGAGGTGATTCTCTGAATTCGAATTGGACTAGGAAAAGATTTTCTCCCTTATCTTTAACCAAAAAATCCGAATTTTTCCATAGGATAATCCTAACAATAAATTCGGTTTTTCCTAAGATAAATCCAATCCAAATCTTAACAAGATTTTAACTAGAATTTTGTCTCCCTTTTTCAACCAAAAAATCCGAAATTCACAAGGAGAAAATCCTCCAAAAGATTTCGGCCATTATGGATAAGGGAGAATCAAAAATTCCACTAGGATTTTCAAGCTTGAATCTTATCTCAACCTTATCCAAAAATAACCGAATTTTCCTTGGATAAAGGCTCCAAAATTTCGGCCACATTTAGGGAAGGAGAGAATCCAAATTCAACTAGGATTGAAACTTGAATTTTCCCTTGAATCTTATCCACAAAAACCAAATTTTCCATTGAGGATTATCCTCAAAAAATTCACCCACTTTTGTTGGGATTTGGATTCAAAATTCAAGTAGGATTCTAACAAGATTATCCCCTCCAAATCCAACTCAAATTCGAATTTCAAACCTTGTGGATTTTCCACAACAAATTCGAATCCTACTTGGACTGTGATTCAAAATTTGAATTTCAAATTTCAAATTCAAATTTCAAATTCAAATTTCAAATTTCAAATTCAAATTTCACATTCGAATTTCAAATTCAAATTTCAAATTCAAATTTCAAATTCAAAATTCAAATTTCAAATTTCAAAATTCAAATTTCAAATTTCAAAATTCAAATTTCAAATTCCACAAAACGGTTGTGTTTCATATTCTTGTTCTCATGGATAATTTTCTACAACTCCAATCCAATCTCAAATAAAATCATGGCAACTTTATTTGGAGTTCGAATAATTGTGTACTCTATTATCCAAAACAAAATCTGAATCCAACCGGAGAGAATCTTGGCTACCATCCTAATCCTGTATCATCACCATCCATGCATAATAAACTAGCCAATAGCATACACAAATCAATATTGCCAAACGTTAAGGAATTATGTGGAGCTAGTAGAGGGACTGATTGGACATATATAATCGGGCTCCCGTGATTCCATATGATCATCATTTTGTACCGAACAACTCAATCATATGATCACTAATTTCAGAATCACACCACTATAAACCTGAAACTGAACTCCCAATTATATACCGTATTACGTAAGCCTGTGACGAGCTACCATCCAATGACCTTGTCATGTATGCAAAACCCTCATATGATATCCATGATCAGCCTTAGGTCAAAGTCCGTTTAATCCTACTGATCAGGCTATCTTAAAGTTCCATTATACTACCGAATCAAGAAAATGATTATTCACCATATGTGAATAAGAAGTCATCCGCCCAGCAGACGACCCAAGGCCTTGTCCATCTTCACATTCAGTATAATGCCTTTAAGAGGATACCTTTAACTCCTCAGAGCTATGATTCCGATATCTGCAAACAAACCCTTCATCGTATACAAGTCATGCACCCAACGAACCGGTCTATAAGCTTACTACCTCTGAGACGCTTTAGCGATTGGAACATCAAAGTACACAAGTCATATACATGAAGTAGTTCATTTACTCAGGATTAAGGTTATTGCACAATGAACGTCAAAAGCAGATTGATCCACTCATAGCGGACTACGTAGATCAATCACGCTTTAGTCCCGGTCTAATATGTCACCACCATGCAACATATCCATGTCTCTACTTGGGAGTCCAGCTCCAGACAGTCAAGACAGACCGTCCCCTCCAAGGCTTTAGACAACATAATAGTCTTAACATGAGTTAGATGCTCGGTCTAACCCCATAGACTACAGACCATAGTTTAGACTGCTAACTTTAGAACATTGTCTTCTCGCATACAAAAGTCCATTGCATGCAATGTTCCAACAGTTTTAACACAAGCAGTCAGTGAGCCATATTTGCTTACATTTACTTTAACATGTAAATAAGATAAGGACAAATAGCAATGTAATGAATAACCTCTAAGTATAATTTTATTATCCAGTTCAAAATGAATACATCAAAATGTCTCTAATACTTAGGGCATTTCCTAACAAAGCTATCTTGGGTATGTCTACATCCCTTATTCATAGTTGATGGTACCCGAAATGCAAGTCAATCTTTAAGAATACTGCAGCACCTCAGAGTTTGTCAAACAGATCGTTGAACTATGGCAATGGATACTTGTTCTTTATCGTGATCTTGTTTAACTCCTGGTAGTCTATATACATCTTTAACATTCTGTCATTCTTTTTCACAAACAAGATAGGTGTTCCTCATGGTGAACAGCTCTGTTAGTTGAAACCCTTATCCATTAAGTCTTTCAGCTGGGCCTGAAGTTCCTTTAGCTCTGCCGGGGCCATTGGATATGGGGCCTTAGATATAGGGGCTGATCCTGGTAGGAGCTTGATCTCGAATTATATTTCTCATTCTGGTAGAAGCCCTAGGAGATCCTCTAGAAACACTTTTATGAACTCCTTAACTACTGGAACACTATCTAGCCCTGCTTCTGCTTCTTAGGTCTTATCCACTACATGCGCGAGGAAGCCGGTGCATCCACTAGATAGTAGCTTGTGAGCCTTCATTGCCGATATCATCGTCTTTGGTTGCTTCAATGATAGCCTCTTGTAGACAAACTTCTTGTCTGACTGGTTCGAAGGTAACATCCTGTCTTTGATAGTTTATGATGGCGTTGTACTTGGTGAGGAAATCCATCCCCATGATCATGTCGTAATCATACATGTCGAGGATGATCTGGTTAATGCTTAACTCTCACTTATAGATAACTACTGGCACGTAGCGTATCCAGTAGTTAGACAGTAAAACTTCCCTGGAGGGAAGAGCTATTCGAAAATTTTGTTCCATTTTATCTAGGTTCTTCTCTATCTTCCTAGCAAACACAGATAATGCAAAAAAATGCGTAGCTCCAGAATGAAATAGAACCAAAGCAGCGGAGTTGGTGACAGAAAGCTGACCTATCACCACGATCGAGGTTCCAGCCTCCACATCCTCTCGAGTATGTAGATTCTTCCTTGAGCGTCGAGTGCCTCCAATCTACCCTATACAATCGATGGACCCTCGATCCTGGCCTAAATGGCATACAGCTGGCTGTTAGTGGCGTAGGCTTAACCTTGCTGATTTTGTGGGTTTGAGCGGTAGTTCTTGGCGTAATGGCCTTCCTTGCCATAGATGTAGCAGCCACTAGTGCCTTGGTGACATTCTCTTGGCTGATTCTTTCCACAATTTGGACAAGGCAGGTGTGGGTTGTCATCCTCCTTGGTTGTTCCTTTTCTGAGGGAAGTTCCTCTGTGGCCCTTGGTTACTCTGGTTCCCCTTCCTTTTGTTGTTATGGGACTGCCTGTTATTCTGGCTGGTCCCCATGTTTTGCCCCTTGTGCTGAGTCTCGGGGTTTTGTCTGCCCTTGGTCGGCTTCGCTTGGGTCTTCTATTCTCTTTTGGCCTTAAAGATCTGCGTCCTTCTTTTTTTGTCTTGGGCCCTGCTCGGATGGCCCTGCTGACACACTTAGCCACAGTTGTGGGTCCGTAGCTTCCACTACAGACTTGGATGGTGATATCCATCCGGAACATTTTCAACATCCTTCTAACCTTCTCCTTCTCAGTCTGCACTAGGTCATGGCAGAGCCGGGCTAACTGCTGGAATTTCTGGACCGCTTCCATCATGATCATGCTACCTTAACGTAGATTATTAATCTCATCTTGTTGGGTTGCTAGGGCCTCGTCATTAAAGTACATCTCTTTGAACTCATTGATGAAGTCTACCGAGTTCATCTCGTCAACATTTCTTCTGATGGCTATTGTTTTCCACCATTGGCATGCCCCCTTAGGTAGGGCAAAGGATGCACATAGTACTTTCTCTTTGTCTGTCAATCCCATGAAGTCTAGGATGACCTGGATATTGGTCAGCCAGTCGTCGGCTTTAATAAGATTCATGGTTCCTTCGAATTCTGGCACTTTTAGGCGTCGAAATTTCTCATATAAATCGCCTTCCCTAGGGTTCAGTTGAAGAGCGTTGGCTACTATGGGAGTAGCCACGGCTGATGGCATCGGAATCACCTCGACTGGAGGAGCCGCTTGCTCCCTAGAAGTATCGGGGGCTACTGGAGCCTCCTGTACTGGCACTTCTGCCGTCTGCGGTGTCTAAGGTCGCTGGTTCAGTTGCTCCCTCAGCTGAGCAAGTTCCTGTTGCTGATTCAGCATCATATCTCGCATGGCTTTTAGCTGTGCCATTAACGCGTCTTCTCTAGTGGCTTAATTGGATTGGGATCTCGTTCTTGCAATGATTGCCTATGTAACCCTATCACACAGCGGGAAAAGAAAACATAAGTCTTTTAATCTCTGTACTTGAGACTCATATCACATATTATTTTCTTGCTTAACAATCTCACTTAAACATCATAGATATAAGTATACGTATTATATCTTTCTTTTCTTTTCTTATTCTGTGATGTTCAATACAATTGCCGCATCGTATTAGAACATCGTCTGAGTGCCAGGAACCATCCTACACTTCCTATACCACTACTATCATGTGTGGAAATCATCAAATTTTAGGCCCTTAATGCAAAACAATACTGCATTTTATAATATTACTCAAAAATATGTACAGGCTTTTAGTTTGGCAGGAGTGATGCACACTTCCCAAAATACGATCCCAACAAGTACATTTAGCTCAGTCTGATGGGGAAAGCTACTATTCCCCTCTATAAATATTCATAACAAAAATTCCCCTGGAAAGGTTACTACTACACGGAGGACACTCCTGACTCGGCATCAGACATCTCCTCGTCATCACTATCACTGAGCGGGAACTCCTCTGGGTCCTCCTCTTCATCTCTCCAGATAATACTAGCTTCATCGTTGTTGATGATGATGACTTAGGGCTCGTACATCCCTATCCACTCATCGTCACTAAAGTGATCTGGGATCTTTTCCCCTTCATCGTTGGGTTAGGCATTAGGGAGAGCCTTGTTATTGCCTTCTTCCTCGTGGTGCTCAGGAGATAGAAGGGCTAGTTCAGAGTCCTCAATCAGGTCCCCGTTACCCTCAGATATTGCTAGCTACTGTCTGGCCACGAACTCTTCATCGATCGGTTGAGCTGCTGTGTTAGCTATGTTACCCTCCATGTTAGCTGTTGCTGCAAAGCCTTTGCCAGGTGTAGGGTTGAGTGCCACTCTCTCGGCTTCTACTATGTCCCGGGTAAGGCACCTCAGGTCTTTGCATTGCAGGGGGTAGGGAACAAGATCCCTCACGTACCATGGTGTCCCTTTCTATGGCAAGTCAGCCATCTCTACAAATGGCCTGTCTACAAGGATATAGGGTAGTATGGCATCCAGAAACCTTTGACAGTAGTATGGCAAGACCTCTCCCTTATAAACATCCCAGATGTCAGAGAGGACCTGATATTGCCTCTCTTCCACATCGTCCCAAATGTCTCTATCTCTAGCTGGTCCATTAGAGTTACAAAGGTTTTGGCAGAACTCAGCCCATTGCATCGCTAGATCCCTGATCCTATGTCATCTGTTCCACCATTGCATCGCTGGTCCCTCCAGCCGACTATTGGCCAATACCACCTATAAGCAAGGTGGGATATGGTAGGCTTCAAAAATCACCTCCATGTGGGGAATCCAATATGCGAGTTCATGTGGGTGACGACCATCATATAGGTCTGATCGTATGGCAGCAAAAGCTAGGCTTGCTTGACAGTCTTCTTATACTTCGTGGGGGCCATTATCTCCTATTATAATTTAAACGTCAACTTATATACTAACTCTGAAGGAAAAACAAAACTAACTTACTTGGACAGAAGAGGCATGTGTATGGCGATGTGAGGTAGGGTAGCAGGATACCGCTCTGATACCAACTGTGATGTCCCATACCCTGAGTGGCCCAGACCGTCACTAAAAACTACTACTTGTACTTTGACTTTAAAACTGATACTTAAACTTACTTAACTCGATACCATAATTTTAGGGGATTTTTTTTTTGGATTGCATACATATTTACTATTCATGTACGTATACTGTTAAAATGCGGAGTCTAAAACATAGGGAGTTCAATTATGCATACATACTTATGCTGACTGTTTAAATAAATACTATTCCAAATATACTATTAATATATATACTGTTTACTGTTCCAAAATATACTATTGCTCAAAAACTATGCAGAAGATCAAACTTGTGGTAATATCTATAACTTGCCCTCACACCCACCTCTACTGCCATCATCGCCCATTGCTATTTATGCCAAAGGATGCTTACCTATAGCGTGAAAACACTTCGTGAGCTTTATGCCGAGTAAGTACAACATGTCATCTGCAAAACATGTTTAAAACATAGTACACAATTAAAATCTCATAAGCATGCCAGGTATTAACATATACCACTTAAACATATCACATGCCAGATCATCACATATCATGTCATTGAATACAAAACTTCACATACTATATGCATAGCAGAAACATCATGTACTGAATGCATCTTACTGTAGCTAAAAGCATAGTGAACTATAACTAATGTGTACTGTGGATCACACATGATCTGGTTATGTTCATTTATGCTTCAATGCTCTTTTTCTTTCTTATGTCTACTTAGGGCCCATGTGTCAGTACGAAGTGCACGCAAACCATCAGTAAACCCCGTGGTCACTAAAACGAAGAGCCATCAACGGATGCTCAACTTACTTTAACTTGAAAAACCCCTTCAACTGAAAAGGCCGGTAGACACGCCTATTAAATTCTGACTTGTTTATCTGTTCTGGCCATATGCTCTTCTAAGCTGTCCCTAATCTTACGCAATAGGGATGTATGGCATCTAACTTTTTCTTTCATCAATCTACACGATTGTGAAACTATATGCTATACAACAACGTGTGCATGGTATGCATACTTAACATATTGTAAAAATCATCATTTCAAACTCATTTTATTCATGCTGTAGGCAGAGTTGTACTTACCTAGTTTGCAAGCAACTCTTACTCTTGCCTTTATCAGATTATAGGTAACCACTTGTCAACATAACGTACTCTATTAACACTTTTGCTGAGTCACTAATACTGTTAGTGACTAAAGCAGATACAATCGCTTGGTACCGATTGCCATCAGTACTAACTCACTCTCTATAGAGAGTTTGATGATCTAGGCATGGTTAATTAATTTATTGTCCCATAAATTAATTATAGTGTTCTTAGGTCACTTTTGCCATTAGTGACTATTACTTGCATCGTGGTATGGTACCGATGCCTATCGGTACCCTACTGCTCTACTTTGGGAATTTAGTGTCTATCTTCTATCGTGTTTGATTAACTTGTCTACTTGACAGATTAATCGTCGTTCCTCACTATATTGTTCAAACGTAGTCCTTGACTAGTTTACCGACCAGTCAACTGACCGGTTACGTTTCGCATCATTAACTAGGTAGTCTAATGGATTACTATTGCTTGTTTGGTGTGGTAGCCTACCAGGCTGCCCATACTGTTTTAGTTATTTTTGAAAACCATTTTAGTTGCCTTATAAAATCCTTGGGGAAATTATGTACTTTAAAACCTGTTAGGAAATGCCCTAAGCTTTAGAGACATTTTGATGTATTTATTTTGAACTGGATAATAAAATTATATATAGAGGTTATTCATTACATTGTTATCTGTCCTCATTTTATTTACATGTTAAAGTAAATGTAAGCAAATATGGCTCCCTGACTACTTGTGTTAAACTGTTAGAACGTTGCATGCAATGAACTTTTATATGCGAGAAGACAATGTTCCAAAGTAAGCGGTCTAAACTATGGTCTGTAGTCTATGGGGTTAAACTGAGCATCTAACTTATGTTAAGACTATTATGTTGTCTAAAGCCTTGGAGGGGACAGTTTGTCTTGACTGTCTGGAGCATAGACTCCCAAGTAGAGACATAGATATGTTGCTTGGTGGTGACATATTAGACCGGGACTAAAGCGTGATTGATCTACGAAGTCCGCTTTGAGTGGATCGATCTACTTTTGACGGTCATTGTGCAGTAACCTTAATCCTGAGTAGATGGACAGTTTCATGTATATGACTTGTGTACTTTGATGTTCCAATGGCTAAAGCGTCTCAGAGGTAGTAAGCTTATAGACCGGTTCATTGGGTGCATGACTTGTATACGATAAAGGGTTCATCTACAGATACCGGAATCATAGCTCTAATGAGGAGTTAAGGATATCCTCTTAAAGGCATTATACTGAATGTGAAAATGGACAAGGCCTTGGGTCGTCTGCTGGGTAGATGACTTCTTATTCACATATGGTGAATAATCATTTTTTTTATTCGGTAGTATAATGGAACTTTAAAATAGCCTGATCAGTAGGATTAAATGGACTTTGACCTAAGGCTGATCATGGATATCATATGAGGGTTCTGCATACATGACAAGGTCATTAGACAATAGCTTGTCACAGGCTTACGTAATACGGTATATAATTGGGAGTTCAGTTTCAGGTTTATATGGTGTGACTTTGAAATTAGTGATCATATGAATGATGATCATATGGATTTGCGGGAGCCCAATTATATATATCCAATCAGTCCCTCTACTAGCTCCACATAATTCCTTAACGTTTAGCAAAATTGATCTGTGTATGCTATTGGCTAGTTTATTATGCATGGATGGTGTTGACATAGGATTAGGATGGTCGACAAGATTCTCTCCGGTTGAATTCTGATTTTGTTTTAGATAATAGAGTACACAATTATTCGAATTCTAAATAAAGTTGTCATGATTTTATTTGAGATTGGATTGGAGTCGTAGAAAATTATCCATGAGAACAAGAATTAGAAATACAACTGTTTTGTGGATTTTGAAATTTGAAATTTGAAATTTGAATTTTGAAATTTGAATTTTGAATTTGAAATTTGAATTTGAAATTTGAATTTGAAATTCGAATTTGAAATTTGAATTTGAAATTTAAATTTGAAATTTGAAATTTGAATTTGAAATTTGAAATTCAAATTTTGAATCACAGTCGAAGTGGGATTCGAATTTGTTGTGGTAAATCCACGAGAAATGAAATTTGAATTTGAGTTGGATATGGAGAGGAAAATCTTGTTAGAATCCTACTTGAATTTTGAATCTAAATCCTAACCAAATATGGACGAAAATTTTGAGGATTATCCTCAATGAATTTTCAGATTTTTGTGGATAAGGTTCAAGGAAAAATTCAAGTTTCAATCCCAGTTGAATTTGGATTCTCTCCTCCCTGATAATGGCCGAATTTTTGGAGTAAATCCCCTAGGAGATTTTCGGTTATTTTGGATAAGGATGAGATAAGATTCAAGCTTGAAAATCCTAGTGGAATTTGATTCTCCCTTATCCAAAAGTGGCCGAAATTTTGGTGGAGATTTTCCACTTGGATTTTTGGATTTTTTTGGTTGAATAAAAGGAGATAAAATTCTAGTTAAAATCTTATTTAGATTTGGATTGGAGTTATCCTAAAGTGGCCGAATTTATTATTGAGATTTTCCCCTGGGAAAATTCGAATTTTGTGCTTGTGGATAAGGGAGAATATCTTCTCCTAATCAAATTTGAATTCAGAAAATCACCTCATACAGGTCTATAAATCGACATCTGGATCAGTGTTTTTGCTCAAAGGAGGCACCATTGTGTGGAGGAGCGTGAAGCAGGGCTGCACAGCTAACTCTACTATAGAGGCTGAGTATGTGGCTGCGGCTGAGGCATCTAAAGAAGCGGTTTGGCTTTGCAAGTTCTTTAGAGATCTTGAAGTCATTCCGGGTATTGACAAGCCTATCACACTTTACTGTGATAACACTGGGGCTATTGCCAACACAAGGGAATCTCGACACCACAAGAGGACCAAGCATATAGATCGGAGATATCATATTATTAGAGGGCACGTGGAGACAGGACAAGTAAATGTATGTAAGATAGCATCCGAGGACAACATTGCTGATCCCTTTACTAAGACTTTGGTGGCTAGAAGCTTCGAGAGGCACGTAGACGTGATGAGGATGCATAATATGGCACATCTGCTGGCTTAGGGCAAGTGGGAGATTGTTAGGAAATGCCCTAAGCATTAGAGACATTTTGATGTATTTATTTTGAACTGGATAATAAAATTATATGTAGAGGTTATTCATTACATTGCTATCTGTCCTCGTTTTATTTACATGTTAAAGTAAATGTAAGCAAATATGGCTCCCTGAATGCTTGTGTTAAACTGTTAGAACGTTGCATGCAATGAACTTTTGTATGCGAGAAGACAATATTCTAAAGTAAGCGATCTAAACTATAGTCTGTAGTTTATAGGGTTAGACTGAATATCTAACTCATATTAAGACTATTATGTTATCTAAAGCCTTGGAGGGGACGGTTTGTCTTGACTGTCTGGAGCATAGACTCCCAAGTAGAGACATAGATATGTTACTTGGTGGTGACATATTGGACCGGGACTAAAGCGCGATTGATCTACGAAGTCCGCTTTGAGTGGATCGATCTACTTTTGACATTCATTGTGCAGTAACCTTAATCCTGAGTAAATGGACAGCTTCATGTATATGACTTGTGTACTTTGATGTTCCAATGGCTAAAGTGTCTCAGAGGTAGTAAGCTTATAGACCGGTTCATTGGGTGCATGACTTGTATACGATAAAGGGTTCGTCTACAGATATCAGAATCATAGCTCTAATAAGAAGTTAAGGGTATCCTCTTAAAGGCATTATACGGAATGTGAAAATGGACAAGGCCTTGGGTCGTCTGCTGCGCGGATGACTTCTTATTCACATATAGTGAATAATCATTTTCTTTATTCGATAGTATAATGGATCATTAAGATAGCCTAATCAGTAGGATTAAACAGACTTTGACCTAAGGCTGATCATGGATATCATATGAGGGTTCTGTATACATGACAAGGTCACTGGACAATAGCTTGTCACAGGCTTATGTAATACGGTATATAATTGGGAGTTTAGTTTCAGGTTTATAGTGGTGTGACTCTGAAATTAGTGATCATATGATTGATTTGTTCGGTAAAGAATGATGATCATATGGATTTGCAGGAGCCCGATTATATATGTCCAATCAGTTTCTCTAGTAGCTCCACATAATTCCTTAACGTTTGGGAAAATTGATCTGTGTATGCTATTGGCTAGTTTATTATGCATGGATGGTGTTGACATAGGATTAGGATGGTCGACAAGATTCTCTCCGGTTGAATTCTGATTTTGTTTTGGATAATCGTGTACACAATTATTCGAATTCTAAATAAAGTTGCCATGATTTTATTTGAGATTGGACTAGAGTTGTAGAAAATTATCCATGAGAACAAGAATTAGAAATACAACTGTTTTGTGGATATTGAAATTTGAAATTTGAAATTTGAAATTTGAATTTGAAATTTGAATTTGAAATTCAAATTTGAAATTTGAATTTGAAATTTGAAATTCGAATTTGAAATTTGAAATTCAAATTTTGAATCACAGTCCAAGTGGGATTGAATTTGTTGTGGTAAATCCACGAGGAATGAAATTTGAATTTGAGTTGGATATGGAGAGGAAAATCTTGTTAGAATCCTACTTGAATTTTGAATCCAAATCTTAACCAAATATGGACGAAAGTTTTGTGGATTATCCTCAATGAATTTTCGGATTTTTGTAGATAAGGTTCAAGGAAAAATTCAAGTTTCAATCCCAGTTGAATTTGGATTCTCTCCTACTCGATAATGGCCGAATTTTTGGAGTAAATCTCCTAGGAGATTTTCGGTTATTTTGGATAAGGATAAGATAAGATTCAAGCTTGAAAATCCTAGTGAAATTTTGATTCTCCTTTATCCAAAAGGGGCCGAAATTTTGGTGGAGATTTTCCCCTTGGATTTTCAGATTTTTTGGTTGAAAAAAGGGAGATAAAATTCTAGTTAAAATCTTGTTTAGATTTGGATTGGAATTATCCTAAAGTGGTCGAATTTATTGTTGGGATTTTCCACTTGGAAAATTCAGATTTTGTGCTTGTGGATAAGGGAGAGTATCTTCTCCTAATCCAATTCGAATTCAGAGAATCACCTCATGCAGGTCTATAAATAGAGGTCCTACCACTCTAGTTCTCTCAGACCACAGACTATCAGGTGAGCAGGCTTATTGTTGCACAACTCACCGTGACAATAAGTTCTTTAGAGATCTGGGTGGTCGGAAGAAGACTAGCTGTGCTAGCATACCGATTGAGGTTCAGAGTGCCCACACACTCAGCCATTCGAGAATTGGAGAATAGTAGAGAAAGCTAGTTGGTTGAAGCCCTCCGGTCATTCTCCTCCTGCAGATTGGCGTCCTTGAGGTATGACTTTTAATTGTTGTTGGTTCATTGTATATGGCGTTATGAGATATTTAATGATCCTAAAATTTTTATTGTTCCGCTGTGCCACTCTGATACGTTTTTACCGATTTATTTTCCTACAAAACCGTCCCCTTATCACCCCGTTGGAAGGTGGGGGTGTTTTATTAAAATCATGTTTTTATTTTAAAAATGTAAAATAAATTTTCGTGCTTGCATTTTAAAGGTGGTTTTTTTTTAACCACTTACTGAAACCGTTTTAAAAACACGTTTAAAACGATTTAGTTTGTAAATTTGGCAAACATGAAATGTTTCGTCCTCGACAAGATGAACAATTCTTATGTTCATCTTAGACCTCAAATCAACTCGAATGGGTTCTAATCTTACTAAACCTGTGGCTACTTGTACCCAGTTTTTTGCAAAAATCCCAGTTTTACACTATTTTTAAAACGGCTCTATTTGAGACCCGAAATGTCCAAATTTTTAAAACACGCATAGGTCATCTTAAAAATCTCAATGACATCCATAAATTTCATGTTGAGCCTGAGATCCGATTCGGACTCTAACTTGTTTGTTTTTAACAAACCTAAGACTGTTTCCAGTGCTCAGATTCTTGGTCCCAGCTTTGGACATTGAAACAAAACCACTCAAAAAACCTAACTTAGTGTCGTTTTTAGCCAAAACCTATATGCAAAAATGACTATAATGGAATTTCCTTAAAACTCCATGTTTTACCAAATCCCAAATTTGGAACCTAAGGGGGTCAAAATGGCTAAAACCCCTGGCCTTTTTCTGGGGACAGATTGTGTGTCCAGCCCTTCCTTAAACGTCCATGCTCACACATACACACATCAATTTATAAAAATGTAAACCACAATCACACAACTACATAACTTAAAAATGAAAGGCTAAGGGCTCAAAATAAACTTATTACAACCCATGCCATAAACAAATACGCATAAATTTCTTGATCCAAAACTTAAAAATAACTAAACTTCCAAAAAGGGTTTCAATTTTACCTTTTGTGCTATAAACCAGGCACAAATCTGAATCAAAGGCTTGAGTGATCGAAATGGCTGTGTGAAACTAGGGGATTTTGGGTCGGTTTATGCTAGCAAAGACACCAAAATATTCCTCTTAATATCAAACAAAAACAATAACTAAAAATCACCAAGATTGATTCTAAGAATTTACCCTTGAATGCACTTGGAATGGCTTGGATTGAAAACCTCTTATAACAAGCTTAAAGGGGCTAAATTTTGGTAAACCTTTAGCTTGGTTTTTGGCTTGAAAAATGGTGGTTTTGGGGCTATGGGATGGTCGACAGCAGCAAGGAAAGATAGAGAGAAAAGAGTTGTGTTTTTGGGGTGTGAAAAAGAAAGAACAAAAACCTAAAGCCTTGCTCACCCTTTTATAGACAAACCTAAGTAAAATTAACCAACCTTAAGATCAATTATTTAAGCCAATCTTATGCTAATTTGGGGACAAATTTGCTGCCATTCTAGCCCTCAAAAACTAAGGAAGCTGCGAGCATTGAAGGAGGGGGAAATAAAAAATTTTTGTTGATGGCATGTGATGAAAATCTAACATTGTTTAATCAAAATGTGTCATAACTTTTCAATATTTTATTTCTACTTTTTAGGGCTATTTTTGCAGCTAAAGTAGCTATTTTTTCAGCTAGGTACATGGATTTTGAGGGGCAAAATTCATCTGTATTTGCCTCTCTTTGCAATCTAATTTCTGCCGTTCGGTATCTGACCTTTTTTCGATAATGTTCTGGTTTTCACCCGGAATTGGATTTTTTGAATCTGATTTTTATACTAATGACTTCTAGTTGGGTTGTACTATCTAAGAGCCCATTCTGTACCAGTTTATTATTCATTTCCTATACTGTAGTTTGTCTACACTATGTTGTCCTTGCGCACACAAAATAAGGTGTTCCAGTGCGAAATTTCCAATATAGTTTCTCTTGACTAATTTGGACGTGCTGATTTCAATTTTATCAATTTTACACCCATCCGAGGTTGACTGGACCAGTTTTCCGGATCTGTGTGATCCTACCTCAAAAAACATATCAGGTGCCCAATTGACTAATTTGGGCATCTTGAGTCTAAATGTATCAGTTTCGGGGTGAGAAAAGGTTGTCTTGACCCTCTTCCCAATACTGCATATCTCCCAAACAAAAATTCTCGTTTTATGGTCAATTGACTAGATTGAGCCTACTGACTGTTAGTATATCAGTTTTAAGTCAAATTACGGTTGTCTTGGCCATAAATCTGACACTGCGTTTTCCACTATTCACTATTCACTGTTTCGAGTTTAATTGACTAGTCTGAGTGTTCTGACCTTGATTTTGTCAGTTTCTAGGTGAGAAGAGGTCATTTGGACCTTCATTCTCAATAATGTACCTCTGCTAGGATATTTCTCGCCGTTGTGCTCAGATGTTCGGTCCAAGCGTTCTGGTGATCTGTTCACCAGTCTTGTGTCAGGAAATGATCATCTGGACCAGTTTTTTGATACTTACTGAGCATAAAGCTCACAATGTGTGTTATGCATTTTCTCACATAATAGGGTGGACCGATCTCTGTGACATCCTGGGCCTTGAGTGGCCCAAACAATCACTTAAAACTCCTATTGATACCTAACTTGCTTGAAAACTATTCTTACTTACCTAAAGAACAGTTACTTAACTTATCTGGCTTGAAAACTGATGCTTAAACTTACTTAATTTGATACCATAATTTTAGTGGTTTTTTTTGAATGCGTATGTATTTACTATTCACATATGTATACCTTAAAAATACAAAGACTAAATCATCGGGAGTTCGTTAATACATACATACTTATAAAATTGTTTAACTAATTACTTCTCAAAGTAAATTGTTTACTCAAAACTGTGCAGAAGTTAAAACTTGTAGTGATATTCATAACCTCATCCTCACATCCGCCTCTGTCGCCATCATCGCCCATTGAGCTCTAAGCCATAGGTTGCTTACCTATAGCATGAACACACATTGTGAGCTTTATACCCAGTAAGTACAACATGTCATCCGCAAAACATGTTCAAAGCATAGTACATACTTAAAACCATATAAGCATGTCACGTACCAATAAGTACCACTGAAACATTCCACATACCAGAACATCACATAACACTGAATGTAGAATTGAAACAACATAGCTGGATTCATAATAGAAAACATCATAAACTGAATGCAAATCTACTGTTGTTGGAAGCATGCTAAACTACGGCAAAGCCATATCGTGAACAATGCATGAACCGATTATGTTCATATTATGCTTCATTATTCATTATTTTCTTTTTTGTTCTTTCTTGTCTTATTCTTTCACTTGTAGGCCTAGTGTTGGACGTACCTAATGCACGCAGACCAGTGCGAGGAAGGGGGAATGACCCACCATCCTACCTCACGATCGATCTTTAACTTTTAGACATTAACCTCACATACGGGAGGTAGCATTCCACTGTGGTGGAAGTCATAACATAAAACCTTTAACTTTTCTCCATTAACCTCACCTATAGGAGGTAGTGTTCCATTAATTAGCTATTAACCTCACCTACGGGAGGTAGCATTCCACTGTAGTAGAAATCATAACATAAAACCTTTAACTTTTTGCTATTAACCTCACCTATGGAAGGTAGCGTTCAACTAATTAGCCATTAACCTTACCTACGGGAGGTAGCATTCCACTGTAGTGGAAATCATAGCATAAAACCTTTAACTTTTTGTCATTAACTCACCTAAGGGAGGTATCGTTCCACTAATTAGCCACTAACCTCACCTACAAGAAGCCGGTATGCCAACACTTAAATTCTCAGCCTTATTATCTTTTATTCTCATGTCATAAGCCCTACTAGGCAATCCCCTAATCATACGTGATAGGGATCTAATGGCATCTAAGTTATACTAGTCAACAATCTACACGATTGTGGCCCTATAAACTCTTCTATTATGCTATGCAACAACCAAACATGATTTGCATACTTAACATAGAGTAAAATAACACTTTAAATTCATTTTGCTCATGCTGTAGGTGGAGTTGTACTTACTCAGTTTGCAAGCAAACTTATACTCTCGCCCTTATCACATTACAGGTAACTACCTGTCATCAACATGTATTCCATTAATACTCTTACTGAGTCACTAATACCGTTAGTAACTAAAGCGGATACTAACGTATGGTACCGATTGTCATCGTGACTAACTTGCTCTCTTTTGGTGAGTTTGATTGTCTAATCGTGGTTAATTAATTTATTTTCTAATAAATTAATTAATGTCACTTTTTGGTCACTACTACCGTTAGTGACTATAACTTGTATTATTGTATGATACTAAGGTCCATCGGTACCTAATTGTTTTACTTAGGGAATTTGGTATCTAACTTCCATCGTGTTTGATTAAGTTGTCTACTTGACGAAATAATCGTCGCTCCTCACTCTAACATTCAAACTCGATCCTTGAATAGTTGACCGACCAATCAACTGGCCGGTTATCTCACGCGTTGTTGACTCGGTAGCCTACCGGGTTACTAAGCTTGTTTGATGTGGTAGCCTACCGGGCTACCGCTACTGTTTTGTTTATTTTGCAAAAATTGTTTTGGTTGCTTTATAAAATTCTTAGGGAAATTATGTACTTTGAAATCATCCCCTTATCACCCCGTTGGAATGTGGGCGAGTTTTATTAAAACCATATTCTTATTTTAAAAAGGTTAGAATACATTTTGGTGTTTGCATTTTAAAGGTGGTTTTTGAACTATTTACTGAAACTGTTTTAAAAACGTGTTTGAAACAACTTAGGTTGTAAATTTGGTGAACATAAAACTTTTCATCCTCGACGAGATGAACAACTCTCGTGTTCATCTCGGAGCTCAAATCAAACTCTAACGAAGCTCGTTTGTATCCGGTTTTAAGAAAAATCCCAGTTTTATGCTATTTTAAAAATGGCTCTGTTTGAGGCTCGAAACGGCCATATGTTTAACACTCGTGTAGGTTATCTTAAATGTTTCGATGAGATTTACAACTTTCCTGTTGAGCCCGAGATTCGGTTTGGATTCTAAGTGGGTCATTTTTAACAAAACCCGAGATTGTTCTTGTGCTTGGATCTTTTTATCCCAGTTTTGGACACTGGTTCAAAACTACTTGAAGATTCCATCTTAGAGTCATTTTTGGCCAAAAACTATTTGACGTAAAAACGACCGTAATGAAATTTTCATAAAATTTCAAGTTTCACCAAATCCTAAATTCAGACTCTAACGTGGTCAAAATAGCTAAAACTCGTGGCCTAAATCTGGGGACAGATTTGTGTCCACCCACCTTAACGTCCATACACACACATATCCATCCATAAAATTTAAACCACAATCACACAACCACATAAACTTAAAAATGAAAAGCTAAGAGCTCAAAATAAACTTATTACAACCCATTGCACAAATAAATACACATAAATTCCTAGATCAAAAACTTAAAAATAACTAAACTTCAAAAAGGGGGTTTTCGGTTTTACCTTATGTGCTATGAACCAAGCATGTAAGGACCGCTATTTTCATGACACCTACTTACCATGAAATAAGACATTCAGGAATAAAATTAGAGTACTTTGAGAGCTTTCAGATGCACATTTGGAGAACACGGTCAGGTACATGGCCGTGTAAGTGGTCATGTACCGTTCAAACTGTGTATGCATGAGAGAAGCCGTGTAAGTGTACATGGCTGTGTGGTGTGACATGGTTAGGTACACAGCCGTGTACCACTCGGGTAAACAAATGTGTTCCAAGGCATGGCCATGTAGAGCAAACTCAACTAGAACATGCCTGTGTCCGGACAATACACGCCTGTGTTGCCTTGTACATGCCCGTGTAAGAACCTGTGTAGAAGGCCGTGTATGGAACTGATAGCCATTGTAAAGACTCTCATAATGTGTGAAACCTAATTGCTATGTAATTAGTAATTAAGTTGGAAAATAGAGTATATTTTCCCGTTGAATAGATTAAACAGATATGGTACTGTTTAAGTACTATTTATGCAGTGAAAGGAATGACCGACAATGACCCTGGTTCACCCTATTACGTGTATAAGTGTATAAGGCACGCAGTGTCAGGAAACTGGTCTGGACGATCATTTCTTGACACAAGACTGGTGAGTAGATCACTAAAATGCTCGGACCAAATGTCTGAGCACAACAATGGTGGATAACCCTAGCAAGGGTACGGTATTGAGAAAATGATCCGGATGACCTCTTCTCACCTAGAGACTGATAAAATCAAAGTCAAAGCACTCAGACTAGTCAGTTAAATATAAGACAGTGAATAGTGAATAGTAAAAAATGTAGTATCAAGTTATTAGCCAAGACGGCCTCAATTTGACTTGAAACTGATATATGAACTGTTAGTAGACTCAATCTAGTTGATGGAGCACAAAACGAGAATTTTAGTTTGAGAGATACACAGTATCAGGACGAGGGTCAAGAGGACCTTTACTCGGACCGAAACTGATATATTTGGACTCAGAACGCCCAAATCAATCAGTCAGGTACCTAACACATTTTTTGAGGTGGGATCACACAGATCCTAAAAATTGGTCAAGTCGATCTCCAATGGATGTAAAACTGATAAAAATGGAATCAGCATGTTCAAATTAGTTAAGAGAGACACTGTCTGAAATTTCACCTAAGAACGCATCGGTTTGCTTGCGAAAGGACAATAAAGTGTACACACAACCACAGTATAGGAAATGAACAGTAAAATAGACTGATAATGGGCTCTTGGATAGTATAAAATGACCAGGAATTGATAGTGTCAAAATCGGATTTAGAAAACCCAATTTTCAGATGAAAATTAGAACACTATTGAGAAAAGACCTAACACCGTAGTAGAAAATTAGACTGCGTAAAGAAGCCAACACAAATAAATTTCGGACTCAAAAATTCGTGCCCCTAGCTGCAACAAGTAGCTGAAAATGGCTGCTACATAGTCCAAAAGTGAGAATAAAATAATCCATTAGCCATGTCAACTTTTGATTAAAAAATTCAAAGGGTTTTCAAGCACTTGTCAAAGAAAATGTCTGTTTATTCTCTCCCTTCCGTGCAGCAGCCCATGCCCATTTATGGACTGAAAAAGGACAGCAAATTTGTCCCTTGATTAGGCTAAAATGGTGGATAATTAATTTCATTTAGGCTTAAGCAAGTTGATTAAGTTTACCTATAAAAGGCACACTTTGCACAAAGGTTTTGCTTTCCTTACTTTGGCACCCCAAAACACATTTCATTCTCTCCCTTTCTTCTAGCTATAGCTGACCCCTCTAAGTTACCAAAAGCCTCCATTTTCAAGCCTTAAACCATACCAAAAACTTACAGAAAATCAAACCTCACAAGCTTGTATTAGGAGGATTCAAATCTAAGTCGTTCTAAGGCACCAAGGGTAAGGTTTCTAATCAATCTTTGTGGTTTTAGTATTTGTTTTGGTTTGATATTGAGTGAAATTTTTTGGTGTCTTGCTAGCACAAACTGACCCTTTTTCTCCAAGAAATACACGGCCATTTTGGTCATCAAGCCTTGGTTCAAAATCGTGCTTGATTTAAAGCATAAAGTTAATAATTGAAAACCCAACCTTTGGTGATTTAGTGATTTTAAGTTTTTGATCAAGGCCATTTATGTGTAATTGTTTATGCCCATGGTTGTAAGAAGTTTATTTTGAGTCCTTAAGTTTCCATTTTTAAGTTTATGTGGTTGTGATTGTGTTTACATTATTTTTACGAATGGTTGTGTGCGAGTGAGAGCATGAACGGTTTTTAGTGGCTGGGCATAATCTATCCTTAGGAAAGGCCATGGATTTTGGCCATTTTGACCTCCTTAGGGTTCGAATTTGGGATTTGGTAAAACATAGTATTTTAAGAAAATTTTGTCATAGTTGTTTTTGCGTAAAATAGCCTTTGGCCAAAAATGACATTACGGTAGGTTTTTTAAGTGGTTTTCGCTCAGTGCCCGAAACCGGGAATAAAATTGGGAACAAAATCTAAACCTAGAAATTAGCCTTGGGTTTTATTAAAAATGGAACATTTGGAGTCCGAACCAGACTTCAAGCTCAACATGAAAGTTGTAGAACACGTCAAAATCTTTAAGATGACCCATGCGTGTTTTAAAACTTCAGCCGTTTCAGGCCTCAAACAAAGCCGTTTTTAAAATGATATAAAACTGGGATTTTGCAAAAAACTGGGCACATAGGCCATGGGTTTGATAGGATTAGGACCCGTTTAAGTTAGATTTGAGCTCCAAGATGAACATGAGAATTGTTCATCTCGTCAAGGATAAAAAATTTCATGTTTGTTAAATTTACAAACAAAATCATTACGATCAAGTTTCAAAATGGTTTTCAAAAGTAGTTCAAGAACCACTTTTAAAATATAACATCAAAATGTGTTTTAACACTTTAAAATATGAACATGATTTTAATAAAACATCCCCACCTTCCAACGGGGTGGTAAGGGATAGTTTCAAAACACGTAAATTTTTCCAAGGATTTTATAAAGCAACCAAAACCAATTTTTCTAAAATAACCTGAAACAATGTGTGTAGCCCGATAGGCTACCACACCAAACAAGCCTTAGTAGCTCGATGGGCTACCATACCAAACAAGCCATAGTAGCCCGGTAGAACAAGCAATAGTAGCCCAGTAGGCTACCACACCCATAAAAATGAAGTAACCCGGTCGGTTACTACACTAAGTTCACGCATAGTAACTCGATAGGCTACCTAGTTACCAACGCGTGAGATAACCGGTCAGTTGACTGATCAGCACCTAGTCAAAGACCGTGTTTTGAACAACACTGTGAGGAACGATGATTAAACTGTCAAATAGACAATTAATCAAACACGATCAAAATTAGATAGCAAATCTCCAAAGTAGGCCAATAGGGTACCGACGGGACTCAGTACCGCATAGAAATGCAAGTCAAAGTCACTAACGATTGTAGTGACCAAAAGACGACCTTAATTAATATATTAGGTAGTAAATTAAGTAACCACACATAGAGAAGCAAACTCTGAATAGAGAGCGAATTAGTATCGACAACAATCGATACCAAACGATTTATCTGCATTAGTCACTAATTGTATTAGTGACACAACAAAAGTGTTAATGGAGTACATTATGTTGACAGGTGGTTACCTATAACCTGTCAAGGCGAGAGAGCGAATTTTTGCTTGCAATCTGGGTAAGCACAACTCCACCTATGACATGAATAAAATTAGTTAAAATGATGGTTTTTACAGTATGTTAAGTATACATAAAATGCATACGTTGATGCATAGCATGTATAACAGCACATAGTTTCACAATCGTGTAGATTGATGAAAACCCAAGTTAGATACCATAAGATGAGGGATAACTTAGCAAAGTACTTGGCAAGATCAGATAAAGAATTGGGTAAGTAAATTAAGGAGTCGGTATAACGAGCGCATGGTCTACAATAAAAATAACGAGTGCAAGGTCCACAATAAAAATAACGAGTGCAAGGTCCACAATAAATATTTCGGGCGCAAGGTCCATAACTGTTACCTGGCGCAAGGTCCACATTACGTTCATAAATAAAACGGGCGCATGGTCCTCGAGCGTAAGGTTCACTATGCCCTTTTTGACACAAAACAATAAGGAATAATGAAGCATAATCTGAGCATAAACGGTTCATGTAGTACGCACGTTATGCCCTAGATACAGAGAAAGCAAGCTTCCTAGCTGCATGATAGGACATGCCCACATGATTTGCATTCTGAGATGACACATGATATGTTTCCATATTCTGTGTAAATGTGTGACAAGATTGCCAGTTGTATATGCCTTAAGTATGGCTTATGATTTAAACATGTTTTGTGCATGACATGTTGTACTTACTGGGCATAAAACTCATAGTGTGTGTTCATACTATAGGTAAGCATCCTATGGCATAAACAGCAATGAGCAATGATGCGGTGGAGGCGGATGTGAGGTGAGATTATGAATACACCCTGAGTAATCTTCCGCACAATTTGAGTAACAGTTGAACATCATGTAGGAAAATTAAATCGGTAAAAACGTATCAGAGTGGCGCAGCGGAACAATAAAAATTTTTAGATCGTTAAATATCTCATGATGCCATATACAATAAATCAACAACAATTAAAACTCATACCTCAAGGACGCCAATATGCAGGAGGAGAATGACCGGAGGCTTCAACCAACTAGCCTTCTCTACTATTCTCCAATTCCCGAATGGCTGAGTGTGTGGGCACTCTGAACCTCGATCGGTATGCTGGCACTGCTAGTCTTCTTCCGACCACCCAGATCTCTAAAGAACTTTATTGTCACGATGAGCTGTGCAACAATAAGCCTGCTCACCTGAGAGTCTGTGGTCTGAGAGAACTGGAGTGGCAGGACCTCTATTTATAGACCTGCATGAGGTGAATCTCTGAATTTGAATTGGATTAGGAAAAGATATTTTCCCGTATCCAAAACCAAAAAATCCGAATTTTCCAAGGGAGAATCTCCACAATTAAATTCGGTTTTCTAGGATAAATCCAATGCAAATCTAAACAAGATTTTAACTAGAATTTTATCTCCCTTTTTCAACCAAAAAATCCGAAATCTTTAGGAGAAAATCTTCTCCAAATTTTCGGCCACTTTTAGGATAAGGAAGAATCAAAATTCCACTAGGATTTTTCAAGCTAAATCTCATCTCAACCTTATCCAAAAATAACCGAATTTCCTAGGATTAAGGCTCCAAAATTTCGGCCACTTTTAGGGAAGGAGAGAATCCAAATTCAACTAGGATTGAAACTTGAATTTTCCCTTGAATCTTATCCACAAAAACCGAATTTTCCATTGAGGATTATCCTCAAAAAATTCGCCCACTTTTGTTGGGATTTGGATTCAAAATTCAAGTAGGATTCTAACAAGATTATCCTCTCCAAATCCAACTCAAATTCGAATTTCAAACCTTGTGGATTTTCCACAACAAATTCGAATCCTACTTGGACTGTGATTCAAAATTTGAATTTCAAATTTCAAATTCAAATTTCAAATTCAAATTTCAAATTTCAAATTTCAAATTTCAAATTTAAATTTCAAATTGGAATTTCAAATTCGAATTTCAAATTCAAATTTCAAATTCAAATTTCAAATTCAAATTTCAAATTTCAAATTTCAAAATTCAAATTTCAAATTTCAAAATTCAAATTTCAAATTCCACAAAACGGTTGTGTTTCATATTCTTGTTCTCATGGATAATTTTCTACAACTCCAATCCAATCTCAAATAAAATCATGGCAACTTTATTTGGAGTTCGAATAATTGTGTACTCTATTATCCAAAACAAAATCTGAATCCAACCGGAGAGAATCTTGTCTACCATCCTAATCCTGTGTCATCACCATCCATGCATAATAAACTAGCCAATAGCATACACAAATCAATTTGCCAAACGTTAAGGAATTATGTGGAGCTAGTAGAGGGACTGATTGGACATATATAATCGGGCTCCCGTGATTCCATATGATCATCATTCTGTACCGAACAACTCAATCATATGATCACTAATTTCAGAGTCACACCACTATAAACCTGAAACTGAACTCCCAATTATATACCGTATTACGTAAGCCTGTGACGAGCTACCATCCAATGACCTTGTCATATATGCAAAACCCTCATATGATATCCATGATCAGCCTTAGGTCAAAGTCCGTTTAATCCTACTGATCAAGCTATCTTAAAGTTCCATTATACTACCGAATCAAGAAAATGATTATTCACCATATGTGAATAAGAAGTCATCCGCCCAGCAGACGACCCAAGGCCTTGTCCATTTTCACATTCAGTATAATGCCTTTAAGAGGATACCTTTAACTCCTCAGAGCTATGATTCCGATATCTGCAAACAAACCTTCATCGTATACAAGTCATGCACCCAACGAACCGGTCTATAAGCTTACTACCTCTGAGACGCTTTAGCCATTGGAACATCAAAGTACACAAGTCATATACATGAAGTAGTTCATTTTCTCAGGATTAAGGTTATTGCACAATGAACGTCAAAAGCAGATTGATCCACTCATAGCGGACTACGTATATCAATCACGCTTTAGTCCCGGTCTAATATGTCACCACCAAGCAACATATCCATGTCTCTACTTGGGAGTCCAGCTCCAGACAGTCAAGACAGACCGTCCCCTCCAAGGCTTTAGACAACATAATAGTCTTAACATGAGTTAGATGCTCGGTCTAACCCCATAGACTACAGACCATAGTTTAGACTGCTAACTTTAGAACATTGTCTTCTCGCATACAAAAGTCCATTGCATGCAACGTTCCAACAGTTTTAACACAAGCAGTCAGTGAGCCATATTTGCTTACATTTACTTTAACATGTAAAAAAGACGAGGACAAATAGCAATGTAATGAATAACCTCTATGTATAATTTTATTATTCAGTTCAAAATGAATACATCAAAATGTCTCTAATACTTAGGGCATTTCCTAACAATCTCCAACTTGCCCTAAGCCAGCAGATGTGCCATGTTACGCATCCCCATCGCCTCTACATGCCTCTCAAAGCTTCTAGCTACCAAAGTCTTAGTAAAAGGATCAGCGATGTTGTCCTCGGACGCGATCTTACATACATCCACTTGTCCTGTCTCCACATGCCCTCTAATAATGTGATACCTCCGATCGATGTGCTTGGTCCTCTTGTGGTGCCGAGATTCCCTTGTGTTGGCAATAGCCCCTGTATTATCACAGTAAAGTGTGATAGGCTTGTCAACACCCGGAATGACCTTAAGGTCTCTAAAGAACTTGCGGAGCCAAACCGCTTCTTTAGATGCCTCAGCCGCAGCCACATACTCAGCCTCCATAGTAGAGTCAGCTGTGCAGCCCTGCTTCACGCTCCTCCACACAATGGCGCCTCCTCCGAGTAAAAACACTGATCCAGATGTCGATTTCCTCGAATCCTTACAAGTCTGGAAGTCTGAGTCCGTGTATCCTACGGGTGTTAGGTCCCCTCCAGAATACACTAGCGTATAATCCCTCGTTCTCTTAAGATACTTGAGTATATGCTTTACTGCTTGCCAGTGCTTGGTTCCAAGATTCACTTGATATCGACTCACCATACCTACTGCAAAACATATGTCTGGGCGAGTGCAAAGCATAGCGTACATAAGGCTACCCACAGCGGATGCATAAGGGACCTTACTCATACACTCTCTTTCTTCCGATGTCTTGGGACAGTCATCCAATGAAAGAGTTAAACCGGCAATAGAAGGTTGTGAGCCTTTCTTTGCCTCTAGCATTGCATATTTGTCAATTATTTTATCTATGTATGAAGCTTGGGATAATGCTATCATTTTGTTCTTTCGATCTCTGAAGAGACGAATGCCTAGAACATAATTAGCTTCTCCCAAGTCCTTCATGTCAAACTGTTGGTGTAACCAAAGCTTGACCGATGATAAATTCCCTACATCATTCCCAATGAGTAGTATATCATCGACATAGAGTATCAGAAAGACCACTTTTCCATCCTTAATACGTTTATGAACACAAGGTTCATCAACGTTCTGCTCAAAACCAAATGTCTTAATCGCTTGATCAAACCTCTGGTTCCATGAGCGGGATGCCTGCTTTAATCCATAAATGGATCTAAGCAACTTGCAGACTTTCTTATCTTGGCCTTTTGCTATGAACCCTTCGGGCTGTATCATATAGATACACTCTTCAAGATGGCCATTCAAGAATGCCGTCTTGACATCCATTTGCCAGATCTCGTAATCGAGAGCCGCAGCAATGGACAGAAGAATACGGATAGACTTCAGCATAGCAACAGGCGAAAAGGTTTCCTCGTAATCGATTCCAGCCTTTTGCATGTATCCTTTTGCAACCAGTCTAGCTTTGAAAGTTTCCACTCTCCCTTCCGCATCCTTCTTTCTTTTGTAGACCCATTTGCATCCAATGGGTTTTATCCCATCCAGTAAATCTACAAGTTCCCAAACAGAGTTGGATTTCATAGAATCCATCTCATTGTTCATAGCCTGTTTCCAAGATCTAGAATCAACATCCTTTATAGCTTCATCATATGTGACCGGATCTTCCTCATGCTCATGAGCCTCGGCCTGGTATACCTCAGCATCATACATAAAGAAATTAGGTTTCTTGGAAACCCTCCCACTACGACGAGGCACCCTAAATTGTTGATCGTCTGCAGGTCTTTCACTGGAACTTGGACTTGCATCCAAGACCGAAATCTGTGGAGCAGTTCTTTCACCCGATAACTCCTCTAGCACCACTTTGCTTCGAGGTTTAAAGTCATTCATGTGACTTTCCTCCAAGAATGTCGCATGGGTTGAGACAATGACCTTTTGTTCCTTCGGGTTATAGAACAGACCTCCTTTAGTTCCCTTTGGATACCCTATAAACATGCACAATTCTGATCTTGGTTCCAACTTCTTCGCATCCCCATCCAGTATATGTGCCGGGCAGCCCCATATTCTCATATGTCCAAGGGAGGGCTTCCTGCCACGCCACAATTCATACGGAGTTCTAGGAATTGATTTGCTCGGAACCTGGTTCAGAATATAGCACGCCGTTTGTAAAGCATGTCCCCAAAATGATAATGGCAGCGTTGAGTAACTCATCATGGACCGTACCATATCCAATAAGGTCCTGTTTCTCCTTTCGGCTACACCATTCTGTTGTGGAGTACCAGGTGCAGTCAATTGGGATAAAATCCCGTTCTCTACAAGATGTCCTAGAAATTCATCGGAGAGGTATTCGCCACCTCGATCAGATCGAAGTGTCTTTATGGATTTATCCAATTGCTTTTCCACTTCCGCACAATACTCTTTGAATTTATCAAAGGTTTCGCTCTTGCGGTGCATCAGATACACATATCCATACCTCGAGTAATCATCTATGAAAGAGACATAGTACTCGAACCCTCCTCGTGCTGTGACGTTCATGGGGCCACATACGTCAGAGTGTACAATTTCTAAGAGCTCCTGTGCCCTTGTACCCTTAGCTCCAAAAGACCTCTTAGTCATCTTACCCTCTAGACAAGACTCACATTGGGGAAGTCGTACCTCCTCCAGAGATTCCAGAGGATCGTCTTTCACCAATCTTTGAATCCTATCCTGATTAATATGACCAAGTCTTAAATGCCAAAGATACGCCTTGTTAGAGTGAGAAACTTTCAACCTTTTAGAGTTATCAATTAATTCAGTGTCAAGCAGTGAGTACATCTTTGGTCTGATCAAATATAGGTTTCCATCCATCCATCCAGAACAGATAAAAGACTTATTTCTACGAATATCAACTCTTTTACTAAAAGAAACTGAATAAGAATCCTTTATTAAACAAGCTACCGATATAAGGTTCCTCCTAAAATTAGGAACATAAAAACAGTCTTTCAATAAAATAAACCTAAATTGATCAAAATAAAGATGAACGTCTCCCACTGCCTCAGCCACCACAAAGCTACCATCTCCAGTCCGCAACGAGAGGCTCCTATCATGTAGACTTCTCGTTTACACGAACCCCTGCATAGAAACACAAACATGATTAGTGGCGCCCGAATCAATGACCCATGTGTCTTTCGATTCTTCCACCAAACACGCTTCTAAGTAATGAAGTTCCTTACCTTCCTTGCCCTTGGAGGCTAGGAATTCCCGGCAAGCCTTCTTGAAGTGACCTACCTTCCCACAGTGGAAGCATTTGGACTTTTTAGGGTCCTTTGGCTTCTTGTTCTTCTTCTTCTTCTTCCCGTCCGAGACAGGAGGATTAGAAGAACTGGAAGCCACTTGCTTCTTATTTGGCCTCTTCCTCTTCCGTGAGGGATTGGAAGATTCCGTCAAATTGGCCTCTCCTTTAGGTCGGACCACATCCTCATCCCTGATCATCCGCTCATAAGCTTGTAGTTGCTTCATGAGCTCGGTAAGTCCTAACTCCTTTGTCGCCAGATTGTATGCGGCCTTAAACCCCACAAAATCTTTAGACAGAGTCTTGAACACCATCTCGATCTGGGTGTTATAGTCCAACTCAGCACCATTCTCGGCAGCCTCAGCGAAGAATCCCATTAGTGTGATCATATGGTCCTTCACCGGAGCACCCGCCTTTTGCTTAGAGTTCATAATGCTGGTGATAGCGGACTGTCGAGCCAATTTTTCTTGGCCTCCGAACATGTCCTCCAGATTTTCCATGATCTCCCCAGCAACTTGATAAGTCTCATGCTGCTTTTGTAAAGCACTCGTCATGCTAGCAAGGATGTAGCATCGAGCTATCTCATTGGATTCTCTCCAACGATTATAGCCAACCGGGACCTCCTCAAGTGGTGTGTCAGGTTTGGGCCCAGGTGGGCATGGTTCGTCCAGTAGGAACTTGTGTCTCTCGCAGCTGAGAACTATTAATAGATTTCTTTTCCAATCTTTATAATTGTCGCCATTCAACTTATTTTCAGTAAGTATCGAAATAAGGGGTGTCGGTGACATTTTGAACTGAAATAAAATTATACTAGACATCATTACAAAGCCCAAGCAAATATGCAGATAATTTAGCAAATAAAACATACAAGTATGTTCCTACATGAAACTTGAAAAAAAAATGTAGCATTGCAACGGTAATTCTCAGCACCTATTGCCCCAAGCCACCGAGGGGTGGTCATGAGAACAAATAGCCGGAACATGGACCCCGTCCAATTAATATATGTTACCTTAAATCCTCCAAGGTTAAGACATATATTAATAACCGCTTATTTGGCCACCAGTTTAGTTAACAGAGCTTCTAGGGAAGGTTAATAACTAAACGAGTCTTGAGTGTATAACCATTGTTTACGTAGCCCGATCCACGTCCTACCAAGCCACCGAGGGGTGGTCATGAATAGGATCGCACCCAAACACGTTTTCCACATAGGAGATCCAATCTAGTATACTGGCGGCGGTAAACACCTACCGAGGGGTGTGGTCAGGTCAGAACTGACGCGAGGCGTTACCATGCTTTCATATATGGATCAACAATGGAGGCCGTGGGTTTTGTTTGAAACCCTCTCCCACTCAATATTTTGAAAAACATGCAAGTTTTGACAAATTATGTATGATCAATATAGTATGAGCGGCACTCACCTATCCTATATGACATGTTATCAAATATGCATACAAAACATCCATCAATACATATTTATACATCCATGACATATCACAGAAAAAATAATTGATAGAATAACCAAGCTATGGTTCCATCGTAGAACAAAGAAAATAAAGATTACAAAATTCCATCCAAAGCATTCTTTGGGTCTTGAATTTTGTTCCGTCTTCTTGTATCCATCTTTATGTAGCCTCTCCATTTATTTCTCATCCCAAGAATTATTTAAAATTTAAAATTCCAAAAATTTAAATTTCAAATTCAAACTCCAAATTCGAATTTCAAATTTAAATTTCTAATTCAAATTTTAAACAATTTTAATCATCATGTGTAATAATATGTAATTTCAAAAATTTCAAATTTTCAATTACATATTTTTAAACATGATTTAAAATTAAATCTCAAATTTAAAAATCAAAATTTTCAAATTTTGGACCACCGCACCGCCGCCCGTGAAGGCGGCAGCCGCCGTGGGCAGCCACCAACCCCGGAGGGGCTGGCAGCCCACGGCCGCCCCTTGTGCAGCCCTGCCGGGCTGCAGGCCAAGCCTGCAGTGCCAGGCTGCACGCCCAGACTGGGCGCAACAGCCGGTAGGCTGCAGGCAGCGCCTGCAGCCAGTGGCTGCACGCCCAGGCTGCGGCCAGCCTTGGGCAGGCCACGGCCATCCCTGGCTGCAGGCAGAGCCTGCGGCCGTGGGTGGTGTGGGCCTGCACAGGGGCTACCGCAGCCCCATCCTGCCCGAGGGCAGGGGCTGCAGCCCCACCAAGGTTTTTCGGCCTATCCTGAGGGGTCGTGTCTCGATTTTCGTGCCATATTCCAATTTACCTATTAGGATCTCCAAAAATTAATTTGAATCCCAATTAAATTGAAATTTTCCACACAATCAAAATTTCAACCTTTAAATCAAATTTAACTTTTGGGAAAAATAAATTACGGTCTTCAATCTTCAATCTCCTCCAAGAATAATTACATAAAATTTCCTAAACCGTTTCCGGTGTACAAAAATTCTAACCATAAAAAATCTAAGAGATAAGAATTAAAATCCATGGGAAAATTACAGTGTTAATAAACTGCTCCCATGGTTACATAAAAATTCCTAGATACAATTTTTCTAAATTCTAAGGAACCATAACCGGTATAAACAAGCATGCTTATAATAATTCAAAAAATTAAAATAACCACATACTTTATACATAATACATGATAACAACATAAAGGAACCCTAGAATGCCACTCTCTAAATATCAAATCCATACATAAATAAAAAGACTAAGTAATTGTCTAATTTATGTGCATGGCATAGTCATGAGATGGCTCTGATACCAATTGTAGGAAAATTAAATCGGTAAAAACGTATCAGAGTGGCGCAGCGGAACAATAAAAATTTTTAGATCGTTAAATATCTCATGATGCCATATACAATAAATCAACAACAATTAAAACTCATACCTCAAGGACGCCAATATGCAGGAGGAGAATGACCGGAGGCTTCAACCAACTAGCCTTCTCTACTATTCTCCAATTCCCGAATGGCTGAGTGTGTGGGCACTCTGAACCTCGATCGGTATGCTAGCACTGCTAGTCTTCTTCCGACCACCCAGATCTCTAAAGAACTTTATTGTCACGATGAGCTGTGCAACAATAAGCCTGCTCACCTGAGAGTCTGTGGTCTGAGAGAACTGGAGTGGCAGGACCTCTATTTATAGACCTGCATGAGGTGAATCTCTGAATTTGAATTGGATTAGGAAAAGATATTTTCCCTTATCCAAAACCAAAAAATCCGAATTTTCCATAGGATAATCCTAACAATAAATTCGGTTTTTCCTAAGATAAATCCAATCCAAATCTTAACAAGATTTTAACTAGAATTTTATCTCCCTTTTTCAACCAAAAAATCCGAAATCTTTAGGAGAAAATCTTCTCCAAATTTTCGGCCACTTTTAGGATAAGGAAGAATCAAAATTCCACTAGGATTTTTCAAGCTAAATCTCATCTCAACCTTATCTAAAAATAACCGAATTTCCTAGGATTAAGGCTCCAAAATTTCGGCCACTTTTAGGGAAGGAGAGAATCCAAATTCAACTAGGATTGAAACTTGAATTTTCCCTTGAATCTTATCCACAAAAACCGAATTTTCCATTGAGGATTATCCTCAAAAAATTCGCCCACTTTCGTTGGGATTTGGATTCAAAATTCAAGTAGGATTCTAACAAGATTATCCTCTCCAAATCCAACTCAAATTCGAATTTCAAACCTTGTGGATTTTCCACAACAAATTCGAATCCTACTTGGACTGTGATTCAAAATTTGAATTTCAAATTTCAAATTCAAATTTCAAATTCAAATTTCAAATTTCAAATTTCAAATTTCAAATTTAAATTTCAAATTGGAATTTCAAATTCGAATTTCAAATTCAAATTTCAAATTCGAATTTCAAATTCAAATTTCAAATTCAAATTTCAAATTCAAAATTCAAATTTCAAATTTCAAAATTCAAATTTCAAATTTCAAAATTCAAATTTCAAATTCCACAAAACGGTTGTGTTTCATATTCTTGTTCTCATGGATAATTTTCTACAACTCCAATCCAATCTCAAATAAAATCATGGCAACTTTATTTGGGGTTCGAATAATTGTGTACTCTATTATCCAAAACAAAATCTGAATCCAACCGGAGAGAATCTTGTCTACCATCCTAATCCTGTGTCATCACCATCCATGCATAATAAACTAGCCAATAGCATACACAAATCAATTTGCCAAACGTTAAGGAATTATGTGGAGCTAGTAGAGGGACTGATTGGACATATATAATCGGGCTCCCGTGATTCCATATGATCATCATTCTGTACCGAACAACTCAATCATATGATCACTAATTTCAGAGTCACACCACTATAAACCTGAAACTGAACTCCCAATTATATACCGTATTACGTAAGCCTGTGACGAGCTACCATCCAATGACCTTGTCATATATGCAAAACCCTCATATGATATCCATGATCAGCCTTAGGTCAAAGTCCGTTTAATCCTACTGATCAGGCTATCTTAAAGTTCCATTATACTACCGAATCAAGAAAATGATTATTCACCATATGTGAATAAGAAGTCATCCGCCCAGCAGACGACCCAAGGCCTTGTCCATTTTCACATTCAGTATAATGCCTTTAAGAGGATACCTTTAACTCCTCAGAGCTATGATTCCGATATCTGCAAACAAACCTTCATCGTATACAAGTCATGCACCCAACGAACCGGTCTATAAGCTTACTACCTCTGAGACGCTTTAGCCATTGGAACATCAAAGTACACAAGTCATATACATGAAGTAGTTCATTTTCTCAGGATTAAGGTTATTGCACAATGAACGTCAAAAGCAGATTGATCCACTCATAGCGGACTACGTAGATCAATCACGCTTTAGTCCCGGTCTAATATGTCACCACCAAGCAACATATCCATGTCTCTACTTGGGAGTCCAGCTCCAGACAGTCAAGACAGACCGTCCCCTCCAAGGCTTTAGACAACATAATAGTCTTAACATGAGTTAGATGCTCGGTCTAACCCCATAGACTACAGACCATAGTTTAGACTGCTAACTTTAGAACATTGTCTTCTCGCATGCAAAAGTCCATTGCATGCAACGTTCCAACATTTTTAACACAAGCAGTCAGTGAGCCATATTTGCTTACATTTACTTTAGCATGTAAATAAGACGAGGACAAATAGCAATGTAATAAATAACCTCTATGTATAATTTTATTATTCAGTTCAAAATGAATACATCAAAATGTCTCTAATACTTAGGGCATTTCCTAACACATCATTTTTAAATAGTAACCGCTATATAGTATTTATGAATAGTATATTTTGAATAGTAACAGTTATATAGTATTTTTGAATTGTAACCGTTATATGGTATTTTTGAATAGTAATCATTACACAATATTTATGAATAGTAACTATTAAATAGTATTTTTGAATAATAACTGTTAAGTAGTATTTTTTGGAATACTAAATAGTTAAAGTATACGTATATGAATAGTGAATACGTACGACTTTAAAAAAAGAAAACCCCTAAAACTAGGGTATCGAATTAAGTAAATTTAAGTATCATTTTTCAAACCAGATAAGTTAAGCAACTATTCTTTAAGTAAATAAGAATAGTTTTTCAAGCAAGTTAGGTATCAGTAGTAGTTTTAAATGACAGTCTGAGCCACTAAGGGCACGACGCCTCGCAAAGCACAACCGAACCAAAGCTTGGGTGACCCAAAAATTTCTATGTGAACCAAGACGGATTGAGGGTCGGCTTATGCTAGAAAGGACACCAAAATTTTTCTCTTATCATCAAACCAAAATAACAACTAAAAACCACAAAGATTGCTTCTAGAATCTTACCCTTGAATGACCTTGAGATGGCTTGAGAAAATAGCTCCAACACAAGCTAGATGGGGGTTAGTTTTTGGCAAGTTTTTGCCTTGGTTTCTTGGCTTGACAATGGTCTATTTTGGGGCTGGAAATGGGAGGATTTTCTAAAGCAAAAGGGAGAGAAAAGGCTTGGCTTTTTGGGAGCAAAAAGGAGAAAGTATAACCTAATGTCAAGCACCCTTTTTTATAGACCAAACTAAGCAACCTTGATTAACCTTAAGCCCACTTAATTTAAGCCAAAACTTAGCTAAATTAGGGACAAATTTTCTACCTCTTAGCTATAGAAAAACCATGGGTGGCTGTAGCACAAAAGGGGCAAAAGTTGCATTGAATACCTTGTAAAGTTACGAGTGACTTGTCTCCCACCTTTTGCATTTTTTATTCAATGTGTCATAACCTAGGCAATATTTTAATGGACACTTTTGGGCTATTTTTGCAGCTCTTTTCAGCTGCTTTTTCAGCTAGGATACACAAATTTTAAGAGGAGAAATTCATCTGTGTTGGCTTCTCTTTGCAGTCTAATTTCTGTCTTTTAGTATCCGACCCTTTTTCGGTAGTGTTCTAGTTTTCAACCAGAATTGGGTTTTCTGAACCCGATTTTTATACTAATGATTCCTAGTTGGGTTGTACTGCCTATGAGCCCATTTTGAATCTATTTTATTGTTCATTTCCTATACTGTGGTTGTGTCTACACTGTGTTGTCCTTGCACACGCATAACGAGGTGTTTTCGTGTGAAAATTCAAACATTGTCTCTCCTGATTAATTCGGACATACTGATTTCAAATTTATCAGTTTTACATCGATCTGAAGTTGTCTGGACTAGTTTTTGGGATCTGTGTGACCCCATCTCGAAAAACATGTCAACTACCCAACTGACTAATTTGGGTGTTCTGAGTCTAAATATATCAATTTCGGGCTAAGAAAAGGTCGTCTTGGCCTTCTTCCCGATATTACGTATCTCTCAAACAAAAATTCTCGTTTTATGCTCAATTGACTAAATTGAGCCTTCTAACTGTAAATATATCAGTTTTAGCTCAAATTAAAGCCGTCTTGGCTATTAACCTGACACTATGTTTCTACTATTGACTATTCACTGTTTTATGTTCAACTGACTAGCCTGAGTGTTCTGACCCCGATTTTGTCAGTTTCTGGGCAAGAAGAGGTCATCTGGACCATTTTTCTCGATACTGTACCTCTATTAAGGTAATCATTGCTACCATGCTCAAATAACCGGTCTGAACGTATTGATGACTAACTTATTAGTTCTATGTCAAGAAATGGTCGCCTAGACTAGTTTTTTTATGCTGCGTGTCTCACACGCATGCACACACATATACTAGGGTGGACCGATTTTGCTGTGGGTTGCCTCTTTCACTACATGAATAGTAATTAAATGTCATTGTACCCATTTAATTTATTCAACTAGGAAAAATACACTGTATTCATCAACTTAATTACTAATTACATAGTGATTAGGTTTTAGGAATACGGGATCATTACAACCTAACTCGCTTACAAAATTTTCATCTTCGAAAATTAGAATAATTCCGAGAAGTCTCTTTTCATATCTTCTTCCCGTTCCCATATGGCTTCCTCTATGTTATGATTCTGCCACATCACTTTTACTGTGATAATACCTTATTCCTACATATTTTCTCCTCTCTGACTAGGATTCACACGGTTTCTCCTCGTATGTTAGATCGGCGTGTACCTCTACGGGTTCTTGGCTCAAAACGTGCGAGCTGTTCGGCTCGTACTTCTTCAGCATCGAGACATAGAAGATATTGTGCACTGTAGCTAATTCGGGAGGGAGCACTAGTCTATAAGCCACCATCTCAACTCAAAACATTGGCTATGTTGTTAGCTTTTCCTAGGTGGTATACGACCTCGCAATCATAATCCTTTACCAATTCTAGCCATCCTCGTTTCCTCATAAGCTCCTTCTGCATGAAGATATACTTGAGGCTCTGGTGGTCAGTGTAAATCTCGCACTTGATTCCGTATAGGTAGTGCCTTCATATTTTTGGCATGAAAACTACCGCTATTAGCTCAAGATCATGTGTAGGATAGTTCTCCTCATGGTTCTTGAATTGTCGTGAGGCGTACGCGACCACTCTACCATTCTGCATCAATATAGCCCCTAATCCAGTTTGGGATACGTCACCATAAATCACAAAGTTTCCTTGACTAGCTTCTGGAATAGTCCACACTAGAGCGCTCGTGAGTCGTCGTTTTAGCTCTTGAAAGCTCTCTTTACACTTATCTGTTCACTCATACCTCTTTTCTTTCTTGGTAAGCACTGTGAGTGGTGCGGCTAGCTTTTTTTAGAAAAACCTTCAACAAAGTGCCGGTAATACCCTGCTAGGCCTAGGAAACTGCGTGTTTCCATTACGTTCCTCGGATCCTATCTCTATTCCTCAAGTCTTAGCTACTACGTGTGCTCGAAAGCCCATGCATCCACTAGATAGCATCTTGTAAGTCTTCATTATTGTGGTCTGTGTCTTTGGTTACCTTGGCGACAAACCCCCTGTGGACGATCTTTTCGCACCAGATCGGTCCAAAAGCGACTTTCCACCTTCCATAATCGATGATGGTGTCGTACGTCACAAGGAAGCCTATTCCCAAGATTACATCATAATTCATCATGTCGATGATGATCAGATTAACGCTTAGCTCTCTACCGCAAATAATTACCGATATGTAACACGTCCAGTACTAGATAATAAAACTTCCCCTGAGGGAAGTGTTGTTCTAAGAGTCTATTTCATCTTATCTAAGCCCCTATCTAGTTTTCTAGTGAAGTCTGACGATGCAACGAATGGGTGGCCTGTTACTCCTTCTGCTTGATTGCTTTTCCAATTCCGTTTGATAAGGTCTCTTTCTCTCTCTTGGCCTTTTCCTGCCTTGATCCACCTTTGCCTTGATCTTGGTTTCGTCATAAACCTCCTTCAACATGTGTTGTAGAAGTCCATATCAGTTCCTCGTAATGCACAACATATGTTAGAACTGTGTCACTAGATATCGACTGCAGTCTCTAAGTCCAATGAACAAATTCTCGTATATCCGCAACTCTAGGAAACTTAGGCAGTTTCACTCCCCTGCTTGCCCAAAAAGAATAACTGAAGCTGAAGTTGGACTCCTTTCAGAGATTTTCTCGATCATGGAATGGCAAAACTTGAACAGTTAAGAGCTCATCCTGGTTACAAGAATTCCAATGCACACGAGAGTATCTTCCTAAAAGATATCAACAGCCAACAGGACTCAGTTATCCTGATCAATGGCATACAATCAGGGAATCATTTTGATAGCGTGAAACTAGTCTTGACATTCTCATGGAGTGCAAGAGTACTACTTGCCACTCGAAACTTAGTGGACAACTAGCCGTGAAGATCGATACAACTCGGGCAGCAATCCATGTTCCTACCTGAGCAGTTCTTTAGCATTGAACGGTTGTGATTTTACGTATAGTGATCTTAACATCTCTTTTGACTCCTACTCTTTTTTAGTCAGTACCAAATGTAGACAAGATCGAGCTAGCTGCTCAATCTTCCTGACTGCCTCCATGACAGTTGTGTTACCTTAGTGCTGTTTGTTGAATTCATCTTGCTGTGCTGCTAGTGCTTTTTCGTTGAAGTACATCTCTTTGAATTCCTCAATGAAGTCACTCCGGCTCATCTTGCTAACGTTCCTTCTGATCACTGCTGTCTTTAACCACTGACGCACCTTCTTCTTCAAGGTAAGGTATACGTACATCACCTTCTTTCTGTCAGTTAATCCCCTATAATCCAAGACTACTTGGATATCTGTTAACTAGTCATCGGCTCCTACGGGGTTGGTGGTTCCTTTTGAACTCTGGCATTTTCATGCGCCAGAATCTCTCATATAAGTCACCTTCCCTAAGAACTAGCTGAGGTATGTTTGTTGCTACAGGGACAGCCGCTGCTGGGGGTGTTGATGGTGGTGCAGGAAATTCCTGCCCTGGCGAAACTCCCTAGACAGGGGGAGTTGCTCACTCCCTTGAAGTCTTTGAGGTTGTTGAAGCCTCCTGGGTTATTGCCTGTGATGCCACGAATTTTTTGCTAGCCCAGCTATTTCCTAAGCTAGTTTAGTTCATGCTGCTGGTTCCCTATCATTTCTTGTATAATCACGAGTCATGCTATCAACTCATCCTCTCTGGAATGCCTAGGTTGTTTGCGTAGCATCCTAACCGCGATGTCATTCGAACTCTATCATATAGCGAAAAAGAAATTATAAGTCTTTTGTTTCCATACTAGGAGATCACATCACCTATTATTTTCCTTCTTACTCAGCTATCATATCTAGGCCCTTAGGCAAAACTGTACGGCTTCTCCTAAACTTTTCACAAAAATATATACAAACTTTAGTCTAGTGGAAGTGACACACACACTTCCCGATACATACTCACAAAAGTACATACTAGGATAGGTCCAGTGGGAGTAAGCTACTACTTCCCATCATGCCTATATACATAGCCAAAAGTTTTGCTAATATGGGTCACTGCTACTCGGAGGTTAGTACTAATTCTACGTCGTCACTCCCGTTGACGAAGAACTCCTCTGGGTCCTCCTCGTTTTCTGGACCAGAGCTGGCCTCATCATTACTGGCTATGATAACCTGAGGTTCCAGCTTGTACTCCATCCCTTCATCATTGCTAATGAAGTAAGGAACATCATCACCCTCATTGTTCTTCGCATCAGGGTGATATACTACTAATGGTATAGCCGGAATAGGGTCCTCACCTCCTTCATCATCACTACCTATCTCTTCATCCTTGAGAGGGGCATCAAGTAGGTCTTCATCATCATCGTCGGTATCCTCCACTTCCAAGAGGTGTTCAGGAGATGGAAGGGCTGGTTCGGGCTCCTATATAGGTTCCATAACGTCTTCTGGCTGGTGGTCGGCCATGGGGTCCTTACCAGCTAGTCCATAGTGGTTGAGGAGGTCTCGGCAGAATTTCTGCCAATGTACTATTGGGTCTTTACCCCTACGATATTGGCTCCACCAAGCCATAGCTGGCCCCTCTAGCCCGCTGCCCGCCAAAACCGCCTATAGGTGAGGTGGAATGTGATAGGTTTGGAAGATAAATTCCATATTGTGAATCCATAGTGGGAGCTCACGTGGACAGTAAATGTCATATCTATCTAGGTGCATGGTGATGAAAGCCATACTCGCCTGGCGATCTTTTTATATCTGGCGAGGGCCTATAGGAGCAAGTTCTACTGGTACATATTCTACCAGTATAGGTTCCACTAGTACCGCCATGGTCGCCTACTATAACTTAGTCGTTAACTTACAAACTAATACTCTAAGATAAAAACCTAACTTACTTGGACAGATAAGGCAGGCATGCGATGATGTGAGGTAGGGTGGTAGGATACCGCTTTGATACCAACTGTGACGTCCTGTGCCCTGAGTGGCCCAGACCATCACTTAAAACTACTACTGACACCTAACTTGCTTGAAAACTATTCTTACTTACTTAAAGAACAGTTGCTTAACTTATCTGGCTTGAAAACTGATACTTAAACTTACTTAGTTTGATACTATAATCATAGGGATTTTTTTTTGAATGCTCATTATTCACATACGTATACTTTAAAAATACAATGACTAAATCATCGGGAGTTCGTTAATACATACATACTTATAAAATTGTTTAACTAATTACTACTCAAAGTAAACTGTTTACTCAAAACTATGCGGAAGTTAAAACTTGCGATGATATCTATAACATCATCCTCACATCCGCCTTCGTCATTGTCATCACCCATTAAGCTCTAAGCCATAGGTCGCTTACCTACAGCATGAACACACACTGTGAGCTTTATGCCTAGCAAGTACAACATGTCGTTTGCAAAACATGTTTAAAGCATAGTACATACTTAAAACCATATAAGCATGTCACGTACCAATAAGTACCACTGAAACATTCCATATACCAGAGCATCACATAACACTGAATGCAGAACTGAAACAACATAGCTGGATTCATAATAGAAAACATCATAAACTGAATGCAAATCTACTGTAATTGGAAGCATGCTAAACCACGGCAAAGCCATATCGTGAATAATGTATGAACCGATTATGTTCATATTATGCTTCATTATTCTTTATTTTCTTTTTTGTTCTTTCTTGTCTTATTCTTTCACTTTTGGGCCTAGTGTTGGCCGTACCTAATGCACGCAGCCCAGTGGGAGGAAGGGAGAATGACCCACCATCCTACCTCACGGTCGATCTTTAACTTTTAGCCATTAACCTCACATACAGGAGGTAGCATTCCACTGTGGTGGAAGTCATAAAATAAAACCTTTAACTTTTTGTCATTAACCTCACCTACGGGAGGTAGCGTTCCACAAATTAGCCATTAACCTCACCTATGGGAGGTAGCATTCCACTGTAGTGGAAATCATAACAGAAAACCTTTAACTTTTCACCATTAACCTCACCTACGGGAGGTAGCATTCCACTAATTAGCCATTAACCTCACTTACGGGAGGTAGCATTCCACTGTAGTGGAGATCATAACATAAAACCTTTAACTTTTTGCCATTAACCTCATCTATAGGAGGTAGCATTCCACTAATTAGCCATTAATCTCACCTACGGGAGGTAGCATTCCACTATAGTGGAAATCATAACATAAAACCTTTAACTTTTCACCATTAACCTCAACTACGGGAGATAATGTTCCACTAATTAGCCATTAACCTTACCTACGGGAGGTAACATTCCACTGTAGTAGAAATCATACCATAAAACCTCACATACGGGAGGCCGGTATGCCAACACTTAAATTCTTAGTCTTATTATCTTTTATTCTCTTGTCGTAAGTCTTACTAGGCTATCCCCTAATCTTACATGATAGGGATCTAATGGCATCTAAGTTATACTGGTCAATAATCTACGCGATTGTGAACCTATAAACTCTTCTGTTATGCTATGCAATAGCCAAACATGATTTGCATACTTAACATAGAGTAAAATAACACTTTAAATTCATTTTGGTCATGCTGTACGTAGAGTTGTACTTACTTAGTTTGCAAGCAAACTTGTACTCTCACCCTTATCACATCACAGGTAACTACCTATCATCAACACGTATTCCATTAATACTCTTGCTGAGTCACTAACACTGTTAGTGACTAAAGCGGATACTAATGTATGGTACCGATTGCCTTCGGTACTAACTTGCTTTCTTTTGGTGAGTTTGATTGTCTAATCGTGGATAATTAATTTATTACCTAATAAATTAATTAACGTCGTTTTTTGGTCGCTACTACCATTAGTGACTATAACTTGTATCATTGTATGATATCGAGGTGCATCGGTACCTAACTGTTCTACTTTGGGAATTTGGTATTTAACTTCTATCGTGTTTGATTAAGTTGTCTACTTGACAAATTAATCATCGCTCCTCACTATATCATTCAAACTTGGTCCTTGACTAGTTGACCGACCAGTCAACTAGTTGGTTACCTCGCGCATTGTTGACTTGGTAGCCTACCAGGTTACTAAGCTTGTTTGATGTGGTAGCCTATCGGGCTACCGCTACTGTTTTGTTTATTTTGTAAAAATTGTTTTGGTTGCCTTATAAACTTCTTGGGAAAATTATGTCCTTTGAAACCATCCCTTTACCTACCCGTTAGAAGGTGGGGGTGTTTTATTAAAACCATGTTCTTATTTTAAAAAGGTTAGAACACATTTTGGTGTTCACATTTTAAAGGTGGTTTTTGAACCATTTACTGAAACTGTTTTAAAAATGTGTCTGAAACAACTTAGTTTTTAAATTTGGCAGACGTAAAACTTTTTATCCTCAACGTGATGAACAACTCTCATGTTCATCTTGGAGCTCAAATCAAACTCTAACTGGTCCTAAATTCACTAAACCCGTGGCTAGTTTATGTCCAGTTTTAAGAAAAATCCTAGTTTTACGCTATTTTAAAAATGGCTCTCTTTGATACCCGAAACAAACAAATTTTTAAAACATGTATAGGTCATCTTAAAGGTCGAGATCTACAACTTTCATGTTGAGCCCGAGATCTGGTTCGGAATCTATATAGTCATTTTTAACAAAACTCAAGACTATTCCTGTGCTTGGATCTTTTGTCCCAGTTTTGGACATCGGTTCAAAACTACTTGAAAATTCTATCTTAGATTCATTTTTGGCCAAAAACTATTTGATGCAAAAACAACCGTAATGAAATTTCCATAAAACTTAGTGTTTCACCGTATCCCAAATCAGACTCTAACATGGTCAAAATAGCCAAAACCTGTGGCCTAAATTTGGGGACAGATTTGTATCCAGCCACCTTAATGTCCACATACACACATATCCATCCATAAAATTCAAACCACAACCACACAATCACATAAACTTAAAATGAAAAGCTAAGGGCTCAAAATAAACTTATTACAACCCATTGCACAAATAAATACACATAAATTCCTTGATCAAAAACTTAAAATAACTAAACATCAAAAAGGGGGTTTTCAGTTTTTCCTTACATGCTATGAACCAAGCACAACCGAACCGAAGCTTGGGTGACCCAAAAATTTATGTATGAACCAAGAGGGATTGAGGGTCGGCTTGTGCTTGAAAGGACACCAAGATTTTTCTCTTATCATCGGACTAAAGTAACAACTAAAAACCACAAAGATTGGTTCTAGAATCTTACCCTTGAATGACCTTGAGATGGCTTGTGAAAATGGTTCCAACACAAGTTAGATGGGGCCTAGTTTTTAGCATGTTTTTGGCTTGGTTTCTTGGCTTGAAAATGGTCTATTTTGGGGCTGGAAATGGGTGGATTTTTTGAAGCAAGAGGGAGAGAAGAAGCTTGGCTTTTTGGGAGTGAAAAGGAGAAAGTATAACCTAATGTCAAGCACCCTTTTTTATAGACCAAACTAAGCAACCTTGATTAACCTTAAGCCTACTTAATTTAAGCCAAAACTTAGCTAAATTGGGGACTAATTGCTGCCTCTTAGCTGCAGAAAAACCGTGGGTGGCTGCAGCACAAAAAGGGGCAAAATTTGCATCGAATACCTTGTAAAGTTACTAGCGACTTGTCTCCCACCTTTTGCATTTTTTATTCAATGTGTCATAACCTAGGCAATATTTTAATGGACACTTTTGGGCTATTTTTGTAGCTCTTTTTAGCTGCTTTTTCAGTTAGGATACACGGATTTTGAGGGGAGAAATTCATCTGTGTTGGCTTCTCTTTGCAGTCTAATTTATGCCTTTCGGTATCCAATCCTTTTTCGGCAGTGTTCTAATTTTCGAACGAAATTGGATTTTTGGAACCCGATTTTATACTAATGATTCTTAGTTGGGTTGTACTGCCTATGAGCCCATTTTAAGTCTATTTTACTGTTCATTTCCTATACTGTGGTTGTGTCTATACTGTGTTGTCCTTGAGCACGCATAACGAGGTGTTTTTGTGTGACAATTCAAACACGGTCTCTCTTGACTAATTCAGACGTGTTGATTTCAAATTTATCAATTTTATGTCCATCTGAGGTCGTCTAGTGCAGTTTTTGGGATCTATGTGACCCCGGCTCAAAAAATGTGTTAGGTGCCCAATTGACTAATTTGGGCATTCTAAGTCTAAATATGTCAGTTTTGGGTTAAGAAAATGTCGTCTTGACTCTCTTCCCAATACTATGTATCTCTCAAACAAAAATTCTCGTTTTATGCTCAATTGACTAAATTAAGCCTGCTGACTGTAAATATATCAGTTTTAAGTCAAATTAAGGCTGTCTTGGCCATTAACCTAACACTGCATTTCTACTATTCACTGTTTTATATTCAACTGACTAGTCTGAGTGTTCTGACCTTGATTTTGTCAGTTTCTAGGTGAGAAGAGGTCATCTGGACCATTTTTCTTGACACTGTACCTTTATTAAGGTAATCATTGCTACTGTGCTTAGATAACCGGTCTGAGTATACTGATGACTAACTTATCAGTTCTATATTAAGAAATGGTCGTCTGGACCAGTTTCTTGATACTACGTGTCTCACACGTATACACACACATATACTAAAGTTGACCGATTTCGCTGTCGGTTGCTCCTTTCACTGCATGAATAGTAATTAAACGTCATTATATCCGTTTAATTCATTCAACTAGGAAAAATACACTGTATTCATCAACTTAATTACTGATTACATAGTGATTAGGTTTTAAGAATACGGGGGTCATTACAGTCTCATTGTCGGTCGCCCCTTTCACCAAATGAATAGTACTTAAACAGCACCGTAACTGTTTAATCTATTCAACTGGAAATTATACTATGTTTTTCAACTTAATTACTTATCACATAGTAATTAGGTTTCACGCATTATGAGAGTCTTTACGGTGGCTCTCTGCTCGATACATGATCTTCTACACGGGCTCTTACACTAGCGTGTACCTGACCATGCTACATTATACGACCATGTTCACTCATATGGCCTATTACACTTCAACAGTCTGAATGGTACACAGCTATTTACACGACCGTGTACCTAAACGTGTTATTCAAGTTTGCACTAAAACATATCAAATTATTCCAATTTTATTCCTTAATGTCTTATTACAAAGTAAGTAAGTGCCATGAAAATGGCGGTCATTACATTATGGTTGAATTTTGAGGGACTATTTTGCAATGTTTTAAGGGCATTTTTATAAGCTTTTTGACTAATTTTTGTAACATTTAGGGGCTGTTTTGCAATGAATCAAAATTTGGTAGATTTTTTTTTGATTTTACCATGAAAATCTGCCACCTATCAAGCCCTATAAATTTCTTGAAATTTTGTTTAGCTTTCCTTGACTTTTTGTGTTGACTTTGCATCCTAGCCATTGGATCAAAGTAACTTTAAAGCCTACCTCTTGGATCTTGATGTAATCTTACATCCATTAAATGTTTCACATCCAATCTTTGACTCCTCATATATATTTAGATCAAACTTTTTGACCAAAAGTCAAACCAAACAGTTTTGCACCGAAATCACGTAGACGAGTTTCTGAGGCTGTCCATGCGATCGGTTTTCCTTAATTCACTCCAGTTTGACCAAAAATCCATACCGTAAGTATTTCATCTTTTAGTGACTTACAGTATAATTCTAGGGTTTTTGAAACCGAAAAAAGTATCATTTGTCTGATTTCGGTTCGGTAAAATTTTCCATTCCTAACCACACTTTCTTTGGCATAGTCAGAACATTTCGTTGCATTCTAAATATTATTAAATCATATATTTTACTATTATATACATAAAAATAATTGTATACATATGTTATACATAATTTCTGAAAACATTAAAATTTCTCAATTTTCACATTCACCCCTCCTTATAAAATTTTCGTCCTCAAAAATTAGAATAAGTAGGGGTATAAGGAGGGGTATGAAGTTTTCATCTCATCTTCACGTTCCCACGTAGCCTCTTCAATACTGTGATTTCTCCATAAAACCTTGAATAGTGGAATTGTCTTATTTCTTAACACCTTTTCCTCACGTGCTAAAATCTACACCGGTTGTTCTTCATACGTCAAATCTTCTTGGACTTATATCGATTCATACTTTAACACATGTGATGGATCAGGTATGTACTTTCTTAACATTGATACATAGAATACATTATGTACTACTGACAGATCTGGGGAAAATGCCAACTTGTAGGCTACTTTCCCAATGCGTTCGATTATTTTGAATGGCCCAATACTTTTTACCGAAACGCATTACGCCCTTCATTGGTGATACCTTGAGGAAAACGAAGTCTCCTTTGTTGAACTATAGAAATCTTCATCGTCTATCTGCATAACTTTTCTGTCAGTTTTAGGTGATCTTCATCCTTCTCTGAATCTTTGCAACTACCTCTAAAGTTTCCTGTATAAAATCAGTCTTGTGTAGCTGCCTTTCTCGTAGGTCATACCAGTGGATAGGTGATCTATATTTTCATCCATATAGAGCCTCATACGGTGCCATTCCTATGGAATCTTGGTAATTATTGTATGAAAATTCTATCAACGGTAGTTTCCCATTCCAACTCCCAAGAAAATCTATAACACAGGCTCTGAGCATGTCTTCCAATGTCTGGATGGTTCGCTCTGACTGCCCATCTGTCTAGGGGTGAAAGGCCATGCTGAGCGTAACTCTGTCCCCATAGCTTCTTGTATGCACTTCCAAAATGCACCGTGCATCTCGATCAGAGATAATAGACATTGGAACTCCATGTAATCGAATAATATTGGTCACATACAGATGTGCCAATTTTTCCAATGTGAAGGTTGTTTTGATGGCTATGAATCGCACCGTCTTTGTCAGTCTATCGACAATTACCCAAATAACATCATACCCTTCTTGGGTCTTGCAAAGCCCTACCACAAAATCCATGGTAATGTGCTCCCATTTCTACTCCTAAATTTCTAGAGGTTCTAATTTTCCTTGGGGATGTCTATGCTTGGCTTTGACTTTTTGACAAGTTAGGCATCTACTCACGAATTTTGCAATATCATTTTTCATTTCTTTCCACCAAAACTGTATCTTAAGGTCCTGATACATTTTGCTAGCTCCAAGATAAACAGAATATGGTGTTTCATGAGCTTCTGCTATAATTCGCCTTCTAACTCCTTCATTGGCCAGGACATAGATTCTCCCCTGATATAAAAACATTCCATCATTGAAAATGCTTATATCTAACTTCCTACCATCGGAAACCTCTTCTCAGAGCTTCATTGCACTTGGATCTTGCTTCTTGGCTTCTTTAATATCTTTAAGCAGAGAGGATTTTAATCGTAGTGTTGATAACTTCCCAGCTATTAACTCCAATCTGAGGGAGTTAATTTCTTGCTGCAATGCTTTTGGTAGCTCCCCTATTGGTAACTGTTGTGGAGTAGTCGATTTTCTACTTAAAGCATCTACTACTCGGTTTGCTTTTCCAGGATGGTAAAGGATTTCACAATCATAGTCCTTCACCAACTCTAGCCATCTTCTCTGTCGCATATTTAACTCCTTCTGCGTGAAGAAGTATTTCAAACTCTGGTAGTCAGTGAAGATTTGGAACTAAGCTCCATATAAATAGTGTCATTAGATTTTGAGTGCAAACACTACTGTAGCAAGCTCCAGGTCATGTGTGGGATAGTTTCTCTCGTGGTCCTTTAACTGACGTGATGCATAAGCAATCATCTTGTCATTCTACATTAATACAGCTCCCAAGCCTATCTTTGAAGCATCACTATAGATTATGAAATTTTCTCCTTCGGTGGGTAGTGTAAGAGTAGGTACACTTGTCAGTCGTCTCATCAATTCTTGAAAAGTTCTTTCACATTCCTGCATCCACTCGTATTTCTTCTCTTTACGAGTGAGGGTAGTGAGGGGTGCGGCTAATCATGCGAACCCTTCTCTAAACCTTCTATAATAGCCGGCTAGTCCTAAGAAGCTTCATATCTCAGTTACACTCTTAGGAGCAGGCCACCCATTAATTGCTTCTACCTTGGTACTACAGCGATTCCTTCCTTTGTCACCACGTGTCCAAGAAAGTGTACTTTATCCAACCAGAATTCACACTTAGAGAATTTCACATAAAACTTATGCCTTCTCATGGTGTGAAGAACAATTCTCAGATGCTCCTCGTGCTCTTCATGAGTCTTTGAATATATAAGTATGTCATTGATAAACACAATGACAAACTTATCAAGAAATTCTTTAAAGACCCTGTTCATTAAATCCATAAGCATAGTTGGAGCATTAGTCAATCTGAACGGCATCACTAAAAATTTATAGTGACCGTAACAGGTTCTGAACGCCATCTTAGGAATGTTGCTCTCCCAGATTCTCAGTTGATGGTATCCCAAACGTAAGTCAATCTTCGAGAATACCGCTACACCTTTTAATTGGTCGAACAGGTCGTCAATTCTAGGTAATGGATACCTATTCTTGATGGTAACCTTATTCAACTGTGACGTCCCATGCCCTGAGTGGCCCGGATCGTTACTTAAAACTACTACTACTAATAATGATACTTAAACTTACCTACATAGATACCATAAATTTAGGGATTTTTTTTAAGGTGTACGTATTTACTATTCACGTATATATACTTTAAAAATACATCGTCTAAATCATTAGGAGTTCATTTATACATACATACTTGTAAACTTGTTTAACTGATTACTATTTAAAAGATACTATTTAAATATACTATTAACTGTTCCAAATATACTGTTGCTTAAAAACTATGTGGAAGATTAAACTTGTGGTGGTATCCATAATCTTACCTTCACACCTGCCTCCGCAACCATCATCGCCTATTGCTGTTTATGCCATAGGACGCTTACCTACAGTATGAAAACACTCCGTGAGCTTTATGCCCAGTAAGTACAACATGTCGTCTGCAAAACATGCTTGAAACATAGTACATACTTAAAACCACATAAGCATGTGAAGTACTAACATACATCACCGAAACATTTCACATTTCAGAACATCACATAACACTGGATGCAAATCTGGAAACATCATGTACTGAATGCATAACAGAAACCATCATGTACTGAATGCATATCTACTATAACTAGAAGCATAGTGAACTATATCGTGAACAATGCATGGTCCGATTATGCTCATTTTATGCTTCAATGTTCTCTTTCTTTCTTATGTCTACTTAGGGCCTGCGTGTCAGTACCGAGTGCACGTAGACCATCAAAAACGCCGTGGCCACTAAAATGAAGAGCCATCAATGAATGCTCAACTTACTTTAACTTGAAGAAACTCTTCAACTGAAAAGGCCGATACGACACGCTTATTAAATCTCCAACTTGTTTATCTGTTTTGACCATATGCTCTTCTAAGCTGTCCCTAATTCTACGTGATAGGGATATATGGAGTCTAACTTGTTATTTTATTAATCTACTCAATTGTGAAACTATATGCTCTTATACATGTTGTGCAACAACGTGTGCATGGTATGCATACTTAACATACTGTAAAATCATCATTTCAAACTCATTTTATTCATGCTGTAGGTTGAGTTGTACTTACCTAGTTTGCAAGCAACTCGTACTCTTGCATTTATCAGATTATAGGTAACCACCTGTCAACATAACGTATTTTATTAACACTTTTGCTGAGTCACTAATACTATTAGTGACTAAAGTGTTAGGAAATGCCCTAAGTATTAGAGACATTTTTTATGTATTCATTTTGAACTGGATAATAAAATTATATATAGAGGTTATTCATTACATTGCTATCTGTCCTCATCTTATTTACATGTTAAAGTAAATGTAAGCAAATATGGCTCACTGACTGCTTGTGTTAAAACTGTTAGAACGTTGCATGCAATGGACTTTTGTATGCGAGAAGACAATGTTCTAAAGTTAGCAGTCTAAACTGTGGTCTGTAGTCTATGGGGTTAGACCGAGCATCTAACTCATGTTAAGACTATTATGTTGTCTAAAGCCTTGGAGGGGACAGTCTGTCTTGACTGTCTGGAGCTGGACTCCCAAGTAGAGACATGGATATGTTGCTCGGTGGTGACATATTAGACCGGGACTAAAGCGTGATTGATCTACGTAGTCCGCTATGAGTGGATCAATCTGCTTTTGACGTTCATTATGCAATAACCTTAATCCTGAGTAAATGAACTACTTCATGTATATGACTTGTGTACTTTGATGTTCCAATGGCTAAAGCGTCTCAGAGGTAGTAAGCTTATAGACCGGTTCGCTGGGTGCATGACTTGCACACGATGAAGGGTTTGTTTGCAGATATCGGAATCATAGCTCTGAGGAGTTAAAGGTATCCTCTTAAAGGCATTATACTGAATGTGAAAATGGACAAGGCCTTGGGTCGTCTGCTGGGCGGATGACTTCTTATTCACATATGGTGAATAATCATTTTCTTGATTTGGTAGTATAATGGAACTTTAAGATAGCCTGATCAGTAGGATTAAACGGACTTTGACCTAAGACTGATCATGGATATCATATGAGGGTTTTGCATACATGACAAGGTCATTGGATGGTAGCTCGTCACAGGCTTATGTAATACGATATATAATTGGGAGTTCAGTTTCAGGTTTATAGTGGTGTGACTCTGAAATTAGTGATCATATGATTGAGTTGTTCAGTAAAGAATGATGATCATATGGAATCACGGGAACCCGATTATATATGTCCAATCAGTCCCTCTACTAGCTCCACATAATTCCTTAACGTTTGGCAAATTGATTTGTGTATGCTATTGGCTAGTTTATTATGCATGGATGGTGATGACACAAGATTAGGATGGTAGACAAGATTCTCTCCGGTTGGATTCAGATTTTGTTTTGGATAATAGAGTACACAATTATTCGAACTCCAAATAAAGTTGCCACGATTTTATTTGAGATTGGATTGGAGTTGTAGAAAATTATCCATGAGAACAAGAATATGAAACACAACCGTTTTGTGGAATTTGAAATTTGAATTTTGAAATTTGAAATTTGAATTTTGAAATTTGAAATTTGAATTTTGAATTTGAAATTTGAATTTGAAATTTGAATTTGAAATTCGAATTTGAAATTTGAATTTGAAATTTAAATTTGAAATTTGAAATTTGAAATTTGAAATTTGAATTTGAAATTTGAAATTCAAATTTTGAATCACAGTCCAAGTAGGATTCGAATTTGTTGTGCAAAATCCACAAGGTTTGAAATTCGAATTTGAGTTGGATTTGGAGAGGATAATCTTGTTAGAATCCTACTTGAATTTTGAATCCAAATCCCAACAAAAGTGGGTGAATTTTTTGAGGATAATCCTGTTAGGAAATGCCCTAAGTATTAGAGACATTTTGATGTATTCATTTTGAACTGGATAATAAAATTATACTTAGAGGTTATTCATTACATTGCTATCTGTCCTCGTCTTATTTACATGTTAAAGTAAATGTAAGCAAATATGGCTCACTGACTGCTTGTGTTAAAACTGTTAGAACGTTGCATGCAATGGATTTTTGTATGCAAGAAGACAATGTTCTAAAGTTAGCAGTCTAAACTATGGTCTGTAGTCTATGGGGTTAGACCGAGCATCTAACTCATGTTAAGACTATTATGTTGTCTAAAGCCTTGGAGGGGACGGTCTGTCTTGACTGTCTGGAGCTGGACTCCCAAGTAGAGACATGGATATGTTGCTTGGAGGTGACATATTAGACCGGGACTAAAGCGTGATTGATCTACGTAGTCCGCTATGAGTGGATCAACCTGCTTTTGACGTTCATTGTGCAATAACCTTAATCCTGAGTAAATGAACTACTTCATGTATATGACTTGTGTACTTTGATGTTCCAATGGCTAAAGCGTCTCAGAGGTAGTAAGTTTATAGACCGGTTCGTTAGGTGCATGACTTGTATACGATGAAGGGTTTGTTTGCAGATATCGGAATCATAGCTCTGAGGAGTTAAAGGTATCCTCTTAAAGGCATTATACTGAATGTGAAAATGGACAAGGCCTTGGGTCGTCTGCTGGGCGGATGACTTCTTATTCACATATGGTGAATAATCATTTTCTGGATTCGGTAGTATAATGGAACTTTAAGATAGCCTGATCAGTAGGATTAAACGGACTTTGACCTAAGGCTGATCATGGATATCATATGAGGGTTTTGCATATATGACAAGGTCATTGGATGGTAGCTCGTCACAGGCTTACGTAATACTGTATATAATTGGGAGTTCAGTTTCAGGTTTATAGTGGTGTGACTCTGAAATTAGTGATCATATGATTGAGTTGTTCGGTACAGAATGATGATCATATGGAATCACGGGAGCCCGATTATATATGTCCAATCAGTCCCTCTACTAGCTCCACATAATTCCTTAACGATTGGCAAATTGATTTGTGTATGCTATTGGCTAGTTTATTATGCATGGATGGTGATGACACAGGATTAGGATGGTAGACAAGATTCTCTCCGGTTGGATTCAGATTTTGTTTTGGATAATAGAGTACACAATTATTCGAACTCTAAATAAAGTTGCCATGATTTTATTTGAGATTGGATTGGAGTTGTAGAAAATTATCCATGAGAACAAGAATATGAAATACAACCGTTTTGTGGAATTTGAAATTTGAATTTTGAAATTTGAAATTTGAATTTTGAAATTTGAAATTTGAATTTTGAATTTGAAATTTGAATTTGAAATTTGAATTTGAAATTCGAATTTGAAATTTGAATTTGAAATTTAAATTTGAAATTTGAAATTCGAATTTGAAATTTGAAATTCAAATTTTAAATCACAGTCCAAGTAGGATTCGAATTTGTTGTGGAAAATCCACAAGGTTTGAAATTCGAATTTGAGTTGGATTTGGAGAGGATAATCTTGTTAGAATCCTACTTGAATTTTGAATCCAAATCCCAACAAAAGTGGGTGAATTTTTTGAGGATAATCCTCAATGGAAAATTCGGTTTTTGTGGATAAGATTCAAGGGTAAATTCAAGCTTCAATCCTAGTTGAATTTGGATTCTCTCTACTCCCTAAAAGTGGCCGAAATTTTGGAGCCTAAATCCTAGGAAATTCGGTTATTTTTGGATAAGGTTGAGATGAGATTTAGCTTGAAAAATCCTAGTGGAATTTTGATTCTTCCTTATCCTAAAAGTGGCCGAAAATTTGGAGAAGATTTTCTCCTAAAGATTTCGGATTTTTTGGTTGAAAAAGGGAGATAAAATTCTAGTTAAAATCTTGTTTAGATTTGGATTGGATTTATCCTAAGAAAACCGAATTTAATTGTGGAGATTCTCCCTTGGAAAATTCGGATTTTTTGGTTTGGATAAGGGAGAAAATCTTTTCCTAGTCCAATTCGAATTCAGAGAATCACCTCATGCAGGTCTATAAATAGAGGTCCTGCCACTCCAGTTCTTTTAGACCACAGACTCTCAGGTGAGCCGGCTTATTGTTGCACAGCTCATCGTGATAATAAAGTTCTTTAGAGATCTGGGTGGTCGGAAGAAGACTAGCAGTGCTAGCATACCGATCGAGGTTCAGAGTGCCCACACACTCAGCCATTCAGGAATTGGAGAATAGTAGAGAAGGCTAGTTGGTTGAAGCCTCCGGTCACTCTCCTCCTGTTCATTGGCGTCCTTGAGGTATGAGTTTTAATTGTTGTTGGTTTATTGTATATGGCATCATGAGATATTTAACGATCTAAAAATTTTTATTGTTCCGCTGCGCCACTCTGATACGTTTTTACCGGTTTATTTTCCTACAATTGGTATCAGAGCCATCTCATGACTATGCCATGTACATAAATTAGACAATTACTTAGTCTTTTTATTTATGTATGGATTTGATATTTAGAGAGTGGCATTCTAGGGTTCCTTTATGTTGTTATCATGTATTATGTATAAAGTATGTGGTTATTTTAATTTTTTGAATTATTATAAGCATGCTTGTTTATACCGGTTATGGTTCCTTAGAATTTAGAAAAATTGTATCTAGGAATTTTTTATGTAACCATGGGAGCAGTTTATTAACACTGTAATTTTCCCATGGATATTAATTTTTGTCTCTTAGAATTTTTATGGATAGAATTTTGTACACCGGAAACGGTATAGGAATTTTTTATGTAATTATTCTTGGAGGAGATTGAAGATTGAAGACCGTAATTTATTTTTCCTAAAAGTTAAATTTAATTTAAAGGTTGAAATTTTGATTGTGTGGAAAATTTCAATTTAATTGGGATTCAAATTAATTTTTGGAGATCCTAAAAGATAAATTGGAATATGGCATGAAAATCGAGACACGACCCCACGGGATAGGCCGACAAACCTTGGTGGGGCTGCAGCCCCTGCCCTCGGGCAGGATGGGGCTGCGGCAGCCCCTGTACAGGCCCACACCACCCACGGCCGCAGGCTCTGCCTGCAACCAGGGGTGGCCGTGGCCTGCCCAAGGCTGGCCGCAGCCTGGGCGTGCAGCCTGGTGCTGCAGGCTTGGCCTGTAGCCCGGCAGGCTGCACAAGGGGTGGCCGTGGGCTGCCAGCCCCTCCGGGTTTGGTGGCTGCCCACGGCGGCTGCTGCCTTCACGGGCGGTGGTGCGGCGGTCCAAAATTTGAAAATTTTGATTTTTAAATTTGAGATTTAATTTTAAATCATGTTTAAAAATATGTAATTAAAAATTTGAAATTTTTGAAATTACATATTATTACACATGATGATTAAAATTGTTTAAAATTTGAATTAGAAATTTAAATTTGAAATTCGAATTTGGAGTTTGAATTTGAAATTTAAATTTTTGGAAATTTAAATTTTAAATAATTCTTGGGATGAGAAATAAATGGAGAGGTTACATAAAGATGGATACAAGAAGACGGAATAAAATTCAAGACCCAAAGAATGCTTTGGATGGAATTTTGTAATCTTTATTTTCTTTGTTCTAGGATGGAACCATAGCTTGGTTAGTCTGTCAATTATTTTTTTCTGTGATATGTCATGGATGTATAAATATGTATTGATGGATGTTTTGTATGCATATTTGATAACATGTCATATAGGATAGGTGAGTGCCGCTCATACTATATTGATCATACATAATTTGTCAAAACTTGCATGTTTTTCAAAATATTGAGTGGGAGAGGGTTTCAAACAAAACCCACGGCCTCCATTGTTGATCCATATGTGAAAGCATGGTAACGCCTCGCGTCAGTTCTGACCTGACCACACCCCTCGGTAGGTGTTTACCGCGGCCGGTATACTAGATTGGATCTCCTATGTGGAAAACGTGTTCGGGTGCGATCCTATTCATGACCACCCCTCGGTGGCTTGGTAGGACGTGGATCGGGCTACGTAAACAATGGTTATACACTCAAGACTCATTTAGTTATTAACCTTCCCTAGAAGCTCTGTTAACTAAACTGGTGGCCAAATAAGCGGTTATTAATATATGTCTTAACCTTGGAGGATTTAAGGTAACATATATTAATTGGACGGGGTCCATGTTCCGGCTATTTGTTCTCATGACCACCCCTCGGTGGCTTGGGGCAATAGGTGCTGAGAATTACCGTTGCAATGCTACATTTTTTTCAAGTTTCATGTAGGAACATACTTGTATGTTTTATTTGCTAAATTATCTGCATATTTGCTTGGGCTTTATAATGATGTCTAGTATAATTTTATTTCAGTTCAAAATGTCACCGACACCCCTCATTTCAATACTTACTGAAAATAAGTTGAATGGCGACAATTATAAAGACTGGAAAAGAAATCTATTAATAGTTCTCAGCTACGAGAGACACAAGTTCGTACTGGACGAACCATGCCCACCTGGGCCCAAACCTGACACACCACTTGAGGAGGTCCCGGTTGCCTATAATCGTTGGAGAGAATCTAATGAAATAGCTCGATGCTACATCCTTGCTAGCATGACGAGTGCTTTACAAAAGCAGCATGAGACTTATCAAGTTGCTGGGGAGATCATGGAAAATCTGGAGGACATGTTCGGAGGCCAAGAAAAATTGGCTCGATAGTCCGCTATCACCAGCATTATGAACTCTAAGCAAAAGGCGGGTGCTCCGGTGAAGGACCATATGATCACTCTAATGGGATTCTTCACTGAGGCTGCCGAGAATGGTGCTGAGTTGGACTATAACACCCAGATCGAGATGGTGTTCAAGACTCTGTCTAAAGATTTTGTGGGGTTTAAGGCCGCATACAATCTGGCGACAAAGGAGTTAGGACTTACCGAGCTCATGAAGCAACTACAGGCTTATGAGCGGATGATCAGGGATGAGGATACGGTCCGACCTAAAGGAGAGGCCAATTTGGCGGAATCTTCCAATCCCTCACGGAAGAGGAAGAGGCCAAATAAGAAGCAAGTGGCTTCCAGTTCTTCTAATCCTCCTGTCTCGGACGGGAAGAAGAAGAAGAAGAACAAGAAGCCGAAGGACCCTAAAAAGTCCAAATGCTTCTACTGTGGGAAGGTAGGTCACTTCAAGAAGGCTTGCCAGGAATTCCTAGCCTCCAAGGGCAAGGAAGGTAAGGAACTTCATTATTTAGAAGCGTGTTTGGTGGAAGAATCGAAAGACACATGGGTCATTGATTCGGGCGCCACTAATCATGTTTGTGTTTCTATGCAGGGGTTCATGAAAACGAGAAGTCTACATGATAGGAGCCTCTCGTTGCGGACTGGAGATGGTAGCTTTGTGGTGGCTGAGGCAGTGGGAGACGTTCATCTTTATTTTGATCAATTTAGGTTTATTTTATTGAAAGACTGTTTTTATGTTCCTAATTTTAGGAGGAACCTTATATCGGTAGCTTGTTTAATAAAGGATTCTTATTCAGTTTCTTTTAGTAAAAGAGTTGATATTCGTAGAAATAAGTCTTTTATCTGTTCTGGATGGATGGATGGAAACCTATATTTGATCAGACCAAAGATGTACTCACTGCTTGACACTGAATTAATTGATAACTCTAAAAGGTTGAAAGTTTCTCACTCTAACAAGGCGTATCTTTGGCATTTAAGACTTGGTCATATTAATCAGGATAGGATTCGAAGATTGGTGAAAGACGGTCCTCTGGAATCTCTGGAGGAGGTACGACTTCCCCAATGTGAGTCTTGTCTAGAGGGTAAGATGACTAAGAGGTCTTTTGGAGCTAAGGGTACAAGGGCACAGGAGCTCTTAGAAATTGTGCACACTGACGTATGTGGCCCCATGAACGTCACAGCACGAGGAGGGTTCGAGTACTATGTCTCTTTCATAGATGATTACTCGAGGTATGGATATGTGTATCTGATGCACCGCAAGAGCGAAACCTTTGACAAATTCAAAGAGTATCGTGCGGAAGTGGAAAAGCAATTGGATAAATCCATAAAGACACTTCGATCTGATCGAGGTGGCGAATACCTCTCCGATGAATTTCTAGGACATCTTATAGAGAATGGGATATTATCCCAATTGACTGCACCTGGTACTCCACAACAGAATGGTGTAGCCGAAAGGAGAAACAGGACCTTATTGGATATGGTACGGTCCATGATGAGTTACTCAACGCTGTCATTATCATTTTGGGGACATGCTTTACAAACGGCGTGCTATATTCTGAACCAGGTTCCGAGCAAATCAATTCCTAGAACTCCGTATGAATTGTGGCGTGGCAGGAAGCCCTCCCTTGGACATATGAGAATATGGGGCTGCCCGGCACATGTACTGGATGGGGATGCGAAGAAGTTGGAACCAAGATCAGAATTGTGCATGTTTGTAGGGTATCCAAAGGGAACTAAAGGAGGTCTGTTCTATAACCCGAAGGAACAAAAGGTCATTGTCTCAACCCATGCGACATTCTTGGAGGAAAGTCACATGAATGACTTGAAACCTCGAAGCAAAGTGGTGCTAGAGGAGTTATCGGTGAAAGAACTGCTCCACAGATTTCGGTCTTGGACGCAAGTCCAAGTTCCAGTGAAAGACCTGCAGACGATCAACAATTTAGGGTGCCTCGTCGTAGTGGGAGGGTTTCTAAGAAACCTAATTTCTTTATGTATGATGCTGAGGTATACCAGGCCGAGGCTCATGAGCATGAGGAAGATCCGGTCACATATGATGAAGCTATAAAGGATGTTGATTCTAGATCTTGGAAACAGGCTATGAACAATGAGATGGATTCTATGAAATCCAACTCTGTTTGGGAACTTGTAGATTTGCCAGATGGGATAAAACCCATTGGATGCAAATGGGTCTACAAAAGAAAGAAGGATGCGGAAGGGAGAGTGGAAACTTTCAAAGCTAGACTGGTTGCAAAGGGATACACGCAAAAGGCTGGAATCGATTACGAGGAAACCTTTTCGCCTGTTGCTATGCTGAAGTCTATCCGTATTCTTCTGTCCATTGCTGCGGCTCTCGATTACGAGATCTGGCAAATGGATGTCAAGACGGCATTCTTGAATGGCCATCTTGAAGAGTGTATCTATATGATACAGCCCGAAGGGTTCGTAGCAAAAGGCCAAGATAAGAAAGTCTGCAAGTTGCTTAGATCCATTTATGGATTAAAGCAGGCATCCCGCTCATGGAACCAGAGGTTTGATCAAGCGATTAAGACATTTGGTTTTGAGCAGAACGTTGATGAACCTTGTGTTTATAAACGTATTAAGGATGGAAAAGTGGTCTTTCTGATACTCTATGTCGATGATATACTACTCATTGGGAATGATGTAGGGAACTTATCATCGGTCAAGCTTTGGTTATACCAACAGTTTGACATGAAGGACTTGGGAGAAGCTAATTATGTTCTAGGCATTCGTCTCTTCAGAGATCGAAAGAACAAAATGATAGCGTTATCCCAAGCTTCATACATAGATAAAATAATTGACAAATATGCAATGCTAGAGGCAAAGAAAGGCTCACAACCTTCTATTGCCGGTTTAACTCTTTCATTGGATGACTGTCCCAAGACATCGGAAGAAAGAGAGCGTATGAGTAAGGTCCCTTATGCATCCGCTGTGGGTAGCCTTATGTACGCTATGCTTTGCACTCGCCCGGACATATGTTTTGCAGTAGGTATGGTGAGTCGATATCAAGCGAATCCTGGAACCAAGCACTGGCAAGCAGTAAAGCATATACTCAAGTATCTTAAGAGAACGAGGGATTATATGCTAGTGTATTCTGGAGGGGACCTAACACCCGTAGGATACACGGACTCAGACTTCCAGACTTGTAAGGATTCGAGGAAATCGACATCTGGATCAGTGTTTTTGCTCGGAGGAGGCGCCATTGTGTGGAGGAGTGTGAAGCAGGGCTGCACAGCTGACTCTACTATGGAGGCTGAGTATGTGGCTGCGGCTGAGGCATCTAAAGAAGTGGTTTGGCTCCGCAAGTTCTTTAGAGACCTTGAGGTCATTCCGGGTGTTGACAAGCCTATCACACTTTACTGTGATAATACAGGGGCTATTGCCAACACAAGGGAATCTCGGCACCACAAGAGGACCAAGCACATCGATCAGAGGTATCACATTATTAGAGGGCATGTGGAGACAGGACAAGTGGATGTTTGTAAGATCGCGTCCGAGGACAACATCGCTAATCCCTTTACTAAGACTTTGGTAGCTAGAAGCTTTGAGAGGCATGTAGAGGTGATGGGGATGCGTAACATGGCACATCTACTGGCTTAGGGCAAGTGGGAGATTGTTAGGAAATGCCCTAAGTATTAGAGACATTTTGATGTATTCATTTTGAACTGGATAATAAAATTATACTTAGAGGTTATTCATTACATTGCTATCTGTCCTCGTCTTATTTACATGTTAAAGTAAATGTAAGCAAATATGGCTCACTGACTGCTTGTGTTAAAACTGTTAGAACGTTGCATGCAATGGATTTTTGTATGCAAGAAGACAATGTTCTAAAGTTAGCAGTCTAAACTATGGTCTGTAGTCTATGGGGTTAGACCGAGCATCTAACTCATGTTAAGACTATTATGTTGTCTAAAGCCTTGGAGGGGACGGTCTGTCTTGACTGTCTGGAGCTGGACTCCCAAGTAGAGACAAGGATATGTTGCTTGGAGGTGACATATTAGACCGGGACTAAAGCATGATTGATCTACGTAGTCCGCTATGAGTGGATCAATCTGCTTTTGACGTTCATTGTGCAATAACCTTAATCCTGAGTAAATGAACTACTTCATGTATATGACTTGTGTACTTTGATGTTCCAATGGCTAAAGCGTCTCAGAGGTAGTAAGCTTATAGACCGGTTCGTTGGGTGCATGACTTGTATACGATGAAGGGTTTGTTTGCAGATATCGGAATCATAGCTCTGAGGAGTTAAAGGTATCCTCTTAAAGGCATTATACTGAATGTGAAAATGGACAAGGCCTTGGGTCGTCTGCTGGGCGGATGACTTCTTATTCACATATGGTGAATAATCATTTTCTTGATTCGGTAGTATAATGGAACTTTAAGATAGCCTGATCAGTAGGATTAAACGGACTTTGACCTAAGGCTGATCATGGATATCATATGAGGGTTTTGCATATATGACAAGGTCATTGGATGGTAGCTCGTCACAGGCTTACGTAATACGGTATATAATTGGGAGTTCAGTTTCAGGTTTATAGTGGTGTGACTCTGAAATTAGTGATCATATGATTGAGTTGTTCGGTACAGAATGATGATCATATGGAATCACGGGAGCCCGATTATATATGTCCAATCAGTCCCTCTACTAGCTCCACATAATTCCTTAACGTTTGGCAAATTGATTTGTGTATGCTATTGGCTAGTTTATTATGCATGGATGGTGATGACACAGGATTAGGATGGTAGACAAGATTCTCTCCGGTTGGATTCAGATTTTGTTTTGGATAATAGAGTACACAATTATTCGAACTCCAAATAAAGTTGCCATGATTTCATTTGAGATTGGATTGGAGTTGTAGAAAATTATCCATGAGAACAAGAATATGAAATACAACCGTTTTGTGGAATTTGAAATTTGAATTTTGAAATTTGAAATTTGAATTTTGAAATTTGAAATTTGAATTTTGAATTTGAAATTTGAATTTGAAATTTGAATTTGAAATTCGAATTTGAAATTTGAATTTGAAATTTAAATTTGAAATTTGAAATTTGAATTTGAAATTTGAAATTCAAATTTTAAATCACAGTCCAAGTAGGATTCGAATTTGTTGTGGAAAATCCACAAGGTTTGAAATTCGAATTTGAGTTGGATTTGGAGAGGATAATCTTGTTAGAATCCTACTTGAATTTTGAATCCAAATCCCAACAAAAGTGGGCGAATTTTTTGAGGATAATCCTCAATGGAAAATTCGGTTTTTGTGGATAAGATTCAAGGGTAAATTCAAGCTTCAATCCTAGTTGAATTTGGATTCTCTCTACTCCCTAAAAGTGGCCGAAATTTTGGAGCCTAAATCCTAGGAAATTCGGTTATTTTTGGATAAGGTTGAGATGAGATTTAGCTTGAAAAATCCTAGTGGAATTTTGATTCTTCCTTATCCTAAAAGTGGCCGAAAATTTGGAGAAGATTTTCTCCTAAAGATTTCGGATTTTTTGGTTGAAAAAGGGAGATAAAATTCTAGTTAAAATTTTGTTTAGATTTGGATTGGATTTATCCTAAGAAAACCGAATTTAATTGTGGAGATTCTCCCTTGGAAAATTCGGATTTTTTGGTTTGGATAAGGGAGAAAATCTTTTCCTAGTCCAATTCGAATTCAGAGAATCACCTCATGCAGGTCTATAAATAGAGGTCCTGCCACTCCAGTTCTCTCAGACCACAGACTCTCAGGTGAGCAGGCTTATTGTTGCACAGCTCATCGTGACAATAAAGTTCTTTAGAGATCTGGGTGGTCGGAAGAAGACTAGCAGTGCTAGCATACCGATCGAGGTTCAGAGTGCCCACACACTCAGCCATTCGGGAATTGGAGAATAGTAGAGAAGGCTAGTTGGTTGAAGCCTCCGGTCACTCTCCTCCTGTTCATTGGCGTCCTTGAGGTATGAGTTTTAATTGTTGTTGGTTTATTGTATATGGCATCATGAGATATTTAACGATCTAAAAATTTTTATTGTTCCGCTGCGCCACTCTGATACATTTTTACCGGTTTATTTTCCTACAAATCCTCAATGGAAAATTCAGTTTTTGTGGATAAGATTCAAGGGAAAATTCAAGTTTCAATCCTAGTTGAATTTGGATTCTCTCCTTCCCTAAAAGTGGCCGAAATTTTGGAGCCTTAATCCAAGGAAAATTCGGTTATTTTTGGATAAGGTTGAGATGAGATTTAGCTTGAAAAATCCTAGTGGAATTTTGATTCTTCCTTATCCTAAAAGTGGCCGAAATCTTTAGGGAAGATACACCTTAAAATTTTCGGATTTTTTGGTTGAAAAAGGGAGATAAAATTCTAGTTAAAATCTTGTTCAGATTTGGATTGGATCTATCCTAAGAAAACCGAATTTTTAGTGGAGATTCTCCCTTGGAAAAATTCGGATTTTATGGGTTTGGATAAGGGAAAATATCTTTTCCTAATCCAATTCAAATTCAGAGATTCACCTCATGCAGGTCTATAAATAGAGGTCCTGCCACTCCAGTTCTCTCAGACCACAGACTCTCAGGTGAGCAGGCTTATTATTGCACAGCTCATCGTGACAATAAAGTTCTTTAGAGATCTGGGTGGTCGGAAGAAGACTAGTAGTGCTAGCATACCGATCGAGGTTCAGAGTGCCCACACACTCAGCCATTCGGGAATTGGAGAATAGTAGAGAAGGCTAGTTGGTTGAAGCCTCCGGTCATTCTCCTCCTGCAAGATTGGCGTCCTTGAGGTATGAGTTTTAATTGTTGTTGGTTTATTGTATATGGCATCATGAGATATTTAACGATCTAAAAATTTTTATTGTTCCGCTGCGCCACTCTGATACGTTTTTACCAGTTTATTTTCCTACATAAAGTAGAGAAAATCATTTGGTACCGATTGCCATTGGTACTAACTCACCCTCTTTTCAGAGTCTGAATCTCTAGGTGTGGTTAATTAATTTATTACCCCATAAATTAATTACAGCATTCTTAGGTCACTTTTGCCATTAGTCACTATTACTTGCATCACGGTATGGTACCGAGATCTATCGATATCCTACTGCTCTACTTTGGGAATTTGGTGTCTAACTTCTATCGTGTTTGATTAACTTGTCTACTTGATAGATTAACCACTGTTCCTCACCATTTCATTCAAGACACGGTCCTTGACTGGTTTACCGACTAGTCAACTGAGTAGTTACCTCGCGCATTGTTACTAGGTTGTCTACCGGGTTACTATCACTTGTTTGGTGTGGTAGCCTACTGGGCTACCATTACCGTTTATGTCCATTTTGAAAATTGTTTTTGTTGACTTATAAAATTCTTGGGAAAATAATGTGTTTTGAAATCGTCCCCTTGCCACCCCGTTGGAAGGTGGGGGACGTTTTATTAAAACTACATTTTCATTTTAAAGTGTGTAAAACACATTTTGGTGTTGTATTTTAAAGATGGTTTTTGAACCATTTATCAAAGCCCTTTTAAAAGCGTGTTCGAAACGACTTAGTTTCTAAATTTGGTGAACATGAAAATTTTCATCCTCGATGAGATGAACAATTCTTATGTTCATCTCGGAGCTCAAATCAAACTCAAATGAGTCCTAATCTTACTAAACCCGTGGCTACTTGTGCCCAATTTTTGCAAATATCCTAGTTTTATGCTATTTTAAAAATGGCTTTGTTTGAAACCTGAAATTGACAAATTTTTAAAACTGGGCTTGGATTTTTGGTCCCAGTACTAGACACCAAAGGAAAACCACTCGAAAAACCTATCTTAGTGTTATTTTTGCAAAACCTATTTGATGCAAAAACGACCGCAACAAAATTTTCTTTAAACTCTGTGTTTTACCAAATCCCAAATTCAAACTCTAACCTGGTCAAAATGACCAAAACTCGTGGCCTATTTCTAGGGACAGATTTATGCCAGCCACCTTAAAAACATCCATTCCCTCAACCATTCATAAACTTAAACCAAAAATCACATAATTGTTAGGAAATCCCCTAAGCATTAGAGACATTTTGATGTATTTATTTTGAACTGGATAATAAAATTATATATAAAGGTTATTCATTACATTACTATCTGTCCTCAATTTATTTACATGTTAAAGTAAATGTAAGCAAATATGGCTCCCTGACTGCTTGTGTTAAAACTGTTAGAACATTGCATGCAATGGACTTTTGTATGCGAGAAGACAATGTTCTAAAGTAAGCGGTCTAAAATAAGGTCTGTAGTCTATGGGGTTAGACCGAGCATCTAACTCATATTAAGACTATTATGTTGTCTAAAGCCTTGGAGAGGACAGTTTGTCTTGACTGTATGGAGCTGGACTCCCAAGTAGAGACATAGATATGTTGCTTGGTGGTGACATATTAGACCGGGACTAAAGCGTGATTGATCTACGAAGTTCGCTTTGAGTGGATGGATCTGCTTTTGACATTCATTGTGCAGTAATCTTAATCCTGAGTAGATGGACAGCTTCATGTATATGACTTGTGTACTTTAATGTTCCAATGGCTAAAGCGTCTCAGAGGTAGTAAGCTTATAGACCAGTTCGTTGGGTGCATGACTTGTATACGATGAAGGTTCATTTACAGATATCAGAATCATAGCTCTAATAAGGAGTTAAGGGTATCCACTTAAAGGCATTATACTGGATGTAAAAATGGACAAGGCCTTGGGTCGTCTGTTGGGCGGATGACTTCTTATTCACATATGATGAATAATCATTTTCTTTATTCGGTAGTATAATGGAACTTTAAGATAGCCTGATCAGTAGGATTAAACGGACCTTGACCTAAGGCTGATCATGGATATCATATAAGGGTTCTGCATATATGACAAGGTCATTGGATGATGGCTTATCACAGGCTTACGTAATACGGTATATAATTGGGAGTTCAGTTTCAGGTTTATAGTGGTGTGACTCTGAAATTAGTGATCATATAATTGAGTTGTTCGGTAAAGAATGATGATCATATAGATTTGCGGGAGCCCGATTATATATGTCTAATTGGTCCCTCTACTAGCTCCACATAATTCCTTAACATTTGGCAAATTGATTTGTGTATACTATTGGCTAGTTGATTATGCATGGATGGTGTTAACATAGGATTAGGATGGTGGATAAGATTCTCTCCGGTTGGATTCAGATTTTGTTTTGGATAATAGAGTACATAATTATTCAAACTCCAAAGAAAGTTGCCATGATTTTATTCGAGATTGGATTGGAGTTGTAGAAAATTATCCATGAGAACAAGTATTTGAAATACAACTGTTTTGTGGATTTTGAAATTTGAAATTTGAATTTTGAATTTTGAAATTTGAATTTTGAAATTTGAAATTTGAATTTTGAATTTGAAATTTGAATTTGAAATTTGAATTTGAAATTCGAATTTGAAATTTGAATTTAAAATTAAAATTTGAAATTTGAAATTCAAATTTTGAATCACATTCCAAGTAGGATTCGAATTTCTTGTAATAAATCCACAAGGAATGAAATTCGAATTTGAGTTGGATGTGGAGAGGAAAATCTTGTTAGAATCCTACTTGAATTTTGAATCCAAATCCTAACAATAATGGACGAAAATTTTAAGGATTATCGTCATGGAATTTTTAGATTTTTTGTGGATAAGGTTCAGGGAAAAATTCAAGTTTCAATCCCAGTTGAATTTGGATTCTCTCCTCCCTGATTATGTCCGAAATTTTGAGTAAGATATCCTAGGAGATTTTCGGTTATTTTGGATAAGGATGAGATAAGATTCAAGCTTGAAAATCTTAGCGGAATTTTGATTCTTCCCTTATCTTTTACAGCCGTAAATTTTATGGATTTATCCTAGTGAATTTTCAGATTTTTCTAATGGATAATTGGGAGATAAAATTCAAGTTAAAATCTTGTTCAGATTTGAATTGAATAATCCTAAGTTGGCTAAAATTTTGTTAGGATTTTCCCCTTGGATAATTTTAGATTTTATGTTGTGGATAAGGGAGAAAATCTTCTCCTAATCTAATTCGAATTCAGAGAATCACCTTACGCAAGTCTATAAATAGAGGCCGTGCCACTCCAGTTCTCTCAGACCACACACTCTCAGGTGAGCAGGATTATTGTTGCATGACTCACCGTGACAATAAGTTCTTTAGAGATCGAGTAGTCGGAAGAAGACTAACAGTGCTAGCATACCGATCAAGGTTCAGAGTGCCCATACACTCAGCCATTCGGGAATTAGAGAATAATAGAGAAGGCTAGTTGGTTGAAGCCCTCCGGTCATTCTCCTCCTGTAGATTGGCGTCCTTGAGGTATGAGTTTAAATTGTTGTTGGTTTATTGCATATGGCATCATGAGATATTTAACGATCTTGAAAAATTTTTATTGTTCCGCTGCGCCACTCTAATACGTTTTTTATCGATTTAAATCCTACAGTTAGTATCAAAGCCATCTCATGACTATGCCATGTACATAAATTAGATAATTAATTAGTCTTTTTATTTATGTATGGATTTGATATTTAGAGAGTGGCATTCTAGGATTCCTTTATGTTGTTATCATAGATTATGTATGTAGTATGTGGTTATTTTAATTTTTAGAATTATTATGGGCATGCTTGTTTTGCCGGTTATGGTTCCTTAGAATTTAGAAAAATTGTATCTAGGAGTTTTTTTATGTAACCATGGGAGTAATTTATTAATACTGTAATTTTACAATGGATTTTAATTTTGTCTCTTAGAATTATTATGATTAGAATTTTTTGTACACTGAAAACGGTTTAGGAAATTTTATGTAATTATTCTTAGAGGAGATTGAAGATTGAAGACTGTAATTTATTTTTTTAAAAAGCTAAACTTAATTTAAAGGTTGAAATTTTGATTGTGTGGAAAATTTCAATTTAATTGGGATTCAAATTAATTTTTGGAGATCCTAATGGGTAAATTGAAATATAGCACAGAAATCGAGGCTCAATCCCCTCGGGACGGACCACCAGCCGTGATGGGGCTGGATCCCCTGCCCTCGGGCAGGATGGGGCTGCGGCAGCCCCTACCCATGGCTGCACCCCACGGCCACAGGCTTTGCTTATAGCCAGGGGTGGCTGTGGCCCACCCAAGGGGAGGCCAGCCCATAGGCGTGCAGCCCATGGCTGTAGGCACTGCCTGCAGCCTGGCGGGCTGCTGCTTCGACCCGGGCGTGCAGCCCATGGCTACAGGTGCTGCCTGCAGCCAGCAGGGCTACACATGGTGTGGCCGTGGGTTGCCAGCCCCCCTGGGGCTAGGGGCTGCCCACGGCGGCTGCCAGCTTCCGGGGCAGTGGGGCGACGGTTCAAAAAATCGAAAAATTTTGATTTTTAAATTTGAGATTTGATTTTAAATCATGTTTAAAAATATGTAATTGAAAATTTGAAATTTTTGAAATTACATATTATTACACATGATGTTTAAAATTGTTTAAAATTTGAATTTGAAATTTAAATTTAAAATTTGAATTTGGAATTTGAATTTGAAATTTAAATTTTTGGAATTTAAATTTTAAATGATTCTTGGGATGAAAAATAAATGGAGAGGCTACATAAAGATGGATACAAGAAGACGGAACAAAATTCAAGACCCAAAGAATGTTTTGGATGGAATTTTGTAATCTTTATTTTCTTTGTTCTAGGATGGAACCATGGCTTGGTTATTTATTTTGTCAATTTTTTTTTTTTTTGTGATATGTCATGGATGTATAAATATGGATTGATGGATGTTTTATATGCATATTTGATAATATGTCATATAGGATAGGTGAGTGCCGCTCATACTATATTGATCATACATATTTGTCAAAACTTGCATGTTTTTCAATATATTGAGTGAGAAAAGGTTTCAAACAAAACCCACGACCTCCATTGTTGATCCATATGTGAAAGCATGGTAACGCCTCGTGTCAGTTCTGCCCTGACTACACCCCTCGGTAGGTGTTTACCGCCGCCGGTATACTAGATTGGATCTCCTATGTGGAAAACGTGTTCGGGTACGATCCTATTCATGACCACCCGTCAGTGGCTTGGTAGGATGTGGATCGGGCTACATAAACAATGGTTATACACTCAAGACTCGTTTAGTTATTAACCTTCACTAGAAGCTCTATTAACTAGACTGGTGGCCAAATAAGCGGTTATTAATATATGTCTTAACCTTGGAGGATTTAAGATAACATATATTAATTGGATGGGGTCCATGTTCCAGCTATTTGTTTCATGACTACCCCTCGGTGGCTTGGGGTAATAGGTGCTAAGAATTACTGTTGCAATGCTACATGTTTTTCAAGTTTCATGTAGGAACTTACTTGTATGCTTATTTGCTAAATTATCTGTATATTTGCTTGGGCTTTGTAATGATGTCTAGTATAATTTTATTTCAGTTCAAAATGTCACCAACACCCCTCATTTCAATACTTCTGAGAATAAACTGAATGGCGATAATTATAAAGATTGGAAAAGAAATCTGTTGATAGTTCTCAGCTGTAAGAGACACAAGTTCGTACTGGACGAACCATGCCCACCAGAGCCCAAACCTGACACACTGCTTGAGGAGGTCCCAATTGCCTATACTCATTGGAGAGAATCCAATGAGATAGCTCGGTGCTACATACTGGCTAGCATGACGAGTGCTTTATAAAAGCAGCATGAGACTTATCAAGTTGCTGGAGAGATCATGGAATATCTGGATGACATGTTCGGAGGCCAAGAAAAGTTAGCTCGATAGTCTACTATAACCAGTATTATAAACTCTAAGCAGAAGGCGGGTACTACAGTAAAGGACCATATGATCACTCTGATGGGATTCTTTGCTGAGGCTGCCGAGAACGGTGCTGAGTTGGACTGTAACACCTAGATCGAGATGGCATTCAAAACTCTGTCTAAAGATTTTGTGGGGTTTAAGGCCGCATACAATCTAGCGACAAGGGAGTTAGGACTAACCGTGCTCATGAAGCAATTCCAAGCTTATGAGTGGATGATCAGGGATGGGGATGCGGTCAAACCTAAAGGAGAGGCCAATTTGGTAGAATCTTCCAAACCCTCATGGAAGAGGAAGAGGAAGAGGCCAAATCAGAAGCAAGCAGCTTCCAGTTCTTCTAATCCTCCTGTCTCGGATGGGAAGAAGAAGAAGAAGAACAAGAAGCCCAGGGACCCTAAAAAGTCCAAATGCTTCCGTTGTGGGAAGGTAGGTCACTTTAAGAAGGCTTGCCCGGAAATCCTAGCCACCAAGGGCAAGGAAGGTAAGGAACTTCACTATTTAGAAGCATGTTTGGTGGAAGAATCGAAAGACACTTGGGTCATTGATTCGGGCGCCATTAATCATGTTTGTGTTTCTATGCAAGGGTTTGTGGAAATGAGAAATCTACATGATAGGATCCTCTCGTTGCAGACTGGAGACGACAGCTTGGTGGTGGCTGAGACAATGGGAGATATTTATCTTTACTTTGATGAATTTAGGTTTATTTTATTAAAAGACTGTTTTTATGTTCCTAATTCTAGGAGGAACCTTATATCGGTAGCTTGTTTAATAAAGGATTCTTATTCAGTTTCTTTTAGTAAAAGAGTTGATATTCATAGAAATAAGTCTTTTATCCATTCTGGATGGATGGATGGAACCTATATTTGATCAAACCAAAGATGTACTCACTGCTTGACACTGAATTAATTGATAACTCTAAAAGGTTGAAAGTTTCTCACTCTAACAAGGCGTATCTTTGGCATTTAAGACTTGGTCATATTAATCAGGATAGGATTCGAAGATTGGTGAAAGACAGTCCTCTAGAATCTCTGGAGGAGGTACATCTTCCTCAATGTGAGTCTTGTCTAGAGGGAAAGATGACTAAGAGGTCTTTTGGAGCTAAGGGTACTAAGGCTCAGAAGCTCTTAGAAATTGTACACACTGACATATGTGGCCCCATGAACGTCACAGCACGAGGAGGGTTCGAGTATTATATCTCCTTTATAGACGATTACTCGAGGTATGGATATGTGTATCTGATGCACCGCAAGAGCGAAACCTTTGACAAGTTCAAAGAGTATCGCGCGGAAGTGGAAAAGCAATTGGATAAATCCATAAAGACACTTCGATCTGATCGAGGTGGCGAATACCTCTCCGATGAATTTCTAGGACATGTTGTATAGAATGGGATATTATCCCAATTGATTGCACCTAGTACTCCATAACAGAATAGTGTAGCCAAAAGAAGAAACAGGACCTTGTTGGATATGGTACGGTCCATGATGAGTTATTCAATGCTGTCATTATCATTTTGGGGATATGCTTTACAAATGGTGTGCTATATTCTGAACCAGGTTCCAAGCAAGTCGATTCCCAGAACTCCGTATGAATTGTGGCGTGGCAGGAAGCCTTCCCTTGGACATATGAGAATATGGAGCTACCCAGCACATGTACTGGATGGGATGCGAAAAAGTTGGAACCAAGATCAGAATTGTGCATGTTTGTAGGGTATCCAAAGGAAACTAAAGGAGGTCTGTTCTATAACCTGAAGGAACAAAAAGTCATTGTTTCAACCCATGCGACATTCTTGGAGGAAAGTCACATGAATGACTTTAAGCCTCGAAGCAAAGTGGTGCTAGAAGAGTTATCAGGTGAAAGAACTACTGCACAGGTTTCAGTCTTGGACGCAAGTCTGAGTTCCTGTGAAAGACCTACAGACGATCAACAATTTAGGGTACCTCATTGTAGTATGAGGGTTTCGAAGAAACCTAATTTCTTCATGTATGATGCAGAGGTATACCCGGCCAAGGCTTATGAGCATGAGGATGATCCGGTCACCTGTGATAAAGCTATAAATGATGTTGATTCAAAATCTTAGAAACAGGCTATGAACAATGAGATGGATTCTATGAAATCTAACTCTGTTTGGGAACTTGTAGATTTGCCAGATCGGATAAAACCCATTGGATGCAAAGGGGTCTACAAAAGAAAGAAGGATGCAGAAGGGAAAGTGGAAACTTTCAAAGATAGACTGGTTGCAAAGGGGTACATGCAAAAGGCTGGAATCGATTACGATGAAACCTTTTCGTCTGTTGCTATGCTGAAGTCTATCCATATTCTTCTGTTCGTTGCTGCGGCTCTCGATTACGAGATCTGGAAAATGGGTGTTAAGACAGCATACTTAAATGGCCATCTTGAGGAATGTATCTACATGATACAATTCGAAGGGTTCGTAGCGAAAGGCCAAGAAAGGAAAGTCTACAAGTTGCTTAGGTCCATTTATGGATTAAAGCAAGCATCCCGCTCATGGAACCAGAAGTTTGATCAAGTGATTAAGGCATTTGGTTTTGAGCAGAACGTTGATGAACCTTATGTTTATAAACGTATTAAGAATGGAAAAGTAGTCTTTCTGGTACTCTATGTCGATGATATACTACTCATTGGGAATGATGTACAGAACTTATCATCGGTCAAGCTTTGGTTACACCAACAGTTTGACATGAAGGACTTTGGAGAAGCTAATTATGTTATAGGTATTCGTCTCTTCAGAGATCGAAAGAACAAAATGATAGCATTATCCCAAGCTTCATACATAGATAAAATAATTGATAAATATGCAATGCAAAAGGTAAAGAAAGGTACACAACCTTCTATTGCCGGTTTGGCTCTTTCATTGGATGACTGTCCAAAGACATCGAAAGAAAGAGAGCGTATGAGTAAGGTCCCTTATGCATCTGCTGTGGGTAGCCTTATGTACGCTATGCTTTGCACTCGTTCGGACATATGTTTTGCAATAGGTATGGTGAGTCGATATCAAGCGAATCCTGGAACCAAGCACTGGCAAGCAGTAAAGTATACACTCAAGTATCTTAAGAGAACGAGGGATTATATGCTGGTGTATTCTGGAAGGGACCTAACACCCGTATGATACATGGACTGAGTCTTCCAGACTTGCAAGGATTTGAGGAAGTCGACATTAGAGGGCACATGGGGACAAAACAAGTAGATGTATGTAAGATCGCATCCGAGGCCAACATTGCCGATCCCTTTACTAAGACTTTGGTGGCTAGAAGCTTTAAGAGGCATATAGAGGCGATGGGGATGCATAACATGGCACATCTACTGGCTTAGGGCAAGTGGGAGATTGTTAGGAAATACCCTAAGCATTAGAGACATTTTGATATATTTATTTTGAACTGGATAATAAAATTATATATAGAGGTTATTCATTACACTGCTATCTGTCCTCAATTTATTTATATGTTAAAGTAAATGTAAGCAAATATGGCTCCCTGACTGCTTGTGTTAAAACTATTAGAACGTTGCATGCAATGGACTTTTGTATGCGAGAAGACAATGTTCTAAAGTAAGTGGTCTAAACTAAGGTCTGTAGTCTATGGAGTTAGATCGAGCATCTAACTCATGTTAAGACTATTATGTTGTCTAAAGCCTTAGAGGGGATGGTTTGTCTTGACTGGCTAGAGCTGGACTCCCAAGTAGAGACATAGATATATTGCTTGGTGTTGACATATTAAACCGGGACTAAAGCGTGATTGATCTACGAAGTCTGCTTTGAGTGGATCGATCTACTTTTGACGTTCATTGTGCAGTAGATGGATATTTTCATATATATGACTTGTGTACTTTGATGTTTCAATGGCTAAGTAAGCTTATAGACCGGTTCGTTAAGTGCATGACTTGTATACGATAAAGTGAATCATAGCTCTAATAAGGAGTTAAGGGTATCCTCTTCAAGGCATTATACTGGATGTGAAAATAGACAAGGCCTTGGGTCGTCTGCTGGGCGGATGACTTCTTATTTACATATGGTGAATAATCATTTTCTTTATTCGGTAGTATAATGGAACTTTAAGATAGCCTGATCAGTAGGATTAAATGGACTTTGACCTAAGGCTGATCATGAATATCATATGAGGGTTTTGCATATATGACAAGGTCATTAGATGATAGCTTGTCATAGGCTTACGTAATACGGTATATAATTGGGAGTTCAGTTTCAGGTTTATAGTGGTGTGACTCTGAAATTAGTGATCATATAATTGAGTTGTTTGGTAATGAATGATGATCATATGGATTTGCGGGAGCTAGATTATATATGTCTAATTGGTCCCTCTACTAGCTCCACATAATTCCTTAACGTTTGGCAAATTGATTTGTGTATGCTATTGGCTAGTTGATTATGCATGGATGGTGTTGAAATAGGATTAGGATGGTGGACAAGATTCTCTCCGGTTGGATTCAGATTTTGTTTTAGATAATAGGGTACACAATTATTCGAACTTCAAATAAAGTTGCCATGATTTTATTTGAGATTGGATTGGAGTTGTAGAAAATTATTCATGAGAACAAGAATTTAAAATACAACTGTTTTGTGGATTTGAAATTTAAATTTTGAAATTTTAAATTTGAATTTTGAATTTTGAATTTTGAATTTTGAATTTTGTATTTGAAATTTGAATTTGAAATTTGAATTTGAAATTCGAATTTGAAATTTGAATTTGAAATTTAAATTTAAATTTGAAATTTGAAATTCAAATTTTGAATCACAGTCCGTGTAGGATTCAAATTTCTTGTGGTAAATCCACAAGGAATGAAATTCGAATTTGAGTTGGATATGGAGAGGAAAATCTTGTTAGAGTCCTACTCGAATTTTGAATCCAAATCCTAACAATAATGGATGAAAATTTTGAGGATTATCCTCATGGAATTTTTAGATTTTTTGTGGATAAGGTTCAGGGAAAAATTCAAGTTTCAATCCCAATTGAATTTGGATTCTCTCCTCCCTGATTATGGCTGAAATTTTGAGGAAGATATCCTAGGAGATTTTCGGTTATTTTGGATAAGGATGAGATAAAAATTCAAGCTTGAAAATCCTAGTGGAATTTTGATTCTTCCCTTATCTTTTGTGGCCAAAAATTTTATGGATTTATCCTAGTGAATTTTCAGATTTTTCTAGTGGATAATGGGGAGATAAAATTCAAGTTAAAATCTTGTTTAGATTTGAATTGGATAATCCTAAGCTGGCCGAAATTTTGTTGGGATTTTCCCCTTGGATAATTTCGGATTTTATGTTGTGGATAAGGGAGAAAATCTTCTCCTAATCCAATTCGAATTCAGAGAATCACCTCATGCAAGTCTATAAATAGAGGTCCTGCCACTCCAGTTCTCTCAGACCATACACTCTCAGGTGAGCAGGATTATTGTTGCATAACTCACCGTGACAATAATTTCTTTAGAGATCTTGGTGGTCGGAAGAAGACTAGCAGTGCTAGCATACCGATCGAGGTTCAGAGTGCCCACATACTTAGCCATTCGGGAATTGGAGAATAGTAGAGAAGGCTAGTTGGTTGAAGTCCTCCGGTCATTCTCCTCCTGTAGATTGGCAACCTTGAGGTATGAGTTTAAATTGTTGTTGGTTTATTGTATATGGCATCATGAGATATTTAACGATCTTGAAAAATTTTTATTGTTCCGCTGCACTACTCTGATATATTTATTATCGATTTAAATCCAACAATAACCACATAAACTTGAAAATAAACATGCTAAGAGCTCAAAATAAACTTATTACAACCCATTTGCATAAACAAATACATATAAATTTCTTGATCAAAACTTAAATCAACTAAACCACCAAAAAGGGTTTCGGTTTTACGTCTTGTGCTATGAACCAAGCACAAATCTGAGTCAAGGCTTGAGTGACCAAAATGGCCGTGTGAACTATGGAGATTGGGGTCAGTTTATGCAAGCAAAGACACGAAATTTTCCTCTTAATATCAAACCAAAATAACAACTAAAAACCACAAAGTTTTGGTTCTAGAATCTTACCAAAATCACCTTGAAAAGGCTTGGATGAACACCTCCTAACACAAGCTTGGTGGGGGCTAAATTTTGGTGAGTTTTTGGTTGGATTTTTGGCTTGAAAATTGTTGGTTTTGGCTGAAGGGAGTTGTTAGTTGCAGGAAGAAAAATGAGAGAGTGAAGAGTTGTGTTTTGGGTGCAAAAGTGAGAAAGTGGCACCTTTAGGTCATGTGTGCCTTTTATAGGCAAATCTAACTCAACTTACTTAGACTTAAGCTCACTTAATTATTCATATTTTTTGCCTAATCAAGGGAAAAATTGCTACCATTTTTTGCCCCTAATGGCCATGGGCTGCGCATGGGAGGAGGGGACAAATTAAAAAATTTTTGTTGATGGCATGTGCTTGAATTTGGAATTGTTTAATCAATGGTGTCATAACTTTTGCAATATTAAATTGCCACCTTTTGGGCTATGCGTGTAGCTAATTGCGGCTACTTTTACAGTTAGGATACATGGTTTTTAAGGCCAAAATTCATCTACATTTGCTTTTCTTTACAGTCTAATTTTCTACGGCGGTGTTCGGTCCTTGTCTCGGCAGTGTTCTAATTTTCACCCAGAATTGGATTTTCGGAATCTGATTTTTGCACTGATCATTCCTAGATAGGTTGTACTACCTAAGAGCCCATACTAATCTGATTTTAGTATTCATTTCTTATACTGTGGTTGTGTCTACACTGTGTTGTCCTTACACACATAAAACTAGACAATCCCATGTGAAGTTTCAAACATAGTCTCTCTTGACTAATTTCAATGTACTGATTTCAAATTTATTAGTTTTATGTCCATTTAAGGTCGTTTGGACCAGTTTTTAGGATCTATGTGACCTCACTCCGAAAAACGTATCAGGTGCCCGATTGACTAATTTGGGCATTCAGAGTCTAAATATATTAGTTTTGGGGGGAGAAAAGGTCATCTTGACCCTCTTCCCGATACTGTGTATCTCTCAAACAAAAATCTACTTTTTGTGCTCAATTGACCAAATTGAGCCTGTTGACTATTAATATATCAGTTTTATGTCAAATTAAGGCCGTTTTAGCCATTAACCTGACACTACGTTTCTACTATTCACTATTAACTGTTTCCTATTCGATTAACCAGTCTGAACATTATGACTTTGATTCTATCAGTCTCTAGGTGAGAAAAGGTCATCTGGACCATTTTCTCGATATTGTACCCCTGCTAGGGTTACTATCGCTGCTATGCTTAGATGTTCGGTCTGAGCGTTCTGGTGATATGTTCACCAGTCTTATGTCAGGAAATGATCATCTAGACCAGTTTCCTGATACTGTGCATCTTATACACTTATACACATAATAAGGTGGACCAATTTCACTATCGATCACCCCTTTCACTGCATAAATAGTAATTAAACGGTGTTGTACCCGTTTAATTCATTCAACTGAAAAATATATTGTATTTGATCAACTTAATTACTTATTACACAGTAATTAGGTTTCACGCATTACGAGAGTCTTTACGGTGGCTCTATGCTCAATATACGGCCACTCACATGTACACAGTCTGAACAATACACAGTTATTTACACGGCCGTGTACCCGACCATGTTTTTCAAATTTACATTAAAAGGCATCAAATTATACCTTAATTTCTCATTATATGGAAATTAGGTTACACGAACGGGGCGGTCCTTACATCAACTCTCTGTAATCAATGCACATCCGGAGAGTTCCAACCTTCTTTTTAACGAATAAAACCAGAGCCCCCCATGGAGAGTAGCTTGGTCGGATAAATTCCTTGTCAAGTAGTTCTTTTAACTGCACCTACATCTCTTTCAATTCTACTGGGGCCATACGATACGGTGCCTTGGATATTGGGGCAGTCCCTGGCATAATATCGATCTCAAACGAAATCTCCCTTTCTAGAGGCAATCTCGGTAATTCCTCTAGGAATACATCAAGGAATTCATTGACAACTGGAACATCTTCCGGTTGCAATTTCTTTTCCTCTGTTGCATCTGTTACGTATGCCAAGTATCCCATATAGCCACTAGCTATCAACTTCTCCGCTTTCATTGCACTGATCAGTATCTTTCTCGATTGACGAGATGTGTCAACATACTCAAAACTCTCTTTCTTATCTAGTCAAAAGATTAATTTCTGCTTCCGATAGTCAATTGTGGCCTAGTATTTTCCTAGGAAATCCATTCTTAGGATCACATCATAGTCGAAGATCTTTATTATGATCACGTCATACAACTCCCTATTTGCCACAAATACTAGCACATGGCGTAACCAGTAATTTGACAGCATCACTTTTCCTGAAGGTAGAGTTGTCCTAAAGTTATTCCCATATAATCCTTAGCATATTCTAACTTGTCAGCAAATTCATGAGATACAAAGGAATGTGTGGCTCCTGAATTAAAAAGGACACATGCCATGTGGTTAAACATAGAAAGCTGACCTGTAACCACATTAAATGTCCCTGCTTCAGCCTTCTTTTTGGTGAAGACCGCAATGCAAGCATCTGTTCATGGGGTCTGCTCTTGGCATTCCGACCATGTTGGAGGTACTACTAAAGGCCCTTTAATTCTCCCCTATAAAGCATGAGCCTAACAAAGTTGGGGTCGTGAAGGATAATATTGGTGCTGCTGGATCGGCCCTGAGGTATTTTGGTAGTTCATTGGATAATTTTTAGCAAAATGACCCTCTTGTCTGCACTGGTAACATGTGTTGGTGCCAAATCGGCACTGGCCTGGATGCCTTTTTCCACACGTGGCACACGTGGGAAAACTTGGTCCTGTGCCTTGACTGGTCTTCCGCTGTTGATTACGGCTATTCTGATTTCTACTCCCAAAAAAATTCCCTTTTCTTTTACTCTGCTGTTGTTAGGATCCTTGAGTGTTGGACTGATTGGGTCGATTCTGACCAGACTTATTGCTTTGACCCGTTTGTATCCCTGTCTGTGCTGAGTTGGCTAGGATCTTTTCCTTTTTCTTTGTTTCCTAGATTTTCTCCCTTTTTCCCTTTTGTTTGAGCAGGTGGTATTTAGCTCTGAGGGCCTGGCTTACACAGTCCACCATTGAGGTTGGTGGGATTGGGCTATTGTCAACTAAGGTAGATATTTCTTGTCTAAACATGCCAATCATCTTCTGAATCTTCTCTCTCTCAGTCGGCACCACATAAGGGCACAAGCGGGATAGCTGATCAAATCTCCTGCATACTTCGCTCACTGACTGATTCCCTTGTTTCAGTTCAGCAAATTCTTTTTGTTGGGAGCATAGGGCGGCTGGATCATAATACTTCTGGTTGAATTCCTCCAGAAATTCATCACAATTCATAGTGGTCATGTTCTTTCTCATGCGGACAGTGTCCCACTAGAATCAAGCATCCTTTTTCAGCATGAAGGACACACACAAAATCTTTTCTTGGTCAGTCAAATTCATAAACTCTAGGATCATCTATAGAGAAGAAAGCCACTCCTCTGCCTCTAATGGATGAATCGAACCCTCGAACTCCAACGGCTTCATCTGACGGAATCATTTATATAAGGTTCCTGGTTCACCCTAGGTTGGGCTTGCTGGAACTTTGGAACAACCGGCAGCACTGCTGGTATGGTTTCTGCCACCTGTGGAGCATGGCCTTCTTCTTGGCCTTGTCATTGTTCCATTGCAGATAACCGCTATTGTAATTCAGCATTTTCTTTCATTTGGGTCTTTAGGAGGGCTTGTAATTCCTCTACTCTATCTACTATTTTAGGGTGTCGACCTCTTCATGCATTCATTATGTTCTCTTTCTTCTAGCCTTACACAATGATCAAGAGTTAGATTTTCCATAAATAACTTGGTAATGTAGTAGCAATTTTAAACATATCATTTACTGCATAATGTAAACATTTCAAAACATCTCATCTCATTTCATAGCATTTCTTGCATCATACATAGCAAACATGAACATTTACATACACTATAATATTTAGACTATATTTGTCTTAGCTTCTTACTTCATATAAACATACGTACATATATACACATTTACATATGGACATATAGTTACACATATTTTAGGTTTCGACTATCCTATTCATCTTGAAGTAATGGAAATTCCTCTGGGTCTTTATCGTCCTCATTAGAATCATCTCTAGTAGACGTCCCCTAATCACGAGTCATATTTGTTCTTTGTCACGATGGACTGGCTTTGTGGTCATTAGCCATCAGTGGTGGTCCATATAAACATGTCAATGCTCCTTCCTCATGATCTTGTTCTCATTGATGCCTTTCCGTGCATTCCCTTAACTGTACCCTCTCAGCTCTAACGGCTCTAGGGACAAATTCACGCCTAGTAATGGAATGAAGTAGACTCACACTTTGTTTCAACTCTATTGTGAGTCCTTGTGACGCCCCGCACCCTTAGTGGCCTGGACCGTCACTTAAAAACTGCTACTTTAACTTATACTTATAATTTTTTACAAACCATTAATACTTACTTAAAATCTATGCCATAACTTTAGGGGATTTTTTTTATTGTGTACGTATTTACTATTAACATACGTGTGCTATTTAATGGCTACTATTCAAAAAATACCATTTAACAGTTACTATTTAAAAATACTATTTAATGATTACTATTCAAAAATATTATTTAGCGATTTCTATTCAAAAATACCATTTAACAGTTACTATTCAAAAATACTGTTTATCTCAAATTATGTGGAAGAATACTTGTGGTATAACCATAATCTCGCCTCACATCTGCCTCCGCCGCCATCATCGCTTATTGTGGTTTAAGCCATAGGATGCTTACCTACAGCATTAACACACTCCGTGAGCTTTACGTCTTGTAAGTACAACATGTTAACCGCAAAACATATTTAGACATAGTACATACTTAAAACATATACAAAACTGGAAATCATATCACACATTCACACAGAACATGAAAACATATCATGTAGCATCTCAGAATGCATATCAAGTGGGCATGTCTTATCATGCAACTAGAAAGCTTGCTCTAATTGTATCTAGGGCATAACATGTACACTACATGAACCGTTTACACTTAGTTATGCCCTTTTATTCATTTTCTTTCATTATGAACCTCAACTTGGGCTCGTTATATCTTAGATCATTCTTTCTTTATGAGCCTCGACTTGGACTCGTTATGTGTTGTGAGCCTAGATTATTCTTTCCTTATGAGCCTCAACTTGGACTCGTTATGTTTTGTGAGCCTCAGCTTAGACTCATTACAGATTATGAGCCTAGATTATTCTTTCTTTATGAGCCTTGACTTAGACTTGTTATGTATATATTATGAGCCTTGACATGGGCTCATTATATGTATATTATTAGCCTAGATTATTCTTTCCTTATGAGTCTCTTGGACTTGTTATGTATATATTATGAGCCCTGACATGGGCTTATTATATATATTATTAGCCTAGATTATTCTTTCTTTATGAGCCTAGACTTGGACTTGTTATGTTTTCATAAGTCTACGTGATTATGAAACTATATGCTATGCATCAACTGTGTAAGATTTGTATACTTAACATAGTATAAAAACAATACTCTAAATTCATTTCATTCATGCTATAGGTGGAGTTATACTTATCTAATTGCAAGCAATTGCGTACTCAGGCCTTTAACAAATTACAGGTGACCACCTGTCATCAATAATGTTTCTCATTAATATTCTCATGGAGTTACCATCACTATTAGTGACTAAAGCGGATAATTCATTTGGTACTGATTACCATCGGTACTAATTCGTTCTTTATATAGAGTTTGCTTCTCTATATTCGGTAAATTAATTTATTGCCATAAATTAATTACTGTCGTTCCTAGGTCACTATTACTATTAGTGACCATCACTTGTGTTTTTATGTGGTATTGAGGCCCATCGGTACCCTATCGGCCTACTTCGGGGATTTAGTGTCTAACTTGTATCGTGTTTGATTAATTGTCTACTTCACAAATTAATCATCATTCCTTGCAGTGTCGTTCAAAACATGGTCCTTGACTAGTTGTCGACCAATCAACTGATCGGTTACCTCACGTGTCATTAGCTAAGTAATTTATCGAGTTACTAGTGCTTGTTTGGTGTGGTAGCCTACTGGGCTACCCACACTGTTTAAGTTATTTCTGAAAAATCATTTTGGTTCCCTTATAAAATTATTGGTAAAATTATATGTTTAGAACCTATCCCATTATCACCCCATTGGAAGGTGGGGGACGTTTTTATGAAAACCATTTTTATATTTTAACAAGTTTAAAACACATTTCTGGTGTTACATTTTAAGGGTGGTTTTTGAACTACTTTCGAATACTATTTTGAAACTCGATCGAAACGACTTTGTTTGTGAATTTTATAAACATGAAAATTTTCATCCTCGACGAGATGAACAATTTTCATGTTCACCTTAAAGCTCAAATCTAACTTGAATGGGTCCCAATCCTATCAAACCCGTGGCCTATGTGCCCAGTTTTTGCCAAAAATCCTAGTTTTATGTTATTTTGAAAATAGCTCCGTTTGAGGCCCGAAACGGCCAAATTTCTAAAATGCACATGAGTCATCTTAAAGATTTTGACGTGTTCTACAATTTCATGTTGAGCCCGAGAGCTGGTTCGGACTCTAAGTGGTCCATTTTTAATAAAATTCGAGACTAATTTCTGGATTCAAATTTTGTTCCCAGTTTTGGGCACCGAGTGAATACTACTTGAAAAACCTATCGTAGTTTCATTTTTGGCCAAAAGCTATTTGACATAAAAACAACCGTAATGAAATTTCCTTAAAATGACATGTTTCACCCAATCCCAAATTTGGACCCTAAGGGGGTCAAAATAGCTAAAATCCATGGCCTTTCCTTGAGGACAGATTGTGTCCAATCACTAAAAATGTTTATGCTCTCATTTGCACACAACCATTCGTAAAAATAAAGTAAACTTATTACAAACCATTTGCATAAATAAATACACATAAATGGTCTTGATTAAACTTAAAAGTAACTAGTCACTAAAAGGGTTCGGTTTTTACCTCTTGTGCTATAAACCAAGCACAAATCCAAACTATGAGCTTGAGGAATCAAAATGGCCATGTGGAATCAAGGGAATAGGGGTCAGTTTTGTGCTAGTAAAACACCAAAATAATTTCCCTTAAGATCAAACCAAAACAATAACTAAAACCATAAAGATTGATTAGAAACCTTACTCTTGAATGGGCTTAGGATGGCTCGGATTTGAATCCTCCTAACACAAGCTTGTGAGGTTTGATTTTTTTGGTAAGTTTTTGGTATAATTTTGGCTTGAAAACATAAGGGTTTTGGGGGCTCAAAGCAAGAGGAAAAGAGAGAAAGAGTTGTGATTTTTCTTGAGTGCAAAGTAAGGAAACAAACCCTTATGTCATGTCTACCTTTTATAGGCAAAACTAATCCCACTTACTTAAGTTTAATCTTACTTAATTGTCTACATTTTTAGCATAATCAAGGGACAAATTTTGCTACAATTTTAGCCTTATAAATGTGCGTGGGCTGTGCATGGAAGGAAGAGGAGATAAAGAAAAACTTGTTGACCAAGTTTTAAAACCCTTGAATTTTTTTATTCAAAAGTTATCATAACTTTTGCAATTTTTAATTGCCACTTTTACGGCTATGTAGCAGCCAAAATTAGTTGCTTTTGCAGCTAAGAGGCATGGTTTCTAAGGGCCAAGTTTTATCTGTGTTGGCTTCTCATTGTAGTCTAATTTTATACTGCGGTGTCCGGTCCTTTCTCGGTAGTGTTCCAATTTTCACCTAAAAATTGGATTTTTTTGAATTTGATTTTTGTACAATCAAATCCTAGTTGGTTTATACTGTCTAAGAGCCCATTATTAGTCTATTTTACTGGTCATTTCCTATACTGTGGTTGTGTCTACACTATGTTGTCCTTTCGCATGCAAACCAAGGCGTTCTTGGGTGAAATTTCAAACACAGTCTCTCTTGACTAATTTGGACATGCTGATTCTATTTTTATTAGTTTTATGTCCATCAGAGGTCATCCGGACTAGTTTTTGGGATCTGTGTGATCCCATCTCGAAAAACGTGTCAAGTGCCCGTTTGACTAATTTGGGCGTCTTGAGTCTAAATATATCAGTTTCGGGGCGAGTAGAGGTCGTCTTGACCCTCATCCTAATACTGCGTATCTCCCAACTAAAATTCTCATTTTATACCTAATTGACCAGATTGAGCCTACTGACCGTTCATTTCTCAGTTTTAGGTCAAATTAAGGCCGTCTTGATCAGTAACTTGAAGCTACATTTTTCACTATTCACTATCTTATACTTAACTGACTAGTTTGAGTGCTCTGACTCTAATTTTGTTAGTCTTTAGGTGGGAAGAGGTCATCCGGACCATTTTCCTGCTATCGTACCCTTGCTAGGGTTATTTATCGCTATTGTGCTCAGATGTTCGGTCCAAGCGTTCTGGTGATCTGTTCACTAGTCTTGTATCAAGAAATGGTCGTTCAGACCAGTTTCCTAACACTGCGTGTCTCATACACTCATATACATAATAGGGTGGACAAGGTTCACTTTCAGTCGCCCCTTTCACTGCATGAATAGTACTTTAACAGTACCGTACCTGTTTCATCTATTCAACTGGAAAATATACTGTATTTTCCAACTTAGTTACTCATTACATAGTAATTAAGTTTCATACATTTTTGAGAGTCTGCATACCAGTTCTCAACTGATTACACGGCCTCTTACATGGGCGTGTTTAAGGCAACATAGGTGTGTATTGTCCGAACATGGGCATGTATCAGTTGAGCTTGCTCAACACGGCCATGTCTTGGAACACGTCCATTTTTTACCCCAGCGGTACATGGCCACTTACACGGCTGTGAACCTGACTGTGTTACACTACACAGCCATGTTCACTTACACGGCCTCTCTCACATATACAGTCCGATCAGTACATAGCTTCTTACACGGCCATGTATCTGACCATGTTCTATGAATTTGCACTAATATGCATTAAACTAACCCAAACTCATTCCTTAATTTCTCATTATATAGAATTTAGGTTACACGAGTATGGGGGTCCTTACAGTCCTTTCCAGAACATTTCACAAAAATTGTCATCAAAGAAATTCGGGAGCGGGCACTTTTTAATAGCGTTCTCTTCAAATCACGCCGCATATGTAAGTATAGTATCTCCGGGCGTCATCTGAAATCTTTCTATTCTCTGGATAAACTCCTTGACGTTTGTTATTTGAGGTAGTGTAGGCGGCAGCGTACTTTCCTCACTAGCCGAAGGAACTGAAGTCGTCTATGGGCTCCTACGGGAAAATTGTTGCATCATGGTCATATAAAAGTCGGGCCAATTAAGCCTCAGCATTCCATCTTGATCGCAATATTCCCTGTATACTCAGGCATCTCCTTGGAAAGTGCTCACGGTGAGGATAACCCAATAATCTCAGTCTATATCACAAGACCGGTAAATCATCTCCACAATATGCAGCCAATCCTATACTTGTGCTGACTGATGTTCTTTATCGAAAATAGGTATCTGGCAAGCCCTAAAAGCCTGGGTAGCTTTAGTAGAAACTCTCAAGCCGATATGCTCTCGTCCGCCAACTACCAGAATGTCGACTACTACTGGTTGTGGATGGAGTACTGGTGGAGGGGTTGGTGCCCTAATAGTCGTCGGCACCTCTGCTCGTGGAGTAATAGGGTTTGCTGGTGCCGGGAAGCATACCGTCGGTCGTAGGGGTGGGGATGGCCTAATTGTGGGTCTAGTCTACGCCCTAGGAGGACCCCTAACTCGGTATGGATGTGGTATGATATACGGTGGTCTCGTCATCTAGTTACTATATAAGGTTCACTTAACATAAATAAACATTTTACTAATTGTAAAAATAAACTTAACTTACTTGTATCGACGAACGGGATACGCATCAGGCCTTAAAGGACATGGTCAATTGCTCTGATACCAACTGTGGTGGCCTGCCCTTCATAGAGGCTAACAGTACTAGCATAATAGAGCTTTGGAGTCCGCTATGATAGACTGTCACCTCAATGGGTCGCTGACAACTTACTTGTAACTTGTTTTTGTTATTTACCATTCGTATTTTAAACTTAAATTTTATCGTGAAAACTGGAGATTTTTTTTTAAACCGATCTTGAAGCTGTAAGGTTGCAAAACATTATAAACATATACTGAAATACATGTCATACTTTGTCATGCATAATTTACATCATGATACAATATTTCAAAATAAGTCTTAGAATTGCTCAGCGGAAAACATCAGTGGGACCATTCCCCTTGCCTAGGCCCGATGGCAGATGCAGATCCCGTTCCTCATCCATCCACTATCTATTGGTGTACATGCTTCTTACCTGCAACATGAATAAACTTATGAGCAATAGGCTCAGTAAGTTCAAACATAAACACATATAACATATATCACACATTATATCATAAACCATAACTATACTGTTAGTATTTGTTAGTTCTGATTATGCTCAATTATGGCAAATCTTAAATCTTAGATTTTTATCTTACTTAGGTTCTGGTTTTGGGCCCTATGATTGGTCGTACTGTAGTACGCACATGACTAAAAGGGACTCTGGGGAGCCACCCACTAGCCAATTGTGATAACCAGGAATTTTAGATTCTCGTAGTAGATTAAAATTTTATGTATGTATCAATTTTAATGAATAAAATATGAAAAAGTTGTGTTTTAATACTGTTGTGAATACTGTAAAAATGTTCTGGCAGTGTTAAAGTGAGTGAGTTTAGAGATGGAAAATCTTACTGAACAGAATCGGGTGAGACGGTTCGAAAATAGAGCCAAAAACCCTAGAGAGTGCATCGAAATGCACCAAAAAGATAAAAATTTATAGTAGAGAATTTTGACCAAACAGAAGCAAAATAAAACAAACCAATCATACCAGAGTCGCCCGGAACCCGCCTATGCGATTTTGGTAAAGTTCCATTCGGTTTGACTTTTGGTCAAAATTTGACCACGAATTAATTAGTAAATTAATCCATATATATTATAGGATGACATCACACATATGATGTCATAAATACAAATTTTGAAAGCTTGAAAAGTATTATAAAGTAGGTGTATGGCTAGGATTGGTTATCTTTGAGATCAATGGCCAAGATCAAGCCAGAAAGGCTTAGAAAAAAATTTGAAAGAAAGAGAAAAAAGGCCATTTGGCCACTTGAAAAGAAGGCAGGCCAAAATTTTATTTTTGGCCCAAAAATATTGTATTTTAGTCCCTAAACAATTAGGGAATTGTTGGAAAAAAATTGCTATGAAGTCCCTTGCTTTTGCCTATAAATAGGCTTCAAAATTCATTAGGAAAATTAGTGAAATCAAGCTAAACTCTTGCATTTTTGTAGCCCATAAATCCAAGCTTAACCATAACCAAGGTTGCAAGGGAACAAGTTCATAAGTTTAGCTTCTAAATTAAAGTATTTTTCATGTATTTTCTTAGTGAAAATCCGTGGGTATGGAGGTGTAGAAACATTGAAAAAAATTGATGTTTTGTTAATGTTATGATTTGAAATTTGGTGATTTGGTTTAGTGTTTATGATCATTTGGTGGCATGTGAATTAAGCATGAATTAGAATCAAGAAACAAGAAATTTTGATGCATTTTTTTCATGCTAAAATCTGTGGGTGATAAATACTAGGAAATGGAAAATTTTTAGTATTGAACAATGATGAATAATGTTGATGAAACCCTAGGAAAGAAAACGAAATTTTCTATGTGAATTAGCATGAAAATCCGTGGCTAATACTAGGGTTGGAATGCAAATTTTGTTAGGTTTCTAATGTTGAAATGTACATTGAAAACCTAAGAATGATATGTGATAATTGATTATGGTGATGATTGGTGTTGAATTATTGAATATTGGTTAATGTGGAAAATATTTATACAAAGTTTGGTAACTTTGCATAAAATAGGCCTCTAGTATAGTATGTGGCAGGTACAAAGGTTCTGAGGTGTGCCTAACGCCGGGGAAACCTAAAAATACAAGCGGAAATGCTGTCGAAATTTCTAAAACAGCTTAAGGGCATTTCAAGAAACAAGGGGTAAAAATATTAGACTCTGGAAGGAAACCGGGCCCCCCAGTGGATTAGGGTTAGTAATGGAAAACCAACCCAAGAGGAATAGTAAATTGACCCTTAATTATTAAAATGCCTAAAATGGGAAAAATTTCACGTTAGGGGTATTTTGGGAAACGAGAGAGAAAAATTAGGTCGGGATAGGAACCCCGAGCCTCTCAGGGACCGAGGGTCAGGGACAGGATGAAAAACGTTTTAGGAGTAGTGAAATGCCCATTTGAGACTCCGAAACGCTCGAAAAATGAGAAACGACCCTAGGTGTCGGATGAATAGCAACCGAGGGTCGGAAAATGAATATTTAGGTTTTTATAGCACATAAAGCTATAAAATGAAACAGAAGTTTAGGGAATATTATTTCAAGATATTTGGGCTTAGAAAATTTAAGAAAAATTATAGAATGTAATAGTTACAGTCCCTAGACCCGTTAGGGACAAAGTGGTTATTTTGACCAAAAATTTCTGAAAGGCTCAGAAAGGACCGTAAAGGATCTAAAATGACTTAAATACGATTCTAGGACACAAAATAAAGATTTTAGAGTTAAAAATCTACAGTTTAAATAGTACACGAGCATGTACAGAAAAACACGACCGTGTAAAGTGAAATCGAGAGGAACACGGTCAGGAACACGGGCGTGTTGCAGACCGTGTACCACATAAAGAGTTGAAATGTTTTATAAAATTTATCACAAAATAAATATATTCAATGTGATAATTAATAAGGGTATAAACAGACAATACTATGTCTGTAGGAATCCAAACTAGAGATAAAACTGCTGAGGAGTTCCGTAAGTGGACATTAACGCAGTGTGGTAAGTTCAAGCATTTTCATGTCTACAACATGAAATACTGTGATATTGTGTTTAGTACTAGTTGTACATCATCGTTAAGTCCTATGGACCCTGGGGATTAGTTAGTATAGCGTATCCCATAAATTATGAAAAGAGGTCAATGACTTTGAGATGACGATTAATGTTACTTGGCCAGTACTAAAATTGAAAGATGGTAACAAAACCACCTAAGGCGTACCACCCCTCCAACATTGTGATGGTGGTTTTATAGGTCCTTCGGGGATATAATAATCGCTACGAGCGATAAGGGCTGGAGAAGAAGAAGCTCTAGGATCGCTCCTTAGCCCCTCCCAGTCAACGTGCTATAAATTATTGGTACAGCCATCAAAAGCTCAAAACCAGAACATAAATAGAGCTAATAGAGAGTAAAGTGACGAAAGCCATAACAGAGCATAATTGAGTATAACCGACACTAGCACTAAGTGTAGTGAGTTCAGTTAGGGTAATGTGAAGAGTAACTGATTAGGATAATAGTTACTATTCACCAATCAAGGGTCAAAGTTACTATTCATAGGAAATTAGATTTTGATGTTTTTGAATCTATGTGATTTTTATTAGCTCATCAGTCTGTTCTTGTTGTAGGTAAGAAACCTGTCCAATAGACCACGTGGATGGTGGTAGGATGTGTGTGTGTCATGGGGATAGGGAATTCACCGTGGATCCGGTTCTGCCATAAGTCTTCCGCTGGGCACAAAGAGTTAGTGAATTAAAGAGAATGTGTTTTGAAAAATACAGTATAAATATATCGTATGTTGTACAGTATGTTGTACTCAAAAAGACACCTAAAAGCTAATATTGTATTTTATGAGGCTTTCATACTTAGCTTTCTTTTAAGGAAAGTGTGTATTAAAATGAAAGAAAAAAAATTATGGGTGAAATTTGGGCCCTAAAAAATAAGAGTTGAGAGAAAAAGAGTTTTAAATGGTGATTGGATTCGGCACACGGGCTGTCTTGGTCAGCAACAGAATCGGTTCATGAAAGTTTTAGCATGGTTGGATTCGGGGGCACCACAGGTTGGTATCAGAGCAGTTGACCATATCCCTATTAGCACGAAACGCGACCTGCTCGTCCATCCAAGTAAGTTACCTCTCTTTAAGACTAGCTAACTTTTCGTTTATTCGAGGTTATATATTTTTGTAGGACATATAATGACTAGACCACCTTACACGAGACCCCACCCATACCGACCTAGAGGACCGATCCGGGTATGGACTAGGTCCGTGATTAGACCATCGATGATTCATTGAGCCGTGTCTCGACCATCGATACTTGAGCCACTAGCACTGAGGATAGTAGCACGGGCACCGATACAAGCACCACCTCCTCGACCGGTTGTAAATCCCCCAATAGCGGTAGATATTCCAGTGGTGGGATATCGAGCTCGTATAGGAGTTAGAGTATCAGTACGAGCAGTACATGCTTTCAAAGGCAGTCATTCACCTATATTCGAGGGAGGTCAACAGGGGATCTCTACTCAAGACTGGCTACATGACGTAGAGATGATCATGCGCCAGTGCGACATAGATGAGGACTGCTGGGTTTTGATGGCAGTTGGCACATTCCATGAGGATGCACGATTGTATTAGGAGTACTGTGATTAGGAGATGCTGTTAGCACTTGATTGGGCTGAGTTTCGCCAAATCTTGATGCAGCAGTTTCCGTAGAAGAGTTCAGCACCTATTTCAAACCCTCCGGAGAGCAAGATAGTGACGCCACCACTGACCATGCCCAAGTATACGGATGTCAGAGATTTTGTTCTTCAGGCAGAGAGACAGTAGATGATGCTAAGTGATACTATATTCACGTATGCAGTTTGGTTTCAGGATAATGTTGTGAGGAGATGTCCTCTGTCCAACCTCACATATGAGGATTTTTATGATATATTTTGGAAGGGACTCACTATTGATCTACGACAGAGGGTAACCCCTTTATACCCTACTACCTTGCGTGAGTTTATCGTTACAATAGCTAAAGTAGACAAGGAGATGATGATGGAGTGCATGGTGCGCAAGAGACGTGAGCAGCTATTACAAGAAGTAATGCTAAACCATCTGTATGGGGTACAGCCTATGGCAAATGATCATGAGGCTGGTCCATCAAGGTAACCAGAGGGTACGGGTCCTGCTGAAGGATCGATGCCATCCAAGGTTGGAAATGGTATGGATGAGGATGAAATGGATCCAGTGAAATTTTTGACAATTCTGGATCAACCCCAGCTAGGAGATTAGATGTAGAAACACATGTGATGTATAAATGTATATATCTATATATGTGTATGTATGATAGTATCGAAAGGCCATTTTAAAAAAGGAGCCTTCAAACTGATGTATATTTGAAAATTTTGAAATGAAATGAAATGACCATCATATTTTGACATGATCTATGAAGGAAACGTTGAAATCTGTATGATGATTAAAACTATTTTTTACTTATGTTGTAAAAATATGTTTGTAAAAAAAAAATATATATAACGATCGATGTGCATGTGATTATAGGATATAGAAAAGATGGTGAACCCAAGGAATTTGTGAAACTTGAGAGGGCGACCAGTCGTGTCAAAAAGAGTAGATGAATTGCAAGCCATGCTAGAAGCTCAGATGAAAGCGAATGTTGAATTAAGACAAAGGCTAGAGCAGATAGAGCAGAGGCAAGGCTAAGAAGAAGGCCAAAACCCACAAATGGCCGCACCTGAACCAGAAGTGCTGCCAATTGAACCTGAAATAGAAGAAGTAGAACCTCAACTGCAACCTCAAGTCAACCACGAACCACTATATGAAAGATTCCGACGAATGATGCCGCTGGAATTTGAGGGCTCCACAAACCACTTAGAAGCAGAAGAATGGTTATCCTTACTCCATATGATCTTGGAATTTATGGAGTTGAATGACCAAGAAAGGATTATGTGTGCATCTTTTGTTCTGAAGAAGGATGCAAGGTTTTGGTGGGAGTCAATCAATTTGAGAAGAAACATGTACACAATGTCATGGATAGATTTCCTGGAGGAATTCAATCAGAAGTATTATAATCTCGTACTGCTATGACCACAACAAAGAGAGTTTACAGAATTAAAGCAAGGGGACATGTCAGTGATCGAGGTTTGTAGCAAGTTTGACCAACTGTCTCGACTATGCTCGTATGCTGTCTCCACTGAGAGGGAGAAAATTTAGAAGATGTTGGGAATGTTCCGTCCTGAAATATCAGCATTGGTAGATATCGGATTGACGCCACCCACTACTGTATCTGATTGTGTAAGCAGAGCGTTGAGGGGCTGAATATTATTTGGTTCGACAGAAGGAAGAAAGGGAAAAGATTTGGGATGCCAAGAAGAAGGAAATGGTATTGGCAAAAGCTATACAAGTTGGATCCCAGGTCGGATAGAGCAATAAACCGAATCAGAATACTAAGGTTGGACAACCAAGCACTTCTGGCTAACAGTCACAAAGCAAAAGGAAGGAGAATAATTCTAGAATAGGAACCAACAGTGGAGATTAAACAGTAATGCTGGACCTATTGTCCGTGACTGCGTAGTCTGCGGAAAGAGACATGCAGGCAGATGCAGACTTACCCTAAACACCTATTTCCAATGTGGAAAGGATGGCCATTTTGCTAGGAACTAACCCGAAAACAGGAAAAATGTGCAGGGTTCATTCTAGACACAGCAGCAACGTCCCAAGCAGATGCAATCTAGTCAAAGGTGGAAGGTCCTTCATCCACAGAGAGACAGGAAAGATCACAAGGCCTAACCCGTGCAAATGCTCGAGTGATGGTGCATACCAAAGAGGATGCAGAAGCAGGGACGTCCAATATAGTGACAGGTCAGTTTTCTATCACTAATCATTTGGCGTCTGTCTTATTTGATTCTGATGCTACACATTCATTTATTTCCTACTAATTTACGAATAAGATAGGATATCTAAAAGATAACATGGGTATGACCTTTAGAACGACTTTACCCTTAGGAAAAGTATTGATGTCAAATTATTAGTTGCCTTATGTGCCAATAATTGTGGCAAATAGGGAGTTGTATGCAGAATTGATCATGATAGAGCTTGCCGACTATGATGTAATACTAGGAATGGATTTCTAGGGAAGTATCAAGCCACGATCGATTACCGGAAGCGGAAGATAAGGTTCCAACCCGACCAAGAAGATGGATTCAAATATGTCAGATCATCATGCAAACTGGGGATGATAATGATTAACTCGATGAAGGTAAGAAGGCTAATGTCTAGCGGTTGTGCTAGATACTTAGCATGCATAGTGGATGTAACAGAGGAACGAAAGCTTTAACCTGAAGACATTCCTATTATGGAGGAATTCATTGATGTCTTCCTAGAGGAATTACCAAGATTGCTATCTGAATAAGAAATATCCTTTGAGATCGAGCTGATGCCAGGAACTGCACCTATCTCAAAGGCACCATACCGAATGGCACCGGCAGAATTAAAAGAGTTACAGGAGCAGCTAAAGGAGCTTCTTGACAAAGGATTTATACGTCCGAGCTATTTCCCATGGGGTGCTCCCATGTCGTTCGTTAAGAAGAAGGATGGATCGTTTCGCATGTGCATTGATTACCGGGAGTTAAACAAGGTCACTGTCAAGAATAGGTATCTGTTACATAGAATTGATGACTTGTTCGATAAGCTAAAAGGTGCAGTAGTATTCTCCAAGATTGATCTACAATCAGGATACCATCAACTGAGGATCAAAGAAAGTGACATCGACAAGACTGCATTTCAGACCCGCTATGGTCATTACGAATTCCTTGTGATGCCGCTTAGGTTAACAAATGTGCCAGCTACATTTATGGACTTGAAGAATCGAGTCTTTAATGAATATCTAGTTAAGTTTGTCATTGTGTTTATCGATGACATACTCATATATTCAAAGACTCACGAGGAGCATGAAGAACATCCGAGGATTGTTCTGAAGACGATAAGGAAGCATTAACTCTATGCCAAATTCTCAAAATGTAAATTTTGGCTAGATAGAGTACATTTCCTCAGACATGTGGTTTCTAAGGAAGGAATCGCCATGGATCCTGTAAAAGTAGAGGCAATTAATCAATGGCCCATACCTAAGAACGTGATAGAAATACAAAGTTTCTTAGGTTTAGCTGGCTATTATAGAAGATTTGTTAAACGATTCACACGACTCGCCACTCCTATCACGGCTCTTACAGTTAAGGAAAAGAAGTATGAGTGGACCGAAGAGTGTAAGAAAAGCTTCCGAGAACTGAAGAAATGACTAATGAGTGCGCTGATACTTACACTTCCTATTGAAGGGAAGATGTTCGTGATTTACAGTGATGCTTCGAAAATGGGATTAGGAGCTGTCCTAATGCAAGGTGACAAGGTGATTGCTTTTGTCTCGTGTCAATTAGAGGACCACGAAAGAAATTATCCCACACATGACTTGGAACTTACTACAGTAGTGTTCGCACTGAAAATCTAACGACACTATCTGTATTGAGCTCAATGTCAGATTTATACTGACCATTAAAGTTTAAAATATTTCTTCATGCAAAAAAAGCTAAATATGCGGCAAAGGAGATGACTGGAGCTGGTAAAGGACTATGATTGTGAAATCCTCTGCCATCCTGGAAAAGCCAATCGTGTTGCAGATGCATTAAGTAGAAAATCTACTGTCTGCAATAACTACCGATTGGAAAACTTCCAAAGCCATTGTAGTAAGAAATCAACATGTTAAAGGTGGAGTTGATAGCTGAAAAATTTGCTGCACTACAACTGGAATCAATGCTTTATAAGGATATCAGAGAGGCTCAGAAACGAGACTCGAAGCTAGCAAGTCCTCATGAGGAAGTGTCTAAAGATGGATTAATCCTACATCAGGGAAGAATTCATGTTCCAGATGATGAAGGATTAAGAAGGTGAATTATGGCAGAAGCCCATGAAACGCCATATTTAGTACATCCCAGAGCCAGTAAGATGTACCAAGATTTGAAGCTACAATTCTGGTGGAAAGGGATAAAGAAGGACATTGCTGAGTTTGTAAGTAAATCTATGACGTGCCAAAAAGTCAAAGCTGAACATCGACATCCAGGCGAAAAATTAAAGCCGTTGGAGATTCCTGAATGGAAATGGGAACATATTACAATAGACTTTATGGTAGGACTACCAAAAACTCAAGAAGGTTATGATGCCATTTGGGTTATTGTCGACAGGTTGACAAAGACAACAAGGTTCATTGCTGTGAAAATGACCTTTTCGTTGGAAAAGTTAGCCAACTTGTATGTTAACCACATAGTCAGGTTACATGGAGTTCCCAAATCCATTGTGTCAGGCCGCGATCCATGATTCACTTCGAATTTCTAGACATGTGTGCAAGAAGCTATGGGAACAAAAGTGCATCTGAGCATAGCATTTCATCCGCAGACGAATGGGCAATCTGAGCAAACAATTCAAACGTTAGAAGACATGCTTCGCGTATGTACAATAGATTTCCTGGGGAGCTACAATGAGAAACTTCCATTGGTAGATTTTTCATACAATAGCAGCTACCAAGCCTCGATAAGGATGGCACCCTATGAAGCCCTATATGGAAGAAAGTGTAGATCACCGGTACATTGGTATGATTTACAAGAAAAACGACTGTATAAGATAGATTTTGTACAAGAAACAGTGGATGCAGTTACAAAAATACAACAACAGATGAAAATAGCCCAAAGCTGATAGAAGAGCTATGCAGACAAAAGATGAAGATCTCTGGAGTTCAACGAAGGGGATTTCGTATTTTTAAGAGTCTCGCCAATGAAAGGAATAATACGGTTCAGAAAAAAAGGAAAATTAAGCCCAAGATACATTGGATCATATGAGATTATCGAACTCATTTGTAAAGTTTCTTATAGGTTGGCATTGCCCCCAGAAATGTCGGCAGTACACAATGTGTTTCACGTGTCGATGTTACGGAAGTATATATCTGATCCGTCCCATGTGCTGAAACATGAACCAATCCAGATTCAAGAAGATCTGACTTACGAGGAAAGGCCTGTTCAAATTCTAGCATGAGAAGATAAAATTTTGAGGAATAAAACAATCCCATTAGTTAAAGTGCTATCAAAAAATCAAAATATTGAAGAGGCTACATGGGAGCGAGAAGACAAAATTAGGAATCTTTACCCCCACTTATTCTAAATTTTCAAGGATGAAAATTTTATAAGTTGGGATGAATCTGATAACCGAGAATTTTAAATTCTCGGAGTAGATTAAAATTGTATGTATGTATCAATTTTAATGAATAAAATATGAAAAAAATTGTGTTTTAATACTATTGTGAATATTGTACAAATGTTCCGGTAGTATTAAAGTAAGTGAGTTCTTAGATGGAAAATCTTACCAAATAGAATCGGGTGAGACGGTTCGAAAACGGAGCCAAAAACCCTAAAGAATGCACCGAAATTTACTAAAAAGATAAAAATTTACGGTAGAGAATTTTGACCAAATGGAAGCAAAATAAACAAACCAATCACACTGAAGTCGCCTGGAACCCGGTTATATAATTTCGGTAAAGTTTTGTTCGATTTGACTTTTGATCAAAATTTGACCATGAATTAATTAGTGAATTAATCCATATATATTATAGGATGACATGTGGCGGCCCGCCCCTTGTGGAGATCATATAATACTATTACAGTTGAGCTTTATTGCTAACTGCGATAGATTGTACTCTCATGGGTCGCCGGCTTATCTCTCTACTCTTTTTAAATCATGACGTTTTTGGGAAATTTTTTTTTTTTTTCCTTAAGCATCATATAAAATCTTTTTCCACTAATTACTTTGTTGACAAGTACAAAGTAATATAAATAATACAGTACTTTTGTAAAATATATATATAATTACAAAAGAACTGTTTCCCCTTCACTTTTATCGCTCAGCAGCAAGACTCTGGCAGTACCATATCCCTCACCCAGTTATCCCATTTGACACGCGCCATCCCATCCGCATCCAGTCAAACAAGCTACTGAGCTGGTCGCTTACCTGTAACATTAGCAAAAATGGTGAGCTACAGGCTCAGTAAGTTCAAACATGTAAGAAATAAAATTTCTATGAATAGTACTATTCATCGTGAATAGTCTGTTGGCCACTATTCATACATGAATAGTAACTTTGATACTATTCATAAGTGAATAGTAACTTTGACCACTATTCATACGTGAATAGTAAGGTTGACCACACCACTGTATCACACTAGTACATCTACCGCGATGTTAGTGCTCTCACTAACTGTCTTATGCTCAATTATGGCACAGTTTCAGTTTTAGGTCATTATCTTTGATTACGTTCTGGTTTTGAGCTCAGGTTGGCAGTACCATTTAAGTGCGCATGACTGGGAGCGGTACATTAGTGCTGACCTCCACAGCCTTAATCTCACAGCCCCGAAGGCAAAATTGTACATGATTGGGAGCGGTACATCAGTGCTGACCTCCACAGCCTTATCTCATAGCCCCGAAGGCAAAAGTACCTCCCTATACGGAAGGCTGGTACGCCAGAAAGTGGTTTCATTACCGACTTTTTAACATTCTAACCCGGTGACTTCATATTGCCCCGTGGTTAGGAATGGTTCACATTTTAATTTTTAGGTGAGTAAGTTTCATTAACCTCGCTCTAGTGCCCGAAGCACAATTAACCATGTGTCCCATTCTTATAGTGCCCGTAGCACATTTCGTCTCTCTCTCTATTCTATCATAGTGCCCGTAGCACATATGTACCTAACTTATAGTTAGTACATCAAAGTTAGCAACAATAATGCTATATGTTGCAGACAGGTAAATGTCTGAACTTACCTTATCAGACTGTTCCCTTTCTCTCTCTTGGATCTTGAATCGCCTTCCTTGTAGGCCGATTTTGGAATCCTACAGACAAAACTATGTCTGTTAATTTCTTTCCCATTTATAGCTTTTATTTTTCATTAAAAAGCTTAAATAAAACATATTTATAACTTTTTAGGTTTTATTTATTATTTTCACCATTTTCCCCCAACTTTTGCAAAATTACGATTTTACCCCAATATTTTGGTAAAATTACAGTTTTGCCCCTGACGGAATTTTATTGATCCAAACTGCATTTTTGACTCTCAGGAACTTTTCTGACTCTTTTCTAATCATTACCGGGTTCGTTTCTATTTTATTTCCACTTTTTGCTTTCCCGGCCCTCGGGAAGCACTATTCCGACCCTTACGTCGGTTTAGCGATTTTCTATCGTTTCGGAGCCTCAAATGGACGTTTCACTAGTATTTAAAACATTCATCTAGACTTTCCCGACCTAGGTCTCCGAGGCTCCGGTTGTCCGTTCCCGACTCGGACCTTTATTTCATTTCCAAAAACGCCCCCCCTCGGGGTCGGTTTTTTTTTCAATTTCACTCGCGTTTTACATTTTCAAGGGGACGGGTTACTATTCATGACCCACCCCTTAAATTTTTTTCCTTATTCAATTTTTCCGTTAGGGACTCGGGTTTCCGTCCCGGCCCTAACTTTTATTTTAAATTCCTATTTTACCCCGAATGCCGTTTTTGAAATTTCGGCAGCATTTCGGCGTAATTTTAAGGCTTCCGGCGTTAGGTACGCCTCGAACCGTATGTACCTGCCACGTACTATACCACAAGCCTATTTTATGTAAAAGTTTTCCAAACTTTTACATAAAAACCCACAAAATTCCAATTCCACATTATCACCCACATAACAAAATTTTTTTCACAATTTTACCCTTAATTTGGTTTCGGTTTTCACAACCAAACCAAACCAAATTTTGTCAAACTTTCACCACACCTTAGGCCATTCAAATGTCACATTTTTAACACATTTTCAAGCCCATTTTCTTTGCATTTTCAACCAATTTTCCTAGGGTTTTTACCCTTGTATAACCCACGGCCAAAGAATGAAAACATGCCAAACAATTTTGTTTCATTCTTTCCATTATAAATTCATCATTTGCATATTGAAATGCATAATTCCAATCAACCAAATACCACATAAATCAAGCAAAATTTTCTTCCAAATCATTATTAAACCCCACGGCCATTTAATGTAATTCACACCAAGAATTTTTTTAAGCTTTTCACCATGACATACAAGCTTTATTCTTCACCAATTTCAACTTTGAAAGCATGTTAGCAATTAACCACAAAGTTTTCTCATTGGTTACCTAAGGTAACCCACGGATTTTCCTTTGAAAAACCAACCAAAATTTGGTTTTTCTTTAAACAATTTACATGGTTTTCTTCCTTATTTCATCCTTAACAAAACCCAACATCAAATCCATGAAAAACAACCAAAAATTTTCCATCTTTTTCTCACTATTCACCCACGGATTTTATGAAGAAAAACCATGAAAAATTAAGTGCAAAAGGGAGTTACCTTGGTCTAATGCTTCCTTTGTCTTCTAGGAACACTTTGGCACTCTTTTTGTGAAGAAATTTTGAAGAAAAAGCTTGGTTTCCCTTGGGTGGCTCACGTACACCATGGAAGAAAAAAAACTTAGCAAATTTTTCTTTGTTTTTGGCTTTCAAATGTTTCGGCCATTTGTTCCCAAGTTTTGCCGACTTATGCATGAAAGAAAGCCAATTAATTTGGCTCTAAACCAATGAAATTTTGACACCTTTCATGCCTAATTCTTTCTCCATTTTTCAAAAATTAAAAAGGGTAAATTTTGGCCAAATCTTGGCCTTTAGATAAAAAGGTGATTAAATCCTAGCCATTAATGCCACCAACCACCTTATTTCTTTCATTTATTAATCTTGATTTATGATGTCATAAATGCAAAAGTGAAAGTTGACTTTGACTTTCACTATTCACATTAATTCGACTACTTTTTGACCGATGCCGGTTCGAGCCGAAATTTTCCTGAAATATTCCCGACGTGTTCCTGAGGTCTCCTGTGCAGTCGGATCAATTTAATCTGCTTCCGTTTGATCAAAATCAATCCCGGAAGTTAACCGTCTTTTATTGGCTCGGTTAGGGTTTTCAATGCCGATTTTGGCACCGTTTCACCCGTTTCAACTCAGTGAATTTTTCCAACACTGAATTCTTACTCGTCAATATTGTTAGAACATTTTCACATATTCTAAACAATATAAATACATTTATTTCACTCTTTAAATAGTACAAATTGTTATATACATACAATTGTACATTTTTCATCCGAGAACTGCCTGAATTTCCCGGTTGTCACATTTAACCCTCCTTATAAAATTTTCGTTCTCGAAAATTAGAACAAATGAGGGTATAAACTCCTCATCTCGTCTTCTCGTTCCCACATAGCTTCTTCAATATTGTGATTTTTCCACAAAATCTTCACTAGTGGGATTACCTTATTCCTCAGTACTTTCTCTTTACGAGCTAGTACTTGAATAGGCTGTTCCTCATATGTCAAATCCTCGTGGATTTGAATAGGCTCATGCTTCAACACATGGGACGGATCTGGTATATACTTTCTCAGCATCGACACATGAAATACATTATGCACTGCCGACAATTCTGGGGGTAGCGCTAATCTGTAAGCGACCTTTCCAATGCGTTCGATAATTTCATAGGGTCCAATATATCTTGGACTCAGTTTCCCCTTCTTACCGAAGCGCATAATCCCCTTCATAGGCGATACCTTGAGAAACACGAAGTCTCCTTCGTCAAACTCCAAGGATCTTCGCCTTTTATCCGCGTAGCTCTTTTGTCGGCTTTGCGCAATTTTCATTTGACGCTGAATTCTAGCAACTGCATCGGAAGTCTCTTGCATGAAATCCGTCTTATGCAACTGCTTTTCTCGCAAATCGTACCAATGTAATGGTGATCTGCACTTCCGTCCATATAAAGCCTCATAAGGTGCCATGCCTATCGAAGCTTGGTAACTATTATTGTACAAGAATTCAATCAATGGTAACTTCTCGTTCCAATTTCCCGCAAAATCCATAACACAAACTCGAAGCATGTCCTCTAAGGTCTGAATTGTCCGCTCTGACTGCCCGTCTGTTTGCGGATGAAAAGCCGTACTGAGTCTCAATTCAGTACCCATGGTCTCTTGCACACACTTCCAGAAATTCGAAGTGAACCGTGCATCTCGATCTGATACAATGGATTTCGATACTCCATGTAGTCTGACGACATGAGTTATGTACAGCTGAGCAAACTTTTCCAATGAAAAAGTTATCTTGACAGCTATGAACCGTGCCGTCTTGGTCAGTCTGTCCACAATAACCCAGATGGCATCATAACCTTCTCGGGTTTTTGGGAGTCCCACTACAAAATCCATCGTAATGTGTTCCCATTTCCATTCAGGAATCTCCAACGGTTCCAATCTTCCTGCTGGATGTTTATGTTCCGCTTTGATTCTCTGACAGGTCATGCATCTACTCACGAATTTCGCTATATCGTTTTTCATCCCTTTCCACCAGAACTGTAACTTCAAGTCCTGATACATCATGCTCGCTCCGGGGTGAACCGAATATGGTGTCTCGTGGGCTTCTGACATGATCCGTCTTCTAAGTTCTTCATCAGCTGGAACATTTATTCTTCCTTGATAAAGGATCATTCCATCCTTGGAAATTCCTTCTTGAGAACTTGTCATTGTTGGATCTCGCCTCTGAGCTTTTTTTATATCCTCAACCAGTGATGATTCCACTTGGAGTGCAGCTAATCTTCCAGATATCAGTTCCAAGTTCAACGAATTTATCTCTTGCTGCAATGGCTTCGGAAGCCTTTTTATTGGTAGCTGGTGTGATATGGTAGACTTTCTACTTAAAGTATCCGCTACACGGTTGGCCTTCCCTGGATGGTATAGGATTTCACAATCATAATCCTTCACCAGTTCCAACCATCGTCTTTGCTGCATATTGAGCTCTTTTTGCGTGAAGAAATACTTCAGGCTTTGGTGATCAGTGAAAATCTGACATTGAGCTCCGTAGAGATAGTGTCGCCAAATTTTAAGTGCGAACACTACTGCAGCAAGTTCAAGGTCATGCGTAGGGTAATTCCTTTCATGATCGTTTAATTGACGGGAAGCATAGGCAATCACCTTACCGTCTTGCATCAGGACTACTCCCAATCCTATTTTAGATGCATCACTGTAGATCACAAACTTCTCCCCTTCAGTGGGAAGCGTAAGGATTGGTGCGCTTATCAGCCGTCTCTTTAACTCCTGGAAGCTTTTTTTGCATTCCATAGTCCACTCGTACTTCCTTTCCTTGCGTGTAAGAGCAGTAAGAGGCGCAGCTAATCGCGCAAATTCCTCTACAAATCGTCGATAATAACCAGCTAACCCCAAGAAACTGCGTATTTCAGTCACACTCTTGGGTGCAGGCCATTGGTTAATTGCATCTACCTTCGTCGGATCTACAGCAATACCTTCCTGGGATACAACATGTCCGAGGAAATGTACTCTATCCAGCCAAAACTCACATTTTGAGAATTTGGCATACAGTTGATGCTTCTTTATCGTATTCAGCACGATCCTCAGGTGCTCCTTGTGCTCCTCATGAGTCTTCGAGTATATAAGAATGTCATCAATGAATACAATGACAAACTTATCTAAATACTCTTTAAAAATCCTGTTCATCAAATCCATGAATGCTGCTGGCGCATTTGTCAATCCAAATGGCATCACAAGAAACTCGTAATGACCATAACGAGTTCTAAATGCCGTCTTAGGAATATCACTCTCTTTAATTCTCAGCTGGTGATATCCTGATCATAAGTCGATCTTGGAAAATACCGCTGCGCCTTTTAATTGGTCGAATAGGTCATCAATTCTAGGTAACGGATACCTATTCTTGATCGTAACCTTATTTAACTCTTGATAATCAATGCACAGCCGTAATGTTCCATCCTTTTTCTTGACGAATAACACAGGTGCACCCCATGGAGAAAAACTCGGCCTGATAAATCCCTTATCCAAAAGCTCGTTTAATTGTACCTGCAGCTCCTTCAACTCCACTGGAGCCATACAGTATGGTGCTTTGGAAATGGGTGCTGTTCCAGGCATCAACTCAATTTCAAACAAGATTTCTTTTTCTGGAGGTATCCCTGGTAACTCTTCCGGAAATACGTCAAGAAACTCATTAACCACAGGAACATCTTCAGCTTGAAGTTTCTGTTCCTCTGCAGTATCCACCACATATGCCAGATATCCCATGCAACCACTGGCTATCAGCTTGCTGGCTCTCAGCGAACTGATGATCATCTTCCCGGGTCATTGAGAAGTAACAACATACTCGAAACTCTCTTCTTCCTCGGGTTGGAAGACTATCTTTCGATTTTGGCAGTCGATCGTAGCTTGGTATTTCCCTAGGAAATCCATGCCTAGAATCACGTCATAATCCATGATCTCCATTACGATCAACTCAGCATATAGTTCCCTATTTGCCACATATACTGGTACATAGGGTAGCCAGTAATTGGACAACAATACTTCCCCAGAAGGTAAAGCTGTCTTAAATACTCTTCCCATATTATCCTTAGGAAGTCCTATCTTGTCAGCAAATGCATAGGAAACAAATGAATGCGTAGCACCGGAATCGAATAGTACAGAGGCTACATGACTAGCGACAGGAAGCTGACCTGTCACCACGTTTGATGTTCCTGCCTCTGCATCCTCTTTACTGTAGGCCATCACACGAGCATCAGCACGTGACATTCGCTCCTGGCGTTGCGGCCTCACTGATGACTCTTCCACTCTGGCTTGAAGGGAATGAGCTTGTGGGCGTGTCTGGTGCGGTTGGGAAGTGCCTTGTCCACCCTACCTATTTGGACAGTTCCTGGCGTAATGGCCTTCCTTTCCACATTCGTAGCAAACAAGTGGCCCAAATCTGCATTGCCCAGAATGTCTTTTCCCGCATGTAGGGCAATTTTACGCATTGGATTCTGCATTACCAGCTGTTATTCGCTGCTGGTTTCGATTATTTCCCTGGCGATTCCAAGAAAAATTCCCTTTTCTCTTATTTTGCTGGGATCCTTGGTTGTTGCCCTGGCTTGGTTTCGCATTCTGACTTGGCTTGCTTGATTGGCCAACTTGTGTAGACTTCGCCAAAGCCCTCTCCTTCTTCTTTGCCTCCCAGTGTTTCTCTCTTTCCTCTTTCTGTCGAGCTACATGGAACTTAGCTCTAATGGCCTGACTCACACAGTCTGCTACAGAAGTAGGTGGTACTTGTCCAGTGTCTACTAACGTAGTAATTTCTGGCCTGAACATCCCGATCATTTTCTGTATCTTTTCCCTCTCAATAGGGACCACATAAGGGCACAAACGGGATAGCTGATCGAACTTTCGGCAGACTTCGCTTACCGACATGTTCCCTTGTGTCAACTTTGAGAATTCTTTCTGTTGCTGTCTCAGAGATGCAGGGTCGTAATATTTCTGGTTAAATTCTTCCAGAAATTCCGCCCAACTCATGGTAGACACGTCTCTCCTCATTCGTACGGTGTCCCACCAAAACCGAGCATCTTTTCTCAGCACAAAAGACGCACATGCAACCTTCTCTCGGTCGGTTAGGTTCATGAACTCTATGATCACTTGTAATGACGACAACCAGTCTTCAGCCTCTAAGGGATTTGTAGACCCTTCAAATTCTGGCGGTCTCATGCGCCTGAATCTTTCATAGAGGGGTTCCAAATTCAATACTGGTTGTGGTTCAGGAACTCTCTCATGTACTGCAGCTGGAGGAATAATCAGATCTACCTCAGCTTGTTGTTCTACTTGGGTACCCTCAGAGCCTTGTCTCTGCTCTAGCTCCTCTACCCGTCACCTCAGATTTGCATTTTCTTGCATCTGAGCTTCTAACAGAGCTTGTATCTGATCCAGTCTCTCCATAATATCAGGACGTCGCTCTCGTCCTTCTGGTCGATTACGCAAATCCACCATCTTGCCTATTGTCCTATTATGGCACAATAATTCACCGTTAGCTTTTCCATAACCACATTCGTAAAATTATATCAATTCACGAAATTTAGGGTAATGTAAAGCCACATCATTGTAACACATCATCGTACAACATATAATCATTTTGATATTTCATTCATAGCAAAACATTTATATGTCATACATAGTCATTACCAGTCATATATACATCGACCTGAGGTACAAAATGGCCATAAGTCTATACAAAAGAGCTTTTCTCTAAGCTACTTATGTACATATATACATATCTACTGGTCACTCATTCCCCGCATCTGGGACTAGAGGATATTCTTCCGGATCCTCATCGTCATCGGTATCATCTGAATCGTCACCGTCTCTAGGCAATGCTCCCTATCCTGAGTCATCGCCTCTTCGCGGTCTAGACGGTCCGGCCTCATGATCATTCATCATTCTTCTCGGACCGAAAATGCGTGCAAACATCTCATCTTGACACAGCGTCTCTCGTCGACTCTGCGTCAGATGCTCGATCAGAATCTCTCTCTCAATCGTCCTGATCATCACCACGAACTCTTGGAGCGTCGGAGGAAACGGCTTGATTACCCTCTGTCTCAACTCCAAGGGTAAACCTTTCCAAAACAGCTCGCAGCAGTTTGCTTCAGTGAGGTTAGGCAACGGACATCTTCTCCTGATGGTCTCCTCAAATCGTGCCGCATAAGACATCACTGTCTCACCAGACAGCATGACCATCTTCTCTGTCTGGAGAATGTAGTCCCTAACCTCATCAAATCTGGGATATGCAGATGTATCAGCCTCTCGTCTCTCTGGAGGTGCTGGAGCAGGTGTTGGATCCCTAGGCAGAAACTGATCAGCCAACCGCTGACAGAACTCAGCCCAACTGAATCCTAATAAAATCTCCTGGTCGTAATATTGCCAGAACACTCGAGCATCTCCCTGAAACATACTGACTGCCAGCTGGATCCACATATCTCGATCGATGTCGCATATCACCATAATCCTCTCGATAGCATGGAGCTAGTCCTTCGCCTCCATCGACTGTCGTCCACCATCAAACATCGGAGGACTGCTAGCTCTAAATGCCTGTACTGCCCGAGCCGAAACTCTCACACCAATATGTTGGCGTCCACCAACAACTGGAATGTCCACTACTACAGGTGGATGAACTATCGGTCGTGGCTGTACTATATCTACTGGCACTGGTACTGATGCTGGCACTGGTAGGGAGGTCTCTCGGGTACCGGGGGTCTGATTACCGGTCATTGGGACATAGACGGCCTCACAATAGACCTCGTCCATACTCGTAATACTCCTCTTGGTCGTGGTAGCGGTGGTCTCACATATGGAGGTCTGGTCATCTTGCTACCTATAACATAATTATTTTCATATAAGAAAATAATTAATCGAACTTAAGTAAACTACTTACTTGGATAGCGGTATAGGATGCGCGAAGTGTCAAATCAGGATATGGTCACACTGCTCTGATATACCAACTGTGACAGCCGTTGGTATTCAAAACTTAACCCATCTCAAACCAGGCTCTGATATACCAACTGTGGCGGTAGTTGGTATTCAAAACCAAATCAGTCGCAAACCTTGCTCTGATACCAACTGTGGCGGCCTGCCCCTTGTGGAGATCATACAATACTATTACAGTTGAGCTTTATCGCTAACTGCGATAGATTGTACTCTCATGGGTCGCCGGCTTATCTCTCTACTCTTTTTAAATCATGACGTTTTTGGGAAAATTTTTTTTTTTTCCTTAAACATCATATAAAATCTTTTTCCACTAATTACTTTGTTGACAAGTACAAAGTAATATAAATAATACAGTACTTTTGTAAAATATATATATAATTACAAAAGAACTATTTCCCCTTCACTTTTATCGCTCAGCGGCAAGACTCTGGCAGTACCATATCCCTCGCCCAGTTATCCCATTTGACACGCGCCATCCCATCCGCGTCCAGTCAAACAAGCTACTGAGCTGGTCGCTTACCTGCAACATTAGCAAAAATGGTGAGCTACAGGCTCAGTAAGTTCAAACAGCAAGAAATAAAATTTCTATGAATAGTACTATTCATCGTGAATAGTCCGTTGACCACTATTCATACGTGAATAGTAACTTTGATACTATTCATAAGTGAATAGTAACTTTGACCACTATTCATATGTGAATAGTAAGGTTGACCACACCACTGTATCACACTAGTACATCTACTGCGATGTTAGTGTTCTCACTAACTGTCTTATGCTCAATTATGGCACAGTTTCAGTTTTAGGTCATTATCTTTGATTACGTTCTGGTTTTGAGCTCAGGTTGGCAGTACCATTTAAGTGCGCATGACTGGGAGCAGTACATTAGTGCTGACCTCCACAGCCTTAATCTCACAGCCCCGAAGGCAAAATTGTACATGACTGGGAGCGGTACATCAGTGCTGACCTCCACAGCCTTATCTCATAGCCCCGAAGGCAAAAGTACCTCCCTATACGGAAGGCTGGTACGCCAGAAAGTGGTTTCATTACCGACTTTTTAACATTCTAACCCGGTGACTTCATATTGCCCCGTGGTTAGGAATGGTTCACATTTTAATTTTTAGGTGAGTGAGTTTCATTAACCTCGCTTTAGTGCCCGAAGCACAATTAACCATGTGTCCCATTCTTATAGTGCCCGTAGCACATTTCGTCTCTCTCTCTATTCTATCATAGTGCCCGTAGCACATATGTACCTAACTTATAGTTAGTACATCAAAGTTAGCAACGATAATGCTATATGTTGCAGACAGGTAAATGTCTGAACTTACCTTATCAGACTGTTCCCTTTCTCTCTCTTGGATCTTGAATCGCCTTCCTTGTAGGCCAATTTTGGAATCCTACAGACAAAACTATGTCTGTTAATTTCTTTCCCATTTATAGCTTTTATTTTTCATTAAAAAGCTTAAATAAAACCTATTTATAACTTTTTAGGTTTTATTTATTATTTTCACCATTTTCCCCCAACTTTTACAAAATTACGATTTTGCCCCAATATTTTGGTAAAATTACAGTTTTGCCCCTGACGGAATTTTATTGATCCAAACTGCATTTTTGACTCTCAGGAACTTTTCTGACTCTTTTCTAATCATTACCGGGTTCGTTTATTTTATTTCCACTTTTTGCTTTCCCGGCCCTCGGGAAGCACTATTCCGACCCTTACGTCGGTTTAGCGATTTTCTATCGTTTCGGAGCCTCAAATGGACGTTTCACTAGTATTTAAAACGTTCATCTAGACTTTCCCGACCTAGGTCTCCGAGGCTCCGGTTGTCCGTTCCCGACTCGGACCTTTATTTCATTTCCAAAAACGCCCCCCCTCGGGGTCGGTTTTTTTTTCAATTTCACTCGCGTTTTACATTTTCAAGGGGACGGGTTACTATTCACGACCCACCCCTTAAATTTTTTTCCTTATTCAATTTTTCCGTTAGGGACTCGGGTTTCCGTCCCGGCCCTAACTTTTATTTTAAATTCCTATTTTACCCCGAATGCCGTTTTTGAAATTTCGGCAGCATTTCGGCGTAATTTTAAGGCTTCCGGCGTTAGGTACGCCTCGAACCGTATGTACCTGCCACGTACTATACCACAAGCCTATTTTATGTAAAAGTTTTCCAAACTTTTACATAAAAACCCACAAAATTCCAATTCCACATTATCACCCACATAACAAAATTTTTTTCATAATTTTACCCTTAATTTGGTTTCGGTTTTCACAACCAAACCAAACCAAATTTTGTCAAACTTTCACCACACCTTAGGCCATTCAAATGTCACGTTTTTAACACATTTTCAAGCCCATTTTCTTTGCATTTTCAACCAATTTTCCTAGGGTTTTTACCCTTGTATAACCCACGGTCAAAGAATGAAAACATGCCAAACAATTTTGTTTCATTCTTTCTATTATAAATTCATCATTTGCATATTGAAATGCACAATTCCAATCAACCAAATACCACATAAATCAAGCAAAATTTTCTTCCAAATCATTATTAAACCCCACGGCCATTTAATGTAATTCACACCAAGAATTTTTTTAAGCTTTTCACCATGACATACAAGCTTTATTCTTCACCAATTTCAACTTTGAAAGCATGTTAGCAATTAACCACAAAGTTTTCTCATTGGTTACCTAAGGTAACCCACGAATTTTCCTTTGAAAAACCAACCAAAATTTGGTTTTTCTTTAAACAATTTACATGGTTTTCTTCCTTATTTCATCCTTAACAAAACCCAACATCAAATCCATGAAAAACAACCAAAAATTTTCCATCTTTTTCTCACTATTCACCCACGGATTTTATGAAGAAAAACCATGAAAAATTAAGTGCAAAAGGGAGTTACCTTGGTCTAATGCTTCCTTTGTCTTCTAGGAACACGTTGGCACTCTTTTTGTGAAGAAATTTTGAAGAAAAAGCTTGGTTTCCCTTGGGTGGCTCACGTACACCATGGAAGAAAAAAAACTTAGCAAATTTTTCTTTGTTTTTGGCTTTCAAATGTTTCGGCCATTTGTTCCCAAGTTTTGCCGACTTATGCATGAAAGAAAGCCAATTAATTTGGCTCTAAACCAATGAAATTTTGACACCTTTCATGCCAAATTCTTTCTCCATTTTTCAAAAATTAAAAAGGGTAAATTTTGGCCAAATCTTGGCCTTTAGATAAAAAGGTGATTAAATCCTAGCCATTAATGCCACCAACCACCTTATTTCTTTCATTTATTAATCTTGATTTATGATGTCATAAATGCAAAAGTGAAAGTTGACTTTGACTTTCACTATTCACATTAATTCGACTACTTTTTGACCGATGCCGGTTCGAGCCGAAATTTTCCTGAAATATTCCCGACGTGTTCCTGAGGTCTCCTGTGCAGTCGGATCAATTTAATCTGCTTCCGTTTGATCAAAATCAATCCCGGAAGTTTACCGTCTTTTATTGGCTCGGTTAGGGTTTTCAATGCCGATTTTGGCACCGTTTCACCCGTTTCAACTCAGTGAATTTTTCCAACACTGAATTCTTACTCGTCAGTATTGTTAGAACATTTTCACATATTCTAAACAATATAAATACATTTATTTCACTCTTTAAATAGTATAAATTGTTATATACATACAATTGTACATTTTTCATCCGAGAACTGCCTGAATTTCCCAGTTGTCACATGACATCACACATATGATGTCATAAATATAAATTTTGAATGCTTGGAAAGTATTATAAAGTAGGTGTATGGCTTGGATTGGTTATCTTCGAGATCAATGGCCAAGATCAAGCCAAAAAGGCTTGGAAAAGAACTTGAAAAAATGAGAAAAAAGGCCATTCGGCCACTTGTAAAGGAGGTAGCCCAAAATTTTATTTTTGGCCCAAAAATATTGCATTTTAGTCCCTAAACAATTAGGGAATTATTGGAAAAAAATTGCTATGAAGTCCCTTACTTTTGCTAAACTCTTGTATTTTTGTAGCCCAAAAATCCATGGGTTCCCCCCCCCCCCCCCCCCCCCCAACAATTTTAAGCCCAAAGTTGTAGAAATTTCACACCAAAATAGCCTTCAATCATAACCAAGGTTGCAAGGGAACAAGTTCATAAGGTTAGCTTCTAAATTGAAGCATTTTTCATGTGTTTTCTTAGTGAAAATCCGTGGGTATGGAGGTGTAGAAACATTGAAAAAAAATTGATGTTTTGTTAATGTTATGATTGGAAATTTGGTGATTTGGTTTAGTATTTATGATCATTTGGTGGCATGTTAATTTAGCATGAATTAGAATCAAGAAACAAGAAATTTTGATGCATTTTTTTAATGCTAAAATCTGTGGGTGATAAATACTAGAAAATGGAAAATTTTTAGTATTGAACAATGATGAGTAATGTTGATGAAACCCTAGGAAAGAAAAAAAATTTTCTATGTGAATTAGCATGAAAAATCCGTGGCTAATGCTAGGGTTGGAATGAAAATTTTGCTAGGTTTCTAATGTTGAAATGTACATTGAAAACCTAAGAATGATATGTGATAATTGATTATGGTGATGACAAATATTTGGAGATAAATAACATGAGAAACTATGTTGATAAGTGGAAAAAAATTGATGATTGGTGTTGAATTATTGAATATTCGTTAATGTGGAAAATTTTTATACAAAGTTTGGTAACTTTGTATAAAATAGGCCTCTGGTATAGTACGTGGCAGGTACAAAGGTTCTGAGGCGTACCAACATCGAGGAAACCTAAAAATACAAGCTGAATTGCTGTCAAAATTTCTAAAACGGCCTAAGTGCATTTCACGAAACGAGGGGTAAAAATATTAGACTCGGGAAGGAAACCGGGCCCCCTCAGTGGATTAGGGTTAGTAATGGAAACCCAACCCAAGAGGAATAGTAAACTGACCCTTAATGACTAAATTGCCTAAAACGGGGAAAATTTCACATTTGGGGTATTTTGGGCAAAAGAGAAAAATTAGGTCGGGATAGGAAACCCGAGCCCCTCGGGGACCGAGGGTCGGAGATGAGATGAAAAACATTTCAGGAGTAGTGAAATGCCTATTTGAGCCTCCGAAACACTCGAAAAACGAGAAACGACCCTAAGTGTCGAATGAATAGTAACTGAGGGTCAGAAAATGAATAATTAGGTTTTTTAGCGCATAAAGCGATTAATTGAAACAGAAGCTTAGGGAATATTATTTTAAGATATCTGGGCTTAGAAAATTTGAGAAAAATTATAGAACAGAATAGTTACGTTCCCGAGACCCGTTAGGGTCAAATTGGTCATTTTGACCAAAAATTTCTGAAAGGCTTGGAAAAGACCGTAAAGGATCTAGATTGACTTAAATAAAATTCTAGGACCTAAAATAAAGATTTTAGAGTTAAAAATCTAGATTCTAAATAGTACACGGGCACGGACAGAAAAACACGGACGTGTAGAGTGAAACCGAGAGGAACACGGTTAGGGACACAGGCGTGTTGCAGACCGTGTACCACATAAAGAGTTGAAATATTTTATAAAATTTATTACAAAATAAATATATTCAAAGTTATAATTAATAAGGGTATTAACAGACAATACTATGTCTGTAGGGGTCCAAAGTAGAGATAAAACTGCGGAGGAGTTCCGGAAGTGGACATTATCGTAATGGTGGTAAGTTCAAGCATTTTCATGTCTACAACATGAAATACTATGATATTATGTTTAGTACTAGTTGTACATCATTGTTAAGTCCTATGGACCCTGGGGATCAGTTAGTATAACGTATGCCATAAATTAAGAAAAGAGAATAAGTAAGACCTATGGGCAGTAGAGGTTAATGACCTTGAGGTGACGATTAATGTCACTTGGTCAGTACTAAAATTGAAAGATGATAATAAAACCACCTAAGGCACACCGCCCCTCCAACATTGTGGTGGAGGTTTTATAGGTCCTTCGGGATATAATAATCACTACAAGCGATAAGGGCTGGAGATGAAGAAGCTCTAGGGTCGCTCCTTACGCCCTCCCAGTCAGCGCACTATAAATTATCGGTACAGCCATCAACAGCTTGAAACCAGAACATAAATAGAGCTAATAGAGAATAAAGTGATGAAAGCCCTAATAAAGCATAATTGAGTATAACCGACACTAGCACTAACTGTAGTGAGTTCGGTTAGGGTAATATGAATAGTAACCGGTTAGGGTAACAGTTACTATTCAGCGATCAATGGTAAAAGTTACTATTCATGATAAATAGTACTATTTATGTATAAATAGTACTATTCATAGGAAATTAGATTTTGATTTTTTGAATCTATGTGATTCTTATTAAGTATGTTTGAACTTACTGAACCTGTCAACTCATCAGTCTGTTGTTGTTGTAGGTAAGAAACCGGTCCAATAGACCACGTGGATGGTAGCAGGATGTATGCGTGTCAAGGGGATAGGGAATTCACCGTGGATCTGGTCTTGCCATAAGTCTTCTGCTGGGCACAAAGAGTTAGTGAATTGAAGAGAATATGTTTTGAAAAATACAGTATAAATATATCGTAAGTTGTACAGTATGTTGTACTCAAAAAGACACCTAAAAGTTAGTATTGTATTTTATGAGGCTTTCATACTTAGCTTTCTTTTAAGGAAAGTGTGTATTAAAATGAAAGAAAAAAAATTATGGGCGAAATTTGGGCCCTAAAAAATAAGAGTTAAGAGAAAAAGAGTTTTAAATGGCGATCCGGATTCGGCACACGGGCTGTCCTGGTTGGCAACAGAGTCGGCTCATGACAGTTTTAGCGTGGTTGGATTTGAGGGCGCCACACCAATCCTCTACAGTTTACATGAACTTTATATAATATAACTTAACATAAGAAACCCCCACTTGTGTGGGAGGCCGGTGCGCCAATATTGGTTTCGTTACGGACTTTCATATAGTTCCTAACCGGTGGCATTATAGCTGCCTCCTGGGTCTGGAACTCTTTACATTACAATCTTTATTTGTGGTTATTTTATTTCTATATTTGTGTGCATATAGCACCTTGATACTTATTTACATGTCATACATAACATATAAACATATTAAGTAAATTCATGTTGTAGACAAATAAATGTCTGAACTTATAGATACGTTCCAAGCGTTTCCTTACTAGGATCAACTGGCATCCGTTTATCGTCTTTTTGTTGAATCCCTATAACTGAAATAAATCACGGTTATTTTTACTATTCATTTCATATTTAAAATATTGTGAAAATATAAAATCTCTGATTTTAAATCCCTAATTATTCGTTTAGGGGTTTATTTTTCATTTTTGTATTTATTACATGGCCTGGTACACGGCCGTATTCATGACCGTGTACCTCTCGGGTTTGTGAGTTATTCCCCCACACACTCGTGTACTCTTAAAAAATTTGAATTTGATGATTAAAACCTTAATTAAGGCCTTAGGATACCATTCCGAGCCTTAATATCACTTTTCCTAACTTTTGGACAAAATGAACATTTTGCCCTTAACTTTTAACAAAATGACCATTTTGTTCTTAGTGGGATTTTTTCCCATTTTTCCAACTTACAGCTCTATTTTGGCCTTTAGAAATTTAATTAAATCATTCTGAGACTTTTACAGTCTTGTCCTAGCATTTTAGAAAATTTTAGTCAGAATGACCATTTTGCCCTTGATAGGAGCCTAGACCATAAAATTTTCATTTTAGTATTTTAACTGAGTTTTCTAGTCCCAAAAATCATAAAATAACTTTTCTTAAGCCTTACCGAGCTTTTACAACATTTCTTGTCGAAACGCTCGGGTGGCTATTCACCCGAGTAAAATAACTTTTCTTAAGCCTTACCGAGCTTTTACAACATTTCTTGTCGAAACGCTCGGGTGGCTATTCACCCGACCCTCGGATGGTACTATTCTGACCCTTGGGGTCGTTTCTCGTTTTTCTAACCTCTCAGGATTTCAAATGGATATTTCACTACTTCTAAGATCATCCATTGTCCTTCTTCGAGCCTAGGTCCCCAAGGGGCTTGGGTTTTCCAATTCTTGACCCTAATTTACTTTTCGTTTCCTAAAATGCCCTTCGGGTGCCCTAAAAATTTTGACAGCAGAATTTTTAAGGTCCCGGCATTTAGGAAATGTCTCAAAACCATCTAACCTATTCTATCCTACCACGTACTATACCACAAACCTAATTTTACGTAAAAGTTACAAACTTTTTACGTAAAATTTCCATTAAAACTTAATCATTTCTAACGGGATTTCAACCCGTTTTTTCTCATTTTTAGGCTCGGTTTAATTCACAACTTGCGCATTGTTTCATTCCATAACATATCACACCAATATAATCTTTTTATCCCTTAGCCTACACATGATTTTCTTATGGAAACCTTAAAAAAAAATTTTGTTTCAAAGTTTCATTTTTCATCATTCATTTTCCACATCAACACATATTCATGACAACACAAAACTTAACTTAACTCATCACAAAATTTCATGCATTACATCCTTGGAATACCACGAATTTCCTTGAGAAATCAAGCACAAAATTTTGTTTTGATGCTCACCTCATTTTTCTTATCAATTTCACACATCAAACTTTACTTTCAAACCACTAAAAATCAAAGCTCACCATAAAATTTTCATCCACCACCACCACTCATGCACACACACGGATTCACATTGAGCAATATGACTGAAATTTTTATTTGTGCTTCCAAATTTATAAAAATTTGATTCTCATGCCAATATACATAAACAAAACCTTAACCACAACCTGTACTTTGAAAATTTTTTTCATTCACAACCTCTTAACATTCACGTTGCCTTCCATTAGAAAACATACTCAAAATTTGGGTTTTTGCTCCTAAATCTTCTCTAATCATAACCAAACATCAACAACACCAAAACAACACAATTAAAACTTGAAAATTCTCAATCCTTCCACCCCAAATCAGCCACATATTTTTCATGAAAAATGCAAGAAAACAATATGTTTTCAAGAGTTACCTTCCTAGAATGGTTAGAGGTGACTTAAGGTTGAGTTTTTGCTCCAAAAACCTGAAGAAAATCACTTGGATATGGAGGAGAAAGCTCACGGCTGGACTGGATAGAGAAGAAGCAAATTTTGGTTGAATGGTTTCAGCTTTTCATGGCCAAAACTATGGGTTTTTATGGCTGAATTTTGGGGGACTATTTTGCAATGTTTTAAGGGCATTTTTGCAAGCTTTTTGAGTAATTTTTGTGACATTTAGGGGCTATTTTGCAATGAATCAAAATTTGGCAGATTTTTTTTTTTCTGATTTTTCCATGAAAATCCACCACTCATCAAGCCCTAGAAATTTCTTGAAATTTTGTTAAGCTTTCCTTGACTTTTTGTGTTGACTTTGCATCTTAGCCATTGGATCAAAGTAACTTTAAACCCTAGCCCTTGGATCTTGATGTAATCTTACACCCATTAAATGTTTCACATCCAATATTTGACTCCTCATATATATTTGGGTCAAACTATTTTACCAAAAGTCAAACCGAACGATTTTGCATCGAAATCGCGTAGACGAGTTTCTAAGGCTGTTCATGCGATCGGTTTTCCTTAATTCACTCTGGTTTGACCAAAAATCCATACCATAAGTATTTTGTATTTTGGTGACTTACAGTATAATTCTAGGGCTTTTGAAACTGAAAAAGGTATCATTTGTCCGATTTCGGTTTGGTAAAATTTTCCATTCCTAACCACACTATCTTTGGCATAGTCTGAACATTTCGTTGCATTCTAAATATTATTAACTCATATATTTTATTGTTATATATATAAATCATTGTATATATATGTTATACATAATTTCCGAGAATAGTAAATAAAATTTCTCGGTTGTCACAATTTTTACATGTAATTTTGGCACCATCTTGACCCTTAAATCAAGATCAAGCTTAACCTAAACCATTAGATTTGCTAATTCTTTCCACACCATATTTACTCATTCATTTGTGACAACATCATGATGTCATCATTCCTTACTTTATCAATCTAAGTTTGACCAAAAGTCAAACAGAATAGAATTTCATCGAAATCACGTAGACGGGTTTCTTAGGCTATCCGTGCGATCGGTTTACCTTAAATCACTTCCGCTTGGCTAAAAATCATTTTTGTAGGTATTTCATCTTTTCCTACACTTGGTTTACCATAGGTTACCTTCTAGGTTTTTCGATACCTAAATGGCAATGTTCTTCTGTTTCGGTTCGGTAAACTTTTCTATTACCGAATTCCTTAACTTTAACTTTGTTAGAACATTTTTTATTGCATTCTAAACAATGTTAAATCATATATTTCACATTTGAAACATTAAAATTAGCATATACATACAATGTACATAATTCCCGAGAATGATGAAATTTCTCAGTTGTCACATTTCTCTTCACTAAATGCAAAACAAGAAGCTATTAAGAATATCTTAACCAATTACCATCCGTTAAGGAATTATACAAACTAGTAGAGGGACCAATTTGACGTATATAACGTGGGCTCCAATAATCCATGTAACTATTATTCTGTACCAAATAAACCTATTGTAATTATTAGTTTCAGAGTCATACCACTATAAACCTAAAACTGCACTCCCAATTATATATCATATTATGTAAGCCAGTGATTAACTATTATCCAATAACCTTGTCATATATGCAAAACCCTCATATGATATCTATGATCAACCTTAGGTGAAAGTCTGTTTGACCAACTAATAAAGTTATCTTAATGATCCATTATACTCCTGAATAAGAAAATGATTATATATCATATGTGAATAAGAAAACATCTGCCCAACAAAAGACCCAAGGCCTTGTCCATTTTCACATCCAATATAATGTCTTTAAAAGAATAACTTTTACTTCTCATTAGAGCTATGATTCCAATATTTGTAAACAAACCTTTCATCGTATACAAGTCATGTACCCATCGAACCGGTTTATAAGCTTACTACCTATGAGACGCTTTAGCCATTGGAACATCAAAGTACATAATTCATATACATGAAGTGATTCGTCTACTCAAGATTAAGCTTATTGCATAATAAATGTCAAAAGCGAAATAATCCACTCAAGCAAACTACACAGATCAATTACACTTTGGTCCTAATCCAATACATCACCACTAAGCAACATATCTATGTCTTTACTTGGGAGTTAAAGGTCCGGATAGTCTAGACAAACTGTTCCCTAGTTGACATTGGGCAACATAATAGTTTTAACATCAGTTAGATACTTGGTCTTAACCCCATAGACTACGAATCATAATTTAGACTGCTTACTTTAGATCAATTACTTGGGATGCTTGCCTTAATCCACAAATGGATCTAAGCAACTTGTAAACTTTTCTCTCTTTGCCTTTTGTCGTGAACCCTTCGGGCTATACCATATAGATACTTTCCTTAAGATGGCCATTCAAGAATGTCATCTTGATGTCCATTTGCCAGTTCTCATAATCGAGAGCCACAGCAACGAATAGAAGATGTGGATAGACTTCAACATCGTAACAGGCAAAAAGGTTTTGTTATAATCGACTCCAGCCTTCTGCATGTATCCCTTTACCACAAGTCTAGCCTTGAAGATTTCAACTTTCCCTTCTACATCCCTCTTTCTTTTATAGACCTACTTGCACCCTAATGAGTTTGATCCCATCTAGTAGTGTGACAGCCGAGACTTTTACGGTTCTTGGACTGATGCAAAATATTAATAAATAATATCTTTATGTGAAAAACAAACAAACAAAAAATGAATTAATTATATTTCTATTATTTAAATAGAATTTATGAATACTTTACAATAATTTTGAATTGAGAATACTATTATAATAATAAATTTTGAATTGAAATGCTTTAGACAGTGCATTTTTTATTAAAAAAAAATTACTAAAGCTAGAGAGGTACTGACCGTAAACCCTGGACAGAAAAAAATGAATTACCTAGGGTTTATAAAATGATTTAAATAGTTTCGATGATTTAAAGATCTCAATGGCACTTCTGGGAGCCAATCGTAAAATTTGACCGATTTGATTTTTTGATCAAATTTTTGACAGATAAAGCTCAGACTATAATTAAATCTAACCCATATAGTATTAATGAATATTATTTAGCTTGATATCATCCAAATTCAATTGATGAGATTTAATTTCTCTTTAATCCAATGGATGAGGATCTTTGCAATATTATTTATAGAATTTTGACAAAAAGTCAAAACTAGAAAGAAATTGGGCAATAAATTTGCTTCTTTAAGAAGCCATGCATGTGGAATGTGCGCTGGAAAACAACTAGAAACCAGCTAGAGATTAGCTAAAATTATTCCAAAAATTTTGCCGAAGGTTCCCTCAAAAATTACATCTTGACCCCTTAACTTATGGAAATTACACTTTTAGCCCAAAGGATATTTACCACCTTTTTGGATCTGATTTTGCACATTCATGGGAGTAGAAAAATAGTACAAAAATTTTTCTAAACATCCATAAATGTTTTCAAGCTCCTAAGTTTCAAAAAGTCACCAAAAGTTATGAGAACAAGTGATTAAACTTCAAAACCCAATAGATTTTCACACAAGCAATCAAGTAAGCTTCTTAAACTATGTTTTTATTTTTATTTTCATGTGTTTTCATGAATATGATTATGTGGAACAAAAATAGACTTGGAATGATTTTGATTATTTTGGCTAAAATCGAGTTGAAAATCAAGTTTTTGCTTGATTTTAGAGTTATTTGTTATGCTAAAAGCTCAAACATAATTTTTGTCATTTTGTTCTTCATTTTTATGTGGGGATAAGATTACCAAACCCTAACAGAAAATTTTGATTGGTTGATGTTGACTTGTTTTGAGTGTTTATGTTAAAAAAGAAATGATTTTAGGTAATTTTTATAAAATGTAAGGTAAATTTTTGAGTAGTTTGAATTCAAAATTTTGCTATTGTGTCAAAGTGAATAAAAATGAGATTTGTGTATTTGTACTGGGATTTTGAACAGGTATATAATAGAAATTATGCCGAACAATGCATTTTATGTAGTTCTGGTCTAGTGGGAAAATGAATTTTTAAGCCGTTATAGTGCCAAAATTTTTGAATTATAATTGGCTTAAACATTAAAAAATTGATTTTGAGGTTTTAAAATATGTTGAACAATGTATATTTAATGTTAAGGGATATTAAATGAGAAAAAAAAAAAGGTAAGGTTAGAAAATAAAAAATATATATTATAATGTTCTAGAACTAATCTAAGAACATTTAGATTAACATTGAATTATTTTATTATAGGATGGCATTTGAGAAAAGAAGATGAGGATCAAAGGGATTCTAAGGAATTGGTCTTAGCCCAATTTCTGTAAGTTTAGACATTTAAATTGTTTGTACACAAACAAATTTATGTTGTTTTTAAGATTGTTTTGAAATGTATATTTTAATGTGTTTTTTTAAATAAAAAAATGCATATTTTTCATGAAACAATAATGCTATTTTGACTGACAGGTGTTTAAGTACTCTTTTAAGAATATGATGTTTCTAATGTCACTATATTCGGAAGTAAGTAAGACGATAATATAAACATGTAATATTGGCGTACCAATCTCCTGAAGGTGTGAGGTTATTTTATGATGAACTGACGAGGATAAGTTAGTGAGCCGCTGCCCAACTCCTCTCAGTAGTGCACATGGTACGACCAAAAGGACCCATAAAGATAAAAGATAGATAAGACTAGAAATAAATAGAAAGAACCAATAATTGAGCATAATAAATGCGTGATGTGATAGTATTTTTGTAAAGTATTGTTTTTAAGACTTGAATGTTATGTTTGAACTTTTTGAACATTAGCTGTCACGGCCCAAAATTTAGACACGTGACACGGCAGCCAAATCATAATATCAACCCGAGATTTAAGGAAAAATGTTTATTACGAAGAGCAGGTCAACATTATAATTTAGCTAAGCCTAATTATTTATAAAGTAGCATCATAACCACATAATAAAATAAAGGAGAAAATAAATGCTTTTTAATGCGGAAATCAAACACAAAATCGGTTTTCAAATGAAATTACCAACCATAAAATATTCCCAAGCATAAAATTTAAATAACGTGAAATAAAGTACAAACTTAAAGTCTCATTACATCAGAACGAGAAACATAAAGAAGAAGATGGAGCAAACGGATAGCATCATCTTCGGTAGTAATGGATATCTCAACGATTTTCGGAACTGCTACCTCTCGCACCTGGAAGTAGTCATTTCGAAATCACAAAGAAAAGGGACGTGAGCGCTGGCTCAGTAGGACAGAAACAAAGGTGGATTAAACAGGTAGCATTTAAATGTATGGCATAATATTCGTTTCCAAAAATAAAATCAACAATTTCAGAATACATGGCATAATAATCATTTAAAACAAATAATCAACAATTTCGTGAAAACATTTTTAATATAAGTTTTATTCTGCTGAGGACTTAGCGTAGCTGCAATATACGTGCCCCAATATTAAAATAATAAATCATTAAAATAAACCATCATATTTTGAGTGAGGACTTGTCGTAGCTATAATATACGTGCCTCGAATTGAATTATCCTAGATCATCTCGTTACGGTCTAAATAGGCCGAACGGCCCTGCGCAGGTTTAGGGACCTTCCCCCATGGCGTCAACTTTAGGACGCACGCATCATTTACAATGATCGTGAACTAGAGCTCAATTATGTTCACCGGATTATTCAAAAGATGGTATTTACCAAGTTATATTATGCCATAAATCAAAACACATTTTAAAATACACATTTAATTACCAAATACGTTGCATGCATTTATTTCATCGAAAACAATATAATAATTTCATAAACTGAAAACAGCATGCCATCGATAAAACAGGGAAATTTAAAACACTTGACTACTCCCAGAAAAGGCGAGAACGTCCTACCTCGATTATCGCACAAGCGTTGCGATAACGTGATCCACCAATCAAGCAAGAACGTCAAATAAATCCTATAATCACAACATATGATCAGTCTAGGTCTAGACAAAATCATCCAATCATTTTAGTGTGCCACAAAAGATTTTAACACATTTAATAAACATTTAGGATTTAAAATTTGTGAAAAACTCTAAGTTAGGATATTTCTGGTCATGGGCAGACTGACCTAGGCTGATTGTAAAATCAATATCAATTCATTTTTAATCCCAAAAATTCTAAATTTTTAATATGTTAAACTAGACATCCGTAGCTTTAATTACATATAATTTTTATAATTTTTAGACATCATTTGGTCATTCAACTAGGCCAAAAACCGAGGGTTGTTTTCAGGCATAAAAATCTGGGTTTCAGTTTCGGTTCAAAACCTGGCAGTTCTGTCCGCCTATTTTAGAAAAATATTTTGACTAGGCAAACGGATGAGTTTGGTTCTGAAATTTTGGAGGCATTTAAGGGACATCTTGAATTTAATTTTAGGATCAAGAATCACTCAAAAATCGTTTTTAAAACTCAAGTTATTGCTGACAAAAATTTACTGTTCATATGGTAATTTTCCAGATTTCTGTTTTTCTGTGTCCGAATTTCGATTAGCCTCAAACCAATTCAATTTTCATCCAATGATCACGAAATTTTGTGGAAAACCGTATTTATATGTCATTAACACAACCCAAGAATCAAATTGACAAAATCATAAAATCTTGCACATATGATAATAGGGTTTTTGAAAGGGGATCAATGAGGCAAAATTTTAGGGTTTGAGAGAGAAATCACACCTTGTTTGTGCTGCACTATTTTTGATGTTTGGTCTCCCTTTTGGCTGAATTTGTGTGAGTGTTGGAGTCTTCAAAACAGCAGGGAAACAGTGGAGAAAACCATATAAAATTTCAGATTTGAAATCAAAAGGAAAAGGAAGGGAAAAAATTTTGATTTCTCACCTTGTTTTTGTCTCAAAGGTTGTTGAATTTTTGAGCTGCCTTTTGTTAAGTTTTGTTTGCTGTTTTGAGTGTGTTTTGGGAGAGAAAATTCAGAGAGGAGAGAGGGGAAAGCTGGCCGAATTTTTGAGGGTGAAAGGAAGGGTGAATGAGAGTTAAAAGGGGGTTTTTATACTAGGTTTTTTCTTTCCCTTTCTCTTCCTTGTTTGGCCGAAAATTATAAGGGGCAAAAGGGAAAGTTTTTGTGCTGTTTTGAGGCTAGGGTTTTCTCTCTTATTTCCCCTTAAGTGGCCAAAATTATCCCTTAGTTTTTAAGGAAAAATAATTTGAATTTTGATTGAGTTTTGACTTAGCTTTTAATTCAATAAAATCTCCTTTATTTCCTACATTTTATGGCCAAATTTCTTCTTTATATCTAAGGAATGAAATTTGAATTTGAACCCTCCTTAGATTTGTGGAATTTAAATTTTAATTAAAATCCCAAGTGATGGCCGAATATTTTAGGGTTTCTTTTTAAAGTTCAAATTGTTGACTTTTTGAGCGGAATTTGACTAGGAAACCAACCTAGGGTTTCCAAAAGGATTTTTAATTAATTTTTGGCACACTAATTTTATTTAAATTATATATTGACCCTTAAATAAAATTTAAGGCGTCACAAATATCTACCACTAAAAATAGTTTCGTCCTCGAAACTTTAAGAATTACTCCACACTAAAGAAGAGAATAAGAATATGAATAACTTCTCATTTCATTAAGCAGTCTAAATGCACCTTTCAAAACATATAGTGGTACATCTACCACTATGAATAGAGTAGGGTTACAAAACAAACTTAGGTCGACTACATTACATGTACTCTACTGCTTAGTGAACCATGCAGCACGGTTCTCGCGCTTATCTTTCTCGGTTTCCCATGTGGCTTCCTCTTCACCATGGTTACTCCAAAGAACCTTTACCATGGGTATTGTTTTCGTTCTCAACAGCTTGACCTTACGATCCAAAATCTTCACCGGAACCTCGACGTAAGAGACATCTGGTTAGATTTCTACATCATCTGTTGAAATGACTTCGGACTCTGTTCGTGCACTCTTCCTCGGCATCGATACATGGAAAATATTGTGCACTCCCAAGGTGTCGGGTAACTTCAGCTCATATGCAACCTTACCAACTCTACGTACGATCTCGAAAGGTCCAACGTAACGTGGTGCTAGCTTCCCTTTAACTCCGAAACGAGAGATACCTTTCTTTGGTGAAACCTTTAGCAACACAAACTCTCCGACCTCGAACTCTAACGGCTTTCTGCGTTGATCTGCATAGCTCTTCTGTCGACTCTGTGCTGTTAGAAGTCGTTGTTTGATGATGGCAATCTTCTCGTACTGGTCTAGGATCATCTCGGGTCCACCCACTGGTGCTTCCTGGTTGTCAACCCAATAGATGGGTGATCGACAAGGCTTTCCGTACAACGCTTCAAAGGGTGCCATTCCGATACTCGCTTGATAACTGTTGTTGTATGCGAACTCTACCATATAGAGGTGTTTGCTCCATCCATCTCCAAGATCAAAAACGTAGGCACGTAGCATATCCTCGAGGATCTGTATAAGACGCTCCGACTGACCATCTGTCTGCGGATGAAAAGCGGTGCTGAAATTCAGTTCTGTGCCTAGAGCTTCCTGTAGACTTTGCCAAAAGCGAGCGTTGAAGCGCGTATCACGATCAAAAATGATCACTGAAGGGACTCCATGCAATCTGACTATGTTCCTCATGTAAAGCTCGGCTAGCTGGTTCCTGGTGCAAGTCGTCTTGAACGGGATGAAGTGCGTGGTCTTCGTGAGACGATCTACTACTACCCAGACTCCATCAGATCCATCCTATGCTTTTGGTAAGCTGGTTAGGAAGTCCATTCCTATACTATCTCACTTCCACCGAGGTATTGGAAGTGGTTGGAGCAGACCTGCGGGTCTCTCCCGTACTGCCTTTACTTTCTGACACGTCAAACAGTTGGCCACGAAGTTCTTCACATCTAACTTCATACCTCTCCACCAAAGCTGCCGTCTTAAGTTTTGTACATCTTGTTCCCACCTGAGTGCATGGCGAACCTCGATTGATGAAACTCTGACAAGATCTCCTGTATAAGCTCTGGGATGTGTGGCACTGCTAAGTGACCTTCGTTGTAAAGAATTCCACTGGTGTCCATCGACCACTCTGCAACACGCTTGCCCTTTAATAATCTATCTCGGATGTCAACGAAACGTGTATCTGCCAACTGATTCTCCTTGATCCTCTACACGTAGTCTGGTTCCATCACTAAGTTGTATAACACTGGGTGACCCTGAACTTCGCCAAAACGAACTTGATAAGTTGTGAGAACTCTGTCCTTTTCCCACTCATCTATCTACATCACCATTATAGAAGTGTCATGATCAAGATTGGGAATTGCCTCTCTTTTCCTGCTTTGTGCATCTGCAACCACGTTTGCTTTACCCGGATGGTACTCGACTTGGAAGTCGTAGTCTTGCATGTATTCTACCCATCTTCTCTGACGCAGGTTTAGATCTTTCTGTATAGCTAGGTATTTCAAACTCTTGTGATCTGAAAACAGTCTAAAACTGGCACCATACAGATAACAACGCCAAATCTTAAGTGCGAATACTACTGCAGCTAACTCTAGATCGTGTGTAGGGTAGTTTTGTTCATGTTGTTTCAGTTGTCGTGAGGCATAAGCGACAACTCGGTTCTGTTGCATTAAAACTGCTCCAAGACCTTGATGAGAAGCATCGGTGTAGACGTCATATACTTGATCCTGATCCGGAATAATAAGGATAGGTGCAGACGTCAAACGACTCTTTAACTCCTGGAAAACTGACTCACAGCCGTTGTCCCAAACGAAAGGTACATCCTTCTTTGTCAGATTGGTGAAGGGAGCGGCGAGCTTGCTGAAGTCCTGTACAAAACGTCGATAATATCCTGCTAAGCCCAAGAAGCTTCGGATCTCTGGAACATTCTTCGGTCGTTCCCGCTTAAGAATCGCTTCAACCTTGGATGGATCCACTGATATACTGTCTCCTGAGATTATATGCCCGAGAAACTTAACCTCTGTCATCCAAAACTCACATTTTTCTTTCTTGGCATACAACTGATGTTCACGAAGAGTCTGTAAAACTATATTGAGATGCTGTGCATGATCTTCACGAGTTCGGGAGTAGATGAGGATGTCGTCGATGAATACGATGACGAACTTATCAAGAAAAGGTCGGAAGACTCTATTCATCATATCCATGAAGGCTACTGGCGCGTTTGTCAAACCGAAAGGCAGTACTAAGAACTCATAACTGCCATACCTCGTTCAGAACGCCGTCTTCGGGATATCCTCCTCTCTAACACGAAGTTGATGATAACCGGATCTCAAATCAACCTTGGAGAAGAAACAAGCTCCACCCAACTGATCGAACAAGTCATCTATACGTGGTAACGGATACTTATTTTTGATGGTCACACGGTTGAGCTTTCTGTAGTTCACACAGAGATGTAGCGAACCGTCGGCTTTCTTAACGAAAAGGACTGACGAACCCAAAGGTGAGTTACTGTCTCAGATAAAGCCCAGCGATTTCAACTCATCCAGCTGCTTGCTCAACTCTTTCATCTCTAGAGGTGCCATACGATACGGAGCAGAAGCAAAAGGAGCTGTTCTAGGAACTAAGTCGATACGAAACTCTATTTCTAGATGAGGCGGTAAACCTGGAAGAGCTTTTGGAAAAACATCTAGAAAACTATCGACAACAGGTATAGGTTGGGTACTCTTTTCAGAACTGGATCCTTCCACCGCATACAAGGATAAGAAACAAAGAATACCCTGTCTACTCTTCGACACTAACCTCAGAGCAGATCTATCAACATCTGAAACTAAGCTTAACTGATAGGACACTACATGTCCGAAATCAGTTGTAAAGATAATGCGACGATTACGACAATCAAGCATAATCCCATATCGAGAAAGCCAGTCATATCCCAGAATAACATCATAAGCAAACATAGGCATTACTACAAGTGATGCCTCCAAACAAACATCCCCAACATAAACATAGGCTTGACACCCATCACTAACGGTAGTCGTGCCCAACGGGGATTTCACACATAAGGGAGAGTCAAGATTTTGCAGTTTTAAACCAAGTGAGCGAGCATAATGTTGGGCTATAAAAGAGTGTGTAGCCCCGGTGTCAAACAAAACATATGCATATGTACCAAAGATACGAATTATACCATCTAATGCAGTCGATGCATGATCTATCTCCATGCTGTCAGCTCCAAGAGCGTGTACCTATGGTGCCTTACCACGATTTTGAGCTGTATTCCCTCGCTGATAGCCCGTACTCTGACCCTGTGGTGGCGGTCTCTGATAACTCGGCACTGGGAACTACTGTAGCGGTGTAGCATGTGGAGTATAAGGCGCAGTGTACTGGCTCGTGCGCTGAGGCTGATAGGGAGCCGGAAGCTGAGGGCGCTGTGACTGCGAAGACTGGGAAGTAAACTGTTGTCTCTGTGGAAGACCATTCTGATTCCGCTGATGATGATGTCTATGAGCATTGTCTCTCGACTGTCTCTTCGGGCAGACATTTCTTTTGTGGCCTTCATCACCACACTCGAAGCAGGTAATCACATTCACCCGACCCTGTCACTGTCCAGAGAACTGATGAGAACCTGATCCCTGAGACTGCTGGTTCTTCTGGTAAGGACTCTGCGGCTTGTGTTGAGGCTTGTTGCGGATCGGTCCAGACTTGTTTTTGTTACAAGCTTCAAGGAACTCCTTGTCGCCCTCTTCCACTGTAAACGCCTTAGCAACTATCTGCTGGTAGCTATCCCTGATCTAGAACAGTTGTACACCCCTCTTCATATAGAGGCTAAGCCCTTCCTCAAAGCGGAGACACTTAGTAGCTTCATCCAAAACCTGATTCTTCGCATACCGGGCCAACTCAGTGAACTTGGCTTCATATTCCCGCACTGACATAGACCCTTGCTTTAAACGGACGAACTTCCTAGCTTTTCTGTTGCAGAACTGAGCTGAAAAGAAACGCTCATGAAAACGCTCCTCGAAAACTGTCCAAGAAGACCTCTGCTCCTCTGTCAAACCATCCTCGATACTAGCCCACCAGGTAGAGGCTAGACCCACCAGTTTGTTGGAAGCAAACTCAAACCAAAACTCTGCGGGTGTGGCGGTCAACTTTAGCTGCTTACGAATGACATCAAACCAGTAGTCGGCACCCATCTCTGTGCCCGTGCTGTCGAAAGTGGGTACGTGAGGCTTAAAGAAAAGAGTTAGGGCTGCCTGTTTAGGATGTATCATAGGCTGGGTAGGTACTGCTCTGGAGGTAGGGTTTTCGGTGGTAGGCGTTTGCTGAGGAGTCTGAGAAGAACTCCCCGCTCTCTGGGTCTCATTAGGAACAACATTGGCTACAGGAGCTGGGTTAGGTGTTCCAAAAGGTAAGATGGTGAGGAGAGCCTGTATCGCTGCCGTGAGATTCTGCATCGCCGTTAGCTGATCATTCGGTGTAGGAACCGCTGCATTCTGTCTCCCTTGAGGCTGTGTGTTCCCGGGTTCTCTTCATCGTTGCCTCTCTGCTGCCTCTGACTACGCGTGCCGGGACGAGCCATTTTGCTATATGAGATTGAAGGAAGAGGAAATCCTATAAGCTTCTAAGAGTAAGAAAACTACGCTTGGGTATTTTGAAAACGTTTTGATGAAAACCCTTTTGAAAACGTTTTGATGAAAAACCCTTTTGAAAACCTGGGCACTGATACCATTATTTGTCACGGCCTAAAATTTAGACACGTGACACAGCAGCCAAATCATAATATCAACCCGAGATTTAAGGAAAAACGTTTATTACGAAGAGCGGGTCAACATTATAATTTAGCTAAGCCTAATTATTTATAAAGTAGCATCATAACCACATAATAAAATAAAGGAGAAAATAAATGCTTTTTAATGCGGAAATCAAACACAAAATCGGTTTTCAAATGAAATCACCAACCATAAAATATTCCCAAGCATAAAATTTAAATAACGTGAATTAAAGTACAAACTTAAAGTCTCATTACATCAGAACGAGAAATATAAAGAAGAAGATGGAGCAAACGGATAGCATCATCTTCGGTAGTAACGGATATCTCAACGATTTTCGGAACTGCTACCTCCCGCACCTGGAAGTAGTCATTTCGAAATCACAAAGAAAAGGGACGTGAGCGCTGGCTCAGTAGGATAGAAACAAAGGTGGATTTAACAAGTAGCATTTAAATGTATGGCATAATATTCGTTTCCAAAAATAAAATCAACAATTTAAGAATACATGGCATAATAATCATTTAAAACAAATAATCAACAATTTCGTGAAAACATTTTTAATATAAGTTTTATTCTGCTGAAGACTTAGCGTAGCTGCAATATACGTGCCCCAATATTAAAATAATAAATCATTAAAATAAACCATCATATTTTGAGTGAGGACTTGTCGTAGCTATAATATACGTGCCTCGAATTGAATTATCCTAGATCATCTCGTTACGGTCTAAATAGGCCGAACGGCCCTGCGCAGATTTAGGGACCTTCCCCCATGGCGTCAACTTTAGGACGCACGCATCATTTACAATGATCGTGAACTAGAGCTCAATTATGTTCACCGGATTATTCAAAAGATGGTATTTACCAAGTTATATTATGCCATAAATCAAAACACGTTTTAAAATACACATTTAATTACCAAATACGTTGCATGCATTTATTTCATCGAAAACAATATAATAATTTCATAAACTGAAAACAGCATGCCATCGATAAAACAGGGAAATTTAAAACACTTGACTACTCCCAGAAAAGGCGAGAACGTCCTACCTCGATTATCGCACAAACGTTGCGATAACGTGATCCACCAATCAAGCAAGAACGTCAAATAAATCCTATAATCACAACATATGATCAGTCTAGGTCTAGGCAAAATCATCCAATCATTTTAGTGTGCCACAAAAGATTTTAACACATTTAATAAACATTTACGATTTAAAATTTGTGAAAAACTCTAAGTTAGGATATTTCTAGTCATGGGCAGATTGACCTAGGCTGATTGTAAAATCAATATCAATTCATTTTTAATCCCAAAAATTCTAAATTTTTAATATGTTAAACTAGACATCCGTAGCTTTAATTGCATATAATTTTTATAATTTTTAGACATCATTTGTTCATTCAACTAGGCCAAAAACCGAGGGTTGTTTTCAGGCATAAAAATCTGGGTTTCAGTTTCGGTTCAAAACCTGGCAGTTCTGTCCGCCTATTTTAGAAAAATATTTTGACTAGGCAAACGGATGAGTTTGGTTCTGAAATTTTGGAGGCATTTAGGGGACATCTTGAATTTAATTTTACGATCAAGAATCACTCAAAAATCGTTTTTAAAACTCATGTTATTGCTGATAAAAATTTACTGTTCATATGATAATTTTCCAGATTTCTGTTTTTCTGTGTCCGAATTTCGATTAGCCTCAAACCAATTCAATTTTCATCCAATGATCACGAAATTTTGTGGAAAACCGTATTTATATGTCATTAACACAACCCAAGAATCAAATTGACAAAATCATAAAATCTTACACATATGATAATAGGGTTTTTGAAAAGGGGATCAATGAGGCAAAATTTTAGGGTTTGAGAGAGAAATCACACCTTGTTTGTGCTGCACTATTTTTGATGTTTGGTCTCCCTTTTGGCTGAATTTGTGTGAGTGTTGGAGTCTTCAAAACAGTAGGGAAACAGTGGAGAAAACCATATAAAATTTCGGATTTGAAATCAAAAGGAAAAGGAAGGGAAAAAATTTTGATTTCTCACCTTGTTTTTGTCTCAAAGGTTGTTGAATTTTTGAGCTGCCTTTTGTTAAGTTTTGTTTGCTGTTTTGGGTGTGTTTTGGGAGAGACAATCCAGAGAGGAGAGAGGGGAAAGCTGGCCGAATTTTTGAGGGTGAAAGGAAGGGTGAATGAGAGTTAAAAGGGGGTTTTTATACTAGGTTTTTTCTTTCCCTTTCTCTTCCTTGTTTGGTCGAAAATTGTAAGGGGCAAAAGGGAAAGTTTTTGTGCTGTTTTGAGGCTAGGGTTTTCTCTCTTATTTCCCCTTAAGTGGCCAAAATTATCCCTTAGTTTTTAAGGAAAAATAATTTGAATTTTGATTGAGTTTTGACTTAGCTTTTAATTCAATAAAATCTCCTTTATGTCCTATACTTTATGGCCAAATTTCTTCTTTATGTCTAAGGAATGAAATTTGAATTTGAACCCTCCTTGGATTTGTGGAATTTAAATTTTAATTAAAATCCCAAGTGATGGCCGAATATTTTAGGGTTTCTTTTTGAAGTTCAAATTGTTGACTTTTTGAGCGGAATTTGACTAGGAAACCAACCTAGGGTTTCCAAAAGGATTTTTAATTAATTTTTGACACACTAATTTTATTTAAATTATATATTGACCCTTAAATAAAATTTAAGGCGTCACATTAGCTCACTAGTTTGTTTTTATTCTGGTAATCAATGTAAAAAACATATAACTTGAGCACTGATGAAGATGCTGAACTGGTGAAATAGGGTGCTAGTGTCATGGAAATGGTTATGGTCCTATCATGACTTGTCCGGCCACACAAAAAGAACGGAAAAAGTTTATGGTGACTAAATTTTATGTTTGAATGTAAATATAAGTAAAGACAGTATTTTTTGATAATATATAAGTAAGTATGAAATGATTTTGATACTACAGTATAATGATTGTAAATTTTTACTAGTATCTAAATGGTTTTAGCTTAAAAAAAATCTCACGAATTATGGCTAGTTTAATTACTATTAAAGGCATAAGAAAAAAGATATTAAAAGGATGAAAAAATGCATTGGTCCCCCATACTAGGCGGGGTACCACAGGCAGGTCCACAAGTTCTTAAACAGAGTTGGATTTTATAGAATCCATCTCATTGTTCATGGCCTGTTTCCAAGATTTAGAATCAACACCATTTATAGCTTGATCATAAGTGACTAGATCATCATCGTGCCTATGATCGTCAGCCTAGTATACCTCAGCATCATACATGAAGAAATTAGGTTTCCTGGAAACCCTCCCATCACATCGAAGCACCCTAAACTATTGATCATTTGCAAGTCTTTCACTAAAACTTGGACTTGCACCCAAAACTAAAACCTATGGAGTCATTCTAGCACCTGATAACTCCTCTAGCACCACTTTACTTCGAGGCTTAAAGTGATTCACGTGACTCTCCTCCAGAAATGTTACATGAGTTGAAACAATGACATTTTGTTCCTTTAGGTTATAGAACAAACCTCCTTTAGTTCATTTAAGACCCTACAAATATGCACAATTCTGATCACAATTCCAACTTTTTCTTATCCACATCCAATACATGTGTCAGGTAGCCCATATTTTCATATGTCCAATGGAGGGATTGCTATCTCACCACAACTTTTATGGAGGCTTAGGAATTGATTTACTTAGAACTTGGCTCTAAATATAGTATGCTATTCATAGTGCATATCTCCAAACTGGTTATCTGAGCACAACAGTGAAATTTTGACTGATAAATATATAGTATCGAGAAAATGGTCGAGATGATGTTTTCTTGACATAAAACTGATGCATTTATAGTTAGCATACTCAATTTAGTCAATTGAGCACAAAACATGAAATTCTGTTTGAGAGATACGCAGTATCAGGAAAGGGGTCAAGATGACCTTTTCTCAGCCCGAAACTGATATATTTAGACTCAGAACGCTCAAACTGGTCAGTTGAGCACAAAAGGTGATTTTCGAGTCGGGATCACATAGATCCAGAAAACTAGTCCAAATGATCTCAGATGGACGTAAAACTAATAAATTTGAAATCAGCACATCCAAATTAGTCAGGATAGGCTGTGTTTGAAATTTCACTCGAAAAAGTTATTTTATACGTGTGTAGTGTCAACGCAGTCTAAGACACAACTACAATACTGTAAATGAATAGTAAATAGGCACCGTATGGGCTCATAGGCACTACAACCCAACTAGGAATGACTAGAATAAGAATTGAATCAAGAGGATCCAATTCCAGTCAAGTTTTAGAACACAGTCGAAAAAGGGCCGAATACCATCAAAGGAAATTAGACTGCTTAGAGAAGCTTTCACAGATGAAATTTTTCCCTAAAAAACCGTGACAATGGATAGCCAGACATAGCCCTAGAAGACAATGTGGAAAATTTTCCCTTGAAACAAGGAAACAATGCATTGTAAGCTTTTGATTAAAATATTGAAAAGGTATAGACAAACACTAGTGACTTTAGGAAGGCATTTAATGCAATTTTGCCTCTTTTTTTAGTAGCCCCCATTGGTTTTGGGGAAGGCAGCAGCAGCCCAATTTGTCCCCTTAAGCTTGGTTAATTTTGGCTTGATTTAGGTTGCTTGGGTGAGGTTAATTATGCTTAGATTTGCCTATAAATAAGTGTAAGAGGCCTTATGCCTCATTTTCTTTCTTTTGGCTCACCAAAAGCTCCAAAAACCAAACACTTTCTCTCCCTTCTCTTCAACCAAAACCAATGCCCTTAGCCTTCTAAACACCCAAAAATTTCACCAAAATTTCACAAGAAAATCAGTCACACTCTAGCTTAGGTTGGAGTCTTTCACTTAAGCCACTTCAAGGTTATTTCAAGGCAATGTTTTAGAACCCTCTCTTAGTGATTTTAGTTGTTTATTTAGCTTGATAATAAGAGGGAATTTTTGTGTTTCTTTCTAGCTCTAGCCGACTTCATTTCCACCTTTGGTCAACACGAAAGTTTGGTCACCACTTGGTTCGATTATGCTGGGTTCAAAGCACACTAAGGTAAAAATATGAAAAACCCCTCCTTTTTGTGGTTTAGTTTCTTTTTAAGTTTTGAGATCAAAGAGATTACTGTGTATTTCAAGCAATTGGTTGTAATACGTTTATTTTGAGCCCTTAGTAATTTGTATTTATGTTTTTGTGCTTGTGTGGTTGTGATTTAAGTTTTTGTGGATGATTGATTGTATGGACGTTTTAGGGTTTGGCTGGAAACCAAACCTATCCCAGATTTTAGCCACGGATTTGTGGATTTTTGAGCATGGTCTATATGGATTTTAGATTTTATAAAATATGAGAGTTTTAGGAAATTCGTTATGGTCATTTTTGCATCAAATAGCCTTTGGTCAAAAATGACAGCAAGATAGGTTTTGGAAGCATTTTATAACTGGAGTTCAAAACTGGGACTAAAATTTAGGGAAAGGGGACAGTCTCGAGTTTTTATAAAAATAAGCAACTTAGAGTCCGAACCGGATCTTGGGCTGAACATAAAAGTTTTAGATCACGTCAAAAACTAAAATATGGCTTAAAAGTTTTAAAAAATCAGCCGTGTAGGGCACCAAACAAAGCAGTTTTTAAATAACCAAAAAACTGGCAATTTTTCTAAAACGAGCACAGTTTTAGCCCGGGTTTGCTAGTCTTAGGACCTGCTAGAATTTGAATCAAGCTCCAAGATGAACACGAAAGTTGCTCACTCATTAAGGACTAAAAGTATCGTGTTAGTCAAGTTCACAAATTTAATCATTTAAAATGAGTTACAAATAGTTTTTCAAAAAAGGGTTCAAAAAACCCCCTTATCAAACGAACACCAAAATGTGTTCTTTTTAAACAAGAAAATGGTTTTAAGAAAAACACCCTCACCTTCCAATGGGGTGCAAGGGGAATCGTGTTCAAAACCTAAGGAAAGGATTTTCACAAAAACGAAGGACATTTTTTCATAATAATTTTCAAATTGGAAAAGGTAACTTGATAGACTAGCACGATTAGATATATAGCCCGTAAGCGAGGTAACGGTTATTTGACTAGCCGGTTTACCAACCAAAATTGAGATAGAAGAGAGAGGGAAATGTTAATTAATTTATTGAGGAGATAAATTAATTACCCACGATTAGAGGTTAGGCTTTCTCAAAAAGAGAGCAGTTGAGTACCGATAAGGATCGGTACCCTACAATGATAGAATTTTATTAGTCACTAACGATAGTCGTGACCTAAGAGTGAACATTGATGCAATACGTTATGATTATAGGAAGATACCTGTATTGTGACAAGAGCGAGACTACAAATTTTCTGCTGATAGGTAAGTACAACTCCGCCTATAGCATGAATGAAATGAGTTTAAAACAATTATTTTCACTCTATGATAAGTATACAAATTATGTATGATGGTTGCATAACATAGCATGTTTCAAAATCGCGTTAGATTAATGAACAGTATAAGTTAGATGTCATTATATTCCTATTGCATAAGATTAGTGGACAACTTAGTAGAGATCTTGGCATATCAGACATGATTCCAGAATTGGATAATGAAATTAAGGTGTCGATTTAACGGGCCAAGGCCCACACCTTATATCGGGCTAAGGCCCATAGTTTATATCGGGTGCAAGGCCTGTAGTATTTTTATATATATAGTGGGTGTAAGGCCCACGAGCACAAGGCTCATTATGATCACGGATGAATCCGATGATCCGCACGTAGTTGTACTAACACCAGGGCCCTTCAGATAAGAAAAGATAATGCATAATGAAGCCTAAATAGAGCATATACAGTTCATGCATTGTTCACGATATGCCCTAGATATAGTTATAGCATGTTTCTCAGTTACATGATATGATATGTCCATATGATATGCATTCTGAGTTATGCTACATGATATGTTTCCATGTTCTGTGTGAATGTGTGACATGATTGATAGTTTTAAATATGCCTTACAGTATGGCTTATGTTTTAACCATGTTTTACAGATGAAATGTTATACTTACTGAGCATAAAGCTCACAATGTGTGTTTATGCTATAGGTAAGAAACCTGCAAGCTAGACATTAATGGACGATGACGGCAGTAGAGGTGGGTGTGAGGGTTGAGGTTATGGATACCACTACCAGTGTTGACTTCCACACGATATAAAAAAAAAAAAATCAATCTCATGTTTTGAGTAGTCTAATAGTTTTAAGTATGTACATATATTGACCCCAGTTGTATTCAGACTTTTATATGTTTGTAAGTATATGTATGTACGTAAATAGTAAAATGCACTATTTAAAAAAATTTTCCTCATTTTTACAGTATTAAGAAATAGTTTTTAAGTAAGTTCAGTTAAGAGAAGTTTTAATATGACGTTCTAGGTTGTTCAGGGCTCGAGGTGCTATAGTTTGGTATCAGAGCCTTATCCTAACACCCAACCTCACATCGCCACATGCCCGCTTCATCTTTCTAAGTAAGTTGGTTTGTGTTTTATGTTGATAGGATATAGGTTAATGTTTAAGTTAAAATATGTGGCCATGGTTATACCAGTAGAACCCACACCAGTAGAGCCCCACCAGAGGAAGAGTGTTTCGAAGGACAACATAGTTCAAATGCATACACAAACAACCCAAGCATCCTGAGAGGATGAGTTAATGGCACAACTCGCGGCTATACGAGAAATAATGGAGAATCAACAGGCCGACCTGGACCAGGTCAGGGAGCAGCTAGGTTAATAGAGCCAAGCACCACAGACAATAGGGGTGCCAGCTCAAGAGGCTCCACTAGCCTTAAAGACTTTAAAGGAGCGAGTAACCTCCCCAGTCTAGGGAGTTTCGCGTGGGTGGGAATTTCTTGCACCACCACCAGCCCCTCCAGTAATGGCTACTTCCGTAGTAACAAACGTACCTCAGCCAGCCTTTAAGGAAGGCGACTTATACGAGAGATTTCGACGCATAAAAATGTCAGAGTTCAAAGGAACTATCAACCCCGTAGAGGCCAATGACTGGCTAACGGATATCCAAGTAGTCTTGGATTTTATGGGATTGATCGATAGAGAGAAGGTGATGTGCGCATCCTTTGCCTTGAGGAAGGAGGCGTGTCAGTGGTGGAAAACAGTAGTGATCAGAAGAAACGACAGTGAGATGAGCTAGACTGAATTCATAGAAGAATTCAAGGAGATATCCTTCAACGATGAGGCATTAGCAGCGCCACAGGATGAGTTCACCAACCTACGCCAAGGGAATATCACTATCATGGAAGTAGTCAAGAAGTTTAAGTAGCTGGCTACACTTTGTCTAGATTTGGTACCTACGAAAAAAGAGAGAGTCAGAAAGATGTTGAAGATGTTCAGAACAGACATCACAGTTCAGGTCTGTAGCTGAAGTCACGGATCGGTGACAGTTCTCGAATGCGTTAATACGGCCATCTGAGCTGAGTATTGGTTGGCACAGGATAGGGAGCTTAGAGAGGATGAAACAGACTTTTGGAACAGCACTTCCCTTAGGCGAACTTTTATTATCTAATTACTGGATGCGTTACATACTGATAATTACTGTGGTAGATAGCTGAGCATTAATTTGATCATCATCAACATGATCGATTATGACGTAATATTGGGCATGGACTTCCTCGCAAAATACAACGCCATCATAGACTGTCGAAGATGGAAAGTCGCTTTCGGATTGATAGGATGCAAAAAGTTCATTTACACGGGTTTGTCACTGAAGCAACCAAAGATGATGATCTCAGCAATGAAGGCTCGCAAGATGCTATCCAGTGGATGCACGGGCTTCCTAGCACATGTGGTAGATAAGACTCGAGAAACAGAGATAGGACCCGAGGATGTGCCGATAGTTAGGGAATTCGTTGGAGTATTTCTAGAAGATCTTCCAAGACTTCCGCCAGAGCACTAAATCTAGTTTGAGATTGAACTACTACCTGGATCAACTCCCATCTCTAAGGCCCCATACAGAATAGCCCCTGTAGAGTTAAAGAAGCTTCAAGCCCACCTGAAGAACCTTGTGGACAAGGGATTAATTTGACAGAGCTGTTCACCCTAGGGAGTACCCGTACTATTCATGAAGAAGAAAGACGGAACACTGAGAATGTGCATCGACTACAGAGAGTTGAACAGGATTACAATTAAGAATAAGTATCCATTGCCACGGATTGACAATCTATTTGATTAGCTCCGAGATGCGACAATATTTTCAAAGTTTGATCTGCGTTCAGGGTACCATCAACCACGAATTAGGGATGAGGATGTGCCCAAGATGGCCTTTCGAACATGATACAGACACTATGAGTTTTTTGTTATGTCATTCAGATTAACAAATGCTCCAGCCACCTTTATGGACTTGATGAACAGCGTATTTAAGGACTATTTGGATAATTTTGTCATTGTGTTCATCGATGACGTACTTATATACTCCAAGATGGAGGAGCATGAAGAGCACCTAAGGATCATCTTACGCGTGTTACAAGATCATCGGCTGTACACCAAGTTTTGCAAGTGCGAGTTTTGGCTGGAAAAGGTCCATTTCCTAGGTCATGTAATCTCCAAGGAGGGAGTATTTATAGACCCAGCAAAGATTGACACGATTAGTGTGTGGCCAACTCTGAGAAACATGATGAAAATACGTAGTTTCCTAGGTTTAGCAGGATATTATCGACGCTTTATTGAGGGTTTTTCAAAGTTAGCCGCACCACTCATGGCACCCACCAAAAAGGGAAAGAAGTTCGAGTGGACTGACAAATGTGAGGAGAGTTTTGAAAAGCTGAAACGCAGACTCACTAGTGCTCCAGTGCTGACCATTCCAGATGCTAGCCAAGGGAGCTTTGTGATCTATAACGACGAATCTAAAATCAGGTTGGGAGCCATGTTGATGCAGAGTGGTAGAGTAGTCGCGTATGCTTCATGACAACTCAAGGACCACGAGAAGAACTACCCTACGCATGACCTGTAGCTAGTGGTGACCATTTTTGCACTAAAACTATGGAGGCATTACCTGTACGGAGTCAAGTATGAGATCTACACAGACCACTAGAGCCTCAAGTACATTTTAACGCAGAAAGAGCTCAACATGAGGCAGCAAAGGTGGCTAGAATTGGTAAAAGATTACAACTACAAGATCCTATACCATCCGAGAAAAGCCAATAAAGTGGCAGATGCACTGAGTCGAAAGCATTCTACTTTGCTCATGGCTATCAGTGCCTTGCCGAAAGATCTATATATGGATCTGTGTAGCCGCAAGATCGAGATTTTGACAAGGAGGTTGTCTGACATGACCCTCCAATCGACACTCTTAGATGAGATCAAGGCCAGTCAAGAACTCGATTCGTCCCTAGTCAAGTCCAGAAAGGAAGCTACGGAGGACAAGGGTTCAGAGTTTAGAGTCTCTAAGGATGACATAATCTACTAAAAGGATAGAGTGTGTGTTCTGAAGGATAAAGAGCTCATGAAACAAATCCTTTTAGAAGCTCACAAGACGCTATACTCTGTACATCCGGGAGCAAATAAGATGTACAAGGACTTGAAAGGAAGCTTTTGGTGGCCTGGAATGAAGAACGACATCATTGAGTTTGTAGCCAAATGTCTTATGTGTTAGAAGGTTAAGGCAAAACACTAATGCCTGGCAGGAGAATTGCAAAAGATTGAGCTGCCCAAGTGGAAATGGGACCAGATGTGATAACCAGGAATTTTGAGATTCTTAATGAAATTTAAAATTGTATGTATATGACAATTTTAATGTATAAAATATGAAAAAGTTGTGTTTTAATACTAGTTAGAATGCGTTGAAAATGTTCTAACAGTATCAAAATGTGTAAGTTTGGAGATGAAAAATCTTTCCGAAATGAAACGGGTGAGACGGCCCCAAAATGGAGCCAAAAACCCTAGAGAGTGCATCGAAGTGCACTAAAAGATGAAAATTTATGGTAATGAATTTTGGTCAAATGGAAGTAAATTAAGGCAGACCGATCGAATCGGAGGTGTCAGAAACCCGCCTACATGATTTTGGTAGAATTCTGTTCGGTTTGACTTTTGGTCAAACTTTGACCACGAATTAATATATATGAATTAATTAAATGATGTCATAGTGACGTCATAAATGTGATGTAATTAATAAGGAAATTAAGGCTTTAAATGGTGGTAGGTGTGACGGCCCGCACCCTTAGTGGCCCGGACCATCACTAAAACTTACTTACTTGATTATACTTTCTTGTAATTGGATATTTGACTAGATGTCATAAATTTAGGGATTTTTTTTGAACACATACAAATACCGATTATTATTCAAAATACTATTTAATGTTCACTATTCAAAAATACGGTTTACGATTACTATTTAAAAATACTATTTAATGGTTACTATTTAAATATACTATTTAACGATCACTATTCAAAAATACAGTTTACGGGTACTATTTAAAGATACTATTTAACGATTACTATTCAAAATTACTATTTGGTGATTACTGTTCACAAATACTATTTAACAGTTACTATTCAAAATAGTATTTAACCATTACTATTCAAAATACTGATACTCAAATTTGCGGAAGATAACTCGCAGTGTCTCCATACCCTTACCCTCACATCCGCCTCTGCCGCCACCGTCGCCCATTAGGGTTTAAGCCGTAGGATGCTTACCTACAGTAAGAACACACTACGTGAGCTTTACGTCCAGTAAGTACAACATGTTTACCGCTACATACTTAAAAACATATAAGCAATCATATATCACATATACGACTTTAACATGTCACATATCACACATCATATCAATGACTATAAAACTTTACATAAAATATGCATCACAAAAACATCGTGTACTGAGTACATCTAGAAGCATGCTGAACTATAACTAATGTATAATCCGGTTATGTTCATTTATGCTTCATTATTTTCCTTTCTTTTTCTTGTCTATTTAGGGCCCGTGTGTCAGTACCATATGTGCACAGACCATTGGTAATGCCCGTGGTTAAAGCCCAGAGAGCCATCAATGGATGCTCAACTTTTTGCTTTAACTTACTTTAAAACCCTTTTAACTGAAAGAGCCAGTATGACACGCCTATACATTTCCATCTTGTTTATCTTTTCTAGCCACATGCTTTTCTAAGCTGTCCCTAATCCTATGTCGTAGGGACGTATGACGTCTAATTTGCTCTTTCATCAATCTACTTGATTGTGAAACGATATACTCTTAAATATGCGGTGCGTGTTAGGAAATGCCCTAAGTATTAGAGACATTTTGATGTATTCATTTTGAACTGAATAATAAAATTATACATAGAGGTTATTTATTACATTGCTATTTGTCCTTGTCTTATTTACATGTTAAAGTAAATGTAAGTAAATATGACTCACTGACTGCTTGTGTTAAAACTGTTGGAACGTTGCATGCAATGGACTTTTGTATGCGAGAAGACAATGTTCTAAAGTTAGCAGTCTAAACTATGGTCTGTAGTCTATGGGGTTAGACCGAGCATCTAACTCATGTTAAGACTATTATGTTGTCTAAAGCCTTAGAGGGGACGGTCTGTCTTGACTGTCTGGAGCTGGACTCCCAAGTAGAGACATGGATATGTTGCTTGGTGGTGACATATTAGACCGGGACTAAAGTGTGATTGATCTACGTAGTCCGCTATGAGTGGATCAATCTGCTTTTGACGTTCATTGTGCAATAACCTTAATCCTGAGTAAATGAACTACTTCATGTATATGACTTGTGTACTTTGATGTTCCAATGGCTAAAGCGTCTCAGAGGTAGTAAGCTTATAGACCGGTTCGTTGGGTGCATGACTTGTATACGATGAAGGGTTTGTTTGCAGATAACGGAATCATAGCTCTGAGGAGTTAAAGGTATCCTCTTAAAGGCATTATACTGAATGTGAAAATGGACAAGGCCTTGGGTCGTCTGCTGGGCGGATGACTTCTTATTCACATATGGTGAATAATTATTTTCTTGATTCGGTAGTATAATGGAACTTTAAGATAGCCTGATCAGTAGGATTAAACGGACTTTGACCTAAGGCTGATCATGGATATCATATGAGGGTTTTGCATATATGACAAGGTCATTGGATGGTAGCTCGTCACAGGCTTACGTAATACGGTATATAATTAGGAGTTCAGTTTCAGGTTTATAGTGGTGTGACTCTGAAATTAGTGATCATATGATTGAGTTATTCGGTACAGAATGATGATCATATGGAATCACGGGAGCCCGATTATATATGTCCAATCAGTCCCTCTACTAGCTCCACATAATTCCTTAACGTTTGGCAAATTGATTTGTGTATGCTATTGGCTAGTTTATTATGCATGGATGGTGATGACACAGGATTAGGATGGTAGACAAGATTCTCTCCGGTTGGATTCAGATTTTGTTTTGGATAATAGAGTACACAATTATTCGAACTCTAAATAAAGTTGCCATGATTTTATTTGAGATTGGATTGGAGTTGTAGAAAATTATCCATGAGAACAAGAATATGAAATACAACCGTTTTGTGGAATTTGAAATTTGAATTTTGAAATTTGAAATTTGAGTTTTGAAATTTGAAATTTGAATTTTGAATTTGAAATTTGAATTTGAAATTTGAATTTGAAATTCGAATTTGAAATTTAAATTTGAAATTTGAAATTTGAAATTTGAAATTTGAAATTTGAATTTGAAATTTAAATTTGAAATTTGAAATTCAAATTTTGAATCACAGTCCAAGTAGGATTCGAATTTGTTGTGGAAAATCCACAAGGTTTGAAATTCGAATTTGAGTTGGATTTGGAGAGGATAATCTTGTTAGAATCCTACTTGAATTTTGAATCCAAATCCCAACAAATAAGGGACGAATTTTTGAGAATAATTCTCATGAAAAATTCGGTTTTTGTGGATAAGATTCAAGGGAAAATTCAAGTTTCAATCCTAGTTGAATTTGGATTCTCTCCTTCCCTAAAAGTGGCCGAAATTTTGGAGCCTTTATCCAAGGAAAATTCGGTTATTTTGGATAAGGTTGAGATAAGATTCAAGCTTGAAAATCCTAGTGGAATTTTTGATTCTCCCTTATCCATAATGGCCGAAATCTTTTGGAGGATTTTCTCCTTGTGAATTTCGGATTTTTTGGTTGAAAAAGGGAGATAAAATTCTAGTTAAAATCTTGTTAAGATTTGGATTGGATTTATCTTAGGAAAAACCGAATTTATTGTTAGGATTATCCTATGGAAAAAATTCGGATTTTTTGGTTAAAGATAAGGGAAAATATCTTTTCCTAATCCAATTCAAATTCAGAGAATCACCTCATGCAGGTCTATAAATAGAGGTCCTGCCACTCCAGTTCTCTCAGACCACAGACTCTCAGGTGAGCAGGCTTATTGTTGCACAGCTCATCGTGACAATAAAGTTCTTTAGAGATCTGGGTGGTCGGAAGAAGACTAGCAGTGCTAGCATATCGATCGAGGTTCAGAGTGCCCACACACTCAGCCATTCGGGAATTGGAGAATAGTAGAGAAGGCTAGTTGGTTGAAGCCTCCGGTCATTCTCCTCCTGCATATTGGCGTCCTTGAGGTATGAGTTTTAATTGTTGTTGATTTATTGTATATGGCATCATGAGATATTTAACGATCTAAAAAAATTTTATTATTCCGCTGCGCCACTCTGATACGTTTTTACCGATTTATTTTCCTACAGTGCGACATCGTGTGTATAGAATACATATTTTTAACATACTGAAAAACATCATTTTATTCATGCCGTAGGCGGAATTGTACTTACCCAACTTTGCAAGTAAAAATGCATACTCGCGCCTTTAACATTTTACAGGTGACTACCTGACTTCAATAACATTTCTTATCAGCATCTCTGTAGAGTCACTACTACTGTGAGTGACTATTACTTGTGCTTCTATTTGATACCGAGGCCCATCGGTACCCTATTGGCCTACTATGGGGATTTGGTGTCTGACTCGTATCGTGTTTGATCAATCGTCTACTTGACAGATTAATCATCGTCCCTCACAGTGTTGTTTGAAACACGATCCTTGACTAGTTTACCGATCAGTCAACAGACCAGTTACCTCGCATATTGGTAACTAAGTAGTCTACCGGGTTACTATGTGTAAACTGGTGTAGTAACTGATCGGGTCACTTTGATTGTTGGGGCGTGGTAGCCTACCAGGCTACTATTCCTTGTTTGGTGTAATGGCCCACTAGGCCACTATGTCTCGCTTGGGATAGTAGCCTACTGGGCTACCATGGCTTGTTTGGTGTGGTAGCCTACCGGGCTACACACACCGTTTCTCTTTGGAAAAAGTGTAGGTTGACTTAAAAGTTCTTGGAAAAATTCTTTATTTTTGGAACCATACCCTTATCACCCCGTTGGAAGGTGGGGGACGTTTTTATAAAAATCATGTTTGTATTTTGAAGGTGTTAAAACACATTTTATTTTGAAGAGTATAAATTACATTTTTAAAGTTACATTTTAAAGGTGGTTTTTGAACAATTTTTCAAAACCATTTTGAAATTTGATCGAAACGACTTTGTTTGCGATTTTGGTGAACATGAAAGTTTTCGTCCTCGACAAGGTGAACAAATCTTGTGTTCACCTTGGAGCCTAAATCCAACTCTAACGGCTACTAATTCCATTAAACCCATAGGCTTATGCCCAGTTTTTTGAAATATTCCCAGTTTTACGTCTCTATAAAAATGGCTCTATTTGAGGCTCTAAACTGCCAAATTTTTAAGACATACATAGGTCGTTTTCAAGGTCTCGATGAGATATACAACTTTTGTGTTGAGCTCGAAGTTTGGTTCGGACTCTAAGGGGTCCGTTTTCACTAAAACCCGTGCCTATTTTTGGGTTCGGATTTTGTTCCCAGTTTGTTCATAGTTTCGGACACCGAGTGAAAAACACTCTAAAAACCTATTTAGGTTCATTTTTGGCTGAGGCCTATTTGATGCAAAAATGACCATATCAAAATTTGCTTAAAACACTGTGTTTTACTGAATCCCAAATTTAGAACCTAAGTGGGTCAAAATGGCCAAAATCTATGGCCTTTCCTAGGGACAGATTTATGTCCAGCCATGTTCCTACTTGTTCATAATATCACACATACCATAGCCATTCGTAAAAATTTGTAAACACAATCACAACCACATAAACTTCAAAATGGAAACTTAAGAGCTCAAAATTAATTATTACAAACCATTTGCATAAACAAATACACATAAATGACCTTGATCAAAACTTAAAACCAACTAATAAAAAATAAGGTTTTCAGTTTACCTTTGTGCCTTGAACCAAGCACGGTTTCAACTAGGGCTTAAGGAGTCAAAAATGGTCATGGGAATCCAAAAGAGTGGGTCTGTTTTCACTAGTAACAATACCAAAAATTTCTCTTAAAAACCAAATCAAAATAGAAACTAAAAACTACAAAGATCGATTTTGAAGACTTACCCTTGGTGCTTTAGAATGACTTGGATTCGACTTCTTCTAACACAAGCTTGTGAAGTTTGATTTTTAGTAAGTTTTTGGTATGATTTATGGCTTGAAAAAGTGAAGGTTTGGGGGCTTAAAGGGGGTCAGTTGCAGCTAGTAGAAAAGGAAGAAATGGTTGTGTTTTTGGAGTGGCAAATGAAAGAACAAAACCCTTGTGCAAAGGGTGCCTTTTATAGGCAAAATTAATCAAGCTTAAGTAGACTTAATCCTAATTAATTGTCCACTAAATTAGTCAAATCATGGGATAAATTGCTGTCCATTTTTAGACCAAAATGGGCCTGGGCTGTTGCCTTAAATGGGAGAAGAATAAAGAAACATTTGTTGACCATACTTTTGAAACCCCATGAATAATCTATTCCATATGTCATAGCTTTTGTATTTTTTTAATGGCCACCTTTTGGGCTATGTGTGCAGCTGATTACAACTGCTTTTGCAGCTAAGGGGCACTTAATTTTAAGGCCAAAATTCATCTATGTTGGCTTTATAATGCAGTCTAATTTTATACGGTGGTGTTCGGTCCTTTCTCGGCAGTGTTCTACTTTTCACCCGAAAATTGGATTTCTAAATCTGATTTTTTTACTATAAATTCCTAGTTGTTTTATACTATCTAAGAGCCTATTATCAGTCTAAATTACTATTCATTTCCTATACTGTGGTTGTGTCTACACTGTGTTGTCCTTTCGCACGCAAACCAAGGTGTTCTCGGGTGAAATTTCAGACACAACCTCTCTTGACTTATTTGGATGTGTTGATTCCATTTTTATTAGTTTTATGTCCATCAGAGGTCGTCTGAACCAATTTTCGGGATCTGTGTTACCCCACCTCGAAAAACATGTCCGGTACCTGATTAACTAATTTGGACGTTTGAGTCCAAATATATCAGTTTTGGAGCGAGTAAAGGTCATTTTGACCCTCATCCTGATACTGCATATCTTTCAAACTAAAATTTTTGTTTTATGCTCAATCAACTGGATTGAGTCTACTAACCGTTCATATATCAGTTTTAGGTCAATTTAAGGCCGTCTCGGCCAATAACTTGACACTGCGATCCTTACTATTCACTATTCACTATTCACTATATTTCACTTAACTAACCAGTCTGAGTGCTCTGCTCCGGTTTTATCAGTCTCTAGGTGAGAGGAGGTCATCCAGACCATTTTCTCAATACCATACCCTTGCTAGGGTTTTCTCTCACTATCGTGCTCAGATGTTCGGTTCGAGTGTTCTGGTGATTTGTTCACTAGTCTTGTGTCAAGAAATGGTCATCCGGACCAGTTTCCTGATACTGCTTGTCTCACACATACATACACATAATAGGGTAGACCGGGTTCACTGTCGATCACCCATTTCACTGCATGAATAGTATTTAAATAGTACTATATCTATTTAATCTATTCAACTGGAAAATATACTGTATTTTTCCAACTTAATTACTCCTTACATAGTAATTAGGTTTCATGCATTTTGAGGGTTTGTGTAACGACTTTCTTCCCATTACACAGCCTTCAACACGGCCTCTAACACAGGCATGTATAAGGCAATACGGGTGTGTATACACTGGACACGGGCATGTACTAGTTGAAATTCTTCAACGCAGTCATTAACATGGGTGGTACACGACCTCTTACATAGCTGTGTTCTTGACTGTGTCTCTGTACATGGCCATGTTCAACATGGCCTTCAACACGGTCGTGTCTCTGTACACGGCCATTACACGGCCTTCAACACGGCCTCTAACATGGCCATGCATAAGGCAACACGGGTGTGTATACACAGGACACGGGCGTGTACTAGTTGAAATTCTTTAACATGGTCATTAACCTGGGTGGTACACGACCGTGTTCTTGACTGTTTCTCTGTACACGACCATGTTCAATTACACAGCTTCTCACGTGTTCATAACTTGAACGGTACATGACCTCTTACACAGCTGTGTACCTGACCGTGTTCTACTACACGGCCATGTTCACTTACATGGCTACACACACGTACACAGTTCGATTGGTACACAGCCACTTAAACGGCCGTGTAGAGGACCATGTACTTTAAAAGTTGTACTAAAATGCGTCAAATCATCCCTTAATTTCTCATTAAATGAAAATCAAGTTACAGGAATGGGGCAGTCCTTACAATCTACCCCCCTTACAAAATTTTCATCCTCAAAAATTAGAATAAGTCTGAGAAGTCTCTCTTCATATCCTCTTCCCATTCCCACATGGCTTCTTCTATATTGTGGTTCCGCCACAATACTTTTACCAACGGAATAACCTTATTCCTAAGGATCTTATTTTCCCTAGCTAAAATCTGTATGGGTTTCTCCTTGTACATCAAGTCAGTGTGGACTTCAACGAGTTCCTAACTCAGAATGTGGGAACTGTCAAGCACGTACTTCTTCAGCATTGAGACGCGGAAAACATTATGTACGGAAGCTAGTTCGAGAGGAAGCGCTAATCGATAGGCTACATTCTCGACTTTCTTAATAATCTCAAAGGGTCCTATATACCTAGGACTCAGCTTCCCTTTCTTCCCAAAGCGCGCCACCCCTTTCATGGGTGCCACCTTGAGGAAAACTGAATCTCCTTCTTGAAATTTGAGAGGCCTTCATCGTCTATCCACGTAACTCTTCTAGCGGCTATGTGTTGTATCCAGCCTCTCTCTTATAAGCTTCACATCTGCCGTGGTATCCTTGATGAAGTCAATGCTAGTGAGTTGTTTTTCTCTGGTTTCATGCTAGTGAACTAGAGATCGACATCTTCTTCTGTAGAGTGCCTCGTATGGAGCCATCCCAATCGAGGAATAATAGCTATTATTGTACAAGAACTCTATCAAAGGTAGCTTCTGATCCCAATTCCCCTTGAAGTCTAAGACACACGCTCTCAACATACCTTCTAAAGTCTGAATAGTTCTCTCAAACTGGCCGTCAGTCTGAGGATGGAAGGCGGTGCTGAACTTCAGTTTAGTTCCCATTGCGGCTTGAACGCTCTACCAAAACCTTAAAGTGAAGCGTCCATCGCGATCTAAGATGATCGATTTGGGTACTCCATGCAGTCTTACTATTTGAGTGACGTACATTTCTGCTAACCTCTCTACCGAGTAGCTCAACTCCATGGCTAAAAATCGAGCTGATTTTGTTAGTTGGTCCACAATTACCCAAATGGCATCGTTTTCGCTTGAGGTCCTGGGCAATCTGACCATGAAATCCATGGTAATTTGCTCCTATTTCCATTCTGATAGCTTGATCTTTTGTAGTTCTCCTCTCGGTCGCTGATGTTCTACTTTAATTTTCTAGCAGGTGAGGCATTTTGCTACGAACTCGGCGATATTCTTCATGTGTGGCCACCAAAAATTCCTTTTTAGGTCCTAGTACATCTTATTTGCTCCTATATGTACCGAGTATGGTGTATCATGAGCCTCTGATAGGATAATTTTCTGGAGTTCTTCATCCTTTAGAACACACACTCTATCTCCAAAATAGAGTATGCCATCTTTAGAGACTTGGAACTCTGAATTCTGGTCCTCCATTGCCTCATTTTTGAGCTTTTCTAGGGACGAATCGAGGTCCTGGCCGGTCTTGATTTCTTCTAAGAGTATTGTCAGACAACCTCCCTGTTAACATCTCAATCTTGCTATTCCATAGCTCATCTTGTAGTGCTTCTGGCAAGGCATGGATAGCCATAAGTGACGAGGTATGCTTTCTACCCAGCACGTTGGCCACCTTATTGACTTTCCCTGGATGGTAAAGGATTTCACAGTCATAATCCTTAACCAGTTCCAGCCATCTTCGTTGCCTCATATTAAGCTCATTCTGCATGAAAATGTATTTGAGGCTCTGGTGGTCCTTGTAGGTCTCGCATTTAACTCCACAAAGGTAATGCCTCCATATTTTGAGTGCAAAGACGACTGCTGCAAGCTCCAGGTCGTGCGTTGGGTAGTTCTTCTCGTGGTTCTTGAGTTATCACGAAGCGTACGTGACTACTTTACCACCTTGCATTAATATAGCTCCTAATCTAGTCTTGGATGCGTCACTGTAAATCACAAAATCTCCTTGTTCAGCATCTAGTATGGTCAAGATCGGGGCGCTTGTGAGTTGGCCTTTCAGCTCTTGAAAGCTCTTGTCACATTTGTCAGTCCACTCATTCTTCTTCTCCTTCTTTGTGAATGTTGTGAGTGGTGTGGCTAGCTTTGAGAATCCTTCTACAAATCATCGGCAGTACCCCGCTAGACCTAAGAAGCTACGGATTTTTGTTACATTCTTTGGAGTTGGCCATTTACTAACTGCTTCTACTTTCACTGGGTCCACGGACACTCCCTCCTTAGAGACCACATGACCGAGGAAGTGGACCTTCTCCAACCAAAATTCACATTTGGAGAATTTGGCATGTAGCTGATGCTCCTTAAGCTTGTATAGGATAGCTCTCAAATGCTCCTCATGCTCCTCCTTTGTCTTAGAATATACGAGTATGTCATTGATAAGCACAGTGACAAACTTTTCTAGGAACTCCTTGAATGCTCAGTTCATCAAGTTCATGAAAGCTACAGGTGCATTTGTCAGTCTAAACGACATAATGAGGAACTCATAATGCCCATAGCGTGTTCAGAATGCTGTCTTGGGTATGTCTGCATCCCTAATTCCCAATTAGTGGTACCTAGAACGTAGGTCGTTCTTAGAAAATATGGCAGTGCCTTGTAGCTGGTCGAACAAATCGTCGATCCACGGTAATGAATACTTCTTCTTGATCATGATCTTATTCAGCTCCTGGTAGTCGATACACATCCTTAACATCCCATCTTTTTTCTTCACGAATAATACAGGTGCTCCCCAGGGTGAGCAACTCTATTGGATGAAGCCTTTGTCCATTAGATCCTTTAGCTGAGTCTGTAGCTCCTTTAATTCTGCTGGGGCCATTCTGTAGGTGGCCTTGGATATAGGTGCCGGTCCTGGTAATAGCTCGATTTTGAATGATATCTCGCGCTCCGGCGGAAGCCCTGGAAGATTTTTAGGGAATACTTCCGTGAACTCCTTTACTACAGGTACATTGTCCGGTCTGGTTTTCACTTCTTGGGTCATATCCATGATGTGTGTGAGAAAACCGATGCATCCGCTGGATAGTAGCTGGTGAGCCTTCATTGCCGATATCATCGTCTTCAACAGCTTTAATGATAAGCCCTTGTAGGCAAATTTTTCATGTCCGTATAGGTCGAAGGTCACCTCCCGTCTCTGAAAGTCTATAACGGTGTAGTACTTGGCAAGGAAATCCATTCGTACAATCATGTCATAGTCACACATGTCAATGACGATTAGGTCCACGCTCAGCTTGTGCCCACCGATAACTATTGGCACATAGTGTACCCAATAGTTAGACAACAAAACTTTCCCAGAGGGAAAGGCAGTTTGAAAAGTCTGGTTCATCTTATCTAGGTTCTTGCCTAACCTCCTAGCAAATTCTGATGATGTAAAAGAGTGCGTAGCTCCAGAATCAAATAAAACCAGTGCAGTGGAGTTGGCAACAGAAAGCTGACCTGTCACCATGGCTGAGGTTCCGGCCTTTGCATCCTCACGAGTGAAGGCGTAAATCCTCCCCTGCAGCTTTAGAGCTTCTAACCTACCTTGGTTGATCGACGGGCCTTCAATTCTTCCCTGGGTGACATGTAGTTGTCCGCTAGTAGGGTAGGCTTGGCCTTGCTAATTTTACGGGTTAAAGCAGTAGTCCTTGGCAAAGTGGCCTTCCTTGCCACATATGTAACAACCGCTGGTGCCCTGGCGGCACTCTCCAGGATGATTCTTTCCATATTTCAAACAAGGTGGGTGTTGATTGCCATTTCCCCCACAGTTGTGCTTCTTTTAGGGGAAATTCCTTTGTTGTCCCTAGTTACTCTGGATCCCTCTTCTTTTGTTGTTGTTATGGTTGGACTGCCTGTGGTGTTGGTTGTTTCCCATGCTATGCCCCTTGTTTTGTAAGTCGGGGTTTGGTCTTCCCTTGATCTGCTTCGGCTGGTTCTTTTCTTCCCTCTTGGCCTTGAAGATCTGGGCCTTACTCTCCTTGTCTTGGGCCAACCAGTATTCTGCCCGGATGGCCCTGTTGACACACTCAACTACGGTTGTTGGCCCATGACTCCCACTGTATACCTAGATGGCAGTATCCGTCTGGAACATTTTTAGCATTCTCCTGACCCTTTCCTTCTCTGTTGGCACTAAGTCGGGGCAAAGTCATGCTAGTTGTTCGAACTTCCTTACGACCTCCATGACCATCAGGCTGCCCTAGCACAGACTGTTGAATTCGTCTTGCTGGACTGCTAGGGCTTCATCATTGAAATACATTTCTCTGAACTCGATAATAAAGTCTGCCCAGTTCATTACGTTAACATCCCTCCTAATAGCCATGGTCTTCCACCACTAGCGTGCTCATTTGCATAGGGTGAGGGTTATGCATAGTACTTTCTCTCTTTCAGTTAATCCCATAAGGTCGAGTATGACTTGGATGTCGGTCAACCAGTCATCTACTTTAATGGGGCTTGTAGTCCCCTCGAATTCGGGCACCTTCATACGCCTAAACCACTCATACAGGTCACGCTCTCTATGGGCTGGCACAAGGATATGGGTCATTGCAGAAGCAGCCATAGCCAGCGGTGCTAGCATTGCTTGGACTAGTGGGGCCACTTATTCCCTAGGGCTATCGGGGGCTGTTGGTACCGCTACGACTGGCACCTCTTCTGGTTGTGGTGCCTGAGATTATCGGTTCAATTGCTCCCGAAGTTGGTTAAGCTCCTATTGTTGGTTTAACATCATTTCCTGCATGGCTATGAGCCGTGCCATTAGTTCGTCGTCTTGGGTGGCTTGAGTGGTCTGTGATCTTGTTCTTGCCATTGTCACCTATGTAACCCTATCACATAACAGGAAAGAGAACATAAGCTCCTCAAATTTGGTACTTGGGGCTCGTATTACATATCATTTTCCTTCTTACTAAACAACCATAGATAAAAAAAACATATATACTCATTTTATATCTTCCTTTCTCCTATTGTGATGTTCATTACAATTGCCGCATCGTATTGAGACATCACATAAGTGCCAGGAACCGCCCTACACTCCATATTATACTTCGATCATACTTGTGGAAAACTCATATTTAGGCCCTCAGGATAAAATGATACTGCTTTTCATATTAGATACCACAAAAATATACATATATATAAATATATATCCAAAATTCTAGTTCGGTAAGAGCGATACACACTTACCAATATACAAACCCAACAAGTACAACTAGATAAGTCTGACGGGCAAAAGCTACTATTTCCCTCTACATTTACAAAACAAAGTTCCTGTGAGAAGGGTTACTACTACTTGGAGGATATTCCTGACTCTGCGTCAGACATTTCATCATCCTCATTGTCACTCAAAGGGAACTCCTCGGGATCTTCATCTTCATCTCCCTAGATAATACTACCTTCATCGTCACTGGCAATGATAACCTGGGGCTCATACATTTCTACCCACTCATCGTCATTGATGTGGTCAGGGATCTCCTCCTCCTCGTCGTTAGGTTGAGCATTGGGGATAGCCTCATCACCATCTTCATCCAGTTGGTGTTCAGGAGACTGAGGGACTGGCTCTAGGTCCTCCATCGAATCTCTATTGTCTTCAGGTATTGTTGGCTGCTGTTCGGCCACGAATCCTTCGTCGGTTAGTTGAGGTACTACGTTTGTCAGGTCGGGGTTGAGTGCAACTCGCTCAGCGTCCACTATGTCTCAGACCAGGCACCTTAGGTTCTCATGTGGCGGAGGGTAGTGGACGTGGTCCCTCACGTACCATGGAATCCCTCTCCAAAGCAAGTCGGTTACCTTTGCAAACGGTTTGTCTAAGTGAATGCTCGGCAACATGGCGTCCAAAAATCACTGACAATAATGTACCATGGTCTCTCCCTCGTAAATGTCCCAAATGTTAGAGAGGACCGGATATCTCCTTTCATACATATCATCCTAGATATCTGCATCCTTAGCTGGGCCGTCGGAGTTGTGAAGATCTTGGCAGAACTCAGCCCACTATATCGTTGGACCTCTGATCCTGCGTCAATCGTTCCACTGCGTCATTACTAGTCCTCGCAATCGGCTACTGGCCATTACCACCTGTAGACGGGGTGGAATATGGCACCCTTCAAAGATTGTCTGCATATGATGAATCCAATAAGAGTGTTCGTATAGATTACTGCCATCGTATGAGTGTGGTCGCATTGTAGCGAAGGCTATACTCGCTTCCCGGTCCTCTTGCACTTGTCGGGGGTCAATTGGAGCAGTCATCCTCCTACTATAACTTAAATGTCAACTTATATACTAATATTTAAAAAGAAAAGTTAACTTACTTGGATAGATGAGGTAGGTGTACGGCAATGTGAGGTAGGGTGGCAGGAAACTGCTCTAATACCAACTGTGATGCCCCGTGGCCTCAATGGCCCGGACCGTCACTAAAACTTGCTTACTTGATTATACTTTCTTGCAATTGGATACTTGACTAGATATCATAAATTTAGGGATATTTTTTTTTGAACACGTACGTATACCGATTACTATTCAAAATACTATTTAATGGTCACTATTCAAAAATACAGTTTATGGTTACTGTTCAAAAATACTATTTAACGGTTACTATTTAAAAACACTATTTAACGATCACTATTCAAAAATACAGTTTACAGGTGCTATTCAAATATATTATTTAACAGTGACTATTTAAAATTATTATTTGGCGATTACTGTTCCTAAATACCGTTTGACAGTTACTATTCAAAATAGTATTTAACCATTATTATTCAAAATACTGATACTCAAATTTGCGGAAGATAAATCGCGGTGTATCCATACCCTTGCCCTCACATCCACCTCCGCCACCACCATCGCCCATTGGGGTTTAAGCCGTAGGACGCTTACCTGCAGCATGAACATACTACGTGAGCTTTGTGCCCAGTAAGTACAACATGTTTACCGCAAAACATGTTCAATATAACATGTTCAATATAGTACATACTTAAAAACATATAAGTAATCATATATCATATATACTACTTTAACATATCACATATCACACATCATATCAATGATTATAAAACTTTACATAACATATGCATAACAGAAACATCGTGTACTGAGTGCATCCAGAAGCATGGTGAACTATAACTAATGCATGATCCAGTTATGTTCATTTATGCTTCATTATTTTCCTTTCTTTTCCTTGTCTATTTAGGGCCCGTGTGTCAGTACCGTATGTGCACAGACCATCGATAATGCTCGTGGTTAAAAACCAGAGAGCCATCAACGGATGCTCAACTTTCTGCTTTAACTTACTTTAAAACCCTTTCAACTGAAAATGCTGGTACGACATGCCTATACATTTCCATCTTCTTTATCTTTTCTAGCCACATGCTTTTCTAAGCTATCCCTAATCCTACCTGGCAGGGACGTATGGCGTCTAACTTGTTATTTCATCAATCTACTTGATTGTGAAACGATATGCTCTTAAATATGCGGTGCGACATCGTGTGCATGGTATACACATTTTTAACATACTAAAAAATATCATTTAACATCATTTTATTCATGCCGTAGGCGGAGTTGTACTTACCCAAATTTGCAAGCAAAAATGCATACTCGCACCTTTAACAATTTACAGGTGACCACCTGTCATCAATAACATTTCTTATCAGCATCTCCGTAGAGTCGCTACTATTGTGAGTGACTATTACTTGTGTTTCTATGTGATACCAAGGCCCATCAGTACCCTATTGGCCTACTGTAGGGATTTGGTGTTTAACTCGTATCGTGTCTGATCAATCGTATACTTGATAGATTAATCATCGTCCCTCATAATGTTGTTCGAAATGCGGTCCTTGACTAGTTTATCGATCAGTCAACTGATCGGTTACCTTGTGTGTTGCTAACGAAGTAGTCTACTGGGTTACTATACATAAGCTGGTGTAGTAACCGACCGAGTTACTTTGTTTGTTGGGGCGTGGTAGCCTAACGGGTTACTATTCCTTATTTGGTGTAATGGCCCACTAGGCCACTGTGGGTCACTTAGGGTAGTAGCCTACTAGGTTACCATGGCTTGTTTGGTGTGGTAGCCTACCGGGCTACACATACCGTTTCTCTTAGAAAAAAGTGTAGGCTGACTTAAAAGTTCTTGAAAAATCCTTTATTTTTGGGACCACCCGTTATCACCCCGTTGGAAGGGGGGGGGACGTTTTTATGAAAGCCATGTTTGTATTTTTAAAGTGTTAAAACACATTTTATTTTGAAGAGTATAAATTACATTTTTAAAGTTACATTTTAAAGGTGGTTTTTGAACCATTTTTGAAAACCATTTTGAAACTTGATCGAAACGACTTTGTTTGTGATTTTGGTGAACATGAAAGTTTTCATCCTCGACAAGATGAACAAATCTAGTGTTCACCTTGGAGCTTGTGCCTAATTCCAAATTTAATGGCTCCTAATTCCATTAAACCTGTGGGCTTGTGCCCAGTTTTTTGAAATATTCCCAGTTTTACGTCTCTGTAAAAATAGCTATGTTTGAGGCTCGAAACGGCCATATTTTTAAGACATGCATAGGTTTTCAAGGTCTCGATGAAATCTATAACTTTCGTGTTGAGTCTGAAGTTTGGTTCGGAATCTAAGGGGTCCGTTTTTACTAAAACCCGTGCCTATTTCTGGGTTCAGATTTTGTTCCTAGTTTGTTCACAGTTTTGGACACTGAGTGTAAAACACTCTAAAAACCTATCTTAAGTTCATTTTTGGTCGAGGCCTATTTGACGTAAAAATGACCATATCAAAATTTTCTTAAAATACCGTGTTTTACCAAATCCCAAATTTAGACCCTAAGTGGGTCAAATGGCCAAAATCTGTGGCCCTTCCTAGGGATAGATTTATGTCCAGCCACGTTCCTACTTGTTCATAACATCACACATACCATAGCCATCCATAAAAATTTGAAAACACAACCACAACCACAACCACAACCACATAAACTTGAAAATGGAAACTTAAGAGCTCAAAATAAATTATTATAAACTATTTGCATAAACACATACACATAAATGGCCTTGATCGAAACTTAAACCCAACTAACACAAAATAGGGTTTTCAGTTTACCTTTGTGCCTTGAACCAAGCACGGTTTCAACTAGGGCTTGAGGAGTCAAAAATGGTCATGGGAATCCAAAAGAGTGGGGTCTATTTTTGCGAGAAACAATATCAAAAATTTCTCTTAAAAACTAAATCAAAATAGAAACTAAAAACTACAAGGATCGGTTTTGAAGACTTACCCTTAGTGCCTTAGAATGACTTGGATTCGACTTTTCTTAGCACAAGCTTGTGAGGTTTGATTTTTGGTAAGTTTTTGGTATGATTTGTGGCTTGAAAAAGTGAAGGTTTGGGGCCTTAAAGGGGGTTGGCTGTAGCTTAGAAGAAAAGGAACAAATTGTTGGGTTTTTGGGGTGGCAAATGAAAGAACAAAACCCTTGGGCAAAGGGTGCCTTTTGTAGGCAAAATTGATCAAGCTTACTTAGACTTAATCCTAGTTAATTGTCCGCCAAATTAGCCAAATCATGGGACAAAGTGCTGCCCATTTTCAGACCACGGCTGCCTTAAATGGGAGAAGAATAAAGAAACATTTGTTGACCATGCTTCTGAAACCCCATGAATAATCTATTCCATGTGTCATAGCTTTTGTATTTTTTTCAATGGCCACCTTTTGGGCTATGTATGCAGCTGATTACAGCTACTTTTGCAGCTAAGGGGCATGAAATTTTAAGGCCAAAATTTGTCTGTGTTGGCTTCACAATGCAGTCTAATTTTATACGGCGGTGTTCGGTCCTTTCTCGGTAGTGTTCCAATTTTCACCCAAAAATTGGATTTTTGAATCCGATTTTTGTACTGTAAATTCCGAGTTGTTTTATACTATCTAAGAGCTCATTATCAGTCTAAATTACTGTTTACATCCTATACTATGGTTGTGTCTACACTATGTTGTCCTTTCATACGCAAACCGAGGCGTTCCCGGGTGAAATTTCAGACACAGTCTCTCTTTACTAATTCGGACGTGTTGATTCCATTTTTATTAGTTTTAGGTCCATCAGAGGTTGTCTAGATCAATTTTCAGGATCTGTGTGACCTAACCTCAAAAAACGTGTCAGTGCCCGATTGATTAATTTGGACGTTCTGAGTCCAAATATATCAGTTTTTGAGTGAGTAAAGGTCATTTTGACCCTCATCCTGATACTGCGTATCTCTCAAACTAAAATTCCTGTTTTATGCTCAATCAACCTGATTGAGTCTACTAACCATTCATATATCACTCTTAGGTCAATTTAAGGCCATCTCGGCCAATAACTTAACACTACGATCCTTACTATTCACTATTCACTGTCTTTCACTTAACTGACCAGTCTGAGTGCTCTGACTCCGATTTTGTCAGTCTCTAGGTGAGAGGAGGTCATCCAGACCATTTCTAGATACCGTACCCTTGCTAGGGTTTTCTCTCACTATCGTGCTTAGATGTTCGGTCCTAGCGTTCTGGTGATCTGTTCACCAGTCTTGTGTCAGGAAATGGTCATCCGAACCAATTTCCTTACACTGCTTGTCTCACACATACATACACATAATAGGGTAGACCGGTTCACTATTGATCACCCTTTTCATTACATGAATAGTACTTAAACAGTACTGTATCTGTTTAATCTATTCAACTGGAAAATATACTGTATTTTTCCAACTTAATTTCTCCTTACATAGTAATTAGGTTTCATGCATTTTGAGGGTCTGTGTAACGGCTTTCTTCCCATTACACGACCTTCAACACGGCCTCTAACACGGGTGTGTATAAGGCAACACAGGCATGTATACACCAAACACGGGCATGTACTAGTTGAAATTCTACAACACGGTCATTAACCTAAGTGGTACACGGCCTCTTACACAGCTGTGTTCTTGATCGTGTCTCTGTACATGCTCATGTTCAGTTACACAGCTTCTCACGTGCTCATAACCCGAGCGGTACACGGCCTCTTATACAGCTGTGTACCTGACCGTGTTCTACTACACGGCCATATATACTTACACGGCTACACACACGTACACAGTCCACACAGCGGTGTATAGGACCATGTACTTTAAAAATTGCACTAAAATGCATCAAATCATCCCTTAATTTCTCATTAAATCAAAATCAAGTTACAAAAATGGGGCTGCCCTTACAGTAGGTAGCATTAATGGTGTAGATTAAAGGGAATCTTGGATCAGGGGCCAAAATTTAGCCAAAATGGCATGAAAAAAATTTAGGGAAAATGGGTGAATAGCGGTTGGCCAATAGCAAGAAAAATCGACAAAAATTTTGCTTTTTGGTCCCTAGAATATTGCTAAAAAGTCCCTAAACAATTACAAATTGTTGGGAAAAATTGCAAATTGGTCCTCTACTCTGTTGCCTATAAATAGATGAGGAAAATCCACTTTGAAAATCAGAAAAAACAGCCAAAACTCTGCCCCTTTGTGGCCGTGAGCTACCTGCCCCCTTTAAGCCAAAATTTTGACCAATTTTCTTCACAAAATTAGCCTTCAATCCTAGTCCAAGTATCAAGGGATCAAATTGATAAGGTGAGCCACAATTTTGAAGCATTTCTTGTTGATTTTCTTCATGAAAATCGTGGCTTATTGGTGTGGAAAAATGTTGAAAATTTGACGAATTGTTTTAGTGTTTATGTTGAGTTGGTGATGTGGTGATTAAAGCATGTTGTAGAATTTAGAAACAAGCAAAATTGATGCATTTTTCCTATTGAAAATCGTGGCCTATGAACATAAGATTATGGAAAATTTTGTGATGAATTTAGTCAAGAAAGTATTGGTAAATGATTATAAGATTGAGGAAAGATTTTCCTAAGGTTTTGAACATGAAACCGTGGCATATAAAGGCTAGGTTGGAATGAAAATTTCTTAGGTATTTTAATGTTGAATTACGCATTAGAAACCCTAAGATTGACATGTGATAATTGAGCCTTGTGACAAAAAAATTCTTGTTGTTGTTTTCCATGTGAAAACCGTGGCCATGATTGTGGAAAATTGATGAAATTTGTGTTGTGAATGAAATGATGGATAATGTGAAAAAGTTTTATGTAAAGTTTGGTAACTTTACATAAAATAAGTCTCTGGTATAGTACGTGATAAGTCTCTGGTTCTGAAATTTACAAAAAGAGATGAAATGTGTTGTAAAGTTGATAACAAAATAAATATATCCAAAGTAATAATTGATGATGGGTAGTAACAGACAATACTCTATCTATAGGGACCCAAACTAGAGACAAAAACAAACTGCAGAGGATTTCTGAAGGTCGACATTATCGCAGTTGTGGTAAGTTCAAGCATTTTCATGTCTGCAACATAAAATACCGTGATATTTAATTATGTACTAATTGTACAATAGATGTAAAGTCCTATGGGTATTAGGGTGTAGTTAGACTAAGACACCCAGAGAAATGATAAATTGAGAAGTGTACTGTGGGTACACTATAAAAAGAGTGTGACTAAATTTAAGACACACCCTTTAAGAAAGAATGTGTTAAGACCTACGGGCATGAAAGGTTCTTGACTTTGAGGTGATAATTAATGCTACCCAGTCAGAATTGTAATTGAAAGACAGTAATGAAACCACTTTTGACGTACCGGCCTCCAATAATGAGGTGGAGGTTTATAGGTCCTTCGGGAACACAATGACCACATCGGGCGATGATGGACTGGGGAAGATTAGCCTCAGGGTCACTCCCAAGGCCCCTCACAATTAGCATGCATATAAAAATGGTACAAGGGCAAAATGAGCTCAAGACCAGAACATAAATAAAGATAATGACAAAAAATGTGATGAAAGCTATAATTGAGCATAATTGACACTAATGATAAGTGTAGTGGACTTAGTTAGAGTGATATAAATAGTAACCAGTTAGAATCAAAGTTACTATTCATCGATAAAAAGTCAAAGTACTGTACATAGTGAATAGTACTTTTCGTAGATAAATATTATTATTCATAAGAAATTTAATTATTGATATTTTGAATTTATATGATTCATATTATGCATGTTTGAACTTACTAAGCCTGTTACCTCACCATTTTGTTCATGTTGCAGGTAAGAAACTTTTCCGTAGATAACCTGGATGGCGGCAGGATATGCGGTGCTGATGGGATAGGGAATCCACTGTGGATTATGGTCTTACTACCAGTCTTCTACTGAGCGTCAAAGAGAGAGATTGAAAAAAATGTATTTTTAGAAACAAAGCTGAAAAAAATATATCTTTATAAATTATGTTGTATTGTACAAAAGACAACTAAAAGTTTAGTTTTAAAGTTTATATGGCTTTCATACATGGCTTTCATGCGAGGACAGTGTAAAAAAAATAGGTGTAAATTTTGGGCCCAATGAGATGAGAATTTAAAAGTAAAAGTGTTTTAGTGGCTACTTGATGAGGTACACGGGTTGTCGCAGTCAACTGCAGAGTTGGATTATAATGGTTTCACATGGCCAAGATCAGGAGCGTCACAGGTTGGTATCAGAGTGGTTGACTATATCCCTATTGGCACAAAGCGCAGCCTGCTCATCAATCCAAGTAAGTTAGCTTTCTTTAAGTTAGTTAACTTTTCGTTTACACGAGGTTATGTATTTTATAGATATACGATGACTAGGCCACCATACGTGTGACCTTAACCATACAGACCGAGAGGGCTGATTAGAGTATGGACCAGGTCTGTGATTAGGCCATCCATGTCCCAGCGACCGGTACATCGATCGTCAACGCCTGAACCGCCAGTGCCATAGGTTAGAGCATCAGCACCGATTCAAACGCAGCCTCTTTAACCGGTAGTTAACCCACCAGTCGACATGGATATCCTAGTTATTGGAGGACGACCACACACAGGAGCTAGAGTATCAGTAGTGTGGTACATGCCTTCTAAGGTAGTCATCCACCCACCTTTGAGGAAGGTCAACAGGGGATTTCTACCAGAGATTGGCTGCATGATGTGGAGACAATTATGCGCCAATGTGACATTGATGAGGACTACTGGGTTTTATTAGCAGTCGGTATATTTCGTGAGGATGCACAGATGTTATGGGAATATTGTGACTAGGACATGCTGTTAGGACATGACTGGGCTAAGTTTAGGCACATCATGATACAGCAGTTCCCGCCAAAGAGTCTAGCACCTGTTCCAGACCTTCCAGAGAGTAGGGTAGTAACACCACCACCTGTTATGCCCAGATACATAGATGTTAGAGAGTTTGTTCTCTGAGCAAAGAAACTACAGATGCTGCTTAGTGATACTGTCTTCACTTATGCAGTACAGTTCAAGGAGAACATTGTTAGGAGATGTCCCATGTCCAACCTCACTGACGGGGATTTTTTTGACATATTCTGGAAGGGGCTTACTATAGATCTACAACAAAGGGTAACCCCATTATATTCTACTACCTTACGAGAGTTTATAGTTATGGTAGTTAAAGTAAAGGATGAATTAATGATGGAGAGCATGGTGCGCAAGCGACACGAACAGTTATTGCAAGAGGCAATGCTAGATCGTCTTTATGGAGCACGACCTATGGCAAATGACCATGAGGCTGACCCATCAAGGCGACGAGATGGGACGAGTCCCACTAGAGGATCGACGCCATCCGTGACTGGAAATGATACGGATGAGGATGAAGAGGATTCGAAAGAAGTTCAGTTAGTTTCGGACCAACCTCAACTAGGGGACTAGATGTAAAAACATAAAAGATGTATAGATGTATATATATCTGTATATGTACATGTATGACTGTATCGAAAGGCTGTTTTGAGAAAAAAGCCTTCGAGTTGATATGTATATGAAAATTTTGAAATGAAATGACATGAAATTTTGATATGTCAAAATGATGAGATGTTTGAAATTATATGATGATAGAAACTATTTTTACTTATATTGTAAAAATATGTTTGTGGAAAATCTAACGATTGATTTTCATACGATTATAAGAAGTAGCAAAGATTGTGAACCCATGAAACTTGCGAAATATGAGAGGGTGTCCTGCCCTTTCATAAAGGGTAGATGAACTACAAGCGTTGATAGAAGCTCAGATGAAAGAGAATGTTGAGCTAAGGCAGAGATTAGCACAGATGGAACAGAGGCAAGGCCAAGATGAAGGCCAAACCTCTCAAATGGCTACACCTAAACAAGAAGTGCTGCCAGTTGTACCTAAAATAGTAGTAGAACCCCAATCGTAACCCCGAGTCAATCAGGAACCACTCTATGAACGATTTCAATGGATGAAGCCGTCAGAATTCGAGGGTTCCACAAACCCGCTAGAAGTAGAGGAGTGGCTGTCTTCACTCCAAATGATCCTGGAATTTATGGATTTGAATGAAGAAGAAAGGATAATGTGTGTACCTTTTGTATTGAAGAAGGATGCGAGATTTTGGTGGGATACTATCAAAATGAGAAGGAACGTGGACATGATGTCATGGGTAGACTTCTTAGAGGAATTTAATCAGAAATACTATGACCTTGTGTTGCTGTGACCCCAACAGAGGGAGTTTACAGAATTGAAATAGGGAAATATGACAGTGAGTGAGGTCTATCAAAAGTTTAATCAATTGTCCAGATTATGTCCATATGTCATCCCTACTGAGACAGAGAAAGTTCAAAAGATGCTTGGGATGTTCTAACATCTCGTCTTTAATAGATAGTGAGCTAACACCACCCACGACTGTAGCAGACTGTGTTAGTCGAGCCTTAAGAGTCGAATACCACCTAGCCTGATAAAAGGAACAAAGGGAGAAAATCTAGGACGCCAAGAAAAAGGGGAAAGTCTTGGCAAAAGCTACACAAGCTGGATCCCATGTTGGAAAAGGAAGTAAACCGTACTCGAATGTTAAGGCCGGACAATCAAGCACTTCTGGCCAACAGTCGCAAGGAAAAAGGGAAGGAAATAATTTCGGGAATAGGAATCAGTAGTGTGATTAAAATAATCAAAAAGCTATGATACCTTTGATTAAAATATCAAAGTTTTCAAGCACATGGCCAAGAAAATTTTTTGTTTATTTGGCCCTCCTTCCATGTGCAGCCCACAGCCCCTAGGGCAGAAAAATGGCAGCAAAGTTGTCCCTTGATTAAGCAAAAAATGTGAATAATTAAGTGAGCTTAAGCTTAAGTGAAATGGTTTAGCTTTGCTTATAAAAGGCATGCATGACCAAGGAGTGCCATTTTCTTTCATTTGGCTCCCAAAAACCACAACTCTTCTCTCCTTCTTTTCTTTCTATAGCCGACTACCCCAAGCCCCCAAAACTACCATTTTTCATTTCAAACACCCAGCCAAAAATTTACCAAAACCATCCCCCTTCAAACTTGTGATAAGAGGTTTTCATTTCAAGCCATTTCAAGGATATTCAAGGGTAGGTTTTTAGAAACTATCTTTGTGATTTCTAATTATTAGTTTGGGTTGATGTTAAGAAAAATTTTTTAGTGTCTTTGCTAGCATAAACCAACCCCAATCCCTCTTGATTCACATGGCCATTTTGGTCACCAAAGCTTCGATTCGGTGTGCTCGATTCCTAGCACGTAAGTTAAAATCGAAAAACCCCTTTTTGAAGTTTAGTTATTTTAAGTTTTTGATCAATAAATTTATGTGTATCATTTATACAAATGGGTTGTAATGAGTTTATTTTGAGCCCTTAGCATGTTTATTTTCAAGTTTATGTAGTTGTGTGATTTTTGGTTTAAGTTTATGAATGGTTGAGAGAATGAACACTTTTAAGGTGGTTAGACACAAATTTGGTTTAAGAAATAGGCCACGAGTTTTGGTCATTTTGACCATGTTAGAATCTGAATTTAGGATTTGCAAACATGGATTTTAAGGAAATTTCATTACGGTCGTTTTTGCATCAAATAGGTTTTGGCCAAAAATAACATTAAGATAGGGTTTTCGAGTGGTTTTCCTTCAGTGTCCAAAACTAGGACTAAAAATCTGAGCCCAGACATAGTCTCGGGTTTTGTTAAAAATGGGTAACTTAGAATCCGAACTGGATCTCAGACTCAACATGAAAGTTGTAGATCTCATCGAAATCTTTAAGATGACCTATCATGTTTTAAAAATTTGGCCGTTTCAGGCCTCAAACAGAGCCGTCTTTAAAATAGCGTAAAACTAGGATTTTTACAAAAACTGGACACGAAAATTAGGCATGGGTTTAGTAAGTTTAGGACCCGTTTGAGTATGATTTGAGCTCCGAGATGAACATGAGAATTGTTCATCTCATCGAGGATGAAAAGTTTTATATTCACCAAATTCACAAATTAAGTCGTTTCAAGTAAGTTTTAAAACAAGTTTGGGTAAATGGTTCAAAAACCATGTTTAAAATACAACACCAAAATGTGTTTTACACACTTTAAAATGAAAATGTGGTTTTAATAAAACGTCCCCCACCTTCCAATGGCGTGGCAAGGGGACGGTTTCAAAGCACATAATTTTTTCAAGAATTTTATAAGTCAACCAAAACAATTTTCAAAATGAACATAAACAGTAATGATAGCCTGGTAGGCTACCACACCAAACAAGTAATAGTAACCCGATAGACTACCTAGTAATGATGTACTAGCTAACCGGTTAGTTGACTGGTCGGTAAACCAGTCAAGGACCGTGTCTTGAATGAAATGGTGAGGAACGGTGATTAATCTGTCAAGTAGACAAGTTAATCAAACACGATAAAATTTAGATACCAAATTCCCAAAGTAGAACAGTTGTGTACCGATGGACCTCGGTATCCTACAACAATATAAGTTATAGTCACTAACGGTAATAGTGACCTAAGAACGATGTTAATTAATTTATTAGGTAATAAATCAATTAACCACGTCTAAGAGAATCAAACTCTGAAAAGAGAGTAAGTTAGTATTGACGGTAATCAATACCATACATTCGTCACTAACTGTACTAGTGACTCAGCAACAAATATTAATTGGGTATGTTATGTTGACAGGTAGATACCCTGTAACGTGATAAAGGCAAGAGTATAAGTTTGCATGCAAACTAGGTAAGTACAACTCTGCCTACAGCATGAGCAAAATAAATTTAAATGATGATTTTTACAGTATGCTAAGTATGCATACCATGCACATGTAAGGACCGCTCCATTCATGTAACTTGATTTTCATATAATGAGAAATTGAGGAATAATTTGATACCATTTGGTGCAAATTTACAAAACACGGTCAGGTAAATGGCCGTGTAAGAAGCCATGTACCGATTGAACTGTATACGTGAGAAAGGCCATGTGAGTGAACATGGCCATGTAGTGTAACACAGTCAGGTACACAGCTGTGTAAGTAGCCGTGTACCGCTCGGGTAAAATGAATGTGTTACAGGACATGGTTGTGTTGAGCAAGCTCAACTAGTACACGCTCATGTCCGGACAATACATGCCCATGTTGGCTTGTACATGCCCGTGTAGAAGGCCGTGTAATGAGCAGAGAACCATTACAATGACTCTCCAAACTTCATGAAACCTAATTACTACATGATGAATAATTAAGTTGAAAACATGATGAATAATTAAGTTGAAAATATAGTATGAATTCCAATTGAATAAACTAAATAGGTACAGTACTATTAATTACTATTCACACAGTGAAAGGGGGTAACCGACAATGAACCCAGTCCACCCTATTACGTGTGCAAGTGTATAAGATGCACAGTATCAGGAAACTGATCTAGATGACCATTTCTTGACACAAAACTGCTGAATAGATCACCAGAACGCTCAGACTGAACATCTAAGCACTACCACGAGAGATACCCTAGCAGAGGTACATGATCGAGAATGAAGTTCCAGATGACCTCTCCTTACCTAGAAACTGACAAAATCAGAGTCAGAACACTCAGACTAGTCAGCTAGATAGAAAACTATGAATAGTAAATAGTGAAAAATGCAGTGTCAAGTTAATGGCCAAGACGACCTTAATTTGACTCAAATTGATATATTCACAGTTAGCAGGCCTAATTTGGTCAATTGGGCACAAAACGTGAATTTTTGTCTGAGAGATATGCAGTATCGGGAAGAGGTCAAGACAACCTTATCTCACCCTAAAACTGATACATTTAGACTCAGAACGCCCAAATTAGTAAATCGGGCACTTCACACTTTTTTCGAGACGGGATCACACAGATCCTGAAAACTGGTCCAGACGACCCTGGATAGACGTAAAACTAATAAAAATGAAATTAGCACGTCCAAATTAGTCAAGAGAGACTGTGTTAAAAATTTTGTGTAAAAATACCTCGCTATGCGTGCACAAGTACAACATAGTGTAGACACAACCATAGTATATGAAATAAATAGTAAATTAGTGCAAAATGGGCTCTTAGACAGTATAAGCCAACTAGAAATCGTTAGTATAAAAATTTATTTAGAAAATCCAATTCCCGGTGAAAATTAGAACACTGTCAAAAAAGGGTTGGATACCGAACGCTAGAAACTAGACTGCGAAGAGAACCAAATACAGATGAATTTTGGCCTTAAAAACCATGTGCGTTGGCTTGAAAACTAGCTGTTTTAGCTACATAAAAACCCCAAAAAGGTAGAAATAAAATATTGGGAAGTGATGACACAATGTGACTTAAACAATATTAGATTTCTATCACCATTCCATCACTTACCATTACCAAAATTTTTTAATCCTCCCCCCCTTTAATGTGCATAGCTCCCACTGTCCCAAGGGCTGAAATGGGTAGAAATTTGTCCCTAAATTAGCTTAAAATTTGCTTGATTAATCAAGCTTAAGTTTGGTTAAGCTTGCTTAGAGTTGTCTATGAAAGGCTCCATTTTTCAAGCCAAAAACACTGCCAAAAGTTGCCAAAAAAATCAGCTCCCATAAGCTTGTGATAGGAGGATTCAATCCAAGTCATTTCAAGTGCACCAAGGGCAAGTTTTTAGAATCTAAACCGTGTAGTTTTTAGTTATGGTTTTGAGTTGATATTAAGAGAAATATTTTTGGTGTTTTACTAGCATAAACCAACCCCCATACCTCCTTGGTTCCCATAGCCATTTTGGTCATCAAAGCCTTTGATCGGATTTGTGCTTGGTTCAAAGCACAAGAGGTAAAAACTGAAAACCCTCTCTCTTGTGGTTAGATGATTTTAAGATTTTGATCAAGGAATTTATGTGTATTTGTTTATGCACATGGGTGTTAATAAGTTTATTTTGAGCCCTCAGCTTTCCATTTTTAAGTTTGTGATTATGTGATTCTACTTACATTTTTACAAATGGGTGTGTGTGCGTGTGAGCATGAACGTTTAGAAACGTGGCTGGACACAAAACTATCCCCAGAAAAAGGCCACGGGTTTTGGCCATTTTGACTCCCTTAGGGTCTGAATTTAGGACTATATGAAGGAAATTTTGATACGGTCATTTTGCATCAAATAGCATTTAGCCAAAAACGATATTACAATAGGTTTTTCGAGTGGTTTTCATTTGGTGCCCAAAACTGGGACCAAAAATCCAAGGCCCAACACAGTCTCGAGTTTTGTTAAAAATAGACCACTTAGAATTTGAACTGGACTTTGGACTCAACACGAAATTGTAGATCTCGTCGTAACCTTCAAGACGACCTATGTGTATTTTAAAAATTTGGCCATTTCTGGCCTCAAATAGAGCCGTATTTAAACTGATGCAAAACTAGAATTTTTACAAAAATCTAGGAACAATAGCCATGGGTTTAGTAAGATTAGGATCCATTTGAGTTAGATTTGAGCTCCAAGGTGAACACAAGAATTGTTCATCTCGTCGAGGACAAAAAATTTTATGTTCGCCATATTTACAAACTAAGTTGTTTTGATCAAGTTTCAAAATAGTTTTCGAAAATGGTTCAAGAACCACTTTTTAATACAAACACAAAAATGTGTTTTATACACTTTAAAATAAAAATATGGTTTTAATAAAACGTTCCCTACCTTCCAATGGGGTGGCAAGGGAATGATTTCAAAACAAAGAATTTTCCCAAGAATTTTATAAGGTAACCAAAAACGATTTTGTTAAATAATCAAAATAGCGTGGGTAGCCCGGTAGGTTACCACATAAGCCATAGTAGCTCGGTAGACTACCACCAAACAAGCAATAGTAGCCCGATAGGCTACCACATAAGCCATAGTAGCTCGGTAGACTACCACTAAACAAGCAATAGTAGCCAGGCTACCACATAAGCCATAGTAGCTCGGTAGACTACCACTAAACAAGCAATAGTAGCTCGATAGGCTACCACACCCAAACAAGCAAAGTAACCTAGTCGGTTACTACACCAAGTCCATGCATAGTAACCCAGTAGGCTACCTAATTAACAGCACGCGAGGTAACCGGTCAGTTGACTGGCTGGTAAACCAGTCAAGGACCGTGTTTTTGAATAACACTGTGAAGAACGATGATTAATCTATCAAGAAAACAATTAATCAAACACGATGGAAGTTAGATGCCAAATCCCCAAAGTAGGCCAATAGGGTACCAATGGGCATCGGTACCACATAGAAACACAAGTTATAATCATTAACAGAAATAGTGACCTAACAACGACAGTAATTAATTTATTAGGTAATAAATTAATTAACCACATATAGAGAGCGAGTTAGTATCAATGGTAATTGGTACCAACCAATTTTTTCTACTTTAGTCACTAATAGTATTAGTGACTCAGCAAAGGTTTTAACGAGATAAGTTATTGATGACAGGTAGTAACTTATAAGTTTATAAAGGTGAGAGTACATGTTGGCTTGCAAACTAGGTAAGTATAACTCTACCTACAACAGGAATAAAATATATTTAAATGATAGTGCTTACAGTAATTTAAGCATGCATCTATACACAGTTGTGCACAGTACGTAGAAGAGCATATAGTTCACAATCGCGTAGATTGCTGAAGAACAAATAGATGCCATACGTCCTTGTCACATAAGACTAGGGACAGCCTAGTAGAGTATGTGGCACGAACGGATAAAGAATTGGGAAAGATGAAAATAACGGTGTCAGTATAACAGGCCAAGGCCCATAAAATCTAACGAGCTGGGGCTCATAATGTATAACATGCCAAAGCCATAAAATATATCCATAAGGGGCCAAGGCCCAGGATCAAGGGTGCTCTTGGCGATCCACGAGCAGTTCTGTACTGACACACGGGCCCTAAGTAGACATAAGAAAGAAAAGGAATATTGAAGCATAAAATGAGCATAATCAGACCATGCATTGTTCACGATATAGTTCACTATGCTTCCATTTATAGTAAGATGCATTCAGTATATGATGTTTCTGTCATGCATTCAGTATGTTATGATTCAGTATATGAAGTTTTGCATTCTGTGATATATGATTTGGTATGTGGAATGTCTTAATGAGATGTATTGTTTATGACATGCTTATATGATTTTAAGTATGTACTATGGTTAAACATGTTTTGTGGTTAACATGTTGTACTTACTGGGCGTAAAGCTCATGGAGTGTGTTCATGCTGTAGGTAAGCGTCTTATGGCTTAAACCATAATAGGCGATGACGGTAGCAGAGGCAAATGTGAGGGCGAGGTTATGGATACATCGTGGGTAAATCTTCCGCACACCTTGAGTAACTAGTATATTCGAATAGTAACAGTAAACAGTATTTTTGAATACTAACAGTTGAACAGTATTTTTGAATAGTAATAGTTAAACAGTATTAAAGTGTATATGGGTAATTGAACTCCCAAATGTTTAGACGATGTGTATTTAAAGTATACGTATGTAAATAGTAAATACATACGCAGTAAAAAAAAATCCCTAAAATTAGGGTATCTAAGTAAATAGATTTGAAGTAAGCATTAGTGGTTTGCAAGTAAGTATAAGTATTAGTACAAGTAGAAGTTTTTAAGTGACGGTCCGGGCCACTCAGGGCTCGGGGCGTCACAGTTGGTATCAGAGCGGTTTCCTGCCACCCTACCTCACATCGCCGTATGCTTGCCCCATCTGTCCAAGTAAGTTAGTTTTTATTCTACAGTATTAGTATGTAAGTTAACACAAGTTATAATATGTAACCATTGCTGCACCAGTTGAGCCCCACCAGAGGATGAAGGTTTTAAGTACAACATGGTTCAAATACATACACGGATAAATCAAGCATCCCAAGAGGATGAATTAATGGTGCAGCTCGCAACTATGCGAGAGATGATGGAGAATCGCAACGAGAACTCGCTCGGTTTAGGAAGTAATTAAACCAACAACCTTAGGCACCTCAAACGATAGGAGTACCAGTCCAAGAAGCTCCAGTAACACCCGATACTTCCAGGGAGCAAGTGGCTCCTCCAACCCGAGCGACTCCGGTGCCATCAACCTTGGCTGCTCCCATAACAGCCAATGTTCTTGTGCCAACTCCTAGAGAAGGCAACCTCTATGAGTGATTCCGGCACCTGAAAATACCAAAATTCGAAGGGACCAGGAATCCCATCGAGGCCGACAACTGGTTAACTGACATCCAAGTGATCTTGGATCTCGTGGGACTGACAGAAAGGGAGAAACTACTATGTACGTCCCTTGCTCTACATAAAGGAGCACACTAATGGTGGAAGACCATGGCCATTCGAAGGAACATTAACGAAATGAATTGGGCAGACTTTACCGATGAGTTCAAGGAGATATATTTCAATGACGAAGCCCTAGTAGCCCACCAGGATGAGTTTAACAATCTGCGCTAGGGCAGCATGACTGTCACGGAGGCAGTAAGGAAGTTCGGGCAGCTAGCTCGACTTTACCAAGACCTAGTGCCGATCGAGAAGGAGAAGGTTAGAAGGATGTTGAAGACGTTCTGGATAGACATCACTGTCCAAATCTATAGTGGGAGCCACGAACCCGCAACAATGGCAGAATGCGTCAGCTGAACCATCTGAGCTGAGTATTGGTTAGCTCAGGAAAAAGAGAGAAGGGCTCAGATCTACAAAGCCCGAAGGGAGGAAAAGACTCCAAACAATCCGGCACAAGGGAAGCAGAACCCAGAATCTCAAGAGATAAGGTAGAACGTGGGGACCAGCCAAAATAGCAGGCAATCCCACAACAACAACAAGAGGAAAGGGAATCAGGGCAACCAAGGTTCATAAAAGGACTTCCCTTAGAAGATAAATGACTAGGGAGGAGATAACAACAAACACCAGGCGTGCCCAAAATGCAGAAGGAGGCACCCAAGAGAATGCCATTAAGGAACAAATGGCTATTTCATCTGTGGTAAGGAAGGCCACTACGTGAGGGACTGTTATTCCAACCCGCAAAATCAACAGAACCTAGCTCGTCCCACAAATAATCAACTCCATGCTATCCAGATTGGAATTGGAGGCCCTTTAATCGCATAAGGCAGACTGGAAGCCCCAGACAACTAAGGCAGAATCTTTTCTTAGGCACGTATATATGTATAATGGGAAGTAGTACCTTGCCCCCCGTTAGATCTAACCTAGGATGTCCTTTTGAGACTATGTACTTGAAAGTGTTTACCACTCCCAATAGACTAAAGTTATATACTTTTAAAACGATATGAAAAGCAGTGCAGTTTTACCCAAAGGCTTAGATATAATATTTTCACACGTGACTAGAGTGCGACCGAAAAAGAAAGAGTCAGAAGAGATGTTGAGATCATTATATGTAAAATCACGACCGTGCAATGCTAAAGAACTGCTCAGAGTAGGAGCATGGACTACTGCTAAGTGGTACCGATCTTCAGGGCTATTTGTCCACTAAGTTTTGAGTGGAAAATAGTACTCCTATACTCCATGGGAATGCCAAGACTGGTTTCGCGCTATCAAGATGATTCCCCGATCGTACGACATTGATCAGGATAACTAAGTCCTGTTGGTTGTTGATATCATTCAGGAAGATATTCTCGTGTGCATTGGGATTCTTGTGACCCGCATGAGCTGTTAACTAGGTTGATTTTCGCCATACCATGATCAAGCAAATCTCTGAGAGGAGTCCAGCATCAGCCCTAGTTTTTCTGTGACGCCTTAAATTTTATTTAAAGGTCAATATATAATTTAAATAAAATTAGTGTGCCAAAAATTAATTTAAAAATCTTTTGGAAACCCTAGGTTGGTTTCCTAGTCAAATTCTGCTAAAAAAGTCAACAATTTGAACTTCAAAAAGAAACCCTAAAATATTCGGCCATCACTTGGGATTTTAATTAAAATTTAAATTCCACAAATCCAAGGAGGATTTAAATTCAAATTTCATCCCTTAGATATAAAGAAGAAATTTCGGCCATAAAGTATAGGAAATAAAGGAGATTTTTATTTGAATTAAAAGCTAGGTTAAAACTCAATTAAAATTCAAATTATTTTTCCTTAAAAACTAAGGGATAATTTTCGGCCACTTAAGGGGAAATAAGAGAGAAAACCCTAGCCTCAAAACAGCACAAAAACTTTCCCTTTTGCCCCTTAAAATTTTCAGCCAAACAAGGAAGAGAAAGGGAAAGAAAAACCTAGTATAAAAACCCCCTTTTAACTCTCATTCACCCCTCCTTTCACCCTCAAAATTTCGGCCAGCTTTCCCTCTCCGCTCTCTGAATTTTCTCTCCCAAAACACACCCAAAACAGCAAACAAAACCTATCAAAAGGCAGCTCAAAGATTCAACAACTTTTGAGACAAAAACAAGGTGAGAAATCAAACTTTTTCCTTCCTTCTCCTTTTGATTTTAAATCTGAAATTTATATGGTTTTCTCCACTATTTCCATATTGTTTTGAAGACTCCAATACTCACACAAATTCAGTCAAAAGGGAGACCAAGCATCAAAAATAGGGCAGCATAAACAAGGTGTGATTTTTCTCTCAAACCCTAAAATTTTGCCTCATTGATCCCCTTTTCAAAAACCCTATTATCATATGTGTAAGATTTTATGATTTTGTCAATTTGATTATTGGGTTGTGTTAATGACATATAAATAAGTTTTCCACAAAATTTCGTGATCATTGAATGAAAATTGAATTGGTTTGAGGCTAATCGAAATTCGGACACAGAAAAACGAAAATCTGGAAAATTACCATATGAACAGTAAATTTGTGTCAGCCATAACTTGAGTTTTAAAAACGATTTTTGAGTGATTCTTGAGCCTAAAATTAAAGTCAAGATGTCCCCTAAATGCCTGAAAAATTTCAGAACCAAACTCATCCGTTTGCCTATTCAAAATGTTTTTCTAAGATAGGCGGACAGAACTACCAGGTTTTGAACCGAAACTGAAACCCAGATTTTTATGTCTGAAAACAACCATCGGTTTTTGGCCTAGTTGAATGACCAAATGATGTCTAAAAATTATAAAAATTATATGGAATTAAAGCTACGGATGTCTAGCTTAACATATTAAAAATTTAGAATTTTTGGGATTAAAAATGAATTATACTGATTTTACAATCAGCCTAGGTCAGTCTGTCCATGTCCAGTAATATCCTAACTTAGAGTTTTTCACAAATTTGTTTTAGATCCCAAATGTTTATTAAACATTTTAAAATCTTTTGTGGCACACTAAAATGATTGGATGATTATGTCTAGACCTAGACTGATCATATGTTGTGATTATAGGATTTATTTGACGTTCTTGCTGGATTTGTGGATCACGTTATCGTAACGCTTGTGCGATAATCGAGGTAGGACGTTCTAGCCTTTTCTATGAGTAGTCAAGTGTTTTAAATTTCCCTATTTTATCGATGGCATGCTGTTTTCAGTTTATGAAATTATTATATTGTTTTTTCGATGAAATAAACGCATGCAACGTATTTGGTAATTAAATGTGTATTTTAAAACATGTTTTGATTTATGGCATAATATAACTTGGTAAATACCATCTTTTGAATAATCCGGTGAACATAATTGAGCTCTAGTTCACGATCATTGTAAATGATGCGTGCGTCCCAAAGTTGACGCCATGGGGGAAGATCCCTAAACCTGCGCAGGGCCGTTCGGCCTATTTAGACCGTAACGAGATGATCTAGGATAATTCAAATTCGAGGCACGTATATTATAGCTACGACAAGTCCTCACTCATAATATGATGGTTGTTTTAATGATTTATTATTTTCATATTGGGGCACGTATATTGCAGCTACGCTAAGTCCTCAGCAGAATAAAACTTGTTTTAAAAATGTTTTTCACGAAATTGTTGATTATTTTTTTTATGATTATTATGTCATGTATTTTTTTTAAATTGTTGATTATTTTTGAAAACGAATATTATGCCATACTTTTAAATGTTATCTGTTAACCCACTTTTGTTTCTGTCCTACTGAGCCAGCGCTCACGTCCCTTTTTCTTTGTGATTTCGAAATGACTACTTCCAAGTGCGGGAGGTAGCAGTTCCGAAAATCGTTGAGCTATCCGTTTCTACCGAGGATGATGCTATCCGTTTTCTCCATCTTCTTCTTTCTGTTTCTCGTTCTGATGTAATGAGACATTAAGTTTGGACTTTATTTCACGTTATTTAAATTTTATGCTTGGGAATATTTATGGTTGGTAATTTCTTTTGAAAACCGATTTTGTGTTTGATTTCCGCATTAAAAGGTATTTACTTTCTACTTTATTTTGTTTTGTGGTTATGATGCTACTTTATAAATAATTAGGCTTAGCTAAATTATAATGTTGACCTGTTGTTCGTAATAAATGTTTTCCTTAAATCTCGGGTTGATATTATGATTTGGTTGCCGTGTCACGTGTTTAAATTTTGGGCCGTGACAAATAATGATATCAGAGCCCAGGTTTTCAAAAGGGTTTTTCATCAAAACGTTTTCAAAGGGGTGTTCATCAAAACGTTTTCAAAATACCCAGGCATAGTTTTCTTTACTCTTAGAAGATTATAGGATTTCCTCTTCCTTCAATCTTATTCAGCAAAATGGCTCGTCCCGGCACACGAAGTCAAAGGCAGCAGAGAGGCAACGACGAAGAGAACCCCGGGAACACGCAGCCTCAAGGGAGTCAGAATACAGCGGTCCTTACACCGAACGATCAGCTAACGGCGATGCAGAATCTCACGGCAGCGATATAGGCTCTCCTCACCGTCTTACCTTTTGGAAACCTAACCCAGCTCCTGTAGCCAATGTTGTTCCTAATGAGACCCAGAGAGCGGGGAGTTCTTCTCAGACTCCTCAGCAAACGCCTACCACCGAAAACCCTACCTCTGGAGCAGTACCTACCCAGCCTATGATACATCCTAAACAGGCAGCCCTAACTCTTTTCTTTAAGCCTCACTTACCCACTTTCGACGGCACGGGCACCGAGATGGATGCCGACTACTGGTTTGATGCCATTCGCAAGCAACTAAAGTTAACCGCCACACCCACAGAGTTCTGGGTTGAGTTTGCTTCCAACAAGCTGGTGGGTCTAGCCTCTACTTGGTGGGCTAGTATTGAGGATGGTTTGATAGAGGAGCAGAGGTCTTCTTGGACAGTTTTTGAGGAGCGTTTTCACGAGCGTTTCTTTTCAGCTCAGTTCCGCGACAGAAAAGCTAGGGAGTTCATCCGTTTGAAGCAAGGGTCTATGTCAGTGCGGGAATATGAAGCCAAGTTCACTGAGTTAGCCCGATATGCGAAGAATCAGGTGTTAGATGAAGCTACTAAGTGTCTCCGCTTTGAGGAAGGGCTTAGCCTCTATGTGAAGAGGGGTGTACAACCGTTCCAGATCAGGGATAGCTACCAGCAGATAGTTGCTAAGGCGTTGACAGTGGAAGAGCGCGACAAGGAGTTCCTTGAAGCTCGTAACAAAAACAAGTCTGGACCAATCCGCAACAAGCCTCAACACAAGCCACAGACTCCTTACCAGAAGAACCAGCAGTCTCAGGGGTCAGGTTCTCATCAGTCTTCTGGACAGCGACAGGGTCGGGTAAATATGATTACCTGCTTCGAGTGTGGTGATGAAGGTTATAAAAGAAATGTCTGCCCGAAGAGATAGTCGAGAGACAATGCTCATAGACATCATCATCAGCGGAATCAGAATGGTTTTCCACAGAGACAATAGTTTACTTCCCAGTCTTCGCAGTCACAGCGCCCTCAGCTTCCGGTTCCTTATCAGCCTCAGCGCACGAGCCAGTACACTGCGCCTTATGCTCCACATGTTACACCGCTACAGCAGTTCCCAGTGCCGAGTTATCAGAGACCACCACCACAGGGTCAGAGTATGGGCTATCAGCGAGGGAATACAGCTCAAAATCGTGGTAAGGCACCACAGGTACACGCTCTTGGAGCTGACAGCATGGAGATAGATCATACACCGACTACATTAGATGGTATAATTCTTATCTTTGGTACATATGCACATGTTTTGTTTGACACCGGAGCTACACACTCTTTTATAGCCCAACATTATGCTCGTACGCTTGGTTTAAAACTGCAAAATCTTGACTCTCCCTTATGTGTGAAATCCCTGTTGGGCACGACTACCGTTAGTGATGGGTGTCAAGCCTATGTTTATGTTGGGGATGTTTGTTTGGAGGCATCACTTGTAGTAATGCCTATGTTTGCTTATGATGTTATTCTAGGATATGACTGGCTTTCCCGATATGGGATTATGCTTGATTGTCGTAATCGTCACGTTATCTTTACAACTGGTTTCGGACATGTGGTGTCCTATCAGTTAAGCTCAGTTTCAGATGTTGATAGATCTGCTCTGAGGTTAGTGTTGAATAATAGACAGGGTATTCTTTGCTTCTTATCCTTGTGTGTGGTAGAAGGATCCAGTTCTGAAAAGAGTACCCAACCTATACCTGTTGTCGATAGTTTTCCAGATGTTTTTCCAAAAGCTCTTCCAGGTTTACCACCTCATCGAGAAATAGAATTTCGTATCGACTTAGTTCCTGGAACAGCTCCTTTTGCTTCTGTTCCGTATCGTATGGCACCTCTAGAGATGAAAGATTTGCGCAAGTAGCTGGATGAGTTGAAATCGCTGGGCTTTATCCGAGACAGTAACTCACCTTGGGGTTCATCAGTCCTTTTTGTGAAGAAAGCCGACGGTTCGCTACGTCTCTGTGTGGACTACAGAAAGCTCAACAGTGTGACCATAAAAAATAAGTATCTGTTACCACGTATAGATGACTTGTTCGACCAGTTGGGTGGAGCTTGTTTCTTCTCCAAGATTGATTTGAGATCCGGTTATCATCAGCTTCGGGTTAGAGAGGAGGATATCCCGAAGATGGCATTCTGAACGAGGTATGGCAGTTATGAGTTCTTAGTAATGCCTTTCGGTTTGACAAACGCGCCAGCAGCCTTCATGGATATGATGAATAGAGTCTTCCGACCTTTTCTTGATAAGTTCGTCATCTTATTCATCGACGACATCCTCATCTATTCCCGAACTCGTGAAGATCATGCACAGCATCTCAGTATAGTTTTACAGACTCTTTGTGAACATCAGTTGTACGCCAAGAAAGAAAAATGTGAGTTTTGGGTGACAGAGGTTAAGTTTCTCGGACATATCATCTCAGGAGATGGTATATCAGTTGATCCATCCAAGGTTGAAGCGATTCTTAAGTGGGAACGACCGAAGAATGTTCCAGAGATCCGAAGCTTCTTAGGCTTGGCAGGATATTATCGACGTTTTGTACAGGACTTCAGCAAGCTCGCCGCTCCCCTCACCAATCTGACAAAGAAGGATGTACCTTTCGTTTGGGACAACAGCCGTGAGTCAGTCTTCCAAGAGTTAAAGAGTCATTTGACGTCTATACCTATCCTTATCATTCCGAATCAGGATCAAGTATATGATGTCTACACCGATGCTTCTCATCAAGGTCTTGGAGCAGTCTTGATGCAACAGAACCGAGTTGTCGCTTATGCCTCACGACAGCTGAAACAACACAAACGAAACTACCCTACACACGATCTAGAGTTAGCTGCAGTAGTGTTTGCGCTTAAGATTTGGCGTTGTTATCTGTACGGTGCCAGTTTTAGACTATTTTCAGATCACAAGAGTTTGAAATACCTAGCTACACAGAAAGATCTCAACCTGCGTCAGAGAAGGTGGGTAGAATACATGCAAGACTACGACTTCCAAGTCGAGTACCATCCGGGTAAAGCAAACGTGGTTGCAGATGCACTAAGTAGGAAAAGAGAGGCAGTTCCCAATCCTGATCATGATGCTTCTATAATGGCGATGCAGATAGATGAGTGGGAAAAGGACAGAGTTCTCACAGCTTATCAAGTTCGTTTTGGCGAAGTTCAGGGTCACCAAGTGTTATACAACTTAGTGATGGAACCAGACTACGTGCAGAGGATCAAGGAAAATCAGTTGGCAGATACACATTTTGTTGACATCCGAGATAGATTATTAAAGCGAAAGTGTGTTGCAGAATGGTCGATGGACACCAGTGGAATTCTTTACAACGAAGGTCGCTTAGCAGTGCCACATATCCCAGAGCTTATACAGGAGATCGTATCAGAGTTTCATCAGTCGAGGTTCGCCATGCACCCAGGTAGGAACAAGATGTATCAAAACTTAAGACGGCAACTTTGGTGGAGAGGTATGAAGTTAGATGTGAAGAACTTCGTGGCCAACTGTTTGACGTGTCAGAAAGTAAAGGCAGTACGGGAGAGACCCGCAGGTCTGCTCCAACCACTTCCAATACCTCGGTGGAAGTGGGATAGTATAGGAATGGACTTCTTAACTGGCTTACCGAGAGCACAGGATGGATTTGATAGAGTCTGGGTAGTTGTAGATCATCTCACGAAGACTGCACACTTCATCCCGTTCAAGACGACTTGCACCAGGAACCAGCTAGCCGAGCTTTACATGAGGAACGTAGTCAGATTGCATGGAGTTCCTTCGGTGATTGTTTCTGATCGTGATACGCGCTTCAACGCTCACTTTTGGCAAAGTCTATAGGAAGCTCTAGGCACAGAACTGAACTTCAGCACCGCTTTTCATCCGCAGACAGATGGTCAGTCGGAGCGTCTTATACAGATCCTCGAGGATATGCTACGTGCCTGCGTTCTTGATCTTGGAGATGGATGGAGCAAACACCTCTACATGGCAGAGTTCGCATACAACAACAGTTATCAAGCGAGTATCGGAATGGCACCCTTTGAAGCGTTGTACGGAAAGCCTTGTAGATCACCCATCTATTGGGTTGATAACCAGGAAGCACCAGTGGGTGGACCCGAGATAATCCTAGACCAGTACGAGAAGATTGCCATCATCAAACAACGACTTCTAACAGCACAGAGTCGACAGAAGAGCTATGCTGATCAACGCAGAAAGCCGTTAGAGTTCGAGGTCGGAGAGTTGGTGTTGCTAAAGGTTTCACCGAAGAAAGGTATCTCTCGTTTCGGAGTTAAAGGGAAGCTAGCACCACGTTATATTGGACCTTTCGAGATCGTACGCAGAGTTGGTAAGGTTGCATATGAGCTAAAGTTACCCGACACCTTGGGAGTGCACAACGTTTTCCATGTATCGATGCTGAGGAAGAGTGCACGAACAGAGTCAGAAGTCATTTCAACAGATGATATAGAAATCCAACCAGATGTCTCTTACGTCGAGGTTCCGGTGAAGATTTTGGATCGTAAGGTCAAGCAGCTGAGAACGAAAACAATACCCATGGTGAAGGTTCTTTGGAGTAACCATGATGAAGAGGAAGCCACATGGGAAACCGAGAAAGATATGCGCGAGAACCATGCTGAATGGTTCGCTAAGCAGTAGAGTACATATAATGGAGTCGACTTAAGTTTGTTTTGTAACCCTACTCTGTTCATAGTGGTAGATATACCACTATATGTTTTGAAAGGTGCATTAAGATCGCTTAATGAAATGAGAAGTTATTCATATTCTTATTCTCTTCTTTAGTGTGGAGTAATTCTTAAAGTTTCGAGGACGAAACTATTTTTAGTGGTAGATATTTGTGACGCCTTAAATTTTATTTAAGGGTCAATATATAATTTAAACAAAATTAGTGTGCCAAAAATTAATTTAAAAATCTTTTGGAAACCCTAGGTTGGTTTCCTAGTCAAATTCTGCTCAAAAAGTCAACAATTTGAACTTCAAAAAGAAACCCTTAAACATTCGGCCATCACTTGGGATTTTAAATTAAAATTTAAATTCCACAAATCCAAGAAGGATTCAAATTCAAATTTCATTCCTTAGATATAAAGAAGAAATTCGGCCATAAAGTATAGGAAATAAAGGAAATTTTATTTGAATTAAAAGCTAGGTTAAAACTCAATTAAAATTCAAATTATTTTTCCTTAAAAACTAAGGGATAATTTTCGGCCACTTAAGGGGAAATAAGAGAGAAAACCCTAGCCTCAAAACAGCACAAAAACTTTCCCTTTTGCCCCTTAAAATTTTCAGCCAAACAAGGAAGAGAAAGGGAAAGAAAAACCTAGTATAAAAACCCCCTTTTAACTCTCATTCACCCCTCCTTTCACCCTCAAAATTTCGGCCAGCTTTCCCTCTCCCCTCTCTGAATTTTCTCTCCCAAAACACACCCAAAACAGCAAACAAAACCTACCAAAAGGCAACTCAAAGATTAAACAACTTTTGAGACAAAAACAAGGTGAGAAATCAAACTTTTTCCTTCCTTCTCCTTTTGATTTTAAATCCGAAATTTATATGGTTTTCTCCACTATTTCCATACTGTTTTGAAGACTCCAATACTCACACAAATTCAGCCAAAAGGGAGACCAAGCATCAAAAATAGGGCAGCACAAACAAGGTGTGATTTTTCTCTCAAACCCTAAAATTTTGTCTCATTGATCCCCTTTTCAAAAACCCTATTATCATATGTGTAAGATTTTATGATTTTGTCAATTTGATTATTGGGTTGTGTTAATGACATATAAATAAGGTTTTCCACAAAATTTCGTGATCATTGGATGAAAATTGAATTGGTTTGAGGCTAATCGAAATTCGGACACAGAAAAACAGAAATCTGGAAAATTACCATATGAACAGTAAATTTGTGTCAGCCATAACTTGAGTTTTAAAAACGATTTTTGAGTGATTCTTGAGCCTAAAATTAAATTCAAGATGTCCCCTAAATGTCTGAAAAATTTCAGAACCAAAATCATCCGTTTACCTAGTCAAAATGTTTTTCTAAGATAGCCGGACAGAACTGCCAGGTTTTGAACCGAAACTGAAACCCAGATTTTTATGCCTGAAAACAACCCTCGGTTTTTGGCCTAGTTGAATGACCAAATGATGTCTAAAAATTATAAAAATTATATGGAATTAAAGCTACGGATGTCTACCTTAACATATTAAAAGTTTAGAATTTTTGGGATTAAAAATGAATTAATACTAATTTTACAATCAGCCTAGGTCAGTCTGTCCATGTCCAGTAATATCCTAACTTAGAGTTTTTCACAAATTTGTTTTAAAACCCCAAATGTTTATTAAACATTTTAAAATCTTTTGTGGCACACTAAAATGATTGGATGATTATGTCTAGACCTAGACTGATCATATGTTGTGATTATAGGATTTATTTGACGTTCTTGCTGGATTTGTGGATCACGTTATCGTAACGCTTGTGCGATAATTGAGGTAGGACGTTCTAAATTTTCTAGGAGTACTCAAGTGTTTTAAATTTCCCTATTTTATCAATGGCATGCTGTTTTCAGTTTATGAAATTATTATATTGTTTTTGATAAAATAAATGCATGCAATGTATTTGGTAATTAAATGTGTATTTTAAAACATGTTTTGATTTATGGCATAATATAACTTGGTAAATACCATCTTTTGAATAATCCGGTGAACATAATTGAGCTCTAGTTCACGATCATTGTAAATGATGCGTGCGTCCCAAAGTTGACGCCATGGGGGAAGGTCCCTAAACCTGCGCAGGGCCGTTCGGCCTATTTAGACCGTAACGAGATGATCTAGGATAATTCAAATTCGAGGTACGTATATTATAGCTACGACAAGTCCTCACTCATAATATGATGGTTGTTTTAATGATTTATTATTTTCATATTGGGCACGTATATTACAGCTATGCTAAGTCCTCAGCAGAATAAAACTTGTTTTAAAAATGTTTTTCACGAAATTGTTGATTATTTTTTTTATGATTATTATGTCATGTATTTTTTTTAAATTGTTGATTATTTTTGGAAACGAATATTATGCCATACTTTTAAATGTTATCTGTTAACCCACTTTTGTTTCTGTCTTACTGAGCCAGCGCTCACGTCCCTTTTTCTTTGTGATTTCGAAATGACTACTTCCAGGTGCGGGAGGTAGCAGTTCCGAAAATCGTTGAGCTATCCGTTTCTACCGAGGATGATGCTATCCATTTTCTCCATCTTCTTCTTTCTGTTTCTCTTTCTGATGTAATGAGACATTAAGTTTGGACTTTATTTCACGTTATTTAAATTTTATGCTTGGGAATATTTATGGTTGGTAATTTCTTTTGAAAACCGATTTTGTGTTTGATTTCCGCATTAAAAGGTATTTACTTTCTACTTTATTTTGTTTTGTGGTTATGATGCTACTTTATAAATAATTAGGCTTAGCTAAATTATAATGTTGACCCGTTGTTCGTAATAAATGTTTTCCTTAAATCTCGAGTTGATATTATGATTTGGCTACCGTGTTACGTGTCTAAATTTTGGGCCGTGACATTTTCTTATTGGGTAAGCAAGGGAAAGAAACAGCCTAAGTTCCCTAGAGTAGTGGACATATGAGGATTTGCTCGTCAGACTAAGAGACTGCAGCCGATGTCTGGTAATGCAATTCTAAAGTAAGTTGTGTGCCATGAGGAAACTGATATGGACTTCTACAACACATATTGAAGAAGGCTCATGAAAAAACCAAGGTTGAGCATCAGCTAGGAGTGCTTGAGGATGTCAAGGGAACCCATGGAAGAACCCAAACTAGCCCCTTCATCTCCCGAACACCTTCTAGAGGTAGAGGTTAACGACGACGATGATGAAGACCTTCTTGACGCCCATCCCAAGATGGGGGATGATGAAGAGGAGGAGACCCTCGACTACTATAGCAAAGGTGAATAGATGGAGATATATGAGCCTCGAGTCATTATAGCTAGTGATGACGAGGCTAGTACTGACAAACGATCCAACAGCCTTCATGGAATTAATGAATCGGATGTTCAAGGACTTTTAGGATAAGTTTGTCATCATATTTGTCAATGACATACTGTTATACTCCAAGATGAAAGGAAGAGCATGAAGAACATTTGAGGATACTATTGTGCATATTAAAGGACCATCAGCGGTATGCCAAGTTCTCCAAATGCGAGTTTTAACTGGAAGAAGTCCATTTTCTAGGCCACATGGTCTCCAAAGAGGGAGTATCCGTCGACCTGGCAAAAATTGAGGCAGTTAGCACGTGGCCAACTTCGAGGAAACATGATGGAGATCTACAGTTTCCTATACTTAGCAGGATATTGCCAGTGCTTCATCGAAGTTTTTCGAAGTTAGCCGCTCCACTTTCAGCGCTTACCAAGAAAGAAAAGAGGTATTAGTGGGTCGATGAGTGTGAGGAATGTTAGCAAATGCCCTAACCATTAGAGACATTTTGATGTATTTATTTTTGAACTGGATAATAAAATTATATATAGAGGTTATTCATTACATTGTTGTTTGTCCTCATTCTATTTACATGTTAAAGTAAATGTAAGCAAATATGGCTCACTGACTGCTTGTGTTAAAATTGTTAGAACGTTGCATGCAATGGACTTTTGTATGCGAGAAGACAATGTTCTAAAGTAAGCGGTCTAAACTAAGGTCTGTAGTCTATGGGGTTAAACAGAGCATCTAACTCATGTTAAGACTATTATGTTGTCTAAAGCCATGGTGGGGACGGTTTGTCTTGACTGTCTGGAGCGTAGACTCCAAAGTAGAGACATAGATATGTTACTTGGTGGTGACATATTAGACCAAGACTAAAGCATGATTGATCTACATAGTCCGCTATGAGTGGATCAATCTGCTTTTGACGTTCATTGTGCAATAACCTTAATCATGAGTAAATGAACTACTTCATGTATATGACTTGTGTAGTTTGCTGTTCCAATGGCTAAAGCTTCTCAGAGGTAGTAAGCTTATAGACCGGTTCGTTGGGTGCATAACTTGTATATGATGAAGGGTTTGTTTACAGATATCGGAATCATAGCTCTGAGGAGTTAAAGGTATTCTCTTAAAGGCATTATACTGGATGTGAAAGTGGACAAGGCCGTGGGCCGTCTGCTGGGTAGATGACTTCTTTTTCACATATGGTGAATAATCATTTTCTTATTCGGTAGTATAACGGAACTTTAAGATAGCCTGATCAGTAGGATTAAATGGACTTTGACCTAAGGCTGATCATGGATATCATATAAGGATTCTGCATATATGGCAAGGTCATTGGATAGTAGCTCATCACAGGCGTACGTAATATAGTATATAATTAGGAGTTCAGTTTCAGGTTTATAGTGGTGTGACTCTGAAATTACTGATCATATGATTGAGTTGTTTGGTACAGAATGATGATTATATGGATTCATGGGAGCCTGATTATATATGTCCAATTGATCCCTCTACTAGCTCCACATAATTCCTTAACGATTGGCAAATTGATTTGTGTATGCTTATTGGCTAGCTGATTATGCATGGATGGTGTTGACATAGGATTAGGATGGTGGATAAGATTCTCTCTGGTTGAATTCATAATTTATTTTGGATAATAGAGTACACAATTATTTGAACTCCAAATAAAGTTGCCATGATTTTATTTGAGATTTGATTGGAGTTGTAGAAAATTATCTATGAGAACAAAATTTGAAATACAACTTTTTGTGGATTTTGAAATTTGAATTTTGAAATTTGAAATTTAAATTTTGAATTTGAAATTTGAATTTGAAATTTAAATTTGAAATTCGAATTTGAAATTTGAAATTTGAAATTTGAAATTTGAAATTTGAAATTCGAATTTAAAATTTGAATTTTGAAATTTGAAATTCAAATTTTGAATCACAGTCCAAGTGGAATTTGAATTCTTTGTGGATAATTCCACAAGGTTAGAATTTGAATTTGAGTTGGATATGGATAGGAAAATCTTGTTTGAATCCTACTTGAATTTTGAATCCTAAATCTACTAAGGAAAACTGAATTTGTTAGGGAAAAATCTCCCAAGGTAATTTCAGATTTTATGGATAAGATTGCAGGGAAAAATTTAAGTTTGAATCCCAGTTGAATTTGGATTCTCTCCTCCCTGAAAGTGGCCGAAAATTTTGAGTGAATCTCAAGGGAGATTTTCGGTTATTTATGGATAAGGATGAGATGAAATTCAATCTAGAAAATCCTATTTGAATTTTGATTCTCCTCACACTTTAATAGATGAATTTGGACAGGTTTATGACCTTAGGGAAATTCAGATTTTTTTGTGGATAAATGGGGAGATAAAATTCAAGTTAAAATCTTGTTTGAATTTTGAATACAAAATTCAAAAAGTGGCCGAATTCTTTTAGTGGATAAGGCCTTGAAAATTTCATTTTTTGTGAGTGGATAAGGGAGAAAATCTTCTCCTAATCTAATTCGAATTCAGAGGATCATCTCATGCAAGTCTATAAATAGAAGTCCTGCTACTTCAGTTCTCTTAGACCACAGACTCTCAGGTGAGCAGGCTTATTGTTGCACAACTCACTGTGACAATAAGTTCTTTAAAGATTTAGGTGGTCAGAAGAAGACTAGTAGTGCTAGCATACCAATCGAGGTTCAGAGTGCCCACATACTCAGCCATTCAGGAATTGGAGAATAGTCGAGAAGGCTAGTTGGTTGAAGCCCTCCGATCATTCTCTTCCAGCAAATTGGCGTCCTCTGAGGTATGAGTTTAAATTGTTGTTAGTTTATTGTATATAGCATCATGAGATATTTAACGATCTTGAAAAAATTTTATTGTTCAATTGCGCCACTCTGATACGTTTTCATTGATTTATTTCATCCAATTGGTATCAAAGCCATCTCATGGCTATGCCATGTACATAAATTAGACAATTAATTAGTCTTTTTATTTATGTATGGATTTGATATTTAGAGAGTGGCATTCTAGGATTCCTTTATGTTGTTATCATGTATTATGTATGTAGTATGTGGTTATTTTAATGTTTGAATTATTATAAGCATGCTTGTTTTATGCCGGTTATGGTTCCTTAGAATTTAGAAAATTGTATTTAGGAATTTTTATGTAACCATGGGAGCAATTTATTAACACTGTAATTTTCCCATGGATTTTAATTTTTGTCTCTTAGAATTATTATGATTAGAATTTTTTGTACACCGGAAACAGTTTAGGAAATTTTATGTAATTATTCTTGAAGGAGATTGAAGTTTGAAGACTGTCCTTTATTTTTCCCAAAAAGCTAAATTTAATTTAAAGGTTGAAATTTTGATTATGTGGAAAATTTCAATTTAACCAGGATTCAAATTATTTTTTTGGAGATTCTAATGGGTAAATTGGAATATGGCATGAATATCGAGGATTGCCCCCTCGGGACGGACCACCAGCCGTGGTGGGGCTCCAGCCCCTGCCCATGGCTGCACCACCCACGGCCACAGTCTCTGCCTACAGCAGAGGGTGGCTATGGCCCGCCAAGGGCTTGCCGCAGCCCTGGGTTGCAACCCATGGCTGCAGGCGACAACTGCAGGCTGGCGGGCTCGTACGACCACCCGGGCTTGCAGCCTGTGGTTCCAGGCTTGGCCTGTAGCCCGGCATGGCTGCACATGGCCTACGGCCATGGGTTGCCAGCCCCCCCCCCCCCCTCCCCCCCCCCCCCTCTGGGGCTGGGGGCTGCCCACGGTGGTTGCCAGCCTCCGGGGCTGATAGTTCAAAAATTGAAAAATTTTAATTTTTAAATTTGAGATTTAATTTTTAAATCATGTTTAAAAATATGTAATTGAAATTTTGAAATTTTTGAAATTACATATTATTACGCATGATATTTAAAATTATTTAAAATTTGAATTTGAAATTTAAATTTGAAATTCAAATTTGGAATTTAAATTTGAAATTCAAATTTGGAATTTGAATTTGAAATTTAAATTTTTGGGATTTAAATTTTAAATAGTTCTAAGGATGAGAAGTGAATGGAGAGGTTACATAAATATGGATACAAGAAGACGGAACAAAATTAAAGACCCAAAGAATGTTTTGGATGGAATTTTGTAATCTTTATTTTCTTTGTTCTAGGATGGAACCATGATTTGGTTATTATTCCGTCAATTATTTTTTCTGTGATATGTCATGGATGTAAAAATATGTATTGATGGATGTTATGTACGCATATTTGATAACATGTCATATAGGATAGGTGAATGCCGCTCATATTATATTGGTCATACATATTTGTCAAAACTTGTATGTTTTTCAAAATATTGAGTGGGAGAGGGTTTCAAACAAAACCCACGGCCTCCATTGTTGATCCAAATGTGAAAGCATGGTAACGCCTCACGTCAGTTCTACCCTGACCACACCCCTCGATAGGTGTTTACCACCGCCGGTATACTAGGTTGGATCTCCTATGTGGAAAGCATGTTTGGGTGCGATTCTATTCATGACCGCCCCTCGGTGGCTTGGTAGGATGTGGATCGGGCTATGTAAACAATGGTTATATACTCAAGACTCGTTTAGTTATTAACCTTCCCTAGAAGCTCTGTTAACTAAACTGGTGGCCAAAATAAGCGGTTATTAATATATGTCTTAACCTTGGAGGATTTAGAGCAACATATATTAATTGGACGAGGTACATGTTCTAGCTATTTGTCTCATGACCACCCCTCGGTGGCTTGGGGCAATAGGTACTGAGAATTACCATTGCAATGCTACATGTTTTTCAAGTTTCATGTAGAAACATGCTTGTATGTTTTATTTGCTAAATTATCTATATATTTGCTTGGGCTTCGTAATGACGTCTAGTATAATTTTATTTCAGTTCAAAATGTCACCGACACCCCTCATTTCAATACTTACTGAAAATAAGCTGAATGATGATAATTATAAAGATTGGAAAAGAAATCTAATGATAGTTCTTAGTTGTGAGAGACACAAGTTCGTGCTGGACGAACCATGCCCACCTGGGCCCAATCCTAACACACTGCTTGAGAAGGTCCTGGTTGCCTATACTCATTGGAGAGAATCCAATGAGATAGCTTGATGCTACATTCTTACTAGCATGACGAGTGCTTTACAAAAGCAACATGATACTTACCAAGTTGCTGGGGAGATTATAGAAAATCTGGAGGACATGTTCGGAGGCCAAGAAAAATTGGCTCGACAGTCTGCTATTACCAGTATTATGAACTCTAAGCAAAAGGCAGATACTCTAGTGAAGGAGTATATGATCACTCTAATGGGATTCTTTGTTGAGGCTGTCGAGAACGGTGCTGAACTGAACTACAACACCCAGATTAAGATGGTGTTCAAAACTCTGTCAAAAGATTTTTTGGGTTTTAAGGCCACATATAATCTGGTGACAAGGGAGTTAGGACTAACCGAGCTCATGAAGCAACTCCAAACTTATGAGCAGATGATCAAGGATAGGGATGCGGTCCAACCAAAAGGAGAGGACAATTTGGCAGAATCTTCCAAACCCTCATGTAAGAGGAAGAGGTCAAATAAGAAGCAAAGTGGCTCCTAGTTCTTCTAATCCTCCTCTTCGAATGGGAAGAAGAAGAAGAAGAACAAGAAGCGCAGGGACCCTAAAAGTCTAAATGCTTCCACTGTGGGAAGGTAAGTCACTTCAAGAAGGCTTGCCAGGAATTCCTAGTCGCCAAGGGCAAGGAAGGTAAGGAACTTCACTATTTAGAAGCGTGTTTGGTGGAAGAATCGAAAGACACTTAGGTCATTGATTTGGGTGCCACTAATCATGTTTGTGTTTCTATACAGGGTTCATGGAAACAAGAAGTTTACATGATAGGAGCCTCTCGTTGCAGACCGGAGATGGTAGCTTAGTGGTGGCTGAGGCAGTGGGAGACGTTTACCTTTACTTTGATAAATTTAGGTTTATTTTATTAAAAGACTGTTTTTATGTTCCTAATTTTAGGAGGAACCTTATATCGGTAGCTTGTTTAATAAAGGATTCTTATTCAGTTTCTTTTAGTAAAAGAGTTGATATTCGTAAAAATAAGTCTTTTATCTATTCTAGATGGATGGATGGAAACCTATATTTGATCAAACCAAAGATGTACTCACTGCTTGACACCCAATTAATAGATAACTCTAAAAGGTTGAAAGTTTCTCACTCTAACAAGGCGTATCTTTGGCATTTAAGACTTGGTCATATTAATCAGGATAGGATTCAAAGGTTGGTGAAAGATGGTCCTCTAGAATCTCTGGAGGAGGTACGTCTTCCTCAATGTGAGTCTTGTCTTGAGGGTAAGATGACTAAGAGGTCTTTTAGAACTAAGGGTACTAGGGCTCAAAAACTCTTAGAAATTGTGCACACCGACGTACGTGGCCCCATGAACATCGTTGCACGAGGAGGGTTCGAGTATTATATCTCCTTTATAGATGATTACTCGAGGAATGGATATGTGTACTTGATGCACTGCAAGAGCGAAACCTTTGATAAGTTCAAAGAGTATCGTGCGGCAGTGGAAAAGCAATTGGGTAAATCCATAAAGGCACTTCGATCTGATCGAGGTGGTGAATACCTCTTTGACGAATTTCTAGGACATCTTGTAGAGAATGGGATATTATCCCAATTGACTACACTTAGTACTCCACAACAGAATGGTGTAGCCGAAAGGAGAAACAGGACCTTATTGGATATGGTACGGTCCATGATGAGTTATTCAACGCTACCGTTATCATTTTGGAGATATGTATTACAAACGGTGTGCTATATTCTGAACCAGGTTCCAAGCAAGTCAATTCCCAGGACTCCGTATGAATTGTAGCGTGGCAGGAAGCCCTCCCTTGGGCATATGAGAATATGGGGCTGCCCGGCACATGTACTGGATGGGGATGCGAAGAAGTTGGAACCAAGAACAGAATTGTGCATGTTTGCAAGGTATCCTAAGGGAACTAAGGGAGGTCTGTTCTATAACCCAAAGGAACAAAAAGTCATTGTTTCAACCCATGCGACATTCTTGGGGGAAAGTCACATGAATGACTTTAAGCCTCGAAGCAAAGTGGTGCTAGAGGAGTTATCAGGTGAAAGAACTGCTCCATAGATTTCGGTCTTGGATGCAAGTCTAAGTTCCGGTGAAAGACCTGTAGATGATCAACAATTTAGGGTGCCTCATCATAGTGGGAGGGCTTCAAAGAAGCCTAATTTCTTCATGTATGATACTGAGGCATACCAGGCCGAGGCTCATGAGCATAAGGATGATCCGTTACCTATGATGAAGCTATAAATGATGTTGATTCTAAATCTTGGAAATAGGCCATGACCAATGAGATGGATTCTATGAAATCCAACTCTGTTTGGGAACTTGTAGATCTACCGGATGGGATAAAACCCATTGGATGCAAGTGGGTCTACGAAAGAAAGAAAGATGCGGAAGGGAGAGTGGAAACTTTCAAAGCTAGACTAATTGCAAAGGGGCACACACAAAAGTCTGGAATCGATTACGATGAAACCTTTTCACCTGTTGTTATGCTGAAGTATATCCGTATTCTTCTGTCCGTTGCTGCGGCTCTTGATTACGAGATCTGGCAAATAGACGTCAAGACGGCATTCCTGAATGGCCATCTTGAGGAATGTATCTACATGATACAGCCCGAAGGGTTCGTTGCAAAAGGCCAAGAAAAAAAAGTCTGCAAGTTGCTTAGATCCATTTACAGATTAAAGCAAGCATCCCGCTCATGGAACCAGAGATTTAATCAAGCGATCAAGACATTTGGTTTTGAGCAGAACATTGATGAACCCTGTGTTTATAAACGTATTAAGGATGGAAAAGTGGTCTTTCTGGTACTCTATGTCGATGATATTGTGACAACTAGGAAATTTTATCATTCTCGAAAAATTGGTACATGGAATGTACATGATGAATTTTATGTTAAAAATAGGAAATGTAGTGATTTTATGTGTGTACGCGTGTGTGTCGTACACAGTATCAAGAAACTGGTCAAGATGAACTTTTCTTGACATAAAACTGATATATTTAGAATCAGTATGCTCAAATTAGTCAATTGAGCATAAAATGTAATTTTTGACCTGCAGATATGCAGTATCAAGAAACTGGTCAAGATGACCTTTTCTTGATATAAAACTGGTATATTTGGAATCAAAATGCTCAAATTAGCCATTTGAACATAAAAAGTAAATTTTAACCAGGAAATATACAGTATCGAAAAACTAGTCGAGATGACCTTGAATGAGATTAAAACTGATATATTTGGGTTCAGCACGTCTAAATTAGTCAGTACAGCCTATCAGCATGCTCATATTAGTTAATTGAGTACAAAGGTAATTTTTGATCGGAAGTTCACAGTATCGAAAACTAATCAAGATGACCTCGGATGAAGATAAAACTGATATATTTGGGTTCAGGACGCCCAAATTAGTCAGGATAGCTCATGTTGAAATTTTGAAGAAACAAAAAGTATAAAAGGCCAAAAAAATGGGGAAAAAGTCAGAAATTTCAAAATAAACCCACATTTTTTCCTCCTTTTCTCTTTCCTCCTGCACCCTCACGAATGAACAGTAACCAACTATTGGAAACGATATCCATTTTCGACACCCTCGGCATCGTTGGAAAGCTCTCGCCGAGCTGAGTCCAACCGTGGGTCGACGCGATGGAACGACCGCCGGAGGAAGCCGCACGCGCCGCTCAAAGCCGTTGGTGGCCGAAAATTTCAAACGGCCGTTTCTCCGCCGTCCAATGTCCGATTAACACGATTCCAGTCCCAAAAGTTTTGTGGTGAAGAGGAGAACAAAACCCATAGCTCATTTCACCTCAACAGCTGCTGGATCGTGCCACCCGAAGCTTCGCTGTCACCGCCGTGAAACTAGACGTTTTTGGTAGAGTTGAGCTCCACCACCGGCACCAAAATGCTTACAATTTCATGGGGAAACAAAAGTCCCAAACTAATTTCAAGAAAAAAACCCGGCACAGCGGAGATTGAAGCTCGTCGCCACTGATGGTTTTTCGGGGGTTAGTTTCCAGTGATAGGAGCTTGAATTGGTGAAATTGACACCAACAATGAGTTCCTCACGTCGAGATCTACGAGATGGTGGCCGCCTTTCTCCACGCCGCCACCGGTCAACGCCAGTCAATGACCGATCAACAGCAGTCAACACCGGTCAATGGCGACTGGTGATAAAAAATTGAAGAATGGCCCGTTGGCCTATTTTCAACGTTCCGGACACGTCCGTGGCATCAGAATTACAAGACGAAATTTCAAAAGCAAAGAATGGAGAAAAAAAAAGTTTATGCATGTGTGACCGAACGGTTCGTTCGATCGCCGATGAGACGATTTCGGTTGTGATTTCGGTCCTTCATTCCTAAATTTATGTTTTGGAATGATTATGTATTAATTATGTACTTTTACATGTGAAATTGTAAGAAAAATGGACTATGTGTATGAAAAATAGTCAAATAAGAAAATGTGAAAAATGTAAAGATTTTTACGTAAAAGTTGAATTTTACCTAAAAATATAGGCCTCTGGTATAGTACGTGGTATAGTACATTTCCAAAAATTAAGTGGAAATGCTGTCGAAATTTCAAAAATGGCACAAAGGGGTATTTTAGGAACTGAAGGGTAAAAATATGGTTGAGATGGAAACCCGAGCCCCCTCGATGATCTAGTCCCAAAAAAGAGGATTAACAACCTAGGGTCGGAATAGTGCCACCCAAGGGTCGGTGAATAGTGACCTGAGTATTTTGGCAATTGAAGTTGAAAAAGCTCGAAAAGGTTTAAGAAAAATGATTTTATAATTTTTAGGTTTAGAAAATCCAGCCTAAGCAATAAAATGAAAATGATATGGCCCAAAGATCTGTCACGGGCAAAACGGTCATTTTGACTGAAAATTTCAAGAATGACAGAAAATGGCCCTAATGGACTTAGAATGGCTTAATTAAGATTCTAAGGACCAGAATTAAGTGGTAAATCAAAGAAAAGTAAGGTTATGATGAAAAATCAGACAAAATGGTAATGGTAATTTTGCCAAAAGTTCAGGGTAAAATGGTAATTTTATCAAAAGTTAGCAAAAAAATTATAAAGGGGATAATAAACCCCTAAGTTCATGATTATGAAATGAAACGTAGAATTTTTACGTTTTATTATATTTTATGTATGATTTAAGTAACGAAAATAACCGTAAATATTTCGGTTATAGGAATCCGATACAGACACGATAAAGGGATGTCTGCAGACCAAGGAAGTACGAAAGGAGATACGAGTAGAAGTATCAGTAAGTTCGAACATTTAATTGACTGCAACATGAACAGACTAATATGTCTTAAGTGTCGTATGTGGTAAGCTTTAAATATTTCTATGTCTGCAACATGTATGGACTTTTATGTGTTATATGTTGCAAGTTCAAGCATTTAGTTGACTGCAACATAAATTGACATGTTTATATTTATGTGTTATATGTAGTAAGTTCAGACATTTTATTGTCTGTTACATGAAATTACGTAATATGTTTATATGTTATGTATGAAATGTAAAGTATATATGTAAGGTGTTATATGCACAAAAGTGTATTTAATAAAATACACACAATGAAAGAAAGACATGAGAAGTGTGACAACTGGGAAATTTCATAATTTTCGGAAAAATTAGTATATGGAAAAATTAGTATATGGAATGTACACGATGAAATTCGTGTTTAAAATGTGAAATGTAATGATTTTATGTGTGTATGTGATACACAGCATCGAGAAACTGGTCAAAATGATCTTTTCTTGATATAAAATTGATATATTTAGATTCAATATGCTCAATTTAGTCAATTGAGCATAAAATGTAAATTTTGACTAGGAAACAAGCAGTATCAAGAAATTGGCCAAGATGACATTTTCTTGATATAAAACTGATATATTTAGACTCAGAACGCCCAAATTAGTCAATGAGGCACCTGACGCGTTTTTTGAGACAGGATCACACAGATCCCGAAAACTGGTCGAGATGACCTCGAATGAAGTTGAAACTGATAAATTTGGATTCGGCACGTCCAAATTAGTCAGTATAGCCTATTTGTATGCTCAAATTAGTTACTGGAGCACAAAGGTAATTTTTGACCAGGAATACGCAGTACCTAAAACTGGTTAAGATGACCTCAGATGAAAATAAAACTGATATATTTGGGTTCAGCATGCCCAAATTAGTCAAGATAGCTCATGTTGAAATTTTGGACAAAAAAAAAAAGTATAAAAAGGGGAGAAATCAGAAATTGCCAAACAGTCCCCCATATTTTTCCTCTCTCTCTCTTCCTCTCACACCCCACGAATGAACAGTAACTAACTACCAGAAACGGTGTTCGTTTTCGACACCGCTAGCACCGTTGGAAAGCTCTCGCTGAGCTGAGTCCAATGGTGGGTTGACACTATGGAACGACCGCCGGAGGACGCCGCATGCGCCGCCCGAAAGTCATGGTGGTTGGAATTTTCAAACGTCGATTTCTCCGCCGTCCGACCTCCGATCAAGGTGATTCCGGTCCCAAAAGTTTCGTGGTGAAGAGGAGAATAAAACCCATTGCTCATTTCACCTCAACAACTACCGGATCGCACCACCCAAGCTCTCGCTGTCGCTGTCGCGGTCGTGTTGCCGCCGTGAAACTCGCCATTTCCGGCAAAGTTGAGCACCACCACCGGTACCAAAATGCTCAGAATTTCACGTAGATCAAAAGCCCTAAGCCAATTTTGGGCAAAAACGTCAGGAAAACGGAGATTAAAGCTTATCGCCACCATCGTACTTTCGAGGGTCAATTTCCGGCCGTAGGAGCTTCAATTGGTGAAATTGACACCATCAATGAGGTCCTCACGTCGAGATCTACATTTTGGTACCAAGCTTGGCCCAAACCGCCACCGGTCAATGTCGGTCAACGACGATCAACGGTGGTCAACGGTGATCCGGACCCCAAAAATTGAAGAATGGCTCGTTGGCCTATTTTTGACGTTTCGGACACGTTCGTGGCGTCGAAATTGCAAGACGAAATTTCCAAAGCGAAGAACGGAGAAAAAAAGTTTGTGCATGTGAAACCGAACGGTTTGTTCGATCGCCGATGGGATGATTTCAGTAGTGATTTCGGCCCCTCATTCCTAAATTTATGATTTGGAATGATTATGTATTAATTATGTACTTTTACATGTGAAATTGTAAAAAAAATGGACTATGTGTATGAAAAATAGTTAAATAAAAAAATATGAAAAATGTAAAGATTTTTACGTAAAAATTGAATTTTACATAAAAATATAGGCCTCTAGTATAGTACGTGGTAGAATAGAATTAGGTTAGATGGTTTCGAGGCGTTTCCTAAATGCCGGGAACCCAAAAATTAAGCGGAAATGTTGCCGAAATTTCAAAAATGGCACAAAGGGGTATTTTAGGAATCGAAGGGTAAAAATATGGTCGGGATGGAAACCCGAGCCCCTTCGATGGCCTAGACCCGAAAAAGAGGATTAACGACCGAGGGTCAGAATAGTACCACTCGAGGGTCGGATGTGAAATAATTATAGAAATTACAGCGATTAATGCGGTAAAAATTTATTAAGACCTAAGAAAAATGAATTTTTGTCTTTTGGATTTAGAAAATCACATTAAAACGTTAAAGTAAAGATTTTATGGCCCAAAGGCCCGTCAGGGGCAAAATGGTCATTTTGACTAAAAATTTCAAGAAGGTCCAAAAAGGGTCTTTAAATCTTTAAGTTTATTGTTTTATGATTTATGGACTTAGAAAATCCAGTTTAAGTATTAAAATTGCAAGATTCATGATCAAGGTAAAGATACTATTCATGATGAATAGTACTATTCACGGTCAAAATTACTATTCATCGTAATTTTTGACAGGAGTTGACGAAAAAATTATAAATAGGATATTAGACCCCTAATTCATGATTAGGAAATGAAACATGGAATTTTTTCATTTTATTAAGCTTTATGTATGATTTAAGTAACGAAAATAACCGTAATTATTTCGGTTATAGGAATCCGATACAGACGCAATAAAGGGACGTCTACGGACCAAGGAAGCAAGAAAGGAGATACGAGCAGAAGTAGTAGTAAGTTCGAACATTTAATTGATTGCAACATAAATAGATTACTATGTCTGAGTGTCATATGTGGTAAGCTTTAAATATTTCTATGTCTGCAACATGTATAGACTTTTATGTGTTATATATTGCAAGTTTAAGCATTTAGCTTATTACAACATAAATTGACATGTTGTGTCTATGTTTACATGTTATATGAAAGTTATATATGTGAGTGCTATATACACCAAAGTGTGGCTAACAACTGTTATGTTATGAACTATGTGTCATGTCTAAGTCCAATGTAAATTGACTTGACATGTATATGTCTACGTGTTATATGTAGTAAGTTTAGACATTTTATTGTCTGTTACATGAAATTATGTAATATGTTTATATGTTATGTATTAAATGTAAAGTATATATGTAAGGTGTTATATGCACAAAGGTGTATTTAATAAAATACACACAATGAAAGAAAGATATGAGCAGTGTTCCAGACCATGGAGACAATGATAATGCCCCCTGGTTGAAACCATATGAAAGACAGTAAGGAAAGACAAGAATCAGCAAAATAATATGACTGAAGCTTTAAACGTTGGATGTTTATGTGTTAGGTCTAAGTCAAACATGAATTGACTTTTATGTTTAAGTGTTATATAGAGTAAGTTCGGGTATTTAATTGTCTGCAACATGAACTTAATTGACATGTTTACATTGTAGGTAAATAAATCGATAAAAACGTATCAGAGTGGCACAACGAAACAATAAAAATTTTTAGATCGTTAAATATCTCATGATGCCATATACAATAAACCAACAACAATTAAAACTCATACCTCAAGGATGCCAATCTGCAAGAGGAGAATGACCGGAGGCTTCAACCAATTAGCCTTCTCTACTATTCTCCAATTCCCAAATGGCTGAGTGTGTGGGCACTCTGAACCTCGATCGGTATGCTAGCACTGCCAGTCTTCTTTCGACCACCCAGATCTCTAAAGAACTTATTGTCACGGTGAGTTATGCAACAATAAGCCGGCTCACCTAAGAGTCTATGGTCTAAGAGAACTGGAGTGGCAGGACCTCTATTTATAGACCTGCATGAGGTGATTCTCTGAATTTGAATTGGATTAGGAGAAGATATTCTCCCTTATCCACAAGCACAAAATCTGAATTTTCCAAGGGGAAAATCCCAACAATAAATTCGGCCACTTTAGGATAATTCCAATCCAAATCTAAACAAGATTTTAACTAGAATTTTATCTCCCTTTTTTCAACCAAAAAATCTGAAAATCCAAGGGGAAAATCTCCACCAAATTTCGACCACTTTTGGATAAGAGAGAATCAAAATTCCACTAGGATTTTCAAGCTTGAATCTTATCTCATCCTTATCCAAAATAACCGAAAATCTCCTGGGAGATTTACTCCAAAAGTTCGGCCATTATTAGGGAGGAGAGAATCCAAATTCAACTGGGATTGAAACTTGAATTTTTCCTCAAACCTTATCCACAAAAATTCGAAAATTCATTGAGGATAATCCTCAAAATTTTCGTCCATATTTGGTTAGGATTTGGATTCAAAATTCAAGTAGGATTCTAACAAGATTTTCCTCTCTATATCCAACTCAAATTCGAATTTCATTCCTCGTAGATTTACCATAACAAATTCGAATCCCACTTGGACTGTAATTCAAAATTTGAATTTTAAATTTGAATTTCAAATTTCAAATTTCAAATTTCAAATTTCAAATTTCAAATTTCAAATTTAAATTTCAAATTCGAATTTCAAATTCAAATTTCAAATTCAAATTTCAAATTCAAATTTCAAAATTCAAATTTCAAATTTCAAATTTCAAATTTCAAAATCCACAAAACAGTTGTATTTCTAATTCTTGTTCTCATGGATAATTTTCTACAACTCCAATCCAATCTTAAATAAAATCATGGCAACTTTATTTGGAGTTCGAATAATTGTGTACTCTATTATCCAAAACAAAATCAGAATTCAACCGGAGAGAATCTTGTCGACTATCCTAATCCTATGTCAACACCATCCATGCATAATAAACTAGCCAATAGCATACATAGATTAATTTTACCAAACGTTAAGGAATTATGTGGAGCTAGTAGAGGGACTGATTGGACATATATAATCGGGCTCCCGCAAATCCATATGATCATCATTCTTTACTGAACAACTCAATCATATGATCACTAATTTCAGAGTCACACCACTATAAACCTGAAACTGAACTCTCAATTATATACAGTATTACGTAAACCTGTGACAAGCTATTATCCAATGACCTTGTCATGTATGTAGAACCCTCATATGATATCCATGATCTGCCTTAGGCCAAAGTCCGTTTAATCTTACTGATCAGTCTATCTTAAAGTTCCATTATACTACCGAATAAAGAAAATGATTATTCACCATATGTGAATAAGAAGTCATCCACTCAGCAGACGACCCAAGGCCTTGTCCATTTTCACATTTAGTATAATGCCTTCAAGAGGATACCCTTAACCCCTCATTAGAGCTATGATTCCGATATTTGTAGATGAACCCTTCATCGTATACAAGTCATGCACCCAACAAACAGGTCTATAAGCTTACTACCTCTGAGACACTTTAGCCATTGGAACATCAAAGTCTACAAGTCATATACATGAAGCTGTCCATCTACTCAGGATTAAGGTTACTGTATAATGAATGTCAAAAGCAGATCGATCCACTCAAAGCGGACTTCGTAGATCAATCATGCTTTATTCCAGGTCTAATATGTCACCAACAAGCAACATATCTATGTCTCTACTTGGGAGTCTATGCTCCAGACAGTCAAGACAAACCATCCCCTGCAAGGCTTTAGGCAACATAATTGTCTTAACATGAGTTAGATGCTCAGTCTAACCCCATAGACTATAGACCATAGTTTAGACTGCTTACTTTAGAACATTGTCTTCTCGTATACAAAAGTCCATTGCATGCAATGTTCTAACAGTTTAACACAAGCAGTCAGGGAGCCATATTTACTTATATTTACTTTAACATGTAAATAAAAAGAGGACAGATAGCAATGTAATGAATAACCTCTATATATAATTTTATCATCCAATTCTAAATAAATACATCAAAATATCTCTAATGCTTAGGGCATTTCCTAACATATGTGTTATGTGTTTTATATGCGGCATGTAAGTTTAAATATTTTCTTGTCTGCAACAAAAATGGACTGGTCATGTTTATGTGTTTTATGTGCAGTTTTAGTGCCAAGGTACTATGATTTGAATGTTATGAAAGTCATGTTATGAACCATGCATTACGTCTAAGTCAAATGTAAATTGACTTGACATGTTTATGTTTGTGTGTTATATTTTATAAGTTCAGACATTTCTCTATTTACAGCATGAATTTAGTCAGTATGCTTAAGTGATAGAGATGACAGGAATTTAGTAGTCAGGTGCCGTATGCATACTAACATAAGAGATAAAATTTTAAGGAAACTACAATATAAACTACAGAATAATTTAAAGAACTCTAGACCCAGGAGGTAGCATAAATGCCACTGGTCAAGAACCACCAGAAACTCAATAATTAAATTAGTATTGGTGTACCGGCCTCCCACACAAGTGGAGGTTTCTCAGATTTTAGTTACAAGTTATAATAGGACTCCAAACCGATGGTGGTACGTCCCGGGTTTGGAAGTCTGATGTTATGTAGACTGTGGAGGATTGACCAGTGGGTTGGTCCCCAGAGTCTCTCTCAGTTATGCACGCATTATAGTATGACCAATTATGGGACCCAAAAACTAGAATGTAATGAAAGATAAAGACTCAAGAAAATAAAAATAAAAATATACAGTCCATAAACGAGCATAAGATATACTAACATTACGAATACTAATGCAATCAAAGTCACTGTTCATGATCAACGGTACTATTCACAGTCGATAGTACTGTTTATGATCAGAGTTACTATTCATAGTGAATAATAATACAAAAGCAATGCATATTATTTATTATATTAATGATCCATATTATGTTTGATGTTAAGGATATTTAAGCATACGTAAGTGTATTTACGATGCTTAAGTGTATTTACAAAGTTTTATGTATTTAAGTATGATAAGTGTATTCATGATGTAAAATGTGAGAGTATTTTCACAATAACAAGTGTGTCAAGTATGTTATATTTATGATGTTAAGCTTATGTTCAATATGCTATGTTTAAATTATGATATGTTTACAATGATAATCATGAAATTTTGTTTAGTTATTATAGGGCTCCCAAACCGATAGTAGTACGTCCCTGATTTGAAAGTCTAATGTTAAGTAAATCGTAGAGGATAGCATGAAATTATGTTCAAGATATTAAGTACGTTTAAAGCATGTTAAGTATGAAAGTGTACTCACGGTGTGCAATATGTCAAGTATGGTTATGATGAAAATTATGTATAAGTATGTTTTAAATATTATATACATTAAGTATGAAATCTAAAGTAATGTATGATATATGTTGTGTTAATATTCTGATGTCACAATTGGTATTATATATGTTCTGTCAGAGATGGTATGAATGATGTTACATAGGTTTAAGTATTAATATTAAACAAATATAATGTTATAAAGTTACTATTTATAGTGAATAGTATTACTCATGGTAATAAACAAGTAAAACATGACTAACGTTCCTGTTAAAAATATGATATGTTATAACTATTACGCATAAGTTAATAAACGTAAGTTAATCATACCATGTTAAGTACGCTTTATATGATGATACATATGCATGTTATATTTAAATATGAATGTCTAAGTAATAAGCGATATGTGTATGCAATGTTTGTATGTATGAAAGTATGTTTATGACGTTAAGGATATTTAAGTATACATAAGTATAGTTTACGATGCTTAAGTACATTTACGATGTTTTATGTATTTCAACATGACAAATATATTTATTATGTTAAATGTGAAAGTATTTTCGCAATAATAAGTATGATATATATATTATGTTTACGATGTGTAGCATACGTTAAATAAGCTATGTTTATGATGTTCAAGTATATCCAAGTATGACTACGATGTTTCAAGTATGTTAAGTATAAAAGCATGTTCATGATGCCAAGTATGTTAAGTATGTTCACGACGTTACAGTCAGTTCACGAGGTTCAAGTATGAAAGTATGTATATGAGATTAAAGCATGATAAATATAAAAGTGTGCTTATAATGTTAAGTACGTATAAAGTATATTAAGTATGTTTACGATACTAAGTGTGAAAGTAGGATTATGATGTAAAGTGTGTTCGGATATGTACAAGTATGTTTATAAGGTTATGTGTGATAAGTACGAATGTTAAGTAGTATACGGTATATGATATGCAATGTTTCGTGGTTACAGTAGGTATCAGAATTACCTTGTACTATATGGTATGAATTGCTATATGTCATGAATGTATGTTTGAACTTACTGAGCTTGTCACTCATAAGTTTGTTTATGTTGCAGGTAAGCATCCTACATGACAATAAGACAAGTGATGGATGACGAATGAAATCTACATGTGCCAAGGGACTGGGCGAGGGTTATGGTACTGCTTTGAGTCTTCCGCTGAGCTATTTAAAAGAGTAATGGAAAGAATGTTAAAATGATGTTTTATGATGTATATCAAGTTACGATAATGTATTTACTTTAGTAAATATTTTACCATGATACGATTTGCAAGTTTAAAGTTTTAAAAAAAGAAAAAAAAATTATCCCCAATTTTTACGTTCAAATATGAGTTTAAAATAAGCATGTTAAACGAAGTAGGTTAAAAATAAGATACCAGTCGTCATATGTGGTATCAGAATAAGTTCAAAACAAGTTAAAAGTAAGTTGCCGACGACCCAAGTGGTTACAGTCTATCGCAGTTGGCGATAGTAGCTAACTGTAATTGTACTGTTTAACCCTATGTAGGGTGGGATGTCACAAGAAGTGTTCCAGACCATGGAGACAATGATAATGCCCCCTAGTCAGAACCATATGAAGGATACTAAGGAAAGATAAGAATCAGCAAAATAATAAGACTGAAGCTTTAAACGTTGGATGTTTATGTGTTAGGTCTAAGTCAAACATGAATTGACTTTTATGTTTAAGTGTTATATACAGTAAGTTTGAACATTTAATTATTTGCAATATGAACTTACTTGACATGTTTATGTGTTATGTGTTCTATATGCAACATGCAAGTTTAAATATTTCCATGTCTGCAACATAAATGGACTGGTCATGTTTATGTGTTTTATGTGCAGTTTTAGTGCCATGATACTATGATTTGAATGTTATGAAAGTCCTATTATGAACCATGCGTTATGTCTAAGTCAAATGTAAATTGACTTGACATGTTTAGGTTTATGTGTTATATTTTGTAAGTTTAGACATTTATTTGTCTGCAGTATGAATTTACTCAGTATGCTTATGTGATATAGATGACAAAAATTTAGTAGTCGGGTGCTGTATGCACACTAACATAAGAGATAAAATCTTAAGAAAACTATAGAATAAACTATAGAATAATTTAAACAGTTCCAGACCTAGGAGGCAGCATAAATGCCACCGGTCAGGAACCACAAGAAAATCAGTAACTAAATCAGTATTGGCGTATCGGCCTCCCACACAGGTGGAGGTTTTTCAGATTCAGTATTGTTAGGACTCCAAACTGCCGGTGATATGTCCCGGGTTTAGAAGTCTGATGTTATGTAGACTGTAGAGGATTGGCCAGCGGGTCGCTCCCCAGAGTCCTTCTCAATTATGCATGTGTTACGGTACGACCAATCATGGGGCCCAAAACCAGAATGTAATGAAAGATAAAAACTCAAGAAAAAAATATATGTAGTCCATAAACGAGCATAAGACATACTAACACTACAAATACTGATGCAGTCAAAGTCACTGTTCACGGTCAATGGTACTGTTCACAGTCGACAGTACTGTTCACAGTCGATAGTATTGTTCATGGTCAGAGTTAATATTCACAGTAAATAGTAATGCAAAAGCAATGTATGTTTTTATTATGTCAGTGATCCATGTTATGTTTGATGTTAAGGATGTTTGAGCATACGTAAGTGTATTTACGATGTTTAAATATATTTACAAAGTTTTAAGTATTTAAGTATGATAAGTATATTCATGATATTAAATGTGAAAGTATTTTCACAATAACAAGTGTGTCAAGTATGTTATATTTATGATGTTAAGCTTATGTTCAATATGCTATGTTTAAATCATGATATGTTTACAATGATAAACATGAAATTCTGTTCAGTTATTATAGGGCTCCGAAACCGATGGTGGTACGTCCCGGGTTTGGAAGTCTAATGTTATGTAACTTGTAGAGGATAGCACGAAAGTATGTTCAAGATATTAAGTATGTTTAAAGCATGTCAAAGCATGTCAAGAATGCAAGTATGTTCAAGATATTAAGTATGTTTAAAGCATGTTAAGTATGAAAGTATACTCATGGTGTGCAATATGTCAAGTATAGTTATGATGAAAAGTATGTATAAGTATGTTTTAAATATTATATACGTTAAGTATGAAATCTAAAGTAATGTATGATATATGTTGTGTTAATGTTCTGATTCCATAGTTGGTATCATATATGTTCTGTCAGATATGGTATGAAGGATGTTAAATACGTTTAAGTATTAATGTTAAGCAAATATAACGTTATAAAGTTACTATTTATAGTGAATAGTATTATTCGTGGTAATAAGTAAGTATAACATGACTAATGTTTGTGTTAAAAATCTGATACGTTATAACTATTACGCATAAGTTAATAAACGTAAGTTAATCATACTATGTTAAGTATGCTCTATATGATGATAAATATGCATGTTATATTTAAATATGAATGTCTAAGTAATAAGCGATATGTGTATGCAATGTTTGTATGTATGAAAGTATGTTTATGACGTTAAGGATATTTAAGTATACGTAAATATAATTTACGATACTTAAGTACATTTACGATGTTTTATGTATTTCAACATGACAAGTATATTTATTATGTTAAATGTGAAAGTATTTTCACGATAATAAGTATGATATATATATTATGTTTACGATGTGCAGCATACGTCAAATAAGCTATGTTTACGATGTTCAAGTATATCCAAGTATGACTACGATGTTTCAAGTATGTTAAGTATAAAAGCATGTTCATGATGCCAAGTATGTTAAGTATGTTCACGATGTTACAGTCAGTTCACGAGGTTCAAGTATGAAAGTATGTATATAAGATTAAAGCATGATAAATATAAAAGTGTGCTTATGATGTTAAGTATGTATAAAGTACATTAACTATGTTTACGATACTAAGTGTGAAAGTAGGATTATGATGTAAAGTGTGTTCAGATATGTACAAGTATGTTTATAGGGTTATGTGTGATGAGTATGAATGTTACGTAGTATATGGTATATGATATGCAATGTTTCGTGGTTACAGTAGGTATCAGAATTACCTTGTACTATACGGTATATGATATGGTGTGATGGATAACGAATGAGATCTGCATCTGTCAAAAGACTGGGCGAGGGTTATGGTACTGCTATGAGTCTTCCGCTGAGCTGTTTAAAAGAGTAATGAAAAGAATGTTAAAATGATGTTTTATGACGTATATCAAGTTACGATAATGTATTTACTTTAGTAAATATTTTACCATGATACTATTTGCAAGTTTAAAGTTAAAAAAAAAAATTATCCACAATTTTCATGTACAAATAGGAAGTTAAAATAAGCATGTTAAAGGAAGTAGGTTAAAAGTAAGATACCAGTCGTCATAGGTGGTATCAAAATAAGTTAAAAGTAAGTTAAAATAAGTTACCGACGACCCAAGTGGTTACAGTCTATCGCAGTTGGCGACAGTAGCTGACTGTAATAGTACTGTTTAACCCTACGTAGGGCGGGATGTCACAGATATACTACTTATTGGGAATGATGTAGGGAACTTATCATCGGTCAAGCTTTGGCTGCACTAACAGTTTGACATGAAGGACTTGAGAGAAGCTAATTATGTTCTAAGTATTCGTCTCTTCAGAGATCGAAAGAACAAATTGATGGCATTATCCCAAACTTTATACATAGATAAAACAATTGACAAATATGCAATGCAAGAGGTAAGAAAGGTTCACAACCTTCTATTGCCGGTCTAACTCTTTCATTGGATGACTGTCCAAAGACATCAGAAGAAAGAGAGCGTATGAGTAAGGTCCTTTATGCATCCGCTATGGGTAGCCTTATGTACGCTATGCTTTGCACTTGCCCAGACATATGTTTTGCAGTAAGTATGGTGAGACGATATCAAGCGAATCCTGGAACCAAGCACTGGCAAGCAGTAAAGTATATACTCAAGTATCTTAAGAGAACGAGGGATTATATGCTGGTATATTCTGGAGCGGACCTAACACCCATAGATACATAGACTCAGACTTCCAAACTTGCAAGGATTCGAGGAAATCGACATCAGGATCAGTTTTCTTGCTCGGAAGAGGCGGCATTGTGTGGAGGAGTATGAAGCAGTGTTGCACAGCTGACGCTACGATGGAGGCTGAGTATGTGGCTGTGGCTGAGGCATCTAAAGAAATGGTTTGGCTCCGCAAGTTCTTTAGAGACGTTGAGGTCATTCCAGGTGTTGATAAGCCTATCACACTTTACTGTGATAACACTGGGGCTATTGCCAACACAAGGGAATCTACGCACCATAAGAAGACCAAGCAAATAGATCGGAGGTATCACATTATTAGAGGGCACGGGGAAACAAGACAAGTAAATGTATATAAGATCGCATCCAAGAACAACATTGCCGATCCCTTTACTAATACTTTGGTGGCTAGAAACTTTGAGAGGCATGTAGAGGCGATGGGGGGCACATCTACTGGCTTAAGGCAAGTGGGAGATTGTTAGGAAATGCCCTAAGCATTAGAGACATTTTGATGTATTTATTTTTGAACTGGATAATAAAATTATATATAAAGGTTATTCATTACATTGCTGTTTGTCCTCATTCTATTTACATGTTAAAGTAAATGTAAGCAAATATGACTCACTGACTGCTTGTGTTAAAACTGTTAGAATGTTGCATGCAATGGACTTTTGCATGCGAGAAGACAATGTTCAAAAGTAAGCGGTCTAAACTAAGGTCTATAGTTTATGGGGTTAAACAGAGCATCTAACTCATGTTAAGACTATTATGTTGTCTAAAGCCATGGTAGGGATGGTTTGTCTTGACTGCCTGGAGCATAGACTCCCAAATAGAGACATAGATATGTTACTTGGTGGTGACATATTAGACTGAGACTAAATCGTGATCGATCTACATAGTCTGCTATGAGTGGATCAATCTGCTTTTGACGTTCATTGTGCAATAACCTTAATCATAAGTAAATAAACTACTTCATGTATATGACTTGTGTAGTTTGATGTTCCAATGGCTAAAGCGTCTCAGAGGTAGTAAGCTTATAGACCAGTTCGTTGGGTGCATAACTTGTATACGATGAAGGGTTTGTTTACAGATATCGGAAACATAGCTCTAAGGAGTTAAAGGTATCCTCTTAAAGGCGTTATGCTGGATGTGAATGTGGACAAGGCCGTGGGTCGTCTGCTGGGCAGATGACTTCTTTTTCACAGTGAATAATCATTTTCTTATTTGGCAGTATAATGGAACTTGAAGATAGCCTGATCAGTAGGATTAAATGGACTTTGACCTAAGGCTGATCATGGATATCATATAAGGGTTCTGCATATATGGCAAGGTCATTGGATAGTAGCTCGTTACAGGCTTACGTATTATAGTATATAATAGGGAGTTCAGTTTCAGGTTTATAGTGGTGTGACTCTGAAATTACTGATCATATGATTGAGTTGTTTGGTACAGAATGATGATTATATGGATTCATGGGAGCCTGATTATATATGTCTAATTGGTCCCTCTACTAGCTCCACATAATTCCTTAACGATTGGCAAATTGATTTGTGTATGCTTATTGGCTAGTTGATTATGCATGGATGGTGTTGACGTAGGATTAAGATGGTGGACAAGATTCTCTCCGGTTGAATTCATAATTTGTTTTGGATAATAGAGTACACAATTATTCGAACTCCAAATAAAGTTTTCATGATTTTATTTGAGATTGGATTGGAGTCGTAGAAAATTATCCATGAGAGCAAAATTTGAAATACAACTTTTTGTGGATTTTGAAATTTGAATTTTAAATTTGAAATTTAAATTTTGAATTTGAAATTCGAATTTGAAATTTTAATTTGAACTTTAAATTTGAAATTTGAAATTTGAAATTTGAATTTAAAATTTGAATTTTGAAATTTGGACTTCAAATTTTGAATCACAGTCCAAGTGGAATTCGAATTCTTTGTGGATAATTCCACAAGGTTAGAATTCAAATTTGAGTTGGATACGAGAGGAAAATCTTATTTGAATCCTACTTGAATTTTGAATCCCAAATCTACCAAGGAAAACCGAATTTGTTAGGGAAAAATCTCCCAAGGTAATTTTGGATTTTATGGATAAGATTGCAGGGAAAAATTCAAGTTTCAATCAAAGTTGAATTTGGATTCTCTCTTCCTTGAAAGTGGCCGAAAATTTTGAGTGAATCTCAAGGGAGATTTTCGGTTATTTATGGATAAGGATGAGATAAAATTCAAGCTAAAAAATCCTATTTGAATTTTGATTCTCCTCACACTTTAATAGATGAATCTGGATAGGTTTATGGCCTTAGGGAAATTCAGATTTTTTGTGGATAAATGGGGAGATAAAATTCAAGTTAAAATCCTATTTGAATTTTGAATACAAAAATCAATAAGTGGCCGAATTCTTTTAGTGGGTAAGGCCTTCAAAATTTTAGTTTTTGTGAGTGGATAAGGGATAAAATCTTCTCCTAATCCAATTCAAATTCAGAGGATCACCTCGTGCAAGTCTATAAATAGAGGTCTTGCCACTCCAGTTCTCTTAGACCATAGACTCTCAGGTGAGTAGGCTTATTGTTGCACAACTCACCGTGGTAATAAGTTATGTAGAGATCTAGGTGGTCAGAAGAAGACTAACAGTGTTAGCATACCGATCGAGGTTCAGAGTGCCCACACACTCAGCCATTCAGGAATTGGAGAATAGTAGAGAAGGCTAGTTGGTTGAAGCCCTCCGATCATTCTTTTCCAGCAGATTGGTGTCCTCTGAGGTATGAGTTTAAATTATTGTTAGTTTATTGCATATAGCATCTTGAGATATTTAACGAACTTGAAAAATTTTTATTGTTCTGTTGCACCACTCTGATACGTTTTTACCGATTTATTTCCTACAAGGAGAATTTTCAAGAGCTGAAACAAAGGCTCACGAGTGCCCTAATCTTGACTATTCCAGAAGCTAGTCAAGGAAACTTTGTGATCTACAGTGATGCCTCCAAGACTGGACTAGGAGTCGTGTTAACGCAGAGTGGTAGAGTGGTCGCATATGCTTCACGAAAACCCAAGGACCACAAGAAGAACTACCCTATGCACAATCTAGAGCTAGCAGAAGTAGTTTTTGCGCTTAAGATTTGGAGGCACTACTTGTATGGTGTCAAGTACAAAATTTAAATGGAGCACCAAAGCCTTAAGTACATCTTCAAACAGAAGGAGCTCAATATGAGGTAGCAAAGATGGCTAAAACTGGTAAAGCATTATGACTGTCAAATCCTATATCATCCAGGAAAAGCCAAAAAGATGGCTGACACACTGAGTAGAGAGCACTCCTCATTGCTTATGGCTGTACGTGCCTTGCTGAAAACACTACAAAAGGAGCTACACAGCAGCGAAATTGAGATTTTAATGGGGAGGTTGTCGGAAATGACCCTCCAATCAACACTTCTAGAGGAAATTAAGGCCAGTCAGAACCTTGATTTGTCCCTTAACAAGCTCAGAAAGGAAGCTACAGAGGGCTAGAATTTAGATTTTAGAGTCACTAAGGATGGCATACTCTATTATAGAGATGGAGTATGTATTCCAAATGATGAGGAACTCAAGAAGCGAATCCTTTTAGAGGCTCATGAAACGCCATATTTAGTATATCCGAGGGAAAATAAGATGTACAAGGACGTAAAAGAGAGTTTTTAGTGGCCAGGATGAAAAATGATGTTACTAAGTTCATTGCTAAATGCCTCACATGCCAGAGGATTAAAGTAGAACATCAACGACCCGCTGGAGAACTGCAGAAAATTAAGCTGCTCGCGTGAAAATGGGAGTAGATTACAATGGATCTTATGGTCAGATTGCCCAGAACATCAAGCGGAAACAATGTAATTTGGGAAATTATGGATCGATTAACAAAATCAGCTCAATTTTTAGCCATGAGAGTGAGCTACTCAGTAGGAAAACTAGCAGAAATTTATGAAGCTCAGCTAGTGAGACTGCATGGAGTGCATGCCGATCAAAAGTATGAAGAGAAACCCATGCAGATTTTAGCCAGAGAAGATAAAGTACTTAGGAATAAGGTTATACCACTTGTAAAAGTATTGTGGCAGAACCATAACCTCAAAGATGCTACATGGGAATGGGAAGAAGATATGAAAAGAGACTTCCCGGATTTATTCTAATTTTTGAGGATGAAAATTCTGTAAGGGGGGTAGATTGTAAGGACCGCCCCATTCCTGTAATCTGATTTTCATATAATGAGAAATTAAGGAATAATTTGATGCCATTTGGTGCAAATTCGCAGAACACGATCAGGTACACGGCCGTATAAGAAGCCGTATATTGATCGGACTGTATATGTGAGAAAGGCCGTGTGAGTGAACATGGTCATGTAGTGTAACACGGTCACGTACACGACCGTGTAAGTGGCCATGTACCACTCGGGTAAAATGAATGAGTTTCAGGACATGGCCGTATTGAGCAAGCTCAACTAGTACACGCCCATGTCCGGACAATACATGCCCGTGTTGCCTTGTACACGCCTGTGTTAGAACCCATGTAGAAGGCCGTATAATAAGCAAAGAGCTGTTACAATGACTCTCCAAAACTCATGAAACCTAATTACTACATGATGAGTAATTAAGTTGAAAATACAGTATGAATTCTAATTGAATAGACTAAACAGGTACAGCACTGTTAATTACTATTTGTGCAGTGAAAGGGGGTAATTGACAGTGAACCCAGCCCACCCTATTATGTGTATAAGTGTATGAGATGTGTAGTATTAAGAAACTGGTCCAGACGACTAGTTCCTAACACAAGACTGGTGAACAGATCATCCGAATGCTCGGACCGAACTTCTGAGCACTACAGTGAGAGATACCCTAGCAGAGGTACATGATCTAGAATAAAGGTCCAGATGACGTCTCCTCACCTAGAAACTAACAAAATCGGAGTCAGAACACTCAAACTAGTCAGTTGAAAGAAAACTATGAATAGTGAATAGTGAAAAATGCAGTATCAAGTTAATGGCTAAGACGGCCTTAATTTGACTCAAAACTAATATATGCACAGTCAGTAGGCCCAATTTGGTCAATTGGGCACAAAACATGAATTTTTTTTTGAGAGATATGCAGTATCAGGAGGAGGGTCAAGACGGCCTTATCTCGCCCCGAAACTGATATATTTAGACTTAGAACGCCTAAATTAGTCAATCTAACACCTACCATGTTTTTCGATGTGAGATCACACAGATCCTAAAAAATGGTCCAGATAACCTCGAACGGATATAAAACTGATAAAAATGAAATCAACACATCTGAATTAGTCAAGAGAGACTGTGTTGAAAATTTCACGCAAAAACACCTCGATATGCGTGTGTAAGTACAATACAGTGTAGACACAATTATAGTATAGGAAATAAATAGTAAACTGGTACAGAATGGGCTCTTAGACAGTATAATCCAACTAGAAATCATCAGTATAAAAATCAAATTCAAAAAATCCAATTCTGGGTGAAAACAAGAACATTGCCGAAAAAGGGTTGGATACCGAATGGCAGAAACTGGACTGCAAAGAGAACCAAATGCAGATGAATTTTGGCCTTAAAAACCATGTACCTTGGCTAAAAAACTAGTTGTTTTAGCTGCACAAAAGCCCCAAAAAGGTAGAAATAAAATATTGGGAAGTTATGACATAATGTGACTTAAACAAATTAGATTTCTATCACCATTCCATCACTCACCATCACCAAAATTTTTTAATCCTCCCCCACTTTAATGTGCATAGCTCCCACGGCCCCAAGGGTTGAAATGGGCAAAAATTTGTCTCAAATTAGCATAAGTTTGGCTTGATTAATCAAGCCTAAGTTTGGTTATGCTTGCTTGGAGTTGTCTATAAAAGGGTGAGCATGGCCTTAGCCTGTGTTTCCTTTCTTTTTCACACCCCAAAAACCACTACACATTCTCTCTCGTTCCCTTGCTACAGCCGACTGTTCCTAAGCCCCAAACCCTTCATTTTTCAAGCCAAAAACACAGCCAAAAGTTATCAAAAAAATCAGCCCCCACAAGCTTGTGTTAGGAGGATTCAATCCAAGCCATTTCAAGTGCATCAAGGGTAGGTTTTTAGAATCCAAATCTTGTAGTTTTTAGTTATGGTTTTGAGTTGATATTAGGAGAAATATTTTTGGTGTTTTCCTAGCATAAACCAACCCCTACACCTCCTTGGTTCCCATGGCTATTTTGGTCATCAAAGCCTTTGATCGGATTCGTCCTTGGTTCAAAGCACAAGAGGTAAAAACTAAAAACCCTCTCTCTTATGGTTAGTTGATTTTCAGATTTTGATCAAGGAACTTATGTGTATTTGTTTATGCATATGAGTTGTAATAAGTTTATTTTGAGCCCTTAGCTTTCCATTTTTAAGTTTATGATTGTGTGGTTGTGTTTACATTTTTATGAATGGATGTATGCGCGTGTGAGCATGAACATTTAGAAACGTGGCTGGACACAAAACTGTCCCCAGAAAAAGGCCATAGGTTTTGGCCATTTTGACCCCCTTAGGTTCTGAATTTGGGATTTAGTGAAACACAGTGTTTTAAGGAAATTTCAATACGGTCGTTTTTGTGTCAAATATCCTTTGGCCAAAAACGAAACTATGATAGGTTTTTCGAGTGGTTTTCATTTGGTGCCCAAAACCAGGGCCAAAAATCTGCGCCCAGACACGGTCTCAGGTTTTGTTAAAAACGGACCACTTAGAGTCAGAAACGGACTTCAGACTCAACACAAAAGTTGTATATCTCATCGAAACCTGTAAGATAACTCCTGTGTGTTTTAAAAATTTGGCCGGTTCGGGCCTCAAACAGAGCTGTATTTAAAATGACATAAAACTGAAATTTTTACAAAAAACTAGGCACAACAGCCACGGGTTTAGTAAGTTTAGGACCCGTTTGATTTAGATTTGAATGCCGAGGTGAACACAAGAATTATTCATCTCATCGATGATGAAAAATTTTATGTTTGTCATATTTACAAACTAAGTCGTTTCAGTCAAGTTTCAAAATAGTTTTCGAAATTGGTTCAAAAACCACCTTTTAATATAAACACCAAAATGTGTTTCACACACTTTAAAATAAAAATGTGGTTTTAATAAAACGTCCCCCACCTTCCAATGGGGTGGCAAGGGGATAATTTTAAAATAAAAAATTTTCCCAAGAATTTTATAAGACAACCTAAAATTTTCTTAAATAACCAAAGCAGTGTGGGTAGCCCGGTAGGCTACCACACCAAACAATCCATAGTAGTCCGGTAGGCTACCACATAAGCCATAGTAGCCCGATAGACTACCACCAAACAAGAAATAGTAGCCTGGTAGGCTACCATACCCAAACAAGCAAGGTAATCTACTTGGTTACTACACCAAGTCTACGCATAGTAACCCGGTAGGCTACCTAGTTAACAACGCGTGAGGTAACCGGTCAGTTGACTGGCCGGTAAACCAGTCAAGGACTGTGTTTTTGAACAACACTATGAGGAGCGATGATTAATCTGTCAAGAAGACAATTAATCAAACATGATAGAAGTTAGATGCCAAATTCTCAAAGTAGGCCAATAGGGTACCGATGGACCTCGGTACCGCATAGAAGCACAAGTTATAATCACTAACGGAAATAGCGACCTAAGAACGACAGTAATTAATTTATTGGGTAATAAATTAATTAACTACATATAGAGAGCGAGTTAGTATCGACGGCGATCGGTACCAATCAATTTTATCTGCTTTAGTCACTAACAGTATTATTGACTCAGCAAAGGTTTTAACGAGATACATTTTTGATGAGAAGTAATAACCTATAAGTTGATAAAGGCAAGAGTACGTGTTGGCTTGCAAACTAGGTAAGTACAACTCCGCCTACAACATAAATAAAATGAATTTAAATGATAGTGTTTGTAGTAATTTAAGCATGCATCTATGCACAGTTGTGCACAGCATGTAGAAGAGTATATAGTTCACAATCGCATAGATTACTAAAAGAACAAATAGATGCCATACGTCCCTATCGCGTAAGACTAGAGACAGCCTAGTAGAGTATATGGCACGAACAGATAAAGAATTGGGAAAGATGAGAATAAGGGTGTCAGTATAATGGGCCAAGGCCCACAAAATCTAACAAGCTAAGGCTCATAATGTATAACAGGCCAAGCCCATAAAATATATCCATAACAAGCCAAGGCCATAAAATATATCCATAACAGGCCAAGGCCCAGGATCAGGGGTGATCCCGATGATCCACTCGCAGTTTGGTGCTAATACACGAGCCCTAAGTAGACGTAAGAAAGAAAAAGAACATTGAAACATAAGATGAGCATAATCAGACCATGCATTGTTCACGATATAGTTTACTATGCTTCCATTTATAGTAAGATGCATTTAGTACATGACGTTTTTGTCATGCATTCAGTATGTTATGATTCAGTATATGAAGTTCTGCATTCTATGATATATGATCTGATATGTGGAATGTCTTAGTGAGATGTATTTTTTATGACATGCTTATATGGTTTTAAGTATGTACTATGGTTAAACATGTTTTGCTGTTAACATGTTGTACTTACTGGGCGTAAAGCTCACGGAATGTGTTCATGTTGTAGGTAAGCGTCCTTCGGCTTAAACCACAACGGGCGATGATGGCGGCGGAGGCAGATGTGAGGGTGAGGTTATGGATACACCACGAGTAAATCTTCCGCACAGCTTGAGTAACTAGTATATTTGAATAGTAACAGTAAACAATATTTTTGAATAGTAACAGTAACTAGTATTTTAAATAGTAACAGTTGAACAATTTTTTTGAATAGTAATAGTTAAACAATATTATAAGTGTGTATGGGTAATTGAACTCCCAAATGTTTGGATGATGTATATTTAAAGTATACGTATGTGAATAGTAAATACATACGCAACAAAAAAAATCCCTAAAATTAGGGTATCTAAGTAAATAGATTTGAAGTAAACATTAATGGTTTGTAAGTAAGTATAAGTATCGGTGCAAGTAGTAGTTTTTAAGTGACGATCCGAGCCACTCAGGGCTCGGGGCGTCACAGCACAAGTTGTTGCACAGCATGTATAAGAGCATATAGTTTCACAATCTCGTAGATTGATGAAAGAGCAAGTTAAATGCCATACATCCCTATCACATAAGATTAGGGGATGGCTTAGTAGAGCATATGGCCTGATCAGATAAAGAATTGGGTAATTAAATTAAGGTGTCATTATAACAGGCACAAGGCCCACATTATGTATATAAATATAATGGGCACGAGGCCCACATTATGTATATAAATATAATGGGCACAAGGCCTACAGTATGTGTATGAATATAACGCGCACAAGGCCTACATTATATATAGAAATATAACGGGCACAAGGCCCATCTTATGTATAGAAATATAACAGGCACAAGGCCTACCTTATGTATAGAAATATAACAGGCACAAGGCCCATGTTTTGTTTATAAATATATCACGGCATAAGGCCCACATCATGTATATAAATATAATGGACGTAAGGCCACAAGTGCAGGACTCACTGTGCCCCTCAGATAAGAGAACACAATGGATAATGAAGCATAAAATGAGCATAATCGGTTCATGCCTTGTTCACGATATGCCTTAGCTATAGTTCAGCATGCATCCAGCTTTAGTAGATATGCATTTCAGTACATGATGTTTTCTATTATGCATTCAGTTATGAGATGTTGCTGTTATGTTTTTAGTTCTGTGTGATGCTCTGGATTTGCATCCAATATATGGTATGATTCAGTATATGACATGCTTATATTTTTTAAGTATGTATTATGTTCTAAACATGTTTTACAGACGACATCTTGCACTTATTGGGCATGAAGCTAACAGTGTATGTTTATGCTGTAGGTAAGCAACCTATGGCTCAAATCTCACTGGGTGATGACGGCGGCAGAGACAAATGTGAGGCGAGGTTGTGGATGTTAGGAAATGCCTTAAGCATGAGAGACATTTTGATGTATTTATTTTGAATTGGATAATAAAATTATATATAGAGGTTATTCATTACATTGCTATTTGTCCTCATTCTGTTTACATATTAAAGTAAATGTAAGCAAATATGGCTCCTTGACTGCTTGTGTTAAAACTGTTAGAACGTTGCATGTAATGGACTTTTTGTATGCGAGAAGACAATGTTCTAAAGTAAGCGATCTAAACTTAGGTCTGCAGTCTATGGGGTTAGACTGAGCATCTAACTCATGTCAAGACTATTATGTTGTCTAAAGCCATGGCGAGGATGGTTTGTCTTGACTATCTGGATCATAGACTCCTGAGTAGAGACATAGATATGTTGCTTGGTGGTGACATATTAGACCCGGACTAAAGCAAGATTGATCTACGTAGTCCGCTATGAGTGGATCAATCTGCTTTTGACGTTTATTATGCAGTAACCTTAATCTTGAGTGAATGAACTACTTCACATATATGACTTGTGTACTTTGATGTTCCAATGGCTAAAGCGTCTCAGAGATAGTAAGCTTATAGACCGGTTCGTTGGGTGCATGACTTGTATACGATGAAGGGTTTGTTTACAGATATCGGAATCGTAGCTCTAATAAGGAGTTAAGGGTACCCTCTTAAAGGCATTATACTGGATGTGAAAATGGACAAGGCCTTGGCTCATCTGCCGGGCAGATGACTTCTTATTCACATATGGTGAATAATCATTTTCTTATTCGGTAGTATAATAGAACTTTAAGATAGCCTGATCAGTAGGATTAAACGGACTTTGACCTAAAGCTGATCATGGATATCATATGAGGGTTCTGCATACATGACAAGGTCATTGGACAATAGCTTGTCACAAGCTTGCGTAATACGGTATATAATTGGAAGTTCAATTTCAGGTTTGTAGTGGTGTGACTCTGAAATTGGTGATCATATGATTGAGTTGTTCGGTAAAGAATGATGATCATATAGATTCACGGAAGCCCGATTATATATGTCTAATTGGTCACTCTACCAGCTCCACATAATTCGTTAACGATTGGCAAATTGATTTGTGCATGCTATTGGCTAGTTGATTATGCATGGATGGTGTTGACATAGGATTAGGATGGTGGAAAAGATTCTCTCCGATTGAATTCATATTTTGTTTTGGATAATAGAGTACACAATTATTTGAACTCCAAATAAAGTTGCCATGATTTTATTTGAGATTGGATTGGAGTTGTAGAAAATTATCCATGAGAACAAAAATTTGGAATACAACTGCCTGTGGATTTTGAAATTTGAATTTGAAATTTAAATTTGAAATTCGAATTTGAAATTTGAATTTGAAATTTAAATTTGAAATTTAAAATTTGAAATTTGAAATTTGAAATTTGAAATTTGAAATTGAAATTTGAATTTTGAAATTTCACATTCAAATTTGGAATCACAGTCCAAGTGGAATTCAAATTTTTTGTGGATAATTCCACAAGGCTAGAGTTCGAATTGGAGTTGGATTATGAAGAAGAAAATCTTGTTTGAATCCTCATGAATTTTGAATCCTAACTCTAACAAAAGTGGCCGAATTTTGTTGAGTAAAATCCTCCAAGATATTTTCAGTTTTTATGGATAAGGATGCAGGGAAAAATTTAAGTTTCAATTCCAGTTGAATTTGGATTCTCTCCTTCCTAAAAGTGGTCGAATTTGGATTTTCAGTTTTAATTGGATAAGGATGAGATTAAATTCAAGCTTGAAAATCCTAGTTGAATTTTGATTCTCTCCCTACTTTTGTGGCCGAAAATATTTGTTGAAAATCCTAATAGATTTTCGGATTTTTTGGTTGGTTAATGGTGAGATAAAATTCAAGTTAAAATTCTATTTGAATTTTGAATACAAAATCTTAAAATTGGGCGAAATTTTTTGTTGAATATTGGCCTTAGATTTTCAGATTTTGTGGATGGATAAGGGAGAAAATCTTCTCCCAATCCAATTCGAATTCAGAGGATCACCCCATGCAAGTCTATAAATAGAGGTCCTGCCGCTCCAGTTCTCTCAGACCACAGACTCTCAGGTGAGCAGGCTTATTGTTGCACAACTCATTGTGACAATAAGTTGTTTAGAGATCTGGGTGATCAGAAGAAGATTAGTAGTGCTAGCATACAGATCGAGGTTCAAAGTGCCCACACACTTAGCCATTCGGGAATTGGAGAATAGTAGAGAAGGCTAGTTGGTTGAAGCCCTCCGATCATTCTCTTCCTGCAAATTGGGGTCCTTAAGGTATGAGTTTAAATTGTTGTTGATTTATTGTATATGGCATCGTGAGATATTTAACGATCTTGAAAAATTTTTATTATTCCGTTGTGCCACTATTATATGTTTTTACCGATTTATTTACTACAGTGGATACTGTCACGAGTTTTGACTTCCGCACAGTATTGAGTAAACAATATATTTTAAATAGTAAATAGTTAAGCAGTTTTATAAGTACATATGTAGTCAGACGACTTAGACCTCTGTATTTGCGAAGTATATGTACGTAATAGTAAAAACGTACGCATAAAAAAAAGATTCCTAAAATTATGGTAAGTTTAGGTATCAATTTTCAAGTCAGATAAGTTAAGCAACTGTTCTTTAAGTAAGTAAGAATAGTTTTCAAGTAAATTTAAATATCAGTAGTAGTTTTAAGTGATGGTCCAGGCCACTCAAGGCTACGGGGTGTCACATGAATTTTTTCCACATGGATAATTTTCCACAACTCCAATTCAAATTCAAATAAAATCATGGCAACTTTATTTGAAATTCAAATAATTATGTAATCTTTTATCCAAAACAAAATTCAAATTCAAATAGGAGAAAATCTTGTCTTCCACCCTTATCTCATATGGATGCCACCTCTAAGTTGTGCAAGGATAAGATTTTGTTCAATTCAAATTTAAATAGGATTCAGATTTCAAATATTTATTCTAAGACAAGATTTTCAAAATTCAAATTAATCACATATTTGAATTTCAAATTCAAATACAATTAATTTAAATTTCAAATCTTATCATCCAAAATAAATATTAATTAAATATTTACCTTATTTATTGAATAAAACAAAATTACAATTTTGCCCGTCTAGCACACAGAGAAAAATGCCTACACCCTCATATGATATCCATAATTAGCCTTAGCTCAAAGTCTGTTTAACCTATTGATCAAGCTATCTGAAAGTTCCATTATACTATCGAATAAAAAAATGATTGTTTACTATATGCGAATAAGAAGTCATCTGCTCAGTAGATGACCCTAGGCCTTATCCATTTTCACATCCAGTATAATGTCTTTAAGAGGATACCTTTAACTTATTATAAGAGCTATGATTCCATTATCTGTAAATAAACCCTCCGTCATATACAAGTCATATACCCAATGAACTGGTCTATAAGCTTGCTACCTGTGAGACACTTTAGCCATCGGAGCATCAAAGTACACAAGTCATGTACATGAAGCGATTCATCTACTCAGGATTAAGGTTATTGCATAATGAACATTAAAACTGAAACGATCCACTCATGCGGACTATGCAGATCAATTATACTTTGGTCCCGGTCTAATATGTCATCATCAAGTAACATATGTATGTCTCCACTCGGGAGTTAAAGCTCTAAACAATCAAGACAAACCGTCCCTAAATTGGCTTTAGACAACATAATAGTCTTAACATTAGTTAGATGCTCAGTCTAACCCTATAGAGTATAGAATATAGTTTAGATTGCTTACTTTAGAATGTTGTCTTCTCACATACAAAAATCTATTGTACGCAATATTCTAACTGTTTAACACAAGTAGTGAGCCATATTTGTTTACATTTACTTTAACATATAAATAGAATGATAACATACAACAATATAATGAATAACCTCTAAATATGATTTTATTACGTAGTTCAAAATAAATAAAATACATTAAAATGTCTTTCCTGCTTAGGGCACTCCTAACACCGTTGGTCGGTATTCTGTACAGCTTGTCTCCTTCCAACCACCCAGATCTATTAAGAACTTATTGCTAGGGTGATTTGTGTAATAATACGCTTGCTCCAAAACTTACTATTTATAATATTGCATGAGGTGACTTTTTGAATTTTGAATTGGACTAAGAAAAGATTTTCTCTCACCAATTTTATCCTCCAAAACCGACTCCACCGAGGGGAAAATCCCTAAAGAAATTCAATCACCAAGGGTGAGGAGGATTCAAAATTCAAACAGGATTCAAATTTGAATTTTCTCTCTCTCTTATCTACACAAAAACTAACTTCTTCTAGGACAACTCTCCCTTGAAAAATTCAGCCACTCTTTGTGTGAGTAGATTCAAAATTTAAATAGGATTCAAACAAGATTTTTCCATCTTCCTTATCCATAAGAAAACCGATTCCTCCCTTGGTTTATCAAATTTCAAACTCCACAAATCTTTGAATTTTATTTAATGGATAATTTTCCATAACTCCAATTCAAATAAAATCATAGCAACTTTATTTCAAATTTAAATAATTGTATATTCTCTTATCTAAAATAAAATTCCAATTAAAATAGGAGAAAATCTAGTCTTCCACCCTTATCCAGAGCAGACGCCACCCCTAGACTATGCATGTTAGGAAATGCCCTAAGCATTAGAGACATTTTGATGTATTCATTTTGAACTAGATAATAAAATTATATATAGAGGTTATTCATTACATTGCTATCTGTCCTCGTCTTATTTACATGTTAAAGTAAATGTAAGCAAATATGGCTCACTGACTGCTTGTGTTAAAACTGTTAGAACGTTGCATGTAATGGACTTTTGTATGCGAGAAGACAATGTTCTAAAGTTAGCGGTCTAAACTATGGTCTATAGTCTATGGGGTTAGACCGAGCATCTAACTCATGTTAAGACTATTATGTTGTCTAAAGCCTTGGAGGGGACGGTTTGTCTTGACTGTCTGGAGCTGGGCTCCCAAGTGGAGACATAGATATGTTACTTGGTGGTGACATATTAGACCGGGACTAAAGCGTGATTGATCTACGTAGTCCGCTATGAGTGGATCAATCTGCTTTTGATATTCATTGTGCAATAACCTTAATCCTGAGTAAATGAACTACTTCATGTATATGACTTGTGTACTTTGATGTTCCAATGGCTAAAGCACCTCAGAGGTAGTAAGCTTATAGATCGGTTCGTTGGGTGCATGACTTGTATACGATGAAGGGTTTGTTTGCAGATATCAGAATCATAGCTCTAAGGAGTTAAAGGTATCCTCTTAAAGGCATTATACTGAATGTGAAAATGGACAAGGCCTTGGGTCGTCTGCTAAGCGGATGACTTCTTATTCACATATGGTGAATAATCATTTTCTTAATTCGGTAGTATAATGGAACTTTAAGATAGCCTGATCAGTAGGATTAAACGGACTTTGACCTAAGGCTGATCATGGATATCATATGAGGGTTTTGCATATATGACAAGGTCATTGGATAGTAGCTCGTCACAGGCTTATGTAATATGGTATATAATTGGGAGTTCAGTTTCAGGTTTATAGTGGTGTGACTCTGAAACTAGTGATCACATGATTGAGTTGTTTAGTAAAGAATGATGATCATATGGATTTGTGGGAGCCCGATTATATATGTCCAATCAGTCCCTCTACTAGCTCCACATAATTCCTTAACGTTTGGCAAATTGATTTGTGTATGCTATTGGCTAGTTTATTATGCATGGATGGTGATGACACAGGATTAGGATGGTAGACAAGATTCTCTCCGGTTGGATTCAGATTTTGTTTTGGATAATAGAGTACACAATTATTCGAACTCCAAATAAAGTTGCCATGATTTTATTTGAGATTGGATTGGAGTTGTAGAAAATTATCCATGAGAACAAGAATTTGAAACACAACCGTTTTGTGGATTTTGAAATTTGAAATTTGAATTTTGAAATTTGAAATTTGAATTTTGAATTGGAAATTTGAATTTGAAATTTGAATTTGAAATTCGAATTTGAAATTTGAATTTGAAATTTAAATTTGAAATTTGAAATCTGAAATTTGAAATTTGAAATTTGAATTTGAAATTCGAATTTGAAATTTGAAATTCAAATTTTGAATCACAGTCCAAGTGGGATTCGAATTTGTTGTGGAAAATCCACAAGGTTTGAAATTCGAATTTGAGTTGGATTTGGAGAGGATAATCTTGTTAGAATCCTACTTGAATTTTGAATCTAAATCCTAACAAAAGTGGACGAAATTTTTGAGGATAATCCTCAATGGAATTTCGGTTTTTGTGGATAAGGCTCAAGGGAAAATTCAAGTTTCAATCCTAGTTGAATTTGGATTCTCTCCTTCCCTGAAAAGTGGCCGAAATTATGGAGGATCTCTCCTAGGAAAATTCGGTTATTTTGGATAAGGTTGAGATAAGATTCAAGCTTGAAAATCCTAGTGGAATTTTGATTCTCCCTTATCCTAAATATGGCCGAATATTTGGAGAAAAATCTCCTAGGAAATTTCGGATTTTTTGGTTGAAAAAGGGAGATAAAATTCTAGTTAAAATCTTGTTTAGATTTGGATTGGTTTTATCCTTAAAAAACCGAATTTTATTGTTGGGATTTTCCCATGAAAAATTCGGATTTTTATAGTTGTGGATAAGGGAGAATATCTTTTCCTAGTCCAATTCAAATTCAGAGAATCACCTCATGAAGGTCTATAAATAGAGGTCCTGCCACTCCAGTTCTCTCAGACCACAGACTCTCAGGTGAGCAAGCTTATTGTTACACAGCTCATCGTGACAATAAAGTTCTTTAGTGATCTGGATGGTCGGAAGAAGACTAGCAGTGCTAGCATACCGATCGAGGTTCAGAGTGCCCACACACTCAGCCATTCGGGAATTGGAGAATAGTAGAGAAGGCTAGTTGGTTGAAGCCTCTGGTCATTCTCCTCCTGCAAGATTGGCGTCCTTGAGGTATGAGTTTTAATTGTTGTTGATTTATTGTATATGGCATCGTGAGATATTTAACGATCTTAAAAATTTTATTGTTCTGCTACGCTACTTTGATACGTTTTACCGATTTATTTTCCTACAATGCAAGGAAAAAATTTTGTTCAATTCATATTTGAATAAGGTAATCTTCTAAATTTCAAATAATTATTTTAAAACAAGATTTTCAAAATTCAAATTAATCATATATTTAAATTTCAAATTCAAATATAATTAATTTAAATTTCAAATCTTATCATTCAAAATAAATATTAATTAAACATTTATCCCATTTATTGAATAATATAAAATTACAATTTTACCCCTCCAACACACAGAGAAAAATGCCTACACCCTGTGGAAGGGTGATCTACATTTTTCCCTTCACAAAATGCAAGACAATAAGCTAATAAGCATACCTTGATCAATTACCCTCCGTTAAAGAATTATATGGAGCTAGTAGAGGGATCAAATGAACATATATAATTAGGCTCTCGTGAATCCATGTGATTATTATTCTGAACCAAACAACTCAATCACATGATCACTAATTTCAGAGTCATACCACTATAAACCTGAAACTGAACTCCCAATTATGTACCGTATTATGCAAGCTAGTGATAAACTATCGTCCAATGACCTTGTCATATATGCAAAACCCTGATATGATATCCATTATTAACCTTAGGTCAAAGCCATTCAACCTACTGATCAAGCTATCATAAAGTTCCATTATACTACTGAATAAAATGATTATTCACCATATGTGAATAAGAAGTCAACTGCCCAGTAGACGACCCAAGTCCTTGTCCATTTTCACATCCAATATAATGCCTTTAAGAGGATACCCTTTACTCCTTATTAGAGCTATGATTCCAATATTTGTAAACATGTAGGAAAAATTAGTAAAATTGCTCAACGGAGTTACAAAAATTTTTTAAAGATCGTTAAATTAATTTGTGATGCCATATAAAGTAAATCCACAACAGTTAGTTATATTTTCAAAAGAAATGCCTGGGATGCTAGAGGAAGTGACAGAAGGGCTTCAATCAACTAGCCTTCTCTACTATTCTCCAATTCCTAGATGGCAGAGTGTGTGGGCACTTGGATCTATGATCGGTATATTAGCATAGCTTGTCTCCTTCCAACCACACAGATCTCTTTAGAACTTATTGTTAGAATGATTTATGTAACAATAAGCCTACTCACCTAAGAGTTTGTGGTTTAAAGAGAACTATAGTGGAAGGACCCCTATTTATAATCTTGCATGAAGTGACATATTGAATATTGAATTGGACCAAGATTTCTCTCCTAATTCTCTTCAAAATCTGAATCTCCCTCTGGGCCGAAAGTAAGGATAGATCCGGCCACTTATAAGAAGAGTGGGATTCAAAATTCAAATAGGATTTAAACTTGAATGTTGTCTCCTCTAAGAACCACAAAACCGATTCCCCCTAGGCCAAAACCAGGGCTAGATTCGGCCACACCAAGAGAAGGAGGATTCAAAATTCAAACAGGATTGAAACTTGAATTTTCCCTTTTGCTTATCCACACAAAAACAGATTCTCTCCCAAGGGATAACCCTAAGGAATTCGACCACTTTTGGTGCTAGAATGATTCAAAAGTCAAGTAGGATTCAAACATGATTTTTTTCTCTTTTTCCATAAGAAAACTGTGTAGGAAAATAAATCGGTAAAAATGTATCAGAGTGGCACAGCGGAAAAAATTTTTAGATCGTTAAATATCTCATGATGCCATATATAATAAACCAACAACAATTAAAACTCATACCTCAAGGACGCCAATCTTGCAGGAGGAGAATGACCGGAGGCTTCAACCAACTAGCCTTCTCTACTATTCTCCAATTCCCGAATGGTTGAGTGTGTGGGCACTCTGAACCTCGATCGGTATGCTAGCACTGCTAGTCTTCTTCCGACCACCCAGATCTCTAAAGAACTTTATTGTCACGATGAGCTATGCAACAATAAGCCTGCTCACCTGAGAGTCTATGGTCTGAGAGGACTGGAGTGGCAGGACCTCTATTTATAGACCTGCATGAGGTGATTCTCTGAATTCGAATTGGATTAGGAAAAGATATTCTCCCTTATCCATAACCATAAAATCTGAATTTTTCCATGGGAAAATCCCAACAATAAAATTCGGTTTTTTTAGGATAAATCTAATCCAAATCTAAACAAGATTTTAACTAGAATTTTATCTTCCTTTTTCAACCAAAAAATCCAAAATTCCTAGGAGAAAATCTCCTCAAAAAATTTGGCACCTTTTAGGATAAGGGAGAATCAAAATTCCACTAGGATTTTCAAGCTTGAATCTTATCTCAACCTTATCCAAAATAACTGAATTTTCTTAGGAGATTTCCTCCATAATTTCGGCCACTTTTCAGGGAAGGAGAGAATCCAAATTCAACTGGGATTGAAACTTGAATTTTTCCCTTGAACCTTATCCACAAAAACCGAAATTCCATTAAGGATTATCCTCAAAATTTCATCCATAATTTGTTAGGATTTGGATTCAAAATTCAAGTAGGATTCTAATAAGATTATCCTCTCCAAATCCAACTCAAATTCGAATTTCAAACCTTGTGGATTTTCCACAAAAAATTTGAATCCCACTTGGACTGTGATTCAAAATTTGAATTTCAAATTTCAAATGCAAATTTAAAATTCAAATTTCAAATTTCAAATTTCAAATTCAAATTTCAAATTCAAATTTCAAATTCGAATTTCAAATTCAAATTTCAAATTCAAATTTCAAATTTCAAATTTCAAAATTCAAATTTCAAAATTCAAATTTCAAAATCCACAAAACGGTTGTGTTTCAAATTCTTGTTCTCATGGATAATTTTCGACAACTCCAATCCAATCTCAAATAAAATCATGGCAACTTTATTTGGAGTTCGAATAATTGTGTACTCTATTATCCAAAACAAAATCTGAATCCAACCAGAGAGAATCTTGTCTACCATCCTAATCCAGTGTCATCACCATCCATGCATAATAAACCAGCCAATAGCATACACAAATCAATTTGCCAAACGTTAAGGAATTATGTGGAGCTAGTAGAGGGACTGATTGGACATATATAATCGGGCTCCCGCAAATCCACATGATCATCATTCTTTTACCGAACAACTCAATCATATGATCACTAGTTTTAGAGTCACACCACTATAAACCTGAAACTGAACTCCCAATTATATACCGTATTACGTAAGTCTGTGACAAGCTATCGTCCAATGACCTTGTCATGTATGCAGAACCCTCATATGATATCCATGATCAGCCTTAGGCCAAAGTCCGTTTAATCCTACTGATCAGGCTATCTTAAAGTTCCATTATACTACCAAATAAAGAAAATGATTATTCACCATATGTGAATAAGAAGTCATCCGCCCAGCAGACGACCCAAGGCCTTGTCCATTTTCACATTCAGTATAATGCGTTTAAGTGGATACCCTTAACTCCTCATTAGAGCTATGATTCCAATATCTGTAACCGAACCCTTCATCGTATACAAGTCATGCACCCAACGAACGGGTCTATAAGCTTACTACCTCTGAGATGCTTTAGCCATTGGAACATCAAAGTACACAAGTCATATACATGAAGCTGTCCTTTTACTCAGGATTAAGGTGACTGCATAATGAATGTCAAAAGCATATCAATCCACTCAAAGCGGACTTCGTAGATCAATCATGCTTTAGACCTGGTCTAATATGTCACCACCAAGCAACATATCTATGTCTCTACTTGGGAGTCCAGCTCCAGACAGTCAAGACAAACCGTCCCCTCCAAGGCTTTAGACAACATAATAGTCTTAACATGAGTTAGATGCTCGGTCTAACCCCATGACTACAGACCATAGTTTAGACCGCTAACTTTAGAACATTGTCTTCTCGCATACAAAGTCCATTGCATGCAACGTTCTAACAGTTTAACACAAGCAGTCAGGGAGCCATATTTGCTTACATTTACTTTAACATGTAAATAAGATGAGGACAGATAGCAATGTAATGAATAACCTCTGTATATATAATTTTATTATCCAGTTCAAAATAAATACATCAAAATGTCTCTAATGCTTAGGGCATTTCCTAACAATCTCCCACTTGCCCTAAGCCAACATATGTGCCATGTTACGCATCCCCATCGCCTCTACGTGCCTCTCAAAGCTTCTAGCCACCAAAGTCTTAGTAAAAGGGATCGGCGATGTTGTCCTCAGACGCGGTCTTACATACATCTACTTATCCTGCCTCCGTATGCCCTCTAATGTCGACTTCCTCAAATCCTTGTAAGTCTGGAAGACTCAGTCCGTGTATCCTACGGGCGTTAGGTCCCCTCCATAATACACCAGCATATAATCCCTCATTCTCTTGATATACTTGAGTATATGCTTTACAGCTTGCCAGTGCTTGGTTCCAGGATTTGCTTGATATCGACTCACCATACCTACTGCAAAACATATATCCGGGCGAGTGCAAAGCATAGCATACATAAGGCTACCCACAGCGGATGCATAAGGGACCTTACTCATACGCTCTCTTTCTTCCGATGTCTTGGGACAGTCATCCAATGAAAGAGTTAGACTGGCAATAGAAGGTTGTGAGCCTTTCTTTGCCTCTTGCATTGCATATTTGTCAATTATTTTATCTATGTATGAAGTTTGGGATAATGCTATCATTTTGTTCTTTCGATCTCTAAAGAGACGAATGCCTAGAACATAATTAGCTTCTCCCAAGTCCTTCATGTCAAACTGTTGGTGTAACCAAAGCTTGACCGATGATAAGTTCCCTACATCATTCCCAATGAGTAGTATATCATGGACATAGAGTATAGAAAGACCACTTTTCTATCCTTAATACGTTTATAAACACAGGGTTCATCAACGTTTTGCTCAAAACCAAATGTCTTAATCGTTTGATCAAACCTCTGGTTCCATGAGCGGGATGCTTGCTTTAATCCATAAATGGATCTAAGCAACTTGCAGACTTTCCTTTCTTGGCCTTTCGCTACGAACCCTTCGGGCTATATCATATAGATACACTCTTCAAGATGGCCATTCAATAATGCAGTCTTGACATCCATTTGCCAAATCTCATAATCGAGAGCCGCAGCAATGGACAGAAGAATACGGATAGACTTCAGTATAGCAACAGGCGAAAAGGTTTCATCATAATCGATTCCAGTCTTTTGCGTGTATCCCTTTGCAACCAGTCTAGCTTTGAAAGTTTCCACTCTCCCTTCCGCATCCTTCTTTCTTTTGTAGACCCATTTGCATCCAATGGGTTTTATCCCATTCGGCAAATCTACAAGTTCCCAAACAGAGTTGGATTTCATAGAATCCATCTCATTGTTCATAGCCTGTTTCCAAGATTTAGAATCAACATCATTTATAGCTTCATCATAAGTGACCGGATCATCCTCATGCTCATGAGCCTCGGCCTGGTATACCTCAGCATCATACATGAAGAAATTAGGTTTCTTAGAAACCCTCCCACTACGACGAGGCACCCTAAATTGTTGATCGTCTACAGGTCTTTCACTGGAACTCAGACTTGCGTCCAAGACCAAAATCTGTGGAGCAGTTCTTTCACCCGATAACTCCTCTAGCACAACTTTGCTCCGAGGCTTAAAGTCATTCATGTGACTTTCCTCTAAGAATGTCGCATGGGTTGAGACAATGACCTTTTGTTCCTTCGGGTTATAGAACAGACCTCCTTTAGTTCCTTTTGGATACCCTACAAACAAGCACAATTCTGATCTTGATTCTAACTTTTTCGCATCCCCATACAGTACATGCGCCGGACAGCCCCATATTCTCATATGTCCAAGGGAGGGCTTCCTGCCATGCCACAATTCATACGGAGTTCTGGGAATTGATTTGCTTGGAACCTGGTTCAGAATATAGCACGCTGTTTGTAAAGCATATACCCAAAATGATAATGGCAGTGTTGAATAACTCATCATGGACCGTACCATATCCAATAAGGTTCTGTTTCTCCTTTCGGCTACACCATTCTGTTGTGGAGTACCAGGTGCAGTCAATTGGGATAATATCCCGTTCTCTACAAGATGTCCTAGAAATTCATCGAAGAGGTATTCGCCACCTAGATCAGATCGAAGTGTCTTTATGGATTTATCCAATTACTTTTCCACTTTCGCACGATACTCTTTGAACTTGTCAAAGGTTTCGCTCTTGCAGTGCATCAGATACACATATCCATACCTCGAGTAATCATCTATAAAAGAGACATAATACTCGAACCCTCCTCGTGCTATGACGTTCATGGGGCCACATACGTCAGTGTGCACAATTTCTAAAAGCTCCTGAGCCCTTGTACCTTTAGCTCCAAAAGACCTCTTAGTCATCTTACCCTCTAGACAAGACTCACATTGGGGAAGACGTACCTCCTCCAGAGATTCTAGAGGACCGTCTTTCATCAATCTTTGAATCCTATCCTGATTAATATGACCAAGTCTTAAATGCCAAAGATACGCCTTGTTAGAGTGCGAAACTTTCAACCTTTTAGAGTTATCAATTAATTCAGTGTCAAGCAGTGAGTACATCTTTGGTTTGATCAAATATAGGTTTCTATCCATCCATCCAGAACAGATAAAAGACTTATTTCTACGAATATCAACTCTTTTACTAAAAGAAACTGAATAAGAATCCTTTATTAAACAAGCTACCGATATAAGGTTCCTCCTAAAATTAGGAACATAAAAACAGTCTTTTAATAAAATAAACCTAAATTGATCAAAATAAAGGTAAACATCTCCCACTGCCTTAGCCACCACAAAGCTACCATCTCCAGTCCGCAACGAGAGGCTCCTATCATGTAGACTTCTCGTTTCCACAAACCCCTACATAGAAACATAAACATGATTAGTGGCGCCCGAATCAATGACCCAAGTGTCTTTCGATTCTTCCACCAAACACGCTTCCAAGTAATGAAGTTCCTTACCTTCCTTGCCTTTGGTGGCTAGGAATTCCCGGCAAGCCTTCTTGAAGTGACCTACCTTCCCACAATGGAAGCATTTGGACTTTTTAGGGTCCTTTGGCTTCTTGTTCTTCTTCTTCTTCTTCCCATCCGAGACAGGAGGATTAGAAGAACTAGAAGCCACTTGCTTCTTATTTGGCCTCTTCCTCTTCCGTGAGGGATTGGAAGATTCTGCCAAATTGACCTCACCTTTAGGTCGGACCACATCCTCATCCCTGATCATCTGCTCATAAGCCTGTAGTTGCTTCATGAGCTCGGTTAGTCCTAACTCCTTTGTCACCAGATTGTATGCGGCCTTAAACCCCACAAAATCTTTAGACAGAGTCTTGAACACCATCTTGATCTGGGTGTTGTAGTCCAACTCAGCACCATTCTCGGCAGCCTCAGCGAAGAATCTCATTAGAGTGATCATATGGTCCTTCACTGGAGTACCCGCCTTTTGCTTAGAGTTCATAATGCTGGTGATAGCGGACTATCGAGCCAATTTTTCTTGGCCTCCGAACATGTCCTCCAGATTTTCCATGATCTCCCCAGCAACTTGATAACTCTCATGCTGCTTTTGTAAAGCACTCGTCATGCTAGCAAGGATGTAGCATCGAGCTATCTCATTGGATTCTCTCCAACGATTATAGGCAACCGGGACCTCCTCAAGTGGTGTGTCAGGTTTGGGTCCAGGTGGGCATGGTTCATCCAGTATGAACTTGTGTCTCTCGCAGCTGAGAACTATTAATAGATTTCTTTTCCAATCTTTATAATTGTCGCCATTCAGTTTATTCTCAGTAAGTATTGAAATGAGGGGTGTCGGTGACATTTTGAACTGAAATAAAATTATACTAAATATCATTACAAAGCCCAAGCAAATATACAGATAATTTAGCAAATAAAACATACAAGTATGTTCCTAAATGAAACTTGAAAAAACATGTAGCATTGCAACAGTAATTCTCTGCACCTATTGCCCCAAGCCATCGAGGGGTGGTCATGGAAACAAATAGCCAGAACATGGACCCCGTCTAATTAATATATGTTGCCTTAAATCCTCCAAGGTTAAGACATATATTAATAACCGCTTATTTGGCCACCAGTTTAGTTAACAGAGTTTCTAGGGAAGGTTAATAACTAAACGAGTCTTGAGTGTACAACCATTGTTTATGTAGCCCGATCCACGTCCTACCAAGCCACCGAGGGGTGGTCATAAATAGGATCCTACCCGAACACGTTTTCCACATAGGAGATCCAATCTAGTATACCGGCGGCAGTAAACACCTACCGAGGGGTGTGGTCAGGGCAGAACTGACGCGAGGCGTTACCATGCTTTCACATATGGATCAACAATGGAGGCCGTGGGTTTTGTTTGAAACCCTCTCCCACTCAATATTTTGAAAAACATGCAAGTTTTGACAAATTATGTATGATCAATATAGTATGAGCGGCACTCACCTATCCTATATGACATGTTATCAAATATGCATACAAAACATCCATCAATACATATTTATACATCCATGACACATCACAGAAAAAATAATTGACAGAATAACCAAGCTATGGTTCCATCCTAGAACAAAGAAAATAAAGATTACAAAATTCCATCCAAAACATTCTTTGGGTCTTGAATTCTGTTCCGTCTTCTTGTATCCATCTTTATGTAGCCTCTACATTTATTTCTCATCCCAAGAATTATTTAAAATTTAAATCTCCAAAAATTTAAATTTCAAATTCAAATTCCAAATTCGAATTTCAAATTTAAATTTTAAACAATTTTAAACATCATGCGTAATAATATGTAATTTCAAAAATTTCAAATTTTCAATTACATATTTTTAAACATGATTTAAAATTAAATCTCAAATTTAAAAATCAAAATTTTTCGAATTTTGGACCATCGAACAGCCGCCCCTGAAGGCGGCAGCCGCCGTGGGCTGCCTCCAGCCCCAAAGGGGCTGGCAGCACACGGCTGCCTCCTATGTGCAGCCTTGCCGGGTTGCAGGCCAAGCCTGCAGCGGCAGGCTGCACGCCCAGGCTGGGCGCAGTAGCCGGCAGGCTGCAGGCAGCGCCTGCAGCCAGAGGCTGCACGCCCAGGCTGCGGCCAGCCTTGGGCAGGCCATGGCCACCCTTGGCTGCAGGCCAAGCCTGCGGCCGTGGGTGGTGTTGGCCTGCACAGGGGCTGCCGCAGCCCCATCCTACCTGAGGGCAGGGGCTGCAGCCCCACCAAGGCCCGTCGCCCTATCCCAAGGGGTCATGTCTCGATTTTCGTGCCATATTCCAATTTACCTATTAGGATCTCCAAAAATTAATTTGAATCCCAATTAAATTGAAAATTTCCACACAATCAAAATTTCAACATTTAAATCAAATTTAACTTTTGGGAAAAAATAAATTACGGTCTTCAATCTTCAATCTCCTCCAAGAATAATTACATAAAATTTCCTAAACCATTTCCGGTGTACAAAAATTCTAACCATAAAAATTCTAAGAGACAAAAATTAAAATCCATGGGAAAATTACAGTGTTAATAAACTACTCCCGTGGTTACATAATAATTCCTAGATACAATTTTTCTAAATTCTAAGGAACCATAACCGGTATAAACAAGCGTGCTTATAATAATTCAAAAAATTAAAATAACCACATACTTTATACATAATCCATGATAACAACATAAAGGAACCCTAGAATGCCACTCTCTAAATATCAAATCCATACATAAATAAAAAGACTAAGTAATTGTCTAATTTATGTACATGGCATAGTCATTAGATAGCTCTGATACCAATTGTAGGAAAATAAATCGGTAAAAACGTATCAGAGTGGCGCGGCGGAAAAAATTTTTAGATCGTTAAATATCTCATGATGCCATATACAATAAACCAACAACAATTAAAACTCATACCTCAAGGACGCCAATCTTGCAGGAGGAGAATGACCGGAGGCTTCAACCAACTAGCCTTCTCTACTATTCTCCAATTCCCGAATGGCTGAGTGTGTGGGTACTCTGAACCTCGATCGGTATGCTAGCACTGCTAGTCTTCTTCCGACCACCTAAATCTCTAAAGAACTTTATTGTCACGATGAGTTGTGCAACAATAAGCCTGCTTACTTGAGAGTCCGTGGTCTGAGAGAACTGGAGTGGCAGGACCTCTATTTATAGACCTGCATGAGGTGATCCTCTGAATTCGAATTGGATTAGGAAAAGATATTCTCCCTTATCCATAACCATAAAATCTGAATTTTTCCATGGGAAAATCCCAACAATAAAATTCGTTTTTTTTAGGATAAATCCAATCCAAATCTAAACAAGATTTTAACTAGAATTTTATCTCCCTTTTTCAACCAAAAAATCTGAAATTCCTAGGAGAAAATCTCCTCAAAAAATTCAGCCACTTTTAGGATAAAGGAGAATCAAAATTCCACTAGGATTTTCAAGCTTGAATCTTATCTCAACCTTATCCAAAATAACTAAATTTTCCTAGGAGATTTCCTCCATAATTTCGGCCACTTTTCAGGGAAGGAGAGAATCCAAATTCAACTGGGATTGAAACTTGAATTTTTCTCTCGAACCATATCCACCAAAACCGAAATTCCATTAAGGATTATCCTCAAAATTTCGTCCATAATTTGTTAGGATTTGGATTCAAAATTCAAGTAGGATTCTAACAAGATTATCCTCTCCAAATCCAACTTAAATTGGAATTTCAAACCTTGTGGATTTTCCACAACAAATTCGAATCCCACTTGGACTGTGATTCAAAATTTGAATTTCAAATTTCAAATTCAAATTTCAAATTTCAAATTTCAAATTTCAAATTTAAATTTCAAATTCAAATATCAAATTCGAATTTCAAATTCGAATTTCAAATTCAAATTTCAAATTCAAAATTCAAATTTCAAAATTCAAATTTCAAAATCCACAAAACGGTTGTGTTTCAAATTCTTGTTCTCATGGATAATTTTCTACAACTGCAATTCAATCTCAAATAAAATCATGGTAAATTTATTTGGAGTTCGAATAATTGTGTACTCTATTATCCAAAACAAAATCTGAATCCAACCGGAGAGAATCTTGTCTACCATCCTAATCCCGTGTCATCACCATCCATGCATAATAAACCAGCCAATAGCATACACAAATCAATTTGCCAAACGTTAAGGAATTATGTGGAGCTAGTAGAGGGACTGATTGGACATATATAATCGGGCTCCCGCAAATCCACATGATCATCATTCTTTTACCGAACAACTCAATCATATGATCACTAGTTTCAGAGTCACACCACTATAAACCTGAAACTGAACTCCCAATTATATACCGTATTATGTAAGCCTATGACAAGCTATTGTCCAATGACCTTGTCATGTATGCAGAACCCTTATATGATATCCATGATCAGCCTTAGGCCAAAGTCCGTTTAATCCTACTGATCAGGCTATCTTAAAGTTCCATTATACTACCAAATAAAGAAAATGATTATTCACCATATGTGAATAAGAATTCATCCGCCCAGCAGACGACCCAAGGCCTTATCCATTTTCATATTCAGTATAATGCCTTTAAGAGGATACCCTTAACTCCTCATTAGAGCTATGATTCCAATATCTGTAACCGAACCCTTCATCGTATACAAGTCATGCACCCAACGAACCGGTCTATAAGCTTACTACCTCTGAGATGCTTTAGCCATTGGAACATCAAAGTACACAAGTCATATACATGAAGCTGTCCTTTTACTCAAGATTAAGGTCACTGCATAATGAATGTCAAAAGCAGATCAATCCACTCAAAGCGGACTTCGTAGATCAATCATGCTTTAGTCCCGGTCTAATATGTCACCACCAAGCAACATATCTATGTCTCTACTTGGGAGTCCAGCTCCAAACAGTCAAGACAAACCGTCCCCTCCGAGGCTTTAGACAACATAATAGTCTTAATATGAGTTAGATGCTCGGTCTAACCTCATAGACTACAGACCATAGTTTAGACCGCTAACTTTAGAACATTGTCTTCTCGCATACAAAGTCCATTGCATGCAACGTTCTAACAGTTTAACACAAGCAGTTAGGGAGTCATATTTGCTTACATTTACTTTAACATGTAAATAAGATGAGGACAGATAGCAATGTAATGAATAACCTCTGTATATATAATTTTATTATCCAGTTCAAAATAAATACATCAAAATGTTTCTAATGCTTAGGGCATTTCCTAACAAACCGATTCCCATTAGGAGCATACTACCTTATAGAATTTTGAGCCCGTGGGCTGACAGGCCGAGAGACAGAAAATTTCAATTTTTGAATTTGAGATTTAATTTTAAATCATGTATAAAAATATGTAATTGAAAATTTGAACTTTTTGAAATTACATATTATTATACATGAAATTTAAATTGTTTAAAATTTGAATTTGAAATTTGAATTTGAAATTTAAATTTTTGAAATTTTAATTTTAATTCATTCCTGGGATGAGAAATAAATCAAAAGACTGCATGAAGATAAATACAAGAAGATAAAGCAATATACAAGACCCAAATAATGGTTTGGATGCAATTTTGTAATCTTATTTTTTTATTTATTCTAGGATGGGACCACGACTTAGTTATTTAAATATTTTCCGTCATTTATTTTTTTCTGTAATATGTCATGGATGGATGAATATGTTTTGATGGATGTTATGGATGCATATTTGATAACATGTCACATAGAATTGGAGAATGCTGCTCAAACAATATCAATCATACATATCTTTTCAAACTTGCATGTTTTTTCAAAATATTGAGTGGGAGAGGGTATCAAACAAAACCCACGTCCTCCATTGTTGATCCATATGTGAAAGCATGGTAACATCTCACATCAGTTTTGTCTTGACCACATCTCTCGGTATGCGTTTTGTTAGGAAATGCACTAAGCATTAGAGACATTTTGATGTATTTATTTTGAACTGGATAATAAAATTATATATAGAGTTTATTCATTACATTACTGTTTATTCTCATTCTGTTTACATGTTAAAGTAAATGTAAGCAAATATGGCTCCCTGACTACTTGTGTTAAAACTGTTAGAACGCTATATGCAATGGACTTTTTGTATGCGAGAAGAGAATGTTCTAAAGTAAGTAGTCTAAACTAAGGTCTGTAGTCTATGGGGTTAGACCGAGCATCTAACTCATGTTCAGACTATTATGTTGTCTAAAGCCATGGTGGGAATGGTTTGTCTTGACTATCTAGAGCATAGACTCCCAAGTAGAGACATAGATATGTTGCTTGGGGATGACATATTAGACCGGGACTAAAACATGATTGATCTACGTAGTCCGCTATGGGTGAATCAATCTGCTTTTGACGTTCATTGTGCAGTAAGCTTAATCTTGAGTGAATGAACTACTTCATGTATATGAGTTGTGTACTTTGATGTTTCAATAGCTAAAGCGTCTCAGAGGTAGTAAGCTTATAGATCGGTTTGTTGGGTGCATGACTTGTATATGATGAAGGGTTTGTTTACAGATATCGGAATCATAGCTCTAAAAAAGGAGTTAAGGGTATCCTCTTAAAGCCATTACACTGGATGTAAAAATGGACAAGGTCTTGAGTCGTCTACTGGGCAGATGACATCTTATTCACGTATGGTGAATAATCATTTTCTAATGGAACTTTAAGATAGCCTGATCAGTAGGATTAAACGGACTTTGGCCTAAGGCTGATCACGGATATCATATGAGGGTCCTGCATACATGACAAGGTCATTGGACAATAGCTTGTCATGGGCTTACGTAATACAGTAGACAATTGGGAGTTCAGTTTTAGGTTTATAGTGGTGTGACTCTGAAATTAGTGATCATATGATTAAGTTGTTCGGTAAAGAATGATGATCATATAGATTCACTGGAGCCCGATTATAAATGTCCAATTGGTCCCTCTACTAGCTCCATATTATTCCTTAACGATTGGCAAATTGGTTTGTGTATGCTATTGGCTAGTTGATTATGCATGGATGGTGTTGACATAGGATTAGGATGGTAGACAAGATTCTTTCTAGTTGAATTTAGATTTTGTTTTAGATAATAGAGTACACAATTATGCAAACTCCAAATAAAGTTGCCATGATTTTATTTGAGATTAGATTGGAGTTGCAGAAAATTATCCATGAGAACAAAAATTTGAAATACAACTGTTTGTGGATTTTGAAATTTGAAATTGAAATTTGAATTTGAAATTTGAATTTGAGATTTAAATTTGAAATTCGAATTTGAAATTTGAATTTGAGATTTAAATTTGAAATTTGAAATTTAAAACTTGAAATTTGAATTTGAAATTTGAAATTTGAAATTTGAAATTCAAATTTTGAATCATAGTCCAAGTGGAATTCGAATTCTTTGTGGATAATTCCACGGGGCTAGAATTCGAATTTGAGTTGGATTATGAAGAGGAAAATCTTGTTTGAATCCTACTTGAATTTTGAATCCCAATCCTAACTAACTTGGTCGAAAATTTTGAGGAATATTCTCGTGGAATTTTCAAAATTTTTGTGGATAAGATCCAGGGAAAAATTCAAGTTTCAATCCCAGTTGAAATTTGGATTCTCTCCTCCCTGTATTGGCTGAAATTTATTGACTGTATCACCAAGAAGATTTTCGATTATTTTGGATAAGGATGAGAAAAAATTCAAGCTTGAAAATCCTAGTTGAATTTTGATTATCCCCCTACTTCTGTGGCCAAAAATATTTGCTGAAAATCCTAATAGATTTTTGGATTTTTTGGTTGGTTAATGGTGAGATAAAATTCAAATTAAAATCTTGTTTGAATTTTGAATACAAAATCTTAAAGGTGGCCAAAATTTTTCGTTGAATATTGGCCTTGGATTTTCAGATTTTGTGGATGGATAAGGGAGAAAATCTTATCCTAATGCAATTCAAATTCAGAGGATCAGCTCATGCAAGTCTATAAATAGAGGTCCTGCCACTCCAGTTCTCTCAGACCACAGACTCTCAGGTGAGCTGGCTTATAGTTGCACAACTCACCGTGACAATAAGTTCTTTAGAGATCTGGGTGGTCGGAAGAAGACTAGCAGTGCTAGCATATCGATCGAGGTTCAAAGTGCCCACTCACTCAGCCATTCAGGAATTGGAGAATAGTAAAGAAGACTAGTTGGTTGAAGCCTCTCATTCTCCTCCTGCAGATTGGTGTCCTCGAAGTATGTGTTTAAATTGTTGATGATTTATTGTATATGGCATCATGAGATATTTAACGATCTTAAAAAAATTTTATTGTTCCGCTGCGCTACTCTGATACGTTTTTACTGATTTATTTCCTACAATTGATATCAGAGCCATCTCATGACTATGCCATGTACATATATTAGACAATTAATTAGTCTTTTTATTTATGTATGGATTTGATATTTAGCGAGTGGCATTCTAGGTTTCTTTTATGTTGTTATCATGTATTATGTATGTAATATGTGATTATTTTAATTTTTTAATTTATTATAAGCACGCTTGTTTATGCCGGTTATGGTTTTTTAGAATTTAAAAAATTGTATCTAGGATTTTTTATGTAACCATGGGAGCAGTTTATTAACATTGTAATTTTCCCTTGGATTTTAATTTTTTGTCTCTTAGAATTATTATGATTAGAATTTTTGTACATTTTGAAATGGTATAGGAAATTTTATGTAACTATTCTTGGAGGAGATTGAAGTTTAAAGATCGAAATTTATTTTTTCCCAAAAGTTAAATTTAATTTAAAGGTTGAAATTTTGATTGTGTGGAAAATTTCAATATTATTAGGATTCAAATTAATTTTGGAGATCCTAATGGGTAAATTGAAATATGGCACAAAAATCGAGGACTGACCCCCTCAGGATGGACCACCAGCCGTGGTGGGGCTAGAACCTCTGCCCTTGGGCAGGATGGGGTTGCGGTAGCCCCTGGCCACAGTTGCACCACCCACAGTCACAGGCACTGCCTGCAACTGAGGGTGGCCGTGGCCCCTAAGGGCTGGCTGCAGCCCAGGGCGTGTAGCCTGGCGGCTGCTGCGCCTAGCCCAGGCATGCAGCTTATGGCTACAAGCTTGGCCTGCAGCCCAGCAAGGCTGCACATGGCCTGGCGTAGTGGGCTACCAGCCTCCCCGGGGGCTACCCATGGCGGCTGCCGGCCTCCGGGGCAGAGGGGCCATGGTTTGAAAATTGAAAATTTTTGATTTTTAAATCATGTTTAAAAATATGTAATTAAAAATTTGAAAATTTTGATATTACATATTAATACACATGATATTTAAAATTGTTTAAAATTCAAATTTGGAATTTGAATTTGAAATTTATATTTTTTGGGATTTAAATTTTAAATGATTCTTGGGATGAAAAATAAATGGAGAGGCTACATAAAGATGGATACAAGAAGACGGAACAAAAATTCAAGACCCAAAGAATGCTTTGGATGGAATTTTGTAATTTTTATTTTCTTTGTTCTAGGATGGAACCATGGCTTGGTTATTTTTCCGTCAATTATTTTTTCTATGATATGTCATGGATGTATAAATATGTATTGATGGATGTTTTATATACATATTTGATAACATGTCATATAGGATAGGTGAGTGCCGCTTATACAATATTGATCATACATATTTGTCAAAACTTGCATGTTTTTCGAAATATTGAGTGGGAGAGAGTTTCAAACAAAATCCATGGCCTCCATTGTTGATCCATATGTGAAAGCATGGTAACGCCTCGCATTAGTTCTGCCCTGACCACACCCCTCGATAGGTGTTTACCACCGCCGGTATACTAGGTTGGATCTCCTATATGCAAAACGTGTTCAGGCACGATCCTATTCATGACCACCCTTCGGTGGCTTGGCAGGACGTGGATCGGGCTACGTAAACAATGGTTATACACTCAAGACTCGTTTAGTTATTAACCTTCCCTAGAAGCTCTGTTAACTAAACTGGTGGCCAAAATAAGCAGTTATTCATACATGTCTTCACCTTGGAGGATTTAAGGCAACATATATTAATTGGACGGGGTCCATGTTCTGGCTATTTGTCTCATGACCCACCCTCGGCGGCTTGGGGCAATAGGTGCTAAGAATTACTGTTGCAATACTACATGATTTTCAAGTTTCATGTAGGAACATTGTATGTTTTATTTGCTAAATTTTCTGTATATTTGCCTGGGCTTTGTAATGATGTCTGTGTTAGGAAATGCCCTAAACATTAGAGACATTTTGATGTATTTATTTTAAACTAGATAATAAAATTATATATAGAGGTTATTCATTCCATTGCTATCTGTCCTTGTTTTATTTACATGTTAAAGTAAATGTAAGCAAATATAGCTTCCTGACTGCTTGTGTTAAACTGTTAAAACATTGCATACAATGGACTTTTGTATGCGAGAAGATAATGTTCTAAAGTAAGTGGTCTAAACTATGGTCTGTAGTCTACGGGGTTAGACAGAGTATCCAACTCATGTTAAGACTATTATGTTGTCTAAAGCCTTGGAGAGGACGATTTGTCTTGACTGTCTAGAGTATAGACTCCCAAGTAGAGACATAGATATGTTGCTTGGTGGTGACATATTAGATCGGGACTAAAGCCTGATTGATCTACAAAGTCCTCTTTGAGTGGTTCAATCTACTTTTGACGTTCATTGTGCAATAATCTTAATCCTGAGTAGATGGACAGCTTCGTGTATATGACTTGTGTACTTTGATTTCCAATGGCTAAAGCATCTCAGAGGTAGTAAGCTTATAGACTGGTTCATTGGGTGCATGACTTGCATACAATGAAGGGTTTGTTTAAAGATATTGGAATCATAGCTTTAATGAGGAGTTAAGGGTATCCTCTTAAAGGCATTATACTAAATGTGAAAATGGACAAGGCCTTGGTTCGTCTACTGGGCGAATGACTTCTTATTCACATATGGTGAATAATCATTTTCTGTATTCGGTAGTATAATGGAACTTTAAGATAGCCTGATTGGTAGGATTAAATGGACTTTGGCCTAAGGCTGATCATGGATATCATATAAGGGTTCTGCATACATGACAAGGTCATTGGACGATAGCTTGTCACAGGCTTATATAATACGGTATATAATTGGGAGTTCAGTTTCAAGTTTATAGTGGTGTGACTCTGAAATTAGTGATCATATGATTGCGTTGTTCGGTAAAGAATGATGATCATATGGATTTGCGAGAGCCCGATTATGTATGTCCAATTAGTCCCTCTACTAGCTCCACATAATTCCTTAATGTTTGGCAAAGTTGATTTGTGTATGGTATTGGCTAGTTTATTATGCATGGATGGTGTTGACGTAGGATTAGGATGGTAGACAAGATTCTCTCCATTCGAATTCAGATTTTGTTTTGGATAATAGAGTACACAATTATTCGAACTCCAAATAAAGTTACCATGATTTTATTTGAGATTGGATTAGAGTTGTAGAAAATTATCCATGAGAACAAGAATTTGAAATACAACTGTTTTGTGGATTTTGAAATTTGAATTTTGAATTTTGAATTTTGAATTTCGAATTTTAAAATTTGAAATTCGAATTTGAAATTTGAATTTGAAATTTAAATTTAAAATTTGAAATTTGAAATTTAAATTTGAATTTGAAATTTGAAATTCAAATTTTGAATCACAGTCCAAGTAGGATTCGAATTTGTTGTGGTAAATCCACAAGGAATGAAATTTGAATTTGAGTTGGATATGGAGAGGAAAATCTTGTTAGAATCCTACTTGAATTTTGAATACAAATCCTAACAATAATGGACGAAAATTTTGAGGATTATCCTCATGCAATTTTCAGATTTTTTTGTGGATAAAGTTCAGGGAAAAATTCAAGTTTCAATCCTAGTTGAATTTGGATTCTCTCCTCCCTGATTATGGCTGAAAATTTGAGGAAGATCTTCTAGGACATTTTTGGTTATTTTGGATAAGGATGAGATAAGATTCAAGCTTGAAAATGCTAGTGGAATTTTGATTCTTCCCTTATCCTAAAGTGGCCAAAAATATTTGGTGTAGATCCTGTAGGATTTTTGGATTTTTTGGTTGAAAAAGGGAGATAAAATTATAGTTAAAATCTTGTTTAGATTTGAATTGGATAATCCTAAGTTGGCGGAAAATTTGTTGTGATTTTCTCCTTGGAAAATTCAGATTTTATTTGGTTGTGGATAAGGGAGAATATCTTCTCCTAATCCAATTCGAATTCAGAGAATCACCTCATGCAAGTCTATAAATAGAGTTCCTACCACTCCAGTTCTCTTAGACCACAGACTTTCAGGTGAGTAGGCTTATTGTTACACAACTCATCGTGATAATAAGTTCTTTAGAGTTCTGGGTGGTCAGAAGAAGACTAGTAGTGCTAGCATACCGATCGAGGTTCAGAGTGCCCACAAACTCAGCCATTCGGGAATTGGAGAACAGTAGAGAAGGCTAGTTGGTTGAAGCCCTCCGATCATTCTCCTCCTGCAAGATTGGTGTCCTTGAGGTATGAGTTTAAATTGTTGTTGGTTTATTGTATATGGCATCATGAGATATTTAACAATCTTAAAAAATTTTATTGTTCCGCTGCGCCACTCTAATACGTTTTTACCGTTTTATTCCCTACAATTGGTATCAGAGCCGTCTCATGACTATGCCATGTACATAGATTAGACAATTAATTAGTCTTTTTATTTATGTATGGATTTGATATTTAGAGAGTGGCATTCTAGGATTCCTTTATGTTGTTATCATTTATTATGTATGAAGTATGTGATTATTTTATTTTTTTTAATTATTATAAGCATGCTTGTTTATGCCGGTTATGGTTCCTTAGAATTTAGAAAAATTGTATCTAGGATTTTTTATGTAACCATGGGAGCATTTTATTAATGCTGTAATTTTCTCATGGATTTTAATTTTGTCTCTTAGAATTATTATGATTAGAATTATTGTACACCGGAAATGGTTTAAGAATTTTTATGTAATTATTCTAGAAGGAGATTAAAGATTGAATACCGTAATTTATTTTTCCCAAAAGTTAAATTTAATTTAAGGGTTGAAATTTTGATTGTGTGGAAAATTTCAATTTAATTGGGATTCAAATTAATTTTTGGAGATCCTAATGGGTAAATTGGAATATGGCACGAAAATCAAGACACGATCCCTTGGGATAGGCCATCGGGCCTTGGGGCTGCAGCCCCTACCCTCGGGCAGGATGGGGCCGAAACTTGCATGTTTTTCAAAATATTGAGTGGGAGAGGGTTTTAAACAAAACCCACGGCCTCCATTTTTGATCCATATGTGAAAGCATGGTAACGCCTCGCGTCAGTTCTACCCTGACCACACCCCCCTTAGTAGGTGTTTACCTCTGCCAGTATACTAGATTTGATCTCCTATGTGGAAAACATGTTCGGGTATGATCCTAATCATGACCACCCCTCGGTGGCTTGGTAAGACGTGGATCGGGCTACGTAAATAATGGTTATACACTTAAGACTCGTTTAGTTATTAAACTTCCCTAAAAGCTTTGTTAACTAAACTAGTGGCCAAATAAGCAGTTATTAATATATGTCTTAACCTTGGAGGATTTAAGGCAACATATATTAATTGGACGGGGTCCATATTCTGGCTATTTGTTTTCATGACCATCCCTCGGTGGCTTGGGGCAATAGGTGCTGAGAATTATCGTTGCAATGCTACATGTTTTTTCAAGTTTCATGTAGGAACATACTTGTATGTTTTATTTGCTAAATTATCTGTATATTTGCTTGGGCGTTGTAATGATGCCTAGTATAATTTTATTTCAGTTCAAAATGTCACCGACACCCCTCATTTCAATACTTATTAAGAATAAACTGAATGGCGATAATTATAAAGATTGGAAAAGAAATCTGTTGATAGTTCTCAGCTGCGAGAGACACAAGTTCATACTGGATGAACCATACCCACTAGGGCCCAAACCTGACACATCGCTTGAGGAGGTCTCGGTTGCCTATACTTGTTGGAAAGAATCCAATGACATAGCTCGATGCTACATACTGGCTAGCATGACGAGTGCTTTACAAAAGCAGCATGAGACCTATCAAGTTGCTGGGGAGATCATGGAAAATCATGTTCGGAGGCCAAGAAAAGTTAGCTCAACAGTCCGCTATAACCAGTATTATGAACTTTAAGCAAAAGGCGAGTACACCAGTGAAGGACCATATAATCACTCTAATGGGATTCTTCGCTGAGGCTGCCAAGAACGGTGCTGAGTTGGACTACACCACCTAGATCGAGATGGTGTTCAAAACTCTGGTTAAAGATTTTGTGGGGTTTAAGGCTGCATACAATCTGGCGACAAGGGAGTTAGGACTAACTGAGCTCATGAAGCAACTCCAAGCTTATGAGCGGATGATCATGGATGGGGATGCGGTCCAACCCAAAGAAAAGGCCAATTTGGCGGAATCTTCCAAACCCTCACGGAAGAGGAAGAGGCCAGATAAGAAGCAAGCGGCTTCCAGTTCTTCTAATCCTCCTGTCTCAGATGGGAAGAAGAAGAACAAGAACAAGAAGCCCAGGGACCCTAAAAAGTCCAAATGCTTCCGCTGTGGGAAGGTAGGTCACTTCAAGAAGGCTTGCCAGGAATTCCTAGCCGCCAAGGGCAAGGAAGGTAAGGAACTTCACTATTTGGAAGCGTGTTTGGTGGAAGAATCAAAAGACACTTGGGTCATTGATTCAGGTGCCACAATCATGTTTGTGTTTCTATGCAGGGGTTCATGGAAACAAGAAGTCTACATGATAAGAGCCTCGTATTACTGACCGGAGACGGCAGCTTGGTAGTGGTTAAGGCAGTGGGAGATATTTATCTTTACTTTGACGAATTTAGGTTTATTTTATTAAAGACTATTTTTATGTTCCTAATTTTAGGAGGAACCTTTTATCGGTAGCTTGTTTAATAAAGGATTCTTATTCAGTTTCTTTTAGTAAAAGAGTTGATATTCATAGAAATAAGTCTTTTATCTGTTCTGGATGGATCGATGGAAACCTATATTTAATCAAACCAAAGATGTACTCACTGTTTGACGCCGAATTAATAGATAACTCTAAAAGTTGAAAGTTTCTCACTCTAACAAGGCCTATCTTTGGCATTTAAGACTTGGTCATATTAATCAGGATAGGATTCAAAGATTGGCGAAAGACGGTCCTCTAGAATCTCTGGAGGTGGTACGTCTTCCTCAATGTGAATCTTGTCTAGAGGGAAAGATGACTAAGAGGTCTTTTAGAGCTAAGGGTACAAGGGCTCAGGAGCTCTTAGAAATTGTGCCCATGAACGTCATAGCACGAGGCAGGGTTCGAGTATTATGTCTCCTTTATAGATGATTACTCGAGGTATGGATATGTGTATCTGATGCACCGCAAGAGCGAAACCTTTGATAAGTTCAAAGAGTATCATGCGGAAGTGAAAAAGCAATTGAATAAATCCATAAAGACACTTTGATCTAATCGAGGTGGTGAATACCTCTCCGATGAATTTCAACGACATCTTGTAGAGAATGGGATATTATCCCAATTGACTGCACCTGGTACTCCATAACAGAATGGTGTAGCCGAAAGGAAAAACAAGACCTTGTTGGATATGGTACGATCCATGATGAGTTATTCAACGCTACTATTATCATTTTGGGGATATGCTTTACAAACGGCGTGCTATATTCTGAACTAGGCTTCAAGTAAATCAATTCCCAGAACTCCGTATGAATTGTGGCGTGGCAGGAAGCCCTCCCTTGGACATATAAGAATATGGGGCTGCCTGGGACATGTACTGGATGGGGATGAGAAGAAGTTGGAACCAAGATCAGAACTGTGCATGTTTGTAGGGTATCTAAAGGGAACTAAAAGAGGTCTGTTCTATAACCCGAAGGAACAAAAAGTCATTGTTGCAACCCATGTGACATTCTTGGAGGAAAGTCACATGAATGACTTTAAGCCTTGGAGAAAATTTGTGCTAGAGGAGTTATCGGGTGAAAGAACTACTCCACAGGTTTCGGTCTTCGATGCAAGTCCGAGTTCTAGTGAAAGACCTGCAGACGATCAACAATTTAGGGTACCTCGTCATAGTGGGAGGGTTTCGAAGAAACCTAATTTCTTCGTGTATGATGCTGAGGTATACCAGGCCGAGGCTCATGAGCACGAGGATGATCCGGTCACCTATGATGAAGCTATAATGATGTTGATTCTAAATCTTGGAAACAGGCTATGAACAATGAGATGGATTCTATGAAATCCAACTCTGTTTGGGAACTTGTACATTTGCCGGATGGGATAAAACTCATTGGATGTAAATGGGTCTACAAAAGAAAGAAGGATGCAGAAGGGAGAGTGGAACTTTCAAAGCTAGACTGGTTACAAAGGGGTACACGCAAAAGGCTGGAATCGATTACGATGAAACCTTTTTGCCTGTTGCTATGCTGAAGTCTATCTGTATTCTTCTGTCCATTACTGCAGCTCTCAATTATGAGATCTGGCAAATGGATGTCAAGACGGCATTCTTAAATGGCCATCTTGAAGAGTGTATCTATATGATATAGCCCGAAGGGTTTGTAGCAAAAGGCCAAGAAAGGAAAGTCTGTAAGTTGCTTAGATCCATTTATGGATTAAAGCAAGCATCCCATTCAAGGAACCAGAGATTTGATCAAGCGATCAAGACTTTCAGTTTTGAGCAGAACATCGATGTACCCTGTGTTTATAAATGTATTAAGGATAGAAAAGATTGATACTCTATGTCGAATACTACTCATTGGGAATGATGTAGGGAACTTATCATCGGCCAAGCTTTGGGTACACTAATAGTTTGACATGAAGGACTTGGGAGAAGCTAATTATGTTCTAGGCATTCGTCTCTTCAGAGATCGAAAGAACAAAATGATAGCATTATTCTAGGCTTCATACATAGATAAAATAATTGACAAATATGCAATACAAGAGGCAAAGAAAGGTACACAATCTTCTATTGCCGGTCTAACTCTTTCATTGGATGACTGTCCAAAGACATCGGAAGAAAGAGAGCGTATGAGTAAGGTCCCTTATGCATCCGTTATGGGTAATCTTATGTACACTATGCTTTACACTCACCCGAACGTATACTTTGCAGTAGGTATGGTGTGTCGATATGAAGCGAATCCTGGAACTAAGCACTGGCAAGCAGTAAAGCATATACTCAAGAATCTTAAGAGAACGAGGGATTATATGCTGGTGTATTATGGAGGGGACCTAACACCCGTAGGATATACGGACTCAGACTTCCAGGCTTGCAAGGATTCGAGGAAATCGACATCTGGGTCAGTGTTTTTGCTTGGAGGAGGCACCATTGTATGGAAGAGCGTGAAGCAGGGCTGCACAGCTGACTCTACTATGGAGGCTGAGTAAGTGGCTGCGGTTGAGGCATCTAAAGAAGCGGTTTGGCTCCGCAAGTTCTTTAGAGACCTTGAGGTCATTCCGGGTGTTGACAAGCCTATCACACTTTACTGTGATAACACTGGGGCTATTGCCAACACAAGGGAATCTCGGCAATACAAGGGAATCTCGGCACCACAAGAGAACCAAACAGATAGAGGCGATGGGGATGCGTAACATGGCACATTTGCTGTCTTAGGTCAAGTGGGAGATTGTTAGGAAATGCCCTAAGCATTAGAGACATTTTGATGCATTTATTTTTAACTGGATAATAAAATTATATATAGAGGTTATTCATTTCATTGCTATCTGTCCTCGTTTTATTTACATGTTAAAGTAAATGTAAGCAAATATGGCTCCCTAACTGCTCGTGTTAAACTGTTAGAATGTTGCATACAATGGACTTTTGTATGTGAGAAGACAACATTCTAAAGTAAACAATCTAAATTATGGTTCATAGTCTATAGAGTTAGACTAAGCATCTAATTTATGTTAAGACTATTATGCTGTCTAAAGCCTTGGAGGGGACGGTTTGTCTTGACTGTATGGAGCATAGACTCCCAAGTAGAGACATAGATATGTTGCTTGGTGGTGACATATTAGACCGGGACTAAAGCGTGATTGATCTACGAAGTCCGCTTTGAGTGGATCAATCTGCTTTTGAAGTTCATTGTGCAGTAACCTTAATCCTGAGTAGATGGATAGCTTCATGTATATGACTTGTGTACTTTGATGTTCCAATGGCTAAAGCGTCTCAGAGGTAGTAAGCTTATAGACCGGTTTGTTGGGTGCATGACTTGTATACGATGAAAGATTCGTTTACAGATATTGGAATCATAGCTCTAATGAGGAGTTAAGGGTATCCTCTTAAAGGCATTATACTGAATGTGAAAATAGACAAGGCCTTGGGTCGTCTGCTGGGCGGATGACTTCTTATTCACATATGGTGAATAATCATTTTCTTTATTCGATAGTATAATAGAACTTTAAGACAGCCTGATCAGTAGGATTAAACGGACTTTGGCCTAAGGCTGATCATGGATATCATATGAGAGCCCTGCATACATGACAAGGTCATTGGACAATAGCTTGTCACAGGCTTACATAATACTGTATATAATTGGGAGTTCAGTTTCAGGTTTATAGTGGTGTGACTCTGAAATTAGTGATCATATGATTGAGTTATTCGGTAAAGAATGATGATCATATGGATTTGCGGGAGCCCGATTGTATATTTCCAATTAGTCTCTCTACTAGCTCCACATAATTCCTTAACGTTTGGCAAAATTGATTTGTGTATGCTATTGGCTAGTTTATTATGCATGGATGGTGTTGACATAGGATTAGGATGGTAGACAAGATTCTCTCCGGTTGAATTCAGATTTTGTTTTGGATAATAGAGTACACAATTATTCGAACTCTAAATAAAGTTGCCATAATTTTATTTGAGATTGGATTGGAGTTGTAGAAAATTATCCATGAGAATAAGAATTTGAAATATAACTGTTTTGTAGATTTCGAAATTTGAATTTTGAAATTTGAAATTTGAAATTTAAATTTGAAATTTGAATTTGAAATTTGAATTTGAAATTCGAATTTGAAAATTGAATTTGAAATTTAAATTTGAAATTTGATATTTGAAATTTGAAATTTAAATTTGAAATTTGAATTTGAAATTTGAAATTCGAATTTTGAATCACAGTCCAAGTAGGATTCGAATTTGTTGTGGTAAATCCACAAGGAATGAAATTTGAATTTGAGTTGGATATGGAGAGGAAAATCTTGTTAGAATCCTACTTGAATTTTGAATCCAAATCCTAACAATAATGGACGAAAATTTTGAGGAGTATCCTTATGCAATTTTCAGATTTTTTGTGGATAAAGTTCAGAGAAAAATTCAAGTTTCAATCCTAGTTGAATTTGGATTCTCTCCTCCCTGATTATGGCTGAAAATTTGAGGAAGATTTCCTAGGAGATTTTTGGTTATTTTGGATAAGGATGAGATAAGATTCAAGCCTGAAAATCCTAGTGGAATTTTGATTCTTCTCTTATCCTAAAGTGGCCGAAAATATTTGATGAAGATCCTCTAGGATTTTCAGATTTTTTGATTGAAAAAGGGAGATAAAATTCTAATTAAAATCTTGTTTAGATTTGAATTGGATAATCCAAAGTTGGTCAAAAATTTGTTGAGATTTTCCCCTTGGAAAATTCAGATTTTTTTTGGTTATGGATAAGGGAGAATATCTTCTCCTAATCCAATTCGAATTCAGAAAATCACCTCATGCAAGTCTATAAATAGAGGTCCTGCCACTCCAGTTCTCTTAGACCACAGACATTCAGGTGAGTAGGCTTATTGTTGCACAACTCACCGTGACAATAAGTTCTTTAGAGATCTGGGTGGTCGGAAGAAGACTAGCAGTGCTAGCATACCGATTGAGGTTCAGAGTGCCCACACACTCAGCCATTCGAGAATTGGAGAATAGTAGAGAAGGCTAGTTGGTTGAAGCCCTCCGGTCATTCTCCTCCTGTAAGATTGGCGTCCTTGAGGTATGAGCTTAAATTATTGTTGGTTTATTGTATATGGCATCATGAGAATTTAACGATCTTGAAAAATTTTTATTGTTCCGCTGCGTCACTCTGATACATTTTTACCATTTTATTCCCTACAGTCTAGTATAATTTTATTTCAGTTCAAAATGTCACCGACACCCTTCATTTCAATACTTACTGAAAATAAGCTGAATGGCGATAATTATAAAGACTGTAAAAGAAATCTATTGATAGGTCTTAACTGCGAGAGGCACAAGTTTGTGCTGGATGAACCATGCCCACCTGGGCCTAAACCTGACACACCGCTTGAGGAGGTCCCGGTTGCCTATACTCGTTAGAGAGAATCTAATGAGATAACTCGGTGCTACATACTTGCTAGCATGGTGAGTGCTTTAGAAAAGTAGGATGAGACTTATCAAGTTGCTAGGGAGATCATGGAAAATCTGGAGGACAAGTTCAGAGGTCAAGAAAAATTGGCTCAACAGTCTGCTATAACCAGCATTATGAACTCCGAGTAGAAGGCAAGTACTCTGGTAAAGGACCATATGATCACTCTAATGGGATTCTTTACTGAAGTTGCCAAAAACGGTGCTGAGTTGGACTACAATACCAAGATTGGTATTCAAAACTCTATCAAAAGATTTTGTAGGGTTTATGGCCGCATACAATCTAGCGATAAGGGAGTTAGGACTAATCGAGCTCATGAAGAACCTCCAAACTTATGAGCGGATGATCAGGGATGGGGACGCGGTCTAACTAAAAGGAGAGGCCAATTTGGCGGAATCTTCCAAACCGTCATGGAAGAGGAAGAGACCAAATCAGAAGCTAGTAGCTTCCAGTTCTTCTAACCCTCTTGTCTCGGATGGGAAGAAGAAGAAGAAGAAATAGAAGCCTACGGACCCTAAAAAGTCCAAGTGCTTCCGCTGTGGGAAGGTAAGTCACTTCAAGAAGGCTTGCTGGGAATTCCTAGCTGCCAAGGGCAAGGAAGGTAAGGAACTTCACTATTTAGAAGCATGTCTGGTGGAAGAATCAAAAGACACTTGCGTCATTGATTCAGGCGCCACTAATTATGTTTGTGTTTCTATGCAGGGGTTCGTGGAAATGAAAAGTCTACATGATAGGAGCCTCTCGTTGCGGACTGGAGACGGTATCTTGGTGGTGGCTGAGGCATTAGGAGATGTTTACCTTTACTTTGATGAATTTAGGTTTATTTTATTAAAAGACTATTTTTGTGTTCCTAATTTTAGAAGGAACCTTATGTCGGTAGTTTGTTTAATAAAGGATTCTTATTTAGTTTCTTTTAGTAAAAGAGTTGATATTCGTAGAAATAAGTCTTTTATCTGTTCTGGATGGATGGATGGAAACCTATATTTGATCAAACCAAAGATGTATGCACTGCTTGACACTGAATTAATAGATAACTCTAAAAGGTTGAAAGTTTCTCACTCTAACAAGGCGTATCTTTGGCATTTAAGACTTGGTCATATTAATCAAGATAGGATTCAAAGGTTGGTGAAAGACAGACCTCTAGAATATTTGGAAGTGGTACGTCTTCCTCAATGTGAGTCTTGCCTTGAGGGTAAGATGGCTAAGAGGTCTTTTGGAGCAAAGGGTACTAGGGCTCTAGAATTCTTCGAAATTGTGCACACTGACGTATGTAGCCCCATAAACGTCATAGCATGAGAAGGGTTCGAGTATTATGTTTCCTTTATAGATGATTACTCGAGGTATGGATATGTGTATCTGATGCACCGCAAGATCGAAACCTTTGACAAGTTCAAAGAGTATCGTGTGGAAGTGGAAAATCAATTGGGTAAATCCATAAGGAGACTTTGATCTGATCGAGGAATTGAATACATCTCTGATGAATTTCTAGGACATCTTGTAGAGAATTGGATATTATCCCAATTGACTCACCTGGTACTTCACAATAGAATGGTGTAGTTGAAAGAAGAAACAGGACCTTATTGGATATGGTACGATCCATGATGAGTTATTCAATGTTGCCGCTATCATTTTGGGGGTATGCATTACAAACGGCATGCTATATTCTGAACCAGGTTCAAAGCAAATCAATTACCAGGACTCCGTATGAATTGTGGCATGGCAAGAAGCCCTCCCTTGGACATATGAGAATATGGGGCTGCCCAGCACATATACTGGATGGGGATGCAAATAAGTTGGAACCAAGATCAGAATTGTGCATGTTTGTAGGGTATCCTAAGGGAACTAAAGGAGGTCTACTCTTTAACCCAAAGGAACAAAAAGTCGTTGTTTTAACCCATGCGACATTCTTGGAGGAAAGTCACATGAATGACTTTAAGCCTCGAAGCAAAGTGGTGCTAGAGGAGTTATCGGGTGAAAAAACTGCTCCACAGGTTTTGACCTTGGACGCAAGTCTGAGTTCCGGTGAAAGACCTGCAAACGATTAACAATTTAGGGTGCCTCGTCATAGTGGGAGGGTTTCAAAGAAGCCTAATTTCTTCATGTATGATGCTGAGGTATACCAGGCTAAAGCTCATGAGCATAAGGATGATCCGATCATCTATGATGAAGCTATAAATGATGTTGATTCTAAATCTCGAAAACAGGCCATGAATAATGAGATGGATTCTATGAAATCCAACTCTATTTGGGAACTTATAGATCTGCCGGATGGGATAAAACCCATTGGATGCAAGTAGGTCTACAAAAGAAAGAAGGATGTGGAAGGGAGAGTGGAAACTTTCAATGCTAGACTGGTTGCAAAGGGGTACATGCAAAACGTTGGAATCGATTATGATGAAACCTTTTTGCCTGTTGCTATGCTAAAGTCTATCTGTATTCTTCTATCTATTGCTGTGACTCTCGATTACGAGATCTGGCAAATGGACGTCAAGACGGCATTCTTGAATGGCCATCTTGATAAATGTATCTACATGATACAGCCCAAAGGGTTCGTGGCAAAAGGCCAAGAATGAAAAGTCTGCAAGTTGCTTAGATCCATTTACGGATTAAAGCAAGCATCCCGCTCTTGGAACCAGAGATTTGATCAAGCGATCAAGACATTTGGTTTTGAGTAGAACATTGATGAACCCTGTGTTTATAAACGTATTAAGGATAGAAAAGTGGTCTTTCTAGTACTCTATGTTGATGATATACTCCTCATTGGGAATAATGTAGGGAATTTATCATCAATCAAGCTTTGGTTGCACCAATAGTTTGACATGAAGGACTTGGGGGAAGCTAATTATGTTCTAGGCATTCGTCTCTTCAGAGTTCGAAAGAACAAAATAATAGCGTTATCCCAAGCTTCATATATAAATAAAATAATTGACAAATATGCAATGCAAGAGGTAAAGAAAGGTTCACAACCTTCCATTGCCCGTCTAACTCTTTCATTGGATGACTGTCCCAGGACATCGGAAGAAAGAGAGCATATGAATAAGGTCCCTTATGCATCCACTGTGGGTAGCCTTATGTACACTCTGCTTTGCACTCGCCCGGACATATGTTTTGTAGTAGGTATGGTTAGTCAATATTAAGCGAATCTTGGAACCAAGCACTGGCAAGCGGTAAAGCACATACTCAAGTATCTTAAGAAAACGAGGGATTATATGCTAGTGTATTCTGGAGGGGACCTAATACCCGTAAAATACACGGACTCAGACTTCTAGACTTGTAAGGATTCGAGGAAATCGATATCAGGATCAATGTTCTTGGTCGAAAGAGGCGCCATTATGTGGAGGAGCGTGAAGCAGGGTGCACAGCTGACTCTACTATAGAGGCTGAGTATGTAGCTACGGCCGAGGCATCTAAAGAAGAGGTTTGACTCTTCAAGTTATTTAGAGACCTTGAGGTCATTTCGGGTGTTGACAAGCCTATCACACTTTACTGTGATAACACTGGGGCTATTGCCAACACAAGGGAATCTCGGCACCACAAGAGGACCAAGCACACAGATCAGAGATATCACATTATTAGAGGGCACGTGGAGACAGGACAAGTAGATATATGAAAGATCACGTCCGAGGACAACATTGCTGATCCCTTTACTAAGACTTTGGTGGCTAGAAGCTTTGAGAGGCATGTAGAGGTGATGGGGATGCGTAACATGGCACATCTACTGGCTTAGGGCAAGTGGAAGATTGTTCGGAAATGCCTTAAGCATTAAAGACATTTTGATGTATTTATTTTAAACTGGATAATAAAATTATATATAGAGGTTATTCATTACATTGCTGTTTGTTCTCATTCTATTTATAAGTTAAAGTAAATGTAAGCAAATATGGCTCCCTGACTGCTTTTGTTAAAACTGTTAGAACGTTGTATGCAATGGACTTTATGTATGCGAGAAGACAATGTTCTAAAGTAAGCGGTCTAAACTAAGGTCTGTAGTCTATGGGATTAGACCGAGCATCTAACTTATGTTAAGACTATGCAGAACCCTCATATGATATCCATGATCATGGATATCATACTCGTATGTTTTATTTGCTAAATTCTCTCTATATTTGCTTGGGCTTTGTAATGAATTTATTGTATAATTTTATTTCAATGAAAATGTCACCGACACACTTTATTTCAATACTCACTGAAAACAAAATAAATGACGATAATTATGAAGACTGGAAAAGAAATCTACTAATAGTTCTCAGCTACGAGAAACACAAGTTCGTACTAGACGAACCATGCCTACCTAGGCCCAAACCTGACACACCATCTTAGGAGGTCCCAGTTGCCTATACTTGTTAGAAAGAATACAATGAGATAGCTCAATGATACATTCTTGCTAGTATGACAAGTGCTTTACGGCGAGTACTTTACAAAAGCAGCATGAGACTTACCAAGTTACTAGGGAGATCATGAAAAACTTGGAGGACATGTTCAGAGGTCAAGAAAAATTGGCTCGATAGTCTGCCATCACTAGTATCATGAACTTTAGGCATGAGGTAGGTATTCTAGTGAAGGATCATATGATCACTCTTATGGGATTCTTTGCTGAGGCTGCCGAAAACAGTGCTGAGCTGGACTACAATACCCAGATCGAGATGGTGTTTAAAACTCTATCAAAGGATTTTATGGGATTTAAGGCCGCATACAATCTAGCGACAAGGGAGTTAAGACTCATCGAGCTCATGACACAACTCCAAGCTTATGAGCACATGATCAAGTATGGGGATGCGGTCCAACCTAAGGGAGAGGCCAACCTGGCAGAATCTTCCAAACCCTCTGGGAAAAGGAAGAAGCCAAAGAAGAAGCAAGCGGCTTCCAGTTCTTCTATTCCTCCTATCTCAGATGGGAAGAAAAAGAAGAAGAACAAGAAGCCCAGGGACCTTAAAAATTCCAAGTGCTTCCACTGTGAGAAGGTAGGTCACTTCAAGAACGCTTGCAGGGAATTCCTAGTTACCAAGGGCAAGAAAGGTAAGGAACTTCATTATTTAGAAGCGTGTTTGGTGGAAAAATCGAAAGACACTTGGGTCATTGATTCGGGTGCCACTAATCATGTTTGTGTTTCTTTGCAGGGGCTCATAGAAACGAGAAGTCTACACAATGGAAGCCTCTTGTTGTGGATTGGAGACGGTAGCTTAGTGGTGGCTGAGGCAGTGGGAGACGTTTACCTTTATTTTGATGAATTTAGGTTTATTTTATTGAAAGATTATTTTTATGTTCCTAATTTTAGGAGGAACCTTATATCGGTAGCTTGTTTAATAAGAGATTCTTATTCAGTTTCTTTTACTAAAAGAGTTGATATTTGTAAAAATAAGTCTTTTATCTATTCTGGATGGATGGATTGGAGCCTATATTTAATCAAACCAAAGATGTACTCACTGTTTGACACTGAATTAATAAATAATTCTAAAGGTTAAATGTTTCTCACTCTAACAAGGTGTATCTTTAGCATTTAAGACTTGCTCATATTAATCAGGATAGGATTCAAATTTTGGTGAAGGAACGTCATTTGGAATCTCTGAAGGAGATACGTCTTCCTTAATGTTAGTCTTATCTTGAGAATAAGATGACTAAGAGGTCTTTTGGAGATAACGGTACTAGGGCTCTGGAACTCTTAGAAATTGTGCACATCGACGTATGTGGCCCCATGAATGTCATAGCACGAGGAGGGTTCGAGTATTATGTCTCTTTTATAGATGATTACTCAATGTATAAATTTGTGTACCTGATGCACCGCAAGAGTGAAACATTTGGCAAGTTTAAAGAGTATCGTGCGAAAGTGGAGTAGCAATTACGTAAATCCATAAAGACACTTCAATCTGATCGAGGTAGCGAATGCCTCTCCGATAAATTTCTAGGACATCTTGTAGAGAATAGGATATTATCCTAATTGACTACACCTAGTACTTCACAACAGAATGGTGTAGCTGAAAGGAGAAACAGGACCTTATTGGATATGGTACGATCCATGATAAGTTATTCAATGCTGCCATTATCATTATGGGGATATGCATTACAGACGACATGCTATATTCTGAACCAAGTTCTAAGTAAATCAATTCTCAAGACTTTGCATGAATTGTGGCATGGCAGGAAGCCCTTTCTTGGATATATGAGAATATGGGGCTACTCGGCACATGTACTGGATGGTGATGCAAAGAAGTTAGAACAAAGATCAGAATTGTGCATGTTTATATGATATCCTAAGGGAACTAAGGGAGGTCTGTTCTACAATCTGAAGGAACAAAAAATCTTTGTATCAACCCATGCAACAATCTTAGAAGAAAGTCACATGAATTACTTTAATTCCAAAGCAAAGTGATGCTAGAGGAGTTATCGGGTGATAAAACTGCTCCACAGGTTTTGATCTTGGACACAAGTCCGAGTTCTAGTGAAAGACCTATAAATGATCAATAGTTTATGGTACTTCATTGTAGTGGGAGGGTTTATAGCCAAACCTAATTTTTTCATGTATGATGCTGAGGTATACCAGGCCGAGGCTCATAAGCATGAGGATGATCTGGTCACTTATGATGAAGCTATAAATGATGTTGATTCTAAATCTCAGAAACAGGCCATGAATAATGAGATGGATTCTATGAAATCCCACTCTGTTTGGCTACTTATAGATCTACCAGATAGGATAAAACCCATTGGGTGCAAGTGAGTCTACAAAAGAATGAAGGATATGAAAGGGAGAGTTGAAACTTTCAAGGCTAGACTTATGGCAAAGGGTTATGCTGAAGTCTATTTCCATTCTTCTATCCATTGTTGCAGCTCTCGATTACGAGATCTGGCAAATGGATGTAAAGATGGCATTCTTGAATGGCCATCTTGAGGAAAGTATCTATATAATACAGCCCGAAGGGTTCACGGTAAAAGGCCAAGAAAAAAAAGTCTGCAAGTTGCTTAGATTCATTTATGGATTAAAGCAAGCATCCTGCTCATAGAACCAAAGGTTTGGTCAAGCGATCAAAACATTTAGTTTTGAGCAGAACATTGATGAACTTTGTATTTATAAACATATTAAGGATAGAAAAATGGTCTTTTGGGTGCTCTATATTGATGATATTCTGCTCATTGGGAAGGATGTTAGGAATTTATTAGCGGTCAAACTTTGGCTACACCAACAGTTTGACATGAAGGACTTCAGAGAATTGAAAAGTATTATCCCAGGCTTCATACATAGACAAGATAATTGAAAAATAAGCAATGCAAGAGGCAAAGAAAGTTTTACAACCTTCCATTGCCAGTGTAACTTTTTTATTGGATGACTGTCCTAAGACATCAGAAGAAAGAGAGCATATGAGTAAGATCCCATATGCATCCGCTGTGGGTAGCCTTATGTACGCTATGCTTTGCACACACCCGAATATTTGTTTTGTGGTAGGTATGGTGAGTCGATATCAAGCAAATCCTGGAATCAAGCACTGGCAAGCAATAAAGCATATACTCAAGTATCTTTAGAGAACGAGGGATTATATATTAGTGTATTCTGGAGGGGACCTAACACCCATAGGATACACGAATTCAGACTTTTAAACTTGTAAGGATTCTAGGAAGTCAACATCAGGATCAGTGTTCTTGCTCGGAGGAGGCGCTATTGTGTGAAGGAGCATGAAACAGGGTTGCACAGCTGACTCTATGATGGAGGCTGAGTATGTGGTTGCGGCCAAGGAATCTAAAGAAGCGGTTTGGCTTGGCAAGTACTTTAGAGACCTTAAGGTTATTCTAGGTGTTGACAAACCTATCATACTCTATTGTGATAATAGTGCAGCTATTACCAACATAAGGGAATCTAGGCACCACAAGAGGACAAAGCACATAGATCGGAGGTGCCACATAATAAAAGGGCACGTGGAGGCAGGACTAGTGGATATGTGTAAGGTCACGTCTGAGGACAATATTGCCGACCCCTTTACTAAGACTTTGGTAGCTAGAAGCTTTGAGAGGCACGTTGAGGCGATGTGGATGTGAAACATGGCGCATCTACTGGTTTAGGGCAAGTGGGAAATTGTTACGAAACACCCTAAGTAAGAAATACATTTTGATATATTTCATTTATTTTGAACTAGATAATAAAATTATATTTAGAGGTTATTCATTACATTGCTGTTTGTCCTCATTCTATTTACATATTAAAGTAAATGTAAGTAAATATAGCTCACTGACTGCTTGTGTTAAACTGTTAAAATGTTGTATGCAATAGACTTTTGTATGTGAGAAGACAACATTCTAAAGTAAACAATCTAAATTATGGTTCATAGTCTATAGAGTTAGACTAAGCATCTAATTTATGTTAAGACTATTATGTTGTCTAAAGCCATGGTGGGGACAGTTTGTCTTGACTGTCTGGAGCATAGACTCCCAAGTAGAGACATAGATATGTTGCTTGGTGGTGACATATTAGACCGAGACTAAAGCATGATTGATCTGCGTAGCCCATTATGAGTGGATCAATCTATTTTTGATGTTCATTATGAAATAACTTTAATCCTAAGTAGATGAACGACTTCATGTATATGACTTGTGTACTTTAATGTTCCAATGGCTAAAGCGCCTCAAAGCTAATATGTGACACCCCCGGCCTCGGCCACGCGAAACCGTCCCGATCGGACCCTGTTGTCGATTGCGATAGCCCGTGCAGCTCATCGGGTTACCACTAAAACACTTTTACTTTGAATCTCTCATTTTACAGGACCCAAAATTTTCTCCCATGTTTTTTTTCTTTTCAAAATACTTTTCTTGCATAATAGTCTTGTATGAAAGCCATATAAAATTTAAAACAAAACTTTAGTTATCTGTTGTACAATACAATATAATTTACAAAGATACATTTTTCTTTAACTTTGTTTCTCAAAAATACATTTCCTTCATCTCTCTTGTAGGAGAAAATCGATAAAAAAACACATTAGAATGGCGCAGCGGAATAACAAAAATCTTTTAAAGATCATTTAATATCTCACGACCCCATATACAATAAACTAACAACAATAAAACTCATACCTCAAGAGGACGCCAAACTGCAGGAGGAGAATGACTGGAGGGCTTCAACCAACTAGCTTTCTCTGCTATTCTCCAATTCCCAGATGGGAGAGTGTGTGGACACTCAGTTCCTCGACCTGTATGCTAACACTGCTAGTCTCCTTCCAACCACCCAGATCTCTAAAGAACTTATTGTCACAGTGAGTTATGCAATAATAAGCTTGCTCACCTGAGAGTCTGTGGTCGAAGAGAACTGGAGTGGTAGGACCCCTATTTATAGACTGGCATGAGGTAATCCCTTGAATTCGAATTAGACTATAAGAAGATTTTCTTCCTTATCCACTCACAAAAAATCCGAAAATCCTAGGCCAAATCCAAGGATAATTTTTGGCCAGTTTTGGATTTTGCATTCCAAATTCAAACAGGATTTTAACTTGAATTTTATCTCCTTATTTATCCATAAAAACTGATTTCCCTTAGTGCCATAAATAAGACTAGATTCGGCCATTAAAAAGTAAGGAGAATCAAAATCTAAATAAGATTTTCTAGATTGAATTTAATCTCACCCTTATCCACTAAAAACTAAAAATTCTCGTAGGATTTATCCATAAATTTTCATCCACTTTAGGGGGGAGAGAATCAAAATTCAACTAGGATTTTCTTGCTTGAATCTACCTTGAATCCTATCCACAAAAACCAAAAATATCTTAGAGGATTTTCCTCAACAAAATTTCAGCCAATTTTGTTAGAATTAGGATTTAAAATTCAAGTAGGATTCAAACAAGATTTTCCTTTCCATAATCCAACTCAAATTTGAATTCTAACCCTGTGGAACTATCCATAAAGAATTCGAATTCCACTTGGACTGTGATTCAAAATTTGAATTCAAATTTCAAAGTTCAAATTTCAAAATTCAAACTACAAATTCAATTTTCAAATTTAAATTTCAAATTCAAATTTCAAAATTCAAATTTCAAATTTAAATTTCAAATTCATATTTCAAATTCAAAATTAAAATTTTAAATTTTAAATTTCAAATTTCAAATTTCAAACTCTACAAAAAGTTGTATTTCAAATTTTGTTCTCATAGATAATTTTCTACAACTCTAATCCAATCTCATATAAAATCATGACAACTTTATTTAGAGTTCGAATAATTGTATACTCTATTATCCAAAACAAAATCCGAATTAAACCAGAGAAAGTCTTGTCAACTATCCTAATCCTATGTCAACACCATCCACGAAAAGTCAACTAGCCAATAAGCATACATTGATCAATTTGCCAACCATTAAAGAATTATGTGGAGCTAGTAGATGGACTAATTGGACATATATAATCGGGCTCTTGTAAATCCATATGATCATTATTCTATACCAAACAACTCAACCATATGATCACAAATTTCAGAGTCACACCACTATAAACCTGAAACTGAACTCCCAATTATATACCGTATTACAAAAGCCTGTGACAAGCTAATGTCCAATGACCTTGTCATGTTTGTAAAATCCTCATATGATATCCATGATCAGCCTTCGGTCAAAGTTTGTTCAATCCTACTGATCAGGCTATCTTAAAGTTCCATTATACTACCGAATAAGAAAATGATTATTCACCACATGTGAATAAGAATTCATCCACCCAGCAGACGACCCAAGGCCTTGTCCATTTTCACATCCAATATAATGCCTTTAAAAGGATACCTTTAACTCCTTAGAGCTATGATTCTGATATCTGTAAACAAACTCTTCATCGTATATAAGTCATACACCCAATGAACCGGTCTATAAGCTTACGATCTCTGAGATGCTTTGGCCATTGGAACATCGAAGTACACAAGTCATATACATGAAGTAGTTCATTTACTCAGGATTAAAGTTATTACATAATGAACATCAAAAGTAGATTGATCTACTCATAGTGGACTACGTAGATTAATCATGCTTTAGTCCCGGTCTAATATATCACCACCAAGTGACATATCTATGTCTCTACTTGGGAGTCTATGCTCTAGACAGTCAAGACAAACTGTCCCCACCATCGCTTTAGACAATACAATAGTCTTAACATGAGTTAGATGCTCGGTCTAACCCCATAGACTACAGACCTTAGTTTAGACTGCTTACTTTAGAACATTGTCTTTTCGTATACAAAAGTCCATTGCATGCAACATTCTATCAGTTTTAACACAAGCAGTCAGTGAGTCATATTTGATTATATTTACTTTAACATGTAAATAGAATAAGGACAAATAGCAATGTAATGAATAACCTCTATATTATAATTTTACTATCCAGTTCAAAATAAATACATCAAAATGTCTCTAATGCTTAGGGCATTTCCTAACAATCTCTTACTTGCCCTAAGCCGGCAGATGTGCCATGTTACGCATTCCCATCATCTCAACATGCCTTTCAAAGCTTCTAGCCACCAAAGTCTTAGTAAAGGGATCGACAATGTTGTCCTCAGACGCGATCTTACATACATCCACTTATCCTGTCTCCACATGCCCTCTTATAATGTGATACCTCCGATCTATGTGTTTGGTCCTCTTGTGGTGTCAAGATTCTCTTATGTTGGCAATAGCTCCAGTGTTATCATAGTATAGCATGATAGGCTTGTCAACACCCAATCTATGTGTTTGGTCCTTTTGTGGTGCCAAGATTCCCTTGTGTTGGCAATAGCTCCAGTGTTATCACAGTATAGCATGATAGGCTTCTCTTATAATGTGATACCTCCGATCTATATATTTGGTCCTCTTGTGGTGCTAAGATCCCTTGTGTTGGCAATAGCTCTAGTGTTATCATAGTATAGCATGATAGGCTTGTCAACATCCGAAATGACCTCAAGGTCCCTAAAGAACTTGTAGAGAAAAACCACTTCTTTAGATGCCTCAACCGCAGCCACATACTCAGCCTCCATCGTAGAGTGAGTCGTGTAACCCTGCTTCATGCTGGTCCACAAAATGGTGCCTCCTCCGAGTAAGAACACTGATCCAATGTTGATTTACTCGAATCCTTGCAAGTCTGGAAGTCTGAGTCTGTATATCCTACAGGTGTTAGGTCCCCTCCAAAATACACTAGTATATAATCTCTCATTCTCCTAAGATGCTTGAGTATATGCTTTACTGCTTACCAGTGCTTAGTTCCAGGATTCACTTAATATCGACTCACCATACCTACTGTAAAACATATATCCGGGTGAGTGCAAAGCATAGCGTACATAAGGGTACCCATAGCGGATGCATAAGGGACCTTACTCATACACTTTATTTCTTCCGATGTCTTGGGGCAGTCATCAAATGAAAGAGTTAGACTAGTAATGGAAGGTTGTGAGCCTTTCTTTGCCTTTTGCATTGCATATTTGTCAATTATTTTATTTATATATGAAGCCTGGGATAATGCTATCATTTTGTTCTTTCAATCTCTAAAGAGACGAATGCCTAGAACATAATTAGCTTCTCCCAAGTCCTTCATGTCAAACTGTTGGTGCAGCCAAAGTTTAACCGATGACAAATTCCTTACATCATTCCCAATAAGCAGTATATCATCGACATAGAGTACTAGAAAGACCACTTTACCATCCTTAATACGTTTATCAATGCAGGGTTCATCAACGTTTTGCTCAAAACTGAATGTTTTGATCACTTGATCAAACCTTTGGTTCCATGAGCGGGATGCTTATTTTAATCCATAAATGAATCTAAGCAACTTGTAAACTTTCTCTCTTGACCTTTTACCACGAACCCTTTGGGCTGTATTATATAGATACATTCCTCAAGATGGCCATTCAAGAATGCCATCTTGACATCTATTTACCAGTTCTCGTAATCGAGAGCCACAGCAACAGACAGAAAAATACTGATAGACTTCAACATAGCAATGGGTGAAAAGGTTTCATTGTAATCGATTCCAGCCTTTTGTGTGTACCCTTTTGTAACCAGTCTAGCTTTGAAAGTTTCCACTCTCCTTTCTGCATCGTTCTTTCTTTAGTAGACCCACTTGTATCCAATGGGTTTTCTCCCATCCGGTAGATCTACAAGTTCCCACACAGAGTTAGATTTCATAGAATCCATCTCATTGTTCATGGCCTACTTCCAAGATTTAGAATCAACATCATTTATAACTTCATCATAAGTAACTGGATCATCCTCAGCATCATACATAAAGAAATTAGGCTTCCTTGAAACCCTCCCACTAAATTGTTGATCGTTTATAGGTCTTTCACTGTAACTCAGACTTGCATCCTAGACCGAAACCTGTGGAGTAGTTCTTTCATCGATAACTCCTCTAGCACCACTTTGCCTCGAGACTTAAAGTCATTTATGTGACTTTCTTCTAAGAATGTCGCATGGGTTTAAACAACTTTTTGTTCCTTCAGGTTATAGAACAGACTGTTAGGAAATGTCCTAAGCATTAGAGACATTTTGATGTATTTATTTTGAACTGGATAATAAAATTATATATAGAGGCTATTCATTTCATTGCTATCTGTCCTCGTTTTATTTACATGTTAAAGTAAATGTAAGCAAATATGGCTCCCTGACTGCTTTTGTTAAACTGTTAGAATGTTGCATGCAATGGACTTTTGTATGCGAGAAGACAATGTTCTAAAGTAAGCGGTCTAAACTATGGTCTGTAGTCCATGGGGTTAGACCGAGCATCTAACTCATGTTAAGACTATTATGTTGTCTAAAGCCTTAGAGGGGACAGTTTGTCTCGACTGTCTAGAGCTGGACTCCCAAGTAGAGACATAGATATGTTGCTTGGTGGTGACATATTAGACCGGGACTAAAGTGTGATTGATCTACGAAGTCCGCTTTGAGTGGATCGATTTGCTTTTGACGTTCATTGTGCAGTAACCTTAATCCTGAGTAAATGGACAGCTTCATGTATATGACTTGTGTACTTTGATGTTCCAATGGCTAAAGCGTCTTAGAGGTAGTAAGCTTATAGATCGGTTCGTTGGGTGCATGACTTGTATACGATGAAGGGTTCATTTACAGATATCGGAATCATAGCTCTAATGAGGAGTTAAGGGTATCCTCTTAAAGGCATTATACTGAATGTGAAAATAGACAAGGCCTTGGGTCGTTTGTTGGGCTGATGACTTCTTATTCACATATGGTGAATAATCATTTTCTTTATTCGGTAGTATAATGGAACTTTAAGATAGCCTGATCAGTAGGATTAAACAGACTTTGGCCTAAGGTTGATCATGGATATCATATGAGGGTTCTGCATACATGACATGGTCATTAGACGATAGCTTGTCACAGGCTTACGTAATATGGTATATAATTGGGAGTTCAGTTTCAGGTTTATAGTGGTGTGACTCTAAAATTAGTGATCATATGATTGAGTTGTTCTGTAAAGAATGATGATCATATGGATTTGCGGGAGCCCGATTATATATGCCCAATCAGTCACTCTACTAGCTCCACGTAATTCCTTAACGTTTGGCAAATTAATTTGTGTATGCTATTGGCTAGTTTATTATGCATGGATGGTGTTGACATAAGATTAGGATGGACGACAAGATTCTCTCCGGTAGGATTCAGATTTTGTTTTGGATAATAGAGTACACAATTATTTGAACTCCAAATAAAGTTGCCATGATTTTATTTGAGATTGGATTGGAGTCGTAGAAAATTATCAATGAGAACAAGAATTTGAAATACAACTGCTTTGTGGATTTTGAATTTGAATTTTGAAATTTGAAATTTGAATTTTGAAATTTGAAATTTGAAATTTGAATTTGAAATTTGAATTTGAAATTTGAACTTGAAATTTGAATTTGAAATTTGAAATTCAAATTTTGAATCACAGTCCAAGTGGGATTCGAATTTGTTGTGGTAAATCCACAAGGAATGAAATTCGAATTTGAGTTGGATATGGAGAGGAAATCTTGTTTGAATCCTACTTGAATTTTGAATCCAAATCCAAACCAAATATGGATGAATTTTTAAGGATTATCCTCAATGAATTTTTAGATTTTTGTGGATAAAGTTCAAGGAAAAATTCAACTTTCAATCCCAGTTTAATTTGGATTCTCTCCTCCCTGATTATGGCCGAAAATTTCAGGAAGATCTCCAAGGAGATTTTCGGTTATTTTGGATAAGGATGAGATAAGATTCAAGCTTGAAAATCCTAGTGAATTTTTAATTCTTCCTTATCCAAAGGTGGCCGAAATTTTTGTGGGGATTTTCCCCTTGTATTTTCAGATTTTTTGGTTGAAAAAAGGGAGATAAGATTCATGTTAAAATCTTGTTCGAATTTGGATTGGATAATCGTCAATAATGGTTGAAATTTGTTGGGATTTTCCCTTGGATAATTTCAGATTTTATGGTTGTGGATAAGGGAGAATATCTTCTCCTAATCCTATTCAAATTCAGAGAATCACCTCATACAGGTCTGTAAATAGAGGTCCTGCCACTCCAGTTTTCTCAGACCACAGACTCTCAGGTGAGCAGGCTTATTGTTGCATAACTCACCGTGACAATAAGTTCTTTAGAGATCTGGGTGGTCGGAAGAAGACTAGTAGTGTTAGCATACCGATCGAGGTTCAGAGTGCCCACATACTCAGCCATTCAGGAATTGGCAAATAGTAGAGAAGGCTAGTTGGTTGAAGCCCTCCGGTCATTCTCCTCCTGCAAGATTGGCATCCTTAAGGTATGAGTTTTAATTATTGTTGGTTTATTGTATATGGAATCATGAGATATTTAACGATCTAAATATTTTATTGTTCCACTGCACCAATCAGATACATTTTTACCGATTTATTTTCCTACAATTGGTATCAGAGCTATCTCATGACTATGCCATGTACATAAATTGGACAATTACTTAGTCTTTTATTTATGTATGGATTTGATTGTTAGAGAGTGGCATTCAAGGATTCCTTTATGTTGTTATCATGGATTATGTATGTAGTATGTGGTTATTTTAATTTTTGAAATTATTATAAGCATGCTTGTTTTTGTTGGTTATGGTTCCTTAGAATTTAGAAAAATTGTATCTAGGACTTTTATGTAATCATGGGAGCAGTTTTTTAATACTATAATTTTCCCATGGATTTTAGTTTTGTCTCTTAGAATTATTATGGTTAGAATTTTTGTACACCGGAAACGGTTTAGGAAATTTTATGTAATTATTCTTGGAGGAGATTGAAGATTGGAGACCGTAATTTATTTTTCCCAAAAGTTAAATTTAATTTAAAGTTTGAAATTTTGATTGTGTGGAAAATTTCAATTTTAATTGGGATTCAAATTAATTTTTGGAGATCCTAATGGGTAAATTGGAATATGACACGAAAATCGAGACACGACCCTTTGGGATAGGCCGTCGGACCTTGGTGGGGCTGCATCCCCTGCCCTCGAGTAGGATGGGGCTGCGGCAGCCCCTTGACAGGCCATAATCACCCACGGCCGCAGGCTTGGTCTACAACCGAGGGTGGCCGTGGCCTCCCCAAGGCTAGTCGCAGCCTGGGCGTGCAGCCTGTCGACTGCTGCGTCCAGCCTGGGCATGCAGCTTGGCGCTGCAGGCTTGGCCTACAGCCCAGCAGGGCTGCACAAAGGGCAACCGTGGGTTGCCAGCCCCCCGGGGGCTGGGGGCTGGGGGCTGCCCACGACGGCTGCTGCCTCCGAGGGTGGTGGTGCGACGGTTCAAATATAAAAAAAAATTTGATTTTTAAATTTGAGATTTAATTTTAAATCACGTTTAAAAATATGTAATTGAAAATTTGAAATTTTTGAAATTACATATTTTTATACATGATGTTTAAAATTGTTTAAAAATTTGAATTTGAGATTTAAATTTGAAATTCCAATATGGAATTTGAATTTGAAATTTAAATTTTTGGAATTGAAATTTTAAATGATTCATGGGATAAGAAATAAATGGAGAGGCTATATAAAGATGTATACAAGAAGACGGAACAAAATTCAAGACCCAAAGAATGCTTTGGATGGAATTTTGTAATCTTTTTTTTCTTTGTTCTAGGATGGAACCATGGCTTGGTTATTTATCTGTCAATTATTTTTTCTGTGATATGTCATAGATGTATAAATATGTATTGATGGATGTTTTGTATGCATATTTGATAACATGTCATATAGGATAAGTAAGTGCTGCTCATACTATATTGATCCATATGTGAAAGCATGGTAACGTCTCGCGTCAGTTCTGCCCTGACCACACCCCTCGGTAGGTGTTTACCGCCGCCGATATACTAGATTGGATCTCCTATGTGGAAAACGTGTTCGGGTATGATCCTATTTATGACCACCCCTCGGTGGCTTGGTAGGACGTGGATCGGGCTACGTAAACAATGGTTATACACTCAAGACTAGTTTAGTTATTAACCTTCTCTAAAAGCTTTATTTACTAAAATGGTGACTAAATAAGTGGTTATTAATATATATCTTAACCTTGGAGGATTTAAGGCAACATATATTAATTGGACGGGGTTCATATTCTGGCTATTTGTTTTCATGATCACCCTTCGATGGCTTGGGCCAATAGGTGCTGAGAATTACCGTTGCAATGCTACATGTTTTTTCAAGTTTCATGTAGGAACATATTTGTATGTTTTATTTGCTAAATTATCTGTATATTTGCTTGGGCTTTGTAATGATGTCCAGTATAATTTTATTTCAGTTCAAAATGTCACCGACACCCCTCATTTCAATAGTTACTGAGAATAAACTGAATGGCGATAATTATAAGGATTGGAAAAGAAATCTGTTGATAGTTCTCAGCTGCGAGAGACGCAAGTTCGTACTGGACGAACCATGCCCACTAGGGCCCAAACCTGAGACACCGCCTGAGGAGGTCCCGGTTGCCTATACTCATTGGAGAGAATCCAATGATATAGCTCGATGCTACATGCTTGCTAGCATGATGAGTGCTTTACAAAAGCAGCATGAGACTTATCAGGTTGCTAGGGAGATCATGGACAATCTGGAGGACATGTTCGAAGGCCAAGAAAAATTGGCTTGACAGTCCGCTATAACTAGCATTATAAACTCTAACCAAAAGGCGGGTACTCCAGTGAAGGACCATATAATCACTCTAATGGGATTCTTCGCTGAGGCTGCCGAGAACAGTGCTGAGTTAGACTACAACACCCAGATCGAGATGGTGTTCAAAACACTATCTAAAGATTTTGTGGGGTTTAAGGCCGCATACAATCTGGCGACAAGGGAGTTAGGACTAACCGAGCTCATAAAGCAACTCCAAGCTTATGAGCGGATGATCAGGGATGGAGATGCAGTCCAACCCAAAGGAGAGGCCAATTTGACAGAATCTTCCAAACCCTTATGGAAGAGGAAGAGGCCAAATTAGAAGCAAGCAGCTTCCAGTACTTCTAATCCTCCTGTCTCAGATGGGAAGAAGAAGAATAAGAATAAGAAGCCCAAGGACCTTAAAAAGTCCAAATGCTTTCGTTGTGGGAAGGTAGGTCACTTCAAGAAGTCTTGCCGGGAAATTCTAGCCGCCAAGGGCAAGGAAGGTAAGGAACTTCATTACTTAGAAGCGTGTTTGGTGGATGAATCGAAAGACACTTGGGTCATTAATTCGGGCACCACTAATCATGTTTGTATTTCTATGCAGGGGTTCGTGAAAACGAGAAGTCTACATGATAGGAGCCTCTCGTTGTGGACTGGAGATGGTAGCTTAGTAGTGGCTGAGGTAGTGGGAGATATTTATCTTTACTTTGATGAATTTAGGTTTATTTTATTGAAAGACTATTTTTATGTTCCTAATTTTAGGAGGAACCTTATATCGGTCGCTTATTTAATAAAGGACTCTTATTCAGTTTCTTTTGGTAAAAGAGTTGATATTCATAGAAATAAGTCTTTTATCTGTTCTGGACTGATGGATGGAAACCTATATTTGATCAAACCAAAGATGTACTCACTGCTTGACACCGAATTAATAGAAACTCTAAAAAGTTGAAAGTTTCTCACTCTAACAAAGTGTATCTTTGGCATTTAAGACTTGGTCATATTAATCAGGATAGGATTCAAAGATTGGTGAAAGACGGTCCTCTAGAATCTCTGGAGGAGGTACGTCTTCCTCAATGTGAGTCTTGTCTAGAGGGTAAGATGACTAAGAAGTCTTTTGGAGCCTAGGGTAGAAGGGCTCAGGAGCTCTTAGAAATTGTGCACATGACGTATGTGGCCCCATGAACGTCACAGCACGAGGAGGGTTCGAGTATTATGCCCCCTTTATAGACGATTACTCGAGGTATGTATATGTGTATCTGATGCACCGCGAGAGCGAAACCTTTGACAAGTTCAAAGTGTATCGTGCGAAAGTGGAAAAGCAATTGGATAAATCCATAAAGACACTTCGATTTGATCGAGGTGGTGAATACCTCTCTGATGAATTTCTAGGACATCTAGTAGAGAATGGGATATTATCCCAATTGACTGCACCTAGTACTCCATAATAGAATGCTGTAGCCAAAAGGAGAAACAGGACCTTGTTGCATATGGTACGGTCCATGATGAGTTATTCAACACTGCCATTATCATTTTAGGGATATGCTTTACAAATGGTGTGCCATATTCTGAACCAGGTTCCAAGCAAATCAATTCCCAGAACTCCGTATGAATTGTGGCGTGGCAGGAAGCCCTCCCTTGGACATACGAGAATATAGGGCTGCCCGGCGCATGTACTGGATGGGGATGCAAAGTTGGAACCAAGATCAGAATTGTGCATGTTTTAGGGTATCCAAAGGGAATTAAAGGAGATCTGTTCTATAACCCGAAGGAACAAAAAGTCATTGTTTCAACCCATGCGACATTCATGGAGGAAAGTCACATGAATGAATTTAAGCCTCGAAGCAAAGTGGTGCTAAAGGAGTTATCGGGTGAAAGAACTGCTCCACAGATTTTGGTTCCGAGTTCAAGTGAAAGACCTACAGACGATCAACAATTTAGGATGCCTCGTCATAGTGAGAGGGTTTCGAGGAAACCTAATTTCTTCATGTGTGATGCTGAGGTATACCAGGCCGAGGTGCATGAGCATGAGGGCGATCTGGTCACCTATGATGAAGCTATAAATGATGTTGATTCTAAATCTTGGAAACAGGCTATGAATAATGAGATGGATTCTATGAAATCCAACTCTGTTTAGGAACTTGTAGATTTGCCAGATGGGATAAAACCCATTAGATGCAAATGGGTCTACAAAAGAAAGAAGGATGCGGAAGGGAGAGTGGAAACTTTCAAAGCTAGACTGGTTACAAAGAGATACATGCAAAAGGCTAGAATCAATTACGATGAAACCTTTTCGCCTGTTACTATGCTGAAGTCTATCCATATTCTTTTGTCCATTGCTGCGGCTCTCGATTACGAGATCTGGCAAATGGATGTCAAGACGGCATTCTTGAGTGGCCATCTTGAAGAGTGTATCTATATGATACAGCCCAAAGGGTTCGTAGCGAAAGGCCAAGAAATGAAAGTCTGCAAGTTGCTTAGATCCATTTATGGATTAAAGCAAGCATCCCGCTCATGGAACCAGAGGTTTGATCAAGCAATTAAGACATTTGGTTTTGAGTAGAACGTTGATGAATCCTGTGTTTATAAACATATTAAGAATGGAAAAGTAGTTTTTCTGATACTCTATGTCGATGATATACCACTCATTGGGAATGATGTAGGGAACTTATCATCGGTCAAGCTTTGGTTACACCAATAGTTTGACATGAAGGACTTGGGAGAAGCTAATTATATTATAGGCATTCGTCTTTTCAAAGATCGAAAGAGCAAAATGATAGCGTTATCCCAAGCTTCATACATAGATAAAATAATTGACAAATATGCAATGCAAGAGACAAAGAAAGGTACACAACCTTCTATTGCTGGTCTAACTCTTTCATTAGATGACTGTCCCAAGACATCAGAAGAAAGAGAGTGAATGAGAAAGGTCCTTTATGCATCCACTGCGGGTACCCATATGTATGCTATACTTTGCACTCGCCCAGACATATGTTTTGCAGTAGGTATGGTAAGTCGATATCAAGCAAATCCTGGAACCAAGTACTGGCAAGCAGTAAAGCATATACTCAAGTATCTTAAGAGAACGAGGGATTATATATTGGTGTATTCTGGAGGGGACCTAACACCCATAGGATGCACGGACTGAGTCTTCCAGACTTGCAAGGATTCGAGGAAGTCGACATTAGAGGGCATGTGGAGATAGGATTAGTGGATGTATGAAAGATAACGTCCGAGGACAACATTGCCGATCCCTTTACAAAGACTTTGGTGGGTAGAAGTTTTGAGAGGCGTGTAGAGGCGATGGGGATGCATAACATGGCATATCTACTAGCTTAGGGCAAGTGGGAGATTGTTAGGAAATGCCCTAAGCATTAGAGATATTTTGATGTATTTATTTTGAACTGGATAATAAAATTATATATAGAGGTTATTCATTACATTGCTATCTGTCCTCGTTTTATTTACATCTTAAAGTAAATGTAAGCAAATATGACTCCCTAACTGCTTGTGTTAAACTATTAGAACATTGAATGCAATGGACTTTTGTATGCGAAAAGACAATGTTCTACAGTAAGCGGTCTAAACTATGGTCTGTAGTCTATGGGGTTAGACCGAGCATTTAACTCATGTTAAGACTATTATATTGTCTAAAGCCTTGGAGGTGACTGTTTGTCTTGATTGTCTGGAGCTGGACTCCCAAGTAGAGACATAGATATGTTACTTGGTGGTGACATATTAGGCCGGGACTAAAGCATGACTGATCTACGAAGTCCGCTTTGAGTGGATCGATCTGCTTTTGACGTTCATTGCGCAGTAACCTAAATCCTGAGTAAATGGATAGCTTCATGTATATGACTTGTGTACTTTGATGATCCAATGGCTAAAGCGTCTCAAAGGTAGTAAGCTTATTAACCGGTTCGTTGGGTGCATGACTTGTATACGATGAAGGGTTCATTTACAGATATCGGAATCATAGCTCTAATGAGGAGTTAAGGGTATCCTCTTAAAGGCATTATACTGAATGTGAAAATGGACAAGGCCTTGGGTCGTCTGCTGGGCGGATGACTTCTTATTCACATATGGTGAATAATCATTTTCTTTATTCGGTAGTATAATGGAACTTTAAGATAGCCTGATCAGTTGGATTAAACGGACTTTGGCCTAAGGCTGATCATGGATATCATATGAGGGTTCTACATACATGACAAGGTCATTGGACGATAGCTTATCATAGGCTTACGTAATACGGTATATAATTGGAAGTTCAGCTTCAGGTTTATAGTCGTGTGACTCTGAAATTAGTGATCATATGATTGAGTTGTTTGGTAAAGAATGATGATCATATGGATTTGTGGGAGCCCAATTATCCAATCATATGGATTTGCGGGAGCTCCACATAATTCCTGAACGTTTGGCAAATTGATTTGTATATGCTATTGGCTAGTTTATTATGCATGGATGGTGTTGACACAGGATTAGGATGGTCGACAAGATTCTCTCCGGTTGGATTCAGATTTTGTTTCGGATAATAGAGTACATAATTATTCGAACTCCAAATAAAGTTACCATGATTTTATTTGAGATTGGATTGGAGTCGTGGAAAATTATCCATGAGAACAAGAATTTGAAATATAACTGTTTTGTGGATTTTGAAATTTGAAATTTGAAATTTGAAATTTGAATTTGAAATTTGAAATTCAAATTTTGAATCACAGTCCAAGTGGGATTCAAATTTGTTGTGGTAAATCTACAAGGAATGAAATTCGAATTTAAGTTGGATATGGAAAGGAAATCTTGTTTGAATCCTACTTGAATTTTGAATCCAAATCCTAACCAAATGTGGATGAAATTTTGAGGATTATCCTCAATAAATTTTCAGATTTTTGTGGATAAGGTTCAAGGAAAAATTCAAGTTTCAATCCCAGTTGAATTTAGATTCTCTCCTCCCTGATTATGGCCGAAAATTTGAGGAAGATCTCCTAGGAGATTTTCGGTTATTTTGGATAAGGATGAGATAAGATTCAAGCTTGAAAATCCTAGTGAATTTTTTATTCTTCCTTATCCAAAAGTGGCCGAATTTTTTGTGGGATTTTCCCCTTGGATTTTCGGGTTTTTTGGTTGAAAAAGTGAGATAAGATTCATGTTAAAATCTTGTTTGAATTTGGATTGGATAATCTTCAATAATGGCCGAAATTTGTTGGAATTTTTGCTTGGATAATTTTGGATTTTATGGTTGTGGATAAGGGAGAATATCTTCTCCTAATCCAATTTGAATTCAGAGAATCACCTCATGTAGGTCTATAAATAGAGGTCCCACCACTCCAGTTCTCTCAGAACACAGACTCTCAGGTGAGCAAGCTTATTATTGCACAACTCACCATGACAATAAGTTCTTTAGAGATCTGGGTGGTCGGAAGAAGACTAGCAGTGCTAGCATACCAATCGAGGTTTAGAGTGCCCATACACTCAGCCATTCAGAAATTGGAGAATAGTAGAGAAGGCTTGTTGGTTGAAGCCCTCCGATCATTCTCCTCCTGCAAGATTGGCATCCTTAAGGTATGAGTTTTAATTGTTATTGGTTTATTGTATATGGCAACATGAGATATTTAACGATCTAAAAATTTTTATTGTTCCATTGCGCCACTCTAATACGTTTTTACCGATTTATTTTCCTACACAGACCTCCCTTAGTTCCCTTAGGATACCCTACAAACATGCATAACTCCGATCTTGATTCCAACTTCTTTGCATCCCTATCCAGTACATGTGGCGGGCAGCCCCCTATTCTTATATGTCCAAGGGAGGGCATCCTGCCACACCATAATTCATACAAAATCCTGGGAATTGACTTGCTTGGAACCTAGTTCAAAATATAGCACGCCGTTTGTAATGCATATCCCCAAAATGATAATGGTAGCGTTGAATAACTCACCATGGATCATACCATATCCAATAAGGCCCTATTTCTCCTTTCCACTACACCATTCTGTTGTGGAGTATCAGGTGCAGTCAATTGGGATAATAACCCATTCTCAATAAGATGTCCTAGAAAATTTATTGGAGAGGTACTTGCCACCTCGATTAGATCCAAGTGTCTTTATGGATTTACCCAATTGCTTTTCCACTTCTGCACGATACTCTTTGAACTTGTCAAAGGTTTTGCTCTTGCAGTGCATCAGGTACACATATCCATATCTTGAGTAATCATCTATAAAGGAGACATAATACTCAAACCCTCCTCGTGTTGTGACGTTCACAAGGCCACATACGTCGGTGTGCATAATTTCTAAGAGTTCCTGAGCTCTAGTACCCTTAGCTTCAAAAGACCTCTTAGTCATCATACCTTCAAGACAAGACTCACATTGAGGAAGACATATCTCCTCCAGAGATTCTAAAGGATTGTTCTGTTACCAATCTTTGAATCCTATCCTGATTAATATGACCAAGTCTTAAAAGCCAAAGATATGCCTTATTAGAGTGAGAAACTTTCAACTTTTTAGAGTTATCAATTAATTCAGTGTCAAGCAGTGAGCATATCTTTGGTTTGATTAAATATAGGTTTCCATCCATCTAACTAGAATAGATAAAAGACTTATTTTTACGAACATCAACTCTGTTATTAAAAGAAACTGAATAAGAATCATTTATTAAACAAGCTAGCGATATAAGGTTCCTCCTAAAATTAGGAACATAAAAATAGTCTTTCAATAATATAAACCTAAATTTATCAAAATAAAGATGTACGTCTCCCACTGCCTTAGCCACGACCAAGCTATCGTCTCCGGTCTGGAACGAGAGGCTCCTATCACATAGACTTCTTGTTTCCGTGAACCTCTGCATAGAAACACACACATGATTAGTAGCACCTGAATCAATGACCTAAGTGTCTTTAGATTCTTCCACTAAACATGCTTCTAGATATAGAAGTTCCTTACCTTCCTTGCCCTTGGCGGCTAAGAATTCCCGACAAGCCTTCTTGAAGTGACCTACCTTCCCACAGTGGAAGCATTTGGACTTTTTAGGGTCCTTGGGCTTCTTTTCTTCTTCTTCTTCTTCCCATCTGAGACAGGAGGATTAAAAGAACTGGAAGCCACTTGCTTCTTATTTGGCCTCTTCCTCTTCCGCGAGGGTTTGGAAGATTCAGCGAAATTGGCCTCTCCTTTGGTTTGGACCGCATCCCCGTCCTTGATCATCCGCTCATAAGCTTAGAGTTGCTTCATGAGCTTGGTGAGTCCGAACTCTCTTGTAGCCAGATTGTATGCGGCCTTAAACCTCATAAAATCTTTTGATAGAGTTTTAAACACCATATCGATCTGGGTGTTGTAGTCCAGCTCAGCACCATTCTCGATAGCCTCAGTAAAGAATCTTATTAGAGTGATCATATGGTCCTTCACCGGAGTACCTGGCTTCTACTAAGAGTTCATCATGCGGGTAATAGCAGACTGTCGAGCCAATTTTTCTTGGCCTCCAAACATGTCCTCTAGATTTTCCATGATCTCCTTAGTAACTTGATAAGTCTCATGCTGCTTTTGTAAAGAACTCGTCATGCTAGTAAGTATGTAGTACCTAACTATCTCATTGGATTCTCTCCAACCGAGTATCAGGCTTGGGCCTAGGGGGGTATGGTTCGTGCAGCACGAACTTGTGTTTCTCGCAGCTGAGAACTATTAGTAGATATCTCTTCCAGTCTTTGTAATTATCGCCATTAAGTTTATTCCCAGTAAGTATTGAAATGAGGGGTATTGGTGACATTTTGAACTGAAATAAAATTATACTAGACAATATTACAAAGCCTAAGCGAATATAGAGATAATTTAGCAAATAAAACATACAAGTATGTTCCTACATGAAACTTGAAAAAACATGTAGCATTGCAATGGTAATTCTCAATACCTATTGCCTCAAGCCATCGAGGGGTGCTCATGAGACAAATAGCTAGAACATGGACCCCGTCCAATCAATATATGTTGCCTTTAATCCTCCAAGGTTAATACATATATTAATAACCGCTTATTTTGATCACCAGTTTAGTTAATAGAGCTTCTAGGGAAGGTTAATAACTAAATGAGTCTTGAGTGTATAACTATTGTTTATGTAGCTTGATCCACATCCTACCAAGCCACTGAGGGGTGGTCATGAATAGAATCGTACCCGAACATGTTTTCCACATAGGAGATCCAGCCTAGTAGATCGGCGGTAGGTAAACACCTACAGAGGGGTGTGGTCAGGGCAGAACTGACGCGAGGCATTACCATGCTTTCATATATGGATCAGCAATGAAGGCCGTGGGTTTTGTTGAAACCCTTTCCCACTCAATATTTTGAAAAACATGAAAGTTTTGACAAATATGTATGATCAATATATGACATGTTATCAAATATGCATATAATTCATCCATAAATACATATTCATCCATCCATGACATATCGTAGAAAAAATAATTAACGAAAAAAATAACCAAGCCATGGTTCCATCCTAGAACAAAGAAAATAAAGATTACAAAATTCCATCCAAAGCATTCTTTGGGTCTTGAATTTTGTTCCGTCTTCTTGTATCCATCTTCATGTAGCCTTTTGATTTATTTCTCACCCCAAGAATCATTTAAAATTTATGTTCTAAAATTTAAATTTCAAATTCAAATTTTAAATTCGAATTTCAAATTTAAATTTCAAATTCAAATTTTAAACAATTTAAATTTCATGTGTTATAATACATAATTTCAAAAAATTTCAAAATTTAAATTACATATTTTAAAACATGATTTCAAATTAAATCTCAAATTTAAAAATCAAAATTTTTGATTTTTAGCTCGTCAGCCCACGGGGCCCGGAGGCCCGCAGCCACCGTGGGTAGCCCCTAGCCCGCGTGGGGCTGGCAGCCCACGGCCATATGCCGGGTGCAGCCTTGTCGGGCTGCACGCTCGGGTGTGTATAATAGGCGCGAGGCTGCATGTGATAACCGGGAATTTTAGATTCTCGAATTATGTTCAATTTTGTATGTAAATAACAATATTAATGAATAAAGTGTGAAAACATTGTATTTCAATACTGTTATGAATAGTGTAAAATATTCTGGCAGTGTTAAGGTGTGTAAGTTCGGGGATGGAAAATCCTACTGGACATAATTGGGTAAGACGGTTCGAAATAAGAACCGAAAACCCTAGAAAATGCATTGAAATGTACTAAAACAATAGAAATTTACAGTAAAGAATTCTGATCAAACGGAAGCAAAATAAGACAAACCGACCGCACGGGAGGCGCTAAAAACTCGCCTACGCGATTTCGGTAAAGTTTCGTTCGGATCGGATGACAGTCAAAAAATTGACTACGAATTAATTCAAGATTAATATGAATAGTTGATGACATCACTATGATGATGTCATAAAACAAATTAATTTTTTGTCAAAATTAGAAAGCTTTGAAAGGTATATGGCTAGGATTGATTTACTTTTTGATCAAAGGCCAAGATCATGCCAAAATTCACTTAGAAAAAAATAAAAAAAAATTTTAGGCTATTTGTTGCAAGGCCATTCGGCCATGTGGAAAGCAAGACAGAGAAATTTTATTTTGACCCCAAAACTCTTACTTTTTGGTCCTTGAACAATTAAGAAATTGTTGGAGAACAATTACAAAAAGGCCCTTGATTTTTGCCTATAAATAGGCATCAAAAATTCAAGAAAAAATTAAAGAAATACAACTAAACTCTTGCCAAAAATTTCCAGCCAAAACCGTGGAGGAGAAACCCATTAAACCAAAAATTTTGTTTGAAATTTCACACCAAATCTAGTTTGAAGTTCATTTCCAATATCAAGGCAACAATCAAGCAAGGTAAACCCTAAATTTGAAGCTTTTTCCTTGGTTTTTTCTATTAAAAACCGTGGGTTTGGAAGTGAAAAACAATGGGAAAAAAGTTGTTTAATTGATTGATTCTATGTTTGGTTAATGTTGTGGCATTCAAAGCATGAATTAGGATAGAAAAACAATCAAAATTTTACATGTTTTTCTTGTAAAATCTGTGGCTCCTAGGGTGTGAAAACTTTATGAATTTTGTTGTTTTGTTTTAGTGTTGATGTTCATTCAATCATATGAAAAATTGAGCATGAAATGAAAGTTAGAAACAAGAAAAATTTAAGGAAGAATTCTTGCAAAAACCGTGGGCTTGATTGTGAGAAAATGGGAAGATTTAATGTTGATACAAGTTGATAAAAACCCTAGGAAAGAAAGAAAAATTTTCTTTCTATTTTTGGCATAAAAACCGTGGCTATGTCTAGGGTTAGAATGTATGTTTTGTTTAGTTTTTAAATGTTAATTTATACATTGAAAAGTATAAGAGTAATGTGGTGTGATGATGAAAATTTATTTGATGTAAAAACCTAGTAAACTAGGGTTAGTTTGAAAAAAAAATGGATATGTAATGTGATTTGTAAATGTTGAAACATATGGAAATTTTTTATACAAAGTTTGGAAACTTTGTATAAAATAGGCCTCTGGTATAGTATGTGGCAGGTACAAAGGTTCTGAGGCGTACCTAACGCTGGGAAACCTTAAAAATACAAGCGGAAATGTTGCCGAAATTTCTAAAATCGGCTTAAGGGCATTTCGGGAAACGAGGGGTAAAAATATTGAACTCGAAAAGGAAATCGAGACCCCTGGGTGAATTATGATTAGAAATGGAAAACCAACCCAAACAGAATAGTAAACCGACCCTAAATTACCAAAATGTCTAAAACAGGAAAAAATCGATGTTAGGGGTATTTTGGGAAACAAGGGAAAATTTTAGGTCGGGATAGGAAACCCGAGCCCCTTGAGGTCCAAGGGGCGGGGACGGGATGAATAACATTTAGTAAATAGTGAAAAGGCCATTTGAGACTCCGAAACGCTCGAAAAATGGAAAAACGACCCTAGGTGATGGATGAATAGTAACCGAGGGTCGGGAAAAATGAAGTTGAGATTTTGCGACTATTTAAGCTGTAAAATGACACGAAAGTTTAGGAAATATTATTTAAAATTTTTAGACTTAGAAAATTTGGAAAGAAACAGTAGAATGAAGCCAATTAGGGTTCCAAAACCCGTTAGGGGCAAAATGGTCATTTTGACAAAAAATTTCCAAAAGGGCTCGGAAATAACTCTAAAAGACCTAGAATAACTTAGATAAAATTATAAAGCTCAAAATAAGAATTTTAGAGCTAAAATTCTAAGAATTTTAAGAAACACGGGCGTGTAGAGGAAATACACGGCCGTGTATAGGAAAAATTATATAACCCGAGAGGTACACGGGCTTGAACACGGGCGTGTATCGAGCCGTGTATAGTTACACGGCTAAGAAAGAAAATAACGTGGCCGTGTAAAATAGACCCAAGAGGTACACGGCCTGGAACACGGGCGTGTTACAGACCGTGTACCACAAATAATATTTAAATGTGTAGAATTGTAAGTAAAATATATATATTTTAGATAATAAATAAAAAGGGGTATTAACAAATACTATTATGTCTGTAGGAACCCACAATAAAGATAGAACTGCGGAGGAGTTCCGGGAGTGGACACTAGCGTAGTATTGGTAGGTTCAAGCATTTTCATGTCTGCAACATGAAATACTATGTTAATCTATTCTACACTAGCTGCACAGTAGATATAAAATCCTATAAATATTTAGGAATTAGTTAGTATAACATATCCCAAATCGAGAAAATAAGTAAGACCTACGGGCAATAGAGGATTGTGACCTTGAGGTGACTTATGCAACCACTTGGTCAAAACTGTAAATTGAAAGATGGTAAATGAAACCACTAAGGCGTACCGCCCCTCCAACATAGTGGTGGAGGTTTGTTAAATCCTATGGGATTATCAGGGCTGTGGAGGACGATGTTCTAAGGTCGCTCCTTGGACCCTCCCAGCGTGCAAATAATCATCGGTACTGCCAGAAACAGAGCTCTACATTAGACATCAAATAGAGAATAAACAATCAATAAAATGATGGAAATCATAATTGAGCATAACCGAAGCTTACACTAGAGAAAGGTAATTTCGGTTAGGGTAAGTGAATAGTATCTTGTTAGAGTAAAGTGAATAGTAACCAGTTAGGGTAACTGGGACTATTCACCGGTCAAAGGTCAACTATACTATTCATGGTGAATAGTACTATTCATGGTGAATAGTCTATTCATAAGAGATTGAGTTTTTCTTGTCTTTGAATCAATATGATTCTTACTATGTATGTTTGAACTTACTGAGCCCGTTAGCTCATCAGTTTGTTCATGTTACAGGTAAGAAACCTGTTCTGTAGATATATGGATGGCGGCAGGATGCAAGCGTGTTAAAGGGATAGGGAACTCACCGTGGACATGGTCCTGCCATAAGTTTTCTGCTGAGCTTTTTGAGTAAAGAAAATATGTTTGCAGACAAAGACTACAATACATATAAATATTATATTTGTATTAAATATGTTGTACTTACTTCAGACATGGAAAAAAAATAGTATTATATTTTACATCGCTTTCTTAATTAATATTCATAAGAAAAAGTATGTATTAAAGAAAAAAATTTGGGGTGAAATTTTAGGCCCTTATATTTAAGAAGTTTTAGTTAAAGCGTTTAAAACTGATGACTCGGATTCAGCACTCGAACGGTCTTGGTCGGCCATAGAGTCGATTCATGACGGTTGCGAGTGGTTGGAATCTGGGGACGTCACAGGTTGGTATCAGAGCGGTTGACAATATCCCTATTGACACGAAGTGCGATCTGCTCATCAATCCAAGTAAGTTAGCTTCTTTAAGACTAGTTAACTTTCATTTATTCGAAGTTATATATATTTTGTAGGAGTTAAGATGACTAGACCACCTTATGTGAGACCGCATCCATACCGACCTAGAGGACCGATCCGGGTATGGACTAGGCCCGTGATCAGACCGTCTATGCTGAGACGAGAGGTGCAGCGACCACCCGTACCTGAACCTGTAGCGCCGAGGATAGTAGCGCCAGGACCAGTACAGGCACCACCCCCGCGACCAATAGTAAACCCTCCCGTGGCAGTAGATATTCCAGTGGTAGGAGATCGGGGCCGTATAGGGGCCAGAGTATCTATATGAGCCGTACACGCATTTAGAGGCAGTCATCCACCATCATTCGAGGGAGGTCAACAGGGGATCTCTACGAGAGAGTGGCTACACGATGTTGAGGTCATCATGCGCCAGTGCGATATTGATCAAGATTGCTGGGTTCTGATGGCCATTGGCACCTTCCGTGAAGATGCACGGCTGTGTTGGGAATATTGCGACCAGGAAATGCTGCTGGCACTGGATTGGGCTGAGTTTCGCCAAGTTATGTTGGAGCAGTTTCCACAGAAGAGCTCGGCACCAGTCGCAGGCCCTTCGGAGAGTAGGACAGTGCCAACACCACCGGCCATGCCTAGTTACGCGGATATCAGAGATTTTGTTCTAAAGGCAGAGAGGCAGCAGATAATGTTGAGTGATACCATATTCTCATATGCAGTCCGATTCCAAGATAGCATTGTGAGGGCGTGTCCTCTAACCAATATCACAAATGATAACTTTTGTGATATATTTTGGAAGGGACTCACTCTGGATTTACGACAGAGAGTAACCCCTCTATACCCTGCTACTTTACGTGAGTTTATTATTGTTGTAGCTAAGGTAGAGGAGGAAATGATGACGGAACGCATGGCGCGCAAGAGGCGAGAGAAGTTACTACAAGAAGCCATGCTAGATCGCCTATACGGATCCGGGTCGATGGCAAATGATCATGAGGCAGGTCCGTCAAGACAACCAGAGGGAGTAGACCCAGCTGAAGGTTCAACGCCAACCGAGGCCGGAAACGGAACAGATAACGAAGAAATAGATCCAATCTAGTTTCTGGCAATCCCAGAGGAACCTCAACCAGAGGAGTAGTTATAGAAATGCATATATTATATATTTATATATATAACTGTATATGTGTATATATGACAACGTTGAAAGGCTATTTTGAGGAAAGCCTTCAAACTGATGTACTTTTGAAATGAAAAGAAATGACAACCATATTTTGACATATGTAAAGTGTGAAATGTTAAAATTATGCGATGATTGAAATTATTTGAACTTATATTATAAAAATATGATTGTGAAAAATCTAATGAATGATTCTTGTGTAATTTAGGAAGTAGGCTAAGATGGTGAACCCAAGAAACCTACGAAATATGCGTGGATGACCAGTACTATTAGAAAGAGTGCATGAACTAGAAGCTCTAATAGAAGCTCAAATGAGGGAAAATGCTGAGTTAAGACAATGACTAGAACAAATGGAGCGGAGACAGGAACCGGAAGAAGACCAAGCCCCTCCAATGGCTGTACCAGAACCAGAAATACCTCCAGCGGCACAAGAAGAAGTGGCACAACCCCAACCACCACCCAAAAATAATATCGAGCCATTGTATGAAAGATTCCAACGCATGAGGCCACCAGAGTTTGAGGGCTCCACAAACCCTCTGGATGCTGAGGAATGGTTATCCTCACTCCATACAATACTAGAATTTATGGAGTTGAATAACCAAGAAAGGATCCTGTGTGTGTCCTTTGTCCTAAAAAGGGATGCAAGGTTCTGGTGGGAGTCGGTTAAGCTAAGAAGAAATATGTATACCATGTCCTGGTTGGATTTTCTGGAAGAATTCAATCAGAAGTATTATAATCCGGCATTATTGCGACCACAACAAAGAAAGTTCGCAGAACTGAAGCAAGGAGATATGACCGTGATAGAAGTCTGCAATAAGTTTGATCAGTTATCCAGACTTTGCCCATATACTGTCACCACTGAAAGGGAGAAAATCCAGAAGATGTTAGGGATTTTTCATCCCGAGATTTCAACATTGGTGGACAGTGGGTTAACGCCGCCTGACACCGTTTCTGATTGTGTTAGCTGTGCGTTAAGGGCAAAGTATTATCTGATTAGACAAAAGGAGGAAAAAGAGAAGGTTTGGGATGCAAAGAAAAAGGAGAAGATCTTGACTAAAGCCATACAAGCTAGACCTCAAACTGGACAAAGCAGCAGGCAGAATTCGATTGTCAAGGCTGGACAGCCCAGCACTTCGGGCCAGCAGTCTCAGGGAAAGAGAAAAGCAAATAATCCCGGGAATCGAAACCAGCAAAGGAGAACAAATAATAATGCTAGTCCTATGGTTCGAAACTGTGTGAGCTGTGGAAAAAGAAATTCAGGTCGATGCAGACTAGCCCCAAACGCCTGTTTTCAGTGTGGGAAGGACGGTCACTTCGCCAAAAACTGCCCAGAAAATAGGCAAAATATGCAAAGTTCATCACAGACACAACAACGTCCTCAGGCACATGCACTACAGGTCAAGGCTGAAGGGTCATCCCATTCTGAGAGGCCAGAAAGACCAGAACGCTTACCTCGAACCGATGCAAGAATCATGGTCTACACGAAGGAGGAAGCGGAAGCGGGAACGTCAAATGTAGTGACAAGTCAGCTTTCTGTCGCTAGTAATTTGGCGTCTGTTTTATTTGACTGTGGAGCTACACACTCTTTCATTTCACACCAATTTGTGAATAGGATAGGATACCCTCAAGACCACATGGGTATGACATTTAAAACTGCATTACCCTCAGGGGAAGTCCTGATGTCCAATTACTGGCTACCACATGTGCCAATAATTGTGGCAAATAGGGAGTTATTTGCAGAATTGATCGTAATGGAGCTGGCCGACTACGATGTGATACTCGGAATGGATTTCCTAGGAAAGTATCGAGCTACGATCGATTGCCGGAAACGGATGATAAGGTTTCAACCTGATGAAGAAGAAGGATTTGAGTATCTTGACACGTCACGAAGATCACAGAAGATAATGATCAACTCGATGGAAGCCAAAAGGATGATGTCTAGCGGCTGTATTGCATACCTAGCATGCGTTTTGGACGTGACAAAGGAATCAAAGCTCCAACCTCAAGATGCCCCTATTGTAAAGGAATTCATGGATGTTTTTCCAGAAGAATTACTAGGATTACCGCCTGAACGAGAAATTTCCTTCGAGATTGAGCCGATTCCAGGAACCGCACCAATCTCAAAGGCACCATACCAAATGGCACCGGTAGAGTTAAAGGAATTACAGGAGTAGCTAAAGGAACTTCTGGATAAAGGATTCATACGCCCAAGCTATTCCCCATGGGGTGCTCCAGTGCTATTTGTCAAAAAGAAAGATGGTTCATTCCGGATGTGTATTGATTATCGAGAATTGAACAAGGTTACCATCAAGAATAGGTACCTGCTACCTAGGATAGATGACTTGTTCGATCAACTTACAGGAGCAGCGGTATTCTCCAAGATTGATCTGCGATCAGGATATCATCAATTGAGGATCAAGGAGAGTGACATCTGTAAGACTGCATTTCGAACCCGTTACGGTCATTACGAATTTCTGGTAATGCCGTTTGGATTAACAAATGCACCAGCAGCCTTTATGGATCTGATGAATCGAGTCTTTAAGGAATATTTAGATAAGTTTGTTATTGTGTTCATCGATGACATTCTTATATATTCCAAGACTCAAGAGGAGCACGAAGAGCATTTGAGAATTGTTTTGCAAACAATAAGGGAACATCAACTCTATGCCAAGTTCTCTAAATGTGAATTCTGGCTTAATAGAGTACATTTCCTTAGACACGTGGTTTCCAAAGAAGGAATCGCAGTGGATCCTGCTAAAGTGGAGGCGATCAACGAGTGGCCCGTACCTAAGAGCGTGACAGAAATACAAAGTTTCTTAGGCCTGGCCGGCTATTACAGAAGATTTGTTGAAGGATTTGCACGACTTGCCGCTCCTATCACAATACTTACGCGTAAGGAAAGAAAATATGAATGGACGGAGCAGTGCGAGAAAAGTTTCCAAGAACTGAAGAAACGACTCACGAGTGCGCCAATACTTACACTTCTGACGGAAGGAGAAATGTTCATGATCTACAGCGGCGCTTCAAAAATGGGATTAGGGGCTGTCCTGATGCAAGGCGATAAGGTGATTGCCTATGCCTCGCGTCAATTAAAAGACCATGAGAAAAATTATCCCACACACGATCTGGAACTTGCTGCAGTAGTGTTCACATTAAAGATTTGGCATTACTATTTATATGGAGCTCAGTGTCAGATTTATACAGACCATCAAAGTCTGAAATATTTCTTCACACAAAAGGAGCTAAATATGCAGCAAAGGCGATGGCTGGATCTGGTAAAGGACTATGATTGTGAAATCCTTTATCACCCAGGAAAGGCCAATCGAGTTGCAGATGCGCTAAGTAGAAAATCCACTGTTCCACAGCAACTACCGATCAAAAAGCTCCCCAGGCCATTACAGCAGGAAATTAACATGTTAGAGATGGAGCTGATAACTGGAAAGCTAGCTGCAATACAACTGGAGTCAACACTGTATAAAGGCATCAGAGAAGCTCAAAAGAAAGATCCGACATTAGAAAGCCTGCAAGGAGAAGCATCCAAAAATGGATTAATCTTACATCAAGGAAGAATTCAAGTTCCAGATGATGAAGAATTAAGGAAGCAGATTATGGCTGAAGCACACCAAATGCCTTACTCAATACATCCCGGAGTCAGCAAGATGTACCAGGATCTAAAGTTGCAATTCTGGTGGAAAGGGATGAAGAAGGACATATCAGAATTTGTAAGCAAGTGTATGACGTGTCAGAAGGTTAAGGTTGAGCATCGTTATCCAGGTGGGAAACTAGAGCCATTAGAAATTCCAGAGTGGAAGTGGGAGCATATCACGATGGACTTTGTGATGGGACTACCAAAGACCCGAGAAGGCTATGATGCCATCTAGGTTATTGTAGATAGACTGACTAAAACGGCAAGGTTTATCACAGTAAAGATGACCTTTTCGTTGGAAAGGTTGGCAGAATTATATGTTAACCACATAGTCAGACTACATGGAGTTCCTAAATCCATTGTATCAGATCGTGATCCAAGATTTACTTCGAACTACTGGACATGCGTACAAGAGGCGATGGGAACGGAAGTACGACTAAGCACCGCATTTCATCCGTAAACAGACGGGCAATCTGAGCGAACTATTCAGACTCTTGAAGATATGCTGCGTGCATGTACAATAGATTTTCCAGGGAGTTGGAACGAGAAACTTCCATTGGTAGAATTTTCATATAACAATAGCTACCAAGCTTCGATAGGTATGGCACCTTATGAAGCCTTGTACGGAAGGAAATGCAGATCACCAGTTCACTGGTATGACCTACAAGAGAAACGACTGCATAAGACTGATTTCGTCCAGGAAACGGTGGATGCAGTTACAAAAATACAGCAGCGGATGAAAACAACCCAAAGCCGACAGAAAAGCTATGCAGATAAAAGATGAAGATTTCTGGAGTTCAATGAAGGGGACTTCGTATTCCTAAGAGTTTCCCCGATGAAGGGAATAATGCGATTCGGAAAGAAGGGAAAGTTAAGTCCAAGATATATTGGACCCTACGAGATCATTGAGCGCATTGGCAAGGTCGCCTATAGATTGGCACTACCTCCAGAAATGTCAGCGGTACGCAACGTGTTTCATGTGTCGATGTTACGAAAGTATATATCAGATCCATCCCACGTATTGAAACATGAGCCGATCCAGATTCAGGAAGATCTAACTTATGAGGAGAGACTTGTTCAACTACTAGCACGCGAAAATAAAGTCTTGAGGAATAAAACGATCCCATTAGTCAAAGTCCTGTGGAAAAATCACAACATTGAAGAGGCTACATGGGAACGTGAGGACGAAATGAAGAACTTGTACCCCTACTTGTTCTAAATTTTCGAGGACGAAAATTTTATAAGGAGGGGTGAATGTGATAACCGGGAATTTTAGATTCTCGAATTATGTTAAATTTTGTATGTAAATAACAATATTAATGAATAAAGTGTGAAAACATTGTATTTCAATACTGTTATGAATAGTGTAAAATATTCTGGCAGTGTTAAGGTGTGTAAGTTCGGGGATGGAAAATCCTACCAGACATAATTGGGTAAGACGGATCGAAATCAGAACCGAAAACCCTAGAAAATGCATTGAAATGTACTAAAACAATAGAAATTTACGGTAAAGAATTCTGATCAAACGGAAGCAAAATAAGACAAACCGACCACACGGGAGGCGCTAAAAACTCGCCTACGCGATTTCGGTAAAGTTCCATTCGAATTGGATAACAGTCAAAAAATTGACTATGAATTAATTCAAGATTAATATGAATAGTTGATAACATCACTATGATGATGTCATAAAACAAATTAAATTTTTGTCAAAATTAGAAAGCTTTGAAAGGTGTATGGCTAGGATTGATTTACTTTTTGATCAAAGGCCAAGATCATGCCAAAATTCACTTAGAAAAAAATAAAAAAAAAATTTAGGCAATTTGTTGCAAGGCCATTCGGCCATGTGGAAAGCAAGAAAGAGAAATTTTATTTTGACCCCAAAACTCTTACTTTTTGGTCCTTGAACAATTAAGAAATTGTTGAAAAAAAATTGCAAAAAGGTCCTTGATTTTTGCCTATAAATAGGCATCAAAAATTCAAGAAAAAAATTAAAGAAATACAACTAAACTCTTGCCAAAAATTTCCAGCCAAAACTGTGGAGGAGAAACCCATTAAACCAAAAATTTTGTTTGAAATTTCACACCAAATCTAGTTTGAAGTTCATTTCCAATATCAAGGCAACAATCAAGCAAGGTAAACCCTAAATTTGAAGCTTTTTCCTTGGTTTTTTCTATTAAAAACCGTGGGTTTGGAAGTGAAAAACAATGGGAAAAAAGTTGTTTAATTGATTGATTCTATGTTTGGTTAATGTTGTGGTATTCAAAGCATGAATTAGGATAGAAAAACAATCAAAATTTTACATGTTTTTCTTGTAAAATCTGTGGCTCCTAGGGTGTGAAAACTTTATGAATTTTGTTGTTTTGTTTTAGTGTTGATGTTCATTTAATCATATGAAAAATTGAGCATGAAATGAAAGTTAGAAACAAGAAAAATTTAAGGAAGAATTCTTGCAAAAACCGTGGGTTTGATTGTGAGAAAATGGGAAGATTTAATGTTGATACAAGTTGATAAAAACCCTAGGAAAGAAAGAAAAATTTTCTTTCTATTTTTGGCATAAAAACCGTGGCTATGTCTAGGGTTAGAATGCATGTTTTGTTTAGTTTTTAAATGTTAGTTTATACATTGAAAAGTATAAGAGTAATGTGGTGTGATGATGAAAATTTATTTGATGTAAAAACCTAGTAAACTAGGGTTAGTTTGAAAAAAAAATGGATATGTAATGTGATTTGTAAATGTTGAAACATATGGAAAGTTTTTATACAAAGTTTGGAAACTTTGTATAAAATAGGCCTCTGGTATAGTACGTGGCAGGTACAAAGGTTCTGAGGCGTACCTAACGCCGAGAAACCTTAAAAATACAAGCGGAAATGCTGCCGAAATTTCTAAAATCGGCTTAAGGGCATTTCGGGAAACGAGGGGTAAAAATATTGAACTCGAAAAGGAAATCGAGACCCCTCGATGAATTTTGATTAGAAATGGAAAACCAACCCAAACGGAATAGTAAACCGACCCTAAATTACCAAAATGTCTAAAACAGGAAAAAATCGATGTTAGGGGTATTTTGGGAAACGGGGGAAAATTTTAGGTCGAGATAGGAAACCCGAGCCCCTTGAGGTCCAAGGGACGGGGACGGGATGAATAACATTTAGTAAATAGTGAAAAGGCCATTTGAGGCTCCGAAACGCTCGAAAAATGGAAAAACGACCCTAGGTGATGAATGAATAGTAATCGAGGGTCAGGAAAAATGAAGTTGAGATTTTGCGACTATTTAAGCTGTAAAATGACACGAAAGTTTAGGAAATATTATTTTAAAATTTTTAGACTTAGAAAATTTGGAAAGAAACAGTAGAATGAAGCCAATTAGGGTTTCAAAACCCGTTAGGAGCAAAATGGTCATTTTGACCAAAAATTTCCGAAAGGGCTCGGAAATAACTCTAAAAGACCTAGAATAACTTAGATAAAATTATAAAACTCAAAATAAGAATTTTAGAGTTAAAATTCTAAGAAACACGGGCGTGTAGGGGAAATACACGGCCGTGTATAAGAAAAATTTTATAACCCGAGAGGTACACAGGCTTGAACACGGGCGTGTATCGAGCCGTGTACAGTTACACGGCCAAGAAAGAAAATAACGTGGCCGTGTAAAATAGACCCAAGAGGTACACGGCCTGGAACACAGGCGTGTTACAGACCGTGTACCACAAATAAAATTTAAATGTGTAGAATTGTAAGTAAAATATATATATATATTTTAGATAATAAATAAAAAGGGGTATTAACAGACACTATTATGTCTGTAGGAACCCACAATAAAGATAGAACTGCGGAGGAGTTCCGGGAGTGGACACTAGTGCAGTATTGGTAAGTTCAAGCATTTTCATGTCTGCAACATGAAATACTGTGTTAATCTATTCTACACTAGCTGCACACTAGATATAAAATCCTATGAATATTTGGGAATTAGTTAGTATAACATATCCCAAATCGAGAAAATAAGTAAGACCTACGGCAATAGAGGATTGTGCCCTTGAGGTGACTTCTGCAACCACTTGGTCAAAACTGTAAATTGAAAGATGGTAAATGAAACCACTAAGACGTACCGCCCCTCCAACATAGTGGTGGAGGTTTGTTAAATCCTACGGGATTATCAGGGCTGTGAAGGACGATGTTCTAAGGTCGCTCCGTGGACCCTCCCAGTCAGCGCGCAAATAATCATCGGTACTGCCAGAAACAGAGCTCTACATTAGACATCAAATAGAGAATAAACAATCAATAAAATGATGGAAATCATAATTTAGCATAACCGAAGCTTACACTAGAGAAAGGTAATTTCGGTTAGGGTAAATGAATAGTATCTTGATAGAGTAAAGTGAATAGTAACCAGTTAGGGTAACTGGTGCTATTCACTGGTCAAAGGTCAACTGTACTATTCATAAGAGATAGAGTTTTTCTTGTCTTTGAATCAATATGATTCTTACTATGTATGTTTGAACTTATTGAGCCCGTTAGCTCATCAGTTTGTTCATGTTGCAGGTAAAAAACCTGTTCTGTAGATATATGGATGGCGGCAGGATGCGAGCGTGTTAAAGGGATAGGGCACTCACCGTGGACATGGTCTTGCCATAAGTTTTCTGCTGAGCTTTTTGAGTAAAGAAAATATGTTTGCAGACAAAGACTACAATACATATAAATATTATATTTGTATTAAATATGTTGTACTTACTTCAGACATGGAAAAAAAATAGTATTATATTTTACATCGCTTTCTTAATTAATATTCATAAGAAAAAGTATGTATTAAAGAAAAAAATTTGGGGCGAAATTTTAGGCCCTTATATTTAAGAAGTTTTAGTTAAAGCGTTTAAAACTGACGATTCGGATTCAGCACCCGAACGGTCTTGGTCGGCCATAGAGTCGATTCATGACAGTTGCGAGTGGTTGGAATCTGGACACGTCACACTGCAGGTAGTGCCTGTAGTCATGGGCTATACACTCGGGTGTGCGCAGTTGCCTGTAGCCATGGGCTGCACGCCCAAGGCCTTGGCCAACCCCAAGGGGGGCCACGGCCACCCCTGGCTGCTGGCAAAGCCTACGGCCGTGGGTGGTCAGGCTTGGACAAGGGCTGCCGTAGCCCCATCCTGCCCAAGGGTAGGGGCTGCAGCCCCACCAATGCCAGTGGCCTATCCCGAGGGGGTTTATCCTCGATTTCCATACCATATTCCAATTTACCAAAAATTAATTTAAATCCTAATTAAATTGGAAATTTCCACACAAACAAAATTTCAATCTTTAAATTAAATTTAACTTTTGGCAAAAAATAAATTACGATATTCAAACTTCAATCTCCTTCAAGAATAATCACATAAAATTTCCTAAACTATTTTCGGTGTACAAAAATTCTAATCATAATAATTCTAAGAGACAAAAAATAAAAATCCATAGGTAAATTACGGTGATGATAAACCGCTCCCGTGGTTACATAAAAAAATCCTAGATACAATTTGCTAAATTCTAAGGAACCATAACTGACATAAAACAAGCGTGCTTATAATAATTCAAAAATTAAAATAACCACATACTACATACATAATACATGATAACAATATAAAGAAAACCTAAAATGCCACTCTCTAAATATCAAATCCATACATAAATAAAAGACTAACTAATTGTCTAATTTATGTACAAGGCATAGTCATGATATGGCTCTGATACCAATTGTAGGAGAAAATTGGTAAAAAACGCATCAGAACAGCACAGCGGAATAACAAAAAATTTTTAAAGATCGTTAAATATCTCATGATGCCATATATAATAAACTAACAACAATAAAACTTATACCTCAAAAGAATGCCAAACTGCAAGAGGAGAATGACTGGAGGGCTTCAACCAATTAGCCTTCTCTACTATTCTCCAATTCCTGGATGGCAGAGTGTGTGGGCACTCGGTTCCTAGACCAGTATGCTAGCACTGCTAGTCTCCTTCCAACCACCCAGATCTCTAAAGAACTTATTGTCATGGTGAGTTATACAATAATAAGCCTGCTCACCTGAGAGTCTGTGGTATAAGAGAACTGAAATGGTAGGACCCCTATTTATAGATTGGCATGAGGTGATCTCTTGAGTTTGAATTGGACTAGGAGAAGATTTTCTCCCTAATCCATTGACAAATAATCCGAAAATCCTAGGCGAAATCCAAGGATAATTTTCGGCCACTTTTGGATTTTTGTATTCCAAATTTAAACAAGATTTTAACTTGAATTTTATCTCCTCATTTATCCATAAAAACCGATTTCCCTTAGTGCCATAAACAAGACTAGATTTGGCCATTAAAAAGTGAGGAGAATCAAAATCCAAATAGGATTTTCTAGATTAAATTTAATCTCACCCTTTTCCACTAAAAATCGAAAATTCTCCGAGGATTTATCCATTAATTTTCATCCACTTTAGGGAGGGAGAGAATCAAAATTCAACTAGGATTTTCTTGCTTGAATATGCCTTGAATCTTATCCACAAAAACCGAAAATATCTTGGAGGATTTTCCTCAACAAAATTTTGGCCACTTCTGTTAGAATTAGGATTCAAAATTCAAGTAGGATTCAAACAAGATTTTCCTCTCCATAATCCAACTCAAATTTGACTTCTAACCCTGTGGAATTATCCACAAAGAATTCGAATTCCACTTGGACTATGATTCAAAATTTGAATTCAAATTTCAAAGTTCAAATTTCGAAATTCAAACTTCAAATTCAATTTTCAAATTTAAATTTCAAATTCAAATTTCAAAATTCAAAATTCAAACTTCAAATTCAATTTTCAATTTAAATTTCAAATTTCAAATTTCAAATTTCAAACTCCACAAAAAGTTGTATTTTAAATTTTTTTCTCATGGATAATTTTCTATAACTCCCATCTAGTCTCAAATAAAATCATGGCAACTTTATTTGGAGTTCGAATAATTGTGTACTCTATTATCCAAAATAAAAGCCGAATTCAACCGAAGAGAATCTTGTCCACCATCCTAATCCTACGTCAACACCATCCATGTAAAGTTAACTAGCCAATAAGCATACACTGATCAATTTGCCAACTGTTAAGGAATTATATGGAACTAGTAGAGGGACTAATTAGACATATATAATCGGGCTCCCGTGAATCCATATGATCATTATTCTATACTGAACAACTCAATCATATGATCACTAATTTCAGAGTCACACCACTATAAACCTGAAACTGAACTCCTAATTATATACCGTATTATGAAAGCCTGTGACAAGCTAATGTCCAATGACCTTGTCAAGTATGTAAAATCCTCATATGATATCCATGACCAGCCTTAGGTTAAAGTCTGTTCAATCCTACTAATCAGGCTATCTTAAAGTTCCATTACACTACCGAATAAGAAAATGATTATTCACCATATATGAATAAGAAGTCATCCACCCAACAGACGACCTAAGGCCTTGTCCATTTTCACATCCAGTATAATATCTCTAAGAGGATACCTTTATCACCTTAGAGCTATGATTCCGATATCTATAAACAAACCCTTTATCATATACAAGTCATGCACCCAATGAACCGGTCTATAAGCTTACTACCTCTTAGACGCTTTAGCCATTGGAACATCAAAATACACAAGTCATATACATGAAGTAGTTCATTTCCTCAGGATTAAGGTTATTCCATAATGAACGTCAAAAGCAGATTGATCCACTCATAGCGGACTACGTAGATCAATCATGCTTTAGTCTCAGTCTAATATGTCACCACCAAGTGACATATCTATGTCTCTACTTGGGAATCTATGCTCTAGACAGTCAAGGCAAACTGTCCTCGCCACGGCTTTAGACAACATAATAGTCTTAACATGAGTTAGATGCTCAGTCTAACCCCATAGACTACAGACCTTAGTTTAGATTGCTTACTTTAGAACATTGTCTTCTCGCATACAAAAGTCCATTACATACAACGTTCTAATAGTTTTAACACAAGCAGTCAATGAGTCATATTTGCTTATATTTACTTTAATATGTAAATAGAATAAGGACAAACAGCAATGTAATGAATAACTTCTATATTATAATTTTATTATCTAGTTCAAAATAAATACATCAAAATGTCTCTAATGCTTAGGGCATTTCCTAAAATCTCTCCCTTTTGACACTCAGCGGAAGACTGGTAGCAGGACCATAATCCATAGTGGATTCCCTATCCCATTGGCACCGCGTATCTTACTGCCATTCATGTAATCTACTGAGCAGGTTTCTTACGTGCAGCATGAACAAACCTGTGAGCTAATAGGCTCAGTAAGTTCAAACATACAAACTATGAATCACATAGATTCAAAAATATCAATAATAAAATTTCCTATGAATTGTACCATTCACCCATGAACAGTATTTTTTGACTTCTGATCAATGAATAATAACTTTAACTCTAATCGATTACTATTTACCTCACCCTAACCAAGTCCATTACACTTAACGTTAGTTTCAGTTATGCTTAATTATGGCTTTCATCACATTTTTTATCATTATCTTTGTTTACGTTCTGGTATTAAGCTCATTTTGGCCTTGTAAAATGAGCGATTCAAAGTAAAAGTGTTGGCGAACCAATGAGGTGCATAGGCTATCGCAATCAACAACAGAGTCCGATCAAGATGGTTTGCATGGCCGTGGTCGGGGGCGTCACAGGTTGGTATCAGAGCAGTTGACCACATCCTTATTGGCACAAAACGCAGCCTGCTCGTCAATCCAAGTAAGTTAGCTTTCTTTAAGTTAGTTAACTTTTCATTTATACGAGGTTATGTATTTTGTAGGATATACGATGACTAGACCGCCATATGTTTGACCTCAGTCACACAGACTGAGAGGGCCGATCTGGATATGGACCAGGTCTATGATTAGGTCGTCCATGATCCAGCGAGCAGTACCTCGACCGCTGATGCTCGAGCTACCAGTGCCACAGGTTAGAGCACTGACACCAATTCAAGCACTGCCTCCTCGACCAGTAGTTAATCCACAAGTAGCCATAGATATTCCAATTGTTGGAGGACGAGCCCATGTAGGAGCCAGAGTGTCAGTACAAGCAGCACACGCCTTCTGAGGTAGTTATCCACCCACCTTTGAGGGAGGTCAATAGGGGATCTCTACTAGAGATTGGCTGCATGATGTGGAGACGATTATGCGCCAATGCGACATTGATGAGGACTGTCGGGTCTTATTAGCAGTCGGTACTTTTTGTGAGGATGCACGGATGTACTGAGAGTATTGTGACCAAGACATGCTGTTAGCGCTCGACTGGGCCGAGTTCAGACACATCATGATACAGTAATTCCTGCCAAAGAGCCCAGCACCGGTTCCAGACCCTCTAGAGAGTAGGGTAATGACACCGCCACTTGCTATACCCAGGTATACCGATGTTAGGAGAGTTTGTTCTCTAGGCAGAGAGACTGCAAATGCTACTAAGTGATACTGTCTTCACTTATGCAATACGGTTTGAGGGGAACATTGTAAGGAGATGTCCTATGTCCAACCTCACTAATGAGGATTTTTGCGACGTATTCTGGAAGGGGCTTACTATTGATCTATGACAAAGGGTAACCCCTCTATATCCTACTACGCTACGAGAGTTTATAGTTACGGTAGCTAAAGTACAAGAAGAACTAATGATGAAGTGCATGGTGCATAAGCGACGTGAACAACTATTGCAAGAGGCAATGCTAGATCATCTGTATGGATCGAGACCTATGGCAAACGACCATTAGATTGGCCCATCGAGGTGATAAGAGGGTACAAGTCCCAATGGAGGATCAACACCATCTAGGACTGAGAATGGTATAGATGAGGATGAAGAGGATCCAGAGGAAGTTCCAATAGTTCTGGTCCTACCTCAACCGGGGGACTAGATGTAGAAACATATAAGGTGTATAAATGTATATATCTGTATATATACATGTATGATTGTATCGAAAGGTTGTTTTGAGAAAAGCTTTCGAGTTGATGTGTATATGAAAATTTTGAAATGAAATGACATGAAATTTTGATATGTCAAAATGATGAGATGTTTGAAATTATATGATGATCGAAACTATTTTTACTTATATTGTAAAAAATATGTTTGTTGAAAATCCAACGATTGATTTTCATGTGATTATAGGAAGTAGAAAAAGATGGTGAACTCGCTTAACCTGTGAAATATGAAAGGGCGTCTAGTTGTAAGGACCTCCATTTTCATGGCACCTACTTACCATGTAATGAGAAATGGAGGAATAATTTGATGCCTTTTGTGCAAAATTGAGGAACACGGCCAGGTACACAGCCGTGTAAGTTGCTGTGTACCGATTAGACTATATACGTGAGAGAAGCTGTGTAAGTGTACATGGCTGTGTAGTGTGACAAGGTCAGGTATACAGCCGTGTAAGTGGCCGTATACCGCTCAGGTGAAAGGGACGTGTTCCAAGACATGGCCTTGTTGAGCAAGCTTAACTGATACATGCCCGTGTCCGGACAATACACGCCCGTGTTGCCTTATACATGCCCGTGTAAGAGGCCGTATTGAAGGCCATGTGATAAGTAGAGAGCCGGTATATAGACTCTCAAAATGTATGAAACTTAATTACTATGTCATGAGTAATTAAGTTTGAAAATACAGTATATTTTCTAGTTGAATAGATTAAACAGGTACGGTACTGTTTTGTAGGAAAATAAATCAGTAAAAACGTATCAGAGTGGCGCAGCGGAACAATAAAAATTTTATAGATCGTTAAATATCTCATGATGCCATATACAATAAACCAACAACAATTAAAACTCATACCTCAAGGACGCCAATCTTGCAGGAGGAGAATGACCGGAGGCTTCAACCAACTAGCCTTCTCTACTATTCTCTAATTCCCGAATGGCTGAGTGTGTGGGCACTCTGAACCTCGATAGGTATGCTAGCACTGCTAGTCTTCTTCCGACCACCCAGATCTCTAAAGAACTTATTGTCACGATGAGCTGTGCAACAATAAGCCTGCTCACCTAAGAGTCTGTGGTCTAAGAGAACTGGAGTGGCAGGACCTCTATTTATAGACCTGCACGAGGTGATTCTCTGAATTCGAATTGGATTAGGAAAAGATATTCTCCCTTATCCATAACCACAAAATCCGAATTTTTCCATGGGAAAATCCCAACAATAAAATTCGGTTTTTTAAGGATAAATCCAATCCAAATCAAAACAAGATTTTAACTAGAATTTTATCTCCCTTTTTCAACCAAAAAATCTGAAATTTCCTAGGAGATTTTTCCTCCAAAAATTCGGCCACATTTAGGATAAGGGAGAATCAAAATTCCACTAGGATTTTCAAGCTTGAATCTTATCTCAACCTTATCCAAAATAACTGAATTTTCCTAGGAGATTTCCTCCATAATTTCGGCCACTTTTCAGGGAAGGAGAGAATCCAAATTCAACTAGGATTGAAACTTGAATTTTTCCTTTGAACCTTATCCCCAAAAACCGAAATTCCATTGAGGATTATCCTCAAAAATTTCATCTACCTTTTGTTAGGATTTAGATTCAAAATTCAAGCAGGATTCTAACAAGATTATCCTCTCCAAATCCAACTCAAATTCGAATTTCAAACCTAGTGGATTTTCCACAACAAATTCGAATCCCACTTAGACTGTGATTTAAAATTTGAATTTCAAATTTCAAATTTCAAATTTCAAATTTAAATTTCAAATTCAAATTTCAAATTCGAATTTCAAATTCAAATTTCAAATTCAAATTTCAAATTCAGAATTCAAATTTCAAAATTCAAATTTCAAAATCCACAAAATGGTTGTGTTTCAAATTCTTGTTCTCATGGATAATTTTCTACAACTCCAATCCAATCTCAAATAAAATCATGGCAACTTTATTTGGACTTCGAATAATTGTGTACTCTATTATCGAAAACAAAATCTGAATCAAACTGGAGAAAATCTTGTCTACCATCCTAATCCTGTGTCATCACCATCCATGCATAATAAACTAGCCAATAGCATACACAAATCAATTTGCCAAACGTTAAGGAATTATGTGGAGCTAGTAGAGGGACTGATTGGACATATATAATCGGGCTCCCGTAAATCCATATGATCATCATTCTTTACCGAACAACTCAATCATATGATCACTAGTTTCAGAGTCACACCACTATAAACCTGAAACTGAACTCCCAATTATATACCATATTACGTAAGCCTGTGACGAGCTACTATCCAATGACCTTGTCATATATGCAAAACCCTCATATGATATCCATGATCAGCCTTAGGTCAAAGTCCGTTTAATCCTACTGATCAGGCTATCTTAAAGTTCCATTATACTACCGAATTAAGAAAATGATTATTCACCATATGTGAATAAGAAGTTATCCGCCCAGTAGACGACCCAAGGCCTTGTCCACTTTCACATTCAGTATAATGCCTTTAAGAGGATACCTTTAACTCCTTAGAGCTATGATTCCGATATCTGCAAACAAACCCTTCATCGTATACAAGTCATGCACCCAACGAACCGGTCTACAAGCTTACTACCTCTGAGACGCTTTAGCCATTAGAACATCAAAGTACACAAGTCATATACATGAAGTAGTTCATTTACTCAGGATTAAGGTTATTGCACAATGAACGTCAAAAGCAGATTGATCCACTCATAGCGGACTACGTAGATCAATCATGCTTTAGTCCCTATCTAATATGTCACCACCAAGTAACATATCTATGTCTCTACTTGGGAGTCCAGTTCCAGACAATCAAGACAAACCGTCCCCTCCAAGGCTTTAGACAACATAATAGTCTTAACATGAGTTAGATGCTCGGTCTAACCCCATAGACTACAGACCATAGTTTAGACCGCTAACTTTAGAACATTGTCTTCTCGCATACAAAAGTCCATTGCATGCAACGTTCTAACAGTTTTAACACAAGCAGTCAGTGAACCATATTTGCTTACATTTACTTTAACATGTAAATAAGACGAGGACAGATAGCAATGTAATGAATAACCTCTATATATAATTTTATTATCCAGTTCAAAATGAATACATCAAAATGTCTCTAATGCTTAGGGCATTTCCTAACAATCTCCCACTTGCCCTAAGCCAGTAGATGTGCCATGTTACGCATCCCCATCGCCTCTACATGCCTCTCAAAGCTTCTAGCCACCAAAGTCTTAGTAAAGAGATCGGTGATGTTGTCCTCGGACGCGATCTTACATACATCCACTTGTCCTGTCTCCACATGCCCTCTAATAATATGACATCTCCGATCGATGTGCTTGGTCCTCTTGTGGTGCCGAGATTCGCTTGTGTTGGCAATAGCCCCTGTATTATCACAGTAAAGTGTGATAAGCTTGTCAACACCCGGAATGACCTCAAGGTCTCTAAAGAACTTGCGGAGCCAAACCGCTTCTTTAGATGCCTCAGCCATAGCCACATACTCAGCCTCCATAGTAGAGTCAGCTGTGCAGCCCTGCTTCATACTCCTCCACACAATGGCGCCTCTTCTGAGTAAAAACACTGATCTAGATGTCGATTTCCCCGAATCCTTACAAGACTGGAAGTCTGAGTCCGTGTATCCTACGGGTGTTAGGTCCCCTCCAGAATACACCAGCATATAATCCCTCGTTCTCTTAAGATACTTAAGTATATGCTTTACAGCTTGCCAGTGCTTGGTTCCAGGATTTGCTTGATATCGACTCACCATACCTACTGCAAAACATATATCTGGGCGAGTGCAAAGCATAGCATACATAAGGCTACCCACAGCGGATGCATAAGGGACCTTACTCATATGCTCTCTTTCTTCCGATGTCTTGGGACAGTCATCCAATGAAAGAGTTAGACCGGCAATAGAAGGTTGTGAGCCTTTCTTTGCCTCTTGCATTGCATAATTGTCAATTATTTTATCTATGTATGAAGCTTGGGATAACTCTATCATTTTGTTCTTTCGATCTCTGAAGAGACGAATGCCTAGAACATAATTAGCTTCTCCCAAGTCCTTCATGTCAAACTGTTGGTGTAACCAAAGCTTGACCGATGATAAGTTCCCTACATCATTCCCAATGAGTAGCATATCATCGACATAGAGTATCAGAAAGACCACTTTTCCATCCTTAATACGTTTATAAACATAAGGTTCATCAACGTTCTGCTCAAAACCAAATGTCTTAATCGCTTAATCAAACCTCTGGTTCTATGAGCGGGATGCTTGCTTTAATACATAAATGGATCTAAGCAACTTGCAGACTTTCCTTTCTTGGCCTTTCGCTACGAACCCTTCGGGCTGTATCATCTAGATACACTCTTCAAGATGGCTATTCAAGAATGCCGTCTTGACATCCATTTGCCAGATCTCGTAATCGAGAGCCACAGCAATGGACAGAAGAATATGGATAGACTTCAGCATAGCAACAAGCGAAAAGGTTTCATCATAATCGATTCCAGCCTTTTGCGTGTATCCCTTTGCAACCAGTCTAGGTTTGAAAGTTTCCACTCTCCCTTCCACATCCTTCTTTCTTTTGTAGACCCATTTGCATCCAATGGGTTTTATCCCATTCGGCAAATCTACAAGTTCCCAAACAGAGTTGGATTTCATAGAATCCATCTCATTGTTCATAGCCTGTTTCCAAGATTTAGAATCAACATCATTTATAGCTTCATCATAGGTGACTGGATCATCCTCATGCTCATGAGCCTCGGCCTGGTATACCTCAGCATCATACATGAAGAAATTAGGTTTCTTCGAAACCCTCCTACTACGACGAGGCACCCTATATTGTTGATTGTTTGCAGGTCTTTCACTGGAACTCGGACTTGCGTCCAAGACCGAAATCTGTGGAGCAGTTCTTTCACCCGATAACTCCTCTAGCACCACTTTGCATCGAGGCTTAAAGTCATTCATGTGACTTTCCTCCAAGAATGTCGCATGGGTTGAGAAAATGACTTTTTGTTCCTTCGGGTTATAGAACAGACCTCCTTTAGTTCCTTTTGGATACCCTACAAACATGCACAATTCTGATCTTGGTTCCAACTTTTTCGCATCCCCATCCAGTACATGTGCTGGGTAGCCCCATATTCTCATATGTCCAAGGGAGGGCTTCCTGCCACGCCACAATTCATACAGAGTTCTGGGAATTGATTTGCTCAGAACCTGGTTCAGAATATAGCACGCCGTTTCTAAAGCATATCCCCAAAATGATAATGGCAGCGTTGAATAACTCATCATGGACCGTACCATATCCAATAAGGTCCTGTTTCTCCTTTCGGCTACACCATTCTATTGTGGAGTACCAGGTGCAGTCAATTGGGATAATATCCCGTTCTCTACAAGATGTCCTAGAAATTCATCGGAGAGGTATTTGCCACCTCGATCAAATCGAAGTGTCTTTATGGATTTTTCTAATTGCTTTTCCACTTCCGCATGATACTCTTTGAACTTGTCAAAGGTTTCGCTCTTGCAGTGCATCAGATACACATATCCATACCTCGAGTAATCATCTATAAAAGAGACATAATACTCGAACGCTCCTCATGTTGTGACGTTCATGGGGCCACATACGTCAGTGTGCACAATTTCTAAGAGCTCCTGAGCCCTTGTACCCTTAGCTCCAAAAGACCTCTTAGTCATTTTACCTTCTAGACAAGACTCACATTGGGGAAGTCGTACCTCCTCCAGAGATTCCAGAGGACCGTCTTTCACCAATCTTTGAATCCTATCCTGATTAATATGACCAAGTCTTAAATGCCAAAGATACACCTTGTTAGAGTGAGAAACTTTCAAACTTTTAGAGTTATCACTTAATTCAATGTCAAGCAGTGAGTACATCTTTGGTTTGATCAAATATAGGTTTCCATCCATCCATCCAGAACAGATAAAAGACTTATTTCTACGAATATCAACTCTTTTACTAAAAGAAACTGAATAAGAATCCTTTATTAAACAAGCTACCGATATAAGGTTCCTCCTAAAATTAGGAACATAAAAACAGTCTTTCAATAAAATAAACCTAAATTGATCAAAATAAAGGTTAGCATCTCCCACTGCTTCAACCACCACAAAGCTACCATCTCCAGTCCGCAACGAGAGGCTCCTATCATGTAGACTTCTCATTTCCATGAACCCCTACATAGAAACACAAACATGATTAGTGGCGCCCGAATCAATGACCCAAGTGTCTTTCGATTCTTCCACCAAACACGCTTCTAAGTAATGAAGTTCCTTACCTTCCTTGCCCTTGGCGGCTAGGAATTCCCGGCAAGCCTTCTTGAAGTGACCTACCTTCCCACAATGGAAGCATTTGGACTTTTTAGGGTCCTTCGACTTCTTGTTCTTCTTCTTCTTCTTCCCGTCTGAGACAGGAGGATTAGAAGAACTAGAAGCCACTTGCTTCTTATTTGGCCTCTTCCTCTTCCGTGAGAGATTGGAAGATTCAGCCAAATTGGCCTCTCCTTTAGGTCGAACCACATCCTCATCCCTGATCATCCGCTCATAAGCCTGTAGTTGCTTCATGAGCTCGGTTAGTCCTAACTCCTTTGTCGCCAGATTGTATGCAGCCTTAAACCCCACAAAATCTTTAGACAGAGTCTTGAACACCATCTCGATCTGGGTGTTGTAGTCCAACTCAGCACCATTCTCGGCAGTCTCAGCGAAGAATCCCATTAGAGTGATCATATAGTCCTTCACCAGAGTACCCGCCTTTTGCTTAGAGTTCATAATGCTGGTGATAGCGGACTGTCGAGCCAATTTTTCTTGGCCTCCGAACATGTCCTCCAGATTTTCCATGATTTCCCCAGCAACTTGATAAGTCTCATGCTGCTTTTGTAAAGCACTCGTCATGCTAGCAAGGATGTAGCATCGAGCTATATCATTGGATTCTCTCCAACGATTATAGGCAACCGGGACCTCCTCAAGTGGTGTGTCAGGTTTGGGCCCAGGTGGGCATGGTTCGTCCAGTATGAACTTGTGTCTCTCGCAGCTGAGAACTATTAATAGATTTCTTTTCCAACCTTTATAATTGTTGCCATTCAATTTAGTCTCAGTAAGTATTGAAATGAGGGGTGTCGGTGACATTTTGAACTGAAATAAAATTATACTAAACATCATTACAAAGCCCAAGCAAATATACAGATAATTTAGCAAATAAAACATACAAGTATGTTCCTACGTGAAACTTGAAAAACATGTAGCATTGCAACGGTAATTCTCAGCACCTATTGCCCCAAGCCACCGAGGGGTGGTCATGGAAACAAATAGCCGGAACATAGACCCCGTCCAATTAATATATGTTGCCTTAAATCCTCCAAGGTTAAGACATATATTAATAACCGCTTATTTGGCCACCAGTTTAGTTAACAGAGCTTCTAGGGAAGGTTAATAACTAAACGAGTCTTGAGTGTATAACCATTGTTTACGTAGCCCGATCCACGTCCTACCAAGCCACCGAGGGGTGGTCATGAATAGGAGCATACCCAAGCACGTTTTCCACATAGGAGATCCAATCTAGTATACTGGCGGCAGTAAACACCTACCAAGGGGTGTGGTCAGGGCAGAACTGACACGAAGCGTTACCATGCTTTCACATATGGATCAACAATGGAGGCCGTGGGTTTTGTTTGAAACCCTCTCCCACTCAATATTTTGAAGAACATGCAAGTTTTGACAAATTATGTATGATCAATATAGTATGAGCGGCACTCACCTATCCTATATGACATGTTATCAAATATGCATTCAAAACATCCATCAATACATATTTATACATCCATGACATATCACAAAAAAATAATTGACAGAATAACTAAACTATGGTTCCATCCTAGAACAAAGAAAATAAAGATTACAAAATTCCATCCAAAGCATTCTTTGGGTCTTGAATTCTGTTCCGTCTTCTTGTATCCATCTTTATGTAGCCTCTCCATTTATTTCTCATCCCAAGAATTATTTAAAATTTAAATCTCCAAAAATTTAAATTTCAAATTCAAATTCCAAATTCGAATTTCAAATTTAAATTTCAAATTTAAATTTTAAAAAATTTTAAACATCATGTGTAATAATATGTAATTTCAAAAATTTCAAATTTTCAATTACATATTTTTAAACATGATTTAAAATTAAATCTCAAATTTAAAAATCAAAATTTTTCGAATTTTGAACCAGCAAACCGCCACCCCCGAAGGTGGCAGCCGCCGTGGGCAGCCACCACCCCCAAAGGGGCTGGCAGCCCACGGCTGCCCCCTATGTGCAGCCTTGCCAAGCTACAGGCCAAGCCTGCAGCGCCAGGCTGCACGCCCAGGCTGCGGCCAGCCTTGGGCAGGCCACAGCCACCCTTGGCTGCAGGCCAAGCCTGCGGCCGTGGGTGGTGTTGGCCTGCACAGGGGCTGCCGCAGCCCCATCCTGCCCGAGGGCAGGGGTTGCAGCCCCACCAAGGCCCGTCGGCCTATCCCGAGGGGTCATGTCTCGATTTTCGTGCCATATTCTAATTTATCTATTAGGATCTCCAAAAATTAATTTGAATCCCAATTAAATTGAAATTTTTCCACACAATCAAAATTTCAACCTTTAAATCAAATTTAATTTTCTGGGAAAAAATAAATTACGGCCTTGAATCTTCAATCTCCTCCAAGAATAATTATATAAAATTTCCTAAACCGTTTCCGGTGTACAAAAATTCTAAGAGACAAAAAATAAAATCCATGGGAAAATTACGGTGTTAATAAACTGCTCCCACGGTTACATAAAAATTCCTAGATACAATTTTTCTAAATTCTAAGGAAGCATAACCGGTATAAACAAGCATGCTTATAACAATTCAAAAAATTAAAATAACCACATACTTTATACATAATCCATGATAACAACATAAAGGAACCCTAGAATGCCCACGGTTACATAAAAATTCCTAGATACAATTTTTCTAAATTCTAAGGAAGCATAACCGGTATAAACAAGCATGCTTATAATAATTCAAAAAATTAAAATAACCACATACTTTATACATAATCCATGATAACAACATAAAGGAACCCTAGAATGCCCACGGTTACATAAAAATTCCTAGATACAATTTTTCTAAATTCTAAGGAAGCATAACCGGTATAAACAAGCATGCTTATAATAATTCAAAAAATTAAAATAACCACATACTTTATACATAATCCATGATAACAACATAAAGGAACCCTAGAATGCCACTCTCTAAATATCAAATCCATACATAAATAAAAAGACTAAGTAATTGTCTAATTTATGTACATGGCATAGTCATGAGATGGCTCTGATACCAATTGTAGGAAAATAAATCAGTAAAAACGTATCAGAGTGGCGCAGCGGAACAATAAAAATTTTATAGATCGTTAAATATCTCATGATGCCATATACAATAAACCAACAATAATTAAAACTCATACCTCAAGGACGCCAATCTTACAGGAGGAGAATGACCGGAGGCTTCAACCAACTAGCCTTCTCTACTATTCTCTAATTCCCGAATGGCTGAGTGTGTGGGCACTCTGAACCTCGATCGGTATGCTAGCACTGCTAGTCTTCTTCCGACCACCCAGATCTCTAAAGAACTTGTTGTCACGATGAGCTGTGCAACAATAAGCCTGCTCACCTGAGAGTCTGTGGTCTAAGAGAACTGGAGTGGCAGGACCTCTATTTATAGACCTGCATGAGGTGATTCTCTGAATTCGAATTGGATTAGGAAAAGATATTCTCCCTTATCCACAACCATAAAATCTAAATTTTTCCATGGGAAAATCCCAACAATAAAATTTGGTTTTTTAAGGATAAATCCAATCCAAATCAAAACAAGATTTTAACTAGAATTTTATCTCCTTTTTCAACCAAAAAATCTGAAATTTCCTAGGAGATTTTTCCTCCAAAAATTCGGCCACATTTAGGATAAGGGAGAATCAAAATTCCACTAGGATTTTCAAGCTTGAATCTTATCTCAACCTTATCCAAAATAACTGAATTTTCCTAGGAGATTTCCTCCATAATTTCGACCACTTTTCAGGGAAGGAGAGAATCCAAATTCAACTAGGATTGAAACTTGAATTTTTCCCTTGAACCTTATCCGCAAAAACTGAAATTCCATTGAGGATTATCCTCAAAAATTTTGTCCACCTTTTGTTAGGATTTAGATTCAAAATTCAAGTAGGATTCTAACAAGATTATCCTCTCCAAATCCAACTCAAATTCGAATTTCAAACCTAGTGGATTTTCCACAACAAATTCGAATCCCACTTAGACTGTGATTTAAAATTTGAATTTCAAATTTCAAATTCGAATTTCAAATTCAAATTTCAGATTTCAAATTTCAAATATCAAATTTAAATTTCAAATTCAAATTTCAAATTCAAATTTCAATTTCAAATTTCAAATTCAAATTTCAAATTTCAAATTTCAAAATTCAAATTTCAAATTTCAAAATTCAAATTTCAAAATCCACAAAACGGTTGTGTTTCAAATTCTTGTTCTCATGGATAATTTTCTACAAGTCCAATCCAATCTCAAATAAAATCATGGCAACCTTTTTTGGAGATCGAATAATTGTGTACTCTATTATCCAAAACAAAATCTGAATCCAACTGGAGAGAATCTTGTCTACCATTCTAATCCTGTGTCATCACCATCCATGCATAATAAACTAGCCAATAGCATACCCAAATCAATTTGCCAGACGTTAAGGAATTATGTGGAGCTAGTAGAGGGACTGATTGGACATATATAATCGGGCTCCCGCAAATCCATATGATCATCATTCTTTACCGAACAACTCAATCATATGATCACTAGTTTCAGAGTCACACCACTACAAACCTGAAACTGAACTCCCAATTATATACCGTATTACGTAAGCCTATGACGAGCTACTATCCAATGACCTTATCATATATGCAAAACCCTCATATGATATCCATGATCAGCCTTAGGTCAAAGTCCGTTTAATCCTACTGATCAGGCTATCTTAAAGTTCCATTATACTACCGAATTAAGAAAATGATTATTCACCATATGTGAATAAGAAGTCATCCGCCCAGCAGACGACCCAAGGCCTTGTCCATTTTCACATTCAGTATAATGCCTTTAAGAGGATACCTTTAACTCCTTAGAGCTATGATTCCGATATCTGCAAACAAACCCTTCATCGTATACAAGTCATGCACCCAACGAACCGGTCTATAAGCTTACTACCTCTGAGACGCTTTAGCCATTGGAACATCAAAGTACACAAGTCATATACATGAAGTAGTTCATTTACTCAGGATTAAGGTTATTGCACAATGAACGTCAAAAGCAGATTGATCCACTCATAGCGGACTACGTAGATCAACCACGCTTTAGTCCCTGTCTAATATGTCACCACCAAGTAACATATCAATGTCTCTACTTGGGAGTCCAGCTCCAGACAGTCAAGACAAACCGTCCCCTCCATGGCTTTAGACAACATAATAGTCTTAACATGAGTTAGATGCTCGGTCTAACCCCATAGACTACAGATCATAGTTTAGATCGCTAACTTTAGAACATTGGCTTCTTACATACAAAAGTCCATTGCATGCAACGTTCTAACAGTTTTAACACAAGCAATCAGTGAGCCATATTTGCTTACATTTACTTTAACATGTAAATAAGACGAGGACAGATAGCAATGTAATGAATAACCTCTATATATAATTTTATTATCCAGTTCAAAATGAATACATCAAAATGTCTCTAATGCTTAGGGCATTTCCTAACATGTTTAAATACTATTTATGCAGTGAAAGGGACAACCGAAAGTAAACCCGGTCCACCTTATTATGTGCATGAGTGTATGAGACACACAGTGTCAAGAAACTGCTTCGGACGACCATTTCTTGGCACAGGACTAGTGAACAGATCACCAGAATGGTCAGACCGAACATCTGAGCACAATAGCGAGAAATAACCCTAGCAAGGGTACAACATCGAGAAAATGGTCCAGATGACCTCTTCTCATCTAGAGACTGACAAAATCAGAGTCAGAGCATTCAGACTAGTTAGTTAAGTAAAAGATAGTAAATAGTGAATAGTGGGAAATGCGGTGTCAAATTACTGGCCAGGACGGCCTTAATTTGATCTAAAACTGATATGTGAATGATTAGTAGGCTCAATCAGGTAAATTAAGCACAAAACGAGAATTTTAGTTTGAGAGATACGCAGTATCAGGATAAGGGTCAAGATGACCTTTACGAGCCCCGAAATTGATAAATTTGGGCTTAGAACGCCCAAATTAGTCAATCGGGCACCTAACACGTTTTTTGAGACAAGGTCACACAGATCTCAAAAACTGGTCCAGATGACCTCTAATGGACGTAAAACTAATAAAAATGAAATCAGCATGTTTAAATTAGTCAAGAGAGACTGTGTTTGAAATTTCACCCAGGAACACCTCGGTTTGCATATGAAAGGACAATACAGTGTAGACACAACCACAGTATAGGAAATGAACAATAAAATAGACTGATAATGGGCTCTTGGATAGTATAAAATAACTAAGAATTGATAGTGTCGAAATTGGATTCAGAAAACCCAATTTTTGGATGGAAATTAGAACATTATCAAGAAAGGATCAAACACCGTAGTAGAAAATTAGACTGCGAAGAGAAGTCAATACAGATAAATTTTAACCTTAAAATTTCATGCCCCCTAGCTGTAAAAGCAGCTGAAAATGGCTGCTCACATAGCCTAAAAGTAGGATTAAAATAATGCAAAAGTTATGACAACTTTTGTATAAAATATTCAAGGGTTTTCAAGCACTTGTCAAATAAATTGTTGTTTATTCCCTTCCCTTTCATGCAATAGCCCACACCCATTTATGGACTGAAAAAGGGCAAAAATTTGTCCCATGATTAGGCTAAAATGGTGGACAATTAGTTACATTTAGACTTAAGCAAGTTTGATTAAGTTTGCCGATAAAAGGCACACTTTACACAAGGGTTTTGTTCTTTCATTTGGCACCCCAAAACACAACACTCCTTCTCCCTTTCTTTCTTGCTGCAGTCGACCCTTCCCATCAGCTAAAAGCCTTAATTTTTCAAGTCTTAAATCATACCAAAAACTTATCGAAAATCAAACCTCACAAGCTTGTGTTAGGAGGATTCGAATCCAAGTCGTTCCAAGGCACCAAGGATAAGTTTTCAAAATCCAATCTTTGTAGTTTTTAGTGTTTGTTTTAATTTGATTTTTAAGAGAAAAATTTTGGTATTGTTTCTAGCAAAACCTAACCTCATTCTTTTTGGGTTCCCACAACCATTTTGGTTCCTTAAGCCCTAGTTCAATATCGTGCTTGGTTCAAAGCACAAAGGTAAAAACCGAAACCTTCCCTTTTGTGATTTAGTGATTTTAAGTTTTTGATCAAAGCCATTTATGTGTATTTGTTTATGCAAATGGTTTGTAATAATTTTATTTTGAGCTTTTAGCTTTCCATTTTTAAGTTTATGTGGTTGTGTTTACAATTTTTACGAATGGTTGTTAGTATGTGTGATGCGATGAACGTATAAGGATGTGGCTAGACACAAATCTGTCCCCAGGAAAGGCCATGGATTTTGGCCATTTTGACCTGCTTAGGTTCCAAATTTGGGATTTGGTATACAATGTTTTAAGAAAATTTCGATATGGTCGCTTTTGCATCAAATAGCCCTCTGGCCAAAAATGACGATACGATAGGTTTTTAGAGTGGTTTTCTTTCGGTGCCCAAAACTGAGAACAAAATCTGAACCTAGAAATTAGTATTGGGTTTTATTAAAAATGGACCACTTAGAGTATGAACCGGACTTCGGGCTTAAAAATTGTAGAACACTTCAAAACCTTTAAGACAACTGTATTTTAAAAATTTGGCTGATTCGGGCCTCAAACAGAGACGTTTTCAAAGTGATGTAAATCTAGGATTTTTGTAAAAATCTGGGCACATAGCCCACGGGTTTAATGAATTTAGGAGCCATTAGATTTTGATTTAAGCTCCGAGGTGAACACAAGATTTGTTCATCTCGTCGAGAATGAAAACTTTCATGTTTGTCAAATTCACAAACAAAGTCGTTTCAATTAAGTTTCAAAATTGTTTTCAAAAGTGGTTTAAAGACCACCCTAAAAATGTAACACCAAAAATGTGTTTTAAACTTGTTAAAATATAAAGATGGTTTTTATAAAAACATCCCTCACCTTCCAACGGGGTGATAAGGAGATGGGTTCCAAACATATAATTTTACCAAGAATTTTATAAGGTAACCAAAACGATTTTTCAAAAATAACTTAAACAGTGTTGGTAGCCCGGTAGGCTACCACACCAAACAGGCATGGTAACCCGATAAATTACTAAGTCAACAACGTGCGAGGTAACCGGTTGGTTGATTGGTTGACAATCGGCCAAGGACCGTGTTTTGAATGAAATGGTAAGGAATGATGGTTAATCGTGTAGAAAAATAAATTAGTAAAAACGTATCAGAGTGGCACAGCGGAACAATATAAATTTTTAAATCGTTAAATATCTCATGATGCCATATACAATAAACCAACAACAATTAAAACTCATACCTCAAGGATGCCAATCTTGCAGGAGGAGAATGACCGGAGGGCTTCAACCAACTAGCCTTCTCTACTATTCTCCAATTCCCGAATGGTTGAGTGTGTGGGCACTTGAACCTCGATCGGTATGCTAGCGCTGCTAGTCTTCTTCCGACCACCCAGATCTCTAAAGAACTTATTGTCACAGTGAGTTATGCAACAATAAGCCTGCTCACCTGAGAGTCTGTGGTCTAAGAGGACTGGAGTGGTAGGACTTCTATTTATAGACCTGCATGAGGTGATTCCCTAAATTCGAATTGGATTAGGAGAAGATATTCTCCCTTATTCACAAGCACAAAATCCGAATTTTCCAAGGGGAAAAACCCAACAATAAATTCGGCCACTTTAGGATAAATCCAATCCAAATCTAAACAATATTTTAACTAGAATTTTATCTCCCTTTTTCAACCAAAAAATATGAAAATCCAAGGGGAAAATCCCTACAAAAAATTCGGCTACTTTTGGATAAGAGAGAATCAAAATTCCACTAGGATTTTCAAGCTTGAATCTTATCTCATCCTTCTCCAAAATAACCAAAAATCTCCTAGGAGATTTACTCCAAAAAATTTGGCCATTATCTGGGAGGAGAGAATCCAAATTCAACTGGGATTGAAACTTGAATTTTTTTCTTGAACCTTATCCACAAAAATCTAAAAAATCATTGAGGATAATCCTCAAAATTTTCATCCATATTTGGTTAGGATTTGGATTCAAAATTTAAGTAGGATTCTAACAAGATTTTCTTTTCCATATCCAACTCAAATTCAAATTTCATTCCTTGTGGATTTACCACAACAAATTCAAATCCCGCTTGGACTGTGATTCAAAATTTGACTTTCAAATTTCAAATTTCAAATTTAAATTTCAAATTCAAATTTCAAATTCGAATTTCAAATTCAAAATTCAAATTCAAATTTCAAAATTCAAATTTTAAATTCCAAAATTTACATTTCAAAATCCACAAAACAGTTGTATTTCAAATTCTTGTTCTCATGAATAATTTTCTACAACTCCAATCCAATCTCAAATAAAATCATGGCAACTTTATTTGGAGTTCGAATAATTGTGTACTCTATTATCTAAAACAAAATCTGAATCCAACCAGAGAGAATCTTGTCTACCATCCTAATCCTATGTCAACACCATCCATGCATAATAAACTAGCCAACAACATACACGATCAATTTTGCCAAACATTAAAGAATTATGTGGAGCTAGTAGAGGGACTAATTGGACATATATAATCAGGCTCCCACAGATCCATATGATCATCATTCTTTACCGAACAACTCAATCATATGATCACTAATTTTAGAGTCACACCACTATAAACCTGAAACTGAACTCTCAATTATATACAGTATTACGTAATCCTGTGACAAGCTATCATCCAATGACCTTGTCATGTTTTCAGAACCCTCATATAATATCCATGATCAGCCTTAGGCCAAAGTCTGTTTAATCCTACTGATCAGGCTATCTTAAAGTTCCATTATACTACCAAATTAAGAAAATGATTATTCACCATATGTGAATAAGAAGTCATCCACCCTGTAGACAACCCAAGGCCTTGTCCATTTTCACATTCAGTATAATGCCTTTAAAAGGATATCCTTAACTCCTTATTAGAGCTATGACTCTGATATCTGTAAATGAACCCTTCATCGTATACAAGTCATGCACCTAATGAATCGGTCTATAAGCTTACTACCTCTGAGACGCTTTAGCCATTGGAACATCAAAGTACACAAGTCATATACATGAAGCTGTCCTTTTACTCAGGATTAAGGTTACTGCACAATGAACGTCAAAAGCAGATCGATCCACTCAAAGTGGACTTCATAGATCAATCATGCTTTAGTCCCGGTCTAATATGTCACCACCAAGCAACATATCTATGTCTCTACTTGGGAGTCCAGCTCCAGACAGTCAAGACAAATTGTCCCCTCTAAGGCTTTAGACAACATAATAGTCTTAACATGAGTTAGATACTCGGTCTAACCCCATAGACTACAGACCATAGTTTAGACCGCTAACTTTAGAACATCATCTTTTCGCATACAAAAGTCCATTGCATGCAACGTTCTAACAGTTTAACAGAAGCAGTCAGGGAACCATATTTACTTATATTTATTTTAACATGTAAATAAAACGAGGACAGATAGCAATATAATGAATAACCTCTATATATAATTTTATCATCCAGTTCAAAATAAATACATCAAAATGTCTCTAATGCTTAGGGCATTTCCTAACAATCTCCCACTTTCCCTAAGCCAGCAGACGTGCCATGTTACGCATCCCCATCGCCTCTACGTGCCTCTCAAAGCTTCTAGCCACCAAAGTCTTAGTAAAGGGATTGGCAATGTTGTCCTCGGATGCGATCTTACATACATTCACTTGTCTTGTCTCCACGTGCCCTCTAATAATATGATATCTCTAATTTATGTGCTTGGTCCTCTTGTGGTGTCGAGATTCCCTTATGTTGCTAATAGCCCTAGTGTTATCACAGTAAAGTGTGATAGGCTTGTCAACACCCAGAATGACCTCAAGGTCTCTAAAGAACTTGCGAAGCCAAACCGCAGCCACATATTCAGCCTCTATAGTAGAGTTAGCTGTACAGCCCTGCTTCACGCTCCTCCATACAATGGCACCCCCTCCGAGCAAAAACACTAATCCAGACGTCGATTTCCTAGAATCCTTATAAGTCTGGAAGTTTGAGTCTGTGTATCCTATGGGTGTTAGGTCCCCTCCAGAATACACCAACATATAATCCCTCGTTCTCTTAAGATACTTGAGTATATGCTTTACTCCTTGCTAGTGCTTGGTTCTAGGATTCGCTTGATATCGACTCACCATACCTACTGCAAAACATATGTTCGGGCGGGTGCAAAGCATAGCATACATAAGGCTACCCACAGCGGATGCATAAGGAACCTTATATACGCTCTCTTTCTTCTGATGTCTTAGGACAGTCATCTAATGAAAGAGTTAGACTGGCAATAGAAGGTTGTGTACCTTTCTTTGCCTTTTGCATTGCATATTTATCAATTTTTTTTATCTATGCATGAAGCTTGGGATAACGCTATCATTTTGTTCTTTTGATCTATAAAGAGACGAATGCCTTGAACAAAATTAGCTTCTCCCAAGTCCTTCATGTCAAACTATTGGTGTAACCAAAGCTTGATCGATGATAAGTTCTCTACATCATTCCCAATGAGTATTATATCATAGACATAGAGTATCAGAAAGACCACTTTTCTATCCTTAATACGTTTATAAACACAGGGTTCATCAACATTCTGCTCAAAACCAAATGTCTTAATCGCTTGATCAAACCTCTGGTTCCATGAGCGGGATGCTTGCTTTAATCCATAAATGGATCTAAGCAACTTGCAGACTTTCCTTTCTTGGCCTTTCACTACGAACTCTTCAGGCTGTATCATATAGATACACTCTTCAAGATGGCCATTCAAGAATGCCGTCTTGATATCCATTTGCCAAATCTCATAATCGAGAGCCATAGCAACGGACAGAAGAATACGGATAGACTTTAGCATAGCAACAGACAAAAAGGTTTCATCGTAATCGATTCCAGCCTTTTCCGTGTACCCCTTTGCAACCAGTCTAGTTTTGAAAGTTTCCACTCTCCCTTCCATATCCTTCTTTCTTTTGTAGACCCATTTGCATCCAATGGATTTTATCCCATCTGGCAAATCTACAAGTTCCCAAACAGAGTTGGACTTCATCGAATCCATCTCATTGTTCATAGCCTGTTTCCAAGATTTAGAATCAACATCATTTATAGTTTCATCATAGGTGACTGGATCATCCTCATGCTCATGAGTCTCAACCTGGTATACCTCAGTATCATACATGAAGAAATTAGGTTTATTCGAAACCCTCCCACTACGACGAGGCACCCTAAATTGTTGATCATCTGCAGGTCTTTCCCCGGAACTCGGACTTGCGTCCAAGACTGAAATCTGTGGAGCAGTTCTTTCACCCGATAACTCCTCTAGCACTACTTTGCTTCGAGACTTAAAGTCATTCATGTGACTTTCCTCCAAGAATGTCGCATAGGTTGAGACAATGACTTTTTGTCCCTTCAGGTTATAGAACAGATGTAATGACCGCCATTTTCATGGCACCTACTTACCATGTAATAAGTCATTAAGGAATAAAATGGACATAATTTAATGTTCTTTAGCAAATTTAAGAAACATGGTCAAGTACACGACCGTGTAAGAGGCTGTGTACCGCTCAGATAGATGAATGTGTTTCAAAGACATGGCCGTGTTGAGTAGTCTCAACTAGTACATGCTCGTGTCTGAAATGTACACGCCCGTGTTGCGTTGCACACGCACGTGTAAGAGTCTGTGTAGAAGGCTGTGTAATGAGCCGAGAGCCACTGTAATGACTCTCATGAATTATGAAACTTAATTACTATGTAATGATGTAATTAAGTTAATAAGCACAGTGTGCTTTTCAGTTGAATGAATTAAACAGGAATAGTAACGTTTAATTACTATTCATGCAATGAAAGGGGTAATCGACAGTGAAATCGGTCCACCCTATTATGTGAGTATGCGTTGAGACACGCAATATCAAAAAACCGGTCTAGACGACCATTTCATGATACAGAATTGATGAGCTAGTCATCAGTACGCTCAGACTGGTCATCTGAGCGCAGCAGTGATAATTGCCCTAATAGATGTACAGTATCGAGAAAAGTGGTCTAGATGACCTCTTCTCGCCCATAGACTGACAAAATCAAAGTCAGAACGCTCAGATTAGTCAGTCAGATAGTGAATAGTGAATAGTGAATAGTGAATAGTGAGTAGTGAGAAACGCAGTGTCAGGTTAGTGGCCAAGACGGCCTTAATCTGGCATAAAACTGATATATTAATAGTCAGCAGGCTCAATCTGGTCAATTGAGCATAAAATGTAGATTTTGTTTAAGGGATACGTAGTATCGGGATGAGGGTCAAGACGACCTTTTCTCGCCCCGAAACTGATATATTTAGACTCAGGACGCCCAAATTAGTCAATCGGGCACCTGACACGTTTTTCGAGACGGGGTCATGCAGATCCCGAAAACTGGTCCAGAAGACCTCAGATGGACGTAAAACTGATAAATTTGAAATCAGCACGTCCAAATTAGTCAAGAGAGACTATGTTTGAAATTTCACGCGAAAATGCCTCGTTATGCGTGCACAGTGTCAACACAGTGTAGGCCTAACCACAGTATCAAGAAATTGATCAAGATGACCTCTTCTTGATATAAAACTGATATATTTGGAATCAGAATGCTCAAATTAGTCATTTGAGCACAAAAAGTAATTTTTGACCGGGAACCATACAGTATCGGGAAACTGGTCGAGACGACCTCGGATGAAGATAAAACTGATATATTTGGGTTCAGCACGCCCAAATTAGTCAGTATAGCCTATCTTAAAATTTTTCAAAAAAATTAGTATAAAGGAGGAAATTTTGGGGATTATAGAAAAATAGCCCTCATATTTTTCCAAATCACATTTTCTCCCTCCCATACCACACGAAGATGAACAGTGACCAACTATCGAATCCGGCCTCCGTTTTTGACACCGCCAGCACCATTGGAAAGCTCTCGACGAGCTGATTCCAACGGTGGGCCGAGTCGACCGAACCGATGCCGGAGCACGCCGCACGCGCCGCCCAAAGCCGCCGGTGGCCGAATTTTTCAAACCGCCGTATCTCCGCCGTCCGACGTCCAAATGCCACGATTCCGGTCCCAATGGATTCGTGGTGAAGAGTAGAACAAAACCCAGGCTTCATTTCACATCAACAGCCGCCGAATCGCGCCACCCCAGGTTCGCCGTCGCCATCGCCGCCGTCGGATCTCGCTATTCTGGCGGAGTTGAGTTGCAAGGTCGGTGTCAAAATGCTCAGAACAACACGTAGATCAAAAGCCCCAAATCAATTTTGGGCAACAACGCCGGAAAAATGAAGATCCAACGCCGCCGCCGTCGCCGACTTTTCGAGAGCCGATTTCCGGTGATAGGAGCCTCGATTCGTGAAATTGACACCACCAATGGGTTCCTCCCGTCGAGCTCTTCAAGATGGTGGTCGCCACTTCCATCGCCGCCGTGGTCAACACCGGTCAACGGCCGGTCAATGCCGGTCAACGGCGGTCAACGCCGGTCAACGGCGACCCGGAGACCGAAAATTGAAGAATGGCTCGTTGGCCTATTTTCGACGTTCCGGACACATCTGCGGCATCGGATTTGCAAACTGGAGTTTCAAAAGTGAAGAACGACGATTCAAAGATTGCACGGTCGAGACCGAACGGTTCGTCCGACCGCCAACGGGAACGATTTTGGTAGTAGTGTTGATCTACTTATTCCTCAATTTAATATTGGAAATAATTATGTATTAATTATGGTTTACTGACTTGAGGAATTGTAAGAAAAAGGGGTGAAATATCGAAAAAGAGAATGTGAGAAAATGTGAATATTTTTACGTAAAAAGCAGAGCTTTTACGTAAAAAATTAGGCCTCTGGTTTAGTACGTGGCAGGTTAGAATAGGTTAAATGGTTTTGAGGCGTTTCCTAAACGCCGGAAACCCAAAAATTAAGCGGAAATGCTGCCGAAATTTCTAAAACGGCACAAAGGGGTATTTTAGGAAACGAGGGCTGAAAATGTGATCGGGATGGAAACCCGAGCTCCCTCGATGACCTAGGTCCAGGAAAGAAGGACGGACGTTTACAGGATTAGTGAACCGCCCAATTAGAAATCTCGAAATGTAAGAAAACGACCCCTAGATCAGAATAGTGCCACCCGAGGAACGGGTGTGATCTAAGTATAAAATTTGGGGCGATTACATCGGTAACGGTAATCCGACAGGCTAAATGGTCATACGGGAGGTATTCAGTTAGTTGACTGGTCGGTTAGCCAGTCAAGGACCAAGTCGAAATGGGATAGTGAGAGACAGTGATTAATTTGTCAAGTAGACAAATTAATCAAGCACGATTAAAAATTAGATATCAAATTTCCCAAAGTAGAGCAGCTGGGTACCGATAGGCATCGGTACCACACAACGATAAGTTTATTAGTTCCTAACGATAGAGTGACCTAAGAGCGATGTTAATTAATTTATTGGGTAAATAAATTAATTAACAATGATTAGAAAATCAAATTCTTAAGAAGAGGGCAATTAGCACCGACAAGGATCGGTACCACATAACGAGAATTTTTATTAGTCACTAATGACCACGGTGACCTAAGAGTGAATGTTAATGTAAATGCATTATGATTACAGGGAGGTACCTGTATTGTGACGAAGGCGAGAGTATAAACTGTCTGCTGACAGGTAAGTACAACTCCGCCTACAGCATGGATAAAATGAATTTAAAATGATGCTTTTCCAGTATTTTAAGTATGTATCTTGCACACGATACTGCACAGCATACATAAGAGCATATAGCTTCACAATCGAGTAGATTGATGAAAGAACAAGATAGAAGCCATAGATCCCTACCGCGTAGGATTGGGGACAGCTTAGAGAAGCGTATGGCTAGAACAGTTAAACAAGATGGAAATAAATAGGTGTGTCGTACCGGCTCCTTCAGTCGAAGGGGTTTCCAGTTAAAGAAAGTTCAGGCCACAAGTTGAGCATCAGTTGATGGCTCTTCGGCATTAGTTGACCTCGGGCGTTACCGTTGGTCTGCGCGCACACGGTACTGACACATGGGCCCTAAATAGACAAGAAAAGAAAAGAAAAGTTTGAAGCATAAATGAACATAACCGGATCATGCATTAGTTATAGTTCGCTATGCTTTCTTTTTCAGTAGAGTGCATACAGTACACGATGCTTCTGTCATGCATAAAGTATGTGAAGTTTTATATTCAGTGTTATGACATGTTATGTGATGACATGATATGTGAGCTGATATGTGATATGCTTATATGATATATGATTTATTAAGTGATATATGTCATGCCTATGATTTTACGTATGTGCTATGTTTTAAACATGTTTTGCGGTTAACATGTTGTACTTATTGAGCGTAAAGCTCACGGAGTGTGTTCATGCTGTAGGTAAGCATCCTATAGCGTAAACATCAAGGGACGATGATGATGGCGGAGGTGGATGTGAGGATGAGGTTATGGATACACCGCGAGTATTCTTCCGCACAGTATGAGTAAATAATATTTTGAATGGTGACAGTTAAATAGTATTTTGAATAGTAAAGGTTAAATGGTATTTTGGAACAGTAAACAGTATATGTACGAGTAGTATATTTAAATAGTATCTGGTGAATAGTAATCAGATAAACATGTATATAATTATGTATGTATAATTGAAATCCTTATGTTTTTCAAATTCCGCATTTTAATAGTATGCGTACGTGAATAGTAAATACGTACGTGTATAAAAAAAAAAAAAAAAATTCCCTCTAAATTTATGGTATTAAATTCAGCAAGTTTAAGTATCGGTTTTAAAGAAGAAGTATAAGTAAAAGTTAAAGAAGCAAGTAATAAGAGTTTTCAGTGACGGTCCGGGCCGCTGAGGGCACGGGGCATCACAACAGACCTCCTTTATTTCCCTTTGGATACCCTACAAACATGCACAATTCTGATCTTGGTTCCAATTTCTTCGCATCCCCATCCAGTACATGTGCCGGGCAGCCCCATATTCTCATATGTACAAGGGAGGGCTTCCTGCCACGCCACAATTCATACGGAGTTCTGGGAATTGATTTGCTTAGAACCTGGTTCAGAATATAGCACGCCATTTGTAAAGCATATCCCCAAAATGATAATGGCAGCGTTGAATAACTCATCATGGACCGTACCATATCCAACAAGGTCCTGTTTCTCCTTTCGGCTACACCATTCTGTTGTGGAGTACCAGGTGCAATCAATTGGAATAATATCCCGTTCTCTACAAGATGTCCTAGAAATTCATCGGAGAGGTATTCACCACCTCGATCAGATCAAAGTGTTTTTATGGATTTATCCAATTGCTTTTCCACTTCTGCACGATACTCTTTGAACTTCTCAAAGGTTTCGCTCTTGCGGTGCATCAGATACACATATCTATACCTCGGGTAATCATCTATAAAGGAGACATAATACTCAAACCCTCCTAGTGCGGTGACGTTCATGGGGCCACATATGTCAGTGTGCACAATTTCTTAGAGCTCCTGAGCCCTTGTACCCTTAGCTCCAAAAGACCTCTTAGTCATTTTACCCTCTAGATAAGACTCACATTGAGGAAGATGTACTTCCTCCAGAGATTCCAGAGGACCGTCTTTCACCAATCTTTGAATCCTATCCTGATTAATATGACCAAGTCTTAAATGGCAAAGATATGTCTTGTTAGAGTGAGAAACTTTCAACCTTTTAGAGTTAGCTATTAATTCAGTGTCAAGCAGTGAGTACATCTTTGGTTTGATCAAATATTGGTTTCCATCCATCCATCCAGAATAGATAAAAGACTTATTTCTATGAATATCAACTCTTTTACTAAAAGAAACTGAATAAGAATCCTTTATTAAACAAGCTACCGATATAAGGTTCCTCCTAAAATTAGTAACATAAAAACAATCTTTCAATAAAATAAACCTAAATTGATCAAAGTAAAGGTAAATATCTCCCACTGCCTCAGCCACCATCAAGCTACCATCTCCAGTATGCAATGAGAGGTTCCTATCATGTAGACTTCTCGTTTCTACGAACCCCTGCATAGAAACACAAACATGATTAGTGGCGTCCGAATCAATGACCTAAGTGTCTTTCGATTCTTCCACCAAACACGCTTCTAAGTAGTGAAGTTCCTTACCTTCCTTGCCCTTGGCCGCTAGGAATTCCCGGCAAGCCTCCTTAAAGTGACCTACCTTCCCACAACGAAAGCATTTGGACTTTTTAGGGTCCCTGGGCTTCCTGTTCTTTTTCTTCTTCTTCCTATCCGAGACAGGAGGATTAGAAGAACTGGAAGCCGCTTGCTTTTGGTTTGGCCTCTTCCTCTTCCGAGAGGATTTGGAAGATTCTGCCAAATTGGCCTCTCCTTTGGGTTGGACCGCATCCCCATCCTTGATCATCTGCTCATAAGCTTGGAGTTGCTTCATGAGCTCGATTAGTCCTAACTCCCTTGTCTCCAGATTGTATGTGGCCTTAAACCCCACACAATCTTTAGATAGAGTTTTGAACACCATCTCGATCTGGGTGTCGTAGTCCAACTCAACACCGTTCTCAATAGCCTCAGTGAAGAATCCCATTAGAGTGATCATATGGTCCTTCACCGGAGTACCCGCCTTTTGCTTAGAGTTCATAACACTGGTTATAGCAGACTGTTGAGCTAACTTTTCTTGGCCTCTGAACATGTCCTCCAGATTTTCCATGATCTCCCCAGCAACCTAATAAGTCTCATGCTGCTTTTGTAAAGCACTTGTCATGCTAACAAGCATGTAGTATCGAGCTATATCATTGGATTCTCTCCAACGAGTATAGGCAACCGAGACCTCCTCAAGCGGTGTGTCAGGTTTTGGCCCTGGTGGGTATGGTTCGTCCTGTACGAACTTGTGTTTCTTGCAGCTGAGAACTATCAACAGATTTCTTTTCCAATCCTTATAATTATTGCCATTCAGTTTATTCTTAATAAGTATTGAAATGAGGGGTGTCGGTGACATTTTGAGCTGAAACAAAATTATACTAGACATCATTACAAAGCCCAAGCAAATATACAGATAATTTAGCAAATAAAACATACAAGTATGTTCCTACGTGAAACTTGAAAAACATGTAGCATTGCAACGGTAATTCTCAGCACCTATTGCCCCAAGCCACCAAGGGTTGGTCATGAAACAAATAGCCAGAACATGGACCCTGTCCAATTAATATATGTTACGTTAAATCCTCCAAGGTTAAGACATATATTAATAACCACTTATTTGGCCACCAGTTTAATTAACAGAGCTTTTAGGGAAGGTTAATAACTAAACGAGTCTTGAGTGTATAACCATTGTTTACATAGCCCGATCCAGGCCTACCAAGCCACTAAGGGGTGGTCATGAATAGGATCATACCCGAACATGTTTTCCACATAGGAGATCCAATCTAGTATACCGGCGGCGGTAAACACCTACCGAGGGGTGTGGTCAGGGCAGAAGTGATGCGAGGCGTTACCATGCTTTCACATATGGATTAACAATGGAGGCCATGGGTTTTGTTTGAAACCCTCTCCCACTCAATATTTTGAAAAACATGTAAGTTTTGACAAATATGTATGATCAATATAGTATGAGCGGCGCTCACCTATCCTATATGCCATGTTATCAAATATGCATACAAAACATCCATCAATACATATTTATACATCCATGACATAACACAGAAAATGATTGATAGAATAACCAAGCCACGGTTCCATCCTAGAACAAAGAAAATAAAGATTACAAAATTTCATCCAAAGCATTCTTTAGGTCTTGAATTTTGTTCCGTCTTCTTGTATCCATCTTTATGTAGCCTCTCCATTTATTTCTCATCCCAAGAATCATTTAAAATTTAAATCTCCAAAAATTTAAATTTCAAATACAAATTCTAAATTCGAATTTCAAATTTAAATTTCAAATTCAAATTTTAAACAATTTTAAACATCATGTATAATAATATGTAATTTCAAAAATTTCAAATTTTCAATTACATATTTTTAAACATGATTTAAAATTAAATCTCAAATTTAAAAATCAAAATTTTTTTTTTTATTTTTGAATCGTTGCACCACCGCCCCTGGTTGCGGCAGCCGCCGTGGGCAGCCCCCAGCCCCATGGGGGGCCTGGCAGCCCATGGCTGCCCATGTCCAGCCCTGTCGGGCTACAGGCCAAGCCTGCAGTGCCAAGCTGCACGCCCAGGCTAGGCACAGCAGCCGGCAGGCTGCACACCTAGGCTATGGCCAGCCTTGGGGAGGCCACGGCCATCCTCGGCTGCAGGCCAAACCTACGGCCGTGGGTGGTTATGGCTTGCACAAGGGCTGCCGCAGCGCCATCCTGCCCGAGGGCAGGGGCTGCAGCCCCACCAAGGCCCGACGGCCTATCCCGAGGGGTCGTGTCTCGATTTTCGTGTCATATTCCAATTTACCTATTAGGATCTCCAAAAAATAATTTGAATCCCAATTAAATTGAAATTTTCCACACAACCAAAAATTTCAACCTTTAAATTAAATTTAATCTTTTGGGAAAAATAAATTACGGTCTTCAATCTTCAATCTCCTCCAAGAATAATTACATAAGATTTCCTAAACCGTTTCCGGTGTACAAAAAATTCTGACCATAATAATTCTAAGAGACAAAATTAAAATCCATGGGAAAATTACAGTGTTAATAAACTGCTCCCATGGTTACATAAAAAATCCTAGATACAGTTTTTCTAAATTCTAAGGAACCATAACCGGCATAAACAAGCATGCTTATAATAATTCAAAAAATTAAAATAACCACATACTTTATACATAGTACATGATAACAACATAAAGGAATCCTCGAATGCCACTCTCTAAATATCAAATCCATACATAAATAAAAAGACTAAGTAATTGTCTAATTTATGTACACGGTATAGTCATGAGATGGCTCTGATACTAATTGTAGAAAAATAAATCGGTAAAAACGTATCAGAGTGGCGTAACCAAACAATAAAAATTTTTAGATCGTTAAATATCTCATGATGCCATATACAAAAAACCAACAACAATTAAAACTCATACCTCAAGGACGCCAATCTTGCAGGAAGAGAATGACCGGAGGGCTTCAACCAACTAGCCTTCTCTACTATTCTCTAATTTCTGAATGACTGAGTGTGTGGGCACTTTGAACCTCGATCGGTATGCTAGCACTGCTAGTCTTCTTCCGACCACCTAGATCTCTAAAGAACTTATTGTCACGGTGAGTTATGCAACAATAAGTCTGCTTACCTGAGAGTCTGTGGTCCAAGAGAACTGGAGTGGCAGGATCTCTATTTATAGACGGGCATGAGGTGATTCTCTGAGTTCAAATTGGATTAGGAGAAGATATTCTCCCTTATCCACAAGCACAAAATCTGAATTTTCCAAGGGGAAAACCCCAACAATAAATTCAGCCACTTTAGGATAAATCCAATCCAAATCTAAACAAGATTTTAACTAGAATTTTATCTCCCTTTTTCAACCAAAAAATATGAAAATCCAAGGGGAAAATCCCCACAAAAAATTCGGTCACTTTTGGATAAGGGAGAATCAAAATTCCACTAGGATTTTCAAGCTTGAATCTTATCTCATCCTTATCCAAAATAACCGAATTTTTCCTAGGAGATTCACTCCTAAATTTTGGCCACCTTCTGGGAGGAGAGAATCCAAATTCAACTGGGATTGAAACTTGAATTTTTTCCTTGAACCTTATCCACAAAAATCTGAAATATCATTGAGGATAATCCTCAAAATTTTCGTCCATATTTGGTTAGGATTTGGATTCAAAATTCAAGTAGGATTCTAACAAGTTTTTCCTCTCCATATCCAACTCAAATTAGAATTTCATTCCTTGTGGATTTACCACAACTAATTCGAATCCCACTTGGACTGTGATTCAAAATTTGAATTTCAAATTTCAAATTCAAAATTCAAATTTCAAATTTCAAATTTCAAATTTAAATTTCAAATTCAAATTTCAAATTCAAAATTCAAATTCGAATTTCAAATTCAAATTTCAAATTCAAATTTCAAATTCAAAATTCAAATTTCAAAATTCAAATTTCAAATTTCAAATTTCAAATTTCAAAATCCATAAAACAGTTGTATTTCAAATTCTTGTTCTAATGGATAATTTTCCACAACTCTAATCCAATCTCAAATAAAATCATGGCAACTTTATTTAGAGGTTGAATTATTGTGTACTCTATTATCCAAAACAAAATTTGAATCCAACCGAAGAGAATCTTGTCTACCATCCTAATCCTATGTCAACACCATCCATGCATAATAAACTAGCCAATAGCATACACAGATCAATTTTGCCAAACATTGAGGAATTATGTGGAGCTAGTAGAGGGAGTAATTGGACATATATAATCGGGCTCCCACAAATCCATACGATCATCATTCTTTACCGAACAACTCAATCATATGATCACTAATTTCAGAGTCACACCACTATAAACCTGAAACTGAACTCCCAATTATATACCGTATTACGTAAGCCTGTGACAAGCTATCGTCCAATGACCTTGTCATGTATGCAGAACCCTCATATGATATCCATGATCAGCCTTAGGTCAAAGTCCATTTAATCCTACTGATCAGGCTATCTTAAAGTTCCATTATACTATCGAATAAAGAAAATGATTATTCACCATATGTGAAGAAGAAGTCATCCGCCCAGCAGACGACCCAAGGCCTTGTCTATTTTCACATTCAGGATAATGCCTTTAAGAGGATACCCTTAACTCCTCATTAGAGCTATGATTCCGATATCTGTAAACGAACCCTTCATCGTATACAAGTCATGCACCCAACGAACCAGTCTATAAGCTTACTACCTCTGAGACGCTTTAGCCATTGGAACATCAAAGTACACAAGTCATATACATGAAGCTGTCCTTTTACTTAGGATTAAGGTTACTGCACAATGAACATCAAAAGCCGATCGATCCACTCAAAGCGGACTTCGTAGATCAATCATGCTTTAGTCCCGGTCTAATATGTCACCACCAACCAACATATCTATGTCTCTACTTGGGAGTCCAGCACCAGACAGTCAAGATAAACCGTCCCCTCCAAGGATTTAGACAACATAATAGTCTTAACATGAGTTAGATGCTCGGTCTAACCCCATAGACTACAGACCATAGTTTATACTGCTAACTTTAGAACATTGTCTTCTCGCATACAAAAGTCCATTGCATGCAACGTTCTAACAGTTTAACACAAGCAGTCAGAGAGCCATATTTGCTTATATTTACTTTAACATGTAAATAAAATGAGGACCGATAGCAATGTAATGAATAACCTCTATATATAATTTTATTATCCAGTTCAAAATAAATGCATCAAAATGTCTCTAATGCTTAGGGCATTTCCTAACAAATCGGTCAAATAGACAATTAATCAAACTCGGTACAAGTTTGATGTTGAATCCCCATAGTAGGCCAATAGGGTACCGGTGGGCCTCAGTACCCCATAGAAATGTAAGTTATAGTCACTAATGTTAATGGTGACTCAACGAGAGTATTAATAAGATGTGTTATTGATGACAGGTAGTCACCTGTAATTTGATAAAGGCGCGAGTACGCAATTGCTTGCAATCTAGGTAAGTACAACTCCACCTACGGCATGAATAAAGTGAATTTAAAGTATTATTTTATACTATGTTAAGTATACAAACCTTGTACCATCGATGCATAGCATATAGTTTCATAATCGCGTAGACTTATGAAAATATAACGAGTCCAAGTCGAGGTTCCTAATGAAAGAATAATTTAGGCTTATAATATATATTATGAGCCCATGTTGAGGCTCATAATATATACATAACGAGTCCAAGTCGAGGCTCATAAAGAAAGAATAATCTAGACTCATAATCTGTAACGAGTTCAAGCCGAGGCTCACAAAACATAACGAGTCCAAGTTGAGGTTCATAAGGAAAGAATAATCTAGGCTCACAACACATAACGAGTCCAAGTTGAGGCTCATAAAGAAAGAATGATCTAAGATATAACAAGCCTAAGTTGAGGTTCATAATGAAAGATAACGAATAATGAAGCATAAGTTGAGCATAAACGGTTCATGTAGTGTACACATTATGCGTTGGATACAATTAGAGTAAGCTTTCTAGTTGCATGATAGGACATGCCCACTTGATATGCATTCTGAAATGCTACATGATATGTTTCCATGTTTTGTGTGAATGTGTGATGAGATTGCCAGTTTTGTATACAAGTATGGCTTACAATTTAAACATGTTTTACAGATAACATGTTGTACTTACTGGGCGTAAAGCTCACGAAGTGTTTTCATGCTATAGGTAAGAGTCCTATGGCATAAAAAGCAATGAGCGATGACGGCGGTGAAGGCGGATGTGAGGGCAAGGTTATGGATACACTGTGAGTATTCTTCTGCAAAGTTTAAGTATATGGTATTTTTGAATAGTATAGTTAAATAGTATTTTTTAAATAGTAACATTTAAATTGTTAGGAAATGCCCTAAGCATTAGAGACATTTTGATGTATTTATTTTGAACTGGATAATAAAATTATATATAGAGGTTATTCATTACATTACTATCTGTCCTCGTTTTATTTACATGTTAAAGTAAATGTAAGCAAATATGGCTCCCTGACTGCTTGTGTTAAACTGTTAGAACGTTGCATGCAATGGACTTTTGTATGCGAGAAGGTAATGTTCTAAAGTTAGCAGTCTAAACTATGGTTTGCAGTCTATGGGGTTAGACCGAGCATCTAACTCATGTTAAGACTATTATGTTGTCTAAAGCCTTGGAGGGGACGGTTTGTCTTGACTGTCTGGAGCTAGACTGCCAAGTAGAGACATAGATATGTTGCTTGGTGGTGACATATTTGATCGGGACTAAAGCGTGATTGATCTACGAAGTCCACTTTGAGTGGATCGATCGACTTTTGATGTTCATTATGCAGTAACCTTAATCCTGAGTAAAAGGACAGCTTTATGTATATGACTTGTGTATTTTGATGTTCGAATGGCTAAAGCGTCTTAGAGGTAGTAAGCTTATAGACCGATTCGTTGGGTGCATGACTTGTATACGATGAAGGGTTCGTTTACAGATATCGGAATCATAGCTCTAATGAGGAGTTAAGGGTATCCTCTTAAAGGCATTATCATGAATGTGAAAATGGACAAGGCCTTGGGTCGTCTGCTGGGCGGATGACTTCTTATTCACATATGGTGAATAATCATTTTCTTTATTCGGTAGTATAATGGAACTTTAAGATAGCCTGATCAGTAGGATTAAACAGACTTTGGCCTAAGACTGATCATGGATATCATATGAGGGTTCTACATACATGACAAGGTCATTGGACGATAGCTTGTCACAGGCTTACGTAATACGGTATATAATTGGGAGTTCAATTTCAGATTTATAGTGGAGTGACTCTGAAATTAGTGATCGTATGATTGAGTTGTTCGGCAAAGAATGATGATCATACGGATTTGCGGGAGCTCGATTGTATATGTCCAATCAGTCCCTCTACTAGCTCCACATAATTCCTTAACGTTTGGCAAATTGATTTGTGTATGCTATTGAGTAGTTTATTAATCATGGATGGTGATCACATAGGATTGGGATGGTAGACAAGATTCTCTCCGGTTGGATTCAGATTTTGTTTTGGATAATAGAGTGCACAATTATTCGAACTCCAAATAAAGTTGCCATGATTTTACTTGAGATTGGATTGGAGTTGTAGAAAATTGTCCATGAGAACAAGAATTTGAAATACAACTGTTTCGTGGATTTTAAAATTTGAATTTTTAATTTTGAATTTTGAATTTTGAATTTTGAATTTGAAATTTGAAATTGAAATTCAAATTTGAAATTTGAATTTGAAATTTAAATTTGAAATTTGAAATTTGAAATTTGAAATTTGAATTTGAAATTCGAATTTGAAATTTTGAATCACAGTCCAAGTGGGATTCGAATTTGTTGTAGTAAATCCACAAGGTTTGAAATTCAAATTTGAGTTGGATATGGAGAGGATCATCTTGTTAGAATCCTACTTGAATTTTGAATCCAAATCCTAACTAAAAATTAGACGAAAATTTTGAGGATTATCCTCAATGATTTTCGGATTTTTTGTGGATAAGGTTCAAGGAAAAATTCAAGTTTCAATCCCAGTTGAATTTGGATTCTCTCTTCCCAGAAGGTGGCCAAAATTTAGGAGTGAATCTCCTAGGAAAAATTCGGTTATTTTGGATAAGGATGAGATAAGATTCAAGCTTGAAAATCCAAGTGGAATTTTGATTCTCCCTTATCTAAAAGTGGCCGAATTTTTTGAGGAGATTTTCTCCTTAGAATTTTCAGATTTTTTGGTTGAAAAAGGGAGATAAAATTCTAGTTAAAATCTTGTTTAGATTTGGATTGGATTAATCCTAAAGTGGCTGAATTTTATTGTTGGGATTGTCCCTTGGAAAATTCAGATTTTGTGCTTATGGATAAGGGAGAATATCTTCTCCTAATCCAATTCGAATTCAGATAATCACCTCATGCAGGTCTATAAGTAGAGGTCTTGCTACTCCAGTTCTCTTAGACCACGGACTATCAGGTGAGCAGGCTTATTGTTGTACAGCCCACCGTGACAATAAGTTCTTTAGAGATATGGGTGGTCGGAAGAAGACTAGCAGTGCTAGCATACCGATCGAGGTTCAGAGTGCCCACACACTCAGCCATTCGGGAATTGGAGAATAGTAGAAAAGGCTAGTTGGTTGAAGCCCTCCGGTCATTCTCCTCCTGCAGATTGGCATCCTTGAGGTATGAGTTTTAATAGTTATCGATTTATTGTATGTGGCATCATGAGATATTTAACGATCTAAAAATTTTTATTGTTTCGCTGCGCTACTCTGATACGTTTTTACCGATTTATTTTCCTACAATTGGTATCAGAGCCATCTCATGACTATGCCATGTACACAAATTAGATAATTACTTAGTCTTTTTATTTATGTTTGATATTTAGAGAGTAGCACTCTAGGGTTCCTTTATGTTGTTATCATGGATTATGTATAAAGTATGTGGTTATTTTAATTTTTTGAATTATTATAAGCATGCTTGTTTATGCCGGTTATGGTTCCTTAGAATTTAGAAAAATGGTATCTAAGAATTTTTATGTAACCATGGGAGCAGTTTATTAACACTGTAATTTTCCCATGAATTTTAATTTTTGTCTCTTAGAATTTTTATGGTTAGAATTTTTTGTACACCAGAAACAGTTTAGGAATTTTTATGTAATTATTCTTAGAGGAGATTGAAGATTGAAGACCGTAATTTATTTTTCTCAAAAAGTTAAATTTGATTTAAAGGTTGAAATTTTGATTGTGTGGAAAATTTCAATTTAATTGGGATTTAAATTAATTTTTGGAGATCTGAATAGGTAAATTGGAATATGACACGAAAATCGAGACACGACCCCTCGGGATAGGCCAACAGGCCTTGGTGGGGCTGCAGCCCCTGCCCTCGGGTAAGATGGGGCTGCGGCAGCCCTTGTGCAAGCCATAACCACCCACGGTCGCAGGCTTGGCCCGCAGCCGAGGGTGGCCGTGGCCTACCCAAGGCTGGCCGCAGCCTGGGCGTGCAGCCTGCCGGCTGCTGCGCCCAGCCTGGGCATGCAACCTGGCGCTGCAGTCTTGGCCTGCAGCCCGGCAAGGCTTCACATGGGGTCGGCCATGGGTGGCCAGGCCCTCCGGGGTTGGTGGCTGCCCACGGCGGCTGCCGCCTTCGGGGGCGGTGGTGCGACAGTTGAAAAATCAAAAAATCTTGATTTTTAAATTTGAGATTTAATTTTAAATTATGTTTAAAAATATGTAATTGAAAATTTGAAATTTTTGAAATTACATATTATTACACATGATGTTTAAAATTGTTTAAAATTTGAATTTGAAATTTAAATTTGAAATTCGAATTTGAAATTTGAATTTGAAATTTAAATTTTTGAAATTTAAATTTTAAATGATTCTTGGGATGAAAAATAAATGAAGAGGCTACATAAAGATGGAGACAAGAAGACGTAACAAAATTCACGACCCAAAGAATGCTTTGGATGGAATTTTGTAATCTTTATTTTCTTTATTCTAGGATGGAACCATGGCTTGGTTATCTGTCAATTATTTTTTTTTTATGATATGTCATGGATGTACAAATATGTATTGATGGATGTTTTATATGCATATTTGATAACATGTCATATAGGATAGTTGAGTGCCGCTCATACTATATTGATCATACATAATTTGTCAAAACTTGCATGTTTTTCAAAATATTGAATGGGAGAGGATTTCAAACAAAACCCACGGCCTCTATTGTTGATCCATATGTGAAAGCATGGTAACGCCTCGCGTAAGTTCTGCCCTGACCACACCCCTCGGTAGGTGTTTACCGCCGTCGGTATACTAGATTGGATCTCCTATATGGAAAACATGTTCGGGTACGATCCTATTCATGACCACCCCCTGGTGGCTTGGTAGGACGTGGATCGGGCTACGTAAACAATGGTTATACACTCAAGACTCGTTTAGTTATTAACCTTCCTTAGAAGCTCTGTTAACTAAACTGGTGGCCAAATAAGCGGTTATTAATATATGTCTTAACCTTGGAGGATTTAAGGCAACATATATTAATTGGACGGGGTCCATATTCCAGCTATTTGTTTTCATGACCACCCCTCCGTGGCCTGGGGCAATAGGTCCTGAGAATTACCATTATAATGCTACATGTTTTTTAAGTTTCATGTAGGAACATACTTGTATGTTTTATTTGCTAAATTATCTGTATATTTGCTTAGGCTTTGTAATGATGTCTAGTATAATTTTATTTCAGTTCAAAATGTCACCAACACCCCTCATTTCAATACTTACTGAGAATAAACTGAATGGCGATAATTATAAGGATTGGAAAAGAAATCTGTTAATAGTTCTCAGCTGCGAGAGACACAAGTTCGTACTGGACGAATCATGCCCACCAGGGCCAAAACCTGACACACCGATTAAGGAGGTCCCGGTTGCCTATACTCGTTGGAGAGAATCCAATGATATAGCTCGATGCTACATACTTGCTAGCATGACGAGTGCTTTACAAAAGCAGCATAAGACTTATCAAGTTGCTGGGGAGATCATGGAAAATCTGGAGGACATGTTCGGAGGCCAAGAAAAATTGGCTCGACAGTCCACTATCACCAGCATTATTAACTCTATGCAAAAGGTGAGTACTCCGAGATTCTTCGCTGAGGCTATCGAAAACGGTGTTAAGTTGGACTACAACACCCAGATCGAGATGGTGTTCAAAACTCTATCTAAAGATTTTGTAGGGTTTAAGGCCACATACAATCTAGCGACAAGCGAGTTAGGACTAACCGAGCTCATGAAGCAACTCCAAGCTTATGAGCGGATGATCAAGGATGGGGATGCGGTCCAATCCAAAGGTGAGGCCAATTTGGCAGAATCTTCCAAACCCTCATGGAAGAGGAAGAGGCCAAATCAGAAGCAAGTGGCTTCCAGTTCTTCTAATCCTCCTGTCTCGGATGGGAAGAAGAAGAAGAAGAAGAAGAACAAGATGCCCAGGGACCCTAAAAAGTCCAAATGCTTTCATTATGGGAAGGTAGGTCACTTTAAGAAGGCTTGCTGTGAATTCCTAGCCGCCAAGGGCAAGGAAGGTAAGGAACTTCATTACTTGGAAGTGTGTTTGGTGGAAGAATCGAAAGACACTTGGGTCATTGATTCGGGCGCCACTAATCATGTTTGTGTTTCTATGCAGAGGTTCATGGAAACAAGAAGTGTACATGATAGGAGCCTCTCGTTGCGAACTGGAAACGGCAGCTTGGTAGTGGCTGAGGCAGTGGGAGATATTTACCTTTATTTTGATCAATTTAGGTTTATTTTATTGAAAGACTGTTTTTCTGTTCCTAATTTTAGGAGGAACCTTATATCGGTAGCTTGTTTAATAAAGGATTCTTATTCAGTTTCTTTTAGTAATAGTTGAAATTTATAGAAATAAGTCTTTTATCTGTTCTGGATGGATGGATGGAAACCTATATTTGATCAAACCAAAGATGTACTCCCTGCTTGACACTGAATTAATAGATAACTCTAAAAGGTTGAAAGTTTCTCACTCTAATAAGATGTATCTTTGGCATTTAAGACTTGGTCATATTAATTAGGATAGGATTTAAAGATTGGTGAAAGACGGTCCTCTGGAATCTCTGGAGGAGGTACGTCTTCCTCAATATGAGTCTTGTCTAGAGGGTAAAATGACTAAGAGGTCTTTTGGAGCTAAGGGTACAAGGACTCAGGAGCTCTTGGAAATTGTGCACACTGACGTATGTGGCCCCATGAACGTCACAGCACGAGGAAGGTTCGACTATTATGTCTCTTTTATAGATGATTACTCGAGATATGGATATGTGTATCTGATGCACCGCAAGAGTGAAACCTTTGACAAGTTCAAAGAGTATCGTGCAGAAGTGGAAAAGCAATTGGATAAATCCATAAAGACACTTCGATCTGATCGAGGTGGCGAATACCTCTCCGATGAATTTCTAGGACATCTTGTAGAGAACGGGATATTATCTTAATTGACTGCACCTGGTACTCCACAATAGAATGGTGTAGCTGAAAGGAGAAACAGGACCTTGTTGGATATGGTACGATCCTTGATGAGTTATTCAACGCTGCCATTATCATTTTTGGGATATGCTTTACAAACGGCATGCTATATTTTGAATCAGGTTCCAAGCAAATCAATTCCCAGAACTCCGTATGAATTGTGGAGTGGCAGGAAGCCCTCCCTTGGACATATGAGAATATGGGGCTGCCCGGCGCATGTACTAAACGGGGATGTGAAGAAGTTGGAACCAAGATCAGAATTGTGCATGTTTGTAGGGTATCCAAAAGGAACTAAAAGAGGTCTGTTCTATAACCCGAAGGAACAAAAAGTCATTGTTTCAACCCATGCGACATTCTTGGAGGAAAGTCAAATGAATGACTTTAAGCCTCAAAGCAAAGTGGTGCTAAAGGAGTTATCAGGTGAAAGAACTGCTCCACAGATTTTGGTCTTAGACGCAAGTCCGAGTTCCGGTGAAAGACCTGCAGACGATCAACAATTTAGGGTGCCTCGTCGTAGTGGGAGGGTTTCGAAGAAACCTAATTTCTACATGTATGATGCTGAGGTATACTAGGCCGAGGCTCATGAACATGAGGATGATCCGGTCACCTATGATGAAGCTATAAATGATGTTGATTTTAAATCTTGGAAACAGGCTATGAACAATGAGATGGATTCTATGAAATCCAACTCTGTTTAAGAACTTGTAGATTTACCAGATGGGATAAAACCCATTGGATGTAAATGGGTCTACAAAAGAAAGAATTATGCGGAAGGGAGAGTGGAAACTTTCAAAACTAGACTGGTTGCAAAGGGGTACACGCAAAAGGCTGTAATCGATTACGATGAAAGCTTTTCACCTGTTGCTATGCTAAAGTCTATCCGTATTCTTCTGTCCGTTACTGTGGCTCTCGATTACGAGATCTGGCAAATGGATGTCAAGACGGCATTCTTGAATGGCCATCTTAAAGAGTGTACCTATATGATACAGCCCGAAGGGTTCGTAGCGAAAGGTCAAGAAAGGAAAGTCTGCAAGTTGCTCAGATACATTTATGGATTAAAGCAAGCATCCCGCTCATGGAACCAGAGGTTTGATCAAGCGATTAAGACATTTGGTTTTGAGTAGAACATTGATGAACCCTGTGTTTATAAACATATTAAGGATGGAAAAGTGGTCTTTCTAATACTCTATGTCGATGATATACTACTCATTGGGAATGATGTAGGGAACTTATCATCGGTCAAGCTTTGGTTACACCAACAGTTTGACATGAAGGACTTGGGAGAAGCTAATTATGTTCAAAGCATTCGTCTCTTCAAAGATCGAAAGAACAAAATGAAAACGTTATTCCAAGCTTCATACATAGATAAAATAATTGACAAATATGCAATGCAAGAGGCAAAGAAAGGTTCATAACCTTCTATTGCTGGTCTAACTCTTTCATTGGATGACTGTCCTAAGACATCGGAAGAAAGAGAGTGTATGAGTATGGTCCCTTATGCATTCGCTGTGGGTAGCCTTATTTACGCTATGCTTTGCACTCGCCCGGATATATGTTTTGTAGTATGTATGGTGAGTTGATATCAAGCAAATCTTAGAACCAAGCACTGGCAAGCAGTAAAGCATATACTCAAGTATCTTAAGAAAATGAGGGATTATATGCTGGTGTATTATGGAGGGGACCTAACACCCATAGGATACACGAACTCAGACTTCCAGACTTGTAAGGATTCGAGGAAATCGACATCTGAATCAGTGTTTTTACTCGGAGGAGGCGCCATTGTGTGGAAGAGCGTGAAGCAGGGCTGCACAGCTGACTCTACTATGGAGGCTGAATATGTGGCTGCGGTTGAAGCATCTAAAGAAGCGATTTGGCTCTGCAGGTTCTTTAGAGACCTTGAGGTCATTCTGGGTGTTGACAAGCCTATCACACTTTACTGTGATAACACTGGGGCTATTGCCAACACAAGGGAATCTCGGCACCACAAGAGGACCAAGCACATAGATCAGAGATATCATATTATTAGAGGACACATGGAGACAGGACAAGTAGATGTATGTAAGATCGCATCCGAGGACAACATTGCCGATCCCTTTACTAAGACTTTGGTGGCTAGAAGCTTTGAGAGGCACGTAGAGGCGATGGGGATGCATAACATGGCACATCTGCTGGCTTAGGGCAAGTGGGAGATTGTTAGGAAATGCCCTAAGCATTAGAGACATTTTGCTGTATTTATTTTGAACTGGATAATAAAATTATATATAGAGAGGTTATTCATTACATTGCTATCTGTCCTCATTTTATTTACATGTTAAAGTAAATGTAAGCAAATATGGCTCCCTGACTGCTTGTGTTAAACTGTTAGAACGTTGTATGCAATGGACTTTTGTATGCGAGAAGACAATGGTCTAAAGTTAGTGGTCTAAACTATGGTCTGTAGTCTATGGGGTTAGACCGAGCATCTAACTCATGTTAAGACTATTATGTTATCTAAAGCCTTGGAGGGGACGGTTTGCCTTGACTGTCTGGAGCTAGACTTCCAAGTAGAGACATAGATATGTTGCTTGGTGGTGACATATTTGACCGGGACTAAAGCGTGATTGATCTACGAAGTCCGCTTTGAGTGGATCGATCAGCTTTTGATGTTCATTGTGCAGTAACCTTAATCCTGAGTAAAAGGACAGCTTTATGTATATGACTTGTGTACTTCGATATTCGAATGGCTAAAGCGTCTCAGACGTAGTAAGCTTATAGACCGGTTCGTTTGGGTACATGACTTGTATACGATGAAGGGTTCATTTACAGATATCGGAATCATAGCTTTAATGAGGAGTTAAGGGTATCCTCTTAAAGGCATTATCATGAATGTGAAAATGGACAAGGCCTTGGGTCATCTGCTGGCCGGATGACTTCTTATTCACATATGGTGAATAATCATTTTCTTTATTCGGTAGTATAATGAAACTTTAAGATAGCCTGATCAGTAGGATTAAATGGACTTTGGCCTAAGGCTAATCATGGATATCATATGAGGGTTCTGCATGCATGACAAAGTCATTGGACTATAGCTTGTCATAGGCTTACGTAATACGGTATATAATTAGGGTTCAGTTTCAGGTTTATAGGGGTATGACTCTGAAATTAGTGATCATATGATTGAGTTGTTTAGTAAAGAATGATGATCATATGGATTTGAGAGAGCCCGATTATATATGTCCAATCAGTCCCTCTACTAGCTCCACATAATTCCTTAACGTTTGGCAAATTGATTTGTGTATACTATTGGCTAGTTTATTATGCGTGGATGGTGATGACATAGGATTAGGATGGTAGACAAGATTCTCTCCGGTTGGATTCAGATTTTGTTTTGGATAATAGAGTGCACAATTATTCGAACTTCAAATAAAGTTGCCAAGATTTTATTTGAGATTGGATTGGAGTTGTAGAAAATTATCCATGAGAACAAGAATTTGAAACACAACTGTTTTGTGGATTTTGAAATTTGAATTTTGAAATTTGAATTTGAAATTCGAATTTGAAATTTGAATTTAAAATTTGAATTTGAAATTTGAAATTTAAAATTTGAAATTTGAAATTTGAATTTGAATTTGAAATTCGAATTTGAAATTTGAAATTCAAATTTTGAATCACAGTCCAAGTGGGATTCGAATTTGTTGTGGTAAATCCACAAGGTTTGAAATTCGAATTTGAGTTGGATATAGAGAGGATAATCTTGTTAGAATCCTACTTGAATTTTGAATCCAAATCCTTACTAAAAATTGGACGAAAATTTTGAGGATTATCCTCAATGATTTTCAGATTTTTTGTGGATAAGGTTCAAGGAAAATTTCAAGTTTCAATCCCAATTGAATTTAGATTCTCTCCTCCCAGAAGGTGGCAGAAATTTAGGAGTGAATCTCCTAGGAAAAATTCAGTTATTTTGGATAAGGATGAGATAAGATTCAAGCTTGAAAATCCAAGTGGAATTTTGATTCTCCCTTATCTAAAAGTGGTCAAATTTTTTGAGGAGATTTTCTCCTTAGAATTTTCAGATTTTTTGGTTGAAAAAGGGAGATAAAATTCTAGTTAAAATCTTGTTTAGATTTGGATTGGATTTATCCTAAAGTGGCTGAATTTTATTGTTGGGATTTTCCCTTGGAAAATTCAGATTTTGTGCTTGCGGATAAGGGAGAATATCTTCTCCTAATCCAATTCGAATTCAAAGAATCACCTCATGTAGGTCTATAAATAGAGGTCCTGCCACTCCAGTTCTCTTAAACCATAGACTCTCCGGTGAGCAGGCTTATTGTTGCACAGCCTACCGTGACAATAAGTTCTTTAGAGATCTGGGTGGTCGGAAGAAGACTAGCAATGCTAGCATACCGATCGAGGTTCAGAGTGCCCACACACTCAGCCATTTGGGAATTGGAGAATAGTAGAGAAGGCTGGTTAAAGCCCTCCGGTCATTCTCCTCCTGCAAATTGGCGTCCTTGAGGTATGAGTTTTAATTGTCGTTGGTTTATTGTATGTGGCATCATGAGATGTTTAACGATCTAAAAATTTTTATTGTTCCGCTGCGCCACTCTGATATGTTTTTACCGATTTATTTTCCTTCATAAATAGTATTTCCAAATAGTAAATAGTTAAATAGAATTATAAGTGTATATATATAATTGAAACTCCCTATGAAGTAGTCTCTGTATTTGAATAGTATACGTACGTAAATAGTATATAGGTACGCAATAAAAAAAATCCCCTAAAATTAAGATATCTAAGTTAATAAGTTTTAAGTAAAGTATTAATAGTTTGCAAGTAAGTATAAATATCAGTTAAGGTAGTAAGTTTTACGTGACGATTCGGGCCACTAAGGGCTCAAGACGTCATAGTCCAGTCCTTTCAGAAAGAGTAGATGAATGACAAGCTCTGATAGAAGCTTAAATGAAAGAAAATGCTGAGCTAAGGCCGAGATTAGAGTAAATGGAATAGAGGCAAGGCCAAGAAGAAGGCCAAACCTCTCAAATGGCTACACTTGAACAAGAAGTGCCACCAATTGTGCCTGAAATAGTAGTAGAACCCTAACCGCAACCGTGAGTAAATCAGGAACTACTATATGAATGATTTTGATAGATGAAGTCGCTAGAATTCGAGGGTTCTACAAACCTGCTAGAAGCAAAGGAGTGGCTATCTTCACTCCATATGATTCTGGAATTTATGGATCTGAATGATCAAGAAAGGATAATGTTTGCATCTTTTGTATTGAAGAAAGATGCAAGATTTTGGTGGCACACTGTCAAGCTAAGAAGGAACGTGGCTACGATGTCATGGGTGGACTTCTTAGAGGAATTTAACTAGAAGTATTATGACCCTGCATTGCTACGACCCCAATAAAGGGAGTTTATAGAATTGAGACAGAGAAATATGATAGTGAGTGAGGTTTATCAGAAGTTTGACCAACTATCCCACTTATGTCCTTACATTGTTCCTACTGAGAAGGAGAAAATCCAAAAGATGCTCAGGATGTTTAGACCCGACATCACAGCTCTAGTAGATAGTGGGGTAATGCCACCCATTACTGTAGCTGACTGTAGGATCAAGCTTCGAGATTAGGATATCACCTAGCTTGACAGAGGGAAGAGAAGGAGAAGATTTAGGATGCCAAGAAGAAGGAAAAAGTCTTGGCCAAAGCTGTACAAGCTGGATCCCAAGTTGGACAAGGAAGTAAACTGAATCAGAATGCTAAGACCAGACAATCAAGTACTTCTAGCCAACAACCTCAAGGAAAGAGGAAAGGGAGTAATTTCAGAAATGCGAATCAACAGCAGAATGTGACATCCCCTGAATCCGACTACTCGCAACCGTCATGAATCGACTTTACGGTCGACCAAGACCATTCGTGTGCCGAATCCGGGTCGTCAGTTTTAAACTCTTTTGCTCATAATTCTTCAATATCAGGGCCTAAAATTTCGCCCATAAATTTTTTTTCTTTAATACATACTTTTTCTTACGAAAACTAAGTAAGAAAGTGATGTAAAATACAATACTAGCTTTTCTATGTCTTAAATAAGTATAACATATTATACAACATATATAATATATATCTGTATTGTATATTTTGTTTCCAAACATATTTTCTTCAACTCAAAAAGCTTAGAAGAAAACTTATGGCAGGACCAAGTCCATGGTGAGTTCCCTACCCCCTTGACACGCTCGCATCCTACCGCCATCCAGGAATATACTGGACAGGTTTCTTACCTGTAACATGAACAAACTGATGAGCTAACAGGCTCAGTAAGTTCAAACATACATAGTAAGAAACATATCGATTCAAAAACACTAAAAACACAATCTCTTATGAATAGTAATTTTGACCTTTGACTGATGAATAGTACTGGTTACCCTAATTGGTTACTATTCACTTTACCATAACTGGATACTATTCACATATCCTAACCGAATTTACATTACTCTAACGTAAACTTCAGTTATGCTCAATTATGATTTTTATCATTTTGTTGATTGTTTATTCTCTATTTGATTTCTAGTTTAGAGCTCTGTTTATGGCAGTACCGATGATTATTAGAGCGCTGACTGGGAGGGTTTAAGGAGCGACCTTAGAACATTGGCCTCCACAGTCCTGATAACCTCGTAGGATTTAAACAAACCTCCACCACTATGTTGGAGGGACAGTATGCCTTAATGGTTTTATTACCATCTTTCAATTTATAGTCTTGACCAAGTGATCTTATATGTCACTTCAAGGTCACTATCCTCCATTGCCCGTAGGTCTTACTTATACTCATTATTTGGGACATGTTATTCTAACTAACCCCCAAAATACTTATAGGATTTTATATCTAATGTACCCCTAGTACAGAATAGATCAACACAGTATTTCATGTTGCAGACACGAAAATGCTTGAACTTACCAATACTGCGCTAGTGTCCACTTTTGAAACTCCTTTGCAGTTCTATCTCTATTTTGGGTTCCTATAGACATAATATTGTCCGTTAATACCCTATTTTAATTATCACTTTAAATATACATTTATTTCACTTAATAATTCAATACTTTTAAATTTTGTTTGTGGTACACGGCCTGAAACACGTCTGTGTCCCAGCCCATGTACTTCTTAGGTTTACTTTACACGACCATGTTGTTTTCTATCTTAGCTGTGTAACTATACACGGCTTATTACACACCCGTGTTCAAGCCCGTGTACCTCTCAGATTGAAAAATTCTTTATGTACACGTCCGTGTATTTTTTTCTACACGCCCGTGTTCTTCGAAATTTTTAGATTTTTAACTCTAAAACCTTTATTTTGAGTATCAGAATTTTATCTAAGTTATTCTAGGTCTTTTAGGGTCCTTTCTGAGCCTTTCGGAAATTTTTGGTCAAAATTACCAGTTTGCCCCTAATGGGTCTCGGGATCGTAACTGTTCCTTTTGATCATTTTTTTAAAATTTTCTATGTCTAATTATTTTAAAATAATAATTCCCTAGGTTTCTGTATCATTTTACAGCTTAAATTGCTGCAAAATCTCAACCACATTTTTCCCAGCCCTTGGTTACTATTCATACATCACCTAGGGTCGTTTTTTCATTTTTTGAGCGTTTCGGAGCCTCAAATGGCCTTTCGCTACTTATTAAACATTATTTATCCCATCCCCGGCCCTCGGTCCTCGAAAGGCTCAGGTTTCCTATCCTGACTTAAATTTTTCTCTCGTTTCCCAAAATACCCCTCACATGAATTTTTGTTCCTGTTTTAGGCATTTTAGTGTTTTAGGGTCGGTTTAATATTCCGTTTGGGTTGGTTTTCCGTTTCTAATCCTAATTCAACGAGGGGTCTCGGTTTCCTTCCCGAGTTCAAAATTTTTACCCCTCATTTCCCGAAATGCCCTTAAGCCGATTTTAGAAATTTCGGCAGCATTTCTGCTTATATTTTAAGGTTTCCCGGCATTAGGTGCGCGTCAAAACCTTTGTACCTGCCACGTACTATACCAGAGGCCTATTTTATACAAAGTTTCCAAACTTTGTATAAAATTTTTCACATGATTCAACATTCAGAAACCAAGACAAACCACAACATTTTTCTTTCAACTTAGCTTCGGTTTACTAATTAATTATATCAGAACATTCTTAGGTTTTCTAATGTATAAAATAACATCAAAAACCTAACAAAACATGCATTCTAACCCTAGCATAGCCACAGATTTTTATGCATAAACACCAAAAAAATTTCATTTTCTTTCCTAGGGTTTTTATCAACATTCTTCAACATAAAAAAAAAAATTCATTTCTTAATGTTTGTACTCACGGTTTTAGCAAGAAAATTACATCAAAATTTTCTTGTTTCCTTATTCCAATTCATGCTTAATTCAATGCATAATTAAATGAACATAAACACTAAATCAAAACATCAAAAATCATGCATTTTTCACACCATTGAAGCCACGGTTTTTCAAGGGAAACATGCAGAATTTTTGCTTGTTTCTAATCCCTAATTCATGCTTTAAATACTTCTACATCAAACCAATCATAGAATCAACAAATCAACAAATTTTTTTCATTGTTTTTCAACACCCCAAACCCATGGATTTACTATGGAAAATCAAGGAAAAATGCTTCAATTTTGAAGCTTACCTTGAGTAGTTGATGACTTGAGATTGGAAATGCAATGCAAGCTATGTTTGATGTGAAATTGAAAACTAAATTTTTGGTTTAAGGGAGGAGAAGCTCACGGTTTTTGGGCTGAAGAAAAGGCAAGAGATTAAATTTTGATGCCTATTTATAGGCAAAAACCAAGGGCTTGTTTGTAATTTTTTCCCAACAATTTCCTAATTGTTCAAAGACTAAAAAGTAAAGATTTTGGGGCAAAAATCAAATTTTTTTCTTCTCTCTTTCCAAGTGGCTGAATGGCCTTTTAATATTTTTACAAAATTTTTTTCAATGGCTTTTTGGCATGATCTTAGCCATTGATCATAAAGTAGGCTAATCTACACCATACACCTTTCAAAATTACTTTCTAATTTAAGGAAAATAATTTGTATTATGACATAATCAAGGTGATGTCATCCAACTATTCATATTAATTCATTAATTAATTCGTGGTCAATATTTGACTGTAATCTGTTCCGAACGGAACTTCACCGAAATCGCGTAGGCGGGTTCTCGGCGCCTCTAGTGCGATCGGTTTGTCTTATTTTGCTTTCTTTTGATCAGAATTCTCTACTATAAATTTCTATTGTTTTAGTACATTTCAATGCACTCTCTAGGGTTTTCGCCTCTGATTTCGAACCGTCTTACCCAATTATGTCCGGTAAGATTTTCCATCCCCGAATTCACACACTTTAACACTGCCAGACATTTTTATACTATTCACAACAATATTAAAACATAACTTTTTCCACATTTTATTCATTAAAATTGTTATATACATACAATTTTAACCTATTTCGAGAATCTAAAATTCCCGGTTATCAGATTCACCCCTCCTTATAGAATTTTCGTCCTCAAAAATTTAGAACAAGTGAGGGTACAAATTCTTCATTTCGTCCTTACGCTCCCATGTAGCTTCTTCAATGTTATGATTCCTCCACAACACTTTAACTAATGGGATTGTTTTATTCCTCAACACTTTATCCTCGCGTGCCAGTATTTGAATCGGTCTCTCCTCGTAGGTCAGGTCTTCCTGAATCTAGATTGGTTCATGTTTCAGTACATGGGATGGATCCGACATGTACTTCCGTAGCATCGACATGTGAAACACATTATGTACCGCCGACATTTCTGGAGGTAATGCTAATCTATAGGCGACTTTACCAATGCGTTCGATGATTTCGTATGGCCCGATATATCTTGGACTCAGTTTCCTCTTCTTCCCGAACCGCATTATCCTTTTCATCCGTGAAATTCTTAGGAATACGAAATCCCCTTCATTGAACTCTAGAGATGTTCTTTTCTTGTCCGCGTAGCTCTTCTGTCGGCTCTGGGCTATCTTCATCCGCTGCTGTATTTTTGTAACTGCATCCATTGTTTCTTGGACGAAATCTGTCTTATGCAGTCATTTCTCTTGTAGGTCATACCAGTGAACCAGTGATCTACACTTCCTTCCATATAAAGCTTCATAAGGTGCCAAACCTATCGAAGCTTGGTAGCTGTTGTTATACGAAAACTCTACCAATGGAAGTTTCCTGTCCCAGCTCCTCGGGAAATCTATTGTACACGCACGCAGCATGTCTTCTAGCGTTTGAATGGTTCGCTCAGATTGCCTGTCTGTCTGCGGATGAAATGCTATGCTTAGTCATACTTCTGTTCCCATAGCTTCTTGCATACATGTCCAGAAGTTCGAAGTGAATCGTGCATCACGATCTGACACAATGGATTTAGGAACTCCATGTAGCCTGACTATGTGGTTAACATACAAGCTTACTAACCTTTCAAATGAAAAGGTCATCTTTACTATAATGAACCTTGCCGTCTTTGTCAGCCTATCTACAATAACCCAAATGGCATCATAGCCTTCTTGGGTCTTTGGTAGTCCCATCACAAAGTCCATCGTGACATACTCCCACTTCCACTCAAGAATCTTTAATGGCTCTAGCTTCCCACCCGGATGACGATGTTCAGCCTTAACTTTTTGGCACGTCATACACCTACTTACAAACTTCGCTATATCCTTCTTCATCCTTTTCCACCAGAATTGCAACTTTAGATCCTGGTACATCTTGCTGACTCTGGGATGTATTAAGTAAGGCGTTTTATGAGCTTCAGCCATAATTTGCCTTCTTAATCCTTCATCATCTGGAACTTGAATTCTCCCCTGATGTAAGATTAATCCATCTTCAGATGCTTCCTCCTGTGGGCTTACTAGTGTCGGATCTCGCTTCTGAGCTTCTTTGATGTCTTTATACAATGTTGACTCCAGTTGTATCGTAGCTAGCTTTCTGGTTATTAGTTCCATCTCCAACATGTTGATTTCTTGCTGTAACGGCTTTGGAAGTTTTCCAATCGGTAGTTGTTGTGGAACAGTAGATTTCTTACTTAACGCATCTGCAACGCGATTGGCCTTTCCTGGGTGATAGAGGATTTCACAATCGTAGTCCTTTACTAGCTCCAGTCATCTCCTTTGCCGCATATTTAGCTCTTTCTATGTGAAGAAGTATTTCAGACTCTGGTGGTCTGTATAAATCTAACACTAAGCTCCATATAAATAGTGTCGCAGATCTTTAACGCGAACACTACTGCAGCAAGCTCCAAATCGTGCGTGGGATAATTCTTCTCATAGTCCTTTAATTGACGCGAGGCATAGGCAATCACCTTATCGCCTTGCATCAGGACGGCTTCTAATCCCATTTTTGAAGCGTCGCTGTATATCACGAACATCTGTTCTTCCGTCGGAAGTGTAAGTATTGGTGCGCTCGTTAGTCGTTTCTTCAGCTCGTGGAAGCTTTTCTCGCACTGTTCAGTCCATTCGTACTTCTTTTCCTTGCGTGTAAGTGTTGTGATAGGAGCGGCAAGTCGCGTAAATCCTTAAATGAATCTTCTATAATAGTTGGCCAGACCTAAGAAACTTCGTATTTCCGTCACGCTCTTAGGTATGGGCCATTCGTTGATCACCTCCACTTTCGCAGGGTCCATAGCGATTCCTTCCTTGGAAACACATGTCCAAGAAAATGTGCTCTATTTAGCTAGAATTCACATTTAGAGAACTTGGCATAGAGTTGATGCTCCCTTATTGTTTGCAGAACAATCCTCAAATGCTCCTCATGCTCCTCTCGAGTCTTTGAATATATACGAATGTCATCGATAAACACAATAACAAACTTATCTAGATAATCCTTAAAGACTCGATTCATCAGGTCCACAAAGGCTGCTGGCGCATTTGTTAACCCAAACGGCATTACCAGAAATTCATAATGACCGTAACGGGTCTGAAATGAGGTCTTGTGGATGTCACTCTCCTTGATGTTCAGTTGATGATATCCTGATCGCAGATCAATCTTGGAGAATACTACTACACCTGTAAGTTGATCGAACAGGTTATCAATCGTAGGTAGTGGATACCTATTCTTGATAGTAACCTTATTCAGTTCCGGATAATCGATGCACATCCGAAATGAGCCATCTTTCTTCTTAACAAATAGCACTGGAGCACCCCATAGGGAATAGCTCGGGCGTATAAATCCTTTGTCAAGAAGTTCCTTCTACTACTCCTGCAATTCTTTTAACTCAACCGGTGCCATCTGGTATGGTACCTTTGAGATTGGTGCCGTTTCTGGCATCAACTCGATCTCGAAGGAAATTTCTCGTTCAGGCTACAGTCTTGGTAATTCCTCTGGAAAGACATCAATGAACTCCTTCACAATAGGAACGTCTTCGGGTTGGAGCTTTGGTTCCTTCATCACGTCTAAAACACATGCTACGTATGCAGCATAACCGCTAGACATCATCCTTTTTGCTTCCATTGAGTTGATCACTATCTTCTTTGATCTTCGTGACGTATCGACATACTCAAATCCCTCTTCTTGGTCAGGTTGAAACCTTATCATCCGTTTTCGACAATCGATCATAGCTCGATACTTCCCTTGGAAATATCACATCATAGTCAGTAAGCTCCATCACTATCAATTCTGTAAATAACTCCCTATTTACCACAATTATTGGCATATGCGATAACCAGTAATTGGACATCAGGACATCCCCCGAGGGTAATGCAGTTCTAAATGTCATACCTATGTTGTCCTTAGGATATCCTATCCTATTAGCAAATTGGTGTGAAATGAAAGAATGAGTAGCTCCAGAGTCAAATAAAACAGATGCCAAATTATTAGTGACAGAAAACTGACCTGTCACTACATTTGATGTTCCCACTTCTGCCTCTTCCTTTGTGTAGACCATAACTCTTACATCTACTTGAGGCAAGCGTTCTTGTCTTTCCTGCCTCTCAGAATGGGATGACCCTTCAGCTTTGACCTGTAATGCATGTGCCTGGGGACGTTGTTGTGACTGAGATGAACCTTGCACGTTCTGCCTATTTTCTGGACAGTTTTTGACAAAGTGACCGTCCTTCCTACATTGAAAACGGGCATTTGGGCCCAGTCTACATCTACCCGAATGTCTTTTCCCACAGTTCACGCAGTTTCGAACCATAGGGCTAGCATTATTGTTTGTTCTCCTCTGCTGATTCTTGTTCCCGAAGTTGTTTCCTTTTCTCTTACCCTGGGACTGCTGACCAGAAGTGCTTGGCTGTCCAGCCTTGACAATCAAATTCTGCTTGTTGCTTTGTCCAGTTTGAGGTCCAGCTTGTATGGCTTTGGTCAAGATCTTTTCCTTCTTCTTCGCATCCTAGACCTTCTCTCTCTCTTCCTTTTGTTGGATCAGATAATACTCTGCCCTTAGGACACGGCTAACACAATCAAATACAGTGTCAGGTGGCGTCAACCCACTGTCCACCAATGCTGAGATCTCGGGACGAAACATCCCTAGCATCTTCTGGATTTTCTCCCTCTCAGTGGTGACAATGTATGGGCATAGTCTAGACAACTGATCAAACTTGTTGCAGACTTCTATCACTATCATGTCCCCTTGCTTTAGTTCTGCGAACTCTCTTTGTTGTGGTCGCAACAGTGCCGGATTGTAATACTTTTGATTAAATTCCTCCAGAAAATCCAACCAAGACATGGTGTACATGTTTCTTCTCAACTTAACCGACTCCCACCAGAACCTTGCATCCCTTTTTAGTACGAAGAACGCACACATAATCTTCTCCTGTTCATTCAGCTCTATAAACTCGAATATTGTGTGGAGTGAAGACAACCACTCCTCAGCATCTAGAGGGTTTGTGGAGCTCTCAAACTCTGGTGGCCTCATACTTCAGAATCTTTCATATAATGGATCAATATTGGCCCTGGGTTGTGGTTGGGTTGTATCACTTCTTCTTGTACCACTGGCGGTACTTCTGGTTCTGGTGCGGCCATTTGTAGTGCTTGGTCTTCTTCCTGTTCTTGTCTCTGCTTCATTTGCTCGAGTCTTTGTCTTAACTCAGCATTTTCTCTCATTTGAGCTTCTATTAAGGCTTCTAGCTCGTCCACTCTTTCTGACAACACTGGACGTCCTCGTATATTCTACAAATTTCTTGGATTCACCATCTTATCTTATTTCCTAAAATCGCATAAGAATCGATCATTAGGTTTTTCACAATCATATTTTTACGATATAAGTACAAATAATTTTGATCATCACATAATTTCAACATTTCATACATTGAATATACCAAAATATGGTTGTCATTTCCTTTCATTTCAAAAGTACATTAGTTCGAAGGCTTTCCTCAAAATAGCCTTTCAACACTGTTATATATACACATATACAGTTATATATATATTTATACAACACATGTTTTCTACCACTAATCTCCTAGCTGACGTTGCTCTGGAATCGCCAAAAACTCGATTGGATCCATTTTCGGCCTCAAATGGCATTGAGCCTTTAGCTGGATCTGCTCCCTCCGGTTGTCTCGATGGACCTGCCTTATGAATGTTTGCCATGAGCCCAGATCCGTACAGGCGGTCTAACATTGCTTCTTATGGCAACTGTTCACGCCTCTTGCTCACCATGCGCTCCATCATCATCTCCTCCCCTACTTTAGCTACATCAATAATAAACTCACGTAAAGTAGCAGGGTATAAAGGGGTTACTCTCTGTCGTAGGTCTACGGTGAGTCCTTTCCAAAATATATCACAAAAGTTATCATTTGTGATATTGGTTAGAGGACACGCCCTTACGATGCTATCTTGGAATCTGACTGCATATGAAAATACAATATCGCTCAACATCATCTGTTGCCTCTCTGCCTTCAGAATAAAGTCTCTAATATCCGCATAACTGGGCATAGCCGGTGGTGGTGATACTGTCCTACTCTCAGGAGGGCCTACCACTAGTGCAACACTCTTTTGTGGGAACTGCTCTAGCATGACTTGACGAAACTCAGCCCAATCCATTACTAGTAGCATCTCCTGATCACAATACTCCCAATACAACCGTGCATCCTCACGGAATGTACCAATGGCCATCAAAACCCAACAATCCTGATCTATGTCGCACTGGCACATGATGACCTCAATGTCATATAGCCAATCTCTCATAGAGATCCCCTGTTGACCTCCCTCGAACACTGATGGATGACTGCCTTTAAATGCATGTACAGCTCGTACTAACACTCTGGCTCCTATACGAGCTCGATCTCCCATCACTGGAATGTCTACGGCCACGCGGGTGTTCACTATCGGTCGTGGAGGTGGTGCCCGTACTGGTGCTGGTGCTACTATCCTCGGCACTAGTGGCTTAGGCATGGGTGGTCGCTGCATCACTCGTCACATCATGGACGGTCTGATCACGGGTCTAGTCCATACCCAGATCGGTCCTCTAGGTCGGTATGGATGAGGTCCCACATATGGTGGTCTAGTCATCTTAAGTCCTACAAAAATATATAATTTTGAATAAATGTAAAGTTAACTAACTTAAAGAAAGCTAACTTACTTGGATTAACGAGCAGATCGTGCTTTGTGTCAATAGGGATATTGTCAACCGCTCTGATACCAACCTGTGACGTCCCCTGATTCTGACCACCCACAATCGTCATGAATCGACTCTACGGCTAACCAAGACCGTTCGTGTGCCGAATCTGGATCGTCAGTTTTAAACTCTTTTGCTCATAATTCTTCAATATCAGGGCCTAAAATTTTGCCCATAAATTTTTTTTTCTTTAATACATACTTTTTCTTACGAAAACCAAGTAAGAAAGCGATGTAAAATACAATACTGGCATTTCTATGTCTTAAATAAGTACAACATATTATACAACATATATAATATATATCTGTACTGTATATTTTGTTTCCAAACATATTTTCTTCAACTCAAAAAGCTCAGCGGAAAACTTATGGTAGGAACAAGTCCACGGTGAGTTCCCTATCCCCTTGACATGCTCGCATCCTGCCGCCATCCAGGAATATACTAGACAAGTTTCTTACCTGCAACATGAACAAACTGATGAGCTAACAGGCTCAGTAAGTTCAAACATACATAGTAAGAATCATATCAATTCAAAAACACTAAAAACACAATCTCCTATGAATAGTAATTTTGACCTTTGACTGATGAATAGTACTTGTTACCCTAACTGGTTACTATTCACTTTATCATAACTGGATACTATTCACATATCCTAACCGAATTTACATTACTCTAATGTAAACTTCGGTCATGCTCAATTATGATTTTTATCATTTTGTTGATTGTTTATTCTCTATTTGATTTCTAGTTTGGAGCTCTGTTTATGGCAATACCGATGATTATTAGCGCGCTGACTGGGAAGGTCTAAGGAGCAACCTTAGAACATCGGCCTCCACAGTCCTGATAACCCTGTAGGATTTAAACAAACCTCCACCACTATGTTTGAGGGGCAGTATGCCCTAATGGTTTTATTACCATCTTTCAATTTATAGTCTTGACCAAGTAATCTTATATGTCACTTCAAGGTCACTATCCTCCATTGCTCGTAGGTGTTACTTATACTCGTTATTTGGGACATGTTATTCTAACTAACCCCCAAATGCTTATAGGATTTTATATCTAGTGTACCCCTAGTACATAATAGATCAACACAGTATTTCATGTTGCAGACACAAAAATGCTTGAACTTACCAATACTGCGCTAGTGTCCTCTTGTGAAACTCCTCTGCAGTTCTATCTCTATTTTGGATTACTACAGACATAATATTGTTCGTTAATACCCTATTTTAATTATCACTTTAAATATACATTTATTTCACTTAATAATTCAATACTTTTAAATTTTGTTTGTGGTACACGGCCTGAAACACGTCCGTGTCCCAGCCCGTGTACTTCTCGGGTTTTGCTTTACATGACCATGTTGTTTTCTATCTTAGCTGTGTAACTGTACACGGCTTAATACACGCCAGTGTTCAAGCCCGTGTACCTCTCGGATTGAAAAATTCTTTATGTACACGTCCGTGTATTTTTTTCTACACGCCCGTGTTCTTCGAAATTTTTAGATTTTTAACTCTAAAACCTTTATTTTGAGTCTCAGAATTTTATCTAAGTTATTCTAGGTCTTTTAGGGTCCTTTCCGAGCCTTTCGGAAATTTTTGGTCAAAATGAACAGTTTGCCCCTAGCGAGTCTCGGGATCGTAACTGTTCCGTTCTATCATTTTTTTCAAATTTTCTATGTTTAATTATTTTAAAATAATATTCCTTGGGTTTCTGTATCATTTTACAGCTTCAATTACTGTAAAATCTCAATCACATTTTTCCCGGCCCTCGGTTACTATTCATACGTCACCTAAGGTCGTTCTTTCATTTTTTGAGCATTTCGGAGCCTCAAATGGCCCTTTTGCTACTTATTAAACGTTTTTATCCCGTCCCCGGCCCTCGCTCCTCAAGAGGCTCGGGTTTCCTATCCCGACCTAAATTTTTCCCTCGTTTCCCAAAATACCCCTAACATGAATTTTTTTTTCCTGTTTTAGGCATTTTAGTGTTTTAGGGTCGGTTTATTATTCCTTTTGGGTTGGTTTTCCATTTCTAATCCTAATTCACCGAGGGGTCTCGGTTTCCTTCCCAAGTTCAAAATTTTTGCCTCTCGTTTCCCGAAATGCCCTTAAGCCTATTTTAGAAATTTCGACAGCATTTCCGCTTATATTTTAAGGTTTCCCGGCGTTAGGTACGCCTCAGAACCTTTGTACCTGCCACGTACTATACCAGAGGCCTATTTCATATAAAGTTTCCAAACTTTGTCTAAAATTTTTCACATGATTCAACATTTAGAAACCAATACAAACCACAACATTTTTCTTTCAACTTAGCCTCGGTTTACTAATTAATTACATCAGAACATTCTTAGGTTTTCTAATGTATAAAACAACATCAAAAACCGAACAAAACATGCATTCTAACCCTAGCATAGCCACAGATTTTTATGCATAAACACCTAGAAAATTTCATTTTCTTTCCTAAGGTTTTTATCAACATTCTTCAACATAAATTTTTTTTTTCATTTCTTAATGTTCATGCTCATGGTTTTAGCAAGAAAATTACATCAAAATTTTCTTGTTTCCTTATTCCAATTCATGCTTAATTCAATGCATAATTAAATGAACATAAACACTAAATCAAAACATCAAAACTCGTGCATTTTTCACACCATTGAAGCCACGGTTTTTCAAGGGAAACATGCAAAATTTTTGTTTGTTTCTAATCCCTAATTCATGCTTTAAATACTTCTACATCAAACCAATCATAGAATCAACAATTCAGCAATTTTTTTTCATTGCTTTTCAACACTCCAAACCCACGGATTTTCTATGGAAAATCAAGAAAAAAATGCTTTAATTTTGAAGCTTACCTTGAGTAGTTGATGACTTGAGATTGGAAATGCAATGCAAGCTATGTTTGATGTGAAATTGAAAACTAAATTTTTGGTTTAAGGGAGGAGAAGCTCACGGTTTTTGGGCTGAAGAAAAGGCAAGAGTTTGGTTGGTTTTTTTCATTTTTTTGATTAAATTTTGATGCCTATTTATAGGCAAAAACCAAGGGCTTGTTTGCAATTTTTTCCCAACAATTTCCTAATTGTTCAAGGACTAAAAAGTAAAGATTTTGGGGCAAAAATCAAATTTTTTTCTTCTCCCTTTCCAAGTGGCCGAATGGCCTTTTAATATTTTTTCAAAATTTTTTTCAATGGCTTTTTGGCATGATCTTAGCCATTGATTATAAAGTAGCCTAATCTACACCATAACCTTTCAAAATTACTTTCTAATTTGAGAAAAATAATTTGTATTATGACATAATCAAGGTGATGTCATCCAACTATTCATATTAATTCATTAATTAATTCGTGGTCAATTTTTGACTGTTATCTGATCCGAACGGAACTTCACCGAAATCGCGTAGGCGGGTTCTCGGCGCCTCTAGTGCGATCGGTTTGTCTTATTTTGCTTCCGTTTGATCAGAATTCTCTACCGTAAATTTCAATTGTTTTTGTACATTTCAATGCACTCTCTAGGGTTTTCGGCTCTGATTTCGAACCGTCTCACTCAATTATGTCCAGTAAGATTTTCCATCCCCGAACTCACACACTTTAATACTGCAAGAACATTTTTACACTATTCACAATAGTATTAAAACATAACTTTTTCCACATTTTATTCATTAAAATTGTTATATATATACAATTTTAACCTATTTTGAGAATCTAAAATTCCCAGTTATCACACAGAAGCTGAATAATAATGGTTTAGCTATTGTTTGTGACTATGTTGTGTGCGGAAGAAGACATTTAGGCTGATGTAGACTTGCACCAAATGCCTATTTCCAGTGTAGAAAGGAAGGCCATTTTGCCAAGAATTGTCTTGGGAATCGACAAAATGCATAGGGAACGTTTCAGTCACAGCAGCAACATCCCCAAGCTCATGCCGTACAAGCAAAGATTAAAGGTCCTTCATCTTCGGAGAGGTAAGAAAGACCAGACCGCTTGCCTCGTGCTGATGCTTGAGTCATGGTCTACACAAGGAGGATACGGAAGCCGGGACGTCCAATGTAGTGACAGGTCAGCTTTCTGTCGCTAATCACTTGGCATCTATTTTATTTGATTCTGGAGCTACACATTCGTTCATTTCATATGAATTTACAAACAAGATAGGATATCCTAAAGATGACATGGGTATGACCTTTAGAACAGCTCTACCCTCGGGAGAAGTATTGATGTCCAATTGCTGTTTACCTCATGTACTAATAATTATGGCAAATAGGGAGTTGTATGCAAAACTAATCATGATGGAGCTACCTAATTACGACGTAATACTAGGAATGGATTTCCTAGGGAAGTATCAAGCCACAATAGATTGTCGAAAGTGAAAGATAATGTTTCAACCCGACCAGGAAGACAGATTTGAATATGTCTGATCATCACACAAATCAAGGAAGATGATGATCAACTCGATGAAAGCAAGAAGGCTAATGTCTAGCGGTCATGCTAAATACTTAGCATACATAGTGAATGTGACAGAGGAAAAGAAACTTCAACCTGGAGATGTTCCTATTGTGAATGAGATGTCTTCCCAGAAGAATTACCTGGATTGCTGCCAGAACGAGAGATCTCTTTTGAGATCAAATTGATGTCGGGAACTGCACCTATCTCAAAGGCGCTGTATCAAATGGCATCGGTAGAGCAAAAGGAATTGCAAGAGCAATTAAAAGAGCTTCTTGACAAGGGATTTATCCATCCAAGCTATTCCCTATGGGGTGCTCCTGTGTTGTTTGTCAAGAAGAAGGATGGAACATTTCATATGTGCATCGACTATCGAGAGTTGAACAAGGTCATTGTCAAGAATAAGTATCCATTACCTAGAATTGACGACTTGTTTGATCAACTCAAAGGCACAGCAGTATTCTCCAAGATCAATCTGTGATCGGGATATCATTAGCTACAGATCAAGGAGAGTGACATTCCAAAAACTGCATTTCAGACCCATTATGGTCATTATGAATTTCTAGTGATGCCGTTGGGGTTAACAAATGCACCAGCTACATTTATGGATCTAATGAACCGAGTCTTTAAAGAGTTTGTAGATAAGCTTGTCATTGTGTTTATCACTGACATACGTATATATTCAAAGACTCGAGAGGAGCATGATAAACACCTACTGATCGTTCTTCAGACAATTCTCTAAGTGTGAATTTTAGCTAGATAGAGTACATTTCCTAGGACACATGGTATCCAAGGAAGGAATCACTGCGGATCCTACTAAGGTAGAGGCGATCAATGAGTGGCCTGCACCTAGAAACATGATCGAAATACAAAGTTTCTTAGGTTTAGCTGGCTATTATAGAAGATTTATAGAGGGATTTGCACGACTCACTGCACCTCTCACAGCTCTTACACGCAAGAAGAGGAGGTATGAGTGGACTGAAGAGTGCGAAAGGAGCTTCTAAGAGCTGAAGAACCGATTAAGAAGCGCACTAATCTTTACACTTCCTACAGAAGGGGAGATGTTTGTGATTTATAGTGATGCATCAAAAATGGGATTAGGGGCTGTCCTGATTCAAGGCGATAAGGTGATAGCATATGCCTCGCATCAATTAAAGGACCATGAGAAAAATTATCCCACGCATGATCTGGAACTTGCCGTAGTAGTGTTTGCACTTAAGATCTAGTGACACTATTTATATGGAGCTTAGTGTCAGATCTATACTGACCATTAGAGTTTAAAGTACTTCTTCACTCAGAAGGAGTTAAATATGTGGCAAAGGAGATGGTTGGAGCTGGTAAAGGATTATGATTGTGAGATCCGCTACCATCCCGGAAAGGCCAATCATGTTGCAAATGCATTAAGTGGGAAATCTACTGTTTCACAGTAACTGTCGATTGAAAAATTTCCGAGGCCATTATAGCAGGAGATCAACGCATTGAAGTTTGAGCTGATATCTAGAAGATTGGCTAAACTTTAATTAGAATCATCACTATTTAAGGACATTAGAGAGGCTCAAAAGTGAGATCCAAATCTAGCTAGTCCTCAGGAAGGAGTGTCCAAGGATGGATTAATCTTACATCAGGGAAGAATTCATGTTCTTGTTGATAAAGGATTAAGGAGGTGAATGATGGCAGAAGCCCATGAAATGCCATATTCAATGCATCCCATAGCTAGCAAGATGTACCAGAATTTAAAGTTACAATTCTAGTCGAAAGGGATAAAGAAAGACTTTGCTGAATTCGTGAGTAAATGAATGACGTGGCAAGGAGTTAAGGCTGAACATCGACATCTAAGTGGGAAATTAGAAGTGTTAGAAATTCCCGAATAGAAATGGGAACATATTATGATGGACTTTGTTGTAGGATTGCCAAAAACCCGAGAAGGCTACGATGCCATTTGGGTTGTTGTTGATAGATTAACAAAAACGTCAAGGTTTATAGTAGTGAAAATGACATTTTCACTGGAAAAGTTGGCAAACCTTTATATAACCCATACCGTTCGGTTACACGGTGTTCCTAATTCCATTGTATCAAATCGTGATGCGTGATTCATTTCAAATTTCTAGAAGTGCGTGCAAGAAGCCAATGGGAACAGAAGTGCGTCTAAGTATTACATTTCATCTGCAAACAGACGGACAATCCAAATGCTAGAAGACATACTTAATGCACGTGTAATAGAATTCCTGGGGAGCTGGAACGAAAAACTTGTAAGAAAAATAATCGATAAAAACGTATTAGAGTGGCGAAGCGGAACAATAAAAATTTTTAGGATCGTTAAATATCTCATGATGCCATATACAATAAACCAACAATAATTAAAACTCATACCTCAAGGATGCCAATCTGCAGGAGGAGAATGACCGGAGGGCTTCAACCAACTAGCCTTCTCTACTATTCTCCAATTCCCGAATGGCTGAGTGTGTGGGCACTCTGAACCTCGATCGATATGCTAGCACTGCTAGTCTTCTTCTGACCACCCAGATCTCTAAGGAACTTATTGTCACGGTGGGCTGTGCAACAATAAGCCTGCTCACCTGAGAGTCTATGGTCTAAGAGAACTGGAGTGATAGGACCTCTATTTGTAGACCTGCATGAGGTGATTCTCTAAATTCGAATCAGATTAGGAGAAGATATTCTCCCTTATCCACAAGCACAAATCTGAATTTTCTAAGGGGAAAATCCCAACAATAAATTTGGTCGCTTTAGGATAATTCCAATCCAAATCTAAATAAGATTTTAACTAGAATTTTATCACTCTTTTTTTACCAAAAAATCCAAAAATCCAAGGGGAAAATCTCCACCAAAATTTCGACCACTTTTGGATAAGGGAGAATCAAAATTCCACTAGGATTTTCAAGCTTGAATCTTATCTCATCCTTATCCAAAACTGTAGGAAAATAAATCGTTAAAAACGCATCAGAGTGGCACAGCGGAACAATAAAAATTTTTCAGATCGTTAAATATCTCATGATGCCATATACAATAAACCAACAACAATTAAAACTCATACCTCAAGGATGCCAATTTGCAGGAGGAGAATGACCGGAGGCTTCAACCAACTAGCCTTCTCTACTATTCTCCAATTCCTGAATGGCTGAGTGTGTGGGCACTCTGAACCTCGATCGGTATGCTAGCACTGCTAGTCTTCTTCCGACCACCCAGATATCTAAAGAACTTTTATTATCACGATGAGCTGTGCAACAATAAGCCTGCTCACCTGAGAGTCTGTGGTCTAAGAGAACTGGAGTGATAGGACCTCTATTTATAGACCTGCATGAGGTGATTCTCTGAATTCGAATTGGACTAAGAAAAGATATTCTCTCTTATCCATAACCAAAAAATCTGAATTTTTCCATGGGAAAATCCAATAATAAAATTCAGTTTTCTTAGGATAAATCCAATCCAAATCTAAACAAGATTTTAACTAGAATTTTATCTCCCTTTTTCAACTAAAAAATCTGAAATTCCTAGGAGAAAATCTTCTCCAAATATTCGGCCACTTTTAGGATAAGGAAGAATCAAAATTCCACTAGGATTTTCAAGCTTGAATCTTATCTCAACCTTATCCAAAATAACCGAATTTTGCTAGGAGAAATCCTCCATAATTTCGGCCACTTTTCAGGGAAGGAGAGAATCCAAATTCAACTAGAATTGAAACTTGAATCTTCCCTTGAACCTTATCCATAAACACCGAAATTCCATTGAGGATTATCCTCAAAAATTTCATCCAATTTTGTTAGGATTTAGATTCAAAATTCAAGTAGGATTCTATCAAGATTATCCTCTCCAAATCCAACTCAAATTCGAATTTCAAACTTCGTGGATTTTCCACAACAAATTCGAATCCCACTTGGACTGTGATTCAAAATTTGAATTTCAAATTTCAAATTCGAATTTCAAATTTCAAATTTCAAATTTCAAATTTCAAATTTAAATTTCAAATTCGAATTTCAAATTCAAATTTCAAATTCGAATTTCAAATTCAAATTTCAAATTCAAATTTCAAAATTCAAATTTCAAAATTCAAATTTCAAATTTCAAAATTCAAATTTCAAAATCCACAAAACGGTTGTGTTTCAAATTCTTGTTCTCATGGATAATTTTCTACAACTACAATCCAATCTCAAATAAAATCATGGCAACTTTATTTGGAGTTCGAATAATTGTGTACTCTATTATCCAAAACGAAATCTGAATCCAACCGGAGAGAATCTTGTCTACCATCCTAATCCTGTATCATCACCATCCATGCATAATAAACTAGCCAATAGCATACACAAATCAATTTGCCAAACGTTAAAGAATTATGTGGAGCTAGTAGAGGGACTGATTGGATATATATAATCAGGCTCTCGTGATTTCATATGATCATCATTCTGTACCGAACAACTCAATCATATGATCACTAATTTCAGAGTCACACCACTATAAACCTGAAACTGAACTCCCAATTATATACCGTATTACGTAAGCCTGCGACGAGCTACTATCCAATGACCTTGTCATATATGCAAAACCCTCATATGATATCGATGATCAGCCTTAGGTCAAAGTCTGTTTAATCCTACTGATCAGGCTATCTTAAAGTTCCATTATACTACCGAATTAAGAAAATGATTATTCACCTTATGTGAATAAAAAGTCATCCGCCCAGCAGGCGATCCAAGGCCTTGTCCATTTTCACATTCAGTATAATGCCTTTAAGAGGATACCTTTAACTCCTCAGAGCTATGATTCCGATATCTGCAAACAAACCCTTCATCGTATACAAGTCATGCACCCAACGAACCAATCTATAAGCTTACTACCTCTGAGACGCTTTAGCCATTGGAACATCAAAGTACACAAGTCATATACATGAAGTAGTTCATTTACTCAGGATTAAGGTTATTGCACAATGAACGTCAAAAGCAGATTGATCCACTCATAGCGGACTACGTAGATCAATCACGCTTTAGTCCCGGTCCAATATGTCACCACCAAGTAATATATCTATGTCTCTACTTGGGAGTCCAGCTCCAGACAGTCAAGACAAACCGTCCCCTCCAAGGCTTTAGACAGCATAATAGTTTTAACATGAGTTAGATGCTCGGTCTAACCTCATAGACTACAGACCATAGTTTAGACCGCTAACTTTAGAACATTGTCTTCTCGCATACAAAAGTCCATTGCATGCAACGTTCTAACAGTTTTAACACAAGCAGTCAGTAAGCCATATTTACTTACATTTACTTTAACATGTAAATAAGACGAGGACAGATAGCAATGTAATGAATAACCTCTATATATAATTTTATTATCCAGTTCAAAATGAATACATCAAAATGTCTCTAATACTTAGGGCATTTCCTAACAATCTCCCACTTGCCCTAAGCCAGTAGATGTGCCATGTTACGTATCCCCATCGCCTCTACATGCCTCTCAAAGCTTCTAGCCACCAAAGTCTTAGTAAAGGGATCAGCGATGTTGTCCTCGGACGCGATCTTATATACATCCACTTGTCCTGTCTCCACATGCCCTCTAATAATATGATATCCCCGATCGATGTGCTTGGTCCTCTTGTGGTGTCGAGATTCCCTTGTGTTGGCAATTGCCCCTGTATTATCACAGTAAAGTGTGATAGGCTTGTCAACACCCGGAATGACCTCAAGGTCTCTAAAGAACTTGCGGAGCCAAACCGCTGCTTTAGATGCCCCAACCGTAGCCACATACTCAGCCTCTATAGTAGAGTTAGCTGTGCAGCCTTGCTTCACGCTCCTCCACACAATGGCACCTCCTCCGAGTAAAAACACTGATCTAGATGTCGATTTCCTCAAATCCTTACAAGTCTGGAAGTCTAAGTCCGTGTATCCTACGGGTGTTAGGTCCCCTCCAGAATACACTAGTATATAATCCCTCGTTCTCTTAAGATACTTGAGTATATGCTTTACAGCTTGCCAGTGCTTGGTTCCAGGATTTGCTTGATATCGACTCACCATACCTACTGCAAAACATATGTCTGGGTGAGTGCAAAGTATAGCGTACATAAGGTTACCCACAGCGGATGCATAAGGGACCTTACTCATACGCTCTCTTTCTTCCGATGTCTTGGGACAGTCATCCAATGAAAGAGTTAGACCAGCAATAGAAGGTTGTGAGCCTTTCTTTGCCTCTTGCATTGCGTATTTGTCAATTATTTTATCTATGTATGAAGCTTGGGATAACGCTATCATTTTGTTATTTCGATCTCTGAAGAGACGAATGCCTAGAATATAATTAGCTTCTCCCAAGTCCTTCATGTCAAACTGTTGGTGTAACCAAAGCTTGATCGATGATAAGTTCCCTACATCATTCCCAATGAGTAGTATATCATCGACATAGAGTATCAGAAAGACCACTTTTCCATCCTTAATATGTTTATGAACACAAGGTTCATCAACATTCTGCTCAAAACCAAATGTCTTAATCGCTTGATCAAACCTCTAGTTCCATGAGCGGGATGCTTGCTTTAATCCATAAATGGATCTAAGTAATTTGCAGACTTTCCTTTCTTGGCCTTTCGCTACGAACCCTTCGGGCTGTATCATATAGATACACTCTTCAAGATGGCTATTCAAGAATGCCGTCTTAACATCCATTTGCCAGATCTCGTAATCGAGAGCCGCAGCAATGACAGAAGAATACGGATAGACTTAAGCATAGCAACAGGCGAAAAGGTTTCATCGTAATCGATTCCAGCCTTTTACGTGTATCCCTTTGCAACCAGTCTAGCTTTAAAAGTTTCCACTCTCCCTTCTGCATCCTTCTTTCTTTTGTAGACCCATTTGCATCCAATGGGTTTTATCCCATCCGGAAAATCTACAAGTTCCCAAACAGAGTTGGATTTCATAGAATCCATCTCATTGTTCATAGCCTGTTTCCAAGATTTAGAATCAACATCATTTACAGCTTCATTATAAGTGACCGGATCATCCTCATGCTCATGAGCCTCGGCCTGGTATACCTCAGCATCATACATGAAGAAATTAGGTTTCTTAGAAACCCTCCCACTACGACGAGGCACCCTAAATTATTGATCATCTGCAGGTCTTTCACTGGAACTCGGACTTGCATCCAAGACCGAAATTTGTGGAGCAGTTCTTTCACCCGATAACTCCTCTAGCACTACTTTGCTTCGAGGCTTAAAGTCATTCATGTGACTTTCCTCCAAGAATGTCGCATGGGTTGAGACAATGACTTTTTTGTTCCTTCGGGTTATAGAATAGACATCCTTTAGTTCCTTTTGGATACCCTACAAACATGCACAATTCTGATCTTGGTTCCAACTTTTTCGCATCCCCATCTAGTACATGCGCCGGGCAGCCCCATATTCTCATATGTCCAAGGGAGGGCTTCCTGCCACGCCACAATTCATACGGAGTTCTGGGAATTGATTTGCTTGGAACCTGGTTCAGAATATAGCACGTCGTTTGTAAAGCATATCCCTAAAATGATAATGGCAGCGTTGAATAACTCATCATGGACCGTACCATATCCAATAAGGTCCTGTTTCTCCTTTCGGCTACACCATTCTGTTGTGGAGTACCAGGTGCAGTCAATTGGGATAAAATCCCGTTCTCTACAAGATATCCTAGAAAATCATCGAAGAGGTATTCGCCACCTCGATCAGATCGAAGTGTCTTTATGGATTTATCCAATTGCTTTTCCACTTCCGCACGATACTCTTTGAACTTGTCATAGGTTTCGCTCTTGCGGTGCATCAGATACACATATCCATACCTCGAGTAATCATCTATAAAAGAGACATAATACTCGAACCCTCCTCGTGCTGTAACGTTCATGGGGCCACATACGTCAGTGTGCACAATTTCTAAGAGCTCCTGAGCCATTGTACCCTTAACTCCAAAAGACCTCTTAGTCATTTTACCCTCTAGACAAGACTCACATTAGGAAAGTCGTACCTCCTCCAGAGATTCCAGAGGACCGTCTTTCACCAATCTTTGAATCCTATCCTGATTAATATGACCAAGTCTTAAATGCCAAAGATACGCCTTGTTAGAGTGAGAAACTTTCAATCTTTTAGAGTTATCAATTAATTTAGTGTCAAGCAATGAGTACATCATTGGTTTGATTAAATATAGGTTTCCATCCATCCATCTAGAATAGATAAAAGACTTATTTCTACGAATATCAACTCTTTTACTAAAAGAAACTGAATAAGAATCCTTTATTAAACAAGCTACCGATATAAGGTTCCTCCTAAAATTAGGAACATAAAAACAGTCTTTTAATAAAATAAACCTAAATTGATCAAAATAAAGGTAAACATCTCCCACTACCTCAGCCACCACAAAGCTACCATCTCCAGTCCGCAACGAGAGGCTCCTATCATGTAGACTTCTCGTTTCCACGAACCCCTGCATAGAAACATAAACATGATTAGTGGCGCCCGAATCAATGACCCAAGTGTCTTTAGATTCTTCCACCAAACACGCTTCCAAGTAATGAAGTTCCTTACCTTCCTTGCCCTTGGTGGCTAGGAATTCCCGGCAAGCCTTCTTGAAGTGACCTACCTTCCCATAATGGAAGCATTTGGACTTTTTAGGGTCCTTCGACTTCTTGTTCTTCTTCTTCTTCTTCCCGTCCGAGACAGGAGGATTAGAAGAAATAGAAGCCACTTGCTTCTTATTTGGCCTCTTCCTCTTCCGTGAGGAATTGGAAGATTCTGCCAAATTGGCCTCTCCTTTAGGTCGGACCGCATCCTCATCCCTGATCATCCGCTCATAAGCCTGTAGTTGCTTCATGAGCTCGGTTAGTCCTAACTCCTTTGTCGGCAGATTGTATGCGGCCTTAAACCCCACAAAATCTTCAGACAGAGTCTTGAACACCATCTTGATCTGGGTGTTGTAGTCCAACTCAGCACCATTCTCGGCAGCCTCAGCGAAGAATCCCATTAGAGTGATCATATGGTCCTTCACCGGAGTACCCGCCTTTTGCTTAGAGTTCATAATGCTGGTGATAGTGGACTGTCGAGCTAATTTTTCTTGGCCTTCGAACATGTCCTCCAGATTTTCCATGATCTCCCCAGCAGCTTGATAAGTCTCATGCTGCTTTTGTAAAGCACTCGTCATGCTAGCAAGGATGTAGCATCGATTTATCTCATTGGATTCTCTCCAACGATTATAGGCAACCGGGACCTCCTCAAGTGGTGTGTCAGGTTTGGGCCCAGGTGGGCATGGTTTGTCCAGTACGAACTTGTGTCTCTCGCAGTTGAGAACTATTAATAGATTTCTTTTCCAGTCTTTATAATTATCGCCATTCAGCTTATTTTCAGTAAGTATTGAAATGAGGGGTGGAGGTGACATTTTGAACTGAAATAAAATTATACTAGACATCATTACAAAGCCCAAGCAAATATACAGATAATTTTCAAATTTTGGACCATCGCATCGCCGCACCCGAAGGCGGCAGCCGCCGTGGGCAGCCACTAGCCCCAAAGGGCCTGGCAGCCCATGGCTACCCCCTATATGCAACCTTGCCGGGCTACAGGCCAAGCCTGTAGCGCCAGGCTGCACGCCCAGGCTGGGCACAGCAGCAGGCAGGCTGTAGGCAATGCCTGCAGCCAGAGGCTGCACGCCCAGACTGCGGCCAGCCTTGAGCAGGCCACGGCCACCCTTGGCTGCAGGCCAAGCCTGCGGCTGTGGGTGGTGTTGGCCTGCACAGGGGCTGTCGCAGTCCCATCCTGCCCGAGGGCAGGGGCTGCAGCCCTGCCAAGGCCCGTCGGCCTATCCCGAGGGGTCGTGTCTCGATTTTCGTGTCATATTCCAATTTACCTGTTAGGATCTCTAAAAATTAATTTGAATCCTAATTAAATTGAAATTTTCCACACATTCAAAATTTCAACCTTTAAATCAAATTTAACTTTTGGGAAAAAATAAATTACGGTCTTCAATCTTCAATCTCCTCCAAGAATAATTACATAAAATTTCCTAAACCGTTTCCGATGTACAAAAATTCTAACCATAAAAATTCTAAGAGACAAAAATTAAAATCCATGGGAAAATTACAGTGTTAATAAACTGCTCCCATGGTTACATAAAAAATTCCTAGATACAATTTTTTTAAATTCTAAGGAACCATAACCGGTATAAACAAGCATGCTTATAATAATTTAAAAAATTAAAATATCCACATACTTAATACATAATCCATGATAACAACATAAAGGAACCCTAGAATGCCACTCTCTAAATATCAAATCCATATATAAATAAAAAGACTAAGTAATTGTCTAATTTATGTACATGGCATAGTCATGAGATGGCTCTGATACCAATTGTAGGAAAATAAATCGTTAAAAATGTATCAGAGTGGTACAGCGGAACAAGAAAAATTTTTCAGATAGTTAAATATCTCATGATGCCATATACAATAAAGCAACAACAATTAAAACTCATACCTCAAGGACGCCAATCTGCAGGAGGAGAATGACCGGAGGCTTCAACCAACTAGCCTTCTCTACTATTCTCCAATTCCCGAATGGCTGAGTGTATGGGCACTCTGAACCTCGATCGGTATGCTAGCATTGCTAGTCTTCTTCCGACCACCCAGATCTCTAAAGAACTTTTATTGTCACGATGAGCTGTGCAACAATAAGCCTGCTCACCTGAGAGTCTGTGGTCTAAGAGAACTGGAGTGGCAGGACCTCTATTTATAGACCTGCATGAGGTGATTTTCTGAATTCGAATTGGACTAGGAAAAGATATTCTCCCTTATCCATAACCAAAAAATCTGAATTTTTCCATGGGAAAATCCAACAATAAAAATTCGGTTTTCTTAGGATAAATCCAATATCTAAACAAGATTTTAACTAGAATTTTATCTCCCTTTTTCAACAAAAAAATCCGAAATTCCTAGGAGAAAATATTCTCCAAATATTCGGCCACTTTTAGGATAAGGAAGAATCAAAATTCCACTAGGATTTTCAAGCTTGAATCTTATCTCAACCTTATCCAAAATAACCGAATTTTCCTAGGAGAGATCCTCCATAATTTCGGCCACTTTTTAGGGAAGGAGAGAATCCAAATTCAACTAGGATTGAAACTTGAATCTTCCTTTGAACCTTATCCACAAAAACCGAAATTCCATTGAGGATTATCCTCAAAAATTTCGGGATATTTTGTTAGGATTTAGATTCAAAATTCAAGTAGGATTCTATCAAGATTATCCTCTCCAAATCCAACTCAAATTCGAATTACAAACTTTGTGGATTTCCCACAACAAATTCGAATCCCACTTGGACTGTGATTCAAAATTTGAATTTCAAATTTTAAATTCGAATTTCAAATTCAAATTTCAAATTTCAAATTTAAATTTCAAATTCAAATTTCAAATTCAAATTTCAAATTCAAATTTCAAATTCAAATTTCAAATTCAAAATTCAAATTTCAAAATCCACAAAACGGTTGTGTTTCAAATTCTTGTTCTCGTGGATAATTTTCTACAACTCCAATCCAATCTCAAATAAAATCATGGCAACTTTATTTAGAGTTCGAATAATTGTGTACTCTATTATCCGAAACAAAATCTGAATCAAACTGGAGAGAATCTTGTCTACCATCCTAATCCTGTATCATCACCATCCATGCATAATAAACTAGCCAATAGCATACACAAATCAATTTGCTAAACGTTAAGGAATTATGTGGAGCTAGTAGAGGGACTGATTGGACATATATAATCGGGCTCTCGTGATTCCATATGATCATCATTCTGTACCGAACAACTCAATCATATGATCACTAATTTCAGAGTCACACCACTATAAACCTGAAACTGAACTCCCAATTATATACCGTATTACGTAAGCCTGCGACGAGCTACTATCCAATGACCTTGTCATATATGCAAAACCCTCATATGATATCGATGATCAGCCTTAGGTCAAAGTCCGTTTAATCCTACTGATCAGGCTATCTTAAAGTTCCATTATACTACCGAATTAAGAAAATGATTATTCACCTTATGTGAATAAAAAGTCATCCGCCCAGCAGGCGATCCAAGGCCTTGTCCATTTTCACATTCAGTATAATGCCTTTAAGAGGATACCTTTAACTCCTCAGAGCTATGATTCCGATATCTGCAAACAAACCCTTCATCGTATACAAGTCATGCACCCAACGAACCGATCTATAAGCTTACTATCTCTGAGACGCTTTAGCCATTGGAACATCAAAGTACACAAGTCATATACATGAAGTAGTTCATTTACTCAGGATTAAGGTTATTGCACAATGAACGTCAAAAGCAGATTGATCCACTCATAGCGGACTACATAGATCAATCACGCTTTAGTCCCAGTCCAATATGTCACCACCAAGTAATATATCTATGTCTCTACTTGGGAGTCCAGCTCAAGACAGTCAAGACAAACTGTCCCCTCCAAGGCTTTAGACAACATAATAGTCTTAACATGAGTTGGATGCTCGGTCTAACCCTATAGACTACAGACCATAGTTTAGACCGCTAACTTTAGAACATTGTCTTCTCGCATACAAAAGTCCATTGCATGCAACGTTCTAACAATTTTAACATAGTAGTCAGTGAGCCATATTTGCTTACATTTACTTTAACATGTAAATAAGACGAGGACATATAGCAATGTAATGAATAACCTCTATATATAATTTTATTATCCAGTTCAAAATGAATACATCAAAATGTCTCTAATACTTAGGGCATTTCCTAACAAAAACAACCGAAAATCTCCTAGGAGATTTACTCCAAAAATTCGGCCATTATCAAGGAGGAGAGAATCTAAATTCAACTGGTATTGAAACTTGAATTTTTCCTTGAACCTTATCCACAAAAATATGAAAATTCATTGAGGATAATCCTCAAAATTTTCGTCCATATTTGGTTAGGATTTGAATTCAAAATTCAAGTAGGATTCTAACAAGATTTTCCTCTCCATATCCAACTCAAATTTGAATTTCATTCCTTGTGGATTTACCACAACAAATTTGAATCCCACTTGGACTATGATTCAAAATTTGAATTTCAAATTCAAATTTCAAATTCAAATTTTAAAATTCAGATTTCAAAATTCAAATTTCAAATTTCAAATTTCAAAATCCACAAAACAGTTGTATTTCAAATTCTTGTTCTCATGGATAATTTTCTACAACTCTAATCCAATCTCAAATAAAATCATGGCAACTTTATTTGGAGTTCGAATAATTGTGTACTCTATTATCCAAAACAAAATCTGAATCCAACCGAAGAGAATCTTGTCGACCATCCTAATCCTATGTCAACACCATCCATGCATAATAAACTAGACAATAGCATACACAAATCAATTTGCCAAACGTTAAGGAATTATGTGGAGCTAGTAGAGGGACTGATTAGACATATATAATCGGGCTCCCGCAAGTCCATAAGATCATCATTCTTTACTGAATAACTCAATCATATGATCACTAATTTCAGAATCACACCACTATAAACCTGAAACTGAACTCCCAATTATATATCATATTACGTAAGCCTATGACAAGCTATCATCCAATGACCTTGTAATGTATGCAGAACCTTCATATGATATCCATGATCAGCCTTAGGCCAAAGTCTGTTTAATCCTACTAATCAGGCTATCTTAAAATTCCATTATACTACCGAATAAAGAAAATGATTATTCACCATATATGAATAAGAAGTCATCCGCCCAGCAAACGACCCAAGGCCTTGTCCATTTTCACATTCAGTATAATGCCTTTAAGAGGATACCCTTAACTCCTTATTAGAGCTATAATTTCGATATCTGTAAATGAACCCTTCATCGTATACAAGTCATGCACCCAATGAACCGGTCTATAAGCTTACTACCTCTGAGATGCTTTAGCCATTGGAACATCAAAGTATACAGGTCATATACATGCAGCTGTCCATCTACTCAGGATTAAGGTTACTGCACAATGAACGTCAAAAGCAGATCGATCCACTCAAAGCTGACTTCGTAGATCAATCACGCTTTAGTCTCGGTCTAATATGTCACCACTAAGCAACATATCTATGTCTCTACTTAGGAGTCTATGTTCCGGACAGTCAAGACAAACCGTCTCCTCCGAGGCTTTAGACAACATAATAGTCTTAACATGAGTTAGATGCTCGGTCTAACCCCATAGACTACAGACCATAGTTTAGACCGCTAACTTTAGAACATTGTTTTCTCACATACAAAAGTCCATTACATGCAATGTTTTAACAGTTTAACACAAGCAGTCAGGGAGCCATATTTGCTTACATTTACTTTAACATGTAAATAAAACGAGGACAGATAGCAATGTAATGAATAACCTTTGTATATATAATTTTATTATCCAGTTCAAAATAAATACATCAAAATGTCTCTAATGCTTAGGGCATTTCCTAACAAAACTTCCATTAGTAGAATTTTCATATAATAACAACTACCAAGCTTCTATAGGAATGGCGCCCTATGAAGCTTTATATGGAAGGAAGTGTAGATCACCTACCCACTGGTATGATCTACAAGAAAAGTAGCTGCAGAAGATAGATTTTATGCAAGAAACAACTGATGCAGTTGCAAAGATACAGTGACGAATGAAGATTGCACAGAGCCGACAGGAAAGCTATGCGGACAAATGATGAAGATCCTAAGCATTTAACAAAGGGGATTTCGTATTCCTAAGAGTTTCACCGATGAAAGGAATAGTTCATTTCGGTAAGAGAGGGAAATTGAGTCTAAGATATGTCGGACCTTTTGAAATTATCGAACGCATTAGGAAGGTTACCTATAAGTTGGCATTACCTCCAGAAATGTCAGTAGTGCATAATGTGTTTGATGTGTCGATGTTGCGGAAGTACATATCGGATCCGTCCCATGTACTGAAACATAAACTGATCCAAATTCAAGAAGATCTAATGTATAAAGAGAGGTCCATACAAATTTTGGCACGAGAAGAAAAAGTCTTAAGGAATAAGACGATCCCATTAGTCAAAGTGCTGTGGAAAAATGACAACATCAAAGAGGCTACATGGGAATGCAAGGATGAAATTAGAAATTTTACCCCCACTTCTTCTAAATTTTCGAGGATGAAAATTTTATAAGGAGGGGTGAACGTGATAACCGGGAATTTTCAGATTCTCGGAGAGAATTAAAATTATATGTATATAACAATTTTAATGTATAAAATGTGAAAAGTTATGTTTTAATACTGTTAAGAATGCAACAAAATGTTTTAACAGTGTTAAAGAGAGTGAGTTCGGAGATGGGAAAATCTTTCCGAACAAAAACGGGTGAGACAGCCTTAAAACAGAGCCGAAAACCCCAGAGAGTGCGCCGAAGTGCACTAAAAGATGAAATTTAAGGTAATGGATTTTGGTCAAGTGGAAGCAAAATAAGGCAGACCGATCACACCAGAGGTGTTAGAAACCCACCCACGCGATTTCGATAAATTTCCGTTTGGTTTGACTTTCGGTCAACCGTTGACCATGAATTAATATATATGAATTAATTGGGTGATGTCATGATGACATCAAAATTGTGACGTAATAAATGTGAAATTAAAGCTTATTAAAGAAGTTAGTTAGCATTAATAGCTAAGATTAAAGGGATCTTAGATCAATGGCCAAGATTAAGCCAAAATGGCTTGAAAAAATTTAAGAAAACGGCAAAAAGGGGAGTCAGCCATGGAAGAAAAAAATCAGCAAAAGATATTATTTTTGACGCCAAAAAGTTTGCAAAAATGTCCTTAAATAATTTCCTAATTATTGGGAAAAATTGCTAAATGGTCCTCTATCATTTGCCTATAAATAGGTGAAGAGAAATCACTTGGAAATGTTTGAAAAATTCAGCCAAATGCTGTCCAAATCTGACCGTTCACTCTCCCTCCCATTCCAAGCCAAAATTTGGCAAGTTTTCTTCACAAAATTAGCCTCCAATCCTAGTCCAAGTTGCAAGGGATCAAGTTGATAAGGTGAGCCACTAAATTGAAGAATTTTTCATTGATTTTCTTCATGAAAACTGTGGCATGTTGGGTGTGGAAAAAATGATGAAAAGTTGTTGAATTGTTTAGTGTTTATGATGGTTTGGTGTTCTAGTGATGAAAGCATGATTTAGAATTAAGAAACAAGCAAATTTTGTTGCATGTTTCCTATAAAATCTGTGGGTTTATGAGTAAAGAAAATGAGAAAATTTTGTGATACATTTGATGAGGAAATGTGTTAGGAAATGCCCTAAGTATTAGAGACATTTTATGTATTTATTTTGAACTAGATAATAAAATTATAATATAGAGGTTATTCATTACATTGTTGTTTGTCCTTATTCTATTTACATGTTAAAGTAAATGTAAGCAAATATGGCTTACTGACTGCTTGTGTTAAAACTGTTAGAACGTTGCATACAATGGACTCTTGTATGCAAGAAGACAATATTCTAAAGTAAGCGGTCTAAACTAAGGTCTGTAGTCTATGGGGTTAGACCAAGCATTTAACTCATGTTAAGACTATTATGTTGTCTAAAGCCGTGGTGGGGATAGTTTGTCTTGACTGTCCGGAGCGTAGACTCCTAAGTAGAGACATAGATATGTTGCTTGGTGGTGACATGTTAGACCAGGACTAAAGCGTGATTGATCTACGTAGTTCGCTATGAGTGGATCAATTTGCTTTTGATGTTCATTATGCAATAACCTTAATCCTGAGTAAATGAACTACTTCATGTATATGACTTGTGTACTTTGATGTTCCAATGGCTACAGTGTCTCAGAGGTAGTAAACTTATAGACCGGTTTGTTGGGTGCATGACTTGTATACGATGAAGGGTTTGTTTACAGATATCGGAATCATAGCTCTAAGGAGTTAAAAGTATCCTCTTAAAGCCATTATACTAGTGAAAATAGACAAGGCTTTGGGCCATCTACTGGGTAGATGAATTCTTATTCACATATGGTGAATAATCATTTTCTTATTCAATAGTATAACGGAACTTTAAGATAGCCTGATCAATAGGATTAAACAGACTTTGACCTAAGGCTGATCATGGACATCATATGAGGGTTCTGCATACATAACATGGTCAATGGACATTAGCTTGTCACAGGCTTTTGTAATACGGTGTATAATTGGGAGTTCAGTTTCAAGTTTATAGTGGTGTGACTCTGAAATTAGTGATCATGTGATTGAGTTATTATTCGGTACAGAATGATGATGATATGGATTCACGGGAGCCTGATTATTTATGTCCAATTGGTCCCTCTGCTAGCTCCACATAATTCCTTAACAGTTGGCAAATTAATTTGTGTATGCTTATTGGCTAGTTGATTATGCATGGATGGTGTTGACATAGGATTAGGATGGTGGACAAGATTCTCTCCAGTTGAATTCATAATTTGTTTTGAATAATAGAATACACAATTATTTGAACTCCAAATAAAGTTGCCATGATTTTATTTGAGATTGGATTGGAGTTGTAGAAAATTATCCATGAGAGTAAAATTTGAAATACAACTTTTTGTGGATTTTGAAATTTGAAATTTGAAATTTGAAATTTAAAATTTGAATTTGAAATTTAAAATTTGAATTTGAATTTTGAATTTGAAATTCAAATTTGAAATTCAAATTTGAAATTTGAATTTGAAATTTAAATTTGAATATTGAATTTTGAAATTTGAATTTGAAATTTGAATTTTGAATTTTGAATTTGAATTTTGAATTTTGAATTTTGAATTTTGAAATTTTAAATTCAAATTTTAAATCACAGTCCAAGTGGAATTCAAATTCTTTGTGGATAATTCCACAAGGTTAGAATTCGAATTTGAGTTGGATTATGGAGAGGAAAATCTTATTTGAATTCTACTTGAATTTTGAATCCCAATCCAAACTAAAATGGTCAAAAATTATTGAGGGAAATCCTCCTAGATATTTTCGGTTTTTGTGGATAAGGTTCAAGAAAAATTCAAGTAAGAAAATCCTAGTTGAATTTGGATTCTCTCCTCCCTAAAAGTGGAAGAAAATTTTGAGGATTAATCCAAGGGGATTTTCAGTTTTTTAATGGATAAGGATGAGATTAATTCAAGCTAGAAAATCCTATTTGAATTTTGATTCTCTTCACACTTTAATGACCTAATCTGGTTATGTTTTGGCACAAAGGGGAATCGGTTTTTATGAGGGAATTGGGAGATAAAATTCAAGTTAAAATCCTATTTGAATTTTGAATGAAAAATCCTTAAAGTGGCCAAATTCTTTTTGGTTGGATAAGGCCTAGAATTTTCAAATTTTTATGAGTGGATAAGGGAGAAAATCTTCTCCTAATCCAATTCGAATTCATATGATCACCTCATGCAAGTCTATAAATAGAGGTCCTGCCACTCCGGTTCTCTCAAACCATAGACTCTCAGGTGAGTAGGCTTATTGTTGCATAACTCACCGTGACAATAAGTTCTTTAGAGATCTGGGTGGTCGGAAGAAGACTAGCAGTGCTAACATACCGGTCGAGAAACCGAGTACCCACACACTCTGCCATACAGGAATTGGAGAATAATAGAGAAGGCTAATTGGTTGAAGCCCTTCAGTCATTCTCCTCCTGCAGTATTGGCATCCTCTTGAGGTATGACTTTTATTATTATTAGTTTATTGTTCCGTTGTGCTACTCTGATACATTTTTACCGATTTAATTCCTACAAAATATTGATATTATTTTATGATATTAGGCTTAGAAAATCCCAAAAAAATTATAGAACAAAATTATTACGGTCCCAAGACCCGTCAAGAGCAAAATGGTCATTTTGACTAAAAATTTACAAAAGGCTCGGAAAAGACCGTTAAGGATCTAGAATGCTTTAAATAAGGTTCTAGAGGCCATAACTAAGATTTTAAAATTGAAAATCTAAAATTTTTAAAGTACACAGGGGTGTATTTTGGAATACGGGTGTGTAGTGTAAATCCGAGAGGTACACGAGATTGGACACGGGTGTGTTGCAAGCCGTGTACCACAAATGGAGATGAAATGTGTTGTGAAGTTAATTACAAAATGAATATATCCAATGTGATAAATAATGATGGGTATTAATAGACAATACTCTGTCTGTAGGGACCCAAACTAGAGGAGATAACAAAATTGGGGAGGATTTCCGAAGGTGGATATTATCGAAGTTGTGGTAAGTTCAAGCATTTTCATGTCTACAACATGAAATACTGTGATATTTAATTATGTACTAATTGTACATTAGATGTTATGTCTTACGGGCACTAGGGTGTAAATAGACTAACACACCCAGATAAGTAATAAAGTGAGATGTGTACTGTGGGTACACTACGGAAGGAGTGTGATTAAATTTAATATACACTCTTAAAAGAAAGAATGTGTAAGACCTACAGGCAACAAAAGTTTCTAACTTTGAGGTCATGATTAATACCACCCAGTCGGAACTGTAATTGAAAGATGGTAATGAAACCATGTTTGGCGTACCGGCCTCCAATAATAAGGTGGAGGTTTACAGGTCCTTCAGGGACACAAGAACCACTTTGGGATGGACTGGGGAGGATTAGCCTTAGGGTCGCTCCCAAGACCCCTCACAGTCAGTGCGCACATGAAAATTGTACAAGATGAAAATGAGCTCGAATCTAGAACATAATCAAAGATAATGACCAAAAATGTGATGAAAGCCATAATTGAGCATAATTGAGCATAACCAACACTAACGTTAAGTGTAGTGGACTCGGTTAGGGTGACATGAATAGTAACCGATTAGAGTCAAAGTTACTATTTATCAATCAAAGTCAAAATACTGTTCATGGGTGAATAGTACTATTCATACGAAATTTTATTTTTGACATTTTTGAATCTATGTGATTCATATTATGCATGTTCAAAATTACTAAGCCTGTTAGCTCACTGGTTTGTTCATGTTGTAGGTAAGAAACCTGTCCAGTAGATTACGTGGATGGCGGTAGGATACGCGGTGCCAATGGAATAGGGAATCCACTGTGGATTATGGTCTTGTTACTAGTCTTCCGTTGAGCATCAAAAGAGAGAGAGATGAAAAAAATGTATTTTTGAGAAACAAACTTGAGATTATGTATTTTTGTAAATACTGTACTGCATTGCAAAAAGACAACTAAAAGTTTAGTTTTAAATTTTATATGGCTTTCGTACTTAGCTTTCATGTGAGGAAAGTATTTTGAAAAAGAAAAAAAAATATGGGTGAAAATTTTGGGCCCTATCAAATGAGAGTTTCAAAGTAAAATTGTTTTTGGTGATGACCCGACGAGGTGCACGGGTCATCTCGATCGACAATAGAGTCGGATGGCGACAGTTTTGCATGGCCGAGGTCGGGGGCATCACATAATAAGCTTATAGATTGGTTCGTAGGGTACATGACTTGTATATGATAGAGGGTTTGATCATAGCTCTAATAAGGAGTTAAGGGTATCCTCTTAAAGGCATTACACTGGATGTGTAAATAGACAAAACCTTGGGTTGTCTGCTAGGCAGATGAATTCTTATTCACATATGGTGAATAATCATTTTCTTATTCGGTAGTATAATGGAACTTTAGGATGGCTTAATCAGTAAGTTGAATGGGCTTTGACTTAAGGCTGATCATGGATATCATATAGGGTTTTGTATACATGATAAGGTCATTGGACAATAGCTTGTCACAGGCTTTCGTAATGCGGTATATAATTGGGAGTTCAATTTCAGGTTTATAGTTGTATAACTCTGAAATTAGTGATCATATGATTGAGTTGTTTGTTGTAGAATGATGACCACATGGATTTACAAGAGCCTGATTATATATATCTAAATGGTCCCTTTACTAGGTCCACATAATTCCTTAACGAATGGCAAATTAATCAGGGCATACTTATTGACTTGTTGTCATGCACGGATATAGGTGGCGTCTCAAAGGATATGGGTGGAAGACAAGATTCTCTCCTAATTGAATTTGAATTTTGTTTTAGATAAGAGATTACATAATTATTTGAATTCTAAATAAAGTTGCCATGATTTTATTTGAATTTGAATGGGAGTTATAGAAAATTATCCATGAGGGCAAAAAATTTGAAATTCAAGTTTTTTGTGGAGTTTGAAATTTGAATTTGAAATTTGAATTTGAAATTTAAATTTGAAATTTGAATTTGATATTTGAATTTGAAATTTAAATTTGAAATTTGTATTTGAAGTTTGAATTTTGAAATTTGAACTTGTAAAATTTGAATTCAAATTTTGAATCACAAACCAAGTGGCAACTGAATTTTATTGTGGATAAATCCATATGGAAAATTTAGTTTTCTTGTGGACAACGGTAGAGAGGAAAATGTTGTTTGAATCCTACTTAAATTTTGAATCATGATCCTCCTAGTTTCACTGAATTTCTTTAGGCTTATCTCCTTTGAGAGGAATCGGTTTTGGTGGATAACGATGAAGGAAAGTTACAATCCTATTTGAATTTTGAATCTCTCCCTCACATGGTGTAACTGAATTTCCTCTATGGATAATGCCAAAGGGAGAATCAGTTTTTGTGGATAAGGATGAGATGAAATTCAAGTTAAAATCCTATTTGAATTTTGTTTCTTACTTCCTCTTGGTGTAGCTAAATCCAGCCATGCTCTTCGCCTTAGAGGGAATCGGTTTTTGGCTGAAAAGGGAGACAAAAATTCAAGTCAAATCCTGTTTGACTTTTGAATACAAGATCTCCTAGGGATGGCCGAAAATTCGAGGGAGATTTTGGCCTATGGGAGTTCAGATTTTTTTGTGGAAAAGGGAGAAAAAGTCTTCTCTTGGTCTAATTCAAAATTCAAGGGATCACCTCATGCAAAATTATAAATAGGGGTTCTACTACTCTAGTTCTCTTTGACTACAGACTTTCAGGTGAGCAGGCTTATTATTACACAAATCACCATAGCAATAAGTTCTTTAAGAGATTTGAGTGGTTGGAAGGAGACAAGCCACGTTAGTATACCGATTAAGGATCTGGGTGCCCACACACTTTGTCGTTTGAGAATTGGAGAATAGTAGAGAAGGCTAGTTAGTTGAAGCCCTCCGGTCACTTTCCTACTGCATTCTTGGCATCCTCTGAAGGAAAATTTATTGTTGTTAATTTATTATATATGACATTACAAGACATTTAACGATCTTAAAAAATTTTTATAATTCCACTGTGCAATTTTGATCAATTTTTCCTATACTATAAAGTTAAGCCTGCTTATAACAATTTAAAAAATTAAAATAATCACATACTTTATACATAATTCATGGTAACAACATAAAAGAATCCTAGAATATCACTCTCTAAATTTCAAATCCATACATAAAGTAGATATAAAATAATTATCTAATTTATGTACATGACATAATCATGAGTGGGCTCTAATACCAATTAAAGGAAAAATCGGTAAAATTGCATAGTAGAATTACAAAAAATTTTTAAAGATCATTAAATTAACTCGTGATGCCATATACAATAAATTAACAACAATCAATTATACCTTTAGAGGAAATGCCTGAGATGCTGGAGGAAGTGACAGAAAGGCTTTAACCAACTAGCCTTCTCTACTATTCTCCAATTCTAGGATGGCAAAATGTGTGGGCACCTGGATCCTTAATCGGTATACTAGCACAGCTTGTCTCCATACGACCATCCAGATCTTTTTAAAACTTATTGTTACGATGATTTGGGTAACAATGAGCCTGCTCAAAATCCAAATGTTGAATTTTGAATTAGACTAAGAGAAGATTTTCTCTCCCAATTCTCTTCAAAATCTGAATCTCCTTCTAGGCCAAAAGTAAGGATAGATTCGGCCACCTAAGGGAAAAGTGGACTTCAAAATTCAAACAGGATTTAAACTTGAATTTTGTCTCCTTCAAGAACCACAAAACTGATTCCCTTTAAGGCAAAACCATGGCTAGATTCGGCCATACCAAGGGAAGGAGGATTCAAAATTCAAACAAGATTGAAACTTAAATTTTCTCTCTTCCTTATCTAAACAAAAACCGATTCTCTCCCAAGGGATAACCCTAAAGAATTTGGCCAATTTTGGTGCTAGAAGGATTTAAAATTTAAGTAGGATTTAAACAAGATTTTCCGCTCCTTTACCACAAGAAAACCGATTCCCATTAGGAGCATACTCCCTTATAGAATTCGGTCCCCATTATGTTTGTGATTCAAAATTTGAATTCAAATTTCAAATTTAAATTTCAAACTCTACAAATATTTGAATTTTGAATTTTATCCACATGAATACTTTTCCACAACTCTAATTCAAATTCAAATAAAATCATGGCAACTTTTTTTGAAATTCAAATAATTGTGTAATCTCTTATCCAAAACAAAAATCAAATTCAAATAGGAGCGAATCTTGTCTTTGACCCTTATCTAAAGTGGACGCCTCCTTTCTTTGTGCAAGGACAAGATTTTGTTCAATTCAAATTCAAATAGGATTCAAATTTCAAATATTTATTTTAAGACAAGATTTTTAAAATTCAAATCAATCATATATTTGAATTTCAAATTAATTAATTTAAATTTTAAATCTTATCATCCAAAAATAAATATTTATCTTATTTATAGAATAATACAAAATTACAATTTTTCCCCTCCAACACATAGAGAAAAACACCTACACCCTATGGAAGGGTGATTCGGATTTTTTTTCTTCACAAAATGCAAGACAACAAGCCAATAAGTATATTGTATGATAAAATCAATCAAAATTGCATAGTGGAATTACAAAAATTTTTCAAGATTATTAAATAACTTGTGATGTCATAAATAATAAATTAATAACAATAAATTTATACCTTCAGAGGACACCAAGAATGCAGGAGAAAAGTGATCGGAGGGCTTCAACCAACTAACCTTTTCTACTGTTCTCCAATTCCTAGACAACAAAGTGTGTGGGCACCCAGATTCTCAATCGGTATACTAGCACAGCTTGTCTTCTTCTGACCACCTAGATCTCTTTAAGGGCTTATTGCTATACTGATTTGTGTAACAATAAGCCTGCTCACTTGAGAGCCTATAGTCTGTGAAAACTAGAGTGGTAGGACCTCTATTTATAATTTTGCATGAGGTGATCTCTTGAATTTTGAATTTGATCAAGAGAAGATTTTCTCTCCCTTTTCCACACAAAAATCCGAACTCCCTTAGGCCAAAATCTTCCTTGAATTTTCGGCCACCCCTAGGAGATCTTGTATTCAAAATTCAAATAGGATTTGACTTGAATTTTTGTCTTCCTTATTCAGCCAAAAACCGATTCCCTTTAATGCTAAGATCATGGCTAGACTCGACCATGCCAAGAGGAAGTAAGACACAAAATTTAAACAGGATTTTAACTTGAATTTCAACTCACCCGTATCCATAAAATACCGATTCTTTCTTAGGCATTATCCATAGAGAAAATTCAGTTACACCATGTGAGGGAGAGATTCAAAATTCAAATAGGATTGTAACTTGAATTTTCCTTCATCCTTATCCACCAAAACCGATTCCTCTCATAGGAGATAAGCCTAAAGAAATTCAGCCACACTAGGAGGATCATGATTCAAAATTCAAGTAGGATTAAAACAAGATTTTCCTCTCCACCTTTATCCACAAGAAAACCGAATTTGCCATGTGGATTTATCCACAACAAAATTTGGTTACCACTCGGTTTGTGATTCAAAATTTGAATTCAAATTTTAAAGCTCAAATTTCAAATATTCAAACTTCAAATACAAATTTAAAATTTAAATTTCAAATTCAAATATCAAATTCAAATTTCAAATTTAAATTTCAAATTCAATATTTGAATTTCAAATTTCAAATTCAAATTTCAAACTCCACCAAAAAACTTAAATTTCAAATTTTGCCCTCATGAATAATTTTCCACAACTCTAATTCAAATTCAAATAAAATCATGGCAAATTTATTTAGAATTCGAATAATTGTGTAATCTCTTATCTAAAACAAAATTCAAATTCAATTAAGAGAGAATCTTGTCTTCCACCCTTATCTTTTGAGGACACCACCTATATCCATGCATGACAACAAACCAATAAGTATACTCTGATCAATTTGCCTTCCGTTAAAGAATTATGTGGAGTTAGTAGAGGGACCACTTGGACATATATTGTGATAACCAAGAATTTTCAGATTCTCGGAGTGAATTAAAATTGTATGTATATAAAAATTTTACTGTATAAAATGTGAAAAAATTGTGTTTTAATACTGTTAAGAATGCAACAAAATATTCTTACAGTGTTAAAGAGAGTGCGTTTGGAGATGGGAAATCTTCCTAAACAGAAACAGGTGAGACGACCTAAAAATGGAGCCAAAAACCCTGAAGAGTGCACTTAAGTATACTAAAAGACGAAAATTTATGGTAATGAATTTTGGTCAAGCGAAAGCAAAATAAGACAGACCGATCGCACCAGAGGTATCAGAAACCCGCCTACACGATTTTGGTAGAATTCTGTTTGGTTTGACTTTCGGTTAACCATTGACCATGAATTAATATATATGAATTAATAGGGTGATGTCATGATGACATCAAAATTATGATGTGTTAAATGAGAAATTAAGGCTTATTAAAGAAGTTGGGTAGCATTAATGGCTAAGATTAGTGGAATCTTAGATCAATGGCCAAGATTAAGCCAAAATGGCTTGAAAAAAAATTTAAGAAAATGGCTAAAAAGGTAGTCGGGCAAAGGAGAAAAAATCGGCCAAAATTTTATTTTTGACCCCAAGAAGTTTGCAAAAAAGTCCTTAAACAATTTCCTCATTGTTTGAAAAATTTGCTAAATGGTCCTCCATCCTTTTGCCTATAAATAGGTGTGAAAATTCATTTGGAAAAAATGAAGAAAAGCAGCCAAATTCTGCCTTCTTGAATCCATGAGCTTTCTTCCCCTTTTAAGCCAAAAGTTTGACAAATTTCTTCCCAAAACTAGCTTCCAAACTCACATCAAGGTTCAAGAAGACAAAATGATAAGGTGAGCCACCATTTTGAAGCATTTTTCCTTGAATTTGTTCGAGAAATTCATGCATGTTGGGTGTAGGAAAAATGATGAAAAGGTTGACGAATTATTTAGTGTTTATGTTGGTTTGGTGTTATGTTGATTAAAGCATGTTGTATAATCTAAAAACAAGCAAAATTTGTGAATGTTTCTAAGAAAAATCCGTGGCCTATGAACATGAAATTATGGAAAAATTTGTGATGAATTTAGTGAAGAAAGGATTGGTAAATGATTATAAGATTGAGGAAAAATTTTCTTAAGGCTTTGAACATGAAACCGTGGCATGTAATGGCTAGGTTGGAATGAAAATTTCTTAGGTTTTCAATGTTGAATTGTGTATTAGAAAGCCTAAGAATGAAATATGGTAATTGAGTTTTGTGGAACAAAATTTTGTGGTGTTGAATACCATGAAAAACCGTGGGCATAATTGAAGGAAAATGGTGAATATTCTGTTGTGATTTGAATGATGATAATGTGAAAAAGTTTTACGTAAAGTTTGATAACTTTACGTAAAATAGGCCTCTGGTATAATACATGGCAGGTACAAAGGTTCTGAGGCATACCTAACGTCGGGGAAACCTAAAAGTATAAGCGGAAATGCTGCCAAAATTTCTTAAACGGCATAAGGGCATTTCGGGAAATTAGGGGTAAAAATATAGGCTCGGAAATGAAATCGAGACCCCTAGGTATGTTAGAATCAGTAATGGAAATTAAAAACAAAAAGGAATAGTAAAATGACCCTTTGATGCCTAAAATGCCGAGAGCAGAAAAAATTAACATTAGGAGTATTTTAGGAAATGAAAGGGAAAATTTATGGATGGGATAGAAAACCCGAGCCCCTCGATAACCAAGGCTTGGGAACGGGATGAGAAATGTTTCAAGAGTAGTGAAATACCTATTTGAGGCTCCGAGACGCTAGAAAAATGAGAAACGACCCTAGGTGTTGGATGAATAATACCTGAGGGTTGGGTGGGAAATAGTTACCGGTTTTACAGCAAATAATACTGTAAAAATATACCAAAGCCTAAGATATATTATTTTATGATATTTAGGCTTAGAAAATCCCAAAAAAATGATAGAACGGAATTGTTACAGTCCCGAGACCCGTCAGGGGTAAAATGGTCATTTTGACTAAAAATTTCTGAAAGGCTCAGAAAGGACCGTAAAGGATCTAAAATGCTTTAAATTAGATTCTAGAGGCCATAACTAAGATTTTAAAATTAAAAATAAAAAAAATTATGAGTACACGGGCGTGTACACTAAAACACGAGCGTGTAATGGAAACCCGAGAGGTACTGTGACGCCTTAAATTCTATTTAAGGGTCAATATATAATTTAAATAAAATTAGTGTGCCAAAAATTAATTAAAAATCTTTTGGAAACCCTAGGGTGGTTTCCTAGTCAAATTCCGCTCAAAAAGTCAACAATTTGAACTTCAAAAAGAAACCCTAAAATATTTGGCCATCACTTGGGATTTTAATTAAAATTTAAATTCCACAAATCCAAGGAGGATTTAAATTCAAATTTCATCCCTTAAATATAAAGAAGAAATTTTGGCCATAAAGTATAGGAAATAAAGGAGATTTTTATTTGAATCAAAAGCTAGGTCAAAACTCAACCAAAATTTAAATTATTTTTCCTTAAAAACTAAGGGATAATTTTGGCCACCTAAAGGGAAATAAGAGAGAAAACCCTAGCCTCAAAACAGCACAAAAACTTTCCCTTTTACCCTTATAAATTTCAGCCAAACAAGGAAGAGAAAGGGAAAGAAAGAAAACCTAGTATAAAAACCCTCTTTTGACTCTCATTCACCCTTCCTTTCACACTCAAAAATTCGGCCAGCTTTCCCTTCTCTCCTCTCTGAATTTTTCTCTCCCAAAACACACCCAAAACAGCAAACAAAACCTATCAAAAGGCAGCTCAAAGATTCAACAATTTTTGAGACAAAAACAAGGTGAGAAATCAAACTTTTTCCTTCCTTCTCCTTTTGGTTTTAAATCCGAATTTTTATATGGTTTTCTCCACTGTTTTCCCTACTGTTTTGAAGACTCCAACACTCACACAAATTCAGCCAAAAAGGAGACCAAGCATCAAAAATAGTGCAGCACAAACAAGGTGTGAATCTCTCTCTCAAACCCTAAAAATTTTGCCTATTTGTTCCCTTTCAAAAACCCTATTATCACATGTCTAAATTTTATGATTTTTGCCAATTTGATTCTTGGGTTGTGTTAATGACATATAAGTAAGGTTTTCCACAAAATTTCGTGATCATTGGACGAAAATTGAATTGGTTTGAGGCTAATCGAAATTCGGACACAGAAAAACGGAAATCTGGAAAATTACCATATGAACAGTAAATTTGTGTCAGCCATAACTTGAGTCTTAAAAACGATTTTCGAGTGATTCTTGAGCCTAAAATTGAATTCAAGATGTCCCCTAAATCCCTGCAAAATGTCAGAACCAAACTCATCCATTTACATAGTCAAAATATTTTTCTAAAATAGGCGGACAGAACTGCCAGTTTTTGAACTGAAACCGAAACCCAGATTTTATGCCTGAAAACAACCCCTCGGTTTTTGGCCTAATTGAATGAACAAATGATGTCTAAAAATTATAAAAATTATATGAAATTAAAGCTACGGATGTCTAGTTTAACATATTAAAAATTTAAAATTTTTGGGATTAAAAATGAATTGATATTGATTTTACAATCAGCCTAGGTCAGTCTGTCCATGTCCAGTAATATCCTAACTTAGAGTTTTTCACAAATTTTAAATCCCAAATATTTATTAAACGTTTTGAAATCTTTTGTGGCACACTAAAATGATTGGATGATTTTGTCTAGACCTAGACTGATCATATGTTGTGATTATAGGATTTATTTGACGTTCTTGCTTGATTGGTGGATCACGTTATCGCAACGCTTGTGCGATAATCGAGGTAGGACGTTCTAGCATTTTCTGGGAGTAGTCAAGTGTTTTAAATTTTCCTGTTTTATCGATGGCATGCTGTTTTCAGTTTATGAAATTATTATATTATTTTTGATGAAATAAACGCATGCAACGTATTTGGTAATTAAATGTGTATTTTTAAAACGTGTTTTGATTTATGGCATAATACAACTTGGTAAATACCATCTTTTGAATAATCCAGTGAACATAATTGAGGTGTAGTTCACGATCATTGTAAATGATGCGTGCGTCCTAGAGTTGACGTCATGGGGGAAGGTCCCTAAACCTGCGCAGGGCCGTTCGGCCTATTTAGACCGTAACGAGATGATCTAGGATAATTCAAATTCGAGGTACGTATATTATAGCTACGACAAGTCCTCACTCATAATATGATGGTTTGTTTTAATGATTTATTATTTTAATATCGGGGCACGTATATTGCAGCTACGCTAAGTCCTCAGCAGAATAAAACTTGCATTAAAAATGTTTTTCACGAAATTGTTTATTATTTTTTTTCTGTTATGATTATTATGTCATGTATTTTTTTTTAAATTTTTGATTATTTTTGGAAACGAATATTATGCCATATTTTTAAATGTTATCTGTTAACCCACCTTTGTTTCTGTCCTACTGAGCCAGCGCTCACGTCCCTTTTTCTTTGTGATTTCGAAATGGCTACTTCCAGGTACGGGAGGTAGCAGTTCCGAAATTCGTTGAGATATCCGTTACTACCGAAGATGATGCTATCCGTTTTCTCCATCTTCTTCTTTCTGTTTCTCGTTCTGATGTAATGAGACTTTAAGTTTGTACTTTATTTCACGTTATTCAAATTTCATGCTTAGGAATATTTTATGGTTGGTAATTTCTTTTGAAAACTGATTTTGTGTTTGACTTCCGCATTAAAAAGCATTTATTTTCTCCTTTATTTTATTTTGTGGTTATGATGCTACTTTATAATTAGGCTTAGCTAAATTATAATGTTGACCCGTTGTTTTTGTAATAAATGTTTTCCTTAAATCTCGGGTTGATATTATGATTTGGCTGCCGTGTCACGTGTCTAAATTTTGGGCCGTGACAAATAATGGTATCAGAGCCCAGGTTTTCAAAAGGGTTTTTCATCAAAACGTTTTCAAAAGGGTTTTCATCAAAACGTTTTCAAAATACCCAAGCATAGTTTTCCTTACTCTTAGAAGCTTATAGGATTTCCTCTTCCTTCAATCATATGCAGCAAAATGGCTCGTCCCGGCACGCGTAGTCAGAGGCAGTAGAGAGGCAACGACGAAGAGAACCCCGGGAACACGCAGCCTCAAGGGAGTCAGAACACAGCAGTCCCTACACCGAACGATCAGCTAACGGCGATGCAAAATCTCACGGCAGCGATACAGGCTCTCCTCACCGTCTTACCTTTTGAAACACCTAACCCAGCTCCTGTAGCCAATGTTGTTCCTAATGAGACCCAGAGAGCGGGGAGTTCTTCTCAGACTCCTCAGCAAATGCCTACCACCGAAAACCCTACCTCTGGAGCAGTACCTACCCAGCCTATAATACATCCTAAACAGGCAGCCCTAACTCTTTTCTTTAAGCCTCACGTACCCACTTTTGATGGCACGGGCACAGAGATGGATGCCGACTACTGGTTTGATGCCATTCGTAAGCAACTAAAGTTGACTGCCACACCCGCAGAGTTCTGGGTTGAGTTTGCTTCCAACAAGCTGGTGGGTCTAGCCTCTACCTGGTGGGCTAGTATCAAGGATGGTTTGATAGAGGAGCAGAGGTCTTCTTGGACAGTTTTCGAGGATCGTTTTCACGAGCGTTTCTTTTCAGCTCAGTTCCGCGACAGAAAAGCTAGGGAGTTCATCCGTTTGAAGCAAGGGTCTATGTCAGTGCGGGAATAGGAAGCCAAGTTCACTGAATTGGCCCGGTATGCGAAGAATCAGGTTTTGGATGAAGCTACTAAGTGTCTCCGCATTGAGGAAGGGCTTAGCTTCTATGTGAAGAGGGGTGTACAACCGTTCCAGATCAGGGATAGCTACCAGCAGATAGTTGCTAAGGCGTTGACAGTGGAAGAGGGCGACAAGGAGTTCCTTGAAGCTCGTAACAAAAACAAGTCTGGACCAATCCGCAACAAGCCTCAACACAAGCCGCAGACTCCTTACCAGAAGAACCAGCAGTCTCAGGGGTCAGGTTCTCATCAGTCTTCTGGACAGCGACAGGGTCGGGTGAATATGATTACCTGCTTTGAGTGTGGTGATGAAGGTCATAAAAGAAATGTCTGCCCGAAGAGACAGTCGAGAGACAATGCTCATAGACATCATCATCAGCGGAATCAGAATGGTTTTCCACAAAGACAACAGTTTACTTCCCAGTCTTCGCAGTCACAGCGCCCTCAGCTTCCGGTTCCCTATCAGCCTCAGCGCACGAGCCAGTACACTGCGCCTTATGCTCCACATGCTACACCGCTACAGCAGTTCCCAGTGCCGAGTTATCAGAGACCACCACCACAGGGTCAGAGTACGGGCTATCAGCGAGGGAATACAGCTCAAAATCGTGGTAAGGCACCACAGGTACACGCTCTTGGAGCTGACAGCATGGAGATAGATCATGCACCGACTGCATTAGATGGTGTAATTCCTATCTTTGGTACATATGCATATGTTTTGTTTGACACCGGGGCTACACACTCTTTTATAGCCCAACATTATGCTCGTTCACTTGGTTTAAAACTGCAAAATCTTGACTCTCCCTTATGTGTGAAATCCCCGTTGGGCACGACTACCGTTAGTGATGGGTGTCAAGCCTATGTTTATGTTGGGGATGTTTGTTTGAAGGCATCACTTGTAGTAATGCCTATGTTTGCTTATGATGTTATTCTGGGATATGACTGGCTTTCCCGATATGGGATTATGCTTGATTGTCGTAATCGTCGCGTTATCTTTACAACTGATTTCGGACATGTAGTGTCCTATCAGTTAAGCTTAGTTTCAGATGTTGATAGATCTGTTCTGAGGTTAGTGTCGAAGAGTAGACAGGGTATTTTTTGTTTCTTATCCTTGTGTGCGGTGGAAGGATCCAGTTCTGAAAAGAGTACCCAACCTATACCTGTTGTCGATAGTTTTCCAGATGTTTTTCCAAAAGCTCTTCTAGGTTTACCACCTCATCGAGAAATAGAGTTTCGTATCGACTTAGTTCCTAGAACAGCTCCTTTTGCTTCTGCTCCGTATCGTATGGCACCTCTAGAGATGAAAGAGTTGTGCAAGCAGCTGGATGAGTTAAAATCGTTGGGCTTTGTCCGAGACAGCAACTCACCTTGGGGTTCATCAGTCCTTTTTGTGAAGAAAGCCGACGGTTCGCTTCGTCTCTGTGTGGACTACAAAAAGCTCAACAGTGTGACCATCAAAAATAAGTATCTGTTACCACGTATAGATGACTTGTTCGACCAGTTGGGTGGAGCTTGTTTCTTCTCCAAGATTGATTTGAGATCCGGTTATCATCAGCTTCGGGTTAGAGAGGAGGATATCCCGAAGACGGCATTCCGAATGAGGTATGGCAGTTATGAGTTCTTAGTAATGCCTTTCGGTTTGACAAACGCGCCAGCAGCCTTCATGGATATGATGAATTGAGTCTTCCGACCTTTTCTTGATAAGTTCGTCATCTTATTCATCGACGACATCCTCATCTATTCCCGAACTCGTGAAGATCATGCACAGCATCTCAGTATAGTTTTACAGACTCTTTGTGAACATCAGTTGTACGCCAAGAAAGAAAAATGTGAGTTTTGGGTGACAGAGGTTAAGTTTCTCGGACATATCATCTCAGGAGATGGTATATCAGTTGATCCATCCAAGGTTGAAGCGATTCTTAAGTGGGAACGACCGAAGAATGTTCCAGAGATCCGAAGCTTCTTGGGCTTGGCGGGATATTATCGACGTTTTGTACAGGACTTCAGCAAGCTCGCCGCTCCCCTCACCAATCTGACAAAGAAGGATGTACCTTTCGTTTAGGACAACAGCTGTGAGTCAGTCTTCCAAGAGTTAAAGAGTCGTTTGACGTCTGCACCTATCCTTATCATTCCGGATCAGGATCAAGTATATGATGTCTACACCGATGCTTCTCATCAAGGTCTTGGAGCAGTCTTGATGCAACAGAACCGAGTTGTCGCTTATGCCTCACGACAGCTAAAACAACACGAACGAAACTACCCTACACACGATCTAGAATTAGCTGCAGTAGTGTTTACGCTTAAGATTTGGCGTTGTTATCTGTACGGTGCCAGCTTTAGACTGTTTTCAGATTACAAGAGTTTGAAATACCTAGCTACACAGAAAGATCTCAACCTGCATCAGAGAAGGTGGGTAGAATACATGCAAGACTACAACTTCCAAGTCGAGTACCATCTGAGTAAAGCAAACGTGGTTGCAGATGCACTAAGCAGGAAAAGAGAGGCAGTTCCCAATCTTGATCATGACGCTTCTATAATGGCGATGTAGATAGATGAGTGGGAAAAGGACAGAGTTCTCACAGCTTATCAAGTTCGTTTTGGCGAAGTTCAGGGTCACCCAGTGTTATACAACATAGTGATGGAACCAGACTACGTGCAGAGGATCAAGGAGAATCAGTTGGCAGATACACGTTTCGTTGACATCCGAGATAGATTATTAAAGGGCAAGCGTATTGCAGAGTGGTCGATGGACGCCAGTGGAATTCTTTACAACGAAGGTCGCTTAGAAGTGCCACACATCCCAGAGCTTATACAGGAGATCTTGTCAGAGTTTCATCAGTCGAGGTTTGCCATGCACCCAGGTGGGAACAAGATGTATCAAAACTTAAGATGGTAGCTTTGGTGGAGAGGTATGAAGTTAGATGTGAAGAACTTCGTGGCCAACTGTTTGACGTGTTAGAAAGTAAAGGCAATACGGGAGAGACCCGCAGGTCTGCTCCAACCACTTCAAATACCTCGGTGGAAGTGGGATAGTATAGGAATGGACTTCTTAACCAGCTTACCGAGAGCACAGGATGGATCTGATGGAGTCTGGGTAGTTATAGATCGTCTCACGAAGACTGCGCACTTCATCCTGCTCAAGACGACTTGCACCAAGAACCAGCTAGCCTAGCTTTACATGAGGAACGTAGTCAGATTGCATGGAGTCCCTTCGGTGATCGTTTCTGATCGTGAGACGCGCTTCAACGCTCGCTTTTGGCAAAGTCTACAGGAAGCTCTAGGCGCAGAACTGAACTTCAGCACCGCTTTTCATCCGCAGACAGATGGTCAGTCGGAGCGTCTTATACAGATCCTCGAGGATATGCTACGTGCCTGCGTTCTTGATCTTGGAGATGGATGGAGCAAACACCTCTACATGGTAGAGTTCGCATACAACAACAGTTATCAAGCGAGTATCGGAATGGCACCCTTTGAACTGTTGTACGGAAAGCCTTGTCGATCACCCATCTATTGGGTTGACAACCAGGAAGCAGTAGTGGGTGGACCCGAGATGATCCTAGACCAGTACGAGAAGATTGCCATCATCAAACAATGACTTCTAACAGCACAGAGTCGACAGAAGAGCTATGCAGATCAACGCAGAAAGCCGTTAGAGTTCGAGGTCGGAGAGTTTGGGTTGCTAAAGATTTCACCGAAGAAAGGTATCTCTCGTTTCGGAGTTAAAGGGAAGCTAGCACCGCGTTACATTGGACCTTTCGAGATCGTACGTAGAGTTGGTAAGGTTGCATATGAGCTGAAGTTACCCGACACCTTGGGAGTGCACAACGTTTTCCATGTATCGATACTGAGGAAGAGTGCACGAGCAGAGTCAGAAGTCATTTCAACAGATGATGTAGAAATCCAACCAGATGTCTCTTACGTCGAGGTTCCAGTGAAGATTTTGGATCGTAAGGTCAAGCAGCTGAGAACGAAAACAATACCCATGGTGAAGGTTCTTTGGAGTAACCATGGTGAAGAGGAAGCCACATGGGAAACCGAGAAAGATATGTGTGAGAACCATGCTGAATGGTTCGCTAAGCAGTAGAGTACTTGTAATGTAGTCGACCTAAGTTTGTTTTGTAACCCTACTCTATTCATAGTGGTAGATATACCACTATATGTTCTAAAAGGTGCATTTAGATTTGCTTAATGAAATGAGAAGTGACTCATATTCTTATTCTCTTCTTTAGTATGGAGAAATTCTTAAAGTTTCGAGGACGAAACTATTTTTAGTGGTAGATATTTGTGACGCCTTAAGTTCTATTTAAGGGTCAATATATAATTTAAATAAAATTAGTGTGCCAAAAATTAATTAAAAACCTTTTGGAAACCCTAGGTTGGTTTCCTAGTCAAATTCCGCTCAAAAAGTCAACAATTTGAACTTCAAAAAGAAACCCTAAAATATTCGGCCATCACTTGGGATTTTAATTAAAATTTAAATTCCACAAATCCAAGGAGGATTTAAATTCAAATTTCATCCCTTAGATATAAAGAAGAAATTTCGGCCATAAAGGAAATAAAGGAGATTTTTATTTGAATCAAAAGCTAGGTCAAAACTCAACCAAAATTCAAATTATTTTTCCTTAAAAACTAAGGGATAATTTTGGCCACCTAAAGGGAAATAAGAGAGAAAACCCTAGCCTCAAAACAGCACAAAAACTTTCCCTTTTACCCTTAGAAATTTCAGCCAAACAAGGAAGAGAAAGGGAAAGAAAGAAAACCTAGTATAAAAACCCTCTTTTGACTCTCATTCACCCTTCCTTTCACACTCAAAAATTCGGCCAGCTTTCCCTTCTCTCCTCTCTGAATTTTTCTCTCCCAAAACACACCCAAAACAGCAAACAAAACCTATCAAAAGGCAGCTCAAAGATTCAACAATTTTTGAGACAAAAACAAGGTGAGAAATCAAACTTTTTCCTTCCTTCTCCTTTTGGTTTTAAAACCGAATTTTTATATGGTTTTCTCCACTGTTTTCCCTACTGTTTTGAAGACTCCAACACTCACACAAATTCAGCCAAAAAGGAGACCAAGCATCAAAAATAGTGCAGCACAAACAAGGTGTGAATCTCTCTCTCAAACCCTAAAAATTTTGCCTATTTGTTCCCTTTCAAAAACCCTATTATCACATGTCTAAATTTTATGATTTTTGCCAATTTGATTCTTGGGTTGTGTTAATGACATATAAGTAAGGTTTTCCACAAAATTTCGTGATCATTGGATGAAAATTGAATTGGTTTGAGGCTAATCGAAATTCGGACACAGAAAAACGGAAATCTGGAAAATTACCATATGAACAGTAAATTTGTGTCAGCCATAACTTGAGTCTTAAAAATGATTTTCGAGTGATTCTTGAGCCTAAAATTAAATTCAAGATGTCCTCTAAATCCCTGCAAAATGTCAGAACCAAACTCATCCATTTACACAGTCAAAATATTTTTCTAAAATAGGCGGACAGAACTGCCAGTTTTTGAACTGAAACCGAAACCCAGATTTTATGCCTGAAAACAACCCCTCGGTTTTTGGCCTAATTGAATGAACAAATGATGTCTAAAAATTATAAAAATTATATGGAATTAAAGCTACGGATGTCTAGTTTAACATATTAAAAATTTAGAATTTTTGGGATTAAAAATGAATTGATATTGATTTTACAATCAGCCTAGGTCAGTCTGTCCATGTCCAGTAATATCCTAACTTAGAGTTTTTCACAAATTTTAAATCCCAAATATTTATTAAACGTTTTGAAATCTTTTGTGGCACACTAAAATGATTGGATGATTTTGTCTAGACCTAGACTGATCATATGTTGTGATTATAGGATTTATTTGACGTTCTTGCTTGATTGGTGGATCACGTTATCGCAACGCTTGTGCGATAATCGAGGTAGGACGTTCTAGCATTTTCTGGGAGTAGTCAAGTGTTTTAAATTTTCCTGTTTTATCGATGGCATGCTGTTTTCAGTTTATGAAATTATTATATTATTTTTGATGAAATAAACGCATGCAACGTATTTGGTAATTAAATGTGTATTTTTAAAATGTGTTTTGATTTATGGCATAATATAACTTGGTAAATACCATCTTTTGAATAATCCGGTGAACATAATTGAGGTCTAGTTCACGATCATTGTAAATGATGCGTGCATCCTAGAGTTGACGCCATGGGGGAAGGTCCTTAAACCTGCGCAGGGCCGTTCGGCCTATTTAGACCGTAACGAGATGATCTAGGATAATTCAAATTCGAGGCACGTATATTATAGCTACGACAAGTCCTCACTCATAATATGATGGTTTGTTTTAATGATTTATTATTTTAATATCGGGGCACGTATATTGCAGCTACGCTAAGTTCTCAGCAGAATAAAACTTGGATTAAAAATGTTTTTCACAAAATTGTTGATTATTTTTTTTCTGTTATGATTATTATGTCATGTATTTTTTTTTAAATTGTTGATTATTTTTGGAAACGAATATTATGCCATATTTTTAAATGTTATCTGTTAACCCACCATTGTTTCTGTCCTACTGAGCCAGCGCTCACGTCCCTTTTTCTTTGTGATTTCGAAATGGCTACTTCCAGGTACGGGAGGTAGCAGTTCCGAAATTCGTTGAGATATCCGTTACTACCGAAGATGATGCTATCCGTTTTCTCCATCTTCTTCTTTCTGTTTCTCGTTCTGATGTAATGAGACTTTAAGTTTGTACTTTATTTCACGTTATTCAAATTTCATGCTTAGGAATATTTTATGGTTGGTAATTTCTTTTGAAAACCGATTTTGTGTTTGACTTCCGCATTAAAAAGCATTTATTTTCTCCTTTATTTTATTTTGTGGTTATGATGCTACTTTATAATTAGGCTTAGCTAAATTATAATGTTGACCCGTTGTTTTTGTAATAAATGTTTTCCTTAAATCTCGGGTTGATATTATGATTTGGCTGCCGTGTCACGTGTCTAAATTTTGGGCACTGTTCTTTAGACAGAGTTTTGAACACCATCTCGATCTGGGTGTTGTAGTTCAACTCAGCACTGTTCTCGGCAGCCTCAGCGAAGAATCCCATTAGAGTGATCAGATGGTCCTTCACCGGAGTACCTGCCTTTTACTTAGAGTTCATAATGCTGGTGATAGTGGGCTATCAAGCCAATTTTTCTTGGCCTCCGAACATGTCCTCTAGATTGTCCATAATCTCCCTAGCAACCTGATAAGTCTTATGCTACTTTTGTAAAGCACTCGTTATGCTAGCAAGCATGTAGCATCAAGCTATATCATTGGATTCTCTCCAACGAGTATCGGCAACCAGGACCTCCTCAAGCGGTGTGTCAGGTTTGGGCTCTGGTGAGCATGGTTCGTCTAATATGAACTTGTGTCTCTCGCAGCTGAGAACTATCAATAGATTTCTTTTCCCATCCTTATAATTATCGCCATCCAATGTATTCTCAGTAAGTATTGAAATGAGGGGTGTTGGTGACACTTTGAACTGAAATAAAATTATACTAGACATCATTACAAAGCCCAAGCAAATATACAGATAATTTAGAAACTAAAACATACAAGTATGTTCCTACATGAAACTTGAAAAACATGTAGCATTGCAACGGTAATTCTCAGCACCTATTGCCCTAAGCCACCGAGGGGTGATCATGAAAACAAATAGCCAGAACATGGACCCCGTCCAATTAATATATGTTGCCTTAAATCCTCCAAGGTTAAGACATATATTAATAACCGCTTATTTGGCCACCAGTTTAGTTAACAGAGCTTCTAGGGAAGGTTAATAACTAAACGAGTCTTGAGTATATAACCATTGTTTACGTAGCCCGATCCACGTCCTACCAAGCCACCGAGGGGTGGTCATGAATAGGATCGTACCCGAACACGTTTTCCACATAGGAGATCCAATCTAGTATACCGGCGGTGGTAAACACCTACCGAGGGGTATGGTCAGGGCAGAACTGACGCGAGGCATTACCATGCTTTCACATATGGATCAACAATGGAGGCCGTGGGTTTTGTTTGAAACCCTCTCCCACTCAATATTTTGAAAAACATGCAAGTTTTGACAAATATGTATGATCAATATAGTATGAGCGGCACTTACCTATCCTATATGACATGTTATCAAATATGCATATAAAACATCCATCAATACATATTTATACATCCATGACATATCACAGAAAAAATAATTGACAGAATAACCCAGCCATGGTTCCATCATAGAACAAAGAAAATAAAGATTACAAAATTCCATCCAAAGCATTCTTTGGGTCTTGAATTTTGTTCCGTCTTCTTGTATCCATCTTTATGTAGCCTCTCCATTTATTTCTCATCCTATGAATCATTTAAAATTTAAATTCCAAAAATTTAAATTTCAAATTCAAATTCCATATTAGAATTTCAAATTTAAATTTTAAATTCAACTTTTTAAATAATTTTAAACATCATGTATAATAATATGTAATTTCAAAAATTTCAAAATTTCAATTACATATTTTTAAACATGATTTAAAATTAAATCTCAAATTTAAAAATCAAAAATTTTTTTTTGATTTTTTGAACCGTCGCACCACCGCCCCCGGAGGCGACAGCCCCCAGCCCTCGAGGGGCTGGCAACCCACGGCCGCCCCTTGGGCAACCCTGCCGGGCTGCAGGCCAAGCCTGCAGTGCCAGGCTGCACGCCCAGGTTAGGCGCAGCAGCCGGCAAGCTGCACGCCCAGGCTGCGGCCAGCCTTGGGGAGGCCATAGCCACCCTCAGCTGCTGGCCACGCCTACGGCCGTGGGTGGTTATGGCCTGTCAAGGGGCTGCCGCAGCCCCATCCTGCCCGAGGGTGAGGGCTGCAGTCCCACCAAGAGCCGACGGCCTATCCCCAGGGGTCGTGTTTTGATTTTCGTGCCATATTCCAATTTACACATTAAAATCTCCAAAAATTAATTTGAATCCCAATTAAAATTGAAATTTTCCACACAATCAAAATTTCAACCATTAAATTAAATTTAACTTTTGGGAAAAATAAATTACGGTCTTCAATCTTCAATCTCCTCCAAGAATAATTGCATAAAATTTCCTAAACCGTTTATGGTGTACAAAAATTCTAACCATAATAATTCTAAGAGACAAAATTAAAATCCATGGGAAAATTACAGTATTAAAAAACTACTCCCATGATTACATAAAAAACCTAGATACAATTTTTCTAAATTCTAAGGAACCATAACCGGCATAAACAAGCATGCTAATAATAATTCAGAAAATTAAAATAACCACATACTATATACATAATCCATGATAACAACATAAAGGAATCCTAGAATGCCACTCTCTAAATATCAAATCCATACATAAATAAAAGACTAAGTAATTATCTAATTTATGTACATGGCATAGTCATGAGATGTCTCTGATACCAATTGTAGGATAATAAATTGGTAAAAACGTATCAGGGTGGCGCAGTGGAACAATAAAAATTTTTCAACGTTATTAAATATCTCATGATGCCATATACAATAAACCAAAAACAATTAAAACTCATACCTCAAGGACGCCAATCTGTAGGAGGAGAATGACGGGAGGGCTTCAACCAACTTGCCTTCTCTATGATTCTTCAATTCCCGAATGGTTGAGTGTGTGGGCACTCTGAACCTCGATCGGTATGCTAGCACTGCTAGTCTTCTTCCGACCACCCAGATCTCTAAAGAACTTATTGTCACGGTGAGTTGTGCAATAATAAGCCTGCTCACCTGAGAGTCTATGGTCTAAGAGAACTGGAGTGACAAGACCTCTATTTATAGACCTGCATAAGGTGATTCTCTGAATTCAAATTAGATTAGGAGAAGATATTCTCCCTTATCCACAAGCATAAAATCCAAATTTTCCAAGGGGAAAATCCCAACAATAAATTCGGCCACTTTAGGATAATTCTAATCCAAATCTAAACAAGATTTTAACTAGAATTTTATCTCCCTTTTTCAACCAAAAAATCTGAAAATCCAAGGGAAAAATCCCAACCAAAATTTCGGCCACTTTTGGATAAGGAAGAATCAAAATTCCATTAGGATTTTCAAGCTTGAATCTTATCTCATCCTTATCCAAAATAACCGAAAATCTTCTAGGAAATTTACTCAAAAAATTCAGCCATTATCAGGGAGGAGAAAATCCAAATTCAACTGGGATTGAAACTTGAATTTTTCCCTGAATCTTATCCACAAAAATCAGAAAATTTCATGAGGATAATCCTTAAAATTTTCGTCCATTTTTGTTAGGATTTGGATTTAAAATTCAAGTAGGATTCTAACAAGATTTTCCTCTCCATATCCAATTCAAATTCGAATTTCATTCCTTGTGGATTTACCACAATAAATTCGAATCCCACTTAGACTGTGATTCAAAATTTCAAATTTCAAATTTCAAATTTCAAATTTAAATTTCAAATTCGAATTTCAAATTCAAATTTCAAATTCAAATTTCAAATTCAGATTTCAAAATTCAAATTTCAAAATCCATAAAACAGTTGTATTTCAAATTCTTGTTCTCATGGATAATTTTCTACAACTCCAATCCAATCTCAAATAAAATCATGGCAACTTTATTTGGAGTTCGAATAATTATGTACTCTATTATCCAAAACAAAATCTGAATCCAACCGGAGAGAATCTTGTCGACCATCCTAATCCTCTGTCAACACCATCCATGCATAATAAACTAGCCAATAGCATATACAAATCAATTTGCTAAACGTTAAGGAATTATGTGGAGCTAGTAGAGGGACTAATTAGACATATATAATCGGGCTCTCGCAAATCCATATTATCATCATTCTTTACCGAACAACTCAATCATATGATCACTAATTTTAGAGTCACACCACTATAAACCTAAAACTGAACTCCCAATTATATACCATATTACATAAGCCTATGACAAGCTATCGTCCAATGACCTTGTCATGTATGTAGAACCCTTATATGATATCCATGATCAGCCTTAGGCCAAAGTCCATTTAATCCTACTGATCAGGCTATCTTAAAGTTCTATTATACTACCGAATAAAGAAAATGATTATTCACCATATGTGAATAAGAAGTCATCCGCCCAACAAACGACCCAAGGCCTTGTCCATTTTCACATTTAGTATAATGCCTTTAAGAGGATACCCTTAACTCCTCATTAGAGCTATGATTCCTATATCTGTAAACGAACCCTTCATCGTATACAAGTCATATACCCAACGAACCGGTCTATAAGCTTACTGCCTCTGAGATGCTTTAGCCATTGGAACATCAAAGTACACAAGTCATATACATGAAGCTATCCATTTACTCAGGATTAAGGTTACTGCACAATGAATGTCAAAAGCAAATCGATCCGCTCAAAGTGGACTTCATAGATCAATCACGCTTTAGTCCCTGTCTAATATGTCACCACCAAGCAACATATCTATATCTCTACTTGGGAGTCTAGCTCCAGACAGTCAAGACAAACCGTCCCCTCCAAGGCTTTAGACAACATAATAGTCTTAACAAGAGTTAGATGCTCGGTCTAACCCCATAGACTACGGACCATAGTTTAAACTGCTTACTTTAGAACATTGTCTTCTCGCATATAAAAGTCCATTGCATGCAACGTTCTAACAGTTTAACACAAGCAGTCAGGGAGCCATATTTGCTTACATTTATTTTAACATTTAAATAAAATGAGGACAGCTAGCAATGTAATGAATAACCTCTCTATACATAATTTTATTATCCAGTTCAAAATAAATACATCAAAATGTCTCTAATGCTTAGGGCATTTCCTAACAACTATCTTGTTTGTTTAAGAAAAATTGTTTTGGTTTACTTATAAAAATTCCTATAAAAATTATGTGTTTGGAACTCGCCCCCTTATCACCCGTTGGAAGGTGGGGGACATTTTTATGAAAAATCATGTTCATACATTTAAAATGTTAAAAATACATAATTATTTGAAGTATGTGAAATACATTTTTAACGCTTGCATTTTAAAGGTGGTTTTGAACCATTTTTGAAAAATTGTTTTGGAACTAAGTCAAAATGACTTCGTTTGCAAATTTAGCAAACATGAAAGTTTTCGTCCTCGACGAGATGAACAAATCTCATGTTCACGTCGGAGCCTAACGGCTCCTAAACTCATTAAACTCGTGGCTATGTGCCTAGTTACACCACTTTGAAAATGGCTCTGTTTAAGGCCCAAAACAAGCAAATTTTTAAAACATGCATAGGTCTTTTCAAGGTCTTGACGAGATTTACAACTTTCACGTTGAGTCCGAAGTCTGGTTCAGACTCTAAGGGGTCTGTTTTTAATAAAATCCGAGACTACTATCTGGGGTCATGTCCTGTTCCCAATTTGGGCACTGAGTGAAAATCACTCAAAAAACCTATCTTCATGTCGTTTTTGGCCGAAGGCTATTTGATGCAAAAACGACCGTAACGAAATTTTCTTAAAACATTATGTTTTATAAAATCCCAAATTTGGACCCTAAATGGGTCAAAAATGGCAAAAATCCGTGGCCTATCCTGATGATAGTTTTGTGTCCAGCCACATCATTAAACATTACACTTATATTCTTATGTAAAATATTTTGTAAACATAATCACAGCCACATAAACTTAAAAATGGAAACTTAAGGGCTTAAAATAAAATTATTACAACCTATGTGCATAAACAAATACACATAAATGGCTTTGATCAAAACTTAAAAATCACTAACCACAAAAGCAAGGGTTTCAATTTTTTACCTCTTCTGCTTTGAACTGAGCACAACTTGAACTCAGGCTTAGATGACAAGGTGACTGTTGGAAACTAGGAAGAATAGAGGTCGGTTTTGTGCTAACAAACACCAAAAATATTTCTCTTAATATCAACTTAAAACAAGGGAACTAAAACCACAAAATTTGATCTAGAATCTTACCCTTCAAAAACTTGAGATGATTTGGAAATGGTTCCTCCTAGCACAAGCTCGATGAGATTTGTTTTTTGGTAAATTTTTGCCAATGTTTTGAACTTGAAAAATGGTGGTTTTGGGGCTAGAGGGTGGTTGGCTGCAGCAAGGGGAGAGAGAAAAAAAAAATGAGCTGAAATTTTGGAGTGTTAAAAGAAGAAATTAAGCTCTAAGGTATGGCTATCCCTTTTATAGGCAAATCCTAAGCTTGCTTAACTATCTTAAGCTTGATTAATCAAGCCAACTTTAGGCTAATTTTGGGGACAAAAACCTACCCATTTCAATCCCCAAAATCAGAAGGAATGCATCCATTTAAGGAAGAGGGTTAGGAAGTAGTGGTAATGTGAGGTTTATGATTTATTTAAACAATGTGTCATCAACTACCCCAATATTTTATTTGCCACTTTTTGGGGTTTTTAACTGTTGAAAACCTAGTTGGTTTTCCAGCTAGAGTACATAGTTTTGGGGCTAAGGAAATTCATTTGTGTTGCTCTGCTCGTATTCTAGTCTTATACTGTGGTTTTCGATCCTCTCTTAGTAGTGTCCTAATTATCGTCCGGAAATTAGATTTTCTGAATCTGATTTTTATACGGGTGATTTCTAGTTTGTTTATATCGTCTAAGAGCCCATTCTACTCTAAGTTTCTATTCATACCCTATATTGTGGTTGTGTCTATACTGCGTTATAGTTATGCATGCATACCGAAGCATTTTTGTGCTACATTTTCAATACAGTCTCTCTTGACTAAGTTAGATGTGCTAAGTCTATTTTTATAAATCCCTCGGTGAGAAGAGGTCGACCAGACCGCTTCCTCGATATCGTATCCTTACTAGGGTTTCTATCATTGCTTTGCTCAGATGTTCAGTTTGAGCTTTTTGGGTGATCTGTTCACCAGTCTTGTGTCAAGAATGGTCGTCTAGACCAGTTCCCTGATACTACATATCTCACACATTTATACACATAATAAGGTAGACCGAATTCACTGTCGGATACCCCCCTTTCACTTTATGGATAGAAGTAAATAATACTGTACTCGTTTAATCTATTCCATTGAAAATTACACTACATTTTTCAATTAAATCCCTAATTATGTCAGGATTAAGCCTCATAGTCCACGAGGGTCATTTTAGTGGATTTTCTACTCTTTACATAGCCTCCCACATGACCATCTACACAGGCATGTACAAGGCTACACGGGCGTGTCTTTTCTCAACACGGTCGTGTCATGGAAAAATTTCATTCTCCCGATTGATACACGATATCTTACACGGTCCCATACACGGGCGTGTACAAGTTACACGGACGTGCCGTTGCTCAACATGGCCATGTCTTGGAAAACTTTATTTTTCCCGATTGGTACATGGTGTCATACATGGTCGTGCACCTAGGCGACACGGCCATATTCATCAATACGTCCGCTGACATTTCAACAACCTGATCAGTACTGTGATAATCGGAAATTTTAGATTCTCGGAGTTTGTATGTAAGTATCAATTTTAATGAATAAAATATGAAAAAGTGTGTTTTAATACTGTTGTGAATACTGTAAAAATGTTTCGGAGTGTTAAAGTGAGTGAGTTCGGAGATGGAAACTCTTACTGAACAAAATCAGGTGAGACGGTTCGAAAACGGAACCAAAAATCCTAGAGAATGCACTGAAATGCACTAAAAAGATAAAAATTTATGGTAGAGAATTTTGACCAAACGGAAGCAAAATAAAACAAACTGATTGCACCGGAGGCGCCCGGAACCCGCCTACACGATTTCAGTAAAGTTCCGTTTGGTTTGACTTTCGATCAAAATTTGACTACAAATTGATATACGAATTAATTCATAGGATGACATCACATTTATGATGTCATAATATAATTTTTGAAGGCCTGGAAAGTAAGAATTAATAGGTGCAAGGCTAGGATTAGTTGTCTTTTTGATCAATGGATAAGATTAAGCCAAAATGACATTGAAAAAAAATTAAAAATGGGCAAAAAAGGGGGTTCGGCCACTTGTAGGAATTTTGGGCCAAAAACAATTGCATTTTAGCCCTTGAACAATTAGGAATTTGTTGGGAAAAAATTGCTAAGAGGTCCCTTGCTTTTGCCTATAAATAGGCTCCAAAAATCCACTTGAAAAATAAGAAAAACCAAGCAAACTCTTGCATTTTTGCAGCCCAAAAATCCGTGCCCCTTAGTGACTTTCAAGCCAAAATTTGTCAAAATTTCATACCAAAAATAGCCTCCAATCTTAGCCAAGGTTGCAAGGAAATAAGTTCATAAGATTAGCTTCCAATTTAAAGCATTTTTCATTTCTTTTCTTGTAAAAATCTGTGGCTATTGAGGTGTAGAAAACATTGAAAATTTTGATGTTTGTTGATATTATTGATTGGTTTAGTGTCCTAGAGTTTAAAGCATGAATTAGGGTTAAGAAACAAGCAAAATTTGATGCTTGATTTCCATGAAATCTGTGACTAGTGGGTTTGGAGAAAATGAAGAAAATTTGGTGAATTGCTTTAATAGTTATGTTAGTTTGATACTATGTTTATTAAAGCATGAATTGGAACCATGACACAAGAAATTTTGGTGTTGAGCAATGGTGAGAAATGTTGATAAAACCCTAGCAATAAGAGCAAAATTTTACATGTGGTTAAGCATGAAAAATCCGTGGCTAATGCTAGGATTAGAATGAAATTTTGCTAGGTTTTTAATGTTGATATGAACATTTGAAGACCTAAAAGTGATATATGGTAATTGAATGTTGTGATGAAAAATATTTGATATTGTTTACCATGATAAACCGAAGTTGTGATTGGGAAAAATTTGATGATGTGTGTGTTGATCTTTAAATATTGATTAATGTGAAAAATTTTTATGCAAAATTTGGTAACTATGTACAAAATAGGCCTCTAGTATAGTACGTGATAGGTACAAAGGTTCTGAAGCATACCTAACACCGAGAAACCTAAAAATACAAGCAAAAATGCTGCTAAAATTTCTAAAACAGCAAAAGGGCATTTTGGGAAATAAGGAGCAAAAATATTAGACTCGGAAAGGAAACCGGAACCCCTCGGTGTGTTAGGTTTGATAATGGAAAACCAACCCAAGAGGACTAGTAAACTGACCCTTAATGATTAAAATGCCTAAAACGGGAAAAATTCACGTTAGGGGTATTTCAGGAAATGAGGGAGAAATTTAGGTTGGGATAAGAAACCCGAGCCCCTCGGGAACTGGGACTAGGGGACGAGAATGAAAAACGTTTTAAGAGTAGTGAAATACCTATTTGAGGCTCCGAAACGCTAGAAAAATGAGAAACGACCCTAGGTGTTAGATGAATACTAACTGAGGGTTGGAAAAAGAATAACTGAGATTTTATAGCCAATAAAGCTCTAAAAAGATACAGAAGCATAAGGAATATTATTTTATGATATTTGGGCTTAGAAGATTCGAAAAAAATGATAGAACAGAATAGTTACGGTCCTGAGACCCGTTAGGGGTAAAATGGTCATTTCGACCAAAATATTTCTGAAAGACTTGAAAAGGACCGTTAAGGATCTAGAATACTTAAAACAAGATTCTAAAAGTCATAATGAAGATTTTAAGATTAAAAATCTAAAAATTCTAAAGAACACAGGCGTGTAGAAGGATACACGACCATGTATGAGAGAAAATTTACAACCCGAGGAGTACACGGGGTTGAACAAGGGAGTGTACCAAGCCGTGTACTATTACACAGCCAGATAGTGAATTACCCGGCTGTGTGAGATAAAACCCGAGAGACACACGGGCATGTTTCAGGCCGTATACCATATAGAAAAATGAAAAATGTTGTAAAAATTATAACAAAATAAATATATTCAAAGTGATAATTAATAATGGGTATTAACAGACAATATTATGTCTGTAGGGACCCAAACTAGAGATAAAACTGCAGAAGAGTTCCGGAAGTAGACATTGTCACAATGGTGGTAAGTTCAAGCATTTTCATATCTGTAATACAAAATACTATATTATTTTATTATGTACTAATTGTACACTAGGTATTAAGTCCTATGGACATTAGGGGATTAGTTAGTATAACACATCTCATATAATAAGAGAAAGAGAATATGTAAGGCCTACGAGTAATAGAGGTTAATGACCTTGAGTTGGCGAGTAATGTCACATGGTCAATACTAAAATTGAATGATGGTAATAAAACTATTTAAGGCGTATCGCCCCTCCAACACTATGGTGGAGGTTTACAGGTCCTTCAGGGATATAATAATCACCATGAGTGATGAGGACTGAGGAAGAAGTTTTAGGGTCACTCCCTAAGCCCTCCCAGTCAGCGCGTTATAAATTATCGGTACAGCCACTAAGAGCTTGAAACCAGAAGATAAATAGAGATAATAGACAATAGTATGGCAAAAGTCATAACAGAGCATAATTGAGTATAACAGACACTAGCACTAAGTGTAGTGGATTCGATTAGGGTAACATGAATAGTACTCGGTTAGGGTAATTGTTTCTATTCATCAGTCAAATGTCAATGTCACTATTTATGGTGAATAGTACTATTCACGTATGAATACTACTATTCATAGGAAATTAGATTTTGGATATTTTTGAATCCATGTGATTCTTATTAAGTATGTTTGAACTTACTGAGCCTGTTAGCTCATCCGTTTGTTCATGGTGCAAGTAAGAAACTTGTCTAGTAGACTATATAGATGGCGGCAGAATGCGCACTGTTAATGGGATAAGGAGTCCACTGTGGATTTCGGTCCTGCTATCAGTCTTTCGCAGAGTGAAAAGTTAGTGAATTGAAGAGAATGTGTTTTGAAAAATACAATATATATATGTTGTATGTTGTATATTATGTTGTACTCAAAATGATAACTAAAAATTAGTATTATATTTTACATAGCTTTTATACTTAACTTTCTTTTAAGGAAAGTATGTATTAAAAAGAAAAAAAAAAATTTATGGGCGAAGTTTTGGGCCCTGAAAAGTAGGAGTTGAGAGAAAAAGAATTTTAAATGGTGATCCGAATTCAGCTCATGGGCTGTCTTGGTAGGCAACAAAGTCGGTTCATGATAGTTACGGGTGGTTGGATTCAGGGGCGCCACAAGTACACGTCTCTTACACACCTGTGTACTTGACCGTGTTCACCTACATGGTCATTTTTACTCATATGGCCTTATGCACATGCATAGTACAAACGATACACGGCTACCTACACAGCCGTGTACCTAACCATGTTCACATATATGGCCATATACAGTTGCTCGACCATTTTCACGTGCATAGTCTGGGTAGTACACGGCCACTCACACGGCCATGTATATGCTCGTGCTCCTCAAATTTTACACTAAATGCATCAAATCATCTTGAAATTTCTTTATTAAATGAAATTTATGTTACAGGGAAGGGCGGTCCTTACACTGGGGAAGTATCAAGCCACGATTGATTGCCGAAAGTGAAAGATAATGTTCCAACCCAACCAAGAGGATGGATTTGAATATGTCAGTTCATCATCCAAATCAAGGAGGATAATGATCAACTCGATGAAAGCAAGAAGGCTAATGTCTAGCGGCTGTACTGGATACTTAACATATATCATAGATGTGACAGAGGAATGGAAGCTTCAACCTGAAGATGTTCCAATTGTGAAGGAGTTTATCGATGTCTTCCTAAAAGAATTACCCGGTTTGTAGCCAGAACAAGAAATCTCTTTTGAGATTAAACTGATACCAAGAACCACACCCATCTTAAAGGCACCGTACTGAATGGCACTGGTAGAGTTAAAAGAATTACAAGAGTAGCTGAAAGAGCTTCTTGACAAGGGGTTTATACGTCTGAGCTATTCCCCATGGGATGCTCCCGTACTATTTGTCAAGAAGAAGGATGGATCAGTTCGAATGTACAACGACTACCGGGAGTTGAACAAGGTCACTGTCAAGAATAGGTATCCGTTACCTAGAATTGGTGACTTGTTTGACCAACTCAAAGGCGCAGCGGTATTCTCCAAGATTGATCTGCAATCAGAATACCATCAACTGTGGATCAAGGAGAGTGGCATCCACAAAACTGCATTTCAGACCCGTTATGGTCATTACAAATTCCTGGCGATGCCGTTTGGGTTAACAAATGCGCCAACTGCATTTATGGACTTGATGAATCGAGTCTTTAAGGAATATTTAGATAAGTTTGTCATTGTGTTTATCGATGACATACTTTTATATTCAAAGACTCAAGAGGAGCATGAAGAACATCTGCTGATCATTTTGCAGACGATAAGGAAGCATCAACTTTATGCCAAATTTTGTAAGTGTGAATTTTGGCTAGATAGAGTACAATTCCTTGGACATGTGGTTTCCAAGGAAGGAATTACTGTGGACTGACAAAAGTAGAGGCAATCAATAAATGGCCCGCACCAAAGAATGTGACTGAAATATAGAGTTTCTTAGGTTTAGCCAACTATTACAGAAGATTTGTCGAGGGATTCGTACGAGTTGCTGCACCTCTCACGGCTTCAACACGCAAGAAGAGGAAGTATGAGTGGACAGAAGTGTGCGAAAAGAGTTTCCAAGAGCTGAAAAGGCGATTAACAAGTGTGCCAATCCTTACACTTCCTACCAAAGGGGAGATGTTCGTGATTTATAGTGATGCGCCAAAGATGGGATTAGGTGTGATAATTGAGAATTTTTAGATTCTCGGAGTAAATTAAAATTGTATGTATGTATCAATTTTAATAAATAAAATGTGAAAATTTTGTGTTTTAATACTGTTAAGAATACAGTGAAAATGTTCCGGCAGTGTTAAAGTGAGTGAGTTCAGAGATAGAAAATCTTACCGAATAGAAACGGGGGAGACAGCTCGAAAATAAAGCCAAAAACCCTGAAGAGTGCACCTGAGTGCACTAAAAGACAAAAATTTACGGTAGTGAATTTTGGTCAAACGGAAGCAAAATAAAACAGACCAATCACACCGGAGGCGCACGGAACCCGCCTACATGATTCCGATAAAGTTCCGTTTGGTTTGACTTTTGGTAAAAATTTGACCACAAATTAATTCCCATATTAATTAGATGACGTTATGATGACATCACAAATACCATTTAGTTAATTAGGGAAATTAAGGTTAGTTAATGAGTTGGGTAGCATTAAAGACTAGGATTTAATGCTTTTAGAATCAAGGGCCATGATCAAGCCAAAATGGCTTTGAAAAAAAATTGGAAAATGGGCAAAAATGGGATTCGGCCACATGGAAGAATGGCAGCCCAAAAATTTTATTTTTGACCTCGAAAAGATTGCATTTTAGGCCTTGAACAAATATGTAATTGTTGAGAGAAATTGCTAAAAGGCCCCCATCCATTTGCCTATAAATAGGCATCAAAAATTCACTTGGAAAATTAAGAAAACCAAGTCAAACACTTGCAAATTTTCTGCCAAAAATCCGTGCACTTCTACTGATCTTCTGGCCAAAATTTGTCAAAATCTTACACCAAAAGTAACCTCTAATCCAAGCTTAGGCATCAAGAGATCAAACTGATAAGGTAAGCCAACAATTTGAAGAAATTTTCTTTGATTTTTCTTGAAAAATCCGTGGCTTATGAGGTGCAGAAAACATTGAAAAATTTGATGTTTTGTTGATGATTTGATTAGTTTGATATTAAGATGAATGAACCATGATTTAGAGATAGGAATGAAGCAAAAATTTTGCATGCTTTCTTATGAAAACTGTGGCATGTTGAGGGGAAAAAATGTTGAGAAATTTGGTGATTCGCTTTAATGGTTATGTTAGTTTGATACTATGTTTATTAAAGCATGAATTGGAATAATGAAACAAGCAATTTTGATGAATGTTTCATGCTAGAACCCGTGGCCAATAAACACTAGAAAATGGAAAATTTTTATTGTTGAACAATGATGATAAATGTTGATAAAACACTAGTAATAAGAACAAAATTTTCTATGGTGGTTTAGCATGAAAGTCTGTGGCTTAATGCTAGGGTTGGAATGAAATTTTGTTAGGTTTTTAATGTTTATATTATATTTGAAAACCTAAGAGTGATATGTGATAATTGTTTAATGTGATGAAAAATATTTGGTATTGTTTATCATGAGAAACCGAGGCTATAAGCGAAAAAAAATTGATGATTTGTGTTGAATTTTGAATGTTGGTTAATATGGAAAATTTTTATACAAAGATCGGTAACTTTGTATGAAATAGGTCTCTGATATAGTACATGGTAGGTACAAAGGTTCTGAGGCATATCTAACACCGTGGAAACCTAAAAATACAAGCGGAAATGCTGCCGGAATTTCTAAAACGACATAAGGGCATTTCGGGAAACGAGGGGTAAAAATATTAGACTCGAAGAAGAAACCGTGACCCCTAGGTGGGCTAGGGTTAGTAATGAGAAACCAACCCAAGAGGAATAGTAAACCGACCCTTAATGATTAAAATGCCTTGAACGGGAAATATTTCACGTTAAGGGTATTTTAGAAAATGAGGGAGAAAAATTCGATCAGGATAGGAAACCTGAGCCCCTTAGGAACTGAGGCTTGGGGACGAGATAAAAAATGTTTTAGGAGTAGTGAAATACCCATTTGAGGCTCTGAAACACTAGAAAAACGAAAAATGACCCTAGGTGTCAGATGAATAGTAATCGAGGGTCAGAAAATGAAGAATTGTGATTTTGTAGCAAGTAAGGCTGTAAAAAGATACAAAAGCCTAGGGAATATTATTTTATCATATTTGGGCTTAGAAAATTTGAGAAAAATGATTGAATGGAATAGTTACGGATCCGAGACCCGTTAGAGGAAAAATGGTCATTTTGACCAAAAATTTTTGAATGGCTCGGAAAGGACCGTAAAGGATCTAGAATGTCTTAAATAAAATTCTAAAATCCAAAATAAAGACTTTAGTGTCAAGAATCTAGAGTTTAAATAGTACACGGGCTTGTACTTTGAAACACGGCCATGTAGGGTAGACCCGAAAGGTACATGAGCAGGGACACGGGCATGTTGCAGACCATGTACCACATAAAAAGTTGAAATGTGTTATAAAATTTATCACAAAATAAATATATCCAAAGTGATAATTCATTATGGGTATTAACAAACAATACTATGTCTGTAGGGACCCAAACTAGAGATAAAACTACAGAGGAGTTCTAGAAGTGGACATTATTACAGTGGTGGTAAGTTCAAGCATTTTCAGGGTTGCAACGTGAAGTACTGTATTATTTCATTTTGTACTAGTTGTACATTAGATATTTAGTCCTATGGACATTGGGGGATTAGTTAGTATAACACATCCCACATAATAAGAGAAAGAGAATATGTAAGGCCTACGGGCGATGGAGGTTAATGACCTTCAGGTGATGATTAATGTTACTTGGTCTGAATTATAATTAAAAGATGGTAACAAAACCATTTAAGGCGTACTGCCCCTCCAACATTGTGGTGGAGGTTTTACAGGTCTTTTGGCGATATACTAATCGCTACAAGTAATGAGGGCTGGCGAGAAAGAAGCTTTAGGGTCGATCCCTAGGCCTTCCATGTCAGTGCACAAATAAACACCGGTACTGCCATAATCAACTCAACATGAAAATCCAAATAGAGAGAATAGTCAATAATGTGATGAAAGCCATGGTAGAGCATAATTGAACATAACCGACACTAGCACTAAGTGTAGTGGATTCGGTTAGGGTAATGTGAATAGTAATCAGTTAGGGTAACAGTTACTATTCATCAGTCAAAGTTTAAAGTTACTATTTATGGTAAATAAGACTATTCATGGATGAATAGTACTATTCATAGGAAAGTGTATTTTTGATGTTTTTGAATCTATGTGATTCTTACAATGTATGTTGGAACTTACTGAACCTGTTAGCTCATCAGTTTGTTCATGTTGCAGGTAAGAAACCTGTCTAATCGACTCCTGGATGGCGATAGGATGCACGTGTGCTGAGGAGACAGGGAATCCACCGTAGATTTAGTCTGCCATAAGTTTTTTGCTGAGCATCAGAAGAAAGTGAATTGAAGAGAATGTATTTTTGAAAAAACAAGGTACATATTTTGTATATTTGTAAATTATGTTGTACTCAAAAGGACAACGAAAAGTTAGTATTACATTTTATATGGCTTTCAACTTGGCTTTCGTGAGAGGAAAGTATCTTAAAAAGAAAAAAAATAGGGGCAAAATTTTAGGCCCTGAAATAAGAAAGTTTGATAAGAAAAAAGAGTTTTAAATGGCGACCCAAATTCGGTGCACGGGCTGTCTTAGTCAACTACGGGGTCGGACCTTGGCAGTTTCGCGTGGCTAGATTCGGGGGCGCCATAGGTTGGTATCAGAGCAGTTGACCATATCCCTATTGGCACAAAACTCGATCTGCTCGTCAATCTAAGTAAGTTAGCTTTCTTTAAGTTAGTTAACTTTTCATTTATATGAGGTTATATGTTTTTATAGGACATACGATGACTAGACCACCTTATATGAGGCCTCACCTATACCAACCGCGAGGACCGATCCAGGTATGGGCTAGGCTTGTGATCAGACCATCCATGATCCATCTAGCTGTACCTCGACTACTGATTCCTGAGCTACCAACTCCAAGGATTGTAGCACCGGCACCAGTGCAAGCACCACCTCCTCGACCGGTTGTTAATCCACCAGTAGTTGTAGATGTTCTAGTGGTGGGAGGACGAGCACATGTAGGATCCCGAGTATCAGTACGAGCGGTACATGCCTTCAGAGGTAGTCATCCACCTACTTTTGAGGGAGGTCAAAAGGGGATCTCTACTCGTGACTGGTTACATGACATAGAGGTGATTATGCATCAGTGTGATATAGACGAGGATTGTTGGGTGTTGATGGTAGTTGGCACATTCCGTGAGGATGTATGGATGTACTGGGAGTACTGTGATCAGGAGATGTTGCTAGGACTAGACTGGGCTGAGTTCTGACACATTATGATACTACAGTTCCTGCCAAAGAGTCCAGCATCACCGGTACTAGACCCTCCAGAAAGCAGGGTAGTGACTCCGCCACCAGCTATGCCTAGATATACTGATGTGAGGGAGTTCGTTCTCAGAGCTAAGAGACTCCAGATGCTGCTAAGTGATACAGTTTTCACTTATGCAGTACCGTTTGAGGAAAACGTAGTGAAGAGATGCCCGATGTCTAACCTCACTAAGGAGGATTTTTACGACATTTTCTGGAAAGGGCTCACTATAGATCTATGATAGAGGGTAATCCCTTTATACCCTACTACTTTATGCGAGTTTATAGTTACTGTAGCTAAAGTAAAGGAAGAATTGATGATGGAGTGCATGGTGCGCAAGAAACGTTAGCAATTATTGCAGGATGCCATGTTTGACCGTCTGTATAGGGCACGACATATGGCAAATGATCATGAGACTGGCACATCAAGACGAGGAGAGGGTACGAGTCCCACTGGAGGATAGACACCATCCGAGGTCGGAAATGGCTCGGATGAGGACAAAAAAGATCCAGAGGAGGTTTCGATAGTTCCGGATCTACCTCAAACAGGGGATTAGATATAAACCACATAAGATGTATAAATATATATATATCTGTATATGTGTATATATGACTATATCAAAAGGCCATTTTGAAAAAGCAACCTTTGAACTGACATGTATATGGAAATTTTTGAAATGAAATGAAATGATATTTTGACACATTCAAATGATGAAATGTTAAAATTATATGATGATTGAAATTATTTTTACTTATATTGTAAAATTATGTTTGTGAAAAATCTAATGAACGATTTTCTTGCGATTATAGGAAGTAGCCAAAGATGGTGAATCTGCGAAACTTGAGAAACATGAGAGGGCATCCAGTCCTTTCAGAAAGAGTAGATGAACTAGAAGTCATGTTAGAGGCTCAGATGAAGGCAGATGCTGAGCTGAGACAAAGAATAGAATAGATGAAGCAAAGGCAAGGCCAAGAAGAAAGCCAAAACCCATAGATGGCCGCACTTGAACAAGAAATGCTGCCAATTGAACTTGAGATTGAAATAGTAGAACTCCAACCCCAACCTAGAGTCAATCAAGAACCACTTTATCAATGATTCCGGCGAATGAAGCCGTCGGAGATCGAGGATTCCACAAACCCATTGGAGGCAGAGGAGTGGTTGTCTTCACTCCATATGATATTAGAATTTACAGAGCTGAACGATCAGGAAAAGATTATGTGTATGTCCTTTGTTCTAAAGAAGGACGCAAGATTTTGGTGGAAATCAGTCAAGCTGAGAAGGAACGTGTTCACAATGTCATGGCTAGACTTCCTAGAGGAATTTAATCAAAAGTACTACAATCTCGTGTTGTTGCAACCTCAACAAAAGGAGTTTGCAGAACTAAAATAAGGGGACATGACAGTGATAGAAGTCTATAGCAAGTTCGACGAATTGTCCCAATTGTGTCCATACGTTGTCTCCATTAAGAGGGAGAAAATCCAGAAGATGCTGGGAATGTTCCACCCTAAAATCTCAGCATTGGTGGACAGTAGGTTGACGCCGCCCACTACTATATCTGATTGTGTAAGTAGAGCTTTGAGGGTAGAGTATTACCTGGTTAGATAGAAGGATGAAAAGGAAAAGGTATGGGATGCCAAAAAGAAGGAGAAGGTTTTGGCAAAAGTGATGCAATTTGGATCCTAGGCTAGACAAAGCAGTAAGCTGAGTTCAAATGCTAAGGCCAGGCAAGCAAGTACTTCTGGCCAGCAGCCATAAGGCAAGAAAAAAGGAAATAATTCTGGAAATAGGAACCAACAGTGGAGGTTGAACAATAATGCTGGACCTATTGTTCGTGACTGCGTTATCTGTAGAAAAAGACATTTAGGCAGATGCAGACTTACCCCAAATGCCTGTTTCTAATGTGGAAAGGATGGCCATTTTGCCAGAAACTATCCTGAAAATAGGGAAAATGTGCAGGGTTCATTCCAGACACAGTAGCAACATCCCCAAGCACATGCAATCAAGGCAAAGGTTAAAGGTCCTTCATCCACAGAGAGACAGCAAAGATCAGAACACTTGCCCTGAAAGGATGCTCGAGTTATGGTATATACCAAGGAGGATGTGAAAGCAATGACGTCCAATGTAGTGACAGGCCAGTTTTTTGTCGCTAATCACTTGGTGTCTATTTATTTGATTCTGGTGCTACGTATTCATTTATTTCATACCAATTTACGAACAAGATAGGATATCCTAAGGGTAAAATGGGTATGACCTTTAGAACGGCTTTACCCTCAGGAGAAGTATTGATGTCCAATTATTGGTTGCCTCATGTGCCAATAATTATAGCAAATAGGGAGTTGTATGCAGAATTGATTGTGATGGAGCTGGCTGATTATGATATAATACTAAGAATGGATTTCTAAGGGAAGTATCAAGCCACGATCGATTGCCAGAGGTAAAAGATAATGTTCCAACCTGACCAGGAAGATGGATTTGAATATGCCGATTCGTCACGTAAATCGAGGAAGATAATGATTAACTCGATGAAAGCAAGAAGGCTAATGTCTAGCGACTGTGCTGGATATTTAGCATATGTAGTGGATGTAAAAGAGGAACGGAAGCTTAAACCTGAAGATGTTCCTATTGTGAAGGAGTTTATTGATGTCTTCCTAAAGAATTACCCTGATTGGCATTAGAATGAAAAATCTCTTTTGAGATTGAACTGATGCTAAGAACAACACCCATCTCAAAGGCGCCGTACTGGATGGCACCGGCAGAGTTGAAAGAGTTACAAGAACAGTTGAAAGAGCTTCTTGACAAGGGATTCATACATCTGATCTATTCCCCATGGGGTACTCCCGTACTATTTGTCAAGAAGAAGAATGGATCATTTCGAATGTGCATCGATTACCAGGAGTTGAACAAGGTCATTGTCAAGAATAGGTATTCGTTACCTAGAATTGACAACTTGTTTGACCAACTCAAAGGCATAGCAGTATTTTCCAAGATCGATCTGCGATCAGGATATCATCAGCTACGGATCAAGAAGAGCGACATTCACAAAACCGCATTTCAGACCCGTTACGGTCATTATGAATTCCTGGTGATGCCGTTTGGGTTAAAAAAATGTGCCAGCTGCATTTCTGGACTTGATGAATCGATTCTTTAAGGAATATTTAGATAAGTTTGTCATTATGTTTATCGATGACATACTTATATATTCAAAGACTCAAGAGGAGCATGAAGAACACCTGCGGATCATTTTACAGACGATAAGGAAGCATCAACTTTATGCCAAATTTTCTAAGTGTGAATTCTAGCTAGATAGAGTACAATTCCTTGGACATGTGGTTTCCAAGGAAGGAATTGCCGTGGACCTGGCAAAAATAGAGGCGATCAATGAATGGCCTACACCTAAGAATGTGACTGAAATACGGAGTTTATTAGGTCTAGCCGGTTATTACAGAATATTTGTCGAGGGATTTGCACGAGTCACTGCACCTCTCATGGCTTTGACACGTAAATAGAGGAAGTACGAGTAGACAGAAGTGTGCGAAAAGAGTTTCCAAGACCTGCAAAGGTGATTAACAAGTGTGCCAATTCTAACACTTCTTACTGAAGGGGAGATGTTCTTGATTTACAATGATGCATCAAAGATGGGATTAGGAGCTGTTCTGATGCAAGGCGATAAGGTGATTGCTTATGCCTCGCGTTAATTAAAGGACCACGAGAGAAATTATCCCACGCATGATTTGGAACTGGCCGCAGTAGTGTTTGCATTTAAGATCTGGCGACACTATTTGTACAGAGCTCAGTGTCAGATTTATACTGACTACTAGAGTTTAAAGTATTTCTTCATACAAAAGGAGCTGAATATGTGCAAAGGCGATGGTTGGAGCTGGTAAAGGATTATGATTGTGAAATCCTCTACCATCCCGAAAAAGCCAATCGTGTTGCAGATGCATTAAGTAGGAAATCTATTGTTCTACAGCAACTATCGATTGGAAAATTTCCAAGGCCATTGCAGCAGGAAATTAATGCGTTGAAGATGGAGTTGATAGCAGGAAGATTAGCTACACTACAACTAGAATCGTCATTATATGGGGACATTAGAGGAGCTCAAAAGTGAGACCCAAATCTACCAAGTCCTCAGGAAGGAGTGTCTAAAGAAGGATTGATCCTACGTCAGGCAAGAATTTATATTCCTGATGATGAAGATTTAAGAAGGAAAATTATGGCAGAAGCCCATGAAACGCCATATAAAGTGCATCCTAGAGCCAGTAAGATGTACTAGGATTTGAAACTGCAATTCTGGTGGAAAGGGATGAAGAAGGACATTGCTGAATTTGTGAGTAAATGCATGATGTGCCAAAAATTTAAGGCTAAACATCGTCATCCAGGCAGAAAACTAGAGCCTTTGGGGATTCCCGAATGGAAATGAGAACATATTACGATGGACTTTGTGGTAGGACTACCGAAAACCCGAGAAGATTACGATATTATCTGGGTTATTGTGGACAGATTGACAAAGATGGCAAGATTCATAGCAGCGAAAATGACTTTTTCACTAGAAAAGCTAGCAGATTTATATGTTAACGACATAGTCAGGTTACATAGAGTTCCTAAGTCCATTATATCGGATCGAGATGCACGATTCACTTCAAATTTCTAGAAGTATGTGCAAGAAGCTATGGGAACGGAAGTACGCTTGAGTACAGAATTTCATCAGCAGACAAACAGGCAATCTGAGTGGACAATTCAAATATTAGAAGACATGCTTCACACGTGTACAATAGATTTCCTAGAGAGCTGGAACAAAAAACTTCGATTGGTAGAGTTTTCGTACAATAATAACAACCAAGCTTTGATAGGAATGGCACCTTATGAAGCTTTATATTGAAGGAAGTGCAGATCACATGTCCATTGGTATGATTTACAAGAAAAACAACTACATAAGACAGATTTTGTGAAAGAAACAGTGGATGCAGTTACAAAAATACAACAATGGATGAAAATAGCCCAGAGTCGACAGAAGAGCTATGTGGATAAAAGACGAAGATTGCTAGAGTTTAATGAAGGAGATTTCGTATTTCTAAGAGTCTCGCCGATAAATGGAATAATGCAGTTCGGAAAGAAACAGAAATTGAGTCCAAGATATATTGGACCATATGAGATCATCAAATGCATTGGGAAGGCTGCCTATAGATTGGCATTACCTCCAGAAATGTCGGCAATACATAATGTGTTCCACGTGTCAATGCTGCGGAAGTATATATCGGATCCGTCCCATGTCCTGAAACATAAATCGATCCAAATTCAGGAAGATCTAACGTATGAAGAGAAGCCTGTTCAAATCTTGGCATGAGAAGATAAAGTCTTGAGGAACAAAATGATCCCACTAGTCAAAGTGTTGTGGAAAAATCATAACATTGAAGAGGCCATGTGGGAATGAGAAGATGAAATTAGAAATTTGTACCCCCACTTGTACTAAATTTTTGAGGACAAAAATTTTATAAGGAGGGGTGAATGTGATAATCGGGAATTTTTAGATTCTCAGAGTAAATTAAAATTGTATGTATGTATCAATTTTAATAAATAAAATGTGAAAAAGTTGTGTTTTAATACTGTTGAGAATACTGTGAAAATATTTTGGCAGTGTTAAAGTGAGTGAGTTTGGAGATAGAAAATCTTACCGAACAGAAACGGGGGAGACAGCTCTAAAATAAAGCTAAAAACCTTGAAGAGTGCACCGGAGTGCACTAAAAGAAAAAAATTTATGGTAGTGAATTATGGTCAAACGGAAGCAAAATAAAACAGACCGATCGCACCGGAGGCGCCCAGAACCCACCTACACAATTCTGGTAAAGTTCCATTCAGTTTGACTTTCGGTCAAAATTTGACCACGAATTGATTCTCATATTAATTAGATGATGTCATGACGACATCATAAATACCATTTACTTAATTAGGGAACTTAAGGTTAATTAACAAGTTAGGTAGCATTAAAGGCTTGGATTTTAATGCTTTTAGAATCAAGGGCCATGATTAGGCCAAAACGGCTTTGAAAAAAAATTGGAAAATGGGCAAAAATGGGATTCAACCACATGGAAGAATGGCAGACCAAAAATTTTTTTTTTGACCCCAAAAAGATTGCATTTTAGCCCTTGAACAAATTGTAATTGTTGAGAGAAATTGCTAAAAGGCCCCAATCCATTTGCCTATAAATAGGCATCAAAAATTCACTTGGAAAATTAAGAAAACCAAGCCAAACTCTTGCAAATTTTCTACCAAAAATCCATGCACTTCTGGTGATCTTCAAGCCAAAATTTATCAAAATTTTACACTAAAATTAACCTCCAATCCAAGCTTAGGCATCAAAAGATCAAAGTGATAAGGTAAGCCACCATTTTGAAGAAATTTTCTCTGATTTTTCTTGAAAAATCCGCGGCTTATGAGGTGTAGAAAACATTGAAAATTTTGATGTTTTGTTGATGATTTGATTGGTTTGATATTAAGATGAATGAACCATGATTTAGAGATAGGAATCAAGCAAAAATTTTGCAGGCTTTCCTATGAAAATCGTGGCTTGTTGAGGGGAAAAAATGTTGAGAAATTTGGTGATTTGCTTTAATGGTTATATTAGTTTGCTACTATATTTATTAAAGCATGAATTGGAATAATGAAATAAGCAATTCTGGTGCATGTTTCATGCTTGAACCCATGGCCAATAAACACTAGAAAATAGAAAATTTTTATTGTTGAACAATGATGAGAAATGTTGATAAAGCCCTAGTAATAAGAACAAAATTTTCTATGGTGGTTTAGCATGAAAGTCTGTGGCTTAATGTAGGGTTGGAATGAAATTTTGTTAGGTTTTTAATGTTTATATTTACATTTGAAACCTAAGAATGATATGTGATAATTGTTTAATGTGATGAAAAATATTTGGTGTTGTTTATCATGAGAAACCGAGGCTATAAGCGGAAAAAAAATTGATAATTTGTGTTGAACTTTGAATGTTGGTTAATGTGGAAAATTTTTATACAAAGTTTGGTAACTTGGTATAAAATAGGTCTCTGGCATAGTACGTGGCAGGTACAAAGGTTCTGAGGTGTGCCTAACACCAGGGAAACCTAAAAATACAAGCAGAAATGCTACCAAAATTTCTAAAACGGAGTAAGGGCATTTCTGGAAACGAGGGGTAAAAATATTTGACTCGGAGAGGAAACCGAGACTTGTCGGTGGGTTAGGGTTAGTAATAGAAAACCAACCCAAGAGGAATAATAAACCGACCCTTAATGATTAAAATGCCTAGAACGGGAAAAATTTCACGTTAGGGATATTTTAGGAAACGAGGGGGAAAAATTAGATCTGGATAGGAAACCCGAGCCCCTCGTGAACCGAGGCTCGAGGACAGGTTGAAAAATGTTTCAAGAGTAGTAAAATACCCAATTGAAGCTCCGAAACGCTAGAAAAACAAGAAACGACCCCAAGTGTCGGATGAATAGTAATCGAGGGTTAGAAAATGAACAATTGTGATTTTGTAGCAAGTAAAGCTGTAAAAAGAGACAAAAGCCTAGGGAATATTATTTTATGATATTTGGGTTTAGAAAATTTGAGAAAAATGATAGAATGGAATAGTTACGGTCCCGAGACCCATCAGGGGTAAAATGATCATTTTGACCAAAATTTTTGAAAAGCTCGGAAAGGACTGTAAAAGATCTAGAATGTCTTAAATAAAATTCTAGAACCCAAAATAAAGACTTTAGAGTCAAGAATCTTGAGTTTAAATAGTACACGGGCGTGTACTTTGAAACACGGCCATGTAGGGTAGACTCGAGAGGTACACGGGCAAGGACACGGGCGTATTGCAGACCGTGTACCACATAAAAAGTTGAAATGTGTTATAAAATCTATCATAAAATAAATATATCTGAAGTAATAATTAATGATGGATATTAACAGACAATACTATGTCTGTAAGGACCCAAACTAAAGATAAAATTATGGAGGAGTTCCAGACGTGAACATTATCGCAGTGGTGGTATGCTCAAGCATTTTCATGTCTGTAACATTGAATACCGTATTATTTTGTTATATACTAGTTGTACATTAGATATTAAGTCTTATGGACATTGGGGGATTTGTTAGTATAACACATCCCATATAATAAGAGAAAGAGAATATGTAAGGCCTACTGGCGATGGAGGTTAATGACCTTGAGGTAACGATTAATGTCACTTGGTCAAAATTATAATTAAAAAATGGTAACAAAACCATTTAAGGCGTACCGCCCCTCCAATGTTGTGGTAGAGGTTTTACAGGTCCTTCGGGGATATACTAATCGTTATGAGCAATGAGGGCTGCAGAGGAAAAAGCTCTAGGGTCACTCTCTAGGCCCTCTAAGTTAGCACGCAAATAAACACTAGTACTGCCACAATCAGCTCAACACGAAAATACAAATAGAGAGAATAGTCAATAATGTGATAAAAGCCATAATAGAGCATAATTCAACATAACCGACACTAGCACTAAGTGTAGTGGATTTGGTTAGGGTAATATAAATAGTAACCAGTTAGGGTAATAGTTACTATTCATCAGTCAAAGGTCAAAGTTAATATTTATGGTAAGTAAGACTATTCACATATGGATAGTACTATTCATAAGAAAGTGTGTTTTTGATTTTTTTAATCTATGTGATTTTTACTAAGTGTGTTTGAACTTACTGAGCCTGTTAGCTCATCAGTTTGTTCATGTCGCAGGTAAGAAACTTGTCTAATAGATTCCTGGATGGCGGCAGGATGCGCATGTGTCGAGGGGATAGGGAATCCACTGTGTTTTTGGTCCTGCCATAAGTTTTTCGCTGAGCATCAAAAGAAAGTGAATTGAAGAGAATGTATTTTTGAAAAAACAAAGTACATATTTTGTTTATTTGTAAATTATGTTGTACTTCAAAAGGACAACTAAAAGTTGTTAGGAAATGCCCTAAGTATTAGAGACATTTTGATGTGTTCATGTTGAACTGGATAATAAAATTATATATAGAGGTTATTCATTACATTGCTATCTGTCCTCGTCTTATTTACATGTTAAAGTAAATGTAAGCAAATATGGCTCACTGACTGCTTGTGTTAAAACTGTTAGAACGTTGCATGCAATGGACTTTTGTATGTGAGAAGACAATATTCTAAAGTTAGCAGTCTAAACTATGGTCTGTAGTCTATGGGGTTAGACCGAGCATCTAACTCATGTTAAGACTATTATGTTGTCTAAAGCCTTAGAGGGGATGGTTTGTCTTGACTGTCTAGAGCTGGACTCCCAAGTAGAGACATAGATATGTTACTTGGTGGTGACATATTAGACCGGGACTAAAGCGTGATTGATCTACGTAGCCCGCTATGAGTGGATCAATCTGCTTTTGACGTTCATTGTGCAATAACCTTAATCCAGAGTAAATGAACTACTTCATGTATATGACTTGTGTACTTTGATGTTCCAATGGCTAAAGCGTCTCAGAGGTAGTAAGCTTATAGACCGGTTCGTTGGGTGCATGACTTGTATACGATGAAGGGTTTGTTTGCAGATATCGGAATCATAGCTCTAAGGAGTTAAAGGTATCCTCTTAAAGGCATTATACTGAATGTGAAAATGGACAAGGCCTTGGGTCGCCTGCTGGGCAGATGACTTCTTATTCACACATGGTGAATAATCATTTTCTTAATTCGGTAGTATAATGGAACTTTAAGATAGCCTGATCAGTAGGATTAAACGGACTTTGAGCTAAGGCTGATCATGGATATCATATGAGGGTTTTGCATATATGACAAGGTCATTTTATAGTAGCTCGTCACAGGCTTACGTAATACGGTATATAATTGGGAGTTCAGTTTCAGGTTTATAATGGTGTGACTCTGCAATTAGTGATCATATGATTGAGTTGTTCGGTACAGAATGATGATCATATGGAATCACGGGAGCCCGATTATATATGTCCAATCAGTCCCTCTACTAGCTCCACATAATTCCTTAACATTTGGCAAATTGATTTGTGTATGCTATGGGCTAGTTTATTATGCATGGGTGGTGATGACACAGGATTAGGATGGTAGACAAGATTCTCTCCGGTTGGATTAAGATTTTGTTTTGGATAATAGAGTACACAATTATTCGAACTCCAAATAAAGTTGTCATGATTTTATTTGAGATTGGATTGGAGTTGTAGAAAATTATCCATGAGAACAAGAATTTGAAACACAACCGTTTTGTGGATTTTGAAATTTGAATTTTGAAATTTGAAATTTGAATTTGAAATTCGAATTTGAAATTTGAATTTGAAATTTAAAATTTGAAATTTGAAATTTGAATTTGAAATTCGAATTTGATAAATCCATAAAGACAAGTTCAAGGAGTATCGTGCGGAAGTGGAAAAGCAATTGGATAAATCCATAAAGACACTTCGATCTGATCGAGGTGGCGAATATCTTTCCGATGAATTTCTAGGACATCTTGTAGAGAACGGGATTTTAGCCCAATTGACTGGACCTGGTACTCCACAACAGAATGGTGTAGCCGAAAGGAGAAACAGGGCCTTATTGGATATGGTACAGTTCATGATGAGTTATTCAACGCTGCCATTATCATTTTGAGGATATGCTCTACAAACGGCGTGCTATATTCTGAACCAGGTTCCGAGCAAATCAATTCCTAGAACTCCGCATGAATTGTGGCATGGCAGGAAGCCCTCCCTTGGACATATGAGAATATGGGGCTGCCCGGCGCATGTACTGGATGGGGATGTGAAAAAGTAGGAACAAAGATCAGAATTGTGCATGTTTATAGGGTATCGAAAAGGAACTAAAAGAGGTCTGTTCTATAACCCGAAGGAACAAAAAGTCATTGTCTCAACCCATGTGACATTCTTGGAGGAAAGTCACATGAATGACTTTAAGCCTCGAAGCAAAGTGGTGCTAGAGGAGTTATCGGGTGAAAGAACTGCTCCACAGATTTCGGTCTTGGACGCAAGTCCGAGTTCCAGTGAAAGCCCTGCAGACGATCAACAATTTAGGATGCCTCGTCGTAGTGGGAGAGTTTCTAAGAAACCTAATTTCTTCATGTATGATGCTGAGGTATACCAGGCCGAGGCTCATGAGCATGAGGATGATCCGGTCACCTATGATGAAGCTATAAATGATGTTGATTCTAAATCTTGGAAACAGGCTATGAACAATGAGATGGATTCTATGAAATCCAACTCTGTTTGGGAACTTGTAGATTTGCCGGATGGGATAAAACCCATTGGATGCAAATGGGTCGACAAAAGAAAGAAGGATGCGGAAGGGAGAGTGGAAACTTTCAAAGCTAGACTGGTTGCAAAGGGATACACGCAAAAGGTTGGAATCGATTACGATGAAACCTTTTCGCCTGTTGCTATGCTAAAGTCTATCCGTATTCTTCTGTCCATTGCTGCGGCTCTCAATTACGAGATCTGGCAAATGGATGTCAAGACGGCATTCTTGAATGGCCATCTTGAAGAGTGTATCTATATGATACAGCCCGAAGGGTTCGTAGCGAAAGGCCAAGAAAGGAAAGTCTGCAAGTTGCTTAGATCCATTTATGGATTAAAGCAAGCATCCCGCTCATGGAACCAGAGGTTTGATCAAGCGATTAAGACATTTGGTTTTGAGCAGAACGTTGATGAACCTTGTGTTTATAAACTTATTAAGGATGGAAAAGTGGTCTTTCTGATACTCTATGTCGATGATATACTACTCATTGGGAATGATGTAGGGAACTTATCATCGGTCAAGCTTTGGTTACACCAACAGTTTGACATGAAGGACTTGGGAGAAGCTAATTATGTTCTAGGCATTCGTCTCTTCAGAGATCGAAAGAACAAAATGATAGCGTTATCCCAAGCTTCATACATAGATAAAATAATTGACAAATATGCAATGCAAGAGGTAAAGAAAGGCTCACAACCTTCTATTGCCGGTCTAACTCTTTCATTGGATGATTGTCCCAAGACATCGGAAGAAAGAGAGCGTATGAGTAAGGTCCCTTATGCATCCACTGTGGGCAGCCTTATGTACGCTATGCTTTGCACTCGCCCAGACATATGTTTTGCAGTAGGTATGGTGAGTCGATATCAAGCAAATCCTGTAACCAAGCACTGGCAAGCTGTAAAGCATATACTCAAGTATCTTAAGAGAACGAGGGATTATATGCTGGTGTATTCTGGAGGGGACCTAACACCCGTAGGATACACGGACTCAGACTTCCAAACTTGTAAGGATTCGAGGAAATCGACATCTGGATCAGTGTTTTTACTCGGAGGAGGCGCCATTATGTCGAGGAGCGTGAAGCAGGGCTACACAGCTGACTCTACTATGGAGGCTGAGTATGTGGCTGCGGCTGAGGCATCTAAAGAAGCGGTTTGGCTCCGCAAGTTCTTTAGAGACCTTGAGGTCATTCCGGGTGTTGACAAGCCTATCACACTTTACTGTGATAATACAGGGGCTATTGCCAACACAAGGGAATCTCGGCACCACAAGAGGACCAAGTACATCGATCGAAGATATCACATTATTAGAGGGTATGTGGAGACAGGACAAGTGGATGTATGTAAGATCGCATCCGAGGACAACATCGCTGATCCCTTTACTAAGACTTTGTTGGCTAGAAGCTTTGAGAGGCACGTAGAGGAGATGGGGATGCGTAACATGGCACATCTGCTGGCTTAGGGCAAGTGGGAGATTGTTAGGAAATGCCCTAAGTATTAGAGACATTTTGATGTATTCATTTTGAACTGGATAATAAAATTATATATAGAGGTTATTCATTACATTGCTATCTTTCCTCGTCTTATTTACATGTTAAAGTAAATGTAAGCAAATATGGCTCACTGACTGCTTGTGTTAAAACTGTTAGAACGTTGCATGCAATGGACTTTTGTATGCGAAAAGACAATGTTCTAAAGTTAGCAGTCTAAACTATGGTCTGTAGTCTATGGGGTTAGACCGAGCATCTAACTCATGTTAAGACTATTATGTTATCTAAAGCCTTGGAGGGGACGGTTTGTCTTCACTGTCTGGAGCTGGACTCCCAATTAGAGACATAGATATGTTACTTGGTGGTGACATATTAGAACGAGACTAAAGCGTGATTGATCTACGTAGCCCGCTATGAGTGGATCAATCTGCTTTTGACGTTCATTGTGCAATAACCTTAATCCTGAGTAAATGAACTACTTCATGTATATGACTTGTGTACTTTGATGTTCCAATGGCTAAAGCGTCTCAGAGGTAGTAAGCTTATAGACCGGTTCGTTGGGTGCATGACTTGTATACGATGAAGGGTTTGTTTGCAGATATCGGAATCATAGCTCTAAGGAGTTAAAGGTATCCTCTTAAAGGCATTATATTGAATGTGAAAATAGACAAGGCCTTGGGTCGTCTGTTGGGCGGATGACTTCTTATTCACACATGGTGAATAATCATTTTCTTAATTCGGTAGTATAATGGAACTTTAAGATAGTCTGATCAGTAGGATTAAACGGACTTTGACCTAAGGCTGATCATGGATATCATATGAGGGTTTTGCATATATGACAAGGTCATTGGATAGTAGCTCGTCACAGGCTTACGTAATACGGTATATAATTGGGAGTTCAGTTTCAGGTTTATAATGGTGTGACTCTGAAATTAGTGATCATATGATTGAGTTGTTCGGTACAGAATGATGATCATATGAAATCACGGGAGCCCGATTATATATGTCCAATCAGTCCCTCTACTAGCTCCACATAATTCCTTAACGTTTGGCAAATTGATTTGTGTATGCTATGGGCTAGTTTATTATGCATGGATGGTGATGACACAGGATTAGGATGGTAGACAAGATTCTCTCCGGTTGGATTCAGATTTTGTTTTGGATAATAGAGTACACAATTATTCGAATTCCAAATAAAGTTGCCATTATTTTATTTGAGATTGGATTGGAGTTATAGAAAATTATCCATGAGAACAAGAATTTGAAACACAACCGTTTTGTGGATTTTGAAATTTGAATTTTGAAATTTGAAATTTGAATTTGAAATTCGAATTTGAAATTCGAATTTCAAATTTGAATTTGAAATTTAATATTTGAAATTTGAAATTTGAAATTTGAAATTTGAATTTGAAATTTGAATTTGAAATTTGAAATTCAAATTTTGAATCACAGTCCAAGTGGGATTCGAATTTGTTGTGGAAAATCCACAAGGTTTGAAATTCGAATTTGAGTTGGATTGGAAGAGGATAATCTTGTTAGAATCCTACTTGAATTTTGAATCTAAATCCTAACAAAAGTGGACGAAATTTTGGAGGATAATCCTCAATGGAATTTCGGTTTTTGTGGATAAGGTTCAAGGGAAAATTCAAGTTTCAATCCTAGTTGAATTTGGATTCTCTCCTTCCCTGAAAAGTGGCCGAAATTATGGAGGAAATCTCCTAGGAAAATTCGGTTATTTTTGGATAAGGTTGAGATAAGATTCAAGCTTGAAAATCCTAGTGGAATTTTTATTCTCGCTTATCCAAAATGTGGCCGAATATTTGGAGAAAAATCTCCTAGGAAATTTCAGATTTTTTGGCTGAAAAAGGGAGATAAAATTCTAGTTAAAATCTTGTTTAGATTTGGATTGGTTTTATCCTTAAAAAACCGAATTTTATTGTTGGGATTTTCCCATGAAAAATTTGGATTTTTATGGTTATGGATAAGGGAGAATATCTTTTCCTAGTCCAATTCAAATTCAGAGAATCACCTCATGCAGGTCTATAAATAGAGGTCCTGCCACTCCAGTTCTCTCAGACCACAGACTCTCAGGTGAGTAGTCTTATTGTTGCACAGCTCATCGTGACAATAAAGTTCTTTAGAGATCTGAGTGGTCAGAAGAAGACTAGCAGTGCTAGCATACCGATCAAGGTTCAGAGTGCCCACACACTCAGCCATTTGGGAATTGGAGAATAGTAGAGAAGGCTAGTTGGTTGAAGCCTCCGGTCATTCTCCTCCTGCAGATTGGCATCCTTTAGGTATGAGTTTTAATTGTTGTTGATTTATTGTATATGGCATCATGAGATATTTAACGATCTAAAAATTTTTATTGTTCTGCTGCGCCACTCTGATACGTTTTTACCGATTTATTTTCCTTCAAAAGTTAGTATTATATTTTACATGGTTTTCATACTTGGCTTTCGTAAGAGGAAAGTATTTTAAAAAGAAAAAAAATATGGGTGCAATTTTACGCCCTGAAATAAGAGAGTTTGATCAGATAAAAGAGTTTTAAATGGCGACCCGGATTCAGTGCACGGGCTGTCTTGGTCGACTAAGGGGTCGAACCTTGACGGTTTTGCGTGGTTGGATTCGGGGGCGCCTGTAAGGACCGCCATTTTCATGGCACCTACTTACCATGTAATGAGACATTAGAGTATTTTAAGAGCTTTCGGATGCAAATTGATGAACACGGTCAAGTGCAGGGCCGCATGAATAGCCATGTACTGATCAGACTGTTTACGTGAGAGAAGCTGTGTAAGTGTACATGGCCGTGTAGTATGACATGGTCAAGTACACGGCCGTGTAAGTGGCCATGTACCACTCAGGTTAAGTGAACGTGTTCCAAGACATGGCCGTGTTGAGCAAGCTCAACTAACACACGCTTGTGTCTGAACAATACAAGCCCGTTTTGCCTTATACACGCCCGTGTAAGAGGCCGTATGATGAGCAGAGAGCCGGTATATAGACTCTTAAAATGTATGAAACCTAAATTACTATGTCATGAGTAATTAAGTTGGAAAATTACAGTATATTTTCCAGTTGAATAAATTAAACAGGCACGATACTGTTTAAGTACTATTCATGTAATGAAAGGGGCGATCGACAGTGAACTCGGTCTACCCTATTATGTGTATTAATGTATGAGATGTGCAGTGTTAGGAAACTGGTCTGGACAACCACTTATTGACACAAGACTGGTGAACAGATCACCAGAACACTCGGACCGAACATCTAAGCACGATAGAGAGAGAAACCCTAGTGGGGGTAGAGTATCGAGAACGACGGTCCAGATGACCTCTTCTCACCTAGAGACTGACAAAATCAGAGTTAGAGCACTCAGACTAGTCAGTTAAGTTGAAATAATGAATAGTAAAAATGCAGTATCAAGTTACTAGACAAGACGGCCTTAATTTGACCTAAAACTGATATATGAACAGTCAGTAGGCTCAATCTGGCCAATTGTGCACAAAACGAGAATTTTAGTTTGAGAGATACGCAGTATCAGGATAAGGATCAGGACGACCTTTACTCGCTCCAAAACTGATATATTTGGGCTTAGAACGCCCGAATTAGTCAAACGAGCACCTGACATGTTTTTCAAGACGGGGCCACACAGATCTCAAAAATTGGTCCAGACGGCCTCTGATGGATGTAAAACTGATAAAAATGAAATCACCACGTCCAAATTAGTCAAGAGAGACTGTATCTAAAATTTCACCCGGTAATGCCTCGATTTACGTGTGAAAGGACAACACAGTGTAGACACAACCACAGTATAGGATGTAAACATAAATTAGACTGATAATAGGCTCTTAGACAATATAAAACAATGAGGAATTCATAGTGTCAAAATCAGATTCAGAAAACCCAATTTTGGGTGAAAACTAGAACACTACCGAATGGTAGGAATTAGACTACGAAGAGAAGCCAACACAGATGAATTTTGGCCTTAAAATTTCGTGCCCCCTAGCTGCAAAAGCAGCTGAAAATGGCTGCTCACATAGCCCTAAAGTGAGATTAAAAATTACAAAATTTATGACAACTTTTGAATTAAATATTCATGGGTTTCTAAAGCTTGGTCAACAAGTTTTGCTTTATCTCTTCTCCTTTCCATGCAGCAGCCCACACCCATTTATGGACTGAAAAAGGGCATAAATTTGTCCCTTGATTAGGCTAAAATGGTGGACAATTAATTAGGATTAAGCTTAAGCAAGTTGATTAGTTTTGCCTATAAAAGGCACACATGACAACAAGAGTTCATTTCTTTCTTTTGGCTTCCAAAACACAACATTTTTCTCTCCCTTTCTAGCTGCAGCCAACCCCCTCTTTAAGCCCCCAAACCTTCACATTTTCAAGCCTTAAATCATACCAAAAACTTACCAAAAATCAAACCTCACAAGCTTGTGTTAGGAGGATTCAAATCCAAGTCGTTCTAAGGCATTGAGGGTAAGTTTTCAAAATCCAATCTTTGTGGTTTTAGTTTGTTGTTTTGGTTTGATCATAAGATAAATTATTTTAGTATTTTGCTAGCACAAAAACCGACCCTTATCCTCTTGAATCCACATGGCCACTTTGGTTCATCAAGCTTTGGTTCATAAACGTGCTTGATTCAAAGCACAAAGGTAAAAACCGAAACCTTCCCTTTTGGTGATTTAGTGATTTTAAGTTTTTGATCAAGGCCATTTATGTGTATTTGTTTATGCACATGGTTTATAATAATTTTATTTTGAGCCCTTAAGTTTTCATTTTTAAGTTTATGTGGTTGTGATTGTGTTTACAATTTTTACGAATGTCTATTGTATATGTGATGCTAGGAACGTTTAGGAACGTGGCTGGACATAAATCTATCCCTAGGAAAGGCCATGGATTTTGGCCATTTTGACCTACTTAGGGTCCAAATTTAGGATTTGGTAAAACATATTGTTTTAAGGGAATTTCGATACGGTCGTTTTTGTATCAAATAGCCCTTAGCCAAAAACGAAACTAAGATAGGTTTTTAGAGTGTTTTCACTCGGTGTCCAAAACTGGAAACAAAATCTAAACCCATAAAATTTTCTCAGATTTTATTAAAAAATGGACTATTTAGAGTCTGAACCGGTTCTCAGACTCAACACAAAAGTTGTAGATCTCGTCGAGGCCTTGAAAATAAGCTATGTGGATTTTAAAAATTTGCCATTTCAGGCCTTAAACAGAGCCGTATTTACAGAGACGTAAAACTGGGAATTTTTCGAAAAACTAGGCACAAGCCCACAGGTTTAATGGAATTAAGAGCCATTAGAGTTGGATTTAGGCTCCGAGGTGAACATGAACTTTGTTTATCTTTTTTAGAAAGAAAATTTTCATGTTCACCAAAATCACAAACAAAGTCGTTTCAATCAAGTTTCAAAATGGTTTTCAAAAGAGGTTCAAAACCACCTTTAAAATGCAAGCATCAAAAAATGAAATTTATACACTTCAAACTAAAAATGTGTTTTTAATACTTTAAAATATGAACATGGTTTTTATAAAAACGGCCGCCACCTTCCTACGGGGTGATAAGGTGATGGTTTCAAACCAAGGAATTTTCCCAAGAATTTTTACAAGCCAACCTAAATAATTTTTCAAAGTAAAATAGTACGAGTAGCCCGGTAGGCTACCACACCAAACAAGCCTTAGTAGCTCGGTAGGCTACCCCAAACAATGCCATAATGGCCCAGTGGGCCATTACACTAAATAAGGAATAGTAGCTCGGTAGGCTACCACACCCCAACAAGCGAAGTAACCTGGTCGTTTACTATACTAAGTTTACACGTAGTAACCCAGTAGGCTATTTAGTTACCAATGCATGAGGTAATCGGTCAGTTGACTGGCCGGCACCCAGTTAAGGATCATGTTTTGAACAACACTGTGAGGAATGAGGATTAATCTGTCAAGTAGACAATTAATCAAACATGGTACAAGTTAGACACCAAATCCCCATAGTAGGCGAATAGGGTACCGATGGGCCTTGGTACCCCATAGAAATGCAAGATATAGTCACTAACGTTAATGGTGACTCAACGAGAGTATTAATGAGGAATGTTATTGATAACAGGTGGTCCCCTGTAATTTGTTAAAGGCGCAAGTATGTAATTTGCTTGCAATTAGGTAAGTACAACTCCACCTACAACATGAATAAAATGAATTTGAAATGATAGTTTTTGTAGTATGTTAAGCATACATAGTATGAACACATTGATGTACAGTATGTATAAGAGCATTTAGTTTCACAATCGCGTAGATTGATGAAAGAACAAAGTTAGGTACCATACGTCCCTACTACGTAAGATTAGGGATAGCTTAGAGAAGCATATGTAGGAAATAAATCGGTAAAAACGTATCAGAGTGGCGCAGTGAAACAATAAAATTTTTTTAAGATCGTTAAATATCCCATGATGTCATTGTTAGGAAATGCCCTAAGTATTAGAGTCATTTTGATGTATTTATTTTGAACTGGATAATAAAATTATATATATAGAGGCTATTCATTACATTGCTATCTGTCCTCGTTTTATTTACATGTAAAAGTAAATGTAAGCAAATATGGCTTCTTAACTGCTTGTGTTAAACTATTAGAACGTTGCATGCAATAGACTTTTGTATGTGAGAAGACAATGTTCTAAAGTTAGCGGTCTAAACTATGGTCTGTAGTCTATGGGGTTAGACCGAGCATCTAACTCATGTTAAGACTATTATGTTGTCTAAAGCCTTGGAGGGGACGGTTTGTCTTGACTGTCTGGAGCTGGACTCCCAAGTAGAGACATAGATATGTTGCTTGGTGGTGACATATTAGACCAGGACTAAAGCATGATTGATCTACGAAGTCCGCTTTGAGTGGATCGATCTGCTTTTGACGTTCATTGTGCAGTAACCTTAATCTTGAGTAAAAGGATAGCTTCATGTATATGACTTGTGTATTTTGATATTCCAATGGCTAAAGCGTCTCAGAGGTAGTAAGCTTATAGATCGGTTCGTTGGGTGCATGACTTGTGTACGATGAAGGGTTCGATTACAGATATTGGAATCATAGCTCTAATGAGGAGTTAAGGGTATCCTCTTAAAGGCATTATACTGAATGTGAAAATGGACAAGGCCTTGGGTCGTCTGCTGGGCAGATGACTTCTTATTCACATATGGTGAATAATCATTTTCTTTATTCGGTAGTATAATGGAACTTTAAGATAGCCTGATCAGTAGGATTAAACGGACTTTGGCCTAAGGCTGATCATGGATGTTATATGAGGGTTATGCATACATGACAAGGTCATTGGACGATCGCTTGTCACAGGCTTACGTAATACGGTATATAATTGGGAGTTCAATTTCAGGTTTATAGTGGTGTGACTCTGAAATTAGTGATCATATGATTGAGTTGTTCGGTAAAGAATGATGATCATATGGATTTGCGGGAGCCCAATTATATATGCCCAATCAGTCCCTCTACTAGCTCCACATAATTCCTTAACGTTTGGCAAATTGATTTGTGTATGCTCTTGGCTGGTTTATTATGCATGGATGGTGTTGACACAGGATTAGGATGGTAGACAAGATTCTCTCTGGTTAGATTCAGATTTTGTTTTGGATAATAGAGTACACAATTATTCGAACTCCAAATAAAGTTGCCATGATTTTATTTGAGATTGGATTGGAGTTGTAGAAAATTATCCCTGAGAACAAGAATTTGAAACACAACTGTTTTGTGGATTTTGAAATTTGAAATTTGAAATTTAAATTTGAAATTTAAATTTGAAATTCGAATTTGAAATTTGAATTTGAAATTCGAATTTGAAATTTGAAATTCAAATTTTGAATCACAGTCCAAGTGGGATTCGAATTTGTTGTGGTAAATCCACAAGGTTTGAAATTCGAATTTGAGTTGGATATGGAGAGGATAATCTTGTTAGAATCCTACTTGAATTTTGAATCCAAATCCTAACTAAAATTGGAAGAAAATTTTGAGGATTATCCTCAATGATTTTCGGATTTTTTATGGATAAGGTTGATGGAAAAATTCAAGTTTCAATCCCAGTTGAATTTGGATTCTCTCCTCCCAGAAGGTGTCCGAAATTTAGGAGTGAATCTCCTTGGGGAAATTCGGTTATTTTGGATAAGGATGAGATAAGATTCAAGCTTGAAAATCCTAGTGGAATTTTGATTCTCCCTTATCCAAAAGTGGCCGAATTTTTGAGGAGATTTTCTCCTTAGAATTTTTGGATTTTTTGGTTGAAAAAGGGAGATAAAATTCTAGTTAAAATCTTGTTTAGATTTGGATTGGATTTATCCTAAAGTGGCCGAATTTTATTGTTGGGATTTTCCCTTGGAAAATTCAGATTTTGTGCTTATGGATAAGGGAGAATATCTTCTCCTAATCCAATTCGAATTCAGAGAATCACCTCATGCAGGTCTATAAATAGAGGTCCTGCCACTCCAGTTCTCTCAGACCACAGACTCTCAGGTGAACAGCCTTATTGTTGCACAACTCACCATGACAATAAGTTCTTTAGAGATCTGGGTGGCCGGAAGAAGACTAGTAGTGCTAGCATACCGATCGAGATTCAGAGTGCCCACACACTCAGCCATTCGGGAATTGGAGAATAGTAGAGAAGGCTAGTTGGTTGAAGCCCTCCGGTCATTCTCCTCCAACAGATTGGCGTCCAGGAGGCATGAGTTTTAATTGTTGTTGGTTTATTGTATATGGTATCATGAGATATTTAATGATCTAAAAATTTTTTATTGTTCCACTGTGCCACTCTGATACGTTTTTACCGATTTTTTTTTATCTTACAGCCATATACAATAAACCAATAACAATTTAAACTCATACCTCAAAGGATGCCAATCTGCAGGAGGAGAATGATTAGAGGGCTTCAACCAACTAGCCTTCTCTACTATTCTCCAATTCCCGAATGGCTGAGTGGGTGGGCACTCTGAACCTCGATCGGTATGCTAGCACTGCTAGTCTTCTTCTGACCGCCCAGATCTCTAAAGAACTTATTGTCACGCTTAGTTATGCAACAATAAGTCTGCTCACTTGAGAGTCTGTGGTCTAAGAGAACTGGAGTGACAGGACCTATATTTATAGACTTGCATGAGGTGATCCTCTAAATTTGAATTGGATTAGGGGAAGATTTTCTCCCTTATCCACTCACAAAATCTGAATTTTTCATGGCCTTATCCAACCAAAAAATTCGTCCACTTTTGGAGATTATCCAATCCAAATTTAAATAGGATTTTAACTAGAATTTTATCTCCTCATTCCCTCATAAAAATCGATTCCCCTTTGTGCCAAAAACATGACTAGATTCGGTCATTAAAGTGTAAAGATAATCAAAATCCAAATAGGATTTTCTAGCTTGAATTTTATCTCATCCTTATCCAAACAAAACTGAAAATCTCCTTGAGATTTGCCCTCAAAATTTCTGTGACGTCTTAAATTTTATTTAAGGGTCAATATATAATTTAAATAAAATTAATGTGTCAAAAATTAATTAAAAATCTTTTGGAAATCCTAGGTTGGTTTCGTAGTCAAATTTCACTCAAAAAGTCAACAATTTTAACTTCAAAAACCCTAAAATATTCGGCCATTACTTGGGATTTTAATTAAAAATTTAAATTCCACAAATCCAAGGAGGATTCAAACTCAAATTTCATCCCTTAAATATAAAGAAGAAATTCGGCCATAAAGTGTAGGAAATAAAGGAGATTTTATTTGAATTAAAAGCTATGTCAAAACTCAATCAAAATTCAAATTATTTTTTTCCTTAAAAACTAATGGATAATTTCAGCCACTTAAGGAGAAATAAGAGAGAAAACCCTAGCCTCAAAACAGCCCCAAAACTTTCCCTTTTGCTCCTCAAAAGATTCGGCCAAGCAAGGAAGAGAAAAGGAAAGAAAAACCTAGTATAAAAACCCTCTTTTAACTCTCATTCACCTTTCCTTCCTCTCCTAAAATTCGGCCAGCCTCCCCTTCTTTCCTCTCTGAATTTTTCTCTCCCAAAACACACCAAAACAGCAAGCAAAAACCTACCTAAAGGTAGTTCAAAGATTCAACAACTTTTGAGACAAAAACAAGATGAGAAATCAACTTTTTCCTTCCTTCTCCTTTTGATTTTAAATTCGAAATTTTTATAGTTTTTCTCCACTATTTTTCCTACTATTTTGAAGACTCCAACACTCACACAAATTCAGCCAAAAAGGAGACCAAGCATCAAAAATAGTGCAGCACAAACAAGGTGTGATTTCTCTCTCTAAAACCCTAAAAATTTTGCCTCATTGATCCCCTTTCAAAAAACCCTATTATCACATGTGAAAATTTTATGATTTTTGCCAATTTGATTCTTGGGTTGTGTTAATGACATATAAATAAGTTCTCCACGAAATTTCATGATCATTGGATGAAAATTGAATTGGTTTGAGGCTAATTGAAATTCGGACAGGAAAAACAGAAATCTGGAAAATTACCATATGAACAGTAAACTTATGTCAGCCATAACTTGAGTTTTAAAAATGAGTTTTGAGTGAATCTTGAGTCTAAAATTAAATTCAAGATGTCTCCTAAATGCCTGCAAAATTTCAGAACCAAACTCATCCGTTGGCCTGGTCAAAATATTTTTCTAAGATAGGTGGACAGAACTACTAGTTTTTGAGCTGAAACTGAAATCCTAATTTTATGCCTGAAAACAACCCGTCGGTTTTTGGCCTAATTGAATAACGAAACGATGTCTAAAAATTATAAAAATTATATGGAATTAAAGCTACGGATGTCTAGTTTAACATATTAAAAATTTATAATTTTTGGGATTAAAAATGAATTAATATTGATTTTACAGTCAGCCTAGGTCAGTCTACCCATGTCCAGTAATATCCTAACTTAGGGGTTTTCACAAATTTTAAATCCCAAATGTTATTAAACATTTTAAAATCTTTTTGTGGCACACTAAAATGATTGGATGATTTTGTCTAGACCTAGACTAATCATATGTTGTGATTATAGGATTTATTTGACGTTCTTGGTTGATTGGTGGATCATGTTATCGCAACGCTTGTGCGATAATCGAGGTAGGACTTTCTAGCCTTTTCTGGGAGTAGTCAAGTGTTTTAAATTTCCCTGTTTTATCGATGGCATGCTGTTTTCAGTTTATGAAATTATTATTCTGTTTTTGATGAAATAAATGCATGCAACGTGTTTTGTAATAAATGTGTATTTTAAAGCATGTTTTGATTAATGGCATAATATAACTTAGTAAATACCATCTTTTGAATAATCCGGTGAACATAATTGAGCTCTAGTTCACGATCATTGTAAATGATGCGTGCGTCCCAAAGTTGGCGCCATGGGGGAATGTCCCTAAACCTGCGCAGGGCCGTTCAGCCTATTTAGACCGTAACGAGATGATCTAGGATAATTCAATTTGAGGCACGTATATTATAGCTACGACAAGTCCTCACTCAAAATATGATGGTTTATTTTAATGATTTGTTCTTTTAATATTGGGGCACGTATATTGCAGCTACGCTAAGTCCTCAGCAGAATAAAACTTGTATTAAAAATGTTTTCACGAAATTGTTGATTATTTTTGGAAATGGTTATTATGCCATGTATTCTTATATTGTTAATTATTTTTTTGAAACGAATATTATGTCATACTTTTAAATGTTACCTGTTTAATCCACCTTTGTTTCTGTCTTACTGAGCCAGCGCTTACGTGCCTTTTTTCTTTGTGATTTCGAAATGACTACTTCCAGGTGCGGGAGGTAGCAGTTCCGAAAATCGTTGAGCTATCCGTTTCTACCGAAGATGATGTTATCCGTTTTCTCCATCTTCTTCCTTCTGTTTCTCATTCTGATGTAATGAGATATTAAGTTTGGACTTTATTTCACGTTATTTAAATTTCATGCTTGGGAATTTTTTATGGTTGGTAATTTCTTTTGAAGACCGATTTTGTGTTTGGTTTCCGCATTAAAAAGTATTTATTTTCTACTTTGTTTTATTTTGTGGTTATGATACTACTTTATAAATAATTAGACTTAGCTAAATTATAATGTTGACCCGTTTTTTGTAATAAATGTTTTCCTTAAATCCCGGGTTGATATTATGATTTGGCTGCCGTGTCACGTGTCTAAATTTTGGGCCGTGACAATTTTGGCCACTTTTGGGGAGGAGAGAATCCAAATTCAACTAGGATTAAAACTTGACCTTTTCCCTGCATCCTTATCCACAAAAACTGAAAATATATTGGACGATTTTCCTCAACAAAATTCGACCAAGTAAGTTAGGATTGTGATTCAAAATTCAAGTAGGATTCAAACAAGATTTCCTCTTCATAATCCAACTCAATTTCAAATTCTAGTATTGTGGAATTATCTACAAAGAATTCGAATTCCACTTGGACTATAATTCAAAATTTGAATTTCAAAATTTCAAAATTCAAAATTCAAATTCAAATTTCAAAATTCAAAATTCAAATTCAAAATTCAAATTTCAAATTTTAAATTTCAACTTCAAATTTCAACTTCAAATTTCAAATTCGAATTTCAAATTTAAATTTCAAATTCAAATTCAAATTTCAAATTTCAAATTTCAAAATCCACAAACAGTTATATTTCAAATTTTTGTTCTCATGGATAATTTACTACAACTCCAATCCAATCTCAAATAAAATCATGGCAACTTTATTTGGAGTTCGAATAATTATGTACTCTATTATCCAAAACAAAATATGAATTCAATCGAAGAGAATCTTGTCCACCATCTTAATCCTATGTCAACACCGTCTATGCATAATCAACTAGCCAATAACATACTCGAATCAATTTGCCAATCGTTAAGGTATTATGTGGAGCTAGTAGAGGGACCAACTGGACATATATAATTGGGCTCTCGTGAATCCATATGATCATCATTCTTTATCGAACAACTCAATCATATGATCACTAATTTCAGAGTCACACACTATAAACCTGAAACTGAACTCCCAATTATATATAGTATTACGTAAGCCTGTGAAGAGCTATCATCCAATGACCTTGTCATGTATGCAAAACCGTCATATGATATCATGATCAGCCTTAGGACAAAGTCCATTTAATCCTACTAATCAAGCTATCTTAAAGTTCCATTATACTACCGAATAAAAAAATGATTATTCACCATATGTGAATAAGAAGTCATCCGCCCAGTAGACGACCCAAGGCCTTGTCCATTTTCACATCCAGTATAATGCCTTTAAGAGGATACCCTTAACTCCTTATTAGAGCTATGATTCTGATATCTGTAAACAAACCCTTCATCGTATACAAGTCATGCACCCAGCAAACCAGTCTATAAGCTTACTACCTCTGAGACGCTTTAGCCATTGGAACATCAAAGTACATAAGTCATATACATGAAGTAGTTCATCCACTCAGGATTAAGGTTATTATATAATAAACATCAAAAGGAGATTGATCCACTCATAGTGGACTACGTAGATCAATCACGCTTTAGTCCCAGCAAGGCTGCACATGGGCAGCCATGGGCTGTCAGCCCCCCCGGGGGTTGGTGGCTGCCCACGGCGGCTGCCGCTTCTGGGGACGGTGGTGCAACAGTTCAAAAATCAGAAAAATTTTGATTTTTAAATTTGAGATTTAATTTTAAATCATGTTTAAAAATATGTAATTGAAAATTTGAAATTTTTGAAATTACATATTATTACACATGATGTTTAAAATTGTTTAAAATTTGAATTTGAAATTTAAATTTGAAATTCAAATTTGGAATTTGAATTTGAAATTTAAATTTTTGGAGATTTAAATTTTAAATGATTCTTGGGATGAGAAATAAATGGAGAGGCTACATAAAGATGGATACAAGAAGACGGAACAAAATTCAAGACCCAAAGAATGCTTTGAATGGAATTTTGTAATCTTTATTTTCTTTGTTCTAAGATGGAACCATGGCCTGGTTATTCTGTCAATTAGTTTTTCTGTGATATGTCATGGATGTATAAAAATGTATTGATGGATGTTTTATATGCATTTTTGTAAACATGTCATATAGGATAGGTGAGTGCCGCTAATACTATATTGATCATACATAATTTGTCAAAACTTGCATGTTTTTCAAAATATTGAGTGGGAGAGGGTTTCAAACAAAACCCACAGCCTCCATTGTTGATCCATATGTGAAAGCATGGTAACGCCTCGCGTCAGTTCTGCCCTGACCACACCCCTCAGTAGGTGTCTACCACCGCCGGTATACTAGATTGGATCTCCTATATGGAAAACGTGTTCGGGTGCGATCCTATTCATGACCACCCCTTGGTGGCTTGGTAGGACGTGGATCGGGCTACGTAAACAATGGTTATACACTCAAGACTCGTTTAGTTATTAACCTTCCCTAGAAGCTCTGTTAACTAAACTGGTGGCCAAATAAGCGGTTATTAATATATGTCTTAACCTTGGAGGATTTAAGGCAACATATATTAATTGGACGGGGTCTATGTTCCGGTTATTTGTTCTCATGACCACCCCTCGGTGGCTTGGGGCAATAGGTGCTGAGAATTACTGTTGTAATGCTACATGTTTTTCAAGTTTCATGTAGGAACATACTTGTATGTTTTATTTGCTAAATTATCTGTATATTTGCTTGGACTTTGTAATGATGTCTAGTATAATTTTATTTCAGTTCAAAATATCACCGACACCCCTCATTTCAATACTTACTGAGAATAAACTGAATGGCAACAATTATAAGGATTGGAAAAGAAATCTGTTAATAGTTCTCAGCTGCGAGAGACACAAGTTCGTACTGGACGAACCATGCCCGTCAGGGCCAAAACCTGACACACCGATTGAGGAGGTCCCGGTTGCCTATACTCGTTGGAGAGAATCCAATGATATAGCTCGATGCTACATACTTGCTAGCATGACGAGTGCTTTACAAAAGTAGCATGAGACTTATCAAATTGCTGGGGAGATCATGGAAAATCTGGAGGACATGTTCGGAGGCCAAAAAAAAATTGGCTCGACAATCCGCTATCACCAGTATTATGAACTCTAAGCCGAAGGCGGGTACTCCGGTGAAGGACCATATGATCACTCTAATGGGATTCTTCGCTGAGGCTGCTGAAAACGGTGCTGAGTTAGACTACAACACCCAGATCGAGATGGTGTTCAAAACTCTGTCTAAAGATTTTGTGGGGTTTAAGGCCGCATACAATCTGGCGACAAGGGAGTTAGGACTAACCGAGCTCATGAAGCAACTCTAAGCTTATGAGCGGATGATCAGGGATGGGGATGCTGTCCAACCCAAAGGTGAGGCCAATTTGGCAGAATCTTCCAAACCCTCACGGAAGAGGAAGAGGCCAAATCAGAAGCAAGTGGCTTCCAGTTCTTCTAAACCTCCTATCTTGGATGGGAAGAAGAAGACGAAGAACAAGAAGCCCAGGGACCCTAAAAAGTCCAAGTGCTTCCGTTGTGGGAAGGTAGGTCATTTCAAGAACGCTTGCCGGGAAATCCTAGCTGCCAAGGGCAAGGAAGGTAAGGAACTTCTTTACTTAGAAGCGTGTTTGGTGGAAGAATCGAAAGACACTTGGGTTATTGATTTGGGCGCCACTAATCATGTTTGTGTTTCTATGCAGGGGTTCGTGGAAACGAGAAGTCTACATGATAGGAACCTCTCGTTGCGAACTGGGGACGACAGCTTGGTGGTGGCTGAGGCAGTGGGAGATGTTTACCTTTATTTTGATCTATTTAGGTTTATTTTATTAAAAGACTGTTTTTATGTTCCTAATTTTAGGAGGAACCTTATATCGGTAGCTTGTTTAATAAAGGATTCTTATTCAGTTTCTTTTAGTAAAAGAGTTGATATTCGTAGAAATAAGTCTTTTATCTATTCTGGATGGATGGATGGAAACCTATATTTGATCAAACCAAAGATGTACTCACTGCTTGACACTGAATTAACTGATAACTCTAAAAGGTTGAAAGTTTCTCACTCTAACAAGGCGTATCGTTGGCATTTAAGACTTGGACATATTAATCAGGATAGGATTCAAAGATTGGTGAAAGACGGTCCTCTGGAATCTGTGGAGGAGGTACGACTTCCCCAATGTGAGTCTTGTCTAGAGGGTAAAATGACTAAGAGGTCTTTTAGAGCTAAGGGTACAAGGGCTCAGGAACTCTTAGAAATTGTGCACACTGACGTATGTGGCCCCATGAACGTCACAGCACGAGGAGGGTTCGAGTATTATGTCTCTTTTATAGATGATTACTCGAGGTATGGATATGTATATCTGATGCACCGCAAGAGCGAAACCTTTGACAAGTTCAAGGAGTATCGTGCGGAAGTGGAAAAGCAATTGGATAAATCCATAAAGACACTTCGATCTGATCGAGGTGGCGAATACCTCTCCTACGAATTTCTAAGACATCTTGTAGAGAACGGGATATTATCCCAATTGACTGCACCTGGTACTCCACAACAGAATGGTGTAGCCGAAAGGAGAAACAGGACCTTATTGGATATGGTACGGTCCATGATGAGTTACTCAACGTTGCAATTATCATTTTGGGGATATGCTTTACAAACGGCGTGCTATGTTCTGAACCAAGTTCCGAGCAAATCAATTCCCAGAACTCCGTATGAATTATGGCGTGGTAGGAAGCCCTCCCTTGGACATATGAGAATATGGGGCTGCCCGGCACATGTACTGGATGGGGATACGAAGAAGTTGGAACCAATATCAGAATTGTGTATGTTTGTAGGGTATCCAAAAGGAACTAAAGGAGGTCTGTTCTATAACCCGAAGGAACAAAAAGTCATTGTCTCAACCCATGCGGCATTCTTGGAGGAAAGTCACATGAATGACTTTAAGCCTCGAAGCAAAGTGGTGCTAGAGGAGTTATCAGGTGAAAGAACTACTCCACAGATTTCGGTCTTGGACGCAAGTCCGAGTTCCAGTGAAAGACCTGCAGACGATCAACAATTTAGGGTGCCTCGTCGTAGTGGGAGGGTTTGTAAGAAACCTAATTTCTTCATGTATGATGCTGAGGTATACTAGGCCAAGGCTCATGAGCGTAAGGAAGATCCGGTCACATATGATGAAGCTATAAATGATGTTGATTCTTAATCTTGGAAACAGGCTATGAACAATGAGATGGATTCTATGAAATCCAACTCTGTTTGGGAACTTGTAGATTTGCCGGATGGGATAAAACCCATTGGATGCAAATGGGTCTACAAAAGAAAGAAGGATGCGGAAGGGAGAGTGGAAACTTTTAAAGCTAGACTGGTTGCAAAGGGATACACGCAAAAGGCTGGAATCGATTACGATGAAACCTTTTCGCCTGTTGCTATGCTGAAGTCTATCCGTATTCTTCTGTCCATTGCTGTGGCTCTCGATTACAAGATCTGGCAAATGTATTTCAAGACGGCATTCTTGAATGGCCATCTTGAAGAGTGTATCTATATGATACAGCCCGAAGGGTTCGTAGCGAAAGGCCAAGAAAGGAAAGTCTGCAAGTTGCTTAGATCCATTTATGGATTAAAGTAGGCATCCAGCTCATGGAACCAGAGGTTTGATCAAGCGATTAAGACATTTGGTTTTGAGCAGAACGTTGATGAACCTTGTGTTTATAAACGTATTAAGGATGGAAAAGTGGTCTTTCTGATACTCTATGTCGATGATATACTACTCATTGGAAATGATATAGGGAACTTATCATCGGTCAAGCTTTGGTTACACCAGCAGTTTGACATGAAGGACTTGGGAGAAGCTAATTATGTTCTAGGTATTCGTCTCTTCAGAGATCAAAAGAATAAAATGATAGCGTTATCCCAAGCTTCATACATAGATAAAATAATTGACAAATATGTACTGCAAGAGGCAAAGAAGGGTTCGCAACCTTCTATTGCCGGTCTAACTCTTTCATTGGATGACTGTCCCAAGACATCGGAAGAAAGAGAGCGTATGAGTAAGGTCCCTTATGCATCCGCTGTGGGTAGCCTTATGTACGCTATGCTTTGCACTCGCCCAGACATATGTTTTGCAGTAGGTATGGTGAGTCGATATCAAGCGAATCCTGGACCAAGCACTGGCAAGCTGTAAAGCATATACTCAAGTATCTTAAGAGAACGAGGGATTATATGCTGGTGTATTCTGGAGTGGACCTAACACCCGTAGGATACACTGACTCAGACTTCCAGACTTGTAAGGATTCGAGGAAATCGACATCTGGATCAGTGTTTTTACTCAGAGGAGGCGCCATTGTGTGGAGGAGCGTGAAGCAGGGCTGCACAGCTGACTCTACTATGGAGGCTGAATATGTGGCTGCGGTTGAAGCATCTAAAGAAGCGATTTGGCTCTGCAGGTTCTTTAGAGACCTTGAGGTCATTCCGGGTGTTGACAAGCCTATCACACTTTACTGTGATAATACAGGGGCTATTGCCAACACAAGGGAATCTCGGCACCACAAGAGGACCACACACATCGATCGGAGATATCATATTATTAGAGGGCATGTGGAGACAGGGCAAGTGGATGTATGTAAGATCGCGTCCGAGGACAACATCGCCGATCCCTTTACTAAGACTTTGGTGGCTAGAAGCTTTGAGAGGCACGTAGAGGCGATGGGGATGCGAAACACGGCACATCTGCTGGCTTAGGGCAAGTGGGAGATTGTTAGGAAATGACCTAAGCATTAGAGACATTTTTGATGTATTTATTTTGAACTGGATAACAAGATTATATATAGAGGTTATTCATTACATTGCTATCTGTCCTCGTCTTATTTACATATTAAAGTAAATGTAAGCAAATATGGCTCCCTGACTTCTTGTGTTAAACTGTTAGAACGTTGCATGCAATGGATTTTTGTATGCGAGAAGACAATGTTCTAAAATTAGCGGTCTAAACTATGGTCTGTAGTCTATGGGGTTAGACCGAGCATCTAACTCATGTTAAGACTATTATGTTGTCTAAAGCCTTGGAGGGGATGGTTTGTCTTGACTGTCTAGAGCTGGACTCCCAAGTAGAGACATAGATATGTTGCTTGGTGGGGACATATTAGACCGGGACTAAAGCGTGATTGATCTACGAAGTCCGCTTTGAGTGGATCGATCTGCTTTTGACGTTCATTATGCAGTAACCTTAATCCTGATTAAAAGGATAGCTTCATGTATATGACTTGTGTACTTTGATGTTCCAATGGCTAAAGCGTCTCAGAGGTAGTAAGCTTATAGACCGGTTCATTGGGTGCATGACTTGTATACGATGAAGGGTTCGTTTACAGATATTGGAATCATAGCTCTAATGAGGAGTTAAGGGTATCCTCTTAAAGGCATTATACTGAATGTGAAAATGGACAAGGTCTTGAGTCGTCTGCTGGGCGGATGACTTCTTATTCACATATGGTGAATAATCATTTTCTTTATTCGGTAGTATAATGGAACTTTAAGATAGCTTGATCAGTAGGATTAAACGGACTTTGGCCTAAGGCTGATCATGGATATCATATGAGGGTTCTGCATATATGACAAGGTCATTGGACGATAGCTTGTCACAGGCTTACGTAATACGGTATATAATTGGGAGTTCAGTTTTAGGTTTATAATGGTGTGACTCTGAAACTAGTGATCATATGATTGAGTTGTTCGGTAAAAGAATGATGATCATATGGATTTATGGGAGCCCGATTATATATGTCCAATCAGTCCCTCTACTAGCTCCACATAATTCCTTAACGTTTGGCAAATTGAATTGTGTATGCTATTGGCTGGTTTATTATGCATGGATGGTGATGACATAGGATTAGGATGGTAGACAAGATTCTTTCTGGTTGGATTCAGATTTTGTTTTGGATAATAGAGTACACAATTATTCGAACTCCAAATAGAGTTGCCATGATTTTATTTGAGATTGGATTGGAGTTGTAGAAAATTATCCATGAGAACAAGAATATGAAACACAACCGTTTTGTGGAATTTGAAATTGGAAATTTGAAATTTGAATTTTGAATTTTGAATTTGAAATTTGAATTTGAAATTTGAATTTGAAATTCGAATTTGAAATTTGAAATTTGAAATTTGAAATTTGAATTTGAAATTTGAATTTGAAATTTGAAATTCAAATTTTGAATCACAGTCCAAGTAGGATTCGAATTTGTTGTGGAAAATCCACAAGGTTCGAAATTTGAATTTGAGTTGGATTTGGAGAGGATAACCTTGTTAGAATCCTACTTGAATTTTGAATCCAAATCCTAACTAAAATTGGACGAAAATTTTGAGGATTATCCTTAATGATTTTCGGATTTTTTGTGGATAAGTTTCAAGGAAAAATTCAAGTTTCAATCCCAGTTGAATTTGGATTCTCTCCTCCCAGAAGGTGGCCAAAATTTAGGAGTGAATCTGCTAGGGGAAATTCGGTTATTTTGGATAAGGATGAGATAAGATTCAAGCTTGAAAATCCTAGTGGAATTTTGATTCTACCTTATCCAAAAGTGGCCGAATTTTTGAGGAGATTTTCTCCTTAGAATTTTCGGATTTTTTGGTTGAAAAAGGGAGATAAAATTCTAGTTAAAATCTTGTTTAGATTTGGATTGGATTTATCCTAAGGTGGCCCAATTTTATTGTTGGGATTTTCCCTTGGAAAATTCAGATTTTGTGCTTGTGGATAAGGGAGAATATCTTCTCCTAATCTAATTCGAATTCAGAGAATCACCTTATGCAGGTCTATAAATAGAGGTCCTACCACTCCAGTTCTCTCAGACCATAGACTCTCAGGTGAGCAGCCTTATTGTTGCACAACTCACCGTGACAATAAGTTCTTTAGAGATCTGGGTGGTCGGAAGAAGACTAGCAGTGTTAGCATACCGATCGAGATTCAGAGTGTCCGCACACTCAGCCATTCGGGAATTGGAGAATAGTAGAGAAGGCTAGTTGGTTGAAGCCCTCCGGTCATTCTCCTCCTATAGATTGGCATCCTTGAGGTATGAGTTTTAATTGTTGTTGGTTTATTGTATATGGCTGTAGGATAAAAAAATATTGGTAAAAACGTATCAGAGTGGCGCAGCAGAACAATAAAAAAATTTTAGATCGTTAAATATCTCATGATGCCATATACAATAAACCAACAACAATTTAAACTCATACCTCGAAGGATGCCAATCTGCAGGAGGAGAATGATTAGAGGGCTTCAACCAATTAGCCTTCTCTACTATTCTCCAATTCTCGAATGGCTGAGTGGGTGGGCACTCTGAACCTCGATCGGTATGCTAGCACTGCTAGTCTTCTTCTGACCATCCAGATCTCTAAAGAACTTATTGTCACGCTGAGTTATGCAACAATAAGTCTGCTCACTTGAGAATCTATGGTCTAAGAGAACTGGAGTGACAGGACCTCTATTTATAGACTTGCATGAGGTGATCCTCTAAATTTGAATTGGATTAGGAGAAGATTTTCTCCCTTATCCACTCACAAAATCTGAATTTTTCATGGCCTTATCCAACCAAAAAATTCGTCCACTTTTGGAGATTATCCAATCCAAATTTAAATAGGATTTTAACTAGAATTTTATCGCCTCATTCCCTCATAAAAATTGATTCCCCTTTGTGCCAAAAACATGACTAGATTCGGTCATTAAAGTGTGAAGAGAATCAAAATCCAAGTAGGATTTTCTAGCTTGAATTTTATCTCATCCTTATCCAAATAAAACTGAAAATCTCCTTGAGATTTGCCCTCTAAATTTCGGCCACTTTTAGGGAGGAGAGAATCCAAATTCAACTGAGATTGAAACTTAACCTTTTCCCTGCATCCTTATCCACAAAAACCAAAAATATATTGGAGGATTTTCCTCAACAAAATTCGTCCAAGTTAGTTAGGATTGGGATTCAAAATTCAAGTAGGATTCAAACAAGATTTCCTCTTCATAATCCAACTCAAATTCGAATTCTAGCATTATGGAATTATCCACAAAGAATATGAATTCCACTTGGACTATGATTCAAAATTTGAATTTCAAAATTTCAAAATTCAAAATTCAAATTCAAATTTCAAAATTCAAATTTCAAATTCAAATTTCAAATTTCAAATTTTAAATTTCAAATTTAAATTTCAAATTCAAACTTCAAATTCGAATTTCAAATTTAAATTTCAAATTCAAATTCAAAATTCAAAATTCAAATTTCAAAATTCAAAATTCAAAATCCACAAACAGTTATATTTCAAATTTTTATTCTCATGGATAATTTTCTACAACTCCAATCTAATCTCAAATAAAATCATGGCAACTTTATTTGGAGTTCGAATAATTGTGTACTCTATTATCTAAAACAAAATCTGAATTTAACCGGAGAGAATCTTGTCCACTATCCTAATCCTACGTTAACACCATCCACGCATAATCAACTAGCCAATAGCATACTCAAATCAATTTGCCAATCGTTAAGGAATTATATGGAGTTAGTAGAGGGACCAACTGGACATATATAATTGGGCTCCCATGAATCCATATGATCATCATTCTTTACCGAACAACTCAATCATATGATCACTAATTTCAGAGTCACACTACTATAAACCTGAAACTGAACTCCCAATTATATACCATATTACGTAAGCCTGTGACGAGCTATCGTCTAATGACCTTGTCATGTATGCAGAACCCTCATATGATATCCATGATCAGCCTTAGGTCAAAGTCTGTTTAATCCTACTAATCAGGCTATCTTAAAGTTCCATTATACTATCGAATAAAAAAATGATTATTCACCATATGTGAATAAGAAGTCATCCACCCAGCAGACGACCCAAGGCCTTGTCCATTTTCACATCCAGTATAATGCCTTTAAGAGGATACCCTTAACTCCTTATTAGAGCTATGATTCCGATATCTGTAAACAAACCCTTCATCGTATACAAGTCATGCACCCAGCAAACCGGTCTATAAGCTTACTACTTCTGAGATGCTTTAGCCATTGGAACATCAAAGTACACAAGTCATATACATGAAGTAGTTCATCCACTCAGGATTAAGGTTATTACACAATAAACATCAAAAGCAGATTAATCCACTTATAGTGGGCTACGTAGATCAATCACGCTTTAGTCCCGGTCTAATATGTCACCACCAAGCAATATATCTATTTCTCTACTTAGGAGTCTATGCTCTAGACAATCAAGACAAACCGTCCCCACCATGGGTTTAGACAACATAATAGTCTTAACATGAGTTAGATACTCGGTCTAACCCCATAAACTACAGACCTTAGTTTAGATCGCTTACTTTAGAACATTGTCTTCTCGCATACAAAAAGTCCATTGCATGCAACGTTCTAACAGTTTTAACACAAGCAGTCAGGGAGCTATATTTGTTTACATTTACTTTAACATGTAAATAGAATGAGGACAAACAACAATGTAATGAATAACCTCTATATATAATTTTATTATCCAATTCAAAATAAATACATCAAAATGTCTCTAATACTTAGGGCATTTCCTAACAATCTCCCACTTGCCCTAAGCCCGTAGATGTGCCATGTTACGCATCCCCATCGCCTCTACATGCCTCTCAAAGCTTCTAGCCATCAAAGTCTTAGTAATGGGATCAGCAATGTTGTCCTCGGACGCGATCTTACATACATCTACTTGTCCTGTCTCCACATGCCCTCTAATAATGTGATATCTGATATCTCCGATCTATGTGCTTGGTCATCTTGTGGTGCCGAGATTCCCTTATGTTGGCAATAGCCCTAGTGTTATCATAGTAAAATATGATAGGCTTGTCAACACCCGAAATGACCTCATGGTCTCTAAAGAACTTATGAAGCCAAACTGCTTCTTTAGATGCCTCAGTCGCAGTCACATACTTAACCTCCATAGTAGAGTTAGCTGTGCAACCTTGCTTCGCACTCCTCCACACAATGGTGCCTCCTCTGAGCAAAAACACTGATCCAGATGTCGATTTCCTTGAATCCTTATAAGTCTGAAAGTCTGAGTCCGTGTATCCTACGAGTGTTAGGTCCTCTCCAGAATACACCAGCATACAATCCCTCGTTCTCTTAAGATACTTGAGTATATGCTTTACTGCTTGGCAGTGCTTGGTTCGAGGATTCCCTTGATATCGACTCACCATACCTACTGCAAAACATATGTTCGGGTGAGTGCAAAGCATAGCATACATAAGGCTACCCACAATGGATGCATAAGGGACCTTACTCATACGCTCTTTTTCTTCTGATGTCTTGGGACAGTCATCCAATGAAAGAGTTAGACTAGCAATGGAAGGTTGTGAACCTTTCTTTGCCTCTTGCAGTGCATATTTGTCAATTATTTTATCTATGTATGAAGCTTGGGATAACGCTATCATTTTGTTCTTTCGATCTTTGAAGAGACGAATGCGTAGAACATAATTAGCTTCTCCCAAGTCCTTCATGTCAAACTGCTGGTATAGCTAAAGCTTGACCGATGATAAGTTCCCTACATTATTCCCAATGAGTAGTATATCATCGAGATAGAGTACCAGAAAGACCACTTTTCCATCCTTAATACGTTTATAAACACAGGGTTCATCAACGTTTTGCTCAAAACCAAATGTCTTGATCGCTTGATCAAATCTCTAGTTCCATGAGTGGGATGCTTGCTTTAATCCATAAATGGATCTAAGCAGCTTGCAGACTTTTCTTTCTTGGCCTTTTGCCACGAACCCTTTAGGCTGTATCATGTAGATACATTCCTCAAGATGGCCACTCAAGAATGCCATCTTAACATCAATTTGCCAGATCTCGTAATCGAGAGCCGTAGCAATGGATAGAAGAATACGGATAGACTTCAGCATAGCAATAGGCGAAAAGGTTTCATCATAATCGATTCCAGGCTTTTACGTGTATCCCTTTGCAACCAGTCTAGCTTTGAAAGTTTCCACTCTCCCTTCCGTATCCTTCTTTCTTTTGTAGTCCCACTTGTATCCAATAGGTTTTATCCCATCCGGTAGATCTACAAGTTCTCAAACAGAGTTGGATTTCATAGAATCTATCTCATTGTTCATAGCCTATGTCATAATCATAAAATTTTACTACTTCTAGAAATTTTGTATAACCTGTGTACTCTATGATTTTCATGTGGAAAACAATAAAATATATGTTTTAATATTATTTAGAAGGTACAGAAATGTTCGGACAGTGCAGACAAGTGTGTGCTTGATAACTCTAAGAAATTAGAGTTATTCATTGATTTTCTCATTTAAAAATAGGTTTGTCCAAGAGGGTTTATTGTTTTATGTGATGTTTTTGTCTTTCATCTTTTAATTTTTTGCATGTGCCTTAGCCCAAAGTGTCTTTGTGCCTTTTTTGATTAAGTAAAGGAATTTTGACTCGAAACTGTGCAAAAAGTTGGTGTTCAGCTTGGTTATGTTTCCAGTCAGTTTTACAGGGGATGAAAATGAGAGAAGAATGCTGTAGCATTTTAAATGGAGCTGAGTTGGAAATTTGAAGTGACGTAAGTACACAACCTGGAGAAAAAGACAAAATATCACATGGGCTTTGTGCAGCTGTCATTTTGGACCACTCGGGAGCTCTCAAAGCTTGACAAGTCAGCAAGATTGTTGCCCTAGTAAATGTTTTTCCCCAATCAAAAAAGGGGTGCCGTCGAGTACAAAAAGAAGAGAATAGTACCTTCTGGAGACCCCCTCCATCAGAGATGAATACACAAGAAAAACAAAAAGCAGAGAGTACCAGCAAGAGAGAAAAATAAGAAAGTACCAGAGAAGAAGGAACAAGGACGTTGAAGAAGAGGAATCAAGATTCAGCAGACTTTCCTTCTCTCCATCTGTTGCTTACCCTTCTTTTTAGTATTGAGTTGATTTAGACATGATTTATTTGTGGATAATGGATTTTGTTTGTTACAGTATGAACTAATTTTCTTTAACTGGGTTTGCTAATGGAACCATGGATGTGAACTGTTAACTAATTGCTGAATTTGTTATGGAAATCAATTGTTTCTTGTTCATTCCTGTGTGTTAGTGCATATTTCTATTATTAACTAGCCATCAATTTATAGAATATCAGATTTGGATTAATTCTGAAAAGGTTGATTTAAATTGGATCTCATGAATGATGTATGTATGGTCTTGAAGGAATTTGTAGATCTATAGATGGTATAGGAATATATTATTCATCATGTACGACCCAAAAGAACCTAAGCTTCTGTTTGCATTCTTTTAGCTGATCTCACATAGGAATATGCTGAAGTAAGTTAGGAGGATCATTCTGCAAAGAGATTTGGAAAAATCCTTGCTCTCACGTGTTCTTGGTTGACAGGGTATATTGATTGCTGTAGCATTTCAGTAGCATTTTGTTAGCAGATTTGCATCCTGGGGAAATTAGTAAACCTTGCTTATCCAAATTATTGTTTTACAACCAAAATCTCTGTTCCACTTTTTTCTTCATTCTGATCACTACTGTATTTCTTTATTAACTGTACTAGCAATCTTGCCAACACCTCTTTGATTACAGTTTACTTAAATTGAACTTTACAGCTTCTACATTGCATTTTTATGATATAGTCCTCGTGGGAATGATATCCGTACTCTTGTACACTGTATTACTTGAACGATCTGTGCACTTGCAGATTTCAACCAACAGGTTTTTGGCGTCGTTGCCGAGGAACTAATATCTTAAAAAAAATTTTGTAGAAGTATTTCATTTCATTTCTTTTTATTCTTTTGAGTTGTGGTTTTTGGCAGGATACTTGGTCTTCTGTATGAACAATCCTCAGGCCCGTGAGTTGTTGCCTTTGTATCCTGAAATTAAAAGGACATTTCGAGCTAGGAGAAGGGAACAACAAGGACTAGCAGCTGTTGAAGTTATGGTAGAGGAAGCAGCAGCCAATAATGGACAGCCTGTTTATGGTAACGACCCTATTCAACAACAAGCTGTGATAGATGACAAAAACAGGGCAATTCGGGAGTCTGCTGTGCCCATTCTGCAAGGGCTCAACTTAGGGATTGTTAGGCCAGAAATTGAAGCCACTCAATTTGAACCTAAATTGGTGATGTTTTAGACGTTGAAATCTGTGGGCCAATTCAGTGGCATGGCAACTGAAGATCCTAATTTGCATCTTAGGCTGTTCATGGAAGTGAGTGATTCTTTCAAGATTCCTGGGGTGACAGAAGATGTGTTAAGGTTGAAGGTATTTCCCTACTCTCTAAGGGATAGAGCTAGAGCTTGGCTTAATTCTTTGGCACCGGGCTCTGTTGCTACCTGGAATGATTTGGCAAAGAAGTTCTTGATGAAATACTTCCCACCAGCCAAGAATGCTAAGCTCAGAAATGACATCACGTCATTTCAACAAGCTGATGGTGAATCTTTGCATGAAGCTTGGGAAAGGTTTAAGGAGTTGCTAAGGAAATGTCCTTACCATGGGATCCTTCATTGGATTCAAATAGAGACTTTCTATAATGGGCTAAATGCACAAACTCGAACCATAGTAGATGCTTCTACTAATGGTGCTCTTTTGGCTAAATCCTACAATGAAGCGTATGAGATTTTAGAGAGAATGGCCAATAATAATTATCAGTGGCCCACCGAGAGACTCAACGCAAGGAGACCTGTAGGAATATTGGAGGTTGATCCTATCACTGCACTTTCAGCCCAAGTTTCATCTCTAACCAACATGATTAAGACAATGAACACGCAGGTAAGTGCGAAGGCAGTCCAAACTCCAAGAGTTTCATGTGTATACTGTGGCGAGGGACATTTGTATGATGACTGTCCTTCAAATCCAGCCTCTATTAATTATGTGGGAAATTTCAACAGGAGTAATAACCCTTACCCCAACACTTATAATCACGGTGGAAGGCAGCATCCAAACTTGTCATGGAGCAATCAAGGCACAAGTTCCAGCGGTGTCAATGCTTTTTACCGGCCTGCTTATCCACCAGGATTTCCTCATCAACAACAAAGAAGCCAAGCTACTGACCAATCAAGTTCTTTGGAGAATCTTCTGAAGGAATACATGGCTAAAAATGATGCTATCATTCAAAATCAAGCAGCTTCATTGAGAAATCTGGAGAATTAAGTAGGACAGTTGGCCAACGCTTTAAACAACCATCCTCAAGTTGTATTGCCAAGCGATACAGAGAATCCTAGGCGTGAAGGAAAGGAACAATGCAAGGCAATTACCTTGAGAAATGGAAAAGAGCTAGAACCAACTGGAGTAAAAAACAAAGCTGTGCAGACGGAGCCTACTTCAATCCAAGAAGAGGGGGATCAATTTCAGCCTGAAGCAGAAAAGAAAATTTAGCAACCAGATTCTGAACTGCAGAATACTGCAGCATTCCCAAAGCATATTGGGATGACAAAAATCAGTAACAGTAGACCCCCCCTCCATTTCCTCAAAGATTTCAGAAGCAGCAAAAGATGGTCAGTTTTGTAAATTTCTAGATGTTCTGAAGCAGCTGCATATCAATATACCACTGGTTGAAGCTTTGGAGTAGATGTCGAGTTATGCAAAGTTTATGAAAGATTTGGTGACGAAAAAGCGTAGATTTGGAGAATTTGAGATTGTGGCTTTGACAGAGTAGTGTAGTGCTGTTAGGAAATGCCCTAAGTATTAGAGACATTTTTGATGTATTCATTTTGAACTGGATAATAAAATTATATATAGAGGTTATTCATTACATTGCTATCTGTCCTCGTCTTATTTACATGTTAAAGTAAATGTAAGCAAATATGGCTCACTGACTGCTTGTGTTAAAACTGTTAGAACGTTGCATGCAATGGACTTTTGTATGCGAGAAGACAATGTTCTAAAGTTAGCAGTCTAAACTATGGTCTGTAGTCTATGGGGTTAGACCGAGCATCTAACTCATGTTAAGACTATTATGTTGTCTAAAGCCTTGGAGGGGACGGTCTGTCTTGACTGTCTGGAGCTGGACTCCCAAGTAGAGACATGGATATGTTGCTTGGTGGTGACATATTAGACCGGGACTAAAGCGTGATTGATCTACGTAGTCCGCTATGAGTGGATCAATCTGCTTTTGACGTTCATTGTGCAATAACCTTAATCCTGAGTAAATGAACTACTTCATGTATAGGACTTGTGTACTTTGATGTTCCAATGGCTAAAGCGTCTCAGAGGTAGTAAGCTTATAGACCGGTTCGTTGGGTGCATGACTTGTATACGATGAAGGGTTTGTTTGCAGATATCGGAATCATAGCTCTGAGGAGTTAAAGGTATCCTCTTAAAGGCATTATACTGAATGTGAAAATGGACAAGGCCTTGGGTCGTCTGCTGGGCAGATGACTTCTTATTCACATATGGTGAATAATCATTTTCTTAATTCGGTAGTATAATGGAACTTTAAGATAGCCTGATCAGTAGGATTAAACGGACTTTGACCTAAGGCTGATCATGGATATCATATGAGGGTTTTGCATACATGACAAGGCCATTGGATGGTAGCTCGTCACAGGCTTACGTTATACGATATATAATTGGGAGTTCAGTTTCATGTAGGAAAATAAACCGGTAAAAACGTATCAGAGTGGCGCAGCGGAACAATAAAATTTTTTAGATCGTTAAATATCTCATGATGCCATATACAATAAATCAACAACAATTAAAACTCATACCTCAAGGACGCCAATATGCAGGAGGAGAATGACTGGAGGCTTCAACCAACTAGCCTTCTCTACTATTCTCCAATTCCCGAATGGCTGAGTGTGTGGGCACTCTGAACCTCGATCGGTATGCTAGCACTGCTAGTCTTCTTCCGACCACCCAGATCTCTAAAGAACTTTATTGTCACGATGAGCTGTGCAACAATAAGCCTGCTCACCTGAGAGTCTGTGGTCTAAGAGAACTAGAGTGGCAGGACCTCTATTTATAGACCTGCATGAGGTGAATCTCTGAATTTGAATTGGATTAGGAAAAGATATTTTCCCTTATCCAAACCCATAAAATCTGAATTTTTCTAAGGGATAATCTCCACTAAAAATTTGGTTTTCTTAGGATAGATCCAATCCAAATCTCAACAAGATTTTAACTAGAATCTTATCTCCCTTTTTCAACCAAAAAATCCGAAATTCACAAGGAGAAAATCCTCCAAAAGATTTCGGCCATTATGGATAAGGGAGAATCAAAATTCCACTAGGATTTTCAAGCTAAATCTCATCTAAACCTTATCCAAAAAATAACCGAATTCTCCTTGGATTTAGGCTCCAAAATTTCGGCCACTTTTAGGGAAGAAGAGAATCCAAATTCAACTAGGATTCAAGCTTGAATTTACCCTTGAATCTTATCCACAAAATCTGAAATTTTCATGAGCATTATCCTCAAAAATTTCGTCCCTTATTTGTTGGGATTTGGATTCAAAATTCAAGTAGGATTCTAACAAGATTATCCTCTCCTAATCCAACTCAAATTCGAATTTCAAACCTTGTGGATTTTCCACAACAAATTCGAATCCTACTTGGACTGTGATTCAAAATTTGAATTTCAAATTTCAAATTCAAATTTCAAATTCAAATTTCAAATTTCAAATTTCAAATTTTAAATTTAAATTTCAAATTCAAATTTCAAATTCGAATTTCAAATTCAAATTTCAAATTCAAATTTCAAATTCAAAATTCAAATTTCAAATTTCAAAATTCAAATTTCAAATTTCAAAATTCAAATTTCAAATTCCACAAAACGGTTGTGTTTCATATTCTTGTTCTCATGGATAATTTTCTACAACTCCAATCCAATCTCAAATAAAATCATGGCAACTTTATTTGGAGTTCGAATAATTGTGTACTCTATTATCCAAAACAAAATCTGAATCCAACCGGAGAGAATCTTGTCTACCATCTTAATCCTGTGTCATCACCATCCATGCATAATAAACTAGCCAATAGCATACACAAATCAATTTGCCAAACGTTAAGGAATTATGTGGAGCTAGTAGAGGGACTGATTGGACATATATAATCGGGCTCCCGTGATTCCATATGATCATCATTCTGTACCGAACAACTCAATCATATGATCACTAATTTCAGAGTCACACCACTATAAACCTGAAACTGAACTCCCAATTATATACCGTATTACGTAAGCCTGTGACGAGCTACCATCCAATGACCTTGTCATGTATGCAAAACCCTCATATGATATCCATGATCAGCCTTAGGTCAAAGTCCGTTTAATCCTACTGATCAGGCTATCTTAAAGTTCCATTATACTACCGAATCTAGAAAATGATTATTCACCAAATGTGAATAAGAAGTCATCCGCCCAGCAGACGACCCAAGGCCTTGTCCATTTTCACATTCAGTATAATGCCTTTAAGAGGATACCTTTAACTCCTCAGAGCTATGATTCCGATATCTGCAAACAAACCCTTCATCGTATACAAGTCATGCACCCAACGAACCGGTCTATAAGCTTACTACCTCTGAGATGCTTTAGCCATAGGAACATCAAAGTACACAAGTCATAAACATGAAGTAGTTCATTTACTCAGGATTAAGGTTATTGCACAATGAACGTCAAAAGCAGATTGATCCACTTATAGCGGACTACGTAGATCAATCACGCTTTAGTCCCGGTCTAATATGTCACCACCAAGCAACATATCCATGTCTCTACTTGGGAGTCCAGCTCCAGACAGTCAAGACAGACCGTCCCCTCTAAGGCTTTAGACAACATAATAGTCTTAACATGAGTTAGATACTCGGTCTAACCCCACAGACTACAGACCATAGTTTAGACTGCTAACTTTAGAACATTGTCTTCTCGCATACAAAAGTCCATTGCATGCAACGTTCTAACAGTTTTAACACAAGCAGTCAGTGAGCCATATTTGCTTACATTTACTTTAACATGTAAATAAGACGAGGACAGATAGCAATGTAATGAATAACCTCTATGTATAATTTTATTATCCAGTTCAAAATGAATACATCAAAATGTCTCTAATACTTAGGGCATTTCCTAACATTTCAGGTTTATAGTGGTGTGACTCTGAAATTAGTGATCATATGATTGAGTTGTTCGGTAAAGAATGATGATCATATGGAATCACGGGAGCCCGATTATATATGTCCAATCAGTCCCTCTACTAGCTCCACATAATTCCTTAACGTTTGGCAAATTGATTTGTGTATGCTATTGGCTAGTTTATTATGCATGGATGGTGATGACACAGGATTAGGATGGTAGACAAGATTCTCTCCGGTTGGATTCAGATTTTGTTTTGGATAATAGAGTACACAATTATCCGAACTCCAAATAAAGTTGCCATGATTTTATTTGAGATTGGATTGGAGTTGTAGAAAATTATTCATGAGAACAAGAATATGAAACACAACCGTTTTGTGGAATTTGAAATTTGAATTTTGAAATTTGAAATTTGAAATTTGAATTTGAAATTTGAATTTGAAATTTGAATTTGAAATTCGAATTTGAAATTTGAATTTGAAATTTAAATTTGAAATTTGAAATTTGAAATTTGAATTTGAAATTTGAATTTGAAATTTGAAATTCAAATTTTGAATCACAGTCCAAGTAGGATTCGAATTTGTTATGGAAAATCCACAAGGTTTGAAATTCGAATTTGAGTTGGATTTGGAGAGGATAATTTTGTTAGAATCCTACTTGAATTTTGAATCCAAATCCCAACAAAAGTGGGCGAATTTTTTGAGGATAATCCTCAATGGAAAATTCGGTTTTTGTGGATAAGATTCAAGGGAAAATTCAAGTTTCAATCCTAGTTGAATTTGGATTCTCTCCTTCCCTAAAAGTGGCCGAAATTTTGGAGCCTTTATCCAAGGAAAATTTGGTTATTTTTGGATAAGGTTGAGATAAGATTCAAGCTTGAAAATCCTAGTGAAATTTTTGATTCTCCCTTATCCATAATGGCCGAAATCTTTTGGAGGATTTTCTCCTTGTGAATTTCGGATTTTTTGGTTGAAAAAGGGAGATAAAATTCTAGTTAAAATCTTGTTAAGATTTGGATTGGATTTATCATAGGAAAAACCGAATTTATTGTTAGGATTATCCTATGGAAAAATTCAGATTTTTTGGTTAAAGATAAGGGAGAAAATCTTTTCCTAGTCCAATTCGAATTCAGAGAATCACCTCATGCAGGTCTATAAATAGAGGTCCTGCCACTCCAGTTCTCACAGACCACAGACTCTCAGGTGAGCAGGCTTATTGTTGCACAGCTCATCGTGACAATAAAGTTCTTTAGAGATCTGGGTGGTCAGAAGAAGACTAGCAGTGCTAGCATACCGATCGAGGTTCAGAGTGCCTACACACTCAGCCATTCGGGAATTGGAGAATAGTAGAGAAGGCTAGTTGGTTGAAGCCTCCGGTCATTCTCCTCCTGCAAGATTGGCGTCCTTGAGGTATGAGTTTTAATTGTTGTTGGTTTATTATATATGGCATCATGAGATATTTAACGATCTAAAAATTTTTATTGTTCCGCTGCGCCACTCTGATGCGGTTTTACCGGTTTATTTTCCTACAATTGGTATCAGAGCCATCTCATGACTATGCCATGCACATAAATTAGACAATTACTTAGTCTTTTTATTTATGTATGGATTTGATATTTAGAGAGTGGCATTCTAGGGTTCCTTTATGTTTTTGTCATGTATTATGTATAAAGTATGTGGTTATTTTAATTTTTTGAATTATTATAAGCATGCTTGTTTATACCGGTTATGGTTCCTTAGAATTTAGAAAAATTGTATCTAGGAATTTTTATGTAACCATGGGAGCAGTTTATTAACATTGTAATTTTCCCATGGATTTTAATTCTTATCTCTTAGATTTTTTATGTTTAGAATTTTTGTACACCGGAAACGGTTTAGGAATTTTTTATGTAATTATTCTTGGAGGAGATTGAAGATTGAAGACCGTAATTTATTTTTCCCAAAAGTTAAATTTAATTTAAAGATTGAAATTTTGATTGTGTGGAAAATTTCAATTTAATTGGGATTCAAATTAATTTTTGGTGATCCTAATAGGTAAATTGGAATATGGCATGAAAATCGAGACACGACCCCTCGGAATAGGCCAACGGGCCTTGGTGGGGCTGCAGCCCCTGCCCTCGGGCAGGATGGGGCTGCGGCAGCCCCTATGCAGGCAAACATCACCCACGGCTGCAGGCTTGGCCTGCAGCCGAGGGTGGCGCAGCCTGCCCAAGGCCAGCCGCAGCCTGGGCATGCAGCCACTGGCTGCAGGCACTGCCTGTAGCCTGCCGGCTGCTGCGCCCAGCCTGGGCGTGCAGCCTGGCGCTGTAGGCTTGGCCTGCAGCCCGGCAGGCTCTACAAGGGGCAACCGTGGGCTGCCAGCCCCTCCGGGGTTGGTGGCTGCCCACGGCGACTGCTGCCTTCACGGGCGACGGTGCGGCGGTCCAAAATTTGAAAATTTTGATTTTTAAATTTGAGATTTAATTTTAAATCATGTTTAAAAATATGTAATTGAAAATTTGCAATTTTTGAAATTACATATTATTACACATGATGATTAAAATTGTTTAAAATTTGAATTAGAAATTTAAATTTGAAATTCGAATTTGGAGTTTGAATTTGAAATTTAAATTTTTGGAAATTTAAATTTTAAATAATTCTTGGGATGAGAAATAAATGGAGAGGCTACATAAAGATGGATACAAGAAGACGGAACAAAATTCAAGACCCAAAGAATGCTTTGGATGGAATTTTGTAATCTTTATTTTCTTTGTTCTAGGATGGAACCATGGCTTGGTTATTCTGTCAATTATTTTTCTGTGATATGTCATGGATGTATAAATATGTATTGATGGATGTTTTGTATGCATATTTGATAACATGTCATATAGGATAGGTGAGTGCCGCTCATACTATATTGATCATACATAATTTGTCAAAACTTGCATGTTTTTCAAAATATTGAGTGGGAGAGGGTTTCAAACAAAACCCACGGCCTCCATTGTTGATCCATATGTGAAAGCATGGTAACGCCTCGCGTCAGTTCTGACCTGACCACACCCCTCGGTAGGTGTTTACCGCCGCCGGTATACTAGATTGGATCTCCTATGCGGAAAACGTGTTCGGGTGCGATCCTATTCATGACCACCCCTCGGTGGCTTGGTAGGACGTGGATCGGGCTACGTAAACAATGGTTATACACTCAAGACTCGTTTAGTTATTAACCTTCCCTAGAAGCTCTGTTAACTAAACTGGTGGCCAAATAAGCGGTTATTAATATATGTCTTAACCTTGGAGGATTTAAGGTAACATATATTAATTGGACGGGGCCCATGTTCCGGCTATTTGTTCTCATGACCACCCCTCGGTGGCTTGGGGCAATAGGTGCTGAGAATTACCATTGCAATGCTACATGTTTTTTCAAGTTTCATGTAGGAACATACTTGTATGTTTTTATTTGCTAAATTATCTGTATATTTGCTTGGGCTTTGTAATGATGTCTAGTATAATTTTATTTCAGTTCAAAATGTCACCGACACCCCTCATTTCAATACTTACTGAAAATAAGTTGAATGGCGACAATTATAAAGATTGGAAAAGAAATCTATAAATAGTTCTCAGCTGCGAGAGACACAAGTTCGTACTGGACAAACCATGCCCACCTGGGCCCAAACCTGACACACCACTTGAGGAGGTCCCGGTTGCCTATAATCGTTGGAGAGAATCCAACGAAATAGCTCGATGCTACATCCTTGCTAGCATGACGAGTGCTTTACAAAAGTAGCATGAGACTTATCAAGTTGCTGGGGAGATCATGGGTAATCTGGAGGACATGTTCGGAGGCCAAGAAAAATTGGCTCGACAGTCCGCTATCACCAGCATTATGAACTCCAAGCAAAAGGAGGGTACTCCGGTGAAGGACCATATGATCACTCTAATGGGATTCTTCGCTGAGGCTGCCGAGAGTGGTGCTGAGTTGGACTATAACACCCAGATCGAGATGGTGTTCAAGACTCTGTCTAAAGATTTTGTGGGGTTTAAGGCCGCATACAATCTGGCGACAAAGGAGTTAGGACTTACCAAGCTCATGAAGCAACTATAGGCTTATGAGCGGATGATCAGGGATGAGGATATGGTCCGACCTAAAGGAGAGGCCAATTTGGCGGAATCTTCCAATCCCTCACGGAAAAGGAAGAGGCCAAATAAGAAGCAAGTGGCTTCCAGTTCTTCTAATCCTCCTGTCTCGGACGGGAAGAAGAAGAAGAAGAACAAGAAGCTAAAGGACCCTAAAAAGTCCAAATGCTTCCACTGTGGGAAGGTAGGTCACTTCAAGAAGGCTTGCCGGGAATTCCTAGCCTCCAAGGGCAAGGAAGGGGTTCGTGGAAACGAGAAGTCTACATGATAGGAGCCTCTTGTTGCGGACTGGAGATGGTAGCTTTGTGGTGGCTGAGGCAGTGGGAGACGTTCATCTTTATTTTGATCAATTTAGGTTTATTTTATTGAAAGACTATTTTTATGTTCCTAATTTTAGGAGGAACCTTATATCGGTAGCTTGTTTAATAAAGGATTCTTATTCAGTTTCTTTTAGTAAAAAAGTTGATATTCGTAGAAATAAGTCTTTTATCTGTTCTGGATGGATGGATGGAAACCTATATTTGATCAGACCAAAGATGTACTCACTGCTTGACACTGAATTAATTGATAACTCTAAAAGGTTGAAAGTTTCTCACTCTAACAAGGCGTATCTTTGGCATTTAAGACTTGGTCATATTAATCAGGATAGGATTCAAAGATTGGTGAAAGACGGTCCTCTGGAATCTCTGGAGGAGGTACGACTTCCCCAATGTGAGTCTTGTCTAGAGGGTAAGATGACTAAGAGGTCTTTTGGAGCTAAGGGTACAAGGGCACAGGAGCTCTTAGAAATTGTGCACACTGACGTATGTGGCCCCATGAACGTCACAGCATGAGGTGGGTTCGAGTACTATGTCTCTTTCATAGATGATTACTCGAGGTATGGATATGTGTATCTGATGCACCGCAAGAGCGAAACCTTTGATAAGTTCAAAGAGTATCGTGCGGAAGTGGAAAAGCAATTGGATAAATCCATAAAGACACTTCGATCTGATCGAGGTGGCGAATACCTCTCCGATGAATTTCTAGGACATCTTGTAGAGAACGGGATTTTATCCCAATTGACTGCACCTGGTACTCCACAACAGAATGGTGCAGCCGAAAGGAGAAACAGGACCTTATTGGATATGGTACGGTCCATGATGAGTTACTCAACGCTGCCATTATCATTTTGGGGACATGCTTTACAAACGGCGTGCTATATTCTGAACCAGGTTCCGAGCAAATCAATTCCTAGAACTCCATATGAATTGCGGCGTGGCAGGAAGCCCTCCCTTGGACATATGAGAATATGGGGCTGCCCGGCACATGTACTGGATGGGGATGCGAAGAAGTTGGAACCAAGATCAGAATTGTGCATGTTTGTAGGGTATCCAAAGGGAACTAAAGGAGGTCTGTTCTATAACCCGAAGGAACAAAAGGTCATTGTCTCAACCCATGCAACATTCTTGGAGGAAAGTCACATGAATGACTTTAAACCTCGAAGCAAAGTGGTGTTAGAGGAGTTATCGGGTGAAAGAACTACTCCACAGATTTCGGTCTTGGACGCAAGTCCGAGTTCCAGTGAAAGACCTGCAGACGATCAACAATTTAGGGTGCCTCGTCGTAGTGGGAGGGTTTCTAAGAAACCTAATTTCTTTATGTATGATGCTGAGGTATACCAGGCCGAGGCACATGAGCATGAGGAAGATCCGGTCACATATGATGAAGCTATAAAGGATGTTGATTCTAGATCTTGGAAACAGGCTATGAACAATGAGATGGATTCTATGAAATCCAACTCTGTTTGGGAACTTGTAGATTTGCCGGATGGGATAAAACCCATTGGATGCAAATGGGTCTACAAAAGAAAGAAGGATGCGGAAGGGAGAGTGGAAACTTTCAAAGCTAGACTGGTTGCAAAGGGATACACGCAAAAGGCTGGAATCGATTACGAGGAAACCTTTTCGCCCGTTGCTATGCTGAAGTCTATCCGTATTCTTCTGTCCATTGCTGCGGCTCTCGATTACGAGATCTGGCAAATGGATGTCAAGACGGCATTCTTGAATGGCCATCTTGAAGAGTGTATCTATATGATACAGCCCGAAGGGTTCGTAGCAAAAGGCCAAGAAAGGAAAGTCTGCAAGTTGCTTAGATCCATTTATGGATTAAAGCAGGCATCCCGCTCATGGAACCAGAGGTTTGATCAAGCGATTAAAACATTTGGTTTTGAGCAGAACGTTGATTAATCTTGTGTTTATAAACGTATTAAGGATGGAAAAGTGGTCTTTCTGATACTCTATGTCGATGATATACTACTCATTGGGAATGATGTAGGGAATTTATCATCGGTCAAGCTTTGGTTACACCAACAGTTTGACATTAAGGACTTGGGAGAAGCTAATTATGTTCTAGGCATTCGTCTCTTCAGAGATCGAAAGAACAAAATGATAGCATTATCCCAAGCTTCATACATAGATAAAATAATTGATAAATATGCAATGCTAGAGGCAAAGAAAGGCTCACAACCTTCTATTGCCGGTTTAACTCTTTCATTGGATGACTGTCCCAAGACATCGGAAGAAAGAGAGCGTATGAGTAAGGTCCCTTATGCATCCGCTGTGGGTAGCCTTATGTACGCTATGCTTTGCACTCGCCGGGACATATGTTTTGCAGTAGGTATGGTGAGTCGATATCAAGCGAATCCTGGAACCAAGCACTGGCAAGCAGTAAAGCATATACTCAAGTATCTTAAGAGAACGAGGGATTATATGCTAGTGTATTCTGGAGGGGACCTAACACCCGTAGGATACACGGACTCAGAATTCCAGACTTGTAAGGATTCGAGGAAATCGACATCTGGATCAGTATTTTTACTCGGAGGAGGCGCCATTGTGTGGAGGAGCGTGAAGCAGGGCTGCACAGCTGACTCTACTATGGAGGCTGAGTATGTGGCTGCGGCTGAGGCATCTAAAGAAGCGGTTTGGCTCCGCAAGTTCTTTAGAGACCTTGAGGTCATTCCGGGTGTTGACAAGCCTATCACACTTTACTGTGATAATACAGGGGCTATTGCCAACACAAGGGAATCTCGGCACCACAAGAGGACCAAGCACATCGATCGGAGGTATCACATTATTAGAGGGCATGTGGAGACAGGACAAGTGGATGTATGTAAGATCGCGTCCGAGGACAACATCGCTGATCCCTTTACAAAGACTTTGGTGGCTAGAAGCTTTGAAAGGCATGTAGAGGCGATGGGGATGCGTAACATGGCACATCTACTGGCTTAGGGCAAGTGGGAGATTGTTAGGAAATGCCCTAAGTATTAGAGACATTTTTGATGTATTCATTTTGAACTGGATAATAAAATTATATATAGAGATTATTCATTACATTGCTATCTGTCCTCGTCTTATTTACATGTTAAAGTAAATGTAAGCAAATATGGCTCACTGACTGCTTGTGTTAAAACTGTTAGAACGTTGCATGCAATGGACTTTTGTATGCGAGAAGACAATGTTCTAAAGTTAGCAGTCTAAACTATGGTCTGTAGTCTATGGGGTTAGACCGAGCATCTAACTCATGTTAAGACTATTATGTTGTCTAAAGCCTTGGAGGGGATGGTCTGTCTTGACTGTCTGGAGCTGGACTCCCAAGTAGAGACATGGATATGTTGCTTGGTGGTGACATATTAGACCGGGACTAAAGCGTGATTGATCTACGTAGTCCGCTATGAGTGGATCAATCTGCTTTTGACGTTCATTGTGCAATAACCTTAATCCTGAGTAAATGAACTACTTCATGTATATGACTTGTGTACTTTGATGTTCCAATGGCTAAAGCGTCTCAGAGGTAGTAAGCTTATAGACCGGTTCGTTGGGTGCATGACTTGTATACGATGAAGGGTTTGTTTGCAGATATCGGAATCATAGCTCTGAGGAGTTAAAGGTATCCTCTTAAAGGCATTATACTGAATGTGAAAATGGATAAGGCCTTGGGTCGTCTGCTGGGCGGATGACTTCTTATTCACATATGGTGAATAATCATTTTCTTAATTCGATAATATAATGGAACTTTAAGATAGCCTGATCGGTAGGATTAAACGGACTTTGACCTAAGGCTGATCATGGATATCATATGAGGGTTTTGCATACATGACAAGGTCATTGGATGGTAGCTCGTCACAGGCTTACGTAATACGATATATAATTGGGAGTTCAGTTTCAGGTTTATAGTGGTGTGACTCTGAAATTAGTGATCATATGATTGAGTTGTTCGGTAAAGAATGATGATCATATGGAATCACGGGAGCCCGATTGTATATGTTCAATCAGTCCCTCTACTAGCTCCACATAATTCCTTAACGTTTGGCAAATTGATTTGTGTATGCTATTGGCTAGTTTATTATGCATGGATGGTGATGACACAGGATTAGGATGGTAGACAAGATTCTCTCCAGTTGGATTCAGATTTTATTTTGGATAATAGAGTACACAATTATCCGAACTCCAAATAAAGTTGCCATGATTTTATTTGAGATTGGATTGGAGTTGTAGAAAATTATTCATGAGAACAAGAATATGAAACACAACCGTTTTGTGGAATTTGAAATTTGAATTTTGAAATTTGAAATTTGAATTTTGAAATTTGAATTTTGAATTTTGAATTTGAAATTTGAATTTGAAATTTGAATTTGAAATTTGAATTTGAAATTTGAATTTGAAATTTGAATTTGAAATTTGAAATTTGAAATTTGAAATTTGAAATTTGAAATTTGAATTTGAAATTTGAATTTGAAATTTGAAATTCAAATTTTGAATCACAGTCCAAGTAGGATTCGAATTTATTGTGGAAAATCCACAAGGTTTGAAATTCGAATTTGAGTTGGATTTGGAGAGGATAATTTTGTTAGAATCCTACTTGAATTTTGAATCCAAATCCCAACCAAAGTGGGCGAATTTTTTGAGGATAATCCTCAATGGAAAATTCGGTTTTTGTGGATAAGATTCAAGGGAAAATTCAAGTTTCAATCCTAGTTGAATTTGGATTCTCTCCTTCCCTAAAAGTGGCCGAAATTTTGGAGCCTTTATCCAAGGAAAATTCGGTTATTTTTGGATAAGGTTGAGATAAGATTCAAGCTTAAAAATCCTTGTGAAATTTTTGATTCTCCCTTATCCATAATGGCCAAAATCTTTTGGAGGATTTTCTCCTTGTGAATTTCGGATTTTTTGGTTGAAAAAGGGAGATAAAATTCTAGTTAAAATCTTGTTAAGATTTGGATTGGATTTATCTTAGGAAAAACCGAATTTATTGTTAGGATTATCCTATGGAAAAATTCGGATTTTTTGGTTAAAGATAAGGGAGAAAATCTTTTTCTAGTCCAATTCGAATTCAGAGAATCACCTCATGCAGGTCTATAAATAGAGATCCTGCCACTCCAGTTCTCACAGACCACAGACTCTCAGGTGAGCAGGCTTATTGTTGCACAGCTCATCGTGACAATAAAGTTCTTTAGAGATCTGGGTGGTCGAAAGAAGACTAGCAGTGCTAGCATACCGATCGAGGTTCAGAGTGCCCACACACTCAGCCATTCGGGAATTGGAGAATAGTAGAGAAGGCTAGTTAGTTGAAGCCTCCGATCATTCTCCTCCTGCAAGATTGGCGTCCTTGAGGTATGAGTTTTAATTGTTGTTGGTTTATTGTATATGGCATCATGAGATATTTAACGATCTAAAAATTTTTATTGTTCCGCTGCGCCACTCTGATGCGGTTTTACCGGTTTATTTTCCTACAAGTGCCATCTTGCAGAAAAAACTTCCTCCTAAGCTGAAAGATCCTGGAAGCTTCACTATTCCTTGCTCAATAGGTCAACAGTACTTTGGTAAAGCTTTATGTGACTTGGGAGCAAGTATTAATCTGATGCCAATGTCTATCTTTAAGAAGCTTGGAATTGCGGAGGCTAGACCTACTACAGTCTCGCTATAGCTTGCCGACAGATCTATAGCTCACTCAGAAGGAAAGATTGAAGACGTACTTGTGAAGGTAGATAAGTTCATTTTTCCTGCGGATTTCATGGTATTAGACTTTGAGGCAGACAGAGAAGTACCGATTATACTAGATAGACCATTCTAGCCACGGGAAGAACTCTCATCGATGTACAAAAAGGCAAGTTAACAATGAGGGTCAACGATGAGCAAGTTACTTTCAATGTGTTAAAGGTGATGAAGTTTCCAGAAGAAATGGAGGAGTGCTCATTGGTTAATGTTATTGACTCGGTAGTGTCAGAAAATTTGGAACAGAGCTGCCATGAAAACCATTCTGAGCCCACTTTGAAAACAGAAGTGGATATGGTGACTGATGAAGATGATGCTCAAGCCACATGGGTTGTTATGCAATTGACTAGCTCACGTAAAGAGAGGAATTTTGAGCCGCTGGGACAGTCAGACGGTGAAATAAAAAAGTTTAAGCCATCTATTAAAGAGCCTCCACTTTTGGAATTGAAGCCTCTCCCCGTACACCTTAGGTATGCTTATCTTGGTGAATCAGAAACACTTCCAGTAATTATTTCAATCTCTTTAACTACAGACCAGGAGCAGAAATTGCTTACAGTGCTGAGAAAGTTAAAAAAAGCTTTAGGCTGGACTATTGCAGATATTAAAGGAATCAGTCCTTCAATATGTATGCATAAAATTTTGCTGGAGGAATGCTACAGTAATTCGGTAGAGCAGCAGAGAAGACTGAATCCTATTATGAAAGAAATGGTGAAGAATGAAGTAATTAAGTGGCTTGATGCAGGCATCATTTACCCCATCTCAGACAGTTTATGGGTTAGTCTGGTTCAATGTGTGCTAAAAAGAGGAGGAATAACAGTTGTGGCTAACAGCAACAATGAGTTAATTTCCACTCGGACAGTCACAGGATGGAGAGTCTATATGGATTATCGAAGACTGAACAAGGCTATCGAAAGGATCATTTTCCACTACCATTCATTGACCAGATGTTGGATCGATTAGCTGGGAAAGAATATTATTGTTTCCTTGATGGCTATTCAGGCTATAACCAAATAGCTATTGCACCCGAAGATCAAGAAAATACTACTTTTACCTGCCCATATGGTATGTTCGCTTTTAGAAGAATGCCATTTGGGTTGTGCAATGCACCAACAACATTTCAACGCTGCATGATGGCGATTTTCTCAAATATGGTGGAAAAATTTTTAGAGGTCTTCATGGATGACTTTTCAGTTTTGGGAGAGTCTTTTGATAGCTACATGGGGAATTTGGAGAAAGTCTTAAGGCGATGTGAAGAAACCAGTTTAGTTCTGAACTGGGAAAAATGCCATTTTATGGTAAATAAGGGTATTGTGTTAGGACACAAGGTTTCAAGAAGAGGAATTGAAGTAGACAAAGCAAAGATAGATATCATTGACAAGTTGCTGCCGCCTACATCTGTGAAAGGGATTAGAAGTTTCTTGGGGCATGCTGGTTTTTATAGACGTTTTATTAGAGATTTTTCAAAAATTTCTAAGCCTCTTTGTTCATTGTTGGAGCAGAATGTACCGTTCAAGTTTGATGAGGATTGTCAGTGTGCTTTTACAGAATTGAAGAAAAAGTTGATGTCAGCACCGATAATAGTGGCTCCAGATTGGTCTTGTTCATTTGAGTTGACGTGTGATGCTAGTGATTATGCCATAGGAGCAGTCTTGGGACAGCGAAAGGAGAGGATATTTCATCCGATTTACTATGCTAGTAGAACCTTGACAGACGCTCAACTTAACTACACCACGACAGAAAAGGAGCTGTTGGCTATAGTATTTGCATTCGACAAATTTAGAGCATATCTAATAGGCACCAAGGTTGTGGTTTACACTGACCATTCAGCAATTAAATACCTCATTGCCAAGAAAGACGCTAAGCCAAGATTGATTAGATGGGTTTTATTGCTTCAGTAGTTTGACTTGGAAATCAAAGACCGAAAAGGGACTGAAAATCAAGTGGCTGATCACTTATCCAGATTGGAAACGGGTGTGACAGAGAAGATTGAAGGGCTAATCAAGGAGACTTTCTCGGATGAACAGCTTTTTATGATCAAACAGTTGAATGCACCCTGGTATGCTGATATTGTGAACTACTTGGTTAGTAGTCTACTCCCACCAGAGCTGACAAGCCAACAAAGGAAGAAGTTCCTTCATGATACCAAGTTCTATTACTGGGATGAGCCGTATTTGTTCTAGCAGTGTGTAGATCAGATTTTAAGAAGGTGTGTACCTGAGGAAGAGATAGCTGGGATACTTCATCATTGCCATTCTTCTCCTTATGGGGGACACTATGGAGGGCTTAGAATAGCAGCCAAAGTTTTGCAATCAGGATTCTATAGGCCATCACTTTTTAAGGATGCTCATAAGTTTGCTAAGACTTGCGATCGGTGCCAGCGTGTAGGAAACATTTCATAAAGGCATGAAATGCCCCTGAACATTATCTTGGAAGTTGAAATATTTGATGTGTGGGGAATAGATTTCATGGGGCCGTTTCCTTCATCCTATAGCAATCAGTACATATCGGTGGCAGTGGATTATGTGAGCAAATGGGTGAAAGCATTAGCATCTCCTACCAATGATTCCAAGGTGGTTGTGAGGTTTCTGCATAGGAATATTTTCACACGTTTTAGGACATCAAGGGCCATCATAAGTGATGAAGGAACGCACTTTAGCAGTAAGTAATTTGAAAGTCTGCTGGCTAAGTATGGAGTACACCACAAAGTTGCCACAGCCTATCATCCTTAAACTAGTGGGCAGGCTGAAGTTTCCAACAGGGAGATAAAGAGGATTCTGGAAAAAGTGGTCAACCCCTCAAGGAAGGATTGGTCAGCACGATTGGATGACACCTTGTGGGCGTACAGAATAGCTTACAAAACACCTTTAGGAGCGTCCCCCTACCGGCTGGTATTCGAAAAGGCTTGCCACTTGCCAGTTGAGATGGAACATAAAGCCTACTGGGCAATTTCAAAGTTAAATCTGGATGCTCATGCAGCTGGTGAAAAGAGAATGCTGTAATTAAATGAGATGGAGGAATTCAGAATGATGGCTTATGAAGATGCCAAGTTGTATAAAGAAAAAGTTAAGAAATGGCATGACAGTAAAATTCTTCCAAGGGAATTTCAAGCAGGGCAGCGAGTGCTTCTTTTTAACTCAAGGCTGAAACTCTTTCTAGGGAAATTGAAATCACGTTGCTCAGGTCCATTCAAGATTTGTGAGGTTTTTCCTCATGGAGCTGTGGAATTAATGGAGGAAGAATCAGGAAGAAAGTTCAAAGTGAATGGTCAGAGGCTAAAGCATTACTGGGGAGGCACTTTCAATAAGGAGAAGACTGAAATATCCTTGACAGACCCAGATTAGAAAAAGGGAAGTAGTCGAGCTGTCGACTTTAAAAACTAGCGCTTATAGGAGGCAACCCAATGCTTTATTGTTTCCTGTTTGTGTTTTTATTTGCTCTTTTCTTTCGTGGATTTTCTTTGGTGAGATTAAAGTGAGTATGTCGTTTTAATAATTAATATAGGTTGTCTGATATGTGTTTGCAAGGAAAAACGAAGTGAAAGCCTCTGGAGCAGCAAAATGGAAACTAAAACAAAAACACTACAGAAATGCTGCAGCATAGTTGCTACAACTAGAATCCATAAAAGTCCTTCACAAAGCCAGGGCCAAGCATTGCAATGCGAAAAAATATAATAATAATAATAATAATAATAATAATAATAATATATAATATATATTTAAATATATATATACAAAAGGGGGGGGCGCAGCGCCTCGAAAACCCTACATAAAGGCCCCTTATTGTTTCTTTTCCCATTTCTTTTTCTTAGCTGCCGCCCCCACCATACCCTTCTCAAACGCCCAACCTTCTCATTCCACTCCACCAACGTTCTCAAACACCCGAAATCTCCACCTTCATCCTCATTCCTAAAACTAACTTCATCTGCTACCTTCATCGTCGTTGCCGTCAAAGCCGAGTAAGCCACGTCGTCTCCTCATCAATCCTTTTCCCATTTTAGCCCTCCTTTCCATCCATTTTCGGGCATTCTCCATTCTTCATTCATGCATCAAATCCGTCGGTCCTCTCCCTAAAAATCGCTATCTCCATTCTCATCTTTGCAATCAAACCAACGTTCCTTCTCACCATTTGGTGGCATTTTCTCCAACAAAGCTGACGTGAGGATGGACTTTTGAAGGAACCCGAGCAACATGGAAGCATAAGCATTCTCACTCTTCGATCTTATCTTAAGTGGTGCATTGTGATTTATAGAAGTGCGTTGTAGTGTGTTGTGATTTGTGGAGCTGTAGTGTGGTGTGTACGTTTTATGTGATAAAAAAAAAAGGGCATAAGAGGCCATTTTATGTGCGTTTTAAGTTCGGTGTTGGATAAGAGGTCGTGGCTGTAATTTGTGGGTTGAGCATAGGAAACAATTGAGGATAGAGTAAGGTGACATCTGTGTTTTAAAGGAGAAATTCAAGAAGATTTATTTTTTGGGTTGTTCACCATGCCTTTTAAGAGTAAAGGAAGGAAAGACAAGAATTTAATAGAGGTTGAGGAGCCAGCATCAACGCAACAACAAGCTCATTCTGAAGATGTTAGGAAATGCCCTAAGCATTAGAGACATTTTGATGTATTCATTTTGAACTGGATAATAAAATTATATATAGAGGTTATTCATTACATTGCTATCTGTCCTCGTCTTATTTACATGTTAAATTAAATGTAAGCAAATATGGCTCACTGACTGCTTGTGTTAAAACTGTTAGAACGTTGCATGCAATGGACTTTTGTATGCGAGAAGACAATGTTCTAAAGTTAGCGGTCTAAACTATGGTCTGTAGTCTATGGAATTAGACCGAGCATCTAACTCATGTTAAGACTATTATGTTGTCTAAAGCCTTAGAGGGGACGGTTTGTCTTGACTGTCTGGAGCTGGACTCCCAAGTAGAGACATAGATATGTTACTTGGTGGTAACATATCAGACCGGGACTAAAGCGTGATTGATCTACGTAGTCCGCTATGAGTGGATCAATCTACTTTTGACGTTCATTGTCCAATAACCTTAATCCTGAGTAAATGAACTACTTCATGTATATGACTTGTGTACTTTGATGTTCCAATGGCTAAAGCGTCTCAGAGGTAGTAAGCTTATAGACCGGTTCGTTGGGTGCATGACTTGTATACGATGAAGGGTTTGTTTGCAGATATCGGGATCATAGCTCTAAGGAGTTAAAGGTATCCTCTTAAAGGCATTATACTGAATGTGAAAATGGACAAGGTGTGGGCGACCCCTCTAGCTTAGGTCGTCCACCTTATCTTGCTTGCTTTCTTTATTCTTTGCTTAGTCTTACTTAGCTTACTTGTTTCTATAGCTTTCTTCTCCTTGGGGTTTAAAAGATTTGTTCTTGAAAAACTAGGAATATATATTTTTTTTCCTTTAACTGGAGGAAACTACTAATTCTTGAAAATTGTGTATACATAAATATATACGTACTTCTTAATACTTTTTTTCCAAAATATAATTTGGAGTCTCGTTACTTTAAAGTACGTAAAAATAGAAACATACTTTTAAGCTTGTTTCACTACTTTACATACTACACTCTTGTCTTGTCTTTATACATATATCTCACTATTACACTTTCTTTCTTTTACACCTTGAGTACAGCGGAGTTCTGCGAAACGGAACCATAACCCGTCCATGACATCGCTGGGATCTGCCTGCCAGTCCGCTACTCTTGCTTCATACTGCTGGTTGTTTTCCTTTATTACCTACAGCACGAATAGACTAATGAGCTAAAGCTCAGTAAGTACAAACATACATACAAGTAAATAAGCTGAATAGACCACTCTAGGGTTAGTCAACTTAGGACCAATTATTTTCTTTAGTCCTATACTACTTGTTCTTTCTATTCTATTTCTTTCTTTTCTTTGCTTTACTTCCTCTGCTTAATCTTTCACTTGTGGGCCCGTGGTTGGACGTACCTAGTGCGCGCAGACCAATAGAGGATCAGGGGAGCGACCCACCGATCAACCCTAAGGTCATTTCTGGACTACTGACCTTATAGGTAGTAAGTCATGCCATAAACTACCTCATTATTAACGAGGCAGCGCCACACTTCTGGGGTGGAGGCAGGAAGTTAAGCCATAAACTACCTCATTATTAACGAGGCAGCGCCACACTTCTGGGGTGGAGGCTATCTGGGAACCTCACAACTGGGGAGGCCGGTACGCCAACCTTAACTTTTAAGTCTTATTATTTGACTTAACTTATTTCTCTTTTCTTTTTCTAATCTTGCTTACTATTCTCGTGAACATGTTAGTATCATGTCACAACTGAATAGCTTAAATGTGTATATATATATAACACAACTTTATGGTAAGTCCATTCGTGAGTAGACAATTAAATGTCTGTACTTACCTTATCAATCTCTTCTCTTCTTCTCTCTAGGATCTTTGATCGCCCTCCTTGTAGGTCGATTTTTGGATCCTACAGACAAACTTTGTCTGTTAATTTCATTTCCATTTATAGCTTTTATTTTTCATTAAAAAGCTTAAATAGAACCTATTTACGACTTTTTGGGCTTTATTTATCATTTTCCCAATTTTTCCCAACTTTTGCAAAATTACGATTTTGCCCCTATATTTTGGCAAAATTGCAGTTTTGCCCCTGACGGAATTTTATTGATCCAGACTGCATTTTTGGCCCTCAGGAACTTTTCTGACTCTTTTCTAATCATTACCGGGTTCGTTTCTATTATATTTCCACTTTTCACTTTCCCGACCCTCGGGAAGCACTATTCCGACCCTTACGTCGGTTTAGTGATTTTCTATCGTTTCGGAGTCTCAAATGGACGTTTTACTAGTATTTAAAACGTTCATCTAGACTTTCCCGACCTAGGTCTCCGAGGCTCGGATTTTCCGTACCCGACTCGGACCTTTATTTCATTTCCAAAAACGCCCCCCCCTCGGGGTCGGTTTTTCCGTTTCACTCTCATTTTACATTTTTAGGGGTCGTTCTACTATTCACGAACCACCCCTTAGGTTTTCCTTATTCAATTCTCCGTTAGGGACTCGGGTTTCCGACCCGACCCTAAACTTTTATTTTTAATTCCTATTTTACCCCGAAAGCCGTTTTCGAAATTTCGGCAGCATTTCGGCGTAATTTTAAGGCTTCCGGCGTTAGGTACGCCTCGAACCATATGTACCTGCCACGTACTATACCACAAGCCTATTTTATGTAAAAGTTTTCCAAACTTTTACATAAAAGCTCACAAATTCCAATTTCACATTTTTAACCACATTACAAATTTTTTTTACAATTTTTCCCTTAGTCTTGGTTTCGGTTTTCACCACCAAACCGAACCGAAATTTCTCAAACTTTTCAACCACTTGTTAGGCTATTAAATGCCATTTTTCTAACACTTTTCAAGCCCATTTTCTTGTTCTTTTCAACCAAATTTCTTAGGGTTTTACCCTTGTATAACCCACGGCCATTGAATGCTAAACATGTCAAGCATTTTTGTTTCATTCTTTCAATCACATTTCCACCATTTACACATTAAATTGCATGATTTAAATTAACCAAATACCACATAATTCATGCAAAATTTTTTCTTCCAAACCTTTAGGAAACCCACGGCCTCCTTAAGCAATGCACACCAAAATTTTTTTCAAGCTTTTCCATAATGAAATACATGCTTTATTCTTCACCAATTTAAACTTAGAAAGCATGTTAGCAATAAACCACAACTTTTTCTCATTGATTACCCATGGTAACCCACGGATTTTCCTTAGAAAAACCAACCAAAATTTGGTTTTTCTTTAAACAAATTACATGGTTTTCTTCCTTATTTCATCCTTAACAAAACCCAACATCAAATCCATGAAAAACACCCAAAAATTTTTCATCTTTTTCTCACTATTCACCCACGGATTCCATGAAGAAAAACCATGAAAAATTAAGTGAAAAAGGAAGTTACCTTGCTCTAATGCTTCCTTTGTCTTCTAAGAACACTTTGACACTCCTTTTGTGAAGAAATGTTGAAGGAATTCTTTGGTTCTCCTTGGGTGGCTCACGTAGACTCCATGGATGACTTAGAAAAAAAAATTTTCTTTTGGTTTGGCATGAAACAAAGTTTCGGCCACTTTGTTACCAACTTGCCGACTTATGCATGGAAGAAAGCCAATTAATTTGGCTCTAAACCAATCAATTTTCAACACCTTTCCACCTAATTCTTTCTCCATTTTTCAAAAATTAAAAAGGTATATTTTTGGCCAAATCTTGGCCTTTAGATCAAAAAGCAATTGAATCATGGCCATTCATCCTACCTAACACCAATTTCTTTCCATTTCTTAAATGGATTTATGATGTCATAATTACTAAAGTGAAAGTTGACTTTGACTTTCACTATTCACATTAATTCGACTACTTTTTGACCGATACCGGTTCGAGCCGAAATTTTCTTGGAATCGTCCCGGCGTGTTCCTGAGGTCTCCTGTGCAGTCGGATCAACTTAATCTGCTTCCGTTTGATTAAAATCAATCCCGGAAGTTTACCGTCTTTTTGAGCTCCGGTTAGGGTTTCAATGCCGGTTTTGGTACCGTTTCACCCGTTTCAACTCAGTGAATTTTTCCAACACTGAATTCTTACTCGTCAGTATTGTTAGAACATTTTAATATATTCTAAACAATACAAATACATCTATTTCACTCTTTAAATAGTACAAATTATTATATACATATATTTGTACTTTTCTTACTGTGCTCTTACTTTGACTTGCCATATTCTTATCTTTATACTGTTCAGATACTGAAACTACTCCTTTTTGAGCGTTTTGGGCCTGAATTCACTTTCTTACTCATATACTTTATTCTCTACTTATTTTTTGGAGATTTTAATTTCCTCCAAAACATTTATTTATTTCTATCAACACTATAATTTGTCAAATACAACCATAGTGTTTCTTTACATTCTTTCTTACAGAACTCATAGAAAACCCTAGATTAAACTAGGTCACACCGCTAAAATTCTCTGGTCGTCACATTCACCCCTCCTTAAAAATTTTCGTCCTCGAAAATCAGAACAGGTGGGGATATTTGGCCCTCATCTCATCTTCTCTTTCCCACGTGGCCTCTTCTATATTATGATTTTTCCATAGAACTTTGACCAGCGGGATGCTTTTATTTCTTAGTATCTTCTCTTCTCGAGCAAGTATTTGCACTGGTTGCTCTTCGTAAGAGAGATCCTCTCGAACTTGGATTGGCTCATAATCTAGGACATGTGAAGGGTCCGAGATATACTTTCTTAGCATAGATACATGAAAGACATTATGCACTGAAGATAATTCCAGTGGCAAAGCTATCTTATAGGCTACTTTCCCAACCCGGCTAATAATTGGGAAAGGTCCTATGTATCTTGGGCTCAGCTTTCCTTTCTTTCCAAAACGCATGACACCTTTCATTGGTGCTACTTTTAAGAATACGAAGTCACCCTCGTTAAACTCTAGGAATCTTCGTCTTTTATCTGCGTAGCTTTTCTGACGACTTTGTGCAGTTTTCATTCTCTGCTGAATCTTTTGGACCGCATCTATCGTTTCTTGTATAAACTCGGTTTTATGAAGTTCTTTCTCCCTGAGTTCATACCAATGAATGGGAGATCTACACTTTCGTCCATATAATGCCTCATAAGGAGCCATCCCGATGGACGCTTGATAGCTGTTGTTGTAGGAGAATTCTATCAACGGCAGCTTCTTGTTCCCGGCTCCCTTGAAATCTAAAATACAAGCACGAAGCATATCTTCTAGCGTTTGGATCGTACGCTCAGACTGTCCGTCGGTCTGAGGATGAAATGCAGTGCTGAATCTTAGTTCGGAGCCCATTGCTTCTTGTACACTTTTCCAGAATTTGGATGTAAACCGACTGTCACAATCTGACACTATTGTTGTCGGTATTCCATGTAATCTCACAATGTTGGAAATGTACAATTCTGCGAATTTCTCTAATGTGTATGTCATCTTTACAGGTATAAAGTGAGCAGATTTGGTCAATCGATCCACCACTACCCATATCATGTCAAATCCTTCACTTGTCTTGGGTAGCCCGACCACGAAATCCATGGTTACGTGCTCCCACTTCCACTCTGGAATCTCTAATGGTTGCAGCTCTCCGGCTGGCCGCTGATGCTCTGCTTTGACTCTTTGACATGTTAAGCAGCTGCTGATGTGTTTAACAATGTCATTCTTCATCTTTTTCCACCAAAAGTGCTGCTTTAGATCCTGATACATTTTCGTACTACCCGGATGCACTGAATATGGAGTGTCATGGGCCTCTGTCAGGATTCTTTTCTTCAAAACTTCTTCATCTGGTACACAAATTCTTCCTTGGAAGAGTAAAGTTCCGTCTTTGGAGAGATGGAACTCTGACCTGTCATTCCTAGAGGCTTTTTCTTTAAGCCTTTTGAAAGCAGCATCTAGCTCTTGAGCCTCTTTAATCTCCTCAAGAATTGTTGGTTTGAGTTGCATTACCGCTAATTTTCCTGAAATTATCTCTACTCCCAACAAGGAGATCTCATGTTGAAGTGGCTTGGGCAACTTATCGATGGCTATTTGCTCTGGCATCGTTGATTTACGACTCAACGCGTCTGCTACTCTGTTTGCCTTACCGGGGTGATATAAGATCTCACAATCGTAATCTTTTACCAACTCCAGCCATCTTCTTTGTCTCATGTTAAGCTCTTTCTGAGTAAAGAAATACTTTAAGCTCTGGTGGTCGGTGAAAATTCTGCACCGAACTCCATATAGGTAATGTCGCCATATCTTCAAAGCAAATACGACGGCTGCTAACTCCAAATCATGAGTCGGATAGTTCTTTTCATGCTCTTTGAGTTGTCTTGATGCATAGGCTATTACTTTTCCATCCTGCATCAGCACAGCTCCTAGACCTGTCCTGGAGGCATCGCTATAAATGTCGAAGTCTCCTACATCCTTTGGAATTGTGAGAATTGGAGTACTGGTCAACCGATTCTTCAACTCTTGAAAGCTTTCTTCACACTTCCTTGTCCACTCGAACTTCTTCTCTTTGCGTGTGAGAGCAGTGAGAGGGGTAGCTAATCTGGCAAATCCCTCTACAAATCTCCGATAATAGCCCGCTAATCCGAGAAAACTCCGGATCTCGGTCACATTCTTTGGAGGAGACCCCTTGCTTACCGCTTCGATCTTTGTTGGGTCTACTGAAATTCCATCTTTGGAAACGACATGTCCTAAAAAGTGGACCTTACCTAGCCAAAATTCACATTTGGAGAACTTTGCATATAGCCGATGCTCCTTCAGAGTGCGTAACACAATCCGAAGATGCTTCTCATGCTCCTTCCAATCTTTCGAGTATATAAGGATGTCATCGATAAACACAATGACAAACTGGTCTAAAAATTCCTTGAATACTCGATTCATCAGATCCATAAAAGCGGCTGGTGCATTCGTTAATCCAAAAGGCATAACGAGAAATTCGTAGTACCCATACCGTGTTCGGAACGCGGTCTTTGGAATGTCTCTTTCTTTAATTTTTAACTGATGATAGCCGGATCGAAGATCAATCTTCGAGAAGACGGTGGCCCCTTTTAGCTGATCGAATAAATCATCGATCCTTGGTAGAGGATATTTATTCTTGATCGTGACTTTGTTGAGCTCACGATAATCTATGCACATTCGGAGGGTTCCATCCTTTTTCTTCAAGAAGAGAACTGGAGCTCCCCACGGCGAATAACTAGGCCGTATAAAACCTTTCTCTAACAACTCCTTCAGCTGAGCTTGTAATTCTTTAAGCTCGGCCGGTGCCATTCTGTAAGGGGCCTTTGAAATCGGAGGCGTTCCTGGCAGCAACTCGATTTCGAAGGTAATCTCTCGATCAGGAGGAAATCCTGGTAATTCTTCTGGAAATACCTCCACGAACTCGTTGATCACTGGTACCTCGTTCGGTTGTAGTTCTACCTTCTTGGTGGTGTCCTTGACATAAGCTAGATATCCAGTACAGCCACTAGATATCAGCTTTCTTGCCCGCAGGGAACTGATCAGCATTTTCGACTGCTTCTGAGAATGCCCTTGATACTCAAACTGGTCTTTTTCTCCAGACTGAAACACTACTTTTCGTCGTCGACAGTCAATGGTCGCTTGATATTTTGCAAGGAAATCCATTCCAAGGATAACGTCATAATCGACTAACTCTAAGACGACTAAGTCGACGTACAACTCCCTATCAGCAACAATTACTGGCACGTGACGTAACCAGTAATCAGATAATAATACCTCACCAGACGGTAAGGTGGTTTTAAACACTTGGCCAATTTTATCCTTGGCATGACTAACTCTTTCTACAAAGCTATGTGAGGCAAATGAATGCGATGCACCGGAGTCAAATAAAACAAGTGCAGGGCTTTGGGCGACAAGAAGCTGACCTATCACCACATTCGAGGTGCCTGCCTCTACATCTTCCCTGGTGTAGGCTAATAGATGTGCCTCGATCTTTGGTATATTCTCCTGGCCTCCAGGTTGAGTATGCGATCCTTGTATAGCATGGACCTGGCTCGTCTGTCGGGACTGAAAGGATCCCGGCTGGTTCTGTAGGTTGGATGGGCAGACTCTAGCATAATGGCCTTCTCTACCACAAACATAGCATGCGGTATTCCCCAGCTTGCACTCGCCCTTGTGCAGTCTTCCACATTTTGGGCATGGCTGTCGGTTCTGTACTCCTTCTAAGCCTTGCCTTTGCTGAGTGTTGCGAGTGTTTTGGCCCCAATTTTCATTTGGGTTTCCCTTTCGCTTATTAGTATTTTGCTGGTTCTGGTTATTTTTCTGACCAGGCTTCATTCCTTGACCAGATTTATTACTTTGGCCAGCTTGGTTGTTCTTCTGAGTCTGCTTCGCAAGATCTCTTTCTTTCTTCTTCTCCTCCCAGACTTTTGTTCTTTCTTCCTTAACTCGGTTCAGACGATTCTCGGCCCTCATAGCTCTGCTTACACAGTCTGCTACAGTGGTTGGCAGGGTCTCGCCACTTTCCACATTTAGGGCTATATCTTGTCGGAACATATTGATCATCCTCCGTACCCGCTCTTCTTCTGTGGGTACCAAATGTGGACACAGTCGAGCTAATCTGTCGAATTTACGATAGGCTTCGGTCACTGTCATCTCGCCTTGCCTCAGCTCATCGAACTCTCTTTGTTGAGCTCGTAGGGTGTCAAGGTTGAAATACTTCCTGTTAAATTCTCCTAGGAAGTCATTCCAGGTCATCCTTCTAACGTCCCTTCGCATCTTTACTGTCTCCCACCAATAACGAGCATCCTTCGTTAATATGCAGGAGGCGCAAAGGACCTTCTCTTGGTCTGTTAGGTCCATAAACTCAAAAATGGTCTGTAGTGAAGCTAACCACTCTTCAGCCTCTAAGGGTTCTATAGATCCCTCAAACTCTTTTGGCTTCATCTTTCGGAATCGTTCATACAATGATCCCTGGTTGGCTCCAGCTCGGGCACCTATTGCTACTTCAGGTACCATTCGGACTGGTGGTGCTACTGGTTCAGGAGCTGGTTGTGGCTCCGGTACTGGTGCTTGAGGTGGAGGGAAATTCGCTTGGGCCCCATTCCTCTGTTCCAGTAGCTCTTGCAGTCTCTGGTTCTGTGTTTCTTGTGCCTCTAGTCGAGCTTGTATGTTGGCTAGGACGGCAGCTAAATCGGCTTCTTGAGCTTGTGCAGCTCGTGTACGAACCATGTTGCTGTGTCTGACCTATAACAATAGCGACAAGGTTTAGTGCTAAATTAGATATTGATTATCTAAAATTAACTTACTTGGACTGAGCAGGTGCAGATGCTGAGATGTCATGGAAGGTTGATAGTAGAACCGCTCGCTCTGATACCAACTCTTGTGGGCGACCCCTCTAGCTTAGGTCGTCCACCTTATCTTGCTTGCTTTCTTTATTCTTTGCTTAGTCTTACTTAGCTTACTTGTTTCTATAGCTTTCTTCTCCTTGGGGTTTAAAAGATTTGTTCTTGAAAAACTAGGAATATATTTTTTTTTTCCTTTAACTGGAGGAAACTACTAATTCTTGAAAATTGTGTATACATAAATATATACGTACTTCTTAATACTTTTTTTCCAAAATATAATTTGGAGTCTCGTTACTTTAAAGTACGTAAAAATAGAAACATACTTTTAAGCTTGTTTCACTACTTTACATACTACACTCTTGTCTTGTCTTTATACATATATCTCACTATTACACTTTCTTTCTTTTACACCTTGAGTATAGCGGAGTTCTGCGAAACGGAATCATAACCCGTCCATGACATCGCTGGGATCTGCCTGCCAGTCCGCTACTCTTGCTTCATACTGCTGGTTGTTTTCCTTTATTACCTACAGCACGAATAGACTAATGAGCTAAAGCTCAGTAAGTACAAACATACATACAAGTAAATAAGCTGAATAGACCACTCTAGGGTTAGTCAACTTAGGACCAATTATTTTCTTTAGTCCTATACTACTTGTTCTTTCTATTCTATTTCTTTCTTTTCTTTGCTTTACTTCCTCTGCTTAATCTTTCACTTGTGGGCCCGTGGTTGGACGTACCTAGTGCGCGCAGACCAATAGAGGATCAGGGGAGCGACCCACCGATCAACCCTAAGGTCATTTCTGGACTACTGACCTTATAGGTAGTAAGTCATGCCATAAACTACCTCATTATTAACGAGGCAGCGCCACACTTCTGGGGTGGAGGCAGGAAGTTAAGCCATAAACTACCTCATTATTAACGAGGCAGCACCACACTTCTGGGGTGGAGGCTATCTGGGAACCTCACAACTGGGGAGGTCGGTACGCCAACCTTAACTTTTAAGTCTTATTATTTGACTTAACTTATTTCTCTTTTCTTTTTCTAATCTTGCTTACTATTCTCGTGAACATGTTAGTATCATGTCACAACTGAATAGCTTAAATGTGTATATATATATAACACAACTTTATGGTAAGTCCATTCGTGAGTAGACAATTAAATGTCTATACTTACCTTATCAATCTCTTCTCTTCTTCTCTCTAGGATCTTTGATCGCCCTCCTTGTAGGTCGATTTTTGGATCCTACAGACAAACTTTGTCTGTTAATTTCATTTCCATTTATAGCTTTTATTTTTCATTAAAAAGCTTAAATAGAACCTATTTACGACTTTTTTGGCTTTATTTATCATTTTCCCAATTTTTCCTAACTTTTACAAAATTACGATTTTGCCCCTATATTTTGGCAAAATTGCAGTTTTGCCCCTGACGGAATTTTATTGATCCAGACTGCATTTTTGGCCCTCAGGAACTTTTCTGACTCTTTTCTAATCATTACCGGGTTCGTTTCTATTATATTTCCACTTTTCACTTTCCCGACCCTCGGGAAGCACTATTCCGACCCTTACGTCGGTTTAGTGATTTTCTATCGTTTCGGAGTCTCAAATGGACGTTTTACTAGTATTTAAAACGTTCATCTAGACTTTCCCGACCTAGGTCTCCGAGGCTCGGATTTTCCGTACCCGACTCGGACCTTTATTTCATTTCCAAAAACGCCCCCCCCTCGGGGTCGGTTTTTCCGTTTCACTCTCATTTTACATTTTTAGGGGTCGTTCTACTATTCACGAACCACCCCTTAGGTTTTCCTTATTCAATTCTCCGTTAGGGACTCGGGTTTCCGACCCGACCCTAAACTTTTATTTTTAATTCCTATTTTACCCCGAAAGCCGTTTTCGAAATTTCGGCAGCATTTCGGCGTAATTTTAAGGCTTCCGGCGTTAGGTACGCCTCGAACCATATGTACCTGCCACGTACTATACCACAAGCCTATTTTGTGTAAAAGTTTTCCAAACTTTTACATAAAAGCTCACAAATTCCAATTTCACATTTTTAACCACATTACAAATTTTTTTTACAATTTTGCCCTTAGTCTTGGTTTCGGTTTTCACCACCAAACCGAACCGAAATTTCTCAAACTTTTCAACCACTTGTTAGGCTATTAAATGCCATTTTTCTAACACTTTTCAAGCCCATTTTCTTGTTCTTTTCAACCAAATTTCTTAGGGTTTTACCCTTGTATAACCCACGGCCATTGAATGCTAAACATGTCAAGCATTTTTGTTTCATTCTTTCAATCACATTTCCACCATTTACACATTAAATTGCATGATTTAAATTAACCAAATACCACATAATTCATGCAAAATTTTTTCTTCCAAACCTTTAGGAAACCCACGGCCTCCTTAAGCAATGCACACCAAAATTTTTTTCAAGCTTTTCCATAATGAAATACATGCTTTATTCTTCACCAATTTAAACTTAGAAAGCATGTTAGCAATAAACCACAACTTTTTCTCATTGATTACCCATGGTAACCCACGGATTTTCCTTAGAAAAACCAACCAAAATTTGGTTTTTCTTTAAACAAATTACATGGTTTTCTTCCTTATTTCATCCTTAACAAAACCCAACATCAAATCCATGAAAAACACCCAAAAATTTTTCATCTTTTTCTCACTATTCACCCACGGATTCCATGAAGAAAAACCATGAAAAATTAAGTGAAAAAGGAAGTTACCTTGCTCTAATGCTTCCTTTGTCTTCTAAGAACACTTTGACACTCCTTTTGTGAAGAAATGTTGAAGGAATTCTTTGGTTCTCCTTGGGTGGCTCACGTAGACTCCATGGATGACTTAGAAAAAAAAATTTTCTTTTGGTTTGGCATGAAACAAAGTTTCGGCCACTTTGTTACCAACTTGCCGACTTATGCATGGAAGAAAGCCAATTAATTTGGCTCTAAACCAATCAATTTTCAACACCTTTCCACCTAATTCTTTCTCCATTTTTCAAAAATTAAAAAGGTATATTTTTGGCCAAATCTTGGCCTTTAGATCAAAAAGCAATTGAATCATGGCCATTCATCCTACTTAACACCAATTTCTTTCCATTTCTTAAATGGATTTATGATGTCATAATTACTAAAGTGAAAGTTGACTTTGACTTTCACTATTCACATTAATTCGACTACTTTTTGACCGATACCGGTTCGAGCCGAAATTTTCCTGGAATCGTCCCGGCGTGTTCCTGAGGTCTCCTGTGCAGTCGGATCAACTTAATCTGCTTCCGTTTGATTAAAATCAATCCCGGAAGTTTACCGTCTTTTTGAGCTCCGGTTAGGGTTTCAATGCCGGTTTTGGCACCGTTTCACCCGTTTCAACTCAGTGAATTTTTCCAACACTGAATTCTTACTCGTCAGTATTGTTAGAACATTTTAATATATTCTAAACAATACAAATACATCTATTTCACTCTTTAAATAGTACAAATTATTATATACATATATTTGTACTTTTCTTACTGTGCTCTTACTTTGACTTGCCATATTCTTATCTTTATACTGTTCAGATACTGAAACTACTCCTTTTTGAGCGTTTTGGGCCTGAATTCACTTTCTTACTCATATACTTTATTCTCTACTTATTTTTTGGAGATTTTAATTTCCTCCAAAACATTTATTTATTTCTATCAACACTATAATTTGTCAATTACAACCATAGTGTTTCTTTACATTCTTTCTTACAGAACTCATAGAAAACCCTAGATTAAACTAGGTCACACCGCTAAAATTCTCTGGTCGTCACACAAGGCCTTGGGTTGTCTGCTGGGCGGATGACTTCTTATTCACATATGGTGAATAATCATTTTCTTAATTCGGTAGTATAATGGAACTTTAAGATAGCCTGATCAGTAGGTTTAAACGGACTTTGACCTAAGGCTGATCATGGATATCATATGAGGGTTTTGCATATATGACAAGGTCATTGAATAGTAGCTCGTCATAGGCTTACGTAATATGGTATATAATTGGGAGTTCAGTTTCAGGTTTATAGTGGTGTGACTCTGAAACTAGTGATCATATGATTGAGTTGTTCGATAAAGAATGATGATCATATGGATTTGCGGGAGCCCGATTATATATGTCCAATCAGTCCCTCTACTAGCTCCACATAATTCCTTAACGTTTGGCAAATTGATTTGTGTATGCTATTGGCTAGTTTATTATGCATGGATGGTGATGACACAGGATTATGATGGTAGACAAGATTCTCTCCGGTTGGATTCAGATTTTGTTTTGGATAATAGAGTACACAATTATTCGAACTCCAAATAAAGTTGCCATGATTTTATTTGAGATTGGATTGGAGTTGTAGAAAATTATCCATGAGAACAAGAATTTGAAACACAACCGTTTTGTGGATTTTGAATTTTGAAATTTGAAATTTGAATTTTGAAATTTGAAATTTGAAATTTGAATTTGAAATTTGAATTTGAAATTAGAATTTGAAATTCGAAATTGAAATTTGAATTTGAAATTTGAATTTGAAATTTGAAATTTGAAATTTGAAATTTGAATTTGAAATTCGAATTTGAAATTTAAAATACAAATTTTGAATCACAGTCCAAGTGGGATTCGAATTTGTTGTGGAAAATCCACCAGGTTTGAAATTCCAATTTGAGTTGGTTTTGGAGAGGATAATCTTGTTAGAATCCTACTTGAATTTTGAATCCAAATCCTAACAAATTATGAATGAAATTTTGAGGATAATCCTCAATGGAATTTCGGTTTTTGTGGATAAGGTTCAAGGGAAAAATTCAAGTTTCAATCCTAGTTGAATTTGGATTCTCTCCTTCCCTGAAAAGTGGCCGAAATTATGGAGGAAATCTCCTAGGAAAATTCGGTTATTTTGGATAAGGTTGAGATAAGATTCAAGCTTGAAAATCCTAGTGGAATTTTGATTCTCCCTTATCCTAAATGTGGCTGAATTTTTGGAGGGAAAATCTCCTAGGAAATTTCAGATTTTTTGGTTGAAAAAGGGAGATAAAATTCTAGCTAAAATCTTGTTTAGATTTGGATTGGATTTATCCTAAATAAACTGAATTTTATTGTTGAGATTTTCCCATGGAAAATTCAGATTTTATGGATATGGATAAGGGAGAATATCTTTTCCTAATCCAATTCGAATTCAGAGAATCACCTCATGCAGGTCTATAAATAGAGGTCCTGCCACCCCAGTTCTCTTAGACCACAGACTCTCAGGTGAGCAGGTTTATTGTTGCACAGCTCATCATGACAATAAGTTTTTTAGAGATCTGGGTGATCAGAAGAAGACTAGTAGTGCTAGCATACCGATCGAGGTTCAGAGTGCCCACACACTCAGCCATTCGGGAATTGGAGAATAGTAGAGAAGGCTAGTTGGTTGAAGCCTCCGGTCATTCTCCTCCTATAAGATTGGCGTCCTTAAGGTATGAGTTTTAATTATTGTTAGTTTATTGTATATAGCATCATGAGATATTTAACGATCTTAAAAAATTTTTATTGTTCCACTGTGCCACTCTGATACGTTTTTACCGATTTATTTTCCTACAGAAGAGGAGTTGGAGGAGACAAATGAGATAGAAAAATTTGCCTCTGCTGAAGCACGAACCAGATTCTATTCTGGTTTCAATACCAGGGTTCTCCTTATAGGGAAAGGCTTCCAATTCAAGCTCAGCAAAACGTTGGGATACCCAAATTTTGTCCATACAGTGGTACAGACACATAATTGGGTCACATTCGGCCAACATCAACCTGCAGTAAAAATACAGTTAGTCCACGCGTTCTATGCTAATTATAACGAGGAAACACAGGATTTTGTCTATGTTCGTGGGCAACAAGTTTGTATTTCGTATGCTGCAATCAACCACCTATATAATCTGGATGACAATGAGAATGACTTCCAAGACTTTGCAGACAACTTGGATGATGCACAGTTAGAGGAAATTCTTCAGTCTTTGTGTGTAGAAGGCACATCTTAAAAGAAAAGTCGTGAATCATTGACATTTCGCAGGCGATGTCTCAAGAATGGGCCACGAGTTTGGTTTCACTTTTTAAAGAATCGGCTAATGCCCTCGACTCATGACCATGTGGTGCATAAGGTTAGAGCAATTTTGCTATACTGTATTGTGGAGGAGCATCCATTCAATGTAGGGAAGCTGCTGCAGCATCAAATTGGGGTCTGTGCCGGTAGAAATAGTGGAGGCTTATGATTTCACTCACTGATTACAAAGTTATGCATCTCTCAGGGAGTTTTCATAGAAGAGGGAGAGCCCATTGAGCAACCTTCTGCACCAATTACCACAAGCACTATCACCAGACTTACACAGGAAGAACCTTAGCCAGGGCCATCAAATGCACCTCAGCCCACAACATCTACTGCCCCGCAGCCTGTTGACCCCACTGCTCCACAACAAACATCGACTTATGCTCCTTTTGCTGAAGGATTCCAGAGATTGGAGCAGCGTGTAAGCCAAATGGAAGTTGTACAGTATGAAATGATGCATATGCTACAGGATTATTGGAAGTATGAGTAGAAAAGAGATATGGCAATGCAGCAGCATTTTCGTGCAAACTCCAAGCACTTCCACACATTTCCAGCATTTCCAGAGCACTTATGTCATCCTTTTTCCGAGGATGTGGAACCTTCAGATGCTGAGCCAACTTCACCGACTCCTGTGATCCCTGAACCCCACTCAACCCAACATCCACCATAGCATACTAAGAAGCATCCACCAATCCCTGAGCCCTCTCCTCGTCAATCCACTAGTCGGAGTGCTGCAAAATCAGTTGGGCGTTGACAATAGTTTTCCTACTCAGTCAGGGAAGTCCCTTATTCTTCTAATCACATTTTGACTACCTGGCTTTCTTTTTATTTCTTTTTCTTAGGGTCTTTTTTTTTCTTTATGTTATTTTTCTTTTGTTTATTCCTTTTATTGTTTAGTGTCTTTGGTTTGATTTTTTTTTCTTGGCTTTGTTTGTTAATTTCTTTTTACGATCACATTGTTTAACTTTGAAGTGAATTTGATTTGAGATAAACATAGGTTTCGCCATTTGTTGATTTGTAGCTTCACATCTTTGCTTGCTATCTGATTATGCATCCTCTTCACGACGAACACAATCCCTGTGTTGTAGATTTCCTTGTTTTTCTCGAGGTAGAGTATGTGCACTGTTTAATATCATTTTATTACTCTCTAGAATCCGTTTGATCAACTCTCAAGGTGAAATCCTAGGTGGCATTGTGTTAAGGATATGATTTAGGCATTTCTTTGGCCCAATTGAACCTTTCTAGCTGACCTGGTGATATCTTTGTCCCTGGCCTCCCATCGAGCCAAGAAAGCTATGTCCTTGCCACCCAAATTCTACATTTAATTTTTTTTTCCTCTTTTCTTTTCACCCACACCCCGTGATTATAGTGCCCTTTTAAGTCTCTTTTAAGCTTTGCATTGTCCTTCCTCAACATTGAGGGCAATGTTGGTTTTAAGTTTGGGGGGAAGGGTTTAAGAGTCAATTGTTTCTTGTTCAAAAAAAAAAAAGAGAGAAAAAAATAAAATTTTACTCCACTGTTTTGAGCTGCTTAGTAACCAGGAGCAATATGAGCCCCATGTGTACTTTTGCGCCAAACGACAGTTCAAGATATGAGTACATGTCAATTCATCTCAAATGTGACCTTGTTGAGTAACCAGGTGTCTTCATCACAAATGTTGGCATTCGTGTCAAAAGGCATTGGTGACATAACTGATTAAAAAAAAAGTGACAATTGAGAATTGCAAAATATCAAGTTTGAGGGGGAAGGGGGACACTAAAGTAAAAGAAATAAAAGCTCAAGTCTTAGAAGGGTGGTGTGATTCGGGATGAGCCTAATTGGAATGACATCCTATACCCTACCCCTTAACCCAGCCTTGCATTACAACCTTGAAAAGTCCTAATGATCCTTGGCAAGATACTAATCTACATTAGTGGAGAGAGTTGTGAAAAGTAGGCTTATGGAATAAGCAGTTGTTTTCAAATTGTAATGGGTGAACTTGTGTGCACTATACTGTCAAGATTAGCAAGAATGACATAGCATTTGGGAGAGCACACACACTAATTGGGAAGAAGCAATTGGAGAGCAAGCAATCTTTTGAATTGAGGAATCAATTTTTGGTGGAACTTTCGTTTGTTTTAACTTAAACTCATGTTAAAGCTGCTAAAGCAAAGATCTTAAAAATTCATCCACAAGAGTCTTTATTTTGCTACTTTTGTTAGTTAAGTGTTTGTTTCTATTTTTTTATGACTTTCTTTATGTCCTTACTCGAGGACGAGCAATGGTTCAAGTTTGGGGTTGTGATAACTCTAAGAAATTAGAGTTATTCAATGATTTTCTCGTTTAAAAATAGGTTTGTCCAAGAGGGTTTATTGTTTTATGTGGTGTTTTTGTCTTTCATCTTTTAATTTTTTGCATGTGCCTTAGCCAAAAGTGTCTATGTGCCTTTTTCGATTAAGTAAAGGAATTTTGACTCAAAACTGTGCAAAAAGTTGGTGTTCAGCTTGGTTGTGCTTCCAGTCAGTTTTACAGGGGATGAAAATGAGAGAAGAATGCTGCAGCATTTTGAATGGAGCTGAGTTAGAAATTTGAAGTGACATCAGTACACAACCTGGAGAAAAAGACAAAATATCACATGGGCTTTGTGCAGCTATCATTTTGGACTACTCGGGAGCTCTTAAAGCTAGACAAGTCAGCAAGATTGTTTCCCTAGTAAATGTTTTTCCCCAATCAGAAAAGGGGCACCGTCGAGTACAAAAAGAAGAGAATAGTACCTTCTGGAGACCCCCTCCATCAGAGACGAATACACAGGAAAAACAAAATGCAGAGAGTACCAGCAAGAGAGAAAAAGAAGAAAGTACCAGAGAAGAAGGAGCAAGGACATTGAAGAAGAGGAATCAAGCTTCAGCAGACTTTCCTTCTCTCCATCTATTGCTTACCCCTCTTTTTAGTATTGGGCTGATTTAGACATGATTTATTTATGGATAATGGATTTTGTTAATTACAATATGAACTAATTTTCTTTAGCTGGGTTTGCTAATGGAACCATGGATGTGAACTGTTAACTAATTGCTGAATTTGTTATGGAAATCAATTGTTTCTTGTTCATTCCTGTGTGTTAATGCATATTTCTATTATTGACTGGCCATCAATTTATAGAATATCAGATTTGGATTAATTCTGGAATGGTTGATTTAAATTGGATCTCATGAATGATGCATATATGGTCTTGAAGGAATTTATAGATCTATGGATGGTATAGGAATATATTATTCATCATGTACGAGCCAAAAGAACCTAAGCTTATGTTTGCATTCTTTTAGCTGATCTCACATAGGAATGTGCTGAAGTAAGTTAGGAGGATCATTCTGCAAAGAGACTTGGAAAAATCCATGCTCTCACGTGTTCTTGGTTGACAGGGTATATTGATTGCTATAGCATTTCAGTAGCATTTTGTTAGCAGATTTGCATCCTGGGGAAATTAGTAAACCTTGCTTATCCAAATTATTGTTTTACAACCAAAATCTCTGTTCCACTATTTTTCTTCATTCTGATCACTATTGTATTTCTTTATTAAGTGTACTAGCAATCTTGTCAACACCTCTTTGATTACAGTTTACTTAGATTGCACTTTACAGCTTCTACATTGCATTTTTATGATATAGTCCTCGTGGGAACGATATCCGTACTCTTGTACACTATATTACTTGAACGATCTGTGCACTTGCAGATATCAACCAACAAGTTTTTGGCGTCTTTGCCGAGGAACTAATATCTTAAAAAAAATTTTGTAAAAGTATTTCATTTCATTTCATTTCTTTTTATTCTTTTGAGTTGTTGTTTTTGGCAGGATACTTGGTCTTCTGTATGAACAATCCTCAGGCCCGTGAGTTGTTGCCTTTGGATCCTGAAATTGAAAGGACATTTTGAGCTAGGAGAAGGGAACAACAAGGACTAGCAGCTGTTGAAGTTATGGTAGAGGAAGCAGCAGCCAATAATGGACAGCCTGTTTATGGTAATGACCCTATTCAACAACAATCTGTGATGGATAACAAAAACAGGGCAATTCGGGAGTATGCTGTGCCCATTCTGCAAGGGCTCCACCTAGGGATTGTTAGGCCAGAAATTGAAGCCACTCAATTTGAACAAGAATAAGATAGCAAGAATGACATAGCAAGATTAGCAAGAATGACATAGCATTTGGGAGAGCACACACACTAATTGGGGAGAAGCAATTGGAGAGCAAGCAATCTTTTGAAAAGAGGAATCAATTTTTGGTGGAACTTGCGTTTGTTTTAACTTAAACTCATGTTCAAGCCGCTAAAGCAAAGATCTTGAGAGTGTGCTCAGAAACGGAAAATATTTCCGAATCGAAATCGGACGAATTATGCCTTTTCGATTTCAAAAATTTTGAAAATATACTGTAAACCACTAAAAGACTAAATACTTACGGTATTGATTTTTAAGCAAACCGGAGGGAAATAAGGAAAACCAATCACGCGGACAGCCTCAAGAACTTGTTTATGCGATTTCGGTGCAAAAATCTTCGGTTTGACTTTTGGTCAAAAGTTTGACTCCAAATATATTTAAAAAGTCAAAGATTGAGTGTTTGCCTTTGAATGGATGTAAGGATACATTCCAATCCAAGGGCTAGGGTTTAAAGTCAAGAAAAATCAATGGTTAAGATGCAAAGTCAACTAGAAAAAGTCAAAGGAAGCTTAAGCAAAATTCTTGAAGCTTCTAGGGTACATATGTGGCAGATTTTGTGGCCAAAATCAGATGAAAATCTGGTCCTTTTTGTTTAATTGCAAAACAGGCCCTAAAGAGAAGAAAAATTACACAAAAAGTCTGCTAAAATACCCTTAAATTCTTTGTAATTTGGTCCCTCCTTTTTAGCTGATTATATACACATTTTTGAGGACTTAGAAACCAGAAAAAATTCTGGTTGTCAGCAATTAGAGCAGCCGTGCATCACCCTTAGTGAAAGCTAAAAAATTTCTTCAAGATTTGTGCGAGAAAGAGTGAAAAATTCATCACAAGATTCAAGTTATCAAGCAAGCAAGCTAATCCTTTATTTTGCCATCAATTCTTCTTGTTTTGCAAGAAGAAAAACCATGTGGAATGGGCTGTTTTAATGGGAAGAAAATCAGTTTTTGTTTCATTGATTTATGCTTGAAAGTGTGTAAATGGTGAATGATTAAAACAAGTGTGAAATCATGAGCATGAAAAGCAAGTTTGTGTGTGTTTTTCTTTCATCAAAACTGTGGGTTATTAGGTTTGGAATGATGAAATTTTCATGTTGTTTTGGTTGATTTTTTATGTTGAAAATCATGTGGAAATGGAAAGAAAGAAATAGATGAAATGAGATTGAAAAACACTAAATGTTGGGGTTGTTTTTCAATTCAAAACCGTGCGAAAGGAAGGAAGAAAAAAAAATGAGATTTTGTGTTGATTGTGTACAGAAGATGTGATGTTGATTTTGTGTAGAAAACAAGAAAGAAAAAATGGAAATGAAACCAAAATTTTGAGGTTGATTTTCCAAGGAAAATTCGTGGGATAATGTGTGGAATTTTGAAGAGTTATGTTAGGGTTTTGTGGTGAAAAATAAATGTGTTGATGTGGAAAACAAATAAGGAGAAATTGAGTTATAAAACAAAAATTTTTATTTAGGGTTTTTGAAGAAAAAACCGAGTATGAGTTTAGTAGAAAATGAGAAAGTTTTGTTAAGTTATGGTAATGTGTGATTTAAGTATAAAACCAGGCCTAAAAGTGATAAAGAACAGGTTGAAATCCCGTTTAAAATAAGCAAGTTTTGTGATGAAATTTCACATAAAAAGTTTGTAACTTTCACGTAAAATTAGGTTTGTAGTATAGTAATTGATAGGGTAGAATAGGATAGATGGTTTCGAGGCGTTTCCTAAACGTCGGGAACCTAGAATTTCAGCAGAAATGTTGCCGAAATTTTCAGAACGCCCGAAGGGAAATTTGGTAAATGAGAGGTAAAAGTGGGGTCGAGAACCGAAAACCTGAGCCCCCTCGGAAACCTAAGCTCGAGAAGAGAATAAGGGATGATTACATAGCTTGTAAAATAGTTATTTGAGATCTCTAAAGACTAGAAAAACGAGAAACGACCTCGAGGGTTAGAACAGTACCACCCAAGGGTCGGGTGTATAGTAACCTGAGCATTTTTGCAGAAAATGTTGTAAAAGCTCGGTAAGACCTAAGAAATGTTATTTTAGGATTTTTGGGATAAGAAAATCCAAATAAAATGATAAAACAAGAATTTCCTAGTCTATTGTCCCGTCAAGGGTAAAATGGTCATTTTGACTAAAATTTTCTAAATTGTCAGAAAAAGGTCGTAAAAGCCTTAGAATAATTTTATTAAAATTATAAAGGCTAAAATAGAGTGGTAAGTCAGAAAAACGAGGGAAAAACCCGTTAAGAACGAAATGGTCATTTTGCCAAAAGTTAGGGGCAAACCGGTCATTTTGTCAAAAAGTTCAGAAAAGTATATTAAGGCCTGGAATAGTAGTTTATGCAGCAGAATGATTCCAAAATTAAAAATATGAATCCTAAAATGAATAATTAAGAATTTCAATTAGAAAATTTATACTCTCACTATATTTTAGATATGGAGTGAATAGTAAAAAAACCGCAATTTATTTCGGTTATAGGAAAGCAACCAAAAGGCGAGTTAAGGAAGCTGGTTGACTCAGGAAAGGAATTGCTAGTAAAATATCGTTAAGTTCAGACATTTATTTGTCTGCAGCATGAATTTACTCAGTATGCTCATGTGATATAGATGACAGAAATTTAGTAGTCAGGTGCGGTAGGCACACTAACATAAGATATAAAATCTTAAGAAAACTACAGAATAAATTACAGAAAAAATTACAGAGAGTTTCAGACCCAGGAGGCACATAATTGCCACCGGTTAGGAACCACCAGAAACTCAGTAATTAAATCAGTATTGGCGTACCGGCCTCCCACACAAGTGGAGGTTTCTCAGATGCAGTTACAGTTACAGTAGGACTCCAAACTACTGGTGACAAGTCCCGGGTTTGGAAGTCTGATATTTTCAGGCTGTAGAGGATTGGCCAGTAGGTCACTCCCCAGAGTCCCACTCAGTTATGCACTGTAGGAAAATAATCGGTAAAAACGTGTCAAAGTGGCGCAGCAAAATAATCAAAATTTTTCAAGATCGTTAAATATCTCATGATGCCATATATAATAAACCAACAACAATTAAAAACCATACCTCAAGGATGCCAATCTGCAGGAGGAGAATGATCGAAGGGCTTCAACCAACTAGCCTTTTCTACTATTCTCCAATTCCTGAATGGCTGAGTGTGTGGGCACTCTGAACCTCGACCGGTATGCTAGCACTGCTAGTCTTCTTCCAACCACCCAGATCTCTAAAGAACTTATTGTCACAGTGAGTTGTGCAACAATAAGCCTGCTCACCTGAGAGTCTGTGGTCCGAGAGAACTGGAGTGGCAGGACCTCTCTTTATAGACCCGCATGAAGTGATTCTCTGAATTCGAATTGGATTAGGAGAAGATATTCTCCCTTATCCACAAGCACAAAATCTAAACTTTCCAAGGGGAAAATCCCAATAATAAATTTAGCCACTTTAGTATAATTCCAATCCAACTCTAAATAAGATTTTAGCTAGAATTTTATCTCCCTTTTTCAACCAAAAAATCGAAAAATACAAGGGGAAAATCCCCACTAAAATTTCGGCCACTTTTGGATAAGGGAGAATCAAAATTCCACTAGGATTTTCAAGCTTGAATCTTATCTCATCCTTATCCAAAATAACCAAAAATCTCCTAGGAGATTTACTCCAAAAATTCGGCCATTATCAGGGAGGAGAGAATCCAAATTCAACGGGGATTGGAACTTGAATTTATCCTTGAACCTTATCCACAAAAATCCAAAAATTCATTGAGGATAATCCTCAAAATGTTCGTCCATATTTGGTTAGGATTTGGATTCAAAATTCAAGTAGGATTCCAACAAGATTTTCTCTCCATATCCAACTCAAATTCGAATTTCATTCCTTGTGGATTTACCATAACAAATTCAAATCCCACTTGGACTGTGATTCAAAATTTGAATTTCAAATTTCAAATTCAAATTTCAAATTTCAAATTTGAATTTCAAATTTAAATTTCAAATTTGAATTTCAAATTCAAATTTCAAATTCAAATTTCAAATTTCAAATTTCAAAATTCAAATTCCAAAATCCACAAAATAGTTGTATTTAAAATTCTTGTTCTCATGGATAATTTTCTACAACTCTAATCCAATCTCAAATAAAATCATGATAACTTTATTTGGAGTTCGAATAATTGTGTACTCTATTATCCAAAACAAAATCTGAATCCAACCGGAGAGAATCTTGTCGACCATCCTAATCCGATGTCAACACCATCCATTCATAATAAACTAGCCAATAGCATATACAAATCAGTTTGCCAAACTTCAAGGAATTATGTGGAGCTAGTAGAGGGACTGATTGGACATATATAATCGGGCTCCCGCAAATCCATATGATCATCATTCTTTATCGAACAACTCAATCATATGATCACTAATTTCAGAGTCGCACCACTATAAACCTGAAACTAAACTCCCAATTATATACTGTATTACGTAAGCTTGTGATAAACTATCGTCCAATGACCTTATCATGTATGCAGAACCCTCATATGATATCCATGATCAGCCTTAGGCCAAAGTCCATTTAATCGTACTGATAAAGCTATCTTAAAGTTCCATTATACTACCGAATAAAGAGAATGATTATTCACCATATGTGAATAAGAAGTCATCCGCCCAGCAGATGACCCAAGGCCTTGTCCATTTGCACATTCAGTATAATGCCTTTAAGAGGATACCCTTAACTCCTCATTAGAGCTATGATTCCGATATCTGTAGACGAACCCTTCATCGTATACAAGTCATGCACCCAACAAACCGGTCTATAAGCGTACTACCTCTGAGACGCTTTAGCCATTGGAACATCAAAGTACACAAGTCATATACATGAAGCTGTCCATCTACTCCGGATTAAGGTTACTGCACAATGAACGTCAAAAGCTGATCGATCTACTTAATGCGGACTTCGTAGATTAATCACGCTTTAGTCCCGGTCTAATATGTCACCACCAAGCAACATATCTATGTCTCTACTTGGGAGTCTATGCTCTAGACAGTCAAGACAAACCGTCCCCTCCAAGGCTTTAGACAACATAATAGTCTTAACATGAGTTAGATGCTCAGTCTAACCTCATAGACTACAGACCATAGATTATACTGCTTACTTTAAAACATTGTCTTCTCACATACAAAAGTCCATTGCGTGCAACGTTCTAACAGTTTTAACACAAGCAGTCAGGGAGCCATATTTGCTTACATTTACTTTAACATGTAAATAAAACAAGGATAGATAGCAATGTAATGAATAACCTCTATGTATAATTTTATTATCCAGTTCAAAATAAATACATCAAAATGTCTCTAATGCTTAGGGCATTTCCTAACAATCTCCCACTTGCCCTAAGCCAGCAGATGTGCCATGTTACGCATCCCCATCGCCTTTACGTGCCTCTCAAAGCTTCTAGCCACCAAAGTCTTATTAAAGGGATTGGCAGTGTTGTCCTTAGACGCGATCTTACATACATCTACTTGTCCTGTCTCTATATGCCCTCTAATGTCGACTTCCTCAAATCCTCACAAGTCTGGAAGACTCAGTCCGTTTATCCTACGGTTGTTCGGTCCCGTCCAGAATACACTAGCATAAAATCCCTCGTTCTCTTAAGATACTTAAGTATATGCTTTAATGCTTGTCAGTGCTTGGTTCCAGGATTCGCTTGATATCAACTCATCATACCTACTGCAAAACATATGTCCGGGCGAGTGCAAAGCATAGCATGCATAAGGCTACCCACAGCAGATGCATAAGGGACATTACTCATACGCTCTCTTTCTTCCGATGTCTTGGGACGGTCATCCAATGAAAGAGTTAGGCCGGCAATAGAAGGTTGTGTACCTTTCTTTACCTCTTACATTGCATATTTGTCAATTATTTTATCTATGTATGAAGCTTGGGATAACGCTATCATTTTGTTCTTTCAATCTTTGAAGAGATGAATGCCTAGAACATATTTAGCTTCTCCCAAGTCCTTCATGTCAAACTGGTGTAACCAAAGTTTGACCAATGATAAGTTCCCTATATCATTCCCAACGAGTAGTATATCATCGACATAGCGTATCAGAAAGACCACTTTTCCATCCTTAATACGTTTATAAACACAGGGTTCATCAACGTTCTACTCAAAACCAAATGTCTTAATCGCTTGATCAAACCTCTGGTTCCATGAGCTGGAGGCTTGCTTTAATCCATAAATGGATCTAAGCAACTTGCAGACTTTCCTTTCTTGGCCTTTTACTACAAACCCTTCAGGCTGTGTCATATAGATACACTCTTCAAGAGGGCCATTCAAGAATGCCGTCTTGACATCTATTTGCCAAATCTCGTAATCGAGAGCCGCAGCAATGGACAGAAGAATACGGATAGACTTCAGCATAGCAACAGGCGAAAAGGTTTCATCGTAATCGATTCCAGCCTTTTGCATGTACCCCTTTGTAACCAGTCTAGCTTTGAAAGTTTCCATTCTCCCTTCTGCATCCTTCTTTCTTTTATAAACCCATTTGCATCCAATGGGTTTTATCCCATCCGACAAATCTACAAGTTCCCAAACAGAGTTGGATTTCATAGAATCCATCTCATTGTTCATAGCCTATTTCCAAGATTTAGAATCAACATCATTTATAGCTTCATCATAGGTGACCGGATCATCCTCATGCTCATGAGCCTCAGCCTAGTATACCTCAGCATCATACATGAAGAAATTAGGTTTCTTCAAAACCCTCCCACTATGACGAGGCACCCTAAATTATTGACCGTCTGCAGGTCCTTCACCGGAACTCGGACTTGCATCCAAGACCGAAATCTATGGAGCAGTTCTTTCACCCGATAACTCCTCTAGCACCACTTTGCTTCGAAGCTTAAAGTCATTCATGTGACTTTCCTCCAAGAATGTCGCATGGGTTGAAACATTGACTTTTTGTTCCTTCGGGTCATAAAACAGACCTCCTTTAGTTCCTTTTGGATACCCTGTAAACATGCACAATTTTGATCTTGGTTCCAACTTCTTCGCATCCCCATCCAGTACATGCGCTGGGTAGCCCCATGTTCTCATATGTCCAAGGGAGGGCTTCCTGCCATGCCACAATTCATACGGAGTTCTGGGAATTGATTTGCTTAGAACCTGGTTCAGAATATAGCACGTCGTTTGTAAAGTATATCCTTAAAATGATAATGACAGTGTTGAATAACTCATCATGGATCATACCATATCCAACAAGGTCCTGTTTCTCCTTTCGGCTGCACCATTCTGTTGTGGAGTACCAGGTGCAGTCAATTGGGATAATATCCCATTCTCTACAAGATGTCCTAGAAATTCATCGGAGAGGTATTCACCACCTCGATCAAATCGAAGTGTCTTTATGGATTTATCCAATTGCTTTTCCACTTCCACACGATACTCTTTGAACTTGTCAAAGGTATCGCTCTTGCGGTGCATCAGATACACATATCCATACCTCGAGTAATCATCTACAAAGGAGACATAATACTCAAACCCTCCTCATGTTGTGATGTTCATGGGGCCACATACGTCAGTGTGTACAATTTCTAAGAGCCCCTGAGCCCTTGTACCCTTAGCTCCAAAAGACCTCTTAGTCATTTTACCCTCTAGACAAGACTCACATTGAGGAAGACGTACCTCCTCCAGATATTCCAGAGGTCTATCTTTCACCAATCTTTGGATCCTATCCTGATTAATATGACCAAGTCTTAAATGCCAAAGATACGCCTCGTTAGAGTGAGAAACTTTCAACCTTTTAGAGTTATCTATGAATTCGGTGTCAAGCAGTGAGTACATCTTTGGTTTGATCAAATATAGGTTTCCATCCATCTATCCAGAATAGATAAAAGACTTATTTTTATGAATATCAACTCTTTTACTAAAAGAAACTGAATAAGAATCCTTTATTAAATAAGCTACCGATATAAGGTTCCTTCTAAAATTAGGAACACAAAAATAGTCTTTCAATAAAATAAACCTAAATTGATCAAAGTAAAGGTAAATATCTCCCACTGCCTCAGCCGCCACCAAGCTACCATCTCCAGTCCACAACGAGAGGCTCCTATCGTGTAGACTTCTTGTTTCCACGAACCCATGCATAGAAACACAAACATGACTAATGGCGCCCGAATCAATGACCCAAGTGTCTTTCGATTCTTCCACCAAACATGCTTCCAAGTTGTAAAGTTCCTTACCTTCCTCGCCCTTGGCGGCTAGGATTTCCCTGCAAGACTTCTTGAAGTGACCTACCTTCCCACAACGAAAGCATTTGGACTTTTTAGGGTCCTGGGCTTCTTGTTCTTCTTTTTCTTCTTCCCATCCGAGACAGGAGGATTAGAAGAACTGGAAGCCACTTGCTTCTGGTTTGACCTCTTCCTCTTCCGTGAGGGTTTGGAAGATTCCGCCAAATTGGCCTCTCCTTTGGGTTGGACTGCATCTTCATCTTTGATCATCCACTCATAAACTTGGAGTTGCTTCATGATCTCGGTTAGTCCTAACTCCCTTGTCGCCAGATTGTATGCTGCCTTAAACCCCACAAAATCTTTAGACAGAGTTTTGAACACCATCTCGATCTGGGTGTTATAGTCCAACTCAGCACCGTTCTTGGCAGCCTCAGCGAAGAATCCCATTAGAGTGATCATATGATCCTTCATCGGAGTACCTGCCTTTTGCTCAGAGTTCATAATGCTGGTGATAGCAGACTGTCGAGCCAACTTTTCTTGGCCTCTGAACATGTCCTCCAGATTGTCCATGATCTCCCTAGCAACCTAATAAGTCTCATGCTGCTTTTGTAAAGCACTTGTCATGCTAGCAAGCATGTAGCATCGAGCTATATCATTGGATTCTCTCCAACGAGTATAGGCAACCGGGACCTCCTCAAGCGGTGTGTCAGGTTTTGGCCCTGGTGGGCATGGTTTGTCCAGTATGAACTTGTGTTTTTCGCAGTTGAGAACTATCAACAGATTTCTTTTTCAATCCTTATAATTATCGCCATTCAGTTTATGCTCAGTAAGTATTGAAATGAGGGGTGTCGGTGACATTTTGAACTGAAATAAAATTATACTAGACATCATTACAAAGCCCAAGCAAATATACAGATAATTTAGCAAATAAAACATACAAGTATGTTCCTACACGAAACTTGAAAAACATGTAGCATTGTAACGGTAATTCTCAACACCTATTATCCCAAGCCACCGAGGGGTGGTCATGAAGCAAATAGCCAGAACATGGACCCCGTCTAATTAATATATGTTGCCTTAAATCCTCCAAGGTTAAGACATATATTAATAACCGCTTATTTGGCCGCCAGTTTAGTTAACAGAGCTTATAGGGAAGGTTAATAACTAAATGAGTCTTGAGTGTATAACCATTATTTACATAGCCCGATCCACGTCTTACTAAGCCACCAAGGGGTGGTCATGAATACGATCGTACCCGAACATGTTTTCCACATAGAAGATCCAATCTAGTATACCGGCGGCGGTAAACACCTACCGAGGGGTGTGGTTAGGGCAGAACTGACGTGAGGCGTTACCATGCTTTCACATATGGATCAACAATGGAGGCCGTGGGTTTTGTTTGAAACCCTCTCCCACTCAATATTTTGAAAAACATGCAAGTTTTGACAAATATGTATGATCAATATAGTATGAGCGGCACTCACCTATCCTATATGACATGTTATCAAATATGCATACAAAACATCCATCAATACATATTTATACATCCATGACATATCACAAAAAAAATAATTGACAGAATAACCAAGCCATGGTTCCATCCTAGAACAAAGAATATAAAGATTACAAAATTCCATCCAAAGCATTCTTTGGGTCTTGAATTTTGTTTCGTCTTCTTGTATCCATCTTTATGTAGCCTCTCCATTTATTTCTCATCCCAAGAATCATTTAAAATTTAAATATCCAAAAATTTAAATTTCAAATTCAAATTTTAAACAATTTTAAACATCATGTGCAATAATATGTAATTTCAAAAATTTTAAATTTTCAATTACATATTTTTAAACATGATTTAAAATTAGATCTTAAATTTAAAAATCATATGATTTAAGATCCGGAGGCGGCAGCTGTCGTGGGCAGCCCCCAACCTGGGGGGGGGGGGGTGCTGGCAGCCCACTGCCACCCATGTGCAGCCCTGCCAGGCTGAAGCCAAGCCTGCACGCCCAGGCTGGGCGCAGTGGTCGGCAGACTACACACCCAGGATGCGGCCAGCTTTAGGGAGGCCACGGCCACCCTCAGCTACAGGCTAAGCCTGCAGCTGTGGGTGGTTATGGCTTGCACAAGGGCTATTGTAACCCATCCTGCCCGAGGGCAAAGGCTACAACCCCACCAAGGCCCGACGGCCTATCCCGAGAGGTCGTGTCTCGATTTTCGTCTCATATTCCAATTTACCCATTAGGATCTCCAAAAACTTAATTTGAATCCTAATTAAATTGAAAGTTTCCACACATTCAAAATTTCTACCTTTAAATCAAATTTAACTTTTGGGAAAAATAAATTACGGTCTTCAATCTTCAATCTCCTCCAAGAATAATTACATAAAATGTCCTAAACTATTTCTGGTGTACAAAAAATTCTAACCATAATAATTCTAAGAGACAAAAATTGAAATCCATGGGAAAATTATGGCGTTAATAAACTGCTCCCACGGTTACATAAAAAATTCCTAGATACAATTTTTCTAAATTCTAAGGAACCATAACCGGCAAAAACAAGCATGCTTATAATAATTCAAAAAATTAAAATAACCACATACTTTATACATAATACATGATAACAACATAAAAGAAACCTAGAATGGCACTCTCTAAATATCAAATCCATACATAAATAAAAAAGACTAAGTAATTGTCTAATTTACGTACATGGCATAGTCATGAGATGGCTTTGATACCAATTGTAGGAAAATAATCGGTAAAAACGTATCAGAGTGGTGCAGCGGAACAATAAAAATTTTTGAAGATCGTTAAATATCTCATGATGCCATATACAATAAACCAACAACAATTAAAACCATAGCTTAAGTAGGCCAATCTGCAGGAGGAGAATGACCAGAGGGCTTCAACCAACTAGCCTTCTCTACTATTCTCCAATTCTTCAATGGCTGAGTATGTGGGCACTCTGAACTTCGATCGGTATGCTAGCACCGCTAGTCTTCTTCCGACCACCCAGATCTCTGAAGAACTTATTGTCACGGTGAGTTATGCAACAATAAGCCTGCTCACCTGAGAGTTTGTGGTCTGAGAGAACTGGAGTGGCAGGACCTCTATTTATAGACTGCATGAGGTGATTCTCTGAATTCAAATTAGATTAGGAGAAGATATTCTCCCTTATCCACAAGCACAAAATTTGAATTTTCCAAGGAGAAAATCCCAACAATAAATTCGGCCACTTTAGGATAATTCCAATCCAAATCTAAACAAGATTTTAACTAGAATTTTATCTCCATTTTTCAACCAAAAAATCCGAAAATCCAAGGGGAAAATCCCCACCAAAATTTCAGCCACTTTTGGATAAGGGAGAATCAAAATTCCACTAGGATTTTCAAGCTTGAATCTTATCTCATCCTTATCCAAAATAATCGTAAATCTCCTAGGAGATTTACTCCAAAAATTCAGCCATTATCAGGGAGGAGAGAATCCAAATTCAACTGGGATTGAAACTTGAATTTTTCCCTGAACTTTATCCACAAAAATCCGAAAATTCATTGAGGATAATCCTCAAAAATTTCATCCATATTTGGTTCGGATTTGGATTCAATATTCAAATAGGATTCTAACAAGATTTTCTCTCCATATCCAACTCAAATTCAAATTTCATTCCTTGTGGATTTACCACAACAAATTCGAATCCCACTTGGACTGTGATTCAAAATTTGAATTTCAAATTTCAAATTCAAATTTCAAATTCAAATTTCAAATTTCAAATTTCAAATTTCAAAATCCACAAAACAGTTATATTTCAAATTCTTGTTCCTATGGATAATTTTCTACAACTCTAATATATTCTCAAATAAAATCATGGCAACTTTATTTGGAGTTCGAATAATTGTGTACTCTACTATCCAAAACAAAATCTGAATCCAAACGAAGAGAATCTTGTCGACCATCCTAATCCTATGTCAACACCATCCATGCATAATAAACTAGCCAATAGCATATACAAATCAATTTGCCAAACATTAAGGAATTATGTGGAGCTAATAGAGGGACTGATTGGACATATATAATCAGGCTCCCGCAAATCCATATGATCATCATTCTTTACCGAACAACTCAATCATATGATCACTAATTTCAGAGTCACACCACTATAAAACTGAAACTGGACTCTCAATTATATACTGTATTACGTAAGCCTGTGACAAGCTATCGTCCAATAACCTTGTCATATATGCAGAACCCTCATATGATATCCATAATCAGCCTTAGGCCACAGTCCGTTTAATCGTACTGATCAGGCTATCTTAAAGTTCCATTATACTACCAAATAAAGAAAATGATTACTCATCGTATATCAATAAGAAGTCATCCGCCCAGCAGACGACCCAAGGCCTTTTCTATTTTCACATTCAGTATAATGTCTTTAAGAGGATACCCTTAACTCCTCATTAGAGCTATGATTCCGATAGCTGTAGACGAACCCTTCATCGTATACAAGTCATGCACCCAACGAACCGGTTTATAAGCTTACTACCTCTGAGACGCTTTAGCCATTGGAACATCAAAGTACACAAGTCATATACGTGAAGCTGTCCATATACTCAGGATTAAGGTTACTGCACAATGAATGTCAAAAGCTGATTGATCCACTCAATGCGGACTTCGTAGATCAATCACGCTTTAGTCCCGGTCTAATATGTCACCACTAAGCAACATATTTATGTCTCTACTTGGGAGTCTATGCTCCAGACAGTCAAGACAAATCGTCCCCTCCAAGGCTTTAGACTACATAATAGTCTTAACATAAGTTAGATGCTCAGTCTAACCCCATAGACTACAGACCATAGTTTAGACCGCTTACTTTAGAACATCGTCTTCTCGCATACAAAAGTCCATTGCATGCAACGTTCTAACAGTTTTAACACAAGCAGTCAGGGAGCCATATTTGCTTACATTTACTTTAACATGTAAATAAAACGAGGACAATCAGCAATGTAATGAATAACCTCTATATATAATTTTATTATCCAGTTCAAAATAAATACATCAAAATGTCTCTAATGCTTAGGGTATTTCGTAACATGCACGCTCAACGGTACGACCAATTCAGGAGCCCAATAGCTTAGATCCCAGTTGACGTGAATAATATGGATCAAAGTCAACCTTACTATTTATGGTCAAAAGTCAACATACTATTCATGTGAATAGTATTTTTTTAAGATTTTATGATTTATATTCCTACGTGTATGTTTGAACTTACTGGGCCTGTCGCTCACCAGGTTTATTCATGTTGTAGGTAAGAAACATGTACACCAATAGACAGAGGATGGACGAGGGGCGGGATTGCATCTGCCTTCAAGGCTGGGCAAGGGAATGGTCCTGCTGCTGTTTTCCACTGAGCAGATTAAAAGTGTTGTTTTGAGAGCAGATTTTAAGTTGTATTTTGAAAATACATCATGATGTAAATTATATATAACCAACATAATAGCAGTACATCCTATGTTGTATGTTGCTTATATTTTTACAGTTCACAATCACCAACAGTTTAAAAAAAAAATCCCTTGGTTTTCAAATTAAAAATCATTTTAATTACAAATAGTAATTTAACAAGAACAAGTTATAAGTAAGATGCCAGTGACCCATTAAGGTAACGGTCTACCACAGTGGACTTTAGAGCTCTACTATGCTAGTACTGTAGTCTCAATTCAGGGCGGGGCACCACAGTTGGTATCAGAGTAGTAGACCATATCTCTCAAGGCCCAATGTGCATCCCGTTCATCGATCCAAGTAAGTTAATTTTACTTTATGGTTAGTAGCACATTTATTTATATAGAGTGCACCTCATGTAGGAGTGAGATGACAAGGCCACATCACTACCGACCATATTCATATCGAGGTAGGGGTCCTCTAAGGGTGTGGACCAGACCCATCATTAGATCGCCTCCACCCCGACAACCGATGGTACCACTCGTAGCACCAGCCAATCTAGCTAGTTCTAGAGAGGCACAGGCCACTGTCACGGCACCAACCCCTGCACCAGTATGCCATCCCCCACCAGTAGTAGTTGATATACTAGTAGTAGGTGGTCGAGACCATATTGGGTCTAGGGTATCAGCCAAAGCTACACGGGCATTTAGAGACTGCTTGCCCCCAAGTTTTGATGGAGGATGCCAGTCTCCACCAGTACATGATTGGCTATACACTGTGGAGCTGATTTGTTGATCATGTGATATCGATAGAGATTACTGGGTCATTCTAGCAGTGAGTACTTTTCAAGGAGATGCCCAAGTTTACTAGGAATACTGTGATCAGGAGGCATTATTGAGGCTTAATTGGGCTGATTTTTATCGGGTCATGAGATAGTAGTTTCCCCAGAGGAGCCCAGAGTCGACCCCAGTTCCTCCAGCTAGGGAGGAAAGCGCACCACTGACATTACCTCGGATAACTGATGTTAGAGATTATCTACAGAGGATTGAGAGGTTACAAATGGCACCAAGGGATACAGTGTTGATCTACGCAGTGCGGTTCAAGGAAAATATGGTTAAAAAGTGCCCACTCCCAAACTTTTCTGATGAAGATTTTCGTGAGATGTTTTGGAAGGGATTCACCCAAGAGTTAAAGCGCATAGTAAGCCTACTCCATTCTGTCCCTCGATGTGATTTTGTTGCTAGTGCCATCAAGATAGAGAGAGCACAAGTACGAGAATGCCTAGAAAAGCATTAGTGGGAGCAGACTCATGAAGAAGGGGTACTGACATGCTTATATGTACCACCCCTTATGGCCAATGATCACGAGGCTGGTCCATCATGACAAAGAGGAAATGGAACCCGTAATCAGGGAATGGCTACCGGTGATGATTTAGAGGAAGAGAATGAAGACCCTGAAGAATTTCTGACAGGGCAAGATGAATAGGATAGTCGAACCCTAACAAGAGTACAAATATACTCTATGTATAAAATATATGCATATATGAATGTATGTGTTACAGTATATGTAAATGTTGTGTATGCTATGTATGATGTAAGAAAGTGCTATGGAATGATATGAAATGTTTTGTGGTGTATGTTTTACAGTAAATGACGTGTTTAAAATTTCCATTCAAATTCCAAAAAGTTAATTGTGGTAAATCTAATGATTGGTTATTTTACAAGATTAGAAGAAAGAGATCAAAATGAGTGCCAGAAGAGTTCGACGCCCTACATTAGCTGAAAGGTTGGAGGAAGTACAAGCTCTCCTCGAAAACCAAATGAAAGAAAATACTGAATTACGATAGTGACTTTCTGCTATAGAACAACAAGGACAGGTCCAAGAAGAGGGCAATGCTTCCCAGGCAGCTAAAATAGTACCAGTAGAGCCGTCAGTCATCCCAGAAGTTTAGCAGCCTCAACTGAGGGTGAATCAGGAACCCTTATATGAATGATTCCGTCAGATGAAGCCGCCGGAGTTTGAGGGTTCGATTAACCCACTCGAGGCAAAGGAGTAACTTTCTTCACTGCCAAAGATCCTCAACTTCATGAATTTAATAGATCAAGAAAAGATTTTGTGTGCATCCTTCATGCTGAAAAAGGATGCATGTTTTTGGTGGGATACCATCCGCATAAGGAGAGATGTGACCAATATGACATGGGAGGCCAAGAAAAAGGAGAAGATCCTTACTAAATCAACACAAGTAGGGATGCAGACAAGACAGGGTAGCAAATCTAGCCAGAGTAGAACAAATCAGTCCAACCCTCAAGGCTCCCAAAAACAGCAGGGTAAAAGAAAGGAAAATTTCTCAGGAAATAGAAGTCAGGACACCCGCAATCAACAGCGAAAGACCAGTCAAGGCTCAGGGTTGAGTTTTCCAACATGTGCTACGTGTGGAAGGAGGCATCCAAGCCAATGCAAAATTGGCATTACTGCTTGTTATCAATGTGAAAGAGAAGGACATTTTGCAACGAATTGTCTAATGAATTGCCAGAATATCCCAGGGCCAGTGTAGCAGTGCCAACAGTATCCTCCACGTCAGCAACTGCCTCAAGCTTATGCATTACAGGGAAGGATAAAAGGGCCTTCAGGAGTGCCACCAGTATGGTCTGAGCGGCCAGAACAGACTTCACGACCAGATGCTCGTGTTACTGTTTTTACCAAAGAAGACGCTGAAGTAGGAACATCTAATGTGGTTACAAGTCAGATTTCTATATTTAACTACGTGGCATGTGTCCTTTTTGATTTAGGAGCCATACATTCTTTCGTGTCCCATAAATTTACTAACAAGCTAGTGTATGCTAAAGACCCTATAGGAATGACTCTTAGGACAGCTCTACCCTTAAGGGAAGTGATGCTGTCAAATTACTGGTTACGTCATGTGCCAGCAATTGTGGCAAATAGGGAGCTATATGTTGATCTGATCATCGTGAAGATCGTCGACTATGATGTGATCCTAGGAATAGATTTCCTAGGAAAATACCAGGCCACTATCGACTGTCAAAAGCGAAAAATAGTCTTTTAACTGGATGACATGGAAAGCTTTGAATATGTCGATACATCTCATCAATCAAAGAAGATGATGATCAGTGCAATGAGAACGAAGAAGCTAATGGCTAGTAGCTGTGTTGGATACCTGTCATATGTCATCGATGTGATTGAAGAACAGGAACTGCAACCAGAAGAGGTTCCAGTTGTCAACGAATTTCTTGATGTGTTTCCAGAGGAGTTGGTAGGGTTACCTCCAAAAAGAGAGATTTCATTTGAAATTGAGATCATGCTAAGGACTGCTCCAATTTCTAAGGCTCCATATCGTATGGCCCCAGTTGAATTAAAAGAGCTGCAAGTACAGTTAAAAGAGCTACTTGACAAGGGGTTTATCCGACCAAGTTATTCTCCTTGAGGCACTCCAGTGTTATTTGTCAAAAAGAAGGATGGAACTCTCCGAATGTGCATTGATTATAGAGAGTTGAATAAGGTTACTATTAAGAATAGGTATCTATTACCTAGGATTGATGGGATTGATGACCTATTCGACCAACTAAAGGGAGCAACAGTATTTTCAAAGTTTGATTTACGTTTAGGCTATTATCAGTTGGAAATCTAGGAGAGTGATATTCCTAAGACAACGTTCAGGACTCGATACGATCACTATGAATTTTTAGTGATGCCGTTTGGATTGACCAATGCTCCAGCAGCGTTCATGGATTTGATGAACAGAGTCTTCAAGGAGTTTCTTGATAAGTTTGTTATCGTGTTTATCAATGACATACTTATATACTTAACGACTCACAAAGAGCATGAGGAACATCTAAGAATTGTCCTTCACACGGTGAGAAGCCATTAGTTGTATGCAAAATTCTCTAAGTGTGAATTTTGGTTGAATAAAGTGCATTTTCTTGGACATGTGGTGACAAAGGAAGGCATAACAGTAGACCCAGTCAAGGTAGAAGCGATTAATGAGTGGCCTACTCCTAAGACTGTAACTGAGATACGAAGTTTCTTAGGACTAGCTGGTTATTACAGGAGATTTGTAGAAGGATTTGCAAGATTAGCTGCACCTCTCACTACTCTCACTCGTAAGGAAAAGAAATACGAGTGGACGCCAGAGTGTGAAAGAAGTTTTCAGGAGTTAAAGAGGCGACTGATGAGTGCACCTATCCTTATTTTACCTACGGAGGGTGAAAAGTTTACGATCTACAGTGATGCTTCAAAGATAGGCCTAGGAGCTGTACTCATGCGGAACAATAAGGTGATAGCTTATGCGTCGCGCTAGTTAAAGAACCATGAGAGGAATTATCCTACGCATGACCTGGAACTTGCTGTTGTAGTGTTCCCACTCAAAATCTAGTGACACTATTTGTATGGGGCTCAGTATCAAATCTTCACTGATCATAAGAGTTTGAAATATTTCTTCACACAAAAGGAGTTGAACATGCATCAGAGAAGATGGTTAGAGTTGGTGAAAGACTATGACTGTGAAATTCTCTACCATCCGGGAAAGGCAAACCGAGTAGCAGATGCATTGAGTAGAAAGTCAACCACACTACAGAAGCTGTCCATACAAGAGCTACCAAGAGCCTTACAGCAAGAAATTAACTCCCTTCAATTGGAGTTAATAACCTGAAGGTTATCAGCCTTAAGGTTAGAATCTTTTCTGTATGAAGATATCAAAGAAGCCCAGAAGCAGGATCCAGTCGCAATAAAACTCCGAGAAAAAGACTCAGCAAATAAAGAATCAGATATAAGCATGTCCACTGATGGAATGCTTCTGTATCGAAGAAGAATCTATGTTCCGGCTACAGAAGGACTGAGAAGACGAATCGTGGCAGAAGCTCATGAAACACCATACTCAATTCATCTTGGAGCCAGCAAAATGTATCAAGATCTCAAGATACAATTTTGATGGAAAGGGATGAAGAAAGATATTGCAGAATTCGTGAGTCGATGCCTGACTTGTCAAAGGGTAAAAGCCAAACATAGACATCCAGGAGGAAAACTAGAACCCTTAGAAATTCCAGAATGGAAATAGGAGCATATTACCATGGACTTTGTGGTAGGACTTCCCAAGACCAGAGAAGGGTATGATGCTATCTGTGTAATTGTTGACAAGCTGACCAAGACGGCATGATTCATAGCCATGAGGACAACTTTCACGTTGGAGAAATTAGCACAGTTGTACGTGACCCATATTATTAGGCTACAGGGAGTGCCAAAGTCTATAGTTTCAGATTGAGATGCAAGATTTACTTCCGCGTTTTGGGAGTGTGTACAAAAAGCTATGCGGACCGAGTTACACTTTAGTATAGCTTTTCATCCCCAAGCAGATGGACAGTCAGAACAAACTATCCAGACACTGGAAGACATGCTAAGAGCTTGCATTATAGACTTTCCTAAGAGTTGGAATGAGAAACTGCTGCTGATAGAGTTTTCATATAACAATAGTTACCAATCTTCCATAGGAATGGCACCTTATAAGGCTCTGTATGGAAGGAAGTGTAGGTCTCCTATTCATTGGTATGATCTGTGAGAAAAGCAGCTGCATAAGACTGATTTCATCAGGGAAACTATAGAAGTAGTAACCAAGATTCAGAAAAGAATGCAGATCACTCAGAGCTGACAGAAAAGTTACGTAGACAAACAACGAAGATTCTTAGAATTTGAAAAGGGAGATCATGTATTCCTCAAGATATCGCCAATGAAAGGCATAATGCGATTCGGTAAAAAGGGAAAATTAAGTCCAAGGTATATTGGACCATTTGAGGTAATCGAACGCATTGGGAAGGTAGCTTACAAGCTAGCATTACCCCCAGATTTGTCGGCAGTACACAATGTTTTTTATGTATCAATCTTAAGAAAGTATATACCTGATCCTTCACATGTGCTGAAGTATGAGCCAATACAAGTTCAAGAAGATTTGACCTACCAAGAACAACCAGTGCAGATTTTAGCAACTTGATAAGTCTCATGCTGCTTTTGTAAATCACTCATCATGCTAGCAAGAATGTAGCATCGAGCTATCTCATTGGATTCTCTCCAATGAGTATAGGCAACCGGGACCTCCTCAAGCGGTGTGTTAGGTTTGGGCCCAGGTAGGCATGGTTCATTCAGCACAAACTTGTGTCCCTCGCAACAGAGAACTATCAATAGATTTCTTTTCCAGTCTTTATAATTATAACCATTCAGCTTATTTCCAGTAAGTATTGAAATGAGGGGTGTCGGTGACATTTTGAATCGAAATAAAATTATACTAGACATCATTACGAAGCCCAAGTAAATATACAGATAATTTAGCAAATAAAATATACAAGTATGTTCCTACATGAAACTTGAAAAACATGTAGCATTGCAACTGTAATTCTCAGCACTTATTGTCCCAAGCCACCGAGGGGTGGTCATGAGACAAATAGCCAGAACATGGACCCCGTCCAATTAATATATGTTGCCTTAAATCCTCCAAGGTTAAGACATATATTAATAACCACTTATTTTAGCCACCAGTTTAGTTAACAGAGCTTCTAGGGAAGGTTAATAACTAAACAAGTCTTGAGTGTATAACCATTGTTTACATAGCCCGATCCACGTCCTACCAAGCCACCGAGGGGTGGTCATGAATAGGATCGTACCCGAACACGTTTTCCACATAGGAGATCCAACCTAGTATACCGGCGGCAGTAAATACCTACCAAGGGGTGTGGTTAGGGCAGAACTGACGTGAGGCGTTACCTTGCTTCCACGTATGGATCAACAATGGAGGCCATGGGTTTTGTTTGAAACCCTCTCCCACTCAATATTTTGAAAAACATGCAAGTTTTGACAAATATGTATGATCAATATAGTATGAGTGGCATTCACCTATCCTATATGACATGTTATCAAATATGCATATAAAACATCCATCGATACATATTCATACATCGATGACATATCACAGAAAAAATAATTGACAGAAAAGATAACCAAGCCATGGTTCCATCCTAGAACAAAAAAAATAAAGATTACAAAATTCCATCCAAAGCATTCTTTGGGTCTTGAATTTTGTTTCGCCTTCTTGTATCCATCTTCATGTAGCCTCTCCATTTATTTCTCATCCCATGAATCATTTAAAATTAAATCCCAAAAAATTTAAATTTCAAATTCAAATTTTAAACTATTTTAAATATCATGTGTAATAATATGCAATTTCCAAAAATTTTAAATTTTAAATAACATATTTTTAAACATGATTTAAAATTAAATCTCAAATTTAAAAATCAAAATTTTTTGATTTTCGGTCCATCGGCCCCCGGAGGCTGGCAGCCGCCATGGGCAACCCCCAGCCCCCGGGGGGGCTAGCAGCCCACGGCTGCACCATGTGTAGTCCCAGGCTATATGCCTGGGTTGGGCGCAGTAGCCCGCCAGCCCAAGGCTGTGGCCAGCCCTTGGGGGGCCACGGCCACCCTCGGCCGCAGGCTAGCCGTGGGCAGGGGCTGCTATAGCCCCATCAGGGCTGGTAGTCTGTCCCAAGGGTAGATCCTCGATTTCCGTGTCATATTCCAATTTACCCATTAGGATCTCCAAAAATTAATTTGAATACTAATTGAATTGAAATTTTCCACACATCAAAATTTCAACATTTAAATTAAATTTAACTTTTGGGAAAAAATAAATTAAGGTCTTCAAACTTCAATCTCCTCCAAGAAAAATTACATAAAAAGTTCCTAAACCGTTTCCTATGTACAAAAATTCTAATCATAATAATTCTAAGAGACAAAAAATTAAAATCCATGGGAAAATTATAGTAATAATAAACTACTCCTATGGTTATATAAAAATTCCTAAATACAATTTTCTAAATTCTAAGGAACCATAACCGGCATAAAACAAGCATGCTTATAATAATTCAAAAAATAAAAAAAAAAAACCACATGCTATATACATAATCCATGATAACAACATAAAGGAATCCTAGAATGTCACTCTCTAAATATCAAATCCATACATAAATAAAAAGACTAATTAATTGTCTAATTTATGTACATGGCATAGTCATGAGATGGCTCTGATACCAATTATAGGAAATAAATCGATAAAAACGTATCAGAGTGGCGCAGCAGAACAATAATAAATTTTTAAGATCATTAAATATCTCGTGATGCCATATACAATAAACCAACCACAATTTAAACTCATACCTCAAAGGACGCCAATCTGCAGGAGGAGAATGATTGGAGGGCTTCAACTAACTAGCCTTCTCTACTATTCTCCAATTCCCGAATGGCTGAGTGTGTGGGCACTCTGAACCTCGATTGGTATGCTAGCACTGCTAGTCTTCTTCCGACCACCCAGATCTCCAAAGAACTTATTGTCACGGTGAGTTATGCAATAATAAGCCTGCTCACCTGAGAGTCTGTGGTCTAAGAGAACTGGAGCGGCCGGACCTCTATTTATAGACTTGTATGAGGTGATCCTCTGAATTCAAATTGGATTAGGAGAAGATTTTCTCCATTATCCATTAGCAAAATCTGAATTTTTCATGGCCTTATCCAACCAAAAAATTCGTTCACTTTTGGAGATTATCCAATCCAAATTTAAACAGGATTTTAACTAGAATTTTATCTCCTCATTCCCTCATAAAAACTGATTCCCCTTTGTGCCAAAAACATGACTAGATTCGGACATTAAAGTGTGAAGAAAATCAAAATCCAAATGGGATTTTCTAGCTTGAATTTTATCTCATCCTTATCCAAATAAAACCGAAAATCTCCTTGAGATTTTCCCTCAAAATTTCAGCCACTTTTAGGGAGGAGAGAATCCAAATTCAACTAAGATTGAAACTTAAATTTTTTCCCGCATCCTTATCCACAAAAACCGAAAATATCTTGGAGGATTTTCCTCAATAAAATTCGACCAAGTTAGTTAGGATTGGGATTCAAAATTCAAGTAGGATTCAAACAAGATTTTCCTCTTCATAATCCAACTCAAATTCAAATTCTAGTCCTGTGGAATTATCCACAAAGAATTCGAATTCCACTTGGACTGTGATTCAACATTTGAATTTCAAAATTTCAAAATTCAAATTTTAAATTCAAATTTCAAAATTCAAAATTCAAAATTCAAATTCAAAATTCAAAATTCAAAATTCAAAATTCAAATTTAAATTTCAAATTCAAATTTCAAATTCGAATTTCAAATTTAAATTTCAAATTCAAATTTCAAGTTCAAAATTCAAAATTCAAATTTCAAATTTCAAAATCCACAAAATGTTGTATTTCAAATTTTTGTTCTCATGGATAATTTTCAAAAACTCCAATCCAATCTCAAATAAAATCATGGCAACTTTATTTGGAGTTAGAATAATTGTGTACTCTATTATCCCAAACAAAATCAAAATTCAACCGGAGAGAATCTTATCCACCATCCTAATCCTCTGTTAACACCATCCATGCATAATCAACTAGCCAATAGCATACTCAAATCAATTTGCCAATCGTTAAGGAATTATGTGCAGCTAGTAGAGGGACCAATTGGACATATATAATCGGGCTCCCATGAATCCACATGATCATCATTCTTTATCGAACAACTCAATCATATGATCACTAATTTTAGAGTCACACCACTATAAACCTGAAACTAAACTCCCAATTATATACCGTATTATGTAAGCCTGTGACAAGCTATCGTCCAATGACCTTGTCATGTATGCAGAACCCCCATATGATATCCATGATCAGCCTTAGGTCAAAGTCCGTTCGATCCTACTGATCAGGCTATCTTAAAGTTCCATTATACTACCGAATAAGAAAATGACTATTCACCATATGTGAATAAGAAGTCATCCGCCCAGTAGACGACCCTAGGCCTTATCCATTTTCACATCCAATATAATGCCTTTAAGAGAATACCCTTAACTCCTTATTAGAGATATGATTTTGATATCTGTAAACAAACCCTTCATCGTATACAAGTTGTGATGCCCTGTGCCCTCAGTGGCCTGGACCGTCACCTAAAAACTGACTTGCTTGCTTTTCATATACTTTCTAGCCATTTATACTTAACTAGATATCATAAAATTAGGGATTTTTTTTACATGTACATATTTACTGTATATGTACGTATACCGATTTCTATTCAAAAATACTATTTAACGGTTACTATTTAAAAATACTATTTAATGATTACTATACAAAAATACGGTTTACGATTACTATTCAAATATACCATTTAACGATTACTATTTAAAAATACGGTTTACGATTACTATTCAAAAATACTATGTAACGGTTACTATTCAAACATACTGTCAGACAATTACTATTCAAAGTACTATTTAATCATCACTATTCAAAATACTGATACTCAAATTTTGCGGAAGATAAACTCGCGGTGTCTCCATAACCTTGCCCTCACATCCACCTCCGCCGCCACCATCGCCCATTGGAATTTAAGTCGTAGGACGCTTACCTACAGCATGAACACACTACGTGAGCTTTACGCTGAGTAAGTACAACATGTTTACCGCAATACATGTTTAAACATAGTATATACTTAAAAACATATAAGCAGTCATACATCACATATACCACTTCAACATGTCACATATCACATATCACATATCATATCAATGATTATAAATTTCACATAACATATGCATCATAGAAACATTGTGTACTGAATGCATCTAGAAGCATGGTGAACTATAACTAATGCATGATTCGGTTATGTTCATTTATGCTTCAAAATTCTCTTTTCTTTTCTTGTCTATTTAGGACCCATGTGTCAGTACCGTGCGTGCACAGACCATCGGTAACACCCGTGGTAAAATAGTCGGAGAGCCATCAACGGATGCTCAACTTTCTGTTTTAACTTAAAAACCCCTTCATTTGAAAGGGCCGGTACGACACGCTTACTACTTTCCATCTTGTTTATCTTTTCTAGCCATATGCTTTTCTAAGCTGTCCCAACTCCTACATGGTAGGGACGTATGGCATCTAACTTGCTTTTTCATCAATCTGCTTGATTGTGAAACTACATTCTCTTAAACATGAGGTGCAACATCGTGTGCATGGCATACATAATTTAACATACTGTAAAATATCATTTAAAAGCATCTTCGTTCATGTCATAGGCGGAGTTGTACTTACCTAATTGCAAGCAACTTGAAATCACACCATTATCAATTCACAGGTTACCACCTGTCATGAATAACGTTTCTCATTAATACTCTTGTTGAGTCACTATTAACGTTAGTGACTATAACCTGCATTTCTATAGGGTACCGAGACCCATCGGTACCCTATTGGCCTATTATAGGGATTTGGTGTCTAACTCGTATCGTGTTAGATCAACCGTCTACTTGATAGATTAATCATCATTCCTCACTGTGTTGTTCGAAACGCGACCCTTGAATGGTTTACCACTCAGTCAACTGACCATTTAACTCACGTGTTGGTAACTAAGTAGTCTATTGAGTTACTATACGTGAACTTAGTGTAGTAACTAACCAGGTTACTTCGCTTGTTGGGGTGTGGTAGTCTATCGACTACTAAGGCTTGTTTGGTATAATGGCCCATCGGGCCACTATGGCTTGTTTGGGGTAGTAGCCTACTGGGCTACTAAGGCATGTTTGGTGTGGTAGCCTACCAGGCTGCACACACTATTTTATTTTGAAAAATTGTTTGGGTTGGCTTGTAAAAATCTTGGTAAAATTCTTTATTTTGAAACTGCCCCCTTATCACCCTGTTGGAAGGTGGGGAATGTTTTTATGGAAACCTTGTTCATATTTTATAGTGTTAAAAACACATTTTTATTTTGAAGAGTATAAATCATATTTTTAAAGTTTACATTTTAAAGGTGGTTTTTGAACCACTTTTGAAAACCATTTTGAAACTTAGTCTAAATGACCTTGTTTGAAATTTTGTCAAACATGAAAGTTTTCTTCCTTGACAAGATGAACAAATCTCCTGTTCATCTTATAGCCTAAATCTAATTCTAACGGCTCCTAATTTCATTAAAACGGTGGGCTTGGTGCCCAGTTTTTTGTAAAGTCCCAGTTTTACGTCTCTGTAAAAACGACTCGGTTTGGGGCCTGAAACGGCCAAATTTTTGACACACGTGAGTGGCTCTCAAGACCTCGATGAGATCTACAACTTTTATGTTGAGTCTGAGAACCAGTTCAGAGTCTAAGTGGTCCATTTCTAGCAAAACCCGAGACTAAACACTGGGTTCAGATTTTGTTCCCAGTTTTGGACACCGAGTGAAAAACACCCTTAAAACCTATGTTAGGCTCGTTTTTGGTCGAGGCCTATTTGTCATAAAAACGACCGTATCGAAATTTCTTTAAAACATCATGTTTTACCAAATCCCAAATTCGGATACTAAGGGGTTCGAAAGGGCCAAAATCTGTGGCCTCTCCCTAAGGATAGATTTGTGTCTAGCCACCATAATACACATCCATGCATTCACATCCACAAACCATATGCAACTTAAAGTAAACATAACCACAACCATAATGACTTTACAAAATGAAAGATAAGGGCTCAAATAACTTAACACAACCTTGTGCTTAAACAAATACACATAAAACCCTTAGATTTAAAACTAAATTTTTCAACCAATATGAGAAAGGTTTTGGTTTTTACCTTTGGTACTTTGGACTCAAGCACACTTTTGGCTAGGCTTGGGGGTCAAAATGCCATGGACTTGAGGTTGGTTTTATGCTAGCCAAGTTACCAAAAAAATTCATTCAAACAATAACTCAAAACCAAGAATCAAAACACAAGGTAAATCGGTTTTGCACTTACCCTTGGTGCACCTGAAAAGCTTGGTTCAGTCTCCCTTTGCTCAATCTTGGAAGAGGTCGGTTTTTTGTGAGTTTTGGTCAAGGTTTTGGCTTGCAAAATGTTGGCTTTTGTGGTTGAGCAGATTCGGCAGCAAGCAAGGAAAAGAAGAAGAAAAAGACTTGTGGTTTTAAGTGTGTGGAAGCAAAAGTCTATGCCTTATGTCAAGGGTGCCTTTTATAGGCAAACATTAACCAAACTACTTAGGTTTAATCCTACTTAATTGTCTACCAAATTAGCCAAATCTTGGGACAAATACGATGCCAATTTTCAGACCAAGGGGGTGTGGGCTGCTCATTGGGAGGAAGGAGGAATTAAACAAATATTGTTGACTACTTTTTCAAAAACCCGTTGAATAAAATATTCAAGTGTGTCATGACTAGGGAGATTATTTTAATGGCCACCTTTTGCACTATGTGTGCTGCAGATTATAGTTGCTTTTGCAGCTAAGGGGCATGGAAATTTAAGGCCAATTTTATATGTGTTGGCTTCTCATCGCAATCTAATTTTATACTGCGGTGTTCTGTCCTCTCTCGGCAGTGTTCCAATTTTCACCAGAAAATTGGTTTTCTGAATCCAATTTTTGTACTATAAATTCCTAGTCGTTTTCTACTGTCTAAGAGCCCATTATCAGTCTAAATTACTGTTTACGTCCTATACTGTGGTTATGTCTACACTGTGTTGTCCTCTTACACGCAAACCGAGGCGTTCTCGGGTAAAATTTCAGACATAGTCTCTCTTGACTAATTTGGATGTGCTGATTCCATTTTTATCAGTTTTACATCCATCGGAGGTCATCTAGACTAGTTTTCGGGATCTATGTGACCTCACCTTGAAAAATGTGTCAGGTGCCCGATTGACTAATTTGGGCGTTCTGAGCCCAAATATATCAGTTTCCAGGCGAGTAAAGGTCGTCTTGACCCTCATCCTAATACTGTGTATCTCTCAAACTAAAAATCTCATTTTGTACCCAATCAACCAGATCGAGTCTACTAACAGTTCGTGTATCAGTTTTAGGTCAAATTAAGGCCGTCCTGGCCAATAACTTGACACTGCGTTTCTCACTACCCACTATTCATCATTTTCTACTTAACTGACTGGTCTGAGTGTTTCAACTCTGATTTTGTTAGTCTCTGGGTGAGAGGAGGTCATCTGGACCATTTTCTCAACATTGTACCCTTACTAGAGCTATCTCTCGCTATTATGCTCATATGTTTGGTCCGAGCGTTCTGGTGATCTATTTACCAGTCTTGTGTCAAAAATTGGCCGTCCGAACCAGTTTCCCAATACTGCATGTCTCATTTATATATACACATAATTGGGTGGACCGGGTTCACTGCCGGTCACCCCTTTCACTGCATGAATAGTACTTAAACAGTATCATATCTGTTTAGTCTATTCAATGGGGAAATATACTATATTTCCCAACTTAATTACTCATTACATTGTAATTAGGTTTCATGCAATTCGAGGGTCTGTGTAACGGCTTTCTGCTCATTACACGGCCATCAACATGGCCTTCAACACGGCCGCTAACACGAGCGTGTATAATGTAACTTGGGCATGTATACACCGGACATGGGTATGTACTAGCTGAATTTCTTCAACACGGCCATGTTTGAAAACACGGCCTTTTACATGTTCATTAAGCCGAGAGGTACACGGCCTCTTACACAGTCGTGTTCTTGACTGTGCCTTAGTACACGGCCATGTTTGATTACACGGCTTCTCACACGTTCACAACCCAAGCGGTACACGGCCTCTTACACGGTCCTGTACCTGACCGTGTTCTGCTACACGACCATGTACACTTATAGGGCTACACACACGTACACAGTCTGAGTGGTGCACGGCCACTTATACGGCTGTGTACCTGACCGTGTACTTTAAAAATTGCACTAAAATGCGTCAAATTATTCTTCAATTTCTCATTAAATTGAAAATTAAAGTATATGATCAGGGCAGTCCTTACAATCTACCCCACTTACAAAAATTTTCGTCCTCAAAAATTAGAATAAATCCAAGAAGTCTCTTTTCATATCATCTTCCCGTTCCTATGTGGCTTCTTCGAGGTTATGGTTCCACCATAATACTTTAACAAGCGGAATCACTTTATTCCTAAGAACCTTATTTTCCCTAGATAAAATTTGTATGGGTCTTTTTTCATAGGTTAGATCGCATGTACTTCAAATGGCTATTGGCTTAGTATGTGGGAACTATTCGGCACGTACTTCTTCAACATCGAGACGTGGTAAACATTGTGTATGGAAGCTAGTTCAGGAGGAAGTGCTAATCGGCAGGCTACCTTCCTGATCCTTTCGAGGGTCTCGAAAGGTCCTATATATCTAGGACTGAGCTTCCCTTTCTTCCCAAAGCGCATCACCCCTTTCATGGGTGCCACTTTGAGGAAAACTGAGTCTCCTTCTTGAAATTCGAGAGGACTTTGTCGTCTATCCACATAACTCTTCTGGCGGCTATGCACTGTATCCAGTCTCTCTCGTATAAGCTTCAAAGCTTTTGTTGTATCCTTGATGAAGTCGGTGCTGGTGAGCTGTTTTTCTCCGGTCTCGTGCCAGTGAATCGGAGATCGGCATCTTCTTCCATAAAGTGCCTCGTACGGAGCCATCTCAATCGAGGAATGATAGCTATTATTGTATGAGAACTCTATTAATGGCAGCTTCTGATCCCAATTCTCCTTGAAGTCTAAGACACACAGTCTCAACATATCTTCTAATGTTTGTATAGTCCTCTCAAACTGACCGTCAGTCTGAGGATGGAAAGCAGTGCTGAACTTCAATTTGGTTCCCATCGCAGCTTGAATGCTCTGCCAAAACCTTGAAGTGAAGTATCCATCACGATCTGAGATGATCGATTTGGGTACTCCGTGCAGTCTTACTACTTGAGCAACGTACATTTCTACTAACCTCTTTATCGAGTAGCTTAACTTCATGGCTAAAAATCGAGCTGACTTCATTAGTTGATCCACAATTACCCATATGGCATCGTTCCCGCTTGAGGTCTTGGGCAATCTGACCATGAAATCCATGGTAATTTGCTCCCATTTCCACTCTGGTAGCTCGATCTTCTACAGCTCTCCTCCCAGTCGCTGATGTTCTGCTTTAATTTTTTGGCAGGTAAGGCACCTTACTACGAACTCGGTGATGTCATTCTTCATGTTTGGCCACCAAAAACTTCCTTTGAAGTCCTGGTACATCTTATTTGCTCCTAGATGTATCGAGTACGGCGTGTCATGAGCTTCTAATAGGATCCACTTCTTGAGTTCTTCATCTTTTGGAACACACACTCTATATCTGAAATAGAGTATGCCATCCTTAGAGACCTGAAATTCTGAATTTCGATCCTCTATTGCCTCCCTTTTGAGCTTGTGCAGGGACGAATCAAGGTCTTGGCCGGCCTTGATTTCTTTTATGAGCATTGACATGAGGGTCATTTCGGATAACCTTTCTATTAACATCTCAATCTCGCTGCTCTGTAGCTCCTTTTGCAGTGCTTCTAGTAGGGCCTGGATGGTCATAAGCGTTGAAGAATGCATCCTGCTCAAGGCGTCAGCCACCTTATTTGCCTTTCTTGGGTGATATAGGATTTCGCAGTCATAATCCTTCACCAGCTCCAGCCATCTTTGTTGCCTCATATTAAGCTCCTTCTGCATGAAAATGTATTTGAGGCTCTGGTGGTCCGTGTAGATCTTGCACTTGACGCCATATAGGTAATGCCTCCATATTTTGAGCGCAAAGACCACTGTTACAAGCTCCAGGTTGTGCATTGGGTAGTTCCTTTTATGGTTCTTGAGTTATCGTGAGACGTATGCGACTACCCTACCACCTTGCATTAACACAGCTCTTAGTCCAGTCTTGGATGCATCGCTGTAAATTATAAAATTCCCTGGTTCAGCATCTAGTATGGTTAGGATTGGAGCGCTCGTGAGTCGACTTTTTAGCTCCTAAAAGCTCTTTTCGCACTTGTCAGACCACTAGTACTTCTTTTCCTTCTTGGTTAGTGTCGTGAGTGGTGCAGCTAGCTTCGAGAATCCTTCCATAAAGCGTCGGTAGTATCCCACTAAACCTAAGAAGCTGTGGATTTCTGTTACGTTCTTCGGAGTCGGCCAATTGCTAACTGCTTATGAGGAACTTTTCTGACTGCATAAGACTGCATTTTTGGCTCTCAGGAACTTTTCTGACTCTTTTCTAATCATTACCGTATCATAGTGCCCGTAGCACATATGTACCTAACTTATAGTTAGTACATTAAAGTTAGCACAATATTGCTATATGTTGCAGACAGGTAAATGTCTGAACTTACCTTATCAGACTGTTTCCTTTCCCTCTCTTGAATCTTGAATCGCCTTCCTTGTAGGCCGATTTTGGGATCCTACAGACAAAACTATGTCTGTTAATTTCTTTCCCATTTATAGCTTTTATTTTTCATTAAAAAGCTTAAATAAAACCTATTTATAACTTTTTAGGTTTTATTTATTGTTTTCACCATTTTCCCCCAACTTTTGCAAAATTACGATTTTGCCCCAATATTTTGGCAAAATTGCAATTTTGCCCCTGACGGAATTTTATTGATCCAGACTGCATTTTTGGCTCTCAGGAACTTTTCTGACTCTTTTCTAATCATTACCGGATTCGTTTCTATTTTATTTCCACTTTTTGCTTTCTCGGCCCTCGGGAAGCACTATTCCGACCCTTACGTCGGTTTAGCGATTTTCTATCGTTTCAGAGTCTCAAATGGACGTTTCACTAGTATTTAAAACGTTCGTCTAGACTTTCCCGACCTAGGTCTCCGAGGCTCGGGTTTTCCGTTCTCGACTCGGACCTTTATTTCATTTCCAAATACGCCCCCCCCTCGGGGTCGGTTTTTTTTTCAATTTCACTCACGTTTTTCATTTTCAAGGGGATGGGTTACTATTCACGAACCACCCCTTAAATTTTTCCTTATTCAATTTTTCCGTTAGGGATTCGGGTTTCCGTCCCGGCCCTAACTTTTATTTTAAATTCCTATTTTACCACGAATGCCGTTTTCGAAATTTCGACAGCATTTCGGCGTAATTTTAAGGCTTCCGGCGTTAGGTACGCCTCGAACCATATGTACCTGCCACGTACTATACCACAAGCCTATTTTATGTAAAAGTTTTCCAAACTTTTACATAAAAGCCCACAATTTCCCAATTTCACATTATCACCCACATTACAAAATTTTTTTCACAATTTACCCTTAATTTGGTTTCGGTTTTCACAACCAAACCGAACCAAATTTTGTCAAACTTTCACCACACTTTAGGCCATTCAAATGTCACGTTTTTAACACATTTTCAAGCCCATTTTCTTTGCATTTTTAACCAAACTTCCTAGGGTTTTTACCCTTGTATAGCCCACGGCCAAAGAATGAAAACATGCCAAAAATTTTGTTTCATTCTTTCAATCACATTGCCACCATTTACACATTAATTTGCATGATTTAAATTAACCAAACATCACATAAAAGCATGCAAATTTTTCTTCCAAACCCTTAGGGATCTCACGGCCACATTATGTAATTCATACCAAAAATTTTTTTCAAGCTTTTCATAATGAAATACAAGCTTTATTCTTCACAAAATTAAACTTGGAAGCAAGTTAGAAATTAAACCACAAACTTTTCTCATCGGTTACTCAAGGTAACCCACAGATTTTCCCTTGAAAAACCAACAAAATTTCAGTTTTTCTTTACACAATTTGCATGGTTTTCTTACTTATTTCATCCTTAACAAAACCCAACATCAAATCCATGAAAAGTAACCAAAATTTTTTCCATCTTTCTATCACTATTCACCCACGGATTTTGTGAAGAAAACCCATGAAAAATTTTGTGAAAAAGGGAGTTACCTTGGTCTAATGCTTCCTTTGTCTTCAAGGAACACTTTGACACTCTTTTTTGTGAAGAAAAGTTGAAGAAAATCTTGGCTTCCCTTTGGTCCCTCACGTAGACACCATGGAAGAAAACTTAGAAATTTTTGTCTTTGGTTTTGCTTTGAAAAAATGTCTCGGCCCTTTTGTTACAAAGTGACCGACTTATGCAAACCAAAAGCCAATTAATTTGGCTCTAAACCAATCAAATTTCAACACCATTCACACCATTTCTTTCCATAATTTTCAAAAATTAAAAATGGTAATTTTTGGCCAAATCTTGGCCTTTAGATCAAAAGGTGATTAAATCCTAGCCTTTAATGCCACCAACCACCTTATTTCTTTCCTTTAATAATCTTGATTTATGATGTCATAAATGCAAAAGTGAAAGTTGACTTTGACTTTCACTATTCACATTAATTCGACTACCTTTTGACCGATGCCGGTTCGAGCCGAAATTTTCCTGAAATCGTCCCAGCGTGTTCCTGAGGTCTCCTGTGTAGTCGGATCAATTTAATCTGCTTCCGTTTGATCAAAATCAATCCCGGAAGTTTACCGTCTTTTATTGGCTCGGTTAGGGTTTTCAATGCCGGTTTTGGCACCGTTTCACCCGTTTCAACTCAGTGAATTTTTCCAACACTGAATTCTTACTTGTCAGTATTGTTAGAACATTTTCATATATTCTGAACAATATAAATACATTTATTTCACTCTTTAAATAGTACAAATTGTTATATACATACAATTGTACATTTTCATTCGAGAATTGCCTGAATTTCCCGGTTGTCACATTCACCCCTCCTTATAAAATTTTCGTCCTCGAAAATTAGAACAAATGGGGGTATAAACTCCTCATCTCGTTTTCTCTTTCCCACATAGCTTCTTCAATGTTATGATTTTTCCACAAAATCTTCACTAGTGGGATTACCTTATTCCTCAGTACTTTCTCTTCACGAGCTAGTACTTGAATAGGCTGTTCCTCATATGTCAAATCCTCGTGGATTTGAATAGGCTCATGCTTCAACACATGGGACGGATCTGGTATATATTTTCTCAGCATCGACACATGAAATACATTATGCACTGCCGACAATTCTGGGGGTAGCGCTAATCTGTAAGCGACCTTTCCAATGCGTTCGATAATTTCATAAGGTCCAATGTATCTTGGACTCAGTTTCCCCTTCTTATCGAAACGCATAATCCCCTTCATAGGCGATATCTTGAGAAACACGAAGTCTCCTTCATCAAACTCCAAGGATCTTCGCCTTTTATCTGCGTAGCTCTTTTGTCGGCTTTGCGCAATTTTCATTTGATGCTGAATTCTAGCAACTGTATCGGAAGTCTCTTGCATAAAATCCGTCTTATGCAACTGCTTTTCTCGCAAATCGTACCAATGTAATGGTGATCTGCACTTCCGTCCATACAAAGCCTCGTAAGGTGCCATGCCTATTGAAGCTTGGTAACTATTATTGTACGAGAATTCAATCAATGGTAGCTTCTCGTTCCAATTTCCCGTAAAATCCATAACACAAGCTCGAAGCATGTCCTCTAACGTCTAAATTGTCAGCTCTGACTGCCCATCTGTTTGCGGATGAAAAGCCGTACTGAGTCTCAATTCAGTACCCATGGCCTCTTGCACACACTTCCAGAAATTCGAAGTGAACCGTGCATCTCGATCTGATACAATGGATTTCGGTACTCCATGTAGTCTGACGACATGAGTTATGTATAGCTGAGCAAACTTTTCCAGTGAAAAAGTCATCTTGACAGCTACGAACCGTGCCGTCTTGGTCAGTCTGTCCACAATAACCCAAATGGCGTCATAACCTTCTCGGGTTTTTGGGAGTCCCACTACAAAATCCATCGTAATGTGTTCCCATTTCCATTCAGGAATCTCCAGTGGTTCCAATCTTCCTGCTGGATGTTTATGTTCCGCTTTGATTCTCTGACAGGTCATGCATCTGCTCACGAATTTAGCTATATCATTCTTCATCCCTTTCCACCAGAACTGTAGCTTCAAGTCCTGATACATCTTGCTAGCTCCGGGATGAACCGAATAGGGTGTCTCATGGGCTTTTGACATGACTTGTCTTCTAAGTTCCTCATCAGCTGGAACATTTATCCTTCCTTGATAAAGGATCAATCCATCCTTGGAAATTCCTTCTTGAGAACTTATCATTGTTGGATCTCGCCTTTGAGCTTCCTTTATATCCTCAAATAGCGATGATTCCACTTGGAGTGTAGCTAGTCTTCCAGATATCAGCTCCAAGTTCAAAGAATTTATTTCTTGCTGCAATGGCTTCGGAAGCCTGTTTATCAGTAGCTGGTGCGATATGGTAGACTTCCTGCTTAGAGCATCCGCTACACGATTGGCCTTTCCTGGATGGTAGAGGATTTCACAATCATAATCCTTCACCAGTTCCAACCATCGTCTCTGTCGCATATTGAGCTCTTTTTGCGTGAAGAAATACTTCAGGCTTTGGTGATCAGTGAAAATCTGACATTGAGCTCCATAGAGATAGTGTCGCCAAATTTTAAGTGCGAACACTACTGCAGCAAGTTCAAGGTCATGTGTAGGGTAATTCCTTTCATGATCCTTTAATTGACGGGAAGCATAGGCAATCACCTTGCCGTCTTGCATCAGGACTGCTCCCAATCCTATTTTCGATGTATCACTGTAGATCACGAACTTCTCCCCTTTAGTGGGAAGCGTAAGGATTGGTGCGCTTGTCAGTTGCCTCTTTAACTCCTGGAAGCTTCTTTCGCATTCCATAGTCCACTCGTACTTCCTTTCTTTGCGTGTAAGAGCAGTAAGAGGTGCAGCTAATCGCGCGAATCCCTCTACAAATCGCCGATAATAACCAGCTAACCCCAAGAAACTGCGTATTTCTGTCACATTCTTGGGTGCAGGCCACTGGTTAATTGCCTCTACTTTTGTCGGATCTATAGCAATACCTTCCTGGGATACAACATGTCCGAGGAAATGTACTCTGTCCAACCAAAATTCACATTTTGAGAATTTGGCATACAGTTGATGCTTACTTATCGTATTCAACATGATCCTCAGGTGCTCCTTGTGCACCTCATGAGTCTTTGAGTATATAAGAATGTCATCAATAAATACAATGACAAACTTATCCAGATACTCTTTAAAAATCTTGTTCATCAAGTCCATGAACGCTGCCAGCACATTTGTTAATCCAAATGGCATCACAAGAAACTCGTAGTGACCATAACGAGTCCTAAACGCCGTCTTAGGAATATCACTTTCTTTAATTCTCAACTGGTGATATCCTGATCGTAAGTCGATCTTGGAAAATACTGCTGCACCTTTAACTGGTCGAATAGGTCATCAATTCTAGGTAACGGATACCTATTTTTGATCGTAACCTTATTCAACTCCCGGTAATCAATGTACAGTCGGAATGTTCCATCCTTTTTCTTGACGAATAACACAGGTGCATCCCATGGAGAAAAACTCGGCCTGATGAATCCCTTATCCAAAAGCTCCTTTAATTGTACCTGCAGCTCCTTTAACTCTACTGGAGCCATGCGGTATGGTGTTTTGGAAATAGGTGCTGTTCCAGGCATCAACTCAATTTCAAACGAGATTTCTCTCTCTGGCGGTATACCTGGTAACTCTTCTGGAAATACGTCAAGAAACTCATTAACCATAGGAACATCTTCAGGTTGAAGCTTCTGTTCCTCTGCAGTATCCACTACATATGCCAGATATCCCATGCAACCACTGGCTATCAGCTTGCTGGCTCTCAGCGAACTGATGATCATCTTCCCGGGTCTTCGAGAAGTATCAACATACTCGAAACTCTCTTCTTCCTCGGGTTGGAAGACTATCTTTCGATTTCGACAGTAGATCGTAGCTCGGTATTTCCCTAGGAAATCCATGCCTAAAATCACATCATAATCCATGATCTCCATTACGATCAACTCAGCATATAGTTCCCTATTTGCCACATATACTGGTACATAGGGTAACCAGTAACTGGACAACAATACTTCCCTAGAAGGTAAAGCTGTCTTAAATACCCTTCCCATATTATCCTTAGGAAGTCCTATCTTGTCAGCAAATGCATAGGAAACAAATGAATGCGTAGCACCGGAATCGAATAGTACAGAGGCTACATGACTAGCGACAGGAAGCTGACCTGTCACCACGTTTGATGTTCCTGCCTCTGCGTCTTCCTTGCTGTAGGCCATCACACGAGCATCAGCACGTTGCATTCACTCCTGGCGTTGCGGCCTCACTGGTAACTCTTCCACTCTGGCTTGAAGGGAATGAGCTTGTGGGCGTGTCTGGTGCGGTTGGGAAGTGCCTTGTCCACCCTGCCTATTTGGACAGTTCCTGGCGTAATGGCCTTCCTTTCCACATTCGTAGCAAACAAGTGGCCCAAATCTGCATCGCCCAGAATGTCTTTTCCCGCATGTAGGGCAGTTTTGCACATTGGACTCTGCATTACCAGCTGTTCTCCACTGCTGGTTTCGATTATTTCCCTGGCGATTCCCAGAAAAATTCCCTTTTCTCTTGTTTTGTTGGGATCCCTGATTGTTGCCCTGGCTTGGTTTCACATTCTGACTAGGCTTGCTCGATTGACCAACTTGCGTAGACCTCGCCAAAGCCCTCTCCTTCTTTTTAGCCTCCCAGTGTTTCTCTCTTTCCTCTTTCTGTCGGGCTACATGAAACTCAGCTCTAATGGCCCGACTCACACAGTCTGCTACAGAAGTAGGTGGCACTAGTCCAGTGTCTACTAACGCAGCAATTTCTGGCCTGAACATCCCGATCATTTTCTGTATCTTTCCCTCTCAGTAGGGACCACATAGGGACATAGACGGGATAACTGGTCGAACTTTCGGCAGACTTCGCTTACCGACATGTTCCCTTGTGTCAACTCTGAGAATTCTTTCTGTTGCTGTCTCAGAGATGCAGGGTCGTAATATTTCTGGTTAAATTCTTCCAGAAATTTCGCCCAACTCATGGTAGACACGTCTCTTCTCATTCGCACGGTGTCCCACCAAAACCGAGCATCTTTTCTCAGCACAAAAGACGCACATGCAACCTTCTCTCGGTCGGTTAGGTTCATGAACTCCATGATCACTTGTAATGATGATAACCAGTCTTCAGCCTCTAAGGGATTTGTAGACCCTTCAAATTCTGGCGGTCTCATACGCCTGAATCTTTCATAGAGGGGTTCCAGGTTTAATACTGGTTGTGGTTCAGGAACTCTCTCATGTACTGTAGCTGGAGGAATAACCGGATCTACCTCAGCTTGTTGTTCTACTTGGGTACCCTCAGAGCCTTGCCTCTGCTCTAGCTCCTCTACCCGTCGCCTCAGATTCGTATTTTCTTGCATCTGAGCTTCCAACAGAGCTTGTATCTGATCCAGTCTCTCCATAATATCAGGACGTCGCTCTCGTCCCTTTGGTCGATTTCTAAAATCCACCATCTTGGCTATTGTCCTATTATGGCACAATAATTCACCGTTAGCTTTTCCATAACCGCATTTGTAAAATTATATCAATTTACGAAATTTAGGGTAATGTAAAGCCACATCGTCGTAACACATCATCGTACAACATATAATCATTTTGATATTTCATTCATAGCAAAACATTTATATGTCATACATAGGCATCATCAGTCATATATACATCGGCCGTTTATACAAAATGGCCACAAGTCTATACAAAAGAGCTTTTCTCTCTAAGCTACTTATGTACATATACACATCTACTGATCACTCGTTCCCTCTGGGACTAGAGGATATTCTTCTGGATCCTCATCGTCATCTGACTCATCTGAGTCGTCACCACCCCTAGGTAATGTTCCCTATCCTGAATCATCACCTCGTGGTCTAGACGGTCCGGCCTCATGATCATTCATCATTCTTCTCGGCCCGAATATGCGTGCAAACATCTCATCTTGACCCAGTGTCTCTCGTCGACTCTGCGTCAGATGCTCGATCAGAATTTCTCTCTCGATCGTCCTGATCGTCACCACGAACTCTTGGAGCGTCGGAGGAAACGGCTTGATCACCCTCGGTCTCAGCTCCAAGGATAAGCCTTTCCAAAACAGCTCACAGCGATTTGCTTCCGTGAGGTTAGGCAACGGACATCTCCTCCGAATGGTCTCCTCAAACCGCGCTGCGTAAGACATCACTGTCTCACCAGACAGCCTGACCATCCTCTCGGTCTGGAGAATGTAATCCCTGCCAGAACACTCGAGTGTCTCCCTGAAACATACTGACAGCCAACTGGATCCACATATCTCGATCAATGTCGCATATCACCATGATCCTCTCCACGGCATGGAGCCAGTCCTTGGTCTCCATCGACTGTCGTCCACCATCGAACATAGGAGGACTGCTGGCCCTAAATGCCTGTACTGCCCGTGTCGACACTCTCACCCCAATATGTTGGCGTCCACCAACAACTGGAATGTCCACTACTACCGGTGGATGAACTATCGGTCGTGGCTGTACTATCTCTACTGGCGCTGGCGCTGGTGCTGGTACTGGTATGGGAGGTCTCTCGGGTACCGGGGGTCTAACTACCGGCCTTTGGGAAATGGGCGGCCTCACAATAGGTCTCGTCCATACCCGTAATACCCCTCTCGGTCGTGGTAGCTGTGGTCTCACATATGGAGGTCTGGTCATCGTGCTACCTATAAGATAATTATTTTCACATAAGAAAATAATTAACTAAACTTAAGTAAACTACTTACTTGGATAGCAGTGCAGGATGCGCAAAGTGTCAAATCGGGATATGGTCACACTGCTCTGATATACCAACTGTGACGGCAGTTGGTATTTAAAACCAAATCAGTCGCAAACCTTGCTATGATATACCAACTGTGGCAGCAGTTGGTATTATAAACTAAACCAATCTCAGACCTTGCTCTGATACCAACTGTGGCGGCCTGCCCCTCGTAGAGATCATACAATACTATTACAGTTGAGCTGATCGCTAACTGCGATAGATTGTACTCTCGTGGGTCGTCGGCTTATCTCTCTACTCTTTTTAAAATCATGTCGTTTTTGGGGAAATTTTTTTTCTTTTTCTTTAAACATCATATAAAATCTTTTTCCAGTATTTACTTTGTTGATAAGTACAAAGTAATATAAATAATACAGTACTTTTGTAAAATATATATATATAATTACAAAAGAACTGTTTCCCCTTTTTTTCCCTTCACTTTAACGCTCAGCGGGAAGACTCTGGCAGTACCATATCCCTCGCCCAGTTATCCCATTTGACACGCGCCATCCCGTCCGCATCCAGTCAAACAAGCTACTGAGCTGCTCGCTTACCTGCAACATTAGCAAAAATGGTGAGCTACAGGCTCAGTAAGTTCAAACATGCAAGAAATAAAATGTCTATGAATAGTAATATTCATCATGAATAGTATCATTGACCACTATTCATACATGAATAGTACTTTGACCAGTATTCATACGTGAATAGTAAGGTTGACCACACCACTGTATCACACCAGTACATCTACCGCGATGTTAGTGCTCTCACTAAACTGTCTTATGCTAAATTATGGCACAGTTTCAGTTTTAGGTCATTATCTTTATTTACGTTCTGGTTTTGAGCTCAGGTTGGCAGTACCATTTAAGTGCGCATGACTGGGAGTGGTACATTAGTGCTGACCTCCACAGCCTTAATCTCATAGCCCCGAAGGCAAAATAGTACGTAACAGGGAGCGGTACATCAGTGCTGACCTCCACAGGCTTATCTCATAGCCCCGAAGGCAAAAGTACCTCCCTATACGGAAGGCTGGTACGCCAGAAAGTGGTTTCATTACCGACTTTTTAACCTTCTAACCCGGTGACTTCACATTGTCCCGTGGTTAGGAATGGTTCACATTTTAATTTTAGGTGAGTGAGTTTTATTAACCTCGCTCTAGTGCCCGAAGCACAATTAACCATGTGTCCCATTCTTATAGTGCCCGTAGCACATTTCGTCTCTCTCTCTATTCTATCATAGTACCCGTAGCACATATGTACCTAACTTATAGTTAGTACATTAAAGTTAGCACAATATTGCTATATGTTGCAGACAGGTAAATGTCTGAACTTACCTTATCAGACTGTTTCCTTTCCCTCTCTTGAATCTTGAATCGCCTTCCTTGTAGGCCGATTTTGGGATCCTACAGACAAAACTATGTCTGTTAATTTCTTTCCCATTTATAGCTTTTGTTTTTCATTAAAAAGCTTAAATAAAACCTATTTATAACTTTTTAGGTTTTATTTATTATTTTCACCATTTTCCCCCAACTTTTGCAAAATTACGATTTTGCCCCAATATTTTGGCAAAATTGCAGTTTTGCCCCTGACGGAATTTTATTGATCCAGACTGCATTTTTGGCTCTCAGGAACTTTTCTGACTCTTTTCTAATCATTACCGGGTTCGTTTCTATTTTATTTCCACTTTTTGCTTTCCCGGCCCTCGGGAAGCACTATTCCGACCCTTACGTCGGTTTAGCGATTTTCTATCGTTTCGGAGTCTCAAATGGACGTTTCACTAGTATTTAAAACGTTCATCTAGACTTTCCCGACCTAGGTCTCCGAGGCTCGGGTTTTCCGTTCCCGACTCGGACCTTTATTTCATTTCCAAAAACACCCCCCCCTCGGGGTCGGTTTTTTTTTTTTCAATTTCACTCACGTTTTTCATTTTCAAGGGGACGGGTTACTATTCACGAACCACCCCTTAAATTTTTCCTTATTCAATTTTTCCGTTAGGGACTCGGGTTTCCGTCCCGGCCCTAACTTTTATTTTAAATTCCTATTTTACCCCGAATGCCGTTTTCGAAATTTCGGCAGCATTTCGGCGTAATTTTAAGGCTTCCGGCGTTAGGTACGCCTCGAACCATATGTACCTGCCATGTACTATACCACAAGCCTATTTTATGTAAAAGTTTTCCAAACTTTTACATAAAAGCCCACAATTTCCCAATTTCACATTATCACCCACATTACAAAATTTTTTTCACAATTTACCCTTAATTTGGTTTCGGTTTTCACAACCAAACCGAACCAAATTTTGTCAAACTTTCACCACACTTTAGGCCATTCAAATGTCACGTTTTTAACACATTTTCAAGCCCATTTTCTTTGCATTTTCAACCAAACTTCCTAGGGTTTTTACCCTTGTATAGCCCACGGCCAAAGAATGAAAACATGCCAAAAATTTTGTTTCATTCTTTCAATCACATTGCCACCATTTACACATTAATTTGCATGATTTAAATTAACCAAACATCACATAAAAGCATGCAAATTTTTCTTCCAAACCCTTAGGGAACTCACGGCCACATTATGTAATTCATACCAAAAATTTTTTTCAAGCTTTTCATAATGAAATACAAGCTTTATTCTTCACAAAATTAAACTTGGAAGCAAGTTAGAAATTAAACCTCAAACTTTTCTCATTGGTTAGTCAAGGTAACCCACGGATTTTCCCTTGAAAAACCAACAAAATTTCTGTTTTTCTTTACACAATTTGCATGGTTTTCTTACTTATTTCATCCTTAACAAAACCCAACATCAAATCCATGAAAAGCAACCAAAATTTTTTCCATCTTTCTATCACTATTCACCCACGGATTTTGTGAAGAAAACCCATGAAAAATTTTGTGAAAAAGGGAGTTACCTTGGTCTAATGCTTTCTTTGTCTTCAAGGAACACTTTGACACTCTTTTTTGTGAAGAAAAGTTGAAGAAAATCTTTGCTTCCCTTTGGTCCCTCACGTAGACACCATGGAAGAAAACTTAGAAATTTTTGTCTTTGGTTTTGCTTTGAAAAAATGTCTCGGCCCTTTTGTTACAAAGTGACCGACTTATGCAAACCAAAAGCCAATTAATTTGGCTCTAAACCAATCAAATTTCAACACCTTTCACACCATTTCTTTCCATAATTTTCAAAAATTAAAAATGGTAATTTTTGGCCAAATCTTGGCCTTTAGATCAAAAGGTGATTAAATCCTAGCCTTTAATGCCACCAACCACCTTATTTCTTTCCTTTAATAATCTTGATTTATGATGTCATAAATGCAAAAGTGAAAGTTGACTTTGACTTTCACTATTCACATTAATTCGACTACTTTTTGACCAATGCCGGTTCGAGCCGAAATTTTACTGAAATCGTCCCGGCGTGTTCCTGAGGTCTCCTGTGCAGTCGGATCAATTTAATATGCTTCCGTTTGTTCAAAATCAATCCCGGAAGTTTACCGTCTTTTATTGGCTCGGTTAGGGTTTTCAATGCCGGTTTTGGCACCGTTTCACCCGTTTCAACTCAGTGAATTTTTCCAACACTGAATTCTTACTCGTCAGTATTGTTAGAACATTTTCATATATTCTGAACAATATAAATACATTTATTTCACTCTTTAAATAGTACAAATTGTTATATACATACAATTGTACATTTTCATCCGAGAATTGCCTGAATTTCCCGGTTGTCACAACAGGCCAAGGCCGTAAAATATGTCCATAACAGGCCAAGGCTATAAAATATATCCATAACAGGCCCTATGTAGACATAAGAAAGAAAAGAGAGTAACGAAGCATAAATGAGCATAACCGGACCATGCATTATACATTGTATGCATTAGATATAGTTCGCTATGCTTCCATTTGTAGTAAGATGCATTCAGTACACGAGGTATCTATTATGCATTCTGCATGTTATGATTCAGCATATGTTGTTCTGCATTCTGGGATGTATGTTGTTCTGATATATGGAATGTCTTAGTAAGATGTGTTGGTTATGACATGCTTACGTGGTTTTAAGTATGTACTATGTTCTGAACATGTTTTGCAGTTAACATGTTGTACTTACTGGGCGTAAAGCTAACGGAGTGTGTTCATGCTGTAGGTAAGCGACCTATGGCTTAAACCACAATGGGTAATGACCGTGGCGGAGGCGGATGTGAGGCAAGGGTATGGAGACACCGCAAGTTAATCTTCCGCACAGTTGACTAAATAGTATTTTTAAATAGTAATCGTTAAATAGTATTTTTGAATAGTAACTGTTAAACAGTATATTTGAATAGTAACTGTTAAACAGTATTTTTGAATAGTAATCGTTAAACAATATTTTTAAATAGTATCAATGAATAGTATTTTTAAATAGTAATCGTTAAACAGTATTCTTGAATAGTAACCGTCAAACAGTATTTTTAAATAGTAACCGTTAAATAGTATGTTTAAATAGTACTCATTAAATGGTCTTTTTGAATTCTGACGGTATACGTACATAAACAGTAAAAACGTAAGGAAAAAAAATCTCCTAAAATTAGGTTATCTAAGCAAATAGATTTTAAGTAAGTATTAATGAATTGCAAGAAAGTACAAGTACAAAATTTAAAGAAGCAAGTTTTTAAGTGACGGTCTAAACCACTGAGGGCACGAGGCATCACAGTTGGTATCAGAGCGGTTTCCTGCCATCCTACCTCACATCGCCGTACACCTACCTCATCTGTCCAAGTAAGTTAGTTTTTATTTTATACTATTAATATGTAAGTTAACATAAGTCATAACGTATTAGTATAGGCTACTCCAGTAGAGCCCCACCAAAGGACAAAATGGTTCGAACACGTACACGGACAAACCAAGCATCCTGGGAGGATGAATTAATGGCGCAGCTCGCAGCTATGCGAGAGATGATGGAGAATCAGCAACAAGAACTCGTTTAGTTTAGGGAGCAATTAAACTAATAGCCTCAGGCACCACAACCAGTGGAAGTGCCAGTCCAAAAGGCTCTAATAGCCCCTGACACCCCCAGAGAGCAAGCGACCCCACCCAGTCCACACAATGCCAGCACCATCAGCTGTGACTGCTCTTGCAGCAGCCAATGTTCTCGTGCCAACCCCTAGGGAGGGCGACCTATATGAGCAATATAGGCACATGAAGGTGCCAAAGTTTGAGGGAACCACAAACCCCATTGAAGCCGATGACTGGCCAATGGACATCATAATGATCCTGGACTTTACGGGATTATCTAAAAGGGAAAAGGTGATGTGTGCGTCTCTTGCCCTACGAAAGGAAGCAAGGCAATGGTGGAAAGCAGCAGCCATCAGGAGAAATGTCAATGAAATAAGTTGGGCAGACTTCATTGATGAGTTCAAGGAGATGTATTTTAATGAAGAGGCACTAGCGCCACAACAAGATGAGTTTAACAACCTACGCCAGGGCAGTATAACCGTGATGGAGGCGGTCAGGAAATTTGAATAATTAGCTCGACTCTGCCCTGACCTAGTGCCCATTGAGAAGGAGAGAGTTTGACGAATGTTGCACATGTTTAGAACAGACATCACCGTCCAAGTTTGTAGTAGTAGCCATGGGCTCGCAACAATGGCAGAATGTGTCAGCCGAGCCATCTAAGCTGAGTATTGGTTGGCTTAGGACAAAGAGAGAAGGGCTCAGATCTACAAAGCCCGAAGGGAGGAAAGGACTCTAAACAAGCCGGCACAAGGAAAGTAGAACCCAGAATCTCAGGAAAGAAGGCAGAACGTGGAGACCAACCAAAACAACAGGCAGTCCCACAACAACAATAAGAGGAAAGGGAATTAGGGCAACCAAGGTTCATAAAAGGACTTCCCCCAGAAGAGAAATGACCAGGGAGGAGATAACAACAAACACCCGACATGCCCGAAATGTAGAAGGAGGCACCCAGGTGAATGCCGCCAAGGAACAAGTGGTTGTTTCATCTGTGGCAAGGAAGGCCACTACGCGAGGGACTGTTATTCCAACCCACAGAATCAACAACACCTAGCTCATCCCAAAAATAATCAACTCCATGCTATCCAGACTAGAATTGAAGGCCCTTCAATCGCACAAGGTAGGCTGGAAGCCCTAGACAACTAATGCAGAATGGGAAGTAGTAGCTTACCCCCAGTAGATCTAACCTAACATGTCCTTTTGAGACTATGTACCTGGAAGTGATTACCACTCCTAATAGACTAAAATTATGTACTTTTAAAACAGTATGAAAAGTAAGTTTAATTTTGCCCAAAAGCTTAGATATAATATTTTCACATGTGACTAGAGCGCGACTGAAAAAGAAAGAGTCAGAAGAGATGTTGAGATCACTACATGTAAAATCATGACTATGCAATGCTAAAGAACAGCTCAGAGTAGGAGCATGGATTACCACCAAGTGGTACCGAACTTCAGGGCTAGTTGTCTACTAAGTTTCGAGTGGCAAACAGTACTCTTATACTCCGTGGGAATGTCAGGATTGGTTTCACACTATCAAGATGATTCCCCGATTGTACGCCATTGATCAGGATAACTGGGTCCTGTTGACTGTAGATATCTCTCTAGAAGATACTCTCATGTGTATTGGGATTCTCGTGATCAGGATAAGCTCTTAACTGGGTCGATTTTCTCCATACCACGATAGAGCAAATCCCCGAGAGAAGTCTAGCATTAGCCTCAGTTTTTTTTTTATGGGTAAGCAGGGAAGTGAAACCACGCAAATTCCCTAGAGTTACAGATATACGAGAATCATTCATCAGACAGAGAGATTGCAGCCAATGTCCAGTGACACAGCTCTAACGTATGCTGTGCGCCATGAGGAATCGATATGGACTTCTACCACACATGTTGAAGAAGGCTTATGACAAAACTAAGGCCAAGGTAAAGGAGGATCAAGCCAGGAGAAGACCGAAAGAAAGAAAGAGACCTTGCCAAACAGAAAGGAGTAGCAAGTCGCCCATTCATTTGCATCATCAGACTTCGCTAGAAAGCTAGATAGGGGCTTAGATAGGACAAAATAGACTCTTTAAATAACGATTTCCTCAGGGGAAGTTTTATTGTCTAGTATTGGACACGTTACATATCGATAATTATCTACGGTAGAGAGCTGAGTGTTAAAATGATCATCATCGACATGATTGATTATGAGGTAATCTTGGGAATGGGATTCCTCATGAGTACGATGCCTTCATAGACTGTTAAATGTGGAAAGTCACTTTTTGACCGATTGGGTGCGAAGGGTTCATCCACAAGGGGCTTGTCGCCAAAGCAACCAAAGACGCTGATCACAACAATGAAGACTTGAAAGATGCTATCTAGTGGATGCACGGACTACTTAGCACACGTAGTAGATAAGACTTGAGGAATAGAGACAGGACTCAAGAACGTGCCGATAGTCAAAGGATTCACGGAGGTATTCCAGAAGATCTCCTAGGACTCCCCCTAGAGTGCGAGATCTCATTCGAGACTGAGCGTCTACATGGATTAGCCCCCATCTCTAAGGCCCCATACTGAATGGGCCCTGCAGGGCTAAAGGAATTCCAAGTTGGCTGAAGGATATATTAGACAAGGGATTCATTCGATCGAGCTGTTCACCTAAGGAGCACCTATACTATTCGCGAAGAAGAGAGATGGAACACTGAGAATGTATATCGATTACAGAAAGTTGGAAAGGATTACGTCTAAGAAATCCTATATCATCCAGGAAAAGCCAACAAGGTGGCAGATGCGCTGAGCAAAAAGTACTCATCATCGCTTATGGCTGTCCATGCCTTACTAGAAACCTTGTAAAAAGAGCTACACATCAGGGAGATCGAGATTTTAGCGAGGAGGTTGTCTGAAATGACCCTCCAATCGATGCTCCTAAGAGAAATTAAGGCCGGCCAGGACCTCAGTTCATCCTTGAACAAGCTCAAAAAGGAAGCAACGGAGTGTGAAAGTTCCAAAGTTAGAGTCTCTAAGGACGGCATACTCTATTATAGAAATAGAGTGTGTTCCAGAAAATGAAGAACTTAGGAAAAGGATACTTTTGGTAGCCCATGACACGCCATACTCGGTATATCCAGGGGCGAACAAGATGATTAAGGACTTAAAAGAAAGTTTTTAGAGGCCCAAGATAAAGACTGACGCTGCCGAGTTTGTTACCAAATGCCTTACACACCAGAGGATTAAAGTAGAACATCAACGACCGGAAGGAGAACGGTAGAAAATCAAGCTGCCCGAGTATAAATAGGAGTAATTTCTGATGGATTTCGTACACAGATTGCCAAGAACATCAAGCGACAACGGTGCAAATTGGGAAATTATGGACCAATTGGTGAAATCAGCTCGATTCTTGACCATAAAAGTGAGCTACTCAGTAGCAAGGTCAGCAAAAGTTTATGAAGCTCAGCTAGTGAGACAGCACGGGATGCATGTCGATCTGACATACGAGGAGAAACCATGCGAATCCTAGTCAAAGAAGACAAAGAATTTAGAATAAGCTTATTCCACTTGTAAAAGTATCGTGGCGGAGCCACGACATTAAAAAGGCCATATGGGAATAGGAAGAGTATATGAAAAGAAACTTCCCGAAACTATTCTAATTTTCGAGGACGAAAATTTTGTAAGGGGGGTAGGTTGTAAGGACCACCATTTTTATGGCACCTATTTGCCATGCAATGAGACATTAGAGTATTTTGAGAGCTTTCGGATACAAATTGATGAACACGGTCAGGTACATGCTTATGTAAATAGTCATGTACCGATCAGACTATTTATGTGAGAGAAGCTGTGTAAATGTACATGGCCTTGTAGTATGACACGATCAGGTACATGGCCGTGTAAGTGGTCGTGTACCGCTCAGGTTAAGTAAACGTGTTCCAAGACATAGCCGCATTGAGAAAGCTCAACTGACACGTGCCTATGTCCGAACAATACACACCCGTGTTGCCTTATACACGCACGTGTAAGAGGCCGTGTGATAAGTAGAGAGCCGATATATAGACTCTCAAAATGTATAAAACCTAAATTACTATGTCATGAGTAATTAAGTTGAAAAAATACAGTATATTTTCTAGTTGAATATATTAAATAAGTATGGTACTATTTACATACTATTCATGCAATGAAAGGAGTGATCGACAGTAAACTCAGTCCACCCTATTGTGTGTATCAATGTATGAGATGTGCAGTGTCAAGAAACTGGTTTAGACAACCACTTCATGACACAAGACTGATGAACAGATCACCAGAACACTCGGACCGAACATCTGAGCATGATAGAGAGAGAAACCCTAACAGGGGTAGAGTACCGAGAACGATGGTCCGGATGACCTCTTCTCACCTAGAGACTGACAAAATCAGAGTCAGAGCACTCAGACTAGTCAGTTAAGTTGAAAACAGGGAATAGTGTCGTGAACGCCTCAGTTTGCATGTGGAAGGACAACACAGTGTAGACACAACTATAGTATAGAATGTAAATAGTAAATTAGACTGATAATATGCTCTTAGATAGTATAAAACAATGAGGAATTAACAGTGCCAAAATCGGATTCAGAAGACCTAATTTTGGGTGAAAACTAGAACACTGCCAAAAAAGGGTCAGATATCGAACGGTAGGAATTAGACTGTGAAGAGAAGCCAACACAGATGAATTTTGGCCTTAAAATTTCATGCCCCCTAGCTGCAAAAGTAGCTAAAAATGGCTGCTCACATAGCCCTAAAGTGAGATTAAAAAATTACAAAAGTTATGACAACTTTTGAATTAAAAATTCATGGGGTTTTAAAGCTCGGTCAACAAGTTTTGCTTTATCTCTTCTCCTATCCATGCAGCAGCCCATGCCTATTTATGGACTAAATGTAGGAAAATAAACCGGTAAAACGTATCAGAGTGGCGCAGCGGAACAATAAAAATTTTTAGATCGTTAAATATCTCATGATGCCATATACAATAAATCAACAACAATTAAAACTCATACCTCAAGGACGCCAATATGCAGGAGGAGAATGACCGGAGGCTTCAACCAACTAGCCTTCTCTACTATTCTCCAATTCCCGAATGGCTGAGTGTGTGGGCACTCTGAACCTCGATCGGTATGCTAGCACTGCTAGTCTTCTTCCGACCACCCAGATCTCTAAGAACTTTATTGTCACGATGAGCTGTGCAACAATAAGCCTGCTCACCTGAGAGTCTGTGGTCTGAGAGAACTGGAGTGGCAGGACCTCTATTTATAGACCTGCATGAGGTGATTCTCTGAATTCGAATTGGACTAGGAAAAGATTTTCTCCCTTATCCAAACCAAAAAATCCGAATTTTCCAAGGGAGAATCTCCACAATCAAATTCGGTTTTCTAGGATAAATCCAATCTAAATCTAAACAAGATTTTAACTAGAATTTTATCTCCCTTTTTCAACCAAAAAATCTGAAATCTTTAGGAGAAAATCTTCTCCAAATTTTCAGCCACTTTTAGGATAAGGAAGAATCAAAATTCCACTAGGATTTTTCAAGCTAAATCTCATCTCAACCTTATCCAAAAATAACTGAATTTCCTAGGATAAAGCCTCCAAAATTTCGGCCACTTTTAGGGAGGGAGAGAATCCAAATTCAACTAGGATTGAAACTTGAATTTACCCTTGAATCTTATCCACAAAAACCGAATTTTCCATTGAGGATTATCCTCAAAAAATTCGCCCACTTTTGTTGGGATTTGGATTCAAAATTTAAGTAGGATTCTAACAAGATTATCCTCTCCAAATCCAACTCAAATTCGAATTTCAAACCTTGTGGATTTTCTACAAAAATTCGAATCCTACTTGGACTGTGATTCAAAATTTGAATTTCAAATTTCAAATTCAAATTTCAAATTCAAATTTCAAATTTCAAATTTCAAATTTCAAATTTAAATTTCAAATTCAAATTTCAAATTCGAATTTCAAATTCAAATTTCAAATTCAAATTTCAAATTCAAAATTCAAATTTCAAATTTCAAAATTCAAATTTCAAATTTCAAAATTCAAATTTCAAATTCCACAAAACGGTTGTGTTTCATATTCTTGTTCTCATGGATAATTTTCTACAACTCCAATCCAATCTCAAATAAAATCATGGTAACTTTATTTGGAGTTCGAATAATTGTGTACTCTATTATCCAAAACAAAATCTGAATCCAACCGGAGAGAATCTTGTCTACCATCCTAATCCTGTGTCATCACCATCCATGCATAATAAACTAGCCTATAGCATACACAAATCAATTTGCCAAACGTTAAGGAATTATGTGGAGCTAGTAGAGGGACTGATTGGACATATATAATCGGGCTCCCGTGATTCCATATGATCATCATTCTGTACCGAACAACTCAATCATATGATCACTAATTTCAGAGTCACACCACTATAAACCTGAAACTGAACTCCCAATTATATACCGTATTACGTAAGCCTGTGACGAGCTACCATCCAATGACCTTGTCATATATGCAAAACCCTCATATGATATCCATGATCAGCCTTAGGTCAAAGTCCGTTTAATCCTACTGATCAGGCTATCTTAAAGTTCCATTATACTACCGAATCAAGAAAATGATTATTCACCATATGTGAATAAGAAGTCATCCGCCCAGCAGATGACCCAAGGCCTTGTCCATTTTCACATTCAGTATAATGCCTTTAAGAGGATACCTTTAACTCCTCAGAGCTATGATTCCGATATCTGCAAACAAACCCTTCATCGTATACAAGTCATGCACCCAACGAACCGGTTTATAAGCTTACTACCTCTGAGACGCTTTAACCATTGGAACATCAAAGTACACAAGTCATATACATGAAGTAGTTCATTTACTCAGGATTAAGGTTATTGCACAATGAACGTCAAAAGCAGATTGATCCACTCATAGCGGACTACGTAGATCAATCACGCTTTAGTCCCGGTCTAATATGTCACCACCAAGCAACATATCCATGTCTCTACTTGGGAGTCCAGCTCCAGACAGTCAAGACAGACCGTCCCCTCCAAGGCTTTAGACAACATAATAGTCTTAACATGAGTTAGATGCTCGGTCTAACCCCATAGACTACAGACCATAGTTTAGACTGCTAACTTTAGAACATTGTCTTCTTGCATACAAAAATCCATTGCATGCAACGTTCTAACAGTTTTAACACAAGCAGTCAGTGAGCCATATTTGCTTACATTTACTTTAACATGTAAATAAGACAAGGACAGATAGCAATGTAATGAATAACCTCTAAGTATAATTTTATTATCCAGTTCAAAATGAATACATCAAAATGTCTCTAATACTTAGGGCATTTCCTAACAATCTCCCACTTGCCCTAAGCCAGTAGATGTGCCATGTTACGCATCCCCATCGCCTCTACATGCCTCTCAAAGCCTCTAGCTACCAAAGTCTTAGTAAAGGGATCAGCGATGTTGTCCTCGGACGCGATCTTACAAACATCCACTTGTCCTGTCTCCACATGCCCTCTAATAATGTGATACCTCCGATCGATGTGCTTGGTCCTCTTGTGGTGTCGAGATTCCCTTGTGTTGGCAATAGCCCCTGTATTATCACAGTAAAGTGTGATAGGCTTGTCAACACCCGGAATGACCTCAAGGTCTCTAAAGAACTTGCGGAGGCAAACCGCTTCTTTAGATGCCTCAGCCGCAGCCACATACTCAGCCTCCATAGTAGAGTCAGCTGTGCAGCCCTGCTTCACGCTCCTCCACACAATGGCGCCTCCTCCGAGCAAAAACACTGATCCAGATGTCGATTTCCTCGAATCCTTACAAGTCTGGAAGTCTGAGTACGTGTATCCTACGGGTGTTAGGTCCCCTCCAGAATACACTAGCATATAATCCCTCGTTCTCTTAAGATACTTGAGTATATGCTTTACTGCTTGCCAGTGCTTGGTTCCAAGATTCGCTTGATATCGACTCACCATACCTACTGCAAAACATATGTCCGGGCGAGTGCAAAGCATAGCGTACATAAGGCTACCCATAGCGGATGCATAAGGGACCTTACTCATACGCTCTCTTTCTTCCGATGTCTTGGGACAGTCATCCAATGAAAGAGTTAAACCGGCAATAGAAGGTTGTGAGCCTTTCTTTGCCTCTAGCATGGCATATTTGTTAATTATTTTATCTATGTATGAAGCTTGGGATAACGCTATCATTTTGTTCTTTCGATCTCTGAAGAGACGAATGCCTAGAACATAATTAGCTTCTCCCAAGTCCTTCATGTCAAACTGTTGGTGTAACCAAAGCTTGGCCGATGATAAGTTCCCTACATCATTCCCAATGAGTAGTATATCATCGACATAGAGTATCAGAAAGACCACTTTTCCATCCTTAATACGTTTATAAACACAAGGTTCATCAACGTTCTGCTCAAAACCAAATGTCTTAATCGCTTGATCAAACCTCTGGTTCCATAAGCGGGATGCCTGCTTTAATCTATAAATGGATCTAAGCAACTTGCAGACTTTCTTATCTTGGCCTTTTGCTACGAACCCTTTGGGCTGTATCATATAGATACACTCTTCAAGATGGCCATTCAAGAATGCCGTCTTGACATCCATTTGCCAGATCTCGTAATCGAGAGCCGCAGCAATGGACAGAAGAATACGGATAGACTTCAGCATAGCAACAGGCGAAAAGGTTTCCTCGTAATCGATTCCAGCCTTTTGCGTGTATCCCTTTGCAACCAGTCTAGCTTTGAAAGTTTCCACTTTCCCTTCCGCATCCTTCTTTCTTTTGTAGACCCATTTGCATCCAATGGGTTTTATCCCATCCGGCAAATCTACAAGTTCCCAAACAGAGTTGGATTTCATAGAATCCATCTCATTGTTCATAGCCTGTTTCCAAGATCTAGAATCAACATCCTTTATAGCTTCATCATATGTGACCGAATCTTCCTCATGCTCATGAGCCTCGGCCTGGTATACCTCAGCATCATACATAAAGAAATTAGGTTTCTTAGAAACCCTCCCGCTACGACGAGGCACCCTAAATTGTTGATCGTCTACAGGTCTTTCACTGGAACTCGGACTTGCGTCCAAGACCGAAATCTGTGGAGCAGTTCTTCCACCCGATAACTCCTCTAGCACCACTTTGCTTCGAGGCTTAAAGTCATTCATGTGACTTTCCTCCAAGAATGTCGCATGGGTTGAGACAATGACCTTTTGTTCCTTCGGGTTATAGAACAGACCTCCTTTAGTTCCCTTTGGATACCCTACAAACATGCACAATTCTGATCTTGGTTCCAACTTCTTCGCATCCCCATCCAGTACATGTGCCGGCAGCCCCATATTCTCATATGTCCAAGGGAGGGCTTCCTGCCACGCCACAATTCATACGGAGTTCTAGGAATTGATTTGCTCGGAACCTGGTTCAGAATATAGCACGCCGTTTGTAAAGCATGTCCCCAAAATGATAATGGCAGCGTTGAGTAACTCATCATGGACCGTATCATATCCAATAAGGTCTTGTTTCTCCTTTCGGCTACACCATTCTGTTGTGGAGTACCAGGTGCAGTCAATTGGGATAAAATCCCGTACTCTACAAGATGTCCTAGAAATTCATCAGAGAGGTATTCGCCACCTCGATCAGATCGAAGTGTCTTTATGGATTTATCCAATTGCTTTTCCACTTCCGCACGATACTCTTTGAACTTGTCAAAGGTTTTGCTCTTGCGGTGCATCAGATACACATGTCCATACCTCGAGTAATCATCTATGAAAGAGACATAGTACTCGAACCCTCCTCGTGCTGTGACGTTCATGGGGCCACATACGTCAGTGTGCACAATTTCTAAGAGCTCCTGTGCCCTTGTACCCTTAGCTCCAAAAGACCTCTTAGTCATCTTACCCTCTAGACAAGACTCACATTGGGGAAGTCGTACCTCCTCCAGAGATTCCAGAGGACCGTCTTTCACCAATCTTTGAATCCTATCCTGATTAATATGACCAAGTCTTAAATGCCAAAGATACGCCTTATTAGAGTGAGAAACTTTCAACCTTTTAGAGTTATCAATTAATTCAGTGTCAAGCAATGAGTACATCTTTGGTCTGATCAAATATAGGTTTCCATCCATCCATCCAGAACAGATAAAAGACTTATTTCTACGAATATCAACTCTTTTACTAAAAGAAACTGAATAAGAATCCTTTATTAAACAAGCTACCGATATAAGGTTCCTCCTAAAATTAGGAACATAAAAACAGTCTTTCAATAAAATAAACCTAAATTGATCAAAATAAAGATGAACGTCTCCCACTGCCTCAGCCACCACAAAGCTACCATCTCCAGTCCGCAACGAGAGGCTCCTATCATGTAGACTTCTCGTTTCCACGAACCCCTGCATAGAAACACAAACATGATTAGTGGCGCCCGAATCAATGACCCATGTGTCTTTCGATTCTTCCACCAAACACGCTTCTAAGTAATGAAGTTCCTTACCTTCCTTGCCCTTGGAGGCTAGGAATTCCCGGCAAGCCTTCTTGAAGTGACCTACCTTCCCACAGTGGAAGCATTTGGACTTTTTAGGGTCCTTCGGCTTCTTGTTCTTCTTCTTCTTCTTCCCGTCCGAGACAGGAGGATTAGAAGAACTGGAAGCCACTTGTTTCTTATTTGGCCTCTTCCTCTTCCGTGAGGGATTGGAAGATTCCGCCAAATTGGCCTCTCCTTTAGGTCGGACCGTATCCTCATCCCTGATCATCCGCTCATAAGCCTGTAGTTGCTTCATGAGCTCGGTAAGTCCTAACTCCTTTGTCGCCAGATTGTATGCGGCCTTAAACCCCACAAAATCTTTAGAAAGAGTCTTGAACACCATCTCGATCTGGGTGTTATAGTCCAACTCAGCACCATTCTCGACAGCCTCAGCGAAGAATCCCATTAGAGTGATCATATGGTCCTTCACCGGAGCACCCGCCTTTTGCTTAGAGTTCATAATGCTGGTGATAGCGGACTGTCGAGCCAATTTTTCTTGGCCTCTGAACATGTCCTCTAGATTTTCCATGATCTCCCCAGCAACTTGATAAGTCTCATGCTGCTTTTGTAAAGCACTCGTCATGCTAGCAAGGATGTAGCATCGAGCTATCTCATTGGATTCTCTCCAACGATTATAGGCAACCGGGACCTCCTCAAGTGGTGTGTCAGGTTTGGGCCCAGGTGGGCATGGTTCGTCCAGTACGAACTTGTGTCTCTCGCAGCTGAGAACTATTAATAGATTTCTTTTCCAATCTTTATAATTGTCACCATTCAACTTATTTTCAGTAAGTATCGAAATGAGGGGTGTCGGTGACATTTTGAACTGAAATAAAATTATACTAGACATCATTACAAAGCCCAAGCAAATATGCAGATAATTTAGCAAATAAAACATACAAGTATGTTCCTACATGAAACTTGAAAAAAATGTAGCATTGCAACGGTAATTCTCAGCACCTAATGCCCCAAGCCACCGAGGGGTGGTCATGAGAACAAATAGCCGGAACATGGACCCCGTCCAATTAATATATGTTACCTTAAATCCTCCAAGGTTAAGACATATATTAATAACCGCTTATTTGGCCACCAGTTTAGTTAACAGAGCTTCTAGGGAAGGTTAATAACTAAACGAGTCTTGAGTGTATAACCATTGTTTACGTAGCCCGATCCACGTCCTACCAAGCCACCGAGGGGTGGTCATGAATAGGATCGCACCTGAACACATTTTCCACATAGGAGATCCAATCTAGTATACCGGCGGCGGTAAACACCTACCGAGGGGTGTGGTCAGGTCAGAACTGACACGAGGCGTTACCATGCTTTCACATATGGATCAACAATGGAGGCCATGGGTTTTGTTTGAAACTCTCTCCCACTTAATATTTTGAAAAACATGCAAGTTTTGACAAATTATGTATGATCAATATAGTATGAGCGGCACTCACCTATCCTATATGACATGTTATCAAATATGCATACAAAACATCCATCAATACATATTTATACATCCACGACATATCACAGAAAAAAATAATTGACAGACTAACCAAGCTATGGTTCCATCCTAGAACAAAGAAAATAAATATTACAAAATTCCATCCAAAGCATTCTTTGGGTCTTGAATTTTGTTCTGTCTTCTTATATCCATCTTTATGTAGCCTCTCCATTTATTTCTCATCCCAAGAATTATTTAAAATTTAAATTTCCAAAAATTTAAATTTCAAATTCAAACTCCAAATTCGAATTTCAAATTTAAATTTCTAATTCAAATTTTAAACAATTTTAATCATCATGTGTAACAATATGTAATTTCAAAAATTTCAAATTTTTAATTACATATTTTTTAAACATGATTTAAAATTAAATCTCAAATTTAAAAATCAAAATTTTCAAATTTTGGACCGCCGCACCGCCGCCCGTGAAGGCGGCAGCCGCCGTGGGCAGCCACCAACCCCGGAGGGGCTGGCAGCCCACGGCCGCCCCTTGTGCAGCCTGCCGGGCTGCAGGCCAAGCCTGCAGCACCAGGCTGCACGCCCAGACTGGGCGCAGCAGCCGGCAGGCTGCACGCCCAGGCTGCGGCCAGCCTTGGGCAGGCCACGGCCACCCCTGGCTGCAGGCAGAGCCTGCGGCCGTGGGTGGTGTGGGCCTGTACAGGGGCTGCCGCAGCCCCATCCTGCCCGAGGGCAGGGGCTGCAGCCCCACCAAGGTTTGTCGGCCTATCCCGAGGGGTCGTGTCTCGATTTTCGTGCCATATTCTAATTTATCTTTTAGGATCTCCAAAAATTAATTTGAATCCCAATTAAATTGAAATTTTCCACACAATCAAAATTTAAACCTTTAAATTAAATTTAACTTTTGGGAAAAATAAATTACGGTCTTCAATCTTCAATCTCCTCCAAGAATAATTACATAAAAAATTCTTATACCGTTTCCGGTGTAAAAATTCTATCCATAAAAATTCTAAGAGACAAAAATTAATATCCATGGGAAAATTACAGTGTTAATAAACTGCTCCCATGGTTACATAAAAAATTCCTAGATACAATTTTTCTAAATTCTAAGGAACCATAACCGGTATAAACAAGCATGCTTATAATAATTCAAAAAATTAAAATAACCACATACTTTATACATAATACATGATAACAACATAAAGGAACCCTAGAATGCCACTCTCTAAATATCAAATCCATACATAAATAAAAAGACTAAGTAATTGTCTAATTTATGTACATGGCATAGTCATGAGATGGCTCTGATACCAATTGTAGGAAAATAAACCGGTAGAAACGTATCAGAGTGGCGCAGCGGAACAATAAAAATTTTTAGATCGTTAAATATCTCATGATGCCATATACAATAAATCAACAACAATTAAAACTCATACCTCAAGGACGCCAATATGCAGGAGGAGAATGACCGGAGGCTTCAACCAACTAGCCTTCTCTACTATTCTCCAATTCCCGAATGGCTGAGTGTGTGGGCACTCTGAACCTCGATCGGTATGCTAGCACTGCTAGTCTTCTTCCGACCACCCAGATCTCTAAAGAACTTTATTGTCACGATGAGCTGTGCAACAATAAGCCTGCTCACCTGAGAGTCTGTGGTCTGAGAGAACTGGAGTGGCAGGACCTCTATTTATAGACCTGCATGAGGTGATTCTCTGAATTCGAATTGGACTAGGAAAAGATTTTCTCCCTTATCCAAACCAAAAAATCCGAATTTTCCAAGGGAGAATCTCCACAATCAAATTCGGTTTTCTAGGATAAATCCAATCCAAATCTAAACAAGATTTTAACTAGAATTTTATCTCCCTTTTTCAACCAAAAAATCTGAAATCTTTAGGAGAAAATCTTCTCCAAATTTTCGGCCACTTTTAGGATAAGGAAGAATCAAAATTCCACTAGGATTTTTCAAGCTAAATCTCATCTCAACCTTATCCAAAAATAACCGAATTTCCTAGGATAAAGCCTCCAAAATTTCGGCCACTTTTAGGGAGGGACAGAATCCAAATTCAACTAGGATTGAAACTTGAATTTACCCTTGAATCTTATCCACAAAAACCGAATTTTCCATTGAGGATTATCCTCAAAAAATTCGCCCACTTTTGTTGGGATTTGGATTCAAAATTCAAGTAGGATTCTAACAAGATTATCCTCTCCAAATCCAACTCAAATTTGAATTTCAAACCTTGTGGATTTTCCACAAAAATTCGAATCCTACTTGGACTGTGATTCAAAATTTGAATTTCAAATTTCAAATTCAAATTTCAAATTCAAATTTTAAATTTCAAATTTCAAATTTCAAATTTAAATTTCAAATTCAAATTTCAAATTCGAATTTCAAATTCAAATTTCAAATTCAAATTTCAAATTCAAAATTCAAATTTCAAATTTCAAAATTCAAATTTCAAATTTCAAAATTCAAATTTCAAATTCCACAAAACGGTTGTGTTTCATATTCTTGTTCTCATGGATAATTTTCTACAACTCCAATCCAATCTCAAATAAAATCATGGTAACTTTATTTGGAGTTCGAATAATTGTGTACTCTATTATCCAAAACAAAATCTGAATCCAACCGGAGAGAATCTTGTCTACCATCCTAATCCTGTGTCATCACCATCCATGCATAATAAACTAGCCTATAGCATACACAAATCAATTTGCCAAACGTTAAGGAATTATGTGGAGCTAGTAGAGGGACTGATTGGACATATATAATCGGGCTCCCATGATTCCATATGATCATCATTCTGTACCGAACAACTCAATCATATGATCACTAATTTCAGAGTCACACCACTATAAACCTGAAACTGAACTCCCAATTATATACCGTATTACGTAAGCCTGTGACGAGCTACCATCCAATGACCTTGTCATATATGCAAAACCCTCATATGATATCCATGATCAGCCTTAGGTCAAAGTCCGTTTAATCCTACTGATCAGGCTATCTTAAAGTTCCATTATACTACCGAATCAAGAAAATGATTATTCACCATATGTGAATAAGAAGTCATCCGCCCAGCAGACGACCCAAGGCCTTGTCCATTTTCACATTCAGTATAATGCCTTTAAGAGGATACCTTTAACTCCTCAGAGCTATGATTCCGATATCTGCAAACAAACCCTTCATCGTATACAAGTCATGCACCCAACGAACCGGTCTATAAGCTTACTAGCTCTGAGACGCTTTAGCCATTGGAACATCAAAGTACACAAGTCATATACATGAAGTAGTTCATTTACTCAGGATTAAGGTTATTGCACAATGAACGTCAAAAGCAGATTGATCCACTCATAGCGGACTACGTAGATCAATCACGCTTTAGTCCCGGTCTAATATGTCACCACCAAGCAACATATCCATGTCTCTACTTGGGAGTCCAGCTCCAGACAGTCAAGACAGACCGTCCCCTCCAAGGATTTAGACAACATAATAGTCTTAACATGAGTTAGATGCTCGGTCTAACCCTATAGACTACAGACCATAGTTTAGACTGCTAACTTTAGAACATTGTCTTCTTGCATACAAAAATCCATTGCATGCAACGTTCTAACAGTTTTAACACAAGCAGTCAGTGAGCCATATTTGCTTACATTTACTTTAACATGTAAATAAGACGAGGACAGATAGCAATGTAATGAATAACCTCTAAGTATAATTTTATTATCCAGTTCAAAATGAATACATCAAAATGTCTCTAATACATAGGGCATTTCCTAACACTGAAAAGGGCAGAAATTTGTCCCTTGATTAGGCTAAAATGGTGGACAATTAATTAGGATTAAGTTTAAGCAAGTTGATTAGTTTTGCCTATAAAAGACATACATGACAACAAGAGTTAATTTCATTCTTTTGGCTTCCAAAACACAACATTTTTCTCTCCCTTTCTAGCTGCAGCCTGTGATGCCCCCGACCTCGGTCCACCAAAACTATTACAATCAAGCTCCTTAGCCGACTGAAATAGCTCGTGAACTTCGTCGGGTCACCTAAATTCTTCTCTTTCCTTTAAACCCTTTGTGAAATTTGGAATCATTTTTTTTAATACTTTTTCTTGTTTGTAAACATAACGTAATTAAACTGAACTATGTTTGTCACTTTTAAAAGTACAAACATAGTATATACACAATATATAATTCAAATCTTTTTGCAATACATGTCTTTTCTTTATTCAAATCTCCTCTTTCAACGCTCAGCGAAAAACTTGTAGCAGGACCATATCCACAGTGGATTCCTTATCCCTTTGACACGCTCGCATCCTGTCGCCATTTAGAAATCTACTGAACATGTTTCTTACCTGCAACATGAACAAACTGATGAGCTAACAGGCTCAGTAAGTTCAAACATACATAGTAAGAATCATATTGATCCAAAAACACTAAAACTCAATTTTCTATAAATAGTACTATTCACCATGAATAGTAAAAGTTACCCTAACTGGTTACTATTCACTTTACTCTATCGGGGTACTATTCACATACCCTAACCGAATTTACATTACTCTAGCGTAAGCTTTGGTTATGCTCAATTATGATTCTTATCATTTTATTGATTGTTTATTCCCTATTTGATTTCTAGTTTAGAACTCTGTTTATGGCAGTACCGATGATTATTAGCACGCTGACTGGGAGGATCTAAGGAGCGACCTTAGAACATCGGCCTCCACAGCCCTGATATCCTTGTAGGATCTGAGAAAAACCTCCACCACTATGTTGGAGGGGCGGTACGCCTTAGTGGTTTCATTACCATCTTTCTTATAGTTCCCCACCGGCGGCATTCATATGAATCATCCAACAGTAGAACCCTTATTGCCCGTAGGTCTTTACATTTATTTCTTTATGTGTGTTTTTAATTAACCACACTATAGTGCCCTAACATTTCTCCATAGTGTATTATTTATACACTTTTTAATTTCTCATTTCATTACGTGAATTAATTTAACTACACCCCTATTGCCCGTAGGACTTTACAAGTTTGTACGAAAAGTACTTAAACCAATCAAATAGTAATTCATGCTGCAGACATGTAAATATCTAAGCTTACCAAACATTTATCATAGCATCGCGCTATGAAACATTCATGTAGCACATAAACCTAGACATAACAGATCAATTCATTCATGTAATGAACAACATCAGAATGTTCAAGAGCAGACAAATGCATGCTGGAACTTACACATATCAGACTTAGACATAATAGTCTATTCATGTTGTAGTCAATTAAATGTTCGAACTTATAGATACTTTCGCTACCATTTCCTTTCCTGACTCCGCAGACGTTCCTTTGCCGCTTCTGGATCGGGTTCCTATAACCGGAATAACCACGGTTATTCTAAATCTTCATTTCATATTCAAAATTTAGTAAAACGTAAAAATTCTACGTTTTATTTCTCGTAAATGGTCTTAGGAATCTAAAATCCTATTTTCCATTTTTACACTAACTCTTGGCAAAATTACCATTTTGTCCCTGATTTGATCTCTCATCATAAACCTATTTTTTGTTGGTTTAAGACCCAATTTAGCTTTTATAATTTCACTTTAACTATCCTTAGGCATTCGCGGTCCTTTCCGAAACTTTTGGTCAAAATGACCATTTTGCCCCTGACGGGTCTTGGGACCGTTATATGCTTACTGTGACTTTTAACAGGATTTTCTAAGCCCAAATATCATAAAATAATATTTCTTAAGCTTTTACACACTTTTACAGCATCCATTGCTGTTCCATAGACGACTATTGGTCATCCAACTCTCGGGTGATACTATTCTGACACCTAGGGTCGTTTCTCGTTTTTCTCACGTTTCGGAGCCTTAAATGGGTATTTCACTACTCCTGAAATGTTTGTTATGCTAATCCCGAGCCTTAGACATCGCGTGGGCTCGGGTTTTCATCCCGACCTCAAATTTACCTTTCATTTCCTAAAATACCCTTGCCATTGGTTTTCCCGTTCTCTTACATTTTCACAATCTCGGAGGGATGGTTTACTATTCTTCAAAGGTTCATTTTCCCATTTTCTGAGCCTAACTCATCGAAGGGTCTCGGTTTCCATTACCAAACACAATTTGCCTCTCGTTTTTCACCAAAATTCCCATAGTGTCGTTTTCAAAATTTCGGCAGCATTTCCGCTAAATTTCTAAGTTTCCGGCGTTTAGGAAATGCCTCAAAACCATCTAACCTATTTTATTCTACCACGTACTATACCAGAGGCCCAATATATACATAAGGAATGAAGGGAAACGAAATCGCTACCGAAATCGTCCCGTCGGTGATCAGACGAACCGTTCAGTCTTGACCGCGCAAGCTTTTTGTCTACGTTCTTCACGTTTGGAATCCCGGTTGGCAATTATGATGCCGCGGATGTGTCAAGAACGTCGAAAATAGGCCAACGGACCATTCTTCATTTTTCTGCCCCCGGGTCGTCGTTGACCGGCGTTGACCGCATTGACCGGCGTTGACCAATGGCGAACGGCGGCGGCGTGAACAACGAAGGTGTCCAAATTGAAGATCTAGACGAGTGGAGTCCATTGTCGGTGTCAATTTCACCATTGGAGGCTCCGATCGTTGACAATCGGCCTCGAAAACACGACCCACGGCGACGGCATTGAATCTCCACTGTGCCGGGGTTGTTGCCCGAAATTGTTTGAGGGCTTTTGCTCCCCGTTCTTCTCTGAGCATTTTGAGACCAACCACGTCACTCAACTCCGCCGGAATCGACGGATTCCACGGTGGATTCACGGCGGCAACGGCGCGGCTTCGGGCGGCACGATCCGGTGACTGTTGAGCCAAAATGAAGCTTGGGTTTTGTTCTACTCTTCACCACGAGTCTTTTGGGACTGGAATCGTGTCGATCGGAGGTCGGACGGCGGAGATACCGCCATTTGAAATTTTTGGCCACCGACGGCTTCAGGCGGCGCGTGCGGCGTTCTCCGGCGTTGGTTCCGTCGATTCAGCACACCGTTGGACTCAGCTCATCGAGAGCTTTCCAACCAGACCGGCGGTGTCGAAAACAGACACCGTTTCCGGTGGTCGATTACTGTTCACCGACGGTGTAGGTGTGGGGGAGAAAATCTAGAAAATGAAAATTATGGGGCCTTTTCTGCAATTTCGCCCTTTTATACCCTTTTTGTCCGAATTTTCAACATGAGCTATCCTAACTAATTTTGGCGTGCTGAACCCAAATATATCGGTTTCGTTTTCATCCGAGATCGTTTCGACTAGTTTCCGGTACTGCAAATTTCCCGTCAAAAATTACCTTTGTGCTCAATTAACTAATTTGAGCATTCTGATAGGCTGTACTAACTAATTTGGACGTCCTGAATCCAAATATATCAGTTTCGTCATCATCCGAGGTCATCTCGGCCAGTTTTCGATACTGTACATTTCCCGGTCAAAATTTTTATTTTGTGCTTAATTGACTAATTAGAGCATTCTGATTCCAAATATATCAGTTTTATATCAAGAAAATGTCATCTTGACCAATTTCTTGATACTGCGTATCTCTGGATCAAATATTACTTTTCATGCTCAATTGACTAATTTGAGCATGCTGAACCTAAATATATCAATTTTTGGTCAAGAAGAGGTCATCTAGACCAACTTCTCAATACTATGTGCAACACACACACACGCACTCACGTCTAAAATCACTACTATCAGTATTTTATCTTTTTGTGCACTCAACTTACCCTGAGTCACATACTAGAGTTTACAGTTCACTGTTTTTCCCTAGCTCAATTCGGCATGCTTTTACATCACCAAATTCTTAATCTGTAATATCGTTAAAACATTTTATCTCGTTCTACACAATATTAATCATACATTTTACATTTTAAACATGAAATTCATCATGTACATGCAATTTACAATATTCCGAGAACAGTAAAATTTCCCGGTTATTACATTCACCCCTCCTTATAAAATTTTCGTCCTTGAAAATTTAGCACAAATGAGGGTACAACATTCTCGTTTCATCTTTCCGAGCAAAATTTGAACAAGTTGCTCTTCATATGTCAGATTCTCCTAAATCTGAATCGATTCGTACTTCAATACATAAGATAAATTCGATATCTGTTACCTTAGCCTACATTCATGAAAAACACTATGTACTGCTGACAGTTCTAAAGGTAGTACCTATTTATAGGTAACCTTTTCAACACGTTTAAAAATTTCATAGGGTCCAATACATCTTAGACTAAATTTTCTTTTCTTATCGAACACATTATTCCCTTCAATGGGAATACTTTTAAAGAATATGAAATCCCTTTCATTAAACTCTAGGGATCTTCAGTGTTTATCTACATAATTCTTCCGCCGACTTTGTGCGATCTTTCTTCATCGCTGTATTTTCACAATTAAATCCGATGTTTCTCATACGAAATCGGTCTTGTGCCACTGTTTCTCTCGCAGGTCATACCAATAGGTAAGCGATTTGCACTTTCGTCCATCTAAACCTTCACAGGGTACCATTCCTATAGAAGCTTGGTAGCTGTTGTTGTACGAGAATTTCTTCTAACAGTAACTTCTCGTTCCAATTCTTAGAAAATCCATGACTTAGACACGAAACATGTCTTCTAGTGTCCGAGTAATTCGCTCAGATTGATCTTCGTTTTGGGATGAAAAGTCGTACTAAGACGCAATTTCGTTCCCATGACTCCTTGTACACATTTCCAAAAATTCGAAGTGAATTGCGTATCTAAATCAAATATGACAAATTTGAAACACCGTGTTATCTGACAACATGGTTTTCATAGAAATTCGCTAACTTTTCCAGTGAAAAGTCATTTTCACTACTATGACTCTTGCGGTTTTCATCAATTTATCCACCATAATTCAGATGGCGTTATATCGCTCTTGGGTCCTTGATAATTCCACTACAAAATTCATCGTAATATGTTCCCACTTACGTTCGGGAACTTCTAATGATTCCAGTTTTCTACTTAGATGTTTCGTTCAGTCGTGATCTTTTGACGGTCATGCATCGATTCACAAATTTTGCGCTTTCATTCGTCGTCTCTTTCCACCAGAATTGCAATTTTAATTTATGGTATACTTTACTCTTTCTGAAATGCATTGAATATGGCATTTTATGGGCTTTTGCCATAATTCACCTCATTAATCCTTCATTAGTTAGAATATGAATTCCTCCTAAATGTAGGATCATTCCACCCTTGGAAATCCCTTCTTGATAACTTATTATATTTGATTTTGCTTCAGAGCCCTTTTAGTGTCTTCGAATAGCGATGACTCTGAATGAAGTACAACTAACCTTTTGGATATCAGCTCCAACTCTAATGAGTGTATCTCTTGTCGTAATTGTTCGCTAGTTTTCCTTTTCGCTACTGGTACGGAACAGTAGACTTTCTGCTTAAGGCATCCATCACACGGTTGATTGATTTTTTTCTGGGTGGTAGAGGATCTCACAGTTGTAATCCTTCACCAACTCCAACATTCTCTTTGCCACATATTCAGATTCTCTTTCAATGCATCGCAATATATCACGAATTTCTCCCTTTTAGTGAGAAGCGTGTGAATTGGCGCGCTTGTTAGTCAATTTTTCAACTCTTGAAAACTCTTTTCACATTCTTCAGTCTACTCATATTACCTCTCCTTGCGCGTAATAGCCGTAAGAGGTGCCGCTAGTCATGCGAACATTTCCATAAGTCTTCTATAGTTTCCAATCAAACTTAAGAAATTCCATATTCCCATTACAGTCTTAGGAGCAGGCAATTCATTAGTCGTCTCCGCTTGATAGGATTTACGATGATTCCTTGTTTGGGGACTACGTGTTTGAGAAAATACACTTTTTCTAGCCAAAATTCGCACTTGGAGAATTTTGCATAGGGTCGGTGCTGTCTCATAATGTGTAGAGCAGTTCTCAAATGCTCTTCATACTCCTTATGAGTCTATGAATATATAAATATGTCATCGATAAACACTATGACAACTTATCTAGGAATTCCTTGAACACTCAGTTGATGGTATTCTGATCATATATCGATTATGAAGTATACTGCCACGCCTTTGAAAATGGGTGCAGTTCTTTGCATGAGCTCGATTTCAAAGGAAATTTCTTGTTCTTACAGAAATCTAGTCAATTTCTTTAAAAGATCGTCGAGAAATTCATGGACAATGGGAACATTTTCTGATTAAAGCTTCTGTTCCTCTATTACATCTGCCACATAAGCCAAATATCCAATTCAATTATTGGACATTAGCTTACTCACACATCACGAGCTAATTATCATCTTCCTCGATTTACGTGACGAATCCACATGTTCAAAGCTTTCTTCGTCGTTTAGTCGAAACACTATCTTTCTGTTCCGGTAATCAACTATGATTTGATATTTCCCTAGGAAATCTATTCCTAAGATTACGTCATAATCAACTAACCTTATAACAATCGATTCTGTCGCTATGTTTGACGTTCCTACTTTCACATCCTCCTTAGTGTACGCAAAGACGCGAGCATTGGCACGTGTTACGTGTTCTTGTCTTTCCAGTACTACCAATGATCTTTCAAATCTAGCCTATAACACACGGGCTTGGGACGTTGTTGCTGTGGTTAAAACGTTTCCTGTGTATTCTACCGATTTGTAGGATAGTTTCTAGCATAATAGCCTTCTTTTCCCATATTGCTAACATGCACTAGGGCCAAATCAGCACTGTGGCCAGTGCCCCTTCTCCCTTGTAGCGCAACTGGATATATCTGATCCTATATTATTAGTCAGCTTCCTTTGCTGCCTTCTATTATTCCAGGTTAGGTTTTCATTTTCTTGGAACATTTGCCTTTTCCTTTATTCTACGACTATAGGCCTGGAGCATTAAACTATCCTGACCTAACATTCTGATTAGATTTACTGCTTTAGCCAATTTAGGTTCCAACTTAGGAAAAATTTAGTCAATGTCCTTTCCCTCTTTCAGGTTTCTCAAACTTTTTCTCTTTCTTCTTTCTGTCTAGCCCGCTGGTATTCAACCTGTCGAGCGCGACTGACGCAGTCTGTCATTGAAGGTGGTGGTATTAGACCACTATCCACCAAAAAAAGGATCTCTGGTCAGAACATTCCAATCATTCTCTGTATCTTTTCCCTCTAAATTATTACCACGTAAGGGCATTATTTGGACAATTGATCAATTTTCGATGCTCTTTACTCACTGATACGTTTCCTTGCTTTAATGCGGCAAACCCTTTTTTTTTTTTATTACGGTTTCCGTGATGCAGGATCATAATATATTTAATGAAATTCAACCAGAAATTCATTTTAGTTCATCGTAGTCTCATCTCTTCTCATTCTGACAATGTTCTATCAGAACTTAGCATCCTTCATCAGAACAAAGGACGTACGCAGAACCTTCTCCTTGCTCTATCAAGTTTATGGAGTCTCAAATCATCTATATAGATGAAAATCATTCTTTTGCTTCCACCGAATCTGTAGAGCCCTCAAATTCTAGAGGTTTTATTCCACGGAATCGCTTATATAATAACTCTTGATTTACTATTGACCGTAGTTCCTGTATCCTTTCAAGAACAGCGGTAATGTACTACCTATTCAACCGCAAGGGTCAGTGGTGGCTGAACCTTCTCAGCACCCTGCCTAGGTTCTATCTCATCTAAACACGGTCTTAATTCAACGTTTTCTTGCATCTAGACCTCTAAAAGGCCTTATAATTTCTCCACCCTTTTTAACAGGATGAGACATTCACTCATATTTTCTTGACCATATGTATTCACCATATTTTCTATTTCCCTATAATCGTTTGAGAATCAATCATTAGATTTTCAATGTATATATATATTTCACAAAATTTTTAAGATTTCCCGAAATTCAAAGAAATCCTAATGCCATATCATCGTACGGCATTATTATAACTAGTTTCATGACGTTCACATATATATCAATATTAAGGCCTTGTATATACAATAGCCTCTTTTACATTGAGTATACATATATACACATATGTACCACTCTACATTTTAGTCATTCTATCGATCCGGTTTCAAAGGAAAACTCCTTCGGATCTTCTTTCTCTTCATCCGGACCATTTCTAGCACAATAAATGCACATGGCCCATTTATCGTATATTATGCGTTTTCATATAGGACAAAACAACAAAACTTATTATATTATATCAACACATTTTGACAGTTCCTAACAATTCATCACACACATATCACTACATACACATGTCATTACATAACATTTCAATATAACATAAAGGATATATATATAGCCTAATACATCTAATTTTCCTGGTCTACAGGAAATTTTTACGGGCCCTCTTCTTCCTTGACTAGATCGTTCACCTATAGACATTCTTGGATCTACGCTCATCTTGGCTTAAGTTCCGTTGTGAATTCCATGCAAATTGGAGGGGATTCATCAGTTCCTCGAAGCGCACAGCATACGTTAGAACTATGTCACTGGACATCGACTGCAGTTTCTCAGTCCGATGAACTTATTCTCGTATGTTCGCAACTCTAAGGAACTCAAGTGACATTAAAAGTGACACCCTGTTTGCCCTTGAGGAGTTGGGGCTGATATTAGACTTTTTCCGAGAGAAGATTTACTCAATTGTGGCATGGTGAAACTTGGTCCAGTTAAGCGCTACTCCTGGTCACAAGAATCCCAATACACACGAGAGTATCTCCCCGAAAAGCATTGTCAATAGCCAACAAGATCCATCATCCCGATTAATGGTACACAGCCGGAAAATCATTTCAATAACGTGACACTAATCTTGCCTTCCTATGAAATTCTGAAAGACTGTTCGCCACTCCAAACTTTGTGGGCAGCTGACATTGGAGTTCTATATAACTTGATGGCAATCTTCATTTCTTCTCTGAGCAGCCTTCCTTGTTCATTTTCTAGCACTGTACGATCATAATCATGGTAATTCTCTATCTCGAACTCTGAATAGCCGTATAGTGGTAGTCTACTAGCACTATACAATCGTGAGTCCATATTCATTGATCTCATCATCTCATTTCATCCAAGTCGTTTATTTTCCTATAAACAAACAACTACTAATTCAAAACTAGGATAACTTACTTGGATAGACGAGCAGGTTGCGTCTAGTGCCAAGAGGGATATGGTCAAGCTCACTCTGATACCACCTGTGACGCCTCCGACCTCGGTCCACCGAAACTATTACAATCAAGCTCTTTAGCCGACTGAAATAGCTCGTGAACTTCGTCGGGTCACCTAAATTCTTTTCTTTCCTTTAAACCCTTTGTGAAATTTGGAATAATTTTTTTAATACTTTTTCTTGTTTGTAAACATAACATAATTAAACTGAACTATGTTTGTCACTTTTAAAAGTACAAACATAGTTTATACACAATACATAATTCAAATCTTTTTACAATACATGTCTTTTCTTTATTCAAATCTCCTCTTTCAACGTTCAGCGAAAAACTTGTAGCAGGACCACATCCACAGTGGATTCCCTATCCCTTTGACACGCTCACATCCTGTCGCCATTTAGAAATCTACTGAACAGGTTTCTTACCTGCAACATGAACAAACTGATGAGCTAACAGGCTCAGTAAATTCAAACATACATAGTAAGAATCATATTGATCCAAAAACACTAAAACTCAATTTACTATAAATAGTACTATTCATCATGAATAGTAAAGTTACCCTAACTGGTTACTATTCACTTTACTCTATCGGGGTACTATTCACATACCCTAACCGAATTTACATTACTCTAGCGTAAGCTTCGGTTATGCTCAATTATGATTCTTATCATTTTATTGATTGTTTATTCCATATTTGATTTCTAGTTTAGAGCTCTATTTATGGCAATACTGATGATTATTAGCGCGCTGACTGAAAGGGTCTAAGGAGCGACCTTAGAACATCGGCCTCCACAGCCCTGATATCCTTGTAGGATCTGAGAAAAACCTCCACCACTATGTTGGAGGGGTGGTACGCCTTAGTGGTTTCATTACCATCTTTCTTATAGTTCCCCACCGGCAGCATTCATATGAATCATCCCACAGTGGAACCCTTATTGCTCGTAGGTCTTTACATTTATTTCTTTATATGTGTTTTTAATTAACCACACTATAGTGCCCTAACACTTCTCCATAGTGTATTATTTATACACTTTTTAATTTCTCATTTCATTAGGTGAATTAGTTTAACTACACCCCTATTGCCCGTAGGACTTTACAAGTTTGTACGAAAAGTACTTAAATCAATCAAATAGTAATTCATGCTGCAGACATGTAAATATCTGAGCTTACCAAACATTTATCATAGCATCGCGCTATGAAACATTCATATAGCACATAAACCTAGACATAACAGATCAACTCATTCATGTAATGAACAACATCAGAATGTTCATGAGCAGACAAATGAATGCTGGAACTTACACATATCACACTTAGACATAATAGTCTATTCATGTTGCAGTCAATTAAATGTTCGAACTTACAGATACTTTCGCTACCATTTCCTTCCCCGACTCCGCAGACGTTCCTTTGCCGCTTCTGGATCGGGTTCCTATAACCGGAATAACCACGGTTATTCTAAATCTTCATTTCATATTCAAAATTTAGTAAAACGTAAAAATTCTATGTTTTATTTCTCGTAAATGGTCTTAGGAATCTAAAATCTTATTTTCCATTTTTACACTGACTCTTGGCAAAATTACCATTTTGCCCCTGATTTGATCTCTCATCATAAACCTATTTTTTGTTAGTTTAAGACCCAATTTAACTTTTATAATTTCACTTTAACTATCCTTACGCATTCGCAGTCCTTTCCGAAACTTTTGGTCAAAATGACCATTTTGCCCCTGATGGGTCTTGGGACCATTATATGCTTACTGTGACTTTTAACAGGATTTTCTAAGCCCAAATATTATAAAATAATATTTCTTAAGCTTTTACACACTTTTACAGCATGCATTGCTGTTCCATAGACGACTATTGGTCATCCGACTCTCGGGTGATACTATTCCGACACCTAGGGTCGTTTCTCGTTTTTCTCACGTTTCGGAGCCTTAAATGGGTATTTCACTACTCCTGAAACGTTTGTTATGCTAATCCCGAGCCTTAGACATCGCGTGGGCTCAGGTTTTCATCCCGACCTCAAATTTACCTTTCGTTTCCTAAAATACCCTAGTCATTGGTTTTCCCGTTCTATTACATTTTCACAATCTCGGAGGGATGGTTTACTATTCCTCAAAGGTTCATTTTCCCATTTTCTGAGCCTAACTCATCGAAGGGTCTCGGTTTCCATTACCAAACACAATTTACCTCTAGTTTTTCACCAAAATTCCCATAGTGCCGTTTTCAAAATTTCGGTAGCATTTCCGCTAAATTTCTAAGTTTCCGGCGTTTAAGAAACGCCTCAAAACCATCTAACCTATTTTATTCTACCACGTACTATACCAGAGGCCTAATTTTTACGTAAAACTCAACTTTTTACGTAAAAATATTCACATTTCCCATACATTTTCTTTTTCTGACATTTCATTCATTTTACTCTTTTTTTTTTCTTTTCTTTTTACAATTTGAATACAAATTACATACAAATCATTCCAATATATACATAAGGAATGAAGGGAAATGAAATCGCTACCGAAATCGTCCCGTCGGTGATCGGACGAACCGTTCAGTCTTGACCGCACAAACTTTTTGTCTCCGTTCTTCACGTTCAGAATCCCAGTTGGCAATTCTGATGCCGCGGATGTGTCCAGAACGTCGAAAATAGGCCAACGGACCATTCTTCATTTTTCCGCCCCCGGGTCACCGTTGACCGGCGTTGACCGCGTTAACCGACGTTGACCGATGGCGAACGGTGGTGGCGCGAAAAACAGAGGTGCCCACCTTGAAGATCTCGACGAGAGGAGTCCATTGTCGGTGTCAATTTCACCATTGGAGGCTCCGATCGTTGACAATCGGCCTCGAAAACACGACCCACGGCGGCGGCGTTGAATCTCTACCGTGCCGGGGTTGTTGCCTGAAATTGTTTGAGGGCTTTTGCTCCCCATTCTTCTCTGAGCATTTTGAGACCAACCACGTCACTCAACTCCGCCGGAATCGACGGATTCCACGGCGGCTTCACGGCGGCGACGGCGCGGCTTCGGGCGGCGTGATCCAGCGACTGTTGAGCCGAAATGAAGCTTGGGTTTTGTTCTACTTTTCACCACGAGTCTTTTGGGACCAGAATCGTGTCGATCAGAGGTCGGACGGCGGAGATACGGCCATTTGAAATTTTTGGCCACCGACGGCTTCGGGCGGCGCGTGCGGCGTTCTTCGGCGTCGGTTCCGTCGATTCAGCACACCGTTGGACTCAGCTCATCGAGAGCTTTCCAACGAGACTGGCGGTGTCGAAAACGGACACCGTTTCCGGTGGTCGATTACTGTTCACCAACGGTGTAGGTGTGGGGGAGAAAATCTAGAAAATGAAAATTATGGGGCCTTTTCTGCAATTTCGCCCTTTTATACCCTTTTTGTCCGAATTTTCAACATGAGCTATCCTGACTAATTTGGGCATGCTGAACCCAAATATATCAGTTTCGTTTTCATCCGAGATCGTTTCGACCAGTTTCCGGTACTGTAAATTTCCCATCAAAAATTAACTTTTTGCTCAATTAACTAATTTGAGCATTCTGATACGCTGTACTGACTAATTTGGACGTCCTGAATCCAAATATATCAGTTTCATCGTCATCCGAGGTCATCTCGGCCAGTTTTCGATACTTTACATTTCCCGGTCAAAATTTTCATTTTGTACTTAATTGACTAATTAGAGCATTCTGATTCCAAATATATCAGTTTTATATTAAGAAAATGTCATCTTGACCAATTTCTTGATACTGCGTATCTCCGGATCAAATATTACTTTTCATGCTCAATTGACTAATTTGAGCATGCTGAATCTAAATATATCAATTTTAGGTTAAGAAGAGGTCATCTAGACCAACTTCTCAATACTATGTGCAACATACACACACGCACTCACGTCTAAAATCACTACTATCAGTATTTTATCTTTTTGTGCACTCAGCTTACCCTGAGTCACGTACTAGGGTTTACAGTTCACTGTTTTTCCCTAGCTCAATTCGGCATGCTTTTACATCACCGAATTCTTAATCTATAATATCGTTAGAACATTTTATTTCGTTCTACACAATATTAATCATACATTTTACATTTTAAACATGAAATTCATCATGTACATGCAATTTACAATATTCCGAGAACAGTAAAATTTCCCGGTTATTACACAGCCAACCCCCTCTTTAAGCCCCCAAACCCTCACATTTTCGAGCCTTAAATCATACCAAAAACTTACTAAAAATCAAACCTCACAAGCTTGTGTTAGGAGGATTCGAATCCAAGTCGTTCTAAGGCACCAAGCGTAAGTTTTCAAAATCCAATCTTTGTGAATTTAGTTTGTTGTTTTGGTTTGATCTTAAGAGATATTATTTTGGTATTTTACTAGCACAAAAACCGACCCCTATCCTCTTGAATCCACACAACCACTTTGGTTCATCAAGCTTTGGTTCAAAAACATGCTTGGCTCAAAGCACAAAGGTAAAAACCGAAACCTTCCCTTTTGGGGATTTAATGATTTTAATTTTTTGATCAAGGCCATTTATGTGTATTTGGTTATGCACATGATTTGTAATAATTTTATTTTGAGCTCTTAAGTTTTCATTTTTAAATTTATGTGGTTGTAGTTGTGTTTACAATTTTTACAAATGGCTATTGTATGTGCGATGATACAAATGTTTAGGAATGTGGCTAGACATAAAGTTATCCCTAGGAAAGGCCATGGATTTTGGCCACTTTGACCCACATAGGTTCCAAATTTAGGATTTGATAAAACATAGTGTTTTAACAAAATTTTGATACGGTCATTTTTACATCAAATAGCCCTCAGCCAAAAACGACACTAAGATAGGTTTTTAGAGTGTTTTTCACTCGGTGTCTAAAACTGGGAAAAAAATCCGAACCCAAAAATTTGTCTCGGATTTTATTAAAAAATGGACCATTTAGAGTCCGAATCGATTCTTGAGCTCAACATGAAAGTTGTAGATCTCATCAAGACCTTAAAAACAACCCATTGTGTTTTAAAAATTTGGCCGTTTCGGGCCTCAAACAGAGCCGTTTTTATAGAGACGTAAAACTATGAATTTTTCGAAAAACTGGGCACAAGCCCCCGGGTTTAATGGAATTAGGAGCCGTTAGAGTTGGATTTAGGCTCCGAGGTGGACACGAGATTTGTTCATCTTTTCAAGGAAAAAATTTTCATGTTCGCCAAAATCACAAACAAAGTTGTTTCGATCAAGTTTCAAAATTGTTTTCAAAAGTGGTTCAAAACCACCTTTAAAATGCAAGCATCAAAAAATGAAATTTATACACTTCAAAATAAAAATATGTTTTTAACACTTTAAAATATGAACATGGTTTTTATAAAAATGTCTCCCACCTTCCAACGGGATGATAACGTGACAGTTTCAAAACAAGGAATTTTCCCAATAATTTTTACAAGCCAACCCAAACAATTTTTCAAAGTAAAATAGTATGAGTAGCCCGGTAGGCTACTACACCAAACAAGCCTTAATAGCCCAGGAGGCTACTACCCGAAATAATGCCATAAATCCACAATGGATTCCCTCTCCCCTTCACACGTGTGCATCCTGCCGTCATCCATGTAGTCTATTGGACAGTTTTTTCCTTACAACATGAACAAACTGATGAGCTAACAGGCTCAGTAAATTCAAACATCCTTAGTAAGAATCACATAAATTCAAAAACATAAAAAACACAACTTTCTATGAATAGTACTATTCATCCATGAATAGTATTATTCACTATGAATAGTAACGTTGACATTTGATTGATGAAAAGTAACTGTTACCCTAACCGGTTACTATTCTTATTATCTTAACCGAATCCACTACATTTAGTTTTAGTATCGGTTATGTTCAATTATGCTCTATTATGGCTTTCATCACATTATTTACTATTCTCTCTATTTGTATTTTGGTTTTGAGCTTATTGTGACAGTACCGATAGTTTATTTGTGCGCTGACTGGGAGGGCCTAGGGAGCGACCCTAGAGCTTTTTCCTCTCCACCCCTTCATCGCTCGTAGTGATTATTATATCTCCGAAGGACCTGTAAAACCTCTACCATAACGTTGGAGGGGTGGTACATCTTAAATGATTTTATTACCATCTTTCAATTATAATTCTGATCAAGTGACATTAAACGTCACCTCAAGGTCATTAACCTCCATCCCCTGTAGCCCTTATGTAATCTCTTCCTCTTATTATGTGGGATATGTTATACTAACTATTCCCCCAGTGTCCATAGGACTTAATATCTAATTTACAACTAATACATAATGAAATAATACGGTATTTAATGTTACAGACATAAAAATACTTGAACTTACTACCACTACAATAATGTCCACTTCTGAAACTCCCCCACAGTTTTATCTCTAGTTTGGGTCCCTGCAGACATAGTATTGTCTGTTAATACCTATTATTAATTATCACTTTGGATATATTTATTTTGTGATAAATTTCATAACACATTTCAACTTTTTATATTGTACACGGTTTGAAACATGCTCGTGTCCCTGCCCGTGTTCCTCTCGGGTTCATTTTACATGATCGTGTTTCAAGGTACACGCCCATGCACTATTTAAACTCTAGATTTTTTGCTCTAAAATCTTTATTTTGGGTTCTAGAATTTTATTTAAGGCATTCTAGATCCTTTACGGTCCTTTCCGAGACTTTCAGAAATTTTTGATCAAAATGACCGTTTTACCCCTGACGGGTCTCGGGACCATAACTGTTTTGTTCTATCATTTTTCTCGAATTTTCTAAGCCCAAATATCATCAAATAATATTCTCTAGGCTTCTGTATCTTTTTACGGCTTCATTTGCTATAAAATCACAATTATTCATTTTCTGACCCTTATTACTATTTATCCATCACCTAGGGTCGTTTCTCGTTTTCCTAGCTTTTCAAAGCCTTAAATGGGTATTTCACTACTCCTGAAACGTTTTTCATCCCATCTGTAGGAAATAAATCGGTAAAAACGTATCAGAGTGGCGCAGCGGAACAATAAAAATTTTCAAGATCATTAAATATCTCATGATGCCATATATAATAAACTAACAACAATTTAAACTCATACCTCAAGGATGCCAATCTGTAGGAGGAGAATGACCGGAAGGCTTCAACCAACTAGCCTTCTCTACTATTCTCATATTCCCGAATGGCTGAGTGTGTGGGCACTCTGAACCTTGATCGGTATGCTAGCACTGCTAGTCTTCTTCCGACCACACGGATCTCTAAAGAACTTATTGTCACGGTGAGTTGTGCAACAATAAGCCTACTCACCTAAGAGTCTATGGTCTGAGAGAACTGGAGTGGCAGGATCTCTATTTATAGACTTGCATGAGGTGATCCTTTGAATTCAAATTAGATTAGGAGAAGATTTTCTCCCTTATCCACTCACAAAATCTGAAATTATCAAGGCCAAATCCCATTAAAAATTCGGCCACTTTTTCAAGATTTTGTGTTCAAAATTCAAACAGGATTTTAACTAGAATTTTATCTCCTCTCAACCAACCAAAAATATGAAAATCTCTTTAGGATTTCCTCAAATATTTTCGGCCACAAAAGATAAGGGAAGAATCAAAATTCCACTAGGATTTTTAAACTTGAATCTTATCTCATCCTTATCCAAAATAACCAAAAATCTACATGGGATATGCCCTCAAAATTTCAGCCATAATCAGGGAGGAGAGAATCTAAATTCAACTGGGATTGAAACTTGAATTTTTCCCTGAACCTTATCCACAAAAAATCTGAAAATTCCATGAGGATAATCCTCAAAATTTTCGACCACGTTTGTTAGGATTTGGATTCAAAATTCAAGTAGGATTCAAACAAGATTTTCCTCTCCAAATCCAACTCAAATTCGAATTTCATTCCCTGTGGATTTACCATAAGAAATTCGAATCCTACTTAGACTGTGATTCAAAATTCGAATTTGAAATTTGAATTTGAAATTTAAATTTCAAATTTCAAATTTCAAATTTCAAATTCGAATTTCAAATTCGAATTTCAAATTCAAATTTCAAATTTCAAATTTCAAATTTCAAATTCAAATTTCAAATTCGAATTTCAAATTTAAATTTCAAAATCTACAAAACAGTTGTATTTCAAATTCTTGTTCTCATGGATAATTTTCTATAACTCCAATCCTATCTCAAATAAAATCACGGCAACTTTATTTGGAGTTCGAATGATTGTGTACTCTATTATCCAAAACAAAATCTGAATTCAATCGGAGAGAATCTTGTCCACCATCCTAATCCTATGTCAACACCATCCATGCATAATCAACTAACCAATAGCATACACAAATCAATTTGCCAAACATTAAGGAATTATGTGGAGCTAATAGAGGGACCAATTGGACATATATAATCGGGCTCCCGCGAATCCATATGATCATCATTCTTTACCGAACAACTCAATCATATGATCACTAATTTCAGAGTCACATCACTATAAACCTGAAACTGAACTCCCAATTATATACCATATCATGTAAGCTTGTGACAAGCTATCGTTTAATGACCTTGTCATGTATGCAGAACCCTCATATGATATCCATGATCAGCTTTAGGTCAAAGTCCATCTAATCGTACTGATCAGGCTATCTTAAAGTTCCATTAATCACCATATGTGAATAAGAAGTCATCCGCCCAGTAGACGACCCAAGGCCTTGTCCATTTTCACATCCAGTATAATGCCTTTAAGAGGATACCCTTAACTCCTTATTAGAGCTATGATTCTGATATCTGTAAACAAACCCTTCATCGTATACAAGTCATGCACCCAACGAACTGGTCTATAAGCTTAGAACCTTTGAGACGCTTTAGCCATTGGAACATCAAAGTACACAGGTCATATACATGAAGCTATTCATTCACTCAGGATTAAGGTTATTACACAATGAACATCAAAAGTAGATTGATCCACTCAAAGCGGACTTTGTAGATCAATCACGCTTTAGTCTCGGTCTAATATGTCACCACCAAGCAACATATCTATGTCTCTACTTGGGAGTCTATGCTCCAGACAGTCAAGACAAACTGTCCCAACATGGCTTTCGACAACATAATAGTCTTAACATGAGTTAGATGCTCGGTCTAAGCCCATAGACTACAGACCTTAGTTTAGACCGCTTACTTTAGAACATTGTCTTCTCGCATACAAAAGTCCATTGCATGCAACGTTCAAACAGTTTTAACACAAGCAGTCAGGGAGTCATATTTACTTACATTTACTTTAACATGTAAATAGAATGAGGACACACAGCAATGTAATGAATAACCTCTATATATAATTTTATTATCCAGTTCAAAATAAATACATCAAAATGTCTCTAATGCTTAGGGCATTTCCTAACACCATCCCTGAGCCTCAGTTCCCCAGGGGGCTCGGGTTTTCACTCCTGATCTAAATTTTTCCCCCTCATTTCCTAAAATATCACTAACTTGAATTTTTTTCCGTTTTAGGTATTTTAGTCATTAAAGGGTGGTTTACTATTCCTCTTGGGTTGGTTTTCCATTACTAACCTTAACCCACCGAGGGGTCTCGGTTTCCTTTCCAAGTCTAATATTTTTACACCTCGTTTCCCGAAATGCCCTTATGCCGTTTTAGAAATTTCGACAGCATTTCTGCTTATATTTTTAGGTTTGCCCGGTGTTAGGTACGCATCAGAACCTTTGCATCTACCACATACTATACCAGAAACCTATTTTATACAAAGTTACCAAACTTTGAATAAAAATTTTCAACATTATCATCATTCAAAACTCAACATAAAATCATTAAAATTTTCCAATTATAGCCTCGGTTTCTCATGGTAAACAACACCAATTATTTTTCATCACCATATTCAATTATCACATATCAATCTTAGGTTCTCAAATGCACATATCAACATCAAAATCTAAGAAAATTTTCATTCCATCCCTAGCCTCAAGCCACGGATTTTCATGCTAAAACACATAGGAAAATTTTGTTTTCTTTCCTAGGGTTTTATCAACATTTCTCATCATTTTTCATCACTAAAAATTTTCCATTTTCTAGTGTTATTGGCCACGGCTTTTAGTATAAAACATGCACCAACTTGCTTGTTTCATTATTCCAATTCATGCTTAAATTAACATATCACCCAACCAACATAATCATTTTCAAATCACCAAAATTTTCAACACTTTGCAATACCAAACAAGCCACGGTTTTCATAGGAAATCATGCAAAATTTTTGCTTGTTTCCTTGTTCTAAATCATGCTTCATCCATATTAATATTAAACCAACCAAAACATCAATAAAACATCAAAATTTTCAACCATTTTCTACCCCTCATAAGCCACAGATTTTGCAAGAAAAATCAAGGAAAAATTCTTCAAAATAGTGGCTTACCTTCTCAATTTGATCTCTTAATGCCTAAGCTTGGATTGGAATTGAATTTGGTGTAAAATTTTAACAAAATTTTGCTTAGAATGGAAGGAAGGTCCATGGATTTTTGGGCAGAAAATTTGCAAGAGTTTGGCTTGGTTTTCTTAATTTTCTAAGTGAATTTTTGATGCCTATTTATAGGCAAATGGATGGGGGCCTGTAAGTAAATTTTTCCAACAATTACATAATTGTTCAAGGGCTTAAAAGTAAACTTTTTTGGGGTAAAAAATAAAATTTTTGGGCTACCTTCTTCCATGTGGCCGATCCTCCATTTTTGCCCATTGTCCATTTTTTTTTTCAAAGCCATTTTGGTTTGATCATGGCCGTTGATTCAAAAAGCATTAAATTATGGCCTTTAATGCTACCTAACTCCATTAACTAAGCCTTAAAAACCTAATTAACTAAATGGTATTTATGATGTCATCATGACATCATTTAATTAATATGTGAATTAATTCGTGATCAAATTTTGATCGAAAGTCAAACCAAACGGAACTTTACCAAAATCGCGTAGTTCCGGGCGCCTCTAGTGTGATCGGTCTGTTTTATTTTGCTTCCATTTGGCCAAAATTCACTACCGTAAATTTTTGTCTTTTAGTGCACTCCGGTGCACTCTTTAGGGTTTCTGGCTTCATTTTCAAGCCGTTTCACCGATTTCTGGTCGGTAAGATTTTCCATCTACAAACTCACTCACTTTAACACTGCCAAAACATTTTCACATTTTTCTCAACAATATTAAAACATAACTCACATTTTATTTATTAAAATTGATACATAGATACAATTTTAATCTACTCCAAGAATCTAAAATTCCTGGTTATCACATTCACCCATCCTTATAAAATTTTCGTCCTCAAAAACATCGAACAAGGTGGGGTACGAATTTCTAATTTCATCTTCTCGTTCCCATGTAGCCTCTTCAACATTATGATTTTTCCACAGCACTTTAACTAATGGGATCGTTTTATTCCTCAAGACTTTATCTTCTCGTGCCAAGATTCGAATAGGCTTCTCTTCGTACGTTAGATCTTCTTGAATTTGGATCGGTTCATGTTTTAGCACATGGGACAGATCCGATATGTACTTCCGTAAGATCGACACATGGAACACATTGATTACTGCTGACATTTCAAGAGGTAATGCCAATCTATAGGCAACATTCCCAATGCGTTCGATGATCTCATATGGTCCAGTATATCATGGACTCAATTTCCCTTTCTTTCCGAACCGCATTATTTCTTTCATCGGCGAGACTCTTAAGAATAAGAAATACCCTTTGTTAAGCTCTAGGTATCTTCGTCTTTTATCCACATAGCTCTTCTGTCGGCTCTGCACTATTTTCATCTGTGTCGTATTTTCACAACTGTATCCATTGTTTCTTGTACAAAGTTTGTTTTGTGCAGTCGTTTTTCTTGTAAATCATACCAATGGATAGGTGATCTACACTTCTTTCCATACAAAGCTTTATAGGGTGCCATTCCTATAGAAGCTTGGTAGCTATTGTTGTATGAAAACTCTACCAATGGAAGTTTCTCGTTCCAGCTTCCCGGGAAATCTATTGTACATGCGCAGAGCATGTCTTCTAACGTTCGAATCGTCTACTCAGATTGCCCATCTGTCTGTGGATGAAATGCTGTACTCAGGCACACTTCCATTCCCATGGCTTCTTGCACGCACTTCCAAAAATTTGAAGTGAATCGCGCGTGACGATCCGATACAATGGACTTAGGAACTCCATGTAATCTAATGATGTGGTTAACATATAAGTTTGCTAACTTTTCCAATGAAAAAGTCATTTTCACCACTATGAACCTTGTTGTCTTTGTCAATTTGTCGATAATAATCCAGATAGTATCTTAGCCTTCTCAGGTTTTCGGCAATCCTACACAAAGACCATCTTAATATATTCCCACTTCCATTCAGGAATCTCCAATGGTTCTAGCTTTCCACCTGGATGTTGGTGTTTAGCTTTAACTTTTTGGCACGTCATACATTTACTTACAAATTCTGCAATGTCGTTCTTCATCCCTTTCCACCAGAATTACAGTTTCAAACCCTAGTGCATTTTACTCGCTCTGGGATGCACTGAATATGGCATTTCATGGGCTTCCGCCATAATTCACCTTCTTAATCCTTTATCATCGGGAACATAAATTCTTCCCTGATGTAGGATCAATCCTTCTTTGGACACTCCTCCCTTAGGACTTGGTAGATTCGGGTCTCATTTTTTAGTCTCTCTAATGTCCTCATAAAATGATGATTCCAATTGTAGTGCAGCCAATCTCCCTGCTATCAGCTCCATCTTCAATGCGTTAATTTCTTGCTGCAATGGCTTTGGAAATTTTTTAATCAACAATTGCTGTGGAACAGTAGATTTCCTACTTAATGCATCAGTAACACATTGGCTTTTCTGTGATGGTAGAGGATTTCACAATCATATTCCTTTACCAGTTCCAACCATCTCCTTTGCCACATATTCATCTCCTTTTGTGTGAAGAAATACTTTAAACTCGGGTGGTCAGTATAAATTAAACACTGGTGTCACCAGATCTTCAATGTGAACACTACTGCGGCCAGTTCCAAATCATGCGTGGGATAATTTCTCTCATAGTCCTTTAATTGACGTGAGGCATATGCAATCACTTTATCGCCTTACATCAGGACAGCTCCTAATGTGGCGCTGTGACGCCTCGTGCCCTCAGTGGCCCGGACCGTCACTTAAAAACTTGCTTATTTAAATATTGTACTTGTATGTTCTTGCAATTCATTAATACTTACTTAAAATCTATTTGCTTAGATACCCTAATTTTAGGGGATTTTTTTTCCTAACGTTTTTACTGTTTATGTACATATACCATTAGAATTCAAAAAGACCATTTAACAAGTACTATTCAAACATACTATTTAACGATTACTATTTAAAAATACTGTTTGATGGTTACTATTCAAGAATACTATTTAACGATTACTATTCAAAAATACTATTCAATGGTACTATTCAAAAATATTGTTTAACGGTTACTATTCAAAAATACTGTTTAACGGTTACTGTCACGGCCCAAAATTTAGACACGTGATACGGCAGCCAAATCATAATATCAATCCGAGATTGAAGGAAAAACATTTATTACGAAAAGCGGGTCAACATCATAATTTAGCTAAGCCTAATTATTTATAAAGTAGCATCATAACCACATAATAAAATAAAGTAGAATATAAATACTTTTTAATGTGGAAACCAAACACAAAATCAGTCTTCAAAAGAAATTACCAACCATAAAATATTCCCAAGCATGAAATTTAAATAACGTGAAATAAAGTCCAAACTTAAAGTCTAATTACATCAGAACGAGAAACAGAAAGAAGAAGACGGAGAAAATGGATAGCATCATCTTCGGTAGAAATGGATAGCTCAACGATTTTCGGAACTGCTACCTCCCGCACCTAGAAGTAGTCATTTTGAAATCACAAAGAAAAGGAACGTGAGCGCTGGCTCAGTATGACAGAAACAAAGGTGGATTAAACGGGTAACATTTAAAAGTATGACATAATATTCATTTCCAAAAATAATCAACAATTTAAGAATACATGGCATAATAATCATTTCCAAAAATACTCAACAATTTCGTGAAAACATTTTTAATACAAGTTTTATTCTGTTGAGGGCTTAGCGTAGCTGCAATATACGTGCTCCAATATTAAAAATAATAAATCATTAAAATAAACCATCATATTTTGAGTGAGGACTTGTCGTAGCTCTAATATACGTGCCTCGAATTGAATTATCCTAGATCATCTCGTTACAGTCTAAATAGGCCGAACGGCCCTGCGCAGGTTTAGGGACCATCCCTCATGGCGTCAACTTTGGGACGCACGCATCATTTATAATGATCGTGAACTAGAGCTCAATTATGTTCACCGGAGTATTCAAAAGATGGTATTTACCAAGTTATATTATGCCATTAATCAAAACACGCTTTAAAATACACATTTATTACAAAACACTTTGCATGCGTTTATTTCATCAAAAACAGTATAATAATTTCATAAACTGAAAACAGCATGCCATCGATAAAACAGAGAAATTTAAAACACTTGAGTACTCCCAGAAAAGGCTAGAAAGTGCTACCTCGATTATCGCACAAGCGTTGCGATAACGTGATCCACAAATCAAGCAAGAACGTCAAATAAATCCTATAATCACAACATATGATCAGTCTAGGTCTAGACATAATCATCCAATCATTTTAGTGTGCCACAAAAGGATTTTAAAATGTTTAATAAACATTTGGGATTTAAAATTTGTGGAAAACCCTAAGTTAGGATATTACTGGACATGGGCAGACTGATCTAGGCTGACTGTAAAATCAATATTAATTCATTTTTAATCCCGAAAATTCTAAATTTTTAATATGTTAAACTAGACATCCGTAGCTTTAATTCCATATAATTTTTATAATTTTTAGACATTGTTTGTTTATTCAATTCGGCCAAAACCCGAGGGGTTGTTTTCAGGCATAAAATTAGGGTTTCAGTTTCTGTTCGAAAACTGGCAGTTCTGTCTACTTATCTTAGAAAAATATTTTGACTGGGCCAACGGATAAGTTTGGTCCTGAAATTTTGCAGACATTTAGGGGACATCTTGAATTTATTTTAGGCTCAAGATTCACTCAAAAATCATTTTTAAAACTCAAGTTATGGCTGACATAAGTTTACTGTTCATATGGTAATTTTCTAGATTTTTGTTTTTCTGTCCGAATTTCAATTAGCCTCAAACCAATTCCATTTTCATCCAATGATCATGAAATTTTGTGGAGAACCTTATTTATATGTCATTAACACAACGCAAGAATCAAATTGGCAAAAATCATAAAATTTTACACATGTGATAATAGGGTTTTTGAAAGGGGATCAATGAGGCAAAATTTTTAAGGTTTTAGAGAGAGAAATTCACACCTTGTTTGTGCTGCACTATTTTTGATGCTTGGTCTCCGTTTTGGCTGAATTTGTGTGAGTGTTGGAGTCTTCAAAATAGTAGGGAAAATAGTGGAGAAAAACCATATAAATTTTGGGGTTTAAATCAAAAGGAGAAGGAAGGAAAAAGTTGATTTCTTACCTTGTTTTTGACTCAAAAATTGTTGAATCTTTGAGCTACCTTTAGGTAGGTTTTGCTTGCTGCTTTGGTGTGTTTTGGGAGAGAAGAATTCAGATAGGAAATAAGGTGAGGCTGGCTGAATTTTGAGAGTGAAAGGAAAGGTGAATGAGAGTTGAAAGAGGGTTCTTATACTAGGTTTTTTTTTTTCTTTCCTTTTTGTTTCCTTGCTTGGCCGAAAATTTTGAGGGGCAAAAGGGGAAATTTTGTGCTGTTTTGAGGCTAGGGTTTTTCTCTCCTTATTTTTCCTTAAGTGGCCGAAATTATCCATTAGTTTTTTTTTTTAAGGAAAAATAATTTGAATTTTGATTGAGTTTTGTCCTAGCTTTTAATTCAAATCAAATCTCCTTTATTTCCTACACTTTATGGCCGAATTTCTTCTTTATATTTAAGCGATGAAATTTTAGTTTGAATCCTCCTTGGATTTGTGGGATTTAAATTTTAATTAAAAAATCCCAAGTAATGGCCGAATATTTTAGGGTTTTTGAAGTCAAAATTGTTGACTTTTTGAGTGGAATTTGACTAGGAAACCAACCTAGGGTTTCCAAAAGATTTTTAATTAATTTTTTTGGTACACTAATTTTATATAAATTATCTATTGACTCTTAAATAAAATTTAAGGCGTCACAAATATCTACCACTAAAAATAGTTTCGTCCTCGAAACTTTAAGAATTACTCCACACTAAATAGGAGAATAAGAATGTGAATAACTTCTCATTTCATTAAGTAATCTAAATGCACCTTTCAAAATATATAGTGGTATATCTACCACTATGAACAGAGTAGGGTTACAAAACAAACTTAGGTCGACTACATTACATGTACTTTACTGCTTAGCGAACCATTCAGCATGGTTCTCGTGCATATCTTTCTTGGTTTCCCATGTGGCTTCCTCTTCACCATGGTTACTCCAAAGAACCTTCATCATGGGTATTGTTTTCGTTCTCAGCTGCTTGACCTTACGATCCAAAATCTTCACCGGAACCTCGACGTAAGAGACATCTGGTTAGATTTCTACATTATCTGTTGAAATGACTTCGGACTCTGTTCGTGCACTCTTCCTCATTATCGATACATGGAAAATGTTGTGCACTCCCAAGGTGTGGGGTAACTTCAGCTCATATGCAACCTTACCAACTCTGCGTACGATCTCGAAAGGTCCAATGTAACGCGGTGCTAGCTTCCCTTTAACTCCGAAACGAGAGATACCTTTCTTCGGTGAAACCTTTAGCAACACAAACTCTCCAACCTCGAACTCTAACAGCTTTTTGCGTTGATCTGCATAGCTCTTCTGTCGACTCTGTGCTATTAGAAGTCGTTGTTTGATGATGGCAATCTTCTCGTACTGGTCTAGGATCATATCGGGTCCACCCACTGGTGCTTCCTGGTTGTCAACCCAATAGATGGGTGATCGACAAGGCTTTCCGTACAACGCTTCAAAGGGTGCCATTCCGATACTCGCTTGATAACTGTTGTTGTATGCGAACTCTGCCATGTAGAGGTGTTTGCTCCATCCATCTCCAAGATCAAGAACGTAGCATATCCTCGAGAATCTGTATAATACGCTCCGACCGACCATATGTCTGCGGATGAAAAGCAGTGCTGAAGTTCAGTTCTGTGCCTAGAGCTTCCTGTAGACTTTGCTAAAAGCGAGCGTTGAAGCGCGTATCACGATCAGAAATGATCACTGAAGGGACTCCATGCAATCTAACTATGTTCCTCATGTAAAGCTCGGTTAGCTGGTTCCTGTTGCAAGTCGTCTTAAATGGGATGAAGTACGCAGTCTTCGTGAGATGATCTACCACTACCCAGACTTCATCAGATCCATCCTGTGCTCTCGGTAAGCCGGTTAAGAAGTCCATTCCTATACTATCCCACTTCCACCGAGGTATTGGGAGTGGTTGGAGCAGACCTGCGGGTCTCTCCCGTACTGCCTTTACCTTCTGACATGTCAAACAGTTGGCCACAAAGTTCTTCACATCTAACTTCATACCTCTCCACCAAAGCTGCCGTCTTAGGTTTCGATACATCTTCTTTCCACCTGGGTGCATGGCGAACCTCGACTGATGAAACTCTGACAAGATCTGCTGTATAAGCTCTGGGATGTGTGGCACTACTAAGCGACCCTCGTTGTAAAGAATTCCACTGGCGTCCATCGACCACTCTGCAACATGCTTGCCCTTTAACAATCTATCTCGGATGTCAACGAAATGTGTATCTACCAACTGATTCTCCTTGATCCTCTACATGTAGTCTGGTTCCATCACTAAGTTGTATAATACTGGGTGACCCTGAACTTCGCCAAAACAAACCTGATAAGCTGTAAGAACTCTGTCCTTTTCCCACTCATCTATCTGCATAGCCATTATAGAAGCATCATGATCAGGATTGGGAACTGCCTCTCTTTTCCTACTTAGTGCATCTACAACCACGTTTGCTTTACCTGGATGGTACTCGACTTGGAAGTCGTAGTCTTGCATGTATTCTACCCACCTTCTCTGACGCAGGTTGAGATCTTTCTGTGTAGTTAGGTATTTCAAACTTTTATGATCTGAAAACAGTCTAAAACTGGCACCATACAGATAACAACGCCAAATTTTAAGTGCAAACACTACTGCAGCTAACTCTAGATTGTGTGTAGGGTAGTTTCGTTCATGTTGTTTCAGCTGTCGTGAGGCATAAGCGACAACTCGGTTCTGTTGCATCAAAACTGCTCCAAGACCTTGATGAGAAGCATCGGTGTAGACGTCATATACTTGATCCTGATCTGGAATGATAAGGATAGGTGCAGACGTCAAACGACTCTTTAACTCTTGGAAAACTGACTCACAGCTGTTGTCCCAAACGAAAGGTACATCCTTCTTTGTCAGATTGGTGAGGGGAGCAGCGAGGTTGCTGAAGTCCTGTACAAAACGTCAATAATATCCCGCTAAGCCCAAGAAGCTTCAGATCTCTGGAACATTCTTCGGTTGTTCCCACTTAAGAATCGCTTCAACCTTAGATGAATCAACTGATATACCGTCTCCTGAGATGATATGCCCGAGAAACTTAACCTCTGTCATCCAAAACTCACATTTTTCTTTCTTGGCATACAACTGATGTTCACGAAGAGTCTGTAAAACTATACTGAGATGCTGTGCATGATCTTCATGAGTTCGGGAGTAGATGAGGATGTCGTCGATGAATACGATGATGAACTTATCAAGAAAAGGTTGGAAGACTCTATTCATCATATCCATGAAGGCTGCTGGCACGTTTGTCAAACCGAAAGGCATTACTAAGAACTCATAACTGCCATACCTTGTTCGGAACGCTGTCTTCGGGATATCCTCCTCTCTAACACGAAGCTGATGATAACCGGATCTCAAATCAACCTTGGAGAAGAAACAAGCTCCACCCAACTGATCGAACAAGTCATCTATACGTGGTAACGGATACTTATTTTTGATGGTCACACTGTTGAGCTTTCTGTAGTCCACACAGAGACATAGCGAACCGTCGGCTTTCTTCACAAAAAGGACTGACAAACCCCAAGGTGAGTTACTGTCTCAGATAAAGCCCAGTAATTTCAACTCATCCAGCTGCTTGCTCAACTCTTTCATCTCTAGAGGTACCATACGATATGGAGTAGAAGTAAAAGGAGCTGTTCTGGGAACTAAGTCGATACGAAACTCTATTTCTCGATGAGGCGGTAAACCTAGAAGAGCTTTTGGAAAAACATCTGGAAAACTATCGACAACAAGTATAGGTTGGGTACTCTTTTCAGAACTGGATCCTTCCACTGCATACAAGGATAAGAAGCAAAGAATTACCTGTCTACTTTTCGACACTAACCTCAGAGCAGATCTATCAACATCTGAAACTAAGCTTAACTGATAGGACACCACATGTCTGAAATCAGTTGTAAAGATAACGCGACGATTACGACAATCAAGCATAATCCCGTATCGGGAAAGCCAGTCATATCCCAGAATAACATTATAAGCAAACATAGGCATTACCACAAGTGATGCCTCCAAACAAACATCCCCAACATAAACATAGGCTTGACACCCATCACTAACGGTAGTCATGCCCAACAGGGATTTCACACATAAGGGAGAGTCAAGATTTTACAGTTTTAAACCAAGTGAACGAGCATAATGTTGGGCTATAAAAGAGTGTATAGCCCCGGTGTCAAACAAAACATGTGCATATGTACCAAAGATAGGAATTATACCATCTAATGCAGTCGGTGTATGATCTATCTCCATGCTGTCAGCTCCAAGAGCGTGTACCTGTGGTGCCTTACCACGATTTTGAGCTGTATTCCCTCGCTGATAGCTCATACTCTGACCTTTGGTGGCGGTTTCTGATAACTCGGCACTGGGAACTGCTGTAGCAGTGTAGCATGTGGAGCATAAGGCGCAGTGTACTGGCTCGTGCGCTGAGGCTGATAGGGAGCCGGAAGCTGAGGGCGCTGTGACTGCGAAGACTGGGAAGTAAACTGTTGCCTCTGTGGAAGACCATTCTGATTTCGCTGATGATGATGTCTATGAGCATTGTCTCTTGACTGTCTCTTCGGGTAGACATTTCTTTTGTGGCCTTCATCACCACACTCAAAGCAGGTAATCACATTCACCCGACCCTGTCGCTGTCCAGAAAACTGATGAGAACCCAATCTCTGAGACTGCTGGTTCTTCTGGTAAGGAGTCTGCGGCTTGTGCTGAGGCTTGTTGCAGATTGGTCCAGACTTGTTTCTGTTACGAGCTTCAAGGAACTCCTTGTCGCCCTCTTCCACTGTCAACGCCTTAGCAACTATCTGCTGGTAGCTCTCCCTGATCTGGAACGGTTGTACACCCTCTTCACATAGAGGCTAAGCCCTTCCTCAAAGCAGAGACACTTAGTAGCTTCATCCAAAACCTGATTCTTCGCATACCGGGCCAACTCGATGAACTTGGCTTCATATTCCCACACTGACATAGACCTTTGCTTCAAACGGACGAACTCCTTAGCTTTTCTATCGCGAAACTGAGCTGAAAAGAAATGCTCGTGAAAACGCTCCTCGAAAACTGTCCAAGAAGACCTCTGCTCCTCTGTCAAACCATCCTCGATACTAGCCCACCAGGTAGAGGCTAGACCCACCAGCTTGTTGGAAACAAACTCAACCCAGAACTCTACGGGTGTGGCGGTTAACTTTAGCTACTTGTGAATGGCATCAAACCAGTAGTCAGCATCCATCTCTGTGCCCGTGCCGTCGAAAATAGGTACGTGAGGGTTAAAGAAAAGAGTTAGGGCTGCCTGTTTAGGATGTATCATAGGCTGGGTAGGTACTGCTCCAGAGGTAGGGTTTTCGATTGTAGGCGTTTGCTGAGGAGTCTGAGAAGAACTCCCCGCTCTATGGGTCTCATTAGGAACAACATTGGCTACAGGAGCTGGGTTAGGTGTTCTAAAAGGTAAGACAGTGAGGAGAGCCTGTATCGCCGTCGTGAGATTCTGCATCACCGTTAGCTAATCATTCGGTGCAGGAACTGCTGCATTCTGACTCCCTTGAGGCTGCGTGTTCCAGGGTTCTCTTCGTTGTTGCCTCTCTGCTGCCTCTGACTACGTATGCCGGGATGAGCCATTTTACTGCATAAGATTGAAGGAAGAGGAAATCCTATAAGCTTCTAAGAGTAAGAAAACTATGCTTAGGTATTTTGAAAACGTTTTGATGAAAACCCTTTTGAAAATCGGGCTCTGATACCATTATTTGTCACGACCCAAAATTTAGACACGTGACATGGCAACCAAATCATAATATCAACCCGAGATTTAAGGAAAAACATTTATTACGAAAAGCGGGTCAACATCATAATTTAGCTAAGCCTAATTATTTATAAAGTAGCATCATAACCACATAATAAAATAAAGTGGAATATAAATACTTTTTAATGCAGAAACCAAACACAAAATTGGTCTTCAAAAGAAATTACCAACCATAAAATATTCCCAAGCATGAAATTTAAATAACGTGAAATAAAGTCCAAACTTAAAGTCTCATTACATCAGAACGAGAAATAGAAAGAAGAAGATGGAGAAAACGGATAACATCATCTTCGGTAGAAACGGATAGCTCAACGATTTTCGGAACTGCTACCTCCCGCACCTAGAAATAGTCATTTCGAAATCACAAAGAAAAGGGACGTGAGCGCTGGCTCAGTAGGACAGAAACAAAGGTGGATTAAACAGGTAACATTTAAAAGTATGACATAATATTCGTTTCCAAAAATAATCAACAATTTAAGAATACATGGCATAATAATCATTTCCAAAAATACTCAACAATTTCATGAAAACATTTTTAATACAAGTTGTATTCTGCTGAGGACTTAGCGTAGCTACAATATACGTGCCCCAATATTAAAAATAATAAATCATTAAAATAAACCATCATATTTTGAGTGAGGACTTGTCGTAGCTCTAATATACGTGCCTCGAATTGAATTATCCTAGATCATCTCGTTACAGTCTAAATAGGCCGAACGGCCCTGCGCAAGTTTAGGGACCTTCCCCCATGGCATCACCTTTGGGACGCACGCATCATTTATAATGATCGTAAACTAGAGCTCAATTATGTTCGCCGGATTATTCAAAAGATGGTATTTACCAAGTTATACTATGCCATTAATCAAAACATGCTTTAAAATACACATTTATTACAAAACACTTTGCATGCGTTTATTTCATCAAAAACAGTATAATAATTTCATAAACTAAAAACAGCATGCCATCGATAAAACAGGGAAATTTAAAACACTTGACTACTCCCAGAAAAGGCTAGAAAGTCCTACTCGATTATCGCACAAGCGTTGCGATAACGTGATCCACAAATCAAGTAAGAACGTCAAATAAATCCTATAATCACAACATATGATCAGTCTAGGTCTAGACATAATCATCCAATCATTTTAGTGTGCCACAAAAGAATTTTAAAATGTTTAATAAACATTTAGGATTTAAAATTTGTGAAAAACCCTAAGTTAGGATATTACTGGACATGGGCAGACTGACCTAGGCTGATTGTAAAATCAATATTAATTTATTTTTAACCTCAAAAATTCTAAATTTTTAATATGTTAAACTAGACATCCGTACCTTTAATTTCATGTAATTTTTATAATTTTTAGACATCGTTTTACTATTCAATTAGGTCAAAACCTGAGGGGTTGTTTTCAGGCATAAAATTAGGGTTTCAGTTTCAGTTCAAAAACTGGTAGTTCTGTCCACCTATTTTAGAAAAATATTTTGACTGGGCTAACGGATGATTTTGGTTCTAAAATTTTGTAGAAATTTAGGGGACATCTTGAATTTAATTTTAGGCTCAAGATTCACTCAAATATCATTTTTAAAACTTAAGTTATGGCTGAAACAAATTTACTGTTCATATGGTAATTTTCCAGATTTCTATTTTTCTGTCCGAATTTCAATTAGCCTCAAACCAATTCAATTTTCATCCAATGATCATGAAATTTTGTGGAGAACCTTATTTATATGTCATTAACATAACCCAAGAATCAAATTGGCAAAAATCATAAAATTTTACACATGTGATAATAGGGTTTTTGAAAGGGGATCAATGAGGTAAAATTTTTAGGGCTTTAGAGAGAGAAATTCACACCTTGTTTGTGCTGCACTATTTTTGATGCTTGGTCTCCTTTTTGGCTGAGTTTGTGTGAGTGTTAGAGTCTTCAAAACAGTAGGGAAAATAGTGGAGAAAAACCATATAAATTTTGGGGTTTAAATCAAAAGGAGAAGGAAGGAAAAAGTTGATTTCTTACCTTGTTTTTGACTCAAAAATTATTGAATCTTTGAGCTACCTTTAGGTAGGTTTTGCTTGCTGTTTTGGTGTGTTTTGGGAGAGAAGAATTCAGAGAGGAAATAAGGTGAGGCTGGCCGAATTTTGAGAGTGAAAGGAAAGGTGAATGAGAGTTGAAATAGGGTTCTTATACTAGGTTTTTTTTTTCTTTCCTTTTTGTTTTCTTGCTTGGCTGAATATTTTGAGGGGCAAAAGGGAAAATTTTGTGCTGTTTTGAGGCTAGGGTTTTTCTCTCCTTATTTTTCCTTAAGTGGCCGAAATTATCCATTAGTTTTTTTTTTAAGGAAAAATAATTTGAATTTTAATTGAGTTTTGTCGTAGCTTTTGTTAGGAAATGCCCTAAGTATTAGAGACATTTTGATGTATTCATTTTGAACTGGATAATAAAATCATACATAGAGGTTATTCATTACATTGCTATCTGTCCTCGTCTTATTTACATGTTAAAGTAAATGTAAGCAAATATGGCTCACTGACTGCTTGTGTTAAAACTGTTAGAACGTTGCATGCAATGGACTTTTGTATGCGAGAAGACAATGTTCTAAAGTTAGCAGTCTAAATTATGGTCTGTAGTCTATGGGGTTAGACCGAGCATCTAACTCATGTTAAGACTATTATGTTGTCTAAAGCCTTAGAGGGGACGGTTTGTCTTGACTGTCTGGAGCTGGACTCCCAAGTAGAGACATGGATATGTTACTCGGTGGTGACATATTAGACCGGGACTAAAGCGTGATTGATCTACATAGTCCGCTATGAGTGGATCAATCTGCTTTTGACGTTCATTGTGCAATAACCTTAATCCTAAGTAAATGAACTACTTCATGTATACGACTTGTGTACTTTGATGTTCCAATGGCTAAAGCGTCTCAGAGGTAGTAAGCTTATAGACCGGTTCGTTGGGTGCATGACTTGTATACGATGAAGGGTTTGTTTGCAGATATCGGAATCATAGCTCTGAGGAGTTAAAGGTATCCTCTTAAAGGCATTATACTGAATGTGAAAATGGACAAGGCCTTGGGTCGTCTGCTGGGCGGATGACTTCTTATTCACATATGGTGAATAATCATTTTCTTGATTCGGTAGTATAATGGAACTTTAAGATAGCCTGATCAATAGGATTAAACGGACTTTGACCTAAGGCTGATCATGGATATCATATGAGGGTTTTGCATATATGACAAGGTCATTGGATGGTAGCTCGTCACAGGCTTACGTAATACGGTATATAATTGGGAGTTCAGTTTCAGGTTTATAGTGGTGTGACTATGAAATTAGTGATCATATGATTGAGTTGTTCGGTACAGAATGATGATCATATGGAATCACGGGAGCCCGATTATATATGTCCAATCAGTCCCTCTACTAGCTCTACATAATTCCTTAACGTTTGGCAAATTGATTTGTGTATGCTATTGGCTAGTTTATTATGCATGGATGGTGATGACACAGGATTAGGATGGTAGACAAGATTCTCTCCGGTTGGATTCAGATTTTGTTTTGGATAATAGAGTAAACAATTATCCGAACTCCAAATAAAGTTGCCATGATTTTATTTGAGATTGGATTGGAGTTGTAGAAAATTATCCATGAGAACAAGAATATGAAACACAACCGTTTTGTGGAATTTGAAATTTGAATTTTGAAATTTGAAATTTGAATTTTGAATTTGAAATTTGAATTTGAAATTTGAATTTGAAATTCGAATTTGAAATTTGAATTTGAAATTTAAATTTGAAATTTGAAATTTGAAATTTGAAATTTGAATTTGAAATTTGAATTTGAAATTCAAATTTTGAATCACAGTCCAAGTAGGAGTCGAATTTGTTGTGGAAAATCCACAAGGTTTGAAATTCGAATTTGAGTTGGATTTGGAGAGGATAATCTTGTTAGAATCCTACTTGAATTTTGAATCCAAATCCCAACAAAAGTGGGTGAATTTTTTGAGGATAATCCTCAATGGAAAATTCGGTTTTTTTGTGGATAAGATTCAAGGGAAAATTCAAGTTTCAATCCTAGTTGAATTTGGATTCTCTCCTTCCCTAAAAGTGGTCGAAATTTTGGAGCCTTAATCCTAGGAAATTCGGTTATTTTTTGGATAAGGTTGTGATGAGATTTAGCTTGAAAATCCTAGTGGAATTTTGATTCTTCCTTATCCTAAAAGTTACCGAAAATTTGGAGAAGATTTTCTCCTAAAGATTTTGGATTTTTTGGTTGAAAAAGGGAGATAAAATTCTAGTTAAAATCTTGTTTAGATTTGGATTGGATTTATCCTAGAAAAACCGAATTTAATTGTTAGGATTATCCTATGAAAAATTCGGATTTTTGGTTAAAGATAAGGGAGAAAATCTTTTCCTAGTCCAATTCGAATTCAGAGAATCACCTCATGCAGGTCTATAAATAGAGGTCCTGCCACTCCAGTTCTCTCAGACCACAGACTCTCAGGTGAGCAGGCTTATTGTTGCACAGCTCATCGTGACAATAAAGTTCTTTAGAGATCTGGGTGGTCGGAAGAAGACTAGCAGTGCTAGCATACCGATCGAGGTTCAGAGTGCCCACACACTCAGCCATTCGGGAATTGGAGAATAGTAGAGAAGGCTAGTTGGTTGAAGCCTCCGGTCATTCTCCTCCTGCAAGATTGGCGTCCTTGAGGTATGAGTTTTAATTGTTGTTGATTTATTGTATATGGCATCATGAGATATTTAACGATCTAAAAATTTTTATTGTTCCGCTGCGCCACTCTGATACGTTTTTACCGGTTTATTTTCCTACAATTGGTATCAGAGCCATCTCATGACTATGCCATGTACATAAATTAGACAATTACTTAGTCTTTTTATTTATGTATGGATTTGATATTTAGAGAGTGGCATTCTAGGGTTCCTTTATATTGTTATCATGTATTATGTATAAAGTATGTGGTTATTTTAATTTTTTGAATTATTATAAGCATGCTTGTTTATGCCGGTTATGGTTCCTTAGAATTTAAAAATATTATATCTAGGAATTTTTATGTAACCATGGGAGCAGTTTATTAACACTGTAATTTTCCCATGGAATTTAATTTCTGTCTCTTAGAATTTTTATGGTTAGAATTTTTTGTACACCGGAAACGGTTTAGGAAATTTTATGTAATTATTCTTGGAGGAGATTGAAGATTGAAGACCGTAATTTATTTTTCCTAAAAGTTAAATTTGATTTAAAGGTTGAAATTTTGATTGTGTGGAAAATTTCAATTTAATTGGGATTCAAATTAATTTTTGGAGATCCTAATAGGTAAATTGGAATATGACACGAAAATCGAGACACGACCCCTCGGGATAGGCCGACGGGCCTTGGTGGGGCTGCAGCCCCTGCCCTCGGGCAGGATGGGGCTGCGACAGCCCCTGTGCAGGCCCACACCACCCACGGCCGCAGGCTCTGCCTGCAGCCGAGGGTGGCGCAGCCTGGGCATGCAGCCACTGGCTGCAGGCGCTGCCTGCAGCCTGCCGGCTGTTGCGCCCAGCCTGGGCGTGCAGCCTGGCGCTGCAGGCTTGGCCTGCAGCCCGGCAGGCTGCACAAGGGGCAACCGTGGGCAGCCAGCCCCTCCGGGGTTGGTGGCTACCCACGGCGGCTGCCGCCTTCACGGGCGGCGGTGTGGCGGTCCAAAAAATTTGAAAATTTTGATTTTTAAATTTGAGATTTAATTTTAAATCATGTTTAAAAATATGTAATTGAAAATTTGAAATTTTTGAAATTACATATTATTACACATGATGATTAAAATTGTTTAAAATTTGAATTAGAAATTTACATTTGAAATTCGAATTTGGAGTTTTAATTTGAAATTTAAATTTTTGGAAATTTAAATTTTAAATAATTCTTGGGATGAGAAATAAATGGAGAGGCTACATAAAGATGGATACAAGAAGACGGAACAAAATTCAAGACCCAAAGAATGCTTTGGATGGAATTTTGTAATCTTTATTTTCTTTGTTCTAGGATGGAACCATGGCTTGGTTATTCTGTCAATTATTTTTCTGTGATATGTCATGGATGTATAAATATGTATTGATGGATGTTTTGTATGCATATTTGATAACATGTCATATAGGATAGGTGAGTGCCGCTCATACTATATTGATCATACATAATTTGACAAAACTTGCATGATTTACAAAATATTGAGTGGGAGAGGGTTTCAAACAAAACCCACGGCCTCCATTGTTGATCCATATGTGAAAGCATGGTAACGCCTCGCGTCAGTTCTGACCTGACCACACCCCTCGGTAGGTGTTTACCACCACCGGTATACTAGATTGGATCTCCTATGTGGAAAACGTGTTCGGGTGCGATCCTATTCATGACCACCCCTCGGTGGCTTGGTAGGACGTGGATCGGGCTACGTAAACAATGGTTATACACTCAAGACTCGTTTAGTTATTAACCTTCCCTAGAAGCTCTGTTAACTAAACTGGTGGCCAAATAAGCGGTTATTAATATATGTCTTAACCTTGGAGGATTTAAGGTAACATATATTAATTGGACGGGGTCCATGTTCCAGCTATTTGTTCTCATGACCACCCCTCGGTGGCTTGGGGCAATAGGTGCTGAGAATTACCGTTGCAATGCTACATGTTTTTTCAAGTTTCATGTAGGAACATACTTGTATGTTTTTATTTGCTAAATTATCTGTATATTTGCTTGGGCTTTGTAATGATGTCTAGTATAATTTTATTTCAGTTCAAAATGTCACCGACACCCCTCATTTCGATACTTACTGAAAATAAGTTGAATGGCGATAATTATAAAGACTGGAAAAGAAATCTATTAATAGTTCTCAGCTGCGAGAGACACAAGTTCGTACTGGACGAACCATGCCCACCTGGGCCCAAACCTGACACACCACTTGAGGAGGTCCCGGTTGCCTATAATCGTTGGAGAGAATCCAATGAATTAGCTCGATGCTACATCCTTGCTAGCATGACGAGTGCTTTACAAAAGCAGCATGAGACTTATCAAGTTGCTGGGGAGATCATGGATAATCTGGAGGACATGTTCGGAGGACAAGAAAAATTGGCTCGACAGTCCGCTATCACCAGCATTATGAACTCCAAGCAAAAGGCGGGTACTCCGGTGAAGGACCATATGATCACTCTAATGGGATTCTTCGCTGAGGCTGCCGAGAATGGTGCTGAGTTGGACTATAACACCCAGATCGAGATGGTGTTCAAGACTCTGTCTAAAGATTTTATGGGGTTTAAGGCCGCATACAATCTGGCGACAAAGGAGTTAGGACTTACCGAGCTCATGAAGCAACTACAGGCTTATGAGCGGATGATCAGGGATGAGGATACGGTCCGACCTAAAGGAGAGGCCAATTTGGCAGAATCTTCCAATCCCTCACGGAAGAGGAAGAGGCCAAATAAGAAGCAAGTGGCTTCCAGTTCTTCTAATCCTCCTGTCTCGGACGGGAAGAAGAAGAAGAAGAACAAGAAGCCAAAGGACCCTAAAAAGTCCAAATGCTTCCACTGTGGGAAGGTAGGTCACTTCAAGAAGGCTTGCCGGGAATTCCTAGCCTCCAAGGGCAAGGAAGGTAAGGAACTTCATTACTTAGAAGCGTGTTTGGTGGAAGAATCGAAAGACACATGAGTCATTGATTCGGGCGCCACTAATCATGTTTGTGTTTCTATACAGGGGTTCGTGGAAACGAGAAGTCTACATGATAAGAGCCTCTCGTTGCGGACTGGAGATGGCAGCTTTGTGGTGGCTGAGGCAGTGGGAGACGTTCATCTTTATTTTGATCAATTTAGGTTTATTTTATTGAAAGACTGTTTTTATGTTCCTAATTTTAGGAGGAACCTTATATCAGTAGCTTGTTTAATAAAGGATTCTTATTCAGTTTCTTTTAGTAAAAGAGTTGATATTCGTAGAAATAAGTCTTTTATCTGTTCTGGATGGATGGATGGAAACCTATATTTGATCAGACCAAAGATGTACTCACTGCTTGACACTAAATTAATTGATAACTCTAAAAGGTTGAAAGTTTCTCACTCTAACAAGGCGTATCTTTGGCATTTAAGACTTGGTCATATTAATCAGGATAGGATTAAAAGATTGGTGAAAGACGGTCCTCTGGAATCTCTGGAGGAGGTACGACTTCCCCAATGTGAGTCTTGTCTAGAGGGTAAGATGACTAAGAGGTCTTTTGGAGCTAAGGGTACAAGGGCACAGGAGCTCTTAGAAATTGTGCACACTGACGTATGTGGCCCCATGAACGTCACAGCACGAGGAGGGTTCGAGTACTATGTCTCTTTCATAGATGATTACTCGAGGTATGGATATGTGTATCTGATGCACTGCAAGAGCGAAACCTTTGATAAGTTCAAAGAGTATCGTGCGGAAGTGGAAAAGCAATTGGATAAATCCATAAAGACACTTCAATCTGATCGAGGTGGCGAATACCTCTCCGATGAATTTCTAGGACATCTTGTAGAGAATGGGATATTATCCCAATTGACTGCACTTGGTACTCCACAACAGAATGGTGTAGTCGAAAGGAGAAACAGGACCTTATTGGATATGGTACGGTCCATGATGAGTTACTCAACGCTGCCATTATCATTTTGGGGACATGCTTTACAAATGGCGTGCTATATTCTGAACCAGGTTCCGAGCAAATCAATTTCTAGAACTCCGTATGAATTGTGGCGTGGCAGGAAGCCCTCCCTTGGACATATGAGAATATGGGGCTGCCCGGCACATGTACTGGATGGGGATGCGAAGAAGTTGGAACCAAGATCAGAATTGTGCATGTTTGTAGGGTATCCAAAGGGAACTAAAGGAGGTCTGTTCTATAACTCGAAGGAACAAAAGGTCATTGTCTCAACCCATGCGACATTCTTGGAGGAAAGTCACATGAATGACTTTAAGCCTCGAAGCAAAGTGGTGCTAGAGGAGTTATCGGGTGAAAGAACTGCTCCACAGATTTCGGTCTTGGACGCAAGTCCGAGTTCCAGTGAAAGACCTGCAGACGATCAACAATTTAGGGTGCCTCGTCGTAGTGGGAGGGTTTCTAAGAAACCTAATTTCTTCATGTATGATGCTGAGGTCTACCAGGCCGAGGCTCATGAGCATGAGGAAGATCCGGTCACATATGATGAAGCTATAAAGGATGTTGATTCTAGATCTTGGAAACAGGCTATGAACAATGAGATGGATTCTATGAAATCCAACTCTGTTTGGGAACTTGTAGATTTGCCGGATGGGATAAAACCCATTGGATGCAAATGGGTCTATAAAAGAAAGAAGGATGCGGAAGGGAGAGTGGAAACTTTCAAAGCTAGACTAGTTGCAAAGGGATACACGCAAAAGGCTGGAATTGATTATGAGGAAACCTTTTCGCCTGTTGCTATGCTGAAGTCTATCCGTATTCTTCTGTCCATTGCTACGGCTCTCGATTACGAGATCTGGCAAATGGATGTCAAGACGGCATTCTTGAATGGCCATCTTGAATAGTGTATCTATATGATACAGCCCGAAGGGTTCGTAACAAAAGGCCAAGATAGGAAAGTCTGCAAGTTGCTTAGATCCATTTATGGATTAAAGCAGGCATCCCGCTTATGGAACCAGAGGTTCGATCAAGCGATTAAGACATTTGGTTTTGAGCAGAACGTTGATGAACCTTGTGTTTATAAACGGATTAAGGATGGAAAAGTGGTCTTTCTGATACTCTATGTCGATGATATACTACTCATTGGGAATGATGTAGGGAACTTATCATCGGTCAAGCTTTGGTTATACCAACAGTTTGACATGAAGGACTTGGGAGAAGCTAATTATGTTCCAGGCATTCGTCTTTTCAGAGATCGAAAGAACAAAATGATAGCATTATCCCAAGCTTCATACATAGATAAAATAATTGACAAATATGCAATGCTAGAGGCAAAGAAAGGCTCACAACCTTCTATTGCCGGTTTAACTCTTTCATTGGATGACTGTCCCAAGGCATCGGAAGAAAGAGAGCGTATGAGTAAGGTCCCTTATGCATCCGCTGTGGGTAGCCTTATGTACGCTATGCTTTGCACTCGCCCGGACATATGTTTGGCAGTAGGTATGGTGAGTCGATATCAAGCGAATCCTGGAACCAAGCACTGGCAAGCAGTAAAGCATATACTCAAGTATCTTAAGAGAACGAGGGATTATATGCTAGTGTATTATGGAGGGGACCTAACACCCGTAGGATACACGGACTCAGACTTCCAGAATTGTAAGGATTCGAGGAAATCGACATCTAGATCAGTGTTTTTACTCGGAGGAGGCGCCATTGTGTGGAGGAGCGTGAAGCAGGGCTGCACAGCTGACTCTACTATGGAGGCTGAGTATGTGGCTGCGGCTGAGGCATCTAAAGAAGCGGTTTGGCTCCGCAAGTTCTTTAGAGACCTTGAGGTCATTCCGGGTATTGACAAGCCTATCACACTTTACTGTGATAATACAGGGGCTATTGCCAACACAAGGGAATCTCGGCACCACAAGAGGACCAAGCACATAGATCGGAGGTATCACATTATTAGAGGGCATGTGGAGACAGGACAAGTGGATGTATGTAAGATCGCGTCCGAGGACAACATCGCTGATCCCTTTACTAAGACTTTGGTAGCTAGAAGCTTTGAGAGGCATGTAGAGGCGATGGGGATGCGTAACATGGCACATCTGCTGGCTTAGGGCAAGTGGGAGATTGTTAGGAAATGCCCTAAGTATTAGAGACATTTTGATGTATTCATTTTGAACTGGATAATAAAATTATACATAGAGGTTATTCATTACATTGCTATCTGTCCTCGTCTTATTTACATGTTAAAGTAAATGTAAGCAAATATGGCTCATTAACTGCTTGTGTTAAAACTGTTAGAACGTTGCATGCAATGGACTTTTGTATGCGAGAAGACAATGTTCTAAAGTTAGCAGTCTAAATTATGGTCTGTAGTCTATGGGGTTAGACCGAGCATCTAACTCATGTTAAGACTATTATTTTGTCTAAAGCCTTAGAGGGGACGGTTTGTCTTGACTGTCTGGAGCTGGACTCCTAAGTAGAGACATGGATATGTTACTCGGTGGTGACATATTAGACCGGGACTAAAGCGTGATTGATCTACGTAGTCCGCTATGAGTGGATCAATCTGCTTTTGACGTTCATTGTGTAATAACCTTAATCCTGAGTAAATGAACTACTTCATGTATATGACTTGTGTACTTTGATGTTCCAATGGCTAAAGCGTCTCAGAGGTAGTAAGCTTATAGACCGGTTTGTTGGGTGCATGACTTGTATACGATGAAGGGTTTGTTTGCAGATATCGGAATCATAGCTCTGAGGAGTTAAAGGTATCCTCTTAAAGGCATTATACTGAATGTGAAAATGGACAAGGCCTTGGGTCGTCTGCTGGGCGGATGACTTCTTATTCACATATGGTGAATAATCATTTTCTTGATTCAGTAGTATAATGGAACTTTAAGATAGCCTGATCAGTAGGATTAAACGGACTTTGACCTAAGGCTGATCATGGATATCATATGAGGGTTTTGCATATATGACAAGGTCATTGGATGGTAGCTCGTCACAGGCTTACGTAATACGGTATATAATTGGGAGTTCAGTTTCAGGTTTATAGTGGTGTGACTCTGAAATTAGTGATCATATGATTGAGTTGTTCGGTACAGAATGATGATCATATGGAATCACGGGAGCCCAATTATATATGTCCAATCAGTCCCTCTACTAGCTCCACATAATTCCTTAACGTTTGGCAAATTGATTTGTGTATGCTATTGGCTAGTTTATTATGCATGGATGGTGATGACACAGGATTAGGATGGTAGACAAGATTCTCTCCGGTTGGATTCAGATTTTGTTTTGGATAATAGAGTACACAATTATTCGAACTCCAAATAAAGTTGCCATGATTTTATTTGAGATTGGATTGGAGTTGTAGAAAATTATCCATGAGAACAAGAATATGAAACACAACCGTTTTGTGGAATTTGAAATTTGAATTTTGAAATTTGAATTTTGAATTTTGAATTTGAAATTTGAATTTGAAATTTAAATTTGAAATTCGAATTTGAAATTTGAATTTGAAATTTAAATTTGAAATTTGAAATTTGAAATTTGAAATTTGAATTTGAAATTTGAAATTCAAATTTTGAATCACAGTCCAAGTAGGAGTCGAATTTGTTGTGGAAAATCCACAAGGTTTGAAATTCGAATTTGAGTTGGATTTAGAGAGGATAATCTTGTTAGAATCCTACTTGAATTTTAAATCCAAATCCCAACAAAAGTGGGCGAATTTTTTGAGGATAATCCTCAATGGAAAATTCGGTTTTTTGTGGATAAGATTCAAGGGAAAATTCAAGTTTCAATCCTAGTTGAATTTAGATTCTCTCCTTCCCTAAAAGTGGCCGAAATTTTGGAGCCTTAATCCTAGGAAATTCGGTTATTTTTTGGATAAGGTTGAGATGAGATTTAGCTTGAAAATCCTAGTGGAATTTTGATTCTTCCTTATCCTAAAAGTGGCCGAAAATTTGGAGAAGATTTTCTCCTAAAGATTTCGGATTTTTTGGTTGAAAAAGAGAGATAAAATTCTAGTTAAAATCTTGTTTAGATTTGGATTGGATTTATCCTAGAAAAACCGAATTTAATTGTTAGGATTATCCTATGAAAAATTCGGATTTTTGGTTAAAGATAAGGGAGAAAATCTTTTCCTAGTCCAATTCGAATTCAGAGAATCACCTCATGCAGGTCTATAAATAGAGGTCCTGCAACTCCAGTTCTCTCAGACCACAGACTCTCAGGTGAGCAGGCTTATTGTTGCACAGCTCATCGTGACAATAAAGTTCTTTAGAGATCTGGGTGGTCGGAAGAAGACTAGCAGTGCTAGCATACCGATCGAGGTTCAGAGTGCCCACACACTCAGCCATTCGGGAATTGGAGAATAGTAGAGAAGGCTAGTTGGTTGAAGCCTCCGGTCATTCTCCTCCTGCAAGATTGGCGTCCTTGAGGTATGAGTTTTAATTGTTGTTGATTCATTGTATATGGCATCATGAGATATTTAACGATCTAAAAATTTTTATTGTTCCGCTGCGCCACTCTGATACGTTTTTACCGGTTTATTTTCCTACAGCTTTTAATTCAAATCAAATCTCCTTTATTTCCTACACTTTATGGCCGAATTTCTTCTTTATATTTAAGGGATGAAATTTGAGTTTGAATCCTCCTTGGATTTGTGGGATTTAAATTTTAATTAAAAAATCCCAAGTAATGGCCGAATATTTTAGGGTTTTTGAAGTCAAAATTGTTGACTTTTTGAGTGGGATTTGACTAGGAAACCATCCTAGGGTTTCCAAAAGATTTTTAATTAATTTTTTTGGCACACTAATTTTATTTAAATAATCTATTGACCCTTAAATAAAATTTAAGGCGTCACAGTTACTATTCAAAAATACTATTTAACAGTTAGTATTCAAAAATACTGTTTAACGGTTACTATTTAAAAATACTATTTATTCAACTGTGCGGAAGATTAACTTGTGGTGTCTCCATACCCTCGCCTCATATCTGCCTCCGCCACTGTCATTGCCCATTGTGGTTTAAGCCATAGGTTGCTTACCTACAGTATGAACATACTCTGTGAGCTTTATGCCTAGTAAGTACAACATGTTAACCGCAAAACATGTTTAGAGCATAGTACATACTTAAAACCATGTAAACATGTCATAACCAACACATCTTACTAAGACATTCCACATATCAGAACAACACACATCCCAGAATGCAGAACATCATATACTGAATCATAACATACAGAATGCATAACAGATACCTCGTGTATTGAATGCATCTTACTGCAAATGGAAGCATAGCGAACTATATCTAATGCATACCATGTACAATGCATGGTCCGGTTATGCTCATTTATGCTTCTTACTCTCTTTTCTTTCTTATGTCTACGTAGGGCCCGTTATGGATATATTTTATAGCCTTGGCCTGTTATACATTATGAGCCTCGGCTCATTAGATTTTGTGGGCCTTGGCCCGTTACGGACATATTTTATGGCCTTGGCCTTTTATACATTATGACCCTCAGCTCGTTAGATTTTGTAGGCCTTGGCCCGTTATACAGACACCCTTATTTTTATCTGGTTTATCTGATTTGACCATATGCTTCTCTAACCTATCCCTAATCTTATGTAGTAGGGACGTATGGTACCTAACTTTGTTCTTTCATCAATCTATGCGATTGTGAAACTAAATGCTCTTATACATGCTGTACATCAATGTGTGCATGCTATGTATATTTAATATACTGTAAAACTATCATTTCAAATTCATTTTATTCATGCCGTAGGCAGAGTTGTACTTACCTAATTACAAGCAACTTGCGTACTCATGCCTTTAACAAATTACGTGTGACCACCTGTCATCAATAATATTCCTCATTAATACTCTCGTTGAGTCACCATTAACGTTAGTGACTATATCTTGTGTTTCTATGGGGTACCAAGGCCCGTCGGTACCCTATTGGCCTACTATGGGGATTTGGTGTCTAACTTGTACCGTATTTGATTAATTGTGTACTTGATAGATTAATCCTCGTTCCTCACAGTGTTGTTCGAAACATGATCCTTGACTGGGTGCCGGCCAGTCAACTGACCGGTACCTCACGCGTTGGTAACTAAATAGCCTATCAGGTTACTACGCGTAAACTTAGTATAGTAACTGACCAGGTTACTTCGCTTGTTGGGGTGTGGTAGCCTACTGGGCTATTATTCCTTGTTTGGTGTAATGGCCCACTGGGCCATTATTGGTCTTGCTACCAGTCTTCCACTGAGCAATAAAATAGTGAATTAAAGAGAATGTATTTTTGAAAAACAAAGTACATATGTTATATATTTGTAAATTATGTTGTACTTCAAAAAGACAACTAAAAATTTGTATTATATTTTATATGGCTTTCATACTTATCTTTCGTCAGAGAAAAATATTTTGAAAAGAAAAAAAAATTATGGGCGAAATTTTGGTCCCTGAAACATGAGAGTGATAAGAAAAAGAGTTTTAAATGGTGACCTGGATTCGGTGCATGGGCTGTCTTAGTCGACTGTGGGGTCAGACCTCGGTGGTTTCGCGTGGCTGGATTCAGGGGTGCCACAATACCTATAGTACACTTCTCAATTTATCAGCTCATTAGGTGTGTTAGTCTTGCTACACCCTATTATCTGTAGGACTTACATCTAATGTACCACTAGTACATAATGAAATATTATAGTATTTCATATTGCAGACATAAAAATGCTTGAAATTACCACAACTGCGACAGTGTCCACCCTAGGAAATCCTCTGCAGTTTTAATATCTTCTCTAGTTTGGGTTCCTACAAACGAAGTATTGTTTGTTAATACCCATCATCAATTATCACTTTGGATATATTTATTTTGTGATAAATTTTTAAATACATTTTCAACTCTTTATGTGGTACACAAACTGCAACACACCCGTGTTCAAGCCCGTGTACCTCTCGGGTTTGCATTACACAGCCGTGTTTTATAGTACACGCCCGTGTACTTATAATTTTAAGATTTTTAACTTTAAATCTTTATTTTTGCCTCTAGAATCTGATTTTAAGCTTTCTAGATCCTTTACGGTCCTTTCCTAGCCTTTCGAAAATTTTCGGTCAAAATGACCATTTTGCCCCTGACGAGTCTTGGGACCGTAACAATTCCATTCTATCATTTTTTTTTTTGGATTTTCTAAGCCCAAATATCATAAAATATTATTCCCTAGGCTTCTATATCTTTTTATAGCTTTATTTACTACAAAATCAATAACTATTTATCACCCGACTCTTGGGTGCTATTCATCCGACACCTAGGGTCATTTCTTGTTTTTCTAGCATTTCGAAGTCTCAAATGGCTATTTCACTACTCCTAAAACGTTTCTCATCGCGTCCTCGAGTCTCAATTCCCGAGGGGCTTGAGTTTTCTGTCCCGTTCACAACTTTCCCCCCTCGTTTCTTAAAATACCCCTAACGTAAATTTTGCATCGTTCTTGGTATTTTAGACACTAAAGGGTCGTTTTACTCTTTCTTTTGGGTTTGGTTTTCATTATTAACCCTAATCCACAGAGGGGTCTCAATTTTATTTCCAAGCCTAACATTCTTACCCCTCGTTTCTTGAAATGCACTTACGCCGTTTTAGAAATTTCGACAGCATTTATGCTTGTATTTTTAGGTTTCCCCGGTGTTAGGTACACCTCATAACCTTTGTATGTGTCACATACTATACCAGAGGCCTATTTTATAAAAAGTTATCAAACTTTGTATAAAAATTCTCCACATTAACATTATTCAAATCACAACACAAATCCATTTATTTTCTTCCATGTTAGCCACGGTTTCACTTAGAAAACATCACCAAGAAAATTTTTATCATAATTCATTTATCCCATTCCATTTCTTAAGGTTTCTAATGTACATTAATCATTAAAAACCTAAGAAAATTTTTCATTTAAACCTAGGCACATGCCACGGTTTTCATGTCCAATTTCATAAGAAAATTTTTCCTAATTCTTATAGGCATTTATCAACATTTTTCATCACCAAAACTTCCCATTTCTCATGCATATTGGCCACGGGTTTCTCAATGAAACTTGCACAAAATTTGCTTGTTTCTTAATTATAACACATGCTTTCATCACTAGAACACCAAATTGACACAACACTAAAACCAAACATCAAAATTTCAACAATTTTCCACACCATTGAAGCCATGGGTTTTAGAAGAAAAATCAAAGAAAAATGCTTTAATTTAGAAGCTCACCTTATCATTGTGTTTCCTTGTAACTTAGACTTGAATTGGAAGCTAATTTGGTGTAAGAAACCTGTCAAATTTTTGGCTAAAAATGGGAAGAAAGCTCACAGTTTTGGAGAGCAAGAAGTGGGTTTCATTTTGTGAATTTTCATAATGAATTTTCATGCCTAACTAGCAAATTTTTTCCAACAATTAGCTAATTGTCTAGGAACTTTTTTGCTAACTTTTTGGGCCAAAATTGAAACTTTTTGTTGATTTTTTCTCTATTTTGGTCAAACCCCTTTTTCATTTTTTCTTAAATTTTTTTCAACCCTTTTTGGCTAAATCATGGCCCTTGATCAAGCTTAGCATTAATCCTAGTCATACAAATCACCATACTTACTTTACAAGTTTATAATTTCTTATTTATTACATCATATTAATTATGTCATAGGTGACATTATCTAATTAATCTATGGATTAATTCGTTGTCACAGTTTGACCAAAAGTCAAACCGAACGGAACTTTACCGAAATCACGTAGTTGAGCTCCGAGTGTATTTAGTGCGATCGGTCTACCTTATTTTGCTCATTTGACTAGAATTCATTGCCGTAAAATTTCATCTTTTAGTGCACTTCTGTGCACTCTTCAGGGTTTTTGGCTTCGTTTTCGAGCTATCTCACCCAATTCTATACGGGAAGATTTTCCATCTCTGAACTCACACTCTTTAACACTGTTAGAACATTTTCATACTGTTCTCAATAGTATTAAAATATAGCTTTTCCATATTTTATTCATTAAAATTGTTATGTACATACAATTTTAATTCTCTCCGAGAATCTAAAAATTCCCGGTTATCATATAGTGGACTCGGTTAGGGTGGCATGAATCGTAACCGGTTCGAGTCAAAGTTACTATTCATTGGTCAAAAATCAAGTACTGTTCATGTGTGAATAGTACTATTCATAGGAAATTTTATTTTGATGTTTTTGAATCTCTGTGATTCATATTATGCATGTTTGATCTTATTGAACCTATTAGCTCACTGGTTTCCTCATGTTACAGGTAAAAAACCTATCTACTAGATTACCTGGATGGCGGTAGGATACGTGATGTCAATGGGATAGGGAATCCACTGTGGATTATGGACCTGCTACCAGTCTTCCACTGAGCATCAAAAGATAGACAGATGAAGAAAATGTATTTTTGAGAAACAAAGTTAAGATTATGTATTTTTGTAAATACTGTATTGTATTGCAAAAAGACAACTAAAAGTTTAGTTTTAAATTTTATATGGCTTTCATACTTGGCTTTCATGTGAGGAAAGTATTTTGAAAAGAAGAAAAATATGGGTGAAAATTTTGGGCCCTGAAAATGAGAGATTCAAAGTAAAAGAGTTTTTAAATGACAATTTGATGAGGCGCACGGTCTGTCTCGATTGACTATGGAGTTGAATTGTGACGGTTTCACATGGCCAAGGTCGGGGGCATCACAGGTTGGTATCAGAGCAGTTGATCATATCCCTATTGGCACAAAACACAGCCTACTTGTCAATCCAAGTAAGTTAGATTTCCTTAAGTTAGTTAACTTTTTGTTTATATGAGGTTATGTATTTTGTAGGATATAAGATGACTAGGCCACCATACGTGTGACCTCATCCATATAGACGGAGAGGACCTATCAGTGTATGGTGTTAGGAAATGCCCTAAGTATTAGAGACATTTTGATGTATTTATTTTGAATTGGATAATAAAATTATATATAGAGGTTATTCATTACATTGCTATCTGTCCTCATTTTATTTACATGTTAAAGTAAATATAAGCAAATATGGCTCCCTAACTGCTTGTGTTAAACTGTTAGAACGTTGTATGCAATGGACATTTGTATGCGAGAAAACAATGTTCTAAAGTTAGCGGTCTAAACTATGGTCTGTAGTCTATGGGGTTAGACCGAGCATCTAACTCGTGTTAAGACTATTATATTGTCTAAAGCCTTAGAGGGGACGGTTTGTCTTGACTATCTGGAGTTGGACTCCTAAGTAGAGACAAGATATTTTGCTTGGTGGTGACATATTAGACCAAGACTAAAGCGTGATTAATCTACGAAGTCCGGTTTGAGTGGATCGATCTACTTTTGATGTTCATTATGCAGTAACCTTAATCCTGAGTAAAAGGACAGCTTCATGTATATGACTTGTGCACTTTGATGTTCCAATGGCTAAAGCGTCTCAGAGGTAGTAAGCTTATAGACCGGCTCGTTGGGTGCATAGGATTAGAATGGTGGACAAGATTCTCTCCGGTTGGATTCAGATTTTGTTTTGGATAATAGAGTACATAATTGTTCGAACTCTAAATAAAGTTGCCATGATTTTATTTGAGATTGGATTGGAGTTGTAGAAAATTATCCATGAGAACAAGAATTTGAAATACAACTGTTTTGTGGATTTTGAATTTTGAATTTTGAATTTTGAATTTTGAAATTGAAATTTGAATTTGAAATTTGAATTTGAAATTCGAATTTGAAATTTGAATTTGAAATTCGAATTTGAGTTGGATATGGAGAGGAAAATCTTATTAGAATCCTACTTGAAATTTGAATCCAAATCCTAACCAAATATGGATGAAAATTTTGAGGATTATCCTCAATGAATTTTTGGATTTTTGTGGATAAGGTTCAAGGAAAAATTCAAGTTTCAATCTCAGTTGAATTTGGATTCTCTCCTCAATGATAATGGCCAAATTTTTGGAGTAAATCTCCTAGGAGATTTTTGGTTATTTTGGATAAGGATGAGATAAGATTCGAGCTTGAAAATCTAGTGGAATTTTGATTCTTCCTTATCCAAAAGTGGCAGAAATCTTGGTGGAGATTTCTCCTTTGAATTTTCAGATTTTTTGGTTGAAAAAGGGAGATAAAATTCTAGTTAAAATCTTGTTTAGATTTGGATTGGAATTATCCTAAAGTGGCCGAATTTACTGTTGGGATTTTCCCCTTGGAAAATTCAGATTTTGTGCTTGTGGATAAGGGAGAATATCTTCTCCTAATCCAAATCGAATTCAGAGAATCACCTCATGCAGGTCTATAAATAGAAGTCCAGCCACTCCAGTTCTCTAAGACCACAGACTCTCAGTTGAGCAGGCTTATTATTGCACAACTCACCGTGACAATAAGTTCTTTAGAGATCTGAGTGGTCGGAAGAAGACTAGCAGTGCTAGCATCCCGATCGAGGTTCAGAGTGCCCACACACTCAGCCATTCGGGAATTGGAGAATAGTAGAGAAGACTAGTTGGTTGAAGCCCTCTGGTCATTCTCCTCCGGCAAGATTAACGTCCTTGGGGTATGAGTTTTAATTGTTGTTGGTTTATTGTATATGGCATCATGAGATATTTAACGATCTAAAAATTTTTAATTATTCCGCTGCACCACTCTGATACGTTTTTATTGATTAATTTTCCTACAATTGGTATCAGAGACATCTCATGACTATGCCATGTACATAAATTAGACAATTACTTAGTCTTTTTATTTATGTATGGATTCGATATTTAGAGAGTGGCATTCTAGGTTTCCTTTATGTTGTTATCATGTATTATGTATAAAGTATGTGGTTATTTTAATTTTTTGAATTATTATAAGCTTGATTATTTTTTCAGTTATGGTTCCTTAGAATTTAGAAAAATTATATCTAGGATTTTTTATGTAACCACGGGAGCAGTTTTTTAATATTGTAATTTTTCCATGGATTTTAATTTTTGTCTCTTAGAATTATTATGATTAGAATTTTTGTATACCGGAAATGGTTTAGGAAATTTTATATAATTATTCTTGGAGGAGATTGAAGATTGAAGACCGTAATTTATTTTTCCTAAAAGTTAAATTTGATTTAAAGGTTGAAATTTTGATTGTGTGGAATATTTCAATTTAATTGGGATTCAAATTAATTTTTGGAGATCCTAATAGGTAAATTGGAATATGGCACGAAAATCGAGACACGACCCCGCCGTCGGGCCTTGGTGGGGCTGTAGTCCTTGCCCTCGGGCAGGATGGGGCTGCAACAGCCCCTGTGCAGGCCATAACCACCCACGGGCATAGGCTTGGCCTACAGCCGAGGGTGGCCGTGGCCTCCCCAAGGCTGGCCGCAGCCTGGGCGTGCAGCCTGCCGGCTATTGCGCCCAGCCTAGGCGTGCAGCCTGGCGCTGCAGGCTTGGCTTGTAGCCCGGCAAGGCTGCACATTGGGGCGGCCATGGGCTGCTAGCCCCCCGGGGGCTGGGGGATGCCTACGACGGCTGCCGCCACCGGGGGTGGTGGTGCGACGGTCCAAAAAAATCAAAAAATTTTGATTTTTAAGTTTGAGATTTAATTTTAAATCATGTTCAAAAATATGTAATTGAAAATTTGAAAATTTTGAAATTATATATTATTACACATGATGTTTAAAATTGTTTAAAAATTTGAATTTGAAATTCAAATTTGGAATTTGAATTTGAAATTCAAATTTGGAATTTGAATTTTAAATTCAAATTTGGAATTTGAATTTGAAATTTAAATTTTAAATGATTCATGAGATGAGAAATAAATAGAGAGGCTACATAAAGATGGATACAAGAAGACTGAACAAAATTCAAGATCCAAAGAATGCTTTGGATGGAATTTTGTAATCTTTATTTTCTTTATTCTAGGATGGAACCATGGCTTGGTTATTCTATCAATTATTTTTTCTGTGATATGTCATGGATGTATAAATATGAATTGATGGATGTTTTGTATGCATAATTGGTAACATGTCATATAGGATAAGTGAGTGCCGCTCATACTATATTGATCATACATATTTGTCAAAACTTGCATGTTTTTCAAAATATTGAGTGGGAGATGGTTTCAAACAAAACCCACGGCCTCCATTGTTGATCCATATGTGAAAGCATGGTAACGCCTCGCGTCAGTTCTGCCCTGACCATACCCCTTGGTAGGTTTTTACCACCGCCGGTATACTAGATTGGATCTCCTATGTGGAAAACGTGTTCGAGTATGATCCTATTCATGACCACCCCTCGGTGACTTCTTAGGACGTGGATCAGGCTACGTAAACAATGGTTATACACTCAAGACTCGTTTAGTTATTAACCTTCCCTAGAAGCTCTGTTAACTAAACTGGTGGCCAAATAAGCGGTTATTAATATATGTCTTAACCTTGGAGGATTTAAGGCAACATATATTAATTGGACGGGTCCATGTTCCGGCTATTTGTTTTCATGACCACCCCTCGGTGGCTTGGGGCAATAGGTGTTGAGAATTATCGTTGCAATGCTACATGTTTTTCAAGTTTCGTGTAGGAACATACTTGTATGTTTTATTTGCTAAATTATCTGTATATTTGCTTGGGCTTTGTAATGATGTCTAGTATAATTTTATTTCAGTTCAAAATGTCACCGACACCCCTCATTTCAATACTTACTAAGAATAAACTGAATGGTGATAATTATAAGGATTGGAAAAGAAATCTGTTGATAGTTCTCAACTGCGAGAGACACAAGTTTGTACTAGACGAACCATGCCCACCAGGGCTAAAACCTGACACACCGCTTGAAGAGGTCCCAATTGCCTATACTGGTTGGAGAGAATCCAATGATATAGCTCGATGCTACATGCTTGCTAGCATGACGAGTGCTTTACAAAAGCAGCATGAGAATTATCAGGTTACTAGGGAGATCATGGACAATCTGGAGGACATGTTCGGAGGCCAAGAAAAGTTGGCTCGACAGTCCGCTATAACCAGCATTATGAACTCTAAGTAAAAGGCGGGTACTCCGGTGAAGGACCATATGATCACTATAATGGGATTCTTCGCTGAGGCTGCCGAGAACGGTGTTGAGTTGGACTACAACACCCAGATCGAGATGGTGTTCAAAACTCTGTCTAAAGATTTTATGGAGTTTAAGGCTGCATACAATCTGGCAACAAAGGAGTTAGGACTAACCGAGCTCATGAAGCAACTCTAAGCTTATGAGCAGATGATCAGGGATGGGGATGCGGTCCAACCCAAAGGAGAGGCCAATTTGGTGGAATCTTCCAAACCCTCTCGGAATAGGAAGAGGCCAAACTAGAAGCAAGCGGCTTCCAGTTCTTCTAATCCTTCTATCTCGGATGGGAAGAAGAAGAAGAAGAACAAGAAGCCTAAGGACCATAAAAAGTCCAAGTGCTTCCGCTGTGGGAAGGTAGGTCACTTTAAGAAGGCTTGCCGGGAATTCCTAGCCACCAAGGGCAACGAAGGTAAGGAACTTCACTACTTAGAAGCGTGTTTGGTGGAAGAATCGAAAGACACTTGGGTCATTGATTCAAGTGCCACTAATCATGTTTGTGTTTCTATGCAGGGGTTCGTGGAAACGAGAAGTCTACATGATAGGAGCTTCTCATTGCGGACTGGAGATAGTAGCTTGGTGGTGGTTGAGGAAGTGGGAGATATTTACCTTTACTTTGATCAATTTAGGTTTATTTTGTTGAAAGACTGTTTTTATGTTCCTAATTTTAGGAGGAACCTTATATCGGTAGCTTGTTTAACAAAGGATTCTTATTCAATTTCTTTTAGTAAAAGAGTTGATATTCGTAGAAATAAGTCTTTTATCTGTTCTGGATGGATGGATGGAAACCTATATTTGATCAAACCAAAGATGTACTCACTGGTTGACACTGAATTAATAGATAACTCTAAAAGGTTGAAAGTTTCTCACTCTAACAAGTCGTATCTTTGGCATTTAAGACTTGGTCATATTAATCAGGATAGGATTCAAAGATTGGTGAAAGACGGTCCTCTGGAATCTCTGGAGGAGGTACGTCTTCCTCAATGTGAATCTTGTCTAGAGGGAAAGATGACTAAGAGGTCTTTTAGAGCTAAAGGTACAAGGGCTCAGGAGTTCTTAGAAATTGTGCACACTGACGTATATGGCCCCATGAACGTCACAGCATAAGGAGGGTTCGAGTATTATGTCTCCTTTATAGACGATTACTCGAGGTATGGATATGTGTATCTGATGCACCGCAAGAGCGAAACCTTTGACAAGTTCAAAGAGTATCGTGCGGAAGTGGAAAAGCAATTGGATAAATCCATAAAGACACTTCGATCTGATCGAGGTGGCGAATACCTCTCCGATGAATTTCTAGGACATCTTGTAGAGAACGGGATATTATCCCAATTGACTACAACTGGTACTCCACAATAGAATGGTGTAGCCGAAAGGAGAAATAGGACCTTGTTGGATATGGTACGGTCCATGATGAGTTATTCAACGCTACCATTATCATTTTAGGGATATGCTTTACAAACGGCATGCTATATTCTGAACTAGGCTCTAAGCAAATCAATTCCTAGAACTCCGCATGAATTGTGGCATGGCAGGAATCCCTCCCTTGGACATATGAGAATATGGGGCTGCCCGACACATGTACTAGATGGGGATGCGAAAAAGTTGGAACAAAGATCAGAATTGTGCATGTTTATAGGGTATCCAAAGGGAACTAAAGGAGGTCTGTTCTATAACCCAAAGGAATAAAAAGTCATTGTCTTAACCCATGCGGCATTCTTGGAGGAAAGTCACATGAATGACTTTAAGCCTAAAAGCAAAGTAGTGCTAGAGGAGTTATCGGGTAAAAGAACTACTCCACAGATTTCGCTCTTAGACGCAAGTCCGAGTTTCGGTGAAAGACCTGCAGATGATCAACAATTTAGGGTGCCTCGTCGTAGTGGGAGGGTTTTGAAGAAACCTAATTTCTTCATGTATGATGCTAAGGTATACCAAGCCGAGGCTCATGAGCATGAGGATGATCTGGTCACCTATGATGAAGCTATAAATGATGTTGATTCTAAATCTTGGAAATAGACTATGAATAACGAGATGAATTCTATGAAATCCAACTCTGTTTGGGAACTTGTAGATTTTCCGGATGGGATAAAACCCATTGGATGCAAATGGGTCTACAAAAGAAAGAAGGATGTAGAAGGGAGAGTGGAAACTTTCAAAGCTAGACTGGTTACGAAGGAGTACACACAAAAGGCTGGAATCGATTATGATGAAACCTTTTCGCCTGTTGCTATGCTAAAGTCTATCCGTATTCTTCTGTCCGTTGCTGCGGCTCTCGATTACGAGATCTGGCAAATGGATGTTAAGACAGCATTCTTGAATAGCCATCTTGAAGAGTGTATCTATATGATACAGCTCGAAGGGTTCATAGCGAAAGACCAAGAAAGGAAAGTCTGCAAGTTGCTTAGATCCATTTATGGATTAAAGCAAGCATCCCGCTCATGGAACTAGAGGTTTGATCAAGCGATTAAGACATTTGGTTTTGAGCAGAACGTTGATGAACCCTATGTTTATAAACGTATGAAGGATGGAAAAGTGGTCTTTCTTATACTCTATGTCGATGATATACTACTCATTAGGAATGATGTAGGGAACTTATCATCGACCAAGCTTTGGTTACACCAACAGTTTGACATGAAGGACTTGGGAGAAGCTAATTATGTTCTAAGCATTCGTCTCTTTAGAGATCGAAAGAACAAAATGATAGCGTTATCCCAAGCTTCATACATAGATAAAATAATTGACAAATATGCAATGCAAAAGGCAAAGAAAGGTACACAACCTTCTATTGCTAGTCTAACTCTTTCATTGGATGACTGTCCCAAGACATCGGAAGAAAGAGAGTGTGTGAGTAAGGTCCCTTATGCATCTACTGTGGGTAGCCTTATGTATGCTATGCTTTGCACTCGCCCGGACATATGTTTTGCAGTAGGTATAGTGAGTCGATATCATGCGAATCCTGGAACCAAGTACTGGCAAGCAGTAAAGCATATGTTCAAGTATCTTAAGAGAATGAGGGATTATATGCTGGTGTATTCTGGAGGGGACCTAACACCCGTGGGATACACAGACTTAGACTTCCAGACTTGTAAGGATTCGAGGAAATCGGCATCTAGATTAATGTTTTTGCTCGGAGGAGGTGCCATTGTGTGGAGGAGCGTGAAGCAGGGCTGCACAGCTGACTCTACTATGGAGGCTGAGTATGTGGCTGTAGCTGAGGCATCTAAAGAAGCGGTTTGACTCCGCAAGTTCTTTAGAGACCTTGAGGTCATTCCAGGTGTTGACAAGCCTATCACACTTTACTGTGATAACACTGGGGCTATTGTCAACACAAGGGAATCTCAGCACCACAAGAGGACCAAGCACATAGATCGGAGATATCATATTACTAAAGGACACGTGGAGACAGGACAAGTAGATGTATGTAAGATCACGTCCGAGGACAATATTGCCGATCCCTTTACTAAGACTTTAGTGGCTAGAAGCTTTGATAGGCATGTAGAGGCGATGGGGATGCGTAACATGGCACATCTGCTGGCTTAGGGCAAGTGGGAGATTATTAGGAATGCCCTAAATATTAGAGACATTTTGATGTATTTATTTTGAATTGGATAATAAAATTATATATAGAGGTTATTCATTACATTGCTATCTGTCCTCGTTTTATTTACATGTTATAAAGTAAATGTAAGCAAATATGGCTCCCTGACTGGTTGTGTTAAACTGTTAGAATCTTGCATGCAATGGACTTTTGTATGTGAGAAGACAATGTTCTAAAGTTAGCGGTCTAAACTATGGTCTGTAGTCTATGGGGTTAGACCGAGCATCTAACTCATGTTAAGACTATTATGTTGTCTAAAGCCTTAGAGGGGACAGTTTGTCTTGACTATCTGGAGCTGGGCTCCTAAGTAGAGACATAGATATGTTGCTTGGTGGTGACATATTAGACCGGGACTAAAGTGTGATTGATCTACGAAGTCTGCTTTGAGTGGATCGATCTGCTTTTGACGTTCATTGTGCAGTACACCTAATCCTGAGTAAAACGACAGCTTCATGTATATGACTTGTGTACTTTGATGTTCCAATGGCTAAAGCGTCTCAGAGGTAGTAAGCTTATAGACCGGTTCGTTGGGTGCATGACTTGTATACAATGAAGGGTTCGTTTACAGATATCGGAATCATAGTTCTAATGAGGAGTTAAGGATATCCTCTTAAAGGTATTATACTGAATGTGAAAATGGACAAGGCCTTGGGTCGTCTACAGGGTGGATGACTTCTTATTCACGTATGGTGAATAATCATTTTCTTAATTCGGTAGTATAATGGAACTTTAAGATAGCCTGATCAGTAGGATTAAACGGACTTTGGCCTAAGGCTGATCATGGATATCATATGAGGGTTCTGCATACATGACAAGGTCATTGGATAATAGCTTGTCACAGGCTTACGTAATACGGTGTATAATTGAGAGCTCAGTTTCAGGTTTATAGTGGTATGACTCTGAAATTATTGATCATATGATTGAGTTGTTCGGTAAAGAATGATGATCGTATGGATTTGCGGGGCCTGATTATATATGTCCAATTGGTCCTTCTGCTAGCTCCACATAATTCCTTAACGTTTGGCAAAATTGATTTGTGTATGCTATTGGCTAGTTTATTATGCATGGATAGTGTTAACATAGGATTAGGATGGTAGACAAGATTCTCTCCGGTTGGATTCAGATTTTATTTTGGATAATAGAGTACACAATTATTTGAACTCCAAATAAAGTTGCCATGATTTTATTTGAGATTGGATTCGTGTTGTAGAAAATTATCCATGAGAACAAGAATTTGAAATACAACTGTTTTGTGGATTTTGAAATTTGAATTTTGAAATTTGAATTTTGAAATTTGAAATTTGAAATTTGAAATTTGAAATTTGAAATTTGAAATTTGAATTTTAAAATTTGAAATTCGAATTTGAAATTTGAAATTCGAGTTTGAAATTTGAATTTGAAATTTAAATTTGAAATTTGAAATTTGAAATTTGAAATTTGAAATTTGAAATTTGAATTTGAAATCTGAATTTGAAATTTGAAATTCAAATTTTGAATCACAGTCCAAGTTGGATTCGAATTTGTTGTGGTAAATCCACAAGGAATGAAATTCGAATTTGAGTTGGATATGGAGAGGAAAATCTTGTTAGAATCCTACTTGAATTTTGAATCCAAATCCTTACCAAATATGGACGAAATTTTTGCGGATTATCCTCAATGAATTTTTGGATTTTTGTGGATAAGGTTCAAGGAAAAATTCAAGTTTCAATCCCAGTTGAATTTGGATTCTCTCCTCCCTGATAATGGCCAAATTTTTGGAATAAATCTCCTAGGAGATTTTCGGTTTTTTTGGATAAGGATGAGATAAGATTCAAGCTTGAAAATCCTAGTGGAATTTTGATTCTTCCTTATCCAAAAGTGGCCGAAATCTTGGTGGAGATTTCTCCTTTGAATTTTCAGATTTTTTGGTTGAAAAAGGGAGATAAAATTCTAGTTAAAATCTTGTTTAGATTTGGATTGGAATTATCCTAAAGTGGCCGAATTTATTGTTGGGAATTTCCCCTTGGAAAATTCAGATTTTGTGCTTGTGGATAAGGGAGAATATCTTCTCCTAATCCAATTCGAATTCAGAGAATCACCTCATACAGGTCTATAAATAGAGGTCCTGCCACTCCAGTTCTCTAAGACCACAGACACTTAGGTAAGCAGGCTTATTGTTGCACAACTCACCATGACAATAAGTTCTTTATAGATCTAGGTGGTCAGAAGAAGACTAGTAGTGCTAGCATACTAATCAAGGTTCAGAGTACCCACACACTCAGCCATTCGGGAATTGGAGAATAGTAAAGAAGGCTAGTTGGTTGAAGCGCTTCGGTCATTCTCCTCCTGCAAGATTGGCATCCTTGAGGTATGAGTTTTAATTGTTGTTGGTTTATTGTATATGGCATCATGAGATATTTAACGATCTAAAAATTTTTAATTGTTCTGCTGCGCCACTCTGATACGTTTTTACCGATTAATTTTCCTACATATGGACCAGGTCTGTGATTTGGCCTTCTGTGATTCAGCGACTAGTACATCGACCGCCGATGCCTGAGCTGCCAATGCCACAGGTTAGAGCACCGGCACCGATCCAACCGCTGCTTTCTCGACCGGTAGTTAATCAACCAGTAGCCATAGATATTCTAGTTGTAAGGACCGCCCATTCCTGTAACTTAAATTCTATATAATGGTAAATTGAAGAATAAATTTGAGTTAATTTGATGCCTTTTTATGCAATATTAATTGCACGGTCAAAAACACGCCAGTATGAGAGCCATGTAGAGGGTTGTGTAATGAGCAGAGAGCCAGTATATAGACTCTCAAAATGTATGAAATCTAATTACTATGTGATGAGTAATCAAGTTGGAAAATACATTATATTTTCCAATTGAATAGATTAAACAGGTATAGTACTATTTAAGTACTATTTATGTAGTGAAAGAGAGGACCGACAGTGAGATTGGTCCACCCTATTATGTGTATGAGTGTATGAAATACACAGTGTCAGGAAACTAGTTCAGATGACCACTTCTTGACACAAGGCTGGTGAACAGATCACCAGAATGCTCGGACCGAACATCCGAGCACAATAGTGAGAGATAACCCTAATAAGGGTACGACATCGAGAAAATGGTCTGGATGACCTCTTCTCACTTAGAGACTGACAAAATTGGAGCCAGAGCACTCAGACTAGTCAGTTAAGTGAAGGACTATGAATAGTAGAAACGTAGTGTCAAGTTATTGGCCAAGACGGCCTCAATTTAACTTGAAACTGATGTATAAACGGTTAGTAGACTCAATCTGGTTGATTGAGCACAAAATGAGAATTTTAGTTTAAGAGATACACAGTATCAGCACGAAGGGCAAGACGACCTTTACTCATCCCGAAACTGATATATTTGGACTCAGAACGCCTAAATTAGTTAATCGAGCACCTAACATGTTTTTTTGAGGTGGGATCATACAGATCCCAAAAATTGGTCCAGACGACCTCCGATGGACGTAAAACTGATAAAAATGGAATCAGCACCTCTTAATTAGTCAAGAGAGACTGTGTCTGAAATTTCACCTGAGAACGCCTCAGTTTGCGTGTAAAAGGACAATACAGTGCAGACACAACCACAGTATAGGAAATAAATAGTAAAATGGTATAGAATGGGCTCTTAGACAGTATAAAATAATCAGGAATTGACAGTGTCAAAATCGGATTCAGAAAACCCAATTTTCAGATGAAAATTAGAACACTGTCGAGAAAGAACCAAACACCACAGTAGAAAATTAGACTGCATAGAGAAGCCAACACAGATAAATTTTGGACTCAAAAATTCATGCCCCTAGCTGCAAAAAGCAGCTGAAAATGGCTGCTACATGGCCGAAAAGTGAGAATGAAAAAATCCATTAGCTATGACAACTTTTGATTAAAAAATTCAAGGGGTTTTCAAGCACTTGTCAAAGAAAATGTTTGTTTATTCTCTCCCTTCCATGCAGTAGCCCACGCCCATTTATGGATTGAATAAGGGCAGCAATTTGTCCCTTGATTAGGCTAAATGGTGGACAATTAATTTGGTTTAGGCTTGAGCAAGTTTGATTAAGTTTGCCTATAAAAGGCACACTTTGCACAAGGGTTTTGCTTTCCTTACTTTGGCACCCCAAAACATATTTCATTCTCTTCCTTTCTTCTAGCTGTAGCTGACCCCTCTAAGTCACCAAAAGCTCTAATTTTCAAGCCAAAATCATACCAATAGCTTACCAAAAATCTAGCCTTTTCAAGTTTGTGAAGGTGATTTCATTTCCAAGCCTTTTCCAAAGTGGTCAAGGGTAAGTTTTGTAGTCCAATCTTTGTAGTTTTAGTTTTTGTTTTGGTTTGATCATAAGAGAAATTATTTTGATGTTTTGCTAGCACAAAAACTGATCCTTATCCTCTTGAATCCACATGGCTATTTTGGTAATCAAATCTTGGTTCAAAATCGTACTTGGTTCAAAGCACAAAAGTGATTACGGAAAACCCTACCTTTGGTGATATAGTGATTTTAAGATTTTGATTAAGAAATTTATGTGTATTTGTTTGTGCACATGGGTTGTAATAAGTTTATTTTGTGCTCTTAAGTTTCCATTTTTTAAGTTTATGTGGTCATAGTTGTGTTTACATTTTTACGAATGGTTATGAGTATGTGTGATGCGATGAACGTTTAGGAATGTGGTTGAACATAAATTTATCCCTAGGAAAGGCCATGGATTTTGGCCATTTTGACCCCTTTAGGGTCTGAAATTGGATTTGGTAAAATACGTGTTTTAAGGAAATTTTGATACGGTCAGTTTTCCGTCAAATAGCCCTCAGTCAAAAATGACATTTCGATAGGTTTTTAGAGTGGTATTCACTCGGTGCCCAAAACTGGGAACAAAATCTGAACCCAGAAAATAGTCTCGGTTTTTATTAAAAATGGACCATTTAGATTCTGAAATGGACTTCGGGCTCAACACAAAAGTTGTAGAACGTGTCAAAATCTTTAAGATGACCTATGTGTGTTTTAAAAATTCAGCCGTTTCGGGTCTCAAACAGAGTCATTTTCAAAGTGATGCAAAACTGGGACTTTTACAAAAAAAAAAAAAAAAAAAAAAAAAAAAAAAAAAAAAAACTAGGCACATATGCCACGGGTTTGATAGGATTAGGACCCATTTAAGTTAGATTTAAGCTCCGGGGTGAACACCAAAATTGTTCACCTCGTCGAGGATGAAAAATTTCATGTTCGCAAAATTTGTAAACAAAGTCATTTCAATCGAGTTTCAAAATAGGTTTTGAAAGTGGTTTCGAAACCACCCTTAAAATGTAACACCAAAAATGTGTTTTGAACTTGTTAAAATATAAAAATGGTTTTCATAAAAACGTCCCCCACCTTCTAATGGGGTGATAAGGGGATTGGTTCCAAACATATAATTTTACCAAGAATTTTATAAGGTAACCAAAATGATTTTTCAGAAATAACTTAAACAGTGTGGGTAGCCCGGTAGGCTATCACACCAAACAAGCACTAGTAACCTGGTAGATTACTTAGCTTATGACGCACGAGGTAACCGGTCAGTTGACTGGTCGGCAACCAGTCAAGGACTACGTTTCGAACGATACTGTAAGGAACGATGATTAATCTGTCAAGTAGACAATTAATCAAACAAGATAGAAGGTAGACACCAAATCCCAAAAGAAGGCTAATAGGGTACTGATAGGCCTTGGTACCCCATAGAAACACAAGTTGCAGTCACTAACAGTAATAGTGACCAAAAGATGACGTTAATTAATTTATTGGGTAATTAAGTAATTAACCACATATAGAGAAGCAAACTTTCGAGATAGAGAGCAACTTAGTACCAACGGCAATCGGTACCAAACGTTAGTATCTGCTTTAGTCACTAACGATATTAGTGACTTAGCAAGAGTATTAATGAGAAACGTTATTGATGGCAGGTAATTACCTGTAAGTTGACTAAGGTAAGAGTACAAGTTTGCGTGCAAACTAGGTAAGTACAACTCTGCCTACAGCATGAGCAAAAATGGATTTAAAGTACTCTTTTAATACTATGTTAAGTATAAACCATGCATAGTTGTTGCATAGCATATTAGAAAAGCATATAGTTTTATAATCGCGTAGATTTATAAACAGTATAAGTTAGATGCCATTATATCCCTATCACGTAAGATTAGGAGAGCTTATGGCATAAGAATAATAGGTATGATTCAACAATTGGGAAATTGTTAAGCAAGGTCATACCGGGCCTTTTCTGTTTGAAGAGGTTTTCAGTTTAAGTTGATGGTTCTTCGCATAGTGACCCTCAACAAAATGACCCTCCATACAGTGGTCCTCCGTAAAGTGGCTCTCCGCACAGTGGCCCTCGATAAAGTAAATAAAGATAATTATTAAGGAAGCATAACTGAGCATAAACGGTCCATGTAGTATGCACGTTATGCCCTACATACAGTTAGAGTAAGCTCCCTAATGCATGATAGGACATGCCTACATGATATGCATTCTGAGATGCTACATGATATGTTTATATGTTCTGTATGAATGTGTGATGAGATTGCCAGTTTGTATATGCCTTAAGTATGGCTTATGTTTTAAACATATTTTGCGATTAACATGTTATACTTACTGGGCATAAAGCTCATAGTGTGTGTTAATGCTGTAAGTAAGCATCCTATGGCTTAAACCCCAACGGGCGATGACGGCAGCGGAGGCGAATGTAAGGACGAGGTTATGGATACACCGCGAGTAATCTTCTGCACAATTTGAGTAACAGTTGAACAGTATTTATAAATAGTAACCATTGAATAGTATATTTTGAATAGTAACTATTATATAGTATTTATGAATAGTAATCATTATACGGTATTTTTGAATAGTAATCGTTACACAGTATTCATAAATAGTAATTATAAATAGTATTTTTAAATAGTAACCGTTAAGCGACATTTTTAGAATAGTAAATAGTTAAAGTATACGTATATAAATAGTGAATACGTACAACGTGTATAAAAAAAATATCCCTAAAATTAGGGTATCTAAGTAAATAGATTTTAAGAAAGTATAAATGGTTTGCAAGAAAGTATAAGTATCATTTAAAGAAGTAATCTTTAAGTGACAGTTCAGGCCACCAAGGGCACAAGGCGCCACACCAGTTGTTGGAGGACGAGCCCATCTAGGAGCCAAAGTGTCAGTATGAGCTGTACATGCCTTCCGAGGTAGTCATCCACCCACCTTTAAGGGAGGTCAAAAAGGGATCTCTGTTATTGATGAGGATTATTGATAAGGACTGCTGGGTCCTGTTAGCAGTTGGTACATTTTGTGAGGATGCTCGGATGTTCTGGGAATATTGCGACCAGGGCATGCTGTTAGGAATCGACTGGGCTGAGTTTAGACACATAATGATACAGTAATTCTCGCCAAAGAGTCTAGCACCGGTTCCAGACCCTCCAGAGAGCAAGGTAGTGACACCGCCACCTGTTACGCCCAGATACACAGACGTTAGAGAATTTGTTCTTTGGGCAAAGAGATTGCAGATGCTGCTGAGTGATACTATCTTCACTTAGGTAATGCAGTTTGAGGAGAACGTTGTGAGGAGATGTCCCATGTCCAACCTCACTGATGAGGATTTTTACGACATATGCTGGAAGGGGCTTACTATAGACCTACGACAAAGGGTAACCCCTCTATATCCTACTATGCTACGAGAGTTTATAGTTACTGTAGCTAAAGTAGAGGAAGAACTAATGATGGAGCACATGGTGCGTAAGTAACGTGAATAGTTATTGCAAGATGCAATGCTAGATCGTCTGTATAGAGCACGACCTATGGCAAATGACCATGAGGCTGGCCCATCAAGGCGACGAGAGGGTACGAGTCCCACTGGAAGATCGATGCCATCCGGGACAGGGAATGGTACAGATGAGGATGAAGAAGATCCAGAGGAATTTCTGATAGTTCCGAACCTACCTCAACCAGGGGACTAGATGTAAAAACAAAAAAGATGTATAAATGTATACATTTGTATATGTATATGTATGACTATATCGAAAAGCTATTTTGAGAAAAGCCTTTGAGTTGATGTGTTTATGAAAAATTTGAAATGAAATGACACAAAATTTTGATATATCAAAATGATGAGATGTTTGAAATTATATGATGATCAAAACTATTTTTACTCATATTGTAAAAATATGTTTGTTAAAAATCTAACGTAACTTGTGAAATATGAGAGGGCGTCTAGTCCTTTCAGAAAGAGTAGATGAATTACAAGCCCTGACAGAAGCTCAGATGAAAGAAAATGCTATACTAAGGCAGAGATTAGAGCAGATGGAACAAAGACAAGGCCAAGATGAAGGCCAAACCTCTCAAATGGCTGCACTTTATCAAGAAGTGCCACCAGTTGTACCTGAAATAGTAGTAGAACCCCAATCGTAGCCCCGAGTCAATCAGGAACCACTCTATAAAAGATTTTGATGGATGAAGCTGCTGTAATTCGAGGATTCCACAAACCCGCTCGAAGCAGAGGAATGGTTGTCTTCACTCCACATGATCCTGGAATTTATGGATCTGAATTATCAAGAAAGAATAATGTGTGTATCTTTTGTATCGAAGAAGGATGCAAGATTTTGGTGGGACACTATCAAGCTAAGAAGAAACGTGGCTATAATGTCATGGGTAGACTTCTTAGAGGAATTTAATCAGAAGTACTACAACCCTGTGTTGCTGCGACCCCAATAGAGGGAGTTTGCGGAGTTGAAACAGGAAAATATGATAGTAAGTGAGGTCGATTAAAAGTTCGATCAATTATCTAGATTATGTCCATATGTCATCCCTACTGAGAAGGAAAAGATCCAAAAGATGTTAGGGATGTTTAGACCTAACATCACAGCTTTAGTAGATAGTGGGTTAACACCACCCACTACTGTAGCTGATTGTGTGAGTCGAGCTTTAAGAGCCAAGTATCACCTAACTCGACAGAGGGAAGAGAAGGAAAAGATCTGGGATGCCAAAATGAAGGAGAAAGTATTGGCAAAAGCTGCACAAGCTGGATCCCAAGTCAGACAAGGAAGAAAGCCGAATCTGAACGCTAAAGCCGGACAATCAAGCACTTCTAGCCAATAGTCCCAAGGAAAAAGGAAAGGAAATAATTCTAGAAATAGGAATCAATAGCAGAAGCTGAATAAGAATGCTTTAGCTGTTGTTCATGACTGTGTTGTGTGCCGAACAAGACATTTAGGCCAATATAGACTTACTTCGAATGCCTGTTTCCAGTGTGGAAAAGAAGGGCATTTTGCCAAAAATTATCCTGAACATCTGCAAAATGTGCAGGGAATGTTCCAGCCACAGTAGCAACATCCCCAAGCACATGCACTACATGCCAAGATTGAAGGCCCTTCATCTTCAGAGGCGCAAGAAAGGCTAGACTGCTTACCTCATGTAGATGCTTGAGTTATGGTCTACACCAAGGAGGATGCAGAAGCCGAGGTATCTAATGTAGTCATAGGTCAGCTTTCTGTCACTAATCATTTGGCATCCATTTTATTTGATTCTGGAGCTACGCATTCGTTTATTTCATATGAATTTGCGAATAAGATAGGATATCCTAAAGATAACATAGGTATGACCTTTAGAATAGCTTTACCCTTAGGAGAAGTATTGATGTCCAATTTTCCAATTATTGGTTACCTCATATACCAATACTTATGGCAAATAGGGAGTTGTATGCAGAATTGATCGTGATGGAGCTCGTTGATTACGACGTAATACTAGGAATGGATTTCCTAGGAAAGTATCAAGCCATGATTGATTGCCAGAAATGGAAGATAATGTTCCGACCTAACCAGGAAGATGGCTTCAAATATGTCAGATCGTCACACAAATCGAGGAAGATGATGATTAACTCGATGAAAGCAAGAAGGCTAATATCTAGCAGCTGTTCTGGATACTTAGCATACATAGTGGATGTGACAGAGGAACAGAAGCTTCAACATGAAAACGTTCTGATTGTGAACGAGTTCCTTGATGTCTTTCCAGAAGAATTACCAAGATTGCCGCCAGAACGAGAGATTTCCTTTGAGATAGAATTGATGCCAGGAACTGCACCTATCTTATAGGCGTCGTGCTAGGTGGCACCAGCGGAGTTGAAGGAGTTACAAGAGCAGTTGGAAGAGCTTCTTGACAAGGGATTCATCCGTCCGAGCTATTCCCCATGGGGTGCTCCAGTACTATTTGTCAAGGAGAAGGATGGAACATTTTTTATGTGCATCGACTACCGAGAGTTGAACAAGGTCACTATCAAGAATAGGTATCTGTTACCTAGAATTGAAAACTTGTTTGATCAACTCAAAGGCACAGCCGTATTCTCTAAGATTGATCTGCGATCAGGATATCATCAGCTGCGGATCAAGGAGAGCAATATTCTGAAAACTGTGTTTAGGACTTGTTACATTCATTATGAATTTCTGGTAATGTCGTTTGGGTTGACAAATGCACCAATTGCATTTATGGATCTAATGAATCGAGTCTTCACGGAATTTCTAGATAAGTTTGTCATTGTGTTTATCGGTGACATACTTATATATTCAAAGACTCGTGAGAAACATGAAGAACATCTGCGAATTGTTCAGCAGACGATAAAGAAGTACCAACTCTATGCAAAATTCTCCAAGTGCAAATTTTGGCTAGATAGAGTATATTTCCTTGGACACGTGGTTTCTAAGGAAGGAATCGCCATAGACCCTGCTAAAGTAGAGGCAATCAATGACTGGCCCGTACCTAAGAATGTGACTAAAATAAGAAGTTTCTTAGGTTTAGCCGGCTATTATAGAAGATTTATATAGGGATTCACATGACTTGCTACATCTCTCACGGCTTTGATGCGCCAGGAGTGGAGGTACGAGTGGATTGATGAGTGTGAAAGGAGCTTCCAAGAGCTAAAGAAATGACTAACGAGCACACCAATCCTTACACTTTCTACTGAAGGGAAGATGTTCGTGATTTACAGTGACACTTCTAAAATGGAATTAGGAGTTGTCCTAATGCAAGGCGACAAGGTGATTGCCTATGGCTCGTGTCAATTAAAGAATCATGAGAAAAATTATCCCACGCTTGATCTGGAACTTGCCGCAGTAGTGTTTGCACTGAAGATTTGGTGAGACTATTTATATAGAGCTCGGTGTCAGATCTATACTGACCATCAAAGTTTAAAGTACTTCTTCACTCAAAAGGAGTTGAATATGCGGCAGAGGAGATGGTTAGAGCTGGTAAAGGACTATGATTGCGAAATCCTCTACGATCCCAGAAAAGCCAATCGTGTTGCAGATGCACTAAGTAGAAAATCTGTTGTTTCGCAGTAACTGCCAATTAGAAAATTTCCAAGACCATTGCGGTAGGAAATCAACGCATTGAAGATGGAGCTGATATCTGGAAGATTGGCTGCACTTCAATTGGAAACGTCGATACATGAGGACATTAGAGAGGCTCAAAAGCAAGATCCAAATATAGCAAGTCCTCAAGATGGAGTGTCCAAGGATGGATTAATCCTACATCAGGAAAGAATTCATGTTCCCAATGATGAAGGATTAAGAAGGCAAATTATGGTAGAAGTCCCATGAAACGCCATATTCAGTGCATCCTGAAGCCAGTAAGATGTACCAGGATTTAAAATTATAATTCCAGTGGAAAGGGATGAAAAAGGATATTGCAGAATTCGTAAGCCGATGTATGACATGCCAAAAAGTTAAGATTGAACACCAACATCCAAGTAGAAAGTTAGAGCCGTTAGAGATTCCTGAATGGAAATGGGAACATACTATGATGGACTTTGTTGTAGGATTGCCAAAAACCCAAGAAGGCTATGATGCCATTTGGGTTGTAGCCGACAGATTAACAAAAATGGCAAGGTTCATAGCAGTGAAAATGTGATAACCAGGAATTTTAGATTCTCGGAGTAGGCTAAAATTATATGTATATAACAATTTTAATGAATAAAATATAAAAAAGTTATGTTTTAATACTGTTGTGAATAGTATAAAAATGTTCAGGCAGTGTTAAAGTGTGTGAGTTCGGGGATGGAAAATCTTACCAGACATAATTGGGTAAGACGGTTCGAAATCAGAGCCGAAAACCCTAAAAAATGCATTGAGATGCACAAAAATGATAGAAATTTACGGTAGAGAATTATGATCAAACGGAAGCAAAATAAGACAAACCGATCACACCAGAGGCACCTGGAACCCACTTACGCGATTTCGGTGAAGTTCCGTTCGGATCGGATTTCGGTCAAAAATTGACCATGAATTAATTAGTGAATTAATATAAATAGCAGGATGACATCACCATGATTATGTCATAAACCAAAATTTTTTTCTTTAATTAGGAAAGTAATTTTGAAAGGTGTATGGTTTAGATTAGGTCGCTTTATGATCAATAACCAAGATCATGTCAAGCCATTGAAAAATTAAAAAAAAAAATTTGAAAAAGGCCATTCGGCCACTTGTAAAGGAAGAAAGAAAAAAATTTGATTTTTACTCCAAAATCCTTACTTTTTAGTCCTTGAACAATTAGCAAATTGTTGAAAAAAATTGTAAAAAAGTCCTTTAGTTTTGCCTATAAATAGGCATCAAAATCCATTCAAAGAAATGGAAAAATTGGCCAAACTCTTGTCCCTTTTCTTCAGCCCAAATCCGTGGCCTTCTCCCACCTTGTAAGCCAAAATTTTGTTGAAAATTTCACGCCAAACTTAGCTTGCATTGCAATTCCAACATCAAGTCATCAACTAGTTAAGGTAAGCTTCAAAATTGAAGCTTTTCTCTTTGATTTTCCTAAGAAAATCTGTGGGTATGAGAGTGTAAAAACAATGAAACAAATTATTATTTAGTTGACGATGTGATGATGTTGTGATTAGTTTGGTGTTGTAGAGATTAAAGCATGAATTAGGGTTTAGAAACAAGTAAAAATTTTGCATGTTTCTCTTGAAAATCCTTGGCATTAGGGGTGTGAAAAATGCATGAGTATTGATGTTTTGGTTTAGTGTTTATGTTCATTTAATTATGTGTTGAACTAAGTATAAATTGGAATAGGGAAACAAGAAAATTTTGATGTAATTTTCTTGCTAAAATCGTGGGTATGAACACTAAGAAATGGAAAATTTTTAATATTGAAAAGTTTTGATAAAAACCCTAGGAAAGAAAACAAGATTTTCTATGTGTTTGTACATGAAAATCCGTGGCTATGCTATGGTTAGATTGAATGTTTTGTTAGGTTTTGATGTTGAATTATACATTAGAAAAACCTAAGAACAGTATGTTGTGATGAAAAAATTATTTGGTGATGATTAAAATATAAACCGAGGCTAGTTTGGAAAAAAAATATTGTTATTTTGTGTTGATTCTTGAATATTGAATTATGTGGAGAATTTTTATACAAAGTTTGAAAACTTTGTATAAAATAGGCCTCTGGTATAGTACGTGGCAGGTACAAAGGTTCTGAGGCGTACCTAATGCCGGGAAACCTTAAAATATAAGCAGAAATGCTACCGAAATTTCTAAAATCGACAATAAGGGCATTTCGGGAAATGAAGGGTAAAAATATTGGACTCGGGAAGGAAACCGGGACCCCTCAGTGGATTAGGGTTAGAAATGGAAAACCAACCCAAAAGGAATAGTAAACTGACCCTAAAAGACTAAAATGCCTAAAACAGGAAAAAAATTCATGTTAAGGGTATTTTGGGAAACGAGTGAAAAATATAGGTCGGGATAGGAAACCCGAGCCTCTCGAGGACTGAGGGCCAGGAACGGGATGAAAAACGTTTTAAGAGTAGTGAAATGGCCATTTGAGGCTCCGAAACACTCGAAAAACGAGAAACCGACCCTAAGTGATGGATGAATAGTAACTGAGGGCCAGGAAAAATGAAAGTGAGATTTTACAGCAAATTAAACTGTAAAATGATACAGAAGCCTAGGGAATACTATTTTAAAATATTTGGGCTTAGAAAATTTGAGAAAAGTGATGGAACGAAATAATTACGGTCCGGAAACCCATTACAGGTAAAATGATCATTTTGACCTAAAATTTCCAAAAGGCTCGGAAAGGACCCTGAAAGACCTAGAATCACTTAAATAAAATTCTAGGATCCCAAAATAGAGATTTTAAAGTTAAAATTTAGAGTTTAAATAGTACACGGGCGTGTACAGTGAAACACGGCCGTGTAGACTAGAACAGAGAGAAACATGGTTAGGATGCGGGCGCGTTGCAAACCATGTACCACAGGAAAAATTAAATGTTATGTAAAATTTATCACATAACAAATATATTTAGAGTGATAATAAATGAAGGGTATTAACAGACGATATTATGTCTGTAGGAACCCAATTTAAAGATAAAACTGCAGAAAAGTTCCGGAAGTGGACGTTATCGCAGTATTGGTAAGTTCAAGCATTTTCGTGTCTGCAACATGAAATACTGTGTTGATTTATTCTGTACTAGATGTACACTAGATATAAAGTTTTATAGACATTTGGGGATTAGTTAAAATAACATATCACAAATAATTAGAATGAGTAAGACCTACGGGCAATGGAGGATAATGACCTTGAGATGATGATTTATATCACTTGGTTAAGACTATAATTGAAAGATGGCAATGAAACCATTAAGGCATACCGCCCCTCCAACATAGTGGTGGAGGTTTTTCTCAGATCCTACGAGGATATGAGAGCTATGGAGGCCGATGTTCTAAGGTCGCTCCTTAGACCCTCCCAGTCAGTGCGCTAATAATCATCGGTACTGTCATAAACAGAGTTCTAAACTAGAAATCAAATAGAGAATTAATAATAAATAAAATGATAAAGATCATAATTGAGCATAACCGAAGTACGCTAAGTATAGTGATTTTGGTTAAGGTTTGTGAATAGTAATTGGTTAGGCTGATGTGAATAATATCCGATTATAGTAAAGTGAATAGTAATCAGTTAGGGTAACTGTTATTATTCATCGATCAAAGGTCAAACTTACATTTCATAGTGAATAGTACTATTTATGATGAATAGTATTATTCATAGAAAATTGAGTTTTCAATGTTTTTGAATCTGTATGATTCTTACTAAGTATGTTTGAACTTACTGAGCCTGTCAACGCACCAGTTTGTTCATGTTGTAGGTAAGAAACCTATCTAGTAAATTTCTGGATAGCGGCGGGATGAGAGTGTGTCAAGGGGATAGGGAACTCACCGTGGACTTGGTCCTGCCATAAGTTTTCTGCTGAGCTTTTTAAGTTAAAGAATTGAAGAGAATGTGTTCGGAAACAAAATATACAGTACATATATATTATATGTTATATATTATGTTGTACTTCATAAAGACATATAAAAGTTAGTATTGCATTTTACATGGTTTTCTTAAGAAAAAGTATGTATTAAAGAAAAAAAAATTATGGGCGAAATTTTAGGCTCTGATAATTAAGAGTTGTGAGAAAAAGAGTTCAAAACTGCCGACCCGGATTTGGCACACGAGCCGTCTTGGTCGGCCTTAGAGGCCATTCATGACGGTTGCAGGTGTTTGGAATTAGGGGGCGTCACAGGTTGGTATCAGAGCGGTTGACAATATCTCTATTGACACGAAGTGCGATCTGCTCGTCAATCCAAGTAAGTTAGCTTTCTTTAAGCTTGTTAACTTTACATTTATTTGATATTATATATTTTTGTAGGACTTAAAGATGACTAGACCACCTTACATAAGACCTCACCCATATCGGTCGAGAGGATCGATCCGGGTATAGACTAGACCCGTGATCAGGCTATCCATGATGCGGCGGGCTGCTCAACGACCCCCAGTACCTGAGCCATTAGCACTGAGAATAGTAGCGCTAGCACCAATACAAGCACCACCCCCACGACCGATCGTAAACCCACCAGTAGTAATAGACATTCCAATGGTGGGAGATCGAGATCGAGCTCGTATAGGAGCTAGAGTATCCGTGCGGGCGGTACATTCTTTTAGAGGCAGTCATCGACCTTCATTTGAGGGAGGTCAGCAGGGGATCTGTACACGAGACTGACTATATGACATTGAGGTTATCATGCGCCAGTGTGATATAGATCAGGATTGCTGGGTTTTGATGGCCATTGGCACATTCCGTGAGGATGCACAGTTATATTGGGAGTATTACGATCAAAAGAAGTTATTAGCAATGGATTGGGCTGAATTTCGCCAAGTCATGCTAGATCAGTTTCCACAGAAGAGTGCAGCACCAGTTGTAGACCCTCTTGAGAGCAGGACAGTATCGCCACCACCGACCATGCCCAATTATGCGGATGTCAGAGACTTTGTCCTGAAGGTAGAGAGACAGCAAATGATGCTAAGCAATACGGTATTCTCATATGTAGTCAGATTCCAGGTTAGCGTGGTAAGGACATGTCCTCTATCCAACATCACAAATGATGATTTTTGTGGCATATTTTGGAAGGGACTCACCCTAGACCTACGGCAGAGGGTAACCCCTTTATACCTTGCTACTTTACGTGAGTTTATTGTTGCGGTAGCTAAAGTAAAGGAGGAGATAATGATGGAGCGCATGGTGCGCAAGAGGCATGAATAGTTACTACAAGAAGCAATGTTAGATCGCCTATACGGATCTTGACCGATGACAAACAACCATGAGGCTGGTCCATCGAGACAACCAGAGGGTGCAGATCCAATTAAAGGAACAACACCATCTGAGGCTGGAAATGGAACGGACGATGATGAAATGGATCCAATTGAGTTTTTGACGATCCCAGAGCAACCTCAACTAGGAGATTAGTATAGAAATACATGTGTTGTACAAATGTATATATATAACTATATATGTATATATGACAGTATAGGCTATTTTGAGAAAAGCCTTCGAACTGATGTACTTTTGAAATGAAAAGAAATGATAATCATATTTTGACATGTTCAATGTGTGAAATGTTGAAATTATGTGATGATCAAAACTAATTGTACTTATGTTATAAAAATAAGTTTGTGAAAATCTAACAATCAACTCATATGCGATTTTAGGAAATATGATAAGATGGTGAATCCAAGGAATCTGTGGAACATGCGAGGACGTCCAGTGTTATTAGAAAGAGTGGATGAGCTAGAAGCCCTAATAGAAGCCCAAATGAGAGAGAATGCCAAGCTAAGACAAAGACTCCAGCAAATGGAGCAGAGACAAGAACAAGATGATAACCAAGAACCACAAATGGCCGCACCGGAACCTGAAGTGCCGCCAGAGGTGCCAAAAGAAGTAGTACAACCCCAACTACCACCCAGGGCTAATCAGGAACTATTATATGAAAGGTTCTGACGTATGAGGCCACCGGAGTTCGAGGGTTCCACCAACCCTCTAGAAGCTAAGGAGTGGTTGTTCTCACTCCACATGATATTGGAGTTTATGGAGCTGAATGACTAGGAAAAGATTCTGTGTGTGTCCTTTGTTCTAAAGAGGGATGCAAGGTTCTGGTGGAAGTCAGTTAAGCTAAGGAGAAACATGTATACGATGTCTTGGTAGGATTTTCTGGAAGAATTCAATCAGAAATATTATAATCCGGCACTGTTGCAACCACAACAAAGAGAGTTCACAGAGTTGAAGCAAGGGGACATGACAGTAATAGAAGTCTGCAGTAAGTTTGATAAACTGTCCAGACTATGCTCATACACTGTCACCACTGAGAGGGAGAAAATCCAGTAGATGCTGAGAATGTTTCGTCCCAAAATCTCAGCATTGGTGGATAGTGGATTGACGCCGCCTGACACTGTATCTGATTGTGTTAGTTGTGCGCTGAGGGTAGAGTATTATCTGATCCGTTAAAAGGAAGAGAGAGAGAAAGTCTGGGATGCGAAGAAGAAGGAAAAGGTCTTGACCAAAGCCATACAAGCTGGGTCTCAAGTTAGACAAAGCAGCAAGCCGAGTTTAAATGTCAAGGCTGGGCAGCCAAGTACTTCTGGTCAACAGTCCTAGGAGAAGAAAAAAGGAAATAATTCTGAAAACAGGAACCAGCAGAGGAGAACAAACAATAATGCTGGCCCTATGGTTCGAGACTGTGTGAACTGTGGGAAAAGACATGCGGGTCGATGCAGATTGACCCCAAATGCCTGCTTTCAATGTGGGAAGGACGGTCATTTTGCCAAAAACTGTCTAGAAAATAGGCAAAATGTGCAAGGTTCATCTCAGTTATAACCACGTCCCCAGGCACATTCATTACAGGCCAAAGCTGAAGGGTCATCCCATTCTAAAAGACAGGAAAGACAAGAACGCTTGCCCAGTGCAGATGCTAGGGTCATGGTCTATACGAAGGACGAGGCGGAAGCAGGAACGTCAAATGTAGTGACAGGTCAGCTGTCGCTAATAATTTGGCGTTTGTTTTATTTGACTCTGAAGCTATGCATTCTTTCATTTCATACCAGTTTGCAAATAGGATAGGATATCCTAAGGACAATATGGGTATGACATTTAGAACTGCACTACCTTGGGGGAAGTCCTGATGTCCAATTACTGGTTACTGCATGTGCCAATAATTGTGGCAAATAGGGAGTTGTTTGCAGAACTGATCGTGATGGAGCTTGCGGACTATAATGTACTATTAGGATTGGATTTCCTAGGGAAGTATTAAGCCACGATCGATTGTCGAAAGCAGAAGATAAGGTTTCAACCCGGCCAAGAAGAGGGATTTGAGTACGTCGATACGTCACGCAAATCAAAGAAGATAATGATCAACTCAATGGAAGCAAAGAGGCTGATGTCTAGCAGTTGTGCTGGATACCTAGCATGTGTATTAGACGTGACGAAGGAACGAAAGCTCCAACTTGAAGACATTCCTATTGTGAAGGAATTCATTGATGTCTTTCCAGAGGAATTACCAAGATTACCACCTGAACGAGAAATTTCCTTTAAGATCGAGCTGATGCCAGGAATTGCATCTATCTCAAAGGCACTGTACCGGATGGCACGGGCAAAGTTAAAAGAGTTGTAGGAGCAGCTAAAGGAACTTCTTGACAAGAGATTTATACGCCCAAGCTATTCTCCATGGGGTGCTCCAGTGCTGTTTGTTAAGAAGAAAGATGGATCATTTCGGATGTGCATCGATTATCGAGAGTTGAACAAGGTTACTATCAAGAATAGGTATCCATTACCTAGGATTGATGACCTATTTGATCAACTAAAAAGCGTAGCAGTATTCTCCAAGATTGATCTACGATCAGGATATCATCAACTAAAGATCAAGGAGAGTGACATCCATAAAACCGCATTCCGGACCCGCTACAGTCATTACGAATTCCTTATGATGTCGTTTGGGTTAACAAATGCGCCTGCAGCTTTTATGGACTTGATGAATTGAGTCTTTAAGGAATATCTGGATAAGTTCGTCATTGTGTTTATCAATGACATTCTCATATATTCAAAGACTCGAGAGGAGCATGAGGAACATTTGAAGGTTATTTTGCAGACAATAAGGGAGCATCAACTCTATGCCAAATTCTCTAAATGTGAATTCTGGCTGGATAGAGTACATTTTCTTAGACACGTGGTTTCCAAGGAAGGAATCGCTATAGATCCTGTGAAAGTGGAGGCGATCAACAAATGGCATGCACCTAAGAGCATGATGGAAATACGAAGTTTCTTAGGTCTGGCCAGCTATTGTAGAAGATTCATTGAAGGATTTGCGTGACTTACCGCTCCTATCATGACACTTACACGCAAGGAAAAGAAGTATGAATGGACTGAACAGTGCGAGAAAAGCTTCCAAGAGCTGAAGAAATGACTAACTAGCGTGCCAATACTTACACTTCTGACCGAAGGGGAGATGTTCGTGATATACAGTGACGCCTCAAAGTTGGGATTAAGAGTCGTCTTGATGCAAGGCGACAAGGTGATTGCCTTTGCCTATCATTAATTAAACGACCATGAGAAAAATTATCCCACGCATGATATGGAGCTTGCCGCAGTAGTGTTCGCGTTAAAGATTTGGTGACATTATCTCTATGGAGCTCAGTTTCAGATTTATACGGACCACCAGAGTCTAAAATATTTCTTCACACAGAAGGAGTTAAATATGCGGCAAAGGAGATGGCTGGAGCTGGTAAAGGATTATGATTATGAAATCCTATATCACCCAAGAAAAGCCAATCGTGTTGTAGATGCGTTAAGAAGGAAATCTACTATTCCGCAGCAACTACCGATTGGGAAACTTCCAAAGTCATTACAGCAGGAAATCAACATACTGGAGATGGAGCTAATAGTTGGAAAGCTAGCTGCGTTACAACTGGAGTCAACATTATATAAAGACATCAAATAAGCTCAGAAACGAGATCTAAAGCTATCAAGTTCACAAGAAGAAGTGTCTGAAGATGGACTAATCCTATGTCAGGGAAGAATTCAAATTCCAAATGATGAAGGATTAAGAAGGTGAATTATGGCTGAAGCTCATGAAACGCCCTACCCAGTACATCCTGGAGCTAGCAAGATGTACCAGGATTTGAAGCTGCAATTCTGGTGGAAAGGGATGAAGAAGGATATAGCTAAATTTGTAGGTAGATGTATGACGTGCCAAAAAGTTAAGGCTGAACATCGTCATCCAGGTGAAAAGTTAGAGCCATTGGAAATTCCTGAGTAGAAATAGGAACATATCATGATGGACTTTGTGGTAGGATTACCAAAGACCCGAGAAGGCTATAATGCCATTTGGGTTATTGTAGATAGACTGACAAAAATGGCAAGGTTCATTGCAGTAAAATTGACTTCTTGTTGGAAAAGTTAGTGAGCTTATATGTTAACCACATAGTCAGGCTACATGGAGTTCCTAAATCCATTGTGTCAGATCGTGATCCATGATTCACTTCAAACTTCTGGACATATGTGCAAGAAGCTATGGGAACAGAAGTGTGACTGAGCACAGCATTTCATCCACAGACAGACGGGTAATCTGAGTGAACTATTCAAATGCTAAAGGACATGCTACGTGTATGTACAATAGATTTCCCGGGGAGCTAGAACGAGAAACTTCCATTGGTAAAGTTTTCGTATAACAATAGCTACCAAGCTTCGATAGGTATGGCGCCTTATGAAGCTTTGTATGGAAGGAAGTGTAGATCACTGGTTCACTGGTACGACCTATAAGAGAAATGACTGAATAAGATAGATTTTGTATAAGAGATAGTGGATGCAGTTACAAAAATACAGTAGCGGATGAAGATAGCCCAGAGCCGACAGAAGAGCTATGCGGACAAGAGGCGAAGGTCCCTGGAATTCAATGAAGGGGATTTTGTATTCGTAAAAGTTTCACCAATAAAGGGAATAATGCGGTTCGGGAAGAAGGTCAAATTGAGTCCCAGATATATTGGACCATACGAGATCATCGAACACATTAGTAAAGTTGCCTATAGATTGGCATTACCTCCAGAAATGTTAGTAGTACATAATGTGTTTCACATGTCGATGCTACAGAAATACATATCGGATCTGTCCCATGTGCTGAAATATGAACCAATCCAAATTCAGGAAGACCTGACCTATGAAGAAAGGCCTATTCAAATTTTGGCACGCAAAGATAAAGTTTTGAGGAATAAAACGATCTCATTAGTCAAAGTGCTGTAGAGAAATCACAACATTGAAGAGGCTACATGGGAATGCGAAGATGACATTAGAAATTTGTACCCTCACTTATTCTAAATTTTCGAGGACTAAAATTCTATAGGGAGGGGTGAATGTGATAACCGGGAATTTTAGATTCTCGGAGTAGGTTAAAATTGTATGTATATAACAATTTTAATAAATAAAATATGAAAAAGTTATGTTTTAATACTATTATGAATAGTGTAAAAATGTTCTGACAGTGTTAAAGTGTGTGAGTTCGGGGATGGAAAATCTTACCGGACATAATTGGGTAAGACGGTTCGAAATCAGAGTCGAAAACCGTAGAAAATGCATTGAGATGCACGAAAATGATAGAAATTTACGGTAGAGAATTCTGATCAAACGGAAGCAAGATAAGACAAACTAATCGCACCAAAGACGCCCAGAACTCGCCTACGTGATTTCGGTGAAGTTCCGTTCGGATCGGATTTCGGTCAAAAATTGACCACGAATTAATTAGTGAATTAATATAAATAGTAGGATGACATCACTATGATTATGTCATAAACCAAAATTATTTTCTTTAATTAGGAAAGTAATTTTGAAAGGTGTATGGTTTAGATTAGGTTACTTTATGATCAATGGCCAAGATCATGTCAAAAAGCCATTGAAAATTTTAAAAAAAAATTTGAAAAAGGCCATTCGGCCACTTGTAAAGGAAGAAAGAAAAAAATTTGATTTTTGCCCCAAAATCCTTAATTTTTAGTCCTTGAACAATTAGCAAATTGTTGGAAAAAAAAATACAAAAAATTCCTTGAGTTTTGCCTATAAATAGGCATCAAATTCCATTCAAAAAAATGGAAAAATTAGCCAAACTCTTGCCACTTTTCTTCACCCCAAATCAGTGGCCTTTTCCCCCCTTGTAGGCCAAAATTTAGTTGAAAATTTAACACCAAACTATGCTTGCATTGCAATTCCAACATCAAGTCATCAACTAGTTAAGGTAAGCTTCAAAATTGAAGCTTTTCTCTTTGATTTTCCTTAGAAAATCCGTGGGTATGAGAGGGTGAAAACAATGAAAAAAATTGTTATTAAGTTGATGATGTGATGATGTTATGATTAGTTTGGTGTTGTAGAGATTAAAGCATGAATTGGGGTTTAGAAACAAGCAAAAATTTTGCATGTTTCTCTTGAAAATCCATGGCATTAGGGGTGTGAAAAATGCATGAGTATTGATGTCTTGGTTTAGTGTTTATGTTCATTTAATTATGTGTAGAACTAAGCATAAATTGGAATAGGGAAACAAGAAAATTTTGATGTAATTTCTTGCTAAAACCGTGGGTATGAACACTAAGAAATGGAAAATTTTTAATGTTGAAAAGTGTTGATAAAAACCCTAGGAAAGAAAACAAGATTTTCTATGTGTTTGTACATGAAAATCCGTGGCTATGCTAGGGTTAGAATGAATGTTTTGTTAGGTTTTGATGTTGAATTATACATTAGAAAAACCTAAGAACAATATATTGTGATGAAAAAATTATTTGGTGATGATTAACATGTAAACCGAGGCTAGGTTTGGAAAAAAAAATATTGTTATTTTGTGTTGATTCTTGAATATTGAATTATGTGGAGAATTTTTATACAAAGTTTGGAAACTTTGTATAAAATAGGCCTCTGGTATAGTACGTGGTAGGTACAAAGGTTCTAAGACGTACTTAACGCCGGGAAACCTTAAAATATAAGCGGAAATGCTATCGAAATTTCTAAAATCGACATAAGGGCATTTCGAGAAACGAAGAGTAAAAATATTGGGCTCGGGAAGGAAACCGAGACCCCTCAGTGGATTAGAGTTAGAAATATAAAACCAACCCAAAAGAAATAGTAAGCCAACCCTAAAAGACTAAAATGCCTAAAACAGGAAAAAAAATACATGTTAAAGGTATTTTGGGAAACGATTGAAAAATGTAGACCAGGATAGGAAACCTGAGCCTCTCGAGGACCGAGGGTTGGGAACGGGATGAAAAACGTTTTAAGAGTAGTGAAAAGGCCATTTGAGGCTCCGAAACACTCGAAAAATGAGAAAACGACCCTAGGTGACGGATGAATAGTAACTGAGGGCCAGGAAAAATGAAAGTGAGATTTTGCAATAAATTAAACTGTAAAATGATACATAAGCCTAGGGAATATTATTTTAAAATATTTAGGCTTAGAAAATTTGAGAAAAGTGATGGGACGGAATAGTTACGATCCCGAAACCCGTTAGGGGCAAAATGGTCGTTTTGGCTTAAAATTTCTAAAAGGCTCAGAAAGGATCCTGAAAAACCTAGAATCACTTAAATAAAATTATAGGTTCCCAAAATAGAGATTTTAAAGTTAAAATTTGGAGTTTAAATAGTACACGGGCGTGTACAGTAAAACACGGCCGTGTAGACTAGAACAGAGAGAAACACGGTTAGGACGCGGGCGCGTTGCAAACCGTGTACCACAGGAAAAATTGAATGTTGTGTAAAATTTATCACATAATAAATATATTTAGAGTGATAATAAATGAAGGGTATTAACAGACGATATTATGTCTGTAGGAACCCAATTTAAAGATAAAACTGCGGAAGAGTTTCGCAAGTGGATGTTATCGCAGTATTGGTAAGTTCAAGCATTTTCGTGTCTGCAACATGAAATACTGTGTTGATTTATTCTGTACTAGATGTACACTAGATATAAAGTCTTATAGACATTTGGGGATTAGTTAGAATAACATATCCCAGATAATGAGAATGAGTAAGACCTACGGGCAATGGAGAATAGTGACCTTGAGGTGAAGATTAATATCACTTGGTCAAGACTATAATTGAAAGATGGTAATGAAACCATTAAGGCGTACCGCCTCTCCAACATAGTGGTGGAGGTTTTTCTCAGATCCTACGAGGATATCAGGGCCGTGGAGGCCGATGTTCTAAGGTCGCTCCTTAGACCCTCCTAGTAAGCGCGCTAATAATCATCGGTACTGCCATAAATAGAGCTCTAAACTAGAAATCAAATAGAGAATGAACAATAAATAAAATGATAAAGATCATAATTGAGCATAACCGAAGTACGCTAAGTATAGTGATTTTGGTTAGGGTTTGTGAATAGTAATCGGTTATGCTGATGTGAATAGTATCTAGTTATAGTAAAATGAATAGTAACCCATTAGGGTAACTATTACTATTCATCGATCAAAGTTCAAAGTTACTATTCATGATAAAAAGTACTATTCATAGAAAATTGAGTTTTCAATGTTTTTGAATCTGTATGATTCTTACTAAGTATGTTTAAACTTACTGAGCCTGTCAGCTCACCAGTTTGTTCATGTTGCAAGTAAGAAACTTGTCTAGTAGATTTCTGGATGGTGGCAGGATGCGAGCGTGTCAAAGGGATAGGGAACTCACCGTGGACTTGGTCCTGCCACAAGTTTTCTACTGAGCTTTTTAAGTTAAAGAATTGAAAAGAATGTGTTTGGAAACAAAATATACAGTACATATATATATATTATATGTTGTATATTATGTTGTACTTCATAAAGACATATAAAAGTTAGTATTGTATTTTACATGATTTTCTTAAGAAAATGTATTAAAGAAAAAAAAATTATGGATGAAATTTTAGGCCCTGATAATTAAGAGTTATGAGAAAAAGAGTTTAAAACTGACGACAAGGATTCAGCACACGAGCCGTCTTGGTTGGCCTTAGAGGCGATTCATGACAGTTGCGGATGGTCGGAATCAGAGGGCGTCACAGAAAATGCCTTTTTCACTGGAAAAGTTGGCAAACCTATATGTAACCCATATCGTTCGGTTACATGGTGTTTCTAAGTCCATTGTATTAGATCGTGATGCGTGATTCACTTCAAATTTATGGAAGTGCATACAAGAAGCCATGGCAATGGAAGTACGTCTGAGTACGACATTCCATCTGCAGACGGATGGGCAATCTAAACGGACGATCCAAACTCTAGAAGACATGCTTCGTGCGTGTACAATAGATTTTCTAGGAAGCTGGAACGAAAAACTTCCATTGGTAGAATTTTCATATAATAGTAGCTACCAAGCTTCTATAAGAATGGCACCCTACGAAGCTTTATATAGGAGAAAGTGCAGATCACCTATTCATTGGTATGATCTACAAGAAAAGCTGTTGCACAAAATGACTTTCATGCAAGAAACAATTGACACAGTTGCAAAGATACAGTGACGAATGAAGATTGCACAGAGCCAACGGAAAAGCTATGCAGATAAACAATGAAGATCCCTAAAGTTTAACTATGGGGATTTCATATTCCTAAGAGTCCCACCGGTGAAAGGAATAATGCGTTTCGGTAAGAAAGGGAAATTAAGTCCGAGGTACATTGGACCATTTGAAATTATCGAACGCATTGGGAAGGTTGCCTCTAAATTGGCATTACCCCCAGAGATGTCGGCAGTGCATAATGTGTTCCATGAATCCATGTTACGGAAGTACATATCGGATCTATCCCATGTACTGAAATATGAACCATTCCAGATTCAGGAAGATCTGATGTATGAAGAACGGCCTATAAAAATCTTAGCATGAGAAGGCAAAGTCTTGCGAAACAAGACGATCCCATTAGTCAAAGTGCTGTTGAAAAATCACAACATCGAAGAGGCTACATGGGAACGCAAGGATGAAATTAGAAAATTGTACCCTCACTTGTTCTAAATTTTTTAGGACGAAAATCTTATAAGGAGGGGTGAAATATATAATCGGGCTCCCACAAATCCATGTGATCATCGTTCTGTGTCGAACAACTCAATCACATGATCACTAATTTCAAAGTTATAAGCTATTGTCCAATAACCTTTTCATGTATGCAAAACCCTCATATGATATCCATGATTAGCCTTAGGTCAAATTCTGTTTAACCTACTGATCAAGCTATCTTAAAGTTTCATTATACTACTAAATGAGAAAATGATTATTCACCATATGTGAATAAAAAGTCATCTGCCTAGCAGGCGACCCAAGGCCTTGTCTATTTTCACATCCAGTATAATGCCTTTAAGAGGATACCCTTAACTCCTTATAACAGCTATGATTCCAATATCTGCAAGTAAACCCTCCATCATTTACAAGTCATATACCAAGTGAACCGATCTATAAGCTTCCTACCTCGAAGACGCTTTAGCCATTGGAACATCAAAGGACACAAGTAATATACATGAAGTAGTTCATCTACTCAGGATTAAAGTTATTGTAAAATGAACGTCAAAAGCAGATTGATCCACTCATAGCGACTAGGCAGATCAATCATGCTTTAGTCCCGGTCCAATATGTCACCACCAAGCAATATATATGTCTCTACTCAAGCGTCTATGCTTTGGATAGTCAAGACAAACCGTCCCTACTATAGCTTTAGACAATATAATAGTATTAACATAAGTTAGATGCTCGGTCTAACTCCACAGAATACGAATCATAATTTAGACTGCTTACTTTAGAATGTTGTCTTCTCGCATACAAAAGTCTATTGCATGCAATATTCTAATAGTTTAACACAAGCAGTCAAAGAGCCATATATGCTTACATTTACTTTAACATGTAAATAGAATAAGGACAAATAGCAATGTAATGAATAACCTCTAAATATAATTTTATTATCCATTTCAAAATAAATGAAAAACATCAAAATATCTTTCTTGCTTAGGGAATTTCCTAACATATATTATGACTAATTACCATCCATTATGGAATTATGTGGAGTTAGTATAGGGACCAATTGGTCATATATAATCAGCTCCCGTGAATCCATGTGATCATTATTCTAAACCAAATAACTCAATCACATGGTCACTAATTTCAGAGTCAAACCAATATAAACCTAAAAATATGTTAGGAAATACTCTAAGCATTAAAGACATTTTGATGTATTTATTTTGAACTGGATAATAAAATTATATATAGAGGTTATTCATTACATTACTGTGTGTCCTCATTTTATTTACATGTTAAAGTAAATATAAGCAAATATGGCTCCCTGACTGCTTGTGTTAAAACTGTTAAAACGTTACATGCAATGGACTTTTGTATGCGAGAAGACAATGTTCTAAAGTAAGCAGTATAAACTAAGGTCTATAGTCTATAGGGTTAGACCGAGCATCTAACTCATATTAAGACTATCATGTTGTCTAAAGCCATGGTTGGGACAGTTTGTCTTGACTGTATAGAGCTGGACTCCCATGTAGAGACATAGATATGTTGCTTGGTGGTGAGATATTAGACCGGGACTAAAGCGTGATTGACCTACAAAGTCCGCTTTGAGTGGATTGATCTGCTTTTGACGTTCATTATGTAGTAACCTTAATCCTGAGTGAATGGACTACTTCATGTATATGACTTGTGTACTTTGATGTTCCAATGGCTAAAGTGTCTCAGAGGTAGTAAGCTTATAGACCGATTCGTTGGGTGCATGACTTGTATACGATGAAGGGTTTGTTTGCAGATATCAGAATCATAGCTCTAATAAGGAGTTAAGGGTATTCTTTTAAAGGCATTATACTAGATGTGAAAATGCACAAGACCTTGGGTCGTCTGCTGGGCGGATGACTTCTTATTCACTTATGGTGAATAATCATTTTCTTTATTCGGTAGTATAATGGAACTTTAAGATAGCTTGATCAGTAAAATTAAACAGACTTTGACCTAAGGCTGATCATCGATATCATATGAGGGTTCTGCATACATGACAAGGTCATTGAACGATAGCTTGTCACAGGTTTATGTAATACGGTATATAATTGGGAGTTCAGTTTCAGGTTTATAATGGTGTGACTCTGAAATTAGTGATCATATGATTGAGTTATTCGGTAAAGAATGATGATCATACGGATTTGCGGGAGCCCGATTATATATGTCCAATGGGTCCCTCTACTAGCTCCACATAATTCCTTAACGTTTTGCAAATTAATTTGTGTATGCTATTGGCTAGTTGATTATGCATGGATGGTGTTGACATAGGATAAGGATGGTGGACAAGATTCTCTGCGGTTGAATTCAGATTTTGTTTTGGATAATAGAGTACACAATTATTCGAACTCCAAATAAAGTTACCATGATTTTATTTGAGATTGGATTGGAGTTGTAGAAAATTATCCATGAGAACAAGAATTTGAAATGCAACTGTTTGTGGATTTTGAATTTGAAATTTGAAATTTGAAATTTGAAATTTGAATTTTGAATTTTGAATTTTGAATTTTGAATTTTGAATTTGAAATTTGAATTTGAAATTCGAATTTGAAATTTGAATTTGAAATTCGAATTTGAAATTTGAAATTTGAAATTTGAATTTAAAATTTGAATTTGAAATTTGAAATTCAAATTTTGAATCACAGTCCAAGTTGGATTCGAATTTCTTGTGGTAAATCCACAATGAATGAAATTCAAATTTGAGTTGGATATGGAGAGGAAAATCTTGTTTGAATCCTACTTGAATTTTGAATCCAAATCTTAACAAACTTGGTTGAAAATTTTAAGGATTATGCTCATGGAATTTTCAGATATTTTGTAGGTAAGGTTCAAGCAAAAATTCAAGTTTCAATCCTTGTTGAATTTGGATTCTCTCCTCCCTAGAGAATGGCCGAAATTATTGAGTAAATCTCATGAGGATTTTTAGTTTTTTATGGATAAGGATGAGATAAAATTCAAGTTTGAAAAGCCTAGTTGAATTTTGATTCTTCCCTTACTTTTTGTGGCTGAAAATATTTGAGAAAATCCTAAAAGAGATTTTTGGATTTTTGGTTGGTTAAGAGGAGATAAAATTCTAGTTAAAATCCTGTTTGAATTTTGAATGGTAAAATCCTAAAGTGGACGAAATATTTAGTTGGGATTTGGCCTTGATAATTTCAGATTTTGTGTGTGGATAAGGGAGAAAATCTTCTCCTAATCCAATTCGAATTCAGAGGATCACCTCATGCAAGTCTATAAATAGAGGTCCTGCCACTCCAGTTGTCTCAGACCACAGACTCTCAGGTGAGCAGGCTTTTTGTTGCATAACTCACCGTGACAATAAGTTCTTTAGAGATCTGGGTGGTCGGAAGAAGACTAGCAGTGCTAGCATACTGATCGAGGTTCAGAGTGCCCACACGCTCAGCCATTTGGGAATTAGAGAATAGTAGAGAAGGCTAGTTGGTTGAAGCCCTCCGGTCATTCTCCTCTTGCAGATTGGCGTCCTTGAGGTATGAGTTTAAATTGTTGTTGGTTTATTGTATATGGCATCATGAGATATTTAACGATCTTGAAAATTTTTTATTGTTCCTCTGCGCCACTCTGATACGTTTTTCTCGATTTAATTTCCTACTATTAGTATCAGAGCCATCACAAGACTATGCCATGTATATAAATTAGACAATTAATTAGTCTTTTTATTTATGTATGGATTTGATATTTGGAGAGTGGCATTTTAGGATTCCTTTATGTTGTTATCATGGATTATGTATGTAATATGTGGTTTTTTAAATTATTATAAGTATGCTTGTTTTTACCGGTTATGGTTACTTAGAATTTAGAAAAATTGTATCTAGGATTTTTTATGTAACCATGGGAGCAGTTTATTAACACTGTAATTTTCCTATGGATTTTAATTTTGTCTCTTAGAATTATTATGATAAGAATTTTTGTACACCGAAAACGGTTTAGGATTTCTTATGTAATTATTCTTGAAGGAGATTGAAGTTTGAAGATCATAATTTATTTTTCCCAAAAGTTAAATTTAATTTCAGGGTTGAAATTTTGATTGTGTGGAAAATTTCAATTTAATTTGGATTCAAATTAATTTTTGAAGATCCTAATGGGTAAATTGGAATATGGCTTGAAAATCGAGACACGAACCCTCGGCATAGGCCATCGGGCCTTGGTGGGGCTGTAGCCCCTGCCCTCGGGCAGGATGGGGCTGTGGCAGCCCCTGTACAGGCCATGACCACCCACGGTCGCAGGCTTTGCCTGCAGCCGAGGGTGGCCGTGGTCCCCCCAAGGCTGGTCGCAACCTGGGCATGCAGCCTGCCAGTTGCTGTACCTAACCTAGGCATGCAGCCTTGCGGGGCTGCACATGGAGCGGCCGTGGGCTGCTAGGCCCCCGGGGGCTGGGGGCTGCCCACGGCAGCTGCCGGCTTCCGGGGCGGTGGGGTGACGGTTAAAAAAATTAAAAATTTTGATTTTTAAATTTGAAATTTAATTTTTAAATCATGTTTGAAAATATGTAATTGAAAATTTAAAATTTTTGAAATTACATATTATTACACATGATATTTAAAATTATTTAAAGTTTGAATTTGAAATTTAAATTTGAAATTCAAATTTGGAATTTGAATTTGAAATTTAAATTTTAAATGATTCTTGGGATGAGAAATAAATGGAGAGGCTACATAAAGATGGATACAAGAAGACGAAACAAAATTCAAGACCCAAAGAATGCTTTGGATGGAATTTTGTAATCTTTATTTTCTTTGTCCTAGGATGGAACCATGGCTTGGTTATTCTAGCAATTATTTTTTCTGTGATATGTCATGGATGTATAAATATGTATTGATGGATGTTTTATGTGCATATTTGATAACATATCATATAAGATAGGTGAGCGCCGCTCATACTATATTGATCATACATATTTGTCAAAACTTGCATGTTTTTAAAATATTGAGTGGGAGAAGGTTTCAAACAAAACCCACAGCCTCCATTGTTGATCCATATGTGAAAGCATGATAATGCCTCGGGTCAGTTCTGCCCTAACCACACCCTCGGTAGGTGTTTACCACTGCTGGTATACTAAGTTGGATCTCTTATGTGGAAAACGTGCTCGGGTACGATCCTATTCATAACCACCCCTCGGTGGCTTGGTAGGATGTGCATCGGGCTACGTAAATAGTGGTTATACACTTAAGACTTGTTTAGTTATTAACCTTCCCTAGAAGCTCTGTTAACTAAACTGGTGGCCAAATAAGTGGTTATTAACATATGTCTTAACCTTGGAGGATTTAAGGAAACATATAATAATTGGACGAGGTTTATGTTCTTGCTATTTGTTTCATGACCACCCCTCAGTGGCTTGGGGCAATAGGTGCTGAGAATTACCGTTACAATGCTATATGTTTTTCAAGTTTCATGTAGGAACATACTTATATGTTTTATTTGCTAAATCATCTGTATATTTGCTTGGGCTTTGTAATGATGTCTAGTATAATTTTATTTCAGTTTAAAATGTCGCCGACACCCCTCATTTCAATACTTACTGAGATCGAAAGAATCAAATGATAGCGTTATCCCAAGCTTTATACATAGATAAAATAATTGACAAATAAGCAATGCAAGAGGCAAAGAAAGGTTCACAACCTTCTATTGCCGGTCTAACTCTTTCATTGGATGACTGTCCAAAGACATTGGAAGAAAGAGAGCATATGAGTAAGGTCCCTTATGCATCCGCTGTGGGTAGCCTTATGTATGCTATGCTTTGCACTCGCCCGGACATATATTTTGCAGCAGGTATGGTGAGTCGATATCAAGCGAATCCTGGAACCAAGCACTAGCAAGCAGTAAAGCATATACTCAAGTATCTTAAGAGAACGAGGGATTATATGATAGTGTATTCTGGAAGGGACCTAACACCCATAGGATACACGGACTCAGACTTCCAGACTTGCAAGGATTCGAGGAAATCGACATCAGGATCAGTGTTCTTACTCGGAGGAGGCGCCATTGTGTGGAGGAGCGTGAAACAAGGCTGCACAGCTGACTCTACTATGGAGGCTGAGTATGTGGCTGCGGCTGAGGCATCTAAAGAAGCGGTTTGGCTCCGCAAGTTCTTTAGAGACGTTGAGGTCATTTCAGGTGTTGACAAGCCTATCACACTTTACTGTGATAACACTGGGGGCGATTGCCAACACAAGGGAATCTCAGCATCATAAGAGGACCAAGCATATAGATCGGAGATATCATATTATTAGAGGGCATGTGGAGACAGGACAAGTAGATGTATGTAAGATCGCGTCCGAGGACAACATTGCCGACCCCTTTACTAAGACTTTGGTAGCTAGAAGCTTTGAGAGGCATGTAGAGGTGATGGGGATGTGTAACATGGCCCATCTGCTGGCTTAGGGCAAGTGTGAGATTGTTAGGAATTCCCTAAGCATTAGAGACATTTTGATGTATTTATTTTGAACTGGATGATAAAATTATATATAGAGGTTGTTCATTACATTACTGTCTATCCTCATTTTATTTAAATGTTAAAGTAAATGTAAGTAAATATGGCCCTTACTGCTTGTGTTAAAACTGTTAGAACGTTACATGCAATGGACTTTTGTATGCGAGAAGATAATGTTCTAAAGTAAGCAGTCTAAACTAAGGTCTGTAGTCTATGGGGTTAGACCGAACATCTAACTCATGTTAAGATTATTATGTTGTCTAAAGCCATGGTGGGGACGGTTTGTCTTGACTGTCTGGAGCTGGACTCCCAAGTAGAGACATAGATATGTTACTTGGTGGTGACATATTAGACCGGGACTAAAGCGTGATTGATCTACGAAGTTCGCTTTAAGTGGATCAATCTGCTTTTGATGTTCATTGTGCAGTAACCTTAATCCTGAGTGAATAGATTACTTCATGTACATGACTTGTGTACTTTGATGTTCCAATGGCTAAAGCATCTCAGAGATAGTAAGCTTATAGACCAGTTCGTTAGGTGCATGACTTGTATACGATGAAGGGTTTGTTTGCAGATATCAGAATCATAGCTTTAATAAGGAGTTAAGGGTATCCTCTTAAAGGCATTATACTGGATGTGAAAATGGACAAGGCCTTGGGTCGTCTGCTGGGCAGATGGCTTCTTATTCACATATGGTGAATAATCATTTTCTTTATTTGGTAGTATAATGGAACTTTAAGATAGCCTGATCAGTAGGATTAAACGGACTTTGACCTAAGGCAAATCATCGATATCATATGAGGGTTCTGCATACATGACAAGGTCATTGAATAATAGCTTGTCACAGGCTTACATAATACAGTATATAATTGGGAGTTCAGTTTCAGGTTTATAGTGGTGTGACTATGAAATTAGTGATCATATGATTGAGTTGTTCGGTAAAGAATGATGATCATATGGATTTGCAGGAGCCCGATTATATATGTCCAATTGGTCCCTCTACTAGCTCTACATAATTCCTTAATGTTTGGCAAATTGATTTGTGTATGCTATTGGCTAGTTGATTATGCATGGATAGTGTTGACATAGGATAAGGATGGTGGACAAGATTCTCTGCGGTTGAATTCATATTTTGTTTTGGATAATAGAGTACACAATTATTCGAATTCCGAATAAAGTTGTCATGATTTTATTTGAGATTGGATTAGAGTTGTAGAAAATTGTCCATGAGAACAAGAATTTAAAATACAACTGTTTTGTGGATTTTGAATTTTGAATTTTTAATTTTGAATTTGAAATTTGAATTTGAAGTTTGAACTTGAAATTTAAATTTGAAATTTGAAATTTGAATTTGAAATTTGAATTTCAAATTTTGAATCACAGTCCAAGTAAATTTCAAATTTTGAATCACAGTCCAAGTAGGATTCGAATTTCTTGTGGTAAATCCACAAGGAATGAAATTTGAAATTGAGTTGGATATGGAGAGGAAAATCTTGTTTGAATCCTACTTGAATTTTGAATCCAAATCCTAACAAACTTGGTCAAAAATTTTGAGGATTATCTTCATAGAATTTTCAGATATTTTGTGGATAAGGTTCAAGGAAAAATTCAAGTTTCAATCCCAGTTGAATTTGGATTCTCTCCTCCCTAGAGAATGGCTGAAATTATTGAGTAAATCTCATGAGGATTTTCGGTTTTTTATGGATAAGGATGAGATAAAATTCAAGCTTGAAAATCCTAGATGAATTTTGATTCTTCCCTTACTTTTTGTGGCTGAAAATATTTGAGAAAATCCTAAAAGAGATTTTTGGATTTTTGGTTGGTTAAGAGGAGATAAAATTCTAGTTAAAGCCCTATTTGAATTTTGAATAGTAAAATCCTAAAGTGGTCGAAATATTTAGTTAGGATTTGGCCTCAATAATTTCGGATTTTATGTGTGGATAAGGAAGAAAATCTTCTCCTAATCCAATTCGAATTCAGAGGATCACTTCATGCAAGTCTATAAATAGAGGTCCTACCACTCCAGTTCTCTCAGACCACTGACTCTCAGGTGAGCAGGCTTATTGTTGCATAACTCACCATGACAATAAGTTCTTTAGAAATCTGGGGGTTGGAAGAAGACAAGCAATGCTAGCAAATCGATCGAGGTTCAGAGTGCCCACATACTCAGCCATTCAGGAATTGGAGAATAGTAGAGAAAGCTAGTTGGTTGAAGTCCTCCAGTCATTCTCCTCCTATAGATTGGCATCCTTGAGGTATGAGTTTAAATTGTTGTTGGTTTGTTGTATATGGCTTCAAGAGATATTTAACGATCTTAAAAATTTTTTATTGTTCCGCTGCGCCATCCTAATACGTTTTTCTTGATTTAATTTCCTACAAAATGAACTCCTAATTATATATCGTATTACGCAAGCTAGTGATAAGCCATTGTCCAATGGCCTTGTCATATATGCAAAACCCTCATATGATATCAATGATCAGCCTTAGGTCAAAGTCCGTTCAACCTACTGATCAAGCTATCTTAAAGTTCCATTATACTATCGAATAAAAAAATGACTATTCACCATATACAAATAAGAAGTCATCTACCCTACAAACGACCCAAGGCCTTGTCCATTTTCACATCCAGTATAATGCCTTTGAGAGGATACCCTTTGCTGTTAGGAAATGCCCTAAGTATTAGAGACATTTTGATGTATTTATTTTGAACTGGATAATAAAATTATATATAGAGGTTATTCATTACATTACTGTCTGTCCTCATTTTATTTACATGTTAAGTAAATGTAAACAAATATGGCTCCCTGACTGCTTATGTTAAAACTATTAGAATGTTACATGCAATGGACTTTTGTATGCGAGAAGACAATGTTCTAAAGTAAGCGGTTTAAACTAAGGTCTGTAGTCTATGTTAGACCGAGCATCTAACTCATGTTAAGACAATCATGTTATCTAAAGCCATGGTGGGGATGTTTTCTCTTGACTGTCTGGAGCTGGACTCCCAAGTAGAGACATAGATATGTTGCTTGGTGATGACATATTAAACCGGGACTAAAGCGTGATTGATCTACGAAGTCCGCTTTGAGTGGATCAATCTGCTTTTGACGTTCATTGTGCAGTAACCTTAATCCTGAGTGAATGGACTACTTCATGTGTATGACTTGTGTACTTTGATGTTCCAGTGGCTAAAGCATCTCAGAGGTAGTAAGCTTATAGACCGGTTCGTTGGGTGCATGACTTGTATACGATGAAGGGTTTGTATGTAGATATCGAAATCATAGCTCTAATACGGAGTTAAAGTTATCCTCTTAAAGGTATTATACTGGATGTGAAAACGGACAAGGCCTTGGGTCGTCTACTAGGCAGATGACTTCTCATTCACATATGGTGAATAATCATTTTCTTATTCAGAAGTATAATGGAACTTTAAGATAGCCTGATCAGTAGGATTAAATAGACTTTGACCTAAGGCTGATCATGGATATCATATGAGGGTTTTGCATGCATGACAAGGCCATTGGACGATAGCTTGTCACAGGCTTACGTAATACGATATATAATTGGGAATTTAACTTCAGGTTTATAGTGGTGTAATTCTGAAATTAGTGATCACATGATTGAGTTGTTCGGTAAAGAGTGATGATCATATGGACTCACGGGAGCCCGATTATATATGTCCAATTGGTCCCTCTACTAACTCCACATGATTCCTTAACGTTTGGCAAATTGATTTGTGTATGCTATTGGCTAGTTGATTATGCATGGATGGTGTTGACATAGGATTAGGATGGTGGATAAGATTCTCTCCGGTTGAATTCAGATTTTATTTTGGATAATAGAGTACATAATTATTCGAACTCCAAATAAAGTTGCCATGATTTTATTTGAGATTGGATTAGAGTTTTAGAAAATTATCCATGAGAACAAGAATTTGAAATACAACTGTTTTGTGGATTTTAAAATTTGAATTATGAAATTTGAATTATGAAATTTGAATTTTGAAATTTGAAATTTGAAATTTGAATTTGAAATTTGAATTTGAAATTTGAATTTGAAATTTAAATTTGAAATTTAAAATTTGAAATTTGAAATTTGAATTTGAAATTTAAAATTCAAATTTTGAATCACAGTCCAAGTAGGATTCGAATTTCTTGTGGTAAATCCACAAGAAATGAAATTCGAATTTGAGTTGGATATGAAGAGGAAAATCTTGTTTGAATCCTACTTGAATTTTGAATCCAAATCCTAACAAACATGTTCGAAACTTTTGAGGATTATTCTCATGGAATTTTTGGATTTTTTGTGGATAAGGTTTAGGGATAAATTCAAATTTCAATCCCAGTTGAATTTGGATTCTCTCCTCCCTGATTATGGCCAAATTTTTTGAGGATAAATCCTAGGAGATTTTCGGTTATTTTGGATAAGGATGAGATAAGATTCAAGCTTGAAAATCCAAGTGAAATTTTGATTCTCTCCCTATTATTTGTGGTGGAAAATATTTGTGAAAATCCTAAAAGATTTTCATATTTTTTGGTTGGTTAATGGGAGATAAAATTCAAGTTAAAATCCTATTTGAATTTTGAACTGGATGATCTCCAAGATGGCCGAATTTTAGTTGGGATTTTCCCCTTGGAAAATTCAGATTTTATGGTTGTGGATAAGTGAGAAAATCTTATCCTAATCCAATTCAAATTAAGAGGATCACCTCATGCAAGTCTATAAATAGAGGTCCTGCCACTCCAGTTCTCTTAGACCACAGGCTCTCAGGTCAGCAGGCTTATTGTTGCACAACTCACCTTGACAATAAGTTCTTTAGAGATCTGGGTGGTCGGAAGAAGACTAGTAGTGCTAGCATATCGATCGAGGCTCAGAGTGCCCACACACTCAGCCATTCGGGAATTAGAGAATAATAAAGAAGACTAGTTGGTTGAAGCCCTCCAGTCATTCTCCTCCGGCAGATTGGCATCCTTGAGGTATGAGTTTAAATTGTTGTTGATTTATTGTACATGGCATCATAAGATATTTAACGTTCTTGAAAAATTTTTATTGTTCCGCTGCGCCACTCTGATACGTTTTTACCGATTTATTTCCCACAATTGGTATCAGAGCCATCTCATAACTATGCCATGTACATAAATTAGACAATTAATTAGTCTTTTTATTTATGTATGGTTTTGATATTTAGAGAGTGGCATTTATGTTGTTATCATGGATTATGTATGTAGTATGTGGTTATTTTAATTTCCTAAATTATTATAAGCATGCTTGTTTTTTACCGGTTATGGTTCCTTAGAATTTAGAAAAATTGTATCTGGGAAATTTTATGTAACCATGGGAGCAGTTTATTAATACTGTAATTTTTCCATGGATTTTAATTTTGTCTCTTAGAATTATTATGTTTAGAATTTTGTACACTGAAAACGGTTTAGGATTTTTTATGTAATTATTCTTGGAGGAGATTGAAGTTTGAAGACTGTAATTTATTTTTTCAAAAAGTTAAATTTAATTTAAAGGTGGAAATTTTGATTATGTGGAAAATTTCAAATTAATTGGGATTCAAATTAATTTTTGGAGATCCTAATGGGTAAATTGGACTATGACACGAAAATCGAGACACGACCCCTTGGGATAGGCCATCAGCCTTGGTGGAGCTGCAGTCCCTGCCCTCGGGCAGGATGGGGCTGTGGCAGCCCCTATACAGGCCATGACCACCCATGGGAACAGGCTTTGCCTGCAGCCGAGGGTGGCCGTGGCCCCCCTAAGGCTGACGGTAGCCTGGGCGTGCAGCCTGCCGGCTGCTACGCCCAGCCTAGGTGTGCAGCCTGGGGCTGCACATGGGCCGTCCGTGGGTTGCCAGCCCCCCGGGGTTGGGGGCTGCCCATGACGGCTACCGGCCTCTGGGGCGGTGGGGCAACGGTTCAAAAAATCGAAAATTTTAATTTTTAAATTTGAGATTTAATTTTAAATCATGTTTAAAAATATGTAATTGAAAATTTGAAATTTTGAAAATTACATATTATTACACATGATGTTTAAAATTGTTTAAAATTTGAATTTGAAATTAAAATTTGAAATTCGAATTTGGAAATTGAATTTGAAATTTAAATTTTTGGAATTCAAATTTTAACTAATTCTTGGGATGAGAAATAAATAGAGAGGCTATATAAAGATGGATACAAGAAGACGGAACAAAATTCAAGACCCAAAGAATGCTTTGGATGGAATTTTGTAATCTTTATTTTCTTTGTTCTAGGATGGAACCATGGCTTGGTTATTTTATCAATTATTTTTTCTATGATATGTCATGGATGTATAAATATGTATTGATGGATGTTTTATATGCATATTTGATAACATGTCATATAGGATAAGTGAGTGCAGTTCATACTATATTGATCATACATATTTGTCAAAACTTGTATGTTTTTCAAAATATTGAGTGGGAGAGGGTTTCAAATAAGACCCACAGCCTCCATTGTTGCTCTATATGTAAAAGCATGGTAACGCCTCGCGTCAGTTCTGCCCTGACCACACCCCTCGGTAGGTGTTTACCGCCGCCGGTATACTAGATTGATCTCCTATGTGGAAAAAATGTTTGGGTACAATCCTATTCATGACCACCCCTCGGTGGCTTGGTAGGACGTGGATCGGGCTACGTAAATAATGGTTATACACTCAAGACTCGTTCAGTTTTTAACCTTCCCTAGAAGCTCTGTTAACTAAACTGGTGGCCAAATAAGCGGTTATTAATATATGTCTTAACCTTGAAGGATTTAAGGCAACATATATTAATTGGACGCGGTCCATGTTCTGGCTATTTGTTTCATGACCACCCCTCGGTGGCTTAGGGCAATAGGCATTGAGAATTACCGTTGCAATGCTACATATTTTTCAAGTTTCATGTTGAAACATACTTGTATGTTTTCTTTGCTAAATTATCTGTATATTTGCTTGGGCTTTGTAATGATGTCTATTATAATTTTATTTTAGTTCAAAATATCACCGACACCCCTCATTTCAATACTTACTGAGAATAAGCTAAATGGCAATAATTATAAAGACTGAAAACAAAATCTACTGATAGTTCTTAGCTGTGAGAGACACAAGTTCGTGCTGAACGAACCATGTCCACCTGGGCCTAAACTGGACACACCGCTTGAGGAGGTCCCGGTTGCCTATACTCATTGGAGAGAATCCAATGAGATAGCTCGATGCTACATTCTGGCTAGCATGACGAGTGCTTTACAAAAGCAGCATGAGACTTATCAAGTTACTGGGGAGATCATGGAAAATCTGGAGGACATGTTCGGAGGCCAAGAAAAGTTGGCTCGATAATCTGCTATAACCAATATTATGAACTCTAAGCAAAAGGCAGGTACTCCAGTGAAGGACCATATGATCACTCTAATGGGATTCTTTACTGAGGCTGTCGAGAACGGTGCTGAGTTGGACTACAACACCCAGATCGAGATGGTGTTCAAGACTCTGTCTAAAGATTTTATGGGGTTTAAGGCCACATACAATCTGGCGACAAGGGAGTTAGAACTAACCGAGCTAATGAAGTAACTCCAAGCTTATGAGCGGATGATCAGGGATGGGGATGCGGTCCAACCCAAAGGAGAGGCCAATTTGGCAGAATCTTCCAAACCCTTACGGAAGAGAAAGAGGCCAAATCAGAAACAAGCAGCTTCCAGTTCTTCTAATCCTCCTGTCTCGGATGGGAAGAAGAAGAATAAGAACAAGAAGCCCAGGGACCCTAAAGAGTCCAAGTGCTTCCGCTGTGGGAAGGTAGGTCACTTTAAGAAGGCTTGCCGAGAAATCCTAGCCGCCAAGGGTAAGGAAGGTAAGAAACTTCACTATTTGGAAGTGTGTTTGGTAGAAGAATCGAAAGACACTTAGGTCATTAATTCGGGCGCTACTAATCATGTTTGTGTTTCTATGCAGGGGTTCGTGAAAACGAGAAGTCTACATGATAGGTGCCTCTCATTGTGGACTGGAGACGGTAGTTTGGTAGTGGCTGAGGCAGTGGGAGATATTTATCTTTACTTTGATGAATTTAGGTTTATTTTACCGAAAGACTGTTTTTATGTTCCTAATTTTAGGAAGAACCTTATATCGGTAGCTTGTTTAATAAAGGATTCTTATTCAGTTTCTTTTAGTAAAAGAGTTGATATTCGTAGAAATAAGTCTTTTATCTGTTATGGATAGATGGATGGAAACCTATATGTAATCAAACCAAAGATGCACTCACTGTTTGACATCGAATTAATAGATAACTCTAAAAGGTTGAAAGTTTCTCACTCTAACAAGGCGTATCTTTGCATTTAAGACTTGGTCATATTAATCAGGATAGGATTCAAAGATTAGTGAAAGACGGTCCTCTAGAATCTCTGGAGGAGGTACGTCTTCCTCAATGTGAGTCTTGTCTAGAGGGAAAGATGACTAAGAGGTCTTTTGGAGTTAAGGGTATTAGGGCACAGAAGCTCTTAGAAATTGTGCACACCGACGTATGCGGCTCCATGAACGTCACAGCACGAGGAGGGTTCGAGTATTATGTTTCCTTTATAGACGATTACTCGAGGTATGGATATGTGTATCTGATGCACCGCAAGAGCGAAACCTTTGACAAATTCAAAGAATATCGTGTGGAAGTGAAAAGCAATTAGATAAATCTATAAAGACACTTTGATCTGGTCGAGATGGTGAATACCTCTCTGATGAATTTCTAGCACATCTTGTAGAGAATGGGATATTATCCCAATTGACTGCACCTGGTACTCCACAATAGAATGGTATAGCCAAAAGGAGAAACAAGACCTTGTTGGATATGGTACGGTCCATGATGAGTTATTCAACACTGCCGCTATCATTTTGGGATATGCTTTACAAACGGCGTTCTTCTGAACCAGGTTCCAAGCAAGTCAATTCCCAAGACTTCGTATGAATTATGGCGTGGCAGGAAGCCCTCTATGAGAATATGGGGCCGCTCGGCACATATACTGGATGGGGTTGTGAAGAAGTTGGAACCGAGATCAGAATTGTGCATGTTTGTAAGGTATCTAAAGGGAACTAAAGGAGGTCTGTTCTATAACCCGAAGGAACAAAAGGTCATTGTCTCAACCCATGCGATATTCTTGGAGGAAAGTCACGTGAATGACTTTAAGCCTCAAAACAAAGTGGTGTTAAAGGAGTTATCGAGTGAAAGAACTACTCCATAGGTTTCGGTCTTGGACACAAGTCCGAGTTCCGGTGAAAGACTTGTAGACGATCAACAATTTAGGGTGCCTCATCGTAGTGGAAGGGTTTCGAAGAAACCTAATTTCTTCATGTATGATGCTGACGTATACCAGGTCGAGGCACATGAGCATGAGGATGATCCGGTCACCTATGATGAAGCTATAAATGATGTTGATTCTAAATCTTGGAAACAGGTTATGAACAATGAGATGGATTTTATGAAATCCAACTCTGTTTGGGAACTTTTAGATTTGTCGGATGGGATAAAACCCATTGGATGCAAATGGGTCTTCAAAAGAAAGAAGGATGCAAAAAGGAGAGTAGAAACTTTCAAAGCTAGACTGGTTGCAAAGAGGTACACATAAAAGGCTGGAATCAATTACGATGAAACCTTTTTGCCTGTTGCTATGCTGAAGTCTATTCGTATTCTTTTGTCCATTGCTGCAGCTCTCGATTACGAGATCTGGTAAATGGATGTCAAGATGGTATTCTTGAATGGCCATCTTGAGGAGTGTATCTATATGATACATCCTGAAGGGTTCATAGCAAAAGGCCAAGAAAGGAAAGTCTACAAGTTGCTTAGATCCATTTATGGATTAAAGCAAGCATCCCGCTCATGGAACCAGAGATTTGATCAAACGATCAAGACATTTGGTTTTGAGCAGGACGTTGATGAGCTCTATGTTTATAAACGTATTAAGGATGGAAAAGTGGTCTTTTTGATACTCTATGTTGATGATATACTACTCATTGGGAATGATATAGGGAACTTATCATCGGTCAAGCTTTTGTTGCACCAATAGTTTGACATGAAGGACTTGGGAGAAGCTAATTATGTTCTAGGCATTCGTCTCTTCAGAGATCAAAAGAACAAAATGATAGCGTTATCCCAAGCTTCATACACAGATAATGTGGCGGCCCGCCCCTTGTGGAGATCATACAATACTATTACAGTTGAGCTTTATCGCTAACTGCGATAGATTGTACTCTCATGGGTCGCCGGCTTATCTCTCTACTCTTTTTAAATCATGACATTTTTTTGGGGAAAATTTTTTTTTTTCTTTAAACATCATATAAAATCTTCTTCTACTATTTACTTTGTAGATAAGTACAAAGTAATATAAATAATACAGTACTTTTGTAAATTATATATATAATTACAAAAGAATTGTTTCCCCTTTTTTTTTTTTCCCTTCACTTTAACGCTCAGCGGGAAGACTCTGGCAGTACCATATCCCTCGCCCAGTTATCCCATTTGACACGCGCCATCCCGTCCGCATCCAGTCAAACAAGCTACTGAGCTGGTCGCTTACCTGCAACATTAGCAAAAATGGTGAGCTACAGGCTCAGTAAGTGTAGGAAAATAAACCGGTAAAAACGTATCAGAGTGGCGCAGCGGAACAATAAAATTTTTAGATCGTTAAATATCTCATGATGCCATATACAATAAACCAACAACAATTAAAACTCATACCTCAAGGACGCCAATGAACAGGAGGAGAGTGACCAGAGGCTTCAACCAACTAGCCTTCTCTACTATTCTCCAATTCCCGAATGGCTGAGTGTGTGGGCACTCTGAACCTCGATCGGTATGTTAGCACTGCTAGTCTTCTTCCGACCACCCAGATCTCTAAAGAACTTTATTGTCACGATGAGCTGTGCAACAATAAGCCTGCTCACCTGAGAGTCTGTGGTCTGAGAGAACTGGAGTGGCAGGACCTCTATTTATAGACCTGCATGACGTGATTCTCTGAATTCGAATTGGACTAGGAAAAGATTTTCTCCCTTATCCAAACCAAAAAATCCGAATTTTCCAAGGGAGAATCTCCACAATTAAATTTGGTTTTCTTAGGATAAATCCAATCCAAATCTAAACAAGATTTTAACTAGAATTTTATCTTCCTTTTTCAACAAAAAAATCCGAAATCTTTAGGAGAAAATCTTCTCCAAATTTTCAGCCACTTTTAGGATAAGGAAGAATCAAAATTCCACTAGGATTTTTCAAGCTAAATCTCATCTCAACCTTATCCAAAAATAACCGAATTTCCTAGGATTTAGGCTCCAAAATTTCGGCCACTTTTAGGGAGTAGAGAGAATCCAAATTCAACTAGGATTCAAGCTTGAATTTACCCTTGAATCTTATCCACAAAAACCGAATTTTCCATTGAGGATTATCCTCAAAAAATTCGCCCACTTTTGTTGGGATTTGGATTCAAAATTCAAGTAGGATTCTAACAAGATTATCCTCTCCAAATCCAACTCAAATTCGAATTTCAAACCTTGTGGATTTTCTACAACAAATTCGAATCCTACTTGGACTGTGATTTAAAATTTGAATTTCAAATTTCAAATTCAAATTTCAAATTCAAATTTCAAATTTCAAATTTCAAATTTCAAATTTCAAATTTCAAATTTCAAATTTCAAATTTAAATTTCAAATTCAAATTTCAAATTCGAATTTCAAATTCAAATTTCAAATTCAAATTTCAAATTCAAAATTCAAATTTCAAATTCAAATTTCAAATTCAAATTTCAAATTTCAAATTTCAAATTTCAAATTTCAAATTTCAAATTTCAAATTTCAAATTTAAATTTCAAATTCAAATTTCAAATTCGAATTTCAAATTCAAATTTCAAATTCAAATTTCAAATTCAAAATTCAAATTTCAAATTTCAAAATTCAAATTTCAAATTTCAAAATTCAAATTTCAAATTCCACAAAACGGTTGTATTTCATATTCTTGTTCTCATGGATAATTTTCTATAACTCCAATCCAATCTCAAATAAAATCATGGCAACTTTATTTGGAGTTCGAATAATTGTGTACTCTATTATCCAAAACAAAATCTGAATCCAACCGGAGAGAATCTTGTCTACCATCCTAATCCTGTGTCATCACCATCCATGCATAATAAACTAGCCAATAGCATACACAAATCAATTTGCCAATCGTTAAGGAATTATGTGGAGCTAGTAGAGGGACTGATTGGACATATATAATCGGGCTCCCGTGATTCCATATGATCATCATTCTGTACCGAACAACTCAATCATATGATCACTAATTTCAGAGTCACACCACTATAAACCTGAAACTGAACTCCCAATTATATACCGTATTACGTAAGCCTGTGACGAGCTACCATCCAATGACCTTGTCATATATGCAAAACCCTCATATGATATCCATGATCAGCCTTAGGTCAAAGTCCGTTTAATCCTACTGATCAGGCTATCTTAAAGTTCCATTATACTACCGAATCAAGAAAATGATTATTCACCATATGTGAATAAGAAGTCATCCGCCCAGTAGACGACCCAAGGCCTTGTCCATTTTCACATTCAGTATAATGCCTTTAAGAGGATACCTTTAACTCCTCAGAGCTATGATTCCGATATCTGCAAACAAACCCTTCATCGTATACAAGTCATGCACCCAATGAACCGGTCTATAAGCTTACTACCTCTGAGACGCTTTAGCCATTGGAACATCAAAGTACACAAGTCATATACATGAAGTAGTTCATTTACTCAGGATTAAGGTTATTGCACAATGAACGTCAAAAGCAGATTGATCCACTCATAGCGGACTACGTAGATCAATCACGCTTTAGTCCCGGTCTAATATGTCACCTCCAAGCAACATATCCAGGTCTCTACTTGGGAGTCCAGCTCCAGACAGTCAAGACAGACCGTCCCCTCCAAGGCTTTAGACAACATAATAGTCTTAACATGAGTTAGATGCTCGGTCTAACCCCATAGACTACAGACCATAGTTTAGACTGCTAACTTTAGAACATTGTCTTCTTGCATACAAAAATCCATTGCATGCAACGTTCTAACAGTTTTAACACAAGCAGTCAGTGAGCCATATTTGCTTACATTTACTTTAACATGTAAATAAGACGAGGACAGATAGCAATGTAATGAATAACCTCTAAGTATAATTTTATTATCTAGTTCAAAATGAATACATCAAAATGTCTCTAATACTTAGGGCATTTCCTAACAATCTCCCACTTGCCCTAAGCCAGTAGATGTGCCATGTTACGCATCCCCATCGCCTCTACATGCCTCTCAAAGCTTCTAGCTACCAAAGTCTTAGTAAAGGGATCAGCGATGTTGTCCTCGGACGTGATCTTACAAACATCCACTTGTCCTGTCTCCACATGCCCTCTAATAATGTGATACCTCCGATCGATGTGCTTGGTCCTCTTGTGGTGCCGAGATTCCCTTGTGTTGGCAATAGCCCCTGTATTATCACAGTAAAGTGTGATAGGCTTGTCAACACCTGGAATGACCTCAAGGTCTCTAAAGAACTTGCGGAGCCAAACCGCTTCTTTAGATGCCTCAGCCGCAGCCACATACTCAGCCTCCATAGTAGAGTCAGCTGTGCAGCCCTGCTTCACGCTCCTCCACACAATGGCGCCTCCTCCGAGCAAAAACACTGATCCAGATGTCGATTTCCTCGAATCCTTACAAGTCTGGAAGTCTGAGTCCGTGTATCCTACGGGTGTTAGGTCCCCTCTAGAATACACTAGCATATAATCCCCCGTTCTCTTAAGATACTTGAGTATATGCTTTACTGCTTGCCAGTGCTTGGTTCCAGGATTCGCTTGATATCGACTCACCATACCTACTGCAAAACATATGTCCGGGCGAGTGCAAAGCATAGCGTACATAAGGCTACCCACAGCGGATGCATGAGGGACCTTACTCATACGCTCTCTTTCTTCCGATGTCTTGGGACAGTCATCCAATGAAAGAGTTAAACCGGCAATAGAAGGTTGTGAGCCTTTCTTTGCCTCTAGCATTGCATATTTGTCAATTATTTTATCTATGTATGAAGCTTGGGATAACGCTATCATTTTGTTCTTTCGATCTCTGAAGAGACGAATGCCTAGAACATAATTAGCTTCTCCCAAGTCCTTCATGTCAAACTGTTGGTGTAACCAAAGCTTGACCGATGATAAGTTCCCTACATCATTCCCAATGAGTAGTATATCATCGACATAGAGTATCAGAAAGACCACTTTTCCATCCTTAATACGTTTATAAACACAAGGTTCATCAACGTTCTGCTCAAAACCAAATGTCTTAATCGCTTGATCAAACCTCTGGTTCCATGAGCGGGATGCCTGCTTTAATCCATAAATGGATCTAAGCAACTTGCAGACTTTCTTATCTTGGCCTTTTGCTACGAACCCTTCAGGCTGTATCATATAGATACACTCTTCAAGATGGCCATTCAAGAATGCCGTCTTGACATCCATTTGCCAGATCTCGTAATCGAGAGCCGCAGCAATGGACAGAAGAATACGGATAGACTTCAGCATAGCAACAGGCGAAAAGGTTTCCTCGTAATCGATTCCAGCCTTTTGCGTGTATCCCTTTGCAACCAGTCTAGCTTTGAAAGTTTCCACTCTCCCTTCCGCATCCTTCTTTCTTTTGTAGACCCATTTGCATCCAATGGGTTTTATCCCATCCGGCAAATCTACAAGTTCCCAAACAGAGTTGGATTTCATAGAATCCATCTCATTGTTCATAGCCTGTTTCCAAGATCTAGAATCAACATCCTTTATAGCTTCATCATATGTGACCAGATCTTCCTCATGCTCATGAGCCTCGGCCTGGTATACCTCAGCATCATACATAAAGAAATTAGGTTTCTTAGAAACCCTCCCACTACGACGAGGCACCCTAAATTGTTGATCGTCTGCAGGTCTTTCACTGGAACTTGGACTTGCGTCCAAGACCGAAATCTGTGGAGCAGTTCTTTCACCCGATAACTCCTCTAGCACCATTTTGCTTCGAGGTTTAAAGTCATTCATGTGACTTTCCTCCAAGAATGTCGCATGGGTTGAGACAATGACCTTTTGTTCCTTCGGGTTATAGAACAGACCTCCTTTAGTTCCCTTTGGATACCCTACAAACATGCACAATTCTGATCTTGGTTCCAACTTCTTCGCATCCCCATCCAGTACATGTGCCGGGCAGCCCCATATTCTCATATGTCCAAGGGAGGGCTTCCTGCCACGCCACAATTCATACGGAGTTCTAGGAATTGATTTGCTCGGAACCTGGTTCAGAATATAGCACGCCGTTTGTAAAGCATGTCCCCAAAATGATAATGGCAGCGTTGAGTAACTCATCATGGACCGTACCATATCCAATAAGGTCCTGTTTCTCCTTTCGGCTACACCATTCTGTTGTGGAGTACCAGGTGCAGTCAATTGGGATAATATCCCATTCTCTACAAGATGTCCTAGAAATTCATCGGAGAGGTATTCGCCACCTCGATCAGATCGAAGTGTCTTTATGGATTTATCCAATTTCTTTTCCACTTCCGCACGATACTCTTTGAATTTGTCAAAGGTTTCGCTCTTGCGGTGCATCAGATACACATATCCATACCTCGAGTAATCATCTATGAAAGAGACATAGTACTCGAACCCTCCTCGTGCTGTGACGTTCATGGGGCCACATACGTCAGTGTGCACAATTTCTAAGAGCTCCTGTGCCCTTGTACCCTTAGCTCCAAAAGACCTCTTAGTCATCTTACCCTCTAGACAAGACTCACATTGGGGAAGTCGTACCTCCTCCAGAGATTCCAGAGGACCGTCTTTCACCAATCTTTGAATCCTATCCTGATTAATATGACCAAGTCTTAAATGCCAAAGATACGCCTTGTTAGAGTGAGAAACTCTCAACCTTTTAGAGTTATCAATTAATTCAGTGTCAAGCAGTGAGTACATCTTTGGTCTGATCAAATATAGGTTTCCATCCATCCATCCAGAACAGATAAAAGACTTATTTCTACGAATATCAACTCTTTTACTAAAAGAAACTGAATAAGAATCCTTTATTAAACAAGCTACCGATATAAGGTTCCTCCTAAACGCGTGTGAAATTGATTTGTGTGTGCTTATATCGGGGTCGTGAATAGTAACCCGTCCCCTTAAAAATGAAAAACGCGTGTGAGATTGAAAAACCGACCCCGAGGGGGGGGCGTTTTTGGAAATGAAATAAAGGTTTGAGTCGGGAACGGAAAACCCGAGCCTCGGAGACCTAGGTCGGGAAAGTCTAGATGAACGTTTTAAATACTAGTGAAACGTCCATTTGAGACTCCGAAACGATAGAAAATCGCTAAACCGACGTGAGGGTCGGAATAGTGCTTCCCGAGGGCCGGGAAAGCAAAAAGTGGAAATAAAATAGAAACGAACCCGGTAATGATTAGAAAAGAGTCAGAAAAGTTCCTGAGAGCCAAACATGCAGTCTGGATCAATAAAATTCCGTCAGGGGCAAAACTGTAATTTTTCCAAAATATTGGGGCAAAATCGTAATTTTGCAAAAGTTGGGGGAAAATGGTGAAAATAATAAATAAAACCTAAAAAGTTATAAATAGGTTTTATTTAAGCTTCTTAATGAAAAATAAAAGCTATAAATGGGAAAGAAATTAACAGACATAGTTTTGTCTGTAGGATCCCAAAATCGGCCTACAAGGAAGGCGATTCAAGATCCAAGACAGAGAAAGGGAACAGTCTGATAAGGTAAGTTCAGACATTTACCTGTCTGCAACATATAGCAATATTGTGCTAACTTTTATGTACTAACTATAAGTTAGGTACATATGTGCTACGGGCACTATTGTATAGAGTAGAGAGAGACGAAATGTGCTACGGGCACTATAAGAATGGGACACATGGTTAATTGTGCTTCGGGCACTAGAGCGAGGATAATAAAACTCACTCCCCTAAAAATTAAAATGTGAACCATTCCTAACCTCGGGACAATGTGAAGTCACCGGGTTAGAATGTTAAAAAGTTGGTAATGAAACCACTTTCTGGCGTACCAGCCTTCCGTATAGGGAGGTACTTTTGCCTTCGGGGTTATGAGATAAGGCTGTGGAGGTCAGCACTGATGTACCGCTCCCAGTCATGTACAATTTTGCCTTCGGGGCTATGAGATTAAGGCTGTGGAGGTCAGCACTAATGTACCGCTCCCAGTCATGCGCACTTAAATGGTACTGCCAACCTGAGCTCAAAACCAGAATGTAATCAAAGATAATGACCTAAAACTGAAACTGTGCCATAATTGAGCATAAGACAGTTTAGTGAGAGCACTAATATCGCGGTAGATGTACTAGTGTGATACAGTGGTGTGGTCAACCTTACTATTCACGTATGAATAGTGGTCAAAGTTACTATTCACATATGAATAGTGGTCACGGTACTATTCATCATGAATAGTACTATTCATAGAAATTTTATTTCTTGCATGTTTGAACTTACTGAGCCTGTAGCTCACCATTTTTACTAATGTTGCAGGTAAGAGACCAACTCAGTAGCTTGTTTGACTGGATGCGGACGGGATGGCGCGTGTCAAATGGGATAACTGGGCGAGGGATATGGTACTGCCAGAGTCTTGCCGCTGAGCGATAAAAGTGAAGGGGAAACAGTTCTATTGTAATTATATATATATTTTACAAAAGTACTGTATTATTCATATTACTTTGTACTTATCAACAAAGTAAATAGTGGAAAAAGATTTTATATGATGTTTAAGGAAAAAAAAAAATTTCCCCAAAAACTTCACGATTTTAAAAGAGAGAGAGAGATAAGCCGGCGACCCATGAGTGTACAATCTATTGCAGTTAGCGATAAGCTCAACTGTAATAGTATTGTATGATCTCCACAAGGGGCGGGCCGCCACAGTTGGTATCAGAGCGGGTTTACGGTTAGTGAAGTTTAGATTACCAACTGCTGCCACAGTTGGTATCAGAGCGGGTTTACGGTTGGTGAAGTTTAGAATACCAACTGCTGCCACAGTTGGTATATCAGAGCAAGGTTTGCGACTGATTTGGTTTTGAATACCAATGGCTGTTACAGTTGGTATATCAGAGCAGTGTGACCATATCCCGATTTGACACTTTGCGCATCCTGCACCGCTATCCAAGTAAGTAGTTTACTTAAGTTCAGTTAATTATTTTCTTATGTGAAAATAATTATCTTATAGGTAGCACGATGACCAGACCTCCATATGTGAGACCACCAATACCACGACCGAGAGGAGTATTACGGGTATGGACGAGACCTATTGTGAGGCCGTCTATGTCCCAACGACCAGTAGTCAGACCCCCGGTGCCCGAGAGACCTCCGGTACCAGTACCAGCATCAGTGCCAGCGCCAGTAGATATAGTACAGCCACGGCCGATAGTTCATCCACCGGTGGTAGTGGACATTCCAGTTGTTGGTGGACGCCAACATATTGGGGTGAGAGTGTCGGCACGGGCAGTACAGGCATTTAGGGCTAGCAGTCCTCCTATGTTTGACGGTGGACGACAGTCGATGGAGACTAAGGACTGGCTCCATGCCGTAGAGAGGATTATGGTGATATGCGATATCGATCGAGATATGTGGATCCAGCTGGCAGTCAATATGTTTCAGGGAGACGCTCGAGTGTTCTGGCAATACTGCGACCAGGAGATTTTATTGGGATTCAGTTGGGCTGAGTTCTGTCAGTGGTTGGCTGATCAGTTTCAACCTAGGGATCCAGCACCTGCTCCAGCACCTCCAGAGAGACGAGAGGCTGATGCACCTGCGTACCCTGGATTCGATGAGGTCAGGGATTACATTCTCCAGACCGAGAGGATGGTCATGCTGTCTGGTGAGACAGTGATGTCTTACGCAGCACGGTTTGAGGAGACCATTCGGAGGAGATGTCCGTTGCCTAACCTCACGGAAGCAAACTGCTGTGAGCTGTTTTGGAAAGGCTTATCCTTGGAGCTGAGACCGAGGGTGATCAAGCCGTTTCCTCCGACGCTCCAAGAGTTCGTGGTAACGATCAGGGCGATCGAGAGAGAGATTCTGATTGAGCATCTGACGCAGAGTCGACGAGAGACGCTGGGTCAAGATGAGATGTTTGCACGCATATTCGGGCCGAGAAGAATGATGAATGATCATGAGGCCGGACCGTCTAGACCACGAGGTGATGATTCAGGACAGGGAACATTACCTAGGAGTGGTGATGACTCAGATGGTACCAATGACGATGAGGATCCGGAAGAATATCCTCTAGTCCCAGATGTAGGGAACGAGTGATCAGTAGATGTGTATATGTACATAAGTAGCTTAGAGAGAAAAGCTCTTTTGTATAGACTTATGGCCATTTCGTACACTCCGGCCGATGTATATATATGACTGGTGGTGATTATGTATGACATATAAATGTTTTGTTATGAATGAAATACCAAAATGATTATATGTTGTACGATGATGTGTTACGATGATGTGGCTTTACAGTGCCCTAAATTTCGTAAATTGATATAATTTTACGAATGCGGTTATGGAAAAGCTAACGGTGAATTATTGTGCCATAATAGGACAATAGCCAAGATGGTGGATTTGAGAAATCGACCAGAGGGACGAGAGCGACGTCCTGATGTTATGGAGAGACTGGATCAGATACAAGCTTTGTTAGAAGCTCAGATGCAAGAAAATGTGAATCTGAGGCGACGGGTAGAAGAGCTAGAGCAGAGACAAGGCTCTGAGGGTACCCAAGTAGAACAACAAGCTGAGGTAGATCCAGCTATTCCTCCAGCTGCAGTACATGAGAGAGCTCCTGAACCACAACCAGTATTGAATTTGGAACCCCTCTATGAAAGATTCAGGCGCATGAGGCCGCCAGAATTTGAAGGGTCTACAAATCCCTTAGAGGCTGAAGACTGGTTGTCGTCATTACAAGTGATCATGGAGTTCATGAACCTAACCGACCGAGAGAAGGTTGCATGTGCGTCTTTTGTGCTGAGAAAAGATACTCGTTTTTGGTGGGACACCGTACGAATGAGGAGAGACGTGTCTACCATGAGTTGGGTGGAATTTCTGGAAGAATTTAACCAGAAATATTACGACCCTGCATCTCTGAGACAGCAACAGAAAGAATTCTCAGAGCTGACGCAAGGGAACATGTCGGTAAGCGAAGTCTGCCGAAAGTTCGATCAGCTATCCCGTTTGTGCCCTTATGTAGTCCCTACTGAGAGGGAAAAGATACAGAAAATGATCGGGATGTTCAGGCCAGAAATTGCTGCGTTAGTAGACACTGGACTAGTGCCACCTACTTCTGTAGCCGATTGTGTGAGTCAGGCCATCAGGGCTGAGTTCCATGTAGCTCGACAGAAAGAGGAAAGAGAGAAACACTGGGAGGCTAAAAAGAAAGAGAGGGCTTTGGCGAAGTCTACGCAAGTTGGTCAATCGAGCAAGCCTAGTCAGAATGCGAAACCAAGCCAGGGCAACAATCAAGGATCCCAGCAAAATAAGAGAAAAGGGAATTTTTCTGGGAATCGCCAGGGCAATAATCGAAACCAGCAGCGGAGAACAGCTGGTAATGCAGAATCTAATGTGCAAAACTGCCCTACATGCGGGAAGAGACATTCTGGGCAATGCAGATTTGGGCCACTTGTGTGCTACGAATGTGGAAAGGAAGGCCATTACGCCAGGAACTGTCCCAATAGGCAGGGTGGACAAGGCACTTCCCAACCGCACCAGACACGCCCACAAGCCCATTCCCTTCAAGCCAGAGTGGAAGAGTCACCAGTGAGGCCGCAACACCAGGAGCGAATGTCACGTGCTGATGCTCGTGTGATGGCCTACAGTAAAGAGGATGCAGAGGCAGGAACATCGAACGTGGTGACAAGTCAGCTTCCTGTCGCTAGTCATGTAGCCTCTGTACTATTCGATTCCGGTGCTACGCATTCATTTGTTTCCTATGCATTTGCTGACAAGATAGGACTTCTTAAGGATAATATGGGAAGGGTATTTAAGACAGCTTTACCTTCTGGGGAAGTATTGTTGTCCAGTTACTGGTTACCTTATGTACCAGTATATGTGGCAAATAGGGAACTATATGCTGAGTTGATCGTAATGGAGATCATGGATTACGATGTGATTTTAGGCATGGATTTCCTAGGGAAATACCAAGCTACGATCGACTGCCGAAATCGAAAGATAGTCTTCCAACCCGAGGAAGAAGAGAGTTTCGAGTATGTTGATACTTCTCGAAGACCCGGGAAGATGATCATCAGTTCGCTGAGAGCAAGCAAGCTGATAGCCAGTGGTTGCGTGGGATATCTGGCATATGTGGTAGATACTGCAGAGGAACAGAAGCTTCAAACTGAAGATGTTCCGGTGGTTAATGAGTTTCTTGACGTATTTCCGGAAGAGTTACCGGGGATACCACCAGAGAGAAAAATCTCGTTTGAAATTGAATTGATGCCTGGAACAGCACCTATTTCCAAAGCACCATACCGCATGGCTCCAGTGGAGTTAAAGGAGCTGCAGGTACAATTAAAGGAGCTTTTGGATAAGGGATTCATCAGGCCGAGTTTTTCTCCATGGGGTGCACCTGTGTTATTCGTCAAGAAAAAGGATGGAACATTCCGACTGTGCATTGATTACCGGGAGTTGAATAAGGTTGCGATCAAAAATAGGTATCCGTTACCTAGAATTGATGACCTATTCGACCAGTTAAAAGGCGCAGCGGTATTTTCCAAAATCGACTTACGGTCAGGATATCACCAGTTGAGAATTAAAGAAAGTGATATTCCTAAGACGGCGTTTAGGACTCGTTATGGTCACTACGAGTTTCTTGTGATGCCATTCGGATTGACAAATACACCAGCAGCATTCATGGATTTGATGAACAGAATTTTTAAAGAGTATCTGGATAAGTTTGTCATTGTATTCATTGATGACATTCTTATATACTCGAAGAGTCATGAAGAGCACAAGAAGTATCTGAGGATCGTGCTGAATACGATAAGGAAGCATCAACTGTATGCCAAATTCTCAAAATGCGAATTTTGGCTGGACAGAGTACATTTCCTCGGACATGTTGTATCCCAGGAAGGTATTGCAGTAGATCCGACAAAGGTAGAGGCAATTAACCAGTGGCCTGCACCCAAGAGTGTGACGGAAATACGCAGTTTCTTGGGATTGGCTAGTTATTATCGGCGATTTGTAGAGGGATTTGCGCGACTAGCTGCACCTCTTACTGCTCTTACACGCAAAGAAAGGAAGTACGAGTGGACTATGGAATGCGAAAGAAGCTTCCAAGAGTTAAAGAGGCGACTGACAAGCGCACCAATCCTTACGCTTCCCACTGAAGGGGAGAAGTTCGTGATCTACAGTGATGCATCGAAAATAGGATTGGGAGCAGTCTTGATGCAAGACGGCAAGGTGATTGCCTATGCTTCCCGTCAATTAAAGGAGCATGAAAGGAATTATCCTACGCATGACCTTGAACTTGCTGCAGTAGTGTTCGCACTTAAAATTTGGCGACACTATCTCTATGGAGCTCAATGTCAGATTTTCACTGATCACCAAAGCTTGAAGTATTTCTTCACGCAAAAAGAGCTCAATATGCGGCAGAGACGATGGTTGGAACTGGTGAAGGATTATGATTGTGAAATCCTATACCATCCAGGAAAGGCCAACCGTGTAGCGGATGCTCTAAGTAGAAAGTCTACCATATCGCACCAGCTACCAATAAACAGGCTTCCGAAGCCATTGTAGCAAGAGATAAATTCGTTGAACTTGGAGCTGATATCTGGAAGATTAGCTGCACTCCAAGTGGAATCATCGCTATTTGAGGAAATAAAGGAAGCTCAGAGGCGAGATCCAGCAATGACAAGTTCTCAAGAAGGAATTTCCAAGGATGGAATGATCCTTTATCAAGGAAAGATAAATGTTCCAACTGATGAGGAACTTAGAAGACGGATCATGTCAGAAGCCCACGAGACACCCTATTCGGTTCATCCCGGAGCGAGCAAGATGTATCAGGACTTAAAGCTACAGTTCTGGTGGAAAGGGATGAAGAAGGATATAGCGAAATTCGTGAGCAGATGCATGACCTGTCAGAAAATCAAAGCGGAACATAAACATCCAGCAGGAAGATTGGAACCGTTGGAGATTCCTGAATGGAAATGAGAACACATTACGATGGATTTTATAGTGGGACTCCCGAAAACCCGAGAAGGTTATGATGCCATCTGGGTTATTGTGGACAGACTGACCAAGACAGCACGGTTCATAGCTGTCAAGATGACTTTTTCATTGGAAAAGTTTGCTCAGCTGTACGTAACTCATGTCGTCAGACTACATGGAGTACCAAAATCCATTGTATCAGATCGAGATGCACGATTCACTTCGAATTTCTGGAAGTGTGTGCAAGAGGCCATGGGTACTGAATTGAGACTCAGTACAGCTTTTCATCCGCAAACAGACGGGCAGTCAGAGCGGACAATTCAGACGTTAGAGGACATGCTTCGACCTTGCATTATGGATTTTACGGGAAATTGGAACGAGAAGCTACCATTGATTGAATTCTCGTACAATAATAGTTACCAAGCTTCGATAGGCATGGCACCTTACGAGGCTTTGTATGGACGGAAGTGCAGATCACCATTACACTGGTACGATTTGCGAGAAAAGCAGTTGCATAAGACGGACTTCATAAAAGAGACTTCCGATGCAGTTGCTAGAATTCAGCGTCAAATGAAAATTGCGCAAAGCCGGCAAAAGAGTTATGCGGACAAAAGGCGGAGATCCTTGGAGTTTGACGAAGGAGACTTCGTGTTTCTCAAGGTATCGCCTATGAAGGGGATTATGCGTTTCGGTAAGAAGGGGAAACTGAGTCCAAGATACATTGGGCCCTATGAAATTATCGAACGCATTGGAAAGGTCGCTTACAGATTAGCGCTACCCCCAGAATTGTCGGCAGTGCACAATGTGTTTCATGTGTCGATACTGAGAAAGTATATACCAGATCCGTCCCATGTGTTGAAGCATGAGCCTATTCAAATCCACGAGGATTTGACATATGAGGAACAGCCTATTCAAGTACTAGCTCGTGAAGAGAAAGTACTGAGGAATAAGGTAATCCCACTAGTGAAGATTTTGTGGAAAAATCATAATATTGAAGAAGCTACGTGAGAACGAGAAGACGAGATGAGGAGTTTATACCCCCATTTGTTCTAATTTTCGAGGACGAAAATTTTATAAGGAGGGGTGAATGTGACAACCGGGAAATTCAGGCAGTTCTCGGATGAAAATGTACAATTGTATGTATATAACAATTTATACTATTTAAAGAGTGAAATAAATGTATTTATATTGTTCAGAATATATGAAAATGTTCTAACAATACTGACGAGTAAGAATTCAGTGTTGGAAAAATTCACTGAGTTGAAACGGGTGAAACGGTGCTAAAATCGGCATTGAAAACCCTAACCGGAGCAATAAAAGACGGTAAACTTCCGGGATTGATTTTGATCAAACGGAAGCAGATTAAATTGATCCGACTGCACAGGAGACCTCAGGAACACGCCGGGACGATTTCATGAAAATTTCGGCTCGAACCGACATCGGTCAAAAAGTAGTCGAATTAATGTGAATAGTGAAAGTCAAAGTCAACTTTCACTTTTGCATTTATGACATCATAAATCAAGTTTATTAAATGGAAAGAAATATGGTGGTTGGTAGAATGAATGGCCATGATTCATTTAGCTTTTGATCTAAAGGCCAAGATTTGGCCAAAAATTACCATTTTTAATTTTTGAAAAATGGGGAAAGAAATGGCATGGAAAGATGTCAAATTTTGATTGGTTTAGAGTCAAATTAATTGGCTTTCTTGCATGGTTAAGTCGGCAACTTTGTAACAAAAGGGCCGAAACATTTTTTCAAAGCAAAAACCAAAAGAAAATTTGCTAAGTTATCTTCCATGGAGTCTACGTGAGCCACCCAAGGGAAACCAAGTTTTCTCTTCAAATTTTCTTCACAAAAAGTGTGTCAAAACACTCCTTGAAGACAAAGGAAGCAATTGATTAAGGTATCTTCCCTTGCACTTGATTTTTTCATGGTTTTTCTTCTTAAAATCCGTGGGTGAATAGTGATTGGAAGATGGAAAAATTTTGGTTGTTTTTCATGGATTTGATGTTGGGTTTTGTTAAGGAAGAAATATGGAAGAAAACCATGCAAATTGTGTAAAGAAAGACCAAATTTTGGTTGGTTTTTCAAAGGTAAATCCGTGGGTTACCTTGAGTAACCAATGAGAAAAAGTTTTGGTTAATGGTTAACATGCTTTCTGAGTTTAAATTTGTGAAGAATAAAGCTTGTATTTCATTATGAAAAGCTTGGAAAAAATTTCTTGTGTGAAATACATGATGTGGCCGTGGGTTGTTAATGGTTTGGAAGAAAATTTTGCTTGGTTTTATGTGGTATTTGGTTGATTGGAATTATGCATTTTAATATGCAAATGATGAAATTAAAATGAAAGAATGAAAACAAAAATGTGTGCATGTTTTCAATTCAATGGCCGTGGGTTTTAGGTGTTTAAAAAACCCTAAGAATTTGGTTGAAAATGCCAAGAAAATGGGCTTGAAAATGTGTTAAAAACATGACATTGAATGGCCTAAAATGCGGTGAAAGTTTGACAAAATTTGGTTCGGTTTGGTTGTGAAAACCGAAACCAAATTAAGGGTAAAAATGTGAAAAAATTTTGTAATGTGGGTGATAATGTGAAATTGGAAAATTGTGGGCTTTTATGTAAAAGTTTGGAAAACTTTTACATAAAATAGGCTTGTGGTATAGTACGTGGCAGGTACATACGGTTCGAGGCGTACCTAACGCCGGAAGCCTTAAAATTACGCCGAAATGCTGCCGAAATTTCAAAAACGGCATTCGGGGTAAAATAGGGATTTAAAATAAAAGTTAGGGCCGGGACGGAAACCCGAGTCCCTAACGGAAAAATTGAATAAGGAAAAATTTAAGGGGTGGGTCGTGAATAGTAACCCGTCCCCTTAAAAATGAAAAACGCGTGTGAGATTGAAAAACCGACCCTGAGGGGGGGGCGTTTTTGGAAATGAAATAAAGGTCTGAGTCGGGAACGGAAAAACCGAGCCTCGGAGACCTAGGTCGGGAAAGTCTAGATGAACGTTTTAAATACTAGTGAAACGTCCATTTGAGACTCCGAAACGATAGAAAATCGCTAAACCGACGTGAGGGTCGGAATAGTGCTTCCCGAGGGCCGGGAAAGCAAAAAGTGGAAATAAAATAGAAACGAACCCGGTAATGATTAGAAAAGAGTCAGAAAAGTTCCTGAGAGCCAAACATGCAGTCTGGATCAATAAAATTCCGTCAGGGGCAAAACTGTAATTTTTCCAAAATATTGGGGCAAAATCGTAATTTTGCAAAAGTTGGGGGAAAATGGTGAAAATAATAAATAAAACCTAAAAAGTTATAAATAGGTTTTATTTAAGCTTCTTAATGAAAAATAAAAGCTATAAATGGGAAAGAAATTAACAGACATAGTTTTGTCTGTAGGATCCCAAAATCGGCCTACAAGGAAGGCGATTCAAGATCCAAGACAGAGAAAGGGAACAGTCTGATAAGGTAAGTTCAGACATTTACCTGTCTGCAACATATAGCAATATTGTGCTAACTTTTATGTACTAACTATAAGTTAGGTACATATGTGCTACGGGCACTATTGTATAGAGTAGAGAGAGACGAAATGTGCTACGGGCACTATAAGAATGGGACACATGGTTAATTGTGCTTCGGGCACTAGAGCGAGGATAATAAAACTCACTCCCCTAAAAATTAAAATGTGAACCATTCCTAACCTTGGGACAATGTGAAGTCACCGGGTTAGAATGTTAAAAAGTTGGTAATGAAACCACTTTCTGGCGTACCAGCCTTCCGTATAGGGAGGTACTTTTGCCTTCGGGGTTATGAGATAAGGCTGTGGAGGTCAGCACTGATGTACCGCTCCCAGTCATGTACAATTTTGCCTTTGGGGCTATGAGATTAAGGCTGTGGAGGTCAGCACTAATGTACCGCTCCCAGTCATGCGCACTTAAATGGTACTGCCAACCTGAGCTCAAAACCAGAATGTAATCAAAGATAATGACCTAAAACTGAAACTGTGCCATAATTGAGCATAAGACAGTTTAGTGAGAGCACTAACATCGCGGTAGATGTACTAGTGTGATACAGTGGTGTGGTCAACCTTACTATTCACGTATGAATAGTGGTCAAAGTTACTATTTACGTATGAATAGTGGTCACGATACTATTCACCATGAATAGTACTATTCATAGAAATTTTATTTCTTGCATGTTTGAACTTACTGAGCCTGTAGCTCACCATTTTTACTAATGTTGCAGGTAAGCGACCAACTCAGTAGCTTGTTTGACTGGATGCGGACGGGATGGCGCGTGTCAAATAGGATAACTGGGCGAGGGATATGGTACTGCCAGAGTCTTGCCGCTGAGCGATAAAAGTGAAGGGGAAACAGTTCTATTGTAATTATATATATATTTTACAAAAGTACTGTATTATTCATATTACTTTGTACTTATCAACAAAGTAAATAGTGGAAAAAGATTTTATATGATGTTTAAGGAAAAAAAAAAATTTCCCCAAAAACTTCACGATTTTAAAAGAGAGAGAGAGATAAGCCGGCGACCCATGAGTGTACAATCTATTGCAGTTAGCGATAAGCTCAACTGTAATAGTATTGTATGATCTCCACAAGGGGCGGGCCGCCACACTGACATTGAGCTCCATAGAGATAGTGTCGCCAAATTTTAAGTGTGAACACTACTGCAGCAAGTTCAAGGTCATGCGTAGGATAATTCCTTTCATGCTCCTTTAATTGACGGGAAGCATAGGCAATCACCTTGCCGTCTTGCATCAGGACTGCTCCCAATCCTATTTTCGATGCATCACTGTAGATCACAAACTTCTCCCCTTCAGTGGGAAGCGTAAGGATTGGTGCGCTTGTCAGTCGCCTCTTTAACTCCTGGAAGCTTCTTTCGCATTCCATAGTCCACTCGTACTTCCTTTCTTTGCGTGTAAGAGCAGTAAGAGGTGCAGCTAATCGCGCGAATCCCTCTACAAATCGTCGATAATAACCAGCTAACCCCAAGAAACTGCGTATTTCAGTCACACTCTTGGGTGCAGGCCACTGGTTAATTGCCTCTACTTTTGCCTGATCTACAGAAATACCTTCCTGGGATACAACATGTCCAAGGAATTGTACTCTGTCCAGCCAAAACTCACATTTTGAGAATTTGGCATACAGTTGATGCTTCCTTATCGTATTCAGCACGATCCTCAGATGTTCTTTGTGCTCTTCATGACTCTTCGAGTATATAAGAATGTCATCAATGAATACAATGACAAACTTATCCAAATACTCTTTAAAGATTCTGTTCATTAAATCCATGAATGCTGCTGGTGCATTCGTCAATCCGAATGGCATCACAAGAAACTCGTAGTGACCATAACGAGTCCTAAACGCCGTCTTAGGAATATCACTTTCTTTGATTCTCAACTGGTGATATCCTGATCGTAAGTCGATCTTGGAAAATACCGCTGCGCCTTTTAACTGGTCGAATAGGTCATCAATTCTAGGTAACGGATACCTATTTTTGATCGTAACCTTATTCAACTCCCGGTAATCAATGCACAGTCGGAATGTTCCATCCTTTTTCTTGACGAATAACACAGGTGCACCCCATGGAGAAAAACTCGGCCTAATGAATCCCTTATCCAAAAGCTCCTTTAATTGTACCTGCAGCTCCTTTAACTCTACTGGAGTCATGCGGTATGGTGCTTTGGAAATAGGTGTTGTTCCAAGCATCAACTCAATTTCAAACGAGATTTCTCTCTCTGGCAGTATCCCTGGTAACTCTTCTGGAAATACGTCAAGAAACTCATTAACCACAGGAACATCTTCAGGTTGAAGCTTCTGTTCCTCTGCAGTATCCACTACATATGCCAGATATCCCACGCAACCACTGGCTATCAGCTTGTTGGCTCTCAGCGAACTGATCATCATCTTCCCGGGTCTTCGAGAAGTATCGACATATTCGAAACTCTCTTCTTCCTCGGGTTGGAAAACTATCTTTCGATTTCGGCAGTCGATCGTAGCTTGGTATTTCCCTAGGAAATCCATGCCTAGAATCACATCATAATCCATGATCTCCATTACGATCAACTCAGCATATAGTTCCCTATTTGCCACATATACTGGTACATAGGGTAACCAGTAACTGGACAACAATACTTCCCCAGAAGGTAAAGTTGTCTTAAATACCCTTCCCATATTATCCTTAGGAAGTCCTATCTTGTCAGCAAATGCATAGGAAACAAATGAATGCGTAGCACCGGAATCGAATAGTACAGAGGCTACATGACTAGTGATAGGAAGCTGACCTGTCACCACGTTTGATGTTCCTGCCTCTGCATCTTCCTTACTGTAGGCCATCACACGAGCATCAGCACGTGGTATACGCTCCTGGCGTTGCGGCCACACTGGTGACTCTTCCACTCTGGCTTGAAGGGAATGAGCTTGTGGGCGTGTCTGGTGCGGTTGGGAAGTGCCTTGTCCACCCTGCCTATTGGGACAGTTCCTGGCGTAATGGCCTTCCTTTCCACATTCGTAGCAAACAAGTGGCCCAAATCTGCATTGCCCAGAATGTCTTTTCCCGCATGTAGGGCAATTTTGCACATTGGATTCTGCATTACCAGCTGTTCTTCGCTGCTGGTTTCGATTATTTCCCTGGCGATTCCCAGAAAAATTCCCTTTTCGCTTATTTTGCTGGGATCCTTGATTATTGCCCTGGTTTGGTTTCGCATTCTGACTAGGCTTGCTCGATTGACCAACTTGCGTAGACTTCGCCAAAGCCCTCTCCTTCTTTTTAGCCTCCCAGTGTTTCTCTCTTTCCTCTTTCTGTCGGGCTACATGAAACTCAGCTCTAATGGCCCGACTCACACAGTCTGCTACAGAAGTAGGTGGTACTAGTCCAGTGTCTACTAACGCAGCAATTTCTGGCCTGAACATCCCGATCATTTTCTGTATCTTTTCCCTCTCAGTAGGGACCACATAGGGACATAGACGGGATAACTGGTCGAACTTTCGGCAAACTTCACTTACCGACATGTTCCCTTGTGTCAACTCTGAGAATTCTTTCTGTTGCTGTCTCAGAGATGCAGGGTCGTAATATTTCTGGTTAAATTCTTCCAGAAATTCTGCCCAACTCATGGTAGACACGTCTTTTCTCATTCGCACGGTGTCCCACCAAAACCGAGCATCTTTTCTCAGCACAAAAGACGCACATGCAACCTTCTCTCGGTCGGTTAGGTTCATGAACTCCATGATCACTTGTAATGACGACAACCAGTCTTCAGCCTCTAAGGGATTTGTAGACCCTTCAAATTCTGGCAGTCTCATACGCCTGAATCTTTCATAGAGGGGTTCCAGGTTTAATACTGGTTGTGGTTCAGGAACTCTCTCATGTACTGCAGCTGGAGGAATAACCGGATCTACCTCAGCTTGTTGTTCTACTTGGGTACCCTCAGAGCCTTGTCTCTGCTCTAGCTCCTCTACCCGTCGCCTCAGATTCACATTTTCTTGCATCTGAGCTTCCAACAGAGCTTGTATCTGATCCAGTCTCTCCATAATATCAGGACGTCGCTCTCGTCCCTCTGGTCGATTTCTCAAATCCACCATCTTGGCTATTGTCCTATTATGGCACAATAATTCACCGTTAGCTTTTCCATAACCGCATTCGTAAAATTATATCAATTTACGAAATTTAGGGTAATGTAAAGCCACATCATCGTAACACATCATCGTACAACATATAATCATTTTGATATTTCATTCATAGCAAAACATTTATATGTCATACATAGGTATCACCAGTCATATATACATCGGCCGTTTATACAAAATGGCCACAAGTCTATACAAAAGAACTTTTCTCTCTAAGCTACTTATGTACATATACACATCTACTGATCACTCGTTCCCTCTGGGACTAGAGGATATTCTTCTGGATCCTCATCGTCATCTGACTCATCTGATTCGTCACCACCCCTAGGTAATGTTCCCTGTCCTGAGTCATCACCTCATGGTCTAGACGGTCCGGCCTCATGATCATTCATCATTCTTCTCAGCCCGAATATGCGTGCAAACATCTCATCTTGACCAAGTGTCTCTCGTCGACTCTGCGTCAGATGCTCGATCAGAATTTCTCTCTCGATCGTCCTGATCGTCACCACGAACTCTTGGAGCGTCGGAGGAAACGGCTTGATCACCCTCGGTCTCAGCTCCAAGGATAAGCCTTTCCAAAACAGCTCACAGCGATTTGCTTCCGTGAGGTTAGGCAATGGACATCTCCTCCGAATGGTCTCCTCAAACTGCGCTGCGTAAGACATCACTGTCTCACCAGACAGCATGACCATCCTCTCGGTCTGGAGAATGTAATCCCTGACCTCATCGAATCCAGGGTACGCAGGTGCATCAGCCTCTCGTCTCTCTGGAGGTGCTGGAGTAGGTGCTGGATCCCTAGGTTGAAACTGATCAGCCAACCGCTGACAGAACTCAGCCCAACTGAATCCCAATAAAATCTCCTGGTCGCAATATTGCCAGAACACTCGAGCGTCTCCCTGAAACATACTGACAGCCAACTGGATCCACATATCTCGATCAATGTCGCATATCACCATGATCCTCTCCACGGCATGGAGCCAGTCCTTGGTCTCCATCGACTGTCGTCCACCGTCGAACATAGGAGGACTGCTGGCCCTAAATGCCTGTACTGCCCGTGCCGACACTCTCACCCCAATATGTTGGCGTCCACCAACAACTGGAATGTCCACTACTACCGGTGGATGAACTATCGGTCGTGGCTGTACTATCTCTACTGGCGCTGGCACTGGTGTTGGTACTGGTACGGGAGGTCTCTCAGGTACCGGGGGCCTAACTACCGGCCTTTGGGAAATGGGCGGCCTCACAATAGGTCTCATCCATACCTGTAATACCCCTCTCGGTCGTGGTAGCTGTGGTCTCACATATGGAGGTCTGGTCATCGTGCTACCTATAAGATAATTATTTTCACATAAGAAAATAATTAACTAAACTTAAGTAAACTACTTACTTGGATAGCAGTGCAGGATGCGCAAAGTGTCAAATCGGGATATGGTCACACTGCTCTGATATACCAACTGTGACGGCAGTTGATATTTAAAACCAAATCAGTCGCAAACCTTGCTCTGATATACCAACTGTGGCAGCAGTTGGTATTATAAACTAAACCAATCTCAGACCTTGCTCTGATACCAACTGTGGCAGCAGTTGGTATTCTAAACTTTACCAACCGTATACCTCGCTCTGATACCAACTGTGGCAGCAGTTGGTATTATAAACCACACCAACCGTAAACCCGCTCTGATACCAACTGTGGCGGCCCGCCCCTTGTGGAGATCATACAATACTATTACAGTTGAGCTTTATCGCTAACTGCGATAGATTGTACTCTCATGGGTCGCCGGCTTATCTCTCTACTCTTTTTAAATCATGACGTTTTTTTGGGGAAATTTTTTTTTTTTCTTTAAACATCATATAAAATCTTCTTCCACTATTTACTTTGTTGATAAGTACAAAGTAATATAAATAATACAGTACTTTTGTAAAATATATATATAATTACAAAAGAACTGTTTCCCCTTTTTTTTTTCCCTTCACTTTAACGCTCAGTGGGAAGACTCTGGCAGTACCATATCTCTCGCCCAGTTATCCCATTTGACACGCGTCATCCCGTCCGCATCCAGTCAAACAAGCTACTGAGCTGGTCGCTTACCTGAAACATTAGCAAAAATGGTGAGCTACAGGCTCAGTAAGTTCAAACATGCAAGAAATAAAATTTCTATGAATAGACTATTCATCATGAATAGTATCGTTGACCACTATTCATACATGAATAGTAAGGTTGACCACACCACTGTATCACACTAGTACATCTACCGCGATGTTAGTGCTCTCACTAAACTGTCTTATGCTAAATTATGGCACAGTTTCAGTTTTAGGTCATTATCTTTATTTACGTTCTGGTTTTGAGCTCAGGTTGGCAGTACCATTTAAGTGCGCATGACTGGGAGCGGTACATTAGTGCTGACCTCCACAGCCTTAATCTCATAGCCCCGAAGGCAAAATTGTACATGACTGGGAGCGGTACATCAGTGCTGACCTCCACAGCCTTATCTCACAGCCCCGAAGGCAAAATACCTCCCTATACGGAAGGTTGGTACGCCAGAAAGTGGTTTCATTACCGACTTTTTAACATTCTAACCCGGTGACTTCACATTGTCCCGTGGTTAGGAATGGTTCACATTTTAATTTTAGGTGAGTGAGTTTTATTAACCTCGCTCTAGTGCCCGAAGCACAATTAACCATGTGTCCCATTCTTATAGTGTCCAGACTGTATTTTTGGCTCTCAGGAACTTTTCTGACTCTTTTCTAATCATTACCGGGTTTGTTTCTATTTTATTTCCACTTTTTGCTTTCCCGGCCCTCGGGAAGCATTATTCCGACCCTTACGTCGGTTTAGCGATTTCTATCGTTTCGGAGTCTCAAATGGACGTTTCACTAGTATTTAAAACGTTCATCTAGACTTTCCCGACCTAGGTCTCTGAGGCTCGGGTTTTCCGTTCCCGACTCGGACCTTTATTTTATTTCCAAAAACACCCCCCCCTCGGGGTCGGTTTTTCAATCTCACTCACGTTTTTCATTTTCAAGGGGACGGGTTACTATTCATGACCCACCCCTTAAATTTTTTTTTCCTTATTCAATTTTTCCGTTAGGGACTCGGGTTTCCGTCCCGGCCCTAACTTTTAATTTAAATTCCTATTTTACCCCGAATGCCGTTTTTGAAATTTCGGCAGCATTTCGGCGTAAATTTAAGGCTTCCGGCGTTAGGTACGCCTCGAACCGTATGTACCTGCCACGTACTATACCACAAGCCTATTTTATGTAAAAGTTTTCCAAACTTTCACATAAAAGCCCACAATTTCCCAATTTCACATTATCACCCACATAACAAAATTTTTTTTCACAATTTACCCTTAATTTGGTTTCGGTTTTCACAACCAAACCGAACCAAATTTTGTCAAACTTTCACCACACTTTAGGCCATTCAAATGTCACGTTTTTAACACATTTTCAAGCCCATTTTCTTTGCATTTTCAACCAAACTCCCTAGGGTTTTTACCCTTGTATAGCCCACGGCTAAAGAATGAAAACATGCCAAAAAATTTTGTTTCATTCTTTCAATCACATTGCCACCGTTTACACATTAAATTGCATGATTTAAATTAACCAAACATCACATAAAAGCATGCAAATTTTTCTTCCAACCCTTAGGGAACTCACGGCCACACTATGTAATTCATACGAAAAATTTTTTTCAAGCTTTTCATAATGAAATACAAGCTTTATTCTTCACAAAATTAAACTTGGAAGCAAATTAGAAATTAAACCACAAACTTTTCTCATTGGTTACTCAAGGTAACCCACGGATTTTCCCTTGAAAAACCAACAAAATTTCGGTTTTTCTTTACACAATTTGCATGGTTTTCTTACTTATTTCATCCTTAACAAAACCCAACATCAAATCAATGGAAAACAACTAAAATTTTTTCCATCTTTCTATCACTATTTACCCACGGATTTTGTGAAGAAAACCCACGAAAAATTTTGTGAAAAAGGGAGTTACCTTGGTCTAATGCTTCCTTTGTCTTCAAGGAACACTTTGACACTCTTTTTTGTGAAGAAAAGTTGAAGAAAATCTTGGCTTCCCTTGGGTGGCTCACGTAGACACCATGGAAGAAAACTTAGAAATTTTTGTCTTTGGTTTTGCTTTGAAAAAATGTCTCGGCCCTTTTGTTACAAAGTGACCGACTTATGCAAACCAAAAGCCAATTAATTTGGCTCTAAACCAATCAAATTTCAACACCTTTCACACCATTTCTTTCCATAATTTTCAAAAATTAAAAATGGTAATTTTTGGCCAAATCTTGGCCTTTAGATCAAAAGGTGATTAAATCCTAGCCTTTAATGCCACCAACCACCTTATTTCTTTCCTTTAATAATCTTGATTTATGATGTCATAAATGCAAAAGTGAAAGTTGACTTTGACTTTCACTATTCACATTAATTCGACTACTTTTTGACCGATGCCGGTTCGAGCCGAAATTTTCCTGAAATCGTCCCGGCATGTTCCTAAGGTCTCCTGTGCAGTCGGATCAATTTAATTTGCTTCCGTTTGATCAAAATCAATCCCGGAAGTTTACCGTCTTTTATTGGCTCGGTTAGGGTTTTCAATGCCGATTTTGGCACCGTTTCACCCGTTTCAGCTCAGTGAATTTTTCCAACACTGAATTCTTACTTATCAGTATTGTTAGAACATTTTCATATATTCTAAACAATATGAATACATTTATTTCACTCTTTAAATAGTACAAATTGTTATATACATACAACTGTACATTTTTCATCCGAGAATTGCCTGAATTTCCCGGTTGTCACAGATAAAATAATTGACAAATATGCAATGTAAGAGGCAAAGAAAGTTACACTACTTTCTATTGCTAGTCTAACTCTTTCATTGGATGACTGTCCAAAGACATCGGAAGAAAGAGAGCGTATGAGTAAGGTCCCTTATGCATCCGCTATGGGTAGCCTTATGTACGCTATGCTTTGCACTCACCTGGACATATGTTTTGCAGTAGGTATAGTGAGTCGATATCAAGCGAATCCTGAAACCAAGCACTGGCAAGCAGTAAAGCATGTACTCAAGTATCTTAAGAGAACGAGAAATTATATGCTGGTGTATTCTGGAGGGAACCTAACACCCATAGGATACACGGACTCAGACTTCCAGACTTGCAAGGATTCAAGGAAATCGAAATCTGGATCAGTGTTCTTACTCGGAGGAGGTGCCATTGTGTGGAGGAGCATGAAGTAGGGCTGCACAACTGACTCTACTATGGAGGCTGAGTATGTGGCTGCGGCTGAGGCATCTAAAGAAGCGGTTTGGCTCCGTAAGTTCTTTAGAGACCTTGAGGCCATTCTGGGTGTTGACAAGCCTATAACACTTTTCTGTGATAATGCTGGGGCTATTGCCAACACAAGGGAATCTCAGTACCACAAGAGGACCAAGCGCATAGATCGGAGATATCACATTATTAGAGGGCACGTGGAGACAGGATAAGTAGATGTATGTAAGATCGCGTCCGAGGACAACATTGCCAATCCCTTTACTGAGACTTTGGTGGTTAGAAGTTTTAAGAGGCATGTAGAGGCGATGGGGATGCGTAACATGGCACATCTGCTAGCTTAGGACAAGTGGGAGATTGTTAGGAAATGCCGTAAGCATTAGAGACATTTTGATGTATTTATTTTGAACTGGATAATAAAATTATATATAGAGGTTATTCATTACATTACTGTCTGTCCTCATTTATTTACATGTTAAAGTAAATGTAAGCAAATATAGCTCCCTGACTGCTTGCATTAAAACTGTTAGAACGTTGCATGCAATGGACTTTTGTATGCGAGAAGACAATGTTCTAAAATAAGCGATCTAAACTAAGGTCTGTAGTCTATGGGGTTAGACCGAGCATCTAACTCATGTTAAGACTATCATGTTGTCTAAAGCCATGGTGGGGACGGTTTGTCTTGACTGTCTGGAGCTGGACTCCCAAGTAGAGACATAGATATGTTGCTTGGTGGTGACATATTAGACCGGGACTAAAGCGTGATTGATCTACGACGTCCGCTTTGAGTGGATCAATCTGCTTTTGACGTTCATTGTGCAGTAACCTTAATCTTGAGTGAATGGACTACTTCATGTATATGACTTGTGTACTTTGATATTCCAATGGCTAAAGAGTCTCAGAGGTAGTAAGCTTATAGACCAGTTCGTTGGGTGCATGACTTGTATACGATGAAGGGTTTGTTTACAGATATCATAATCATAGCTCTAATAAGGAGTTAAGGGTATTCTCTTAAAGGCATTATACTGGATGTGAAAAAGGACAAAGTCGTGGGTCGTCTGCTGGGCGGATGACGTCTTATTAACATATGGTGAATAATCATTTTCTTATTCGGAAGTATAATGGAACTTTAAGATAGCCTGATCAGTAGGATTAAACAGACTTTGACCCAAGGCTGATCATGGATATCATATGAGGGTTCTGCATACATGACAAGGTCATTGGACGATAGCTTGTCACAGGCTTACATAATACGGTATATAATTGGGAGTTCAGTTTCAAGTTTATAGTGGTGTGACTCTGAAATTAGTGATCATATGATTGAGTTGTTCAGTAAAGAGTGATGATCATATGGACTCATGGGAGCCCGGTTATATATGTCCAATTGGTCCCTCTACTAGCTCCACATAATTCCTTAACGTTTGGCAAATTGATTTGTGTATGCTATTGGCTAGTTGATTATGCATGGATGATGTTGACATAGGATTAAGATGGTAGACAAGATTCTCTCCAGTTGAATTCAGATTTTGTTTTGGATTATAGAGTACACAATTATTCGAACTCTAAATAAAGTTGCCATGATTTTATTTGAGATTGGATTAGAGTTGTAAAAAATTATCCATGAGAATAAGAATTTGAAATATAACTGTTTTATGGATTTTGAAATTTGAATTTTGAATTTTGAATTTGAAATTTGAATTTGAAATTCGACTTTGAAATTTGAAATTTGAATTTGAAATTTGAAATTCAAATTTTGAATCACAGTCCAAGTAGGATTCGAATTTCTTGTGGTAAATCCACAAGGAATGAAATTCAAATTTGAGTTGGATATGGAGAGGAAAATCTTGTTTGAATCCTACTTGAATTTTGAATCCAAATCCTAACAAACATGGTTGAAAATTTTGAAGATTATCCTCATGGAATTTTCAGATTTTTTGTGGATAAGGTTCAGGGAAAATTTCAAGTTTCAATCCCAGTTGAATTTGGATTCGCTCCTCCCTGATTATGGCCGAATTTTTTAAGGATAAATCCTAGGAGATTTTCGATTATTTTGGATAAGGATGAGATAAGATTCAAGTTTGAAAATCCAAGTGGAATTTTGATTCTCTCCCTATTATTTGTGGCCGAAAATATTTGTGAAAATCCTTAAAGATTTTCAGATTTTTTGGTTGGTTAATGGGAGGTAAAATTCAAGTTAAAATCCTGTTTGAATTTTGAATTGGATGATCTCCAAGATGGCCAAATTTTAGTTGGGATTTTCCCCTTGGAAAATTTGGATTTTTTGGTTGTGGATAAGGGAGAAAATCTTCTCCTAATCCAATTTGAATTCAGAGGATCACCTCATGCAAGTTTATAAATAGAGGTCCTGCCACTCCAGTTCTCTTAGACCACAGGCTCTCAGGTGAGTAGGCTTATTGTTGCACAACTCACCATGGTAATAAATTCTTCTTTAGAGATCTAGGTGGTCGTAAGAAGACTATCAGTGCTAGCATACCGATCGAGGTTCAAAGTGCCCACATACTCAGCCATTCGGGAATTGGAGAATAGTAGAAAAGGCTAGTTGGTTGAAGCCCTCCGGTCATTCTCCTCCTGTAGATTGGCGTCCTTGAGATATGAGTTTAAATTGTTGTTGGTTTATTGTACATGGCATCATGAGATATTTAACGTTCTTGAAAAATTTTTATTGTTTCGTTGCGCCACTCTGATAGATTTTTACCGATTTATTTCCTACATTTACTCCTTATTAGAGCTATGATTCCAATGTCTGTAAACAAACCCTCCATCATATACAAGTCATGTACCTAACGAACTAGTCTATAAGCTTACTACTTATGAAATGCTTTAGCCATTGGAACATCAAAGTACACAAGTCATATACATGAAGTGATTCGTCTACTCTGGATTAAGGTCATTACATAATCAACGTCAAAAGTGACATGATCCACTTAAGTGGACTACGTAAATCAATTACACTTAAGTCCTGATCTAATATGTCACCCCCCAAAGTAACACATCTATGTCTCTGCTCGAGAGTCAAAGCTCTAGACACTCAAGACAAACTGTCCCTCAAATGGCTTTAGACAACATAATAGTCTTAACATGAGTTAGATGCTCGGTCTAACCCCTTAGTCTACGAACCATTGTTTAAACTGCTTACTTTAGAATGTTATCTTCTCACATACAAAAGTCCATTGTATGTAATATTCTAATAGTTTAACTTAAGTAATCAATGAGCCATATTTGCTTATATTTACTTTAACATATAAATAGAATGAGGACATACAACAATATAATAAATAACCTCTAAATATAATTTTATTATCTAGTACAAAATAAATGAAATACATTAAAATGTCTTTCTCGCTTAGGGCGCTCCTAACAAAACAAACCCTCCATCGTATACAAGTCATGTACCCAACGAATCGGTCTATAAGCTTACTACCTATAAGATGTTTTAACCATTGGAACATCAAAGTACATAAGTCATATATGTGAAGCGATCCATCTACTCAGGATTAAGGTCATTGTATAATGAATGTCAAAAGTGACACGATCCACTCAAGCAGACTATGCAGATCAATTGTACTTTGGCCCTGATCCAATATATCACCACCAAGCAACATATCTATATTTCTACTAGGGAGTCAAAGCTCCAAACACTCAAGACAAACCGTCCCCCAATTAGCTTTAGATAACATAACAGTCTTAACATGAGTTAGATGCTCAGTCTAACCTCATAGACTACGGACCATAGTTTAGACTACTTACTTTAGAATGTTGTCTTCTCACATATAAAAGTCTGTTGTATGCAACACTTTAAAAGTTTAAAACAAGCAGTCACTGAGTCATATTTGCTTACATTTACTTTAACATGTAAATAAAATGAGGACATACAGTAATATAATGAATAACCTCTAAATATAATTTTACTATCCAGTTCAAAATAAATGAAATACATTAAAATGTCTTTCCTGCTTAGGGCACTCCTAACATGAAATACATTAAAATGTCTTTCCCACTTAGGGCATCCCTAACGATCTCTTACTTGCCCTAAGCTAGTAAATGTGCTATGTTACGCATCCCTAGAGCCTCAACATACCTTTTAAAGCTCTAAGCCACTATAGTCTTAGTAAAAGGGTCAGTAACATTGTCCTTAGATGCAATCTTACATACATCTACTAGTTTTTCTTCCACATATTCTCTAATCATATGGAATTTTTTATCAATGTGTTTGGACCTCCTATAGTCCCTAAATTCCTTTGTGTTGGCAATCGCTGCGCTGTTATCACAATAAAGTGTGATAGGCTTGTCAACACCTGGAATGAACTCAAGATCTCTTAGGAACTTGCAGAGCCAAACTACTTCCTTAGATACCTCAGCCTCAGCCACGTATTTAGCCTGCATCATGGAGTCTGTGATACAGCTTTGTTTCACGATCCTTTACACAATGGTGTCACTTTTAAGCAAAAACACTAATCCTAAAGTCGATTTCTTAGAATCCCTATAAGTTTCGAAGTCTGAGTTTATGTATCATATAGATGTTAGGTCCCCTTCAGAATATACTAGTATATAATCCCTCATTCTCTTTAGATACTTGAGTATATGTTTCACAGTTTAACAATGCTTAGTTCCGAGATTCGCCTGATTTTGATTTACCATACCTACAGGAAAACAAATGCTAGGATAGGTGCAAAGTATAGTGTACATGAGACTACCCACAATAGATGCATAAAGGACTTTGCTCATTCACTCTCTTTCTTTTGATGTCTTAGGACAATCATCCAATGAAAGAGTAAAGCCCGAAAGAGTAGGTTATGAACCTTAGGATAGTACTATCATTTTGTTCTTTCGGTCTTTAAAGAGATAAATGCCTCGGACATAACTAGCTTCTCCAAAGTCTTTCATATCAAACTGTTAGGATAATCACAGTTTGATCGATGATAAGTTCCCTACATCACTCTTAATGGGTAGTATATCATCGATATAGAGTACTAGAAAGACCACCTTACTATCCTTTATATGTTTATATACTTCCAGTTCATCAACGTTCTACTCAAAACTAAAACTCTTAATCGCATGATTGAACTTTTGGTTTCATGAGCGAGATGCTTGCTTTAATCCATACATCTAAGCAACTTGCAAACTTTTTGACTTTGGCCCTTTTCCATAAATCCATCGAGTTGTACCATATAGATACTCTTCTCAAGATGACCATTCAAGAATGTAGTCTTGACATCAATTTACCAAATCTCATAATCGAGAGCCGCTACAATAAATAGAAGCATGTGGATAGACTAGAGCATTGCAACAGGCAAAAAAGTTTCCTCATAATCGATTCTAACCTTCTACATGTACCCTTTTGTCACAAGTCTAGCTTTGAAAGTTTCAACTTTCTCTTCTGCATCCCTCTTTCTCTTATAGACCCACTTGCACCCATTGGGTTTTATCCTATTTGGCAAGTCCACAAGTTCTCATATAGAGTTGAACTTCATATAATCCATCTCATTCTTCATGGTCTATTTCCAAAGTTTAAAATCAACATCATTTATAGCTTTTTCATAAGTTACATGGTCATCTTCATGCTCATGAGCCTCAACTTAGTAAACTTCAGCATCATACATAAAGAAATTTGGTTTCCTTGAAACCCTCCCACTATGATGAAGTACCCTAAACTGTTGATCATTTGCTTATCTTTTAGTAAAACTCTGACTTGCATCTAACACCAATACCTGTGGAGCAGCTCTATTACCTGATAGCTCCTCTAGCAAAACTTTACTTCGAGGCTTAAAGTCATTCATGTAACTCTCCTCCAGGAAAGTCACATCAGTTGAAATAATGACCTTTTGCTCCTTTGAGTTATAGAACAGATCTCCTTTAGTTCCTTTAGGATACCTTACAAACAAGCACAATTCCAACCTTAGTTTTGATTTTTTCGCATTCCAATCTAGTACGAGCAGCCCCATATTCTCATATGTTTTAGAAAAAGGCTTCTTGCCCTTCCACAATTCAAATGGAGTTCCAAGATTTGATTTGGTTGTAATATAATTCAGAATATAGCATGCCATTTGCAGTACATATCCCCAGAATGATATTGGTAGCTCTGAGTAACTCATCATGGATTATACCATATCTAATAAGGCCCTATTTCTCCTTTTGACTACACCATTCTATTATGGAGTTCCAGGTGCATTCAATTGGAATAGAATCCCATTCTCTACAAGATGCCCTAGAAAATCATTGGAGAGGTATTCGTCATCTCAACAGATCAAAGTGCCTTTATGGATTTACCCAATTGTTTTTCCACTTCTGCACGATACTCTTTGAACTTGTCAAAGGTTTTGCTCTCGTAGTGAATCAGGTACACATATCCATACCTCAAGTAATCATTTATAAAGGAGACATAATACCTGTACCCTCTACCACCTTGACGTTCATGGGGCTATACGTCAGTGTACATGATTTCCAAGAGTTCCTTAGCCTTATGTACGCTATGCTTTGCACTCGCCCGGACATATGTTTTGCAGTAGGTATGGTGAGTCGATATCAAGCGAATCCTGGAACCAAGCACTGGCAAGCAGTAAAGCATATACTCAAGTATCTTAAGAGAACGAGGGATTATATGCTAGTGTATTCTGGAGGGGACCTAACACCCGTAGGATACACGGACTCAGACTTCCAGACTTGTAAGGATTCAAGGAAATCGACATCTGGATCAGTGTTTTTACTCGGAGGAGGCGCCATTGTGTGGAGGAGCGTGAAGCAGGGCTGCACAGCTGACTCTACTATGGAGGCTGAGTATGTGGCTGCGGCTGAGGCATCTAAAGAAGCGGTTTGGCTCCGCAAGTTCTTTAGAGACCTTGAGGTCATTCCGGGTGTTGACAAGCCTATCACACTTTACTGTGATAATACAGGGGCTATTGCCAACACAAGGGAATCTCGGCACCATAAGAGGACCAAGCACATCGATCGGAGGTATCACATTATTAGAGGGCATGTGGAGACAGGACAAGTGGATGTATGTAAGATCGCGTCCGAGGACAACATCGCTGATCCCTTTACTAAGACTTTGGTAGCTAGAAGCTTTGAGAGCCAAGTAGAGGCGATGGGGATGCGTAACATGGCACATCTGCTGGCTTAGGGCAAGTGGGAGATTGTTAGGAAATGCCCTAAGTATTAGAAACATTTTGATGTATTCATTTTGAACTGGATAATAAAATTATACATAGAGGTTATTCATTACATTGCTATCTGTCCTCGTCTTATTTACATGTTAAAGTAAATGTAAGCAAATATGGCTCACTGACTGCTTGTGCTAAAACTGTTAGAACGTTGCATGCAATGGATTTTTGTATGCAAGAAGACAATGTTCTAAAGTTAGCAGTCTAAACTATGGTCTGTAGTCTATGGGGTTAGACCGAGCATCTAACTCATGTTAAGACTATTATGTTGTCTAAAGCCTTGGAGGGGACGGTCTGTCTTGACTGTCTGGAGCTGGACTCCCAAGTAGAGACATGGATATGTTGCTTGGAGGTGACATATTAGACCGGGACTAAAGCGTGATTGATCTACGTAGTCCGCTATGAGTGGATCAATCTGCTTTTGACGTTCATTGTGCAATAACCTTAATCCTGAGTAAATGAACTACTTCATGTATATGACTTGTGTACTTTGATGTTCCAATGGCTAAAGCGTCTCAGAGGTAGTAAGCTTATAGACCGGTTCGTTGGGTGCATGACTTGTATACGATGAAGGGTTTGTTTGCAGATATCGGAATCATAGCTCTGAGGAGTTAAAGGTATCCTCTTAAAGGCATTATACTAAATGTGAAAATGGACAAGGCCTTGGGTCGTCTGCTGGGCGGATGACTTCTTATTCACATATGGTGAATAATCATTTTCTTGATTCGGTAGTATAATGGAACTTTAAGATAGCCTGATCAGTAGGATTAAACGGACTTTGACCTAAGGCTGATCATGGATATCATATGAGGGTTTTGCATATATGACAAGGTCATTGGATGGTAGCTCGTCACAGGCTTACGTAATACGGTATATAATTGGGAGTTCAGTTTCAGGTTTATAGTGGTGTGACTCTGAAATTAGTGATCATATGATTGAGTTGTTCAGTACAGAATGATGATCATATGGAATCACGGGAGCCCGATTATATATGTCCAATCAGTCCCTCTACTAGCTCCACATAATTCCTTAACGTTTGGCAAATTGATTTGTGTATGCTATTGGCTAGTTTATTATGCATGGATGGTGATGACACAGGATTAGGATGGTAGACAAGATTCTCTCCGGTTGGATTCAGATTTTGTTTTGGATAATAGAGTACACAATTATTCGAACTCTAAATAAAGTTGCCATGATTTTATTTGAGATTGGATTGGAGTTGTAGAAAATTAATTATCCATGAGAACAAGAATATGAAACACAACCGTTTTGTGGAATTTGAAATTTGAATTTTGAAATTTGAAATTTGAATTTTGAATTTGAAATTTGAATTTGAAATTTGAATTTGAAAATTCGAATTTGAAATTTGAATTTGAAATTTAAATTTGAAATTTGAAATTTGAAATTTGAAATTTGAAATTTGAATTTGAAATTTGAATTTGAAATTTGAAATTCAAATTTTTGAATCACAGTCCAAGTAGGATTCGAATTTGTTGTGGAAAATCCACAAGGTTTGAAATTCGAATTTGAGTTGGATTTGGAGAGGATAATCTTGTTAGAATCCTACTTGAATTTTGAATCCAAATCCCAACAAAAGTGGGCGAATTTTTTGAGGATAATCCTCAATGGAAAATTCGGTTTTTTGTGGATAAGATTCAAGGGTAAATTCAAGCTTCAATCCTAGTTGAATTTGGATTCTCTCTACTCCCTAAAAGTGGCCGAAATTTTGGAGCCTAAATCCTAGGAAATTCGGTTATTTTTGGATAAGGTTGAGATGAGATTTAGCTTGAAAAATCCTAGTGGAATTTTGATTCTTCCTTATCCTAAAAGTGGCCGAAAATTTGGAGAAGATTTTCTCCTAAAGATTTCGGATTTTTTGGTTGAAAAAGGGAGATAAAATTCTAGTTAAAATCTTGTTTAGATTTGGATTGGATTTATCCTAGGAAAAACGAATTTAATTGTGGAGATTCTCCCTTGGAAAATTTGGATTTTTTGGTTTGGATAAGGGAGAAAATCTTTTCCTAGTCCAATTCGAATTCAGAGAATCACCTCATGCAGGTCTATAAATAGAGGTCCTGCCACTCCAGTTCTCTCAGACCACAGACTCTCAGGTGAGCAGGCTTATTGTTGCACAGCTCATCGTGACAATAAAGTTCTTTAGAGATCTGGGTGGTCGGAAGAAGACTAGCAGTGCTAGCATACCGATCGACGTTCAGAGTGCCCACACACTCAGCCATTCGGGAATTGGAGAATAGTAGAGAAGGCTAGTTGGTTGAAGCCTCCGGTCACTCTCCTCCTGTTCATTGGCGTCCTTGAGGTATGAGTTTTAATTGTTGTTGATTTATTGTATATGGCATCATGAGATATTTAACGATCTAAAAATTTTTATTGTTCCGCTGCGCCACTCTGATATGTTTTTACCGATTTATTTTCCTACACAATGTGTTTCATGTGTCGATACTGAGAAAGTATATACCAGATCCGTCCCATGTGTTGAAGCATGAGCCTATTCAAATCCACGAGGATTTGACATATGAGGAACAGCCTATTCAAGTACTAGCTCGTGAAGAGAAAGTACTGAGGAATAAGGTAATCCCACTAGTGAAGATTTTGTGAAAAAATCATAATATTGAAGAAGCTACGTGAGAACGAGAAGACGAGATGAGGAGTTTATACCCCCATTTGTTCTAATTTTCGAGGACGAAAATTTTATAAGGAGGGGTGAATGTGACAACCGGGAAATTCAGGCAGTTCTCGGATGAAAATGTACAATTGTATGTATATAACAATTTGTACTATTTAAAGAGTGAAATAAATGTATTTATATTGTTCAGAATATATGAAAATGTTCTAACAATACTGACGAGTAAGAATTCAGTGTTGGAAAAATTCACTGAGTTGAAACGGGTGAAACGGTGCTAAAATCGGCATTGAAAACCCTAACCGGAGCAATAAAAGATGGTAAACTTCCGGGATTGATTTTGATCAAACGGAAGCAAATTAAATTGATCCGACTGCACAGGAGACCTCAGGAACACGCCGGGACGATTTCATGAAAATTTCGGCTCGAACCGGCATCGGTCAAAAAGTAGTCGAATTAATGTGAATAGTGAAAGTCAAAGTCAACTTTCACTTTTGCATTTATGACATCATAAATCAAGTTTATTAAATGGAAAGAAATATGGTGGTTGGTAGAATGAATGGCCATGATTCATTTAGCTTTTGATCTAAAGGCCAAGATTTGGCCAAAAATTACCATTTTTAATTTTTGAAAAATGGGGAAAGAAATGGCATGGAAAGATGTCAAATTTTGATTGGTTTAGAGCCAAATTAATTGGCTTTCTTGCATGGTTAAGTCGGCAACTTTGTAACAAAAGGGCCGAAACATTTTTTCAAAGCAAAAACCAAAAGAAAATTTGCTAAGTTATCTTCCATGGAGTCTACGTGAGCCACCCAAGGGAAACCAAGTTTTCTCTTCAAATTTTCTTCACAAAAAGTGTGTCAAAACACTCCTTGAAGACAAAGGAAGCAATTGATTAAGGTATCTTCCCTTGCACTTGATTTTTTCATGGTTTTTCTTCTTAAAATCCGTGGGTGAATAGTGATTGGAAGATGGAAAAATTTTGGTTGTTTTTCATGGATTTGATGTTGGGTTTTGTTAAGGAAGAAATATGGAAGAAAACCATGCAAATTGTGTAAAGAAAAACCAAATTTTGGTTGGTTTTTCAAAGGTAAATCCGTGGGTTACCTTGAGTAACCAATGAGAAAAAGTTTTGGTTAATGGTTAACATGCTTTCTGAGTTTAAATTTGTGAAGAATAAAGCTTGTATTTCATTATGAAAAGCTTGGAAAAAATTTCTTGTGTGAAATACATGATGTGGCCGTGGGTTGTTAATGGTTTGGAAGAAAATTTTGCTTGGTTTTATGTGGTATTTGGTTGATTGGAATTATGCATTTTAATATGCAAATGATGAAATTAAAATGAAAGAATGAAAACAAAAATGTGTGCATGTTTTCAATTCAATGGCCGTGGGTTTTAGGTGTTTAAAAAACCCTAAGAATTTGGTTGAAAATGCCAAGAAAATGGGCTTGAAAATGTGTTAAAAACATGACATTGAATGGCCTAAAATGTGGTGAAAGTTTGACAAAATTTGGTTCGGTTTGGTTGTGAAAACCGAAACCAAATTAAGGGTAAAAATGTGAAAAAATTTTGTAATGTGGGTGATAATGTGAAATTGGAAAATTGTGGGCTTTTATGTAAAAGTTTGGAAAACTTTTACATAAAATAGGCTTGTGGTATAGTACGTGGCAGGTACATACGGTTCGAGGCGTACCTAACGCCGGAAGCCTTAAAATTACGCCGAAATGCTGCCGAAATTTCAAAAACGGCATTCGGGGTAAAATAGGGATTTAAAATAAAAGTTAGGGCCGGGACGGAAACCCGAGTCCCTAACGGAAAAATTGAATAAGGAAAAATTTAAGGGGTGGGTCGTGAATAGTAACCCATCCCCTTAAAAATGAAAAACGCGTGTGAGATTGAAAAACCAACCCCGAGGGGGGGGCGTTTTTGGAAATGAAATAAAGGTCTGAGTCGGGAACGGAAAACCCGAGCCTCGGAGACTTAGGTCGGGAAAGTCTAGATGAACGTTTTAAATACTAGTGAAACGTCCATTTGAGACTCCGAAACGATAGAAAATCGCTAAACCGACGTGAGGGTCGGAATAGTGCTTCCCGAGGGCCGGGAAAGCAAAAAGTAGAAATAAAATAGAAACGAACCCGGTAATGATTAGAAAAGAGTCAGAAAAGTTCCTGAGAGCCAAACATGCAGTCTGGATCAATAAAATTTCGTCAGGGGCAAAACTGCAATTTTGCCAAAATATTGGGGCAAAATCGTAATTTTGCAAAAGTTGGGGGAAAATGGTGAAAATAATAAATAAAACCTAAAAAGTTATAAATAGGTTTTATTTAAGCTTCTTAATGAAAAATAAAAGCTATAAATGGGAAAGAAATTAACAGACATAGTTTTGTCTGTAGGATCCCAAAATCGGCCTACAAGGAAGGCGATTCAAGATCCAAGAGAGAGAAAGGGAACAGTCTGATAAGGTAAGTTCAGACATTTACCTGTCTGCAACATATAGCAATATTGTGCTAACTTTTATGTACTAACTATAAGTTAGGTATATATGTGCTACGGGCACTATTGTATAGAGTAGAGAGAGACAAAATGTGCTACGGGCACTATAAGAATGGGACACATGGTTAATTGTGCTTCGGGCACTAGAGCGAGGATAATAAAACTCACTCCCCTAAAAATTAAAATGTGAACCATTCCTAACCTCGGGACAATGTGAAGTCACCGGGTTAGAATGTTAAAAAGTTGGTAATGAAACCACTTTCTGGCGTACCAGCCTTCCGTATAGGGAGGTACTTTTGCCTTCGGGGCTATGAGATAAGGCTGTGGAGGTCAGCACTGATGTACCGCTCCCAGTCATGTACAATTTTGCCTTCGGGGCTATGAGATTAAGGCTGTGGAGGTCAGCACTAATGTACCGCTCCCAGTCATGCGCACTTAAATGGTACTGCCAACCTGAGCTCAAAACCAGAATGTAATCAAAGATAATGACCTAAAACTGAAACTGTGCCATAATTGAGCATAAGACAGTTTAGTGAGAGCACTAACATCGCGGTAGATGTACTAGTGTGATACAGTGGTGTGGTCAACCTTACTATTCACGTATGAATAGTGGTCAAAGTTACTATTCACGTATGAATAGTGGTCACGATACTATTCACCATGAATAGTACTATTCATAGAAATTTTATTTCTTGCATGTTTGAACTTACTGAGCCTGTAGCTCACCATTTTTACTAATGTTGCAGGTAAGCGACCAACTCAGTAGCTTGTTTGACTGGATGCGGACGGGATGGCGCGTGTCAAATGGGATAACTGGGCGAGGGATATGGTACTGCTAGAGTCTTGCCGCTGAGCGATAAAAGTGAAGTGGAAACAGTTCTATTGTAATTATATATATATTTTACAAAAGTACTGTATTATTCATATTACTTTGTACTTATCAACAAAGTAAATAGTGGAAAAAGATTTTATATGATGTTTAAGGAAAAAAAAAATTTCCCCAAAAACTTCACGATTTTAAAAGAGAGAGAGAGATAAGCCGGCGACCCATGAGTGTACAATCTATTGCAGTTAGCGATAAGCTCAACTGTAATAGTATTGTATGATCTCCACAAGGGGCGGGCCGCCACACTGACATTGAGCTCCATAGAGATAGTGTCGCCAAATTTTAAGTGTGAACACTACTGCAGCAAGTTCAAGGTCATGCGTAGGATAATTCCTTTCATGCTCCTTTAATTGACGGGAAGCATAGGCAATCACCTTGCCGTCTTGCATCAGGACTGCTCCCAATCCTATTTTCGATGCATCACTGTAGATCACAAACTTCTCCCCTTCAGTGGGAAGCGTAAGGATTGGTGCGCTTGTCAGTCGCCTCTTTAACTCCTGGAAGCTTCTTTCGCATTCCATAGTCCACTCGTACTTCCTTTCTTTGCGTGTAAGAGCAGTAAGAGGTGCAGCTAATCGCGCGAATCCCTCTACAAATCGTCGATAATAACCAGCTAACCCCAAGAAACTGCGTATTTCAGTCACACTCTTGGGTGCAGGCCACTGGTTAATTGCCTCTACTTTTGCCTGATCTACAGAAATACCTTCCTGGGATACAACATGTCCAAGGAATTGTACTCTGTCCAGCCAAAACTCACATTTTGAGAATTTGGCATACTGTTGATGCTTCCTTATCGTATTCAGCACGATCCTCAGATGTTCTTTGTGCTCTTCATGACTCTTCGAGTATATAAGAATGTCATCAATGAATACAATGACAAACTTATCCAAATACTCTTTAAAGATTCTGTTCATTAAATCCATGAATGCTGCTGGTGCATTCGTCAATCCGAATGGCATCACAAGAAACTAGTAGTGACCATAACGAGTCCTAAACGCCGTCTTAGGAATATCACTTTCTTTGATTCTCAACTGGTGATATCCTGATCGTAAGTCGATCTTGGAAAATACCGCTGCGCCTTTTAACTGGTCGAATAGGTCATCAATTCTAGGTAACGGATACCTATTTTTGATCGTAACCTTATTCAACTCCCGGTAATCAATGCACAGTCGGAATGTTCCATCCTTTTTCTTGACGAATAACACAGGTGCACCCCATGGAGAAAAACTCGGCCTGATGAATCCCTTATCCAAAAGCTCCTTTAATTGTACCTGCAGCTCCATTAACTCTACTGGAGTCATGCGGTATGGTGCTTTGGAAATAGGTGCTGTTCCAAGCATCAACTCAATTTCAAACGAGATTTCTCTCTCTGGCAGTATCCCTGGTAACTCTTCTGGAAATACGTCAAGAAACTCATTAACCACAGGAACATCTTCAGGTTGAAGCTTCTGTTCCTCTGCAGTATCCACTACATATGCCAGATATCCCACGCAACCACTGGCTATCAGCTTGCTGGCTCTCAGCGAACTGATCATCATCTTCCCAGGTCTTCGAGAAGTATCGACATATTCGAAACTCTCTTCTTCCTCGGGTTGGAAAACTATCTTTCGATTTCGGCAGTCGATCGTAGCTTGGTATTTCCCTAGGAAATCCATGCCTAGAATCACATCATAATCCATGATCTCCATTACGATCAACTCAGCATATAGTTCCCTATTTGCCACATATACTGGTACATAGGGTAACCAGTAACTGGACAACAATACTTCCCCAGAAGGTAAAGTTGTCTTAAATACCCTTCCCATATTATCCTTAGGAAGTCCTATCTTGTCAGCAAATGCATAGGAAACAAATGAATGCGTAGCACCGGAATCGAATAGTACAGAGGCTACATGACTAGTGACAGGAAGCTGACCTGTCACCACGTTTGATGTTCCTGCCTCTGCATCTTCCTTACTGTAGGCCATCACACGAGCATCAGCACGTGGTATACGCTCCTGGCGTTGCGGCCATACTGGTGACTCTTCCACTCTGGCTTGAAGGGAATGAGCTTGTGGGCGTGTCTGGTACGGTTGGGAAGTGCCTTGTCCACCCTGCCTATTGGGACAGTTCCTGGCGTAATGGCCTTCCTTTCCACATTCGTAGCAAACAAGTGGCCCAAATCTGCATTGCCCAGAATGTCTTTTCCCGCATGTAGGGCAATTTTGCACATTGGATTCTGCATTACCAGCTGTTCTTCGCTGCTGGTTTCGATTATTTCCCTGGCGATTCCCAGAAAAATTCCCTTTTCGCTTATTTTGCTGGGATCCTTGATTGTTGCCCTGGCTTGGTTTCGCATTCTGACTAGGCTTGCTCGATTGACCAACTTGCGTAGACTTCGCCAAAGCCCTCTCCTTCTTTTTAGCCTCCCAGTGTTTCTCTCTTTCCTCTTTCTGTCGGGCTACATGAAACTCAGCTCTAATGGCCCGACTCACACAGTCTGCTATAGAAGTAGGTGGTACTAGTCCAGTGTCTACTAACGCAGCAATTTCTGGCCTAAACATCCCGATCATTTTCTGCATCTTTTCCCTCTCAGTAGGGACCACATAGGGACATAGACGGGATAACTGGTCAAACTTTCGGCAAACTTCGCTTACCGACATGTTCCCTTGTGTCAACTCTGAGAATTCTTTCTGTTGCTGTCTCAGAGATGCAGGGTCGTAATATTTCTAGTTAAATTCTTCCAGAAATTCTGCCCAACTCATGGTAGACACGTCTCTTCTCATTCGCACGGTGTCCCACCAAAACCGAGCATCTTTTCTCAGCACAAAAGACGCACATGCAACCTTCTCTCGGTCGGTTAGGTTCATGAACTCCATGATCACTTGTAATGACGACAACCAGTCTTCAGCCTCTAAGGGATTTGTAGACCCTTCAAATTCTGGCGGTCTCATACGCCTGAATCTTTCATAGAGGGGTTCCAGGTTTAATACTGGTTGTGGTTCAGGAACTCTCTCATGTACTGCAGCTGGAGGAATAACCGGATCTACCTCAGCTTGTTGTTCTACTTGGGTACCCTCAGAGCCTTGTCTCTGCTCTAGCTCCTCTACCCGTCGCCTCAGATTCACATTTTCTTGCATCTGAGCTTCCAACAGAGCTTGTATCTGATCCAGTCTCTCCATAATATCAGGACGTCGCTCTCGTCCCTCTGGTCGATTTCTCAAATCCACCATCTTGGCTATTGTCCTATTATGGCACAATAATTCACCGTTAGCTTTTCCATAACCGCATTCGTAAAATTATATCAATTTACGAAATTTAGGGTAATGTAAAGCCACATCATCGTAACACATCATCGTACAACATATAATCATTTTTGATATTTCATTCATAGCAAAACATTTATATGTCATACATAGGTATCACCAGTCATATATACATCGGCCGTTTATACAAAATGGCCACAAGTCTATACAAAAGAGCTTTTCTCTCTAAGCTACTTATGTACATATACACATCTACTGATCACTCGTTCCCTCTGGGACTAAAGGATATTCTTCTGGATCCTCATCGTCATCTGACTCATCTGAGTCGTCACCACCCCTAGGTAATGTTCCCTGTCCTGAGTCATCGCCTCGTGGTCTAGACGGTCCGGCCTCATGATCATTCATCATTCTTCTCAGCCCGAATATGCGTGCAAACATCTCATCTTGACCCAGTGTCTCTCGTCGACTCTGCGTCAGATGCTCGATCAGAATTTCTCTCTCGATCGTCCTGATCGTCACCACGAACTCTTGGAGCGTCGGAGGAAACGGCTTGATCACCCTCGGTCTCAGCTCCAAGGATAAGCCTTTCCAAAACAGCTCACAGCGATTTGCTTCCGTGAGGTTAGGCAACGGACATCTCCTCCGAATGGTCTCCTCAAACTGCACTGCGTAAGACATCACTGTCTCACCAGACAGCATGACCATCCTCTCGGTCTGGAGAATGTAATCCCTGACCTCATCGAATCCAGGGTACACAGGTGCATCAGCCTCTCGTCTCTCTGGAGGTGCTGGAGCAGGTGCTGGATCCCTAGGTTGAAACTGATCAGCCAACCGCTGACAGAACTCAGCCCAACTGAATCCCAATAAAATCTCCTGGTCGCAATATTGCCAGAACACTCGAGCGTCTCCCTGAAACATACTGACAGCCAACTGGATCCACATATCTCGATCAATGTCGCATATCACCATGATCCTCTCCACGGCATGGAGCCAGTCCTTGGTCTCCATCGACTGTCGTCCACCGTCGAACATAGGAGGACTGCTGGCCCTAAATGCCTGTACTGCCCGTGCCGACACTCTCACCCCAATATGTTGGCGTCCACCAACAACTGGAATGTCCACTACTACCGGTGGATGAACTATCGGTCGTGGCTGTACTATCTCTACTGGCGCTGGCACTGGTGTTGGTACTGGTACAGGAGGTCTCTCGGGTACCGGGGGCCTAACTACCGGCCTTTGGGAAATGGGCGGCCTCACAATAGGTCTCATCCATACCTGTAATACCCCTCTCGGTCGTGGTAGCTGTGATCTCACATATGGAGGTCTGGTCATCGTGCTACCTATAAGATAATTATTTTCACATAAGAAAATAATTAACTAAACTTAAGTAAACTACTTACTTGGATAGCAGTGCAGGATGCGCAAAGTGTCAAATCGGGATATGGTCACACTGCTCTGATATACCAACTGTGACGGCAGTTGATATTTAAAACCAAATCAGTCGCAAACCTTGCTCTGATATACCAACTGTGGCAGCAGTTGGTATTATAAACTAAACCAATCTCAGACCTTGCTCTGATACCAACTGTGGCAGCAGTTGGTATTCTAAACTTTACCAACCGTATACCTCGCTCTGATACCAACTGTGGCAGCAGTTGGTATTATAAACCACACCAACCGTAAACCCGCTCTGATACCAACTGTGGCGGCCCGCCCCTTGTGGAGATCATACAATACTATTACAGTTGAGCTTTATCGCTAACTGCGATAGATTGTACTCTCATGGGTCGCCGGCTTATCTCTCTACTCTTTTTAAATCATGACGTTTTTTTGGGGAAAAATTTTTTTTTTTCTTTAAACATCATATAAAATCTTCTTCCACTATTTACTTTGTTGATAAGTACAAAGTAATATAAATAATACAGTACTTTTGTAAAAAATATATATAATTACAAAAGAACTGTTTCCCCTTTTTTTTTTTCCCTTCACTTTAACGCTCAGCGGGAAGACTCTGGCAGTACCATATCCCTCGCCCAGTTATCCCATTTGACACGCGCCATCCCGTCCGCATCCAGTCAAACAAGCTACTGAGCTGGTCGCTTACCTGCAACATTAGCAAAAATGGTGAGCTACAGGCTCAGTAAGTTCAAACATGCAAGAAATAAAATTTCTATGAATAGACTATTCATCATGAATAGTATCATTGACCACTATTCATACATGAATAGTAAGGTTGACCACACCACTGTATCACACTAGTACATCTACCGCGATGTTAGTGCTCTCACTAAACTGTCTTATGCTAAATTATGGCACAGTTTCAGTTTTAGGTCATTATCTTTATTTACGTTCTGGTTTTGAGCTCAGGTTGGCAGTACCATTTAAGTGCGCATGACTGGGAGCGGTACATTAGTGCTGACCTCCACAGCCTTAATCTCATAGCCCCGAAGGCAAAATTGTACATGACTGGGAGCGGTACATCAGTGCTGACCTCCACAGCCTTATCTCATAGCCCCAAAGGCAAAATACCTCCCTATACGGAAGGTTGGTATGCCAGAAAGTGGTTTCATTACCGACTTTTTAACATTCTAACCCGGTGACTTCACATTGTCCCGTGGTTAGGAATGGTTCACATTTTAATTTTAGGTGAGTGAGTTTTATTAACCTCGCTCTAGTGCCCGAAGCACAATTAACCATGTGTCCCATTCTTATAGTGTCCAGACTGTATTTTTGGCTCTCAGGAACTTTTCTGACTCTTTTCTAATCATTACTGGGTTTGTTTCTATTTTATTTCCACTTTTTGCTTTCCCGGCCCTCGGGAAGCACTATTCCGACCCTTACGTCGGTTTAGCGATTTCTATCGTTTCGGAGTCTCAAATGGACGTTTCACTAGTATTTAAAACGTTCATCTAGACTTTCCCGACCTAGGTCTCTGAGGCTCGGGTTTTCCGTTCCCGACTCGGACCTTTATTTTATTTCCAAAAACGCCCCCCCCTCGGGGTTGGTTTTTCAATCTCACTCACGTTTTTCATTTTCAAGGGGACGGGTTACTATTCACGACCCACCCCTTAAATTTTTTTTTCCTTATTCAATTTTTCCGTTAGGGACTCGGGTTTCCGTCCCGGCCCTAACTTTTAATTTAAATTCCTATTTTACCCCGAATGCCGTTTTTGAAATTTCGGTAGCATTTCGGCGTAAATTTAAGGCTTCCGGCGTTAGGTACGCCTCGAACCGTATGTACCTGCCACGTACTATACCACAAGCCTATTTTATGTAAAAGTTTTCCAAACTTTCACATAAAAGCCCACAATTTCCCAATTTCACATTATCACCCACATAACAAAATTTTTTTTCACAATTTACCCTTAATTTGGTTTCGGTTTTCACAACCAAACCGAACCAAATTTTGTCAAACTTTCACCACACTTTAGGCCATTCAAATGTCACGTTTTTAACACATTTTCAAGCCCATTTTCTTTGCATTTTCAACCAAACTCCCTAGGGTTTTTACCCTTGTATAGCCCACGGCTAAAGAATGAAAACATGCCAAAAAATTTTGTTTCATTCTTTCAATCACATTGCCACCATTTACACATTAAATTGCATGATTTAAATTAACCAAACATCACATAAAAGCATGCAAATTTTTCTTCCAACCCTTAGGGAACTCACGGCCACACTATGTAATTCATACGAAAATTTTTTTTCAAGCTTTTCATAATGAAATACAAGCTTTATTCTTCACAAAATTAAACTTGGAAGCAAATTAGAAATTAAACCACAAACTTTTCTCATTGGTTACTCAAGGTAACCCACGGATTTTCCCTTGAAAAACCAACAAAATTTCGGTTTTTCTTTACACAATTTGCATGGTTTTCTTACTTATTTCATCCTTAACAAAACCCAACATCAAATCAATGGAAAACAACTAAAATTTTTTCCATCTTTCTATCACTATTTACCCACGGATTTTGTGAAGAAAACCCACGAAAAATTTTGTGAAAAAGGGAGTTACCTTGGTCTAATGCTTCCTTTGTCTTCAAGGAACACTTTGACACTCTTTTTTGCGAAGAAAAGTTGAAGAAAATCTTGGCTTCCCTTGGGTGGCTCACGTAGACACCATGGAAGAAAACTTAGAAATTTTTGTCTTTGGTTTTGCTTTGAAAAAATGTCTCGGCCCTTTTGTTACAAAGTGACCGACTTATGCAAACCAAAAGCCAATTAATTTGGCTCTAAACCAATCAAATTTCAACACCTTTCACACCATTTCTTTCCATAATTTTCAAAAATTAAAAATGGTAATTTTTGGCCAAATCTTGGCCTTTAGATCAAAAGGTGATTAAATCCTAGCCTTTAATGCCACCAACCACCTTATTTCTTTCCTTTAATAATCTTGATTTATGATGTCATAAATGCAAAAGTGAAAGTTGACTTTGACTTTCACTATTCACATTAATTCGACTACTTTTTGACCGATGCCGGTTCGAGCCGAAATTTTCCTGAAATCGTCCCGGCATGTTCCTAAGGTCTCCTGTGCAGTCGGATCAATTTAATTTGCTTCCGTTTGATCAAAATCAATCCCGGAAGTTTACCGTCTTTTATTGGCTCGGTTAGGGTTTTCAATGCCGATTTTGGCACCGTTTCACCCGTTTCAGCTCAGTGAATTTTTCCAACACTGAATTCTTACTTATCAGTATTGTTAGAACATTTTCATATATTCTAAACAATATGAATACATTTATTTCACTCTTTAAATAGTACAAATTGTTATATACATACAACTGTACATTTTTCATCCGAGAATTGCCTGAATTTCCCGGTTGTCACAGATAAAATAATTGACAAATATGCAATGTAAGAGGCAAAGAAAGTTACACAACTTTCTATTGCCAGTCTAACTCTTTCATTGGATGACTGTCCAAAGACATCGGAAGAAAGAGAGCGTATGAGTAAGGTCCCTTATGCATCCGCTATGGGTAGCCTTATGTACGCTATGCTTTGCACTCACCTGGACATATGTTTTGCAGTAGGTATAGTGAGTCGATATCAAGCGAATCCTGAAACCAAGCACTGGCAAGCAGTAAAGCATGTACTCAAGTATCTTAAGAGAACGAGAAATTATATGCTGGTGTATTCTGGAGGGAACCTAACACCCATAGGATACACGGACTCAGACTTCCAGACTTGCAAGGATTCAAGGAAATCGAAATCTGGATCAGTGTTCTTACTCGGAGGAGGTGCCATTGTGTGGAGGAGCATGAAGTAGGGCTGCACAACTGACTCTACTATGGAGGCTGAGTATGTGGCTGCGGCTGAGGCATCTAAAGAAGCGGTTTGGCTCCGTAAGTTCTTTAGAGACCTTGAGGCCATTCTGGGTGTTGACAAGCCTATAACACTTTTCTGTGATAATGCTGGGGCTATTGCCAACACAAGGGAATCTCAGTACCACAAGAGGACCAAGCGCATAGATCGGAGATATCACATTATTAGAGGGCACGTGGAGACAGGATAAGTAGATGTATGTAAGATCGCGTCCGAGGACAACATTGCCAATCCCTTTACTGAGACTTTGGTGGTTAGAAGTTTTAAGAGGCATGTAGAGGCGATGGGGATGCGTAACATGGCACATCTGCTAGCTTAGGACAAGTGGGAGATTGTTAGGAAATGCCGTAAGCATTAGAGACATTTTGATGTATTTATTTTGAACTGGATAATAAAATTATATATAGAGGTTATTCATTACATTACTGTCTGTCCTCATTTATTTACATGTTAAAGTAAATGTAAGCAAATATAGCTCCCTGACTGCTTGCATTAAAACTGTTAGAACGTTGCATGCAATGGACTTTTGTATGCGAGAAGACAATGTTCTAAAGTAAGCGATCTAAACTAAGGTCTGTAGTCTATGGGGTTAGACCGAGCATCTAACTCATGTTAAGACTATCATGTTATCTAAAGCCATGGTGGGGACGGTTTGTCTTGACTGTCTGGAGCTGGACTCCCAAGTAGAGACATAGATATGTTGCTTGGTGGTGACATATTAGACCGGGACTAAAGCGTGATTGATCTACGACGTCCGCTTTGAGTGGATCAATCTGCTTTTGACGTTCATTGTGCAGTAACCTTAATCTTGAGTGAATGGACTACTTCATGTATATGACTTGTGTACTTTGATATTCCAATGGCTAAAGAGTCTCAGAGGTAGTAAGCTTATAGACCAGTTCGTTGGGTGCATGACTTGTATACGATGAAGGGTTTGTTTACAGATATCATAATCATAGCTCTAATAAGGAGTTAAGGGTATTCTCTTAAAGGCATTATACTGGATGTGAAAAAGGACAAAGCCGTGGGTCGTCTGCTGGGCGGATGACGTCTTATTAACATATGGTGAATAATCATTTTCTTATTCGGAAGTATAATGGAACTTTAAGATAGCCTGATCAGTAGGATTAAACAGACTTTGACCCAAGGCTGATCATGGATATCATATGAGGGTTCTGCATACATGACAAGGTCATTGGACGATAGCTTGTCACAGGCTTACATAATACGGTATATAATTGGGAGTTCAGTTTCAAGTTTATAGTGGTGTGACTCTGAAATTAGTGATCATATGATTGAGTTGTTCAGTAAAGAGTGATGATCATATGGACTCATGGGAGCCCGGTTATATATGTCCAATTGGTCCCTCTACTAGCTCCACATAATTCCTTAACGTTTGGCAAATTGATTTATGTATGCTATTGGCTAGTTGATTATGCATGGATGATGTTGACATAGGATTAAAATGGTGGACAAGATTCTCTCCAGTTGAATTCAGATTTTGTTTTGGATTATAGAGTACACAATTATTCGAACTCTAAATAAAGTTGCCATGATTTTATTTGAGATTGGATTAGAGTTGTAAAAAATTATCCATGAGAATAAGAATTTGAAATATAACTGTTTTATGGATTTTGAAATTTGAATTTTGAATTTTGAATTTGAAATTTGAATTTGAAATTCGACTTTGAAATTCGAATTTGAAATTTAAATTTGAAATTTGAAATTTGAATTTGAAATTTGAAATTCAAATTTTGAATCACAGTCCAAGTAGGATTCGAATTTCTTGTGGTAAATCCACAAGGAATGAAATTCAAATTTGAGTTGGATATGGAGAGGAAAATCCTACTTGAATTTTGAATCCAAATCCTAACAAACATGGTTGAAAATTTTGAAGATTATCCTCATGGAATTTTCAGATTTTTTGTGGATAAGGTTCAGGGAAAATTTCAAGTTTCAATCCCAGTTGAATTTGGATTCGCTCCTCCCTGATTATGGCCGAATTTTTTAAGGATAAATCCTAGGAGATTTTCGATTATTTTGGATAAGGATGAGATAAGATTCAAGTTTGAAAATCCAAGTGGAATTTTGATTCTCTCCCTATTATTTGTGGCCGAAAATATTTGTGAAAATCCTTAAAGATTTTCAGATTTTTTGGTTGGTTAATGGGAGGTAAAATTCAAGTTAAAATCCTGTTTGAATTTTGAATTGGATGATCTCCAAGATGGCCAAATTTTAGTTGGGATTTTCCCCTTGGAAAATTTGGATTTTTTGGTTGTGGATAAGGGAGAAAATCTTCTCCTAATCCAATTTGAATTCAGAGGATCACCTCATGCAAGTTTATAAATAGAGGTCCTGCCACTCCAGTTCTCTTAGACCACAGGCTCTCAGGTGAGTAGGCTTATTGTTGCACAACTCACCATGGTAATAAATTCTTCTTTAGAGATCTAGGTGGTCGTAAGAAGACTATCAGTGCTAGCATACCGATCGAGGTTCAAAGTGCCCACATACTCAGCCATTCGGGAATTGGAGAATAGTAGAGAAGGCTAGTTGGTTGAAGCCCTCCGGTCATTCTCCTCCTGTAGATTGGCGTCCTTGAGATATGAGTTTAAATTGTTGTTGGTTTATTGTACATGGCATCATGAGATATTTAACGTTCTTGAAAAATTTTTATTGTTTCGTTGCGCCACTCTGATAGATTTTTACCGATTTATTTCCTACATTTACTCCTTATTAGAGCTATGATTCCAATGTCTGTAAACAAACCCTCCATCATATACAAGTCATGTACCTAACGAACTAGTCTATAAGCTTACTACTTATGAAATGCTTTAGCCATTGGAACATCAAAGTACACAAGTCATATACATGAAGTGATTCGTCTACTCTGGATTAAGGTCATTACATAATCAACGTCAAAAGTGACATGATCCACTTAAGTGGACTACGTAAATCAATTACACTTAAGTCCTGATCCAATATGTCACCCCCCAAAGTAACACATCTATGTCTCTGCTCGAGAGTCAAAGCTCTAGACACTCAAGACAAACTGTCCCTCAAATGGTTTTAGACAACATAATAGTCTTAACATGAGTTAGATGCTCGGTCTAACCCCTTAGTCTACGAACCATTGTTTAAACTGCTTACTTTAGAATGTTATCTTCTCACATACAAAAGTCCATTGTATGTAATATTCTAATAGTTTAACTTAAGTAATCAATGAGCCATATTTGCTTATATTTACTTTAACATATAAATAGAATGAGGACATACAACAATATAATAAATAACCTCTAAATATAATTTTATTATCTAGTACAAAATAAATGAAATACATTAAAATGTCTTTCTCGCTTAGGGCGCTCCTAACAAAACAAACCCTCCATCGTATACAAGTCATGTACCCAACGAATCGGTCTATAAGCTTACTACCTATAAGATGTTTTAACCATTGGAACATCAAAGTACATAAGTCATATATGTGAAGCGATCCATCTACTCAGGATTAAGGTCATTGTATAATGAATGTCAAAAGTGACACGATCCACTCAAGCAGACTATGCAGATCAATTGTACTTTGGCCCTGATCCAATATATCACCACCAAGCAACATATCTATATTTCTACTAGGGAGTCAAAGCTCCAAACACTCAAGACAAACCGTCCCCCAATTAGCTTTAGATAACATAACAGTCTTAATATGAGTTAGATGCTCAGTCTAACCTCATAGACTACGGACCATAGTTTAGACTACTTACTTTAGAATGTTGTCTTCTCACATATAAAAGTCTGTTGTATGCAACACTTTAAAAGTTTAAAACAAGCAGTCACTGAGTCATATTTGCTTACATTTACTTTAACATGTAAATAAAATGAGGACATACAGTAATATAATGAATAACCTCTAAATATAATTTTACTATCCAGTTCAAAATAAATGAAATACATTAAAATGTCTTTCCTGCTTAGGGCACTCCTAACATGAAATACATTAAAATGTCTTTCCCACTTAGGGCATCCCTAACGATCTCTTACTTGCCCTAAGCTAGTAAATGTGCTATGTTACGCATCCCTAGAGCCTCAACATACCTTTTAAAGCTCTAAGCCACTATAGTCTTAGTAAAAGGGTCAGTAACATTGTCCTTAGATGCAATCTTACATACATCTACTAGTTTTTCTTCCACATATTCTCTAATCATATGGCATTTTTTATCAATGTGTTTGGACCTCCTATAGTCCCTAAATTCCTTTGTGTTGGCAATCGCTGCGCTGTTATCACAATAAAGTGTGATAGGCTTGTCAACACCTGGAATGAACTCAAGATCTCTTAGGAACTTGCAGAGCCAAACTGCTTCCTTAGATACCTCAGCCTCAGCCACGTATTTAGCCTGCATCATGGAGTCTGTGATACAGCTTTGTTTCACGATCCTTTACACAATGGTGTCACTTTTAAGCAAAAACACTAATCGTAAAGTCGATTTCTTAGAATCCCTATAAGTTTCGAAGTCTGAGTTTATGTATCATATAGATGTTAGGTCCCCTTCAGAATATACTAGTATATAATCCCTCATTCTCTTTAGATACTTGAGTATATGTTTCACAGTTTAACAATGCTTAGTTCCGAGATTCGCCTGATTTTGATTTACCATACCTACAGGAAAACAAATGCTAGGATAGGTGCAAAGTATAGTGTACATGAGACTACCCACAATAGATGCATAAAGGACTTTGCTCATTCACTCTCTTTCTTTTGATGTCTTAGGACAATCATCCAATGAAAGAGTAAAGCCCGAAAGAGTAGGTTATGAACCTTAGGATAGTACTATCATTTTGTTCTTTCGGTCTTTAAAGAGATAAATGCCTCGGACATAACTAGCTTCTCCAAAGTCTTTCATATCAAACTGTTAGGATAATCACAGTTTGATCGATGATAAGTTCCCTACATCACTCTTAATGGGTAGTATATCATCGATATAGAGTACTAGAAAGACCACCTTACTATCCTTTATATGTTTATATACTTCCAGTTCATCAACGTTCTACTCAAAACTAAAACTCTTAATCGCATGATTGAACTTTTGGTTTCATGAGCGAGATGCTTGCTTTAATCCATACATCTAAGCAACTTGCAAACTTTTTGACTTTGGCCCTTTTCCATAAATCCATCGAGTTGTACCATATAGATACTCTTCTCAAGATGACCATTCAAGAATGTAGTCTTGACATCAATTTACCAAATCTCATAATCGAGAGCCGCTACAATAAATAGAAGCATGTGGATAGACTAGAGCATTGCAACAGGCAAAAAAGTTTCCTCATAATCGATTCTAACCTTCTACATGTACCCTTTTGTCACAAGTCTAGCTTTGAAAGTTTCAACTTTCTCTTCTGCATCCCTCTTTCTCTTATAGACCCACTTGCACCCATTGGGTTTTATCCTATTTGGCAAGTCCACAAGTTCTCATATAGAGTTGAACTTCATATAATCCATCTCATTCTTCATGGTCTGTTTCCAAAGTTTAAAATCAACATCATTTATAGCTTTTTCATAAGTTACATGGTCATCTTCATGCTCATGAGCCTCAACTTAGTAAACTTCAGCATCATACATAAAGAAATTTGGTTTCCTTGAAACCCTCCCACTATGATGAAGTACCCTAAACTGTTGATCATTTGCTTATCTTTTAGTAAAACTCTGACTTGCATCTAACACCAATACCTGTGGAGCAGCTCTATTACCTGATAGCTCCTCTAGCAAAACTTTACTTCGAGGCTTAAAGTCATTCATGTAACTCTCCTCCAGGAAAGTCACATCAGTTGAAATAATGACCTTTTGCTCCTTTGAGTTATAGAACAGATCTCCTTTAGTTCCTTTAGGATACCTTACAAACAAGCACAATTCCAACCTTAGTTTTGATTTTTTCGCATTCCAATCTAGTACGAGCAGCCCCATATTCTCATATGTTTTAGAAAAAGGCTTCTTGCCCTTCCACAATTCAAATGGAGTTCCAAGATTTGATTTGGTTGTAATATAATTCAGAATATAGCATGCCATTTGCAGTACATATCCCCAGAATGATATTGGTAGCTCTGAGTAACTCATCATGGATTATACCATATCTAATAAGGCCCTATTTCTCCTTTTGACTACACCATTCTATTATGGAGTTCCAGGTGCATTCAATTGGAATAGAATCCCATTCTCTACAAGATGCCCTAGAAAATCATTGGAGAGGTATTCGTCATCTCAACAGATCAAAGTGCCTTTATGGATTTACCCAATTGTTTTTCCACTTCTGCACGATACTCTTTGAACTTGTCAAAGGTTTTGCTCTCGTAGTGAATCAGGTACACATATCCATACCTCAAGTAATCATTTATAAAGGAGACATAATACTTGTACCCTCTACCACCTTGACGTTCATGGGGCTATACGTCAGTGTACATGATTTCCAAGAGTTCCTTAGCCCTAGTACCCTTAGCTTCAAAAGACTACCTGGTCATCTTACCCTTAAGAAAAGATTCACATTGAGGAAGACGTACCTCCCTTAGAGTATCCAAAGGATTGTCTTTTACTAATCTCAAAATCCTATCTTGATTAATATGACCTAGTCTTAAATGCCAAAGGTATGCTTTGTCAAAGTGAAAAGTTTTAAGCCTTTCAAAATTATCTATTAATTCAGTGTCCAACAGTGAGTACATCTTTAGTTTGATAAAATAAAGGTTTCCATCCATTCTCCCAGAATAGATAAAAGAATTATTTTTACGAATAACAACCATTTCATTAAACCTGACTGAATAACAATCCTTAACTAAACAGGCTATTGATATAAGGTTCTTCTTAAAATTAGGAACATAAAAACAATCCTTAAATAAAATAAACCTAGAATTATCAAAATAAAGATAAATATCTCCTACTGCTTCAGACACCAAAAAGCTACCATATCTAGTCTGTAACAAAAAGCTTCTATCATGTAGACTTCTCGTTTCCATGAACCCTTACAAAGAAACATAAACATGATTAGTAGCATCCAAATCAATGACCCAGTTTTCTTTTGATTTTTCTATCAAAAAAGCTTCTAAGCATAGAAGTTCCTTACTTTCCTTGGCCTAAGAGGCTGGGAATTCCCAGCGAGCCTTCTTGAAGTGACCTACCTTCCCACAATAAAAGTATTTGGACTTTTTAGGATCCTTAGGCTTCTTGTTCTTGTTCTTGTTTTTCTTATCAGAGACAGGAGGAACAGATGAACTAGAAGCCACCTGCTTCTTCTTTGGCTTCTTCTTATTCTTAGAGGGTTTAGAAGATTCTCTCAAGTTGGACTCTCCCTTTGATTAGACTAGATTCCCATCACTAGGCATCCGGTCATACGCTTGAAGTTGCTTTATGAGCTTGGTAAGTCCTAACTCCTTATTGCTAGATTATATGCGGCTTTAAACCCTATAATATCCTTAGACAGAATATTGAGCACCATCTCAATCTGGGTATTGTAGTCCAACTCTGTGCCATTTTCAATAGCTTCAGCAAAGAATGCCATAAGCATAAGCATATGATCTTTTACCAGAGTATTTACCTTCTGCCTAAAGTTCATTATACTTATTATAATGGATTATCAAGCCAATTTTTCATGGCCTCTAAACATGTCCTCCAAGTTATCCATGATTTCCTTAGCAACTTGATAGATTTTGTATTGCTTTTGTAAAGCACTCGTTAAGCTAGCAAGGGTGTAGTATAGAGCTATCTCATTGGATTCTTTCCAATGAGTATACATGGCAGGGACCTCTTCAAGTGGCATCTCAGGACGAGGCCCTGGTGGGCATGGTTCATCTAGTACAAACTTGTGTCTCTCACAGTTGAGAACTATTAGCAAATTTCCTTTCCATTCCTTTTAATTGTTCTTGTTCAGTTTGTTTTCAGTAAGTATCATGATTAGAGGTGTCAATGATATTTTAAATTGATAATAGAACAAAAAGAACATCATTATAAAGCCTAAGCAAATATAATAGATTTTAGCAAATCAAACATAAGAATATGTTCTTACACAAAAAAACTTAAACAAAAAACACGTAGTATTACAATGGTAATTTTTAGCATCTATTGCTCCATGCCACCTCGAGGTGTACATGAAATGAATAGCAAAAACATGGACCCTGTCCAATTAATGTATGTTGCCTTAAATCCTCCATGGTTAACACATATATTAATAACTGTTTATTTTAGCCACCAACTTTAATAACAAAGCCCCTCGAGTAGGTTAATAGTCAAACTAGTCTTTAGTGTGTAACCATTGTTTACAGTGTCTGATCCATGCCCTATTCAAGCCATCACAGGATTGTCCTAAATAAAACATGGCCAAACATGTTTTCCACATAGGAGATCCAACCTAGTATACCGACGGTAGTAGACACCTACTAAAGGTATGGTCAGAGTGGAACTAACATAAGATGCTACTGTGCTTTCACATATGGATCAACAATGGAGGCCGTGGGTTTTGTTTAAAACCATCTCCCACTCAATATTTTAAAACAATAATTTTTTATTTAAAATATGCATGATTAATATAGTATGAGTGGTATTCTTCTATCCTATATGACATGTCATTAAATATGCAAAATAACATTCCATCAATACATATTTTATCCATACATGACAAAACAAAGGAACAATAAATGATAGAAAATTTAAATAATCAAGCTATGGTTCCGTCTTAGAAAAAAAGAAAAACAAAGATTACAAATTTCATCGAAAGTATTCTTTGGATCTTGAATTTTGCTTCATCTTCGTGTATCCATCTTCATGTAGCTCCACCATGTTAGGAATGCCCTAAGCGGGAAAGAAATTTTATATGTATTTCATTTATTTTGAACTGAATAATAAAATTATAATTAGAGGTTATTCATTACATTACTATATGTCCTTATTCTATTTACATATTAAAGTAAATGTAAGCAAATATGGCTCACTGACTACTTGTGTTAAACTATTAGAATGTTACATATAATGGACTTTTGTATGTGAAAAGACAACATTCTAAATTAAGCAGTCTAAACTATGGTCCATAGTGTATGGGGTTAGACCGAGCATTTAACTCATGTCAAGACTATTATGTTATCTAAAGCCAATTAGGGGGACAGTTTGTCTTGACTGTCTGAAGCTTTGACTCTCGAGTAGAGACATAAATATATTGCTTGGTGGTAACATATTGGACTGGAACCAAAGTAAAATTGACCTGCATAGTCTGCTTGAGTGGATCATGTCACTTTTGACATTTATTATGTAATAACCTTAATCTTGAGTAAATGAATCTCTTCATGTATATGACTTGTTTATTTTGATGTTCCAATGGCTAAAACATCTCATCTCATAGGTAGTAAGCTTACAGACTAGTTTGTTGGGTCATGACTTGTATATAATGGAGGGTTTATTCATAGATATTGGAGTTATAGCTCTAATGAGGAGTAAAGTATCCTCTTAAAGGTATTATACTAGATATGAAAATGGATAAGGCCTTGGGTTATCTGCTGGGCAGATGACTTCGTATTCACATATAGTGAATGATCATTTTTTTTATTTGGTAGTATAATAGAACTTTAAGATAGCTTGATCAATAGGTTGGACACACTTTGACCTAAAGCTAATCATGGACTTTGACAAGGTCATTAGATGATAGCTTATCAGTGGTGTGACTTTGAAACAAATAATTGTAACGGGTTTATTTGGTATAGAATAATGTTATATGGATTATTAGAACCCATATTATATATATCTAATTGGTCCCTCTACTATTTTTGCATAATTCCTTAATAGATGGTTATTGGTCAGGATATTCTTACTGACTTGTCTTGCACTTAATGAAGAGAAAATTCCAGATAACCCTCCCATAGGGTGTAGGCGTTTTTCTCTAGGTGCTGAAGGGGCAAAATTATAATTTTGTATGATTCAATAAATGGGATAAATATTTAATTAACATTTATTTTAGAAGATAAGATTTAAGATTTAAAATTTAAATTGATTGTATTTGAATAAGGATAGAAGACAAGATTTTCTCCTAGTTTGAATTTGAATTTTGTTTTGGAAAAGAGATTACACAATTATTTGAATTACAAATAAAGTTGTCATGATTTTATTTAAATTGGAATTGGAGTTGTGAAAAATTATCCATGTGGATAAAATCCAAAGATTTGTGGAGTTTGAAATTTGAATCAAATTTTGAATCACAAATCCTAGTTGTGATAACCGGGAATATTAGATTCTCGGAGTAGATTAAAATTGTATGTATGTATGAATTTTAATGAATAAATTATAAAAAACATGTGTTTTAATACTGTTATGAATACTATAAAAATGTTCCGGCAGTATTAAAGTGAGTGAGTTCGGGGATGGAAAATCTTGCTGAACAAAATCGGATGAGACGGATCGAAAACGGAGCCAAAAACCCTAGAGAGTCCACTGAAATACACTAAAACAATAGAAATTTACGGTAGGGAATTCTGACCAAACGGAAGCAAAATAAAACAAACCTATCACACCATAGGCACTCGAAACCCGCCTACGCGATTTCGATAAGGTTCTGTTCGGTTTGACTTTCGGTCAAAATTTGACTATGAATTAATTAGTGAATTAATATATATATTAGGATGACATCACATTTATGATGTCATAAATACAATTTAAAGGCTTGGAAAGTAAGATGTAAAAGGTGTAGGGTTAAGATTTGATGACCTTTTGATCAATGGCCATGATCTTGCCAAAATAACCTTGAAAAAAATTTTAAAAAATTTCGAAAAAGGCCATTCGGCCACCTACAAAGAGGGCAGAAAAAAATTTGAATTTTTACCCAAAAATATTGCATTTTAGTCCTTGAACAATTAACAAATTATTGGAAAAAAATTTACTAAGTGGTCCCTAGCTTTTGCCTATAAATAGGCTTCAAAATTCATTCAAAAAAAATGAAGAAATGTGGCCAAACTCTTGACTTTTTTTAGCAGCCAAAACCGTGCCCCTTAAGTGCATTCTAAGCCAAAATTTGTCCAAAATTTCACACCAAAATTAGCTTCCAATTCACTTCTAGCATCAAGGAACCGAATAGATAAGGTAAGCTTCCAAATTGAAGCAATTTTCCTTAGAAAATCCATGAGTCTTTGATGTGGAAAAAACATTGATAAAAATTTATGTTTTGTTAAGGATATGATTAGTTTGGTGTTTTAGAGATTAAAGCATGATTTAGGTTTAAGAAACAAGAAAAAATTTATGCTTGATTTCTATAAAAAAACTGTGGCACTATTGGTATGAAAAATGATTGGAAATTTGGTGGTTTGATTTAGTGTTTATGTTCATTTGGTAACATGTTGAATTAAGCATGAATTAGAATCAAGAAATAAGAAAATTTGATGCATTTTCATGCTAAAATCCGTGGGTGATAAATACTAGAAAATGGGAAATTTTTAGTGTTGAACAAGGATGTGTAATGTTGATAAAACCCTAGGAAAGAAAATAATGCTAAAAAAAATCTATGACTAATGCTAGGGTTAGAATGAAATTTTGGTTAGGTTTTAATGTTGATTTGCACATTTGAAAACCTAAGGATAAAATGTGATAATTGTTGAAGGTGATGAAAAACATTTAGTGATGATTAACATGATAAACCAAGGCTAGATTTGGAAAGAATTTAGTGTTGTGTATTGATTTTTGAATACTGGTTAATGTGGAAAATTTTTATGCAAAGTTTGGAAACTTTGTATAAAATAGGCCTCTAGTATAGTACGTGGCAGGTACAAAAGTTCTGAGGCGTACCTAACACTGGGAAAACCTTAAAATACAAGCGAAAATGCTGCCAAAATTTTCAAAATGGCATAAGGGCATTTCAGGAAATGAGGGGTAAAATATTAGACTCGGGAAGGAAACCGGGACCCCTCGGTGGATTAGGATTGAAAATGGAAAACCAACCCAAGAGGAATAGTAAACTGACCCTTAATGACTAAAATGCCTAAAACAGGATAAAAAAATTCATGTTAGGGGTATTTTGGGAAACGAGGGAAAAATTAGATCGGGATAGGAAACCCGAGCCCCTCAGGGACCGAGGGCCGACGGCGGGATGAAAAATGTTTTAGGAGTAGTGAAATGCCCGTTTGAGGCTCCGAAACGCTAGAAAAACAAGAAACGACCCTAGGTGATGGATTAATAGTAACAGGAGTCAGAAAGTGAGTAATTAGGTTTTTATAGTATAAAAAGCTATAAAAAGATACAGAAGCCTAAAGAATATTATTTTTTAAGTTATTTGGGCTTAGAAAATTTGAGAAAAATGATAGAACAAAATAGTTACAGTCCCAAGAACCGTCAGGGGCAAAATGGTCATTTTGACCAAAAATTTCTGAAAGTCTCGGAAAGGACCCTAAAGGACTTAGAATGATTTAAATAAAATTCTAAGACCCAAAATAGAGATTTTAGAGTTAAAAATCTAGAGTTCAATTAGTACACGGGCGTGTACAGTAGAACACGGCCGTGTAAAATAAAACCCAGAGGTACACAGTCAAGGACACGAGCGTGTTGTAGACCGTGTACCATTAAAGAATTGAAATGTTTTGTAAAATTTATCACGAAATAAATATATTTAAAGCAATAATTAATAAAAGATATTAACAGATAATATTATATCTGTAGAAACCTAAATTAAAGATAAAACTGCAGAAGAGTTCCGGAAGTGGACATTATCGCAGTATTGGTAAGTTTAAGCATTTTCATGTCTACAACATGAAATACTGTATTACTCTGTTATGTACTAGTTGTACACTAGGTATCAAAGTCCTATGGACATTTGGGGATTAGTTAGTTGTGATAACCGGGAATTTTAAATTCTCGTAGTAGGTTAAAATTGTATGTATATAACAATTTTAATGAATAAAATATAAAAAAATTATGTTTTAATACTGTTATGAATAGTGTAAAAATGTTCTGGCAGTGTTAAAGTGAGTGAGTTCAGGGATGGAAAATCTTACTGGACATAATTAGGTGAGATGGTTCAAAATCAGAGTCAAAAACCCTAGAGAATGCATTGAAATGCACTAAAACAATAGAAATTTACGGTGGAGAATTCTGATCAAACGGAAGCAAAATAAGACAAACCAATCGCACCAGAGGCGTCCGGAACCTACTTACGCAATTTCAGTAAAGTTCCGTTCGGATCGACTTCCGGTCAAAATTTGACCACGAATTAATTAGTGAATTAATATGAATAGTAGGATGACATCGTCATGATTGTGTCATCAAGCCAATTTATTTTCTTTGTTTTGGAAAGTAATTTTGAAAGGTGTAAGGCTAAGATTACTTTGCTTTTTGGATCAAAGGCTAGGATCTTGCCAAAATGATAAAATAAAAATTTGTTAAATTTAGCTAAAAGGTCATTCGGCCATGTGGAAAGGGAGAAAGAGAAAATTAGATTTTGACCCCAAAATATTTACATTTTGACCCATGAACAATTAGCAAATTGTTGGAAATTTTTGTTAAAAAACTCTTGGCTTTTGCCTATAAATAGGCATCCAAAAATCATTCAAAACAATGGAAAAATCTAGCCAAACTCTTGCCCATTTTTAGCAGCCAAAACTGTGAGCTTTCTTTTCCCATTAAGACAATATTTTGTTCTAAAATTCACACCAAACTTAGCTTTCATTGCAATTCTAGCATCAAGCCATCAACTAGTTAAGGTAAGCTTCAAAATTGAAGCAATTTCCTTTGATTTTCCTAATGAAAATCCGTGGGTTTGTAGAGTAGAAAAACATTGAAAAAGTTGATGTTTTGATTGATGTTGTGATTGGTTTGATGTTTAGATTTTGAAGCATGATTTAGGGTTTAGAAACAAGCAAAATATTTTGCATGTTTCCATGAAAAATCTATGGGGATATTGGTGTGAAAAATGGTTGGAAATTTGTGAATTGGTTTAGGGTTTAATTCCATTTGATTTCATGATGAATAAGAATGTGGAATGTTGATAAAACCCTGGCAAAGAAAGAAAGATTTTCTATGTTTTTGTGCATGAAAATCTGTGGCTATGCTAGGGTTAGAATGAATGTTTTGTTAGGTTTTGATGTTGAATTATACATTAGAAAACCTAAGAGTGATATGTTGTAATAAAAAATTATTTGGTGTTGATTAACAAGTAAACCGAGGCTAGTTTGGAAAAAAAAATATTGTTGTTTGTGTTGATTCTTGAATATTGAATTATGTGGAAAATTTTTGTACAAAGTTTAGAAACTTTGTATAAAATAGGCCTCTGGTATAGTACGTGACTGGTACAAAGGTTCGGAGGCGTACCTAACGTCGGGAAACCTAAAAATACAAGCGGAAATGTTGTCGAAATTTTTAAAACGGCATAAGGGCATTTGGGAAACAAGGGGTAAAAATATTGGACTCGGGGAGGAAACCGGGACCCCTCAGTAGATTAGGGTTAGAAATGGAAAACCAACCCAAAAGGAATAGTAAACAGACCCTAAAATGCCTAAAACAGGAAAAAAATTCATGTTAGGGGTATTTTGGGAAACGAGAGAAAAAATTAGGTCGGGATAGGAAACCCGAGCCTCTTGAGGACCGACGGTCGAGGACGGGATAGAAAGTGTTTCAAGAGTAGTGAAAGGGTCATTTGAGGCCCCGAAACGCTCGAAAAATGATAAACGACCCTAGGTGATGGATGAATAGTAATTGAGGATCGTAAAATGAACAATTAGGGTTTTTAACACCAAAAAGTGGTAAAAGAACCCAAAAGGACCTAGAATGACTTAGATAAAATTCTAGGACTCAAAATAAAGATTTTAGAGTTAAAAACCTAAAAATTTTGAAAAACACGTGCGTGTATAAGAAATACACGGCCGTGTATATGAAAAATTTTGGAACCCGAAAGGTACACGGGCTTGAACACGGACATTTATCAAGCTGTGTACAGTTACACGGCCAGATAGTAAATAACACGGCCATGTATAGGAAAAAATTTACAACCCTAGAGGTACACGGGCTTGAACATGGGCGTGTATCAACCGTGTACAGTTACACAGCTAGATAGTAAACAATATGGCCGTGTAGAGTAAACCTAAGAGATACATGGGCTGAGACACGGACGTGTTTCAGGCTATGTACCACAAACAAAATTTAAATGTGTTGAATTGTTAAGTGAAATGAATGTATATTTAAAGTGATAATTAATATAGGGTATTAACAGATAATATTATGTCTGTAGGAACCCAAAATAGAGATAGAACTGCGGAGGAGTTCCGGAAGTGGACATTATCGTAGTATTGGTAAGTTCGAACATTTAATTGACTGCAACATGAAATGCTGTGTTGTTTTAATTATGTACTAGATGTACAATAGCCATAAAGTCTTAAGCACAATTGGGGATTAGTTAATATAACATATCCCAGATAATGAGAAAAGAGAATATGTAAGGCCTACGGGCAATGGAGGATAGTGACCTTGAGGTGATGATTAATATCACTTGGTCAAAACTATAATTGAAAGATGGTAATGAAACCATTAAGGCGTACCACCCCTCCAACAAAGTGGTGGAGGGTTTTTTTTTTCTCTTAGATCTTACGAAGATATCAGGGCTGTGGAGGCCGATGCTCTAGGATCGCTCCCTAGTCCCTCCCAGTCAACGCGCAACATAATTATCGGTACTACCATAAACAGAGCTCTATATTAGAAAGAAAATAGAGAATGAACACTCAATAAAATAATGAAAATTATAATTGAGCATAACCGAAGTATACACTAACTGTAGTGATTTCGGTTAAGATATGTGAATAGTAACCAATCAGGCTAATGTGAATAGTAGCCGGTTAGAGTAAAATGAATAGTAACCTGTTAGGATAACAGTTACTATTCATCGATCAAAGGTTAATATCACTATTCATGATAAATAGTACTATTCATAGGAAATTGAGTTTTCAATGTTTTTGAATCCATATGATTCTTACTAAATATATTTGAACTTACTAAGCCTGTCAACTCACCAGTTTATTCATGTTGCAGGTAAGAAACCTGTCCAGTAGATTTCTAGATGGCAGCAAGATGTACACGTGTCAAGGGATAGGGAATTCACCGTGGACTTGGTCCTGCCATAAGTTTTCTGCTAAGCTTTTAAAGTTAATGAATTGAAAAGAATGTGTTTAGAAACAAAATATACAGTACATATATATTATATGTTGTATATTATGTTGTACTCCATAAAGACATATAAAAGTTAGTATTGTATTTTACATGGCTTTCTTACTTGGTTTCTATGTATTAAAGAAAAAAAAATATGGGCGAAATTTTAGGCCCTAATAATTTAGAGTTGTGAGAAAAAAAGTTTCAAAGTGACGACCCAGATTCAGCACACGAGCCGTCTTAGTCGGCCATAGAGCTGGTTCATGACGGTTGCGGGTGGTCGGATTCAGGGGCATCACATTAGTATAACGGTTCCACATAATAAAAGGAATAGAATATCTAAGGCCTACCACCCCTCCAACGTTGCGATGGAGGTTTTTCAGGTCCTACAAAGATATAATAAGGGCTGTGGAGGCAAAAGCTCTAGGGTCGCTCCCTAGGCCCTCCCACTCAGCCTGCAAGATAAATTATTGGTACTACCATAAAAGAGCTCAATACCAGAATACAAATAGAGAAAGAGTAATCAATAATATGATAAAAGTCATAATTGAGCATAACCGAAACTTACACTAAATATAGCAAACTCGGTTAGAAAAATATAAATAGTAACCGATTAGGCTAATGTGAATAGTATCCAGTTCAAGTAATGTAAATAGTAACCTGTTAGGGTAATAGTTACTATTTATCAGTCAAATATCAAAATCACTATTCATTGTGAATAGTACGATTCATGATAAATAGTACTATTTATAGGAAATTGTGTTTTTAATATTTTTGAATCTATATGATTCTTACTAAGTATGTTTGAACTTACTAAGCCTGTTAGCTCATCAGTTTATTCATGTTGCAGGTAAAAAACCTGTCCAGTAGACTATATGGATGGCGGCAAGATGTGCGCGTGTCAAGGGATAGGGATTTCACTATAGACTTGGTCCTGCCATAAGTCTTCCGCTGAGCTTTGAGAGTTAGTGAATTGAAGAGAATGTGTCATTAAAAAAAATGCAGATATTTTGTATGTTATACATTATGTTGTACTCAAAAAGACAACTAAAAGTTAGTATTGTATTTTGCATGACTTTTATACTTAGCTTTCTTTTCAAGAAGGTATGTATTAAAAAGAAAAAAAAATTATGGCCAAAATTTTCGGACCCTGAAAAATGAGAGTTTAAGAAAAAGAGTTTTAAATGGTGATCCAGATTCGACACAAGGGCTGTCTTGATCGACAACAGAGTCAGTTCATGACAGTTTCGTGTGGTTGGATTCGGGGGTGCCACACTAGCTATGGCCGAATTTTTTTATGGATAATTCCACAAGAAGAAATCGGTTTTTAGTGGATAAGGGAGAAGAAAAAATCTTGTTTGAATCCTATTTGAATTTTGTTTCTCCTCACACAAAAGATAGCCAAATTTTTGTAAGGCTTTCTCCCTAGGAAGGAATTTGTTTTTGTGTGGATAAGGGAGAGAAAAATTCTTGTTTGAATCTTATTTGAATTTTGAATCCTCCTCTCCCTAGCGTGGCTAAATTTTTCCAAGTTTTTGGCCTAGGGGAGAATCAGTTTTTTAGGAGTTTGAATGGGAGAGAAAAATCTTTTTTTGGTCCAATTCAAAATTTATAAGGTCACCTCATGCAATATTATAAATAGGGATCATTATACTCCTATTTTCTTTAAATCACAGACTCTCAAGTAAGCAGGCTTATTATTGCACAAATCAACATAGTAATAAGTTTTTAAGACATCTGGGTAGTTGGAAGGAGATAAGCCGTGCTACAATACCAATTGAGAAACTGAGTGTCCAAACACTCCACCATCAGAGAATTGGAGAATAGTAGAAAATGTTAGTTGGTTAAAGCCCCTCGATCACTTCCTCTGGCATTCCTAGTGTTTTCCTCCAAAGGTATAATTGATTGTTGTTAATTTATTGTATATAGCATTACGAGTTTTTAATGATATTAAAGATTTTTGTAATTCCACTGTGAAATTTTTTGTAATTTTTTGTATACACCATTTATTTTACATCCCATAAATTCCTTTATAATTCAAATTTTGAAAAATTCTAATTTTCAACAATTTTTAAATCTTATGAATAAACATATGTAATTTTCAAATTTCAAAATTACATATGATTATACATAATTTAAAATTAAAATTTAAATCATTGATGATTCCCTAAAAATTTCCATCCCGATCCCCAAGGGGTCGAGTCACGAGAAAAACGCTCCCTGAGGCCACCTTGGGTTGCCACGAGTTTGCACTCGTGGTTGCCCCCAGGCAACTATGGGCTGCTACTGGGCGGCCATGACCTACCAATAGCCCGTGGCTACCACCTGACATCTATGGCTCTTTTTCTTGATTTTCATGTCAAATTCCAATTTTACCCCTTAGGATATCCTAATTAAAAATTGAAATTTTCCATACAAAAATAATTTTTTAAATCATCAATATTAAATTCTAATTATGAAAAAAATAAACTCAAAGTCTTCAATCTTGATCCTTTCATGAATAATTACATAAAATTTCCTATACCATTTTCGGTGTACAAAAATTCTAAATTTTCAATGCGATAAAATCCATGGGAAAATTATAGTAATGATAGACTGCTCCCATGGTTACATAAAAAATTCCTAGATACAATTTTTTTTCTAAAATTCTAAGAAACAATGACTTACAAATTAAGCATCCTTATTAATAATCACAAAATTAAAACAACCACATGTAATGTATCACATAATCCATAATAATAACATATAAGATTCCTAAAATGTCAATCTTTAAATATTAAATCCATACATATTAGAGACAAAATCAATTGTATAATTTATATATATATGATATATTCATGAATTGACTCTGATACCACTTGTTAGAAAAAAAAGAAAAATATGCACAATAGAATTTTAAAAACTTTTCAAAAATTGTTAGAACTCAAGTTGCCATATATAATAAATTATCAATAATCAGATATACCTTTTGGAGAAAATGCTTTAGATGCCAGAGTCAACATCAGAAACGCAAGAGGACAACACCAAGAAGGGCTTTAACCAACTAGCCTTCTTCGCTATTCTCCAATTCCAAGATGGTTGAGTGTGTGGGCACCCTGTTTCCTTAACTGGTACTCAGTGCTTCTTATCTCATTTTGACCACCTAGATCTCTAAGAACTTACTATCACCTGATTTGTGCATCAATAAGCCTACTCACCTGAGAGTCTGTCATCTAAAGAAAATAGGAGTGGAAAAACCTCTATTTATAATATTGCATGAGGTGACTTTTGAATTTTGAATTGGATTAAAAAAAGATTTTTCTCTCCCGTTCAAACCCCCAAAACTGATTTGAGCAGAGGGATAAACCACCTAAAGAATGGCCTCCCTAGGTCTAGGGGATTTAAAATTCAAATAGGATTCTAGTAAGATTTTCTCACTTCCTTTCTTCTCTCTAAAACCGATTCTCATCAGGGAAATTTTCGTACAAAAATTCGGCCACAATGGGGTGAGGAGATTCAAAAATTAAACATGATTCAAACAAAATTTTCTTTCTCTCTTATCCACAAAAAAAATCTGAATTTATCTATATGGATAATGCCACAATAAAATTTGGTTTTGTGCTTGATTTGTGATTCAAAATTTGATTCAAATTTCAAACTCCACAAATCTTTGAATTTTATTGTATGGATAATTTTTCACAACTCCAATTCAAATTTAAATAAAATCATGGCAAGTTTATTTGAAATTCAAATAATTGTGTAATCTCTTATTCAAAACAAAATTCAAATTCAAATTAGGAGAACATTTTGTCTTCCATCCTTATCCATAAAGGATGCCTTGTGCAAGGACAAAATTTTGTTTAATTCAAATTCAAATAGGATAATCATTTAAATGTCAAATATTTATTTTAAGACAAGATTTTCAAAATTCAAATTAATCTAATATTTCGTTTTCAAATTCAAATACAAATAATTTAAATTTCAAATCTTATCTTCCATAAATAAATATTAATTAAATATTTATCCTACTTATTGAATAATATAAAATTACAATTTTGCCCCTCTAGCACACAGAGAAAAACACCTACACACTTGTGGAGGATGATCTGGATTTTTCTCAACACTAAATGTAAAACAACAAACCACAATAGAATACCTTATCAACTACCATCTTTAAGAAATTTTAAGGAGCTAGCAGAGGGACTAATTGGACATATATAATTGGACTCCCGTGAATCCATGTAATCATTCCTCTATACCAAATAACTCAATCACATGTTCACTAATTTTAGAATCATTCCACTATAGACCTGAAACTGAACTTCTAATTATATTGCAAATTATGCAAGCCTCTGAAAAGACGCCATCCAATGACCTTGTCATTAATGCAAAACCCTCATATGATGTCCATAATCAACCTAGGTCAAAGTCTGTTCAATCTTTTGATCACGCTATCGTAAAGATCCATTATGTACCCAATAAGAGAATGATTATCCACAATATGTAGATAATAAATCGTTTGTCAAGCAAACAACCCAAAGCCTTGTCCATTCTCACCAATCTAGTATAATGTCTTTAAAAGGATAACATTAACTCTACATAAGAGCTATGATTCCTTATCTGTAAGCAATCCCTCCATCATATGTGTACTATTTACCCAACAAACCGGTTCATTAGCTTACTACCTCTGAGATGCCCTAGCCTTTGGAACATCAAAGCACACTAGCCACATACATATAGTTGTTCACTTACTCAGGATTAAGGATATTGCACAATGAAGTTCAAAAGCAGATCAATCCACTCACAGTGAACTATACAGATCAACCATGCTTTAGTCCCGGTCCAATATGTCACCATCAAGCAACATATCTATGTCTCTACTCGGGAGTCAAAGCTCCAGACGGTCAAAACAATCCATCCCCTCAATTGACTTTTGACAGCATAATAGTGTTAACATGAGTTAGATTTAGACAACATATCTATGTCTCTACTCGGGAGTCAAAGCTCCAGACGGTCAAGACAAACCATCCCCTCAATTGGCTTTAGACAACATAATAGTTTTAACATAAGTTAGACGCTCACTCTAACTCCATAGACTATGGATCATAGATTTAGATCACTTACTCTAGAACATTATCTTCTCGCATACAAAAGATCATTGTATGTAACATTTTAGCAGTTTAACATAAACAATCAGTGAGCCATATTTACTTACAATTACTTTAACGTGTAAATAAGTTGAGTACTTATAGCAACATAATGAATAACCACTAAAATATTTTATTAATCAGTTCAAAAATAAATGAAATACATTAAAATGTCTTTTCCTGTTTAAGGCACACTTAACACACAGACTCTTAGGTGAGCGAATTTATTGTTGCACCTCTCAATAGCAATAATAACTTCTTAAAGATCTAGGTGGTTGGAAGGAAATAAGCCAGGCTAGAATACCGATCAAGGAATCGACTACCCACACACTCCACCATTCAGGAATTGGAGAATAATAAAGAAAGTTAGTTGATTGAAGCCCCTTATCACTTCCTCCAGCATTCCTGGTGATTTCCTCCAAAGATATATGATTGTTGGTAATTTATTGTATATAGCAACAAGAGTCATTTAACGATCTTGAAAAAAAATTTTAAAATTCCACTACGCACTCTTACGTTTTTTCCCTATACCATATTCGTCTGCTTTTTCCCTTTATTTGAAGCTTTTCTTTCTTTTAAGGTGAAAAAAGTACTCATTAATTGTTTCAATCATTATATCCTTGACCTATAATGATCATATAAGTTACTGTATTCCAACATAACGTTATTGAACATAGCAAACCTGGACAACTCATTACACATAGTATCATTATACCTATGGTTAATAAGGAAACTATAATCGAACATAACATCATTATTGAAAGTGTTAATATCCAAACATGGGTAACTCAATGCTATTATACATACAATCAATATATGTCATCATACAAATTACTAACATCCAAAAGGGGTGAACATACATATTCATAGTCAACACACCACTTGATGTACAGTCAAGACATGTGTATAGATCAGTAAAAATACGTATTTTGAACTAAAAAGACAAGAAGTTAACCTTAAAATACTATCATCCCAAACAAATTACCATAACACAAACAAAACCAAACAAGTTTTCCATCAAATATTTATCATGCAAACAAAATACCGTCACCCAAAACAAATTACTGATCATTCTCAACAAAGCCACACCCATATAAAAATTTGATTAAAAAAATCAAATCAAAGAAAAATGCAAATTTTTTTTCCTTTTTAAAGAGACCCATAAGATAACAAAACCCAAGCAAAAATACATACCTTTGACCCTACCGTTTTCGAAATCTCCTTCTACTTCCCTTCATCATCTGCCTTTTTTTCCCTTTTTCTTCCACTGTCTTCCTTTTTGTCTAGGTTTTATCCTTCTCATTCTAGAGTGCCGAAGGGGTTGTCTTCTTTGGTGAAGCCATGAACCACATAGACCTTCTTTGTTGGGTCATAGATTTCTTAGGTGTGGGGGTTTTTTTGGTGGGTTTTAAGGTTGAGTTTGCTGTGTGAGTTGTTTCGTGGATTAATTAGATTGTTCTCCCATTGCCATTTTTTTCTCTATTTATCATAATCAAAACAAAATAAAATTTTGCCTACTTCTCTCCCCTAGACAACAGTTATATTGACGGTTTTCAATGGTTTCAGACGATTCATTTCTCTATCTCTCTCTCTTTCTCTCTCTTTTCTTCTTTGGTCATGTTCTCTCTCTCACTCTCTCTCTCTTTCTCTCTCTTTACGTTGTAGATTAAAAAACAAGCAAAAAAAAAAGATTTCAATAGATTTTCATGGCATTTTAGGCGGCAAGAGTAATGGGAGCAATTTCGACAATTTGGCTCTCTAAAAAACACCATGGAACTGCAATTTAAGGAATCTGATGATGTTGCGGCACTACGTAGAAAGTCCAAAAAAGTGATGCTAAAATTAAGAATATTTTACTTAGGAGTGCTATTTTTTTAATTATTATCCACTTTGAGTCTCAGTTTACATAGCTTTGCTCTTGGGTGTAACCGTGCTAGCCAAGGTCCAAAGTTAACAATATCATATCAAAAGGAGCATGAGTCATTACAAATGGTATTAGAGCCTATACGCAACTGTATGTATGGCCAACAAGGATGTTGGGATCAAAATTCAGAGTGATTGTGAAAGTCATTAGTCTTTATAAGGAAAATGGTAAGTTGTATAGCCTCATATCGCTTGAAAATGGATATATGTGATGGTTTATAAATAAAAAGACTGTGACACCCCATGCCCTTAGTGGTCCGGACCGTCACTTAAAAACTTGCTACTTTAAATAATACTTATATTTTCTTACAATTAATACTTAAAGTTACTTAATTAGATACCATAAATTTTAGGGTTTTTTTTTACTGCATACGTATTTACTATTCACGTACGTGTACTATTAATGGCCACTATTCAAAAATACCGCTTAACGATTGCTATTCAAAAATACCATTCAATGGTTATTATTCAAAAATACTGTTTAACCATCACTATTCAAAATACTATTTAATGATTACTATTTATAAATACTCTTTACTCAAAAATTATGCGGAAGAATACTCGCGGTGTGTTCACAACCTCCCCTCATATCCGCCTCTACCGCCGTTATTGCCCATAGTTGATTAAGCCATAGGACGCTTACCTACAGCATGAACACACTCCATGAGCTTTACACCCAGTAAGTACAACATGTTTATCATAAAATATGTTTAAAACATAATACATACTTAAAATCACATAGCAGTTCATATAGCACTTATTATAATATCACATAACATGTCATTGAATATCACACTTTCCATAATATATGCATAACAGAATACATTGTGTATTATAATGCATCTTTCTATACTAGAAGCATGGTGGACTATAACTAATGCATGATCCGGTTATATTCGTTTATGCTTCAGATTTCTCTTTTCTTTTCTTCTTGTCTATTTAGGGCCCATGTATCAGTATCGTGTGCGCACAAACCAACTGTAACACCCGAGGTCACTAAAAAGACGGAGAACCATCAGTGGATGCTCAACTTTCTACTTTAACTTAACTTAAAATCCTCTTCAACTGAAAAGGCCGATACGACACACCTATTTAATTCCATCTTGTTTATCTGTTCTGGCCACGTGCTTCTCTAAACTGTCCCTAATCCTACACGGTAGGGACGTGTGGCTTCTAACATGATCTTTCACCAATCTACTTGATTGGAAACTATATGCTCTTAAATATGCTATGCATCAACATGTGCATGGCATAAATACTTAACATACTGTAAAACTGTCATTTTAACATCATTTTCGTTCATACTGTAGGCGGAGTTGTACTTACCTAAATGTAAGCAAATGCGTGCTCGCGCCTTTATCAATTTACAGGTAACTACCTATCATCAAGAATGTATCTTATTAATATCATCTTTTGGTCACTACTACTAATAGCAATTATAACTTGCATTTCTATGTAGTACCAAGGCCCATCGGCACCTTATTGGCCTACTTCGGGAATTTGGCATCTTACTCTATCATTGTTTGATTAACTGTCTTCTTGATAGATTAATCATCGTTCCTCACAATGTTGTTCAAAACTCGGTTCTTGACTGGTTGCCGAACAATCAACTAACCGGTTACCTCACGCGTTGATAACTAGATAGCCTATTAGGTTACTATGCATAAACTTGGTGTAGTAACCAGTCGGGTTACTTTGCCTGTTTGGGTGTGGTAGCCTTCTGGGCTACTATTCCTTGGTGTAGTGGCTACTGGGCCACTATGGTTCGTTTGGTGTAGTAGCCTACTGGGCTACTAAGGCTCGTTTGGTGTGGTAGCCTACCGGGCTACCAACACTATTTTACTTTGAAAAATTATTTTGGGTTACTTAAGAAAAATCATTTTGGTTGCCTTATAAAATTCTTGGTAAAATTATGTGTTTGGAATCCATCCCCTTATCACCTTGTTGGAAGGTGGGGAATGTTTTTATAAAAACCATGTTTATATTTTAAAGGTGTTAAAACTCATTTTTGAGGTTGCATTTCAAAGGTGGTTTTTTTATTTTTTATTTTTTTGAACTACTTTTGAAAACGATTTTGAAACTTGACCGAAACGACTTTGTTTGTAAATTCGATGAACATGAAAGTTTTCATCGTTGACGAGATGAACAAATCTTGTGTTCACCTTGGAGCTTAATTCTAACTCTAACCAGCCCTAATCTTATTAAACCCGTGGCCTATGTGTCCAGTTTTTATAAAAATTCCCAGTTTTGCATTGTTTTGAAAATGGCTCTGTTTGAGGACCGAAATGGTCAAATTTTTAAAACATGCACGAATTCTTAAAGGTTTTGACGTGTTTTACAACTTTTATGTTGAGCCCGAAGTCTGGTTCGGACTCTAAGGGGTTCGTTTCCTACAAAACCAGTACCTATGTCTGGGCTCAGATTTTGTTTCCAGTTTTGTTCTCAGTTTTGGGCACCGGGTAAAAATCACTTGAAAATTTTATCGTAATGTTGTTTTTGGCGAAAGGCTATTTGACGCAAAAATGACTGTTATAAAACTAAAACATCATATTTTACCAAATCTCAAAATCAGACCCTAAGGGGTCAAAATAGCCAAAATCCAGGGCCTTTCCTTGAGGACAGATTTGTGTCTAATTACTAAAAACATTTATGCTCTCATTTACGCACAACTATTCGTAAAAATAATGTAAACACGACCACAACCACATAAACTTAAAAATGGAAACTTAAAGGCTCAAAATAAACTTATTACAAACCATTTGCATAAGCAAATACACATAAATGACCTTGATCAAAATCTTAAAATCACTAAATCACCAAGAGTAGGGTTTTCGGTTGTTCCTTTGTGCTTGGAACCAAGCACGATTTTGAACTATGGCTTGATGACCAATGTGGTCGGGGAATAAGGGTTGATTTTGTGCTAGCAAAACACTAAAATAATATCTCTTAATATCAAACCAAATCAACATCTACAAACTACAAAGATTGATTCGAAATCTTACCCTTGAAAGACTTAGAATGACTAGGAATGAAAATCTCTAACACAAGCTTGAAGGGGGCTAGGTTTTGGTAAGTTTTTGGCTTAGTTTTGGCTTGTAAAAATGGTGGTTTTGGGGCTATGGAAGTGTCGGCTACTGCTTGGAAAAGAGAGAGTGAGAGTTGTGTTTTTTTGGAGGTGTGAAATGAAAGAAACATAAGTTAAGGTATGGTCACCCTTTTTATAGGAAAACTCTAAGCAAACTTAACCAACTTAAGCTTAATTAATCAAGCTAACTTTAGGAAAATTTGGAGACAAATTTCTGTCCCTTTTCAACCATTCTCACCGAATGTGCTACTACAATTTAAGGGAAAAGATAAAAAAAATTTGTTGATTGGAAGTGATGGAAAGTGATGTAAAATTTAGCATTGTTTATACAATGTGTCATAAACTAACCCAATATTTGATTGCTTGCTTTTTGGGGCTTTTAGCAGCCAAAAAGCAGCTGGTTTTCCAGCTGTGGTACATGGTTTTGAGGCCAGAAAAATTCATCTGTGTTGCTCTCTTCGCAATCCAGTTTTCCTATTGCGGTTTTCGATCCTTTTTCCGCAGTGTTTTAATTTTCATTCGAAAATTGGATTTTCTGAATCTAATTTTTATACTGATGATTTCTAGATGGTTTATACTATCTATGAGCCCATTCTACACCAATTTACTATTTATTTCCTATACTGTGGTTGTGTCTACATTGTGTTGTTCTTTCACGCGTAAACCGAGGTGTTCCCGGTGAAATTTCAAACATTGTCTTTCTTGACTAATTCGGACGTGCTGATTTCAATTTTATCAGTCTTATGTCCATCCGGGGTCCTCTAGACTAATTTTTGGGATCTGTGTGATCTCATCTCGAAAAACGTGTCAGGTGCTCGATTGACTAATTTGGGCATCCTAAGTCTAAATATATCAGTTTCGAGGTGAGTAAAGGTCGTCTTGACCCTCATCCTGATACTGCATATCTCTCAAACTAAAATTCTCGTTTTGTGCTTAATTAACCAGATTGAACCTACTGACCGTTCATATATTAGTTTTAGGTCAAATTAGGGCCGTCTTGGCCAATAATCTAACACTGCGTTTTTTTTACTATTCACTGCTTTCTATTCTAACTGACTAGTTTGAGTGTTCTGACTTCGATTTTGTCAGTTTCTAGAGGAGAAGAGGTCATCTGGACCATTTTCTCGGTATTGTACCCTGCTAGGGTTTCTATCGCTATGATGCTCAAACGTTCGGTCCAAGTGTTCTGGTGATCTGTTCACCAGTCTTATGTCAGTAAATGGTCATCTGAACTAGTTTCCTGATACTGTGTATTTCATATACTTATACACATAATAGGGTGGACCGGATTCATTGTCGGTTACCCCCTTTCACTACATGAATAATACCTGAACAGTACCGTATCTGTTTAGTCTGTTCAACTGAAATTTATACCGTATTTTCCAACTTAATTACTTATTACATTGCAATTAAGCTTTGTAAATTGTGAGAGTCATTTCAATGGCTCCCTAATCCTTACACAGCCTCCTACACGGTCTTCTACACGGGCGTGTACAAGGCTACATGGGCGTGTTCCAGTTAAGCTTGCTCAACACGACTATCTTTTGGGACACTTTCATTTTACCGATTGGTACATGGCCTCTTACACGGCTGTGTACCTAGGCGTGTCAGACTACACAGCCATGTACCCTAACACGGCCTCTGACATTTCAACCACCCGATCAGTACACAGTCACTTACATGGTCGTGTACTTGACCGTGTTCAGCTACACAGCCATGTTTACTCACACAGCCCCTTGCACATACAGGGTACCAATGGTACATGGTCATTTACACAGCCGTGTACCTGACCGTGTTCACCTACATGGCCATGTTCAGTTGCACGGCCATTCTCACGTGCATAGTTTAGACAGTACACAGCCACTTATACCGCCATGTACATGCTCGTGTGCTACCATTTTGCACTAAAATGCATCAAATTATTCCTCAATTTCTCATTAAATGAAATTCAAGTTCTAGGAATGGGGCAATCCTTACAACCTACCCCCCTTACAAAATTTTCATCCTCAAAAATTAGAATAAATCCGGGAAGTCTCTTCTCATGTCCTCTTCCCATTCCCAGGTAGCTTCTTTGAGGTTATGATTCCACCATAATACTTTTACAAGCGGAATCGCTTTATTCCTAAGGACTTTATCTTCCTTGGCTAGAATTCGTATGGGTTTTTCTTCATAGGTCAGGTCGGTGTGTACTTCAACCGGCTCTTAGTTTAGAATATGGGAGCTGTCCAGCACATACTTTTTCAACATTGAGACATACAACACGTTATGCACTAATGCTAGTTCGAGAGGGAGCACTAATTTGTAGGCTACCTTCCCAACTCTCTCGAGGATCTCAAAGGATCTTATATATCTAGGACTGAGCTTTCCTTTCTTCCCAAAGTGCATTACCCCTTTCATGGGCACCACCTTGAGAAAAATTGAATCTCTTTCTTGAAATTTGAGAGGTCTGTGGTGTTTGTCAACGTAGCTCTTCTGGCAGCTATAAGCTGCATCTAGTCTCTCTCATATAAGCTTCACATCCTCTGTTGTGCTCTTGACGAAGTCTATGCTGGTGAGCTGTTTCTCTCTAGTTTCACGCCAATGCACCGGAGATCTGCATTTCTTTTCGTAGAATGCCTCGTATGGTGCCATCCTTATCGAGGAATGGTAGCTATTGTTGTACGAGAACTCTATCAGTGGGAGCTTCTGATCCCAATTCCCCTTAAAGTCTACGACACAAGCTTTCAGCATGTCCTCTAGCGTTTGAATGGTTCTCTCAGACTGTTCGTCAGTATGAGGATGGAAAGTTGTGCTGAATTTCAACTTGGTTCCTAGTGAGGCTTGAATGCTCTGCCAAAATCTTAAAGTGAAGCGTCCATCGTGATTTAAAATGATCAATTTCGATACTCCGTGCGGTCTTACTATTTGAGCCACGTACATTTCTGCCAGTTTCTCTACTAAATAGTTTAGCTTCATGGCTAAAAATTGTGTCGATTTCGTCAGTCGGTCCACAATTAGCCATATTACATCGTTTCCACTTGATGTCCTAGGCAATCCGACCATGAAATCCATGGTAATCCACTCCCATTTCTACTCCGGTAGCTCGATTTTCTGTAGTTTTCCACCTGGTTGTTGATGTTCTACTTTAATTCTTTAGAAGTGAGTCACTTTGGAACGAAATCGACGACATCGTTTTTCATTCCCGACCACCAAAAGCTCTCCTTTAGGTCTTGGTACATCTTATTTGCCCCCAGATGTACCGAGTATGGTGTGTCATGGGCTTCCGAAAGGATCCTTTTCCTGAGTTTTTCATCCTTCGGAATGCATACTTTACCTCTGAAATAGAGTATGTTAGCCTTAGAGACTTGATATTCTGAACTCTAGTTCTTTGTTGCCTCATTTTTGAGCTTGATCAGGGTTGAATCGAGGTCTTGGTCGGCCTTGATTTCCTCTAAGAGTGTTGATTGGAGGGTCATTTCAGACAACCTCCCTACCAAAACTTCAATCTTGCTGCTCTATAGCTCCTGTTGTAGTGCTTCCAGTAAGGCATTGATAGCCATAAGCGATGAAGTATGCTTTCTGCTTAATGCATCGGCCACCTTATTAACTTTCCCTGGATGATAAAGGATTTCACAGTCATAATCCTTCACCAATTCTAGCCATCTTCTCTGCCTCATGTTGAGCTCTTTCTGTGTGAAGATATATTTGAGGCTCGGTGGTCCGTGTATATCTCGCAGTTGACGCCATATAGGTAATGCCTCTATATTTTGAGCACAAAGACGACTGCTGCAAGATCCAGGTCGTGCGTCAGGTAGTTCCTTTCATGGTTCTTGAGTTATCACGAAGCATATGCAACCACTTTACCACTCTGTATCAATACGGCTCCTAACTCGGTCTTGGACGCGTCACTGTAAATCACAAAATTTCCCTGTCCAGCATCCGGGATGGTCAAAATTGGTGGGCTTGTGAGTCTTCACTTTAGCTCCTAGAAGCTTTTCTCACACTTGTCGATCCACTCATACTTCTTCTCTTTCTTAGTGAGCGCTGTGAGTAGTGCGGCTAACTTGAAGAAACCTTCCACAAAGCGTCGATAATAACTCGCTAGGCCTAAAAAGCTACGGATTTCTATTACCTTCTTCGGAGTTGGCCATTCACTAATTGCTTCGACTTTTGCTGGGTCTATGGATACGCCTTCTTTGGAGACCATATGACCAAGAAAATGGACCATCTCTAGCCAAAATTTGCATTTGGAAAATTTGACATATAGCTGATGCTCCCTTAGCTTGAGTAGAACAATTCTTAGATGCTCCTCGTGCTCCTCCTTCATCTTGGAATATACAAGTATGTCATCGATGAACACGATAATAAACTTGTCTAGGAATTCCTTGAAGGCACGGTTCATCAGGTCCATGAAAGCTGCAGGTTGGTTCGTTAGTCCGAATGACATGACAAGAAACTCATAGTATCTATATCGTGTTTAGAATGCTATCTTGGGAATGTCTGCATCTTTGATCCGCAATTGGTGATACCCAAAACGTAGGTCAATTTTTGAAAATACTGTAGCACCTCGGAGCTAGTCGTGTGGCGGCCCGCCCTTCGTAGAGATCATACAATACTATTACAATTAAGCTTCATAGCTAACTGCGATAGATTGTACTCTCATGGGTCACCGGCTAATCTATCTCTCTTGTAAAACATGATATTTTTGGGGGATTTTTTTTTAAAACATCATGTAAAACATTATCCACTAATCACTTTGTTTACAAGTACAAAGTAATTTACATAATACAGTACTTTCGCAAAATATATGTTATTACAAAAGAACTGTTTCTCTTTCCTTTCTCTGTTATCGCTCAGTGGAAAGATTCTGGTAGGACCATATCCCTTGGCCTCCAATCCAATTTGACACTCGCTATCTCATCCGCCATCCGGCCATACAAAGCTAGTGAGCTGGTTGCTTACCTGAAACATAAGCAAAAATAGTGAGCTACAGGCTCAGTAAGTTCAAACATGCAAGAAATAGAATTTCTATGAATAGTACTATTCACCATGAATAGTAATATTGACCACTATTTAACATAAATAGTAACTTTGACCACAACACAGTATGTCAATAGCACATCAATCACGATGTTAGTACCCTGATGAAACTGTCTTATGCTCAATTATGGCATAGTTTCAATTTTAAGTAATTATCTTTAATTATGTTCTGGTTTTGAGTTCATGTTGGCAGTACCATTTTAGTGCACATAACTGGGAGCAGTACATTAGTGCTGACCTCCACAGCCTTAATCTCATCTCATAGCCCCGAAGGCAAAGTTTACCTTCCCCGTACGGAAGGCTGGTACACCAAAAGTGGTTTCATTACCGACTTTTTAAAGTTCTAACCCAGTGACTTCATATTACCCCGTGGTTAGGAATGGTTCACATTTCAATTTTAGGTGAGTGAGTTTCATTAACCTCACTCTAGTGCCCGAAGCACAATTTATTATGTGTCCCATTCTCAATAGTGCCCGTAACACATTTCGTCTCTCTCTTTACTCTATAACAGTGCCCGTTGCACATATGTACCTAACTTATAGTTAGTACATCAAAGTTAGCAATAATAATGCTACATGTTGCAGACAGGTAAATGTCTGAACTTACCTTATCTGTTTCTTCTCTTTTTTTTTTCCTTCCTGGATCTTTAATCGCTCTCCTTGTGGGTCGATTTTGGGATCCTACAGACAAAACCTTGTCTGTTAATTTCATTTCTATTTATAGTTTTTATTTTTTTATTACAAAGCTTAAATAAAACCTATTTATAAACTTTTTGGCTTTATTTATCATTTTCCCCATTTTTCTCAACTTTTACAAAATTACGATTTTAGCCCTATATTTTGGTAAAATTACAATTATGCCCCTGACAGAATTTTCTCGATCGGACCTTTACTTTGTTTCCCAAAAACGCCCTCCCTCGGGGTCGGTTTTTCAGTTTCACTCGCGTTTTACATTTTTAAGGGGATGGGTTACTACTCATAAACCACCCCTTAGGTTTCCCTTATTCAATTCTCCTTCAGGGACTCGGGTTTCCGACCCGATCCTAAACTTTTACTCTCGATTCCCTTTTTATCCCAAATGCCGTTTTTTGAAATTTCGGCAGCATTTCGGCGTAAATTTAAGGTTACCGGTGTTAGATACGCCTCGAACCATATGTACCAGCCACGTACTATACCAAAGTCCTATTTTATGTAAAAGTTTCCCAAACTTTTACATAAAAGCTCACACATTTAAGAATTCACATTTTGAGCCACATTCCACAAAATTCTTTCAATTTTACCCTTAGGTTTAGCCACGGTTTTCATACTCAAAACCTAACCAAAACTTTTCAATTTTTCAACCAAATTTTAGGCTATTCAAAGGCTATTACCTAGCACATTTTCAAGTCAATTTCCATGCATTTTACAACACAATTCTTAGGGTTTTTCAACACACATAACCCACAGCCATTTTAGGTAAAACATGCACCAAATTTTTGTTTCATACTTTCAACCTCATAACCATCATTTCATAATTAAATGCATGATTTAAACTATCCAAACATCAAGTTAATCATGCAAAAATGTTCACCAAACCCTAATTACACCTTACGGCTATATTAGGGAAGTTTAATACCAAAATTTTTCCATCCTTTATATGTTAGGAAATGCCCTCAGCATTAGAGACATTTTGATGTATTTATTCTGAACTGGATAATAAAATTATATATAGAGATTATTCATTACATTGCTATCTGTCCTCAGTTTATTTACATGTTAAAGTAAATGTAAGCAAATATGGCTCACTGACTGCTTGTGTTAAAACTGTTAGAACATTGCATGCAATGGACTTTTGTATGTGAGAAGACAATGTTCTAAAGTTAGTAGTCTAAACTATGGTCTGTAGTCTATGGGGTTAGACCGAGCATCTAACTTATGTTAAGACTATTATGTTGTCTAAAGCGTTGGAGGGGACAGTTTGTCTTAACTGTCTGGAGCTGGACTCCCAAGTAGAGACATAGATATGTTACTTGGTGGCGACATATTAGACCGGGACTAAAGCGTGATTGATCTACGTAGTCCGCTATGAGTGGATCAATCTGCTTTTGACGTTCATTGTGCAATAAACTTAATCCTGAGTAAATGAACTGCTTCATTTATATGACTTGTGTACTTTGATGTTCCAATGGCTTAAGCGTCTCAGAGGTAGTAAGCTTATAGACCGGTTCGTTGGGTGCATGACTTGTATACGATGAAGGGTTTGTTTGCAGATATCAGAATCATAGCTCTAAGGAGTTAAAGGTATCCTCTTAAAGGCATTATATTGAATGTGAAAATGGACAAGGCCTTGGGTCGTCTGCTGGGCGGATGACTTCTTATTCACATATGGTGAATAATCATTTTCTTAATTCGGTAGTATAATGGAACTTTAAGATAGCCTGATCAGTAGGATTAAACGGACTTTGACCTAAGGCTGATCATGGATATCATATGAGAGTTTTGCATACATGACAAGGTCATTGGATGATAGCTTGTCATAGGCTTGTGTAATACGGTATATAATTGAGAGTTCAGTTTCAGGTTTATAGTGGTGTGACTCTGAAATTAGTGATCATATGATTGAGTTGTTCGGTAAAAGAATGATGATCATATGGATTTGCGAGAGTCCGATTATATATGTCCAATCAGTCCTTCTACTAGCTCCACATAATTCCTTAACGTTTAGCAAATTGATTTTTGTATGCTATTGGCTGGTTTATTATGCATGGATGGTGATGACACAGGATTAGGATGGTAGACAAGATTCTCTCCGGTTGGATTCAGATTTTGTTTTGGATAATAGAGTATACAATTATTCGAATTCCAAATAAAGTTGCCATGATTTTATTTGAGATTGGATTGGAGTTGTAGAAAATTATGCATGAGAACAAGAATTTGAAACACAACTGTTTTGTGGATTTTGAAATTTGAATTTTGAAATTTGAATTTTGAATTTTGAAATTTGAAATTTGAAATTTGAATTTGAAATTCGAATTTGAAATTTGAATTTGAAATTTAAATTTGAAATTTGAATTTGAAATTCGAATTTGAAATTTAAAATTCAAATTTTGAATCACAGTCCAAGTGGGATTCGAATTTGTTGTGGAAAATCTATAAGGTTTGAAATTCGAATTTGAGTTGAATTTGGAGAGGATAATCTTGTTAGAATCCTACTTGAATTTTGAATCCAAATTCTAACAAATAGTGGACGAAATTTTGAGGATTATCCTCAATGGAATTTCAGTTTTTTGTGGATAAGGTTTAAGGGAAAAATTCAAGTTTCAATCCCAGTTGAATTTGGATTCTCTCCTCCCCAGAAAGTGGCCGAAATTTTGGAGAATATCTCCTAGGAAAATTCGATGATTTTGGATAAGGATGAGATAAGATTCAAGCTTGAAAATCTTAGTGGAATTTTGATTCTCCCTTATCCTAAATGTGGCCGAATTTTTTGAGGAGATTTTCTCTTAGGAAATTTCAGATTTTTTGGTTGAAAAAGGGAGATAAAATTATAGTTAAAATCTTGTTTAGATTTGGATTGGATTTATCCTAAATGGCTGAATTTTATTGTTGGGATTTTCCCATGGAAAATTCAGATTTTATGGTTATGGATAAGGGAGAATATCTTTTCCTAATCCAATTTGAATTCAGAGAATCACCTCATGCAGGTCTATAAATAGAGGTCCTGCCACTCCAGTTCTCTCAGACCACAGACTCTCAGGCGAGTAGGCTTATTGTTGCATAGCCCACCGTGACAATAAAGTTCTTTAGAGATCTGGGTGGTCGGAAGAAGACTAGCAGTGCTAGCATACCGATCGAGGTTCAGAGTGCCCACACACTCAGCCATTTTAGAATTGGAGAATAGTAGAGAAGGCTAGTTGGTTGAAGCCTCCAGTCATTCTCCTCCTGCAAGATTGGCGTCCTTGAGGTATGAGTTTTAATTGTTGTTGATTTGTTGTATATGGCATCATGAGATATTTAACGATCTAAAATTTTTATTGTTCCGCTACGCCACTCTGATACGTTTTTACCGATTTATTTTCATACATTATAACCATGCAACTCATGCTTTCCATTTAACCAGAACATGATTTAAAGCATTACAACACTTGACCAACAACAATCCATCATCAAACACACAAGGTAACCCACGGTTTTACCATTGAAAAACCAACCAAAACTTTGTTTTTCTTTAAACAAAATGCATGGTTTTTCTTCTAATCAAACCATTAACAAAACCCAAGCACCAAATCAACCAAATGAATCATAAATTTTCTCATTCTTCAAGCCACCAAACCCATGGATTTTTTAATGAAAAAGCAAGAAAATTTTCAAACCAAAGATGGTTACCTTGATTTCTTGCTTCCTTTGACTTCAATGAAGAGTTTGATACCACTTTTGTGAAGAAAACTTGAAATTTTGGCTTGGTTCCTCTTGGTTGCTCACGGCTTGCTCTTGGAATCACTTAGAATTTTTTTTTCTCTTTGTTTTGGCTTTAGAAAGGCTACGGGTGCCTTTGTATCCATTTTTCCGACTTAAGTAACAAAGAAGCCAATTAATTTAGCTTCCAACCAATGAGATTTCAACACCTTTCATGCCATTACTTTCCATATTTTTCACAAAATTAATTTGGCTAATTTTAGCAAAATCTAAGCCTTTAGATCAAAAGTAAATCAATCTTGGTCATTAATGCCACCAACCACCATTTTTAATACATTTAATAAATGGCTTTATGATGTCATAAATGCAAAGTAAACATTTTGACTTTGACTTTACTATTCACATTAATTCGACTACTTTTTGACCGATGTCGGTTCGAGCCAAAATTTTCCTAAAATCATCCCGGCGGGTTTCTGAGGTCTCTAGTGCAGTCAGATCAATTTATATTACTTCCATTTGATCAAAATCAATCCCAAAAGTTTTTCATCTTTTAGTGCACCATAATGCACCGGTTAGGGTTTTCAATGCCGTTTTTGGCACCGTTCCACCCGTTTCAATTCAGTGAATTTTATCAACACTGAATTCTTACTCGTCAGTATTGTTAGAACATTTTAATATATTCTGAATAATATAAATTTATTTATTTCACTCTTTAAATAGTACAAATTGTTATATACATACATTTGTATATTTTCTTCCGAGAATGCCAGAATTTCCCGGTTGTCACATTCACCCCTCCTTATAAAATTTTCGTCCTCGAAAATTAGAACAAGTGGGGGTATAAACTCCTCATCTCAGTTTCTCGTTCCCACGTAGCTTGTTCAATGTTATGATTTTTCCACAAAATCTTCACTAGTGGGATTGTCTTATTCCTCAGTACTTTCTCTTCACGAGCCAGTACTCGAATAGATTGTTCTTTATATGTCAAATCCTCGTGGATCTGAATAGGTTCATGCTTCAACACATGGGACGGATTTGGTATATACTTTCTCAGTATCGACACATAAAATACATTATGCACTGTCGACAATTCAGGAGGTAATGCTAATCTGTAAGCGACCCTTCCAATGCGTTCGATAATTTCATAAGGTCCAATATATCTTGGACTCAGTTTCCCCTTCTTACCGAAACACATAATCCCCTTCATAGGCGATACCTTAAGAAACACGAAGTCTCCTTCATTAAACTCCAAGGATCTCCGCCTTTTATCTGCATAACTCTTTTGTCGACTTTGCGCAATTTTCATTTGACGCTGAATTCTTACAACGGCATCGGAAGTTTCTCGTATAAAATCCGTCTTATGCAGTTGTTTCTTTTGCAGGTCATACCAGTGTATCGGCGATCTACACTTCCGTCCATAAAGAGCCTCATATGGTGCCATGCCTATGGAAGCTTGGTAACTATTATTGTACGAGAATTCAATTAATGGTAACTTCTCGTTCTAATTTCCCGCAAAATCCATTACACAAGCTCGAAGCATGTCCTCTAATGTCTGAATGGTCTGCTCTGACTATCCGTCTGTTTACGGATGAAATGCCGTACTGAGTCTCAATTCAGTACCCATGGCTTCTTGCACACACTTCCAAAAATTCGAAGTGAATCATGCATCTCGATCTGATACAATGGATTTTGGTACTCCATGTAATCTGATGACATGAGTTATATACAACTGAGTAAACTTTTCCAATGAAAAAGTCATCTTGACAGCTATAAACCGTGCCGTCTTGGTCAGTTTGTCCATAATAACCCAAATGGCATCATAACCTTCTCGGGTTTTTGGGAGTCCCATTACAAAATCCATTGTAATGTGTTCCCATTTCCATTCGGGAATCTCCAAAGGTTCCAATCTTCCTGCTGGATGTTTATGTTCCACTGTGATTCTTTGACAAGTCATGCATCTGCTCACGAATTTTGCCATATCATTCTTCATCCCTTTCCACCAGAACTGTAACTTCAAGTCCTGATACATCTTACTAGCTCCGGGATGAACTGAATATGGTGTCTCATGGGCTTCTAACATGATCCGTCTTCTAAGTTCCTAATCAGCTGGAACATTAATTCTTCCTTGATAAAGGATCATTCCATCCTTAGAAATTCCTTCTTGAGAATTTGTCATTCTTAGATCTCGTCTTTGAGCTTCCTTGATATCCTCAAACAACGATGATTCCACTTGGAGTGCAGCCAATCTTCCAGATATCAGCTCCAAGTTCAGAGAATTTATCTGTTGCTGCAATGGTTTCGGAAGCCTTTTTATCGGTAGCTAGGATTTCATAATCATAATCCTTTACCAATTCCAACCATCTTCTTTGTTGCATATTGAGCTCCTTTTATATGAAGAAATACTTCAGGCTTTGGTGATCAGTAAAAATCTGACACTGAGCTCCATAGAGATAGTGTCACCAAATTTTAAGTGTAAACACTACTGCAGCAAGTTCAAGGTCATGCGTAAGGTAATTCTTTTCATGATCCTTTAATTGACGCGAAGTGTAGGCAATCACCTTGCCGCCTTGCATCAAGACTGCTCCCAATCCTATTTTAGATGCATCATTGTAGATCACAAACTTCTCCCCTTCAGTGGGAAGCGTAAAGATTGCTGCGCTTGTCAGCCGTCTCTTTAACTCCTGGAAGCTTCTTTCGCATTCCATAGTCCACTCATACTTTCTTTCTTTGCATGTAAGAGTAGTAAGAGGTGTAGCTAAACGCGCGAATCCCTCTACAAGCCTCCGATAATAACCAGCTAACTCCAAGAAATTGCGTATTTCTATCACACTCTTGGGTGTAGGCTATTGGTTAATTACATCTACCTTCGTCAGATCTACAGCAATACCTTCCTGGGATACAATATGTCGGAGGAAATGTACTCTATCCAGCCAAAACTCGCATTTTGAGAATTTGGCATACAGTTGATGCTTCCTTATCGTATGCAACACGATCCTCAGATGCTCCTTGTGCTCCTTAGGAGTCTTTGAGTCTATAAGAATGTCATCAATGAATACAATGACAAAATTATCCAAATACTCCTTAAAAATTCTGTTCATCAAATCCATGAACGCTACTGGCACATCTGTTAATCCGAATGACATCACAAGGAACTCATAATGACCATAACGAGTCCTAAACGCCGTCTTAGGAATATCACTTTCTTTAATTCTCAGTTGGTGATATCCTGAACGTAAATCGATCTTGGAAAATATCACTGCGCCTTTTAACTGGTCGAATAAGTCATCAATTCTAGGTAACGGATACCTATTTTTGATCATAACCTTATTCAACTGCCGATAATCAATGCACAAATGGAACGTTCCATCCTTTTTCTTGACGAACAACACAGGTGCACCCCACGGAGAATAACTCGGTCTGATGAATCCCTTGTCCAAAAGCTCCTTTAATTGTTCCTGTAGCTCCTTTAACTCCACTGGAGCCATGCGGTATGGTGCTTTGGAAATAGGTGTCGTTCCAGGCATCAACTCAATTTTGAACGAGATTTCTCTCTCTGGAGGTATCCTTGGTAACTCTTCTGGAAATACGTCAAGAAATTCATTAACAACAGGAATATCTTCAGGTTGAAGCTTCTGTTCCTTTGTAGTATCCATCACATATGCCAAATATCCTATACAACTACTGGCCATCAGCTTGCTTGCTTTCAACGAACTAATCATGATCTTCCTGGGTTTTCGAGAAGCATTGACTTATTCAAAACTCTCTTCTTCCTCGGGTTGGAATACTATTTTTTGATTTCGACAGTCGATTGTAGCTTGATATTTCCCTAGGAAGTCCATGCCTAGAATCACATCGTAATCCACGATCTTCATTATGATCAACTCAGCATATAGCTCCCTATTTGCCACATATACCGGTACATGAGGTAGCCAGTAATTAGACAACAATACTTCCCCAGAGGGTAAAGCTGTCTTAAATATTTTTCCCATATAGTCCTTAGGAAGTCCTATCTTGTCAACAAATTCATAGAAAACAAAAGAATGCATAGCACCGAAATCGAATAGTATAGAGGCTACATGACTAGCGACAGGAAGCTGACTTGTCACCACATTCGATGTTCCTGCCTCTGCATCCTCCTTGGTGTAGGCCATCACATGAGCATCAACATGTGGCACACGCTCCTAGCGTTGCAGCCTTACTGGAGACTCTTCAACTCTGGCCTGAAGGGAATGAGCTTGTGGGTGTGTCTGGTGTGGTTGGGAAGTGCCTTGTACATCCTGCCTGTTACTTAGATAGTTCCTAGCGTAATGACCTTCCTTTCCACATTCATAGCAAACAAGTAGCCTATATCTGCATTGCCTAGAATGTCTCTTCCCGCATGTAGGGCAATTTGGTACATTGGATTCCGCATTACCAGCTGTTCTTCGCTGCTGGTTTCGATTATTTGCCTGGTGATTTCCAGTAAAATTGCCTTTCCTCTTATTTTGTTGGGTTCCTTGATTATTGTGGTGGCCTGGTTTAGCATTCTGATTTGGCTTGCTAGATTGACCAGCTTGTGTGGACTTAGCCAAAGCCCTCTCCTTCTTTTTGGCCTCCCAGTGCTTCTCTCTTTCCTCTTTCTGTCGGCCTACTTGAAACTCAGCTCTTATGGCCTGACTAACACAATCTGCTACAGAAGTAGGCGGTACCTATCCAATATCTACCAATGCAGTAATTTTTGACCTAAACATCTCGATCATTTTCTATATTTTCTCCCTCTCAGTAGGGACTACATAGGGACATAAGCGGGATAACTGATCGAACTTTCGGCAAACTTCACTCACCGACATATTTCCTTGCTTCAATTCTGAAAACTCTTTCTGCTGTAGTCTGAGAGATGCAGGATCATAGTATTTCTGGTTAAATTCTTCCAGAAATTCTGCCCAACTCATGGTAGACACATTTCTTCTTATTCGCACAGTGTCCTACCAAAAACGAGCATCTTTTCTCAACACAAAAGACGCACATGCGACCTTCTCCTGGTCAATTAAATTCATGAATTCCATGATCACTTGTAAGGATGACAACCAGTCTTCAGCCTCTAGAGGATTTGTAGAACCTTCAAATTCTGGCGGCCTCATACACCTGAATCTTTCATAGAGGGGTTCCAGATTTACTACCTGAGGCGGTTCAAGAACTCTCTCATGTACAGCAGCTGGAGGGATAACTAGATCCACCTCAGCTTCCTGTTTTACTTGGGTGCCTTCAGAACCTTGCCTCTGTTCTAACTCCTCTACTTGTTGCCTCAGATTAGCATTTTCTTGCATCTGAGCTTCTAGTAAAGCTTGTATCTGCTTTATTCTCTCCATGAGATTAGGACGTCGTTCTCGTCTCTCTGGTCGATTTAATAAATCCACCATCTTGCCTATTATCCTATTATGGCATAACAATTTACTGTTAGCTTTTCCATGACCACATTCTTAAAATCATATAAATTTACGAAATTCAGGGTAATGTAAAGCCACATCATCGTAACACAGCATCGTACAACATATAATCATTTTGATATTTCATTCATAGCAAAATGTTTATATATCATACATAACCATCACCCGTCATATATACATCGGCCATCATATACATCTTGGCCACAAGTCTATACAAAAGATCTTTTCTCTATAAGCTACTTATGTACATGAATACATCTACTGGTCACACATCTCTTGTGTCTGGGACTAGAGGATATTCTTCTGGATCCTCATCGTCATCTGGATCATCTGAGTCATCACCACCCCTAGGCAATGCTCCCTGTCCTGAGTCATCACCTCCTCGTGGTCTAGATGGTCCGGCCTCATGATCGTTCATCATCCTTCTCGGCCCAAAGATGCGTGCCATCATCTCATCTTGACCCAGTGTCTCTCATCCACTCTGCGACAGATGCTCAATCAAAACCTCCCTCTTGATTGTCCTAATCGTCACTACAAACTCTTGGAGTGTAGGAGGATATAACTTAATCACCCTCTGTCTCAACTCCATAGGTAAACCTCTCCAGAAAAGCTCACAACAGTTTGCTTCAATGAGGTTGGGCAACGGACATCTCCTCCTAATAGTCTCCTCAAATTGTGCTGCGTAAGACATAACTGTCTCACCAGACAACATGACCATCCTCTCTTTGTGGAGAATATAGTCCCTAATCTCATTAAATCTAGGAAACGCGGGTGTAACTACCTCTCATCTCTCTGGAGGTGCTGGAACAAGTGTCAGATCCTTAAGCGGAAACTGATTAGCCAATCGCTGACAGAACTCAACCCAACTGAATCCCAACCGAATCTCCTGATCATAATAATCCTAGAATACTCAAGCATCTCCCTGAAACATACTTATTGCCAACTGGATCCACATCTCTCGATCAATATCACACATTACCATAATCCTCTCTATGGCATAGAGCCAATTCTTTGTCTCCATTGATTGTCATCCACCATCAAACATAGGGGGACTGCTAGCTCTAAATGCCTATACTGCTCAAGCTGAAACTCTTACTCCGATATGTTGGCGTCCACCAACAACCGGAATGTCTACTACTACAGGTGGATGAAGTACTGGTCGTGGCTGTACTACATCTACAGGAGCTGGTGCTGGTGCTGTAGGTCTCTCTGTCACCAGGGGTCTAAATACCGGACGTTGGGAAATAGATGGCCTCACAATAGGTCTTGTCCATACCCATAACACCCCTCTCGGTTGTGGTAGCGGCGGTCTCACATAAGGAGGTCTAACCATCTTGTACCTATAAGATAATTATTTTTACATAAGAAAATAATTCACTAAGCTTAAGTAAACTACATACTTGGATTGCGGTACAGGATGCGTGAAGTGTCAAATCAGGATATGGTCAACACTGCTCTGATATACCAACTGTGGCGACAGTCGGTAATCTTAACTAGACCAATCATAAATCCGCTCTGATACCAATTGTGGCTGCCCACCCTTTGTAGAGATCATACAATACTATTACAGTTAAGCTTCATAGCTAACTGCGATAGATTGTACTCTCATGGGTCACCGGCTAATCTATCTCTCTTGTAAAACATGATATTTTTGAGGGATTTTTTTTTAAAACATCATGTAAAACATTATCCACTAATCACTTTGTTTACAAGTACAAAGTAATTTACATAATACAGTACTTTCGCAAAATATATGTTATTACAAAAGAACTGTTTTTCTTTCCTTTCTCTGTTATCGCTCAGCGGAAAGACTTTGGCAGGACCATATCCCTTGGCCTCCTATCCAATTTGACACTCGCTATCCCGTCCACCATTCAACCATACAAAACTACTGAGCTGGTTGCTTACCTACAACATAAGCAAAAATGGTGAGCTACAGGCTCAGTAAGTTCAAACATGCAAGAAATAGAAATTCTATGAATAGTACTATTTATCATGAATAGTAACATTAACTACTATTCATTATGAATAGTAACTTTGACCACAACACAGTATGTCAACAGCATATCAACCACGATGTTAGTACCCTCACGAAACTATCTTATACTCAATTATGGCATAGTTTCAGTTTTAGGTAATTATCTTTAATTATGTTCTGGTTTTGAGCTCATGTTAGTAGTACCATTTTAGTGCGCATGACTGGGAGCGGTACATTAGTGCTGACCTCCACAGCCTTAATCTCATCATCATAGCCCCGAAGGCAAAGTTTACCTTCCCCGTACGGAAGGCTGGTACGCCAAAAGTGGTTTCATTACCGACTTTTTAAAGTTCTAACCCGATGACTTCATATTGTCCCATGGTTAGGAATGGTTCACATTTCAATTTTAGGTGAGTGAGCTTCATTAACCTCGCTCTAGTGCCCGAAGCACAATTTATTATGTGTCCCATTGCCCGTAACACATTTCGTCTCTCTCTTTCTACTCTATAATAGTGCCCGTAGCACATATGTACCTAACTTATAGTTAGTACATCAAAGTTAGCAACAATAATGCTACATGTTGCAGACAGGTAAATGTCTGAACTTACCTTATATGTTTCTTCTCTTTTTTTTTTTTTCCTTCCTGGATCTTTAATCGCTCTCCTTATGGGTCGATTTTGGGATCCTACAGACAAAACCTTGTCTGTTAATTTCATTTCCATTTATAGCTTTTATTTTTTTATTACAAAGCTTAAATAAAACCTATTTATAAATTTTTAGGCTTTATTTATCATTTTCCCCATTTTTCTCAACTTTTGTAAAATTACGATTTTGCCCTTATATTTTGGCAAAATTGCAATTATGCCCCTAACGGAATTTTCTCGATCCAGACTGCACTTTTGGCTCTCATGAACTTTTCTGACTCTTTTCTATTCATTACCGGGTTCGTTTCTATTTTATTTCTATTTTTCACCTCCCCGACCCTCAGGAAGTACTATTCTAACCCTTACGTCGGTTTAGTGATTTTCTATCGTTTCGGAGCCTCAAATAGACGTTTTACTAGTATTTAAAACGTATATCTAGACATTCCCGATTTAGGTCTCCGAGACTTGGATTTTCTGTACCCGACTCAGACCTTTACTTTGTTTCCCAAAAACGCCCCCCCTCGGGGTCGGTTTTTCAGTTTCACTCGCGTTTTACATTTTTAAGGGGACGGGTTACTATTCATAAACCATCCCTTAGGTTTCCCTTATTCAATTCTCCTTCAGGGACTTGGGTTTCCGACCCAACCCTAAACTTTTACTCTCGATTCCTTTTTTACCCCAAATGCCGTTTTTCGAAATTTCGGTAGCATTTCGGCGTAAATTTAAGGTTACCGGCGTTAGGTACGCCTCGAACCATATGTACCTACCACGTACTATACCAAAGTCCTATTTTATGTAAAAGTTTACCAAAATTTTACATAAAAACTCACACATTTAACAATTCACATTTTACGCCACATTCCACAAAATTCTTTCAATTTTACCCTTAAGTTTAGCCACGGTTTTCATACTCAAAACCTAACACAAACTTTTCAATTTTTCAACCAAATTTTAGGCTATTCAAAGGCTATTACCTAGCATATTTTGAAGCCAATTTCCATGCATTTTACAACACAATTCTTAGGGTTTTTCAACACACATAACCCACGGCCATTTTAGGTAAAACATGCACCAAATTTTTGTTTCATGCTTTCAACCTCATAACCATCATTTTCATAATTAAATGCATGATTTGAACTATCCAAACATCAAGTTAATCATGCAAAAATGTTCACCAAACCCTAATTACACCTCACGGCCATATTAGGGAAGTTTAATACCAAAATTTTTCCAAGCTTTATAACCATGCAAATCATGCTTTCCATTTAACCAAAACATGATTTAAAGCATTACAACACTTAACCAACAACAATCCATCATCAAACACACAAGGTAACCCACGGTTTTACCATTGAAAAACCAACCAAAACTTTGTTTTTTTTTAAACAAAATGCATGGTTTTTCTTCTAATCAAACCATTAACAAAACCCAAGTACCAAATCAACCAAATGAATCATAAATTTTCTCATTCTTCAAGCCATCAAACCCATGGATTTTTTAATGAAAAAGCAAGAAAATTTTCAAACCAAAGATGGTTACCTTGATTTCTTGCTTCCCTTGACTTCAATGAAGAGTTTGATACCACTTTTGTGAAGAAAACTTGAAATTTTGGCTTGGTTCCTCTTGGTTGCTCACAGCTTGCTCTTGGAATCACTTAGAATTTTTTTTTCTCTTTGTTTTGGCTTTGGAAAGGCTATGGGTGCCTTTGTATCCATTTTGCCGACTTAAGTAACAAAGAAGCCAATTAATTTAGCTTCCAACCAATGAGATTTCAACACCTTTCATGCCATTACTTTCCATATTTTTCACAAAATTAATTTGGCTAATTTTGGCCAAATCTAAGCCTTTAGATCAAAAGCAAATCAATCTTGGCCATTAATGCCACCAACCACCATTTTTAATACATTTAATAAATGGCTTTATGATGTCATAAATGCAAAGTAAACATTTTGACTTTGACTTTACTATTCAGATTAATTCGACTACTTTTTGACCGATGTCGATTCGAGCCGAAATTTTCCTGAAATCGTCCCGGCGGGTTCCTGAGGTCTCTAGTGCAGTCGGATCAATTTATACTGGTTCCGTTTGATCAAAATCAATCCCGGAAGTTTTTCATCTTTTAGTGCACCATAGTGCACCGGTTAGGGCTTTCAATGCCGTTTTTGGCACCGTTCCACCCGTTTCAATTCAGTGAATTTTATCAACACTGAATTCTTACTCGTCAGTGTTGTTAGAATATTTTAATATATTCTGAACAATATAAATTTATTTATTTCACTCTTTAAATAGTACAAATTGTTATATACATACATTTGTACATTTTCTTCCGAGAATGCCAGAATTTCCCAGTTGTCACAGGTCTAACAGATCGTCGATCCATGACAACGGATACTTATTCTTTATGGTGATCTTGTTCAGCTCCTGATAGTCTATGCACATCCGTAACATTCCATCATTCTTTTTCACAAACAAGACTGGTGCTCCCCATGATGAGTAGCTTTGTCAGATGAAGCCTTTATCGATTAGATCCTTCAACTGAGTTTGAAGTTCCTTTAGCTCTGCTGGGGCCATTCTGTACGGGACCTTGGATATGGGTGCTGACCCTGGTAATAGCTCTATCTCAAATGATATCTCGTGTTCTGGTGGAAGTCCTGGGAGATCCTCTGGAAATACCCCTACGAACTCTTTGACTACTAGTACACTATCTGGCCCTGCTTCTGCTTCTTGGGTCTTGTCCACTACATGTGTGAGGAAGCTCGTGCATCCGCTGAATAGAAGCTTGTGGGCCTTCATAGCAGAAATCAGCATTTTGGGTTGTTTTAGTGCTAAACCCTCATAAACAAACTTCTCGTGTCCGACTGGCTCGAAGGTAATCTCTTGTCTTCGATAGTTTATAATGACGTGGTACTTGGTGAGGAAATCTATCCCTACTATCACGTCATAATCATGCATATCGAGGATAATCAGGTTGATACTTAGCTCCTGTCCATAGATAATTACTGGTATGTGGCGTAGCCAGTAATTAGACAATAAAACTTCACTAGAGGGAAGGGCAGTTTGGAAAGTCTGTTTCACTCTATCTATGTTTTGGTCTATTCTCCTAGCAAACTCTGATGATGCAAATGAATGTGTAGCTCTAGAATCAAATAAAACCAATGTAGTGGAGTTGGCGACAGAAAGTTGACCTGTCACCATAACTAAGGTTCCAGCTTCTGCGTCCTCTGTAGTGAAAGCATAGATCCTCCGCTGCATCTCTGGAGCTTCCAATCTTCCCTAGTTGATTGATGGACCTTCAATTCTTCCTTGAGCAGTATGTAGTTGACCTCCTGTGGCACGGGTTTGGCCCTGTTGATTTTATGGGTTGGATCTACAGTGCTTGGTGAAGTGGCCCTAATTGCCACAGATGTAGCAATTGCTAGTCCGTAGGCAGCATTCTCCTGGGTGATTCTTCCCATACTTTGGGCATGGTGGGTGATGACTACCATTTCCCCCATGGTTGTTCTTCTTCTGAGGGAAATTTCTCTATTGACCTTGGTTATTCGGATTCCCTTTTCTTTTGTTGTTATGGTGGGGTTGCTTGTTGTGCTGGCTATTCCCCACATTCTAACCCTTATTGTGAGAATCAGGGTGCTGTCATCCCTTGCTTGGTCTTGAAGATCTGTACCTTTCTTTCCCTGTCTTGGGCTAGCTAGTATTCCGCTCGGATGGCCTGTTGACACACTCAGCTACGGTCGCAGGCCCATTGCTGCCGCTGCAGACTTGGACTGTAATGTCTATTTGGAATATTTTCAGTATCCTTCAGACCTTTTCTTTCTTGGTTGGCACTAAGTCGAGACAAAGTCAAGCCAATTGCTCGAACTTCCTTATGGCCTCTATGACCATCATGCTGCCCTGGCACAGATTATTGAATTCATCCTGCTAGACTGCTAGGGCTTCATCATTAAAGTACATTTCCCTAAACTCAGCAATGAAGTCTGCCCAGTTCATTGAACTTACGTCTCTTCTGATTGCCACAGTTTTCCACCATTGGCGTGCTCCTTTACGTAGGGTTAGGGATGCACATAGTACCTTTTCCCTCTTCATCAGCCTTACAAGGTCTAGGATGATCTGGACGTTAGTCAACGAGTCATCTGCTTCAATAGGGTTCGTCGTCCCTTCGCATTCTGGCACCTTCATGTGCCTGAATCGTTTGTATAAGTCGCCCTCTCTCAGAGCTGGCACAAGAACGTTGGCTGCTGCAGGAGCAGCCATAGCCGATGGTGCTAGCATAGTCAGGACTGGTGGAACTGCTTGCTCTATGGGAGTATCAGGGGCTACTGGTGCTACTTGGACTGGCACTCTTGTCATTTGGGGTGCTGAGATTGTTGGTTTAATTGCTCCCGGAGTTGAGCGAGCTCTTGTTGTTGATTCATCATCATCTACTACATGGTTGCAAGCTGCGCTATTAGCTCGTCTTCTCTGGTGGCTTGGTTAGATTGGGATCTCGTTCTCGCTATTGTCTCCTATGTAACCCTATCACATTGTGGGAGAAGAGAACATAAGTTCCTCAAATTTTGTACTTGGGACTCATATTACATGTCATTTTCTTTCTTACTTAACAATTCTATTTAAACATCAGGGATTTAATTCCACATATTATATCTTTCCTTTCTTCTCTTACTCTTGTGATGTTTAATTCGATTACCGCATCATATTGGGGCATCATCTGAGTACCAGGAACTGTCTGCACTCTTTGTTATATTTTGATCTTACTTATGGGAAAATCATATTTAGGCCCTCGGGGAAAAATGATACTTTTTTTCATAAAATATTTCACAAATATATATATACATCAGAAATACATATAAACTTCTAGTTTTGGTGGAAGTAGTACATACTTCCCAAAATACGATCCCAAAAAGTATAATTACTATGTCAGACGGGGGAGCTACTGTTCCCCTCTACATTTACAAAACAAAGTTCCCGTGAAAAGGGTTACTACTACTCAGAAGATATCCCAGACTCGGCGTTCGACATCATCTCGTCCTCATTGTCATTGAGTGGGAATTCCTCGGGGTCTTCATCTTCGTCTCCCTAGATAATACTACCCTCGTCGTCACTAGCAATGATAACCTAGGGCTTATACATCTCTATCCACTCGTCGTCGCTAAAGTGATCAGGAAATTCCTCCTCCTCATCGTTAGGTTGGGCATCAAGGATAGCCACGTCGTCATCTTCCTCCTCATGATGCTCAAGAGATTAAGGGACTGGCTCGGGTTCCTCCATCGAATTCCTGTGGTCCTCAGGTGCTTCAGGTATTACCAGCTAAGGTTCGGCCGCAAACTCTTCGTTGGTCGGTTAGGGTGCTGCGTCTACCGGGTCACCCCCTATGTTAGCTGCTCCTGCAAGGTCTTCGCCAAGTGTAGGATTGAATGCTACCCTCTTGGCATCCACTATGTCTCGGATAAGGCGCCTCAAGTTTTCATGTAGTGGAGGGTAGGGAACGAGGTTTCTCACATATCCTGGTGTCTCTCCCCATAGTAGGTCAGCTATCTCTAAAAAGGGTCTATCCTGAGGGATATGAGGTAACGTGGCATCTAGAAATCTTTGGCAATAGTGCACCATGGTCTCTCCCTCATAGATATCCCAAGTGCCAGAGAGGATCTAGTATTGCCGCTCTCGCATATCCTCCCATATGTTTATGTCTCAGGCTGGTGGAGTACTATCACAAAGGTCACGGTAGAATTCGGCCCACTGCGTTGGATGCCTGATCCTGCGTCATCTATTCCACCAGGTCAGCACTGGTCCTTCTAGTCTACTACTGGCCAGAATCACCTGTAGGTGTGATGGAATATGGCATGCCTTGAAGATAACCCCCATATGATGGATCCAGTATGGGAATTCGTATGGGTGGCTGCCATCATAGATGTCTGGCCGCATGGCGGCGAAAGCTAAACTTACCTGTCGGTCCTCTTACACTTGCTGGGGGTCAACCGAAGTAGCCATAATCTCCTAATATAAATTTAACATCAACTTATGTACTAAATCTTGAAAAACAAAAGCTAACTTACTTGGATGGATGAGGCAGGCATATGGCAATGTGAGGTAGGGTGGCAGGAAACCGCTCTGATACCAACTGTGATGCCCCGTGCCCTCAGTGGCCCGGACCGTCACTTAAAAACTTGCTACTTTAAATAATCCTTATATTTTCTTGCAATTGATACTTAAAGTCACTTAATTAGATACCATAAATTTTAGGGATTTTTTTTTGACTGCATACGTATTTACTATTCACGTACGGGTACTATTAATGGTTACTATTCAAAAATACCGCTTAATGATTACTATTCAAAAATACTGTTTAACGGTTACTATTTAGAAATACTATTTAACGTACTGTTCAAAAGTACTATTTACCGATTATTATTCAAAAATACCATTTAACGGTCACTATTCAAAAATACTGTTTAACCATCACTATTCAAAAATACTATTTAACCATCACTATTCAAAATACTATTTAACGATTACTATTCACAAAATACTGTTTACTCAAAAATTATGTGAAAGAATACTCGCGGTGTGTCCACAACCTCCCCTCACATCTGCCTCCGCCACCGTCATTGCCCATAGTTGATTAAGTTGTAGAATGCTTACCTACGGCATAAACACACTCCGTGAGTTTTACACCTAGTAAGTACAATATGTTTACCGTAAAACATATTTAAAACATAATACATACTTAAAATCACATAGCAGTTCATATAGCACTTATCATAACATCACATAACATGTCATTGAATATCACACTTTAAATAATATATGCATAACAGAATACATCGTGTATTGTAATGCATCTTTCGGTACTGGAAGCATGGTGGACTATAACTAATGTATGATCTGGTTATGTTCGTTTATGCTTCAGATTTCTCTTTTCTTTTCTTTTTGTCTATTTAGGGCCTATGTGTCAGTACCGTGTGCATGCAAACCAATGGTAATGCCCGAGATCATTAAAAAGCCAGAGAGCCATCAGTAGATGCTCACTTTCTACTTTAACTTAACTTAAAAACAACTTCAACTGGAAAGGTCGGTACGACACACCTATTTGATTCCATCTTGTTTATCTGTTCTGGCCACGTGCTTCTCTAAACTATCCCTAATCCTATGCGATAGGGACGTGCGACTTTGTTTGTAAATTTGGTGAACATGAAAGTTTTCATCCTCGACGAGATGAACAAATCTCATGTTCACCTCGGAGCTCAATTCTAACTCTAACCAGCCCTAATCTTATTAAACCTGTGGCCTGTGTGCCCAGTTTTTATAAAAATTCCCAATTTTGTATTGTTTTGAAAATGGCTCTATTTGAGGCCCGAAACAGTCAAATTTTTAAAACACGCATAGGTTATCTTAAAGGTTTCGATGTGTTCTACAACTTGCATGTTGAGCTAGAAGTCTAGTTCGCACTCTAACGGGTTCATTTTTTGCAAAACTCGTACCTATGTCTGGGCTCAGATTTTGTTTTCAGTTTTGTTCCCAGTTTTGCGCACTAGGGGAAAATCACTTGAAAAACCTATCGTAACGTCATTTTTTGCCAAAGGCTATTTGACATAAAAACGACTATAGCGAAATTTCCTTAAAACATTATGTTTTACCAAATCTCAAAATCAGACCCTAAGAGAGTCAAAACAACCAAAATCCCTGACCTTTCCTTGAGGATAGATTTGTGTCCAATCACTAAAAATGTTTTTGCTCTCATTTACACACAACCATTCGTAAAAAAAATGTAAACACGACCACAACCACATAAACTTAAAAATAGAAACTTAAGGGCTCAAAATAAACTTATTACAAACCATTTGCATAAACAAATACACATAAATGGCCTTGATTGAAATCTTAAAATCACTAAATCACCAAGAGTAGGGTTTTCAGTTGTTACCTTTGTGCTTGGAACCAAGCACGATTTTGAACTATGGCTTGATGACCAAAGTGGCTGTGGAAAACCAAGGGAATAAGGGTTGATTTTGTGCTAGCAAAACACTAAAATAATATCTCTTAATATCAAACCAAATCAACATCTACAAACCACAAAGATTGATTCAGAATCTTACCCTTGAAAGACTTAGAATGACTTGGAATGAAAATCTCTAACACAAGCTTGAAGGGGGCTAGCTTTTGGTAAGTTTTTGGCTTGGTTTTGGCTTGCAAAAATGGTGGTTTTGGGGCTATAGAAGTGGTCAGCTGCTGCTTGGAAAAGAGAGAGTGAGAGTTGTGTTTTTTTGGAGGTGTGAAATGAAAGAAACATAAGTTAAGGTATGGTCACCCTTTTTATAGGAAAACTCTAAGCAAGCTTAACCAACTTAAGCTTAATTAATCAAGCCAACTTTAGGAAAATTTGGGGACAAATTTCTGTCCCTTTTCAGCCATTCCCACCGAATGTGATGCTGCAATTTAAGGGAAAAGATTAAAAAAATTTGTTGATTGGAAGTGATGGAAAGTGATGTAAAATTTAGCATTGTTTATACAATGTGTCATAAACTAACCCAATATTTTATTGCTTGCTTTTTGGGATTTTTAGCAGCCAAAACCAGCTGGTTTTCCAGCTATGGTACATGGTTTTGAGGCCAGAAAAATTCATCTATATTGCTCTGTTCACAATCCAGTTTTTCTACTGCGGTCTTCAGTCCTTTTTCGGTAGTGTTCTAATTTTTATTCAAAAATCAGATTTTCTAAATCCGATTTTTATACTGATGATTTCTAGATGGTTTATACTATCTATGAGCCCATTCTACACTAATTTACTATTTATTTTCTATACTGTGGTTATGTTTACACTGCGTTGTCCTTTCACACATAAATCGAGATGTTCCCAGGTGAAATTTCAAACACAGTCTCTCTTGACTAATTCGGACGTGCTGATTTCAATTTTATCAGTCTTATGTCCGTCCAAGGTCCTCTGGACTAGTTTTTGGGATCTGTGTGATCCCATCTCTAAAAACGTGTCAAGTGCCTGATTAACTAATTTGGGCGTCCTGAGTCTAAATATATCAGTTTCGAGACGAGTAAAGGTCGTCTTGACCCTTATCCTGATACTGCGTATCTCTCAAACTAAAATTCTCGCTTTGTGCTCAATTGACCAGATTGAGCCTATTGACCGTTCATTTATCAATTTTAAGTCAAATTAGGGCCGTCTTGGCCAATAATCTGACACTGCATTTTTTTTTCCCATTATTCACTATTCACTGCTTTCTATTCTAAACTGATTAGTCTAAGTGTTCTGACTCTGATTTTGTCAGTTTCTAGACGAGAAGAGGTCATCTGGACCATTTTCTTGGTATTGTACCCTGCTAGGGTTTCTATCGCTGTGATGCTCAGACATTCGATCCGAGCATTCTGGTGATCTGTTCACTAGTCTTGTGTCAGGAAATGGTCATCTGGACTAGTTTCCTGATACTGCGTATTTCATATACTTATATACATAATAAGGTGGACCAGATTCACTGTCGGTTACCCCCTTTCACTGCATGAATAGTACCTGAACAGTACCGTATTTGTTTAGTCTATTCAACTGGAATTTATACTGTATTTTTCAAATTAATTGCTTATTACATAGTAATTAAGCTTTGTAAATCGTGAGAGTCATTTCAATGGCTCCCTAATTCTTACACGGCCTCCTACACGGTCTCCTACATGGACTTGTACAAGGCTACACGGGCGTATTCCAGTTGAGCTTGCTCAACACGGCCGTGTCTTAGGACACTTTCATTTTATCGATTGGTACACGGCCGTGTACCTGGGCATGTCATACTACACGGCCATGTACTCCAACACGGCCTCTGACATTTCAACAACCCAATCAGTGCACGATCACTTACATGGTCGTGTACTTGACCATGTTCACCTACACAGCCATGTTTACTCACACGGCTCCTTGCACATGCACAATACCAATGGTACACGGCCACTTGCACGGCCATGTGCTTGATCGAGTTCACCGACACGGCCATGTATAGTTGCACGGCCATTCTCACGTGCATAGTCCGGACAGTACACGGCCACTTACGCGGCAATTTTATACTAAAATACATCAAATTATTCCTCGATTTCTCATTAAATAAAATTCAAGTTACAGGAATGGGACGGTCCTTACAAACACCACCTCCTAAAGTATAAGGCTTTTGTAGTAAAGCTCAAAAGCAAAATTGTAAGAGTTGAGACCCAAAGTGAATAATATCATATCAAAAGGAGACTTATGTTATTATAATAGTTATTCGAGAAATCATAACATAGAGCATAATATATAGGTATTTTTGAAGTTTATAGTAGGTTTTTTAAAAGATGATAAATTATAAAAAAATCATTTTAAAGTGTAAATCCTTTGATTTTTAGGTAAATTCTTTGAATTGTTTTTTAACCAACCATATCCTAACATATTAATATCAATCCAAAAAATTCTCATTTCTATTTTCGCATCCAAAGCAAAATCATTCTCAAAACCGGATTCTAAAGCACTCATGATATCTCCTTGGAAAACCTCTAATTTTTTTTAATTTGTTAAAATAGATTATTATCATTGAGTACTCCTGGCCACCTCTTCGCCAAGGTATATTTATTTTCAAACTATCAAAGAAAAAGAAAAAAGTTACATAAAGATAGTAGTGGTACAATAAACACTCAAGTGATTATTAAGATTGTGTAATCACGAGTAGGTAGAATAACAAATTACAGCATTTAATATGTTGGCTGGTACAATATTGTAAACTATCTTTTCGTTTTATGTATTTGTTTCTTATTGGGTGTATCACTTAAAAGTTAAAAATTAGGTCCTTTGAATGATAGTGATGAAAAAAAGGAAAAACAAATACAAAAAAAGAGCGACTAAAAATTGAAGGTTGTGTCAGAACTGAAAAGGCAAAGCATGGTGAAGGAAACAACTCAAACAAGAGCTCCAGCTAGGTGATGGATCCTTTGGAGAGATGGGGATGGCCTTCTGTTTGGTTTGCAGACATGATATATATACACACAGACACACAGATACATATATATATATACACGCGTTCATCAGAGGCAGTTTTTGGAGGAAAAGTTTTTTGGGTTAATTGTGCGTATTGGACCCCAAGAAAGGCTATAAATGGTCTGGCACAAAAAAGGAAAAGATGCGCTGCCTTTTTTTTTTTCCCAATTTTTTCAAAATTATTTTATCATTTTTTTCCATTGCTCTCTGCTCTGCATGCACTGCCATGGCTCTGATTCTTATGCACGCCATGAGATTGACTGGAGGAGAGAGAAACGAGAGAGAGAGAGAGAGAGAGAGGTATGTGTGCCTGTGAATATATTGTACAAAGGCTAAGCTAGCCTAAGTCCAAGTGATTGTTCATGAACAACTGAATGAATTGGGTTTGTTTGTGTGTGCGGCTTTTTGGAGACGTTGAGAGCGACGAGTGAGTCTCTGTCAATTTTAGCCACTCTCACAACAGTTGGCACTGAAAACCATGCTCCTCCTGCTTTTGCTTTTTTTTTTTCTCTCTCTCTCACACTTTCACATTTATGTTTTGACCAACACTGCTCTGATATTTGCTACGCCCAGCTCTCTCTCTCTTCCTGATCTCTTTCAAATAGTTATAATATTATATTTATTATATTTATGTACAATCAGAAAAAAAAAAATCTCTGGTTATTAATTGTGGTCAGTGTCATTCTTTAATGCCAGCAGGCGAGTAACGTCAACTCGATCATGGCTTTCATGGCCAACACTATCTAGCTAGGAATATATCTTATTATTACAATATGTTGTGAATGATATGTAAACTCATACGTATATATGTATCCGTTCTCTCCATTCAATGGCATGGTTGAAGGAATTCTGAGAAAAAGCTATTGTATCATTGTAGTTGATGTAATAATCGACTATATATTAATATATAAATTTATGCATATAGAGACGCTGGTTAGGTCAAGAAAAGAGAGTATAACCCAGTATTGCTAGACATATAGAAACAACCATCATGAGAGCATTTGATAAATTTACACAGAATTAATTAATAATGAACAAATAATAATGGTAATAAACATCACATGTGAAGCTGCAGGATACAACACTCGATTAAACCCACTATATCTACTACTGATGAAGAATTTACCTGACCATACAACTATGACATATAATAACATTGTAAATAATACAACTTAAAAAAATACAAAAAAAAAAAAAAGAACAAAAACATAAAAGAAGAAGAAGAAAGCAAATATGCGAGAAGGTCGTCAACATATGATATTAATAATCACATATTTCAAGATCATATTGGAGAGAGAGAAATCAACCTATGAAGATGATTATGTGGGGTAATTAATTAGACGATTTCCCTACAATCCGAAGATGATGATCATGATCACTCCGAAGAATTACATGATGATCATTCTCTATCATTTGTTGACAATCCAAGATCATGTTATAAGCAGCAGCGGTTGCAGTAGTAGCACGAGCATGATGAAACTGAAACTTTTGCTTGCAAGAATGGCAAGTGAGTTGGAGAAGAGTGGAGTTGAGTTGCTTGACGGCGTGGTCCTTTAGGGCCTGCGCCTTGTCAAGCTCCGTCTGCGCCTGCTGCCGCACCCTCTTCGCGTTGGCGAATTCCTTCTCCGCCATCTCCATCTGCCGCTTCGCCTGCCGCCTCGCCTCCTCCGCGTAACTCTTCTCCGCCATCGCCGCCTTCAGCTGCTCCCGTGCCTCTTCCTTTATCACCTTCGCTGCCGCCGCCTTCTCGGCGGCATTGCAACTATTGTTGTTGTTTGTATTAGCAGTAGTGCTGCTCTCCCTCGGCGAGTTCTTTTCGCCGAAATCTGACGACCCTATTGAGAGTTGTAGCTGTGTAGGGCACTGCAGATTTTCTTCCACTGTAGTAGTGGTGGCAGTAGAGAGCTGAAGGTCTAAATTGTGGAAGCGTGGAGGATTTTGTGAAGTTGCAGGACTGATGATTACAAAACTAGTATTTGTGGTGGTGGTGTCTGCGGGATTGTTCACCAAATTGTTGGTGTCAGTGCTTGAACGGCTGGGGCTAGAAGCTGTTCGGGACAAGCACGGCGCCGCAGGCTGTCGCAGCTTCGGCTGCGAAAGAGCTACTTGTGATTGATCTGAGCAAAGGCGCCCCATGTTGCATGCGTCTTGGTGTTCAATGAAGCTCTCCACTCTACATGTGTATATATATATATAAAGATTTGCATGTAAAAGTTGTTGGCTAATATATATAACCGCTCATCAACAACAGTATACGTACCACAAAATAGATGTCAAGCAGTACAAAGGATCAAAATTTATGTCAAACCTAGCTACTTAGCCAGGTACCCAATATAGAAGATTATCAATTAATAATAAAGAGAAAAGCCAAACACAAAAGCAAGTGTACTATTTTGATCAGGCAATTAGTGTTGACTAATATTGGGATCGATCATCAAATGGTAAATCAGTATCGTGGATTATTATTAGAATAAAGGAATCAACTAATGTTCATCATAGCTAAAAAAAAAAGCCAATCATTTTAAGGTATACATATATTATATTATTATACTTAATAATAATATTAAATATTTAATATTGAAATGTTATATATATATATACACACTTGCTGTTTTACTGTTTTGGGTCTTGGGATGCCGAAAGAAATAACGAAGGCTTGAAAAAAACATCTCTCCGACCAAAGAAATCTGAATTTGGGGAAATGTGTTCACCTGCCCTAACCCAAAAAACAAAGGGTGGGGGGTGCCGAAAACGGTTTGTTAAAAACCTTGAAAACTATTTGGGATTAATAAGGTTCCATCAGTCGTGACCAAACTTTTTCACATTTCTTTTCTCTTTCTCTTTCTCTTTCTTTCCCTTTTGCAAGTCAAAACCCACAATACATACATACATATATTTAAATATAAAATAACTGAAAACTTAGTTCCTAGCATATAGGTATACACAAAGATATATTCCTGTATAGATATATATATATAAATAATTAGATGTTGAAATCATCAATAATGATAATTAATTAGCCAGAGGGACGAATAATTATAAGCAAGATGAAGAATATGAACCTTGAGAAAACACGGCCACAATCACAAGAATGGCCTCTAGTGCCACAGGTCTTGAGATGGGCCTTGTAATCAGACTGAACGGCGTAAGCCTTGGAGCACTTGTGGCAGACCCACTGCTTGTGGTTGCTGTGCTTGCGGCGGAAGTGCTTCTTGATTCCGACGAGGTCGCCGAGGGCGTGGCAGGGATCGTGGTGCAAACACGTCGGTTCGGGGCAAACGAATACCCGCTTCCGCACCACCGGGCTCTCCCTCTTCAGCAGCTTCCAAGGCACCTTGTGCCGCCTCCGGTGCATCTGCAGATTCTGGTCCCTCTGGAACCCTTGGTTGCAGATCTCGCATACGTACCGATCCGATTCCAGAAGCGTCTTCGGCGACAGAGACACCACTTCTGCATCTGGATCTGTACAATATGTATGATCATTGTCGCATCACTATAGTTTGAGCACATCTCAATAACAAAAAAATAAAAATAAAATTCATCAAGGATAAACTACTACTAAATTAAGAAATATTCATACAAAAAAAATAACTAATCAATTCGTTCTATGTGTATAATTATAAATGAGCATGTGCAAGCACAAATTTAACCCCATTCGATAACAAAAGAAACAACACAAAATTTTGGAAAAATTTGTGTCAAATTAATAAAGATGTTATTCTATTTTAAAATTCAATTCATGATATTTTATTTTTGTTTATGCATACCAGGAGTTCCCGCAGGCCTTCTTTTCCTCTTATTGTTACTTCCATTTTCTAAGCAAGAAAAGGGCTCCGAGGAAGGAAGTGGAGATGGACAGTTGTTGGCTAACATGGGCGTTAATTAATTTGATGATAAAAAAAATTAATAGAGAGAGCAATAGAAAAAGAGAATCAAGAGAGAGAAAGAGGCCAAGAGATTTGGGTGGAAAAAGAGAGAGATATATATAGATACGATGATTAGAAGAAGAAGGTCAAGGCTGATAGCTAGCACTATAGAAGTACTAGTACAAGAGGCGGAGGAGAGGTAATAAAAAAGCCTCTTTCTTTTCTTTCGGCTGCTCAAATAAGCTTTCTTCTTTTTTATATATATGTTGTTGTCTTTTGAGAAGTTGTCTCAGCTTTTTCCTCATCCAGCTTTCTTTCTTTCTTTCTTGCTTTCTTTTTTTTCTCTATTTCTCTGTTTCTTTCCAATAATAATCCAAACTGATCTCCCTCATCTTCCTCACCAAGAGTATACTAGTATTAATATTGATGATATGTGTTGAGAAAATGGAGCGAGGGAGAGAGAGTCTTGTTTCTTAAAAAACTTGCACAAAAGGAAGGCGAAGAAGAGAGAGAAAGAGAGAGAGAGAGAGAGAGAGCCAATCAGTAAGGTTGAAATAAACTTGATCCCACAAAGCAGCGATGGGCTCCAGAAGGGAAAAAACATCCCCACAAAGAAACAAAAACACACTCATAATTCATTTCCTGCACAGTAAAACTTTTGCCTCGTTTGCATGCATTAATACGCCTATATCCCTAAGCTCCAAATATATAATACACGTAACCACTTAGTGTGAAGGCTTAAATATAAAAGTTTGTTTTTCGTCACTTTAATACTCGATGGAGAGTGTATAGGTTCATGCTTCACATATGTTTATTGTTAACACATTCGATCAATTGGATAGGAGTGATGCACTCCTTGTAGAGGAATAAGACCCATCTATAAGACATTCAGCACATATTCCTGTCAGCCACAGAAAAAAAAATATATATAATACAAATAAGCTAAACTTTGCCTCCTAAATATTGTCTTTCCTTTTTCGAAAAATAAAAATAAAACTTTATTTATGGGCAAATTCCAGTCGACGTGTTCTTCATTGACAAAATTGCCCCTTGCTCGTGGATGTCAAGATACTCGGATTTATTAAATCAGAGGCAGCTTTTATAAAGGTGCTGCTGAGGATGTAAAGTCACACTCAAGGGCATACTAGTCAATGAAATCATAATTCTCTGTGCAAAGATGCTTACTTTTTGGTAAACTGAGTGCATCAGCATTACAGTGAGTATTTAAAATTGGTGGGTGTCTTTTTGCGGGTGAATTTGGAAGTTTCCCCAAGTTTTTATCCTGCCTAAACTGGGATCATATATTTTTTAATTCATCCATCGACTTAACTCTAAAGCCCTAAATAAAATAGCCACACACGTGCACTTCTATATATTTTCTTATTTACATTATTATGTCATGCACATTAATATCATATCAAATATATACTTTTTTTTTAATTCATAATATATTAGATATTTTAGTTTTTTCCATTTTTCAAATAAAGAGAAGTATCAAATAAACTCAGAGTACATAGCTTCCAATTAAGTTACTCACAACTCATCTCGCAAAAAGCTGTCACACGTCAAAAAAGAATCCTCTACGAACAAGTCTATTAAGTTATCAACAATGATGAGGCAACACATAAGTACTATTGAATTAAAGTAGAAAATTAAATGCTATGGCTAAAGAAAGAAAATTATTAAAAAAAAGTTATGTATTTTAATTTAGGTACCTCCAATACAATACTAAATTATTATATTAATAATAAATTTTGACATTTAGATTAAAAAATACTATAATTTGATGTCAAATTTATTATTGATTTAATTATGTCATTAATTTTTTATAAGGTATAACTAATGATAAATTTAATATTTGATTCTTGTTGATTAATATCTTTACTTTTTATTTAATCACGAAGATATTTTAATTTTAATTTCTTTAAACACTAAAATTAGTTCACTTTTATAAGCTCCAAGTATAATAATTATAGCAAAAAGTAGATATAGTATTAGAAATAAGATCATCTTTATTCTTTTGTTTATGCTAGTGTTATATTCATTACAAAATAATATGAAAATAATATTATCTTACCTTATGTTTTACTGTATAATACTATTTAACTTTTTATCATCATTAATATGCTTTAGAATTTGTAAAGTGAAATTAAGTATTTAAATAAATTAAAAATGAAAAAAATTATTATAATAATTACATTAGAAAGTCAAGATAATAAGAATTGAATGTTAAATTTGGTAGTAATTATACCTTATGATAAATATACTACAAAGTTTAGTACATGGAAAATTTAGTATCAAATATTGTATTATATTAGTGAATTTTTTTTTCATTCAAATGCTAAAATTTATTATTATATAATAATTTAATATTATATTGAAGATCCACTAACATTATAAAATAAAATAATGATTTTTTTCGCCTTCTTTTGTAATAAATATAACGTTGGTATAAACATTTAAAATCATCTCGCGGAGTTAAGTTGTGAAACAAAAAGGTGGGCCTCACACGCCAATTGCCCATACCTTTATTTCACAGCCCGACTTTCCAGACTCGGTTTGTTTGGAAGTACGTAAAACTATGGATACATAAACGTACACCCCATTTTCAGTTCCTGAACTAAATCTTAAAGCTTATTTTCATGATTGTCAATTAACCGTTCTAGAACGAGTCCTAAATCTATGAAATTATCCAAAATTAGTAGTTTTGATCATCCGATAATTAAAATATCGATAAAAGAAAGTTTTGTATATGAGGACCATTAACAATTTATTTTGGAGTTAATTTATTTTGTAAGTTTATTTAGTGGTTTTTGATAAATTGTTTAAGTAGCACTTTTTGGTTAAAATTCAGATTTATTTTAAATTTTTTTGTTAGATAAAACATTATAGCAATAAAGATTTAATATAACGAATTCAAGAGCTTTGGTAAGTAGAGCTAAGTAACTACAAGTTTTTAATTTTTGAAGGAACAAAATGAATATTTTAACTTCTTAGAAGGGCTAGGTATTTTTTGAATTATTGGTCAAATATGTATTAAAATAATTAAGAAAAAATTGAGAGGGGTTAAGCCTCTCCTTAGGGCATCTTTAACCCAAAACATCAAATTTCACACCAATATAATATAATTGTCACATCAAACAGTAAATTTATCTCTAATCCATTTATACTATTTTTAACACTAAAAAGAATATTTCATGTATATTTTCTTTTATCTTCCTTTTTATATTACTTTTTACTAATTCCATACTATTTGTTAATTAAAAAAAACATAAAAGTAGATTAAAAATATTAAAAAATAACTTCAAAATTGGCTTTGAGTGAACGGTAGAAACACAATTCTGCGTCTCCATTGTTCATCCTCCCTATCTTGGCATCAAATGCTTCTCCGTCGGAGACGCCCACTGCCGCCAAACCTGCTTTTTCCCCCCAAAATAGCATGGGTTGGAGATGGCTTTACGCCACGGCCTTATCCTTATTTAAACCCAAATAGTTTGGGTTCAAACTCTTTACCCAAACACTACCATTGTTTGTACACAACCGTTAAGAAAGACCCTTCGTTTTCCATTCAATTTTAATTCTTAGATGGATAGAAGGACTAAGTTGAGACATCTGTATATATTAGAAATTTACTTTTTGGTAATTTAAAAATCAGGAATCAAAATGAAATTTGACTTATATGTAGTTGAAAAACTAAAAACGGGATTATAAAATTGCAAATTCATTTACGCTTGAAATAAATTTATGTTGTTTACGTTCTGTTGAAATTAAAATTGCAAAATCCTGAAATAATTGGGACCGAAAGGGAAAATTCTCTTTCCAAATTAAAATACAACAGATCATAAATAATAAATTTCTTTGTGTACTTTTTCTTCTTTCTTTTAATAATGTGACTTGGGAATTCAGTAGGTGCTAGTAGATGCAAATTATTTGGGAGTTTACACTATAATACATGTACATCGTATATAAAATATAAGCATTGCTATAAGATACTAGTGATATTAGGCATCATCCACTAATAAAAAATAGACCTTACAGTATAAGACCTGTAAGCAAGGCCCATCCTTTATTAGTAATGGTGTTTTGGTGCCCCGGATGTTTTTCATAAGATATACTAGTTTTTGTGTTAAATAAATAAAAGTATAAAATAAATTTAGAGTAAACCTACCAATTAAGTTGGCCATCTGACTTTTGCTGACAATTGAAACATATCTAAAAGGAATTTTGATCTACAAGATAGTTTATCAAGTTATGAATTGTCTAAATATTAGAACTTTCTCTTAGAGTTAAATCACTATCATCCGTATCAGTTCTTATACTGGAACTCTCGCTTTCATTGCTATTTCTTCTTTCGCCACAAATATAACTATAAAAGTAACTGTTATTGTAATTGTCATTACTAGTTAAAATGTCACTATCAATACAGATTTCATAACGAAGAAAACTGTCAATGGAACTATTAATGTGATTATTCCAACTATATTTAATATCATATACGTAACGATCATAGCGAGGATTGTCAAATTTACTTACTAATTATAATGTAAAAGCTTGCCCCTTCTTAACAGAATGCTAAATTCAAAGTTAAAAAGGCATAAATGTATACTTAATTACTCTTCAATTTAGAGTAGAAAAGCTAACCACTTGTTTGGCTAAAAAGCAAAAAACAAGTAGGAAAATTACAAAAAATACTTATTATCATTTTAACTCAGGGAGTTAGATTATGACATAAAATAGTACCCGGACCAGTAGGCCTCACCTGTACTTCACAATTAGACTCTCTCCAGTCTGGGTGTTTAGAAGTGCTCGAAAACTATTGATAGTTTGAGGACTGAAAATGTGATTAAAAATGCAAATTCATTGGCGCTGAAAATTAAATGCATGCTGCTTAACTTTTTTGAAGTTAAGATTGCAAAACGTAGAAATATAAGGACCGAGGAGAGGGTTCTTCTTCTCAACGAATGCCAAGAATTATAAATATTAACATATAAGATTGCATAGCTATATTAAAAATGGAAATGAGTTCAATTGATTACTAATTGTATAGACTAGATAGAGTCAAGGCTCAATCATTTGAAATGGCTTTCCGGCTTCAACTAAGAATTGCACAGGCTTTCAAGCTCAGTTTTCTTTACTTGTGGTGGTTTTTTTCCCCATTGTTAAACGATTTTGTGATTTTTTTTCACTTTTCTTTTTAGTAAAATTAGTGGCATGGAAAACTGATGAACGTGCTAGAAATGTACCAATATAGTTGAAATGTTTTAGTATACCTACTTATTTCTATCATCATAATTTATTTTAAAAAAAAATGATTACTAATTGAAATCACTAAGACAAACAAGTACTACTGTAATTTAAGGTTTAGTTTTAGAGGATGACGTGGCAAAATTTTCCAAATAGACCTGCGTGTAATGGGAATGGAAAACCAAAAATGAGTAAGAAAAACAACGATATATTTAGCTTAAAGAGTCATTTGAATAAACTATAGTACATAGTACGTTAGGACATAGTTCCGAGTGAGCTAAATTACGACAGAAACTATGCATCGAACATGACGTATTGAGATTACTCCTTGAAATGTTTTAATATTGCTTTCTAAGCAGAATTACTCCTCGGAGAGTCAAATTAACACGTCAATAAGTGTAATAAAAGATACCGATTAAGTTAGCACCCCTTTACCATCCTCTCATCCTATTGCCTTTATGAAAGAATTATGCCAACTTAGTTTTGCTAAAAAATTTCAAATAAATAATCATCACGATGAGATTAAGATTAATTTTAGACTAAATGAAACTTGCAAAACTTTATTAAAAAAACGAAATTGAGATAATACAATAGAATTTGAGTTGTATTTGGAGATGAATAATTATAAACGAATTATACGACCATATATATACACACACATAAATACATATAGGGGAAGTTTAATTAGTAAATATATATAGATGATGAAGGGGCCCATATTTTAAAAGAAAGAAGATGAAGTGGTGCATGGATGCATCATTGAATCATGTCTCGGTTGAAAAAGAATCTAAGAAAAGGAGAAGTTAGACACCAGAAATGTGGCCTCCTGTTGGTGGTTGCCGGGCCCTAAAAGAAGTGGGACATATCTTTATTATTCCCACTTACCGTATTTTTCACCATCTCACTATCCCCATTCTCAGCTTATCTCGCTCTCTCTTTCTCTCTCTCTCTATATATATACATACACAACATATATATATTATTTATTTAATTGCAAACTAGATAACAAGTACTACATAGGAATATATTAATTTAAAAATCAGACCCATATGAGCATGGAGCAAAGAGACGAGAAGATCTCGAACTAATTGGACTTCCTTCATAGGCTTGCTGAATGTTCTTATTATAATGATTTAATATTGTTAGGTACTTATTTAATGTACACTGACATATATTTTAAAGTATAATAATAAAGCAAGATTGGATTCGGGATCGAGAACACTTGGGTGAGATGATTACAAAGGACATTCAGTTTTGATGCTGCATGTGTTTGAGAATCTGGATCCCATCATACCCCATTATTAATTAATTTAATAACGTTTTACAATAACATAAAATTAAGATAACAAAAGACAAGAAAAGTTACAGGCCAACTTTTTTTTCTTCTTTTATCAAACTTATTATATACTTTAGTTAATTAAGACTACACTAGGGTTTCCTTTTCGTCATTTCTTGTTTTTATATCATTATTTTGCGTGTACAATCATAATATTCATGCACAAAGAGCTAGGGCAGGTATATTTGTGTGTATAAAAGCTTGTATGTTTACTGCGTTACATATGTACATAAATATATGTAAAGAGGAGTCTATATATAGTATGAATGATTTCTTCATAGAAAAAATTAAAAATGAATTCATATGGGGTCATGTGACGTACATGTGTTTTTATGTTATACACACCACAAAGAGGACAAAAAGAAAGAAATTTGTTGCTTTTTAGAATTGAGAAACAAGAATGATATGATGACATGTTAGCTTATAGGCGCTTTGGTTCACAAAATTTTGATATTTATGTTGTCCCATATATATCAAGCGATCTGTTTGGCAGTTAATTTGTATAATTGGGATATGATCAAGAATATATAATTAAGGATAAATAAGGATATAGAAAATTTCTTTTTACATATTGAGTCAGTGGAATTAAAGTATAGTATGATCCGACAGATAAACAAATAGATTAAATGAGGAATCTATTAATGTGTGAATTGTTCTTATCAAAATATTTGAATTTCAGACAATGATCAGGATACAAGTCTAACACAACCGAGAAAATTGATGAGGACATGGTGATAATACTAGACAAGATCACGATAAAATCAATGAAGCTACATGAAATGAGATGAATTTTAGTTGCTGACAAAGTTGTTACTTCAATCACAAACACTGAAAGATCTAGTTAACTCATAGGTGAGATTGGCAGTCCTTAGAGGCAACATAAAGCTTATTAAGACCCAATTCGGACCGCATTAAGAGGTAAGTCTCACGGGTCCTTCAATAAATTACAAGCAAGAGAAGTGTCAAACATAATTGTCTATGCAAATTTCTTTAAAAAAGCAGAATTAGTAGCTTTCAAAGTATATCGAGATCTCTTTTTGATTTGGGCAAGCATGTCCTCCCTCTAGTAACTGTAACCAATTTAGTCTTCTCAATATTCTCATACCACAGAAAATTACGCATTGCTTTGCCTTTTTTTTTTTTTAATCTTTTTTCTTTTGGCTTTCACTAAGTTTCTCTTATCTTGAAAAATTATACTTTGTAAATAAGAGGAGCAAGAGGAATTGCAAAGCTTTTTTTTTTTGTTTTCTTTTTGTATTTTTTTTAATCTTGCCTTTATAGGGCAGATATATTTTTGGACTATTTTTGCAATTATTTTTCTCTACTTATTTATAAATATGAGTAGGGAGTCTTGTGGAGGATTTGGTTGTTAGTGAATGTCAATTTAATTGTAATGTACTAATTGTAATTTGTACCACATAATTCATTCTCATCATTCGTTAATAGCTTTTCTTCCAAATACAAGGATATATATATTTGTCATCATCTGTATATGTGGTCAGTTGAGTTTTATAAATTATGCAAATATGTACATTGTAAATATATTATAACGAGTTATTTACATTTTTGTATCCTGTATTTTGTTTTTATTTAGTAAGTGTATCTTGTATTTTGAATTTATATATTTTTATAGCATCACATTACATTTAATATACAAATTGATACCCTTTCTCGATTTACACTTAATTTTGATCTTAAAATACCTAAATTAACCTTTAAAAGAAAAACTAAAACCAAGTTAGATTTACATTTTTGTAACTGCATTTTATTTTTAATCAAACAATATACTATGCTTTCTATAGTTCTCCATTCTTACATCATTACTTTACAATTAGTACATAAATTTAAAAATTTTCTCAATCAACATTAATTTTAACGTTCAAATACCCTTGTAATTAAAAAAAAAATAATTTAAGAAATTATATATCACACCCTCTTAGCAGGATGTTGCTATCTTTAACATAATATATAAACTAATATGTTGGAAAAATAGGAATATATATATATATTTAAAATACATCTAAAACTAAAATATTAAACTTATATCACACTTATGAAATTAAAAGGAAAACTGAACTTTATAAAATAAAAATTATGATACCAAAAAACGTAGTCTCATAAGTAACTTAAAGCAATCTTAAAACAATCTAAATGAACATTTAGGAATGAATGAATTATCAACCCAAAACTTTAAACTTATTAAACTCTTGAAATAAACATAGATTCTATCAAAATAAAAAAACTCCAATAACCCACTTCGTCATCACGCAACATTCACTCCAAGCTTCTTCCATTGCCTAAACTTGAACCATACCATTATATACAATATGTAAAGAAACCATAATAAGTGAATGCTTAATAAATACACCATTAGCTCATAAAAATGTTTATTTTGTCAAGAATAAATGACTTCATACTTACATTGAAAACAAAGAAATTAGTTCATCATTTTATGAAAATTATTTGTCTATCATCATCTTTTCTACATTAATTGGGCCTTCAGCAATGCACCAGTGCATAACCACAATAGAAGTGAGTTAGTTAGATGTTAGGAAATGCCCTAAGCATTAGAAACATTTTGATGTATTTATTTTGAACTGGATAATAAAATTATATATAGAGGTTATTCATTACATTACTATCTGTCCTCGTTTTATTTACATGTTAAAGTAAATATAAGCAAGTATGGCTCCCTGACTGCTTGTGTTAAAACTGTTAGAACGTTGCATGCAATGGACTTTTGTATGCGAGAAGACAATGTTCTAAAGTAAGTGGTCTAAACTAAGGTCTGTAGTCTATGGGGTTAGACCGAACATCTAACTTATATTAAGATTATTATGTTGTCTAAAGCCTTGGAGGGGACGGTTTGTTTTGACTGTCTGGAGCATAGACTCCCAAGTAGAGACATAGATATGTTGCTTGGTGGTGACGTATTAGACCGGGACTAAAGCGTGATTGATTTACGAAGTTCGCTTTGAAGGGATCGATCTGCTTTTGACGTTCATTGTGTAGTAACCTTAATCCTGAGTAGATGGACAGCTTCATGTATATGACTTGTGTACTTTGATGTTCCAATGGCTAAAGCATCTCAGAGGTAGTAAGCTTATAGACCGATTCGTTAGGTGCATGACTTGTATACGATGAAGGGTTCGTTTACAGATATCGAAATCATTGCTCTAATGAGGAGTTAAGGGTATCCTCTTAAAGGCATTATACTGAATGTGAAAATGGATAAGGTCTTATGTCGTCTGCTTAGCGGACGACTTCTTATTCACATATGGTGAATAATCATTTTCTTTATTCGGTAGTATAATGGAACTTTAAGATAGCCTGATCAGTAGGATTAAACGGACTTTGGCCTAAGGCTGATCATGGATATCATATGAGGGTTCTGCATACATGATAAGGTCATTGGACGATAGCTTTGTCACAGGCTTACATAATACGGTATATAATTGGGAGTTCAGTTTCAGGTTTATAGTGGTGTGACTCTGAAATTAGTGATCATATGATTGATTTGTTCGGTAAAGAATGATGATCATATGGATTTGTGGGAGCCCGATTATATATGTCCAATTGGTCCCTCTACTAGCTCCACATAATTCCTTAACGTTTGGCAAAATTGATTTGTGTATGCTATTGGCTAGTTTATTATGTATGGATGGTGTTGACATAGGATTAAGATGGTCGGCAGGATTCTCTTCGGTTGGATTCAGATTTTGTTTGGATAATAGAGTACATAATTATTCGAACTCCAAATAAAGTTGTTATGATTTTATTTGAGATTGGATTTGAGTTGTAGAAAATTATCCATGAGAACAAGAATTTGAAATACAACTATTTTGTGGATTTTGAAATTTGAATTTTGAATTTTGAAATTTGAAATTTGAATTTGAATTTTGAATTTAAAATTTAAATTTGAAATTTGAAATTTGAAATTTGAATTTGAAATTTGAATTTGAAATTTGAAATTCGAATTTGAGTTGGATATGGAGAGGAAAATCTTATTTGAATCCTACTTGAATTTTGAATCCAAATCCTAACAAACTTGGTCGAAAATTTTGAGGATTATCCTCATGGAATTTTTAGATTTTTTGTGGATAAGGTTCAAGGAAAAATTCAAGTTTCAATCTCAGTTGAATTTGGATTCTCTCGTCCCTGATTATGGCCAAAATTTTGAAGGCATATCTCATGTAGATTTTCGGTTATTTTGGATAAGGATGAGATAAGATTCAAGCATGAAAATCCTAGTGGAATTTTGATTCTTCCCTTATCTTTTGTGGCCGAAAAATCTTGGAGGATTTTCTAAAGGGATTTTCGGATTTTTTGGTTGAAAAAGGGAGATAAAATTCTAGTTATCTTGTTTAGATTTGAATTGGATAATCCTAAGTTGGCCGAAAATTTGTTGAGATTTTCCTCTTGGAAAATTCAGATTTTATGGCATGAAAATCGAGACACGACACCTCGGGATAGGCCATCGGGCCTTGGTGGGGCTGCAGCCCCTACCTTCGGGCAGGATGGGGCTGCAGCAGCCCCTGTACAGGCCATGACCACCCACGGCTGCAGGCCAGCCTGCAGCTGAGGGTGGCCATGGCCCTCCCAAGGCTGGCCGTAGCCTGGGCGTGCAGCCTGTGGCTGCAGGCACTGCCTGCAACCTGCCGGCTGCTGCGCCTAGCCTAGGCGTGCAGCCTAGCGCTGCAGGCTTGGCCAGCAACCCGGCAAGGCTGCACATGGGGCGGCCGTGGGTTGCCAACACCCCCGGGGCTGGGGGCTACCCACGGCGATTGCCGACTTCCGGGGTGGTGGGGTGACGGTTCAAAAATCGAAAAAAAAAAATTGATTTTTAAATTTAAGACTTAATTTTTAAATCATGTTTAAAAATATGTAATTGAAAATTTGAAATTTGAAATTACATATTATTATACATGATGTTTAAAATTGTTTAAAATTTGAATTTGAAATTTAAATTTGAAATTCGAATTTGGAATTTGAATTTGAAATTTAAATTTTTGGAATTTAAATTTTAAATAATTCTTGGAATGAGAAATGAATGGAGATGCTACATAAAAATGGATACAAGAAGACGGAACAAAATTCAAGACCCAAAGAATACTTTGGATGGAATTTTGTAATCTTTATTTTCTTTGTTCTAGGATGAAACCATGACTTGGTTATTCTGTCAATTACTTTTTCTGTGATATCTCATGGATGTATAAATATGTATTGATGGATGTTTTATGTGCATATTTGATAACATGCCATATAGGATAAGTGAGTGCCGCTCATACTATATTGATCATACATAATTTATCAAAACTTACATGTTTTTCAAAATATTGAGTGGGAGAGAGTTTCAAACAAAACCCACGGCCTCCATTGTTGATCCATATATGAAAGCATGGTAACGCCTCGCGTCAGTTCTGCCCTGACCACACCCCTCGGTAGGTGTTTACCGCCGCCGGTATACTAGATTGGATCTCCTATGTGGAAAACGTGTTCGGGTGCGATCCTATTCATGACCACCCCTCGGTGACTTGGTAGGACGTGGATTGGGCTATGTAAACAATGATTATACACTCAAGACTCGTTTAGTTATTAACCTTCCCTAGAAGCTCTGTTAACTAAACTGGTGGCCAAATAAGCGGTTATTAATATATGTCTTAACCTTGGAGGATTTAAGGCAACATATATTAATTAGACAGGGTCCATGTTCCAGCTATTTGTTTTCATGACCATCCCTCGGTGGCTTGGGGCAATAGGTGCTAAGAATTACCATTGCAATGCTATATGTTTTTTCAAGTTTCATATGGGAACATACTTGTATGTTTTGTTTGCTAAATTATCTGTATATTTGCTTGGGCTTTGTAATGATGTCTAGTATAATTTTATTTCAGTTCAAAATGTCACCGACACCCCTCATTTCAATACTTATTGAGAATAAACTGAATGGCGATAATTATAAAGATTGGAAAAGAAATCTATTGATAGTTCTTAGCTGCAAGAGACACAAGTTCGTACTGGACGAACTATGCCCACTAGGGCCTAAACCTGACACACAGCTTGAGGAGGTCTCGGTTGCCTATACTCATTGGAAATAATCCAATGACATAGCTCGATGCTACATACTAGCTAGCATGACGAGTGCTTTACAAAAGCAGCATGAGACTTATCAAGTTGCTGGAGAGATCATGAAAAATCTAGAGGACATGTTCGGAGGCCAAGAAAAATTGGCTCGACAGTCCGCTATAACCAGCATTATGAACTCTAAGCAAAAGGCAGGTACTCCGGTGAAGGACCATGTGATCACTCTAATGGGATTCTTCACTGAGGCTGTTGAGAACGGTGCTGAGTTGGACTACAACACCCAGATCGAGATGGTGTTCAAAACTCTGCCTAAAGATTTTGTGGGGTTTAAGGCCGCATACAATCTGGCAACAAGGGAGTTAGGACTAACCGAGCTCATGAAGTAACTTCAAGCTTATGAGCGGATGATCAGAGATGGGGATGCGGACCAACTCAAAGGAGCGACCAATTTGGCGGAATCTTCCAAACCCTCACGAAAGAGGAAGAGGCCAAATCAGAAGCAAGCAGTTTCCAGTTCTTCTAATTCTCCTGTCTCAAATGAGAAGAAGAAGAAGAAGAACAAGAAGCCCAGGGACCCTAAAAAAGTCCAAGTGCTTCCGCTGTGGGAAGGTAGGTTACTTCAAGAAGTCTTACTGGGAAATCCTAGCCGCCAAGGGCAAGGAAGGTAAGAAATTTCACTACTTGGAAGCGTGTTTGGTGGAAGAATCGAAAGACACTTGGGTCATTGATTCGGACACCACTAATCATGTTTGTGTTTCTATGCAGGGGTTGTGGAAACGAGAAGTCTACATGATAGGAGCCTCTCGTTGCGGATTAGAGACGGCAGCTTGGTGGTGGCTGAGGCAGTGGGAGATATTTATCTTTACTTTGATGAATTTAGGAGGAACCTTGTATCGATAACTTGTTTAATAAAGGATTCTTATTCAATTTCTTTTAATAAAAGAGTTGATATTCGTAGAAATAAGTCTTTTATCTGTTCTGGATGGATGGATGGAAACCTATATTTGATCAAACCAAAGATGTACTCACTGCTTGACACCGAATTAATAGATAACTCTAAAAGGTTGAAAGTTCTCACTGTAACAAGGTGTATCTTTGGCATTTAAGACTTGGTCATATTAATCAAGATAAGATTCAAAGATTGGTGAAAGACGGTCCTATAGAATTTCTAGAAGAGGTACGTCTTCCTCAATATGAGTCTTGTCTCGAGGGTAAGATGACTAAGAGGTCTTTTGGAGCTAAAGGTACAAGGGCTCAGGAGCTCTTAGAAATAGTGCACACTGACGTATATGGCCCCATGAACGTCACAACACGAGGAGGGTTCGAGTATTATGTCTCCTTTATAGATGATTACTCGAGGTATGGATATGTGTATCTGATACACCGCAAGAGCGAAACCTTTGACAAGTTCAAAGAGTATCGTGCGGAAGTGGGAAAGTAATTAGATAAATCCATGAAGACACTTTGATCTGATCGAGGTGGTGAATATCTCTCCAACGAATTTCTAAGACATCTTGTAGAGAATGGGATATTATCCCAATTGACTACACCTGGTACTCCACAATAGAATGGTGTAGCCAAAAGGAGAAACAGGACCTTGTTGGATATGGTACAGTCCATGATGAGTTATTCAATGCTGCCATTATCATTTTGGGGATATGCTTTACAAACAGCGTGCTATATTCTGAATCAGGTTTCAAGTAAATCAATTCCCTGGACTCTGTATGAATTGTGGCATGGTAAGAAGCCCTCCCTTGGACATATGAGAATATGGGCCTGCCTGGCATATATACTAGATGGGGATGCGAAGAAGTTGGAACCAAGATCAGAATTATGCATGTTTGTAGGGTATCCAAAGGGAACTAAAGGAGGTCTGTTCTATAACCCAAAGGAACAAAAAGTCATTGTCTCAACCCATGCAACATTCTTGGAGGAAAGTCACATGAATGACTTTAAGTCTCGAAGCAAAGTGGTGCTAGAGAAATTGTCAGGTCAAAGAACTGCTCCACAGGTTTCGGTCTTGGACGTAAGTCTGAGTTCCGGTGAAAGACCTGCAGGCGATCAACAATTTAGGGTGCCTCGTCGTAGTGGGAGGGTTTCGAAGAAACCTAATTTCTTCATGTACGATGTTGAGGTATACCAGGCCGAGGCTCATGAGCATGAGGATGATCCGGTAACCTATGATTAAGCTATAAATGATGTTGATTCTAAATCTTGGAAACAGGCTATGAACAATGAGATGGATTCTATGAAATCCAACTCTGTTTGGGAACTTGTAGATTTATCGAATGGGATAAAACCCATTGGATGAAAATGGGTCTACAAAAGAAAGAAGGATGCGGAAGGAAAAGTGGAAACTTTCAAAGCTAGACTGGTTGCAAAGGGGTACACGCAAAAGGTTAGAATTGATTACGATGAAACCTTTTCGCCTGTTGCTATGCTGAAGTCTATCCGTATTCTTCTGTCCATTGCTGCGGCTTTCGATTACGAGATCTGGCAAATAGATGTCAAGAGGACATTCTTGAATGGCCATCTTGAAGAGTGTATCTATATGACACAACCCGAAGGGTTCGTAGCGAAAGGCCAAGAAAGGAAAGTCTGCAAGTTGCTTTGATCCATTTATGGATTAAAGCAAACATCCCCCTCATGGAACCAAAGATTTGATCAAGTGATCAAGACTTTCGGTTTTGAGCAGAATGTTGATGAACCCTGTGTTTATAAATGTATTAAGGATGGAAAAGTGATCTTTCTGATACTCTATGTCGATGATATACTGCTCATTGGGAATGATGTAGGGAGCTTATCATTGGTCAAGTTTTGGTTACACCAATAGTTTGACATGAAGGACTTGGTAGAAGCTAATTATGTTCTAGGCATTCGCCTCTTCAGAGATCGAAAGAACAAAATGATAGCGTTATCCCAAGCTTCATACATAGATAAAATAATTGACAAATATGCAATGCAATGCAAGAGGCAAAGAAAGGTGTACAACCTTCTATTACCGGTCTAACTCTTTCATTGGATGACTGTCCAAAGACATCGGAAGAAAGAGAGCGTATGAGTAAGGGTCCTTATGCATCCGCTGTGGGTAGCCTTATGTACGCTATGCTTTGCACTCGCCCAGACATATGTTTTGCAGTAGGTATGGTGAGTCAATATCAAGCGAATCCTGGAACCAAGCACTGGCAAGCAGTAAAGCATATACTTAAGTATCTTAAGAGAACAAGGGATTATATGCTGGTGTATTATGTAGGGGACCTAACACCCGTAGAATACACGGACTGAGTCTTCCAGACTTGCAAGGATTCGAGGAAGTCGACATTAGAGGGCACGTGGAGACAGGATTAGTGGATGTATGTAAGATCGCGTCCGAGGACAACATTACCAATCCCTTTGCTAAGACTTTGGTGGCTAGAAGCTTTGAGAGGCACGTAGAGGCAATGGGGATGCATAACATGGCACATCTGCTGGCTTAGGGCAAGTGGGAGATTATTAGGAAATGCCCTAAGCATTAGTTTTTGAACTGGATAATAAAATTATATATAGAGGTTATTCATTACATTGCTATCTATCCTCATTTTATTTACATGTTAAAGTAAATGTAAGCAAATATGGCTCCCTGACTGCTTGTGTTAAAACTATTAGAACGTTGCATGCAATGGACTTTTGTATGCGAGAAGACAATGTTCTAAAGTAAGCGGTCTAAACTAAGGTCTGTAGTCTATAGGGTTAGACTGAGCATCTAACTCATGTTAAGACTATTACATTGTCTAAAGCCTTGGAGGGGACGGTTTGTCTTGATTGTCTGGAGCATAGACTCCCAAGTAGAGACATAGATATGTTGCTTGGTGGTGACATATTAGATTGGGACTAAAGCGTGATTGATCTACGAAGTCCGCTTTGAGTGGATCGACCTGCTTTTGACGTTCATTATGTAGTAACCTTAATCCTGAGTAGATGGACAGCTTCATATATATGACTTGTGTACTTTGATGTTCTAATGGCTAAAGCGTCTCAGAGGTAGTAAGCTTATAGACCGGTTCGTTGGGTGCATGACTTGTATACGATGAAGGGTTCGTTTATAGATATCGGAATCATAGCTTTAATGAGGAGTTAAGGGTATCCTCTTAAAGACATTATACTCAATGTGAAAATGGACAAGGCCTTGGGTTGTCTGCTTGGCGGATGACTTCTTATTCACATATGGTCAATAATTATTTTCTTTATTCAGTAGTATAATGGAAGTTTAAGATAGCCTGATTAGTAGGATTAAACAGACTTTGGCCTAAGGCTGATCATGGATATCATATGAGTGTTTTGCATACATGACAAGGTCATTGGACGATAGCTTGTCACAGGCTTACATAGTACGGTATATAATTGGGAGTTCAGTTTTAGGTTTATAGTAGTGTGACTCTGAAATTAGTGATCATATGATTGATTTGTTCGGTAAAGAATGATGATCATATGGATTTGCGGGAGCCCGATTATATATGTCCAATTGGTCCCTCTACTAGCTCCACATAATTCATTAACGTTTGGCAAATTGATTTGTGTATGCTATTGGCTAGTTTATTATGCATGGATGGTGTTGACATAGGATTAGGATGGTCGACAAGATTCTCTCCGATTGGATTCAGATTTTGTTTTGGATAATAGAGTGCACAATTATTCGAACTCCAAATAAAATTGCCATGATTTTATTTGAGATTGGATTTGAGTTGTAGAAAATTATCCATGAGAATAAGAATTTGAAATACAACTGTTTTGTGGATTTTGAAATTTGAATTTTGAAATTTGAAATTTGAAATTTGAATTTGAAATTTGAATTTGAAATTTGAATTTGAAATTTAAATTTGAAATTTGAAATTTGAAATTTGAATTTGAAATTTGAATTTGAAATTTGAAATTCAAATTTTGGATCACAATCTAAGTAGGATTCGAATTTCTTGTGGTAAATCCACAAGGAATGAAATTCGAATTTGAGTTGGATATGGAGAGGAAAATCTTGTTTGAATCTTACTTGAATTTTGAATCCAAATCCTAACAAACATGGTCGTAAATTTTGAGGATTATCCTCATGGAATTTTCAAATTTTTTGTAGATAAAGTTCAAGGAAAAATTCAAGTTTTAATCCTAGTTGAATTTGGATTCTCTCCTCCCTGATTATGGCCAAATTTTTGAGGGAATATCTCATGTAGATTTTCAGTTATTTTGGATATGAGATAAGATTTAAGCTTGAAAATCCTAGTGGAATTTTGATTCTTCCCTTATCTTTTATGGCCGAAAAATCTTGGAGGATTTTCTAAAGGGATTTTCAGATTTTTTGGTTGAAAAAGGGAGATAAAATTCTAGTTAAAATCTTGTTTAGATTTGAATTGAATAATCCTAAGTTGGCCGAAAATTTGTTGAGATTTTCCTCTTGGAAAATTCAGATTTTTTGGTTGTGGATAAGGGAGAATATCTTCTCCTAATCCAATTCGAATTCAGAGAATCACCTCATGCAAGTCTAAGAGGTCCTACCACTCCAGTTCTTTTAGACCACAAACTCTCAGGTGAGCAGGCTTATTGTTGCACAACTTACCACGATAATAAGTTCTTTAGAGATCTGGGTGGTCGGAAGAAGACTAATAGTGCTAGCATACCGATCGAGGTTCAGAGTGCCCACATACTCAGCCATTCGGGAATTGGAGAATAGTAGAGAAGGCTAGTTGGTTGAAGCCCTCCGGTCATTCTCCTCCTGCAAGATTGGCGTCCTTGAGATATGAGTTTAAATTGTTGTTGGTTTATTGTATATGGCATCATGAGATATTTAACGATCTTGAAAAATTTTTATTGTTTCGCTGCGCCACTCTGATATATTTTTTTCTGATTTATTTCCTACATTAGATTCAATATCCATCATAGTAAACATCTACAGGTTCTTATGGCTGGCACCATCATTCAAGCTCCACATGGCCTGATGCAAAACAAGGGCTATCTTTAGGTACACACCTACTAAACATATTTCATAATAAAAATACTTATCTTAACTTTTTCTTAAAAACAATGAGATAAATATAATGAGAACATCATCTCAATAAAAACCTGATTGAAATTAAAACTCATAAAGAACATCCATCATTAAAACATTATGCCATTTAAAATCATTTTCCATCTTGAATTTTGAACAAACGTATTACAAATGAATGATATTCTTAACTCTTTTGAAGAACTTACTAAGATTTGCTAACAAGGTGATGTAGTACTTCGAGACCGCAACACACTTTCTCTTTTGGGGAATTCATGTCATAAAACATAAAATTTAAAATTTCTAATTAAGAAAAACCATAGAAATCCTTCAAGCCTCATGTTTCTACTTTCTAGAAAACCCTAAAAATTAAAGTCACAGATCTAACATCCCCAATTTGAAATTTCATAATTAAATCTTTCAATGCAACACTCTATAATATCAATTCATCACCTAATCCTACAATTTTCCCCAATTCCTTAATTTCACTAAACCTTAGATTTCAAAAAATTCCAAATCAAAAGCATTAAGAAAAACCTTTAATCTCTGATGTAATCAAGATCAAAGACACGCAAGAGAAGTGAATCATGGAGATTTGGTCGTGAGAAATAACAAAATCTCTTTTTTCTTAAGGGAAGAAAGAGAATGGAGGCTTGAGAGAGAAAAAAATGAAGGCTTTCTGAAAAAAAATACATATAATGTGATTCAGACTTAAGTTTTTGGCTTTCAAATAATTAATCCTAATCATCTAATGACTAAGATTAAAAGTTGAATGGTAATCTAAGAGACTAAAATCAGCCTAGAGAAGTAACTAAGTCGGCCTTTTTTAAAATCCCATTTGTTTTTCAACACACGGGTGTCATGTCCACAACAATTTTCAATGTGGGCCCACTTTCAGGCACCATGGCCCAGGAAAACCTACTTTCTTCTTCTTCTTTTTTTTGTTTTTTGTTTTGTTTTGAGTGCTCGACCTCTCATGGTATTTGGCCATAACTTTCTACTCTGATATAAGAATTGGGTGATTCAAGTAGAATTAGAAAGATAACAAAAAGATCAACTTTGATGGAGAAAAAATTTTCAAATAGAATATTTTCCTAATCAAAATTAAGTTCTTTTCTATGAAATTCTTAATACTTAACCTCTTTAACATAAATTCTTTTTAGCGTATTAAAACTCTTGCCACTATCACCGACAAAATAATTTAATAGAACACTAGAAACATCACTTTATACTATATTTCTAAGATCACTTTGACATCTATGCTTATTAAGTTACCATGTAAACATTTGGGTATTACATTGTAATTTTAATTAAAAGCTAAATAAAGGGGCGGAGGTAGGGCCAAAAGGGGTGCATGGTAGTCGAATGGGAAATGGCTGGATGGTTATAAGGCAAGGTTGAGAAATATGAACTTTTTTTTTTTTAGAAAATCAAATGTTTAGCCATATTTTAATTTTAATTTTTAAGGTAATTTTGGACATTTTAGGTTTAGATAAGGTGTTGACAAAGAAAGAATGTTGATTAATATATTATGTGTAATATAATGATTAAAAATTTATGACTTTGAATGAATGGTGTAATTCACTAAATAAAGGTAAAATACATGGTATAAATTGTAAACAATCCTAATTTTAGATTTCATTTTAAGGGTTATTTGAGTAATTTTAGGTCAAAATTACGCGTTGATGTTGAAAATGTATAGATTAATAAATTAAATGTAATTTGAAGGTATAAGAATGTGAAATTTCAAAATGCAAGGTATACATTCTGAATAAAGGCAACATACATGGTATATTAATATAAATAACCCAATTTGAAAACATTAGCATAATAAATATGTTAGTTTCATTTATACACATATGTCCACAATTATTGTGTATATATGCATGTAATTCCTAAGTGTTCACTTAATAGGTTTGTAAGCATAAGATGTCTTAAGTGATTATAGAGTATAATATAAATTGATATTACTAACATGTTATTAATCTATGTTACAGGCGACGGCAACAAGGTTTATAAATATGCTCAAGAGAGCTCGTGTCTAAAGAGGTTAAATATTAAGAATTTTATGTGAAAGAATGTGATATTGTATTTAAAGGTAATTTTGATTAGGAAAAGTTTTTAATGGACAATATTTCCTTTATTAAAGTTGTAAATCTTTTTGTTATCTTTCCATCACCACTTAAATTGTCCAATTCTGAGATCAGAGTAGAAAGTTATGAATTCAATACCATGAGAGGTTTAGTAGCCACTAAAAAAAAAAGGGTAGGCTGTTGAGGCAATAATTAAAAATTGTCGAGGCCATAGCACCCATACGCTGAAGAGAAAAATGAGAGTTTTAAAGGGGGCCGACTTAGCGGCTTCCTTAGGCTTATTTTGGACCCTTAGATCAACATTTACTTTTTATTTTAGTTTTTGGATGATTAAGATTAATTACTTAAAAGCCAAAAGCCCTAAGCTTGAAATCATATCAAGTGTATTTTTAGAAAAACTTTCACTTTTTTTTTCCTCTCAACCTTATCTTTCTTTCTCCTCTAGAAGAAAGGATTTTTATGAATTCTCACTATCAAGCTCTAGTGATTTGCTTTTCTCTCGAGTATCTTGTCTTGATTCTATCTGAGATAAAAGGTTCTATTCTTGATTTGGGGGTTTTAGAATTTTAGGGTTTTGTGAATTTAGGGTTTTAGAAAATTATTGAATTGGAAGATGAAATTGATAATTTGGATTAATGAATTTAAAGCTTTGATGATGGAATTTTGAGTTGGGGATATATTAATAGATTTGAATTCTAGGGTTTCTAGAAAATAGAAATTTAGAGCTTTTAAGATATTAATGCTTTCCTTAATTAGAAAATATTGATTCGATGATTTTATATCATGAATTCTGCGAAGAGTAAGTGTATTGAAGTCTCGAGGCACTATGTCACTTAGTTAGCAATTTTTGCAAGTTCATAAAACAAGATAGGTACATCTTTCACATGAAACATGTTTATTCAAAAATAAAATGGTTTATAATTGGTGTACGATTTTGATAGAATATGCTATTTCTTTTACAAAAACCACAGTGTGGTTTAACATAGAAAGTAATTACTTATACTATAGTAAATACCTCATTAGTTATTTTATTTTCTTTGATAGTATATATATATTTTTCTTTTATGAAGGTTTCAGTATGTTTATAAAGAGTTATGATTTTTGTTATATTAAAAAGAGTTATGATTTTGATAAATGTTACGATTTTGTTATGGTAAAACTTATAATTGTTATAATGAATTATGATTTTTGATTATGAAAGACCATGTTAAGAATAATAAAAGTTAAAAAGTAATTAGGAGGCATGTACTAGGATCTATCCCACATATAGTTTTTTTTAGCACTGGGCTACGAGTAGCTAGAATGGGTGCTATGTTAATGCCCATAATACTAATAGTTTAATAGTTGTCTCGATGGGTTTGGAACTATAGGAAATAAATCGATAAAAACGTATCAGAGTGGCGCAGCGGAACAATAAAAAATTTTCAAGATCGTTAAATATCTCATGATGCCATATATAATAAACCAACAACAATATAAACTCATACCTCAAGGACGCCAATCTTGTAGGAGGAGAATGACTGGAGGGCTTTAACCAACTAGCCTTCTCTACTATTCTCCAATTCCTGAATGGCTGAGTGTGTGGGCACTCTAAACCTTGATCGGTATGCTAGCACTGCTAGTCTTCTTCCGACCACCCAGATCTCTAAAGAACTTATTGTTACAGTGAGTTATGCAACAATAAGCCTGTTCACCTGAAAGTCTGTGGTCTGTGAGAACTAGAGTGGCAGGACCTCTATTTATAGACTTGCATGAGCTGATTCTCTGAATTCGAATTGGATTAGGAGAAGATTTTCTCCCTTATCCACAACATAAAATCTGAAATTATCCAAGGGAAAATCCCAACAAATTTCGGCCAACATTAGGATTATCCAATTCAAATCTAAACAAGATTTTAACATGAATCTTATCTCCCTTTTTCAACCAAAAAATCCAAAAATCCAAGGGGAAAATCCCAACAAAAATTTCGGCCACTTTTGGATAAGGAAGAATCAAAATTCCACTAGGATTTTTAAGTTTGAATCTTATCTCATCCTTATCCCAAACAACCGAAAATCTCCTAGGAGATCTTCCTCAAATTTTCAGCCATAATCAGGGAGGAGAGAATCCAAATTCATCTAGGATTGAAAATTGAATTTTTCCCTGAATCTTATCCACAAAAAATTCAAAAATTCCATGAGGATAATCCTCAAAATTGTTGTCCATTATTGTTAGGATTTGGATTCAAAATTCAAGTAGGATTCTAACAAGATTTTCCTCTCTATATCCAACTCAAATTCGAATTTCATTCCTTGTGGATTTACCATAAGAAATTCGAATCCCACTTGGACTGTGATTCAAAATTTGAATTTCAAATTTCAAATTCAAATTTCAAATTCAAAATTCAAATTTCAAATTTCAAAATTCAAATTTCAAAATCCACAAAACAGTTGTATTTCAAATTCTTATTCTCATAGATAATTTTCTACAACTCCAATCCCATCTCAAATAAAATCATGGCAACTTTATTTGGAGTTTGAATAATTGTATACTCTATTATCCAAAACAAATCTGAATCTAACCGGAGAGAATCCTGTCAACCATCCTAATCCTATGACAACACCATCCATGCATAATAAACTAGCCAATAGCATACACAAATCAATTTTACCAAACGTTAAGGAATTATGTGGAGCTAGTAGAGGGACCAATTGGACATATATAATCGGGCTCCTGCAAATCCATATGATCATCATTCTTCACCGAACAACTCAATCATATGATCACTAATTTCAGAGTCACACCACTATAAACCTAAAACTGAACTCCCAACTATATACCATGTTACGTAAGCCTGTGACAAGCTATCGTCCAATGACCTTGTCATGTATGCAGAACCCTCATATGATATCCATGGTCAGCTTTAGGCCAAAGTCCGTTTAATCCTACTGATCGGGCTATCTTAAAGTTCCATTATACTACCGAATAAAGAAAATGATTATTCACCATATGTGAATAAGAAGTCATCTGCCTAGTAGATGACCCAAGCTTTTGTCCATTTTCACATTCAGTATAATGTCTTTAAAAGGATACCCTTAACTCCTCATTAGAGCTATGATTCTGATATCTGTAAACGAACCCTTCATCATATACAAGTCATGCACCCAACGAACCGGTCTATAAGCTTACTACCTTTGAGACGTTTTAGCCATTGGAATATCAAAGTACACAAGTCATATACATGACGCTATCCATCTACTCAGGATTAAGGTTACTGCACAATGAATGTCAAAAGCAGATCGATCCACCCAAAGCGGACTTCGTAGATCAATCACGCTTTAGTCCAGGTCTAATATGTCACCACCAAGCAACATATCTATGTCTCTACTTGGGAGTCTATGCTCCAGACAGTCAAGACAAGCCATCCCCTCCAAGGCTTTAGATAACATAATAGTCTTAACATGAGTTAGATCCTCGGTTTATCCCCAGAGACTATAGACCATAGTTTAGACCGCTAATTTTAGAACATTGTCTTCTCGCATACAAAAGTCCATTGCATGCAACTTTCTAACAGTTTTAACACAAGCAGTCAGGGAGTCATATTTGCTTATATTTACTTTAACATGTAAATAAAATGAGGACAGATAGCAGTGTAATGAATAACCTCTATACATAATTTTATTATCCAATTCAAAATAAATACATCAAAATGTCTCTAATGCTAAGGGCATTTCCTAACAGGAACTTGCAATCTTACATTTACCATGATTACATGCATTAGTACATCACCTAGGGCCCAAGGATAGTGAAAAAGTATAAGAAAAGATAATATGAATTGCTTATATGTGTTAATATATGTTTAATCATTACTTTTATATTTATGTTTTAAGTCATGATTTAAATACTAAGATTTGTATTTACACCAACTTATAAATAAATGATTTGTGAGAACATAGATGCACTTACTAGACAATTGCTTAAATATGGTTTTTTCGCATGTTGCAGATTAGTGTAAAGCTAAAGTATAGGTTTGGAGGAAACTCGTGTGGCACCCCGCCTAGCGCGAGCAACCAATACATGTAATAATCGCCATATTCATGGGACATAATTTCTATGTAATAAGAAATTAAGTCTATGAGTATAGTATAATTTTCCAGTTTGAATGAATTAAACGAGTAAAGAAACGTCTAATTTCTCTTCATACAGTGAAAGGGGCAACCGAGAGTGAAATCAATTCACCTTATTATGTGTGAGTGTGCATGAGTAGCACACAGTATCAAGAAACTGGTTAAGATGACCATTTCTTGACACATAACTGATGAGCTAGTCATCAGTAAGCTCAAACTAGTTATCCGAACATAACAGTGAAATCTTGAACGATAAATACACAGTATCAAGAAAATGGTTGAGATGACGTTTTCTTGACACCAAAATGATATATTTATAAACAGCATGCTCAATTTAGTCAATTGGGCACAAAACGTGAAGTCAAGTATGAGACATGCACTGTATCAGGAAAGGGGTCAAGATGACATTTCCTTAACCCGAAATTGATATATTTAAAGTCAGAATGCTTAAACGAGTCAGTTGAGCACAAAAGGTGATTTCTGGGTACGAGTCACACAGATCCAGAAACTAGTCCAGATGACTTCAGATTGCCATAAAATTGATAAATTTGGAATCAGCACGTCCAAATTAGTTAGGATAGCCTGTGTCTGAAATTTCACATGAAAAATTTGTATTATGTGTACACAGTGTCAGCATAGTTTGAGACACAACCACAGTATAGTAAATGAATAGTAACTGACTCAGAGTGGGCTCATAGGTACTACAACCCATCCAGGAATGAATAGAATAAGAATTGAACCAAGAGAATCCATTTTCGGTCAAGGTTTAGAACACAGTCGAAAAAGGACCGAACTGTTAGGAAATGCCCTAAGCACTAGAGACATTTTGATGTATTTATTTTGAACTGGATAATAAAATTATATATAGAGGTTATTCATTACATTGCTGTTTATCCTCATTCTATTTACAAGTTAAAGTAAATGTAAGCAAATATAGCTCCTTGACTACTTGTGTTAAAACTGTTAGAACGTTGCATGCAATGGACTTTTGTATGCGAGAAGACAATGTTCTAAAGTAAGTGGTCTAAACTAAAGTCTGTAGTCTATGGGGTTAGACCGAGCATCTAACTCATGTTAAGATTATTATGTTGTCTAAAGCCATGGTGGGGACGGTTTGTCTTGACTGTCTAGAGCATAGACTCCTAAGTAGAGACATAGATATGTTGCTTGGTGGTGAGATATTAGACCGGGGCTAAAGCGTGATTGATCTACGAAGTTCACTTTGAGTGGATCAATCTGCTTTTGACGTTTATTGTGCAGTAACCTTAATCCTGAGTGAATGAACAGCTTCATGTATATGACTTGTGTACTTTGATGTTCCAATGGCTAAAGCGTCTCAGAGGTAGTAAGCTTATAGACCGATTTGTTGGGTGCATGACTTGTATATGATGAAGGGTTTGTTTACATGTATCGGAATCATAGCTCTAATAAGGAGTTAAGGGTATCCTCTTAAAGGCATTATACTGAATGTGAGAATAGACAAGGCCTTGGGTCGTCTGCTTGGTGGACGACTTCTTATTCACATATAGTGAATAATCATTTTCTTATTCGGTAGTTTAATGGAACTTTAAGATAGACTGATCAGTAGGATTGAACAGACTTTGACCTAAGGCTGATCATGGATATCATATGAGGGCTCTGCATACATGACAAGGTCATTGGACGATAGCTTATCACAGGCTTATGTAATACGGTATATAATTGCAAGTTCAATTTCTGATTTATAGTGGTGTGACTCTGAAATTAGTGATCATATGATTGAGTTGTTCGGTAAAGAATGATGATCAAATGGATTCGTGGGAGCCTGATTATATATGTCCAATTGGTCCCTCTACTAGCTCCACATAATTGCTTAACGTTTGGCAAATTGATTTGTGTATACTAATGGCTAGTTTTTTATGCATGGATGGTGTTGACATAGGATTAGGATGGTGGACGAGATTCTCTCCGGTTCGGTTTAGAATTTTTTTTTGGATAATAGAGTACACAGTTATTCGAACTCCAAATAAAGTTGCCATGATATTATTCGAGATTAGATTGGAGTTGTAGAAAATTATCCATGAAAACAAGAATTTGAAATACAACTGTTTTGTGGATTTTGAAATTTGAAATTTGAAATTTGAAATTGAAATTTGAATTTGATATTTAAATTTGAAATTTGAATTTGAAATTTGAATTTGAAATTTGAAATTTGAAATTCAAATTTTGAATCACAGTCCAAGTAGGATTCGAATTTGTTGTGGTAAATCCACAAGGAATGAAATTCAAATTTGAGTTGGATATGGAGAGGAAAATCTTGTTTGATTCCTACTTGAATTTTGAATCCAAATCCTAACAAATTTGGTCGAAAATTTTGAGGAAAATCCTCACGGAATTTTCGGATTTTTTGTGGATAAGGTTTAGGGAAAAATTCAAGTTTCAATCCCAGTTGAATTTGGATACTCTCTTCCCTAGAGAATGGCTGAAATTTTTGAGGTCGATCTCATGAGGATTTTCGGCTATTTTAGATAAGAATGAGATAAAATTCAAGCTTGAAAATCCCAGTTGAATTTTGATTCTTCCCTTACTTTTTGTGGCCGAAAATATTTGTGAAAATCCTTAAATATTTTCAGATTTTTTGGTTGGATAAAAGGAGATAAAATTCAAGTTAAAATCTTGTTTTGATTTGAATCGGATAATCTCTAAATGGCTGAATTCTAGTTGGGATTTGTTAGGAAATGCCCTAAGCATTAAAGACATTTTGATGTATTTATTTTGAACTGGATAATAAAATTATATATAGAGGTTATTCATTACATTGCAATCTGTCCTCGTTTCATTTACATGTTAAAGTAAATGTAAGCAAATATGGCTCCCTGACTGCTTGTGTTAAACTGTTAGAACGTTGCATGCGATGGACTTTTGTATGCGAGAAGATAATATTCTAAAGTTAGCGGTCTAAACTATGGTCTGTAGTCTATGGGGTTAGACCAAGTATCTAACTCATGTTAAGACTATTATGTTGTCTAAAGCCTTGGAGGGGACGGTTTGTCTTGACTGTCTGGAGCTGGACTCCCAAGTAGAGACATAGAAATATTACTTGGTGGTGACATATTAGACCGGGACTAAAGCGTGATTGATCTACTAAGTCTGCTTTGAGTGGATCGATCTGCTTTTGACGTTCATTGTGCAGTAACCTTAATCCTGAGTAAAAGGACAGCTTCATGTATATGACTTGTGTACTTTGATGTTCCAATGGCTAAAGCGTCTTAGAGGTAGTAAGCTTATAGACCGGTTCGTTGGGTGCATGACTTGTATACGATGAAGGGTTCATTTACAGATATCGGAATCATAGCTTTAATGAGGAGTTAAGGGTATCCTCTTAAAGACATTATACTGAATGTGAAAAAGGACAAGGCCTTGGATCGTCTGCTTGGCGGATGACTTCTTATTCACATATGGTGACTAATTATTTTCTTTATTCAGTAGTATAATGGAATTTTAAGATAGCCTGATCATGGATATCATATGAGGGTTCTGCATAAATGACAAGGTCATTGGACGATAGCTTGTCATAGGCTTACGTAGTACAATATATAATTGGGAGTTCAATTTCAGGTTTATAGTGGTGTGACTCTGAAATTAGTGATCATATGATTGAGTTGTTTGGTGAAGAATGATGATCATATGGATTTGTGGGAGCCCGATTATATATGTCCAATCAGTCCCTCTACTAGCTCCACATAATTCCTTAATGTTTGGCAAATTGATTTGTGTATGCTCTTGGCTAGTTTATTATGCATGAATGGTGTTGACATAGGATTAGGATGGTAGACAAGATTCTCTCCGGTTGGATTCAGATTTTGTTTTGGATAATAGAGTACACAATTATTCGAACTCTAAATAAAGTTGCCATGATTTTGTTTGAGATTGGATTGGAGTTATAGAAAATTATCCATGAGAACAAGAATTTGAAATACAACTATTTTGTGGATTTTGAAATTTGAAATTTGAAATTTGAATTTGAAATTTGAATTTGAAATTTAAATTTGAAATTTGAATTTGAAATTCGAATTTGAAATTTGAAATTGAAATTGAAATTGAAATTTGAAATTTGAAATTTGAAATTTGAAATTTGAGTTTGAAATTCGAATTTGAAATTTGAAATTCAAATTTTGAATCACAGTCCAAGTGGAATTCGAATTTGTTGTGGTAAATCCACTAGGAATGAAATTCGAATTTGAGTTGGATGTGGAGAGGATAATCTTGTTCGAATCCTACTTGAATTTTGAATCCAAATCGTAACTAAAGTTGGATGAAAATTTTGAGGATTATCCTCAATGATTTTCGGATTTTTTTGTCGATAAGGTTCAAGGAAAAATTCAAGTTTCAATCCCAGTTGAATTTGGATTCTCTGCTCCCAGGTAATGGCTGAAATTTTGGAATGAATCTCCTAGGAGATTTTCGGTTATTTTGGATAAGGATGAGATAAGATTCAAGCTTGAAAATCCTAGTGGAATTTTGATTCTCCCTTATCCAAAAGTGGTCGAATTTTTGTGGAGATTTTCTCTTTAGAATTTTCGGATTTTTTGGTTAAAAAAGGGAGATAAAATTCTAGTAAAAATCTTGTTTAGATTTGGATTGGATTTATCCTAAAGTGGCTGAATTTTATTGTTGGGATTTTCCCTTGGAAAAATTCAGATTTTGTGCTTGTGGATGAGGGAGAATATCTTCTCCTAATCCAATTCGAATTCCGAGAATCACCTCATGCAGGTCTATAAATAGATGTCCTGCCACTCCAGTTCTCTCAGACCATAGACTCTCAGGTGAGCAGGCTTATTGTTGCACAACTCACCGCGACAATAAGTTCTTTAGAGATCTGGGTGGTCGGAAGAAGATTAGCAGTACTAGCATACCGATCGAGGTTCAGAGTGCCCACATACTCAGCCATTCGGGAATTGGAGAATAGTAGAGAAGGCTAGTTGGTTGAAGCCCTCTGGTCATTCTCCTCCTACAAGATTGGCGTCCTTGAGGTATGAGTTTTAATTGTTGTTGGTTTATCGTATATGGCATCATGAGATATTTAACGATCTAAAAATTTTTATTGTTCCGCTGTGCCACTCTGATGCGTTTTTACCGATTTATTGTCCTACAGGATTTTTCCCCTTGATAATTTCAGATTTTGTGAGTGGATAAGGGAGAAAATCTTCTCCTAATCCAATTCGAATTCAGAGGATTACCTCATGTAAGTCTATAAATAGGGGTCCTTCCACTTCAGTTCTCTTAGACCACAGACTCTCAGGTGAGCAGGTTTATTGTTGCACAACTCACGGTGACAATAAGTTCTTTAGAGATTTGGGTGGTCGAAAGAAGACTAGCAGTGCTAGCATACCGATCGAGATTCAGAGTGCCCGCACACTCAGCCATTCAGGAATTGGAGAATAGTAGAGAAGGCTAGTTGGTTAAAGCCCTCCGGTCATTCTCCTCTTGCAAATTGGCATCCTTGAGGTATGAGTTTAAATTGTTATTGTATATGGCATCATGAGATATTTAATGATCCTGAAAAATTTTTATTGTTCCGTTGCGTCACTCTGATACATTTTTACCGATTTATTTCCTACAATTGGTGTCAGAGCCATCTCATGACTATGCCATGTACATAAATTAGACAATTAATTAGTCTTTTTATTTATGTATGGATTTGATATTTAGAGAGTGGCATTCTAGGATTCCTTTATGTTGTTATCATGGATTATGTATGTAGTATGTGGTTATTTTATTTTTCTGAATTATTATAAGCATGTTTGTTTATGCTAGTTATGGTTCCTTAGAATTTAGAAAATTGTATCTATGAATTTTTATGTAACCATGGGAGTAGTTTATAACTACTGCAATTTTCCCATGGATTTTAATTTTTGTCTCCTAGAATTATTATGATTAGAATTTTTGTATACCGGAAACGGTTTATGATTTTTTTTTGTAATTATTCTTGGAGGAGATTGAAGTTTGAAGACCGTAATTTATTTTTTCCCAAAAGTTAAATTTAATTTAAAGGTTAAAATTTTGATTGTGTGGAAAATTTCAATTTAATTGGGATTCAAATTAATTTTTGGTGATCCTAATAGATAAATTAGAATATGACACGAAAATCTAGACACGACCCCTCGGGATAGGCCATCGGCCTTGGCGGGGCTTTAGCCCCTGCTCTCAGGCAGGATGGTGCTACAGCAGCCCCTGTACAGGCCATGACCAGCCACAGCCACAAGCTTGGCCTGCAGCGGAGGGTGGCCGTGGCCCCCCCAAGGCTGGCTGCAGCCTGGGCATGCAGCCTGCCAGCTGCTGTGCCCTGCCTAGGTGTGCAGCATGGGGTTACAGGCTTGGCCTGCAGCCCGGTAGGGCTGCACATGGGCCGGTCGTGGGCTACCAGCCCCTCCACGGTAGCTGCCAACCTCTGGGGTGGTGGGGGTGATGGTTCAAAAAATCGAAAATTTTGATTTTTAAATTTGAGATGTAATATTAAATCATGTTTACAAATATGTAATTGAAAATTTGAAATTTTTGAAATTACATATTATTACACATGATATTTAAAATTGTTTAAAATTTAAATTTGAAATTCGAAATTGAAATTTGAATTTGAAATTTAAATTTTGGAATTTAAATTTTAAATGATTCTTAGGATGAGAAATAAATGGAGAGACTACATAAAGATGGATACAAGAAGACGGAACAAAATTCAAGACCCAAAGAATGCTTTGGATGGAATTTTGTAATCTTGATTTTCTTTGTTCTAGGATGGAACCATGACTTGGTTATTCTGTCAATTATTTTTTCTGTGATATGTCATGGATGTATAAATATATATTGATGGACGTTGTGCATGCACATTTGGTAACATGTTATATAGGATAGGTGAATACTACTCATACTATATTAATCATACATATTTGTCAAAACTTGCATGTTTTTCAATATTGAGTAGGAGAGGGTTTCAAACAAAACCCACGGCCTCCATTGTTGATCCATATGTGAAAGCATGGTAATACCTCGCATCAGTTCTGCCCTGACCACACCCCTCGGCAGGTGTTTACCGCCGCCGGTATATTAGATTGGATCTCCTATGTGGAAAACGTGTTCGGGTATGATCCTATTCATGACCACCCCTCGGTGGCTTGGTAGGAGGTGGATCGGGCTACGTAAACAATGGTTATACACTCAAGACTCGTTTAGTTATTAACCTTCCCTAGAAGCTCTGTTAACTAAACTGGTGGCCAAAATAAGCGGTTATTAATATATGTCTTAACCTTGGAGGACTTAAGGCAACACATATTAATTGGACGAGGTCCATGTTCCGGCTATTTGTCTCATGACCACCCCTCTGTGGCTTGGGGCAATATGTGCTGAGAATTACCGTTGCAATGCTACATGTTTTTCAAGTTTCATGTAGGAACATACTTGTATGTTTTATTTGCTAAATTATCTGTATATTTGCTTGGGCTTTGTAATGATGTCTAGTATAATTTTATTTCAGTTCAAAATGTCACCGACACCCCTCATTTCAATACTTACTGAAAATAAATTGAATGGCGATAATTATAAAGATTGGAAAAGAAATCTGTTGATAGTTCTCAGCTGCGAGAGACACAAGTTCGTACTGGACGAACCATGCCCACTAGGGCCAAAACCTGACACACCGCTTGAGGAGGTCCCGGTTGCCTATACTCGTTGGAGAGAATCCAATGATATAGCTCGATGCTACATGCTTTCTTGCATGACGAGTGCTTTACAAAAGCAGCATGAGACTTATCAGGTTGCTTGGAAGATCATGGATAATCTGGAGGACATGTTCAGAGGCCAAGAAAAGTTGGCTCGACAGTCCGCTATAACCAGCATTATGAACTCTAAGCAAAAGGCGGGTACTCCGGTGAAGGACCATATGATCACTCTAATGGGATTCTTCGCTGAAGCTGCCGAAAACGGTGCTAAGTTGGACTACAACACCCAGATCGAGATAGTGTTTAAAACTCTGTCTAAAGATTTTGTGGGGTTTAAGGCTGCATACAATCTGGCGACAAGGGAGTTAGGACTAACCAAGCTCATGAAGCAACTCCAAGCTTATGAGCGGATGATCAGGGATGGGGATGTGGTCCAACCTAAAGGAGAGGCCAATTTGGTGGAATCTTCTAAACCCTCACGAAAGAGGAAGAGGCCAAATCAGAAATAAATGGCTTCCAGTTCTTCTAATCCTCCTGTCTCAGATGGGAAGAAGAACAAGAAGAACAAGAAGCCCAGGGACCCTAAAAAGTCCAAGTGCTTTCGCTGTGGGAAGGTAGGTCTCTTTAAGAAGGCTTGCCAGGAATTCCTAGCCGCCAAGCGCAAGGAAGGTAAGGAACTTCATTACTTAGAAGCGTGTTTGGTGGAAGAATCGAAAGACACTTGGGTCATTGATTCGGGCGCCACTAATCATGTTTGTGTTTCTATGCAGGGGTTCATGGAAACGAGAAGTCTACATGATAGGAACCTCTTGTTGCGAACTGGAGACGGTAGCTTAGTGGTGGCTGAGGCAGTGGGAGATATTTATCTTTCCTTTGATCAATTTAGGTTTATTTTATTGAAAACTGTTTTTATGTTCCTAATTTTAGGAGGAACCTTATATCGGTAGCTTGTTTAATAAAGGATTCTTATTTAGTTTCTTTCAGTAAAAGAGTTGATATTTGTAGAAATAAGTCTTCTATCTGTTCTGGATGGATGGACGGAAACCTATATTTGATCAAACCAAAGATGTACTCACTGCTTGACACCGAATTAATATATAACTCTAAAAGGTTGAAAGTTTCTCACTCTAATAAGGCGTATCTGTGGCATTTAAGACTTGGTCATATTAATCAGGATCGGATTCCAAGATTGGTGAAAGACGGTCCTCTGGAATCTCTGGAGGAGGTACGTCTTCCTCAATATGAGTCTTGTCTAGAGGGTAAAATGACTAAGAGGTCTTTTGGAGCTAAGGGTACAAGGGCACAGGAGCTCTTAGAAATTGTGCACACTTACGTATGTGGCCCCATGAACATCACAGCATGAGGAGGGTTCGAGTATTATGTCTCCTTTATAGATGATTACTCAAGATATGGATATGTGTATCTGATGCGCCGCAAGAGCGAAACCTTTGACAAGTTCAAAGAGTATCGTGCGGAAGTGGAAAAGCAATTGGATAAATCCATAAAAACACTTTGATCTAATCGAGGTGGTGAATACCTCTCCGATGAATTTCTAGGACATCTTATAGAGAACGGGATATTATCCCAATTTACTGCACCTGGTACTCCACAATAGAATGGTGTAGCCAAAAGGAGAAACAAGACCTTGTTGGATATGGTACGGTCCATGATGAGTTATTCAATACTGCCATTATCATTTTGGGGATATGCTTTACAAATGGCGTGCTATATTCTGAACCAGGTTCCAAGCAAATCAATTCCCAGAACTCTGTATGAATTGCGGCGTGGCAGGAAGCCCTCCCTTGGACATATGAGAATATGGGGCTGCCCGGCGCATGTACTGGATGGGGATGCGAAAAAGTTGGAACCAAGATCAGAATTATGTATGTTTATAGGGTATCCAAAAGGAACTAAAGGAGGTCTGTTCTATAACCCGAAGGAACAAAAAGTCATTGTTTCAACCCATGCGACATTCTTGGAGGAAAGTCACATGAATGACTTTAAGCCTCGAAGTAAAGTGGTGCTAGAGGAGTTATCAGGTGAAAGAACTGCTCCACAAATTTCGGTCTTGGACACAAGTCCGAGTTCCGGTGAAGGACCTGCAGACGATCAACAATTTAAGGTGCCACGTCGTAGTGGGAGGGTATCAAAGAAACCAAATTTCTTCATGTATGATGCTGAGGTATACCAGGCCGAGGCTCATGAACATGAGGATGATCCGGTCACCTATGACGAAGCTATAAATGATGTTGATTCTAAATCTTGGAAACAGGCTATGAACAATAAGATGGATTCTATGAAATACAACTCTGTTTGGGAACTTGTAGATTTGCCGGATGGGCTAAAACCCATTGGATGCAAGTGGGTCTACAAAAGAAATAATGATGCGGAAGGGATAGTAGAAACTTTCAAAGCTAAACTGGTTGCAAAGGGGTACACGCAAAAGGCTGTAATCGATTACGATGAAACCTTTTCGCTTGTTGCTATGCCGAAGTCTATCCGTATTCTTCTGTCCGCTGCTGCAGCTCTCGATTACGAGATCTAGCAAATGGATGTCAAGACGGCATTCTTGAATGGCCATCTTGAAGAATGTATCTATATGATATAGCCCGAAGGGTTCGTAGCGAAAGGCCAAGAAAGGAAAGTCTGCAAGTTGCTTAGATCCATTTATGGATTAAAGCAAGTATCCCACTCATCGAACTAGAGGTTTGATCAAGCGATTAAGACATTTGGTTTTGAGCAGAACGTTGATGAACCCTGTGTTTATAAACGTATTAAGGATGGAAAAGTAGTCTTTCTGATACTCTATGTCGATGATATACTACTCATTGGGAATGATGTAGGGAACTTATCATCGGCTAAGCTTTGGTTACACCAACAGTTTGACATGAAGGACTTGGGAGAAGCTAATTATGTTCTAGGCATTTGTCTCTTCAGAGATCGAAAGAACAAAATGATAGCGTTATCCCAAGCTTCATCCATAGATAAAATAATTAACAAATATGCAATGCAAGAGGCAAAGAAAGGTTCACAACCTTCTATTGCTGGTCTAACTCTTTCATTGGATGACTGTCCCAAGACATCGGAAGAAAGAGAGCGTATGAGTAAGGTCCTTTATGCATCCGCTGTGGGTAGCCTTATGTACGCTATGCTTTGCACCCGCCCGGATATATGTTTTGCAGTAGGTATGGTAAGTCGATATCAAGCAAATCCTGGAACCAAGTACTGGCAAGTAGTAAAGCATATACTCAAGTATCTTAAGAGAACGAGGGATTATGTGCTAGTGTATTCTGGAGGGGACCTAACACCCGTAGGATACACGGACTCAGACTTCCAGACTTCTAAGGATTCGAGGAAATTGACATCTGGATCAGTGTTTTTACTCGGAGGAGGAGCCATTGTGTGGAGGAGTATGAAGTAGGGCTGTACAGCTCACTCTACTATAGAGGCTGAGTATGTGGCTGCGGCTGAGGCATCTAAAGAAGCGGTTTGACTCCGCAAGTTCTTTCGAGACCTTGAGGTTATTCCGGGTGTTGACAAGCCAATCCCACGTTACTGTGATAACACAGGGGCTATTCCCAACATAAGAGAATCTCGGTACCACAAGAGGACCAAGCACATAGATCAGAGATATCATATTATTAGAGGGCACGTGGAGACAGGACTGTTAGGAAATGCCCTAAGTATTAGAGACATTTTGATGTATTCATTTTGAACTGGATAATAAAATTATACATAGAGGTTATTCATTACATTGCTATCTGTCCTCATCTTATTTACATGTTAAAGTAAATGTAAGCAAATATGGCTCACTGACTGCTTGTGTTAAAACTGTTAGAACGTTGCATGCAATGGAGTTTTGTATGCGAGAAGACAATGTTCTAAAGTTAGCAGTCTAAATTATGGTCTGTAGTCTATGGGGTTAGACCGAGCATCTAACTCATGTTAAGACTATTATGTTGTCTAAAGCCTTAGAGGGGACGGTTTGTCTTGACTGTCTGGAGCTGGACTCCCAAGTAGAGACATGGATATGTTGCTTGGTGGTGACATATTAGGCCGGGACTAAAGCGTGATTGATCTACGCAGTCCGCTATGAGTGGATCAATCTGCTTTTGACGTTCATTATGCAATAACCTTAATCCTGAGTAAATGAACTACTTCATGTATATGACTTGTGTACTTTGATGTTCCAATGGCTAAAGCGTCTCAGAGGTAGTAAGCTTATAGACCGGTTCGTTGGGTGCATGACTTGTATACGATGAAGGGTTTGTTTGCAGATATCGGAATCATAGCTCTGAGGAGTTAAAGGTATCCTCTTAAAGGCATTATACTGAATGTGAAAATGGACAAGGCCTTGGGTCGTCTGCTGGGCGGATGACTTCTTATTCACATATGGTGAATAATCATTTTCTTGATTCGGTAGTATAATGGAACTTTAAGATAGCCTGATCAGTAGGATTAAACGGACTTTGACCTAAGGCTGATCATGGATATCATATGAGGGTTTTGCATATATGACAAGGTCATTGGATGGTAGCTCGTCACAGGCTTACGTAATACGGTATATAATTGGGAGTTCAGTTTCAGGTTTATAGTGGTGTGACTCTGAAATTAGTGATCATATGATTGAGTTGTTCGGTACAGAATGATGATCATATGGAATCACGGGAGCCCGATTATATATGTCCAATCAGTCCCTCTACTAGCTCCACATAATTCCTTAACGATTGGCAAATTGATTTGTGTATGCTATTGGCTAGTTTATTATGCATGGATGGTGATGACACAGGATTAGGATGGTAGACAAGATTCTCTCCGGTTGGATTCAGATTTTGTTTTGGATAATAGAGTACACAATTATTCGAACTCCAAATAAAGTTGCCATGATTTTATTTGAGATTGGATTGGAGTTGTAGAAAATTATCCATGAGAACAAGAATATGAAACACAACCATTTTGTGGAATTTGAAATTTGAATTTTGAAATTTGAAATTTGAAATTTGAATTTTGAAATTTGAAATTTGAATTTTGAATTTGAAATTTGAATTTGAAATTTGAAATTTGAAATTTGAAATTTGAAATTTGAATTTGAAATTTGAATTTGAAATTTGAAATTCAAATTTTGAATCACAGTCCAAGTAGGATTCGAATTTGTTGTGGAAAATCCACAAGGTTTGAAATTCGAATTTGAGTTGGATTTGGAGAGGATAATCTTGTTAGAATCCTACTTGAATTTTGAATCCAAATCCCAACAAATAAGGGACGAAATTTTTGAGGATAATCCTCATGAAAATTTCGGATTTTGTGGATGAGATTCAATGGTAAATTCAAGCTTCAATCCTAGTTGAATTTGGATTCTCTCTACTCCCTAAAAGTGGCCGAAATTTTGGAGCCTTAATCCTAGGAAATTCGGTTATTTTTTGGATAAGGTTGAGATGAGATTTAGCTTGAAAAATCCTAGTGGAATTTTGATTCTTCCTTATCCTAAAAGTGGCCGAAAATTTGGAGAAGATTTTCTCCTAAAGATTTCAGATTTTTTGGTTGAAAAAGGGAGATAAAATTCTAGTTAAAATCTTGTTTAGATTTGGATTGGATCTATCCTAAGAAAACCGAATTTTTAGTGGAGATTCTCCCTTGGAAAAATTCGGATTTTATGGGTTTGGATAAGGGAAAATATCTTTTCCTAATCCAATTCAAATTCAGAGATTCACCTCATGCAGGTCTATAAATAGAGGTCCTGCCACTCCAGTTCTCTCAGACCACAGACTCTCAGGTGAGCAGGCTTATTGTTGCACAGCTCATCGTGACAATAAAGTTCTTTAGAGATCTGGGTGGTCAGAAGAAGACTAGCAGTGCTAGCATACCGATCGAGATTCAGAGTGCCCACACACTCAGCCATTCGGGAATTGGAGAATAGTAGAGAACGCTAGTTGGTTGAAGCCTCCGGTCATTCTCCTCCTGCAAGATTGGCGTCCTTGAGGTATGAGCTTTAATTGTTGTTGGTTTATTGTATATGGCATCATGAGATATTTAACGATCTAAAAATTTTTATTGTTCTGCTGCGCCGCTCTGATACGTTTTTACCGATTTATTTTCCTACAATTGGTATCAGAGCCATCTCATGACTATGCCATGTACATAAATTAGACAATTACTTAGTCTTTTTATTTATGTATGGATTTGATATTTAGAGAGTGGCATTCTAGGGTTCCTTTATGTTGTTATCATGTATTATGTATAAAGTATGTGGTTATTTTATTTTTTTGAATTATTATAAGCATGCTTGTTTATACCAGTTATGGTTCCTTAGAATTTAGAAAAATTGTATCTAGGAATTTTTATGTAACCATGGGAGCAGTTTATTAACACTGTAATTTTCCCATGGATATTAATTCTTGTCTCTTAGAATTTTTATGGTTAGAATTTTTTGAACACCGGAAACGGTTTAGGAATTTTTTATGTAATTATTCTTGGAGGAGATTGAAGATTGAAGACCGTAATTTATTTTTCCCAAAAGTTAAATTTAATTTAAATATTGAAATTTTGATTGTGTGGAAAATTTCAATTAATTAGGATTCAAATTAATTTTTGGAGATCCTAATAAGTAAATTGGAATATGGCACGAAAATCGAGACACGACCCCTCGGGATAGGCCGACAAACCTTGGTGGGGCTGCAGCCCCTGCCCTCGGGCAGGATGGGGCTGCGGCAGCCCCTGAGCAGGCCCACACCACCCACGGCCGCAGGTTCTGCCTGCAGCCAGGGGTGGCCGTGGCCTGCCCAAGGCTGGCCGCAGCCTGGACGTGCAGCCTCTGGCTGCAGGCGCTGCCTGCAGCCTGCCGGCTGCTGCGCCCAGTCTGGGCGTGCAGCCTGGCACTGCAGGCTTGGCCTGCAGCCCGGCAGGGCTGCACAAGGGACGGCCGTGGGCTACCAGCCCCTCCGGGGTTGATGGCTGCCCATGGCGGCTGCCGCCTACGGGGGCGGCGGTCCGACGGTCCAAAAATCAGAAAATTTTGATTTTTAAATTTGAGATTTAATTTTAAATCATGTTTAAAAATATGTAATTAAAATTTTGAAATTTTTGAAATTACATATTATTACACATGATGTTTTAAAATTGTTTAAGATTCAAATTTGAAATTTAAATTTGAAATTCGAATTTGGAATTTGAATTTGAAATTTAAATTTTGGGAGATTTAAATTTTAAATAATTCTTGGGATGAGAAATAAATAGAGAAGCTACATAAAGAAGGATACAAGAAGACGGAACAGAATTCAAGACCCAAAGAATGCTTTGGATGGAATTTTGTAATCTTTATTTTCTTTGTTCTAGGATGGAACCATAGCTTGGTTATTCTGTCAATTATTTTTTCTATGATATGTCATGGATATATAAATATGCATTGATGGATGTTTTGTATGCATATTTGATAACATGTCATATAGGATAGGTGAGTGCCGCTCATACTATATTGATTATACATAATTTGTCAAAACTTGCATGTTTTTCAAAATATTGAGTGGGAAAGGGTTTCAAACAAAACCCACGGCCTCCATTGTTGATCCATATGTGAAAGCATGGTAACGCCTCGCGTCAGTTCTGACCTGACCACACCCCTCGGTAGGTGTTTACCGCCGTCGGTATACTAGATTGGATCTCCTATGTGGAAAACGTGTTCGGGTGCGATCCTATTCATGACCACCCCTCGGTGGCTTGGTAGGACGTGGATCAGGCTACGTAAACAATGGTTATACACTCAAGACTCGTTTAGTTATTAACCTTCCCTAGAAGCTCTGTTAACTAAACTGGTGGCCAAATAAGCGGTTATTAATATATGTCTTAACCTTGGAGGATTTAAGGTAACATATATTAATTGGACGGGGTCCATGTTCCGGCTATTTGTTCTCATGACCATCCCTCGGTGGCTTGGGGCAATAGGTGCTGTGAATTACCATTGCAATGCTACATGTTTTTTCAAGTTTCATGTAGGAACATACTTGTATGTTTTTATTTGCTAAATTATCTGTATATTTGCTTGGGCTTTGTAATGATGTCTAGTATAATTTTATTTCAGTTCAAAATGTCACCGACACCCCTCATTTCAATACTTACTGAAAATAAGTTGAATGGCGACAATTATAAAGACTGGGAAAGAAATCTATTAATAGTTCTCAGCTGCGAGAGACACAAGTTCGTACTGGACGAACCATGCCCACCTGGGCCCAAACCTGACACACCATTTGAGGAGGTCCCGGTTGCCTATAATCGTTGGAGAGAATCCAATGAAATAGCTCGATGCTACATCCTTGCTAGCATGACGAGTGCTTTACAAAAGCAGCATGAGACTTATCAAGTTGCTGGGGAGATCATGGATAATCTGGAGGACATGTTCGGAGGCCAAGAAAAATTGGCTCGACAGTCCGCTATCACCAGCATTATGAACTCTAAGCAAAAGGCGGGTGCTCCGGTGAAGGACCATATGATCACTCTAATGGGATTCTTCGCTGAGGCTGCCGAGAATGGTGCTGAGTTGGACTATAACACCCAGATCGAGATGGTGTTCAAGACTCTGTCTAAAGATTTTGTGGGGTTTAAGGCCGCATACAATCTGGCGACAAAGGAGTTAGGACTAACCGAGCTCATGAAGCAACTACAGGCTTATGAGCGGATGATCAGGGATGAGGATACGGTCCGACCTAAAGGAGAGGCCAATTTGGCGGAATCTTCCAATCCCTCATGGAAGAGGAAGAGGCCAAATAAGAAGCAAGTGGCTTCCAGTTCTTCTAATCCTCCTGTCTCGGACGGGAAGAAGAAGAAGAAGAACAAGAAGCCAAAGGACCCTAAAAAGTCCAAATGCTTCCACTGTGGGAAGGTAGGCCACTTCAAGAAGGCTTGCCGGGAATTCCTAGCCTCCAAGGGCAAGGAAGGTAAGGAATTCATTACTTAGAAGCGTGTTTGGTGGAAGAATCGAAAGACACATGGGTCATTGATTCGGGTGCCACTAATCATGTTTGTGTTTCTATGCAGGGGTTCGTGGAAACGAGAAGTCTACATGATAGGAGCCTCTCGTTGCGGACTGGAGATGGTAGCTTTGTGGTGGCTGAGGCAGTGGGAGGCGTTCATCTTTATTTTGATCAATTTAGGTTTATTTTATTGAAAGACTGTTTTTATGTTCCTAATTTTAGGAGGAACCTTATATCGGTAGCTTGTTTAATAAAGGATTCTTATTCAGTTTCTTTTAGTAAAAGAGTTGATATTCGTAGAAATAAGTCTTTTATCTGTTCTGGATGGATGGATGGAAACCTATATTTGATCAGACCAAAGATGTACTCACTGCTTGACACTGAATTAATTGATAACTCTAAAAGGTTGAAAGTTTCTCACTCTAACAAGGCGTATCTTTGGCATTTAAGACTTGGTCATATTAATCAGGATAGGATTCAAAATTGATGAAAGACGGTCCTCTGGAATCTCTGGAAGAGGTACGACTTCCCCAATGTGAGTCTTGTCTAGAGGGTAAGATGACTAAGAGGTCTTTTGGAGCTAAGGGTACAAGGGCACAGGAGCTCTTAGAAATTGTGCACACTGACGTATGTGGCCCCATGAACGTCACAGCACGAGGAGGGTTCAAGTACTATGTCTCTTTCATAGATGATTACTCGAGGTATGGATATGTGTATCTGATGCACCGCAAGAGCGAAACCTTTGATAAATTCAAAGAGTATCGTGCGGAAGTGGAAAAGCAATTGGATAAATCCATAAAGACACTTCGATCTGATCGAGGTGGCGAATACCTCTCCGATGAATTTCTAGGACATCTTGTAGAGAATGGGATATTATCTCAATTGACTGCACCTGGTACTCCACAACAGAATGGTGTAGCCGAAAGGAGAAACAGGACCTTATTGGATATGGTACGGTCCATGATGAGTTACTCAACGCTGCCATTATCATTTTGGGGACATGCTTTACAAACGGCGTGCTATATTCTGAACCAGGTTCCGAGCAAATCAATTCCTAGAACTCCGTATGAATTGTGGCGTGGCAGGAAGCCCTCCCTTGGACATATGAGAATATGGGGCTACCCGGCACATGTACTGGATGGGGATGCGAAGAAGTTGGAACCAAGATCAGAATTGTGCATGTTTGTAGGGTATCCCAAAGGAACTAAAGGAGGTCTGTTCTATAACCCGAAGGAACAAAAGGTCATTGTCTCAACCCATGCGACATTCTTGGAGGAAAGTCACATGAATGACTTTAAGCCTCGAAGCAAAGTGGTGCTAGAGGAGTTATCGGGTGAAAGAACTGCTCCACAGATTTCGGTCTTGGACGCAAGTCCGAGTTCCAGTGAAAGACCTGCAGACGATCAACAATTTAGGGTGCCTCGTCGTAGTGGGAGGGTTTCTAAGAAACCTAATTTCTTTATGTATGATGCTGAGGTATACCAGGCCGAGGCTCATGAGCATGAGGAAGATCCGGTCACATATGATGAAGCTATAAAGGATGTTGATTCTAGATCTTGGAAACAGGCTATGAACAATGAGATGGATTCTATGAAATCCAACTCTGTTTGGGAACTTGTAGATTTGCCGGATGGGATAAAACCCATTGGATGCAAATGGGTCTACAAAAGAAAGAAGGATGCGGAAGGGAGAGTGGAAACTTTCAAAGCTAGACTGGTTGCAAAGGGATACACGCAAAAGGCTGGAATCGATTACGAGGAAACCTTTTCGCCTGTTGCTATGCTTAAGTCTATCCGTATTCTTCTATCCATTGCTGCGGCTCTCGATTACGAGATCTGGCAAATGGATGTCAAGACGGCATTCTTAAATGGCCATCTTGAAGAGTGTATCTATATGATACAGCCTGAAGGGTTCGTAGCAAAAGGCCAAGATAGGAAAGTCTGCAAGTTGCTTAGATCCATTTATGGATTAAAGCAGGCATCCCGCTCATGGAACCAGAGGTTTGATCAAGCGATTAAGACATTTGGTTTTGAGCAGAACGTTGATGAACCTTGTGTTTATAAACGTATTAAGGATGGAATAGTGGTTTTTCTGATACTCTATGTCGATGATATACTACTCATTGGGAATGATGTAGGGAACTTATCATCGGTCAAGCTTTGGTTACACCAACAGTTTGACATGAAGGACTTGGGAGAAGCTAATTATGTTCTAGGCATTCGTCTCTTCAGAGATCGAAAGAACAAAATGATAGCGTTATCCCAAGCTTCATACATAGATAAAATAATTGACAAATATGCAATGCTAGAGGCAAAGAAAGGCTCACAACCTTCTATTGCCGGTTTAACTCTTTCATTGGATGACTGTCCCAAGACATCGGAAGAAAGAGAGCGTATGAGTAAGGTCCCTTATGCATCCGCTGTGGGTAGCCTTATGTACGCTATGCTTTGCACTCGCCCGGACATATGTTTTGCAGTAGGTATGCTGAGTCGATATCAAGCGAATCCTGGAACCAAGCACTGGCAAGCAGTAAAGCATATACTCAAGTATCTTAAGAGAACGAGGGATTATATGCTAGTGTATTCTGGAGGGGACCTAACACCCGTAGGATACACGGACTCAGACTTCCAGACTTGTAAGGATTCGAGGAAATCGACATCTGGATCAGTGTTTTTACTCGGAGGAGGCGCCATTGTGTGGAGGAGCGTGAAGCAGGGCTGCACAGCTGACTCTACTATGGAGGCTGAGTATGTGGCTGCGGCTGAGGCATCTAAAGAAGCGGTTTGGCTCCGCAAGTTCTTTAGAGACCTTGAGGTCATTCCGGGTGTTGACAAGCCTATCACACTTTACTGTGATAATACAGGGGCTATTGCCAACACAAGGGAATCTCGGCACCACAAGAGGACCAAGCACATCGATCGGAGGTATCACATTATTAGAGGCCATGTGGAGACAGGACAAGTGGATGTTTGTAAGATCGCGTCCGAGGACAACATCGCTGATCCCTTTACTAAGACTTTGGTAGCTAGAAGCTTTGAGAGGCATGTAGAGGCGATGGGGATGCGTAACATGGCACATCTACTGGCTTAGGGCAAGTGGGAGATTGTTAGGAAATGCCCTAAGTATTAGAGACATTTTGATGTATTCATTTTGAACTGGATAATAAAATTATACTTAGAGGTTATTCATTACATTGCTATCTGTCCTCGTCTTATTTACATGTTAAAGTAAATGTAAGCAAATATGGCTCACTGACTGCTTGTGTTAAAACTGTTAGAACATTGCATGCAATGGACTTTTGTATGCGAGAAGACAATGTTCTAAAGTTAGCAGTCTAAACTATGGTCTGTAGTCTATGGGGTTAGACCGAGCATCTAACTCATGTTAAGACTATTATGTTGTCTAAAGCCTTAGAGGGGACGGTCTGTCTTGACTGTCTGGAGCTGGACTCCCAAGTAGAGACATGGATATGTTGCTTGGTGGTGACATATTAGACCGGGACTAAAGCGTGATTGATCTACGTAGTCCGCTATGAGTGGATCAATCTACTTTTGACGTTCATTGTGCAATAACCTTAATCCTGAGTAAATGAACTACTTCATGTATATGACTTGTGTACTTTGATGTTCCAATGGCTAAAGCGTCTCAGAAGTAGTAAGCTTATAGACCGGTTCGTTGGGTGCATGACTTGTATACGATGAAGGGTTTGTTTGCAGATATCGGAATCATAGCTCTGAGGAGTTAAAGGTATCCTCTTAAAGGCATTATACTGAATGTGAAAATGGACAAGGCCTTGGGTCGTCTGCTGGGCGGATGACTTCTTATTCACATATGGTGAATAATCATTTTCTAGATTCGGTAGTATAATGGAACTTTAAGATAGCCTGATTAGTAGGATTAAACGGACTTTGACCTAAGGCAGATCATGGATATCATATGAGGGTTTTGCATATATGACAAGGTCATTGGATGGTAGCTCATCACAGGCTTACGTAATACGGTATATAATTGGGAGTTCAGTTTCAGGTTTATAGTGGTGTGACTCTGAAATTAGTGATCATATGATTGAGTTGTTCGGTACAGAATGATGATCATATGGAATCACGGGAGCCCGATTATATATGTCCAATCAGTCCCTCTACTAGCTCCACATAATTCCTTAACGTTTGGCAAATTGATTTGTGTATGCTATTGGCTAGTTTATTATGCATGGATGGTGATGACACAGGATTAGGATGGTAGACAAGATTCTCTCCGGTTGGATTCAGATTTTGTTTTGGATAATAGAGTACACAATTATTCGAACTCCAAATAAAGTTGCCATGATTTTATTTGAGATTGGATTGGAGTTGTAGAAAATTATCCATGAGAACAAGAATATGAAACACAACCGTTTTGTGGAATTTGAAATTTGAAATTTGAATTTGAAATTTGAATTTGAAATTTGAATTTGAAATTCGAATTTGAAATTTGAATTTGAAATTTAAATTTGAAATTTGAAATTTGAAATTTGAAATTTGAAATTGAAATTTGAATTTGAAATTTGAAATTCAAATTTTGAATCACAGTCCAAGTAGGATTCGAATTTGTTGTGGAAAATCCACAAGGTTTGAAATTCGAATTTGAGTTGGATTTCGAGAGGATAATCTTGTTAGAATCCTACTTGAATTTTGAATCCAAATCCCAACAAATAAGGGACGAAATTTTGAGGATAATCCTCATGAAAGATTTCGGATTTTTTGGATAAGATTCAAGGGAATATTCAAGCTTCAATCCTAGTTGAATTTGGTTTCTCTCTCCTCCCAAAAGTGGCCGAAATTTTGGATCCCTAATCCTAGGAAATTCGGTTATTTTTGGATAAGGTTAAGATGAGATTTTGCTTGAGAAATCCTAGTGGAATTTTGATTCTCCCTTATCCTAAAAGTGGCCGAAAATTTGGAGGATTTTCTCCTTGTGAATTTCGGATTTTTTGGTTGGAAAAGGGAGATAAAATTCTAGCTAAAATCTTGTTAAGATTTGGATTGGATTTATCTAGAAAAACCGAATTTAATTGTGGAGATTCTCCCTTGGAAAATTCGGATTTTTTGGGTTTGGATAAGGGAAAATATCTTTTCCTAGTCCAATTCAAATTCAGAGATTCACCTCATGCAGGTCTATAAATAGAGGTCCTGCCACTCCAGTTCTCTCAGACCACAGACTCTCAGGTGAGCAGGCTTATTGTTGCACAGCTCATCGTGACAATAAAGTTCTTTAGAGATCTGGGTGGTCGGAAGAAGACTAGCAGTGCTAGCATACCGATCGAGGTTCAGAGTGCCCACACACTCAGCCATTCGGGAATTGGAGAATAGTAGAGAAGGCTAGTTGGTTGAAGCCTCCGGTCACTCTCCTCCTGTTCATTGGCGTCCTTGAGGTATGAGTTTTAATTGTTGTTGATTTATTGTATATGGCATCATGAGATATTTAACGATCTAAAAATTTTTATTGTTCCGCTGCGCCACTCTGATACGTTTTTACCGGTTTATTTTCCTACAATTGGCTAGTTTATTATGCATGGATGGTGATGACACAGGATTAGGATGGTAGACAAGATTCTCTCCGGTTGGATTCAGATTTTGTTTTGGATAATAGAGTACACAATTATTCGAACTCCAAATAAAGTTGCCATGATTTTATTTGAGATTGGATTGGAGTTGTAGAAAATTATCCATGAGAACAAGAATATGAAACACAACCGTTTTGCGGAATTTGAAATTTGAATTTTGAATTTTGAAATTTGAATTTTGAAATTCAAATTGTTGCACAGCTCATCGTGACAATAAAGTTCTTTAGAGATCTGGGTGGTCAGAAGAAGACTAGCAGTGCTAGCATACCGATCGAGGTTCAGAGTGCCCACACACTCAGCCATTCAGGAATTGGAGAATAGTAGAGAAGGCTAGTTGGTTGAAGCCTCCGGTCATTCTCCTCCTGCAAGATTGGCGTCCTTGAGGTATGAGTTTTAATTGTTGTTGGTTTATTGTATATGGCATCATGAGATATTTAACGATCTAAAAATTTTTATTGTTCCGCTGCGCCACTCTGATACGTTTTTACCGATTTATTTTCCTACAAGGACAACATTGCCGATCCCTTTATTAAGACTTTGGTGGCTAGAAGCTTTGAGAGGCACGTAGAGGTGATGGGGATGCGTAACATGGCACATCTGCTGGCTTAGGGCAAGTGGGAGATTGTTAGTAAATGCCCTAAGCATTAGAGACATTTTGATGTATTTATTTTGAACTGGATAATAAAATTATATATAGAGGTTATTCATTACATTGCTATCTGTCCCCGTTTTATTTACATGTTAAAGTAAATGCAAGCAAATATGGCTCCCTGACTGCTTGGGTTAAACTGTTAGAACGTTGCATGCGATGGACTTTTGTATGCGAGAAGACAATATTCTAAAGTTAGCGGTCTAAACTATATATAGAGGTTATTCATTGCATTGTTATCTGTCCTCGTTTTATTTACATGTTAAAGTAAATGTAAGCGAATATGGCTCCCTGACTGCTTGTATTAAACTGTTAGAACGTTGCATGCGATGGAATTTTGTATGCGAGAAGACAATGTTCTAAAGTTAGCGGTCTAAACTATGGTCTGTAGTCTATGGGGTTAGACCGAGCATTTAACTCATGTTAAGACTATTATGTTGGCTAAAGCCTTGGAGGGAATGGTTTGTCTTGATTGTCTGGAGCTGGACTCCCAAGTAGAGACATAGATATGTTGCTTAGTGGTGATATATTAGACCGGGACTAAAGCATGATTGATCTACGAAGTTTGCTTTGAGTGGATCGATCTGCTTTTGACGTTCATTGTACAGTAACCTTAATCCTGAGTAAAAGAACAGCTTCATGTATATGACTTGTATACTTTGATGTTCCAATGGCTAAAGTGTCTCAGAGGTAGTAAGCTTATAGACTGATTCGTTGGGTGCATGACTTGTATACGATGAAGGGTTCGTTTACAGATATTGGAATCATAGCTCTAATGAGGAGTTAAGGGTATCCACTTAAAGGCATTATACTGAATGTGAAAATAGACAAGGCCTTGGGTCGTCTGCTGGGCAGATGACTTCTTATTCACATATGGTGAATAATCATTTTCTTAATTCGATAGTATAATGGAACTTTAAGACAGCCTCATCAGCAGGATTGAACGGACTTTGGCCTAAGGCTGATCATTAGATCATATGAGGGTTCTGCATACATGACAAGGTCATTGGACGATAGCTTGTCACAGGCTTACGTAGTACGGTATATAATTGGGAGGTCAGTTTCAGGTTTATAGTGGTGTGACTTTTAAATTAGTGATCATATGATTGAGTTGTTCGGTGAAGAATGATGATCATATGGATTTATGAGAGCTCGATTATATATGTCCAATCAGTCCCTCTACTAGCTCCACATAATTCCTTAACGTTTGGCAAATTGATTTGTGTATGCTCTTGGCTAGTTTATTATGCATGGATGGTGTTGACATAGGATTAGGATGGTAGAAAAGATTCTCTCCGGTTGGATTCAGATTTTGTTTTGGATAATAGAGTACACAATTATTCGAACATCCAAATAAAGTTGCCATGATTTTGTTTGAGATTGGATTGGAGTTATAGAAAATTATCCATAAGAACAAGAATTCGAAATACAACTGTTTTGTGGATTTTGAAATTTGAAATTTGAAATTGGAATTTGAAATTTGAAATTGAAATTCGAATTTGAAATTTGAAATTGAAATTGAAATTTGAAATTTGAAATTTGAAATATGAAATTTGAAATTTGAATTTGAAATTCGAATTTGAAATTCGAATTTGAAATTTGAAATTCAAATTTTGAATCGCAGTCCAAGTGGGATTCGAATTTGTTGTGGTAAATCCACAATGAATGAAATTCAAATTTGAGTTGGATATGGAGAGGATAATCTTGTTAGAATCCTACTTGAATTTTGAATCCAAATCCTAACTAAAGTTGGACGAAAATTTTGAGGATTATCCTCAATGATTTTCAGATTTTTTTGTCGATAAGGTTCAAGGAAAAATTCAAGTTTCAATCCCAGTTGAATTTAGATTCTCCCCTCCCAGATAATGGCCGAAATTTTGGAATGAATCTCCTAGGAGATTTTCGGTTATTTTGGATAAAGATAAGATAAGATTCAAGTTTGAAAATCCTAGTGGAATTTTGATTCTCCCTTATCCAAAAGTGGCCTAATTTTTGTGGAGATTTTCACCTTAGAATTTTTAGATTTTTTGGTTGAAAAAGGGAGATAAAATTCTAGTTAAAATCTTGTTTAGATTTGGAATGTATTTATCCTAAAGTGACCGAATTTTATTGCTGGGATTTTCCCTTGGAAAAATTCAGATTTTGTACTTGTGGATAAGGGAGAATATCTTCTCCTAATCTAATTTGAATTCCGAGAATCACCTCATGCAGGTCTATAAATAGAGGTCCTGCCACTCCAGTTCTCTCAGACCACAGACTCTCGGGTGAGCAGGCTTATTGTTGCACAGCCCACCGTGACAATAAGTTCTTTAGAGATCTGGGTGGTCGGAAGAAGACTAGTAGTGCTAGAATACCGATCGAGGTTCCGAGTGCCCACATACTCAGCCATTCAGGAATTGGAGAATAGTAGAGAAGGCTAATTGGTTGAAGCCCTCCAATCATTCTCTTCCTGCAAGATTGGCGTCCTTGAGGTATGAGTTTTAACTGTTGTTGGTTTATTGTATATGGCATCATGAGATATTTAACGATCTAAAAATTTTTATTGTTCCGCTGTGTCACTCTGATAGATTTTTACCGATTTATTATCCTACAGGATTTTTCCCCTTAATAATTTTGGATTTTGTGAGTGGATAAGGGAGAAAATCTTCTCATAATCCAATTCGAATTCAGAGGATCACCTCATGCAAGTCTGTAAATAGGGGTCTTGCCACTTCAGTTCTCTTAGACCATAGACTCTCAGGTGAGCAGGCTTATTGTTGCACAACTCACCACGACAATAAGTTCTTTAGAGATCTGGGTGGTCTAAAGAAGACTAGCAGTGCTAGCATACCGATCGAGATTCAGAGTGCCCACACACTCAGCCATTCGGGAATTGGAGAATAGTAGAGAAGGCTAGTTGGTTGAAGCCCTCTGGTCATTCTCCTCCTACAGATTGGCATCCTTGAGGTATGAGTTTAAATTGTTATTGATTTATTGTATATAGCATCATGAGATATTTAACGATCTTGAAAAATTTTTATTGTTCCACTGCGCCACTCTGATACACTTTTACCGATTTATTTCCTACAATTGGTGTCAGAGCCATCTCATGACTATGCCATGTGCATAAATTAGACAATTAATTAGTCTTTTATTTATGTATGGATTTGATATTTAGAGAGTGGCATTCTAGGATTCCTTTATGTTGTTATCATGGATTATGTACGTAGTATGTGGTTATTTTATTTTTCTGAATTATTATAAGCATGCTTGTTTATGCCAATTATGGTTCCTTAGAATTTAGAAAATTGTATCTATGAATTTTTATGTAACCATGGGAGTAGTTTATAACTACCGTAATTTTCCCATGGATTTTAATTTTTGTCTCTTAGAATTATTATGATTAAAATTTTTGTACACCGGAAATGGTTTAGGATTTTTTTTGTAATTATTCTTGGAGGAGATTGAAGTTTGAAGACCGTAATTTATTTTTTCCCAAAAGTTAAATTTAATTTAAAGGTTGAAATTTTGATTGTGTGGAAAATTTTGAATTTAATTGGGATTCAAATTAATTTTTGGTGATTGTAATGGATAAATTGGAATATGACACGAAAATCGAGACACGACCCCTCGGGATAGGCCATCGGCCTTGGTAGGGTTGTAGCCCCTGCACTTAGGCAGGATGGGGCTGCGGCAGCCCTTGTACAGGCCATGACCACCCACAGCCGCAAGCTTGGCCTGCAGCCGAGGGTGGCCGTGGCCCCCCCAAGTCTGGCCGCAGCCTGGGCGTGCAGCCTGCCGGCTGCTGCGCCCAGCCTACGCGTGCAGCGTGGGGCTGCGCATGGGGTGGCCGTGGGCTGCCAGCCCCTCCACGGTAGCTGCCAACCTCCGGGGCGGTGGGGGCGACGGTTCAAAAAATCGAAAATTTTGATTTTTAAATTTGAGATGTAATATTAAATCATGTTTAAAAATATGTAATTGAAAATTTGAAATTTTTGAAATTACATATTATTACACATGATATTTAAAATTGTTTAAAATTTAAATTTGAAATTCGAAATTGAAATTTGAATTTAAAATTTAAATTTTTGGAATTTAAATTTTAAATGATTCTTGGGATGAGAAATAAATAGAGAGGCTACATAAAGATGAATACAAGAAGACGGAACAAAATTCAAGACCCAAAGAATACTTTGGATGGAAGTTTGTAATCTTTATTTTCTTTGTTCTAGGATGGAATCATGACTTGGTTATTCTGTCAATTATTTTTTCTGTGATATGTCATGGATGTATAAATATGTATTGATGGATGTTGTGCATGCATATTTGGTAACATGTCATATAGGATAGGTGAATACTACTCATACTATATTAATCATACATATTTGTCAAAACTTGCATGTTTTTCAAAATATTGAGTGGGAGAGGGTTTCAAACAAAACCCACGGCCTCCATTGTTGATCCATATGTGAAAGCATGGTAATGCCTCGTGTCAGTTCTGCCCTGACCACACCCCTCGGTAGGTGTTTACCGTCGCCGGTATACTAGATTGGATCTCCTATGTGGAAAACGTGTTCGGGTACGATCCTATTCATGACCACCCCTCGGTGGCTTGGTAGGATGTGGATCGGGCTACGTAAACAATGGTTATACACTCAAGACTCGTTTAGTTATTAACCTTCCCTAGAAGCTCTGTTAACTAAACTAGTGGCCAAAATAAGCAGTTTTTAATATATGTCTTAACCTTGGAGGACTTAAGGCAACACATATTAATTGGATGAGGTCCATGTTCTAGCTATTTGTCTCATGACCACCCCTCGGTGGCTTGAGGTAATAGGTGCTGAGAATTACCGTTACAATACTACAAGTTTTTCAAGTTTCATGTAGGAACATACTTGTATGTTTTATTTGCTAAAATATCTGTATATTTGCTTGGCTTTGTAATGATGTCTAGTATAATTTTATTTCAATTCAAAATGTCACCGATACCCCTCATTTCAATACTTACTGAGAATAAACTGAATGGCGATAATTATAAAGACTGGAAAAGAAATCTGTTGATAGTCCTTAGCTGCGAAAGACATAAGTTCGTACTGGACGAACCATGCCTACTTGGGCCCAAACCTGACACACCGCTTGAGGAAATCTCGATTGCCTATACTTGTTGGAGAGAATCCAATGAGATAGCTTGGTGGTACATTCTGGCTAGCATGACGAGTGCTTTACAAAAGCAGCATGAGACTTATAAAGTTACTGGGGAGATCATGGAAAATCTAGAGGACATGTTCAGAGCCAAGAAAAGTTAGCTCGGCAGTCTACTATAACCAGTATTATGAACTCTAAGCAAAAGGTAGGTACTCCGGTGAAGGACCATATGATCACTCTAATGGGATTCTTTATTGAGGCTGCCGAGAACGGTGCTGAGTTAGACTACAACACCCAGATCGAGATGGTGTTCAAAACTCTTTCTAAAGATTTTGTGGGGTTTGAAGTCGCATACAATCTAGTGACAAGGGAGTTAGGACTAACTGAGCTCATGAAGCAACTCCAAGCTTATGAGCGGATGATCAGGGATGGGGATGCGGTCTAACCCAAAGGAGAGGCCAATTTGGCGGAATCTTCTAAACCCTCACGGAAGAGGAAGAGGCCAAATCAGAAGCAAGCGGCTTCCAGTTCTTCTAATTCTTCTGTCTCGGATGGGAAGAAGAAGAACAAGTACAAGAAGCCCAGGGACCCTAAAAAGTCCAAGTGCTTCCGCTGTGGGAAGGTAGGTTACTTCAAGAAGGCTTGCCGAGAATTCTTAGCCACTAAGGGCAAGGAAGGTAAGGAAGTTCATTACTTAGAAGTGTGTTTGGTGGAAGAATCGAAAGACACTTGGGTCATTGATTTGGGCGCCACTAATCATGTTTCTGTTTCTATGCAGGGGTTCATGGAAACGAGAAGTTTACATGATAGGAGCCTCTCGTTGTGGACTGGAGACGGTAGCTTGGTGGTGGCTGAGGCAGTGGGAGATATTTACCTTTAATTTGACGAATTTTGGTTCATTTTATTAAAAGACTGTTTTTATGTTCCTAATTTTAGGAGGAACCTTATATCGGTAGCTTGTTTAATAAATGATTCTTATTCAGTTTCTTTTTGTAAAAGAGTTTATATTCGTAGAAATAAGTCTTTTATCTATTTTGATTGGATGGATGGAAACCTATATTTGAACAAACCAAAGATGTACTCACTGCTTGACACTGAATTAATAGATAACTCTAAAAGATTGAAAGTTTCTCACTCTAACAAGGCGTATCTTTGGCATTTAAGACTTGGTCATATTAATCAGGATAGGATTCAAAGATTGGTGAAAGATGGTCCTCTAGAATCTGTGGAGGAGGTACGTCTTCCTCAATGTGAGTCTTGTCTAGAAGGAAAGATGACTAAGAGGTCTTTTGGAGCTAAGGGTACTAGGGCACAGGAGCTCTTAGAAATTGTGCACACTGACGTATGTGTCCCCATGAACGTCACAGCACGAGGAGGGTTCGAGTATTATATCTCCTTTATAGACGATTACTAGAGGTATGTATATCTGATGCACCACAAGAGTGAAACCTTTGACAAGTTCAAAGAGTATCGTGCGGAAGTAGAAAAGCAATTGGATAAATCCATAAAAACACTTCGATCTGATCGAGGTGGTGAGTACCTCTTCGACAAATTTCTAGGACATCTTGTAGAGAATGGGATATTATCCCAATTGACTGCACCTGGTACTCCACAACAGAATGGTGTAGCCGAAAGGAGAAATAGGACCTTATTGGACATGGTACGGTCCATGATGAGTTATTCAATGCTGCCGTTATCATTTTGGGGATATGCTTTACGAACGGTGTACTATATTCAGAACCAGGTTCCAAGCAAATCAATTCCCAGGACTCCGTATGAATTATGGGGTGGCAGAAAGCTCTCCCTTAGACATATGAGAATATGGGGCTATCCAGCGCATGTACTGGATGGGGGTGCGAAGAAGTTGAAACCAAGATCAGAATTGTGCATGTTTGTAAGGTATCCAAAGGGAACTAAAGGAGGTCTATTCTATAACCCGAAGAAACAAATGTCATTGTTTCAACCCATGTGACATTCTTGGAGGAAAGTCACATGAATGACTTTAAGCCTCGAAGCAAAGTGGTGCTAGAGGAGTTATCGGGTGAAAGAACTGCTCCACAGGTTTCGGTCTTGGATGCAAGTCCGAGTTTCGGTGAAAGACCTGCAGACGATCAACAATTTAGGGTGCCTTGTCATAGTGTGAGGGTTTTGAAGAAACCTAATTTCTTCATGTATGATGCTAAGGTATACCAGGCCAAGGCTCATGAGCATGAGGATGATCTAGTCACATATGATGAAGTTATAAATGATGTTGATTCTAAATCTTGCAAACAGGCTATGAACAATGAGATGGATTCTATGAAATCCAACTCTGTTTGGGAACTTGTAGATTTGCCGGATGGGATAAAACCCATTGGATACAAATGGGTCTACAAAAGAAAGAAGGATGCAGAAGGGAGAGTGGAAACTTTCAAAGCTAGACTGGTTGCAAAGGGGTACATGCAAAAGGCTGGAATCGATTACGATGAAACCTTTTCGACTGTTGCTATGCTGAATTCTATCCGTATTCTTTTGTCTGTTACTGTGGCTCTCGATTACGAGATCTGGCAAATGGATGTCAAGACGACATTCTTGAATGGCCATCTTGAGGAGTGTATTTACATGATACAGCTCGAAGGGTTTGTAGCGAAAGGCCAAGAAAGGAAAGTCTGCAAGTTGCTTAGATCCATTTATGGATTAAAGCATGCATTCCGCTCATGGAACCAGAGATTTGATCAAGCAATCAAGACATTTGGTTTTGAGCAGAACATTGATGAACCCTGTGTTTATAAACGTATTAAGGATAGAAAAGTGGTCTTTCTGGTACTCTATGTCGATGATATACTACTCATTGGGAATGACGTAGGGAACTTATCATCGATCAAGCTTTGGCTACACCAACAGTTTGACATGAAGGACCTGGGAGAAGCTAATTATGTTCTAGGCATTCGTCTCTTCAGAGATCGAAAGAACAAAATGATAGCGTTATCCCAAGCTTCATGCATAGATAAAATAATTTACAAATATGCAATGGAAGATGTAAAGAAAGGTACACAACCTTCTATTGCTAGTCTAACTCTTTCATTGGATGACTGTCCAAAGACATCAGAAGAAAGAGAGCGTATGAGTAAGGTCCCTTATGCATCCGCTGTGGGTAGCCTTATGTACGCTATGCTTTGCACTCACCTAGACATATGTTTTGCAGTAGGTATGGTGAGTCGATATCAAGCGAATCCTGGAACCTAGCAGTGGCAAGCAGTAAAGCATATACTCAAGTATCTTAAGAGAATGAGGGATTATATACTGTATATTCTAGAGGGACCTAACACTCATAGGATACACTGACTCAGACTTCCAGACTTGTAAGGATTCGAGGAAATCAACATCAGGATCAGTGTTCTTACTCGGAGGAGGTGCCATTGTATAGAGGAGCGTGAAGCAGGGCTGCATAGCTGACTCTACTATGGAAGCTGAGTATATGGCTGCGGCTGAGGCATCTAAAGAAGCGGTTTAGCTCTGCAAGTTCTTTAGAAACCTTGAGGTCATTCCGGGTGTTGACAACCCTATTACACTTTACTGTGATAACACAGGGGCTATTGCCAACACAAGGGAATCTCGGCACCACAAGAGGACCAAGCACATAAATCGGAGATATCACATTATTAGAGGGCACATGGAGACAGGCCAAGTAGATGTATAAAAGATCATGTCCGAGGACAACATTGCTGATCCTTTTGCGATGGGGATGCGTAACATGGCGCATCTGCTAGCTTTGAGCAAGTACGAGATTGTTAGGAAATGCCCTAAGTATTAGAGACATTTTAAAGTAAATGTAAGCAAATATGGCTCCCTGACTGCTTGTGTTAAAACTATTATAACGTTGTATGCAATGGACTTTTGTATGCGAGAAGACAATGTTCTAAAGTAAGCAGTCTAAACTAAGGTCTGTAGTCTATGGGGTTAGACCGAGCATCTAACTCATGTTAAGACTATTATGTTGTCTAAAGCCATGGTGGGGACGGTTTGTCTTGACTATCTGGAGCATAGACTCCTAAGTAGAGACATAGATATGTTGCTTGGTGGTGAGATATTAGACCGAGACTAAAGCGTGATTGATCTACAAAGTTCGCTTTGAGTGGATCAATCTGCTTTTGACGTTCATTGTGCGGTAACCTTAATCCTGAGTGAATGAACAGCTTCATGTATATGACTTGTGTACTTTGATGTTCCAACGGCTAAAGCGTCTCAGAGGTAGTAATCTTATAGACCGGTTCATTGGGTGCATGACTTGTATACAATGAAGGGTTTGTTTACAAGTATCAGAATCATAGCTCTAATAAGGAGTTAAGGGTATCCTCTTAAAGGCATTGTACTGAATGTGAAAATAGACAAGGCCTTGGGTCGTCTGCTTTATGGACGACTTCTTATTTACATATGGTGTATAATCATTTTCTTATTCGGTAGTATAATGGAACTTTAAGATAGCCTGATCAGTAGGATTGAATAGACTTTGACCTAAGGCTGATCATGGATATCATATGAGGGTTCTGCATACATGACAAGGTCATTGGACGATAACTTTTCACAGGCTTATGTAATATGGTATATAGTTGGGAGTTCAGTTTCGGGTTTATAGTAGTGTGACTCTGAAATTAGTGATCATATGATTGTGTTATTCGGTAAAGAATGATGATCATATGGATTCACGAGAGCTCGATTATATATGTCCAATTGGTCCCTCTATTAGCTCCACATAATTCCTTAATGTTTGGCAAATTGATTTGTGTATGCTAATGGCTAGTTGATTATGCATGGATGGTGTTGACATAGGATTAGGATGATGGACAAGATTCTCTCCGGTTGGATTCAAATTTTGTTTTGGATAATAGAGTACATAATTATTCGAACGCCAAATAAAGTTGTCATGATTTTATTTGAGATTGGATTGTAGTTGTAGAAAATTATCCATGAGAACAAGAATTTGAAATACAATTGTTTTGTGGATTTTGAAATTTGAATTTTGAAATTTGAAATTTGAATTTTGAATTTGAAATTTGAATTTGAAATTTAAATTTGAAGTTCGAATTTGAAATTTGAATTTGAAATTTAAATTTAAAATTTGAAATTTGAAACTTGAAATTTGAATTTGAAATTTAAATTTGAAATTTGAAATTCAAATTTTGAATCACAGTCCAAGTAGGATTCGAATTTCTTGTGGTAAATCCACAAGGAATGAAATTCGAATTTGAGTTGGATATGGAGAGGAAAATCTTGTTTGAATCCTACTTGAATTTTGAATCCAAATCCTAACAAACTTGGTCAAAAATTTTGAGGAAAATCCTCACGGAATTTTTGGATTTTTTGTGGATGAGGTTTAGGGAAAAATTCAAGTTTCAATCCCAGTTGAATTTGGATACTTTCCTCTCTAGAGAATGGTCGAAATTTTTGTGGTAGATCTCATAAGGATTTTCGGTTATTTTGGATAAGGATGAGATAAAATTCAAGCTTAAAAATCCTAGTTGAATTTTGATTCTTCCCTTGCTTTTTGTGGCCGAAAATATTTGTGAAAATCCTTAAAGATTTTTGGATTTTTTGGTTGGATATTGGGAGATAAAATTCAAGTTAAAATCTTTTTTAGATTTGAATTGGATAATCTCCAAATGGCCGAATTCTAGTTAGGATTTTCCCCCTTGATAATTTCTGATTATGTGAGTGGATAAGGGAGAAAATCTTCTCCTAATCCAATTTGAATTCAGAGGATCACCTCATGTAAGTCTATAAATAGAGGTCTTGCCACTTCAGTTCTCTTAGACCACTGACTCTCAGGTGAGCAGGCTTATTATTGCACAACTCACTGTGACCATAAGTTCTTTAGAGATCTGGGTGGTCGGAAGAAGACTAACAGTGCTAGCATACCGATCGAGGTTCAAAATGCCCACCCACTCAGCCATTTGGGAATTGGAGTGTGATGACCGGGAATTTTAGATTCTCGAATTATGTTAAAATTTGTATGTAAATAACAATATTAATGAATAAAGTGTGAAAAAGTTGTATTTCAATACTGTTGTGAATAGTGTAAAATATTCTAGCAGTGTTAAAGTGTGTAAGTTCGGGGATGGAAAATACTACCGGACATAATTGGGTAAGACGGTTCGAAATCAGAACCGAAAACCCTAGAGAGTGCATTGAAATGTACTAAAACAATAGAAATTTACGATAGAGAATTCTGATCAAACGGAAGCAAAATAAGACAAACCGACCGCACGGGAGGCGCTGAGAACTCACCTACGCGATTTCGGTAAAGTTCCGTTCGGATTGGATAACAGTCAAAAATTGACTACGAATTAATTAGAGATTAATATGAATAGTTGATGACATCACTATGATGATTTCATAAAGCAAATTAAATTTTTATCAAAATTAGAAAGCTTTTAAAAGGTGTATGGCTAAGATTGGTTTACTTTTTGATCAAAGGCCAAGATCATGCCAAAATTCACTTAGAAAAAAATAAAAAAATTTTATGGCATTTTGTTGAGAGGCCATTCGGCCATGTGGAAAGGGAGAAAGGGAAATTTGATTTTTGACCCCAAAACCTTTACTTTTTGGTCCTTGAACAATTAAGAAATTGTTGAAAAAAAATTGCAAAAAGGCCCTTGATTTTTGCCTATAAATAGGCATCAAAAATTCAAGAAAAAAATGAAGAAACACAACTAAACTCTTGCCAAATTTTCCAGCCAAAAACCGTGGAAGAAAACCCCCTTGAACCAAAAATTTTGTTTTGAATTTCACACCAAATCTAGTTTGAATTTCATTTCCAACACCAAGACAACAACCAAGCAAGGTAAACCTCAAATTTAAAGCATTTTTCTTTGGTTTTTTTCATTAAAAACCATGGGTATGGAGAGTTGAAAAACAATGGAAAAAAATTGTTTAAGTGTTGATTCTATGATTGGTTGATGTTGTGATATTCAAAGCATGAATTAGGATAGAAAAACAATCAAAATTTTGCATGTTTCTATTGAAAAATCCGTGGCTCCTAGGTTGTGAAAACTTCATGAATTTTATTGTTTTAATTTAGTGATAATGTTCATTCAATCATATGATAAGTTAAGCATGAAATGAACTTAAGAAACAAGAAAAATTTGAGAAAGAATTCTTGCTAAAACCGTGGGCATGAATGTGAGGAAATGGGAGGATTTTAATGTTGAAACAAGTGATAAAAACCCTAAGAAAGAAAGTAAAATTTTCTTTCTATTTTTGGCATAAAATTCGTGGCTATATCTAGGGTTAGAATGTATGTTTTGTTAAGTTTTTGAATGTTAACTTATACATTGAGAAGTATAAGGGTAATGTGGTGTGGTGATGAAAATTTATTAGATATAAAAACCTAGTAAACTAGGGTTAGTTTGGAAAAAAATAAATATGTGATGTGACTTGTAAATGTTGAATCATATGGAAAGTTTTTATACAAAGTTTGGAAACTTTGTATAAAATAGGCCTCTGGTATAGTACGTGGCAGGTACAAAGGTTCTGAGGCGTACCTAACACCGGGAAACCTTAAAATTTAAGCGAAAATGCTGTCGAAATTTCTAAAATCGGCTAAAGGGCATTTCGGGAAACGAGGGGTAAAAATATTGAACTCGGAAAGGAAATCGAGACCCCTCGGTGAATTATGATTAGAAATGGAAAACCAACCCAAAAGGAATAGTAAACCAACTCTAAATCACTAAAACACCTAAAACAGGAAAAAATCGATGTTAGGGGTATTTTTGGGAAACGAGGGAAAATTTTAGGTCGGGATAGGAAACCCGAGCCTCTCGAGGTCCGAGGGTCGGGGACGGGATTAATAACGTTTAGTAAGTAGTGAAAGGGCCATTTGAGGCTCTTAAACGCTCGAAAAATGAAAAAACGACCCTAGGTGACGGATGAATAGTAATCGAGGGTCGGGAAAAATGAAGTTGAGATTTTGCGGTAATTTAAGCTGTAAAATGATACGAAAGCTTAGGAAATATTATTTTAAAATTATTAGACTTAGAAAATTTGGAAAAAAACAATAGAATGAAGCTAATTATGGTTCCGAAACCCGTTAAGGGCAAAATGGTCATTTTGACCAAAAATTTCCGAAAGGGCTCGCAAAGAACCCTAAAGGACCTAGAATAACTTAGGTAAAACTCAAAATAAGGATTTTAGAGTTAAAATTCTAAGAATTTTAAGAAACACGGGCGTGTAGAGGGATACACGGCCGTGTATAGGAAAAATTTTATAACCCGAGAGGTACACGGGCGTGTTGCAGACCGTGTACCACAAATAAAATTTAAATGTGCAGAATTGTTAAGTAAAATAAATATATATTTTAAATAATAAATAAAAAAGGGTATTAACAGACACTATTATGTCTGTAGGAACCCACAATAAAGATAGAACTGCGGAGGAGTTCCGGGAGTGGACACTAGCGCAGTATTGGTTAGTTCAAGCATTTTCATGTCTGCAACATGAAATACTGTGTTAATCTATTCTATACTAGCTGCACACTAGACATAAAATCCTATAAACATTTAGGAATTAGTTAGTATAACATATCCCAAATCAAGAAAATAAGTAAGACCTACGGGCAATAGAGGATTGTGACCTTGAGGTGACTTATGCAACCACTTGGTCAAAACTGTAAATTGAAAGATGGCAAATGAAACCATTAAGGCGTACCGCCCCTCCAACATAGTGGTGGTGGTTTGTTAAATCCTACGGGGTTATCAGGGCTGTGGAGGACGATGTTCTAAGGTCGTTCCTTAGACCCTCCCAGTCAGCGCGCTAATAATCATCGGTACTGCTATAAACAGAGCTCTACATTAGAAATCAAACAGAGAATAAACAATCAATAAAATGATGGAAATCATAATTGAGCATAACCGAAGCTTACACTAGAGTAAGGTAAATTCGGTTAGGGTAAATGAATAGTATCCTGATAGAGTAAAGTGAATAGTAACCAGTTAGGGTAACTGGGACTATTCATCGGTCAAAGGTCAACTGTACTATTCATGGTGAATAGTCCCATTCATAGGAGATTGAGTTTTTCTTGTCTTTGAATCAGTATGATTCTTATTATGAATGTTTGAACTTACTGAGCCTGTTAGCTCATCAGTTTGTTCATGTTGTAGGTAAGAAACCTATTCTGTAGATACATGGATGGCGGCAGGATGCGAGCGTGTTAAAGTGATAGGGAACTCACCGTGGACATGGTCCTGCCATAAGTTTTCCGCTGAGCTTTTTGAGTAAAGAAAATATGTTTGCAGACAAAGCCTACAGTACATATAAATATTATATTTGTATCAAATATGTTGTATTTATTTCAGACAGGGAAAAACCAGTATTATATTTTACATCGCTTTCTTACTTAATATTCATAAGAAAAAGTATGTATTAAAAAAAAATTTGGGGTGAAATTTTAGGCCCTTGTGTTTAAGAAGTTTTAGTAAAAGAGTTTAAAACTGACGACTTGGATTCAACACCCGAACGGTCTTAGTCGGCCATAGAGTCGATTCATGACGGTTGCGAGTGGTTGGAATCTGGGGACGGCACAGGTTGGTATCAGAGCGGTTGAAAATATCCCTATTGACACGAAGCGCGATCTACTCATCAATCCAAGTAAGTTAGCTTCTTTAAGATTAGTTCATTTTCATTTATTCGAAGTTATATATATTTTGTAGGAGTTAAGATGACTAGACCACCATATGTGAGACCTCATCCATACCGACCTAGAGGACTGATCCGGGTATGGACTAGGCCCGTGATCAGACCATCTATGATGAGATGGGAGATGCAGCGACCACCTGCACCTGAACCACTAGCGCCGAGGATCGTAGCTCCAGTACCAGTACAGGCACCACCCCCGCGACCAATAGTAAACCCTCCCGTAGCAATAGATATCCCGGTGGTGGGAGATCGTGGCCGTATAGGGGTCAGAGTATCAGTACGGGCTGTACATGCATTTAGAGGTAGTCATCCACCATCATTCGAGCGAGGTCAATAGGGGATCTCTACGAGAGACTGGCTACACGATATTGAGGTCGTCATGCGCCAGTGCGATATCGATCAGGATTGCTGGGTTCTAATGGCCATTGGCACCTTCCGTGAGGATGCACGGCTGTATTGGGAATATTGCGATCAGGAGATGCTGCTAGCGATGGATTGGGTTGAGTTTCTCCAAGTCATACTGGAGCAGTTCCCACAAAAGAGCTCGACACCAGTTGCAGGCCCTCCGGAGAGTAGGACAGTGCCACCACCACCGGCCATGCCTAGTTACGCGGATATCAGAGATTTTGTTATGAAGGCAGAAAGGCAACAGAAGATGTTGAGTGACACCGTATTCTCATATGCAGTCCGATTCCAAGATAGCATCGTGAGGGCGTGTCCTCTAACCAATATCACAAATGATAACTTTTGTGATATATTTTGGAAGGGACTCACCCTAGATTTACGATAGAGAGTAACCCCTCTATACCCTGCTACTTTACGCGAGTTTATTATTGATGTAGCTAAGGTAGAGGAGGAAATGATGATGGAGCGCATGGTGCGCAAGAGGCGAGAGCAGTTACTACAAGAAGCCATGTTAGATCACTTATACGGATCCGGGCCGATGGCAAATGATCATGAGGTAGGTCCGTCAAGACAACCAGAGGGAGTAGACCCAGCTGAAGGTTCAACGCCGACTGAGGCCGGAAACGGAACAGACAATGAAGAAATGGATCCAATCGAGTTTTTGGCAATCCCAGAGGAACCTCAGCCAGAAGAGTAGTTATAGAAATGCATGTGTTGTATAAGTATATATATATAACTGTATATGTGTATATATGACAACGTTGAAAGGCTATTTTGAGGGAAGCCTTCAAACTGATGTACTTTTGAAATGAAAAGAAATGATAACCATATTTTGACATATGCAATGTGTGAAATGTTAAAAGTATGTGATGATTAAAATTAATTGAACTTATATTATAGAAATATGACTGTGAAAAAGCTAATGATTGACTTTTATGCGATTTTAGGAATAGGATAAGATGGTGAACCCAAGGAATCTGCGGAATATGCGAGGACGTCCAGTCCTATCAGAAAGAGTGGACGAGCTAGAAGCCTTGATAGAAGCTCAAATGAGGGAAAATGCTGAGTTAAGACAAAGACTAGAGCAAATGGAGCAGAGACAGGAACCAGAACAAGACCAAGCCCCTCCAATGGCTGTACCAGAACCGGAAGTACCTCCAGCGGCATAAGAAGAAGTGGTACAACCCCAACCACAACTCAGGAATAATATCGAGCCATTGTATGAAAGATTCTGATGCATGAGGCCACCAGAGTTTGAGGGCTCCACAAACCCTCTGGATGCGGAGGAATGGTTGTCTTCACTCCATACGATATTGGAGTTTATGGAGTTGAATGACCAAGAAAGGATTCTGTGTGCATCCTTTGTCCTAAAAAGGGATGCAAGGTTTTGGTGGGAGTCGGTTAAACTAAGAAGAAACATGTATACCATGTCTTGGTTGGATTTTTTGGAAGAATTCAATCAGAAGTATTATAATCCGGCACTACTGCGACCGCAACAAAGAGAGTTCACAGAGCTAAAACAAGGGGACATGACTGTGATAGAAGTCTGTAATAAGTTTGATCAGTTATCCAGACTTTGCCCCTACACTGTCACCACCGAGAGGGAGAAAATCCAGAAGATGCTAGGGATGTTTCGTCCCGAGATTTCAGTGTTGGTGGACAGTGGGTTAACGCCGCCTGACACCGTTTCTGATTGTGTTAGCCGTGCGTTAAGGGCAGAGTATTATCTGATTAGACAAAAGGAAGAAAGAAAGAAGGTCTGGGATGCAAAGAAAAAGGAGAAGATCTTGACTAAAGCCATATAAGCTGGACCTCAAACTGGACAAAGCAGAAAACAAAGTTTGATTGTCAAGGCTGGACAGCCCGGTACTTCAGGCCAACAGTCTCAGGGAAAGAGAAAAGCAAATAATCCCGGGAACCGGAACCAGCAAAGGAGAACAAACAATAATGCTAGTCCTATGGTTTGAAACTGTGTGAGCTGTGGGAAAAGACATTCAGGTCGATGCAGACTAGCCCCAAACGCCTATTTTCAGTGTGGGAAGGACGGTCATTTCGCCAAAAATTGCCTAGAAAATAGGTAGAATGTGCAAAGTTCATCGCAGACCCAACAACGTCCTCAGGCACATGCACTACAGGTCAAAGCTGAAGGGTCATCCCATTCAGAGAGGCCGGAAAGACCAGAACACTTGCCTCAAACAGATGCAAGAATTATGGTCTACACGAAGGAGGAAGCAAAAGCGGGAACGTCAAATGTAGTGACAGGTCAGCTTTCTGTCGCTAATAATTTGGCGTCTGTTTTATTTGACTGTGGAGCTACGCACTCTTTTATTTCACACCAATTTGTGAATAGGATAGGATACCCTCAAGACCACATGGGTATGACATTTAAAACTGCATTACCCTCGGGGGAAGTCCTGATGTCCAATTACTGGTTACCACATATACCAATAATTGTGGCAAATAAGGAGTTATTTGCAGAATTAATTGTGATGGAGCTCGCCGACTATGATGTAATATTGGGAATGGATTTCCTAGGGAAGTATCGAGCTACGATCGATTGCCAGAAACGGATGATAAGGTTTCAACCTGATGAAAAAGAAGGATTCGAGTATCTCGACACGTCACGAAAATCACAGAAGACAATGATCAACTCGATGAAAGCTAAAAGGATGATGTTTAGTGGCTGTACTGCATATCTAGCATATGTTCTAGACGTGACAAAGGAATCGAAGCTCCAACCTCAAGACATCCCTATTGTAAAGAATTCATGGATGTTTTTCCAGAAGAATTACCAGGACTGCCACCTGAACGAGAATTTTCCTTCGAGATTGAGCTGATACCAGGAACTGCACCAATCTCAAAGGCACTGTACCGGATGGCACCGGTAGAATTAAAGGAATTACAGAAGCAGCTGAAGGAACTTCTTGACAAAGGTTTCATACGCCTAAGCTATTCCCCATGGGGAGCTCCAGTGCTGTTTGTTAAGAAGAAAGATGGCTCGTTTCGAATGTGTATTGATTCTCGAGAACTGAACAAGGTTACCATCAAGAATAGGTACCCGCTACCTAGGATTGATGACCTGTTCGATCAACTCACAGGTGCAGCTGTCTTCTCCAAGATTGATCTGCGATCAGGATATCATCAACTGAGGATCAAGGAAAGTGACATCCATAAGACTGCATTTTGAACCCGTTACGGTCATTACGAATTTCTGGTAATGCCGTTTGGGTTAACAAATGCACCAGCAGCGTTTATGGATCTGATGAATCGAGTCTTTAAGGAATATTTAGATAAATTTGTTATTGTGTTCATCGATGACATTCTTATATATTCCAAGACTCGAGAGGAGCACGGAGAGCATTTGAGAATTGTTCTGCAAATAATAAGGGAACATCAACTCTATGCCAAGTTCTCTAAATGTGAATTTTGGCTGAATAGAGTACATTTTCTCGGGCATGTAGTTTCCAAAGAAGGAATCGCAGTGGATCCTGCTAAAGTGGAGGCAATCAACGAGTGGCCCGTACCTAAGAGCGTGATAGAAATACGAAGTTTCTTAGGTCTGGCCGGCTATTACAGAAGATTCGTTGAAGGATTTGCACGACTTGCCGCTCCTATTACAGCTCTTACGCGTAAGGAAAGGAAATATGAATGGACTGAGCAGTGCGAGAAAAGTTTCCAAGAACTGAAGAAACGACTCACGAGTGCGCCAATACTTACACTTCCGACGGAAGGAGAAATGTTCGTGATATACAGCGATGCTTCAAAAATAGGATTAGGGGCTGTCCTGATGCAAGGCGATAAGGTGATTGCATATGCCTCGCGTCAATTAAAGGACCATGAGAAAAATTATCCCACACACGATTTGGAGCTTGCGGCAACAGTGTTCGCATTAAAGATTTGGTGTCATTATTTATATGGAGCTCAGTGTCAAATTTATACAGACCATCAGAGTCTGAAATATTTCTTCACACAAAAGGAGCTAAATATGTGGCAAAGGCGATGGCTGGAGCTGGTAAAGGACTATGATTGCGAAATCCTCTATCACCCAGGAAAGGCCAATCGAGTTGCAGATGCGTTAAATAGGAAATCTACTGTCCCACAGCAACTACTGATCAAAAAGCTCCCCAGGCCATTACAGCAGGAAATCAACATGTTGGAGATGGAGCTGATAACTGGAAAGCTAGCTGCAATACAACTGGAGTCAACATTGTATAAGGACATCAGAGAAGCTCAAAAGAAAGATCCGATACTAGCAAGCCCGCAAGGAGAAGCATCCGAGGATGGATTAATACTACATCAAGGGAGAATTCAAGTTTCAGATGATGAAGGATTAAGGTAGCAGATTATGGCTGAAGTACACCAAACGCCTTACTCAATACATCCCGGAGTCAGCAAGATGTACCAGGATCTGAAGTTACAATTCTAGTGGAAAGGGATGAAGAAAGATATAGCAGAATTTGTAAGCAAGTGTATGACGTGTCAGAAGGTTAAGGCTGAGCATCGTTATCCAGGTGGGAAACTAGAGCCTTTAGAAATTCCGGAGTCGAAGTAGGAGCATATCACGATGGACTTTGTGATGGGACTACCAAAGACCCGAGAAGGCTATGATGCCATCTGGGTTATTGTAGATAGACTGACAAAAACGACAAGGTTTATCGCAGTAAAGATGACCTTCTCATTGGAAAGGTTGGCAGAACTGTATGTTAACCACATAGTCAGACTACATGGAGTTCCTAAATCCATTGTGTCAGATCGTGATCCAAGATTTACTTCAAACTTCTAGACAAGCATACAATAGGCGATGGGAACGGAAGTATGACTGAGCACCGCATTTCATCCGCAAACAGACAGGCAATCTGAGCGAACTATTCAGACTCTTGAAGATATGCTGCGTGCATGTACAATAGATTTTCCAGGGAGTTGGAATGAGAAACTTCCATTGGTAGAATTTTCATATAACAACAGCTACCAAGCTTCGATAGGTATGGCACCTTATGAAGCCTTGTATGGAAGGAAGTGCAGATCACCAGTTCATTGGTATGACCTACAAGAGAAACGACTGCATAAGACTGATTTCGTCCAGGAAACGGTGGATGCAGTTACAAAAATACAGCAGCGGATGAAAACAACCCAAAGCCGACAAAAAAGCTATGCAGACAAAAGACGAAGATTTTTGGAGTTCAATGAAGGGGATTTTGTATTCTTAAGAGTCTCCCCGATGAAAAGGATCATGCAATTCGGAAAGAAGGGAAAGTTAAGTCCAAGATATATTGGACCATACGAGATCATCGAATGCATTGGCAAGGTCACCTATAGATTGGCACTACCTCCAGAAATGTCGGCAGTACATAATGTGTTTCATGTTTCGATGTTACGAAAGTACATATCGGATCCACCCCACGTACTGAAACATGAGCCGATCGAGATTCAGGAAGATCTAACTTATGAGGAGAGACAAATACCAGCACGCAAAAATAAAGTCTTGAGGAATAAAACGATCCCATTAGTCAAAGTGCTGTGGAAAAATCACAACGTTGAAGAGGCTACATGGGAACGTGAGGACGAAATGAAGAACTTGTACCCCTACTTGTTCTAAATTTTCAAGGACGAAAATTTTATAAGGAGGGGTGAATGTGATGACCGGGAATTTTAGATTCTCGAATTATGTTAAAATTTGTATGTAAATAACAATATTAATGAATAAAGTGTGAAAAAGTTGTATTTCAATACTGTTGTGAATAGTGTAAAATATTCTAGTAGTGTTAAAGTGTGTAAGTTCGGGGATGGAAAATCCTACCGGACATAATTGGGTAAGACGGTTCGAAATCAGAACCGAAAACCCTAGAGAGTGCATTGAAATGTACTAAAACAATAGAAATTTACGGTAGGGAATTCTGATCAAACGGAAGCAAAATAAGACAAACCGACCGCACGGGAGGCGCTGAGAACTCGCCTACGCGATTTTGGTAAAGTTCCGTTCAGATCGGATAACAGTCAAAAATTGACTACGAATTAATTAGAGATTAATAAGAATAGTTGATGACATCACTATGATGATGTCATAAAGCAAATTAAATTTTTATCAAAATTAGAAAGCTTTTGAAAGGTGTATGGCTAGGATTGGTTTACTTTTTGATCAAAGGCCAAGATCATGCCAAAATTCACTTAGAAAAAAATAAAAAAATTTTATGACAATTTGTTGAAAGGCCATTCGGCCATGTGGAAAGGGAGAAAGGGAAATTTGATTTTTGACCCCAAAACCTTTACTTTTTGGTCCTTGAACAATTAAGAAATCGTTGAAAAAAAATTGCAAAAATGCCCTTGATTTTTGCCTATAAATAGGCATCAAAAATTCAAGAAAAAAAATGAAGAAACACAACTAAACTCTTGCCAAATTTTCCAGCCAAAAACCGTGGAAGAAAACCCCCTTGAACCAAAAATTTTGTTTTGAATTTCACACCAAATCTAGTTTGAATTTCATTTCCAACACCAAGACAACAACCAAGCAAGTTAAACCTCAAATTTAAAGCATTTTTCTTTGGTTTTTTTCATTAAAAACCGTGGGTATGGAGAGTTGAAAAACAATGGAAAAAAATTGTTTAAGTGTTGATTCTATGATTGGTTAATGTTGTGATATTCAAAGCATGAATTAGGATAGAAAAACAATCAAAATTTTGCATGTTTCTATTGGAAAATCTGTGGCTCCTAGGTTGTGAAAACTTCATGAATTTTATTGTTTTAATTTAGTGATAATGTTCATTCAATCATATGATAAATTAAGCATGAAATGAACTTAAGAAACAAGAAAAATTTGAGGAAGAATTGTTGCTAAAACCGTGGGCATGAATGTGAGGAAATGGGAGGATTTTAATGTTGATACAAGTGATAAAAACCCTAGGAAAGAAAGTAAAATTTTCTTTCTATTTTTGGCATAAAATCCGTGGCTAGATCTAGGGTTAGAATGTATGTTTTGTTAAGTTTTTGAATGTTAACTTATACATTGAGAAGTATAAGGGTAATATGGTGTGGTGATGAAAATTTATTAGATATAAAAACCTAGTAAACTAGGGTTAGTTTGGAAAAAAATAAATATGTGATGTGACTTGTAAATGTTGAATCATATGGAAAGTTTTTGTACAAAGTTTGGAAACTTTGTATAAAATAGGTGTCTGGTATAGTACGTGGCAGGTACAAAGGTTCTGAGGCGTACCTAACGCCGGGAAACCTTAAAATTTATGCGGAAATGCTGCTGAAATTTCTAAAATCGGCTAAAGGGCATTTCGGGAAACGAGGGGTAAAAATATTGAACTCGGAAAGGAAACCGAGACCCCTCGGTGAATTATGATTAGAAATGGAAAACCAACCCAAAAGGAATAGTAAACCGACCCTAAATCACTAAAACACCTAAAACAGGAAAAAATCGATGTTAGGGGTATTTTTGGGAAACGAGGGAAAATTTTAGGTCGGGATAGGAAACCCCAACCTCTCGAGATCCGAGGGTCGGGGACGGGATGAATAACGTTTAGTAAGTAGTGAAAGGGCCATTTGAGGCTCCGAAACGCTCGAAAAATGAAAAACGACCCTAGGTGACGGATGAATAGTAACCGAGGGTCGGAAAAAATGAAGTTGAGATTTTGCGGAAATTTAAGCTGTAAAATGATACGAAAGCTTAGGAAATATTATTTTAAAATTATTAGACTTAGAAAATTTGGAAAAAAACAATAAAGTGAAGCCAATTATGGTTCCGAAACCCGTTAAGGGCAAAATGGTCATTTTGATCAAAAATTTCTGAAAGGGCTCGGAAAGAACCCTAACGGACCTAAAATAACTTAGATAAAACTCAAAATAAGGATTTTAGAGTTAAAATTCTAAGAATTTTAAGAAACACGGGCGTGTAGAGGGATACACGGCCGTGTATAGGAAAAATTTTATAACCCAAGAGGTACACGGGCGTGTTGCAGACCGTGTACCACAAATAAAATTTAAATGTGTAGAATTGTTAAGTAAAATAAATATATATTTTAGATAATAAATAAAAAAGGGTATTAACAGACACTATTATGTCTGTAGGAACCCACAATAAAGATAGAATTGCGGAGGAGTTCTGGGAGTGGACACTAGCGTAGTATTGGTAAGTTCAAGCATTTTCATGTCTGCAACATGAAATACTGTGTTAATCTATTCTATACTAGCTGCACACTAGATATAGTATCCTATAAACATTTGGGAATTAGTTAGTATAACATATCCCAAATCAAGAAAATAAGTAAGACCTATGGGCAATAGAGGATTGTGACCTTGAGGTGACTTATGCAACCACTTGGTCAAAACTGTAAATTGAAAGATGGTAAATGAAACCATTAAGGCGTACCGCCCCTCCAACATAGTGGTGGAGGTTTGTTAAATCCTACGGGGTTATCAGGGCTGTGGAGGACGATGTTCTAAGGTCGCTCCTTAGACCCTCCCAGTCAACGCGCTAATAATCATCGGTACTGCCATAAACCAAGCTCTACATTAGAAATCAAATAGAGAATAAACAATCAATAAAATGATGGAAATCATAATTGAGCATAACCGAAGCTTACACTAGAGTAAGGTAAATTCGGTTATGGTAAATGAATAGTATCTTGATAGAGTAAAGTGAATAGTAACCAGTTAGGGTAACTGGTATTATTCATCGATCAAAGGTCAACTGTACTATTCATGGTGAATAGTCCCATTCATAGAAGATTGAGTTTTTCTTGTCTTTGAATCAGTATGATTCTTATTATGAATGTTTGAACTTACTGAGCCTGTTAGCTCATCAGTTTGTTCATGTTACAGGTAAGAAACCTGTTCAGTAGATACATGGATAGCGGTAGGATGCGAGCGTGTTAAAGGGATAGGGAACTCACCGTGGACATGGTCCTGCCATAAGTTTTCCGCTGAGCTTTTTGAGTAAAGAAAATATGTTTGCAGACAAAGCCTACAATACATATAAATATTATATTTGTATCAAATATGTTGTATTTATTTCAGACAGGGAAAAACCAGTATTATATTTTACATCGCTTTCTTACTTAATATTCATAAGAAAAAGTATGTATTAAAAAAAAAATTTGGGGTGAAATTTTATTCCCTTGTGTTTAAGAAGTTTTAGTAAAAGAGTTTAAAACTGACGACTCGCATTCAACACCCGAACGGTCTTAGTCGGCCATAGAGTCGATTCATGACGGTTGCGAGTGGTTGGAATCTGGGGACGTCACATGGAGAATAGTAGAGAAGGCTAGTTGGTTGAAGCCCTCTGGTCATTCTCCTCTTGTAGATTAGCGTCCTTGAGGTATGAGTTTAAATTGTTGTTGATTTATTGTATATGGCATCATGAGATATTTAACGATCTTAAAAAATTTTTATTATTCCACTGCGCCACTCTGATATATTTTTACTGATTTATTTCCTACACGAACACCGTTAGAAGAAATTAGACTACTAAGAGAAGCCTTTATAGATAAAATTCCCCCCTTAGAAACAATGATTATGGGTAGCCAAACACAGCCCTAGGAGACAATGTGGAAAAGTTTCCCACAAAACAAGGAAACATGCCTTGTAACTTTTGATTAAAAAATTGAAAAGGTGTGGACAATGCACTATAGACTTTAGCTATGCATTTAATGCAAAATTAGCTCCTTTTTTCTCCATGTCTCCCATTGGTTTTGAAGAGGGGCAGTAGCACAAAATTTTCCCCCCTTAACTTAGCCAAATTTGGCTTAATTAAGATGCTTGGGATTAGCTAATCATGCTTAGAGGTTGGTCTATAAATAGGTGTGCATGACCTTTTGCACCATTTTCCTTCTTTTGCACACCAAAACACCAAACCTTCTTCTTGTTTTTTCTCTACCAGCCAACACCCTATAGGCCTATAACACACAAAAAAGCTCACCAAAAGTCAGCCCAAAATTGCTTAATTTATTGATTGGTTGGAGCCTTTCATCAAGATCACTTAAGGTAAAAGCATTAGAACCTTTCCTTTGCAGTTTTTGTGATGCCTTAAATTTTATTTAAGGATCAATATATAATTTAAATAAAATTAGTGTGCCAAAAAATTAATTAAAAATCTTTTGGAAACCCTAGGTTGGTTTTCTAGTCAAATTCCACTCAAAAAGTCAACAATTTTGACTTCAAAAAAAAAACCCTAAAATATTCGGCCATTACTTGGGATTTTTAATTAAAATTTAAATCCCACAAATCCAAGGAGGATTCAAACTCAAATTTCATCCCTTAAAAATATAAAGAAGAAATTCGGCCCTAAAGTGTAGGAAATAAAAGAGATTTTATTTGAATTAAAAGTTGGATCAAAACTCAATCAAAATTCAAATTATTTTTCCTTAAAAACTAATGGATAATTTTGGCCACTTAAGGAAAAATAAGGAGAGAAAAACCCTAGCCTCAAAACAACACAAAGTTTCCCCTTTTGCCCTTCAAACTATTCGGCCAAGCAAGGAAACAAAAAGGGAAAGAAAATAATAAAAAAAAAACCTAGTATAAGAACCCTCTTTCAACTCTCATTCACCTTTTCTTTCACTCTTAAAATTCAGCCAGCCTCACCCTATTTCCTCTCTGAATTTTTCTCTCCCAAAACACACTCAAAACAGCAAGCAAAACCTACCTAAAGGCAGCTCAAGGATTCAACAATTTTTGATACAAAAACAAGGTAAGAAATCAACTTTTTTTCCTTCCTTCTCCTTTTGATTTAAACCCCAAAATTTATATGGTTTTCTCCACTGTTTTCCCTAATATTTTGAAGACTCCAACACTCACACAAATTCAGTCAAAAAGGAGACCAAGCAACAAAAATAGTGTAGCACAAATAAGGTGTGAATTTCTCTCTCTAAAACCCTAAAAATTTTGCCTCATTGATCCCTTTTCAAAAACCCTATTATCACATGTGTAAAATTTTATGATTTTTGCCAATTTGATTCATGGGTTGTGTTAATGACATAAAAATAAGGTTCTCCACAAAATTTCATGATCATTGGATGAAAATTGAATTGGTTTGAGGCTAATTGAAATTCGGACAGAAAAACGGAAATCTGGAAAATTACCATATGAACAGTAAACTTGTGTCAGCCATAACTTAAGATTTAAAAATTATTTTTGAGTGAATCTCGAGCCTAAAATTAAATTCAAGATGTACTCTAAAAGCCTGCAAAATTTCAGAACCAAACTCATCCGTTGGCATGGTCAAAATATTTTTCTAAGATAGGTGGACAGAACTGCCAGTTTTTGAACTAAAACTGAAACCCTAATTTTATGCCTGAAAACAACCCCTCGGTTTTTGGCCTAATTGAATAACCAAACGATGTCTAAAAATTATAAAAATTATATGGAATTAAAGCTATGGATTTCTAGTTTAACATATTAAAAATTTAGAATATTTGGGTTTAAAAATGAATTAATATTGATTTTATAGTCAACCTAGGTCAACTGCCCATGTCCAGTAATATCCTAACTTAGAGTTTTTTTTCACAAATTTTAAATCCCAAATGTTTATTAAACATTTTAAAATTCTTTTGTGACACACTAAAATGATTGGATGATTATGTCTAGACCTAGACTGATCATATGTTGTGATTATAGGATTTATTTGACGTTCTTGCTTGATTCGTGGATCACGTCATCGCAACGCTTGTGCGATAATTGAGGTAGGACTTTCTAGCCTTTTCTAGGAGTAGTCAAGTGTTTTAAATTTTCCTGTTTTATCGATGGCATGCTGTTTTCAGTTTATGAAATTATTATACTGTTTTTGATGAAATAAACGCATGCAACGTGTTTTGTAATAGATGTGTATTTTAAAGCGTGTTTTGATTAATGGCATAATATAACTTGGTAAATACCATCTTTTGAATAATCCAGTGAACATAATTGAGCTCTAGTTCACGATCATTGTAAATGATGCGTGCGTTCCAAAGTTGACACCATGGGGGAAGGTCCCTAAACCTACGCAGGGCCGTTCGGCCTATTTAGACCGTAACGAGATGATCTAGGATAATTCAATTCGAGGCACATATATTATAGCTACGACAAGTCCTTACTCAAAATATGATGGTTTATTTTAATGATTTACTATTTTTAATATTGGGGCACGTATATTGCAGCTACGCTAAGTCCTCAGCAGAATAAAACTTGTATTAAAAATGTTTTCCCGAAATTGTTGATTATTGTTTTTATGATTATTATGCCATGTATTTTTTTAAATTGTTGATTATTTTTGGAAACGAATATTTTATCATACTTTTAAATGTCACCTGTTTAACCCACCTTTGTTTCTGTCCTACTGAGCCAGCGCTCACATCCCTTTTCTTTGTGATTTCGAAATGACTACTTCCAGGTGCGGGAGGTAGCAGTTCCGAAAATCGTTGAGCTATCCGTTTCTACCGAAGATGATGCTATCCGTTTTCTCCATCTTCTTCTTTCTGTTTCTCGTTCTGATTTAATGAGACTTTAAGTTTGGACTTTATTTCACGTTATTTAAATTTCGTGCTTGGGAATATTTTATGGTTGGTAATCTTTTTTGAAGACCGATTTTGTGTTTGATTTCCGCATTAAAAAGTATTTATTTTCTACTTTATTTAATTATGTGGTTATGATGCTACGTTATAAATAATTAGGCTTAACTAAATTATAATGTTGACCCGCTTTTCGTAATAAATGTTTTTCCTTAAATCTCGGGTTGATATTATGATTTGGCTGCCGTGTCACGTGTCTAAATTTTGGGCCGTGACAAATAATGGTATCAGAGCAACAGGTTTTCAAAATTGTTTTCATCAAAACATTTTCAAAATACCCAAGCATGGTTTTCTTACTCTTAGAAGCTTATAGGATTTCCTCTTCCTTCAATCTTATGTAGCAAAATGGCTCATCCCGACACGCGTAGTCAGAGGCAGTAGAGAGGTAACGACGAAGAGAACCCCGCGAACACGCAGCCTCAAGGGAGTCAGAATGCAGCGGTTCCTACACCGAATGATCAGCTAACGGCGATGCAGAATCTCACGGTGGCGATACAGGCTCTCCTCACCGTCTTACCTTTTGGAACACCTAACCCAGCTCCTGTAGCCAATGTTGTTCTGAATAAGACCCAGAGAGCGGGGAGTTCTTCTCAGACTCCTCAGCAAACGCCTACCACCGAAAACCCTACCTTTAGAGCAGTACCTACCCAGCCTATGATACATCCTAAACAGGCAGCCGTAACTCTTTCTTTAAGCCTCACGTACCCACTTTCGACGACACGGGCACAGAGATGGATGCCGACTACTGGTTTGATGCCATTCGCAAGCAGCTAAAGTTGACCACCACACCCGCAGAGTTCTGTGTCGAGTTTACTTCTAACAAGCTGGTGGGTCTAGCCTCTACCTGGTGGGCTAGTATTGAGGATGGTTTGACAGAGGAGCAGAGGTCTTCTTGGTTAGTTTTCGAGGAGCGTTTTCACGAGAGTTTCTTTTCTGCTCAGTTTCACGACAGAAAAGCTAGGGAGTTCGTCCGTTTGAAGTAAAGGTCTATGTCAGTGCGGGAATATGAATTCAAGTTCACCAAGTTGGCCCGGTATGCGAAGAATCAGGTTTTGGATGAAGCTACTAAGTGTCTCCGCTTTGAGGAAGGGCTTAGCCTCTATGTGAAGAGGGGTGTACAACCGTTCCAGATCAGGGATAGCTACCAGCAGATAGTTGCTAAGGCGTTGACAGTGGAAGAGGGCGACAAGGAGTTCCTTGAAGCTCGTAACAGAAACAAGTCTGGACCAATCCACAACAAGCCTCAGCACAAGTCGCAGACTCCTTACCAGAAGAACCAGCAGTCTCAGGGATCGGGTTCTCATCAGTTTTTTGGACAGCGATAGGGTTGGGTGAATGTGATTACCTGCTTCGAGTGTGGTGATGAAGGCCACAAAAGAAATGTCTGCCCGAAGAGACAGTTAAGAGACAATGCTCATAGACATCATCATCAGCGGAGTCAGAATGGTCTTCCACAAAGGCAACAGATTACTTCCCTGTTTTCGCAGTCACAGCGCCCTCAGCTTCCGGCTCCCTATCATCCTTAGCGCACGAGCCAGTACACTACGCCTTATGCTTCACATGCTACACCGCTACAGCAGTTCCCAGTGCCGAGTTATCAGAGACCACCACCACAGGGTCAGAGTACGGGCTATCAGCGAGGGAATACAGCTCAAAATTGTGGTAAGGCACCACAAGTACACGCTTTTGGAGCTGACAGCATGGAGATAGATCATACACCGACTGCATTAGATGGTATAATTCCTATCTTTGGTACATATGCACATGTTTTGTTTGACACCGGGGCTACACACTCTTTTATAGCCCAACATTATGCTCGTTCACTTGGTTTAAAACTTTAAAATCTTGACTCTCCCTTATGTGTGAAATCCCCGTTGGGCACGACTACCGTTAGTGATGGGTGTCAAGCCTATGTTTATGTTGGGGATGTTTGTTTGGAGGCATCACTTGTGGTAATGCCTATGTTTGCTTATGATGTTATTCTGAGATATGACTGGCTTTCCCGATATGGGATTATGCTTGATTGTCGTAATCGTCGCGTTATCTTTACAACTGATTTAGGACATGTGGTGTCCTATCAGTTAAGCTTAGTTTCAGATGTTGATAGATCTGCTCTGAGGTTAGTGTCGAAGAGTAGACAGGGTATTCTTTGCTTCTTATCCTTGTGTGCAGTGGAAGGATTCAGTTTTGAAAAGAGTACCCAACCTATACCTGTTGTCGATAGTTTTCCAGATGTTTTTCCAAAAGCTCTTCCAGGTTTACCGCCTCATCAAGAAATAGAGTTTCGTATCGACTTAGTTCCCGGAACAGCTCCTTTTGCTTCTGTTCCGTATCGTATGGCACCTCTAGAGATGAAAGAGTTGAGCAAGCAGCTGGATGAGTTGAAATCGCTGGGCTTTATCCGAGACAGTAACTCACCTTGGGGTTCGTTAGTCCTTTTTGTGAAGAAAGCTGACGGTTCGCTACGTCTCTGTGTGGACTACAGAAAGCTCAACAGTGTGACCATCAAAAATAAGTATCCATTACCACGTGTAGATGACTTGTTCGATCAGTTGGGTGGAGCTTGTTTCTTCTCCAAGGTTGATTTGAGATCCGGTTATCATCAGCTTCGTGTTAGAGAGGAGGATATCCCAAAGACAGCGTTCCGAACAAGGTATGGTAGTTATGAGTTCTTAGTAATGCCTTTCGGTTTTACAAACGCGCCAGTAGCCTTCATGGATATGATTTTGAATTTGAAATTTAAATTTTTGGAAATTTAAATTTTAAATAATTTTTGGGATGAGAAATAAATGGAGAAGTTACATAAAGATGGATACAAGAAGACAGAACAAAATTCAAGACCCAAAGAATGCTTTGGATGGAATTTTGTAATCTTTATTTTCTTTGTTCTAGGATGGAACCATGGCTTGGTTATTCTGTCAATTATTTTTCTGTGATATGTCATGGATGTATAAATATGTATTGATGGATGTTTTGTATGCATATTTGATAACATGTCATATAGGATAGGTGAGTGCTGCTCATACTATATTGATCATACATAATTTGACAAAACTTGCATGTTTTTCAAAATATTGAGTGGGAGAGGGTTTCAAACAAAACCCACGGCCTCCATTGTTGATCCATATGTGAAAGCATGGTAACACCTCGCGTCAGTTCTGACCTGACCACACCCCTCGGTAGGTGTTTACCGCCGCCGGTATACTAGATTGGATCTCCTATGTGGAAAACGTGTTCGGGTGCGATCCTATTCATGACCACCCCTCGGTGGCTTGGTAGGACGTGGATCGGGCTACGTAAACAATGGTTATACACTCAAGACTCATTTAGTTATTAACCTTCCCTAGAAGCTCTGTTAAATAAACTGGTGGCCAAATAAGCGGTTATTAATATATGTCTTAATCTTGGAGGATTTAAGGTAACATATATTAATTGGACGGGGTCCATGTTCCGGCTATTTGTTCTCATGACCACCCCTCGGTGGCTTGGGGCAATAGGTGCTGAGAATTACCGTTGCAATGCTACATGTTTTTTCAAGTTTCATGTAGGAACATACTTGTATGTTTTTATTTGCTAAATTATCTATATATTTGCTTGGGCTTTGTAATGATGTCTAGTATAATTTTATTTCAGTTCAAAATGTCACCGACACCCCTCATTTCAATACTTACTGAAAATAAGTTGAATGGCAACAATTATAAAGATTGGAAAAGAAATCTATTAATAGTTCTCAGCTGCGAGAGACACAAGTTCGTACTGGACGAACCATGCCCACCTGGGTCCAAACCTGACACACCACTTGAGGAGGTCCCAGTTGCCTATAATTGTTGGAGAGAATCCAATGAAATAGCTCGATGCTACATCCTTGCTAGCATGACGAGTGCTTTACAAAAGCAGCATGAGACTTATCAAGTTGCTGGGGAGATCATGGATAATCTGGAGGACATGTTCGGAGGCCAAGAAAAATTGGCTCGACAGTCCGCTATCACCAGCATTATGAACTCTAAGCAAAAGGCGGGTACTCCGGTGAAGGACCATATGATCACTCTAATGGGATTCTTCGCTGAGGCTGCCGAGAATGGTGCTGAGTTGGACTATAACACCCAGATCGAGATGGTGTTCAAGACTCTGTCTAAAGATTTTGTGGGGTTTAAGGCCGCATACAATCTGGCGACAAAGGAGTTAGGACTTACCGAGCTCATGAAGCAACTACAGGCTTATGAGCGGATGATCAGGGATGAGGATAGGGTCCGACCTAAAGGGGAGGCCAATTTGGCAGAATCTTCCAATCCCTCACGGAAGAGGAAGAGGCCAAATAAGAAGCAAGTGGCTTCCAGTTCTTCTAATCCTCCTGTCTCGGACGGGAAGAAGAAGAAGAAGAACAAGAAGCCAAAGGACCCTAAAAAGTCCAAATGCTTTTACTGTGGGAAGGTAGGTCACTTCAAGAAGGCTTGTCGGGAATTCTTAGCCTCCAAGGGCAAGGAAGGTAAGGAACTTCATTACTTGAAAGCATGTTTGGTGGAAGAATCGAAAGACACTTGGGTCATTGATTCGGGCGCCACTAATCATGTTTGTGTTTCTATGCAGGGGTTCGTGGAAACGAAAAGTCTACATGATAGGAGCCTCTCGTTGCGGACTGGAGATGGTAGCTTTGTGGTGGCTGAGGCAGTGGGAGACGTTCATCTTTATTTTGATCAATTTAGGTTTATTTTATTGAAAGGCTGTTTTTATGTTCCTAATTTTAGGAGGAACCTTATATCGGTAGCTTGTTTAATAAAGGATTCTTATTCAGTTTCTTTTAGTAAAAGAGTTGATATTTGTAGAAATAAGTCTTTTATCTGTTCTGGATGGATGGATGGATGGAAACCTATATTTGATCAGACCAAAGATGTACTCACTGCTTGACATTGAATTAATTGATAACTCTAAAAGGTTGAAAGTTTCTCACTCTAACAAGGCGTATCTTTGGCATTTAAGACTTGGTCATATTAATCAGGATAGGATTCAAAGATTGGTGAAAGACGGTCCTCTGGAATCTCTGGAGGAGGTACGACTTCCCCAATGTGAGTCTTGTCTAGAGGGTAAGATGACTAAGAGGTCTTTTGGAGCTAAGGGTACAAGGGCACAGGAGCTCTTAGAAATTGTGCACACTGACGTATGTGGCCCCATGAACGTCACAGCACGAGGAGGGTTCGAGTACTATGTCTCTTTCATAGATGATTACTCGAGGTATGGATATGTGTATCTGATGCACCGCAAGAGCGAAACCTTTGATAAATTCAAAGAGTATCGTGCGGAAGTGGAAAAGCAATTGGATAAATCCATAAAGACACTTCGATCTGATCGAGGGGGCGAATACCTATCCGATGAATTTCTAGGACATCTTGTAGAGAATGGGATATTATCCCAATTGACTGCACCTGGTACTCCACAACAGCATGGTGTAGCCGAAAGGAGAAACAGGACCTTGTTGGATATGGTACGGTCCATGATGAGTTATTCAACGCTGCCGTTATCATTTTGGGGATATGCTTTACAAACGGCGTGCTATATTCTGAACCAGGTTCCGAGCAAATCAATTCCTAGAACTCCGTATGAATTGTGACGTGGCAGGAAGCCCTCCCTTGGACATATGAGAATATGGGGCTGCCCGGCACATGTACTGGATGGGGATGCGAAGAAGTTGGAACCAAGATCAGAATTGTGCATGTTTGTAGGGTATCCAAAGGGAACTAAAGGAGGTCTGTTCTATAACCCGAAGGAACAAAAGGTCATTGTCTCAACCCATGCGACATTCTTGGAGGAAAGTCACATGAATGACTTTAAGCCTCGAAGCAAAGTGGTGCTAGAGGAGTTATCGGGTGAAAGAACTGCTCCACAGATTTCGGTCTTGGACGCAAGTCCGAGTTCCAGTGAAAGACCTGCAGACGATCAACAATTTAGGGTACCTCGTCGTAGTGGGAGGGTTTCTAAGAAACCTAATTTCTTTATGTATGATGCTGAGGTATACCAGGCCGAGGCTCATGAGCATGAGGAAGATTCGGTCACATATGATGAAGCTATAAAGGATGTTGATTCTAGATCTTGGAAACAGGCTATGAACAATGAGATGGATTCTATGAAATCCAACTCTGTTTGGGAACTTGTAGATTTGCCAGATGGGATAAAACCCATTGGATGCAAATGGGTCTACAAAAGAAAGAAGGATGCGGAAGGGAGAGTGGAAACTTTCAAAGCTAGACTGGTTGCAAAGGGATACACGTAAAAGGTTGGAATCGATTACGAGGAAACCTTTTCGGCTGTTGCTATGCTGAAGTCTATCCGTATTCTTCTGTCCATTGCTGCGGCTCTCGATTATGAGATCTGGCAAATGGATGTCAAGACGGCATTCTTGAATGGCCATCTTGAAGAGTGTATCTAAATGATACAGCCCGAAGGGTTCGTAGCAAAAGGCCAAGATAAGAAAGTCTGCAAGTTGCTTAGATCCATTTATGGATTAAAGCAGGCATCCCGCTCATGGAATCAGAGGTTTGATCAAGCGATTAAGACATTTGGTTTTGAGCAGAACGTTGATGAACCTTGTGTTTATAAACGTATTAAGGATGGAAAAGTGGTCTTTCTGATACTCTATGTCGATGATATACTACTCATTGGGAATGATGTAGGGAACTTATCATCGGTCAAGCTTTGGTTACACCAACAGTTTGACATGAAGGACTTGGGAGAAGCTAATTATGTTCTAGGCATTCGTCTCTTCAGAGATCGAAAGAACAAAATGATAGCATTATCCCAAGCTTCATACATAGATAAAATAATTGACAAATATCCAATGCTAGAGGCAAAGAAAGACTCACAACCTTCTATTGCCGGTTTAACTCTTTCATTGGATGACTGTCCCAAGACATCGGAAGAAAGAGAGCGTATGAGTAAGGTCCCTTATGCATCCGCTGTGGGTAGCCTTATGTACGCTATGCTTTGCACTCGCCCGGACATATGTTTTGCAGTAGGTATGGTGAGTCGATATCAAGCGAATCCTGGAACCAAGCACTGGCAAGCAGTAAAGCATATACTCAAGTATCTTAAGAGAACGAGGGATTATATGCTAGTGTATTCTGGAGGGGACCTAACACCCGTAGGATACACGAACTCAGACTTCCAGACTTGTAAGGATTCGAGGAAATCAACATCTGGATCAGTGTTTTTACTCGGAGGAGGTGCCATTATGTGGAGGAGCGTGAAGCAGGGCTGCACAGCTGACTCTACTATGGAGGCTGAGTATGTGGCTGCGGCTGAGGCATCTAAAGAAGCGGTTTGGCTCCGCAAGTTCTTTAGAGACCTTGAGGTCATTCCGGGTGTTGACAAGCCTATCACACTTTACTGTGATAATACAGGGGCTATTGCCAACACAAGGGAATCTCAGCACCACAAGAGGACCAAGCACATAGATCGGAGGTATCACATTATTAGAGGGCATGTGGAGACAGGACAAGTGGATGTATGTAAGATCGCGTCCGAGGACAACATTGCCGATCCCTTTACTAAGACTTTGGTAGCTAGAAGCTTTGAGAGGCATGTAGAGGCGATGGGGATGCGTAACATGGCACATCTACTGGCTTAGGGCAAGTGGGAGATTGTTAGGAAATGCCCTAAGTATTAGAGACATTTTGATGTATTCATTTTGAACTGGATAATAAAATTATACATAGAGGTTATTCATTACATTGCTATCTGTCCTCATCTTATTTACATGTTAAAGTAAATGTAAGCAAATATGGCTCACTGACTGCTTGTGTTAAAACTGTTGGAACGTTGCATGCAATGGACTTTTGTATGCGAGAAGACAATGTTCTAAAGTTAGCAGTCTAAACTATGGTCTGTAGTCTATGGGGTTAGACCGAGCATCTAACTCATGTTAAGACTATTATGTTGTCTAAAGCCTTGGAGGGGACGGTCTGTCTTGACTGTCTGGAGCTGGACTCCCAAGTAGAGACATGGATATGTTGCTCGGTGGTGACATATTAGACCAGGACTAAAGCGTGATTGATCTACGTAGTCCGCTACGAGTGGATCAATCTGCTTTTGACGTTCATTGTGCAATAACCTTAATCCTAAGTAAATGAACTACTTCATGTATATGACTTGTGTACTTTGATGTTCCAATGGCTAAAGCGTCTCAGAGGTAGTAAGCTTATAGACCGGTTCGTTGGGTGCATGACTTGTATACGATGAAGGGTTTGTTTGTAGATATCGGAATCATAGCTCTGAGGAGTTAAAGGTATCCTCTTAAAGGCATTATATTGAATGTGAAAATGGACAAGGCCTTGGGTCGTCTACTGGGCGGATGACTTCTTATTCACATATGGTGAATAATCATTTTCTTGATTCGTTAGTATAATGGAACTTTAAGATAGCCTGATCAGTAGGATTAAACGGACTTTGACCTAAGGCTGATCATGGATATCATATGAGGGTTTTGCATATATGACAAGGTCATTGGATGGTAGCTCGTCACAGGCTTACGTAATACGGTATATAATTGGGAGTTCAGTTTCAGGTTTATAGTGGTGTGACTCTGAAATTAGTGATCATATGATTGAGTTGTTCGGTACAGAATGATGATCATATGGAATCATGGGAGCCCGATTATATATGTCCAATCAGTCCCTCTACTAGCTCCACATAATTCCTTAACGTTTGGCAAATTGATTTGTGTATGCTATTGGCTAGTTTATTATGCATGGATGGTGATGACACAGGATTAGGATGGTAGACAAGATTCTCTCCGGTTGGATTCAGATTTTTTTTTGGATAATAGAGTACACAATTATTCGAACTCCAAATAAAGTTGCCATGATTTTATTTGAGATTGAATTGGAGTTGTAGAAAATTATCCATGAGAACAAGAATATGGAACATAACCGTTTTGTGGAATTTGAAATTTGAATTTTGAAATTTGAAATTTGAATTTTTAAATTTGAATTTTGAATTTTGAATTTGAAATTTGAATTTGAAATTTGAATTTGAAATTTGAATTTGAAATTTAAATTTGAAATTTGAAATTTGAAATTTGAAATTTGAATTTGAAATTTGAATTTGAAATTTGAAATTCAAATTTTGAATCACAGTCCAAGTAGGATTCGAATTTGTTGTGGAAAATCCACAAGGTTTGAAATTCGAATTTGAGTTGGATTTGGAGAGGATAATCTTGTTAGAATCCTACTTGAATTTTGAATCCAAATCCCAACAAAAGTGGGCGAATTTTTTGAGGATAATCCTCAATGGAAAATTCGGTTTTTGTGGATAAGATTCAAGGGAAAATTCAAGTTTCAATCCTAGTTGAATTTGGATTCTCTCCTTCCCTAAAAGTGGCCGAAATTTTGGAGCCTTTATCCAAGGAAAATTCGGTTATTTTTGGATAAGGTTGAGATAAGATTCAAGCTTGAAAATCCTAGTGGAATTTTTGATTCTCCCTTATCCATAATGGCCGAAATCTTTTGGAGGATTTTCTCCTTGTGAATTTCGGATTTTTTGGTTGAAAAAGGGAGATAAAATTCTAGTTAAAATCTTGTTAAGATTTGGATTGGATTTATCTTAGGAAAAACCGAATTTATTGTTAGGATTATCCTATGGAAAAATTCGGATTTTTTAGTTAAAGATAAGGGAGAAAATCTTTTCCTAATCCAATTCGAATTCAGAGAATCACCTCATGCAGGTCTATAAATAGAGGTCCTGCCACTCCAGTTCTCTCAGACCACAGACTCTCAGGTGAGCAGGCTTATTGTTGCACAGCTCATCGTGACAATAAAGTTCTTTAGAGATCTGGGTGGTCGGAAGAAGACTAGCAGTGCTAGCATACCGATCGAGGTTCAGAGTGCCCACACACTCAGCCATTCGGGAATTGGAGAATAGTAGAGAAGGCTAGTTGGTTGAAGCCTCCGGTCATTCTCCTCCTGCAAGATTGGCGTCCTTGAGGTATGAGTTTTAATTGTTGTTGGTTTATTGTATATGGCATCATGAGATATTTAACGATCTAAAATTTTTATTGTTCCGCTGTGCCACTCTGATACGTTTTTACCGGTTTATTTTTCCAACAATTGGTATCAGAGCCATCTCATGACTATGCCATGCACATAAATTAGACAATTACTTAGTCTTTTTATTTATGTATGGATTTGATATTTAGAGAGTGGCATTCTAGGGTTCCTTTATGTTGTTATCATGTATTATGTATAAAGTATGTGGTTATTTTAATTTTTTGAATTATTATAAGCATGCTTGTTTATACCGGTGATGGTTACTTAGAATTTAGAAAAATTGTATCTAGGAATTTTTATGTAACCATGGGAGCAGTTTATTAACACTGTAATTTTCCCATGGATTTTAATTCTTATCTCTTAGATTTTTTATGGTTAGAATTTTTGTACACCGGAAACGGTTTAGGAATTTTTTTATGTAATTATTCTTGGAGGAGATTGAAGATTGAAGACCGTAATTTATTTTTCCCAAAAGTTAAATTTAATTTAAAGATTGAAATTTTGATTGTGTGGAAAATTTCAATTTAATTGGGATTCAAATTAATTTTTGGAGATCCTAATAGGTAAATTGGAATATGGCACGAAAATCGAGACACGACCCCTCGGAATAGGCCGACGGGCCTTGGTCGGGCGGCAGCCCCTGCCCTCGGGCAGGATGGGGCTGCGGCAGCCCCTATGCAGGCAAACATCACCCATGGCCGCAGGCTTGGCCTGCTGCCGAGGGTGGCGCAGCCTGCCCAAGGCCGGCCGCAGCCTGGGCATGCAGCCACTGGCTGCAGGCGCTGCCTGCAGCCTGGGCATGCATCCTGGCGCTGCAGGCTTGGCCTGTAGCCCGGCAGGCTGCAGAAGGGGCAACCATGGGCTGCCAACCCCTCCGGGGTTGGTGGCTGCCCACGGCGGCTGCCACCTTCACGGGCGGCGGTACGGCGGTCCAAAATTTGAAAATTTTGATTTTTAAATTTGAGATTTAATTTTAAATCATGTTTAAAAATATGTAATTGAAAATTTGAAATTTTTGAAATTACATATTATTACACATGATGATTAAAATTGTTTAAAATTTGAATTAGAAATTTAAATTTGAAATTCGAATTTGGAGTTTGAATTTGAAATTTAAATTTTTGGAAATTTAAATTTTAAATAATTCTTGGGATGAGAAATAAATGGAGAGGCTACATAAAGATGGATACAAGAAGACGGAACAAAATTCAAGACCCAAAGAATGCTTTAGATGGAATTTTATAATCTTTATTTTCTTTGTTCTAGGATGGAACCATGGCTTGGTTATTCTGTCAATTATTTTTCTGTGATATGTCATGGATGTATAAATATGTATTGATGGATGTTTTGTATGCATATTTGATAACATGTCATATAGGATAGGTGAGTGCCGCTCATACTATATTGATCATACATAATTTGACAAAACTTGCATGTTTTTCAAAATATTGAGTGGGAGAGGGTTTCAAACAAAACCCACGGCCTCCATTGTTGATCCATATGTGAAAGTATGATAACGCCTCGCGTCAGTTCTGACATACAATTGTTGGAAAAATAAACCGGTAAAAACGTATCAGAGTGGCGCAGCGGAAGAATAAAAATTTTAGATCGTTAAATATCTCATGATGCCATATACAATAAACCAATAACAATTAAAACTCATACCTCAAGGACGCCAATATTGCAGGAGGAGAATGACCGGAGGCTTCAACCAACTAGCCTTCTCTACTATTCTCCAATTCCCGAATGGCTGAGTGTGTGGGCACTATGAACCTCGATCGGTATGCTAGCACTGCTAGTCTTCTTCCGACCACCCAGATCTCTAAAGAACTTTATTGTCACGATGAGCTGTGCAACAATAAGCCTGCTCACCTGAGAGTCTGTGGTCTGAGAGAACTGGAGTGGCAGGACCTCTATTTATAGACCTGCATGAGGTGATTCTCTGAATTCGAATTGGACTAGGAAAAGATTTTCTCCCTTATCTTTAACTAAAAAATCCGAATTTTTCCATAGGATAATCCTAACAATAAATTCGGTTTTTCCTAAGATAAATCCAATCCAAATCTTAACAAGATTTTAACTAGAATTTTATCTCCCTTTTTCAACCAAAAAATCAGAAATTCACAAGGAGAAAATCCTCCAAAAGATTTCGGCCATTATGGATAAGGGAGAATCAAAAATTCCACTAGGATTTTCAAGCTTGAATCTTATCTCAACCTTATCCAAAAATAACCGAATTTTCCTTGGATAAAGGCTCCAAAATTTCGGCCACTTTTAGGGAAGGAGAGAATCCAAATTCAACTAGGATTGAAACTTGAATTTTCCCTTGAATCTTATCCACAAAAACCGAATTTTCCATTGAGGATTATCCTCAAAAAATTCGCCCACTTTTGTTGGGATTTGGATTCAAAATTCAAGTAGGATTCTAACAAGATTATCCTCTCCAAATCCAACTCAAATTCGAATTTCAAACCTTGTGGATTTTCCACAACAAATTCGAATCCTACTTGGACTGTGATTCAAAATTTGAATTTCAAATTTCAAATTTCAAATTTAAATTTCAAATTCAAATTTCAAATTCGAATTTCAAATTCAAATTTCAAATTCAAAATTCAAATTTCAAATTTCAAAATTCAAATTTCAAATTTCAAATTTCAAATTTCAAATTCCACAAAACGGTTGTGTTCCATATTCTTGTTCTCATGGATAATTTTCTACAACTCCAATCCAATCTCAAATAAAATCATGGCAACTTTATTTGGAGTTCGAATAATTGTGTACTCTATTATCCAAAACAAAATCTGAATCCAACCGGAGAGAATCTTGTCTACCATCCTAATCCTGTGTCATCACCATCCATGCATAATAAACTAGCCAATAGCATACACAAATCAATTTGCCAAATGTTAAGGAATTATGTGGAGCTAGTAGAGGGACTGATTGGACATGTATAATCGGGCTCCCGTGATTCCATATGATCATCATTCTGTACCGAACAACTCAATCATATGATCACTAATTTCAGAGTCACACCACTATAAACCTGAAACTGAACTCCCAATTATATACCGTATTACGTAAGCCTGTGATGAGCTACCATCCAATGACCTTGTCATATATGCAAAACCCTCATATGATATCCATGATCAGCCTTAGGTCAAAGTCTGTTTAATCCTACTGATCAGGCTATCTTAAAGTTCCATTATACTACCGAATCAAGAAAATGATTATTCACCATATGTGAATAAGAAGTCATCCGCCCAGCAGACGACCCAAGGCCTTGTCCATTTTCACATTCAGTATAATGCCTTTAAGAGGATACCTTTAACTCCTCAGAGTTATGATTCCGATATCTGCAAACAAACCCTTCATCGTATACAAGTCATGCACCCAACGAACCGGTCTATAAGCTTACTACCTCTGAGACGCTTTAGCCATTGGAACATCAAAGTACACAAGTCATATACATGAAGTAGTTCATTTACTCAGGATTAAGGTTATTGCACAATGAACGTCAAAAGCAGATTGATCCACTCGTAGCGGACTACGTAGATCAATCACGCTTTAGTCCCGGTCTAATATGTCACCACCGAGCAACATATCCATGTCTCTACTTGGGAGTCCAGCTCCAGACAGTCAAGACAGACCGTCCCCTCCAAGGCTTTAGACAACATAATAGTCTTAACATGAGTTAGATGCTCAGTCTAACCCCATAGACTACAGACCATAGTTTAGACTGCTAACTTTAGAACATTGTCTTCTCGCATACAAAAGTCCATTGCATGCAACGTTCCAACAGTTTTAACACAAGCAGTCAGTGAGCCATATTTGCTTACATTTACTTTAACATGTAAATAAGATGAGGACAGATAGCAATGTAATGAATAACCTCTATGTATAATTTTATTATCCAGTTCAAAATGAATACATCAAAATGTCTCTAATACTTAGGGCATTTCCTAACAGAATAGAGTCTTCCAACCTTTTCTTGATAAGTTCATCATCGTATTCATCGACAACATCCTCATCTACTCCCGAACTCGTGAAGATCATGCACAGCATCTCAGTATAGTTTTACAGACTCTTCGTGAACATCAGTTGTACGCCAAGAAAGAAAAATGTGAGTTTTGGATGACAGAGGTTAAGTTTCTCGGGCATATCATCTCAGGAGACAGTATATCAGTTGATCCATCCAAGGTTGAAGCGATTCTTAAGTGGGAACGACCGAAGAATGTTCCAGAGATCCGAAGCTTCTTGGGCTTACCGGAATATTATCGACATTTGAACTGAACTTCAGCACCGCTTTTCATCCACAGACAGATGGTCAGTCGGAGCGTCTCATACAGATTCTCGAGGATATGCTACGTGCCTGCGTTCTTGATCTTGGGGATGGATGGAGCAAACACCTCTACATGGCAGAGTTCGCATACAACAACAATTATCAAGCAAATATCGGAATGGCATCCTTTGAAGCATTGTACGAAAAGCCTTGTCGATCACCCATCTATTGGGTTGACAACCAGGAAGCACCAGTGGGTGGACCCGATATGATCCTAGACCAGTACGAGAAGATTGCCATCATTAAACAACGACTTCTAACAGCACAGAGTCGACAGAAGAGCTATGCAGATCAACGCAGAAAGCCATTAGAGTTCAAGGTTGGAGAGTTTGTGTTGCTAAAGGTTTCACCAAAGAAAGGTATCTCTCATTTCGGAGTTAAAGGGAAGCTAGCACCGCGTTACATTGGACCTTTCGAGATCGCACGCAGAGTTGGTAAGGTTGCATATGAGCTGAAGTTACCCGACACCTTGGGAGTGCACAACGCTTTCCATGTATCGATGCTGAGGAAGAGTGCACGAATAGAGTCCGAAGTCATTTCAACAGATGATGTAGAAATCCAACAAGATGTCTCTTACGTCGAGGTTCCGGTGAAGATTTTGGATTGCAAGGTCAAGCAACTAAGAACGAAAACAATACCCATGGTGAAGGTTCTTTGGAGTAACCATGGTGAAGAGGAAGCCACATGGGAAACCGAGAAAGATATGCGCGAGAACCATGCTGAATGGTTCGCTAAGTAGTAGAGTACATGAAATGTAGTCGACTTAAGTTTGTCTTGTAACCTTACACTGTTCATAGTGGTAGATATACCACTATATATTTTGAAAGGTGCATTTAGATTGCTTAATGAAATGAGAAGTTATTCATATTCTTATTCTCTTCTTTAGTGTGGAGTAATTCTTAAAGTTTTGAGGACGAAACTATTTTTAGTGGTAGATATTTGTGACGCCTTAAATTTTATTTAAGGGTCAATATATAATTTAAATAAAATTAGTGTGCCAAAAAAATTAATTAAAAATCTTTTGGAAACCCTAGGTTGGTTTCTTAGTCAAATTCCACTCAAAAAGTCAACAATTTTGACTTAAAAAAAAACCCTAAAATATTCGGCCATTACTTGGAATTTTTAATTAAAATTTAAATCCCATAAATCTGAGGATTCAAACTCAAATTTCATCCCTTAAAAATATAAAGAAGAAATTCAGCCCTAAAGTGTAGGAAATAAAAGAGATTTTATTTGAATTAAAAGTTGGATCAAAACTCAATCAAAATTCAAATTATTTTTCCTTAAAAACTAATGGATAATTTCGGCCACTTAAGGAAAAATAAGGAGAGAAAAACCCTAGTCTCAAAACAGCACAAAGTTTCCCCTTTTGCCCTTCAAAATATTCGGCCAAGCAAGGAAACAAAAAGGGAAAGAAAATAAAAAAAAACCTAGTATAAGAACCCTCTTTCAACTCTCATTCACCTTTCCTTTCACTCTCAAAATTCGGCCAGCCTCACCCTATTTCCTCTCTAAATTTTTCTCTCCCAAAACACACCCAAAACAGCAGGCAAAACCTACCTAAAGGTAGCTCAAAGATTCAACAATTTTTGAGACAAAAACAAGGTAAGAAATCAACTTTTTTTCCTTCCATCTCCTTTTGATTTAAACCCCAAAATTTATATGGTTTTCTCCACTGTTTTCCCTACTGTTTTGAAGACTCCAACACTGACACAAATTCAGCCAAAAAGGAGACCAAGCAACAAAAATAGTACAACACAAACAAGGTGTGAATTTCTCTCTCTAAAACCCTAAAAATTTTGCCTCATTGATCCCTTTTCAAAAACCCTATTATCACATGTGTACAATTTTATGATTTTTGCTAATTTGATTCATGGGTTGTGTTAATGACATATAAATAAGGTTTTCCACAAAATTTCATGATCATTGGATGAAAATTGAATTGGTTTGAGGCTAATTGAAATTCGGACAGAAAAACGGAAATCTGGAAAATTACCATATGAACAGTAAATTTGTGTCGGCCATAACTTGAGTTTTAAAAACGATTTTTGAGCGATTCTTGAGCCTAAAATTAAATTCAAGATGTCCCCTAAATGCCTGCAAAATTTCAGAACCAAAATCCTCCGTTTTCCCAGTCAAAATATTTTCTAAGATAGGCGGACAGAACTGCCAGGTTTCGAACCGAAACTGAAACCCAGATTTTTATGCCTGAAAACAACCCTCGGTTTTTGGCCTAGTTGAATGACCAAACGATGTCCAAAAATTATAAAAATTATATGGAATTAAAGCTACTGATGTCTAGTTTAACATATTAAAAATTTAGAATTTTTGGAATGAAAAATAAATTGATATGGATTTTACAATCAGCCCAGGTCAGTCTGCCCGTGGCCAGAAATATCCTAACTTAGAGTTTTCACAAATTTTAAATCCCAAATGTTTATTAAATGTTTTAAAATCTTTTGTGGCACACTAAAATGATTGAATGATTATGTCTAAACCTAGACTGATCATATGTTGTGATTATAGGATTTATTTGACGTTCTTGCTTGATTCGTGGGTCACGTCATCACAACGCTTGTGCGATAATCGAGGTAGGACTTTCTAGCCTTTTCTGAGAGTAGTCAAGTGTTTTAAATTTCCCTGTTTTATCGATGGCATGCTGTTTTCAGTTTATGAAATTATTATACTGTTTTGGATGAAATAAACGCATGCAACGTGTTTTGTAATAAATGTGTATTTTAAAGCGTGTTTTGATTAATGGCATAATATAACTTGGTAAATACCATCTTTTGAATAATCCGGTGAACATAATTGAGCTCTAGTTCACGATCATTGTAAATGATGCGTGCGTTCCAAAGTTGACGCCTGGGGGAAGGTCCCTAAACCTACGCAGGGCCGTTCGGCCTATTTAGACCGTAACGAGATGATCTAGGACAATTCAATTCGAGGCACATATATTATAGCTACGACAAGTCCTCACTCAAAATATGATGGTTTATTTTAATGATTTATTATTTTTAATATTGGGGCACATATATTGCAGCTACGCTAAGTCCTCAGCAGAATAAAACTTGTATTAAAAATGTTTTCCCGAAATTGTTGATTATTTTTTTTATGATTATTATGCCATGTATTTTTTTAAATTGTTGATTATTTTTGGAAACGAATATTATGTCATACTTTTAAATGTTACCTGTTTAACCCACCTTTGTTTCTGGCCTACTGAGTCAGCGCTCACGTCCCTTTTCTTTGTGATTTCGAAATGACTACTTCCAGGTGCGGGAGGTAGCAGTTCCGAAAATCGTTGAGCTATCCGTTTCTACCGAAGGTGATGCTATCCGTTTTCTCCATCTTCTTCTTTCTGTTTCTCGTTCTGATGTAATGAGACTTTAAGTTTGGACTTTATTTCACGTTATTTAAATTTCATGCTTGGGAATATTTTATGGTTGGTAATCTCTTTTAAAGACCGATTTTGTGTTTGATTTCTGCATTAAAAAGTATTTATTTTCTACTTTCTTTTATTATGTGGTTATGATGCTACGTTATAAATAATTAGGCTTAGCTAAATTATAATGTTGACCCGCTTTTCGTAATAAATGTTTTTCCTTAAATCTTGGGTTGATATTATGATTTGGCTGCCGTGTCACGTGTCTAAATTTTGGGCTGTGGCAGTTTTGGTTGTTTATTTAGCTTTGTGAACCAAGGAAATTTCTATGTTTTTCTTAGCCCAAGCCGACCTCTTGTTCACCCTTGGTCCACATGAATTTTGGTTACTAGCCTTGTTTGGTTCGTGCTAGTTTCAAGCACGCTAAGGTAAAAACTCTAGAACCCATCCCTTTGAGGTTTTTGTCATCTATTAAGTTTCGATATCAAGGAGATTTATTATGTATTTTGAGCAATGGGTTGTAATAAGTTTATTTTGAGCCCTGAGTATTGTATTTTTATGTTTATGTGGTTGTGGTTTAAGTTTTTTATGGTTTGTGGATGACATGGACGTTTTAGGGTTTGGTTGGAAACCAAACTGTCCAAGATTTTTAGCCACGGTTTTGATAAATTTTGAGCATGTTATGGATAGATTTGAAGTTTTGTATAAAAGCAGAAGTTCTAAAAAATTGCGTTATGGACATTTTTACGTCAAATAGCCCTTGGCAAAAAATGAAGATAAGATAGGTTTTCAGGATAATTTCTGACCGGAAGTCAAAACTAGGACTGGAAACTAGGAACAGGGAACAGTCTTAGATTTTTAAAAAAATGAATAATTTAAAGTCCAAACCGGGTCTCGGGCTCAACACAAAAAATGTTAAACACGTCGAAAACTAAAAGATGGTTACGTGAGATTCAAAAATTTGACCATTTAGGGACTCAAACAAAGTGGTATTTAATTAACTGAAAAACTAAAAATTTTCTAAAACTGGGACAGTTTTAGCCAAGAGTTTGTAGTGTTTAGGACCTGATAGATTTTAAATCGAGCTCCAAGTTGAACACGAAAGTTGTTCATCTTGTCGAGGAGTAAAAATGTCATGTTTGCCGATTTCACAAACTCGATAATTTTAAGCAAGTTCTATACAGTTTTTTGAAAAAGGATTCAAAAACCACTTTTCATGTGACGCCCCCCATTCCAATCACCCGCAACTATCATGAACCGACTCAATTGCCGATGAAGACAGCTCGTGTGCCGAATCTGGTTATCAATTTAAAACTCTTTTTCTTAAACTTTCATTTCTCAGGGCCCCGAAAATTTCACCCTTAAAATTTTTTTTCTTTTTAATACATACTTTCTCGAAAAGAAAGCTAAGTATAAAACACAATACTAATTTTTAGTTGTCTTTCGGAGTATAACATAATGTATAATATACCAAATATTTGTACTGTATTTTTTTTAATCTCTTCAATTCACTAACTTTGAAAGCTCAGCGGAAAACTTTTGGCAGGACCAAGTCCACCGTGAATTCCCTATCCCTTGGCACGCGCACATTCTACCGCCAGCTATATATCTACTAGACAGGTTTCTTACCTACAACACGAACAAACTGGTGAGCTAACAGGCTCAGTAAGTTCAAACATACTTAGTAAGAATCACACGGATTCAAAAACATTAGCAATTCAATTTCCTATCATGAATAGTATTATTTACCATGAATAGTGACTTGACCTCTGACCGATGAATAGTAACTGTTATCTTAACTGATTACTATTCACATACCTTAACCGAAATCATTATACTTAATGTACACTTCGGTTATGCTAAATTGTGATTTTCATCACAATATTGATTGCTCATTCTCTATTTACTTTCTAGTATAGAGCTCTTTTATGGCAGTACCGATATATTATTGCACGCTGACTGGGAGGGCCTAGGGAGCAACCCTAGAGCTTCGGCCTCCACAGCCATTATATCCTTGTAGGATCTGAAAAACCTTCACCACAATGTTGGAGGGGTGGTACGCCTTAATGGTTTCATTACCATCTTTCAATTATAGTTTTGACCAAGTAACATTAATCGTCACCTCAAGGTCACTATCCTCCATCGCCCGTAGGCCTTACATATTCTCTTTTCTCATTATATGGGATATGTTATACTAACTAATCCCCAAATGTCATTAGGACTTAATTCCTAATGTACAACTAATACATAATAAAGTAACACAATATTTCATGTTGCAGACATGAAAATGCTTGAACTTACCAATACTGCGATAATATCCACTTCCGGAACTCCTTCGCAGTTCTATCTCTAGTTTGGGTTCCTACAGACATAATATTGTCTGTCAATACCCTATATTAATTATCACTTTAATTATATTTATTTTGTGATAAATTTTTCAACACAATTCAACTTGTAACATGGTACACGGCGTTTAACACACCCGTGTTCATGACGATGTACCTCCTAGTTTCTCACTACATGGCTGTGTTGTTTACTATCTAGCCGTGTAACTGTACACAGCTTGATACACGCCTGTGTTCAAGCCCGTGTACCTCTCGGGTTGTAAAATTTTTTCCTATACATGACCGTGTTGTTTCCTATTTAGCTGTGTAACTGTACACAGCTTGATACACGCCCATGTTCAAGCCCGTGTACCACTCGGGTTGTAAAATTTTTCCTATACACGGCCGTGTTGTAATAACCGGGAAATTTTACTGTTCTCGGAATATTGTAAATTGCTTGTACATGATGAATTTCATGTTTAAAATGTGAAATGAATGATTAATATTGTGTAGAACGAGCTAAAATGTTCTAACGATATTATAAATTAAGAATTCGGTGATGTAAAAGCATGCCGAATTGAGCTGGGGAAAAACAGTGAACTGTAAACTTTAGTAGGTGACTCTGGATAAACTGAGTGCACAAAAAGATAAAATACTGACAGTAGTGATTTTAGACGTGAGTGCATGTGTGTGTTACACATAATATCGAGAAATTGTTCTAGATGACCTCTTCTTGACCTAAAATTAATATATTTAGATTCAGCATACTCAAATTAGTCAATTGAGCATGAAAAGTAATATTTGACCTGGACATATGCAGTATCAAGAAATTAGTCAAGATGACATTTTCTTGATATAAAACTAATATATTTGGAATCAGAATGCTCAAATTAGTCAATTGAGCACAAAACGAGAATTTTGACCGGGAAATGTACAGTACCGAAAACTGACCGCTATGACCTCGGATGACGACGAAACTGATATATTTGGATTCAGGACATCCAAATTAGTCAATATAGCCTATCAGAATGCTCAAATTAGTTAATTGAGCACAAAGGTAACTTTTGATCGGGAATTCGCAGTATCGGAAATTGGTCGAAATGATCTCGGATGGAAATAAAATTGATATATTTGGGATCAGCACGCCCAAATTAGTCAGGATAGCTCATGTTGAAATTTTAGACAAAAAGGGTATAAAAGGTCGAAATTGCATAAAAGGCTCCATAATTTCCCTTTTTCTATATTTTTCCCCACACACAATCCCAAAAGTAAATAGTGATCAACCATCGGAAACGATGCCGTTTTCGACACTGCCAGTCTCGCTAGAAAGCTCTCGACGAGCTGAGTCCAATGGTGTGCTGAATCGACGGAACTGACGCAGGAGAACGCCGCATGTGCCGCCCGAAGTCGCTGGTGGCCGGAAATTTCAAACGGCCGTATCTCCGCCGTCCGACCTCCGATCAAGGTGATTCTAGTCCCAAAAGACTCATGGTGAATAATAGAACAAAACCCAAGCTTCATTTCGGCTCAATAGTCATCGGATTGCACCGCCCAACATCACGCCGTCGCCGCCATGAAGCCGCCGTGGAATCCGTCGATTCTGGCGGAGTTGAGTGACGTGGTTGGTACCAAAAGACTCAGAGTGATGCGTAGAGCAAAAGCCCTCAAACAATTTCGGGCAACAACCCCGGCACGGTGGAGATTCAATGCCGTCACCATGGGTCAAGTTTTAAAGGCCGATTGTCGATGATCGGAGCCTCCAATGGTGAAATTGACACCACCAATGGACTCCTCTCGTCGAGATCTTCAAGGGGGGCACCTCCGTTGTTCGCGCCACCACTGTTCGCCATCAAGATCTTGAAGAGTAGCCCGTTGGCCTATTTTCGACGTTTTGGACACATCCACGGCATCAGAATTGCCAACCGGGATTTCAAATGTGAAGAACAGAGATAAAAAAGTTTACGCGGTCGAGACCGAACGGTTCGTTCAATCGCCGATGGGACGATTTCGGTAGCGATTTCGTTTCCCTTCATTCCTTATTTATGTATTGGAATGATTTATATGTAATTTGTATTCAAATTGTAAAAAGAAAAGAAAAAAAAAGAGTAAAATGAATGAAATGTCTGAAAAAGAAAATGTATAGGAAATGTGAATATTTTTATGTAAAAATTAGGCCTCTGGTATAGTACGTGGTAGAATAAAATATGTTTGATGGTTTTGAGGCGTTTCCTAAACGCCGGAAACCTAAAAATTAAGCAGAAATACTGCCAAAATTTTGAAAACGGTAGTAAGGGCATTTCGGTGAGAAATGAGAGGCAAATTGTATTCGGTAATGGAAACCGAGACCTTTCGATGAGTTAAGCTCGGAAAATAGGAAAATGAACCTTTGAGGAATAGTAAACCATCCCTCCGAGGTTGTAAAAATGTAAGAGAACGGGAAAACCAATGTGAAGGGTATTTTAGGAAATGAAAGGTAAATTTAAGGCTCGGGATTAGCATAACAAACATTTAAGGAGTAGCGAAATATCCGTTTAAGGCTCCGAAATGTGAAAAAAAACGAGAAACGACCTTAGGTGGAATAATAGTACCACCCGAGGGTCGGATGACCAATAGTCGTCTATGGAACAGCAATGGATGCTGTAAAAGTGTGTAAAAGCTTAAGAAATATTATTTTATGATATTTGGGCTTAGAAAATCCTATTAAAAGTCACAGTGAGCATATGACGGTCCCGATACCCGTCAGGAGTAAAACGGTCATTTTGACCAAAAATTTCTGAAAGACTCGGAAAGGATAGTGAATGCCTAAGGATAGTTAAAATGAAATTATAAAAGTTAAATTTGGGTCTTAAACCAACAAAAAGTAGGTTTACAATGAGAAATCAAATCAAGGGCAAAATGGTAATTTTGCCAAGAGTTAGTGCAAAAATAGAAAATGGGATTTTAGATTCCTAAGACCATTTACGGGAAATAAAACGTAGGATTTTTACGTTTTACTAAATTTTGAATATGAAATGAAGATTTAAAATAACCATGGTTATTTCGGTTATAGGAACCCGATCCAGACGCGGCATAAGAATGTCTGCGGAGCTGGGGAAGGAAATGCTAGCGAAAGTATCTGTAAGTTCGAACATTTAATTGACTACAATATGAATAGACTATTATGTCTAAGTGTGATATGTGTAAGTTCTAGCATTCATTTGTTTACTCATGAACATTCTGATGTTATTCATTATATGAATGAATTGATCTGTTATGTCTAGGTTTATGTGCTATATGAATGTTTCATAGTGCGATGCTATGATAAATATTTCGTAAGCTTAGATATTTACATGTCTGCAGCATGAATTACTATTTGATTGAATTAAGTACTTCTCATACAAACTTGTAAAGTCCTACGGACAATAGGGGTGCAGTTAAACTAACTCACCTAATGAAATGAGAAATTAAAAAGTGTATAAATAATACACTATGGAGAAGTGCTAGAGCACTATAGTGTGGTTAATTAAAAACACACATAAAGAAATAAATGTAAAGACCTACGGGCAATAAGGGTTCCACCGTGGGACGATTCATATGAATGTCGCTGGTGGGGAACTATAAGAAAGATGGTAATGAAACCACTAAGGCGTACCGTCCCTCCAACATAGAGGTGGAGGTTTTTCTTAGATCCCACGAGGATATCATGGCTGTGGAGGCCGATTTTCTAAGGTCGCTCCTTAGACCCGCCCAGTCAGCGCATTAATAATCATTGGTACTGCCATAAACAAAGCTCTAAAATAGAAATCAAATAGAGAATAAACAATCAATAAAACGATAAAAATCATAATTGAGCATAATCGAAACTTACGCTAGAGTAATGTAAATTCGGTTGGGGTATGTGAATAGTACCCCGATAGAGTAAAGTGAATAGTAACTAGTTAGGGTAACTGTTACTATTCATCGGTCAAAGGTCAAAGTTACTATTTATGATGAATATTACTATTCATAGGAAATTGAGTTTTAGTGTTTTTGAATCAATATGATTCTTACTATGTATGTTTGAACTTACTAAGCCTGTTAGCTCATCAGTTTGTTCATGTTGCAGGTAAAAAACCTGTCCGGTAGATTTCAGGATGGTGGCTGGATGCGAGCGTGTCAAAGGGATAGGGAATCCACTGTGGATATGGTCCTGCTACAAGTTTTCCGCTGAGCGTTGAAAAAAAAAAAAGACATGTATTGTAAAAAGATTTGATTTAGGTATTTATGTATAAAGTATGTTTGTACTTTTAAAAAGTGACAAGCATAATTCAGTTTAATCACGTTATGTTACAAACAAGAAAATGTATTTTAAAAAAAATGATTCCAAATTTCACAAAGGGTTTAAAGGAAAGAAAAGAATTTAGGCGACCCGACGAAGTTCATGAGCTATTTCAGTCAGCTAAGGAGCTTGATTATAATAGTTTTGGTGGACCGCGGTCGGGGGCGCCACAGGTGGTATTAGAGCGAGCTTGACCATATCCCTCTTGGCACGAGACACAACCTGATCGTCTATCCAAGTAAGTTAGCCTAGTTTTGAATTGGTAGTTGTTTATTTATAGGAAAATAAACAACTTAGATGAAATGAGATGACGAGATCAATGAATGTGAACTCACGATTGTATAGTGCTAGTGGACTGCCATGATATGACTATACAGGGCTCGAGATGGAGAATTACCATAATTATGATCGTACAGTACTAGAGAATGAATAAGGAAGGCTGCTCAGAGAAGAAATGAAGATTGAAGTCAAGTTATATAGAACTCCAATGTCAACTGCCCACAGAGTTTTGAGTGGCAAACTGTCCTTCAAAATTTCATAGGAAGGCAGGACTGGTGTCACGTTATTGAAATAATTTTCTGGCTGTGTACCATTAATCGAGATGATGGGTCTTGGTGGCTGCTGATAATGCTTTTCAGGGAGATACTCTCGTGTGTATTAGGATTCTTGTGATCAGGAGTAGCACTTAACTGGACCAAGTTTCACCATGCCACGATTGAGTAAATCTTATCTCGGAAAGAGTCTAACATCAGCCCCAATTCCTCAAGGGCAAACAGGGTGTCACTTCTAACGTCCCATGAGTTCCTTAGAGTTACGAACATACGACAATTAGTTCATCGAACTGTGAAACTGCAGTCGATGTCCGGTGACATAGTTCTAACGTATGCTATGCGCTTCGAGGAACTAATGAATCCCCTCCAATTTGCATGGAATTCACGATGGAACTAAAGCCGAGACGAACATAAATACAAGAATATCTATAGGTGAACGATCTAACCAAGGAAGAAGAGGACCCATAAAAGTTTCCTGTAGACCAGGAAAATTAGATGTATTAGGCTATATATATATATCCTTTATGTTATATTGAAATGTTATGAAATGACATGTGTATGTAGTGACATGTGTGTGATGAATGGTTATGAACTGTCAAAATGTGTTGATATAATATAATGAGTTTTGTTGTTTTGTCCTATATGAAAAGGCAAAATATACGATAAATGGGCCATGTGCATTTATTGCACTAGAAATGGTCCGGATGAAGAGAAAGAATATCCGAAGGAATTTTCCTTTGAAACCGGATCGATAGAATGACTAAAATGTAGAGTGGTACATATGTGTATATATGTATACTCATTGTAAAAGAGGCTGTTGTATATACAAGGCTTTAATATTGATATGTATGTTAACGTCATGAAACTAGTTATAATAATGCCGTACGATGATATGGCATTAGGATTTCTTTGAATTTTGGGAAATCTTAAAAATTTTGTGAAATATATATATACATTGAAAATCTAATGATTGATTTTCAAACGATTATAGGAAAATAGAAAATATGGTGAATACATGTGGTCAAGAAAATATGAGTGAATGTCTCATCCTGTCAAAAAGGGTGGAGAAATTATAAGGCCTTTTAGAGGTCTAGATGCAAGAAAATGCTGAATTAAGATGTTGTTCAGATGAGATAGAACCTAGGCAGGGTGTTGAGGAGGTTCAACCACCACCGACCCCTGTAGTTGAATAGGTAGTACATTACCGCTGTTCTCGAAAGGATACAGGAACTACGGTCAATAGTAAATCAAGGGTTATTATATAAGCAATTCCATGGAATGAAACCTCTAGAATTTGAGGGCTCTACAGATTCAGTGGAAGCAGAGGAATGATTTTCATCTATATAGATGATTTGAGACTCCATAAACTTGATAGAGTAAGGAGAAGGTTCTGCGTACATCCTTTGTTCTGATGAAGGATGCTAAGTTCTGATAAAACATTGTCAGAATGAGAAGAGATGAGAGTACTGTGAACTGGAATGAATTTCTGATTGAATTTTATTAGATATATTATGATCCTACATCACGGAAACCGTAACAAAAAAAGGTTTACCGCATTAAAGCAAGGAAGTGTATCAGTGAGTGAAAAGCATCAAAAATTGATCAGATGTATCCAGTTGCGCTACAAGTGAGAAGAGGCACTGGCCATAATATTGAATTGATCTCAGTGCATGTTACCAATGTGGGAAAAGAAGGCCGTTATGCTAGAAACTAACCCACAAATCGGTAGAATACATAGGAAACGTTTTAACCACAATAATAATGTCCCAAGCCTGTGTGTTATAGGCTAGATTTGAAAGATCATTGGTGGTACTGAAAAGACAAGAACACGTAACACGTGCCAATGCTCGTGTCTTGGCATACACTAAGAAGGATGCGAAAGTAGGAACGTCAAACGTAGCGACAGAATAGATTGTTATAAGGTTAGTTGATTGTGACGTAATCCTAGGAATGGATTTCCTAGGGAAATATTAAACCATAGTTGATTATTGGAACAGAAAGATAGTGTTTCGACTAGACGACGAAAAAAGCTTTGAACATGTGGATTTGTCACGTAAATCGAGAAAGATGATAATTAGCTTGTGAAATGGGGGTAAGCTAATGTCCAATGATTGAATTGCATATTTGGCCTATGTTTCATAGGTAATAGAGGAACAGAAGCTTCAACCAGAAAATGTTCTTATGGTCCAAGAATTTCTCGACATTTTTCTACAAGGAATTACTTGAATTGTCGCCTGAACAAGAAATTTCCTTTAAAATCGAACTCATGCAAAGAACTAAACCCATTTTCAAAGGTTTGGCAGTATTCTCTAAGACGGATTTACAATTAAGATACCATCAACTGAGTGTTCAAGGAATTCCTAGATAAGTTGTCATAGTGTTTATCGATGACATACTTATATATTCATAGAGTCATAAGGAGTATGAAGAGCATTTGAGAACTGCTCTGCACATTATGAGATAGCACTGACCCTATGCAAAATTCTCCAAGTGTGAATTTTGACTAGATAAAGTGCATTTTCTGGGACACTTAGTCCCCAAACAAGGAATTGTTATAGATCCTGTCAAGGGGAGACGATTAACGAATTGCCTGCACCTAAGACTGTAATGAGAATATAGAATTTCTTAGGTTTGGTTGGCAACTATAGAAGACTTGTGGAAAGGTTCGCACGACTAGTGGCACCTCCTACGGCTTTTACGCGCAAGGAGAGGTAATATGAGTAGACTGAAGAATGTGAAAAGAGTTTTTGGGAGTTGAAAAATTTACTAACAAGCGTGTCAATTCACACGCTTCTCACAAAAAGGGAGAAATTCATGATATATTGCGATGCATCAAAAGAGAATTTGAATATGTGGCAAAGAGAATGTTGGAGTTGGTGAAGGATTACAACTGTGAGATCCTCTTCCACCTAGAAAAAAATCAATCAACCGTGTGATGGATGTCTTAAGCAGAAAGTCTATTGTTCCGTACCAGTAGCCAAAAGAAAAACTAGCAGAACAATTACGACAAGAGATACACTCATTGGAGTTGGAGCTGATATCCGAAAGGTTAGCTGTACTCCAATCAGAGTCATCGCTATTTGAAGACACTAAAAGGGCTCTGAAGCAAGATCAAATCTAATAAGTTATCAAGAAGGGATTTCCAAGGGCGGAATGATCCTACATTAAGGAGGAATTCATATTCCAACTAATGAAGGATTAGTGAGGTGAAGTATGGAAAAAGCCCATAAAATGCCATATTCAGTGCATTTCAGAATGAGTAAAGTATACCAGAAATTAAAATTTCAATTCTGGTAGAGAGACGACAAATGAGAGTGAAAAAAAAAATTTGTGAATTGATGCATGACCGTCAGAAGATCAAGACTGAACAAAACATCAAGGTAGAAAACTGGAACCATTGGAAGTTCCTGAACGTAAGCGGGAACATATTACGATGAATTTTGTAGTGGAATTATCAAGGACCTAAGAGCGATATAACGCCATCTGAATTATGGTGGATGGATTGATGAAAACGGCAAAAGTCATAATAGTGAAAATGAATTTTCATTGGAAAAGTTAGCGAATTTCTATGTAAACCATGTTGTCAGATAACATGGTGTTTCAAATTTGTCATATTTGATTTAGATACGCAATTCACTTCAAATTTTTGGAAGTGTGTACAAGGAGTCATGGGAACGAAATTGGGTCTTAGTACGACTTTTCATCCCTAGACGAAGATCAATTTGAGCGAATTACTCGGACACTAGAAGACATGTTCGTGTCTGAGTCATGGATTTCCTAAGAATTGGAACGAGAAATTACTATAAGAGGAAATTCTCGCACAACAATAGCTACCAAGCTTCTATAGGAATGGTACCCCATGAAGCTTTAGATGGACAAAAGTGCTGATCGCTTACTTATTGGTATGACCTGTGAGAGAAACAGTGGCACAAGACCGATTTCGTATAAGAAACATCGGATGTAATTGTGAAAATATAGTGATGAAGAAAGATGGCACAAAGTCGGCAGAAGAATTATGCAGATAAACACTGAAGATCTCTAGAGTTTAATGAAACGGATTTCATATTCTTTAAAAGTATTCCCACTGAAGGGAATAATGTGATTGGTAAGAAAAGAAAATTTATTCCAAGATGTATTGGACCCTATGAAATTTTTAAATGTGTTGAAAAGGTTACCTATAAATTGGTACTACCTTCAGAACTGTCAGCAATACACAGTGTTTTTCTGAATGTAGGCTAAGGAAACAGGTATCGAATTTATCTCATGTATTGAGGTACGAATCGATTTAGATTCAGGGGGATCTGACATATGAAGAGCAACTTGTTCAGATTTTACTAGGAACGATGAAACGAGAATGTTGTACCCTCACTTGTGCTAATTTTCGAGGATGAAAATTTTATAAGGAGGGGTGAATGTAATAACTGGGAAATTTTACTGTTCTCAGAATATTGTAAATTGCTTGTACATGATGAATTTCATGTTTAAAATGTGAAATGAATGATTAATATTGTGTAGAACGAGATAAAATGTTCTAACGATATTACAAATTAAGAATTCGGTGATGTAAAAGCATGCCAAATTGAGCTGGGGAAAAACAGTGAATTGTAATGTAATAACCGGGAAATTTTACTGTTCTCGGAATATTGTAAATTGCATGTACATGATGAATTTCATGTTTAAAATGTAAAATGTATGATTAATATTGTGTAGAACGAGATAAAATGTTCTAACGATATTGCAAATTAAGAATTCGATGATGTAAAAGCATGCCGAATTGAGCTAGGGAAAAATAGTGAACTGTAAACCCTAGTAGGTGACTCAGGGTAAGTTGAGTGCACAAAAAGATAAAATACTGATAGTAGTGATTTTAGACGTGAGTGCGTGTGTGTGTTACACATTGTATTGAGAAGTTGGTCTAGATGACCTCTTCTTGACCTAAAATTGATATATTTAGATTCAGCATGTTCAAATTAGTCAATGGAGCATGAAAAGTAATATTTGACCCGGAGATATGCAGTATCAAGAAATTGGTCAAGATGACATTTTCTTGATATCAAACTGATATATTTGGGATCAGAATGCTCAAATTAGTCAATTGAGCATAAAACGAGAATTTTGACCGGGAAATGTACAGTACCGTAAACTGACCAGGATGACCTCGAATGACAACGAAACTGATATATTTGGATTCAGGACGTCCATATTAGTCAATATAGCCTATCAGAATGCTCAAATTACTTAATTGAGTATAAAGGTAATTTTTGACCGGGAATTCGCAGTACCGGAAACTGGTCGAAATGATCTCGGATGAAAACGAAACTGATATATTTGGGTTCAGCACACCCAAATTAGTCAGGATAGCTCATGCTGAAATTGTGGACAAAAAAGGGTATAAAAGGTCGAAATTGCAGAAAAGGCCCCATAATTTTCCTTTTCTAGATTTTCTTCCCCACACCTACACCGTAGGTGAACAGTGACCGACCATCAGAAACGGTGTCCATTCTCGACACCGCCGGTCTCGTTGGAAAGCTCTCGAGGAGCTGAGTCCAACGATGTGCTGAATCGACGGAACCGACGCAGGAGAACGCCGCACACGCCGCCCGAAGCCGTAGGTGGTCGAAAATTTCAAACGAGCGTATCTCTGCCGTCCGACCTCCGATCGACACGATTTCGGTCCCAAAAGCTTCATCTTGAAGAGTAGAACAAAACCCAAGCTTCATTTTGGCTCAACAGTGGCCGGATCATGCCGCCCGAAGCTGCGCCGTCGCCGCCATAAAGCCGCCGTGGAATCCGTCGATTCCGGCGGAGTTGAGTGACGTGGTTGGTACCAAAAGACTCAGAGTGATGCGTAGAGCAAAAATCCTCAAACAATTTCCGACAATAACCCCGGCACGGCGGAGATTCAACACTGCCGCTGTGGGTCGAGTTTTCGAGGCCAATTGTCGACGATCAGAGCCTCCAATGGTGAAATTGACACCACCAATGGACTCCTCTCGTCGAGATCTTCAAGGTGGACACCTCCATTGTTCATGCCGCCACCGGCCAATGCTGGAGTCAACGCCGATCAACGCGGTCAATGCCGGTCAACGGCGACCCGGGGGCAGAAAAATGAAGAATGGCCCGTTGGCCTATTTTTGACGTTCTGGACACATATGTGGCATCAGAATTGCGAACTGGGATTCCGAACGTGAAGAACGGAGATAAAAAGTTTGTGCGATCGAGACCAAACAGTTCGTCTGATCACCAACGGGACGATTTCGGTAGCGATTTCGTTTCCCTTCATTCCTTATTTATGTATTAGAATGATTTATATGTAATTTGTATTCAAATTGTAAAAAGAAAAGAAAAAAAAAGAGTAAAATGAATGAAATGTCAAAAAAAGAAAATGTATGGGAAATGTGAATATTTTTACGTAAAAAGTTGAGTTTTACATAAAAATTGGGCCTTTGGTATAGTACGTGGTACGCCGGAAACCTAGAAATTTAGCGGAAATATTGCCGAAATTTTGAAAACGGCACTATTCGTATTTTGGCGAAAAACGAGAGGCAAATTGTGTTCGGTTATGGAAACCGAGGCCCTTCGATGAGTTAGGCTCAGAAAATGGGAAAATGAACCTTTGAGGAATAGTAAACCATCCCTCTGAGGTTGTGAAAATGTAAGAGAACGGGAAAACCAATGTCGAGGGTATTTTAGGAAACGAAAGGTAAATTTGAGGTCTGGATGAAAACTCGAGCCCACTCAGTGTCTAAGGCTCGGGATTAGCATAATGAACGTTTTAGGAGTAGTGAATTACCCATTTAAGACTCCGAAACGTGAGAAAAATGAGAACCGACCCTAGGTGTCGGAAAAGTACCACCCGAGGGTCGGATGACCAATAGTCGTCTATGGAACAGCAATGGATGCTGAAAAAGTGTGTAAAAGCTTAAGAAATATTATTTTATGATATTTGGGCTTAGAAAATCCTGTTAAAAGTCACAGTGAGCATATGACGGTCCCGAGACCCATTAGGGGCAAAATGGTCATTTTGACCAAAAATTTCCGAAAGGCTCGGAAAGGACCGTGAATGCCTAAGGATAGTTAAAATGAAATTATAAAAGTTAAATTTGGGTCTTAAACCAACAAAAAGTAGGTTTATGATGAGAAATCAAATCAGGGGCAAAATGGAAATTTTGCCAAGAGTTAGTGTAAAAATGGAAAATGGGATTTTAGATTCCTAAGACCATTTACGGGAAACAAAATGTAGAATTTTTACGTTTTATTAAATTTTGAATATGAAATGAAGATTTAGAATAACCGTGGTTATTCCGGTTATAGGAACCCGATCTAGACGCGGCAAAGGAACCTCTGCGAAGCCGGGGAAGGAAATGCTAGCAAAAGAATCTGTAAGTTCGAACATTTAATTGACTGCAACATGAATAGACTATTATATCTAAGTGTGATATGTGTAAGTTATAGCATTCATTTGTCTGCTCATGAACATTCTGATTTTGTTCATTATATGAATGAATTGATCTGTTATGTCTAGGTTTATGTGCTATATGAATGTTTCATAGCGCGATGCTATGATAAATGTTTGGTAAGCTCAGATATTCACATGTCTGCAGCATGAATTACTATTTGATTGATTTAAATACTTTCCGTACAAACTTGTAAAGTCCTATGGGCAATAGGGGTGTAGTTAAACTAACTCACCTAATGAAATGAGAAATTAAAAAGTGTATAAATAATACACTATAGAGAAGTGCTAGGGCACGATAGTGTGGTTAATTAAAAACACACATAAAGAAATAAATGTAAAGACCTACGGGCAATAAGGGTTCCACCGTGGGACGATTCATATGAATGTCGCCGGTAGGGAACTATAAGAAAGATGGTAATGAAACCACTAAGGCATACCGCCCCTCCAACATAGTGGTGGAGGTTTTTCTCAGATCCTACGAGGATATCAGGGCTGTGGAGGCCGATGTTCTAAGGTCGCTCCTTAGACCCTCCCAGTCAGCACGCTAATAATCATCGGTACTGTCATAAACAGAGCTCTAAACTAGAAATCAAATAGAGAAGAAACAATCAATAAAATGATAAAAATCATAATTGAGCATAACCGAAGCTTACGCTAGAGTAATGTAAATTCGGTCAGGGTATATGAATAGTATCCCGATAGAGTAAAGTGAATAGTAATCAGTTAGGGTAACTATTACTATTCATCGGTCAAAGTTAGTATTTATGATGAATAGTACTATTCATAGAAAATTGAGTTTTAGTGTTTTTGAATAAATATGATTCTTACTATGTTTATTTGAACTTACTGAACCTATTAGCTCATCAGTTTGTTCATGTTGCAGGTAGGAAACCTGTCCAGTAGATTTCTGAATAGGATGCGACCGTGTCAAAGGGATAGGGAATTCACTGTGGATATGGTCTTGTTACAAGTTTTCCACTGAGCGTTGAAAAAAGAGACATGTATTGCAAAAAGATTTGAATTATGTATTGTGTATAAACTTATGTATTGTGTATAAACTATGTTTGTACTTTTAAAAGTGACAAACATAGTTCAGTTTAATTATGTTATGTTTACAAACAAGAAAAAGTATTTAAAAAAAAATGATTCCAAATTTCACAAAGGGTTTAAAGGAAAGAAAAGAATTTAGGCGACCCGACGAAGTTCACGAGCTATTTCAGGCGGCTAAGGAGGTTGATTGTAATAGTTTCGGTGGACCGAGGTCGGGGGCGCCACAGGTGGTATCAAAGCAAGCTTGACCATATCCTTCTTGGCACGAGACGCAACCTGTTCGTCTGTCCAAGTAAGTTAGCCTTATTTTGAATTAGTAGTTGTTTGTTTGTAGGAAAATAAACGACTTAGATGAAATGAGATGACGAGATCAATGAATGTGGACTCACGATTGTACAGTGCTAGTGGACTACCACAATACGGCTATTCAGAGTTCGAGATAGAGAATTACCATGATTATGATTGTACAGTACTGGAGAATGAACGAAGAAGACTGCTCAGAGAAGAAATGAAGATTGCCATCAAGTTATATAGAACTCCAATGTCAGCTACCCACAAAGTTTGGAGTGGCGAACAGTCCTTCAGAATTTCATAGGAAGGTAAGATTGGTGTCACATTATTGAAATGATTTTCCGACTGTACACCATTAATCGGGATGATAGGTCTTGTTGGTTGTTGACCATGCTTTTTAGGAAGATACTCTCGTGTGTATTGGGATTCTTGTGACTAGGAGTAGTGCTTAACTGGACCAAGTTTCACCATGCCACGATTGAGTAAATCTTCTCTCGAAAAGAGTCTACTATCAGCCCCAATTCCTCAAGGGCAAACAGGGTGTCACTTCTAACGTCACCTAAGTTCCTTAGAGTTGCAAACATACGAGAATTAGTTCATCGGACTGAGAAACTACAGTCGATGTCCGGTGACATAGTTCTAACGTATGCTGTGCGCTTGATGAATCCCCTCCAATTTGCGTGGAATTCACAACGGGACTTAAGCCGAGACGAGCGCAGATCCAAGAGTGTCTATAGGTGAACGATCTAGTCAAGGAAGAAGAGGACCCGTAAAAGTTTCCTGTAGACCAAGAAAATTAGATGTGTTAGGCTATATATATATCCTTTATGTTATATTGAAATGTTATGTAATGACATGTGTATGTAGTGACATGTGTGTGATGAATGTTAGGAACTGTCAAAATGTGTTGATATAATATAATGAGTTTTGCTGTTTTGTCCTATATGAAAAGGCATAATATACGATAAATGGGCCATGTGCATTTATTGCACTAGAAATGGTCTGCATGAAGAGAAAGAAGATCCGAAGGAATTTCCCTTTGAAACCGGATCGATAGAATGATTAAAATGTAGAGTGGTACATATGTGTATATATGTATACTCAATGTGAAAGAGGCTGTCGTATATATAAGGCCTTAATATTGTTATGTACGTGAATGTTATAAAACGAGTTATAATAATGCCTTACGATGATATGGCATTAGGATTTTTTTTTTGAATTTCAGGAAGTCTTAAAAATTTTGTGAAATATATGTATACATTGAAAATCTAATGATTGATTTTCAAATGATTATAGGGAAATAGAAAATATGGTGAATACATGTAGTCAAGAAAGTATGAGTGAATGTCTCACCCTGTCAAAAAGGGTGGAGAAATTATAAGGCCTTTTAGAGGTCTAGATGCAAGAAAACGCTGAATTAAGACGGCGTTTAGATGAGATAGAACCTAGGCAAGGTGCTGAGGAGGTTCAGCCACCACTGGCCCTTACAATTGAATAGGTAGTACATTACCGCTGTTCTCGAAAAGATACAGGAACTACGATCAATAGTAAATCAAGAGTTATTACATAAGCGATTCCATGGAATGAAACCTCTAGAATTTGAGGGCTCTACAGATTCAGTGGAAGTAGAGGAATGATTTTCATCTATATAGATGGTTTGAGACTCCATAAACTTGATAGAGCAAGGAGAAGGTTCTACGTACGTCCTTTGTTCTGACGAAGGATGCTAAGTTCTGATAGAACATTGTCAGAATGAGAAGAGATGAGACTACTGTGAACTAGAATGAATTTCTGGTTGAATTTCATTAGATATATTATGATCCTGCATCACGGAAACCGTAACGAAAAAAAGGTTTGCCGCATTAAAGCAAGGAAATGTATCAGTGAGTGAATAGCATCGGAAATTGATCAATTGTCCAAATGATGCCTTACTTGGTAATTATTTAGAAGGAAAAGATACAGAGAATGATTGGAATGTTCCGACCAGAGATCTTTGTTCTAGTGGATAGTGGTCTAATACCACCACCTTCAGTGACAGACTACGTCAGTTGCACTCAGTAGGTTAAATACCAGCGGGCTAGATAGAAAGAAGAAAGAGAAAAAGTCTGAGAAACCTGGAAGAGGGAAAGGACTTTGACTAAATTTTTCTAAGTTGGAACCTAAATTGGCCAAAACAGTAACCTAATCAGAATGTTAGGCCAGGATAGTTTAACGCTCTAGGCCTATAGTCGTAGAATAAAGTAAAAGGCAAATTTTCCGAGAAAATGAAAACCTAACCTAGAACAATAGAAGGCAACAAAGGAAGCTGACCACTGATATAGGATCAGATATATCCAGTTGCACTACAAGTGAGAAGGGGCACTGGCCACAATGCTGATTTAGCCCCAGTGCATGTTAGCAATGTGGGAAAAGAAGGTCGTTATACCAGAAACTAACCCACATATCGGTAGAATACATAGGAAACGTTTTAACCATAGCAACAACATCCCAAGCCCGTGTGTTATAGGCTAGATTTGAAAGATCATTGGTAGTACTGGAAAGACAAGAATGCATAACACGTGCCAATGCTCGTGTCTTAGCATACACTAAAGAGGATGCAAAAGTATGAACGTCAAACATAGGTACAGAATCGATTGTTATAAGGTTAGTTGATTGTGACGTAATCCTAGGAACGGATTTCTAGGGAAATATCAAACCATAGTTGATTGTCGGAACAGAAAGATAGTATTTCGACTAGACGACAAAGAAAGCTTTGAACATGTGGATTCGTCACGTAAATCGAGGAAGATGATAATTAGCTCGTGAAGTGGGAGTAAGCTAATGTCCAATGATTGAATTGGATATTTGGCCTATGTGGCAAACGTAATAGAGGAATGGAAGCTTTAATCAGAAAATGTTCGCATTGTCCATGAATTTCTTAACGATCTTTTAAAGAAATTGTATAGATTTCTGTAAGAACAAGAAATTTCCTTTGAGATAGAGCTCATGCAAAGAACTGCACCCATTTTCAAAGGTGTGGCAGTATTCTCTAAGACTGATTTACGATTAAGATACCATCAACTGAGTGTTCAAGGAATTCCTAGATAAGTTGTCATTGTGTTTATCGATGATGAACTTATATATTCATAGACTCATAAGGAGTATGAAGAGCATTTGAGAACTGCTTTGCACATTATGAGACAGTACTAACCCTATGCAAAATTCTCGAAGTGTGAATTTTGACTAGATAAAGTGCATTTTCTGGGACATTTAGTCCCCAAACAAGGAATCGTTATAGATCCTGTCAAGGGGAGACGATTAACGAATTGCCTGCACCTAAGACTGTAATGAGAATACATAATTTCTTAGGTTTGGTTGGCAACTATAGAAGACTTGTGGAAAGGTTTGCACGATTAGCGGCACCTCTTACAGCTTTTACGCGCAAGGAGAGGTAATATGAGTAGACTGAAGAATGTAAAAAGAGTTTTCGAGAGTTGAAAAATTTACTAACAAGCGTGCCAATTCACACACTTCTCACAAAAAGGGATAAATTCGTGATATATTGCGATGCATCAAAAGAGAATCTGAATATGTGGCAAAGAGAATGTTAGAGTTGGTGAAGGATTACAACTGTGAGATCCTCTACCACCCATAAAAAAATCAATCAACCGTGTGATGGACGCCTTAAGCAGAAAGTCTACTATTCCGTACCAGTAGCCAAAAGAAAAACTAGCAGAACAATTACGACAAGAGATACACTCATTGGAGTTGGAGCTGATATCCGAATGGTTAGCTGTACTCCAATCAGAGTCATCGCTATTCGAAGACACTAAAAGGGCTCTGAAGCAAGATCAAATCTAATAAGTTATCAAGAAGGGATTTTCAAGGGTGGGATGATCCTACATTAAGGAGGAATTCATATTCCAACTAACGAAGGATTAATGAGGTGAAGTATGGAAAAAGCCCATAAAATGCCATATTCAGTGCATTTCGAAATGAGTAAAGTATACCAGAAATTAAAATTTCAATTCTGGTGGAGAGAGACGACGAATGAGAGTGAAAAAAAAAATTTGTGAATCGATGAATGACCGTCAGAAGATCAAGACTGAACAAAACATCTAGGTAGAAAATTGGAACCATTGGAAGTTCCCGAACGTAAGTGGGAACATATTACGATGAATTTTGTAGTGGAATTATCAAGGACCTAAGAGCGATATAACGCCATCTGAATTATGGTGGATAGATTGATGAAAACGGCAAGAGTCATAGTAGTGAAAATGACTTTTCACTGGAAAAGTTAGCGAATTTCTATGTAAATCATGTTGTCTGATAACATGGTGTTTCAAATTTGTCATATTTGATTTAGATACGCAATTCACTTCGAATTTTTGGATGTGTGTACAAGGAGTCATGGGAACGAAATTGCATCTTAGTACGACTTTTCATCCCTAGATGAAGATCAATCTGAGCGAATTACTCGGACACTAGAAGACATGTTCGTGTCTAAGTCATGGATTTCCTAAGAATTGGAACGAGAAATTACTGTTAGAGGAAATTCTCGTACAACAATAGCTACCAAGCTTCTATAGGTATGGTACCCTATGAAGCTTTAGATGGACGAAAGTGCAGATCGCTTACTTATTGGTATGACCTGCGAGAGAAAGAGTGGCACAAAACCGATTTCGTATGAGAAACATCGGATGTAATTGTGAAAATATAGCGATGAAGAAAGATCGCACAAAGTCGGCGGAAGAATTATGCAGATAAACGCTGAAGATCGCTAGAGTTTAATGAAAGGGATTTTATATTCTTTAAAAGTATTCCCATTGAAGAGAATAATGTGTTCGGTAAGAAAAGAAAATTTATTCCAAGATGTATTGGACCCTATGAAATTTTTAAACGTGCTGAAAAGGTTACGTATAAATTGGTACTACCTTCAGAACTATCAGCAGTACATAGTGTTTTTCGCGAATGTAGGCTAAGGAAACAGGTATCGAATTTATCTCATGTATCGAGGTACGAATAGATTTAGATTCAAGAGGATCTGACATATGAAGAGCAACTTGTTCACATTTTACTGGGAAAGATGAAACGATAATGTTGTACCCTCACTTGTGCTAATTTTCGAGGACGAAAATTTCATAAGGAGGGGTGAATGTAATAACCGGGAAATTTTACTGCTCTCGGAATATTGTAAATTGCATGTAAATGATGAATTTCATGTTTAAAATGTAAAATGTATGATTAATATTGTGTAGAACGAGATAAAATGTTCTAACGATATTGCAAATTAAGAATTCGATGATGTAAAAGCATGCCGAATTGAGCTAGGAAAAAACAGTGAACTGTAAACCCTAGTAGGCGTTTCAGGGTAAGCTGAGTGCACAAAAAGATAAAATACTGATAGTAGTGATTTTAGACGTGAGTGCGTGTGTGTGTTGCACATAGTATTGAGAAGTTGGTCTAGATGACCTCTTCTTGACCTAAAATTGATATATTTAGATTCAGCATGCTCAAATTAGTCAATGGAGCATGAAAAGTAATATTTGACCCGAAGATATGCAGTATCAAGAAATTGGTCAAAATGACATTTTCTTGATATAAAACTGATATATTTGGGATCAGAATGCTCAAATTAGTCAATTGAGCACAAAACGAGAATTTTGACTGGGAAATGTACAGCACCAGAAACTGATCGAGATGACCTCGGATGACAACGAAACTGATATATTTGGATTCAGGACGTCCAAATTAGTCAATATAGCCTATCAGAATGCTCAAATTAGTTAACCGAGCACAAAGGTAATTTTTGACCGGGAATTCGCAGTACCGGAAACTGGTCGAAATGATCTCGGATGATAACGAAACTGATATATTTGGGTTCAGCATGCCCAAATTAGTCAGGATAGCTCATGTTGAAATTTTGGACAAAAAAGGGTATAAAAGGTCGAAATTGTAGAAAATGCCCCATAATTTTCCTTTTCTAGATTTTCTTCCCCACACCTACACCGTCGGTGAACAGTGATCGACCATCGGAAACGGCGTCCGTTTTTGACACCGCTGGTCTCGTTGGAAAGCTCTCGACGAGCTGAGTCCAACGGTGTGCTGAATCGACGGAACCGATGCCGGAGAACGCCGCACGCGCCACCCGAAGCTGCCGGTGGCCGGAAATTTCAAACGGCCGTATCTCCGCCGTCCGACCTCCGATCGACACGATTCCAGTCCCAAAAGCTTCGTCTCGAAGAGTAGAACAAAATCCAAGCTTCATTTCAGCTCAACAGTGGCCGGATCGCGCCGCCTGAAGCCGCATCATCACCGCCGTGAAGTCACCGTGGAATCCGTCGATTCCGGCGGGGTTGAGTGACGTGGTTGTTACCAAAAGACTCAGAGTGATGAGTAGAGCAAAAGCCCTCAAACAATTTCGGAAAACAACCTTGGCACGGTGGAGATTCAATGCCGCCGTCATGGGTTGAGTTTTCAAGGCCGATTGTCGACGATCGGAGCCTCCAATGGTGAAATTGACACCACCAATGGACTCCTCTCATCGAGATCTTCAAGGTGGACACCTCCATTATTCGCACCACCGCCGGCCAAAGCCGGAGTCAACGCCGGTCAACAACGGTCAACGGCGACCCGGGGGCGAAAAAATGAAGAATGGCCCGCTGGCCTATTTTCGACGTTCTAGACACATCCATGGTATCAGAATTGCCAACCGGGATTCTGAACGTGAAGAACGGAGACAAAAAGTTTGTGCGATCGAGACCGAACAGTTCGTCCGATCACCAACGGGACGATTTCGGTAGCGATTTTGTTTCCCTTCATTCCTCATTTATGTATTGGAATGATTTATATGTACTTTGTATTCAAATTGTAAAAAGAAAAGAAAAAAAAAGAGTAAAATGAATGAAATGTCAGAAAAAGAAAATGTATGGAAAATGTGAATATTTTTACGTAAAAAGTTGAGTTTTACGTAAAAATTAGGCATTTGGTATAGTACGTGGTAGATTAGACTAAGTTAGATGGTTTTGAGGCGTTTCCTAAACGCCGGAAACCTAGAAATTTAGCTGAAATGTTGCCGAAATTTTGAAAACGGCACTATGGGCATTTTGGTGAAAAACAAGAGGCAAATTGTGTTTGGTAATGGAAACCGAGACCCTTCGATGAGTTAGGCTCAGAAAATAGGAAAATGAACCTTTGAGGAATAGTAAACCATCCCTCCGAGGTTGTGAAAATGTAAGAGAATAGGAAAACCAATGTCAAGGGTATTTTAGGAAACGAAAGGTAAATTTGAGGTCAGGATGAAAACCCGAGCCTACTCGGTGTCTAAGGCTCGGGATTAGCATAACAAATGTTTCAGGAGTAGTGAAATACCCATTTAAGGCTCTGAAACGTGAGAAAAAAGAGAAACGACCCTTTGTGTCGGAATAGTACCACCCGAGGGTCGGATGACCAATAGTCGTATATGGAACAGCAATGGATGCTGTAAGAGTGTGTAAAAGCTTAAGAAATATTATTTTATGATATTTGGGCTTAGAAAATCCTGTTAAAAGTCACAGTGAGCATATGACGGTCCCGAGACCCATTAGGGGCAAAATGGTCATTTTGACCAAAAATTTCCGAAAGGCTCGGAAAGGACCGTGACTGCCTAAGGATAGTTAAAATGAAATTATAAAAGTTAAATTTGGGTCTTAAACCAACAAAAAGTAGGTTTATGATGAAAAATCAAATCAGGGGCAAAATGGAAATTTTGCCAAGAGTTAGTGTAAAAATGGAAAATGGGATTTTAGATTCCTAAGACCATTTACGGGAAACAAAACGTAGAATTTTTACGTTTTATTAAATTTTGAATATGAAATGAAGATTTAGAATAACCGTGGTTATTCCGGTTATAGGAACCCGATCCAGACGCGACAAAGGAACGTCTGCGGAGCCGGGGAAGGAAATGCTAGCAAAAGTATCTGTAAATTCGAATATTTAATTGACTGCAACATGAATAGACTATTATATCTAAGTGTGATATGTGTAAGTTATAGCATTCATTTGTCTGCTCATGAACATTCTGATTTTGTTCATTATATGAATGAATTGATTTGTTATGTCTAGGTTTATGTGCTATATGAATGTTTCATAGCGCGATGCTATGATAAATGTTTGGTAAGCTCAGATATTCACATGTCTGCAGCATGAATTACTATTTGATTGATTTAAGTACTTTTCGTACAAACTTGTAAAGTCCTATGGGCAATAGGGGTGTAGTTAAACTAACTCACCTAATGAAATGAGAAATTAAAAAGTGTATAAATAATACACTATAGAGAAGTGCTAGGGCACTATAGTGTGGTTAATTAAAAACATACATAAAGAAATAAATGTAAAGACCTGCGGGCAATAAGGGTTCCACCGTGGGACGATTCATATGAATGTCACCGGTGGGGAACTATAAGAAAGATGGTAATGAAACCACTAAGGCGTACCGTCCCTCCAACATAGTGGTGGAGCTTTTTCTCAGATCCTACGAGGATATCAGGGCTGTGGAGGCCGATGTTCTAAGGTCACTCCTTAGACTCTCCCTGTCAGCGTGCTAATAATCATCGGTACTGTCATAAACAGAGCTCTAAACTACAAATCAAATAGACAATAAACAATCAATAAAATCATAAAAATCATAATTGAGCATAACCGAAGCTTACGCTTGAGTAATGTAAATTCAATTAGGGTATGTGTATAGTACCCTGATAGAGTAAAGTGAATAGTAACCAGTTAGGGTAACTGTTACTATTCATCGATCAAAGGTCAAAGTTACTATTTATGGTGAATAGTACTATTCATAAGAAATTGAGTTTTAGTGTTTTTGAATCAATATGATTCTTACTATGTATGTTTGAACTTACTGAGCCTGTTAGCTCATCAGTTTGTTCATATTGCAGGTGAGAAACCTATCCGGTAGATTTCTGGATGGCGGTAGGATGCAAGCGTGTCAAAGGGATGGGGAATCCACTGTCGATATGGTCCTATTACAAGTTTTTTGCTGAGTGTTGAAAAAAAAAAAAGACATGTATTGTAAAAAGATTTGATTTAGGTATTTATGTATAAAGTATGTTTGTACTTTTAAAAAGTGACAAACATAATTCAGTTTAATCACGTTATGTTACAAACAAGAAAATGTATTTAAAAAAAAATGATTCCAAATTTCACAAAGGGTTTAAAGGAAAGAAAAGAATTTAGGCGACCCGACGAAGTTCATGAGCTATTTCAGTCAGCTAAGGAGCTTGATTGTAATAGTTTCGGTGGACCGCGGTCGGAGGTGCCACACGTGTATTCTTCTACATGCCCATGTTCTTCAAAATTTTTAGATTTTTAACTCTAAAATCTTTATTTTGAGTTTTAGAATTTTATTTAAGTTATTCTAGGTCCTTTCGGTATCATTTTACAGCTTTTGGTGGTAAAAACCCTAATTGTTCATTTTTCAACCCTCGATTACTATTCATCCATTACCTAGGGTCGTTTCTCGTTTTTCAAGCGTTTCGGAGCCTCAAATGGCCATTTCACTACTCTTGAAACACTTTTCATCCCGTCCTCGACCCTCGGTCTTCGAGAGGCTCGGGTTTTCTATCCCGACCTAATATTTTTTCTCGTTTCCCAAAATACCCCTAACATGAAATTTTTTCCTGTTTTAGGCATTTTAGACTTTAAGGATCGGTTTAGTATTCCTTTTTAGGTTGGTTTTCAATTTTCAATCCTAATCCACCGAGGGGCCCCGGTTTCCTTCCCGAGTCTAATATTTTTACCCCTCGTTCCCCGAAATGCCCTTATGTCATTTTCGAAATTCAGCAGCATTTTCGCTTGCATTTTTAGTTTTTCTGGCGTTAGGTACGTCTCAGAACCTTTGTACTTGCCACGTACTATACCAGAGGGCTATTTTATACAAAGTTTCCAAACTTTGTATAAAAATTTTCTACATAACCAATTTTCAAAAATCCATACACAATCAATAATATTTTCCAAACTAACCTTGGTTTAACAAGTTAATCATCACCAAAGTTTTTCATCACAACATTTTAAATATCACATATCACTCTTAAGTTTTCTAATGTGAAATTCAACATCAAAACCTGATAAAATTTTCATTCCAACCCTAGCATTATCCACGGATTTTAGCATGAAAATTCATCAAAATTTTCTTATTTCTTGATTCTAATTCATGCCAACATATAATTAATTGAATTATAAACACTAATCCAAATCATCAATTCCCAATCATTTTTCACACCATTAAAACCACGGATTTCTTAGGGAAACATGCAAAATTTTTGCTTGTTTCTAAACCCTAAATCATGCTTTAAATTCTACAACACCAAACTAATCATAACATCAACAAAACAACAATTTTTCATTGTTTTTCCACTCTACATACCCGCAGATTTTCACTAAGAAAATCAAAGGAACTGCTTCAATTTAGAAGCTCACCTTGTCTAGTTGATGCCTTGATACTAAAAATGCAATTAAACCTAAGTTTGGTGTGGAATTTAAAACAAAATTTGGCTTAGAATGGGGGAAAGGCTCACGGTTTTGGGCTGTAAGAAAAGAGCGAGAGTTTGACTAAATTTTTCCATTTTTTTGATGAATTATGATGCCTATTTATAGGCAAAAGCCAAGGGTTTTTTTAGCAAATTTTCCAACAATTTGCTAATTGTTCAAGGGTCAAAATGCAATAATTTTGGGCCAAAAACCTAATTTTTTTCTTTCTTCCTTTCCACATGGTCGAATGGCCTTTTAGATAAATCCCTAACCATACACCTTTTATCTTACTTTCCAAAAGAAGGAAAATAAATTGGATTTATTACATCAACATGATGATGTCATCTTACTATTTATATTAATTCACTAATTAATTCATGCTCAAATTTTGACCGAAAGCCGATCCAAATGGAACTTTACCGAAATCGCGTAGGTGGGTTCCGGGCGCCTCCTATGTGATCGGTTTATTTTATTTTTTTTCCATTTGGCCAAATTCTCTACCATAAATTTTTATCATTTTAGTACATTTCAATGCATTTTCTAGGGTTTTTGGCTCTGATTTCAAACCGTTACACCCAAAAATGTTTGGTAAGATTTTCTATCTCTGAACTCGCTCACTCTAACACTGCCGGAACATTTTCACAGTATTAAAACACAAGTTTTTCATATTTTATTCAGTAAAATTGCTATATACATACAATTTTAACCTACTCCGAGAATCTAAAATTCTTGATTATCACATTTCAAGTGAACACCAAAATGTGTTCTTTAAAATGAGGAAATAGTTTTAAGTAAACATCCTTACCTTCCAACGGAATGAAAAAGGGGATTTTTTTTAAATCCTAAGGAAAGGTATTTCACGAAACGCAGGACGTTTTCCATAATGATTTTCAAATCAGTAGAGGTAGCCCATTTGGATATAAAATCAATATACAAGGTAACCGATTAGTTGACTAGTCGGTTAACCAATCAAAACCGAGATAGGAAGAGAAAGAGAGGCATTAATTAATTTATTAGGTAAATAAATTAATTAACCACGATTAGAATAGTTAACGAACTATCAAAAGAGAGTAGTTTAGTACCGATAGGGATCGGTATCATATAACGATAGAATTTTATTAGTCACTAACGATAGCAGTGGCCTGAGAGCGAATAATTAATGGAATGCATTATGGTTATAGGTAGAACTTGTAATTTGTCGAGGCGAGGTACAAACTGCCTGCAGATCAGGTAAATATAACTCCGCCTGCAGCATGAATAAAATGAGTTTAAAACTACTATTTTACTTTGTAATATGTATGCTAATCATGAGTGATTATTACACAATAGGATATAAGATGTTTCTTAATCATGTAGATTATTAAATAGCATGAGCTAGATGCCTTTATATCCCTATCGCACAAGATTAGTGGATAGCCTAGTAAAGCTTATGGCATGATGATAGCAGATATGACTCATGATCATAAGAATTAGTTAAATAAAAATAAGGGTGTCAGTATATGTGACGTCCCCAACTTTGGCCACGCTACACCACCCCGATCTGACTTCGTCGTCCACCGAGACGGCCCGTGTACCTCATCGGGTCGTCATTCAAAAACACTTTTACTTTGAATCTCTCATTTTGCAGGGATCAAAATTTTGCCCATATATTTTTTTTACAAGATATTTCTGTAAAGCAAAATATAGTTTACAGAAATATTTCTTTTTGGAATTTACACATGAAATACATCAATTCTCTCTTCTTCAGAAACTCTCTCTCAAATCGCTCAGGGGAAGATTGGTAGCAGGACCATATCTACAGTAGATTCCCTATCCCCATTGGCACACGCAAATCCCACCGTCATCCAGGTAATCTACTACTAAGATACAGATTTCTCACCTGCAACATTAACAAACTCATGAGCTAAAACTTAGTAAGTTCAAACATAAATACATGACATATAAAAGCTCTTACCATATAGTAAAGAGCATTTATGTTACCAACTGTGACATCAGAATAATCATAACATATAACATAGCTCTATCATTAACTATGACATCAGAGTATTAACATAACACATGGTATACACCATTCATCGCTTTAAAACATTCGTACGTAGCATAGTACGCATACTTGACATCACATCATATTTCAATTTACTTACATTTCGTAGCCTATTCACAACACATCGCATACTAGTATCTTATACTAGTAACAGTAACATTCATACATATAAAATGCTCATACCACAAATCACATAGATTCAAAATATCAAAAATACAATTTCCTATGAATAATACTATTCATCCATGAATAGTACTATTCATGGACGAATGGTACTATTCATCACAACAATAACTTTGACCTCTGACCAATGAATAGTAACTGTTACCCTAACTAGTTACTATGTATATTACTCGAACCGGTCGCTATTCACATTATCCTAACCAGTTACTATTCTCATTACCCTAACCAAGTCTACTACATTTAGTGCTAGTGTCGGTTATGCTCACTTATGGCTTTTGTCACATTATTGACCACTATCTTTGTTTATATTCTGGTTTGAGCTCATTGTGGCAGTACCGATAAATTATTGCGTGTTGACTGGGAGGGCCTAGGGAGCGACCCTAGAGCTTCTTCCTCTACAGCCCTTATTATATCCTCGTATGATCTGAAAAACCTCCTCCACAACGTTGGAGGGGCGGTATGCCTTAAATGGTTTTATTACCATCTTTCAATTATAATTCTGACCAAGTGACATTAATCGTCACCTCAAGTTCATTAACCTGCATCACCCATAGGCCTTAGAATATTCTCTTTTCTCTTTATATGGGATATGTTATACTAACTAATCCCCAAATGTCCATAGGACTTAATACCTAACGTACACTTAGTACATAATCAGTATCACTGTATTTCATATTACAGACAAATTTAAATGTCTGAACTTACTGTATGTAACGCATCAACATAAATATGTCAAGTTAATTTATATACGACTTAGACATAACACATAGTTCATAACATGACTATCATAACATCTACACCATCGCATCTTGACATGAAAACAGACATACAATAGTCAGCTGATGTTGCAGTCAATTAAATGCTTGAACTTACAGATACTTTTGCATGTATCTTCTTTCTCGAGTCTGCAGACATTCCTTCGTTGCGTCTGGATTGGGATCCTATAACCGGAAAATCAACGGTTATTTTCAATCTTATTTCATACATAAAACTAAATAAAACGTAAAAATTATACATTTCATTTCTTAATCATGAACTTAGGATTCAAAAATCCCATTTTCCACTTTTCCACTAACTTTTGGCAAAATTACCATTTTACCCCTAGTGGGATTTTCTCAATTTTCCCTTTTTAATCCTTGAACCGGGCCTTAAAATTTTCAATTATGGCCTTAGGACAACATTTCTAGCCTTAATGGCCCTTTTTCCAACTATTGGTCAAAATGACCATTTTACCCCTGACGGGTCTTGGGACCGTATCATTTTCACTTTAACATTCTATCGGGTTATTTAATGACCAAAAATCATAAAATAATTCTTCTTAGGCCTTATCGAGCTTTTACAGTATTAATTGCCGAAATTCTCGATTTACTATTTATCGACCCTAGGGCGATACTATTTTGACCCTCAGTCGTTAATCCTCTTTTTCCTGGGCCTAGGTCGCCGAGGGTGTTCGGGTTTCCATCTCGACCACATTTTTTTCGGTTTCTAAAATATCCTTTTGTGCCGTTTTAGAAATTTCGACAGCATTTCGGCTTAATTTTTAGGTTTCCGACATTTAGGAAACGCCTCAAAACTATCTAACCAAATTCTAATCTACCACGTCCTATACTAGAGACCTATATTTTTACGTAAAACTCAACGTTTACATAAAAATCTTCATATTTCCACATATTTTTTTATCCATCATTTTTGTCCATTTCTCTTACAATTTTACATAACAAAATACATAATTAATACGTAATCATTCCAAAACCTAATTTAGGGAATGAATGGATCGAAATCACTATAGAAATCATCCCACCGGTGATCGAACGAACCGTTCGGTCTCACGTGCACAAACTTTTTTTCTCTATTTTTGCTTCTGAAACTTCGTCTTGCAATTCCGACACCGCGAATGTGTCCGGAACGTCAAAAATAGGCTAACGGGTCATTCTTCAATTTTTGGTCACCGGGTCGCCATTGACCGTCGTTGACTGCGTTGACTTACCATTGACTCGTCGTTGACTCACTGTTGACCAGCATTGACCGGTGGCGGTTTGGGCCAAGCTTGGTACCAACACATAGATCTCAACGAGAGGAACCCATTGGTGGTGTCAATTTCACCAATCGAGGCTCCTATTACTGGAATCGAACCCTCGAAAAACCGATGGTGGCGGTGATGTCCGTTCTCCACCGTGCCAGGGTTGTTGCCCAAATTTGGCTTGGGGCTTTTGCTCTACACATCACTCTGAGTCTTTTGGTACCAACCATGTCACTCAACTCCGCTAGAATCGATGGATTCCACAACAGCTTCACGGCGGCGACGACGTAATGTTGGGCGGTGCAATCCGGTGATTGTTGAGTCAAAATGAAGCTTGGGTTTTGTTCTACCCTTCACCACGAGTCTTTTGGGACTAGAATCACCTTGATCGGAGGTCGAACGGCGGAGATACGGTGTCGTGAAATTCTCGACTCTGGTGGCATTTGGACGGCCTGTGCGGCGTTCTCCGGTGTCGGTTCTCTCGATTCGGCCCACCGTTGGACTCAGCTCGGTGAGAGCTTTCCAACGAGACCAGTGGTGTCGAAAACGGACACTGTTTCCAATGGTCGGCTACTGTTCACTGACGGTGTGTGTGTGGGGGAGAAAATAAGATAAGGCAAAATTATGATGGCCTTATTTAAAATATCCAATTTTTTGCCCTTATATACTCTTTTTTGTCCAAAATTTCAACATGAGCTATCCTGACTAATTTGGGCGTGCTGAACCCAAATATATCAATTTTATTTCCATCTGGGATCATTTCAACCAGTTTCTGATACTGCGAATTCCCAGTCAAAAATTACCTTTGTGCTCAATTAACTAATTTGAGCATTCTGATAAGCTATACTGACTAATTTAGGCGTGCTGAACCCAAATTTATCAGTTTTGTATTCATCCGAGGTCATCTTAACTAGTTTTCCAATACGGCATATTTCCTGGTCAAAATTTATTTTTTATGTTCAATTGACTAATTTGAGCACTCTGATTCCAAATATATCAATTTTATATCAAGAAAAAGTCATCTAGACCATTTTCTTGATGTCGCATATTCCTCAGTCAAAAATAGCATTTTATGCTCAATTGACTATTTTGAGCATACTGATTCTAAATATATCAGTTTTATATTAAAAAAAGGTCATCTTGACCAATTTCTTGGTACTACGTGTAACACACGTGCACACACATATAACATCACTACCGTAACTCTTTCATCTTTTGGTGGACTTGTCCTACCACAAGTCAACGTCTAGGGCTCTCGATACCGTAATAGCACCGTTTATTCTTGTTTCGGTTCTGTGAAATTTTTGCACAACCGAATTTTGCACCTTTAACATTGTCAGAACATTTTAGCACGTTCTAAACAATATTAAATCATTCATTTCACATTTTAAACCTAAAAATCATTATATACATTCAATATACCTATTTTCTGAGAATGGTGAAATTTCTTGGTTGTCACATTCACCCCTCCTTATAAAATTTTCGTCCTCAAAAATTGAGAGAAGTAGGGGTACAACGATTTCATTTCCTCTTCATGTTCCTACATAGCCTCCCCAATACTGTGATTCCTCCATAGTCCTTTGACTAGTGGAATCGTGTTATTCCTTAGCATCTTCTCTTCTGCTTCAAGGGGTTTACCAACCTTTCACATTCCGACAGCTTCATCTGTTGAACCCTCATATTTCCATCAGATGAAACGTCCGTAGAGTTGCTCTTTTCCTCATTCGGATCATGTTAGGACATATAGGACGTATAGGACATCGTCCTCTTGTATCTATTGACCTTATCCTCTTATATCCATTCCAACGTGATAAATGTACATAACCCATTTATCGTATATTCTGCCCTTTTAGTTAGGGTAGAACAACAAGCACCATTTCAACATGTCTTAACATAGCTACACGTCTTTAATATTTAGCGTATATTCTACTCTATGATGTAATGATTCTTATTATATCATTACATAACATGTACATGTCATTTCGAATATTTCAACATGACATAAAGGCTATATATATGTTAACCTTGCACATCAAATTTTCCTGGAGGCAGAAAACTCTTTTTCATCATTTGTATCCTCACTTCCATCATCAAATTTCTTGGTCTACAGTCGATGTTCCTTGAACCACGTTTGCCTCAGCTTTCGTTCCGTCATGAGTTGAAGAAAACTCATTAGTTCCTCAGCAATAATCTACAGGACTCGTTATAGAAGTCCTCACCAATTCCTCCTAGTGCACAGCATATGTTAGAACTATGTCACCAAACATCGGTTACAGTTTCTCCATCCGTTCGATGAACGAATTCACGTATATTCACAACTTTAAGGAACTTAGGCAGTTTCACTTCCCCACTTGCCCATAAGAAACAAGAAACTAGGGCTGATGCTAGACTTTTCTCAAAGATTTGCTCGATCGTGGTATGGCGAAACTCAAGATAGTTAAGAGCTCATCCTGGTCACAAGAATCCCAATACACATGAGAGTATCTTCCTGAGAGATATCAACAGCCAACAGGACTCAGTTATCCTGATCAATGGCGTACAATCGGAGAATTCAGCCTGATGGTATAAAACCAATCCTGCGTTCCCATGGAGTGGTACGGTGCTGTTTGCCACTTAGTTTTGAGGGCACAGTTCGGCAGAATCTTCTTTCCTACTCTGGACAGTCTTTTAGCACTATACAGTCGTGATTTCACACACAGTGGTCTTGTCATCTCATCATCTCGTCATCCTATTCTTGTCATCTTAGATCTCATCATCTCATTACTATAAAATGTTTATCTTCAATCAATAAACATTTACAAATTAAAATAAACTAACTTACTTGGATTGACGAGCAGGCTGCGCTTTGTGCCAAGCGGGATATGGTCAAATTGCTCTGATACCAATTGTGACGTCCCCAACTTTGGCCATGTGACACCACCCCGATCTGACTTTGTCGTCGACTGAGACGGCCCATGCACCTCATCAGGTCGTCATTTAAAAACACTTTTACTTTGAATCTCTCATTTTGCAGGGCTCAAAATTTTGCCCATATATATTTTTTACAAGATATTTCTGTAAAGCAAAATATAGTTTACAGAAATATATCTTTTTGGAATTTACACGTGAAATACATCAATTCTCTCTTCTTCAGAAACTCTCTCTCAAATCACTCAGGGGAAGACTGGTAGCAGGACCATATCCACAGTGGATTCCCTATCCCCATTGGTACACGCAAATCCCACCATCATCCAGGTAATCTACTACTGAGATACAGGTTTCTCACCTACAACATTAACAAACTCATGAGCCAAAGCTCAGTAAGTTCAAACATAAATACATGACGTATAAAAGCTCTTACCATATAGTAAAGAGCATTTCTGTTACCAACTGTGGCATCAGAATAATCATAACATATAACATAACTCTATCATCAACTATGACATCAGAGTATTAACATAACACATGGTATACACCATTCATCGCTTTAAAACATTCATACGTAGCACAGTACGCATACTTGACATCACATCATATTTCAATTTACTTACATTTCATAGCTTATTGACAACACATCGCATACTAGTATCTTATACTAGTAACAGTAACATTCATACATATAAAATGCTCGTACCACGAATCACATAGATTCAAAATATCAAAAATACAATTTCCTATGAATAATACTATTCATCCATGAATAATACTATTCACCACAATAATAACTTTGACCTCTGACCAATGAATAGTAACTGTTACCCTAACTGGTTACTATTTACTTTACTTTAACCGGTTGCTATTCACATTACCGTAACCAGTTGCTATTCACATTACCCTAACCAGTTGCTATTCACATTACCCTAATCGGGTACTATTCTCATTACCCTAACCGAGTCCACTACATTTAGTGCTAGTGTCGGTTATGCTCACTTATGGCTTTTGTCACATTATTGACCACATCTTTGTTTATATTCTGGTTTGAGCTCATTGTGGCAGTACCGATAAATTATTACGCACTGATTGGGAGGGCCCAATGAACTACCCTAGAGCTTCATCCTCCACAGCTCTTATTATATCCTCGTATGATCTAAAAAAACCTCCTTCACAACGTTGGAGGGGCGGTACGCCTTAAATGGTTTTATTACTATCTTTCAATTATAATTCTGACCAAGTTACATTAATCGTCACCTCAAGGTTATTAACGTCCATCACCTGTAGGCCTTAGAATATTCTCTTTTCTCTTTATATGGGATATGTTATACTAACTAATCCCCAAGTATCCATAGGATTTAATACTCTCTTTTCTCTTTATATGGGATATGTTATACCAACTAATCCCTAAATGTCCATAGGACTTAATACCTAACATACACTTAGTACATAATCAGTATCACTGTATTTCATGTTACAGACAAATTTAAATGTCCGAACTTACTGTATGTAACGCATCGACATAAATATGTCAAGTAAATTTGTATATGACTTAGACATAACACATAGTTCATAACATGACTATCATAACATCTATATCATCGCATCTTGACATGAAAACAGACATACAATAGTTAGTTCATGTTGCAGTCAATTAAATGCTTGAACTTACAGATACTTTTGTGCGTATCTTCCCGGGTCCACAGACATTCCTTCATTGCGTCTGGATCGGGTTCCTATAACTGGAAAATCAACGGTTATTTTCAATCTTATTTCATACATAAAACTAAATAAAATGTAAAAATTATACGTTTCATTTCTCAATCATGAACTTAGGAATCTAAAATCCCATTTTCCACTTTTCTACTAACTTTTGGCAAAATTACCATTTTGCCCCTAGCGGGATTTTCTCACTTTTTTCCTTTTTAATCCTTGAACTGGGCCTTAAAATTCTCAATTATAGCCTTAGGACAACATTTCTAGCCTTAACGGCCCTTTTTCCAACTATTGGTCAAAATGACCATTTTACCCCTAACGGGTCTTGGGACCGTATCATTTTCACTTTAATATTCCATCGGGTTATTTAATGACCAAAAATCATAAAATAATTCTTCTTAGGCCTTATCGAGCTTTTACAACATTAATTGCTGAAATTCTCGATTTACTATTTACCGACCCTAGGGAGATACTGTGGTGCCCCTGACCTCGGTCCACCGAAACTATTACAATCAAGCTCTTTAGCCGACTGAAACAGCTTGTGAACTTTGTCGGGTCGCCTAAATTCTTTTCTTTCCTTTAAACCCTTTGTGAAATTTGGAATGATTTTTTTTCTTAAATACTTTTTCTTGTTTGTAAACATAACATAATTAAACCGAACTATGTTTGTCACTTTTAAAAGTACAAACACACTTTATACACAATATATAATTCATCTCTTTTTGCAATACATGTCTTTTCTTTATTCAAATCTCCTTTTTCAACGCTCAGCGGAAAACTTGTAGCAGGACCATATCCACAGTGGATTCCCTATCCCCATTGGCACACGCAACTCCCGCCGTCATCCATAGCCAATATTCTGACTTACAAGTTCCATACTTGCAATATGGACAAACTGATGAGCTAATAGGCTCAGTAAGTTCAAACATACTTAGTAAGAATCATACGGATTCAAAAACATTGAAGACACAACTTCCTATGAATAGTACTATTCATCATGAATAATACTATTCACCATGAATAGCCCTTTGACCTTTGACCTTTGACCGATGAATAGTAACAGTTACCTTAACTGGTTACTATTCACTTTACCTTAACAGGATACTATTCACATATCCTAACCGAAATTACTACACTTTAGCGTAAACTTCGGTTATGCTCAATTATGATTTTTATTATTTTATTGATTATTTATTTTCTATTTGATTTCTAGTTTAGAGCTCTGTTTTGGCAGTACCGATGATTATTAGCGCATTGACTAGGAGGGTCTAAGGAGCGACCTTAGAACATTGGCCTCCACAGCCCTGATATCCTCGTAGGATCTGTGAAAACCTCCACCACTATGTTGGAGGGGCGGTGCACCTTAGTGGTTTCATTACCATCTTTCTTATAGTTCCCCACCGGCGACATTCATATGAATCATCCCACAGTGGAACCCTTATTGCCTGTAGGTCTTTACATTTATTTCTTTATGTGTGTTTTTAATTAACCACACTATAGTGCCCTAGCACTTCTCCATAGTGTATTATTTATACACTTTTTAATTTCTCATTTCATTAGGTGAGTTAGTTTAACTACACCCCTATTGTCCGTAGGACTTTACAAGTTTGTATGACAAGTACTTGAATCGATCAAATAGTAATTCATGCTACAGACATGTAAATATCTGAGCTTACCAAACATTTATCATAGCATCGCGCTATGAAACATTCATATAGCACATAAATCTAGACATAACAGATCGATTCATTCATATAATGAATAACATCAGAATGTTCATGAGCAGACAAATGAATGCTTGAACTTACACATATCACACTTAGACATAATAGTCTATTCATGTTGCAGTCAATTAAATGTTTGAACTCACAGATACTCTTGCGCGCATCTCTTTTCCCGGGTCCGCAGACGTTCCTTCATTGCGTCTGGATCGAGTTCCTATAACCGAAATAACCACGGTTATTTTAAATCTTCATTTCATATTCAAAATTTAGTAAAACGTAAAAATTCTACGTTTTATTTCCCGTAAATGGTCTTAGGAATCTAAAATCCCATTTTCCATTTTTACACTAACTCTTGGCAAAATTACCATTTTGCCCCTGATTTGATTTCTCATCGTAAACCTACTTTTTGTTGGTTTAAGACCCAAATTTAACTTTTATAATTTCATTTTAACTATCCTTAGGCATTCACGGTCCTTTCCGAGCCTTTCGAAAATTTTTGGCCAAAATGACCATTTTACCCCTGATAGGTCTCGGGACCGTCATATGCTCACTGTGACTTTTAACAGGATTTTCTAAGCCCAAATATCATAAAATAATATTTCTTAAGCTTTTACACACTTTTACAACATCCATTGCTGTTCCACAGACGACTATTGGTCATCCGACCCTTGGGTGGTACTATTCCAACACCTAGGGTCGTTTCTCGTTTTTCTCACGTTTCGGAGCCTTAAATGGGTATTTCACTACTCCTAAAACATTTGTTATGCTAATCTCGAGCCTTAGACACCGAGTGGGCTCGGGTTTTCATCCCGACCTCAAATTTACCTTTCGTTTCCTAAAATACCCTTGACATTGGTTTTCCCGTTCTCTTACATTTTCACAACCTCGGAGGGATGGTTTACTATTCCTCAAAGGTTCATTTTCCCATTTTCTGAGCCTAACTCATCGAAGGGTCTCAGTTTCCATTACCGAACACAATTTACCTCTTGTTTTTCATCGAAATGCCCTTAGTGTCGTTTTCAAAATTTCGGCAGTATTTCCACTAAATTTCTTGGTCTCCGGCGTTTAGAAAATGCCTTAAAACCATCTAACCTATTTTATTCTACCACGTACTATACCAGAGGTCTAATTTTTACGTAAAACTCAACTTTTTACATAAAAATATTCACATTTCCCATACATTTTATTTTTCTGAAATTTCATTCATTTTACTCTTTTTTTTTCTTTTCTTTTTACAATTTGAATACAAATTACATATAAATCATTCCAATACATAAATAAGGAATGAAGGGAAATGAAATCACTACAGAAATCATCCTGTCGGTGATCGGACGAACTGTTCGGTTTCGATCGTGCAAACTTTTTGTCTTTGTTCTTCACGTTCGAAATCCCGGTTGGCAATTCTGATGCCACAGATGTGTCTAGAACGTCGAAGATAGGCCAACGGGCCATTCTTCATTTTTCCGCCCCCGGGTCGCCGTTGACCGGCGTTGACCACGTTGACTCTGGCGTTGACCGGCTGTGAACGGCGGCGGCGAGAACAACGGAGGTGCCCACCTTGAAGATCTCGACTAGAGGAGTCTATTGGTGGTGTCAATTTCACCATTGGAGGCTCCGATCGTTGACAATCGGCCTCGAAAACTCGACCCACAGCGGCGGCATTGAATCTCTGCCCTGTCGGTATTGTTGTCCACAATTACCTTAGGGCTTTTGTTCCCCATCGTCTTCTGAGCATTTTGACACCCATGGTGTCCCTCGAATCGGTCGGAAATGGTGAGTTTCACGGTGGCGATGTCGCGGCTTGGGGGCGACGCGATCTGGCGGCCGTTGAGACGAACCACTGGCTGGGTTTTGTTCTCCTCTTCGAGACGAAGCTAACTGGACCAGAATCACCTCGTTTGGATGTCGAACGGCAGAGAATCAACGTCGAGAAGTTTCCGCCACCGTCGACTTTCAGGCGGCGCGTGCGGACTGCTCCGGCGTCCGTTCCGTCGTGTCGACCCACCATCGGACTCAGCTCGTCGAGAGCTTTCCGATGACACCGGCGGTGTTGAAAACGGACACCGTTTTCGATGGTTGGTCACTGTTCACTTTTGTGATTGTGTGTGGGGAAAAATATAGAAAAGGAATATTGTGGGGCCTTTTCTGTAATTTCGACCTTTTATACACTTTTTGTCCAAAATTTCAACATGCTCTATCCTGACTAATTTGGGCATCCTGAATCCAAATATATCAGTTTCGTCTTCATCCAAGATCATTTCAACCAGTTTCTGATATTGCGAATTTTCGGTCAAAATTTACCTTTGTGCTTAATTAACTAATTTGAGCATACTAATAGGCTATATTGACTAATTTGGGCGTGCTGAACCCAAATTTATCAATTTCATCTTCATCCGAGGTCATCTTGACCAATTTTCTGATACTGTATATTTCCCGATCAAAATTTACTTTTCATGCTCAATTGACTAATTTGAGCTTGCTGAATCTAAATATATCAATTTTAGGTCAAGAAGAGGTCATCTAGAACAACTTCTCGATACTGTGTGTAACACACACACGCACTCACGTCTAAAATTACTACTATCAGTATTTTATCTTTTTGTGCACTCAGCTTACCCTGAGTCACCTACTAGTGTTTACAGTTCACTGTTTTTCCCCAGCTCAATTTGGCATGCTTTTACATCACCGAATTCCTAATTTATAATATCGTTAGAACATTTTATCTCATTCTACACAATATTAATCATACATTTCACATTTTAAACATGAAATTGATCATGTACATGCAATTTACCATATTCCGAGAACAATAAAATTTCCCGGTTATTACAGATTCTATTCTGACCTTCAGTCGTTAATTCTCTTTCTCCGGGGCCTAGGCCACCGAGGGGGCTCGGGTTTCCATCTCGACCACATTTTTACCCTTCAGTTCCTAAAATACCCTTTTGTGCTGTTTTAGAAATTTCGGCAGCATTTGGGTTTAATTTTTAGGTTCCCGGCATTTAGGAAACACCTGAAAACCATCTAACCAAATTCAATCTACCGCGTACTATACCAGAGACCTATATTTTTATGTAAAACTCAACGTTTACGTAAAAATCTTCACATTCGCACACATTTTTTTATCCATCATTTCTGTCCATTTTTCTTACAATTTCACATATCAAAATACATAATTAATACGTAATCATTCCAAAACCTAATTTAGGGAATGAATGGACCGAAATCACTACTGAAATCATCCCACCGGCGATCGAACGAACCGTTCGATCTTGCGTGCACAAACTTTGTTTCTCCGTTCTTTGCTTTTGAAACTTCGTCTTGCAATTCTGATGCCGCGGATGTGTCCGGAACGTCGAAGTGGTCACCGGGTCGCTGTTGACCGCGTTGATCGGTGTTGACTCACCGTTGACCGGTGTTGACCGGCGGCGGTTTTGGCCAAGCTTGGTACCAACACATAGATCTCGATGAGAGGAACCCATTGGTGGTGTCAATTTCACCAATCGAACCTCCTATCGCTGGAATCGAACCCTCGAAGAATTGATGGCAGCGGCGATGTCCGTTCTCCACCGTGCCGAGGTTGTTGCCCAAAATTGGCTTGCGGCTTTTGCTCTACGCATCACTCTGAGTCTTTTGGTACCAACTACGTCACTCAACTCCGCCGAAATCGACGGATTCCATGGTGGCTTTGTGGCGGTGACAGCGTGATGTTGGGCGGCGCAATTCGGCCACTGTTGAGCCGAAATGAAGCTTGGTTTTTGTTCTACTTTTCACCACGAGTCTTTTAGGACCGCAATCACCTTGATCGGAGGCCAGACGATAGAGATACGACGTCGTAAAATTCTTGGCTCCGCCAGCATTCGGGCGGCGCGTGCGGCGTTCTCCAGTGTCGGTTCCGTCGATTCGGCCCACCGTTGGACTCAGATCGGCGAGAGCTTTCCAATGAGACCGGCAGTGTCAAAAACAGACACTGTTTCCGATGGTCAGCTACTGTTCACCGACGGTGTGTGTGTGGGGGAGAAAATAAGATAAGGCAACATTATGAGGGCCTTATTTGAAATATCCAATTTTTCACCCTTATATACACTTTTTTTGTCCAAAATTTCAACATGAGCTATCCTGACTAATTTGGGCGTGCTATGCCTAAATATATCAGTTTTATTTCCATCCGAGATCATTTCAACTAGTTTCTGATACTGCGAATTCCCAGTCAAAAATTACCTTTGTGCTTAATTAACTAATTTGAGCATTCTGATAAGCTATACTGACTAATTTGGGCTTGCTGAACCCAAATTTATCAGTTTTATCTTCATCCGAGGTTATCTTGACCAGTTTTTTGGTATTGCATATTTCCCGGTCAAAATTTACTTTTTATGCTCAATTGACTAATTTGAGCATTCTGATTCCAAATATATCAGTTTTATATCAAGAAAAGGTCATCTTGACCATTTTCTTGATACCGCATATTCCTCAGTCATAAATAGCATTTTGTGCTCAATTGACTAGTTTGAGCATACTGATTCTAAATATATCAGTTTTATATCAAGAAAAGGTCATTTTAACTAATTTCTTGATACTGCGTGTAACACACACGCACACACATATAACATCACTACCGTAACTCTTTCATTTTTTGGTGGACTTGTCTTATCACAAGTCGCCTTCTAGGGCTCTCGATACTGAAATGGCACCATTTATTCCTTTTTCAGTTTTGTGAAATTTTTCCACAACCCAATTTCGCACCTTTAACATTGTCAGAACATTTTAGCACGTTCTAAACCATATTAAATCATTCATTTCACATTTTAAACCTAAAAATCATTATATATATTCAATATACCTATTTTCTGAGAATGGTGAAATTTCTTGGTTGTCACAGTATAATAGGCCAAGGCCTACAAAGTACAACGAGCCAAGGCTCGTAATATATAACTGGCTAAGGCCTATAAAGAGAGTGTGATCATGGTGAATCCGATGATTTGCGTGCAGTAATACTGACATTCGGGCCCTTCAGATAAGAAAAAATAATGCATGATGAAGTATAAATTGAGCATAATCAGTTCACGTATAGTTCATGATATGCCTTAGTTAGAGTTATTGTATGCTTCTCAGCTACATGACATGTTTCTAGTTACAAGATATGTTCGAAGTTGCGATATAGTTGATAGCTTAATGTGCCTTTAAAGTATAGCCTATATTTTAAAGTATGTTTTGCAGATAAAATATTGTACTTGCTGAGCATAAAGCTCACCATATGTGTTCATGCTGTAGGTAAGAAACCTACGGGCTAGACTCCTATGGACAATGATGGCGGTAGGATGAATGTAAGGGTGAGGTTGTGGATACCATCATGAGTTTGTCTTCCGCACTATGTTGAGTAACCCTTTTATTTGAGAACCAAACTTATATTAAGTAATGACCAGTTTAGTATTTCCTGGGTATGTATGTATGTTTAACCTCAAGTTATATTAAGATCCATATGTGTTGTAAAGTATATTTAAGTATGTATGGCTAGAGTAAAGTATACGTATTTAAAACCTATAAAAAAATCCCCTAAAATTATGGTACTAAGATAAGTAGTTTTAAGCCAGTTAAGTATGTTCAAGTTTAAGTTAAGTAAGTATAAGTGACGGTCTGGGTCACTAGGGCTCCGGGTCGCCATAATATATCAGTTCATCCTTTTAATATCTTTTTTCTTATGCCTTTAATAGTAATAAAACAAGCCATAATTTGCTGAAAATTTTTTTTAAACTAAAAATATTTAAATACTAATAAAACATTAAAACCATTATATTGTAGTATCAAAACCACTTCACACTTACTTATATATCATCACAAAATACTATCTTACTTATATTTATAGTCAAACATAAAATTCTGTCAACAAAAAAAAAACATTTTCCTTTTTTATTGTGCAGCAGACAAGTCGTAAGAGGACCATAACCATTTCCATGACACTAGCAGCCTATTCCACCAGTCCAACATCTACATCAGTGTTCAAGTTACAGGTTATTTAACTTGATTACCTGTACATGAACAAACTAATGAGCTAATGCCCCATAAGTTCAAACATAATAATCAAGTCTTAAAAAAAATACTTTACAAAAATACTATCACATTACGCATTTATTATGCTCAATTATTTGTTCTTTTAACTCATTTCTAGTCTTATCTGTCTTTTATCCTTATGGGCCCTTTTTGGTCGTACCATGCACTCTATAGAGAGGAGCCGAGGAGCAACCAACTAGCTTATCCTCATCGGTTCATCATAAGATAACCTCACACCTTCGGGAGAGTAGTATGCCAAAATTACATATTTATATTACCCTCCTGCTTACTTCTAAACATAGTGACATTAGAAACGTCATAATCTTAAAAGTGTACTTAAACATCCGTCAGTCGAAATTGCATTGCCGTTTTATGAAAAATATGTGTTTTTTTTTAAAGCATACCAAAATATACATTCCAAAACAATATAAAAAATATATAAATTTGTTTGTGTACAGACAATTTAGATGTGTGAACTTACAGAAATTAGGCTAAGGTCAATTCCTTAGAATCCCCTCGATCCTTGTTTTCCTTTCTCAAATGTCGTCCTATGATAAAACAGTTCAATATTAATCTCACTGTTCTTAGATTAGATCCAGAAAATTATAATATTTTATTTTAACCTTGCCCTTTTTCTTTCTCATCTAACATCTCTTAACCCTAAATACACATTGTTTAACACATTTTAAAACTTCAAAATCAATTTTAAAATGTTTGAGCTAATTATGATCCAAAAATTTCGACATTATAATGGCTTAAAAATCCACTTTCCTATTGTGCCAAAACTTTACAAAATGCATCGTTTGGCACAGTTTTTATTACATACTTGTCCAAAATCTCAATACGAATACATAAAACTCATTTTTATTCATTTTTACATAATAACAAAATTTGAGTTCAAACTACCAAAAAATTACCTTACACTTTATAAAAATTACTTAAAACCATTTCTTTTTTTAACACAACCCTCAAAACAAGTCAACATTAACCTATCAAAATTTTTTCTTAGGATTTGGTAATCTCATCCCCACATAAAAATGAAGAACAACATAACATAACTTATGTTTGAACTTTAGTATCACAAACAACTCTAAAATCAAGCTAGAAATTGATTTTCAACTTGATTTTAACCAAAATAATCAAAACCATCCCAAATCTATTTTTGTTCCACATTAATCATATCCATGAAAACACATGAAAATCAAGATAAAAACATAGATTAAGGAGCTTACTTGGTTGCTTGTGTGAAAATCTCTCGGTTTTGAAGTTTTACCAACTTTTCTCACAATTTTGGGTGATTTTTTTAAAACTTGGAAGGTTTAGAACGTTAATGGAGGTTTAGAACAATTTTCTGTAGTTTTTCCTACGACGTCCCCTAATTCCAACCACCCGCAACCGTCATGAATCGACTCTACGGTCGACCAAGACCGTTCGTGTGCCGAATCCGAGTCATCAGTTTTAAACTCTTTTGCTCATAATACTTAAATACCAGGGTCCAAAATTTCGCTCATAAATTTTTTTTTAATACATACTTTTTCTTACGAATACCAAATAAGGAAGTGATGTAAATTATAATACTGGCTTTTTTATGTCTTAAATAAGTACCACATATTATACATCATATATATATGTACTGTATATTTTTTCTTCAAACATATTTTCTTTAACTCAAAAAGCACAGCGGAAAACTTATGGCAGGACCAAGTCCACGGTGAGTTCCCTATCCCCTTAACACGCTCGCATCCTGCCACCATCTAGGAATCTACTGGACAGGTTTCTTACCTAAAACATGAACAAACTGATGAGCTAACAGGCTCAGTAAATTCAAACATACATAGTAAGAATCATATTGATTCAAAAACAATAAAAACTCAATTTGCTATGAATAGTATTATTCACCATGAATAGTAACTATGACCTTTGATCGATGAATAGTACCAGTTACCCTAACTGTGTACGATGAATAGTACCAGTTACCCTAATTGTGTACTATTCATATATCCTAACCGAATTTACATTACTCTAACGTAAACTTCGATTATGCTCAATTATGATTATTATTATTTTATTGATTGTTTATTCTCTATTTGATTTCTAATTTAGAGCTCTATTTATGGCAGTACCGATGATTATTAGCACGCTGACTGGGAGGGTCTAAGGAGCGACCTTAGAACATCGTCCTCCACAGCCCTAATAACCCCGTAGAATTTAAACAAACCTCCACCACTATGTTGGAGGGGCGGTACGCCTTAATAGTTTCATTACCATCTTTCAATTTATAGTTTTAACCAAGTGATCTTATATGTCACCTCAAGGTCACTATCCTCCACTGCCCATAGGTCTTACTTATTTTTGTTGTTTGGGATACGTTATTCTAACTAATCCCCAAACGCTTATAGGATTTGATATCTAGTGTACAGCTAGTATAGAATAGATTAACACAGTATTTCATGTTGCAGACACGAAAATGCTTGAACTTACTGATACTGCGCTAGTGTCCACTTTCGGAACTCCTCCGCAGTTCTATCTCTATTTTGGGTTCCTACAGACATAATATTGTATGTTAATACCCTGTTTTAGTTATCACTTTAAATATACATTTATTTTTCTTAACAATTCTACACATTTAAATTTTGTTTATGGTACACGGTCTGCAACACGCCCGTGTACCTCTCGGGTCTATTCTACACGGCTATGTTGTTTTCTTTCTTAGCCGTGTAACTGTAAACGGCTCGATACATGCCCGTGTTCAAGCCCGTGTACCTCTAGGGTCTATTCTACACGGCCATGTTGTTTTCTTTCTTAACCGTGTAACTGTACACGACTCGATACACGGTTGTGTTCAAGCCCGTGTACCTCTCGGGTCTATAAAATTTTTCCTATACACGGCCGTGTATCCTTCTACACACCCGTGTTCTTTAAAATTTTTAGAATTCTAACTCTAAATCTTTACTTTGAGTTTTAGAATTTTATCTAAGTTATTCTAGGTCTTCTATATCATTTTACAGCTCAATTTGCTGCAAAATCTCCACTTCATTTTTCCCGACCCTCGGTTACTATTTATTTGTCACCTAGGGTCATTTTTTTTCATTTTTCGAGCGTTTCGGAGCCTTAAATGGCCCTTTCACTACTTATTAAATGTTATTTATCCCGTCCCCGACCCTCGGTCCTTAAGGGGCTCGGGTTTCCTATCCCGTCCTAAATTTTTTCCTCGTTTCCCAAAATACCCCTAACATGAATTTTTTTTCTTGTTTTAGGCATTTTAGTATTTTAGGGTTGGTTTACTATTCCTTTTGGGTTGGTTTTCCATTTCTAATCCTAACTTACAGAGGGGTCTCGGCTTCCTTCCCGAGTCCCGATATTTTTACCCCTCGTTTCTTGAAATGCCCTTAAGCCGATTTTTAGAATTTTCAGGAGCATTTCCGCTTATATTTTAAGGTTTCCCGGCGTTAGGTACGCCTCAGAACCTTTGTACCTGCCATGTACTATACCAGAGGCCTATTTTATACAAAGTTTCCAAACTTTGTATGAAAATTTTCCAAATGATTCATATTTGGAAACTAACACAAACCATAACATTTTTCTTTCATCACATCACATCATTCTTAGGTTTTCCCATGTATAAACAACATCCAAAAAAACTAACAAAACATGCATTCTAACCCTAGTATAGCCACGGATTTTATGCATAAACACATAGGAAATTTCATTTTCCTTCCTAGGGTTTCTATCAACATACTTCAACATTAAAATTTTTCATTTCTTAATGTTCATGCCCACAGTTTTAGCAAGAAAATTACATCAAAATTTTCTTGTTTCTTTATTCCAATTCATGCTTAATTCAACACATAATTGCATGAACATAAATACTAAATCAAAACATCAAAACTCATGAAATTTTCACACCATTGAAGCCACAGATTTTCAAGGGAAACATGCAAAATTTTTGCTTGTTTCTCAACCCTAATTCATGCTTTAATTACTACAACATCAAACCAATCATAGTTGAAGCTTACCTTGATTAGTTGACGCCTTGAGATTGGAGATGCAATTCAAGCTAGGTTTGATGTGAATTTGAAAACAAAATTTTTGGTTTAAGGGGGTAAAGCTCATGGTTTTGGACTGAAGAAAAAGAGCAAGAGTTTAGTTGTTTTTTCCATTTTTTTGCTTGAATTTTGATGCCTATTTATAGGCAAAAACCAAGGGTTAAGTAGCAAATTTTTCCAATAATTTACTAATTGTTCAAGGACCAAAAAGTAAAGATTTTGGGGTCAAAAATAAAATTTTTTTCTCCCTTTCCACATGGCCATATGGCCTTTCAACAAAAATTCCCAAAAATTTTTCATTTTTTTCAAGGTGAATTTTGGCATGATCTTGGCATTTGATCAAAAAGCAAAGCAATCCTAGCTATACACCTTTCAAAATACTTTCCAAATTAATGAAAATCAATTGGCTTTATGACATCATCATAGTGATGTCATCAACTATTCATATTAATTCACTAATTAATTCGTGGTCAATTTTTGACTGTTATCCGATCTGAATGGAACTTTACTAAAATTGCGTAGGCAGGTTTCAGGTGCCCCCGGTGCGATCAGTTTGTCTTAATTTGCTTCCGTTTGATCAAAATTCTTTATCGTAAATTTCTATCATTTTCGTGCATCTTAATGCATTTTTTAGGGTTTTCGGTTCTGATTTCGAACCGTCTCACCCAATTACGTCCAGTAAGATTTTCCATCCCTGAACTCACACACTTTAACACTGACAGTATCAAAACACAACTTTTTCATATTTTATTCATTAAAATTGTTATACACACACAATTTTAACCTACTCCGAGAATCTAAAATTCCCGGTTATCACATTCACCCCTCCTTATAGAATTTTCGTCCTCGAAAATTTAGAACAAGTGGGGGTACAATTTCCTAATTTCTTCCTCACGTTCCCATGTAGCCTCTTTAATGTTGTAATTTCTCCACAGCACTTTGACTAATGGGATTGTTTTATTCTTCAAAACTTTATCTTCACGCACCAGTATTTGAATAGGTCTCTCCTCATAGGTCAGATCTTCCTGAATCTGGATCGGTTTATGTTTCAGTACGTGGGATGGATCCGATATGTACTTCCGTAGCATCGACACGTGAAACACATTATGTACTGCGGACATTTCTGGAGGTAATGCTAGTCTATAGGCGACTTTACCAATGCGTTCGATGATCTCGTATGATCCAAAATATCTTGGACTTAACTTCCCCTTTTTTTCGAACCGCATTATCTCTTTCATCGGTGAAACTCTTAGGAATACGAAATCACCTTTATTCATCTCCAGGGATCTTCATTTTTTGTCCGCATAGGCTTTCTGTCGGCTCTGGGCTGTCTTCATCCGCTGCTGTATTTTTGTAACTGCATCCGCTGTTTCTTGAACAAAATCAGTCTTATGCAGTCGTTTCTCTTGTAGGTCGTACCAGTGAACTAGTGATCTACACTTCTTTCCGTACAAGGCTTCATAAGGTGCCATACTTATTGAAGCTTGGTAGCTGTTGTTATATAAAAATTCTACCAATGGAAGTTTCTCATTCCAGCTCCCCAGGAAGTCTATTGTACACGTACGCAGCATGTCTTCTAGAGTGTGAATGGTTCATTCAGATTGCCCGTCTGTCTGCAGATAAAATACTGTGCTCAGTCGTACTTCTGTTCCCATAGCCTCTTGTACGCATGTCCAGAAGTTTGAAGTGAATCTTGGATCACGATTTGACACAGTGGATTTAGGAACTCCATGTAGCCTGACTATGTGGTTAACATATAAGTCTGCCAACCTTTCCAACGAGAAGGTCATCTTTACTGCGATGAACCTTGCCATTTTTGTCAGTCTATCTACAATAACCCAGATGGCATCATGGCCTTCTCGGGTCTTTGGTAGTCCCATCACAAAGTCCATCGTGATATGCTCCCACTTCCACTCAGGAATCTCTAACGACTCTAGCTTCCTACCTGGATAATGATGTTCAGCCTTAACTTTCTGGCACATCATACACTTGCTTACAAACTCCGCTATATCCTTTTTCATCCCTTTCCACTAGAATTGCAACTTCAGATCTTGGTACATCTTGCTGACTCTGGGATGTATTGAGTAAGGCGTTTTATGAGCTTCGGCCATAATTTGCCTTCTTAATCCTTCATCATCTGGAACCTGAATTCTTCCCTGATGTAGGATTAATCCGTCTTCAGATGCTTCCTCTTGCGGGCTTGTGCCGGATCTCGCTTCTGAGCTTCTCTAATGTCTTTACACAATGTTGACTCCAGTTGTATCGTAGCTAGCTCTCCGGTTATTAGCTCCATCTCCAACATGTTGATTTCCTGCTGTAGTGGCTTTGGAAATTTTTCAATCGGGATTTGCTGTGGAACAGTAGATTTCCTACTTAATGCATCTGCAACGCGATTGGCCTTTCCTGGGTGATAGAGGATTTCATAATCATAATCCTTTACTAACTCCAGCCATCGCCTTTGCCGCATATTTAGCTCCTTCTGTGTGAATAAATATTTCAGACTCTAGTGGTCAATATAAATCTGACACTGAGCTCCATATAAATAGTGACGCCAGATCTTTAATGCAAACACTATTGCGGCAAGCTCCAGATCGTGCGTGGGATAATTCTTCTTGTGGTCGTTTAATTGATGCAAGGCATAGGCAATCACCTTATCACCTTGCATCAGGATAGCTCCTAATCCCAACTTTGAAGTGTCGCTGTATATCACGAACATCTCTCCTTCCGTCGAGAGTGTAAGTATTGGCACGCTCGTTAGTCGTTTCTTCAGCTCTTGGAAGCTTTTCTCGCACTATTCAGTCCATTCATACTTCTTTTCCTTATGTGTAAGTGCCGTGATAGGAGCGGCAAGTCGTGCAAATCCTTCAACGAATCTTCTATAATAGCTGACCAGACCTACGAAACTTCGTATTTCTGTCATACTCTTAGGTACGGGCCATTCATTAATTGCCTCCACTTTCGCAGGGTCCACAGCAATTCCTTCCTTAGAAACCATGTGTTCGAGGAAATGTACTCTATTCAGCCAGAATTCACATTTAGAGAACTTGGCATTGAGTTGATGTTCCCTTATCGTTTGCAGAACAATTCTCAAATGCTCTTCATGCTCCTCTCGAGTCCTTGAATATATAAGAATGTCATCGATGAACACAATAACAAACTTATCTAAATGTTCCTTAAAGACTCAATTCATCAGGTCCATAAAGGCTGCTGGTGCATTTGTTAACCCAAACGGCATTACCAGAAATTCGTAATGACCGTAACGAGTCTGAAATGCGGTCTTGTGGATGTCACTCTCCTTGATCCTCAGTTGATGATATCCTGATCGCAGATCAATCTTGGAGAATACGGCTGCACCTGTGAGTTGATCAAACAGGTCATCAATCCTAGGTAGTGGATACCTATTCTTGACAGTAACCTTGTTCAGTTCCCAATAATCGATACACATTCGAAATGAGCCATCTTTCTTTTTAATAAACAGCACTAGAGCACCCCATGGGGAATAGCTCGGGCATATGAATCCTTTGTCAAGAAGTTCCTTCAGCTGCTCCTATAATTCTTTTAATTCTACCGGTGCCATCCGGTATGGTGCCTTTGAGATTGGTGCAGTTCCTGGCATTAACTCGATTTCGAAGGAAATTTCTCGTTCCGGTGGCAGTCTTGGTAACTCCTCTGGAAAGACATCAATGAACTCTTTTACAATAGGAACGTCTTCAGGTTAGAGCTTTGGTTCCTTCGTCACATCTAAAACACATGTTAGGTATGCAACACAACCGCTAGACATCATCCTTTATGCTTCCATTGAGTTGATCATTATCTTCTTTGATCTTCGTGACGTATCAACATACTCAAATCCCTCTTCTTCGTCAGGTTGAAACCTTACCATCCGTTTCTAGCAATCGATTGTAGCTTGATACTTCCCTAAGAAATCAATTCCTAGTATTATATCGTAGTCGGCAAGCTCCATTACGATCAATTCTGTAAATAACTCCCTATTTGCCACAATTATTGGCACATGCGGTAACTAGTAATTGGACATTAGGACTTCTCCTGAGGGTAATGTAGTTTTAAATGTCATACCCATGTTGTCCTTAGGATATCCTATCCTATTAGCAAATTGGTGTGAAATGAAAGAATGCGTAGCTCCAGAGTCAAATAAAACAGACGCCAAATTATTAGCGATAGAAAGCTGACCTGTCACTACATTTGACGTTCCCGCTTCTGCCTTTTCCTTTGTATAGACCATAATTCTTACATCTGCTTGAGGCAAGCGTTCTTGTCTTTCCTGCCTCTCAGAATGGGATGACCCTTCAACTTTGACCTGTAATGCATGTGCCTGGGGACGTTGTTGCGACTGAGATGAACCTTGCATGTTCTGCCTATTTTCTAGACAGTTTTTGGCAAAGTGACCGTCCTTCCCACACTGAAAACAAGCATTTGGGGCCAGTCTACATCGACTTGAATGTCTTTTTCCACAGTTCATGCAGTCTCGAACCATAGGGCTAGCATTATTGTTTGTTCTTCTCTACTGGTTCTTGTTCCTGGAATTGTTTGCTTTTCTCTTTCCCTGGGACTACTGGCCAAAAGTGTTTGGCTGTCCAGCCTTGATAATCAAACTCTGCTTGTTGGTTTGTCCAGTTTGAGGTCCAGCTTGTATAGCTTTGGTCAAGATCTTTTCCTTCTTCTTAGCATCCCAGACCTTCTCTCTTTCTTCCTTTTGTCGGATCAGATAATACTCTACCCTTAACGCACGGCTAACACAATCAGATACAGTGTCAGGCGGCGTCAGCCCACTGTCTACTAATGCTGAAATCTCGGGACGAAACATCCCTAGCATCTTCTGGATTTTCTCCCTCTCAGTAGTGACAGTGTATGGGCATAGTCTAGATAACTGATCAAACTTATTACAGACTTCTATCACGGTCATGTCCCCTTGTTTTAGCTCTGTGAGCTCTCTTTGTTGTGGTTGCAACAGTGCTGGATTATAATACTTCTGATTGAATTCCTCTAGAAAATCCAACCAAGACATGGTATACATGTTTCTCCTCAACTTAACTGACTCCCACCAGAACCTTGCATCCCTTTTTAGAACAAAGGACGCACACAGGATTTTCTCCTGGTCATTTAGCTCCATAAACTCCAATATTATGTGGAGTGAAGACAACCACTCCTCAGCATCCAAAGGGTTTATGGAGCCCTCAAACTCTAGTGGCCTCATGCGTCGGAATCTTTCATATAATGGCTCGATATTGATCCTGGGTTGTGGTGGGGTTGTACCACTTCTTCTTATGCCACTGGCGGTGCTTCTGGTTCTGGTGCGGCCATTTGTGGTGTTTGGTCTTCTTCCTATTCCTGTCTCTGCTCCATTTGCTCTAGTCTTTGTCTTAATTCAGCATTTTCTCTCATTTGAGCTTCTATTAAGGCTTCTAGCTCGTCCACTCTTTCTGACAACACTGGACGTCCTCGCATATTCCGTAGATTTCTTGGATTCACCATCTTATCCTATTTCCTAAAATCGCATAAGAGTCAATCATTAGGTTTTTCATAATCATATTTTTACAATATAAGTACAAATAATTTTGATCATCACATAATCTTAACATTTCACACATTGAATATGTCAAAATATAGTTATCATTTCTTTCCATTTCAAAAGTACATTAATTTGAAGGCTTTCCTCAAAATAGCCTTTCAACGCTGTCATATATACACACATACAGTTATATATATACATATTTATAAAACACATGTATTTCTACTTAAAATCCCTTGGCTGAGGTTCCTCTGGGATTGCCAAAAACTCGATTGGATCCATTTCCTCATTGTTTGTTCGATTTCCAGCCTCAGACGGCGTTGAACCTTCAGCTAGATCTGCTCCCTCTGGTTGTCTCGACGGACCTGCCTTATTATCATTTGCCATCGGCCCAGATCCGTATAGGCAGTCTACCATTGCTTCTTGTAGCAACTGTTCACGCCTCTTGCGCACCATGCGTTCCATCATCATCTCCTCTTCTATCTTGGCTACATCGATAATGAACTCACGTAAGGTAGCAGGGTATAAAGGGGTTACTCTCTGTCGTAGGTCTAGGGTGAGTCCCTTCCAAAATATATCACAAAAGTTATCATTTGTGATGTTGGTTAGAGGACATGCCCTTACGATGCTATCTTGGAATCTGACCGCATATGAAAATACAGTGTCACTCAACATCATCTACTGCATCTCTTCCTTCAGAACAAAATCTCTGACATCTGCATAACTGGGCATGGCCGGTGGTGGTGGTACTGTCCTACTCTCAGGAGGGCCTACCACTGGTGCAGCGCTCTTTTGTGGGAACTACTCTAGCATGACTTGGCGAAATTCGACCCAATCCATTGCTAGCAGCATCTCCTGATCACAATACTCCTAATACAACCATGCATCCTCACGGAATGTGCCAATGGCCTTCAAAACCCAGCAATTTTGATCGATATCGCACTGGCGCATGATGACCTCAATGTCGTGTAGCCAGTCTCGTAGAGATCCCTTGTTGACCTCCCTCGAATGCTGGTGGATGACTGCCTCTGAATGCACGTACAGCTCGTACTGATACTCTGGCTCCTATACGAGCTCGATCTCCCACCACTGGAATGTCCACTGCCACGGAAGGGTTCACTATCGGTCGTGGAGGTCGTGCTTGTACTGGTGCTGGTGCTACTATGCTTGGCGTTAGTGGCTCAGGTACAGGTGGTCGCTGCATCGTTCGTCTCATCATGGACGGTCTGATCACGGGTCTAGTCCATACCCAGATCGGTCCTCTAGGTTGGTATGGATGAGGTCTCACATACGGTGGTCTAGTCATCTTAAGTCCTACAAAATATATAATTTTGAATAAATGAAAAGCTAACTAACTTAAAGAAGCTAACTTACTTGGATTGACGTGTAGATCGCGCTTCGTGTCAATAGGGATATTGTCAACCGCTCTGATACCAACCTGTGACGTCCCATGATTCCAACCACCCGCAACCGTCATGAATCGACTCTACGGTCGACCAAGACCGTTCGTGTGCCGAATCCGAGTCGTCAATTTTAAACTCTTTTGCTCATAATTCTTAAATACCAAGGCCCAAAATTTCGCCCATAAACTTTTTTTTTAATATATACTTTTTCTTACGAATACCAAGTAAGGAAGTGATGTAAATTATAATACTGGCTTTTCTATGTCTTAAATAAGTACCACATATTATACATCATATATATATACGTATTGTATATTTTGTCTTCAAACATATTTTCTTTAACTCAAAAAGCTCAGTGGAAAACTTATGGCAGGACTAAGTCCACGGTGAGTTCTCTATCCCCTTGACACGCTCGCATCCTGCCACCATCCAAGAATCTACTGGACAGGTTTCTTACCTGAAACATGAACAAACCGATGAGCTAACAGGCTCAGTAAGTTCAAACACACATAGTAAGAATCATATTGATTCAAAAACACTAAAAACTCAATTTCCTATAAATAGTACTATTCACCATGAATACTAACTTTGACCTATGACCGATGAATAGTACCAGTTACCCTAACTATGTACTATTCACATATCCTAACCGAATTTACATTACTCTAACGTAAACTTCGGCTATGCTTAATTATGATTATTATCATTTTGTTGATTGTTTATTCTGTATTTGATTTCTAATTTAGAGCTCTGTTTATGGTAGTACCGATGATTATTAGCGCGCTGACTGGGAGGGTCTAAGGAGCGACCTTAGAACATCATCCTCCACAGCCCTGATAACCCCATAGGATTTAAACAAACCTCCACCACTATGTTGGAGGGGCGGTACGCCTTAATGGTTTCATTACCATCTTTCAATTTATAGTTTTGACTAAGTGATCTTGTATGTCACCTCAAGGTCACTATCCTCCTTTGCCCGTAGGTCTTACTTATTTTCGTTGTTTGGGATACGTTATTCTAACTAATCCCCAAACGCTTATAGGATTTTATATCTAGTGTACAGCTAGTATAGAATAGATTAACACAGTATTTCATGTTGCAGACACAAAAATGCTTGAACTTACCGATACTGCGCTAGTGTCCACTTCCGGAACTCCTCCGCAGTTCTATCTCTATTTTGGGTTCCTACAGACATAATATTGTCTGTTAATACCCTGTTTTAATTATCACTTTAAATATACATTTATTTTTCTTAACAATTCTACACATTTAAATTTTGTTTGTGGTATACGGTCTGCAATACGCCCGTGTTCCAGCCTGTGTACCTCTCGGGTCTATTCTACATGGCCATGTTGTTTTCTTTCTTAGCCGTGTAACTGTACACGGCTCGATACATGCCCGTGTACTTCTCGGGTCTATTCTACACGGCCATGTTGTTTTCTTTCTTAACCGTGTAACTGTACACGGCTCGATACATGCTCGTGTTCAAGCCCGTATACCTATCGGGTCTATAAAATTTTTCCTATACACGGCCGTGTATCCTTCTATAAGCCCGTGCTCTTTAAAATTTTTAGAATTTTAACTCTAAATCTTTACTTTGAGTTTTAGAATTTTATCTAAGTTATTCTAGGTCTTCTATATCATTTTACAGCTCAATTTGCTACAAAATCTCCACGTCATTTTTCCCGGCCCTCGGTTACTATTTATTCATCACCTAGGGTCTTTTTTTCAATTTTTGAGCGTTTCGGAGCCTTAAACGGCCCTTTCACTACTTATTAAATGTTATTTATCCCGTTCCTGACCCTCGGTCCTCAAGGGGCTCGGGTTTCCTATCCCGTCCTAAATTTTTCCCTCGTTTCCCAAAATACCCCTAACATGAATTTTTTTTTCCTGTTTTAGGCATTTTAGTATTTTAGGGTCGGTTTACTATTCCTTTTGGGTTGGTTTTCCATTTCTAATCCTAACTTATAGAGAGGTCTCGGTTACCTTCCCGAGTCCCGATATTTTTACCCCCCGTTTCTTGAAATGCCCTTAAGCCGATTTTTCAAATTTTCGACAGCATTTCCGCTTATATTTTAAGGTTTCCCGGTGTTAGGTACGCCTCAGAACCTTTGTACCTGCCACGTACTATACCAGAGGCCTATTTCATACAAAGTTTCCAAACTTTGTATAAAAATTTTCCACATGATTCATATTTGGAAACCAACACAAACCATAACATTTTTCTTTCATCACATCACATCATTCTTAGGTTTTCCCATGTATAAACAACATCCAAAAAAACTAACAAAACATGCATTCTAACCCTAGTATAGCCACGGATTTTATGCATAAACACATAGGAAATTTCATTTTCCTCCTAGGGTTTCTATCAACATACTTCAACATTAAAATTTTTCATTTCTTAATGTTCATGCCCACGGTTTTAGGAAGAAAATTACATCAAAATTTTCTTGTTTCTTTATTCCAATTCATGCTTAATTCAACACATAATTGCATGAACATAAATACTAAATCAAAACATCAAAACTCATGAAATTTTCACACCATTGAAGCCACGGATTTTCAAGGGAAACATGCAAAATTTTTGCTTGTTTCTCAACCCTAATTCATGCTTTAATTACTACAACATCAAACCAATCATAGAATCAACAAATCAACAATTTTTTTCATTGTTTTTCAACCCTCCAAACCCATGGATTTTCTATGGAAAATCAAGGAAAAATGCTTCAAATTTGAAGCTTACCTTGATTAGTTGATGCCTTAAGATTGGAGATGCAATTCAAGCTAGGTTTGATGTGAATTTGAAAACAAAATTTTTGGTTTAAGGGGGTAAAGCTCACGGTTTTGGGCTAAAGAAAAAGAGCAAGAGTTTAGTTGGTTTTTTCCATTTTTTGCTTGAATTTTGATGTTTATTTATAGGCAAAAACCAAGGGTTAATTAGCAAGTTTTTCCAACAATTTGCTAATTGTTCAAGGACCAAAAAGAAAAAGATTTTGGGGTCAAAAATAAAATTTTTTTCTCCCTTTCCACATGGCCGTATGGCCTTTCAACAAAATTTCCCAAAGTTTTTAAATTTTTTTCAAGGTGAATTTTGACATGATCTTGGCCTTTGATCAAAAGCAAAGCAATCCTAGCCATACACCTATCAAAATACTTTCCAAATTAATGAAAATCAATTGGCTTTATGACATCATCATAGTGATATCATCAACTATTCATATTAATTCACTAATTAATTCATGGTCAATTTTTGACTGTTATCCAATCCGAACGAAACTTTACCAAAACTGCGTAGGCAGGTTTCGGGTGCCCTCGGTGCGATCGGTTTGTCTTAATTTGCTTCCGTTTGATCAGAATTCTCTACCGTAAATTTCTGTCATTTTCGTGCATCTTAATGCATTTTCTAGGGTTTCATGCTCTGATTTCGAACCATCTCACCCAATTACGTTCGGTAAGGTTTTCCATCCCCGAATTCACACACTTTAACACTGCCAGAACATTTTTGCACTATTCACGACAGTATCAAAACATAACTTTTTCATATTTTATTCATTAAAATTGTTATATACACACAATTTTAACCTACTCCGAGAATCTAAAATTCCTGGTTATCACATTTCCACTCCCATGAATGTGTGAATTTAGATCCAAAAAGGTGATAAATATCCTTAGGGGTAAAAGTGTAATTTAAAAAAGTTAAGGGGTAAAAATATAATTTTTGAGGGACCTTTTTGTAAAATTTTTGGAATAAATTCAGCTGATCTCCAGCTGGTTTTGAACCATTAATTAACATGCATTGCTTCTTAAAGAAGCAATTGATTGCTCAATTCTTTCAAATTTTGACTTTTGGTTAAATTTGTTTTAAAAATCCAAAATATCACAACCATTGATTTAAAGCATCTTTCATCTCATCTCTCAGTTTTGGATGAACACATATCATATATTATATATTATTACAACTTGACTTGGAATAAAGGCAGTCCGAGCTTTATCTGTTGAAAATTTGACTAAAAAGTCAAACCAAACAAATTTCACAATTGGCTCCCTGGACTGCTGTTGAGGGCTTTCAAGTCATCAAAACTATTTAAATCGCTCTATAAACCCTTACTAATTCATCTTTTTCTATCCAGGGTTTGCTGTGATGTCCCGCCCTATGTAGGGTTAAACGGTACTATTACAGCCAGCTACTGTTGCCAATTGCGATAGACTGTAACCACTTAGGTCATCAGCAACTTACTTTTAACTTGCTTTTAACTTATTCTGATACCATCTATGATGGCTGCTATCTTACTTTTAACATACTTTCTTTAACATACTTACTCTAACTTCCCATTTGAACTTGAAAATAGGGAATAAATTTTTTTTTTTAACTGTATCGTCGTAAAACATTTACTATAATAAACATTTTACATTACCTTAACTTCATTTACATTATAAAACATCATTTCAATACTCTTTTAAACAGCTCAGCGGAATACTCATAGCAGTACCATAACCCTCACCCAGTCCCTTGGCACATGAATATCTCATTTGTCATCCATCATCCATCATTTGTCTTATCTTAGTGCAGGATGTTTACCTGCAACATAAACAAACTTGTGAGCGACAGGCTCAGTAAGTTCAAACATACATTCATAACAAAATACTAACTCATACCTTTTGGACAGAGCATATCTAATACCAACTGTGGCATCAGAACATAAACATATATCATACATTACTTTCAACTTCATACATAACATATTCTAACATTGAGAGAACAATCTCAACGTTCTTTAGCATAACATAATTTAAACATAGCACACAGAATGTATGTTGAACATCTTAAGCATAACATACTCAACATTATACAAAACATTTTATACACATATCAATTTAAACATTGCATACTTAATGTATGCTTAAACATCACAAACATACTTAAAATTGTAAGACTGACTTATGCATATCAATCTATGCATAACATAACATATGCACACATGTTAGTCGCATTATGCTTGTTTATTTTCATTCTTTCTTCTTCGTTGTATTCTTTTGTTCTTTCTTTCTTTCATGTCATACTTTTCTTTTTCTTTTCTTTTCTTGCTTAACTTTCATTTTCATTGTTCTTTCTTTCTTTCATATTATGTTGTTCTTCTTATTCTATAGATCATATCCTATTCCATCATTCTATTTCCCTTATTTCTTTTCTTTCCTTACTTGCTTCCTTTCTTTCTTTTTACTTTCACTAGTGGATCATATCCTAATCTGTTGTTTAATCTCCTTCTTTTCTTTTCTTTCTTTATTTGTCTCTTTTCTTTTCTTTTCTTTTCTTTTACTAGGGGATCATATCCTAATCTGTCGTTCTATCTCCTTCCTTTCTTTTCTTTCTTTATTTGTCTCTTTTCTTTTCTTCTCCTATTCTGTCATTCTATTTCCATCATTTCTTTTCTTTCCTTACTTGCTTCTTTTCTTTTCTTTTCTTTCCTTTTACTGGTGGATCATATCCTAATCTGTCGATCTATCTCCTTCCTTTTTTTTTCTTTCTTTATTTGTCTATTTTCTTTTCTTCACCTATTCCGTCATTCTATTTCCCTCATTTCTTTTCTTTCCCTACTTGCTTCTTTTCTTTTCTTTTCTTTCTTTTTACCGGTGGATCATATCCTAATCTGTCGTTCTATCTCCTTCCTTTCTTTTCATTCTTTATTTGTCTCTTTTCTTTTCTTCTCCTATTCTGTCATTCTATTTCCCTCATTTCTTTTCTTTCCTTACTTGCTTCTTTTCTTTTCTTTTCTTTCCTTTTACTGATGGATCATATCCTAATCTATCGATCTATCTCCTTCCTTTCTTTTCTTTCTTTATCTGCCTCTTTTCTTTTCTTCTCCTCTTCCATCATTCTATTTCCCTCCTTTCTTCTCTTTCCTTACTTGCTTCTTTTCTTTTCTTTTCTTTTCTTTTACTGATGGATCATCATATCCTAATCTGTCGTTCTATCTCCTTCCTTTCTTTTCTTTCTTTATCTGTCTCTTTTCTTTTCTTTGCTTAGCTTTTCTTTGCTTTATTTTCTTTTCTTTTCTTAGCTTTTCTTAACTTTACTTTCTTTTCTTTTCTTTTCTTTTCTTTTCTTTCTTTACTTGTCTTTTCTTTTCTTACTTTTCTTATCTTTCACTTTTTCTTGTGGGCCCATGGTTGGACGTACCTAGTGCACGCAGACCAATGGGGAAAAAAGGGGGAGCGACCCACCAATCAATCTCACAGTCATCTTATCCACTGTATTTTATAGATGGATTGTAGCTCCCACACCTTTTGGGGTAGGGTCAGCCAACTACCTCTCTTTTGGGGTAGCACCACATTCTGTATGGGGGCTGTAGACCTAAAAACCTCCCTCGTAAATCTTGTGGAGGCCGATACGCCAACCTTAACTTTTCAGTCTTATTATCTGACTTATCTTTCTCTTTCTTTACTTTATTTTTTTTGTTCATTCATTCATTCATTCTTTCTTTCATTTTCTTTCATTTCTTTCTTTTGTTCATTTCTTTTCTTTCTTTTGTTCATTTCTTTTCTTTCTTTCGTTCGTTTCTTTTCTTTTCTTTCTTTCATTTATGCTCTTTCATAAGCTTGTCACCAATCAATTCTTTCTTTTGCTCATTTCTTTTCTTTCATTTACATTTCATAAATCATTTCTTTCTTAACGTAATTTTTATAGTGTGTATTATGTTAATCACACTTTAGTACATATATCACTCACATACATGAATTTCATATAATACTTAAACATAATCCCAACATAACATGTCAGTTCATGTTGCATACAAATAAATGCTTGAACTTACTACACATATCATATAGGCATAAAATAACATGTTAGTTCATGTTGCAGACAAATCATGTGTTTGAACTTACAAATACTTGCTAACATCTCTTTTCTTGCTTCCTTGGTTCATAGACATCTCTTCATCTCGTCTGGCGCGGATCCCTATAACCGAAATAATAACGGTTATTTTCCATGCTTTTTTCATATATAAAACTTAATAAAATGTAAAAATTATACGTTTCATTTCTTGATCATAAACTTAAGGTTCTAATATCCCATTTATAACTTTTCTGCTAACTTTTGGCAAAATTCCTATTTTACCCTGAACTTTTGGCAAAATTACCTTGTTGCCCCTAATGGGATTTTTCATCATAACATTACATTTCTTTGATTCACAACTTAGTTTTGGCCCTTAGAATCTTAATTAAACCATTCTAAGTCCATTAGGGCCCTTTCCTATCATTCTTGAAATTTTTCGGTCAAAATTACCGTTTTGCCCCTAATGGGTCTTTGAGTCTTATCATTTTCATTTTATTGCTTAGACTAGATTTTTTAAGCCCAAAAATCATAAAATAGTTCTTCTTAGGCTTTACTAAATTTTTACAACCTTATTTACCATAATTTCTTGGTTTACTATTTACCAACCCTCGGGTGGTACTATTCTGACTCTCAGGCATTAATGCTCTTTTTCGGGCCTAAGTCACTGAAAGGGCTCGGGTTTCCATCTCGACCACGTTTTTACCCTTCGGTTCCTAAAATACTCTTCTGTGCCGTTTTCAAAATTTTAACAGCATTTCCGCTTAATTTTTGGGTTCCTGGCATTTAGGAAAAGCCTTAAAACTATCTAACCTAATTCTATTCTACCACATACTATACCAGAGCCTATATTTTTACATAAAAACTTAACTTTTTACATAAAAATTTTTACATTTTACACATTTTCTCATTTGACTATTTTTCATACTCATAGTCCATTTTTAACATTTAATCATCTCAATTAATAATTTGAGGAATTTATAATAATTGAGATCACTATCAGAGTCATTCAACGACATCCATCGGGTAGGTTGACTTCAATTGGCAATCAATGGAGCCGTTTGATCTCGCCCGTACAAACTTTGAATCACCGTTCTTTACGTTTGAAATTCCGTCTTGAAATTCTGACGCCGCGAATGTGTCCGGAATATCGAAAATAGGCCAACGGGCCATTCTTCAATTTTTGGTCACTAGCCGCCATTGACCGGCGTTGACCGGCGGTAGCGTCGAGAAAGGCAACCACCATCTCGTAGATCTCGACGTGAGGAACTCATTGGTGGTGTCAATTTCCCCAATTGAAGCTCCTATTACCAAAAATCAACCCCTTTAAATCGGTGACAGTGGCGATGCTTGAATCTCTGATTTCCTGACGTTTTTGCCCAAAATTGATTTGGGGCTTTTGATCTACGTGTTGTTCTGAGCATTTTGATACCCACCTTGCAACTCAACTCTGCCGGAATAGTGAGATTCCATGACGATGACTGCGATGGCAATGGTGAACCTTGGGCGGCGCGATATGGCAACTGTTGACGTGAAAGGAGGCCTAGGTTTTGTTCTACTCTTCACCATGAATCCATTGGGATTGAAATCATGGCATTTGGACATCGAACGGCAGAGAAATCGACGTTTGAAAATTTCGACCACTGTGACCTTTGGGCGGCACGTGCGGCATTTTCCGGCATCTACTCCATCGTGTCGGTACACCACGTAGGAAAATAAATCGGTAAAAACGTATCAGAGTGGCGCAGCGGAACAATAAAAATTTTTTGATCGTTAAATATCTCATGATGCCATATACAATAAACCAACAACAATTAAAACTCATACCTCAAGGACGCCAATCTTGCAGGAGGAAAATGACCGGAGGATTCAACCAACTAGCCATCTCTGCTATTCTCCAATTCTCGAATGGCTGAGTGTGTGGGCACTCTGAACCTCGATCGGTATGCTAGCACTACTAGTCTTCTTCCGACCACCCAAATCTCTAAAGAACTTATTATCACGATGAGCTGTGCAATAATAAACCTGCTCACTTGAGAGTCTATAGTCTGAGAGAACTGGAGTGGCAGGACCTCTATTTATAGACCTGCATGAGGTGATTCTCTGAATTTGAATTGGACTAGGAAAAGATATTCTCCCTTATCCATAACCATAAAAATCTGAATTTTCTATGGGAGATTGTCAATAATAAAATTCGGCCATTATGGATAAATCCAAACCAAATCTAAACAAGATTTTAACTAGAATTTTATCTCCCCTTTTTCAACCAAAAAATCTGAAATTCCTAGGAGAAAATCTCCTCAAAAAATTCGGCCACTTTTAGGATAAGAGAGAATCAAAATTCCACTAGGATTTTCAAGCTTGAATCTTCTCTCAACCTTATCCAAACTAACCGAATTTTCCTAGGAGATTTCCTCCATAATTTCGGCCACTTTTCAGGGAAGGAGAGAATCCAAATTCAACTAGGATTGAAACTTGAATTTTTCCTTTGAACCTTATCCACAAAAACCGAAATTCCATTGAGGATTATCCTCAAAATTTCATCCATAATTTGTTAGGATTTAGATTCAAAATTCAAGTAGGATTCTAACAAGATTATCCTCTCCAAATCCAACTCAAATTTGAATTTCAAACCTTGTGGATTTTTTACAACAAATTTGAATCCCACTTGGACTGTGATTCAAAATTTGAATTTCAAATTTCAAATTTAAATTTCAAATTCAAATTTCAAATTCGAATTTCAAATTCAAATTTCAAATTCAAATTTCAAATTCAAATTTCAAATTTCAAATTTCAAATTTCAAATTTCAAAATCCACAAAACGATTGTGTTTCAAATTCTTGTTCTCATGGATAATTTTCTACAACTCCAATCCAATCTCAAATAAAATCATGGCAACTTTATTTGAAGTTCGAATAATTGTGTACTCTATTATCCAAAACAAAATCTGAATCTAACCGGAGAGAATCTTGTCTACCATCCTAATCCTGTGTCATCACCATCCATGCATAATAAACCAGCCAATAGCATATACAAATCAATTTTCCAAACTTTAAGGAATTATGTGGAGCTAGTAGAGGGACTGATTGGACATATATAATCAGGCTCCCGCAAATCCATATGATCATCATTCTTTTACCGAACAACTCAATCATATGATCACTAATTTCAGAGTCACACCACTATAAACCTGAAACTGAACTCCCAATTATATACCGTATTACATAAGCCTGTGACAAGCTATCGTCCAATGACCTTGTCATGTATGCAGAACCCTCATATGATATCCATGATCAGCCTTAGGCCAAAGTCCGTTTAATCCTACTGATCAGGCTATCTTAAAGTTCCATTATACTACCGAATAAAGAAAATGATTATTCACTATATGTGAATAAGAAGTCATCCGCCCAGCAGACGACCCAAGGTCTTGTCCATTTTCACATTCAGTATAATGCCTTTAAGAGGATACCCTTAACTCCTCATTAGAGTCATGATTCCAATATCTGTAAACGAACCCTTCATCGTATACAAGTCATGCACCCAACGAACCGGTCTATAAGCTTACTACCTCTGAGACGCTTTAGCCATTGGAACATCAAAGTACATAAGTCATATACATGAAGCTGTCCTTTTACTCAGGATTAAGGTTACTGCATAATGAATGTCAAAAGTAGATCGATCCACTCGAAGCAGACTTTGTAGATCAATCACGCTTTAGTCCCGGTCTAATATGTCACCACCAAGCAACATATCTATGTCTCTACTTGGGAATCCAGCTCCAGTCAGTCAAGACAAACCGTCCCCTCCAAGGCTTTAGACAACATAATAGTCTTAACATGAGTTAGATGCTCGGTCTAACCCCATAGACTACAGACCATAGTTTAGACTGCTAACTTTAGAACATTGTCTTCTCGCATACAAAAGGCCATTGCATGCAACGTTCTAATAGTTTAACAAAAGCAGTCAGGGAGTCATATTTGCTTACACTTACTTTAACATGTAAATAAGACGAGGACAGATAGCAATGTAATGAATAACCTCTATATATAATTTTATTTATCTAGTTCAAAATGAATACATCAAAATATCTCTAACACTTAGGGCATTTCCTAACACACCATTGGACTCAGCTCGGCGAGAGCTTTCCAACGAGACTGGTGGTGTCAAAAACGGACACCGTTTCTGATGGTCGGTTATTGTTCATTTTCATGCAAGGGGAGGAAAGAGAAAGTGAGAAAATTATGGACTTGTTTTTGAAATTTCTGATTTTTCGCCCTTTATATACTTTTTCGTCCAAAATTTCAACATGGGCTATCCTGACTAATTTAGGCATCTTGAATCCAAATATTGTTAGGAAATGCCCTAAGCATTAGAGACATTTTGAGGTATTTATTTTGAATTGGATAATAAAATTATATATAGAAATTATTCATTACATTGCTATGTGTCCTCATTCTATTTACATGTTAAAGTAAATGTAAGCAAATATGGCTCCCTGAATGCTAGTGTTGAAACTGTTAGAACGTTGCATGCAATGGACTTTTATATGCTAGAAGACAATGTTCTAAAGTAAGCGGTCTAAACTAAGGTTTGTAGTCTATGGGGTTAGACCGAGCATCTAACTCATGTTAAGACTATTATGTTGTCTAAAGCCATGGTGGGAACGGTTTGTCTTGACTGTCTGGAGCTGGACTCCCAAGTAGAGACATAGATATGTTGCTTGGTGGTGACATATTAGACCGGGACTAAAGCGTGATTGATCTACGAAGTCTACTTTGAATGGAACGATCTACTTTTGACATTCATTGTGTAGTAACCTTAATGCTGAGTAGATGAACAGCTTTGTGTGTATGACTTGTGTACTTTGATGTTCCAATGGCTAAAGCGTCTCAGAGGTAGTAAGCTTATAGACCGGTTCATTGGGTACATGACTTGTATACGATGAAGGGTTTGTTTACAGATATCGAAATCATAGCTCTAATAAGGAGTTAAGGGTATCCTCTTAAAGGTATTATACTGGATGTGAAAATGGACAAGGCCTTGGGTCGTCTGCTGGGTAGATGACTTCTTATTCACATATGGTGAATAATCATTTTTTTTATTCGGTAGTATAATGGAACTTTAAGATAGCCTGATCAGTAGGATTAAACGAACTTTGACCTAAGGCTGATCATGGATATTATATGAGGGTTCTGCATACATGACAAGGTCATTGGACGATAGCTTGTCATAGGCTTACATAATACGGTATATAATTGGGAGTTCAGTTTCAGGTTTATAGTGGTGTGACTCTAAAATTAGTGATCATATGATTGAGTTATTTGATAAAGAATGATGATCGTATGGATTTGTGGGAGCCTGGTTATATATGTCCAATTGGTCCCTCTACTAGCTCCACATAATTCTTTAACGTTTGGCAAATTGATTTGTGTATGCTATTGGCTAGTTGATTATGCATGGATGGTGTTGACATAGGATTAGGATGGTGGACAAGATTCTCTCCGGTTGGATTTAGATTTTGTTTTGGATAATAGAGTACATAATTATTTGAACTCCAAATAAAGTTGTCATGATTTTATTTTAGATTGGATTGGAGTTGTAGAAAATTATCCATGAGAACAAGAATTTGAAATACAACTATTTTGTGGATTTTGAAATTTGAATTTTGAAATTTGAAATTTGAATTTTGAATTTGAATTTTGAATTTGAAATTCGAATTTGAAATTTGAATTTGAAATTTGAAATTTGAAATTTGAATTTGAAATTTGAAATTCAAATTTTGAATCACAGTCCAAGTAGGATTTGAATTTCTTGTAGTAAATCCACAAGGAATTAAATTCGAATTTGAGTTGGATATGAAGAGGAAAATTTTGTTAGAATCCTAATTGAATTTTGAATCTAAATCCTAACAATAATGCGCGAAAATTTGGAGGATTATCCTCATGGAATTTTTGGATTTTTGATAGATAAGGTTCAGGAAAAAATTCAAGTTTCAATCCCAATTGAATTTGGATTCTCTCCTCCCTGATTATGGCTAAAATTTTGAGGAAGATCTCATAAAGGATTTTCGGTTATTTTGTATGAGGATGAGATAAGATTCAAGCTTGAAAATCCTAGTGGAATTTTGATTCTTCTCTTATCTTTTGTGGCCGAAAATATTTGGTGAAAATCCTTAAGGATTTTTGAATTTTTTGGTTAAAAAAAAGGAAGATAAAATTCAAGTTAAAATCTTGTTTAGATTTGAATTGGATAATCCTAAAAAGGGCCAAAATTTTGTTGGGATTTTCCCCTTGGAAAATTCAGATTTTTTGGTTGTGGATAAGGGAGAATATCTTCTCCTAATCCAATTCGAATTTAGAGGATCACCTCATGCAAGTCTATAAATAGAGGTCCTGCCACTCCGATTCTCTCAGACCACAGACTCTTAGGAGAGTAGGCTTATTATTGCACAACTCACCGTGACAGTAAGTTATTTAGAGATCTTGGTGGTCGGAAGAAGACTAGTAGTGCTAGCATACCGATCGAGGTTCAGAGTGCCCACACACTCAGCCATTCAGGAATCGAAGAATAGTAGAGAAGGCTAGTTGGTTGAAGCCCTCCAATCATTCTCCTCTTGCAAGATTGGCGTCCTTGAGGTATGAGTGTAAATTATTGTTGGTTTATTGTATATGATATCATGAGATATTTAATGATCTTGAAAAATTTTTATTGTTCCGCTACGCCACTCTGATACGTTTTTACTGATTTATTTCCTACAATTGGTATCAGTGCCATCTCATGACTATGTCATGTACATAAATTAGACAATTAATTCATCTTTTTATTTATGTATGGATTTGATATTTAGAGAGTGGCATTCTAGGTTTCCTTTATGTTGTTATTATGGATTATGTATGAAGTATGTGGTTATTTTAATTTTCTGAATTATTTGAAACATGCTTGTTTTGCCAGTTATGGTTCCTTAGAATATAGAAAAATTGTATGTAGGATTTTTTATGTAACCATAGGAATAGTTTATTAACACTGTAATTTTCCCATGGATTTTAATTTTGTCTCTTAGAATTATTATGATTAGAATTTTTGTACACTGGAAATGGTTTAGGATTTTTTATATAATTATTCTTGGAGGAGATTGAAGTTTGAAGACCGTAATTTATTTTTCCCAAAAGTTAAATTTGATTTAAAGGTTGAAATTTTGAATGTGTGGAAACTTTCAATTTAATTGGGATTCAAATCAATTTTTACAGATCCTAATGGGTAAATTGGAATATGGCATGAAAATCGAGACACGACCCCTCGGGACAGGCCGTCGGGCCTTGGTAGGGCTGCAGCCTTTGGCCTTGGGTAGGATGGGCTGCGGCAGCCCCTGTGCAAGCCATAACCACCCGAGGGTGGCCGTGGGCCTCCCAAGGCTGGCCGCAACCTGGAGGTGAAGCCTGTGGTTGCAGGCACTGCCTGCAGCTTGCTGGCTGCTATGCCCAGCCTAGGCGTGCAGCCTGGGGGGCTGGCCACGGCGGCTGCCGGCTTCCGGGGCGATGGGGGTGACGTTTTAAAAATCAAAAAATTTTGATTTTTTAAATTTGAGATTTAATTTTTAAATCATGTTTAAAAATATGTAATTGAAAATTTGAAATTTTTGAAATTACATATTATTACACATGATGTTTAAAATTGTTTAAAATTTGAATTTGAAATTTAAATTTGAAATTCGAATTTGGAATTTGAATTTGAAATTTAAATTTTTTGGAATTTAAATTTTAAATAATTCTTGGGATGAAAAATAAATGGAGAGGCTACATAAAGATGGATACAAGAAGACGGAACAAAATTCAAGGCCCAAAGAATGCTTTGGATGGAATTTTGTAATATTTATTTTCTTTGTTCTAGGATAGAACCATGGCTTGGTTATTCTGTCAATTATTTTTTCTGTGATATGTCATGGATATATAAATATGTATTGATGGATGTTTTATATGTATATTTGATAACAAGTCATATAGGATAGGTGAGTGCCGCTCATCCTATATTGATCATATATATTTGCCAAAACTTGCATGTTTTTCAAAATATTGAATGGGAGAGGGTTTCAAACAAAACCCACGGCCTCCATTGTTGATCCATATGTGAAAGCATGGTAACGCCTCGTGTCAGTTCTGCCCTGACCACACCCCTCGGTAGGTGTTTACCACCGCCGGTATATTAGATTAGATCTCCTATGTGGAAAACGTGTTCGGGTACGATCCTATTCATGACCACCCCTCGATGGCTTGGTAGGACATGGATCGGGCTGCGTAAACGATGATTATACACTCAAAACTTGTTTAGTTATTAACCTTCCCTAGAAGCTCTGTTAACTAAACTGGTGGCCAAAATAAGTGGTTATTAATATATGTCTTAACCTTGGAGGATTTAAGGCAACATATATTAATTGGACAGGGTCCATGTTCTGGGTATTTGTTTCATGACCACCCCTCGGTGGCTTGGGGTAATAGGTGCTGAGAATTACTGTTGCAATGCTACATGTTTTTCAAGTTTCATGTAGGAACATACTTGTATGTTTTATTTGCTAAATTATCTGTATATTTGCTTGGGCTTTGTAATGATGTCTAGTATAATTTTATTTCAGTTCAAAATGTCACCGACACCCCTTATTTCAATACTTACTGAGAATAAACTGAATGGCGATAATTATAAAGATTAGAAAAGAAATTTGTTGATAGTTCTCAACTGCGAGAGACACAAGTTCATATTGGACGAACCATGCCCTACAAGGCCCAAACCTGACACACCGCTTGAGGAGCCCCCGGTTGCCTATACTCGTTGGAGAGAATCCAATGAGATAGCTCGATGCTACATTCTGACTAGCATGACGAGTGATTTACAAAAGCAGCATGAGACTTATCAAGTTGCTAGGGAGATCATGGAAAATCTGGAGGACATGTTCAGAGGCCAAGAAAAATTGGCTCGACAGTCTGCTATAACCAGCATTATGAACTCCAAGAAGAAGGCATGGACTCTAGTGAAGGACCATATGATCACTCTAATGGGATTCTTCGTTGAGGCTGTCGAGAACGGTGCTGAGTTGGACTACAACACCCAGATCAAGATGGTGTTCAAAACTCTATCTAAAGATTTTGTGGGGTTTAAGGCCGCATATAATCTAACGACAAGGGAGTTAGGACTAACCGAACTCATGAAGCAAATCTAAGCTTATGAGCGGATGATCAGGGATGGCAATGCAGTCCAACCCAAAGGAGAAGCCAATTTGGTGGAATCTTCCAAACCCTCACGGAAGAGGAAGAGGCCAAATCAGAAGCAAGCGGCTTCCAGTTCTTCTAATCGTCCTGTCTCAGATGAGAAGAAGAAGAACAAGAACAAGAAGGCCAGGGACCCTAAAAAGTCCAAGTGCTTTTGTTGTGGGAAGGTAGGTCACTTCAAGAAGGCTTGTCGGGAATTCCTAGCCACCAAGGGCAAGGAAGGTAAGGAACTTCACTACTTAGAAGCCTGTTTGGTGGAAGAATCGAAAGACACTTGGGTCATTGATTTGGGCGCCACTAATCATGTTTGTATTTCTGTGCAGGGGTTCGTGGAAACGAGAAGTTTACATGATAGGAGCCTCTCGTTGTGGATTGGAGACGGTAGCTTGGTGGTGGCTGAGGCAGTGGGAGATATTTACCTTTACTTTGATGAATTTAGGTTTATTTTATTAAAAGACTGTTTTTATGTTCCTAATTTTAGAAGGAACCTTATATCAGTAGCTTGTTTAATAAATAATTCTTATTCAGTTTCTTTTAGTAAAAGAGTTAATATTCGTATAAATAAGTCTTTTATCTGTTTTGGTTGGATGGATGGAAACCTATATTTGATCAAACCAAAGATGTACTCACTGCTTGACATCGAATTAATAGATAGCTCTAAAAAGATCAAACTTTCTCACTCTAACAAGGTGTATCTTTGGCATTTAAGACTTAGTCATATTAATCAGGATAGGATTCAAAGGTTGGTGAAAGACGGTCCTCTAGAATCTCTGGAGAGGTGCGTCTTCCTCAATGTGAGTCTTGTCTAGAAGGAAAGATGACTAAGAGGTCTTTTGGAGCTAAGGGTACTATGGCTCAGGATCTCTTAGAAATTGTGCACACTGACGTATGTGGCCCCATGAACGTCACAGCATGAGGAGGGTTCGAGTATTATGTCTCCTTTATAGATGATTACTCGAGGTATGGATATGTGTATCTAATGCACCGCAAGAGTGAAACCTTTGACAAGTGTAAAGAGTATCGTGCAGAAGTAGAAAAGCAATTGGATAAATCCATAAAGACACTTCGATCTGATCGAGGTGACGAATACCTCTTCGATGAATTTCTAGGACATCTTGTAGAGAATGGAATATTATCCCAATTGACTGCACCTAATACTCCACAACAGAATGGTGTAGCCTAAAGGAGAAACAGGACTTTGTTGGATATGGTATGGTCCATGATGAGTTATTGAACATTGCCGCTATCATTTTGGGGATATGCTTTACAAACGGCGTGCTATATTCTGAATCAGGTTCCAAGCAAGTCAATTCCTAGGACTCCATATGAATTATGGCATGGCAGGAAGCCCTCCCTTAGACATATGAGAATATGGGGCTGCCCAGCACATGTACTAGATGGGGATACGAAGAAGTTGGAACCAAGATCAAAATTGTGTATGTTTATAGGGTATCCAAAGGGAACTAAAGGAGGTCTGTTCTATAACCTGAAGGAACAAAAAGTCATTGTTTTAACCTATGCGACATTCTTGGAGGAAAGTCACATGAATGACTTTAAGCCTCGAAGCAAAGTGGTGCTAGACGAGTTATTAGGAGAAAGAACTTGTAGGAAAATTAATCGGTAAAAACGTATCAGAGTGGCGCAGCGGAACAATAAAAAATTTTAGATCGTTAAATATCTCATGATACCATATACAATAAATCAACAACAATTAAAACTCATACCTCAAGGACGCCAATCTGCAGGAGGAGAATAACCGGAGGCTTCAACCAACTAGCCTTCTCTACTATTCTCCAATTCCCGAATGGCTGAGTGTGTGGGCACTCTGAACCTCGATCGGTATGCTAGCACTGCTAGTCTTCTTCCGACCACCCAGATCTCTAAAGAACTTTATTGTCACGATGAGCTGTGCAACAATAAGCCTGCTCACCTGAGAGTCTGTGGTCTAAGAGAACTAGAGTGGCAGGACCTCTATTTATAGACCTGCATGAGGTGATTCTCTGAATTCGAATTGGACTAGGAAAAGATTTTCTCCCTTATCTTTGACCAAAAAATCTGAATTTTTCCATTGGATAATCCTAACAATAAATTCGGTTTTTCCTAAGATAAATCCAATCCAAATCTTAACAAGATTTTAACAAGAATTTTATCTCCCTTTTTCAACCCAAAAATCCGAAATTCACAAGGAGAAAATCCTCCAAAAGATTTCGACCATTATGGATAAGGGAGAATCAAAAATTCCATTAGGATTTTCAAGCTTGAATCTTATCTTAACCTTATCCAAAAATAACCGAATTTTCCTTGGATAAAGGCTCCAAAATTTCGGCCACTTTTAGGGAAGGAGAGAATCCAAATTCAACTAGGATTGAAACTTGAATTTTCCCTTGAATCTTATCCACAAAAACCGAATTTTCCATTGAGGATTATCCTCAAAAAATTCACCCATTTTGTTGGGATTTGGATTCAAAATTCAAGTAGGATTCTAACAAGATTATCCTCTCCAAATCCAACTCAAATTCGAATTTCAAACCTTGTGGATTTTCCACAACAAATTCGAATTCTACTTGGACTGTGATTCAAAATTTGAATTTCAAATTTCAAATTCAAATTTCAAATTTCAAATTTCAAATTTCAAATTCCACAAAACGGTTGTGTTTCATATTCTTGTTCTCATGGATAATTTTCTACAACTCCAATCCAATCTCAAATAAAATCATGGCAACTTTATTTGGAGTTCGAATAATTGTGTACTCTATTATCCAAAACAAAATCTGAATCCAACCGGAGAGAATCTTGTCTACCATCCTAATCCTGTGTCATCACCATCCATGCATAACAAACTAGCCAATAGCATACACAAATCAATTTGCCAAACGTTAAGGAATTATGTGGAGCTAGTAGAGGGACTGATTGGACATATATAATCGGGCTCCCGTGATTCCATATGATCATCATTCTTTACCGAACAACTCAATCATATGATCACTAATTTCAGAGTCACACTACTATAAACCTGAAACTGAACTCCCAATTATATATCGTATTACGTAAGCCTATGACAAGCTACCATCCAATGACCTTGTCATGTATGCAAAACCCTCATATGATATCCATGATCAGCCTTAGGTCAAAGTCCGTTTAATCCTACTGATCAGGCTATCTTAAAGTTCCATTATACTACCGAATCAAGAAAATGATTATTCACCATATGTGAATAAGAAGTCATCCGCCCAGCAGACGACCCAAGGCCTTGTCCATTTTCACATTCAGTATAATGCCTTTAAGAGGATACCTTTAACTCCTTAGAGCTATGATTCCGATATCTGCAAACAAACCCTTCATCGTATACAAGTCATGCACCCAACGAACCGGTCTATAAGCTTACTACCTCTGAGACGCTTTAGCCATTGGAACATCAAAGTACACAAGTCATATACATGAAGTAGTTCATTTACTCAGGATTAAGGTTATTGCACAATGAACGTCAAAAGCAGATTGATCCACTCATAGCGGACTACGTAGATCAATCACACTTTAGTCCTGGTCTAATATGTCACCACCGAGCAACATATCCATGTCTCTACTTGGGAGTCCAGCTCCAGACAGTCAAGACAAACCGTCCCTTCTAAGGCTTTAGACAACATAATAGTCTTAACATGAGTTAGATGCTCGGTCTAACCCCATAGACTACAGACCATAGTTTAGACTGCTAACTTTAGAACATTGTCTTCTCGCATACAAAAGTCCATTGCATGCAACGTTCCAACAGTTTTAACACAAGCAGTCAGTGAGCCATATTTGCTTACATTTACTTTAACATGTAGATAAGACGAGGACAAATAGCAATGTAATGAATAACCTCTATGTATAATTTTATTATCCAGTTCAAAATGAATACATCAAAATGTCTCTAATACTTAGGGCATTTCCTAACAGAACTGCTCCACAGGTTTCGGTCTTGGACGTAAGTCTGAGTTCCAGTGAAATACCTGTAGATAATCAACAATTTAGGGTGCCTCGTCGTAGTGGGAGGGTTTCGAAGAAACCTAATTTCTTCATGTATGATGCTGAGGTATACTAGGCCGAGGCTCATGAGCGTGATGATGATCCAGTTACCTATGATGAAGCTATAAATGATATTGATTCTAAATCTTGGAAACAGGCTATGAACAATGAGATGGATTCTATGAAATCCAACTCTGTTGGGAACTTGTAGATTTACAGGATGGGATAAAACCCATTGGATGCAAATGGGTCTACAAAAGAAAGAAGGATGTAGACGGGAGAGTGGAAACTTTCAAAGCTAGACTGGTTGCAAAGGGATACATGCAAAAGGCTGGACTCGATTACGATGAAACCTTTTCACCTGTTGCTATGCTGAAGTCTATCCGTATTCTTCTGTCCATTGCTATGGCTCTCGATTACGAGATCTGAAAAATGGATGTCAAGACGGCATTCTTGAATGGCCATCTTAAGGAGTATATCTAGATGATACAGCCCGCAGGGTTCGTAGCGAAAGGCCAAGAAAGAAAAGTCTGCAAGTTGCTTAGTTCCATTTATGGATTAAAGCAAGCATCCCCCTCATGGAACCAGAGATTTGATCAAGTGATCAAGACTTTCGGTTTTAAGCAGAACGTCGATGAACCCTGTGTTTATAAACGCATTAAGGATGGAAAAGTGGTCTTTCTGATACTCTATGTTGATGATATACTGCTCATTGGGAATGATGTAGGGAACTTATCATCGGTCAAGCTTTGGTTACACCAACAGTTTGACATGAAGGAATTGGGATGAAGCTAATTATGTTCTAGGCATTCGTCTCTTCAGAGATCGAAAGAACAAAATGATAGCATTATCCTAAGCTTCATACATAGATAAAATAATTAACAAATATGCAATGCAAAAAGCAAAAAAAGGTACACAACTTTCTATTATTGGTCTAACTCTTTCATTGGACGACTGTCCCAAGACATCCGAAGAAAGAGAGCGTATGAGTAAGGTCCCTTATGCATCCGCTGTGGGTAGTCTTATGTCAGCTATACTTTGCACTTGCCCAGACATATGTTTTGCAGTAGGTATGGTAAGTCGATATCAAGCGAATCCTGGAACCAAGCACTGGCAAGCAGTAAAGCATATACTCAAGTATCATAAGAGAATAAGGGATTATATGCTAGTGTATTCTGGAGGGGACCTAACACCTGTAGGATACACAGACTGAGTCTTCCAGACTTGCAAGGATTCAAGGAAGTCGACATTAAGATCAGTGTTCTTGATCGGAGAGGGCACGTGGTGACAGGATTAGTAGATGTATGTAAGATCGCGTCCGAGGACAACATTGCCTATCCCTTTACTAAGACTTTGGTATCTAGAAGCTTTGAGAGGCATGTAGAGGTGATGGGCATGCGTAACATGGCACATCTACTGGCTTAGGTCAAGTAAGAGATTGTTAGGAAATGTCCTAAGCATTAGAGACATTTTGATGTATTTATTTTGAACTGGATAATTAAATTATATATATTGAGGTTATTTATTATATTACTGTCTGTCCTTATTTTATTTACATGTTAAAGTAAATGTAAGCAAATATGGCTCCCAGACTGCTTGTGTTAAAACTGTTAGAACATTGCATACAATAGACTTTTGTATGCGAGAAGACAATGTTCTAAAGTAAGTGGTCTAAACTAAGGTCTGTAGTCTATGGGGTTAGACCGAGCATCTAACTCATGTTAAGACTATTGTGTTGTCTAAAGCCTTGGAGGGGATGGTTTATCTTGACTGTCTGGAGCTGGACTCCTAAGTAGAGACATAGATATGTTGCTTGGTGGTGAGATATTAGACCAGGACTAAAGCGTGATTGACCTATGAAGTCCGCTTTGAGTGGATCAATCTGCTTTTGACGTTTATTATACAGTAACCTAATCTTGAGTAGATGAATAGCTTCATGTATATGACTTGTGTACTTTGATGTTCCAATGGCTAAAGCGTCTCAGAGGTAGTAAGCTTATAGACCGGTTCATTGGGTGCATGACTTGTATACGATGAAGGGTTTGTTTACAGATATCGAAATCATAGCTCTAATAGGGAGTTAAGGGTATCCTGTTTAAGGCATTATACTAGATGTGAAAATGGACAAGGCCTTGGGTCGTCTGCTGGGCGGATGACTTCTTATTCACATATGGTGAATAATCATTTTCTTTATTCGGTAGTATAATGGAACTTTAAGATAGCCTGATCAGTAGGATTAAACGAACTTTGACCTAAGGCTGATCATGGATATTATATGAGGGTTCTGCATACATGACAAGGTCATTGGACGATAGCTTGTCATAGGCTTACATAATACGGTATATAATTGGGAGTTCAGTTTCAGGTTTATAGTGGTGTGACTCTGAAATTAGTGATCATATGATTGAGTTGTTCATTAAAGAATGATCATATGGATTTGCAGAAGCCTGATTATATATGTCCAATTGGTCCCTCTACTAGCTCCACATAATTTTTTAACGTTTGGCAAATTGATTTGAGTATGCTATTGGCTAGTTGATTATGCATGGATGGTGTTGACATAGGATTAGGATGGTAGACAAGATTCTCTCCGGTCGAATTTGAGTTGGATATGGAGAGGAAAATCTTATTTGAATCCTACTCAAATTTTGAATCCAAATCCTAACGAGCATGGTCAAAAATTTTGAGGATTATCCTCATGGAATTTTCAGATTTTTTATGGATAAGGTTCAAGGAAAAATTCAAGTTTCAATCCCAGTTGAATTTGGATTCTCTCCTCCCTGATTATAGCCAAAATTTTGAGGGCATATCTCATGTAGATTTTCAGTTATTTTGGATAAGGATGTGATAAGATTCTAGCTCGAAAATCCTAGTGAAATTTTGATTCTTCCCTTATCTTTTGTGGTCGAAAAATCTTGGAGGATTTTCTAAAGGGATTTTCGGATTTTTTTGGTTGGATAAGAGGAGAAAAAATTCTAGTTAAAATCCTGTTTGAATTTTTGAATAGAAAAATCCTAAAGTGGCCGAATTTTCTAGTTAGGATTTGGCCTTGATAAATTTGGATTTTTTGGTTGTGGATAAGGGAGAATATCTTCTCCTAATCCAATCGAATTCCGAGGATCACCTCATGTAAGTCTATAAATAGAGGTCCTGTCACTCCAGTTCTCTTAGACCTCAGACTCTTAGGTGAGCAGGCTTATTATTGCATAACTTACCGTGACAATAAGTTATTTAGAGATCTTGGTGGTCGGAAGAAGACTAGTAGTGCTAGCATACCGATCGAGGTTCAGAGTGCCCACACACTCAGCCATTCGGGAATTGAAGAATAGTAGAGAAGGCTAGTTGGTTGAAGCCCTCCAGTCATTCTCCTCCTGCAAGATTGGCGTCCTTGACGTATGAGTTTAAATTACTGTTGGTTTATTGTATATGACATCATGAGATATTTAACGATTTTGAAAATTTTTTATTGTTCCGCTGTGCCACTCTGATACGTTTTTATCGAATTATTTCCTACAATTGGTATCAGAGCCATCTCATGACTATGCCATGTACATAAATTAGACAATTTATTACTTTTTTTATTTATGTATGGATTTAATATTTAGAGAGTGGCATTCTAGGTTTCCTTTATGTTGTTATCATGGATTATGTATGCAGTATGTGGTTATTTTAATTTTTTGAATGTTATAAGTATGCTTGTTTTTGTCGGTTATGGTTCCTTAGAATTTAGAAAAATTGTATCTAGCAATTTTTATGTAACCATGAGAGCAGTTTATTGATACTGTAATTTTCCCATGGATTTTAATTTTTGTCTCTTAGAATTATTATGATTAGAATTTTTGTGCACTGGAAACGGTTTAGGATTTTTTATGTAATTATTCTTGGAGGAGATTGAAGTTTGAAGACCGTAATTTATTTTTCCTAAAAGTTAAATTTAATTTAAAGGTTGAAATTTTGATTGTGTGGAAAATTTCAATTTAATTAGGATTCAAATTAATTTTTGGAGATCCTAATGGATAAATGGGAATATGACATGAAAATCGAGACACGACTCCTCGGGATAGGCCATTGGGCCTTGGTGGAGCTGCGACAGCCCCTGTACAAGCCATGACGACCCATGACCGCAGGCTTGGCCTGCAGCCGAGGGTGGCTGTGGCCCCCCCAAGGCTGGCAGTAGCCCAGGGGCTGGGGGTTGCCCACGGCGGCTGCCGGCTTCTGGGGCGGTGGGGCAACGGTTCAAAAATCGAAAATTTTGATTTTTAAATTTGATATTTAATTTTAAATCATGTTTAAAAATATGTAATTGAAAATTGAAATTTTTGAAGTTACATATTATTGCACATGATGTTTAAAATTGTTTAAAATTTGAACTTGAAATTTAAATTTGAAATTCGAATTTGGAATTTGATTTTGAAATTTAAATTTTTGGAATTTAAATTTTAAATAATTCTTGGGATGAGAAATAAATGGAGAGACTACATAAAGATAGATAGAAGAAGACGGAACAAAATTCAAGACCCAAAGAATGCTTAAGATGGAATTTTGTAATCTTTATTTTCTTTGTTCTAGGATGGAACCATGACTTGGTTATTTATTATGTCAATTATTTTTTCTGTGATATGTCATGGATGTATAAATATGGATTGATGGATGTTTTATATGCATATTTGATAACATATCATATACGATAGGTGAGTGTCGTTCATACTATGTTGATCATACATATTTGTCAAAACTTGCATGTTTTTCAAAATATTGAGTGGGAGAGGGTTTCAAACAAAACCCACGGCCTCCATTGTTGATCCATATGTGAAAGCATAGTAACACCTCGTGTCAGTTCTGCCCTGACCATACCCCTCGGTAGGTGTTTACCACCGCCTGTATACTAGATTAGATCTCCTATGTGGAAAACATGTTCGGGCACGATCCTATTCATGACCACCCCTCGGTGGCTTGGTAGGACATGGATCGGGCTACATAAACAATGGTTATATACTCAAAACTCGTTTAGTTGTGAACCTTCCCTAGAACCTCTGTTAACTAAACTGGTGGCCAAATAAGTGGTTATTAATATATGTCTTAACCTTGGAGGATTTAAGGCAACATGTATTAATTGGACGGGGTCCACGTTCCGGCTATTTGTCTCATGACCACCCCTCGGTGGCTTGGGGCAATAGGTGCTAAGAATTACCATTGCAATGCTACATGTTTTTCGATTTATTTCCTACAATGCTAGCACTGCTAGTCTTCTTCCGACCACCCAGATCTCTAAAGTACTTATTGTCACGGTGAGTTGTGCAACAATAAGCCTACTCACTTAAGAGTCTGTGGTCTGAGAGAACTGGAGTGGTAGGACCTCTATTTATAAACTTACATGAGGTGATCCTCTGAATTCGAATTGGATTAGGAGAAGATTTTCTCTCTTATCCACTCACAAAAATCAGAAGTTAACAAGGCCAAAATTAAGGGTAAATTCGGCCATCTTTTGGGATTTTGCAATCCAAATTCAAACAGGATTTTAACTTGAATTTTATCTCTTCATTTATCCATAATAACCAAATTTCCTTAGTGCCAAAATCATGACTAGATTCGGCCATTAAAAGTGAGGAGAATCAAAATCTAAATAAGATTTTCTAACTTGAATTTTATCTCATCCTTATCTAATTAAAAATCGAAAATCTCCTTGAGATTTTCCTCAAAAATTTCAGTCAATCCAGGGTGGAGAGAATCCAAATTCAACTGGGATTGAAACTTAAATTTTTTCCTACATCCTCATCCACAAAAACTGAAAATATCTTGGAGGATTTTCCTCAACAAAAATTCAGCCACTTTTGTTAGAATTAGGATTCAAAATTCAAGTAGGATTCAAACAAGAATTTCCTCTTCATAATCCAACTAAAATTCGAATTCTAACCTTGTGGAATTATCCACAAAGAATTCGAATTCCACTTAGACTGTGATTCAAAATTTGAATTTCAAATTTCAAAATTCAAATTACAAATTCAAATTTCAAATTTCAAATTTAAATTTCAAATTCAAATTTCAAATTTAAATTTCAAATTCAAATTTCAAATTCAACATTTAAATTTCAAATTTCAAAATTCAAATTTCAAAATCCACAAAAAGTTGTATTTCAAATTTTTGTTCTCATGGATAATTTTCTACAACTCCAATCCAAACTCAAATAAAATCATGGCAACTTTATTTAGAGTTCAAATAATTGTGTTCTCTATTATCCAAAACAAAATATGAATTCAACCGGAGAGAATCTTGTCCACCCTCTTAATCCTATGTCAACACCATCCATTCATAATCAATTAGCCAATAAGCATACACTGATCAATTTACCAACCGTTAAGGAATTATGTGGAGCTAGTAGAGGGACCAATTGGACATATATAATCAGGCTCCCGTGAATCCATATGATCATCATTCTGTACCGAACAACTCAATCATATGATCACTAATTTCAGAGTCATACCATTATAAACTTGAAACTGAACTCCCAATTATATACCGTATTACGTAAGCATGTGACGAGCTACTATCCAATGACCTTGTCATATATACAAAACCTTCATATGATATCCATGATCAGCCTTAGGTCAAAGTCCGTTTAATCCTACTGATCAGGCTATCTTAAAGTTCCATTATACTACCGAATAAGAAAACGATTATTCACCATATGTGAATAAGAAGTCATTTGCTCAGCAGACGACCCAAGGTCTTGTCCATTTTCACATTCAGTATAATGCCTTTAAGATGATACCTTTAACTCCTTGGATCTATGATTCCGATATCTGTAAACAAACCTTTCATCGTATACAAGTCATGCACCCAATAAACTGGTATATAAGCTTACTACCTCTGAGATGCTTTAGCAATTGGAACATCAAAGTACACAAGTCATATACATGAAATAGTTCATTTACTCAGGATTAAGGATATTGCATAATGAACGTCAAAAGCAGATTGATCCACTCATAGCGAACTACATAGATCAATCACGCTTTATTCCCGGTCTAATATGTTACCACCAAGCAACATATCTATGTCCCTACTTGGGAGTCTATGCTCTAGACAGTCAAGATAAACCGTCCCCACCATGGCTTTAGACAACATAATAGTCTTAACATAAGTTAGATGCTCGGTCTATCCCCATAGACTACAGACCTTAGTTTAGACTGCTTACTTTAGAACATTGTTTTCTCGCATACAAAAGTCCATTGTATGCAACGTTCTAACAGTTTTAACACAAGCAGTCAGTGTGCCATATTTGCTTACATTTACTTTAACATGTAAATAGAATAAGGACAAATAGCAATGTAATGAATAACCTCTATATATAATTTAATTATCCAGTTCAAAATAAATACATCAATATGTCACTCATGCTTAGGGCATTTCCTAACAATTTCTTCTTTACAAATTAAACTGGAGCTCCCTAAGGCAAATAACTCGGTCAGATAAATCCTTTGTCAAGCAAATCTCTCAGCTGAGTCTGTAACTCCTTCAGTTTTGTTAAAGCCATACGATAAGATGCCTTGGATATTAGTGCAGTTCCCAGTATCAATTCAATCTCAAAAGAAATCTCTCGCTCTGGTGGAAATCTCGGTAGTTCATCTGGAAACACATCAGTAAACTCGTTGACTATAGGGATGTCATCCGGTCATAGGTTTTCCTGTTTTGTCACATTAGTTACAAAAGCTAAATATTCGATGCACCTACTGGACATTAGCTTACGAGCCTTCACTAAACTAATCATTATTTTTGATGGCTTTCGAGATGAAGCGACATATTCAAAACTCTTTTCTCCATCAAGCCAAAAGACTGCCTTCCGATCTCGACAATCAATTATTGCTCGATATTTTCCTAGGAAATCCATTCCTAGGATCACATCATAATTGGCTATTTTTAGCACTATTAGATCAATGAATAACTCTTTATTTGCCACATTTACTGGTATATGTCATAACCAGTAATTGGACAGAAGTACTACACCCGAAGGGAAAACAGTCCTAAATGTTATTCTAATTCTATCCTTAACATGTTCTAACTTTGCAGCAAATTCTTGTGATGCAAATGAGTGTGATGCACCATAATCAAACAATGCATATGTTGAAATTGGGCAATATAGAGTTGACCTGTAACAATGGTCAATGTGCTTGCTTCGGCATCCTCTTTAGTATACGCCATCACCCATGCATTTGTTTGGGGTACACTATCAAAACACTCTTTTGTACTAGTAGTGCTTCAATCTTTGCCTGGATTGCATGAACTTAAGAATTTTGCGGATGCTATTGAGCTGTGGTGGTCTATCTTTGTCAACTATTTGGGCAATTTCGTGCATAGTGTCCTTCTTTTCTATAGAGGTGGCAAACATTGATACCAAGTATGCATTCACCCAAATGTCATTTCCCACAGGTCAAACAATTTAGAGTGCTTACAGTATCGGGTGTACTTGGACTGACATTGGCTGGCTGTTTTGGTTGTTGATTTCTGTTGCCCTGATTTCAGTTCCCCATGAAATTACCCTTTCTTTTGTTGGGGTTATGTTGTCCCGATCCACTTCCCTATCCAAGTTTTATAGGCTGGGTAAATTAACTTTCTGGTGTGGTCTGATTCCCTCCTTGAGTTTGCCTGGGTTGCTGTCTTTCCTTTTTATTAGCTTCCCACATTTGAACCTATTCTTCTTTTGCTCTTGCTAAATGAAACTTAGCTTTTATCGCTCTAGTGACATAGTCAGACACTAAGATTGGTAGGGATGATCCACTATCAACCAAAGTTGAAATCTCAGTTTGAAATATCCCAACCATCTTCCTAATTCGATCCCCTTTAGTAGGAACCAGATATGGGCATAATCTTGACAATCAGTTGAACTAGTGACATACTTCAGCCACTGTCAGGTTTCCATGCTTCAGGTTTTCAAACTCTTTTGTTGTAGTCCTAACGAAGTAGGATCATAATATTTTTGATTGAACTCTTCTAAAAGTCATTCCAGGTCATCTGAGTCTCATCTCTTCTGATGCAGACGGTCCCCCACCAGTTACAGCATCTTTATTTAGCACGTAAGACATACTTGATTAGTCAAATTCATGAAGTTGATGATATATTAGAAAGAAGATAACCATTCCTCGGCTTCCAATGGGTCAGTTGAACCATCAAACTCTGGTGGCCTCATTTGTCGAAACCTTTCATAAAAGTGGTTCTCGTTGAATAATTTCCCATGATTCTTGAATTCTTTCCGGGTTAATAGGTGCTAGTGGAGGATTTGATATCTCAATTAGAGCCGAAATTAGTTTAGGTTCTGAGGCAATTGACATTTCTGATGCTTGATGTAGGGGTGGAACTTCTTCCTCAGTAGTTTTTTGATTCCTTAGGTTCAACTGGTTTCTCAGTTCTTGGTTTTTTCTTCTTTGACTAGCTAATAAGCTTCTAGCTGTACCCATCTTCGTGCTATATTGCTCTTCTAGACCTAACATCATAGAGCAAGATGGTTTAGTATAGATACGGTTAAAATTTCATTGATTCTTTCTTTTGTTTCTCTTCTTTCTTTTTCTTTTTTTTTCCTTTTTATACATCATATCACATAGTCATTCTAATTCTTAACTTTTGTCAAATCATAAACATTTTTTCTTCCAAAAACATCATCTTTCCTTCATATACACATCATTTACATACATCATCTATATATCTTTTTACTGTTCTCAAAACAAGGCCTTGTCGCCTTTTGATATGTACTATATACATATATACATATATATACTTTATACTAATAAGTATATTAGTCAGCATTTCCATCCTTATCATCTTCCAGAGGAAACTCCTCTGGGTCCTCATTACTATCAATCCCATCCTCTGAGTTCTCTATCCCATCATCACCCTCGAGAGTTGGATCATGGGGTGGATGTCTAGGGGCTTCAACTCGGGATCCACTTGATGACCCTACCTCATTATCATTCACCATTGACAAGGTTGAAAAAGTCTCATGAGTGCTTCACCTTGGGGTTCATGATCTCGCATTGTTCGCTCATAGTTTTCCATCAGCATAACTCATTCTAATTCCTTCACTGAGGCAATGTACTGCTGCAATAAGTCATTGTATGTTGGGAAAGTGTGGAGTCTAAGCTCATCCGTCAATTCCCTCTAAAACATCATGCATAACTCTTCATCTAAAAGTCATGGTAATGGATTGCTCAATACGATCTCATCTATGAAGCAAGTGACATAAGACATCATGGTGTCAAGTAGCTGCATTTTAAACTCCTCGTCTCTCAAGACAAACTCTTGGAGTACCCTAAAACTTAGAGTAGTTAGTAGTGATAGTGCAAGTACTATTGGTATTAGGGGTGGTAGTACCTGAGGTCGACCTATCCGTGGATGAATAACTGGTCTCGTTTAAATTGTACGTGCATAAGGATGATAACTGTAGGAATTAAATCAGTAAAAACGCATCGGAGCGGCGTAGCGGAACAATAAAAATTTTTCAAGATCGTTAAATATCTCGTGATGCCATATACAATAAACCAACAACAATAAAACTCATACCTCAAGAGGATGCCAATACTGCAAGAGGAGAATGATCTGAGGGCTTCAACCAACTAGCCTTCTCTACTATTCTCCAATTCCCAAATGGTTGAGTGTGTGGGCACTCTAAACCTCGATCGGTATGCTAGTACTACTAGTCTTCTTCCGACCACCCAGATCTCTAAATAACTTATTGTCACGGTGAGTTGTGCAATAATAAGCTTGCTCACCTGAGAATCTGTTGTCTAAGAGAACTGAAGTGGCAGAACCTCTATTTATAGACTGGCATGAGGTGATCCTTTGAATTCGAATTAGATTAGGAGAAGATTTTCTTCCTTGTCCATCCACAAAATCCAAATTTTTTTAGGCATTATCCAACCTAAAAAAAATGTCCACTTTTGGAATTATCCAATTCAAATTCAAACAGGATTTTAACTTGAATTTTTTCTCACCATTAACCAACCAAAAAATCCGAAAATACATTAGGATCTTTCCATAAAATTTTTGGCCATGTTGTCATGGAAAGAATCAAAATTCAAATAGGATTTTCAAGCTTGAATTTTATCTCAACTTTATCCACTTAAAACCGAAAATCTCCCTTGAGATTCACCTCAACATTTTTGGCCACAAAAAGTAGGGAGAGAATCAAAATTCAATTAGGATTGAAACTTGAATTTTTTCCTGAATCTTATTCACAAAAATTTGAAAATTCTAGGAGGATATTCCTCAAAATTTTCGTGCACTTTTTAGTTAGAATCAAGATTCAAAATTCAAGTAGGATACAAACAAGATCTTCCTCTCTAGAATCCAAATCAAATTCGAATTTTAACCCAGTGGATTTATCCACAAAAAATTCAAATTCTTCATAGATTGTGATTCAAAATTTGAATTCAAATTTCATAGTTCAAAATTCAAAATTCAAACTTCGAATTCAAAATTCAAATTTAAATTTTGAATTCAAATTTCAAATTCAAATTTCAAATTCAAATGTCTAATTCAAATTTCAAATTCAAATTTCAAATTCAAAATTTAAATTTCAAATTTCAAATTTCAAACTCCACAAAAAGTTGTATTTCAAATTTTGTCCTCATGGATAATTTTCAACAACTCCAATCCAGTCTCAAATAAAATCATGGCAACTTTATTTGGAGTTTGAATAATTGTATACTTTATTATTCAAAACAAAATTCGAATTCAACCGGAGAGAATCTTGTACACCCTCCTGATCCTATGTTAACGCCATCCATGCAGAATCAACTAGCTAATAAGCATACACTGATCAATTTGCCATTCATTAAGGAATTATATAGAGCTAGTAGAGGGACCAATTGGATATATATAATCGGGCTCCCATGATTCCATATGATCATCATTCTATACCAAACAACTCAATCATATGATCACTAATTTTAGAGTCACACCACTACAAACCTAAAACTGAACTCCCAATCATATACCGTATTACGAAAGCCTGTGACAAGCTAGTGTCCAATGACCTTGTCATATATGCAAAACCCTCATATGATATCCATGATCAGCCTTAGGTTAATGTGACGCCCCGTGCCCTCAGCGGCCCGGACCGTTACTGAAAACTATTACTTGCCTCTTTAACTTTTACTTATACTTCTTCTTCAAAACCGATACTTAAACTTGTTGAATTTAATACCATAAATTTAGAGGGAAATTTTTTTTTTTATATACGCGTACGTATTTACTATTCACGTACGCATACTATTAAAATGCAGAATTTGAAAGACATAAGGATTTCAATTATACATACATAATTATATACTTGTTTATCTGATTACTATTCAGCAGATACTATTTAAATATACTACTCGTACATATACTGTTTACTGTTCCAAAATACCGTTTAACCTTTACTATTCAAAATACTATTTAACTGTCACCATTCAAAATATTATTTACTCATACTGTGCGGAAGAATACTCGCGGTGTATCCATAACCTCATCCTCACATCCACCTCTGCCACCATCATCGTCCCTTGATGTTTACGCTATAGGATGCTTACCTACAGCATGAACACACTCCGTGAGCTTTACGCCCAGTAAGTACAACATGTTAACTGCAAAACATGTTTAAAACATAGCACATACGTAAAATCATAGGCATGACATATATCACTTAATAAATCACATACCATATAAGCATATCACATATCAGCTCACATATCATGTCATCACATAACATGTCATAACAGTGAATATAAAACTTCACATACTTTATGCATGACAGAAGCATCGTGTACTGTATGCACTCTACTGAAAAAGAAAGCATAGCGAACTATAACTAATGCATGATTCGGTTATGTTCATTTATGCTTCAAACTTTTCTTTTTCTCTTCTTGTCTATTTAGGGCCCATGTGTCAGTACCGTGTGCGCGCAGACCAACGGTAACTCTCGAGGTCAACTAATGCCGAAGAGCCATCAACTGATGCTCAACTTTTGGCCTTAAATTTCTTTAACTGGAAACCCCTTCGACTGAAGGAGCCGGTACGACACACCTATTTATTTCCATCTTGTTTAACTGTTCTAGCCATACGCTTCTCTAAGCTGTCCCCAATCCTACGTGGTAGGGATCTATGGCTTCTAACTTGTTCTTTCATCAATCTACTCGATTGTGAAACTATATGCTCTTATGTATGCTGTGCAGCATCGTGTGCAAGATACTTACTTAAAATACTGAAAAAGCATCATTTTAACATCATTTTATTCATGCTGCAGGCGGAGTTGTACTTACCTGTCAGCAAACAGTTTATACTCTCGCCTTCGTCACAATACAGGTACCTCCCTGTAATCATAATGCATTACATTAACATTCACTCTTAGGTCACCGTGGTCATTAGTGACTAATAAAAATTCTCGTTATGTGGTACCGACCGTTATCGGTACTAATTGCCCTCTTCTTAAGAATTTGATTTTCTAATCATTGTTAATTAATTTATTTACCCAATAAATTAATTAACATCGCTCTTAGGTCACTCTATCATTAGGAACTAATAACCTTATCGTTGTGTGGTATCGATGCCTATCGGTACCCAACTGCTCTACTTTGGGAAATTTGATATCTAATTTTTAATCGTGCTTGATTAATTTGTCTACTTGACAAATTAATCACTTCTCTCACTATCCCATTCAGACTTGGTCCTTGACTAGCTAACCGACCAGTCAACTGACTGTATACCTCCCGTATGACCATTTAGCCTGTCGGGTTACCGTTACCAATGTAATCACCCCAAATTTTATACTTCGATCGCACCCGTCCCTCGGGTGGTACTATTCTGATCTAGGGGTCGTTTTCTTACATTTCGAGATTTCTAATTGGGCGGTTCACTAATCCTGTAAACGTCCGTCCTTCTTTCCCGGACCTAGGTCATCGAGGGGGCTCGGGTTTCTATCCCGATCACATTTTCAGCCCTCGTTTCCTAAAATACCCCTTTGTGCCATTTTCGAAATTTCGGCAGCATTTCCGCTTAATTTTTGGGTTTCCGGCGTTTAGGAAACGCCTCAAAACCATCTAACCTATTCTAACCTGCCACGTACTAAACCAGAGGCCTAATTTTTACGTAAAAGCTCCTCTTTTTACGTAAAAATATTCACATTTCCTCACATTCTCTTTTTCGACATTTCATCCCTTTTTCTTACAATTCCTCAAGTCAGTAAACCATAATTCATACATAATTATTTCTAATAATAAATTGAGGAAATCAAGGGATCAAAACCACTACCAAAATCGTTTCCGTCGGCGGTCGGACGAACCGTTCGGTCTCGACCGCACAATCTTTGAATCGTCGTTCTTCACTTTTGAAACTCCAGTTTGCAAATCCGATGCCGCGGATGTGTCCGGAACGTCGAAAATAGGCCAACGGGCCATTCTTCAATTTTCGGTCTCCGGGTCACCGTTGACCGGCCGTTGACCGGCGTCGACCACGGCGGCGATGGGAGTGGCGACCACCATCTTGAAGAGCTCGACGAGAGGAACCCATTGGTGGTGTCAATTTCACCAATCGAGGCCCCTATCACCAGAAATCAGCCCTCGAAAAGTCGGCGACGGCGGCGGTGTTGGATCTTCATTTTCTGGCGTTGTTGCCCAAAATTGATTTGGGGCTTTTGATCTACGTGTTGTTCTGAGCATTTTGACACCGACCTTGCAACTCAACTCCACCGGAATAGTGAGATCCGACGGCGACGACGGCGACGGCGACGGTGAACCTTGGGCGGCGCGATCCGGCGGCTGTTGACGTGAAATGAAGCCTGGGTTTTGTTCTACTCTTCACCACGAATCCATTGGGACCGGAATCGTGGCATTTGGAGGTCGGACGGCGAAGATACGGCGGTTTGAAAAATTCGGCCACCGGCGGCTTTGGGCGGCGCGTGCGGCGTGCTCCGGCGTCGGTTCGGTCAACTCGGCCCACCGTTGGAATCAGCTCGTCGAGAGCTTTCCAATGGTGCCGGCGGTGTCGAAAACAGAGGCCGGATTCGATGGTCGGTCACTGTTCATCATCGTGTGGTGTTGGGGGGAGGAAATGGGATTTGGAAAAATTATGGGGGCTATTTTTCAATAGTCCCAAAAATTCCGTCCTTTTATACTAATTTTTTGAAAAATTTTAAGATAGGCTATACTGACTAATTTGGGCGTGCTAAAACCAAATATATCAGTTTTATCTTCATCAGAGGTCGTCTCGACCAGTTTCCCGATACTGCATGGTTCTCGGTAAAAAAATTACTTTTTGTCCTCAAATGACTAATTTGAGCATTCTGATTCCAAATATATCAGTTTTATATCAAGAAAAGGTCCTCTTGACCAATTTCTTGATACTGTGGTTAGGCCTACACTGTGTTGACACTGTGCATGCATAACGAGGCGTTTTCGCGTGAAATTTCAAACACAGTCTCTCTTGACTAATTTGGACGTGCTGATTTCAAATTTATCAGTTTTACGTCCATCTGAGGTCTTCTAGACCAGTTTTCGGGATCTGTATGACCCCGTATTGAAAAACGTGTCAGGTGCCCGATTGACTAATTTGGGCGTCCTGAGTCTAAATATATCAGTTTCGGGGCGAGAAAAGGTCGTCTTGACCCTCATCCCGATACTGCGTATCTTTTAAACAAAATCTACATTTTGTGCTCACTTGACCAGATTGAACCTGCTGACTATTAATATGTCAATTTTATGCCAGATTAAGGCCGTCTTGGCCACTAACCTGACACTGCAATTCTCACTATTCACTAATCACTATTCACTGTTCACTTTTCACTATCTGACTGACTAATCTGAGCGTTCTGACTTTGATTTTGTCAGTCTCTGGGCGAGAAGAGGTCATCTAGACCACTTTTCTCGATACTGTACATCTATTAGGGCAATTATCACTGCTGCGCTCAGATGACCAATCTGAGCGTACTGATGACTAGCTCATCAGTTCTCTATCATGAAATGGTCGTCTGGACCGGTTTCGTGATATTGCGTGGCTCAACGCATACTCACATAATAGGGTGGACCGATTTCACTGTCGATTACTCCTTTCACTGCATGAATAGTAATTAAACGTTACTATTCCTGTTTAATTCATTCAACTGAAAAGCACACTGTGCTTATTAACTTAATTACATCATTACATAGTAATTAAGTTTCATAATTCATGAGAGTCATTACAGTGGCTCTCGGCTCATTACACAGCCTTCTACACGGACTCTTACACGGGCGTGTACATTTCAGACACGGGCATGTACTAGTTGAGACTACTCAACACGGCCATGTCTTTGAAATACATTCATCTATCTGAGCGGTACACAGCCTCTTACACGATCATGTACTTGACCGTGTTTCTTAAATTTGCACTAAAAGACATTAAATTATGTCCATTTTATTCTTTTGTGACTTATTACATGGTAAGTAGGTGCCATGAAAATGGCGGTCATTACAGTTAATGTCCGTTCAACCTACTGATCAGGCTATCTTAAAGTTCCATTATACTACTGAATAAGAAAATGATTATTCACCATATGTGAATAAGAAGTCATCCACCTAGTAGACGACCCAAGGCTTTGTCCAGGATACCCTTAACTCCTTATTAAAGCTATGATTCCGATATCTGTAAACAAACCCTTCATCGTATACAAGTCATGCACCCAACGAACCGGTTTATAAGCTTACTACCTCTGAGACACTTTAGCCATTAGAACATCAAAGTACACAAGTCATATACATGAAGTAGTTCATTTACTCAGGATTAAGGTTATTGCATAATGAACGTCAAAAGCAGATTGATTCCCTCATAGCGGACTACGTAGTTCAATCATGCTTTAGTCCCAGTCTAATATGTCACCAACAAGCAACATACCTATGTCTCTACTTGGGAGTCTATGCTCCAGACAGTCAAGACAAACCATCCACACCATGGCTTTAAACAACGTAATAGTCTTAACATGAGTTAGTATTGCAAAAACGCATCAGAGCGGCGCAGCGGAACAATAAAAATTTTTCAAGATCGTTAAATATCTCATGATGCCATATACAATAAACCAACAACAATAAAACTCATACCTCAAGAGGATGCCAATACTGCAAGAGGAGAATGATCTGAGGGCTTCAACCAACTAGCCTTCTCTACTATTCTCCAATTCCCAAATGGTTGAGTGTGTAGGCACTCTAAACCTCGATTGGTATGCTAGTACTACTAGTCTTCTTCCGACCACCCAGATCTCTAAATAACTTATTGTCACGGTGAGTTGTGCAATAATAAGCCTGCTCACCTGAGAGTCTGTGGTCTAAGAGAACTGAAGTGGTAGAACCTCTATTTATAGACTGGCATGAGGTGATCCTCTGAATTTGAATTAGATTAGGAGAAGATTTTCTTCCTTATCCATCCACAAAATCCAAAATTTTTTAGGCATTATCCAACCTAAAAAAAATGTCCACTTTTGGAATTATCCAATTCAAATTCAAACAGGATTTTAACTTGAATTTTTTCTCACCATTAACCAACCAAAAAATCCGAAAATACATTAGGATCTTTCCATAAAATTTTGGCCATGTTGTCATGGAAAGAATCAAAATTCAAATAGGATTTTCAAGCTTGAATTTTATCTCAACTTTATCCACTTAAAACTGAAAATCTCCCTTGAGATTCACCTCAACATTTTTGGCCACAAAAAGTAGGGAGAGAATCAAAATTCAACTAGGATTGAAACTTGAATTTTTTCCTAAGTCTTATTCACAAAAATTTGAAAATTCTAGGAGGATATTCCTCAAAATTTTCGTGCACTTTTTAGTTAGAATCAAGATTCAAAATTCAAGTAGGATACAAACAAGATCTTCCTCTCCAGAATCCAAATCAAATTCGAATTTTAACCCTGTGGATTTATCCACAAAAAATTCAAATTCTTCATAGATTGTGATTCATAATTTGAATTCAAATTTCATAGTTCAAAATTCAAAATTCAAACTTCGAATTCAAAATTCAAATTTAAATTTTGAATTCAAATTCAAATTTCAAATTCAAATGTCAAATTCAAATGTCAAATTAAAATTTAAAATTTAAATTTCAAATTCAAATTTCAAATTCAAATTTTAAATTTCAAATTTCAAAATTCAAAATTCAAAATTCAAATTTCAAATTTCAAATTCCACAAAAAGTTGTATTTCAAATTTTGTCCTCGTGGATAATTTTCTACAACTCCAATCCAATCTCAAATAAAATCATGGCAACTTTATTTGGAGTTTGAATAATTGTGTACTCTATTATCCAAAACAAATTTCGAATTCAACTGGAGAGAATCTTGTTCACCATCCTGATCCTATGTTAACACCGTTTATGCAGAGTCGACTAGCCAATAAGCATACACTAATAAATTTGCCATTCGTTAAGTAAATTATGTGGAGCTAGTAGAGGGTCCAATTGGATATATATAATTGGGCTCCCGTGATTCTATATGATCATCATTCTATACCGAACAACTCAATCATATGATTACTAATTTCAGAGTTACACTACTATAAACCTGAAACTGAACTCCCAATCATATACTGTATTACGAAAGCCTGTGATAAACTAATGTCCAATGACCTTGTCATATATGCAAAACCCTCATATGATATCTATGATTAGCCTTAGGTTAAAGTCTGTTCAACCAACTAATCAGGCTATCTTAAATTTCAATTATACTACCGAATAAGAAAATGATTATTCACCATATGTGAATGAGAAGTCATCCACCCAGTAGATGACCCAAGGCCTTGTCTATTTTCACATCCAGTATAATGCCTTTAAGAGGATACCCTTAACTCCTTATTCGAGTTATAATTATGATATCTATAAACAAACCCTTCATCATATACAAGTCATGCACCCAATGAACCGGTCTATAAGCTTACTACCTCTAAGACACTTTAGCCATTGGAACATCAAAGTACACAAGTCATATACATGAAGTAGTTCATTGACTCAGGATTAAGATTATTGCATAATGAACATCAAAAGCAGATTGATCCACTCATAGCAGACTACGTAGTTCAATCATGCTTTAGTCCCGATCTAATATGTCACCACCAAGCAACATATCTATGTCTCTACTTGGGAGTCTATGCTTTGGACAATCAAGACAAACCGTCCCCACCATGGCTTTAGACAACATAATAGTCTTTACATGAGTTAGATGCTCAGTCTAACCCCAAAGACTACAGACCTTAGTTTAGACTGATTACTTTAAAACATTGTCTTCTCGCATACAAAAGTCCATTGTATACAACGTTCTAACAGTTTTAACACAAGCAGTTAGTGAGCTATATTTGCTTACATTTACTTTAATATGTAAATAGAATGAGGACAAACGGTAATGTAATGAATAACCTCTATTATTAATTTTATTATCCAGTTCAAAATAAATAAAATACATCAAAATGTCTTTCATGCTTAGGGCATTTCCTAACACTAACTTACTTGGATTGTGTATAAGAGAATGCATGCAATGTCATGATAGATTATGGTGAACCGTTGGCTTTGATACCAATTGTAGCACCCTGCCTAGCACAGGCGACCAATACATGAGTTCATCCTTTTAATATCTTTTTCCTTATGCCTTTAATAGTAATAAAACTAGCCATAATTCATGGAAAATTTTTTCTTTGAAAAATTAAAAACATTTAAATACTAGTAAAACTTTAAAACCATTATACTGTAGTATCAAAACCATTTCATACTTACTTAAATATCATCACAAAATACTATCTTACTTACATTTATAGTCAAACATAAAATTTAGTCAACAAAAAAACTTTTTCCTTTCTTTTTGTGCGGCGAAAAAGTCATGACAAGACCATAATCATTTCTATGACCAGAATACGAACAAACTAGTGAGCTAATGCCCAATAAGTTCAAACATAACACTGAAGTCTTAAAAAACAATAATTGACAAAAATACTATCACATCACGCATTTATTATGCTCAATTATTTGTTCTTTCGACTCATTTCTAGTCTTATCTATCTTTTATTCTTATAGGCCCTTTTTGGTTGTACCATGCGTTCTATAGAGAGAAGCCAGGGAGCGACCCACTAGCTTATCCTTATTGGGTCATCATAAGATAACCTCACACCTTTAGGAGATTGGTACGCTAAAATTATATATTTATATTATCGTCTTGCTTACTTCCAAACATAGTGACATTAGAAACATCATAATCTTAAAAGTGTACTTTAAAATCCATCAGTTGAAATTGCGTAGCCGTTTCATGAAAAATATATGTGTGTGTGTGTGTTTTTTTTTTTTAAAAGCACATCAAAATATACATTCCAAAACAATCTAAAAAAAACAATATAAATTTGTTCGTGGATAGAAAATTTAAAGGTCTAAACTTACAGAAATTGGGCTAAGGTCAATTCTTTGGAATCCCCTCGATCCTTGTACTCCTTTCCCAAATGTTATCTTATGATAAAACAGTCCAATATTAATCTAAATGTTCTTAGATTATTTCTAGAACATTAAAATATATATTTTTTAACCTTATCCTTTTTCTTTCTCATCTAACATCCCTTAACCCTTGTAGTGACCCTAGATTTAACCCGCCCTAGTGGCGCAGCTGTCGCCACTCACTTAAACTTACTTTACTTAAACTTATTTGGAAACGTGTTTAAAACAATCATACTTCAACATCATAATTTTCACAGGATTTTTTTTTATACATAAGCTTTACTATAGCCATATATGCTTAAGGGGGCATTTGGACAAAATTTTTCATTTTAATTTTACTCAAATACAATACAATTTTACACCAAACACAAATTTTGCAACAGTGCTACGAAAACAAGTACTATTCAAAATATTTTTAAAACAATCACATCAACTTTTCAACTTCACTATTTATCTCTACTTTTACCAATCACATCAACTTTTCAACTCTAAAATACTTTTTATCCAAACACACATTTCATTCAAATACAAAACAAATACTTTTCAACCAAATACAACATTCAAAAAACAAATTTCATTCAAATACAATCAAAATGCAATACGTTTACCAAACGCCCCCTAAATATACTTTGTGAATACATAAGAGTCTAATACAACTTGAGGTCAAACATACATATATACTCAAGAAATACTAAACTGGTCTATTTGATATAAGTTTGGTTCTCAAAATAGAAAGGGTTACTTGACATCATGCCAAAGTAGAACTTGTGATGATATCCATACCCAACCCTCACTTCATCCTTACTACCATCATCGGCCATTGGAGTCTAGCCCATAGGTTTCTTACCTACAGCATGAACACACATAATGAGCTTTATGCTTAGCAAGTACAATATTTAGCCCGCAAAACTATCATTTAAAAACATATGCCATAACTTAAAGGCATATCCCCTAACTTGACAGCATATACCATAACCCAAAGCATATATCATAACTTAAAAACACATATCATACTTAGAAACATATATCATAACTTAGAAGCATAACATGTATCATACAACTCTAAAGCATATCGTGTATCATGCATAAACTGATTACGCTCAATTATGCTTCATTATGCATTATCCTTCTTCACTTGTCTGAGGGTCCATGTGTCAATATCGAATACGCACAGATCTTCAGATTCACCGAGACCACAAACTTGATCGAGACGCCGGTATGACACGCTTAACAAGTCTTGACTCACTTCTTAATTATCCAATTGTTGAGATCATGAATTATTATCATCATGTCATGAACTTTATCTTGTTATTCAGTAATTATACACGATTAAAGAATAAAAACATGCTTATCATAAAAGCTGCCTAAAACGTCTTCATTATGTTGTTCATCAATCAAACGCAATTAAGGAATAAAAGCATTCTCATCATAAAAATAACTGTTTAAAACCATTTTCATTCATACTGTAGGTGGAGTTGTACTTACCTGATCTACAGGCAGTTTGTACCATACCTTGTTGTAATATAGGTGTCTACTTGTAATCATAACACATTCCATTAATACTCATTTTTAAGTCACTAATATTGTTAGTGACCTGGGCATTTATCGACCTATATTACCGATTACCAACGGTACTAAACTGCATTCTTTTCGAAGAGTTTGTTTAACTATCTTCTAATCGTGGTTAATTAATTTATTTGCTTAATAAATCAATTAGCGTCTCTCTCTCTCTCTTGGTCATGCTAGCTAATCAACTAGTTAATTAATCGGCCATTTAAGGTAATCGAGGTACCTTTACTATCCTATCAATTTTGAAGACTATTTGTAAGCATATTTTTCATTTTGAGAAACACATACTCTTTAAAAACAATCCTCTTAACACCCCGTTGAAAGGTGCAGTCATTGTCTTAAATCCTTTGTCTCATTTTGAAAGAACACTCTTCGGTGTTAAGTCAAAAATATGGTTTTTGAACCTCTTTGAAAAACTGATCATATCTTGCTTAGAAAGATCAAATTTGTAAAATTGGCGAATGATATTTTAAGGTCTCGATGAGACAGACAACTTTCATGTTCATCTCGGAGCCTAGTTCCGACTCTAAACTCTCCTAAAAATCTTAAACCCATGGCTTTACTTTGGCCCAATTTTAGAAAATTTCCCAGTTTTTAGGTGTAGGAATACCGCTCTGTTTAGGCCATAAAATCGTTGAATTTTTGATACTCACACAACCCATTTTTAAGTTTTCGACATGGTTTACGTTTTTCGTGTTGAGCCCGGAAATCGATTCAGACTCAAGGACTTCCAAGCATGTTTCCTTGTTTCAAGGAAATCTTTTTCACCTTGTCTCTTGGCTGCTAGGGATGGTTTTTGAGGTGGAAATTTATCTGTAAAAACTTCTCTTATCAGTCTAATTTCCCACAACGGTGTTCGGTAATTGTCTGGTTGTGTTCCAAACCTTTGTCGAAAAATGGATTCTCTTAATCTAATTGAAGGAAATAAATCGATAAAAATGTATCAGAGTAGCACAGCGGAACAAAAAAAATTTTTCAAGGTCGTTAAATATCTCATGATGCCATATACAATAAACCAACAACGATTTAAATTCATACCTCAAGGATGCCAATCTTACAGGAGGAAAATGACCAGAGGGCTTCAACCAACTAGCTTTCTCTACTATTCTCCAATTCTCGAATGGCTGAGTGTATGGACACTCTGAATCTCGATCGGTATGCTAGCACTGCTAGTCATCTTCCGACCACCTAGATCTCTAAAGAACTTATTGTCACGGTGAGTTGTGCAACAATAATCCTGCTCACCTAAGAGTCTGTGGTCTGAGAGAACTGGAGTGGCAGGACCTCTATTTATAGACTTGCATGAGGTGATTCTCTAAATTCAAATTGGATTAGGAGAAGATATTCTTCCTTATCTACAACCAAAAAATCTGAATTTATCAAGGCCAAATCCCAACAAGAAAATTCGGCCACTTTAGGATTTTTCCATTCAAAATTCAAACAAGATTTTAACTAGAATTTTATCTCCCCTTTTTCAACCAAAAAATCCAAAAATCCTTAAGGATATTCACCAAATAATTTCGGCCACAAAAGATAAGGAAAGAATCAAAATTCCACTAGGATTTTCAAGCTTGAATCTTATCTCATCCTTATCCAAAATAATCGAAAATCTTCTAGGAGATTCACTCAAAAAATTTGGCCATAATCAGGGAGGAGAGAATCCAAATTCAACTGGGATTGAAACTTAAATTTTTCCCTAAACCTTATCCACAAAAATCCAAAAATTCCATGATGATAATCCTCAAAATTTTCGTCCATTATTGTTAGGATTTGGATTCAAAATTCAAGTAGGATTCTAGCAAGATTTTCCTCTCCATATCCAACTCAAATTCGAATTTCATTCCTTGTGGATTTACTACAAGAAATTTGAATCCCACTTAGACTGTGATTCAAAATTTGAATTTCAAATTTCAAATTTCAAATTTCAAAATTCAAAATTCAAATTTCAAATTTCAAAATCCATAAAATAGTTGTATTTCAAATTCTTGTTCTCATGGATAATTTTCTACAACTCCAATCCAATCTCAAATAAAATCATGGCAACTTTATTTAGAGTTCAAATAATTGTGTACTCTATTATCCAAAACAAAATCTGAATCCAACCGGAAAGAATCTTGTCCACCATCCTAATCCTATGTCAACACCATCCATGCATAATAAGCTAGCCAATAGCATACACAAATCAATTTTGCCAAATGTTAAGGAATTATGTGGAGCTAGTAGAGGGACCAATTGGACATATATAATCGGGCTCCCGCAAATCCATATGATCATCATTCTTTACCGAACAACTCAATCATATGATCACTAATTTCAGAGTCACACCACTATAAACCTGAAACTGAACTCCCAATTATATACCGTATTATGTAAGCCTGTGATAAGCTATCATCCAATGACCTTGTCATGTATGCAAAACCCTCATATGATATCCATGATCAGCCATAGGTCAAAGTCCGTTTAATCCTACTGATCAGGCTATCTTAAAGTTCCATTATACTACCGAATAAAGAAAATGATTATTCACCATATATGAATAAGAAGTCATCCGCCCACAGACGACCCAAGGCCTTGTCCATTTTTACATTTAGTATAATGCCTTTAAGAGGATACCCTTAACTCCTCATTAGAGCTATAATTCCGATATCTGTAAACGAACCCTTCATCGTATACAAGTCATGCACCTAACGAACCAGTCTATAAGCTTACTACCTCTGAGATGCTTTAGCCATTGGAACATCAAAGTACATAAGTCATAGTTTAGACCGCTTACTTTAGAACATTGTCTTCTCGCATACAAAAGTCCATTGCATGCAACGTTCTAACAGTTTTAACACAAGCAGTCAGGGAGCCATATTTGTTTACATTTACTTTAACATGTAAATAAAATGAGGACAGATAGCAATGTAATGAATAACCTCTATATATAATTTTATTATCCAGTTCAAAATAAATACATCAAAATGTCTCTAATGCTTAGGGCATTTCCTAACACTAATTCTTATTCTAATCATTTCTAGTGGGTTGTAAGTGCTTATGAACTTACTTTATGTCTACTTACTATTCTACTTTGGCTTTGTGGTTGTGTTCTAAACTGTACCAACACAATGTATGTATAGTACACTTTCTATACTAAAAATTTTGACACAGGCTATCTTGGCTAATTTGGGTGTGCTAATTATGACCAGCTTCTGGATACTGTGTGATCCCTACTCGGAAATCACTTTTTGTACTCAATCTACTAGTTTAAGCGTACTGACTCTAAATATATCAATTTCGAGTTGTGAAAATGTCGTCTTGACCCTTTTCATGATACTGTGTATATCTCGTTTATAACTTCACATTTTGTGCTCTATTGACCAATTTGAGCATACTGATCATAAATATATCAGTTTGGTGTTAAGAAAATGTTATCTCGACTATTTTCTCAATACTGCATATTTACCATTCAAAATTCACTTTTGTGCTTAGATAACTAATTTGAGCGTATTGATTATAAGTACAACAGTTTCGTGTCAAGAAAAGGTCGTCTTGATCAATTTCTTGATACTGCATTTCACACACACGTACTCACATGTGATAAGGTGAATTGATTTATTTTCGGTTGTCCCTTTCATTGTACAAATAGAAATTAAATGTTTCATTACTCCATTTAATTCATTCAAATTGCTAATTTAAACAGTATTCATATACTTAATTACTTGTCTCAAAATAAATTACGTTCATGAACATGGTAGATATTACAATCTATTCTCTTTAAAAATTTTCATCCTTAAAAATCAGAATAACTTTGGGAAGTCTCTTTTCATGTCCTCTTCGCGTTTCCATGTGACTTCCTTGATGTTGTGATTTCACCACAAGACTTTCATAAGGGGTATGACTTTATTCTTTAGCTCTTTTTCTTCTCTGGCCAGGATCTGCACAGGTCTTTTCTCATAAATCAGATCAGCATGCACTTCGACGGGTTCTTGACTCAAAACATGAGAGCTATCTAGCACATACTTCTTCAACATAGAAATGTGAAAGATGTTGTGCACTGAAGCTAACTTGGAAGGAAGCGGTAATCTATACACTACGTTTCTGACTCTTTCAATTGTCTTGAAAGGTCCTATGTACCTAGAGCTGAGCTTCCCTTTCTTTCCATAACGCATAACCCCTTTCATGGGTGCTACCTTGAGAAAGACTGAGTCTCCTACTTGAAACTCTAAGGGTCTACAGCACTTATCAGCAAAACTCTTCTAGCGACTATGTACTATATCTAACCTTTCTTATATCAGCTTCACGTCTGCCGTGGTATTCTGGATGAAGTCCGCGTTAACTAGTCGTTTCTCTCCGATCTCATTCCAATGAACTGGGGACCTACATTTCCTTCCATAAAGTGCTTCATACGGTACCAATCCTATTGAGGAGTGACAGTTGTTATTGTATGAGAACTCAATTAAGGATAGCTTCTCGTCTCAGTTCCCCTTAAAGTCTAGGATGCAAGCTCTCAACATGTCTTCCAATGTCTATATGGTCCTTTCAGACTGCTCATCGGTTTAAGGGTGGAAGGTTGTGCTGAACTTTAACTTGAATCCTAATGCAACCTGAACGCTTTGCCAAAACCTAGATGTGAAATGACCGTCATGATCTAAAATGATTGACTTTAGCACTCCATGTAGCCATACTATCTTGGCCACATAGATCTCTGCTAATCGTTCTACTGAATAGCTAACCTTTATGGCTAAGAATTAGGTTGATTTCATCAATCTACATATGATTACCTAGATTGTATCATTGCCATCGGCCTCCTTGTTGGCTTTTCCCAGATGGTAAAGGGTTTCACAGTTTTACTCCTTAATCAACTCTAGCCATCTTCATTGCCTCATGTTGAGCTCTTTCTGTGTGAAGATATACTTGAGGCTCTGATGGTCGGTGTAGATCTCATACTTGACTCCGTAGACATTGTGCCTCCAAATTTATAGTGCAAAAACTACCACTATGAGTTCCAGATCATGCATTGGGTAGTTTTTCTTGTAGGCCTTAAGCTGTCGTGAGGCGCATGCAACTACTCTGCTATTCTGCATCAAAACGGCTCCTAATCCCATCTTAGATGTGTCACTAAAAATTACAAAGCTTCCTTGACCAGTGTCTGGAATGGTTAGTACTAGAGCGCTTGTGAGTCACCGTTTCAACTCTTGAAAACCTTCCTTACACTTGTCTGTCTACTCAAACTTCTTTTCCTTTCTAGTAAGTGCTATGAGTGGAGCGGCTAACTTAGAAAAACCTTTGATAAAGCATCGGTAATATCCTGCTAAGCCAAGAAAACTATGTATTTCTGTCACATTCTTCAGAGTTGGCCACGCACTAACCACCTTAATCTTCGTGGGGTCTACAGATACTCCTTCTTTGGAGACTATGTGACCTAAGAAATGAATCTTCTCTAGCTAAAACTCACACTTAGAGAATTTGGCATACAACTGGTGATTCTTCAACACGTGTAAGATGATCCCTAGGTGCTCTGCATGCTCCTCCTTCGTCTTGGAGTATATAAGTATGTCATCGATGAATACGTTGACAAACTTATCCAGATAGTCCTTAAATATGTGGTTCATTAAATCCATGAAGGCAACTGGGGCATTTGTTAGCCTGAATGCCATGATGAGAAATTTGTAATGTCCGTATCGCGTTTGAAAGCTGTCTTAGGTACATTCTCCTCCCGGATTCATAGTTGATGGTACCCTGAACGCAGATTGATTTTTAAGAATACTGCAGTGCCTCAAAGTTGGTCAAATAAGCCGTCAATTCATGACAATGGATACTTATTTTTAATAGTGATCTTGTTCAACTCTTTGTAGTCGATGCACATCCTTAGTGTTCCATCTTTCTTTTTCACGAACAGTACGGGTGCTCCCCATGGTGAAAAACTCTGTTGAATAAATCCCTTGCGCATCAAGTCCTTTAGTTGGGTTTAGAGCCCCTTAAGCTCTGTGGGGGCCATTTAATATGAAGCCTTAGAGATGGGGGCTGATCCTAGCAGAAGCTTAATCTCAAATGAGATTTCACGCTCTGGTGGAAGTCCTGGAAGGTCCTCTGGAAATACTTCCATGAACTCTTTGATTATCGGCACGTTTTTGGGTCCGATTTTCGTTTCTTGGGTGTTATCCACCACATGTGCTAGAAATCCCGTGCATCCACTAGATAACATCTTGCGAGCCTTCATTGCTGAAATTATCATCTTTGGTCGCTTCAGAGGCATAAATGAGTAGACAAACTTCTCACATCTGATAGGTCCAAAAGCAACTTTCCGCCTCTGACAGTCTATGATGGTGTTGTGCTTCGCGAGGAAGTCAATTCCCAAGATTACATCATAATTAAACATGTCGATGATGATCAGATCAACACTCAGCTCTCTACCACAGATAATTACTGGTACGTAATGCACCTAGTAATTAGATAACAAAACTTCCCCTGAAGGAAGAGCTATCCTAAAAGTCTGGTTCATCCTATCCAAGTCTCTATCTATCCTTCTAGCAAACTCGGATGATGCAAAAGAATGAGTGGCTCTAGAATCGAACAACACTAATGCTTTTGAGTTAGCGATAGAAAGCTGACTTGTCACCACGGCAGAAGTTCTAGCTTTAATGTTGTTCATCATATAAGCATAGATTCTCCCTTGGTTGTCTGGAGCTTCCAATTTGCCTTGCGATGTCAAAATCGAAGAGTAGTATGGAGTTGGTTACTCATTGTACGGGCTTGGTTTTGCTTGTTCTGTGGGTTACAAAAACAATTTTTGGTGAAGTAGCCTTCCTTGTCACAAATGAAACAGCCACCTGTCCCCGGGCTTGCATTTTCCCGGATGCTTTCATCCATACTTTGGGCACATCAGAAGTTATTTTTCGTTTCCTCCTCGATTGTTTTTCTTCTGTGAAAAATTCTTTTGTTGACCTTAGTTGCCTGGATTTCCCTTCCTCTTATGGTTATTACTAGGTTGCCTATTATTCTAGCTAGTGCCGGTGCCTTGTCCTCGGTGCTAAAACTCTTCACTCTACTTCCCTTGTGCCAGATTGGCTTGAGCTTTCTCCTCCTTCGTTACCTTGAAAATTTGAACCTTTCGCTCCCTATCCTGTCCTAGCCAATATTCGGCTCAGATGGCCCTGCTTACACACTCGGCCACAGTTGTCGGTCCATGGCTACCACTACAGGCCTGGACCATAATATTCATCCTAAACATTTTTAGCATTCACCTTACTCTTTCTCTCTCTATGGGCACCATGTCGGGACAAAGTCGAGCCAATTATTCAAACTTCCTGACTGCCTCCATCATAGTCATATTTCCTTAGCGTAAGTTGTTGAATTTTTCCTGTTGTGCTGCTAAGGCTTCTTCATTGAAGTACACCTCTTTAAACTCCTTACGAATTCTATCCAACTTATCTCATTGACGTTTCTTTTGATCGTTACCTTCTTCCACCATTGACGTGCCTCCTTTTGCAAGGCAAAAGATGCGCACATTACTTTCTCTTGGTCTGTCAATCTCATGAAATCCAAGATTCTTGGATATGCATTAGCCAGTCGTCGGCCTCTAAGGGGTCAGAGGTTCCTTTGAATTCTAGCGCCTTCATTCACCGGAATCTCTCATATAATTTATCTTCCCTAAAGATAGACTGAGGAACGTTTGTTGTTGGAGGAGTAGTTGCTACTGGAGGTGCTAGTGGTGGTTCAAGAAATTCCCTTCCTTGTGGAGCCTCTTGGACTAGGGGAACCTCCTACGGAATCTCCGAGGCTGATGGAGCTTCCTGAACTGGTACCTTTACTGCCTGTGTTGCCTGATTTTGCCATCTTAGTTGTTCTCTTAGTTGGTTCAGGTCGTGTTATTGCTTCCCCAACATTTCCCTCATAACTACGAGTTGGGCCACTAAGTCCTCATCCCACGATGCTCGGGCTGTTTATGAGTGAGGGCGAACCATGTTAACTTATGGAATCCTATGATGAAAGGAAAAAGTTTGTGAGTATTTTGCTCTCATGCTTAGGAGTCATAGTTGCACACCACTTAACTTAATTGCTTAACTATTATATCTTTCTCTTTTACCATGCCTCACATATCATGACATTTAATACGAATCACATCATATAACATCGTATCAAACGTCGTTGTAGTGCCAGAAGTCATCCTGCACCTTCTGTCACACTATAGATCATGTGCTAGTATACGTACATATGTCATTTGGTAATAGCATATTACTTTTCAAAAAGTGAGTGCAGAATTTTGGTCTGTCGAGAGTGGTAAACTCTTTTCCATACAAAACTTAAAAGAAAATACACAACTAGGTCTAATGGGAGTAAGCTACTACTTCCCACAGTACCTGTATACATGGTCTAAGCAAACGCTACACTAGAGTAGATCCTTATCATTCTGAGGAAAGTCCTGATTCTGCATTATAGATGTCCTCCTCCTCGTCTTCATCAAGGGGAAATTCCTCTAGATCTTTATTATCTTCTACATCGGAACTGGCCTCGTCATCACTAGCTATGATGACCTGAGGTTCAGGCTCATACAACTCCATCCACTCATCATCACTGACAAAATAGGGGATGTCATCATCATCATTGTCATCCACCTCGGGATAGGGTTCTAGAAATGGTGGGGCTGGTGTGGGGTCTCCCATAAAATATAGCCATACATACTTAAATATACTTTGCGAATACATAAGGGTCTTAATACAACTTGAGATGAAACATACATACATACTTAGGAAATACTAAACTGGTCATTACTTAATATAAGTTTGGTTCTCAAAATAAAAAGGGTTACTTAACATCATGTGAAAGTAGAACTCGTGATGATATCCATACCCAACCCTCACTTTAGCCCTGTCACCATCATTATCCATCGAAGTCTAGCCTGTAGGTTTCTTACCTACAGCATGAACACACATGATAAGCTTTATGCTCAGCAAGTACAACACTTAACCCACAAAACTATCATTTAAAAACATATGCCATACCTTAAAGGCACGTCCCCTAACTTGACAGCATATACCATTAATAACTCTATAAAATAGAGTTATTTTACCACTTTTTCATGCCCAAAAATTAGCTTGTTCTTGAGAATTTTAGTCGTTTTTTATTTGTTTTTGATTTATTTTGTTTTGTACTTTAATTTAGATTTTCAAAAATTTTGTAAAGTGTTTATTTAACTTTCATCTTTTTCTAGTAGTATATTAAATAAGCTTAAAATTAAATATTTCTAATGAATCTGCTTATAGCATTTCATTTTGGAAATATCTAATTTTAGCACTTTGTTTTTCTGTAGTGTCAAAGAGGGCATCACTATTCATGTTAGGAAACTATGAAAACTAAGATTATCATGCATTCTATCGCACTGGATCCTTTCTAATTTCATGCACTGGATAGTAGTTAATGTACTACTATAGCAGTATTGTAGCAAGCATGTGTGACACTATAGTAGCACTATAGCAAGTGTGCTCCAAATACTATAATACTATAGCAAGCATGCGTGACACTGTAGCAGTCTGATCGCTATAGCATATATGCATCGATCACTGTAGCACTGTAGCAAGTTTCAAATTTTGTGTTGTGTAGCATTGAATACTATAGCATGTTTGAAAATTTGTGTTGTGTGGGCGCAAAACACTGTAGCAAGTTTGAAAAGTTTATTTGAAGGTTAAGTAGAATAGTGTAAATTTATGTTTATAAAAGGGGGCATTCTTAGAAAGATTAGGAGGGGGGATATGCTCATTGTCTCTCATTTTTGCCTTACTTTCATTCTCATGTTTTCTCTCTAGAATATTGTAAGAATGTTTTGCAAGTTAGGCCAGAGTTCTTGGATGAGGCTAGAGATGATCTTATATATATATTGAGCTTGTTTGTATTTTGATTCTTTATGGTTTGTAAGGTTTATACATTCGAATAAATAATTTTCTTTCATCTCATTTATTTCTCACATCAATTTATTTTGTTGACAACTTTTATATAAATTCAGTCAAGCTTTTTTTATGTAATTGTTGTATGATACAATATGTTGATAAATGTAGTTTTATAAGTAGTCTTTTACTACATTATTGCTAATAGTATATTGTCGCTTTTAGATTTCGTGTAAGACAATATTTTCTAGCACTTAACGTAAGAATTTTATTTACTCGAATAATTTACAAGTTCTTCAAATCTTATCTTCCGATTGATTGTTTGGAATGTGAAACTTTCAGTTGAGTCAATTTGTAAATCAAAAATTCAAATAGGTGAACAAAGCATATAGGGGATACTCGATGTCTTACCATTTTTAACTATTGAATTTTCTCTACTTTAAATTGCATTCTCTTTTAATCAAATTGCTCTAAAATCACAAAAATGTTTTCTTTCTTTTCTTGTTTAATTGCGTACCTCTCTAATACCTGTGTTCTACTAATCTCTTTTGTTTGTTTTTGTTACCTCCTCGTGGGATCGACCGTCCTAATTATATTACAACTGACCGCTTTGTTTTGTCATAATTTGGGCATAATCAACCATATCTCAAAGCATATATCATAACTTAAAAAAAACATATCATACATTGAAACATATATCATAACTTAGAAGCATAACATGTATCATACAACTCTTAAGCATATTGTGTATCATGCATGAACTGATTATGCTCAATTATGCTTCATTATGTATTATCCTTCTTTACTTGTCTGAGGACCCATGTGTCAGTACCAAATATGCACAGATCTTGGAATTCACTGGGACCACAAACTTTCTTTGGAGCCATGGCTTGTCATACTCAAACTGAAAACCTCCTAGTAGATCGAGAGGCCGGTATGACATGCTCAACAAATCTTGACTCGCTTCTTAATTACCCAATTGTTGAGATCATGAATTACTATCATCATGTCATGAACTCTATCTTGTTATTCAGTAATCATACGTGATTAAAGAATAAAAACATACTTATCGTAAAAGCTGACTAAAATGTCTTCATCATGTTATTCATCACTCAAACACAATTAAGGAATAAAAGCATTCTCATTGTAAAAATAACTGTTTAAAACCATTTTCATTTATGCTGTAGGCGGAGTTGTACTTACCTGATCTGTAGGCAGCTTATACTATGCCTTGTTGTAACACAGGTGTCTGCCTGTAGTCATAACACATTCCATTAATACTCATTTTTAAGTCACTAATATCGTTAGTGACCTAGGCATTTATTGACATATGTTATCGATTACTATCGGTACTAAACTGTTATCTTTTTGGAGAGTTTGTTTAACTATCATCTAATTGTGGTTAATTGATTTATTTATTTAATAAATCAATTAACGTCTCTCTCTCTCTCTCTCTCTCTTGGTCATGCTAGCTAATTGGCTTGTTAACTAATCGGCCATTTAAGGTAATTGAGATACCTTGACTATCCTACTGATTTTAAAGATTATTCACAAGCATATTTTTCATTTTGAGAAACACATACTCTTTAAAAACAATCCTCTTAACACCCGTTGAAAGGTGTGGTCATTGTCTTAAATCCTTTGTCTCATTTTTAAAGAACATTCTTTGGTGTTAAATCAACAATATGGTTTTTGAACCTCTTTTGAAAAACTGATAACAACTTGCTTAAAAATATCAAATTTGTAAAATTGACAAAAATGATTTTAAGGTCTCAATGAGACAGACAACTTTCATATTCATCTCAGAGCTTGGTTCAGACACTAGTCTCTCCTAAACATATCAAACCCATGGCTCTACTTTGGCCCAATTTTAGAAAATTTCCCAGGTTTTAGTTTAAAAAAAAAACAGCTTTGTTTAGGCCCTAAAGCGGCAAAATTTTTGATACTTAAGTAGCCCATTTTTACGTTTTCGACATGGTCTACATTTTTCGTGTTGAGCCTAGAAATAGATTCAGACTCGAGGTTACCCATTTTTACAAAAATCTGAAACTATCCCTGCCTCTAGGATTACAGTCCTAGTTTTGACCTCTGGTCAGAAAACCATCCAAAAGCCTATCTTAACATTGTTTTTAGCCTAGGCCTGTTTCACACAAAAATGTCCATTACGAAATTTCATAAAACTTTCATGTTTACATATTCTCGAAATCCATCTATATCATGCTCAAAGCTATCAAAATCCATGGCTGAAAAATAGGGGTAGTTTTGCTTTTTATGCAAACCCTAACTATCCAAGCATACCATAAACCATAAAAACAAAAACCATAATCACGCAACTACATAACCATATGATAAAGTGCTTAAAGCTCAAAATAAACTTATTACAACCTATGTGCTCAAATACATAATAAATCCCTTTGATATCAAAGCTTAACTAAAGACAATAGCCACAAAGAAAAAGGTCCTAGCGATTACATTTGTGTGACCCAAAGAATAAGTTCATTCCAAGTAATTTATGACAAATTTTTGGATTTGTTTTTGGCTAAGAGGGGGTTCGACTGGCTTACAGGAAGAAGAAGAAAATTTGGTTGCTTTAGAGTGTGTTGGGGAGCAAGAACAAGAAAATGGTTCAAATGGTCAAGGTGACCTATTTATAGACCAACCCTAAACAAGTTTAAACAACTCTAAGTAACTTTATTAAGCTTAACTGCCTAAGCTTGGGGGGAATGAAAAATTTTAGCTACTGGCCCATGTAGAAAACCTAGGGAGGATAAAAAAGAAAAGAAAAACAGCCCACATTTGCATTTATGGCTTTACAAAAGGCAATAGTGCTTGTCCACTAAAAACCCCTTTTTTTAATTCAAAAATTCCAAGCATGTTTCCTTATTTCAAGGAAATCTTTTTCATCTTGTCTCTTGGCTACTAGGTATGATTTTTGAGGTGGAAATTTATCTACAAAAGCTTCTCTTATCAGTCCAATTTCCCACAATAGTATTCAATAATTGTCCTGTTGTGTTCCAAACCTTTGCCAAAAAATGGATTCTCTTGATCCGATTCTTATTCTAATCATTTCTAATGGGTTGTAAGTGTTTATGAGCTTACTTTGTGTCTACTTACTATTCCACTTTGGCTTTGTGGTTGTGTTCTAAACTGTACCAACACAGTATACGCATAGTACACTTTCTGTACTAAAAGTTTTGACACAAGCTATCTTGGCTAATTTGGGCGTGCTGATCATGAATTTATCAGTTTTATGACCATTTGAGGTCACCTTAACCAGCTTCTAGATACTGTGTGATCCCTACTTAGAAATCACTTTTTGTGCTCAATCGACTAGTTTGAGCGTACTGACTCTAAATATATCAGTTTCGGGTTGAGAAAATGTCATCTGGACCTTTTTTATGATACTGTGTATATCTCATTCATAACTTCACGTTTTGTACACAATTAACCAATTTGAGCATACTGATCATCAATATATTAGTTTCATGTTAAGAAAATGTCATCTCGACTGTTTTCTCGATACTACATATTTACCATTTAAAATTCATTTTTGTGCTCAGATAACTAATTTGAGCATGCTGATTATAAGTACATCAGTTTCGTGTCAAGAAAAGGTCGTCTTGACCAATTTCTTATTATTGCATGTCACACATACTCACTTACATGTGATAAGGTGAACCGATTTATTTTCAGTTGTCCCTTTCGTTGTACAAATAGAAATTAAATGTTTCTTTACTTCGTTTAATTCATTCAAATTGCTAGTTTAAACAGTATTCATAGGCTTAATTACTTGTCTCAAATTAAATTATGTCCATGATCATGGCGAATATTACAATCCTAAATACACATTTTTCAATGCATTTTAAAACCTCAAAAACAATTTTAAAACGTTTAAGCCAATTATAATCCGAAAATTTCGGTATTATAACTGTTTAAAAATTCACTTTCTCACCGTCACAGAAATACATAAAATGCTCATTTGGCATAGTTTCTATTATATACCTATCCAAAATCTCAGTATAAATACATAAATCTCATTTTTATTCAATTTTACAGAATAGCAAAATTTGAATTCAAACTACTAAGAAAATTACCTTCTACTTTTAAAAAATTACCTAAAATTATTTCTTTTTTTAACAATCCTCAAAACAAGTCAATATCAACCTATCAAAATTTTCTCTTAGGGTTTGGTAATCTTAACCCCACATAAAAATGAAGAACAACATAACATAACTTATGTTTGAACTCTAGTATCACAAACAACTCTAAAATCAAGCTAGAAATTGATTTTCAACTTGATTTTACCCAAAATAATCAAAATCATCCCAAATCTATTTTTGTTCCACAATAATCATATCCATGAAAACACATGAAAATCAAAATGAAAACATAGTTTAAGGAGCTTACTTGGTTGTTTGTGTAAAAGTCACTCGGTTTTGAAGTTTTACCAACTTTTCTCACAATTTTGTGTGATTTTTTTAAAACTTGGAAGGTGGAGAACATTAATGGAGGTTTAGAACAATTTTTTTTAGTTTTTCTACTCCCATGAACGTGTGATAAATATCCTTTGCATTTCAAATCCAAAAAGGTGATAAATATCCTTAGGGGTAAAAGTGTAATTTCTAAAAGTTATGGGGTAAAATTATAATTTTTGGGGGACCTTTTTGTAAAATTTATAGGATAAATTCAGCTGATACCTAGCTAGTTTTGAACCATTATTCCACATGCATGGCTTCTTCAAGAAGCAAATTATTGCTCAATTCTTTCAAATTTTGACTTTTGGTCAAAATTGCTTTAAAAATCCAAAATATCACAACCATTGATCTAAAGTATCTTTCATCTCATCCCATGATTTTGGATGAACACATATCATATATTATATATTATTGCAACTTGAATTGGACTAGATGTAGTCTGAGCTTTATCTGTCAAAAATTTGACCAAAAAGTCAAACCAGTCAAATTTCGTAATTGGCTCCCCAGAGTGCTGTTAAGGCCTCTCGAGTCATCGAAACTGTTTAAATCGGTCTATAAACCCTAGATAGTTCTTTTTTTTTTTCTGTCAAGGGTTTATAGTTAGTACATCTCTAGTTTCAGTAAATTTTTTTTCTCAGTATCAAAAATGTACTATCTAAAGCATTTCGATCCAAAATATGCACCGGTCACTATATTTTCACTTCAAAATTAGTGTAAAGCATTCATAAATTATATTTAAATTTTAGAAATATAATTAATGTACTTTTTTTACAAAGATATTATTTATTAATACTTTAAATTAGTTAAAAAGCCGTAAAAGTCCTGGCTATCACAACTCGGCATGGAGGCGTGCGTGGTGGTAGAGTGAGTTATCAGAATTTTCCTATTTTAAATGAATTTATATATATATATTTATAAGAGTTTTTAAGTTAAAAGTTTGGTATTAACATTGTGATAGCCGAGACTTTTACAGTTCTTGGACTGAGGCAAAGTATTAATAAATAATATCTTTATGCAAAAAATATGCGTTAATTATATTCCTAATATTTAAATAGAATTTATGAATGCTTTACACTAATTTTGAAGTGAGAATATGGTTATGGTAATGAATTTTAGATCGAAATGCTTTAAACAATGCATTTTTGATATCGAGAAAAGAAAATTACTGAAACTAAAGGTGTACTAACCATATACCTTGGATAGAAAAAGATGAATTATCTAGGGTTTATAGAGTGATTTATATAGTTTCGATGATTCGGATGGCCATAGTGGCACTCTTGGGAGCCAATCGTGAAATTTGACCAATTTAACTTTTTGGTCAAATTTTCGACAAATAAAGCTCGGACTGCCTTTAGTCCAATCCGATTATAATATATATAATATATGATATATGTTCATTCAAAATCAAGGGATGAGATGAAAGATGCTTTAAATCAATGGTTGTGATATTTTGGATTTTTAAAACAATTTTGACCAAAAGTCAAAGTAGAAAGAATTTAGCAATAAATTACTTCTTGAAGAAGCCATGCATGTGGATGAATGGTTCAAAACCAGCTAGGGATTAGCTGAATGTATCCAAAAATTTTTACCAAAAGGTCCCTCAAAAAATTACATTTTTACCCCCCTTAACTTTTTGAAATTACACTTTTGCCCCTAAGGATATTTAACACCGTTTTGGATCTGATTTCACATGTTCATGGGAGTGGAAAAACTGCATAAAATTACTCTATACCTCCATAAGCATTTTCAAGCTTCCAAGTTTTAAAAAGTCACCAAAAATTGTGAGAAAATTGATTAAACTTCAAAACTGAGTGGATTTTCACACGAGCAGTCAAGTAAACCTCTTAAACTATGTTTTTATTTTGACTTTCATGTGTTTTCAAGAATGTGGTTATGTGGAACAAAAATAGATTTGGGATGATTTTGATTATTTTGGCGAAAATCAAGTTGAAAATCAAGTTTTATCTAGGTTTTAGAGTTGTTTGTGATGCTAGAGTTTAAACATAAATTTTGTTATTTTGTTCTTTATTTTTATTTGGGGTTAAGATTAAGTTTAAACATAAATTTTGTTATTTTGTTCTTTATTTTTATTTGGGGTTAAGATTAAGTTTAAACATAAATTTATGTGGGGTTAAGATTACCAAACCCTCAGAGAAAATTTTAATAGGTTATTGTTGACTTGTTTTGAGTGTTTATGTTAAAAAAAAAAAAGAAAGAAATGATTTTTGGTAATTTGTGATGCTTGACTTTAAACATAAATTTTGTTATTTGGTTCTTCATTTTATGTGGGGTTAAGATTGTGATAACCGGGAATTTTGGATTCTCGAAGTAGGGCAAAATTGTATGTATATAACAATTTTAATGAATAAAATGTGAAAAAAGTTATGTTTTAATACTGTTGTGAATAGTGTAAAAATGTTCTGGCAATGTTAAAGTGTGTGAGTTCGGGGATGGAAAATCTTACCAGACATAATTGGGTGAGACGGTTCGAAATCAGAGCCGAAAACCCTAGAGAGTGCATTGAAATATACTAAAACAATAGAAATTTACCGTAGAGAATTCTGATCAAACGGAAGCAAAATAAGACAAACCGATCACATTTGAGGCCCCAAGAACCTGCATATGCGATTTCGGTGAAGTTCCATTCGGATCGGATTACAGTCAAAAATTGACCACAAATTAATTAATGAATTAATATGAATAGTTGGATGACATCACCATGATTATGTCATAAACAAAAATTAATTTCCTTAATTAGGAAAGTCATTTTGAAAGGTGTATGGTTTAGATTAGGTTACTTTATGATCAATGTAATGACCGCCATTTTCATGGCACCTACTTACCATGTAATAAGTCATTAAGGAATAAAATGGACATAATTTAATGTCCTTTAGCAAATTTAAGAAACATGGTCAAGTACACGACCGTGTAAGAGGCTGTGTACCGCTCAGATAGATGAATGTGTTTCAAAGACATGGCCGTGTTGAGTAGTCTCAACTAGTACATGCTCGTGTCTGAAATGTACACGCCCGTGTTGCGTTGCACACGCACGTGTAAGAGTCTGTGTAGAAGGCTGTGTAATGAGCCGAGAGCCACTGTAATGACTCTCATGAATTATGAAACTTAATTACTATGTAATGATGTAATTAAGTTAATAAGCACAGTGTGCTTTTCAGTTGAATGAATTAAACAGGAATAGTAACATTTAATTACTATTCATGCAATGAAAGGGGTAATCGACAGTGAAATTGGTCCACCGTATTATGTGAGTATGCGTTGAGACACGCAATATCAAGAAACCGGTCTAGACGACCATTTCATGATACAGAATTGATGAGCTAGTCATCAGTACGCTCAGACTGGTCATCTGAGCGCAGCAGTGATAATTGCCCTAATAGATGTACAGTATCGAGAAAAGTGGTCTAGATGACCTCTTCTCGCCCATAGACTGACAAAATCAAAGTCAGAACGCTCAGATTAGTCAGTCAGATAGTGAATAGTAATTAGTGAATAGTGAATAGTGAGTAGTGAGAAACGCAGTGTCAGGTTAGTGGCCAAGACGGCCTTAATCTGGCATAAAACTGATATATTAATAGTCAGCAGGCTCAATCTGGTCAATTGAGCATAAAATGTAGATTTTGTTTAAGGGATACGTAGTATCGGGATGAGGGTCAAGACGACCTTTTCTCGCCCCGAAACTGATATATTTAGACTCAGGACGCCCAAATTAGTCAATCGGGCACTTGACACGTTTTTCGAGACGGGGTCATGCAGATCCCGAAAACTGGTCCAGAAGACCTCAGATGGACGTAAAACTGATAAATTTGAAATCAGCACGTCCAAATTAGTCAAGAGAGACTGTGTTTGAAATTTCACGCGAAAATGCCTCGTTATGCGTGCACAGTGTCAACACAGTGTAGGCCTAACCACAGTATCAAGAAATTGATCAAGATGACCTCTTCTTGATATAAAACTGATATATTTGGAATCAGAATGCTCAAATTAGTCATTTGAGCACAAAAAGTAATTTTTGACCGGGAACCATACAGTATCGGGAAACTGGTCGAGACGACCTCGGATGAAGATAAAACTGATATATTTGGGTTCAGCACGCCCAAATTAGTCAGTATAGCCTATCTTAAAATTTTTCAAAAAAATTAGTATAAAGGAGGAAATTTTGGGGATTATAGAAAAATAGCCCCCATATTTTTCCAAATCACATTTTCTCCCTCCCATACCACACGAAGATGAACAGTGACCAACTATCGAATCCGGCCTCCGTTTTTGACACCGCCGGCACCATTGGAAAGCTCTCGACGAGCTGATTCCAACGGTGGGCCGAGTCGACCGAACCGATGCCGGAGCACGCCGCACGCGCCGCCCAAAGCCGCCGGTGGCCGAATTTTTCAAACCGCCGTATCTCCGCCGTCCGACGTCCAAATGCCACGATTCCGGTCCCAATGGATTCGTGGTGAAGAGTAGAACAAAACCCAGGCTTCATTTCACATCAACAGCCGCCGAATCGCGCCGCCCCAGGTTCGCCGTCGCCGTCGCCATCGCCGCCGTCGGATCTCGCTATTCCGGCGGAGTTGAGTTGCAAGGTCGGTGTCAAAATGCTCAGAACAACACGTAGATCAAAAGCCCCAAATCAATTTTGGGCAACAACGCCGGAAAAATGAAGATCCAACGCCGCCGCCGTCGCCGACTTTTCGAGAGCCGATTTCCGGTGATAGGAGCCTCGATTCGTGAAATTGACACCACCAATGGGTTCCTCTCGTCGAGCTCTTCAAGATGGTGGTCGCCACTTCCATCGCCGCCGTGGTCAACGGTCGGTCAACGCCGGTCAACGGCCGTTCAACGCCGGTCAACGGCGGTCAACGCCAGTCAACAGCGACCCGGAGACCGAAAATTGAAGAATGGCCCGTTGGCCTATTTTCGACGTTCCGGACACATCCGCGGCATCGGATTTGCAAACTGGAGTTTCAAAAGTGAAGAACGACGATTCAAAGATTGCACGGTCGAGACCGAACGGTTCGTCCGACCGCCGACGGGAACGATTTTGGTAGTAGTGTTGATCTATTTATTCCTCAATTTAATATTGGAAATAATTATGTAGTAATTATGGTTTAATGACTTGAGGAATTGTAAGAAAAAAGGGTGAAATATCGAAAAAGAGAATGTGAGAAAATGTGAATATTTTTACGTAAAAAGCGGAGCTTTTACGTAAAAATTAGGCCTCTGGTTTAGTACGTGGCAGGTTAGAATAGGTTAGATGGTTTTGAGGCGTTTCCTAAACGCCGGAAACCCAAAAATTAAGCGGAAATGCTGCCGAAATTTCTAAAACGGCACAAAGGGGTATTTTAGGAAACGAGGGCTGAAAATGTGATCGGGATGGAAACCCGAGCTCCCTCGATGACCTAGGTCTGGGAAAGAAGGACGGACGTTGTGAGGATTAGTGAACCGCCCCATTAGAAATTTCGTAATGTAAGAAAACGACCCCTATGTCAGAATAGTACCACCCGAGGGACAGGTGCGATCGAAGTATAAAATTTGGGGCGATTACATCGGTAACGGTAACCCGATAGGCTAAATAGTCATACGAGAGGTATTCAGTATGTTGACTGGTTGGTTAGCCAGTCAAGGACCAAGTCGGAATGGGATAGTGAGAGACAGTGATTAATTTGTCAAGTAGACAAATTAATCAAGCACGATTAAAAAAAAATTAGATATCAAATTTCCCAAAGTAGAGCAGTCGGGTACCGATAGGCATCAGTACCACACAACAATAAGTTTATTAGTTCCTAACGATAGAGTGACCTAAGAGCGATGTTAATTAATTTATTGGGTAAATAAATTAATTAACAATGATTAGAAAATCAAATTCTTAAGAAGAGGGCAATTAGTACCGACAAGGATCGGTACCATATAACGAGAATTTTTATTAGTCACTAATGACCACGGTGACCTAAGAGTGAATGTTAATGTAAATGCATTATGATTACAGGGAGGTACCTGTATTGTGACGAAGGCGAGAGTATAAACTGTCTGCTGACAGGTAAGTACAACTCCGCCTACAGCATGGATAAAATGAATTTAAAATGATGCTTTTCCAGTATTTTAAGTATGTATCTTGCACACGATGCTGCACAGCATACATAAGAGCATATAGCTTCACAATCGAGTAGATTGATGAAAGAACAAGATAGAAGCCATAGATCCCTACCGTGTAGGATTGGGGACAGCTTAGAGAAGCGTATGGCTAGAACAGTTAAACAAGATGGAATTAAATAGGTGTGTCGTACCGGCTCCTTCAGTCGAAGGGGTTTCCAGTTAAAGAAAGTTCAGGCCACAAGTTGAGCATCAGTTGATGGCTCTTCGGCATTAGTTGACCTCGGGCGTTACCGTTGGTCTGCGCGCACACGGTACTGACACATGGGCCCTAAATAGACAAGAAAAGAAAAGAAAAGTTTGAAGCATAAATGAACATAACCGGATCATGCATTAGTTATAGTTCGCTATGCTTTCTTTTTCAGTAGAGTGCATACAGTACACGATGCTTCTGTCATGCATAAAGTATGTGAAGTTTTATATTCAGTGTTATGACATGTTATGTGATGACATGATATGTGAGCTGATATGTGATATGCTTATATGATATATGATTTATTAAGTGATATATGTCATGCCTATGATTTTACGTATGTGCTATGTTTTAAACATGTTTTGCGGTTAACATGTTGTACTTACTGGGCGTAAAGCTCACGGAGTGTGTTCATGCTGTAGGTAAGCATCCTACAGCGTAAACATCAAGGGACGATGATGATGGCGGAGGTGGATGTGAGGATGAGGTTATGGATACACCGCGAGTATTCTTCCGCACAGTATGAGTAAATAATATTTTGAATGGTGACAGTTAAATAGTATTTTGAATAGTAAAGGTTAAATGGTATTTTGGAACAGTAAACAGTATATGTACGAGTAGTATATTTATAGTCTTAAATTTATAGTCTTAAAAAAAAAAAAAATCCCTCTAAATTTATAGTCTTAAATTCAGCAAGTTTAAGTATCGTTTTTAAAGAAGCAAGTAATAGAGTTTACAGTGACGGTCCGGGCCGCTGAGGGCACGGGGCGTCATAGTTGGTATCAGAGCGGTTTCCTGCCATCCTACCTCACATCGCCGCATGCCTGCCTCATCTGTCCAAGTAAGTTAGTTTTATTTTTTGTCGGTAAATGTTTATCTATTGAAGATAACATTTTATAGTAATGAAACGACGAAATCTATGATGGCGAGGATAAGATGAAAAGATGCTGAGATCATTATACGAAAAATCACGACCGTGCAGTGCTAGAAAACTGCTCAGAGAAAGAACATGGATTGCTGCTCGAGTTGTACCGATCTTCAGGGCTAGTCGTCCACCAAGTTTCGAGTGGCAAACAGTACTCCTGCACTCTATGAGAATGTCAGGACTAGTTTCATGTTATCAAAGTGATTCCCTGATTGTACACCATTGACCAGGATAACGGAGTCCTGTTGGCTGTTGATATCTCTCAGGAAGATACTCTCGTGTGTATCGGGATCCTTATGACCAGGATGAGCTCTTAACTGTGTCGAGTTTCGCCATACCATGATCGAGCCAATCTCTGAGAGCAGTCCAGCATCAGCCCCAGTTTTTCTCTATGGGCAAGCAGGGAGTGAAACTGCCTAAGTTCTCTAGAGTTATGGATATACGAGAATTTGTTCATCGGACTGAAAGACTGCAGCTGATGTCCGGCGATATAGTTCTAACGTATGCTGTTCGCTACAAGGAACCGAAATGGACTTCTACAATACATGCCGAGACAAAAGTGGATCAAAACAGGAGAAGACCTAAAGAGAGAATGAGACCTTGCCAAACAAAATTAGTAGAGCGATCAAGTACGTCTAGCAAGCCTTATTAAGGAGATAGTGAACGCCGAGAGAAAAGTGCTTAACCCCGGGAACCCTACCAAGCCCAAGGCATTATAGCAGCCGCCATTATGGAGGGTGACCCGGTAGAACCAGCACCCCAACTGGCCGATGAAGAGTTCATGGCCGAGCACCAGCCAGAAGTACACGAGGGCAATAGGGAGCTGATGGAGAACCCCGAACCAGCCCCTATGTCTCCCGAACACCCCATGAAAGAGGAAGATAACGAGACTCTTTCCGACGCCCATCTCGACGGTGAGGGAAAGGAGATCCCCAACCGCTTTAGTAATGACGAAGTCATCATAGCCAGCGATGACGAGATCAGTTTCAGTTGAGAAGAAGAGGAGAACCCAGAGGAGTACTCACTCAGCGATAGTGACGATGAGGAGATGCCTGATACTGAATCAGGATTGTCCTTCCAATAGTAGTAACCCTTCTGCGGGAATGTTAGTTATGAAAATATATAGAGGGAAGCAGTAGCTCTCCCCCGTCAGTTATAGCATAATGTACTTGTTGGGATCGTATAGGGGAAGTGTGTGTCACTCCCGTTGAACTAGAATCTTGAATATATGTATAAATATTATGTGAAATACATTATGAGATAAGCAGTAAAGCTTTGCCCTAGGAGCCAGATAAAATTTTTTTCCACAGTGTGAGTATGATATGACAGGAAGTGCAGGACGAATCCTAGCACTCAGACGATGTCCCAATACAATGCGGTAATTGTATTGAACACACAGTATGAGAGAAAGAAAGGTGGATATAATGTGTATATTTATATCCATAATGTTTAAATAAGATTGTTAAGTAAGAAAGAAAACGATATGTGATACGAGTCCCAAATACAGAATTTAAGAGACTTATATTTTCCTTTTTCGCTGTACAATAGGGTTACATAGGAAAACATGGCAAGAATGAGAGCTTAGTTAAACCCAGCATCCTGAGAGGATGAGTTGATAGCACAGATCGCAGCCATGCGAGAGATGATGGAGAACCAGCAGCGGGAGCTAAACCAGCTTAGAGAACAGCTGGGCCAGCAACCCTAGGCACCACAGTCAGTAGAGATGCCAGCACAGGAGACTCTAGCAGCCCAGAAACTCTGAGGGAGCAAGCAGCTCCTTCAGCTCAGGAAGCACTAGCACCCATAGTAATGGCTGCTTTCGTAGCAGCAATTATTTTCTGCCAATCCCTAGGGAAGGCGACTTGTATGAGAGATTCCGACGCATGAAAGCGTTAGAATTCGTAGGAATCACCAACCCTATAGAGGCCGATGATTGGCTAACGAATATCCAAGTAATCTTGGATTTTATAGGGTTAATAGATAGAGAGAGAGAAAGTGATGTACGCACCCTTCACCCTGCGCAATGAGGCGCGTTAGTGGTGGAAGATGGTAACCATTAAGAGGAACATCAGAGAGATGAGCTGGAGCGATTTCATTGAGGAATTCAAGGAGATGTACTTCAACGAGGAAGCACTAGTAGCGCAGTAGGACGAGTTCGACAACCTGCACCAAGGTAGTATAACTGTTATGGAGGCAGTCAAGAAGTTTGAGCAGTTGGCTCAACTTTGTCCAGATTTGGTACCGACCAAAAGGAGAGAGTCAGACGAATGCTGAAGATGTTCAGAACGGAAATCACAGTTTAGGTCTGTAGCGGAGGGCACGGACCAGCGACACTAGCAGAATGTGTCAGCAAGACTATCTGAGCTGAGTACTAGTCGGCTCAGGATAAGGAGCGAAAGGCGCAGAATTTTAAGGCACGAAAGGAGGAGAAAACGCAAGCTGAGCAGGCTCAGGGGAAGTAAAACCCCGAGTTACAACACAGAGGACAGAATGTGGGAACCGGCCAGAATAGTAGGCATTCCCATAATAACAACAAGAGAAAAGGGGAATTAAGGCAATCAAGATTCACAGGAGAATTTCCCCCAGAAGAGAAACGACCAGGAAGGAAATGATAGCCAACTCGACGTGCACGAAATGCGGAAAGAGGCACTCAGGAGAATGTAAGCAAGGAGTAAGTGGTTGTTTCATCTGTGGCAAGAAAGGCCACTATGCCAAAAAAAAAAAAAAAAAGGCTTAGGACACAACGTTGTCATAAACTGTTGAAGGCGAAAAATCATTTTCAAACCAATCGGATGTGAAAAGTTCATCTACAAGGGTTTGTCGCCAGAGCAACCAAAGACGATGATATCAGCAGTGAAGGCTCACGAGATACAATCCAGTGGATGCACGGACTTCCTAGTATACGTAGCAGATAAGACTCAAGGAATAGAGATAGGACCCGACAACGTACCGATAGTCAGGGAATTCATGGAGATATTTCTAGAAGATCTTGCAGGACTCCAACCAGAGCGCAGGATCTCGTTCGAGACTGAACGTCTACTAGAATCAGCCCCATCTTTGAGGCCCCCTACAGAATAGGCCCTATAGAGCTAAAGGAGCTCCAAGCCCAGCTAAAGTACTAAATAGATAAGGGATTCATGCGATAGAGCTATTCACCCTGGAGAGCACCCATACCATTCGTGAAGAAGAAAGATGGACCACTGAGAATGTGCATCGACTACAGAGAGTTGAACAGGATTACGATTAAGAATAAGCATCTGTTGCCGCGAGTTAACGATCTATTTGATCAGCTCCAAGACGCTGTAGTGTTCTCGAAGATCGATCTACATCCCGAGTACCATCAACTACAGATCAGGAATGAAGATGTACCCAAAACAGCATTTCAAACGTGGTACGGACATTACGAGTTTCTGTTCATGTCACTCAGATTAACGGACGCACCAGCAACTTTCATGAACTGGATGAACCGCATGTTCAAGGACTATTTGGATAAGTTTGTCATTGGGTTCATCGATGACATACTTATACACTCTAAGACGAAGGAAGAGCACGAAGAGCACTTAATTATCATTTTGCGCATGCAACAGGACCATCAGTTATACACCAAGTTCTCCAAGTACGAGTTTTGGCTGGAGAAGGTCCATTTCCTAGACCACGTAGACCCCAAGGAAGGAGTATCTGTGGACCTGGCGAAAATTGATGCAGTTAGCACGTGGCCAGCTCAGAGGAACGAAACGGGAATTCACAGTTTCTTTAAACTAACAGGATGTTACCTACACTTAGTCGAAGGCTACTCAAAGTTAGCTGCTCCACTCACAGCGCTCACCAAGAAGGGAAAGAGGTATAAGTGAATCGATAAGTGTGAGGAAAGCTTTCAAGAGCTAAGATGAAGACTCATAAGCGCTCCAATGCTGACCATTTCAAATGTTGGTCAGGGAAGCTTTGTGATTTAAGCGCCACATCTAAAACCAAGTTGGAAACTGTGTTGATGTAGAGTGGTAGAGTAGTCGCGTATGCTTCACGACAACTCAAAAAAACCTTGAGAAGAGCTACCCAACGCGTGATCTGGAGCTAGTAGCGATAGTTTTTACGATAAAAACATGGAGGCACTACCTGTACGGAGTCACGTGCGAGATTTACATCGACCACTAGAGTCTCAAATGTATCTTCACGCAGAAAGAGCTCAACATGAGGCAGCGTAGATGGCTAGAGTTGGTAAGGATTACGACTGTGAGATCCTATACCATCCAGGGGAAGCCAATAAAGTGGTCAATGCGTAGAGTCAGAAGCATATTACTATGCCTATGGCTATTAGTGCCTTGTCAAGAGCGCTACAAAGGAGTTATGCGACAGCAAGATCAAGATTTTGATAGGGGGATTGTCTAACATGACCCTCCAATCGACGCTCCAAGAAGAGATCAAGATCGGTCAAGATTTTGATTTGTCCCTGCTCAAGTCCAAAAAGGAAGCTATAGAGGACAAGGGTTCAGAGTTTAAGATCCTTAAGGACGACATACTCTACTACAGAGATAGAGTATGTGTTCTAAAAGATGAAGAACTCAAGAAGCGAATCCTTTTGGAACCTTACGAGACGTCATATTCCGTACATCCGGTAGCGAATAAGATGTACAAGTACCTAAAGGAAAGTTTTTGGTGCCTTGGAATGAAAAATGACATTGTCGAGTTCGTCGCCAGCTGCCTTACGTGCCAGAAGGTTAAGGTAGATCACCAGCGCTCAGCAGGATAATCGTAGGAAATTAAGTTACCCGAGTGGAAATGGGACCAGATTACGATGAATTTCGTAATCGGATTGCCGAAGACGTCAAACGATAATGATGCAATCTGGGTGATTGTAGAAAAACTGATGAAATCAGTTAGATTTTTAGCAATGAAAGTTAGCTACTCGGTGGAACGACCAGTAGAAATCTATGCGGCACAGTTCGTGAAATGGCACGGAATACCAGAGTCGATCGTCTCAGATCGTAGTGGACGCTTTACCTCCAGATTTTGGCGAGGTGTTCAAGCCGCATTACGGTCCAAGTGAGAGTTCAGCATAGCATTTCATCCTCAGACCGACAGTTAGTCTGAGAGGACCATACAGATGTTAGAGGACATGTTGAGACCTGCGTCCTAGACTTCAAAGGAAATTGATATCAGAAGCTACCATTGAGCGAGTTCTCGTACAACAGCAACTATCATTCCTCGATAGGAATGGCACCGTACGAGACACTCTGTGGAAAGAAATGCAGATCTCTGGCTCATTAGTACGAGTTTGGAGAGAAACGAGTAGTTAGCTCGGACATCATCAAGAATACCATGTCAGACGTGAAGCTGGTACGAGAAACGTTAGATACAGCGCACAGTCGACAGAAGAATTTTGACGATAAGCGCCGTAGACCCCTCAAGTTTCAAGTAGGAGATTCGGTCTTTTTCAAGGCAGCACCCATGAAAGGGGTGATGCGCATTGAAAATAAAAGAAAGCTCAGTCCTAGGTACATAGGACCCTTGAGATAATAGAGAAAGTCGGGAAGGTGACTTATAGACTAACGCTTCCTCCCGAGTTAGCTATAGTGCACAACATCTTTCACGTCTTGATGCTGAAGAAGTACGTGCCAGACAGCTCTCATGTTCTTAGCCAAGAATCCGTTGTAGTATACGCTGATCCGACGTACGAGGAGAGACCCGTGCGGATCCTAGTCAGAGAGGAGAAGGTACTTAGGAATGAAGTATACCGCTAGTAAAAGTGTTGTGGCAGAATCATAGTGTTGAGAAAGCCACATGAGAATGGGAAGAAGACATGAGAAGAGACTTCCCGGAATTATTCTAATTTTCGAGGACGAAAATTTTGTAAGGGGGGTAGGTTGTAATGACCGCCATTTTCATGGCACCTACTTACCATGTAATAAGTCATTAAGGAATAAAATGGACATAATTTAATGTCCTTTAGCAAATTTAAGAAACATGGTCAAGTACACGACCGTGTAAGAGGCTGTGTACCGCTCAGATAGATGAATGTGTTTCAAAGACATGGCCGTGTTGAGTAGTCTCAACTAGTACATGCTCGTGTCTGAAATGTACACGCCCGTGTTGCGTTGCACACGCACGTGTAAGAGTCTGTGTAGAAGGCTGTGTAATGAGCCGAGAGCCACTGTAATGACTCTCATGAATTATGAAACTTAATTACTATGTAATGATGTAATTAAGTTAATAAGCACAGTGTGCTTTTCAGTTGAATGAATTAAACAGGAATAGTAACGTTTAATTACTATTCATGCAATGAAAGGGGTAATCGACAGTGAAATTGGTCCACCGTATTATGTGAGTATGCGTTGAGACACGCAATATCAAGAAACCGGTCTAGACGACCATTTCATGATACAGAATTGATGAGCTAGTCATCAGTACGCTCAGACTGGTCATCTGAGCGCAGCAGTGATAATTGCCCTAATAGATGTACAGTATCGAGAAAAGTGGTCTAGATGACCTCTTCTCGCCCATAGACTGACAAAATCAAAGTCAGAACGCTCAGATTAGTCAGTCAGATAGTGAATAGTAATTAGTGAATAGTGAATAGTGAGTAGTGAGAAACGCAGTGTCAGGTTAGTGGCCAAGACGGCCTTAATCTGGCATAAAACTGATATATTAATAGTCGGCAGGCTCAATCTGGTCAATTGAGCATAAAATGTAGATTTTGTTTAAGGGATACGTAGTATCGGGATGAGGGTCAAGACGACCTTTTCTCGCCCCGAAACTGATATATTTAGACTCAGGACGCCCAAATTAGTCAATCGGGCACTTGACACGTTTTTCGAGACGGGGTCATGCAGATCCCGAAAACTGGTCCAGAAGACCTCAGATGGACGTAAAACTGATAAATTTGAAATCAGCACGTCCAAATTAGTCAAGAGAGACTGTGTTTGAAATTTCACGCGAAAATGCCTCGTTATGCGTGCACAGTGTCAACACAGTGTAGGCCTAACCACAGTATCAAGAAATTGATCAAGATGACCTCTTCTTGATATAAAACTGATATATTTGGAATCAGAATGCTCAAATTAGTCATTTGAGCACAAAAAGTAATTTTTGACCGGGAACCATACAGTATCGGGAAACTGGTCGAGACGACCTCGGATGAAGATAAAACTGATATATTTGGGTTCAGCACGCCCAAATTAGTCAGTATAGCCTATCTTAAAATTTTTCAAAAAAATTAGTATAAAGGAGGAAATTTTGGGGATTATAGAAAAATAGCCCCCATATTTTTCCAAATCACATTTTCTCCCTCCCATACCACACGAAGATGAACAGTGACCAACTATCGAATCCGGCCTCCGTTTTTGACACCGCCGGTACCATTGGAAAGCTCTCGACGAGCTGATTCCAACGGTGGGCCGAGTCGACCGAACCGATGCCGGAGCACGCCGCACGCGCCGCCCAAAGCCGCCGGTGGCCGAATTTTTCAAACCGCCGTATCTCCGCCGTCCGACGTCCAAATGCCACGATTCCGGTCCCAATGGATTCGTGGTGAAGAGTAGAACAAAACCCAGGCTTCATTTCACATCAACAGCCGCCGAATCGCGCCGCCCCAGGTTCGCCGTCGCCGTCGCCATCGCCGCCGTCGGATCTCGCTATTCCGGCGGAGTTGAGTTGCAAGGTCGATGTCAAAATGCTCAGAACAACACGTAGATCAAAAGCCCCAAATCAATTTTGGGCAACAACGCCGGAAAAATGAAGATCCAACGCCGCCGCCGTCGCCGACTTTTCGAGAGCCGATTTCCGGTGATAGGAGCCTCGATTCGTGAAATTGACACCACCAATGGGTTCCTCTCGTCGAGCTCTTCAAGATGGTGGTCGCCACTTCCATCGCCGCCGTGGTCAACGGTCGGTCAACGCCGGTCAACGGCCGGTCAACGCCGGTCAACAGCGACCCGGAGACCGAAAATTGAAGAATGGCCCGTTGGCCTATTTTCGACGTTCCGGACACATCCGCGGCATCGGATTTGCAAACTGGAGTTTCAAAAGTGAAGAACGACGATTCAAAGATTGCACGGTCGAGACCGAACGGTTCGTCCGACCGCCGACGGGAACGATTTTGGTAGTAGTGTTGATCTATTTATTCCTCAATTTAATATTGGAAATAATTATGTAGTAATTATGGTTTAATGACTTGAGGAATTGTAAGAAAAAAGGGTGAAATATCGAAAAAGAGAATGTGAGAAAATGTGAATATTTTTACGTAAAAAGCGGAGCTTTTACGTAAAAATTAGGCCTCTGGTTTAGTACGTGGCAGGTTAGAATAGGTTAGATGGTTTTGAGGCGTTTCCTAAACGCCGGAAACCCAAAAATTAAGCGGAAATGCTGCCGAAATTTCTAAAACGGCACAAAGGGGTATTTTAGGAAACGAGGGCTGAAAATGTGATCGGGATGGAAACCCGAGCTCCCTCGATGACCTAGGTCCGGGAAAGAAGGACGGACGTTGTGAGGATTAGTGAACCGCCCCATTAGAAATTTCGTAATGTAAGAAAATGACCCCTATGTCAGAATAGTACCACCCGAGGGACAGGTGCGATCGAAGTATAAAATTTGGGGCGATTACATCGGTAACGGTAACCCGATAGGCTAAATAGTCATACGAGAGGTATTCAGTATGTTGACTGGTTGGTTAGCCAGTCAAGGACCAAGTCGGAATGGGATAGTGAGAGACAGTGATTAATTTGTCAAGTAGACAAATTAATCAAGCACGATTAAAAAAAAATTAGATATCAAATTTCCCAAAGTAGAGCAGTCGGGTACCGATAGGCATCAGTACCACACAACAATAAGTTTATTAGTTCCTAACGATAGAGTGACCTAAGAGCGATGTTAATTAATTTATTGGGTAAATAAATTAATTAACAATGATTAGAAAATCAAATTCTTAAGAAGAGGGCAATTAGTACCGACAAGGATCGGTACCATATAACGAGAATTTTTATTAGTCACTAATGATCACGGTGACCTAAGAGTGAATGTTAATGTAAATGCATTATGATTACAGGGAGGTACCTGTATTATGACGAAGGCGAGAGTATAAACTGTCTGCTGACAGGTAAGTACAACTCCGCCTACAGCATGGATAAAATGAATTTAAAATGATGCTTTTCCAGTATTTTAAGTATGTATCTTGCACACGATGCTGCACAGCATACATAAGAGCATATAGCTTCACAATCGAGTAGATTGATGAAAGAACAAGATAGAAGCCATAGATCCCTACCGTGTAGGATTGGGGACAGCTTAGAGAAGCGTATGGCTAGAACAGTTAAACAAGATGGAATTAAATAGGTGTGTCGTACCGGCTCCTTCAGTCGAAGGGGTTTCCAGTTAAAGAAAGTTCAGGCCACAAGTTGAGCATCAGTTGATGGCTCTTCGGCATTAGTTGACCTCGGGCGTTACCGTTGGTCTGCGCGCACACGGTACTGACACATGGGCCCTAAATAGACAAGAAAAGAAAAGAAAAGTTTGAAGCATAAATGAACATAACCGGATCATGCATTAGTTATAGTTCGCTATGCTTTCTTTTTCAGTAGAGTGCATACAGTACACGATGCTTCTGTCATGCATAAAGTATGTGAAGTTTTATATTCAGTGTTATGACATGTTATGTGATGACATGATATGTGAGCTGATATGTGATATGCTTATATGATATATGATTTATTAAGTGATATATGTCATGCCTATGATTTTACGTATGTGCTATGTTTTAAACATGTTTTGCGGTTAACATGTTGTACTTACTGGGCGTAAAGCTCACGGAGTGTGTTCATGCTGTAGGTAAGCATCCTACAGCGTAAACATCAAGGGACGATGATGATGGCGGAGGTGGATGTGAGGATGAGGTTATGGATACACCGCGAGTATTCTTCCGCACAGTATGAGTAAATAATATTTTGAATGGTGACAGTTAAATAGTATTTTGAATAGTAAAGGTTAAATGGTATTTTGGAACAGTAAACAGTATATGTACGAGTAGTATATTTATAGTCTTAAATTTATAGTCTTAAAAAAAAAAAAAAAATCCCTCTAAATTTATAGTCTTAAATTCAGCAAGTTTAAGTATCGTTTTTAAAGAAGCAAGTAATAGAGTTTACAGTGACGGTCCGGGCCGCTGAGGGCACGGGGCGTCACAATCAATGGCCAAGATTATGCAAAAAGCCATTGAAAAAAAATTTGTAAAAATTTTAAAAGGCCATTCGGCCACTTGGAAAGGGAGAAGAAAAAATTTTGATTTTTGCCCCAAAATCTTTACTTTTTAGTCCTTGAATAATTAGGAAATTGTTGGGAAAAAATTGCAAACAAGCCCTTGGTTTTTGCCTATAAATAGGCATAAAAATTTAATAAAAAAAAAAAAACCAACCAAACTCTTGCCCTTTTTATTCAGCAAAAATCGTGTCCTTCTCCCCTTTCGAAAGCCAAAATTTTGTTTTCAATTTCATACCAAACCTAGCTTGAATTGCATTTCCAATCTCAAATCATCAACTAATCAAGGTAAGCTTCAAAATTGAAGCTTTTCCCTTTGATTTTCCTTAGAAAATCTGTGGGTTTGGAGTGTTAAAAAATAATGAAAAAAACTGTTGTTTTGTTGATTCTATGTGACGACCAGAGAATTTTAGCGGTGTGACCTAGTTTAATCTAGGGTTTTCTATGAGTTCTGTAAGTAAGAATGTAAAGAAACACTATGGTTGTAATTAGACAAATTATAGTGTTGATAGAAATAAATAAATGTTTTGGAGGAAATTAAAATCTCCAAAAATAAGTAGAGAATAAAGTATATGAGTAAGAAAGTGAATTCAGGCCCAAAACGCTCAAAAAAGAGTAGTTTCGGTATCTGAACAGTATAAAGATAAGAATATGGCAAGTCAAAGTAAGACCACAGTAAGAAAAGTACAAATATATGTATATAATAATTTGTACTATTTAAAGAGTGAAATAGATGTATTTATATTGTTGAGAATATATTAAAATGTTCTAACAATACTGACGAGTAAGAATTCAGTGTTGGAAAAATTCACTGAGTTGAAACGGGTGAAACGGTGCCAAAACCGGCATTGAAACCCTAACCGGAGCTCAAAAAGACGGTAAACTTCCGGGATTGATTTTGATCAAACGGAAGCAATTTAAATTGATCCGACTGCACAGGAGACCTCAGGAACACGCCGGGACGATTTCAGGAAAATTTCGGCTCGAACCGGCATCGGTCAAAAAGTAGTCGAATTAATGTGAATAGTGAAAGTCAAAGTCAACTTTCACTTTTGCATTTATGACATCATAAATCCATTTACCAAATGGAAAGAAATATGGTGTTAGGTAGGATGAATGGCCATGATTTAATTTGCTTTTGATCTAAAGGCCAAGATTTGGCCAAAAAAAAATATACCTTTTTAATTTTTGAAAAAGGGAGAAAGTATTAGGGTGAAAGGTGCCAAATTTTCATTGGTGGATAGCCAAATTAATTGGCTTTCTTCCAGGCATAAGTCGGCAAGTTTGGGAATAAAGTGGCCGAAGCCAATTTTCAAGCAAACAACCAAAGAAAATTTTCTAAGTTATTCTCCATGGTGAGCCGTGAGTGACCAAAGGAGAACTAAGCTATTTCTTCAAGTTTTCTATATAAAAAGTGTGGCAAAACATCACTTGAAGACAAAGGAAGAAAGTGAACAAGGTAACTTCCCTTGGATTGAAATTTTTCTTGGTTTTTCTTCATGAAAACCGTGGGGTGAATAGTGAATTAAGATGGAAAATTTTTGGTTGTTTTTCATTAAGTTGATGAAGGGTTTTGTTAAGGTTGTAATAAGTAAGAAAACCATGTAAATTGTTTAAAGAAAAACCAAATTTTGGTTGGTTTTTCAAAGGAAAATCCGTGGGTTACCTTAGGTAACCAATGAGAAAAAGTTGTGGTTAATTGCTAACATGCTTTCTAAGTTGAAATTGGTGAAGAATAAAGCATGAATTTCATTATGGAAAAGTTTGAAAAAAAAATTTTGTTGTACATTACCTAAAGTGACCGTGGGAAATACTTAGGGTTTTGGTGAAAATTTTGCATGTTTCATATGATGTTTGGTTAATTGAAATCATGCATTTTATGATGTGAATGATGAAATTTTGATTGAAAGCATGAAACAAAAATGATGGCATGTGTTTTCTTAATGTGGCCGTGAGTTATGGGAGGCTTAAAAACCCTAAGAATTTGGTTGAAAAGTACAAGGAAATGGGCTTGAAAAAGTGTTAGAAAAATGGCATTGAATAGCCTAAAAAGTGCTTGAAAAGTTTGAGAAACTTTGGTTCGGTTTGGTGGTGAAAACCGAAACCAAAACTAAGGGCAAAATTGTGAAAAAATTTTGTAATGTGGTTAAAAATGTGAAATTGGAAATTTGTGAGCTTTTATGTAAAAGTTTGGAAAACTTTTACATAAAATAGGCTTGTGGTATAGTACGTGGCAGGTACATATGGTTCGAGGCGTACCCAACGCCGGTAGTCTTAAAATTACGCCGAAATGCTGCCGAAATTTCGAAAACGGCCTTCGGGGTAAAATAGGAATTTAAAAAAAAAAATAAATAAGTTTAGGGTCGGGTCGGAAACCCGAGTCCCTAACAGAAAATTTAATAAGGAAAACCTAAGGGGTGGTTCGAGAATAATAACCCGTCCCCTTGAAAATGTAAAACGCGAGTGAAACGGAAAACCAACCTCGAGGGGGGGGGGGGCGTTTTTGGAAATGAAATAAAGGTCCGAGTCGGGTACGGAAAATCCGAGCCTCGGAGACCTAGGTCGGGGATGTCTAGATGAACGTTTTAAATACTAGTGAAACGTCCATTTGAGGCTCCAAAACGATAGAAAATCACTAAACCGACGTAAGGGTCGGAATAGTGCTTCCCGAGGGTCGGGAAAGTGAAAAGTGGAAATAAAATAGAAGCGAACCCGGTAATGATTAGAAAAGAGTCAGAAAAGTTCCTGAGGGCCAAAAATGCAGTCTGGATCAATAAAATTCCGTCAGGGGTAAAACTGCAATTTTGCCAAAATATAGGGGCAAAATCGTAATTTTGTAAAAGTTGGGAAAAATTGGGGAAATGATAAATAAAGCCCAAAAAGTTGTAAATAGGTTCTGTTTAAGCTTTTTTAATGAAAAATAAAAGCTATAAATGGAAATGAAATTAATAGACAAAGTTTGTCTGTAGGATCCAAAAATCGACCTACAAGGAGGGCGATCAAAGATCCTATAGAGAAAACGAGAAGAGATTGATAAGGTAAGTACAGACATTTAATTGTCTACTCACGAATGGACTTACCATAGAGTTGTGTTATATGTATATATACATTTAAGCTATTCAGTTTGTGACATGATACTAACATGTTCACGAGAATAGTAAGCAAGATCAGAAATAGAAAAGAGGAATAAGTTAAGTCAGATAATAAGACTTAAAAGTTAAGGTTGGCGTACTGGCCTCCCCAGTTGTGAGGTTCCCAGATAGCCTCCACCCTAGAAGTGTGGCGCTGCCTCGTTAATAATGAGGTAGTTTATGGCTTAACTTCCTGCCTCCACCCCAAAAGTGTGGCGCTACCTCGTTAATAATGAGGTAGTTTATGGCATGACTTACTACTTATAATGTCAGTAGTCCAGAGACGACCTTAGGGTTGATCGGTGGGTCGCTCCCCTGATCCTCTATTGGTCTGCGCGCACTAGGTACGTCCAACCACGGGCCCACAAGTGAAAGATTAAGCAAGATAAAGTAAAGTAAAGAAAAGAAAGAAATAGAATAGAAAGAACAAGCAGTATAGGACTAAAGAAAATAATTGGTCCTAAGTTGACTAACCCCAGAGTGGTCTATTCAGCTTATTTACTTGTATGTATGTTTGTACTTACTGAGCTTTAGCTCATTAGTCTATTCGTGCTGTAGGTAATAAAGGAAAGCAACCAGCAAGATGAAACAAGAGTAGCGGACTGGCAGGCAGATCCCAGGGATGTCATGGACGGGTTATGGTTCCGTTTCGCAGAATTCCGCTGTACTCAAGGTGTAAAAGAAAGAAAGTGTAATAGTGAGGTATATGTATAAAGAAAAGACAAGAGTGTAGTATGTAAAGTAGTGAAACAAGCTTAAAAGTGTGTTTCTATTTTTACGTACTTTAAAGTAACAAGACTCCAAAATATATTTTGGGAAAAAGTATTAAGAAGTACGTATATATTTGTGTATACACAATTTTCAAGAATTAGTAGTTTCCTCCAGTTAAAGAAAAAAAAAATATTCCTAGTTTTTCAAGAACAAATCTTTTAAACCCCAAGGAGAAGAAAGTTATAGAGACAAGCAAGCTAAGTAAGACTAAGCAAAGAATAAAGAAAGCAAGCAAGATAAGGTGGACGACCTAAGCTAGAGGGGTCGCCCACAAGAGTTGGTATCAGAGCGAGCGGTTCTACTATCGACCTTCCATGACATCTCAGCATCTGCACCTGCTCAGTCCAAGTAAGTTAATTTTAGATAATCAATATCTAATTTAGCACTAAACCATGTCGCTATTGTTATAGGTCAGACACAGCAACATGGTTCGCACACGAGCTGAGCAAGGTCAAGAAGCAGACTTAGCCGCTGTCCTAGCCAACATACAAGCTCGGCTAGAGGCACAAGAAACACAGAACCAGAGACTGCAAGAGCTACTGGAACAGAGGAATGGGGCCCAAGCGAATTTCCCTCCACCTCAAGCACCAGTACCGGAGCCACAACCAGCTCTTGAACCAGTAGCACCACCAGTCCGAATGGTACCTGAAGTAGCAATAGGTGCCCGAGCTGAAGCCAACCAGGGATCATTGTATGAACGGTTCCGGAAGATGAAGCCAAAAGAGTTTGAGGGATCTATAGAACCCTTAGAGGCTGAAGAATGGTTAGCGTCATTGCAGACTATGTTTGAGTTTATGGACCTAACAGACCAAGAGAAGGTCCTTTGTGCCTCCTACATATTAACGAAGAATGCTCGTTATTGGTGGGAGACAGTAAAGATGCGAAGGGACGTTAGAAGGATGACCTGGAATGACTTCCTGGGAGAATTTAACAGGAAGTATTTCAACCTTGACACCCTACGAGCTCAACAAAGAGAGTTCGATGAGCTGAGGCAAGGCGAGATGACAGTGACTGAAGCCTGCTGTAAATTCGATAGATTAGCTCGACTGTGTCCACATTTGGTACCCACAGAAGAAGAGCGGGTACGGAGGATGATCAATATGTTCCGACAAGATATAGCCCTAAATGTGGAAAGTGGCGAGACCCCGCCAACCACTGTAGCAAACTGTGTAAGCAGAGCTATGAGGGCCGAGAATCGTCTGAACAGAGTTAAGGAAGAAAGAATAAAAGTCTGGGAGGAGAAGAAGAAAGAAAGAGATCTTGCGAAGCAGACTCAGAAGAACAACCAAGCTGGCCAAAGTAATAAATCTGGTCAAGGAATGAAGCCTGGTCAGAAAAATAACCAGAACCAGCAGAATACCAATAAGCGAAAGGGAAACCCAAATGAAAATTGGGGCCAAAATACTCGCAACACTTAGCAAAGGCAAGGCTTAGAAGGAGTATAGAACCGACAACCATGCCCAAAATGTGGAAGACTGCACAAGGGCGAGTGCAAGCTGGGGAATACCGCATGCTATGTTTGTGGTAGAGAAGGCCATTATGCTAGAGTCTGCCCATCCAACCAACAGAACCAGCCGGGATCCTTTCAGTCCTGACAGACGAGCCAGGTCCATGCTATACAAGGATCGCATACTCAACCTGGACGCTAGGAGAGTATACCAAAGACCGAGGCACATCTATTAGCCTACACCAGGGAAGATGTAGAGGCAGGCACCTCGAATGTGGTGACAGATCAGCTTCTTGTCGCCCAAAGCCTTGTACTTGTTTTATTTGACTCCGGTGCATCGCATTCATTTGCCTCACATAGCTTTGTAGAAAGAGTTAGTCATGCCAAGGATAAAATTGGCCAAGTGTTTAAAACCACCTTACCGTCTGGTGAGGTATTATTATCTGATTGCTGGTTACGTCACGTGCCAGTAATTGTTGCTGATAGGGAGTTGTACGTCGACTTAGTCGGTTTAGAGTTAGTCGATTATGACGTTATCCTTGGAATGGATTTCCTTGCAAAATATCAAGTGACCATTGACTGTCGACAACGAAAAGTAGTGTTCCAGTTTGGAGAAAAAGACCAGTTTGAGTATCAGGGGCATTCTCAGAAGCAGTCGAAAATGCTGATCAGTCCCCTGCGGGCAAGAAAGCTGATATCTAGTGGCTGTACCGGATATCTAGCTTATGTCAAGGACACCACCAAGAAGGTAGAACTACAACCGAACGAGGTACCAGTGATCAACGAGTTCGTGGAGGTATTTCCAGAAGAATTATCGGGACTTCCTCCTGATCGAGAGATTACCTTCGAGATCGAGCTGCTGCCAGGAACGTCTCCGATTTCAAAGGCCCCTTACAGAATGGCACTGGCCGTGCTTAAAGAATTACAAGCTCAGCTGAAGGAGTTATTAGAGAAAGGTTTTATACGGCCTAGTTATTCGCCGTGGGGAGCTCCAGTTCTCTTCGTGAAGAAAAAGGATGGAACCCTCCGAATGTGCATATATTATCGTGAGCTCAACAAAGTCACGATCAAGAATAAATATCCTCTACCAAGGATCGATGATTTATTCGATCAGCTAAAAGGAGCCACCGTCTTCTCGAAGATTGATCTTCGATCCGGCTATCACCAGTTAAAAATTAAAGAAAGAGACATTCCAAAGACTGCATTCCGAACACGATATGGGCACTACGAATTTCTCGTTATGCCTTTTGGATTAACGAATGCACCAGCCGCTTTTATGGATCTGATGAATCGAGTATTCAAGGAATTTTTAGACCAGTTTGTCATTGTGTTTATCGATGACATCCTTATATACTCGAAAGATTGGAAGGAGCATGAGAAGCACCTTCGAATTGTGTTACGCATTCTGAAGGAACATCAGCTGTATGCAAAGTTCTCCAAATGTGAATTTTGGCTAGGTAAGGTCCACTTCTTAGGACATGTCGTTTCCAAAGACGGAATTTCAGTAGACCCAGCAAAGATCGAAGCGGTAAGCAAGTGGTCTCCTCCAAAGAATGTGACTGAGATCCGGAGTTTTCTCGGATTAGCGGGCTATTATCGGAGATTTGTAGAGGGATTTGCCAGATTAGCTGCCCTTCTCACTGCTCTCACACGCAAAGAGAAGAAGTTCGAGTGGACAAAAAAGTGTGAAGAAAGCTTTCAAGAGTTGAAGAATCGGTTGACCAGTGCTCCAATTCTCACAATTCCAAAGGATGAAGGAGACTTCGACATTTATAGCGATGCCTCCAGGACAGCTCGTCAATAATGAGGTAGTTATGGCATGACTTACTACCTATAAGGTCAGTAGTCCAGAGACGACCTTAGGGTTGATCGGTGGGTCGCTCCCCTGATCCTCTATTGGTCTGCGCGCACTAGGTACGTCCAACCACGGGCCCACAAGTGAAAGATTAAGCAAGATAAAGTAAAGTAAAGAAAAGAAAGAAATAGAATAGAAAGAACAAGCAGTATAGGACTAAAGAAAATAATTGGTCCTAAGTTGACTAACCCTAGAGTGGTCTATTCAGCTTATTTACTTGTATGTATGTTTGTACTTACTGAGCTTTAGCTCATTAGTCTATTCGTGCTGTAGGTAATAAAGGAAAGCAACCAGCAAGATGAAACAAGAGTAGCAGACTGGCAGGCAGATCCCAGCGATGTCATGGACAGGTTATGGTTCCGTTTCGCAAAATTCCGCTGTACTCAAGGTGTAAAAGAAAGAAAGTGTAATAGTGAGGTATATGTATAAAGAAAAGACAAGAGTGTAGTATGTAAAGTAGTGAAACAAGCTTAAAAGTGTGTTTCTATTTTTACGTACTTTAAAGTAACAAGACTCCAAAATATATTTTGGGAAAAAGTATTAAGAAGTACGTATATATTTGTGTATACACAATTTTCAAGAATTAGTAGTTTCCTCCAGTTAAAGAAAAAAAAATATTCCTAGTTTTTCAAGAACAAATCTTTTAAACCCCAAGGAGAAGAAAGTTATAGAGACAAGCAAGCTAAGTAAGACTAAGCAAAGAATAAAGAAAGCAAGCAAGATAAGGTGGACGACCTAAGCTAGAGGGGTCGCCCACATTCTACGATTGGTTTGATGTTGTAGTATTTAATGCATGAATTAGGGTTTAAAAGCAAGCAAAAATTTTGCTTGTTTCCCTTGAAAAACTGTGGCTTCAATGGTATGAAAAATGCATGAGTTTTTATGTTTTGATTTAGTGTTTATGTTCATTCAATTATGTGTTGAATTAAGCATGAATTGGAATAAGGAAACAAGAAAATTTTGATGTAATTTTCTTGCTGAAACCGTGAGCATGAACATTAAGAAATGAAAAATTTTGAATGTTGAAGAATGTTGATAAAAACCCTAGGAAAGAAAATGAAATTTTCTATGTGTTTGTGCATAAAAATCCGTGGCTATGCTAGGGTTAGAATGCATGTTTTGTTAGGTTTTTGATGTTGTTTTATACATTAGAAAACCTAAGAATGTTGTGATGTGATTAATTAGTAAACCAAGGCTAAGTTGAAAGAAAAATGTTGTGGTTTGTGTTGGTTTCTGAATGTTGAATCATGTGAAAATTTTTTATACAAAGTTTGGAAACTTTGTATAAAATAGGCCTCTGGTATAGTACGTGGCAGGGACAAAGGTTCTGAGACGTACCTAATGCCGGGAAACCTTAAAATATAAGCGAAAATGCTGCCGAAATTTCTAAAATCAGCTTAAGGGCATTTCAGGAAACGAGGGGTAAAAATATTGGACTCGGGAAGGAAACTGAGAACCCTCGGTGAATTAGGGTTAGAAATGGAAAACCAACCTACAAGGAATAGTAAACCGACCCTAAAAGACTAAAATGCCTAAAACAGGAAAAAAATTCATGTTAGGGGTATTTTGGAAAACGAGGGAAAAATGTAGGTCGGGATAGGAAACCCGAGCCTCTGGAGGACCGAGGGTCGGGGATGAGATAAATAACGTTTAATGAGTAGTGAAAGGGCCATTTGAGGTTCCGAAACACTCGAAAAATGAAAAAACTGTAGGATAATAAATCGGTAAAACCGTATCAGAGTGGCGCAGCGGAACAATAAAAAATTTTTAGATCGTTAAATATCTCATGATGCCATATACAATAAACTAACAACAATTAAAACTCATACCCCAAGGATGCCAATCTTGCAGGAGGAGAATGACCGGAGGCTTCAACCAACTAGCCTTCTCTACTATTCTCCAATTCCGGAATGGCTGAGTGTGTGGGTACTCTGAACCTCGATCAGTATGCTAGCACTGCTAGTCTTCTTCCGACCACCCAGATCTCTAAAGAACTTTATTGTCACGATGAGCTGTGCAACAATAAGCCTGCTCACCTGAGAGTCTGTGGTCTGAGAGAACTTGAGTGGCAGGACCTCTATTTATAGACCTGCATGAGGTGATTCTCTGAATTTGAATTGGATTAGGAAAAGATATTTTCCCTTATCCATAACCAAAAAATCTGAACTTTTCCAAGGGAGAATCTCAACAAAAAATTCGGTTTTCTTAGGATAAATCTAATCCAAATCTAAACAAGATTTTAACTAGAATTTTACCTCCCTTTTTCAACCCAAAAAATCTGAAAATTACAAGGAGAATATCTCCTAAAGATTTCGGCCATTATGGATAAGGGAGAATCAAAAATTCCACTAGGATTTTCAAGCTTGAATCTTATCTCAACCTTATCCAAAATAACCGAATTTTCCTAGGAGAGATCCTCCAAATTTTTGGCCACTTTTCAGGGAGGAGAGAATCCAAATTCAACTAGGATTGAAACTTGAATTTTTCCCTTGAATCTTATCCACAAAAAAACCGAAATTTCCTTGAGGATTATCCTCAAAAATTTCGTCCACTTTTGTTGGGATTTAGATTCAAAATTCAAGTAGGATTCTAACAAGATTATCCTCTCCAAATCTAACTCAAATTCGAATTTCACTTGGACTGTGATTCAAAATTTGAATTTCAAATTTCAAATTCGAATTTCAAATTCAAATTTCAAATTTCAAATTCAAATTTCAAATTCGAATTTCAAATTCAAATTTCAAATTCGAATTTCAAATTCAAAATTCAAATTTCAAATTTAAAAATTCAAAATTCAAATTTCAAAATTCAAATTTCAAATTCCACAAAACGGTTGTGCTTCAAATTCTTGTTCTCATGGATAATTTTCTACAACTCCAATCCAATCTCAAATAAAATCATGGCAACTTTATTTGGAGTTCGAATAATTGTGTACTCTATTATCCAAAACAAAATCTGAATCCAACCGGAGAGAATCTTGTCTACCATCCTAATCCTGTGTCATCACCATCCATGTATAATAAACTAGCCAATAGCATACACAAATCAATTTGCCAAACGTTAAGGAATTATGTGGAGCTAGTAGAGGGATTGATTGGACATATATAATCGGGCTCTCGTGATTCCATATGATCATCATTCTGTACCGAACAACTCAATCATATGATCACTAATTTCAGAGTCACACCACTATAAACCTGAAACTGAACTCCCAATTATATACCGTATTACTTAAGCCTCTGACGAGCTACTATCCAATGACCTTGTCATATATGCAAAACCCTCATATGATATCCATGATCAGCCTTAGGTCAAAGTCCGTTTAATCCTACTGATCAGGCAATCTTAAAGTTCCATTATACTACCGAATTAAGAAAATGATTATTCACCATATGTGAATAAGAAGTCATCCGCCCAGCAGACGACCCAAGGCCTTGTCCATTTTCACATTCAGTATAATGCCTTTAAGAGGATACCTTAAACTCTTCAGAGCTATGATTCCGATATCTGCAAATAAACCCTTCATCGTATACAAGTCATGCACCCAACGAACCGGTCTATAAGCTTACTACCTCTGAGACGCTTTAGCCATTAGAACATCAAAGTACACAAGTCATATACATGAAGAAGTTCATTTACTCAGGATTAAGGTTATTGCACAATGAACGTCAAAAGCAGATTGATCCACTCATAGCGGACTACGTAGATCAATCACGCTTTAGTCCCGGTCTAATATGTCACCACCGAGCAACATATCCATGTCTCTACTTGGGAGTCCAACTCCAGACAGTCAAGACAAACCGTCCCCTCTAAGGCCTTAGACAACATAATAGTCTTAACATGAGTTAGATGCTCGGTCTAACCCCATAGACTACAGACCATAGTTTAGACTGCTAACTTTAGAACATTGTCTTCTCGCATACAAAAGTCCATTGCATGCAACGTTCTAACAATTTTAACACAAGCAGTCAGTGAGCCATATTTGCTTACATTTACTTTAACATGTAAATAAGACGAGGACGGCTAGCAATGTAATGAATAACCTCTATATATAATTTTATTATCCAGTTCAAAATGAATACATCAAAATGTCTCTAATGCTTAGGGCATTTCCTAACAAAAACGACCCTAGGTGACGGATGAATAGTAATCGAGGGCCGAGAAAAATGAGGTTGAGATTTTGCAGCAATTTAAGCTGTAAAATGATACAGAAACCTAGGGAATATTATTTTAAAATAATTAGACTTAGAAAATTTGAAAAAAATGATAGAACAAAACAGTTACGATCCCGAGACTCGTTAGGGGCAAAATGGTCATTTTGACCAAAAATTTCCGAAAGGCTCGGAAAGGACCCTAAAAGACCTAGAATAACTTAGATAAAATTCTGAGACTCAAAATAAAGGTTTTAGAGTTAAAAATCTAAAAATTTCGAAGAACACGGGCGTGTAGAAAAAAATACACGGACCTGTACATAAAGAATTTTTCAATCCGAGAGGTACACGGGCTTGAACACGGGCGTGTATCAAGCTGTGTACAGTTACACGGCTATGATAGAAAACAACATGGCCGTGTAAAGTAAACCCGAGAAGTACACGGGCTGGGACACAGGCGTGTTTCAGGCCGTGTACCACAAGCAAAATTTAAAAGTATTGAATTATAAAGTGAAATAAATGTATATTTAAAGTGATAATTAAAATAGGGTATTAATGGACAATATTATGTCTGTAGGAACCTAAAATAGAGATAGAACTGCAGAGGAGTTTCGGAAGTGGACACTAGCGCAGTATTGGTAAGTTCAAGCATTTTCGTGTCTGTAACATGAAATACTATGTTGATCTATTCTGTACTAGATGTACACTAGATATAAAATCCTATAAGCATTTGGGGATTAGATAGAATAACATATCCCAAATAACGAGTATAAGTAAGATCTATGGGCAATGAAGGATAGTGACCTTAAAGTGACATATTGTAATGACCGTCATTTTCATGGCACCTACTTACCATGTAATAGGTCACTAAGGAATAAAATGGACATAATTTAATGTCTTTTAGTACAATTTAAGTAACACGGTCAAGTACACGATCGTGTAAGAGGCTGTGTACCGCTCAGATAGATGAATGTATTTCAAAGACATGGCTGTGTTGAGTAGTCTCAACTGGTACACGCCCGTGTTTGAAATGTACACGCCCGTGTTGCATTACACACGCACGCGTAAGAGTCCGTGTAGAACGCTGTGTAATGAGCCGAGAGCCACTATAATGACTCTCATGAATTATGAAACTTAATTACTATGTAATGATGTAATTAAGTTAATAAACACAGTGTGCTTTTCAGTTGAATGAATTAAACGGGTATAGTGACGTTTAATTACTATTTATGCAGTGAAAGGGACAATCGACAGTGAAATCGGTCCACCCTATTATGTGAGTATGGGTTAAGACATGCAATATCAAGAAACCGGTCTAGACGACCATTTCATGATACAGAACTGATGAGCTAGTCATCAATACGCTCAGACTAGTCATCTGAGCGCAGCAGTGATAATTGCCCTAATAGATGTACAGTATTGAGAAAAGTGGTCTAGATGACCTCTTCTCGCCCAGAGACTGACAAAATCGGAGTCAGAATGCTCAGATTTGTCAGTCAGATAGTGAATAGTGATTAGTGAATAGTGAGAAACACAGTGTTAGGTTAGTGGCCAAGACGGCCTTAATCTGGCATAAAACTGATATATTAATAGTCAGCAAGCTCAATCTGGTCAATTGAGCACAAAATGTAGATTTTTTTTAAGGGATACGCAGTATCGGGATGAGGGTCAAGACGACCTTTTCTCGTCCCGAAACTGATATATTTAGACTCAGGACGCCCAAATTAGTCAATCGGGCACCTGACACGTTTTTCAAGATGGGGTCATACAGATCCCGAAAACTGGTCTAGAAGACCTTAGATGGACGTAAAACTGATAAATTTGAAATCAGCATGTCCAAATTAGTCAAGAGAGGCTGTGTTTGAAATTTCACGCGAAAACGCCTCGTTATGCGTGCACAATGTCAACACAGTGTAGGCCTAACCACAGTATCAAGAAATTGGTGAAGATGACCTTTTCTTGATATAAAACTGATATATTTGGAATCAGAATGCTCAAATTAGTCATTTGAGCACAAAAAGTAATTTTTGACCGGGAACCATGCAGTATTGGGAAACTGGTCAAGACGACCTCAGATGAAGATAAAACTGATATATTTGGGTTTAGCACGCCCAAATTAGTCAGTATAGCCTATCTTAAAATTTTTCAAAAAATTAGTATAAAAGGACGAAATTTTTGGGACTATTCAAAAATAGTCCCCATAATTTTTCCAAATCCCATTTCCTCCCCCAACACCACACGAGGATGAACAGTGACCGACCATCGAATCCGGCCTCCATTTTCGACACCGCCGGCACCATTGGAAAGCTCTCGACGAGCTGAGTCCAACGGTGTGCCGAGTCGACGGAACCGACGTCGGAGAACGCCGCACGCGCCGCCTAAAGCCGCCGGTGGCCGAATTTTTCAAACCGTGATTTCTCCGCCGTCCGACGTCCAAATGCCACGATTTCGGTCCCAATGGATTCGTGGTGAAGAATAGAACAAAACTCAGGCTTCATTTCACGTCAACAGCCGCCGGATCGTGCCGTCCAAGGTTCGCCGTCGCCGTCGCCATCGCCGCCGTCGAATCTCGCTATTCCGACAGAGTTGAGTTGCAAGGTCAGTATCAAAATGCTCAGAACAACACGTAGATCAAAAGCCCTAAATCAATTTTGGGCAACAACGCCGGAAAATGAAGATCCAACACCGCCGCCGTCGCCGACTTTTCGAGGGCCGATTTCCGGTGATAGGAGCCTCGATTGGTGAAATTGACACCACCAATGGGTTCCTCTCGTCGAGCTCTTCAAGATGGTGGTCGCCACTCCCATTGCCACCGTGGTCAATGCTAGTCAACTGCCGGTCAACGCCGGTCAACGGCGGTCAATGCCGGTCAACGGTGACCCGGAGACCGAAAATTGAAGAATGGCCCGTTGGCCTATTTTTGACGTTCCGGACACATCCGCGGCATCAGAATTACAAACCGGAGTTTCAAAAGTGGAGAACGATGATTCAAAGATTGTGCGATCGAGATCGAACGGTTCACCCGACCGTCGACGGGAACGATTTTGGTAGTAGTTTTGATCCCTTGATTCCTCAATTTATTATTAGAAATAATTATGTATTAATTATGGTTTACTGACTTGAGGAATTGTAAGAAAAAGGGATGAAATGTCGAAAAAGAGAATGTGAGGAAATGTGAATATTTTTACATAAAAAGTGGAGCTTTTACGTAAAAATTAGGCCTCTGGTTTAGTACGTGGTAGGTTAGAATAGGTTAGATGGTTTTGAGGCGTTTCCAAAACGCCGGAAACCCAAAAATTAAGCGGAAATGCTGCCGAAATTTCTAAAACGGCACAAAGGGGTATTTTTGGAAACGAAGGGTGAAAATGTGATCGGGATAGGAACCCGAGCTCCCTCGATGACCTAGGTCCAGGAAAGAAGGACAGACGTTTACAGGATTAGTGAACCGCCTAATTAGAAATCTCAAAATGTAAGAAAACGACCCCTAGATCAGAATAGTGCCACCCGAGGGACGGGTGTGATCTAAGTATAAAATTTGGGGCGGTTACATCGGTAACGGTAACCTGACAGGCTAAATGGTCATACGGGAGGTATTCAGTTAGTTGACTGGTCGGTTAGCCAGTCAAGGACCAAGTCGGAATGGGATAGTGAGAGACAGTGATTAATTTGTCAAGTAGACAAATTAATCAAGCACGATTAAAAATTAGATATCAAATTTCCCAAAGTAGAGCAGTTGGGTACCGATAGGCATCGGTACCACACAACGATAAGTTTATTAGTTCCTAACGATAGAGTGACCTAAGAGCGATGTTAATTAATTTATTGGGTAAATAAATTAATTAACAGTGATTAGAAAATCAAATTCTTAAGAAGAGGGCAATTAGTACAGACAAGGATCGGTATCACTAATGATAGAGTTTTTATTAGTCACTAATGACCACAGTGACCTAAGAGTAAATGTTAACGAAATATATTATGATTATAGGGAGGTACCTGTATTGTGACGAAGGCGAGAGTATAAACTGTCTGATGACAGGTAAGTACAACTCCGCCTACAGCATGGATAAAATGAATTTAAAATGATGCTTTTCCAGTATTTTAAGTATGTATCTTGTACACGATGCTGCACAGTATACATAAGAGCATATAGTTTCACAATCGAGTAGATTGATGAAAGAACAAGTTAGAAGCCATAGATCCCTACCGCGTAGGATTAGGGACAGCTTAGAGAAGCGTATGGCTAGAACAGTTAAACAAGATGGAAATAAATAGGTGTGTCGTACCGGCTCCTTTAGTCGAAGGGGTTTCCAGTTAAAGAAAGTTAAGGCCAAAAGTTGAGCATCAGTTGATGGCTCATCGGCATTAGTTGACCTCGGGCGTTACCGTTGGTCTGTGCGCACATGGTACTGACACATGGGCCCTAAATAGACAAGAAAAGAAAAGAAAAGTTTGAAGCATAAATGAACATAACCGGACCATGCATTAGTTATAGTTCACTATGCTTTCTTTTTCAGTAGAGTGCATACAGTACACGATGCTTCTGTCATGCATAAAGTACGTGAAGTTTTATATTTAGTGTTATGACATGTTATGTGATGACATGATATGTGAGATGATATGTGATATGCTTATATCGTATGTGATTTATTAAGTGATATATATCATGCTTAGGATTTTAAGTATGTGTTATGTTTTAAACATGTTTTGCGGTTAACATGTTGTACTTACTGGGCGTAAAGCTCACGGAGTGTGTTCATGCTGTAGGTAAGCTACCTATAGCGCAAACACCAAGGGGCGATGATGGCGGCGGAGGTGGATGTGAGGATGAGGTTATGGATACACCGCGAGTATTCTTCCACACAGTATGAGTAAATAGTATTTTGAACGGTGATAGTTAAATAGTATTTTGAATAATAAAGATTAATTGGTATTTTGGAACAGTAAACAGTATATGTATGAATAGTATATTTAAATAGTGTCTGGTGAATATTAATCAGATAAACAAGTATATAAGTGTGTATGTATAATTGAAATCCTTATGTTTTTCAAATTCCGCATTTTAATAGTATACGTATGTGAATAGTAAATATGTATGCATATATTAAAAAAAAAAAATTCCCTCTAAATTTATGGTATTAAATTCAGGAAGTTTAAGTATCGGTTTTAAAGAGAAAGTATAAGTAAAAGCTAAAGAAGCAAGTAATAGAGTTTACAGTGACGGTCCGGGCCGCTGAGGGGCACGGGGCATCACAGTTGGTATCAGAGCGGTTTCCTGCCATCCTACCTCACATTGCCGCATGCCTGCCTCATCTGTCCAAGTAAGTTAGTTTTATTTTTAGTCAGTAAATGTTTATCTATCGAAGATAACATTTTATAGTAATGAGGTGACGAAACCTATGATGGCGAGAATAAGACGAAGAGATGCTGAGATCATTATACAAAAAATCACGACCGTGCAGTGCTAGAGAACTGCTCAGAGAAAGAACATGGATTGCTACTCGAGTTGTATCGATCTTCAGAGCTAGTTGTCCACTAAGTTTCGAGTGGTAAACAGTACTCCTGCACTCTATGAGAATGTCAGGACTGGTTTCACATAATCAAAGTGATTCCCCGATTGTATGTCATTGACCAGGATAACTGAGTCCTGTTGGCTATTGATATCTCTCAGGAAGATACTCTCGTGTGTATCGGGATCCTTATGACCAGGATGAGCTCTTAACTGTGTCGAGTTTCGCCATACCACGATCGAGCCAATCTCTGAGAGCAGTCCAGCATCAGCCCCAGTTTTTCTCTATGGGCAAGCAGGGAGTGAAACCGCCTAAGTTCTCTAGAGTTATGGATATACGAGAATTTGTTCATCAGACTGAAAGACTGCAGCTGATGTCCGGCGATACAGTTCTAACGTATGCTGTACGCTACAAGGAATCGATATGGACTTCTACAGTACATGCCGAGACAAAAGTGGATCAAGACAGGAGAGGACCCAAAGAGAGAAAGAGACCCTGCCAAACAGGATTAGAAGAGCGATCAAGCAGGACTAACAAGCCTTATCAAGGAGATAGTGAACGCCGAGAGAAAAGTGCTCAACCCCAGAAACCCTACACAAGCCCAAGGCATTATAGCAGCCACCATTATGGAGGGTGACCCGGTAGAACCAGCACCCCAACTGGCCGATGAAGAGTTCACGGCCGAGCACCAGCCAAAAGTACACGAGGGCAATAGGGAGCCGATGGAGAAACCTGAACCAGCCCGTATGTCTCCCGAACACCCCATGAAAGAGGAAGATAACGAGACTCTTTCCGACGCCCATCCCGACGATGAGGAAAAGGAGATCCCCAACCGCTTTAGTAATGACGAATAGATGGGGATGTACGAACCCCAAGTCATCATAGCCAGCGATGACGAGGTCAGTTTCAGTTGAGAAGAAGAGGAGAACCCAGAGGAGTACTCACTCAGCGATAGTGACGATGAGGAGATGCCTGATACTGAATCAGGATTATCCTTCCAATAGTAGTAACCCTTCTGCGGGAATGTTAGTTATGAAAATATATAGAGGGAAGCAGTAGCTTTCCCCCGTCAGTTATAGCATAATGTACTTGTTGGGATCGTATAGGGGAAGTGTGTGTCACTCCCGCTGAACTAGAATCTTGAATATATGTATATATATTATGTGAAATATATTATGAGATAAGCAATAAAGCTTTCCCTTAGGGGCCAGATATAATTTTTTTCCACAAGTGTGAGTATGATATGACAGGAAGTGCAGGACGAATCCTAGCACTCAGACGATGTCCCAATACAATGCGGTAATTGTATTGAACATCACAGTATGAGAGAAAGAAAGGTGGATATAGTGTGTATATTTATATCCATAATGTTTAAGTAAGATTGTTAAGTAAGAAAGAGAATGATATGTGATACGAGTCCCAAGTACAGAATTTAAGAGACTTTTATTTTCCTTTTCCGCTGTACGATAGTTACATAGGAAAACATGGCAAGAACGAGAGCTTAGTTAAACCCAGCATCCCGAGAGGATGAGTTGATAGCACAGATCGCAGCCATGCGAGAGATGATGGAGAACTAGCAACCGGAGCTAAACCAGCTTAGGGAACAGCTGGGCCAGCAACTCCAGGCACCACAGTCAGTAAAGATGCTAGCATAGGAGGCTCTAGCAGCCCCAGAAACTCTAAGGGAACAAGCAACTCCTCCAGCCCAGGTGGCACTAGCACCTATAGTAATGGCTACTCTCATAGCAGCAATTGTTTTTTTTGCCAATCCCTAGGGAAGCCGACTTGTATGAGAGATTCCGACGCATGAAAGCGTTAGAATTCTTAGGAATCACCAACCCTATAGAGGCCGATGATTGGCTAACGGATATCCAAGTAATCTTGGATTTTATAGGGTTAATAGATAGAGAGAGAAAGTGATGTACGCACCCTTCACCCTGCGCAATGAGGTGCGTTAGTAGTGGAAGATGGTAACCATTAGGAGGAACATCAGAGAGATGAGCTGGAGCGATTTCATTGAGGAATTCAAGGTGATGTACTTCAACGAGGAAGCACTACTAGCGCAGTAAGACGAGTTCAACAACTTGCGCCAAGGTAGTATGACTGTTATGGAGGCAGTCAAGAAGTTTGAGCAGTTGGCTCAACTTTTTCCAGATTTGGTACCAACTAAAAGGAGAGAGTTAGATGAATAATGAAGATGTTCAGAACAGACATCGCAGTTTAGGTCTGTAGCGGACGCCACGGACCAGCGACACTAGCAGAACATGTCAGTAAGGCTATCTGAGCCGAGTACTGGTTGGCTCAGGATAAGGAGCAAAAGACGCAGAATTTTAAGGCACAAAAGGACGGAAAAACGCAAGCTGAGCAGGCTCAGGTGAAGCAGAACCCCGAGTTACAATACAGAGGACAGAACATGGGAACCGACTAGAATAGCAGGCATTCCAACAACAATAACAAGAGAAAAGGGGAACCAGGGCAACCAAGATTCATAGGAGAATTTCCCCCAGAAGAGAAATGATCTGGAAGGAGATGACAGCCAATACCCGACGTGCACGAGATGTGGAAAGAGGCACCCAGGAGAATGCAAGTAGAGAGCAAGTGGTTGTTTCATCTGTGGCAATAAAGGCCACTCTGCCCAAAACTGGCACTCCAACCCACAGAGCCGATAGAATCAACCCCACACTGGGAATAATCAACTTCACACCAACCAGACCAGGATCGAAGACCCTTCAATCACACAAGGTATACTGAAAGCTTCAGACAGCTAAGGGAGAATCTATGCTTACACGAGGAGTGACGTTGAAGCTGTAACTTCTGCAATGGTGACAGGCCAGCTTTCTATCGCCAATTTTGATGCGTTAGTTCTACTTGATTCTGGAGCCACCCATTCGTTGCATCATCAGATTCTGCCAAAAAAAAAAAAAAAAGAGCTTAGCATACAACGTTGTCATAAACTGTTGAAGGAGGAAAATCGTTTTCGAACCAATCGGATGTGAAAAGTTCATCTACAAGGGTTTGTCGCCAGAGCAACTAAAGACGATGATATCAGCAGTGAAGGGTCGCGAGATGCTATCCAGTAGATACACGAACTTCCTAGTATACGTAGCAGATAAGACTCAAGGAATAGGGATAGGACCCGAGAACGTGCCGATAGTCAGGGAATTCGTAGAGATATTTCCAGAAGGTCTTCTAGAACTCTCGTCAGAGCGCGAGATCTCGTTCGAGACTGAACGTTTACCAGAATCAGCCCCCATCTCCAAGCCCAGCTGAAGGACTAAATAGGCAAGGGATTTACTCGACAGAGCTGTTCACCCTGGGGAGCACCTGTACTATTCGTGAAGAAGAAAGATGGACCACTAAGAATGTAAATCGACTACAGAGAGTTGAACAGGATTACGATTAAGAACAAGCATCCGTTGCCACGGGTTGATGATCTATTTGATCAGCTCCGAGACGCTGCAATGTCCTCGAAGATCGATCTACATTCAGGGTACCATCAACTACGAATCAGGAATGAAGATGTACCCAAGACAGCCTTTCAAACACGGTACGGACATTATGAGTTTCTGTTCGTGTCGCTCAGATTGACGAACGCACCAGCAGCTTTCATGAACCGAATTAACTGCATGTTCAAGGACTATTTGGATAAGTTTGTCATTGTGTTCATCGATGACATACTTATACACTCTAAGACGAAAGGAGATCACTTAAGGATCATTTTGCGCATGTAACAGGACCATCAGTTATATGCCAAGTTCTCCAAGTACGAGTTTTGACTGGAGAAGGTCCATTTTCTAGGCCACTTAGACCCCAAGGAAGGAGTATTTGTGGACCTGACAAAAATTGATGCAGTTAGCACATGGCCAGCTCAGAGGAACGTAACAGAAATTTGCAGTTTCTTCAAACTAACAGGATGTTACCTACACTTAGCTGAAGGCTACTCAATGTTAGCTGCTCCGCTCACAGCGCTCACCAAGAAGGGAAAGAGGTATGAGTGGACCGACAAGTGTGAGAAAAGCTTTTAAAAGCTGAAAAGAAGACTCACAAGTACTCCAATGCTGACCATTTCAAATGTTCGTTAGGGAAACTTCATGATTTATAGCGATGCATCTAAAACCAGGTTGGGAGCCATGTTGATGTAGAGTGGTCGAGTAGTCGCACATGCTTCACGACAACTCAAAGACCCTGAAAAGAGCTACCCAGTGCATAATTTGGAGCTAGCAGCGGTAGTTTTTACGTTAAAAGTATGGAAGCACTACTTGTATGGAGCCAAGTGCGAGGTTTACACCGACCATCAGAGCCTCAAGTCTATATTCACGCAAAAAGAGCTCAACATGAGGCAGCATAGATGACTAGAGTTGGTAAGGATTACGACTGCGAGATCTTATGCCATCTGGGGAAAGCCAATAAGGTGGCCGATGCGCAGAGTCAGAAGCATATTACTATGCCTATGGCTATTAGTGCCTTGTCAAGAGCGCTACAAAGGAGTTATGCGACAGCGAGATCAAGATTTTGATAGGGAGATTGTCTGACATGACCCTCCAATCGACGCTCCAAGAAGAGATCAAGATCGGTCAAGATTTTGATTTGTCCCTGCTCAAGTCCAAAAAGGAAGCTATAGAGGACAAGGGTTCAGAGTTTAAGATCCTTAAGGATGACATACTCTACTACAGGGATAGAGTGTGTGTTCTAAAAGATGAAGAACTCAAGAAGCGAATCCTTTTGGAACCTTACGAGACGTCATATTCCGTACATCCGATAGCGAATAAGATGTACAAGTACCGGAAGGAAAGCTTTTAGTGGTCTGAAATGAAGAATGACATTGTCGAGTTCGTTGCCAGATACCTTACGTGTCAGAAGGTTAAGGCAGATCACCAGTGCCCAGTAGGATAATCGTAGGAAATTAAGCTACCCAAGTAGAAATGGGGCCAGATTACGATGAATTTCGTAATTGGATTACCGAAGACATCAAACGATAATGACGCAATCTGGGTGATTGTAGACAGACTGATGAAATCAGTTAGATTTTTAGCAATGAAAGTTAGCTACTCGGTGGAACGACTAGTAGAAATCTATGCGGCACAGTTCGTGAAACGACACGGAGTACCAGAGTCGATCGTCTCAGATCGTAGTGGATGCTTTGCCTCCAGATTTTGGTGAAGTGTTCAGGCTGCATTACGGTCCAAGTGAGAGTTTAGCAGAGCATTTCATCCTCAGACTGACAGTTAGTCTGAGAGGACCATATAGATGTTAGAGGACATGTTGAGACCTGCGTCCTAGACTTCAAAGGAAATTGAGATCAGAAGCTACCATTGAGTGAGTTCTCGTACAACAGCAACTATCATTCCTCGATAGGAATGGCACCGTACGAGACACTCTGTGGAAGGGAATGTAGATCCCTAGCTCATTAGTACGAAACCGGAGAGAAACAGCTAATTAGCTCAGACATCATCAAGAATACCATGGCAGACGTGAAACTGATACGAGAAACGTTAGATACAGCGCACAGTAGATAGAAGAATTTTGACAATAAACGCCGTAGACCCCTCGAGTTTCAAGTAGGAGACTCGGTCTTTTTCAAGGCGGCACTTATGAAAGGGGTGATGCGCATTGAAAATAAAAGAAAGCTCAGTCCTAGGTATATAGGACCCTCGAGATAATAGAGAAAGTCGGGAAGGTGGCTTATAGACTAACGCTTCCTCCCGAATTAGCGATAGTGCACAACATCTTTCACGTCTTGATGCTAAAGAAGTACGTGTCAACAGCTCCCATGTTCTTAGCCAAGAATTCGTTATAGTATACGCTGATCCGACGTACGAGGAGAGACCCATGCGGATCCTAGTTAGAAAGGAGAGAGTACTTAGGAACGAAGTATACCGCTAGTAAAAGTGTTGTGGCGGAATCATAGTGTTGAAGAAGCCACATGAGAATGGGAAGAAGACATGAGAAGAGACTTCCCGGAATTATTCTAATTTTCAAGGACGAAAATTTTGTAAGGAAGGTAGGTTGTAATGACCGTCATTTTCATGGCACCTACTTACCATGTAATAGGCCACTAAGGAATAAAATGGACATAATTTAATGTCTTTTAGTACAATTTAAGTAACACGGTCAAGTACACGATCGTGTAAGAGGCTGTGTACCGCTCAGATAGATGAATGTATTTCAAAGACATGGCTGTGTTGAGTAGTCTCAACTGGTACACGCCCGTGTCTGAAATGTACACGCCTGTGTTGCATTACACACGCACGCGTAAGAGTCCGTGTAGAACGCTGTGTAATGAGCCGAGAGCCACTATAATGACTCTCATAAATTATGAAACTTAATTACTATGTAATGATGTAATTAAGTTAATAAACACAGTGTGCTTTTCAGTTGAATGAATTAAACGGGTATAGTGACGTTTAATTACTATTTATGCAGTGAAAGGGGTAGTCGACAGTGAAATTGGTCCACCCTATTATGTGAGTATGGGTTGAGACATGCAATATCAAGAAACCGGTCTAGACGACCATTTCATGATACAGAACTGATGAGCTAGTCATCAATACGCTCAGACTAGTCATCTGAGCGCAGCAGTGATAATTGCCCTAATAGATGTACAGTATTGAGAAAAGTGGTCTAGATGACCTCTTCTCGCCCAGAGACTGACAAAATCGGAGTCAGAATGCTCAGATTTGTCAGTCAGATAGTGAATAGTGATTAGTGAATAGTGAGAAACGCAGTGTTAGGTTAGTGGCCAAGACGGCCTTAATCTGGCATAAAACTGATATATTAATAGTCAGCAGGCTCAATCTGGTCAATTGAGCACAAAATGTAGATTTTTTTTAAGGGATATGCAGTATCGGGATGAGGGTCATGTTAGAAAATGCCCTAAGTATTAGAGACATTTTTGATGTATTCATTTTGAACTGGATAATAAAATTATATATAGAGGTTATTCATTACATTGCTATCTGTCCTCGTCTTATTTACATGTTAAAGTGAATGTAAGCAAATATGGCTCACTGACTGCTTGTGTTAAAACTGTTAGAACGTTGCATGCAATGGACTTTTGTATGCGAGAAGACAATGTTCTAAAGTTAGCAGTCTAAACTATGGTCTGTAGTCTATGGGGTTAGACCGAGCATCTAACTCATGTTAAGACTATTATGTTGTCTAAAGCCTTGGAGGGGACGGTCTGTCTTGACTGTCTGGAGCTGGACTCCCAAGTAGAGACATGGATATGTTGCTCGGTGGTGACATATTAGACAGGGACTAAAGCGTGATTGATCTACATAGTCCGCTATGAGTGGATCAATCTGCTTTTGACGTTCATTGTGCAATAACCTTAATCCTGAGTAAATGAACTACTTCATGTATATGACTTGTGTACTTTGATGTTCCAATGGCTAAAGCGTCTCAGAGGTAGTAAGCTTATAGACCGGTTCGTTGGGTGCATCACTTGTATACGATGAAGGGTTTGTTTGCAGATATCGGAATCATAGCTCTGAGGAGTTAAAGGTATCCTCTTAAAGGCATTATACTGAATGTGAAAATGGACAAGGCCTTGGGTCGTCTGCTGGGCGGATGACTTCTTATTCACATATGGTGAATAATCATTTTCTTGATTCGGTAGTATAATGGAACTTTAAGATAGCCTGATCAGTAGGATTAAACGGACTTTGACCTAAGGCTGATCATGGATATCATATGAGGGTTTTGCATATATGACAAGGTCATTGGATGGTAGCTCGTCACAGGCTTACGTAATACGGTATATAATTGGGAGTTCAGTTTCAGGTTTATAGTGGTGTGACTATGAAATTAGTGATCATATGATTGAGTTGTTCGGTACAGAATGATGATCATATGGAATCACGGGAGCCCGATTATATATGTCCAATCAGTCCCTCTACTAGCTCCACATAATTCCTTAACGTTTGGCAAATTGATTTGTGTATGCTATTGGCTAGTTTATTATGCATGGATGGTGATGACACAGGATTAGGATGGTAGACAATATTCTCTCCGGTTGGATTCAGATTTTGTTTTGGATAATAGAGTACACAATTATTCGAACTCCAAATAAAGTTGTCATGATTTTATTTGAGATTGGATTGGAGTTGTAGAAAATTATCCATGAGAACAAGAATATGAAATACAACCGTTTTGTGGAATTTGAAATTTGAATTTTGAAATTTGAAATTTGAATTTTGAAATTTGAAATTTGAATTTTGAATTTGAAATTCGAATTTGAAATTTGAATTTGAAATTTAAATTTGAAATTTGAAATTTGAAATTTGAAATTTGAAATTTGAATTTGAAATTTGAAATTCAAATTTTGAATCACAGTCCAAGTAGGATTCGAATTTGTTGTGGAAAATCCACAAGGTTTGAAATTCGAATTTGAGTTGGATTTGGAGAGGATAATCTTGTTAGAATCCTACTTGAATTTTGAATCCAAATCCCAACAAAAGTGGGCGAATTTTTTGAGGATAATCCTCAATGGAAAATTCGGTTTTTGTGGATGAGATTCAAGGGTAAATTCAAGCTTCAATCCTAGTTGAATTTGGATTCTCTCTACTCCCTAAAAGTGGCCGAAATTTTGGAGCCTTAATCCTAGGAAATTCGGTTATTTTTGGATAAGGTTGAGATGAGATTTAGCTTGAAAAATCCTAGTGGAATTTTGATTCTTCCTTATCCTAAAAGTGGCCGAAAATTTGGAGAAGATTTTCTCCTAAAGATTTCGGATTTTTTGGTTGAAAAAGGGAGATAAAATTCTAGTTAAAATCTTGTTTAGATTTGGATTGGATTTGTCCTAGGAAAACCGAATTTAATTGTGGAGATTCTCCCTTGGAAAATTCGGATTTTTTTGGTTTGGATAAGGGAGAAAATCTTTTCCTAGTCCAATTCGAATTCAGAGAGTCACCTCATGCAGGTCTATAAATAGAGGTCCTGCCACTCCAGTTCTCTCAGACCACAGACTCTCAGGTGAGCAGGCTTATTGTTGCACAGCTCATCGTGACAATAAAGTTCTTTAGAGATCTGGGTGGTTGGAAGAAGACTAGCAGTGCTAGCATACCGATCGAGGTTCAGAGTGCTCACACACTCAGCCATTCGGGAATTGGAGAATAGTAGAGAAGGCTAGTTGGTTGAAGCCTCCGGTCATTCTCCTCCTGCATATTGGCGTCCTTGAGGTATGAGTATTAATTGTTGTTGATTTATTGTATATGGCATCATGAGATATTTAACGATCTAAAATTTTTATTGTTCCGCTGCGCCACTCTGATACGTTTTTACCGGTTTATTATCCTACAATTGGTATCAGAGCCATCTCATGACTATGCCATGTACATGTAGGAAAATAAACCAGTAAAAACGTATCAGAGTGGCGCAGCGGAACAATAAAAATTTTAAGATCGTTAAATATCTCATGATGCCATATACAATAAACCAACGACAATTAAAACTCATACCTCAAGGACGCCAATCTTGCAGGAGGAGAATGACCGGAGGCTTCAACCAACTAGCCTTCTCTACTATTCTCCAATTCCCGAATGGCTGAGTGTGTGGGCACTCTGAACCTCGATCGGTATGCTAGCACTGCTAGTCTTCTTCCGACCACCCAGATCTCTAAAGAACTTTATTGTCACGATGAGCTGTGCAACAATAAGCCTGCTCACCTGAGAGTCTGTGGTCTAAGAGAACTGGAGTGGCAGGACCTCTATTTATAGACCTGCATGAGGTGATTCTCTGAATTCGAATTGGACTAGGAAAAGATATTTTCCCTTATCCAAACCCAAAAAATCCGAATTTTCCAAAGGGAAAATCTCCCAAATAAATTCGGTTTTTGCTAGATAAATCCAATCCAAATCTTAACAAGATTTTAGCTAGAATCTTATCTCCCTTTTCCAACCAAAAAATCCGAAATTCACAAGGAGAAAATCTCTCAAATTTTCGGCCACTTTTAGGATAAGGGAGAATCAAAATTCCACTAGGATTTCTCAAGCAAAATCTCATCTTAACCTTATCCAAAAATAACCGAATTTCCTAGGATTAGGGATCCAAAATTTCGGCCACTTTTGGGAGGAGAGAGAAACCAAATTCAACTAGGATTGAAGCTTGAATATTCCCTTGAATCTTATCCACAAAATCCGAAATCTTTCATGAGGATTATCCTCAAAATTTCGTCCCTTATTTGTTGGGATTTGGATTCAAAATTCAAGTAGGATTCTAACAAGATTATCCTCTCCAAATCCAACTCAAATTCGAATTTCAAACCTTGTGGATTTTCCACAACAAATTCGAATCCTACTTGGACTGTGATTCAAAATTTGAATTTCAAATTTCAAATTCAAATTTCAAATTCAAATTTCAAATTTCAAATTTCAAATTTCAAATTTAAATTTCAAATTCAAATTTCAAATTCGAATTTCAAATTCAAATTTCAAATTCAAATTTCAAATTCAAAATTCAAATTTCAAATTTCAAAATTCAAATTTCAAATTCCACAAAACGGTTGTATTTCATATTCTTGTTCTCATGGATAATTTTCTACAACTCCAATCCAATCTCAAATAAAATCATGGCAACTTTATTTGGAGTTCGAATAATTGTGTACTCTATTATCCAAAACAAAATCTGAATCCAACCGGAGAGAATCTTGTCTACCATCCTAATCCTGTGACATCACCATCCATGCATAATAAACTAGCCAATAGCATACACAAATCAATTTGCCAAACGTTAAGGAATTATGTGGAGCTAGTAGAGGGACTGATTAGACATATATAATCGGGCTCCCGTGATTCCATATGATCATCATTCTGTACCGAACAACTCAATCATATGATCACTAATTTCAGAGTCACACCACTATAAACCTGAAACTGAACTCCCAATTATATACCGTATTACGTAAGCCTGTGACGAGCTACCATCCAATGACCTTGTCATATATGCAAAACCCTCATATGATATCCATGATCAGCCTTAGGTCAAAGTCCGTTTAATCCTACTGATCAGGCTATCTTAAAGTTCCATTATACTACCGAATCAAGAAAATGATTATTCACCATATGTGAATAAGAAGTCATCCGCCCAGCAGACGACCCAAGGCCTTGTCCATTTTCACATTCAGTATAATGCCTTTAAGAGGATACCTTTAACTCCTCAGAGCTATGATTCCGATATCTGCAAACAAACTCTTCATCGTATACAAGTCATGCACCCAACGAGCCGGTCTATAAGCTTACTACCCTCTGAGACGCTTTAGCCATTGGAACATCAAAGTACACAAGTCATATACATGAAGTAGTTCATTTACTCAGGATTAAGGTTATTGCATAATGAACGTCAAAAGCAGATTGATCCACTCATAGCGGACTACATAGATCAATCACGCTTTAGTCCCGGTCTAATATGTCACCACCAAGCAACATATCCATGTCTCTACTTGGGAGTCCAGCTCCAGACAGTCAAGACAGACCGTCCCCTCTAAGGCTTTAGACAACATAATAGTCTTAACATGAGTTAGATGCTCGGTCTAACCCCATAGACTACAGACCATAGTTTAGACTGCTAACTTTAGAACATTGTCTTCTCGCATACAAAAGTCCATTGCATGCAACGTTCTAACAGTTTTAACACAAGCAGTCAGTGAGCCATATTTGCTTACATTTACTTTAACATGTAAATAAGACGAGGACAGATAGCAATGTAATGAATAACCTCTAAGTATAATTTTATTATCCAGTTTAAAATGAATACATCAAAATGTCTCTAATACTTAGGGCATTTCCTAACAATCTCCCACTTGCCCTAAGCCAGCATATGTGCCATGTTACGCATCCCCATCGCCTCTACATGCCTCTCAAAGCTTCTAGCTACCAAAGTCTTAGTAAAGGGATCAGCGATGTTGTCCTCGGACGCGATCTTACATACATCCACTTGTCCTGTCTCCACATGCCCTCTTATTATGTGATACCTCCGATCGATGTGCTTGGTCCTCTTGTGGTGCCGAGATTCCCTTGTGTTGGCAATAGCCCCTGTATTATCACAGTAAAGTGTGATAGGCTTGTCAACACCCGGAATGACCTCAAGGTCTCTAAAGAACTTGCGGAGCCAAACCGCTTCTTTAGATGCCTCAGCCGCAGCCACATACTCAGCCTCCATAGTAGAGTCAGCTGTGCAGCCCTGCTTCACGCTCCTCCACACAATGGCGCCTCCTCCGAGCAAAAACACTGATCCAGATGTCGATTTCCTCGAATCCTTACAAGTCTGGAAGTCTGAGTCCGTGTATCCTACGGGTGTTAGGTCCCCTCCAGAATACACCAGCATATAATCCCTCGTTCTCTTAAGATACTTGAGTATATGCTTTACTGCTTGCCAGTGCTTGGTTCCAGGATTCGCTTGATATCGACTCACCATACCTACTGCAAAACATATGTCCGGGCGAGTGCAAAGCATAGCATACATAAGGCTACCCACAGCGGATGCATAAGGGACCTTACTCATACGCTCTCTTTCTTCCGATGTCTTGGGACAGTCATCCAATGAAAGAGTTAAACCGGCAATAGAAGGTTGTGAGCCTTTCTTTGCCTCTAGCATTGCATATTTGTCAATTATTTTATCTATGTATGAAGCTTGGGATAACGCTATCATTTTGTTCTTTCGATCTCTGAAGAGACGAATGCCTAGAACATAATTAGCTTCTCCTAAGTCCTTCATGTCAAACTGTTGGTGTAACCAAAGCTTGACCGATGATAAATTCCCTACATCATTCCCAATGAGTAGTATATCATCGACATAGAGTATCAGAAAGACCACTTTTCCATCCTTAATACGTTTATAAACACAAGGTTCATCAACGTTCTGCTCAAAACCAAATGTCTTAATCGCTTGATCAAACCTCTGGTTCCATGAGCGGGATGCCTGCTTTAATCCATAAATGGATCTAAGCAACTTGCAGACTTTCCTATCTTGGCCTTTTGCTACGAACCCTTCGGGCTGTATCATATAGATACACTCTTCAAGATGGCCATTCAAGAATGCCGTCTTGACATCCATTTGCCAGATCTCGTAATCGAGAGCCGCAGCAATGGATAGAAGAATACGGATAGACTTCAGCATAGCAACAGGCGAAAAGGTTTCCTCGTAATCGATTCCAGCCTTTTGCGTGTATCCCTTTGCAACCAGTCTAGCTTTGAAAGTTTCCACTCTCCCTTCCGCATCCTTCTTTCTTTTGTAGACCCATTTGCATCCAATGGGTTTTATCCCATCCGGCAAATCTACAAGTTCCCAAACAGAGTTGGATTTCATAGAATCCATCTCATTGTTCATAGCCTGTTTCCAAGATCTAGAATCAACATCCTTTATAGCTTCATCATATGTGACCGGATCTTCCTCATGCTCATGAGCCTCGGCCTGGTATACCTCAGCATCATACATAAAGAAATTAGGTTTCTTCGAAACCCTCCCACTACGACGAGGCACCCTAAATTGTTGATCGTCTGCAGGTCTTTCACTGGAACTCGGACTTGCGTCCAAGACCGAAATCTGTGGAGCAGTTCTTTCACCCGATAACTCCTCTAGCACCACTTTGCTTCGAGGCTTAAAGTCATTCATGTGACTTTCCTCCAAGAATGTCGCATGGGTTGACACAATGACCTTTTGTTCCTTCGGGTTATAGAACAGACCTCCTTTAGTTCCCTTTGGATACCCTACAAACATGCACAATTCTGATCTTGGTTCCAACTTCTTCGCATCCCCATCCAGTACATGTGCCGGGCAGCCCCATATTCTCATATGTCCAAGGGAGGGCTTCCTGCCACGCCACAATTCATACGGAGTTCTAGGAATTGATTTGCTCGGAACCTGGTTCAGAATATAGCACGCCGTTTGTAAAGCATGTCCCCAAAATGATAATGGCAGCGTTGAGTAACTCATCATGGACCGTACCATATCCAATAAGGTCCTGTTTCTCCTTTCGGCTACACCATTCTGTTGTGGAGTACCAGGTGCAGTCAATTGGGATAATATCCCATTCTCTACAAGATGTCCTAGAAATTCATCGGAGAGGTATTCGCCACCTCGATCAGATCGAAGTGTCTTTATGGATTTATCCAATTGCTTTTCCACTTCCGCACGATACTCTTTGAACTTGTCAAAGGTTTCACTCTTGCGGTGCATCAGATACACATATCCATACCTCGAGTAATCATCTATGAAAGAGACATAGTACTCGAACCCTCCTCGTGCTGTGACGTTCATGGGGCCACATACGTCAGTGTGCACAATTTCTAAGACCTCCTGTGCCCTTGTACCCTTAGCTCCAAAAGACCTCTTAGTCATTTTACCCTCTAGACAAGACTCACATTGGGGAAGTCGTACCTCCTCCAGAGATTCCAGAGGACCGTCTTTCACCAATCTTTGAATCCTATCCTGATTAATATGACCAAGTCTTAAATGCCAAAGATATGCCTTGTTAGAGTGAGAAACTTTCAACCTTTTAGAGTTATCAATTAATTCAGTGTCAAGCAGTGAGTACATCTTTGGTCTGATCAAATATAGGTTTCCATCCATCCATCCAGAACAGATAAAAGACTTATTTCTACGAATATCAACTCTTTTACTAAAAGAAACTGAATAAGAATCCTTTATTAAACAAGCTACCGATATAAGGTTCCTCCTAAAATTAGGAACATAAAAACAGTCTTTCAATAAAATAAACCTAAATTGATCAAAATAAAGATGAACGTCTCCCACTGCCTCAGCCACCACAAAGCTACCATCTCCAGTCCGCAACGAGAGGCTCCTATCATGTAGACTTCTCGTTTCCACGAACCCCTGCATAGAAACACAAACATGATTAGTGGCGCCCGAATCAATGACCCATGTGTCTTTCGATTCTTCCACCAAACACGCTTCCAAATAATGAAGTTCCTTACCTTCCTTGCCCTTGGAGGCTAGGAATTCCCGGCAAGCCTTCTTGAAGTGACCTACCTTCCCACAGTGGAAGCATTTGGACTTTTTAGGGTCCTTTGGCTTCTTGTTCTTCTTCTTCTTCTTCCCGTCCGAGACAGGAGGATTAGAAGAACTGGAAGCCACTTGCTTCTTATTTGGCCTCTTCCTCTTCCGTGAGGGATTGGAAGATTCCGCCAAATTGGCCTCTCCTTTAGGTCGGACCACATCTTCATCCCTGATCATCCGCTCATAAGCCTGTAGTTGCTTCATGAGCTCGGTAAGTCCTAACTCCTTTGTCGCCAGATTGTATGCGGCCTTAAACCCCACAAAATCTTTAGACAGAGTCTTGAACACCATCTCGATCTGGGTGTTATAGTCCAACTCAGCACCATTCTCGGCAGCCTCAGCGAAGAATCCCATTAGAGTGATCATATGGTCCTTCACCGGAGCACCAGCCTTTTGCTTGGAGTTCATAATGCTGGTGATAGCGGACTGTCGAGCCAATTTTTCTTGGCCTCCGAACATGTCCTCCAGATTGTCCATGATCTCCCCAGTAACTTGATAAGTCTCATGCTGCTTTTGTAAAGCACTCGTCATGCTAGCAAGGATGTAGCATCGAGCTATTTCATTGGATTCTCTCCAACGATTATAGGCAACCGGGACCTCCTCAAGTGGTGTGTCAGGTTTGGGCCCAGGTGGGCATGGTTCGTCCAGTACGAACTTGTGTCTCTCGCAGCTGAGAACTATTAGTAGATTTCTTTTCCAATCTTTATAATTGTCGCCATTCAACTTATTTTCAGTAAGTATCGAAATGAGGGGTGTCGGTGACATTTTGAACTGAAATAAAATTATACTAGACATCATTACAAAGCCCAAGCAAATATGCAGATAATTTAGCAAATAAAACATACAAGTATGTTCCTACATGAAACTTGAAAAAAAATGTAGCATTGCAACGGTAATTCTCAACACCTATTGCCCCAAGCCACCGAGGGGTGGTCATGAGAACAAATAGCCGGAACATGGACCCCGTCCAATTAATATATGTTACCTTAAATCCTCCAAGGTTAAGACATATATTAATAACCGCTTATTTGGCCACCAGTTTAGTTAACAGAGCTTCTAGGGAAGGTTAATAACTAAACGAGTCTTGAGTGTATAACCATTGTTTACGTAGCCCGATCCACGTCCTACCAAGCCACCGAGGGGTGGTCATGAATAGAATCGCACCCGAACACGTTTTCCACATAGGAGATCCAATCTAGTATACCGGCGGCGGTAAACACCTACCGAAGGGTGTGGTCAGGTCGGAACTGACGCGAGGCGTTACCATGCTTTCACATATGGATCAACAATGGAGGCCGTGGGTTTTGTTTGAAACCCTCTCCCACTCAATATTTTGAAAAACATGCAAGTTTTGACAAATTATGTATGATCAATATAGTATGAGCGGCACTCACCTATCCTATATGACATGTTATCAAATATGCATACAAAAACATCCATCAATACATATTTATACATCCATGACATATCACAGAAAAAATAATTGACAGAATAACCAAGCCATGGTTCCATCCTAGAACAAAGAAAATAAAGATTACAAAATTCCATCCAAAGCATTCTTTGGGTCTTGAATTTTGTTCCGTCTTCTTGTATCCATCTTTATGTAGCCTCTCCATTTATTTCTCATCCCAAGAATTATTTAAAATTTAAATCTCCAAAAATTTAAATTTCAAATTCAAATTCCAAATTTGAATTTCAAATTTAAACTTCAAATTTAAATTTTTAAACAATTTTAATCATCATGTGTAATAATATGTAATTTCAAAAATTTCAAATTTTTAATTACATATTTTTAAACATGATTTAAAATTAAATCTCAAATTTAAAAATCAAAATTTTCTGATTTTTGGACCGTCGGACCGCCACCCCCGTAGGCGGCAGCCGCCGTGGGCAGCCACCAACCCCGGAGGGGCTGGCAGCCCACGGCTGCCCCTTGTGCAGCCCTGCCGGGCTGCAGGCCAAGCCTGCAGCGCCAGGCTGCACGCCCAGACTGGGCGCAGCAGCCGGCAGGCTGCAGGCAGCGCCTGCAGCCAGTGGCTGCACACCCAGGCTGCGGCCAGCCTTGGGCAGGCCACGGCCACCCCTGGCTGCAGGCAGAGCCTGCGGCCGTGGGTGGTGTGGGCCTGCACAGGGGCTGCCGCAGCCCATCCTGCCCGAGGGCAGGGGCTGCAGCCCCACCAAGGTTTGTCGGCCTATCCCGAGGGGTCGTGTCTCGATTTTCGTGCCATATTCCAATTTATCTTTTAGGATCTCCAAAAATTAATTTGAATCCCAATTAAATTGAAATTTTCCACACAATCAAAATTTCAACCTTTAAATTAAATTTAACTTTTGGGAAAAATAAATTACGGTCTTCAATCTTCAATCTCCTCCAAGAATAATTACATAAAAAATTCCTATACCGTTTCCGGTGTACAAAATTCTATCCATAAAAATTCTAAGAGACAAAAATTAAAATCCATGGGAAAATTACAGTGTAAATAAACTGCTCCCATGGTTACATGAAAAATTCCTAGATACAATTTTTCTAAATTCTAAGGAACCATAACCGGCATAAACAAGCATGCTTATAATAATTCAAAAATTAAAATAACCACATACTTTATACATAATACATGATAACAACATAAAGGAACCCTAGAATGCCACTCTCTAAATATCAAATCCATACATAAATAAAAAGACTAAGTAATTGTCTAATTTATGTACATGGCATAGTCATGAGATGTCTCTGATACCAATTGTAGGAAAATAAACCAGTAAAAACGTATCAGAGTGGCGCAGCGGAACAATAAAAATTTTAAGATCGTTAAATATCTCATGATGCCATATACAATAAACCAACGACAATTAAAACTCATACCTCAAGGACGCCAATCTTGCAGGAGGAGAATGACCGGAGGCTTCAACCAACTAGCCTTCTCTACTATTCTCCAATTCCCGAATGGCTGAGTGTGTGGGCACTCTGAACCTCGATCGGTATGCTAGCACTGCTAGTCTTCTTCCGACCACCCAGATCTCTAAAGAACTTTATTGTCACGATGAGCTGTGCAACAATAAGCCTGCTCACCTGAGAGTCTGTGGTCTAAGAGAACTGGAGTGGCAGGACCTCTATTTATAGACCTGCATGAGGTGATTCTCTGAATTCGAATTGGACTAGGAAAAGATATTTTCCCTTATCCAAACCCAAAAAATCCGAATTTTCCAAAGGGAAAATCTCCCAAATAAATTCGGTTTTTGCTAGATAAATCCAATCCAAATCTTAACAAGATTTTAGCTAGAATCTTATCTCCCTTTTCCAACCAAAAAATCTGAAATTCACAAGGAGAAAATCTCTCAAATTTTCGGCCACTTTTAGGATAAGGGAGAATCAAAATTCCACTAGGATTTCTCAAGCAAAATCTCATCTTAACCTTATCCAAAAATAACCGAATTTCCTAGGATTAGGGATCCAAAATTTCGGCCACTTTTGGGAGGAGAGAGAAACCAAATTCAACTAGGATTGAAGCTTGAATATTCCCTTGAATCTTATCCACAAAATCCGAAATCTTTCATGAGGATTATCCTCAAAATTTCGTCCCTTATTTGTTGGGATTTGGATTCAAAATTCAAGTAGGATTCTAACAAGATTATCCTCTCCAAATCCAACTCAAATTCGAATTTCAAACCTTGTGGATTTTCCACAACAAATTCGAATCCTACTTGGACTGTGATTCAAAATTTGAATTTCAAATTTCAAATTCAAATTTCAAATTCAAATTTCAAATTTCAAATTTCAAATTTCAAATTTAAATTTCAAATTCAAATTTCAAATTCGAATTTCAAATTCAAATTTCAAATTCAAATTTCAAATTCAAAATTCAAATTTCAAATTTCAAAATTCAAATTTCAAATTCCACAAAACGGTTGTATTTCATATTCTTGTTCTCATGGATAATTTTCTACAACTCCAATCCAATCTCAAATAAAATCATGGCAACTTTATTTGGAGTTCGAATAATTGTGTACTCTATTATCCAAAACAAAATCTGAATCCAACCGGAGAGAATCTTGTCTACCATCCTAATCCTGTGACATCACCATCCATGCATAATAAACTAGCCAATAGCATACACAAATCAATTTGCCAAACGTTAAGGAATTATGTGGAGCTAGTAGAGGGACTGATTGGACATATATAATCGGGCTCCCGTGATTCCATATGATCATCATTCTGTACCGAACAACTCAATCATATGATCACTAATTTCAGAGTCACACCACTATAAACCTGAAACTGAACTCCCAATTATATACCGTATTACGTAAGCCTGTGACGAGCTACCATCCAATGACCTTGTCATATATGCAAAACCCTCATATGATATCCATGATCAGCCTTAGGTCAAAGTCCGTTTAATCCTACTGATCAGGCTATCTTAAAGTTCCATTATACTACCGAATCAAGAAAATGATTATTCACCATATGTGAATAAGAAGTCATCCGCCCAGCAGACGACCCAAGGCCTTGTCCATTTTCACATTCAGTATAATGCCTTTAAGAGGATACCTTTAACTCCTCAGAGCTATGATTCCGATATCTGCAAACAAACTCTTCATCGTATACAAGTCATGCACCCAACGAGCCGGTCTATAAGCTTACTACCCTCTGAGACGCTTTAGCCATTGGAACATCAAAGTACACAAGTCATATACATGAAGTAGTTCATTTACTCAGGATTAAGGTTATTGCATAATGAACGTCAAAAGCAGATTGATCCACTCATAGCGGACTACATAGATCAATCACGCTTTAGTCCCGGTCTAATATGTCACCACCAAGCAACATATCCATGTCTCTACTTGGGAGTCCAGCTCCAGACAGTCAAGACAGACCGTCCCCTCTAAGGCTTTAGACAACATAATAGTCTTAACATGAGTTAGATGCTCGGTCTAACCCCATAGACTACAGACCATAGTTTAGACTGCTAACTTTAGAACATTGTCTTCTCGCATACAAAAGTCCATTGCATGCAACGTTCTAACAGTTTTAACACAAGCAGTCAGTGAGCCATATTTGCTTACATTTACTTTAACATGTAAATAAGACGAGGACAGATAGCAATGTAATGAATAACCTCTAAGTATAATTTTATTATCCAGTTCAAAATGAATACATCAAAATGTCTCTAATACTTAGGGCATTTCCTAACAGTACATAAATTAGACAATTACTTAGTCTTTTTATTTATGTATGGATTTGATATTTAGAGAGTGGCATTCTAGGGTTCCTTTATGTTGTTATCATGTATTATGTATAAAGTATGTGGTTATTTTAATTTTTTGAATTATTATAAGCATGCTTGTTTATACTAGTTATGGTTCCTTAGAATTTAGAAAAATTGTATCTAGGAATTTTTATGTAACCATGGGAGCAATTTATTAATACTGTAATTTTCCCATGGATATTAATTTTTGTCTCTTAGAATTTTTATGGATAGAATTTTGTACACCGGAAACGGTATAGGAATTTTTTATGTAATTATTCTTGGAGGAGATTGAAGATTGAAGACCGTAATTTATTTTTCCCAAAAGTTAAATTTAATTTAAAGGTTGAAATTTTGATTGTGTGGAAAATTTCAATTTAATTGGGATTCAAATTAATTTTTGGAGATCCTAAAAGATAAATTGGAATATGGCACGAAAATCGAGACACGACCCCTCGGGATAGGCCGACAAACCTTGGTGGGGCTGTAGCCGCTGCCCTCGGGCAGGATGGGGCTGCGGCAGCCCCTGTGCAGGCCCACACCACCCACGGTCGCAGGCTCTGCCTGCAGCCAGGGGTGGCCGTGGCCTGCCCAAGGCTGGCCGCAGCCTGGGCGAGCAGCCACTGGCTGCAGGCGCTGCCTGCAGCCTGCCGGCTGCTGCGCCCAGCCTGGGCGTGCAGCCTGGCGCTACAGGCTTGGCCTGCAGCCCGGCAGGGCTGCACAAGGGGCGGCCGTAGGCTGCCAGCCCCTCCGGGGTTGGTGGCTGCCCACGGCGGCTGCCACCTACGGGGGCGGCGGTCCGACGGTCCAAAAATCAGAAAAATTTTGATTTTTAAATTTGAGATTTAATTTTAAATCATGTTTAAAAATATGTAATTAAAAATTTTGAAATTTTTGAAATTACATATTATTACACATGATGTTTTAAAATTGTTTAAAATTCAAATTTGAAATTTAAATTTGAAATTCGAATTTGGAATTTGAATTTGAAATTTAAATTTTTGGGAGATTTAAATTTTAAATAATTCTTGGGATGAGAAATAAATGGAGAGGCTGCATAAAGATGGATACAAGAAGACGGAACAAAATTTAAGACCCAAAGAATGCTTTGGATGGAATTTTGTAATCTTTATTTTCTTTGTTCTAGGATGGAACCATGGCTTGGTTATTCTGTCAATTATTTTTCTGTGATATGTCATGGATGTATAAATATGTATTGATGGATGTTTTGTATGCATATTTGATAACATGTCATATAGGATAGGTGAGTGCCGCTCATACTATATTGATCATACATAATTTGTTAAAACTTGCATGTTTTTCAAAATATTGAGTGGGAGAGGGTTTCAAACAAAACCCACGGCCTCCATTGTTGATCCATATGTGAAAGCATGGTAACGCCTCGCGTCAGTTCCGACCTGACCACACCCCTCGGTAGGTGTTTACCGCCGCCGGTATACTAGATTGGATCTCCTATGTGGAAAACGTGTTCGGGTGCGATCCTATTCATGACCACCCCTCGGTGGCTTGGTAGGATGTGGATCGGGCTACGTAAACAATGGTTATACACTCAAGACTCGTTGAGTTATTAACCTTCCCTAGAAGCTCTGTTAACTAAACTGGTGGCCAAATAAGCGGTTATTAATATATGTCTTAACCTTGGAGGATTTAAGGTAACATATATTAATTGGACGGGGTCCATGTTCCGGCTATTTGTTCTCATGACCACCCCTCGGTGGCTTGGGGCAATAGGTGCTGAGAATTACCGTTGCAATGCTACATGTTTTTTCAAGTTTCATGTAGGAACATACTTGTATGTTTTTATTTGCTAAATTATCTGTATATTTGCTTGGGCTTTGTAATGATGTCTAGTATAATTTTATTTCAGTTCAAAATGTCACCGACACCCCTCATTTCGATACTTACTGAAAATAAGTTGAATGGCGACAATTATAAAGATTGGAAAAGAAATCTATTAATAGTTCTCAGCTGCGAGAGACACAAGTTCGTACTGGACGAACCATGCCCACCTGGGCCCAAACCTGACACACCACTTGAGGAGGTCTCGGTTGCCTATAATCGTTGGAGAGAATCTAATGAAATAGCTCGATGCTACATCCTTGCTAGCATGACGAGTGCTTTACAAAAACAGCATGAGACTTATCAAGTTGCTGGGGAGATCATGGATAATCTGGAGGACATGTTCGGAGGCCAAGAAAAATTGGCTCGACAGTCCGCTATCACCAGCATTATGAACTCTAAGCAAAAGGCGGGTGCTCCAGTGAAGGACCATATGATCACTCTAATGGGATTCTTCGCTGAGGCTGCCGAGAATGGTGCTGAGTTAGACTACAACACCCAGATCGAGATGGTGTTCAAGACTCTGTCTAAAGATTTTGTGGGGTTTAAGGCCGCATACAATCTGGCGACAAAGGAGTTAGGACTTACCGAGCTCATGAAGCAACTACAGGCTTATGAGCGGATGATCAGGGATGAGGATGTGGTCCGACCTAAAGGAGAGGCCAATTTGGCGGAATCTTCCAATCCCTCACGGAAGAGGAAGAGGCCAAATAAGAAGCAAGTGGCTTCCAGTTCTTATAATCCTCCTGTCTCGGACGGGAAGAAGAAGAAGAAGAACAAGAAGCCAAAGGACCCTAAAAAGTCCAAATGCTTCCATTGTGGGAAGGTAGGTCACTTCAAGAAGGCTTGCCGGGAATTCCTAGCCTCCAAGGGCAAGGAAGGTAAGGAACTTCATTACTTAGAAGCGTGTTTGGTGGAAGAATCGAAAGACACATGGGTCATTGATTCGGGCGCCACTAATCATGTTTGTGTTTCTATGCAGGGGTTCGTGGAAACGAGAAGTCTACATGATAGGAGCCTCTCGTTGCGGACTGGAGATGGTAGCTTTGTGGTGGCTGAGGCAGTGGGAGACGTTCATCTTTATTTTGATCAATTTAGGTTTATTTTATTGAAAGACTGTTTTTATGTTCCTAATTTTAGGAGGAACCTTATATCGGTAGCTTGTTTAATAAAGGATTCTTATTCAGTTTCTTTTAGTAAAAGAGTTGATATTCGTAGAAATAAGTCTTTTATCTGTTCTGGATGGATGGATGGAAACCTATATTTGATCAGACCAAAGATGTACTCACTGCTTGACACTGAATTAATTGATAACTCTAAAAGGTTGAAAGTTTCTCACTCTAACAAGGCGTATCTTTGGCATTTAAGACTTGGTCATATTAATCAGGATAGGATTCAAAGATTGGTGAAAGACGGTCCTCTGGAATCTCTGGAGGAGGTACGACTTCCCCAATGTGAGTCTTGTCTAGAGGGTAAGATGACTAAGAGGTCTTTTGGAGCTAAGGGTACAAGGGCACAGGAGCTCTTAGAAATTGTACACACTGACGTATGTGGCCCCATGAACGTCACAGCACGAGGAGGGTTAGAGTACTATGTCTCTTTCATAGATGATTACTCGAGGTATGGATATGTGTATCTGATGCACCGCAAGAGCGAAACCTTTGACAAATTCAAAGAGTATCGTGCGGAAGTGGAAAAGCAATTGGATAAATCCATAAAGACACTTCGATCTGATCGAGGTGGCGAATACCTCTCCGATGAATTTCTAGGACATCTTGTAGAGAATGGGATATTATCCCAATTGACTGCACCTGGTACTCTACAACAGAATGGTGTAGCCGAAAGGAGAAACAGGACCTTATTGGATATGGTACGGTCCATGATGAGTTACTCAACGCTGCCATTATCATTTTGGGGACATGCTTTACAAACGGCGTGCTATATTCTGAACCAGGTTCCGAGCAAATCAATTCCTAGAACTCCGTATGAATTGTGGCGTGGCAGGACGCCCTCCCTTGGACATATGAGAATATGGGGCTGTCCGGCACATGTACTGGATGGGGATGCGAAGAAGTTGGAACCAAGATCAGAATTGTGCATGTTTGTAGGGTATCCAAAGGGAACTAAAGGAGGTCTGTTCTATAATCCGAAGGAACAAAAGGTCATTGTCTCAACCCATGCGACATTCTTGGAGGAAAGTCACATGAATGACTTTAAACCTCGAAGCAAAGTGGTGCTAGAGGAGTTATCGGGTGAAAGAACTGCTCCACAGATTTCGGTCTTGGACGCAAGTCCAAGTTCCAGTGAAAGACCTGCAGACGATCAACAATTTAGGGTGCCTCGTCATAGTGGGAGGGTTTCTAAGAAACCTAATTTCTTTATGTATGATGCTGAGGTATACCAGGCCGAGGCTCATGAGCATGAGGAAGATCCGGTCACATATGATGAAGCTATAAAGGATGTTGATTCTAGATCTTGGAAACAGGCTATGAACAATGAGATGGATTCTATGAAATCCAACTCTGTTTGGGAACTTGTAGATTTGCCGGATGGGATAAAACCCATTGGATGCAAATGGGTCTACAAAAGAAAGAAAGATGCGGAAGGGAGAGTGGAAACTTTCAAAGCTAGACTGGTTGCAAAGGGATACACGCAAAAGGCTGGAATCGATTACGAGGAAACCTTTTCGCCTGTTGCTATGCTGAAGTCTATCCGTATTCTTCTGTCCATTGCTGCGGCTCTCGATTACGAGATCTGGCAAATGGATGTCAAGACGGCATTCTTGAATGGCCATCTTGAAGAGTGTATCTATATGATACAGCCCGAAGGGTTCATAGTAAAAGGCCAAGATAGGAAAGTCTGCAAGTTGCTTAGATCCATTTATGGATTAAAGCAGGCATCCCGCTCATGGAACCAGAGGTTTGATCAAGCGATTAAGACATTTGGTTTTGAGCAGAACGTTGATGAACCTTGTGTTTATAAACGAATTAAGGATGGAAAAGTGGTCTTTCTGATACTCTATGTCGATGATATACTACTCATTGGGAATGATGTAGGGAATTTATCATCGGTCAAGCTTTGGTTACACCAACAGTTTGACATGAAGGACTTGGGAGAAGCTAATTATGTTCTAGGCATTCGTCTCTTCAGAGATCGAAAGAACAAAATGATAGCATTATCCCAAGCTTCATACATAGATAAAATAATTGACAAATATGCAATGCTAGAGGCAAAGAAAGGCTCACAACCTTCTATTACCGGTTTAACTCTTTCATTGGATGACTGTCCCAAGACATCGGAAGAAAGAGAGCGTATGAGTAAGGTCCCTTATGCATCCGCTGTGGGTAGCCTTATGTACGCTATGCTTTGCACTCGTCCGGACATATGTTTTGCAGTAAGTATGGTGAGTCGATATCAAGCGAATCCTGGAACCAAGCACTGGCAAGCAGTAAAGCATATACTCAAGTATCTTAAGAGAACGAGGGATTATATGCTAGTGTATTCTGGAGGGGACCTAACACCCGTAGGATACACGGACTCAGACTTCCAGACTTGTAAGGATTCGAGGAAATCGACATCAGGATCAGTGTTTTTACTCGGAGGAGGCGCCATTGTGTGGAGGAGCGTGAAGCAGGGCTGCACAGCTGACTCTACTATGGAGGCTGAGTATGTGGCTGCGGCTGAGGCATCTAAAGAAGCGGTTTGGCTCCGTAAGTACTTTAGAGACCTTGAGGTCATTCCGGGTGTTGACAAGCCTATCACACTTTACTGTGATAATACAGGGGCTATTACCAACACAAGGGAATCTCGGCACCACAAGAGGACCAAGCACATAGATCGGAGGTATCACATTATTAGAGGGCATGTGGAGACAGGACAAGTGGATGTATGTAAGATCGCGTCCGAGGACAACATCGCTGATCCCTTTACTAATACTTTGGTAGCTAGAAGCTTTGAGAGGCATGTAGAGGCGATGGGGATGCGTAACATGGCACATCTACTGGCTTAGGGCAAGTGGGAGATTGTTAGAAAATGCCCTAAGTATTAGAGACATTTTTGATGTATTCATTTTGAACTGGATAATAAAATTATATATAGAGGTTATTCATTACATTGCTATCTGTCCTCGTCTTATTTACATGTTAAAGTGAATGTAAGCAAATATGGCTCACTGACTACTTGTGTTAAAACTGTTAGAACGTTGCATGCAATGGACTTTTGTATGCGAGAAGACAATGTTCTAAAGTTAGCAGTCTAAACTATGGTCTGTAGTCTATGGGGTTTGACCGAGCATCTAACTCATGTTAAGACTATTATGTTGTCTAAAGCCTTGGAGGGGACGGTCTGTCTTGACTGTCTGGAGCTGGACTCCCAAGTAGAGACATGGATATGTTGCTCGGTGGTGACATATTAGACCGGGACTAAAGCGTGATTGATCTACATAGTCCGCTATGAGTGGATCAATCTGCTTTTGACGTTCATTGTGCAATAACCTTAATCTTGAGTAAATGAACTACTTCATGTATATGACTTGTGTACTTTGATGTTCCAATGGCTAAAGCGTCTCAGAGGTAGTAAGCTTATAGACCGGTTCGTTGGGTGCATCACTTGTATACGATGAAGGGTTTGTTTGCAGATATCGGAATCATAGCTCTGAGGAGTTAAAGGTATCCTCTTAAAGGCATTATACTGAATGTGAAAATGGACAAGGCCTTGGGTCGTCTGCTGGGCGGATGACTTCTTATTCACATATGGTGAATAATCATTTTCTTGATTCGGTAGTATAATGGAACTTTAAGATAGCCTGATCAGTAGGATTAAACGGACTTTGACCTAAGGCTGATCATGGATATCATATGAGGGTTTTGCATATATGACAAGGTCATTGGATGGTAGCTCGTCACAGGCTTACGTAATACGGTATATAATTGGGAGTTCAGTTTCAGGTTATAGTGGTGTGACTATGAAATTAGTGATCATATGATTGAGTTGTTCGGTACAGAATGATGATCATATGGAATCACGGGAGCCCGATTATATATGTCCAATCAGTCCCTCTACTAGCTCCACATAATTCCTTAACGTTTGGCAAATTGATTTGTGTATGCTATTGGCTAGTTTATTATGCATGGATGGTGATGACACAGGATTAGGATGGTAGACAAGATTCTCTCCGGTTGGATTTAGATTTTGTTTTGGATAATAGAGTACACAATTATTCGAACTCCAAATAAAGTTGCCATGATTTTATTTGAGATTGGATTGGAGTTGTAGAAAATTATCCATGAGAACAAGAATATGAAATACAACCGTTTTGTGGAATTTGAAATTTGAATTTTGAAATTTGAATTTTGAATTTTGAAATTTGAATTTTGAATTTTGAATTTGAAATTTGAATTTGAAATTTGAATTTGAAATTTGAATTTGAAATTTAAATTTGAAATTTGAAATTTGAAATTTGAAATTTGAATTTGAAATTTGAATTTGAAATTTGAAATTCAAATTTTGAATCACAGTCCAAGTAGGATTCGAATTTGTTGTGGAAAATCCACAAGGTTTGAAATTCGAATTTGAGTTGGATTTGGAGAGGATAATCTTGTTAGAATCCTACTTGAATTTTGAATCCAAATCCCAACAAAAGTGGGTGAATTTTTTGAGGATAATCCTCAATGGAAAATTCGGTTTTTGTGGATGAGATTCAAGGGTAAATTCAAGCTTCAATCCTAGTTGAATTTGGATTCTCTCTACTCCCTAAAAGTGGCCGAAATTTTGGAGCCTTAATCCTAGGAAATTCGGTTATTTTTGGATAAGGTTGAGATGAGATTTAGCTTGAAAAATCCTAGTGGAATTTTGATTCTTCCTTATCCTAAAAGTGGCCGAAAATTTGGAGAAGATTTTCTCCTAAAGATTTCGGATTTTTTGGTTGAAAAAGGGAGATAAAATTCTAGTTAAAATCTTGTTTAGAATTGGATTGGATTTGTCCTAGGAAAACCGAATTTAATTGTGGAGATTCTCCCTTGGAAAATTCGGATTTTTTTGGTTTGGATAAGGGAGAAAATCTTTTCCTAGTCCAATTCGAATTCAGAGAATCACCTCATGCAGGTCTATAAATAGAGGTCCTGCCACTCTAGTTCTCTCAGACCACAGACTCTCAGGTGAGCAGGCTTATTGTTGCACAGCTCATCGTGACAATAAAGTTCTTTAGAGATCTGGGTGGTCGGAAGAAGACTAGCAGTGCTAGCATACCGATCGAGGTTCAGAGTGCCCACACACTCAGCCATTCGGGAATTGGAGAATAGTAGAGAAGGCTAGTTGGTTTAAGCCTCCGGTCATTCTCCTCTTGCATATTGGCGTCCTTGAGGTATGAGTATTAATTGTTGTTGATTTATTGTATATGGCATCATGAGATATTTAACGATATAAAATTTTTATTGTTCCGCTGCGCCACTCTGATACGTTTTTACCGGTTTATTATCGTACAGGTCAAGACGACCTTTTCTCGTCCCGAAACTGATATATTTAGACTCAGGACGCCCAAATTAGTCAATCGGGCACCTGACACGTTTTTCAAGATGGGGTCATACAGATCCCGAAAACTGGTCTAGAAGACCTTAGATGGACGTAAAACTGATAAATTTGAAATCAGCACGTCCAAATTAGTCAAGAGAGACTGTGTTTGAAATTTCACGCGAAAACGCCTCGTTATGCGTGCACAGTGTCAACACAGTGTAGGCCTAACCACAGTATCAAGAAATTGGTTAAGATGACCTTTTCTTGATATAAAACTGATATATTTGGAATCAGAATGCTCAAATTAGTCATTTGAGCACAAAAAGTAATTTTTGACCGGGAACCATGCAGTATTGGGAAACTGGTCAAGACGACCTCGGATGAAGATAAAACTGATATATTTGGGTTTAGCACGCCCAAATTAGTCAGTATAGCCTATCTTAAAATTTTTCAAAAAATTAGTGTAAAAGGACGAAATTTTTGGGACTATTCAAAAATAGCCCCCATAATTTTTCCAAATCCCATTTCCTCCCCCAACACCACACGAGGATGAACAGTGACCGACCATCGAATCCGGCCTCCATTTTCGACACTGCCGGCACCATTGGAAAGCTCTCGATGAGCTGAGTTCAACGGTGTGCCGAGTCGACGGAACCGACGTCGGAGAACGCCGCACGCGCCGCCTAAAGCCGCCGGTGGCCGAATTTTTCAAACCGTGATTTCTCCGCCGTCCGACGTCCAAATGCCACGATTTCGGTCCCAATGGATTCGTGGTGAAGAGTAGAACAAAACTCAGGCTTCATTTCACGTCAACAGCCGCCGGATCGTGCCGTCCAAGGTTTGCCGTCGCCGTCGCCATCGCCGCCGTCGAATCTCGCTATTCCGACAGAGTTGAGTTGCAAGGTCGGTATCAAAATGCTCAGAACAACACGTAGATCAAAAGCCCCAAATCAATTTTGGGCAACAACGCCGGAAAATGAAGATCCAACACCGCCGCCGTCGCCGACTTTTCGAGGGCCGATTTCCGGTGATAGGAGCCTCGATTGGTAAAATTGACACCACTAATGGGTTCCTCTCGTCAAGCTCTTCAAGATGGTGGTCGCCACTCCCATTGCCACCGCGGTCAATGCCAGTCAACGGCCGGTCAACGCCGGTCAACGGCGGTCAATGCCGGTCAACGGTGACCCGGAGACCGAAAATTGAAGAATGGCCCGTTGGCCTATTTTTGACGTTCCGGACACATCCGCGGCATCAGAATTGCAAACCGGAGTTTCAAAAGTGGAGAACGATAATTCAAAGATTGTACGATCGAGATCGAACGGTTCACCCGACCGTCGACGGGAACGATTTTGGTAGTGGTTTTGATCCCTTGATTCCTCAATTTATTATTAGAAATAATTATGTATTAATTATGGTTTACTAACTTGAGGAATTGCAAGAAAAAGGGATGACATGTCGAAAAAGAGAATGTGAGGAAATGTGAATATTTTTACGTAAAAAGCGGAGCTTTTACGTAAAAATTAGGCCTCTGGTTTAGTACGTGGCAGGTTAGAATAGGTTAGATGGTTTTGAGGCGTTTCCTAAACGCCGGAAACCCAAAAATTAAGCGGAAATGCTGCCGAAATTTCTAAAACGGCACAAAGGGGTATTTTTGTAAATGAGGGGTGAAAATGTGATCGGGATGGGAACCCGAGCTCCCTCGATGACCTAGGTCCAGGAAAGAAGGATAGACGTTTACAGGATTAGTGAACCGCCCAATTAGAAATCTCGAAATGTAAGAAAACGACCCCTAGATCAGAATAGTGCCACCCGAGGGACGGGTGTGATCTAAGTATAAAATTTGGGGCGATTACATCGGTAACGGTAACCTGACAGGCTAAATGGTCATACGGGAGGTATTCAGTCAGTTGATTGGTCGGTTAGCCAGTCAAGGACCAAGTTAGAATGGGATAGTGAGAGACAGTGATTAATTTGTCAAGTAGACAAATTAATTAAGCACGATTAAAAATTAGATATCAAATTTCCCAAAGTAGAGCAGTTGGGTACCGATAGGCATCGGTACCACACAACGATAAGTTTATTAGTTCCTAACGATAGAGTGACCTAAGAGCGATGTTAATTAATTTATTGGGTAAATAAATTAATTAACAATGATTAGAAAATCAAATTCTTAAGAAGTGGGCAATTAGTATCGACAAGGATCGGTATCACTAACGATAAAGTTTTTATTAGTCACTAATGACCACAGTGACCTAAGAGTAAATGTTAACGAAATGTATTATGATTACAGGGAGGTACCTGTATTGTGACGAAGGCGAGAGTATAAACTGTCTGATGACAGGTAAGTACAACTCCGCCTACAGCATGGATAAAATGAATTTAAAATGATGCTTTTCCAGTATTTTAAGTATGTATCTTGCACACGATGCTGCACAGCATACATAAGAGCATATAGTTTCACAATCGAGTAGATTGATGAAAAAACAAGTTAGAAGCCATAGATCCCTACCGCGTAGGATTGGGGACAGCTTAGAGAAGCGTATGGCTAGAACAGTTAAACAAGATGGAAATAAATTGGTGTGTCGTACCGGCTCCTTCAGTTGAAGGGGTTTCCAGTTAAAGAAAGTTAAGGCCAAAAGTTGAGCATCAGTTGATGGCTCATCGGCATTAGTTGACCTCGGGCATTACCGTTGGTCTGGGCGCACACGGTACTGACACATGAGCCCTAAATAGACAAGAAAAGAAAAGAGAAGTTTGAAGCATAAATGAACATAACCGGACCATGCATTAGTTATAGTTCACTATGCTTTCTTTTTCAGTAGAGTGCATACAGTACACGATGCTTCTGTCATGCATAAAGTATGTGAAGTTTTATATTCAGTGTTATGACATGTTATGTGATGACATGATATGTGAGCTGATATGTGATATGCTTATATGGTATGTGATTTATTAAGTGATATATATCATGCTTAGGATTTTAAGTATGTGTTATGTTTTAAACATGTTTTGCGGTTAACATATTGTACTTACTGGGCGTAAAGCTCACGGAGTGTGTTCATGCTGTAGGTAAGCTACCTATAGCGCAAACACCAAGGGGCGATGATGGCGGCGGAGGTGGATGTGAGGATGAGGTTATGGATACACCGCGAGTATTCTTCCGCACAGTATGAGTAAATAGTATTTTGAACGGTGATAGTTAAATAGTATTTTGAATAATAAAGATTAATTGGTATTTTGGAACAGTAAACAGTATATGTATGAATAGTATATTTAAATAGTATCTGGTGAATATTAATCAGATAAACAAGTATATAAGTGTGTATGTATAATTGAAATCCTTATGTTTTTCAAATTCCGCATTTTAATAGTATACGTATGTGAATAGTAAATACGTACGTGTATATTAAAAAAAAATTCCCTCTAAATTTATGGTATTAAATTTAGCAAGTTTAAGTATCGGTTTTAAAGAGAAAGTATAAGTAAAAGCTAAAGAAGCAAGTAATAGAGTTTACAGTAACGGTCCGGGCCGCTGAGGGGCACGGGGCGTCACACATATAAGATCACTTGGTCAAGAATATAAATTGAAAGATGGTATTGAAACCATTAAGGCGTACCGCCCCTCCAACATAGTGGTGGAGGTTTGTTTAAATCCTATGGGGTTATCAGGGCTGTGGAGGTCGATGTTCTAAGGTCGCTCCTTAAACCCACCTAGTTAGCACGCTAATAATCATCGGTACTGCCATAAACAGAGCTCTAAACTAGAAATCAAATAGAGAATAAACAATCAACAAAATGATAAAAATCATAATTGAGCATAACCGAAGTTTACGTTAGAGTAATGTAAATTCGGTTAGAATATATGAATAGTACCCAGTTAGGGTAAAGTGAATAGCAACCAGTAAGGGTAACTGTTACTATTCATCGGTCAAAGGTCAAAGTTACTATTTATGATAAATAGTACTATTCATAGGAGATTGAGTTTTTAGTGTTTTTGAATCGATATGATTCTTACTATGTATGTTTGAACTTACTAAGCCTGTTAGCTCATCAGTTTGTTCATGTTACAGGTAAGAAACCTGTCCAGTAGATTGTTGGATGGCGGCAGGATGCGAGCGTGTCAAGGAGATAGGGAACTCACCGTGAACTTGGTCCTGCCATAAGTTTTTCGCTGAGCTTTTTGAGTTGAAGAAAATAAATTTGGAAACAAAATATACAATACATATATATGTTGTGACGTCCCCAGATTCCAACCACTCGCAACTGTCATGAATCGACTTTATGGCCGACTAAGACTGTTCGGGTGTTGAATCCGAGTCGTCAGTTTTAAACTCTTTTACTAAAACTTCTTAAACACAAGGGCCTAAAATTTCTCCCCAAATTTTTTTTTAATACATACTTTTTTTTATGAATATTAAGTAAGAAAGCGATGTAAAATATAATACTGGTTTTTCCCTGTCTGAAATAAATACAACATATTTGATACAAATATAATATTTATATGTATTGTAGGCTTTGTCTGCAAACATATTTTCTTTACTCAAAAAGCTCAGTCGAAAACTTATGGCAGGACCATGTCCACGGTGAGTTCCCTATCCCTTTAACACGCTCGCATCCTGCTATCATCCATGTATCTACAGAACAGGTTTCTTACCTGCAACATGAACAAACTGATGAGCTAACAAGCTCAGTAAGTTCAAACATTCGTAATTAGAATCATACTGATTCAAAGACAAGAAAAACTCAATCTCCTATGAATGGGACTATTCACCATGAATAGACTATTCACCATGAATAGTATAATTGACCTTTGACCGGGGAATAGTACCGGTTACCCTAACTGGTTACTATTCCTTTACTCTATCAGGATACTATTCATTTACCCTAACCGAATTTACCTTACTCTAGTGTAAGCTTCGGTTATGCTCAATTATGATTTCCATCATTTTATTGATTGTTTATTCTCTATTTGATTTCTAATGTAGAGCTCTGTTTATGGTAGTACCGATAATTATTAGCGCGCTGACTGGGAGGGTCTAAGGAGCGACCTTAGAACATCGTCCTCCACAGCCCTGATAACCCCGTAGGATTTAACAAACCTCCACCACTATGTTGGAGGGGTGGTACGCCTTAATGGTTTCGTTTACCATCTTTCAATTTATAGTTTTGACCAAGTGGTTGCATAAGTCACCTCAAGGTCACAATCCTCTATTGCCCGTAGGTCTTACTTATTTTCTTGATTTGGGATATGTTATACTAACTAATTCCCAAATGTTTATAGGATTTTATATCTAGTGTGCAGCTAGTATAGAATATATTAACACAGTATTTCATGTTGCAGACATGAAAATGCTTGAACTTACCAATACTGCGCTAGTGTCCACTCCCGGAACTCCTCCGCAGTTCTATCTTTATTGTGGGTTCGTACAGACATAATAGTGTCTGTTAATACCCTTTTTTATTTATTATCTAAAATATATATTTATTTTACTTAACAATTCTACACATTTAAATTTTATTTGTGGTACACGGTCTGCAACACGCCTGTGTTCCAGCCCGTTTACCTCTCGGGTTATAAAATTTTTCCTATACACGGCCGTGTATCCCTCTACACGCTCGTGTTTCTTAAAATTCTTAGAATTTTAACTCTAAAATCCTTATTTTGAGATTTATCTAAGTTATTCTAGGTCCTTTAGGGTTCTTTCCGAGCCCTTTCGGAAATTTTTGGTCAAAATGACCATTTTGCCCTTAACGGGTTTCGGAACCATAATTGGCTTCATTGTATTGTTTTTTTCCAAATTTTCTAAGTCTAATAATTTTAAAATAATATTTCCTAAGCTTTCGTATCATTTTACAGCTTAAATTGCCGCAAAATCTCAACTTCATTTTTCTCGACCCTTGATTACTATTCATCCGTCACCTAGGGTCGTTTTTTCATTTTTCGAGTGTTTCGGAGCCTCAAATAGCCCTTTCACTACTTACTAAACGTTATTCATCCCGTCCCCGACCCTCGGACCTCGAGAGGCTCGGGTTTCCTATCCCGACCTAAAATTTTCCCTCGTTTCCCAAAAATACCCCTAACATCGATTTTTTCCTGTTTTAGGCGTTTTAGTGATTTAAGGTCGGTTTACTATTCCTTTTGGGTTGGTTTTCCATTTCTAATCATAATTCACCGAGGGGTCTCGGTTTCCTTTCCGAGTTCAATATTTTTACCCCTCGTTTCCCGAAATGCCCTTTAGCCGATTTTAGAAATTTCGACAGCATTTCCGCTTAAATTTTAAGGTTTCCCGGCGTTAGGTACGCCTCAGAACCTTTGTACTGCCACGTACTATACCAGAGGCATATTTTATACAAAGATTCCAAACTTTGTATAAAACCTTTCCATATGATTCAACATTTACAAGTCACATCACATATTTATTTTTTTCCAAACTAACCCTAGTTTACTAGGTTTTTATATCTAATAAATTTTCATCACCACACCACATTACCCTTATACTTCTCAATGTATAAGTTAACATTCAAAAACTTAACAAAACATACATTCTAACCCTAGATATAGCCACGGATTTTATGCCAAAAATAGAAAGAAAATTTTACTTTCTTTCCTAGGGTTTTTATTACTTGTATCAGCATTAAAATCCTCCCATTTCCTCACATTCATGCCCACGGTTTTAGCAAGAATTCTTCCTCAAATTTTTCTTGTTTCTTAAGTTCATTTCATGCTTAACTTATCATATGATTGAATGAACATTATCACTAAATTAAAACAATAAAATTCATGAAGTTTTCACAACCTATGAGCCACGGATTTTTCAATAGAAACATGCAAAATTTTGATTGTTTTTCTATCTTAATTCATGCTTTGAATATCACAACATCAACCAATCATAGAATCAATACTTAAACAATTTTTTTTCCATTGTTTTTCAACTCTCCATACCCACGGTTTTTAATGAAAAAAACCAAAGAAAAATGCTTTAAATTTGAGGTTTACCTTGCTTGGTTGTTGTCTTGGTGTTGGAAATGAAATTCAAACTAGATTTGGTGTGAAATTCAAAACAAAATTTTTGGTTCAAGGGGGTTTTCTTCCACGGTTTTTGGCTTGAAAATTTGGCAAGAGTTTAGTTGTGTTTCTTCATTTTTTTCTTGAATTTTTTATGCCTATTTATAGGCAAAAATCAAGGGCCTTTTTGCAATTTTTTTCAACAATTTCTTAATTATTCAAGGACCAAAAAGTAAAGGTTTTGGGGTCAAAAATCAAATTTCCCTTTCTCCCTTTCCACATGGCCGAATGGCCTTTCAACAAAATGCCATAAAATTTTTTTATTTTTTTCTAAGTGAATTTTGGCATGATCTTAGCCTTTGATCAAAAAGTAAACCAATCCTAGCCATACACCGTTCAAAAGCTTTCTAATTTTGATAAAAATTTAATTTGCTTTATGACATCATCATAGTGATGTCATCAACTATTCATATTAATCTCCAATTAATTCGTAGTCAATTTTTGACTGTTATCCGATCCGAACGGAACTTTACCGAAATCGCGTAGGCGAGTTCTCAGCGCCTCCTGTGCGGTCGGTTTGTCTTATTTTGCTTCCGTTTAATCAGAATTCCCTACCGTAAATTTCTATTGTTTTAGTACATTTCAATGCACTCTCTAGGGTTTTCGGTTCTGATTTCGAACCGTCTTACCCAATTATGTCCGGTAGGATTTTCCATCCTTGAACTTACACACTTTAACACTGCTAGAATATTTTACACTATTCACAACAGTATTGAAATACAATTTTTTCACACTTTATTCATTAATATTGTTATTTACATACAAATTTTAACATAATTCGAGAATCTAAAATTCCCGGTCATCACATTCACCCCTCCTTATAAAATTTTTGTCCTCGAAAATTTAGAATAAGTAGGGGTACAAGTTCTTCATTTCGTCCTCACGTTCCCATGTAGCCTCTTCAATGTTGTGATTTTTCCATAGCACTTTGACTAATGGGATCGTTTTATTCCTCAAGACTTTATTTTCGTGTGTCAGTATTTGAACAAGTCTCTCCTCATAAGTCAGATCTTCCTGAATCTGGATCGGCTCATATTTCAGCACGTGGGATGGATCCGATATGTACTTTCGTAACATCGACACATGAAACACATTATGTACTGCCGACATTTCTAGAGGTAGTGCCAATCTATAGGTGACCTTGCCAATGCGTTCGATGATCTCGTATGGTCCAATATATCTTGGACTTAACTTTCCCTTCTTTCCGAATCGCATGATCCCTTTCATTGGGGAGACTCTTAAGAATACAAAATCCCCTTCATTGAACTCCAGAAATCTTCGTCTTTTGTCCGCATAGCTTTTTTGTCTGCTTTGGGCTGTTTTCATCTGCTGCTGTATTTTTGTAACTACATCCATCGTTTCCTGGACAAAATCAGTCTTATGCAGTCATTTCTCTTGTAGGTCATACCAGTGAGCCGGTGCTCTGCACTTCCTTCCATATAAGGCTTCATAAGGTGCCATACCTATCGAAGCTTGGTAGTTGTTGTTATATGAAAATTCTACCAATGGAAGTTTCTCGTTCCAACTCCCTGGAAAATCTATTGTACATGCACGCAGCATATCTTCAAGAGTCTGAATAGTTCACTCAGATTGCCCATCTGTTTGCGGATGAAATGCGGTGCTCAGTCGTACTTCCGTTCCCATCACCTCTTGTACGCATGTCCAGAAGTTCGAAGTAAATCTTGGATCACGATCTGACACAATGGATTTAGGAACTCCATGTAGTCTGACTATGTGGTTAACATATAGTTCTGCCAACCTTTCCAACGAGAAGGTCATCTTCACTGCGATAAACCTTGCCGTTTTTGTCAGTCTATCTACAATAACCCAGATGGCATCATAGCTTTCTCGGGTCTTTGGTAGTCCCATCACAAAGTCCATCGTGATATGCTCCCACTTCCACTCCAGAATTTCTAAAGGCTCTAGTTTCCCACCTGGATAACGATGCTCAGCCTTAACCTTCTGACACGTCATACACTTGCTTACAAATTCTGCTATATCTTTCTTCATCCCTTTCCACCAGACTTGCAACTTCAGATCCTGGTACATCTTGCTGACTCCAGGATGTATTGAGTAAGGCGTTTGGTGTACTTCAGCCATAATCTACTTCCTTAATCCTTCATCATCTGGAACTTGAATTCTCCCTTGATGTAGTATTAATCCATCCTCGGATGCTTCTCCTTGCAGGCTTGCTAGTGTCAGATCTTTCTTTTGAGCTTCTCTGATGTCCTTATACAATGTTGACTCCAGTTGTATTGCAGCTAGCTTTCCAGTTATCAGCTCCATCTCCAACATGTTGATTTCCTGTTATAATGGCCTGGGGAGCTTTTTGATCGGTAGTTGCTGTGGGACAGTAGATTTCCTACTTAACGCATCTGCAACTCGATTGGCCTTTCCTAGGTGATAGAGGATTTCGCAATCATAGTCCTTTACCAGCTCCAGCCATCACCTTTGCCGCATATTTAGCTCCTTTTGTGTGAAGAAATATTTCAGACTCTGATGATCTGTATAAATCTGACACTGAGCTCCATATAAATAATGAAGCCAAATCTTTAATGCGAACACTGCTGCGGCAAGCTCCAGATCATGTGTGGGATAATTTTTCTCATGGTCCTTTAATTGACGCGAGGCATAGGCAATCACCTTATCGCCTTGCATCAGGACAGCCCCTAATCCCATTTTTGAAGCGTCGCTGTATATCACGAACATTTCTCCTTCCGTCGGAAGTGTAAGTATTGGCGCACTCGTGAGTCGTTTCTTCAGTTCTTGGAAACTTTTCTCGCACTGCTCAGTCCATTCATATTTCCTTTCCTTACGCGTAAGAGCTGTAATAGGAGCGGCAAGTCGTGCAAATCCTTCAACGAATCTTCTGTAATAGCCGGCCAGACCTAAGAAACTTCGTATTTCTGTCACGCTCTTAGGTACGGGCCACTCGTTGATCGCCTCTACTTTAGCAGGATCCACTGCAATTCCTTCTTTGGAAACTACATGCCCGAGAAAATGTACTCTATTCAGCCAAAATTCACATTTAGAGAACTTGGCATAGAGTTGATGTTCCCTTATTGTTTGCAGAACAATTCTCAAATGCTCTTCTTGCTCTTCTCGAGTCTTGGAATATATAAGAATGTCATCGATGAACACAATAACAAATTTATCTAAATATTCCTTAAAGACTCGATTCATCAGATCCATAAAAACTGCTGGTGCATTTGTTAACCCAAACGGCATTACCAGAAATTCGTAATGACCGTAACGGGTTCGAAATGCAGTCTTGTAGATGTCACTCTCCTTGATCCTCAGTTGATGATATTCTGATCGCAGATCAATCTTGGAGAAGACGGCTGCACCTGTGAGTTGATCGAATAGGTCATCAATCTTAGGTAGCGGGTACCTATTCTTGATGGTAACCTTGTTCAGTTCTCGATAATCAATACACATTATAAGCGAGCCATCTTTCTTCTTGACAAACAGCACTGGAGCTCCCCATGGGGAATAGCTTGGGCGTATGAAACCTTTGTCAAGAAGTTCCTTCAGCTGCTTCTGTAATTCCTTTAATTCTACCGGTGCCATCCGGTACGGTGCCTTTGAGATTGGTGCGGTTCCTGGTATCAGCTCAATCTCGAAGGAAATTTCTCGTTCAGGTGGCAGTCCTGGTAATTCTTCTGGAAAAACATCCATGAATTCCTTTACAATAGGGACGTCTTGAGGTTGGAGCTTCGATTCCTTTGTCATGTCTAGAACACATGCTAGATATGCAGTACAGCCGTTAGACATCATCCTTTTAGCTTTCATCGAGTTGATCATTATCTTCTGTGATTTTCGTGACGTGTCGAGATACTCGAATCCTTCTTCTTCATCAGGTTGAAACCTTATCATCCATTTCCGGCAATCGATCGTAGCTCGATACTTCCTTAGGAAATCCATTCCCAGTATCACATCATAGTTGGCGAGCTCCATCACAATTAATTCTGCAAATAACTCCCTATTTGCCACAATTATTGGCACATGTAGTAACCAGTAATTGGACATCAGGACTTCCCCCGAGGGTAATGCAGTTTTAAATGTCATACCCATGTGGTCTTGAGGGTATCCTATCCTATTCGCAAATTGGTGTGAAATGAAAGAGTGTGTAGCTCCACAGTCAAATAAAACAGACGCCAAATTATTAGCGACAGAAAGCTGACCTGTCACTACATTTGACGTTCCCGCTTCTGCTTCCTCCTTCATGTAGACCATAATTCTTGCATCTGTTCGAGGTAAGCGTTCTGGTCTTTCCGGCCTCTCAGAATGGGATGACCCTTCAGCTTTGACCTGTAATGCATGTGCCTGAGGACATTGTTAGGTCTGCGATGAACTTTGCACATTCTGCCTATTTTCTGGGCAGTTTTTGGCGAAATGACCGTCCTTCCCACACTGAAAACAGGCGTTTGGTGCTAGTCTGCATCGACCTGAATGTCTTTTCCCACAGCTCACACAGTTTCGAACCATAGGACTAGCATTATTGTTTGTTCTCCTTTGCTGGTTCTGGTTCCCGGGATTATTTGCTTTTCTCTTTCCCTGAGACTGTTGGCCTGAAGTGCCGGGTTGTCCAGCCTTGACAATCAAACTTTGTTTGCTGCTTTGTCCAGTTTGAGGTCCAGCTTGTATGGCTTTAGTCAAGATCTTCTCCTTTTTCTTTGCATCCCAGACCTTTTCTCTTTCTTCCTTTTGTCTAATCAGATAATACTCTGCCCTTAACGCACGGCTAACACAATCAGAAATGGTGTCAGGCGGCGTTAACCCACTGTCCACCAACGCTGAAATCTCGGGACAAAACATCCCTAGCATCTTCTGGATTTTCTCCCTCTCGGTGGTGACAATGTAGGGGTAAAGTCTGGATAACTGATCAAACTTATTACAGACTTCTATCACAGTCATGTCCCCTTGTTTTAGCTCTGTGAACTCTCTTTGTTGTGGTCGCAGTAGTGTCGGATTATAATACTTCTGATTGAATTCTTCCAGAAAATCCAACCAGGACATGGTATACATGTTTCTTCTTAGCTTAACCGACTCCCACCAGAACCTTGCATCCCTTTTTAGGACAAAGGACGCACACAAAATCCTTTCTTGGTCATTCAACTCCATAAACTCCAATATCGTATGGAGTGACGACAACCATTCCTCTACATCCAGAGGGTTGTGGAGCCCTCAAACTCTGGTGGCCTCATGTATCGGAATCTTTCATACAATGGCTCGATATTATTCCTGAGTTGTGGTTGGGGTTGTACCACTTCTTCTTGTGCCGTTGGAGGTACTTCCGGTTCTTGTACAGCCATTGGAGGGGCTTGGTCTTGTTCCGGTTCATGTCTCTGCTCCATTTACTCTAGTCTTTGTCTTAACTCAGCATTTTCCCTTATTTGAGCTTCTATCAAGGCTTCTAGCTCGTCCACTCTTTCTGATAGGACTGGACGTCCTTGCATATTCCGCAGATTCCTTGGGTTCACCATCTTATCCTATTCCTAAAATCGTATAAAAGTCAATCATTAGGTTTTTCATAGTCATATTTCTATAATATAAGTTCAATTAATTTTAATCATCACATACTTTTAACATTTCACACATTGCATATGTCAAAATATGGTTATCATTTCTTTTTATTTCAAAAGTACATCAGTTTGAAGGCTTCCCTCAAAATAGCCTTTCAACGTTGTCATATATACATATATACAGTTATATATATATACTTATACAACACATGCATTTCTATAACTACTTTTCTGGCTGAGGTTCCTCTGGGATTGCCAAAAACTTGATTGGATCCATTTCTTCATTGTCTGTTCCATTTCTGGCCTCAGTCGGCGTTGAACCTTCAGCTGGGTCTACTCCCTCTGGTTGTCTTGACGGACCTGCCTCATGATCATTTGCCATCGGCCCGGATCCGTATAGGCGATCTAACATGGCTTCTTGTAGTAACTAATTTCGCCTCTTGCGCACCATGCGCTCCATCATCATTTCCTCCTCTACCTTAGCTACATCAATAATAAACTCGCGTAAAGTAGCAGGGTATAGAGGGGTTACTCTCTGTCGTAAATCTAGGGTGAGTCCCTTCCAAAATATATCACAAAAGTTATCATTTGTGATATTGGTTAGAGGACACGCCCTCACGATGCTATCTTGGAATCGGACTGCATATGAGAATACGGTGTCACTCAACATCATCTGTTGCCTTTCTGCCTTCAGAAGAAAATCTCTAATATCCGTGTAACTAGGCATGGCCGGTGTTGGTGGCACTGTCCTACTCTCCGGAGGGCCTGCAACTGGTGTCGAGCTCTTTTGTGGGAACTGCTCCAACATGACTTGGCAAAACTCAACCCAATCCATCACTAGCAGCATCACCTGATCACAATATTCCCAATACAGCCGTGCATCCTCACGGAAGGTGCCAATGGCCATCAGAACCCAGCAATCCTGATCGATATCGCACTGGCACATGATGACCTCAATATCGTGTAGCCAGTCTCTCGTAGAGATCCCCTGTTGACCTCCCTCGAATGATGGTGGATGACTACCTCTAAATGCATGTACAGCCCGTACTGATACTCTGGCCCCTGTACGGCCTCGATCTCCCACCATTGGGATATCTATTGCCACGGAGGGTTTACTATTGGTCGTGGGGGTGGTGCCTGTACTGGTGCTGGCGCTACGATCCTAGGCGCTACGATCCTCGGCGCTAGTGGTTCAGGTGCAGGTAGTCGCTGCATCTCCCGTCTCATCATAGATGGTCTGATCAATGGCCTAGTCCATACCCGGATCGGTCCTCTAGGTTGGTATGGATGAGGTCTCACATATGGTGGTCTAGTCATCTTAACTCCTACAAAATATATATAACTTCGAATAAATGAAAATTAACTAATCTTAAAGAAGCTAACTTACTTGGATTGACGAGCAGATCGCGCTTCGTGTCAATAGGGATATTGTCAACCGCTCTGATACCAACCTGTGACGTCCCCAGATTCCAACCATTCGCAACCGTCATGAATCGACTCTATGGCCGACTAAGACCGTTCGGGTGTTGAATCTGAGTCGTCAGTTTTAAACTGTTTTACTAAAACTTCTTAAACACAAGGGCCTAAAATTTCGCCCCAAATTTTTTTTTTAATACATACTTTTTCTTATGAATATTAAGTAAGAAAGCGATGTAAAATATAATACTGGTTTTTCCTTGTCCGAAATAAATACAACATATTTGATACAAATATAATATTTATATGTATTGTAGGCTTTGTCTGCAAACATATTTTCTTTACTCAAAAAGCTCAGTGGAAAACTTATGGCAGGACCATGTTCACGGTGAGTTCCCTATCCCTTTAACATGCTCGCATCCTGCCGCCATCCATGTATCTACAGAACAGGTTTCTTACCTCAACATAAACAAACTGATGAGCTAACAGGCTCAATAACTTCAAACATTCATAATAAGAATCATACTGATTCAAAGACAAGAAAAACTCAATCTCCTATGAATGGTACTATTCACCATGAATAGTACAGTTAACCTTTGACCAGTGAATAGTACCAGTTACCCTAACTAGTTACTATTCACTTTACTCTATCAGGATACTATTCATTTACCCTAACCGAATTTACCTTACTCTAGTGTAAGCTTCGGTTATGCTCAATTATGATTTCCATCATTTTATTGATTGTTTATTCTTTATTTGATTTCTAATGTAAAGCTTTGTTTATGGCAGTACCGATGATTATTAGCACGCTGACTGGGAGAGTCTAAGGAGCGACCTTAGAACATCGTCCTCCACAGCCCTGATAACCCCGTAGGATTTAACAAACCTCCACCACTATGTTGGAGGGGTGGTACGCCTTAACGGTTTCATTTACCATCTTTCAATTTATAGTTTTGACCAAGTGGTTGCATAAGTCACCTCAAGGTCACAATCCTCTATTGCCCGTTGGTCTTACTTATTTTCTTGATTTGGGATATGTTATACTAACTAATTCCCAAATGTTTATAGGATTTTATATCTAGTGTGCAGCTAGTATAGAATAGATTAACACAGTATTTCATGTTGCAGACATGAAAATGCTTGAACTTACCAATACTGCGCTAGTGTCCACTCCCGGAACTCCTCCGCAGTTCTATCTTTATTATGGGTTCCTACAGACATAATAGTGTCTGTTAATACCCTTTTTTATTTATTATCTAAAATATATATTTATTTTACTTAACAATTCTACACATTTAAATTTTATTTGTGGTACACGGTCTGCAACACGCCTGTGTTCCAGCCCGTTTACCTCTCGGGTTATAAAATTTTTCCTATATACGGCCGTGTATCCCTCTACACGCCCGTGTTTCTTAAAATTCTTAGAATTTTAACTCTAAAATCCTTATTTTGAGTTTTATCTAAGTTATTCTAGGTCCTTTAGGGTTCTTTCCGAGCCCTTTCGGAAATTTTTGGTCAAAATGACCATTTTGCCCTTAACGGGTTTCGGAACCATAATTGGCTTCATTGTATTGTTTTTTCCAAATTTTCTAAGTCTAATAATTTTAAAATAATATTTCCTAAGCTTTCGTATCATTTTACAGCTTAAATTGCCGTAAAATCTCAACTTCATTTTTCCCGACCCTCGATTACTATTCATCCGTCACCTAGGGTCGTTTTTTCATTTTTCGAGCGTTTCGGAGCCTCAAATGGCCCTTTCACTACTTACTAAACGTTATTCATCCCGTCCCCGACCCTCGGACCTCGAGAGGCTCGGGTTTCCTATCCCGACCTAAAATTTTCCCTCGTTTCCCAAAAATACCCCTAACATCGATTTTTTCCTGTTTTAGGCGTTTAGTGATTTAAGGTCGGTTTACTATTCCTTTTGGGTTGGTTTTCCATTTCTAATCATAATTCACCGAGGGGTCTTGGTTTCCTTTCCGAGTTCAATATTTTTACCCCTCGTTTCCCGAAATGCCCTTTAGCCAATTTTAGAAATTTCGACATCATTTCCGCTTAAATTTTAAGGTTTCCCGGCGTTAGGTACGCCTCAGAACCTTTGTACCTGCCACGTACTATACCAGAGGCCTATTTTATACAAAGTTTCCAAACTTTGTATAAAAACTTTCCATATGGTTCAACATTTACAAGTCACATCACATATTTATTTTTTTCCAAACTAACCCTAGTTTACTAGGTTTTTATATCTAATAAATTTTCATCACCACACCACATTACCCTTATACTTCTCAATGTATAAGTTAACATTTAAAAACTTAACAAAACATACATTCTAACCCTAGATATAGCCACGGATTTTATGCCAAAAATAGAAAGAAAATTTTACTTTCTTTCCTAGGGTTTTTATCACTTGTATCAACATTAAAATCCTCCCATTTCCTCACATTCATGCCCACGGTTTTAGCAAGAATTCTTCCTCAAATTTTTCTTGTTTCTTAAGTTCATTTTATGCTTAACTTATCATATGATTGAATGAACATTATCACTAAATTAAAACAATAAAATTCATGAAGTTTTCACAACCTAGGAGGCACGGATTTTTCAATAGAAACATGCAAAATTTTGATTGTTTTTCTATACTAATTCATGCTTTGAATATCACAACATCAGCCAATCATAGAATCAACACTTAAACAATTTTTTTTCATTGTTTTTCAACTCTCCATACCCACGGTTTTTAATGAAAAAAACCAAAGAAAAATGCTTTAAATTTGAGGTTTACCTTGCTTGGTTGTTGTCTTGGTGTTGGAAATGAAATTCAAACTAGATTTGGTGTGAAATTCAAAACAAAATTTTTGGTTCAAGGGGGTTTTCTTCCACGGTTTTTGGCTGGAAAATTTGGCAAGAGTTTAGTTATGTTTCTTCATTTTTTTCTTGAATTTTTGATGCCTATTTATAGGCAAAAATCAAGGGCCTTTTTGTAATTTTTTTTCAATAATTTCTTAATTGTTCAAGGACCAAAAAGTAAAGGTTTTGGGGTCAAAAACCAAATTTCCCTTTCTCCCTATCCGCATGGCTGAATGGCCTTTCAAAAAAATGTCATAAAATTTTTTTATTTTTTTCTAAGTGAATTTTGGCATGATCTTAGCCTTTGATCAAAAAATAAACCAATCCTAGCCATACACCTTTCAAAAGCTTTCTAATTTTGATAAAAATTTAATTTGCTTTATGACATCATCATAGTGATGTCATCAACTATTCATATTAATCTCTAATTAATTCGTAGTCAATTTTTGACTGTTATCCAATCCGAACGGAACTTTACCGAAATCGCGTAGGCGAGTTCTCAGCGCCTCCCGTGCGGTCGGTTTGTCTTATTTTGCTTCCGTTTGATCAGAATTCTCTACCGTAAATTTCTATTGTTTTAGTACATTTCAATGCACTCTCTAGGGTTTTCAGTTCTGATTTCGAACCGTCTTACCCAATTATGTCCGGTAGGATTTTCCATCCTCGAACTTACACACTTTAACACGACTAGAATATTTTACACTGTTCACAATAGTATTGAAATACAACTTTTTCACACTTTATTCATTAATATTGTTATTTACATACAAATTTTAACATAATTCGAGAATCTAAAATTCTCGGTCATCACATATGTACTGTATGTTGTATATTATTTTGTACTTTATTAAGACATATAAAAGTTAGTATATGGCATGGCTTTCTTACTTAGTTTTCTAAAGAGGAAGTATGTATTAAAGAAAAAAAATTATGGGCGAAATTTTAGGCCCTAATATTTAAAAGTTGTGAGCAAAAGAGTTTAAAATTGATGACCCAGATTCGACACACGAGCGGTCTTGGTCGGCCGTAGAGTCAATTCATGATAGTTACGGGTGGTCGGAATCATAGTTGTGGGTGGTCAGAATCAGGGGGCGTCACAAAGATTACCAAACCCTAAGAGAAAATTTTGATAGGTTGATGTTGACTTGTTTTGAGTGTTTATGTAAAAAAAAAAAAAAAAGAAATGATTTTAGGTAATTTTTATAAAGTGTAAGGTAATTTTTTTAGTAGTTTGAATTCAAATTTTGCCATGGTGTAAAAATGAATAAAAATAAGATTTATGTATTTGTACTAAGATTTTGGACAGGTATATAATAGAAACTATGCCAAACAATGCATTTTGTGTAGTTCTGATACAGTGGAAAAGTTAATTTTTAAGCCATTATAATGCCAAAACTTTTAGATTATAATTAGCTTAAACATTTTAAAATTGATTTTGAGTTTTTAAAATGTGTTGAACAATGTGTATTTAGAGTTAAGGGATGTTAGATGAAAAAGAAAAAGGGTAAGGTCAAAAAAATAGTTGTTATAATATTCTAGAACTAATCTAAGAACATTTAAATTAATATTAAACTGTTTTATCATAAGACAACAATTAGGAAAGGAAGACGAAGATCAAGGGGATTCTAAAGAATTGACCTTAGCCTAATTTATGTAAGTTTGGACATTTAAATTTTTTGTACATGAACAAATTTACATTGTTTTTTTAAAGGTTGTTTTGGTTTGTTTATTTTGATTTTTTTAATTAAAAAAAAACACATATTATTCATGAAACAACAATGCAATTTTGATGGACAGATGTTTAAGTACACTTTTAAGATTATGATGTTTCTAATGTCACTATGTTCGAAAGTAAGCAAGACATTAATATAAATATGTAAGTTTGGCGCACTAACCTCCCACAGGTTTGAGGTTATTTTATGATGAACTAATGAGGATAAGCTAGTGGGTCACTCCCCGGCTCCTCTCAATAGTATAGGAAAAATCGATAAAAATTACACAGTAGAATTACAAAATTTTTCAAGATCGTTAAATAACTCATGATGTCATATGTAATAAATCAACAACAGTCAATTATACCTTCAGAGGAAACGCTAGGAATGCAAGAGGAAGTGACTAGAGGACTTCAACCAACTAGCCTTTTCTACTGTTCTCCAATTCCCAAATGGTAGAGTGTATGAGCAGCCGAACCTCAATCGGTGTGCTAGCATAGTTTGTCTCCTTTCGACCACCCATTTCTCTTTAAGAAGTCTGCTCACCTAAGAGTCTATGATCTGAAGAGAACTGGAGTGGAAGGACCCCTATTTATAATCTTGCATAAGGTGATCTCTTGAATTTTGAGTTGGACCAACAAAATATTTTCATTCTCAATCTCCCTCACAAAATCTAATTCTACCAAGGGGTGTAACCACCCTAAAGAATTTGGCCACACTTAAGGGAGATTGATTCAAAATTCATATAGGATTTTAACTTGAATTGTAACGACCGAGAAATTTCATCATTCTCGAAAAATATATACATTGTATGTACACAATGATTTTTATGTTTAAAATATAAAATGTATAATTTAATGTTGTTTAGAATGCAATAAAATATTCTAACAATGTTAAAGGAAAAGAATTCATTGATGGAAAATTTTTCCAAACCGAAATAGGAAGAACGGTGCCTATTTAGTGTCAAAAAAACCTAAAAGGTGACTTAAGGTAAACCAAGGGTAGGAAAAAGACAAAATACTTATGGAATGGATTTTTAGCCAAACAGAAGTGAAATAAGGCTAACTGATTGCATGGACGGCCTCAGAAACCTGCCCACACGATTTCAGTGAAGTTTCATTCGATTTGACTTTTGGTCAAACTTTGACCGAAAAGCAAGCTATGATGTCACCAAGTGATGTCATGAAATGATGCCATAAATGAAAATGAAATTGATGTGGAAAGAATTAGATGATCTAATGGTATAGAATTAAAGAAAGCTTGATCCAAGGGTTAGGAGTTTGCCAAAATTGCATGCAAAATTATGGAAAAAATTTGGGAAAAATAAGGCAAGATGGAGTCGGTGGAATGAGGTAAAAATTAGCAAAAAGTTTTGTTCCATTGCAAATCAACCCCTAAAATTTGCCAAAATTACTCAAAAAGTTTGCTAAATGGTCCCTAAAGAATTGCCATTTAGTCCTTTATCTTTGGCCACTTAAAGGCCACAGATTCTAGCTGAAAAACTAGAGGAAAACAATAGCAAAAAACTCAGTCCATGTGATAATTGAGAATTTTAGATTCTCGGAATAGATTAAAATTGTATATATGCATCAATTTTAATGAATAAAATATGAAAAATTTGTGTTTTAATACAGTTGTGAATACTGTAAAAATGTTCCGGCAGTGTTAAAGTAAGTGAGTTCGGAGATGGAAAATCTTACCAAACAGAATCTGGTGAGACGGCTCGAAAACAGAGCCAAAAACCCTAGAGAGTACACTGAAATGCACTAAAATAATAGAAATTTACGGTAGAGAATTTTGACCAAATGGAAGCAAAATAAAACAAACCGATCAGACCAGAGGCACCCGAAACCCGCCTATGCGATTTCGGTAAAGTTCTATTTGGTTTGACTTTCAGTCAAAATTTGACCACGAATTAATTAGTGAATTAATCCATATATATTATAGGATGACATCACAATTATGATGTCAAAAATACAGTTTTTTTTAGGCATGGAAAGTATTTTGGAAAGGTGTAAGATTAGGATTTATTATCTGTTTGATCAATGGCCACGATTTAGCCAAAAAGACACAGAAAAAATTTTAAAAATTCTAAAAAAAGGCCATTCGGCCACCTAGAAAGAGGGCAGCAAAAAAATTTATTTTTGGCCCAAAAATATTGAATTTTACTCCTTTAATAAATAGGAAATTGTTAGAAAAAAATTGCCAAGAGGTTCCTTGCTTTTGCCTATAAATAGGCTTCAAAATTCATTCAAAAAAATAGAGAAAAGTGGCCAAACTCTTGCCAATTTCCTACAGCCAAAAACAATGCCCGTTAAGTGCATTCCAAGCCAAAAATTTCCAAAATTTCATACCAAAAATAGCCTTCAATTATAACCAAGGTTGCAAGGGAACAAGTTCATAAGGTTAGCTTCTAAATTGAAGCATTTTTCATGTGTTTTCTTAGTGAAAATCCATGGGTATGGAGGTATAGAAAACATTGAAAAACTTGATGTTTTGTTGATGTTATGATTGGTTTGGTGTTTTAGAGTTTGAAGCATGAATTAGGTTCAAGAAACAAGCAAAAATTTATGTTTGGTTTCCATGAAATCCGTGGCACTATTGGTGTGGAAAATGAAGTGGAAATTTTGGTGAATTGTTAAATGAATATGTAAGTTTGATACTATGTTCATTCAAGCATGAATTGGAATAAGGAAACAAGAAATTGTGATGCATTTTCATGCTAAAATCCGTGGGTGATAAACACTAGAAAATGGAAAATTTTTAGTGTTGAATAATGTTGATAAAACTCTAGGAAAGAAAACAAAATTTTTTATGTGAATTAGCATGAAAAATCTGTGGCTAATACTAGGGTTAGAATGAAAATTTTGTTAGGTTTTGATGTGGATATGTACATTGAAAAACCTAAGAATAATATGTGATAATTACTTAAGGTGATGAAAAATATTTGGTGATGATTAACATGATAAACTGAGGCTAGGTTTGGAAAGAATTTGATGACGTGTGTTGAATTTTTAATACTAGTTAATGTGGAAAATTTTAATACAAAGATTTTGTAACTTTGTACAAAATAGGCCTCTGGTGTAGTACGTGGCAGGTACAAAGGTTCTAAGGCGTATTTAACACTGGGGAAACCTAAAAATACAAGTAGAAATGCTATCGAAATTTCTAAAACGGCTTAAGGGCATTTCGGGAAACGAGGGTAAAAATATTAGACTCAGGAAAGAAACCAGGACCCCTAGGTGGATTAGGATTTAAAATAGAAAACCAACCCAAGACGAATAGTAAACAGACCCTTAATGACTAAAATGCTTAAAAATGGAAAAAATTTCATGTTAAGGGTATTTTAGGAAATGAGGGAAAAATTAGGTCGGGATAGAAAACCCGAGCCCCTCGGGAACCAAGACTAGGGGACAGGAATGAAAAACGTTTCAGGAGTATTGAAATGCCCATTTGAGACTCCGAAACGCTAGAACAACGAGAAATAACCCTAGGTGACAGGTGAATAGTAATCGTGGGTCGAAAAATAGATAATTGAGATTCTGCAGCAAATTAAGCTGTAAAATGATACAGAAGCTAAGGGAATATTATTCTAAGATATTTGGGCTTAGAAAATTTGAGAAAAATGATAAAAAGAATAGTTACGGTCCTGAGACCCGTCAGGGACAAAATGGTCATTTTGACAAAAAATTTCTGAAAGGCTCAGAAAGGACCGTAAAGGACCTAGAATGACTTAAATAAAATTTTAGGGCCTAAAATAAAGATTTTAGAGTTAAAAATCAAGAGTTTAAATAGTACACGGGCGTGTATAGTGGAACACGGCCGTGTAAAGTAAAACCGAGAGGTACACGGTTAGGGATACGGGCATATTGCAGACCGTGTACCACATAAAAAATTGAAATATTTTGTAAAATTTATCACAAAATAAATATATTTAAAGTGATAATTAATATAGAGTATTAACAGACAATATTATGTTTGTAGGAACCCAAACTAGAGATAGAACTATGGAGGAGTTCCAGAAGTGGACATTATCGCAGTATTGGTAAGTTTAAGCATTTCCATGTCTGCAACATGAAATACTATGTTATTTTATGATGTATTAGTTATACATTAGGAATTAAGTCCTCATGACATTTGGGGATTAGTTAGTATAACATATCCCATATAATGAGAAAAGAAGAACAAGTAAGGCCTACGAGTGATAGAGGTTAGTGACCTTGAGGTGACGATTAATGTCACTTGGTCAGAATTATAATTGAAAGATGATAATAAAACCATTTAAGGCGTACCGTCCCTCCAACATTGTGGTGGAGGTTTTTCAGATCCTACGAGGACACAATAAGGGCCGAAAAGGAAGAAGCTCTAGGATCGCTCCCTAGGCCCTCCTAATCAGCGCGCAAGATAAACTATCGGTACTGCCATAATGAGCTCAACGCTAAAAAAAGAGAATAGTCAATAATATGACAAAAACCATAATTGAGCATAATCGACACTAACACTAAGTGTAGTGCTTTCGATTAAGGTAGTATAAATAGTAACCGGTTAGAGTAATATGAATAGTAACCAACTAGGGTAATAGTTACTAGTCATTGATCAAGGGTCAAAGTCACTATTCATGGTGAATAATACTACTCATGGATGAATAGTATTATTCATAGGAAATTGTAATTTTGCTGTTTTTGAATCTATGTGATTCTTATTAAGTATGTTTGAACTTACTGAATCTGTTAGCTCATCAGTTTGTTCATGTTACCAGTAAGAAACTTGTCCAGTAGACTATTGGATGGCGGCAGGATGAGTGCGTGTCAATGGGATAGGGAGTCCACTGTGGATTTCGGTCCTGCTACCAGTCTTCTGCTGAGCGACGAGTTAGTGAATTGAAGAGAATGTGTTTTGAAAAATACAGTATATATATATTGTATGTTGAACATTATGTTGTAGTCAAAATGACAACCAAAAATTAGTATGATATTTATATGGCTTTTGTAGTTGGCCTTCTTATAAAGAAAGTATGTATACAAAAAGAAAAAAAATATGGGCGAAATTTGGGCCCTGAAAAATAAGAGTTGAGAGAAAAAGAGTTTTAAATGGTGATCCAGATTCAGCACACGGGTTGTCTTGGCTGGCAACAGAGTCAGTTCATGATAGTTTTAGCGTGGTTGGATTCGGGGCACCACAGGTTGGTATCAGAGCTGTTGACCATATCCGTATTAGCACGAAATGAGACCTACTCGTCAACCCAAGTAAGTTAGCTTTCTTTAAGACTAGTTAACTTTTCATTTATTCGAGGTTATATATTTTTGTAGGACATACGATGACTAGACCACCTTATATGAGACCCCACCCATACCGACTGAGAGGACCGATCTAGGTATGGACTAGACCCGTGATCAGACCGTCGATGATTCATCGAGCAATACATAGACTACCAATGTGATAACCAGGAATTTTAGATTCTTGGAGTAGGTTAAAATTGTATGTATATAGAAATTTTAATGAATAAAATATGTAAAAGTTGTGTTTTAATACTGTTAAGAATGCTGTAAAAATGTTCTGGTAGTGTTAAAGTGAATCAGTTTAGGGATGGAAAATTTCACCAGACATAATTGGGTGAGACGGTTCGAAATCAGAGCCGAAAACCCTAGAGAATGCATCGAAATACACTATAACGATAGAAATTTACGGTAGAGAATTATGGCCAAACGAAAGTAAAATAAAACAAACCGATCATACCGGAGGCGCCTGGAACCCGCCTACGCGATTTTGGTAAAGTTCCGTTCGTATCGGCTTTCTGTCAAAATTTGACCACGAATTAATTAGTGAATTAATATAAAAGTAGGATGACATCATCATATTGATGTCATATTGTGGCGGTACAATACTATTACAGTTAAGCTTTATCGCTAACTGCGATAGATTGTACTTTCATGGGTCGTCGGCTAATCTATCTCTCTTTAAAACATGACGTTTTTGGGGAAATTTTTTTTTTCTTTAAACATCATGTAAAACATTTCCCACTATTTACTTTGTTGGCAAGTACAAAGTAATTTACATAATACAGTACTTTCGTAAAATATATACTATTACAAAAGACTATTTTTTTTCCTTCTCTTTGATCGCTCAACGGAAAGACTCTGGCAAGACCATATCTCTCGCCCACTTATCCCATTTGACACATGCTATCCCGTCCGCCATCCAGTCAATCAAAGCTATTGAGCTGGTCGCTTACCTACAGCATAAGCAAAAATGGTGAGCTACAGGCTCAGTAAGTTCAAACATGCAAGAAATAAAATTTCTATGAATAGTACTATTTATCATGAATAGTACCGTGACACTATTCATACGTGAATAGTAACTTTGACCACTATTCATTGTGAATAGTAAGTTTGACCACAACACAGTGTCACAACAGTACATCTACCGCGATGTTAGTACCCTCACGAAACTGTCTTATGCTTAATTATGGCATAGTTTCAGTTTTAGGTAATTATCTTTGCTTATGTTCTGATTTTGAGCTCAGGTTGGCAGTACCATTTAAGTGCGCATGACTGGGAGCGGTACATTAGTGCTGACCTCCACAGCCTTAATCTCATAGCCCTGAAGGCAAATAGTACATGACTGGGAGCAGTAAATCAGTGCTGACCTCCACAGCCTTAATCTCATAGCCCCGAAGGCAAAAGTACCTCCCTGTACGGAAGGCTGGTACGCCAGAAAGTGGTTTCATCACCGACTTTTTAAAATTCTAACCCGGTGACTTCACATTGTCCCGTGGTTAGGAATAGTTCATATTTTAATTTTAGGGGAGTGAGTTTCATTAACCTCGCTTTAGTGCCCGAAGCACAATTAATAATGTGCCCATTCTCAATAGTGCCCGTAGCACATTACGTCTCTCTCTCTACTCTATAGTAGTGCCCGTAGCACATATGTACCTAACTTATAGTTAGTACATCAAAGTTAGCAACAATAATGCTATATGTTGCAGACAGGTAAATGTCTGAACTTACCTTATCAGTCTCTTCCCCTTTTCTCTCTTGGATCTTTGATCGCCCTCCTTGTAGGTCGATTTTCGGATCCTACAGACAAAACCTTTGTTAGGAAATGCCCTAAGTATTAGAGACATTTTGATGTATTCATTTTGAACTGAATAATAAAATTATACATAGAGGTTATTCATTACATTGCTATTTGTCCTCGTCTTATTTACATGTTAAAGTAAATGTAAGCAAATATGGCTCACTGACTGCTTGTGTTAAAACTATTGGAACGTTGCATGCAATGGACTTTTGTATGCGAGAAGACAATGTTCTAAAGTTAGCAGTCTAAACTATGGTCTGTAGTCTATGGGGTTAGACCGAGCATCTAACTCATGTTAAGACTATTATGTTGTCTAAAGCCTTAGAGGGGACGGTCTGTCTTGACTGTCTGGAGCTGGACTCCCAAGTAGAGACATGGATATGTTGCTCGGTGTGACATATTAGACCGGGAGTAAAGCGTGATTGATCTACGTAGTCCGCTATGAGTGGATCAATCTGCTTTTGACGTTCATTGTGCAATAACCTTAATCCTGAGTAAATGAACTACTTCATGTATATGACTTGTGTACTTTGATGTTCCAATGGCTAAAGCGTCTCAGAGGTAGTAAGCTTATAGACCGGTTCGTTGGGTGTATGACTTGTATACGATGAAGGGTTTGTTTGCAGATATCGGAATCATAGCTCTGAGGAGTTAAAGGTATCCTCTTAAAGGCATTATACTGAATGTGAAAATGGACAAGGCCTTGGGTCGTCTGCTGGGCGGATGACTTCTTATTCACATATGGTGAATAATCATTTTCTTGATTCGGTAGTATAATGGAACTTTAAGATAGCCTGATCAGTAGGATTAAACAGACGTTGACCTAAGGCTGATCATAAATATCATATGAGGGTTTTGCATACATGACAAGGTCATGGGATGGTAGCTCGTCACAGGCTTACGTAATACGATATATAATTGGGAGTTCAGTTTTAGGTTTATAGTGGTGTGACTCTGAAATTAGTGATCATATGATTGAGTTGTTCGGTAAAGAATGATGATCATATGGAATCACGGGAGCCCGATTATATATGTCCAATCAGTCCCTCTACTAGCTCCACATAATTCCTTAACGTTTGGCAAATTGATTTGTGTATGCTATTGGCTAGTTTATTATGCATGGATGGTGATGACACAGGATTAGGATGGTAGACAAGATTCTCTCCGGTTGGATTCAGATTTTGTTTTGGATAATAGAGTACACAATTATTCGAACTCCAAATAAAGTTGCCATGATTTTATTTGAGATTGGATTGGAGTTGTAGAAAATTATCCTTGAGAACAAGAATATGAAACACAACCGTTTTGTGGAATTTGAAATTTGAATTTTGAAATTTGAAATTTGAATTTTGAATTTTGAAATTTGAATTTTGAATTTGAAATTTGAATTTGAAATTTGAATTTGAAATTCGAATTTGAAATTTGAATTTGAAATTTAAATTTGAAATTTGAAATTTGAATTTGAAATTTGAATTTGAAATTTGAAATTCAAATTTTGAATCATAGTCCAAGTAGGATTCGAATTTGTTGTGGAAAATCCACAAGGTTTGAAATTCGAATTTGAGTTGGATTTGGAGAGGATAATCTTGTTAGAATCCTACTTGAATTTTGAATCCAAATCCCAACAAAAGTGGGTGAATTTTTTGAGGATAATCCTCAATGGAAAATTCGGTTTTTTGTGGATAAGATTCAAGGGAAAATTCAAGTTTCAATCCTAGTTGAATTTGGATTCTCTCCTTCCCTAAAAGTGGCCGAAATTTTGGAGCCTTAATCCTAGGAAATTCGGTTATTTTTGGATAAGGTTGAGATGAGATTTAGCTTGAAAAATCCTAGTGGAATTTTGATTCTTCCTTATCCTAAAAGTGGCCGAAAATTTGGAGAAGATTTTCTCCTAAAGATTTCAGATTTTTTGGTTGAAAAAGGGAGATAAAATTCTAGTTAAAATCTTGTTTAGATTTGGATTGGATTTATCCTAGGAAAACCGAATTTAATTGTGGAGATTCTCCCTTGGAAAATTCGGATTTTTTGGTTTGGATAAGGGAGAAAATCTTTTCCTAGTCCAATTCGAATTCAGAGAATCACCTCATGCAGGTCTATAAATAGAGGTCCTGCCACTCCAGTTCTCTCAGACCACAGACTCTCAGGTAAGCAGGCTTATTGTTGCACAGCTCATCGTGACAATAAAGTTCTTTAGAGATCTGGGTGGTCGGAAGAAGACTAGCAGTGCTAGCATACCGATCGAGGTTCAGAGTGCCCACACACTCAGCCATTCGGGAATTGGAGAATAGTAGAGAAGGCTAGTTGGTTGAAGCCTCCGGTCATTCTCCTCCTGCATATTGGCGTCCTTGAGGTATGAGTTTTAATTGTTGTTGATTTATTGTATATGGCATCATGAGATATTTAACGATCTAAAATTTTTATTGTTCCGCTGCGCCACTCTGATACGTTTTTACCGGTTTATTTTCCTACAATTGGTATCAGAGCCATCTCATGACTATGCCATGTACATAAATTAGACAATTACTTAGTCTTTTTATTTATGTATGGATTTGATATTTAGAGAGTGGCATTCTAGGGTTCCTTTATGTTGTTATCATGTATTATGTATAAAGTATGTGGTTATTTTAATTTTTTGAATTATTATAAGCATGCTTGATTATACCGGTTATGGTTCCTTAGAATTTAGAAAAATTTTATCTTGGAATTTTTGTGTAACCATGGGAGCAGTTTAATTAACACTGTAATTTTCCCATGGATTTTATTTTGTCTCTTAGAATTTTTATGGATAGAATTTTATATACCGGAAACGGTATAGGAATTTTTTATGTAATTATTCTTGGAGGAGATTGAAGATTGAAGACCGTAATTTATTTTTTCCCAAAAGTTAAATTTGATTTAAAGATTGAAATTTTGATTGTGTGGAAAATTTCAATTTAATTAGGATTCAAATTAATTTTTGGAGATCCTAATAGGTAAATTGGAATATGGCACGAAAATCGAGACACGACCCCCTCGGGATAGGCCGACGGGCCTTGGTGGGGCTGCAGCCCCTGCCCTCGGGCAGGATGGGGCTGCGGCGGCCCCTCTGCAGGCAAACATCACCCACGGCCGCAGGCTTGGCCTGCAGCCGAGGGTGGCGCAGCCTGCCCAAGGCCGGCCGCAGCCTGGGCATGTAGCCACTGGCTGCAGGCGCTGCCTGCAGCCTGCCGGCTACCGCGCCCAGCCTGGGCATGCTGCCTGGCGCTGCAGGCTTGGCCTGTAGCCCGGCAGGCTGCACAAGGGGCAACCGTGGGCTGCCAGCCCCTCCGGGGTTGGTGGCTGCCCACGGCGGCTGCCGCCTTCACGGGCGGCGGTGCGGCGGTCCAAAATTTGAAAATTTTGATTTTTAAATTTGAGATTTAATTTTAAATCATGTTTAAAAAATATGTAATTGAAAATTTGAAATTTTTGAAATTACATATTATTACACATGATGATTAAAATTGTTTAAAATTTGAATTAGAAATTTAAATTTGAAATTCGAATTTGGAGTTTGAATTTGAAATTTAAATTTTTGGAAGTTTAAATTTTAAATAATTCTTGGGATGAGAAATAAATGGAGAGGCTACATAAAGATGGATACAAGAAGACGGAACAAAATTCAAGACCCAAAGAATGCTTTGGATGGAATTTTGTAATCTTTATTTTCTTTGTTCTAGGATGGAACCATGGCTTGGTTATTCTGTCAATTATTTTTCTGTGATATGTCATGGATGTATAAATATGTATTGATGGATGTTTTGTATGCATATTTGATAACATGTCATATAGGATAGGTGAGTGCCGCTCATACTATATTGATCATACATAATTTGTCAAAACTTGCATGTTTTTCAAAATATTGAGTGGGAGAGGGTTTCAAACAAAACCCACGGCCTCCATTGTTGATCCATATGTGAAAGCATGGTAACGCCTCGCGTCAGTTCTGACCTGACCACACCCCTCGGTAGGTGTTTACCGCCGCCGGTATACTAGATTGGATCTCTTATGTGGAAAACGTGTTCGGGTGCGATCCTATTCATGACCACCCCTCGGTGGCTTGGTAGGACGTGGATCGGGCTACGTAAACAATGGTTATACACTCAAGACTCGCTTAGTTATTAACCTTCCCTAGAAGCTCTGTTAACTAAACTGGTGGCCAAATAAGCGGTTATTAATATATGTCTTAACCTTAGAGGATTTAAGGTAACATATATTAATTGGACGGGGTCCATGTTCCGGCTATTTGTTCTCATGACCACCCCTCGGTGGCTTGGGGCAATAGGTGCTGAGAATTACCGTTGCAATGCTACATGTTTTTTCAAGTTTCATGTAGGAACATACTTGTATGTTTTTATTTGCTAAATTATCTGTATATTTGCTTGGGCTTTGTAATGATGTCTAGTATAATTTTATTTCAGTTCAAAATGTCACCGACACCCCTCATTTCGATACTTACTGAAAATAAGTTGAATGGCGATAATTATAAAGACTGGAAAAGAAATCTATTAATAGTTCTCAGCTGCGAGAGACACAAGTTCGTACTAGACGAACCATGCCCACCTGGGCCCAAACCTGACACACCACTTGAGGAGGTCCCGGTTGCCTATAATCGTTGGAGAGAATCCAATGAAATAGCTCGATGCTACATCCTTGCTAGCATGACGAGTGCTTTACAAAAGCAGCATGAGACTTATCAAGTTGCTGGGGAGATCATGGATAATCTGGAGGACATGTTCGGAGGCCAAGAAAAATTGGCTCGACAGTCCGCTATCACCAGCATTATGAACTCCAAGCAAAAGGCGGGTACTCCGGTGAAGGACCATATGATCACTCTAATGGGATTCTTCGCTGAGGCTGCCGAGAATGGTGCTGAGTTGGACTATAACACCCAGATCGAGATGGTGTTCAAGACTCTGTCTAAAGATTTTGTGGGGTTTAAGGCCGCATACAATCTGGCGACAAAGGAGTTAGGACTTACCGAGCTCATGAAGCAACTACAGGCTTATGAGCGGATGATCAGGGATGAGGATACGGTCCGACCTAAAGGAGAGGCCAATTTGGCGGAATCTTCCAATCCCTCACGGAAGAGGAAGAGGCCAAATAAGAAGCAAGTGGCTTCCAGTTCTTCTAATCCTCCTGTCTCGGACGGGAAGAAGAAGAAGAAGAACAAGAAGCCAAAGGACCCTAAAAAGTCCAAATGCTTCCACTGTGGGAAGGTAGGTCACTTCAAGAAGGCTTGCCGGGAATTCCTAGCCTCCAAGGGCAAGGAAGGTAAGGAACTTCATTACTTAGAAGCGTGTTTGGTGGAAGAATCGAAAGACACATGGGTCATTGATTCAGGCGCCACTAATCATGTTTGTGTTTCTATGCAGGGGTTCGTGGAAATGAGAAGTCTACATGATAGGAGCCTCTCGTTGCGGACTGGAGATGGTAGCTTTGTGGTGGCTGAGGCAGTGGGAGACGTTCATCTTTATTTTGATCAATTTAGGTTTATTTTATTGAAAGACTGTTTTTATGTTCCTAATTTTAGGAGGAACCTTATATCGATAGCTTGTTTAATAAAGGATTCTTATTCAGTTTCTTTTAGTAAAAGAGTTGATATTCGTAGAAATAAGTCTTTTATCTATTCTGGATGGATGGATGGAAACCTATATTTGATCAGACCAAAGATGTACTCACTGCTTGACACTGAATTAATTGATAACTCTAAAAGGTTGAAAGTTTCTTACTCTAACAAGGCGTATCTTTGGCATTTAAGACTTGGTCATATTAATCAGGATAGGATTCAAAGATTGGTGAAAGACGGTCCTCTGGAATCTCTGGAAGAGGTACGACTTCCCCAATGTGAGTCTTGTCTAGAGGGTAAGATGACTAAGAGGTCTTTTGGAGCTAAGGGTACAAGGGCACAGGAGCTCTTAGAAATTGTGCACACTGACGTATGTGGCCCCATGAACGTCACAGCACGAGGAGGGTTCGAGTACTATGTCTCTTTCATAGATGATTACTCGAGGTATGGATATGTGTATCTGATGCACCGCAAGAGCGAAACCTTTGATAAATTCAAAGAGTATCGTGCGGAAGTGGAAAAGCAATTGGATAAATCCATAAAGACACTTCGATCTGATCGAGGTGGCGAATACCTCTCCGATGAATTTCTAGGACATCTTGTAGAGAACGGGATATTATCCCAATTGACTGCACTTGGTACTCCACAACAGAATGGTGTAGCCGAAAGGAGAAACAGGACCTTATTGGATATGGTACGGTCCATGATGAGTTACTCAACGCTGCTATTATCATTTTGGGGACATGCTTTACAAACGGCGTGCTATATTCTGAACCAGGTTCCGAGCAAATCAATTCCTAGAACTCCGTATGAATTGTGGCGTGGCAAGAAGCCTTCCCTTGGACATATGAGAATATGGGGCTGCCCGGCACATGTACTGGATGGGGATGCGAAGAAGTTGGAACCAAGATCAAAATTGTGCATGTTTGTAGGGTATCCAAAGGGAACTAAAGGAGGTCTGTTCTATAACCCGAAGGAACAAAAGGTCATTGTCTCAACCCATGCGACATTCTTGGAGGAAAGTCACATGAATGACTTTAAGCCTCGAAGCAAAGTGGTGCTAGAGGAGTTATCGGGTGAAAGAACTGCTCCACAGATTTCGGTCTTGGACGCAAGTCCGAGTTCCAGTGAAAGACCTGCAGACGATCAACAATTTAGGGTGCCTCGTCGTAGTGGGAGTGTTTCTAAGAAACCTAATTTCTTTATGTATGATGCTGAGGTATACCAGGCCGAGGCTCATGAGCATGAGGAAGATTCGGTCACATATGATGAAGCTATAAAGGATGTTGATTCTAGATCTTGGAAACAGGCTATGAACAATGAGATGGATTCTATGAAATCCAACTCTGTTTGGGAACTTGTAGATTTGCCGGATGGGATAAAACCCATTGGATGCAAATGGGTCTACAAAAGAAAGAAGGATGCGGAAGGGAGAGTGGAAACTTTCAAAGCTAGACTGGTTGCAAAGGGATACACGCAAAAGGCTGGAATCGATTACGAGGAAACCTTTTCGCCTGTTGCTATGCTGAAGTCTATCCGTATTCTTCTGTCCATTGCTGCGGCTCTCGATTACGAGATCTGGCAAATGGATGTCAAGACGGCATTCTTGAATGGCCATCTTGAAGAGTGTATCTATATGATACAGCCCGAAGGGTTCGTAGCAAAAGGCCAAGATAAGAAAGTCTGCAAGTTGCTTAGATCCATTTATGGATTAAAGCAGGCATCCCGCTCATGGAACCAGAGGTTTGATCAAACGATTAAGACATTTGGTTTTGAGCAGAACGTTGATGAACCTTGTGTTTATAAACGTATTAAGGATGGAAAAGTGGTCTTTCTGATACTCTATGTCGATGATATACTACTCATTGGGAATGATGTAGGGAATTTATCATCGGTCAAGCTTTGGTTACACTAACAGTTTGACATGAAGGACTTGGGAGAAGCTAATTATGTTCTAGGCATTCGTCTCTTCAGAGATCGAAAGAACAAAATGATAGCATTATCCCAAGCTTCGTACATAGATAAAATAATTGACAAATATGCAATGCTAGAGGCAAAGAAAGGCTCACAACCTTCTATTGCCGGTTTAACTCTTTCATTGGATGACTGTCCCAAGACATCGGAAGAAAGAGAGCGTATGAGTAAGGTCCCTTATGCATCCGCTGTGGGTAGCCTTATGTACGCTATGCTTTGCACTCGCCCGGACATATGTTTTGCAGTAGGTATGGTGAGTCGATATCAAGCGAATCCTGGAACCAAGCACTGGCAAGCAGTAAAGCATATACTCAAGTATCTTAAGAGAACGAGGGATTATATGCTAGTGTATTCTGGAGGGGACCTAACACCCGTAGGATACACGGACTCAGACTTCCAGACTTGTAAGGATTCGAGGAAATCGACATCTGGATCAGTGTTTTTACTCGGAGGAGGCGCCATTGTGTGGAGGAGCGTGAAGCAGGGCTACACAGCTGACTCTACTATGGAGGCTGAGTATGTGGCTGCGGCTGAGGCATCTAAAGAAGCGGTTTGGCTCCGCAAGTTCTTTAGAGACCTTGAGGTCATTCCGGGTGTTGACAAGCCTATCACACTTTACTGTGATAATACAGGGGCTATTGCCAACACAAGGGAATCTCGGCACCACAAGAGGACCAAGCACATAGATCGGAGGTATCACATTATTAGAGGGCATGTGGAGACAGGACAAGTGGATGTATGTAAGATCGCGTCCGAGGACAACATCGCTGATCCCTTTACTAAGACATTGGTAGCTAGAAGCTTTGAGAGGCATGTAGAGGCGATAGGGATGCGTAACATGGCACATCTGCTGGCTTAGGGCAAGTGGGAGATTGTTAGGAAATGCCCTAAGTATTAGAGACATTTTGATGTATTCATTTTGAACTGAATAATAAAATTATACATAGAGGTTATTCATTACATTGCTATCTGTCCTCGTCTTATTTACATGTTAAAGTAAATGTAAGCAAATATGGCTCACTGACTGCTTGTGTTAAAACTGTTGGAACGTTGCATGCAATGGACTTTTGTATGCGAGAAGACAATGTTCTAAAGTTAGCAGTCTAAACTATGGTCTGTAGTCTATGGGGTTAGACCGAGCATCTAACTCATGTTAAGACTATTATGTTGTCTAAAGCCTTAGAGGGGACGGTCTGTCTTGACTGTCTGGAGCTGGACTCCCAAGTAGAGACATGGATATGTTGCTCGGTGGTGACATATTAGACCGGGACTAAAGCGTGATTGATCTACGTAGTCCGCTATGAGTGGATCAATCTGCTTTTGACATTCATTGTGCAATAACCTTAATCCTGAGTAAATGAACTACTTCATGTATATGACTTGTGTACTTTGATGTTCCAATGGCTAAAGCGTCTCAGAGGTAGTAAGCTTATAGACCGGTTCGTTGGGTGCATGACTTGTATACGATGAAGGGTTTGTTTGCAGATATCGGAATCATAGCTCTGAGGAGTTAAAGGTATCCTCTTAAAGGCATTATACTGAATGTGAAAATGGACAAGGCCTTGGGTCGTCTGCTGGGCGGATGACTTCTTATTCACATATGGTGAATAATCATTTTCTTGATTCGATAGTATAATGGAACTTTAAGATAGCCTGATCAGTAGGATTAAACGGACTTTGACCTAAGGCTGATCATAAATATCATATGAGGGTTTTGCATACATGACAAGGTCATTGGATGGTAGCTCGTCACAGGCTTACGTAATACGATATATAATTGGGAGTTCAGTTTCAGGTTTATAGTGGTGTGACTCTGAAATTAGTGATCATATGATTGAGTTGTTCGGTAAAGAATGATGATCATATGGAATCACGGGAGCCCGATTATATATGTCCAATCAGTCCCTCTACTAGCTCCACATAATTCCTTAACGTTTGGCAAATTGATTTGTGTATGCTATTGGCTAGTTTATTATGCATGGATGGTGATGACACAGGATTAGGATGGTAGACAAGATTCTCTCCGGTTGGATTCAGATTTTGTTTTGGATAATAGAGTACACAATTATTCGAACTCCAAATAAAGTTGCCATGATTTTATTTGAGATTGGATTGGAGTTGTAGAAAATTATCCATGAGAACAAGAATATGAAACACAACCGTTTTGTGGAATTTGAAATTTGAATTTTGAAATTTGAAATTTGAATTTTGAAATTTGAAATTTGAATTTTGAATTTGAAATTTGAATTTGAAATTCGAATTTGAAATTCGAATTTGAAATTTGAATTTGAAATTTAAATTTGAAATTTGAAATTTGAATTTGAAATTTGAATTTGAAATTTGAAATTCAAATTTTGAATCACAGTCCAAGTAGGATTCGAATTTGTTGTGGAAAATCCACAAGGTTTGAAATTCGAATTTGAGTTGGATTTGGAGAGGATAATCTTGTTAGAATCCTACTTGAATTTTGAATCCAAATCCCAACAAAAGTGGGCGAATTTTTTGAGGATAATCCTCAATGGAAAATTCGGTTTTTTGTGGATAAGATTCAAGGGAAAATTCAAGTTTCAATCCTAGTTGAATTTGGATTCTCTCCTTCCCTAAAAGTGGCCGAAATTTTGGAGCCTTAATCCTAGGAAATTCGGTTATTTTTGGATAAGGTTGAGATGAGATTTAGCTTGAAAAATCCTAGTGGAATTTTGATTCTTCCTTATCCTAAAAGTGGCCGAAAATTTGGAGAAGATTTTCTCCTAAAGATTTCGGATTTTTTGGTTGAAAAAGGGAGATAAAATTCTAGTTAAAATCTTGTTTAGATTTGGATTGGATTTATCCTAGGAAAACCGAATTTAATTGTGGAGATTCTCCCTTGGAAAATTCGGATTTTTTGGTTTGGATAAGGGAGAAAATCTTTTCCTAGTCCAATTCGAATTCAGAGAATCACCTCATGCAGGTCTATAAATAGAGGTCCTGCCACTCCAGCTCTCTCAGACCACAGACTCTCAGGTGAGCAGGCTTATTGTTGCACAGCTCATCGTGACAATAAAGTTCTTTAGAGATCTGGGTGGTCGGAAGAAAACTAGCAGTGCTAGCATACCGATCGAGGTTCAGAGTGCCCACACACTCAGCCATTCGGGAATTGGAGAATAGTAGAGAAGGCTAGTTGGTTGAAGCCTCCGGTCATTCTCCTCCTGCATATTGGCGTCCTTGAGGTATGAGTTTTAATTGTTGTTGATTTATTGTATATGGCATCATGAGATATTTAACGATCTAAAATTTTTATTGTTCCGCTGTGCCACTCTGATACGTTTTTACCGGTTTATTTTCCTACAACCTTGTTTGTTAATTTCATTTCCATTTATAGCTTTTATTTTCATTAAAAAGCTTAAATAAACCCTATTTATAACTTTTTAGGCTTTATTTATCATTTTCCCCATTTCCCTCAACTTTTGCAAAATTACAATTTTGCCTCTATATTTTGGCAAAATTGCAATTTTGCCCCTGATGGAATTTCTTCGATCCAGACTGTATTTTTGGCTCTCATGAACTTTTCTGACTCTTTTCTAATCATTACTGGGTTCATTTCTATTTTATTTTCACTTTTCACTTTCCCGACCCTCGGGAAGCACTATTCCGACCCTTACGTCGGTTTAGTGATTTTCTATCGTTTCAGAGCCTCAAATGGACGTTTCACTAGCATTTAAAACGTTCATCTAGACATTCCCGATCTAAGTCTCCGAGGCTCGGATTTTCTGTTCCCGACTCAGACCTTTATTTCGTTTCCAAAAACGCCCCCCCTCGGGGTCGGCTTTTCAGTTTCACTCACGTTTTACATTTTCAAGGGGACGGGTTACTATTCATGAACCACCCCTTAGGTTCCCCTATTCAATTTTCCGTTAGGGACTCGGGTTTCCGACCCGACCCCAAACTTTTATTTTTAATTTCCATTTTACCCCAAATGCCGTTTTCGAAATTTCGGCAGCATTTCGGCGTAATTTTAAGGTTACCGGCGTTAGGTACGCCTCGAACCATATGTACCTGCCACGTACTATACCACAAGCCTATTTTATGTAAAAGTTTTCCAAACTTTTACATAAAAGCTCACAAAATTGAATTCTCATTTTGAACCATATTACACAAAATTTTTTTCAATTTTGCCTTTAGTTTTGGTCTCGGTTTTTACACTCAAAACCTAGCCAAAACTTCTCAAATTTTCCACCAAATTTTAGGCTATTTCAATGTCATTTTCTAGCCCATTTTCACGCCAATTTTAATGCATTTTTCAACACAATTCCTAGGGTTTTTCATCATTACAACCCACGGCCACATTAAGAGAAACATACCCCAAATTTTCTTTTCTTGCTTTCAATCACAATTCCATCCTTTACATAATACAATGCATGATTTAAATCATCCAAACATCAAGTAAACCATGCAAAGTTTTTCACCAAACCCTAATTAACCCATGGCCTTTTAGGGTAAGTTCACCCCACATTTTTTTTCCAAGCTTTCCATCATGCAATTCATGCTTTACATTAGACCAAATTATGATTTAAAGCATGTTAACACTCAAACCACAAAAATTTCTCATTGATTACTCTTGGTAACCCACGGTTTTACCCTTGGAAAACCAACCAAAATTTGGTTTTTCCTTAAACCAAATACATAGTTTTTCTCCTAATTACACCCTTAACAAAACCCAAGCACCAAATCAATCAAAACAAGCCAAAAATTTTCCATCCTCTACACTATTCATTACACGGATTTCTTGAAGAAAAATCAAGAAAAATTTCAAACCAAGGAGAGTTACCTTGTTCACTTACTTCCTTGGGCTTCAATGAAAGGTTTGACACCAATTTTGTGAAGAAAGCTTGAAGAAATCACTTGGTTCCTCTTTGGTTGCTCACGTACTCACCATGGAACACTTAGAAAAAAAATTTTTCTTGGTTTTGGCTTCAAAATTGTCTCGGCCAATTTGCTCCCAAAAGTTTCCGACTTATGCAACAAATAAGCCAATTAATTTGGCTTTCAACCAATCAAAAATCACCACATTTCAAGCCTAATTCTTTCCATATTTTTCAAAAATTAAAATGGTGGATTTTTGGCCAAATCTTGGCCTTTAGATCAAAAAGCAACTAAATCATGGCCATTAATGCTACCAACCACCATTTTCCTTCCATTTATTAAATGGATTTATGATGTCATAAATGCAAAAGCATATGTTGACTTTGACTTTTACTATTCACATTAATTCGACTACTTTTTGATCGATACCAGTTCGAGCCGAAATTTTCCTGAAATCATCCCGGCGAGTTCCTGAGGTCTCCTGTGTAGTCAGATCAATTTAAACTGCTTCCGTTTGATCAAAATCAAACCCGGAAGTTTTCCGTCCTTTATTGCCCCGGTTAGGGTTTTCAATGCCGTTTTTGGCACCGTTTTACCCGTTTCAACTCAGTGAATTTTTCCAACACTGAATTCTTACCTGTCAGTATTGTTAGAACATTTTCATATATTCTAAATAATATAAATACATTTATTTCACTCTTTAAATAGTACAAATTGTTATATACATACATTTGTACATTTTCTTCTGAGAATTGCCTAAATTTCCCGGTTATCACACATATATCCATTTTTATTTTTTGGTTTGGAAAGTAATTTGAAAGGTGTATGGTTAGGATTATTCCACTTTTTGATCAATGGCTTAGATTATGCCAAAATGATAAAAAAAAAATTTAGGGATTTATCTAAATGGCCATTCGGCCATGTGGAACGGGAGAAAGAAAAAAAATTAGGTTTTTAGCCCAAAATTATTGCATTTTGACCTTTAAACAATTAGCAAAATGTTGGAAAAATTTGCTAAAAAACCCTTGGCTTTTGCCTATAAATAGGCATCCAAAATCATTCAAAAAAATGGAAATATTGACCCAAACTCTTGCTTTTTTTCCAGCCAAAAATCCATGGCCTTTCTCCCCCCATTAAGCCAAAATTTTGTTTTAAATTTCACACCAAACTTAGCTTTCATTGCAATTCTAGCATCAAGCCATCAACTAGATAACGTAATCTTCAAAATTGAATCAATTTCCTTTGATTTTCTTAGTGAAAATCCATGGGTTTGTAGAGTAGAAAAACATTGAAAAAGTTGATGTTTTGATTAATGTTGTGATTGGTTTGATGTTTAGATTTTGAAGCACGATTTAGGGTTATGAAACAAGCAAAAATTTTGCATGTTTCCATTGAAAAACCGTGGCATAGTTGGTGTGAAAAGTAAAGTGGAAATTGTTGTTTTGATTTGGTGATTAGATCCATTTGATTACATGTTGAATTAAGCATGAATTTGAGTAAGGAAATAAAAAATTTTGATGAAATTTCATGCTAAAATCCGTGGGATATGAAGACTAGAAAATGAGAAATTTTTAGTGTTGAATGAGAATATGGAATGTTGATAAAAAAAAAACCCTAGGAAAGAAAGCAGGATTTTCTATGTGATTTGCATGAAAAATCTGTGGCTAATGCTAGGATTGAAATGAAAATTTTGTTAGGTTTTGATGTTGATTTACACATTAGAAAACCTAAGAGTGATATGTGATATTTGAAATATTGTGATGAAAAACTTTGGTGATGATTAACATGTTAAACTAAGGTTAGTTTGGAAAATATTATTGATTGTGTACGGATTTTTGAATATTTGTTATGTGGAAAATTTTTATACAAAGTTTGGAAACTTTGTACAAAATAGGCCTCTGGTATAGTACGTGGCAGGTACAACAGTTCTAAGGCGTACCTAACACCGGGAAACCTAAAAATACAAGCGGAAATGCTATCAAAATTTTTAAAACGGCATATGGGCATTTCAAGGAATATTAGACTCGAGAAGGAAACCGGGACCCTCAGTGAATTAGGATTGAAAATGGAAAACCAACCCAAAAAGGAATAGTAAACCGACCCTTAAAGTCTAAAATGCCTAAAACAGAAAAAAATTTCATGTTAGGGGTATTTTGGGAAACGAGGAAAAATATTAGGTCGGGATAGGAAACCCGAGCCTCTCGAGAACCAAGGGTCAGAGATGGGATGAAAAGTGTTTCAAGAGTAATGAAATGGCCGTTTGAGGCTCCAAAACGCTCGAAAAATGAGAAACGACCTTAGGTGACGGATGAATAGTAATCAAGGATCAAAAAAGGAACAATTAGGGTTTTTAGCACCAAAAGGCTGTAAAATGATACCGAAAGGACGTAGAATAACTTAAATAAAATTCAAGGACTCAAAAATAAAGATTTTAGAGTTAAAAGTCTAAAAATTTTGAAGAACACAGGCGTGTAGAAGAATACACGGCCGTGTATAGGAAAAATTTTACAACCTGAGAGGTACACGGGCTTGAACACGGGAGTGTTTCAAGCCGTGTACAGTTACACGGCTAAATAGGAAACAACACGGCCATGTATAGGAAAAATTTTACAACCCGAGAGGTACACGAGCTTGAACACGGACGTGTATCAAGCCCTGTATAGTTACACGGCTAGATAGTAAACAACATGGCCATGTAGTGAGAAACCAGGAGGTACACGGTCATGAACACAAGCGTGTTGAAGGCCGTGTACTATGTTACAAGTTGAAATGTGTTGAAAAATTTATCACAAAATGAATATATTTAAAGTGATAATTAATATAGGGTATTAACAGACAATATTATGTTTGTAGGAACCTAAACTAGAGATAGAACTGTGGAGGAGTTCCAAAAGTGGACATTATCGCAGTATTGGTAAGTTCAAGCATTTTCATGTCTGCAACATGAAATACTATGTTATTTTATTATGTATTAGTTATACATTAGGAATTAAGTCCTCATGACATTTGGGGATTAGTTAGTATAACATATCCCATATAATGAGAAAAGAAGAACAAGTAAGGCCTACGAGCCATGGAGGATAGTGACTTTGAGGTGACGATTAATGTTACTTGGTCAAAACTATAATTGAAAGATGGTAATGAAACCATTAAGGTGTACCGCCCCTTCAACATAGTGGTGGAGGTTTTTCAGATCCTACGAGGATATAAGGGTTGTGGAGGCCGAAGCTCTAGGGTCGCTCCCTTGGCCTTCCCAGTCAGCGCACAATAATTTATCGGTACTGTCATAAAAGAGCTCTATACTAGAAAGTAAATAGAGAATGAACAATCAATAATATGATGAAAATCATAATTGAGCATAACCGAAGTGTACATTAAGTAGAATGATTTCGATTAGGACATGTGAATAGTAACCAGTTAGGGTAACAGTTACTATTCATCGATCAAAGGTCAAATTCACTATTTATGGTGAATAGTACTATTCATGATGAATACTATTATTCATAGGAAATTGAATTGTTAATGTTTTATTGAATCCGTGTGATTCTTACTAAGTATATTTGAACTTACTAAGCTTGTTAGCTCACCAGTTTGTTCCTGTTTTAGGTAAGAAACCTATCCAGTAGATATATGGATGGCGGCAGGATGTGTGCGTGTCAAGGGATAGGGAATTCACTGTAGACTTGGTCATGCCATAAGTTTTCCGCTGAGCTTTTAAAATTAGTGAATTGAAGAGATTGTGAAAAACATATGCAATATAAATATTTTGTAAATTATACATTATATTATATTCCAAAAGACAACTAAAAGTTAGTATTGTATTTTACGTGGCTTTTATACTTAGCTTTCTTTTCGAGAAAGTATGTATTAAAAAGAAAAAAAAATTATGGACGAAATTTTCGGGCCCTGAGAAATGAAAGTTTAAGAAAAAGAGTTTTAAATTGACAACCCAGATTCGGCACACGAGCTGTGTTAGTTAGCAATTGAGTCGGTTCATGACAGTTGCGGGTGATCGAAATCCGTGACGTCACAACCGATACCTAAGTCTCTAGCGACGAGGATAGTAGCACTGGCATCGGTACAAGCACCACCTCCTCGACCAGTTGTAAATCCACCAATAACTATAGATATTCTAGTGGTGGGAGATCGAGCTCGTATAGGAGCTAGAGTATCAGTACGAGCAGTACATGCTTTTAGAGGCAGTCATCCACCTACATTCGAGGGAGGTCAACAGGGGATCTCTACACGAGACTGGCTACATGATGTAGAGACGATCGTGCGCCAGTGCGACATAGATGAGGACTACTGGGTCCTGATGGCAGTTGGCACATTCCATGAGGATGCATGGTTGTATTGGGAGTACTGTGATCATTAAATGCTGTTAGCACTTGATTGGGCTGAGTTTCACCAAATCATGATGCAGCAGTTTCCGTAGAGGAGTTCAGCACCGGTTTCAGACCCTACTGAGAGTAGGGTAGTAACGCCACCACTAACCATGCCCAAGTATACAGATGTCAGAGATTTTGTTCTTCAGGCAAAGAGACAGCAGATGAAGCTAAGTGATACTGTATTCACTTATACAGTCCGGTTTCAGGATAACATTGTGAGGAGATGTCCTCTGTCTAACCTCACAGATGAGGATTTTTGTAACATATTTTGGAAGGGACTCACTATTGATACGACAGAGGGTAACCCCTTTATACCCTGCTATTTTACGTGAGTTTATAGTTATTGTAGCCAAAGTAGAGGAAGAGATGATGATGGAGTGCATGGTGCTTAAAAGGCATGAACAGTTGCTACCAAAAGCAATGTTAGATCGCCTGTACGGATCTGGACCAATGGCAAACAACCATGAGGCTGGTCCATCAAGGCAACGAGAGGGTATGGGTCCAACTGAAGGATTGACACCATCCGAGGCCAAAAACAGTATAGATGAGGATGAAATGGATCTAGTTGAATTTTTGACAATTCTAGATCAACCGCAATCGGGAGACTAGACGTAGAAACACATGTGATGCGTAAATGTATATATATCTATATATATGTATGGACAATAGTATCAAAAGGCTATTTTGAGAAAAGCCTTCAAACTAACGTGTATATGGAAAATTTTGAAATGAAATGACAATCATATTTTGACATGTTCAATGAATGAAATGTTGAAATTATGAGGTGATTAAAACTATTTTTACTTCTATTGTAAAAATATGTTTGTAAAAAAATTTAACAATTGATTCTCATGCAATTATAGGAAATAGAAAAGATGGTGAATCCGCAAAACCTGAGGAACATGAAAGGGTGTCCAGTCCTGTCAAAAAGAGTAGATGAACTACAAGCCATGTTGGAGGCTCAGATGAAAGCGAATGCTCAGCTAAGACAAAGGCTAGAGCAGATAGAGCAGAGACAAGACCAGGAAGGATACCAAAACCCACACATGGCCACACCTGAATAAGAAGTGCCACCAACTGAACCTAAGATCGAAATAGTAGAACCCCAATTGTAACCCCAAGTCAACTAGGAGCCACTGTATGAACGATTCTGACGAATGAAGTCGTCGGAGTTCGAGGGGTCCACAAACCCGTTAGAGGCAGAAGAATGGTTATCCTCACTCCATATGATCTTGGAATTTATGGAGTTGAATGACCAAGAAAGGATTATATGTGCGTCCTTTGTTTTGAAGAAGGATGCAAGGTTTAGGTGGGAATCAGTCAAGTTGAGAAGGAACATGTACACAATGTCATGGATAGATTTTGTAGAAGAACTCAATCAGAAGTATTATAATCCCGCACTACTGTGACCTCAACAAAGAGAGTTTACAGAATTAAAGCAGGGGGACATGTCAGTGATCAAAGTTTATAGCAAGTTTGACCAGTTGTCTTGACTATGCCTGTATGCTATCTCTACTAAGAGGTAGAAAATCCAGAAGATGTTGGGAATGTTCCGTCTTGAAATCTCAGCGCTGGTGGATTGCGGATTGACGCTGCCCACTACTATATCTGATTGTGTAAGCAAAGCGTTGAGGGCTGAATATTACTTGGTTTGACAGAAAGAAGAAAAAGAGCAGATTTGGGATGCTAGGAAGAAGGAAAAGGTCTTGGCCAAAGCTGTACAAGTTGGATCCCAGGTCAGACAGAGTAGCAAGCAGAATCAGAACACTAAGGCCGAACAAGCAAGTACTTCTGGCCAATAGTCACAGGGCAAAAGGAAGGGGAATAATTCTGGAAATAAGAACCAGCAGTAGAGGGTGAAAAATTTTTATACAAAGTTTGGTAACTTTGTATAAAATAGGCCTCTGGTATAGTACGTGACAGGTATAAAGGTTCTGAGGCGTACCTAACATTGGGGAAACCTAAAAATACAAACGGAAATGCTATCGAAATTTCTAAAACGGCCTAAGGGCATTTCAGGAAATGAGGGGTAAAAATATTGGACTCAGGAAGGAAACGGGGACCCCTCGGTGGATTAGGATTAAAAATGGAAAACCAACCCAAGACGAATAGTAAACCAACCCTTAATGACTAAAATGCCTAAAAACGGAAAAAAAATCCATGTTAAAGGTATTTTAGGAAACGAGGGAAAAATTAGGTCGGGATAGGAAACCCGAGCCTCTCTGGAACCAAGACCAGGGGACGGGAATAAAAAACGTTTCTAGGGTAGTGAAATGCCCATTTAAGGCTCCGAAACGCTAGAAAAACGAGAAACATCCCTAGGTGACGGGTGAATCATAATCGAGGGTCGAAAAATAGATAATTGAGTTTCTGTAGCAAATTAAGTTGTAAAATGATACATAAGTCTAGGAAATATTATTCTAAGATATTTGGGCTTAGAAAATTCGAGAAAAATGATAAGACAGAATAGTTACGATACCGAGACCCGTCAAGGTCAAAATGATCATTTTGACCAAAAATTTCTGAAAGGCTTGAAAAGGACCGTAAAAGACCTAGAATGACTTAAATAAAATTTTAGGACCCAAAATAAAGATTTTAGAGTTAAAAATCTAGAGTTTAAATAGTACACGAGCGTGTACAGTGGAACACGGCTGTGTAAAGTAAAACCGAGAGGTATACGGTCAGGGACACGGGCGTGTTGTAGACCGTGTACCACATAAAGAATTGAAATATTTTGTAAAATTTATCACAAAATAAATATATTTAAAGTGATAATTAATAAAGGATATTAACAGACAATATTATGTCTGTAGGGACCCAAATTAAAGATAGAACTGTGGAGGAGTTTCAGAAGTGAACATTATCACAGTGTTGGTAAGTTCATGCATTTTCATGTCTACAACATGAAATACTGTATTACTTTGTTATATACTAGTTGTACATTAGGTATCAAGTCCTCTGGACATTTGGGGATTAGTTAGTATGACATGTCCCACATAATAAAAGGAAAAGAAGATCTAAGGCCTACGGGCGATGGAGGTTAGTGACCTTGAGGTGACGATGATGTCACTTGGTTAGAATTATAATTAAAAGATAGTAATAAAACCATTTAAGGCGTACCGCCACTCCAACGTTGTGGTGGAGGTTTTTCAGATCCTACGAGGACACAATAAGGGCTGGAGAGGAAGAAGCTCTAGGATCGCTCCCTAGGCCCTCCCAATCAGCTCGCAAGATAAACTATTAGTACTGCCATAATGAGCTCAATGCTAAATAGAGAGAATAGTCAATAATATGATGAAAGATGTAATTGAGCATAATCGACGCTAACACTAAGTGTAGTGCTTTCGGTTAAGGTAGTATAAATAGTAATCGGTTAGAGTAATGTGAATAGTAACCAGTTAGGGTAACAGTTACTATTCATCGATCAAGGGTCAAAGTCACTATTCATAGTGAATAGTACAGGTAGTATGAATAGTAATCGGTTAGAGTAATGTGAATAGTAACCAGTTAGGGTAACAGTTACTATTCATCGATCAAGGGTCAAAGTCACTATTCATAGTGAATAGTACTATTCACTGATAAATAGTATTATTCATAGGAAATTGTAATTTTACTGTTTGGGAATCTATGTGATTCTTATTAAGTATGTTTGAACTTACTGAGCCTGTTAGCTCATCAGTTTGTTCATGTTGCAGGTAAGAAACCTGTCCTGTAGACTAATGGATGGCGGCAGGATGAATGGGTGTCAATGGGATAAGGAGTCCACTATGGATTTCGGACCTGCTACCAATCTTCCGCTGTGCGATGAGTTAGTAAATTGAAGAGAGTGTTTTTTGAAAAATACAGTGTATATATATTGTATGTTGAACATTATGTTGTACTCAAAATGACAACCAAAAATTAGTATGATATTTTATATGGCTTTCATACTTGGCCTTCTTGTAAAGAAAGTATGTATACGAAAAGAAAAAAAAATATGGGTGAAATTTGGGCCATAAAAAATAAGAGTTGAGAGAAAAAGAGTTTTAAATGGTGATCCGGATTCGGCACACGGGCTGTCTTGGCCGGCAACAGAGTCGGTTTATGACAGTTTTAGCGTGGTTGGATTCGGGGCTCCACAGTCCAAGCTGCCCATTTCAACCGTGCTTCATCCACCCCCCTTAAGCCAAGTTTTCTTTAAGTTTTCTCACCTAAATTCCTTCCCAAGCTCAAGTTGAGCATTAGTTGTGAGGTAAGCATCAATTTTAAGCTTCCTCTTGTATTTTTTATAAGAAGAAACTGTGGGCTAGCTTGTGATATTGTGGGTTGAATTTCAAGCTAGTATTTTGCTAGTTTATGCTTTAGAAAGATACTTAGCATGTGAACATGCAAAGAATGAATTACAAGCTTGACAACAAAGTTTTTGGTGCATGTGTTCATGAAAAACCGTGTGGTTTATGTGGAATGAATGAATGAAAATTTCAAGCTTTTATTTTCTTAGTTTTTGCTCTAAAAAGCTAGGCTATGTGAATGAACCAAGGAATGGATTAGAGCTTGAAAAACAAAATATGGTGCAAGATTTCAAGAAAAATATGTGAGGTTTATGTGAAGATGACGAATGAAACTTTAAGCTTGATCTTTCATAGTTTATTAATTTAAAACTTGGTTTTGGCATGTGAAATGGGTAGGAAAGAGTTTAGGAGCTTAAAACAAAATTTTTATGCATGAATTTAAGGAGAACGTGGGTTTTCAAGTGTAACGGAATGAAATTTTGTGAGGAGAAATGTGAGTTTGAAATGTGGACAAAAACCAAGGGTGAGATTGAAAGAAAATGAATCGAAATGGCATTAGAAACAACTAGGTTTTTATGAAAATTTTTACGTAAAAAGTTCATGTTTTTACATAAAAATTAGGCCTCTGGTTTAGTATGTGGTAGGTACCGAGATTTTGAGGTGTTACCTAAACATTGGGAACCTAAAATTTAAGCTGAAATACTACCGAAATTTTTAGAACGGCACGAAGGACATTTTGGGAAATGATGGGTAAAAATGTGGTCGGAGTTTGAAAACCCGAGCCCCCTTGGTGACCTAGGTTGGAGAAAGAATGACGGACGTTTTCAATGTTAGTAAAATGTCCATTCGGAGCCCTAAAACACAAGAAAAAGAGGATGAACAACCTAGGGTCGGAATAGTGCCACCCGTGGGTCAGGTGAATAGTAAACAGAAAATTTATGGCAATTAGTACTGTAAAAACTTGGTAAGGTTTAAGAAAAATTATCTTATGATTTTTGTGCTTAGAAAATCCTAACAAGATGCTAAAGTGAAAACGTTACGGCCCAAAGACCCGTCAGGGGCAAATTGGTCATTTTGATTAAAAATTTCAGGAATGTTAAAAAAAGACCATTAGGGCCTTAGAATAGCTTAATTAAGATTCTAAAGGCCAAAATTAAGTTTTAAGTCAATAAAAAGTAGATTAACAAAGAAAAATCCCACTAGGGACAAAATGGTCATTTTGTCAAAAGTTAGGGACGAGATGGTCATTTTGTCAAAAGTTAGAAAAAGAGCCGTTAAGGTTGAAATATTATCCTAAGGCCTTAATTAAGATTTTTAAGGCCAGAATCAAGATTTAAGTCGAAGAAAAGTAAGAAAATCCCTTTTGAGCGAATTATCCCTATCCTATTTTCGGGATCTCCGCTTGGTTCTGCTAACATGCATTTTAAGCGGACTTTTTGTCTGGTGGTATTTACTGCTCAAGCACCCATTAGTACAACCGGTAGCTTCTTGCTCCAGCAGTTCACACCTGGTGATCGTTGGGAACACCAAGGTATAAACAGCCATTGTGTTTCCATCCTTTAAGCCTAGTAGGCGGTCTAACTCTACACGAGAGTTCTATCAAGTTCCTAACCAAAACTATCGATAAAGAGAGTGTTAAGTTAAGGAGTGTTTCTCAACATTCGGGTGGCCCAGCAACGACAAGTTCAACTTCACACACTAAGGGTTGAACTAATCTCCGTGCTTCATCGCAGATGGGGGCATTAAAGAGTAGTCAATGCTCGTCCGCCATTGGTCATTTTGACCAAAAATTTAGGAAATGGTCAAAACGAACTGTTAGGGCTTTAAATGTGAATCAAAGGTTCTAATTAGGATTTTAAAAGCCAAAAGCAAGGTTTAAGTGGAGAAATCCCGCTAAGGAAAAAATGGTAATTTTGTCAAAAGTTCGAGACACAACGGTCATTTTTTCTAAAGTTAGTAGAAAAGTGAAAAATAGGGTTAATTAAAGTTTTAATGTTCAAAATCAAGATTTAAGTATAAGAAAAGTTCACTACGGACAAAATGGTCATTTTGTCAAAAGATCGGGACAAAATGGTTATTTTGGTAAAAGTTGACGGAAAGGTTAAAAATGAAATGTTAGACCCTTAAATTCATCGTTAGGAACTCGGACTTAGAATTTTTACATTTTTATAATGTTTTAAGTATGAAATGAATTTTAGAAATAACCGTTAATTATTCTGGTTATAGGAACCCGATCCAGATGCGATCAAAGAACATCTGCGGACCTAGAAAGCAAAAGGGAGATACTAGCGAAGTATCTTTAAGTTCAGGCATTTCTTTGTCTACAACATGAACTGACTGATATGTCTATGTTATATTAATGTTTTACGAAATAATAAAAAGTTTCTAACTCTGCATTTTATGAAAGAGTGCATTTGTGACGTGACATTTTAACAAGTTCACGAAGTTGGAAAGAATGACAAGTTAAAGTAAAGAAAGGTAAGAACAAGCAAGATAATAAGAATGAAGCTTTAAACGTTGGTGTACCGGCCTCCAAAGGTGAGGTTTCATGTTTATGGCTTCCAAACTCGATGGGATGCTATTCCAAAGGTGCGGAAGTTTAATGTTCAAGTTTGGCCGTGAGATAGGCTAATGGGTCACTCCGCTCCCTCATTGGTCTACACGCATTAAGGTATGACCATCAATGGGGCCCGTAAGTGAAACTAAAGTAAAGTAAAGAAAAGAATAGAATAGAATGATATGAAAGAAAGAAAGAAAGAACAATGGAAATAAAAAAAACGAAAGATAAGCTAGCATAATGTGACTTGACGTGCATAAGTAATGTATGTTGTATGTTATGTTAATGCTCTATGCTATTGTATAAGTATTTATAAGTCATGTATGAATGTTTGAACTTACTGAGCAATTAGCTCATGAGTTTGTTCATGTTGCAGGTAAGCAACCTGCTCACCAAGAGATGAGTTGATGGATGATGGGTGGGATCTGCATGTGCCAAGAGACTGGATAAGGGTTATGGTTCTGTTACAAATATTTCACTGAGCTGTATTGAAATGGATTTTAAAATGATGTTTAATAATGTAAATTAAGTTATGACAATGTAAGATGTTTACTAAGTAAATGTTTTACGTTGGTACAGTTTTTAAGTTTCAAAGTTTAGTTTTCAAAATTTAATTTCAAAGAAAAAATGTATTCCCTGTTTTCACATTGAAATAGAAAGTTAAAAATAAGTATGTTAAACAAAGAAAGTATGTTAAAGGTAAGTTGTCGGTGACCCATGAGGTGGCAGGCTACCGAAGTTGGCTTCAGAGTTTAACCGTGATAGTGCTGTTTAGCCTCCACATAGGGTGGGCCACCACATGAGTTTTGTCTCCTCCTTTATCCATAAAATCGATTCCCCTTAGGCCTATACGATGGCTAGATTTGGCCACTCCAAGGGAAGGAGGATTCAAAATTTAAATAGGATTGAAACTTGAATTTTCTTTCTTCCTAATCCACACAAAAAACCGATTCTCCCAAAAGGATAACCTTAAAGAATTCAGCCACTCCTGTCCAAGGAAGGATCCAAAATTCAAACGAGATTGAAACTTGAATTTTCTCTCTTCCTTATCCACACCAAAACCAAATCTCTCCCAAGGATAAGCCTAAAGAAATTCGGCCACTCTTGTACAAGAAAAGATTCAAAATTAAAGTAGGTTTCAAACAAGATTTTCCTCTCCCTTATCCATAAGAAAACTGAATTTTGCCATGTGGATTCATCCATAACTAATTCGGTTTCCACTAGGTTTGTGATTCAAAATTTGAATTCAAATTTCAAATTCAAATTTCAAACTCCACAAATATTTGAATTTTGAATTTTATCCTTATGGGTAATTTTCCGCAACTCCAATTCAAATTCAAATAAAATCATGGCAACTTTATTTGAAATTCGAATAATTGTATAATCTCTTATCGAAAACAAAATTCAAATTCAAATAGGAGATAATCTTGTCTTCCACCCTTATCCTATTGTGGACGCCATTCAAATTCAAATAGGAGAAAATCTTGTCTTCTACCCTTATCCTATCATGGATGCCACCTATGTTTGTGGAAGGACATGATTTCGTTCAATTCAAATTCAAATAGGATTCAAATTTCAAATATTTATTTTAAGACAAGATTTTCAAAATTTCAAATTAATCACATATTTGAATTTCAAATTTGAAATTCAAATATAATTAATTTAAATTTCAAATCTTATCATCCAAAAATAAATATTACTGAATATTTATTCCATTTATTGAATAATCTAAAATTACTATTTTATCCCTTCAGCACACTAAGAAAAACACGTGCACCCTATGGGAGGATGATTTGGATTTTTCTCTCCACCAAATGCAGGACAACAAGCCAATAAGCATATCTCGATCAATTGTCATTTGTTAAGGATTCATATGGAGCTAGTAGAGGGACCAATTGAACATGTATAATCAGGCTCCCATGAATCCACGTGATCCTTATTCTAAATCGAACAACTCAATCATATGATCACTAATTTCAAAGTCACACTATTATAAACCTGAAACTAAACTCCCAATTATATATCTTATTATTAAAGCCAGTGATAAGCTATTGTCCAATGACCTTGTCATATGTGTAAGACCCTCATATGATATCTATGATCAGCCTTAGGTCAAAGTTAGTTTAACCTACTGATCAAGCTATCTTAAAGTTTCATTATACTACCGAATAAGAAAATGATTATTCATCATATGTGAATAAGAAGTCATCTGCTCAGCAGACGACCCAAGGCCTTATTCATTTTCATATCCAGTATAATGCCTTTAAAAGGATACCCTTAACTCCTTATTAGAGCTATGATTCCAATATCTGTAATAAACCCTTCATTGTATACAAGTCATGTATCCAACGAACCGGTCTATAAGCTTACTACCTTTAATACTTTTTAGCCATTGGAACCTCAAAGTACACAAGTCATATGCATAAAGTGATTCATTTATTTAAGATTAAGGTCTTTGCATAATGAATGTCAAAAGTGACATGATCCACTCAAGTGGACTACACAAATCAATTACACCTTAGTCCTGGTCCAATATGTCACTACCAAGTAACATATCTATATCTCTACTTAGGAGTCAAAGGTCTGGACAGTCAAGATAAACCATCCTCTAAATGGCTTTAGACAACATAATAGTCTTAACATGTGTTAGATGCTCAGTAAGGGCAAGGAAGATAAGGAACTTCATTATTTAGAAGCGTGTTTGGTAAAAGAATCGAAAGAAACTTGGGTCATTGATTCAGGCACCACTGATCATATTTGTTTTCTTTGTAAGTGTTCATGAAAATGAGAAGTCTGCATGATAGGAGCCTTTCGTTTCGAATTGGAGACAGTAGCTTGGTGGTGGCTGAGGTAGTGGGAGACATTTATCTTTATTTTGATGAATTTAGATTTATCCTATTGAAAGACTTTTTTTTTTTTATTTTCCTACTTTTAGGGGAAACCTTATATCTGTAACTTGTTTAATAAAAGATTTTTATTTAGTTTCTTTTAATAAAAGAGTTGATATTCACAAAAATAAGTCTTTTATCTATTCTAGATGGATGGAAAGAAACCTTTATTTGGTCAAACCAAAGATGTACTCACTGTTTAACACTGAATTAACTGATAACTCTAAAAGGTTGAATGTTTCTCGCTCTACGTACCTTTGGCATTTAAGACTTGGTCAAATTAATCGTGATAGGATTCAAAGATTTGTGAAAGACGGACCTTTGGAAACACTTAAGGAGGTACGTTTTTCTCAATGTGAGTCTTGTCTTGAGGGTAAGATGACCAAAGGGTCTTTTGGAGTTAAAGGTACTAGGGCTCAGGAACCCTTAGAAATTGTGCGCACCGACATATGTAGCCCCATAAACGTCATTGTGTGTGAAGGGTTCAAGTATTATCTCTCCTTTATTGACAATTACTCGAGATATAAATATGTGTACCTAATGCACTGTAAGAGCAAATCCTTTGACAAGTTCAAAGAGTATCGTGCAAAAGTGGAGAAGCAACAATTTATAAAGACACTTCGATCTGATCAAGGTAGTGAATATCTCTCGATGAATTTCTAAGACATCTTGTAAAGAATGAGATATTATCCCAATTGACTGTACCTGGTACTCCATAACAGAATGGTGTAGCTGAAAGGAGAAACAAGACCTTATTAGATATGATATGGTCCATGATGAGTTATTCAATGCTACCATTATCATGCTAGGTATATGCACTATAAACGGCATGCTATATTCTGAACCAAGTTCCAAGTAAATCAATTCCTAAGACTCCGTATGAATTATGGCAAGGCAAGAAGCCCTCCTTTGGACATATGAGATTATGGGGCTATCCGACACATGTACTGGATAGGGATGTGAAGAAGTTGGAACCGCAATATGAATTATGCATGTTTGTAGGGTATCGTAAGAGAACAAAGGTAGGTATGTTCTATAACCCGAACGAACAAAAAGTCATTGTCTCAACCCATGTGACATTCCTGGAGGAGAATCACATGAATGACTTTAGGCCTCGAAGTAAAATGGTGCTATAAGAGTTAGCGGGTGATAGAACTACTCCACAGATTTCAATTTTGGACGTAAGTCTAAGTTCTAGTGAAAGACCTACAGATAATCAATAGTTTAGGGTGCTTTATCATAGTGAGAGGGTTTCAAGAAAACTTAATTTCTTCATGTATGATGTTGAGGTAATACCAGGTTGAAGCTCATGAATATGGTGATGATTCGGTCACTTATGATGAAGTTATAAATTATGTTGATTCTAAACCTTGGAAACAGGCCAAGAAAAATGAGATGAATTCTATGAAATCCAACTCTGTTTGGGAACTTATGGACCTACTAGATGGGATCAAACCCATTAGATATAAGTGGGTCTATAAAAGAAAGAGCGATATGGAAAGGAGAGTTGAAACTTTCAAGACTAGACTTATGGCATAGGGATACAAGCAAAAGACTAGAATAGATTATAATGAATCCTTTTCGCCTGTGGCTATGTTGAAATCTATCTGCATTCTTCTGTCCGTTGCTGCAGCTCTCGACTATGAGTTCTAGCAAATGGACAATAAGATGACATTCTTGAATGGCCATCTTGAGGAAAGTATCTATATGGTACAAAGGGGTTCGTGGTAAAAAGCCAAAGAGAAAAGTTTGCAAGTTGCTTAAATCTATTTATGGATTAAAGCAAGCATCCCGCTCATGGAACCAAAGGTTTGATCAGCCAATCAAACATTTGGCTTTGAGAAGAACGTTGATGAACCTTGCATTTATAAACATATTAAGGATGGAAAAGTGGTCTATCTAGTGCTCTATGTCGATGATATACTATTTATTGGGAACGATGTAGGGAACTTATCATCGATCAAACTTTGGTTACACCAACAGTTTAATATGAAGGAGTTGGGAGAAGCTAATTATGTTCTAGGCATTCGTCTCTTCAAAGATTGAAAAAACAAAATGATAGCATTATCTTAGGCTTCATACATAGACAAAATAATTGAAAACTATGCAATGCAAGAGGCAAAGAAAGGTTCATAACCTTCTATTGCTAGACTAACTCTTTCATTGGATGATTATCCCAAGACATCGGAAGAAAGAGAGTGTATGAGTAAGGTCCCTTATGCATCTGCTGTGTGTAGCCTTCATATAAGTTATGCTTTGCGTTTGCCCATATATCTATTTTGTAGTAAGTATAATGAGTCGATATCAAGCAAATCCTAGAATCAAGCACTAGTAAGCCGTGAAGTATATACTCAGATATCTTAAGAGAATGAGGGATTATATGCTGGTATTTTCTGGAGGGGACCTAACACTCGTAGGATACACAGACTCAGATTTTCAAACTTGTAAGAGTTCAAGTAAGTCGACTTTGAGATCAATGCTCTTGCTCCGAGGAGGTGCCATTGTATGGAGGAGTATGAAATAGGATTGCACTTCTGACTCTACGAGTCATCTAAAGAAGCAGTTTGGCTTTGCAAGTTCTTTAGAGACCTTAAGGTCATTCCAGGTGTTGACAAACCTGTCACACTTTATTGTGATAATAGTGCAACAATTGCTAACACAAGGGAATTTGGGCACCACATAAGGATAAAGCACATAAATCGGAGATAGCATATATAACAAAAGGACATATGGAGGCAGGACTAGTAGATCTATGTAAGGTCACATCTGTGGAAAACATTGTCGACCCCTTTACTAAGACTTTGATGGCTAGAAGCTTTGAAAGGCATGTTGAGGTGATAGGGATGCAAAACGTAGCACATCTACTAGCATAGAGCAAGCAGGAGATTGTTAGGAGTGCCCTAAGTAGGAAAGACATTTTTGATGTATTTTATTATTTTGAACTGGATAATAAAATTATATTTAAAGGTTATTCATTACATTGGTATATGTCCTTATTCTATTTATATGTTAAAGTAAATGTAAGCAAATAAGGCTCATTGACTGCTTGTGTTAAACTATTAGAATGTTGCATATAATGAATTTTTGTATTTGAGAAGACAATGTTTTAAAGTAAGTAGACTAAACTATTGTTCGTAAGCTATAATAGACTGAGTATCTAACTCATATTAAGATTATTATGTTGTCTAAAGCCAATTGGGGGACTGTTTGTCTTGACTCTCCATAGCTTTGACTCCCGAGTAGAGACATAGATATGTTACTTGGTGGTGACATATTAGACCGGGACTAAGTGTAATTGATCTGCGTAGTCTGCTTAAGTGGACCATGTCATTTTTTATGTTCATTATAAATAACGTTAATCCTAAGTAGATGAATCACTTCATATATATGACTTATGTACTTTGATGTTCTAATGGCTAAAGCGTCCTATACGAAGTAAGCTTATAGACCAGTTTGTTGGGTACATGACTTGTATAAGATAAAAGGTTTGTCTACAGATATTGAAATCATAGCTCTAATAAGGAATAAAGGGTATACTGGACAAGGCCTTGGGCCATCTATTGGACAGATGACTTCTCATTCATATATGATGAATAATTATTTTCTTATTCGATAATATAATGGAACTTTAAGGTAGCTTGATCAGTAAGTTGAATGGACTTTAACCTAAGGCTGATCATGGATATCATATGAAGGTTTTGCATATATGACAAGGTCATGAGACAAAAGCTTATCACTGGCTTGCGTAATATGATATATAATTGGGAGTTCAATTTCAGGTTTATAGTGGTGTTACTCTGAAATTAGTGATCATGTGATTGAGTTGTTTGGTATAAAACAATAATTACATAGATTTACAAAAGCCCAATTATATATATCTAATTGGTCCCTCTACTAGCTTCACATAATTACTTAACAGATGGTAATTGCCCGGGATATACTTATTAGCTTATTGTCTTGCATTTAGTGAAGAGAAAAATACGGATCACCCTCCCACAGGGTATAGGCATTTTTCTCTGTATGTTGGAGGGGCAAAATTGTAATTTTGTATTATTTAATAAATATGATAAATAATTATTAATATTTATTTTTGGATGATAAGATTTGAAATTTAAATTAATTGTATTTGAATTTAAATTTCAAATATTTGATTAATTTAAATTTTGAAAATCTTGTCTTAGAATAAATATTTGAAATTTGAATCCTATTTGAATTTAAATTGAACAAAATCTTGTCCTTGCACATGTAAAGGTGTTGTCCACATTGGATAAGTATGGAAGACAAGATTTTCTCTTATTTGAATTTGAATTTTGTTTTGGATGAGAGATTACACAATTACTTGAATTTCAAATAAAGGTGCTATGATTTTATTTGAATTTGAATTGGAGTTGTGAAAAATTATCTACATGGATAAAATTCAAAATTCAAATATTTGTGGAGTTTGAAATTTAAATTTGAAATTTGAACTCAAATTTTGAATCACAAACCTAGTTGTAGCCGAATTCTATAAAGGAGTGAACTCCTAGTTGGAATCGGTTTCCTTGTGGAATTGGTTTCCTATTTGAATTTGAATTTTATTTTCGATGAGAGATTACACAATTATTTAATTTTCAAATAAAGTTGCCATGATTTTTTTTGAATTTGAATTGGAGTTATGAAAATTTATTCATGTGGATAAAATTCAAAATTCTAGTATTTATGGAGTTTGAAATTTAAATTCAAATTCAAATTTTGAATCACAAACCTAGTTGTAGCCCAATTCTACGAGGGAGTGAACTCCTAGTTGGAATCGGTTTCCTTGTGGATAAAGTAAAGGAAAATCTTGTTTGAATCCTTTTTGAATTTTTAATCCTTCCTTGCACAAAAAGTAGCCGAATTTTGTAGGGATTTCCACCCTTGGAAGAGTTGGTTTTTTATGGATAAGGAGGAGATAAAATTGAAGTTTCAATCTTGTTTGAATTTTGAATTCTCGTTCCCTTGATGTGGCCAAATCTAGTTATAGAATTGGCCTATAGGGGAATCACTTTTCAAGTCCATGGAGGAGACAAAATTCAAGTTTGAATCCTTTTTGAATTTTGAATCCTAATTCTCCAAAAGATGGCCGAATTCAACCTTGATCTTAGCCTATAGGAAATTCAGATTTTGAGTGGAATTGGGTGAGAAAAATCTTCTCTTGGTCTAATTCAAAATTCAAGAGGTCACCTCATGCAAGATTATAAATAGAGGACTTTCCACTCCAGTTCTCTTTAGACCATAGACTCTCAGGTGAGCAGGCTTATTACACAAATCACCGTAGCAATAAGTTCTTAAGAGATTTAGGTGGTCGGAAGGAGACAAGCCATGCTAGTATACTGATCAAGAATCCGGGTGCCTACACACAGCACCATCTAGGAACTGGAGAATAGTAGAGAAGGCTAGTTGGTTGAAGCCCCTTGGTCACTTCCTCCGGCATTCCCGATGTTTCCTCTGATGGAGAATAGTAAAAAAGGCTAGTTGATTAAAGTCCTTGGTCACTTCCTCCGGCATTCCTGGTGTTTGCTCTGAAGTTATAATTAATTGTTGTTAATTTATTGTATATGGCATCATGAGCTTTTTAACAATCTTGAAAAAATTTTATAATTCCTCTATGCAAATTTTTACCGATTTTTCCTTTAGTAGAAAGGACTCAATGATATTTTGAAATATTATCCTCTTCACAAACATGTATGTCATATACTTAAACAAATGCTATAGAAACCCTTTTTTTTTTGTTTGCAAGAAGCAACATATAAACCCTTACTATTCAAAATTTATAACCAGGCTCTTTTTTTTTCTTTTAACTTTTCAATAACCACTTTTTCTTTATTCCTTTCAAAAACTTCTCTTTTCTTGAAAAAATTTAAGTATGTTTGTCTTTTGAAATATCAATTTACTTTATGGATGAAAAAATAGGCTTTATAACTATAATGACCAAGAAAAATTTACCATTTTCGAAGATATGTACATTGGATATAATATAATAATTTTCATATTTAAAAATGTAAAATGAATTTTAATACTGTTTAGAATGTAATAAAATACTCTAACAGTATTAAAGGTTAGTAATTCGGAGATAGAAATTCTTACCAAACCAAAATGTGAGGAACAATGCTAAATCGGCATCAAAAACCCTAAGAGATGCAAATGGTACACTAAAAGACGAAAACATTTGACAGGGATTTTTGGCCAAACAGAAAAAAAATAAGGTAAACTGACTGCACCGGAGGCCTCAGGAACCTGTCGGGGCGATTCCGATGAAGTTTTTTGGGTTCGAATTTTTGGTCAAAAAGTGACCCGAATTAATGTGAATAGTAATCAAACAAATAAAACATGTGATTTAAATTATATAATATCACAATTATGACATCATAATTCCTTTATTCAAAAAAGTAAGAGAAAGTATTAGATAATCCTAAGGCTAAGATTCAATCTTATCTAGATTCAATGGCTAAGATTAAGCCAAATTTCCTTAACTGTATCTTTTGGAAATTTGGAAAGAATTAAGGATGTTAAGTGTCAAAATTTCAATGGTTGGAAGGTGAATTAACTTGTTTTACTTAGCTTATAGGGAAGATCGAATTTGGCAAGGAAAGAACCGAAAGAAAAAAAAAAACTTAGCCATTTTTGCAACTTTCATCCCCGTGCAACCAAGAAGAACCGTGTGTGTGTCCTTCCCCCTAACCAGGGCTTTTCTTTAAACTCTTCACACCAAACTTCAACCATAACCTTATAGGAGCAAGAGGATCTCTTTGATAACATGGTAATCAAAAATTTCTCATTTTCATGTGAGTATTTGAGTTAAAATTCGGGGCCTCTAAGTGTAAGATGGATGGTGAAATCTTGATGTGAAACTTGGTAGTTTTAATAGGTAAATTAGTTAGAAAGGTTGGTTGTAAAAATTAGTGTGTTTAGTGTTCTAAAATAAAAACTTTGAATCATGTTTTTAAGAACAAAAAATTAGGGGCTGCATGTGTAGTATGATGAATTGAATTATTGTTGGTTAATGGTTCAAGAAAAAGGGGATTTAGCATGAGAAATTGTTAAAAAGATTCATGTAAGAAGAGATGTAAGAACAACCATGAGAATAAAATGGGAAAAACATAAAATTAGTGATGGAAAATCTTGGTTTGAATAATGTTGTTTAGATGAGCATTTTACTTAAAATGGTTAGAATGTTTTATGTAAAATTAAGCCTCTAGTATAGTACGTGGTAGATGAATTAGAATAAACGGTTTTAAGGCGTTTCCTAAACACCGGGAGCCTAGAAATGTGATGACCACCCTATACGTGTAAACCTAATTACTGTGTAATACGTAATTTTGTTTATAATGCAGTGTAAATTGCCAATTGAATGCATTAAACGAGTATAGGATCGTTAAATTATTATTTGTGCAATGAAAGGGGCTACCGACAAGTACAATCGGTCTACCTCGATATACGTAGAAATACGCGTGAGACACGTCGTATCCAGAAAACGGCCCAGACGGCCATTTCTTGACATAGAACAGATGAACTAGTCATCGTACGCTCAGGCTGGTCGTCTGAGCACAATAGTGAAATCTTGCTTGATAAATATACCGTACCAAGGAAATAGTCGAGGTGACAATTTTCTTGACATGAAATTGGTGTATTTATAGTCAGTAGGCGCAATCGGGTCAATTGGGCACGAAATATGAAGTTTTGTCGGAGAGACACGTAGTATCAGGAAAGGAGTCAAGACGACCTATTCTTAACCCGAAACTAATATATTTAGATTTAGAACGCCGAAACATGGTCGGTTTAACACAAAAGGTGATTTCCGGGTGGGAATCACACAGATACCAAAAATTGATCGGGATGACCTTGGATGGGCGTAAAACTGTTAAAAATGGATTCAGCACATCCAAATTAGTTAGAATAGTCTGTGTCGGATATTTCATGTGAAAAAGTTGTATTATGTGCACGCAGTGTCGGTATAGTGCAAGATGCAACCATAGTGCGGGAAATAAATAGAGAATAGTGATCGAGCGGGCTCATAGGCATTACAACCCAATAAAAAATAGCTAGAAATAACTAGAATGAAAATCGGAAGCCATAAGTGCAATTTCCGGTGAAAATTAGAACACTGCTGAGAAAGGATCGAAAATCGCAGTAGAAAACTAGACTGCAAAGAAACCAACCCAGTTAGATTGTAACGACCCCAAAACCATGTCCCATTGGATGGAAACTAGCTAGTTTGATTTGTTAGAAAACCCCAAAAAGTAAGAATAAACAATGGGAAAAAAGTACACCAAAAACTCCATAAACAACAATTTATTTTCATCACCATTTTACATCAAATTGATAAAAAATTGGCTTGTTCTTCCCAAGGTTTGTGCCATTATGGGGGGAGGGGGGTGCACACATAATAATTTGTCCCTTGGTTAGGCAAAATTTTGGGTTAATTTGGCTTGATTTGGTGAAGCTAATTGTGCTTAAGTTTGCCTATAAATAGGTGTCGTCTCTCTTGCCCTTCATTTCCTTTCTTTTAGCTCCCAAAAGCCAAGTATTCTCCCTTCTTCTTGCAGCCAAAAATCCACCCGTTGCCCTTAGCCAAACACCAAAATTTTCACACAAAAAACTCTTACACAAGGCTTGCTTACAAAGGTGCTTAGGAGTACACATTTTGAAGCTCATTTCGGTAAGGTCCTAAAACCAAGTTTCATTGTGGTATAGTGTTATGTTTGGTTCGATATTAAGAGCAAAATTTTTGTGTTCTCTCCTAGCTCACATTGACCCCTCAACCCTTGGATCCCACGGCCTTTTAATCATTCAAGCCTAGCTCGGATTTGTGCTTGAACCGAAGCACACAAGGTATAAACCGAAAACTTTACCTCTTTGTGGTTAATTGTTTCTAATTTTTTGATCAAGAAGTTTATGTTTATTTGTTACGAAAATGGGTTGTAATAAGTTTATTTTGAGCCCTTAGCCTTCCTTTTTCAAGTTTGTGATTGTGTGGTTATGTTTACATGTTTTTATGAATGGTTTGTGGATGAATGATGCATGGATATGTTAGGGAAAAACTGGAAACAAATCTATCCAGTTTTAAGGCCACAGATTTGGCTATTTTAGGACATGTTGTGTTCTGTTTTTGAGAAAACTTAAACATGAAACTTTAAGAAAATTTCGTTACGAGCATTTTTACATCAAATAGATCTCAGCCAAAAATGTCTCTAAGATAGGGTTTTAGACTGTTTTTCAACTGGAGGTGAAAACTAGGGCCAAAATCCTGATTCTGGGAATGGCCTTATATTTTCATTAAAATGACCCATTTAGATTCTAAACCGGACTCTAGTCAAAACATGAAAGTTTTAAATCTTGATGAAACCTTAAAACTGACTAATGTTGGTTTCAAAAATTTGTCGTTTCGGGCCCCAAACAGACACGTTTTTAAAAGTGTTCAAACTGGAAATTTTTGGTAAAAACTAGACATGAAATTTGGCCATGGGTTTTTAGGAATTTGGACCCCTTGGATGTTAAACCAAGCTTCGAGATGTTCACAGGAGTTGTTCATCTCACCGAGGACAAAAACTTTTACGTTTACCAATTTCACAAATAAATCGTTTCAAACAAGTTTTATATGGTTTTCTAAAAAAGGGTTTAAAAACCCCCTTAACAAATGAACACCAAAATGTGTTCTCCATTTTAAAAATGAAAAATGATTTTTGTAGAACACCCCTACCTTCCAATGGGGTGCTAAGGGGTCGATTTTAAAGAATTATGTTGTTCCAAAGCTTTACAAAATTTTTAGAACGTTTTTTGTAAAACTGGTGAAGTAGCCCAGTTGGCTACCAAGAAAAACTATAAAGTAACCGGATAGAGGACTAGCCCAACTAGTTAATAGGGCCAGTGTGAGGAAACCGGTTAGTGGACTAACCGGTTAAACAGTCCAAATGCTAGGTAACCCGATAGGTTACACAGTCCATGCGCTAGGTAATCCGATGGGTTACACAGTCCAATACGCAAAAAAGCCCAGTGGGCTACACCGTTGGCAAAACGTGAGGTAACCGATCAGTAGACTGGCTGGTCAACCGGTCAAAGACCAAGTTTGAATGTGAAGGTGAGATACGTCGATTAACTTGTCAAGTAGATGAATTAATCAGTCTCGTTAGATACCAGTATTGTCAAAGTAGAACAGCTAGGTACCGAGGGGCATCGGTAACCTATAATAGTAAGAAGTTATAGTCACTAATGACCACAGTGACTTAAGAGCAAATATTAACGACAATGCATTATGATTATAGGACGTTACCTGTAAGTGCATCGAGGCGAAGTACAAACTATTGGCAAACAAGTAAGTACAATTCCGCCTACATTATGAATGAAAATGGATTTAAAATGGTTGTTTAAATTATGTTAAGTATTGCTGTATGGTGTGCTTGTTGCATGGCATATAGGAGGTTCATAATCGCGTAGATTAATGAACATCATAAGATAAGGTGCCATCACATCCCCATCAGGGCATGATGAGGGATGAGCCCAGTTTAGCATAAGGCACATGGTTACTAATACTCATAATCCACAATTGGATAATCAGATTAAGGGTGTCAGTATAACAGACCAAGTCGAGTCCATAAAGAAAATGAGTATGAATAAATGGGGCATATGGTCCACAAGCGAAAAGCTCTCTATGGTCATGGTGAATCTGATGATCTGCGCCCTACAGTACTGACACCAGGGCTCTTCAGATAAGAAAAGATAAATAATAATGAAGCATAATTTGAGCATAACCGGTTCATGCATTGTTCACGGTATGCATTAGTTTTAGACACAGTATGCTTCCCAATTGCATGACATAATATGATATGTTTCTCATGCTACATGATGTGACTGAATAGCTTGCACTCTGTGAGATGCTACATGATATGTTCCCGTGTTCTGTGTACGTTGTAATGTGTGATACGTGTGATATATGGTTTATGGGTTACTATGCCACTGCATATGGCTTATGTTTTAAATCTGGTTTTACAGATGATACGTTGTACTTACTAAGCGTTAAAGCTCACATGTTCATGCTGTAGGTAAAAGACCTATAAGTTAAACACTATTAGGTGATGACGGCGGTAGGGCGGATGTAAGGGTGAGATTGTGGATACCACCACTAGAGTCTACTTCCACAAATTATTTTGAGAGTTTATTTTATAAATAATAATTTAACAGTTTGGCATTTTGTGTATGTATATGTTAAACCAAATTGTACTAAGTTCTTTGCATGGTTTTAAGTATAAGTATGTAGCACATAGCTTGGTAAACACACTATTAAAAAAAAACCCTAAAATTTGGTATCTATAAGTAATGGTTTTTCAAATGAGATAAGTTAAGACAAGTGTTTTCAGTGACGGTTTGTGCCACAAGAGCACGGGTCATCACAAGAAATTTAGCAAAATACTGTAGAAATTTTTAAGAATGCCACAAATAAGTATTTTGGAAAATGAGGAGTAAACTAGGGTTAAGGTTAAAAACCAAAGCCCTTAGTAAATTAGGTTGGAGAAAAGGAATATGGACGTTTTACGAATTAGCCAAAAGCCTAATTAGGATTTAGAAATGTGAGAAAAAGAGGAATAACGACCGAGTGATTGTTAAAATAGTGCCACTCGAGTAACAGGAGAGAGTAAATTAAGAAATTTTCCAAAACTGCATAGAAAGGACCCAGAGTATGTTCAAATAGCTTTAATAAACTTTTAAGGGCCATAACTAAGATTTTTAAGGCTAAAATTTAAAATTTACACAGTACATGGGCGTGTACTGGAATACACGGTACATAGGTGTGTAGTAAGAAAGATATTCTAAACACGCCCAGGTTACACAGCCATGTTGCAAAAAAATCAACTACCCAAGAGTTACACGCCTAGAGACATGGCTGTGTAGCAAGCCGTGTTCATAGGCAAAAATGAACTAGTTACACAGCCATGTTACATGGTCATGTAGGGAAGAAATTCAGAGGTCAGAGAAGTACACGATCATGGACACGGTCGTGTACCAGACCGTGTATTAGAATGAACAGGTTACATGGCCATGTTACATGGGGATGTAAGGAAGGACAATAGCGGTCAGAGAGGTACATGGTCATAGACATGACCGTGTACTAGACCGTGTATTATAAAAAAAAAAGAAAGAGAAAAAATTTATTAATTAATTAATGGATAATATTTGGTTTGTAGGAAGCCAATAAGGGAGCAATAAAGGAATGTCGGAAGAATCAAAGAAGTTGAGTTTAGCACAGTTATTGTAAGTACAGACATTTAAATGTCTACTCACGAACTGACTTGACATAGAACTATGTTTATATATAAGTTATATATTTTGTGGTATGATAATTTAACACGTTCACGAAATCAGAAAAGTATGAAAAGATAAAGTAAAGAAAGATAAATATAAGCAAGATAATAAGACTAAAAATGTAAAATTGGTGTACTGACCTCCCCAGAGTGAGATTTAAGAATAGCCTCTACCCTAGAAGTGTGGTGCTACCTCAAGAATATGGTAGTTAACGGCTCATGTGCTACCCTAAGTTTGGTAGTTCAAAGTTTGACCTTGGGGTTGATTGGTGGGTCACTCCTTTTTCCCCTATTGGTCTATGTGCATTAGTTACGTCCAACCACGGGCACACAAGTGAAAGATAAAGAAAAAAAGAAAGGAAAGAAAAGAAAAGAAAAGAAAGCAAAGAAAAAGATAGTGTGATAACCGGGAATTTTAGATTCTCGAAGTAGGTTAAAATTGCATGTATGTATGAATTTTAATCAATAAATTATGAAAAAGTTATGTTTTAATACTATTGAGAATACTGTAAAAATGACCTGGCAGTGTTAAAGTTAGTGAGTTCGGGGATGGAAAATCCTACCGGACATAATTGTGTGAGATGGTTCGAAAACAGAGCCAAAAACCTAGAAAGTGCACTGAAATGCACTAAAACAATAGAAATTTACAGTAGAGAATTTTGACCAAACAGAAGCGAAATAAAACAAATTGATCGCATCGGAGGCACCTGGAACTCGTCTACGTGATTTCGGTAAAGTTCCATTCGGTTTGGCTTTCGGCAAAAATTTGACCTCAAATTAATTAGTGAATTAATATATATAATAGGATGACATCATCATATTAATGTCATAAATCCATTTTTATTGCTTTGGTTTGGAAAGTAATATGAAAGGTATATGGCAAGGATTATCCTACCTTTTGATCAATGGCTATGATCTTGCCAAAAAGATATTTGAAAAATTTTTAAATATTTTGGAAAAAGGCCATTCGGCCACTTGGAAAGGAAGAAGAAAAAAATTTGATTTTGACCACAAAATTTTAGCACTCTGATCCTTGAACAATTAGCAAATTGTTGGAAAAATTTTGCTAACTGGTCCTTAGCTTTTGCCTTTAAATAGGCATCAAAATTCATAAGAAAAAAATGGAAAAAGTAGCCAAACTCTTGCCATTTCTTGTAGCCCCAAATCCGTGAGCCTTTCCCCCTTTCTAAGCCAAATTTTTGTTTTAAATTCCACATGAAACTTAGCTTTCATTGCATTTTTAGTATGAAGCCATCAACTAGATATGGCAACCTTCTAAATTGAAGCAATTTCCTTTAATTTCTTCGTGAAAATCCGTGGGTTTGTAGAGTAGAAAAACATTGAAAAAGTTGATGTTTTGTTGATGTATGATTAGTTTGGTGTTGTGGAATTTGAAGCATGATTTAGAGTTTAAAAACAAGCAAAAATTTTGCGTGGTTTCAAAAAAAAATTCGTGGCTCATTGGTGTGAAAAATGATTTGGAAATTGGTGTTTTCGTTTAGTGTTTATGTTCATTTGGTTATATGATGAATTAAGCATGAATTGGAATCAAGAAACAAGAAAATTTTGATGTACTTTTCACGCTAAAACCATGAATGATGAACACTAGAAAATGGAAAATTTTAGTGTTGAATAAGAATGTGGAATGTTGATAAAAACCCTAGGAAAGAAAGCAAGGTTTTCTGTGTTTTTGCATGAAAATTCATGGTTAATGTTAGGGTTAGAAGGAAAATTTTGTTAGGTTTTGATGTTGATTTGTACATTGCAAAACCTAAGAATAAAATGTGAAAAATAATTGGTGATGATTAACATGATAAGCCAAGACTAGGTTTGGAAAAAATTTGATATTGTGTATTGATTCTTGAATATTGGTTAATGTAGAAAATTTTTATACAAAGTTTGGAAACTTTGTATAAAATAGGCCTCTAGTATAGTACATGGTAGGTACAAGTTTCTGAGGCGTACCTAACACCGGGAAACCTAAAAATACAAGCGGAAGTGCTGTCGAAATTTTTAAAACGGCATAAGGGTATTTCGGGAAACGAGGGGTAACAATATTGAACTCGGGAAGGAAACCGAGACCCCTCAGTGGATTAGGATTGAAAATGGAAAACCAACCCAAAAGGGAGAGTAAACTAACCCTTAATATCTAAAATGCCTAAAACAGGAAAAATTTTCATGATAGGGGGATTTTGGAAAACGAGAAAAAATATTAGATCAGGATAGGAAACCCGAGCCTCTCGAGGACCGAGGGTCGGGGACGGGATAAAAAAGTGTTTCAAGAGTAGTGAAACGGCCATTTGAGGCTCCGAAACGCTCGAAAAACGAGAAACAACCCTAGGTGATGGATGAATAGTAACCGAGGGTAGGGAAAATAGATAATTGAGAATTTATAGTGAATTGAGCTGTAAAAATAATACAAAGGCCTAGGGAATATTATTTTAAGATATTTGGGCTTAGAAAATATGAGAAAAACGATAGAACGAAATAGTTATAGTCCCACGACCAGTTAGGGGCAAAATGATTATTTTGACCAAAAATTTTCAAAAAGCTCAGAAAGGACTCGAAAAAACCTAGAATGACTTAAATAAAATTCTAGGACTCAAAATAAAGATTTTAGACTTAAAAATCTAAAAATTTTGAAGAACACGGGCGTGTAAAAGAATACACGGCCGTGTATAGGAAAAAAATTTACAACCCGACAGGTACACGAGCTTGAACACGGGCGTGTATCAAGCTGTGTACAATTACATGACTAGATAGTAAGTAACACGACCATGTAGTGAGAAACCAGGGGATACACGGTCATGAACATGGGCGTGTTGAAGGCCGTGTACCATATTACAAGTTGAATTGTGTTGAAAAATTTACCACAAAATAAATATATTTAAAGTGATAATTAATATAGGGTGTTAACAGACAGTATTATGTTTGTAGGAACCCAAATTAGAGATAGAACTGCGGAGGAGTTCTAGAAGTGGACATTATCACAGTATTGGTAAGTTCAAGCATTTTCATGTCTGCAACATGAAATACTGTGTTACTTTGTTATGTATTAGTTGTACATTGGGAATCAAGTCCTATTGACATTTGAGGATTAGTTAGTTTAACATATCCCACATTTTAAAGATAAGAATATCTGAGGCCTACAGGCGATGGAGGTTAGTGACCTTGAGGTAATGATTAATGTCACTTAGTCAAAACTATAATTGAAAGATGGTAATAAAACCATTTAAGGCATACCGCCCTTCCAACATTATGGTGGAGGTTTTTTAGGTTCTACGGCGATATAAGGGCTGTGGAGGCTAAAGCTTTAGTGTCACTCCCTAGGCCCTCCCAGTCAATGCGCAATAATTTATCGGTACTACTATAAAAAGAGCTCTACACTAGAATATTAATAGAGAAAGTATAATCAATAAAATGATGAAAAACATAATTGAGCATAACCAAAGCTTACACTAAGTGTAGTAAACTCGATTAGGATAATGTGAATAGTACCTCATTAAGGTAATGTTAATAGTAACCAGGTATGGTAACAGTTACTATTCATCGATCAAAGGTCAAAGTCACTATTCATAGGAGATTGAGTTTTAACGTTTTTGAATCCATATGATTCTTACTAAGTATGTTTGAACTTGCTGAGCCTGTTAGCACATCAGTTTGTTCATGTTGTAGGTAAGAAACCTGTGTAGTGGACTTTATAGATGGCGGTAGGATGTGCGCGTGTGTTGATGGGATAGGGAATTCACCGTGGACTTGGTCCTGCCAAAAGTCTTCCGCTGAGCTTTTAAAGTTAGTGAATTGAAGAGATTGTGAAAAAATAATACAGTATAAATATTTTGTATATTATACATTATGTTATACTCCAAAAGACAACTAAAAGTTAGTATTGTATTTTACATGGCTTTTATACTTAGCTTTCTTTTCGAGAGAGTATGTATTAAAAAGAAAAAAAATTATGGGTGAAATTTTTGGACCTTGAAAATGAGAGTTTAAGAAAAAGAGTTTTAAATTAACAACCTAGATTCGGCACACGAGTTGTCTTGGTCGGCACAGGTTGGTATCAGAGCCTCGTCAATCCAAGTAAGTTAGCTTTCTTTAAATTAGTTAAATTTTCGTTTATTCAAGATTATATATTTTTGTAGGATTTAAGATGACTAGACCACCTTATATGCGACCTCACCCATACTAACTGAGAGGACCGCTCCGGGTATGGACTAGGCCTGTGGTCAGACCATCCATGATTAGGCGAACTGTACAGCGACCACCAGTCCCTGAGCCGTTAGCACCAAGGATTGTAGTGCCGACACCGGTACAAGAACTACCTCCACGACCGATCATAAACCCACCGGTAGCAGTAGATATTCCAGTAGTGGGAGATCGAGCTTGCATAGGAGCTAGAGTATCAGTGCGAGCCGTACATGCTTTTAGAGGCAGTCATCCACCTACATTCGAGGGAGGTCAGTAGGGGATCTCTACGCAGGACTGGCTATATGACGTAGAGATTATCATGTGCTAGTGTGATATAGATGAGGATTGCTGGATTTTGATGGCCATTGGAACTTTCCAGGAAGACGCATGGTTATATTGGGAGTATTGTGATTAGGAGATGCTATTAGCACTGGATTGGGCTAAATTTTGCCAAGTCATGCTGGAGCAGTTTCCATAGAAGAGTGCAGCACTAGTTTTAGACCCTCCTGAGAGCAGGACAGTACCGCCACCACCGACTATGCCCAAGTATGCAGATGTCAGAGACTTTGTTCTAAAGGCAGAGAGACAGCAAATGATGCTGAGCGATACTGTATTCTCGTATGTAGTCAGATTTCAAGATAGTGTCATAAGGACATGTCCTCTATCCAACATCACAAATGATGATTTCTGTGACATATTTTGAAAGGGACTCACTATTGACCTATGACAGAGGGTAACCCCTTTATACCCTACTACTTTGCCTGAGTTTATTGTCACTGTAGCTAAAGTAGAGGAAGAAATGATGATGGAGCACATGGTGTGTAAGAGGCATGAACAGTTGCTATAGGAAGCAATGTTAGATCGCCTGTATGGATCTGAACTGATGGCGAACGACCATGAGGCTGGTCCGTCGAGGCAACCAGAAGGTGCAGGTAAAGCTGAAGGATCAACACTATCTGAGGCTGGAAACAGAACGAATTAGGAAGAAATGGATCCAATTTAATTTTTGACCATTCTAGAACAATCCCAGCTAGGAGACTAGATATAGAAATACATGTGATGTACTAATATATATATATGTCTGTATATGTGTATATATGACTGTATCGAAAGGTTATTTTGAGAAAAGCCTTCGAACTGATGTACTTCTGAAAACCTTTGAAATGAAAAGAAATGATAATCACATTTTGACATGTTCAAGGGATGAAATGTTGGAAATTATGTGATGACTAAAACTATATTTTTACTTACCATTGTAAAAGTATGTTTGTGAAAATCTAACAATCAACTCTCATGCGATTATAGGAAATAGGATAAGATGGTGAATCCAAGGAATCTGTGAAATATGAGAGGGCGTCTAGTCCTTTCTGAAAGAGTGGATGGGTTGGAAGCTTTGATTGAAGCTCAAATAAGAGAAAATGCTAAATTAAGATAAAGACTGGAAAAAATGGCACAAAGACAAGGCCAAGAAGAGGGCTAGAACCCATAAATGGCTGCACCTGAACCAGAAGTGCCGCCAATAGTACCAGAAGAAGAAGTAGAGCCCCAACCATAACCCCGACTTAACCATGAGCCACTATATGAAAGATTTCGATGGATGAAGCCACCAGAGTTTGAGGGTTCCATAAACCCTCTAGAAGCAGAAGAATGGTTGTCTTCACTCCATATAATCTTGGAGTTTATGGAGCTGAATGATCAGGAAAAGATTATGTGTGCATCCTTTGTTTTGAAGAAGGATGGAAGGTTCTAGTGGGAGTTAGTCAACTAAGAAGAAACATGTATACGATGTCTTGGTTGAACTTTTTGGAGGAATTTAATTAGAAATATTACAACCCTGCACTGCCGCGACCACAACAAAGAGAGTTCGTAAAGTTGAAACAGGGGGACATGACAGTGATAGAAGTTTGTAGGAAGTTCGATCAACTATCTAGATTATGTCTGTATGCTGTTACCACTAAATGGGAGAAAATTCAGAAGATGTTAGGAATGTTTCATCTTAAGATCTCAGCATTGGTGGATAGTGGGTTGATGCCACCTGACACTGTATCTGATTGTGTTAACCATGTGCTGAGGGCAGAGTATTATCTGGTCCGACAGAAGGAAGAGAGAGAAAAGATATGGGATGCTAAAAAGAAGGAGAAGGTGTTGGCCAAAGCTACACAAGCTGTATCTCAAGTTGTACAGAGCAGCAAGCAAAATCAGAATACTAGGGCCGGACAGCCAAGTACTTCTGGTCAGCAATCCCAGAGGAAGAGAAAAGGAAATAATCCTGGAAATAGGAACCAACAGAGGAGAATGGACAATAATGCTGGCCCTATTGTTTGAGATTATGTGAACTACGGGAAAAGACATGCAGGCTGATGCAGACTTGCCCCAAATGCCTGTTTCCAATGTGGGAAGGACAGTCATTTTGCCAAGAACTATTTGTAAAATAGGCAAAATATGCAAGGATCATCTCAGTCACAACAACAACGTCCCCAGGCACATTCGCTGTAAGCCAAAGCTGAAGGTTCATCCTAGTCTGAGAGGCAGGAAAGACAAGAACACTTGCCCCGAGCAGATGCTAGAGTCATGGTATACGCAAAGGAAGATGCGGAAGCTGGAACGTCAAATGTAGTGATAGGTCAGCTTTCTGTCGCTAATAATTTGGCATCTGTTTTATTTGACTTTGGAGCAACACATTCTTTCATTTCATACTAGTTTGCGAATAGGATAGGATATCCTAAAGACAATATGGGTATGATGTTTAGAACTGCACTACCCTCGGAGGAAGTCCTAATGTCCAATTACTAGTTACCTCATGTACCAATAATTATGGCAAGTAGGGAGATGTATGTAGCATTGATCGTGATGGAGCTGGCTGATTACGATGTGATACTAGGAATGGATTTCCTAGGAAAGTACCAAGCCACGATCGACTGTCGGAAGCGGAAGATAACATTCCAACCCGACGGAGAAGACTATTTTAAGTACGACAGATCGTCACATAAACCAAGGAAGATGATGATCAATTCAATGAAAGCGAGAAGGCTAATGTCTAGTGGCTGTGCTGGATATTTAGCACATATAGTGGACGTGCAAGGAGAACGGAAGCTTCAACTCGAAGATGTCCCAATTATAAAGGAATTCATCGATGTCTTCCAAGAAGAATTACTAGGATTACCGCCTGAAAGATAAATCTATTTTGAGATTGAGCTGATGTCAGGAACTACATCTATTTCAAAGGCACCATACTGAATGCAACAGTCAAATTAAAAGAATTATAGGAATAGCCGAAGGAGATTATTGACAAAGGATTTATACGCCTGAGCTATTCCCCATGGGGTGCTCCCGTATTATTTGTCAAGAAGAAAGATGGATCGTTTCACATGTGCATTGACTATTGGGAATTGAACAAAGTTACTGTCAAGAATAGGTATCTATTATCTAGAATTGATGACCTGTTCAATCAACTAAAAAGCGCAATAGTATTCTCCAAGATTGATCTACGATCAAGATACCATCAACTGAGGATCAAGGAGAGTGACATCCACAAGACTACATTTCGGACCGCTATGGTCATTATGAATTTCTTGTGATGCCGTTTGGGTTAACAAATATGCCAGTAGCTTTTATAGACTTGATAAATCAAGTCTTTAAAGAATATTTGGATAAGTTCATCATTTTGTTTATCGATGACATACTTATATATTCAAAGACTCGCGAGGGGCATGAGGAGCATTTGAAGACTATCTTGTAGACAATAAGGAGGCATCAACTTTATGCCAAATTCTTCAAATGTGAATTCTGGTTGGATAGAGTATATTTTCTTGGACATGTGGTTTCTCAGGAAGGAATCGCTGTGGATCCTACAAAAGTGGAGGTGATCAACGAATGGCCTTCACCTAAGAGCGTTACGGAAATACAGAGTTTCTTAGGTCTAGCTGGCTATTATAGAAGATTTGTAAAGGGATTCACATGACTCGCTACACCTCTTACAGCTTTGACACGTAAGGAGAGGAAGTACGAGTGGACGAAGGTATTCGAAAGAAGCTTCTAAGAGTTGAAGAAGCGGCTAACGAGCGTGTTGATACTTACACTTCCTACTGAAGGGGAGATGTTCGTGATATATAGCGACACCTCAAAGATCGGATTAGGAACGATCCTGATGCAAGGTGATAGGGTGATTGCCTATGCCTCACATCAATTAAAGGACCATGAGAAAATTTATCCCACGCATGACTTAGAACTTACCGCAGTAGTGTTTGCATTAAAGGTCTGGTGAGATTATCTATATAGAGCTCAGTGTCAGATTTATACTGACCACCAAAGTCTAAAGTATTTCTTCACACAAAAAGAGCTAAATATATGGCAAAGAAGGTGGCTGGAGTTAGTCAAAGACTATGATTATGAAATCCTCTATTATCCAGGAAAAGCCAATTGTGTTGTAGATGCATTGAGTAGGAAATCTACTGTCTCGCAGTAACTACCCATTGGAAAACTTCCAAAGCCATTGCAACAAGAAATCAATGTGTTGAAGATGGAACTGATAGTTGCAAAGTTGGCTGCGTTACAACTGGGGTCAACGTTGCATGAGAACATCAAGGAGGCTCAGAAACGAGACCTGAAGCTAACAAGTTCGCAAGAGGAAGCATCTAAAGAAGGATTAATCCTACATCAGGGAAGAATTCAAGTTCTAAACGATGAAGGATTAAGAAGGTGAATTATGGCGGAAGCCCATGAGATGCCATATTCAATACGTCCTAGAGCTAGTAAGATGTACTAGGACTTGAAACTACAATTCTAGTGGAAAGGGATGAAGAAAGACATTGCTGAGTTTGTAAGCATATGTATGATGTGCCAGAAGGTTAAGGATGAACATCATCATCCAGGTGGAAAATTAGAGCCATTGGAAATTCCTAAATGGAAATGGGAACATATCACGATGAACTTTGTGGTAGGACTACCAAAAACTTGAGAACGTTATGATGCCATTTGGGTCATTGTTAACAGATTGACAATGACGGCAAGGTACATTGCCATAAAAATGACCTTTTTGTTGGAAAAGTTAGCGAGCTTGTATGTTAACCACATAGTCAGGTTACATGGAGTTCCTAAATCCATTGTGTCAGATCATGATCCACGATTCACTTCAAACTTTTGGACATGTGTGAAAGAAGCTATGGGAACAGAAGTGCGTTTAAGCATAGCTTTTCATCCACAGACAGATGGGCACTCTGAGCAAACCATTCAAACACTAGAAGACATGCTGTGTGCGTGTATAATAGATTTCCTAGGGAGCTGGAATGAGAAACTTCCATTGGTAGAGTTTTCCTATAATAACAGCTACCAAACTTCGATAGGCATGGCACCCTATGAAGCTCTATATGGAAGGAAGTGCAGATCGCTAGTTCATTGATACGATTTACAAGAAAAATGACTGCATAAGATGGATTTCATACAAGAGACAGTGGATGCAGTTACAAAAATACAACAACAGATGAAAATAGCACAGAGCTGATAGAAGAGCTATGCAGACAAGGGATGAAAAGCCTTGGAGTTCAACGAAGGGGATTTTGTATTCCTAAGAGTTTCACTGATGAAAGGAGTAACGTAGTTCGGAAAGAAAAGGAAATTGAGTCCAAGATATATTGGACCGCATGAGATTATCGAACGGATCAGTAAAGTTGCTTATAGATTGGCGTTACCTCTAGAAATGTCGATAGTACATAATGTGTTTCATGTGTCGATGCTACAAAAGTACATATCGGATCCGTCGCATGTGCTGAAACATGAATCTATCCAGATTCAAGAAGATCTGACTTATGAGGAGAGAACTTTTCAGATCTTGGCACGAGAAGATAAAGTTTTAAGGAATAAGAAGAGCCCATTAGTCAAAGTGCTATAGAAAAATCACAACGTTGAAGAGGCTACATGGGAACGTGAAGACAAAATTAGAAATTTGTACCCCCACTTGTTCTAAATTTTCGAGGATGAAAATTCTATAAGGAGGGGTGAATGTGATGACCAGGAATTTCAGATTCTCGGAGTAGGTTAAAATTGCATGCATGTATGAATTTTAATCAATAAATTATGAAAAAGTTGTATTTTAATACTGTTGAGAACACTGTAAAAATGATCCAGCAGTGTTAAAGTGAGTGAGTTCAGGGATGGAAAATCCTACCAGACATAATTGGGTGAGACGGTTCGAGAACAGAGCCAAAAACCCTAGAAAGTGCACTAAAATGCACTAAAACAATAGAAATTTATGGTAGAGAATTTTGACCAAACGGAAGCAAAATAAAACAAACCAATCGCATCGGAGGCACCCGGAACCCGCCTACGTGATTTCGGTAAAGTTTCGTTCGGTTCAGCTTTCGATCAAAATTTGACCACGAATTAATTAGTGAATTAATTTATATAATAGGATGATATCATCATGTTGATGTCATAAATCCATTTTTATTTCTTTGGCTTGGAAAGTAATATGAAAGGTGTGTAGTTAGGATCATCCTGCCTTTTGATCAATGGCCATGATCTTGCCAAAAAGATATTTGAAAAATTTTTAAATCTTTTAGAAAAAGGCCATTTTGCCACTTGGAAAGAAAGAAGAAAAAAATTTGATTTTGGCCCCAAAATTTTAGCACTTTGATCCTTGAATAATTAGTAAATTGTTGGAAAAATTTTGCTAAGTGGTCCTTAGCTTTTGCTCATAAATAGGCATCAAAATTCATAAGAACAAAATGGAAAAAGTAGCCAAACTCTTGCCATTTCTTACAGCCCCAAATCCGTTAGCCTTTCCCCCTTTTTAAGCCAAATTTTTGTTTTAAATTCCACAACAAACTTAGCTTTCATTGCATTTTTAGTATCAAGCCATCAACTAGATAAGGTAACCTTCTAAATTAAAGCAATTTCCTTTGATTTTCTCAGTGAAAATCAAAGGGTTTGTAGAGTAGAAAAACATTGAAAAAGTTGATGTTTTGTTGATGTTATGATTAGTTTGGAGTTGTAGAATCTGAAGCATGATTTAGGATTTAAAAACAAGCAAAAATTTTGCATGGTTTCAAAAAACAATCTGTGGCTCATTGGTGTGAAAAATGATTTGGAAATTGGTGTTTTGGTTTAGTGTTTATGTTCATTTGGTTATATGATGAATTAAGCATGAATTGGAATTAAGAAACAAGAAAAATTTGACGTATTTTTCAAGCTAAAACTGTGGGTGATGAACACTAGAAAATGGAAAATTTTAGTGTTGAATAAGAATGTGGAATGTTGATAAAAACCCTAGGAAAGAAAGTAAGGTTTTCTATGTGTTTTTGCATAAAAATCCGTGGCTAATACTAGGGTTTTAGAATGAAAATTTCGTCAGGTTTTGATGTTGATTTGTACATTGAAAACCTAAGAATAAAATGTGAAAAATAATTGGTGATGATTAACATGATAAACCAAGACTAGGTTTGGAAAAAATTTGATATTATGTATTGATTCTTGAATATTGGTTAATGTAGAAAATTTTTATACAAAGTTTGGAAACTTTGTATAAAATAGGCCTCTGGTATAGTACGTGGCAGGTACAAAGGTTTTGAGGCGTACCTAACGTCGAAAAACCTAAAAATAGAAGCAGAAATGCTGCCGAAATTTTTAAAACGGCATAAGGGCATTTCGGGAAACGAGGGGTAAAAATGTTGTATTCGGGAAGGATACTGGGACCCCTCAGTGGATTAGGATTGAAAATGGAAAACCAGCACAAAAGGAATAGTAAACTGACCCTTAATGTCTAAAATGCCTAAAACAGGAAAAATTTTCATGATAAGTGTATTTTGGGAAACGAGGAAAAATATTAGGTCGAGATAGGAAACCCGAGCCTTTCGAGGACTGAGGATCGGGGATGGGATAAAAAAGTGTTTCAAGAGTAGTGAAACGACCATTTGAGGCTCTGAAACGCTCGAAAAACGAGAAACGACCCTAGGTGATGGATGAATAGTAATCGAGGGCCGGGAAAATAGATAATTGGGAATTTATAGCGAATTGAGTTGTAAAAATAATACAGAAGCCTAGGGAATATTATTTTAGGATATCTGGGCTTAGAAAATTTGAGAAAAACGATGGAACAAAATAGTTACGGTCCCGAGATCCGTTAGGGGCAAAATGGTCATTTTAATAAAAAATTTTCGAAAGGCTCGGAAAGGACCCGAAAGGACCTAGAATGACTTAAATAAAATTCTAGGACTCAAAATAAAGATTTTAGAGTTAAAAATCTAAAAATTTTGAAGAACACGGGCGTGTAGAAGAATACACGGCTATGTATAGGAAAAAAAATTTACAACCCAAGAGGTACACGGGTTTGAACACGGGCGTGTATCAAGCCGTGTACAGTTACATGACTAGATAGTAAACAACACGGCCATATAGTGAGAAACCAGGAGGTACACGGTCATAAACATGGGCATGTTGAAGGCCGTGTACCATATTACAAGTTAAATTGTATTGAAAATTTTATCCCAAAATAAATATATTTAAAGTGATAATTAATAAAGGGTATTAACAGACAGTATTTTGTCTGTAGAAACCCAAACTAGAGACAGAATTTTGGAGGAGTTCCAGAAGTGGACATTATCGTAGTATTGGTAAGTTCAAGCATTTTCATGTCTGGAACATGAAATACTGTACTACTTTGTTATGTGTTAGTTGTACATTGAGAATCAAGTCCTATTGACAGTTGAGGATTAGTTAGTCGAAGATATCCCATATTTTAAAGATAAGAATATCTGAGGCCTACAGGCGAGGTAGGTTAGTGACCTTGAGGTGACGATTAATGTCACTTAGTCAAAACTATAATTGAAAGATAGTAATAAAACTATTTAAGGCATACCACCCCTCCAACATTGTGGTGGAGGTTTTTCAGGTCCTACGGGAATATAAGGGCTGTGGAGGCTAAAGCTCTAGGGTCGCTCCCTAGGCCCTCCCAGTCAGTGCGCAATAATTTATTAGTACTGTCATAAAAAGAGCTCTACACCAGAATATAAATAGAGAAAGAATAATCAATAAAATGATGAAAACCATAATTGAGCATAACCAAAACTTGCACTAAGTGTAGTAAACTCGGTTAGGATAATGTGAATAGTACCTCATTAGGGTAATGTGAATAGTAATCAGTTATGGTAATAGTTACTATTCATGGTCATGTTAGGAAATGCCCTAAGCATTAGAGATATTTTTATGTATTTATTTTGAACTGGATAAAAAAATTATATATAGAGGTTATTCATTACATTGCTCTCGGTCCTCGTTTTATTTACATGTTAAAGTAAATGTAAGCAAATATGGCTCTCTGACTGCTTGTGTTAAACTGTTAGAACGTTGCATGCAGCGGACTTTTATATGCGAGAAGACAATGTTCTAAAGTTAGCGGTCTAAACTATGGTCTGTAGTCTATGGGGTTAGACCGAGCATCTAACTCATGTTAAGATTATTATGTTGTCTAAAACCTTGGAGGGGACGGTTTGTCTTGACTGTCTGGAGCTGGACTCCTAAGTAGAGACATAGATATGTTGCTTGGTGGTGACATATTAGACCGAGACTAAAGCGTGATTGATCTACGAAGTCCGCTTTGAGTGGATCGATCTGCTTTTGACGTTCATTGTGCAGTAACCTTAATCCTGAGTAAAAGGACAGCTTCATGTATATGACTTGTGTACTTTGATGTTCCAATGGCTAAAGCGTCTCAGAGATAGTAAGCTTATAGACCGGTTCGTTAGGTGCATGACTTGTATACGATGAAGGGTTCGTTTATAGATATTGGAATCATAGCTCTAATGAGGAGTTAAGGGTATCCTCTTAAAGGCATTATACTGAATGTGAAAATGGACAAGGCCTTGGGTCGTCTGCTGGGCGGATGACTTCTTATTCACATATAGTGAATAATCATTTTCTTAATTCGGTAGTATAATGGAACTTTAAGATAGCCTGATCAATAGGATTAAACGGACTTTGACCTAAGCCTGATCATGGGTATCATATGAGGGTTCTACATATATGACAAGGTCATTGGATGATAGCTTGTCACAGGCTTATGTAATATGGTATATTATTAGGAGTTCAGTTTCAGGTTTATAATGGTGTGACTCTGAAATTAGTGATCATATGATTGAGTTGTTCAGTAAAGAATGATGATCATATGGATTTGCGGGAGCCCGATTATATATGTCCAATCAGTCCCTCTACTAGCTCCACATAATTCCTTAATATTTGGTAAAATTGATCTGTGTATGCTATTGGCTAGTTTATTATGCATGGATGGTGTTGACATAGGATTAGGATGGTAGACAAGATTCTCTCCGATTGGATTCAGATTTTATTTTGAATAATAGAGTACACAATTATTCGAACTCCAAATAAAGTTGCCATGATTTTATTTGAGATTGGATTGGACTTATAGAAAATTATCCATGAGAACAAAAATTTGAAACACAACTATTTTGTGGATTTTGAAATTTGAAATTTGAATTTTGAAATTTGAATTTGAAATTTGAATTTGAAATTTGAATTTGAAATTCGAATTTGAAATTTAAATTTGAAATTTGAAATTTGAAATTTGAAATTGAAATTCGAATTTGAAATTTGAAATTCAAATTTTGAATCACAGTCCAAGTGGGATTCGAATTTGTTGTGAAAATCCATAAGGAATGAAATTCGAATTTGAGTTGGATATGGAGAGGATAATCTTATTAGAATCCTACTTGAATTTTGAATCCAATTCCTAACTAAAGTTGGACGAAAATTTTGAGGATTATCCTCAATGATTTTCAGAATTTTTGTGGATAAGGTTCAAGGAAAAATTCAAGTTTCAATCCCAGTTGAATTTGGATTCTCTCCTCCTAGATAATGGCCGAATTTTCGAGTGAATCTCCTAGGAGATTTTCGGTTATTTTGGATAAGGATGAGATAAGATTCAAGCTTGAAAATCCTAGTGGAATTTTGATTTTCCCCTATCCAAAAGTGGCCAAATTTTTTATGGAGATTTTCTCCTTAGAATTTTTGGAATTTTTTGGTTGAAAAAGGGAGATAAAATTCTAGTTAAAATCTTGTTTAGATTTGGATTGGATTTATCCTAAAGTGGCCGAATTTTATTGTTGGGATTTTCCCTTGGAAAATTCAGATTTTGTGCTTGTGGATAAGGGAGAATAACTTCTCCTAATCCAGTTCGAATTCAGAGAATCACCTCATGCAGGTCTATAAATAGAGGTCCTACCACTCCAGTTCCCTTAGACCACAGACTCTCAGGTGAGCAGGCTTATTGTTGCATAGCCCACCGTGACAATAAGTTCTTTAGAGATCTGGATGGTCGGAAGAAGACTAGCAGTGCTAGCATACCGATTGAGGTTTAGAGTGCCCACACACTCGGCCATTCGGGAATTGGAGAATGGTAGAGAAGGCTAGTTGGTTGAAGCCCTCCGGTCATTCTTCTCCTGTAAGATTGGCGTCCTTGAGGTATGAGTTTTAATTGTTGTTGGTTTATTGTATATGGCATCATGAGATATTTAACGATCTAAAAACTTTTATTGTTCCGCTGCGCCACTCTGATACGTTTTTACCGATTTATTTTCCTACAATTAGTATCAGAGCCATCTCATGACTATGCCGTATACATAAATTAGATAATTACTTAGTCTTTTTATTTATGTATGGATTTGATATTTAGAGAGTGGCATTCTAGGGTTCCTTTATGTTGTTATCATGTCTTATGTATAAAGTATGTGGTTATTTTAATTTTTCAATTATTATAAGCATGCTTGTTTATGCCGGTTATGGTTCCTTAGAATTTAGAGAAAATTGTATCTAGGAATTTTTATATAACTATGGGAGCAGTTTATTAGCACTGTATTTTCCCATGGATTTTAATTTTTGTCTCTTATAATTATTATGGTTAGAATTTTTGTACACCAGAAACGGTTTAGGAAATTTTATGCAATTATTCTTAGAGGAGATTGAAGATTGAAGACCGTAATTTATTTTTCCCAAAAGTTAAATTTGATTTAAAGGTTGAAATTTTGATTGTGTGGAAAATGTCAATTTAATTGGGATTCAAATTAATTTTTAGAGATCCTAATAGGTAAATTGGAATATGACACGAAAATCAAGACACGACCCCTCAGGATAGGCCGTCGGGCCTTGGTGGGGCTACAGCCCCTGCCCTCGGGCAGGATGGGGCTGCGGTAGCCCCTGTGTAGGCCATAACCACCCACGGCCGCAGGCTTGGCCTACAACCGAGGGTGGCCGTGGCCTCCCCAAGGCTGGCCGTAGCCTGGGCGTGCAGCTTGTGGCTGTAGGCACTGCCTGTAGCCTGGTGCTGCAGGCTTGGCCTACAGCCCGGCAAGGCTGCACAGGGTCCATGTTCCGGCTATTTGTTTTCATGACCACCCCTCGGTGGCTTGGGGCAATAGGTGCTGAGAATTGCCGTTGCGATGCTACATGTTTTTCAAGTTTCATGTAGGAACATACTTGTATGTTTTATTTGCTAAATTATCTGTATATTTGCTTAGGCTTTGTAATGATGTCTAGTATAATTTTATTTCAGTTCAAAATGTCACCGACACCCCTCATTTCAATACTTACTGAAAATAAACTGAATGGCGATAATTATAAGGATTGGAAAAGAAATCTGTTGATAGTTCTCAGCTGCGAGAGACACAAGTTCGTACTGGACGAACCACGCCCACCAGGGCCAAAACCTGACACACCGCTTGAGGAGGCCCCGGTTGCCTATACTCATTGGAGAGAATCCAATTATATAGCTCGATGCTACATGCTTGCTAGCATGACGAGTGCTTTACAAAAGCAGCATGAGACTTATCAGGTTGCTAGGGAGATCATGGACAATATGGAGGACATGTTTGGAGGCTAAGAAAAATAGCTCGACAGTCCGCTATCATCAGCATTATGAACTCTAAGCAAAAGGCGGGTACTCCAGTAAAGGACCATATGATCACTCTAATGGGATTCTTCACTGAGGCTGCCGAAAATGGTGCTGAGTTAGACTACAACACCCAGATCGAGATGGTGTTCAAAACTCTGTCTAAAGATTTTGTGGGGTTTAAGGCCGCATACAATCTGGTGACAAGGGAGTTAGGACTAACCGAGCTTATGAAGTAACTCCAAGCTTATGAGTGGATGATCAGGGATGGGGATGCAGTCCAACCCAAAGGAGAGGCCAATTTGTAGAATCTTCCAAACCCTCACGAAAGAGGAAGAGGCCAAATCAGAAGCATGCGGCTTCCAGTTCTTGTAATCCTCCTGTCTCGGATGGGAAGAAAAAGAAGAAGAACAAGAAGCCCAGGGACCCTAAAAAGTCCAAATGCTTTCTTTGTGGGAAGGTAGGTCACTTTAAGAAGGCTTGCCGGGAATTCCTAGCCGCCAAGGGCAAAGAAGGTAAGGAACTTCATTACTTAGAAATGTGTTTGGTGGAAGAATTGAAAGACACTTGGGTCATTGATTCGGGCGCCACTAATCATGTTTGTGTTTCTATGCAGGGGTTCGTGGAAACGAGAAGTCTACATGATAGGAACCTCTTGTTACGAACTGGAGATGGTAGCTTGGTGGTGGCTGAGGCAGTGGGAGATATTTACCTTTACTTTGATCAATTTAGGTTTATTTTATTGAAAGACTGTTTTTATGTTCCTAATTTTAGGAGGAACCTTATATCGGTAGCTTGTTTAATAAAGGATTCTTATTCAGTTTCTTTTAGTAAAAGAGTTGATATTCGTAGAAATAAGTCTTTTATCTGTTCTGGATGGATGGATGGAAACCTATATTTGATCAAACTAAAGATGTACTCACTGCTTGACACTAAATTAATTGATAACTCTAAAAGGTTGAAAGTTTCTCACTCTAACAAGGCGTATCTTTGGCATTTAAGACTTGGTCATATTAATCAGGATAGGATTCAAAAATTGGTGAAAGACGGTCCTCTGGGATCTCTGGAGGAGGTACGTCTTCCCCAATGTGAGTATTGTCTAGAGTGTAAAATGACTAAGAGGTCTTTTGGAGCTAAGGGTACAAGGGCTCAGGAGCTCTTAGAAATTGTGCACACTGACGTATGTGGCCCCATGAATGCCACAGCACGAGGAGGGTTCGAGTATTATGTCTCCTTTATAGATGATTACTCGAGGTATGGATATGTGTATCTGATGCACCGCAAGAGCAAAACCTTTGACAAGTTCAAAGAGTATCGTGCGGAAGTGGAAAAGCAATTGGATAAATCCATAAAGACACTTCGATCTGATCGAGGTGGCGAATACCTCTCTGATGAATTTCTAGGACATCTTGTAGAGAATGGGATATTATCCCAATTGACTGCACCTGGTACTCCACAACAGAATGGTGTAGCCGAAAGGAGAAACAGGACCTTGTTGGATATGGTATGGTCTATGATGAGTTATTCAATGCTGCCATTATCATTTTGGGGATATACTTTACAAACGGCATGCTATATTCTGAACCAGGTTCCAAGCAAATCAATTTCCAGAACTCCGTATGAATTATGGCGTGGCAGGAAGCCCTCCCTTGGACATATGAGAATATGGGGCTGCCCGGCGCATGTACTGGATGGGGATACAAAAAAGTTGGAACCAAGATCAGAATTGTGCATGTTTGTAGGGTATCCAAAGGGAACTAAAGGATGTCTGTTCTATAACCCGAAGGAACAAAAAGTCATTGTCTCAACCCATGCGACATTCTTGGAGGAAAGTCACATGAATGACTTTAAGCCTCCAAGCAAAGTAGTGCTAGAGGAGTTATCGGGTGAAAGAACTGCTCCACAGATTTCGGTCTTGGACGCAAGTTCGAGTTCCAGTGAAGAACCTGCAGACGATCAACAATTTAGGGTGCCTCATCATAGTGGGATGGTTTCGAAGAAACCTAATTTCTTCATGTATGATGCTGAGGTATACCAGGCCGAGGCTCATGAGTATGAGGATGATCCGGTCACCTATTATGAAACTGTAAATGATGTTGATTCTAAATCTTGGAAACAGGCTATGAACAATGAGATGGATTCTATGAAATCCAACTCTGTTTGGGAACTTATAGATTTGCCGAATGGGATAAAACCCATTGGATGCAAATGGGTCTACAAAAGAAAGAAGGATGCAGAAGGGAGAGTGGAAACTTTCAAAGCTAGACTGGTTGCAAAGGGGTACACGCAAAAGGTTAAAATCGATTACGATGAAACCTTTTCGCCTGTTGCTATGCTGAAGTCTATCCGTATTCTTCTGTCCGTTGCTACAGCTCTCGATTACGAGATCTGGCAAATGGATGTCAGGACGGCATTCTTGAATGGCCATCTTGAAGAGTGTATCTATATGATACAACCCAAAGGGTTCGTAGCGAAAGGCCAAGAAAGGAAAGTCTGCAGGTTGCTTAGATCTATTTATAGATTAAAGCAAGCATCCCACTCATGGAACCAGAGGTTTGATCAAGCGATTAAGACATTTGGTTTTGAGCAGAACGTTGATGAACCCTGTGTTTATAAACATATTAAGGATGGAAAAGTGGTCTTTCTGATACTCTATGTCGATGATATACTACTCATTGGGAATGATGTAGGGAACTTATCATCGGTCAAGCTTTGGTTACACCAACAGTTTGACATGAAGGACTTGGGAGAAGCTAATTATGTTCTAGGCATTCGTCTCTTCAGAGATCGAAAGAACAAAATGATAGCATTATCCCAAGCTTCATACATAGATAAAATAATTGACAAATATGCAATGCAAGAGGCAAAGAAAGGTTCACAACCTTCTATTGCCGGTCTAACTCTTTCATTGGATGACTGTCCCAAGACATCGAAAGAAAGAGAGCATATGAGTAAGGTCCTTTATGCATCAGCTGTGGGTAGCCTTATGTACGCTATGCTTTGCACTTGTCCGAGTGTATGTTTTGTAGTAGGTATGGTGAGTCGATATCAAGCAAATCCTGGAACCAAGCACTGGCAAGCCGTAAAGCATATACTCAAGTATCTTAAGAGAACGAGGGATTATATGCTGGTGTATTCTGGAGGGGACCTAACACCCATAGGATACACGGACTCAGACTTCTAGACTTGTAAGGATTCAAGGAAACCGACATCTGGATCAGTGTTTTTGCTCGGAGGAGGCGCCATTGTATGGAGGAGCGTGAAGCAGGGCTGCATAGCTGACTTTACTATGGAGGCTGAATATGTGGCTATGGCTGAGGCATCTAAAGAAGCGGTTTGGCTCCACAAGTTCTTTAGAGACCTTGAGGTCATTCCGGGTGTTGACAAGCCTATCACACTTTACTGTGATAACACTGGGGCTATTGCCAACACAAGGGAATCTCGACACCACAAGAGGACCAAGCACATAGATCGGAGATATCATATTATTAGATGGCACGTGGAGACAGGACAAGTAGATGTATGTAAGATCGCGTCCGAGGACAACATTGCCGAACCCTTTACTAAGACTTTGGTGGCTAGAAGCTTTGAGAAGCACGTAGAGGCGATGGGGATGTGTAACATGGCACATCTACTGGCTTAGGACAAGTGGGAGATTATTAGGAAATGCCCTAAGCATTAGAGACATTTTGATGTATTTATTTTGAACTGGATAATAAAATTATAAATAGAGGTTATTCATTACATTGCTATCTGTCCTCGTTTTATTTACATGTTAAAGTAAATGCAAGAAAACATGGCTACCTGACTGCTTGTGTTAAACTGTTAGAACGTTGCATGCAACGGACTTTTGTATGCGAGAAGACAATGTTCTAAAGTTAGCTGTCTAAACTATGGTCTGTAGTCTATGGGGTTAGATCGAGCATCTAACTCATGTTAAGACTATTATGTTGTCTAAAGCCTTGGAGGGGACGGTTTGTCTTGACTGTCTGGAGTTGGACTCCCAAGTAGAGACATAGATATGTTGCTTGGTGGTGACATATTAGATCGGGACTAAAGCGTGATTGATCTACGAAGTCCGGTTTGAGTGGATCGATCTGTTTTTGACGTTCATTGTGCAGTAACCTTAATCCCGAGTAAAAGGACAGCTTCATGTATATGACTTGTGTATTTTGATGTTCCAATGGCTAAAGCGTCTCAGAGGTAGTAAGCTTATAGACCAATTCATTGGGTGCAGGACTTGTATATGATGAAGGGTTCGTTTACAGATATCAGAATCATAGCTCTAATGAGGAGTTAAGGGTATCCTCTTAAAGGCATTATACTGAATGTGAAAATGGACAAGGCCTTGGGTCGTCTGCTGGGCGGATGATTTCTTATTCACATATAGTGAATAATCATTTGCTTAATTCGATAGTATAATGGAACTTTAAGATTGCCTGATCAATAGGATTAAACGGACTTTGACCTAAGGCTAATCATGGATATCATATGAGGGTTCTGCATATATGACAAGGTCATTGGACAATAGCTTGTCACAGGCTTACATAATATGGTATATTATTGGGAGTTCAATTCCAGGTTTATAGTGGTGTGACTTTGAAATTAGTGATCATATGATTGAGCTGTTCGGTAAAGAATGATGATCATATGGATTTGCAGGAGCCTGATTATATATGTCTAATCAGTCCCTCTACTAGCTCCACATAATTCCTTAACGTTTGGCAAAATTGATCTGTGTATGCTATTGGCTAGTTTATTATGCATGGATGGTGTTGACATAGGATTAGGATGGTAGACAAGATTCTCTTCGGTTGGATTCAGATTTTGTTTTGGATAATAGAGTACACAATTATTCGAATTCCAAATAAAGTTGCCATGATTTTATTTGAGATTGGATTGGAGTTGTAGAAAATTATCCATGAGAACAAGAATTTGAAACACAACTGTTTTGTGGATTTTGAAATTTGAAATTTGAAATTTGAAATTTGAAATTTGAAATTTGAAATTTGAATTTTGAATTTGAAATTCGAATTTGAAATTTTAATTTGAAATTTTAATTTGAAATTTTAATTTGAAATTCGAATTTGAAATTTAAATTTCAAATTTTGAATCACAGTCCAAGTGGGATTCGCATTTGTTGTGGAAAATCGACAAGGAATGAAATTCGAATTTGAGTTGGATATGGAGAGGATAATCTTGTTAGAATCCTACTTGAATTTTGAATCCAAATCCTAACTAATGTTGGATGAAAATTTTGAGGATTATCCTCAATGATTTTCAGATTTTTTGTGGATAAGGTTCAAGGAAAAATTCAAGTTTCAATCCTAGTTGAATTTGGATTCTCTCCTCCCAGATAATGGCCGAATTTTGGAGTGAATCTCCTAGGAGATTTTCAGTTATTTTGGATAAGAGTGAGATAAGATTCAAGCTTGAAAATCCTAGTGGAATTTTGATTCTCCCTTATCCAAAAGTGGCCGAATTTTTTGTGGAGATTTTCTCCTTAGAATTTTTGGAGTTTTTTGGTTGAAAAAGGAAGATAAAATTCTAGTTAAAATCTTATTTAGATTTGGATTGGATTTATCCTAAAGTGGCCGAATTTTATTGTTGGGATTTTTCCTTGGAAAATTCAGATTTTGTGCTTGTGGATAAGGGAGAATATCCTCTCCTAATCCAATTCGAATTCAGGGAATCACCTTATGTAGGTCTCTAAATAGAGGTCCTACCACTCCATTTCTCTTAGACCACAGACTCTCAGGTGAGCAGGCTTATTGTTGCATAGCCCACCGTGACAATAAGTTCTTTAGAGATCTGGGTGGTTGGAAGAAGATTGGCAGTGCTAGCATACCGATCGAGGTTCAAAGTGCCCACGCACTCAGCCATTCGGGAATTGGAGAATAGTAGAGAAGGCTAGTTGGTTGAAGCCCTCCGGTCATTCTCCTCCTGCAAGATTGGCATCCTTGAGGTATGAGTTTTAATTGTTGTTGGTTTATTGTATATGGCATCATGAGATATTTAACAATCTAAAAATTTTTATTGTTCCGCTGCGCCACTCTGATACGTTTTTACCGATTTATTTTCCTACAGGTCAAAGGTCAAAGTCACTATTCATAAGAGATTGAGTTTTTAATGTTTTTGAATCCATGTGATTCTTACTAAGTATGTTTGAACTTACTAAGCTTATTAGCTCATCAGTTTGTTCATGTTGCAGGTAAGAAACTTGTCCGGTAGACTTTATAAATGGCGACAGGATGTGCGCGTGTGTTGATGGGATAGGGAATTCACCGTGGACTTGGTCCTGCCAAAAGTCTTCCACTGAGCTTTTAAAGTTAGTGAATTGAAGAGATTTGGAAAAAAAAAAATATAGTATAAATATTTTGTATATTATACATTATGTTATACTCCAAAAGACAACTAAAAGTTAGTATTGTATTTTGCATGGCTTTTATACTTAGATTTCTTTTCGACAAAGTATGTATTAAAAAGAAAAAAAAATTATGGGTGAAATTATGTATTAAAAAAAAAATTTTAGATTTCTTTTCAACCTTGAAAAATGAGAGTTTAAGAAAAAGAGTTTTAAATTGACTACCCAGATTCGACACACGAGCTATCTTGGTCGGCAAAAGTGTGATAATCGGGAATTTAAAATTCTCAGAATAGGTTAAAATTGTATGTATATAGCAATTTTAATGAATAAAATATGAAAACATTGTGTTTTAATACAGTTGAGAATATTGTAAAAATATTTTGGCAGTGTTAAAGTGAGTGAGTTTGGGGATGGAAAATTTTACCATACATAATTGGGTGAGACAGTTCGAAATCAGAGCCAAAAACCCTAAAGAATGCATCGAAATGCACTAAAACGATAGAAATTTATGGTAGAGAATTATGGCCAAACGGATGCAAAATAAAACAAACCGATCGTACCGGAGGTGCCCGGAACTCGCCTACGTGATTTAGGTAAAGTTCCATTTGGATATGCTTTCGGTCAAAATTTGACCACGAATTAATTAGTTAATTAATATAAATAGTAGGATGACATCATCATATTGATGTCATATATCCATTTTTATTTTTTTGTTTGGAAAGTAATTTGATAGGTGTATGGCTAGGATTATTCCACTTTTTGATCAATGGCTTAGATCATGCCAAAATGAAAAAAAAAATTTAGGGATTTATCTAAAAGGCCCTTCGGCCATATGGAAAGGGAGAAAGAAAAAAATTAGGTTTTTGGCCCAAAATTATTGCAATTTGACCCTTGGATAATTAGCATATTGTTGAAAAGAATTGCTAAATGGTCCTTGAGTTTTGCCTATAAATAGGCATCATAAATTATTCAAAAAAATAGAAAAATTGAGCCAAACTCTTGCTCTTTTTCAGCCCAAAAACCGTGAGCTTCTCCCCCCCCCCATTAAACCAAAATTTTGTTTTAAATTTCACACCGAACTTAGCTTTCATTGCATTTCTAGCATCAAGCCTTCAACTAGTTAAGGTGTGGCGGCCCGCCCTTCATAGAGATCATAGAATACTATTACAGTTAAGCTTCATAGTAACTGCGATAGATTATACTCTCATGGGTCGCCGGCTAATCTATCTCTCTTTAAAACATGACGTTTTTGGGGAAATTTTTTTTTTTAAAACATCACGTAAAACATCATCTACTAATCACTTTATTTACAAGTACAAAGTAATTTACATAATGCAGTACTTTTGTAAAATATATATATTATTACAAAAGAACTGTTTCCCTTTCTTTTCTCTGTTATCGCTCAGCGGAAAGACTCTGGCAGGACTATATCCCTTAGCCTCCTATCCCATTTGACACTCGCTATCCCGTCTGCCATCCAACCATACAAAGCTAGTGAGCTGGTTGTTTACTTGCAACATAAGCAAAATTGGTGAGCTACAGGCTCAGTAAGTTCAAACATGAAAGAAATAGAATTTCTATGAATAATACTATTTATCATAAATAGTAATATTGACCACTATTCACTATAAATAGTAACTTTGACTACAACACAGTATATTAACAGTACATCAACCACGATGTTAGTACTCTCACGAAACTGTCTTATGCTCAATTATGGCATAGTTTCAGTTTTAGGTAATTATCTTTAATTATGTTCTGGTTTTAAGCTCAGGTTGGTAGTACCATTTTAGTGCACATGACTGCGAGCAGTACATTAGTGCTGACCTCCACAGCCTTAATCTCATCATCATAGCCCCGAAGGCAAAGTTGTACATGACTGGGAGCGATACATTAGTGCTGACCTCCATAGCCTTAATCACATTATCATAGCCCCGAAGGCAAAGCTTACCTCCCTGTACGGAAGGCTGGTACACCAAAAATGGTTTCATTACTGACTTTTTAAAGCTCTAACCTGGTGACTTCATATTGCCCCGTGGTTAGGAATGGTTCACACTTTAATTTCACATGAGTGAGTTTCATTAACCTCGCTCTAGTGCCCGAAGCACAATTTATTGTGTGTCCCATTTCGATAGTGCCCGTAGCACATTTCGTCTCTCTCTCTATTCTATAATAGTGCCCGTAGCACATATGTACCTAACTTATAGTTAGTACATCAAAGTTAGCAATAATAATGCTACATGTTGCAGACAGGTAAATGTCTGAACTTACCTTATCTGTTTCTTCTCTTTTTTCCTTACTGGATCTTTAATCGCTCTCCTTGCGGGTCGATTTTGGGATCCTACAGACAAAACCTTGTCTGTTAATTTTATTTCCATTGATAGCTTTTATTTTTTTATTAAAAAGCTTAAATAAAACCTATTTATAACTTTTTAGGCTTTATTTATCATTTTTCTCATTTTTCTCAACTTTTGAAAAATTATGATTTTACCCTATATTTTGGTAAAATTACAATTATGCCCATGACGGGATTTTCTTGATCTAGACTACACTTTTGGCTCTCAGGAACTTTTCTGACTTTTTTCTATTCATTACTGGGTTCGTTTCTATTTTATTTCCATTTTTCACCTTCCCGACTCTCGGGAAGCACTATTCCAACCCTTACGTCGGTTTAGTGATTTTCTATCGTTTCGGAGCCTGAAATGGACGTTTTATTAGTATTTAAAACATTCATCTAGACTTTCCCGATCCAGGTCTCCAAGGCTTGGATTTTCCGTACCCGACTCGGACCTTTACTTCGTTTCCCGAAAACGCCCCCCCTCGAGATCGGTTTTTCAGTTTTACTCGCGTTTTATATTTTTAAGGGGACGGGTTACTATTCACAAACCACCCCTTAGGTTTCCCTTATTCAATTTTCCTTTAGGGACTCGGGTTACTACCCGACCCTAAACTTTTACTCTCGATTCCCTTTTTACCCTAAATGCCGTTTTCCAAATTTCGGCAGCATTTCGATGTAAATTTAAGGCTACCGGCGTTAGGTATGCCTCGAATCATATGTACCTGCCACATACTATACCAAAGTCTTATTTTATGTGAAAGTTTCCCAAACTTTTACATAAAAGCTCACACAATTTCCTATTCACATTTTGAATCACATTCCACAAAATTCTTTCAATTTTGCCCTTAGTTTTAGCCACGGTTTTCCTATCCAAAACCTAGTCAAAAATTTTCAATCTTTCAACCAAATTTTAGGCTATTCAAAGGCTATTACCTAGCACATTTTCAAGCCAATTTCCATGTATTTTACAACACAATTCTTAGGGTTTTTAACCATTCATACCACACGGCCATTTTAGGTAAAACATGCATAACATTTTTTTTCATGCTTTCAACCTCATAACCAACATTTCCACAATTCAATGCATGAATTTAACTATCCAAACATGAAGTTAATCATGCAAAAATATTCACCAAACCCTAATTACACCACACGGCCATTTTAGGGTTATTAGATATCAAAATTTTTCCAAGCTTTCTAACCATGCAAATCATGCTTTTCATTTAACCAAAACATGATTTAATACATTACAACACTTAAACAACAATGAATCCATTACCAAACACATAGGTAACCCACGGTTTTACCATTGAAAAACCAACCAAAACTTTGTTTTTTTTGAAACAAAATGCATGGTTTTTCTTCTAATCAAACCATTAACAAAACCCAAGCACCGAATCAACCAAAACAAACAACAAAGTTTCTCATCCTTCAAGCCAACAACCCACAAATTTTTCAATGAGAAACTAAGAAAAATTTCAAACCAAAGATGGCTACCTTGATTTCTTGCTTCCTTTGACTTCAATGAAGAGTTTGCTACCACTTTGGTGAAGAAAACTTGAAATTTTGGCTTGGTTGCTCAAGGCTTGCTCTTGGAATCACTTAGAAAATTTTTTTCCTCTTTGTTTTGGCTTTGAATAAGCTACGGGTCCCTTTTGTCCACGGTTTGCCGACTTAAGTAACAAAGAAACCAATTAATATAGCTTCCAACCAATGAAAATTCAACACCTTTCATGCTATTTCTTTCCACATTTTCACCAAAATAAATTTGGCTAATTTTGGCCAAATCTAAGCCTTTAGATCAAAAGCATCTTTAATCTTGGCCATTAATGCCACCAACCACCATTTTTAATGCATTTAATAAATGGCTTTATGATGTCATAAATGTAAAGTAAAAATTTTGACTTTGACTTTACTATTCATATTAATTCGACTACTTTTTGACCGATGTCGGCTTGAGCCGAAATTTTCCTAAAATCATCTCGGCGGGTTCCTGAGGTCTCCTGTGTAGTCGGATCAATTTATATTGCTTCCGTTTGATCAAAATCATTCCTGGAAGTTTTTCATCTTTTAGTGTACCATAATGCACCGGTTAGGGTTTTCAACGCCGTTTTTGGCACTGTTCCACCCGTTTCAATTCAGTGAACTTTATCAATACTGAATTCTTACTCGTCAGTATTGTTAGAACATTTTAATACATTCCAAACAATATAAATACATTCATTTCACTCTTTAAATAGTATAAATTGTTATATACATACATTTGTACATTTTATTCCGAGAATGCCAGAATTTCCCAGTTGTCACATTCACCCTTCCTTAGAAAATTTTCGTCTTTGAAAATTAGAACAAGTGGGGGTATAAACTCCTCATCTCATCTTCTCGTTCCCACGTAGCTTCTTCAATGTTATGATTTTTCCACAAAATCTTCACTAGTGGGATTGTCTTATTCCTCAGTACTTTCTCTTCACGAGCTAGTACTTGAATAGATTGTTCTTCATATGTCAAATCCTCGTGGATCTGAACAGGTTCATGCTTCAATATATGAGATGGATCTGGTACATACTTTCTCAGCATCGACACATGAAATACATTATGCACTGCCGACAATTCAGGAGGTAACGCTAATCTGTAAGCGACACTTCCAATGCATTCGATAATTTCATAAGGTCCGATATATCTTGGACTTAGTTTCCCCTTCTTACCAAAATACATAATCCCCTTCATAGGCGATACCTTAAGAAACATGAAGTCTCCTTCATTAAACTCCAAGGATCTTCGCTTCTTATCCGCATAACTCTTTTGTCAACTTTGCACAATTTTCATTTGACGTTGAATTCTTACAACAGCATCGGAAGTTTCTCATATAAAATCTGTCTTATGCAGTTGTTTCTCTCGCAAGTCATACCAGTGTATCGGCGATTTGCATTTCTGTCCGTAAAGAGCCTCATAAGGTGCCATTCCTATGAAAGCTTGGTAACTATTATTGTACGAGAATTCAATTAATGGTAACTTCTCGTTCCAATTTCCTGCAAAATCCATTACACAAGCTCGAATCATGTCCTCTAATGTCTAAATGGTCCGCTCTGACTGTCCGTCTATTTGCGGATGAAATGCTGTACTGAGTCTTAATTCAGTACCCATGGCTTCTTGCACACACTTCTAGAAATTCAAAGTGAATCGTGCATCTCGATCTGATACAATGGATTTTGATACTCCATGTAATCTGACGACATGAGTTATGCACAACTGAGCAAACTTTTCCAATGAAAAAGTCATCTTGACAACTATAAACCGTACTGCCTTGGTCAGTCTATCCATAATAACCCAAATGGCATCATAACCTTCTCAGGTTTTTGGGAGTCCCATTACAAAATCCATCGTAATGTGTTCCTATTTCCATTCGGGAATCTCCAAAGGTTCTAATCTTCCTGCTGGATGTTTATGTTCTGCTTTGATTCTCTGACAGGTCATGCATCTACTCACGAATTTCGCTATATCATTCTTCATCCCTTTCAACCAGAACTGTAACTTCAAGTCCTAATACATCTTACTAGCTCTGGGATGAACCGAATATGGTGTCTCATGTGCTTCTGACATGATCCGTCTTCTAAGTTCCTCATCAGCTGGAACATTAATTCTTCCTTGATAAAGGATCATTCCATCCTTGGAAATTCCTTCTTGAGAACTTGCTATTCTTGGATCTCGTCTTTGAGCTTCCTTGATATCCTCAAATAACGATGATTCCACTTAGAGTGCAGCCAATCTTCCAGATATCAGCTCCAAGTTCAAAAAATTTATCTCTTACTGCAATGGTTTCGGAAGCCTTTTTATCGGTAGCTGATGCGATATGGTAGACTTTCTACTTAAAGCATCTACTACACGGTTGGCCTTCCCTGGATGATATAGGATTTCACAATCATAATCCTTTACCAGTTCCAACCATTGTCTTTGTCGCATATTGAGCTCCTTTTGCGTGAAGAAATACTTTAGGCTTGGTGATCAGTAAAAATCTGACACTGGGCTCCATAGAGATAGTGTCGCCAAATTTTAAGTGCAAACACTACTGCAACAAGTTCAAGGTCATATGTAGGGTAATTCTTTTCATGATCCTTTAATTGACACGAAGCGTAGGCAATCACCTTACCGCCTTGCATCAGGACTGCTCCCAATCCTATTTTAGATGCATCACTGTAGATCACAAACTTCTCCCCTTCCGTGGGAAGTATAAGTATTGGTGCGCTTGTCAGCCGTCTCTTTAACTCCTGGAAGCTTCTTTCGCATTCTATAGTCCACTCATACTTCCTTTCCTTGCGTGTAAGAGTAGTAAGAGGTGCAGCTAAACGCACGAATCCCTCTACAAATCTCTGATAATAACTAGCTAACCCCAAGAAACTGCATATTTCTTTCACACTCTTGGGTGCAGGCCATTGGTTAATTGCATCTACCTTCGTCGGATCTACAGCAATACCTTCCTGGGATACAACATGTCCGAGGAAATGTACTCTATCCAGGTAAAACTCGCATTTTGAGAATTTGGCATACAGTTGATGCTTCCTTATCGTATACAATACGATCCTCAGATGCTTCTTGTGCTCCTCATGAGTCTTTGAGTATATAAGAATGTCATCAATGAATACAATGACAAACTTATCCAAATACTCTTTAAAAATTATGTTCATCAAGTCCATGGACATTGCTGGCGCATTTGTTAATCCGAATGGTATCACAAGGAACTCATAATGACCATAACGAGTCCTAAATGCCGTCTTAGGAATATCACTTTCTTTAATTCTCAGCTGGTGATATCCTGATCGTAAGTCGATCTTAGAAAATACCGCTGTACCTTTTAACTGGTCGAATAAGTTATCAATTCTAGGTAACGGATACCTATTTTTTATCGTAACCTTATTCAACTCCCGGTAATCAATGCACAAACGGAACGTTCCATCCATTTTCTTCATAAATAACACAGGTGTACCCCATGGAGAATAACTCGGTCTGATGAATCCCTTGTCCAAAAGCTCCTTTAGTTGTTCCTGTAGCTCCTTTAACTCTACTGAAGCCATGCGGTATGGTGCTTTGGAAATAGGTGCCGTTCCAGGTATCAACTCAATTTTGAACGAGATTTCTCTCTCTGGAGGTATCCCTGGTAACTCTTCTGAAAATACGTCAAGAAATTCATTAACAACAAGAATATCTTCAGGTTGAAGTTTCTGTTCCTCTGTAGTATCCATCAATATGCTAGATATCCCATATAACCACTGGCCATCAGCTTACTTGCTTTCAGCGAAATGATCATCATCTTCTCGGGTTTTCGAGAAGCATCGACGTACTTGAAACTCTCTTCTTCCTCAAATTGGAATACTATTTTTTGATTTTGGCAGTCGATCGTAGCTTGATATTTCCCTAGGAAATCCATGCCTAGAATCACATCGTAATCCACGATCTTCATTACGATCAACTCAGCATATAGCTCCCTATTTGCCACATATACTGGTACACGAGGTAGCCAGTAATTAGACAACAATACTTCCCCAGAGGGTAAAGCTGTCTTAAATATTGTTCCCATATAGTCCTTAGGAAGTCCTATCTTGTCAGCAAATTCATAGGAAACAAAAGAATGCGTAACACTGGAATCGAATAGTACAGAGGCTACATGACTAGCGACAGGAAGCTGGCCTATCACCACATTTGATGTTCCTGCTTTGCATCCTCCTTGGTGTAGGCCATCACACGAGCATCAGCACGTGGCACACATTCCTGGTGTTGTGGCCTTATTGGAGACTCTTCAACCCTGGCCTGAAGGGAATGAGCTTGTGGACGTGTCTGGTGCAGTTGGGAAATGCCTTGTACACTCTGCCTATTGCTTGGACAATTCCTGGCATAATGATCTTCCTTTCCACATTCATCACAAACAAGTGGCCCAAATCTGCATTGCCCAGAATGTCTCTTCTCGCATGTAGGGCAATTTGGTACATTGGATTCTGCATTACTAGCTTTTCTTCGCTGCTGGTTTCGATTATTTACCTGGCAATTTCCAGTAAAATTGCCTTTCCTCTTGTTTTGCTGGGATCCTCGATTATTGCCTTGGCCTGGTTTAGCATTCTGATTACGCTTGCTAGATTGACCAGCTTGTGTAGACTTAGCCAAAGCCCTCTCCTTCTTCTTGGCCTCCCAATTCTTCTCTCTTTCCTCCTTCTGTCGGGCTACATGAAACTCAACTCTCATGGCATGACTAACACAGTCTGCTACAGAAGTAGGCGGTATCAGTCCAGTATCTACCAATGTCGTAATTTCTGGCCTGAACATCCCGATCATTTTCTGTATTTTCTCCCTCTCAATAGGGACTACATGAGGATATAAGCGGGATAATTGATTGAACTTTTGGCAAACTTCACTCACCGACATATTTCCTAGCTTCAATTCTGAGAACTCTTTCTGCTGTAGTCTCAGAGATGTAGTATCATAATATTTCTGGTTAAATTCTTCCAGAAATTCTACCCAACTCATGGTAGACACATTTCTTCTCAGTCACACAGTGTCCCGCCAAAAATGAGCATCTTTCCTCAACACAAAAGACGCATATGCGACCTTCTCCTGGTTAGTTAAATTCATGAATTCTAGGATCACTTGTAAGAATGACAACCAGTCTTCAACCTCTAGAGGATTTGTAGAACCTTCAAATTTTGGTGGCCTCATACGCCTGAATCTTTCATAGAGGGGTTCCAAATTTACTACTGGTGGCGGTTCAGGAACTCTCTCATGTATAGCAGCTGGAGGAATAACCGGATCTACCTCAGCTTCCTATTCTACTTGGGTACCTTCAGAACCTTGCCTGTATTCTAACTCCTCTACTCATTGTCTCAGATTAGCATTTTCTTGAATCTGAGCTTCTAATAAAGCTTGTATCTGCTTTATTCTTTCCATGAGATTAGGACATCGTTCTCGTCTCTCTGGTTGATTTTGCAAATCCACCATCTTGTTTATTATCCTATTATGGCATAACAATTTACCGTTAGCTTTTCCATGACCACATTCGTAAAATCATATAAATTTATGAAATTCAGAGTAATGTAAAGCCACATCATCGTAACACATCATCGTACAACATATAATCATTTTGATATTTCATTCATAGCAAAACGTTTATATATCATACATAACCATCATCAGTTATATATACATCGGCCATCATATACATCTTGGCCACAAGTCTATACAAAAGAGCTTTTCTCTATAAGCTACTTATGTACATGAATACATCTACTGGTCACACATCTCTTGTGTCTGGGACTAGAGGATATTCTTCTGGATCTTTATCGTCATCTGGATCATTTCAGTTATCACCACCCCTAGGCAATGCTCCCTGTCCTGAGTCATCACCTCCTCGTGGTCTAGACGGTCTGGCCTCATGATCGTTCATCATCCTTCTCGGCCTAAAGATGCGTGCCATCATCTCATCTTGACACAGTGTCTCTCGTCAACTCTACGACAGTTGCTCAATCAAAACCTCCCTCTCGATCATCTTGATTGTCACTACAAACTCTTGGAGCGTAGGAGGATATAGCTTAATTACCCTCTATCTCAACTCCATAGGTAAACCTCTCCAAAAAAGCTCACAACAGTTCGCTTCAATGAGGTTGGGCAACGGACATCTCCTCCTAATAGCCTCCTCAAATCGTGCTGCGTAAGACATAACTGTCTCACCAGACAACATGACCATCCTCTCTGTCTAGAGAATATAGTCCCTAACCTCATCAAATCTAGGATACGTGGGTGTAACTACCTCTCGTCTCTCCGGAGGTGCTGGAACAGGTGTTGGATCCTTAGGCAAAAACTGATCAGCCAATCGCTGGCAGAAATCAGCCCAATTGAATCCCATTAGAATCTCCTAATCACAATAATCCCAGAATACTCGAGCATTTCCCTAAAACATACTTATTGCCAACTGGACTCACATCTCTCGATCAATATCACACATCACCATAATCCTCTCTATGGCATGGAGCAAATTCTTTATCTCCATTGACTGTCGTCTACCATCAAACATAGGGGGACTGCTCGCTCTAAATACCGGTACTACTCGAGCTGAAACTCTCACTCCAATATGTTGGCGTCCACCAATAACTGGAATGTCTACTACTACAGCTGGATAAAGTACCGGTCGAGGTTGTATTACATCTACAGGAGCTGGTGCTGCTGCTGCAGGTCTCTCTGGCACTGGGGGTCTAAGTACCGAACGTTGGGAAATAGACGGCCTCACAATGGGTCTCGTCCATACCCGTAACACCCCTCTCGGTCGTGGTAGCGACGGTCTCACATAAGGAGGTCTGGTCATCTTGCTACCTATAAGATAACTATTTTCATATAAGAACATAATTAACTAAACTTAAGTAAACTACTTACTTGGATTGCGGTGCAGGATGCGTGAAGTGTCAAATCAGGATATGGTCAACGCTGTTCTGATATACCAACTGTGGCGACAGTCAGTAATCTAAACTAGACCAATTGTAAATCTACTCTGATACCAACTGTGGTGGCCCGCCCTTCGTAGAGATCATACAATACTATTACAATTAAGCTTCATAGCTAACTGCGATAGATTGTACTCTCATGAGTCACTGGCTAATCTATATCTCCTTAAAACATGACGTTTTTGGGGAAATTTTTTTTTAAAACATCATGTAAAACATCATCCACTAATCACTTTATTTACAAGTACAAAGTAATTTATATAATGCAGTACTTTCGCAAAATATATATACTATTACAAAAGAACTGTTTCTCTTTCTTTTCTCTGTTATCGCTCAGTGGAAAGACTCTAGCAGGACAATATCCCTTAGCCTCCTATCCCATTTGACACTCGCTATCCCGTCCGCCATCCAGCCATACAAAGCTAGTGAGCTGGTTGCTTACCTGCAACATAAGAAAAATTGGTGAGCTACAAGCTCAGTAAGTTCAAACATGCAAGAAATAGAATTTCTATGAATAGTACTATTTATCATAAATAGTAATGTTGACTACTATTCACTATGAATAGTAACTTTGACTACAACACAGTATATCAACAGTACATCAACCACGGTGTTAGTACTCTCACAAAACTGCCTTATGCTCAATTATGGCATAGTTTTAGTTTTAGGTAATTGTCTTTAATTATGTTCTGGTTTTGAGCTCAGGTTGGCAGTACCATTTTAGTGCACATGACTGCGAGCAGTACATTAGTACTGACCTCTACAGCCTTAATCTCATCATCATAGCCCCGAAGGTAAAGTTGTATATGACTGGGAGCGGTACATTAGTGCTGACCTCCACAACCTTAATCTCATTATCATAGCCCCGAAGACAAAGTTTACCTCCCTGTACGGAAGGCTGGTACGCCAAAAGTGGTTTCATTACCGACTTTTTAAAGTTCTAACCCAGCGACTTCATATTGCCCCGTGGTTAGGAATGGTTCACACTTTAATTTCACATGAGTGAGTTTCATTAACCTCGCTCTAGTGCCCGAAGCACAATTTATTGTGTGTCCCATTTCAATAGTGCCCGTAGCACATTTCGTCTCTCTCTCTATTCTATAATAGTGCCCGTAGCACATATGTACCTAACTTATAGTTAGTACATCAAAGTTAGCAATAATAATGCTACATGTTGCAGACAGGTAAATGTCTGAACTTACCTTATCCGTTTCTTCTCTTTTTTCCTTACTGGATCTTTAATCGCTCTCCTTGCGAGTCGATTTTGGGATCCTATAGACAAAACCTTATCTGTTAATTTTATTTCCATTGATAGCTTTTATCCTATTTATAACTTTTTAGACTTTATTTATCATTTTCTCCATTTTTCTCAACTTTTGAAAAATTACGATTTTACCCCTATATTTTGGTAAAATTGTAATTATGTCCCTGACAGGATTTTCTCGATCTAGACTGCACTTTTGGCTCTTAGGAACTTTTCTGTCTCTTTTCTATTCATTACCGGGTTCGTTTCTATTTTATTTCCATTTTTCACCTTCCCAACCCTCAGGAAGTACTATTCTGACCCTTACGTCGGTTTAATGATTTTTTATTGTTTCGGAGCCTCAAATGGATGTTTTACTAGTATTTAAAACGTTCATCTAGACTTTCTCAATTTAGGTCTCCGACGCTCGGATTTTCTGTACTCGACTCGGACTTTTACTTCGTTTCCCAAAAACAACCCCCCTCGGGGTCGGTTCTTCAGTTTCACTCGCGTTTTACATTTTTAAGGGGACGGGTTACTATTCATGAACCACCCCTTAGGTTTCCCTTATTCAATTTTCCTTTAGGGACTCGGGTTTCCGACCTAACCCTAAACTTTTACTCTCGATTCCCTTTTTACCCTAAATGCCGTTTTCGAAATTTCGGCAGTATTTCGACGTAAATTTAAGGCTACCGGTGTTAGGTATGCCTCAAACCATATGTACCTGCTACGTACTATACCAAAGTCCTATTTTATGTAAAAGTTTCCCAAAATTTTACATAAAAGCTCACACAATTTTCAATTCACATTTTGAACCACATTCCACAAAATTCTTTCAATTTTGCCCTTAGTTTTAGCCACGGTTTTCCTATCTAAAACCTAGCCAAAAATTTTCAATCTTTCAACCAAATTTTAGGCTATTCAAAGGCTATTACTAGCACATTTTCAAGCCAATTTCCATGCATTTTACAACACAATTCTTAGGGTTTTTAACCATTCATACCCCACGGCCATTTTAGGTAAAACATGCATAACATTTTTTTTCATGCTTTCAACCTCATAACCAACATTTCCACAATTCAATGCATGAATTTAACTATCTAAACATCAAGTTTATCATGCAAAAATGTTCACCAAACCCTAATTACACCACACGGCCATTTTAGGGTTATTAGATATCAAAATTTTTCCAAGCTTTCTAACCATGCAAATCATGCTTTCCATTTAACCAAAACATGATTTAATGCATTACAACACTTAAACAACAATGAATCCATTATCAAACACATAGGTAACCCATGGTTTTACCATTGATAAACCAACCAAAACTTTGTTTTTCTTGAAACAAAATGTTAGGAAATGCCCTAAGTATTAGAGACATTTTGATGTATTCATTTTGAACTGGATAATAAATTATACTTAGAGGTTATTCATTACATTGCTATCTGTCCTCGTCTTATTTACATGTTAAAGTAAATGTAAGCAAATATGGCTCACTGACTGCTTGTGTTAAAACTGTTAGAACGTTGCATGCAATGGACTTTTGTATGCGAGAAGACAATGTTCTAAAGTTAGCAGTCTAAACTATGGTCTGTAGTCTATGGGGTTAGACCGAGCATCTAACTCATGATAAGACTATTATGTTGTCTAAAGCCTTAGAGGGGACGGTCTGTCTTGACTGTCTGGAGCTGGACTCCCAAGTAGAGACATGGATATGTTGCTTGGTGGTGACATATTAGACCGGGACTAAAGCATGATTGATCTATGTAGTCCGCTATGAGTGGATCAATCTGCTTTTGACGTTCATTATGCAATAACCTTAATCCTGAGTAAATGAACTACTTCATGTATATGACTTGTGTACTTTGATGTTCCAATGGCTAAAGCGTCTCAGAGGGTAGTAAGCTTATAGACCGGCTCGTTGGGTGCATGACTTGTATACGATGAAGGGTTTGTTTGCAGATATCGGAATCATAGCTCTGAGGAGTTAAAGGTATCCTCTTAAAGGCATTATACTGAATGTGAAAATGGACAAGGCCTTGGGTCGTCTGCTGGGCGGATGACTTCTTATTCACATATGGTGAATAATCATTTTCTTGATTCGGTAGTATAATGGAACTTTAAGATAGCCTGATCAGTAGGATTAAACGGACTTTGACCTAAGGCTGATCATGGATATCATATGAGGGTTTTGCATATATGACAAGGTCATTGGATGGTAGCTCGTCACAGGCTTACGTAATACGGTATATAATTGGGAGTTCAGTTTCAGGTTTATAGTGGTATGACTCTGAAATTAGTGATCATATGATTGAGTTGTTCGGTACAGAATGATGATCATATGGAATCACGGGAGCCCGATTATATATGTCCAATCAGTCCCTCTACTAGCTCCACATAATTCCTTAACGTTTGGCAAATTGATTTGTGTATGCTATTGGCTAGTTTATTATGCATGGATGGTGATGTCACAGGATTAGGATGGTAGACAAGATTCTCTCCGGTTGGATTCAGATTTTGTTTTGGATAATAGAGTACACAATTATTCGAACTCCAAATAAAGTTGCCATGATTTTATTTGAGATTGGATTGGAGTTGTAGAAAATTATCCATGAGAACAAGAATATGAAATACAACCGTTTTGTGGAATTTGAAATTTGAATTTTGAAATTTGAAATTTGAATTTTGAAATTTGAAATTTGAAATTTGAATTTGAAATTTGAATTTGAAATTTGAATTTGAAATTCGAATTTGAAATTTGAATTTGAAATTTAAATTTGAAATTTGAAATTTGAAATTTGAAATTTGAATTTGAAATTTGAATCTGAAATTTGAAATTCAAATTTTGAATCACAGTCCAAGTAGGATTCGAATTTGTTGTGGAAAATCCACAAGGTTTGAAATTCGAATTTGAGTTGGATTTGGAGAGGATAATCTTGTTAGAATCCTACTTGAATTTTGAATCCAAATCCCAACAAATAAGGGACGAAATTTTGAGGATAATCCTCATGAAAGATTTCGGATTTTGTGGATAGGATTCAAGGGAATATTCAAGCTTCAATCCTAGTTGAATTTGGTTTCTCTCTCCTCCCAAAAGTGGCCGAAATTTTGGATCCCTAATCCTAGGAAATTCGGTTATTTTTGGATAAGGTTAAGATGAGATTTTGCTTGAGAAATCCTAGTGGAATTTTGATTCTCCCTTATCCTAAAAGTGGCCGAAAATTTGGAGAGATTTTCTCCTTGTGAATTTCGGATTTTTTGGTTGGAAAAGGGAGATAAGATTCTAGCTAAAATCTTGTTAAGATTTGGATTGGATTTATCTAGCAAAAACCGAATTTATTTGGGAGATTTTCCCTTTGGAAAATTCGGATTTTTTGGGTTTGGATAAGGGAAAATATCTTTTCCTAGTCCAATTCGAATTCAGAGAATCACCTCATGCAGGTCTATAAATAGAGGTCCTGCCACTCCAGTTCTCTCAGACCACAGACTCTCAGGTGAGCAGGCTTATTGTTGCACAGCTCATCGTGACAATAAAGTTCTTTAGAGATCTGGGTGGTCGGAAGAAGACTAGCAGTGCTAGCATACCGATCGAGGTTCAGAGTGCCCACACACTCAGCCATTCGGGAATTGGAGAATAGTAGAGAAGGCTAGTTGGTTGAAGCCTCCGGTCACTCTCCTCCTGTTCATTGGCGTCCTTGAGGTATGAGTTTTAATTGTTGTTGATTTATTGTATATGGCATCATGAGATATTTAACGATCTAAAAATTTTTATTGTTCCGCTGCGCCACTCTGATACGTTTTTACCGGTTTATTTTCCTACAATTGGTATCAGAGCCATCTCATGACTATGCCATGTACATAAATTAGACAATTACTTAGTCTTTTTATTTATGTATGGATTTGATATTTAGAGAGTGGCATTCTAGGGTTCCTTTATGTTGTTATCATGTATTATGTATAAAGTATGTGGTTATTTTAATTTTTGAATTATTATAAGCATGCTTGTTTATGCCGGTTATGGTTCCTTAGAATTTAGAAAAATTGTATCTAGGAATTTTTTATGTAACCATGGGAGCAGTTTATTTACACTGTAATTTTCCCATGGATTTTAATTTTTGTCTCTTAGAATTTTTATGGATAGAATTTTGTACACCGGAAACGGTATAGGAATTTTTTATGTAATTATTCTTGGAGGAGATTGAAGATTGAAGACCGTAATTTATTTTTCCCAAAAGTTAAATTTAATTTAAAGGTTGAAATTTTGATTGTGTGGAAAATTTCAATTTAATTGGGATTCAAATTAATTTTTGGAGATCCTAAAAGATAAATTGGAATATGGCACGAAAATCGAGACACGACCCCTCGGGATAGGCCGACAAACCTTGGTGGGGCTGCAGCCCCTGCCCTCGGGCAGGATGGGGCTGCGGCAGCCCCTGTGCAGGCCCACACCACCCACGGCCGCAGGCTCTGCCTGCAGCCAGGGGTGGCCGTGGCCTGCCCAAGGCTGGCCGCAGCCTGGGCGTGCAGCCTCTGGCTGCAGGCGCTGCCTGCAGCCTGCCGGCTGCTGCGTCCAGTCTGGGCGTGCAGCCTGGCGCTGCAGGCTTGGCCTGCAGCCCGGCAGGGCTGCACAAGGGGCAGCCGTGGGCTGCCAGCCCCTCCGGGGTTGGTGGCTGCCCACGGCGGCTGCCGCCTTCACGGGCGGCGGTGCGGCGGTCCAAAATCAGAAAATTTTGATTTTTAAATTTGAAGATTTAATTTTAAATCATGTTTAAAAATATGTAATTAAAAATTTGAAATTTTTGAAATTACATATTATTATACATGATGATTAAAATTGTTTAAAATTTGAATTAGAAATTTAAATTTGAAATTCGAATTTGAAATTTGAATTTGAAATTTAAATTTTTGGAGATTTAAATTTTAAATAATTCTTGGGATGAGAAATAAATGGAGAGGCTACATAAAGATGGATACAAGAAGACGGAACAAAATTCAAGACCCAAAGAATGTTTTGGATGGAATTTTGTAATCTTTATTTTCTTTGTTCTAGGATGGAACCATGGCGTGGTTATTCTGTCAATTATTTTTTCTGTGATATGTCATGGATGTATAAATATGTATTGATGGATGTTTTGTATGCATATTTGATAACATGTCATATAGGATAGGTGAGTGCCGCTCATACTATATTGATCATACATAATTTGTCAAAACTTGCATGTTTTTCAAAATATTGAGTGGGAGAGGGTTTCAAACAAAACCCACGGCCTCCATTGTTGATCCATATGTGAAAGCATGGTAACGCCTCGCGTCAGTTCCGACCTGACCACACGCTTCGGTAGGTGTTTACTGCCGCCGGTATACTAGATTGGATCTCCTATGTGGAAAACGTGTTCGGGTGCGATCCTATTTATGACCACCCCTCGGTGGCTTGGTAGGACGTGGATCGGGCTACGTAAACAATGGTTATACACTCAAGACTCGTTTAGTTATTAACCTTCCCTAGAAGCTCTGTTAACTAAACTGGTGGCCAAACAAGCGGTTATTAATATATGTCTTAACCTTGGAGGATTTAAGGTAACATATATTAATTGGACGGGGTCCATGTTCCGGCTATTTGTTCTCATGACCACCCCTCGGTGGCTTGGGGCAATAGGTGCTGAGAATTACCGTTGCAATGCTACATGTTTTTTCAAGTTTCATGTAGGAACATACTTGTATGTTTTATTTGCTAAATTATCTGCATATTTGCTTGGGCTTTGTAATGATGTCTAGTATAATTTTATTTCAGTTCAAAATGTCACCGACACCCCTCATTTCGATACTTACTGAAAATAAGTTGAATGGCGATAATTATAAGGATTGGAAAAGAAATCTATTAATAGTTCTCAGCTGCGAGAGACACAAGTTCGTACTGGACGAACCATGCCCACCTGGGCCCAAACCTGACACACCACTTGAGGAGGTCCCGGTTGCCTATAATCGTTGGAGAGAATCCAATGAAATAGCTCGATGCTACATCCTTGCTAGCATGACGAGTGCTTTACAAAAGCAGCATGAGACTTATCAAGTTGCTGGGGAGATCATGGATAATCTGGAGGACATGTTCGGAGGCCAAGAAAAATTGGCTCGACAGTCCGCTATCACCAGCATTATGAACTCCAAGCAAAAGGCTGGTGCTCCGGTGAAGGACCATATGATCACTCTAATGGGATTCTTCGCTGAGGCTGCCGAAAATGGTGCTGAGTTAGACTACAACACCCAGATCGAGATGGTGTTCAAGACTCTGTCTAAAGATTTTGTGGGGTTTAAGGCCGCATACAATCTGGCGACAAAGGAGTTAGGACTTACCGAGCTCATGAAGCAACTACAGGCTTATGAGCGGATGATCAGGGATGAAGATGTGGTCCGACCTAAAGGAGAGGCCAATTTGGCGGAATCTTCCAATCCCTCACGGAAGAGGAAGAGGCCAAATAAGAAGCAAGTGGCTTCCAGTTCTTCTAATCCTCCTGTCTCGGACGGGAAGAAGAAGAAGAAGAACAAGAAGCCAAAGGACCCTAAAAAGTCCAAATGCTTCCACTGTGGGAAGGTAGGTCACTTCAAGAAGGCTTGCCGGGAATTCCTAGCCTCCAAGGGCAAGGAAGGTAAGGAACTTCATTACTTAGAAGCGTGTTTGGTGGAAGAATCGAAAGACACATGGGTCATTGATTCGGGCGCCACTAATCATGTTTGTGTTTCTATGCAGGGGTTCGTGGAAACGAGAAGTCTACATGATAGGAGCCTCTCGTTGCGGACTGGAGATGGTAGCTTTGTGGTGGCTGAGGCAGTGGGAGACGTTTTTATGTTCCTAATTTTAGGAGGAACCTTATATCGGTAGCTTGTTTAATAAAGGATTCTTATTCAGTTTCTTTTAGTAAAAGAGTTGATATTCGTAGAAATAAGTCTTTTATCTGTTCTGGATGGATGGATGGAAACCTATATTTGATCAGACCAAAGATGTACTCACTGCTTGACACTGAATTAATTGATAACTCTAAAAGGTTGAAAGTTTCTCACTCTAACAAGGCATATCTTTGGCATTTAAGACTTGGTCATATTAATCAGGATAGGATTCAAAGATTGGTGAAAGACGGTCCTCTGGAATCTCTGGAGGAGGTACGACTTCCCCAATGTGAGTCTTGTCTAGAGGGTAAAATGACTAAGAGGTCTTTTGGAGCTAAGGGTACAAGGGCACAGGAGCTCTTAGAAATTGTGCACACTGACGTATGTGGCCCCATGAACGTCACAGCACGAGGAGGGTTCGAGTACTATGTCTCTTTCATAGATGATTACTCGAGGTATGGATATGTGTATCTGATGCACCGCAAGAGTGAAACCTTTGACAAGTTCAAAGAGTATCGTGCGGAAGTGGAAAAGCAATTGGATAAATCCATAAAGACACTTCGATCTGATCGAGGTGGCGAATACCTCTCCGATGAATTTCTAGGACATCTTGTAGAGAATGGGATATTATCCCAATTGACTGCACCTGGTACTCCACAACAGAATGGTGTAGCCGAAAGGAGAAACAGGACCTTATTGGATATGGTACGGTCCATGATGAGTTACTCAACGCTGCCATTATCATTTTGGGGACATGCTTTACAAACGGCGTGCTATATTCTGAACCAGGTTCCGAGCAAATCAATTCCTAGAACTCCGTATGAATTGTGGCGTGGCAGGAAGCCCTCTCTTGGACATATGAGAATATGGGGCTGCCCGGCACATGTACTGGATGGGGATGCGAAGAAGTTGGAACCAAGATCAGAATTGTGCATGTTTGTAGGGTATCCAAAGGGAACTAAAGGAGGTCTGTTCTATAACCCGAAGGAACAAAAGGTCATTGTCTCAACCCATGCGACATTCTTGGAGGAAAGTCACATGAATGACTTTAAGCCTCGAAGCAAAGTGGTGCTAGAGGAGTTATCGGGTGAAAGAACTGCTCCACAGATTTCGGTCTTGGACGCAAGTCCGAGTTCCAGTGAAAGACCTGCAGACGATCAACAATTTAGGGTGCCTCGTCGTAGTGGGAGGGTTTCTAAGAAACCTAATTTCTTTATGTATGATGCTGAGGTATACCAGGCTGAGGCTCATGAGCATGAGGAAGATCCGGTCACATATGATGAAGCTATAAAGGATGTTGATTCTAGATCTTGGAAACAGGCTATGAATAATGAGATGGATTCTATGAAATCCAACTCTGTTTGGGAACTTGTAGACTTGCCGGATGGGATAAAACCCATTGGATGCAAATGGGTCTACAAAAGAAAGAAGGATGCGGAAGGGAGAGTGGAAACTTTCAAAGCTAGACTGGTTGCAAAGGGATACACGCAAAAGGCTGGAATCGATTACGAGGAAACCTTTTCGCCTGTTGCTATGCTGAAGTCTATCCGTATTCTTCTGTCCATTGCTGCGGCTCTCGATTACGAGATCTGGCAAATGGATGTCAAGACGGCATTCTTGAATGGCCATCTTGAAGAGTGTATCTATATGATACAGCCCGAAGGGTTCGTAGCAAAAGGCCAAGATAGGAAAGTCTGCAAGTTGCTTAGATCCATTTATGGATTAAAGCAGGCATCCCACTCATGGAACCAGAGGTTTGATCAAGCGATTAAGACATTTGGTTTTGAGCAGAACGTTGATGAACCTTGTGTTTATAAACGTATTAAGGATGGAAAAGTGGTCTTTCTGATACTCTATGTCGATGATATACTACTCATTGGGAATGATATAGGGAATTTATCATCGGTCAAGCTTTGGTTACACCAACAGTTTGACATGAAGGACTTAGGAGAAGCTAATTATGTTCTAGGCATTCGTCTCTTCAGAGATCGAAAGAACAAAATGATAGCGTTATCCCAAGCTTCATACATAGATAAAATAATTGACAAATATGCAATGCTAGAGGCAAAGAAAGGCTCACAACCTTCTATTGCCGGTTTAACTCTTTCATTGGATGACTGTCCCAAGACATCGGAAGAAAGAGAGCGTATGAGTAAGGTCCCTTATGCATCCGCTGTGGGTAGCCTTATGTACGTTATGCTTTGCACTCGCCCGGACATATGTTTTGCAGTAGGTATGGTGAGTCGATATCAAGCGAATCCTGGAACCAAGCACTGGCAAGCAGTAAAGCATATACTCAAGTATCTTAAGAGAACGAGGGATTATATGCTAGTGTATTCTGGAGGGGACCTAACACCCGTAGGATACACGGACTCAGACTTCCAGACTTGTAAGGATTCGAGGAAATCGACATCTGGATCAGTGTTTTTGCTCGGAGGAGGCGCCATTGTGTGGAGGAGCGTGAAGCAGGGCTGCACAGCTGACTCTACTATGGAGGCTGAGTATGTGGCTGCGGCTGAGGCATCTAAAGAAGCGGTTTGGCTCCGCAAGTTCTTTAGAGACCTTGAGGTCATTCCGGGTGTTGACAAGCCTATCACACTTTACTGTGATAATACAGGGGCTATTGCCAACACAAGGGAATCTCGGCACCACAAGAGGACCAAGCACATCGATCGGAGGTATCACATTATTAGAGGGCATGTGGAGACAGAACAAGTGGATGTATGTAAGATCGCGTCCGAGGACAACATCGCTGATCCCTTTACTAAGACTTTGGTAGCTAGAAGCTTTGAGAGGCATGTAGAGGCGATGGGGATGCGTAACATGGCACATCTGCTGGCTTAGGGCAAGTGGGAGATTGTTAGGAAATGCCCTAAGTATTAGAGACATTTTGATGTATTCATTTTGAACTGGATAATAAATTATACTTAGAGGTTATTCATTACATTGCTATCTGTCCTCGTCTTATTTACATGTTAAAGTAAATGTAAGCAAATATGGCTCACTGACTGCTTGTGTTAAAACTGTTAGAACGTTGCATGCAATGGACTTTTGTATGCGAGAAGACAATGTTCTAAAGTTAGCAGTCTAAACTATGGTCTGTAGTCTATGGGGTTAGACCGAGCATCTAACTCATGATAAGACTATTATGTTGTCTAAAGCCTTAGAGGGGACGGTCTGTCTTGACTGTCTGGAGCTGGACTCCCAAGTAGAGACATGGATATGTTGCTTGGTGGTGACATATTAGACCGGGACTAAAGCATGATTGATCTATGTAGTCCGCTATGAGTGGATCAATCTGCTTTTGACGTTCATTATGCAATAACCTTAATCCTGAGTAAATGAACTACTTCATGTATATGACTTGTGTACTTTGATGTTCCAATGGCTAAAGCGTCTCAGAGGGTAGTAAGCTTATAGACCGGCTCGTTGGGTGCATGACTTGTATACGATGAAGGGTTTGTTTGCAGATATCGGAATCATAGCTCTGAGGAGTTAAAGGTATCCTCTTAAAGGCATTATACTGAATGTGAAAATGGACAAGGCCTTGGGTCGTCTGCTGGGCGGATGACTTCTTATTCACATATGGTGAATAATCATTTTCTTGATTCGGTAGTATAATGGAACTTTAAGATAGCCTGATCAGTAGGATTAAACGGACTTTGACCTAAGGCTGATCATGGATATCATATGAGGGTTTTGCATATATGACAAGGTCATTGGATGGTAGCTCGTCACAGGCTTACGTAATACGGTATATAATTGGGAGTTCAGTTTCAGGTTTATAGTGGTGTGACTCTGAAATTAGTGATCATATGATTGAGTTGTTCGGTACAGAATGATGATCATATGGAATCACGGGAGCCCGATTATATATGTCCAATCAGTCCCTCTACTAGCTCCACATAATTCCTTAACGTTTGGCAAATTGATTTGTGTATGCTATTGGCTAGTTTATTATGCATGGATGGTGATGTCACAGGATTAGGATGGTAGACAAGATTCTCTCCGGTTGGATTCAGATTTTGTTTTGGATAATAGAGTACACAATTATTCGAACTCCAAATAAAGTTGCCATGATTTTATTTGAGATTGGATTGGAGTTGTAGAAAATTATCCATGATAACAAGAATATGAAATACAACCGTTTTGTGGAATTTGAAATTTGAATTTTGAAATTTGAAATTTGAATTTTGAAATTTGAAATTTGAATTTTGGATTTGAAATTTGAATTTGAAATTTGAATTTGAAATTCGAATTTGAAATTTGAATTTGAAATTTAAATTTGAAATTTGAAATTTGAAATTTGAAATTTGAATTTGAAATTTGAATCTGAAATTTGAAATTCAAATTTTGAATCACAGTCCAAGTAGGATTCGAATTTGTTGTGGAAAATCCACAAGGTTTGAAATTCGAATTTGAGTTGGATTTGGAGAGGATAATCTTGTTAGAATCCTACTTGAATTTTGAATCCAAATCCCAACAAATAAGGGACGAAATTTTGAGGATAATCCTCATGAAAGATTTCGGATTTTGTGGATAGGATTCAAGGGAATATTCAAGCTTCAATCCTAGTTGAATTTGGTTTCTCTCTCCTCCCAAAAGTGGCCGAAATTTTGGATCCCTAATCCTAGGAAATTCGGTTATTTTTGGATAAGGTTAAGATGAGATTTTGCTTGAGAAATCCTAGTGGAATTTTGATTCTCCCTTATCCTAAAAGTGGCCGAAAATTTGGAGAGATTTTCTCCTTGTGAATTTCGGATTTTTTGGTTGGAAAAGGGAGATAAGATTCTAGCTAAAATCTTGTTAAGATTTGGATTGGATTTATCTAGCAAAAACCGAATTTATTTGGGAGATTTTCCCTTTGGAAAATTCGGATTTTTTGGGTTTGGATAAGGGAAAATATCTTTTCCTAGTCCAATTCGAATTCAGAGAATCACCTCATGCAGGTCTATAAATAGAGGTCCTGCCACTCCAGTTCTCTCAGACCACAGACTCTCAGGTGAGCAGGCTTATTGTTGCACAGCTCATCGTGACAATAAAGTTCTTTAGAGATCTGGGTGGTCGGAAGAAGACTAGCAGTGCTAGCATACCGATCGAGGTTCAGAGTGCCCACACACTCAGCCATTCGGGAATTGGAGAATAGTAGAGAAGGCTAGTTGGTTGAAGCCTCCGGTCACTCTCCTCCTGTTCATTGGCGTCCTTGAGGTATGAGTTTTAATTGTTGTTGATTTATTGTATATGGCATCATGAGATATTTAACGATCTAAAAATTTTTATTGTTCCGCTGCGCCACTCTGATACGTTTTTACCGGTTTATTTTCCTACACAAAATGCACGGTTTTTCTTCTATTCAAACCATTAACAAAACCTAAGCACCAAATCAACCAAAACAAACCACAAAATTTCTCATCCTTCAGGCCAACAACCCACGGATTTTTCAATGAAAAACCAAGAAAAATTTCAAACCAAAGATGGCTACCTTGATTTCTTGCTTCCCTTGACTTCAACGAAGAGTTTGCTACCACTTTGGTGAAGAAAATTTAAAATTTTGGCTTGGTTCCTCTTGGTTACTCACGGCTTGCTCTTGGAATCACTTAGAAAATTTTTTTCCTCTTTGTTTTGGCTTTCAATAAGCTATAGGTCCCTTTTGTCCAAGGTTTGCCGACTTAAGTAACAAAGAAACCAATTAATATAGCTTCCAATCAATGAAAATTCAATACCTTTCATGCCATTTCTTTCCACATTTTCACCAAAATAAATTTAGCTAATTTTGGCCAAATCTAAGCATTTAGATCAAAAGCATCTTTAATCTTGGCCATTAATGCCACCAACCACCATTTTTAATGCATTTAATAAATGGATTTATGATGTCATAAATGTAAAGTAAAAATTTTGACTTAGACTTTACTATTCATATTAATTCGACTACTTTTTGATTGATGTCGGTTCGAGCTGAAATTTTCCTGAAATCGTCCTGGCAGGTTTCTAAGGTCTCCAGTGCAATCGGATCAATTTATGCTGCTTCCATTTGATCAAAATCAATCCCAGAAGTTTTTCATCTTTTAGTGCACCATAATGCACCGGTTAGGGTTTTCAATGCCGTTTTTGGTACTGTTCCACCCGTTTCAATTCAGTGAACTTTATCAACACTAAATTCTTACTCGTCAGTATTGTTAGAACATTTTAATACATTCTAAACAATATAAATACATTCATTTCACTCTTTAAATAGTACAAATTGTTATATACATACATTTGTACATTTTCTTCCGAGAATGCCAGAATTTCCCGGTTGTCACATAAGGTAAGCTTCAAAATTGAATCATTTCTCTTTGATTTTCTTTGTGAAAATCCATGGGTATGTAGAGTGTGAAAACATTTAGAAAGTTGATGATATGATTTGGTTTGATGTTTAGATTTTGAAGCATGATTTAGGGTTATGAAACAAGCAAAAATTTTGCACGTTTCCACCGAAAAACCTTGTCATAGTTTGTTTGAAAAGTATATTGGAAATTGTTGATTTGATTTGATGTTTAGATCCATTTGATTACATGTTGAATTAAGCATGAATTGGAGTAAAGAAACAAGAAAAATTTTGATGAATTTCATGCTAACATCTGTGAGTTATGAACACTAGACAATGGGAAATTTTTAGTGTTGAACGAGAATATGGAATGTTGATAAAAACCCTAAGAGCGAAAGCAAGATTTTCTACGTGATTTGCATGAAAAATCTGTGGCTAATGCTAGGGTTGGAATGCAAATTTTGTTAGGTTTTGATGTTGATTTAGACATTAGAAAACCTAAGAGTGATATGTGATATTTGAAATGTTGTGATGAAAAACTTTGGTGATGATTAACATGTTAAACCAAGTTTAGCTTGGAAATTATTATTGATTGTGTATGGATTTTTGAACATTGGTTATGCGAAAAAATTTTATACAAAGTTTGGAAACTTTGTATGAAATAGGCCTCTGGTATAGTATGTGGCAGGTACAAAGGTTCTGAAGCGTACCTAAAAATACAAGCGGAAATACCGTCGAAATTTCTAAAACGGAATAAGGGCATTTCGGGGAACGAGGGGTAAAAACATTAGACTCGGGAAGGAAACCAGGATCCCTCAATGGATTAGGATTGAAAATGGAAAACCAACCCAAAAATGAATAGTAAACCGACCCTTAAAGTCTAAAATGCCTAAAACAGGAAAATATTTCATGTTAGGGGTATTTTGAGAAACGAGAAAAAATATTAGGTCGGGATAGGAAACCCGAGCCTCTCGAGGATCAAGGGTCAGGAACGGGATGAAAAGTGTTTCAAGAGTAGTGAAATGGCCATTTAAGGCTCCAAAACGCTCGAAAAATGAGAAACAACCCTAGGTGATGATTGAATAGTAATCGAGGGTCGAAAAATGAACAATTAGGGTTTTTAGCACCAAAAAGCTGTAAAATGATATCGAAATGACCTATAATGACTTCAATAAAATTTTAGAACTCAAAATAAAAATTTTAGAGTTAAAGATCTAAATATTTTGAAGAACACGGGCATGTAGAAGAATACACGACCATGTATAGGAAAAATTCTACAACCCGAGAGGTATACGGGCTTAAACACGGGCGTGTATCAAGCCGTGTACTGTTACACGGCTAGATAGTAAACAACACGGCCATGTAGTAAGAAATCAAAAGGTACACGGTCATGAACACGGGCGTGTTGAAGGCCGTATACCATGTTATAAGTTGAATTGTGTTGAAAAATTTATCACAAAATAAATTTAATTAAAGTGATAATTAATATAGGGTATTAACAGACAATATTATGTCTGTAGGAACCCAAACTAGAGAAAAATTGTGGAGGAGTTTCGGAAGTGCACATTATCGCAGTATTGGTAAGTTCAAGCATTTTCATGACTGCAACATGAAATACTGGGTCATTTTATTATGTACTAGATGTATGTCAGATATAAAGTCCTATGGACATTTAGGGATTAGTTAGTATAACATATCCCATATAATGAGAAAAGAAGAATAAGTAAGGCCTACGGGAGATAGAGGATAGTGATCTTGAGGTGACGATTAATGTCACTTGGTCAAAACTATAATTGAAAGATGTTAATGAAACCATTAAGGTGTACCGCCCCTCCAACATAGTGGTGGAGGTTTTTCAGATCCTATGAGGATATAAGGGCTGTGGAGGCCGAAGCTCTAGGGTCGCTCCCTAGGCCCTCTCAGTCAACGCGCAATAATATATCAGTACTGCCATAAAAAGAGCTCTATACTAGAAAGTAAATAGAGAATGAACTATCAATAATATGATGTAAACCATAATTGAGCATAACCGAAGAATATACTAAGTATAGTGGTTTCGATTAGGATGTGTGAATAGTATCCGATCGAAGTAATGTGAATAGTAACCAGTTATGGTAACAGTTACTATTTATCAATCAAATGTCAAAATCACTATTCATGATGAATAGTACTATTAATGATGAATAGCTATTCATCATAAATAGTACTATTCATAGGAGATTGAGTTTTTAATGTTTTTGAATCCGTATGATCGTTACTAAGTATATTTGAACTAACTGAGCCTGTTAGCTCATCAGTTTGTTCATGTTGCAGGTAAGAAACTTGTCCAGTAGATATATGGATGACGGTAAGATGTGTGCGTGTCAAGGGATAGGGAATTCACTATGGACTTGGTCCTGCCATAAGTTTTCTGCTGAGCTTTTAAAGTTAGTGAATTGAAAAGATTGTGAAAAACATATGCAGTATAAATACTTTGTAAATTATACATTATGTTATACTCTAAAAGACACTAAAAGTTAATTGTATTTTATATGGCTTTTATACTTAGATTTCTTTTCGAGAAAGTATGTATTAAAAAGAAAAAAAATTATGGGTGAAATTTTCGGGCCCTAAGAAATGAAAATTTAAGAAAAAGAGTTTTAAATTGACAACCCAGATTCGGCACACGAGCTGTCTTGGTCGACAATTGGGTCGGTTCATGACAATTGCGGGTGATCAGAATCGGGGGCGTCACAGGTTGGTACCAGAGCGGTTGACTATATCCCTATGGGCATAAAGCACGATCTGCTCATCAATATAAGTAAGTTAGCTTTATTTAAGTTAGTTAACTTTCCATTTATTCGAGGTTATATATATTTTGTAGGATTCAAGATGACTAGACCACCTTACATGAGACCTCACCCATATTGAATGAGAGGACCGATCCGGGTGTGGACTAGGCCCGTGATCAGACCATCCATGATGTAACGAGCAGTACAACGACTGCCAGTACCTGAGCCATCAGCGCCAAGAATTGTAGCACTGGCACCAGTACAAGCACCATCTCTACGACCGATCGTAAACCCACAGGTAGCAGTGGACATTCCAATGGTGGGAGATCGAGCTCGTATAGGAGCCAGGGTGTCAGTGCGAGCCGTATATGCTTGTAGAGGCAATCATCCACTTGCATTCAAGGGAGGTCAACAGGGGATCTCTACACAAGACTGGCTATATGACATCGAGGTTATCATGCGCCAGTGTGATATAGATGAGGATTGTTGGGTTTTGATGACCATTAGCACATTCCGTGAGGATGCATGGTTATATTAGGAGTATTGTGATCAGGAGATGCTATTAGCAATAGATTGGGTCAAATTTCACTAAGTCATGTTGGAGCAGTTTCCACAAAAGAATGCAACACCAGTTGTAGACCCTCTTGAGAGCAAGACAGTATCGCCACCACTGACTATGCCCAAGTATGAGGATGTCAGAGACTTTGTCCTGAAGGTAGAGAGACAGTAAATGATGCTGAGTGATACTATATTCTCGTATGCAGTTAGATTTTAGGATAGCATCGTAAGGACATGTCCTCTATCCAACATCACAAATGATGACTTTTGTGACATATTTTGGAAGGGACTCACCATTGACCTATGACAGAGGGGGGAACCCCTTTATACCCTGCCACTTTACGTGAGTTTATTGTCACGATAGCTAAAGTAGAGGAAGAGATGATGATGAAGTGCATGGTATGCAAGAGGCGTGAACAGTTGCTACAGGAAGCAATGTTAGATCGCCTGTATGGATCGGAACCGATGGCGAACAACCATAAGGCTGGTCTGTCGAGACAACCAGAGGGTACAGGTTCAGCTGAAGGATCAACGCCGTCTAAGGCTGGAAACGGAACGGATGAAGAAGAAATGGATCCAATTGAATTTTTGACCATTCCAGAACAACCTCAGTTAGGAGACTAGACATAGAAATACATGTGATGTACTAATGTATATATATGTCTATATATGTGTATATATGACTGTATCGAAAGGCTATTTTGAGAAAAGCCTTCGAACTGACGTACTTTTGAAAAATTCTGAAATGAAAAGAAATGATAATCACATTTTGACATATTCAATGGATGAAATGTTGAAATTATGTGATGATAAAAACTATACTATATTGTAAAAGTATGTGAAAATCTAATGATCAACTCTCATGTGATAATAGGAAATAGGAAAGATGGTGAATCCGCGAAACTTGAGGAACATCAGAGGATGTCTAGTCTTGTCAAAGAGAGTGGACAAGTTGGAAGCTTTGATTGAAGCTTAAATGAGAGAAAATGCCGAGTTAAGACAAAGGCTCGAGCAAATGGAACCGAGACAAGAACAAGGTGAGGGCCAAGATCCACAAATGGCCGCACCAGAGCCAGAAGTGCTGCCAGTGGTACCAGAAGAAGTAGTAGAACCCAACCATAACCCAGGGCCAATCCTGAGCCACTATATGAAAGATTTCGATAAATGAGGCTGCCAGAGCTCGAGGGCTCCACAAACCCTATAGAAGCAGAGAAGTGGTTGTCTTCACTCCACACGATATTGGAATTTATGGAGCTGAACGATCAGGAGAGGATTATGTGTGCGTCCTTTGTTCTGAAAAAGGATGCAAGGTTTAGGTGGGAATCTGTCAAGTTGAGAAGAAATATGTATAAGATGTCTTGGTTGGACTTTCTGGAGGAGTTTAACTAGAAATATTATAATCCTACACTGTTACGACCACAACAACGAGAATTTACAGAGTTGAAGTAGGGGGATATGATAGTAATAGAAGTCTATAGCAAGTTTGATCAGCTGTCCTGACTGTGCCCATACACTGTCACCACTGAGAGGGAGAAATCTAGAAGATGCTAGGAATGTTCCGTCTTGAAATCTCAGCATTGGTGGACAGTGGGTTGATGCCACCTGACACTGTATCTGATTGTGTTAGTCATGTGCTGAGGGCAGAGTATTATCTGGTTCGACAAAAGGAAGAAAGAGAAAAGATTTGGGATGCTAAGAAAAAGGAAAAGGTGTTAGCTAAAGTTGTACAAGCTAGATCTCAAGTTGGACAAAGCAGCAAACCTAGTCCAAATGTCAAGGCTGGGCAGCCAAGTACTTCCGATCAACAATCCCAGGGGAAGAGAAAAGGGAATAATTATGGGAATAGGAACCAGTAGAGGAGAACAAACAATAATGCTGGCCCTATTGTTTGAGACTGTGTAAACTGCGGGAAAAGACATGCAGGCAGATGCAAATTTTCCCTAAATGCCTATTTCCAATGTGGGAAGGACGGTCATTTTGCCAGAAATTGTCCAGAAAACAGACAAAATGTGCAAGGATTTTCTCAGCCATAATAGCAACATTCCCAGGCACATTCACTACAGACTAAACCTGAAGGTTCATCCCATTCTAAGAGGCAGGAAAGAAAAGAACGCTTGCCTCTAGCAGATGCTAGAGTCATGGTATACATAAAGGAAGAGGTGGAAGCTGGAATGTCAAATGTAATGACAGGTCAGCTTTCTGTATCTAATAATTTGGCGTCTGTTTTATTTAACTCTGGAGCTATGCATTCTTTCATTTCATACCAGTTTGCAAATAGGATAGGACATCCTAAAGACAATATGGGTATGACATTTAGAACTGCACTATCCTCAGGGGAAGTCCTGATGTCCAATTACTGGTTACCTCACGTACCAATAATTGTGGCAAATAGGGAATTGTTTGCAGAATTGATCATGATGGAACTTGCCGACTACGATGTAATACTAGGAATGGATTTCCTAGGGAAGTATCAAGCCACGATCGACTGTCAGAAGCAGAAGATAAGATTTCAACCTGACCAAGAAGAGGGATTTGAGTGCGTCAATACGTCACGTAGATCAGAGAAGATAATGATCAACTCAATGGAAGCAAGCAAGAAGGCTAATGTCTAGCGGTTGTGCTGGATACGTAGCATGTATATTAGACGTGATGAAGGAACAAAAGCTTCAACCCGAAGAAATTCCTATTGTGAAGGAATTCATTAATGTCTTCCCAGAAGAATTAGCAAGATTACCACCTAAACGAGAAATTTCCTTTGAGATCAAGCTGATGCCAGGAACTGCACTTATCTCAAAGGCACCGTTCCGAATGGCATCGAAAGAGTTAAAAGAATTATAAGAGTAGCTAAAGGAGCTTCTTGACAAAGGATTTATATGCCTGAGCTATTTCCCATGGGGTGCTTCAGTACTGTTTGTTAAGAAAAAGGATGGATCATTTCGGATGTGCATCGATTATCGGGAGTTGAACAAGGTCACTGTCAAGAATAGGTATCCATTACCTAGAATTGACGACTTGTTTGATCAACTAACAGGCGCAGTAGTATTCTCCAAGATTGATCTGCGATCAGGATAGCATCAACTGAGGATCAAGAAGAGTGATATCCATAAGACCGCATTTAGGACTCGTTACAGCCATTACGAATTCCTTGTGATGTCGTTTGGGTTAACAAATGTGCCAGCAGCTTTTATGGACCTAATGAATCGAGTTTTTAAAGAATATTTGGATAAGTTTGTCATTGTGTTTATTGATGACATAAATATATAAATTCAAAGACTTGCGAGGAGCATGAAGAGCATTTGAAGACTGTCTTACAGACAATAAGGAAGCAACAACTCTATGCCAAGTTCTCCAAATGTGAATTCTGGCTGGATAGAGTACATTTTCTTGGACATGTGGTTTCCAAGGAAGGAATCGCTGTGGATCTTGCAAAAGTAGAGGCGATCAACGAATGGCCAGCACCTAAGAGCATGACAGAAATACGGAGTTTCTTAGGTCTAGCCGGCTATTATACAAGATTTGTTGAAGGATTCGCATGACTCGCCGCTCCTATCATGGCACTTACACGCAAGGAAAAAAAGGATGAATGGACTGAACAGTACGAGAAAAGCTTCCAAGTGCTAAAGAAACGATTAATGAGCACGCCAATACTTACACTTCTGACTGAAGGAGAGATGTTTGTGATATATAGCGATGCCTCGAAGATGGGATTAGGAGCCGTCCTGATGCAAGGCAACAAGGTGATTGCCTATGTGTCGCGTCAATTAAAGGACCATGAGAAAAATTATCCCACGCACGATTTGGAGCTTGCTGCAATAGTGTTCGTGTTAAAGATCTGGCGATACTATCTATATGGAGCTCAGTGTCAGATTTATACTGACCACCAGAGTCTAAAATATTTCTTCACACAAAAAGAGCTAAATATGCGGCAAAGAAGATGGCTCGAGCTAGTAAAGAATTATGATTGCGAAATCCTCTATCATCTAGGAAAAGCCAATCACTTTGCAGATACGTTAAGTAGGAAATCTACTGCTCCGCAGTAACTGTCGATTGGAAAATTTCCAAAGGCATTGCAACAAGAAATCAATGTGCTAGAGATGGAGCTAATAGCCGGAAAGCTAGCTGAGTTACAATTGGAGTCAATGTTGTATAAAAATATCAGGGAAGCTCAGAAATGAGATCAAAAGCTAGCAAGTTCACAGGAAGAAGCATCTAAAGATGGACTAATCCTACATCAGGGGAGAATTCAAATTTCAAATGATGAAGGATTAAGAAGGTGAATTATGGTAGAAGCCCATGAAATGCCCTATTTAGTACATCCTGGAGCCAGTAAGATGTACCAGGACTTGAAACTACAATTCTGGTGGAAAGGGATGAAGAGGGATATAGCTGAGTTTGTAAACAGATGTATGACATGCCAAAAAGTTAAGGCTGAACATCGTCATCCAGGTAGAAAGTTAGAGTCGTTGGAGATTCCTGAGTGGAATGGGAACATATCACAATGGACTTTATGGTAGGACTACCGAAGTCTCGAGAAGGCTATGATGTCATTTGGGTTATTGTAGACAGATTAACAAAAAAGGCAAGATTCATTGCACTAAAAATTACCTTCTCGTTGGAAAAGTTAGTGAGCTTATATGTTAACCACATAGTCAAGCTACATAAAGTTCCTAAATCTATTGTGTCAGATCGTGATCCACGATTTACATCGAACTTCTGGACATGTGTGCAAGAAGCTATGGGAACAGAAGTGTGCCTGAGCACAGCATTTCATCCACAGACAGATGGGCAATCTGAGCGAACTATCCAAACGCTAGAAGACATGCTGCATGTGTGTACAATAGATTTCCCAAGAAGCTGGAACGAGAAACTTCCATTGGTAGAGTTTTCATATAACAATAGCTACCAAGCTTCGATAGGTATGGCACCCTATGAAGCTTTGTATGGAAGGAAGTGTAGATCACCGGTTCATTGGTACGACCTACAAGAGAAATGACTGCATAACATAGATTTTGTACAAGAGACAGTGGATGCACTTACAAAAATACAGCAGTTAATGAGGATAGCCCAGAGCCGACAGAAGAGCTATGCGGACAAAAGACGAAGATCCCTGGAGTTCAATGAAAGGGATTTCGTATTCCTAAGAGTTTCACCGATGAAAGGAATAATGCGGTTTGGGAATAAGGGGAAATTGAGTCCTAGATATATTGGGCCATACGAGATCATCGAACGCATTGGTAAAGTTGCCTATAGATTGGCGTTACCTCTAGAAATGTCAGCAGTACATAATATGTTTCACGTGTCGATGCTATGAAAGTAGATATCGAATCCGTCCCATGTGCTGAAACATGAACCGATCTAGATTCAAGAAGACCTGACCTATGAAGAAAGACCTGTTCAAATTTTGGCACACGAAGATAAAGTTTGAAGGAATAAAACAATCTCATTAGTCAAAGTGCTGTGGAAAAATCACAATGTTGAAGAAGCTACATGGGAACGCGAAGACGAAATTAGAAATTTGTACCCCCACTTGTTTTAAATTTTTGAGGATGAAAATTCTATAAGGAGGGGTGAATGTGATAACTGGGAATTTTAAATTCTCGAAATAGGTTAAAATTGTATGTATATAGCAATTTTAATGAATAAAATATGAAAAAGTTGTGTTTTGATACTGTTGAAAATACTGTAAAAAAGTTCTGGCAGTGTTAAAGTGAGTGAGTTTGGGGATGCAAAATTTTACCAGACATAATTGGGTGAGACGGTTCGAAATCAGAGCCAAAAACCCTAGACAATACTTTGAAATACACTAAAACGATAGAAATTTAAGGTAGAGAATTATGGCCAAACGAAAGCAAAATAAAACAAACCGATCGTACCGGAGGCGCTCAGAACCCGCCTATGCAATTTCAGTAAAGTTCCATTCGGATCAACTTTCGATCAAAATTTGACCACGAATTAATTAGTGAATTAATATAAATAGTAGGATGACATCATCATGTTGATGTCATATATCCATTTTTATTTTTTGGTTTGGAAAGTAATTTGAAAGGTGTATGGCTAGGATTATTCCACTTTTTGATCAATGGCTTAGATCATGTCAAAATGAAAAAAAAAATTTAGGGATTCATCTAAAAGGGCATTTGACCCTGTGCAAAGGGAGAAAGAAAAAAAATTAGGTTTTTGGCCCAAAATTATTGCAATTTGACCCTTGGACAATTAGCAAGTTGGCCGAAAAGAATTGCTAAATGGTCCTTGAGTTTTGCCTATAAATAGGCATCATAAATCATTCAAAAAAATAAAAAAATTGAGCCAAACTCTTGCCCTTTTTCAGCCCAAAAACCGTGAGCTTCTTCCCTACCCCCCTTCCCACATTAAACCAAAATTTTGTTTTAAATTTCACACCAAACTTAGCTTTCATTGCATTTCTAGCATCAAGTCATCAACTAGTTAAGGTAAGCTTCAAAATTGAAGCATTTCTCTTTGATTTTCTTAGTGAAAATCCGTGGGTATGTAGAGTGGGAAAACATTAAAAAAGTTGATGATATGATTAGGTTTGATGTTTAGATTTTAAAGCATGATTTAGGGTTATGAAACAAGCAAAAATTTTGCATGTTTCCATTGAAAACCTGTGTTATAGTTGGTGTGAAAAGTATATTGGAAATTGTTGATTTGATCTGGTGTTTAGATCCCTTTGATTACATGTTGAATTAAGCATGAATTGGAGTAGAGAAACAAGAAAAATTTTGATGAATTTTCATGCTAAAATCTGTGGGTTATGAACACTATAAAATAGGAAATTTTTAGTATTGAATGAGAATATGGAATGTTGATAAAAACCCTACGAGCAAAAGTAAGATTTTCTATGTGATTTGCATGAAAAATCTGTGGCTAATGCTAGGGTTGGAATGAAAATTTTGTTAGGTTTTGATGTTGATTTACACATTAGAAAACCTAAGAGTGATATATGATATTTGAAATGTTGTGATGAAAAACTTTGGTGATGATTAACATGTTAAACCAAGGTTAGTTTGGAAATTATTATTGACTGTGTATAGATTTTTGAACATTGGTTATGTGGAAAATTTTTATACAAAGTTTCAAAACTTTGTATAAAATAGGCCTCTGGTATAGTACGTGGCAGGTACAAAGGTTTTGAGACGTACCTAATGCCGGGAAACCTAAAAATACAAGCGGAAATGCCGCCGAAATTTCTAAAACGGCATAAGAGCATTTCGGGGAACGAGGGGTAAAAACATTGGACTCAGGAAGGAAACCGGGACCCCTCGGTGGATTAGGATTGAAAATGGAAAACCAACCTAAAAATGAATAGTAAACCGACCTTAAAGTCTAAAATGCCTAAAACAGGAAAAAATTTCGTGTTATGGGTAAGTTGGGAAACAAAAAAAAATATTTGGTTGGGATAGGAAACCCGAGCCTCTCAAGGATCGAGGGTCGAGGACGGGATGAAAAGCGTTTCAAGAGTAGTGAAATGGCCATTTGAGGCTCCGAAACGCTCGAAAAACGAGAAACGACCCTAGGTGACAGGTGAATAGTGATCGAGGGTCGAAAAATGAACAATTAGGGTTTTTAGCAACAAAAAACTGTAAAATAATATCGAAAGGACCTATAATGACTTAGATAAAATTCTAGGACTCAAAATAAAGATTTTAAAGTTAAAAATCTAAAAATTTTGAAGAACACGGGCATGTAGAAGAATACACGGTCGTGTATAGGAAAAATTCTATAACTCAAGAGGTACACGGGCTTAAACACGGGCGTGTATCAAGCCGTGTACAGTTACATGGCTAGATAGTAAACAACACAGCCATGTAGTAAGAAACCAAAAGGTACACGGTCACGAACACGGGCATGTTGAAGGCCGTGTATCATGTTACAAGTTGAATTGTGTTGAAAAATTTATCACAAAATAAATATAATTAAAGTGATAATTAATATAGGGTATTAACAGACAATATTATATCTGTAGGAACCGAAACTAGAGATAGAACTGCGGAGGAGTTCCGAAAGTGCACATTATAGCAGTATTGGTAAGTTCAAGCACTTTCATGTCTGCAACATGAAATACTGTGTTATTTTATTATGTACTAGATGTACGCTAGATATAAAGTCCTGTGGACATTTGGGGATGAGTTAGTATAAATTATCCCATATAATGAGAAAAAAAGAATAAGTAAGGCCTACGGGCAATGGAGGATAGTGACCTTGAGGAGACGATTAATGTCACTTGGTCAAAACTATAATTGAATGATGGTAATGAAACCATTAAGGCGTACCGCCCCTTCAACATACTAATGGAGGTTTTTCAGATCCTACGAGGATATAAGGGTTGTGGAGGCCGAAGCTCTAGGGTCGCTCCCTAGGTCCTCCCAGTCAGCGCACAATAATAAATCAATACTGTCATAAAAAGAGCTCTATACTAAAAAGTAAATAGAGAATGAATCATCAATAATATGATGAAAACCATAATTGAGCATAACCGAAGAATATACTGAGTATAGTGGTTTCAATTAGGATGTGTGAATAGTATCCAATCGAAGTAATGTGAATAGTAACCAATTATGGTAATAGTTACTATTCATCAGTCAAAGGTCAAAGTTACTATTCATGATAAATAGTATTATTCATAGGAGATTGAGTTTTTAATGTTTTTGAATCCGTATGATTCTTACAAGTATGTTTGAACTTGCTGAGCCTGTTAGCTCATCAGTTTGTTCATGTTACAGGTAAGAAACCTATCCAGTAGATATATAGATGACGACAGGATGTGCGCGTGTCAAGGGATAGGGAATTCACCGTGAACTTGGTCTTGCCATAAGTTTTCCGCTGAGCTTTTAAAGTTAGTGAATTGAAGAGATTATGAAAAACATATGCAGTATAAATACTTTGTAAATTATACATTATGTTATACTCCAAAAGACACTAAAAGTTAGTATTGTATTTTACGTGGCTTTTATACTTAGCTTTCTTTTCGAGAAAGTATGTATTAAAAAGAAAAAAAAATTATGGGCAAAATTTTCGGGCCCTGAGAAATGAAAGTTTAAGAAAAAGAGTTTTAAATTGACAACCCGATTCAGCACACAAGCTGTCTTGGTCAGCAATTGAGTCAGTTCATGACTGTTGCGGGTGATCGGAATCAGGGACGTCACAAAAAAAGTCGATTCATGACAGATGCGGGTGATCGGAATCAGGGGCGTCACAGATAGATCCAAAAGAATAAAGAAATCATAAGATCAAGAAATAGTTACACAGAAAAAAGGACTATCCCTAAGTGTTATGCATGAAGCATGTTTTACATGTATATTTGTACTTATTGAGCTTTAGCTCATGAGTCTATTTGTGATATCGGTAACAAGGGTAAACATCCTGCATTATGAAAAGAAAACTAAAGGATGGGTAGCTAGATCCCCATAGTGTCATGGACAGGTTATAGATCTACTTCACAAAATTTTTCGCTGTGAAAGAAGTGTAATGGAAAAGTATATGTAAAAATGTAGAAAGACAAGACAAGTGTATTATGTATAGAAGTAAAGCAAGTTTAAAAGTACACTTATGTATTAAAGAATGTTTATATTACTAAGTATTTTAAAGGAAACAAGATCGCAAGTATTTTATGAACAATAAAATAGAGTAATATATATTTGTGATTTCAAAGAAATTATATTTTCATTAAGTTATAAAAAAAAAGTCTATGGTTTTTCAAACACCAATCTTTTAAACCATTAAGAGAAAAGCATATTAAGTAAGAAGAAGCAAACAAAAAGAGAGTAGATGACTCGAGCTAGTCGGGTGGCCTACAAGAGTTGGTATCAGAGCGAGCAGTTCTTCCATCGACCTTCCATGACATTCCTGTATCTACGTCTACTCAGTCCAAGTAAGTTAATCTTTAGATAAGTATTGCATTGTTATGAGTGTTGGAAAAAATCGGTAAAAACTCATCAAAGCGGCACAGTGGAATAACAAAAAAAAAAATTTCATGATCGTTAAATATCTCGTGATGCCATATACAATAAACTAACAACAATAAACTCATACCTCAAGAGGATGCCAAACTACGGGAGAAGAATGACTGGAGGGCTTCTACCAACTAGCCTTCTCTACTATTCTCCAATTCCTGCATGGCAAAGTGTGTGAGCACTGGGCTCCTCGACCGGTATGCTAGCATTGCTAGTCTCCTTCCGACCACCCAGATCTCTAAAGAACTTATTGTCATGGTGAGTTATGCATAACAAGCTTGCTCACCTGAGAGTAACTGGAGTGGTAGGACCTCTATTTATAGACTGGCATGAGGTGATCCCTTGAATTCAAATTAGACTAGGAGAAGATTTTCTCCCTTATCAACTCACAAAAAATCTGAATTTTCTAGGCCAAATCTTAAGGATAATTTTCGGCCATTCTAAGATTTTTGCAATCCAAATTCAAATAGGATTTTAACTTGAATTTTATCTCCTCATTTATCTATAATAACCGAATTTCCCTAAGCCATACATAATGCTAGATTCGGCCATTTAAATATGAGGAGAATCAAAATCTAAATAGGATTTTTCTAGCTTGAATTTAATCTTTCTCTTTTCCATTAAAATCGAAAATCTCCCTTAAGATTATCCAATAATTTTCAGCCAAACAAAGGAGGGAGAGAATCAAAATTCAACTAGGATTTTCTTGCTTGAATTTCCCTTGAACCTTATCCACAAAAACTGAAAATATCTAGGAGGATTTTCCTCAACAAATTTCAGCCACTTTAGTTGGGATTAGGATTCAAAATTCAAGCTAGATTCAAACAAGATTTTCCTCTCTATTATCCAAATCAAATTTGAATTCTAATTATGTGGAATTATCCACAAAAAATTCAAATCCTTCATGGATTGTGATTCAAAATTTGAATTCAAATTTTAAAATTCAAACTTCAAATTCAAAATTCGAATTTAAATTTCAAATTTGAATTTGAAACTTAAATTTCAAATTCAAATGTCAAATTCGAATTTCAAATTTAAATTTCAAATTTCAAATTTCAAAACCCACAAAAAGTTGTATTTCAAATTTTGTTCTCATGGATAATTTTCTACAACTCCAATTCAATTGTCATAATCGAGAAATTTTACTGTTTCTAGAAATTTTGTATAACATGTGCATACAATGATTTTTATATGTAAAATTGTAAAACAGATTTTTTAATATTATTTAGAACGCGATGAAATGTTCTGATGGTGTGAGAAGAGTGTGTTCAGGGACAGAAAATTTTACCGAACCGAAATCAGAGAAAATATGCCATTTCGGTTTCGAAAATTTTGAAATTATATTGTAAGCCATTAAAGACGAAATACTTGCGGTATTAATTTTTAGGCAAATCGGGGTGAAATAAGGAAAATCGATTGCATGGACAGCCTCAGAAACTCGTCTACGCTATTTCAATGCAAAACTTTTCAGTTTGACTTTTAGTCAAAAGTTTGACCTAGAATTTATGAGGGGAGTCAAAGATTGGATGTGAATCTTTGAAAGGGTGTAAGGATATATTCAAATCCAAGGGCTGGGGTTTAAAGTCAAGAAAATTCAATGGTTAGGATTCAAAGTCAACAAGAAAAGTCAAAGGAAGATTAACCAAAAATTCAAGAGGCTTCTATGGCATGAAGTGGCGGATTTTTAGGGGCAAAATAAAAAAAAAATCTGTCCTAATTTGTTTAATTAGAAAGCAGCCCCTAAAGAGTACAAAAATTTCACAAAAAGCTTACAAAAATGCCCTAAAACTAATTGCAACTTAGTCCCTCCTTTTTGCCTGCATATATACACGGTTTTGGAGACTTAGAAACCAGAAAAAAAAAATCTAGTTTTCAGCCTTCATAGCAACTGTGTGCCTCCCCCACTGAAACCAGAAAAATTTCTTCAAAAATTCTTCAAGAAAGTGTGAGAAATTGGTCTCCAAGTGCAAAGAATCAAGGAAGCAAGGTAAACTTCCATTTTTGCATAGTTTCTTCTTGTTTTTCATGGAAAAATCTGAGAGTGAATGGGCTGTTTCGAAGTCAGAAAAATCAGTTTTTGTTTAATGAATTTTTGCTTGAAATTATGTAAATGGTATGAGATTATGTTATGCAAAGAATAAGGGCATGGAAACTCAAGTTGTACATGTGTTTTTCTTACTAAAACCGTGGGTTTGTTAGGGCTTGGAATGGTGAAAATTTTGGTGTTAATTTGTGTGGTTTTTGATGTTGAAATTCATGTGGGAATGGAAAGAAAGAAACGGAAGTGAAAAATATGAACTTTTATGGTTGTTTTTCATGAAGAATCCATGAGTCACATTAGGGGAAAATGAGATTTTGTGTTGATGAATATGGATGATAAATATGGTTTTGATTTTGTGTGGAAATCAAGAAAAGGAAATGGAAATAAAAACAAAAATTTGAGGTTGAATTTCAAGAGAAAAATTCGTGGCTTTCAAAGGGGATAATGCATGAAAATTTGATGAGTTATGCTAGGGTTTTGTGATGTAATGTGAATGCATTGATGTGGAAAATAATAAGGAAAAATGGAGCTATGAAACAAAAATTGTTTAGGTTTTTTTTAGGAAAACCGTATATAGGTTTAGTGAAAATGAGAAGTTTCAATAGAGTTATGTGATTGTGCAAATGGTGTACAAAATCGGGCATAAAAATGAGAAAGAATGGGTTGAAATCCCGTTAGAAACAATGAGATTTTAATGAAAAATTTTACGTAAAAACTTTGTAACTTTTGCGTAAAATTAGGTTTGTGGTATAGTACGTGGTAGGGTAGTGTAGGATAGATGATTTCAAGGCGTTTCCTAAACGTCAGGAACCTAAAATTTCAGCGAAAATGCTACCGAAATTTTCAGGACGACAGAAGAGCAAATTGGTAAACGAGGGGTAAAAATAGGGTCGGGAACCGGAAACCCAAGGCCCCTCGGGGACCTAAGCTCGAGGAAGGGTGATGGACGATTTCAAGAGTAGTGAAATGTCCATTTGAGGTCTCGAACGGTTAGAAAAACGAGAAACGACCCCGAGGGTTGGAATAGTACCACCCGAGGGCGGGGTGAATAGTAACTCGAGCATTTTGGCGAGAAACATCATAAAAGCTCGGTAAGACCTAATAAAGATTATTTTATGATTTTTGAGACTAGAAAATTCAGTTAAAAGTTAAAACGAAAATTTCATGGTCTAAGGTCCCATTAGGGGCAAAATGGTCATTTTGACCAAAATTTTCTAAATTGCCAGAAAAAGGCCGTAAAAGTCTTAGAATGATTTTATCAAATTTCTAAAGGCTAAAATAGAGCCGTAAGTCAGAAAAATGAAGGAAATCCCGTTAGGGACGAAATAGTTATTTTGCCAAAAAAAATTAGGGGTAAAATGGTCATTTTTGTCAAAAAGTTCAGAAAAGTGATATTAAGACCCGGAATGGAATTCTACGCCGTATAATAATTATAGAATTGAAAATATGAATTCCAAAATGAATAGTTAGAGAATCCAAATCAAAAATTTTATATTTTTATAATATTTTAAATATGAATTGAGTAATAAAAATAATAATAATAACCGTGATTTGTTTCGGTTATAGGGAATCAACAAAAAGGTGATATAAGGAAGCCAATTGACCTAGGAAAGGAAACATTAGCTAAAAATCTATAAGTTCAGACATTTATTTGTCTGCAGTATGAATTTACTTAGTATATCTATATGTTATGCATAACATGTAAATAAGTATCCAGGGGCTATATGCACACTAACGTGGGAAATAAAAATATCCACAACTAAAGAACATGATGTAAAGAGTTCCAGACCCAGGAGGCAACAATAATGCCACCGGTTAGGAGCCACATGAAAGTTGGTAATGAAACCAGTATTGGCGTACCGGCCTCCCACACAGGTGGAGGTTCCACATGTGCAGTTATGATATGGCTTCCACACAAATAGTGGTATGTCCAGGGTATTGAAGTCTATTATTATGTAGACTGTAAAGGATTGACTAGTGGGTCGCTCTCCAGAGTCCCTCTCAGTCATGTAGGCGCTACGGTACGACCAATTCAGGGGCCCAATATCAGAACTTAATGCAAGATAAAGATCTAAGACTTAAGATTTACCATAATTGAGCATAATATATACTAACTGTATATGTAGCAGCTTAGGTCAAAGTTAGCATGAATAGTATAGGTCAAAGTCAACCTTACTATTCATGGTTAAATGTCAAAGTTACTATTCATATGAATAGTACTTTTATGATTTTATGTTTTATGTTCCAGTTTGTATGTTTGAACTTATTGAGCCTGTCGCTCACAAGTTTATTCATATTGCAGGTAAGAAGCCTATATATCAGTAGCTAGTAGATGAACAAGGAGCGGGATCTGCATCTGCCACCAGGGCTGAGCGAGGGGAATGGTCCTATTGACGTTTTCTGTTGAGCAGACTTTGAAAGTTATTTTGAATGTTTGTAACATGATGTAAATTAAGTATGACAAAATATGATATGTATTTTGGTATATATTTTATGAGGTTTTACGACTTTACAGTTTGAAGTTTAGTTTTAAAAAAAATCCACAATTTTCGGATTAAAATTTAATTTAAATTATGAATGATAATTAACAAGTTACAAGTAAGATGCCGGTGAACTATTGAGGTGACAGTCTATCATAGTGGACTTCAAAGCTTTACTATGCTAATACTGTTAGCCTCCATGAAGGGCAGGCTACCATATCAATCTCAAATAAAATCATGACAACTTTATTGGGCATTCGAATAATTGTGTACTCTATTATCCAAAAAAAAATTCGAATTCAACCAGAGAGAATCTTGTTCACCATCCTAATCCTATGTCAATACCATCTATGCAAAGTCAATTAGCCAATAAGCATACACTGATCAATTTGCCAACTGTTAAGGAATTATGTGGAGCTAGTAGAGGAACCAATTAGACACATATAATCGAGCTCCTGTGAATCCATATGATCATCATTCTATTCCAAACAACTCAATTATATGATCATTAATTTTAGAGTCACAACACTATAAACCTAAAACTGAACTCCCAACTATATACCGTATTACAAAAGCCTGTGACAGGCTAATGTCTATGACCTTGTCATTTATGTAAAACCCTTATATGATATCCATGATCAGCCTTAGGTAAAAGTCTGTTCAATCCTACTGATCAGGCTATCTTAAAGTTTCATTACACTATCGAATAAGAAAATGATTATTCACCATATATGAATAAGAAGTCATCCGTCCAGTAGACGACCCAAGGCCTTGTCCAGTTTCACATCTAGTATAATGCCTTTAAAAGGATACCTTTAACTACTTAGAGTTATGATTTCGATATCTGTAAACAAACCCTTCATCATATATAAGTCATGCACCCAACGAACCGGTCTATAAACTTGCTACCTCTGAGACGCTTTAGCCATTGGAACATTAAAGTACACAAATCATATACATGAAGTAGTTCATTTACACAGGATTAAGGTTATTGTGTAATGAACATCAAAGGTAGATTGATCTACTCCTAGCGGACTATGTAGATCAATCACGCTTTAGTCCCGATCTAATATGTCACCACCAAGCAACATATCTATGTCTCTACTTGGAAGTCTATGCTCTGAACAGTCAAGACAAACCGTCCCCACCATGGCTTTAGACAACATAATAGTCTTAACATGAGTTAGATGCTCGGTCTAACCCCATAAACTATAGACATTAGTTTAGACTGCTTACTTTAGAACATTGTCTTCTCGCATACAAAAGTCCATTGTATGTAACATTCTAACAGTTTTAACATAAGCAATCAATGAGCCATATTTGCTTACATTTACTTTAACATGTAAATAGAATAAGGACAAATAGCAATGTAATGAATAACCTCTATATTATAATTTTATTATCCAGTTCAAAATAAATATATCAAGATGTCTCTCATGCTTAGGGCATTTCCTAACAATCTCCCACTTGCCCTAAGCTAGTAGATGTGCCATGTTACGCATCCCTGTCGCCTTTACATGCCTTTCAAAGCTTTAGCCATCAAAGTCTTAGTAAAGGGATCGATAATGTTGTCCTCAGACGCGATCTTACATACATCTACTTGTCATGTTTCCACGTGCCCTCTAATAATGTGATATCTCCGATCTATGTGCTTGGTCCTCCTGTGGTGCCGAGATTCCCTTGTATTGGCAATAGCCCCAGTGTTATCATAGTAAAGTATGATAGGCTTCTCAACACCCAGAATGACTTCAAGGTCTCTAAAGAACTTGTGGAGCCAAACCGCTTCTTTAGATACCTCAGCCGCAGCCACATAATCAACCTCCATTGTAGAGTCAGCTGTGCAACCCTACTTCATGCTCCTCCATACAATGGCTCCTCCTCTGAGTAAGAACACTGATTCTGATGTCGATTTCCTCGAATCCTTGCAAATCTGGAAGTCTGAGTCCGTGTGTCGTATGGGTGTTAGGCCCTCTACAAAATACACTAGCATATAATCCCTCGTTCTCTTAAGATACTTGAGTATATGCTTTACTGCTTGCCAGTGCTTAATTCCTGGATTCGCTTGATATCAACTTACCATACCTACTGCAAAACATATATCCGGGCGAGTGTAAAGCATAGCGTACATAAGGCTACCCACAGCGGATGCATAAGGGACCTTACTCATACACTCTCTTTCTTCTGAAGTCTTGGGACAGTCATCCAATGAAAGAGTTAGACCGGCAATGGAAGGTTGTGAACCTTTCTTTGCCTCTTGCATTGCATACTTGTCAATTATTTTATCTATGTATGAAGCTTGGGATAATGCTATCATTTGGTTCTTTCGGTCTCTAAAGAGACGAATGCCTAGAACATAATTAGCTTCTCCCAAGTCCTTCATGTCAAACTATTGGTGCAGCCAAAGCTTGACCGATAATAAATTCCCTACATCATTCCCAATGAGCAGTGTATCATCGACATAGAGAACTAGAAAGACTACTTTACCATCCTTAATATGTTTATAAACACAAGGTTCATCAATGTTCTGCTCAAAATCGAATGTTTTGATCGCTTGATCAAACCTTTAGTTCTATGAGTGGGATGCTTGCTTTAATCTATAAATAGATCTAAGCAACTTGCAGAATTTTCTCTCTTGACCTTTTACCATGAACCCTTTGGGTTTATCATGTACATACATTCCTCAAGATGGCCCTTCAAGAATGCTGTCTTTGTAGGAAAATAAATTGGTAAAAACGTATCAGAGTGGCGCAGCGGAACAATAAAAATTTTAAGATCGTTAAATATCTCATGATGCCATATACAATAAACCACCAACAATTAAAACTCATACCTCAAGGACGCCAATCTTGCAGGAGGAGAATGACCGGAGGCTTCAACCAACTAGCCTTCTCTACTATTCTCCAATTCCCGAATGGCTGAGTGTGTGGGCACTCTAAACCTCGATCGGTATGCTAGCACTGCTAGTCTTCTTCCGACCACCCAGATCTCTAAAGAACTTTACCGTCACGATGAGCTGTGCAACAATAAGCTTGCTCACCTGAGAGTCTGTGGTCTGAGAGAACTGGAGTGGCAGGACCTCTATTTATAGACCTGCATGAGGTGATTCTCTGAATTTGAATTGGATTAGGAAAAGATATTTTCCCTTATCCATATCCATAAAATCTGAATTTTCCAAGGGAGAATATCCACAATTAAATTCGGTTTTCATAGGATAAATCCAATCCAAATCTAAACAAAATTTTAACTAGAATTTTATCTCCCTTTTTCAACCAAAAAATCCGAAATTTCTAGGAGAAAACCTTCTCCAAATTTTCGGCCACTTTTAGGATAAGGAAGAATCAAAATTCCACTAGGATTTTCAAGCTTGAATCTTATCTCAACCTTATCAAAAAATAACTGAATTTCCTAGGAGAGATTCTCCAAATTTTCGGCCACTTTTCAGGGAGGAGAGAATCCAAATTCAACTGGGATTGAAACTTGAATTATTCCCTTGAATCTTATCCACAAAAATCCGAATTTTTCCATGAGGATTATCCTAAAAAATTTCGTCCACTTTTGTTGGGATTTGGATTCAAAATTCAAGTAGGATTCCAACAAGATTATCCTCTCCAAATCCAACTCAAATTCGAATTTCAAACCTTGTGGATTTTCCACAATAAATTCGAATCCTACTTGGACTGTGATTCAAAATTTGAATTTCAAATTTCAAATTCAAATTTCAAATTTCAAATTTCAAATTTCAAATTTAAATTTAAATTTCAAATTTTAAATTCGAATTTCAAATTCAAATTTCATATTCAAATTTCAAATTCAAAATTCAAATTTCAAATTTCAAAATTCAAAATTCAAATTTCAAAATTCAAATTTCAAATTCCACAAAACGGTTGTGTTTCATATTCTTGTTCTCATGGATAATTTTCTACAACTCCAATCCAATCTCAAATAAAATCATGGCAACTTTATTTGGAGTTCAAATAATTGTGTACTCTATTATCCAAAATAAAATCTGAATCCAACCGGAGAGAATCTTGTCTACCATCCTAATCCTGTGTCATCACCATCCATGCATAATATTATGTGGAGCTAGTAGAGGGACTGATTGGACATATATAATTGGGCTCCCGTGATTCCATATGATCATCATTCTTTACCGAACGACTCAATCATATGATCACTAGTTTCAGAGTCACACCACTATAAACCTGAAACTGAACTCCCAATTATATACCGTATTACGTAAGCCTGTGACGAGCTACTATCCAATGACCTTGTCATATATGCAAAACCCTCATATGATATCCATGATCAGCCTTAGGTCAAAGTTCGTTTAATCCTACTGATCAGGCTATCTTAAAGTTCCATTATACTACCGAATTAAGAAAATGATTATTCACCATATGTGAATAAGAAGTCATCCGCCCAGCAGATGACCCAAGGCCTTGTCCATTTTCACATTCAGTATAATGCCTTTAAGAGGATACCTTTAACTCCTCAGAGCTATGATTCTGATATCTGCAAACAAACCCTTCATCGTATACAAGTCATGCACCCAACGAACCGGTCTATAAGCTTATTACCTCTGAGACGCTTTAGCCATTGGAACATCAAAGTACACAAGTCATATACATGAAGTAGTTCATTTACTCAAGATTAAGGTTATTGCACAATGAACGTCAAAAGCAGATTGATCCACTCATAGCGGACTACGTAGATCAATCACACTTTAGTCCCGGTCTAATATGTCACCACCGAGCAACATATCCATGTCTCTACTTGGGAGTCCAGCTCCAGACAGTCAAGACAAACCGTCCCCTTTAAGGCTTTAGACAACATAATAGTCTTAACATGAGTTAGATGCTCGGTCTAACCCCATAGACTACAGACCATAGTTTAGACTGCTAACTTTAGAACATTGTCTTCTCGCATACAAAAGTCCATTGCATGCAACGTTCTAACAGTTTTAACACAAGCAGTCAGTGAGCCATATTTGCTTACATTTACTTTAACATGTAAATAAGACGAGGTCAGATAGCAATGTAATGAATAACCTCTATGTATAATTTTATTATCCAGTTCAAAATGAATACATCAAAATGTCTCTAATACTTAGGGCATTTCCTAACAATCTCCCACTTGCCCTAAGCCAGTAGATGTGCCATGTTACGCATCCCCATCGCCTCTACATGCCTCTCAAAGCTTCTAGCTACCAAAGTCTTAGTAAAGGGATCGGCAATGTTGTCCTCGGACGTGATCTTACATACATCCACTTGTCCTGTCTCCACATGCCCTCTAATAATGTGATACCCCCGATCTATGTGCTTGGTCCTCTTGTGGTGCCGAGATTCCCTTGTGTTGGCAATAGCCCTTGTATTATCACAGTAAAGTGTGATAGGCTTGTCAACACCCGGAATGACCTCAAGGTCTCTAAAGAACTTGCGGAGCCAAACCGCTTCTTTAGATGCCTCAGCCGCAGCCACATACTTAGCCTCCATAGTAGAGTCAGCTGTGCAGCCCTGCTTCACGCTCCTCCACACAATGGCGCCTCCTCCGAGTAAAAACACTGATCCAGATGTCGATTTCCTCGAATCCTTACAAGTCTGGAAGTCTGAGTCCGTGTATCCTACGGGTGTTAGGTCCCCTCCAGAATAAACCAGCATATAATCCCTCGTTCTCTTAAGATACTTGAGTATATGCTTTACTGCTTGCCAGTGCTTGGTTTCAGGATTCGCTTGATATCGACTCACCATACCTACTGCAAAACATATGTCTGGGCGAGTGCAAAGCATAGCGTACATAAGGCTACCCACAGCCGATGCATAAGGGACCTTACTCATATGCTCTCTTTCTTCCGATGTCTTGGGACAGTCATCCAATGAAAGAGTTAGACCGGCAATAGAAGGTTGTGAGCCTTTCTTTGCCTCTAGCATTGCATATTTGTCAATTATTTTATCTATGTATGAAGCTTGGGATAATGCTATCATTTTGTTCTTTCGATCTCTGAAGAGACGAATGCCTAGAACATAATTAGCTTCTCCCAAGTCCTTCATGTCAAACTGTTGGTGTAACCAAAGCTTGACCGATGATAAGTTCCCTACATCATTCCCAATGAGTAGTATATCATCGACATAGAGTATCAGAAAGACCACTTTTCCATCCTTAATACGTTTATAAACACAAGGTTCATCAACGTTCTGCTCAAAACCAAATGTCTTAATCGCTTGATCAAACCTTTGGTTCCATGAGCGGGATGCTTGCTTTAATCCATAAATGGATCTAAGCAACTTACAGACTTTCCTTTCTTGGCCTTTTGCTATGAACCCTTCGGGCTGTATCATATAGATACACTCTTCAAGATGGCCATTCAAGAATGCCGTCTTGACATCCATTTGCCAGATCTCGTAATCGAGAGCCGCAGTAATGGATAGAAGAATACGGATAGACTTCAGCATAGCAACAGGCGAAAAGGTTTCCTCGTAATCGATTCCAGCCTTTTGCGTGTATCCCTTTGCAACCAGTCTAGCTTTGAAAGTTTCCACTCTCCCTTCCGCATCCTTCTTTCTTTTGTAGACCCATTTGCATCCAATGGGTTTTATCCCATCCGGCAAATCTACAAGTTCCCAAACAGAGTTGGATTTCATAGAATCCATCTCATTGTTCATAGCCTGTTTCCAAGATTTAGAATCAACATCATTTATAGCTTCATCATATGTGACCGGATCTTCCTCATGCTCATGAGCCTCGGCCTGGTATACCTCAGCATCATACATAAAGAAATTAGGTTTCTTCGAAACCCTCCCACTACGACGAGGCACCCTAAATTGTTGATCGTCTGCAGGTCTTTCACTGGAACTCGGACTTGCGTCCAAGACCAAAATCTGTGGAGCAGTTCTTTCACCCGATAACTCCTCTAGCACCACTTTGCTTCGAGGCTTAAAGTCATTCATGTAACTTTCCTCCAAGAATGTCGCATGGGTTGAGACAATGACTTTTTGTTCCTTCGGGTTATAGAACAGACCTCCTTTAGTTCCTTTTGGATACCCTACAAACATGCATAATTCTGATCTTGGTTCCAACTTCTTCGCATCCCCATCCAGTACATGTGCCGGGCAGCCTCATATTCTCATATGTCCAAGGGAGGGCTTCCTGCCACGCCACAATTCATACGGAGTTCTAGGAATTGATTTGCTCGGAACCTGGTTCAGAATATAGCACGCCGTTTGTAAAGCATATCCCCAAAAAGATAATGGCAGCGTTGAATAACTCATGATGGACCGTACCATATCCAATAAGGTCCTGTTTCTCCTTTCGGCTACACCATTCTGTTATGGAGTACCAGGTGCAGTCAATTGGGATAATATCCCGTTCTCTACAAGATGTCCTAGAAATTCATCGGAGAGATATTCGCCACCTCGATCAGATCGAAGTGTCTTTATGGATTTATCCAATTGCTTTTCCACTTCCGCACGATACTCTTTGAATTTATCAAAGGTTTCGCTCTTGCGGTGCATCAGATACACATATCTATACCTCGAGTAATCATCTATAAAAGAGACATAATACTCGAACCCTCCTCGTGCTGTGACGTTCATGGGGCCACATACGTCAGTATGCACAATTTCTAAGAGCTCCTGAGCCCTTGTACCCTTAGCTCCAAAAGACCTCTTAGTCATTTTACCTTCTAGACAAGACTCACATTGGGGAAGTCGTACCTCCTCCAGAGATTCCAGAGGACCGTCTTTCACCAATCTTTGAATCCTATCCTGATTAATATGACCAAGTCTTAAATGCCAAAGATACGCCTTGTTAGAGTGAGAAACTTTCAACCTTTTAGAGTTATCAATTAATTCAGTGTCAAGCAGTGAGTACATCTTTGGTTTGATCAAATATAGGTTTCCATCCATCCATCCAGAACAGATAAAAGACTTATTTCTACGAATATCAACTCTTTTACTAAAAGAAACTGAATAAGAATCCTTTATTAAACAAGCTACCGATATAAGGTTCCTCCTAAAATTAGGAACATAAAAACAGACTTTCAATAAAATAAACCTAAATTGATCAAAATAAAGATAAACATCTCCCACTGCCTCAGCCACCACAAAGCTACCATCTCCAGTCCGCAACGAGAGGCTCCTATCATGTAGACTTCTCGTTTCCACGAACCCCTGCATAGAAACACAAACATGATTAGTGGCGCCCAAATCAATGACCCATGTGTCTTTTGATTCTTCCACCAAACACGCTTCCAAGTAATGAAGTTCCTTACCTTCCTTGCCCTTGGCGGCTAGGAATTCCCGGCAAGCCTTCTTGAAGTGACCTACCTTCCCACAATGGAAGCATTTGGACTTTTTAGGGTCCTTTGGCTTCTTGTTCTTCTTCTTCTTCTTCCCGTCCGAGACAGGAGGATTAGAAGAACTAGAAGCCACTTGCTTCTTATTTGGCCTCTTCCTCTTCCGTGAGGGATTGGAAGATTCTGCCAAATTGGCCTCGCCTTTAGGTCAGACCACATCCTCATCCCTGATCATCCGCTCATAAGCCTGTAGTTGCTTCATGAGCTCGATCAGTCCTAACTCCTTTGTCGCCAGATTGTATGTGGCCTTAAACCCCACAAAATCTTTAGACAGAGTCTTGAACACCATCTCGATCTGGGTGTTGTAGTCTAACTCGGCACCATTCTCGATAGCCTCAGCGAAGAATCCCATTACAGTGATCATATGGTCCTTCACCGGAGTACCCGCCTTTTGCTTGGAGTTCATAATGCTGGTGATAGCGGACTGTCGAGCCAATTTTTCTTGGCCTCCGAACATGTCCTCCAGATTGTCCATGATCTCCCCAACAACTTGATAAGTCTCATGCCGCTTTTGTAAAACACTCGTCATGCTAGCAAGGATGTAGCATCGAGCTATTTCATTGGATTCTTTCCAACGATTATAGGCAACCGGGACCTCCTCAAGTGGTGTGTCAGGTTTGGGCCCAGGTGGGTATGGTTCGTCCAGTACGAACTTGTGTCTCTCGCAGCTGAGAACTATTAATAGATTTCTTTTCCAGTCTTTATAATTATCGCCATTCAGCTTATTTTCAGTAAGTATTGAAATGAGGGGTGTCGGTGACATTTTGAACTGAAATAAAATTATACTAGATATCATTACAAAGCCCAAGCAAATATACAGATAATTTAGCAAATAAAACATACAAGTATGTTCCTACATGAAACTTGAAAAACAATGTAGCATTACAACGGTAATTCTCAGCACCTATTGCCCCAAGCCACCAAGGGGTGGTCATGAGAACAAATAGCCGGAACATGGACCCCGTCCAATTAATATATATTGCCTTAAATCCTCCAAGGTTAAGACATATATTAATAACCGCTTATTTGGCCACCAGTTTAGTTAACAGAGCTTCTAGGGAAGGTTAATAACTAAACGAGTCTTGAGTGTATAACCATTGTTTACGTAGCCCGATCCACGTCTTACCAAGCCACCGAGGGGTGGTCATGAATAGGATTGCACCCGAACACGTTTTCCACATAGGAGATCCAATCTAGTATACCGGCGACGGTAAACACCTATCGAGGGGTGTGGTCAGGGCAGAACTGACGCGAGGCGTTACCATGCTTTCACATATGGATCAACAATGGAGGCCGTGGGTTTTGTTTGAAACCCTCTCCCACTCAATATTTTGAAAAACATGGAAGTTTTGACAAATTATGTATGATCAATATAGTATGAGCGGCACTCACCTATCCTATATGACATGTTATCAAATATGCATACAAAACATCCATCAATACATATTTATACATCCATGACATATCACAGAAAAAATAATTGACAGAATAACCAAGTTATGGTTCCATCCTAGAACAAAGAAAATAAAGATTACAAAATTCCATCCAAAGCATTCTTTGGGTCTTGAATTTTGTTCCGTCTTCTTGTATCCTTCTTTATGTAGCCTCTCCATTTATTTCTCATCCCAAGAATTATTTAAAATTTAAATATCCAAAAATTTAAATTTCAATTTCAAATTCCAAATTCGAATTTCAAATTTAAATTTTTAAACAATTTTAAACATCATGTGTAATAATATGTAATTTCAAAAATTTCAAATTTTTAATTATATATTTTTAAACATGATTTAAAATTAAATCTCTAATTTAAAAATCAAAATTTTCTGATTTTTGGACCATCGAACAGCCGTCCCCGTAGGCGGCAGCCGCCGTGGGCAGCCAATAACCCCGGAGGGGCTGGCAGCCCACGGCCACCCCATGTGCAGCCCTACCGGGCTACAGGCCAAGCCTGCAGCGCCAGGCTGCACGCCCAGGCTGGGCGCAGCAGCCGGCAGGCTGCAGGCAGCGCCTGCAGCCAGGGGCTGCACGCCCAGGCTGCGGCCAGCCTTGGGCAGGCCACGGCCACCTGGGCTGCAGGCCAAGCCTGCGGCCGGGGTGGTGTGGGCCTGCTTAGGGGCTGCAGCCCCACCAAAGGCCCGTCGGCCTATCCCGAGGGGTCGAGTCTCGATTTTCATGCCATATTACAATTTACCTATTAGGATCTCCAAAAATTAATTTGAATCCCAATTAAATTGAAATTTTCCACACAATCAAAATTTCAATCTTTAAATCAAATTTAACTTTTGGGAAAAATAAATTACGGTCTTCAATCTTCAATCTCCTCCAAGAATAATTACATAAAATTTCCTAAACCGTTTCCGGTGTACAAAAAATTCTAACCATAAAAATTCTAAGAGACAAAAAATAAAATCCATGGGAAAATTACAGTGTTAATAAACTGCTCCCATGGTTACATAAAAATTCCTAGATACAATTTTTCTAAATTCTAAGGAACTATAACCGGTATAAACAAGCATGCTTATAATAATTTAAAAAATTAAAATAACCACATACTTTATACATAATCCATGATAACAACATAAGGGAACCCTAGAATGCCACTCTCTAAATATCAAATCCATACATAAATAAAAAGACTAAGTAATTGTCTAATTTATGTACATGGCATAGTCATGAGATGGCTCTGATGCCAATTGTAGGAAAATAAATCGGTAAAAACGTATCAGAGTGGCGCAGCGGAACAATAAAAATTTTAAGATCGTTAAATATCTCATGATGCCATATACAATAAACCACCAACAATTAAAACTCATACCTTAAGGACGCCAATCTTGCAGGAGGAGAATGACCAGAGGCTTCATCCAACTAGCCTTCTCTACTATTCTCCAATTCCCGAATGGCTGAGTGTGTGGGCACTCTGAACCTCGATCAGTATGCTAGCACTGCTAGTCTTCTTCCGACCACCCAGATCTCTAAAGAACTTTATTGTCACGATGAGCTGTGCAACAATAAGCCTGCTAACCTGAGAGTCTGCGGTCTGAGAGAACTGGAGTGGCTGGACCTCTATTTATAGACCTGCATGAGGTGATTCTCTGAATTTGAATTGGATTAGGAAAAGATATTTTCCCTTATCCATATCCATAAAATCCGAATTTTCCAAGGGAGAATCTCCACAATTAAATTCGGTTTTCTTAGGATAAATCCAATCCAAATCTAAACAAGATTTTAACTAGAATTTTATCTCCCTTTTTCAACCAAAAAATCTGAAATTTCTAGGAGAAAGCCTTCTCCAAATTTTCGGCCACTTTTAGGATAAGGAAGAATCAAAATTCCACTAGGATTTTCAAGCTTGAATCTTATCTCAACCTTATCAAAAAATAACCGAATTTCCTAGGAGAGATTCTCCAAATTTTCGGCCACTTTTCAGGGAGGACAGAATCCAAATTCAACTGGGATTGAAACTTGAATTATTCCCTTGAATCTTATCCGCAAAAATCCGAATTTTTCCATGAGGATTATCCTCAAAAATTTCGTCCACTTTTGTTGGGATTTGGATTAAAAATTCAAGTAGGATTCCAACAAGATTATCCTCTCCAAATCCAACTCAAATTCGAATTTCAAACCTTATGGATTTTCCACAACAAATTCGAATCCTACTTGGACTGTGATTCAAAATTCGAATTTCAAATTTCAAATTCAAATTTCAAATTCAAATTTCAAATTTCAAATTTCAAATTTCAAATTTGAATTTAAATTTCAAATTTCAAATTCGAATTTCAAATTCAAATTTCAAATTCAAATTTCAAATTCAAAATTCAAAATTCAAATTTCAAAATTCAAATTTCAAATTTCAAAATTCAAATTTCAAATTCCACAAAACGGTTGTGTTTCATATTCTTGTTCTCATGGATAATTTTCTACAACTCCAATCTAATCTCAAATAAAATCATGGCAACTTTATTTGGAGTTCGAATAATTGTGTACTCTATTATCCAAAACAAAATCTGAATCCAACCGGAGAGAATCTTGTCTACCATCCTAATCCTGTGTCATCACCATCCATGCATAATAAACTAGCCAATAGCATACACAAATCAATTTGCCAAACGTTAAGGAATTATGTGGAGCTAGTAGAGGGACTGATTGGACATATATAATCGGGCTCCCGTGATTCCATATGATCATCATTCTTTACCGAACAACTCAATCATATGATCACTAGTTTCAGAGTCACACCACTATAAACCTGAAACTGAACTCCCAATTATATACCGTATTACGTAAGCTTGTGACGAGCTACTATGCAATGACCTTGTCATATATGCAAAACCCTCATATGATATCCATGATCAGCCTTAGGTCAAAGTCCGTTTAATCCTACTGATCAGGCTATCTTAAAGTTCCATTATACTACCGAATTAAGAAAATGATTATTCACAATATGTGAATAAGAAGTCATCCGCCCAGCAGATGACCCAAGGCCTTGTCCATTTTCACATTCAGTATAATGCCTTTAAGAGGATACCTTTAACTCCTCAGAGCTATGATTCCGATATCTGCAAACAAACCCTTCATCGTATACAAGTCATGCACCCAACGAACCGGTCTATAAGCTTACTACCTCTGAGATGCTTTAGCCATTGGAACATCAAAGTACACAAGTCATATACATGAAGTAGTTCATTTACTCAGGATTAAGGTTATTACACAATGAACGTCAAAAGCAGATTGATCCACTCATAGCGGACTACGTAGATCAATCACACTTTAGTCCAGGTCTAATATGTCACCACCGAGCAACATATCCATGTCTCTACTTAGGAGTCCAGCTCCAGACAGTCAAGACAAACCGTCCCCTCTAAGGCTTTAGACAACATAATAGTCTTAACATGAGTTAGATGCTCGGTCTAACCCCATAGACTACAGACCATAGTTTAGACTGCTAACTTTAGAACATTGTCTTCTCGCATACAAAAGTCCATTGCATGCAACGTTCTAACAGTTTTAACCCAAGCAGTCAGTGAGCCATATTTACTTACATTTACTTTAACATGTAAATAAGGCGAGGACAGATAGCAATGTAATGAATAACCTCTATGTATAATTTTATTATCCAGTTCAAAATGAATACATCAAAATGTCTCTAATACTTAGGGCATTTCCTAACAGTCTTGACATCCATTTGCCAGATCTCGTAATCGAGAGTAGCAGCAACTGACAGAAGAATACGGATAGACTTCAGCATAGCAATAGGCATAAAGGTTTCATCATAATCGATTCCAGCCTTTTACATGTACCCCTTTGCAACCAATCTAGCTTTGAAAGTTTCTACTCTCCCTTTCGCATACTTCTTTCTTTTGTAGAGCCACTTGCATCCAATGGGTTTTATCCCATCTGGTAGATCTACAAGTTCCCAAACAGAGTTAGATTTCATTGAATCCATCTCATTGTTCATGGCCTGTTTCAAAGATTTAGAATCAACATCATTTATAGCTTCATCATAAGTGATCGGATCATCCTCATGCTCATGAGCCTTGGCTTGGTATACCTCAGCATCATACATGAAGAAATTAGGCTTCTTTAAAACCCTCCCACTATGACGAGGTATCCTAAATTGTTGATCATCCACAGGTTTTTCACTGGAACACAGACTTGTGTCCAAGACTGAAACCTGTGGAGTAGTTCTTTCACCTGACAACTCTTCTAGCACCATTTTGCTTCAAAGCTTAAAGTCATTCATGTGACTTTCCTCCAAGAATATTGCATGGGTTGATACAATGACTTTTTGTTCCTTCAGGTTATAAAAAAGATCTCCTTTAGTTCCCTTAGGATACCCTACAAATATGCATAATTCTGATCTTGGTTCCAACTTCTTTGCATCCCCATTTAGTACATGTGCCGGGCAGCCTCATATTCTCATATGTCCAAGGGAGGGCTTCCTGCCATGCCACAATTCATACGGAGTCCTAGGAATTGGGTACACACATCCATACCTCGAGTAATCGTTTATAAAGGAGACATAATACTCTAACCCTCCTCGTGCTGTGACGTTCATGGGGCCACATACATCAATGTGCACAATTTCTAAGAGTTCTTAAGCCCTAGTACCCTTAGCTCCAAAAGACCTCTTAGTCATCTTACCCTCAAGACAAGACTCACATTGAGGAAGACGTACCTCCTCCAGAGATTCTAAAGGACCGTCTTTCACCAACCTTTGAATCCTATCCTGATTAATATGAGCAAGTCTTAAATGCCAAAGATATGCCTTGTTAGAGTGAGAAACTTTCTACCTTTTAAAGTTATTTGTTAATTCGGTGTCAAGCAGTGAGTACATCTTTGGTTTGATCAAATACAAGTTTCCATCCATCCATCTAGAATAGATAAAAGGCTTATTTTTACGAATATCAACTCTTTTACTAAAAAAAACTGAATAAGAATCATTTATTAAACAAGCTACCGATATAAGGTTCCTCCTAAAATTAGGAAAATAAAAACAGTCTTTCAATTATATAAATCTAAATTTATCAAAATATAGATGTACGTCTCCCACTGCCTCAGCTACCGTCTCAGATCCGTAACAAGAGGCTCCTATCATGTAGACTTATCATTTCCACAAACCCCTACATAGAAACACAAACATGGTTAATGGCTCTCGAATCAATGACTAAAGTGTCTTTCGATTCTTCCATCAAACACAATTCTAAATAATGAAGTTCCTTACCTTCCTTGCCCTTGGCAGCTAGGAATTCTCGGCAAGCCTTCTTAAAGTGACCTACCTTCCCACAGTGGAAGCATTTGGACTTTTTAGGGTCCTTGGGCTTCTTCTTCTTCTTCTTCCCATCTGAGACAGGAGGATTAGAAGAACTGGAAGTTGCTTGCTTCTTATTTAGCCTCTTCCTCTTCTGTAAGGGTTTGGAAGATTCCACCAAATTGGCCTCTTCTTTGAGTTGGACCGCATCCCCGTCCTTGATCATCCACTCATAAGCTTGGAGTTGCTTCATGAGCTTGGTGAGTCCTAAACCCTACAAAATCTTTTGATAGAGTTTTAATCACCATCTCGATTTGGGTGTTGTAGTCTAACTCAGCACCATTCTCGGCAGCCTCAACAAAGAATCCCATTAGAGTGATCATATGGTCCTTCACCGGAGCACCTGCTTTTTGCTTAGAGTTCATAATGCTGGTAATAGCAGACTGTCGATCCAATTTTTCTTGGCCTTCGAACATATCCTCCAGATTTTCCATGATCTCCCTAGCAACTTGATAAGTCTCATGTTGCTTTTGTAAAGCACTCGTCATGCTATCTCGTTGGATTCTCTCCAATGAGTATAGGCAACTGGGACCTCCTCAAGTAGCGTATTAGGCTTGGGCCCAGGTGGGCATGGTTCGTCTAGCACGAACTTGTGTCTCTCACAACTAAGAACTATTAGTAGATTTCTCTTCCAGTCTTTGTAATTATCGCCATTAAGTTTATTCTCGGTAAGTATTGAAATGAGGGGTGTCGTGATATTTTGAACTGAAATAAAATTATACTAGACATCATTACAAAGCCCAAGCAAATATAGAGATGATTTAGCAAATAAAACATGCAAGTATGTTCCTACATGAAACTTGAAAAAACATATAACATTACAATAGTAATTCTTAGCACCTATTGCCCCAAGCCACTGAAAGGTGGTCATGAGACAAATAACCAAAACATGGACCCTGTCTAATTAACATATGTTGCCTTAAATCCTCCAAGGTTAAGACATATATTAATAACCACTTATTTTGGCCACCAGTTTAGTTAACAGAGCTTCTAGGAAAGGTTCATAACTAAATGAGTCTTGAGTGTATATCCATTGTTTACGTAGCCCTATCCACGTCCTACCAAGCCACCGAGGGGTGCTCATGAATAAAAACATGCCTGAACACGTTTTCCATATAGGAGATCTGTTAGGAAATGCCCTAAGTATTAGAGACATTTTGATGTATTCATTTTGAACTGGATAATAAAATTATACTTAGAGGTTATTCATTACATTGCTATCTGTCCTCGTCTTATTTACATGTTAAAGTAAATGTAAGCAAATATGGCTCACTGACTGCTTGTGTTAAAACTGTTAGAACGTTGCATGCAATGGACTTTTGTATGCGAGAAGACAATGTTCTAAAGTTAGCAGTCTAAACTATGGTCTGTAGTCTATGGGGTTAGACCGAGCATCTAAGTCATGTTAAGACTATTATGTTGTCTAAAGCCTTGGAGGGGATGGTCTGTCTTGACTGTCTGGAGCTGGACTCCCAAGTAGAGACATGGATATGTTGCTCGGTGGTGACATATTAGACCGGGACTAAAGCATGATTGATCTACGTAGTCCGCTATGAGTGGATCAATCTGCTTTTGACGTTCATTGTGCAATAACCTTAATCCTGAGTAAATGAACTACTTCATGTATATGACTTGTGTACTTTGATGTTCCAATGGCTAAAGCGTCTCAGAGGTAGTAAGCTTATAGAACGGTTCGTTGGGTGCATGACTTGTATACGATGAAGGGTTTGTTTGCAGATATCAGAATCATAGCTCTGAGGAGTTAAAGGTATCCTCTTAAAGGCATTATACTGAATGTGAAAATGGACAAGGCCTTGGGTCGTCTGCTGGGCGGATGACTTCTTATTCACATATGGTAAATAATCATTTTCTTGATTCGGTAGTATAATAGAACTTTAAGATAGCCTGATCAGTAGGATTAAACGGACTTTGACCTAAGGCTGATCATGGATATCATATGAGGGTTTTGCATATATGACAAGGTCATTGGATGGTAGCTCGTCACAGGCTTACGTAATACGGTATATAATTGGGAGTTCAGTTTCAGGTTTATAGTGGTGTGACTCTGAAATTAGTGATCATATGATTGAGTTGTTCGGTACAGAATGATGATCATATGGAATCACGGGAGCCCGATTATATATGTCCAATCAGTCCCTCTACTAGCTCCACATAATTCCTTAACGTTTGGCAAATTGATTTGTGTATGCTATTGGCTAGTTTATTATGCATGGATGGTGATGACACAGGATTAGGATGGTAGAAAAGATTCTCTCCGGTTGGATTCAGATTTTGTTTTGGATGATAGAGTACACAATTATTCGAACTCCAAATAAAGTTGCCATGATTTTATTTGAGATTGGATTGGAGTTGTAGAAAATTATCCATGAGAACAAGAATATGAAATACAACCGTTCTGTGGAATTTGAAATTTGAATTTTGAAATTTGAAATTTGAATTTTGAAATTTGAAATTTGAATTTGAAATTTGAATTTGAAATTCGAATTTGAAATTTGAATTTGAAATTTAAATTTGAAATTTGAAATTTGAAATTTGAAATTTGAATTTGAAATTTGAAATTTGAAATTTGAAATTTGAATTTGAAATTTGAATTTGAAATTTGAAATTCAAATTTTGAATCACAATCCAAGTAGGATTCGAATTTGTTGTGGAAAATCCACAAGGTTTGAAATTCGAATTTGAGTTGGATTTGGAGAGGATAATCTTGTTAGAATCCTGCTTGAATTTTGAATCAAAATCCCAACAAAAGTGGGTGAATTTTTTGAGGATAATCCTCAATGGAAAATTCGGTTTTTGTGGATAAGATTCAAGGGAAAATTCAAGTTTCAAACCTAGTTGAATTTGGATTCTCTCCCTCCCTAAAAGTGGCCGAAATTTTGGAGCCTTAATCCTAGGAAATTCGGTTATTTTTGGATAAGGTTGAGGTGAGATTTAGCTTGAAAAATCCTAGTGGAATTTTGATTCTTCCTTATCCTAAAAGTGGCCGAAAATTTGGAGAAGATTTTCTCCTAAAGATTTCGGATTTTTTGGTTGAAAAAGGTAGATAAAATTCTAGTTAAAATCTTGTTGAGATTTGGATTGGATCTATCCTAAGAAAACCGAATTTTTAGTGGAGATTCTCCCTTGGAAAAATTCGGATTTTATGGGTTTGGATAAGGGAAAATATCTTTTCCTAATCCAATTCAAATTCAGAGATTCACCTCATGCAGGTCTATAAATAGAGGTCCTGCCACTCCAGTTCTCTCAGACCACAAACTCTCAGGTGAGCAGGCTTATTGTTGCACAGCTCATCGTGACAATAAAGTTCTTTAGAGATCTGGGTGGTCGGAAGAAGACTAGCAGTGCTAGCATACCGATCGAGGTTCAGAGTGCCACACACTCAGCCATTCGGGAATTGGAGAATAGTAGAGAAGGCTAGTTGGTTGAAGCCTCCGGTCATTCTCCTCCTGCATATTGGCGTCCTTGAGGTATGAGTTTTAATTGTTGTTGATTTATTGTATATGGCATCATGAGATATTTAACGATCTAAAAATTTTTATTGTTCCACTGCGCCACTCTGATACGTTTTTACCGGTTTATTTTCCTACAATTGGTATCAGAGCCATCTCATGACTATGCCATGTACATAAATTAGACAATTACTTAGTCTTTTTATTTGTGTATAGATTTGATATTTAGAGAGTGGCATTCTAGGGTTCCTTTATGTTGTTATCATGTATTATGTATAAAGTATGTGGTTATTTTAATTTTTTGAATTATTATAAGCATGCTTGTTTATACCGATTATGGTTCCTTAGAATTTAGAAAAATTGTATCTAGGAATTTTTATGTAACCATGGGAGCAGTTTATTAACACTGTAATTTTCCCATGGATATTAATTCTTGTCTCTTAGAATTTTTATGGTTAGAATTTTTGAACACCGGAAACGGTTTAGGATTTTTTATGTAATTATTCTTGGAGGAGATTGAAGATTGAAGACCGTAATTTATTTTCCCAAAAGTTAAATTTAATTTAAAGATTGAAATTTTGATTGTGTGGAAAATTTCAATTTAATTGGGATTCAAATTAATTTTTGGAGATCCTAATAAGTAAATTGGAATATGGCACGAAAATCGAGACACGACCCCTCGGGATAGGCCGACAAACCTTGGTGGGGCTGTAGCCCCTGCCCTCGGGCAGGATGGGGCTGCGGCAGCCCCTGTGCAGGCCCACACCACCCACGGCTGCAGGCTCTGCAGCCTGGCGTGCAGCCTGGCGCTGCAGGCTTGGCCTGCAGCCCGGCAGGGCTGCACAAGGGGCGGCCGTGGGCTGCCAGCCCCTCCGGGGTTAGTGGCTGCCCACGGCGGCTACTGCCTACGGGGGCGGCGGTCCGACGGTCCAAAAATCAGAAAATTTTGATTTTTAAATTTGAGATTTAATTTTAAATCATGTTTAAAAATATGTAATTAAAAATTTGAAATTTTTGAAATTACATATTATTACACATGATGTTTTAAAATTGTTTAAAATTTAAATTTGAAATTTGAAATTTAAATTTGAAATTCGAATTTGGAATTTGAATTTGAAATTTAAATTTTTGGAAGATTTAAATTTTAAATAATTCTTGGGATGAGAAATAAATGGAGAGGCTACATAAAGAAGGATACAAGAAGACGGAACAGAATTCAAGACCCAAAGAATGCTTTGGAGGGAATTTTGTAATCTTTATTTTCTTTGTTCTAGGATGGAACCATAGCTTGGTTATTCTGTTAATTATTTTTTCTGTGATATGTCATGGATGTATAAATATGTATTGATGGATGTTTTGTATGCATATTTGATAACATGTCATATAGGATAGGTGAGTGCCGCTCATACTATATTGATCATACATAATTTGTCAAAACTTGCATGTTTTTCTAAATATTGAGTGGGAGAGGGTTTCAAACAAAACCCACAGCCTCCATTGTTGATCCATATGTGAAAGCATGGTAACGCCTCGCGTCAGTTCTGACCTGACCACACCCCTCGGTAGGTGTTTACCGCCGCCGGTATACTAGATTGGATCTCCTATGTGGAAAACGTGTTCGGGTGCGATCCTATTCATGACCACCCCTCGGTGGCTTGGTAGGACGTGGATCGGGCTACGTAAACAATGGTTATACACTCAAGACTCGTTTAGTTATTAACCTTCCCTAGAAGCTCTGTTAACTAAACTGGTGGCCAAATAAGCGGTTATTAATATATGTCTTAACCTTGGAGGATTTAAGGTAACATATATTAATTGGACGGGGTCCATGTTCCGGCTATTTGTTCTCATGACCACCCCTCGGTGGCTTGGGGCAATAGGTGTTGAGAATTACCGTTGCAATGCTACATGTTTTTTTTTAAGTTTCATGTAGGAACATACTTGTATGTTTTTATTTGCTAAATTATCTGTATATTTGCTTGGGCTTTGTAATGATGTCTAGTATAATTTTATTTCAGTTCAAAATGTCACCGACACCCCTCATTTCAATACTTACTGAAAATAAGTTGAATGGCGACAATTATAAAGATTGGAAAAGAAATCTATTAATAGTTCTCAGCTGCGAGAGACACAAGTTCGTACTGGACGAACCATGCCCACCTGGGCCCAAACCTGACACACCACTTGAGGAGGTCCCGGTTGCCTATAATCGTTGGAGAGAATCCAATGAAATAGCTCGATGCTACATCCTTGCTAGCATGACGAGTGCTTTACAAAAGCAGCATGAGACTTATCAAGTTGCTGGGGAGATCATGGAAAATCTGGAGGACATGTTCGGAGGCCAAGAAAAATTGGCTCGACAGTCCGCTATAACCAGCATTATGAACTCCAAGCAAAAGGCGGGTGCTCCGGTGAAGGACCATATGATCACTCTAATGGGATTCTTCGCTGAGGCTGCCGAGAATGGTGCTGAGTTAGACTACAACACCCAGATCGAGATGGTGTTCAAGACCCTATCTAAAGATTTTGTGGGGTTTAAGGCCGCATACAATCTGGCGACAAAGGAGTTAGGACTTACCGAGCTCATGAAGTAACTACAGGCTTATGAGCGGATGATCAGGGATGAGGATGTGGTCCGACCTAAAGGAGACGCCAATTTGGCGGAATCTTCCAATCCCTCACGGAAGAGGAAGAGGCCAAATAAGAAGCAAGTGGCTTCCAGTTCTTCTAATCCTCCTGTCTCGGACGGGAAGAAGAAGAAGAAGAACAAGAAGCCAAAGGACCCTAAAAAGTCCAAATGCTTCCACTGTGGGAAGGTAGGTCACTTCAAGAAGGCTTGCTGGGAATTCCTAGCCTCCAAGGGCAAGGAAGGTAAGGAACTTCATTACTTAGAAGCGTGTTTGGTGGAAGAATCGAAAGACACATGGGTCATTGATTCGGGCGCCACTAATCATGTTTGTGTTTCTATGCAGGGGTTCGTGGAAACGAGAAGTCTACATGATAGGAGCCTCTCGTTGCGGACTGGAGATGGTAGCTTTGTGGTGGCTGAGGTAGTGGGAGACGTTCATCTTTATTTTGATCAATTTAGGTTTATTTTATTGAAAGACTGTTTTTATGTTCCTAATTTTAGGAGGAACCTTATATCGGTAGCTTGTTTAATAAAGGATTCTTATTCAGTTTCTTTTAGTAAAAGAGTTGATATTCGTAGAAATAAGTCTTTTATCTGTTCTGGATGGATGGAAACCTATATTTGATCAGACCAAAGATGTACTCACTGCTTGACACTGAATTAATTGATAACTCTAAAAGGTTGAAAGTTTCTCACTCTAACAAGGCGTATCTTTGGCATTTAAGACTTGGTCATATTAATCAGGATAGGATTCAAAGATTGGTGAAAGACGGTCCTCTGGAATCTCTGGAGGAGGTACGACTTCCCCAATGTGAGTCTTGTCTAGAGGGTAAGATGACTAAGAGGTCTTTTGGAGCTAAGGGTACAAGGGCTAAGGAGCTCTTAGAAATTGTGCACACTGACGTATGTGGCCCCATGAACGTCACAGCACGAGGAGGGTTCGAGTATTATGTCTCTTTCATAGATGATTACTCGAGGTATGGATATGTGTATCTGATGCACCGCAAGAGCGAAACCTTTGATAAGTTCAAAGAGTATCGTGCGGAAGTGGAAAAGCAATTGGATAAATCCATAAAGACACTTCGATCTGATCGAGGTGGCGAATACCTCTCCGATGAATTTCTAGGACATCTTGTAGAGAACGGGATATTATCCTAATTGACTGCACCTGGTACTCCACAACAGAATGGTGTAGCCGAAAGGAGAAACAGGACCTTATTGGATATGGTACGGTCCATGATGAGTTACTCAACGCTGCCATTATCATTTTGGGGACATGCTTTACAAACGGCGTGCTATATTCTGAACCAGGTTCCCAGCAAATCAATTCCTAGAACTCCGTATGAATTGTGGCGTGGCAGGAAGCCCTCCCTTGGACATATAAGAATATGGGGCTGCCCGGCACATGTACTGGATGGGGATGCGAAGAAGTTGGAACCAAGATCAGAATTATGCATGTTTGTAGGGTATCCAAAGGGAACTAAAAGAGGTCTGTTCTATAACCCGAAGGAACAAAAGGTCATTGTCTCAACCCATGCGACATTCTTGGAGGAAAGTCACATGAATGACTTTAAGCCTCGAAGCAAAGTGGTGCTAGAGGAGTTATCGGGTGAAAGAACTGCTCCACAGATTTCGGTCTTGGACGCAAGTCCGAGTTCCAGTGAAAGACCTGCAGACGATCAACAATTTAGGGTGCCTCGTCGTAGTGGGAGGGTTTCTAAGAAACCTAATTTCTTTATGTATGATGCTGAGGTATACCAGGCCGAGGCCCATGAGCATGAGGAAGATCCGGTCACATATGATGAAGCTATAAAGGATGTTGATTCTAGATCTTGGAAACAGGCTATGAACAATGAGATGGATTCTATGAAATCCAACTCTGTTTGGGAACTTGTAGATTGCCGGATGGGATAAAACCCATTGGATGCAAATGGGTCAACAAAAGAAAGAAGGATGTGGAAGGGAGAGTGGAAACTTTCAAAGCTAGACTGGTTGCAAAGGGATACACGCAAAAGGCTGGAATCGATTACGAGGAAACCTTTTCGCCTGTTGCTATGCTGAAGTCTATCCATATTCTTCTGTCCATTGCTGCGGCTCTCGATTACGAGATCTGGCAAATGGATGTCAAGACGGCATTCTTGAATGGCCATCTTGAAGAGTGTATCTATATGATACAGCCCGAAGGGTTCGTAGCAAAAGGCCAAGATAGGAAAGTCTGCAAGTTGCTTAGATCCATTTATGGATTAAAGCAGGCATCCCGCTCATGGAACCAGAGGTTTGATCAAGCGATTAAGACATTTGGTTTTGAGCAGAACGTTGATGAACCTTGTGTTTATAAACGTATTAAGGATGGAAAAGTGGTCTTTCTGATACTCTATGTCGATGATATACTACTCATAGGGAATGATGTAGGGAACTTATCATCGGTCAAGCTTTGGTTACACCAACAGTTTGACATGAAGGACTTGGGAGAAGCTAATTATGTTCTAGGCATTCGTCTCTTCAGAGATCGAAAGAACAAAATGATAGCGTTATCCCAAGCTTCATACATAGATAAAATAATTGACAAATATGCAATGCTAGAGGCAAAGAAAGGCTCACAACCTTCTATTGCCGGTTTAACTCTTTCATTGGATGACTGTCCCAAGACATCGGAAGAAAGAGAGCGTATGAGTAAGGTCCCTTATGCATCCGCTGTGGGTAGCCTTATGTACGCTATGCTTTGCACTCGTCCGGACATATGTTTTGCAGTAGGTATGGTGAGTCGATATCAAGCGAATCCTGGAACCAAGCACTGGCAAGCAGTAAAGCATATACTCAAGTATCTTAAGAGAACGAGGGATTATATGCTAGTGTATTCTGGAGGGGACCTAACACCCGTAAGATATACGGACTCAGACTTCCAGACTTGTAAGGATTCGAGGAAATCGACATCTGGATCAGTGTTTTTACTCGGAGGAGGCGCCATTGTGTGGAGGAGCGTGAAGCAGGGCTGCACAGCTGACTCTACTATAGAGGCTGAGTATGTGGCTGCGGCTGAGGCATCTAAAGAAGCGGTTTGGCTCCGCAAGTTCTTTAGAGACCTTGAGGTCATTCCGGGTGTTGACAAGCCTATCACACTTTACTATGATAATACAGGGGCTATTACCAACACAAGGGAATCTAGGCACCACAAGAGGACCAAGCACATCGATCGGAGGTATCACATTATTAGAGGGCATGTGGAGACAGGACAAGTGGATGTATGTAAGATCGCGTCCGAGGACAACATCGCTGATCCCTTTACTAAGACTTTGGTAGCTAGAAGCTTTGAGAGGCATGTAGAGGCGATGGGGATGCGTAACATGGCACATCTGCTGGCTTAGGGCAAGTGGGAGATTGTTAGGAAATGCCCTAAGTATTAGAGACATTTTGATGTATTCATTTTGAACTGGATAATAAAATTATACTTAGAGGTTATTCATTACATTGCTATCTGTCCTCATCTTATTTACATGTTAAAGTAAATGTAAGCAAATATGGCTCACTGACTGCTTGTGTTAAAACTGTTAGAACGTTGCATGCAATGGACTTTTGTATGCGAGAAGACAATGTTCTAAAGTTAGCAGTCTAAACTATGGTCTGTAGTCTATGGGGTTAGACCGAGCATCTAAGTCATGTTAAGACTATTATGTTGTCTAAAGCCTTGGAGGGGATGGTCTGTCTTGACTGTCTGGAGCTGGACTCCCAAGTAGAGACATGGATATGTTGCTCGGTGGTGACATATTAGACCGGGACTAAAGCGTGATTGATCTACGTAGTCCGCTATGAGTGGATCAATCTGCTTTTGACGTTCATTGTGCAATAACCTTAATCCTGAGTAAATGAACTACTTCATGTATATGACTTGTGTACTTTGATGTTCCAATGGCTAAAGCGTCTCAGAGGTAGTAAGCTTATAGAACGGTTCGTTGGGTGCATGACTTGTATACGATGAAGGGTTTGTTTGCAGATATCAGAATCATAGCTCTGAGGAGTTAAAGGTATCCTCTTAAAGGCATTATACTGAATGCGAAAATGGACAAGGCCTTGGGTCGTCTGCTGGGCGGATGACTTCTTATTCACATATGGTGAATAATCATTTTCTTGATTCGGTAGTATAATGGAACTTTAAGATAGCCTGATCAGTAGGATTAAACGGACTTTGACCTAAGGCTGATCATGGATATCATATGAGGGTTTTGCATATATGACAAGGTCATTGGATGGTAGCTCGTCACAGGCTTACGTAATACGGTATATAATTGGGAGTTCAGTTTCAGGTTTATAGTGGTGTGACTCTGAAATTAGTGATCATATGATTGAGTTGTTCGGTACAGAATGATGATCATATAGAATCACGGGAGCCCGATTATATATGTCCAATCAGTCCCTCTACTAGCTCCACATAATTCCTTAACGTTTGGCAAATTTATTTGTGTATGCTATTGGCTAGTTTATTATGCATGGATGGTGATGACATAGGATTAGGATGGTAGACAAGATTCTCTCCGGTTGGATTCAGATTTTGTTTTGGATAATAGAGTACACAATTATTCGAACTCCAAATAAAGTTGCCATGATTTTATTTGAGATTGGATTGGAGTTGTAGAAAATTATCCATGAGAACAAGAATATGAAATACAACCGTTTTGTGGAATTTGAATTTTGAATTTTGAAATTTGAATTTTGAATTTTGCAATTTGAAATTTGAATTTTGAATTTGAAATTTGAATTTGAAATTTGAATTTGAAATTCGAATTTGAAATTTGAATTTGAAATTTAAATTTGAAATTTGAAATTTGAAATTTGAATTTGAAATTTGAAATTTGAAATTTGAAATTTGAATTTGAAATTTGAATTTGAAATTTGAAATTCAAATTTTGAATCACAGTCCAAGTAGGATTCGAATTTGTTGTGGAAAATCCACAAGGTTTGAAATTCGAATTTGAGTTGGATTTGGAGAGGATAATCTTGTTAGAATCCTACTTGAATTTTGAATCAAAATCCCAACAAAAGTGGGCGAATTTTTTGAGGATAATCCTCAATGGAAAATTCGGTTTTTGTGGATAAGATTCAAGGGAAAATTCAAGTTTCAATCCTAGTTGAATTTGGATTCTCTCCCTCCCTAAAAGTGGCCGAAATTTTGGAGCCTTAATCCTAGGAAATTCGGTTATTTTTGGATAAGGTTGAGGTGAGATTTAGCTTGAAAAATCCTAGTGGAATTTTGATTCTTCCTTATCCTAAAAGTGGCCGAAAATTTGGAGAAGATTTTCTCCTAAAGATTTCAGATTTTTTGGTTGAAAAAGGTAGATAAAATTCTAGTTAAAATCTTGTTGAGATTTGGATTGGATCTATCCTAAGAAAACCGAATTTTTAGTAGAGATTCTCCCTTGGAAAAATTCGGATTTTATGGGTTTGGATAAGGGAAAATATCTTTTCCTAATCCAATTCAAATTCAGAGATTCACCTCATGCAGGTCTATAAATAGAGGTCCTGCCACTCCAGTTCTCTCAGACCACAGACTCTCAGGTGAGCAGGCTTATTGTTGCACAGCTCATCGTGACAATAAAGTTCTTTAGAGATCTGGGTGGTCGGAAGAAGACTAGCAGTGCTAGTATACCGATCGAGGTTCAGAGTGCCCACACACTCAGCCATTCGGGAATTGGAGAATAGTAGAGAAGGCTAGTTGGTTGAAGCCTCCGGTCATTCTCCTCCTGCATATTGGCGTCCTTGAGGTATGAGTTTTAATTGTTGTTGATTTATTGTATATGGCATCATGAGATATTTAACGATCTAAAAATTTTTATTGTTCCGCTGCGCCACTCTGATACGTTTTTACCGGTTTATTTTCCTACAAGATCCAACCTAGTATACCGACAACGGTAAACACATACCAAGGGGTGTGGTCAGGGCAGAACTAACATGGGGCGTTACCGTGCTTTGACATATGGATCAACAATGGAGGCCGTGGGTTTTGTTTAAAACCCTCTCCCACTTAATATTTTGAAAAACATGCATGTTTTGACAAATATGTATGATCAATATAGTCTGAGCGACATTCACCTATCCTATATGACATGTTATCAATTATGCATACAATTCATCCATCAATACATATTCATCCATCCATGACATATCATAGAAAAAATAATTAACAGAAAAATAACCAAGCCATGGTTCCATCCTAGAACAAAGAAAAAAAAGATTACAAAATTCCATCCAAAGCATTCTTTGGGTCTTGAATTTTGTTCCGTCTTCTTGTATCCATCTTCATGTAGTCTCTTGATTTATTTCTCATCCCAAGAATCATTTAAAATTTAAATTCCAAAATTTAAATTTCAAATTCGAATTTCACATTTAAATTTCAAATTCAAATTTTAAACAATTTAAATTTCATGTGTAATAATTTGTAATTTCAAAAAATTTAAATTACATATTTTTAAACATGATTTAAAATTAAATCTCAAATTTAAAATATCAAAATTTTTAATTTTCGGCCCTTTTGACCTATCGGCCGACAGGGCTCGGAGGCCCACAGCCACCGTGGGCAACCCCTAGCCCCCAGGGGGGATGGCAGCCCACGAACACAGGCCGGGTGCAGTCCTGTCAGCCTGCAGCCTCAAGCTGCATGCTCAGGTGGGCACAGTAGCCGCCAGGCTGCAGCAAGCACCTGCAACCATGGGCTACATGCCCAAGTGGGCGTAGCAGCCCGCCACGCTACAGGCAGCGCTTATAGCCATGGGCTGCATGCCCGAGTCTCGACTAGCCCCTAGGGGGGCAATGGCCACCCCTGGCTGCAGGCAAAGCCTACGGCTGTGGGTGGTCCATGCTTGGACAGGGGCTGCCACTGCCCCATCCTACCCGAGGGCAGGCGCTACAGCCCCGCCAAGGTCGGTGGCCTATCCCGAGGGGGTCTATCCTCAATTTCTGTGTCATATTCCAATTTACCCATTAGGATCTCCAAAAATTAATTTGAGTCCTAATTAAATTGAAATTTTCCACACAAACAAAATTTCAACCTTTAAATTAAATTTAACTTTTGGGAAAAAATAAATTATGGTCTACAAACTTCAATCTCTTCCAAGAATAATAACATAAAATTTTCTAAACTGTTTTCAGTATACAAAATTCTAATCATAATAATTCTAAGAGACAAAAATTAAAATCTATGGGAAAATTACGGTGATGATAAACCGCTCTCATGGTTACATAAAAAAAAATTCCTTGATACAATTTTCTAAATTCTAAGGAACCATAACCGGCATAAAACAAGCATACTTATAATAATTGAAAAAATTAAAATAACCACATACTACATACATAATACATGATAACAACATAAAGGAACCTAGAATGCCACTCTCTAAATATTAAATCCATACATAAATAAAAAGACTAACTAATTGTCTAATTTATGTACATGGGATAGTCATGAGATGGCTCTGATACCAATTGTAAGAAAAAATCGATAAAAACTCATCAGAGCGGTGCAGTAGAATAACAAAAGAAAAAAATTTACATGATCATTAAATATCTTGTGATACCATATACAATAAACTAACAACAATAAAACTCATACCTCAAGAGGACGCCAAACTATAGGAGGAGAATGACTGGAGGGCTTCAACCAACTAGCCTTCTCTACTATTCTCTAATTCCTAGATGGCAGAGTATGTGGGCACTCAGTTCCTCGACTGGTATGCTAGCACTGCTAGTCTTCTTTCGACCACCCAGATCTCTAAAGAACTTATTGTCACGGTGAGTTATGCAATAATAAGCCTGCTCACCTGAGAGTCCGTAGTCTAAGAGAACTAGAGTGGTAGGAACCCTATTTATAGATTGGCATGAGGTGATCCCTTGAATTCAAATTAGAGTAGGAGAAGATTTTCTCCTTCAACCTCTCACAAAAAATCTGAATTTTCTAGGCCAAATCTTAAGGATAATTTTCGGCCATTCTAAGATTTTTGCAATTCAAATTCAAACAGGATTTTAACTTGAATTTTATCTCCTTATTTATCTATAAAAACTGAATTTCCCTAGGCCATAAATAAGGCTAGATTCGGCCACTTTAATAAGAGGAGAATCAAAATCCAAATAGGATTTTTCTAGCTTGAATTTAATCTTTCCCTTTTCCATTAAAACCAATAATCTCCCTTGAGATTATCCAATAATTTTAGGCCAAACTAGGGAGGAAGAGAATCAAAATTCAACTAGAATTTTCTTACTTGAATTTCCCTTGAACCTTATCCATAAAAACCAAAAATATCTAGGAGTATTTTCCTTAACAAATTTCAGCCAATTTAGTTGGGATTAGGATTCCAAATTCAAGCTGGATTCAAACAAGATTTTCCTCTCCATTATCCAAATCAAATTCGAATTCTAACCCTATGGAATTATCCACAAAAAATTTGAATCCTTCATGGATTGTGATTCAAAATTTGAATTCAAATTTCAAAGTTTAAATTTCAAAATTCAAACTTCAAATTCAAAATTCAAATTCAAATTTTGAATTCAAATTTCAAATTTAAATTTGAAATTCAAATGTCAAATTCAAATTTCAAACTTAAATTTCAAGTTCAAATTTCAAATTTCAAATTTCAAATTTCAAAATCCACAAAAAGTTTTATTTCAAATTTTGTTCTCACGGATAATTTTCTACAACTCCAATTCAATCTCAAATAAAATCATGGCAACTTTCTTTGGAGTTTGAATAATTGTGTATTCTATTATCCAAAACAAAATCTGAATCCAACCGGAGAGAATCTTGTCTACCATCCTAATCCTGTGTCATCACCATCCATGCATAATAAACTAGCCTATAGCATACACAAATCAATTTGCCAAACGTTAAGGAATTATGTGGAGCTAGTAGAGGGACCAATTGGACATATATAATCAGACTCCCGTGAATCCATATGATCATCATTCTATACCAAACAACTCAATCATATGATCACTTATTTCAGAGTCACACCACTATAAACCTGAAACTGAACTCCCAATTATGTACCGTATTACGAAAACCTGTGACAAGCTAGTGTCCAATGATCTTGTCATTTATGCAAAACCCTCATATGATATTCATGATCAACCTTAGGTCAAAGTTCATTCAATCATACTGATCAGGCTATCTTAAAGTTCCATTACACTACCGAATAAGAAAATGATTATTCATCACATGTGAATAAGAAGTCATCCATCCAGCAGACAACCCAAGGCCTTGTCTATTTTCACATCTAGTATAATGCCTTTAAGAGGATACCTTTAACTCCTTACAGCTATGATTTCGATAACTGTAAATAAACCCTTCATCGTATACAAGTCATGCACCTAACGAACCGATCTATAAGCTTACTACCTCTGAGATGCTTTAGCCATTGGAATATCAAAGTACATAAGTCACATACATGAAGTAGTTCATTTACTCAGGATTATGGTTATTGCATAATGAACATCAAAAGCAGATTGATCTACTCATAGTGGACTACGTAGATCAATCATGCTTTAGTCCCAGTCTTATATGTCACCCCCAAGCAGCATATCTATGTCTCTACTTAGAAGTCTATGCTCCTGACAATCAAGACAAACCATTCCCACCATGGCTTTAGACAATATAATAGTCTTAACATGAGTTAGATGCTCGGTCTAACCTTATAGACTACAGACCTTAGTTTAGACTGCTTACTTTAGAACATTGTCTTCTCGCATACAAAAGTCAATTGCATGTAACGTTCTAACAATTTTAACACAAGCAGTCAGTGAGCCTTATTTGCTTACATTTACTTTAACATGTAAATAGAATAAGGATAAATAGTAATGTAATGAATAACCTCTATATTATAATTTTATTATCCAGTTCAAAATAAATACATCAAAATGTCTCTCATGCTTAGGGAATTTCCTAACAATGAGCACAAAACCATGTCGCTATTGTTTGTAGTAGGTTACACACAACAACATGGTTCGTCCACGAACTAGGCAAACTCAAGAAATCAGTTTTGCCAATATCCTAGCCAATTTACAAGCTCGGCTAGATGGGTAAAAGAGACAGAACTAGAGATTTCAAGAATTATTAGAACAGAGAAACATAGAATGAGTAAACCCCCTTGTACCCCAAGTACTAGTAACAGAACCACGGCCAGTTGTGGAACCAATTATACCCCTAGTACCAGTTGCACCAGAAAGGGGCTTACATGCCCAACCAGTGATTAATCAGGAAGCCTTGTATGAGAGGTTCAGAAAAATAAAGCCATAAGAGTTTGAAGTGTCTACGGATCCATTAGAAGTGGAAGAATGGTTAGCTTCACTGCAGACCATTTTTGAGTTTATGAATCCTACAGACCAGGAAATGGTCCTTTGTGCTTCCTGCATGTTAAAGAAGGATGCATGATACTGGTGGGAGACTCTAAGAATGTAGAGAGATGTCAGGAAAATGACATGGAATGACTTCTTAGAGGAGTTTGACAGAAAGTTCTTCAACTTGGACACTCTTAGAGCTCAACAGAGAGAGTTTGACGACCTAAGGCAAGGTGATATAACAGTGACAGAGGCCTGTCACAAATACAATAGTCTCGCCCGATTATGTCCACACTTGGTACCCACAGAAAGAGAACAGATATGGAGGATGATTAATATGTTTCGACTGGACATAGCCATAATTATGGAAAGTGGTGAGACCCAGCCAAACATAGTAGCAAACTGTATGAGTAGAGCTATAAGGGTAGAACATCGTCTAGGCTGGGCAAAAGAAGAAAGAATGAAAGCTTAGGAAGAGAAGAATAATGAAAGAGATCTTGTGAAGCAAATTCAGAAAAACAACCAAGTAGGCCAAAATAGTAGGCCTAGCCAAGGAATAAAGTCTGGTCAGAAAAATAATCAAAGTCAGATGAACCCCAACAAGAGGAAGGCAAACCCAAATGAAAATTGGAGTCAAAATGCTCGAAACACTCAATGGAGACAAAGCCCCGAAGTTGTGCAAAACCGACAAGCATGCCCAAAGTGCGGAAGGATGCATAGTGGTGAGTGTAAATTTGGGACTACTGCATGTTACATCTGCGGTAAGGAAGGCCGTTATGCTAGGGTCTGTACATCCAAGCAACATAATTAACCAAGACCCTTCCAGTCTCGATAAACTGGCCAAGTCTATGCCATACAAGGACTCTCTACTCAGGTAGGGCATCAGGAGATGGCACCAAAGAAAGAGGCACACCTTTTAGCCTACACTAGGGAATACATAGAGGTAGGCACCTCCAATGTTATGACAGGTCAGCTTCTTATCGCTCAAAGCCCTGTATATATTTTGTTTGACTCAAGTGCATCACATTTATTTGCCTCGTATAACTTTGTAGAAAGAATTAGCTATGCTAAAGATAAAATTGGACAAGTATTTAAGACAACCTTGCCATCTGGTGAGGTATTACTGTCCGATTACTAGTTGCGTCATGTACCATTAATTGTTGCTAATAGAGGGTTATACATCGATCTAGTCATCCTAGAATTAGTTGGCTATGATATTATCCATATAATGGATTTCCTTGGGAAGTATAGTGCAATGATTTACTGTCGACGGCGAAAGGTGGTGTTCCAGTCTACAGGAGAAGATCAATTATAGTATGAAAGGCATTCTCAAAAATTGTCAAATATGCTGATCAGTTCTATCAAGGCAAGAAAGCTAATATCTAGTAGTTGTACTGGATATTTAGCCTATGTCACAGAGACAACCAAAGAGGTAAAGCTTTAACCTAATGATGTGCCTGTGATCAACGAATTTGTAGAAATGCTCCCAAAAGAATTGCTAGGGCTTCCCATGGATAGAGAAATCACCTTCAAAATTGAGTTGCTGTCTGGAACATCTCCAATTTCCAAGACCCCATACAAGATAGCTCCCTTAGAGCTTAAGGAATTACAAGTTCAATTGAAGGAATTGTTAGAGAAAGGTTTTATTCACCCTAGTTTTTTACCATGGGGAGCTCTAGTCCTCTTCGTGAAGAAAAAGGATGACACTTTAAGGATGTGCATAGATTATCGTGAACTCAATAAACTTATGATCAAGAACAAGTATCCACTGCCAAGGATCGATGACTTATTTGATCAGCCCAAGGGAGCCACGATCTTTTTAAAGATCGACCTTCGATTTGGTTACCACCAATTGAAGATCAAAGAAGGGGATATTCCAAAAACAGCATTTCGAACCTGGTTTGGGCACAATGAATTCCTTGTTATGCCTTTTGGATTGACGAATGCACCAGCTGCTTTTATGGTTTTAATGAATTGAGTATTTAAGGAATATTTAGACAAGTTTGTTAGAGCATTTATTGATGACATCATTATTTACTCAAAAAATTGAAAGGAATGTGAAGAGCATCTTCGGACTGCATTAAGCACTCTGAAGGAGCACCAATTGTATGCTAAGTTTTTAAAGTATGAATTCTAGCTAGATAAAGTCTATTTCTTAGGACATGTCGTCTCTAAAGATGGGATTTCAAAAGACCTAGCAAAGATAGAAGCAATAAGCAAATGGTCTCCTCCGAAGAGTATGATTGAGATCTGAAGTTTCTTAGGATTGGCATGATACTACCGCAGGTTTGTAGAAGGATTTGCAAGATTAGCTGCCCCTCTCATTGCCCTCAAACGTAAAGAAAAGAAATCTGAATGGACAAAGAAGTGTGAAGAGAGTTTCCAAGAATTGAAGAATCGGTTAACCAGTGCTTTGGTTCTTACAATCCCTAAGAATGTGGGAGAGTTTGACATTTATAGCGATACATCTAGGATGGGATTAGGAGTTGTCTTGATGTAGGAAGGAAAGATGATAGCTTATGCATCTCGCTAACTCAAGGAGTATGTGAAGAACTACCCCACTCACAATCTAGAGTTAGCAGTCATCATATTTGCACTTAAAATATGGTGACATTGTCTGTATGGAGTTCAGTGTAGGATCTTCACGGATCATTAGAGCTTAAAGCATTTATTCACCCAGAAGGAGCTATGAGACAAAGGAGATGGCTAGAACTGGTAAAGGACTATGACTATGAAATTTTATATCAGCTCGACAAGGTGAATAGAGTAGCAGATGCATTAAGTCATAAGTCTATAATGTCGGAGCAGGTAGCCATCAATAAACAACCCAAACTGCTTTAACATGAAATTTCCTCACTAGGAATGGAATTGATTTCAGGAAAATTGGTGCTATGCAACTTAAGCCAATGTTTTTTGAGGAAATTAAAGAGGCTCAGGAGTGAGATGTCATTCTTGGGAAGCTTAAGGATAAAGCCTCCCAAAATGAAAAGTCTGAGTTCCACCTCGCTGAAGATGGGGTATTACGGTTCCAAGGAAGGATCTGCGTACCCAATAATAAGGAATTACAAAAAAAAATTCTGACCGAAGCTCACGATACCCTTTATTCAGTACATCTTGGTAGTACCAAGATGTATCAAGATTTAAAGGAACAATTCTAGTGGAGAAACATGAAAAATGACATGGTTAAATATATCAATTATTGTTTGACGTGTCAAAGGGTCAAGGCAGAATAGCAAAGACCAGTAGGGGAGCTACAGCCACTAGAAATCCCATCATGGAAATGGGAAAAAGTGACTATGGACTTTGTGGTTGGATTACCTAAGACTAATGAAAGATACTATGCGATATGGTTAGTGGTGGATAGACTAACGAAATCAGCCCATTTTATACCCATAAAGATGACATATATGATAGAAAAACTGGCAGAGCTATACATCTCCAATATTGTGAGATTGCATGGAATGCTGACAATGATAATGTCAGATCTTGACAGCTGGTTCACATCAAATTTTTGGAGTAGTGTACAGGAAGCGATAGGCTCAGAACTAAGGTTCAGCATAGAATTTCATCCTCAGACTGATAGAAAATCGGAGCACACCATTCAAACATTGGAAGACATGCTTCGTGCATGTGCATTTAATTTTAAATGAGCATGGAATAAGAAGCTGTTAGGAAATGCCCTAAGTATTAGAGACATTTTGATGTATTCATTTTGAACTGGATAATAAAATTATACTTAGAGAGGTTATTCATTACATTGCTATCTGTCCTCGTCTTATTTACAAGTTAAAGTAAATGTAAGCAAATATGGCTCACTGACTGCTTGTGTTAAAACTGTTAGAACGTTGCATGCAATGGATTTTTGTATGCAAGAAGACAATGTTCTAAAGTTAGCAGTCTAAACTATGGTCTGTAGTCTATGGGGTTAGACCGAGCATCTAACTTATGTTAAGACTATTATGTTGTCTAAAGCCTTGGAGGGGACGGTCTGTCTTGACTGTCTGGAGCTGGACTCCCAAGTAGAGACATGGATATGTTGCTTGGAGGTGACATATTAGACCGGGACTAAAGCGTGATTGATCTACGTAGTCCGCTATGAGTGGATTAATCTGCTTTTGACGTTCATTGTGCAATAACCTTAATCCTGAGTAAATGAACTACTTCATGTATATGACTTGTGTACTTTGATGTTCCAATGGCTAAAGCGTCTCAGAGGTAGTAAGCTTATAGACCGGTTCGTTGGGTGCATGACTTGTATACGATGAAGGGTTTGTTTGCAGATATCGGAATCATAGCTCTGAGGAGTTAAAGGTATCCACTTAAAGGCATTATACTGAATGTGAAAATGGACAAGGCCTTGGGTCGTCTGCTGGGCGGATGACTTCTTATTCACATATGGTGAATAATCATTTTCTTGATTCGGTAGTATAATGGAACTTTAAGATAGCCTGATCAGTAGGATTAAACGGACTTTGACCTAAGGCTGATCATGGATATCATATGAGGGTTTTGCATATATGACAAGGTCATTGGATGGTAGCTCATCACAGGCTTACGTAATACGGTATATAATTGGGAGTTCAGTTTCAGGTTTATAGTGGTGTGACTCTGAAATTAGTGATCATATGATTGAGTTGTTCGGTACAGAATGATGATCATATGGAATCACGGGAGCCCAATTATATATGTCCAATCAGTCCCTCTACTAGCTCCACATAATTCCTTAACGTTTGGCAAATTGATTTGTGTATGCTATTGGCTAGTTTATTATGCATGGATGGTGATGACACAGGATTAGGATGGTAGACAAGATTCTCTCCGGTTGGATTCAGATTTTGTTTTGGATAATAGAGTACACAATTATTCGAACTCCAAATAAAGTTGCCATGATTTTATTTGAGATTGGATTGGAGTTGTAGAAAATTATCCATGAGAACAAGAATATGAAATACAACTGTTTTGTGGAATTTGAAATTTGAATTTTGAAATTTGAAATTTGAATTTTGAATTTGAAATTTGAATTTGAAATTTGAATTTGAAATTCGAATTTGAAATTTGAATTTGAAATTTAAATTTGAAATTTGAAATTTGAAATTTGAAATTTGAATTTGAAATTTGAATTTGAAATTTGAAATTCAAATTTTGAATCACAGTCCAAGTAGGATTCGAATTTGTTGTGGAAAATCCACAAGGTTTGAAGTTCGAATTTGAGTTGGATTTGGAGAGGATAATCTTGTTAGAATCCCACTTGAATTTTGAATCCAAATCCCAACAAATAAGGGACGAAATTTTTGAGGATAATCCTCATGAAAATTTCGGATTTTGTGGATGAGATTCAAGGGTAAATTCAAGCTTCAATCCTAGTTGAATTTGGATTCTCTCTACTCCCTAAAAGTGGCCGAAATTTTGGAGCCTTAATCCTAGGAAATTCGGTTATTTTTGGATAAGGTTGAGATGAGATTTAGCTTGAAAAATCCTAGTGGAATTTTGATTCTTCCTTATCCTAAAAGTGGCCGAAAATTTGGAGAAGATTTTCTCCTAAAGATTTCGGATTTTTTGGTTGAAAAAGGGAGATAAAATTCTAGTTAAAATCTTGTTTAGATTTGGATTGGATTTATCCTAGGAAAACTGAATTTAATTGTGGAGATTCTCCCTTGGAAAATTCAGATTTTTTTTTGGTTTGGATAAGGGAGAAAATCTTTTCCTAGTCCAATTCGAATTCAGAGAATCACCTCATGCAGGTCTATAAATAGAGGTCCTGCCACTCCAGTTCTCTTAGACCACAGACTCTCAGGTGAGCAGGCTTATTGTTGCACAGCTCATCATGACAATAAAGTTCTTTAGAGATCTGGGTGGTCGGAAGAAGACTAGCAGTGCTAGCATATCGATCGAGGTTCAGAGTGCCCACACACTCAGCCATTCGGGAATTGGAGAATAGTAGAGAAGGCTAGTTGGTTGAAGCCTCCAGTCACTCTCCTCCTGTTCATTGGCGTCCTTGAGGTATGAGTTTTAATTGTTGTTGATTTATTGTATATGGCATCATGAGATATTTAACGATCAAAAAAATTTTTATTGTTCCGCTGCGCCACTCTGATACGTTTTTACCGGTTTATTTTCCTACAGAAGCTGTTGCTGATAGAGTTCTCTGACAATAAGAACTTCCAAACTTCTAGGAATGGCTCCATACGAAGCCCTACATGGACAAAAGTACAGATCTTCCACTCATTGGTATGATCTAAGAGAAAAGGAACTGCACAAGACCGAGTTCATCCAAGAGACCATTGATGCAGTTAAGAAGATACAACAAAGAATGAAAACGGCACAAAGTCGACAAAGAGTTATGTAGACAAGCGACGAAGACCCTTGGAATTTGAAGAGGGAAACTTCGTGTTTCTAAAGATTGCATCAATGAAAGGTGTTATCAACTTTAGAAAGAAAGGGAAGTTGAGTCCACGTATATCAGACCTTTTCTGATCATCAGTCGAGTAGGAAAAGTAGCCTACAAGTTAGCGCTACCACCCGAATTGTCCTCAGTGCATAATGTATTTCATGTATCGATGTTGAGGAGGTACATATTGGATCCTTAACATATCCTCGAGTATGAGCCGATCCAAGTTTGAGAAGAATTGTCTTGTAAAGAGTAACCAGTCCAGATACTTGCTCAGCGAAAAGATGTTAAGAAATAGAAGTACCCTACTAGTCAAAGTTTTATGGAGAAACCATAATGTAGAAGAAGCCATGTGAGAACATGAGGAGGAAATGAAGACTAAGTACCCCCATTTGTTCTAAATTTTCGAGGACGAAAATTCTATAAGGAGTGGTGAATGGAACGATCGAGAAAAATTTATCATTTTCAGAGATATGTATATTATATACAATACAATAATTTTCATGTTTAAAAATGTAAAATGAATGATTTAATATTGTTTAGAATGCAATAAAATGTTCTAACAGTATTAAAGGTTAAAAATTCAGATATAAAGATTCTTATCGAACCAAAATGTGAGGAACGGTGCCAAATCGGCATCGAAAACCCTAAGAGGTGCAAATGGTGCACTAAAAGACGAAAATATTTGACTGGGATTTTTGGCCAAACAAAAGAAAAATAAGGCAAACTGACTGCATCGAAGGCCTCATGAACCTATCGGGGTGATTCCGGTGAAGTTTCTTTGGTTTGACTTTTGGCAAAAAGTGATCCGAATTAACATGAATAGTAATCAAACAAATAAAACATGTGATTTAAATTATATAATATCACAATTATGACATCATAATTCCTTTATTCAAAAAAGTAAGAGAAAGTATTAGATAATCCTAAGGCTAAGATTCAATCTTATCTAGATTCAATGGCTAGGATTAAGCCAAATTTCCTTAATTGTATTTTTTGGAAATTTGGAAAGAATTAAGGGTGTTAGGTGTTGAAATTTCAATGGATGGAAGGTGAATTAACTTGTTTTACTTAGCTTATAGGGAGGATCAGATTTGGTGAGGAAAGAACTAGAAGGAAAAAAAAAACCTTAGCCATTTTTGCAACTTTCGTCCCCTATGCAACAAAGTAGATCCGTGTGTGTCCCTCCCACTAACCAAGGATTTTCTTCAAAATCTTCACACCAAGCTTCAACTACAACCTTCTAAGAGCAAGAGGATCTCTTTGGTAACAAGGTAACCAAAAATTTCTCATTTTCTTGTGAGTATTTGAGTTAAAATTCATGGCCTCTAAGTGTAAGATGGATGGTCAAATCTTGACTTGAAACTTGGTGGTTTTAATGGGTAAATTAGTTAGAAAGGTTGATAGTAAAAATTAGTGTGTTTGGTGTTCTAAAATAAAAACTTTGAAGCATGTTTTTGAGAAAAAAAAAATTATGGGCTGCATGTGTAGTATGATGAATTGAATTATAGTTGGTTAATGGTTTAAGAAAAAAGGGATTTAGCATGAGAAATTGTTAAAAAGATTCATGTAAGAAGGAACGTAAGAACAACTATGAGAATAAAATGGGAAAAACATAAAATTAGTGTTAGGACTGCCTTAACTGCCTCAACTTTAAACTTACCCTTAAATCTGCTCTAATACCACCCTGTAGAGAGCATGTCTCTACCACATTGTCTTAAAACTTACTCTTTTAACTTACTTTTAAACTTTAAACTTACTTGTATTATACTTTTCTAAACTTTACTCTTCTTAAACTTACTTTTCTTAATTTACTTTTATACTTGCTCTGGTACCAAATGTAGGCACCTTAACTTGTGCCCTAATGCCACATCCTATGGGCGACCCGACTCACTCGAGCCATCCACTTAAAACCTTAGCTCTTCTTAACTTTTCTCTTCTTTATCTTACTTTAGGAAAAACTTGCTTTAACTTACTTACTTCTTATATCTTTAAACTTACTAGTTTTAACTTTGTCATTTTAACTTACTTAAGGAAGCAGTTTTTGATAAATTACTGATAATTTTTTTTTCTTTTAAAACTTAAACTTAATTTAAACATATGAGTTTTCAAAAAGCATATTGAAATACTTCATAAACTTAACTTGCGTTAAACTTCATCTCTTTTTTTTACATAACATATACATTTACTTTAAATTGCAGCGGAAAATCATAGTGAAACCATAACCCACCCCATAACACTCCGAGAATCTGTCTGCCAGCCCATCTATTTCTTCTTTCATAATATAGGCAGCTTACTCTTGTTACCTATGTCACAAACGGACTAGTGAGCTAGAACTCAGTATGTACAAACATACATATAAATATATCATACACATAAACTTATATTTCATAATACATCTCATACATAACATTTCATAAATCACACCAACTAACAACAAAGGTTAGTCAGATTATGCTTACTTAATTTTTCTTCTTGCTTCTCATTGTTCTTACTTTCTTCCTTATTCTTCTGTTCTTTTCTTTTCTTTTCTTTCTTAGCTTTTCTTAACTTTTCTTTACTTTACTTTCTTTTCTTTTCTTAGCTTTTCTTTGCTTTACTTTCTTTTTTTTTTTTTTCTTTTCTTTTCTTTCTTTTTTCTTTATCTTTCACTTGTGGGCCCGTGGTTGAACGTACCTAATGCGCGCGAACTAATAAAATCATAAAATCATAAATTACCCAAAAATCATAAAATCATTTTTCTTAAGCCTTTTCGAATGTTTTTAGCATTAATTACCGAAATGCTCGGGTCACTATACACCGACCCTCGCGTGGCACTATTCCAAGCCTAGGTCACCGAGAGGGCTCGGCTTTCCATCCCGACCACATTTTACCCTTCGGATCTTAGAATATCCCTTTGTGCCATTTTTTAAATTTTGACAGCATTTCTGCTTAATTTTTTGGTTCCCGACGTTTCAGAAACACCTCGAAACCATCAAACCAAATTTTAATCTACCACGTACTATAACAGAGGCCTATATTTTTATGTAAAACTCAACTTTTATGTAAAAATCTTCACATTCCCACACTTTTTTTTTTCATTTCCATCCATTTTTTTCTTACAATTTCACATCCCAAAATACATAATTAATACATAATCATTCCGAAACATAAATTTAGGAATGAAGGGACCAAAATCACTATCGAAATTGTCCCATCGGCGATCGAACGAAATGTTCGATCTCGAACATACAAACTTTGTTTCTCCGTTCTTCACTTTTTAAGTTCTGGTTTGCAAATCTGATGCCGCAGATGTGTCCGAAACGTTGAAAATTGGCCAACGGGCCATTCTTCAATTTTTGGTCACCGGTCACCATTGACCGATGTTGATCGGCCGTTGACTGGCGTTGACTGTGGTGGTGATGAAAAAGGCGGCCACCATCTTGAAGAGCTCGATGAGAAGAACCCATTAGTGGTGTCAATTTCTTGATTCAAAGCTCCTTTCATCAGAAATTGACCATTGAAAGGTTGTCGACGGCGGCATTGTTCAATCTCCGTCATGCCGAGGTTGTTGCCCAAAATTGGTTCGGGGCTTTTGATCTGCACACGATTCTGAGTCTTTTGATACCCACCACATTACTCAACTCCGCCTGAATTATCGGATTCCACGGCGATGACGGCGACGGCGATGGCGACGGCGAACCTTGGGCTGCGTGATTCGGTGGTTGTTCAGCTAAAATGAGGCCTGGGTTTTGTTCTACTCTTCACCACAAATCCATTGGGACTGGAATCATGATATTTGGACGTCAGACGGCGTAGATATGGCCATTCAAAAATTTCAGCCACCAGCGACTTCGAGCGGCGCGTGTGGCTTCCTCCGACGTCGGTTCCGTCAACTTAATCCACTGTTGGACTTAGTTCAGCGAGAGCTTTCCAACGAGACCGACTGTGTTGAAAACGGCCACCATTTTCGGTGGTCGACAACTGTTCACTTTTGGGGTGGTGTAGGAGAAAAATAGATAAGGGAAAGTTATGGGTCTCTATTTGTAATTTTCCAATTCTTTGCCCTTGTATACACATTTTTGTCCAAAATTTCAATATGAGCGATCCTAACTAATTCGGGTATACTGAACCCAAATATATAAGTTTTACTTTCATCCGAGGTCATCTTGACCAATTTCCGATATTGCGAATTTCCGATCAAAAATCACCTTTTGTACTCAATTAACTAATTTGAGCATGCTGATAGGCTATACTGACTAATTTGGGCGTGCTGAATGCAAATATATCAGTTTTATCTTCATCTGAGGTCATCTTAACCAGTTTTCTAGTACTGTATGTTTCCCAGTCAAAAATTACTTTTTGTGCTCAAATGGCTAATTTGAGCATTCTGAATCCAAATATATCAGTTTTATTTCAAGAAAATATTATCTTGACCAATTTATCGATACTGCATATTTCTTGGTAAAAATTACTTTAAACCATAATCATTGGATCCAACTACCACATTTCTTTAAAAGAAATAAATCAATCATGATATCATCTACTTTGTCCTCAATATATTAATCCGGAGTCAAAGTTTGACCCAAAGTCAAACTGATCGGAACTTTACTAAAATTGCGTAGGTAGGTTTCTGACGCCTCCTGTGCGATCGGTTCGATCTAATTCAATCTCAAAACTCTTAAAAAATCTAAAACACTTATCTTATCTTATCTTTACTTTGACTTGGCATTTCTTATATCTTATCTTTTTCAGATACCGAAACCACTCCATTTTGAGCGTTTTGCTCCGAAATCACTTTCTCAATCATGAACTTTATTCTTTAACTATTTTTGGAGATTTCAATTCCTCTAAAACATTTATTTATTATCATTAATACTTTTATCTGTTTATGTATAAACATAGTGTTCTTTCACATTATATTCATAAAAATTCTTAGAAAAGCCTAGCTTAATCCTAGGTAACACTATAGGAATTTTCCGGTCTATCACAATTAGTAATGGAAAATGTTGGTTTGAATAATATTGTTTAGATAAGCATTTTATGTAAAATATTTAGAACGTTTTATATAAATTTAAGCCTCTGTTATAGTATGTGGTACATGAACTAGGATAGATGGTTTTAAGGCATTTCCTAAACGCCAGCAGCCTAGAAATTTAGTGGAAATGCTGCATAAATTTTTAAGAATGACGCAAATAAGTATTTTGGAAAATGAGGAGTAAACTAGGGTTAAGGTTAAAAACCCAAGGCCTTAGTAAATTAGGTTGGAGACAAGGAATATGGACATTTTACGAATTAGCGAAACGTCTATTTGGGATTTAGAAATGTGAGAAAAAGAGGAACAACGACCGAGTGATTATTAAAATAGTGCTACTCGAGTAACAGGATAGAGTAAATCAAGAAATTTTCTGAAAATGCATAGAAAGGACCAAGAGTATGTTAGAATAGCTTTCATAAACTTTTAAGGGCCATAACTAAGATTTTTAATGCGAAAATTTAAAATTTGTATAGTACGCAGGTGTGTACTGAAGTACATGGGCGTGTAGTAAGAAAGATATTCTAAACACACCCAGGTTACACAGCCATGTTGTAAAAAAATCAACCACCGGAGAGTTACACAGTCAGAGACACAGCCGTGTAGCAAGCCATGTTCATAGGCAAAAATGAATAGGTTATACGGCCATGTAGGGAAGAAATTCAGAGGTCAGAAAGGTATACGATCATGGATACGGCCGCGTACTAGACCGTGTATTAGAATGAACAAGTTAGTATTAGAATGAACAAGTTACATGGCCATGTAGGAAAGGACTATAGTGGTCAGAGAGATATATAGTCATGGACACGGCCGTATACCAGACTGTGTATTATAAAAAAAAAAGAGAAAAAATTTATTAATTAATTAATGGATGATATTTGGTTTGTAGGAAGCCAATCAGGGAGCAATAAAGGAATGTCGGAAGATATAAAGAAGTTGAGTTTAGCACAGTTATTATAAGTGCAGACATTTAAATATCTACTCACGAACTGACTTGACATAGAACTATGTTTATATATAAGTTATATATTTTATGGCATGATAATCTAACTTGCTTATGAAATCAGAAAAGCACAAAAAGCTAAAGTAAAGAAAGATAAATATAAGCAAGATAATAAGACTAAAAATATAAGGTTGGCATACTGACACCTCCAGAGTGAGGTTTAAGAATAGCCTCCACCCTAGAAGTGTGGTGCTATCTCAAGAATAGAGTAGTTAACAGCTCAAGTGCTACCCCAAGTTTTGTAGTTCAAAGTTTGAACTTAGGGTTGATTGGTGGGTCGCTCCCCCTTCTCCCATTGGTCTGCGTGCATTAGGTACGTCCATCCACAAGCCCATAAGTGAAAGATAAAGAAAGGAAAGAAAAGAAAAGAAGAGAAAAAGATAGATAAAAAAGAATAAAGAAATCATAAGAGTAAGAAATAGTTACACAAAAAAAAGGACTAACCCTAAGTGTTATGCATGAAGCATGTTTTACATGTATATTTTTACTTACTGAGCTTTAGCTCATAAGTCTGTTCATGATGTAAGTAACAAGGGTAAACATCCTGCATTATGAAAAGAAAACTGAAGGATAGGCAGGCAGATCCCCATATTGTCATGGACAAGTTATGGATCCACTTCACAAAATTTTCCGCTGTGAAAGAAGTGTAATGGAAAAGTATATGTAAAAATGTATAAAGACAAGACAAGTTTATTATGTATAGAGTTGAAGCAAGTTTAAAAATACACTTATGTATTAAAGTATATTTATATTACTAAGTATTTTAAAGGTAATAAGATCGCAAGTATTTTACGAAGAATGAAATAGAGTAATATATATTTACGATTTCAAAAAAATTATATTTTTATTAAGTTATAAAAAAAATCTATGGTTTTTCAAACACCAATCTTTAAACGATTAAGAGAAAAGCATATTAAGTAAGAAGAAGCAAAGAAAAAAAGAGTGGATGACTCGAGTTAGTCAGGTGGCCCACAATAACCAAGCTTCAACAAAAAGGTTGGAAAGAAAAGGAAGAACAAATAACGTCAATATAAAATAAAAAGATGAATGAGGAAAAATACAAAGTGATAAAATAATATTTATATTAGAAAAGTAGTTATAGGTAATTTTATAATATGTGGGGGGTGTGTATTAAGTAAAAGAAATTAATTTGCAATTACCAGGGGTGTGCATTTATAAGAGGGGTATGGAGATTTAAAAAGAGGGTGTCAATAGAGCCACTCATTTTAGATTTGCACTTCAATCTATAATGTTATTTTTAATATTATATATACTTTTTTTTTATCATCATTAAACTTTAAAACCAACAAAAGTAAATTTTCAATAGTATTTAGGTAATTAAAAATAAAATTAAGATGATAAAATAAAAAAATTGAAACATCAATCAATATTATAAATTAAATGTCAAATTTAACACTATGAAAATTTTTGTCACCAAGATCAGTGTATAGCAAATTCGACATTAAATACAACACTTTTAAGAAGGTACATCCAAATATCAAAATTTATCATTAACTCATTAATTTTGCAATTTATTATTAGGAGTGCCTGTTAGGAAATGCCCTAAGTATTAGAGACATTTTGATGTATTCATTTTGAACTGGATAATAAAATTATACTTAGAGGTTATTCATTACATTGCTATCTGTCCTCGTCTTATTTACATGTTAAAGTAAATGTAAGCAAATATGGCTCACTGACTGCTTGTGTCAAAACTGTTAGAACGTTGCATGCAATGGACTTTTTGTATGCGAGAAGACAATGTTCTAAAGTTAGCAGTCTAAACTATGGTCTGTAGTCTATGGGGTTAGACCGAGCATCTAACTCATGTTAAGACTATTATGTTGTCTAAAGCCTTAGAGGGGGCGGTCTGTCTTGACTGTCTGGAGCTCGACTCCCAAGTAGAGACATGGATATGTTGCTTGGAGGTGACATATTAGACCGGGACTAAAGCGTGATTGATCTACGTAGTCCGCTATGAGTGGATCAATCTGCTTTTGACGTTCATTGTGCAATAACCTTAATCCTGAGTAAATGAACTACTTCATGTATATGACTTGTGTACTTTGATGTTCCAATGGCTAAAGTGTCTCAGAGGTAGTAAGCTTATAGACCGGTTCGTTGGGTGCATGACTTGTATACGATGAAGGGTTTGTTTGCAGATATCGGAATCATAGCTCTGAGGAGTTAAAGGTATCCTCTTAAAGGCATTATACTGAATGTGAAAATGGACAAGGCCTTGAGTCGTCTGCTGGGCGGATGACTTCTTATTCACATATGGTGAATAATCATTTTCTTGATTCGGTAGTATAATGGAACTTTAAGATAGCCTGATCAGTAGGATTAAACGGACTTTGACCTAAGGCTGATCATGGATATCATATGAGGGTTTTACATATATGACAAGGTCATTGGATGGTAGCTCGTCACAGGCTTATGTAATACGGTATATAATTGGGAGTTCAGTTTCAGGTTTATAGTGGTGTGACTCTGAAATTAGTGATCATATGATTGAGTTGTTCGGTACAGAATGATGATCATATGGAATCACGGGAGCCCGATTATATATGTCCAATCAGTCCCTCTACTAGCTCCACATAATTCCTTAACGTTTGGCAAATTGATTTGTGTATGCTATAGGCTAGTTTATTATGCATGGATGGTGATGACACAGGATTAGGATGGTAGACAAGATTCTCTCCGGTTGGATTCAGATTTTGTTTTGGATAATAGAGTACACAATTATTCGAACTACAAATAAAGTTGCCATGATTTTATTTGAGATTGGATTGGAGTTGTAGAAAATTATCCATGAGAACAAGAATATGAAACACAACCGTTTTGTGGAATTTGAAATTTGAATTTTGAAATTTGAAATTTGAATTTTGAAATTTGAAATTTGAATTTTGAATTTGAAATTTGAATTTGAAATTTGAATTTGAAATTCGAATTTGAAATTTGAATTTGAAATTTAAATTTGAAATTTGAAATTTGAAATTTGAAATTTGAATTTGAAATTTGAATTTGAAATTTGAAATTCAAATTTTGAATCACAGTCCAAGTAGGATTCGAATTTTTGTGGAAAATCCACAAGGTTTGAAATTCGAATTTGAGTTGGATTTGGAGAGGATAATCTTGTTAGAATCCTACTTGAATTTTGAATCCAAATCCCAACAAAAGTGGGCGAATTTTTTGAGGATAATCCTCAATGGAAAATTCGGTTTTTGTAGATAAGATTCAAGGGAAAATTCAAGTTTCAATCCTAGTTGAATTTGGATTCTCTCCCTCCCTAAAAGTGGCCGAAATTTTGGAGCCTAAATCCTAGGAAATTCGGTTATTTTTGGATAAGGTTGAGATGAGATTTAGCTTGAAAAATCCTAGTGGAATTTTGATTCTTCCTTATCCTAAAAGTGGCCGAAAATTTGGAGAAGATTTTCTCCTAAAGATTTCGGATTTTTTTGGTTGAAAAAGGGAGATAAAATTCTAGTTAAAATCTTGTTTAGATTTGGATTGGATTTATCCTAGAAAACCGAATTTAATTGTGGAGATTCTCCCTTGGAAAATTCGGATTTTTTGGTTTGGATAAGGGAGAAAATCTTTTCCTAGTCCAATTCGAATTCAGAGAATCACCTCATGCAGGTCTATAAATAGAGGTCCTGCCACTCCAGTTCTCTCAGACCACAGACTCTCAGGTGAGCAGGCTTATTGTTGCACAGCTCATCGTGACAATAAAGTTCTTTAGAGATCTGGGTGGTCGGAAGAAGACTAGCAGTGCTAGCATACCGATCGAGGTTCAGAGTGCCCACACACTCAGCCATTCGGGAATTGGAGAATAGTAGAGAAGGCTAGTTGGTTGAAGCCTCCGGTCACTCTCCTCCTGTTCGTTGGCGTCCTTGAGGTATGAGTTTTAATTGTTGTTGATTTATTGTATATGGCATCATGAGATATTTAACGATCTAAAAATTTTTATTGTTCCGCTGCGCCACTCTGATACGTTTTTACCGGTTTATTTTCCTACAATTGGTATCAGAGCCATCTCATGACTATGCCATGTACATAAATTAGACAATTACTTAGTCTTTTTATTTATGTATGGATTTGATATTTAGAGAGTGGCATTCTAGGGTTCCTTTATGTTGTTATCATGTATTATGTATAAAGTATGTGGTTATTTTAATTTTTTGAATTATTATAAGCATGCTTGTTTATACCGGTTATGGTTCCTTAGAATTTAGAAAAATTGTATCTAGGAATTTTTTATGTAACCATGGGAGCAGTTTATTAACACTGTAATTTTCCCATGGATATTAATTTTTGTCTCTTAGAATTTTTATGGATAGAATTTTGTACAACGGAAACGGTATAGGAATTTTTTATGTAATTATTCTTGGAGGAGATTGAAGATTGAAGACCGTAATTTATTTTTCCCAAAAGTTAAATTTAATTTAAAGGTTGAAATTTTGATTGTGTGGAAAATTTCAATTTAATTGGGATTCAAATTAATTTTTGGAGATCCTAAAAGATAAATTGGAATATGACACGAAAATCGAGACACGACCCCTCGGGATAGGCCGACAAACCTTGGTGGGGCTGCAGCCCCTGCCCTCGGGCAGGATGGGGCTGCGGCAGCCCCTGTACAGGTCCACACCACCCACGGCCGCAGGCTCTGCCTGCAGCCAGGGGTGGCCGTGGCCTACCCAAGGCTGGCCGCAGCCTGGGCGTGCAGCCTCTGGCTGCAGGCGCTGCCTGCAGCCTGCCGGCTGCTGCGCCCAGTCTGGGCGTGCAGCCTGGTGCTGCAGGCTTGGCCTGCAGCCCGGCAGGCTGCACAAGGGGCAACCGTGGGCTGCCAGCCCCTCCGGGGTTGGTGGCTGCCCACGGCGGCTGCCGCCTTCACGGGCGGCGGTGCGGCGGTCCAAAATTTGAAAATTTTGATTTTTAAATTTGAGATTTAATTTTAAATCATGTTTAAAAATATGTAATTAAAAATTTGAAATTTTTGAAATTACATATTATTACACATGATGATTAAAATTGTTTAAAATTTGAATTAGAAATTTAAATTTGAAATTCGAATTTGGAGTTTGAATTTGAAATTTAAATTTTTGGAAATTTAAATTTTAAATAATTCTTGGGATGAGAAATAAATGGAGAGGCTACATAAAGATGGATACAAGAAGACGGAACAAAATTCAAGACCCAAAGAATGCTTTGGATGGAATTTTGTAATCTTTATTTTCTTTGTTCTAGGATGGAACCATAGCTTGGTTAGTCTGTCAATTATTATTTTTTCTGTGATATGTCATGGATGTATAAATATGTATTGATGGATGTTTTGTATGCATATTTGATAACATGTCATATAGGATAGGTGAGTGCCGCTCATACTATATTGCTCATACATAATTTGTCAAAACTTGCATGTTTTTCAAAATATTGAGTGGGAGAGGGTTTCAAACAAAACCCACGGCCTCCATTGTTGATCCATATGTGAAAGCATGGTAACGCCTCGCGTCAGTTCTGACCTGACCACACCCCTCGGTAGGTGTTTATCGCCGCCGGTATACTAGATTGGATCTCCTATGTGGAAAACGTGTTCGGGTGCGATCCTATTCATGACCACCCCTCGGTGGCTTGGTAGGACGTGGATCGGGCTACGTAAACAATGGTTATACACTCAAGACTCGTTTAGTTATTAACCTTCCCTAGAAGCTCTGTTTACTAAACTGGTGGCCAAATAAGCGGTTATTAATATATGTCTTAACCTTGGAGGATTTAAGGTAACATATATTAATTGGACGGGGTCCATGTTCCGACTATTTGTTCTCATGACCACCTCTCGGTGGCTTGGGGCAATAGGTGCTGAGAATTACCGTTGCAATGCTACATTTTTTTTTCAAGTTTCATGTAGGAACATACTTGTATGTTTTATTTGCTAAATTATCTGCATATTTGCTTGGGCTTTGTAATGATGTCTAGTATAATTTTATTTCAGTTCAAAATGTCACCGACACCCCTCATTTCGATACTTACTGAAAATAAGTTGAATGGCGACAATTATAAAGATTGGAAAAGAAATCTATTAATAGTTCTCAGCTGCAAGAGACACAAGTTCGTACTGGACGAACCATGCCCACCTGGGCCCAAACCTGACACACCACTTGAGGAGGTCCCGGTTGCCTATAATTGTTGGAGAGAATCCAATGAGATAGCTCGATGCTACATCCTTGCTAGCATGACGAGTGCTTTACAAAAGCAGCATGAGACTTTTCAAGTTGCTGGGGAGATCATGGAAAATCTGGAGGACATGTTCGGAGGCCAAGAAAAATTGGCTCGACAGTCCGCTATCACCAGCATTATGAACTCTAAGCAAAAGGCGGGTGCTCCGGTGAAGGACCATATGATCACTCTAATGGGATTCTTCGCTGAGGCTGCCGAGAATGGTGCTGAGTTGGACTATAACACCCAGATCGAGATGGTGTTCAAGACTCTGTCTAAAGATTTTGTGGGGTTTAAGGCCGCATACAATCTGGCGACAAAAGAGTTAGGACTTACCGAGCTCATGAAGCAACTACAGGCTTATGAGCGGATGATCAGGGATGAGGATACGGTCCGACCTAAAGGAGAGGCCAATTTGGCGGAATCTTCCAATCCCTCACGGAAGAGGAAGAGGCCAAATAAGAAGCAAGTGGCTTCCAGTTCTTCTAATCCTCCTGTCTCGGACGGGAAGAAGAAGAAGAAGAAAAAGAAGCCAAAGGACCCTAAAAAGTCCAAATGCTTCCACTGTGGGAAGGTAGGTCACTTCAAGAAGGCTTGCCGGGAATTCCTAGCCTCCAAGGGCAAGGAAGGTAAGGAACTTCATTACTTAGAAGCGTGTTTGGTGGAAGAATCGAAAGACACATAGGTCATTGATTCGGGCGCCACTAATCATGTTTGTGTTTCTATGCAGGGGTTCGTGGAAACGAGAAGTCTACATGATAGGAGCTTTTCGTTGCGGACTGGAGATGGTAGCTTTGTGGTAGCTGAGGCAGTGGGAGACGTTCATCTTTATTTTGATCAATTTAGGTTTATTTTATTGAAAGACTGTTTTTATGTTCCTAATTTTAAGAGGAACCTTTTATCGGTAGCTTGTTTAATAAAGGATTCTTATTCAGTTTCTTTTAGTAAAAGAGTTGATATTCGTAGAAATAAGTCTTTTATCTGTTCTGGATGGTTGGATGGAAACCTATATTTGATCAGACCAAAGATGTACTCACTGCTTGACACTGAATTAATTGATAACTCTAAAAGGTTGAAAGTTTCTCACTCTAACAAGGCGTATCTTTGGCATTTAAGACTTGGTCATATTAATCAGGATAGGATTCAAAGATTGGTGAAAGACGGTCCTCTGGAATCTCTGGAGGAGGTACGACTTCCCCAATGTGAGTCTTGTCTAGAGGGTAAGATGACTAAGAGGTCTTTTGGAGCTAAGGGTACAAGGGCACAGGAGCTCTTAGAAATTGTGCACACTGACGTATGTGGCCCCATGAACGTCACAGCACGAGGAGGGTTCGAGTACTATGTCTCTTTCATAGATGATTACTCGAGGTATGGATATGTGTATCTGATGCACCGCAAGAGCGAAACCTTTGACAAGTTCAAAGAGTATCGTGCGGAAGTGGAAAAGCAATTGGATAAATCCATAAAGACACTTCGATCTGATCGAGGTGGCGAATACCTCTCTGATGAATTTCTAGGACATCTTGTAGAGAGCAGGATTTTATCCCAATTGACTGCACCTGGTACTCCACAACAGAATGGTGTAGCCGAAAGGAGAAATAGGACCTTATTGGATATGGTATGGTCCATGATGAGTTACTCAACGCTACCATTATCATTTTGGGGACATGCTTTACAAACGGCGTGCTATATTCTGAACCAGGTTCCGAGCAAATCAATTCCTAGAACTCCGTATGAATTGTGGCGTGGCAGGAAGCCCTCCCTTGGACATATGAGAATATGGGGCTGCCCGGCACATGTACTGGATGGGGATGCGAAGAAGTTGGAACCAAGATCAGAATTGTGCATGTTTGTAGGGTATCCAAAGGGAACTAAAGGAGGTCTGTTTTATAACCCGAAGGAACAAAAGGTCATTGTCTCAACCCATGCGACATTCTTGGAGGAAAGTCACATGAATGATTTTAAGCCTCGAAGCAAAGTGGTGCTAGAGGAGTTATCGGGTGAAAGAACTGCTCCACAGATTTCGGTCTTGGACGCAAGTCCGAGTTCCAGTGAAAGACCTGCAGACGATCAACAATTTAGGGTGCCTCGTCGTAGTGGGAGGGTTTCTAAGAAACCTAATTTCTTTATGTATGATGCTGAGGTATACCAGGCCGAGGCTCATGAGCATGAGGAAGATCCGGTCACATATGATGAAGCTATAAAGGATGTTGATTCTAGATCTTGGAAACAGGCTATGAACAATGAGATGGATTCTATGAAATCCAACTCTGTTTGGGAACTTGTAGATTTGCCGGATGGGATAAAACCCATTGGATGCAAATGGGTCTACAAAAGAAAGAAGGATGCGGAAGGGAGAGTGGAAACTTTCAAAGCTAGACTGGTTGCAAAGGGACACACGCAAAAGGCTGGAATCGATTACGAGGAAACCTTTTCGCCTGTTGCTATGCTGAAGTCTATCCGTATTCTTCTGTCCATTGCTGCGGCTCTCGATTACGAGATCTGGCAAATGGATGTCAAGACGGCATTCTTGAATGGCCATCTTGAAGAGTGTATCTATATGATACAGCCCGAAGGGTTCGTAGCAAAAGGCCAAGATAGGAAAGTCTGCAAGTTGCTTAGATCCATTTATGGATTAAAGCAGGCATCCCGCTCATGGAACCAGAGGTTTGATCAAGCGATTAAGACATTTGGTTTTGAGCAGAACGTTGATGAACCTTGTGTTTATAAACGTATTAAGGATGGAAAAGTGGTCTTTCTGATACTCTATGTCGATGATATACTACTCATTGGGAATGATGTAGGGAACTTATCATCGGTCAAGTTTTGGTTACACCAACAGTTTGACATGAAGGACTTGGGAGAAGCTAATTATGTTCTAGGCATTCGTCTTTTCAGAGATCGAAAGAACAAAATGATAGCATTATCCCAAGCTTCATACATAGATAAAATAATTGACAAATATGCAATGCTAGAGGCAAAGAAAGGCTCACAACCTTCTATTGCCGGTCTAACTCTTTCATTGGATGACTGTCCCAAGACATCGGAAGAAAGAGAGCGTATGAGTAAGGTCCCTTATGCATCCACTGTGGGTAGCCTTATGTACGCTATGCTTTGCACTCGCCCGGACATATGTTTTGCAGTAGGTATGGTGAGTCGATATCAAGCGAATCCTGGAACCAAGCACTGGCAAGCAGTAAAGCATATACTCAAGTATCTTAAGAGAACGAGGGATTATATGCTAGTGTATTCTGGAGGGGACCTAACACCCGTAGGATACACGGACTCAGACTTCCAGACTTGTAAGGATTCGAGGAAATCGACATCTGGATCAGTGTTTTTGCTCGGAGGAGGTGCCATTGTGTGGAGGAGCGTGAAGCAGGGCTGCACAGCTGACTCTACTATGGAGGCTGAGTATGTGGCTGCGGCTGAGGCATCTAAAGAAGCGGTTTGGCTCCGCAAGTTCTTTAGAGACCTTGAGGTCATTCCGGGTGTTGACAAGCCTATCACACTTTACTGTGATAATACAGGGGCTATTGCCAACACAAGGGAATCTCGGCACCACAAGAGGACCAAGCACATCGATCGGAGGTATCACATAATTAGAGGGCATGTGGAGACAGGACAAGTGGATGTATGTAAGATCGCGTCCGAGGACAACATCGCTGATCCCTTTACTAAGACTTTGGTAGCTAGAAGCTTTGAGAGGCATGTAGAGGCGATGGGGATGCGTAACATGGCACATCTACTGGCTTAGGGCAAGTGGGAGATTGTTAGGAAATGCCCTAAGTATTAGAGACATTTTGATGTATTCATTTTGAACTGGATAATAAAATTATACTTAGAGGTTATTCATTACATTGCTATCTGTCCTCGTCTTATTTACATGTTAAAGTAAATGTAAGCAAATATGGCTCACTGACTGCTTGTGTTAAAACTGTTAGAACGTTGCATGCAATGGACTTTTTGTATGCGAGAAGACAATGTTCTAAAGTTAGCAGTCTAAACTATGGTCTGTAGTCTATGGGGTTAGACTGAGCATCTAACTCATGTTAAGACTATTATGTTGTCTAAAGCCTTAGAGGGGACGATCTGTCTTGACTGTCTGGAGCTGGACTCCCAAGTAGAGACATGGATATGTTGCTTGGAGGTGACATATTAGACCGGGACTAAAGCGTGATTGATCTACGTAGTCCGCTATGAGTGGATCAATCTGCTTTTGACGTTCATTGTGCAATAACCTTAATCCTGAGTAAATGAACTACTTCATGTATATGACTTGTGTACTTTGATGTTCCAATGGCTAAAGCGTCTCAGAGGTAGTAAGCTTATAGACCGGTTCGTTGGGTGCATGACTTGTATACGATGAAGGGTTTGTTTGCAGATATCGGAATCATAGCTCTGAGGAGTTAAAGGTATCCTCTTAAAGGCATTATACTGAATGTGAAAATGGACAAGGCCTTGGGTCGTCTGCTGGGCGGATGACTTCTTATTCACATATGGTGAATAATCATTTTCTTGATTCGGTAGTATAATGGAACTTTAAGATAGTCTGATCAGTAGGATTAAACGGACTTTGACCTAAGGCTGATCATGGATATCATATGAGGGTTTTACATATATGACAAGGTCATTGGATGGTAGCTCGTCACAGGCTTACGTAATACGGTATATAATTGGGAGTTCAGTTTCAGGTTTATAGTGGTGTGACTCTGAAATTAGTGATCATATGATTGAGTTGTTCGGTACAGAATGATGATCATATGGAATCACGGGAGCCCGATTATATATGTCCAATCAGTCCCTCTACTAGCTCCACATAATTCCTTAACGTTTGGCAAATTGATTTGTGTATGCTATAGGCTAGTTTATTATGCATGGATGGTGATGACACAGGATTAGGATGGTAGACAAGATTCTCTCCGGTTGGATTCAGATTTTGTTTTGGATAATAGAGTACACAATTATTCGAACTACAAATAAAGTTGCCATGATTTTATTTGAGATTGGATTGGAGTTGTAGAAAATTATCCATGAGAACAAGAATATGAAACACAACCGTTTTGTGGAATTTGAAATTTGAATTTTGAAATTTGAAATTTGAATTTTGAAATTTGAAATTTGAATTTTGAATTTGAAATTTGAATTTGAAATTTGAATTTGAAATTCGAATTTGAAATTTGAATTTGAAATTTAAATTTGAAATTTGAAATTTGAAATTTGAAATTTGAATTTGAAATTTGAATTTGAAATTTAAAATTCAAATTTTGAATCACAGTCCAAGTAGGATTCGAATTTTTGTGGAAAATCCACAAGGTTTGAAATTCGAATTTGAGTTGGATTTGGAGAGGATAATCTTGTTAGAATCCTACTCGAATTTTGAATCCAAATCCCAACAAAAGTGGGCGAATTTTTTGAGGATAATCCTCAATGGAAAATTCGGTTTTTGTAGATAAGATTCAAGGGAAAATTCAAGTTTCAATCCTAGTTGAATTTGGATTCTCTCCCTCCCTAAAAGTGGCCGAAATTTTGGAGCCTAAATCCTAGGAAATTCGGTTATTTTTGGATAAGGTTGAGATGAGATTTAGCTTGAAAAATCCTAGTGGAATTTTGATTCTTCCTTATCCTAAAAGTGGCCGAAAATTTGGAGAAGATTTTCTCCTAAAGATTTCGGATTTTTTTGGTTGAAAAAGGGAGATAAAATTCTAGTTAAAATCTTGTTTAGATTTGGATTGGATTTATCCTAGAAAACCGAATTTAATTGTGGAGATTCTCCCTTGGAAAATTCGGATTTTTTGGTTTGGATAAGGGAGAAAATCTTTTCCTAGTCCAATTCGAATTCAGAGAATCACCTCATGCAGGTCTATAAATAGAGGTCCTGCCACTCCAGTTCTCTCAGACCACAGACTCTCAGGTGAGCAGGCTTATTGTTGCACAACTCATCGTGACAATAAAGTTCTTTAGAGATCTGGGTGGTCGGAAGAAGACTAGCAGTGCTAGCATACCGATCGAGGTTCAGAGTGCCCACACACTCAGCCATTCGGGAATTGGAGAATAGTAGAGAAGGCTAGTTGGTTGAAGCCTCCGGTCACTCTCCTCCTGTTCGTTGGCGTCCTTGAGGTATGAGTTTTAATTGTTGTTGATTTATTGTATATGGCATCATGAGATATTTAACGATCTAAAAATTTTTATTGTTCCGCTGCGCCACTCTGATACGTTTTTACCGGTTTATTTTCCTACAGTGCCCTAAACTGGAAAGATATTTTGATATATTTTATTTATTTTTTGAACTGATTAATAATATATTAGAGTTTATTTATTACATTACTACTTGTCCTTATCTTATTTATATGTTAAAGTAAATATAAGTAAATACAGCTTATTAACTACTTATTATTAAACTGTTAAAACATTGTATGCAATAGGTTTTTGCATATAAGAAGACAGCATTTTAAAGTAAGAAGTCTAAATTTATAGTCTGTAGTTTTAGAGTGAGCATCTCACTCGTGTTAAGACTATTATGTCGTCTAAGGCCAATTGGGGAGAGGGTTTATCTTAACTGTCTGAACTTGTTGAATCCCAAGTAGAGATATAGATGTGTTGTTTGGTGGTGACATATTGGACTGGGACCAAAATGTAATTAATCTAGATAGTCTGCTTGAGTGGATAAATTCATTTTTGACTTTCATTATGTAATAACCTTAATCCTAAATTAGTGAATCGCTTTATGTGTATGACTTATGTACTTTGATATTCCAAACACTAAAGCATCTCAGAGGTAGTAAGCTTATTAATTCATTAGGTATATGACTTGTATACGATGGATAATTTTCTTACAATTAAGGAATCATAGTTCTAATAAGTAAAGATTATTCTCTTAAAGATATTATAGTAGATGTGAAAATAAACAAGACGTTGAGTTGTTTGCTTAGCAAATAACTTATTATCCATATATGGTGAATAATTATTTTTATAATCGGGTGTATAATGAACTTTAAAATAACATGATCAATAAGTTGAAAGGACTTTGACCTAAGGTTGATTATGGATATCATATGAGGATATTGCATATAAGGTAAGGTCATTGGATGATGGCTATTCACTAGCTTGCATAATACGATATATAATTGGGAGTACAGTTTCAGGTTTATAGTGGTGTGACTCTCAAACTATTAATTGTGTAATGGGTTTATTCTACACAGAATAATAGAAACATGAATTGTTAGAACTCATATTATATAGTCCAATTAATCCCTTTACTAACTCTGCATAATTCCTTGATAGATGATAATTGATTGTGGTATTCTTTATGGCTTATATTCTTGCATTTAATGAAGAGAAAAATCCGGGTCACCTAACCCTAGGTGTGGGCATTTTTTCTTTGGGACAATGGCAAAATTTTAATTTTGTTTTATTCAATTAATGAGATAAATATTTAATTTGTATAAATATTTATTTTGAAAGATGAGATTTGAAATTTATATTAATCGGATTTGTCTTTTAATAGATAAATATAAGATTAATTTAAATTTTGAAAATCTTATTTAAATAAATATATTAAATTGAATGATTATCCTATTTAATTTTAAATTGAACAAAATCTTACCCTTGCACACATCTTGGTGGGGGATTTTCTAATGTTTTTGGAAGACAAGATTTTCTCCTAATTTGATTTTGGTGGTCAAGCGAATTTATTATTATATCTCTTACTTATAATAAAAAATTATCAGAGATCAGAGTAGTCAGAAGGAGACAAACCGTGCTAAATACCGATCGAAAAATCGAGTGCCCATATACTTCACTGTCCATAAATTGGAGAATAGTAAAGAACTCTGGTTGATTGAAGCTCTCTTAGTCATATCCACCAGTATTCCTAGTGTTTTCCCTCCAAAGGTATAAAGATTTTTATGTAATTTATTGTATATAACAATACAAATAATTATGATCTTTAAAAATTTTTCTTATATTTATTAGAAATGTTCGTAATTATTTTTATTTTGGTGGTTGAGAAATTAACAAATATTAACATTGGTTAAGAAATAACAGAATATTAATTGTATGGTTGGGAAAGTAGTTCAGCGAGGTCTCTTGTATGTCTGTTGAGGCTTTGACATATTCTAAAATTAAATTTACAAGCTTCATCATTAATTGTGAGATAACACAGTTCTAACAACATTATGTACTAACAATATATATGCATAGTATATCTTATTTGATAGTTCCGTGATCTATTTGATATATTTCTTCCGGACTTCATAATTGGCATACGGCTACTGGCTAATGTCCTTTCGGAATTTTGTGTGTCTTTGAAATAGTCATACATACCTAGAATAGAATTTGTAAAAGCTCACTGGATTCTAGTGTCCATGGCCCTGAAAGCAGAAGCTTCGATTCCTTTTTGATTGTGGTAGGTAACATTTTAGGTCAGAACCTCAAGAACTCAGCCATATTATAAATACTAGAAATAATAAACCCATAACAAAAATTTGGGCGAAAGTTGACATATCCTGAAGAGATTGCGATCAACAATGAAAATATTAGTATGTGTGAAAAGTATTTCAATTTTATTGAAATTCGAGAGATATTTATTGATATTAGTTGAAATATCGAAAAAAATACGGAAATTATGAAAATAAAAAATATTTTCAATGAAGAACATGTAAAATCTTGAAGGTTGAAGTTATTAAAAGAATAATAATTATATAATTTAATTAAAAATATTTAATGATTAAAAATTATAAGAAATTCATGAAGTTTAAATGTAATTTACCCAATCCTTCTAGACTGCCATCATACTATCAATTGGGTATGCTACAACTCAATTATAAATTTGTTAAATTTATTAAAGTTTATTCCATTATCAGTAAATAGGATAGTAAACTGATTTTAATATGTGTTTATAGCACTGGATACTACACCTCGATGATGTACATGTCAATGGAAGGTGAAGGGTGTTAGGAATGCTCTGAGCAGGAAAGATATTTTATATATTTCATTTAGTTTTGAATTAATTAATAATATACTAGATGTTATTCATTATATTATTACATGTCCTCATCCTATTCACATGTTAAAGTAGATGTATTCAAATATAGCTCATTAACTGCTTGTTGTTAAACTATTAAAATATTACATATAATGGCCTTTTGTATGCAAGAAGACAATATTCTAAAGTAAATAGTCTAAATCTATAGTCCGTAGTCAATGGGGTTAAAGTAAGCATCTAACTCATGTTAAAACAATTATATTGTCTAAAGCCAATTAGAGAAATGGTTTGTTTTGATAGTTTAGGGCATTTGACTCCGAGCAGAGATATAGATTTACTGCTTAATGATGATATATTTGATCGGGATTAAAGTATAATTAATTTACGTAGTTCGTTTGAGTAGATTTATTCACTTTTGGCATTTATTATGTAATAACCTTAATTCTGAGTAAATTAATGGCTTTATGTATAAAACTTGCGTACTTCAATGTTCTAAAGGCTAAAGCGCCATCGGGGTAGTAAGTTTATATATCGATTCATTGGGTACATGACTTATATATGATGGAGGGTTTGCTTATAGATAGAGTAAATGTTATTCTCTTAACGGCATTATACTAGATGTAAAAATGGACAAGGCCTGAGGTCGTTTACTTAGTAAATGATTTTTTATTTACACATGGTCAAAATCATTTTCTTAATCAGGTGTATAATATATCTTTAAAAAAGCATGATCAAAAAGTTGAGTAGACTTTGACCTAAAGTTGATCATAGATAGCATATGAGGGTGTTGCATACATGACTAGGTCATTAGATGATGATAATTCACTGGCATGAGTAATTTGATATATAATTGGAAGTGCAGTTTCAGATTTATAGTGATAAGACTTCGAAACTAATAATTATATAATGGGTTTATTCGGTATAAAATAATAGTTGCATAGGTTATTAAAACCCACATTATGTATATCTATTCGGTCCTTTTACTAGCTCCGTATGATTCTTTAATAGATAGTAATTGATCAGAGTATTCTTTATAGCTTGTATTATAGCACTTAGTAAAGGGAAAAAATTTGGGTTACCTAACTTTGGTGTAGGCATTTTTCTTGGGTAAAACGATAATTTTATTTTATTTAATTAACGGATAAATATTTAATTTGTATAAATATTTATTTGGAAGATACGATTTAAAATTTAAATTAATTATATTTTTCTTTTAAAAGATAAATATAAAATTGATTTAAATTTTGAATATATTATTTATATAAATATTTTAAATTGAAATATTATCCTCTTTGAATTTGAATTGAACAAAATCTTATCCTTGACACACACAAGGTTGTTGTCTTTTTGTAGGGATTTTAAAGACAAGATTTTCTCTAAATTTGATTTTATTTTGGATGATTATTACATAATTGTTTAATTCAAATAAAGTTGTCATGAATTTATTTTGAATATAAATTGGAGTTATAGAACAATATCCATGCAAATAAAATTATAAGATTTGTGGAGATTGAAATTTAAATCAAATTTTGAATCTCCCGACACCTGCAACTAGTAGATTTTTAGAGAATTTTCCCGAAAAACCAGCTACAATAAAGGGAGGAGAGAGAAAAATCTTTTCTAAAGTCTTATTCAAATTATAAAAGCCACCTAGTGCAATTTTTATAAATATGATCGTTAGAACTCTTATTTTCTTTAGACCAAGGACTCTTAGGTGAATGAATTTATTATAATACCTCTGACTTATAATAATAAATTCTCATAAATCTAGGTGGTTAAAAGGAGACAAGCTGAATAGAATACCAGTCGAGAAATCAAGTACTCACAACTCTATTATCCAGAAATTGGAGAATACTAAAGAATGTTAGTTGGTTGAAACTTTCTCGGTCACATTCTCCGGTGTTTCTGGTGTTTTCCTCCAAAGGTATAAAAATTATTGTGTAATTTATTATGTATGACAATATGAGTTATTATGATCTTTACAAAATTTTTGAATATTTAAAATTCTGATACATATGTTTTAAATTTATCCTACAAAGGGTCATGAGATTGTGGTAATGGTGGCGGAGGACAAAAAGATTACTCTCAAATTTGACGAGGACGAAGTTACTTAGAAGGCACTTGTTCGGTATGGTTTCTAATTTGATAGTTCTGGTAGCATTCACACCAGGGATATATATGAGTCATGTTCACAATGCTTAGAAAGATGTAGACCCCCAGCATAAGAGACAGATTCAGGAGCGCATGCTGGTATCATTCAACTTCATAGTTATAAATTTTTGTTAAAGTTAAATATAATAAAACTACTTAACATGCTGACCATGTTATAGGATTGATTTAACCTTGATTATGTTAGGAAATGCCCTAAGTATTAGAGACATTTTGATGTATTTATTTTGAACTGGATAATAAAATTATATATATAGAGGTTATTCATTACATTGCTCCCTGATAGTTTATTTACATGTTAAAGTAAATGTAAGAAAATATGGCTCCCTGACAGTTTATGTTAAACTGTTAGAACGTTGCATGAAATGGACTTTTGTATGCGAGAAGACAATGATCTAAAGTTAGTAGTCTAAATTATGGTCTGTAGTCTATGGGGTTAGTGTGACATCCCCAGATTCCAACCGCTCGCCACCGTCATGAATTGACTCTATGGTCGACTAACACCTTTCTTGTGCTGAATCTGAGTCGTCAGTTTTAAACTCTTTTACTAAATCTTCTTAAACACTAGGGTCTAAAATTTCGCTCTAAATTTTTTTTTTCTTTTATACATACTTTTTCTTATGATTATCAAGTAAGAAAGCGATGTAAAATATAATACTGACTTTTTCATATCTGAAATAAGTACAACATGTTTGGTATCATATATAATATCTATATGTATTGTATGCTTTGTCTCCAAACATATTTTCTTTACTCAAAAAGCTCAGCGGAAAACTTATGGCAGGATCATGTCCACAACGAGTTCCCTATCCCTCGACACGTTCGCATCCTGCCGCCATCCAGGAATCTACTGGACAGGTTTCTTACCTGCAACATGAACAAACCGACGAGCTAACAGGCTCAGTAAGTTCAAACATCCATAGTCAGAATCATATTGATTCAAAAACAAGAATAACTCAATTTTCTATGAATAGTACCATTCATCATGAATAGTACCATTCATCATGAATAGTATAGTTGACCTTTGACCGGTGTGTACTATTCACATATCCTAATTGAGTTTACATTATTCTAACGTAAATTTCGGTTATGCTCAATCATGATTTTTTTTTTCCGTTTTGGGATTGCTTATTTTCTATTAGATTTCTAGTGTAGAGCTCTATTTATGGCAGTACCGATGATTATTAGCGTGCTGACTGGGAGGGTTTAAGGAGCGACCTTAGAACATCGTCCTCCACAGGCCTGTTAACCCTGTAGGATTTAAACAAACCTCCACCACTATGTTGGAGGGGCGGTACGCCTTAATGGTTTCATTACAATCTTTCCATTTATAGTTTTGACCAAGTGATCGTACATGTCACCCCAAGGTCACTATCCTCCATTGCCCGTAGGTCTTACTTATTCTCGTTATTTAGGATATGTTATACTAACTAATTCCCGAATGTGCAGAAGAACTTATATCTAGTGAGCAGCTAGTATAGAATAGATTCACACAGTATTTCATATTGCAGACACAAAAATGCTTGAACTTACAAATACTGTGCTAGTGTCCACTGTCGGAACTCCTCCGCAGTTCTATCCTTATTTTGGGTTCCTACAAACATAATAATGTCTGTTAACACCCTGTTTTATTATCATTTTAAACATATATTTATTTTATTTAACAAGTCTATACATTTAAATTTATTTGTGGTACATGGTCTGAAACATGCTCGTGCTCCAGCCCGTGTACTTCTTCGGTCTATTCTACACGGCCATGTTGTTTTCTTCCTTAGCCATGTAACTGTACACGGCTTAATACACGCCCGTGTTCCTAAAATTTTTAGAATTTTAACTCTAAAATCTTCATTTTAAGTTTTAGAATTTTATCTAGGTTATTCTAGGTTTTTAAGGACTCTTTCCGAGCCTTTTTGGAAATATTTGGTCAAAATGATCATTTTGCCCCTAACGGGTCTCGGGATCGTAATTTGTTTTACTCTATCACTTTTTCTAAATTTTCTAAGTCTAATTATTTTAAAATAATATTTCCTAAGCTCTTATATCATTTTACAGCTTAACTTGTTGCAAAATTTCAACTTTATTTTCCCCGGCCCTCGATTATTATTCATCCATCACCTAAGGTCGTTTTTTCATTTTTCGAGCGTTTTGGAGCCTCAAATGGCCCTTTCACTACTTACTAAACGTTATTTATCCCGTCCCCGACCCTCGGTCCTCGAGAGGCTCGGGTTTCCTATCCCGACTTAAAATTTCCCCTCGTTTCCCAAAATACCCCCAACATGAATTTTTTTCCTATTTTAGGCATTTTAGTGATTTAGGGTCGGTTTACTATTCCTTTTGGGTTGGTTTTCCATTTCTAATCATAATTCACCGAGGGGTCTTGGTTTCCTTCCTGAGTTCAATATTTTTACCCCTCGTTTCTTGAAATGCCCTTAAGCCGATTTTAGAAATTTCGACAGCATTTTTGCTTATATTTTACGGTTTCCCGGCGTTAGGTACACCTCAGAACCTTTGTACCTGCCACGTACTATAACAGAGGCCTATTTTATACAAAGTTTCCAAACTTTATATAAAAAATTTTCCACATGATTCATCATTTAGAAATCAATACAAACCACAACACTTTTCTTTCAAACTAGCCTTGGTTTACTAGTTAATCACATCTAATTAATTTTCATCACATCACATCACTCTTAGGTTTTCCAATGTATGAAACAACATTCAAAAACCTAACAAAATATGCATTCAAACCCTAATTATAGCCACGAATTTTATGCATAAATTGAAAGAAAATTTCACTTTCTTTCCTAGGGTTTTTATCAACTTTTATCAACATTGAAAATTTTCCCATTTCATCATGTTCATGCCCACGGTTTTAACAAGAATTCTACATCAAACTTTTCTTGTTTCTTAAGTCCATTTCATGCTTAACTTAACATATAATTGAATGAACATTAATACTAAATTAAAACAACAAAACTCATGAAACTTTCACACCAAGAAAGCCACGGATTTTCAAGGAGAACATGCAAAATTTTTGCTTGTTTTTCTATCTTAATTCATGCTTTGAATATTACAACATCAAACCAATCATAGAATCAACAAATCAACAATTTTTTTCATTGTTTTTCAAACTTCCAAACCCACAGTTTTTCAATGAAAAATCAAGGAAAAATGCTTCAAATTTGAAGCTTACCTTGATTAGTTGTTGCCTTGAGATTGGAAATGCAATTCAAGCTAGGTTTGACATAAAATTGAAAACAAAATTTTTGGTTTAAGGGGGGGTTAACTCACGGTTTTGGCTGGAAAAAAAATGAGCAAGAGTTTAGTTGTTTTTTCCAATTTTTTTGCTTGAATTTCGATGCCTATTTATAGGCAAAAACCAAGGGCCTTTTTGCAATTTTTTTCCATCAATTCCCTAATTGTTCAAGGATCAAAAAGTAAGGATTTTGGGGTTAAAATACAAATTTTTTTTTCCCTTTCCACATGGCCGTATGGCCTTTCAACAAAATTCCCAAAATTTTTTAAATTTTTTTCAAGGTAAATTTTGGCATGATCTTGGCCTTTAATCAAAAAGCAAAGCAATCCCAGCCATACACCTTTTAAAATATTTTCTAATTTGATGAAAATCATTTGGCTTTATGACATCATCATAGTGATGTCATCAGCTATTCATATTAATTCACTAATTAATTCGTGGTCAATTTTTGACTATTTTCCGATCCGAACGGAACTTTACTGAAATCGCATAGGCGAGTTTTCAATGCCTCCAGTGCGATCGGTTTGTCTTATTTTGCTTCCGTTTGATCAGAATTCTCTACCGTAAATTTCTATTGTTTTAGTACATTTCAATGCACTCTCTAGGGTTTTCGGATCTGATTTCGAACCGTCTCACCCAATTATATCTGGTAAGATTTTCCATCCCCGAACTCACACACTTTAACACTACCAGAACACTTTTACACTATTCACAACAGTATTGGAATACAACTATTTTACATTTTATTCATTAAAATTGTTATACATATACAATTTTAACATAATTCGAGAATCTAAAATTCCCGATTATCACATTTACCCTTCCTTATGGAATTTTCGTCCTCGAAAATTTAGAACAAATAGGGGTACAAGTTCTTCATTTCGTCCTCACGCTCCCATGTAGCCTCTTCAATGGTGTGATTTTTCCACAGCACTTTAACTAATGGGATCGTTTTATTCCTCAAGACTTTATTTTCGCGTGCTAGTATTTGAACAGGTCTCTCCTCATAGGTCAGATCTTCCTGAATCTGGATCGGTTCATGTTTCAGCACGTGGGATGGATCCAATATGTACTTCCATAGCATCGACACATGAAACACATTATGTACTGCTGACATTTCTGGAGGTAATGCTAATCTATAGGTGACTTTACCAATGCGTTCAATGATCTCATATAGTCCAATATATCTTGGACTTAACTTTCCTTCTTTCCGAACCGCATTATTCCTTTCATCGGGGAAACTCTTAGGAATACAAAATCCCCTTCATTGAACTCCTGAAATCTTCATTTTTTGTCCGCGTAGCTTTTCTATCGGCTCTGGGCTGTTTTCATCCGCTGCTGTATTTTTGTAACTGCATCTACTGTTTCTTGGACGAAATTAGTCTTATGCAATCGTTTCTCTTGTAGGTCATACCAGTGAACCGGTAATCTACATTTCCTTCCGTACAGGGCTTCATAAGGTGCCATACCTATCGAAGCTTGGTAGTTGTTGTTATATGAAAATTCTACTAATGGAAGTTTCTCATTCTAGCTCCCTGGAAAATCTATTGTACATGCACGCAGCATGTCTTCAAGAGTCTGAATGGTTCGCTCAGATTGCCCGTCTGTCTGCAGATGAAATGCTGTGCTCAGTCGTACTTCTATTCCCATAGCCTCTTGTACGCATGTCCAGAAGTTCGAAGTGAATTTTGGATCACGATCTGACATAATGGATTTAGGAACTCCATGTAGTCTGACTATGTGGTTAACATGCAAGTCTGCCAACCTTTCCAATGAGAAGGTCATCTTTATTGTGATGAACCTTGCCGTTTTTGTCAGTCTATCTACAATAACCCAGATGGCATCATAGCCTTCTCGGGTTTTTGGTAGTCCCATCACAAAGTCCATCGTGATATGCTCCCACTTCCACTCCAGAATTTCTAACGGCTCTAGCTTCCTACTTGGATAACAATGTTCAGCCTTAATCTTCTAGCACGTCATACACTTGCTTACAAATTCCGCTATATCCTTCTTCATCCCTTTCCACTAGAATTGTAGCTTCAGATCCTGGTACATCTTGCTGACTTCGGGATGTATTGAGTAAGGCGTTTTATGGGCTTCAGCCATAATTTGCTTTCTTAATCTTTCATCATCTGGAACTTGAATTCTCCCTTGATGTAGGATTAATCTATCTTCAGATGCTTCTCCTTGCGGGCTTGCTAGTGTCAGATCTTACTTCTGAGCTTCTCTGATATCCTTATACAATGTTGACTCCAGTTGTATTGCACCTAGCTTTCCGGTTATCAGCTCCATCTCCATCATGTTGATTTCCTACTGTAATGGCCTTGGGAATTTTTCAATCAGCAGTTGCTGTGGAATAGTAGATTTTCTACTTAACGCATCTGCAACATGATTGGCTTTTCCTGGGTGATAGAGGATTTCGCAATCATAATCTTTTACCAGCTCCAGCCATCGCCTTTGCCGCATATTTAGCTCCTTTTGTGTGAAGAGATATTTCAGACTCTGGTGATCTGTATAAATCTGACACTGAGCTCCATATAGATTGTGACGCCAGATTTTTAACGCGAACACTACTGCGGCAAGCTCCAGATCGTGCGTGGGATAACTCTTCTCATGGTCTTTTAATTGACGCGAGGCATAGGCAATCACCTTATCGCCTTGCATCAGGACAGCCCCTAATCCCATTTTTGAAGCGTCGCTGTATATCACGAACATCTCCCCTTCCATCAGAAGTGTAAGTATTGGTGCACTCGTGAGTCGTTTCTTCAGTTCTTGGAAACTTTTCTCACACTGTTCAGTCCATTCATATTTCCTTTCCTTGCGTGTAAGAGCTGTGATAGGAGCAGCAAGTCGTGCAAATCCTTCAACGAATCTTCTATAATAGCCGGCCAGACCTAAGAAACTTTGTATTTCTGTCATGCTCTTAGGTACGGGCCACTCGTTGATCGCCTCCACTTTAGCAGGATCCATAGCGATTCCTTCTTTGGAAACCACATATCCGAGGAAATGTACTCTATTCAGCCAGAATTCGCATTTAGAGAACTTGGCATAGAGTTGATGTTCCCTTTTTGTTTGCAGAACAATTCGCAAATGCTCTTCGTGCTCCTCTCGAGTCTTTGAATATATAAGAATGTCATCGATGAATACAATAAGAAACTTATCTAAATATTCCTTAAAGACTCAATTCATCAGATCCATAAAAGCTGCTGTCGCATTTGTTAACCCAAATGGCATTACCAGAAATTCGTAATGACCGTAACGGGTTCGAAATGCGGTCTTATGAATGTCACTCTCCTTGATCTTCAATTGATGATATCCTGATCGCAGATCAATCTTGGAGAATACGGCTGCACCTGTGAGTTGATCGCATAGGTCATCAATCTTAGGTAGCGGATACCTATTCTTGATAGTAACCTTGTTCAATTCCCGATAATCAATACACATCCAAAATGAGCCATCTTTCTTCTTAACGAACAGCACTGGAGCACCCCATGGGGAATAGCTCGGGCGTATGAATCCTTTGTCAAGAAGTTCCTTCAGTTGTTTCTGTAATTCTTTTAACTCTGCCGGTGCCATCCGGTATGGTGCCTTTGAGATTGGTGCAGTTCCTGGCATCAACTCGATCTCGAAGGAAATTTCTTGTTCAGGTGGCAATCCTGGTAATTCTTTTGGAAAGACATCAATGAATTCCTTTACAATAGGAACGTCTTCGGGTTGGAGCTTCGGTTCCTTCGTTACGTCTAGAACACATGCTAGGTATGCAGCACAACCGCTAGACATCATCCTTTTAGCTTCCATTGAGTTGATCATTATCTTCTGTGATCTTCGTGATGTATCGAGATACTCGAATCCCTCTTCTTCATCAGGTTGAAACTTTATCATCCGTTTCTGGCAATCGATCGTAGCTCGATACTTCCCTAGGAAATCCATTCCTAGTATCACATCATAGTCAGCAAGCTCCATCACGATCAATTCTGCAAATAACTCCCTATTTGCCACAATTATTGGCACATGTGGTAACCAGTAATTGGACATCAGGACTTCCCCCGAGGGTAATGCAGTTTTAAATATCATACCCATGTTGTCCTTAGGATAGCCTATCCTATTAGCAAATTGGTGTGAAATGAAAGAATGCGTAGCTCCAGAGTCAAATAAAACAGATGCCAAATTACTAGCGATAGAAAGCTGACCTATCACTACATTTGACGTTCCCGCTTCTGCCTCTTCCTTCGTGTAGACCATAATTCTTACATCTATTCGAGGCAAGCATTCTGGTCTTTCCTGCCTCTCAAAATGGGATGACCCTTCAGCTTTGACCTGTAATGCATGTGCCTGGGGACGTTGTTGTGTCTGAGATGAACTTTGCACATTATGCCTATTTTCTGGGCAGTTTTTGGCGAAGTGACCATCCTTCCCACACTGAAAGCAAGGATTTGGGGCCACTCTGCATCGACTTGAATGTCTTTTCCCACAGCTCACACAGTTTCGAACCATAGGACTAGCATTATTGTTTGTTCTCCTTTGCTGGTTCTAGTTCCCGGGATTATTTGCTTTTCTCTTTCCCTGGGACTGCTGACCAGAAGTGCTGGGTTGTCCAGCCTTAACAATCGAACTCTGTTTGCTGCTTTATCCAGTTTGAGGTCCAGTTTGTATGGCTTTGGTCAAGATCTTTTCCTTCTTCTTCGCATGCCAGATCTTCTCTCTTTCTTCCTTTTGTCTAATCAGATAATACTCTGCCCTTAATGCATGGCTAACACAATCAGAAACGGTGTCAGGCGGCGTCAACCCACTGTCCACCAATGCTGAGATCTCAGGACGAAACATCCCCAGTATTTTCTGAATTTTCTCTCTCTCAGTGGTGACAGTGTATGGGCATAGTCTGGATAACTAATCAAACTTATTGCAGACTTCTATCACAGTCATGTCCCCTTGTTTTAGCTCTGTGAACTCTCTTTGTTGTGGTTGCAACAGTGCCGGATTATAATACTTCTGATTGAATTCCTCCAGAAAATCTAACTAGGATATGGTATACATGTTTCTCCTTAACTTAACCGACTCCCACCAGAACCTTGCATCCCTTTTTAGAGCAAAGGACACACACAAGATTTTCTCCTGATCATTTAACTCCATAAACTCCAATATTGTATGGAATGAAGACAACCACTCCTCCACATCCAGAGGGTTGGTAGAGCCCTCAAACTCTGGTGGCCTCATGCGTTGGAATCTTTCATATAATGGCTCGATATTGTTCCTGGGTTGTGGTTCGGGTTGTACCACTTCCTCTGGTGTCGTTGGGGGTACTTCTGGTTCTGGTACGGCCATTTGGGGGGCTTGGTCTTCTTCCTGTTCCTGTCTCTGCTCCATTTGCTCTAGTCTTTGTCTTAACTCAGCATTTTCTCTCATTTGAGCTTCTATCAAGGCTTCTAGTTCGTCCACTCTTTCTAATAGCACTGGACGTCCTCGCATATTCCGTAGATTTCTTGGGTTCACCATCTTATCCTATTTCCTAAATCGCATAAGAATCAACCATTAGGTTTCTTACAATCATATTTCTACAATATAGGTTCAAATAATTTTAATCATCACATAATTTTAACATTTCACACATTGCATATGTCAAAATATGGTTATTATTTCTTTTCATTTCAAAAGTACATTAGTTTGAAGGCTTTCCTCAAAATAGCCTTTCAACGTTGTCATATATACACATATACAGTTATATATATACATACTTATACAACACATGCATTTCTACAACTAATCTTCTAGCTGAGGTTCCTCTGGGATTGCCAAAAACTCAATTGGATCCATTTCTTCATTGTCTATTCCGTTTCCGGCCTCAGTTAGCGTTGAACCTTCAGCTTTCTACTTCCTCTGGTTGTCTTGACGGACCTACCTCGTGATCGTTTGCCATCGACCTGGATCCATATAGGCGGTCTAATATTACTTCTTGTAGTAACTGTTCTTGCCTCTTGCGCACCATGCGCTCCATCATCATTTCCTCCTCTACTTTAGCTACATCAATAATAAACTCGCGTAAAGTAGCAGGGTATAGAGGGGTTACTCTCTGTCGTAAGTCTAGGGTGAGTCCCTTCCAAAATATATCACAAAAGTTATCATTTGTGATGTTAGTTAGGGGACACGCCCTTACGATGCTATCTTGGAATCTGACTGCATATGAGAATACAGTGTCACTCAACATCATCTGCTGCCTCTCTGCCTTCAGAACAAAATCTCTGATATCCGCATAACTAGGCATGGCCGGTAGTGGGGGCACTGTCCTACTCTCAGGAGTGCCTACAACTGGTGCAGAGCTCTTTTGTGGAAACTGCTCCAGCATGACTTGGCGAAACTCAACCTAATCAATTGCTAGCAGCATCTCCTGATCGCAATACTCCCAATACAACTATGCATCCTCACGGAAAGTGCCAATGGCCATCAAAACCCAGCAATCCTGGTCGATATCGCACTGGCGCATGATGACCTCAATATCGTGTAGCCAGTCTCTCATAGAGATCCCCTGTTGACCTCCCTCGAATGCCGGTGGATGACTGCCTCTAAATGCATGTACAGCTCGTACTGATACTCTGGCTCCTACACGGCCTCGATCTCCCACTATTGGAATATCTACTGCCACGGGAGGGTTTACTATTGGTCGCGGAGGTCGTGCCTGTACTGGTGCTGGCGCTACTATCCTCGGCGCTAGTGGTTCAGGCATATGTGGTCGGTGTATCTCTTGTCTCATCATAGACGGTTTGATCACGGGCCTAGTCCATACCAGATCGGTCCTCTAGGTCGGTATGGATGAGGTCTCACATACGGTGGTCTAGTTATCTTAAATCCTACAAAAATATACAATTTCGAATAAATGAAAGTTAACTAATCTTAAAGAAGCTAACTTACTTGGATTGACGAGCAGATCGCGCTTCGTGTCAATAGGGATATTGTCAACCGCTCTGATACCAACCTGTGACGTCCTCAGATTCCAACCACTCGCCACCATCATGAATCGACTCTATGGTCGACCAAGACCGTTCGTGTGCTGAATCCGAGTGGTCAGTTTTAAACTCTTTTACGAAATCTTCTTAAACACTAGGGCCTAAAATTTCACCCTAAATTTTTTTTTCTTTTATACATACTTTTTCTTATGATTATCAAGTAAGAAAGCGATGTAAAATATAATACTGGCTTTTTCATTTCTGAAATAAGTACAACATATTTGGTATCATATATAATATCTATATGTATTGTATGCTTTGTCTCCAAACATATTTTCTTTACTCAAAAAGCTCAGCAGAAAACTTATGGTAGGATCATGTCCACAGTGAGTTCCCTATCCCTCGACATGTTCGCATCCTGCCGCCATCCAGGAATCTACTGGACAGGTTTCTTACATGTAACATGAACAAACCGATGAGCTAATAGGCTCAGTAAGTTCAAACATCCATAGTAAGAATCAAATTCATTAAAAAACAAGAAAAACTTAATCTTCTATGAATAGTACTATTCATCATAAATAGTACTATTCACCATGAATAGTATAGTTAACCTTTGACCGTTGAATAGTACCAGTTACCTTAACTATGTACTATTCACATATCCTAACTAAGTTTACATTATTCTAACGTAAATTTCGGTTATACTCAATTATGATTTTTTTTTTTCCATTTTGGGATTGCTTACTTTCTATTAGATTTCTAGTGTAGAGCTCTATTTATGGCAGTACCGATGATTATTAGCGCGCTGACTGGGAGGGTCTAAGGAGCGACCTTAGAACATCGTTCTCCACAACCCTGTTAACCTCGTAGGATTTAAACAAACCTCCACCACTATGTTGGAGGGGTGGTACTCCTTAATGGTTTTATTACCATCTTTCCATTTATAGTTTTGACCAAGTGATCGTACATGTCACCCCAAGGTCACTATCCTCCATTGCCTGTAGGTCTTACTTATTCTCATTATTTGGGATATGTTATATTAACTAATCCCCGAATGTGCATAAGAACTTATATCTAGTGAGCAGCTAGTATAGAATAGATTCACACAGTATTTTATGTTGCAGACACGAAAATACTTGAACTTACAAATACTGCGCTAGTGTCCACTGCCGGAACTCCTCCGCAGTTCTATCCTTATTTTGGGTTCCTACAGACATAATAGTGTCTATTAATACCCTGTTTTATTATCATTTTAAACATATATTTATTTTACTTAACAAGTCTATACATTTAAATTTTATTTATGGTACACGGTCTGAAACATGCACGTGTTCCAGCCCGTGTACTTCTTCAGTCTATTCTACACGGCCATGTTGTTTTCTTCCTTAGCCGTGTAACTGCACACGGCTTGATACACGCCTGTGTTCCTAAAATTTTTAGAATTTTAACTCTAAAATCTTCATTTTAAGTTTTAGAATTTTATCTAGGTTATTCTAGGTTTTTTAGGACTCTTTCCGAGCCCTTTTGGAAATATTTGATCAAAATGACCATTTTGTCCCTAACGGGTCTCGGGATCGTAATTTGTTTTATTCTATCACTTTTTCTAAATTTTCTTAGCCTATTTATTTTAAAATAATATTTCCTAAGCTCTTATATCATTTTATAGCTTAACTTGCTGCAAAATTTCAACTTTATTTTCCCCGGCCCTCGGTTACTATTCATCCGTCACCTAGGGTCGTTTTTTCATTTTTCGAGCGTTTCGGAGCCTCAAATGGCCCTTTCACTATTTATTAAACGTTATTTATCCCGTCCCCGACCCTTGGTTCTCGAGAGGCTCGGGTTTCCTATCCCGACCTAAAATTTCCCCTCGTTTCCCAAAATACCCATAACATGAATTTTTTTTTCCTGTTTTAGGCATTTTAGTGATTTAGGGTCGGTTTACTATTCCTTTTGGGTTGGTTTTCCATTTCTAATCATAATTCACCGAGGGGTCTCGGTTTCCTTCCCGAGTTCAATATTTTTACCCCTCGTTTCCCGGAATGTCCTCAAGCCGATTTTAGAAATTTCGGTAGCATTTCTACTTATATATTTTAAGGTTTCCCGGCGTTAGGTACACCTCAGAACTTTTGTACCTACTACGTACTATACCAGAGGCCTATTTTATACAAAGTTTCCAAACTTTGTATAAAAAATTTTCCACATGATTCATCATTTAGAAATCAATACAAACCACAACATTTTTCTTTCAAACTAGCCTTGGTTTACTAGTTAATCACATCTAATTAATTTTCATCACATCACATCACTCTTAGGTTTTCCAATGTATGAAACAACATTCAAAAACCTAACAAAATATGCATTCAAACCCTAATTATAGCCACGGATTTTATGCACAAATAGAAAGAAAAATTCACTTTCTTTCCTAGGGTTTTTATCAACTTTTATCAACATTGAAAATTTTCCCATTTCATCATGTTCATGCCCACGGTTTTTACAAGAATTCTACATCAAACTTTTCTTGTTTCTTAAGTCCATTTCATGCTTAACTTAACATATAATTGAATGAACATTAACACTAAATTAAAACAACAAAACTCATGAAATTTTCACACCAAGGAAGCCACGGATTTTCAAGGAAAACATGCAAAATTTTTGCTTGTTTATCTATCCTAATTCATGCTTTGAATATTACAACATCAAACCAATCATAGAATCAACAAATCAACAATTTTTTTCATTGTTTTTCAAACCTCCAAACCCACGGTTTTTCAATGAAAAATCAAGGAAAAATGCTTTCAATTTAAAGCTTACCTTGATTAGTTGTTGCCTTGAGATTGGAAATGCAATTCAAGCTAGGTTTGATGTAAAATTGAAAACAAAATTTTTGGTTTAAGGGGGGGTTAACTCGCGGTTTTGGCTGGAAAAAAAATGAGCAAGAGTTTAGTTGTTTTTTCCAATTTTTTTGCTTGAATTTTGATGCCTATTTATAGGCAAAAACTAAGGGCCTTTTTGCAATTTTTTTCCATCAATTTCCTAATTGTTCAATGATCAGAAAGTAAGGATTTTGGGGTTAAAATACAAATTTGTTTTTCCCTTTCCACATGGCCGTATGGCCTTTCAACAAAATTGCCAAAATTTTTTTAATTTTTTTCAAGGTAAATTTTGGCATGATCTTGGCCTTTGATCAAAAAGCAAAGCAATCCTAGCCATACACCTTTCAAAATACTTTCTAATTTGATGAAAATCAATTGGCTTTATGACATCATCATAGTGATGTCATTAACTATTCATATTAATTCACTAATTAATTCGTAGTCAATTTTTGACTGTTTTCCGATCTGAACGGAACTTTACTGAAATCGCGTAGGCGAGTTCTCAGCGCCTCCAGTGCGATCGGTTTGTCTTATTTTGCTTCCGTTTGATCAGAATTCTCTACCGTAAATTTCTATTGTTTTAGTACATTTCAATGCACTCTCTAGGGTTTTCGGCTCTGATTTCGAACCGTCTCACCCAATTATGTCCAGTAAGATTTTCCATTCCCGAACTCACACACTTTAAAACTATCAGAACATTTTTACACTATTCATAACAGTATTAGAATACAACTTTTTTACATTTTATTCATTAAAATTGTTATACACATACAATTTTAACATAATTCGAGAATCTAAAATTCCCGGTTATCACAGTTAGACCGAGAATCTAACTCATGTTAAGACTATTATGTTGTCTAAAGCCTTGGAGGGGACGGTTTGTCTTGACTGTCTGGAGCATAGACTCCCAAGTAGAGACATAGATAAGTTGCTTGGTGGTGATATATTAGACTGGGACTAAAGCGTGATTGTCACGGCCCAAAATTTAGACACGTGACATGGCAGCCAAATCATAATATCAACCCGAGATTTAAGGAAAACATTTATTACAAAAACAACAGGTCAATATTATAATTTAGCTAAGCCTAATTATAAAGTAGCATCATAACCACAAAATAAAATAAAGGAGAAAATAAATGCTTTTTAATGCGGAAGTCAAACACAAAATCGGTTTTCAAAAGAAATTACCAACCATAAAATATTCCCAAGTATGAAATTTGAATAACGTGAAATAAAGTACAAACTTAAAGTCTCATTATGTCAGAACGAGAAACAAAAAGAAGAAGATGGAGAAAACGGATAGCATCATCTTCGGTAGTAACGGATATCTCAACGAATTTCGGAACTGCTACCTCCCGTACCTGGAAGTAGTCATTTCGAAATCACAAAGAAAAGGGACGTGAGCACTGGCTCAGTAGGATAGAAACAAAAGTGGGTTAACAGATAACATTTAAAAATATGACATAATATTCGTTTCCAAAAATAATCAACAAATTCGTGAAAAAACATTTTTTTAATGCAAGTTTTATTCTGCTAAGGACTTAGCGTAGCTGCAATATACGTGCCCCAATATTAAAATAATAAATCATTAAAATAACCATCTTATTATGAGTGAGGACTTGTCGTACCTATATACGTGCCTCGAATTTGAATTATCCTAGATCATCTCGTTACGGTCTAAATAGGCCGAACGGCCCTGCGCAGGTTTAGGGACCTTCCCCCATGGCGTCAAATTTGGGACGCACGCATTATTTATAATGATCGTGAACTAGAGCTCAATTATGTTCACCGGTTTATTCAAAAGATGGTATTTACCAAGTTATATTATGCCATAAATCAAAACACGTTTTAAAATACACATTTAATTACCAAATACGTTGCATGTGTTTATTTCATCAAAAACAATATAAAAATTTCATAAACTGAAAACAGCATGCCATCGATAAAACAAGGAAATTTAAAACACTTGACTACTCTCAGAAAAGGCTAGAACATCCTACCTCGATTATCGCACAAGCGTTACGATAACGTGATCCACGAATCAAGCAAGAACGTCAAGTAAATCCTATCATCACAACATATGATCAGTCTAGGTCCAGACATAATCATCCAATCATTTTAGTGTGCCACAAAAGCTTTTAAAACGTTTAATAAACATTTGGGATTTAAAATTTATGAAAAACTCTAAGTTAAGATATTACTGGGCATGGGCAAACTGACCTAGGCTGAATGTAAAATCCATATTAATTTATTTTTCATCCCAAAAATTCTAAATTTTTTATATGTTAAACTAGACATCCGTAGCTTTAATTCCATATAATTTTTTATAAGTTTTAGACATCGTTTGGTCATTCAATTAGGCCAAAAACCAAGGGGTTGTTTTCAGGCATAAAATCTGGGTTTCAGTTTCAGTTCAAAAACTGGCAGTTCTATTCACCTATATTAGAAAAGTATTTTGACTAGGCAAACGGATGAGTTTAGTTCTGAAATTTTGCAGGCATTTAGCCGACATCTTGAATTTAATTTTAGGCTCAAGAATCACTCAAAAATCGTTTTTAAAACTCAAGTTATGGCTGACAAAAATTTACTGTTCATATGGTAATTTTCCAGATTTCTGTTTTTCTGTGTCCGAATTTCGATTAGACTCAAACCAATTCAATTTTCATCCAATGATCACGAATTTTGTGGAAAACCTTATTTATATGTCATTAACACAACCCAAGAATCAAATTGACAAAGTCATAAAATCTTGCACATTTGATAGTAGGGTTTTTAAAAAGGGGATCAATGAGGCAAAATTTTAGGGTTTGAGAGAGAAATCACACCTTGTTTGTGCTGCACTATTTTTGATGTTTGGTCTCCCTTTTGGCTGAATTTGTGTGAGTGTTGGAGTCTTCAAAACAGTAGGGAAACAGTGGAGAAAACCATATAAAATTTCAGATTTGAAATCAAAAGAAAAAGGAAGGAAAAAAATTTTGATTTCTCACCTTGTTTTTGTCTCAAAGGTTGTTGAATTTTTGAGCTGCCTTTTGATAAGTTTTGTTTGCTGTTTTGGGTGTGTTTTGGGAGAGAAAATTCAGAGAGGAGAGAGGGGAAAGCTGGCCGAATTTTTGAGGGTGAAAGGAAGGGTGAATGAGAGTTAAAAGGGGTTTTTTATACTAGGTTTTTCTTTCCCTTTCTCTTCCTTGTTTGGTCGAAAATTGTAAGGGGCAAAAGGGAAAGTTTTTATGCTGTTTTGAGGCTAGGGTTTTCTCTCTTATTTCCCCTTAAGTGGCCAAAATTATCCCTTAGTTTTTAAGGAAAAATAATTTGAATTTTGATTGAGTTTTGACTTAGCTTTTAATTCAATAAAATCTCCTTTATTTCCTACACTTTATGGCCAAATTCCTTCTTTATATCTAAGGAATGAAATTTGAATTTGAATCCTCCTTGGATTTGTGGAATTTAAATTTTAAATTAAATCCCAAGTGATGGCCGAATATTTTAAGGTTTCTTTTTGAAGTTCAAATTGTTGACTTTTTGAGCGGAATTTGTCTAGGAAACCAACCTAGGGTTTCCAAAAGGATTTTTAATTAATTTTTGGCACACTAATTTTATTTAAATTATATATTGACCCTTAAATAAAATTTTAGGCGTCACAGTGATTGATCTACGAAGTTCGTTTTGAGTGGATCGATCTGCTTTTGACGTTCATTGTGTAGTAAACTTAATCCTGAGTAGATGGACAGCTTCATGTATATGATTTGTGTACTTTGATGTTCCAATAGCTAAAGAGTCTCAGAGCTAGTAAGCTTATAGACTGGTTCGTTGGGTGCATAAGTTGTATATGATGAAGGGTTCGTTTACAGATATCGGAATCATAGCTCTAATAAGGAGTTAAGGGTATCCTCTTAAAGGCATTATGCTGAATGTGAAAATGGACAAGGCCTTGGGTCGTCTGCTGGGTGGATGACTTCTTATTCACATATGGTGAATAATCATTTTCTTTATTTGGTAGTATAATGGAACTTTAAGATAGCCTGATCAGTAGGATTAAACGGACTTTGGCTTAAGGCTGATCACGGATATCATATGAGGGTTCTGCATACATGACAAGGTCATTGGATGACAGTTTGTCACAGGCATACGTAATACGGTATATAATTGGGAGTTCAGTTTCAGGTTTATAGTGATGTTACTCTGAAACTAGTGATCATATGATTGAGTTGTTCGGTAAAGAATAATGATCATATGGATTTGTGGGAGCCCGATTATATATGTCCAATTGGCCTCCCTACTAGCTCCACATAATTCCTTAACGTTTGGCAAAATTGATTTGTGTATGCCACTGACTAGTTTATTATGCATGGATGGTGTTGACATAGGATTAGGATGGTAGATAAGATTCTCTCCTGTTGAATTCAGATTTTGTTTCGGATAATAGAGTACATAATTATTCAAACTCCAAATAAAGTTGCCATAATTTTATTTGAGATTGGATTGAAGTTGTAAAAAATTATCCATGAGAACAAGAATTTGAAATACAACTGTTTTGTGGAATTTGAAATTTGAAATTCAAATTTTGAATCACAGTCCAAGTGGGATTCGAATTTCTTGTGGTAAATCCACAAGGAATGAAATTCAAATTTGAGTTGGATATGGAGAGGAAAATCTTGTTAGAATCCTGCTTGAATTTTGAATCCAAATCCTAACAATAATGGACGAAAATTTTAAGGATTATCCTCATGGAATTTTCAAATTTTTTTGTGGACAAGGTTCAAGGAAAAATTCAAGTTTTAATCTCAGTTGAATTTGGATTCTCTCCTCCCTGATTATCGCCGAAAATTTGAGGAAGATCTTCTAGGAGATTTTCAGTTATTTTGGATAAGGATGAGATAAGATTCAAGCTTGAAAATCCTAGTGGAATTTTGATTCTTCCTTATCCAAAAGTGGCTGAAATTATTTGGTGAATATCCTTAAGGATTTTTAGATTTTTTGGTTGGAAAAAGGGAGATAAAATTCTAGTTAAAATCTTATTTAGATTTGGATTGGAATTATCCTAAAGTGGCCGAATTTATTGTTGGGATTTTCCCCTTGGAAAATTCGGATTTTTTGCTTCTGGATAAGGGAGAATATCTTCTCCTAATCCAATTCGAATTCAGAGAATCACCTCATGCAGGTCTATAAATAGAGGTCCTGCCACTCCAGTTCTCTTAGACCACAGACTCTCAGGTGAGCAGGCTTATTGTTGTATAACTCACCGTGACAATAAGTTATTTAGAGATCTGGGTGGTTGGAAGAAGACTAGCAGTGCTAGCATACCGATCGAGGTTCAGAGTGCCCACACACTCAACCATTCGGGAATTGGAGAATAGTAGAGAAGGCTAGTTGGTTGAAGCCTTCCGATCATTCTCCTCCTGCAAGATTGGCGTCCTTGAGGTATGAGTTTAAATTGTTGTTGGTTTATTGTATATGGCATCATGAGATATTTAACAATCTTGAAAAAATTTTATTGTTCCGCTGAGCCACTTTGATACGTTTTTTCTGATTTATTTCCTACAATTGATATCAGAGCCATCTCATGACTATGCTATGTACATAAATTAGACAATTACTTAGTCTTTTTATTTATGTGTGGATTTGATATTTAGAGAGTGGCATTCTAGGATTCCTTTATGTTGTTATCATGGATTATGTATGAAGTATGTAGTTATTTTAATTTTTTGAATTATTATAAGCATGCTTGTTTATGTCGGTTATGGTTCCTTAGAATTTAGAAAAATTATATCTAGGAATTTTTATGTAACCATGGGAGTAGCATATTAACGCCGTAATTTTCCCATGGATTTTAATTTTTGTCTCTTAGAATTATTATGGTTAGATTTTTTGTACACCGGAAACGGTTTAGGAATTTTTATGTAATTATTCTTGGAGGAGATTGAAGATTCAAGACCATAATTTATTTTTTCCAAAAGTTAAATTTAATTTAAAGATTGAAATTTTGATTGTGTGGAAACTTTCAATTTAATTGGGATTCAAATTAATTTTTGGAAATCCTAATAGATAAATTGGAGTATGGCACAAGAATCGAGACACGACCCCTCGGGATAGGCCATCGGGCCTTGGTGGGGCTGTAGCCCTTGCCTTCGGGCAGGATGGGCTGCGGCAGCCCTTGAACAGGCCATGCCACCCACGACCGCAGGCTTGGCCTGTAGTTGAGGGTGGCCGTGGCCCACCCAAGGCTGGCCGTAGCCTAGGCGTGCAGCCTGCCAGCTGCTGCGCCTAGCCTAGGCGTGCAGCCTAGCGCTGCAGGCTTGGCCTGCAGCCCGGTAGGGCTACACAAGGGTCGGCCGTGGGCTGCCAGCCCCCTGGGGCTGGGGGCTGCCCACGGTGGCTGTCGGCTTCTGAGGCAGTGGGCCGACGGTTCTAAAATCAAAAATTTTGATTTTTAAGTTTGAGATTTAATTTTAAATCATGTTTAAAAATATGTAATTGAAAATTTGAAATTTTTGAAATTACATATTATTATACATGATGTTTAAAATTGTTTAAAATTTGAATTTGAAATTTAAATTTGAAATTCGAATTTGGAATTTGAATTTGAAATTTAAATTTTTGCAATTTAAATTTTAAATAATTCATGGGATGAGAAGTAAATGGAGAGGCTACATAAAGATGGATACAAGAAGACGGAACAAAATTCAAGAACCAAAGAATGCTTTGGATGGAATTTTGTAATCTTTATTTTCTTTGTTCTAGGATGGAACCATGGCTTGGTTATTCTGTCAATTATTTTTTCTGTGATATGTCATGGATGTATAAATATGTATTGATGGATGTTCTATATGCATATTTGATAACATGTCATATAGGACAGGTGAGTGCCGCTCATACTATATTAATCATACATATTTGTCAAAGCTTGCATGTTTTTCAAAATATTTAGTGGGAGAGGGTTTCAAACAAAACCCACGGCCTCCATTGTTGATCCATATGTGAAACCATGGTAACGCCTCGCGTCAGTTCTGCCCTATCCACAACTCTCGGTAGGTGTTTACCACCACCGGTATACTAGATTGGATCTCCTATGTGGAAAACATGTTCGGGTACTATCCTATTCATGACCACCCCTCGGTGGCTTGGTAGGACGTGGATCGGGCTACGTAAACAATGGTTATACACTCAAGACTCGTTTAGTTATTAACCTTCCCTAGAAGCTCTGTTAACTAAACTGGTGGCCAAATAAGCGGTTATTAATATATGTCTTAACCTTGGAGGATTTAAGGCAACATATATTAATTGGACGGGGTCCATGTTCTGGCTATTTGTTTCATGACCACCCCTCGGTGGCTCTGGGCAATAGGTGCTAAGAATTACCGTTATAATACTACAAGTTTTTCAAGTTTCGTATAGGAACATACTTGTATGTTTTATTTGCTAAAATATCTGTATATTTGCTTGGGCTTTGTAATGATGTCTAGTATAATTTTATTTCAGTTCAAAATGTCACTAACACCCCTCATTTCAATACTTACTGAGAATAAACTAAATGGCGATAATTATAAGGATTGGAAAAGAAATCTATTGATAGTTCTCAACTGTGAGAGACATAAGTTCGTACTAGACGAACCATGCCCACAGGGCCCAAACCTGACACACCACTTGAGGAGGTCCCGGTTGCCTATACTCGTTGGAGAGAATCCAATGACATAGGTCGATGCTACATACTGGCTAGCATGACGAGTGCTTTACAAAAGCAGCATGAGACTTATCAAGTTGCTGGGGAGATTATGGAAAATCTGGAGGACATGTTTGGAGGCCAAGAAAAATTCGCTCGACAGTCCGCTATAACCAGCATTATGAACTCTAAGCAAAAGGCGGGTACTTCGGTGAAGGACCATATGATCACTCTAATGGGATTCTTCGCTGAGGTTACTGAGAACGGTGTTGAGTTGGACTACAACACCCAAATCGAGATGGTGTTCAAAACTCTGTCTAAAGATTTTGTGGGGTTTAAGGCCACATACAATCTGGCGATAAGGGAGTTAGGACTAACCGAGCTTATGAAGCAACTCGGAGCTTATGAGCAGATGATCAGGGATGGGGATGCGGTCCAACCCAAAGGAGAGGCCAATTTGGCGGAATCCTCCAAACCCTCATAGAAGAGGAAGAGGCCAAATCATAAGCAAGCGGCTTCTAGTTCTTCTAATCCACATGTCTCGTATGGGAAAATGAAGAAGAAGAACAAGAAGCCCAAGGACCCTAAAAAGTCCAAATGCTTCTACTGTGGGAAGGTAGGTCACTTCAAGAAGTCTTGCCGGGAATTCTTAGCCACCAAGGGCAAGGAAGGTAAGGAACTTCACTACTTGGAAGCTTGTTTGGTGGAAGAATCAAAACACACTTGGGTCATTGATTCGGACGCCACTAATCATGTTTGTGTTTCTATGCAGGGGTTAGTAGAAATGAGAAGTCTACATGATAGGAGCCTCTCGTTGTGGACTGAAGACGGTAGCTTGGTGATGGCTGAGGTAGTGGGAGATATTTATCTTTACTTTGATGAATTTAGGTTTATTTTATTGAAAGACTGTTTTTATGTTCCTAATTTTAGAAGGAACCTTATATCAGTAGCTTGTTTAATAAAGGATTCTTATTCAGTTTCTTTTAGTAAAAGAGTTGATATTCGTAGAAATAAGTCTTTTATCTGTTCTGGATGGATGGATGGAAACCTATATTTGATTAAACCAAAGATGTACTCACTGCTTGACACCGAATTAATAGATAACTCTAAAAGGTTGAAAGTTTATCAGTCTAACAAGGCATGTCTTTGGCATTTAAGACTTGCTCATATTAATCAGGATAGGATTCAAAGATTGGTGAAAGACGGTCCTCTAGAATCTTAGGAGGAGGTACGTCTTCCTCAATGTGAATCTTGTCTAGAGGGAAAGATGACTAAGAGGTCTTTTGGAGCTACGGGTACTACGGCACAGGAGCTCTTCAAAATTGTGCACACTGACGTATGTGGCCCCATGAACGTCACAGCACAAGGAGGGTTCGAGTATTATGTCTCATTTATAGACGATTACTCGATGTATGGATAGATGTATCTGATGCACCGTAAGAGCGAAACCTTTGACAAGTTCAAAGAGTATCATGCGGAAGTAGAAAAGCAATTGGATAAATCCATAAAGACATTTCGATTTGATCGAGGTGGTGAATACCTTTCTGACGAATTTCTAAGACATCTTGTAGAGAATGGGATATTATCCCAATTAACTGCACCTGATACCCCACAATAGAATGGTATAGCTGAAAGGAGAAACTGGACCTTGTTGGATATGGTACGGTCCATGATGAGTTATTCAACACTGCTATTATCATTTTCGGGATATGCTTTACAAACGGCGTGCTATATTCTGAATCAGGTTCCAAGCAAATCAATTCCCAGAACTCCGTATGAATTGTGGCATGGCAGGAAGCCCTCTCTTGGAAATATGAGAATATGGGACTGCCCGGCACATGTACTAGATGGGGATGCGAAGAAGTTGGAACCAAGATCAGAACTGTGCATGTTTGTAGGGTATTCAAAGGGAACTAAAGGAGGTCTGTTCTATAACCCAAAGGGACAAAAAGTCATTGTATCAACCCATGCGACATTCTTGGAGGAAAGTCACATGAATGACTTTAAGTCTTGAAGCAAAGTGTTGCTAGAGGAGTTATCGGATGAAAGAACTGCTCCATAGATTTCGGTCTTGGACACAAGTCTGAGTTCTGGTGAAAGACCTGCAGACGATCAACAATTTAGGGTGCCTCGTCGTAGTGGGAGGGTTTCGAAGAAACCTAATTTCTTCATGTATGATGCTGAGATATACTAGGCCGAGGCTCATGAGCATAAGGATGATCCGATCACCTATGATGAAGCTATAAATGTTGTTGATTCTAAATCTTGGAAATAGGCTATGAACAATGAGATGGATTCTATGAAATTTAACTCTGTTTGGGAACTCGTAGATTTGCCAGATGGGATAAAACCCATTGTATGCAAATGGGTCTACAAAAGAAAAAAGGATCCAAAAGGGAGAGTGGAAACTTTCAAAGCTAGACTGGTTGCAAAGGGGTACACGCAAAAGGCTAGAATCGATTATGATGAAACCTTTTTACCTATTGCTATGCTGAAGTCTATCCGTATTCTTCTGTCCATTGCTGCGGCTCTCGATTATGAGATCGGGCAAATGGATGTCAAGACGGCATTCTTGAACAGCCATCTTGAAGAGAGTATCTATATGATACAGCCCGAAGAGTTCATAGTGAAAGGCCAAGAAAGAAAAGTCTGCAAGTTACTTAGATCCATTTATGGATTAAAGCAAGCATCCCGCTCATGGAACCAGAGATTTGATCAAGCGATCAAGACTTTCAGTTTTGAGTAGAACGTTGATGAACCCTGTGTTTATAAATGTATTAAGAATGGAAAAGTGGTCTTTCTGATACTCTATTTCGATGATATACTACTCATTGGGAATGATGTAAGGAACTTATCATCGGTCAAGCTTTGGTTACACCAACAGTTTGACATAAAGGACTTGGGAGAAGCTAATTATGTCCTAGGCATTCATCTCTTCAGAGATCGAAAGAACAAAATGATAGTGTTATAATAAGCTTCATACATAGATAAAATAATTGACAAATATACAATAAAAGAGGCAAAGAAAGGTATACAATCTTCTATTGCCGGTCTAACTCTTTCATTGGATGACTGTCCAAAGACATCGGACGAAAGAGAGCATATGAGTAAGGTCCCTTATGCATTCGCTGTGGGTAGCCTTATGTATGCTATGCTTTGCACTCGCTCGGACATATGTTTTACAGTAGGTATAGTGAGTTGATATCAAGCGAATCCTGGAACCAAGCACTGGCAAGTAGTAAAGCATATACTCAAGTATCTTAAGAGAATGAGGGATTATATGTTGGTGTATTCTGAAGGAGACCTAACACCCGTAGGATACATGGACTCAGACTTCTAGACTTGCAAGGATTCGAGGAAATCGACATCTGGATCAGTGTTTTTGCTCAGAGGAGGCGCCATTTTATGGAGGAGCGGGAAGTAGGGCTGCATAGCTGATTCTACTATGGAGGCTGAGTATGTGGCTACGGCTGAGGCATCTAAAGAAGCGGTTTGGCTCCGCAAGTTCTTTAGACACCTTGAGGTCATTCCGGGTGTTGACAAGCCTATCACACTTTATTGTGATAACACTGGGGCTATTGCTAATACAAGGGAATCTCGGCACCACAAGAGGATCAAGCACATAAATCGGAGATATCATATTATTAGAGGGCACGTAGAGACAGGACAGGTAGATGTATGTAAGATCGCATCCGAGAACAACATTGTCGATCCCTTTACTAAGACTTTGGTGGCTAGAAGCTTTGAGACGTATGTAGAGGCAATGGGGATATGTAACATGGCACATCTGTTGGCTTAGGGCAAGTGGGAGATTGTTAGGAAATGCCCTAAGTATTAGAGACATTTTGATGTGTTTATTTTGAACTGGATAATAAAATTATATATATAGAGGTTATTCATTACATTGCTATCTATCCTCGGTTTATTTACATGTTAAAGTAAATGTAAGCAAATATGGCTCACTGACTGCTTGTGTTAAATTGTTAGAATGTTGCATGTAATGGACTTTTGTATGCGAGAAGACAATGTTCTAAAGTTAGCGGTCTAAACTATGGTTTGTAGTTTATGAGGTTAGACTGAGCATCTAACTCATGTTAAGACTATTATGATGTCTAAAGCCTTGGGGGGGACGGTTTGTCTTGACTTTCTGAAGCATAGACTCCCAAGTAGAGACATAGATATGTTGCTTGGTGGTGACATATTAGATTGGGACTAAAGCGTGATTGATCTATGAAGTCCGCTTTGAGTGAATCGATCTGCTTTTGACGTTCATTGTGCAATAACCTTAATCCTGAGTAGATGGATAGCTTCATGTATGTGACTTGTGTACTTTGATGTTCCAATGGCTAAAGCGTCTTAGAGGTAGTAAACTTATAGACTGGTTCGTTGGGTGCATGAGTTGTATACGATGAAGGGTTCGTTTACAGATATCGGAATCATATCTCTAATAAGGAATTAAGGGTATCCTCTTAAAGGCATTATATTGAATGTGAAAATAGACAAGGCCTTAGGTCGTCTGCTGGGCGGATGACTTCTTATTCACATATGGTGAACAATCGTTTTCTTTATTCAGTAGTATAATGGAACTTTAAGATAGCCTGATCAGTAGGATTAAACGGACTTTGGCCTAAGGCTGATCATGGATATCATATGAGGGTTCTGCATACATGACAAGGTCATTGGACGATAGCTTGTCACAGGCTTACGTAATACAGTATATAATTGGGAGTTCAGTTTCAGGTTTGTAGTGGTGTGACTCTAAAATTAGTGATCATATGATTGAGTTGTTCGGTAAAGAATGATGATCATATGGATTTGTGGGAGCCCGATTATATATGTGCAATTAGTCCCTCTACTAGCTCCACATAATTCCTTAACGTTTGGCAAAATTGATTTGTTAATGCTATTGACTAGTTTATTATGCATGAATGGTGTTGACATAGGATTAGGATGGTAGACAAGATTCTCTGCGGTTGAATTCAGATTTTATTTTGGATAATAGAGTACACAATTATTCGAATTCTAAATAAAGTTGCCATGATTTTATTTGAGATTGGATTGAAGTTGTAGAAAATTATCCATGAGAACAAGAATTTGAAATACAACTGTTTTGTGGATTTTAAAATTTGAATTTTGAAATTTGAATTTGAAATTTGAAATTCAAATTTTGAATCACAGTCCAAGTGGGATTCAAATTTCTTGTGGTAAATCCACAAGAAATGAAATTCGAATTTGAGTTGGATATGGAGAGGAAAATCTTGTTAGAATCCTGATTGAATTTTGAATCCAAATCCTAACAATAATGGACGAAAATTTTGAAGATTATCCTCATGGAATTTTTAGATTTTTTGTGGATAAGGTTCAAGGAAAAATTTAAGTTTCAATCCTAGTTGAATTTGGATTCTATCCTCCCTGATTATGGCCGAAAATTTGAGGAAGATCTCCTAGGAGATTTTCAGTTATTTTGGATAAGGATGAGATAAGATTCAAGCTTGAAAATCCTAGTGGAATTTTGATTTTTCCTTATCCAAAAGTGGCTGAAATTATTTGGTGAATATCCTTAAGGATTTTCAGATTTTTTGGTTGGAAAAAGGGAGATAAAATTCTAGTTAAAATCTTGTTCAGATTTAGATTGAAATTATCCTAAAGTGGCCGAACTTATTGTTGGGATTTTCCCCTTGGAAAATTTAGATTTTATGCTTGTGGATAAGGGAGAATATCTTCTCCTAATCCAATTCGAATTCATAGAATCACCTCATGCAAATCTATAAATAGAGGTCCTGCCACTCCAGTACTCTTAGACCACAGATTCTCAGGTGAGTAGGCTTATTGTTGCATAACTCACCATGACAATAACTTCTTCAGAGATCTGAGTGGTTGGAGGAAGACTAGCAGTGTTAACATACCGATCGAGGTTTAGAGTGCCCACACACTCAGCCATTCGGGAATTGGAGAATAGTAGAGAAGGCTAGTTGGTTGAAGCCCTCCGGTCATTCTCCTCCTGCAAGATTGATGTCCTTGAGGTATTAGTTTAAATTGTTGTTGGTTTATTGTATATGGCATCATGAGATATTTAATGATCTAGAAAAATTTTTATTGTTTCGCTGCACCACTCTGATACGTTTTTACTGATTTATTTCCTATAGATTATAGCTATAAGAATGGTGTCCTTCGTGTTGTAGTTGATAGGAAGGCTGTCAAATGCTACAAGGATTGGAAGAGTGACCTACATGGCCTCTTTAAAGATCTTGATGGGGTAGCAAACAAGAAGGCAATTTGGGCCAACCACTCGAAGAACTTTAATAATCAAGTCACTAGGGCTCTTGCCACAATAGATTCATCTTTGATAAGCTTCAAGTAATTGTAGATTTGCTAAGTTAGTAATTTATTATATACAACAATTTTAATTTTACTAAAACTGAATACAATTCATAAGCAAAGAAGGTCAAACACAAATAAAAACTATTATAGATACCAAAAGTAGTCAAGCTAACATGGTCAGAAGTCATACTCCCAACAGTGCTATAAGAACGTTAGTAAGTGTTTTTAAATTTTTATTCGATTTAAAATTTAACTTTGATAATCGAATATACTATTCTCACATATTTAAGTTGTTGGACAAGCTAACATGAGGACGCATCAGTCGATGTTTGCCATAAACAACTAGGGTGACATGCATTGTCATAGGGATACTTAGGTTAACATCCAAGCTGAGTAAACTTTTGTAAGTATTTTTGTTTTTTTTATATTATCTTTCTTTTATTCAAATTAGTCTATGTATCTATAATATGTGTATTTAGCACATTTCTTTATATTTTTAAAAAACAAAAAGTAAGGAGTTATCTATGGTAAGGAAGGAAGAGAGAGGAGGACCAGCACGAGGAAGAACGAACGCGAGAGAGAGAGAGAGAGAGAGTTTCGACTGAAATGGGAATGGGGTTTATGGGTTTTCAGAAAAAATTAAAAAAACAAAAAACAAAAACAAGGCAGGATTAGAAAATTTTTGTGGTCGTCGAAAACGATCGTGGTATTATATATTTTTTCAATTTTTTTATGGGATTTTTTTTCCTAGGGGCAGCCACTCTCGTGTGTTATTCTAACAAAATAACAACAAATGAAAACAAATGAAATTTCAATTTTCTGCTACAATTTTAGTTTCTGAAAAATGAGGGCTAGGGTTGTATATAAAAAAGGATTTTGACAAAGAGCTTCCACAACCATTTTGAACTTTACTCTCCATGTTATGTTTTTGATACACTTTCCATTACCCTTTTCAAACAATGGTAGTGGGATCTTACATTTGTAGTAGAGAATGTTGTAAGTTTTTTTTTTTAAAGGAAGTTGAGGTTGTGTTTGTTGTTGGGGGTGGTGGCGGTGGTTGGGATGAGGGGTGGTGTTGCACCCCCAGTCCTTCATTGGCTATGTGCTTGTAGAAAAATTAGATACTAGATCAATATGATACAAATTAAACAATAATAAAACAAAAAAAAAAAAAAGAAAATTATCCAACTAGCTACTTTTTTTTCCCCATCCAATGACCACCAAGAAACGAATTCCTTACTCTTGACTAACATAACACAAAAATTATTTTTATTGATATTTGATTTCTGTCATATTGATCCAGTATTAAATTTCAATATCATGCGGTGTAATAGTCTTTAAATTTAAATTATTTAAATGTTTTCCCTAAAAAACACAAAATTTATATTATATTTATCAAGAGAGAAAAATTTACATCATATTTAATCATCAAATAAATTTTTTTTTTGACTATTTGAGTCATTTCTCCAATAGATTATAGTAATAATCAAGTGATAAGTATGCCCATTAATTAATATCAAAATTCAACTTTTATTTTATTTTTTTGAAAAGTAAATTCAACTTTTATTTTTGAAAATAGATATAAATGCAAAGATGACAGAACAATTATCTTTATGCTTATTCATAAAAAAAGCTTTTATAGTAATTATGTAAAAGCCTGGAACAGGTGACACATTTATAACAACTCGTACTACTTGTAGCGTTAATTACCGACACACATTATGATATCTTTAAGCATTTAGAAACTAGCCTTGCAGGATGACCTTTGCTTTGCCACTCTTCTCATAAAATTCTATTTCTAAACAAAGAAAAAAAAAATAAAAGAAAAGAAAAAAAGTAAATTTTGGTACCACGTGTGGATATCATTACAGTCACACCATCACACACGTAATTAAGTACATAACATTCAAATATATATGTGCATGGTGCGGAGCTGTGTTGGTGAGATACTCATCGAACACCAAGTGGGGTGTATACGTGTCTATGTCTACACAAACACACGTAAAGTATACTTTGCGATTACCTTACGAAACAACACTTAAAATTTTTCTATAGGATAACGTAACATTCAAGTAATTCCAGTGTAACGTTTTTTGAATGATGCTTGCAATTTACATTAATATTTAAATAGTATCATTTTATAAGTTTTTAAATAAAAAATTTCAAGTAAATCAACTACCTTATTGATTATTATTTCTCTATCGATGTCTAGTAGAGTGGCTCCTAATCTATTTTTGGGTGTCTCTTCTAATATAAACATTATTTTTTCCTAATAGATTTTTCCTTTCACTACAACAAACAAGGTTAATTACGCTATTTATGTCGACAAAAAGTCATTGCAAAATGTAGAATAATCACACAAAAAAATTATTTACGATGACATTTGATTGCAAATACATCATCATTAATAACTATTCGCAAATAACTTATTTATAACGACATATCGTAGTCCCAATTATATTAGCAATACTTGCTATCACTAGAAAGTCGATACAATTATATCATCGAGAATTCTGTTGGGATGATATATCTCAACTTTTAATGACGACATTTTCAAAAGAATGTTGTTACAAATACATTTTTAGATTTTGACATGACAATATTTTTTGCAACTACTTTTTTAAAATGTCCTTGTAAAAGTTTGGTTGTTTGCTATTATTTGCGATGATATTTATTTTAAAACGTCATCATAAAAACTTTTTTGGTTTTTTTATATAATTAATTAATATTTATAATATCATAATAAATTTATTTTTAATATTATTTATTATTTTTTAATTTGTTAATTTTGTTAATAGATGTTATTACTATCACTAGTACAAAAAAAAAAAAAAGGATTTTATGATGGTTTTTTGACCTTCATGAAACCCATTACACGACATTTTCAAAACCGTCGTGGAAAACTTTTGGATTACATGACACTTTTCAAAATCATTGTAATAACCACCCTGTTTATGGAACATAATTTCTATGTAATAAGAAATTAAGTCTATGAGTATAGTATAATTTTCTAGTTGAAATGAATTAAACGAGTAAAGAAATGTTCAATTTTTATTCATACAGTGAAGAGGGCAACCGAGAGTGAAATCGGTTCATTTTATTGCCTGTGAGTGCACATGAGTGGCACACAGTATTAAAAAACCGATCAAGACTATCATTTCTTGACACAGAACTGATGAGTTGGTCATCAGTCCGCTCAGACTAGTTTGAGTACAATAGTGAAACTTTAATGATAAATATACAATATCAAGAAAATGCTCGAGATGACGTTTTCTTGACACCAAACTGATATATTTATAATCAGCATGCTCAATTTAGTTAATTGGGCACAAAACGTAAAGTCAGGTATAAGACATGCATAGTATTGGGAAAGGGGTCAAGACGACATTTTCTCAACCCAAAACTGATATATTTAGAATCAGAAAGCTTAAATGAGTAAGTTGAGCACAAAAAGTGATTTTCGGGTAGGAGTCACACAAATCCAGCAAACTAGTCTAGACGACCTCAAATGGATATAAAATTGATAAATTCAGAATCAACACGTCGAAATTAGTCAGGATAGTGTTTGTCTGAAATTTCGCACGAAAAAGTTATACTATGCGTGCACAGTGTCAGCACAGTTTAAGACACAATCACAGTACTGTAAATGAATAAAAACTGACTAAGAGTGGGCTCATAGGTAATACAACCCATCCCAGAATGAAAAGATTAAGAATCAGATCAAGAGAACCCATTTTCGATCAAGGTTTAGAATACAGCCGAAAAAGGGCCGAACACCGTTAGAGGAAATTAGACTGCTAAGAGAAGCCCTTGCAGATGAAAGTTTTCCCTCAAAAACTATGCTTGTGGGCAACCAAACACAGCTCTAGGAGACAATGTGGAAAAGTTTTCCACAAAACAAGGAAACATGCTTGGAAGCTTTTGATTAAAAAATTGAAAAGGTGTAGACAAGTCATTAGTGACTTTAGCAAGGCATTTAATGCAAATTTGGGCTCCTTTTTCCCCTTGTTCTCATCGGTTTTTGGAGCACAACAGCAGCACAAAATTTGTCCTCCTTAGCTTAGCCAAATTTGGCTTAATTAAGATGCTTGGGATTAGTTAATCATGCTTAGGACAAGCCTATATAAAGGACACCTTGGCCATTTGATTCATTTATCCTCTTCTTGCAACTCCAAAGCCTCAAATAATTTCTCTCTTCCTTCAACCCCTTACCGATGCTCCAAAGCCCCTAAACACAGTAAAAAACTTACCAAAAGTCAGCCCAAAATTGTTTAGTTGTTGCTTGGTTAGAGCCAATCTTCAAGATTACTTAAAGTAAAAGTGTTGGAACCTTTCCTTTGTAGTTTTACTTATTTATTTAGCTTTGTAACAAAGGAAATTTCTATGTTTTCCTCAGCCTAAGCTAACCTCTTGTTCATCCTTGGTCCACATGATATTCTGATCCAAAACCTTGTTTGGTTCGTGCTAGTTTCGAAGCACACAAAGGTAAAAACTCTAGAACCCATCCCTTTGAGGTTTTTGTCTTCTATTAAGTTTTGATATCAAGGAGATTTACTATGTATTTTGAGCAATGGATTGTAATAAGTTTATTTTGAGCCTTGAGCCTTGTATTTTTATGCTTTGTGGTTATATGGTTGTGGTTTAAGTTTTTATGGTTTATGGATGTTATGGACGTTTTAGGGTTTGGCTAGAAACCAAACTATCCAAGATTTTTAGCCACGGTTTTGTTAAGTTTCAAGCATGTTATGGATATATTTAGAGTTTTTGCAAAACAAGGAAGTTCTAGGAAATTTCGTTACTGACATTTTTGCGTCAAATAGCATTTGGCCAAAAATGATGTTAATATAGCTTTTAGGGATGATTTCCGAGCAGAGGTCAAAACTAGGACTGGAAACTTATGAACAGGAAACAGTCTCAAATTTTTCAAAAAAACGAGTAACTTACTGTCCAAACCGGGCCTTGGGCTCAACATGAAAAATGTAGATCACATCGAAAGCTAAAAGATAACTTGTGAAAGTTTTGAAAATTCAGCTGTTTAGGCCCTCAAACAGAGTGGTATTTAATTAGTTGAAAAACTGGAAATTTTCTAAAACTAGGATAGTTTTAGCCACAGGTTTGTAGTGTTTAAGACCCGATAAAATTTGAACTAAGCTCTAAGTTGAACATGAAAGTTGTTCATCTCGTCGAGGACAAAAAATGTCACATTCATTGATTTCACAAACTCGATCGTTTTGAGCAAGTTCTACATAGTTTTTCAAAAAGGGTTCAAACACCACTTTTTAAATGAACACCAAAATATGTTCTTTAAAATGAGAAAAAATGATTTTAAGTAAACACCCTCACCTTCCAACGGGGTGAAAAAGGGGATTCTATTTAAATCCTAAGGCAAGGAATTTCACAAAACGTAGGATGTTTTCCATAATGATTTTCAAATCAGTAAAGGTAGCCGGTTTGGCTATAAAATCAATATACAAGGTAATCGGTTAGTTGACTAGTCGGTTAACCAATTAAAACTAAGATAGGAAGAGAGAGAGAAAGACATTAATTAATTTATTGGGTAAATAAGTTAATTAACCACGATTAGAAGGTGGTTAACGAACTCTCAAAGAAGAGCAGTTTAATACCGATAGGAATTGGTACCATAGAACGATAGAATTTTATTAGTCACTAATGATAGTAGTGGCTTGAGAGCAAAAAATTAATGGAATGCGTTATGGTTACAGGTAGAACTTGTAATTTGACAAGGCGAGGTACAAACTACCTGCAGATCGGGTAAGTACAAATCTGCTTGTAGTGTGAATAAAATGAGTTTAAAATTGTTGTTTTACTCTGTGATATGTATGCTAATCATGAGTGATTGTTGCATAACATGATATAAGATGTTCTTAATCGTGAAGATTATTGTATAGCATGAGTTAGATGCCTTTATATCCCTATCGCGCACGATCAGTTTAAGTATGATGAGCCAACGCTCAAAAGAAAGTTGTGGTCTCAGTGAATCCATAGATCCGCGCGCATTCGGTAATGACACACGAGCCCTCAGACAAGTAAAGAAAGATAATGCATAATGAAGCATAATTGAGCATAATCAATTCATGCATAGTTCATAATATGCCTTAGTTAGAGTTATTGTATGCTTCCCAGTTACATGACACACTTCCAATTACAAGATATGTTCGCATGATATGTTCGAAGTTGTGATATAGTTAATAGCCTGATGTGCCTTTAAAGCATGGCTAATATTTTTAAAGTATGTTTTGCGGATAAAATGTTGTACTTGCTGAGCGTAAAGCTCACCATGTGTGTTCATGCTGTAGGTAAGAGACCTACGGGCTAGACTTCGATGGACGATGATGGCAGCAGGGCTGATGTGATGGTTGAGGTTATGGATACCATCACAAGTTTGTCTTTCGCACTTTGTTGAGTAACCCTTTTATTTTGAGAACCAAACTTATATTAAGTAGTGACCAGTTTAATACTTCCTGAGTATGTATATATGTTTAAACTACAAGTTGCATTAAGATCCATATGTGTTGTAAAGTATATTTAAGTATGTATGGCTATAGTGAAGCATACGTATTAAAAAAAATCCCATAAAATTATTGTATCAAGATAAGAAGATTTAAGTCAGTTAAATATGTTCAAGTTTAAGTTCAGCAAGTTTTAAGTGATGGTCCGGGCCACCATGGCTTCGGTTCAGCACAGTTGGTATCAGATAGGTATCTTGCCACCCGACCTAATATCGCCGTATGCCTGCTTCATCTGTCCAAGTAAGTTAGTTTGAATTTTATATTGATAGTATGTAAGTTAACGTTTAAGTTATAATAGGCGGCAATGGCTGCACCAGTAGAACCTGAACCAGTAGAACTCGCTCCAATAAAGCCCTACTAGAGGAACGAGGATCATGAAGCGAGTTTGGCATTCGCCAACATAGGTCCCGACTGATACGATGGTCGCCACCTACATGAGCTCCCATTTTGGATCTATCGAATGGAAGTCATCCTCTGAGCTTGCCATATCCCACCTCACCTACAAGTAGATTTGGCAGGTAATAGGCTAGAGGGACCAGTTATGGCTTGGTGGGATCGGTATCGTAGGTGTAGAGACCTGATTGTACGCTGGGAGGATTTCTATCAAGACCTCCTCAACAACTATGGACCGCCACCCACTAAGGAAGTTTTCAAGTCGGGCAGAAATGAGGCCATCTACAGAGACATGCATGAGAGGCAGTATGACATTCTCTCTGGCATATGGGATACATACGAAGGTTTTAGGACGCTATGTGGCCTTTTATACCCCAGGAGGTACCCTTTAGGGAGTTAGCATAGCTCTTATGGAGAGGAATTCCAGAGAATGTAAGGGAACTTGTCTGATAACCTCCAAACCATGAGGACATGAGGTGCTTCATATAGGAAATAGTGAGTGGTGAGGTAGAGGCAACCAACCCCAGAAACCCCGAACGAGCTCAAGACATTGCAGGTGCTGCCAATATTGAGGGCAACTCGGTAGACCCAGTACACCAACCGATATATTAGGACTTCATGGCTGAACAGGATGCCGATGAGCCTGAACCAACCCCTCTGTCTCCCAAACACCCCCTAGAGGTGGATGGTAATGAGGATGACAATGAGGACCTTCCTAACACCCATCCCGAGGATGAGACGATGGGTGATGATGAAGAGGATGAGATCCCTAACTACTTCAATGATGATGAGTGGATGGAGATGTATGAACCTCAGGTCATTATAGCTAGTGATGACGAGGCTAGTTCCGGCATGGAAGACGAGGAGGATCCAAAGGAATTTCCCCTCAATGAGAGTGACGAGGAAGACATCTCTGATGCAGAATCAGGCTTTCCTCAGAGTAGCAGTGACCTACTTTAGCAAAATCTTTTCGTAAACTGTGCATATATGTATGATGGGAAGCAATAGCTTACTCCTACTAGACTTAACCTAGTATGTCCTTTTGGGGTTATGTACTGGGAAGTGTCTACCACTCCCGATAGACTAGAGTTTTGTACAGGCTATTTATAAAAGTTATATGAAAAGCAGTACATTATTGCCCGGTGGCATATGTACGATACCTAATACGTGACCTTTAGTGTAACAGAAAGTGTAGGACGAGTCCTGGCACTAAGACGATGTTTCGATACGATGTGATATGATGTAATTCGTATTGAACATCATGATATATAGAGCAAGATTAAAAGAAAGTTATGATACATATACATATACTTATAATAGTAATGTAAGTAAGTATTCTGTAAAAAAAATTTCCAAGTACGGAAACAAAGATTTATAATTTCTTTTCTTGCTATATGATAGAGTTTCGAAGGATAACATGGTTCGAATATGTGCACAAACAACCCAAGCATCCTGAGAGGATCAGTTAATGGCACAACTCGTAGTTATGCGAGAGATAATAGAGAATCAACAACACAACCTAGACCAGCTTAGGGAGCAGCTAGGTCAATAGAACCAGGTACACAGACAGCAAGGGTGCCAGTTCAGGAGGTTTTACCAGCCTTAGAGACTTTAAGGGAGCGAGCAATCTCCCCAGTCTAGGAAATTTCACGAGGGCAGGAATTTCCTGCACCACCACCAGCCCCTCCAGCAACGGTTGCTCCCGTAGCAACAAACGTACCTCAGCCAGCCTTTAGGGAAGGTGACTTATGTTAGGAAATGCCCTAAGCATTGGAGACATTTTGATGTATTCATTTTGAACTGGATAATAAAATTGTATATAGAGGTTATTCATTACATTGCTATCTGTCCTCGTCTTATTTACATGTTAAAGTAAATGTAAGCAAATATGGCTCACTGACTGCTTATGCTAAAACTGTTGGAAAGTTGCATGCAATGGACTTTTGTATGCGAGAAGACAATGTTCTAAAGTTAGCGGTCTAAACTATGGTCTATAGTCTATGGGGTTAGACCGAGCATCTAACTCATGTTAAGACTATTATATTGTCTAAAGCCTTGGAGGGGACGGTTTGTCTTGACTGTCTGGAGCTGGACTCCCAAGTAGAGACATACATATGTTACTTGGTGGTGACATATTAGACCAGGACTAAAGCGTGATTGATCTACGTAGTCCGCTATGAGTGGATCAATCTGCTTTTGACGTTCATTGTGCAATAACATTAATCCTGAGTAAATGAACTACTTCATGTATATGACTTGTGTACTTTGATGTTCCAATGGCTAAAGCGTCTCAGAGGTAGTAAGCTTATAGACCGGTTCGTTGGGTGCATGACTTGTATACGATGAAGGGTTTGTTTGCAGATATCGGAATCATAGCTTTGAGGAGTTAAAGGTATCCTCTTAAAGGCATTATACTGAATGTGAAAATGGACAAGGCCTTGGGTCGTCTGCTGGGTGGATGACTTCTTATTCACATATGGTGAATAATCATTTTCTTAATTCGGTAGTATAATGGAACTTTAAGATAGCCTGATCAGTAGGATTAAACAGACTTTGACCTAAGGCTGATCATGGATATCATATGAGGGTTTTGCATATATGACAAGGTCATTGGATAGTAGCTCGTCACAGGCTTACGTAATACGGTATATAATTGGGAGTTCAGTTTCAGGTTTATAGTGGTGTGACTCTGAAACTAGTGATCATATGATTGAGTTGTTCGGTAAAGAATGATGATCATATGGATTTACGGGAGCCCGATTATATATGTCCAATCAGTCCCTCTACTAGCTCCACATAATTCCTTAACGTTTGGCAAATTGATTTGTGTATGCTATTGGCTGGTTTAATATGCATGGATGGTGATGACACAGGATTAGGATGGTAGACAAGATTCTCTTCGGTTGGATTCAGATTTTGTTTTGGATAATAGAGTACACAATTATTCGAACTCCAAATAAAGTTGCCATGATTTTATTTGAGATTGGATTGGAGTTGTAGAAAATTATCCGTGAGAACAAGAATTTGAAACACAACCGTTTTGTGGATTTTGAAATTTGAAATTTGAAATTTGAAATTTGAAATTTGAATTTTGAATTTGAAATTTGAATTTATAATTCGAATTTGAAATTAGAATTTGAAATTTAAATTTGAAATTTGAAATTTGAAATTTGAAATTCAAAATTTGAATTTGAAATTCAAATTTGAAATTTGAAATTCAAATTTTGAATCACAGTCCAAGTCGGACTCGAATTTGTTGTGTAAAATCCACAAGGTTTGAAATTTGAATTTGAGTTGGATTTGGAGAGGATAATCTTGTTAGAATCCTACTTCAATTTTGAATCCAAATCCTAACAAATTATGGACAAAATTTTGAGGATAATCCTCAATGGAATTTCGGTTTTTTATGGATAAGGTTTAAGGGAAAAATTCAAGTTTCAATCCTAGTTGAATTTGGATTCTCTCCTTCCCTGAAAAATGGCCGAAATTATGGAGAAAATCTCCTAGGAAAATTCGGTTATTTTGGATAAGGTTGAGATAAGATTCAAGCTTGAAAATCCTAGTGGAATTTTGATTCTCCCTTATCCTAAATGTGGCCGAATTTTTGGAGGGAAAATCTCCTAGGAAATTTTAGATTTTTTGGTTGAAAAAGGGAGATAAAATTCTAGTTAAAATCTTATTTAGATTTGGATTGGAATTGTTCTAAAGTGGCCGAATTTTTTGTTGGGATTTTCCCCTTGGAAAATTCGGATTTTTTGCTTCTAGATAAGGGAGAATATCTTTTCCTAATCCAATTCGAATTCAGAGAATCACCTCATGCAGGTCTATAAATAGAGGTCCTGCCACTCCAGTTCTCTTAGACCACAGACTCTCAGGTGAGCAGGCTTATTGTTGCACAGCTCATCGTGACAATAAGTTCTTTAGAGATCTGGGTGGTCGAAAGAAGACTAGCGGTGCTATCATACCGATCGAGGTTCAGAGTGCCCACACACTCAGCCATTCGGGAATTGGAGAATAATAGAGAAGGCTAGTTGGTTGAAGCCTCCGGTCATTCTCCTCCTGCAAGATTGGCGTCCTTGAGGTATGAGTTTTAATTGTTATTGGTTTATTGTATATGACATCATGAGATATTTAACGATCTAAAAATTTTTATTGTTCCGCTGCGCCACTCTGATACGTTTTTACTGATTTATTCTCCTACAATTGGTGTCAGAGACATCTCATGACTATGCCATGTACATAAATTAGACAATTACTTAGTCTTTTTATTTATGTATGGATTTGATATTTAGAGAGTGGCATTCTAAGGTTCCTTTATGTTGTTATCATGGATTATGTATGTGGTTATTTTAATTTTTTGAATTATTATAAGCATGCTTGTTTATACCGGTTATGGTTCCTTAGAATTTAGAAAAATTGTATCTAGGAATTTTTATGTAACCATGGGAGCAGTTTATTAACACTGTAATTTTTCCATGGATTTTAATTTTTGTCTCTTAGAATTTTTATGGTTAGAATTTTTGTACACCGGAAACGGATTAGGAAATTTTATGTAATTATTCTTGGAGGGGATTGAAGATTGAAGACCGTAATTTATTTTTTCCCAAAAGTTAAATTTGATTTAAAGGTTGAAATTTTGATTGTGTGAAAAATTTCAATTTAATTGGGATTCAAATTAATTTTAGAGATCCTAATAGGTAAATTGGAATATGACACGAAAATCGAGACACGACCCCTCAGGATAGGACGACGGGCCTTGGTGGGGCTGCAGCCCCTACCCTCGGGCAGGATGGGGCTGCGGCGGCCCCTGTGCAGGCCAACACCACCCACAGCCGCAGGCTCGGCCTGCAGCCAAGGGTGGCCGTGGCCTGCCCAAGGCTGGCCGCAGTCTGGGCGTGCAGCCTCTGGCTGCAGGTGCTGCCTACAGCCTGTCGGTTGCTGCGCCTAGCCTGGGCGTGCAGCCTGGCGCTGCAGGCTTGGCCTGCAGCCCGGCAAGGCTGCACATAAGGTGCACGAGTAGGCTGCCAGCCCCTTTGGGGCTAGTGGCTGCCCACGGCGGCTGCCGCCTTCGGGGGCGGTGGTGCGACGGTTGAAAATCGAAAAATTTTGATTTTTAAATTTGAGATTTAATTTTAAATCATGTTTAAAAATATGTAATTGAAAATTTGATATTTTTTGAAATTACATATTATTACACATGATGTTTAAAATTGTTTAAAATTTAAATTTGAAATTTAAATTTGAAATTCGAATTTGGAATTTAAATTTTTGGAGATTTAAATTTTAAATAATTTTTGGGATGAGAAATAAATAGAGAGGCTACATAAAGATGGATACAAGAAGACGGAACAAAATTCAAGACCCAAAGAATGCTTTGGATGAAATTTTGTAATCTTTATTTTCTTTGTTTTAGGATGGAACCATAGCTTGGTTATTCTGTCAATTCTTTTTTCTGGGATATGTCATGGATGTATAAATATGTATTGATGGATGTTCTATATGCATATTTGATAACATGTCATATAGGATAGGTGAGTGCCGCTCATACTATATTGATCATACATAATTTGTCAAAACTTGCATGTTTTTCAAAATATTGAGTGGGAAAGGGTTTCAAACAAAACCCACGGCCTCCATTGTTGATCCATATGTGAAAACATGGTAACGCCTCGTGTCAGTTCTGCCCTGACAACGCCCCTTGGTAGGTGTTTACCGTAGCCGGTATACTAGATTGGATCTCCTATGTGGAAAACGTGTTCGGATACGATCCTATTCATGACCACCCCTCGGTGGCTTGGTAGGACGTGGATTGGGCTACGTAAACAATGGTTATACACTCAAGACTCGTTTAGTTATTAACCTTCCCTAGAAGCTCTGTTAACTAAACTGGTGGCCAAATAAGCGGTTATTAATATATGTCTTAACCTTGGAGGATTTAAGGCAACATATATTAATTGGACAGGGTCCATGTTCTGGCTATTTGTTTCCATGACCACCCCTCGGTGGCTTGGGGCAACAGGTGCTGAGAATTACCGTTGCAATGCTACATGTTTTTCAAGTTTCATGTAGGAACATACTTGTATGTTTTATTTGCTAAATTATCTGTATATTTGCTTGGGCTTTGTAATGATGTCTAGTATAATTTTATTTCAGTTCAAAATGTGACCGACACCCCTCATTTCAATACTTACTGAGAATAAACTGAATGGTGACAATTATAAAGATTGGAAAAGAAATCTATTAATAGTTCTCAGCTGCGAGAGACATAAGTTCATACTGGACGAACCATGCCCACCTGGGCCCAAACCTGACACACCACTTGAAGAGGTCCCGGTTGCCTATAATCGTTGGAGAGAATCCAATGAGATAGCTCGATGCTACATCCTTGCTAGCATAACGAGTGCTTTACAAAAGCTGCATGAGACTTATCAAGTTGCTGGGGAGATCATGGAAAATCTGGAGGACATGTTCGAAGGCCAAGAAAAATTGGCTCGATAGTCTGCTATCACCAGCATTATGAACTCTAAGCAAAAGGCGGGTACTCCGGTGAAGGAACATATGATCACTCTAATGGGATTCTTCGCTGAGCCTGCCGAGAATGGTGCTGAGTTGGACTACAACACCCAGATCGAGATGGTGTTCAAGACTCTGTCTAAAGATTTTGTGGGGTTTAAGGCCGCATACAATCTGGCGATAAAGGATTTAGGACTAACCGAGCTCATGAAGCAACTACAGGCTTATGAGCGGATGATCAGGGATGAGGATGTGGTCTGACCTAAAGGAGAGGCCAATTTGGCGGAATCTTCCAATCCCTCACGGAAGAGGAAGAGTCCAAATAAGAAGCAAGTGGCTTCTAGTTCTTCTAATCTTCCTGTCTCGGACGGGAAAAAGAAGAAGAAGAACAAGAAGCCGAAGGACCCTAAAAAGTCCAAATGCTTCCATTATGGGAAGGTAGGTCACTTCAAGAAGGCTTGCCGGGAATTCCTAGCCGCTAAGGGCAAGGAAGGTAAGGAACTTCATTACTTGGAAGCGTGTTTGGTGGAAGAATCGAAAGACACTTGGGTCATTGATTTTGGTGCCACTAATCATGTTTGTGTTTCTATGCAGGGGTTCGTGGAAACGAGAAGTCTACATGATAGGAGCCTCTCATTGCGGACTGGAGATGGTAGTTTTGTGGTGGCTGAAGCAGTGGGAGATGTTTACCTTTATTTTGATCAATTTAGGTTTATTTTATTGAAAGACTGTTTTTATGTTCCTAATTTTAAGAGGAACCTTATATCGGTAACTTGTTTAATAAAGGATTCTTATTCAGTTTCTTTTAGTAAAAGAGTTGATATTCGTAGAAATAAGTCTTTTATCTGTTCTGGATGGATGGATGGAAACCTATTTTGATCAAGCCAAAGATGTACTCACTGCTTGACACTGAATTAATTGATAACTCTAAAAGGTTGAAAGTTTCTCACTCTAACAAGGCGTATCTTTGGCATTTAAGACTTGGTCATATTAATCAGGATAGGATTCAAAGATTGGTGAAAGACGGTCCTCTGGAATCTCTGGAGGAGGTACGACTTCCCCAATGTGAGTCTTGTCTAGAGGGTAAAATGACTAAGAGGTCTTTTGGAGCTAAGGGTACAAGGGCTCAGGAGCTCTTAGAAATTGTGCACACTGACGTATGTGGCCCCATAAACGTCACAGCACGAGGAGGGTTCGAGTATTATGTCTCTTTTATAGATGATTACTCGAGGTATGGATATATGTATCTGATGCACCGCTAGAGCGAAACCTTTGACAAGTTCAAAGAATATCGTGCGGAAGTGGAAAAGCAATTAGATAAATCCATAAAGACACTTCGATCTGATCGAGGTGGCGAATACCTCTCCGATGAATTTCTAAGACATCTTGTAGAGAACGGGATATTATCCCAATTGACTGCACCTGGTACTCCACAACAGAATGGTGTAGCCGAAAGGAGAAACAGAACCTTATTGGATATGGTATGGTCCATGATGAGTTATTCAACATTGCCATTATCATTTTGAGGATATACTTTATAAACGGCGTGCTATATTCTGAACCAGGTTCCGAGCAAATCAATTCCCAGAACTCCGTATGAATTGTGGCGTGACAGGAAGTCCTCCCTTGGACATATGAGAATATGGGGCTGCCCGGCACATGTATTGGATGGGGATGCGAAAAAGTTGGAACCAAGATCAGAATTATGCATGTTTGTATGGTATCCAAAAGGAATTAAAGGAGGTCTGTTCTATAACCCGAAGGAACAAAAAGTCATTGTCTCAACCTATGCGACATTCTTGGAGGAAAGTCACATGAATGACTTTAAGCCTCGAAGCAAAGTGGTGCTAGAGGAGTTATCGGGTGAAAGAACTACTCCACAGATTTCGGTCTTGGACACAAGTCCGAGTTCCAGTGAAAGACCTGCAGATGATCAAGGGTGCCTCATCGTAGTGGGAGGGTTTCTAAGAAACCTAATTTCTTCATGTATGATGCTAAGGTATACCAGGCCGAGGCTCATGAGCATGAGGATGATCCGGTCACTTATGATGAAGCTGTAAAGGATGTTGATTCTAAATCTTGGAAACAGGCTATGAACAATGAGATGGATTCTATGAAATCCAACTCTGTTTGTGAACTTATAGATTTGCCGAATAGGATAAAACCCATTGGATGCAAATGGGTCTACAAAAGAAAGAAGGATGCGGAAGGGAAAGTGGAAACTTTCAAAGCTAGACTGGTTGCAAAGGGGTACACGCAAAAGGCTGGAATCGATTACGATGAAACCTTTTCACCTGTTGCTATGCTGAAGTCTATCCGTATTCTTCTGTCCATTGCTGCGGCTCTCGATTACGAGATCTGGCAAATGGATGTCAAGACGGCATTCTTGAATGGCCATCTTGAAGAGTGTATCTATATGATATAGCTCGAAGGGTTCGTAGCGAAAGGCCAAGAAAGGAAAGTCTGTAAGTTGCTTAGATCCATTTATGGATTAAAGCAATCATCCCGCTCATGGAACCAGAGGTTTGATCAAGTGATTAAGACATTTGGTTTTGAGCAGAACGTTGATGAACCTTGTGTTTATAAACGTATTAAGGATGGAAAAGTGGTCTTTCTGATACTCTATGTCGATGATATACTACTCATTGGGAATGATGTAGGGAACTTATCATCGGTCAAGCTTTGGTTACACCAACAGTTTGACATGAAGGACTTGGGAGAAGCTAATTATGTTCTAGGCATTCGTCTATTCAGAGATCGAAAGAACAAAATGATAGCGTTATCCTAAGCTTCATACATAGATAAAATAATTGATAAATATGCAATGCAAGAGGCAAAGAAAGGCTCACAACCTTCTATTGCCGGTCTAACTCTTTCATTGGATGACTGTCCCAAGACATCAGAAGAAAGAGAGTGTATGAGTAAGGTCCCTTATGCATCCGCTGTGGGTAGCCTTATGTATTCTATGCTTTGCACACGCCCAGGTATATGTTTTGCAGTAGGTATGGTGAGTCGATATCAAGCAAATCCTGGAACCAAGCACTGGCAAGTTGTAAAGCATATACTCAAGTATCTTAAGAGAACGAGGGATTATATACTGGTGTATTTTGGAGGGGACCTAACACCCGTAGGGTACACGGACTCAGACTTCTAGACTTGTAAGGATTCGAGGAAATCGACATCTGGATCGTGTTTTTACTCAGAGGAGGCGCCATTGTGTGGAGGAGCATGAAGCAGGGTTGCACAGCTGACTCTACTATGGAGGCTGAGTATGTGGCTGCGGCTGAGGCATCTAAAGAAGCGGTTTGGCTCCGCAAGTTCTTTAGAGACCTTGAGGTCATTCCGGGTGTTGACAAGCGTGTCACACTTTACTGTGATAATACAGGGGCTATTGCCAACACAAGGAAATCTCGGCACCACAAGAGGACCAAGCACATCGATCGGAGATATCATATTATTAGAGGGCATGTGGAGACAGGACAAGTGGATATCTGTAAGATCGCGTCCGAGGACAACATCGTTGATCTTTTTACTAAGACTTTGGTGGCTAGAAGCTTTGAGAGGCATGTAGAGGCAATGGGGATGCGTAACATGGCACATCTACTGGCTTAGGGCAAGTGGGAGATTGTTAGGAAATGCCCTAAGCATTACAGACATTTTGATGTATTCATTTTGAACTAGATAATAAAATTATATATAGAGGTTATTTATTACATTGCTATCTGTCCTCGTCTTATTTACATGTTAAAGTAAATGTAAGCAAATATGGCTCACTGACTGCTTGTGTTAAAACTGTTAGAACGCTGCATGCAATGGACTTTTGTATGCGAGAAGACAATGTTCTAAAGTTAGCGGTCTAAACTATGGTCTGTAGTCTATGGGGTTAGACCGAGTATCTAACTCATGTTAAGACTATTATGTTGTCTAAAGCCTTAGAGGGGACGGTTTGTCTTGACTGTCTGGAGCTGGACTCCCAAGTAGAGACATAGATATGTTAGTTGGTGGTGACATATTAGACTGGGATTAAAGCGTGATTGATCTACGTAGTCCGCTATGAGTGGATCAATCTGCTTTTGGCGTTCATTGTGCAATAACCTTAATCTTGAGTAAATGAACTATTTCGTGTATATGACTTGTGTACTTTGATGTTTCAATGGCTAAAGCGTCTCAGAGGTAGTAAGCTTATAGACTGGTTCGTTGGGTGCATGACTTGTATACGATGAAGGGTTTGTTTGCAGATATCGGAATCATAGCTCTGAGGAGTTAAAGGTATCCTCTTAAAGGCATTATACTGAATGTGAAAATGGACAAGGCCTTGGGTCATCTGCTGGGCGGATGACTTCTTAATCACATATGGTAAATAATCATTTTCTTAATTCGATAGTATAATGGAACTTTAAGATAGCCTGATCAGTAGGATTAAACGGACTTTGACCTAAGGCTGATCATAGATATCATATGAGGGTTTTGCATATATGACAAGGTCATTGGATAGTAGCTCGTCACAGGCTTACGTAATACGGTATATAATTGGGAGTTCAGTTTCAGGTTTATAGTGGTGTGACTCTGAAACTAGTGATCATATGATTGAGTTGTTTGGTGAAGAATGATGATCATATGGATTTGCGGGAGCCTGATTATATATGTCCAATCAGTCCCTCTACTAGCTCCACATAATTCCTTAATGTTTGGCAAATTGATTTGTGTATGCTATTGGCTGGTTTATTATGCATGGATGGTGATGACACAAGATTAGGATGGTAGACAAGATTCTCTCTGGTTGGATTCAGATTTTGTTTTGGATAATAGAGTACACAATTATTCGAACTCCAAATAAAGTTGCCATGATTTTATTTGAGATTGGATTTGAGTTGTAGAAAATTATCCATGAGAATAAGAATTTGAAACACAACCGTTTTGTGGATTTTGAAATTTGAATTTTGAAATTTGAAATTTGAAATTTGAAATTTGAATTTGAATTTGAAATTTGAATTTGAAATTTAAATTTGCATTTTGAATTTTGAATTTGAATTTTGAAATTCAAATTTTGAATCACAGTCCAAGTGGGATTCGAATTTGTTGTGTAAAATCCACAAGGTTTGAAATTCGAATTTGAGTTGGATTTGGAGAGGATAATCTTGTTAGAATCCTACTTGAATTTTGAATCCAAATCCTAACAAATTACGGACGAAATTTTGAGGATAATCCTCAATGGAATTTCGGTTTTTTGTGGATAAGGTTCAAGGGAAAAATTCAAGTTTCAATCCTAGTTGAATTTAGATTCTTTCTTTCCCTGAAAAATTGCCGAAATTATGGAGAAAATCTCCTAGGAAAATTCAGTTATTTTGAATAAGGTTGAGATAAGATTCAAGCTTGAAAATCCTAGTGGAATTTTGATTCTCCCTTATCCTAAATGTGGCCGAATTTTTGGAGGGAAAATCTCCTAGGAAATTTCGGATTTTTTGGTTTAAAAAGAGAGATAAAATTCTAGTTAAAATCTTGTTTAGATTTGGATTGGAGTTATCCTAAATAAACCGAATTTTATTATTGGGATTTTCCCATGGAAAATTCAGATTTTATGGATATGGATAAGGGAGAATATCTTTTCCTAATCCAATTCGAATTCAGAGAATCACCTCATGCAGGTCTATAAATAGAGGTCCTGCCACTCCAGTTCTCTTAGACCGCAGACTCTCAGGTGAGCAAGCTTATTGTTGCACAGCTCATCGTGACAATAAGTTCTTTAGAGATCTGGGTGGTCGGAAGAAGACTAGCAGTGTTAGCATACCGATCGAGGTTCAGAGTGCCCACACACTCAGCCATTCGGGAATTGGAGAATAGTAGAGAAGGCTAGTTGGTTGAAGCCTCCGGTCATTCTCCTCCTGCAAGATTGGCGTCCTTGAGGTATGAGTTTTAATTGTTGTTGGTTTATTGTATATGGCATCATGAGATATTTAACGATCTAAAAATTTTTATTGTTCCGCTGCACCACTCTGATACGTTTTTACCTATTTATTCTCCTACAACTTATACGAGAGATTCCGGTGCATGGCGCTAGAGGCTAATGACTGGCTAACGGATATCCAAGTAATCTTGGATTTTATGGGATTGATCGATAAAGAGAAGGTGATGTGCGCATCCTTTGCCCTGAGGAAGGAGGCCTGTCAGTGGTGGAAGACAGTAGCGATCAGAAGAAACATCAGCGAGATGAGTTGGACTGACATCGCAATGCAAGTCTACAGCGGAAGTCACGGACCGGCGACGGTTGTAGAATGCATCAATAGGGCCACCCGAGCCGAGTACTGGTTGGTATAGGGTAAGGAACGAAAGGCTCAGATCTTTAAGGCATGGAAGGAGGAGAAAACTCAGGCTAAGTAGGCTCAGGGGAAGCAGAACCCAGAGTCTCAACACAGAGGGCAAAACGCGGGTATTGGCCAGAGTAGTAGGCCACCCCATTACCACAACAAGAGGAAGGGAAACCCGGGCAACCAAGGCCTACAGAAGAACTTTCCCCATAAGAGAAACGAGCAGAAAGAAAACAACAGCCAATATCTGGTATGTTCAAAATGTGGAAGAGGGCACCTAGGAGAATGCAAGTAGGGAGCAAGTGGCTGTTTCATCTGTTGCAAGGAAAGCCACTACGCCAAAAATTGTTTTTCCAACCCGCAAATTCAACAGAACCAAGATCGTGAAGGAAAATAAATCGGTAAAAACATATCAGAGTGGCGCAGCGGAACAATAAAAATTTTTAAGATCGTTAAATATCTCATGACGCCATATACAATAAACCAACAACAATTAAAACTCATACCTCAAGGACACCAACTGCAGGAGGAGAATGACCTGAGGCTTTAACCAACTAGCCTTCTCTACTATTCTCCAATTCCCGAATGGCTGAGTGTGTGGGTACTCTGAACCTCGATCGGTATGCTAGCACTGCTAGTCTTCTTCCGACACCCAGATCTCTAAAGAACTTTATTGTCACGGTGGGCTGTGCAACAATAAGCCTGCTACCTGAAAGTCTGTGGTCTAAGAGAACTGGAGTGGTAGGACCTCTATTTATAGACCTGTATGAGATGATTCTCTGAATTCGAATTGGACTAGGAAAGATATTCTCCCTTATCCACAACCATAAAATCTGAATTTTTCATGGTAAAATCCCAACAATAAAATTTGACCCTTTAGGATAAATCCAATCCAAATCTAAACAAGATTTTAACTAGAATTTTATCTCCCTTTTTCAACCAAAAAATCTGAAAAATCTAAGGAGAAAATCTCTTCAAAATTTCGGCCACTTTTAGGATAAGGGAGAACCAAAATTCCACTAGGATTTTCAAGCTTGAATCTTATCTCATCCTTATCCAAAATAACCGAATTTTCCTAGGAGATATTCTCCAAAATTTTGGCCACTTTTATGGGAGGAGAGAATCCAAATTCAACTGGGATTGAAACTTGAATTTTTCCCTTGAACCTTATCCATAAAAACTGAAAATCTATTGAGGATAATCCTCAAAATTTCATCCATTATTAATTAGGATTTGGATTCAAAATTCAAGTAGGATTCTAACAAGATTATCCTCTCCATATCCAACTCAAATTCGAAATTCAAACTTTGTGGATTTACCACAACAAATTCGAATCCCACTTGGACTGTGATTCAAAATTTGAATTTCAAATTTCAAATTCAAAATTCAAATTTCAAATTTCAAATTTCAAATTTCAAATTTCAAATTTCAAATTTCAAATTTCAAATTTAAATTTCAAATTCAAATTTCAAATTCGAATTTCAAACTCAAATTTCAAATTCAAAATTCAAAATTCAAATTTCAAAATTCAAATTTCAAAATCCACAAAATAGTTGTGTTTCAAATTCTTGTTCTCATGGATAATTTTCTACAACTCCAATCCAATCTCAAATAAAATAATGGCAACTTTATTTGGAGTTCGAATAATTGTGTACTCTATTATCCAAAATAAAATCTGAATCCAACCGGAGAGAATCTTGTCTACCATACTAATCCTATGTCATCACCATCCATGCATAATAAACCAGCCAATAGTATACACAAATCAATTTGCCAAACGTTAAGAAATTATGTGAAGCTAGTAGAGGGACTGATTGGACATATATAATCGGGCTCTTGCAAATCCATATGATCATCATTCTTTTACCAAACAACTCAATCATATGATCACTAACCCTTTATCGTATACAAGTCATGCACCCAACGAACCGGTCTATAAGCTTACTACCTCTGAGATGCTTTAGCCATTGGAACATCAAAGTACACAAGTCATATACATGAAGTAGTTCATTTACTCAGGATTAAGGTTATTGCACAATGAACGTCTAATGCAGATTGATCCACTCATAGCGGACTACGTAGATCAATCACGCTTTAGTCCCGGTCTAATATGTCACCACCAAGCAATATATCTATGTCTTTACTTGGGAGTCTATGCTCCAGACAGTCAAGACAAACTGTCCTCTCTAAGGCTTTAGACAACATAATTGTCTTAACATGAGTTAGATACTCGGTCTAACCCCATAGACTACAGACTTTAGTTTAGACCGCTTACTTTAGAACATTATCTTCTCGCATACAAAAGTCCATTGCATGCAGCGTTCTAACAGTTTTAACACAAGCAGTCAGTGAGCCATATTTGCTTACATTTACTTTAACATGTAAATAAAACGAGGACAGATAGCAATGTAATGAATAACTTCTATATATATAATTTTATTATTCAGTACAAAACAAATACATCAAAATGTCTCTAATGCTTAGGGCATTTCCTAACAATCTCCCACTTGCCCTAAGCCAATAGATGTGCCATGTTACGCATCCCCGTCGCCTCTACGTGCCACTCAAAGCTTCTAGCCACCAAAGTCTTAGTAGAGGGATCGGCAATGTTGTCCTCGGACGCGATCTTACATACATCCAGTAATCCTGTCTCCACGTGCCCTCTAATGTCGACTTCCTCGAATCCTTGCAAGTCTGGAAGACTCAGTCCATGTATCCTACGGGTGTTAGGTCCCCTCCAGAATACACCAGCATATAATCCCTCGTTCTCTTAAGATACTTGAGTATATGCTTTACTGCTTGCCAGTGCTTGGTTCCAGGATTTGCTTGATATCGACTCACCATACCTACTGTAAAACATATAACCGGGCGAGTGCAAAGCATAGTGTACATAAGGCTACCCACAGTGGATGCATAAGGGACCTTACTCATACGCTCTCTTTCTTTCGATGTCTTGGGACAATCATTCAATGAAAGAGTTAGACCGGCAATAGAAAGTTGTGAACCTTTCTTTGCCTCTTGCATTGCATATTTGTCAATTATTTTATCTATGTATGAAGCTTGGGATAACACTATCATTTTGTTCTTTCGATCTCTGAAGAGACGAATACCTAGAACATAATTAGCTTCTCCCAAGTCCTTCATGTCAAACTATTGGTGTAACCAAAGCTTGACCGATGATAAGTTCCCTACATCATTCCCAATGAGTAGTATATCATCGACATATAGTATCAGAAAGACCACTTTTCCATCCTTAATACGTTTACAAACACAAGGTTCATCAATGTTCTGCTCAAAACCAAATGTCTTAATCGCTTGATCAAACCTCTGGTTCCATGAGCAGGATGCTTGCCTTAATCCATAAATGGATCTGAGCAACTTGCAGACTTTCCTTTCTTGGCCTTTTGCTACGAACCCTTCGGGCTGTATCATATAGATACATTCTTCAAGATGGCTATTCAAGAATGCTGTATTGACATCCATTTGCCAGATCTCGTAATTGAGAGCCACAGCAATGGACAGAAGAATACGGATAGACTTCAGCATAGCAACAAGCGAAAAGGTTTCATCGTAATCGATTCCAACCTTTTGCGTGTACCCCTTTGCAACCAGTCTAGCTTTGAAAGTTTCCACTCTCCCTTCCGCATCCTTCTTTCTTATGTAGACCCATTTGCATCCAATGGGTTTTATCCCATTCGGCAAATCTACAAGTTCCCAAACAGAGTTGGATTTCATAGAATCCATCTCATTGTTCATAGCCTGTTTCCAAGATTTAGAATCAACATCATTTACAGCTTCATCATAGGTGACCGAATCATCCTCATGCTCATGAGACTCGGCCTGGTATACCTCAGCATCATACATGAAGAAATTAGGTTTCTTCGAAACCCTCCCACTACGACGAGGCACCCTAAATTGTTGATCGTCTGCAAGTCCTTCACCGGAACTCGGACTTGCGTCCATGACCGAAATCTGTGGAGCAGTTCTTTCACCCAATAACTCCTCTAGCACCACTTTGCGTCGAGGCTTAAAGTCATTCATGTGACTTTCCTCCAAGAATGTCGCATGGGTTGAGACAGTGACTTTTTGTTCCTTCAGGTTATAGAACAGGCCTCCTTTAGTTCCTTTTAGATACCCTACAAACATGCATAATTCTGATCTTGGTTTCAACTTCTTCACATCCTCATCCAGTATATGCGCCGGGCAGCCCCATATTCTCATATGTCCAAGGGAGGGCTTCCTGCCATGCCACAACTCATACGGAGCTCTGGGAATTGATTTGCTTGGAACCTGGTTCAGAATATAGCATGCCGTTTGTAAAGCATATCCCCAAAATGATAATGGCAGCGTTGAATAACTCATCATGGACCGTACCATATCCAACAAGGTCCTGTTTCTCCTTTCAGCTACACCATTCTGTTATGGAGTACCAGGTGCAGTCAACTGGGATAATATCCCGTTCTCTACAAGATATTCTAGAAATTCATCGGAGAGGTATTCGCCACCTCGATCAGATCGAAGTGTCTTTATGGATTTATCCAATCGCTTTTCCACTTCCGCACGATACTCTTTGAACTTGTCAAAGGTTTCACTCTTGCGGTGCATCAGATACACATATCCATATCTCGAGTAATTATCTAGAAAAGAGACATAATACTCGAACCCTCCTCGTGCTGTGACGTTCATGGGGCCACATACATCAGTGTGCACAATTTCTAAGAGCTCCTGAGCCCTTGTACCCTTAGCTCCAAAAGACCTTTTAGTCATCTTACCCTCTAGACAAGACTCACATTGGGGAAGACGTACCTCCTCTAGAGATTCCAGAGGACCGTCTTTCACCAATCTTTGAATCCTATCCTGATTAATATGACCAAGTCTTAAATGCCAAAGATACGCCTTGTTAGAGTGAGAAACTTTCAACCTTTTAGAGTTATCTATTCATTCAGTGTCAAGCAGTGAGTACATCTTTGGTTTGATCAAATATAGGTTTCCATCCATCCATCCAGAACAGATAAAAGACTTATTTCTACGAATATCAGCTCTTTTACTAAAAGAAACTAAATAAGAATCCTTTATTAAACAAGCTACCGATATAAGGTTCCTCCTAAAATTAGGAACATAAAAACAGTCTTTCAATAAAATAAACCTAAATTGATCAAATTAAAGGTAAACATCTCCCACTGCCTCAGCTACCATCTCCAGTCCGCAACGAGAGGCTCCTATCATGTAGACTTCTCGTTTCCACGAACCCTTCCATAGAAACACAAACATGATTAGTGGCACCCGAATCAACGTCCCAAGTGTCTTTCGATTCTTCCACCAAACACGCTTCCAAGTAACAAAGTTCCTTACCTTCCTTGCCCTTGGTGGCTAGGAATTCCCGGCAAGCCTTCTTAAAGTGACCTACCTTCCCACAACGAAAGCATTTGAACTTTTTAGGGTCCCTAGGCTTCTTGTTCTTCTTCTTCTTCTTCCCATCCGAGACAAGAGGATTAGAAGAACTGGAAGTCGCTTGCTTCTGATTTGGCCTCTTCCTCTTCCATGAGGGTTTGGAAAATTCCGCCAAATTGGCCTCACCTTTAGTTTGGACAGCATCCCCATCCCTGATCATCCGCTCATAAGTTTGGAGTTGCTTCATGAGCTCGGTTAGTCCTAACTCCCTTGTTGCCAGATTGTATGCGGCCTTAAACCCCACAAAATCTTTAGACAGAGTTTTGAACACCATCTCGATCTGGGTGTTGTAGTCCAACTCAGCACCGTTTTCGGCAGCCTCAGCGAAGAATCCCATTAGAGTGATCATATGGTCCTTCACCGGAGTACCCGCCTTTTACTTAGAGTTCATAATGCTGGTTATAGCGGACTGTCGAGCCAATTTTTCTTGGCCTCCGAACATGTCCTCCAGATTTTCCATGATCTCCCCAGCAACTTGATAAGTCTCATGCTGCTTTTGTAAAGCACTCGTCATGCTAGCAAGTATGTAGCATCAAGCTATATCATTGGATTCTCTCCAACGATTATAGGCAACCGGGACCTCCTTAAGTGGTGTGTCAGGTTTGGGCCCAGGTGGGCATGGTTCGTCCAGCACGAACTTATGTCTCTCGCAGCTGAGAACTATTAATAGATTTTTTTTCCAATCTTTATAATTATCGCCATTCAGCTTCTTTTCAGTAAGTATCGAAATGAGGGGTGTCGGTGACATTTTGAACTGAAATAAAATTATACTAGACATCATTACAAAGCCCAAGCAAATATACAGCTAATTTAGCAAATAAAACATACAAGTATGTTCCTACATGAAACTTGAAAAACATGTAGTATTGCAACGGTAATTCTCAGCACCTATTGCCCCAAGCCACCGAAGGGTGGTCATGAAAACAAATAGCCGGAACATGGACCCCGTCCAATTAATATATGTTGCCTTAAATCCTCCAAGGTTAAGACATATATTAATAACCACTTATTTGGCCACCAGTTTAGTTAACAGAGCTTCTAGGGAAGGTTAATAACTAAACGAGTCTTGAGTGTATAACTATTGTTTACGTAGCCTGATCCACGTCCTACCAAGCCACCGAGGGGTGGTCATGAATAGGATCGTACCCGAACACATTTTCCACATAGGAGATCCAATCTAGTATACCGGCGGTGGTAAACACCTACCGAGGGGTGTGGTCAGGGCAGAACTGACGCGAGGCGTTACCATGCTTTCACATATGGATCAACAATGGAGGCCGTGGGTTTTATTTGAAACCCTCGCCCACTCAATATTTTGAAAAACATGCAAGTTTAGACAAATTATGTATGATCAATATAGTATGAGCGGCACTCACCCATCCTATATGACATGTTATCAAATATGCATATAAAACATCCATCAATACATATTTATACATCCATGACATAGCACAGAAAAAATAATTGATAGAATAACCAAGCCATGGTTCCATCCTAGAACAAAGAAAATAAAGATTACAAAATTCCATCCAAAGCATTGTTTGGGTCTTGAATTTTGTTCCGTCTTCTTGTATCCATCTTTATGCAGCCTTTCCATTTATTTCTTATCCCAAAAATTATTTAAAATTTAAATCTCCAAAAAATTTAAATTTCAAATTCAAATTCCAAATTCGAATTTCAAATTTAAATTTCAAATTCAAATTTTAAACATCATGTGTAATAATATGTAATTTCAAAATTTTCAAATTTTCAATTACATATTTTTAAACATGATTTAAAATTAAATCACAAATTTAAAAATTAAAATTTTTCGATTTTTGAATCGTCACACCACTGCCCCCGGAGGCGGCAGCCGCCGTGGGCAGCCACTAGCCCCGGGGGGGCTGGCAGCCCAAGGCTGCCCATGTGCAGCCTTGCCGGGCTACAGGCCAAGCCTGCAGCGCCAGGCTGGGCGCAGGAGCCGACAGGCTGCACGCCCAGGCTGCGGCCAGCCTTGGGTAGGCCACGGTCACCCTCGGCTGCAGGCCAAGCCTGCGGCCGTGGGTGGTTATGGCCTGCACAGAGGCTGTCGCAGCCCCATCCTGCCCGAGGGTAGGGGCTGCAGCCCCACCAAGGCCCGTCGGCCTATCCCGAGGGGTCGTGTCTCGATTTTCATGCCATATTCCAATTTACCTAATAGGATCTCCAAAAATTAATTTGAATCCTAATTAAATTGAAACTTTCCACACAATCAAAATTTCAACCTTTAAATCAAATTTAACTTTTGGGAAAAATAAATTACGGTCTTCAATCTTCAATCTCCTCTAAGAATAATTACATAAAATTTCCTAAACTGTTTCCGGTGTACAAAATTCTAACCACAATAATTCTAAGAGACTAAAAATTAAAATCCATGGGAAACTTACAGTGTTAATAAACTGCTCCCATGGTTACATAAAAATTCCTAGATACAATTTTTCTAAATTCTAAAGAACCACAACCGGCATAAACAAGCATGCTTACAATAATTTAGAAAATTAAAATAGCCACATACTTTATACATAATCCATGATAACAACATAAAGGAACCCTAGAATGCCACTCTCTAAATATCAAATCCATACATAAATAAAAAAACTAAGTAATTGTCTAATTTATGTACATGGCATAGTCATGAGATGTCTCTGATACCAATTGAAGGAAAATAAATCGGTAAAAACGTATCAGAGTAGCGCAGTGGAACAATAAAAATTTTTAAGATCGTTAAATATCTCATGATGCCATATACAATAAACCAACAACAATTAAAACTCATACCTCAAGGACGCCAATCTGCAGGAGGAGAATGACCGGAGGTTTCAACCAACTAGCCTTCTCTACTATTCTTCAATTCCCGAATGGCTGAGTGTGTAGGCACTTTGAACCTTGATCGGTATGCTAGCACTGCTAGTCTTCTTCCTACCACCCAGATCTCTAAAGAACTTTATTGTCACGGTGGGCTGTGCAATAATAAGCCTTCTCACCTGAGAGTGTGTGGTCTAAGAGAACTGGAGTGGCAGGACCTCTATTTATAGACCTGCATGAGGTGATTCTATGAATTCGAATTGGACTAGGAAAAGATATTTTCCCTTATCCACAACCATAAAATCCGAATTTTTCATGGGAAAATCCCAACAATAAAATTTGACCATTTCGGATAAATCCAATCCAAATCTAAACAAGATTTTAACTAGAATTTTATCTCCCTTTTTCAACCAAAAAATCTGAAAAATCTAAGGCGAAAATCTCCTAAAAATTTCAGCTACTTTTAGGATAAGGGAGAATCAAAATTCCACTAGGATTTTCAAGCTTGAATCTTATCTCATCCTTATCCAAAATAACCGAATTTTCATAGGAGATATTCTCCAAAATTTCGGCCACTTTTCTGGGAGGAGAGAATCCAAATTCAACTGGGATTGAAACTTGAATTTTTCCCTTGAACCTTATTCACAAAAACCGAAAATCTATTGAGGATAATCCTTAAAATTTCGTCCATTATTAATTAGGATTTGGATTCAAAATTCAAGTAGGATTCTAACAAGATTATCCTCTCTATATCCAACTCAAATTTGAATTTCAAACCTTGTGGATTTACCACAACAAATTCGAATCCCACTTGGACTGTGATTCAAAATTTGAATTTCAAATTTCAAATTCTAATTTCAAATTCGAATTTCAAATTTCAAATTTCAAATTTTAAATTTAAATTTCAAATTCAAGTTACAAATTTCAATTTCAATTTCAAATTTCAAATTTGAATTTCAATTTCAAATTTCAAATTTCAAATTTCAAATTTCAAATTCGAATTTCAAATTCAAATTTCAAATTCGAATTTCAAATTTCAAATTTCAAATTCGAATTTCAAATTCAAATTTCAAATTCAAAATTCAAATTTCAAATTTCAAAATTCAAATTTCAAAATCCACAAAGCAGTTGTGTTTCAAATTCTTGTTCTCATGGATAATTTTCTACAACTCCAATCCAATCTCAAATAAAATCATGGGAACTTTATTTGGAGTTCGAATAATTGTGTACTCTATTATCCAAAATAAAATCTGAATCCAACCGGAGAGAATCTTGTCTACCATCCTAATCCTATGTCATCACCATCTATGCATAATAAACCAGCCTATAGCATACACAAATCAATTTGCCAAACGTTAAGGAATTATGTGAAGCTAGTAGAGGGACTGATTGGACATATATAATCGGGCTCCTGCAAATCCATATGATCATCATTCTTTTACCGAACAACTCAATCATATGATCACTAATTTCAGAGTCACACCACTATAAACCTGAAACTGAACTCCCAATTATATACCGTATTACGTAAGCCTGTGACAAGCTATCGTCCAATGACCTTGTCATGTATGCAAAACCCTCATATGATATCCATGATCAGCTTTAGGCTAAAGTCCGTTTAATCTTACTGATCAGGCTATCTTAAAGTTCCATTATACTACCGAATTAAGAAAATGATTATTCACCATATGTGAATAAGAAGTCGTCCGCCCAGCAGACGATCCAAGGCCTTGTCCATTTTCACATCCAATATAATGCCTTTAAGAGGATACCTTTAACTCCTTAGAGCTATGATTCCGATATCTGTAAACGAACCCTTCATCGTATACAAGTCATGCACCCAACGAATCGGTCTATAAGCTTACTACCTCTGAGATGCTTTAGCTATTGGAACATCAAAGTACACAAGTCATATACATGAAGTAGTTCATTTACTCAAGATTAAGATTATTGCACAATGAACGCCAAAAGCAGATTGATCCACTCATAGCGGACTATGTAGATCAATCACGCTTTAGTCCCGGTCTAATATGTCACCACCAAGCAACATATCTATGTCTCTACTTGGGAGTCTATGCTCCAGACAGTCAAGACAAACTGTCCCCTCCATGGCTTTAGACAACATAATAGTCTTAACATGAGTTAGATGCTCGGTCTAACCCTATAGACTACAGACCTTAGTTTAGACCGCTTACTTTAGAACTTTATCTTCTCGCATACAAAAGTCCATTGCATGCAACGTTCTAACAGTTTTAACACAAGCAGTTAGTGAGCCATATTTACTTACATTTACTTTAATATGTAAAAAAAAGGAGGGCGGATAGCAATGTAATGAATAACCTCTATATATATAATTTTATTATCCAGTTCAAAATAAATACATCAAAATGTCTCTAATGCTTAGGTCATTTCCTAACAGATCGCACCACAAGTAACCAACTCCACATAGTGCAGACCAGGATCGAAGCCCCTTGATCACACAAGGTAGACTAAAAGCTCCAGACAACCAAGGGAGAATCTACACCTACACGAGGAGTGACACTGAAGCTGGAACTTCTGTAGTGGTGACAGGTCAACTTTCTGTCACCAACTCAGACGCTTTGGTTTTATTTGATTCTGGAGCTACCCATTCGTTCACATCATCAGACTTTGCTAGAAAAACTAGATAGGGGTTTAGATAGGATAAAATAGATCTTAGAACAGGACTTCCCTCAGGGGAAGTTTCATTGTCTAATTACTAGATACGTTACATACTGGTAATTATCTACGGTGGAGAGCTGAGCGTTAATCTAATCATCATCGACATAATCGATTATGACGTAATCTTGGGAATGGACTTCCTCACAAAATACAACGCCATCATAAACTGTCAAAGACGGAAAGTTACTTTTGGACCGATCGAATGTGAAAAGTTTATTTACATGGGTTTGTCATTGAAGCAACCAAGAACGATGATCTCGGTAATGAAGGCTCACAAGATGCTATCTAGTGGATGCACGGGCTTCCTAGAACACGTTGTAGATAAGACTCGAGACACAGAGATAGGATTCAAGAACGTGCTGATAGTCAGGGAATTCATGGAGGTATTTTGAAAAGATGTTCCAGGACCCTTGCCATGTTAGGAAATGCCCAAAGCATTAGAGACATTTTGATGCATTTATTTTGAACTGGATAATAAAATTACATATAGAGGTTATTCATTACATTACTATCTGTCCTCGTTTTATTTACATGTTAAAGTAAATGTAAGCAAATATGGCTCGCTGACTGCTTGGGTTAAACTGTTAGAACGTTGCATGCAATGGACTTTTGTATGCGAGAAGACAATGTTCTAAAGTTAGCGGTCTAAACTATGGTCTGTAGTCTATGGGGTTAGACCGAGCATCTAACTCATGTTAAGACTATTATGTTGTCTAAAGCCTTGGAGGGGACGGTTTGTCTTGACTGTCTAGAGCATGACTCCTAAGTAGAGACATAGATATGTTGCTTGGTGGTGACATATTAGACCAGGACTAAAGCGTGATTGATCTACGAAGTCCGCTTTGAATGGATCGATCTGCTTTTGATGTTTATTGTGCAGTAACCTTAATCCTGAGTAAAAGGACAGCTTCACGTATATGACTTGTGTACTTTGATGTTCCAATGGCTAAAGCGTCTCAGAGGTAGTAAGCTTATAGACTGGTTCGTTGGGTGCATGACTTGTATATGATGAAGGGTTCGTTTACAGATATCGGAATCATAGCTCTAATGAGGAGTTAAGGGTATCCTCTTAAAGGCATTATACTGAATGTGAAAATGGACAAGGCCTTGGGTCGTCTACTGGGTGGATGACTTCTTATTCACATATGGTGAATAATTATTTTCTTTATTCGGTAGTATAATGGAACTTTAAGACAGCCTGATCAGTAGGATTAAACGGACTTTGGCCTAAGGCTGATCATGGATATCATATGAGGGTTCTGCATACATGACAAGGTCATTGGACGACAGCTTTGTTAGGAAATGCCCTAAGCATTAGAGACATTTTGATGTATTTATTTTGAACTGGATAATAAAATTATATATAGAGGTTATTCATTACATTGCTATCCGTCCTCTTCTTATTTATATGTTAAAGTAAATGTAAGCAAATATGGCTCCCTAACTGCTGGTGTTAAACTGTTAGAACGTTGCATGCAATGGACTTTGTATGCGAGAAGATAATGTTCTAAAGTTAGCGGTCTAAACTATGGTCTGTAGTCTATGGGGTTAGACCGAGCATCTAACTCATGTTAAGACTATTATGTTGTCTAAAGCCATGGAGGGGACAGTTTGTCTTGACTGTCTGGAGCTAGACTCCCAAGTAGGGACAAAGATATGTTGCTTGGTGGTGACATATTAGACCGGGACTAAAGCGTGATTGATCTATGAAGTCCACTTTAAGTGGATCGATCTACTTTTGATGTTCATTGTGTAGTAACCTTAATCCTGAGTAAAAGGACAGCTTCATGTATATGACTTGTGTACTTTGATGTTCCAATGGCTAAAGTGTCTCAGAGGTAGTAAGCTTATAGACCGGTTCGTTGAGTGCATGACTTGTATACGATGAAGGGTTCATTTACAGATATCGGAATCATAGTTCTAATGAGGAGTTAAGGGTATCCTCTTAAAGGCATTATACTGAATGTGAAAATGGACAAGGCCTTGGGTCGTCTGCTAGGCGGATTACTTCTTATTCCCATATAGTGAATAATCATTTTCTTAATTCGGTAGTATAATGGAACTTTAAGATAGCCTGATCAGTAGGATTAAACGGACTTTGGCCTAAGGCTGATCATGGATATCATATGAGGGTTCTGCATACATGACAAGGTCATTGGACGATGGCTTGTCACAGGCTTACGTAATACAGTATATAATTAGGAGTTCAGTTTCAAGTTTATAGTGGTGTGACTCTAAAATTAGTGATCATATGATTGAGTTGTTCAGTAAAGAATGATGATCATATGGATTTACAGGAGCTCGATTATAAATGTCCAGTCAGTCCCTCTACTAACTCCACATAATTCATTAACGTTTGGTAAAATTGATCTGTGTATGCTCTTGGCTGGTTTATTATGCATGGATGGTGTTGACACAGGATTAGGATGATGGACAAGATTCTCTCCGGTTGGATTCAGATTTTGTTTCGGATAATAGAGTACACAATTATTCGAACTCCAGATAAAGTTTCCATGATTTTATTTGAGATTGGATTGGAGTTGTAGAAAATTATCCATGAGAATAAGAGTTTGAAATACAAATGTTTTGTGGATTTTAAAATTTGAAATTTGAATTTTGAATTTTGAATTTGAAATTTGAAATTTGAATTTGAAATTCGAATTTGAAATTTGAAATTCGAATTTTGAATCACAGTCCAAGTGGGATTCGAATTTGTTGCGGTAAATCCATAAGGAATGAAATTCGAATTTGAGTTGGATATGGAGAGGATAATCTTGTTAGAATCCTACTTGAATTTTGAATCCAAATCCTAACTAAAGTTGGACGAAAATTTTGAGGATTATCCTCAATGGATTTTCGGATTTTTTATGGATAAGGTTCAAGGAAAAATTCAAGTTTCAATCCCAGTTGAATTTGGATTCTCTCCTCCTAGATAATGGCTGAAATTTTGGGGTGAATCTCCTAGGAGATTTTCGGTTATTTTGGATAAGGATGAGATAAGATTCAAGCTTGAAAATCCTAGTGGAATTTTGATTCTCCCTTATCCAAAAGTGGTCAAATTTTAGTGGAGATTTTCTCCTTTGAATTTTCAGATTTTTTGGTTGAAAAAGGGAAATAAAATTCTAGCTAAAATCTTGTTTAGATTTGGATTAGGTTTATCCTAAAGTGGCCGAATTTTATTGTTGGGATTTTCCCTTGGAAAATTCAGATTTTGTGCTTGTGGATAAGGGAGAATATCTTCTCCTAATCTAATTCGAATTTAGAGAATCACCTCATGCAGGTCTATAAATAGAGGTCCTACCACTCCAGTTCTCTTAGACCACAGACTCTCAGGTGAGCAGGCGTATTGTTGCACAGCCCACCGTGATAATAAGTTCTTTAGAGATCTGGGTGGTCGGAAGAAGACTAGCAATGTTAGCATATCGATCAAGGTTCAGAGTGCCCACACACTCAGCCATTCAGGAATTGGAGAATAGTAGAGAAGGCTAGTTGGTTGAAGCCCTCCGGTCATTTTCCTCCTACAGATTGGCATCCTTGAGGTATGCGTTTTAATTGTTGTTGGTTTATCGTATATGGCATCATGAAATATTTAACGATCTAAAAATTTTTATTGTTCCGCTGTGCCACTCTGATACGTTTTTACGAATTAATTTTCCTACATGCCAGAGTGCGAAATCTCATTCGAGATTAAACTGCTACCAGGATCAGCTCTCATCTCTAAGGCCCCATATAGAATGGCCCTTGCAGAGCTAAAGGACCTCTAAGCCCAGGCGAAGGACTTGATGGACAAGAGATTCATTCGACAGAGCTTTTCACCCTGGGGAGCGCTCATACTATTTGTAAGGAAGAAAGATGGCACACTAAGATATGTATAGACTACAGAGAGTTGAACAAGACTATGATTAAGAACAAGTACCCCCTGCCATGGATTGACGATTTGTTTGATCAACTCCGAGATGCGACAGTATTCTCAAAGGTCGATATGCATTCAGGGTACCATTAACTGCGAATCAAGGATGAGTATGTGCCTAAGACAGCCTTTAAAACATGATACGGACACTATGAGTTTCTTATTTTGTCATTCGGACTAACAAATGCAACAACCGCCTTCATGGACTTGATGAACCGAGTATTTAAGGACTATTTGGATAAGTTTGTCATTATGTTCATCAATGACATACTTATATATTCCAAGACGAAGGAGGATCATGTAGAGCAATTGAGAATCATCTTACACGTGCTAAGAGAACACCAGCTGTATGCCAAGTTCTCTAAGTGCAAGTTTTGGTTGGAGAAGGTTCATTTCTTAGGTCACGTAGTCTCTAAGGAGGGAGTATCTGTAGACCCAGCAAAGATTGACGCAATTAGTGCGTGGTCAGCTCCGAGAAACGTGACAAAAATATGCAATTTCCTAGGTTTAGTAGGATAATACCTGTAGGAAATAATTCGAAAAAAAATGTATCAGAGTGGCACAGTGGAATAATAAAAATTTTTCAAGATCATTAAATATCTCATGATGCCATATACAATAAACCAACAACAATTTAAACTTATACCTTAAAGGACGCCAATTTGCAAGAGGAGAATCAGTAGAGGGCTTCAACCAACTAGCCTTCTTTACTATTCTTCAATTCCCGAATAGCTGAGTGTGTGGGCACTCTGAACCTTGATCGGTATGCTAGCACTGCTAGTCTTCTTCTGACCACCCAGATCTCTAAAGAACTTATTGTCACGGTGAGTTATGCAACAATAAGCCTGCTCACCTGAGAGTCTGTGGTCTAAGAGAACTAGGGTGGTAGAACATCTATTTATACACTTGCATAAAGTGATCCTCTGAATTCGAATTGGATTAGGAGAAGATTTTCTCCCTTATCCAACCATAAAATCTGAAAAATCTAGGCCGTATCCAACCATAATGAATTCGGCCACTTTAAGGATTTTTCATTCAAAATTCAAACAGGATTTTAACTTGAATTTGTTCTCCTCATTCCCTCATAAAAACCGATTCCGCTTTGTGCCAAAAACATGGCTAGATTCGGTCATTAAACTGTAAGGAAAATCAAAATCCAAATAAGATTTTCTAGCTTGAATTTTATCTCATCCTTATCGATAAATAACTGAAAATATCTTTGAGATTTTCCCTTAAAATTTCGGCCAATTCCAGGGAGGAGAGAATCCAAATTCAACAGGGATTGAAACTTGAATTTTTCCCTGCATCCTTATCCACAAAAACCGAAAATATCTTGGAGGATTTTCCTCAACAAAAATTCAACCACTTTTGTTCGAGTTAGGATTCAAAATTCAACAACAGATATGATCATCATTCTTTTACCGAACAACTCAATCATATGATCACTAATTTCAGAGTCACACCACTATAAACCTGAAACTGAACTCCCAATTATATACCGTATTACGTAAGCCTGTGACAAGTTGTCATCTAATGACCTTGTCATGTATGTAGAACCCTCATATGATATCCATGATCAGCCTTAGGCCAAAGTCCGTTTAATCCTACTGATCAGGCTATCTTAAATTCCATTATACTACCGAATAAAGAAAATGATTATTCACCATATGTGAATAACAAGTCATCTGCCCAGCAGACAACCCAAGGCCTTGTCCATTTTCACATCCAGTATAATGCCTTTAAGAGAATACCCTTAACTCCTTATTAGAGTTATGATTCCGATATCTGTAAACAAACCCTTCATCGTATACAAGTCATGCACCCAACGAACCAATCTATAAGCTTACTACCTCTAAGATGCTTTAGCCATTGGAACATCAAAGTACACAAGTCATATGCATGAAGTAGTTCATTCACTCAGGATTAAGGTTACTACACAATAAACATCAAAAGCAGATCGATCCACTCAAAGCGGACTTCGTAGATCAATCACGCTTTAGTCCTGGTCTAATATGTCACCACCAAGCAACATATCTATGTCTCTACTTAGGAGTCATGCTCTAGACAGTCAAGACAAACCGTCCCCTCCAAGGCTTTAGACAACATAATAGTCTTAACATGAGTTAGATGCTCGGTCTAACCCCATAGACTACAGACCATAGTTTAGACCGCTAACTTTAGAACATTGTCTTCTCGCATACAAAAGTCCATTGCATGCAACGTTCTAACAGTTTAACACAAGCAGTCAGGGAGCCATATTTGCTTATATTTACTTTAACATGTAAATAAAATGAGGACAAATAACAATGTAACAAATAACCTCTATATATAATTTTATTATCCAATTCAAAATAAATACATCAAAATGTCTCTAATGCTTAAGGCATTTCCTAACCATACTAACACTTTGTCAAAGGCTTTTCGAAGTTAGTTGTCTTACTTACGACACTCACCAGAAAGGGATAGAGGTTCGAGTGGGCCGACAAATGTGAGGAGAGCTTTCAAGAGTTGAAATGATGACTCACAAGCGCTCTAGTATTGACCATTCCAAATGCTAGTCAAGGAAGATTTGTAATTTATAGTGATGCATTTAAGACTGGATTAGGAGCCGTGTTGATGCAAAATGGTAAAGTAGTTACATATGCCTCGTAGTAACTTAAAGATCACGAGAAAAGCTACCCAACGCATGATCTAGAGCTAGCAACGATAGTTTTTATGCCAAAAATATGGAGGCACTACCTCTATAGAGTCAAGTGTGAGATTTACACTGATCAACAGAGCCTCAAGTATATTTTCACGCAGAAAGAGCTCAACATGAGGCAGCAAAGATGACTAGAGTTAGTCAAGGATTATGACTGCGAAATCCTTTATCATCTGGGAAAAGCCAACAAGGTGGCTAACACGTTTAGTCAAAAGCATTCTACTTCACTCATGGCTATCAGTGCCTTGCCAAAAGCTCTACAGATAGATTTGTCCAGCAGTGAGATCAAGATTCTGACAGGGAGATTGTCTGACATGACTCCCCAATCGACACTCTAAGATGAGATCAAGGTCGGCCAAGGGCTCGATTTGTCCCTGGTCAGGCCAAGAAAGGAAGCTACGTAGGATAAAGGTTTAGAGTTTAGAGTCTCTAAGGGTGACATAGTCTTTTATAAGGATAGAGTATGTGTTCCGACGGATGAAGAGCTCATAAAACGAATCCATTCGGAAGCTCATGAGACACCATATTCTGTACATCTGGGAGTGAACAAGATGTACAAGGATCTAAAAGAAAGCTTTTGGTGGCCTGGAATGAAGAATGATATCGCTGAGTTCATAGCCAAATGCCTTACTTATTAGAAGGTTAGGTAGAACACCAACGCCCAGTAGGAGAGTTGTAGAAAATAGAGCTACCAGAATGGAAATAGGACCAGATCACGATAGAATTTGTAGTCGGACTGGTGAGGATGTCAAATGACAATGACACAATCTGGGTGATTATAGACAGACTGACGAAATCAGCTCGATTTCTAGCCATAAAGGTTAGCTATTTAATGGAAGGATTAGCAGAGATTTATGTGGCTCAAATTGTAAGACTGCATGGAGTAATAAATTCGATCATTTTAGATCGTGATGGACATTTCATCTCAAGGTTTTGGTAAAGCATTCAAGCTGCATTAGGATTTAAGTTAAAATTCAGCATAGCCTTCTACCCTCAGACCGATGGGTGGTCTGAAAAGACCATACAGATGTTGGAGGACATGTTGAGAGCTTACATCCTAGATTTTAAGGGAAATTGGGATAAAAACATACCCCTGATCGAGTTCTCGTACAACAATAGCTACCATTCCTCAATAGGAATGGTGCCATACGAGGCACTTTATGGAAGGAAATGTAGGTCCCCCGTTCATTGGCATAAGACCGGGAGAAATGACTAGTTAGCACGGACTTTATCGAGAATACCATGGCAGACGTGAAGCTGATATGAGAAAGGTTAGAAACAACACACAGTCACCATAAGAGTTCTGCAGATAAGCACCGCAGACCCCTCAAATTCCAAGTAGGAGACTCAGTCTTTCTCAACGTGGCACCCATGACAGGGGTGATGCACTTTGGAAAGAAAGGAAAGCTCAGTCCTAGGTACATAGAACCTTTCGAGATAATAGAGAGGGTTGGGAAGGTAGATTATAGATTAGCGCTTCCTCACGAGTTAGCTTCAGTACACAATGTCTTTCATATTTCAATGCTGAAGAAGTACATACTAGATAATTCTCACGTTTTGAGTCAAGAACCTATCAAAGTACATGCTGATTTGCCATACAAGGAGAAACCCGTGCAGATCTTAGCTAGAGAAGAGAAAGTACTAAGGAATAGAGTCATACCTCTTGTGAAAGTCTTATGGCGAAACCATAATATCGAAGAAGCCACATGGAACACGAAGAGGACATGAGAAAAGACTTTCCAGAGTTATTCTAATTTTCGAGGATGAAATTTTTTTTAAGGGGAATAGATTGTAATAACCGCCCTATTCATGGGACATAATTTCTATGTAATAAGAAATTAAGTCTATGAGTATAGTATAATTTTCTAATTTGAATGAATTAAATGAGTAATGAAACGTTTAATTTTTAGTCATACAGTGAAGGGGACAACCAAGAGTGAAATCGGTTCACCTTATTATGTGTGAGTACACATGAGTGGCACACAATATCAAGAAACTGGTCAAGATGACCATTACTTAACACAACCTGATGAGCTAGTCATCAGTATGCTTAGACTAATTATCTGAGTATAACAGTGAAATTTTAAATGATAAATATACAGTATCAACAAAATGGTCAAGATGACGTTTTCTTGACACCAAACTGATATATTTATAATTAGCATGCTCAATTTAGTCAATTGGGTACAAAACATGGAGTCAAGTATGAGACATATGTAATATCAGAAAAGAAGTCAAGACGACATTTTCTCAACCCAAAACTGATATATTTAGAATCAGAAAGCTCAAACGAGTCAGTTGAGCACAAAAAGTGATTTCTAGGTAGGAGTCACACAGATCCAAAAAACTAGTCTAGATGACCTCAGATGGACATAAAACTAATAAATTCAAAATTAGCATGTCCAAATTAGTCAGGATAGCCTGTGTCTGAAATTTCGCACAAAAAAGTTATACTATGCATGCGCAGTGTTAGCATAGTGTAACACACAATCATACTACCGTAAATGAATAGTAACTAACTCAGAGGGGGCTCATAGGTAATACAACCCATCTAGGAATGAATAGATTAGGAATTGGATCAAGAGAATTCATTTTCGATCAAGGTTTAGAACGCAGCTGAATAAGGGCCGAACTGTAGGAAAATAAATCAGTAAAAACGTATCAGAGTGGCGCAGCGGAATAATAAAAATTTTTAGATCGTTAAATATCTCATGATGCTATATACAATAAACCAACAACAATTAAAACTCATACCTCAAGGACGCCAATCTTACAGGAGGAGAATGACCGGAGGCTTCAACCAACTAGCCTTCTCTACTATTCTCCAATTCCCGAATGGCTGAGTGTGTGGGCACTCTGAACCACGATCGGTATGATAGCACTGCTAGTCTTCTTCCGACCACCCAGATCTCTAAAGAACTTTATTGTCATGATGAGCTGTGCAACAATAAGCCTGCTCACCTGAGAGTCTGTGGTCTGAGAGAACTGGAGCGGCAGGACCTCTATCTATAGACCTGCATGAGGTGATTCTCTGAATTCGAATTGGACTAGGAAAAGATTTTCTCCCTTATCCATAACCAAAAAATCCAAATTTTCCAAGGGAGAATCTCCACAATTAAATTCGGTTTTCTTAAGATAAATCCAATCCAAATCTAAACAAGATTTTAACTAGAATTTTATCTCCCTTTTTCAACCAAAAAATCCGAATTTTTCTTGGAGAAAATCTCCTCATAAATTTCGGCCATTATGGATAAGGGAGAATCAAAAATTCCATTAGGATTTTCAAGCTTGAATCTTATCTCAACCTTATCCAAAATATCTGAATTTCCTAGGAGAGATTCTCCAAATTTTCGGCCACTTTTCATGAAGGAGAGAATCCAAATTCAACTGGGATTGAAACTTGAATTATTCCCTTGAATCTTATCCATAAAAATCTGAATTTTTCCATGAGGATTATCCTCAAACATTTCGTCCACTTTTGTTGGGATTTGGATTCAAAATTCAAGTAGGATTCTAACAAGATTATCCTCTCCAAATCCAACTCAAATTCGAATTTCAAACCTTGTGGATTTTCCACAACAAATTCGAATCCTACTTGGACTGTGATTCAAAATTTGAATTTCAAATTTCAAATTCAAATTTCAAATTTCAAATTTCAAATTTCAAATTTAAATTTCAAATTCAAATTTCAAATTCGAATTTCAAATTCAAATTTCAAATTCGAATTTCAAATTCAAATTTCAAATTCAAATTTCAAATTCAAAATTCAAATTTCAAATTTCAAAATTCAAATTTCAAATTTCAAAATTCAAATTTCAAATTCCACAAAACGGTTGTGTTTCATATTCTTGTTCTCATGGATAATTTTCTACAACTCCAATCCAATCTCAAATAAAATCATGGCAACTTTATTTGGAGTTCGAATAATTATGTACTCTATAATCCAAAACAAAATCTGAATCCAACCGGAGAGAATCTTGTCTACCATCCTAATCCTGTGTCATCACCATCCATGCATAATAAACCAGCCAATAGCATACACAAATCAATTTGCCAAACGTTAAGGAATTATGGGGAGCTAGTAGAGGGATTGATTGGACATATATGATCGGGCTCCCGTGATTCCATATGATCATCATTCTTTACCAAACAACTCAATCATATGATCACTAGTTTCAGAGTCACACCACTATAAACCTGAAACTGAACTCCCAATTATATACCGTATTACGTAAGCCTGTGACGAGCTACCATCCAATTACCTTGTCATATATGCAAAACCCTCATATGATATCCATGATCAGCCTTAGGTCAAAGTCCGTTTAATCCTACTGATCAGGCTATCTTAAAGTTCCATTATACTACCGAATTAAGAAAATGATTATTCACCATATGTGAATAAGAAGTCATCTGCCCAGCAGACGACCCAAGACCTTGTCCATTTTTCACATTCAGTATAATGATTTTAAGAGGATACCTTTAACTCCTCAGAGCTATGATTCCGATATCTACAAACAAACCCTTCATCGTATACAAGTCATGCACCCAACGAACCGGTCTATAAGCTTACTATCTCTGAGACGCTTTAGCCATTGGAACATCAAAGTACACAAGTCATATACATGAAGAAGTTCATTTACTCAGGATTAAGATTATTGCACAATGAACGTCAAAAGCAGATTGATCCACTCATAGCGTACTACGTAGATCAATCACGCTTTAGTCCCGGTCTAATATGTCACCACCGAGCAACATATCCATGTCTCTACTTGGGAGTCCAGCTCCTGACAGTCAAGACAAACCGTCCCCTCTAAGGCTTTAGACAACATAATAGTCTTAACATGAGTTAGATGCTCGGTCTAACCCCATAGACTACAGACCATAGTTTAGACTACTAACTTTAGAACATTATCTTCTTGCATACAAAAGTCCATTGCATGCAACGTTCTAATAGTTTTAACACAAGCAGTCAGTGAGCCATATTTGCTTACATTTACTTTAACATATAAATTAGACGAGGACAGATAGCAATGTAATGAATAACCTCTATGTATAATTTTATTACCCAGTTCAAAATGAATACATCAAAATGTCTCTAATACTTAGGGTATTTCCTAACAATCTCTCACTTGCCCTATGCCAGCAGATGTGCCATGTTACGCATCCCCATCGCCTCTACATGCCTCTCAAAGCTTCTAGCCACCAAAGTCTTAGTAAAGGGATCAGCGATGTTGTCCTCGGACGCAATCTTACATACATCCACTTGTCCTGTCTCTACATGCCCTCTAATAATATGATATCTCCGATCGATGTGCTTGGTCCTCTTGTGGTGCCGAGATTCCCTTGTGTTGGCAATAGCCCCTGTATTATCACAGTAAAGTGTGATAGGCTTGTCAACACCCGGAATGACCTCAAAATCTCTAAAGAACTTGCGGAGCCAAACCGCTTCTTTAGATGCCTCAGCCGCAGCCACATACTCAGCCTCCATAGTAGAGTCAGCTGTGCAGCCCTGCTTCACGCTCCTCCACACAATGGCGCCTCCTCCGAGTAAAAACACTGATCCAGATGTCGATTTCCTCGAATCCTTACAAGTCTGGAAGTCTGAGTCTGTGTATCCTACGGGTGTTAGGTCCCCTCCAGAATACACCAGCAAATAATCCCTCGTTCTCTTAAGATACTTGAGTAAATGCTTTACTGCTTGCCAGTGCTTGGTTCCAGGATTCGCTTGATATCGACTCACCATACCTACTGCAAAACATATGTCCGGGCGAGTGCAAAGCATAGCATACATAAGGCTACCCACAGCAGATGTATAAGGGACCTTACTCATACGCTCTCTTTCTTCCGATGTCTTGGGACAGTCATCCAATGAAAGAGTTAGACCAGCAATAGAAGGTTGTGAGCCTTTCTTTGCCTCTTGCATTGCATATTTGTCAATTATTTTATCTATGTATGAAGCTTGGGATAACGCTATCATTTTGTTCTTTCGATCTCTGAAGAGACGAATGCCTAGAATATAATTAGCTTCTCCTAAGTCGTTCATGTCAAACTGTTGGTGTAACCAAAGCTTGACCGATGATAAGTTCCCTACATCATTCCCAATGAGTAGTATATCATCGACATAGAGTATCAGAAAGACCACTTTTCCATCCTTAATACGTTTATAAACACAAGGTTCATCAACGTTTTGCTCAAAACCAAATGTCTTAATCGCTTGATCAAACCTCTGGTTCCATGAGCGGGATGCTTGCTTTAATCCACAAATGGATCTAAGCAACTTGCAGACTTTCCTTTCTTGGCCTTTCGCTACGAACCCTTCGGGCTGTATCATATAGATACACTCTTCAAGATGGCCATTCAAGAATGCCGTCTTGACATCCATTTGCCAGATCTCGTAATCGAGAGCCGCAGCAATGGACAGAAAAATACGGATAGACTTCAGCATAGCAACAGACGAAAAGGTTTCCTCGTAATCGATTCCAGCCTTTTGCGTGTATCCCTTTGCAACCAGTCTAGCTTTGAAAGTTTCCACTCTCCCTTCCGCATCCTTCTTTCTTTTGTAGACCCATTTGCATTCAATGGGTTTTATCCCATCCGGCAAATCTACAAGTTCCCAAACAGAGTTGGATTTCATAGAATCCATCTCATTGTTAATAGCCTGTTTCCAAGATTTAGAACTAACATCATTCATAGCTTCATCATATGTGACCGGATCTTCCTCATGCTCATGAGCCTCGGCCTGGTATACCTCAGCATCATACATGAAGAAATTAGGTTTCTTCGAAACCCTCCTACTACGACGAGGCACCCTAAATTGTTGATCGTTTGCAGGTCTTTCACTGGAACTCGGACTTGCGTCCAAGACCGAAATCTGTGGAGCAGTTCTTTCACCCGATAACTCCTCTAGCACTACTTTGCTTCGAGGTTTAAAGTCATTCATGTGACTTTCCTCCAAGAATGTCGCATGGGTTGAAACAATGACTTTTTGTTCCTTCGGGTTATAGAATAGACCTCCTTTAGTTCCTTTTGGATACCCTACAAACATGCACAATTCTGATCTTGGTTCCAACTTTTTCGCATCCCCATCTAGTACATGTGCCGGGCAGCCCTATATTCTCATATGTCCAAAGGAGGGCTTCCTGCCACGCCACAATTCATACGGAGTTTTGGGAATTGATTTGTTCGGAACCTGGTTCAGAATATAGCATGCCGTTTGTAAAGCATATCCCCAAAATGATAATGGCAGCGTTGAATAACTCATTATGGACCGTACCATATCCAATAAGGTCCTGTTTCTCCTTTCGACTACACCATTCTGTTGTGGAGTACCAGGTGCAGTCAATTGGGATAAAATCCCGTTCTCTACAAGATGTCCTAGAAATTCATCGGAGAGATATTCGCCACCTCGATCAGATCGAAGTGTTTTTATGGATTTATCTAATTGCTTTTCCACTTCCGCACGATACTCTTTGAACTTGTCAAAGGTTTCGCTCTTGCGGTGCATCAGATATACATATCCATACCTCGAGTAATCATCTATAAAAGAGACATAATACTCGAACCCTCCTCGTGCTGTGACGTTCATGGGGCCACATACGTCAGTATGCACAATTTCTAAGGGCTCCTGAGCCCTTGTAACCTTAGCTCCAAAAGACCTCTTAGTCATTTTACCCTCTAGACAAGACTCACATTGGGGAAGTCGTACCTCCTCCAGAGATTCCAGAGGACCGTCTTTCACCAATCTTTGAATCCTATCTTGATTAATTTGACCAAGTCTTAAATGCCAAAGATACGCCTTGTTAGAGTGAGAAACTTTCAACCTTTTAGAGTTATCAATTAATTCAGTGTCAAGTAGTGAGTACATCTTTGGTTTGATCAAATATTGGTTTCTATCCATCCATCCAGAACAGATAAAAGACTTATTTCTACGAATATCAACTCTTTTACTAAAAGAAACTGAATAAGAATCCTTTATTAAACAAACTACCGATATAAGGTTCCTCCTGAAATTAGGAACATAAAAACAGTCTTTTAATAAAATAAACCTAAATTGATCAAAATAAAGATAAACATCTCCCACTGCTTCAGCCACCACAAAGCTACCATCTCCAGTCCGCAACGAGAGGCTCCTATCATGTAGACTTCTCGTTTCCATGAACCCCTGCATAGAAACACAAACATGATTAGTGGCGCCCGAATCAATGACCCAAGTGTCTTTCGATTCTTCCACCAAACACGCTTCCAAGTAATGAAGTTCCTTACCTTCCTTGCCCTTGGCGGCTAGGAATTCCCGGCAAGCCTTCTTGAAGTGACCTACCTTCCCACAATGGAAGCATTTGGACTTTTTAGGGTCCTTTGGCTTCTTGTTCTTCTTCTTCTTCTTTCCGTCCGAGACAGGAGGATTAGAAGAACTAGAAGCCACTTGCTTCTTTTTTGGCCTCTTCCTCTTCCGTGAGGGAATGGAAGATTCCGCCAAATTGGCCTCACCTTTAAATCGGACCACATCCTCATCCCTGATCATCTGCTCATAAGCCTGTAGTTGCTTTATGAGCTCGGTTAGTCCTAACTCCTTTGTCGCCAGATTGTATACGGCCTTAAACCGCACAAAATCTTTAGACAGAGTCTTGAACACCATCTCGATCTGGGTGTTGTAGTCCAACTCAGCACCATTCTCGGCAGCCTCAGCAAAGAATCCCATTAGAGTGATCATATGGTCCTTCACCGGAGTACCCGCCTTTTGCTTGGAGTTCATAATGCTGGTGATAGCGGACTGTCGAGCCAATTTTTCTTGGCCTCCAAACATGTCCTCCAGATTTTCCATGATCTCCCCAACAACTTGATAAGTCTCATGCTGCTTTTGTAAAGCACTCGTCATGCTAGCAAGGATGTAGCATCGAGCTATCTCATTGGATTCTCCCCAACGATTATAGGCAACCGGGACCTCCTCAAGTGGTGTGTCAGGTTTGGGCCCAGGTGAGCATGGTTCGTCCAGCACGAACTTGTGTCTCTCGCAGCTGAGAACTATTAATAGATTTCTTTTCCAATCTTTATAATTGTCGCCATTCAACTTATTTTCAGTAAGTATTGAAATGAGGGGTGTCGGTGACATTTTGGACTGAAATAAAATTATATTAGACATCATTACAAAGCCCAAGCAAATATACAGCTAATTTAGCAAATAAAACATACAAGTATGTTCCTACATGAAACTTGAAAAACATGTAGCATTGCAACGGTAATTCTCAGCACCTATTGCCCCAAGCCACCGAGGGGTGGTCATGAGAACAAATAGCCAGAACATGGACCTCGTCCAATTAATATATGTTGCCTTAAATCCTCCAAGGTTAAGACATATATTAATAACCGCTTATTTGGCCACCAGTTTAGTTAATAGAGCTTCTAGGGAAGGTTAATAACTAAACGAGTCTTGAGTGTATAACCATTGTTTACGTAGCCCGATCCACGTCCTACCAAGCCACCGAGGGGTGGTCATGAATAGGATCGCACCCGAACACGTTTTCCATATAGGAAATCCAATCTAGTATACTGGCGGCGGTAAACACCTACCGAGGGGTGTGGTCAGGGCAGAACTGACGCGAGGCGTTATCATGCTTTCACATATGGATCAACAATGGAGGCCGTGGGTTTTGTTTGAAACCCTCTCCCACTCAATATTTTGAAAAACATGCAAGTTTTGACAAATTATGTATGATCAATATAGTATGAGCGGCACTCACCTATCCTATATGACGTGTTATCAAATATGCATACAAAACATCCATCAATACATATTTATACATCCATGACATATCACAGAAAAAATAATTGACAGAATAACCAAGCTATGGTTCCATCCTAGAACAAAGAAAATAAAGATTACAAAATTCCATCCAAAGAATTCTTTGGGTCTTGAATTCTGTTCCGTCTTCTTGTATCCATCTTTAGGTAGCCTCTCCATTTATTTCTCATCCCAAGAATTATTTAAAATTTAAATATCCAAAAATTTAAATTTCAAATTCAAATTCCAAATTTTAATTTCAAATTTAAATTTCAAATTTAAATTTTAAACAATTTTAAACATCATGTGTAATAATATGTAATTTCAAAAATTTCAAATTTTTAATTACATATTTTTAAACATGATTTAAAATTAAATTTCAAATTTAAAAATCAAAATTTTCTGATTTTTGGACCGTCGGACCGCCGCCCCCGTAGGCGGCAGACGCCGTGGGCAGCCACCAACCCCGGAGGGGCTGGCAGCCCACGGCCGCTCCATGTGCAGCCCTGCCGGGCTGCAGGCCAAGCCTGCAGCGCCAGACTGCACGCCCAGGCTGGGCGCAGCAGCCTGCGGCCAGCCTTGGGCAGGCCACGACCACCCCTGGGCTGCAGGCCAAGCCTGCGACCGGGGTGGTGTGGGCCTGCTTAGGGGCTGCCGCAGCCCCATCCTGCCCGAGGGCAGGGGCTGTAGCCCCACCAAGGTCCGTCGGCCTATTCTGAGGGGTCGTGTCTCGATTTTCGTGCCATATTCCAATTTACCTATTAGGATCTCCAAAAATTTATTTGAATCCCAATTAAATTGAAATTTTCCACACAATCAAAATTTCAATCTTTAAATCAAATTTAACTTTTGGGAAAAATAAATTACGGTCTTCAATCTTCAATCTCCTCCAAGAATAATTATTTAAAATTTCCTAAACTGTTTCCGGTGTATAAAAAATTCTAATCATAAAAATTCTAAGAGACAAAAATTAAAATCCATGGGAAAATTACAGTGTTAATAAACTGCTCCCATGGTTACATTAAAAATTCCTAGATACAATTTTTCTAAATTCTAAGGAACCATAACCGGTATAAACAAGCATGCTTATAATAATTCAAAAAATTAAAATAACCACATACTTTATACATAATCCATGATAACAACATAAAAGAACCCTAGAATGCCACTCTCTAAATATCAAATCCATACATAAATAAAAAGACTAAGTAATTGTCTAATTTATGTACATGGCATAGTCATGAGATGGCTATGATACCAATTTTAGGAAAATAAATCGGTAAAAACGTATCAGAGTGGCGCAGCGGAACAATAAAAATTTTTAGATCGTTAAATATCTCATGATGCCATATACAATAAACCAACAACAATTAAAACTCATACCTCAAGGACGCCAATCTTGCAGGAGGAGAATGACCGGAGGCTTCAACCAACTAGCCTTCTCTACTGTTCTCCAATTCCCGAATGGCTGAGTGTGTGGGCACTCTGAACCTCGATCGGTATGCTAGCACTGCTAGTCTTCTTCCGACCACCCAGATCTCTAAAGAACTTTATTGTCACGATGAGTTGTGCAACAATAAGCCTGCTCACTTGAGAGTCTGTGGTCTGAGAGAACTGGAGTGGCAGGACCTCTATTTATAGACCTGCATGAGGTGATTCTCTGAATTCGAATTGGACTAGGAAAAGATTTTCTCCCTTATCCATAACCAAAAAATCCGAATTTTCCAAGGGAGAATCTCCACAATTAAATTCGGTTTTCTTAGGATAAATCCAATCCAAATCTAAACAAGATTTTAACTAGAATTTTATCTCCCTTTTTCAACCAAAAAATCCGAATTTTTCTCGGAGAAAATCTCCCCATAAATTTCAGCCATTATGGATAAGGGAGAATCAAAAATTCCACTAGGATTTTCAAGCTTGAATCTTATCTCAACCATATCCAAAATAACCGAATTTCCTAGGAGAGATTCTCCAAATTTTCGGCCACTTTTCAGGGAGGAGAGAATCCAAATTCAACTGGGATTGAAACTTGAATTATTCCCTTGAATCTTATCCACAAAAATCTGAATTTTTCCATGAGGATTATCCTCAAAAATTTCGTCTACTTTTGTTGGGATTTGGATTCAAAATTCAAGTAGGATTCTAACAAGATTATCCTCTCCAAATCCAACTCAAATTCGAACTTCAAACCTTGTGGATTTTCCACAACAAATTTGAATCCTACTTGGACTGTGATTCAAAATTTGAATTTCAAATTTCAAATTCAAATTTCAAATTTCAAATTTCAAATTTCAAATTCCACAAAACGGTTGTGTTTCATATTCTTGTTCTCATGGATAATTTTCTACAACTCCAATCCAATCTCAAATAAAATCATGGCAACTTTATTTGGAGTTCGAATAATTGTGTACTCTATTATCCAAAACAAAATCTGAATCCAACCGGAGAGAATCTTGTCTACCATCCTAATCCTGTTTCATCACCATCCATGCATAATAAAACAGCCAATAGCATACACAAATCAATTTGCCAAACGTTAAGGAATTATGTGGAGTTAGTAGAGGGACTGATTGGACATATATGATCGGGCTCCCGTGATTCCATATGATCATCATTCTTTACCGAACAACTCAATCATATGATCACTAGTTTCAGAGTCACACCACTATAAACCTGAAACTGAACTCCCAATTATATACCGTATTACGTAAGCCTGTGACGAGCTACCATCCAATAACCTTGTCATATATGCAAAACCCTCATATGATATCCATGATCAGCCTTAGGTCAAAGTCCATTTAACCCTACTGATCAGGCTATCTTAAAGTTCCATTATACTACCGAATTAAGAAAATGATTATTCACCATATGTGAATAAGAAGTCATCCGCCCAACAGACGACCCAAGGCCTTGTCCATTTTTCACATTCAGTATAATGCCTTTAAGAGGATACCTTTAACTCCTCAGAGCTATGATTCCGATATCTGCAAACAAACCCTTCATCGTATACAAGTCATGCACCCAACGAACCGGTCTATAAGCTTACTACCTCTGAGACGCTTTAGCCATTGGAACATCAAAGTACACAAGTCATATACATGAAGAAGTTCATTTACTCAGGATTAAGGTTATTGCACAATGAACGTCAAAAGCAGATTGATCCACTCATAGCGGACTATGTAGATCAATCACGCTTTAGTCCCGGTCTAATATGTCACCACCGAGTAACATATCCATGTCTCTACTTGGGAGTCCAGCTCCAGACAGTCAAGACAAACCGTCCCCTCTAAGGCTTTAGACAACATAATAGTCTTAACATGAGTTAGATGCTCGGTCTAACCCCATAGACTACAGACCATAGTTTAGACTACTAACTTTAGAACATTGTCTTCTCGCATACAAAAGTCCATTGCATGCAACGTTCTAACAGTTTTAACACAAGCAGTCAGTGAGCCATATTTGCTTACATTTACTTTAACATGTAAATTAGACGAGGACAGATAGCAATGTAATGAATAACCACTATGTATAATTTTATTATCTAGTTCAAAATGAATACATCAAAATGTCTCTAATACTTAGGGCATTTCCTAACACGAACACCATTAGAGGAAATTAGACTGCTAAGAGAAGCCCTTGCAGATGAAATTTTTTCCTCAACAACCGTGCTTATGGGCAGCCAAACATAGCCCTAGGAGACAATGTGGAAAAGTTTCCCACAAAACAAGGAAACATGCTTGGAGCTTTTGATTAAAAAATTGAAAACGTGTAGACAAGTCACTAGAGACTTTAGCAAGGCATTTAATGCAAATTTGGGCTCCTTTTCTCCTTGTTCTCATCGATTTTTGGAGGGCAGCAGTAGCACAAAATTTGTCCCCCTTAGCTTAGCCACATTTGTCTTAATTAGGATACTTGGGATTAGTTAGTCATGCTTAGGGCAAGTATATATAAAGGGCACCTTGGCCATTTGATTCATTTTTCCTTGTCTTGCAACTCCAAAGCTTCAAAAAATTTCTCTCTTCCTTCAGCCCCCAGCCGATGCTCCACAGCCCCTAAACATACCAAAAAACTCACCAAAAGTCAGCCCAAAAATTATTTAGTTATTGCTTGGTTAAAGCCAATCTTCAAGATCATTTAAGGTAAAAGTGTTGGAATCTTTCCTTTGTAGTTTTGCTTATTTATTTAGCTTAGTGAACTAAGGAATTTTTTATGTTTTCCTTGGCCCAAGCTGGCCTCTTGTTCATCCTTGGTCCACACGAAAGTTTGATTCCAAACCATGTTCGATTCGTGCTAGTTTTGAAGCACACAAATGTAAAAACTCTAGACCCAGTCCCTTTGAGGTTTTTGTCTTCTATTAAGTTTTGATATCAAGGAGATTTACTATGTATTTTGAGTAATGGGTTGTAATAAGTTTATTTTGAGCCTTAAGCCTTGTATTTTTATGTTTATGTGGTTGTATGGTTATGGTTTAAGTTTTAATGGTTTGTAGATGCTATGGACGTTTTAGGGTTTGGTTGAAAACCAAACTATTCATGATTTTTTAGCTACAGTTTTGTTAAGTTTTAAGCATGTTATGTATAGATTTGGAGTTTTTGTAAAACACAGAAGTTCTAGGAAATTTCATTACGGACATTTTTGAATCAAATAGCCTTTGGCCAAAAATGATGTTAAGATAGCATATAGGGACAATATTCGACTAGAGGTCAAAACTAGGATTGGAAACCTAGGAGTAGGGAACAGTCTCAAATTTTTCAAAAAAATGAGTAATTTAAAGTCTGAACCAGGTCTCGGGCTCAATACAAAAAACGCAGATCATGTCGAAAACTAAAAGATGGCTTGCATGAGTTTCAAAAAATTTGGCCATTTATGTCATCAAATAGAGTGGATTTTAATTAACTGAAAAACTAGAAATTTTTCAAAACTGGGACAGTTTTACCCATGGGTTTCTACTGTTTAGGATCTGATAGAGTTTGAACTGAGTTCCGAGTTGAACACGAAAGTTGTTTATGTCGTCGAGCACTAAAAATATCACGTTCGTCAATTTCACAAACTCGATCATTTTAAGTAAATTGTACACAGTTTTTCAAAAAAGGGTTCAAAAACCACTTTTTAAGTAAACACCAAAATGTGTTTTTTAAAATGAGAAAAAATGGTTTTAAGTAAACAACCTCACTTTCCAATGGGGTGAAAAAGGGGATTCTGTTTAAATCCTAAGGCAAGGTGTTTTACAAAACATAGGATATTTTCTATAATGATTTTCAAATCGGTAGTGGTAGCCCGTTTGGCTATAAAATCAATATACAAGGTAACTAGTTAGTTGACTAGTCGGTTAACCAATCAAAACCGAGATAGGAAGAGAGAGAGAGACATTAATTAATTTATTGATGTTAATTAATTTGTTGGGTAAATAAATTAATTAACCATGTTTAGAAGGTAGTTAACAAACTCTTAAAAAAAGCAGTTTAGTACCGATAAGAATCGGTACCATAGAACGATAGAATTTTATTAGTCACTAATTATAGCAGTGGCTTGAGAGCGAAAAATTAATGGAATGCGTTATGGTTATAGGTAGAACTGTAGGAAAATAAACCGGTAAAAACGTATCAGAGTGGCGCAGCGGAACAATAAAAATTTTTAGATCGTTAAATATCTCATGATGCCATATACAATAAATCAACAACAATTAAAACTCATACCTCAAGGACGCCAATGAACAGGAGGAGAGTGACCGGAGGCTTCAACCAACTAGCCTTCTCTACTATTCTCCAATTCCCGAATGGCTGAGTGTGTGGGCACTCTGAACCTCGATCGGTATGCTAGCACTGCTAGTCTTCTTCCGACCACCCAGATCTCTAAAGAACTTTATTGTCACGATGAGCTGTGCAACAATAAGCCTGCTCACCTGAGAGTCTGTGGTCTAAGAGAACTGGAGTGGCAGGACCTCTATTTATAGACCTGCATAAGGTGATTCTCTGAATTCGAATTGGACTAGGAAAAGATTTTCTCCCTTATCCAAACCAAAAAATCTGAATTTTCCAAGGGAGAATCTCCACAATTAAATTCGGTTTTCCTAGGACAAATCCAATCCAAATCTAAACAAGATTTTAACTAGAATTTTATCTCCCTTTTTCAACCAAAAAATCCGAAATCTTTAGGAGAAAATCTTCTCCAAATTTTCGGCCACTTTTAGGATAAGGAAGAATCAAAATTCCACTAGGATTTTTCAAGCTAAATCTCATCTCAACCTTATCCAAAAATAACCAAATTTCCTAGGATTTAGGCTCCAAAATTTCGGCCACTTTTAGAGAGTAGAGAGAATCCAAATTCAACTAGGATTGAAGCTTGAATTTACCCTTGAATCTTATCCACAAAAACCGAATTTTCCATTGAGGATTATCCTCAAAAAATTCGCCCACTTTTGTTGGGATTTGGATTCAAAATTCAAGTAGGATTCTAACAAGATTATCCTCTCCAAATCCAACTTAAATTCGAATTTCAAACCTTGTGGATTTTCCACAACAAATTCGAATCCTACTTGGACTGTGATTCAAAATTTGAATTTCAAATTTCAAATTCAAATTTCAAATTCAAATTTCAAATTTCAAATTTCAAATTTCAAATTTAAATTTCAAATTCAAATTTCAAATTCGAATTTTCAAATTCAAATTTCAAATTCAAATTTCAAATTCAAAATTCAAATTTCAAATTTCAAAATTCAAATTTCAAATTTCAAAATTCAAATTTCAAATTCCACAAAACGGTTGTGTTTCATATTCTTGTTCTCATGGATAATTTTCTACAACTCCAATCCAATCTCAAATAAAATCATGGCAACTTTATTTGGAGTTCGAATAATTGTGTACTCTATTATCCAAAACAAAGTCTGAATCCAACCGGAGAGAATCTTGTCTACCATCCTAATCCTGTGTCATCACCATCCATGCCTAATAAACTAGCCAATAGCATACACAAATCAATTTGCCAAACGTTAAGGAATTATGTGGAGCTAGTAGAGGGACTGATTGGACATATATAATCGGGCTCCCGTGATTCCATATGATCATCATTCTGTACCGAACAACTCAATCATATGATCACTAATTTCAGAGTCACACCACTATAAACCTGAAACTGAACTCCCAATTATATACCGTATTACGTAAGCCTGTGACGAGCTACCATCCAATGACCTTGTCATATATGCAAAACCCTCATATGATATCCATGATCAGCCTTAGGTCAAAGTCCGTTTAATCCTACTGATCAGGCTATCTTAAAGTTCCATTATACTACCGAATCTAGAAAATGATTATTCACCATATGTGAATAAGAAGTCATCCGCCCAGCAGACGACCCAAGGCCTTGTCCATTTTCACATTCAGTATAATGCCTTTAAGAGGATACCTTTAACTCCTCAGAGCTATGATTCCGATATCTGCAAACAAACCCTTCATCGTATACAAGTCATGCACCCAACGAACCGGTCTATAAGCTTACTACTTCTGAGACGCTTTAGCCATTGGAACATCAAAGTACACAAGTCATATACATGAAGTAGTTCATTTACTCAGGATTAAGGTTATTGCACAATGAACGTCAAAAGCAGATTGATCCACTCATAGCGGACTACGTAGATCAATCACGCTTTAGTCCCGGTCTAATATGTCACCACCAAGCAACATATCCATGTCTCTACTTGGGAGTCCAGCTCCAGACAGTCAAGACAGACCGTCCCCTCTAAGGCTTTAGACAACATAATAGTCTTAACATGAGTTAGATGCTCGGTCTAACCCCATAGACTACAGACCATAGTTTAGACTACTAACTTTAGAACATTGTCTTCTCGCATACAAAAGTCCATTGCATGCAATGTTCTAACAGTTTTAACACAAGCAGTCAGTGAGCCATATTTGCTTACATTTACTTTAACATGTAAATAAGACGAGGACAGATAGCAATGTAATGAATAACCTCTAAGTATAATTTTATTATCCAGTTCAAAATGAATACATCAAAATGTCTCTAATACTTAGGGCATTTCCTAACAATCTCCCACTTGCCCTAAGCCAGTAGATGTGCCATGTTACGCATCCCCATCGCCTCTACATGCCTCTCAAAGCTTCTAGCTACCAAAGTCTTAGTAAAGGGATCAGCGATGTTGTCCTCGGATGCAATCTTACAAACATCCACTTGTCCTGTCTCCACATGCCCTCTAATAATGTGATACCTCCGATCGATGTGCTTGGTCCTCTTGTGGTGCCGAGATTCCCTTGTGTTGGCAATAGCCCCTGTATTATCACAGTAAAGTGTGATAGGCTTGTCAACACCCGGAATGACCTCAAGGTCTCTAAAGAACTTGCGGAGCCAAACCGCTTCTTTAGATGCCTCAGCCGCAGCCACATACTCAGCCTCCATAGTAGAGTCAGCTGTGCAGCCCTGCTTCACGCTCCTCCACACAATGGCGCCTCCTCCAAGTAAAAACACTGATCCAGATGTCGATTTCCTCGAATCCTTACAAGTCTGGAAGTCTGAGTCCGTGTATCCTACGGGTGTTAGGTCCCCTCCAGAATACACTAGCATATAATCCCTCGTTCTCTTAAGATACTTGAGTATATGCTTTACTGCTTGCCAGTGCTTGGTTCCAGGATTCGCTTGATATCGACTCACCATACCTACTGCAAAACATATGTCCGGGCGAGTGCAAAGCATAGCGTACATAAGGCTACCCACAGCGGATGCATAAGGGACCTTACTCATACGCTCTCTTTCTTCCGATGTCTTGGGACAGTCATCCAATGAAAGAGTTAAACCGGCAATAGAAGGTTGTGAGCCTTTCTTTGCCTCTAGCATTGCATATTTGTCAATTATTTTATCTATGTATGAAGCTTGGGATAACGCTATCATTTTGTTCTTTCGATCTCTGAAGAGACGAATGCCTAGAACATAATTAGCTTCTCCCAAGTCCTTCATGTCAAACTGTTGGTGTAACCAAAGCTTGACCGATGATAAGTTCCCTACATCATTCCCAATGAGTAGTATATCATCGACATAGAGTATCAGAAAGACCACTTTTCCATCCTTAATACGTTTATAAACACAAGGTTCATCAACGTTCTGCTCAAAACCAAATGTCTTAATCGCTTGATCAAACCTCTGGTTCCATGAGCGGGATGCCTGCTTTAATCCATAAATGTTTCTAAGCAACTTGCAGACTTTCCTATCTTGGCCTTTTGCTACGAACCCTTCGGGCTGTATCATATAGATACACTCTTCAAGATGGCCATTTAAGAATGCCGTCTTGACATCCATTTGCCAGATCTCGTAATCGAGAGCCGCAGCAATGGATAGAAGAATACGGATAGACTTAAGCATAGCAACAGGCGAAAAGGTTTCCTCGTAATCGATTCCAGCCTTTTGCGTGTATCCCTTTGCAACCAGTCTAGCTTTGAAAGTTTCCACTCTCCCTTCCGCATCCTTCTTTCTTTTGTAGACCCATTTGCATCCAATGGGTTTTATCCCATCCGGCAAATCTACAAGTTCCCAAACAGAGTTGGATTTCATAGAATCCATCTCATTGTTCATAGCCTGTTTCCAAGATCTAGAGTCAACATCCTTTATAGCTTCATCATATGTGACCGGATCTTCCTCATGCTCATGAGCCTCGGCCTGGTATACCTTAGCATCATACATAAAGAAATTAGGTTTCTTAGAAACCCTCCCACTACGACGAGGCACCCTAAATTGTTGATCGTCTGCAGGTCTTTCACTGGAACTCGGACTTGCGTCCAAGACCGAAATCTGTGGAGCAGTTCTTTCACCCGATAACTCCTCTAGCACCACTTTGCTTCGAGGCTTAAAGTCATTCATGTGACTTTCCTCCAAGAATGTCGCATGGGTTGAGACAATGACCTTTTGTTCCTTCGGGTTATAGAACAGACCTCCTTTAGTTCCTTTTGGATACCCTACAAACATGCACAATTCTGATCTTGGTTCCAACTTCTTCGCATCCCCATCCAGTACATGTGCCGGGCAGCCCCATATTCTCATATGTCCAAGGAAGGGCTTCCTGCCACGTCACAATTCATACGGAGTTCTAGGAATTGATTTGCTCGGAACCTGGTTCAGAATATAGCACGCCGTTTGTAAAGCATGTCCCCAAAATGATAATGGCAGCGTTGAGTAACTCATCATGGACCGTACCATATCCAATAAGGTCCTGTTTCTCCTTTCGGCTACACCATTCTGTTGTGGAGTACCGGGTGCAGTCAATTGAGATAATATCCCATTCTCTACAAGATGTCCTAGAAATTCATCGGAGAGGTATTCGCCACCTCGATCAGATCGAAGTGTCTTTATGGATTTATCCAATTGCTTTTCCACTTCCGCACGATACTCTTTGAACTTGTCAAAGGTTTCGCTCTTGCGGTGCATCAGATACACATATCCATACCTCGAGTAATCATCTATGAAAGAGACATAGTACTCGAACCCTCCTCGTGCTGTGACGTTCATGGGGCCACATACGTCAGTGTGCACAATTTCTAAGAGCTCCTGTGCCCTTGTACCCTTAGCTCCAAAAGACCTCTTAGTCATCTTACCCTCTAGACAAGACTCACATTGGGGAAGTCGTACCTCCTCCAGAGATTCCAGAGGACCGTCTTTCACCAATCTTTGAATCCTATCCTGATTAATATAACCAAGTCTTAAATGCCAAAGATACGCCTTGTTAGAGTGAGAAACTTTCAACCTTTTAGAGTTATCAATTAATTCAGTGTCAAGCAGTGAGTACATCTTTGGTCTGATCAAATATAGGTTTCCATCCATCCATCCAGAACAGATAAAAGACTTATTTCTACAAATATCAACTCTTTTACTAAAAGAAACTGAATAAGAATCCTTTATTAAACAAGCTACCGATATAAGGTTCCTCCTAAAATTAGGAACATAAAAACAGTCTTTCAATAAAATAAACCTAAATTGATCAAAATAAAGATGAACGTCTCCCACTGCCTCAGCCGCCACAAAGCTACCATCTCCAGTCCGCAACGAGAGGCTCCTATCATGTAGACTTCTCGTTTCCACGAACCCCTACATAGAAACACAAACATGATTAGTGGCGCCCGAATCAATGACCCATGTGTCTTTCGATTCTTCCACCAAACACGCTTCTAAGTAATGAAGTTCCTTACCTTCCTTGCCCTTGGAGGCTAGGAATTCCCGGCAAGCCTTCTTGAAGTGACCTACCTTCCCACAGTGGAAGCATTTGGACTTTTTAGGGTCCTTTGGCTTCTTGTTCTTCTTCTTCTTCTTCCCGTCCGAGACAGGAGGATTAGAAGAACTGGAAGCCACTGGCTTCTTATTTGGCCTCTTCCTCTTCCGTGAGGGATTGGAAGATTCCGCCAAATTGGCCTCTCCTTTAGGTCGGACCACATCTTCATCCCTGATCATCCGCTCATAAGCCTGTAGTTGCTTCATGAGCTCGGTAAGTCCTAACTCCTTTGTCGCCAGATTGTATGCGGCCTTAAACCCCACAAAATCTTTAGACAGAGTCTTGAACACCATCTCGATCTGGGTGTTGTAGTCTAACTCAGCACCATTCTCGGCAGCTTCAGCGAAGAATCCCATTAGAGTGATCATATGGTCCTTCACCGGAGCACCAGCCTTTTGCTTGGAGTTCATAATGTTGGTGATAGCGGACTGTCGAGCCAATTTTTCTTGGCCTCCGAACATGTCCTCCAGATTTTCCATGATCTCCCCAGCAACTTGATAAGTCTCATGCTGCTTTTGTAAAGCACTCGTCATGCTAGCAAGGATGTAGCATCGAGCTATTTCATTGGATTCTCTCCAACGATTATAGGCAACCGGGACCTCCTCAAGTGGTGTGTCAGGTTTCGGCCCAGGTGGGCATGGTTCGTCCAGTACGAACTTGTGTCTCTCGCAGCTGAGAACTATTAATAGATTTCTTTTCCAATCTTTATAATTGTCGCCATTCAACTTATTTTCAGTAAGTATCGAAATGAGGGGTGTCGGTGACATTTTGAACTGAAATAAAATTATACTAGACATCATTACAAAGCCCAAGCAAATATGCAGATAATTTAGCAAATAAAACATACAAGTATGTTCCTACATGAAACTTGAAAAAACATGTAGCATTGCAACGGTAATTCTCAGCACCTATTGCCCCAAGCCACCGAGGGGTGGTCATGAGAACAAATAGCCGGAACATGGACCCCGTCCAATTAATATATGTTGCCTTAAATCCTCCAAGGTTAAGACATATATTAATAACCGCTTATTTGGCCACCAGTTTAGTTAACAGAGCTTCTAGGGAAGGTTAATAACTAAACGAGTCTTGAGTGTATAACCATTATTTACGTAGCCCGATCCACGTCCTACCAAGCCACCGAGGGGTGGTCATGAATAGGATCGCACCCGAACACGTTTTCCACATAGGAGATCCAATCTAGTATACCGGCGGCGGTAAACACCTACCGAGGGGTGTGGTCAGGTCAGAACTGACGCGAGGCGTTACCATGCTTTCACATATGGATCAACAATGGAGGCCGTGGGTTTTGTTTGAAACCCTCTCCCACTCAATATTTTGAAAAAACATGCAAGTTTTGACAAATTATGTATGATCAATATAGTATGAGCGGCACTCACCTATCCTATATGACATGTTATCAAATATGCATACAAAACATCCATCAATATATATTTATACATCCATGACATATCACAGAAAAAATAATTGACAGACTAACCAAGCCATGGTTCCATCCTAGAACAAAGAAAATAAAGATTACAAAATTCCATCCAAAGCTTGGGTCTTGAATTTTGTTCCGTCTTCTTGTATCCATCTTTATGTAGCCTCTCCATTTATTTCTCATCCCAAGAATTATTTAAAATTCAAATCTCCAAAAATTTAAATTTCAAATTCAAATTCCAAATTCGAATTTCAAATTTAAACTTCAAATTTAAATTTTTAAACAATTTTAAACATCATGTGTAATAATATGTAATTTCAAAAATTTCAAAATTACATATTTTTAAACATGATTTAAAATTAAATCTCAAATTTAAAAATCAAAATTTTTCTGATTTTTGGACCGTCGGACCGCCGCCCCCGTAGGCGGCAGCCGCCGTGGGCAGCCACCAACCCCGGAGGGGCTGGCAGCCCACGGCCGCCCCTTGTGCAGCCTGCCGGGCTGCATGCTAAGCCTGCAGCACCAGGCTGCACGCCCAGACTGGGCGCAGCAGCCGGCAGGCTGCAGGCAGCGCCTGCAGCTAGAGGCTGCACGCCCAGGCTGCGGCCAGCCTTGGGCAGGCCACGGCCACCCCTGGCTGCAGGCAGAGCCTGCGGCTGTGGGTGGTGTGGGCTTGCACAGGGGCTGCCGCAGCCCCATCCTGCCCGAGGGCAGGGGCTGCAGCCCCACCAAGGCCCGTGGGCCTATTCCGAGGGGTCGTGTCTCGATTTTCGTGCCATATTCCAATTTACCTATTAGGATCTCCAAAAATTAATTTGAATCCCAATTAAATTGAAATTTTCCACACAATCAAAATTTCAACCTTTAAATCAAATTTAACTTTTGGAAAAAATAAATTACGGTCTTCAATCTTCAATCTCCTCCAAGAATAATTACATAAAAAATTCTAAACCGTAAATATTCTAAGAGACAAAAATTAAAATCCATGGGAAAATTACAGTGTTAATAAACTGCTCCCATGGTTACATAAAAAAATTCCTAGATACAATTTTTCTAAATTCTAAGGAACCACAACCGGTATAAACAAGCATGCTTATAATAATTCAAAAAATTAAAATAACCACATACTTTATACATAATACATGATAACAACATAAAAGAACCCGAGAATGCCACTCTCTAAATATCAAATCCATACATAAATAAAAAGACTAAGTAATTGTCTAATTTATGTGCATGGCATAGTCATGAGATGGCTCTGATACCAATTGTAGGAAAATAAACCGGTAAAAACGTATCAGAGTGGCGCAGCGGAACAATAAAAATTTTTAGATCGTTAAATATCTCATGATGCCATATACAATAAATCAACAACAATTAAAACTCATACCTCAAGGACGCCAATGAACAGGAGGAGAGTGACCGGAGGCTTCAACCAACTAGCCTTCTCTACTATTCTCTAATTCCCGAATGGCTGAGTGTGTGGGCACTCTGAACCTCGATCGGTATGCTAGCACTGCTAGTCTTCTTCCGACCACCCAGATCTCTAAAGAACTTTATTGTCACGATGAGCTGTGCAACAATAAGCCTGCTCACCTGAGAGTCTGTGGTCTAAGAGAACTGGAGTGGCAGGACCTCTATTTATAGACCTGCATAAGGTGATTCTCTGAATTCGAATTGGACTAGGAAAAGATTTTCTCCCTTATCCAAACCAAAAAATCTGAATTTTCCAAGGGAGAATCTCCACAATTAAATTCAGTTTTCCTAGGACAAATCCAATCCAAATCTAAACAAGATTTTAACTAGAATTTTATCTCCCTTTTTCAACCAAAAAATCCGAAATCTTTAGGAGAAAATCTTCTCCAAATTTTCGGCCACTTTTAGGATAAGGAAGAATCAAAATTCCACTAGGATTTTTCAAGCTAAATCTCATCTCAACCTTATCCAAAAATAACCGAATTTCCTAGGATTTAGGCTCCAAAATTTCGGCCACTTTTAGAGAGTAGAGAGAATCCAAATTCAACTAGGATTGAAGCTTGAATTTACCCTTGAATCTTATCCACAAAAACCGAATTTTCCATTGAGGATTATCCTCAAAAAATTCGCCCACTTTTGTTGGGATTTGGATTCAAAATTCAAGTAGGATTCTAACAAGATTATCCTCTCCAAATCCAACTCAAATTCGAATTTCAAACCTTGTGGATTTTTCACAACAAATTCGAATCCTACTTGGACTGTGATTCAAAATTTGAATTTCAAATTTCAAATTCAAATTTTAAATTCAAATTTCAAATTTCAAATTTCAAATTTAAATTTCAAATTCAAATTTCAAATTCGAATTTTCAAATTCAAATTTCAAATTCAAATTTCAAATTCAAAATTCAAATTTCAAATTTCAAAATTCAAAATTCAAATTTCAAAATTCAAATTTCAAATTCCACAAAACGGTTGTGTTTCATATTCTTGTTCTCATGGATAATTTTCTACAACTCCAATCCAATCTCAAATAAAATCATGGCAACTTTATTTGGAGTTCGAATAATTGTGTACTCTATTATCCAAAACAAAGTCTGAATCCAACCGGAGAGAATCTTGTCTACCATCCTAATCCTGTGTCATCACCATCCATGCCTAATAAACTAGCCAATAGCATACACAAATCAATTTGCCAAACGTTAAGGAATTATGTGGAGCTAGTAGAGGGACTGATTGGACATATATAATCGGGCTCCCGTGATTCCATATGATCATCATTCTGTACCGAACAACTCAATCATATGATCACTAATTTCAGAGTCACACCACTATAAACCTGAAACTGAACTCCCAATTATATACCGTATTACGTAAGCCTGTGACGAGCTACCATCCAATGACCTTGTCATATATGCAAAACCCTCATATGATATCCATGATCAGCCTTAGGTCAAAGTCCGTTTAATCCTACTGATCAGGCTATCTTAAAGTTCCATTATACTACCGAATCTAGAAAATGATTATTCACCATATGTGAATAAGAAGTCATCCGCCCAGCAGACGACCCAAGGCCTTGTCCATTTTCACATTCAGTATAATGCCTTTAAGAGGATACCTTTAACTCCTCAGAGCTATGATTCCGATATCTGCAAACAAACCCTTCATCGTATACAAGTCATGCACCCAACGAACCGGTCTATAAGCTTACTACTTCTGAGACGCTTTAGCCATTGGAACATCAAAGTACACAAGTCATATACATGAAGTAGTTCATTTACTCAGGATTAAGGTTATTGCACAATGAACGTCAAAAGCAGATTGATCCACTCATAGCGGACTACGTAGATCAATCACGCTTTAGTCCCGGTCTAATATGTCACCACCAAGCAACATATCCATGTCTCTACTTGGGAGTCCAGCTCCAGACAGTCAAGACAGACCGTCCCCTCTAAGGCTTTAGACAACATAATAGTCTTAACATGAGTTAGATGCTCGGTCTAACCCCATAGACTACAGACCATAGTTTAGACTACTAACTTTAGAACATTGTCTTCTCGCATACAAAAGTCCATTGCATGCAATGTTCTAACAGTTTTAACACAAGCAGTTAGTGAGCCATATTTGCTTACATTTACTTTAACATGTAAATAAGACGAGGACAGATAGCAATGTAATGAATAACCTCTAAGTATAATTTTATTATCCAGTTCAAAATGAATACATCAAAATGTCTCTAATACTTAGGGCATTTCCTAACAAGAACCTGTAATTTAACGAGGTGAGGTACAAACTGCCTGCATATCAGGTAAGTACAACTCTGCCTATAGCATGAATAAAATGAGTTTAAAACTGTTGTTTTACTTTGTGGTATGTATGCTAATCATGAGTGATTGTTGCATAACATGATGTAAGATGTTTTTTAATCAAGTAGATTATTGTATAGCATGAGTTAGATGTCATTGTATCCCTATCGTGCATGATTAGTGTGGCGACTCAGAGCCCTGGCGGCCCCGGAACGTCACTGGAAAACTGTGACGCCCCCGACCTCGGCCACGTGAAACAGTCGCGATCCGACTCTGTTGTCGACTGCTACAGCCCATGCACCTTGTCGGGTCGCCACTAAAAAAAAACTTTTACTTTAAATCTCTCATTTTATAGGGCCCATATTTTTTTTCTTTTCAAAATACTTTTCTTACATAATAGCATTATATGAAAGTCATATAAAATTAACTATACGTAGTTGCCTTTTTTCAAAACAACATAATTTACAAAAATACACTATCTGTATTTTGTTTTTCAAAAATACATTCTCTTCAATTCACTCTTTTGACGCTTAGCAGAAAACTGGTAGCAGGACCATAATCCATAGTAGATTCCCTATACCATTTACATCACGTATCCTACCGCCATCTAGGTAATCTACTGGACAAGATTCTTACCTACAACATGAACAAACCGGTGAGCTAATAGGCTCAGTAAGTTTAAACATACGTACTATGAATCACATAGATTCAAAAACATCAAAAATAAAATTTTCTATGAATAGTACTATTCATTCATGAATATTATTATTCACCATGAACAGTAACTTTGACTTTTGACTAGTGAATGGTAACTTTGACTCTAACCGATTACTATTCATGTCACCCTAACCGGGTCTACTATACTTAACGTTAGTATCGGTTATGCTCAATTATGACTTTCATCACGTTTTTTATCATTATCTTTAATTATGTTATGGATTCGAGAGCTCATTTTAGCCTTGTATCATTTTTTTGTGTGCAATGACTGTGAGGGGCCTTAGGAGTGACCTTGAGGCTAATCCTCCCTAGTCCATCATCGCTCGAAGCAGTTCTTGTGTCCCTGTAGGACTTATAAACCTCTACCTTATCATTGGAGGCTAGTACGCCAAACATGGTTTCATTACCATCTTTCAATTGCAATTTCGGTCGAGTGGCATTAATCATCACCTCAAAGTCAGAAACCTTTATTACTCGTAGGTCTTACACATTCTTTCTTTTAAGGGTGTGTGTTAAATTTAGTCACACTCCTTCCATAGTCTACCTACAGTACGCATCTCAATTTATCATTTCTTGGGGTGTGTTAGTCTATCACACCCTAGTGCCCGTAGGACTTAACATCTATTGTACAATTAGTACATAATTAAATATCACAGTATTTCATATTGCAGACATGAAAATGCTTGAACTTACCACAACTGCGATAATGTTCACCTTCAAAAATGCTCTGCAGTTTTGTCCCTAGTTTAGGTCCCTACAGACAGAGTATTATTTGCTAATATTCATCATCATTTATCACATTGGATAAATTCATTTTGTGATTAACTTTATAACACATTTCATTTCTTTATGTGGTATACGGCTTGCAAAACGCCCATGTACCTCTCGAGTTTACACAATACGGTTGTGTCCCAAATTACACATCTGTGTACTTATAATTGTTTTTGATTTTTAACTTTAAAATCTTAATTATGGCCTCTAGAATCTTATTTAAAGCGTTCTAGATCCTTTACGGTCCTTTCTGAGTCTTTCAGAAATTTTTGGTCAAAATGACCATTTTGCCCCTAGCGGGTTTCGGGACCGTAACAATTTCGTTCTATTATTTTTCCCGGACTTTCTAAGCCAAAATATCATAAAATAATATTTCCTAGGCTTTGACATATTTTTATAGCATTATTTGCTACAAACTCGATAACTATTCCTCATCTGACCCCCAGGTACTATTCATCCGACACGTAGGGTCGTTTCTCATTTTTCTAGTGTTTCAGAGCCTCAAATGGGTATTTCACTACTTCTGAAACGTTTCTCATCCCGTTCCCGAGCCTTGGTTCCCAAGGAGCTCGGGCTTTCTATCTCGCCTGTAAAATTTCCCCCTCATTTCCTAAAACACCCCTAGCGTTAATTTTTCCCGTTCTTGGCATTTTAGACATCGAAGGGTTGTTTTACTATTATTTTTTAGGTTTAATTTTCCATTACCAACTTTAACCTACCGAGGGGTCTTGGTTTTATTTCCGAGCCTATATTTTTACCCCTCGTTTCCTGAAATGCCCTTATGCTGTTTTAGAAATTTTGGTAGCATTTCTGCTTATATTCTTAGGTTTCCCCGGCGTTAGGTACGCCTCAGAACCTTGGTACCTGCCACGTACTATACTAGAGGCCTATTTTATGTAAAGTTACCAAGCTTTGCATAAATCTTTTCCACATTAACACCATTCAAATCACAACATAATATTCATTATTTTTCTTCAATTATGCCCATAGTTTTTCATGGTAATCAATACCACAATTTTTTTCACAATGCTCCTTTATCACTTTCCATTCTTAAGGTTTCTAATGCACATTTCAACATCAAAAACCAGAAAATTTTTATTCCATCTTAGCCATATGCCACGGTTTTTATGTTCAAAACCTTAGGAAAATTTTCTCTCATTCCTATTGTCTTTTATCAACATTTCCTTATCATTTTTCATCACCAAAATTTCTCATTTTCATCACACATAGGCCACGGTTTTTTTGTATGAAACATGCACCAAAATTTACTTTTTTCAAGTTTCTAATTCATGCTTTATTCACATAGCACCAAACCAACATAAACACCAAACAATATGTCAAAATTTTCATCATTTTTCTACACACATCATGCCATGGTTTTCTTGAAGAAATTCAAGGAAAAATGCTTCAAAATGGTTACTCACCTTATCATTTTGCTCCCTTGATACTTGCATTAGGATTGAAGGCTAATTTTGTGAAGAAAATTTGTCAAATTTTGGCTTGGAATGGGAGGAAAGCTCATGGATTCAAGGAGGCAAAATTTGGCTGCATTTTCCAAAATTTTCTAAGTGAATTTCATCACCTATTTATAGGCAAAAAGTGGAGCACCACTTAGCAAATTTTCCCAATAATTTGATAATTGTTTAAGGACTTTTTTTACAAATTTTTTAGGGTCAAAAATAAAATTTTTTGCTGATTTTTTTCTTCCATGGCCGACTAGCCTTTTTCCCTTTTCCTTAAATTTTTTTCAAGCCATTTTGGCTAGATCTTGGCCATTGATCCAAGATTCCATTAATCTTAGCCATCAATGCTACCAACCTTCCTTAATAAGCTTTAAATCTCCATTTATTACATCCCATTTATGATGTCACATGTGACATCATCTAATTAATTCATGTATTAATTCCTGGTCAACGTTTGACCGAAAGTCAAACCAAACGGAAATTTACCGAAATCGCATAGGCGGGTTTCTGACACCTCCGGAGTGATTGGCCTACCTTATTTAGCTTTCGTTTCGCCAGAATTCATTACCGTAAATTTTTGTCTTTTAGTGCACTTTGGTGCACTCACCAGGGTTTTTTGGCTCCATTTTTGGGTCGTCTCACCCGTTTTTGTTCGGGAAGATTTTCTATCTCTGAACCTACACTGTTTAACACTGTTAGAACAATTTGATCGCATTCTAAACAATATTAAAACATAATTTTTTTCATATTTTATACATTAAAATTATTATATACATACAATTTTAATTCTCTTTGAGAATCTGAAAATTCCATGTTATCACAAAAACTACTTTTACTTAACTTAAACTTGAACATACTTAACTTGCTTAAAACTACTTATCTTAATACCATAATTTTAGGAATTTTATTTTCATAGGCTTTGATTAAGTATGCTTTACTATAGCCATACATACTTAAATACACTTTACAATACATATGGATCTTAATTACAACTTGAGGTCAGCATATATACATACTCAAGAAATACTGAACTGGTTATTACTTAACATAAGTTTGGTTCTCAAATTAAAAAGGGTTACTCAATATAGTGTGGAAGACAAACTCGTGATGGTATCCATAACCTCAACCCTCACGTCTGCCCTACCGCCATCACCATCTATCGGAGTCTAGCCCGTAGGTTTCTTACCTACAGCATGAACACACATGATAGTTTTACGCTCAGAAAGTACAACACTAAATCCGCAAAACTATCATTTAAAAACATATGCTATAATTTAAAGGCATATCATACTGATAAAAATATCGTAACTTCAAAGCACATCATGAATACATATCATGTGTCATATAACTGAAAGCACAACATATCACATAACTCAAAAGCATATCATCACTATAACTTAAAGCATATCGTGAACTATGCATGAAGTGATTATACTCAATTATGCTTCATTATGCATTATCTTTCTTGACTTATTTGAGGGTCTGTGTGTTCGCACTGAATGCGCGTGGATCATTGGGTTCACCGTAATCATATTTTCTTTATAGGCCTTTGCTCGTTATATATTATGAGCCTCGGCTTGGGCTCGTTATACTTAAACTAAAAAATTTCTTCTGGCTTGAGAGGCTGGTACGGCACGCTTAAATTACCTAATTATTGAGATCATGAGTTACTATCATCATGCCATAAGCTATACTAGGCTATCCACTAATCATGCACGATAGGGATATAAAGGCATCTAACTTATACTATTCAATAATCTACATGATTATGAAACATCTTATATCATGTTATGCAACAATCATTCATGATTAGCATATATATCACAGAGTAAAACAACAGTTTTAAACTCATTTTATTCATGTTGCAGGCAAAGTTGTACTTACCTGATCTGCGGGTAAATTTGTACCTCGCTTCATCAATTTACAGGTCTCTACCTATAATCATAATGCATTTCCGTTAAAACTCGCTCTTAGGTCACTAGTGACTAATAAAAATATAATCTTATATGTGGTACTGATCCTTATCGGTACTAACTACTCTCCTTTTGAGAGTTTGATTTTCTAATTTCTAATCGTGGTTAATTAATTCATTTACCCAATAATTAATTAATATCGCTCTACCTCTTCCTATCCCAAGTTTGATTAGTTAACCGGCTAGTCAACTAATCGGTTACCTTGCATATTGATTGTTAGCCTGTCAGGTTACCTTTACCGATTCAAAACTTATTTATGAAAAATGTCATTTGTTTTTTTGAAATTCCTTTTCTTAGGATTTGAACACAATCTCCCTTGGACCCCATTGGAAGGTGAGGGTGTTTTTCTTAAAGTCATTTTCTTATTTAAGAAGAACACATTTTGATGTTCATTTGATAAGGGGGTTTTTTAACCCTTTTTCGAAAAACTATTTATAAGTCATTTTAAACGATTGAATTTGCAAACTTGGTGAACACGATACTTCTAGTCCTCGACAAGTTGGACTGCTTTCATGTTCACCTCGGGGCTTGATTCAAACTCTAACGGGTCCTAAACTAAGTAAACCTGTGGCTAAAATTGTGCCCGTTTGATAAAAATTGCTAGTTTTTGGGTTATTTAAAAACTGCTCTGTTCAAGGTCCTAAACGGTCGAATTTTTAAAACTTATATAAGTCATCTTTTAGTTTTTGACGTGATCTACAACTTTCATGTTGAGCCCGAGATGCAGTTTAGATTCTAAGTTGCTCATTTTTATAAAAACCCAAGACTGTTCCCTGTTCCCAAGTTTCAGTCCCAGTTTTGAATTCTAGTTATAAAATGCACCGAAAACCTATCTTGCTGTCATTTTTAGCCAAACTCTATTTGATGCAAAAATGACCATAACAAATTTTCTAAAATTTTTGTGTTTTACAAAATCTCAAAATCCATATGAAACATGCTCAAAAATCTACAAATCCATGGCTAAAATCTGGGACAAGTTTGGTTTCCAGTCACAACCATCCACAAAAACTTAAATCACAACCATACAAGTAGAAAAACATAAATACAAAATGCTATGGGCTTAAAATAAACTTATTATAACCCATTGCTTGAAATACACAATAAATCTCTTTGATCTCAAAACTTAAAAAGAAACCAAACCACAAAAAGGAGGTTTTCAGATTTTTACCTTAGTGTGCGTTGAACGTAGCACAATCGAACCAAGTGGAGACTAAACTTTCGTATAGACCAAGGGAGGAAATGGAGTCAGCTAGGGTTAGAAAGAAACATAAAAATCTCTTTGGTTAACCAAGCCAAATAACCAACTAAAATCACAAGGAAAGTGTCCTAGAAATTTACCTCAAAGTGGTCTAGAAGTGACTTGAAGAAATGGCTCCTCCCAAGCTAGTGTGTGGCTGATTTTTGGTAACAATTTTGGTAAACTCTGGTGTGTTTTGGGGCTAGAAGGCCGTCGGCTAGCTGAAGAGAATGAGAAGAAAAGTGGTTGTTGTGAGAGCTTTTCGTGAGCAAAAGAAAGAAAATGGGATCTAAGGCCATGTACACCTATTTATAGACAAATGCTAACCAAGTTTAATCAACTCTAAGCCAACTTAATTAAGCCAATGTAGGAAAATAAATCGGTAAAAATGTATTAGAGTGGTGCAGCGAAACAATAAAAAATTTTAGATTGTTAAATATCTCATGATGCCATATACAATAAACCAACAATAATTAAAACTCATACCTCAAGGACGCCAATCTTGCAGGAGGAGAATGACCTGAGGGCTTCAACCAACTAGCCTTCTCTACTATTCTCCAATTCCCGAATGGCTGAGTGTGTGGGCACTCTGAACCTCGATCGGTATGTTAGCATTGCTAGTCTTCTTCCGACCACCCAGATCTCTAAAAAACTTTATTGTCACGGTGGGCTGTGCAACAATAAGCCTGCTCACCTGAGAGTCTGTGGTCTTAGAGAACTGGAGTGGCAGGACCCCTATTTATAGACCTGCATGAGGTGATTCTCTGAATTTGAATTGGATTAGGAAAAGATATTCTCCCTTATCCATATCCATAAAATCCAAATTTTCCAAGGGAAAATCCCAACAATAAAATTTGGCCATTTAGGATGAATCCAATCTAAATCTAAATAAGATTTTAACTAGAATTTTATCTCCCTTTTTCAACCAAAAAATCTAAAATTTCCTAGGAGAAAATCTCCTCAAAAAATTTGGCCACATTTAGGATAAGGGGGAATCAAAATTCCACTAGGATTTTCAAGCTTGAATCTTATCTCATCCTTATCCAAAATAACCGAATTTTCCTAAGAGATATTCTCCAAAATTTCGGCCACTTTCTGGGGAGGAGAGAATCCAAATTCAACTTGGATTGAAACTTGAATTTTTCCCTTGAAATTTATCCACAAAAACCGAAAATCAATTGAGGATTATCCTCAAAATTTCATCCAACTTTTAGTTAGGATTTGGATTCAAAATTCAAGTAGGATTCTAACAAGATTATCCTCTCTATATCCAACTCAAATTCGAATTTCAAACCTTGTGGATTTTCCACAACAAATTCGAATCCCACTTGGACTGTGATTCAAAATTTGAATTTCAAATTTCGAATTCGAATTTCAAATTCAAATTTCAAATTTCAAATTTCAAATTTCAAATTTGAATTTCAAATTCAAATTTCAAATTTGAATTTCAAATTCAAATTTCAAATTTCAATTTCAAATTCAAATTTCAAATTTCAATTTCAAATTCAAATTTCAAATTCAAATTTCAAATTCAAATTTCAAAATTCAAATTTTAAAATTCAAAATTCAAATTTCAATATCCACAAAACAGTTGTGTTTCAAATTCTTGTTCTCATGGATAATTTTCTACAACTCCAATCCAATCTCAAATAAAATCATGGTAACTTTATTTGGAGTTCGAATAATTGTGTACTCTATTATCCAAAACAAAATCTGAATCCAACCGGAGAGAATCTTGTCTACCATCCTAATCCTGTGTCATTGTAGGAAAATAAACCGGTAAAAACGTATCAGAGTGGCGCAGCGGAACAATAAAAATTTTTAGATCATTAAATATCTCATGATGCCATATACAATAAATCAACAACAATTAAAACTCATACCTCAAGGACGCCAATGAACAGGAGGAGAGTGACCGGAGGCTTCAACCAACTAGCCTTCTCTACTATTCTCCAATTCCCGAATGGCTGAGTGTGTGGGCACTCTGAACCTCGATCGGTATGCTAGCACTGCTAGTCTTCTTCCGACCACCCAGATCTCTAAAGAACTTTATTGTCACGATGAGCTGTGCAATAATAAGCCTGCTCACCTGAGAGTCTGTGGTCTCAGAGAACTGGAGTGGCAGGACCTCTATTTATAGACCTGCATGAGGTGAATCTCTGAATTTGAATTGGACTAGGAAAAGATATTTTCCCTTATCCAAACCCAAAAAATCCGAATTTTCCAAGGGAGAATCTCCACAATTAAATTCGGTTTTTCTAGATAAATCCAATCCAAATCTTAACAAGATTTTAGCTAGAATTTTATCTCCCTTTTCCAACCAAAAAATCCGAAATTCACAAGGAGAAAATCCTCCAAATTTTCGGCCACTTTTAGGATAAGGGAGAATCAAAATTCCACTAGGATTTCTCAAGCAAAATCTCATCTTAACCTTATCCAAAAATAACCGAATTTCCTAGGATTAGGGATCCAAAATTTCGGCCACTTTTGGGAGGAGAGAGAAACCAAATTCAACTAGGATTGAAGCTTGAATATTCCCTTGAATCTTATCCACAAAATCCGAAATCTTTCATGAGGATTATCCTCAAAATTTCGTCCCTTATTTGTTGGGATTTGGATTCAAAATTCAAGTAGGATTCTAACAAGATTATCCTCTCCAAATCCAACTCAAATTCGAATTTCAAACCTTGTGGATTTTCCACAACAAATTCGAATCCTACTTGGCCTGTGATTCAAAATTTGAATTTCAAATTTCAAATTCAAATTTCAAATTCAAATTTCAAATTTCAAATTTCAAATTTCAAATTTCAAATTTAAATTTCAAATTCAAATTTCAAATTCGAATTTCAAATTCAAATTTCAAATTCAAATTTCAAATTCAAAATTCAAATTTCAAATTTCAAAATTCAAATTTCAAATTTCAAAATTCAAATTTCAAATTCCACAAAACGGTTGTGTTTCATATTCTTGTTCTCATGGATAATTTTCTACAACTCCAATCCAATCTCAAATAAAATCATGGCAACTTTATTTGGAGTTCGAATAATTGTGTACTCTATTATCCAAAACAAAATCTGAATCCAACCGGAGAGAATCTTGTCTACCATCCTAATCCTGTGTCATCACCATCCATGCATAATAAACTAGCCAATAGCATACACAAATCAATTTGCCAAACGTTAAGGAATTATGTGGAGCTAGTAGAGGGACTGATTGGACATATATAATCGGGCTCCCGTGATTCCATATGATCATCATTCTGTACCGAACAACTCAATCATATGATCACTAATTTCAGAGTCACACCACTATAAACCTGAAACTGAACTCCCAATTATATACCGTATTACGTAAGCCTGTGACGAGCTACCATCCAATGACCTTGTCATATATGCAAAACCCTCATATGATATCCATGATCAGCCTTAGGTCAAAGTCCGTTTAATCCTACTGATTAGGCTATCTTAAAGTTCCATTATACTACCGAATCTAGAAAATGATTATTCACCATATGTGAATAAGAAGTCATCCGCCCAGCAGACGACCCAAGGCCTTGTCCATTTTCACATTCAGTATAATGCCTTTAAGAGGATACCTTTAACTCCTCAGAGCTATGATTCCGATATCTGCAAACAAACCCTTCATCGTATACAAGTCATGCACCCAACGAACCGGTCTATAAGCTTACTACTTCTGAGACGCTTTAGCCATTGGAACATCAAAGTACACAAGTCATATACATGAAGTAGTTCATTTACTCAGGATTAAGGTTATTGCACAATGAACGTCAAAAGCAGTTTGATCCACTCATAGCGGACTACGTAGATCAATCACGCTTTAGTCCCGGTCTAATATGTCACCACCAAGCAACATATCCATGTCTCTACTTGGGAGTCCAGCTCCAGACAGTCAAGACAGACCGTCCCCTCTAAGGCTTTAGACAACATAATAGTCTTAACATGAGTTAGATGCTCGGTCTAACCCCATAGACTACAGACCATAGTTTAGACTGCTAACTTTAGAACATTGTCTTCTCGCATACAAAAGTCCATTGCATGCAATGTTCTAACAGTTTTAACACAAGCAGTCAGTGAGCCATATTTGCTTACATTTACTTTAACATGTAAATAAGACGAGGACAGATAGCAATGTAATGAATAACATCTAAGTATAATTTTATTATCCAGTTCAAAATGAATACATCAAAATGTCTCTAATACTTAGGGCATTTCCTAACAGTCATCACCATCCATGCATAATAAACTAGCCAAGAGCGTACACAAATCAATTTGCCAAACGTTAAGGAATTATGTGGAGCTAGTAGAGGGACTGATTGGACATATATAATCAGCTCCCACAAATCCATATGATCATCATTCTTTTACCGAACAACTCAATCATATGATCACTAATTTCAGAGTCACACCACTATAAACCTGAAACTGAACTCCCAATTATATACCGTATTACGTAAGCCTGTGACTAGCTATCGTCCAATGACCTTGTCATGTATGCAGAAACCTCATATGATATCCATGATCAGCCATAGGCCAAAGTCTGTTTAATCCTACTGATCAGGCTATCTTAAAGTTCCATTATACTACCGAATTAAGAAAATGATTATTCACCATATGTGAATAAGAAGTCATCCGCCCAATAGACGATCTAAGACCTTGTCCATTTTCACATCCAATATAATGCCTTTAAGAGGATACCTTTAACTCCTTAGAGCTATGATTCCGATATCTGTAAACGAACCCTTCATCATATACAAGTCATGCACCCAACGAATCGGTCTATAAGCTTACTACCTCTGAGATGCTTTAGCCATTGGAACATCAAAGTACACAAGTCATATACATGAAGTAGTTCATTTACTCAAGATTAAGATTATTGCACAATGAACGCCAAAAGCAGATTGATCCACTCATAGTGGACTATGTAGATCAATCACGCTTTAGTCCCGGTCTAATATGTCACCACCAAGCAACATATCTATGTCTCTACTTGGGAGTCTATGCTCCAGACAGTCAAGACAAACTGTCCCCTCCATGGCTTTAGACAACATAATAGTCTTAACATGAGTTAGATGCTCGGTCTAACCCCATAGACTACAGACCATAGTTTAGACCGCTAACTTTAGAACATTGTCTTCTCGCATACAAAGTCCATTGCATGCAACGTTCTAACAGTTTAACACCAGCAGTTAGGGAGCCATATTTGCTTACATTTACTTTAACATATAAATAAGATGAGGACGGATAGCAATGTAATGAATAACCTCTATATATAATTTTATTATCCAGTTCAAAATAAATACATCAAAATGTCTCTAATGCTTAGGGCATTTCCTAACAATCTCCCACTTGCCCTAAGCCAGCAGATGTGCCTTGTTACACATCCCCATTGTCTCTACATGCCTCTCAAAGCTTCTAGCCATCAAAGTCTTAGTAGAGGGATCGGCAATGTTGTCCTCGGACGCGATCTTACATACATCCACTAATCCTGTCTCCACGTGCCCTCTAATAATATGATATTTCTGATCGATGTGCTTTGTCCTCTTGTGGTGCCGAGATTCCCTTGTGTTGGCAATAGCCCCTGTGTTATCACAGTAAAGTGTGATAGGCTTGTTAACACCCCGAATGACCTCAAGGTCTCTAAAGAACTTGCGGAGCCAAACCGCTTCTTTAGATGCCTCAGCCGCAGCCACATACTCAGCCTCCATAGTAGAGTCAACTGTGCAGCCCTGCTTCACGCTCCTCCACACAATGGCACCTCCTCCGAGTAAAAACACAGATCCAGATGTCGATTTCCTCGAATCCTTACAAGTCTGGAAGTCTGAGTCCATGTATCCTACGGGTGTTAGGTCCCCTCCAGAATACACCAGCATATAATCCCTCGTTCTCTTAAGATACTTGAGTATATGCTTTACAGCTTGCCAGTGCTTCGTTCCAGGATTTGCTTAATATCAAGTCACCATACCTACTGCAAAACATATATCCCGGCGAGTGCAAAGCATAGCGTACATAAGGCTACCCATAGCGGATGCATAAGGGACCTTACTCATACGCTCTCTTTCTTCCGATGTCTTGGGACAGTCATCCAATGAAAGAGTTAGACCGGCAATAGAAGGTTGTGAACCTTTCTTTGTCTATTGCATTGCATATTTGTCAATTATTTTATCTATGTATGAAGCTTGGGATAACGTTATCATTTTGTTCTTTCGATCTCTGAAGAGACGAATGCCTTGAACATAATTCTTCTCCCAAGTCCTTCATGTTAAACTGTTGGTGTAACCAAAGCTTGACCGATGATAAGTTCCCTACATCATTCCCAATAAGTAGTATATTATCGACATAGAGTATCAGAAAAACCACTTTTCCATCCTTAATAAATTTATAAACACAGGGTTTATCAACGTTCTGCTCAAAACCAAATGTCTTAATCGCTTGATCAAACCTCTGGTTCCATGAGCGAGATGCTTGCTTCAGTCCATAAATGGATCTAAGCAACTTGCAGACTTTCCTTTCTTGGCCTTTCGCTACGAACCCTTCGGGCTGTATCATATAGATACACTCTTCAAGATGGCCATTCAAGAATGCCGTCTTGACATTCATTTGTCAGATCTCGTAATCGAGAGCCGTAGCAATGGATAGTAGAATACGGATAGACTTCAGCATAGCAACAGGCGAAAAGGTTTCATCGTAATCGATTCCAGCCTTTTACGTGTATCCCTTTGCAACCAGTCTAGCTTTGAAAGTTTCCACTCTCCCTTCCGCATCCTTCTTTCTTTTGTAGACCTATTTGCATCCAATGGGTTTTATCCCATCCAGAAAATCTACAAGTTCCCAAACAGAGTTGGATTTTATAGAATCCATCTCATTGTTCATAGCCTGTTTCCAAGATTTAGAATCAACATCATTTACAGCTTCATCATAGGTGACCGGATCATCCTCATGCTCATGAGCCTCGACTTGGTATACCTCAGCATCATACATGAAGAAATTAGGTTTCTTCGAAACCCTACCACTACGACGAGGCACCCTAAATTGTTGATCATCTGCAGGTCTTTCACTGGAACTCGGACTTACGTCCAAGACCAAAATCTATGGAGCAATTCTTTCACCCGATAACTCCACTAGCACCACTTTGCTTCGAGGGTTAAAGTCATTCATGTGACTTTCCTCCAAGAATGTCGCATAGGTTGAGACAATGACTTTTTGTTCCTTCGGGTTATAGAACAGACCTCCTTTAGTTCCTTTTGTATACCCTACAAACATGCACAATTCTGATCTTGGTTCCAACTTCTTCGCATCCCCATCCAGAACATGCGCCGGGCAGCCCCATATTCTCATATGTCTAAGGGAGGGCTTCTTGCCATGCCACAATTCATACGGAGTTCTAGGAATTGATTTGCTTAGAACCTGGTTCAGAATATAGCATGCCGTTTGTAAAGCATATCCCCAAAATGATAATGGCAACATTGAATTACTCATCATGGACCGTACCATATCCAATAAGGTCCTGTTTCTCCTTTCGGCTACACCATTCTGTTGTGGAGTACCAGGTGCAGTCAATTGGGATAATATCCCGTTCTCTATAAGATGTCCTATAAATTCATCGGAGAGGTATTCGCCACCTCGATCAGATCAAAGTGTCTTTATGGATTTATCTAATTGCTTTTCCACTTCCGCACGATACTCTTTGAACTTGTCAAAGGTTTCACTCTTGCGGTGCATCAGATACAAATATCCATACCTCGAGTAATCATCTATGAAAGAGACATAATACTCGAACCCTCCTCGTGCTGTGACGTTCATGGGGCCACATACGTCAGTATGCACAATTTCTAAGAGCTCCTGAGCCCTTGTACCCTTAGCTCCAAAAGACCTCTTAGTCATTTTACCCTCTAAACAAGACTCACATTGGGGAAGACGTACCTCCTCCAGAAATTCCAGAGGACCGTCTTTCACCAATCTTTGAATCCTATCCTGATTAATATGACCAAGTCTTAAATGCCAAAGATACGGCTTTTTAGAGTGAGAAACTTTCAACCTTTTAGAGTTATCAATTAATTCAGTGTCAAGCAGTGAGTACATCTTTGGTTTGATCAAATATAGGTTTCCATCCATCCATCCAGAACAGATAAAAGACTTATTTCTACGAATATCAACTCTTTTACTAAAAGAAACTGAATAAGAATCCTTTATTAAATAAGCTACCGATATAAGGTTCCTCCTAAAATTAGGAACATAAAAACAGTCTTTCAATAAAATAAACCTAAATTGATCAAAATATAGGCAAACATCTCCCACTGTAGCCACCACCAAGCGGCCGTCCCCAGTTCACAACGAGAGGCTCTTATCATGTAGACTTCTCGTTTCCACGAACCCCTGCATAGAAACACAAACATGATTTGTGGTGCCTGAATCAATGACCTAAGTGTCTTTTGATTCTTCCACCAAACACACTTCCAAGTAAAGAAGTTCCTTACTTTCCTTGCCCTTGGTGGCTAGGATTTCCTGGCAAGCCTTCTTGAAGTGACCTACCCTCCCACAACGGAAGCACTTGGACTTTTTAGGGTCCCTAGGCTTCTTGTTCTTGTTCTTCTTCTTCCCATCCGAGACAGGAGGATTAGAAGAACTGGAAGCCGCTTGCTTCTGATTTGGCCTCTTCCTCTTCCATGAGGGTTTGGAAGATTCTGCCAAATGGACCTCACCTTTGGGTTGGACAGCATCCTCATCCCTGATCATCCGCTCATAAGCCTGAAGTTGCTTCATGAGCTCGATTAGTCCTAACTCCCTTGTCGCCAGATTATATGCGGCCTTAAACCCCACAAAATCTTTAGACAGAGTTTTGAATACCATCTCGATCTGGGTGTTGTAGTCTAACTCAGCACCGTTTTCGGCAGCCTCAACGAAGAATCCCATTAGAGTGATCATATAGTCCTTCACCGGAGTACCTGCCTTTTGCTTATAGTTCATAATACTGGTGATAGCAGACTGTCGAGTCAACTTTTCTTGGCCTCCTAACATGTCCTCCAGATTTTCCATGATCTCCCCAGCAACTTGATAAGTCTCATGCTGCTTTTGTAAAGCACTCGTCATGCTAGCAAGTATGTAGCATCGAGCTATATCATTGGATTCTCTCCAACGAGTATAGGCAACCGGGACCTCCTCAATCGGTGTGCCAGGTTTTGGCCCTGGTGGGCATGGTTCATCTAGTACGAACTTGTGTCTCTCACAGCTAAGAACTATTAACAGATTTCTTTTCCAATCCTTATAATTATCACCATTCAGTTTATTCTCAGTAAGTATTGAAATGAGGGGTGTCGGTGATATTTTGAATTGCAATAAAAGTATACTAGATATCATTACAAAGCCCAAGCAAATATACAGATAATTTAGCAAATAAAACATACAAGTATGTTCCTACATGAAACTTGAAAAACATGTAGCATTGCAACGGTAATTCTCAGCACCCATTGCCCCAAGCCACCGAGGGGTGGTCATGAAAACAAAAAGCCGGAACATGGACCCCGTCCAATTAATATATGTTGCCTTAAATCCTCCAAGGTTAAGACATATATTAATAACCGCTTATTTGGCCACCAGTTTAGTTAACAGAGCTTCTAGGGAAGGTTAATAACTAAACGAGTCTTGAGTGTATAACCATTGTTTACGTAGCTCGATCCACGTCCTACCAAGCCACCGAGGGGTGGTCATGAATAGGATCGTACCCAAACACGTTTTCCACATAGGAGATCTAATCTAGTATACCGGCGGTGGTAAACACCTACTGATGGGTGTGGTCAGGGCAGAACTGACGTGAGGCGTTACCATGCTTTCACATATGGATCAACAATGGAGGCCGTAGGTTTTGTTTGAAACCCTCTCCCACTCAATATTTTGAAAAACATGCAAGTTTTGATAAATTATGTATGATCAATATAGTATGAGCGGCACTCACCTATCCTATATGATATGTTATCAAATATGCATATAAAGCATCCATCAATACATATTTATACATCCACGACATATCACAGAAAAAATAATTGACAGAATAACCAAGCCATGGTTCCATCCTAGAATAAAGAAAATAAAGATTACAAAATTTCAACCAAAGCATTCTTTGGGTCTTGAATTTTGTTCCGCTTTCTTGTATCCATCTTTATGTAGCCTCTCTATTTATTTCTCATCCCAAGAATCATTTAAAATTTAAATCTCCATAAATTTAAATTTCAAATTCAAATTCCAAATTCGAATTTCAAATTTAAATTTCAAATTTAAATTTTAAACAATTTTAAACATCATGTGTAATAATATGTAATTTCAAAAATTTCAAATTTTCAATTACATATTTTTAAACATGATTTAAAATTAAATCTCAAATTTAAAAAATCAAAATTTTTCGATTTTTAAACCGTCGCATCGCCACCCCCAAAGGTTGCAGCTGCCGTGTGCAGCGACCAGCCCCGGAGCACCAGGCTGCATGCCCAGGCTGGGCGCAGCAGTCAGCAGGCTGCAAGCAGCGACTGCAGCCATAGGCTACACGCCCAGGCTGCGGCCAGCCTTGGGTAGGCCACGGCCACCCTCGGCTGCAGGCCAAGCCTGCGGCCGTGGGTGGTTATGGCCTGCACAGGGGCTGCCACAACCCCATCCTACCCGAGGGCAGGGGCTGCAGTCCCACCAAGGCCCGTCGACCTATCCCGAGGGGTTGTGTCTCGATTTTTGTGCTATATTCCAATTTACCTATTAGGATCTCCAAAAATTAATTTGAATCCCAATTAAATTGAAATTTTCCACATAATCAAAATTTCAACCTTTAAATCAAATTTAACTTTGGGAAAAATAAATTACGGTCTTCAGTCTTCAATCTCCTCCAAGAATAATTACATAAAATTTCCTAAACCGTTTCCGGTGTACAAAATTCTAACCATAATAATTCTAAGAGACAAAAATTAAAATCCATGGGAAAATTACAGTGTTAATAAACTTCTCCCATGGTTAAATAAAAAAATCCTGGATACAATTTTTCTAAATTCTAAGGAACCATAACCGGCATAAACAAGCATGCTTATAATAATTCATAAAATTAAAATAACCACATACTTTATACATAATCTATGATAACAACATAAAGGAACCCTAGAATGCCACTCTCTAAATATCAAATCCATACATAAATAAAAAGACTAAGTAATTGTCTAATTTATGTACATGGCATAGTCATGAGATGGCTCTGATACCAATTGTAAGAAAATAAATTGGTAAAAACGTATCAGAGTGGCGCAGCAGAACAATAAAAATTTTTAGATCGTTAAATATCTCATGATGCCATATACAATAAACCAACAACAATTAAAACTCATACCTCAAGGACGCCAATCTTGCAGGAGGAGAATGACCGGAGGGTTTCAACCAACTAGCCTTCTCTACTATTCTCCAATTCCCGAATGGCTGAGTATGTGGGCACTCTGAACCTCGATCGGTATGCTAGCACTGCTAGTCTTCTTCCGACCACTCAGATCTCTAAAGTACTTTATTGTCACGGTGGGCTATGCAACAATAAGCCTGCTCACCTGAGAGTCTGTGGTCTTAGAGAACTGGAGTGGCAAGACCTCTATTTATAGACCTGTATGAGGTGATTCTCTGAATTCGAATTGGATTAGGAAAAGATATTCTCCCTTATCCATATCCATAAAATCCGAATTTTCCAAGGGAAAATCCAAATTTTCCAAGGGAAAATCCCAACAATAAAATTCGGCCATTTAGGATAAATCTAATCCAAATCTAAATAAGATTTTAATTAGAATTTTATCTCCCTTTTTCAACCAAAAAATCTGAAATTTCCTAGGAGAAAATCTCCTCAAAAAATTCAGCCACATTTAGGATAAGGGAGAATCAAAATTCCACTAGGATTTTCAAGCTTGAATCTTATCTCATCCTTATCCAAAATAACCGAATTTTCCTAGGAGATATTCTCCAAAATTTCGGCCACTTTCTGGGGAGGAGAGAATCCAAATTCAACTTGGATTGAAACTTGAATTTTTCCCTTGAACCTTATCCACAAAAACCGAAAATCCATTGAGGATTATCCTCAAAATTTCGTCCAACTTTTAGTTAGGATTTGGATTCAAAATTCAAGTAGGATTCTAACAAGATTATCCTCTCCATATCCAACTCAAATTCGAATTTCAAACCTTGTGGATTTTCCACAACAAATTCAAATCCCACTTGGACTGCGATTCAAAATTTGAATTTCAAATTTCAAATTCGAATTTCAAATTCGAATTTCAAATTCAAATTTCAAATTTAAAATTTCAAATTCGAATTTCAAATTCAAATTTCAAATTCAAATTTCAAATTCGAATTTCAAATTCAAATTTCAAATTCAAATTTCAAATTAAAAATTCAAATTTCAAATTTCAAAATTCAAATTTCAAAATCCACAAAACAGTTGTGTTTTAAATTCTTGTTCTCATGGATAATTTTCTATAACTCCAATCCAATCTTAAATAAAATTATGGCAACTTTATTTGGAGTTTGAATAATTGTGTACTCTATTATCCAAAACAAAATCTGAATCCAACCGAAGAGAATCTTGTCTACCATCCTAATCCTGTGTCATCACCATCCATGCACAATAAACCAGCCAAGAGCATACACAAATCAATTTGCCAAACGTTAAGGAATTATGTGGAGCTAGCAGAGGGACTGATTGGACATATATAATCGGACTCCTACAAATCCATATGATCATCATTCTTTTACCGAACAACTCAATCATATGTTCACTAATTTCAGAGTCACGCCACTATAAACCTGAAACTGAACTCCCAATTATATACCGTATTACGTAAGCCTGTGACAAGCTGTCATCCAATGACCTTGTCATGTATGCAGAACCCTCATATAATATCCATGATCAGCCTTAGGCCAAAGTCCGTTTAATCCTACTGATCAGGCTATCTTAAAGTTCCATTATACTACCGAATAAAGAAAATAATTATTCACCATATGTGAATAAGAAGTCATCCACCCAGCAGACGACCCAAGGCCTTGTCCATTTTCACATTCAGTATAATGCCTTTAAGAGGATACCCTTAACTCCTCATTAGAGCTATGATTCCGATATCTGTAAACGAACCCTTCATCGTATACAAGTCATGCACCCAACGAACCGGTCTATAAGCTTACTACCTCTGAGACGCTTTAGCCATTGGAACATCAAAGTACACAAGTCATATACATGAAGCTGTCCTTTTACTCAAGATTAAGGTTACTGCATAATGAACGTCAAAAGCAGATCGATCCACTCAAAGCGGACTTCGTAGATTAATCACGCTTTAGTCCCGGTCTAATATGTCACCACCAAGCAAGATATCTATGTCTCTACTTGGGAGTCCAACTCCAGACAGTCAAGACAAACCGTCCCCTCCAATGCTTTAGACAACATAATAGTCTTAACATGGGTTAGATGCTCGGTCTAACCCCATAGACTACAGACCATAGTTTAGACCGCTAACTTTAGAACATTGTCTTCTTGCATACAAAAGTCCATTGCATGCAACGTTCTAATAGTTTAACACAAGCAGTCAGGGAGCCATATTTGCTTACATTTACTTTAACATGTAAATAAGATGAGGACAGATAGCAATGTAATGAATAACCTTTATATATAATTTTATTATCCAGTTTAAAATAAATACATCAAAATGTCTTTAATGCTTAGAGCATTTCCTAACAGCCAAGCCTTAGCTAATCTAGGGGACAAATTTGTGCTGTAGCCCCCTTCCAAAAACCGATGGGAGACATGGTGAAAAAGAGCCCAATTTTGCATTAAATGCATGATAAAGTCTATAGTGACTTGTCTACATCCTTTTCAAATTTTTAATCAAAAGCTTACAAGCATGTTTCCTTGTTTCAAGGGAAACTTTTCAACCTTGTCCCTTGCTGCATACACGGGTTTTAAGGTGGAAAAATTCATCTGCAAAAGCTTCTCTTAACAGTCTAATTTCCTCTAACAGTGTTCGGTCCTTTTTCGGCAGTGTTCTAGACCTTGACCGAACGTGGATTTTCTTGATTTGATTCTTGTGCTATTCATTTCTGGTTGGACTGTTGTGCCTATGAGCCCATTCTGTGCCTATTACTATTCATATACAATACTGTGGTTGTGTCTACGCTGTGTTGACACTGCACATGCATAGTATAACTTTTTCATGCAAAATTTCAGACACAGTCTATCTCGACTAATTTGGATATGCTGATTTCAAATTTATTAGTTTTACGTCCGTCTAGGGTCGTCTAGACCATTTTTTAGGATCTACGTAATCTTGACTCTGAAATCACCTTTTGTGCTTAACTAACCAGTTTAAGTGTTTTGAGTCTAAATATATCAGTTTTGGGCTGAGAAGAGGTCATCTTGACCCTTTTCTTGATATTGTGTATGCATCGAACAAAATTTCACGTTCTGTGCTCAATTGACTAGATTGAGCATGTTGACTATAAATATATTAGTTTTATGTTAAGAAAATGTCATCTCGACCATTTTCTCAATACTGTATATTTATCAGGCTAAATTTCACTATTGTGCTTAGATAATCAGTCTGAGTGTACTGATGACTAGCTCATCAGTTCTGTGTCAAGAAATGGTCGTCTAGACCAGTTTCTTGATACTGCTTGTCTCACATGCACACTCACATGTACTAACGTGAACCGATCTCACTCTTGGTTGCCCCTTTCACTACATGAATAGTAATTAAACATTTCTTTACCCGTTTAATTCATTTAAACTAGAAAATTATACTTATTCATTAACTTAATTACTTATTATAGAGTAATTAGGTTCCATGAACATGGTGGTCATTACAACCTACTCACCTTAGAAAATTTTCCGAGAAGTCTTTTCTCATGTCTTCTTCTCTTTCCCAGGTGGCTTCTTCAACATTATGATTCCGCCACAAAACTTTCACTAAAGGTATAACTTTATGTACCTCTACAGGTTCTTGACTCAGAACATGAAAGCTGTCTGGCATGTACTTCTTCAACATCGAGACGTGAAAGACATTGTACACCGAAGCTAACTCAAGAGGAAGTGCTAGTCTATAAGCCACCTTCCCGACTCTCTCGATTATCTCAAAAGGTCCTGTGTACCTAGGACTGAGCTTTCCCTTCTTTCCAAAATGCATCACCCCTTTCATGGGTGCCACCTTGAGAAAAGACTAAGTATCTTTCTTGAAACTTGAAGGGTCTACGACGCTTATTTGTAAAATTCTTCTAGTGACTGTATGTTATATCTAACCTCTCTCATATCAACTTCACGTCCACCGTTGTATTCTTGATGAAGTCCATGCTAATTAGTTGTTTCTCTCTAGTCTTGTGCTAATGAACTGGGATCTGCATTTCTTTCCATAAAGCGCCTCATAAGGTGCCATCCTGATCGAGGAGTGGTAGCTATTATTGTATGAAAACTTGATTAGGGGTAGCTTCTGATCCCAGTTTCCCTTAAAGTCTAGGATGTAGGCTCTCAACATGTCATCTAACATCTATATGGTCCTCTTAGACTGACTATCGGTCTGAGGATGAAATGCTGTGTTGAACTTTTACTTGGACCCTAATGCGGCCTAAACGCTCTGCCAAAATCTAGAAGTGAAGCATCCATCACGATCTAAGATAATCGACTTTGGCACTCCATGCAGTCTTACGACCTAAGCTGCATAGATTTTTGCTAGTTGTTCCATCGAGTAGCTAACTTTTATCGCTAGAAATCTGGCTGATTTCATCAGTCTATCCACAATCACCCAGATTGCATCATTACCGTTCGATGTCCTCGGTAGTTCAACTATGAAAGCTGGAGTAATCTGATCCCATTTCTAGTCGGGCAGCTCAATCTTCTACAATTGTCCTGCCGGGCGTTAGCGTTTCGCCTTAACCTTCTGACACATAAGGCATCTGGCCATAAACTCAGCGATATCGTTCTTCATTCCAGGCCACTAAAAACTTCATTTCACGTTCTTGTACATCTTATTTGCTCCTTGATGTACAGAGTATGGTGTCTCGTGAGCTTCCAAAAGGATTTGTTTCTTGAGCTCTTCATCCTTCGGAACACATACCCTATCCTTGTAGTAGAGTACGCTGTCCTTAGAGACTCTAAACTCTAAACCTTTGTCCTTCGTAGCTTCCTTTCTTGGCTTGACCAAGGACAAATCGAGCTCTTGACCGGCCTTGATCTTGTCTAGGAGTGTCGATTGGAGAGTTATGTTGGACAATCTCCCTTTCAGAATCTCAATCTCGCTGTTGCACAGATCCATCTGTAGAGCTTTCAGCAAGGCACTGATAGTCATGAGCGAAGTAGAATGCTTTTGAGTCAACGCATTAGCTACTTATTAGCTTTTCTGGGATGGTATAGGATCTTGCAGTCCTAATCCTTGACCAACTCTAGCCATCTTCACTGCCTCATGTTGAGCTCTTTCTACGTAAAAAAGTATTTAAGGCTCTAGTGTTCGGTGTAGATCTCACACTTGACTCCATATTTTCAGTGCAAAAACTACCACTACTAGCTCTAGATCATGTGTAGTGTAGTTCTTCTCATGGTCCTTAAGCTGTCGTGAAGCATACATGACTACTCTACCACTCTGCATCAACACAGCTCCTAACCTGGTTTTAGATGCGTCACTATAGATCATAAAGCTCCCTTGGCTAGCATCTAGAATGGTCAGCATTGGAGCACTGGCGAGTCTTCATTTCAGCACTTGAAAAATCTCCTTACATTTTTCAGTCCACTCGAACTTCTTTCCTTCCTAGTAAGTGCTGTAAGTAGTACGGCTAACTTTGAAAAACCCTCGACAAAGTGCTTGTAATATCCTGTTAATCTTAGGAAACTGCGTATTTCGGTCACGTTCTTTGGGGTTGGCCATGTGCTAATCATGTCAATTTTCATTGGGTCAATGGATACTCCCTCCTTGGAGACTACGTAGCCTAAGAAATGGACCTTTTCTAGCCAAAACTTGTACTTGGAGAACTTGACATATAGCTTGTAACACATGCAAGACGATCCTTAGGTGTTTTTTGTGCTCTTCCTTCATCTTGAAGTACATAAGTATGTTATCGATGAACATAATGACAAACTTATCCAAATAGTTCTTGAACACGCGGTTCACCATGTCCATGAAGGCTGCTGGAGCGTTTGTCAGTTCGAACGACATAACAAGAAACTCGTAGTGTCTGTACCGCATTCAAAAGGCTGTTTTGTGTACATCCTCATCCTTGATTCGCAGTTGATAGTAACTTAAACGCAGATCGACCTCTGAGAACACTACAGCATCTCGGAGCTGATCAAATAGATCGTCAATCTGTGGCAACGGATACTTGTTCTTAATTATAATCCTATTCAACACTCTATAGTTGATGCACATTCTCAGTGTTCCATCTTTCTTCTTCACAAATAGTATGGGTACTCCCTAGGTTGAACAGCTCTGTCGAATTAATCCCTGGTCTATCAGGCCCTTCAGTTGGGCCTGGAGCTCCTTTAGCTCTACAGGGGCCATTCTGTATGGGGCCTTAGAGATGGGAGCTAATCCTGATAGCAGTTCAATCTCAACAAGATTTCATACTTTGGCGGATATCCTAGAAGATCTTTTGGAAATGCTTCCATGAATTCCCTAACTATCGACATGTTCTTGGGTCCTATCTCTTTTTCTCGAGTCTTATCTACCATGTGTGCTAAGAAGCCCATGCATCCACTGGATAGTATCTTGTGAGCCTTCATTGCTAAGATCATCGTCTTTGGTTGCTTCAGTGACAAACCCGTGTAAATGAACTTTTTGCACCCGATCAGTCCAAAAGTGACTTCCTGTCTTTGACAGTCTATGATGGCCTTGTATTTTGCATGGAAGTCCATTCCCAATATTATGTTATGATTGATCATATTGATGATGATCAGATTAACGCTTAGCTCTCTACCGCAGATAATTACCGGTACGTAACATATCTAGTAATTTGACAATAAAACTTCCCTAAGGGAAGTGCTGTTCTAAAGTCTGTTTCATCCTATCTAAGCCTTTATCTAGCTTCTTTTAATCTTGCTCAGTATATCGTGATGTTTAATATGAATTATATCACATCACATCATATCGAAACCTCGTCTCAGCGCTAGGACTCGTCCTGCACTTTCTATCACACTATGGATCATGTATTAGGCATCTTACATATGCCATCGGGCAATAATGTACCACTTTTCATATAACTTTCATAATAGATGTACAAAACTCAAGTCTGTTGGGAGTAGTAGACACTTCCCAGTACATAACCCCTAAAAGACATACTAGGTTAAGTCTAGTGGGAGTAAACCACTGCTTCCATCAAACATATATACATAGTCTAAGAAAAGATTTGACTAAAGTAGGTCACTGCTACTCTGAGGAAAGCCCTGATTCTGTATTAGAGATGTCCTCCTCGTCACTCTTATCGAGGGGAAATTCCTCTGGATCCTCCTCGTGTGTAGATTCTCTTTTAGTTGTCTAGAGCTTCCAATCTGCCTTGTGCGATCGAAGGGCCTTCGATCTTGGTCCGGGCTGCATGGAGTTGGTTACTTGTGCTGCGAGCTTAGTTTTGTTGATTCTGCGGGTTGGAAAAACAGGTTTTAGCATAGTGGCCTTCTTTGCCATTGATGAAATAGCCACTTGCTCCCTGCTTGCATTTTCCCGGGTACCCTCTTCCATACTTTGAGCACATTGGATATTGGTTGTTGTTTGCTCTCTGGTCATTTCTCTTTTGGGGGAAGTTCTTCTGTGGGCCTTAGTTGCCTAGGTTTCCCTTCCTCTTGTTGTGATTATGGGGTGGTTCGCTACTCTGCTTAGTACCCATTTTGCCCTCTATGTTGAGACTCTGGGTTATGCTTCCCCTGAGCTTGTTTAGCTTGAGTTTTCTCCTCCTTCCATGCCTTAAAGATCTGAGCCTTTTGCTCCATATCCTGTGCCAACCAGTACTCAGCTCGGATGGCCCTACTGATGCATTCTGCAAACATCGTTGGTTCGGGACTTCCACTACAGACCTAAATTATGATGTCCGTCTTGAACCTCCTTAGCATCCTTCTGACTCTCTCCTTTTCTATAGGCACTAAGTCTAGATAGAGTCTAGCTAATTGTTCAAATTTTCTAACTGCCTCCATCACAGTTGTAACCGGGAAATTTTACTATTCTCGGAATATAGTAAATTGCATGTACATGATGAATTTCATGTTTAAAATGTGAAATGAATGATTAATATTGTGTAGAATGAGATAAAATATTCTAACGATATTACAGATTAAAAATTCGGTGATGTAAAAGCATGTCGAATTGAGCTAGGGAAAAACAGTGAACTGTAAACCCTAGTACGTGACTCAGAGTAAGCTGAGTGCACAAAAAGAAAAAATACTGATAGTAGTGCTTTTAGACGTGAGTGCGTGTGTGTGTTGCACATAGTATTGAGAAGTTGGTCTAAATGACCTCTTGTTGACCTAAAATTGATATATTCAGATTCAGCATGTTCAAATTAGTCAATTGAGCATGAAAAGTAATATTTGACCCGGAGATATGCAGTATCAAGAAATTGGTCAAGATGACATTTTCTTGATATAAAACTAATATATTTGGAATCAAAATGCTCAAATTAGTCAATTGAGCACAAAACGAGAATTTTGACTGGGAAATGTATAGTACCGGAAACTGACCGAGATGACCTCAGATGACGACGAAACTGATATATTTGGATTCAGGACGTCCAAATTAGTAAATATAGCCTATCAGAATGCTCAAATTAGTTAATTGAGCACAAAGGTAAATTTTGACCGGGAATTCACAGTACCGGAAACTGGTCGAAATGATCTCGGATGGAAATAAAACTGATATATTTGGGTTCAGCACGGCCAAATTAGTCAGGATAGCTCATGTTGAAATTTTGGACAAAAAGGGTATAAAAGGTCGAAATTGCAAAAAAGGGCCCACAATTTCCCTTTTATAGATTTTTCTTCCCCACACCTACACCGTCGGTGAACAGAACCGACCATCAGAAACGGTGTCTGTTTTCGACACCGCCGGTCTCGTTGGAAAGCTCCCGACGAGCTGAGTCCAATGGTGTGCTGAATCGACGGAACCGACGCTGGAGAATGCCGCACGCGCCGCCCGAAGCCGCCTGTGGCCGAAAATTTCAAACGGCCGTATCTCCGCCGTCCGACCTCCGATCAAGGTGATTCCGGCCCCAAAAATTTTGTGGTGAAGAGGAGAACAAAACTCATATCTCATTTCACCTCAACAGTCGCCGGATCTCGCCGTCCGAAGCCGCACCATCGCCGCCGTGAAGCCACCGTGGAATCCGTCGATTTCGGTGGAGTTGAGTGACGTGGTTGGTGTCAAAATGATCAGAGTTCAATGGGAAGCAAAAGCCCTCAAACAATTTTAGGCAACAACCCCGGCACGGCAGAGATTCAATGCCGCTGCCGTGGGTCGTGTTTTCGAGGCCGATTGTCGACGATCGGAGCCCGCAATGGTGAAATTGACACCACCAATGGACTCCTCTCGTCGAGATCTTCAAGGTGGGCACCTCCGTTGTTCGTGCCGCCACCGTTCGCCGTCGGTCAACACCGGAGCCAACGCCGGTCAACGTGGTCAACGCCGGTCAATGGTGACCCGGGGGCGGAAAAATGAAGAATGGCCCATTGGCCTATTTTCGACGTTCTGGACACATCCGTGGCATCAGAATTGACAACAGGGATTCCGAACTTGAAGAACAGTGACAAAAAGTTTACGCGGTCGAGACTGAACGGTTCATCCGATTGCCGACGGGACGATTTCGGTAGCGATTTCATTTCCCTTCATTCCTTATTTATGTATTGGAATGATTTATATGTAATTTGTATTCAAATTGTAAAAAGAAAAGAAAAAAAAAGAGTAAAATGAATGAAATGCCCTGAAAAAGAAAATGTATGGGAAATGTGAATATTTTTACATAAAAAGTTGAGTTTTACGTAAAAATTAGGCCTCTGGTATAGTACGTGGTAGAATAAAATAGGTTAGATGGTTTTGAGGCGTTTCCTAAATGCCGGAGACCTAGAAATTTAGTGGAAATGCTATCGAAATTTTGAAAACGGCACTAAGGGCATTTTGGTGAAAAACGAGAGGCAAATTGTGCTCGGTAATGGAAACCGAGACCCTTCGATGAGTTAGGCTCGGAAAATGGGAAAATAAACCTTTGAGGAATAGTAAACCGTCCCTCCAAGGTTATGAAATGTAAAGGAACGGAAAAACCGACGTCAAGGGTATTTTAGGAAACGAAAGGTAAATTTGAGGTCAGGATGAAAACTCGAGCCCACTCGGTGTTTAAGGTTCGGGATTAGCATAACAAACGTTTCAGGAGTAATGAAATACCCATTTAAGGCTCCGAAACGTGAGAAAAACGAGAAACAACCCTAGGTGTCGGAATAGTATCACCCGAGGGTCGGATGACCAATAGTCGTCTATGGAACAGCAATGGATGCTGTAAAAGTGTGTAAAACCTTAAGAAATATCATTTTATGATATTTGGGTTTAGAAAATCCTATTAAAAGTCACAGTAAGCATATAACGGTCCCGAGACCCATCAGGGGCAAAATGGTCATTTTGACCAAAAATTTCCATAAGGCTCGAAAAGGACCGTGAATGCCTAAGGATAGTTAAAATGAAATTATAAAAGTTAAATTGGGTCTTAAACCAATAAAAAGTAGGTTTATGATGAGAAATCAAATCAGGGGCAAAATGGTAATTTTGTCAAGAGTTAGTGTAAAAATGGAAAATGGGATTTTAGATTCCTAAGACCATTTACGGGAAATAATATATAGAATTTTTACATTTTCCTAAATTTTGAATATGAAATGAAGATTTAGAATAACCGTGGTTATTCCGGTTATAGGAACCCGATCCAGACACGGCAAAGGAGCGTCTGCAGAGCCAGGAAAGGAAATGCTAGTGAAAGTATCTATAAGTTCGAACATTTAATTGACTGTAACATGAATAGACTATTATGTCTAAGTGTGATATGTGTAAGTTCCAGCATTTATTTGTTTGCTCATGAACATTCTGATGTTGTTCATTATATGAATGAATTGATCTGTTATGTCTAGGTTTATGTGCTATATGAATGTTTCATAGCGCGATGCTATGATAAATGTTTGGTAAGCTCAGATATTTACATCTCTGCAGCATGAATTATTATTTGATTGATTTAAGTACTTTTCATACAAACTTGTAAAGTCCTACGGGTAATAGGGGTGTAGTTAAACTAACTCACCTAATGAAATGAGAAATTAAAAGGTGTATAAATAATACACCATGGAAAAGAGCTAGGGCACTATAATGTGGTTAATTAAAAACACACATAAAGAAATAAATGTAAAGACCTACGGGAAATAAGGGTTCCACCGTGGGACGATTCATATGAATGTCGCCGGTGGGGAACTATAAGAAAGATGGTAATGAAACCACTAAGGCGTACCGCCCCTCCAACATAGTGGTGGAGGTTTTTCTCAGATCCTACGAGGATATCAGGGCTGTGGAGGCCGATGTTCTAAGGTCGCTCCTTAGACCCTCCCAGTCAGCACGCTAACAATCATCGGTACTGTCATAAACAGAGTTCTAAACTAGAAATCAAATAGAGAATAAACAATTAATAAAATGATAAAAAACCATAATTGAGCATAACCGAAGCTTACGCTAGAGTAATGTAAATTCGGTTAGGGTATGTGAATAGTACCCCGATAGAGTAAAGTGAATAGTAACCAGTTAGGGTAACTGTTTCTATTCATCGGTCAAATGTCAAAGTTACTATTCATGATGAATAGTACTATTCATAGAAAATTGAGTTTTAGTGTTTTTGAATCAATATGATTCTTACTATGTATGTTTGAACTTACTGAGCCTGTTAGCTCATCAGTTTGTTCATGTTGCAGGTAAGAAACCTGTCCAGTAGATTTCTGAATGGCGGCAGGATGCAAGCGTGTCAAAGGAATAGGGAATCCACTGTGGATATGGCCCTGCTACAAGTTTTCCGCTGAGCGTTCAAAGAAGAGATTTGAATAAAGAAAAGACATGTATTATAAAAAGAGTTGAATTATATATTGTGTATAAAGTATGTTTATACTTTTAAAAGTGACAAACATAGCTCAATTTAATTACATTATGTTTACAAATAAGAAAAAGTATTTAAAAAAAAATGATTCCAAATTTCACAAAGGGTTTAAAGGAAATAAAAGAATTTAGGCGACTCGACGAAGTTCACGAGCTATTTCAGTCGGCTAAGGAGCTTGATTATAATAGTTTCGGTGGACCGAGGTCGGGGGCGCCACAACAGTCATATTCTCTTGGGGCAGGTTGGTGAACTTATCTTGTTACGCTACTAATGCCTCATCATTGAAGTACATCTCCTTGAATTCCTCCATGAATTCAGTCCAATTCATCTCGCTGACGTTTCTTTTGATCGCTATTGTCTTCCACCACTGACGCGCCTCCTTCCTCAAGGCAAAGGATGTGTACATCACCTTTTCTCTGTCCGTCAATCCCATAAAATCTAAGATTACTTGGATATCCATTAGCCAATTATCGGCCACTATGGGGTTAGTGGTTCCTTCGAACATTGGTGCTTTCATGTGCTGGAATCTTTCATATAAATCACCTTCCCGAAAGGCTAGTTGAGGTAGGTTTGTTACTATGGGAGTAGCCATTGCTAAAGAGGCTGGTGGGGTTGTAGGAAATTCTTGCTTTCGCGGAACTCCCTAGACTAGGGAGGTTGCTTGCTCTCTTGAAGTCTCTGAGGCTAGTGGAGCCTCCTGAGCTGGCACCCCTGCTGTCGATGGTGCCTAGTTCTGTTGACCTAGCTGCTCCATGAGCTAGTCTAGGTCGCACTGTTGATTCTCCATCATTTCTCACATAGCCACGCGTTGTTTCATTAACTCATCCTCTCGGGATGCTTGGGTTATTTGTGTGTGCATTTAAACCATGTTATCCTTCAAAACCCTCGTCCCTTGGTGGGCCTCTACCGGTGCAGCTTCTACTGGTGTAACCATGGCCACATATTTTAACTTAAATGTTAGCCTACTTACTATTACCATAAAATACAAACTAACTTGCTTGGACAGATGAAGCGGCATGCGGGGATGTGAGGTCGGGTGGTAGGGTACCGCTCTAATGCCAACTGTAGCAACCCAAAGCCCTGGTGGCCCCACAATGTAACTTGAAAACTACTGTTACTTAACTTAAACTTGAACATACTTAACTTACTTAAAACTATTTATCTTAATACCATAATTTCAGGGGATTTTTTTTCATAGGCTTTGAACACGTATGCTTTACTATAGCCATACATACTTAAATATACTTTATAACGTATATGGATCTTAATTACAACTTAAGGTCAACATACATACATACTCAAGAAATACTGAACTGGTTATTACTTAATGTAAGTTTGGTTCTCAAATTAAAAAGGGTTACTCAACATAGTGTGGAAGATAAACTCATGATGGTATCCATAACCTCAACCCTCACATCCACCCTGCCACTATCATCATCCATCGGAGTCTAGCCTGTAGGTTTCTTACCTATAGCATGAACACACATGATGAGCTTTACACTTAGCAAGTACAACACTGAATCTGCAAAACTATCATTTAAAAACATATGCCATAACTTAAAGGCATATCATACTGATAAACATATCGTAAATTCAAAGCACATCATAAATACATATCATGTGTCATATAACTGAAAGCATAACATATCACATAACTCATAAGCATATCATCACTATAACTTAAAGCATATCATGAACTATGCATGAATCGATTATGCTCAATTATGCTTCAGCATGCATTATTTTTCTTTACTTATCTGAGGGTTCGTGTGTCAGTACCCAATGCACGCGGACCATTAGATTCACCGTGATCATACTTTCTTTATGGGCCTTGGCCCGTTATATATTATAAGCCTTGGCTTGGGCTCGTCATACTTAAACTGAAAAACCTCTTCTATCTTGAGAGGCTGGTACGACACGCTTAAATTACGTAATTGTTGAGATCATGAGTTACTATCATCATGCCATAAGCTCTACTAGGCTATCAACTAATCATACGCGATAGGGATATAAAGGCATCTAACTCATGCTATTCAATAATCTATGCGATTATGAAACATCTTATATCATGTTATGCAAAATCATTCACGATTAGCATACATATCACAGAGTAAAACAACAGTTTTAAACTCATTTTATTCATGTTACAGGCGGAGTTGTACTTACCTGATCTATAGGCAAATTTGTACCTTACCTCGTCAATTTACAGGTCTGTACCTGTAATCATAATGCATTTCTGTTAAAACTCGCTCTTAGGTCACTATGGTCGTTAGTGACTAATAAAAATTCTATCGTTACATGGTACCGATCCTTATCGGTACCAACTACTCTCCTCTTGAGAGTTTGATTTTCTAATTTCTAATCGTGGTTAATTAATTTATTTACCCAATAAATTAATTAACATCGCTTTACCTCTTCTTGTCTCAGGTTTGATTGATTAATCAGCTAGTCAACTAACCGGTTACCTCGCTCTTGACTGTTAGCCTCTTGGGTTACCTTTACCAATTCAAAACTTATTTCTGAAAAATGTCATTTGTTTTTATGAAATTCCTTCTCTTAGGATTTGAACACAATCTCCCTTGCACCCCATTAGAAGGTGAGGGTCTTTTTTCTAAAAACCGTATTCTTATTTAAAAAGAACACATTTTGATGTTCATTTGATAAGGGGGTTTTTGAACCCTTTTTTGAAAAACTGTTTGTAACTCATTTTAAACAATTGAATTTGTAAACTTGGCGAACAAGATACTTTTAGTCCTCGACGAGATGGAAAACTTTCATGTTCACCTAGAAACTCGATTCAAACTCTTACGGGTCCTAAACCTAGCAAACCCATGGCTAAAACTATGCCCGTTTTAGAAAAATTGCCATTTTTTGGTTATTTAAAAACTTCTCTATTTGGAGCCCTAAACAGCTAATTCTTAAAACTCACGTGTGCTATCTTTTAGTTTTTGATGTGATCTACAATTTTCATGTTGAGCTCGAGATCCAGTTCGGACTCTAAGTTGCTCGTTTTCATAAAAACCTGAGATTGTTCCCTATTCCCAGGTTTCTGTTCCAATTTTGAACTCCGGTTATAAAATGCTCCGAAAATCTATCTTGCTGTCATTTTTTGCCAGAGGCTATTTGATGCAAAAATGACTGTAACGAAATTTTCTAAAACTTTTGTGTTTTACAAAATCATTAAATCCATACGAAACATGCTTAAAAATCCACAAATCCATGGCTAACATCTGGGACAGGTTTGGTTTCTAGCCAAAACCCTAAAATGTCCATACAATCAATCATCCACAAAAACTTAAATCATAACCACACAAGCACAAAAATATAAATACAAAATGCTAAGGGCTCAAAATAAACTTATTACAACCCATTGCTTGAAATACACAATAAATCTCTTTGATCTCAAAACTTAAAAAGAAACTAAACCACAAAAAGAGGGGTTTTTCAGATTTTTACTTTAGTGTGCTTTGAACCTGGCACAACCGAACCAAGTGATGACCAAACATTTATGTAGACCAAGGGGTGGAAATGGAGTCGGCAAGGGCTAGAAAGAAACATAAAAATCTCCATGGTTAACTAAGCCAAATAACCAACTAAAACCACAAGGAAAATGTCCTAGCAATTTATCTCAAAGGGGTCTAGAAGTGACTTGAAGAAATGGCTCCTCCCAAGTTAGTGTGTGGCTGATTTTTGGTAAAAATTTTGGTGAACTTTGGTGTGTTTTGGGGCTGCAAGGGCATCGGCTAGCTGAAGAGAATGAGAAGAAAAGTCGCTGTCTTGGGAACTTTTTGGTGAACCAAAGGAAGAAAATGGGGTCAAGGCCATGCACACCTATTTATAGACAAATGCCAAGCAAGTTTAATCAACTCTAAACCAACTTAATTAAGCCAAGCCTTAACTAATCTAAGGGACAAATTTGCGCTGCAGCCCCCTTCCAAAAACCGAGGGGAGACATGGTGAAAAAGAGACTAATTTTGCATTAAATGCATGATAAAGTCTATAGTGACTTGTCTACACCCTTTTCAATTTTTTAATCAAAAGCTTACAAGCATGTTTCCTTGTTTCAAGGAAAACTTTTCAGCCTTGTCCCTTGCTACATTCATGGATTTTAAGGTGGAAAATTCATCTGCAAAAGCTTTTCTTAACAGTCTATTTTCCTCTAATGATGTTCGGTCCTTTTTCAGTAGTATTCTAGACCTTGACTGAATGTAGATTTTCTTAATCCGATGCTTGTGCTATTCATTTTTGATTGGGTTATAGTGCCTATGAACCCATTTTGTGCCTGTTACTATTTATTTACGGTACTGTAGTTGTGTCTACATTGTGCTGACATTGCGTACGCATAGTACAACTTTTTCATGCAAAATTTTAGACACAGTCTATCCTAACTAATTTGGATGTGCGGATTTTAAATTTATTAGGTTTACGTCCGTCTGAGGTCGTCTGGACCAGTTTTGTTGATTTGTGTGATCCCGACTCAGAAATCACCTTTTATGCTTAACTGACCAGTTTGAGCATTCTGAGTCTAAATATATCAGTTTTAGGCTAAAAAGAGGTCATCTTAACCTTTTTCTTGATAATGTGTATGCCTCAAACAAAATTTCATGTTCAGTGCTCAATTGACTAGATTGAGCATGTTGACTATAAATATATCAGTTTTATGTCAAGAAAACGTCATCTAGACCATTTTCTCGATGCTGTATATTTATCAGGCAAAATTTCACTATTGTGCTCAGATAACCAGTCTGAGCATACTGATGATTAGCTCCTCAGTTTTGTGTTAAGAAATGGTCATCTGGACTAGTTTTTGATACTGCATGTCTCACACACACACTCACATGTACTAAGGTGAACTGATCTCACTCTCGGTTGCCCCTTTCACTGCATGAATAGTAATTAAACGATTCTTTACCCGTTTAATTCATTCAAACTGGAAAATTATACTGTATTCATTAACTTAATTACTTATTACAGAGTAATTAGGTTCCATGAACATGGTGGTCCTTACAATTAGTGGATAGCCTAGTAGAGCTTACGGCATGATGATAGTAACTCATGATCTCAACAATTGGTTAATTAAGCAATTCATACCGGCCTTTCAAGCTAGAAGAGGTTTTTTAATTTAAGTATGACGAGCGAAGGCTGAAAAGAAAGTTGTGACCTCAGTGAATCCATAGAGCCACGCGAATTCGCTATTGACACACGGGCCCTTAGACAAGTAAAGAAAGATAATGCATAATGAAGCATAATTGAGCATAATCGGTTCATGTATAGTTCATGATATGCCTTAGTTAGAGTTATTGTATGCTTCCCAGTTGCATGACATGTTTCCAGTTACAAGATATGTTCGCATAATATGTTCAAAGTTATGATATAGTTGATAGCCTAATGTGCCTTTAAAGCATGACTTATAATTTTAAAGTATGTTTTGCAGATAAAATGTTGTACTTGCTAGCATAAAGCTCACCATGTGTGTTCATATTGCAGGTAAGAGACCTACGGGCTAGACCCCGATGGACGATGATGGCGGCAGGGCTGATGTGAGGGTTGAAGTTATAGATACCATCACGAGTTTGTCTTCCGCACTATGTTGAGTAACCCTTTTATTTTGAGAACTAAACTTATATTAAGTAATGACCAGTTTAGTACTTCCTGAGTATGTATATATGTTTAAACTACAAGTTGTATTAAGATCCATATGTGTTGTAAAGTATATTTAAGTATGTATGGCTATAGTAAAGCATACGTAATAAAAAAAAATCTCCTAAAATTATGATATCAAGATAAGTAGTTTTAAGTCAGTTAAGCATGTTCAAGTTTAAGTTCAGCAAGTTTTAAGTGACGGTCCGGGCCACCAGGGCTTAAGGTCACCACAATCATCATGGCATATGATATTCCATGATGGTTCTAGCCATCATGGTTTTCAAAACTGTCATGTAAGATGAAGATTCGACGACTGTTTAAATCCAAAGCGTCATGTAATGTCCATTTTCCACGATAGTTTCGACAACAAATGTCATGAAAAATCTGCACAGAAAAAAAATTATTTTGTTTTTTTTGGTGTTTTTCTACAAGTGACCTATCCCATGTGTTATCTAATACACGATTGAGAATAAAAATAACAAAATAATAATCATGTTGCATTATAATGTAAACAATAAAAATACAATACATTATATTACAATTTTATGTTCAAATAATTAATAAATCTCATTACAAATATCAATCATTATTCCCTAACTAAATTCATATCAAGTCACTAATATTTCAGAATGATGAATCTTTGAACTCTCCATCTCTTTTTGTTTGCATTTTTAGTCATAAATCATCTCTTTTTCCCAGATCCCCATTTCTTTAAAATATAATTTATTATCGTCAGTAAACATAATAATAAAAAAATTTACGTATTAATGAATAAAAGAACTTAATTACACATTGTTTATTGATCAAGCCTTCTATATTTGTCTCGACCTTCCCTTGATGAGTATTCGCTTTTCGTTAGAGTCACTCTTTATCGTCGGAATTGGGATTAAATGGGTCCTTTCTTTATGGTTCTCCATGTTTGGTGTATGGCACATTCTCAATCCTCTCTTGTGATATTTTTAACCACTATAAACCAAATCCTCACCCAAAAAGCAAAAACACAAAAATTACAATTTTGGACTAATAAAACATTATTTCATCGAACACAACCGTAGTAATTAAAATTCTAAATTGAAGAAAAGTCCACATTCAAGCATTTCATCGAACACCTAATTTGAGCAACAATAAATCATGCATACCCACATTCATCAAATCAAAAAAATATCACACGTAACTACATTTACTAAGTCATGATATCACACTATTAAAAAAACACACACCCAAACAAATAAAAAAATTGAACCAATTGAAATTTTAAATTGAAAATAAAATCTCATTCAAGCATTTCATCAAACACCTAGTTTGCATAATAATAAATCATGCATGTAGACATGCACCAAAACAAAAAAAAATCATACATACCCACATTTACCAAATCACAATATCACAATTTTATTAAAAAAAAAAAAAACACATACACAAATACATAAAAAAAATGTAGTAATTGAAATTCTAAATTGAAAATAAAACCTCTTTCATCAAACACCTAATTTGCACAATAATAAATCACGCATACCTACATTTACCAAAACAAAAAAAAAAAAAAAAACACATAACAAAATTTACCAAGTCACAATATTACACTTTATTCAAAAAAATACATGCACAAACACATAAACAAAATGTAGTAATTGAAATTCCAAATTGAAAATAAAACCTCATTCAAGCATTCCATCGAACATCTAGTTTGCACAACATAAAATCACGTACTCCCACATTCACCAAAAAAAAAAATCACACGTGACCATATTTACCAAGTCACGATATCACACTTTATTAAAAAAATAAAAAATAAAAAAAAAATATGTTGTTGAGCAAATGCTAGTGTTTTGAAGTACATAATGAAATACACTTTCTTTATAGCATTATTTGCCCCCTCTGTATAGAGATTGCTTTGGGTTTTAGTAGTAAATCGCTCTTAGGATATGACAAGCCTCACATAAATTTCCAACAAACAAAACTAGAAATTCACATAAAGAAAAAGACGAATACAGTTTGAAAATCTAGGAGAAAAAGGGCGAAAAAAATGAAAACAAAAAATTATATTAAAATTTTTTTGATTTTCCCTTAATATGGACTTAATAATACCCATTCATCAACATATACAACTCTTGTTACAAACAGTCATTACAATTGTTGCTATTTCTGAAGAGTCACATCCTTTTAAAAATTCAAAATTTGAAATTAAAATTTGAATTATTTTGATATCGATTTAGGTTAAAGGATTAGAGATAAATGGATTAAGTGTTTGGTAATGGGAAAATCTAGACTCAAAACAAGTCTAAAACGGACACCACTAACGGTTCCCACCTGCTAGATAAGTCAAAACTTGCCACTCTAAGGAATCCACCAAAGAGATAAGAGTTGAGATAAAGTTCACAAAAGAACCAGAAATTTCATTCAACCAAAAGTTCTCTTTTCTTACATTCAGTTTTTCCAGCCCTATTATGCACGAATTTACTAGCCCAAAACAAGAAAATTTCGGTTACAAAACCACCCAAATTCCATACTTAAAACAAGGAAAACTCCCTAATAATAGGTAGCCAATTTACAACTGAAAATCCTTCACTTTTTAGCTCCCCAAAACTGACCAAAACATCATCAAAACACACCAAAAACGTCCCTTTAAAGGGGGAAAAGTAGCTACTACCATAATTCCCCCTAAACCACCCTTATTAAACTAACAAATTACTAAGTAACTCACACACACTTAAAAACAAATTTTATTGAGCTGTAACAGCAATATTAAAGCTGAAAAAAAAAAAACTTAAGACTCTACAATTAATTTTGAGGAAGAAAGCCATGCATTTCCTTGCAAAGCCATGTAGCCATGAAAGCCATGCAAAGTTGAGCTGCTAGAGCCATCCAAAACCAAACTTAAGCTTGAGCCTTTGGATGCCGAGCTTAAGCTTGAAACATGATCCGCATCATCCTCCTCGGGTTGGAAAGGGCTTACCCTCGAGTCCATAGCTTCAACTTCAAGATAGGGAGAAAGATCAGCCATGTTGAAAGTAGTTGCGACTCCATAATTTCCTGACAAGTCTACCTTGTAAGCATTATCATTGACCTTCTCCACTATTTTGAAAGGCCCATCAGCCCTAGGCTGCAGCTTGGGATACTTTCGGTTTGGAAATTGTTCCTTACGAAGATGAATCCACACCAGATCTCCAAGTTGATAAATCACACGCTTCCTATGCATGTTTGCATGTTGGGCATATTATTCAGTACGTTTGGTAATGGTTTCATGCACTTGTTCATGAAGCTTGTTGATGTACTTTGCTTTTTCATCTGCTTCACCACTAAAATTGGTATTTGTTTTGAGTAGAGCAAGATCCAAAGGAGGAAGTGGGTGCATTCCACAGGCAACTTCAAAAGGCAAACGACCAGTTGATTGGCTAGTGGATCGATTGTATGCAAACTCAGCTTGAGGAAGCAACAAATCCCATCCCCTCAAGTTCTTCTTGATCAACGCCCTCAATAAAGCTCCTAGAGAATGACTGACCACCTCGGTTTGACCATCAGTTTGAGGATGGTGAGAAGTACTAAATTGTAGTCTAGTACCCATTTTCCTCCATAGAGTCTTCCAAAAGTGACTAAGGAACTTAGCATCATGATTTGAAGTGATAGTTTTGGGCACACCATGCAACTTGACAATTTCATTGAAATACAAATCAGTTACATGCGTTGCATCCATCCTCTTGTTGCAAGGGACAAAATGAGCCATCTTTGAAAAACGATCAACCATCACCATGATGGAATCCTTCCTATGTTGGGTCCTAGGCAAGCCAAGAACAAAATCCATGCTAACATCCTCCCAAGGGGCAGTTGGAATGGGCAAGGGTGAGTGTAACTCGGCATTGCTCCCATGCATCTTTGCTCTCCTACAAATCTCATACCTTTCCACAATTCTCCCTACATCCTTCACAAGATTTAGCCAATAGAAAATTTCTTGAACTAAGGACACTGTCTTGTCACGCCCAAAATGACCAGCCAAACCTCCACCATGAGTCTCTCGAATAACAGCTTCACGCAATGAACCTTGTGGCATGCAAAGTTGAGTTCCTTTGTATAACAACCCTTCTTGAATAACAAACTCCTTATGCCCTCCTTGTTGACAAAGGCTCCATACTTCACCAAAATCAGGATCATCTTTGTCCAAGTCCTTAATGATCTCGAATCCAAGCACCTTTTTATGCATAGTATTCAACAAAAGATGCCTCCTACTCAATGCAGCTGCCACAATATTTGATTTTCCGGACTTGTGCTTGATGATGAAATTGAAAGATTGAATAAACTCCACCCATTTGGCATGTCTAAAATTGAGCTTGTGTTGAGCACTCAAAAACTTATGTGTCTCATGATCTAAGAAAAGGATGAATTCTCTAGGCAATAGATAGTGACTCCAATGCCTTAGAGCTCTTACAATCGCATAGAACTCCTTGTCATAGGTGGAATACTTTCTCCTTGCATCATTGAGCTTCTCGCTAAAATAAGCAATGGGTCTCTCTTCTTGGCTCAAAACAGCACCAATTCCAACTCCTGAAGCATCACACTCCACTTGAAACACACTAGCAAAATTTGGCAGTGCTAGTATAGGTGCTTCTATCAACTTTTGCTTGATTTTTTCAAAGCTCCTTTGTGCCTCCGCATTCCAAGAAAATTTGCCTCCTTTTAAACTCTCAGTGATTGGTGCCACCAATGTGCTAAAATTCTTGATGAAACGACGGTAAAATGACACCATCCATGAAAACTCCTAATTTCTATCAAAGTTTTTGGAGCTGACCAAGTAGCTACAGCCTCTACCTTACTTTCATCAACCTTAATACCATCTTTGGAAATCATATAACCAAGAAAAACCACACTATCCATCACAAAACAACACTTCTTGAAATTAACATAGAGATATTGTTTGTTTAAGATATCAAAGACTTAATGAAGATGCACCAAATGCTCTTGTAGGTCACAGCTATAGACCAGGATGTCATCAATGTGGCGCCCTCGAATCCAACCACGCGAAACTGTCAGGATCTGACTCCATTGTCGTCCAAGACAGCCCGTGCGTTGAATCCGGATCATCATTTTAAAACTCCTTTTCTTATACTCTCATTTTTTTAGTTCCCGAAAATTTTACCCATAATTTTTTTTTCTTTTTAATACATACTTTCCCCAAAAGAAAGCTAAGTATAAAAGTCATGTAAAATACAATACTACTTTTAGTTGTCTTTTTTAGTACAACATAATGTATAATATATAAAATATTTATACTGCATTTTTTTCAGTGACACATTCTCTTCAATTCACTAACTCTCAAAGCTCAGTGGAAGCCTTATGGCAGAACCAAGTCCACAGTGAAATCCCTATCCCTTGACACGTGCACATCCTGCCACCATCCAGATAGTCTACTGGACAGGTTTCTTACCTGCAACATGAACAAACTGACGAGCAAACTAGCTCAGTAAGTTCAAACATACTTAATAAGAATCACATATTTCAAAAACATTAAAAACACAATTTTCTATGAATAGTACTATTTAGCATGAATAATACTATTCACCATAAATAGTGACTTTGACCTTTGATCGATGAATAGCAATTGTTACCCTAACAGGTTACTATTCACATTACTTTAATCAGGTACTATTCACCATAGCCTAACCGATTACTATTCACATTAGCCTAACCGATTACTATTCATATTTCTCTAACCGAGTTCGCTATACTTAGTGTAAGCTTTGGTTATGCTCAATTATGGCTTTCATCATATTATTTGTTATTCTTTCTCTATTTGTGCTCTGGTATTAAGCTCTTCTATGGCTGTACTGATAATTTATCTTGCGCGCTGACTGGGAGGGCCTAGGGAGCGACCTTAGAGCTTCAACCTCCACAGCCCTTATTATATCCCCGTAGGACCTGAAAAAACCTCTATCACAATGTTGGAGGGGCGGTACACCTTAAATGGTTTTATTACCATCTTTCAATTATAGTTTTGACCAAGTGACATTAATCGTCACCTCAAGTTCACTAACCTCCATTGCCCATAGGCCTTAGATATTCTTTTCCTTTTAATATGTGGGACCTGTTATACTAATTAATCCCCAAATGTCCATAAGACTTGATACCTAATGTACAACTAGTACATAATAGAGTAATACAGTATTTCATGTTGCGGATATGAAAATGCTTGAACTTACCACCACTGTGCTAATGTCCACTTCTGGAACTTCTCCGCAGTTTTGTCTCTAGTTTGGGTGCCTGCAGACATAATATTGTCTGTTAAAACCCATTATTAATTATTACTTTTAAATATATAAATTTTGTTATAATTTTTACAACATTTTTCATTTTTCTTTGTGGTACACAGTCTCGAACACGCCCGTGTTCAAGCCCATGTGTTTTCTCGAGTTTTTATATTACATGGCCGTGTAACAGTACAAGGCTTGGTACACGCCGGTGTCCTTGACCGTGTACCTCTCGATTTTATTTTACACGGCCGTGTTTCACTGTACACGCCCGTGTACTAATTAAACTCTAGATTTTTAACTCTAAAATCTCTATTTTGGGCCCTAGAATTTTATTTAAGTTATTTTATGTCCTTTAGAGTCCTTTTCGAGTCTTTCATAAATTTTTGGTCAAAATAACCATTTTGCCCTTGACGGGTCTCGAGACCGTAACTATTTCGTTCTATCATTTTTCTCAAATTTTCTAAGCCCAAATATCTTAAAATAATATTGTCTAGGCTTTTGTATCATTTTACAGGTCAATTTGCTACAAAATCTTAATTATCTATTTTCCCAACCTTTGATTACTATTCATCCATCACTTATCTTGTTTTTCGAGCGTTTCGGAGCCTTAAATGGCCCTTTCACTAGTCCTAAAATGTTTTTCTTCCCATCCCTGGACCTTGGTCCATGAGAGGCTAGGGTTTCCTATCCCGACCTAATCTTTTCCCTCGTTTCCAAAAATACCCCTAACATGAGTTTTTTTTTCCTGTTTTAGGCATTTTAGTCACTAAGGTTTGTTTACTATTCCTCTTGGGTTGGTTTTCCATTTTTAATCCCAATCTACTAAGGGGTCCTAGTTTCCTTCTCAAGTCTAATATTTTTATCCCTCGTTTCTTGAAATGCCCCTATGTCGTTTTAAAAATTTCGGTAGCATTTCCGCTTGTATTTTAAGGTTTCCCCGGCGTTAGGTACGCCTCAGAACCTTTGTACCTGCCACATACTATACCAAAGGCTTATTTTATACAAAGTTTCCAAACTTTGTATAAAAATTTTCTACATTAACCAATATTCAAAAATCAATACACAACATCAAATTCTTTCCAAACCTAGGCTTGGTTTATCATGTTAATCATCACCAAATATTTTTCATCACCTTCCACAATTATCACATTTTATACTTAGGTTTTCAAATGTGTAAAACAACATTAAAACCTAACAAAATTTTCATTCCAACCCTAGCATTAGCCACGGATTTTTCATGCAAAATCACATAGAAAATCTTGTTTTCTTTCCTAGGGTTTTATCAACATTACACATTCCTATTCAACACTAAAAGTTTCCCATTTTTTAGTGTTTATCACCCACGAATTTTAGCATGAAAATGCATCCAATTTTCTTATTTTCTTGATTCTAATTCATGCTTAATTCAATATGTTACTAAATGAACATAAACTATTAAGCAAATCATCAATTACCAATTCATTTTTCACACCAATAATGCCACGAATTTTTTCATGGAAACATGCAAAATTTTTGCTTGTTTCTTAACCCTATATCATGCTTCAAATTCTAAAACACCAAACTAATCATAACACCCACAAAACATCAATTTTTGTCAAGGTTTTTCTACAACAAAGACCCACGGATTTTCTAAAGAAAATCAAGGAAAAATGCTTCAATTTGGAAGCTTATCTTATCTATTTGATTGCTTGATGCTACAAATGTAATGGAACCTAATTTTAGTGTGAAATTTTGGACAAAATTTGGCTTGGAATGCACTAAGGGGCACGGATTTTTGGCTGTAAAAATGGCAAGAGTTTGGCCAATTTTTCCATTTTTCCTAATGAATTTTGAAGCCTATTTATAGGCAAAAACCAAGGACCACTTAGCAAATTTTTTTACAACAATTTGCTAATTGTTCAAGGACTAAAGTGTAATATTTTTGTCAAGACGCTCCTTCAGTTGCTCCTGTAATTCTTTTAATTCGGTTGGTGCCATTTGGTACAGTGCCTTTAAGATAGGTGTAGTTCCTGTCATCAGCTAGATCTCAAAGGAGGTTTCTCATTCAGGCGGTAATCCTGGTAATTCCTCTGGGAAGACATCAATGAATTCCTTCACAATAGGAGCGTCTTTAGATTGAAGCTTTTGTTCCTTCATCACGTCCAATATACATGCTAAGTATCCAGCACAACCGTTAGACATTAGCCTTCTTGCCTTCATCGAGGTGATCATTAACTTCTTCGATTTGCATGATGTATCAACGTACTTAAATCCATCTTCTTGGTTGGGTTGAAATCTTATCTGTCGCTTTCGGTAATCGATTGTGGCTTGATACTTCCCTAGGAAATCCATTCCTAGTATTACATCGTAGTCAGCAAGCTCCATCACGATCAACTCTGCAAACAACTCCGTATTTGCCACAATTATTGATACATGAGGTAACCAGTAATTGGGCATCAAGACTTCCCCCGAGGGTAGTACGGTTCTAAATGTCAAACCCATATTGTCTTTAGGATATCCTATCCTATTCGTAAACTGGTATGAAATGAAAAAACGTTTAGCTCCAGAATCAAATAAAACAGACACCAAATTATTAGCGACAGAAAGCTGACCTGTCACTACACTTTACATTCCAGCTTTTGCATCTTCCTTTGTATAGACCATGACTCTAGCATCCGTACGGGTTAAGCATTCTGGTCTTTCCTGCCTCTCAGAATGGGATGAACCTTCAGCCTTAGCCTGCAGTGAATGTGCCTGGGAACGTTGCTATTATGACTGAGACGATCCTTGCACATTTTACCTATTTTCTGCATAGATTCTGGCAAAGTGACCGTCCTTCCCACATTGGAAACAGACATTTAGGGTAAGTCTACATCGACCCGCATGCCTCTTCCCACAGACTACGCAGTCTTGAACAATAGGGCCAACATTATTATTCATTCTCCTCTACGACCGTGGGTAGTCATGGCCTGTCAAGGGGTTGCCGCAGCCCTATCCTGCCCGAGGGTAGGGGCTGCAGCCCCATCAAGGCCCGATGGCCTATCCCGAGGGGTCGTGTCTCGATTTTTGTGCCATATTCCAATTTACCTATTAGGATCTCCAAAAATTAATTTGAATCCCAATTAAATTGAAATTTTCCACACAATTAAAATTTCAACCTTTAAATCAAATTTAACTTTTGGGAAAAATAAATTACGGTCTTCAATCTTCAATCTCCTCCAAGAATAATTACATAAAAAAATCCTAAACCGTTTCCCATGTACAAAAATTCTAACCTTAATAATTCTAAGAGGCAAAATTGAAAATCCATGGGAAAATTACAGTATTAATAAACTGCTCCCATGGTTACATAAAAATTCCTAGATACAATTTTTCTAAACTCTAAGGAACCATAATTGGCAAAAACAAGCATGCTTATAATAATTCAAAAAATTGAAATAACCACATACTACATATATAATCCATGATAACAGCATAAAAGAATCCTAGAATGCCACTATCTAAATATCAAATCCATATATAAATAAAAAGACTAATTAATTGTCTAATTTATGTACATGGCATAGTCATGAGATGGCTTTGATACCAATTGAAGTAAATTAAATCGATAAAAACGTATCAGAGTGGCACAGAGGAACAATAATAATTTTTCAAGATCATTAAATATCTCATGATGCCATATACAATAAACGAACAACAATTTAAACTCATTCCTCAAGGACGCCAATCTGCAAGAGAAGAATGACCGAAGGGCTTCAACCAACTAGCCTTCTCTACTATTCTCCAATTCCCGAATGGCTGAGTGTGTGGGCACTCTGAACCTCAATCGGTATGCTAGCACTGCTAGTCTTCTCCCGACCACCCAGATCTCTAAAGAACTTATTGTCACGGTGAGTTATGCAACAATAAGCCTGCTAACCTGAGAGTCTATGGTCTAAGAGAACTGGAGTGGCAGGACCTCTATTTATAGACTTGCATGAGGTGATTCTCTAAATTTGAATTGGATTAGGATAAGATATTCTCCCTTATCCATAACCAAAAAATCTGAATTTATCAAGGCTAAATCCCAACAAGAAAATTTGGCCACTTTAGGATTTTTCTATTCAAAATTCAAACAAGATTTTAACTAGAATTTTATCTCCCTTTTTCAACCAAAAAATCCGAAAATCCTTAAGGATTTCCACCAAATATTTTCAGCCACAATAAATAAGGGAAGAATCAAAATTCCACTAGCTTGAACCTTATCTCATCCTTATCCAAAATAACCGAAAATCTACAAGAGATCTTCCCTCAAAATTTCGGCCATAATCTAGGGAGGAGAGTGTGAAGTCCCCTGATTCCAACCACCCACAACCGTCATGAATCGACTCTACGGCCGACCAAGACCGTTCGTGTGCCGAATCCGAGTCGTCAATTTTAAACTCTTTTGCTCATAATTCTTAAATTTCGAGGCCTAAATTTTTGCCCATAAAATTTTTTTTCTTTAATACATACTTTTTCTTACGAATACCGAGTAAGAAAGCGATGAAAAATATAATACTGGCTTTTCTATGTCTTAAATAAGTACAACATATTATACAACATATATTATATATATATGTACTATATATTTTGTCTTCAACATATTTTCTTTGACTCAAAAAGCTCACCGGAAAACTTATGGCAGGACCAAGTCCATGGTGAGTTCCCTATCCCCTTGACACGCTCGCATCCTACCGCCATCTAGGAATCTACTGGACAGGTTTCTTACCTGCAACATGAACAAACTGATGAGCTAACAGGCTCAGTAAGTTCAAACATACATAATAAGAATCATATTGATTCAAAAACACAAAAAACTCAATCTCTTATGAATAATACTATTCACTATGAATAGTAACTTTGACATTTGACCGATGAATAGTACCAGTTACCCTAATTGGTTACTATTTACTTTACCCTAACTGGGTACTATTCACATATATCCTAACCGAATTTACATTACTCTAACATAAACTTCGGTTATGCTCAATTATGATTTTTATCCTTTTGTTGATTGTTTATTCTCTATTTGATTTCTAGTTTGGAGCTCTGTTTATGGCAGTACTGATGATTATTAGCGCGCTGACTGGGAAGGTCTAAGGAGTGACCTTAGAACATCGGCCTCTATAGTCCTGATAACCCCGTAGGATTTAAACAAACCTCCACCACTATGTTGGAGGGGTGGTACACCTTAATGGTTTCATTACCATCTTTCAGTTTATAGTTCTGACCAAGAGATCTTATATGTCACCTCCAGGTCACTATCCTCCATTGCTCGTAGGTCTTACTTATTTTCGTTATTTAGGATATGTTATTCTAACTAATCCCCAAATGCTTATAAGATTTTATGTCTAGTGCACACCCAATACAAAATAGATCAACACAGTATTTCATGTTGCAGACACGAAAATGCTTGAACTTACCAATACTGCGCTAGTGTCCACTTCCGGAACTCCTCCGCAGTTTTATCTCTATTTTGGGTTCCTACAGACATAATATTGTCTGTTAATACCCTGTTTTAATTATCACTTTAAATATGCATTTTTTTCACTTAACAATTCTACACATTTAAAGTTTGTTTGTGGTACATGGTTTGCAACACGCCCGTGTTCCAGCCCGTGTACCTTTCGGGTCTATTCTACACGGCCATGTTGTTTTCTTTCTTAGCCGTGTAACTATACACGGCTCGATACACACCTGTGTTCAAGCCCGTGTACCTCTCGGGTTATAAAATTTTTCCTATACACGGCTGTGTATCCCTCTACATGCCCGTGTTCCTCACAATTTTTAGAATTTTAACTCTAAAATCTTCATTTTGAGTTTTAGAATTTTATCTAAGTTATTGTAGGTCTTTTAGGGTTCTTTCCGAGCCTTTTTGGAAATTTTTGGTCAAAATGACCATTTTGCCCCTGACAGGTTTCGGGTTCGTAATTGTTTCGTTCCATCGTATTTTTCCAATTTTTCTGAGTCTAATTATTTTAAAATAATATTTTCTAGGTTTTCGTATCATTTTACAGCTTAACTTGCTACCAAATCTCAACTTCTTTTTTTTCCCAGCCCTCAGTTACTATTCACCCGTCACCTAGGGTTGTTTTTTCATTTTTCGAGCGTCTCGGAGCCTCAAATCGCCCTTTCACTACTTATTAAACGTTATTTATCCTGTCTCCGGCCTCTGTCCTTGAGAGGCTCGGGTTTTCTATCCTGACCCACATTTTTTCCCGTTTCCCAAAATACCCTTAACATGAATTTTTTTCTTGTTTTAGGCATTTTAGTATTTTAGGGTCGGTTTACTATTCCTTTTGGGTTGGTTTTCCATTTCTAATCCTAACTTATAGAGGGGTCTCAGTTTCCTTTCCGAGTTCCAATATTTTTACCCCTCATTTCCCGAAATGCCCTTAGGCCGATTTTAGAATTTTCGACAGCATTTCCGCTTATATTTTAAGGTTTCCCGGCGTTAGGTACGCCTCATAACCTTTGTACCTGCCACGTACTGTACCAGAGGCCTATTTTATACAAAGTTTCCAAACTTTGTATAAAAATTTTCCACATGATTCAACATTTAGAAATCAACACAAACCATAACATTTTTCTTTCATTTTAGCCTCGATTTACTAATTAACCACATCTAAATAATTTTTCATCACATCACATCATTCTTAGGTTTTCCAATGTATAAAACAACATCCAAAAAACCTAACAAAACATGCATTCTAACCCTAGTTATAGCCACAGATTTTTATGCATAAACACAGAAAATTTCATTTTCTTCCCTAGAGTTTTTATCAACATTCTTCAAAATTAAAAATTTTTCATTTCTTAATGTTCATGCCCACGGTTTTAGCAAGAAAATTACATCAAAATTTTCTTGTTTCTTTATTCCAATTCATGCTTAATTCAACACATAATTGAATGAACATAAATACTAAATCAAAACATCAAAACTCTTGCATTTTTCACACCATTGAAGCCACAGATTTTCAAGGGAAACAGGCAAAATTTTTACTTGTTTCTCAATCCTAATTCATGCTTTAAATACTACAACATCAAACCAATCATAGAATCAACAACTCAACAATTTTTTTCATTGTTTTTCAACACTCCAAACCCATGGATTTTCTATGGAAAATCAAGGAAAAATTCTTCAATTTTGAAGCTTACCTTGATTAGCTGATGCCTTGAGATTGGAAATGCAATTCAAGCTAGGTTTGATGTGAAATTGAAAACAAAATTTTTGGTTTAAGGGAGGTAAAGCTCATGGTTTTGGGCTGAAGAAAAAAAGCAAGAGTTTAGTTGGTTTTTTTCATTTTTTTGCTTAAATTTTGATGCCTATTTATAGGCAAAAACCAAGGGCTTCTTTGCAATTTTTTCCCAACAATTTCCTAATTGTTCAAGGACTAAAAAGTAAAGATTTTGGGGCAAAAATAAAATTTTTTTCTTCTCCCTTTCCCAGTGGCCAAATGGCCTTTTAACATTTTTACAAAAATTTTTTCAATGGCTTTTTGGCATGATCTTAGCCATTGATCATAAAGTAGGCTTATCTACACCATACACTTTTCAAAATAACTTTCCAAATTTAAGTAAAATAATTTGTATTATGACATAATCAAGGTAATTTCATCAACTATTCATATTAATTCATTAATTAATTCGTGGTTAATTTTTTACTGTAATCCGATCCGAACGGAACTTTACTGAAATCGCGCAGGCAAGTTCTCAATGCCTCCAGTGCGATCGGTTTGTCTTATTTTGCTTCCGTTTGATCAGAATTCTCTACCGTAAATTTCTATTATTTTAGTACATTTCAATGCACTCTCTAGGGTTTTCAGCTTTGATTTCGAACCGTCTCACCCAATTATATCTGGTAAGATTTTTCATCCCCGAACACACACACTTTAACACTACCAGAACATTTTTATACTATTGACAACAGTGTTGGAATACAACTTTTTCACATTTTATTCATTAAAATTGTTATACACATACAATTTTAACCTATTTCGAGAATCTAAAATTCCCAATTATCACATTCATCCCTCCTTATAGAATTTTCATCCTCGAAAATTTAGAACAAGTAGGGGTACAAGTTCTTCATTTCATTTTCACGCTTCCATGTAGCCTCTTCAATGTTGTGATTTTTCCACAGCACTTTGACTAATGGGATTGTTTTATTCCTCAAAACTTTATCTTCGCGCGCTAGTATTTGAGGAGATCTCTCCTCATAGGTCAGATCTTCCTGAATCTGGATCGGTTCATGTTTCAGTACATGGGATGGATCTGATATGTACTTCCGTAGCATTGACACGTGAAACACATTATGTACTGCCGACATTTCTGGAGGTAATGGTAATCTATAGGCGACTTTACCTATGCGTTCGATGATCTCGTATGGTCCAATATATCTTAGACTTTACTTCCCCTTCTTTCTGAACTGCATTATCCCTCTCGTTGGTGAAACTCTTAGAAATACGAAATCCCTTTCATTGAACTCCAGGGATTTTCGTCTTTTGTCCGCGTAGCTTTTATGTTGGCTCTGGGCTATCTTCATCCGCTGCTGTATTTTTATAATTGCATCCACTGTTTCTTGGACGAAATCAGACTTATGTAGTTGTTTCTCTTGTAGGTCGCACCAGTGAACCGGTGATCTACACTTTCTTCCGTACAAAGATTCATAAGGTGCCATACCTATCGAAGGTTGGTAGCTGTTGTTATACAAAAATTCTACCAATGGAAGTTTCTCATTCCAGCTCCCTGGAAAATCTATTATACATGCACGCAGCATGTCTTCGAGAGTCTAAATGGTTCGCTCAGATTGTCCATCTGTCTGCAGATGAAATGCTGTACTCAGTCGTACTTCTGTTCCCATAGCCTCTTGTACACATGTCTAGAAGTTCGAAGTGAATCATGGATCATGATCTGACACAATGGATTTAGGAACTCCATGTAGCCTGACTATGTGGTTAACATACAAACTTGCTAACCTTTCCAATGAGAAGGTCGTCTTTATTGCGATGAACCTTGCCGTCTTTGTCAGCCCATCTACAATAACCCAGATGACATCATAGCATTCTCGAGTCTTTGGTAGTCCCATTACAAAATCCATCATGATATGCTCCCACTTCCACTCAGGAATCTCTAACGGCTCTAGCTTCCCACCTGGATGACGATGTTCAGCCTTAACTTTTTGGCACGTCATACACTTACTTACAAACTCCATGTGACACCTTAAATTTTATTTAAGGGTCAATATATAATTCAAATAAAATTAGTGTGCCAAAAATTAATTAAAAACCCTTTGGAAACCCTAGGTTGGTTTCCTAGTCAAATTCCACTCAAAAAGTCAACAATTTTGACTTCAAAAACCCTAAAATATTCGGCCATTACTTGGGATTTTTAATTAAAATTTAAATCCCACAAATCCAAGGAGGATTCAAACTCAAAGTTCATCCCTTAAATAAAAAGAAGAAATTCGGCCATAAAGTGTAGGAAATAAAGGAGATTTGATTTGAATTAAAAGCTAGGTCAAAACTTAATCAAAATTCAAATTTTTTTTCCTTAAAAACTAATGGGTAATTTCAGCCACTTAAGGAAAAATAAGGAGAGAAAAACCTAGCCTCAAAACAGCACAAAAATCTCCCCTTTTTTCCCCCTCAAAATATTCGGCCAAGCAAGGAAACAAAAAGGAAAGAAAATAAAAAAAAAAACCTAGTATAAAAACCCTCTTTCAACTCTCATTCACCTTTCCTTTCACTCTCAAAATTCGGCCAGCCTCACCCTATTTCCTCTCTGAATTTTTCTCCCCCAAAACACACCCAAAACAGCAAGCAAAACCTACCTAAAGGCAGCTCAAGGATTCAACAATTTTTAAGACAAAAACAAGGTAAGAAATCAACTTTTTCCTTCCTTCTCCTTTTGATTTGAACCCCAAAATTTATATGGTTTTTCTCCACTGTTTTCCCTACTGTTTTGAAGACTCCAACACTCACACAAATTCAGCCAAAAAGGAGACCAAGCATCAAAAATAGTGCAGCACAAACAAGGTGTGAATTTCTCTCTCTAAAACCCTAAAAATTTTGCTCATTGCTTGATTCGTGGATCACGTCATCGCAATGCTTGTGCGATAATCGAGGTAGGACTTTCTAGCCTTTTCTGGGAGTAGTCAAGTGTTTTAAATTTCCCTGTTTTATCGATGGCATGCTGTTTTCAGTTTATGAAATTATTATCCTATTTTTGATGAAATAAACGCATGCAACGTGTTTTGTAATAAATGTGTATTTTAAAGCGTGTTTTGATTAATGGCATAATATAACTTGGTAAATACCATCTTTTGAATAATCCGGTGAACATAATTGAGCTCTAGTTCACGATCATTGTAAATGATGCTTGCGTCCCAAAGTTGATGCCATGGGGGAAGGTCCCTAAACCTGCGCAGGGCCGTTCGGCCTATTTAGACCGTAACGAGATGATCTAGGATAATTCAATTCAAGGCACATATATTATAGCTACGAAAACTCCTCACTCAAAATATGATGGTTTATTTTAATGATTTATTATTTTTAATATTGGGGCACGTATATTGCAGCTACGCTAAGTCCTCAGCAGAATAAAACTCGTGTTAAAAATGTTTTCACGAAATTGTTGATTATTTTTGGAAATAATTATTATGCCGTGTATTCTTAAATTGTTAATTATTTTTGAAAACAATTATTATGTCATACTTTTAAATGTTACCTGTTTAATCCACCTTTGTTTCTGTCCTACTGAGCCAGCGCCCACGTCCCTTTTTCTTTGTGATTTCGAAATGACTACTTCCAGGTGCGGAAGGTAGCAGTTCCGAAAATCGTTGAGCTATCTGTTTCTACCAAAGATGATGCTATCCGTTTTCTCCAACTTCTTCTTTCTGTTTCTCGTTCTGATGTAATGAGACTTTAAGTTTGGACTTTATTTCACGTTATTTAAATTTCATGCTTGGGAATATTTTATGGTTGGTAATTTCTTTTAAAGACCAATTTTGTGTTTGGTTTCTGCATTAAAATTTATTTATTTTCTACTTTATTTTATTATGTGGTTATGATGCTACTCTATAAATAATTAGGCTTAGCTAAATTATGATGTTGACCCGTTTTTCGTAATAAATTTTTTTCCTTAAATCTCGGGTTGATATCATGATTTGGCTACCGTGTCACGTATCTAAATTATGGGCCGTGACAAATAATGGTATCAGAGCCCCAGGTTTTCAAAAGGGTTTTCATCAAAACGTTTTCAAAATACCCAAGCATAGTTTTCTTACTCTTAGAAGCTTATAGGATTTCCTCTTCCTTCAATCTTATGCAGCAAAATGGCTCGTCCCGGCATGCGTAGTCAGAGGTAGCAGAGAGGCAACGATGAAGAGAACCCCGGGAACACACATCCTCATGGGAGTCAGAATGCAGCGTTTCCTGCACCAAATGATCAGCTAACGGCGACGCAAAATCTCACGGCGGCGATACAGGCTCTCCTCACCGTCTTACCTTTTGGAACACCTAACCCAGCTCCTATAGCCAATGTTGTTCCTAATGAGACCCAGAGAGTGGGGAGTTCTTCTCAGACTCCTCAGCAAACACCTACCACCGAAAACCCTACCTCTGGAGTAGTACCTACCCAGCCTATGATACATCCTAAACAGGCAGCCCTAACTCTTTTCTTTAAGCCTTACGTACCCACTTTCGACGGCACGGGCATAGAGATGGATGCCGACTACTGGTTTGATGCCATTCGCAAGCAGCTAAAGTTGACCGCCATACCCGTAGAGTTCTGGGTTGAGTTTGCTTCCAAGAAGCTGGTGGGTCTAGCCTCTACCTGGTGGGCTAGTATCGAGGATGGTTTGACAGAGGAGCAGAGGTCTTCTTGGACAGTTTTCGAGGAGCGTTTTCACGAGCGTTTCTTTTCAGCTTAGTTCTGCGACAGAAAAGCTAGGGAGTTCGTCCGTTTGAAGCAAGGGTCTATGTTAGTGCGGGAATATGAAGCCAAGTTCACCGAGTTGGCCCGGTATGCGAAGAATCAGGTTTTGGATGAAGCTACTAAGTGTCTCTGCTTTGAGGAAGGGCTTAGCCTCTATGTGAAGAGGGGTGTACAACCATTCCAGATCAAGGATATCTACCAGCAGATAGTTGCTAAGGCTTGACAGTGGAAGAGGGCGACAAGGAGTTCCTTAAAGCTCGTAACGGAAACAAGTCTGGACCAATCCGCAACAAGCCTCAGCACAAGCCGCAGACTCCTTACCAGAAGAACCAACAGTCTCAGGGATCGGGTTCTCGTCAGTTTTCTAGACAGCGACAGGGTCGGGTGAATGTGATTACCTGCTTCGAGTGTGGTTATGAAGGCCACAAAAGAAATGTCTGCCCGAAGAGACAGTCAAGAGACAATGCTCATAGACATCATCATCAGCAGAATCAGAATGGTCTTCCACAGTGGCAACAGTTTACTTCCCAGTCTTCGCAGTCACAGCGCCCTCAGATTCCGGCTCCCCATAAGCCTCAGCGCACGAGCCAGTACACTGCACCTTATGCTCCACATGCTACACCGCTACAGTAGTTCCCAGTGTCGAGTTATCAGAGACCACCACCATAGGGTCAGAGTACGGGCTATCAGCGAGGGAATACAGCTCAAAATCGTGGTAAGGCACCACAGGTACACACTCTTGGAGCTGACAGCATGGAGATAGATCATACACCGACTGCATTAGATTGTATAATTCCTATCTTTGGTACATATGCACATGTTTTGTTTGACACCGGGGCTACACACTATTTTATAGCCCAACATTATGCTCGTTCACTTGGTTTAAAACTGTAAAATCTTGACTCTCCCTTATGTGTGAAATCCCCGTTGGGCATGACTACTGTTAGTGATGGGTGTCAAGCCTATGTTTATGTTGGGGATGTTTGTTTAGAGGCATCACTTGTGGTAATGTCTATGTTTGCTTATGATGTTATTTTGGGATATGACTGGCTTTCCCGATATAGGATTATGCTTGATTGTCGTAATCGTCGCATTATCTTTACAATTGATTTCGGACATATGGTGTCCTATCAGTTAATCTTAGTTTCAGATGTTGATAGATCTGCTAGGAGGTTAGTGTCGAAGAGTAGATAGGGTATTCTTTGCTTCTTATCCTTGTATGTAGTGGAAGGATCCAGTCCTGAAAAGAGTACCCAACCTATACCTGTTGTCGATAGTTTTCCAGATGTTTTTGCAAAAGCTCTTCCAGGTTTACCGCCTCATCAAGAAATAGAGTTTCGTATCGACTTAGTTCCCGGAATAGCTCCTTTTGCTTCTGCTCCGTATCGTATGGCACCTCTATAGATGAAAGAGTTGAGCAAGCAGCTGGATGAGTTGAGATCGTTGGGCTTTATCCGAGACAGTAACTCACCTTAGGGTTCGTCAATCCTTTCTGTGAAGAAAGCCGACGGTTCGCTACGTCTCTGTGTGGACTACAGAAAGCTCAACAGTGTGACCATAAAAAATAAGTATCCTTTACCACGTATAGATGACTTGTTCGATTAGTTGGGTAGAGCTTGTTTCTTTTCCAAGGTTAATTTGAGATCCGGTTATCATCAGCTTCGTGTTAGAGAGGAGGATATCCCAAAGACAGCATTCCGAACAAGGTATGGCAGTTTTGAGTTCTTAGTAATGCCTTTCGATTTGACAAACGCGCCAGCAGCCTTCATGGATATGATGAATAGAGTCTTCCGACCTTTTCTTGACAAGTTCGTCATCGTATTCATCGACGACATCCTCATCTACTCCTGAACTCGTGAAGATCATGTACAGCATCTCAGTATAGTTTTACAGACTCTTCGTGAACATCAGTTGTACGCCAAGAAAGAAAAATGTGAGTTTTGGATGACAGAGGTTAAGTTTCTCGGGCATATCATCTCAGGAGACGGTATATCAGTTGATCCATCCAAGGTTGAAGCGATTCTTAAGTGGGAACGACCGAAGAATGTTCCAGAGATCCGAAGCTTCTTGGGCTTAGCGGGATATTATCAACATTTTGTACAGGACTTCAGCAAGCTTGCCGCTCCCCTCACCAATCTGACAAAGAAGGATGTACCTTTCATTTGGGAGAACAGCTGTGAGTCAGTTTTCCAAGAGTTAAAGAGTCGTTTGACGTCTGCACCTATCCTTATCATTCCGGATCAGGATCAAGTATATGATGTCTACACCGATGCTTTTCATCAAGGTCTTAGAGTAGTTTTGATGCAACAGAACCGAGTTGTCGCTTATGCCTCACGACAGCTGAAATAACATGAATGAAACTACCCTACACATGATCTAGAGTTAGCTACAGTAGTGTTCACACTTAAGATTTGGCATTGTTATCTGTATGGTGCCAGTTTTAGACTGTTTTCAGATCACAAGAGTTTGAAATACCTAGCTACACAGAAAGATCTCAACCTGCGTCAGAGAAGATGGGTAGAATAAATGCAAGACTACGCCTTCCAAGTAGAGTACCATCCAGGTAAAGCAAACGTGGTTGCAGATGCACTAAGTAGGAAAAGAGAGGCAGTTCCTAATCCTGATCATGATGCTTCTATAATGGCTATGCAGATAGATGAGTGGGAAAAGGATAGAGTTCTTACAGCTTATCAGGTTCGTTTTGGCAAAGTTTAGGGTCACCCAGTGTTGTACAACTTAGTGATGGAACCAGACTACGTACAGAGGATCAAGGAGAATCAGTAGGCAGATACACGTTTCGTTGACATCCGAGATAGATTGTTAAAGGGCAAGCATATTGCAGAGTGGTCGATGGACGCCAGTTGAATTCTTTACAATGAGGGTCGCTTAGTAGTGCCACACATCACAGAGCTTATACAGGAGATCTTGTCAGAGTTTCATCAGTCGAGGTTCGCCATGCACCCAAGTGGAAACAAGATGTATCAAAACCTAAGACGGCAGCTTTGGTGGAGAGGTATGAAGTTAGATGTGAAGAACTTCGTAGCCAACTGTTTGACGTGTCAGAAGGTAAAGGTAGTACGAGAGAGACCCATAGGTCTGCACCAACCACTTCCAATACCTCGGTGGAAGTGGGATAGCATAGGAATGGACTTCTTAACTGGCTTACCGAGAGCACAGGATGGATCTGATGGAGTCTGGGTAGTTGTAGATCGTCTCACGAAGATCGCGCACTTCATCCCGTTCAAGACGACTTGCAACAGGAACCAGCTAGCCGAGCTTTACATTAGGAACATAGTCAGATTGCATGGAGTCCCTTCAATGATCATTTCTGATCGTGATAGCGCTTCAACGCTCGCTTTTGGCAAAGTCTATAGGAAGCTCTAGGCACAGAACTGAACTTCAGCACCGCTTTTCATCCGCAGACAGATGGTCAGTCAGAGCGTCTCATACAGATTCTCGAGGATATGCTACGTGCCTGCGTTCTTGATCTTGGAGATGGATGGAGCAAACACCTCTACATGGCAGAGTTCGCATACAACAACAGTTATCAAGCGAGTATCGGAATGGCACCCTTTGAAGCATTGTACGGAAAGCCTTGTCGATCACCCATCTATTAGGTTGACAACCAGGAAGCACCAGTGGGTGGACTCGATATGATCCTAGACCAGTACGAGAAGATTGCCATCATCAAACAACGACTTCTAATAGCACAGAGTCGACAGAAGAGCTATGCAGATCAACGCAGAAAGCCATTGGAGTTCGAGGTCGGCGAGTTTGTATTGCTAAAGGTGTAACCGAAGAAAGGTATCTCTCGTTTCGGAGTTAAAGGGAAGCTAGCACCGCGTTACATTGGACCTTTTGAGATCGTACACAGAGTTGGGAAGGCTGCATATGAGCTGAAGTTACCCAACACCTTAGGAGTGCACAACGTTTTCCACGTATCGATGCTGAGGAAGAGTGCATGAACCGAGTCCGAAGTCATTTCAACAGATGATGTAGAAATCCAACCAAATGTCTCTTACGTTGAGGTTCCGATGAAGATTTTGGATCGTAAGGACAAGCAGCTGAGAACGAAAACAATACCCATGGTGAAGGTTCTTTGGATTAACCATGGTGAAGAGGAAGCCACATGGGAAACCGAGAAAGATATGCGCGAGAACCATGCTGAATGGTTCGCTAAGCAGTAGAGTACATGTAATGTAGTCGACCTAAGATTGTTTTGTAACCCTACTCTGTTCATAGTGGCAGATATACCACTATATGTTTTGAAAGGTGCATTTAGATTACTTAATGAAATGAGAAGTTATTCATATTCTTATTCTCTTCTTTAGTGTGGAGTAATTCTTAAAGTTTCGAGGACGAAACTATTTTTAGTAGTAGATATTTATGACGCCTTAAATTTTATTTAAGGGTCAATGTATAATTGAAATAAAATTAGTGTGCCAAAAATTAATTAAAAACCTTTTGGAAACCCTAGGTTGGTTTCCTAGTCAAATTCCACTCAAAAAGTCAACAATTTTGACTTCAAAAACCCTAAAATATTCGGCCATTACTTGGGATTTTTAATTAAAATTTAAATCCCACAAATCCAAAGAGGATTCAAACTCAAATTTCATCCCTTAAATAAAAAAAAGAAATTCGGCTATAAAGTGTAGGAAATAAAGGAGATTTGATTTGAATTAAAAGCTAGGTCAAAACTCAATCAAAATTCAAATTTTTTTTCCTTAAAAACTAATGGGTAATTTCGGCCACTTAAGGAAAAATAAGGAGAGAAAAACCTAACCTCAAAACAGCACAAAAATCTCCCCTTTTTTTCCCCTCAAAATATTAGGCCAAGCAAGGAAACAAAAAGGAAAGAAAATTAAAAAAAAAAACCTAGTATAAAAACCCTCTTTCAACTCTCATTCACCTTTCCTTTCACTCTCAAAATTCGGCCAGCCTCATCCTATTTCCTCTTCGAATTTTTCTCTCCCAAAAGACACCCAAAACAGCAAGCAAAACCTACCTAAAGGCAGCTCAAGGATTCAACAATTTTTTAGACAAAAACAAGGTAAGAAATCAACTTTTTCCATCCTTCTCTTTTTGATTTGAACCCCAAAATTTATATGATTTTTCTCCACTGTTTTCCCTACTGTTTGGAAGACTCCAACACTCACACAAATTCAGCCAAAAAGGAGACCAAGCATCAAAAATAGTACAGCACAAATAAGGTGTGAATTTCTCTCTCTAAAACCCTAAAAATTTTGCTCATTGATCCCCTTTCAAAAACCCTATGATCACATGTGTACAATTTTATGATTTTTGCCAATTCAATTCTTGGGTTATGTTAATGACATATAAATAAGGTTCTCCACAGAATTTCATGACCATTGGAATTGAATTGGTTTGAGGCTAATTGAAATTCGGACAGAAAAACGGAAATCTGGAAAATTACCATATAAATAGTAAATTTGTGTCAGCCATAACTTGAGGTTTAAAAACGATTTTTGAGTGAATCTTGAGCCCAAAATTAAATTCAAGATGTCCCCTAAATGCTTGCAAAATTTCAGAACCAAAATCATCCGTCGGCCTAGTCAAAATAGTTTTCTAAGATAGGCGGACAGAACTGCCAGTTTTTGAACTGAAACTAAAACCCTAATTTTATGCCTGAAAACAACCCCTCGGGTTTTGGCCAAATTGAATAAGCAAACGATGTCTAAAAACTATAAAAATTATATGAAATTAAAGCTACGGATGTCTAGTTTAACATATTAAAAATTTAGAATTTTTGGAATTAAAAATGAATTAATATTGATTTTACAGTCTGCCTATGTCTAGTAATATCCTAACTTAGGGTTTTTCACAAATTTTAAATCCCAAATGTTTATTAAACATTTTAAAATCCTTTTGTGGCACACTAAAATGATTGGATGATTATGTCTAGACCTAGACTGATCATATGTTGTGATTATAGGATTTATTTGATGTTCTTGCTTGATTCGTGGATCACGTCATCGCAACGCTTGTGCGATAATCGAGGTAGGACTTTCTAGCCTTTTCTGAGAGTAGTCAAGTGTTTTAAATTTCCTTGTTTTATCGATGGCATGCTGTTTTTAGTTTATGAAATTATTATCCTGTTTTTGATGAAATAAACGCATGCAACGTGTTTTGTAATAAATGTGTATTTTAAAGCGTGTTTTGATTAATGGCATAATATAACTTAGTAAATACCATCTTTTGAATAATCTGGTGAACATAATTGAGTTCTAGTTCACGATCATTGTAAATGATGCGTGCGTCCCAAAGTTGACGCCATGGGGGAAGGTCCCTAAACCTGCGCAGGGCCGTTCGGCCTATTTAGACCGTAACAAGATGATCTAGGATAATTCAATTCGAGGCACGTATATTATAGCTACGACAAGTCCTCACTCAAAATATGATGGTTTATTTTAATGATTTATTATTTTTAATATTGGGGCACGTATATTGCAGCTATGCTAAGTCCTCAGCAGAATAAAACTCGTGTTAAAAATGTTTTTACGAAATTGTTGATTATTTTTGGAAATGATTATTATGCCATGTATTCTTAAATTGTTAATTATTTTTGAAAACGATTATTATGTCATACTTTTAAATGTTACATGTTTAATCCACATTTGTTTCTGTCCTACTGAGCAAGCGCTCACGTCCCTTTTTCTTTGTGATTTTGAAATGACTACTTCCAGGTGCGTGAGGTAGCAGTTCCGAAAATCGTTGAGCTATCTGTTTCTACCGAAGATGATGCTATTCGTTTTCTCCAACTTCTTCTTTCTGTTTCTCGTTCTGATGTAATAAGACTTTAAGTTTGGACTTTATTTCACGTTATTTAAATTTCATGCTTGGGAATATTTTATGGTTGGTAATTTCTTTTGAAGACCGATTTTGCGTTTGGTTTCCACATTAAAAAGTATTTATTTTCTACTTTATTTTATAATGTGGTTATGATGCTACCCTATAAATAATTAGGCTTAGCTAAATTATGATGTTGACCCGCTTTTCATAATAAATGTTTTTCCTTAAATCTCGGGTTGATATCATGATTTGGCTACCGTGTCACGTGTCTAAATTATGGGCCGTGACACTCCATTATATCCTTCTTCATTCCTTTGCACCAGAATGGCAACTTCAGATCTTGGTACATCTTACTGACTCTGGAATGTATTGAATAGGGCGTTTTATGAGCTTCGGCCATAATTTGCCTTCTTAATTCTTCATTATCTGGAACCTGAATTCTCCCCTGATGTAGGATTAATCCATCTTCAGATGCTTCCTCCTACGGGCTTGTTAGTGTCGAATCTTACTTCTGAGCTTCTCTGATGTCTTTATACAATGTTGACTCCAGTTGTATCGTAGCTAGTTCTCCGGTTATTAGCTCCATCTCCAACATGTTGATTTCCTACTGTAATGGCTTTGGAAATTTTTCAATCGGCAGTTACTGTGGAACAGTAGATTTCCTACTTAATGCATCTGCAACGCGATCGGCCTTTCTTGGGTGATAGAGGATTTCATAATCATAATCATTTACCAGCTCTAGCCATCGCCTTTGCCGCATATTTAGCTCCTTCTGTGTGAAGAAATATTTCAGACTCTGGTGGTCCATATAAATCTGACACTGAGGTCCATATAAATAGTGACGCCAGATCTTTAACGCGAACACTACTGCGGCAAGCTCCAGATCATGCGTGGGATAATTCTTCTCATGGTCCTTTAATTGACGCGAGGCATAGGCAATCACCTTATCGCCTTGCATCAGGATGGCTCTTAATCCCATTTTTGAAGCGTCGTTGTATATCACAAACATCTCCCCTTCCATCGAAAGTATAAGTATTGGCATGCTCATTAGTCATTTCTTCAGCTCTTGGAAGCTTTTCTCACACTGTTCCGTCCATTCATACTTCTTTTCCTTGCATGTAAGAGCTGTGATTGGAGCGGCAAGTCGTGCAAATCCTTCAATGAATCTTCTATAATAGCCAGCTAGACCTAAGAAACTTCGTATTTCCGTCACGCTCTTAGATATGGGCCACTCGTTGATCGCCTCCACTTTCGCAGGGTCCACAGTGATTCCTTCCTTGGAAACCACATGTCTGAGGAAATATACTCTATTCAGCCAGAATTCACATTTAGAGAATTTGGCATAGAGTTGATGTTCCCTTATCGTTTGCAAAACAATTCTCAAATGCTCTTCATGCTCTTCACGAGTCTTTGAATATATAAGAATGTCATCGATGAAAACAATAACAAACTTATCTAGATATTAATTAAAGACTCAATTCATCAGGTCCATAAAGGCTGCTGGCGCATTTGTTAACCCAAATGGCATTACCAGAAATTTGTAATGACCATAATGGGTCCGAAATGCGGTCTTGTGGATGTCACTCTCCTTGATCTTCAGTTGATGATATCCTGATCGCAGATCAATCTTGGAGAATACGGCTACACCTGTGAGTCGATCGAACAGGTCATCAATCCTAGGTAGCGGATACCTATTCTTGATAGTAACCTTGTTCAGTTCTCGATAATCGATACACATCCGGAATGAGCCATCTTTCTTCTTAATAAACAGCACTGGAGCACCCCATGAGGAATAGCTTGGGTGTATGAATCCTTTATCAAGAAGTTCCTTCAGCTGTTCCTGTAATTCTTTTAACTCTGCCTGTGCCATCCGGTATGGTGCCTTTGAGATTGGTGCAGTTCCTAGTATCAACTCGATTTCGAAGGAAATTTCTCGTTCAAGTGGTAGTCTTGGTAACTACTCTGGAAAGACATCAATGAACTCCTTTATGATAGGAACGTGTTTGGGTTAGAGCTTTGGTTCCTTTGTCATGTCTAAAACACCTGCTAGGTATACAGCACAACCGCTAGACATCATCCTTTTTGCTTCCATTGAGTTGATCATTATCTTCTTTGATCTTCGTGACGTATCAACATACTCAAATCCCTCTTCTTCGTCAGGTTGAAACCTTATCATCCGTTTCCGGCAATCGATCGTAGCTCGATACTTCCCTAGGAAATCTATTCCTAGTATTATATCGTAGTCGGCAAGCTCCATCACGATTAATTCTGCAAATAACTCCCTATTATTGGCACATGCGATAACCAGTAATTGGACATCAAGACTTCCCCGAGGGTAATGCAGTTTTAAATGTCATACCCACGTTGTCCTTAGGATATCCTATCCTTTTAGCAAATTGGTGTGAAATGAAAGAATGCATAGCTTCAGAGTCAAATAAAACAGACGCCAAATTATTAGCGACAGAAAGCTGACCTGTCACTACATTTGATGTTCCCGCTTCTGCCTCTACCTTTATATAGACCATAATTCTTGCATCTGCTCGAGGCAAGCGTTCTTGTCTTTCCTGCCTCTCAGAATGGGATGACCCTTCAGGTTTGACCTGTAATGCATGTGCTTGGGGACATTATTGTGACTAAGATGAACCTTGTACGTTCTGCCTATTTTCTGGACAGTTTTTGGCAAAGTGACCGTCCTTCCCACACTGAAAACAGGCATTTGGGGCCAATCTACCTCAACCTGAATGTCTTTTCCCACAGTTCACGCAGTCTCAAACCATAGGGCTAGCATTATTGTTTGTTCTTCTCTGTTGGTTCCTATTCCTGGAATTGTTTACTTTTCTCTTTCCCTAAGACTGTTGGCCAGAAGTGCTTGGCTGTCCAACCTTGACAATCGAACTCTGCTTGTTGCTTTGTCTAGTTTGAGGTCCAGCTTGTATAGCTTTGGTCAAGATCTTTTCCTTCTTCTTCACATCCCAGACCTTCTCTCTCTCTTCCTTTTGTCGGATCAGATAATACTCTGCCCTTAATGCACGGCTAAAACAATCAGATACAGTGTCAGGCGGCGTCAACCCACTGTCGACCAATGCTAAAATCTCAGAATAAAACATCCCTAGCATCTTCTGGATTTTCTCCCTCTCAGTGGTGACAGTGTATGGGCATAGTCTAGATAACTAATCAAACTTATTGCAGACTTCTATCACTGTCATGTCCCCTTGCTTTAGCTCTGCGAACTCTCTTTGTTGTGGTCTCAACAGCGCTAGATTATAATACTTCTGATTGAATTCCTCCAGAAAATCCAACCAAGACATGGTATACATGTTTCTCCTTAACTTAACCGACTCCCACCAAAACCTTGCATCCCTTTCTAGAACAAAGGACGCACACAGAATCTTCTCATGGTCATTTAGCTCCGTAAACTCCAATATCGTGTGGAGTGAAGACAACCACTCCTCAGCATCCAGAGAGCCCTGAAACTCTGGTGGCCTCATGCGTCGAAATCTTTCATATAATGGCTCGATATTGATCCTAGGTTGTGGTTGGGGTTGTACCACTTCTTCTTGTGTCGCTGGCGGTACTTCTGGCTCTAGTGCGGCCATTTGTGGTGCTTGGTCTTCTTCCTATAACTGTCTCTGCTCCATTTGCTCAAGTCTTTGTCTTAACTCAGCATTTTCTCTCATTTGAGCTTCTATTAAGGCTTCTAGCTCGTCCACTCTTTTGGACAATACTAGACGTCCTCGCATATTCCATAGATTTCTTGGGTTCACCATCTTATCCTATTTCCTAAAATCGCATAAGAATCGATCATTAGGTTTTTCACAATCATATTTTTACAATATAAGTACAAATAATTTTGATCATCACATAATTTCAACATTTCACACATTGAATATGTCAAAATATGGTTATCATTTCCTTCAATTTCAAAAGTACATTAGCTTGAAGGCTTTCCTCAAAATAGCCTTTCAACGCTGTCATATATACACATATATAGTTATATATATACATATTCATACAACACATGTATTTCTACTACTAGTCTCCTAGCTGAGGTTCCTCTGGAATCACCAAAAACTCGATTGGATCCATTTCCTCATTGTCTGTTCCGTTTCCGGCCTCAGACGGCGTTGAAACTTTAGCTGGATTTGCTCCTTCTGGTTGTCTCGATGGACCTGCCTCATGATTGTTTGCCATCGGCCCAGATCCATATAGGCGGTCTAACATTGCTTCTTGTAGCAACTGTTCATGCCTCTTGTGTACCATGCGCTCCATCATCATCTCCTCTTCTACCTTGGCTACATCGATAATGAACTCGCGTAAGGTAGCAGGGTATAAAGGGGTTACTCTCTGTCATAGGTCTAGGGTGAGTCCCTTCCAAAATATATCACAAAAGTTATCATTTATGATGTTGGTTAGAGGACACGCCCTTACGATGCTATCTTGGAATCTGACCGCATATGAAAATACAGTGTCACTCAACATCATCTGCTGCCTCTCTGCCTTTAAAACAAAATCTCTGACATCTGCATAACTGGGCATGGCCGGTGGTGGTGATACTGTCCTACTCTCAGGAGGGCCTACCACTGGTGTGTTGGAAAATAAACCGGTAAAAACGTATCAGAGTGGCTCAGCGGAACAATAAAAATTTTTAGATCGTTAAATATCTCATGATGCCATATACAATAAATCAACAACAATTAAAACTCATACCTCAAGGACGCCAATCTGCAGGAGGAGAATGACCGAAGGCTTCAACCAACTAGCCTTCTCTACTATTCTCCAATTCCCGAATGGTTGAGTGTGTGGGCACTCTGAACCTCGATCGGTATGCTAGCACTGCTAGTCTTCTTCCGACCACCCAGATCTCTAAAGAACTTTATTGTCATAATGAGCTGTGCAACAATAAGCCTGCTCACCTGAGAGTCTGTGGTCTAAGAGAACTGGAGTGGCAGGACCTCTATTTATAGACCTGCATGAGGTGATTCTCTGAATTTGAATTGGATTAGGAAAAGATATTTTCCCTTATCCAAACCCATAAAATCTGAATTTTTCCAAGGGAGAATCTCCACTAAAAATTCGGTTTTCTTTGGATAAATCCAATCCAAATCAAAACAAGATTTTAACTAGAATTTTATCTCCCTTTTTCAACCCAAAAAATCCGAAAATTTCAAGGTGAATCTTCCCTAAAGATTTCGGCCATTATGGATAAAGGAGAATCAAAAATTCCACTAGGTTTTTCAAGCTTGAATCTCATCTCAACCTTATCCAAAATAGCCGAATTTCCTAGGAGATTTTCTCCCTAATTTCAGCCACTTTTCAGGGAAGGAGAGAATCCAAATTCAACTAGGATTGAAACTTGAATTTTCCCTTGAATCCTATCCACAAAAAACCGAAATTTGCTTGAGGATTATCCTCAAAATTTCGTCCCTTATTTGTTGGGATTTGGATTCAAAATTCAAGTAGGATTCTAACAAGATTATCCTCTCCAAATCCAACTCAAATTCGAATTTCAAACCTTGCGGATTTTCCACAACAAATTCGAATCCTACTGGGACTGTGATTCAAAATTTGAATTTCAAATTTCAAATTCAAATTTCAAATTCAAATTTCAAATTTCAAATTTCAAATTTAAAATTTAAATTTCAAATTCAAATTTCAAATTCAAATTTCAAATTCGAATTTGAAATTCAAATTTCAAATTCAAATTTCAAATTCAAATTTCAAATTTCAAATTTCAAAATTCAAATTTCAAATTCCACAAAAACGGTTGTATTTCATATTCTTGTTCTCATGGATAATTTTCTACAACTCCAATCCAATCTCAAATAAAATCATGGCAACTTTATTTGGAGTTCGAATAATTGTGTACTCTATTATCCAAAACAAAATCTGAATCCAACCGGAGAGAATCTTGTCTACCATCCTAATCCTGTGCCATCACCATCCATGCATAATAAACCAGCCAATAGCATACACAAATCAATTTGCCAAACGTTAAGGAATTATGTGGAGCTAGTAGAGGGACTGATTGGACATATATAATCGAGCTCCCATGATTCCATATGATCATCATTTTGTACCGAACAACTCAATCATATGATCACTAATTTCAGAGTCACACCACTATAAACCTGAAACTGAACTCCCAATTATGTACCGTATGACGTAAGCCTGTGACGAGCTACCATCCAATGACCTTGTCATATATGTAAAACCCTCATATGATATCCATGATCAGCCTTAGGTCAAAGTCCGTTTAATCCTACTGATCAGGCTATCTTAAAGTTCCATTATACCACCGAATTAAGAAAATGATTATTCACCATATGTGAATAAGAAGTCATCCGCCCAGCAGACGACCCAAGGCCTTGTCCATTTTCACATTCAGTATAATGCCTTTAAGAGGATACCTTTAACTCCTCAGAGCTATGATTTCAATATCTGCAAACAAACCCTTCATCGTATACAAGTCATGCACCCAACGAACCGGTCTATAAGCTTACTACCTCTGAGACGCTTTAGCCATTGGAACATCAAAGTACACAAGTCATATACATGAAGTAGCTCATTTACTCAGGATTAAGGTTATTGCATAATGAACGTCAAAAGCAGATTGATCCACTCATAGCGGACTACGTAGATCAATCACGCTTTAGTCCCGGTCTAATATGTCACCACCAAGCAACATATCCATGTCTCTACTTGGGAGTCCAGCTCCAGACAGTCAAGACAAACCGTCCTCTCTAAGGCTTTAGACAACATAATAGTCTTAATATGAGTTAGATGCTCGGTCTAACCCCATAGACTACAGACCATAGTTTAGACTGCTAACTTTAGAACATTGTCTTCTCGCATACAAAAGTCCATTGCATGCAACGTTCTAACAGTTTTAACACAAGCAGTCAGTGAGCCATATTTGCTTACATTTACTTTAACATGTAAATAAGACGAGGACAGATAGCAATGTAATGAATAACCTCTATGTATAATTTTATTATCCAGTTCAAAATGAATACATCAAAATGTCTCTAATACTTAGGGCATTTCCTAACATGGTGCAGCGTTCTTTTGTGGGAACTGCTTTAGCATGACTTGGCGAAACTCGACCCAATCCGTTACTAGCAGCATCTCCTAATCACAATACTCCCAATATAACCGTGCATCCTCACGGAATGTGCCAATGGCCATCAGAACCCAGCAATCCTGATCTATATCATACTGGCGCATGATGACCTTAATGTCATGTAACCAGTCTCTCATAGTGATCCCCTGTTGACCTCCCTCGAACGCCGGTGGATGACTGCCTCTAAATGCATGTACAGCTCGAACTGACACTCTGGCTCCTATACGATCTCGATCCCCCACCACAGGAATGTCTACTGCCACGGGAGGGCTCACTATCGGCCGTGGAGGTGGTGCTTGTACTGGTGCCAGTACTATTATCCTTGGTGCTAGTGGCTCAGGCACAGATGGTCGCTGTATCGCTCATTGCATCATGGATGGTCTGATCACGGGTCTAGTCCATACTCGAATCGGTCCTCTAGGTCGGTATGGATGAGGTCTCACATACGGTGGTCTAGTCATCTTAAGTCCTACAAAATATATAATTTTGAATAAATGTAAAGTTAACTAACTTAAAGAAGCTAACTTACTTGGATTGACGAGTAGATCGCGCTTCGTGTCAATAGGGATATTGTCAACCGCTCTGATACCAACCTGCGACGTCTCCTGATTCCAACCACCCGCAACCGTCATGAATCGACTCTACGACCGACCAAGACCGTTCGTGTGCCGAATCTGAGTCGTCAATTTTAAACTCTTTTGCTCATAATTCTTAAATACCGAGGCCTAAATTTTTGCCCATAAAAATTTTTTTCTTTAATACATACTTTTTCTTACGAATACCAAGTAAGAAAGCGATGTAAAATATAATACTGGCTTTTCTATGTCTTAAATAAGTACAACATATTATACAACATATATTTTATATATATGTACTGTATATTTTGTCTTCATCATATTTTCTTTGACTCAAAAAGCTCAGCGGAAAACTTATGGCAGGACCAAGTCCACGATGAGTTCCCTATCCCCTTGACATGCTTGCATCCTGCCGCCATCTAGGAATATCTATTGGACAGGTTTCTTACCTGCAACATGAACAAACTGATGAGCTAACAGGCTCAGTAACTTCAAACATACATAGAAAGAATCATATCGATTCAAAAACACAAAAAACTCAATCTCCTATGATGAATAGTACTATTCACCATGAATAGTAACTTTGACCTTTGACCGATGAATAGAACCAGTTACCCTAACTGGTTACTATTCACTTTACCCTAACTGGTACTATTCATATATCCTAATCGAATTTACATTACTCTAACGTAACTTCGATTATGCTCAATTATGATTTTTATCCTTTTGTTGATTGTTTATTCTCTGTTTGATTTCTAGTTTAGAGCTCTGTTTATGGCAGTATCGATGATTATTAGCACACTGACTGGGAGGGTCTAAGGAGCGACCTTAGAACATCGGCCTCCACAGTCCTGATAACCCCATAGGATTTAAATAAACCTCCACCATTATGTTGGAGGGGTGGTACACCTTAATGGTTTCATTACCATCTTTCAGTTTATAGTTCTGACCAAGAGATCTTGTATGTCACCTCTAGGTCACTATCCTCCATTGCCCGTAGGTCTTACTTATTTTCGTTATTTAGGATATGTTATTCTAACTAATCCCCAAATGCTTATAAGATTTTATGTCTAGTGCACACCCAGTACAAAATAGGTCAACACAGTATTTCATGTTGCAAACACAAAAATGATTGAACTTACCAATACTGCGCTAGTGTCCACTTCTGGAACTCTTCCGCAGTGCTATCTCTATTTTGGGTTCCTATAGACATAATATTATCTGTTAATACCCTGTTTTAATTATCACTTTAAAAATACATTTTTTTCACTTAACAATTCTACACATTTAAATTTTGTTTGTGGTACATGATTTGCAACATGCCCGTACTGTACCAGAGGCCTATTTTATACAAAGTTTCCAAACTTTGTATAAAAATTTTCCACCTGATTCAACATTTAGAAATCAACACAAACCAAAACATTTTTCTTTCATTTTAGCCTCGATTTACTAATTAACCACATCTAAATAATTTTTCATCACATCACATCATTCTTAGGTTTTCCATTGTATAAAACAACATCCAAAAAACCTAAAAAAAATGCATTCTAACCCTAGTTATAGCCACGGATTTTTATGCATAAACACAAAGAAAATTTCATTTTCTTTCCTAGGGTTTTTATCAACATTCTTTAACATTAAAAATTTTTCATTTCTTAATGTTCATGCCCACAGTTTTAGCAAGAAAATTACATCAAAATTTTCTTATTTCTTTATTCCAATTCATGCTTAATTCAACACATAATTGAATGAACATAAATACTAAATCAAAACATCAAAACTCATGCATTTTTCACACCATTGAAGCCACGGATTTTCAAAGGAAACATGCAAAATTTTTGCTTGTTTCTCAATCCTAATTCATGCTTTAAATACTACAACATCAAACCAATCATAGAATCAACAAATCAACAATTTTTTTCAATGTTTTTCAACACTCCAAACCCATGGATTTTCTATGGAAAATCAAGAAAAAAGGCTTCAATTTTGAAGCTTACCTTAATTAGTTGATGCCTTGAGATTGGAAATGCAATTCAAGCTAGGTTTGATGTGAAATTGAAAACAAAATTTTTGGTTTAAGGGAGGTGAAGCTCACGGTTTTGGGCTAAAGAAAAAAAAGCAAGAGTTTAGTTGGTTTTTTTTTCATTTTTTTGCTTAAATTTTGATGCTAATTTATAGGCAAAAACCAAGGGCTTCTTTGCAATTTTTTCCTAACAATTTCCTAATTGTTCAAGGACTAAAAAGTAAAGATTTTGGGGCAAAAATCAAATTTTTTTCTTCTCCCTTTCCAAGTGGCCGAATGGCCTTTTAACATTTTTACAAATTTTTTTTCAATGGCTTTTTGGCATGATCTTAGCCATTGATCATAAAGTAGGCTAATCTACACCATACACTTTTCAAAATTACTTTCCAAATTTAAGTAAAATAATTTGTATCATGATATAATCAAGGTGATGTCATCAACTATTCATATTAATTCATTAATTAATTCGTGGTCAATTTTTTACTGTAATCCGATTTGAACGGAACTTTACCGAAATCGCGTAGGCGAGTTCTCAGCGCCTCTAGTGTGATCGGTTTGTCTTATTTTGCTTCTATTTGATCAAAATTCTCTACCATAAATTTCTATTGTTTTAGTACATTTCAATGCGTTCTCTAGGGTTTTCGGCTCTGATTTCGAACCGTCTCACCCAATTATGTCCGGTAAGATTTTCCATCCCCGAACTAACATACTTTAACACTGCTAGAACATTTTACACTATTCACAATAGTATTGGAATACAACTTTTTCACATTTTATTCATTAAAATTGTTATACACATACAATTTTAACTTATTTCGAGAATCTAAAATTCCCGGTCATCATAAAGTGAATCCAAATTCAACTGGGATTGAAACTTGAATTTTTCCATGAATTTTATCCACAAAAAATCTAAAAATCCCATAAGGATGATCCTTAAAATTTTCATCCATTATTGTTAGGATTTGGATTCAAAATTCAAGTAGGATTCTAACAAGATTTTCCTCTCTATATCCAACTCAAATTCGAATTTCATTCCTTGTGGATTTATGACAAGAAATTCGAATCCCACTTGGACTGTGATTCAAAATTTGAATTTCAAATTTCAGTTTCAAATTTCAAATTTCAAATTTCAAATTTCAAATTCAAATTTCAAAATTTAATTTTCAAATTTCAAAAAATTCAAATTTGAAATTCAAATTTCAAATTCAAAATTCAAATTTCAAATTTCAAAATTCAAAATTCAAATTTCAAATTTCAAAATTCAAAATTTCAAAATCCACAAAACAATTATATTTCAATTCTTGTTCTCATGGATAATTTTCTACAACTCCAATTCAATCTCAAATAAAATCATGGCAACTTTATTTGGAGTTTGAATAATTGTGTACTCTATTATCCAAAACAAAATCTGAATCCGACCAGAGAGAATCTTGTCCACCATCCTAATCCTATGTTAACACCATCCATGCATAATAAAATAGCCAATAGCATACACATATCAATTTTGCCAAACGTTAAGGAATTAGGCGGAGCTAGTAGAGGAACCAATTACACATATATAATCGGGCTCCCGTGAATCCATATGATCATCATTCTTTACCGAATAACTCAATCATATGATCACTAATTTCGGAGTCACACCACTATAAACTTGAAACTGAACTCCCAATTATATACCATATTACGTAAGCCTATGATAAGCTATCGTCCAATGACCTTATCATGTATGCAGAACCCTTATATGATATCCATGATCAGCCTTAGGTCAAAGTCTGTTTAATCCTACTGATTAGGCTATCTTAAAGTTCTATTATACTATCGATTAAAGAAAATGATTATTCACCATATGTGAATAAGAAGTCATCCATCCAGCAGACGACCTAAGGCCTTGTCCATTTTCACATTCAGTATAATGCCTTTAAGAGGATACCCTTAACTCTTCATTAGAGCTATATTCTGATATCTATAAATAAACCCTTCATCGTATACAAGTCATGCACCCAACGAACTGGTCTATAAGCTTACTACCTTTGAGACGCTTTAGCTATTGGAACATCAAAGTACACAAGTCATATACATGAAGCTATTTATCTACTCAGGATTAAGGTTACTATACAATGAACGTCAAAAGCAGATCGATCCACTCAAAGTAGACTTCATAGATCAATCACGCTTTAGTCCCAGTCTAATATGTCACCACCAAGCAACATATCTATGTCTCTACTTGGGAGTCCACCGTCCCCTCCAAGGCTTTAGACAACATAATAGTCTTAACATGAGTTAGATGCTCGGTCTAACCCCATAGACTATAGACCTTAGTTTAGACTGCTTACTTTAGAACATTGTCTTCTCACATACAAAAGTCCATTACATGCAACATTCTAACAGTTTTAACACAAGCAATAAGGGAGCCATATTTGCTTACATTTACTTTAACATGTAAATAAAATGAGGATAGATAGCAATATAATGAATAACCTCTATATATAATTTTATTATCCAGTTCAAAATAAATACATCAAAATGTCTCTAATGCTTAGGGCATTTCCTACAGGACGTCCTCTCATGTTCCTCAAGTTTCACGAATTCACCATCTTTTCTACTTCCTATAATTGCATGAGAGTTGATCGTTAGATTTTCACAAACATATTTTTACAATATAAGTTAAAATAGTTTTAATCATCACATAATTTCAACATTTCATCCATTGAACATGTCAAAATGTGATTGTCATTTCTTTTCATTTCATTTTTTTTTCAAAAGTACATATGTTCGAAGGCTTTTCTCAAAATCGCCTTTCGATACAGTTATATATACACATATACAGACATATATACATTTATACATCACATGTACTTCTATATCTAATCTTTTGGCTGAGGTTGCTCTGGAATGGTCAAAAATTCAATTGGATCCATTTCTTCCTCATCTGTTCTGTTTCCGGCCTCGGATGGCATTGATCCTTCAACTGGACCCATACCCTCTGGTTGTCTCGATGGACCAGCCTCATGGTCGTTTGCCATCGGTCCAGATCTATACAGGCGATCTAACATTGCTTCTTATAGCAACTGTTCACGCCTCTTGCGTACCATGTGCTCCACCATCATCTCCTCCTCTACTTTAACTATAGTGACAATAAACTCATGCAAAGTAATAGGGTATAAAGGGGTTACCCTCTGTCGTAGGTTAATTATGAGTCCCTTGCAAAATATATCACAAAAATCCTCGTCTGTGAGGTTAGACATAGGACATGTCCTCACAACATTATCCTGGAACCGGATTGCATAAGTGAATATAGTGTCACTTAGCATCATCTACTGTCTCTCTGCCCGAAGGACAAAGTCACTGACATCTGCATACTTGGGCATAGTCGGTGGCAGCATCTCTACCCTGCTCTCAAGAGGGTCTAAAACTGGTACTGAACTCCTCTGCGGGAACTACTGCATCATGATTTGGTGAAACTCAGCCCAATCGAGTGCTAATAGCATGTCCTAATCACAGTACTCCCAATATAACCGTGCATCCTCCTGGAATGTACCAATGGCCATCAATACCCAGTAATCCTCATCTATGTCGCACTGGCTTATGATCGTCTCTACATCATGTAGCTAGTCCCGAGTAGAAATCCCTTGCTGACCTCCCTCGAACATAGGTGGATAACTGCCTCTAAAAGCGTGTACTGCTTGCACTGATACTCTAACTCCTATACGATCTCAATCTCCCACCACTAGGATATCTACTGCTACCGATGGGTTTACAACCAGTCGAGGGGGTGGTGCTTGTACCGATGCCGGCGCTACAATCCTCGGTGCTAGCGGCTCAGGTACTAGTGGTCGTTGTACTGCTCACCGGATCATAGATGGTCTGATCACGGGTCTAGTCTATACTCGGATTGGTCCTCTCGATCGATGTGGGTGAGGTCTCACGTACGGGGGTCTAGTCATCGTATGGCCTACAAGATTATATAACCTCAAATAAATAGAAAGTTAACTAACTTAAGGAAAACTAACTTACTTGGATTGACGAGTAGATCACACTTCATGCCAATAGGGATATGGTCAACCGCTCTAATACCAACTTGTGGCGCCCCCGAATCCAACTACATGAAATTGTCAGGATCCGACTCCATTGTCGTCCAAGATAGCCCGTGTACTGAATTTGGATCACCATTTTAAAACTCTTTTTCTTAAACTCTCATTTTTTTTAGGGCCCGAAAATTTTTTCCATAATTTTTTTTCTTTTTAATATATACTTTCTCCAAAAGAAAGCTAAGTATAAAAGCCATATAAAATACAATACTACTTTTAGTTGTCTTTTTAAGTACAACATAATATATAATATACAAAATATTTATATTGCATTTTTTTTTCAATGACACATTCTCTTCAATTCACTAACTCTCAAAGCTCAACGGAAGACTTATGGCAGGACCAAGTCCACGGTGAAATCCTATCCATTGACATGCGCACATTCTGCCGCCATCCAAATAGTCTACTTAACAGGTTTCTTACCTGCAATATGAATAAACTGATGAGCTAACAGACTCAGTAAGTTCAAATATACTTAATAAGAATCACATGGATTCAAAAACATTAAAAACACAATTTTCTATGAATAGTTCTATTTATCATGAATAGTAACTTTGACCGTTGACTGATGAATAGCAACTGTTACCCTAACAGGTTACTATTCACATTATTTAACTGGATACTATTCACCATAGCCTAACTGATTACTATTCACATTAGCCTAATTGATTACTATTCATATTTCTTAAATCGAGTTCGCTATACTTAATGTAAGCTTCGGTTATGCTCAATTATGGCCTTCATCATATTATTTGTTATTTTTTCTATATTTGTGTTCTGGTCTTAAGTTCTTTTATGGCTGTACCGATAATTTATCTTGCGCGCTGAATGGGAGGACCTAGGGAGCGACCCTAGAGTTTCGGCCTCCACAACCCTTATTATATCCCCGTAGGACCTGAAAAAACCTCCATCACAATGTTGGAGGGGCGATACGTCTTAAATGGTTTTATTACCATCTTTCAATTATAGTTTTGACCAAGTGACATTAATCGTCACCTCAAGTTCACTAACCTCTATCGCCCGTAGGCCTTAGATATTCTTTTCCTTTTAATATGTGGAACATGTTATACTAACTAATCCCCAAATGTCCATAAGACTTGATACCTAATGTACAACTAGTACACAACAGAGTAATATAGTATTTCATGTTGCAGACATGAAAATGCTTGAACTTACCACCACTATGCTAATGTCCACTTCTGGAACTCCTCCGCAGTTTTATCTCTAGTTTGGGTCCCTACAGACATAATATTATCTGTTGAAACCCATCATTAATTATTACTCTTTAATATATAAATTTTGTTATAATTTTTACAACATTTTTCATTTTTCTATGTGGTACACGGTCTCGAACACGCTCGTGTTCAAGCCCGTGTGTTTTCTCAGGTTTTTATAATACATGGCCGTGTAATAGTACATGGCTTAGTACACGCCCGTGTACCTCTCGGTTTTATTTTACACGGCCGTGTTTCACTGTACATGCCCGTGTACTAATTAAACTCTAGATTTTTAACTCTAAAATCTCTATTTTGGGCCTTAGAATTTTATTTAAGTTATTTGAGGTCGTTTAGGGTCCTTTCCGAGTCTTTCAGAAATTTTTGTTCAAAATGACCATTTTGCCCCTGACGGGTCTCGGGACCGTAACTATTTCGTTCTATCATTTTTCTCAAATTTTCTAAGCCCAAATATCTTAAAATAATATTCTCTAGGCTTCTATATCATTTTACAGCTCAATTTGCTACAAAATCTCAATTATCTATTTTCCTGGCCCTTGATTACTATTCATCCGTCACCTAGGGTTGTTTCTCATTTTTCGAGCATTTTGGAGCCTTAAATGTCCCTTTCACTACTCCTGAAATGTTTTTCATCTCGTCCCCAACCCTTCGTCCAAAAGAGGCTTGAGTTTCCTATCTCGACCCAATTTTTTTCTCTCGTTTCCCAAAATACCCCTAACATAAATTTTTTTTCTTGTTTTAGGCATTTTAGTCACTAAGGGTCGGTTTACTATTCCTCTTGGGTTGGTGTTCCATTTTCAATCCTAATCTACTGAGGGGTCTCGATTTCCTTCCCGAGTCTAATATTTTTACCCCTCGTTTCCCAAAATGCCCGTATATCGTTTTAAAAATTTTGATAGCATTTCCGCTTGTATTTTAAGGTATCCCCGGTGTTAAGTACGCCTCAGACCCTTTGTACCTGTCACGTACTATATCAGAGGCCTATTTTATATAAAATTTCCAAAGTTTGTATAAAAATTTTCCACATTAACTAATATTCAAAAATCAATACATAACATCAAATTCTTTCCAAACCTAGCCTTGGTTTATCATGGTAATCATCACCAAATATTTTTCATCACCTTCCACAATTATCACATTTTATTCTTAGGTTTTCAAATGTGTAAAACCACATCAAAACCTAACAAAATTTTCATTCCAACCCTAGCATTAGCCATGGATTTTTCATGCAAAATCACATAGAAAATCTAGTTTTCTTTCCTAGGGTTTTAACAACATTACACATTCCTATTCAACACTAAAAGTTTCCCATTTTCTAGTGTTTATCACCCATGAATTTTAGCATGAAAATGCATCTAATTTTCTTGTTTTCTTGATTCTAATTCATGCTTAATTCAATATGTTACTAAATGAACATAAACTATTAAGCAAATCATCAATTTCCAATTCATTTTTCACACCAATAATGCAATGGATTTTTTCATGGAAACATGCAAAATTTTAACTTGTTTCTTAATGCTAAATCATGCTTCAAATTCTAAAACACCAAACTAATCATAACACCCACAAAACATCAATTTTTATCAAGGTTTTTCCACATCAAAGACCCACAGATGTTCTAAAGAAAATCAAGGAAAAATGCTTCAATTTGGAAGCTTACCTTACCTATTTGATTGCTTGATGCTAGAAATGCAATGGAAGCTAATTTTGGTGTGAAATTTCGGACAAAATTTCGCTTGGAATGCACTAAAGGGGCATGGATTTTTGGCTGTAAAATTGGCAAGAGTTTGGCCAATTTTTCCATTTTTCCTAATGAATTTTGAAGCCTATTTATAGGCAAAAACCAAGGACCACTTAACAAATTTTTTTCCAACAATTTGCTAATTGTTCAAGGACTAAAGTGTAATATTTTTGGGCCAAAAGTAGAATTTTTTTTCTTCTTTCCAAGTGGCCGATTGGCCTTTTTTCTATTTTCTAAAATTTTTTTCAAATGTTATTTTGGCAAGATTTCAACTATTGATCAAAAAGAAAATCAATCCTAGCTTTACACCTTTCACATTACTTTCCAACCCTAAAAAAAATTTAGCCTTTATGACATCATTAATGTGATGTCATCCATATATATTAATTCACTAATTAATTCGTGGTCAAATTTTGACCGAAAGTCAAACCGAACGGAATTTTATCGGAATCATGTAGGCGAGTTCCGGGCGCCTCCGGTGTGATCGGTTTGTTTTTTTTTGCTTCCGTTTGGTCAAAATTCTCTACCGTAAATTTCTATCTTTTTAGTACATTTTAGTGCACTCCCTAGGGTTTTCGGCTCTATTATTGAACTGTCTCACCCAATTCTGTTAGGTAAGATTTTCCATCCCTGAACTCACACACTTTAACACTATCAGAACATTTTTACAGTATTCTTAACAGTATTAAAACACAACTTTTTCATATTTTATTTATTAAAATTGGTATATAAATACAATTTTAATCTACTTCGAGAATCTAAAATCCCCGGTTATCACAATCAAAGCAAACCATAACAAATTTACCCAAATACGGCTTTAAAATATGCGTCATGAGTCTCATAAAAGTGTTGGGTGCATTTGACAATCCAAAAGGCATTACCAGCCATTCATAGAGCCCACGAGTGGTCTTGAAAGCCGTCTTCCACTTATCTCCCAGTTGCATGCGGATTTTGTGATATCCACTACGCAAATCAATCCTTGAGAATGTTGTAGCACCATGGAGTTGATCCAAAAGGTCATTAAGTCTAGGAATGGAAACCTATACTTTATGGTGATTTGTTGATGGCATGACTATCTATACACATCCTCCAACTACCATCCTTTTTGGGAACCAATAGGGCTGGAACTGGACATGGGCTAAGACTCTCTTTAATGAATCCCTTTGCAAACAATTCCTCCACTTGACGATGCAACTCCTTTTGTTGACTCGGATTAAGCCTATAAGCTGCTTTGTTAGGCAAGGTTGATCCCGGGACTAAATCAATTTAGTGTTGAATTACCCTAACAAGAGGCAACTCGCTTGGAATCTCCTCTAGCATGAGGAGATTCTCCTCCTTTGCCACTAGGTTCTTCTCCTTTGCCACTAAGATCACCACGAGCTCATCATTCAATAGAGCTTCTGAAATTTGCAAACCTGTTAAGAAAACTTGGCCGTCTTCTTTCTTTTCTTTGCCGCTAGGTTATGGCTTCATTGGGTTCAAAGTATTCTTCTTTCCATCTTTGACGAAGGAATAAGTATTCTTGAAGCCATCATGCATCACTCTCCTATCAAACAGCCAAGGCCACCCCAATAGGAGATGACATGCATCTATAGGCACTATATCACACCAAATTTCATCTTGGTATGATTTCCCTATAGAGAAAGTAACCAAACTCCTCTTAAACATCGAAACTCCGTTTCCATTCTTGAACCATTGAATCTTGTAGGGCTTAGGATGATGCTCGGTTGACAAACCCAATTTTGTCACCATTTCTTTATAAAAAACATTGGTGCAACTCCCTCCCTCGATAACGACATTACACACTCGGCCATGAGATGTGTAACAGGTTTGGAAAATGTTTTCTCGCTGCCAATTCTCTTCTCCACAAGGAGTAGCATTCAAGAGATGCTAAATTACTAGAACCTCTCCTTCATCACCATACTCTTCATGCTCTTCAAAATCTCCTTCTTCTTCTTCAACCATATCATATCCAATGATAGTGATAGAGCGTTTGTTTAGGACACTCCGAGGCAATGTGCCCAAATCCTTGGCACTTGAAACATTTCCTAATGGCATTGGGATTGACCATAAGTTTTGGAATTCGTGTCTCCTACTTGGTGAAGGATGAGGATGCTTTATTTGCTACTGACGTAGAAGATGCACTAAGGTTTCCCTTGTTTGTAATGCTAGGGTTGCCCATTGTTTTTTATGGAAATCTCCTCGCTTCTTTCTTTTGTTGTTCCACCGTAAAGGCCATCTTTCAAACATCATTAAACATCTAATAGGGCTACGATTTGATCACATTCGAAATTTCTTTGTTGAGGCTGCCTAGATATCTCACAATGGTTTGCTCCTTTGGTTCTGGAAAATCACATTTGAGCATGAGATACTCAAATTCACATGTATAATCTTCAACCGATATATCCAATTGCTTGAAGTTGTGAATCTTCAAATAATTGTCTTGTTTGCAGGAGTTGGACAGAAATCTCCTCTTGAGTTCTCTTTTCATCTTCTCCCAAGTGTGAATTGGTCGCCGACCCTCTCTATCTCGTTCCCTCTTGAGATTCTCCTACCAAAGGGATGCGTATCCCTTCAACTTGATGGCCACTAGTTTAACTTTCTTGTCTTCAGTGAAATCTTTATACTCAAAAATTCTTTCCACTGTATAAAGCCAATCAAGAAAGAATCACCTTGTGCACGCCCATCATATTCCGGAACATCAATCTTCATTGAGTTGCCATGTTGATGGTGTTGGTTTCTCCTCTGATATCTCCTATCTTCATCGCTTGAACCCTCTCCATGAAAAGGATTGACGTCTTCTTCATCAGTTATATGTTGATGATCTCGTCTTCTTGGTTGTTGTCTCTCTTCCACTTGCTACAGTCTCCGTTCGAGTTGTTCAATGGTCCTTCTCAATTCAGCCACTTCAAGATCCCGATCTTGTGGTTTTTCATCACCCATTTGTTCTACTTCTTCAACTAATTTTCTCCGACATGCTGCTCTCATTGATCTGAACTTGGCTCGGATACCAAAATGACACCGAATCAGGTTAAAGGATTAGGGATAAATGGATTAAGCATTTGGTAATCGGAAAATCTAGACTCAAAATAAGTCTAAAATTGACGCCACTAATTGTGATGCCCCCTGATTCCGACCACCCGCAACCGTCATGAATCGACTCTACGACCGACCAAGACGACTCATGTACCGAATCCGGGTCGTTAGTTTTAAACTCTTTTTCTCACCACTTTTAATTATCAGGGCCTAAAATTTCACCCATGATTTTTTTTCTTTAATACATACTTTTTCTTAAGAAAACCATGTAAAATACAATACTAAATTTTATATGTTTTTATGAAGTACAACATAATATACAACGTATAATATATATATGTACTGTATATTCTATTTTTAAACACATTCTCTTCAATTCATTAACTTTAAAAGCTCAGCAGAAAACTTATGGTAGGACCAAGTCCACAGTGAGTTCCCTATCCCTTGACACGTTCGCATCCTGTCGCCATCCGGAAATCTGCTGGACAGGTTTCTTACCTACAACATGAACAAACTGGTGAGCTAACAGGCTCAGTAAGTTCAAACATATTTAGTAAGAATCATACAGATTCAAAAACACTGATTCTTGATGAATAGAACTATTTATCATAAATAGTGACTTTGACCTTTGATCGATGAATAGTATCAGTTACCGTAACTGGTTACTATTCACTTTACCCTAATAGGGTACTATTCACATTACTTTAACTGGATACTATTCACATTAGCCTAATCGATTACTATTCACGTATCCTAACCGAAATCACTACACTTAGTGTAAACTTCAGTTATGCTCAATTATGATTTTCATCATTTTATTATTTGTTTATTCTCTATTTACTTTTTAGTGTAGAGCTCTGTTTATGGCAGTACCGATGATTATCTTGCGCGCTGACTGGGAGGGCCTAGGGAGCTACCTTAGAGCATCGGCCTCCACAGCCCTGATATCCTCGTAGGATCTGAGAAAAACCTCCACCAGTATGTTGGAGGGGCGGTACGCCTTAATGGTTTTGTTACCATCTTTCAATTATAATCTTGACCAAGTGATATTAATCATCACCTCAAGGTCACTATCCTCCATTGCCCGTAGGTCTTACTCATTCTCATTATCTGGGATATGTTATTCTAACTAATCCTCAAATGTCTATAAGACTTTATATCAAGAGTACATCTAGTACAGAATAAATCAACACAGTATTTTATGTTGTAGACACGAAAATGCTTGAACTTACCAATGCTGCGATAACGTCCACTTCCAAAACTCTTCCGTAGTTTTATCTTTAAATTGGGTTCGTACAGACATAATATCGTCTGTTAATACCCTTCATTTACCATCACTCTAAATATATTTATTCTGTGATAAATTTTACATAACATTCAATTTTTTCTGTGGTACACGGTTTGCAACGCGCCTGCGCCCTAACCGTGTTTCTCTCTGTTCTAGTCTACACAGCCGTGATTCACTGTACACGCCCGTGTACTATTCAAACTCTAAATTTTAAGTTTAAAATCTCTATTTTGGGATCCTAGAATTTTATTTAAGTGATTCTAGGTCTTTTATGGTCCTTTCCGAGCCTTTCGAAAATTTTAGGTCAAAATGACCATTTTGCCCCGAACGGGTCTCGGGACCGTAACTATTTCGTTCCATCACTTTTCTCAAATTTTCTAAGCCCAAACATTTTCAAATAATATTCCCTAGGCTTCTATATCATTTTACAGTTTAATTTGCTGCAAAATCTCACTTTCATTTTTCCTGGCCCTTGGTTACTAGTCATCCATCACCTAGGGTCGTTTTCTCTTTTTTCGAGCGTTTCAGAGCCTCAAATGGCCATTTCACTACTCTTAAAACATTTTTCATCCCGTCTCCGATCATCGATCCTCGAGAGGCTCGGGTTTCCTATCCCAACCTAAATTTTTCCCTCGTTTCCCAAAATACCCCTAACATGAATTTTTTTTCCTGTTTTAGGCATTTTAGTCATTTAGGGTCGATTTACTATTCCTTTTGGGTTGGTTTTCCATTTCTAACCCTAATCTACTGAGGGGTCCCAGTTTCCTTCCTGAGTCTAACATTTTTACCCCTCGTTTCTCGAAATGCCCTTATGCCGATTTTATATAATTCGATAGCATTTTCGCTTATATTTTAAGGTTTCTCGGCGTCAGGTATGCCTCAGAATCGTTGTACCTGCCACGTATTATACTAGAGGCCTATTTTATACAATGTTTCCAAACTTTATATAAAAATTTTCCACATAATTCAATATTCAAGATTCATCACAAACAATCAATATTTCTTTCCAAACTGGCCTCGGTTTACTTGTTAATCAACATCAAATAATTTTTCATCACAACATATCACTCTTAGGCTTTCTAATGTATAATTCAACATCAAAACCTAACAAAACATTCATTCTAACCCTAGCATAGCCACGGATTTTCATGCACAAACATATAGAAAATCTTGTTTTCTTTCCTAGGGTTTTTATCAATACTTTTCAACATTAAAAATTTTCCATTTCTTAGTGTTCACACCCACAGTTTTAGCAAGAAAATTACATCAAAATTTTCTTGTTTCCCTATTCCAATTTATGCTTAGTTCAACACATAATTAAATGAACATAAACACTAAACCAAAACATTGATACTCATGCATTTTTCACACCCATAATGCCACGGATTTTCAAGAGAAACATGCAAAATTTTTGCTTGTTTCTAAACCCTAATTCTTGCATTAATCTCTACAACACCAAACTAATCACAACATCATCAACCAAATAACAATTTTTTTTCATTGTTTTCGCACTCTCATACCCACAGATTTTCTAAGGAAAATCAAAGAGAAAAGCTTCAATTTTGAAGCTTACCTTAACTAGTTGAGGATTGCAAGCCAAGTGTGGTGTGAAATTTTCAGCCAAATTTTGGCTTACAAGGGGGGAGAAGGCCACGGATTTGGGCTGAAGAAAAGGGGCAAGAGTTTGGCTAATTTTTCCATTTTTTGAATGGATTTTGATGCCTATTTATAGGCAAAACTCAAGGACTTTTTTGCAATTTTTTTCCAACAATTTACTAATTGTTCAAGGACTAAAAAGTAAGGATTTTAGGGCCAAAATCAAAATTTTTCTTTCTTCCTTTCCAAGTGGCCGAATGGCCTTTTTCAATTTTTTTAAATAATTTTTAATGGCTTTTTGGCATGATCTTGGCCATTGATCATAAAGTAACCTAATCTATACCATGCATCTTTCAAAATTACTTTCCAAATTAAAGAAAATAATTTTGGTTTATGACATAATCATGTTGATGTCATCCTAGTATTTATATTAATTCACTAATTAATTCGTGGTCAATTTTTGACTGATACCCGATCCAAACGAAACTTTACCAAAATCGCATAGTCGGGTTCTAAGCGCCTCTGGTGTGATCGGTTTGTCTTATTTTGCTTCTGTTTGATCAGAATTCTCTACCGTAAATTTCTATCATTTTCGTGCATCCCAATGCATTTTCTAGGGTTTTTGACTTTGATTTCGAACCGTTTCACCCAATTATATTCGGTAAGATTTTCTATCGCCGAACTCACACACTTTAACATTGCCAGAACATTTTTACACTATTCACAATAGTATTAAAACACAAATTTTTCATATTTTATTCATTAAAATTGTTATATACATACAATTTTAACCTACTTCAAAAATTTAAAATTCCTGGTTATCACATTCACCCCTCCTTATAGAATTTTTGTCCTCGAAAATTTAGAACAAGTGGGGGTACAAATTTCTAATTTCATCTTCGCGTTCCCATATAGCCTCTTCAACGTTGTGATTTCTCCACAGCACTTTGACTAATTGGATTGTTTTATTCCTCAAAACTTTATCTTCGCATGCCAGAATTTGAACAGGCCTTTCTTCATAGGTCAGGTCTTCCTGAATTTGGATCAGTTCATGTTTCAGCACATGGGATGGATCCAATATGTATTTCCATAGCATCGACACGTGAAACACATTATGCACTACCGACATTTCTGGTGGTAACACCAATCTATAAGCGACTTTACCAATGCGTTCGATGATTTTGTAGGGTCCAATATATCTTGGACTCAATTTCCCCTTCTTCCGGAACCGCATTATTCCTTTCATTGAACTCCAGGGATCTTCGCCTCTTGTTTGCATAACTCTTATGTTGGCTCTGAGCTATCTTCATCCGCTACTGTATTTTTGTAATTGAATCCACTATCTCTTATACAAAATCTGTCTTATACAGTCGTTTCTCTTGTAGGTTGTACCAGTGAACCGGTGATCTGTACTTCCTTCCATACAAAGCTTCATAAGGTGCCATACCTATCGAAGCTTGGTAGTTGTTGTTATATGAAAACTCTACCAACGGAAGTTTCTCGTTCCAGCTCCCTGGGAAATCTATTGTACACGCGCGTAGCATGTCTTCTAGTGTTTGAATGGTTCACTCAGATTACCCGTCTGCCTGCAGATGAAATGCCGTGCTCAGTCGTACTTCTGTTCCCATAGCTTCTTGCACACATGTCCAGAAGTTTGTAGTGAATCGTGGATCACGATCTGACACAATGGATTTAGGAACTCCATGTAGCCTGACTATGTGGTTAACATATAAGCTTGCTAACTTTTCCAACGAGAAGGTCATTTTTACTGCAATAAACCTTATCATCTTTGTCAGTATGTCTACAATAACCCAAATGGCGTCATAGCCTTCTCCGGTCTTCGGTAATCCTACCACAAAGTCCATTGTGATATGTTCCCATTTCCACTTAGGAATCTCCAATGACTCTAACTTTCTGCCTGGATGACAATGTTTAGCCTTAACTTTTTGGCACGTCATACATCTACTTACAAATTCAGCTATATTCTTCTTCATCCCTTTCCACTAGAATTGCAGCTTCAAATCCTGGTATATCTTGCTGGCTTCGAGTGTTAGGAAATGCCCTAAGCATTAGAGACATTTTGATGTATTTATTTTGAACTGGATAATAAAATTATATATATAGAGGTTATTCATTACATTGCTATCTGTCCTCGTCTTATTTACATGTTAAAGTAAATGTAAGCAAATATGGCTCCCTGACTGCTTGTGTTAAACTGTTAGAACGTTGCATGCAATGGACTTTTGTATGCGAGAAGACAATGTTCTAAAGTTAGCGGTCTAAACTATGGTCCGTAGTCTATGGGGTTAGACCGAGCATCTAACTCATGTTAAGACTATTATGTTGTCTAAAGTCTTGGAGGGGACGGTTTGTCTTGACTGTTTGGAGTTGGACTCCCAAGTAGAGACATAGATATGTTGCTTGGTGGTGACATATTAAATCGGGACTAAAGCGTGATTGATCTACGAAGTCCGCTTTGAGTGGATCGATCTGCTTTTGACGTTCATTATGCAGTAACCTTAATCCTGAGTAAAAGGACAGCTTCACGTACATGACTTGAGTACTTTGATGTTCCAATGGCTAAAGCGTCTCAGAGGTAGTAAGCTTATAAACCGGTTCGTTGGGTGCATGACTTGTATATGATGAAGGGTTCGTTTACAGATATCGGAATCATAGCTCTAACGAGGAGTTAAGGGTATCCTCTTAAAGACATTATACTGAATGTGAAAATAGACAAGCCCTTGGGTCATCTGCTGGGCGGATGACTTCGTATTCACATATGGTGAATAATCATTTTCTTTATTCGGTAGTATAATGGAACTTTAAGATAGCCTGATCAGTAGGATTAAACGGACTTTGACCTAAGGCTGATCATGGATATCATATGAAGGTTTTGCATATATGACAAGGTCATTGGATAGTAGCTCGTCACAGGCTTACGTAGTACGGTATATAATTGGGAGTTCAGTTTCAGGTTTATAGTGGTGTGACTCTGAAACTAGTGATCATATGATTGAGTTGTTCGGTAAAGAATGATGATCATATGGATTTGCGGGAGCCTGATTATATATGTCCAATCAGTCCCTCTACTAGCTCCACATAATTCCTTAACATTTGGCAAATTGATTTGTGTATGCTCTTGGCTGGTTTATTATGCATGGATGGTGATGACACAGGATTAGGATGGTAGACAAGATTCTCTCCGGTTGGATTCAGATTTTGTTTTGGATAATAGAGTACACAATTACTTGAACTCCAAATAAAGTTGCCATGATTTTATTTGAGATTGGATTGGAGTTGTAGAAAATTATTCATGAGAACAAGAATTTGAAACACAACCGTTTTGTGGATTTTGAAATTTGAATTTTGAAATTTGAAATTTGAATTTGAAATTTGAATTTGAAATTCGAATTTGAAATTTGAAATTCGAATTTGAAATTTGAGATTCAAATTTTGAATCACAGTCCAAGTTGGATTCGAATTTGTTGTGGAAAAACCACAAGGTTTGAAATTCGAATTTGAGTTGGATTTGGAGAGAATACTCTTGTTAGAATCCTACTTGAATTTTGAATCCAAATCCTAACAAATAGTGAATGAAATTTTGAGGATTATCCTCAATGGAATTTCGGTTTTTGTGGATAAGGTTCAAGGGAAAAATTCAAGTTTCAATCCCAGTTGAATTTGGATTCTCTCCTCCCTGAAAAGTGGCCGAAATTTTGGAGTGTATCTCCTAGGAAAATTCGGTTATTTTGGATAAGGATGAGATAAGATTCAAGCTTGAAAATCCTAGTGGAATTTTGATTCTCCCTTATCCTAAAAGTGGCCAAATTTTTTGAGGAAATATCTCCTAGGAAATTTCAGATTTTTTTTGGTTGAAAAAGGGAGATAAAATTCTAGTTAAAATCTTGTTTAGATTTGGATTGGTTTTATCCTTAAAAAACTGAATTTTATTGTCGGGATTTTCCCATGAAAAATTCAGATTTTATGGTTATAGATAAGGAGAATATATTTTCCTAATCCAATTCGAATTCGGAGAATCACCTCATGCAGGTCTATGAATAGATGTCCTGCCACTCCAGTTCTCTCAGACCACAGACTCTCAGGTGAGCAGGCTTATTGTTGCACAGCTCATCGTGACAATAAGTTCTTTAGAGATCTGGGTGGTTGGAAGAAGACTAGTAGTGCTAGCATACCGATCGAGGTTCAGAGTGCCCACACACTCAGCCATTCGGGAATTGGAGAATAGTAGAGAAGGCTAGTTGGTTGAAGCCTCCGGTCATTCTCCTCCTACAAGATTGGCGCCCTTGAGGTATGAGTTTTAATTGTTGTTGGTTTATTGTATATGGCATCATGAGATATTTAACGATCTAAAAATTTTTATTGTTCCGCTGTGCCACTGTGATACGTTTTTACCGATTTATTTTCCTACAATTGGTATCAGAGCCATCTCATGACTATGCCATGTACATAAATTAGACAATTACTTAGTCTTTTTATTTATGTATGGATTCGATATTTAGAGAGTGACATTCTAGGGTTCCTTTATGTTGTTATCATGGATTATGTATAAAGTAAGTGGTTATTTTAATTTTTTGAATTATTATAAACATGCTTGTTTATACCGGTTATGGTTCCTTAAAATTTAGAAAAATTGTATCTAGGAATTTTTATGTAACCATGGGAGCAATTTATTAACACTGTAATTTTCCCATGGATTTTAATTTTTGTCTCTTAGAATTTTTATGGTTAAATTTTTTGTACACCAGAAACGGTTTAGGAAATTTTATGTAATTATTCTTGGAGGAGATTGAAGATTGAAGACCGTAATTTATTTTTTCCCAAAAGTTAAATTTGATTTAAAGGTTGAAATTTTGATTGTGTGGAAAATTTCAATTTAATTGGGATTCAAATTAATTTTTGGATATCCTAATAGGTAAATTGGAATATGACATGAAAATCAAGACACGACCCCTCGGGATAGGCCGACGGGCCTTGGTGGGGCTGCAACCCTTGCCCTTGGGCAGGATGGGGCTGCGGCAGCCCCTGTGCAGGCCAACACCACCGATGGCCGCAGGCTTGGCCTGAAGCCAAGGGTGGTAGTGGCCTGCCCAAGGCTGGCTGCAGCCTGCCGGCTGCTGCGCCCAGCCTTGGCGTGCAGCCTGCCGACTGCTGCGCCCAGCCTCGACGTGCAGCCTGGCGCTGCAGGCTTGGCCTGCAGACCGGCAAGGCTGCACATAGGGGGCAGCCGTGGGCTGCCAGCCCCTTTGGGGCTGGTGGCTGCCCACGGCGGCTGCCACCTTCTGAGGCGGCGGTACGACAGCCTAAAAATCGAAAAAATTTGATTTTTAAATTAGAAATTTAATTTTAAATCATGTTTAAAAATATGTAATTGAAAATTTGAAATTTTTGAAATTACATATTATGACACATGATGTTTAAAATTGTTTAAAATTAGAATTGGAAATTTAAATTTGAAATTCGAATTTGGAATTTGAATTTGAAATTTAAATTTTTGAAGATTTAAATTTTAAATAATTCTTGGGATGAGAAATAAATGGAGAGGCTACATAAAATGGATACAAGAAGATGGAACAGAATTCAAGACCCAAAGAATGCTTTGGATGGAATTTTGTAATCTTTATTTTCTTTGTTCTAGGATGGAACCATAGCTTGGTTATTCTGTCAATTATTTTTTTCTGTGATATGTCATGGATGTATAAATATGTATTAATGGATGTTTTGTATGCATATTTGATAACATGTCATATAGGATAGGTGAGTGCCGCTCATACTATATTGATCATACATAATTTGTCAAAACTTGCATGTTTTTCAAAATATTGAGTGGGAGAGGGTTTCAAACAAAACCCACGGCCTCCATTGTTGATCCATATGTGAAAGCATGGTAACGCCTCGTGTCAATTCTGCCCTGACCACACCCCTCGGTAGGTGTTTACTGCCGCCGGTATACAAGATTAGCTCTCCTATGTGGAAAACGTGTTCGGGTACGATCCTATTCATGACCACCCCTCGGTGGCTTGGTAGGACGTGGATCGGGCTACGTAAAAAATGGTTATACACTCAATACTCGTTTAGTTATTAACCTTCCCTAGAAGCTCTGTTAACTAAACTGGTGGCCAAATAAGCGGTTATTAATATATGTCTTAACCTTGGAGGATTTAAGGCAACATATATTAATTGGACGGGGTCCATGTTCCGGCTATTTGTTTTCATGACCACCCCTCGGTGGCTTGGGGCAATAGGTGCTGAGAATTACCGTTACAATGCTACATGTTTTTCAAGTTTCATGTAGGAACATACTTGTATGTTTTATTTGCTAAATTATCTGTATATTTGCTTGGACTTTGTAATGATGTCTAGTATAATTCTATTTCAGTTCAAAATGTCACCGACACCCCTCATTTCAATACTTACTGAGAATAAACTGAATGGCGACAATTATAAGGATTGGAAAAGAAATCTGTTAATAGTTCTCAGCTGCGAGAGACACAAGTTCGTACTGGACGAACCATGCCCACCAGGGCCAAAACCTGACACACCGATTGAGGAGGTCCCGGTTGCCTATACTCGTTGGAGAGAATCCAATGATATAGTTCGATGCTACATACTTGCTAGCATGACGAGTGCTTTACAAAAGCAGCATGAGACTTATCAAATTGCTGGGGAGATCATGGAAAATCTGGAGGACATGTTCGGAGGCCAAGAAAAATTGGCTCGACAGTCCACTATCACCAGTATTATGAACTCTAAGCAGAAGGCGGGTACTCCGGTGAAGGACCATATGATCACTCTAATGGGATTCTTCGCTGAGGCTGACGAAAACGGTGCTGAGTTGGACTACAACACCCAGATCGAGATGGTGTTCAAAACTCTGTCTAAAGATTTTGTAGGGTTTAAGGCCGCATACAATCTGGCGACAAGGGAGTTAGGACTAACCAAGCTCATGAAGCAACTTCAGGCTTATGAGTGGATGATCAGGGATGGCGATGCTGTCCAACCCAAAGGTGAGGCCAAGTTGACGGAATCTTCCAAACCTTCACGGAAGAGGAAGAGGCCAAATCAGAAGCAAGCGGCTTCTAGTTCTTCTAATCCTTCTGTCTCGGATGGGAAGAAGAAGAACAACAACAAGAAGCCCAGGGACCCTAAAAAGTCTAAGTGCTTCCGCTGTGGGAAGATAGGTCACTTCAAGAAGGCTTGCCGGGAAATCCTAGACACCAAGGGCAAGGAAGGTAAGGAACTTCTTTACTTAGAAGTGTGTTTGGGGGAAGAATCGAAAGACACTTGGGTCATTGATTCGGGCACCACTAATCATGTTTGTGTTTCTATGCAGGGGTTCGTGGAAACGAGAAGTCTACATGATAGGAGCCTCTCATTATGAACTGGGGATGGCAGCTTGGTGGTGGCTGAGGCAGTGGGAGATGTTTACCTTTATTTTGATCAATTTAGTTTTATTTTATTAAAAGACTGTTTTTATGTTCCTAATTTTAGGAGGAACCTTATATCGGTAGCTTGTTTAATAAAGGATTCTTATTCAGTTTCTTTTAGTAAAAGAGTTGATATTCGTAGAAATAAGTCTTTTATCTGTTCTGGATGGATGGATGGAAACCTATATTTGATCAAACCAAAGATGTACTCACTGCTTGACACTGAATTAATTGATAAATCTAAAAGGTTGAAAGTTTCTCACTCTAACAAGGCGTATCTTTGGCATTTAAGACTTGGTCATATTAATCAGAATAGGATTCAAAGATTGGTGAAAGACGGTCCTCTGGAATCTCTAGAGGAGGTATGACTTCCCCAATGTGAGTCTTGTCTAGAGGGTAAAATGACTAAGAGGTCTTTTGGAGCTAAGGGTACAAGTGCTCAGGAGCTCTTAGAAATTATGCATACTGACGTATGTGGCCCCATAAACGTCACAGCACGAGGAGGGTTCGAGTATTATGTCTCTTTCATAGATGATTACTCGAGGTATGGATATGTGTATCTAATGCACCACAAGAGCGAAACCTTTGACAAGTTCAAAGATTATCGTGCGGAAGTGGAAAAGCAATTAGATAAATCCATAAAGACACTTCGATCTGATCGAGGTGGCGAATACCTCTCCGATGAATTTCTAGGACATGTTGTAGAGAACGGGATATTATCCCAATTGACTGCACTTGGTACTCCACAACAGAATGGTGTAGCCGAAAGGAGAAACAGAACGTTATTGGATATGGTACGGTCCATGATGAGTTATTCAACGCTACCATTATCATTTTGGGGATATGCTTTACAAACGGCGTGCTATATTCTGAACCAGGTTCCGAGCAAATCAATTCCCAGAACTCTGTATGAATTGTGGCGCGGCAGGAAGCCCTCCCTTGGACATATGAGAATATGGGGCTGCCCGGCGCATGTACTGGATGGGGATGCGAAAAAGTTGGAACCAAGATCAGAATTGTGCATGTTTGTAGGGTATCCAAAAGGAACTAAAGGAGGTCTGTTCTATAACCCGAAGGAACAAAAGGTCATTGTTTCAACCCATGCGATATTCTTGGAGGAAAATCACATGAATAGCTTTAAGCCTCGAAGCAAAGTGGTGCTAGAGGAGTTATCGGTGAAAGAACTGCTCCACAGATTTCGGTCTTGGACGTAAGTCCGAGTTCCAGTGAAAGACCTGCAGACAATCAACAATTTAGGGTGCCTCGTCGTAGTGGGAGGGTTTCTCAGAAACCTAATTTCTTCATGTATGATGTTGAGGTATACCAGGCTGAGGCTCATGAGCATGAGGATGATCCGGTCACCTATGATGAAGCTATAAATGATGTTGATTCTAAATCTTGGAAACAGGCTATGAACAATGAGATGGATTCTATGAAATCCAACTCTGTTTGGGAACTTGTAGATTTACCGGATGGGATAAAACCCATTAGATGCAAATGGGTCTACAAAAGAAAGAAGGACGTGGAAGGGAGAGTGGAAACTTTCAAAGCTAGACTGGTTGCAAAGGGATACACACAAAAGGCTGGAATCGATTACGATGAAACCTTTTCACCTGTTGCTATGCTGAAGTCTGTCCGTATTCTTCTGTCCATTGCTGCGGCTCTCGATTACGAGATCTGGCAAATGGATGTCAAGACGGCATTCTTGAATGGCCATCTTGAAGAGTGTATCTATATGATACAGCCCGAAGGGTTCGCAGCAAAAGGCCAAGAAAGGAAAGTCTGTAAGTTGCTTCGATCCATTTATAGATTAAAGCAAGCATCCCGCTCATGGAACCAGAGGTTTGATCAAGTGATTAAGACATTTGGTTTTGAGCAGAACGTTGATGAAGCTTGCGTTTATAAATGTATTAAGGATGGAAAAGTGGTCTTTCTGATACTCTATGTCGATGATATACTACTCATTGGGAATGATGTAGGGAACTTATCATCGGTCAAGCTTTGGTTACACCAACAGTTTGACATGAAGGACTTGAGAGAAGCTAATTATGTTCTAGGCATTCGTCTCTTCAGAGATCGAAAGAACAAAATGATAGCGTTATCCCAAGCTTTGTACATAGATAAAATAATTGACAAATATGCAATGCAAGAGGCAAAGAAAGGCTCACAACCTTCTATTGCCGGTCTAACTCTTTCATTGGATGATTGTCCCAAGACATCGGAAGAAAAAGAGCGTATGAGTAAGGTCCCTTATGCATCCGCTGTGGGTAGCCTTATGTACGCTATGCTTTGCACTCACCCAGACATATGTTTTGCAGTAGGTATGGTGAGTCGATGTCAAGCAAATCCTGGAACCAAGCACTGGCAAGCTGTAAAGCATATACTCAAGTATCTTAAGAGAACGAGGGATTATATACTGATGTATTCTGGAGGGGACCTAACACCCGTAGGATACATGGACTGAGTCTTCCAGACTTACAAGGATTCAAGGAAGTCGACATTAGAGGGCACGTGGAGACAGGGCAAGTGGATGTATGTAAGATCGCGTCCGAGGACAACGTTGCCGATCTCTCTACTAAGACTTTGGTGGCTAGAAGCTTTAAGAGGCACGTAGAGGCGATGAGGATGCGTAACATGGCACATCTACTGGCTTAGGGTAAGTGGGAGATTGTTGGGAAATGCCCTAAGCATTAGAGACATTTTGATGTATTTATTTTGAACTGGATAATAAAATTATATATAGAGGTTATTCATTACATTACTGTCTGTTCTCGTCTTATTTACATGTTAAAGTAAATGTAAGCAAATATGGCTCCCTGACTGCTTGTGTTAAACTATTAGAACGTTGCATGCAATGGACTTTTGTATGCGAGAAGACAATGTTCTAAAGTTAGCGGTCTAAACTATGGTTTGTAGTCTGTGGGGTTAGACCGAGCATCTACCTCATGTTAAGACTATTATGTTGTCTAAAGCCTTGGAGGGGACGGTTTGTCTTGATTGTCTGGAGTTGGACTCCCAAGTAGAGACATAGATATGCTGCTTGGTGGTGACATATTAGACGGGACTAAAGCGTGATTAATCTACGAAGTCCGCTTTGAGTGGATCGATCTGCTTTTGACGTTCATTATGCAGTAACCTTAATCCTGAGTAAAAGCACAACTTCATGTATATGACTTGTGTACTTTGATGTTCCAATGGCTAAAGCGTCTCAGAGGTAGTAAGCTTATGGACCGGTTCGTTAGGTGCATGACTTGTATACGATGAAGGGTTCATTTACAGATATCGGAATCACAGCTCTAATGAGGAGTTAAGGGTATCCTCTTAAAGGCATTATACTGAATGTGAAAATGAACAAGGCCTTGGGTCATCTGCTGGGCGGATGACTTCTTATTCGCATATGGTGAATAATCATTTTCTTTATTCGATAGTATAATGGAACTTTAAGATAGCCTGGTCAGTAGGATTAAACGGACTTTGACCTAAGGCTAATCATGGATATCATATAAGGGTTTTGCATATATGACAAGGTCATTGGATAGTAGCTCGTCACAGGCTTACGTAATACGGTATATAATTGGGAGTTCAGTTTCAGGTTTATAGTGGTGTGACTCTGAAATTAGTGATCATATGATTGAGTTGTTCGGTACAGAATGATGATCATATGGAATCACGGGAGCCCGATTATATATGTCCAATCAGTCCCTCTACTAGCTCCATATAATTCCTTAACGTTTGGCAAATTGATTTGTGTATGCTCTTGGCTGGTTTATTATGCATGGATGGTGATGACACAGGATTAGGATGGTAGACAAGATTCTCTCCGGTTGGATTCAGATTTTGTTTTGGATAATAGAGTACACAATTACTCGAACTCCAAATAAAGTTGCCATGATTTTATTTGAGATTGGATTGGAGTTGTAGAAAATTATCCATGAGAACAAGAATTTGAAACACAACCGTTTTGTGGATTTTGAAATTTGAATTTTGAAATTTGAAATTTGAATTTTGAAATTTGAATTTTGAATTTTGAATTTGAAATTTGAATATGAAATTCGAATTTGAAATTTGAAATTCAAATTTTGAATCACAGTCCAAGTTGGATTTGAATTTGTTGTGGAAAAACCACAAGGTTTGAAATTCGAATTTGAGTTAGATTCGGAGAGGATAATCTTGTTAGAATCCTACTTGAATTTTGAATCCAAATCCTAACAAATAGTGGATGAAATTTTGAGGATTATCCTCAATTTAATTTTGGTTTTTGTGGATAAGGTTCAAGGGAAAAATTCAAGTTTCAATCCCAGTTGAATTTGGATTCTCTCCTCCCTGAAAAGTGGCCGAAATTTTGGAATGTATCTCCTAGGAAATTTCGGTTATTTTGGATAAGGATGAGATAAGATTTAAGCTTGAAAATCCTAGTGGAATTTTGATTCTCCCTTATCCTAAAAGTGGCCGAATTTTTTGAGGAAATATCTCCTAGGAAATTTCAGATTTTTTTTGGTTGAAAAAGAGAGATAACATTCTAGTTAAAATCTTATTTAGATTTGGATTGGATTTTTCCATAATGGCCGAATTTTATTGTCGAGATTCTCCCATAGAAAATTTAGATTTTATGGTTATGGATAAGGGAGAATATCTTTTCTTAATCCAATTCGAATTCAGAGAATCACCTCATGCAGGTCTATAAATAGAGGTCCTGCCACTCCAGTTCTCTCAGGCCACAGACTCTCAGGTGAGCAGGCTTATTGTTGCATAGCTCATCGTGATAATAAGTTCTTTAGAGATCTGGGTGGTCGGAAGAAGACTAGCAGTGCTAGCATACCGATCGAGGTTCAGAGTGCCCACACACTCAGCTATTCGGGAATTTGAGAATAGTAGAGAAGGCTAGTTGGTTGAAGCCTCCGGTCATTCTCCTCCTGCAAGATTGGTGTCCTTGAGGTATGAGTTTTAATTGTTGTTGGTTTATTGTATATGGCATCATGAGATATTTAACGATCTAAAAATTTTTATTGTTCTGCTGCACCACTCTTATACGTTTTTACCCATTTATTTTCCTACATCGAGATGTACTAATTAGGGCGTTTCATGAGCTTCATCCATAATTCACCTTCTTAATCCTTCATCATTTGGAATTTGAATTCTCCCCTGACGTAGGATTAATCCATCTTCAGACGCTTCTTATTGCGAACTTGCTAGCTTCAGATCTTGTTTCTAAGCTTCTCTGATGTCTTTATACAATGTTGACTCCAGTTGTAATGCAGTTAGCTTTCCAACAATTAGCTCCATCTCCAGCATGTTGATTTCCTGCTGTAATGGCTTTGGAAGTTTCCCAATCGGTAGTTGCTGTGGAGCAGTAGATTTCCTACTTAACACATCTGTAATGCGATTGGCTTTTCCTGGATGATAGAGGATTTCACAATCATAATCCTTTACCAACTCTAGCCATCTCCTTTGCCGCATATTTAGCTCCTTTTGTGTGAAGAAGTACTTTAGACTCTGGTGATTAGTATAAATCTGACACTGAGCTCCATATAAATAGTGTCGCCAGATCTTTAACGCGAACACTACTACGGCAAGCTCCATATCATGTGTGGGATAATTCTTCTCATGGTCCTTTAATTGACGCGAGGCATAGGCAATCACCTTGTCACCTTACATCAGGATAGCTCCTAATCCTAACTTCGAAGCATCCCTGTATATCATGAACATCTTCCCTTCAGTCAAAAGTGTAAGTATTGGCACGCTCGTTAGTCGTTTCTTCAGCTCTTGGAAGCTTTTTCTCGCACTGGTTAGTCTACTCATACTTCTTTTCCTTGCGTGTAAGCACCGTGATGGGAGCAGCAAGTCGCACAAATCTTTCAACAAATCTTCTATAACAGCTGGCTAGACCTAAGAAACTTCGTATTTCCGTCACGCTCTTAGGTGCGGGCCATTCGTTGATCGCCTCCACTTTCACAGGATCCAAAGCGATTCCTTCCTTGGAAACCACATGTCCAAGAAAATGTACTCTATCCAGCCAGAATTCACATTTGGAGAATTTGGCATAGAGTTGATGCTTCCTTATCATCTGCAAGACAACCTTCAAATGTTCCTCATGCTCCTCTTGAGTCTTTGAATATATGAGAATGTCATCGACAAACACGATAACAAACTTATCCAGATATTCCTTAAAGACTCGATTCATTAGGTCCATAAAGGCTGCCGGTGCATTTGTTAACCCAAACGGCATTACAAGAAATTCGTAGTGATCGTAGCAAGGTCGAAATGCGGTCTTGTGGATGTCACTCTCCTTGATCTTCAGTTGATGTTATCCTGATCGTAGATCAATCTTAGAGAATACTGCTGCGCCTATGAGTTGATCGAACAGGTCATCAATCCTAGGTAATGGATACCTATTCTTGACAATAACCTTATTCAACTCCCGATAATCAATGCACATTCAAAATGAGCCATCTTTTTTCTTAACAAATAGCACTGGAGTATCCCATGGGAAATAGCTCGAGCGTATAAATCCTTTGTCAAGAAGTTCCTTTAGCTGTTCCTGCAACTCTTTTAACTCTGCCAGTGCCATCCAGTATGGTGCCTTTGAGATAAGTGCAGTTCTTGGCATCAGCTCGATCTCAAAGGAAATTTCTCGTTTAGGCGGTAATCCTGGTAATTCCTCTAGAAAAACATCAATGAATTCCTTCACAATAGGAACGTCTTCGGGTTGGAGCTTTCGTTCCTTCGTCACGTCCAATACACATGCTAGGTATCTAGCATAACTTCTAGACATCAGCCTCTTTGCTTCCATTAAGTTGATCATTATCTTCTTTGATCTGCGTGACGTATCGACGTACTCAAATCCCTCTTCTTGGTCGGGTTGAAACCTTATCTTTCGCTTCTAGCAATCGATCGTGCCTTGATACTTCCCTAGGAAATCCATTCCTAGTATTACATCGTAGTCGGCAAGCTCCATCACGATCAGTTCTGCAAACAATTCCCTATTTACCACAATTATTGGCAAATGTGATAACCAGTAATTGGACATCAGGACTTCCCCCGAGGGTAGTGTAGTTCTAAACATCATACCCATATTGTCTTTAGGATATCCTATCATATTTGCAAATTGGTATGAAATGAAAGAATGCATAGCTCCAGAGTCAAATAAAATAGACGCCAAATTATTAGCGACAGAAAGCTGACCTATCACTACATTTGACGCTCCCGCTTCCGCCTTTTCCTTTGTATAAACCATGACCCTAGCATCTGCACGGGGTAAGCATTCTTGTCTTTCCTGTCTTTTAGAATGGGATGACCCTTCAGCTTTTTCCTGTAATGAATGTGCCTGGGGACGTTGTTGTGACTGAGATGAACCTTGCACATTCTGCCTATTTTTTGGACAATTTTTAGCAAAGTGATCATCCTTCCCACATTGAAAACAGGCATTTGGGGCCAGCCTACATCGACCCGCATGTCTTTTCCCACAGTTCACACAGTCTCGAACCATAGGGCTAGCATTATTGTTTGTTTTCCTCTGCTGGTTCTTGTTTCTGGAATTATTTCCTTTTCTCTTCTTTTGGGACTGCTGACCAGAAGTACTTGGTGGCCCAGCCTTAACATTTGAACTCGGCTTGCTGCTTTGTCCAACTTGAGACCCAGCTTGTATGGCTTTGGTCAAAACCTTTTCCTTCTTCTTCGCATCGCAGATCTTCTCTCTCTCTTCCTTCTGACGGATCAGATAATACTCTACCCTCAGCGCACGACTAACACAATCAGATATAGTGTTAGGCGGCGTCAATCTGCTGTCCACCAACGCTAAGATTTCGGGACAAAACATTCCCAGCATCTTCTGGATTTTCTCCCTCTCAGTAGTGACAGTGTATGGGCACAGTCTAGACAGTTTATTAAACTTGCTACAGACTTCTATCACTGTCATGTCCCCTTGTTTCAACTCTGTGAACTCTCTTTGTTGTGGTTGCAACAGTGTCGGATTATAATATTTCTGATTGAATTCTTCCAAAAAATCTAACCAGGACATCGTATACATGTTTCTCCTTAGCTTGGCTGACTCCTACCAGAACCTTTCATCCTTTTTCAGAACAAAAGATGCACACAGAATTTTTTCCTGATTATTAAGCTCTATAAACTCCAATATCATATGGAGTGAAGACAACCACTCCTCGGCTTCTAGAGGGTTGGTGGAACCCTCGAACTCTGGTGGCCTCATATGTTGGAACCTTTCATATAATGGCTCCTGATTAGCCCTGGGTGATGGTTGGGGTTGTACTACTTCTTCTGGTACCACTAGCGGCACTTCAGGTTCTGGTGCGGCCATTTGTGGTTTATGGTTCTCATCTTGTTCTTGTCTCTGCTCCATTTGCTCGAGTCTTTGTCTTAACTTGGCATTTTCTCTGATTTGGGCTTCTATTAAAGCTTCTAGCTCGTCCACTCTTTCAGATAACACTGGATGTCCTCGCATGTTCCGTAGATTCCTTGGATTTACCATCTTATCCTATTTCCTAAAATCGCATATGAGTCGATCGTAGATTTTCACAAACTTATTTTTACAACATAAGTACAAACAGTTTTGATCATCACATAGTTTCAATATTTCACACATTGAATATGTCAAAATATGATTGTCATTTCTTTTTATTTCAAAAGTACATCAGTTCGAAGGTTTTTCTCAAAATAGCCTTTCGATACTGTCATATATACATATATACAGTTATATATACACATTTGTACAGCACATGCGTTTCTATAACTAATCTCCTAACTGAGGTTGCTCTGGGATTGTCAAAAATTTGATTAGATCCATTTCATCATCATCCATTCCGTTTCCAGCCTCAGACAACGTTGATCCTTTAGCTGGATCTGTGCCCTCCGGTTGTCTCGACGCACCAGCCTCTTGATCATTTACCATCGGTCTAGACCCATATAGACGATCTAACATTGCTTCTTGTAGCAACTGTTCATGCCTCTTGCACACCATGCACTCCGTCATCATCTCCTCCTCTACTTTAGCTACCGCGACAATAAACTCATGTAAAGTAGCAGGGTCTAAAGGGGTTACCCTCTGCCATAGGTCTAGGGTGAGTTCCTTCCAAAATATGCCACAAAAAACATCATTTGTGATGTTGGATAGAGGACATGTCCTTACAACGCTATCTTGGAATCTGACTACATATGAGAATACTGTATCGCTTAGCATCATTTGCTGCCTTTCTACCTTCAAGATAAAGTCTCTGACATCCACATAATCGGGCATGGTCGGTGGTGGTGACACTGTCCTTCTCTCAAGAGGGTCTACAATAGGTGCTACACTCTTCTGTGGAAATTGTTCCAGCATGACTTGGTGAAATTCGGCCCAATCCATTGCTAATAGCATCTCCTGATCACAATACTCCCAATATAACCGTGCGTCCTCACAAAATGTGCCAATGGCTATCAAAACCCAGCAATCCTGATCTATATCACACTGGCGCATGATAACCTCAATGTCATGTAGAAATCCCCTGCTGACCTCCCTCGAACGCAGGTGGATGACTGCCTCTAAAAGCATGTACAGCTCACACTGACACTCTGGCTCCTATATGAGCTCGTTCTCCCACTACTGGAATGTCTACTGCTACTGGTGGGTTCATGATCACTCGTGGAGGTGGTGCTTGTATCGGTGCCAGCGCTACAATCCTCGACGCTAACGGCTTAGGTATTGGGGGTCATTGAGTAGCCCGCCGCATCATAGATGGCCTGATCACGGGTTTAGTCCATACCCGGATCGGTCCTCTCGATCAGTATGGGTGAGGTCTCACATACAGTGGTCTAGTCATCTTAAGTCCTACAAAAATATATAATCTTGAATAAATGTAAAGTTAACTAACTTAAAGAAAACTAACTTACTTGGGTTGATGAGCAGATCGCGCTTCGTGCCAATAGGGATATTGTCAACCGCTCTGATACCAACCTGTGACGCCCCCTAATTCCAACCACCCGCAACCGTCATGAATTGACTCTACGGCCGACCAAGACGACTCATGTGCCGAATTCGGGTCGTCAGTTTTATACTCTTTTTCTCACCACTCTTAATTATCAGGGCCTAAAATTTCGCCCATAATTTTTTTTCTTTAATACATACATTTTCTTAAGAAAACCATGTAAAATACAATACTAACTTTTATATGTTTTTATGAAGTACAACATAATATACAACATTTAATATATATATATGTACTATATATTTTGTTTTCAAACACATTCTCTTTAATTCATTAACTTTAAAAGCTCAGCGGAAAACTTATGGCAGGACCAAGTCCACAGTGAGTTCCCTATCCCTTGACACTTTCGCATCCTGCCGCCATCCAGAAATCAACTGGACAGGTTTCTTACTTGCAACATGAACAAACTGGTGAGCTAACAGGCTCAGCAAGTTTAAACATACTTAGTAAGAATCATATAGATTCAAAAACACAGAAAACTCAATTTCCTATGAATAATACTATTTAGGATGAATAGTACTATTCACCATAAATAGTGACTTTGATCTTTGATCGATGAATAGTATCAGTTACCCAAACTGGTTACTATTCACTTTACCCTAATAGGGTACTATTCACATTACTTTAATCAGATACTATTCATATTAGCCTAACTGATTACTATTCACATATCCTGACTGAAATCACTACACTTAGTATAAACTTCAGTTATACTCAATTATGATTTTCACCATTTTATTATTTGTTTATTCTCTATTTACTTTTTAGTGTAGAGCTCTGTTTATGGCAGTACCGATGATTATCTTGCGTGTTGACTGGGAGGGCCTAGGGAGCTATCCTAGAGCATCGACCTCCACAGCCCTGATATCCCCGTAGGATCTGAGAAAAACCTCCACCACTATGTTGGAGGGGCGGTATGCCTTAATGGGTTCATTACCATCTTTTAATTATAGTCTTAACCAAGTGATATTAATCATCACCTCAAGGTCACTATCCTCCATTGCCCGTAGGACTTACTCATTCCATTATCTGGGATATGTTATTCTAACTAATCCCCAAATGTCTATAAGACTTTATATCTAGTGTACATCTAGTACAGTATAAATCAACACAGTATTTCATGTTGCAGATACGAAAATGCTTGAACTTATCAATACTGCGATAACGTCCACTTTCGGAACTCTTTCACAGTTTTATCTTTAAATTGGGTTCCTACAGACATAATATCGTCTGTTAATACCCTTCATTTATTATCACTCTAAATATATTTATTATGTGATAAATTTAACAGAACATTCAATCTAAATCAACACAATATATTTATTATTACTCTAAATATATTTATTATGTGATAAATTTTTTTGTAGTACACGGTTTGCAACGCGCCCACGTCCTAACTGTGTTTCTTTCTGTTCTAGTCTACACGGCCGTGTTTCACTGTACACGTCCATGTACTATTTAAACTCTAAATTTTAACTTTAAAATCTCTATTTTGAGATCCTAGAATTTTATTTAAGTGATTCTAGGTCTTTCAGGGTCCTTTCTGAGCTTTTCGAAAATTTTAGGTCAAAATGACCATTTTGCCGCTAACGGGTCTCGGGACCGTAACTATTATGTTCCATCACTTTTCTCAAATTTTCTAAGCCCAAATATTTTAAAATAATATTCTCTAGGCCTCTGTATCATTTTACAGTTTAATTTGTTGCAAAATCTCACTTTCATTTTTCCTGGCCCTAGATTACTATTCATCCGTCACCTAGGGTCGTTTTCTCGTTTTTCGAGTGTTTCGAAGCCTCAAATGGCCATTTCACTACTCTTAAAACGTTTTTCATCCCGTCCCCGGCCCTCGGTCCTTGAGAGGCTCGAGTTTCCTATTCCGACCTAAATTTTTCCCTCGTTTCCCAAAATACCCCTAACATGAATTTTTTTTTCCTGTTTTAAGCATTTTAGTCTTTTAGGGTCAGTTTCCTATTCCTTTTGGGTTGGTTTTCCATTTCTAACCCTAATCCACTGAGGGGTCCTGGTTTCCTTCTTGAGTCCAATATTTTTACCCATTGTTTCCCGAAATGCCCTTATGCCGATTTTAGAAAATTCGACAGCATTTAAGCTTATATTTTAAGGTTTCCCAGCGTTAGGTACGCCTCCGAACCATTGTACCTGCCACGTACTATACCAGAGGCCTATTTTATACAAAGTTTCCAAACCTTGTATAAAAATGTTCCGCATAATTCAATATTCAAGAATCATCACAAACAATCAATATTTCTTTCCAAACTAGCCTCGGTTTACTTGTTAATCAACATCAAATAATTTTTCATCACAACATATCACTCTTAGGTTTTCTAATGTATAATTCAACATCAAAACCTAACAAAACATTCATTCTAACCCTAGCACAGCCACGGATTTTCATGCACAAACACATAGAAACTCTTGTTTTCTTTCCTAGGGTTTTTATCAACACTTTTCAACATTAAAAATTTTCCATTTCTTAGTGTTCATACCCACGGTTTTAGCAAGAAAATACATCAAAATTTTCTTGTTTCCCTATTCCAATTTATGCTTAGTTCAATACATAATTAAATGAACATAAACACTAAATCAAAACATCAATACTCATGCATTTTTCACACCAACAACAATTAAAACTCGATTGTGGGAAAATAAATCGGTAAAAATGTATCAGAGTGGCACAGCGGAATAATAAAAATTTTTAGGATTGTTAAATATCTCATGATGCCATATATAATAAACCAACAACAATTAAAACTCATACCTCAAGGACGCCAATCTGCAGGAGGAGAATGACCGGAGGGCTTCAACCAACTAGTCTTCTCTACTATTCTCAAATTCCTGAACGGCTGAGTACATGGGCACTCTGAACCTCGATCGGTATGCTAGCACTGCTAGTCTTCTTCCGACCACCCAGATCACTAAAGAACTTATTGTCACGGTGGGCTATGCAACAATAAGCCTACTCACCTGAGAGTCTGTGGTCTGAGAGAACTGGAGTGGCAGGACCTCTATTTATAGACCTGCATGAGGTGATTCTCTGAATTCGAATTGGATTAGGAGAAGATATTCTACCTTATCCACAAGCACAAAATCTGAATTTTCCAAGGGGAAAATCCCAACAATAAATTCGGCCACTTTAGGATAAATCCAATCCAAATCTAAACAAGATTTTAACTAGAATTTTATCTCCCTTTTTCAACCAAAAAATCCGAAAATTCAAAGGAGAAAATCTCCATAAAAATTCGGTCACTTTTGGATAAGGGAGAATCAAAATTCTACTAGGATTTTCAAGCTTGAATCTTATTTCATCCTTATCCAAAATAACCGAAAATCTCCTAGGAGATTCACTCCAAAAATTTGGCTATTATCTGGGAGGAGAGAATCCAAATTCAACTGGGATTGAAACTTGAATTTTTCCTTGAACCTTATCCACAAAAATCTGAAAATCCATTGAGGATAATCCTCAAAATTTTCGTCCATCATTAGTTAGGATTTGGATTCAAAATTCAAGTAGGATTCTAACAAGATTATCCTCTCCATATCCAACTCAAATTCGAATTTCATTCCTTGTGGATTTACCACAACAAATTTGAATCCCACTTGGACTGTGATTCAAAATTTGAATTTCAAATATCAAATTTGAATTTCATATTCAAATTTCAAATTTCAAATTTTAAATTTCAAATTTAAATTTCAAATTCAAATTTTAAATTCAAATTTCAAATTCAAATTTCAAATTCAAAATTCAAATTTCGAAATTCAAATTTCAAAATCCACAAAACAGTTGTGTTTCAAATTCTTGTTCTCATGGATAATTTTCTACAACTCCAATCAAATCTCAAATAAAATCATGGCAACTTTATTTGGAGTTCGAATAATTGTGTACTCTATTATCCAAAACAAAATCTGAATCCAACCAGATAGAATCTTGTCTACCATCCTAATCCTATGTCAACACCATCCATGCATAATAAACTAGCCAAGAGCATACACAAATCAATTTGCCAAACGTTAAGAAATTATGTGGAGCTAGTAGAGGGACTGATTAGACATATATAATTGGGCTCCCGCAAATCCATATGATCATCATTCTTTACTGAACAACTCAATCATATGATCACTAATTTCAGAGTCACACCACTATAAACCTGAAACTGAACTCTCAATTATATACCGTATTACGTAAGCCTGTGACAAGCTATCGTCCAATGACCTTGTCATGTATGCAGAACCCTCATATGATATCCATGATCAGCCTTAGGCCAAAGTCTGTTTAATCCTACTGATCAGGCTATCTTAAAGTTCCATTATACTACCGAATTAAGAAAATGATTATTCACCATATGTGAATAAGAAGTCATTCGCCCAGCAGACGACCAAAGGCCTTGTCCATTTTCACATTTAGTATAATGCCTTTAAGAGGATACCCTTAACTCCTCATTAGAGCTATGATTCCGATATCTGTAAATGAACCCTTCATCGTATACAAGTCATGCACTCAACGAACCGGTCTATAAGCTTACTACCTCTGAGACGCTTTAGCCATTGGAACATCAAAGTACACAAGTCATATACATGAAGCTGTCCTTTTACTCAGGATTAAGGTTACTGCACAATGAACATCAAAAGCAGATCAATTCACTCAAAGCGGACTTTGTAGATCAATCATGCTTTAGTCCCGGTCTAATACGTCACCACCAAGCAACATATCTATGTCTCTACTTGGGAGTCCAGCACCAGACAGTCAAGACAAACCGTCCCCTCCAAGGCTTTAGACAACATAATAGTCTTAACATGAGTTAGATGCTCGATCTAACCCCATAGACTACAGACCATAGTTTAGACCACTAACTTTAGAACATTGTCTTCTCGCATACAAAAGTCCATTGCATGCAATGTTCTAACAGTTTAACACAAGCAGTCGGGGAGCCATATTTGTTTACATTTACTTTAACATGTAAATAAAACGAGGACAGATAGCAATGTAATGAATAACCTCTATATATAATTTTATTATCCAGTTCAAAATAAATACATCAAAATGTCTCTAATGTTTAGGGCATTTCCTAACAATCTCCCACTTGCCCTAAGCCAGTAGATGTGCCATGTTACGCATCCCCTTCGCCTCTACATGCCTCTCAAAGCTTCTAGCCACCAAAGTCTTAGTAAAGGGATCGGCAATGTTATCCTCGGACGTGATCTTACATACATCTACTTGTCCTGTCTCCATGTGCCCTCTAATAATATGATATCTCCGATCTATGTGCTTAGTCCTCTTGTGGTGCCGAGATTCCCTTGTGTTGGCAATAGCCTCAGTGTTATCACAGTAAAGTGTGATAGGCTTGTCAACATCTGGAATGACCTCAAGGTCTCTAAAGAATTTGTGGAGCCAAACCGCTTCTTTAGATGCCTCAGCCACAGCCACATACTCAGCCTCCATAGTAGAGTCAACTGTGCAGCCCTGCTTCACGTTCCTCCACACAATGGTGCCTCCTCCGAGCAAAAACACTGATCCAGATGTTGATTTCCTCGAATCCTTACAAGTCTGGAAGTCTGAGTCCGTGTATCCTACGGGTGTAAGGTCCCCTCTAGAATACACCAGCATATAATCCCTCGTTCTCTTAAGATACTTGAGTATATGCTTTACTGCTTGCCAGTACTTGGTTCCAGGATTTACTTGATATCGACTCACCATACCTACTGCAAAACATATATCCAGGCGAGTGCAAAGCATAGTGTACATAAGGCTACCCACAGTGGATGCATAAAGGACCTTACTCACACGCTCTCTTTCTTCTGTTGTCTTGGGACAGTCATCCAATGAAAAAGTTAGACCGACAATAGAAGGTTGTGAACCTTTCTTTGCCTCTTGCATTGCATATTTGTCAATTATTTTATCTATGTATGAAGCTTGGGATAACACTATCATTTGTTCTTTCGATCTCTGAAGAGACGAATGCCTAGAACATAATTAGCTTCTCCCAAGTCCTTCATGTCAAACTGTTAGTGTAACCAAAGCTTGACCGATGATAAGTTCCCTACATCATTCCCAATGAGTAGTATATCATCAACATAGAGTATCAGAAAGACCACTTTTCCATCCTTAATACGTTTATAAACATAGAGTTCATCAACGTTCTGCTCAAAACCAAATGTCTTAATCGCTTGATCAAACCTTTGGTTCCATGAGCGGGATGCTTGCTTTAATCCATAAATGGATCTAAGCAACTTGTAGACTTTCCTTTCTTGGCCTTTCGCTACGAACCCTTCGGGCTGTATCATATAGATACACTCTTCAAGATGGCCATTCAAGAATACCGTCTTGACATCCATTTGCCAGATCTCGTAATCGAGAGCCACAGCAATGGACAGAAGAATACGGATAGACTTCAGCATAACAACAGGTGAAAAGGTTTCATCATAATCGATTCCAGCCTTTTGTGTGTACCCCTTTGCAACTAGTCTAGCTTTGAAAGTTTCCACTCTCCTTTCCGCATCCTTCTTTCTTTTGTAGACCCATTTGCATCCAATGGGTTTTATCCCATCTGGTAAATCTATAAGTTCCGAAACAGAGTTGGATTTCATAGAATCCATCTCATTGTTCATAGCCTGTTTCCAAGATTTAGAATCAACATCATTTATAGCTTCATCATAGGTGACCGGATCATTCTCATGCTCATGAGCTTCGGCCTGGTATACCTCAGTATCATACATGAAGAAATTAGGTTTCTTTGAAACCCTCCCACTACGACGAGACACCCTAAATTGTTGATCGTCTGCAGGTTTTTCATCGAAACTCGGACTTGCGTCCAAGATCGAAATCTGTGGAGTAGTTCTTTCACCCGATAACTCCTCTAGCACTACTTTGCTTCGAGGCTTAAAGTCATTCATGTGACTTTCCTCCAAGAATGTCGCATGGGATGAGACAATGACTTTTTGGTCCTTCGGGTTATAGAACAGACCTCCTTTAGTTCCCTTTGGATATCCTACAAACATGCATAATTCTGATCTTGGTTCCAACTTTTTCGCATCCCCATCCAGTACATGCGCCGGGCAGCCCCATATTCTCATATGTCCAAGGAAGGGCTTTCTGCCACGCCACAATTCATATGGAGTTCTGGGAATTGATTTGCTTGGAACCTGGTTCAGAATATAGCATGCTGTTTGTAAAGCATATCCCCAAAATGATAATGGCAGCATTGAATAACTCATCATGGACTGTACCATATCCAACAAGGTCCTGTTTTTCCTTTCGGCTACACCATTCTGTTGTGGAGTACCAGGTGCAGTCAATTGGGATAATACCTCGTTCTCTACAAGATATCTTAGAAATTCATCAGAGAGGTATTCACCATCTCGATCAGATCGAAGTGTCTTTATGGATTTATCCAATTGCTTTTCCACTTCCGCACGATACTCTTTGAACTTGTCAAAGATTTCGCTCTTGCGGTGCATCAGATACACATATCCATACCTCGAGTAATCATCTATAAAGGAGACATAATACTCGAACCCTCCTCATGCTGTGACGTTCATGGGGCCTCATACGTCAGTGTGCACATTTTCTAAGAGCTCCTGAGCTCTTGTACTCTTAGCTCCAAAAGACCTCTTAGTCATTTTACCCTCTAGACAAGACTCACATTGAGGAAGACGTACCTCTTCCAGAGATTCCAGAGGATCGTCTTTCACCAATCTTTGAATCCTATCCTGATTAATATGATCAAGTCTTAAATGCTAAAGATACACCTTGTTAGAGTGAGAAACTTTCAACCTTTTAGAGTTGTCTATTAATTCAGTGTCAAGCAGTGAGTACATCTTTGGTTTGATCAAATATAGGTTTCCATCCATACATCCAAAATAGATAAAAGACTTATTTCTACGAATATAAACTCTTTTACTAAAAGAAACTGAATAAGAATCCTTTATTAAACAAGCTACCAATATAAGGTTTCTCCTAAAATTAGGAACATAAAAACAGTCTTTTAATAAATTAAACCTAAATTGATCAAAGTAAAGATAAATATCTCCCACTGCCTCAGCCACCACCAAGCTGCCGTCTCCAGTTCGCAACGAGAGGCTCCTATCATGTAGACTTCTCGTTTCCACGAACCCCTGCATAGAAACACAAACATGATTAGTGGCGCCCGAATCAATGACCCAAGTGTCTTTTGATTCTTCCACCAAACATGCTTCTAAGTAGTGAAGTTCCTTACCTTCCTTGCCCTTCGCGGCTAGGATTTCCTGACAAGCCTTCTTAAAGTGACCTACCTTCCCACAACGAAAGCATTTGGACTTTTTAGGGTCCCTGGGCTTCTTATTCTTCTTCTTCTTCTTCTTCCCATCTGAGACAGGAGGATTAGAAGAACTGGAAGCCGCTTGCTTCTGATTTGGCCTCTTCCTCTTCCATGAGGGTTTGGAAGATTCTGCCAAATTGGCCTCTCCTTTGGGTTGGACTGCATCCCCATCCCTGATCATCCGCTCATGAGCTTGGAGTTGCTTCATGCGTTCGGTTAGTCCTAACTCCCTTGTCGCCAGATTGTATGCGGCCTTAAACCCAACAAAATCTTTAGACAGAGTTTTGAACACCATCTCAATCTGGGTGTTGTAGTCTAACTCAGCACCGTTCTCGGCAGCCTCAGCGAAGAATCCCATTAGAGTGATCATATGGTCCTTCACCGAAGTACCCGCCTTTTGCTTAGAGTTCATAATGTTGGTTATAGCAGACTGTTGAGCCAATTTTTCTTGGCCTCTGAACATGTCCTCCAAATTGTCCATGATCTCTCTAGTAACTTGATAAGTCTCATGCTACTTTTGTAAAGCACTCATCATGCTAGCAAGCATGTAGCATCGAGCTATATCGTTGGATTCTCTCCAACGAGTATAGGCAACTGGGACCTCCTCAAGTGGTGTGTCAGGTTTTGGCCCTGGTAGGCATGGTTCGTCCAGTACGAACTTGTGTCTCTCGCAGCTGAGAACTATTAACAGATTTCTTTTCCAATCCTTATAATTATCGCCATTCAGTTTATTCTCAGTAAGTATTGAAATGAGGGGTGTCAGTGACATTTTGAACTGAAATAAAATTATACTAGACATCATTACAAAGCCCAAGCAAATACACAGATAATTTAGCAAATAAAACATACAAGTATGTTCCTACATGAAACTTGAAAAACATATAGCATTGCAATGGTAATTCTCAGCACCTATTGCCCCAAGCCACTGAGGGGTGATCATGAAAACAAAGCCGGAACATGGACCCCGTCCAATTAATATATGTTGCCTTAAATCCTCCAAGGTTAAGGCATATATTAATAACCGCTTATTTGGCCACCAGTTTAGTTAACAGAGCTTCTAGGGAAGATTAATAACTAAACGAGTCTTAAGTGTATAACCATTGTTTACGTAGCTTGATCTACATCCTACCAAGCCACCGAGGGGTGGTTATGAATAGGATCATACCCGAACACGTTTTCCACATATGAGATCTAATCTAGTATACCGGCGGTGGTAAACACCTATAGAGGGGAGTGGTCAGGGCAGAACTGACTCGAGATGTTACCATGCTTTCACATATGGATCAACAATGGAGGCTGTGGGTTTTGTTTGAAACCCTCTCCCACTCAATATTTTGAAAAAATGCAAGTTTTGACAAATTATGTATGATCAATATAGTATGAGTGGCACTCACCTATCCTATATGACATGTTATCAAATATGCATACAAAACATCCATCAATTCATATTTATACATCCATGACATATCATAGAAAAAATAATTGACAGATAAATAACCAAGCCATGGTTCCATCCTAGAACAAAGAAAATAAAGATTACAAAATTTCATCCAAAGCATTCTTTGGGTCTTGAATTTTGTTCCGTCTTCTTGTATCCATCTTTATGTAGCCTCTCTATTTATTTCTCATCCCAAAAATTATTTAAAATTTAAATCTCCAAAAATTTAAATTTTAAATTCAAATTCTAAATTCGAATTTCAAATTTAAATTTCAAATTCAAATTTTAAACAATTTTAAACATCATGTATAATAATATGTAATTTTAAAAATTTCAAATTTTCAATTACATATTTTTAAACATGATTTAAAATTAAATCTCAAATTTAAAAAAAAAATTTTTCGATTTTTGAATCGTCGCACCACCGCCCCCAGAGGCGGCAGCCGCCGTGGGCAGCCCCCAGCCCCACGGGGGGCTGGCAGCCCACGGCCGCCCATGTGCAGCCCTGCCGGGCTGCAAGCCAAGCCTGCAATGCCAGGCGGCATGCCCAGGCTGGGCGCAGCAGCCAGCAGGCTGCAGGCAGCGCTTGCAACCACAGGCTGCACGCCCAGGCTGCGGCCAGCCTTGGGGAGGCCACGACCACCCTCAGCTGCAGGCCAAGCCTGTTGTCATGGGTGGTTATGGCCTACACAGGGGCTACCGCAGCCCCATCAAGGCCCGACGGCCTATCTCGAGGGGGTCGTGTCTCGATTTTCATGCCATATTCCAATTTACCTATTAGGATCTCCAAAAAATTAATTTGATCCCAATTAAATTGAAATTTTCCACACAATCAAAATTTCAACCTTTAAATCAAATTTAACTTTTGAGAAAAATAAATTAAGGTCTTCAATCTTCAATCTCCTCCAAGAATAATTACATAAAATTTCATAAACCGTTTCCGGTGTACAAAAAATTCTAACCATAATAATTCTAAGAGACAAAAAATAAAATCCATGGAAAAATTACAGTGTTAATAAACTGCTCCTGTGGTTACATAAAAATTTCTAGATACAATTTTTCTAAATTCTAAGGAATCATAACCGGCATAAACAAGCATGCTTATAATAATTAAAAAATTAAAATAACCACATACTTTATACATAATACATGATAACAACATAAAGGAATCCTAGAATACCATCTCTAAATATCAAATCCATACATAAATAAAAAAACTAAGTAATTGTCTAATTTATGTACATGGCATAGTCATGAGATGGCTCTGATACCAATTGTAGGAAAATAAATCAGTAAAAATGTATCAGAGTGGCGCAGCAGAACAATAAAAATTTTTAGGATCGTTAAATATCTCATGATACCATATACAATAAACCAATAACAATTAAAACTCATACCTCAAGGACACCAATCTGCATGAGGAGAATGACCGGAGGGCTTCAACCAACTAGCCTTCTCTACTATTCTCCAATTCCTGAATGGTTGAGTGTGTGGGCACTCTGAACCTCGATCGGTATGCTAGCACTGCTAGTCTTCTTCCGACCACCCAGATCACTAAAGAACTTATTGTCACAGTGGGCTATGCAATAATAAGCCTACTCACCTGAGAGTCTGTGGTCTGAGAGAACTGGAGTGGCAGGACCTCTATTTATAGACCTGCATGAGGTGATTCTCTGAATTCGAATTGGATTAAGCGAAGATATTCTCCCTTATCCACAAGCACAAAATCTAAATTTTCCAAGGGGAAAATCCCAACAATAAATTCGGCCACTTTAGGATAAATCCAATCCGAATCTAAACAAGATTTTAACTAGAATTTTATCTCCCTTTTTCAACCAAAAAATCTGAAAATTCAAAGGAGAAAATCTCCACAAAAATTCGACCACTTTTGGATAAGGGAGAATCAAAATTCCACTAGGATTTCAAGCTTGAATCTTATCTCATCCTTAACCAAAATAACCGAAAATCTCATAGGAGATTCACTCCAAAAATTTGGCCATTATCTGGGAGGAGAGAATCTAAATTCAACTGGGATTGAAACTTGAATTTTCCCTTGAACCTTATCCACAAAAATCTAAAAATCCATTGAGGATAATCCTCAAAATTTTCGTCCATCATTAGTTAGGATTTGGATTCAAAATTCAAGTAGGATTCTAACAAGATTATCCTCTCCATATCCAACTCAAATTCGAATTTCATTCCTTGTGGATTTACCACAACAAATTCGAATCCGACTTGGACTGTGATTCAAAATTTGAATTTCAAATTCCAAATTCGAATTTCAAATTCAAATTTCAAAATTCAAAATTCAAATTTCAAATTTCAAATTTCAAATTTCAAATTTCAAAATTCAAATTTCAAAATCCACAAAACAGTTGTGTTTCAAATTCTTGTTGTCATGAATAATTTTCTACAACTCCAATCCAATCTCAAATAAAATTACGGTAACTTTATTTGGAGTTCGAATAATTGTATACTCTATTATCCAAAACAAAATCTGAATCCAACCGGAGAAAATCTTGTCTACCATCCTAATCCTATGTCAACACCATCCATGCATAATAAACTAGCCAAGAGCATACACAAATCAAATTGCCAAACGTTAAGGAATTATGTGGAGCTAGTAGAGGGACTGATTGGACATATATAATCGGGCTCCCGCAAATCCATATGATCATCATTCTTTACTGAACAACTCAATCATATGATCACTAATTTCAGAGTCACACCACTATAAACTTGAAACTGAACTCCCAATTATATACCGTATTACGTAAGCCTGTGACAAGCTATTGTCTAATGACCTTGTCATGTATGCAGAACCCTCATATGATATCCATGATCAGCCTTAGGCCAAAGTCCGTTTAATCCTACTGATCAGGCTATCTTAAAGTTCCGTTATACTACTGAATTAAGAAAATGATTATTCACCATATATGAATAAGAAGTCATCAGCCCAGCAGACGACCCAAGGCCTTGTCCATTTTCACATTCAGTATAATGCCTTTAAGAGGATACCCTTAACTCCTCATTAGAGCTATGATTCTAATATCTGTAAACGAACCCTTCATCGTAAACAAATCATGCACCCAACGAACTGGTCTATAAGCTTACTACCTCTGAGACGCTTTAGCCATTGGAACATCAAAGTACATAAGTCATATACATGAAGCCGTCCTTTTACTCAAGATTAAGGTTACTGCACAATGAACGTCAAAAGCAGATCGATCCACTCAAAGCGGACTTCGTAGATCAATCACGCTTTAGTCCCGGTCTAATATGTCACTACCAAGCAACATATCTATGACTCTACTTGGGAGTCCAGCTCCAGACAGTCAAGACAAACCATCCCGTCTAAGGCTTTAGACAACATAATAGTCTTAACATGAGTTAGATGCTCGGTCTAATCCCATAGACTACAGACCATAATTTAGACTGCTAACTTTAGAACATTGTCTTCTCACATACAAAAGTCCATTGCATGCAACGTTCTAACAGTTTAACACAAGCAGTCAGGGAGCCATATTTACTTACATTTACTTTAACATGTAAATAAAACGAGGACAGATTGCAATATAATGAATAACCTCTATATATAATTTTATTATCCAGTTCAAAATAAATACATTAAAATATCTCTAATGCTTAGGGCATTTCCTAACATAGGATTGAACGGACTTTGACCTAAGGCTGATCATAGATATCATATGAGGGTTCTACATACATGATAAGGTCATTGGACAATAGCTTGTCACATACTTACATAATACGGTATATAATTGGGAGTTCAGTTTCAGGTTTATAGTGTTATGACTCTAAAATTAGTGATCATATGATTGAGTTGTTCGGTAAAGAATGATGATCATATGGATTCATGGGAGCTCGATTATATATATCCAATTGGTTCTTCTACTAGCTCCACATAATTCCTTAACGATTGGCAAATTGATTTGTGTATGCTATTGGCTAGTTGATTATACATAGATGGTGTTGACATAGGATTAGGATGGTGGACAAGATTCTTTCCGGTTGAATTCAGATTTTTTTTTTTTTGGATAATAGAGTACACAATTATTTAAACTCCAAATAAAGTTGCCATGATTTTATTTGAGATTGGATTGGAGTTGTAGAAAATTATCCATGAGAACAAGAATTTAAAATACAACTGTTTGTGGATTTTGAATTTTGAATTTTGAATTTTGAATTTTGAATTTTGAATTTTGAAATTTGAAATTCAAATTTTGAATCACAGTCTAAGTGGAATTCGAATTCTTTGTGGATAATTCTACAAGGCTAGAATTCAAATTTGAGTTGGATTATGAAGAGGAAAATCTTGTTTGAATCCTACTTGAATTTTGAATCCTAACTCTAACAAAAGTGGCCAAATTTTGTTAAGGAAAATCCTCCAAGAGATTTTCAGTTTCTGTGGATAAGGATTCTGGGAAAAATTCAAGTTTTAATCCCAGTTGAATTTGGATTTTCTCCCCCCTAAAAGTGGCCAAAAATATTGAGGAAATCTCAAGGAGATTTTCAGTTATTTTGGATAAGGATGAGATTAAATTCAAGCTTGAAAATCCTAGTTGAATTTTGATTCTCTCCCTACTTTGATGATCGAAAATTTTTAAGTTTACTGCATAATGAATGTCAAAAGTAGATCGATCCACTCAAAGCGGACTTCGCAGATCAATCACACTTTAGTCCCGGTCTAATATGTCACCACCAAGCAATATATTTATGTCTCTACTTAGGAGTCCAGCTCCAGACAGTCAAGACAAACCGTCCCCTCCAAGGCTTTAGACAACATAATAGTCTTAACATGAGTTAGAAACTCGGTCTAACCCCATAGACTACAGACCATAGTTTAGACCGTTAACTTTAGAACATTGTCTTCTCGCATACAAAAGTCCATTGCATGCAATGTACTAACAGTTTAACACAAGCAGTTAGGGAGCCATATTTGCTTACATTTACTTTAACATGTAAATAAAACGAGGACAGATAGCAATGTAATGAATAACCTCTATATATAATTTTATTATCCAGTTCAAAATAAATACATCAAAATGTCTCTAATGTTTAGGGCATTTCCTAACACCTAATGCCATGGATTTCAAGAGAAACACACAAAATTTTTGCTTGTTTCTAAACCCTAATTCTTGCATTAATCTCTACAACACCAAACTAATCACAACATCATCAACTAAATAAAAATTTTTTTCATTGTTTTCACACTCTCATACCCACAGATTTTCTAGGGAAAATCAAAGAGAAAAGCTTTAATTTTGAAGCTTACCTTAACTAGTTGATGACTTGATGTTGGAATTGTAATGCAAGCTAAGTTTGGTGTGAAATTTTCAACCAAATTTTGGCTCACAAAGGGGGAGAAGGCCACAGATTTAGGCTGAAGAAAAGGGGCAAGAGTTTGGCTAATTTTTCCATTTTTTTTAAGGGATTTTGATGCCTATTTATAGGCAAAACTCAAGGACTTTTTTACAATTTTTTTCCAATAATTTACTAATTGTTCAAGGACTAAAAAGTAAGGATTTTAGGGCCAAAATCAAATTTTTTCTTTCTTCCTTTCCAATGGCCGAATGGCCTTTTTCAATTTTTTTAAATAATTTTTAATGGCTTTTTGGTATGATCTTGGCCATTGATCATAAAGTAACCTAATCTACACCATACACCTTTCAAAATTACTTTCCAAATTCAAGAAAATAATTTTGGTTTATGACATAATCATGGTGATGTCATCCTACTATTTATATTAATTCACTAATTAATTCGTGGTCAATTTTTGACTGATATCCGATCTGAACAGAACTTTACCAAAATCACGTAGGCGGGTTCTAGGCGCCTTCGGTGCGATCAGTTTGTCTTATTTTGCTTCTATTTGATCAGAATTCTCTACCATAAATTTCTATTATTTTCGTGCATCTCAATGCATTTTCTAGGGTTTTCAGCTTTGATTTCAAACTGTCTCACCCAATTATTTCCGGTAAGATTTTCTATCCCCGAACTCACATACTTTAACATTGTCAGAACATTTTTATACAATTCACCACAGTATTAAAACATAACTTTTTCATATTTTATTCATTAAAATTGTTATATACATACAATTTTAACCTACTCGGAGAATCTAAAATTCCCGATTATCACACTAATGGTTCCTAACCGCTAGATAAGTCAAAACTCACCACTCCAAGGAATCCACCAAAGAGATAAGAGTTGAGATAAAGTTCACAAAAGAACCAGAAATTTCATTCAACCAAAAATTCTCCTTTCTTACATTCAGTTTTTCCAGCCCTATTATGCACAAATTTACCAGCCCAAAACACGAAAATTTCAGTTACAAAACCACCCAAATTCCATGCTTAAAACAAGAAAAACTCCCCAACAATAAGTAGCCAATTTACAACTGAAAATCCTTCACTTTTCAGCTCTCCAAAACTGACCAAAACCCCATTAAAACACACCAAAAACGTCCCTTTAAAGAAGGAAAAGCAGCTACTGTCATAACTCCCCCTAAACCCTCATTAAACTAACAAATTACTAAGTAATTCACACACACACACACACACACACACACTTAAAAACAAATTTTATTGGGCTGTAACAGCAATATTAAAGCTATAAAAAAAAACTAAGACTCTACAATTAATTTTTTGGAAGAAAGCCATGCATTCCCATGCAAAGCCATGAAGCCATGAAATCCATGCAAAGTTGAGCTACTAGAGCCATCCAAAACCAAATTTAAGCTTGAGCCTTTGGGTGCCGAGCTTGAGCATGAAACATGATCCGCATCATATTTTATTTTAAAAATAAATAAATAAATAAATATTAATTGCAGCATTTAATCTCCCTGCGACATATGTCACGTTCGCATGCCAAGTGTTAAGTGCTCCTAACAAGTGCCAAAGACACCTCTATAACCTCACTACCCATGCCACGTGCGCATGCATGTGCGAGTTGTATAGGCCTGTGTCTTCACGAGCTACATCATGGACTTACTAGAAAGGCATTCTCTTATAAAGTGCTAAACTCTTTATCTTCTTTCTATGTGAGACTTACGTGGGACTTTGGTATTCCTTTTTACACTAATAGTTAAACAATTGAAGTATATACCTAATCACATAAACAAAATGTAGTAATTGAAATTCTAAGCTAAAAATAAAATCTTATTCAAGCATTTGGTTGCACACCTAATTTGCATAACAATAAATCACACATATCCACAATCACCAAAACAAAAAATCACAAATTATTTTGGTAAAATTTAACAAAATAACCATTAAATTGTAATCTCAAAGCATAAGAAAAACAAAAATCCAAACTATAAATCGCCAAGAGCAAGCAAAATCCTTTCTTAGGATAACACGAAACCATTTTGAGAGAATAAAAAGTTGAAGAAGTACCTAAAATGAGAAAAGAAGAACGAGGAGACAAGTACGAGTGAGAGGAGTATGTGCATGTTAGGAAATGCCCTAAGCATTTGATGTATTTTATTTTGAACTGGATAATAAAATTATATATAGAGGTTATTTATTATATTGCTGTTTGTCCTTATTCTATTTACATGTTAAAGTAAATGTAAGCAAATATAGCTCACTGACTACTTGTGTTAAAACTGTTAGAACATTGCATGCAATGGACTTTTGTATGTGAGAAGACAATGTTCTAAAGTAAGCGGTCCAAACTAAGGTCTGTAGTCTATGGAGTTAGATTGAGCATCTAACTTATGTTAAGACTATTATATTATCTAAAGGCAGGGTGGGGACGGTTTATCTTGACTGTCCGGAGTATAGACTCCCAAGTAGAGACATAGATATGTTGCTTGGTGGTGACATATTAGACCTGGACTAAAGCGTGATTGATCTACGTAGTCCGTTATGAGTGGATCAATCTGCTTTTGACGTTCATTGTGCAGTAATCTGAATCCTGAGTGAATGAACTACTTCATGTATATGACTTGTGTACTTTGATGTTCCAATGGCTAAAGCGTCTCAGAAGTAGTAAGCTTATAAACCAGTTCATTGGGTGCATGACTTGTATACGATAAAAGATTAGTTTACCAATATCGGAATCATAGTTCTAAGGAGTTAAAGGTATCCTCTTAAAGGCATTATACTGGATGTGAAAATGGATAAGGCCTTGGGTCATCTGCTGAGCAGATGACTTCTTATTCATATATGGTGAGTAATCATTTTCTTATTCGATAGTATAATGGAACTTTAAGATAGCCTAATCAGTAGGATTAAACAGACTTTGACCTAAGGCTGATCATGGATATCATATGAGGGTTCTACATATATGGCAAGGTCATTGGACAGTAGCACGTCACAGGCTTATGTAATACGGTATATAATTGGGAGTTCAATTTCAGGTTTATAGTAGTGTGACTCTAAAATTAGTGATCATATGATTGAGTTGTTTGGTACAGAATAATGATCATATGGATTCATGGGAGTCCGATTATATATGTCCAATTGGTTCCTCTACTAGCTCCACATAATTCCTTAACGATTGGCAAATTGATTTGTGTATGCTTATTGGTTAGTTGATTATGCATGGATGGTGTTGACATAGGATTAGGATGATGGACAAGATTCTCTCCGGTTGAATTCATAATTTGTTTTGGATAATAGAGCACACAATTATTCGAGCTCCAAATAAAGTTACCATGATTTTATTTGGGATTGGATTGGAGTTGTAGAAAATTATCCATGAGAACAAAATTTGAAGTACAATTTTTTGTGAATTTTCAAATTTGAATTTTGAAATTTTAAATTTAAATTTTAAATTTTAAATTTGAATTTGAAATTTAAATTTGAAACTCGAATTTGAAATTTAAATTTGAAATTCGAATTTGAAATTTAAATTTGAAATTTAAATTTGAATTTTGAATTTTGAATTTTGAATTTTGAATTTTGAATTTTGAAATTCAAATTGTAAATCACAGTCCAAGTGGAATTTGAATTCTTTGTGGATAATTCCACAAGTTAGAATTTGAATTTGAGTTGGATTATGGGGAGGAAAATCTTGTTTGAATCCTACTTGAATTTTGAATCCCAATCCAAACTAACTTGCATGAAAATATTGAGGAATATCCTCATAGATTTTTCAGTTTTTGTATCGATAAGATTCAAGGAAAAATTCAAGTTTCAATCCCAGTTGAATTTGGATTCTTTCCTCCCTAAAAGTGGCTGAAATTTTTGAGGAAGATCTCATGCAGATTTTCAGTTTTTTTTGGATAAGGATGAGATAAAATTCAAGCTTGAAAATCCTAGTTGAATTTTGATTCTCTCCTTACTTTTGTGGCCAAAAATTTTAAGGAAATCTTAAAAGGGATTTTCGGTTTTTATTAGTTAATGGTGAGATAAAATTCAAGTTAAAATCCTGTTTGAATTTTGAATGCAAAATCCTAGAAGGTGGCCGAATTTTTTAGTTAGATTTTTGGCTTGAAAAATTCAGATTTTGTGTTGTGGATAAAAGAGAAAATCTTCTCCTAATCCAATTCAAATTCAAAGGATCACCTCATGTAAGTCTATAAATAGAGGTCCTGCCACTCCAGTTCTCTTAGACCACAGACTCTCAGGTGAGCAGGTTTATTGTTGCACAACTCACCGTCCCGATAAGTTCTTTAGAGATTTGGGTGGTCAAAAGAAGACTAGCAGTGCTAGCCTATCGATCGAGGTTCAGAGTGCCCACACACTCAGCCATTAAGGAATTAGAAAATAGTAGAGAAGGCTAGTTGGTTGAAGTCCTCCAATCATTCTCCTCCTACAGATTGGCATCCTCTAAGGTATGAGTTTAAATTATTGTTAGTTTATTGTATATGACATCATGAGATATTTAACGATCTTGAAAAATTTTTATTGTTCCGCTACACCACTCTGATACGTTTTTACTGATTTATCTCCTACAATTGGTATCAGAGCTATCTTGTGACTATGCCACGTACATAAATTAGACAATTAGTTAGTGTTTTTATTTATGTATGGATTTGATATTTAGAGAGTGGCGTTCTAGGATTCCTTTATGTTGTTATCATGTATTATGTATGTAGTATGTGGTTATTTTAATTTTCTGAATTTTTATAAGCAAGCTTGTTTTATGCCGGTTATGGTTCCTTAGAATTTAGAAAATTGTATCTAGGAATTTTTATGTAACCATGGGAGCAGTTTATTATCACCGTAATTTTCCCATTGATTTTATTTTTTTGTCTCTTAGAATTAGTATGATGATTAGAATTTTTGTAAACCGGAAACGGTTTAGGAAATTTTATGTAATTATTCTTGGAGGAGATTGAAGTTTGAAGACCGTAATTTATTTTTCCTAAAAGTTAAATTTAATTTAAAGGTTGAAATTTTGATTGTGTGGAAAATTCCAATTTAATTAGGATTCAAATTAATTTTGAAGATCCTAATGGAAAAATTGGAATATGACACGAAAATCGAGGCACGACACCTCAGGATAGGCCATCGGCCTTGGTGGGGCTGCAGCCCCTGCCCTCGGGCAGGATGGGGCTGTGACAACCCCTGTCCAGGCCAAGACCACCCACGGCCGTAGGCTTTACCTGCAGCCAGGGGTGGCCGTGGCCCACCCAAGGACCAGCCAGCCTTTGGGCGTGCAGCCTGCAGCCTGGCAGGTTGATGCGCCCACCTGGGCGTGCAGCCCATGGCTACAGGCGCTGCCTGCAACCTACTGGACTGCACCTAGCTTATGGCCGTGGGCTGCCAGCCCCCCAGGGGCTGCCCACGGCGGCTGCGGGCCTTAGGGGCCCGTGGGTCGACAGGCCAAAAAACAAAAATTTTGATTTTTAAATTTGAGATTTAATTTTAAAATCATGTTTAAAAATATGTAATTGAAAGTTTAAAGTTTAAAGTTTTAATTTAAACATGGCGTTTTTGGGGAAATATTTTTTTTTTAACATCATGTGAAACATTATCCACTATTTACTTTGTTTACAAGTACAAAGTAATTTACATAATACAGTACTTTTGTAAAATATATATTATTATAAAAGACTGTTTCTTTTTCCCTTCTCTTTTATCGCTCAGCAGTGTTAGGAAATGCCCTAAGTATTAGAGACATTTTGATGTATTCATTTTGAACTGGATAATAAAATTATACATAGAGGTTATTCAATACATTGCTATCTGTCCTCGTCTTATTTACATGTTAAAGTAAATGTAAGCAAATATGACTCACTGACTGCTTGCGTTAAAACTGTTAGAACGTTGCATGCAATGGAATTTTGTATGCGAGAAGACAATGTTCTAAAGTTAGCGGTCTAAACTATGGTCTGTAGTCTATGGGGTTAGACCGAGCATCTAACTCATGTTAAGATTATTATGTTGTCTAAAGCCTTGGAGGGGACGGTTTGTCTTGACTGTCTGGAGCTGGACTCCCAAGTAGAGACATAGATATGTTGCTTGGAGGTGACATATTAGACCGGGACTAAAGCGTGATTGATCTACGTAGTCCACTTTGAGTGGATCAATCTGCTTTTGACGTTCATTATGCAATAACCTTAATCCTGAGTAAATGAACTACTTCATGTATATGACTTGTGTACTTTGATGTTCCAATGGCTAAAGCGTCTCAGAGGTAGTAAGCTTATAGACCGGTTCGTTGGGTGCATGACTTGTATACGATGAAGGGTTTGTTTGCAGATATCGGAATCATAGCTCTAAAGAGTTAAAGGTATCCTCTTAAAGGCATTATCCTGAATGTGAAAATGGACAAGGCCTTGGGTCATCTGCTGGGTAGATGACTTCTTATTCACACATGGTGAATAATCATTTTCTTAATTCAGTAGTATAATGGAACTTTAAGATAGCTTGATCAGTAGGATTAAACGGACTTTGACCTAAGGCTGATCATGGATATCATATGAGGGTTTTGCATATATGACAAGGTCATTGGATAGTAGCTCGTCACAGGCTTACGTAATACGGTATATAATTGGGAGTTCAGTTTCAGATTTATAGTGGTGTGACTCTGAAATTAGTGATCATATGATTGAGTTGTTCGGTACAGAATGATGATCATATGGAATCACGGGAGCTCGATTCTATATGTACAATCAGTCCCTCTACTAGCTCCACATAATTTCTTAACGTTTGGCAAATTGATTTGTGTATGCTATTGGCTAGTTTATTATGCATGGATGGTGATGACACAGGATTAGGATGGTAGACAAGATTCTCTCCGGTTGGATTCAGATTTTGTTTTGGATAATAGGGTACATAATTATTCGAACTCCAAATAAAGTTGCCATGATTTTATTTGAGATTGGATTGGAGTTGTAGAAAATTATCCATGAGAACAAGAATTTGAAACACAACCGTTTTGTGGATTTTGAAATTTGAATTTTGAAAATTGAATTTTGAATTTTGAATTTGAAATTTGAATTTGAAATTTGAATTTGAAATTCGAATTTGAAATTTGAATTTGAAATTTAAATTTGAAATTTGAAATTTGAAATTTGAATTTGAAATTCGAATTTGAAATTTGAAATTCAAATTTTGAATCACAGTCCAAGTGGGATTCGAATTTGTTGTGGAAAATCCACAAGGTTTGAAATTTGAATTTGAGTTGGATTTGGAGAGGATAATCTTGTTAGAATCCTACTTGAATTTTGAATCTAAATCCTAACAAAAGTGGACGAAATTTTTGAGGATAATCCTCAATGGAATTTCGGTTTTTGTGGATAAGGTTCAAGGGAAGATTCAAGTTTCAATCCTAGTTAAATTAGGATTCTCTCCTTCCCTGAAAAGTGGCCGAAATTATGGAGGAAATCTCCTAAGAAAATTCGGTTATTTTGGATAAGGTTGAGATAAGATTCAAGCTTGAAAATCCTAGTGGAATTTTGATTCTCCCTTATCCTAAATGTGGCCGAATATTTGGAGAAAAATCTCCTAGGAAATTTCAGATTTTTTGGTTGAAAAAGGGAGATAAAATTCTAGTTAAAATCTTGTTTAGATTTGGATTGGTTTTATCCTTAAAAAACCGAATTTTATTGTTGGGATTTTCCCATGGAAAAATTCGGATTTTATGGTTATGGATAAGGGAGAATATCTTTTCCTAGTCCAATTCAAATTCAGATAATCACCTCATATAGGTCTATAAATAGAGGTCCTGCCACTCCAGTTCTCTCAGACCACAGACTCTCAGGTGAGCAGGCTTATTGTTGCACAACTTATCGTGACAATAAGTTCTTTAGAGATCTGGGTGGTCGGAAGAAGACTAGCAGTGCTAGCATACCGATCGAGGTTCAGAGTGCCCACACACTCAGCCATTCAGGAATTGGAGAATAGTAGAGAAGGCTAGTTGGTTGAAGCCTCCGGTCATTCTCCTCCTACAAGATTGGCGTCCTTGAGGTATGAGTTTTAATTGTTGTTGGTTTATTGTATATGGCATCATGAGATATTTAACGATCTTAAAATTTTTTATTGTTCCGCTGCGCCACTCTGATACGTTTTTATCGATTTATTATTCTACAAGCAGAAAGACTCTGACAGGACCATATCCCTCGCCTCTTATCCTATTTGACACGCGTCATCCCGTCCCCCATCTAGTCAAACAAAGCTACTGAGCTGGTCGCTTACCTGCAACATAAGCAAAAATGGTGAGCTACATGCTCAGTAAGTTCAAACATGCAAGAAATAAAATTTATATGAATAGCACTATTCATCATAAATAGTAACGTTGACTACTATTCATATGTGAATAGTAACTTTGACCACTATTCATTATGAATAGTAAGTTTGACCACAACACAGTATATCACCAATACATCTACCGCGATGTTAACACCCTCACCAAACTGTCTTATGCTCAATTATGGCATAGTTTCAGTTTTAGATAATTATCTTTGATTATGTTCTAGTTTTGAGCTCAGGTTAGCAGTACCATTTAAGTGCGCATGACTGGGAGCGGTACATTAGTGGTGACCTCCACAGCCTTAGTCTCATAGCCCCAAAGGCAAAATTATACATGACTGGGAGCGGTACATCAGTGCTGACCTCCACAGCCTTAATCTCATAGCCCCGAAGGCAAAGTTACCTCCGTATACGGAAGGCTGGTATGCCAAAAGTGGTTTCATTACTGACTTTTTAAGATTCTAACCCGGTGACTTCATATTGCCCCGTGGTTAGGAATGGTTCACATTTTAATTTTAGGTGAGTGGGTTTCATTAACCTCGCTCTAGTGCCCGAAGCACAATTTACTATGTGTCCCATTCTCAATAGTGCCCGTAGCACATTTTGTCTCTCTCTCTACTCTATAATAGTGCCCGTAGCACATATGTACCTAACTTATAGTTAGTACATCAAAATTAGCAATAATAATGCTATATGTTACAGACAGGTAAATGTCTGAACTTACCTTATCAGTTTCTTCCCTTTTGCCTTTCTGGATCTTTGATCGCCCTCCTTGTAAGTCGATTTTGGGATCCTACAGACAAAACCTTGTCTGTTAATTTCATTTCTATTTATAGCTTTTATTTTTCATTAAAAAGCTTAAATAAAACCTATTTATAACTTTTTAGGCTTTATTTATCATTTTCCCTATTTTTCTCAACTTTTACAAAATTACGATTTTACCCCTATATTTTGGTAAAATTGCAATTATGCCCCTGATGGAATTTTCTTGATCCAGACTGCATTTTTGGCTCTCAGGAACTTTTCTGACTCTTTTCTAATCATTACTGGTTCGTTTCTATTTTATTTCCATTATTCACTTTCCCGACCCTCGGGAAGCACTATTCCGACCCTTACGTCGGTTTAGTGATTTTCTATCGTTTCGAAGCCTCAAATTGACGTTTTACTAGTATTTAAAACTTTCATCTAGACGTTCCCGATCTAGGTCTCCGAGGCTCGGATTTTCCGTACCCGACTCGGACCTTTACTTCGTTTCCCAAAAGCGCCCCCCCTCAGGGTCGGTTTTTCAGTTTCACTCCGTTTTACATTTTTAAGGGGACGGGTTACTATTCCCAAACCACCCCTTAGGTTTTCCTTATTAAATTTCCCTTTAGGGACTCGGGTTTCCGACCCGACCCTAAACTTTTATTTTTAATTCTCTTTTTACCCCAAATGTCGTTTTCGAAATTTCGACAGCATTTCGGCGTAAATTTAAGGCTACCGGCGTTAGGTACGCCTCGAACCATATGTACCTGCCACGTACTATACCACAAGCCTATTTTATGTAAAAGTTTCCCAAACTTTTACATAAAAGCTCACAACATTTAAATTCACATTTTGAACCACATTCCACAAAATTTCTTTAAATTTTACCCTTGGTTTTGGGCCACGGTTTTCACAATCAAAACCTAACCAAAACTTTTCAATTTTTCCACCAAATTTTAGGCTATTCCAATGTCATTATCCAGCACATTTTCAAGCCAATTTACATGCATTTTTCAACAAAATTCCTAGGGTTTTTCATCATTACAACCCACGGCCATTTAAGAGAAACATGCACCAAATTTTTTTCTTTCATGCTTTCAATCACAAATCCATCATTTCCTTAATTCAATGCATGAATTTAACTATCCAAACATCAAGTAAATCATGCAAAAATTTTTCACCAAACCCTAACTAAACCCATGGCCATATTAGGGTTATTTGACACCAAATTTTTTTCCAAGCTTTCAATCATACAAATCATGTTTTACATTAAATCAAAACATGATTTAAAGTATTTTAACACTTAAACCACAACAATTCATCATTGACTACACTTGGTAACCCACGGTTTTACCCTTAGAAAACCAACAAAAATTTTGTTTTTCTTTAAACAAAATGCATGGTTTTTCTTCTAATCACACCCTTAACAAAACCCAAGCACCAAATCAATCAAAACAAACCAAAAATTTTTCATCCTTTACACTATTCATTACACAGATTTTAGGGAGAAAACAAGCCAAAATTTGCAAACTAAAGAAAGTTACCTTGCTTTCTTGCTTCCTTTGTCTTCAAGGAAGGGTTTGACACAAATTTTGTGAAGAAAACTTGAAGTATTTACTTGGTTTCTCTTTGGTTGCTCACGGTTCCTCTTGGGAGAACACTTAGAATTTTTTTTTGTTCTTTGTTTTGGCTTGGAAATGGTTCGACCATTTTGTTCCAAAAGTTGCCGACTTAAACTAGCAAGGAAGCCAATTAATTTGGCTTTCAACCAATGAGAAATCGACACTTATCAAGCCTATTTCTTTACAAATTTTTCAAAAAATAAAATGATTGAATTTTGGCCAAATCTTGGCCTTTAGATCAAAAAGCAAACCAATCTTGGCCATTAATGCCACCAACCACCATATTTCTTTCATTTATTAATTTTGATTTATGATGTCAAAAATGCAAAATTAAAGTGTTGACTTTGACTTTACTATTCACATTAATTCGACTACTTTTTGACCGATACCGGTTCGAGCCGAAATTTTTCTGAAATCGTCCCCGCGGGTTCCTGAGGTTTCCTGTGCAGTCGGATCAATTTATACTGCTTCCGTTTGTTCAAAATCAATCCCGGAATTTTTTCATCTTTTATTGCACCGGTTAGGGTTTTCAATGCCGTTTTTGGCACCGTTCCACCCGTTTCAACTCAGTGAATTTTTTTCCAACACTGAATTCTTACTCGTCAGTATTGTTAGAACATTTTAATACATTCTAAGCAATATAATTACATTTATTTCACTCTTTAAATAGTACAAATTGTTATATACATACATTTGTACATTTTCTTCCGAGAATGCCTGAATTTCCCGGTTGTCACACAAAGCATCCTCTGACATTCTTGGCAGCTTGAAGAGTCACTCACTTCCATAAAAAGTCTGAGATGGAGATGAGGATCTTCTGTTGGCATCCCACTAAACTGCCCGACTGTTTGGAGCATGACCGGTTTTAGCTCAAACTGTGGTGCCTGAATTTCTGGCCTAACAATACCAGAATTCAGACCGTGTAGCATTGGCACAGCATATTCTCTAATAGCTCTATCCCTATCATCTGCCATTGTTGCAGCATTATTGCCATTGTTGCCAACTTCTTCTTTGGCCATTTCTTCAACAACTGCAAGACCTTGTTGTTCTCTTCTTCTTGCCCTGAATGTCCTTTCAATTTTTGGATCTACAGGCAGCAATTCCTGGTCTCGTGGTCTATTCATAAAGAAATTCGAGTACCTACAAGGATTCAAACAGAAATATCAAGATAAAATAGAAAAACTGCAGAAATCAAAATATATATTTTTACAAAGACTAATAATGATAATAATTCCCCAGCAACGGTGCCAAACACTTGTTGCTTCCTTAGGGGGCGTTTGGTAAACGCATTGCATTTTGATTGTATTTGAATGAAATTTGTTTTTTGAATGTTGTATTTGGTTGAAAAGTATTTGTTTTGTATTTGAATGAAATGTGTGTTTGGATGAAAAGTATTTTAGAATTGAAAAGTTGATGTGATTGGTAAAAGTAGAGATAAATAGTGGAATTGAAAAGTTGATGTGATTGTTTTTAAAATGTTTGAATAGTAATTGTTTTCGTAGCACTGTTGTAAAATTTGTATTTGGTGTAAAATTGTATTGTATTTGAGTAAAATTAAAATTGAATATTTCACCAAATGCCCCCTTAAAATGCTACGCAAGCGCACGTGTCGCATACAAGTAATACAGTGTACAAGAGTACGGATATCGTCCCACAGAGAATGTTATCACCACTTCATCTAAATTAAAATCAAAATTAAGGATATGCAAGAATTGATGGAGAATTAAAATTGTCTTAAACTCACTATACTAGTATGACATAAAAATGCACAGAGCAATTGCAAACTGAATAAAACAGACTTAATAACAATTGGTAATGGAGTGATCCCCTTTTTCTACAACTTGACTCAGTATGCTACGGTAATGCTACAACATTGCTACAGCAATGTTACTTAGTTAACCTAGAACTCAAAATTTCACAAGTTTCTTTCGAAATACTTATGCTAATAACTTCTTGCTTCATTTCAACATATTCCTATGCTAAATGGAGTATGAAGCCAAATTAAGCTTAGGTTCCAAAAGGTTATATGAGATAAGCATGCATTCCTGCTTAACTTGCAAAATTAATTAGGTTACTACACAAACCCAACTAATCACACATTATCCAACACCCGTCTAATTCCAATTAGTTTTCCAACCACTGAAATCGCAGTATTATGCTCAAGATGGCCAGTCAAAGAACACAAATAAACCAACAAAACAATGTTGAATAAACCAAATAACATTAAAGTAGCAAGCTCAATATATAAATCTAGTCACAGAAATGGGTACTTTATCCTCCCAGTCTTAAAGGAAATTAGTTCATACTTGATTGTTCAAACCCACTGGAAAAAGAAAACATTGTACGGGAAAAATAAAAACGAGAGTACAACCGAAAATGGAGGAAAGATTGACAAAAGAGACGTGCATAAGGTACACAGCTACTTTTTAATTTCCCCTTTCAGAATATGCTGAAATCTCCTCCAATCTCTGTACGTTTCCTTTCTTTTCCGGGTTTTTCTCTTTCTGTCCTGCTCTTTTTCGTATATTCCCTCTGCTCCTTGGCTGCCTCTCTTTTCTGAATGCATCATGTTTCCTTTTAAGTGCTAGGGCAAATGGAGGATGTACATGTGTACATAATCTAATGGCTGAGCTTTTATTTGGTGTCCTTGGATTAAGACAGCTCATAAACTTATCCTTTCTGCCATGCTCACTAATAAAATTGGTTGCCAGCTATATGTTGACTTGTCAAAATATCTGAACATTTTCTATCCAGTTTGCTACAGTAATGTTACAGCATTGCTGTAGCAACGCCTGAGATCAGTTTTCCTTGTCATTTTTCTCCAATTTTTGCAATTCCATCCTAGCTGTAGCTTGACCTCCTTATCCAAACAACATTCCGCTATTTCAACTCTGCAAAACACTTAAAAGCAATATAAACTAACTTGAAAAATTAAATTTAACATTCTAAAAATAAAAGACTGCATTAAAAACCAAAAAAATACTTTAGTTAACTATTAAAATGTCAATAACTCAATGGACCAAACATCTTTTTACATCCCCAAATGGCTATAATAACTCTATTTCATAGAGTTATCAATCTCCTATATAGAAAACGTGTTCAGGCACGATTCTATTCGTGACCATCCCTCGGTGGCTTGGTAGGACATGGATCGAGCTATGTAAATAATGGTTATACACTCAAGACTCGTTTAGTTATTAACCTTCCCTAGAAGCTCTGTTAACTAAACTGGTGGTCAAAATAAGCGGTTATTAATATATGTCTTAACCTTGGAGGATTTAAGGCAACATATACTAATTGGACGGGGTCCATGTTCCAGCTATTTGTCTCATGACCACCCCTCGGTGGCTTGGGGCAATAGGTGCTGAGAATTACCGTTGCAATGCTATATGTTTTTCAAGTTTCATATAGGAACATACTTGTATATTTTATTTGCTAAATTATCTGTATATTTGCTTGGGCTTTGTAATAATGTCTACTATAATTTTATTTCAGTTCAAAATATCACCGACACCCCACATTTAAATACTTATTGAAAATAAGCTGAATGGCGATAATTATAAAGATTGGAAAAAAAATCTACTGATAGTTCTCAGCTGTGAGAGACACAAGTTCGTGCTGGACGAACCATGCCCACCTGGGCCCAAACCTGACACACCGCTTGAAGAGGTCGCGGTTGCCTATACTTGTTGGAGAGAATCCAATGAGATAGCTCGGTGCTACATTCTGGCTAGCATGACGAGTGCTTTACAAAAGCAGCATGAGACTTATCAAGTTGCTGGAGTGACCATGGAAAATCTAGAGGAAATGTTCGGAGGCCAAGAAAAATTGGCTGGACAATTTGCTATTACCAGCATTATGAACTCTAAGTAAAAGGCAAGTACTCCGGTGAAGGACCATATGATCACTCTAATGGGATTCTTTGCTGAGGCTGTCGAGAATGGTGATGAACTAGACTATAACACCCAGATCGAGATGGTGTTCAAAACCCTATCAAAAGATTTTGTGGGTTTTAAGGCTGCATATAATCTGGCGACAAGGGAGTTAGGACTAATCGAACCCATGAAGCAACTCCGAGCTTATGAGTGGATGATCAAGGATGGGGATACGGTCCAACCAAAAAGAAAGGCCAATTTGGCGGAATCTTCCAAACCCTCACAGAAGAGGAAGAGGCCAATTTGGCAGAATCTTCCAAACCCTCACAGAAAAGGAAGAGGCCAAATCAGAAGCAAGTGGCTTTCAGTTCTTCTAATCTTCCTGTCTCGGATGGGAAGAAGAAGAAGAAGAACAAGAACAAGAAGCCTAGGGACCCTAAAAAGTCCAAGTGCTTCCACTATGGGAAGGTAGGTCACTTCAAGAAGGCTTACCGGGAATTCCTAGCCACCAAGGTTAAGGAAGGTAAGGAACTTCTTTATTTAGAAGCGTGTTTGGTGGAAGAATCAAAAGACACTTGGGTCATTGTTTCAGGAGCCACTAATCATGTTTGTGTTTCTATGCAGGGGTTCGTGGAAACGAGAAGTCTACATGATAGGAGCCTCTCGTTGTGGATTGGAGACGGTAGCTTGGTGGTAGTTGAGGCAGTGGGAGACGTTTACCTTTACTTTGATGAATTTAGGTTTATATTATTGAAAGACTGTTTTTATGTTCCTAATTTTAGGAGGAACCTTATATCAGTAACTTGTTTAATAAAGGATTATTCTTCAGTTTCTTTTGGTAAAAGAGTTGATATTCGTAAAAATAAGTCTTTTATCTATTCTGGTTGGATGGATGAGAACCTATATTTGATCAAACCAAAGATGTATTCACTGCTTGACACTGAATTAATAAATAACTCTAAAAGGTTGAAAGTTTCTCACTTTAACAAGGCGTATCTTTGGCATTTAAGACTTGGTCATATTAATCAGGATAGGATTCAAAGGTTGATGAAAGACGATCCTCTAGAATCTCTGGAGGAAGTAAGTCTTCCTCAATGTGAGTCTTGTCTTGAGGGTAAGATGACTAAGAGGTCTTTTGGAGCTAAGGGTACTAGGACACAGGAACTCTTAGAAATTGTGCACACTGACATATGTGGCCCCATGAATGTCATAGCTGAGGAGAGTTCGAGTATTATGTCTCCTTTATAGATGATTACTCGAGGTATGGATATGTGTACCTAATGCACCGTAAGAGTGAAACCTTTGATAAGTTCAAAGAGTATCGTGCAGAAGTAGAAAAGCAATTGGGTAAATCCATAAAGACGCTTCAATCTGATCGAGGTGGCAAATACCTCTTTGATGAATTTCTAGGACATCTTATAGAAAATGGGATATTATCCCAATTGACTGCACCTAGTACTCCACAACAGAATGGTGCAGCTGAAAGGAGAAATAGGACTTTATTGGATATGGTACGGTCCATGATGAGTTATTCAACGCTGCCGTTATCGTTTTGGGTGTATGCATTACAAACGGCGTGCTATATTCTGAACTAGGTTCCACGCAAGTTAATTCCCAGGACTCCATATGAATTGTGGCGTGGTAGGAAGCCCTCCCTTGAACATATGAGAATATAGGGTTGCCCAACACATGTATTCGATGAGCATGCAAAGAAGTTGGAACCAAGAACAGAATTATGCATGTTTGTAGGGTATCCTATGGAAACTAAGGGAGGTCTGTTCTATAACCTGAAGGAACAAAAAGTCATTGTCTCAACCTATGCAACATTCTTAGAGGAAAGTCACACGAATGACTTTAAGCCTCGAAACAAAGTGGTGCTAGAGGAGTTATCGAGTGAAAGAACTGCTTCACAGATTTTGTCTTGGACGCAAGTCCGAATTCCAGTGAAAGACCTACAGAGATCGACAATTTAGGGTGCCTCATCATAGTGGGAGGGTTTCGAAGAAGCCTAATTTCTTCATGTATGATGCTGAGGTATACCAGGCCGAGGCTCATGAGCATGATGATGATCCGGTTACCTATGATGAAGCTATAAATGATGTTGATTCTAAATCTTGGAAATAGACCATGAATAATGAGATGGATTCTATGAAATCCAACTCTGTTTGGGAACTTGTAGATCTAGCAGATGGGATAAAACCCATTGGATGCATGTGGGTCTACACAAGAAAGAAGGATGCGGAAGGGATAGTAGAAACTTTCAAAGCTAAACTGGTTGCAAAGGGGTACACGCAAAAGGCTGGAATCAATTACAATGATACCTTTTCGCCTGTTGCTATGCTGAAGTCTATCCGTATTCTTTTGTTTGTTACTGCGGCTCTCGATTACAAGATTTGGCAAATTGACGCCAAGACAACATTCTTGAATGACCATCTTGAGGAATGTATCTACATGATACAGCCCGAAGGGTTCGTGGCAAAAGGCTAAGAAAGAAAAGTCTGCAAGTTGCTTAGATCCATTTATGGATTAAAGCAAGCATCCCGCTCATGGAACCAGAGATTTGATCAAGCGATCAAGACATTTGGTTTTGAGCAGAATGTTGATGAACCCTGTGTTTATAAACGTATTAAGGATGGTAAAGTGGTCTTTCTAGTACTCTATGTTGATGATATACTGCTCATTGGGAATGATGTAGGGAACTTATTATTAGTCAATGTGACGCCCCGTGCCCTCAGCGGCCCGGACCATCACTGTAAACTCTATTACTTGCTTCTTTAGCTTTTACTTATACTTCCTCTTTAAAACCGATACTTAAACTTGCTGAATTTAATAGTATAAATTTAGAGGGATTTTTTTTTAATATACGCGTACGTATTTACTATTCACGTACGTATACTATTAAAATGCGGAATTTGAAAAACATAAGGATTTCAATTATACATACACACTTATATACTTGTTTATCTGATTAATATTCACCAGACACTATTTAAATATACTATTCATACATATACTGTTTACTGTTCCAAAATACCAATTAATCTTTACTATTCAAAATACTATTTAGCTGTCACCGTTCAAAATACTATTTACTCATACTGTGCAGAAGAATACTCGCGGTGTATCCATAACCTCATCCTCACATCCACCTCCGCTGCCATCATCGCCCCTTGGTGTTTGCGCTATAGGAAGCTTACCTACAGCATGAACACACTCCGTGAGCTTTACGCCCAGTAAGTACAACATGTTAACCGCAAAACATGTTTAAAATATAGCACATACTTAAAATCCTAAGCATGACATATATCACTTAATAAATCACATACCATTTAAGCATATCACATATCAGCTCACATATCATGTCATCACATAACATGTCATAACACTGAATATAAAACTTCACATACTTTATGCATGACAGAAGCATCGTGTACTGTATGCACTCTACTGAAAAAGAAAGCATAGCGAACTATAACTAATGCATGATCCGGTTATGTTCATTTATGCTTCAAACTTCTCTTTTCTTTTCTTGTCTATTTAGGGCCCATGTGTCAGTACCGTGTGCGCGCAGACCAACGGTAACGCCCGAGGTCAACTAATGCCGAAGAGCCATCAACTGATGCTCAACTTTTGACCTTAACTTTCTTTAACTGGAAACCCCTTCGACTGAAGGAGCCGGTACGACACACCTATTTATTTCCATCCTGTTTAACTGTTCTAGCCATACGCTTCTCTAAGCTATCCCCAATCCTACGCGGTAGGGATCTATGGCTTCTATCTTATTCTTTCATCAATCTACTCGATTGTGAAACTATATGCTCTTATGTATGCTGTGCAGCATCGTGTGCAAGATACATACTTAAAATACTGGAAAAGCATCATTTTAAATTCATTTTATCCATGCTGTAGGCGGAGTTGTACTTACCTGTCATCAGACAGTTTATACTCTCGCCTTCGTCACAATACAGGTACCTCCCTATAATCATAAAACATTTCGTTAACATTTACTCTTAGGTCACTGCGGTCATTAGTGACTAATAAAAACTTTATCGTTAGTGATACCGATCCTTGTCGGTACTAATTGCCCTCTTCTTAAGAATTTGATTTTCTAATCATTGTTAATTAATTTATTTACCCAATAAATTAATTAACATCGCTCTTAGGTCACTCTATCGTTAGGAACTAATAAACTTATCGTTGTGTGGTACCGATGCCTATCGGTACCCAACTGCTCTACTTTGGGAAATTTGATATCTAATTTTTAATCGTGCTTGATTAATTTGTCTACTTGACAAATTAATCACTGTCTCTCACTATCCCATTCCGACTTGGTCCTTGACTGGCTAACCGACCAGTCAACTGACTGAATACCTCTCGTATGACCATTTAGCCTGTCGGGTTACCATTACCGATGTAATCGCCCCAAATTTTATACTTAGATCACACCCGTCCCTCGGGTGGTTCCCATCCCGATCACATTTTCACCCCTCGTTTCCTAAAATACCCCTTTGTGCCGTTTTAGAAATTTCGGCAGCATTTTCGCTTAATTTTTGGGTTTCCGGCGTTTAGGAAACGCCTCAAAACATCTAACCTATTCTAACCTGCCACGTACTAAACCAGAGGCCTAATTTTTACGTAAAAGCTCCGCTTTTTACGTAAAAATATTCACATTTTCTCACATTTTCTTTTTCGACATTTCATCCCTTTTTCTTACAATTCCTCAAGTCAGTAAACCATAATTTATACATAATTATTTCTAATAATAAATTGAGGAATCAAGGGATCAAAACCACTACCAAAATCGTTCCCGTCGGCGGTCGGGTGAACTGTTCGATCTCGATCGCACAATCTTTGAATCATCGTTCTCCACTTTTGAAACTCCGGTTTGCAAATCCGATGTCGCGGATGTGTCCGGAACGTCAAAAATAGGCCAACGGGCCATTCTTCAATTTTCGGTCTCTGGGTCGCCGTTGACCGGCGTTGACTGCCGTTGACCAGCGTTGACTGTCGTTGACCGACCGTTGACCGGCATTGACCACGGTGGCAATGGGAGTGGCGACCACCATCTTGAAGAGCTCGACGAGAGGAACCCATTAGTGGTGTCAATTTCACCAATCGAGGCTCCTATCACCGGAAATCGGCCCTCGAAAAGTCGGCGACGGCGGTGGTGTTGGATCTTCATTTTCCGGCGTTGTTGCCCAAAATTGATTTGGGGCTTTTGATCTGCGTGTTGTTCTGAGCATTTTGATACCGACCTTGCAACTCAACTCCGCCGGAATAGCGAGATTCGACGGCGGCGATGGCGACGGCGACGGCGAACCTTGGGCGGCATGATCCGGCGGCTGTTGACGTGAAATGAAGCCTGGGTTTTGTTCTACTCTTCACAACGAATCCATTGGGACTGGAATCGTGGCATTTGGACGTCGGATGGCAGAGATACGGCGGTTTGGAAAATTCGGCCACAGGTGGCTTTGGGCGGCGTGTGCGGCGTGCTCCGGCGTCGGTTTGGTCTACTCGGCCCACCGTTGGACTCAGCTCGTCGAGAGCTTTCCAATGGTGTCGGCGGTGTCGAAAATGGAGGCCGGATTCGATGGTCGGTCACTGTTCATCTTCGTGTGGTGTGGGGAAGAAAAAGATAGGAAAAAAATAATGGGGGCCCTTTTTACAAAAATCTAAAAATTTCAACCCCTTTATACTAATTTTTTGAAAAATTTTAAGATAGGCTATACTGACTAATTTGGGCGTGCTGAACCCAAATATATCAGTTTTATATCAAGAAAAGGTCATCTTGACCAATTTCTTGATACTGTGGTTAGGCCTACACTGTGTTGACACTACGCACGTATAACGAGGCGTTTTCTCGTGAAATTTCAAACACAGTCTCCCTTGACTAATTTGGACGTGCTGATTTCAAATTTATCAGTTTTACGTCCATCTGAGGTCTTCTAGACCAGTTTTTGGGATCTGTATAACCCCGTCTCGAAAAACGTGTCAGGTGTCCGATTGACTAATTTGGGCGTCCTGAGTCTAAATATATCAGTTTCGGGGGGAGAAAAAGTCGTCTTGACCCTTATCCCGATACTGCATATCTTTTAAACAAAATCTATATTTTGTGCTCACTTGACCAGATTGAACCTGCTGACTATTAATATGTCAATTTTATGCCAGATTAAGGCCGTCTTGGCCGCTAACCTGATACTGCATTTCTCACTATTCACTAATTAGTATTCACCGTTCACTTTTCACTATCTGACTGACTAATCTGAGCGTTTTGACTTTGATTTTGTCAGTCTATGGGCTAGAAGATGTCATCTAGACCACTTTTCTCGATACTGTACATCTATTAAGGCAATTATCACTGCTGTGCTCAGATGACCAATCTGAGCGTACTGATGACTAGCTCATCAGTTCTGTATCATGAAATGGTCGTCTAGACCGGTTTCTTGATATTGCGTGTCTCAACGCATACTCACATAATAGGGTCGACCGATTTCACTGTCGGTTGCCCCTTTCACTGCATAAATAATAATTAAACGTCACTATACCCGTTTAATTCATTCAACTGAAAAGCACACTGTGTTTATTAACTTAATTACATCATTACATGGTAATTAATTTTCATAATTCATGAGAGTCATTACAGTGGCTCTCGGCTCATTACACAGCGTTCTACACGAACTCCTAAGCGTGCGTGTGCAACGCAACATAGGCGTGTACATTTCAAATACAGACATGTACTAGTTGAGACTACTCAACACGACCATGTCTTTGAAATACATTCATCTATCTGAGCGGTATACGGCCTCTTACACGATCGTGTACTTGACCGTGTTACACTACACAACTATGTACACTCACACGGCTATTAATAGATACACAGTCCGAATGGCACACGGTCACTCACACGGCTGTGTACCTGACTGTGTTACTTAAATGTACTAAAAGACATTAAATTATGTCCATTTTATTCCTTAATGACTTATTACATGGTAAGTAGGTGTCATGAAAATGGCGGTCATTACAGTCAAGCTTTGGCTGTACCAACAGTTTGATATGAAGGACTTGGGTGAAGCTAATTATGTTCTAGGCATTCGTCTCTTCAGAGATCGAAAGAACAAAATGATAGCATTATTCCAGGCTTCATACACAGATAAAATAATTGACAAATATGCAATGCAAGAGGCAAAGAAAGGTTCACAACCTTCCATTGCCGGTTTAACTCTTTCATTAGATGACTGGCCCAAGACATCGAAAGAAAGAGAGTGTATGAGTAAGGTCCCTTATGCATCCACTGTGGGTAGCCTTATGTACGCTATGCTTTGTACTCGCCCGGATATATGTTTTGCAGTAGGTATGGTGAGTCGATATCAAGCGAATCCTGGAACCAAGCACTGGCAAGCAGTAAGACATATACTCAAGTATCTTAAGAGAACGAGGGATTATATGCTGGTGTATTCTGGAGGGGACCTAAGACCCGTAGGATACACGGACTCAGACTTCTAGACTTGTAAGGATTTGAGGAAATCGACATCAGGATCAGTGTTCTTGATTGGAGAGGGCACATAGAGACAGGATAAGTGGATGTATGTAAGATCGCATCTAAGGACAACATTGCAAATGCCTTTACTAAGACTTTGATGGCTAGAAGCTTTGAAAGGCATGTTGAGGCGATGGGGATGCATAACATGGTACATCTACTGGTTTAGGGCAAGTGGGAGATTGTTAGGAAATGCCCTAAGCATTTAATGTATTTTATTTTGAATTGGATAATAAAATTATATATAGAGGTTATTCATTATATTGTTGTTTGTCCTTATTCTATTTACATGTTAAAGTAAATGTAAGTAAATATGGCTCACTGACTGCTTGTGTTAAAACTGTTAGAACGTTGCATGCAATGGACTTTTGTATGCGAGAAGACAATGTTCTAAAGTAAGTAGTCTAAACTAAGGTATGTAGTCTATGGGGTTAGACCGAACATCTAACTCATGTTAAGAGTAATATGTTGTCTAAAGCCATAGTAGGGACGGTTTGTCTTGACTGCCCGGAGCATAGTCTCCCAAGTAGAGGCATAGATATGTTACTTGGTGGTGACATATTAGACCGGGATTAAAGCGTGATTGATCTACGTAGTCCGCTATGAGTGGATCAATCTGCTTTTGACGTTCATTGTGCAGTAACCTTAATCCTGAGTGAATGAACTACTTCATGTATATGACTTGTGTACTTTGATGTTCCAATGGCTAAAGCGTCTCAGAGGTAGTAAGCTTATAGACAGGTTCGTTGGGTGCATGACTTGTATACGATGAAGGGTTAGTTTACAAATATCAGAATCATAGTTCTAAGGAGTTAAAGGTATCCTCTTAAAGGTATTATACTGGATGTGAAAATGGACAAGGCCTTGGGTCGTTTGCTAGGCAGATGACTTCTTATTCACATATGGTGAATAATCATTTTCTTATTCGGTAGTATAATGGAACTTTAAGATAGCTTGATCAGTAAGATTAAACAGACTTTGACCTTAGGCTGATCATAGATATCATATGAGGGTTCCACATATATGGCAAGGTCATTGGACAATAGCTCATCACAGTGTTACGTAATACGATATATAATTGAGAGTTCAGCTTCAGGTTTATAGTAGTATGACTCTGAAATTAGTGATCATATGATTGAGTTGTTCGGTACAGAATGATGATCACATGGATTCATGAGAGCCTGATTATATATGTCCAATTAGTCCCTCTACTAGCTCCACGTAATTCCTTAACGATTGGCAAATTGATTGATGTATGCTTATTGGCTAGTTGATTATGCATGGATGGTGTTGACATAGGATTAGGATGGTGAACAAGATTCTCTCCAGTTAAATTCATAATTTGTTTTGGATAATAGAGTACACAATTGTTCGAACTCCAAATAAAGTTGCCATGATTTTATTTGAGATTGGATTGGAGTTGTAGAAAATTATCCATGAGAACAAAATTTGAAATACAACTTTTTGTGGATTTTGAAATTTGAATTTTGAAATTTGAAATTTAAATTTTGAATTTGAAATTCGAATTTGAAATTTAAATTTGATATTCGAATTTGAAATTTGAATTTGAAATTTAAATTTGAATTTTGAATTTTGAAATTTGAAATTCAAATTTGGAATCACAGTCCAAGTGGAATTCAAATTCTTTGTGGATAATTCCACAAGGTTAGAATTCGAATTTGAGTTGGATTATGGAGAAGAAAATCTTGTTTGAATCCTACTTGAATTTTGAATCCCGATCCTAACTAACTTGCACGAAAATATTGAGGAATATCCTCATAGATTTTTTGGCTTTTATATGGATATGATTCAGGGAAAAATTCAAATTTCAATCCTAGTTGAATTCGGATTTTCTCCTCCCTAAAAGTGGCTGAAATTTTTAAGGAAGATCTCATGCAGATTTTCGGGTTTTTATGGATAAGGATGAGATAAAATTCAAGCTTGAAAATCCTAGTTGAATTTTGATTCTCTCCTTACTTTTGTGACCGAAAATTTTAAGGAAATCTTAAAAGGGATTTTCGGTTTTTAATAGTTAATGGTGAGATAAAATTCAAGTTAAAATCTTGTTTGAATTTTGAATGCAAAATCCTAGAAGGTGGCCGAATTTTTTAGTTAGATTTTTGGCTTGAAAAATTTGGATTTTGTGTTGTAGATAATGGAGAAAATCTTCTCCTAATCCAATTCGAATTCAGAGGATCACCTCATGTAAGTCTATAAATAGAGGTCCTACCACTCCAGTTCTCTTAGACCACAGACTCTTAAGTGAGCAGGCTTTTGTTGCACAACTCAACGTGACAATAAGTTCTTTAGAGATCTGGGTGGTTGGAAGAAGACTAGCAGTGCTAGCATATCGATCGAGGTTCAGAGTGCCCACACACTCAGCCATTCAGGAATTAGAGAATAGTAGAGAAGGCTAGTTGATTGAAGCCCTCCAATCATTCTCCTCCTGCAGATTGGCGTTCTCTAAGGTATGAGTTTAAATTATTATTAGTTTATTGTATATGGCATCATGAGATATTTAACGATCTTGAAAAATTTTTATTGTTCCGCTGCGTCACTCTGATACGTTTTTACTGAGTTATCTCATACAGTGCAGGTTGTCGACAGTGAAGGAGATAGAGGCGGTAGTAGGCAGCAACAGGTTCTTCAAACAATGTGAGATAGGATGTGATGCTCGCCTAACCTAACCATATCGCTAATGCATAATTAAGTTAGGTAGCATTAGATTATCCTAAAATTGCTTACTTACTATACAGAATAGCTGACAAATTTGAACTTTTAAAAACCTTTATAATTTGTATATAACTATGAGGGTTTACTAGCAAAACATAGGCCAACATGATATACAAAATGAAACGTTGACCAAGAATATACAACAAAATGCCTATAGTTGATTCAAGTTCTAAAACATACAAAACAAAACAAAAGTGTGTCCATATAAGGTCAGTAATGTTCACATAGAACCAAGTCACAAGCATGGAGAGTATGCCAGCCGGCCTCCTAGTATCGACAACTATTGGAAGGTGCCCTCACCTGTATCACAAGAACTACATAAACTAATGCCCAGTAAGCAGAAACTATGCAAATGTATGAATATGGCATGGTATTAAACTTTTATCATACTTATCATTTCATAAAAATATTTATAAGTGATGCATAATTTTGTACACTATGAGCTGCCTTGCCCAGGCCTAAAAATTAGCATGCATGCATATTATTGAATCTTAGCTAGCAATATAAGTGCGCCAATCTTACCAATGAGACACTGTAATTCCTTCATCTTATAAATTACAATAAGGTCTGAAAATGATCCCAATCTATTCCATGACACTAAAAATGTGTTTCCATCTAACCCAAGGAACTAAATACGGCCATTTACAAGCAAACTATGCAATGCACATAAAAACAAAAAAAATCTCTTTCACATTATTGTATGATGATTTCTTTATAAAAATATGTAAATACCATAGTGTCATACTTGTAAATATTACAATAAGTCATATCACATTATTTATCTTGTGGTGTAGTTGAGATTTCTACTTACCTCATCTCCAAGACAAATTGTTAGAAGTGAAAGGCGTCGGTATTCTTGTGAAGCTAGAAGTGCTAGTCCTTATTATAAACAATTCTGACTATTCCGTCACAAAAAACTTTTCTTATACCGTCCACACAGTTAATAATTAATTATATGAAAAACAAGCGAGGATAAACTTGGAACAATAGAACAACAGAAAAATACAACGTACATATATATAATACACATATATATACTGAACCTTTTCATAACTAGTTTTACATATAGATACGCACTGTTTTTATTGAATCCTCATAACATAAGAACGACCAAGTTATCAATATCTTCCACTGAGTTGAGTCAAGACTTCCATATATGCGCATAAAACAATCATCTTTTTCAATAAATGAGGATGCTTTGTTATCGAAAGAGAAACACTAGAAACAAAATTCACTTCTCTTGCATAAACACACGCACTCTTATATATAAATACATATATTATTATTCTTTTAGTTAACTCTGCTTAACGACATCACTAACTTTTTAATGGAAAAAAAAATACATTAATGTAATAATTCTATGTATAAAGAAAATATTGTTATCATACTGAAGTTTAATCGAAAATATAGGATGGAAATGAGTAGTCGGAATACATATATATATATATATGTAGGCACATTCATTTGGGTAAATAAAATCCGCTCAATCTTCAACTATTAAAGGCGACAACAGCTCGACTTTGCTTCAGGCTTTTACATATAGAAGCTCTATAATACAAACTTAAAACAACATATAATTCAATCTCCAATTGGACTAAACAAAAATATAGTTTTCACTCTGTAATTCCCACAAACACATAACCGGCGCAAAATAAGACTCTTTGAAAATATAAAGTCTATATAACTATCCATTACCTCTAAGATAATCTTCACAAGTACCCTTATATGTTAAAGTGTGAATCAATATATATTCCACACGGTACTATATACATATCTACGCCCTAGTATTATTTAGTACATATAAGCGTAGATACATATAAGCGTAGAAAAATTAACATTCACGACATCAGCAGAACAACACAAAAATATATATAATTGCTAGATGTCAAACAAACTAATTAATAACTATTGAACACAACACTACATGTACCACGAACTGTAGAAAATTTATTATAATAAATTAAGGATGAATAATACATATACGCGCGTACACACAAGACTAACAAACTGTAAGAAACTCTTGTAAAGATATTCATAAATGACTATTAATAAAAGCTCACCTTTAAAAAAAAAATCCGAAAGGAATTAAACTTGTAAAAACTGACGAGGTTGTCTAATTACCGATAATATGGCAAATATGAATTGGTACTGGGAGTTTCAGTGAGAAAAGGAGTTTCGGTGAAAAAAGCATTCTGAGAACTGAAGTAAATGAAAACTATGATCGTCAATTTAAAGAAAGCAAAGCATGGGCCGAGTAACCGACTTGAACATTGTCTCGGTCGCTATCTTAGTATTATTTTGTTTTAAAATATTTATAATAAGTAAAAATAACAATTTTTTTTAATTTCCGTAAAGTGTATATATATAAATTTATAACTAAAAGACAAAAAAACAAAAAAAAAAAAAAAAAGAAACAATGACTCCAAATTCTAATGAGAATAGTAGATAAAACACACTACAAATAATTCTTCCAGTAAATAAACAAATGAATTACAAATAATAACCATGTTAATTTTAAACACATCGAGCTTCTTGAATGACGAAACTGAGCCTTCACACTACACAAATAACTTAAAACCAAATTAATAAAATTACCACATCTATAACCTTTTATATACATACATATATACGTATATATATTAATATATATTAAAATTAGATAGTGCAATGACAACTAATATTGTAATGCAAATGCATTGTTATTGGCTAAATTTGTACGTGAGAATTACGGGTGCCATAGATAAAGAAAGGGATTGGTGGAGAATGATGCTCATCGGTGGTAGAGAGTGTAAAGGCTATATCGACAGTGGCAGCAGGTTCTTTGGTGGCAGTAGAGAAAGAGAGAACTGATCGAATTATAGTAAAGAAAATAAAATGTATTCAAAATGACAAATGATAATAAATTGTTCCATTAATAAAGTAAAAATAAACATTATAATGTAAACATATTGTGTAAAAATATAAAACAATCTAGATAAATAAAAACAAAATACAATCTAAACCCCTTATATGTGTAACATTAATAGCATCATTATCATCATCATCAACAACATGTGGAGGTGGAGGACTTGGAGGGTCACAAGGTTCAAGTCAAGTAATGGACAGGAATTAGATATTAGGATGTAATTGGGTTACTCTTCCACGTGCGAGTCAACATGCACTGAAGATGTTGAGAACTAGAGGATGAACCAGCATCAAAGTAAATCTTCCACCGGAATATAGGGTCTACTCTAATCTTGTGTCCTCTATGCGTATTGTGATAACCGGGAATTTTAGATTCTCGGAGTAGATTAAAATTATATGTATGTATCAATTTTAATGAATAAAATATGAAAAGGTTGTGTTTTAATACTGCTATGAATACTATAAAAATGTTCCGGCAGTGTTAAAGTGAGTGAGTTTGGAAATAGAAAATCTTACTGAACAGAATCGGGTGAGACGGTTTGAAAATGGAGTTAAACCCTAGACAGTGCATTGAAATGCACTAAAAAGATAAAAATTTACGGTAGAGAATTTTGACCAAACGGAAGCAAAATAAAACAAACCAATTGCACCAGAGTCGCCCAGAACCTGCCTACGTGATTTCGGTAAAGTTCCATTCGGCTTGACTTTCGGTCAAAATTTGACTACGAATTAATTAGTGAATTAATCCATATATATTATAGGGTAACATCACACATATGATATCATAAATACAAATTTTGAAAGCTTGGAAAGTATTATAAAGTAGGTGTATGTCTAGGATTGGTTATCTTTGAGATCAATGGCCAAGATCAAGCCAAAAAGACTTGGAAAAAAATTTGAAAAAAAGAGAAAAAAGGCCATTCGGCCACTTGTAAAGGAGGCAGCCCAAAATTTTATTTTTGGCCTAAAATTATTGCATTTTAGTCCTTGGACAAATAGGAAATTGTTGGAAAAAAATTACCAAAAGGTCCCTTGCTTTTGCCTATAAATAGGCATCAAAATTCATTCAAAAAAATAGAGAAACTTGGCCAAATTCTTGCCAATTTCCAGCAGCAAAAATCCGTGGGTCTCCTCCCCATTTTAAGCTAAAATTTGCAAAAATTTCACACCAAAATAGCCTTCAATCATAACCAAGGTTGCAAGGGAACAATTTCATAAGTTTAGCTTCTAAATTGAAGCATTTTTCATGTGTTTTCTTAGTGAAAATCCGTGGGTATGGAGGTATAGAAACATTGAAAAAAAATTGATGTTTTGTTAATGTTATGATTGGTTTGGTGTTTTAGAGATTAAAGCATGAATTAGGTTTAAGAAACAAGCAAAAATTTTGCATGTTTCCATGAAAAAAAATCTGTGGCCTTGTAGGGTGAAAATTTTGATGATTTGCTTGATGGTTTATGTTCATTTGGTAACATATTGAATTAAGCATGAATTAGAATCAAGAAACAAGAAATTGTGATGCATTTTCATGCTAAAATCCGTGGGTGATAAACACTAGAAAATAGAAAACTTTTAGTGTTGATCAATGATGAGAAATGAGGATAAAAGCCCTAGGAAAGAAAACAAAATTTTCAATGTGAATTAGCATGACAAATCCGTGGCTAATGCTAGGGCTGGAATGAAAATTTTATTAGATTTTGATGTGGATATGTACATTGAAAACCTAAGAATAATATGTGACAATTGCTAAAGATGATGAAAAATATTTGGTGATGATTAACATGATAAACCGAGGCTTTGATTGGGAAAATTTTGATGATGCGTATATTGATCTTTGAATATTAGTTAATGTGAAAAATTTTTATACAAAGTTTGGTAACTTTGTATAAAATAGGTTTCTAGTATAGTACGTGGCAGGTGCAAAGGTTCTGAAGCGTATCTAACACCGAGGAGACCTAAAAATACAAGCGGAAATGCTGTCGAAATTTCTAAAACGGCCTGAGGGCATTTCGGGAAACGAGGGGTAAAAATATTGGACTCGGGAAGGAAACCAGGACCCCTCGGTGGATTAGGATTAGTAATGGAAAACCAACCCAAAAGGAATAGTAAACCGACCCTTAATGACTAAAATGCCTAAAAACGGAAAAAAAAATTCACGTTAGGGGTATTTTGGGAAACGAGAGAGAAAAATTAGGTCGGGATAGGAAACCCGAGTCTCTCGAGAACCGAGACTAAGGGACGGGAATGAAAAACATTTCAAGAGTAGTGAAATACCCATTTGAGACTCCGAAACGCTAGAAAAACGAGAAACGACCCTAGGTGTCGGATGAATGGTAGCCGAGGGTCAGAAAATGAATAATTAGGTTTTTATAGCACATAAAGCTATAAAATGAAACAGAAACCAAGGGAATATTATTTCAAGATATTTGGGTTTAGAAAATTTGAGAAAAATTATAGAACAGAATAATTACGGTCCCGAGACCCGTCAAGGGCAAAATGGTTATTTTGACCAAAAATTTCTGAAAGGCTCAGAAATGACCGCAAAGGATCTAGAATGACTTAAATAAAATTCTAGGACCCAAAATAAAGATTTTAGAGTTAAAAATTTAGAGTCTAAATAGTACACGGGCGTGTATAGAGAAACACGGCCGTGTAGAGTGAAACCGAGAGGAACACGGTCAGGGACACGGGCGTGTTGCAGACCGTGTACCACATAAAGAGTTGAAATGTTTTGTAAAATTTATTACAAAATAAATATATTCAAAGTGATAATTAATAAAGGGTATTAACAGACAATACTATATCTGTAGGGATCCAAACTAGAGATAAAACTGCGGAAGAGTTGCGGAAGTGGACATTATTGTAGTGGTGGTAAGTTCAAGCATTTTCATGTCTGCAACATGAAATACTATGGTATTGTGTTTAGTACTAGTTGTACATCATTGTTAAGTCCTATGGACCCTGGGGATTAGTTAGTATAACGTATCCCATAAATTAAGAAAAGAGAATAAGTAAGACCTATGGGCAGTAGAGGTTAATGACCTTGAGGTGACGATTAATGTAACTTGGTCAGTACTAAAATTGAAAGATGGTAATAAAACCATTTAAGGCATATCACCCCTCCAACATTGTGGTGGAGGTTTACAAGTCATTTGGGGATATAATAATCACCACGAGTGATGAGAACTCTGAGGAAGAAGCTTTAGGGTCGCTCCCTAAGCCTTTTCAGTCAGCACGCTATAAATTATTGGTATAGCCATCAAGAGCTCAAAACCAGAATATAAATAAAGTTAATAGAAAATAAAGTGATAAAAGCCATAACCAAGCATAATTGAGTATAACTGACACTAGCACTAAGTGTAGTAAGTTCAGTTAGGGTAATATGAATAGTAACCGATTAGGGTAGCAGTTACTATTCATTGGTCAAATGTCAAAGTTACTATTTATGATAAATAGTAATAGTACTATTCACTGGTCAAATGTCAAGTACTATTCATGATGAATAGTATTATTCACCATGAATAATACTCATTAGTCTATACTATTCATAGGAATAGTACTAGTCATAGGAAATTAGATTTTGATATTTTTGAATCTATGTGATTCTTATTAAGTATGTTTAAACTTACTAAGCCTATTAGCTCATCAGTCTATTCATGTTGCAGGTAAGAAACCTGTCCAATAGACTACGTGGATGGCAGCAGGATGTACGCTTGTCAATGGGATAGGGAATTCACTGTGGAATTGGTTCTGCCATAAGTTTTCCGCTGGGCGTTGAGAGTTAGTGAATTGAAGAGAATGTGTTTGAAAAAAAAATACAGTATAAATGTATTGTATGTTGTACATTATGTTTTACTCAAAAAGACATCTAAAAGATAGTATTGTATTTTACAAGGCTTTCGTATTTAGCTTTCTTTTAAGGAAAGTGTGTATTAAAAAGAAAAAAATTTAGGGGCAAAATTTGGGCCCTGAAAAATAAGAGTTGAGAGAAAAAGAGTTTTTAATGGTGATCTGGATTTTGCACACAGGCTGTCTTGGCCGACAATGGAGTCAGTTCATGACATTTTTAGCGTGGTTGGACTGGGGGGAGCCACATGTTGGTATCAGAGCAGGTGACCACATCCCTATTGACACGAAACGCGACCTACTCATTAATCCAAGTAAGTTAGCTCTCTTTAAGACTGGTTAACTTTCGTTTATTCGAGGTTATATATTTTGTAGGACATACGATGACTAGACCACCTTACATGAGACCCCAACCATATCGACCAAGAGGACCGATCCAAGTATGGACTAGGCCCGTGATCAAAACATCGATGATTCATCGAGCTATACCTCGGCCGTCAATACCTGAGCCGCCAGCGCCAAGGACAGCAACACCGGCACCAGTACAAGAACCACCTTCTCGACCGGTTGTAAATCCACCAGTAGCGGTAGATATTCCAGTGGTGGGAGATCGAGCTCGTATAGGAGCTAGAGTATCAGTACAAGCAATACATGCTTTCAGAGGTGCTCATCCACCTACATTCGAGGGAGGTCAACAAGGGATCTCTACTCAAGACTAGCTACATGACATAGAGACGATCATGCGTCAATCCGACATAGATGAGGATTGCTGGGTGTTGATGGTAGTTGGTACAATCTGTGAGGATGCACGGTTGTATTGGGAGTACTACGATCAGGAGATGCTATTAGCACTTGATTGGGCTGAGTTTCGCCAAATCATGATGCAGCAGTTTCCGCAGAAGAGTTCAGTACCAATTTCAGACCCTCCCAAGAGTAGGATAGTGACGCCGCCACCAACCATGCCCAAGTATACAGATGTCAGAGATTTTGTTCTTCAGGTAGAGAGACAGCAGATGATGCTAAGTGATACTATATTCACGTATGCAGTCCGATTTTAGGATAACGTTGTGAGTAGATGTCCTCTGTCCAACCTCACAGATGAGGACTTTTGTGATATATTTTGGAAGGGACTCACTATTGATCTACGACAGAGGGTAACCCCTTTATATCCTACTACCTTGCGTGAGTTTATGGTTACTGTAGCCAAAGTAGAGGAAGAGATGATGATGGAGTGCATGGTGCACAAGAGAAGTGAGCAACTATTGTAGGACACCATGCTAGATCGTCTATATGTGACACAGCCTATGGCAAATGATCATGAGACTAGTCCATCAAGGCAACAAGAGGGTATGGGTCCCGTTGAAGGATCGACACCATCCGAGACTGGAAACGGTACGGATGAAGATGCAGTGGACCCAGAGGAATTTTTGACAATTCCGGATCAACCCTAGTTAGGAGACTAGGTGTAGAAACACATGTGATGTATAAATGTATATACCGGTATATGTGTATGTATGATAGTATCAAAACGCTGTTTTAAAAAAAGAGCCTTCGAACTGATGTATATTTGAAAATTTTGAAATGAAATGAAATGACCATCATATTTTAACATGACCAATGAAGGAAATGTTGAAATCTATATGATGATTAAAAATATTTTTACTTATATTGTAAAAATATGTTTGTAAAAAAAAAATCTAACGATTGATTTGTATGCGATTACAAGATATAGAAAAGATGGTGAACCCAAGGAATTTGTGAAACATGAGAGGGTGACTAGTCCTGTCAGAAAGAGTAGATGAATTGCAAGCCATGCTAGAAGCTCAAATGAATGTGAATGTTGAGTTAAGACAAAGGCTAGAGCTGTAGGAAACAAATCGGTAAAAACGTATCAGAGTGGTGCAGCGGAACGATAAAAATTTTTCAAGATCGTTAAATATCTCATGATGCCATATACAATAAACCTACAACAATTTAAACTCATGCCTCATGGACGCCAATCTGCAGGAGGAGAATGATCGGAGGGCTTCAACCAGCTAGTCTTCTCTACTATTCTCTAATTCCCAAATGGCTGAGTGTGTGGTCACTCTGAACCTCGATCGGTATGCTAGCACTGCTAGTCTTCTTCCGACCACTCAGATCTCTAAAGAACTTATTGTCACGGTGAGTTGTGCAATAATAAACCAGCTCACCTGAGAGTCTGTGATCTTAGAGAACTGGAGTGGCAGGACCTCTATTTATAGACTTACATGAGGTGATTCTCTGAATTCGAATTGGATTAGAAGAAGATCTTCTTTCTTATCCACACACAAAATCTGAATTTTCTAGGGCCAAATCCCAACTAAAAAATTCAGCCAATCTTTAGGATTTTTGTTCTTAATTCAAATAAGATTTTAACTTGAATTTTATCTCACCATTAACTAATTAAAAACTGAAAATCCCTTTCAAGATTTCCTCAAAAATTTTTGATCACAAAAGTAGGGAGAGAATCAAAATTCAACTAGGATTTTCAAGCTTGAATTTAATCTCATCCTTATCCAAAATAACCGAAAATCTCCTTGAGATTTCCTTAATATTTTTGGCCACTTTTAGGGAGAAGAGAATCCAAATTCAACTGGGATTGAAACTTGAATATTTCCCAGAATCCTTATCCACAAAAACCGAAAATCTCTTGGAGGATTTTCCTTAACAAAATTTGGCCACTTTTGTTAGAGTTAGGATTCAAAATTCAAGTAGGATTCAAACAAGATTTTCCTCTTCATAATCCAACTCAAATTTGAATTCTAGCCTTGTAGAATTATCCACAAAGAATTCGAATTCCACTTGGACTGTGATTCAAAATTTGAATTTCAAATTTCAAAATTCAAATTTCAAATTCAAATTTCAAATTTCAAAATTCAAAATTAAAAATCCACAAACAGTTGTATTTTATATTCTTGTTCTCATGGATAATTTTCTACGACTCCAATCCAATCTCAAATAAAATCATGGCAACTTTATTTGGAGTTCGAATAATTGTGTACTCTATTGTCCAAAAAAAAATCTGAATTCAACCGGAAAGAATCTTGTCCACCATCCTAATCCTATGTCAACACCATCTATGTATAATTAACTAGCCAATAGCATACACAAATCAATTTGCCAATCGTTAAGGAATTATGTGGAGCCAGTAGAAGGACCAATTGGACATATATAATCGTGCTCCCATGAATCCATATGATCATCATTCTTTATCGAACAACTCAATCATATGATCACGAATTTCAGAGTCACAACACTATAAACCTGAAACTGAACTCCCAATTATATACCGTATTATGTAAGCATGTGACAAGCCATTGTCCAATGACCTTACCATGTAAGCAGAACCCTCATATGATATCTATGATCAGCCTTAGGTCAAAGTCCGTTCAATCCTATGTTAGGAAATGCCCTAAGCAATAGAGACATTTTGATATATTTATTTTGAACTGGATAATAAAATTATATATAGAGGTTATTCATTACTTTACTATCTGTCCTTGTTTTATTTACATGTTAAAGTAAATGTAAGCAAATATGGCTCCCTGATTGCTTGTGTTAAACTGTTAGAACGTTGCATGCAATGGACTTTTGTATGTGAGAAGACAATGTTCTAAAGTTAGTGGTCTAAATTATGGTCTGTAGTCTATGGGATTAGACCGAGCATCTAACTCATGTTAAGACTATTATGTTGTCTAAAGTCTTGGAAGGGACGGTTTGTCTTGATTGTCTGGAGCTGGACTCCCAAGTAGAGACATAGATATGTTGCTTGGTAGTGACATATTAGACCGGGACTAAAGCGTGATTGATCTATGAAGTCCGCTTTGAGTGGATCGATCTGCTTTTGACGTTCATTATGCAGTAACCTTAATCCTGAGTAAAATGACAGCTTCATGTATATGACTTGTGTACTTTGATGTTCCAACGGCTAAAGCGTCTCAGAGGTAGTAAGCTTATAGACCGGTTCGTTGGGTGCATGACTTGTATACGATGAAGGGTTCATTTACAGATATCGGAATCATAGCTCTAATGAGGAGATAAGGGTGTCCTCTTAAAGGCATTATACTGAATGTGAAAATGGACAAGGCCTTGGGTTGTCTACTGGGCAGATGACTTCTTATTCACATATCGTGAATAATCATTTTCTTAATTCGGTAGTATAATCGAACTTTAAGATAGCCTGATCAGTAGAATTAAAAGGACTTTGGCCTAAGGCTGATCATGGATATCATATGAGGGTTCTGCATACATGACAAGGTCATTGGACGATAGCTTGTCACAGGCTTACGTAATACGATATATAATTGGGAGTTCAGTTTCAGGTTTATAGTGTTGTGACTTTGAAATTAGTGATAATACGATTGAGTTGTTTGGTAAAGAATAATGATCATATTGATTTGCGGGAGCCCGATTATACATGTCCAATCAGTCCCTCTACTAGCTCCACATAATTCCTTAACGTTTGGCAAAATTGATTTGTGTATGCTTTTGGCTAGTTTATTGTGCATGGATGGTGTTGACATAGGATTAGGATGGTAGACAAGATTCTCTCCGGTTGGATTCAGATTTTGTTTTGGATAATAGAGTACACAGTTATTCGAACTCCAAATAAAGTTGTCATGATTTTATTTGAGATTGGATTGGAGTTGTAGAAAATTATCCATGAGAACAAGAGTTTGAAATACAATTGTTTTGTGGATTTTGAAATTTGAATTTTGAAATTTGAAATTTGAAATTCGAATTTGAAATTTGAATTTGAAATTTAAATTTGAAATTTGAAATTTGAAATTTGAAATTTGAATTTGAAATTCGAATTTGAAATTTGAAATTCAAATTTTGAATCACAGTCTAAGTGGGATTCGAATTTGTTGTGGTAAATCCACAAAGAATGAAATTCGAATTTGAGTTGGATATGGAGAGGATAATCTTATTAAAATCCTACTTAAATTTTGAATCCAAATCCTAACTAAAGTTGGACGAAAATTTTGAGGATTATCCTCAATGGATTTTCGGATTTTTTGTGGATAAGGTTCAAGGAAAAATTCAAGTTTCAATCCCAGTTGAATTTGGATTCTCTCCTCCCAGATAATGGCCGAAATTTTGGAGTGAATCTCCTAGGAGATTTTCGGTTATTTTGGATAAGGATGAGATAAGATTCAAGCTTGAAAATCCTAGTGCAATTTTGATTCTCCCTTATCCAAAAGTGGCCGAATTTTTGTGGAGAATTTCTCCTTAGAATTTTTGGATTTTTTGGTTGAAAAAGGGAGATAAATTTCTAGTTAAAATCTTATTTAGATTTGGATTGGATTTATCCCATAAAAACCGAAATTTGTTGGGATTTTCCCTTGGATAATTTCAGATTTTATGGTTGTGGATAAGGGAGAATATCTTCTCTTAATCCAATTCGAATTCAGAGAATCACCTCATGCAGGTCTATAAATAGAAGTCCTGCTACTCCAGTTCTCTTAGACCACAGACTCTCAAGTAAGCAAGCTTATTGTTGCACAGCCCACTGTGACAATAAGTTCTTTAGAGATCTGGGTGGTCGGAAGAAGACTAGCAGTGCTAGCATACCGATGAGGTTCAGAGTGCCCACACACTCAGCCATTCGGGAATTGGAGAATGGTAGAGAAGGCTAGTTGGTTGAAGCCCTCCGATCATTCTCCTCTTGCAAGATTGGCGTCCTTGAGGTATGAGTTTTAATTGTTGCTGGTTTATTGTATATGGTATCATGAGATATTTAACGATCTAAAAAAAAATTTTTATTGTTCCGTTGCGCCACTCTGATACGTTTTTACCGATTAATTTTCCTACATCCTACTGATCAGGCTATCTTAAAGTTCCATTATACTACTGAATAAGAAAATGATTATTCACCATATGTGAATAAGAAATCATCCACCCAGTAGATGACCCAAGGCCTTGTCCATTTTCACATCCAGTATAATGCCTTTAAGAGGATACCCTTAACTCTTTATTAGAGCTATGATTTTAATATCTGTAAACAAACCCTTCATCGTATACAAGTCATGCACCTAGTGAACCGGTCTATAAGCTTACTATCTCTGAGATGTTTTAGCCATTGGAACATCAAAGTACACAAGTCATATACATGAAGTAGTTCATTCACTCAGGGTTAAGGTTACTGCACAATGAACGTCAAAAGCAGATTGATCCACTCATAGCAGACTATTTAGATCAATCACGCTTTAGTCCCGGTCTAATATGTCACTTCCAAGCAACATATCTATGTCTCTACTTGGGAGTCTATGCTCCAGAAAGTCAAGACAAACCGTCCCCACCATGGTTTTAGACAACATAATAGTCTTAACATGAGTTAGATGCTCGATTTAACCCCATAGACTACAAACCTTAGTTTAGACTGCTTACTTTAGAATATTGTCTTCTGGCATACAAAAAATCCATTGCATGCAACGTTCTAACAGTTTTAACACAAGCATTGAGGGAGCCATATTTGCTTACATTTACTTTAATATGTAAATAGAATGAGGACACACAGCAATGTAATGAATAACCTCTATATATATAATTTTATTATCCAGTTCAAAATAAATACATCAAAATATCTCTAATGCTTAGGGCATTTCCTAACAATCGCCCACTTGCCCTAAGTCAGTAGATGTGCCATGTTACGCATCCCCATCACCTCTACATGCCTCTCAAAGTTTCTAGCCACCAAAGTCTTAGTAAAGGGATTAGCAATGTTGTCCTCGGACGCGATCTTACATACATCTACTTGTCCTATCTCCACGTGCCCTCTCCGATCAAGAACATTGATCCTGATGCCGACTTTCTCGAATCCTTGCAAGTCTAGAAGACTGAGTCCGTGTATCCTACGGGTGTTAGGTCCCCTCCAGAATACACCAGCATATAATCGCTCGTTCTCTTAAGATACTTGAGTATATGCTCTACTGCTTGCCAGTGCTTGGTTCCAGGATTCGCTTGATATCGACTCATCATATGTAATAACCGGGAAATTTTGACTGTTCTCGGAATATTGTAAATTGCATGTACATGATGAATTTCATGTTTAAAATGTAAAATGTATGATTAATATTGTGTAGAACGAGATAAAATGTTCTAACGATATTACAAATTAAGAATTCAGTGATGTAAAAGCATGCTGAATTTAGGTAGGGAAAAACAGTGAACTGTAAACCCTAGTAGGTGACTCAGGGTAAGCTGAGTGCACAAAAAGATAAAATACTGATAGTAGTGATTTTAAACGTGAGTGCGTGTGTGTGTTGCACATAGTATTGAGAAGTTGGTCTAGATGACCTCTTCTTGACCTAAAATTGATATATTTAGATTCAGCATGCTCAAATTAGTCAATTGAGCATGAAAAGTAATATTTGACCTGGAGATATGCAGTATCAAGAAATTGGTCAAGATGATATTTTCTTGATATAAAACTGATATATTTGGGATCAGAATGCTCTAATTAGTCAATTGAGCACAAAACGAAAATTTTGACCGGGAAATGTACAGTACCAGAAACTGGCCGAGATGACCTCAGATGACAACGAAACTGATATATTTGGATTCAGAACGTCCAAATTAGTCAGTATAGCCTATCAGAATGCTCAAATTAGTTAATTGAGCACAAAGGTAATTTTTGACCGGGAATTTGTAGTATCGGAAACTGGTCGAAATGATCTCGGATGGAAATAAAACTGATATATTTGGGTTCATCACGCTCAAATTAGTCAGGATAGCTCATGTTGAAATTTTGGACAAAAAGGGTATAAAAGGTCGAAATTGCAGAAAAGGCCCCATAATTTTCCTTTTCTAGATTTTCTCCTCCACATATACACCGTCGGTGAACAGTAACCAACCACCTAAAACGGTGTCTGTTTTCGACACCGCCGGTCTCGTTCGAAAGCTCTTGACGAGCTAAGTCCAACGGTGTGCTGAATCGACGGAACCGATGCCGGAGAACGCCGCACGCGCCGCTCGAAGCAGCTGGTGGCTGGAAATTTCAAACGGCCGTATCTCCACCGTCCGACCTCCGATCGACACGATTCCGGTCCCAAAAGCTTCGTCTTGAAGAGTAGAACAAAACCCAAGCTTCATTTCGGCTCAACAGTCACCGGATCGCGCCACCCGAAGCCGCACCGTTGCCGTCGTGAAGCCGCCATGGAATCCGTCGATTCCGACGGAGTTGAGTGATGTGGTTGGTACCAAAAGACTCAGAGTGATGTGTAGAGCAAAAGCCCTCAAACAATTTCGGGCAATAACCCCAGCACGGCGGAGATTCAATGCCGCCACTGTGGGTCGAGTTTTCGAGGCCGATTGTCGACGATCGGAGCCTCCAATAGTGAAATTGACACCACCAATGGACTCTTCTCGTCGAGATCTTCAAGGTGGACACCTCCATTGTTCGTACCGCCGCCGTCCACCGCCGGTCAATGCCGGAGTCAACACCAGTCAATGCGGTCAACGTCGACCCAGGGGCGGAAAAATGAAGAATGGCCTGTTGGCCTATTTTCGACGTTCTGGACACATCCGCGGCATCAAAATTTCCAACCGAGATTCCAAACGTGAAGAACGGAGACAAAAAGTTTACGCGGTTGAGACCCAACGGTTCGTTCGATCGCCGACGGGACAATTTCGGTAGCGATTTCGTTTCCCTTCATTCCTTATTTATGTATTAGAGTGATTTATATGTAATTTGTATTCAAATTGTAAAAAGAAACGAAAAAAGAAAGAGTAAAATGAACGAAATGTCAGAAAAAGAAAATGCATGGGAAACGTGAATATTTTTACGTAAATAGTTGAGTTTTACGTAAAAATTAGGCCTCTGGTATAGTACGTGGTAGAATAAAATAGGTTAGATGGTTTTGAGGCGTTCTCTAAACGCCGGAGACCTAGAAATTTAGCGAAAATGCTGTCGAAATTTTGAAAACGACACTATGGGAATTTTGGTGAAAAATGAGAGGCAAATTGTGTTCGGTAATGGAAATCGAGACCCTTCGATGAGTTAGGCACAGAAAATGGGAAAATGAACCTTTGAGAAATAGTAAACCATCCTTCCGTGATTGTGAAAATGTAAGAGAATAGGAAAACCAATGTCAAGGGTATTTTAGGAAACGAAAGGTAAATTTGAGGTCGGGATGAAAACCCGACCCCACGCGGTGTCTAAGGCTCGGGATTAGCATAACAAACGTTTTAGGAGTAGTGAAATACCCATTTAAGACTCCGAAACATGAGAAAAACAAGAAACGACCCTAGATGTCGGAATAGTACCAATCGAGGGTCGGATGACCAATAGTCGTCTATGGAACAGCAATGGATGCTGTAAAAGTGTGTAAAAACTTAAGAAATATTATTTTATGATATTTGGGCTTAGAAAATCATGTTAAAAGTCACAGTAAGCATATAACAGTCCCGAGACCTGTCAGGGGTAAAATGGTCATTTTGACCAAAAATTTCCGAAAGGCTCGGAAAGGACCGTGAATGCCTAAGGATAGTTAAAATGAAATTATAAAAGTTAGATTTGGGTCTTAAACCAACAAAAAGTAGGCTTATGATGAGAAATCAAATCAGGGGAAAAATGGTAATTTTGCCAAGAGTTAGTGTAAAAATAGAAAATGAGATTTTAGATTCCTAAGACCATTTACGGGAAGTAAAACATAGAATTTTTACGTTTTACTAAATTTTGAATATGAAATGAAGATTTAGAATAACCGTGGTTATTCCAGTTATAGGAACCCGATCTAGACGCGGCAAAAGAACGTCTGCGGAGCCGAGGAAGGAAATGCTAGCGAAAGTATCAGTAAGTTCGAACATTTAATTGACTGCAATATGAATAGACTATTATGTCTAAGTGTGATATGTATAAGTTCTAGCATTCATTTGTCTGCTCATGAACATTCTGATGTTGTTCATTATATGAATGAATTGATCTGTTATGTCTAGGTTTATGTGCTATATGAATGTTTCATAGTGCGATGCTATGATAAATGTTTGGTAAGCTTAGATATTTACATGTCTGCACCATGAATTACTATTTGATTGATTTAAGTACTTTTCGTACAAACTTGTAAAGTCCTACGGGCAATAGGGGTGTAGTTAAACTAACTCACCTAATGAAATAAGAAATTAAAAAGTGTATAAATAATACACTATGGAGAAGTGTTAGGGCACTATAGTGTGGTTAATTAAAAACACACATAAAGAAATAAATGTAAAGACCTACGGGCAATAAGGGTTCCACCGTGGGATGATTCATATGAACGTCGCCGGTGGGGAACTATAAGAAAGATGGAAATGAAACCACTAAGGCGTACCGCCCTTCCAATGTAGTGGTGGAGGTTTTTCTCAGATCCTACAAGGATATCAGGGCTGTGGAGGCCGATGTTCTAAGGTCGCTCTTTAGACCCTCCCAGTCAGCGCGCTAATAATCATCGGTACTGCCATAAACAGAGCTCTAAACTAGAAATCAAATAGAGAATAAACAATCAATAAAAATCATAATTGAGCATAACCGAAGCTTACGTTAGAGTAATGTAAATTCGGTTAGGGTATGTGAATAGTACCCCGATAGAGTAAAGTGAATAGTAACCAGTTAGGGTAACTTTTACTATTCATCGATCAAAGGTGAATGTTACTATTCATGGTAAATAGTACTATTTATGGTGAATAGTATTAATCATAGGAAATTGAGTTTTAGTGTTTTTGAATCAATATGATTCTTACTATGTATGTTTGAACTTACTGAGCCCGTTAGCTCATCAGTTTGTTCATGTTGCAGGTAAGAAACCTGTCCAGTAGATTTTTGGATAGCAGTAGGATACGAGCGTGTCAAAGGGATAGGGAATCCACTATGGATATGGTCCTACTACAAGTTTTCCGCTGAGCGTTGAAAGAGGAGATTTGAATAAAGAAAAGACATGTATTGCAAAAAGATTTGAATTATGTATTGTGTATAAACTATGTTTGTACTTTTAAAAGTGACCAATATAGTTCAGTTTAATTACGTTATGTTTACAAACAAGAAAAAGTATTTTAAAAAAATGATTCCAAATTTCACAAAGGGTTTAAAGGAAAGAAAAGAATTTAGGCGACCCGACGAAGTTCACAAGCTATTTCAGTCAGCTAAAGAGCTTGATTGTAATGGATTCGGTGGACCGAGGTCGGAGGCGCCACATCATACCTACTGCAAAACATATGTCCGGGCGAGTACAAAGCATAGCGTACATAAGGCTACCCACAACGGATGCATAAGGGACCTTACTCATACGTTCTCTTTCTTCCGATGTCTTGGGATAGTCATCAAATGAAAGAGTTAAACTGGCAATAGAAGATTGTGAACCTTTCTTTGCCTTTTGCATTGCATATTTGTCAATTATTTTATCTATGTATAAAGCTTGGGATAACGCTATCATTTTGTTCATTCGATCTCTAAAGAGACGAATGCCTAGAACATAATTAGCTTCTCCCAAGTCCTTCATATCAAACTGTTGGTGTAGCCAAAGCTTGAATAATGATAAGTTCCCTACATCATTCCCAATGAGTAGTATATCATTGACATAGAGTACCAAAAAGACTACTTTTCCATCCTTAATACGTTTATAAACACAGGGTTCATCAACGTTCTGCTTAAAACCAAATATCTTGATCGCTTGATCAAATCTCTGGTTCTATGAGTGGGATGCTTGCTTTAATCAATAAATGGATCTAAGCAACTTGTAGACTTTTCTTTCTTGGCCTTTTGCCACGAACCCTTCAGGCTGTATCATGTAGATACATTCCTCAAGATGGCCATTCAAGAATGCCGGCTTGAGATCCATTTGCCGAATCTCATAATCAAGAGCCGTAGCAATGACAGAAGAATACGGATAGACTTCAGCATAGCAACAGGCGAAAAGGTTTGATCGTAATCGATTCCAGCCTTTTACGTGTACTGCTTTGTAACCAATCTAGCTTTAAAAGTTTTCACTCTCCCTTCTGCATCCTTCTTTCTTTTGTAGACCCACTTGCATCCAATGGGTTTTATCCCATCCGGTAGATCTACAACTTCCCAAACAGAGTTGGATTTCATAGAATCCATCTCATTGTTCATGGCCGATTTACAAGATTTAGAATCAATATCATTTATAGCTTTATCATAAGTGCCGGATCATCCTCGTGCTCATGAGCTTCAGCCTGGTATACCTCAGCATCATACATGAAGAAATTAGGTTTTTTCGAAACCCTCCCACAACGACGAGGCACCCTAAATTATTGATCGTCTACAGGTCTTTCATCGGAACTCAGACTTGCGTCCAAGATCAAAACTTGTAGAGTAGTTCTTTCACCCGATAACTCCTCTAGCACCACTTTGCTTCGAGGCTTAAAGTCATTCATATGACTTTCCTCTAACAATGTCGCATGGGTTGAAACAATGAATTTTTGTTCTTTCAGGTTATAGAATAGACCTCCCTTAGTTCCCTTAGGATACCCTATAAACATGCACAATTCTGATCTTGGTTCCAACTTCTTTGCATCCCCATCCAGTACATGTGCCGGGCAGCCCCACATTCTCATATGTCCAAGGGAGGGCTTCCTGCCATGCCACAATTCATACAGAGTCCTGGAAATTGATTTGCTTAGAACCTAATTTAGAATATCGCATGCCGTTTATAATGCATATCCCCAGAATGGCAACGGTAGCATTGAATAACTCATCATGGACTGTACCATATCCAACAAGGTCCTGTTTCTCCTTTCGGCTACATCATTTTGTTGTGGAGTACAAGGTGCAGTCAATTGGGATAATATCCCATTCTCTACAAGATGTCCTAGAAATTCATCGGAGAGGTATTCGCCACCTCGATCAGATCAAAGTGTCTTTATGAATTTATCCAACTGCTTTTCCACTTCTGCGCGATACTCTTTGAACTTGTCAGAGGTTTCGCTCTTGCGGTGCATCAGATACATATATCTATACCTCGAGTAATCGTCTATAAAGGAGACATAATACTCGAACCTTCCTCATACTGTGACGTTCATGGGGCTACATACGTCAGTGTGCACAATTTCTAAGAGTTCATGAGCCCTAGTACCCTTAGCTCCAAAAGACGTCTTCGTCATCTTACCCTCAAGACAAGACTCACATTGAGGAAGACGTACCTCTTTCAGAGATTCTAGAGGACCGTCTTTCACCAACCTTTGAATCCTATCCTAATTAATATGACCAAATCTTAAATGCCAAAGATATGCCTTGTTAGAGTGAGAAACTTTCAACTTTTTAGAGTTATCTATTAATTTGGTGTCAAGCAGTGAGTACATCTTTGGTTTGATCAAATATAGGTTTCCATCCATCCATCCAGAACAGATAAAAGACTTATTTCTACGAATATCAACTCTTTTACTAAAAGAAGCTGAATAAGAATCCTTTATTAAACAAGCTACTGATATAAGGTTTCTCCTAAAATTAAGAACATAAAAATAGTCTTTTAATAAAATAAACCTAAATTCATCAAAGTAAAGGTAAGCATCTCCCACTGCCTCAGCCACCACCAAGCTACCGTCTCCAGTCCGCAACGAGAGGCTACTATCATATAGACTTCTCGTTTCCACGAACCCTACAAAGAAACACAAACATGATAAGTGGCGTCCGAATCAATGACCCAAGTGTCTTTCGATTCTTCCACCAAACATGCTTTTAAATAGTGAAGTTCCTTACCTTCCTTGCCCTTGGCGGCTAGGAATTCCTGGCAAGCCTTCTTGAAGTGACCTACCTTCACACAGCGGAAGCACTTGAACTTTTTAGGGCCCCTGGGCTTCTTGTTCTTGTTCTTTTTCTTCCCATCCGAGATAGGAGGATTAGAAGGATTGGAAGCCGCTTGCTTCTGATTTGGCCTCTTCCTCTTCTGTGAGGGTTTGGAAGATTCCGTGAAATTGGCCACTCCTTTTGGTTGGACCACATCCCCATCCCTGATCATCCACTCATATGCTTGGAGTTGCTTCGTGAGCTCAGTTAGTCCTAACTCTCTTGTCACCAGATTGTATGCAACCTTAAACTCCACAAAATCTTTTGACAGAATTTTGAACACCATTTCGATTTGGGTGTTGTAGTCCAGCTCAGCACCGTTCTCGGTAGCCTCAGTAAAGAATCCCATTAGAGTGATCATATGGTCCTTCACCGGAGTACCTGCCTTTTGCTTAGAGTTCATAATACTGGTAATAGTAGACTGTCGAGCCAATTTTTCTTGGCCTCCAAACATGTCCTCCAGATTTTCCATGATCTCCCTAGCAACTTGATAAGTCTCATGCTGCTTTGTAAAGCACTCGTCATGCTAGCAAGTATGTAGCACCGAGCTATCTCATTGGATTCTCTCCAACGAGTATAGGCAACCAAGACCTCCTCAAGCGGTGTGTCAGGTTTAGGTCCTGGTGGGCATGGTTCGTCCAGTATGAACTTATGTCTCTCGCAGCTAAGAACTATCAATAGATTTCTTTTCCAATCTTTATAATTATCATCATTCAGCTTATTTTCAGTAAGTATTGAAATGAGGGGTGTCGGTGACATTTTGAACTGAAATAAAATTATACTAGACATCATTACAAAGCCCAAGCAAATATACAGATAATTTAGCAAATAAAATATACAAGTATGTTCCTACATGAAACTTGAAAAACATGTAACATTGCAACAGTAATTCTCAGCACCTATTGTCCCAAGCCACCGAGGGGTGGTCATGAGACAAATAGCCAGAACATGGACCCCGCCTAATTAATATATGTTGCCTTAAATCCTTCAAGGTTAAGACATATATTAATAACAGCTTATTTTGACCCCCAGTTTAGTTAAAAGAGCTTCTAGGGAAGGTTAATAACTAAACGAGTCTTGAGTGTATAACCATTATTTACGTAGCCCGATCCACGTCCTACCAAGCCACCGAGGGGTGGTCATGAATAGGATCATACCCGAACACGTTTTCCGCATAGGAGATCCAACCTAGTATACTGGTGGTGGTAAACACCTACCGAGGGGTGTGGTTAGGGCAAAACTGACACGAGGCGTTACCATGCTTTCACATATGGATCAACAATGGAGGCCGTGGGTTTTGTTCCCACTCAATATTTTGAAAAACATGCAAGTTTTGACAAATATGTATGATCAATATAGTACGAGCGGCACTCACCTATCCTATATGATATGTTATCAAATATGTATATAAAACATCTATCAATACATATTTATACATCTATGATTTATCACAGAAAAATAATTAACAGAATAATAACCAAGCCATGGTTCTATCCTAGAACAAAGAAAATAAAGATTACAAAATTCCATCCAAAGCATTCTTTGGGTCTTGAATTTTGTTCCGTCTTCTTATATCCATCTTTATGTAGCCTCTCCATTTATTTCTCATCCCAAGAATCATTTAAAATTTAAATCCGAAAAATTTAAATTTCAAATTCAAATTTCAAATTTGAATTTTAAATTTAAATTTCAAATTCAAATTTTAAACAATTTAAATATAATGTGTAATAATATGTAATTTGAAAAAAAACTTTAAATTTTCAATTACATATTTTTAAACATGATTTTAAAATTAAACCTCAAATTTAAAAATCAAATTTTCATTTTTTGACCCGTCGGCCCACGGGCCCTGAAAGCCCGCAGCCGTTGTGGGCAGCCCCCAGCCCCCCGGGGGGGCTGGCAGCCCATGGCCACAGGCCAGATGTAGTCCAGCCAGCTACAGGCAATGCCTGCAGCCATGGGCTGTACACCCAAAGGTTGGCCGGCCCTTAGGTGGGCCACGGCCACCCCTGGCTACAGGCAAATACTGCGACCGTGGGTGGTCTTGGCCTGGACAGGGGCTGCCGTAACCCCATCCTACCCGAGGGCTGGGGCAGTAGCCCCAGCAAGGTCGATGGCCTATCCCAAAGGTCATGCCTCGATTTTCGTGTCATATTCCAATATATCCATTAAGATCTCCAAAATTAATTTGAATCCTAATTAAATTGGAATTTTCCACACAATCAAAATTTCGACCTTTAAATTAAATTTAACTTTTGAGAAAAATAAATTACAGTCTTCAAACTTCAATCTCCTCCAAGAATAATTACATAAAATTTCTTATACCGTTTCCGGTGTACAAAATTTTAATCATAATAATTCTAAGAGACAAAAATTAAAATCCATGGGAATATTACGGTGATGATAAACCGCTCCCGTGGTTACATAAACAATCCTAGATACAATTTTCTAAAATTCTAAGGAACCATAACCGGTATAAAACAAGCATGCTTATAATAATTTAAAAAATTAAAATAACCACATACTACATACATAATCCATGATAACAACATAAAGGAATCCTAGAATGCTACTCTTTAAATATCAAATCCACGCATAAATTAAAAGATTAATTAATTGTCTAATTTATGTACATGGCATAGTCATGAGATGGCTCTGATACAAATTGTAGGAAATAAATTCGTAAAAACATATCAGAGTGGCACAACAGAACAATAAAATTTTTTCAAGATCGTTAAACATCTCATGATGCCGTATATAATAAACCAATAACAATTTAAACTTATACCTCAAGGACGCCAATCTGCAGGAGGAGAATGACCGGAGGGCTTCAACCAGCTAGCCTTTTCTACTATTCTCCAATTCCCGAATGGCTGAGTGTGTAGGCACTCTGAACCTCGATCAATATGCTAGCACTGCTAGTCTTCTTCTAACCACCCAGATATCTAAACAACTTATTGTCATGGTAAGTTGTGCAATAATAAGCCTGCTCACTTGAGAGTCTGTGGTCTTAGAGAACTGGAGTGGCAGGACCTCTATTTATAGACTTGCATGAGGTGATCCTCTCAATTCGAATTGGATTAGAAGAAGATTTTCTCCCTTATCCACACACAAAATCTGAATTTTCTAGGGCCAAATCCCAACTAAAAAATTCGACCAATCTTTAGGATTTTGTATTCACAATTCAAACAGGATTTTAACTTGAATTGTATCTCACCATTAACTAATTAAAAACTTAAAATCCCTTTCAAGATTTCCTCAAAAATTTTAGGCCACAAAAGTAGGGAGAGAATCAAAATTCAACTAAGATTTTCAAGCTTGAATTTAATCTCATCCTTATCCAAAATAATCAAAAATCTCCTTGAGATTTCCTCAATATTTGTGGCCACTTTTAGGGAGGAGATAATCCAAATTCAACTGGGATTGAAACTTAAATTTTTCCCTGAATCCTTATCCATAAAAACCGAAAATCTCTTGGAGGATTTTCCTCAACAAAATTCAGCCACTTTTGTTAGAGTTAGGATTCAAAATTCAAGTAGGATTCAAACAAGATTTTCCTCTTCATAATCCAACTCAAATTCGAATTTTAGCCTTGTGGAATTATCCACAAAGAACTCGAATTCCACTTGAATTGTGTTTCAAAATTTGAATTTCAAATTTCAAAATTCAAAATACAAATTCAAATTTCAAATTTCAAATTCAAATTTTAAATTCAAATTTCAAATTCAAATTTCAAATTAAAATTTCAAATTTCAAATTTCAAAATTCAAATTTCAACATCCACAAACAGTTGTATTTCAAATTCTTGTTCTCATGGATAATTTTCTACGACTCTAATCCAATCTCAAACAAAATCATGGCAACTTTATTTGGAGTTCAAATAATTGTGTATTCTATTATCAAAAAAAAAATCTGAATTCAACCGGAAAGAATCTTGTCCACCATCCTAATCCTATGTCAATACCATCCATGTATAATCAACTAGCCAATAGCATACACAAATCAATTTGCCAATCGTTAAGGAATTATGTGGAGCTAGTAGAAGGACCAATTGGACATATATAATCAGGCTCCCGTGAATCCATATGATCATCATTCTTTTCCAAACAACTCAATCATATGATCACTAATTTCAAAGTCTCACCACTATAAACTTGAAACTGAACTCCCAATTATATACTGTATTATGTAAGCATGTGACAAGCTATTGTCCAATGACCTTATCATGTATGCAGAACCCTCATATGATATCCATGATCAGCCATAGGTCAAAGTCCCTTTAATCCTACTGATCAGGCTATCTTAAAGTTTCATTATACTACCGAATAAGAAAATGATTATTCACCATATGTGAATAAGAAGTCATCTGTCCAACAGACGACCCAAGGCCTTGTCCATTTTCACATCCAGTATAATGCCTTTAATAGGATACCCTTAACTCGTTATTAGAGCTATGATTCTGATATCTGTAAATAAACCCTTCATCATATATAAGTCATACACCCAATGAACCGGTCTATAAGCTTACTACCTCTGAGACGCTTTAGCCATTGGAACATCAAAGTACACAAGTCATATACATGAAGTATTTCATTCACTCAGGATTAAGGTTACTGCACAATGAACTTCAAAAGCAGATTGATCCACTCATAGCGGACTACGTAGATCAATCACGCTTTAGTCCCGGTTTAATATGTCACCACCAAGCAACATATCTATATCTCTACTTAGGAGTCTATGCTCCAGACAGTCAAGACAAACAATCCACACCATGGCTTTAAACAACATAATAGTCTTAACATGAGTTAGATGCTCGGTCTAGCCCTATAGACTACAAACCTTAGTTTAGACTGCTTACTTTAGAATATTGTCATCTCATATACAAAAAATCCATTGCATACAACGTTCTAACAGTTTTAACACAAGCAGTCAGGGAGCCATATTTACTTACATTTACTTTAACATATAAATAGAATGAGGACACACTGCAATGTAATGAATAACCTCTATATATATAATTTTATTATCCAATTCAAAATAAATACATTAAAATGTCTCTAATGCTTAGAGCATTTCCTAACAAGAGCAGATAGAGCAAAAGCAAGCCCAGGAAGGAGACCAAAACCCACGCGTGGCTGCACCTGAACAAGAAGTGCCGCCAACTGAACCAGAGATTGAAATAGCAGAACCCCAACTGCAACCCCGAGTCAATTAGGAACCACTGTATGAAAGATTCCGACAAATGAAGCCACTGGAGTTTAAGGGTTCCACAAACCACTTAGAAGCAGAAGAATGGTTATCCTCACTCCATATGATCTTGGAATTTATGGAGTTGAATGACCAAGAAAGGATTATATGTGCGTCCTTTGTTTTGAAGAAAGATGGAAGGTTTTGGTGGGAGTCAATCAAGTTGAGAAGAAACATGTACACAATGTCATGGATAGATTTCCTGGAGGAATTCAATCAGAAGTATTATAATCCCACACTACTGCGACCACAACAAAGAGAGTTTGTAGAATTAAAGTAGGGGGACATGTCAGTAATCGAAGTCTATAGCAAGTTTGACCAGTTGTCCCGACTATGCCCGTATGCTATCTCCATTGAGAGGGAGAAAATTCAAAAGATACTAGGAATGTTTTGTACTGAAATCTCAGCATTGGTGTGTTAGGAAATGCCCTAAGCATTAGAGACATTTTGATGTATTTATTTTAAATTGGATAATAAAATTATATATAGAGGTTATTCATTACATTGCTATCTGTCCTTAATTTATTTACATGTTAAAGTAAATGTAAGCAAATATGGCTTCCTGACTGCTTGTGTTAAACTGTTAGAACGTTGCATGTAATGGACTTTTGTATGCGAGAAGACAATGTTCTAAAGTTAGCGGTCTAAACTATGGTCTGTAGTCTATGGGGTTAGACCGAGCATCTAACTCATGTTAAGACTATTATGTTGTCTAAAGCCTTAGAGGGGACGGTTTTTCTTGACTGTCTGGAGCTGGACTCCTAAGTAGAGACATAGATATGTTGCTTGGTGGTGACATATTAGACCGGGACTAAAGCGTGATTGATCTACGAAGTCCGCTTTGAGTGGATCGAACTGCTTTTGACATTCATTATGCAGTAACCTTAATCCTGAGTAAAAGGACAACTTCATGTATATGAGTTGTGTACTTTGATGTTCCAATGGCTAAAGCGTCTCAGAGGTAGTAAGCTTATAGACCGGTTCGTTGGGTTCATGACTTGTATACGATGAAGGGTTCGTTTACAGATATCGGAATCATAGCTCTAATGAGGAGTTAAGCGTATCCTCTTAAAGGCATTATACTGAATGTGAAAATGGACAAGGCCTTGGGTCATCTGCTGGGCGGATGACTTCTTATTCACATATGGTGAATAATCATTTTCTTAATTCGGTAGTATAATGGAACTTTAAGATAGCCTAATCAGTAGGATTAAACGGACTTTGGCCTAAGGCTGATCATGGATATCATATGAGGGTTCTACATACATGACAAAGTCAGTGGACGATAGCTTGTCACAGGCTTACGCAATACGGTATATAATTGGGAGTTCAGTTTCAGGTTTATAGTGGTGTGACTCTGAAATTAGTGATAATATGATTGAGTCGTTCGTTAAAGAATGATGATCATATGGATTTGCGGGAGCCTGATTATATATGTCCAATCAGTTCCTCTACTAGCTCCATATAATTCTTTAATGTTTGGCAAATTGATTTGTGTATGCTATTGGCTAGTTTATTATACATGGATGGTGATGACATAGGATTAGGATGATAGACAAGATTCTCTCCAGTTGGATTCAGATTTTGTTTTGGATAATAGAGTACACAATTATTCGAACTCCAAATAAAGTTGTCATGATTTTATTTGAGATTGGATTGGAGTTGTAGAAAATTATCCATGAGAACAAGAATTTGAAACACAACTGTTTTGTGGATTTTGAATTTTGAATTTTGAATTTTGAATTTTAAAATTTGAATTTTGAATTTTGAATTTGAAATTTGAATTTGAAATTTGAATTTGAAATTCGAATTTGAAATTTCTATTTGAAATTTAAATTTGAAATTTGAAATTTGAAATTTGAATTTGAAATTCGAATTTGAAATTTGAAATTCAAATTTTGAATCACAGTCCAAGTGGGATTCAAATTTTTTGTGCTAAATCCACAAGGTTTGAAATTCGAATTTGAGTTGGATATGGAGAGGATAATCTTGTTCGAATCCTACTTGAATTTTGAATCCAAATCCTAACTAAAGTTGGACGAAAATTTTGAGGATTATCCTCAATGATATTCGGATTTTTTGTGGATAAGGTTCAAGGAAAAATTCAAGTTTCAATCCCTGTTGAATTTTGATTCTCTCCTCCCAGAAGGTTGTCGAAATTTAGGAGTGAATCTCCTAGGAAAAATTCGGTTATTTCGGATAAGGACGAGATAAGATTCAAGCTTGAAAATCCTAGTGGAATTTTGATTCTCCCTTATCCAAAAGTGGCCGAATTTTTGAGGAGATTTTCTCCTTAGAATTTTTAGATTTTTTGGTTGAAAAAGGGAGATAAAATTCTAGTTAAAATCTTGTTTAGAATTGGATTGGATTTATCCTAAAGTGGTCGAATTTTATTGTTGGGATTTTCCCTTGGAAAATTCAGATTTTGTACTTGTGGATAAGGGAGAATATCTTCTCCTAATCCAATTCGAATTTAGAGAATCACCTCATGCAGGTCTATAAATAAAGGTTCTGCCACTCCAGTTCTCTCAGACCACAGACTCTCAGGTGAGCAGGCTTATTATTGCACAGCCCACCATGACAATAAGTTCTTTAGAGATCTGGGTAATCGGAAGAAGACTAGCAGTGCTGGCATACCGATCGAGGTTCAGAGTGCCCACACACTCAGCCATTCGGGAATTGGAGAATAGTAGAGAAGGCTAGTTGGTTGAAGCCCTCCGGTCATTCTCCTCCTGCAAGATTGGTGTCCTTGAGGTATGAGTTTTAATTGTTGTTGGTTTATTGTATATGACATCATGAGATATTTAACGATCTAAAAAATTTTTATTGTTCCACTGCGTCACTCTGATACGTTTTTACCGATTTATTTCCCTACAATTGGTATCAGAGTCATCTCATGACTATGCCATGTACATAAATTAGACAATTACTTAGTCTTTTTATTTATGTATGGATTTGATATTTAGAGAGTGGCATTCTAGGATTCTTTTATGTTGTTATCATGGATTATGTATAAAGTGTGTGGTTATTTAAATTTTCTGAATTATTATAAGCATGCTTGTTTATGCCGGTTATGGTTCCTTAGAATTTAGAAAAAATTGTATCTAGGATTTTTTATGTAACCATGGGAGCAGTTTATTAGCACTATAATTTTCCCATGGACTTTAATTTTTGTCTCTTAGAATTATTATGGTTAGAATTTTTGTACACCGGAAACGGTTTAGGAAATTTTATGTAATTATTCTTGGAGGAGATTGAAGATCGAAGACCGTAATTTATTTTTTCCCAAAAATTAAATTTGATTTAAAGGTTGAAATTTTGATTGTTTGGAAAATTCAATTTAATTGGGATTCAAATTAATTTATGGAGATCCTAATAGGTAAATTGGAATATGACACGAAAATCGAGACACGACCCCTTGGGATAAGCCATCGGGCCATGGTGGGGGCTGCAACCTCTACCCTCGGGCGGGATGGGCTGTGGCAGCCCCTGTGTAGGCCATAACCACCCATGGCCGCAGGCTTGGCCTGCAGCTGAGGGTGGCCGTGGCCTCCCCAAGGCTGGCCGTAGCCTGGGTGTGCAGCCTGTCGACTGCTACGCCCAACCTGGGCGTGTAGCCTGGCACTGCTGGCTTGGCCTGCAGCCTGGCAGGGCTGCACATGGGCGGCCGTGGGCTGCCAGCCCCCCCGGGGTTGGTGGCTGCCCACGGCGGCTACCGCCTCCGGGGGCGGTGGTGCGACGGTTCAAAAATCGAAAAATTTTGATTTTTAAATTTGAGATTTAATTTTAAATCATGTTTAAAAATATGTAATTGAAAATTTGAAATTTTTGAAATTACATATTATTACACATGATGTTTAAAATTGTTTAAAATTTGAATTTGAAATTTAAATTTGAAATTCGAATTTGGAATTTGAATTTGAAATTTAAATTTTTGGAGATTTAAATTTTAAATGATTATTGGGATTAGAAATAAATGTAGAGGCTGCATAAAGATGGATACAAGAAGACGGAACAAAATTCAAGACCCAAAGAATGCTTTGGATGGAATTTTGTAATCTTTATTTTCTTTGTTCTAGGATGGAACTATGGCTTGGTTATTCTATGAATTATTTTTTCTATGCTATGTCATGGATGTATAAATATGTATTGATGGATGTTTTATATGCATATTTGATAACATGTCATATAGGATAGGTGAGTGCCGCTCATACTATATTGATCATATATAATTTGTCAAAACTTGCATGTTTTTCAAAATATTGAGTGGGAGAGGGTTTCAAACAAAACCCACAGCCTCCATTGTTGATCCATATGTGAAAACATGGTAACGCCTCGCGTCAGTTCTGCCCTGACCACACCCGTCGATAGGTGTTTATCGCCGTCGGTATACTAGATTGGATCTCCTATGTGAAAAACGTGTTCGGGTATGATCCTATTCATGACCACCCCTCGGTGGCTTGGTAGGACATGGATCGGGCTACGTAAACAATGGTTATACACTCAAGACTGGTTTAGTTATTAACCTTCCCCAGAAGCTCTGTTAACTAAACTGGTGGCCAAATAAGCGGTTATTAATATATGTCTTAACCTTGGAGGATTTAAGACAACATATATTAATTGGACGGGGTCCATGTTCCGGCTATTTGTTTTCATGACCACCCCTCGGTGGCTTGGGGCAATAGGTGCTGAGAATTACTGTTGCAATGCTATATGTTTTTTCAAGTTTCATGTAGGAACATATTTGTATGTTTTATTTGCTAAATTATCTGTATATTTGCTTGGGCTTTGTAATGATGTCTAGTATAATTTTATTTCAGTTTAAAATGTCACCGACACCCCTCATTTCAATACTTACTGAGAATAAATTGAATGGCGATAATTGTAAGGATTGGAAAAGAAATCTGTTAATAGTTCTCAGCTGTGAGAGACACAAGTTCGTACTGGATGAACCATGCCCACCAGGGCCAAAACCTGACACACCGCTTGAGGAGGTCCCGGTTGCCTATACTCGTTGGAGCGAATCCAATGATATAGCTCGATGCTACATGCTCGCTAGCATGACGAGTGCTTTACAAAAGCAGCATGAGACTTATCAGGTTGTTAGGGAGATCATGGACAATCTGGAGGACATGTTCGGAGGCCAAGAAAAATTGGCTCGACAGTCCGCTATCACCAGCATTATGAACTCTAAGTAAAAGGCGGGTACTCCGGTGAAGGACCATATGATCACTCTAATGGGATTCTTCGCTGAGGCTGCCGAAAATGGTGCTGACTTGGACTACAACACCCAGATCGAGATGGTGTTCAAAACTCTGTCTAAAGATTTTGTAAGGTTTAAGGCTGCATACAATCTGGCGACAAGGGAGTTAAGACTAACCGAGCTCATGAAGCAACTCCAAACTTATGAGCGGATGATCAGGGATGGGGATACGGTCCAACCCAAAGGAGAGGCCAATTTGGCGGATTCTTCCAAACCCTCACGGAAGAGGAAGACGCCAAATCAGAAGCATGTGGCTTCCAGTTCTTCTAATCCTCCTGCCTCGGATGGGAAAAAGAAGAACAAGAACAAGAACAAGAAGCCCAAGGACCCTAAAAAGTCCAAATGCTTTCGTTGTGGGAAGGTAGGTCACTTTAAGAAGGCTTGCCGGGAATTCCTAGCCGCCAAGGGCAAGGAAGGTAAGGAACTTCATTACTTGGAAGCGTGTTTGGTGGAAGAATCGAAAGACACTTGGGTCATTGATTCGGGCGCCACTAATCATGTTTGTGTTTCTATGCAGGGGTTCGTGGAAATGAGAAGTCTACATGATAGGAGCCTCTCGTTGCAAACTGGAGACGGTAAATTGGTGGTGGCTGAGGCAGTGGGAGATATTTACCTTTACTTTGATCAATTTAGGTTTATTTTATTGAAAGACTGTTTTTATGTTCCTAATTTTAGGAGGAACCTTATATCGGTAGCTTGTTTAATAAAGGATTCTTATTCAGTTTCTTTTAGTAAAAGAGTTGATATTCGTAGAAATAAGTCTTTTATCTGTTCTGGATGGATGGATGGAAACCTATATTTGATCAAACCAAAGATGTACTCACTGCTTGATACTGAATTAATAGATAACTTTAAAAGGTTGAAAGTTTCTCACTCTAACAAGGTGTATCTTTGGCATTTAAGACTTGGTCATATTAATCAGGATAGGATTCAAAGATTGGTGAAAGACGGTCTTCTGGAATCTTTGGAGGAGATACGTCTTCCCCAATATAAGTATTGTCTAGAGGGTAAGATGACTAAGAGGTCTTTTGGAGCTAAAGGTACAAGGGCTCAAGAGCTCTTAGAAATTGTGCACACTGACGTATGTGGCCCCATGAACGTCATAGCACGAAGAGGGTTCGAGTATTATGTCTCTTTTATAGATGATTACTCGAGGTATGGATATGTGTATCTGATGCATCGCAAGAGCGAAACCTTTGACAAGTTCAAAGTGTATCGTGCGGAAGTGGAAAAGTAATTGGATAAATCCATAAAGACACTTCGATCTGATTGAGGTGGCGAATACCTCTTCGATGAATTTCTAGGACATCTTGTAGAGAACGGGATATTATCCCAATTGACTACACTTAGTACTCCACAACAAAATGGTATAGCCGAAAGGAGAAACAGGACCTTGTTGGATATGGTACGGTCCATGATGAGTTATTCAACGCTGCCATTATCATTTTGGGGATATGCTTTACAAACAGCATGCTATATTCTGAACCAAGTTCCAAGCAAATCAATTCCCAGAACTCCGTATGAATTGTGGCGTGGCAGGAAGCCCTCCCTTGGACATATGAGAATATGGGGCTACCCAGCACATGTACTGGATGGGGATGTGAAAAAGTTGGATCCAAGATCAGAATTGTGCATGTTTGTAGGGTATCCAAAGGGAACTAAAAGAGGTCTGTCCTATAACCCGAAGGAACAAAAAGTCATTGTCTCAACCCATACGACGTTCTTGGAGGAAAGTCACATGAATGACTTTAAACCTCGAAGTAAAGTAGTGCTAGAGGAGTTATCGTGGGAAAGAACTGCTCCATAGATTTCGGTCTTGGACGCAAGTCCGAGTTTCGATGAAAGACCTGTAGACGATCAACAATTTAGGGTGCCTTGTCGTAGTGGGAGGGTTTCAAAGAAACCTAATTTCTTCATGTATAATGCTGAGGTATACCAAGCCGAGGCTCATGAGCATGAGGATGATCCGGTCACCTATGATGAAGCTATAAATAATGTTGATTCTAAATCTTGGAAACAAGCTATGAACAATGTGATGGATTATCTGAAATCCAACTCTGTTTGGGAACTTGTAGATTTGCCGGATGGGATAAAACCCATTGGATGCAAATGGGTCTACAAAAGAAAGAAGGATGCGGAAGGGATAGTGGAAACTTTCAAAGCTAGACTGGTTGCAAAGGGGCACACGCAAAAGACTGGAATCGATTACGATGAAACCTTTTTGCCTGTTGCTATGCTAAAGTCTATCCGTATTCTTCTGTCTGTTGCTGCGGCTTTCGATTACAAGATCTGGCAAATGGATGTCAAGACCACATTCTTGAATGGCCATCTTGAAGAGTGTACCTATATGATACAGCCCGAAGGGTTCGTAGTGAAAGGCCAAGAAAGGAAAGTCTGCAAGTCGCTTAGATCCATTTATGGATTAAAGCAAGCATCCCGCTCATGGAACCAGAGGTTTGATCAAGCGATTAAGACATTTGGTTTTGAGCAGAACGTTGATGAATCCTGTATTTATAAACGTATTAAGGATGGAAAAGTGGCCTTTCTGATACTCTATGTCGATGATATACTACTCATTGAGAATGATGTAGGGAACTTATCATCGGTCAAGCTTTGGTTACACCAACAGTTTGACATGAAGGACTTGGGAGAAGCTAATTATGTTCTAGGTATTTGTATCTTCAGAGATTGAAAGAACAAAATGATAGCGTTATCCCAAGCTTCATACATAGATAAAATAATTGACAAATATGCAATGCAAGAGGCAAAGAAAGGTTCACAACCTTCTATTGCCGGTCTAACTCTTTCATTGGATGACTGTCCCAAGACATCGGAAGAAAGAGAGCATATGAGTAAGATCCCTTATGCATCCGCTGTGGGTAGCCTTATGTATGCTATGCTTTGCACTCGCCCGGATATATGTTTTGCAGTAGGTATGGTGAGTTGATATCAAGCAAATTCTGGAACCAAGCACTGGCAAGCAGTAAAGCATATATTCAAGTATCTTAAGAGAACGAGGGATTATATACTAGTGTATTATGGAGGGTACCTAACACCCATAGGATACACAGACTCTGACTTCTAGACTTGTAAGGATTTGAGGAAATCGACATCTGGATCAGTGTTTTTACTTGGAGGAGGCACCATTGTGTGGAGGAGCGTGAAGCAGGGCTACACAGCTGACTCTACTATGGAGGCTGAGTATGTGGCTGTGGCCGAGGCATCTAACGAAGCGGTTTGGCTCCGCAAGTTCTTTGGAGACCTTAAGGTCATTCCGGGTGTTGACAAGGCTATCACACTTTATTGTGATAACACTGGGGCTATTGCCAACACAAGGGAATCTCGACACCACAAGAGGACCAAGCACATAGATCGAAGATATCATATTACTAGAGGGCACGTGGAGACAGGACAAGTAGATGTATGTAAGATTGCGTCCGAGGACAATATTGCTGATCCCTTTACTAAGACTTTGGTAGCTAGAAGCTTTGAGAGGCACGTAGAGGCGATGGGGATGCGTAACATGGCACATCTGCTGGCTTAGGGTAAGTGGGAGATTGCTAGGAAATGCCCTAAGCATTAGAGACATTTTGATGCATTTATTTTGAACTGGATAATAAAATTATATATAGAGGTTATTCATTACATTGCTATCTGTCCTTAATTTATTTACATGTTAATGTAAATGTAAGCAAATATGGCTCCCTGACTGCTTGTGTTAAACTGTTAGAACGTTACATGCAATAGACTTTTGTATGCGAGAAGACAATGTTCTAAAGTTAACGGTCTAAACTATGGTCTGTAGTTTATGGGGTTAGACTGAGCATCTAACTCATGTTAAGACTACATCTGGATCAGTGTTTTTACTTGGAGGAGGCACCATTGTGTGGAGGAGCGTGAAGCAGGGCTACACAGCTGACTCTACTATGGAGGCTGAGTATGTGGCTACGGCCGAGGCATCTAACGAAGCGGTTTGGCTCCGCAAGTTCTTTGGAGACCTTAAGGTCATTCCGGGTGTTGACAAGCCTATCACACTTTATTATGATAACACTGGGGCTATTGCCAACACAAGGGAATCTCGACACCACAAGAGGACCAAGCACATAGATCGGAGATATCATATTACTAGAGGGAGACAGGACAAGTAGATGTATGTAAGATCGCGTCCGAGGACAATATTGCTGATCCCTTTACTAAGACTTTGGTAGCTAGAAGCTTTGAGAGGCACGTAGAGGTGATGGGGATGCATAACATAGCACATCTGCTGGCTTAGGGCAAGTGGGAGATTGTTAGGAAATGCCCTAAGCATTAGAGACATTTTGATGCATTTATTTTGAACTGGATAATAAAATTATATATAGAGGTTATTCATTACATTGCTATCTGTCCTCAATTTATTTACATGTTAATGTAAATGTAAGCAAATATGGCTCCCTGACTGCTTGTGTTAAACTGTTAGAACGTTACATGCAATAGACTTTTGTATGCGAGAAGACAATGTTCTAAAGTTAGCGGTCTAAACTATGGTCTGTAGTTTATGGGGTTAGACTGAGCATCTAACTCATGTTAAGACTATTATGTTGTCTAAAGCCTTAGAGGGGACGGTTTGTCTTGACTGTCTGGAGCTGGACTCCCAAGTAGAGACATAGATATGTTGTTTGGTGGTGACATATTAGACTGGGACTAAAGCGTGACTAATCTACGAAGTCCGCTTTGAGTGGATCGATCTGCTTTTGACGTTCATTATGCGGTAACCTTAATCCTGAGTAAAAGGACAGCTTCATGTATATGACTTGTGTACTTTGATGTTCCAATGGCTAAAGCGTCTTAGAGGTAGTAAGCTTATAGACCGGTTCGTTAGGTTCATGACTTGTATACGATAAAGGGTTCGTTTATAGATATCAGAATCATAGCTCTATTGAGGAGTTAAGGGTATCCTCTTAAAGGCATTATACTGAATGTGAAAATGGACAAGGCCTTGGGTCGTCTGCTGGGCGGATGACTTCTTATTCACATATGGTGAATAATCATTTTCTTAATTCGGTAGTATAATGGAACTTTAAGATAGCCTGATCAGTAGGATTAAATGGACTTTGGCCTAAGGCTGATCATGGATATCATATGAGGGTTCTGCATACATGAAAAAGTCATTGGACGACAGCACGTCACAGGCTTACGTAATACGGTTTATAATTGGGAGTTCAGTTTCAGGTTTATAGTGGTGTGACTCTAAAATTAGTGATAATATGATTGAGTCGTTCGGTAAAGAATGATGATCATATGGATTTACGGGAGCCTGATTATATATGTCCAATCAGTTCCTCTACTAGCTCCACATAATTCCTTAATGTTTGGCAAATTGATTTGTGTATGCTATTGGCTAGTTTATTATACATGGATAGTGATGACATAGGATTAGGATGGTAGACAAGATTCTCTCCGGTTGGATTCAGATTTTGTTTTGGATAATAGAGTACACAATTATTCGAACTCCAAATAAAGTTGCCATGATTTTATTTGAGATTGGATTGGAGTTGTAGAAAATTATCCTTGAGAACAAGAATTTGAAACACAACTGTTTTGTGGATTTTGAAATTTGAAATTTGAATTTTGAATTTGAAATTCGAATTTGAAATTTGAATTTGAAATTTGAAATTTGAAATTCGAATTTGAAATTTGAAATTCAAATTTTGAATCACAGTCCAAGTGGGATTCGAATTTGTTGTGGTAAATCCACAAGGTTTGAAATTCGAATTTGAGTTAGATATGGAGAGGATAATCTTGTTAGAATCCTACTTGAATTTTGAATCCAAATCCTAACTAAAGTTGGGCGAAAATTTTAAGGATTATCCACTATGATTTTTGGATTTTTTCTGGATAAGGTTCAAGAAAAAATTCAAGTTTCAATCCCAGTTGAATTTGGATTCTCTCCTCCTAGAAGGTGGCCGAAATTTAGGAGTGAATCTCCTAGGAAAAATTTGGTTATTTTGGATAAGGATGAGATAAAATTCAAGCTTGAAAATCCTAGTGGAATTTTGATTCTCCCTTATCCAAAAATGGCCAAATTTTTTAGGAGATTTTCTCCTTAGAATTTTCAGATTTTTTGGTTGAAAAAGGGAGATAAAATTCTAGTTAAAATCTTGTTTAGATTTGGATTGGATTTATCCTAAAGTGGCCGAATTTTATTGTTGGGATTTATAGTGGTGGCCCGCCCCTCGTATAGATCATACAATACTATTACAGTTGAGCTTTATCGCTAACTGCGATAGATTGTACTCTCATGAGTCGCCAGCTAATCTATCTCTCTTTAATTAATGACGTTTTTGGGAAAAATTTTTTTTTTAACATCATGAAAAACATTATCCACTATTTACTTTGTTTACAAGTATAAAGTAATTTACATAATACAGTACTTTCGTAAAATATATATTATTACAAAAGACTGTTTCTTTTTCCCTTCTCTTTTATCGCTCAGCGGAAAGACTCTGGCAGGACTATATCCCTCGCCTCTTATCCCATTTGACATGCGCCATCCCGTCCGCCATCCAGTCAAACAATGCTACTGAGCTGGTCGCTTACCTGCAACATAAGCAAAAATGGTGAGCTACAGGCTCAGTAAGTTCAAACATGCAAGAAATAAAATTTATATGAATAGTACTATTCATCATGAATAGTAATGTTGGCTACTATTCATAGATGAATAGTAAGTTTGACCACAACACAGTATATCAACAATACATCTACCGCGATGTTAGTACTTTCACGAAACTGTCTTATGCTCAATTATGGCATAGTTTCAGTTTTAGGTAATTATCTTTGATTACGTTCTGGTTTTGAGCTCAAGTTGGCAGTACCATTTAAGTGCGCATGACTGGGAGCGGTACATTAGTGCTGACCTCATAGCCTTAATCTCATAGCCCCGAAGGCAAAATTGTACATGATTGGGAGCGGTACATCAGTGCTAACCTCCACAACCTTAATCTCATAGTCCCGAAGGCAAAATTTACCTCCCTGTGCGGAAGGTTGGTACGCCAAAAAGTGGTTTCATTACCGACTTTTTAAAATTCTAACCCGGTGACTTCATATTGCCCCGTGGTTAGGAATGGTTCACATTTTAATTTTTTTTTGAGTGAGTTTCATTAACCTCGCTCTAGTGCCCGAAGCACAATTTACTATGTGTCCCATTCTCAATAGTACCCGTAGCACATTTCGTCTCTCTCTCTACTCTATAATAGTGCCCGTAGCACATATGTACCTAACTTATAGTTAGTACATCAAAGTTAGCAACAATAATGTTATATGTTACAGACAGGTAAATGTCTAAACTTACCTTATCAGTTTCTTCCCTTTTTCTCTCTTGGATCTTTGATCGCCTTCCTTGTAGGTCGATTTTGGGATCCTACAGACAAAACCTTTTCTGTTAATTTCATTTCCATTTATAGCTTTTATTTTTCATTAAAAAGCTTAAATAAAACCTATTTATAACTTTTTAGGCTTTATTTATCATTTTCCCCATTTTTCTCAACTTTTGTAAAATTACGATTTTGCCCCTATATTTTGGTAAAATTACAATTATGCCCCTGACGAAATTTTCTCGATCCAGACTGCATTTTTGGCTCTCAGGAAATTTTCTGACTCTTTTCTAATCATTACCGGGTTCGTTTCTATTTCATTTTCATTTTTCACCTTCCCGACCCTCGGGAAGCACTATTCCGACCCTTACGTCAGTTTAGTGATTTTCTATCGTTCGGAGTCTCAAATAGACGTTTTACTAGTATTTAAAATGTTCATATAGACATTCCCGATCTAGGCCTCCGAGGCTCGGATTTTCCGTTCTCGACTCGGACCTTTATTTCGTTTCCAAAAACGTCCCCCCCTCGGGGTCGGCTTTTCAATTTCACTCATGTTTTACATTTTTAAGGGGACGGGTTACTATTCACAAACCACCCCTTAGGTTTTCCTTAGTCAATTTCTCTTTAGGGACTCAGGTTCCCGACTCGACCCTAAACTTTTATTTTTAATTCTCTTTTTACCCCAAATGCCGTTTTCGAAATTTCGGCAGCATTTCGACGTAATTTTAAGGCTACCGGCGTTAGGTACGCCTCGAACCATATGTACCTGCCACGTACTATACCACAAACCTATTTTATGTAAAAGTTTTCTAAACTTTTACATAAAAGCTCACAAAATTCTAATTCACATTTAGAACCACATTACACAAAATTTCTTTCAATTTTACCCTTGGTTTTGGCCACGGTTTTCACACTCAAAACCTAACCAAAACTTCTCAATTTTTCCACCAAATTTTTGGCTATTCCAATGTCATTTTCTAGCACATTTTCAAGCCAATTTACATGCATTTTTCAACACAATTTCTAGGGTTTTTAACCACACCTAACCCACGGCCATTTAAGAGAAACATGCACAAAATTTTTTTCATCATGCTTTCAATCACAAATCCATCATTTCCTTAATTCAATGCATGAATTTAACTATCCAAACATCAAGTAAATCATGCAAAAATTTTTCCCCAAACCCTAATTAAACCCACGGCCATTTAGGGTTATTTGTCACCAAATTTTTTTCCAAGCTTTCAATCATACAAATCATGTTTTACATTTAATCAAAACATGATTTAAAACATTTTAACACTTAAACCACAACAATTCCTCATTGACTACACTTGGTAACCCACGGTTTTACCCTTGGAAAACCAACCAAAATTTTGTTTTTCTTTAAACAAAATGCATGGTTTTTCTCCTAATTATTCCCTTGACAAAACTCAAGCACCAAATCAATCAAAACAAACCAAAAATTTTCCATCCTTTACACTATTATTCATTACACGGATTTTTGGAAGAAAAATCAAGAAAATTTTCAAACCAAGGAAAGTTACCTTGTTCACTTGCTTCCTTGGACTTCAATGAAGGGTTTGACACAATTTTTGTGAAGAAAACTTGAAGTATTCACTAGGTTTCTCTTGGGTTGCCTACGGTTCTTCTTGGGAGAACACTTAGAACATTTTTTTCCTTTGTTTTTGGCTTTGAAATTGTCTCGGCCAATTTGTTCCAAGTTTTGCCGACTTAACCACAAAGAAAGCCAATTAATTTGGCTTTCAACCAATCAAAAATCAACACCTTTCAAACCTATTTCTTTCCAAATTTTTCAAAAATTAAAATGATGGAATTTGGCCAAATCTTGGCCTTTAGATCAAAAAGCAAACCAATCTTGGCCATTAACGCCACCAACCACCATTTTTCTTTCATTTATTAAATGGATTTATGATGTCATAAATGCAAAGTAAAACTTTGACTTTGACTTTTACTATTCACATTAATTCGACTACTTTTTGACCGATACCGGTTCGAGCCAAAATTTTCCTGAAATCTTCCCGGCGGGTTCCTGAGATCTCCTGTGCAGTCGGATCAATTTATACTACTTCTGTTCGATCAAAATCAATCCCGGAATTTTTTCATCTTTTATTGCACTGGTTAGGGTTTTCAATGCCATTTTTGGCATCGTTCCACCCGTTTCAACTCAGTGAATTTTTCCAACACTGAATTTTTACTCGTCAGTATTGTTAGAACATTTTAATATATTCTAAACAATATAAATACATTTATTTCACTCTTTAAATAGTACAAATTGTTATATACATGCATTTGTACATTTTCTTCTGAGAATGCCTGAATTTCCCGGTTATCACATTTTCCCTTGGAAAATTCAGATTTTGTGCTTGTGGATAAGGGAGAATATCTTCTCCTAATCCAATTCGAATTCAGAGAATCACCTCATGCAGGTCTATAAATAGAGGTCCTGCCACTCCAGTTTTCTCAGACCACAGACTCTTAGGCGAGCAGGCTTATTGTTGCACAGCCCACCATGACAATAAGTTCTTTAGAGATCTGGGTGGTCGGAAGAAGACTAGCAGTGCTAGCATATTGATCGAGGTTCAGAGTGCCCACACACTCAGCCATTCGGGAATTGGAGAATAGTAGAGAAGGCTAGTTGGTTGAAGCCCTCCGGTCATTCTCCTCCTGCAAGATTGGCGTCCTTGACGTATGAGTTTTAATTATTGTTGGTTTATTGTATATGGCATCATGAGATATTTAACGATCTGAAAAATTTTTATTATTCCACTGCACCACTCTGATACGTTTTTACCGATTTATTTTCCTACAATTGGTATCAGAGCCATCTCATGACTATGCGATGTACATAAATTAGACAATTACTTAGTTTTTTTATTTATGTATGGATTTGATATTCAGAGAGTGGCATTCCAGGATTCCTTTATGTTGTTATCATGGATTATGTATAAAGTATGTGGTTTAATTTTCCGAATTATTATAAGCATGCTTGTTTATGCCGGTTATGTTTCCTTATAATTTAGAAAAAATTGTATCTAGGATTTTTTATGTAACCATAGGAGCAGTTTATTAGCAACATGGATTTTAATTTTTTTCTCTTAGAATTATTATGGTTAGAATTTTTGTACACCGGAAACGGTTTCATAAATTTTATGTAATTATTCTTGGAGGAGATTGAAGATTGAAGACTGTAATTTATTTTTTCCCAAAAATTAAATTTGATTTAAAGGTTGAAATTTTGATTGTGTGGAAAATTTCAATTTAATTGGGATTCAAATTAATTTTTGGAGATCCTAATAGGTAAATTGGAATATGACACGAAAATCGAGACACGACGCCTCAGGATAGGCCATCGGGCCTTGGTGCGGCTGCAGCCTCTGCCCTCGGGGGGGATAGGCTGCGGCAGCCCCTGTGCAGGCCATAACCACCCACGGCCACAGGCTTGGCCTACAGCCAAGCGTGGCCGTGGCCTCCCCAAGGCTGGCCGCAGCCTGGGTGTGCAACCTGGCGTTGTTGGCTTGGCCTGCAGCCCAGCAGGGCTGCACATGGGCGGCCGTGGGCTGCCAGCCCCCCCGGGGTTGGTGGCTACCCACAGCAGCTGTCGCCTCCGGGGGCAGTGGTGCGACGGTTCAAAAATTGAAAAATTTTGATTTTTAAATTTGAGATTTAATTTTAAATCATGTTTAAAAATATGTAATTGAAAATTTCAAATTTTTGAAATTACATATTATTACACATGATGTTTAAAATTGTTTAAAATTTGAATTTGAAATTTAAATTTGAAATTCGAATTTGGAATTTGAATTTGAAATTTAAATTTTTGGAGATTTAAATTTTAAATGATTCTTGGGATGAGAAATAAATGGAGAGGCTACATAAAGATGGATACAAGAAGACGGAACAAAATTCAAGACCCAAAGAATGCTTTGGATGGAATTTTGTAATCTTTATTTTCTTTGTTCTAGGATGGAACCATAGCTTGGTTATTCTGTCAATTATTTTTTCTGTGCTATGTCATGGATATATAAATATGCATTGATGGATGTTTTATTTGCATATTTGATAACATGTCATATAGGATAGGTGAGTGCCACTCATACTATATTGATCATACATAATTTGTCAAAACTTGCATGTTTTTCAAAATATTGAGTGGGAGAGGATTTCAAACAAAACCCACGGCCTCCATTGTTGATCCATATGTGAAAGCATGGTAACGCCTCGCGTCAGTTCTGCCCCGACCACACCCCTCGGTAGGTGTTTAGCACCGCCGGTATACTAGATTGGATCTCCTATGTGGAAAACGTGTTCGGGTACGATCCTATTCATGACCACCCCTCGGTGGCTTGGTAGGACGTGGATCGGGCTACGTAAACAATGGTTATACACTCAAGATTGGTTTAGTTATTAACCTTCCCTAGAAGCTCTGTTAACTAAACTGGTGGCTAAATAAGTGGTTATTAATATATGCCTTAACCTTGGAGGATTTAAGGCAACATATATTAATTGGACGGGGTCCATGTTCCAGCTATTTGTTTTCGTGACCACTCCTCGGTGGCTTGGGGCAATAGGTGCTGAGAATTACTGTTGCAATGCTACATGTTTTTTTTAGTTGCATGTAGGAACATACTTGTATGTTTTATTTGCTAAATTATCGGTATATTTGCTTGGGCTTTGTAATGAAGTCTAGTATAATTTTATTTCAGTTCAAAATGTCACCGACACCCCTCTTTCAATACTTACTGAGAATAAATTAAATGGCAATAATTATAAGGATTGGAAAAGAAATCTGTTAATAGTTCTCAGCTGCGAGAAACACAAGTTCGTAATGGACGAACCATGCCCACCAGGGCCAAAACCTGACACACTGCTTGAGGAGGTCCCGGTTGCCTATACTCGTTGGAGAGAATCCAATGATATAGCTCGATGTTGAATATTTACTAGCATGACGAGTGCTTTACAAAAGCAGCATGAGACTTATCAGGTTGCTAGGGAGATCATGGACAATCTGGAGGACATGTTCAGAGGCCAAGAAAAATTGGCTCGACAGTCTGCTATCACCAGCATTATGAACTCTAAGCAACAGGCAGGTACTCTGGTGAAGGACCATATGATCACTCTAATGGGATTCTTCGCTGAGGCTGTCGAAAACGGTGCTGAGTTGGACTACAACACCCAGATCGAGATGGTGTTCAAAACTCTGTCTAAAGATTTTGTGGGGTTTAAGGCCGCATACAATTTGGCGACAAGGGAGTTAAGACAAACTGAGCTCATGAAGCAACTCCAAGCTTATGAGTGGATGATCAGGGATGGGGATGTGATCCAGCCCAAAGGAGAGGCCAATTTGACGGAATCTTCCAAACCCTCATGGAAGAGGAAGAGGCCAAATCCGAAGCATGCGGCTTCCAGTTCTTCTAATCCTTCTGTCTCGGATGGGAAGAATAAGAAGAAGAACAAGAAGCCCAGGGACCCTAAAAAGTCCAAATGCTTTCATTGTGGGAAGGTAGGTCACTTTAAGAAGGCTTGCCAGGAATTCCTAGTCACCAAGGGCAAGGAAGGTAAGGAACTTCATTACTTGGAAGCGTGTTTGGTGGAAGAATCGAAAGACACTTGGGTCATTGATTCGGGCGCCACTAATCATGTTTGTGTTTCTATGCAGGGGTTCATGGAAACGAGAAGTCTACATGATAGGAGCCTCTCGTTGCAAACTGGAGACGGCAGCTTGGTGGTGGCTGAGGCAGTGGGAGATATTTACCTTTACTTTTATCAATTTAGGTTTATTTTATTGAAAGATTGTTTTTATGTTCCAAATTTTAGGAGGAACCTTATATCGATAGCTTATTTAATAAAGGATTCTTATTCAGTTTCTTTTGGCAAAAGAGTTGATATTCGTAGAAATAAGTCTTTTATCTATTCTGGATGGATGGATGGAAACCTATATTTGATCAAACCAAAGATGTACTCACTGCTTGACACTGAATTAATAGATAACTCTAAAAGGTTGAAAGTTTCTCACTCTAACAAGGTGTATCTTTGGCATTTAAGACTTGGTCATATTAATCAGGATAGGATTCAAAGATTGGTGAAAGACGGTCTTCTGGAATCTCTGGAGGAGGTACGTCTTCCCCAATGTGAGTCTTGTCTAGAGGGTAAGATGACTAAGAGGTCTTTTGGAGCTAAAGGTACAAGGGCTCACGAGCTCTTAGAAATTGTGCACACTGACATATGTGGCCCTATGAACGTCACAATACGAGGAGGGTTTGAGTATTATGTCTTTTTTATAGATGATTAGTCGAGGTATGGATATGTGTATCTGATGCACCGCAAGAGTGGATGTGACACCTTAAATTTTATTTAAGGGTTAATATATAATTTAAATAAAATTAGTGTGCCAAAAATTAATTAAAAATCTTTTAGAAACCCTAGGTTGGTTTCCTAGTCAAATTCCACTCAAAAAGTCAACAATTTTGACTTCAAAAACCCTAAAATATTCGGCTATTACTTGGGATTTTTAATTAAATTTTAAATCCCACAAATCCAAGGAGGATTCAAACTCAAATTTCATCCCTTAAATATAAAGAAGAAATTCGGCCATAAAGTGAAGGAAATAAAGGAGATTTTATTTGAATTAAAAGCTAGGCCAAAACTCAATCAAAATTCATATTATTTTTTTTTCCTTAAAAACTAATGGATAATTTCGGCCACTTAAGGAGAAATAAGAGAGAAAAACCCAAGCCTCAAAACAGCACAAAAACTTTCCCTTTTGCCCCTCAAAAGATTCGGCCAAACAAGGAAGCAAAAAGGAAAGAAAAACCTACTATAAAAACCCTCTTTCAACTCTCATTCACCCTTCCTTTCACTCTCAAAAATTCAGCCAGCTTTCCCTTCTTTCCTCTCTAAATTTTTCTCTCCCAAAACACACCAAAACAGCAAGCAAAAACCTACCTAAAGGCAGCTCAAAGATTCAACAACTTTTGAGACAGAAACAAGGTGAGAAATCAACTTTTTCCTTCCTTCTCCTTTTGATTTTAAATCTGAAATTTTTATGGTTTTTCTCCACTGTTTTCCCTACTGTTTTGAAGACTCCAACACTCACACAAATTCAGCCAAAAAGGAGGCCAAGCATCAAAAATAGTGCAGCACAAACAAGGTGTGATTTCTCTCACTAAAACCCTAAAAATTTTGCCTCATTGATCCCCTTTCAAAAAGCCTATTATCACATGTGTAAAATTTTATGATTTTTGTCAATTTGATTCTTGGGTTGTGTTAATGACATATAAATAAGGTTCTCCACGAAATTTCATGACCATTGGATGAAAATTGAATTGGTTTGAGGCTAATTGAAATTCGGACAATAAAACAGAAATCTGGAAAATTACCATATGAACAGTAAACTTGTGTCAGCCATAACTTGAGTTTTAAAAATGATTTTTGAGTGAATCTTGAGCCTAAAATTAAATTCAAGATGTCCCCTAAATGTCGGCAAAATTTCAGAACAAACTCATCCGTTGGCCTAGTCAAAATATTTTTCTAATATAGGTGGACAGAACTGCCAGTTTTTGAACTGAAACTGAAACCCTGATTTTATGCCTGAAAACCACCCCTCGGTTTTTGGCCTAGTTGAGTAAACAAACGATGTCTAAAAATTATAAAAATTATATGGAATTAAAGCTACGGATGTCTAGTTTAACATATTAAAAATTTAGAATTTTTGGGATTAAAAATGAATTAATATTGATTTTATAGTCAGCCTAGGTCAGTCTGCCCTTGTCCAGTAATATCCTAACTTAGAGGTTTTCACAAATTTTAAATCCCACATGTTATTAAACATTTTAAAATCTTTTTGTGGCACACTAAAATGGTTGGATGATTTTGTCTAGACCTAGACTGATCATATGTTGTGATTATAGGATTTATTTGACGTTCTTGCTTGATTGGTGGATCACGTTATCGCAACGCTTGTGCGATAATCGAGGTAGGACTTTCTAGCCTTTTCTGGGAGTAGTCAAGTGTTTTAAATTTCCCTGTTTTATCGATGGCATGCTATTTTCAGTTTATGAAATTATACTGTTTTGATGAAATAAACGCATGCAACGTGTTTTGTAATAAATGTGTATTTTAAAGCGTGTTTTGATTGATGGCATAATATAACTTGGTAAATACCATCTTTTGAATAATCCGGTGAACATAATTGAGCTCTAGTTCATGATCATTGTAAATGATGCGTGCATCCCAAAGTTGACGCCATGGGGGAAGGTCCCTAAACCTGCGCAGGGCCGTTCGGCCTATTTAGACCGTAACAAGATGATCTAGGATAATTCAATTCGAAGCACGTATATTATAGCTACGACAAGTCCTCACTCAAAATATGATGGTTTATTTTAATGATTTATTATTTTTAATAATGGGGCACGTATATTACAGCTACGCTAAGTCCTCAGCAGAATAAAACTTGTATTAAAAATGTTTTCACGAAATTGTTGATTATTTTTTTTGAAATGATTATTATGCCATGTATTCTTGAATTGATAATTATTTTTGGAAACGAATATTATGTCATACTTTTAAATGTTACCTGTTTAATCCACCTTTGTTTCTGTCCTACTGAGCCAGCGCTCACGTCCCTTTTGTTTGTGATTTCGAAATGTCTACTTCCAGGTGCGGGAGGTAGCAGTTCTAAAAATCGTTGAGCTATCCGTTTCTACCGAAGATGATGCTATCCATTTTCTCCATCTTCTTCTTTCTGTTTCTCGTTCTGATGTAATGAGACTTTAAGTTTAGACTTTATTTCACGTTATTTAAATTTCATGCTTGGGAATATTTTATGGTTGGTATTTTTTTTTTTGAAGATCGATTTTGTGTTTGGTTTTGGCATTAAAAAGTATTTATTTTCTACTTTATTTTATTATGTGGTTATGATGCTACTTTATAAATAATTAGCCTTAGCTAAATCATGATGTTGACCCGCTTTTCGTAATAAATGTTTTTCCTTAAATCTCAGGTTGATATTATGATTTGGTTGCCGTGTCACGTGCCTAAATTTTGGGCCGTGACAACGAATCCTTTGATAAGTTCAAAGAGTATCGTGTGGAAGTGGAAAAGCAATTGGATAAATCCATAAAGACACTTTGATCTAATCGAGGTGGCGAATACCTCTTCGATGAATTTCTAGGACATCTTGTAGAGAACGGGATATTATCCCAATTGACTGCACCTGGTACTCCACAAAAGAATGGTGTAGCCGAAAGGAGAAACAGGACCTTGTTGGATATGGTACGGTCCATGATGAGTTATTCAACGCTGCCATTATCATTTTGGGGATATGCTTTACAAACGGCATGCTATATTCTGAACCAAGCTCCAAGCAAATCAATTCCCAGAACTCCGTATGAATTGTGGCGTGGCAGGAAGCCCTCCCTTGGACATATGAGAATATGGGGCTGCCCAGCGCATGTACTGGATGGGGATGCGAAAAAGTTGGATCCAAGATCAGAATTGTGCATGTTTGTAGGGTATCCAAAGGGAACTAAAGGAGGTCTGTTCTATAACCCGAAGGAACAAAAAGTCATTGTCTCAACCCATGCGACATTCTTGGAGGAAAGTCACATGAATGACTTTAAACCTCGAAGCAAAGTAGTGCTAGAGGAGTTATTGTGTGAAAGAACTGCTCCACAGGTTTCGGTCTTAGACGCAAGTCCGAATTCCGATGAAAGACCTGCAGACGATCAACAATTTAGGGTGCCTTGTCGTAGTGGGAGAGTTTCGAAGAAACCTAATTTCTTCATGTATGATGCTGAGGTATACCAAGCCGAGGCTCATCAGCATGACGATGATCCGGTCACCTATGATGAAGTCATAAATGATGTTGATTCTAAATCTTGGAAGCAGGCTATGAACAATGAGATGGATTATGTGAAATCCAACTCTGTTTGGGAACTTGTAGATTTACCGGATGGGATAAATCCCATTGGATGCAAATGGGTCTACAAAAGAAAGAAGGATGCGGAAGGGAGAGTGGAAAACTTTCAAAGCTATATTGGTTGCAAAGGGGTACACGCAAAAGGCTGGAATCGATTACGATGAAACCTTTTCGCCTGTTGCTATGCTGAAGTCTATCTGTATTCTTCTGTCCATTGCTACAGCTCTCGATTACAAGATCTGGCAAATGGATGTCAAGACGGCATTCTTGAATGGCCATCTTGAAGAGTGTATCTATATGATACAGCCCGAAGGGTTCGTAGCGAAAGGCCAAGAAAGGAAAGTCTGCAAGTTGCTTAGATCCATTTATGGATTAAAGCAAGCATCCCGCTCATGGAACCAGAGGTTTGATCAAGCAATTAAGACATTTGATTTTGAGCAGAATGTTGATGAACCCTGTGTTTATAAACGTATTAAGGATGGAAAAATGGTCTTTCTGATACTCTATGTCGATGATATACTACTCATTGGGAATGATGTAGGGAACTTATCATCGGCAAGCTTTGGCTACACCAATAGTTTGACATGAAGGACTTGGGAGAAGCTAATTATGTTCTAGGTATTCGTATCTTTAGAGATCGAAAGAACAAAATGATAGCGTTATCCCAAGCTTTATACATAGATAAAATAATTGACAAATATACAATGCAAGAGGCAAAGAAAGGTTCACAACCTTCTATTACCGGTCTAACTCTTTCATTGGATGACTGTCCCAAGACATCGGAAGAAAGAGAGCATATGAGTAAGGTCCCTTATGCATCCGCTGTGGGCAGCCTTATGTATGCTATGCTTTGCACTCGCCTAGATATATGGATCAGTGTTTTTACTCAGAGGAGGCGCCATTGTGTGGAGGAGCATGAAGTAAGGCTGCACAGCTGACTCTACTATAGAGGCCGAGTATGTGGCTGCGGCCGAGGCATCAAAAGAAGCGGTTTAGCTCCGCAAGTTCTTTGGGGACCATGAGGTCATTCCAGGTGTTGACAAGCCTATCACACTTTATTGTGATAACACTCGGGCTATTGCCAACACAAGGGAATCTTGGCACCACAAGAGGACTAAGCACATAGATCGGAGATATCATATTATTAGAGGGCACGTGGAGACAGGACAAGTAGATGTATGTAAGATCGCGTCCGAGGACAACATTGCCGATTCCTTTACTAAGACTTTGGTGGCTAGAAGCTTTAAGAGGCACGTAGAGGCGATGGGGATGCGTAACATGGCACATCTGCTGGCTTAGGGCAAGTGGGAGATTGTTAGGAAATGCCCTAAGCATTAGAGACATTTTGATGTATTTATTTTGAACTGGATAATAAAATTATATATATAGAGGTTATTCATTACATTGCTATCTGTCCTCAATTTATTTACATGTTAAAGTAAATGTAAGCAAATATGGCGCCTTGACTGCTTGTGTTAAACTGTTAGAACATTGCATGCAATGGACTTTTGTATGCGAGAAGACAATGTTTTAAAGTTAGCGATCTAAACTATGGTCTGCAGTCTATGGGGTTAGACCGAGCATCTAACTCATGTTAAGACTATTATGTTGTCTAAAGCCTTAGAGGGGACGGTTTGTCTTGACTGTCTGGAGCTGGACTCCCAAGTAGAGACATAGATATGTTGCCTGGTGGTGACTGTAGGAAAATAATTCGGTAAAAACGTATCAGAGTGGCGCTGCGGAACAATAAAAATTTTTAAGATCGTTAAATATCTCATGATGCCATATACAATAAACCAACAACAATTAAAACTCATACCTCAAGGATGCCAATCTTGCAGGAGGAGAATGACCGGAGGCTTCAACCAACTAGCCTTCTCTACTATTCTCCAATTCCCGAATGGTTGAGTGTGTGGGCACTCTGAACCTCGATCGGTATGCTAGCACTGCTAGTCTTCTTCCAACCACCCAAATCTCTAAAGAACTTTATTGTCACGATGAGCTGTGCAACAATAAGCCTGCTCACCTGAGAGTCTGTGGTCTGAGAGAACTGGAGTGGTAGGTCCTCTATTTATAGACCTGCATGAGGTGAATCTCTGAATTTGAATTGGATTAGGAAAAGATATTTTCCCTTATCCAAACCCATAAAATCCGAATTTTTCCAAGGGAGAATCTCCACAAAAAATTCGGTTTTTCTTAGGATAAATCCAATCCAAATCAAAACAAGATTTTAACTAGAATTTTATCTCCCTTTTTCAACCAAAAAATCTGAATTTTTCTTGGAGAAAATCTCAACAAAAGTTTCGGCCATTATGGATAAGGGAGAATCAAAAATTCCACTAGGATTTTCAAGCTTGAATCTCATCTCAACCTTATCCAAAATAACCAAATTTCCTAGGAGATTTTCTCCTTAATTTCGGCCACTTTTCAGGGAAGGAGAGAATCCAAATTCAACTAGGATTGAAACTTGAATTTTTCCCTTGAATCCTATCCACAAAAACCGAAATTTGCTTGAGGATTATCCTCAAAATTTCGTCCCTTATTTGTTGGGATTTGGATTCAAAATTCAAGTAGGATTCTAACAAGATTATCCTCTCCAAATCCAACTCAAATTCGAATTTCAAACCTTGTGGATTTTCCACAACAAATTTGAATCCTACTTGGACTGTGATTCAAAATTTCAAATTCAAATTTCAAATTCAAATTTCAAATTTCAAATTTCAAATTTCAAATTTAAATTTCAATTTCAAATTTCAAATTCGAATTTCAAATTCAAATTTCAAATTCAAATTTCAAATTCAAAATCCAAATTTCAAATTTCAAAATTCAAATTTCAAATTTCAAAATTCAAATTTCAAATTCCACAAAACGATTGTGTTTCATATTCTTGTTCTCATGGATAATTTTCTACAACTCCAATCCAATCTCAAATAAAATCATGGTAACTTTATTTGGAGTTCGAATAATTGTGTACTCTATTATCCAAAACAAAATCTGAATCCAACCGGAGAGAATCTTGTCTACCATCCTAATCCTGTGTCATCACCATCCATGCATAATAAACTAGCCAATAGCATACACAAATCAATTTGCCAAACGTTAAGGAATTATGTGGAGCTAGTAGAGGGACTGATTGGACATATATAATCGGGCTCCCGTGATTCCATATGATCATCATTCTTTACCGAACAACTCAATCATATGATCACTAGTTTCAGAGTCACACCACTATAAACCTGAAACTGAACTCCCAATTATATACCGTATTACGTAAGCCTGTGACGAGCTACTATCCAATGACCTTATGCAAAACCCTCATATGATATCCATGATCAATCTTAGGTCAAAGTCCGTTTAATCCTACTGATCAGGCTATCTTAAAGTTCCATTATACTACCGAATCAAGAAAATGTTTATTCACCATATGTGAATAAGAAGTCATCCGCCCAGCAGACGACCCAAGGCCTTGTCCATTTTCACATTCAGTATAATGCCTTTAAGAGGATACCTTTAACTCCTCAGAGCTATGATTCCGATATCTGCAAACAAACCCTTCATCGTATGCAAGTCATGCACCCAACGAACCGGTCTATAAGCTTACTACCTCTGAGATGCTTTAGCCATTGGAACATCAAAGTACACAAGTCATACACATGAAGTAGTTCATTTACTCAGGATTAAGGTTATTGCACAATGAACGTCAAAAGCAGATTGATCCACTCATAGCGGACCACGTAGATCAATCACGCTTTAGTCCCGGTCTAATATGTCACCACTGAGCAACATATCCATGTCTCTACTTGGGAGTCCAGCTCCAGACAGTCAAGACAAACCGTCCCCTCTAAGGCTTTAGACAACATAATAGTCTTAACATGAGTTAGATGCTCGGTCTAACCCCATAGACTACAGACCATAGTTTAGACTGCTAACTTTAGAACATTGTCTTCTCGCATACAAAAGTCCATTGCATGCAACGTTCTAACAGTTTTAACACAAGCAGTCAGTGAGCCATATTTGCTTACATTTACTTTAACATGTAAATAAGACAAGGACAGATAGCAATGTAATGAATAACCTTTATGTATAATTTTATTATCCAGTTCAAAATGAATACATCAAAATGTCTCTAATACTTAGGGCATTTCCTAACAATCTCCTACTTGTCCTAAGCCAGCAGATGTGCCATGTTACGCATCCCCATCGCCTCTACATGCCTCTTAAAGCTTCTAGCCACCAAAGTCTTAGTAAAGGGATCAGCGATGTTGTCCTCGGACGCGATCTTACATACATCCACTTGTCCTGTCTCCACATACCCTCTAATAATATGATATCTCCGATCGATGTGCTTGGTCCTCTTGTGGTGCCGAGATTCCCTTGTGTTGGCAATAGCCCCTGTATTATCACAGTAAAGTGTGATAGGCTTGTCAACACCCGGAATGACCTCAAGGTCTCTAAAGAACTTGTGGAGCCAAACCGCTTCTTTAGATGCCTTAGCCGCAGCCACATACTCAGCCTCCATAGTAGAGTCAGCTGTGCAGCCCTGCTTCACGCTCCTCCACACAATGGCTCCTCCTCCGAGTAAAAACACTGATCCAGATGTCGATTTCCTCGAATCCTTACAAGTCTGGAAGTCTGAGTCCGTGTATCCTACGGGTGTTAGGTCCCCTCTAGAATACACCAGCATATAATCCCTCGTTCTCTTAAGATACTTGAGTATATGATTTACTGCTTGCCAGTGCTTGGTTCCAGGATTCGCTTGATATCGACTCACCATACCTACTGCAAAACATATGTCCGGGCGAGTGCAAAGCATAGCGTATATAAGGCTACCCACAGCGGATGCATAAGGGACCTTACTCATATGCTCTCTTTCTTCCGATGTCTTGGGACAGTCATCCAATGAAAGAGTTAGACCGGCAATAGAAGGTTGTGAGCCTTTCTTTGCCTCTTGCATTGCATATTTGTCAATTATTTTATCTATGTATGAAGCTTGGGATAATGCTATCATTTTGTTCTTTCGATCTCTGAAGAGACGAATGCCTAGAACATAATTAGCTTCTCCCAAGTCCTTCATGTCAAACTGTTGGTGTAACCAAAGCTTGACCGATGATAAGTTCCCTACATCATTCCCAATGAGTAGTATATCATCGACATAGAGTATCAGAAAGACCACTTTTCCATCCTTAATACATTTATAAACACAAGGTTCATCAACGTTCTGCTCAAAACCAAATGTTTTAATCGCTTGATCAAACCTCTGGTTCCATGAGCGGGATGCTTGCTTTAATCCATAAATGGATCTAAGCAACTTGCAGACTTTTCTTTCTTGGCATTTTGCTATGAAACCTTCGGGCTGTATCATATAGATACACTCTTCAAGATGGCCATTCAAGAATGCCGTCTTGACATCCATTTGCCAGATCTCATAATCGAGAGCCGCAGCAATGGACAGAAGAATACGAATAGACTTCAGCATAGCAACAGGCGAAAAGGTTTCCTCGTAATCGATTCCAGCCTTTTGCGTGTATCCCTTTGCAACCAGTCTAGCTTTGAAAGTTTCCACTCTCCCTTCCGCATCCTTCTTTCTTTTGTAGACCCATTTGCATCCAATGGGTTTTATCCCATCCGGCAAATCTATAAGTTCCCAAACAGAGTTGGATTTCATAGAATCCATCTCATTGTTTATAGCCTGTTTCTAAGATTTAGAATCAACATCATTCATAGCTTCATCATATGTGACCGGATCTTCCTCATGCTCATGAGCCTCGGCCTGGTATACCTCAGCATCATACATGAAGAAATTAGGTTTCTTCGAAACCCTCCCACTACGACGAGGCACCCTAAATTGTTGATCGTCTACAGGTCTGTCCCTGAAACTCGGACTTGCGTCCAAGACCGAAATCTGTGGAGCAGTTCTTTCACCCGATAACTCCTCTAGCACTACTTTGCTTTGAGGTTTAAAGTCATTCATGTGACTTTCCTCCAAGAATGTCGCATCGGTTGAGACAATGACTTTTTGTTCCTTCGGGTTATAGAACAGACCTCCTTTAGTTCCTTTTGGATACCCTACAAACATGCATAATTCTGATCTTGGTTCCAACTTCTTCGCATCCCCATCCAGTACATGTGCCGGGCAGCCCCATATTCTCATATGTCCAAGGGAGGGCTTCCTGCCACGCCACAATTCATACGGAGTTCTAGGAATTGATTTGCTCGGAACCTGGTTCAGAATATAGCACGCCGTTTGTAAAGCATATCCCCAAAATGATAATGGCAGCGTTGAGTAACTCATCATGGACCGTACCATATCCAATAAGGTCCTGTTTCTCCTTTCGGCTACACCATTCTGTTGTGGAGTACCAGGTGTAGTCAATTGGGATAAAATCCCGTTCTCTACAAGATGTCCTAGAAATTCATCGGAGAGGTATTCGCCACCTCGATCAGATTGAAGTGTCTTTATGGATTTATCCAATTGCTTTTCCACTTCCGCACGATACTCTTTGAACTTATCAAAGGTTTCGCTCTTGCGGTGCATCAGATATACATATCCATACCTCGAGTAATCATCTATGAAAGAGACATAATACTCAAACCCTCCTCGTGCTGTGACGTTCATGGGGCCACATATGTCAGTGTGCACAATTTCTAAGAGCTCCTTAGCCCTTGTACCCTTAGCTCCAAAAGACCTCTTAGTCATCTTACCCTTTAGACAAGACTCACATTGGGGAAGTCGTACCTCCTCCAGAGATTCCAGAGGACCGTCTTTCACCAATCTTTGAATCCTATCCTGATTAATATGACCAAGTCTTAAATGCCAAAGATACGCCCTGTTAGAGTGAGAAACTTTCAACCTTTTAGAGTTATCAATTAATTTGGTGTCAAGCAGTGAGTACATCTTTGGTCTGATCAAATATAGGTTTCCATCCATCCATCCAGAACAGATAAAAGACTTATTTCTACGAATATCAACTCTTTTACTAAAAGAAACTGAATAAGAATCCTTTATTAAACAAGCTACCGATATAAGGTTCCTCCTAAAATTAGGAACATAAAAACAGTCTTTCAATAAAATAAACCTAAATTGATCAAAATAAAGGTGAACATCTCCCACTGCCTCAGCCACCACAAAGCTACCATCTCCAGTCCGCAACGAGAGGCTCCTATCATGTAGACATCTCGTTTCCATGAACCCCTGCATAGAAACACAAACATGATTAGTGACGCCCGAATCAATGACCCAAGTGTCTTTCGATTCTTCCACCAAACACGCTTCTAAGTAATGAAGTTCCTTACCTTCCCTGCCCTTGGCGGCTAGGAATTCCCGGCAAGCCTTCTTGAAGTGACCTACCTTCCCACAATGAAAGCATTTGGACTTTTTAGGGTCCTTTTGCTTCTTGTTCTTCTTCTTCTTCTTCCCGTCCGAGACAGGAGGATTAGAAGAACTGGAAGCCACTTACTTCTTATTTCGCCTCTTCCTCTTCCGTGAGGGATTGGAAGATTCCGCCAAATTGGCCTCTCCTTTAGGTCAGACCACATCCTCATCCCTGATCATCCGCTCATAAGCCTGTAGTTGCTTCATGAGCTCGGTTAGTCCTAACTCCTTTGTCGCCAGATTGTATGCGGCCTTAAACCCCACAAAATCTTTAGACAGAGTCTTGAACACCATCTCGATCTGGGTGTTGTAGTCTAACTCAGCACCATTCTCGGTAGCCTCAGCGAAGAATCCCATTAGAGTGATCATATGGTCCTTCACCGGAGTACCCGCCTTTTGCTTGGAGTTCATAATGCTGGTGATAGCAGACTGTCGAGCCAATTTTTCTTGGCCTCCGAACATGTCCTCCAGATTGTCCATGATCTCCCCAGCAACTTGATAAGTCTCATGCTGCTTTTGTAAAGCACTCGTCATGCTAGCAAGGATGTAGCATCGAGCTATTTCATTGGATTCTCTCCAACGATTATAGGCAACCGGGACTTCCTCAAGTGGTGTGTCAGGTTTGGGCCCAGGTGGGCATGGTTTGTCCAGTACGAACTTGTGTCTCTCGCAGCTGAGAACTATTAATAGATTTCTTTTCCAGTCTTTATAATTATAGCCATTCAACTTATTTTCAGTAAGTATCGAAATGAGGGGTGTCGGTGACATTTTGAACTGAAATAAAATTATACTAGACATCATTACAAAGCCCAAGCAAATATACAGATAATTTAGCAAATAAAACATACAAGTATGTTCCTACATGAAACTTGAAAAAACATGTAGCATTGCAACGGTAATTCTCAGCACCTATTGCCCCAAGCCACCGAGGGGTGGTCATGAAAACAAATAGCCGGAACATGGACCCCGTCCAATTAATATATGTTACCTTAAATCCTCCAAGGTTAAGACATATATTAATAACCGCTTATTTGGCCACCAGTTTAGTTAACAGAGCTTCTAGGGAAGGTTAATAACTAAACGAGTCTTGAGTGTATAACCATTATTTACGTAGCCCGATCCACGTCCTACCAAGCCACCGAGGGGTGGTCATGAATAGGATCGCACCCGAACACGTTTTCCACATAGGAGATCCAATCTAGTATACCGGCGGCGGTAAACACCTACCGAGGGGTGTGGTCAGGGCAGAACTGACGCGAGGCGTTACCATGCTTTCACATATGGATCAACAATGGAGGCCGTGGGTTTTCTTTGAAACCCTCTCCCACTCAATATTTTGAAAAACATGCAAGTTTTGACAAATTATGTATGATCAATATAGTATGAGCAGCACTCACCTATCCTATATGACATGTTATCAAATATGCATACAAAACATCCATCAATACATATTTATACATCCATGACATATCACAGAAAAAATAATTGACAGAATAACCAAGCTATGGTTCCATCCTAGAACAAAGAAAATAAAGATTACAAAATTCCATCCAAAGCATTCTTTGGGTCTTGAATTCTGTTCCGTCTTCTTGTATCCTTCTTTATGTAGCCTCTCCATTTATTTCTCATCCCAAGAATTATTTAAAATTTAAATATCCAAAAATTTAAATTTCAAATTCAAATTCCAAATTCGAATTTCAAATTTAAATTTCAAATTTAAATTTTAAACAATTTTAAACATCATGTGTAATAATATGTAATTTCAAAAATTTCAAATTTTTAATTACATATTTTTAAACATGATTCAAAATTAAATCTCAAATTTAAAAATCAAAATTTTTTGATTTTTGGACCGTCGGACCGCCGCCCCCGTAGGCGGCAACCGCCGTGGGCAGCCACCAACCCCGGAGGGGCTGGCAGCCCACGGCCGCCCCCTGTGCAGCACTGCCAGGCTGCAGGCCAAGCCTGCAGCGCCAGGCTACACGCCCAGGCTGGGCGCAGCAGCCTGTAGCCAGAAGCTGCACGCCCAGGCTACGGCCAGCCTTGGGCAGGCCACGGCCACCCCTGGGCTGCAGGCTAAGCCTGCGGTCGGGGTGGTGTGGGCCTGTTTAGGGGCTGCCGCAGCCCCATCCTGCCCGAGGGCAGGGGCTGCAGCCCCACCAAGGCCCGTCGGCCTATTCCGAGGGGTCGTGTCTCGATTTTCGTGCCATATTCCAATTTACCTATTAGGATCTCCAAAAATTAATTTGAATCCCAATTAATTTGAAATTTTCCACACAATCAAAATTTCAACCTTTAAATCAAATTTAATTTTTGGGAAAAAATAAATTACGATCTTCAATTTTCATTCTCCTCCAAGAATAATTACATAAAAAATTCTAAACCGTTTCCGGTGTACAAAAATTCTAACCATAAAAATTCTAAGAGAAAAAAATTAAAATCCATGGGAAAATTACAGTATTAATAAACTGCTCCCATGGTTACATAAAAAATTCCTAGATACAATATTTCTAAATTCTAAGGAACCATAACCGGTATAAACAAGCATGCTTATAATAATTCAACAAATTAAAATAACCACATACTTTATACATAATCCATGATAACAACATAAAGGAACCCTAGAATGCCACTCTCTAAATATCAAATCCATACATAAATAAAAAGACTAAGTAATTGTCTAATTTATGTACATGGCATAGTCATGAGATGGCTCTGATACCAATTGTAGGAAAATAATTCGGTAAAAATGTATCAGAGTGGCGCAGCAGAACAATAAAAATTTTTAAGATCGTTAAATATCTCATGATGCCATATACAATAAACCAACAACAATTAAAACTCATAACTCAAGGACGCCAATCTTGCAGGAGGAGAATGACCGGAGGCTTCAACCAACTAGCCTTCTCTACTATTCTCCAATTCCCAAATGGCTGAGTGTGTGGGCACTCTGAACCTCGATCGGTATGCTAGCACTGCTAGTCTTCTTCCGACCACCCAGATCTCTAAAGAACTTTATTGTCACGATGAGCTATGAAACAATAAGCCTGCTCACCTGAGAGTCTGTGGTCTGAGAGAATTAGAGTGGTAGGTCCTCTATTTATAGACCTGCATGAGGTGAATCTCTGAATTTGAATTGGATTAGGAAAAGATATTTTCCCTTATCCAAACCAATAAAATCCGAATTTTTCCAAGGGAGAATCTCCACAAAAAATTCGGTTTTTCTTAGGATAAATCCAATCCAAATCAAAACAAGATTTTAACTAGAATTTTATCTCCCTTTTTCAACCAAAAAATCCGAATTTTTCTTGGAGAAAATCTCAACAAAAGTTTCGGCCATTATGGATAAGGGAGAATCAAAAATTCCACTAGGATTTTCAAGCTTGAATCTCATCTCAACCTTATCCAAAATAACCGAATTTCCTAGGTGATTTTCTCCTTAATTTCGGCCACTTTTCAGGGAAGGAGAGAATCCAAATTCAACTAGGATTGAAACTTGAATTTTTCCCTTGAATCCTATCCACAAAAACCGAAATTTGCTTGAGGATTATCCTTAAAATTTCGTCCCTTATTTGTTGGGATTTGGATTCAAAATTCAAGTAGGATTCTAACAAGATTATCCTCTCCAAATCCAACTCAAATTCGAATTTCAAACCTTGTGGATTTTCCACAACAAATTTGAATCCTACTTGGACTGTGATTCAAAATTTCAAATTCAAATTTCAAATTCAAATTTCAAATTTCAAATTTCAAATTTAAATTTCAATTTTAAATTTCAAATTCGAATTTCAAATTCAAATTTCAAATTCAAATTTCAAATTCAAAATCCAAATTTCAAATTTCAAAATTCAAAATTCAAATTTCAAAATTCAAATTTCAAATTCCACAAAACGGTTGTGTTTCATATTCTTGTTCTCATGGATAATTTTCTACAACTCCAATCCAATCTCAAATAAAATCATGGCAACTTTATTTGGAGTTCGAATAATTGTGTACTCTATTATCCAAAACAAAATCTGAATCCAATCGGAGAGAATCTTGTCTACCATCCTAATCCTGTGTCATCACCATCCATGCATAATAAACTAGCCAATAGCATACACAAATCAATTTGCCAAACGTTAAGGAATTATGTGGAGCTAGTAGAGGGACTGATTGGACATATATAATCGGGCTCCCGTGATTCCATATGATCATCATTCTTTACCGAACAACTCAATCATATGATCACTAGTTTCAGAGTCACACCACTATAAACCTGAAACTGAACTCCCAATTATATACCGTATTACGTAAGCCTGTGACGAGCTACTATCCAATGACCTTGTCATATATGCAAAACCCTCATATGATATCCATGATCAGTCTTAGGTCAAAGTCCGTTTAATCCTACTGATCAGGCTATCTTAAAGTTCCATTATACTATCGAATCAAGAAAATGTTTATTCACCATATGTGAATAAGAAGTCATCCGCCCAGCAGACGACCCAAGGCCTTGTCCATTTTCACATTCAGTATAATGCCTTTAAGAGGATACCTTTAACTCCTCAGAGCTATGATTCCGATATCTGCAAACAAACCCTTCATCGTATACAAGTCATGCACCCAACGAACCGGTCTATATGCTTACTACCTCTGAGACGCTTTAGCCATTGGAACATCAAAGTACACAAGTCATATACATGAAGTAGTTCATTTACTCAGGATTAAGGTTATTGCACAATGAACGTCAAAAGCAGATTGATCCACTCATAGCGGACTACGTAGATCAATCACGCTTTAGTCCTGGTCTAATATGTCACCACCGAGCAACATATCCATGTCTCTACTTGGGAGTCCAGCTCCAGACAGTCAAGACAAACCGTCCCCTCTAAGGCTTTAGACAACATAATAGTCTTAACATGAGTTAGATACTCGGTCTAACCCCATAGACTACAGACCATAGTTTAGACTGCTAACTTTAGAACATTGTCTTCTCGCATACAAAAGTCCATTGCATGCAACGTTCTAACAGTTTTAACACAAGCAGTCAGTGAGCCATATTTGCTTACATTTACTTTAACATGTAAATAAGACGAGGACAGATAGCAATGTAATGAATAACCTCTATGTATAATTTTATTATCCAGTTCAAAATGAATACATCAAAATGTCTCTAATACTTAGGGCATTTCCTAACAGTGATATATTAGATCGGGGCTAAAGCGTGATTGATCTACGAAGTCCGCTTTGAGTGGATCGATCTACTTTTGACGTTCGTTATGCAGTAACCTTAATCCTGAGTAAAAGGACAGCTTCATGTATATGACTTGTGTACTTTGATGTTCCAATGGCTAAAGCATCTTAGAGGTAGTAAGCTTATAGACCGGTTCGTTGGGTGCATGACTTGTATACGATGAAGGGTTCGTTTACAGATATCGGAATCATAGCTCTAATGAGGAGTTAAGGGTATCCTCTTAAAGGCATTATACTGAATGTGAAAATGGACAAGGCCTTGGGTCGTCTGCTGGGCGGATGACTTCTTATTCACATATAGTGAATAATCATTTTCTTAATTCGGTAGTATAATGGAACTTTAAGATAGCCTAATCAGTAGGATTAAACGGACTTTGGCCTAAGGCTGATTATGGATATCATGTGAGGGCTCTGCACACATGACAAGGTCATTGGACAATAGCTTGTCACAGGCTTACGTAATACGGTATATAATTAGGAGTTCAGTTTCAGGTTTATAGTGGTGTGACTCTGAAATTAGTGATAATATGATTGAGTCATTTGGTAAAGAATGATGATCATATGGATTTGCGAGAGCCCAATTATATATGTCCAATCAGTCCCTCTACTTGCTCTATATAATTCCTTAACGTTTGGTAAATTGATTTGTGTATGCTATTGGTTAGTTTATTATGCATGGATGGTGATGACATCGGATTAGGATGGTAGACAAGATTCTCTCCGGTTGGATTCAGATTTTGTTTTGGATAATAGAGTACACAATTATTCGAACTCCAAATAAAGTTGCCATGATTTTATTTGAGATTGGATTGGAGTTGTAGAAAATTATCCATGAGAATAAGAATTTGAAACACAATTGTTTTGTGGATTTTGAAATTTAAATTTTGAATTTTGAATTTTGAATTTTGAAATTTGAAATTTGAATTTTGAAATTTGAAATTTGAATTTTGAATTTGAAATTTGAATTTGAAATTTGAATATGAAATTCGAATTTGAAATTTGAATTTGAAATTTAAATTTGAAATCTGAAATTTGAAATTTGAAATTCGAATTTGAAATTTGAATTTGAAATTTAAATTTGAAATCTGAAATTTGAAATTTGAAATTTGAATTTGAAATCGAATTTGAAATTTGAAATTCAAATTTTGAATCACAGTCCAAGTGGGATTCTAATTTGTTGCGGTAAATCCACAAGGTTTGAAATTCGAATTTGAGTTGGATATGGAGAGGATAATCTTGTTAGAATCCTACTTGAATTTTGAATCAAATCCTTACTAAAGTTGGACGAAAATTTTGAGGATTATCCTCAAAGATTTTCAGATTTTTTTGTGGATAAGGTTCAAGGAAAAATTCAAGTTTTAATCCCAGTTGAATTTGGATTCTCTCCTCCCAGAAGGTGGACGAAATTTAGGAGTGAATCTCCTAGGAAAAATTCGGTTATTTTTGATAAGGATGAGATAAGATTCAAGCTTGAAAATCCTAGTGGAATTTTGATTCTCCCTTATCCAAAAGTGGCCGAATTTTTGAGGAGATTTTCTCCTTAAAATTTTCTGATTTTTTGGTTCAAAAAGGGAGATAAAATTCAAGTTAAAATCTTGTTTAGATTTGGATTGGATTTATCCTAAAGTGGCCGAATTTTATTGTTGGGATTTTCCCTTGGAAAATTTAGATTTTGTGCTTGTGGATAAGGGAGAATATCTTCTCCTAATCCAATTCGAATTCAAAGAATCACCTCATGCAGGTCTATAAATAGAGGTCCTGCCACTCCAGTTCTCTCAGACCACAGACTCTCAGGTGAGCAGGCTTATTGTTGCACAACCCACCGTGACAATAAGTTCTTTAGAGATCTGGGTAGTTGGAAGAAGACTAGCAGTGCTAGCATACCGATTGAGGTTCAGAGTGTCCACACACTCAGCCATTCGAGAATTGGAGAATAGTAGAGAAGGCTAGTTGGTTGAAGCCCTCCGGTCATTCTCCTCCTGCAAGATTGGCGTCCTTGAGGTATGAGTTTTAATTGTTGTTGGTTTTTGTATATGGCATCATGAGATATTTAACGATCTGAAAAATTTTTATTGTTCCGCTGCGCCACTCTGATACGTTTTTACCGATTTATTTTCCTACATGGTGGATAGTAGATTGACACCGCCCACTACTGTATCTGATTGTGTAGGTAAAGCATTGAGGGCTGAATATTATTTGGTTCGATAGAAGGAGGAAAGGGAAAAGATTTGGGATGCCAAGAAGAAGGAAAAAGTACTGGCAGAAGCTGTACAAGTTGGATCTAAGGTCAGACAAAGCAGTAAACGGAATCAGAATACTAAGGCCAGACAACCAAGCATTTCTAGCCAACAGTCATAGGGCAAGAGGAAGGGGAATAATTTTGAGAATAGGAACCAGCAGCGGAGATTGAACAACAATGCTGGACGTATTGTTCGTGACTGCGTAGTATGTGGAAAAAGACATGTAGGCCGATGCAGACTTGTGGCACCCCCGATTCCGAGCACTTGTAACTATCATGAACCGACTCGATTGCCGACCAAGATAGCTCATGTGTCGAATCTGGGTTGTCAATTAAAAACTCAATTTCTTAAACTTTCATTTCTCAGGGCTCGAAAATTTCGCCCATAATTTTTTTTTTCTTTTAATACATACTTTCTCCAAAAGAAAGCTAAGTATAAAAGCCATGTAAAACACAATACTACTTTTAGTTGTTTTTTTGAGTATAACATAACGTATAATATATAAAATAGCTACACTGCATTTTTTTTAACACATTCTCTTCAATTTACTTACTTTAAAAGCTCGACGGAAGACTTACGGCAGGACCAAGTCCATAGTGAAATCCCTATCCCATCAGCATATGGGCACATCTTGCCGCCATCCATAAAGTTTACTGGACAGGTTTCTTACCTACAACATGAACAAACTGAGGAGCTAACAGGCTCAGTAAGTTCAAACATACTTGGTAAGGATCATATGGATTCAAAAAATTAAAAACTCAATCTCCTATAAATAGTACTATTTATCATAAATAGTGACTTTGACATTTGATCGATGAATAGTAACGGTTACCCTAACTGGTTACTATTCACATTATCGTAACGAGGTACTATTCACATCACCCTAACCGAGTTTACCACACTTAGTGTAAGCTTCAGTTATGCTCAATTATGGTTTTCATCATATTATTAATTATTCTTTCTCTATTGATATTTTAGTATAGAGCTCTTTTATGGCAATACTGATATTTATCTTGCGCGCTGACAGGGAGGGCCTAGGGAGCGACCCTAGAGCTTCGGCCTCCACAGCCCTTATATATCCCCGTAGGATCTGAAAAACCTCCATCATAATGTTGGAGGGGTGGTACGCCTTAAATGGTTTTATTACCATCTTTCAATTATAGTTTTGACCAAGTGATATTGCTTGTCACCTCAAGGTTACTAACCTCCATCGCCCGTAAGCCTAAAATATTCTTATCTTTAAAACATGGGACATGTTATACTAACTAATCACCAATTGTCAATAGGACTTGATTCCTAATGTACAACTAATACATAACAAAGTAATACAGTATTTCATGTTGCAGGCATGAAAATGCTTGAACTTACCAATACTGCGATAATGTCCATTTCTGGAATTCCTCCGCAGTTCTATCTCTAATTTGGGTTCCTACAGACATAATATTGTCTGTTAATACCCTATATTAATTTATCACTTTAAATATATTTATTTGTGATAAATTTTAAAAACATTTTAATTCTTTATATGGTACACAGTTTACAACACGCCCGTGTCCTTGACCGTGTACCTCTCGGTCTTATTTTGTGTGGCCGTGTTCCACTATACACGCCCGTGTACTAATTAGACTCTAGATTTTAATTTTTATACTCTATTTTGGGTCCTAGAATTTTATTTAAGTTATTCTAGATCCTTTACGGTCCTTTCAGAAATTTTTGGTCCAAATGACCATTTTACCCCTATCGAGTCTCGAGATCGTAACTATTATGTTCTATCGTTTTTCTCAAATTTTCTAAGCCCAAATATCTTAAAATAATATTCTCTAGGCTTCTGTATTATTTTACAGCTCAATTTATGATAAAATCTCAATTATCTATTTTCCTGGCCCGTGATTACTATTCATCCATCACCTAGGGTCGTTTCTCGTTTTTCGAGCGTTTTGGAGCCTCAAATGATCGTTTCACTACTCTTGAAAAATTTTTTATCTCGTCCCTGACCTCGGTCCTCGAGGGTCTCGGGTTTCCTATCCCGAACTAATATTTTTCCTCATTTCCCAAAATACCCCTATCATGAAATTTTTTCCCTGTTTTAGGCATTTTAGACATTAAGGGTCGGTTTGTTATTCCTTTTGGGTTGGTTTTCCATTTTCAATCCTAATCCACCGAGGGGTCCCGGTTTCCTTCCCGAGTTCAATATTTTTACCCCTCGTTTCCCAAAATGCCCTTATGCCGTTTTAAAAATTTTGACAGCATTTCTGCTTGTATTTTTAGGTTTCCCCGTGTTAGGTACACCTCAGAACCTTTGTACCTGCCATGTACTATACCAGAGGCCTATTTTATACAATGTTTCCAAACTTTGTATAAAAATTTTTCACATTAACCAATATTCAAGAATCAATACACAACATCAATTTTTTTCCAAACTTAACCTTGGTTTATCATGTTAATCATCACCAAATATTTTTTCATCACCTCCCATACTTATCACATTTTATTCTTAGGTTTTCAATGTACAAATCAACATTAAAACCTAACCAAATTTTCATTCTAACCCTAGCATTAGCCACGGATTTTTCATGCAAAACATATAGAAAATCTTGTTTTCTTTCCTAGGGTTTTATCAACATTATTCAACACTAAAAATTTCCATTTTCTAGTGTTCATCATCCACAGTTTTAGCATGAAAAATACATCAAATTTTTCTTGTGTCTTGATTCTAATTCATGCTTAATTCATCATATAACGAAATGAACATAAACACTAAACCAAATCACTAATTTCCAAGTCATTTTTCACACCAATTGCCACGGATTTTTCATGGAAATATGCAAAATTTTTGCTTGTTTCTAACCCTAAATCATGCTTCAAATTCTAAAACATCAAACTAATCATAACATCAATCAAAACATCAATTTTTGTCAATGTTTCTACACCTTAGTACCCATGGATTTTCACCAAGAAAATCAAAGAAAAATGCTTCAATTTAGAAGGTTACCTTATCTAGTTGATGGCTTGATGCCAGAAATGCAATGAAAGCTAATTTTGGTGTGAAATTTTGAACAAAATTTGGCTTAAATGGGGGGAAAGGCTCATGGCTTTGGGCTACAAGAAAAGGGCAAGGGTTTGGCTAAATTTTTCCATTTTTTTGAATGAATATGATGCCTATTTATAGGCAAAAGTCAAGGACCATTTAGCAAATTTTTCCTAACAATTTGCTAATTGTTCGAGGACTAAAGTGCAACAATTTTGGGCCAAAAATCAAATTTTTTTTCTTTCTTCCTTTCCACATGGCCGAATGGCCTTTTTCATTATTTTTAAAAAATTTTCAAAGTTAATTTTGGCATGATCTTGGCCATTGATCAAAATGTGGTTTAATCTTAACCTTACACCTTTTACTATTACTTTCTAAACTTTAAAGTTTTGTATTTATGACACCATCCATATGATGTCATCATATTATATATATATTAATCCCCTAATTAATTGGTGGCCAAATTTTGACCAAAAGCCGAACCGAACGGAACTTTACCGAAATCGCGTAGGCGGGTTCCGGGTGCCTTTGGTGCGATTAGTTTGTTTTATTTTGCTTCTATTTGGTCAAAATTCTCTACCATAAATTTCTATCTTTTCAGTGCATTTCAGTGCACTCCCTAGGGTTTTTAGCTCTGATTTCAAACGGTCTCACCCAAATATGTTCTGTAAGATTTTCCATCTCCTCACTCACTCACTTTAACACTGCCAGAACGTTTTTGCAGTATTCTTAACAGTATTAAAACACAATTTTTTCATAATTTATTCATTAAAATTCATACATACATACAATTTCAGCCAACTCTAAGAATCTAAAATTCCCAATTATCACATTCACCCTTCCTTATAAAATTTTCGTCCTCGAAAATTTAGGACAAGTGGGGGTACAAATTTCTAATTTCGTCTTCGCGTTCCCATGTAGCCTCTTCAATGTTGTGATTTTTCTACAGCCCTTTGAATAATGGGAACTTTTTGTTCCTTAAAACTTTATCTTCTCATGCTAGAATTTGAACAGGCCTCTCCTCGTAAGTTAGATCTTCTTGAATCTAGATCAGTTCATGTTTCAGCACATGAGACGGATCCGATATGTACTTCCGTAGCATCGACATGTGAAACACATTATGCACTGTCGACATCTCTAGGGGTAACGCCAATCTATAAGCGACTTTACCAATGCGTTCGATAATCTCATATGGTCCAGCATATCTGGGACTTAATTTCCCTTTCCTTCCAAACCGTATTATTCCTTTCATCGGTAAAACCCTTAGGAATACGAAATCCCCTTCGTTGAACTCCAGGGATCTTCGTCTCTTGTCCACATAGCTCTTCTGTCGGCTCTGCGCTATTTTCATCCGTTGTTGTATTTTTGTAACTGCATCCACTGTCTCTTGTATGAAATCCGTCTTACGCAGTTGTTTTTCTTGTAAATCATACTAATGAACCGGTGATCTATACTTCCTTCCATATAGAGCTTCATAGGGTGCCATGCCTGTCGAAGCTTGATAGCTGTTATTATAGGAAAACTCTACCAACGGAAGTTTCTCATTCCAGCTCCTTGGGAAACGTATCGTACACGCACGTAGCATGTCTTCCAATGTTTGAATGGTTCGTTCGGATTGCCCATTTGTCTGCGGATAAAATGCTGTGCTCAGACACACTTCTGTTCCCATAGCTTCTTATACATATGTCCAGAAGTTCGAAGTGAATCGTGGATCACGATATGATATAATGGATTTAGGAACTCCATGTAACCTGACTATGTGGTTGACATACAAGCTCGCTAACTTTTCCAATGAAAAGGTCATTTTTATGGCAATGAACCTTGTCGTCTTTGTCAATCTGTCGACAATGACCCAAATGGCATCATAACCTTCTCAGGTCTTTGGTAGTCCTACCACAAAATCTATTGTAATATGTTCCCATTTCCATTCAAGAATCTCCAACGGCTCTAATTTTTCACCTGGATGACGATGTTCAGCCTTAACTTTTTGGCACGCCATACATCTGCTTACAGACTCTGCAATGTCCTTCTTCATCCCTTTCCACCAGAACTGTAACTTCAAATCTTGGTGCATCTTACTGGCTCCGGGGTGTACTGAATATGGTGTTTCATGGGCTTCTGCCATAATTTTCCTTCATAATCCTTCATCGTCTGGAACTTGAATTCTTCCCTGATGTAGGATTAATCCATCTTTAGACACTTCCTCTTATGAACTGGTTAGCTTTAGGTCTCATTTCTGAGCCTCCCTGATGTCTTCATGTAGCGTTGACTCCAGTTGCAATGCAGCCAATTTTCTAGTAATCAGCTCCACTTTCAACATGTTGATTTCTTTCCGCAATGACTTTGGAAGTTTTCCAATTGGCAGTTGCTGCGAGATAGTAGATTTCCTACTCAATGCATCTGCAACATGATTGGCTTTTCTCGGATGATAGAGAATTTCACAATTATAGTCTTTGACCAGCTCTAGCCATCTTTTTTGTCGCATATTTAGCTCTTTTTGTGTGAAGAAATACTTTAGACTTTGGTGGTCAGTATAATCTGACACTAAGCTCCATACAGATAGTGTCGTCAGATCTTTAATATGAACACTACTGCGGCAAGTTCTAAGTCGAGCATGGGATAATTTTTCACATGGTCTTTTAATTGCCACGAGGCATAGGCAATCACTTTATCACCTTGCATTAGGACAGCTCCTAATCCCATCTTCAAGGCGTCAATGTATATCACAAACATCTCCCCTTTAATAGGAAGTGTAAGTATCGGTGCACTCGTTAGTCATTTCTTTAACTCTTGGAAGCTTATTTCACATATCTTCGTCCACTCGTACTTCCTCTCCTTACATGTCAAAGCTGTAAGAGGTGCAGCGAGTCGTGCGAATCCCTCTACAAATCTCCTATACTAGCCAGCTAGACCTAAGAAACTCCGTATTTCCGTCATGCTCTTAGGTGCGAGCCATTCGTTGATCACCTCCACTTTTTTAGGATCCACAGCAATTCTGTCCTTGGAAACCACATGTCCTAGAAAATATACTCTACCCAGCCAGAATTCGCATTTGGAGAATTTGGCATAGAGTTAATGCTTCCTTATTGTTTGCAGGATAATCTTCAGATGCCCCTTATGCTCGTCACGAGTCTTTGAATATATGAGTATGTCATCGATAAACACAATGACAAACTTATCCAAATATTCCTTAAAGACTCGATTCATCAAGTCCATAAAGGCCGCTGGCACATTTGTTAACCCAAACGGCATCATTAGAAATTTGTAATGACTGTAGTGGGTCCAAAATGCGGTCTTGTGGATGTCATTCTCTTTAATCCTCAACTGATGGTATCCTGATCACAGATCAATCTTGGAGAATACTGCTATGCCTTTTAGTTGATCGAACAAGTCGACAATTCTAGATAATGGATACCTATTCTTGATAGTGACCTTGTTCAACTCTCGGTAGTCAATGCACATGCGAAACGATCCATATTTCTTCTTAACAAATAATACAGGGGCACCCCATAGGGAATAGCTCAGGCGTATAAATCCTTTGTCAAGAAGCTCCTTCAGCTGCTCATGTAATTCTTTTAATTCAACCAGTGCCATTTGGTATGGTGCCTTTAAGATAGGTGTAGTCCCTGGCATCAGCTCAATCTCAAAAGAAATTTCTCTTTTAGGTGGTAATCCTGATAATTCTTCTGGGAAGACATCGAGGAATTCATTTACAATCGGGACATCTTCGGGTTGAAGCTTCCATTCTTCTTGCATGTCCACTATATATGCTAAATATCCAGCACAGCCACTAGACATTAGCCTTATCGCTTTCATTGAATTGATCATCATCTTCCTTGGTTTATGTGACGATCCGTCATACTCAAAGCAGTCTTCTCTGTCGAGTTGGAACATTATCTTTCGCTTTCGATAGTCAATCGTGGCTTGGAACTTCCCTAGGAAATCCATTCCTAGTATCAAATCATAATTAGCAAGCTCCATCACGATCAATTCTGTAAATAACTCCCTATTTGCCACAATTATTGGCACATGAGGTAACCAGTAATTGGACATCAGGACTTCCCTTGAAGGTAGGGTAGTTCTAAATGTCATGCCTATATTATCTTTAGGATATCCTATCCTATTCGCAAACTGGTATGAAATGAAAGACTGCATAGCTCTAGAGTCAAATAAAATAGACGCTAACTTATTAGTGACAGAAAGCTGACATGTCACTACATTTGATGTTTCAGCTTCCGCTTCTTCCTTTGTGTATACCATGACTCTAGCATCTGCTCGAGGCAAGCGTTCTTGTCTTTCCTATCTCTCAGAATAGGATGAACCTTCAGCTTTGGCCTATAACGAATGTGCCTGGGGACGTTGCTGTTGTGACTGAGACAAACCTTGCACATTCTGCCTATTTCCTGGACAGTTCCTGGCAAAGTGACCGTCCTTCCCACAGTGGAAACAAGCATTTAGGGTAAGTCTGCATCGGCCTGCATGTCTTTTTGCACAGTTCACATAGTCTCGAACAATAGGGCCAGCATTATTATTCATTCTCCTCTACTGGTTCCTATTTCCAGGATTATTTCCTTTTCTCTTCCCCTAGGACTATTGACCAGAAGTACTTGGCTACCCGGCCTTGGTATTCTAAGTTTGCTTGCTGCTCTGTCCAACTTGAGATATAGTGTGTGTAGCTTTGGCCAACACCTTCTCCGTCTTCTTAGCATCCCAAATCTTTTCTCTCTCTTCCTTCTGTCAGACCAGATAATACCCTACCCTCAGCACACGGCTAACACAATCAGATACAGTGTCAGGTGGTGTCAACCCACTGTCCACCAATGCTGAGATCTCAGGGCAGAACATTCCTAGCATCTTCTGAATTTTCTCCCTTTCGGTGGTAACAGCATACGGACACAACTGAGACTGTTGATCGAACTTACTGCAGACTTCTATCACTGTCATGTCTCCCTGTTTTAACTCTGCGAACTCTCTTTATTGTGGTCACAGCAGTGCATGATTATAATATTTCTGATTAAATTCCTCTAGAAAGTCCAACCAAGACATCGTATACATGTTTCTTCTCAGCTTGACTGACTCCCACCAGAACCTTGCATCCTTCTTCGGAATAAAGGACGCACACATAATCTTTTCTTGATCATTCAGCTCCATAAATTCCAAGATCATATGGAGTGAAGATAACCATTCATCTGCTTTTAGAGGGTTTGTGGAACCCTCGAACTCTGGCGGCTTCATTCGTCAGAATTTTTCATATAGTGGCTCATCATTGACCTGAGGTTGTGGTTAGGGCTCTATTTCTTCTTCTGGTACTATTGGCAGTACTTCTGGTTCGGGTGCGGCAATTTGTGGGTTCTGGCCCTCTTCTTGACCTTGTCTTTCTTCCATTTACTCTAGTCTTTGCCTTAATTCAGCATTTTCTCTCATTTGAGCTTCAATCAAAGCTTCCAACTCTTCCACTCTTTCTGACAGGATGGGACATCCTCTCATGTTCCTCAAGTTTCATGGATTCACCATCTTTTCTATCTCCTAAAATTGCATGAGAGTCGATTGTTAGATTTCCACAAACATACTTTTACAATATAAAATATATATATAGTTTTAATCATCACATAATTTTAACATTTCATCCATTGAACATGTCAAAATGTGATTGTCATTTCATTTCATTTCAAAAGTTTTCAAAAATACATCAGTTTCGAAGGCTTTTTCTCAAAATGGCCTTTCAATACAGTCATATATACACATATACAGACATATATATTAGTACATCACATGTATTTCTATATCTAGTCTCCTAGCTGGGGTTGTTTTGGAATGGTCAAAAATTCAATTGGATCCATTTCTTCCTCAACTGTTCTGTTTCTAGCCTCAGACGGCGTTGATCCTTCAGCTGGACCCGTACCTTCTGGTTGCCTTGACAGACTAGCCTCATGGTCGTTCTCCATCAGTCCAGATCCATACAGGCAATCTAACATTGCTTCCTATAGCAACTCTTAATGCATCTTGTGCACCATGTGCTCCATCATCATCTCTTCCTCTAATTGAGCTACAGTGACAATAAACTCACGCAAAGTAGTAGGGTATAAAGGGGTTACCCTCTGTCATAGGTCAATGGTGAGCCCCTTCCAAAAAATGTCACAAAAATCATCATTTGTGATGTTGGATAGAGGACACATCCTCACGACGCTATCCTAAAATCTGACTGCATACGAGAATATAGTATCGCTCAACATCATTTGCTGTCTCTTTGCCCACAAAACAAAGTCTCTGACATTTACATACTTGGGCATAGTCGGTGGTGGCGGTACTGCCCAACTTTCAAGAGGGTCTAAAACTAGTACTGCACTCTTCTATGGAAATTGCTCCAACATGACTTGGCAAAATTCAACCCAATCCAGTGCTAACAGCATCTCCTGATTACAGTACTCCCAATATAATCGTGCATCCTCACAGAACGTGCCAATGGCAATCAAAACCCAACAATCCTCGTCTATATCGCACTGCTACATGATAATCTCTACGTCATGTAGCCAATCCAGTGTAGAGATCCCCTGCTGACCTCCCTCGAATGCAGGTGGATGACTGCCTCTAAAAGCATGTACGGCTCGCACTGATACTCTAGCTCCTATGCGAGCTCGATCTCCCACCACTGGAATATCTACTGCTACCGGTGGGTTTACAGTCGGTCGCGGAGGTGGCGCTTGTACCGGTGCCGGTGCTACAATCCTTGGCGCTAACGGCTCAGGTACTGGTGGTCACTATACTGCTCACCTAATCATGGATGGTCTGATCACAGGCCTAGTCCATACCCGGAGCGGTCGTCTCGATCGGTATGGATGAGGTCGCATATAAGGTGGTCTAGTCATCTTCAATCCTACAAAAATATATAATCTCAAATAAACGAAAAGTTAACTAATTGAAAGAAAACTAACTTACTTGGATTGACGAGCAGGTCGCGTTTCGTGCTGATAGGGATATAATCAACTTGGCTCTAATACCAACCTGTGACACCCCCGATTTCGATCACCCGTAACTGTCATGAACCGACTCTATTGCCAACCAAGACAGCTCGTGTGCCAAATCTGGGTTGTCAATTTAAAACTCAATTTCCTTTCATTTCTCAGGGCCTGAAAATTTCGCCCATAAAATTTTTTTTTTCTTCTAATGAAATTTTTTTTTCTTCTAATACATACTTTCTCCAAAAGAAAGCTAAGTATAAAAGCCATATAAAACACAATACTACTTTTAGTTGTCTTTTTGAGTATAACATAACGTATAATATACAAAATAGCTACATTGCATTTTTTTTTAACACATTCTCTTCAATTCACTAACTTTAAAAGCTCAACGGAAGACTTATGGCAGGACCAAGTCCACGGTGAAATCCCTATCCCATTAGCACATGCACACATCCGGCCGCCATCCATAAAGTCTACTAGACAGGTTTCTTACCTGCGCCATGAACAAATTGATGAGCTAATAGGCTCAGTAAGTTCAAACATACTTGGTAAGGATCATATGGATTCAAAAGCATTAAAAACTCAATCTCCTATGAATAGTACTATACATCATGAATAGTATTATTCATCATGAATAGTGACTTTGACCTTTGATCGATGAATAGTAATTATTACCCTAATTGGTTACTATTCACATTACCCTAATGACAAACTATTCACATCACCCTAACCGAGTTTACTACACTTAGTGTAAGCTTCGGTTACGCTCAATTATGGTTTTCGTCATATTATTGATTATTCTTTCTCTATTGATATTCTGGTATAAAGCTCTTTTATGGCAATACCGATATTTATCTTGCGCGTTGACTGAGAGAGCTTAGGGAGCGACCCTAGAGCTTCGGCCTCCACAGCCCTTATATATCTCCGTAGGATCTGAAAAACCTCCATCACAATGTTGGAGGGGCAGTACGCCTTAAATGGTTTTATTACCATCTTTCAATTATAGTTTTGACTAAGTGACATTAATTGTCAACTCAAGGTCACTAACCTCCATCGCCTGTAGGCCTTAGATATTCTTATCTTTAAAACGTGGGACATGTTATACTAACTAATCCCCAATTGTCAATAGGACTTGATTCCTAATGTACAACGAATACATAACAAAGTAATATAGTATTTTATGTTGTAGGCATGAAAATGCTTGAACTTACCAATACTGCGATAATGTCCACTTCTGGAATTCCTCCGCAGTTCTATCTCTAAGTTGGGTTCCTACAGACATAATATTATCTGTTAATACCCTATATTAATTTATCACTTTAAATACATTTATTTGTGATAAATTTTACAAACATTTCAATTCTTTATATAGTACACAGTTTACAACATGCCCGTGTCCCTGACCGTGTACATCTCGGTCTTATTTTACACGCCGTGTTCCACTATACACGCCCATGTACTAATTAGACTCTAGATTTTAATTTTTAAACTCTATTTTGGGTCCTAGAATTTTATTTAAGTTATTCTAGATCCTTTACGGTCCTTTCCGAGCCTTTCAGAAATTTTTGGTCCAAATGACCATTTTGCCCTTATCGGGTCTCGAGATCGTAACTATTCTATTCTATCGTTTTTTTCAAATTTTCTAAGCCCAAATATCTTAAAATAATATTCTATACGCTTCTGTATTATTTTACATCTCAATTTGTGATAAAATCTCAATTATCTATTTTCCCGGCCCTCGATTACTATTCATCCATCACCTAGGATCGTTTCTCGTTTTTCGAGCGTTTTGGAGCCTCAAATGGTCATTTCACTACTCTTGAAACACTTTTTATCTCGTCCCCGACCCTCGATCCTCGAGAGGCTCGGGTTTACTATCCCGACCTAATATTTTTCCTCGTTTCCCAAAATACCCCTATCATGAAATTTTTTTTCCTATTTAAGGTATTTTAGACATTAAGGGTTGGTTTGCTATTCTTTTGGGTTGGTTTTCCATTTTCAATCCTAATCCACCGAGGGGTCCCGGTTTCCTTCCCGAGTTTAATATTTTTACCCCTCGTTTCCCAAAATGCTCTTATGCCGTTTTAAAAATTTTGACAGCATTTCCACTTGTATTTTTAGGTTTCCCAGTGTTAGGTACGCCTCAGAACCCATGTACCATACCAGAGGCCTATTTTATGCAAAGTTTCCAAACTTTGTATACAAATTTTCCACATTAACCAATATTCAAGAATCAATACACAACATCAATTTTTTTCCAAACCTAACCTTGGTTTATCATGTTAATCATCACCAAATATTTTTTCATCACCTCCCATACTTATCACATTTTATTCTTAGGTTTTCAATGTTAAAATCAGCATTTAAACCTAACCAAATTTTCATTCTAACCCTAGCATTAACCACGGATTTTTCATGCAAAACATATAGAAAGTCTTGTTTTCTTTCCTAGGGTTTTATCAACATTATTCAACACTAAAACTTTCCATTTTCTAGTGTTCATCACCCACGGTTTTAGCATGAAAAATACATCAAATTTTTCTTGTTTCTTGATTCCAATTCATGCTTAATTCATCATATAACGAAATGAACATAAACACTAAACCAAATCACTAATTTCCAAGTCATTTTTCACACCAATATGCCACTGATTTTTCATGGAAACATGCAAAATTTTTACTTGTTTCTAAACCCTAAATCATGCTTCAAATTCTAAAACATCAAACTAATCATAACATCAATCAAAACATCAATTTTTGTCAATGTTTCTACACCTTAGTACCCATGGATTTTCACCAAGAAAATCAAAGAAAAATGCTTCAATTTAGAAGGTTACCTTATCTAGTTGATGGCTTGATGCTAGATGTGACAACCAGGAAATTCAGGCTTTCTCAGAAGAAAATGTACAAATGTATGTATATAACAATTTGTACTATTTAAAGAGTGAAATAAATGTATCTATATTGTTTAGAATGTATTAAAATGTTCTAACAATACTGACGAGTAAGAATTCAGTGTTGGAAAAATTCACTGAGTTGAAACAGGTAGAACGGTGTCAAAAACGGCATTGAAAACCCTAACAGGTGCACTAAAAGATGAAAAACTTTCAGGATTGATTTTGATCAGACAGAACTAGTATAAATTGATCCGACTGCATAGGAGATCTCAGGAACCCGCCGGGACGATTTCAGGAAAATTTCGACTCGAACCGGTATCGGTCAAAAAGTAGTCGAATTAATGTGAATAGTAAATTCAAAGTCAACACTTTGCTTTACATTTATGACATCATCAAGCCAAAATATTAAATGGGAAAATTATGGTGGTTGGTGGAATTAATGGCCAAGATTTAATCACTTTTTGATCTAAAGGCCAAGATTTGGCCAAAATTCCATCATTTTATTTTTTGAAGAATTTGGAAAGAAATAGGCTTGATAAGTGTTGATTTCTCATTGGTTGAAAGCCAAATTAATTGGCTTCCTTGCTAGTTTAAGTCGGCAACTTTTGGAACAAAATGGTCGTAGCCATTACAAAGCCAAAAACATAAGGAAAAAAATTTCTAAGTGTTCTCCCAAGAGGAACTGTAAGCAACTAAAGAGAAACCAAGTAAATACTTCAAGTTTTCCTCACAAAATTTGTGTCAAACCCTTCCTTGAAGACAAAGGAAGCAAGAAAGAAAGGTAACTTTCTTTAGTTTGTAAATTTTGGCTTGTTTTCTCCCTAAAATACGTGGAATGAATAGTGTAAAGGATGAAAAATTTTTGGTTTGTTTTGATTGATTTGGTGCTTGGGTTTTGTTAAGGGTGTGATTAGAAGAAAAACCATGCATTTTGTTTAAAGAAAAACAAAATTTTGGTTGGTTTTCCAAGGGTAAAACCGTGGGTTACCAAGTGTAGTCAATGATGAATTGTTGTGGTTTAAGTGTTAAAATGCTTTAAATAATGTTTTGATTAAATGTAAAACATGATTTGTATGATTGAAAGCTTGGAAAAAAATTTGGTGTCAAATAACCCTAATATGGCCGTGGGTTTAATTAGGGTTTGGGGAAAAATTTTTGCACGATTTACTTGATGTTTGGATGGTTTAAATCATGCATTTAATTATGGAAATGATGGATTTGTGATTGAAAGCATGAAACAAAATGTTGTGCATGTTTTTCTCTTAAATGGCTGTGGGCTATAATGATAAAAAACCCTAGGAATTTTGTTTGAAAAATGCATGTAAATTGGCTTGAAAATGTGCTAGATAATGACATTAGAATGGCTCAAAAATTTGGTTGAAAATTTGAAAATTTTTGGTTAGGTTTGGAGTGTGAAAACCGTGGCCAAAACCGAGGGTAAAAATTGAAAGAAATTTTGTGGAATGTGATTCGAAATGTGAATTGAAATTTTGTGAGCTTTTATGTAAAAGTTTGGAAAACTTTTACATAAAATAGGTTTGTGGTATAGTACGTGGCAGGTACATATGGTTCGAGACGTACCTAACGCCGGTAGCCTTAAATTTACGCCGAAATGCTGCCGAAATTTCGAAAACAGCATTTGGGGTAAAAAGGGAATTAAAAATAAAAGTTTAGGGTCGGGTCGGAAACCCGAGTCCCTAAAGGGAAATTGAACAAGGAAAAACTAAGGGGTGGTTCGTGAATAGTAACCCGTCCCCTTAAAAATGTAAAATGCGAGTGAAATTGAAAAACCGACCCCGAGGGGGGGGGGCATTTTTGGGAAACGAAATAAAGGTCCAACTCGGGTATGGAAAATCCGAGCCTCGGAGACCTAGATCGGGAACGTCTAGATGAACGTTTTAAATACTAGTAAAACGTCCATTTGAGACTCCGAAACGATAGAAAATCACTAAACCGACGTAAGGGTCGGAATAGTGCTTCCCGAGGGTTGGAAAGGTAAAAAGTGGAAATAAAATAGAAACGAACCTGGTAATGATTAGAAAAGAGTTAGAAAAGTTCCTGAGAGCCAAAAATGTAGTCTGGATCAAGAAAATTCTGTTAGGGGCACAATTGCAATTTTGCCAAAATATAGGAGCAAAATCATAATTTTACAAAAGTTGAGAAAAATGGGGAAAATGATAAATAAAGCCTAAAAAGTTATAAATAGGTTTTATTTAAGTTTTTTAATGAAAAATAAAAGCTATAAATAGAAATGAAATTAACAAACAAGGTTTTGTCTGTAGGATCCCAAAATCGACCTACAAGGAGGGCGATCAAAGATCCAGAAAGGCAAAAGGGAAGAAACTGATAAGGTAAGTTCAGACATTTATCTGTCTGCAACATATAGCATTATTACTGCTAACTTTGATGTACTAACTATAAGTTAGGTACATATGTGCTACGGGCACTATTATAGAGTAGAGAGAGAGACGAAATGTGCTACGGGCACTATTGAGAATGGGACACATAGTAAATTGTGCTTCGGGCACTAGAGCGAGGTTAATAAAACTCACTCACCTAAAATTAAAATGTGAACCATTCCTAACCACGGGGCAATATGAAGTCACTGGGTTAGAACTTAAAAAGTCGGTAATGAAACCACTTTTGGCGTACCAGCCTTCCGTACAGGGAGGTAAATTTTGCCTTCGGGGCTATGAGATTAAGGCTGTGGAGGTCAGCACTGATGTACCGCTCCCAGTCATGTATAATTTTGCCTTCAGGGTTATGAGATTAAGGCTGTGGTGGTCAGCACTAATGTACCGCTCCCAGTCATGCGCACTTAAATGGTACTGACAACCTGAGCTCAAAACCAGAACATAATCAAAGATAATTACCTAAAACTGAAACTATGCCATAATTGAGCATAAGACAGTTTTGTGAGGGTACTAACATCACGGTAGATGTACTATTGATATACTGTGTTGTGGTCAAACTTACTATTCACAATGAATAGTGGTCAAAGTTACTATTCATATATGAATAGTAGTCAACGTTACTATTTATGATGAATAGTACTATTCATAGAAATTTTATCTCTTACATGTTTGAACTTACATAGCCTGTAGCTCACCATTTTTGCTTATGTTGCAGGTAAGCGACCAGCTCAGTAGCTTTGTATGACTGGATGGCGGATGGGATGGCGCGTGTCAAATGAGATAAGAGGCGAGGGATATGGTCCTGCCAGAGTCTTTCCACTGAGCGATAAAAGAGAAGAGAAAAAGAAACAGTCTTTTGTAATAATATATATTTTACAAAAGTATTATATTATGTAAATTATTTTGTACTTGCCAACAATGTAAATAGTGGACAATGTTTTACATGATGTTTAAAGAAAGAAAAAAAATTTTCCCCAAAAACATCATGTTTGACAAGAGAGATAGATTAGCCGGCGACCCATGAGAGTGCAATCTATCGCAGTTAGCGATAAAACTTAACTGTAATAGTATTGTATGATCTTTACGAGGGGCGGGCCGTCACACTAGAAATGCTATGAAAGCTAATTTTAGTGTGAAATTTTGAACAAAATTTGGCTTAAATGGGGGGAAAGGCTCATGGGTTTGGGCTGCAAGAAAAAGGCAAGGGTTTGGCTAAAGTTTTTCATTTTTTTGAATGAATTATGATGCCTATTTATAGGCAAAAGTCAAAGACCATTTAGCAAAATTTTCCCAATAATTTGCTAATTGTTTGAGGACTAAAGTGCAACAATTTTGGGCCAAAAATCAATTTTTTTCTTTCTTCCTTTCCACATGGCCGAATGGCCTTTTTCATTATTTTTAAAAATTTTTCAAAGTTAATTTTGGCATGATCTTGGCCATTGATCAAAAGGTGGTTTAATCTTAACCTTACACCTTTTACTATTACTTTCTAAACTTTAAAGTTCTGTATTATGACATCATCCATACGATGTCATCATATTATATATATATTAATCCCCTAATTAATCGGTAGTCAAATTTTGACCGAAAGCTGAACCGAACGAAACTTTACCGAAATCGCGTAGGCGGGTTTCGGGCGCCTCTAGTGCGATCGGTTTGTTTTATTTTGCTTCCGTTTGGTCAAAATTCTCTACCGTAAATTTTTATCTTTTTAGTGCATTTCAGCGCACTCCCTAGGGTTTTTGGCTCTGATTTCGAATCGTCTAACCCAAATATGTTTGGTAAGATTTTCGATCTCCGAACTCACTCACTTTAACACAGCCAGAACATTTTTACAGTATTCTTAACAGTATTAAAACACAACTTTTTCATAATTTATTCATTAAAATTCATACAACATACAATTTCAGCCTATTCCGAGAATCTAAAATTCCCGGTTATCACAAGACTTGCCCCAAATACCTATTTCCAATGTGGAAAAGATGGCCATTTTGCCAGAAACTATCCTGAAAATAGGCAAAATGTGCAAGGTTCGTCTCAATCACAGCAGCAACGTTCTCAGGCACATTCACTAAAGGCTAAGGTTGAAGGTTCATCCCATTCTGAGAGGCAAGAAAGACCTGAACGCTTGCCCCGTACAAATGCTAGAGTCATGGTCTATACAAAGGAAGATGCGGAAGCCGGAATGTCAAATGTAGTGACAGGTTGGCTTTCTGTCACTGATAATTTGGTGTCTGTTTTATTTGATTCTGGAGCTACGCATTCTTTCATTTCATACCAATTTGCGAATAGGATAGGATATCCTACGGACAATATGGGTATGACATTTAGAACCACACTACCCTCGGGGGAAGTCTTGATATCCAATTATTGGTTACCTCAGGTACCAATAATTATGGCAAATAGGGAGTTGTATGTAGAATTGATCGTGATGAAGCTTGCTGATTATGATTTAATACTAAGAATGGATTTCCTAGAGAAGTATCAAGCCACGATCGATTATCAAAGGTGAAAGATAAGGTTCCAACCAGACCAGGAAGACGGATTCGAATATGTCAGATCATCATGCAAACCAGGGACGATAATGATTAACTCGATGAAGGCAAGAAGGCTAATGTCTAGCGGTTGTGCTGGATACTTAGCATGCATAGTGGATGTGACAGAGGAACGAAAGCTTTAACTCGAAGATGTTCCTATTGTGAAAGAATTCATTGATGTCTTCCCCGAGGAATTACTAGGATTGCCGCCTGAACGAGAAATCTCCTTTGAGATCGAGCTGATGCCAGGAACTGCATCTATCTCAAAGGCACCATGCCGAATGGCACCGGCAGAATTAAAAGAGTTACAGGAGCAGCTGAAGGAGCTTCTTGACAAAGGATTTATACATCCAAGCTATTCCCTATGGGGTGCTCTAGTGTTCTTTGTCAAGAAGAAGGATGGATCTTTTCACATGCACATTGATTATAGGGAGTTGAACAAAGTCACTATCAAGAATAAGTATCTGTTGCCTAGAATTGATGATTTGTTTGACCAACTCAAAGGCATAGCAATGTTCTCCAAGATTGATCTATAATTAGGATACCATCAACTGCGGATCAAGGAGAGCGATATCCACAAAACTGCATTTCGGACCCGCTACGGTCATTACGAATTCCTTGTGATGCCGTTTGGGTTAACAAATGCGCCAACTACTTTTATGGACTTGATGAATCGAGTCTTTAACGAATATCTAGATAAGTTTGTCATTGTGTTTATCGATGACATACTCATATATTCAAAGACTCGCGAGGAGCATGAAGAACATCTGAGGATTGTCATGAAGACGATAAGGAAGCATCAACTCTATGCCAAATTCTCTAAATGCAAATTTTGGCTAGATAGAATGCATTTTCTTGGACACATGATCTCCAAGGAAGGAATCACCATGGATCCAGCAAAAGTAGAGGCGATCAATGAATGGCCAGCACCTAAGAATGTGACAGAAATACGGAGTTTCTTAGGTTTAGTCAGCTATTACAGAAGATTTGTAGAGGGATTCGCACAACTCGCTGCGCCTTTCACGGCTTTGACATGCAAGAAGAGGAAGTACGAGTGGACGAAGGTGTGCGAAATAAGCTTTCAAGAGTTGAATAGATGATTAACCAGTACGCCAATTCTTACACTTCCTACTGAAGGGGAGATGTTCATGATTTACAGCGACGCCTTAAAAATGGGATTAGGAGCTGTCCTGAGGCAAGGTGACAAGGTGATTGCCTATGCCTCGCATCAATTCAAGGACCATGAAAGAAATTATCCCATGCATGACTTGGAACTTGCCGCAGTAGTGTTCGCACTGAAGATCTGGTGACACTATCTGTATGGAGCTCAGTGTCAGATTTATACTAACCACCAAAGTTTAAAATATTTCTTCATGCAAAAAGAGCTAAATATGCGGTAAAGGAGATGGCTAGAGCTGTTAAAAGACTATAATTGTGAAATCCTCTATCATCCTAGTAAAGCCAATCGCATTGTAGATGCATTAAGTAGAAAATCTACTGTCTTGCAACAACTGCCGATTGGAAAACTTCCAAAGCCATTGCAGCAAGAAATCAACATGTTAAAGGTGGAGCTGATAGCTGGAAAATTGTCAGCACTACAGTTAGAATCAACGCTGTATGAGGATATCAGAGAGGCTCAGAAACGAGACCCGAAGCTAGCAAGTCCTCAAGAGGAAGTGTCTAAAGATGGATTAATCCTACATCAGGGAAGAATTCATGTTCCAGATGACGAAGGATTAAGAAGGCGAATTATGGTAGAAGCCCATGAAATGCCATATTCTATATATCCCAGAGCCAGTAAGATATACCAAGATTTGAAACTACAATTCTGGTGGAAAGGGATGAAGAAGGACATTGCTGAGTTTGTAAGCGGATGCATGATGTGCCAAAAGGTTAAGGTTGAACATCGTCATCCAGGGGGAAAATTAGAGCCGTTGGAGATTCCTGAATGGAAATGGGAACATATTACAATGGATTTTGTGGTAGGACTACCAAAAACCCGAGAAGGCTATGATGCTATTTGGATTATTGTCGACAAGTTGACAAAGACGGTAAGGTTCATTGCTATGAAAATGACCTTTTTGTTGGTAAAGTTAGCGAGCTTGTATGTCAACCACATAGTCAGGTTACATAGAGTTCCTAAAGCCATTATGTCAGATCGTGATCCACGATTCACTTTGAATTTCTGGACATGTGTGTAAAAAGCTATGGGAACAGAAGTGTGTCTGAGCGTAGCATTTCATCTACAGACGGACGGGTAATCGGAGCGAACAACTCAAACGCTGGAAGACATGCTTCGTGCATGTACAATCGATTTCCCGGGGAGCTGGAATGAGAAGCTTCCATTGGTACGTACAATAATAGCTACCAAGCTTCGATAGGTATGGCACCTTATAAAGCTTTATATGGAAGGAAGTGTAGATCACCAATTCATTGGTATGATTTACAAGAAAAATGACTACATAAGACAAATTTTGTACAAGAAATAGTGGATGCAGTTACAAAAATACAGCAACAGATGAAAATAGTTCAGAGCCAACAGAAGAGCTATGTGGACAAAAGACGAAGGTCCCTAGAGTTCAAGGAAGGGGATTTCGTATTCCTAAGAGTCTCGTCCATGAAAGGAATAATGCGGTTTGGAAAGAAAGGGAAATTAAATCCAAGATATATTGGACCATATGAGATTATCGAACGCATTAGTAAAGTTGCTTATAGGTTGGCATTGCCTCCAAAAATGTCGGCAGTACATAATGTGTTTCATGTGTCGATGTTGCAGAAGTATATATCAGATCCATCCTATGTGCTGAAACATGAATCGATCCAGATTCAAGAAGATCTGACTTACGAAGAAAGGCCTATTCAAATTTTGGCATGAGAAGATAAAATTTTGAGGAACAAAACAATCCCATTAGTCAAAGCACTGTGGAGAAATCACAACGTTGAAGATGCTATATGAGAGCGAGAAGATGAAATTAGAAATTTATACCCCCACTTGTTCTAAATTTTTTAGGACGAAAATTTTATAAAGAGGGGTGAATGTGATAATCGGGAATTTTAGATTCTCAGAGTAGATTAAAATTGTATGTATGTATCAATTTTAATGAATAAAATATGAAAAAAGTTGTGTTTTAATACTGTTGTGAATACTGTAAAAATGTTCCGGCAGTGTTAAAGTGAGTGAGTTCGGAGATGAAAAATCTTACCGAACAGAATTAGGTGAGATGGTTCGAAAACGGAGCCAAAAACCCTAGAGAGTGCATTGAAATGCACTAAAAAGATTATAAAAAAAATATGGTAGAGAATTTTGACCAAACGGAAGCAAAATAAAACAAACCAATCGCATTGGAGTCACCCGGAACTCGCCTACGCAATTTTGATAAAGTTCCGTTTGTTTTGAATTTCGGTCAAAATTTGACCACGAATTAATTAGCGAATTAATCCATATATATTATAGGGTGACATCACACATATGATGTCATAAATACAAATTTTGAAAGCTTGGAAAGTATTATCAAGTAGGTGTATGACTAGGATTGGTTGTCTTTGAGATCAATGGCCAAGATCAAGCTAAAAAGGCTTGGAAAAAAAATTTGAAAAAAAGAGAAAAAAGGCCATTTGGCCACTTATAAAGGAGGCAGCCCAAAATTTTATTTTTGGTCCAAAAATATTGCATTTTAGTCCTTGGACAAATAGAAAATTATTGGAAAAAAATCACATAGGCACAAAAATTCAATCAAAAAAATAGAGAAACTTGGCCAAATTCTTGCCAATTTCTAGCAGCAAAAATCCGTGGGTCTCCTCCCCATTTTAAGCCAAAACTTTTAAAAATTTCACACCAAAATAGCTTTCAATCATAAACAAGGTTGCAAGGGAACAAGTTCATAAGGTTAGCTTCTAAATTGAAGCATTTTTCATGTGTTTTCTTAGTGAAAATCCGTGGGTATGGAGGTGTAGAAACATTGAAAAAAAAATTGATGTTTAGTTAATGTTATGATTAGTTTGGTGTTTTAGAGACTAAAGCAGGAATTAGGTTTAAGAAACAAGCAAAAATTTTACATGTTTCCATGAAAAAAATCCGTGGCCTTGTAGGGTGGAAAATTTGATGATTTTCTTGATGGTTTATGTTCATTTGGTAATATATTGAATTAAGCATGAATTAGAATCAAGAAACAAGAAATTGTGATGCATTTTCATGCTAAAATCCTTGGGTGATAAAGACTAGAAAATGGAGAACTTTTAGTGTTGATCAATGATGAGAAATGAGGATAAAAGCCCTAGGAAAAAAAAAATTTCTATGTGAATTAGCATGAAAAATCCGTGGCTAATGCTAGGGTTAGAATGAAAATTTTGTTAGATTTTGATGTGGATATGTACATTGAAAACCTAAGAATAATATGTGATAATTGCTTAAGGTGATGAAAAATATTTGGTGATGATTAACATGACAAACCGAGGCTATGCTTGGGAAAAATTTGATGATGTGTGTATTGATCCTTGAATATTGGTTAATGTGAAAAATTTTTGTACAAAGTTTGGTAACTTTGTATAAAATAGGTTTCTAGTATAGTACGTAGCAGGTACAAAGGTTCTGAGGCGTACCTAACGCTGGGGAAAACTAAAAATATAAGCGGAAATGCTGTCGAAATTTTTAAAACAGCCTAAGGGCTTTTCGGGAAATGAGGGGTAAAAATATTGGACCCAGGAAGGAAACTGGGACCCCTCGGTGGATTAGGCTTAGTAATGGAAAACCAACCCAAGAAGAATAGTAAACCGACCCTTAATGACTAAAATGCCTAAAAACAAAAAAAAAATTCACGTTAGGGCTATTTTGGGAAACGAGAGAGAAAAATTAGGTCGGGATAGGAAACCCAATCCCTTTGGGAACTGAGACTAGGGGACAGGAATGAAAAACGTTTCAGGAGTAGTGAAATACCCATTTGAGGCTCCGAAATGCTAGAAAAATGAGAAACGACCCTAGGTGTTTGATGAATAGTAATCGAGGGTCAGAAAATGAATAATTAGGTTTTTATAGCACATAAAGCTGTAAAATGAAACAGAAGTCTAGGGAATATTATTTCAAGATATTTGGGCTTAGAAAATTTAAGAAAAATTATAGAACGAAATAGTTACGGTCCCGAGACCCGTCAAGGGCAAAATGGTCATTTTGCCTAAAAATTTCAGAATGACTCAGAAAGGACTGTAAAGGATCTAGAATGACTTAAATAAAATTATAGGACCCAAAATAAAGATTTTAGAGTTAAAAATCTAGAGTCTAAATAGTACACGGGCGTGTACAGAGAAACACAACCATGTAGAGTGAAACCGAGAGGAACACAGTCAGGGACACGGGCGTGTTGTAGACCGTGTACCACATAAAGAGTTGAAATGTTTTGTAAAATTTATCACAAAATAAATATATTCAAAGTGATAATTAATAAAGGGTATTAACAGACAATACTATGTCTGTAGGGATCCAAAATAGAGATAAAACTGCAGAGGAGTTCCGAAAGTGGACATTATTGTAGTGGTGGTAAGTTCAAATATTTTCATGTCTGCAACATGAAATACTATGATATTGTGTTTAGTACTAGTTGTACATCATTGTTAAGTCCTATGGACCCTGGGGATTAATTAGTATAACGTATCCCATAAATTAAGAAAAGAGAATAAGTAAGACCTATGGGCAGTAGAGGTTAATGACCTAGAGGTGACGATTAATGTAACTTGGTCAGTACTAAAATTGAAAGATGGTAATAAAACCATTTAAGGCGTACCGCCCCTCTAACATTGTGGTGGAGGTTTACAGGTCCTTTAGGGATATAATAATTGCCACAAGCGATGAGGACTGTGAGGAAGAAGCTTTAGGGTCGCTCCCTAAGCCCTCCCAGTCAGCGTGCTATAAATTATTAGTACAGCCATCAAGAGCTCGAAACCAGAATATAAATAGAGCTAATAGAAATAAAGTGATGAAAGCCATAACTGAGCATAATTGAGTATAACCGACACTAGTACTAAATGTAGTAAGTTCGGTTAGGGTAATGTGAATAGTAATCGATTCGGGTAATAGTTACTTTTCATCAGTCAAAGGTCAAAGTTGCTATTCATAACGAATAGTACTATTATGTATGAATAATACTATTCACAGGAAATTAGATTTTGATGTTTTTGAATCTATGTGATTCTTTTTAAGTATATTTGAACTTACTGAGTCTATTAGCTTATCAGTCTGTTCATGTTGCAGATAAGAAACCTGTCCAATAGACTACGTGGATGGTGGCAGGATGTGCGTGTGTCAATGGGATAGGGAATTCACCGTGGAATTGGTCCTGCCATAAGTTTTCCGCTAAGCATTGAGAGTTGGTGAATTGAAGAGAATGTGTTTGAAAAAAAAATGCAGTATAAGTATATTGTATGCTGTACATTATGTTGTACTCAAAAAGACATAGAAAAGATAGTATTGTATTTTACAAGGCTTTTGTATTTAACTTTCTTTTGAGGAAAGTGTGTATTAAAAAGAAAAAAAATTTATGGGCAAAATTTGGGCCTTGAAAAATAAGAGTTGAGAGAAAAAGAGTTTTTAATGGTGATCCAGATTCGGCACACAGGCCGTCTTGGCCGGTAATAGAGTCGGTTCATGACAATTTTAGCGTGGTTGGATTTGGGGGCGCCACATGTATTAAGGACGTGCTCCAAATTTTTCTCCTCATTAATAGTCTTGACCACTTTTGGTTGCTACGATTAGTTTTATTTGTGTCTGAATTTTTTTATTTATAATTATATTTAGCGTTAGTAAAATTGAAATTATTATATATAATAAATCACTAACTTAGTAGATCTACAATTATCTAAAACTTAACAGACATGAACCTATCATAACAATTATTCCAGTGATTTTAACCTTAAGGTTCTACAAAGGGTTAGCTCTAATAGTGCTCTCGTTTGCTGCCCTACCAAGATCTTTGAAGTGGCCGTGCAATTTTCTCTTCCTATCATAGTAGCATTTGATAACTTCCCTATCAAATACAACACAGTGGATACTCTCCTTATAGATGTTATCTGTTAGGGGTGTCCTAAGTGAGAAAGACATTTTATATATACTACATTTATTTTGAACTAGATAATATAAGTATATATTACAAGTTATTCATTACATTGCTATATGCCCTCATCCTATTTGCATGTTAAAGTAAATGTAAGTGAATATGGCTCACTAATTGCATGTATTAAACTTTTAAAATGTTGTATACAATGGACTTTTATATGCGAGAAGACAACATTCTAAAGTAAGCAGTCTAAATTATAGTCTATAGTCTATGGGGTTAGACCAAGCATCTAACTCATGTTAAGATTATTATGAACGACTAAAGCCAACTCTGGGTATGGTTTGTCTTAATTATTTGGAGTTTTGACTCCCAAGAAAAGACATAAATATGTTGCTTGGTGGTAACGTATAGGACTAAGACCAAAGTGTAATTGATATACGTAGTCTGCTTGAGTGGATCATTTCACTTTTGATGTTCATTTTGCAATAACATTAATCCTGAGTAGATGAATCACTTCATGTATATAACTTGTGTACTTTGATATTTCAATGGCTAAAGCATCTTAGAGGAAATAAGCATATAGACTGGTTTGTTGAGTACATGACTTATATATGATAGAGGATTTGTTTGCTAATATTGGAATCGTAGCTCTAACGAAGAGTAAAGGTTGTCCTCTTAAAGGCATTATACTGGATGTAAAAATGAATAAGGCCTTGGGTCGTCTATTGGGCAAATGAGTTCTTGTTCATACATAAAGAATAATCATTTTCTTATTCAAGAGTATAATGGATCATTAAGATAGTTTGATCAGTAGGTCGAATGGACTTTGACCTAGGGCTGATCATGAATATCATATGAGGATTATGTATATATGACAAGGTCATTGGATGATAGCTTATTATTAGCTTACGTAATACGGTATATATTTGGGAGTGTAGTTTCAGGTTTATAGTGGTGTAACTCTGAAACTAATAATTGTAATGAGTTTATTTGTATAGAATAATAGTTACATGAATTATTAGAGCCCACATTATATATGTTTAATTGATCCCTCTACTAGCTTTGTATAATTCCTTAACGGATGGTATTTGATCAAAATATTCTTAATTGCTTGTTGCCTTGCATTTAGTGAAGAGAAAAATTCATATCACCCTCTCACATGGTGTAAGAATTTTTCTTTAATTGATGGAGGGGTAAAGTTGTAATTTTATATTATTCAATAAATGGGATAAACATTTAATAATATTTATTTTGGAAGATAAGATTTGAAATTTAAATTAATTATATTTGGTTTTGAAAATCAAATTGAGATTAATATGAATTTCGAAAATCTTGTCTTAAAATAAATATTGATATTTAAACAATTATCCTACTTGAATTTAAATTGAACAAAATCTTTTCCTACACACTAGGTAGGTGGCGTTCACATAGGAAAAAGGTAGAAGACAAGATTTTCTCCTAATTTGAATTTGAATTTTGTTTTTTATAAGAGATTACACAATTATTGAATTTCAAATAAAGTTACCATGATTTAATTTGAATTTGAATTGGAGTTGTAAAAAATTATCTATGTGGAAAATATTCAAAGATTTGTGGAGCTTAAAATTTGAATCAAATTCTGAATTACAAATGTAGCACATGGCCAAAATTTTTTAGGAGTTTTCCCTAAAGAAGAAATCTGTTTTTTTGTGGATAAGGGAGAGAAAAAATCTTGTTCGAATGTTGTTTGAATTTTGAATTCTCCTCAACCTAAAGTGGCCGAATTCTCTAGGTTTTTGGTAAATGGAGAAATCAGCTTGGAGGGGGTTAGGGAAAGAGAAAATTCTTTTTTTTGGTCTAATTCAAAATTCAAAAGTTACCGAATACAATTTTTATAAATAGAGGTTTTGATACTCTTATTTTCTTTAAATTACAAACTCTTAGGTAAGCAAATTTATTATTACATATCTCATTAGCAATAATAAATTCTTAGACATATGGGTGGCTGGAAGGAGAGAGATCATGCTAGAATATTCATCAAGGAACTGAGTGCCCACACACTCCACCATTGGGGAATTAGAGAATAGTAGAGAAGGTAAATTGGTTAAAGCCCCTCGGTCACTTCCTCTGGCGTTCACGTCTTTGGTGTGGCCTAAGCAGGAGAGTACTTTTTATTGTATTTTGAACTGATTAATAAAATATTATAGAGGCTATTTATTATATTGTTAAAAGTCTTCAACCTATTTACATGTTAGAAGTATATGAAAGCAAATATAACTCATTAACTGCTTCTGTTAAACTGCTGGAATGTTACATGTAATAATCTTTTATATGCTAGAAGACAATGTTCTAGAGTAAGTATTATAAATCTATAGTTTATAGTCTATGGGGTTAGATTGAGTATCTGACTCACGTTAAGATTATTATGTTCTCTAAGGCCAATCTTGGGGATGGTTTGTCTTGACAGTCTGGAGCATTAACTCCAAAGTAGAGACATAGATACGCTACTTGATGGTGACGCGTTGGATTGGGACTAAAGCATGATTGATCTACATAGTCCATTGTGAGTAGATCGATTTGGTTTTGATGTTTATTATGTAATAACCTTAATCCTGAGTAAATGAATAGCTCCATTTGTGTGGCTAACGTGCTTTGATGTTTTAAAGGCCAGGGTGTCTCAAAGGTAATAAGCTAATAGACCAGTTCATCGGTACACAGTACACATATGATGGAGGGATTGCTTACAGATGAGGAATCATAACTCTTATGTAGAGTTAAGATTATCCTCTTAAAGGCATTATATTAGATTGGTGAGAATGGACAAGGCCTTAGGTCGTTTGTTTTGCAGATAGCTTATTATTCACATACAATAGATAATCATTCTCTTATTGGGTGTATAATGGATCTTTAAGATAGTGTGTTTCAAAGGTTGAATGGACTTTGACCTAGGTTGATCATGGATATCATATGAGCGTTTTGCATTAATGGCAAGGTCATTGGACAGTGTCTTTTCTAAGGCTTGCGTAATTTGCAATATAATTGGGAGTTCAATTTTAGGTCTATAATGGAATGATCCTGAAATTAGTGATTATATGATTGAGTTGTTTGGTATAGAATAATGATTACATGGATTCATGGGAGCCCGATTATGTATGTCTAATCAGTCCTTTTGCTAGCTCCGTATAATTCCTTAAAGGTGGTAGTTGATCAGGGCATTCTTTTGTGGCTTGTGTTCTTACATGAGAAAAGTCTGAATCACCTTCCACATGGGTGTAGACGTTTTCCCCATGTCTTGGGAAGGCAAAATCATAATTTTATATTATTCAATAAATAGGATAAATATTTAATTAATATTTATTTTGAAAGACAAGATTTGAAATTTAAATTAATGGTATTTGGTTTGAAAAATCAAATATGAGATTAATTTGAATTTTGAAAATCTTGCCTTAAATAAATATTTGAAATTTAAAAGATTATCATATTTGAATTTGAATTGAACAAAATCATGTCCTAGCTTTATATTGGATTAGGGTGCAAGACAAGATTTTCTCCTAATTTAAACTTGAATTTTGTTTTTGATAAGAGATTACACAATTAATTAAATTAAAAATAAAGTTGTTTTGATTTTATTTGAATTTGAATTGGAGTTATAGAAAATTATCCATGTGGGCAAAATTTAAAGATTTTTGGAGCTTGAAATTTGAATCAAATTTTGAATCACAAATCTAGCTTGAGGCTGAAATTTTTTGGGTGATTTCTCTAAAGAAGAATTCAGATTTTAAATGGGTAAAGAAGAAGAAAAATCTTGTTTGAATCTTATTTGAATTTTGAATTCTCCTCAACCTAAAGTGGCTAAATTTTTTAGGGAGATTTCTCTTTGGAGAAATCGGCCTGGAAGGGACTTGGGAGAGAAAAAAATCTTTTCTTAGTCCAACTCAAAAATTCAAAAGTTACTTAATGCAATTTTATAAATTAGAGTTTTAGTACTCCTATTTTCTTTAGACCACAGACTCTCAGGTGAGAGAGTTTATTATTGCTCAAATCACATGATAATAAATTCTTAGAGATCTGGGTGGCCGGGAAGGAGACAAGCCACGCAGAGTACCGATCGAGGAAATGGGTGCCCACACGCTCAACTGTCTTGGAATTGGAGTATAGTGGAGAAGATTAGTTGGTTGAAGCCTTTCCTAGTGTTGTCCTCCAGCATTTCTGATGTTGACTCCGGTATCGTAGGTGTTTTCTCCTAAAAGTAAATCCAATTATTGATAATTTATTGTATATAACAACATGAGTTATAAAGATCTTAATTTTTTTTAAAATTCTATTGTGCATATTTTTTCATTTTTCCCAACAAGTGGTATCAAAGTCATCTCATGAATATGTCATATATGTAAATTAAACAATCTATTTTGTCTCCTATATGTATGGATTTAACATTTAGAAAGTGACATTCTAGGGATCTTATATGTTGTTATCATGGATTACATAATATATTGCATGCGGTTATTTTCATTTGGTGATAATTATAAGCATGCTCAATTTTGCTGATTATGGTCCCTTAGAATTTTAGAAAAATTGTATCTAGGAATTTTATGTAACGAAGGAAACAGTTCATCATTACCATAATTTTTTCATGGATTTTTTATTATCTCTTTCATTGTTTAGAATTTTTGTACAACAAAAACGGTATAGGAAATTATATGTAATTATTTATATAGGAGATCAAGATTAAACACTTTGAATTTATTTTTCCTATAGTTAGAATTTAATTTTGATGATTTAAAAAATTATTTTTGTATGGAAAATTCTAATTTTTAATTAGAACATCCTAAAGGGTAAAATTATAATTTCGCATGAAAACTGAGAAAAGAAGCTGAGGATACCGGGTAGTGGCCATGGGTGAAAGCCCATGGCAACCTAGGCAGCCATGGGCTGCTGGTAGCCCTGGGGTTGCTAGTGGTATCCCACAGCTGCCCAGCAGTAGCCATGGGATGCTGGCAGTCTACAAGCTACCAGTGGTAGCCCGAGGGGTTGTTGGCAGCCCTTACCACTTGTAGCCAGGCTACTAGCAGCCACGGCTTCCTGGGGGTAGCCACGGGTGCAAACCCGTGGAAACCCAAAGCAGCCTAGAGGCGTTTTTCTAGCGCCCCGACCTCCTAAGGTTGGGGCGGAATTTTTGGGAATCATCAATGATTTAAATTTTAATTTAAATTGTGTATAATCATATATAATTTTGAAATTTGAAATTACATATGCTTATACATGAGACTTAAAAAATTGTATAAAATTCAAATTTTTTTGAAATTTGAATTTTAAAAGAATTTATGGTATGAGAAATAAATAGTGGAGCTACATAAAGATGGATACATGAAGAAGGAGCAAAATTCAAGACCCAAAGAATGTTTTGAATGAAATGTTATAATTTTTATTTTTGTATTTTTCTAGTATAATACCATGGCTAGGTTATTTAAATTTTCTGTCATTTATTTTTTCCTATGTTTTATCATGATTAGATAAATATGTATTGATAGAATGTTATATTGCATATTTGATGACATGTCATTTAGGATAGAAAAATGCCGCTCATACTATGTTAATTATACATATTTTATACATAGGGGTTTGGAAACTCCTATTTTCTTTGGACCACAGACTCTTAGGTGAGTGAGTTTATTGTTGCAGAAATCACATGACAATCAATTCTTAGAGATATGGGTGGTCGGGAAGGAGACAAGCCATGTAAAGTACCGACCGTTTAAACGAGTGACCACACACTTAACCGTCTTAGAATTAGTGAATAGCGAAGAAGGCTAATTAATTAAAGCCTTTCCTAATGTTGTCCTCTGGCGTTTCTGACATTGACTCTGGTATCCTAGGTGTTTTCTTTGAAAGGCAAATCCGATTATTGATAATTTATTGTACATGACAGTATGAGCTTTAACAATTTTAAAAAACTTTTTAAAATTCTACTGTGCATATTTTTTTCATTTTTTCCAACATCTTGGTTATTTCCTTCAAAGGTATATAATTGTTGATAATTTATTGTATATAATAACACGAGTCATTTAACGATCTTTAAAAAAATTTTAAAATTATGCTGCATACTTTTACATTTTTTTCCTACAAATGGTATAAGAGCCAACTTGTGATTATGTTATATATAAATTAAATGATTGTTTTATTCTCCTTGATGTATAGATTTGATATATAGAGAGAGTGGCATTTTAGGATTCCTTTAAATTATTTTCATGGATTATGTATGGTGTATGTGGTTATTTTAACTCTTAAAATTATTATAAGCATGCTCAATAATACCGATCATGGTTTCTTAAAATTTAGAAAATTTATATCTTAGATTTTTCTTATAACCATAGGAGTGGCTTATCGTCACCGTAATTTTTCCAAGGATTTTAATTTTTTTATCTCTTGGAATTTTTTATTTAGAATTTTTGTACATTGGAAATGGTATAAGAAGTTTTATGTAATTATTTATGGAGGAGATTGAAGATTGAAGGTTGTAATTAATTTTTCTTGAAGATTAAATATAATTTAATGATTGAATTTTTTTTTGTGTGGAAAATCCCAATTTAATTAGGATTCAAAAAAAATAATTTTTTGGAGATCTTAATGGGTATATTGGGAATATGGCATGAAATACAAGATCTGACCACTTGGGGATGGCTGCCAGTCTTGGTGGGGCAAAAACCCTTGCCCTCGGGTAGGAAGGAGCTGCGGTAGCCCCTACCCGAGGCTGTAGCCCCATGGCTATAGGCTTTGCCTATAGCTAGGGCCAGCAGTGGCAGCCCTAGAGGCTGCAACCCATGGTTGCAGACTTGGCCTATAGCCTGGTAGGTTGTAGCTCATAGTTACAGGCTTCGTGGGTTGTTGACCCTTCCAAGGGCTGGGGATGCCCACAGTGGTTATGGGCCTTTGGGCCAGTGGTCCAAATGATTGAAGTTTGTAAATTTTTAATTTTTAAATATAATATTTAATTTTAAATTATGTATAAAAATATATAATTGTAAATTTAAATTTTGTAATTACATATTTTTATGCATGAAATTTGAAATTGTTTAAAATTTGAATTTTAAATAATTTTTGGGATGAGAAATAGATGGAGGAGCTACATAAAGATGGATAAGTGAAGATGGAGCAAAATTCAAGACCTAAAGAATACTTTGGATGTAATTTTGTAATCTTTAATTTTTTTTCCTAGGATAGGACCGTGGTTTGGTTGTTTAAATTATCCGTCATTTATATTCTCTTATGTTATATCATAGATGGATAAATATGTATTGATGGATGATTTGTATGCATATTTGATAATATGTCATATAGGATAGAAGAATGGTACACAAACTATATTGATCATAAACGTTCATTCAAAAACTTGCATGTTTTCAAAATATTAAGTGGCAAAGGGTTTTAAACAAAACCCATAGCCTCCATTGTTGATCCATATATGAAAGCATGGTAATGCCTCACATCAGTTCTGCCCTGACCACACCCCTTGGTGGGTGTTTACTGTCGCTGGTGTATACTAGGTTGGATCTCCTATGTGGAAAACATGTTCGGGGGTGGACCTATTCATGACCACCCCTCGGTGGCTTGGTAGGACATGGATCGAAATACATAAACAAGGGTTACACACTCAAAACTTGTGAAGTTATTAACCTTCCCTATAAACTCTGTTAGCTAAACTGGTCACCAAAATAAGTGGTTATTAATATATGTCAGGAAACATATATTGATTAAACAGGGTCCATATTTTGGTTATTTTTGTCATGACCACCTCTTGGTGGCTTAGAGTAATAGGTGTTGAGAATTACCATTATAATACTACATGTTTTTCCAAGTTTCATGTAAAAACATGTTTGTATGTTTTAATTTGCTAAACTTTCCCTATATTTACTTAGGCTTTGCAATGATGTTCTTGTATAATTTTATTTCAGTTCAAAATGTCATCGACACCTCTTATCTCAATATTCACCGAAAACAAATTAAACGGCGATAATTATAAGGACTGAAAAAGAAACCTGCTAATAGTTCTCAACTGTGAGAGACACAAGTTCGTACTGAATGAACCATGCCCACTAAGACCCCAACCTGATGCACCACTTGAAGAGGCCCCATCATGTTTACTCATTGGAGAGAATCCAATGAGATAGCTCGATGCTGCATCCTCACTAGCACGACGAGTGCTTTACAAAAGCAACATGAAACATATCAAGTTGCTAGGGAGATCGTAGATAACTTGGATAACATGTTTGGAGTCCAAGAAAAATTAGCTCGACGATCCACTATTACAATTATAATGAACTCAATGCAGAAGGTAAGTACTTCAGTAAAAGATCATATGCTTACACTTATGGGATTCTTTGCTGAGGCCATTGAAAATGGTGCAGAGTTAGACTATAACACCAAAATTTAGATGGTGTTTAAGACTTTGTCAAAGGAATTTGTGGGGTTTAAAGTTGTATATAATCTGACAACAAAGGAGTTAGGACAAGCTTATAAGCAGATGATTAATGATGGGAATCCAAAAATTAAGTGGAAATGCTGCCAAAATTTTTAAAACGACACAAAGGGGTATTTTAGAAAACGAGGAGTAAAAATATGGTCGAGGTAAAAAACCCGAGCCTCTTCAGTGATCTAATCCTGGGAAAGAAGGATAGACATTTTGAGGATTAGTAAACTGCCCATTTGAAATCTCGAAATGTAAGAAACGAAGAAAAACGACCCCTATGTCAGAATAGTACCACCTGAGGGACGGGTGTGAACTAAGTATGAAAAATTATGGCTATTAAAGCGATAAAAGCCCGATAAAGATTAGAAAGTTGATTTTACGATTTTTGGGCTTAGAAAATCCAGTCTAAGTATTAAAATGAAAATGATACGGTCCAAAGACCTGTCAGGGGCAAAATGGTTATTTTGATCAAAAATTTCAAGAATGATAGAAAATGGCCCTAATGGACTTAGAATAGCTTAATTAAGATTCTAAGGGACAAAACCAAGTTGTAAATCAAAGAAAGATAAGGTTATGATGAAAAATGCCGTTAGGGGCAAAACAGTAATTTTGCCAAAATTTAGCAGAAAAGTTGTAAATGGGATATTAGACCCCTAAGTTCATGATTAGAAAATAAAACATAGAATTTATAGGGTTTACTAAGCTTTATGCATGAAATGAGGATTGAAAATAACTGTTATTATTTTGGTTATAAAGACCCGCTCCAGACGCGATAAAGGAACGTTTGTGGACCCAGAAAGCGAAAAGGGAGATACTAACGAAGTATCTGTAAGTTCAAACATTTTGTTGACTACAACATGAACTGACATGTTATGTGTATGTTTATGCATTATATTAGTGTTCATGTCTATGTGCTATGTCTATATGTGACATGTTGTAAGTTCAAATATTGCATTGTCTACAACATGAATTTACTTGACATGTCTATGTCTAAGTGTTATATGTTGTAAGTTCAGACATTTTATTATCTACAATATATATTTACGTAATATATTTATACACTATGTACGATAAGTTAAGTATGTATCAAGGTACTATATGTACACTAACGTGTAAAATAAAATACACACAAATAAAGAAAAGAAATGCAAAGGGTTCCAGACCCAGGAGGTAGTGATAATGCCACCGGTTAGAAACCATATGAAAGATGGTAATGAAATCACTTTTGGCGTACCAGCCTCCCAACTAGGTGGAGGTTACTCATGTTATGTTATGTTATGTTATGTTATATTCATGTTAAGTAGATTGTTGAGAATTAGTCAGTGGGTCGCTTCCCAGAGTCCCTCTCAGTCATGCGTGCACTATGGTACGACCAACATGGGGTCCAAAACCAGACCATAATGAAAGATAATGACCCAAAACTGAAAATGTAACCCATAAATGAGCATAATATGCATTAACACCATGTTGATGCTTTGTGCTATGTTTAATGTTCTATGTTAAGTATGTTTAAGTATACGTTAGGTATGTTATGTTTACAATGTTTAAGTATACATTAAGTATGTTTACGATGTTAAGTATGTTAGGTATATTCACGATGTTAATGTACATTAAGTATGTTAAAGTATGCGACAAGTATGATTATGATGTAAAGTATGTTAAAGTATGTACAAGTATGTTTACAATGCTATGTACGTTAAGTATGAAGTTTAAAGTAATGTATGATATATGTTACATTAATGTTCTGATGCCACAGTTGGTATCAGATATGCTCTATCCTATATGGTATGAGTTCTTATATGTCATGTATGTATGTTTGAACTTACTAAGCCTGTAGCTCACAAGTTTGTTCATGTTGCAGGTAAGCAACCTGTACGACGATAAGATAAGTGATGGATGACGAATGAGATTTGCATGTGCCAAGGGACTGGGCAAGGGTTATGGTACTACTATGAGTCTTCCGCTGAGCTGTTTAAAAAGAGTATTAAAATGGATGTTGAAATAATGTTTTGTGATGTATATCAAGTTATGACAATGTAAAATGTTTGTTATAGTAAATGTTTTACAATGGTACAGTTTTCAAAGTTTAGTTTAAAAAAAAATATTTCCATATTTTTATATACACATTAAAATGGGAAAGTTAAAATGACAAAGTTTATAGGTATAAAAGTAAGTAAGTTTAAGTATATTGTCGATGACCCAATGATGTGGCAGTCTATCATAGTTGGCTTCAGAGCTCGGCCGTGATGGTTCTGTCAGCCTCTAAAAAGGGCGAGCCATCACAGGTAGGACACTTTAAGAAGTCTTGTAAGGAATTCCTAGCCACCAAGAGCAAGGAAGGTAAGGATCTTCTATATTTGGAAGCGTATTTGGTGGAAAAATCGAAAGACACATAGGTGGTTGATTTAGGCTCCAGTAATCATGTTTGTGTTTCTTTGCAAGGATTTGTGGAAATGAGAAATCTACGTGATGAGAGCCTCTTGTTGCGGACTGGAAATGGTAGTTTGGTGGTGGCTAAGGCTGTGGGAAATGTGTATCTTTATTTTGATGAATTTAGATTTATTTTATTGAAAGACTGTTTTTACGTTCCTAAATTTAGAAGGAGTTTTATATCGGTAGCTTGTTTAATAAGAGATTCTTATTCAATTTCTTTTAATAAAAGAGTTGATATTTACAAAAATAAGTCTTTTATCGATTCTGGATGGATGGATGGGAACCTTTATTTGGCCAAACCTAAGACATACTCACTACTTGATGCTGAGTTAATAGATAACTCTAAAAGGTTGAATGTTTCTCACTCTAATAAGGCATACCTTTGTTATTTAAGACTTGGTCATATTAATCAGGATAGGATTCAAAGGTTGGTGAAAGACAGTCCTTTAGAAACTCTGAAGGAGGTACATCTTCGTCAATGTAAGTCTTATCTTGAGGGTAAGATAACTAAGAGGCCTTTTGGAGCTAAGGGTATTAGGGCTCAAGAACTCTTAGATATTGTGCACACGACGTATGTGGCCCCGTGAATGTCAAGGCATGAGGAAGGGATGAGTTTTATGTCTCCTTTATAAATGATTACTTGATGTATGAATATGTGTACTTGATGCTCCACAAGAATGAAACCTTTGATAAGTTCAAAAAGTGTCGTACCGAAGTGAAAAAGCAATTAGGTAAATCTATAAAGACACTTTGATCTGATATAAGAAGTAGATACCTCTACTAAAAATTTCTGGGACATCTTATAAAGAATGGGATTTTGTCCCAATTGATTACACCTAGTACTCCAAAACAGAATGATGTAGCTAAAAGGAGAAATAGGACCTCGTAGGATATGGCACGGTCCATGATGAGTTAGTCAATGCTACTATTATCATTTTGGGGATATGCATTGTTAGGAATGCCCTAAGTGGGAGAGACAATTTATATGAATTTCATTTATTTTGAACTGGATAATTAAATTATATTTATAGGTTATTCATTACATTGTTGTATGTCCTCATTCTATTTATATGTTGAAGTAAATGTAAGCAAATTTGGCTTATTGACTGCTTGTGTTAAACTATTAAAATATTAAATACAATAGACTTTTGTATGCGAGAAAACAACATTTTAGAGCAAGCTGTCTAAATTATGGTCCGCAGTCTATAGGGTTAGACTGGGCATCTAACTCATGTTAAAACCATTATATTGTCTGAAGCCAATTTGGGGGATGCTTTGTCTTGATTATTCAGAGCTTCGACTCTCGAGTAGAGACATAGATGCGTTGCTTAGTGGTAACATATTGGACTAGGACCAAAGTGTAATTGATCTACGTAGTATGCTTGAGTGGATCATGTCACTTTTGATGCTTATTTTGCAATAACATTAATCCTAAGTAGATGAATTGCTTCATATATATGACTTGTGTACTTTGATATTCCAATGGCTAAAGTGTGTCATAAGTAGTAAGTATATAGACCGGTTCATTGGGTACATGACTTGTATACAATGGAGGGTTTATTTACATATATTAGAATTATAGCTCTAACGAGAAGCAAAGATTATCTTCTTAAAGGCATTTTACTGGATGTGAAAATGGATGGGGCCTTCGGTCGTCTATTGAGCAGATAACTTTTTATTCACATATGACGAATAATCATGTTCTTATTCGGGAGTATAATGTATCTTTAAGATATCTTGATCAGTAGGTCGAACAGACTCTGACCTTAGGCTGATCATGGATGTCATATAAGGGTTTTGCATATATGACAAGGTCATTAGACGATAGTTTGTCACTGGCTTACGTAATACGATATATAATTAAGATTACAGTTTCAAGTTTATAGTGGTGTAACTCTGAAACTAATACTTATAACAGGTTTATTTAGTATAGAATAATAGTTACATAGATTATTAGAGCCCATATTATATATGTCCAATTGATCCCTCTACTAGCTCCACGTAATTCCTTAACTTATGGTAATTGGTTAGGATATTCTTATTAGCTTGTTTTCTTGCATTTAGTGAAGAAAAAAAATTCAAATCACCCTCCCACAAAGTGTAGGTGTTTTTCTCTAGGTGCTGGAGGGACAAAATTATAATTTTTTATTATTAAATAAATGAGAAAAATATTTAATTAATATTTATTTTGGAAGGTAGGATTTGGAATTTAAATTAATTATATTTGAATTTTAAATTTAAATATATGATTAATTTGAATTTTAAAAATCTTATATTAAAATAAATATTTGAAGTTTAAAAGATTATCTATTTAAATTTAAATTAAACAAAATCTTGTCCTAACACAATTAGGGGTGACGTCTATTATGGATAAGGAAGGAAGACAGTATTTTCTTCTAGTTTGAATTTGAATTTTGTTTTAGATAAGACGTTACATAATTATTTGAATTTCAAATAAAATTGTCATGATTTTATTTGAATTTGAATTGGAGTTGTGGAAAATTATCCATGTGGATAAAATTCGAAGATTTATGGAATTTGAATTTTAAATCAAATTTTGAATCACAAATATCCCATGTGGCTTAAAAATTTTGAGGGTAATCATTAGGAATTTTTGGATTTTTTTTATGGATAAGGGAGAAAGAAAAATTTTGTTTGAATCCAAGTTAAATTTTGAATCCTCCCAATCCTATGGTGGCCCAAATTTTTTAAGGGATTTATCCTTAGGAGAAATTGGTTTTTGGGTGTTGGAGAGAGAGATAAATCATTTTTTGATCCAATTCAAAATTCAAAAGTCACCTAATGCAATTTTATAAATAGAGGTTTTTCCACTCTTGTGCTCTTAGGACCGCAACCTCATAAGTGAGTGAATTTATTATTGTACATCTCACTAGCAATAATAAATTCTTAAAGATTTGGGTGGTTAGAAGCAGAGAAGCCATGCTAGAATACCTATCAAGGAATCAAGTACCAACACACTCCACCGTCCAGAAATTGTAGAATAGTAGAGAAGGCTAGTTAGTTAAAGCCCCTCGGTCACTTCTTCCGGCATTCCTGGTGTTTTTCTCTAAAGGTATATGATTGTTGATAATTTATTGTATATGACAATACAAGTCATTTAATGATCTTAAAAAAAAATTTTAAAATTCTATTGCACAATGTAACGTTTTTTTTTTCTTACAAGCGGTATCAGAGCCAACTCGTAATTATGTCATATACATAAATTATACGATCATTTTTTTAAGCCTTCTTTATATGTGGATTTGATATTTAGAAAGTGGCATTCTAGGATTCCTTTATGTTGTTATCATAGATTATGTATGATGTATGTGGTTGTTTTAATTTTTAAAATTATTATAAGCATGCTCAATTTTACCGATCATGGTTCCTTTGAATTTAGAAAAATTGTATCTAAGATTTTTCATGTAACCATGGAATTGGTTTATCATTATCGTAATTTTCCCATGGATATTTTTTTGTCTCTTAGAATTTTTGGTTAGAATTTTCTGTACATTGGAAATGGTAAAGAAAATTTTATGTAATTATTCTTGGAGACGATTAAAGATTGAAGATCATAATTTATTTTTTTCACAAAGATTAAATTTAATTTGAAGATTGAATTATTTTTTGTGTGGAAAATTCCAATTTTATTAGGATTCAAAATTTTTTTGGAGATCCTAATGATAAATTAGAATATGACGCGAAATTCGAGAACCAACTCCTCGGGACGGTTGTCGGTCTTGGTGGGGCTACAGCTCCTGCCCTTAAGCAGGAAGGGGCTACGACAGTGTGACAACCGGGAAATTCAGGCAATTCTCGGACAAAAATGTACAATTGTATGTATATAACAATTTGTACTATTTAAAGAGTGAAATAAATGTATTTATATTGTTCAGAATATATGAAAATGTTCTAACAATACTGACGAGTAAGAATTCAGTGTTGGAAAAATTCACTGAGTTGAAACGGGTGAAACGGTGCCAAAATCGGCATTGAAAACCCTAACCGAGCCAATAAAAGACGGTAAACTTCCGGGATTGATTTTGATCAAACGGAAGCAAATTAAATTGATCCGACTGCACAGGAGACCTCAGGAACACGCCGGGACGATTTCAGGAAAATTTCGGCTCGAACCGGCATCGGTCAAAAAGTAGTCGAATTAATGTGAATAGTGAAAGTCAAAGTCAACTTTCACTTTAGCATTTATGACATCATTAATCCATTTAATAAATGGAAAGAATTATGGTGGTTGGTAGAATGAATGGCCATGATTCATTTAGCTTTTGATCTAAAGGCCAAGATTTGGCCAAAAATTACCATTTTTAATTTTTGAAAAATGGAGAAAGAAATGGCATGGAAAGATGTCAAATTTTGATTGGTTTAGAGCCAAATTAATTGGCTTTCTTACATGGTTAAGTCGGCAAAACGTGATAAAGTGGCCGAAGTTCATTTTCAAAGCAAAACCAAAGAGAAAAAAATTTCTAAGTGTTCTTCCATGGAGTCTACGTGAGCCAACCAAGGGAAACCAAGCTTTTTCTTCAACATTTCTTCATAAAAAGTGTGTCAAAACACTCCTTGAAGACAAAGGAAGCAATTGATTAAGGTAACTTTCCTTGCACTTGATTTTTTTCATGGTTTTCTTCACAAAATCCGTGGATGAATAGTGATAAAAAGATGTGAAATTTTTGGTTGTTTTTCATGGATTTGATGTTGGGTTTTGTTAAGGATGTATTGAGGAAGAAAACCATGCTAATTCATTAAAGAAAAACCAAATTTTGGTTGGTTTTTCAAAGGTAAATCCGTGGGTTACCTTAGGTAACCAATGAGAAAAGTGTGTGGTTAATTGTTAATATGCTTTCTAAGCTTAATTTGGTGAAGAATAAAGCTTGTATTTCATTATGAAAAGCTTGGAAAAAAATTTCTTGTGTGGAATACATAAAGTGGCCGTGGGTTGTTAATGGTTTGGAAGAAAAATTTTCATTGGTTTATGTGATGTTTGGTTGATTGAAATCATGCAAATTAATGTGTAAATGGTGGCAATGTGATTGAAAGAATGAAACAAATATGTTGAGCATGATTTTCATTAATAAGGCCGTGGGTTCTAAGTGCATAAAAACCCTAAAAATGTGATTGAAAATACATTGAAAATGGGCTTGAAAAAGTGTTGGAAACATGACATTGAATGGCCTAAAGTGTGGTGAAAATTTGACAAAATTTGGTTTGGTTTTGTTGTGAAAACCGAAACCAAATTAAGGGTAAATTTGTGAAAAAAAAATGTTGTAATGTGGGTGATAATGTGAAATTTGAAATTTGTGGGCTTTTATGTAAAAGTTTGGAAAACTTTTACATAAAATAGGCTTGTGGTATAGTACGTGGCAGGTACTTATGGTTCGAGGCGTACCTAACGCCGGAAGCCTTAAATTTACGCCGAAATGCTGCCGAAATTTCGAAAACGGCATTCGGGGTAAAATAGGGATTTAAAATAAAAGTTAGGGCCGGGACGGAAACCCGAGTCCCTAACGGAAAAAGTGAATAAGGGTAATTTAAGGGGTGGGTCGTGAATAGTAACCCATCCCCTTAAAAATGAAAAACACGTGTGAGATTGAAAAACCGACCCCGAGGGGGGGCATTTTTGGAAATGAAATAAAGGTCCGAGTCGGGAACGGAAAACCCGAGCCTCAGAGACCTAGGTCGGGAAAGTTTAGATGAACGTTTTAAATACTAGTGAAACGTCCATTTGAGACTCCGAAACGATAGAAAATTGCTAAACCGACGTAAGGGTCGGAATAGTGCTTCCCGAGGGCCGGGAAAGCAAAAAGTGGAAATAAAATAGAAATGAACCCGGTAATGATTAGAAAAGAGTCAGAAAAGTTCCTGAGAGCCAAAAATGCAGTCTGGATCAATAAAATTCCGTCAAGGATAAAACTGTAATTTTACCAAAATACAGGGGCAAAATCGTAATTTTGCAAAAGTTGGGGAAAATGGTGAAAATAATAAATAAAACCTAAAAAGTTATAAATAGGTCTTATTTAAGCTTTTTAATGAAAAATAAAAGCTATAAATGGGGAAATAAATTAACAGACATAGTTTTGTCTGTAGGATCCCAAAATCGACCTACAAGAAAGGCGATTCAAGATCCAAGAGAGAGAAAGGGAACAGTCTGATAAGGTAAGTTCAGACATTTACCTGTCTGCAACATATAGCAATATTGTGCTAACTTAAATGTACTAACTATAAGTTAGGTACATATGTGCTACGGGCACTATGATAGAATAGAGAGAGAGACGAAATGTGCTACGGGCACTATAAGAATGGGACACATGGTTAATTGTGCTTCGGGCACTAGAGCGAGGTTAATAAAACTCACTCACCTAAAATTAAAATGTGAACCATTCCTAACCACGGGACAATGTGAAGTCACCGGGTTAGAAGTGTAAAAAGTCGGTAATGAAACCACTTCTGGCGTACCAGCCTTCCGTACAGGGAGGTACTATTTTTGCCTTCGGGGCTATGAGATAAGGCTGTGGAGGTCAGCACTGATGTACCGCTCCCAGTCATGTAAAATTTTGCCTTCGGGGCTATGAGATTAAGGCTGTGGAGGTCAGCACTAATGTACCGCTCCCAGTCATGCACACTTAAATGGTACTGCCAACCGAGCTCAAAACCAGAACGTAAATAAAGATAATGACCTAAAACTGAAACTGTGCCATAATTGAGCATAAGACAGTTTAGTGAGAGCACTAACATCGCGGTAGATGTACTAGTGTGATACAGTGGTGTGGTCAACCTTACTATTCACGTATGAATAGTGGTCAAAGTTACTATTCACAGATGAATAGTGGTCAACGGTACTATTCACGATGAATAGTACTATTCATAGAAATTTTATTTCTTGCATGTTTGAACTTACTGAGCCTGTAGCTCACCATTTTTGCTAATGTTGCAGGTAAGCGACCAGCTCAGTAGCTTATTTGACTGGATGCGGACGGGATGGCGCGTGTCAAATGGGATAACTGGGCGAGGGATATGGTACTGCCAGAGTCTTGCCGCTGAGCGTTAAAGTGAAAGGAAAAAAAAAAAGGGGAAACAGTTCTTTTGTAATTATATATATTTTACAAAAGCACTGTATTATTTATATTACTTTGTACCTATCAACAAAGTAAATAGTGGAAAAAGATTTTATATGATGTTTAAAGAAAAAAAATTTTTTTCCCAAAAACGTCATGATTTAAATAGAGGAGAGAGATAAGCCGGCGACCCATGAGAGTACAATCTATCGCAGTTAGCGATAAAGCTCAACTGTAATAGTATTGTATGATCTCCACAAGGGGCGGGCCGCCACAGACAGCCTCTATCTATGACGGTCAAGACTTTTACAGTTCTCGGACTGATGTAAACAGTTAATAAATAATATTTACACAAAAAATGCATTAATTATATTCCTAATATTTAAATAGAATTTGTGAATGCTCTACAATAATTTTGAAGTGAGAATATGGTTACTGTAATGAATTTTAGATTGAAATACTTTAAATAGTGTATTTTCGATACCAACAAAAAAATTAATGAAACTAGAGATGTACTAATCGTAAACCCTAGACAGAAAAGATAAATTATCTAGTTTTTATAGAGCGATTTAAATAGTTTTGATGACTCAAAAGGCTTCAACAGCACTTCAGGAAGCCAATTGTGAAATTTAACTAGTTTTACTTTTTGGTCAAATTTTTGATAGATAAAGCACGGACTGCCTTTAGTCCAAGTCAAGTTGTAATACTATATAATATATGATATGTGTTCATCCAAAATCAAGGCATGAGATGAAAGATGCTTTAAATCAATAGTTGTGATATTTTGGATTTTTAAAACAATTTTAACCAATTAAAAAGATTTAAGTAATAAACTTTTTCTTCAAGAAGCCATTCACGTGGAGTAATGATTCAGAACTAGGTGAATATAACCTGAATTTATCCCAAAAATTTTGTCAAAAGGTCCTCAAAAATTGCATTTGACCCCTTAACTTATAGAAATTACACTTTTACTCCAAAGGATATTTATCATTTTTTTGGATCTAAATTCACACGTTCATGAGAGTGGAAAAACTGTAGAAAATTGTTCTAAGCCTCCATTAACATTCTTAACCTTCCAAGTTTTAAAAAAAATATCCAAAATTGTGAGAAAAGGTAGTAAAACTTCAAAACTGAGAGATTTTCACACAAGCAACTAAGTAAGCTCCTTAAACTATGTTTTTATTTTGATTTTCATGTGTTTTCATGGATATGGTTATTGTGAAACAAAAATAAATTTAGGATGATTTTGATTATTTTGGCTAAACTTAAGTTGAAAATCAATTTCTAGCTTGATTTTAGAGTTGTTTGTGATACTAGAGATCAAACATAAGTTATGTTATGTTGTTCTTCACTTTTATGTAGGGCTAAGATTACCAAACCCTAAGAGTAAATTTTGATAGGTTGATGTTGACTTGTTTTGAGACTTTATGTTAAAAAAATGATTTTAGGTAATTTTTATAAAGTGTATGGTAATTTTTTTAGTAGTTTAAATTCAAATTTTACTACTATGTAAAAATGAATAAAAATGAGATTTGTGTATATGTTCTAGGATTTTGGATAGGTATATAATAAAAACTATGCCAAACGATGCATTTTGTATAGTTCTAACACAGTGGGAAAGTAAAATTTTAAGCCGTTATAATATCAAAATTTTCAGATTATAATTGGCTTGAATGTTTTAAAAATCAATTATGAGGTTTTAAAATGTATTGAAGAATGTGTATTTAGGGTTAACGAATGTTAGATGAGAAAGAAAAAGGGTAAGGTTAGAAAAAAAAAAGCTATAATGTTTTAAAACTAATCTAACAACATTTAGATTAATATTGAAATGTTTTATCATAAGAAAACATTTGGGAAAGGAGGACGAGGATCAAGGGGATTCTAAGGAATTGACCTTAGCCTAATTTTTGTAAGTTCAGACATTTAAATTATCTATACACGAACAAATTTACATTGTTTTTTTTTTTAAGGTTGTTTTGGATTGTATATTTTGATTTTTTTTTTTAATAAAAAACACTTATTATTCATGAAACGGCAATACAATTTTGACCGACAAATGTTTAGGTATACTTTTAAGATTATGAAGTTTCTAATGCCACTATGTTCGGAAGTAAGCAAGACGGTAATATAAATATGTAATTTTGGTGTACCAACCTCCCGAAGGTATGAGGTTATTTTACGATGAACCGATAAGGATAAGCTAGTGGGACGCTCCCTAGCTCCTCTCAATAGCGCACATGGTACGACCAAAAATGGCCCATAAGGACAAAAGACAGATAAAACTAGAAATGAAAAGAAAGGACAAATAAGTTTAAAACTTGAGTGTTGTGTTTGAACCTACTGGGTATTAGCTGTAGGAAATAAATTGGTAAAAAGGTATCAGAGTGGCGCAGCGGAACAATAAAAATTTTTTTAAGATCGTTAAATATCTCATGATGCCATATACAATAAACCAACAACAATTTAAACTCATACCTCAAGGACGCTAATCTTGCAGGAGGAGAATGACCGGAGGGCATCAACCAACTAGACTTCTCTACTATTCTCCAATTCCCGAATGGCTGAGTGTATGGGCACTCTAAACCTCGATCAGTATGCTAGCACTGTTAGTCTTCTTCTGACCACCCAGATCTCTAAAGAACTTATTGTCACGGTGAGTTATGCAACAATAAGCCTGCTCACCTGAGAGTCTGTGGTCTAAGAGAACTGGAGTGGTAGGACCTCTATTTATAGACTTACATGAGGTGATTCTCTGAATTCGAATTGGATTAGGAGAAGATATTCTCCCTTATCCACAACCAAAAAATCTGAATTTTCCAAGGGGAAAATGCCAACAAATTTTTGGCCAACATAGGATTATCCAATTCAAATCTAAACAAGATTTTAACTAGAATTTTATCTCCCTTTTTTCAACCAAAAAATCTGAAAATCCTTTAGGATATTCACCAAATAATTTTGGCCACTTTTGGATAAGGAAGAATCAAAATTCCACTAGGATTTTCAAGCTTGATTCTTATCCCATCCTTATTCAAAATAACCGAAAATCTCCTAGGAGATCTTCCTTAAATTTTCGGCCATAACCAGGGAGGAGAGAATCCAAATTCAACTAGGATTGAAACTAGAATTTTTCCTTGAACCTTATCCCTAAAAAATCTGAAAATTCTATGAGGATAATCCTCAAAATTTTCGTCCATTATTGTTAGGATTTGGATTCAAAATTCAAGCAGGATTCTAACAAGATTTTCCTCTCCATATCCAACTCAAATTCGAATTTCATTCCTTGTGAATTTATCACAAGAAATTCGAATCCCAGTTGGACTGTGATTCAAAATTTGAATTTCAAATTTCAAATTTCAAATTTAAATTTCAAATTCAAATTTCAAATTCAAGTTTCAAATTCAAATTTCAAATTCGAGTTTCAAATTCAAATTTCAAATTCGAATTTCAAATTCAAATTTCAAATTCGAATTTCAAATTCAAAATTCAAATTCAAATTTCAAATTTCAAATTTCAAAACTCAAATTTCAAAATCCACAAAACAGTTGTATTTCAAATTCTTGTTCTCATGGATAATTTTCTACAACTCCAATCCAATCTCAAATAAAATCATGGCAACTTAATTTGGAGTTCAAATAATTGTGTACTCTATTATCCAAAACAAAATTTGAATCCAACTGGAGAGAATCTTGTCGACCATCCTAATCCTATGTCAACACCATCCATGCACAATAAACTAGGCAATAGCATACACAAATCAATTTTGCCAAACGTTAAGGAATTATGTGGAGCTAGTAGAGGGACCAATTGGACATATATAATCAGGCTCCCGCAAATCCATATAATCATCATTCTTTACCGAACAACTCAATCACATGATCACTAATTTCAAAGTCACACCACTATAAACCTGAAACTGAACTCCCAACTATATACCGTATTACGTAAGCCTGTGACAAACTATCGTCCAATGACCTTGTCATGTATGCAGAACCCTCATATGATATCCACGATCAGCCTTAGGCCAAAGTCCGTTTAATCCTACTGATTAGGCTATCTTAAAGTTCCATTATACTACTGAATAAAGAAAATGATTATTCACCATATGTGAATAAGAAGTCATCCGCCCAACAGACGACCCAAGGCCTTGTTCATTTTCACATTCAGTATAATGCCTTTAAGAGGATACCCTTAACTCCTCATTAGAGCTATGATTCTGATATCTGTAAAAGAACCCTTCATCGTATACAAGTCATGCACCCAACGAATCGGTCTATAAGCTTACTACCTCTAAGATGCTTTAGCCATTGGAACATCAAAGTACACAAGTCATATACATGAAGCTGTCCATCTACTCAGGATTAAGGTTACTGCACAATGAACGTCAAAAGCAGATCGATCCACTCAAAGCGGACTTCGTAGATCAATCACGCTTTAGTCCCAGTCTAATATGTCACCACCAAGCAATATATCTATGTCTCTACTTAGGAGTCCAGCTCTAGACAGTCAAGACAAACCGTCCCCTCCAAGGCTTTAGACAACATAATAGTCTTAACATGCGTTAGATGCTCGGTCTAACCCTATAGACTACAGACCATAGTTTAGACCGCTTACTTTAGAACATTGTCTTCTCGCATACAAAAGTCCATTGCATGCAACATTCTAACAGTTTAACACAAGCAGTCAGGGAGCCATATTTGCTTACATTTACTTTAACATGTAAATAAAACGAGGACAGATAGCAATGTAATGAATAACCTCTATATATAATTTTATTATCCAGTTCAAAATAAATACATCAAAATGTCTCTAATGCTTAGGGCATTTCCTAACAATCTCCCAATTGCCCTAAGCCAGTAGATGTGCCATGTTACGCATCCCCATCGCCTCTACGTGCCTCGCAAAGCTTCTAGCCACCAAAGTATTAGTTAAGGGATCGGCAATGTTGTCCTCGGACACGATCTTACATACATCTACTTGTCTAGTCTCCACGTGCCCTCTAATAATATGATATCTTCGATCTATGTGCTTGGTCCTCTTGTGGTGCCGAGATTCCCTTGTATTGGCAATAGCTCCAGTGTTATCACAGTAAAGTGTGATAGGCTTGTCAACACCCAGAATTACCTCAAGATCTCTAAAGAACTTGCGAAGCTAAACCGCTTCTTTAGATGCCTCAGTCGCAGCCACATACTTAGCCACCATAGTAGAGTCAGCTGTGCAGCCCTGCTTCATGCTCCTCCACACAATGGCACCTCTTCCGAGCAAAAACACTGATCCAGATGTCGATTTCCTTGAATCCTTGCAAGTCTGGAAGTCTAAGTCTGTGTATCCTATGGGTGTTAGGTCCCCTCCAGAATACACCAGCATATAATCCCTCGTTCTCTTAAGATACTTGAGTATATGCTTTACTGCTTGCCAGTGCTTGGTTCCAGGATTTGCTTAATATCGACTCACTATACCTACTGCAAAACATATGTTCGGGCGAGTGTAAAGCATAGCGTACATAAGGCTACCCACAGCGGATGCATAAGGGACCTTACTCATACGCTTTCTTTCTTCTGATGTCTTTGGACAGTCATCCAATGAAAGAGTTAGACCGGTAATAGAAGGTTGTGTACCTTTCTTTGCCTCTTGCATTGCATATTTGTTAATTATTTTATCTATGTATGAAGCTTGGGATAACGCTATCATTTTGTTTTTTCGATCTCTGAAGATACGAATACCTAGAACATAATTAGCTTCTCCCAAATCCTTCATGTCAAACTGTTGGTGTAACCAAAGCTTAACCGATGATAAGTTCCCTACATCATTCCCAATGAGTAGTATATCATCGACATAGAGTATTAGAAAGACCACTTTTCCATCCTTAATACGTTTATAAACACAGGGTTCATCAACGTTCTACTTAAAATTGAAAGTCGCTTGATTAAATCTTTGGTTCCATGAGTGGTCAACGTTCTACTCAAAATTGAAAGTCGCTTGATCAAATCTTTGGTTCCATGAGTGGGATGCTTGCCTTAATCCATAAATGGATCTAAGCAACTTACAAACTTTCCTTTCTTGGCCTTTCGCTACGAACCCTTCGGGCTGTATCATGTAGATACTTTCCTCAAGATGGCCATTCAAGAATGCCGTCTTGACATCCATTTGCTAGATCTCGTAATCGAGTGCCGCAGCAACGGATAGAAGAATGCTGATAGACTTCAGCATAGCAACAGGCAAAAAGGTTTCATCGTAATCAATTTCAGCCTTTTGCGTGTACCCCTTTGTAACCAGTCTAGCTTTGAAAGTTTTCACTCTCCCTTCTGCCTCCTTCTTTCTTTTGTAGACCTATTTGCATATAATGGGTTTTATCCTATCTGGCAAATCTACAAGTTCCCAAACAGAGTTTGATTTCATAGAATCCATCTCATTGTTCATAGCCTGTTTCCAAGATTTAGAATCAACATCATTTATAGCTTCATCATAGATGACCGGATTATCCTCATGCTCATGAGCCTCGGCCTGGTATAACTCAGCATCATACATGAAGAAATTAGATTTTTCGAAACCCTCCCACTATGACGAGGTATCCTAAATTGTTGATCGTCTACAGGTCCTTCACCGGAACTCAAACTTGCGTCCAAGACCGAAACCTGTAGAGCAGTTCTTTCACCTGATAACTCCTCTAGCACCACTTTGCTTCGAGGCTTAAAGTCATTCATGTGACTTTCCTCCAAGAATGTCGCATGGGTTGAAACAATGACTTTTTGTTCCTTCGAGTTATAAAAAAAACCTCCTTTAGTTCCCTTTGGATAGCCTACAAACATGCACAATTCTGATCTTGTTTCCAACTTCTTCGCATCCCCATCCAGTACATGTGCCGGGCAACCCCATATTCTCATATGTCCAAGGGAGGGCTTCCTACCACGCCACAATTCATACGGAGTTCTGAGAATTGATTTGCTTGGAACCTGGTTCAGAATATAGCACATCGTTTGTAAAGCATATCCCCAAAATGATAATGGCAGCATTGAATAACTCATCATGGACCGTACCATATCCAACAAGGTCCTGTTTCTCCTTTCGGCTACACGATTCTGTTGTGGAGTACCAGGTGTAGTCAATTGGGATAATATCCCGTTCTCTACAAGATGTCCTAGAAATTTGTCGAGAGGTATTCACCACCTCGATCAGATCGAAGTGTGTTTATGGATTTATCCAATTGTTTTTCCACTTTTGCATGGTACTCTTCGAACTTGTCAAAAGTTTTGCTCTTGCGGTGCATCAGATACACATATCTATACCTCGAGTAATCATCTATAAAGAAGACATAATACTCAAACCCTCCTCATGCTATGATGTTCATGGGGCCACATAAGTCAGTGTGCACAATTTCTAAGAGCTCCTGAGCCGTAGTACCCTTAGCTCTAAAAGACCTCTTAGTCATCTTTCCCTCTAGACAAGACTCACATTGAGGAAGGCGTACCTCCTTCAGAGATTCTAGAGGACTATCTTTCACCAATCTTTGAATCCTATCCTGATTAATATGACCAAGTCTTAAATGCCAAAGATACGCCTTGTTAGAGTGAGAAACTTTCAACCTTTTAGAGTTATCTATTAATTCGGTGTCAAGTAATGAGTACATCTTTGGTTTGATCAAATATAGGTTTCCATGCATCCATCCAGAACAGATAAAAGACTTATTTCTACGAATATCAACTCTTTTACTAAAAGAAACTGAATAAGAATCCTTTATTAAACAAGCTATCGATATAAGGTTCCTCCTAAAATTAGGAACATAAAAACAGTCTTTCAATAAAATAAACCTAAATTCGTCAAAATAAAGATAGATATCTCCCACTGCCTTAGCCACCACCAAGCTACCGTCTCCAGTCCGCAACGAGAGGCTCCTATCATGTAGACTTCTTGTTTCCATGAACCCTTGCATAGAAACACAAACATGATTAGTGGCGCTCGAATCAATGACCCAAGTGTCTTTCGATTCTTCCACCAAGCACACTTCCATATAGTAAAGTTCCTTACCTTCCTTGCCCTTGGCGGCTAGGATTTCCCAACAAGCCTTCTTAAAGTGACCTACCTTCCCACAATGGAAGCATTTGGACTTTTTAGGGTCCCTGGGCTTCTTGTTCTTCTTCTTCTTCTTACCATCTGAGACAGGAGGATTAGAAGAACTGGAAGCCGCTTGCTTCTGGTTTGGCCTCTTCCTCTTCCGTGAGGGTTTGGAAGATTCCACCAAATTGGCCTCTCCTTTGGGTTGGACCGCATCCCCATCCCTGATCATTTGCTCATAAGCTTGGAGTTGCTTCATGAGCTCGATTAGTCCTAACTCCCTTGTCGCCAGATTGTATGCGGCCTTAAACCCCATAAAATCTTTAGACAGAGTTTTGAACACCATCTCGATCTTGGTGTGGTAGTCTAACTCAGTACCGTTCTCGGCAGCCTCAGTGAAGAATCCTATTAGAGTGATCATATGGTCCTTCACCGGAGTACCCACCTTTTGCTTAGAGTTCATAATGTTGGTTATAGCGGACTGTCGAGCCAATTTTTCTTGGCCTCTGAACATGTCCTCTAAATTTTCCATGATCTCCCCAGCAACTTGATAAGTCTCATGCTACTTTTGTAAAGCACTCGTCATGCTAGTTATTATGTAGCATCGAGCTATATCATTGAATTCTTTCCAATGAAAATAGGCAATTGGGACCTCCTCAAGCGGTGTGTCAGGTTTAGGCCCTGCTGGGCATGGTTCATCTAGTACGAACTTGTGTCTCTCGCAACTGAGAACTATCAACAGATTTCTTTTCCAATCCTTATAATTATCGTCATTCAGTTTATTCTCAGTAAGTATTGAAATGAGGGGTGTTGGTGATATTTTGAACTGAAATAAAATTATACTAGACATCATTACAAAGCCCAAGCAAATATACAGATAATTTAGCAAATAAAACATACAAGTATGTTCTTATATGAAACTTGAAAAAAAACATATAGCATTGCAATGGTAATTCTCAGCATCTATTGCCCCAAGCCACCGAGGGGTGATCATGAAAACAAATAGCCGAAACATGGACCCCGTCCAATTAATATATGTTGCCTTAAATCCTCCAAGGTTAAGACATATATTAATAACCGTTTATTTGGCCACCAGTTTAATTAACAGAGCTTCTAGGGAAAGTTAATAACTAAACAAATCTTGAGTGTATAACCATTATTTACGTAGCCCGATCCACGTCCTACCAAGCCACCGAGGGGTAGTCATGAATGGGATCGTACCCAAACACGTTTTCCACATAGGAAATCCAATCTAGTATATCGGTGACGGTAAACACTTACAGAGGGGTATGGTCAGGGTAGAACTGACGTGAGGTGTTACCATGCTTTCACATATGGATCAACAATGGAGGCCGTGGGTTTTGTTTGAAACCCTCTCCCACTAAATATTTTGAAAAACATGCAAGTTTTGACAAATATGTATGATCAATATAGTATGAGCGGCACTCACCTATCCTATATGACATGCTATCAAATATGCATATAAAACATCCATCAATCCATATTTATACATCCATGACATATCACAGAAAAAATAATTGACAGAATAAATAACCAAGCCATGGTTCCATCATAGAACAAAGAAAATAAAGATTACAAAATTCCATCCAAAGCATTCTTTGGGTCTTGAATTTTGTTCCGTCTTCTTGTATCCATCTTTATGTAGCCTCTCCATTTATTTCTCATCCCAAGAATCATTTAAAATTTAAATTCCAAAAATTTAAATTTCAAATTCAAATTCCAAATTTGAATTTCAAATTTAAATTTCAAATTCAAATTTTAAACAATTTTAAACATCAAGTGTAATAATATTTAATTTCAAAAATTTCAAATTTTCAATTATATATTTTTAAACATGATTTAAAATCAAATCTCAAATTTAAAAATCAAAATTTTTCGATTTTTGAACCGTCGCCCCACAGCCTCAGAAGCCGGCAGCCGCCGTGGGCCGCCCCCAGCCCCCGGGTGGCTGGCAGCCCACGGCAACACCATGCGCAGCCATGGGCTGCACACCCGGGTGGGCTTAGTAGCCCGCCAGGCTGCAGGCAGTGCCTGTAGCCATGGGCTGCACCCCTATGGGCTGGCCGCCCCTTGGGTGGGCCACGGCCACCCCTGGCTGCAGGCAAAGCCTGCGGCCATGGTGTGCAGCAGTGGGCAGGGCTGCAGCCCCATCACGTTTGGTAGTTTGTCCCGAGGGGATCGATCCTCGATTTTTGTGCCATATTTCAATTTACCCATTAGGATCTCCAAAAATTAATTTGAATCCCAATTAAATTGAAATTTTCCACACAATCAAAATTTCAACCTTTATATTAAATTTAACTTTTTAGAAAAATAAATTACGATCTTCAACCTTTAATCTCCTCCAAGATTAAATAAATTACATAAAATTTCCTAAACCATTTTCGGTATATAAAAAATTCTAATCATAATAATTCTAAGAGACAAAATTAAAATCCATGGGAAAATTGAAGCATTAATAAACTGCTCCCATGATTACACAAAAATTTCTAGATACAATTTTTCTAAATTCTAAGGAACCATAACCGGCAAAAACAAGCATGCTTATAATAATTCAAAAAATTAAAATAATCACATACTATATACATAATCCATAATAACAACATAAAGGAGTCCTAGAATACTACTCTCTAAATATCAAATCCATACATAAATAAAAAGACTAATTAATTGTCTAATTTATGTACATGGCATAGTCATGAGATGGCTCTGATACCAATTGTAAGAAATAAATCGGTAAAAACGTATCAGAGTGGCACAGCAGAACAATAAAAAAAATTTTAAGATCGTTAAATATCTCATGATGCCATATACAATAAACAAACAACAATTCAAACTCATACCTCAAGGACGCCAATCCTGCAGGAGGAGAATGACTGGAGGGCTTCAACCAACTAGTCTTCTCTACTATTCTCCAATTCCCGAATGGCTGAGTGTGTGGGCACTCTGAACCTCGATCGGTATACTAGCACTACTAGTCTTCTTCCGACCACCCAGATCTCTAAAGAACTTATTGTCACGGTGAGTTATGCAACAATAAGCCTACTTACCTGAGAGTCTGTGGTCTAAGAGAACTGGAGTGGCAGGACCTCTATTTATAGACTTGCATGAGGTGATTCTCTGAATTCGATTTAGATTAGGAGAAGATATTCTCCTTTATCCACAACCAAAAAATCTGAATTTTCCAAGGGGAAAATCCCGACAAATTTTCGGCCAACTTAGGATTATCCAATTCAAATCTAAACAAGATTTTAACTAGAATTTTATCCCCCCTTTTTCAACCAAAAAATCTGAAAATCCTTAAGGATATTCGCCAAATAATTTCGACTACTTTTGGATAAGGAAGAATCAAAATTCCACTAGGATTTTCAAGCTTGAATCTTATCTCATCCTTATCCAAAATAACCGAAAATCTCCTAGGAGATCTTCCTCAAATTTTCGGCCATAATCAGGGAGGAGAGAATCCAAATTCAACTGAGATTGAAACTTGAATTTTTCCTTGAACCTTATCCACAAAAAATCTGAAAATTCCATGAGGATAATCCTCAAAATTTTCGTCTATTATTATTAGGATTTGGATTCAAAATTCAAGCAGGATTCTAACAAGATTTTCCTCTCTATATCCAACTCAAATTCGAATTTCATTCCTTGTGGATTTATCACAAGAAATTTGAATCCCACTTGGACTATGATTCAAAATTTGAATTTGAAATTTGAATTTCAATTTTCAAATTTTAAATTTCTAATTTAAATTTCAAATTCAAATTTCAAATTCAAATTTCAAATTTCAAATTTCAAAATCCACAAAACAGTTGTATTTCAAATTCTTGTTCTCATGGATAATTTTCTACAACTCCAATCCAATCTCAAATAAAATCATGGCAACTTTATTTGGAGTTTGAATAATTGTGTACTCTATTATCCAAAACAAAATCTGAATCTAACCTGAGAGAATCTTGTCGACCATCCTAATCCAATGTCAACACCATCCATGCATAATAAACTAGCCAATAGCATGTACAAATCAATTTTGCCAAACGTTAAGGAATTATGTGGAGCTAGTAGAGGGACCAATTGGACATATATAATCGGGCTCCCGCAAATCCATATGATCATCATTCTTTACCAAATAACTTAATCATATGATCACTAATTTCAGAGTCACACCACTATAAACCTGAAACTGAACTCCTAACTATATACCGTATTACGTAAGCCTATGACAAGCTGTCATCCAATGACCTTGTCATATATGCGAACCCTCATATGATATCCATGATCAGCCTTAGACCAAAGTCTGTTTAATCCTACTGATCAGGCTATCTTAATGTTCCATTACACTACCGAATAAAGAAAATGATTATTCACCATATGTAAATAAGAAGTCATCCACCCAACAGACGACCTAAGGCCTTGTCTATTTTCACATTCAGTATAATGCCTTTAAGAGGATACCGTTAACTCCTCATTAGAGCTATAAGTCTGATATCTGTAAACGAACCCTTGATCGTATACAAGTCATGCACCCAACAAACCGGTCTATAAGCTTACTACCTTTGAGAGGCTTTAGCCATTGGAACATCAAAGTACACAAGTCATATACATAAAGCTGTCCATCTACTCAGGATTAAGGTTATTGCACAATGAACATCAAAAGCAGATCGATCCACTCAAAGCAGACTTTGTAGATCAATCACGCTTTTGTCTTGGTCTAATATATCATCACCAAGCAACATATCTATGTCTCTACTTAGGAGTCCAGCTCCAGACAGTCAAGACAAACCATCCCCTCCAAGGCTTTAGACAACATAATAGTCTTAACATAAGTTGGATGCTCTGTCTAACCCCATAGACTACAGACCATAGTTTAGACCGCTTACTTTAGAACATTGTCTTCTTGCATACAAAAGTCCATTGCATGCAACGTTCTAACAGTTTAACACAAGCAGTCAGGGAGCCAAATTTACTTACATTTACTTTAACATGTAAATAAAATGAGGACAGATAGCAATGTAATGAATAACCTCTATATACAATTTTATTATCCAGTTCAAAATAAATACATCAAAATGTCTCTAATGCTTAGGGCATTTCCTCACATTAGCTCACTAGTTTGTTCGTGTTAAGGTAATTAACGTAAACAACCTGTAACTTGAGTATTGAAGAAGATGTTGGACTAGTGGAATAGGATGCTAGTGTCGTGGAGACAATTATAATCTTGTCATGACTTGTCCACCGCATAAAAAGAGAGGAAAAAGTATTTTGTTGATTGAATTTTATGTTTGACTATAAATAATAATAAGATAGTATTTTGTAATGATACGTAAGTAAGTATGAAATGGTTTTGATACTATAATATAATGGTTTTAAAGTTTTACTTGTATTTAAATTGTTTTAGTTTGTAAAAAAAAAATTCCATGAATTAAGGCTAGTTTTATTACTATTAAGGGCATAAGAAAAAAGATATTAAAAGGATAAACTAATGTATTGGTCCCCCGTGCTAGGCGGGGCGCCATAGTTGGTATCAGAGCAAGTGGTTCACCATAACCTATCATGACATTACATGCATTCTCTTCCACGTAATCCAAGTGAGTTAGTATTTTCACTATTCTAATTTTAATTTAAATAACACATGGATATCAGGATTAGAGTATGGATCGTTGACTAAGAAGATGTATTTATCATCCATATGCACACATGATTTGGATGAGATCGATTATTTGTCCATGAATGACCCGACCTCAGGTACCGCCACCACTGGTACTAGTAGTACGTACACCGTTGCCACTGGCTACTCTTTGTTTTAGGGTACTCTGAGAATTTGTCTTAAGAGCTGAGGAGTTTAAGATGTTGCCACTTGACACCGGGATGTCTTATGCCACTCGCTTCATAGATGAGATTGTACTAAGTAGTCCATTACTATGACTTTTAGATGAAGAGTTATGCATGATGTTTTAGAGGGGATTGATAGATGAGCTTAGACTTCACACTTTCCCAACATACAATGACTCATTACAGTAGTACATTGTCTCAGTTAAGGAATTGGAACGAGTAATGCTGATGGAAAAGTATGAGTAAATGATGCAAGATCATGATCCGCAAGGTAAAGCACTTACAAGACTATTTCAACCTCATTGGATGGTGAATGATAACAAGGCAGGGTCATTAAGAGGATCCCAAGCTGTAGCCTCTAGACATCTACCCCATTATTTAACTCTCGACAATGATGATGGGACAGAGAATTTAGAGCATGGGACTGATAATGATGAGGACCTAGAGGAGTTTCCTTTGGAAGATAATAAGGATGGAAATGCTGACTAATATACTTATTAGTATAAAGTATATATATATGTATATATATAACATGTATCGAAATGCAAAAAAGGCCTTGTTTTGAGAACAATGAAAAGATATATAGATAATGTATGTAAATAATATGTATATGAATGAAATATGATGTTTTTGAAAGAAAGAATGTTTATGATGTGACAGAAGTTAAGAATTAAAATGACTATGTGATATGATGTAAAAAACAAAGAAGAAGAAACAAGAGAAAGAATCAATGAAATTTTAATCGTATCTATACTAAACCATCTTGCTTTATGATGTTAGGTCTAAATGAGCAATATGACACGAAGACGAGTACAACCTGTTAGGTGCCCTCGACCCCGTACATTAATAGAATGAGTAATCAAACTAGAAGCTTTACTAGCTAATCAAATAAGAGAAAACCAAGAACTGAGAAACCAATGAACTAAAGGAATTAAGAACTTGCTGAAGAGGAAGTTCCACCCCTAACTCAAGCACTAGAACTGCCAATTGCCTCAGAACCTAAACCGATTTTTGCTCTAATTGACATACCAAATCTTCCACTAGCACCTATCAACTAGGAAAGAATTCATGAACCATGGGCTATTATTCAATAAGAACCACTTTATAAAAGGTTTCGATGAATAAAGCCACCAAAGTTTGATTGTTCAACTAACCCATTGGAAGCTAAGGAATGGTTATCTTTTTTCCAACGTATCATCAAATTCATGAATTTGACTGATCAAGAAAAGGTTCTTTGTGCATCTTATGTGCCGAACAGAGATGTTCACTACTGATGGGAGACTATCTGTATCAGAATAGATGAGACTCAGATGACCTGGAATGACTTTTTAAAGGAGTTTAATTGGAAATATTATGATCCTACTGCATTAGGACCACAACAAAATGAGTTTGAAAACCTAAAGTAGGGAAACATGACAGTGGCTGAAGTTTGCCGCAAGTTCAATCAATTGTCAAGATAATGCCCATATCTGGCTCCTACTGAAGGGGATCGAATTAGGAAGATGATCGAGATGTTTCAACCTGAGATTTCAACTTTGGTTAATAGTGGATCATCCCCGCCAATCTCAGTGGCCAACTGTGTTACTCGAGCAATAAAAGCTAAGTTTCATTTAGTGAGAACGAAATAAGAACGAGTTTAAATGTGGGAAGCTAAGAAAAAAGAAAGACAGATTCTAGGCAAACTCAAGGAGGGAATTAGGCCCCACAAGGAAGTCGATTTACCCAACTTATGAAACTTGGACAAGGAGGCAAATTGGGACAATAGAACCTCAACAAGAGGAAGGGTAATTTCATAGGGAATCAAAATCAGGGTAATAGAAATCTAAAACCAAAACAGTCTACCAATGTTGGTCGAAGTACACCCACTACTGTAAGCATTCCAAATTGTCTAACCTACGGGAAATGACATTTAGGTGAATCCAAACTTGGCACCAATGTCTGTTACCTTTGCAGAAAAGAAGGACACTATGCATTGAATTACTTGAATAGTCGACAAAGTCAGTCTAGCATAATTCAATAGTGTCCCAAACGAATGCACGAGTGATGGCGTATACTAAAGAGGAACCTGAAGTAGGTACATCGATCGTTGTTATAGGTCAAATCTCTATTGCCTAACATTCAGCATATGCATGTTTGATTCTGGTGCATCACACTCATTTACATCATACGAATTTGCTGTAAAGTTAGAAGTTGTTAAGGATAGAATTGAAATAACATTTAGGACTGTGTTACCTTCGGGTGAAGTATTATTGTCCAATTACTGGTTATGACATTTACCAAATATGGCAAATAGGGAGTTATTCATATAGCTAATAGTGCTAAAGATAGTTGATTACGATGTGATCCTAGGAATGGATTTCTTGGGAAAATATCAAGCAACAATCGATTGTCGACACCGAAAGTTGTCTTTCAACCTGGTGGAGAAGAGACTTTTGAATATGTCACTTTGTCTCGAACACCATAAAAAACAATGATTAATTCAATGAAGGCTCGTAAGCTAATGTCTAGTGGGTGCATCGGATATTTAGCTTTTGTGACTGATGTGATGAAAGAGGAAAAGCTACAACCGGATGACATCCCCATAGTCAATGAGTTTACTGATGTGTTTTCGAATGAACTACTAGGATTTCTATTGGAGCGAGAGATTTCTTTTGAGATTGAGTTGATACCAGGAACTACACCAATATCCAAGGCACCTTACCATATGGCTCCAGAGGAAATGAAGGAGTTACAGATTTAGCCGAGAGATTTACTTGACAAAGGATTTATCCGACCAAGTTATTCACCTTGGGGAGCTCCAGTTTTATTTGTGAAGAAGAAAGATGGGATGTTACAGATGTGCATTGACTATAGAGAGTTAAATAAGGTCACCATCAAGAACAAATATCCACTACCCAAGATCGACAATCTTTTTAATCAACTAAAGGGAGCTTTAATATTCTTGAAAATAGATTTACGCTTTGGGTATCATCAATTGAGGATTAAGGATAGTGACTTGACAATGACAGCGTTCAGAACTTGATACAGACATTACCAATTTCTAGTGATGCCGTTTGGATTAACGAACGCCCTAACTACATTTATGGATCTAATAAATCGAGTCTTCAAGGAGTTTTTGGATAAGTTTGTCATTGTATTTATTGATTACATTCTTATTTATTCTAAGACTCGAAAAGAGCATGAAGAGCATCTACAGATCATTCTGCATACGCTAAGGGATCACCAGTTATATGTGAAATTCTCAAAATGTGATTTTTGGCTCAACCAAGTAGATTTTCTAGGACATATGGTTTCTAGAGATGGAATCTCTGTAGATCCTACCAAGATTGAAGCTATCAGTAAATGGCCAATATCGAAGAATGTAACTAAGATCCAAAGTTTTCTAGGTTTAGCCAGACACTACAGATGATTTGTTAAGGGATTTGTTAGACTCGTTGCACCCCCAACTGCACTAATAAGGGAGTGTTAGGAAATGCCTTAAGCATGAGAGACATATTGATGTATTTATTTTGAACTGGATAATAAAATTATATATAGAGGTTATTCATTACATTGCTGTTTGTCCTTATTCTATTTACATGTTAAAGTAAATGTAAGCAAATGTGACTCTCTGACTATTTGTGTTAAAACTGTTAGAATGTTGCATACAATGGACTTTTGTATGCGAGAAGACAATGGTCTGAAGTAAGCGGTCTAAACTAAGGTCTCTAGTCTATGGGGTTAGACCGAGCATCTAACTCATGTTAAGACTATTTATTCAGTTTGATGTGAAAAACTGAGTTTGTTAGGGAGGATGACTCTATTAGGAAATGCCCTAAGTATTAGAGACATTTTGATGTATTCATTTTGAACCGGATAATAAAATTATACATAGAGGTTATTCATTACATTGCTATCTGTCCTCGTCTTATTTACATGTTAAAGTAAATGTAAGCAAATATGGCTCACTGACAGCTTGTGTTAAAACTGTTAGAACGTTGCATGCAATGGACTTTTGTATGCGAGAAGACAATGTTCTAAAGTTAGCGGTCTAAACTATGGTCTGTAGTCTATGGGGTTAGACCGAGCATCTAACTCATGTTAAGACTATTATGTTGTCTAAAGTCTTGGAGGGGACGGTTTTGTAGGAAAATTAATCGGTAAAAACGTATCAGAGTGGCGCAGCGGAACAATTAAAATTTTTAGATCGCTAAATATCTCATGATGCCATATACAATAAATCAACAACAATTAAAACTCATACCTCAAGGACGCCAATCTTGCAGGAGGAGAATGACCGGAGGCCTCAACCAACTAGCCTTCTCTAGTATTCTTCAATTCCCGAATGGCTGAGTGTGTGGGCACTCTGAACCTCGATCGGTATGCTAGCACTGCTAGTCTTCTTCCGACCACCCAGATCTCTAAAGAACTTTATTGTCACGATGAGCTGTGCAACAATAAGCCTGCTCACCTGAGAGTCTGTGGTCTGAGAGAACTGGAGTGGCAGGACCTCTATTTATAGACCTGCATGAGGTGATTCTCTGAATTCGAATTGGACTAGGAAAAGATTTTCTCCCTTATTTTTAACCAAAAAATCCGAATTTTTCATAGGACAATCCTAACAATTAAATTCAGTTTTTCTAGGATAAATCCAATCCAAATCTAAACAAGATTTTAACTAGAATTTTATCTCCCTTTTTCAACCAAAAAATCCGAAATCTTTAGGAGAATCTTCTCCAAATTTTCGGCCACTTTTAGGATAAGGAAGAATCAAAATTCCACTAGGATTTTCAAGCTAAATCTCATCTCAACCTTATCCAAAAATAACCGAATTTCCTAGGATTAAGGCTCCAAAATTTCGGCCACTTTTAGGGAAGGAGAGAATCCAAATTCAACTAGGATTGAAACTTGAATTTTCCCTTGAATCTTATCCACAAAAAACCGAATTTTCCATTGAGGATTATCCTCAAAAAATTCGCCCACTTTTGTTGGGATTTGGATTCAAAATTCAAGTAGGATTCTAACAAGATTATCCTCTCCAAATCTAACTCAAATTCGAATTTCAAACCTTGTGGATTTTCCACAACAAATTCGAATCCTACTTGGACTGTGATTCAAAATTTGAATTTCAAATTTCAAATTCAAATTTCAAATTTAAATTTCAAATTTCAAATTTCAAATTTCAAATTTAAATTTCAATTCAAATTTCAAATTCGAATTTCAAATTCAAATTTCAAATTCGAATTTCAAATTCAAAATTCAAAATTCAAATTTCAAAATTCAAATTTCAAATTCCACAAAACGGTTGTGTTTCATATTCTTGTTCTCATGGATAATTTTCTACAACTCCAATCCAATCTCAAATAAAATCATGGCAACTTTATTTGGAGTTCGAATAATTGTGTACTCTATTATCCAAAACAAAATCTGAATCCAACCGGAGAGAATCTTGTCTACCATCCTAATGCTGTGTCATCACTATCCATGCATAATAAACTAGCCAATAGCATACACAAATCAATTTGCCAAACGTGAAGGAATTATGTGGAGCTAGTAGAGGGACTGATTGGACATATATAATCGGGCTCCCGTGATTCCATATGATCATCATTCTGTACCGAACAACTCAATCATATGATCACTAATTTCAGAGTCACACCACTATAAACCTGAAACTGAACTCCCAATTATATATCGTATTACGTAAGCCTGTGACGAGCTACCATCCAATGACCTTGTCATGTATGCAAAACCCTCATATGATATCCATGATCAGCCTTAGGTCAAAGTCCGTTTAATCCTACTGATCAGGCTATCTTAAAGTTCCATTATACTACCGAATCAAGAAAATGATTATTCACCATATGTGAATAAGAAGTCATCCGCCCAGCAGACGACCCAAGGCCTTGTCCATTTTCACATTCAGTATAATGCCTTTAAGAGGATACCTTTAACTCATCAGAGCTATGATTCCGATATCTGCAAACAAACCCTTCATCGTATACAAGTCATGCACCCAACGAACCGGTCTATAAGCTTACTACCTCTGAGACGCTTTAGCCATTGGAACATCAAAGTACACAAGTCATATACATGAAGTAGTTCATTTACTCAGGATTAAGGTTATTGCACAATGAACGTCAAAAGCAGATTGATCCACTCATAGCGGACTACGTAGATCAATCACGCTTTAGTCCCGATCTAATATGTCACCACCAAGCAGCATATCTATGTCTCTACTTGGGAGTCCAGCTCCAGACAGTCAAGACAAACCGTCCCCTCTAAGGCTTTAGACAATATAATAATCTTAACATGAGTTAGATGCTCGGTCTAACCCCATAGACTACAGACCATAATTTAGACTGCTAACTTTAGAACATTGTCTTCTCGCATACAAAAGTCCATTGCATGCAACGTTCTAACAGTTTTAACACAAGCAGTCAGTGAGCCATATTTGCTTACATTTACTTTAACATGTAAATAAGACAAGGACAGATAGAATGTAATGAATAACCTCTAAGTATAATTTTATTATCCAGTTCAAAATGAATACATCAAAATGTCTCTAATACTTAGGGCATTTCCTAACAATCTCCCACTTGCCCTAAGCCAGCAGCTGTGCCATGTTACGCATCCCCATCGCCTCTACATGCCTCTCAAAGCTTCTAGCCACCAAAGTCTTAGTAAAGGGATCAACGATGTTGTCCTCGGACGCGATCTTACATACATCCACTTGTCCTGTCTCCACGTGCCCTCTGATAATATGATATCTCCGATCGATGTGCTTAGTCCTCTTGTGGTGCCGAGATTCCCTTGTGTTGGCAATAGCCCCTGTATTATCACAGTAAAGTGTGATAGGCTTGTCAACACCCGGAATGACCTCAAGGTCTCTAAAGAACTTGCGGAGCCAAACCGCTTCTTTAGATGCCTCAGCCGCAGCCACATACTGAGCCTCCATAGTAGAGTCAGCTATGCAGCCCTGCTTCACGCTCCTCCACACAATGGCGCCTCCTCTGAGTAAAAACACTGATCCAGATGTCGATTTCCTCGAATCCTTACAAGTCTGGAAGTCCGAGTCCGTGTATCCTACGGGTGTTAGGTCCCCTCCAGAATAAACCAGCATATAATCCCTCGTTCTCTTAAGATACTTGAGTATATGCTTTACTGCTTGCCAGTGCTTGGTTCCAGGATTTGCTTGATATCGACTCACCATACCTACTGCAAAACATATGTCCGGGAGAGTGCAAAGCATAGCGTACATAAGGCTACCCACAGCGGATGCATAAGGGACCTTACTCATACGCTCTCTTTCTTCCGATGTCTTGGGACAGTCATCCAATGAAAGAGTTAGACCGGCAATAGAAGGTTGTGAGCCTTTCTTTGCCTCTAGCATTGCATATTTGTCAATTATTTTATCTATGTATGAAGCTTAGGATAACGCTATCATTTTGTTCTTTCGATCTCTGAAGAGACGAATGCCTAGAACATAATTAGCTTCTCCCAAGTCCTTCATGTCAAACTGTTGGTGTAACCAAAGCTTGACCGATGATAAATTTCCTACATCATTCCCAATGAGTAGTATATCATCGACATAGAGTATCAGAAAGACCACTTTTCCATCCTTAATACGTTTATAAACACAAAGTTTATCAACGTTCTGCTCAAAACCAAATGTCTTAATCGCTTGATCAAACCTCTGGTTCCATGAGCGGGATGCCTGCTTTAATCCATAAATGGATCTAAGCAACTTGCAGACTTTCCTATCTTGGCCTTTTGCTACGAACCCTTCGGGCTGTATCATATAGATACACTCTTCAAGATGGCCATTCAAGAATGCCGTCTTGACATCCATTTGCCAGATCTCGTAATCGAGAGCCGCAGCAATGGATAGAAGAATACGGATAGACTTCAGCATAGCAACAGGCAAAAAGGTTTCCTCGTAATCGATTCCAGCCTTTTGCGTGTATCCCTTTGCAACCAGTCTAGCTTTGAAAGTTTCCACTCTCCCTTCCGCATCCTTCTTTCTTTTGTAGACCCATTTGCATCCAATGGGTTTTATCCCATCCGGCAAATCTACAAGTTCCCAAACAGAGTTGGATTTCATAGAATCCATCTCATTGTTCATAGCCTGTTTCCAAGATCTAGAATCAACATCCTTTATAGCTTCATCATATGTGACCGGATCTTCCTCATGCTCATGAGCTTTGGCCTGGTATACCTCAGCATCATACATGAAGAAATTAGGTTTCTTAGAAACCCTCCCACTACGACGAGGCACCCTAGATTGTTGATCGTCTGCAGGTCTTTCACTGGAACTCGGACTTGCGTCCAAGACCGGGATCTGTGGAGCAGTTCTTTCACCCGATAACTCCTCTAGCACCACTTTGCTTCGAGGCTTAAAGTCATTCATGTGACTTTCCTCCAAGAATGTCGCATGGGTTGAGACAATGACTTTTTGTTCCTTCGGGTTATAGAACAGACCTCCTTTAGTTCCTTTTGGATACCCTACAAACATGCACAATTCTGATCTTGGTTCCAACTTTTTCGCATCCCCATCCAGTACATGTGCCGGGCAGCCCCATATTCTCATATGTCCAAGGGAGGGCTTCCTGCCACGCCACAATTCATACGGAGTTCTGGGAATTGATTTGCTTGGAACCTGGTTCAGAATATAGCATGCCGTTTGTAAAGCATATCCCCAAAATGATAATGGCAGCGATGAATAACTCATCATGGACCGTACCATATCCAACAAGGTCCTGTTTCTCCTTTCGGCTACACCATTCTGTTGTGGAGTATCAGGTGCAGTCAATTGGGATAAAATCCCGTTCTCTACAAGATGTCCTAGAAATTCATCGGAGAGGTATTCGCCACCTCGATCAGATCGAAGTGTCTTTATGGATTTATCCAATTGCTTTTCCACTTCCGCACGATACTCTTTGAACTTGTCAAAGGTTTCGCTCTTGCGGTGCATCAGATACACATATCCATACCTCGAGTAATCATCTATAAAAGAGACATAATACTCGAACCCTCCTCGTGCTGTGACGTTCATGGGGCCATATACGTCAGTGTGCACAATTTCTAAGAGCTCCTGAGCCCTTGTACCCTTAGCTCCAAAAGACCTCTTGGTCATTTTACCCTCCAGACAAGACTCACATTGGGGAAGTCGTACCTCCTCCAGAGATTCCAGAGGACCGTCTTTCACCAATCTTTGAATCCTATCCTGATTAATATGACCAAGTCTTAAATGCCAAAGATACGCCTTGTCAGAGTGAGAAACTTTCAACCTTTTAGAGTTATCAATTAATTCAGTGTCAAGCAGTGAGTACATCTTTGGTCTGATCAAATATAGGTTTCCATCCATCCATCCAGAACAGATAAAAGACTTATTTCTACGAATATCAACTCTTTTACTAAAAGAAACTGAATAAGAATCCTTTATTAAACAAGCTACCGATATAAGGTTCCTCCTAAAATTAGGAACATAAAAACAGTCTTTCAATAAAATAAACCTAAACTGATCAAAATAAAGATGAACATCTCCCACTGCCTCAGCCACCACAAAGCTACCATCTCTAGTCCGCAACGAGAGGCTCCTATCATGTAGACTTCTCGTTTCCACGAACCCCTGCATAGAAACACAAACATGATTAGTGGCGCCCGAATCAATGACCCAAGTGTCTTTCGATTCTTCCACCAAACACGCTTCTAAGTAATGAAGTTCCTTACCTTCCTTGCCCTTGGAGGCTAGGAATTCCCGGCAAGCCTTCTTGAAGTGACCTACCTTCCCACAATGGAAGCATTTGGACTTTTTAGGGTCCTTTGGCTTCTTGTTCTTCTTCTTCTTCTTCCCGTCCGAGACAGGAGGATTAGAAGAACTGGAAGCCACTTGCTTCTTATTTGGCCTCTTCCTCTTCCGTGAGGGATTGGAAGATTCCGCCAAATTGGCCTCTCCTTTATGTCGGACCGCATCCTCATCCCTGATCATCCGCTCATAAGCCTGTAGTTGCTTCATGAGCTCGGTTAGTCCTAACTCCTTTGTCGCCAGATTGTATGCGGCCTTAAACCCCACAAAATCTTTAGACAGAGTCTTAAACACCATCTCGATCTGGGTGTTGTAGTCCAACTCAGCACCATTCTCGGCAGCCTCAGCGAAGAATCCCATTAGAGTAATCATATGGTCCTTCACCGGAGTACCTGCCTTTTGCTTGGAGTTCATAATGCTGGTGATAGCAGACTGTCGAGCCAATTTTTCTTGGCCTCCGAACATGTCCTCCAGATTTTCCATGATCTCCCCAGCAACTTGATAAGTCTCATGCTGCTTTTGTAAAGCACTCGTCATACTAGCAAGGATGTAGCATCGAGCTATTTCATTGGATTCTCTCCAATGATTATAGGCAACCGGGACCTCCTCAAGTGGTGTGTCAGGTTTGGGCCCAGGTGGGCATGGTTCGTCCAGCACGAACTTGTGTCTCTCGCAGCTGAGAACTATTAATAAATTCCTTTTCCAGTCTTTATAATTATCGCCATTCAACTTATTTTCAGTAAGTATCGAAATGCGGGGTGTCGATGACATTTTGAACTGAAATAAAATTATACTAGACATCATTACAAAGCCCAAGCAAATATACAGATAATTTAGCAAATAAAACATAAGAGTATGTTCCTACATGAAACTTGAAAAACATGTAGCATTGCAACGGTAATTCTCAGCACCTATTGCCCCAAGCCACCGAGGGGTGGTCATGAGAACAAATAGCCAGAACATGGACTCCGTCCAATTAATATATGTTGCCTTAAATCCTCCAAGGTTAAGACATATATTGATAACCGCTTATTTAGCCACCAGTTTAGTTAACAGAGCTTCTAGGGAAGGTTAATAACTAAACGAGTCTTGAGTGTATAACCATTGTTTACTAACCCGATCCACGTCCTACCAAGCCACCGAGGGGTGGTCATGAATAGGATCGCACCCGAACACGTTTTCCACATAGGAGATCCATTCTAGTATACCGGCGGCGGTAAACACCTACCGAGGGGTGTGGTCAGGGCAGAACTGACGCGAGACGTTACCATGCTTTCACATATGGATCAACAATGGAGGCTGTGGGTTTTGTTTGAAACCCTCTCCCACTCAATATTTTGAAAAACATGCAAGTTTTGACAAATTATGTATGATCAATATAGTGTGAGCGGCACTCACCTATCCTATATGACATGTTATCAAATATGCATATAAAACATCCATCAATACATATTTATACATCCATGACATATCACAGAAAAAATAATTGACAGAATAACCAAGCTATGGTTCCATCCTAGAACAAAGAAAATAAAGATTACAAAATTCCATCCAAAGCATTCTTTGGGTCTTGAATTTTGTTCCGTCTTCTTGTATCCATCTTTATGTAGCCTCTCCATTTATTTCTCATCCCAAGAATTATTTAAAATTTAAATTTCCAAAAATTTAAATTTCAAATTCAAACTCCAAATTCGAATTTCAAATTTAAATTTCTAATTTAAATTTTAAACAATTTTAATCATCATGTGTAATAATATGTAATTTCAAAAATTTAAATTTTCAATTACATATTTTTTTAAACATGATTTAAAATTAAATCTCAAATTTAAAAATCAAAATTTTTTAAATTTTTGGACCGTCGCCCGTGAAGGCGGCAGCCGCCGTGGGCAGCCACCAACCCCGGAGGGGCTGGCAGCCCGCGGTTGCCCCTTGTGCAGCCTACCGGGCTGCAGGCCAAGCCTGCAGCGCCAGGCTGCACGCCCAGGCTGGGCGCAGCAGTCGGCAGGCTGCAGGCAGCGCCTGCAGCCAGTGGCTGCATGCCCAGGCTGCGGCCGGCCTTGGGCAGGCTGCGCCACCCTCGGCTGCAGGCCAAACCTGCGGCCGTGGGTGATGTTTGCCTGCATAGGGACTGCCGCAGCCCCATCCTGCCCGAGGGCAGGGGCTGCAGCCCCACCAAGGCCCGTCGGCCTATTCCGAGGGGTCGTGTCTCGATTTTCGTGTCATATTCCAATTTACCTATTAGGATCTCCAAAAATTAATTTGAATCCCAATTAAATTGAAATTTTCCACACAATCAAAATTTCAATCTTTAAATTAAATTTAACTTTTGGGAAAAATAAATTACGGTCTTCAATCTTCAATCTCCTCTAAGAATAATTACATAAAAAATTCCTAAACCGTTTCCGGTGTACAAAAAATTCTAACCATAAAAAATCTAAGAGATAAGAATTAAAATCCATGGGAAAATTACAGTGTTAATAAACTGCTCCCATGGTTACATAAAAATTCCTAGATACAATTTTTCTAAATTCTAAGGAACCATAACCGGCATAAATAAGCATGCTTATAATAATTCAAAAAATTAAAATAACCACATACTTTATACATAATACATGATAACAACATAAAGGAACCCTAGAATGCCACTCTCTAAATATCAAATCCATACTTAAATAAAAAGACTAAGTAATTGTCTAATTTATGTACATGGCACAATCATGAGATGGCTCTGATACCAATTGTAGGAAAATTAATCGGTAAAAACGTATCAAAGTGGCGCAGCGGAACAATTAAAATTTTTAGATCGTTAAATATCTCATGATGTCATATACAATAAATCAACAACAATTAAAACTCATACCTCAAGGACGCCAATCTTGTAGGAGGAGAATGACCGGAGGCTTCAACCAACTAGCCTTCTCTACTATTCTCCAATTCCCGAATGGCTGAGTGTGTGGGCACTCTGAACCTCGATCGGTATGCTAGCACTGCTAGTCTTCTTCCGACCACCCAGATCTCTAAAGAACTTTATTGTCACGATGAGCTGTGCAACAATAAGCCTGCTCACCTGAGAGTCTGTGGTCTGAGAGAACTGGAGTGGCAGGACCTCTATTTATAGACCTGCATGAGGTGATTCTCTGAATTCGAATTGGACTAGGAAAAGATTTTCTCCCTTATTTTTAACCAAAAAATCCGAATTTTTCATAGGATAATCCTAACAATTAAATTCGGTTTTTCTAGGATAAATCCAATCCAAATCTAAACAAGATTTTAACTACAATTTTATCTCCCTTTTTCAACCAAAAAATCTGAAATCTTTAGGAGAATCTTCTCCAAATTTTCGGCCACTTTTAGGATAAGGAAGAATCAAAATTCCACTAGGATTTTCAAGCTAAATCTCATCTCAACCTTATCCAAAAATAACCGAATTTCCTAGGATTAAGGCTCCAAAATTTCGGCCACTTTTAGGGAAGGAGAGAATCCAAATTCAACTAGGATTGAAACTTGAATTTTCCCTTGAATCTTATCCACAAAAAACCGAATTTTCCATTGAGGATTATCCTCAAAAAATTCGCCCACTTTTGTTGGGATTTGGATTCAAAATTCAAGTAGGATTCTAACAAGATTATCCTCTCCAAATCCAACTCAAATTCGAATTTCAAACCTTGTGGATTTTCCACAATAAATTCGAATCCTACTTGGACTGTGATTCAAAATTTGAATTTCAAATTTCAAATTCAAATTTCAAATTTCAAATTTCAAATTTCAAATTTAAATTTCAAATTCAAATTTCAAATTCGAATTTCAAATTCAAATTTCAAATTCAAATTTCAAATTCAAAATTCAAAATTCAAATTTCAAAATTCAAATTTCAAATTCCACAAAACGGTTGTGTTTCATATTCTTGTTCTCATGGATAATTTTCTACAACTCCAATCCAATCTCAAATAAAATCATGGCAACTTTATTTGGAGTTCGAATAATTGTGTACTTTATTATCCAAAACAAAATCTGAATCCAACCGGAGAGAATCTTGTCTACCATCCTAATCCTGTGTCATCACCATCCATGCATAATAAACTAGCCAATAGCATACACAAATCAATTTGCCAAACGTTAAGGAATTATGTGGAGCTAGTAGAGGGACTGATTGGACATATATAATCGGGCTCCCGTGATTCCATATGATCATCAATCTGTACCGAACAACTCAATCATATGATCACTAATTTCAGAGTCACACCACTATAAACCTGAAACTGAACTCCCAATTATATATTGTATTACGTAAGCCTGTGACGAGCTACCATCCAATGACCTTGTCATGTATGCAAAACCCTCATATGATATCCATGATCAGCCTTAGGTCAAAGTCCGTTTAATCCTACTGATCAAGCTATCTTAAAGTTCCATTATACTACCGAATCAAGAAAATGATTATTCACCATATGTGAATAAGAAGTCATCCGCCCAGCAGACGACCCAAGGCCTTGTCCATTTTCACATTCAGTATAATGCCTTTAAGAGGATACCTTTAACTCATCAGAGCTATGATTCCGATATCTGCAAACAAACCCTTCATCGTATACAAGTCATGCACCCAACGAACCGGTCTATAAGCTTACTACCTCTGAGACGCTTTAGCCATTGGAACATCAAAGTACACAAGTCATATACATGAAGTAGTTCATTTACTCAGGATTAAGGTTATTGCACAATGAACGTCAAAAGCAGATTGATCCACTCATAGCGGACTACGTAGATCAATCACGCTTTAGTCCCGATCTAATATGTCACCACCAAGCAGCATATCTATGTCTCTACTTGGGAGTCCAGCTCCAGACAGTCAAGACAAACCGTCCCCTCTAAGGCTTTAGACAACATAATAATCTTAACATGAGTTAGATGCTCGGTCTAACCCCATAGACTACAGACCATAATTTAGACTGCTAACTTTAGAACATTGTCTTCTCGCATACAAAAGTCCATTGCATGCAACGTTCTAACAGTTTTAACACAAGCAGTCAGTGAGCCATATTTGCTTACATTTACTTTAACATGTAAATAAGACGAGGACAGATAGAATGTAATGAATAACCTCTAAGTATAATTTTATTATCCAGTTCAAAATGAATACATCAAAATGTCTCTAATACTTAGGGCATTTCCTAACAGGTTTGTCTTGACTATCTGGAGCTGGACTCCCAAGTAGAGACATAGATATGTTACTTGGTGGTGACATATTAGACCGGGACTAAAGCGTGATTGATCTACATAGTCCGCTATGAGTGGATCAATCTGCTTTTGACGTTCATTATGCAATAACCTTAATCCTGAGTAAATGAACTACTTCATGTATATGACTTGTGTACTTTGATGTTCCAATGGCTAAAGCGTCTCAGAGGTAGTAAGCTTATCGACCGGTTTGTTGGGTGCATGACTTGTATACGATGAAGGGTTTGTTTGCAGATATCGGAATCATAGCTCTAAGGAGTTAAAGGTATCCTCTTAAAGGCATTATACTGAATGTGAAAATGGACAAGACCTTGGGTCGTCTGCTGGGTGGATGACTTCTTATTCACACATGGTGAATAATCATTTTCTTAATTCGGTAGTATAATGGAACTTTAAGATAGCCTGATCAGTAGGATTAAACGGACTTTGACCTAAGGCTGATCATGGATATCATATGAGGGTTTTGCATATATGACAAGGTCATTGGGTAGTAGCTCGTCACAGGCTTACGTAATACGGTATATAATTGGGAGTTCAGTTTCAAGTTTATAGTGGTGTGACTCTGAAACTAGTGATCATATGATTGAGTTGTTCGGTAAAGAATGATGATCATATGGATTTGCGGGAGCCCGATTATATATGTCCAATTAGTCCCTCTACTAGCTCCACATAATTCCTTAACGTTTGGCAAATTGATTTGTGTATGCTATTGGCTAGTTTATTATGCATGGATGCTGATGATACAGGATTAGGATGGTAGACAAGATTCTCTCCGGTTGGATTCAGATTTTGTTTTGGATAATAGAGTACACAATTATTCGAATTCCAAATAAAGTTGTCATGATTTTATTTGAGATTGGATTGGAGTTGTAGAAAATTATCCATGAGAACAAGAATTTGAAACACAACCGTTTTGTGGATTTTGAAATTTGAATTTTGAAATTTGAAATTTGAAATTTGAAATGGAAATTTTAATTTGAAATTTGAATTTGAAATTCGAATTTGAAATTTGAATTTGAAATTTAAAATTTGAAATTTGAATTTGAAATTCGAATTTGAAATTTGAAATTCAAATTTTGAATCACAGTCCAAGTGGGATTCGAATTTGTTGTGAAAAATCCATAAGGCTTGAAATTCGAATTTGAGTTGGATTTGGAGAGGATAATCTTGTTAGAATCCTACTTGAATTTTGAATCTAAATCCTAACAAAAGTGGATGAAATTTTTGAGGATAATCCTCAATGGAATTTCAGTTTTTGTGGATAAGGTTCAAGGGAAGATTCAAGTTTCAATCCTAGTTGAATTTGGATTCTCTCCTTCCCTGAAAAGTGGCCGAAATTATGGAGGATATCTCCTAGGAAAATTCAGTTATTTTGGATAAGGTTGAGATAAGATTCAAGCTTGAAAATCCTAGTAGAATTTTGATTCTCCCTTATCCTAAATGTGGCCGAATATTTGGAGAAAAAATCTCCTAGGAAATTTCAGATTTTTTGGTTGAAAAAGGGAGATAAAATTCTAGTTAAAATCTTGTTTAGATTTGGATTGGTTTTTATCCTTTAAAAACTGAATTTTATTGTTGGGATTTTCCCATGAAAAATTCAGATTTTTATGGTTATGGATAAGGGAGAATATCTTTTCCTAGTCCAATTCAAATTCAGAGAATCACCTCATGCAGGTCTATAAATAGAGGTCCTGCCACTCCAGTTCTCTCAGACCACAGACTCTCAGGTGAGCAGGCTTATTATTGCACAGCTCATCGTGACAATAAAGTTCTTTAGAGATCTGGGTGGTCGGAAGAAGACTAGCAGTGCTAGCATACCGATCGAGGTTCAGAGTGCCCACACACTCAGCCATTCGGGAATTGGAGAATAATAGAGAATGCTAGTTGGTTGAAGCCTCCAGTCTTCTCCTCCTGCAAGATTGGCGTCCTTGAGGTATGAGTTTTAATTGTTGTTGGTTTATTGTATATGGCATCATGAGATATTTAACGATCTAAAAATTTTTATTGTTCCGCTGTGCCACTCTAATATGTTTTTACCGATTTATTTTCCTACAGAGTCCTAGGAGAATTCGGATTCTTAATGGATAAGGATGCAGGGAAAATTCAAGTTTCAATCCCAGTTGAATTTGGATTCTCTCCCTCCCTAAAGTGCACGAAATTTTGTGGATAAATCCAAGGAGATTTTTTGGTTTTTGTGGACAAGGGTGAGATTAAATTCAAGCTAGAAAATCCTATTTGAAGTTTGATTGTTCCCCTCACAAAAGTGGCTGAAAATTCAAGGATAATCCTAAGGGATATTTTTGGTTTTTTAGTGGATAAGGGTGAGATAAAATTCTAGCTAGAAAATCCTATTTGAATTTTGATTCTCCTCACATTAAAGTGGTCGAATCTAGCCTTATTTATGGCCTAGGGAAATTCGGTTATTATGGATAACTGAGGAGATTAAATTCAAGTTGAAATTCTATTTGAACTTGGATTGCAAAAATCCCAAGGTTGGCTGAATCTTCCCATGATTGTGGCCTATGGGATTTTTGAATTTTATTAATGGATAAAGGAGAAAATCTTCTCCTAATCTAATTCAAATTCAAGAGATCACCTCATGCAAGTCTATAAATAGAGGTCCTACCACTCCGGTTCTCTCAGACCACAGACTCTCAGGTGAGCAGGCTTATTGTTGCATAACTCACCGTGACAATAAGTTCTTTAGAGATCTAGGTAGTCAAAAGAAGACTAGCAGTGCTAGCATACCAGTCAAGGAACTGAGTGCTCATACACTCTACCATCTGGGAATTGGAGAATAGTAGAGAAGGCTAGTTGATTGAAACCCTCCTATCATTCTCCTCCTACAGTTGGCGTCCCCTTGAGGAATGAGTTTTATTGTTGTTAATTTATTGTATATGCCATCACAAGATATTTAATGATCTTGAAAAATTTTTGTTGTTCCACTGCGCCGCTCTAATGCATTTTTACCGATTTTATTCCTACAATTGGTATCAAAGCCATCTCGTGACTATGCCATGTACATAAATTAGATAATTAGTTAGTCTTTTTATTTATGTATGGATTTGACATTTAGAGAGTGGCATTCTAGGATTCCTTTATATTGTTATCATGCATTATGTATGTAGTATGTGGTATATGGTTATTTTAATTTTTTAAATTATTATAAGCATGCTTGTTTTATGCCGGTTATGATTCCTTAGAATTTTAGAAAATTGTATCTAGGATTTTTTATATAACCACGAGAGCAGCTTATCATCACCGTAATTTTACCATGGATTTTAATTTTTTGTCTCTTATAATTATTATGATTAGAATTTTTGTACACTGGAAATGGTTTAGGAAATTTTATGAAATTATTCTTGGAGGAGACTGAAGTTTGAAGACCATAATTATGACGCCTCTGATTCCGATCACCTGCAACTGTCATGAACCGACTCTTTTGCCGACCAAGACAGCTCGTGTGCCGAATCTGGGTTGTCAATTTAAAACTCTTTTTCTTAAACTCTCATTTTTCAGCGGTCGAAAATTTCGTCCATAATTTTTTTTTAATACATACTTTCTCAAAAAGAAAGCTAAGCATAAAGGCCACGTAAAATACAATACTAACTTTTAGTTGTCTTTTTTAGTATAACATAATGTATAATATACAAAATATTTATATTGCATTTTTTTTTTCACAATTTCTTCAATTCACTAACTTTAAAAACTCAGCGGAAGACTTTTGGCAGGACCAAGTCCACGGTGAACTCCCTATCCCATCAACACACGCGCACATCTTGCCGCCATCCATAAAGTCTACCGGACAGGTTTCTTACCTGCAACATGAACAAACTGATGAGCTAACAGGCTCAGTAAGTTCAAACATTCTTAGTAAGAATCATATGGATTCAAAAACATTAAAAACTCAATCTCCTATAAATAGTGACTTCGACCTTTGATCGATGAATCGTAACTGTTACCATAACTGATTACTATTCACATTACCCTAATGAGGTACTATTCACACCATCCTAATCGAGTTTACTATACTCAGTGTAAGCTTCAGTTATGCTTAATTATAATTTTCATCATTTTATTGATTATTCTTTCTCTATTTATATTCTGGTGTAGAGCTCTATTTATGATAGTACCGATAAATTATTGCGCACTGACTCGGAGGGCCTAGAGAGCGACCCTTGAGCTTCAGCCTTCATAGCCCTTATATCCCCGTAGGACTTGAAAAACCTCCATCACAATGTTGGAGGGGCAGTACGCCTTAAATGGTTTTATTACTATCTTTCAATTATAGTTTTGGCCAAGTGACATTAATCGTCACCTCAAGCTCACTAACCTCCATCGCTCGTAGACCTCAGATATTCTTATCTTTAAAATGTGGGATATGTTATACTAACTAATCCCCAAATGTCAATAGGACTTGATTCCCAATATACAACTAATACATAACAAAGTAATACAATATTTCATGTTACAGACATGAAAATGCTTGAACTTACCAATATTGTGATAATGTCCACTTCCGGAACTCCTCTGCAGTTCTATCTCTAGTTTGGGTTCCTACAGACATAATACTGTCTGTTAATACCCAATATTAATTATCACTTTAATTATATTTATTTTGTGATAAATTTTTCAACTCAATTCTGTTAGGAAATGCCCTAAGTATTAGAGACATTTTGATGTATTCATTTTGAACTGGATAATAAAATTATACTTAGAGGTTATTCATTACATTGCTATCTGTCCTCGTCTTATTTACATGCTAAAGTAAATGTAAGCAAATATAGCTCACTGACTGCTTGTGTTAAAACTGTTAGAACGTTGCATGCAATGGACTTTTGTATGCGAGAAGACAATGTTCTAAAGTTAGCAGTCTAAACTATGGTCTGTAGTCTATGGGGTTAGACCGAGCATCTAACTCATGTTAAGACTATTATGTTGTCTAAAGCCTTAGAGGGGACGGTCTGTCTTGACTGTCTGGAGCTGGACTCCCAAGTAGAGACATGGATATGTTGCTTGGTGGTGACATATTAGACCGGGACTAAAGCGTGATTGATCTACGTAGTCCGCTATGAGTGGATCAATCTGCTTTTGACGTTCATTGTGCAATAACCTTAATCCTGAGTAAATGAACTACTTCATGTATATGACTTGTGTACTTTGATGTTCCAATGGCTAAAGCGTCTCAGAAGTAGTAAGCTTATAGACCGGTTCGTTGGGTGCATGACTTGTATACGATGAAGGGTTTGTTTGCAGATATCGGAATCATAGCTCTGAGGAGTTAAAGGTATCCTCTTAAAGGCATTATACTGAATGTGAAAATGGACAAGGCCTTGGGTCGTCTGCTGGGCGGATGACTTCTTATTCACATATGGTGAATAATCATTTTCTTGATTTGGTAGTATAATGGAACTTTAAGATAGCCTGATCAGTAGGATTAAACGGACTTTGACCTAAGGCTGATCATGGATATCATATGAGGGTTTTGCATATATGACAAGGTCATTGGATGGTAGCTCGTCACAGGCTTACGTAATACGGTATATAATTGGGAGTTCAGTTTCAGGTTTATAGTGGTGTGACTCTGAAATTAGTGATCATATGATTGAGTTGTTCGGTACAGAATGATGATAATATGGAATCACGGGAGCCCGATTATATATGTCCAATCAGTCCCTCTACTAGCTCCACATAATTCCTTAACGTTTGGCAAATTGATTTCTGTATGCTATTGGCTAGTTTATTATGCATGGATGGTGATGACACAGGATTAGGATGGTAGACAAGATTCTCTCCGGTTGGATTCAGATTTTGTTTTGGATAATAGAGTACACAATTATTCGAACTCCAAATAAAGTTGCCATGATTTTATTTGAGATTGGATTGGAGTTGTAGAAAATTATCCATGAGAACAAGAATATGAAACACAACCGTTTTGTGGAATTTGAAATTTGAATTTTGAAATTTGAAATTTGAATTTTGAAATTTGAAATTTGAATTTTGAATTTGAAATTTGAATTTGAAATTTGAATTTGAAATTCGAATTTGAAATTTGAATTTGAAATTTAAATTTGAAATTTGAAATTTGAAATTTGAAATTTGAATTTGAAATTTGAAATTCAAATTTTGAATCACAGTCCAAGTAGGATTCGAATTTGTTGTGGAAAATCCACAAGGTTTGAAATTCGAATTTGAGTTGGATTTGGAGAGGATAATCTTGTTAGAATCCTACTTGAATTTTGAATCCAAATCCCAACAAATAAGGGACGAAATTTTGAGGATAATCCTCATGAAAGATTTCGGATTTTGTGGATAAGATTCAAGGGAATATTCAAGCTTCAATCCTAGTTGAATTTGGTTTCTCTCTCCTCCCAAAAGTGGCCGAAATTTTGGATCCCTAATCCTAGGAAATTCGGTTATTTTTGGATAAGGTTAAGATGAGATTTTGCTTGAGAAATCCTAGTGGAATTTTGATTCTCCCTTATCCTAAAAGTGGCCGAAAATTTGGAGGATTTTCTCCTTGTGAATTTCGGATTTTTTGGTTGGAAAAAGGAGATAAAATTCTAGCTAAAATCTTGTTAAGATTTGGATTGGATTTATCTAGAAAAACCGAATTTAATTGTGGAGATTCTCCCTTGGAAAATTCGGATTTTTTGGGTTTGGATAAGGGAAAATATCTTTTCCTAGTCCAATTCAAATTCAGAGATTCACCTCATGCAGGTCTATAAATAGAGGTCCTGCCACTCCAGTTCTCTCAGACCACAGACTCTCAGGTGAGCAGGCTTATTGTTGCACAGCTCATCGTGACAATAAAGTTCTTTAGAGATCTGGGTGGTCGGAAGAAGACTAGCAGTGCTAGCATACCGATCGAGGTTCAGAGTGCCCACACACTCAGCCATTCGGGAATTGGAGAATAGTAGAGAAGGCTAGTTGGTTGAAGCCTCCGGTCATTCTCCTCCTGCATATTGGCGTCCTTGAGGTATGAGTTTTAATTGTTGTTGATTTATTGTATATGGCATCATGAGATATTTAACGATCTTAAATTTTTTAATTGTTCCGCTGCGCCACTCTGATACGTTTTTACCGGTTTATTTTCCTATAATTGGTATCAGAGCCATCTCATGACTATGCCATATATATAAATTAGACAATTACTTAGTCTTTTTATTTATGTATGGATTTGATATTTAGAGAGTGGCATTCTAGGGTTCCTTTATGTTGTTATCATGTATTATGTATAAAGTATGTGGTTATTTTAATTTTTTAATTATTATAAGCATGCTTGTTTATACCGGTTATGGTTCCTTAGAATTTAGAAAAATTGTATCTAGGAATTTTTTATGTAACCATGGGAGCAGTTTATTAACACTGTAATTTTCCCATGGATATTAATTTTTGTCTCTTAGAATTTTTATGGATAGAATTTTGTACACCGGAAACGGTATAGGAATTTTTTATGTAATTATTCTTGGAGGAGATTGAAGATTGAAGACCGTAATTTATTTTTCCCAAAAGTTAAATTTAATTTAAAGGTTGAAATTTTGATTGTGTGGAAAATTTCAATTTAATTGGGATTCAAATTAATTTTTGGAGATCCTAAAAGATAAATTGGAATATGGCACGAAAATCGAGACACGACCCCTCAGGATAGGCCGACGGGCCTTAGTGGGGCTGCAGCCCCTGCCCTCGGGCAGGATGGGGCTGCGGCAGCCCCTATGCAGGCAAGCATCACCCACGGCCGCAGGCTTGGCCTGCAGCCGAGGGTGGCGCAGCCTGCCCAAGGCTGGCCGCAGCCTGGGCGTGCAGCCACTGGCTGCAGGCGCTGCCTGCAGCCTGCCGGCTGCTGCACCCAGCCTGGGCGTGCAGCCTGGTGCTGCAGGCTTGGCCTGCAGCCCGGCAGGCTGCACAAGGGGCGGCCGTGGGCTGCCAGCCCCTCCGGGGTTGGTGGCTGCCCACGGCGGCTGCCGCCTACGGGGGTGGCGGTCTGACGGTCCAAAAATCAGAAAATTTTGATTTTTAAATTTGAGATTTAATTTTAAATCATGTTTAAAAATATGTAATTGAAAATTTGAAATTTTTGAAATTACACATGATGATTAAAATTGTTTAAAATTTGAATTAGAAATTTAAATTTGAAATTCGAATTTGGTATTTGAATTTGAAATTTAAATTTTTGGAGATTTAAATTTTAAATAATTCTTGGGATGAGAAATAAATGGAGAGGCTACATAAAGATGGATACGAGAAGACGGAACAAAATTCAAGACCCAAAGAATGCTTTGGATGGAATTTTGTAATCCTTATTTTCTTTGTTCTAGGATGGAACCATGGCTTGGTTATTCTGTCAATTATTTTTTCTGTGATATGTCATGGATGTATAAATATGTATTGATGGATGTTTTGTATGCATATTTGATAACATGTCATATAGGATAGGTGAGTGCCGCTCATACTATATTGATCATACATAATTTGTCAAAACTTGCATGTTTTTCAAAATATTGAGTGGGAGAGGGTTTCAAACAAAACCCACGGCCTCCATTGTTGATCCATATGTGAAGGCATGGTAACGCCTCGCGTCAGTTCCGACCTGACCACACCCCTCGGTAGGTGTTTACCGCCGCCGGTATACTAGATTGGATCTCCTATGTGGAAAACGTGTTCGGGTGCGATCCTATTCATGACCACCCCTCGGTGGCTTGGTAGGACGTGGATCGGGCTACGTAAACAATGGTTATACACTCAAGACTCGTTTAGTTATTAACCTTCCCTAGAAGCTCTGTTAACTAAACTGGTGGCCAAACAAGCGGTTATTAATATATGTCTTAACCTTGGAGGATTTAAGGTAACATATATTAATTGGACGGGGTCCATGTTCCGGCTATTTGTTCTCATGACCACCCCTCGGTGGCTTGGGGCAATAGGTGCTGAGAATTACCGTTGCAATGCTACATGTTTTTTTCAAGTTTCATATAGGAACATACTTGTATGTTTTATTTGCTAAATTATCTGCATATTTGCTTGGGCTTTGTAATGATGTCTAGTATAATTTTATTTCAGTTCAAAATGTCACCGACACCCCTCATTTCGATACTTACTGAAAATAAGTTGAATGGCGACAATTATAAAGATTGGAAAAGAAATCTATTAATAGTTCTTAGCTGCGAGAGACACAAGTTCGTACTGGACGAACCATGCCCACCTGGGCCCAAACCTGACACACCACTTGAGGAGGTCCCGGTTGCCTATAATCGTTGGAGAGAATCCAATGAAATAGCTCGATGCTACATCCTTGCTAGCATGACGAGTGCTTTACAAAAGCAGCATGAGACTTATCAAGTTGCTGGGGAGATCATGGATAATCTGGAAGACATGTTCGGAGGCCAAGAAAAATTGGCTCGACAGTCCGCTATCACCAGCATTATGAACTCCAAGCAAAAGGCTGGTGCTCCGGTGAAGGACCATATGATCACTCTAATGGGATTCTTCGCTGAAGCTGCCGAGAATGGTGCTGAGTTAGACTACAACACCCAGATCGAGATGGTGTTCAAGACTCTGTCTAAAGATTTTGTGGGGTTTAAGGCCGCATACAATCTGGCGACAAAGGAGTTAGGACTTACCGAGCTCATGAAGCAACTACAGGCTTATGAGCGGATGATCAGGGATAAAGATGTGGTCCGACCTAAAGGAGAGGCCAATTTGGCGGAATCTTCCAATCCCTCACGGAAGAGGAAGAGGCCAAATAAGAAGCAAGTGGCTTGCAGTTCTTCTAATCCTCCTGTCTCGGACGGGAAGAAGAAGAAGAAGAACAAGAAGCCAAAGGACCCTAAAAAGTCCAAATGCTTCCACTGTGGGAAGGTAGGTCACTTCAAGAAGGCTTGCCGGGAATTCCTAGCCTCCAAGGGCAAGGAAGGTAAGGAACTTCATTACTTAGAAGCGTGTTTGGTGGAAGAATCGAAAGACACATGGGTCATTGATTCGGGCGCCACTAATCATGTTTGTGTTTCTATGCAGGGGTTCGTGGAAACGAGAAGTCTACATGATAGGAGCCTCTCGTTGCGGACTGGAGATGGTAGCTTTGTGGTGGCTGAGGCAGTGGGAGACGTTCATCTTTATTTTGATCAATTTAGGTTTATTTTATTGAAAGACTGTTTTTATGTTCCTAATTTTAGGAGGAACCTTATATCGGTAGCTTGTTGAATAAAGGATTCTTATTCAGTTTCTTTTAGTAAAAGAGTTGATATTCGTAGAAATAAGTCTTTTATCTGTTCTGGATGGATGGATGGAAACCTATATTTGATCAGACCAAAGATGTACTCACTGCTTGACACTGAATTAATTGATAACTCTAAAAGGTTGAAAGTTTCTCACTCTAACAAGGCGTATCTTTGGCATTTAAGACTTGGTCATATTAATCAGGATAGGATTCAAAGATTGGTGAAAGACGGTCCTCTGGAATCTCTGGAGGAGGTACGACTTCCCCAATGTGAGTCTTGTCTAGAGGGTAAGATGACTAAGAGGTCTTTTGGAGCTAAGGGTACAAGGGCACAGGAGCTCTTAGAAATTGTGCACACTGACGTATGTGGCCCCATGAACGTCACAGCACGAGGAGGGTTCGAGTACTATGTCTCTTTCATAGATGATTACTCGAGGTATGGATATGTGTATCTGATGCACCGCAAGAGCGAAACCTTTGACAAGTTCAAAGAGTATCGTGCAGAAGTGGAAAAGCAATTGGATAAATCCATAAAGACACTTCGATCTGATCGAGGTGGCGAATACCTCTCCGATGAATTTCTAGGACATCTTGTAGAGAATGGGATATTATCTCAATTGACTGCACCTGGTACTCCACAGCAGAATGGTGTAGCCGAAAGGAGAAACAGGACCTTATTGGATATGGTACGGTCCATGATGAGTTACTCAACGCTGCCATTATCATTTTGGGGACATGCTTTACAAACGGCGTGCTATATTCTGAACCAGGTTCCGAGCAAATCAATTCCTAGAACTCCGTATGAATTGTGGCGTGGCAGGAAGCCCTCCCTTGGACATATGAGAATATGGGGCTGCCCGGCACATGTACTGGATGGGGATGCGAAGAAGTTGGAACCAAGATCAGAATTGTGCATGTTTGTAGGGTATCCAAAAGGAACTAAAGGAGGTCTGTTCTATAACCCGAAGGAACAAAAGGTCATTGTCTCAACCCATGCGACATTCTTGGAGGAAAGTCACATGAATGACTTTAAGCCTCGAAGCAAAGTGGTGCTAGAGGAGTTATCGGGTGAAAGAACTGCTCCACAGATTTCGGTCTTGGACGCAAGTCCGAGTTCCAGTGAAAGACCTGCAGACGATCAACAATTTAGGGTGCCTCGTCGTAGTGGGAGGGTTTCTAAGAAACCTAATTTCTTTATGTATGATGCTGAGGTATACCAGGCCGAGGCTCATGAGCATGAGGAAGATCCGGTCACATATGATGAAGCTATAAAGGATGTTGATTCTAGATCTTGGAAACAGGCTATGAACAATGAGATGGATTCTATGAAATCCAACTCTGTTTGGGAACTTGTAGATTTGCCGGATGGGATAAAACCCATTGGATGCAAATGGGTCTACAAAAGAAAGAAGGATGCGGAAGGGAGAGTGGAAACTTTCAAAGCTAGACTGGTTGCAAAGGGATACACGCAAAAGGCTGGAATCGATTACGAGGAAACCTTTTCGCCTGTTGCTATGCTGAAGTCTATCCGTATTCTTCTATCCATTGCTGCGGCTCTCGATTACGAGATCTGGCAAATGGATGTCAAGACGGCATTCTTAAATGGCCATCTTGAAGAGTGTATCTATATGATACAGCCCGAAGGGTTCGTAGCAAAAGGCCAAGATAGGAAAGTCTGCAAGTTGCTTAGATCCATTTATGGATTAAAGCAGGCATCCCGCTCATGGAACCAGAGGTTTTATCAAGCGATTAAGACATTTGGTTTTGAGCAGAACGTTGATGAACCTTGTGTTTATAAACGTATTAAGGATGGAAAAGTGGTCTTTCTGATACTCTATGTCGATGATATACTACTCATTGGGAATGATGTAGGGAACTTATCATCGGTCAAGCTTTGGTTACACCAACAGTTTGACATGAAGGACTTGGGAGAAGCTAATTATGTTCTAGGCATTCGTCTCTTCAGAGATCGAAAGAACAAAATGATAGCGTTATCCCAAGCTTCATACATAGATAAAATAATTGACAAATATGCAATGCTAGAGGCAAAGAAAGGCTCACAACCTTCTATTGCCGGTTTAACTCTTTCATTGGATGACTGTCCCAAGACATCGGAAGAAAGAGAGCGTATGAGTAAGGTCCCTTATGCATCCGCTGTGGGTAGCCTTATGTACGCTATGCTTTGCACTCTCCCGGACATATGTTTTGCAGTAGGTATGGTGAGTCGATATCAAGCGAATCCTGGAACCAAGCACTGGCAAGCAGTAAAGCATATACACAAGTATCTTAAGAGAACGAGGGATTATATGCTAGTGTATTCTGGATGGGACCTAACACCCGTAGGATACACGGACTCAGACTTCCAGACTTGTAAGGATTCGAGGAAATCGACATCTAGATCAGTGTTTTTACTCGGAGGAGGCGCCATTGTGTGGAGGAGCGTGAAGCAGGGCTGCACAGCTGACTCTACTATGGAGGCTGAGTATGTGGCTGCGGCTGAGGCATCTAAAGAAGCAGTTTGGCTCCGTAAGTTCTTTAGAGACCTTGAGGTCATTCCGGGTGTTGACAAGCCTATCACACTTTACTGTGATAATACAGGGGCTATTGCCAACACAAGGGAATCTCGGCACCACAAGAGGACCAAGCACATCGATCGGAGGTATCACATTATTAGAGGGCATGTGGAGACAGGACAAGTGGATGTATGTAAGATCGCGTCCGAGGACAACATCGCTGATCCCTTTACTAAGACTTTGGTAGCTACAAGCTTTGAGAGGCATGTAGAGGCGATGGGGATGCGTAACATGGCACATCTACTGGCTTAGGGCAAGTGGGAGATTGTTAGGAAATGCCCTAAGTATTAGAGACATTTTGATGTATTCATTTTGAACTGGATAATAAAATTATACTTAGAGGTTATTCATTACATTGCTATCTGTCCTCGTCTTATTTACATGTTAAAGTAAATGTAAGCAAATATGGCTCACTGACTGCTTGTGTTAAAACTGTTAGAACGTTGCATGCAATGGACTTTTGTATGCGAGAAGACAATGTTCTAAAGTTAGCAGTCTAAACTATGGTCTGTAGTCTATGGGGTTAGACCGAGCATCTAACTCATGTTAAGACTATTATGTTGTCTAAAGCCTTAGAGGGGACGGTCTGTCTTGACTGTCTGGAGATGGACTCCCAAGTAGAGACATGGATATGTTGCTTGGTGGTGACATATTAGACCGGGACTAAAGCGTGATTGATCTACGTAATCCGCTATGAGTGGATCAATCTGCTTTTGACGTTCATTGTGCAATAACCTTAATCCTGAGTAAATGAACTACTTCATGTATATGACTTGTGTACTTTGATGTTCCAATGGCTAAAGCGTCTCAGAAGTAGTAAGCTTATAGACCGGTTCGTTGGGTGCATGACTTGTATACGATGAAGGGTTTGTTTGCAGATATCGGAATCATAGCTCTGAGGAGTTAAAGGTATCCTCTTAAAGGCATTATACTGAATGTGAAAATGGACAAGGCCTTGGGTCGTCTGCTGGGCGGATGACTTCTTATTCACATATGGTGAATAATCATTTTCTAGATTCGGTAGTATAATGGAACTTTAAGATAGCCTGATCAGTAGGATTAAACGGACTTTGACCTAAGGCTGATCATGGATATCATATGAGGGTTTTGCATATATGACAAGGTCATTGGATGGTAGCTCGTCACAGGCTTACGTAATACGGTATATAATTGGGAGTTCAGTTTCAGGTTTATAGTGGTGTGACTCTGAAATTAGTGATCATATGATTGAGTTGTTCGGTACAGAATGATGATAATATGGAATCACGGGAGCCCGATTATATATGTCCAATCAGTCCCTCTACTAGCTCCACATAATTCCTTAACGTTTGGCAAATTGATTTGTGTATGCTATTGGCTAGTTTATTATGCATGGATGGTGATGACACAGGATTAGGATGGTAGACAAGATTCTCTCCGGTTGGATTCAGATTTTGTTTTGGATAATAGAGTACACAATTATTCGAACTCCAAATAAAGTTGCCATGATTTTATTTGAGATTGGATTGGAGTTGTAGAAAATTATCCATGAGAACAAGAATATGAAACACAACCGTTTTGTGGAATTTGAAATTTGAATTTTGAAATTTGAAATTTGAATTTTGAAATTTGAAATTTGAATTTTGAATTTGAAATTTGAATTTGAAATTTGAATTTGAAATTCGAATTTGAAATTTGAATTTGAAATTTAAATTTGAAATTTGAAATTTGAAATTTGAAATTTGAATTTGAAATTTGAAATTCAAATTTTGAATCACAGTCCAAGTAGGATTCGAATTTGTTGTGGAAAATCCACAAGGTTTGAAATTCGAATTTGAGTTGGATTTGGAGAGGATAATCTTGTTAGAATCCTACTTGAATTTTGAATCCAAATCCCAACAAATAAGGGACGAAATTTTGAGGATAATCCTCATGAAAGATTTCGGATTTTGTGGATAAGATTCAAGGGAATATTCAAGCTTCAATCCTAGTTGAATTTGGTTTCTCTCTCCTCCCAAAAGTGGCCGAAATTTTGGATCCCTAATCCTAGGAAATTCGGTTATTTTTGGATAAGGTTAAGATGAGATTTTGCTTGAGAAATCCTAGTGGAATTTTGATTCTCCCTTATCCTAAAAGTGGCCGAAAATTTGGAGGATTTTCTCCTTGTGAATTTCAGATTTTTTGGTTGGAAAAAGGAGATAAAATTCTAGCTAAAATCTTGTTAAGATTTGGATTGGATTTATCTAGAAAAACCGAATTTAATTGTGGAGATTCTCCCTTGGAAAATTCGGATTTTTTGGGTTTGGATAAGGGAAAATATCTTTTCCTAGTCCAATTCAAATTCAGAGATTCACCTCATGCAGGTCTATAAATAGAGGTCCTGCCACTCCAGTTCTCTCAGACCATAGACTCTCAGGTGAGCAGGCTTATTGTTGCACAGCTCATCGTGACAATAAAGTTCTTTAGAGATCTGGGTGGTCGGAAGAAGACTAGCAGTGCTAGCATACCGATCGAGGTTCAGAGTGCCCACACACTCAGCCATTCGGGAATTGGAGAATAGTAGAGAAGGCTAGTTGGTTGAAGCCTCCGGTCATTCTCCTCCTGCATATTGGCGTCCTTGAGGTATGAGTTTTAATTGTTGTTGATTTATTGTATATGGCATCATGAGATATTTAACGATCTTAAATTTTTTAATTGTTCCGCTGCGCCACTCTGATACGTTTTTACCGGTTTATTTTCCTACAAATTCAACTTGTAATATGGTACACGGCCTTCAACACGCCCATGTTCATGACCGTGTACCTCCTGGTTTCTCACTACATGGCCGTGTTATTTACTATCTAGCGTGTAATTGTACACGGCTTGATACACACCCGTTTTCAAGCCCGTGTACCTCTCGGGTTGTAAATTTTTTCCTATACATGGCCGTGTATTCTTCTACACACCCGTGTTCTTCAAAATTTTTATATTTTTAACTCTAAAATCTTTATTTTGAGTCCTAGAATTTTATTTAAGTCATTCTAGGTCCTTTTAGGTCTTTTCCGAGCCTTTTGAAAATTTTTGGTCAAATTAACCATTTTGCCCCTAACGGGTCTCGGGACCGTAACTATTTCGTTCTATCGTTTTTCTCAAATTTTCTAAGCCCAAATATCTTAAAATAATATTTCCTAGGCTTCTATATTATTTTTACAGCTCAATTCGCTATAAATTCTCAATTATCTATTTTTCCGGCCCTCGGTTACTATTTATCCATTACCTAGGGTCGTGTCTCATTTTTCGAGCGTTTCGGAGCCTCAAATGGTCGTTTTACTACTCTTGAAACACTTTTTTATCCCGTTTCCAAACCTCAGTCCTCGAAAGGATCGGGTTTCCTATCCCAACTTAATATTTTTCCTCGTTTCCCAAAATACCCCTATCATGAAAATTTTTCCTGTTTTAGGCATTTTAGACATTAAGGGTCGGTTTACTATTCCTTTTGGGTTGGTTTTCCGTTTTCAATTCTAATCCACCGACGCATCTCAGTTTCCTTTCCAAGTTCAATACTTTGACCCATCGTTTCCCGAAATGCCCTTAGGCCATTTTAAAAATTTCGATAGCATTTCCGCTTGTATTTTTAGGTATCCCGGCATTAGGTATGCCTCAGAACCTTTGTACCTGCCACGTACTAAACTTTGTATAAAAAGTTTCCAAACTTTGTATAAAAAGTTTCCACGTTAACCAATATTCAAGAATCAATACAAAATATCAAATTTTTTCCAAAACTAGTCTTGGTTTATCATGTTAATCATCACCAATTATTTTTCACATTTTATTCTTAGGTTTTCAATGTACGAATCAATATCAAAACCTAACAAAATTTTCATTCTAACCCTAGCATTAGCCATGGATTTTCATGCAAAAACACGTAGAAAACCTTGCTTTCTTTCATAGGGTTTTTATCAACATTCCACATTCTTATTCAACACTAAAATTTTCCATTTTCTAGTGTTCATCACTGACAGTTTTAGCATGAAAAATGCATCAAAATTTTCTTGTTTCCTGATTCCAATTCATGTTTATTTCATCATATAACCAAATGAACATAAACACTAAACCAAAACACAAATTTCCAAATCATATTTCACACCAATGAGCCATGGATTTTTTTTTGAAACCATGCAAAATTTTTGCTTGTTTTTAAACCCTAAATCATGCTTCAAATTCTACAACGCCAAACTAATCACAACATCAACAAAACATCAACTTTTTCAATGTTTTTCTACTCTACAAACCCACGGATTTTCACCAAGAAAATCAAAGGAAATTGCTTCAATTTAGAAGGTTACCTTATCTAGTTGATGGCTTGATACTAACAATGCAATGAAAGCTAAGTTTGGTGTGGAATTTAAAACAAAAATTTGGCTTAGAAAGGGGGAAAGGCTCAATGATTTGGGGCTGCAAGAAATGGCAGGAGTATGGCTAGTTTTTCCTTTTTTTTCTTATGAATTTTAATGCGTATTTATAGGCAAAAGCTAAAGACCACTTAGTAAAATTTTTCTAACAATTTGCTAATTATTCAAGGATCAAAGTGCTAAAATTTTGGGGCCAAAATCAAAATTTTTTCTTCTTCCTTTCCAAGTGTCCAAATGGCCTTTTTCCAAAATATTTAAAAAATTTTCAAATATCTTTTTGGCAAGATCATGGCCATTGATCAAAAGGTAGGATGATCCTAGCCTTACACCTTTCATATTACTTTCCAAACCAAAGAAATAATAATGGATTTATGACATCAACATGATGATGTTATCCTATTATACATATTAATTCACTAATTAATTCGTGGTCAAATTTTGACCGAAAGCCAAACCAAATGGAACTTTACCGAAATCACGTAGGCGGGTTCCGGGTGCCTCCTGTGTGATCGGTTTTTTTTTTTTTTTTTTTTGCTTTCGTTTGGTCAAAATTCTTTACCATAAATTTCTATTATTTTAGTGCATTTCAATGCACTTTCTAGGGTTTTTGGCTCTGTTTTCGAACCGTCTCACCTAATTACATCTAGTAGGATTTTCCATCCCCGAACTCACTCACTTTAACACTGTCAGAACATTTTTACAGTATTCTCAATAGTATTAAAACATAACCTTTTCATACTTTATTGATTAAAATTCATACATATATGCAATTTTAACCTACTCTAAGAATCTGAAATTCTCGGTTGTCACAGTCATCCCTCCTTATAGAATTTTTGTCCTCGAAAATTTTGAATAAGTGGGGGTACAAATTTCTAATTTTGTCTTCATGTTCCCATGTAGCCTCTTTAATGTTGTGATTTTTCCATAGCACTTTGACTAATGGGATCTTCTTATTCCTTAAAACTTTATCTTCTCATGCCAGGATTTGAACAGGTCTCTCCTCGTAAGTCAGATCTTCTTGAATCTAGATAGGTTCATGTTTCAGCACATACGACGGATCTGATATGTACTTCTGTAGCATCGACACATGAAACACATTATGCACTGCTGATATTTCTGGAGATAACGGCAATCTATAAGCGACTTTACCGATGCGTTCGATAATCTCATATGGTCCAATATATCTTGGACTCAATTTCCCTTTCTATCTAAGCCGAGTTATTCTTTTCATGGGTAAAACTCTTAGGAATACAAAATCACCTTCGTTGAACTCCAGGGCTCTTCGTCTCTTGTCCGCATTGCTCTTCTGTCGACTCTGGGCTATTTTCATCTGTTACTATATTTTTGTAACTGCATTCACGGTCTCTTGTATGAAATCCGTCTTATGCAGTCGTTTTTCTTGTAAATCGTACCAATGAACTGGTGATCTGCACTCCTTTCCATATAGAGCTTCATAGGGTGCCATGCCTATCGAAGCTTGGTAGCTGTTATTATAGGAAAACTCTACCAATGGAAGTTTCTCATTCTAGCTCCCTGGGAAATCTATTGTACATGCACACAGCATGTCTTCTAGTGTTTGAATATTTCACTTAGATTGCCCATCTGTCTGTGGATGAAAAGTTGTGCTCAAATCCACTTCTATTCCCATAGCTTCTTGCACACATGTCCAAAAGTTTAAAGTAAATCGTGGATCACGATCTGACACAATGGATTTAGGAACTCCATGTAACTTGACTATGTGGTTGACATACAAGCTCGCTAACTTTTCCAACAAAAAGGTCATTTTTATGGCAGTGGACCTTGCCGTCTTTATCAATCTATCGACAATGACCCAAATGGCATCATAACCTTCTCGGATTTTTGGTAGTCCTACCACAAAGTCCATCGTGATATGTTCCCATTTCCATTCAGGAATTTCCAACGGCTCTAATTTTTCGCCTGGATGACGATGTTCAGCCTTAACCTTCTGGCACGTCATACATTTGCTTACAAACTCAGCAATGTCTTTCTTCATCCCTTTCCACCAGAATTGTAGCTTCAAGTCCTAAGACATCTTATTGGCTCTGGTATGTACTGAATATGGCGTTTCATGGGCTTTTGCCATAATTCGCCTTCTTAATCCTTCATTGTCTAGAACTTGAATTCTTCCCTGATGTAGGATTAATCCTTCTTTAGATGCTTCCTCTTGCGAACTTGTTAGCTTCAGGTCTCACTTCTGAGCCTCCTTGATGTTCTCATACAACGTTGACTCTAGTTGTAACGCAGCCAACTTTCCAACTATCAGTTCCATCTTCAGCACGTTGATTTCTTGTTGCAATAGCTTTGGAAGTTTTCCAATCGACAGTTGCTACGAGACAGTAGATTTCCTACTCAATGCATCTGCAACACAATTGGCTTTTCCTGGATGATAGAGGATTTCACAATCATAGTCTTTGACCAGCTCTAGCCATCTTCTTTGCCACATATTTAGCTCTTTTTGTGTGAAGAAATACTTTATACTTTGGTGGTCAGTATAAATCTGACACTGAGCTCCATACAGATAGTGTCGCTAGATCTTTAATGCAAACACTACTGCGGCAAGTTCCAAGTCGTTCGTGGGATAATTTTTCTCATGGTCCCTTAATTGACGTGGGCATAAGCAATCACCCTATCGCATTGCATCAGGATAGCTCCTAATCCCATCTTCGAGGCATCGCTGTATATCACGAACATCTCCCCTTTAGTAGGAAGCGTAAGTATCGATGCGCTTGTTAGTCACTTCTTCAACTCTTGGAAGCTTCTTTCACATACCTCTGTCCACTCGTACTTCCTCTCCTTACGTGTTAAAGCTGTAAGAGGTGCAGCGAGTGAATCTCTTTACAAATCTTCTGTAATAGCCGGCTAGACCTAAGAAACTCCGTATTTCTGTCATGCTCTTAGGTGCGAGCCATTCGTTGATTACCTCCACTTTTGCAGGATCCACAATGATTCCTTCATGAGAAACCACATGTCCAAGAAAATGTACTCTATCCAGCCAAAATTCACATTTGGAGAATTTGGCATAGAGTTGATGCCTCCTTATCATCTGCAAGACAGTCTTTAAATGCTGCTCATGCTCCTTGCGAGTCTTTGAATATATAAGTATGTCATCGATAAACACAATGACGAACTTATCCAAATATTCTTTAAAGACTCGATTCATCAAGTCCATAAAAGCTGCTGGCACATTTGTAAACCCAAACGGCATCATAAGAAATTCATAATAACCATAGCGGGTTCGAAATGCAGTCTTATGGATGACACTCTCCTTGATCTTCAGCTAATGGTATCCTGATCGCAGATCAATCTTGGAGAATACTGCTACGCCTTTTAGTTGATCAAACAAGTCATCAATTATAGGTAATGGATACCTATTCTTGACAGTAACTTTGTTCAATTCCCGGTAGTCAATGCACATGCAAAATGGTCCATCTTTCTTCTTGATAGATAATATGGGAGTACCCCATGGGGAATAGCTCAGTTGTATAAATCCTTTGTCAAGAAGCTCCTTCAACTGTTCCTGTAATTCTTTTAATTTGACTGGTGCCATTCGGTGTGTTGCCTTTGAAATAGGTGTAGTTCCTGGCATCAACTCAATCTGAAAAGAGATTTATCTTTTAGGTGGTAATCCTGGTAATTCTTTTGGGAAGACATCGATGAATTCCTTTACAATCGGGACATCTTCGGGTTGAAGCTTCCATTCTCCTTGCACATCCACTATATATGCTAAAATCCAGCACAGCCACTAGACATTAGCCTTCTTGCTTTCATTGAATTGATCATCATCTTCGTTGGTTTATGTGACGATCCATCATACTTAAAACAGTCTTCTCCGTCGGGTTGGAATATTATCTTCCACTTCTGACAGTCAATCATGGCTTGGTACTTCCCTAGGAAATCCATTCCTAGTATCACATCGTAATCAGCCAGCTCCATCACGATCAATGCTGCATATATCTCCCTACTTGCCACAATTATTGGTATATGAGGTAACTAATAATTGGACATCAGGACTTCCCCCGAGGGTAGTGTAGTTCTAAATGTCATACCCATATTGTCTTTAGGATATCCTATCCTATTCACAAACTAGTATGAAATGAAAAAATGCGTAGCTCCAGAGTCAAATAAAACAGACACCAAATTATTAGTGACAAAAAGCTGACCTGTCACTACATTTGACGTTCCAGCTTCCGCATCTTCCTTTTGTGTGTATCGTGACTCTAGCATCTGCTCAGGCAAGTGTTTTTGTCTTTCTTGCCTCTCAGACTAGGATGAACCTTCATCTTTGGCCTACAGTGAATGTGCCTGGGGATGTTGTTGTTGTGACTGAGACAATCCTTACACATTTTGCCTATTCTCCGGATAGTTCTTGGCAAAGTGATCATCCTTCCTACATTGGAAACAGGCATTTAAGGCAAGTCTGCATCGGCCTGCATGCCTTTTCCTGCAGTTCACACAATCTCGGACAATAGGGCTAGCATTATTGTTCATTCTCCTCTGCTAGTTCCTATTTCCAGGATTATTTCCTTTTCTCTTCCCCTGGGATTGCTGACCAGAAGTACTTGGCTGTCCGGCCTTAGTATTCTGATTTTGCTTGCTGCTCTGTCCAACTTGAGATACAGTTTGTGTAGCTTTGGCCAACACCTTATCCTTCTTTTTAGCATCCCATATCTTTTCTCCCTCTTTCTTCTGTCGGACCAGATAATATTCTGCCCTCAATGCACAGTTAACACAATCAAGTATAGTGTCAGGTGGCGTCAACCCACTGTCCACCAATGCTAAGATCTCAGGATGGAATATTCCTAACATCTTCTGAATTTTCTCCCTTTCAGTGGTAACAACATACAGACACAATCGAGATAGTTGATCGAACTTACTGCAAACTTCTATCACAGTTATGTCCTCCTGTTTCAACTCTGTGAACTCTCTTTGTTGTGGTCGTAGCAGTGCAGGGTTGTAATATTTCTGATTAAATTCCTCCAAAAAGTCCAACCAAGACATCGTATACATGTTTCTTTTTAGCTTTACTGACTCCCACCAGAACCTTGCATCCTTCTTCAAAACAAAGGACGTACATATAATCTTTTCCTGATAATTCAGCTCCATAAACTCCAAGATCATATGGAGTGAAGACAACCATTCTTCTGCTTCTAGAGGGTTTATGAATCCCTCAAACTTTGGTGGCTTCATCCATCAAAATCTTTCATATAATGGCTCATGGTTAAGTTGGGGTTGTGGTTGGGGCTCTACTTCTTCTTTTGGTACTATTGGCGGCACTTCTGGTTCAGGTGCGGCCATTTGTGGGTTCTGGCCCTCTTCTTGACCTTGTCTTTGCTCCATTTGTTCCAGTCTTTGTCTTAATTCAGCATTTTCTGTCATTTGAGCTTTAATCAAAGCTTCCAACTCATCCACTCTTTCAGAAAGGACTGGACGCCCTCTCATATTTCACAGATTCCTTGGATTCACCATCTTATCCTATTTCCTATAATCGCATAAGAGTCAATTGTTAGATTTTCACAAACATACTTTTACAATGGTAAGTAAAAATATAGTTTTCGTCATCACGTAATTTCCAACATTTCATCCCTTGAACATGTTAAAATGTGATTATCATTTCTTTTCATTTCAAACGTTTTCAAAAGTACATCAGTTCGAAGGCTTTTCTCAAAATAGCCTTTCGATACAGTCATATATACACATATACCGACATATATATACATTAGTACATCACATGTATTTCTATACCTAGTCTCCTAGCTGGGGTTGTTCTGGAATGGACAAAAATTCAATTAGATCTATTTCTTCCTCATCCGTTCCATTTCCGGCCTCAGACGGTGTTGATCCTTCAACTGGACCCGTACCTTCTGGTTGCCTCGACGGACCAGCCTCATGGTCATTCGCCATCGGTTCAGATCCATACAAGCGATCTAACATTGTTTCCTGTAGCAACTGTTCATGCCTCTTGCACACCATGCGCTCCATCATCATTTCTTCCTCTACTTTAGCTACAGTGACAATAAACTCACGCAAAGTAGTAGGGTATAAAGGGGTTTACCCTCTGTCACAGGTCAATAGTGAGTCCCTTCCAAAATATGTCACAGAAATCATCATTTGTGATATTGGATAGAGGACATGTCCTTATGACGCTATCCTGAAATCTGACTACATACGAGAATACAGTATCGTTCAGCATCGTTTGCTGTCTTTCTGCCTTCAAAACAAAGTCTTTGACATCTGCATACTTGGGCATAGTCAGTGGTGGTGGTACTGTCTTGCTCTCAAGGGTCTAGAACTGGTGCTGCACTCTTCTGCAGAAACTGCTCCAGCATGACTTGGCGAAATTCAGCCCAATCCAGTGCTAATAGCATCTCCTGATCACAATACTCCCAATATAACCGTGCGTCCTCATGGAATGTGCCAATGGCCATCAAAACCTAACAATCCTCATCTATATCAAACTGGCACATGATGATCTCTACATCATGTAGCCAGTCCCGTGTAGAGATCCCCTGCTGACCTCCCTCGAATGTAGGTGGATGACTGCCTCTAAAAGCATGTACCGGTCACACTTATACCCTAGCTCCTATGCGAGCTCGATCTCCCACCACTGGAATATCTATTACTACCGGTGGGTTTACGATCGATCACGGAGGTGGTGCTTATACCGGTGCTGGCGCTAACGGCTCAGGTACTGATGGTTGCTGTACAGTTTGCCTGATCATGGATGGTCTAACCACAGGCCTAGTCCATACCCGGAGCGGTCCTCTCAGTTGGTATGGGTGAGGTCACATATAAGGTGGTCTAGTCATCTTAAATCCTACAAAAATAGATAATCTCGAATAAACGAAAAGTTAACTAATTTAAAGAAAGCTAACTTACTTGGATTGAAGAACAAGTCACGTTTCATGCTGATAGGGATATAATCAACTGCTCTGATACCAACCTTTGATGCCCCTAATTCCGATTACCTGCAACTGTCATGAACCGACTATTTTGCCGACCAAGACAGCTCGTGTGCCGAATCTGGGTTGTTAATTTAAAACTCTTTTTCTTAAACTCTCATTTTTCAGGGTCTGAAAATTTCACCCACAATTTTTTTTTTCTTTTTAATACATACTTTCTTGAAAAGTAAGCTAAGTATAAAAGCCATGTAAAATACAATACTAACTTTTAGTTGTCTTTTGGAGTATAACATAATGTATAATATACAAAATATTTATACTGCATTTTTTTTTTCACAATCTCTTCAATTCACCAACTTCAAAAGCTCAGCGGAAGGCTTTTGGCAGGACCAAGCCCACGGTGAATTCCCTATCCCATCAACACACACGCACATCCTGCCGCCATCAATAAAGTCTACCGGATAGGTTTCTGTTAGGAAATGCCCTAAGTATTAGAGACATTTTGATGTATTCATTTTGAACTGGATAACAAAATTATACTTAGAGGTTATTCATTACATTGCTATCTGTCCTCGTCTTATTTACATGTTAAAGTAAATGTAAGCAAATATGGCTCACTGACTGCTTGTGTTAAAACTGTTAGAACATTGCATGCAATGGACTTTTGTATGCGAGAAGACAATGTTCTAAAGTTAGCAGTCTAAACTATGGTCTGTAGTCTATGGGGTTAGACCGAGCATCTAACTCATGTTAAGACTATTATGTTGTCTAAAGCCTTAGAGGGGACGGTCTGTCTTGACTGTCTGGAGCTGGACTCCCAGGTAGAGACATGGATATGTTGCTCGGTGGTGACATATTAGACCGGGACTAAAGCGTGATTGATCTACGTAGTCCGCTATGAGTGGATCAATCTGCTTTTGACGTTCATTTTGCAATAACCTTAATCCTAAGTAAATGAACTACTTCATGTATATGACTTGTGTACTTTGATGTTCCAATGGCTAAAGCATCTCAGAGGTAGTTAGCTTATAGACCGGTTCGTTGGGTGCATGACTTGTATACGATGAAGGGTTTGTTTGCAGATATCGGAATCATAGCTCTGAGGAGTTAAAGGTATCCTCTTAAAAGGCATTATACTGAATGTGAAAATGGACAAGGCCTTGGGTCGTCTGCTGGGCGGATGACTTCTTATTCACATATGGTGAATAATCATTTTCTTGATTTGGTAGTATAATGGAACTTTAAGATAGCCTGATCAGTAGGATTAAACGGACTTTGACCTAAGGCTGATCATGGATATCATATGAGGGTTTTGCATATATGACAAGGTCATTGGATGGTAGCTCGTCACAGGCTTACGTAATACGGTATATAATTGGGAGTTCAGTTTCAGGTTTATAGTGGTGTGACTCTAAAATTAGTGATCATATGATTGAGTTGTTCGGTACAGAATGATGATCATATGGAATCACGGGAGCTCGATTATATATGTCCAATCAGTCCCTCTACTAGCTCCACATAATTCCTTAACGTTTGGCAAATTGATTTGTGTATGCTATTGGCTAGTTTATTATGCATGGATGGTGATGACATAGGATTAGGATGGTAGACAAGATTCTCTCCGGTTGGATTCAGATTTTGTTTTGGATAATAGAGTACACAATTATTCGAACTCCAAATAAAGTTGCCATGATTTTATTTGAGATTGGATTGGAGTTGTAGAAAATTATCCATGAGAACAAGAATATGAAATACAACCGTTTTGTGGAATTTGAAATTTGAATTTTGAAATTTGAAATTTGAATTTTGAAATTTGAAATTTGAATTTTGAATTTGAAATTTGAATTTGAAATTTGAATTTGAAATTCGAATTTGAAATTTGAATTTGAAATTTCAATTTGAAATTTGAAATTTGAAATTTGAAATTTGAATTTGAAATTTGAATTTGAAATTTGAAATTCAAATTTTGAATCACAGTCCAAGTAGGATTCGAATTTGTTGTGGAAAATCCACAAGGTTTGAAATTCGAATTTGAGTTGGATTTGGAGAGGATAATCTTGTTAGAATCCTACTTGAATTTTGAATCCAAATCCCAACAAAAGTGGGCGAATTTTTTGAGGATAATCCTCAATGGAAAATTCGGTTTTTGTAGATAAGATTCAAGAGAAAATTCAAGTTTCAATCCTAGTTGAATTTGGATTCTCTCCCTCCCTAAAAGTGGCCGAAATTTTGGAGGCTTTATCCTAGGAAATTCGGTTATTTTTGGATAAGGTTGAGATGAGATTTAGCTTGAAAAATCGTAGTGGAATTTTGATTCTTCCTTATCCTAAAAGTGGCCGAAAATTTGGAGAAGATTTTCTCCTAAAGATTTCGGATTTTTTGGTTGAAAAAGGGAGATAAAATTCTAGTTAAAATCTTGTTTAGATTTGGATTGGATTTATCCTAGGAAAACCGAATTTAATTGTGGAGATTCTCCCTTGGAAAATTCAGATTTTTTGGTTTGGATAAGGGAGAAAATCTTTTCCTAGTCCAATTCGAATTCAGAGAATCACCTCATGCAGGTCTATAAATAGAGGTCCTGCCACTCCAGTTCTCTTAGACCACAGACTCTCAGGTGAGCAGGCTTATTGTTGCACAGTTCATCGTGACAATAAAGTTCTTTAGAGATCTGGGTGGTCGGAAGAAGACTAGCAGTGCTAGCATACCGATCGAGGTTCAGAGTGCCCACACACTCAGCCATTCGGGAATTGGAGAATAGTAGAGAAGGCTAGTTGGTTGAAGCCTCCAGTCACTATCCTCCTGTTCATTGGCGTCCTTGAGGTATGAGTTTTAATTGTTGTTGATTTATTGTATATGGCATCATGAGATATTTAACGATCTAAAAATTTTTATTGTTCCGCTGTGCCACTCTGATACGTTTTTACCGGTTTATTTTCCTACAATTGGTATCAGAGCCATCTCATGACTATGCCATGTACATAAATTAGACAATTACTTAGTCTTTTTATTTATGTATGGATTTGATATTTAGAGAGTGGCATTCTAGGGTTCCTTTATGTTGTTATCATGTATTATGTATAAAGTATGTGGTTATTTTAATTTTTTGAATTATTATAAGCATGCTTATTTATGCCGGTTATGGTTCCTTAGAATTTAGAAAAATTGTATCTAGGAATTTTTATGTAACCATGGGAGCAGTTTATTAACACTGTAATTTTCCCATGGATTTTAATTCTTATCTCTTAGATTTTTTATGTTTAGAATTTTTTGTACACCGGAAACGGTTTAGGAATTTTTTATGTAATTATTCTTGGAGGAGATTGAAGATTGAAGACCGTAATTTATTTTTCCCAAAAGTTAAATTTAATTTAAAGGTTGAAATTTTGAATGTGTGGAAAATTTCAATTTAATTGGGATTCAAATTAATTTTTGGAGATCCTAAAAGATAAATTGGAATATGGCATGAAAATCGAGACACGACCCCTCGGGATAGGCCGACAAACCTTGGTGGGGCTGCAGCCCCTGCCTTCGAGCAGGATGGGGCTGCGGCAGCCCCTGTACAGGCCCACACCACCCACGGCCGCAGGCTCTGCCTGCAGCCAAGGGTGGCCGTGGCCTGCCCAAGGCTGGCCGCAGCCTGGGTGTGCAGCCTCTGGCTGCAGGCGCTGCCTGCAGCCTGCCGGCTGCTGCGCCCAGTCTGGGCGTGCAGCCTGGTGCTGCAGGCTTGGCCTGCAGCCCGGCAGGCTGCACAAGGGGCGGCCGTGGGCTGCCAGCCCCTCCGGGGTTGGTGGCTGCCCACGGCGGCTGCCGCCTTCACGGGCGGCGGTGCGGCGGTCCAAAATTTGAAATTTTGATTTTTAAATTTGAGATTTAATTTTAAATCATGTTTAAAAATATGTAATTGAAAATTTAAAATTTTTGAAATTACATATTATTACACATGATGTTTAAAATTGTTTAAAATTTAAATTTGAAGTTTAAATTTGAAATTCGAATTTGGAATTTGAATTTGAAATTTAAATTTTAAATAATTCTTGGGATGAGAAATAAATGGAGAGGCTGCATAAAGATGGATACAAGAAGACGGAACAAAATTCAAGACCCAAAGAATGCTTTGGATGGAATTTTGTAATCTTTATTTTCTTTGTTCTAGGATGGAACCATAGCTTGGTTATTCTGTCAATTATTTTTCTGTGATATGTCATGGATGTATAAATATGTATTGATGGATGTTTTGTATGCATATTTGATAACATGTCATATAGGATAGGTGAGTGCCGCTCATACTATATTGATCATACATAATTTGTCAAAACTTGCATGTTTTTCAAAATATTGAGTGGGAGAGGGTTTTAAACAAAACCCACGGCCTCCATTGTTGATCCATATGTGAAAGCATGGTAACGCCTCGCGTCAGTTCCGACCTGACCACACCCCTCGGTAGGTGTTTACCGCCGCCGGTATACTAGATTGGATCTCCTATGTGGAAAACGTGTTCGGGTGCGATCCTATTCATGACCACCCCTCGGTGGCTTGGTAGGACGTGGATCGGGCTACGTAAACAATGGTTATACACTCAAGACTCGTTTAGTTATTAACCTTCCCTAGAAGCTCTGTTAACTAAACTGGTGGCCAAATAAGCGGTTATTAATATATGTCTTAACCTTGGAGGATTTAAGGTAACATATATTAATTGGACGGGGTCCATGTTCCGGCTATTTGTTCTCATGACCACCCCTCGGTGGCTTGGGGCAATAGATGCTGAGAATTACCGTTGCAATGCTACATGTTTTTTCAAGTTTCATGTAGGAACATACTTGTATGTTTTATTTGCTAAATTATCTGCATATTTGCTTGGGCTTTGTAATGATGTCTAGTATAATTTTATTTCAGTTCAAAATGTCACCGACACCCCTCATTTCGATACTTACTGAAAATAAGTTGAATGGCGACAATTGTAAAGATTGGAAAAGAAATCTATTAATAGTTCTCAGCTGCGAGAGACACAAGTTCGTACTGGACGAACCATGCCCACCTGGGCCCAAACCTGACACACCACTTGAGGAGGTCCCGGTTGCCTATAATCGTTGGAGAGAATCCAATGAGATAGCTCGATGCTACATCCTTGCTAGCATGACGAGTGCTTTACAAAAGCAGCATGAGACTTATCAAGTTGCTGGGGAGATCATGGATAATCTGGAGGACATGTTCGGAGGCCAAGAAAAATTGGCTCGACAGTCCGCTATCACCAGCATTATGAACTCCAAGCAAAAGGCGAGTACTTCGGTGAAGGACCATATAATCACTCTAATGGGATTCTTCGCTGAGGCTGTCGAGAATGGTGCTGAGTTGGACTATAACACCCAGATCGAGATGGTGTTCAAGACTCTGTCTAAAGATTTTGTGGGGTTTAAGGCCGCATACAATCTGGCGACAAAGGAGTTAGGACTTACCGAGCTCATGAAGCAACTACAGGCTTATGAGCGGATGATCAGGGATGAGGATACGGTCCGACCTAAAGGAGAGGCCAATTTGGCGGAATCTTCCAATCCCTCACGGAAGAGGAAGAGGCCAAATAAGAAGCAAGTGGCTTCCAGTTCTTCTAATCCTCCTGTCTCGGACGGGAAGAAGAAGAAGAAGAACAAGAAGCCAAAGGACCCTAAAAAGTCCAAATGCTTCCACTGTGGGAAGGTAGGTCACTTCAAGAAGGCTTGCCGGGAATTCCTAGCCTCCAAGGGCAAGGAAGGTAAGGAACTTCATTACTGAGAAGCATGTTTGGTGGAAGAATCGAAAGACACATGGGTCATTGATTCGGGCGCCACTAATCATGTTTGTGTTTCTATGCAGGGGTTCGTGGAAACGAGAAGTCTACATGATAGGAGCCTCTCGTTGCGGACTGGAGATGGTAGCTTTATGGTGGCTGAGGCAGTGGGAGACGTTCATCTTTATTTTGATCAATTTAGGTTTATTTTATTGAAAGACTGTTTTTATGTTCCTAATTTTAGGAGGAACCTTATATCGGTAGCTTGTTTAATAAAGGATTCTTATTCAGTTTCTTTTAGTAAAAGAGTTGATATTCGTAGAAATAAGTCTTTTATCTGTTCTGGATGGATGGATGGAAACCTATATTTGATCAGACCAAAGATGTACTCACTGCTTGACACTGAATTAATTGATAACTCTAAAAGGTTGAAAGTTTCTCACTCTAACAAGGCGTATCTTTGGCATTTAAGACTTGGTCATATTAATCAGGATAGGATTCAAAGATTGGTGAAAGACGGTCCTCTGGAATCTCTGGAGGAGGTACGACTTCCCCAATGTGAGTCTTGTCTAGAGGGTAAGATGACTAAGAGGACTTTTGGAGCTAAGGGTACAAGGGCACAGGAGCTCTTAGAAATTGTGCACACTGACGTATGTGGCCCCATGAATGTCACAGCACGAGGAGGGTTCGAGTACTATGTCTCTTTCATAGATGATTACTCGAGGTATGAATATGTGTATCTGATGCACCGCAAGAGCGAAACCTTTGACAAGTTCAAAGAGTATCGTACGGAAGTGGAAAAGCAATTGGATAAATCCATAAAGACACTTCGATCTGATCGAGGTGGCGAATACCTCTCCGATGAATTTCTAGGACATCTTGTAGAGAATGGGATATTATCCCAATTGACTGCACCTGGTACTCCACAACAGAATGGTGTAGCCGAAAGGAGAAACAGGACCTTATTGGATATGGTACGGTCCATGATGAGTTACTCAACGCTGCCATTATCATTTTGGGGACATGCTTTACAAACGGCGTGCTATATTCTGAACCAGGTTCCGAGCAAATCAATTCCTAGAACTCTGTATGAATTGTGGCGTTGCAGGAAGCCCTCCCTTGGACATATGAGAATATGGGGCTGCCCAGCACATGTACTGGATGGGGATGCGAAGAAGTTGGAACCAAGATCAGAATTGTGCATGTTTGTAGGGTATCCAAAGGGAACTAAAGGAGGTCTGTTCTATAACCCGAAGGAACAAAAGGTCATTGTCTCAACCCATGCGACATTCTTGGAGGAAAGTCACATGAATGACTTTAAACCTCGAAGCAAAGTGGTGCTAGAGGAGTTATCGGGTTAAAGAACTGCTCCACAGATTTCGGTCTTGGACGCAAGTCCAAGTTCCAGTGAAAGACCTGCAGACGATCAACAATTTAGGGTGCCTCGTCGTAGTGGGAGAGTTTCTAAGAAACCTAATTTCTTTATGTATGATGCTGAGGTATACCAGGCCGAGGCTCATGAGCATGAGGAAGATCCGGTCACATATGATGAAGCTATAAAGGATGTTGATTCTAGATCTTGGAAACAGGCTATGAACAGTGAGATGGATTCTATGAAATCCAACTCTGTTTGGGAACTTGTAGATTTGCCGGATGGGATAAAACCCATTGGATGCAAATGGGTCTACAAAAGAAAGAAGGATGCGGAAGGGAGAGTGGAAACTTTCAAAGCTAGACTGGTTGCAAAGGGATACACGCAAAAGGCTGGAATCGATTACGAGGAAACCTTTTCGCCTGTTGCTATGCTGAAGTCTATCCGTATTCTTCTGTCCATTGCTGCGGCTCTCGATTACGAGATCTGGCAAATGGATGTCAAGACGGCATTCTTGAATGGCCATCTTGAAGAGTGTATCTATATGATATATCCCGAAGGGTTCGTAGCAAAAGGCCAAGATAGGAAAGTCTGCAAGTTGCTTAGATCCATTTATGGATTAAAGCAGGCATCCCGCTCATGGAACCAGAGGTTTGATCAAGCGATTAAGACATTTGGTTTTGAGCAGAACGTTGATGAACCTTGTGTTTATAAACGTATTACGGATGGAAAAGTGGTCTTTCTGATACTCTATGTCGATGATATACTACTCATTGGGAATGATGTAGGGAATTTATCATCGGTCAAGCTTTGGTTACACCAACAGTTTGACATGAAGGACTTGGGAGAAGCTAATTATGTTCTAGGCATTCGTCTCTTCAGAGATCGAAAGAACAAAATGATAGCATTATCCCAAGCTTCATACATAGATAAAATAATTGACAAATATGCAATGCTAGAGGCAAAGAAAGGCTCACAACCTTCTATTGCCGGTTTAACTCTTTCATTGGATGACTGTCCCAAGACATCGGAAGAAAGAGAGCGTATGAGTAAGGTCCCTTATGCATCCGCTGTGGGTAGCCTTATGTACGCTATGCTTTGCACTCGTCCGGACATATGTTTTGCAGTAGGTATGGTGAGTTGATATCAAGCGAATCCTGGAACCAAGAACTAGCAAGCAGTAAAGCATATACTCAAGTATCTTAAGAGAACGAGGGATTATATGCTAGTGTATTCTGGAGGGGACCTAACACCCGTAGGATACACGGACTCAGACTTCCAGACTTGTAAGGATTTGAGGAAGTCGACATTAGAGGGCATGTGGAGACAGGACAAGTGGATGTATGTAAGATCGCGTCCGAGGACAACATCGCTGATCCCTTTACTAAGACTTTGGTAGCTAGAAGCTTTGAGAGGCATGTAGAGGCGATGGGGATGCGTAACATGGCACATCTGCTGGCTTAGGGCAAGTGGGAGATTGTTAGGAAATGCCCCAAGTATTAGAGACATTTTGATGTATTCATTTTGAACTGGATAATAAAATTATACTTAGAGGTTATTCATTACATTGCTATCTGTCCTCGTCTTATTTACATGTTAAAGTAAATGTAAGCAAATATGGCTCACTGACTGCTTGTGTTAAAACTGTGAGAACATTGCATGCAATGGACTTTTGTATGCGAGAAGACAATGTTCTAAAGTTAGCAGTCTAAACTATGGTCTGTAGTCTATGGGGTTAGACCGAGCATCTAACTCATGTTAAGACTATTATGTTGTCTAAAGCCTTAGAGGGGACGGTCTGTCTTGACTGTCTGGAGCTGGACTCCCAAGTAGAGACATGGATATGTTGCTCGGTGGTGACATATTAGACCGGGACTAAAGCGTGATTGATCTACGTAGTCCGCTATGAGTGGATCAATCTGCTTTTGACGTTCATTTTGCAATAACCTTAATCCTGAGTAAATGAACTACTTCATGTATATGACTTGTGTACTTTGATGTTCCAATGGCTAAAGCGTCTCAGAGGTAGTAAGCTTATAGACCGGTTCGTTGGGTGCATGACTTGTATACGATGAAGGGTTTGTTTGCAGATATCGGAATCATAGCTCTGAGGAGTTAAAGGTATCCTCTTAAAAGGCATTATACTGAATGTGAAAATGGACAAGGCCTTGGGTCGTCTGCTGGGCGGATGACTTCTTATTCACATATGGTGAATAATCATTTTCTTGATTCGGTAGTATAATGGAACTTTAAGATAGCCTGATCAGTAGGATTAAACGGACTTTGACCTAAGGCTGATCATGGATATCATATGAGGGTTTTGCATATATGACAAGGTCATTGGATGGTAGCTCGTCACAGGCTTACGTAATACGGTATATAATTGGGAGTTCAGTTTCAGGTTTATAGTGGTGTGACTCTGAAATTAGTGATCATATGATTGAGTTGTTCGGTACAGAATGATGATCATATGGAATCACGGGAGCCCGATTATATATGTCCAATCAGTCCCTCTACTAGCTCCACATAATTCCTTAACGTTTGGCAAATTGATTTGTGTATGCTATTGGCTAGTTTATTATGCATGGATGGTGATGACATAGGATTAGGATGGTAGACAAGATTCTCTCCGGTTGGATTCAGATTTTGTTTTGGATAATAGAGTACACAATTATTCGAACTCCAAATAAAGTTGCCATGATTTTATTTGAGATTGGATTGGAGTTGTAGAAAATTATCCATGAGAACAAGAATATGAAATACAACCGTTTTGTGGAATTTGAAATTTGAATTTTGAAATTTGAAATTTGAATTTTGAAATTTGAAATTTGAATTTTGAATTTGAAATTTGAATTTGAAATTTGAATTTGAAATTCGAATTTGAAATTTGAATTTGAAATTTCAATTTGAAATTTGAAATTTGAAATTTGAAATTTGAATTTGAAATTTGAAATTCAAATTTTGAATCACAGTCCAAGTAGGATTCGAATTTGTTGTGGAAAATCCACAAGGTTTGAAATTCGAATTTGAGTTGGATTTGGAGAGGATAATCTTGTTAGAATCCTACTTGAATTTTGAATCCAAATCCCAACAAAAGTGGGCGAATTTTTTGAGGATAATCCTCAATGGAAAATTCGGTTTTTGTAGATAAGATTCAAGAGAAAATTCAAGTTTCAATCCTAGTTGAATTTGGATTCTCTCCCTCCCTAAAAGTGGCCGAAATTTTGGAGGCTTTATCCTAGGAAATTCGGTTATTTTTGGATAAGGTTGAGATGAGATTTAGCTTGAAAAATCCTAGTGGAATTTTGATTCTTCCTTATCCTAAAAGTGGCCGAAAATTTGGAGAAGATTTTCTCCTAAAGATTTCGGATTTTTTGGTTGAAAAAGGGAGATAAAATTCTAGTTAAAATCTTGTTTAGATTTGGATTGGATTTATCCTAGGAAAACCGAATTTAATTGTGGAGATTCTCCCTTGGAAAATTCAGATTTTTTGGTTTGGATAAGGGAGAAAATCTTTTCCTAGTCCAATTCGAATTCAGAGAATCACCTCATGCAGGTCTATAAATAGAGGTCCTGCAACTCCAGTTCTCTTAGACCACAGACTCTCAGGTGAGCAGGCTTATTGTTGCACAGTTCATCGTGACAATAAAGTTCTTTAGAGATCTGGGTGGTCGGAAGAAGACTAGCAGTGCTAGCATACCGATCGAGGTTCAGAGTGCCCACACACTCAGCCATTCGGGAATTGGAGAATAGTAGAGAAGGCTAGTTGGTTGAAGCCTCCGGTTACTCTCCTCCTGTTCATTGGCATCCTTGAGGTATGAGTTTTAATTGTTGTTGATTTATTGTATATGGCATCATGAGATATTTAACGATCTAAAATTTTTATTGTTCCGCTGCGCCACTTTGATACGTTTTTACCGGTTTATTTTCCTACAGTTTCTTACCTGCAACATGAACAAACTGATGAGCTAACAGGCTCAGTAAGTTCAAACGTACTTAATAAAAATCATATGGATTCAAAAATATTAAGTGCATGTTTGGTTTTGTTTCCAAAACAGATTTCACGATTCCCTAGGAAATCGATTTCAAAATCGGTGTGAAATTGTGTTTGGTTTGTATTGTTTTTGAAAACAGATTTCAAAACGAATCCAAAATCTCCTTTGCTTCCAACGTAAAATTGAAAACGACTAAAAGTTGTTTTCTCTGATTTTATTTTTCTCATTTCTCCTATTTCTCCCATTTAATTATTATGGTTAATTAAGATTTAATTGATATAGTAATTACTTAAATATTATGGTTATTAATTTTTAATTCATTTTTCAATTAAAAAATTTTATTAATTTTTAATTTTTGGTATTCATAATAATTTTTTTTAAATCAAACATAAATATGTTTTTATAGAATACTTATAAAATGACTGGTTTTCAAAAATATAACCAAACAAAGTTTCACTTTTTTGTTTCTCAAAACATACACTCAGAAAATAAAACCAAACACAATTTCAGAAACGTTCTCAGAATTGTTTTCAAAACGATATCAAATTCAGAGAATTTAAAAACATAATAGATTTCAAAAACAATACCAAACGCTACCTAAAAACTCAATCTCCTATGAATAGTGACTTTGACCTTTGATTGATGAATAGTAACTGTTACCATAACTGGTTACTATTCACATTACCCTAATGAGATACTATTCACATCATCCTAATCGAGTTTACTACACTTGGTGTAAGTTTCGGTTATGGTCAATTATAATTTTCATCATTTTATTGATTATTCTTTCTCTATTTATATTCTGGTGTATAGCTATTTTTATGGCAGTATCGATAAATTATTGCGTGTTGACTGGGAGGGCCTAGGGAGCGACCCTAGAGCTTCCGCCTCCACAGCCCTTATATCTCCGTAGGACCTGAAAAACCTCCACCACAATGTTGGAGGGGCGGTATACCTTAAATGGTTTTATTACCATCTTTCAATTATAGTTATGACCAAGTGACATTAATCGTCACCTCAAGGTCACTAACCTCCATCGCCCATAGGCCTCAAATATTCTTATCTTTAAAATGCGGGATATGTTATACTAACTAATCCCCAAATGTCAACAGGACTTGATTCCCACTGTACAACTAATACATAACAAAGTAATACAGTATTTCATGTTGCAGACATGAAAATGCTTGAACTTACCAATACTGCAATAATGTCCACTTTTGGAACTCTTCCACAGTTCTATCTCTAGTTTGGGTTCCTACAGACATAATACTATTTGTTAATACCTTATATTAATTATCACTTTAAATATATTTATTTTGTGATAAATTTTTCAACATAATTCAACTTGTAATATGGTACACGGCCTTCAACACGCCCATGTTCATGACCATGTACCTCTTAGTTTCTCTGTTTACTATCTAGCCTGTAACTGTACATGGCTTGATACACGCTCGTGTTCAAGCCCGTGTACCTCTCGGGTTGTAAATTTTTTTCTATACACGGCCGTGTATTCTTCTACACGCCCGTGTCTTTCAAAATTTTTAGATTTTTAACTCTAAAATCTTTATTTTAAATCCTAGAATTTTATTTAAGTCATTCTAGGTCCTTTTGGGTAATTTCCGAGCCTTTCGGAAATTTTTGGTCAAAATGGCCATTTTGCCACTAACGGGTCTCGGGACCGTAATTATTTCGTTCTATCGTTTTTCTCAAATTTTCTAAACCCAAATATCTTAAAATAATATTTCCTAGGCTTCTGTATTATTTTTACTACTCAATTCGCTATAAATTCTCAATTATCTATTTTCCCGGCCCTTGGTTAGTATTCATCTGTCACCTAGGGTCGTTTCTCATTTTTCGAGTGTTTCGGAGCCTCAAATGGCCGTTTCACTACTCTTGCAACACTTTTTTATCTCGTCCCCGACCCTCGGTCCTCTAGAGACTCGGGTTTCTTATCCCGACCTAATATTTTTCCCCGTTTCTCAAAACACCTCTATCATGAAAATTTTTCCTATTTTAGGCATTTTAGACATTAAGGGTCGATTTACTATTCCTTTTGGGTTGGTTTTTCATTTTTAATTCTAATCCACCGAGGGGTCCCAGTTTCCTTCCCGAGTTCAATATTTTGACCCCTCATTTCCCAAAATGCCCTTATGCCGTTTTAAAAATTTCGGTAGCATTTCCTCTTGTATTTTTAGGTTTCCCGGCGTTAGGTACGCCTCAGAAACTTTGTACCTGCCACGTACTATACCAAAGGCCTATTTCATACAATGTTTCCAAACTTTGTATAAAAATTTTCTACATTAACCAATATTCAAGAATCAATACACAATATCAAATTTTTTCCAAACCCAGTCTTGGTTTATCATGTTAATCATCACCAATTATTTTTCACATTTTATTCTTAGGTTTTCAATGTACAAATCAACATCAAAACCTAACAAAATTTTCATTCTAACCCTAGCATTAGCCACAGATTTTCATGCAAAAACACGTAGAAAACCTTGCTTTCTTTCCTAGGGTTTTTATCGACATTCCACATTCTTATTCAACACTAAAATTTTCCATTTTCTAGTGTTCATCACCCACGGTTTTAGCATGAAAAATACATCAAATTTTTCTTTTTTTTTTTTTATTCCAATTCATGCTTAATTCATCATATAACCAAATGAACATAAACACTAAACCAAAACACCAATTTCTAAATCATTTTTCACACCAATGAGCCATGGATTTTTTTTGAAACCATGCAAAATTTTTGCTGGTTTTTAAACCCTAAATCATGCTTCAAATTCTACAACACCAAACTAATCATAACATCAACAAAACATCAACTTTTTCAATGTTTTTCTACTCCACAAACCCACGGATTTGCACTAAGAAAATCAAAGGAAATTGCTTCAATTTAGAAGGTTACCTTATTTAGTTGATGGCTTGATACTAAAACTGCAATGAAAGCTAAGTTTGGTGCGGAATTTAAAACAAAAATTTGGCTTAGAAAGGGGGAAAGGATCACGGATTTGGGGCTGCAAGAAATGGCAAGAGTTTGGCTACTTTTCAATTTTTTTTCTAATGAATTTTGATGCCTATTTATAGGTAAAAGCTAAGGACCACTTAGCAAAATTTTTCCAACAATTTGCTAATTGTTCAAGAATCAAAGTGCTAAAATTTTGGGACCAAAATCAAAATTTTTTCTTTTTCCTTTCCAAGTGGCCAAATGGCCTTTTTCCAAAATATTTATAAATTTTTCAAATATCTTTTTGGCAAGATCATGGCCATTGATCAAAAGGTAGGATAATCCTAGCCATACACCTTTCATATTACTTTCCAAACCAAAGAAATAATAATGGATTTATGACATCAACATGATGATGTCATCCTATTATATATATTAATTCACTAATTAATTCGTGGTCAAATTTTGACCGAAAACCAAACTAAACGGAACTTTGCCGAAATCGCGTAGGCGGGTTCCCGGTGCCTCCGGTGCGATCGATTTGTTTTATTTTGCTTCTGTTAGGTCAAAATTCTCAACCGTATATTTCTATTATTTTAGTGCATTTCAGTGCACTTTCTAGGGTTCTTAACTCTGTTTTCGAACCGTCTACCCAATTATGTCCAGTAGGATTTTCCATCCCTGAACTCACTCACTTTAACATTGTCGGAACATTTTTACAGTATTCTCAACAGTATTAAAACACAACGTTTTCATAATTTATTGATTAAAATTCATACATACATGTAATTTTAACCTACTTCGAGAATCTGAAATTCCAAGTTATCACAGTAATTTATTTTTCTCAAAAGTTAAATTTAATTTAACGGTTGAAATTTTGATTGTGTGGAAAATTCCAATTTAATTAGGATTCAAATTAATTTTTGGTGATCCTAATGGGTACATTGGAATATGGCAGGAAAAGCAAGGCACGACCCCTCGGGATAGGCCATCGGCCTTGGTGGGGCTGCAACCCAGCCCTCGGGCAGGATGGGGTTACGGCAGCCCCTATCCAGGCCATGACCACCCACGGCCGCAGGCTTTGCCTGCAGCCATGGATGGCCGTGGCCCACCCAAGGGCCGGCCAAGCCTTGGGGTGCAGCCCATGGCTGCAGGCCCTGCCTGTAGCCTGGCGGGCTGCTGCGCCCAATCGAGAGTGCTGCCGGCTGGACTGCACCTGGCCTATGGCCGTGGGTTGGCAGCCCCTCAGGGGCTGGGGGCTACCCACGACGGCTGCGGGAATTCTTGGGCCTGTAGGCCGATGAGCCGAGAAACAAAAATTTTGATTTTTAAATTTGTGATTTAATTTTTTAAAATCATGTTTAAAAATATGTAGTTGAAAATTTAAAGTTTTTTTGAAATTAAATATTATTACACATGAAATTTAAAATTGTTTAAAATTTGAATTTGAAATTTAAATTTGAAATTCGAATTAGGAATTTGAATTTGAAATTTAAATTTTTGGGATTTAAATTTTAAATGATTCTTGGGATAAGAAATAAATGGAGAGGCTACATAAAGATGGATACAAGAAGACGAAATAAAATTCAAGACCCAAAGAATGCTTTGGATGGAATTTTGTAATCTTTATTTTCTTTGTTCTAGGATGGAACCATGGCTTGGTTATTTTTCTGTCAATTATTTTTTCTATGATATGTCATGGATGTATAAATATGTATTGATGGATGTTATGTATGCATATTTGATAACGTGTCATATAGGATAGGCAAATGCCGCTCATACTATATTGATCATACATATTTGTTAAAACTTGCATGTTTTTCAAAACATTGAGTGGGGGAGGGTTTCAAACAAAACCAAAGGCCTCCATTGTTGATCCATATGTGAAAGCATGGTAATGCCTCGCGTCAGTTCTGCCCTGACCATACCCCTCAGTAGGTGTTTACCGCCACCGGCATACTAAGTTAGATCTCCTATGTGGAAAACGTGTTCAGGTACGATTCTATTCATGACCACCCTTCGGTGGCTTGGTAGGATGTGGATCGGGCTATGTAAATAATGGTTATACACTCAAGACTCGTTTAGTTATTAACCTTCCCTAAAAGCTCTGTTAACTAAACTGGTGGCCAAAATAAACGGTTATTAATATATGTCTTAACCTTGGAGGATTTAAGGCAACATATATTAATTAGATGTGGTCTATGTTTTAGCTATTTGTCTCATGACCACCCCTCGGTGGCTTGGGGCAATAGGTGTTGAGAATTACTGTTACAATGCTACATGTTTTTCAAGTTTCATGTAGGAACATACTCATATGTTTTATTTGCTAAATTATCTATATATTTGCTTGGGCTTTGTAGTGATGTCTAGTATAATTTTATTTCAGTTCAAAATGTTACCGACACCCTTCATTTCAATACTTACTGAAAATAAGCTGAATGGTGATAATTATAAAGACTGGAAAAGAAATCTACTGATAGTTCTCAGTTGCGAGAAACACAAGTTCGTGCTGGATGAACCATGCCCACCTGGGCCTAAACCTAACACACCGGTTGAGGAGGACCTGGTTGCCTATACTCGTTGGAGATAATCCAATGAGATAGCTCGATACTACATTCTTGCTAGCATGATGAGTGCTTTACAAAAGTAGCATGAAACTTATCATGTTGCTAGGGAGATCATGGAAAATCCGTAAGACATGATCAGAGGCCAAGAAAAATTGGCTCGACAGTCTGCAATCACCAGCATTATGAACTCTAAGCACAAAGCAAGTACTCTGGTAAAGGACCATATGATCACTGTAATGGGATTCTTTCCTGAGACTGTCGAGAATGGTGCTGAGCTGGACTACAACACCCAGATCGAGATGGTGTTCAAAACTCTGTCAAAAGATTTTGTGAGGTTTAAGGCTGCATACAATCTGGTGACAAGGGAATTAGGACTAACCGAGCTCATGAAGCAACTCCAAGCTCATGAGCAGATGATCAGGGATGGGGATGCGGTCCAACCCAAAGGAGAGGCCAATTTGACAGAATCTTCCAAACCTTCATGGAAGAGGAAGAGACCAAATAAAAAGCAAGTGCTTTCCAGTTGTTCTAATCCTCTTGTCTTGGATGAGAAGAAGAAGAAGAAGAACAAGAAGCCCAGGGACCCTAAAAAGTCCAAGTGCTTCCACTGTTGGAAGGTAGGTCATTTAAAGAAGGCTTGCCAGGAATTCCTAGCCACCAAGGGCAAGGAAGGTAAGGAACTTCACTATTTAGAAGCGTGTTTGGTGGAAGAATCGAAAGACACTTGGGTCATTGATTCGGGTGCCACTAATAATATTTGTGTTTCTATGTGGGGGTTCGTGGAAACGAGAAGTCTACATGATAGGAGCCTCTCGTTGCGGACCGAAGATGGTAGCTTGGTGGTGGCTGAGGCAGTGGGAGATTCCTATCTTTATTTTGATGAATTTAGGTTTATATTATTGAAAGACTGTTTTTATGTTCCTAATTTTAGAAGGAACCTTATATCGATAGCTTGTTTAATAAAGGATTCTTATTCAGTTTCTTTTAGTAAAAGAATTAATATTCGTAAAAATAAGTCTTTTATCTGTTCTGGATGGATGGATGGAAACCTATGTTTGATCAAACCAAAGATGTACTAACTACTTGACACTGAATTAACAAAAAACTCTAAAAGGTTGAAAGTTTCTCACTCTAACAAGGCGTATCTTTGGCATTTCAGACTTGGTCATATAAATCAGGATATGATTCAAAGATTGGTGAAGGACGGTCCTCTAGAATCTCTAGAGGAGGTACGTCTTCCTCAATATGAGTCTTGTCTTGAGGGTAAGATGACTAAGAGGTCTTTTGGAGCTAAGGATACTACGGTTCAGGAACTCTTAGAAATTGTGCACACTGACGTATGTGGCCCTATGAACGTCACAGCACGAGGAGGGTTCGAGTATTATGTCTCCTTTATAAACGATTACTTGAGGTATGGATATGTGTACCTGATGCACCGCAAGAGCGAAACCTTTGATAAGTTCAAAGAGAATCATGCGGAAGTGGAAAAGCAATTAGGTAAATCCATAAAGACACTTCGATCTGATCAAGGTGGCGAATACCTCTCTGATGAATTTCTAGGACATCTTGTAGAGAATGAGATATTATCCCAATTGACTGTACCTAGTACACCACAATAGAATGGTGTAGCTAAAAGGAGAAACAAGACCTTATTGGATATGGTACCATCCATGATGAGTTATTCAATGCTACCGTTATCATTTTAGGGATATGCGTTACAAATGGCTTGCTATATTCTGAACCAGGTTCTAAATAAGTCAATTCCTAGAACTCCGTATGAATTGTGGCATGGCAGGAAGCTCTCCCTTGGACATATGAGAATATAGGGCTGCCCGGCACATGTACTGGATGGAGATGCGATGTGGCAGACTGGAAAATTCCTACAGTGTTACCTAGGATTAAGCTAGGTTTTTCTAAGAATTTTTGTGAATAGAATGAAAGAACACTATGTTTATAAATAAAAAGATAAAAGTATTAATGATAATAAATAAATGTTTTGAAGGAATTGAAATCTCCAAAAATAGTTAAAGAATAAAGTTTATGACCGAGAAAGTGATTTCGGACCAAAACGCTCAGAATAGAGTGGTTTCGGTATCCGAAAAAGATAAAATATAAGAAATGGCAAGTTAAATTAAAGAAGGTAAGATAAGTATTTTAGAGTTTTTAAGAGTTTTGAGATTGAATTATATCGAACCAATCGCACAGGAGGTGTCAGAAACCCGCCTACGCGATTTCGGTGAAAGTTCCGATAGTTTGACTTTTGGTTAAACTTTTACTCTGGATTAATATAATGAGGAAAAAGTAGATGATGTCACAACTGATTTATTTCTTTTAAATAAATGTGGTAGTTGGTTTCAATGATTATGGTTTAAAGTAATTTTTATCAGGAAATATGCTGTATCAAGAAATTAGTCAAGATGACCTTTTCTTGAAACAAAACTGATATATTTGGAATTAGAATGCTCAAATTAGCTATTTGAGTATAAAAAGTAATTTTGGATCAGGAGACATGTAGTATTAAGAAATTGGTCAAGATGGCTTTTTCTTGATATAAAACTGATATATTTATAATCAGCATGCTCAAATTAGTCATTTGAGTACAAAAAGTAATTTTTGACCAGGGAAACATGCAGTACCAGAAAACTAGTCAAGATGAACTCAAATAAAGTTCAAACTGATAAATTTGGGCTCAGCACGCCCAAATTAGTCAGTATAGCCTATCAGCATGCTCAAATTAGTTAATTGAGTATAAAGGTAATTTTTGACTGGAAATTCGCAGTATCAGAAACTGGTCGAAATGACCTCGGATGAAAATGAAACTGATATAATTGGGTTCAGCATGCCCAAATTAGTCAGTATAGCCTATGTTGAAATTTTGGACAAAAAAAGTATAAATAAGGGTAAAAAATCAGAAATTTAAAAAAGGAGCCCATAATTTTCTCCCATTTTCTCTTTCCTCCCCCTACACGAAAATGAACAGTAATCAACTATCGAAAACGGTGTCTGTTTTCATCACCGTCGGTCTCATTGGAAACCTCTCAACGAGCTGAGTCCAACGGTGGGTTGACGTAATGGAGGAGACGCCGGAAGAGCCCACACATGCCACTGGTGGCCAGAAATTTCAAACCGCCGTATCTCTGCCGTCCGACCTCCGATCAAGGTGATTCTGGTCCCAAAAGTTTTGTGGTGAAGAAGAGAACCAAACAAATAGCTCATTTCACCTTAACAACCACCGGATCGCGTCACCTGAAGCTTCGTCGTCATCGCTGTGTCGCCGCTGTGAAACTCGTCGTTTCCGGCAGAGTTGAGCCACACTACCAGTACCAAAATGTTCAGAATTTCATGGGGAACAAAAGCCCCAAATCAATTTTGGGGAAAAAAGTCGGGAAAATGGAGATTCAAGCTCACCGCCACCGTCGTACTTTCGGGAGTTAATTTCCGACAATAGGAGCTTTAATTGGTGAAATTGACACCACCAATGAGTTCCTCACGTCGAGATCTACGAGATGGTGGTCGTCTTTCTCCATGCCACCGCCGGTCAACACCGGTCAACGCCGGTCAACGCGATCAACGGCCACCGGACCCTAAAAATTGAAAAATGGCCCGTTAGCCTAATTTGGACATTCTGGACACATCCGCGGAGTCAGAATTACAAGATGGAATTTCAAATGTAAAGAACAGAGCATCAAAGTTTATGCATGTGAAACCGAACGGTCCGTTTGATCATTGGTGGGATGATTTCTGTAGTGATTTCGGTCCCTTCATTCCTTATTTATTGTTTTGGAATGATTATATATTAATTATGTACTTTTACATGTGAAATTGTAAGAAAAATGGACTATGTATGAAAAATAGTCAAACAAGAAAATGTGAAAAATGTAAAGATTTTTACATAAAAGATTGAGTTTTTATGTAAAAATATAGGTTCTGATATAGTACGTGGTAGAATAGAAATAAGTTAGATGGTTTCGAGGCGTTTCCTAAACGCCGGGAACCCAAAAATTAAGCGAAAATGCTGCTGAAGTTTCAAAAATGGCACAGAGGGGTATTTTAGAAACCGAAGAGTAACAATGTGGTCGGGATGGAAACCCGATCCCCCTCGGTGATTTAGGCCTGAAAAAGAGGATTAACGACCTAGGGTCAGAATAGTGCCACTCAAGGGTTGGTGAATAGTAACACGAGCATTTTGGCAATTAATGCTAAAAAAGCTCGAAAAAGCTTAAGAAAGATACTTTCATGATTTTTGGGTTTAGAAAATCCAGTCAAAGTAATAAAATGAAAATGATACAACCTAAAAACCCGTTAGTGGCAAAACAATCATTTTGATCGAAAATTTCAAGAATGATAGAAAAAGATCCTAATGGACTTAGAATGACTTAATTAAGATTCTAAGGGCCAAAACTAAGTTGTAAATCATGGAAAAGCAAGGTTAAGATGAAAAATCACATTAGGGGCAAAATGGTAATTTTGCAAATAAAAGAAATGATATGAATGAAAGAAAGAAAGAAAGAAAGGAAAGAAAAAGAAAGAAAGAAATGAACAAAAGAATGAAGGGAAGCAAAAAGAAAAAGAAAGAAACAATGAATAAATGAACGAACGAAAAGCTAAAGTAAAGAAAGATAAATATAAGCAAGATAATAAGATTGAAAATGTAAGGTTGGCGTACCGGCCTCCCCAGTGTGAGGTTTTCAGTCTATAGCCTCCACACAGAATGTGATGCTACCCAAAGGGCAGTAGTTGGCTGACCTTACCCCAAAAGGCATGGTAGTTACAATCCATCCATAAAACACGGTGGATTAAGATGACCGTGAGGTTGATTGGTGGGTCGCTCCCCCTTTCCCCCATTGGTCTGCACGCATTAGGTATGTTCAACCACGGGCCCACAAGTGAAAGATAAAGAAAGGAAAGATAAAGAGAGAAAAGAAAAGAACAGAAAAGAAAAGAATGTAAAGTAAAGAAAAGTTAAGAAAAGCTAAGAAAAGAAAAGAACAGAATGATAGGACATGAAAGAATGAATGAACAATAGAAATGAAAGTTAAACAATATGAACGAAAGAACGATCAATGAAAATGAAAGTTAACTGAGAAAAGAAAAGAAAAGAATGACATGAAAGAAGAAAGAACAGAAGAATAATGAAACTAAATGAATGAAAATGAAAGAATGAAAAAATGAGACTAACATGTATGCATATGTTATGATATGCATAAATTGATATGCATAAGTAAGTCTTATGAATTTTATGTATGTTCAAGATGTTTAAGCATACATTATGTATGCTATGTTTAAATTTATGTGTGTATACATGTTTTTTATGATGTTAAGTATGTTATGCGTAAGAGGGTAAGCATACATTGTGTATGCTATGTTTAAATTATGTTATATTAAAGAACATTAAGATTGTTCTCAATGTTAGAATATATTAAGTATGAAGTTGAAAGTAACGTATGATATATGTTATGTTAATGTTCTGATGCCACAGTTGGTATCAAATATGCTCTGTCCAAAAAAGTAGGAGTTATTATTTTGTCATGAATGTATGTTTGAACTTACTGAGCTTATCGCTCACAAGTTTGTTTATGTTGCAGGTAAGCATCCTGCACAACGATAAGACAAGTAATGAATGACGAATGAGATATGCATGTGCCAATGGACTGAGCGAGGGTTATGGTACTACTATGAGTCTTTCGATAAGCTGTTTAAAAGAGAAATGAAAAAAATATTGAAATGATGTTTTATGATGTATATCATGTTAGGAAATGCCCTAAGTATTAGAGACATTTTGATGTATTCATTTTGAACTGGATAATAAAATTATACTTAGAGGTTATTCATTACATTGTTATCTGTCCTCGTCTAATTTACATGTTAAAGTAAATGTAAGCAAATATGGCTCACAGACTACTTGTGTTAAAACTGTTAGAACGTTGCACGCAATGGTCTTTTGTATGCGAGAAGACAATGTTCTAAAGTTAGTAGTCTAAACTATGGTCTGTAGTCTATAGGGTTAGACCGAGCATCTAACTCATGATAAGACTATTATGTTGTCTAAAGCCTTGGAGGGGACAGTCTGTCTTGACTGTCTGGAGCTGGACTCCCAAGTAGAGACATGGATATGTTGCTCGGTGGTGACGTATTAGACCGGGACTAAAGCGTGATTGATCTACGTAGTCCGCTATGAGTGGATCAATCTGCTTTTGACGTTCATTGTGCAATAACCTTAATCCTGAGTAAATGAACTACTTCATGTATATGACTTGTGTACTTTGATGTTCCAATGGCTAAAGCGTCTCAGAGGTAGTAAGCTTATAGACCGGTTCGTTGGGTGCATGACTTGTATACGATGAAGGGTTTGTTTGCAGATATCGGAATCATAACTCTGAGGAGTTAAAGGTATCCTCTTAAAGGCTTTATACTGAATGTGAAAATGGACAAGGTCTTGGGTCGTCTGCTGGGCGGATGACTTCTTATTCACATATGGTGAATAATCATTTTCTTGATTCGGTAGTATAATGGAACTTTAAGATAGCCTGATCAGTAGGATTAAACGGACTTTGACCTAAGGCTGATCATGGATATCATATGAGGGTTTTGCATATATGACAAGGTCATTGGATGGTAGCTCGTCACAGGCTTACGTAATACGATATATAATTGGGAGTTCAGTTTCAGGTTTATAGTGGTGTGACTCTGAAATTAGTGATCATATGATTGAGTTGTTTGGTACAGAATGATGATCATATGGAATCACGGGAGCCCGATTATATATGTCCAATCAGTCCCTCTACTAGCTCTACATAATTCCTTAACGTTTGGCAAATTGATTTGTGTATGCTATTGGCTAGTTTATTATGCATGGATGGTGATGACACAGGATTAGGATGGTAGACAAGATTCTCTCCGGTTGGATTCAGATTTTGTTTTGGATAATAGAGTACACAATTATTCGAACTCCAAATAAAGTTGCCATGATTTTATTTGAGATTGGATTGGAGTTGTAGAAAATTATCCATGAGAACAAGAATATGAAACACAACCGTTTTGTGGAATTTGAAATTTGAATTTTGAAATTTGAAATTTGAATTTTGAAATTTGAAATTTGAATTTTGAATTTGAAATTTGAATTTGAAATTTGAATTTGAAATTCGAATTTGAAATTTGAATTTGAAATTTAAATTTGAAATTTGAAATTTGAAATTTGAATTTGAAATTTGAAATTCAAATTTTGAATCACAGTCCAAGTAGGATTCGAATTTGTTGTAGAAAATCCACAAGGTTTGAAATTCGAATTTGAGTTGGATTTGAAGAGGATAATCTTGTTAGAATCCTACTTGAATTTTGAATCCAAATCCCAACAAAAGTGGGCGAATTTTTTGAGGATAATCCTCAATGGAAAATTCGGTTTTTTGTGGATAAGATTCAAGGGAAAATTCAAGTTTCAATCCTAGTTGAATTTGGATTCTCTCCTTCCCTAAAAGTGGCTGAAATTTTGGAGCCTTAATCCTAGGAAATTCGGTTATTTTTGGATAAGGTTGAGATGAGATTTAGCTTGAAAATCCTAGTGGAATTTTGATTCTTCCTTATCCTAAAAGTGGCCGAAAATTTGGAGAAGATTTTCTCCTAAAGATTTCAGATTTTTTGGTTGAAAAAGGGAGATAAAATTCTAGTTAAAATCTTGTTTAGATTTGGATTGGATTTATCCTAGAAAAATCGAATTTAATTGTTAGGATTATCCTATGAAAAATTCAGATTTTTGGTTAAAGATAAGGGAGAAAATCTTTTCCTAGTCCAATTCGAATTCAGAGAATCACCTCATGCAGGTCTATAAATAGAGGTCCTGCCACTCCAGTTCTCTCAGACCACAGACTCTCAGGTGAGCAGGCTTATTGTTGCACAGCTCATCGTGACAATAAAGTTCTTTAGAGATCTGGGTGGTCGGAAGAAGACTAGCAGTGCTAGCATACCGATCGAGGTTCAGAGTGCCCACACACTCAGCCATTCGGGAATTGGAGAATAGTAGAGAAGGCTAGTTGGTTGAAGCCTCCGGTCATTCTCCTCCTGCAAGATTGGCATCTTTGAGGTATGAGTTTTAATTGTTGTTGGTTTATTGTATATGGCATCATGAGATATTTAACGATCTAAAAATTTTTATTGTTCCGCTGCGCCACTCTGATACGTTTTTACCGGTTTATTTTCCTACATATCAAGTTACGATTTAGTAAATGTTTTACCACTATACGATTTGCAAGTTTTGAAGTTGAAGAAAGAAAAAAAAAATTATTTCCAGTTTCTCGTTAAAATGAATATATTAAAGAAATTATGTTAAAACTAAGATACCAGCCATCGTAGGTGGTATCAGAATAAGTTAAAAGTAAGTTGCCGACGACCCACTGAGGTGACAGTCTATCATAGTAGACTCTAAGGCTCGACTATGCGAGTACTATTAGCCTCCATGAAGGGTTGGCCATCACATGCGAAGAAGTTAGTGTGACGCCCCGTGCCCTCAGCGGCCCGGACCATCACTGAAAATTATTACTTGCTTCTTTAGCTTTTACTTATACTTCCTCTTTAAAACCGATACTTAAACTTGTTGAATTTAATACCATAAATTCAGAGGGATTTTTTTTTTAATATACGCGTACGTATTTACTATTCACGTACGTATACTATTAAAATGCAGAATTTGAAAAACATAAGGATTTCAATTATACATACACACTTATATACTTGTTTATCTGATTAATATTAACCAGACACTATTTAAATATACTATTCATACATATACTGTTTACTGTTCCAAAATACCAATTAATCTTTACTATTCAAAATACTATTTAACTGTCACCGTTCAAAATACTATTTACTCATACTGTGTGGAAGAATACTCGCGGTGTATCCATAACCTCATACTCACATCCATCTCCGCCGCCATCATCGCCCCTTGGTGTTTGCGCTATAGGAAGCTCACCTACACCATGAACACACTCCGTGAGCTTTACGCCCAGTAAGTACAATATGTTAACCGCAAAACATGTTTAAAACAGAACACATACTTAAAATCATAAGCATGACATATATCACTTAATAAATCACATACTATATAAGCATATCACATATCAGCTCACATATCATGTCATCACATAACATGGCATAACACTGAATATAAAACTTCACATACTTTATGCATGACAGAAACATCGTGTACTGTATGCACTCTACTGAAAAAGAAAGCATAGAGAACTATAACTAATGCATGCTCCGGTTATGTTCATTTATACTTCAAACTTCTCTTTTCTTTTCTTGTCTATTTAGGGCCCATGTGTCAGTACCGTGTGCGTGCAGACCAACGGTAACGCTCGAGGTCAACTAATGCCGAAGAGCCATCAACTGATGCTCAACTTTTGGCCTTGACTTTCTTTAACTGGAAACCCCTTCGACTGAAGGAGTCGGTACGACACACCTACTTGTTTCCATCTTGTTTAACTGTTCTAGCCATACGCTTCTCTAAGCTGTCCCCAATCCTACGCGGTAGGGATCTATGGCTTCTATCTTGTTCTTTCATCAATCTACTCGATTGTGAAACTATATGCTCTTATGTATGCTGTGCAGCATCGTGTGCAAGATACATACTTAAAATACTGGAAAAGCATCATTTTAAATTCATTTTATCTATGCTGTAGGCGGAGTTGTACTTACCTGTCATCAGACAGTTTATACTCTCGCCTTCGTCACAATACAGGTACCTCCCTGTAATCATAATGCATTTCATTAACATTTACTCTTAGGTCACTGTGGTCATTAGTGACTAATAAAAACTCTATCGTTAATGATACCAATCCTTATCGGTACTAATTGCCCTCTTCTTAAGAATTTGATTTTCTAATTTCTAATCATGGTTAATTAATTTATTTGCTCAATAAATTAATTAACGTCGCTCTTAGGTCACTCTATCGATAGGAACTAATAAAACTATCGTTGTGTGATACCGATGCCTATCGGTACCTAACTGCTCTACTTTAGGAATTTGATATGTAATTTCTAATCGTGCTTGATTAATTTATCTACTTGACAAATTAATCACTGTCTCTCACTATCCCATTCAGACTTGGTCCTTGACTGGCTAATCGACCAGTCAACTGACTGAATACCTCCCGTATAACCATTTATCCTGTCGGGTTATCCTTACCGATGTAATCGCCCCAAATTTTATACTTCAATCGCACCCATCCCTCGGGTGGTACTATTTTGACATAGGGGTCGTTTTCTTACATTATGAAATTTCTAATGGGGCGATTCACTAATCCTCACAATGTCCGTCCTTCTTTCCCAGACCAAGGTCATCAAGGGGGCTCGGGTTTCCATCCCGATCACATTTTCACCCCTCGTTTCCTAAAATATACCTTTGTGTCATTTTAGAAATTTTGGCAGCATTTCCGCTTAATTTTTGGGTTTCCGGCATTTAGGAAACGCCTCAAAACCTTCTAACCTATTCTAACCTGCCACGTACTAAACCAGAGGCCTAATTTTTACGTAAAAGCTCCACTTTTTACGTAAAAATATTCACATTTCCTCACATTCTCTTTTTCAACATTTCATCCCTTTTTCTTACAATTCCTCAAGTCAATAAACTATAATTAATACATAATTATTTCTAATAATAAATTGAGGAATCAAGGGATCAAAACCACTACCAAAATCGTTCCCGTCGGCGATCGGGTGAACCATTCGATCTCGATCGCACAATCTTTGAATCATCGTTCTTCACTTTTGAAACTCCGGTTCGCAAATCCAATGCTGCGGATGTGTCCGGAACGTCGAAAATAGGCCAACGGGCCATTCTTCAATTTTCGGTCTCCCGGTCACCATTGACCGCCGTTGACCGCTGTTGACCAGTGTTGACCACGGCGGCGATGGGAGTGGCGACCACCATCTTGAAGAGCTCGACGAGAGGAACCCATTGGTGGTGTCAATTTTACCAATCGAGGCTCTTATCGCCGGAAATCGACCCTCAAAAAGTCAGAGACGGCGGTGATGTTGGATCTTCATTTTCTAGGGTTGTTGCCCAAAATTGATTTGGGGCTTTTGATCTACGTGTTGTTATGAGAATTTTGATACCGACCTTGCAACTCAACTCCGCCAGAATAGCGAGATTCGATGCTGGCGATGGCGACGGCGACGGCAAACCTTGGACAGCGCGATCCGGCGGCTGTTGACGTGAAATGAAGCCTGGGTTTTGTTCTACCCTTCACCACAAATCCATTGGGTCCGGAATCGTGGCATTTGGACGTCGGACGGCGGAGAAATCATGGTTTGAAAAGTTCGGCCACCGGCGGCTTTAGGCGGCGCGTGCGGCATTCTTCGGCATCGGTTCCGTCGACTCGGCACACCGTTGGACTCAGCTTGTCGAGAGCTTTCCAATGGTGCTGGCGGTGTCGAAAACGGAGGTCGGATTCGTTGGTCGGTCACTGTTCATCCTCGTGTGATTTGGAAAAATATGGGGGCTATTTTTCTAGAATCCCCAAAATTTCGTCCTTTATACTAATTTTTCGAAAACTTTTAAGATAGGCTATACTAACTAATTTGGGCATGCTGAACCCAAATATATTAGTTTTATTTTCATCCGAGGTCGTCTCGACCAGTTTTCCGAGATTACATGGTTCCCAGTCAAAAATTACTTTTCGTGCTCAAATGACTAATTTGAGCATTCTAATTCCAAATATATCAGTTTTATATTAAGAAAAGGTCATCTTGACAAATTTCTTGATGCTGTGGTTAGGCTTACACTGTGTTGACACTACGCACGCATAACGAGGCGTTTTCGCGTGAAATTTCAAACACAGTCTCCCTTTACTAATTTGGACGTGCTGATTTCAAATTTATCAGTTTTACGTCCATCTGAGGTCTTCTAGACTAGTTTTCGGGATCTGTATGACCCCGTCTCGAAAAACATGTCAGGTGTCCGATTGACTAATTTGGGCGTCCTGAGTCTAAATATATCAGTTTCGGGGCGAGAAAAGCTCGTTTTGACCCTCATCCTGATACTGCGTGGCTCTCGGCTCATTACACAGCCTTCTACATGGACTCTTACACGGGTGTGTACAAGGCAACATGGGTGTGTACCTTTCGGACACGGGCGTGTACTAGTTGAGACTACTCAACACGGCCATGTCTTTGAAACACATTCATCTATCTGAGCGGTATACAGCCTCTTACACGGCCGTGTACTTGACCGTGTTTCTTAAATTTGCACTAAAAGACATTAAATTATGTCCATATTATTCCTTAGTGACTTATTACATGGTAAGTAGGTGCCATGAAAATGACGGTCATTACAACCTACCCTCCTTACAAAATTTTCGTCCTCGAAAATTAGAATAATTCCGGGATGTCTCTTCTCATGTCTTCTTCCCATTCTCATGTGGCTTCCTCAACACCATGATTCCGCCACAACACTTTTACTAGCGGTATACTTTATTCCTAAGTACCTTCTCCTCTCTGACGAGGATCCGCACGGGTCTCTCCTCGTACGTCGGATCAGCGTATACTATAACGGATTCTTGGCTAAGAACATGGGAGCTGTCTGGCACGTACTTCTTCATCATGAAGACGTGAAAGACGTTGTGCACTGTAGCTAACTCGGGAGGAAGTGCTAGTCTATAAGCCACCTTCCTGACTTTCTCTATTATCTCAAGGGTCCTATGTACCTAGGACTGAGCTTTCTTTTATTTTCAATGCACATCACCCCTTTCATGGGTGCTGCCTTGAAAAAGACCGAGTCTCCTACTTGAAACTCGAGGGGTCTACGGCGCTTATCGTCAAAATTCTTCTGTCGACTGTGCGCTGTATCTAACGTTTCTCGTATCAACTTCATGTCTGCCATGGTATTCTTGATGATGTCCAAGCTAACTAGTTGTTTCTCTCCAAACTCGTACTAATGAGCCAGAGATCTGCATTTCCTTCCACAAAATGTCGTACGGTGCCATCCCTATCGAGGAATGGTAGTTGCTGTTGTACGAGAACTCGCTCAATGGAAGCTTCTGATCCCAATTTCCTTTGAAGTCTAGGACGCAGGTCTCAACATGTCCTCTAACATCTGTATGGTCCTCTCAGACTAACTGTCGATCTGAGGATGAAATGCTGTGCTGAACTCTCACTTGGACCGTAATGCAGCCTGAACACTTCACCAAAATCTGGAGGTAAAGTGTCCACTACGATCTGAGACGATCGACTCTGGTATTCCGTGCCGTTTCACGAACTGTGCCGTATAGATTTCTACTAGTCGTCCACCGAGTAGCTAACTTTCATTGCTAAAAATCTAGCTGATTTCGTCAGTCTATCTACAATCACCCAGATTGCGTCATTATCGTTTGACATCTTCGGTAATCCGACTACGAAATTCATCGTAATTTGGTTCCATTTCTACTCGGGTAGCTTAATTTCCTACGATTATCCTACTGGGCACTGGTGATCTGCCTTAACCTTCTGGCACGTAAGGTATCTGGCAACGAACTTGACAATGTCATTCTTCATTCCAAACCACCAAAAGCTTTCCTTCAGGTACTTGTACATCTTATTCGCCACCAGATGTATGGAATATGACGTCTCGTAAGGTTCTAATAAGATTCGCTTCGTGAGTTCTTCATTTTTCATAACAAACACTCTACCTCTGTAGTAGAGTACGTCGTCCTTTGGGATCTTAAACTCTGAATCCTTGTCCTCTATAGCTTCCTTTCTGGACTTAAGCAGGGACAAATTAAAACCTTGACCAATCTTGATCTCTTCTTGGAGCGTCGATTGGAGGGTCATGTCAGACAATCTCCCTATCAAAATCTTGATCTTGCTGTCATATAGCTCCTTTGTAGCATTCCTGACAAGGCACTAATAGTCATAGGCATAGTAATATACTTCTGACTCCGTGCATCGGCCACCTTATTGGCTTTCCCCGGATGGTATAGGATCTCACAGTCATAATCCTTACCAACTCTAGCCATGTACGCTGCCTCATGTTGAGCTCTTTCTGCATGAAGATACATTTGAGGCTCTAGTGGTCGACGTAAATCTCGCACGTGACTCCGTACAAGTAGTGCCTCCATGCTTTATCATAAAAACTATCGCTACTAGCTCCAGATCACACGTTGGGTAGCTCTTCTCAAGGTTTTTGAGTTATCGTGAAGCATACGCGACTACTCTACCACTCTGCATCAACACAGTTTCCAACTTGGTTTTAGATGCGGTGCTTAAGTCACAAAGCTTCCCTGACCAACATTTGAAATGGTCAGCATTGGAGTGCTTATGAGTCTTCATTTCAGCTCTTGAAAGCTTTCCTCACACTTGTCGATTCACTTATACCTCTTTCCCTTCTTGGTGAGCACTGTGAGCGGAGCAACTAACTTTGAGTAGCCTTCGACTAAGTGTAGGTAACATCCTATTAGTTTAAAGAAACTGTGAATTCCCGTTACGTTCCTCTGAGCTGGCCACGCGCTAACTGCATCAATTTTCATCAGGTCCACAGATACTCCTTCCTTAGGGACTACGTGGCCTAGGAAATGGACCTTCTCCAGCCAAAACTCGTACTTGGAGAACTTGATGTATAACTGATGGTCCTGTTGCATGCGCAAAATGATAATTAAGTGCTCTTCGTGCTCTTCCTTCATCTTAGAGTGTATAAGTATGTCATCGATGAACACAATGACAAACTTATCCAAATAGTCCTTAAACATGCGGTTCATCCGGTTCATGAAAGTTTCTGGTGCGTCCGTTAATCTGAGCGACATGAACAGAAACTCGTAATGTCCGTACCGCGTTTGAAAGGCTGTTTTGGGTACATCTTCTTTCCTGATTCGTAATTGATGGTACCCTGAATGTAGATCGATCTTCGAGGACATTACAGCATCTCAGAGCTAATCAAATAGATCGTCAACTCGCGACAACAGATGCTTGTTCTTAATCGTAATCCTATTCAACTCTCTGTAGTCGATGCACATTCTCAGTGGTCCATCTTTCTTCTTCACGAATGGTATGGGTGCTCTCTAGGGTGAATAGCTCTGTCGAATGAATCCCTTATCTATATAGTCCTTTAGCTGGGCTTGGAGTTCCTTTAGCTCTACAGGGCCCATTCCGTAGGGGGCCTCAAAGATGGGGCTGATTCTAGTAGACGTTCAGTCTCGAACGAGATCCCACGCTCTGGTTGGAGTCCTGCAAGATCTTCTGGAAATATCTCCATGAATTCCCTGACTATCGATACGTTGTCGGGTCCTATCTCTATTCCTTGAGTCTTATCTGCTACATATACTAGGAAGTCCGTGCATCCACTGGATAGCATCTCGCGAGCCTTCACTACTGATATCATCATCTTTGGTTGCTCTGGCGACAAACCCTTGTAGATGAACTTTTCACATCCGATTGGTTCGAAAATGATTTTCTGCCTTCAACAGTTTATGACAACGTTGTGTCCTAAGCTTTTTTTTTTTGGCAGAATCTGATGATTCAACGAATGGGTGGCTCCAGAATCAAGTAGAACTAACGCGTCAAAGTTGGTGATAGAAAGCTAGCCTGTCACCATTGCAGAAGTTACAGCTTCAACGTCACTCTCCGTGTAAGCATAGATTCTCCCTTAGCTGTCTGAAGCTTTCAGTATACCTTGTGTGATTGAAGGGTCTTCGATCCTGGTCGGGTTGGTATAAAGTTGATTATTCCCAGTGCGGGGTTGATTATGTCGATTCTGCAGGTTGGAGTTGCAATTTTTTTTTGGCATAGTGGCCTTCCTTGCCACAGATGAAACAACCACTTGCTCTCTGCTTGCATTCTCCTGGGTGCCTCTTTCCGCATCTCATGCACGTCGGGTATTGGCTGTCATTCCTTCCTGGTCGTCTCTCTTCTGGGGAAATTCTTCTGTGAATCTTGATTGCCCTAATTCCCCTTTTCTCTTGTTGTTGTTATAGGAATGCCTACTATTCTGGCCGGTTCCCACATTCTGCCCTCTGTATTGTGACTTGGGGTTTTGCTTCTCCTGAGCCTACTCGGCTTGCGTTTTCTCCTCCTTTTGTGCCTTAAAATTCTACGCCTTTCGCTCCTTATCATGAACCGACCAGTACTCAGCTCAGATAGTCTTACTGACACATTCTGCTAGTGTCGCTGGTCCGTGGCTTCCGCTACAGACCTAAACTATGATTTCTGTTCTGAACATCTTCAGCATTTGTTTGACTCTCTCCTTTTGGTCGGTACCAAATCTGGACAAAGTTGAGCCAACTGCTCAAACTTCTTGACTGCCTCCATAACAGTCATACTACCTTGGTGCAGGTTGTCGAACTCGTCTTACTGCGCTACTAGTGCTTCCTCGTTGAAGTACATCTCCTTGAATTCCTCAATGAAATCACTCCAGCTCATCTCTCTGATGTTCCTCCTAATGGTTACCATCTTCCACCACTAACACGCCTCATTGCGCAGGGTGAAGGGTTCGTACATCACTTTCTCTCTCTATCTATTAACCTTATAAAATCCAAGATTACTTGGATATCCATTAGCTAATCATTGGCCTCTATAGGGTTGGTGATTCCTAAGAATTCTAACGCTTTCATGCGTCAGAATCTCTCATATAAGTCGCCTTCCCTAGGGATTGGCAAAAAAAACAATTACTGCTATGAGAGTAGCCATTACTATAGGCGCTAGTGCCTCCGGGCTGGAGGAGCTGCTTGTTCCCTCAGAGTTTCTGGGGCTACTAGAGCCTCCTGTGCTAGCATCTTTATTGACTGTGGTGCCTGGGGTTGCTGGCCCAGCTGTTCCCTAAGCTGGTTTAGCTCCAGTTGCTAGTTCTCCATCATCTCTCGCATAGCTGCGATCTGTGCTATCAACTCATTCTCTTGAGATGCTGGGTTTAACTAAGCTCCCGTTCTTGCCATGTTTTCCTATGTAACGCTATCGTACAGCGGGAAAGGAAAATATAAGTCTCTTAAATTCTGTACTTGGGACTCATATCACATATCATTTTCTTTCTTACTTAACAATCTTACTTAAACATTATGGATATAAATATATACACTATATCCATCTTTCTTTCTCTCATACTGTGATGTTCAATACAATTGCCGCATTGTATTGGGACATCGTCTGAGTGCTAGGATTCGTCCTGCACTTTCTGTCATATCATACTCACACTGTGGAAAAAAAAATTTTATATCTGGCCCCTAGGGCAAAGCTTTATTGCTTATCTTATAATATATTTCACATAATATATATACATATATTCAAGATTCTAGTTCAGTGGGAGTGACACACGCTTCCCCTGTACGATCCCAACAAGTACATTATGCTACAACTGACGGGGGAGAGCTACTGCTTCCCTCTATATTTTTTCATAACTAACATTCCCACAGAAAGGTTACTACTATTGGAAGGACAATCCTGATTCAGTATCAGGCATCTCCTCATCATCACTATCGCTGAGTGGGAATTCCTTTAGGTTCTCCTCTTCTTCTCAACTGAAACAGACCTCGTCATCACTGGCTATGATGACTTGGGGCTCATACATCCCCATCTATTTGTCATTACTAAAGCGGTCGGGGATCTCCTCTCCCTCATCGTCGGGATGGGCATCGGAAAGAGTCTCATTATCTTCCTCTTTCATGGGGTGTTCGGGAGACATACGGGCTGGTTCAGGGTTCTCCATCGGCTCCCTATTGCCCTCGTGTACTTCTGGCTGGTGCTCAGCCATGAACTCTTCATCGGCCAGTTGGGGTGCTGGTTCTACCTGGTCACCCTCCATAAGGGCGGCTGCTATAATGTCTTGGGCTTGTGCAGGGTTCCCGGGGTTGACCACTTTTCTCTCAGCGTTCACTATCTCCTTGATAAGGCTTGCTAGTCCTGCTTGATTGCTCTTCTAATTCTGTTTGGCAAGGTCTCTTTCTCTCTTTAGGTCTTCTCCTGTCTTGATCCATTTTTGTCTCGGCATGTATTGTAGAAGTCCATTTCGGTTCCTTGTAGCGAACAACATACGTTAGAACTGTATCACCAGACATCAACTGCAGTCTTTCAGTCCGATGAACAAATTCTCATATATCCATAACTCTAGGGAACTTAGGCAGTTTCACTCCCCACTTGCCCATAAAGAAAAATTGAGGCTGATGCTGGACTCCTCTCAGAGATTGGCTCGATCATGGTATGGCGAAACTCGACATAGTTAAGAGCTCATCCTGGTCATAAGGATCCCAATACACATGAGAGTATCTTCCTGAGAGATATCAACAGCCAACAGGAGTTATCCTGATCAATGGCGTACAATCGAGGAATCACTTTGATAACGTGAAACCAGTCCTGACATTCTTATGGAGTGCAGGAGTACTGTTTGCCACTCGAAACTTAGTGGACAACTAGCCCTGAAGATCAGTATAACTCGGGCAGCAATCCATGTTCTTTTTTTGAAGCACTGCACGATCGTGATTTTTCATATAATGATCTCAGCATCTTTTCATCTTGTCCTCGCCATCATAGATTTGATCGTTTCATTACTATAAAATGTTATCTTCAATAGATAAACATTTACCAACTAAAAATAAAACTAACTTACTTGGACAGATGAGACAGGCATGCGGCGATGTGAGGTAGGATGGCAGGAAACCGCTCTGATACCAACTATGACGCCCCGTGCCCTCAGCGGCCCGGACCGTCACTGAAAACTATTACTTACTTCTTTAGCTTTTACTTATACTTCCTCTTTAAAACCGATACTTAAACTTGTTGAATTTAATACCATAAATTCAGAGGGATTTTTTTTTAATATAGGCGTACGTATTTACTATTCACGTACGTATACTATTAAAATGCAGAATTTGAAAAACATAAGGATTTCAATTATACATACACACTTATATACTTGTTTATCTGATTAATATTCACCAGACACTATTTAAATATACTATTCATATACATACTGTTTACTGTTCTAAAATACCAATTAATCTTTACTATTCAAAATACTATTTAACTGTACCGTTCAAAATACTATTTACTCATACTGTGCGGAAGAATACTCGCGGTGTATCCATAACCTCATCCTCACATCCACCTCTGCTGCCATCATCGCCCCTTGGTGTTTGCGCTATAGGAAGCTTACCTACAGCATGAACACACTCGTGAGCTTTACGCCCAGTAAGTACAACATATCAACCGCAAAACATGTTTAAAACATAACACATACTTAAAATCATAAGCATGACATATATCACTTAATAAATCACATACCATATAAGAATATCACATATCAGCTCACATATCATGTCATCACATAACATGGCATAACACTGAATATAAAACTTCACATACTTTATGCATGACAGAAGCATCGTGTACTGTATGCACTCTACTGAAAATGAAAGCATAGCGAACTATAACTAATGCATGCTCCGGTTATGTTCATTTATGCTTCAAACTTCTCTTTTCTTTTCTTGTCTATTTAGGGCCCATGTGTCAGTACCGTGTGCGCGCAGACCAACGGTAACGCCCCAGGTCAACTAATGCCGAAGAGCCATCAACTGATGCTCAACTTTTGGCCTTGACTTTCTTTAACTGGAAACCCCTTCGACTGAAGGAGCCGGTACTACACACCTACTTGTTTCCATCTTGTTTAACTATTCTAGCCATACGCTTCTCTAAGCTGTCCCCAATCCTACGCGGTAGGGATCTATGGCTTCTATCTTGTTCTTTCATCAATCTACTCGATTGTGAAACTATATGCTCTTATGTATGCTGTGCAGCATCGTGTGCAAGATACATACTTAAAATACTGGAAAAGCATCATTTTAAATTCATTTTATCTATGCTGTAGGCAGAGTTGTACTTACCTGTCATCAGACAGTTTATACTCTCACCTTCGTCACAATACAGGCACCTCCCTGTAATCATAATGCATTTCATTAACATTTACTCTTAGGTCACTGTGGTCATTAGTGACTAATAAAAACTCTATCGTTAGTGATATCGATCCTTATCGGTACTAATTGCCCTCTTCTTAAGAATTTGATTTTCTAATTTCTAATCATGGTTAATTAATTTATTTGCTCAATAAATTAATTAACGTCGCTCTTAGGTCACTCTATCGATAAGAACTAATAAAACTATTGTTGTGTGATACCGATGCCTATCGGTACCTAACTGCTCTACTTTAGGAATTTGATATGTAATTTCTAATCGTGCTTGATTAATTTGTCTACTTGACAAATTAATCACTGTCTCTCACTATCCCATTCAGATTTGGTCCTTGACTGGCTAACCGACCAGTCAACTGACTGAATACCTCCCGTATGACCATTTAGCCTGTCGAGTTACCGTTACCGATGTAATCGCCCCAAATTTTATACTTCAATCGCACCCGTCCCTCGGGTGGTACTATTTTGACATAGGGGTCGTTTTCTTACATTACGAAATTTCTAATAGGGCGATTCACTAATCCTCACAACATTCGTCCTTCTTTCCCGGACCTAGGTCATCGAGGGGGCTTGGGTTTCCATCCCGATCACATTTTCACCCCTCGTTTCCTAAAATACCCCTTTGTGTCGTTTTAGAAATTTCGGCAGAATTTCCGCTTAATTTTTGGGTTTCCGGCGTTTAGGAAACGCCTCAAAACCATCTAACCTATTATAACCTACCACATACTAAACCAGAGGCCTAATTTTTACGTAAAAGCTCCGCTTTTTACGTAAAAATATTCACATTTCCTCACATTCTCTTTTTTGACATTTCATCCCTTTTTCTTACAATTTCCTCAAGTCAGTAAACCATAATTAATACATAATTATTTCTAATAATAAATTAAGGAATCAAGGGATCAAAACCACTACCAAAATCATTCCCATCGGTGATCGGGTGAACCGTTCGATCTCGATCGCACAATCTTTGAATCATCGTTCTTCACTTTTGAAACTCCAGTTTGCAAATCCGATGCTGCGGATGTGTTCGGAACGTCGAAAATAGGCCAACGGGCCATTCTTCAATTTTCGGTCTCCTGGTCGGCGTTGACCGCCGTTGACCGATGTTGACCGGCGTTGACCACGGCGGCGATGGGAGTGGCGACCACCATCTTGAAGAGCTCGACGAGAGGAACCCATTGGTGGTGTCAATTTCACCAGTCGAGGCTCCTATCGCAGGAAATCGACCCTCAAAAAGTCGGCGACGGCGGCGGTGTTGGATCTTCATTTTCCGGCGTTGTTGCCCAAAATTGATTTGGGGCTTTTGATTTACGTGTTGTTCTGAGAATTTTGATGTCGACCTTGCAACTCAACTCTGTCGGAATAGCGAGATTCGACGGCGGTGATGGCGATGGCAACGGCGAACCTTGGACGGTGCAATCCGGCGGTTGTTGACGTGAAATGAAGTCTGGATTTTGTTCTACCCTTCACCATGAATCCATTGGGACCGGAATCGTGGCATTTGGACGTCGGACGGCGGAGAAATCACGGTTTGAAAAGTTTGGCCACCGACGGCTTTAGGCGGCGCGTGCGGCGTTCTCCGGCGTCGGTTCCGTCGACTCGGCACACCGTTGGACTCAGCTCGTCGAGAGCTTTCCTATGGTGCTGACGGTGTCGAAAACGGAGGCCAGATTCGATGGTCAGTCACTGTTCATCCTCTTGTGGTGTGGGGAGGGAGAAAATGAGATTTGAAAAAATATGGGGGCTATTTTTCTAGAATCCCCAAAATTTCGTCCTTTATACTAATTTTTCGAAAAATTTTAAGATAGGCTATACTAACTAATTTGGGCGTGCTGAACCCAAATATATTAGTTTCATTTTCATCCGAGGTCGTCTCGACCAGTTTTCTGATACTGCATGGTTCCCGGTCAAAAATTACTTTTGTGCTCAAATGACTAATTTGAGCATTCTAATTCCAAATATATCAGTTTTATATTAAGAAAAGGTCATCTTGACTAATTTCTTGATACTGTGGTTAGGCCTACACTGTGTTGACACTGCACACGCATAACGGGGCGTTTTCGCGTGAAATTTCAAACACAGTCTCCTTTTACTAATTTGGACGTGCTGATTTCAAATTTATCAATTTTACGTCCATCTGAGGTCTTCTAATCCAGTTCTTGGGATCTGTATGACCCCGTCTCGAAAAACGTGTCAGGGGTCCGATTGACTAATTTGGGCGTCTTAAGTCTAAATATATCAGTTTCGAGGCAAGAAAAGGTTGTCTTGACCCTCATCCTGATACTGTGTATCTTTTAAACAAAATCTAAATTTTATGCTCAATTGACCAGATTGAGCCTGCTGACTATTAATATGTCAGTTTTATGCCAGATTAAGGCCGTCTTGGCCACTAACCTAACACTGCATTTCTCACTATTCACTAATCACTAATCACTATTTACTATCTGACTGGCTAATCTGAGCGTTCTGACTCTGATTTTGTCAGGCTCTGGGCGAGAAGAGGTCATCTAGACCAGTTTTCTCGATACTGTACATCTATTAGGGCAATTATCACTGCTGTGCTCAGATGACCAGTCTGAGCGTACTGATGACTAGCTCATCAGTTCTGTATCATGAAATGGTCATCTAGACCGGTTTCTTGATATTACGTGTCTCAACGCATACTCACATAATAGGGACTGATTTCACTGTCGGTTGCCCCTTTCACTGTATAAATAGTAATTAAACGTCACTATACCCGTTTAATTCATTCAACTGAAAAGCACACTGTGTTTATTAACTTAATTACATCATTACATAGTAATTAAGTTTCATAATTCATGAGAGCCATTATAGTGGCTCTCGACTCATTACACAGCCTTCTACATGGACTCTTACACGGGTGTGTACAAGGCAACACGTGTATGTACATTTCAGACACGGGCGTGTACTAGTTGAGACTACTCAACATGGCCATGTCTTTGAAACACATTCATCTATCTGAGCGGTATACAGCCTCTTACACGGCCGTGTACTTGGCCGTGTTTCTTAAATTTGCACTAAAAGACATTAAATTATGTCCATTTTATTCCTTAGTGACTTATTACATGGTAAGTAGGTGCCATGAAAATGACGGTCATTACAGTTAGAACCAAGAATAGAATTGTGCATGTTTGTAGGGTATCCTAAGGGAACTAAGGGAGGTCTGTTCTATAACCCGAAGGATCAAAAAGTCATTGTTTCAACCCATGCGACATTCTTGGAGGAAAGTCACATGAATGACTTTAAGCCTCAAAGCAAAGTGGTGCTAGAGTAGTTATTAGGTGAAAGAACTGCTCCACAGGTTTCGGTCTTGGACGCAAGTCTGAGTTCCGGTGAAAGACTTGCAGATGGTCAACAATTTAGGGTGCCTCGTCATAGTGGGAGGGTTTCGAAGAAGCCTAATTTCTTCATGTATGATGCTAAGGTATATCAGGCCGAGGCTCATGAGCATGAGGATGATCCGGTCACTTATGATGAAACTGTAAATGATGTTGATTCTAAATCTTGGAAACAGGCCATGAACAATGAGATGGATTCTATGAAATCCAACTCTATTTGGGAACTTGTAGATCTACCGGATGGGATAAAACCCATTGGATGCAAGTGGGTCTACAAAAGAAAGAAGGATGCAGAAGGGAGAGTGGAAACTTTCAAAGCTAGACTGGTTGCAAAGGGGTACGCACAAAAGGCTAGAATCGATTACGATGAAACCTTTTCACCTGTTGCTATGCTGAAGTCTATCCATATTTTTCTGTTCGTTGCTACTGCTCTCGATTATGAGATCTGGCAAATGGACGTCAAGATGGCATTCTTGAATGGCCATCTTGAGGAATGTATCTACATGATACAACCCAAAGGGTTCGTGGCAAAAGGCCAAGAAAGAAAAGTCTACAAGTTGCTTAGTTCCATTTATGGCTTAAAGCAAGCATCCCGCTCATGGAACCAGAGATTTGATTAAGCGATCAAGACATTTGGTTTTGAGCAGAACGTTGATGAACCCTATGCTTATAAACGTATTAAGAATGGAAAAGTGGTCTTTCTAGTACTCTATGTCGATGATATACTGCTCATTGGAAATGATGTAGGGAATTTATCATTGGTCAAGCTCTGGCTACACCAATAGTTTGACATGAAGGAGTTGGGAGAAGCTAATTATGTTCTAGGCATTCGTCTCTTCAAAGATCGAAAGAATAAAATGATAGCATTATCTGAGGCTTCATACATAAATAAAATAATTGACAAATATGCAATGCAAGAGGTAAAGAAAGGTTCACAACCTTCCATTACCGGTCTAACCCTTTCATTGAATGATCATCCCAAGACATCAGAAGAAAGAGAGTATATGAGTAAGGTCCCTTATGCGTCCGCTGTGGGTAGCCTTATGTACACTATGCTTTACACTCGCCTAGACATATGTTTTGTAGTAGGTATGGTAAGTCGATATCAAGCGAATCCTAGAACCAAGCACGGGTAAGCAATAAAGCATATATTCAAGTATCTTAAGAGAACGAGGGATTATATGCTAGTGTATTCTGGAGGGGACCTAACACTCGTAGGATGCACAGACTGAGTCTTCCAAACTTACAAGGATTCGAGGAAGTCGGCATCAGGATCAGTGTTCTTGATCGGAGAGGGCACGTGGAGACAGGATTAGTAGATGTATGTAAGATCGTGTCCGAGGACAACATTACCGATCCCTTTACTAAGACTTTGGTGGCTAGAAGCTGTGAGAGGCATGTAGAGGTAATGGGGATGCGTAACATGGCACATCTACTGGCTTAGAGCAAGTGGGAGATTGTTAGGAAATGCCCTAAGCATGAGAGACATATTGATGTATTTATTTTGAACTGGATAATAAAATTATATATAAAGGTTATTCATTACACTGCTATTTGTCCTCATTCTATTTACATGTTAAAGTAAATGTAAGTAAATATGGCTCACTGATTGCTTATGTTAAAACTATTAGAACGTTGCATGCAATGGACTTTTGTATGCGAGAAGACAATGTTCTAAAGTAAGCGGTCTAAACTAAGGTCTATAGTCTATGGGGTTAGACCGAGCATCTAACTCATGTTAAGACTATTATGTTGTCTAAAGCCTTAGTGGGGACAGTTTGTCTTAACTGTCTGGAGTATAGGCGCCTAAGTAGAGACATAGATATGTTGCTTGGCGGTGACATATTAGACTAGGACCAAAGCGTGATTGATCTATGTAGTCCGCTATGAGTGGATCGATCTGCTTTTGACATTCATTGTGCAGTAACCTTAATCCTGAGTAAATGAACTACTTCATGTATATGACTTGTGTACTTTGATGTTCCAATGGCTAAAGCGTCTCAAAGGTAGTAAGCTTATAGACCGGTTCGTTGGGTACATAACTTATATACGATGAAGGGTTTGTTTATAGATATCGGAATCGTAGCTCTAAGGAGTTAAAGGTATCCTCTTAAAGGCATTATACTGGATGTGAAAATGGACAAGGTATTGGGACGTCTGCTGGGTAGATGACTTCTTATTCACATATGGTGAATAATCATTTTCTTATTCGGTACTATAATGGAACTTTAAGATAGCTTGATAGTAGGATTAAACGGACTTTAACCTAAGGCTGATCATGGTGTAGGAAAATAAATCGGTAAAAACGTATCAGAGTGGTGCGGCGGAACAATAAAAATTTTTAGAACGTTAAATATCTCATGATGCCATATACAATAAACCAACAACAATTAAAACTCATACCTCAAGGACGCCAACCTTGCAGGAGGAGAATGACCGGAGGCTTCAACCAACTAGCCTTCTCTACTATTCTCCAATTCCCGAATGGCTGAGTGTGTGGGCACTCTGAACCTCGATCGGTATGCTAGCACTGCTAGTCTTCTTCCGACCACCCAGATCTCTAAAGAACTTATTGTCACGATGAGCTGTGCAACAATAAACCTGCTCACCTGAGAGTCTGTGGTCTAAGAGAACTAGAGTGGCAGGACCTCTATTTATAGACCTGCATGAGGTGATTCTCTGAATTCGAATTGGATTAGGAAAAGATATTCTCCCTTATCCATATCCATAAAATCCGAATTTTCCATGGGAAAATCCCAACAATAAAATTCGGTTTATTTAGGATAAATCCAATCCAAATCTAAACAAGATTTTAACTAGAATTTTATCTCCCTTTTTCAACCAAAAAATCCGAAATTTCCTAGGAGATTTTCCCTCCAAAAATTCGGCCACATTTAGGATAAGGGAGAATCAAAATTCCACTAGGATTTTCAAGCTTGAATCTTATCTCAACCTTATCTAAAATAACCGAATTTTCCTAGGAGATTTCTCCATAATTTCGGCCACTTTTCAGGGAAGGAGAGAATCCAAATTCAACTAGGATTGAAACTTGAATTTTTCCCTTGAACCTTATCCACAAAAACCAAAATTCCATTGAGGATTATCCTTAAAATTTCGTCCATAATTTGTTAGGATTTGGATTCAAAATTCAAGTAGGATACTAACAAGATTATCCTCTCCAAATCCAACTCAAATTCGAATTTCAAACCTTGTGGATTTTCCACAACAAATTCGAATCCCACTTGGACTGTGATTCAAAATTTGAATTTCAAATTTCAAATTCGAATTTCAAATTCAAATTTCAAATTTCAAATTTCAAATTCGAATTTCAAATTCAAATTTCAAATTCAAATTTCAAATTCAAATTTCAAATTTCAAATTTCAAATTTCAAAATTCAAATTTCAAATTCCACAAAACGATTATGTTTCAAATTCTTGTTCTCATGGATAATTTTCTACAACTCCATTCCAATCTCAAATAAAATCATGGCAACTTTATTTGGAGTTCAAATAATTGTGTACTCTATTATCCAAAACAAAATCTGAATCCAACCGGCGAGAATCTTGTCTACCATCCTAATCCTATGTCATCACCATCCATGCATAATAAACTAGCCAATAACATACACAAATCAATTTACCAAACGTTAAGGAATTATGTGGAGCTAGTAGAGGAACTGATTGGACATATATAATCGGGCTCCCGCAAATCCATATGATCATCATTCTTTACTGAACAACTCAATCATATGATCACTAGTTTCAGAGTCACACCACTATAAACCTGAAACTGAACTCCCAATTATATACCGTATTACGTAAGCCTGTGACGAGCTACTATCCAATGACCTTATCATATATGCAAAACCCTCATACGATATCCATGATCAGCCTTAGGTCAAAGTCCGTTTAATCCTACTGATCAGGCTATCTTAAAGTTCCATTATACTATCGAATTAAGAAAATGATTATTCACCATATGTGAATAAGAAGTCATCTGCCCAGCAGACGACCCAAGGCCTTGTCCATTTTCACATTCAGTATAATGCCTTTAAGAGGATACCTTTAACTCCTTAGAGCTATGATTTTGATATCTGCAAACAAACCCTTCATCGTATACAAGTCATGCACCTAACGAACCAGTCTATAAGCTTACTATCTCTGAGACACTTTAACCATTGGAACATCAAAATACACAAGTCATATACATAAAGTAGTTCATTTACTCAGGATTAAGGTTATTGCACAATGAACGTCAAAAGCAGATTGATCCACTTATAGTGGACTACGTAGATCAATCACGCTTTAGTCTCGGTCTAATATGTCACCACCAAGTAACATATCTATGTCTCTACTTGAGAGTCCAGCTCCAGACAGTCAAGACAAACCGTCCCCTCCAAGGCTTTAGACAACATAATAGTCTTAACATGAGTTAGATGCTCGGTCTAACCCCATAGACTACAAACCATAGTTTAGACCGCTAACTTTAGAACATTGTCTTCTCGCATACAAAAGTCCATTGCATGTAACGTTCTAACAGTTTTAACACAAGTAGTCAGTGAGCCATATTTGTTTACATTTACTTTAACATGTAAATAAGACGAGGACAGATAGCAATGTAATGAATAACCTCTATATATAATTTTATTATCCAGTTCAAAATGAATACATCAAAATGTCTCTAATGCTTAGGGCATTTCTTAACAATCTCCCACTTTCCCTAAGCCAGTAGATGTGCCATGTTATGCATCCCCATCGCCTCTACATGCCTGTCAAAGCTTCTAGCCACCAAAGTCTTAGTAAAGGGATCGGCGATGTTGTCCTCGGACGTGATCTTACATACATCCACTTGTCCTGTCTCTACATGCCCTCTAATGTCGACTTCCTCGAATCCTTGCAAGTCTGGAAGACTGAGTCCGTGTATCCTACGGGTGTTAGGTCCCCTCCAGAATACACCAGCATATAATCCCTCGTTCTCTTAAGTTACTTGAGTATATGCTTTACCGCTTGCCAGTGCTTGGTTCCAGGATTTGCTTGATATCGACTCACCATACCTACTGCAAAACATATATCTGGGCGAGTGCAAAGCATAACGTACATAAGGCTACCCACAGTGGATGCATAAGGGACCTTACTCATATGCTCTCTTTCTTCCGATGTCTTGGGACAGTCATCCAATGAAAGAGTTAGACCAGCAATAGAAGGTTGTGAGCCTTTCTTTGCCTCTTGCATTGCATGTTTGTCAATTATTTTATCTATGTATGAAGCTTGGGATAACGCTATCATTTTGTTCTTTCGATCTCTGAAGAGACGAATGCCTAGAACATAATTATCTTCTCCCAAGTCCTTCATGTCAAACTGTTGGTGTAACCAAAGCTTGACCGATGATAAGTTCCCTACATCATTCCCAATGAGTAGTATATCATCGACATAGAGTATTAGAAAGACCACTTTTCCATCCTTAATACGTTTATAAACACAAGGTTCATCAACGTTCTGCTCAAAACCAAATGTCTTAATTGCTTGATCAAACCTCTGGTTCCATGAGCGGGATGCTTGCTTTAATCCATAAATGGATCTAAGCAGCTTGCAGACTTTCCTTTCTTAGCCTTTCACTACGAACCCTTCAGGCTGTATCATATAGATACACTCTTCAAGATGGCCATTCAAAAATGCCGTCTTGACATCCATTTGCCAGATCTCGTAATCGAGAGCTGCAGCAATGGACAGAAGAATACGGATAGACTTCAGCATAGCAATAGGTGAAAAGGTTTCATCGTAATCGATTCCAGCCTTTTACGTGTATCCCTTTGCAACCAGTCTAGCTTTGAAAGTTTCCACTCTCCCTTCCGCATCCTTCTTTCTTTTGTAGACCCATTTGCATCCAATGGGTTTTATCCCATCCGGCAAATCTACAAGTTCCCAAACAGAGTTGGATTTCATAGAATCCATCTCATTGTTCATAGCCTGTTTCCAAGATTTAGAATCAACATCATTTATAGTTTCATCATAGGTGACCGGATCATCCTCATGCTCATGAGCCTCGGCTGGATATACCTCAGCATCATACATGAAGAAATTAGGTTTCTTCGAAACCCTCCCACTATGACGAGGCACCATAAATTGTTGATCGTCTGCAGGTCTTTCACTGGAACTCGGACTTGTGTCCAAGACCGAAATCTGTGGAGTAGTTCTTTCACCCGATATCTCCTCTAGCACCACTTTGCTTCGAGGCTTAAAGTCATTCATGTGACTTTCCTCCAAGAATGTCGCATAAGTTGAGACAATGACCTTTTGTTCCTTCGGGTTATAAAACATACCTCCTTTAGTTCCTTTTGGATACCCTACAAACATGCACAATTCTGATCTTGGTTCCAACTTCTTTGCATCCCCATCCAGTACATGCGCCGGGCAGCCCCATATTCTCATATGTCCAAGGGAGGGCTTCCTGCCACGCCACAATTGATACGGAGTTCTGGGAATTGATTTGCTTGGAACCTGGTTCAGAATATAGCACGCCGTTTGTAAAGCATGTCCCCAAAATGATAATGGCAGCGTTGAATAACTCATCATAGACCGTACCATATCCAATAAGGTCCTGTTTCTCCTTTCGACTATACCATTCTATTGTGGAGTACCAGGTGCAGTCAATTGGGATAAAATCCTGTTCTCTACAAGATGTCCTAGAAATTCATCGGAGAGGTATTCGCCACCTCGATCAGATCGAAGTGTCTTCATGGATTTATCCAATTGCTTTTCCACTTCCGCACGATACTCTTTGAACTTGTCAAAGGTTTCGCTCTTGCGATGCATCAGATACACATATCCATACCTCGAGTAATCATCTATGAAAGAGACATAATACTCGAGCCCTCCTCGTGCTGTGACGTTCATGGGGCCACATACGTCAGTATGCACAATTTCTAAGAGCTCCTGAGCCCTTGTACCCTTAGCTCCAAAAGACCTCTTAGTCATTTTATCCTCTAGACAAGACTCACATTGGGGAAGACGTACATCCTCCAGAGATTCCAGAGGACCGTCTTTCACCAATCTTTGAATCCTATCCTGATTAATATGACCAAGTCTTAAATGCCAAAGATACGCCTTGTTAGAGTGAGAAACTTTCAACCTTTTAGAGTTATCAATTAATTCAGTGTCAAGCAGTGAGTACATCTTTGGTTTGATCAAATATAGGTTTCCATCCATCCATCCAGAACAGATAAAAAACTTATTTCTATGAATATCAACTCTTTTACTAAAAGAAACTAAATAAGAATCCTTTATTAAACAAGCTACCGATATAAGGTTCCTCCTAAAATTAGGAACATGAAAACAGTCTTTCAATAAAATAAACCTAAATTGATCAAAATAAAAGTAAACATCTCCCACTGCCTCAGCCACTACCAAGCTGCCGTCTTCAGTTCGCAACGAGAGGCTCCTATCATGTAGACTTCTCGTTTCTACAAACCCCTACATAGAAACACAAACATGATTAGTGGCACCCGAATCAATGACCCAAGTGTCTTTCAATTCTTCCACCAAACACGCTTCCAACTAATGAAGTTCCTTACCTTCCTTGCCCTTGGCGGCTAGGAATTCCCGGCAAGCCTTCTTAAAGTGAGCTACCTTCCTACAATGGAAGCATTTGGACTTTTTAGAGTCCTTGGGCTTTTTGTTCTTCTTCTTCTTCTTCCCATCCGAGACAGGAGGATTAGAAGAACTGGAAGCCGCTTGCTTTTGATTTGGCCTCTTCTTCATCTGTGAGGGTTTGGAAGATTCTGCCAAATTGGCCACACCTTTGGGTTGGATAGCATCCCCATCCCTGATCATCCACTCATAAGCCTGAAGTTGCTTCATGAGCTCGATTAGTCTTAACTCCTTTGTCACCAGATTGTATGCGGCCTTAAACCCCGCAAAATCTTTAGACAGAGTCTTGAACACCATCTCGATCTGGGTGTTGTAGTCCAACTCAGCACCATTCTAGGCAGCTTCAGCGAAGAATCCCATTAGAGTGATCATATGGTCCTTCACCGGAGTACCCGCCTTTTGCTTAGAGTTCATAATGCTGGTGATAGCGGACTGTCGAGCTAATTTTTCTTGGCCTCCGAACATGTCCTCCAGATTTTCTATGATCTCCCCAGCAACTTGATAAGTCTCATGCTGCTTTTGTAAAGCACTCGTCATGCTAGCAAGGATGTACCATCGAGCTATCTCATTGGATTCTCTCCAACGATTATAGGCAACCGGGACCTCCTCAAGTGGTGTGTCAGGTTTAGGCCCAGGTGGGCACGGTTCGTCCAGTACGAACTTGTGTCTCTCGCAGCTGAGAACTATTAATATATTTCTTTTCCAATCTTTATAATTATCGCCATTCAGCTTATTTTCAGTAAGTATTGAAATGAGGGGTGTCAGTGACATTTTGAACTGAAATAAAATTATACTAGGCATCATTACAAAGCCCAAGCAAATATACAGATAATTTAGCAAATAAAACATACAAGTATGTTCCTACATGAAACTTGAAAAACATGTAGCATTGCAATGGTAATTCTCAGCACCTATTGCCCCAAGCCACCGAGGGGTGGTCATGGAAACAAATAGCCGGAATATGGACCCCGTCCAATTAATATATGTTGCCTTAAATCCTCCAAGGTTAAGACATATATTAATAACCGCTTATTTGGCCACTAGTTTAGTTAACAGAGCTTCTAGGAAAGGTTAATAACTAAATGAGTCTTGAGTGTATAACCATTGTTTACGTAGCCCGATCCACGTCCTACCAAGCCACCGAGGGGTGGTATGAATAGGATCGTACCCGAACACGTTTTCCACATAGGAGATCCAATCTAGTATACCGGCTGCGGTAAACACCTATCGAGGGGTGTGGTCAGGGCAGAACTGACGCGAGGTGTTACCATGCTTTCACATACGGATCAACAATGGAGGCCGTGGGTTTTGTTTGAAACCCTCTCCCACTCAATATTTTGAAAAACATGCAAGTTTTGATAAATTATGTATGATCAATATAGTATGAGCGGCACTCACCTATCCTATATGACATGTTATCAAATATGCATATAAAACATCCATCAATACATATTTTTACATCTATGACATATCACAGAAAAAATAATTGATAGAATAACCAAGCCATGGTTCCATCCTAGAACAAAGAAAATAAAGATTACAAAATTCCATCCAAAGCATTCTTTGGGTCTTGAATTTTGTTCCGCCTTCTTGTATCCATCTTTATGTAGCCTCTCCATTTATTTCTCATCCCAAGAATTATTTAAAATTTAAATCTCCAAAAATTTAAATTTCAAATTCAAATTCCAAATTCGAATTTCAAATTTAAATTTCCAATTCAAATTTTAAACAATTTTAAACATCATATGTAATAATATGTAATTTCAAATTTTCAAATTTTCAATTACATATTTTTAAACATGATTTAAAATTAAATCTCTAATTTAAAAATCAAAATTTTCTGATTTTTAGACCGTCGCATCGCCGCCCCCGAAGGCGGCAGCCGCCATGGGTAGCCACCAGCCCCCAAGGGGCTGGTAGCCCACGGCTGCCCCCTATGTGCAGCCTTGCCGGGCTGCAGGCCAAGCCTGCAGTGCCAGGCTGCACGCCCAGGCTGCGGCCAGCCTTAGGCAGGCTACGGCCACCCTTAGGCAGGCCACAGCCACCCTTGGCTGCAGGCCAAGCCTGCGGCCGAGGGTGGTGTTGGCCTGCATAGGGGCTACCGCAGCCCCATCCTGCCCGAGGGCAGGGGCTGCAGCCCCACCAAGGCCCGTCGGCCTATCCCGAGGGGTCGTGTCTCGATTTTCATGCCATATTCCAATTTACCTATTAGGATCTCCAAAAATTAATTTGAATCCCAATTAAATTGAAATTTCCCACACAATCAAAATTTCAACCTTTAAATCAAATTTAACTTTTGGGGAAAAAAAAAATTACGGTCTTTAATCTTCAATCTCCTACAAGAATAATTACATAAAATTTCCTAAACCATTTTCGGTGTACAAAAATTCTAACCATAAAAATTCTAAGAGACAAAATTAAAATCCATGGGAAAATTACAGTGTTAATAAACTGCTCCCATGGTTACATAAAAATTCCTAGATACAATTTTTCTAAATTCTAAGGAACCATAACCGGTATAAACAAGCATGCTTATAATAATTCAGAAAATTAAAATAACCACATACTTTATATATAATCCATGATAACAACATAAAGGAACCCTAGAATGCCACTCTCTAAATATCAAATCCATACATAAATAAAAAGACTAAGTAATTGTCTAATTTATGTAAATGGCATAGTCATGAGATGGCTCTGATACCAATTGTTGGAAAATAAATCGGTAAAAACGTATCAGAGTGGCGCGGCAGAACAATAAAAATTTTTAGAACGTTAAATATCTCATGATGCCATATACAATAAACCAACAATAATTAAAACTCATACCTCAAGGACGCCAATCTTGCAGGAGGAGAATGACCGAAGGCTTCAACCAATTAGCCTTCTCTACTATTCTCTAATTCCCGAATGGCTGAGTATGTGGGCACTCTGAACCTCGATCAGTATGCTAGCACTACTAGTCTTCTTCTGACCACCCAGATCTCTAAAGAGCTTATTGTCACGATGAGCTGTGCAACAATAAGCCTGCTCACCTGAGAGTCTGTGGTCTAAGAGAACTGGAGTGGCAGGACCTCTATTTATAGACCTGCATGAGGTGATTCTCTGAATTCGAATTGGATTAGGAAAAGATATTCTCCCTTATCCATATCCATAAAATCTGAATTTTCCATGGGAAAATCCCAACAATAAAATTCGGTTTATTTAGGATAAATCCAATCCAAATCTAAACAAGATTTTAACTAGAATTTTATCTCCCTTTTTCAACCAAAAAATCTGAAATTTCCTAGGAGATTTTCCCTCCAAAAATTCGGCCACATTTAGGATAAGGGACAATGAAAATTCCACTAGGATTTTCAAGCTTGAATCTTATCTCAACCTTATCCAAAATAACCGAATTTTCCTAGGAGATTTCCTCCACAATTTTGGCCACTTTTCAGGGAAGGAGAGAATCCAAATTCAACTAGGATTGAAACTTGAATTTTTCCCTTGAACCTTATCCACAAAAACCGAAATTCCATTGAGGATTATCCTCAAAATTTCGTCCATAATTTGTTAGGATTTGGATTCAAAATTCAAGTAGGATTCTAACAAGATTATCCTCTCCAAATCCAACTCAAATTCGAATTTCAAACCTTATGGATTTTCTACAACAAATTTGAATCCCACTTGGACTGTGATTCAAAATTTGAAATTCAAATTTCAAATTCGAATTTCAAATTTCAGATTTCAAATTTCAAAATCCACAAAACGATTGTGTTTCAAATTCTTGTTCTCATGGATAATTTTCTACAACTCCAATCCAATCTAAAATAAAATCATGGCAACTTTATTTGGAGTTCAAATAATTGTGTACTCTATTATCCAAAACAAAATCCGAATCTAACCGGAGAGAATCTTGTCTACCATCCTAATCTTGTGTCATCACCATCCATGCATAATAAACTAGCCAATAGCATACACAAATCAATTTGCCAAACGTTAAGGAATTATGTGGAGCTAGTAGAGGGACTGATTGGACATATATAATCGGGCTCCCGCAAATCCATATAATCATCATTCTTTACCGAACAACTCAATCATATGATCACTAGTTTCAGAGTCACACCACTATAAACCTGAAACTGAACTCCCAATTATATACCGTATTACGTAAGCCTATGACGAGCTACTATCCAATGACCTTGTCATATATGCAAAACCCTCATACGATATCCATGATCAGCCTTAGGTCAAAGTCCGTTTAATCCTACTGATCAGGCTATCTTAAAGTTCCATTATACTACTGAATTAAGAAAATGATTATTCACCATATGTGAATAAGAAGTCATCCACCCAGCAGACGACCCAAGGCCTTGTCCATTTTCACATTCAGTATAATGCCTTTAAGAGGATACCTTTAACTCCTTAGAGCTATGATTCCAATATCTGCAAACAAACCATTCATCGTATACAAGTCATGCACTCAACGAACCGGTCTATAAGCTTACTACCTCTGAGATGCTTTAGCCATTGGAACATCAAAGTACACAAGTCATATACATAAAGTAGTTCATTTACTCAGGATTAAGGTTATTGCACAATGAACGTCAAAAGCAGATTGATCCACTCATAGCGGACTACGTAGATCAATCACGCTTTAGTCCCGGTCTAATATGTCACCACCAAGTGACATATCTATGTCTCTACTTGGGAGTCCAGCTCCAGACAGTCAAGACAAACCGTCCCCTCTAAGGCTTTAGACAACATAATAGTCTTAACATGAGTTAGATGCTCGGTCTAACCCCATAGACTACAGACCATAGTTTAGACCGCTAACTTTAGAACATTGTCTTCTCGCATACAAAAGTCCATTGCGTGCAACGTTCTAACAGTTTTAACACAAGTAGTCAGTGAGCCATATTTGCTTACATTTACTTTAACATGTAAATAAGACGAGGACAGATAGCAATGTAATGAATAACCTCTATATATAATTTTATTATCCATTTCAAAATGAATACATCAAAATGTCTCTAATGCTTAGGGCATTTCCTAACACATGGATATCATATGAGGGTTTTGCATATATGACAAGGTCATTGGACAATAGCTCGTCACAGGCTTACGTAATACGGTATATAATTAGGAGTTCAGTTTCAGGTTTATAGTGGTGTGACTCTAAAATTAGTGATCATATAATTGAGTTATTCGGTACAGAATGATGATCATATGGATTCACGGGAGCCCGATTATATATGTCCAATTGGTCCCTCTACTAGCTCTACATAATTCCTTAATGGTTGACAAATTGAGTTGTGTATGCTTATTGGCTAGTTGATTATGCATGGATGGTGTTGACATAGAATTAGGATGGTAGACAAGATTCTCTCCGGTTGAATTCATATTTTGTTTTGGATAATAGAGTACACAATTATTCAAACTCCAAATAAAGTTGTCATGATTTTATTTGAGATTGGATTAAAGTTGTAGAAAATTATCCATGAGGACAAAATTTGAAATACAACTTTTTTGTGGATTTTGAAATTTGAATTTCAAAATTTGAAATGTAAATTTTAAATTTTAAATTTGAATTTGAAATTCGAATTTTAAATTTTAAATTTGAATTTGAAATTCAAAATTTGAAATTTAAATTTTAAATTTGAATTTGAAATTCGAATTTTAAATTTTAAATTTTAAATTTGAATTTCAAATTCGAATTTTAAATTTGAATTTGAATTTGAAATTCGAATTTGAAATTTGAATTTGAAATTTGAATTTGCGAATTTGAAATTTGAAATTTGAATTTTGAATTTTGAAATTTGAAATTCAAATTTTGAATCACAGTCCAAGTGGAATTCGAATTCTTTATGGATAATTCCACATGGTTAGAATTCGAATTTGAGTTGGATTATGAAGAGGAAAATCTTGTTTGAATCGTACTTGAATTTTGAGTCCTAATCTATCTAGAAAAACCGAGTTTGTTAGGTAGGTTGACTCTTAGGAGAATTCAGATTCTTAATGGATAAGGATGCAGGGAAAATTTAAGTTTCAATCCCAGTTGAATTTGGATTCTCTCCCTCCCTAAAGTGCACGAAACTTTGTGGTTAAATCCAAGGAGATTTTTTGGTTTTTGTGGATAAGGGTGAGATTAAATTCAAGCTAGAAAATCCTGTTTGAATTTTGATTCTTCCCCTTACAAAAGTAGCCAAAAATTCAAGGATAATCCTAAGGGAGATTTTCGGTTTTTTAGTGGTAAGAGTGAGATTAAATTCAAGCTAGAAAATCCTATTTGAATTTTGATTCTCCTCACATTAAAGTGGCCGAATCTAGCCTTGTTTATGGCCTAGGAAAATTTGGTTATTATGGATAAATGAGGAGATTGAATTCAAGTTAAAATCCTATTCGAATTTGGATTGCAAAAATCCCAAGGTTAGCTGAATCTTCCCATGATTGTGGCCTATGGGATTTTTGAATTTTATTAATGGATAAGGGACAAAATCTTCTCCTAATCTAATTCGAATTTAAGGGATCACCTCATGCAAGTCTATAAATAGAGATCCTACTACTCCGGTTCTCTCAGTCCATAGACTCTCAGGTGAGCAGGCTTACTGTTGCATAACTCACCGTGACAATAAGTTCTTTACAGATCTGGGTGGTCGGAAGAAGACTAGTAGTGCTAGCATACCAGTCTAGGAATCGAGTGCCCACACACTCTACCATCCGGGAATTAGAGAATAGTAGAGAAGGCTAGTTGGTTGAAGCCCTCCACTCATTCTCCTCCTATAGTTGGCGTCCTCTTGAGGTATAAGTTTTATTGTTGTTAATTTATTATATATGGCATCACGAGATATTTAACGATCTTGAAAAATGTTTGTTGTTCCGCTGTGCCGCTCTGATGTGTTTTTACCAATTTTATTCCTACAAGGAGGAGAAGAAGTACAATTGGATGAGCACGTGTGAAGAAAGCTTTCAAGAACTGAAGAGAAGATTGACAAGCGTACCTGTTCTCACTGTCTCTACTGAAGGGGAAGAGTTTGATATCTATAGTGATGCATCGAAGGTGAAACTAGGAGCAGTATTAATGTAGAATGGCAAAGTTATAGCTTATGCATAATGACAATTAAATAATCATGAGAAAAATTACCTAACTCACGATCTAGAATTGGTTGTGGTTGTGTTTACGCTCAAGATCTAGAGACACTACTTGTATAGAGCTCAATGTCAAATTTCACTGATCATAAGAGTCTAAAATACTTTTTCAATCAGAAAGAGCTAACCACGCGGCAGAGACAATGGTTGGAATTAGTAAAGGATTATAATTGTGAAATTCTTTACCATCTAGGCAAAGCAAACCCAGTTGCTGATGTGTTAAGTTGAAAGTCAACGTCGTCATAACAACTGCCCATTGATAGATTGCCGAAACCACTGCATTGGGAATTAATTCACTAGAACTTAAATTGATTTTTGGGAACTTGGCTATGTTGCAATTAAAGCTAACACTTTATGATGAGATCAATGAAGCTCAAAGACCAGACCCGTACCTGGAAAAGCTCAGAGAAAGAGTCGGTAAAGGTGAAGAAACCGAGTTAAGTATCACCATTGTTGTTGTGTCAAGAATAATTTATGTTCCAGCTGACGATGAACTTAGGAAGCGGATTATGTCAGAAGCTTACAAGACTCTATATTTCATACCCCCAAGAGCCACCAAAATGTATCAAGATTTGAAGTTACAATTTTGGTGGAGAGGAATGAAGAATGACATCGCAAAATTTGTTAGTCGATGTTTAACGTACCAGAAAGTCAAGGCTGAGCACAACCATCTAGGAGGAAAACTGGAACAATTAGAGATTCCAAAGTGGAAATGAGAGCATATCACTATGGATTTTGTGGTAGGGCTACCCAAGACACGTGAGGGACATGATGCCATATGGGTTATAGTAGATAGACTGACAAAGATAGCTCATTTTTAATGGTGAAAACAATGTTCACGTTTGAGAAACTAGCAAATTTATATGTCACTAACATTATTAGACTATATGTTGTTCCAAAGTCCATTGTATCTAATTGAGATAGCTGTTTTACCTCCATATTTTGGAAGTGTCTTGTGTCATGGATTTTAAAGGAGTATGGAATGAGAAGCTATCATTAATAGAATTCTCGTACAACAATAGTTACCAAGCCTCGATTGGAATGACACCTTATGAAGTACTTTACGGAAGGAAGTGCAGATCCCTATTCCACTGGTATGATTTATGGGAAAAGCAAATACACAAAACTAATTACATTCAAGAGACATAAGAAGTAATTGAAAAGATTCAGAGACGAATGAAAATTGCACAAAGTTGACATAAAAGCTATGTAGATAAACGACAAAGATTCACTTTGTATTCATCATGGTTGTACCTATGAAAGGCATTATGCGCTTTAGGAAGAAAGACAAACTCAATCCAAGATACATTGGACCATTTGAGGAGATTGAGCGTATTAGCAAGGTAGCCTACAAATTGGCATTATTACCTGATTTATCAGTTGTACATGACGGTTTTCATGTCTCCATGTTGAGGAAATATGTACCCGACCCTTCTTATATTCTAGAATATGAATCGGTACAAGTTCAAAGAAACTTATCTTATGAAGAGAAACTTGTTCAAATACTGGCACAAGAAGATAAGGTGCTTAGAAACAAAACAATCCCACTAGTTAAAGTACTTTGGCGTAATCACGAAGTAGAAGAGGCTACATGGGAAATAGAAGATGAAATGAAATCTTTGTACCCCCACTTATTTCAAATTCTTGAGGATGAGAATTCTTTAAGTAGGGGTGACTATGATAACCGAGACTTTTACTATTCTTAGACTGATGTAAAGTATTAATAAATATTATCTTTATGAAAAAAATACATTAATTATATTCCTAACATTTAAATAGAATTTATGAATGCTTTACAATATTTTTGAAGTGAGAGTATGGTTACGGTAAAAAATTTTAGATCGAAATGCTTTAAACAGTGCATTCTCGATACTGAAAAAAAATATTATCAAAACTAGAGATGTATTGACCGTAAACCCTAAATAGAAAAAGATGAATTATATTATAGAGTGATTTAAATAGTTTTGATGACTCGAAAGGCCTCAATAGCACTCCAAGGAGCCAATTGCGAAATTTGACCAGTTTGACTTTTTGGTCAAATTTTTGATAGATAAAGCTCGGACTGCCTTTAGTCCAAGTCAAGTTGTAATAATATATAATATATGATACGTATTCATCTAAAATCATGGGATGAGATGAAAGATGCTTTAAATCAATGGTTGTGATATTTTGGATTTTTAAAACAATTTTTACCAAAAGTCAAAATTAGAAAGAATTAAGCAATAAATTGCTTCTTCAAGAAGCCACGCACTTGGATTAATGGTTAAAAACCAGCTAGAGATCAGCTAAATTTATCCCAAAAATTTTGCCAAAAGGTCCCTAAAAAATTACATTTTGTCCCCTTAACTATTTGAAATTAAACTTTTGCCCCTAAGGATATTTATCACCTTTTTGGATCTAAATTCACGCATTCATGGGAGTGGAAAAACTATAGAAAATTGTTCTAAACCTCCATTAACATTCTCAACCTTCCAAGTTTTAAAAAATTCACCCAAAATTGCGAAAAAAGATGGCAACACTTCAAAACTGAGGGATTTTCACACAAGCAATCAAGTAAGCTCCTTAAACTATGTTTTTGTTTTAATTTTCATGTGTTTTCATGGATATGGTTGTTGTGGTACAAAAATAGATTTAGGACGATTTTGATTATTTTGGCTAAAATTAAGTTGAAAATCAATTTCTAGCTTGATTTTAGAGTTGTGTGTGATACTAGAGATCAAACATAGATTGATTTTGACTTGTTTTGAGGGTTTATGATAAAAAAGAAATGATTTTAGGTAATTCTTATAAAGTGTAAGGCAATTTTTTTAGTATTTTGAATTCAAATTTTGTTATTGTGTAAAAATGAAGAAAAGTGAGATTTGTGTATTTGTACTAGGATTTTGGATAGGTATATAATAGAAGCTGTGCCAAACGATGCATTTTGTGTAGTTCGGAAAGTGAATCTTTAAGTCATTAAAATGCGAAATTTTTGGATTATAATTGACTTAAATGTTTTAAAAATCAATTATGAGGTTTTAAAATGTATTGAACAATGTGTATTTAGGGTTAAAGGATGTTAGATGAGAAAGAAAATGGGTAAGGTTAGAAAAAAAATATTATAATGTTCTAGAACTAATCTAAGAACATTTAGATTAATATTGAACTGTTTTATCATAGGGCAACATTTGGGAAAGGAAGATAAGGATCGAATGGATTCTAAGGAATTGACCTTAGCCCAATTTCTGTAAGTTCAAGCATTTAAATTGTCCATACATGAACAAATTTACATTGTTTTTTTAAGGTTGTTTTGGATTTTATATTTTGATGTTTTTTTTTATTTTTAAAAACATATATTATTCATGAAACGACAATACAATTTTGATGGACGGATGTTTAGGTACACTTTTAAGATTATGATGTTTCTAATGTCACTATATTCGGAAGTAAGCAAGATGGTAATATAAATATGTACTTTTGACGTACCAACCTCCTAAAGGTGTGAGGTTATTTTATGATGAACCGATGAGGATAGGCTAGTGGGTCGCTCCCCAGCTCCTCTTAGTAACACACATGGTACGACCAGAAAGGGCCCATAAGGACAAAAGACAGATAAGACTAAAAATAAATACAAAGAATAAATAATTAAGCATAATAAATGTGTAACGTGATAGTATTTTTTTAAAGTATTGTTTTTAAAACTTGAGTGTTATGTTTGAACTTACTAGGTATTAGCTCATCAGTTTGTTCGTGTTCAGGTAATCAAGATAAACAACCTATAACTTGAGCACTGATGAAGATGCTGGACTGGTGGAACAGGATGCTAGTGTCATGGAAACGGTTATGGTCCTATCACGACTTGTCCGCTGCACAAAAAGAATAGAAAAAGTTTTTTGTTGACTGAATTTTATGTTTGAATGTAAATAAAAGTAAGATAGTATTTTGTAATGATTTGTAAGTAAGTATGAAATGGTTTTGATACTATAATATAATGGTTTTAAAGTTTTACTAGTATTTAAATAGTTTTAGTTTATATTAAAAAAAATTTTCCACTAATTATGGCTAGTTTTATTACTGTTAAAGGCATAAGAAAAAATATATCAAAAAGATGAACTAATGTATTGGTCCCCAGTGTAAGAGGAGGCACCACATTATCTAGGACTGAAACCCCAAGGCTACAGGCTCAGCTTGTAGTTAGGGGCAGTTGCGACAGCCCCAAAGGCTGTATAGCCCACGGTTACAGGCGTGGCCTACAGCTTGGCAGGCTCAACAACCCATAGGGGCTATAGCCCAATAGGGCTGTAGCAAGCCCTGCTGTGGGCTACCAACCCCCTTAAGGGCTGGGAATACCGACAGGGTGTGGCACCCCCGAATCCAACCACATGAAACTGTCATGAACTGACTCTATTGCCGATCAAGATAGCCCTTGTGTCGAATTCGAATCTCCATTTAAAACTCTTTTTCTTAAACTCTCATTCTTTTAGGGCCCGAAAATTTCACCCATAATTTTTTTTTCTCTTTTTAATACATACTTTCTCGAAAAGAAAGCTAAGCATAAAAGCTACGTAAAATAGAATACTAACTTTTAGTTGTCTTTTTGAGTATAACATAATGTATAATATACAAAATATTTATACTACATTTTTTTTCAATGACACATTCTCTTCAATTTACTAACTCTCAAAGCTCAGCGGAAGACTTATGGCAGGACCAAGTCCACGGTGAATTCCCTATCCCATGACACGCGCACATCCTGCCGCCATCCATATAGTCTACTGGACAAGTTTCTTATCTACAACATGAACAAACTGGTAAGCTAACAGGCTCAGTAAGTTTAAACATACTTAGTAAGAATCAAATGGATTCAAAACATTAAAAACCCAATTTCCTATGAATAGTATTATTCAATTCATGATGAATATACTATTTATGATGAATAGTAACTTTAATCAATGAATAGTAACTGTTACCCTAATCGGGTACTATTCACATTAGCCTAACTGATTACTATTCATATTTTTCTAACTGAGTTCGCTATACTTAGTGCAAACTTCGGTTATGCTCAATTATGGCTTTCATCATATTATTGGTTATTCTTTCTCTATTTGTACTCTGGTATTGAGCTCTTTTATGACAGTACCGATAATTTATCTTGCGCACTGACTGAGAGGGCCTAGGGAGAGACCCTAAAGCTTTTGCCTCCACAGCCCTTATTATATCTCCATAGAACCTGAAAAACCTCCATCACAACGTTGGAGGGGTGGTACGCTTTAAATGGTTTTATTACCATCTTTCAATTATAGTTTTGACCAAGTGACATTAATCGTTATCTTAAGGTCACTAACCTCCATCGCCCGTAGGCCTTAGATATTATGTTCCTTTTATTATGTGGGACCTGTTATACTAACTAATCCCCAAATGTCCATAGGACTTAATACCTAATGTACAACTAGTACATAACAGAGTAATATAGTACTTCATGTTGCAGACATGAAAATACTTTAACTTACCAATACTGCGATAATGTCCACTTTCGGAAGTCCTTCGCAGTTTTATCTCTAATTTGGGTTCATATAGACATAATATTGTCTATTAATATCCTTTATTAATTATCACTTTAATATATTTATTTTGTGATAAATTTTACAAAACATTTCAATTCTTTATATGGTACACGGTTTGCAATACGCCCGTGTCCCTGACCGTGTACCTCTCGGTTTTATTTTACACAGTCGTGTTCCACTATACACGCCCGTGTACTAATTAAACTCTAGATTTTTAACTCTAAAATCTCTATTTTAGGGCCTAGAATTTTATTTAAGTTATTCTAGGTCCTTTAGGGTCCTTTCCGAGCCTTTCAAAAATTTTTTGTCAAAATGACCATTTTGCCGTTAACGGGTCTCAGGACCGTAACTATTCTGTCTTATCATTTTTATTGAATTTTCTAAGCCCAAATATCTTAAAATAATATTCTCTAGACTTATGTGTTATTTTACAGCTAAATTTGCTGCAAAATCCCAATTATCTATTTTCCTGGCCCTTGGTGACTATTCATCCATCACCTAGGGTCATTTCTCGTTTTTCAAGCATTTCGGAGACTCAAATGGCCATTTCACTACTCCTAAAATGTTTTTCATCCCGTCTTCGGCCCTCGGTCTCCGAGAGGCTCGAGTTTCCTATCCTGACCTAATTTTTTCCCTCGTTTCCCAAAATACCCCTCTTATGAAGTTTTTCCTATTTTAGGCATTTTAGTCATTAAGGGTCGGTTTACTATTACTCTTGGGTTAGTTTTCCATTTTCAATCCTAATCCACTGAGGGGTCCCAGTTTCCTTCCCGAGCCCAATATTTTACCGTCGTTTCCCGAAATGCCCTTATATCATTTTGGAAAATTCGGCAGCATTTCCACTTGTATTTTAAGGTTTTCTCGGCGTTAAGTACGCCTCAGAACCTTTGTACCTGCCACGTACTATACCAGAGGCCTATTTTATACAAAGTTTCCAAACTTTGTATAAAAATTTTCCACATTAATCAATATTCAAAAATCAATATACAACATCAAATTCTTTCCAAACCTAGCCTTGGTTTATCATGTTAATTATCACCAATTGTTTTTCATCACAACATTCCAATATCATATATCACTCTTAGGTTCTCTAATGTGTAAAACAACATCAAAACCTAACAAAATTTTCATTTCAACCCTAGCATTAGCCACGGATTTTTCATGCAAATTCACATAAAAAATCCTGTTTTCTTTCCTAAGGTTTTTGTCAACATTACACATTCCTATTCAACACTAAAATTTCCCATTTTCTAGTGTTTATCACCCATGGATTTTAGCATGAAAATGCATCCAATTTTCTTGTTTTCTTGATTCCAATTCATGCTTAATTCAATATGTTACTAAATGAACATAAACTATTAAGCAAATCATCAATTTTTCCACCTTATAAGGCCACAGAGTTTTCATGGAAACATGTAAAATTTTTGCTTGTTTCTTAAACCTAATTCAAGCTTTAATTTTTAAAACACCAAACTAATCATACCATTAACAAAACATCAATTTTTATCAATGTTTTTCCACATCCAAGACCCACGGATTTTCACTAAGAAAATCAAGTAAAATTGCTTCAATTTGGAAGCTTACCCTATCTATTTGATTCCTTGATGCTAGAAATGAAATGGAAGTTAATTTTGGTGTGAAATTTTGGACAAATTTTGGCTTAAAGGGGGGAAAAGCCCACGGTTTTTGGCTACACAAGAATGGCAAGAGTTTGGCCACTTTTCTTCATTTTTTTGAATGAATTTTGAAGCCTATTTATAGGCAAAAGCTAAGGACCACTTAGCTATTTTTTTTCAACAATTTGCTAATTATTCAAAGACTTAAATGCAATAATTTTGGGCAAAAAATCAAATTCTTTTGTTGTCTCCTTTCCATATGGCCGAATGGCCTTTTTCTATATTTCTAAATTTTTTTTTCAAGTGTTATTTTGTCATGATCATGGCCATTGATCAAAAAGAAAATTGATCCTAGTCTTGCACCTTTCCATATTACTTTCCATCTTCTAAATAATTTGCATTTATGACATCAACATGGTGATGCCATCCTATTATATTAAGGGATTAATTCCCTAATTAATTTGTGGTCAAATTTTGACCGAAAGTCAAACCAAACAGAACTCTACCGAAACCGCGTAGGAAGGTTCCGGGTGCCTCTGGTGTGATCGGTTTGTTTTATTTTGCTTCCATTTGGTCAAAATTCTCTACCATAAATTTCTATCTTTTTTGTGCATTTCAATGTACTCTCTAGGGTTTTTTGCTCTGATTTCAAACTGTTTCACCTGAATATGTTCGGTAAGATTTTTCATCTCCGAACTCACTCACTTTAACACTGCCGGAATATTTTTACAGTATTCACAACAGTATTAAAAAAACAACTTTTTCATAATTTATTCATTAAAATTCATACATAAAATTTTAATCTACTTGGAGAATCTAAAATCCCCGGTTATCACATAGGGGCTGCAGCCATTTAGACCTATGGCCCAACGAGCCGATGTTCAGAAATTTTCAAATTTCTAAATTCGTGATTCAATTTTGTATTGTGCATAAAAATACGTAATTGTAAATTTAAATTTTGAAATTACATATTGTTATGCATAAAATTTGAAATTGTTTAAAATTTGAATTTTGGAAATTTGAATTTTAAAAATTTTTGGGATGAGGAATAAATGGAGAGGCTACATGAAGATAGATATGCGAAGATGGAGTAAAATTTAAGACCCAAAAAATGCTTTAGATATAATTTCATAATCTTTATTTTTCTTTTATCTAGGATGGGACCATGGCTTGATTGTTTAAATTTTCCATCATTTATTTTTTACTATGATATGTCATAGATGGATGAATATGTATTGATGGATGTGTTGTCTGCATATTTGATAACATGTCTTATAGGATAGAGGAATGTCACTCAAACTATATTGATTGTACATATTTTTCAAAAACTTACATGTTTTTAAAATATTGAGCGGAAGAGGGCTTCAAACAAAACCTATGGCCTCAATTGTTTATCCATATGTGAAAGCACGATAATAGTTCGCATCAGTTCTACCCTGACCAAACCCTTCAATAGTTGTTTATTGTCATTGGTATACTAGGTTGGATCTCCTATGTTGAAAACATATTTAGGCATGATCCTATTCATGACCACCCCTTAGTGGCTTGGTAGGATGTGGATCGAATTACGTAAATAATGGTTACACACTCAAGACTCATTTAGCAATTAACCTTTTCTAGAAGCTTTGTTAGCTAAATCGGTGACCACAATAAGCAATTATTAATATATGTCTAAACCTTGGTGGATTTAAAGCAACATATATTAATTGGACGGGGTCTATGTTCTAGCTATTTGTGTCATGACCATCCCTCGGTGGCTTGGGGCAATAGGTGTTGAGAATTACTATTGTAGTGCTACATATTTTTTTCAAGTTTCATGTAAGAACATACTCGTATGTTTTATTTGCTAAACTATACTTATATTTTGCTTAGGCTTTGTAATGATGTTGTTGTATAATTTTATTTCAGTTCAAAATGTCACCGATACCTTTTACCTCAATACTCACTGAAAACAAACTAAATGGCGATAATTATAAATACAGGAAAAGAATATATGCTCATTGTTCTCAGCTGTGAGAGACCCAAGTTTTCACTAGACGAGCCATGCCCATTAGGGCCCCGACCTAATGCACCACTTGAGGATGTCCCTATCATGCATACTCATTGGAGAGAATACAATGAGATAGCTCGATGCCACATTCTTGCTAGCATGACAAGCGCTTTATGAAAGCAACGTAAAACCTATCAAGTTAATAAAGAGATCATGGATAACTTGGAGGACGTGTTTGGAGGCCAAGAAAAATTAGCTCGAAAGTCCGCTATTACAAGTATTATGAACACTAGGTAAAAGGTAGGTACTTTGATGAAGGATCATATGTTTACACTTATGGGTTTCTTTGCTGAGGCTACTAAAAATGGTTTGGAGTTGGCCTACAACACCTAAATTGAGATGGCATTCAAAACTATGTCAAAAGATATTGTGGGGTTTAAAGCCACATATAATCTAACGACAAAGGAGTTAGGACTTACCGAGCTCATGAAATAAAATCAGGCTTACAAGTGGATGATCAATGATGGGGATGCGGTCCAACCTAAGAAAGAGGCCAAATTGGTGGAATCTTCTAAAACCTCTGGGAATAAAAAGGAGCTAAAGAAGAAGTAGGCAGCTTCTAGTTCATCTATTCTTCTTGTCTTTGATGGGAAGAAATGAAGAAGAATAAGAAGAACAAGAAGCCTAAGGACCCCAAAAAGTCCAAGTGCTTCTACTATGGGAAGGTAGGATACTTTAAGAAGTCTTGCAAGGAATTCCCAACTGCTAAGGGCAAGAAAAGTAAAGAACTTCTTTATTTGGAAGTGTGTTTAGTGGAAGAATCGAAAGACACTTAGGTCATTGATTCAGGTGCCACTAATCATGTCTATGTTTCTTTGCAAGGGTTCGTGGATGTGAAAGACCAAAAATTTTTGCAACAAGACCTAGATACAAGCTAGTTTTTTTATTTTGAAATTTTTTTGTAAAATGAAAATGAAAATGAAAATGAACACAATGTTTGTTACAAGGCAAATAACATTGTTAATAATGATAAATAAACCTTTTGGAAGATTCAAAATCTCCAAAAATGACCATTTGATGAAGTTCAGTTATGAAAGAATGATTTCGGGCCAAAATACTCAAAATTAGGTGATTTCGGTACTCGAAAAACATAAAAGTAAGAAATGGCAAGTAAAAGCTAAGTCAAAGATAGAAATTTTTAGGGTTTTTATGATTATCAGGATTGAATTTGATCAAATTGATAGCACGGATGGCTAAGTAAGCCCTCCAGCATGCTTACTAAGAAATCTGATCAATTTGGTCGTCGGTCAAAAGTTTGACCAAGATTAGGTCATGAAAGGAAGTTTAGGGTGTACAATACTCATATAAATATTATGGTAGAGAATGGTCTAATGAATAGGGTTTAAAAAGACTTTATTATAACGGTTAGGATTCAAAGTCAACAAGAAAAAGTCAAAAAATAAACAAGAAAAGCCAATATTAACCTAGAATCTTCTAGCACCCTTCAAGGTGGCATTTTTTGAGCCAAGAAAGTGGCAAATCAGCCACAACTTTTTATAATACCAATTTAACCCCAAGAATTTGCTAAAAAGTATCTAAAAAGTTTACAAATTAGTCCTTAGGAAAATTGCGAAATGGTCCTTGATTTTGTCTATAAAAGGGGGTTGTTCTTAAGTGCAGAAAAATTAGAAAACTCAGCCCTCATGCTACCCAAAAGCTACTGTGTTCATCCCATTACATCTAAGCCAAAATTTCTTCAAACTTTGTTCACCAAATCGTGATGAAAACCTCCACTGGTCACATATTCGATACCGTCATAAGGTAAGGATTGTTATCTGAAGTTTTGATTGAATTTTTGATGAAAATATTCATGTATTATGAGGTTGAATTAGTTAGTGAATTTTAATTTTGAATTTTGTTAGCTTGCTAGTTAACACATTAGATAAACATGTGAATTGATTGTTGTTTGATTCAAATGAAAGTTTGAATGTTTGGAAGCTTGAAATTTGAATTTTATCAATGGAAGACATAAGAAAATCTGAGGGTTAGGCCTGTGAAAAACAAAAAACAAAAAACAAGTTTACTGAAGAAAAATTTTAAGCTTGATCATGGGTATTAAAACCATGAGTTGAACTTTGTGTGTGGAACAAGTTATTGAGTGGAAAACAACAGATTATAACACTGAGGAATTGTTTATGTCTACATAAAAATTTTAAATAAGAAGTCTTGAACTTTTACATAAAATTAGGCCTTTGGTATAGAATTGGTAGGTTTATAGATTAATGGCATCAAAGGTATGCCAGATATGTGAAAAAGTAAGTGAACATGCTGCCCGAGTATAGTTTTACACCTTAGGGTATTTTTGGAAATGATGATAAAATATAATGTCCGATAGGTAAACCCGAGCCTTGGTGACTTTAGAACAAGAAAAGAAGAATGGATGTTTTAAAGATCAGTAAAATGTCTATTTGGGATCTTGAAACATTAGAAAAAGAAGAGAAACGATGTAGGTGTCAGAAAGCACAACCTAGGCATCGAACGGATGAATAGTGAAAAAAATTACCGTAAATGACACTGTAATAAAATATTTGGAATGACAGATGGTTATGTTTAAGATGTTTGAAGACTGATATGTGACGGCCCCGACCTCAGCCACGCGTAACCGTCCCGAATCTGACTCCATCGTCGATTGAGACAGCCCGTGCACCTCGTCGGATCGTTATTTTAAAACACTTTCTTACTTTAAACCTCTCAGTTTCAGGGCCTAAAATTTTCACCCATCTTTTTTTTCCCTTTTCAAAATACTTTTCTTGCATAACGTATTATATGCAGCCATATAAAATACAAACTTAGTTGTCTTTTGTACCATACAACATAATTTACAAAGAGACTATTTGTAAACTTTATTTCAAAAATACATTCTCTTCAATTCATTATCTTTTGTCACTCAGTGAAAGACTAGTAGCAGGACCATGATCCACAGTGGATTCCCTATCCCATTGACACACGCGTATCCTGCCGCCATCTAGGTAGTCTACTGAACAGGTTTCTTACCTCCAACATGAACAAACCTATGAGCTAACAGGCTCAGTAAGTTTAAACATACGTACTATGAATTACATAGATTCAAAAAATCAAAAATACAATTTCCTATTAATAGTACTATTTATCTGTGAATACTATTCACCATAAACAGTAACTTTGATCTTTGATCGATGAATAGTAACTTTGACCTTAACTGATTACTATTCATTTTACCCTAATCGAGTCCACTACACTTAGTGTTAGTGTCTTTTGTGCTCATTTATGCTCAGTTATGGCTTTCATAACATTTTATCCATTATCTTCGTTTATATTCTGGTTTTGGGTTCTTTTGGCCTTGTACCGATGTCATATGTGTGCTGACTGGGAGGCCCTTGGGAGCGATCATAAGGCTCTTTCCTCTCCAATCCTATCATCACCTGAACCGGTCATTATATCGCCGTAGGACTTGTAAACCTCCACCACTCTGTTGGAGGGGCGGTACGCCAAAAGTGGTTTTTTTACCATCTTTCAATTACAATTCTAATCAAGTGACATTAATCATCACTTCATGGTCAGTAACCTCTGTTGCCCGTAGGTCTTACATATTCTCTTTTTAAGGGTGTGTCTTAAATTCAGTCACACTCTTTCTATAGTGTACCCACAGTACACTTCTCTTTTTCTCATTATGTGGGATGTGTTATTCTAACTATTCCCCCAATGTCCGTAGGACTTAACATCTAATGTACAATTAGTACATGATAAAATATCACAGTATTTCATGTTGTAGACATGAAAATGCTTGAACTTACCACAACTGTGATAGTGTCCACCCTCAGAATTCCTCTGTAGTTTTGATATCTTCTCTAGTTTGGGTCCCTACAGACAGAGTATTGTCTGTTAATACCCATCATCAATTATTACTTGGGATATATTCATTTTGTGATAAATTTTACAATGCATTTCAACTCTTTATGTGATACACGGCCTGTAACACGCTTGTGTACCTCTCGGGTTCACACGACACAGCTGTGTTCCATAATACATGCCCATGTACTTTATAATTTTTTGATTTTAACCTTACAATCTTATTTTAAACATTCAAGATCCTTTACAGTCCTTTTCCGAGCCTTTCAGAAATTTTTCGTCAAAATGAGAATTTTGCCCCTAGGGGGTTTCGGGATCGTATTATTTTCACTCTGTCATTTTTCTGGGATTTTCTAAGCCCAAATATCATAAAATAATATTCCCTAGGCTTTTGTACCTTTTAACAGCTTTATTTGCTGCAAAATCAATAATTATTCATCACCCGACCCTCAGGTACTATTCATCTGATACCTAGGGTCGTTTCTTGTTTTTCTAGCGTTTCGGAGCCTCAAATGGGTCTTTCACTGCTCTTGAAACGTTTTTAATTCCATTTTCGAGCCTCGATTCTCGAGGGGCTCGGGTTTTCTATCCCATTCACAACTTTTCCCCCTCGTTTCCTAAAATACCTCTAACTTGAATTTTTCCCTGTTCTTGGTATTTAGTCATTAAAGGGTCGTTTTACTATTCCTTTTTGGTTCGGTTTTCATTATTAACCCTAACCCACCATGGGGTCTCGGTTTTATATCTGATCTTATATTTTTATCCCTCGTTTCCCAAAATGCCCTTATGCCATTATAGAAATTTCAGCAGCATTTCTGCTTGTATTTCTACGTTTCCCCGGCATTAGGTAAACCTCAGAGCCTTTGTACTTTCGATATATTATATCAAAGGCTTATTTTATACAAAGTTACCAAACTTTGTATAAAAATTCTTCACATTAATATCATTCAATTTATAGCACAATACTCATAAATTTTTCTTCTATTAATGCCACGGTTTTCATTTGGAAAACAACACCAAACATTTTTATCATTCAACAAAATTATCACATATATCTATTAGGGTTTCCAATGAAAATTCAACATCAAAACCCTAACTAAATTTCCATACTAACTAAGCCATTGCATGCCATGGTTTTTATGTTCAAACCTTAGGAAAATTTCTCCTAATTCTTGTAGGCATTTATGAACATTTACTCAACATTTTTCATCATTAAAATTTCCCATTTTCATCACACCAAAGCCCACAGATTTTCATGTGAAACATGCATAAATTTTGCTTGTTTCTTAATTCCAATTCATACTTTAATCAACATGGCACCAAACTAACATAATCCATAAATCAAATCATCATATTTTCAACATCTTTTCCACCCTACAAAGCCACGGGTTTCATGAAGAACCATGCACCATTTTTGCTTGTTTCCATTTTCCAAATCAAGCTTTGATTAACATAACACAAAATTATTGTAAAACCAAAACCAAGCATCAAATTTTCATCATTTTTCTACACCCAATATACACAGATTTTCTTAAAGAAAATCAATGAAAAATGCTCTAAAATGATTACTCACCTTATCAAATTACTCCTTGCAACTTGAACTATGATTGGAGGCTAATTTTGTGTGAAATTTTTCTCAAATTTTTGGCTTGAAATAGACTAGGGGTACACGGATTCAAGGAGGGCAGAAATGGGCAAGAGTGTGGATGCTTTTTACTAAATTTCTAAGTGAATTTTTCATGCTTATTTATAGGCAAAAAGTGAGGGACCAATTGGCAAAAATTCCCAACAATTAAGAAATTGTTCAAGGACTTTTTGGCAAGATTTTTGGGGTCAAAATTGAAATTTTTTTTGCTGATTTTTGCTGTTTTTGGCCGAATTCACCCATTTTCTTAAATTTTTTTGAAGCCTTTTTGGCTTGATCTTGGCCTTTGATCTATAAAGTATTAAATCCTAGCCATATAAATCACCAAACTTATTTAACAAGTTTTAGTTTCCTATTAATGACATCATATTTATGATGTCATCTTGACATTACTTAATTAATTCACATATTAATTCATGAATTAATTCGTGGTCAAAGTTTGATAGAAAGTCAAACTGAATGAAACTTAACCGAAATCGCGTAGGCGGGTTCCGGACACCTTCGGTGTGATCAGTCTGCATTATTTTGCTTCCCTTTGACCAGAATTCATTACCGTAAAATTTTGTCTTTTAGTGCACTTCGATGCACTCTCCAAGGTTTTTGGCTTCGTTTTCGAGTCGTCTCACCCGATTCTGTTCAGGAAGATTTTCCATCTCCAAACTCACACTCTTTAACACTGTCAGAATATTTTCACAGTATTATCAACAGTATTAAAATACAAATTTTTTCACATTTTATACATTAAAATTGCTATATACATACAATTTTAATTTACTCCAAGAAACTAAAAATTCCCGGTTATCACATGATAGTTGGAATAAAACGTAAGAATGAAATGTTTATGAATAAAAAACCTGCTAAGGGCACAATGGTCATTTTGCTAAAATTTGGCAAAAAAGTTGAGAAGGGGATGTTAAACCCCCTAAATTCATTGTTGAATGGAATTTAGAATTTTTATGTTATTATTAAATTTTAAGTAAGAAATAAACATTGAAAGTGATCGTTGATTATCTTGGTTATAGGAAACCCAACAAGTGACGGGAAAGGATATTTAGAAGACCCGAGAAAGCTCACACCAGCTCAAATACTGTAAGTACAAACATTTACCTGTCTACTCATGAACTGACTTACTATATGAATGCTTCATGAAATGATGATATGATATGATGTTATGATATGTTTTCGAATGAGATGTTCATGAAAGAAATGTTTTATGAAATGTTATAAAAGAAATATTTATAAACGAAATGTTTTACAAAATATTCATGAAAGAAATGCTATACAAAATGATAAAGAAGTTTCTTACTATGCATTTTATAAAAGTTGTGCATTTGTGACATGACATTATAGTGTTAGGTGTGCCTTAAGCAGGAAGACCTTTTTAAAACATTTCGTTTATTTTGAACTGATCAATAAAATAATTTAGAGGTTATTCATTATATTACTATTAGTCATTAAAGTATTTACATGTTAAAGTAAATGTAAGCAAATATAGCTCATTGATTGCTTATGTTAAATTACTAGAAAGTTGCATGCAATGATCTTTTGCATATGAGAAGACAACTTTCTAGAGTAAACGGTCTAAATCTATGGTCCGCAGTCTATGGGGTTAGAGTGAGTAACTAGCTCACTCTAATACTTTTTTGTTGTCTAAAGTCTATCAAGGGGATGGTTTGTCTTGACTGTCTGGAACATTGACAACTGAGTAAAGACATAGTTATATTACTTGGTGGTGAAATATTGGATCGGGGCTAAAACTTGATTGATCTGCGTAGTCTGCTATGAATGGATCAATCTGCTTTGGACTTTCATTATGAAAAACCTTAATCTTGAGTAAGTGAACAACTCCATGTATGTGGCTAGTGTGCTTTGATGTTCTAAAGGCCAAGGCCTCTTAGAGTTAATAAGCTAATGGACCAGTTCGTTGGGTACACAGTACACATATGATGGATGGATTGCTTATAGATAAGGAATCATAGCTCTTATGTAGAGTTAAGATTATCCTCCTAAAGGCATTATGCTAGATTGTTGAGAATGAACAAGGCCTTAGATTGTTTGCTTGACAAACAACTTATTATCTACATATGGTGGATAATCATTTTCTTATCGGATGCATTATGGATTTTTAAGATAGTGTGATCAAATGGTTGGACAGACTTTGACCTAGGTTGATCATAGATATCATATGAGGGTTTTGCATTAATGACAAGGTCAATGGATGATGTCTTTTTAGAGGCTTATGTAATTTGTAGTATAATTGGGAGTTCAGTTTCAAGTCTATGGTAGAATGATCCTGAAATTAGTGATCATGTGATTGAGTTATTTGGTATAGAGCAATGATTACATGGATTCATGGGAGCCTGATTATATATGTCCAATCAGTCCCTCCGCTAGCTCTTATAATTCCTTAAAGATGGTAGTTGATCAAGGTATTCTTACATGGCTTGTTGATTTGCATTTAGTGATGAGAAAAATTTGAATCACCTTTCACAAGGGTGTGGGCCTTTTCTTTGTGTGCTGGAGGGGGAGAAATTATAATTTTGTATTATTCAATAAATGGGATAAGTATTTAATTAATATTTATTTTTGAATGATAAGATTTGAAATTTATATTAATTGTATTTGAATTTGAAATTCAGATATGTGATTAATTTGAATTTTGAAAATCTTGTCTTAAAATAAATATTTGAAATTTAAATGATTATCCCATTTGAATTTAACAAAATCTTGTCCTTGCACAACCTAAGGTGGCGTCCACTTTAGATAAGGCTAGAAGACAATATTTTCTCCTATTTGAATTTGAATTTTGTTTTGGATAAAAGATTACACAATTATTTGAATTTTAAATAAAGTTGCAATGATTTTATTTGAATTTGAATTGGAGTTGTGGAAATTATCCACGTGGATAAAATTCAAATATTTGTGGAGTTTGAAATTTAAATTAAATTTTGAATCACAAATACCACGCAAGGCTGAATTTGTTTATGGATAATCCTACAAGGAGGAGTCGGTTTTTATGGAAAAGGGAGAAGAAAAAAATCTTGTTTGAATCCTTCTTGAATTGTGAATCTTCTTCTCCCTTGGTGTAGCTGAATCTTGCCAAGGAATTGGCCTAAGAGGAATCAGTTTTTAGGTTCTTAGAGGAGAGAAAATTCAAGTTTGAATCTTGTTTAAATTTTGAATACTCCTCACCTTTTTGGTGGTCGAATTCTTTCAGGGGATTTTCCCCTTGGTGGAGTCAGGTTTTTGGAGGAAAATTGGTAAGAGAAAAATCTTTTCTTGGTCCAATTCAAAATTCAAAAGGTCATCTCATGCAATATTATAAATACAAGTCATTCCACTCCTACTCTCTTTAGACCACAGACTCTCAGGTGAGCGGGCTTATTATTGCACAAATTACCATAGTAATAAGTTCTTAAAGAGATCTGGGTGGTCGGAATGAGACAAGCCTCACAGAATACTGGTCAAGGGAACGAGTGCCCACACACTCAACCATCTAGGAATGGGAGAATAGCAGAGAAGGCTAGTTGGTTGAAGCCCTTCCTAGTGTTGTCCTTCTGAATTTCTGACATTCTTCCCGGCATCCTATTGTTTTCTCTTAAAGGTATAAAAGATTGTTGATAAGTTATTGTATATGACAACATGAATTTTAATTATCTAAATTTTTTTTAAAATTCCACTGTGCATATTTTATATTTTTTCCAACAAGTGGTATCAGAGCCAACTCATGAATATGCCATATATATAAATTAAACAATCGATTATTTCTCCAATATGTATGGATTTAATATTTAGAAAGTGGCTTTCTAGGGTTCTTATATGTTGTTATCATGAATTATGTGATATATAACTGTGTTTATTTTAATTTTGTGATTATTATAATCATGCTAAATTTTACCAATTATGGTTCCTTAGAATTTTAGCAAAATTGTATCTAGGAATTTTTTTCATGTAACCATGAGAGCGGTCTATCATCATCATAATTTTCCATGGATTTTTTATCTCTTTGAATATCTAGAATTTTTGTACACCAGAAATGGTATAGGAAATTTTATGTAATTATTCATGGAGGAGATCAAGATTGAAGACTTTGAATTTATATTTCCCATAATTAGAATTTAATTTTGACGATTTAAAAATTATTTTTGTGTGGAAAATTCTAATTTTCAATTAGGATATCCTAAACGGTAAAATTGGAATTTGGCATGAAAAACGAGAAAAGGAACCGTGGATGCCAAGTGGGAGCCACAGGTGCAAGCTCGTGGCAAACTAGGTAGCCAATGGCTGTACGAGGCAGCCACTGGCTATAGGAAGCCCACGGCTGCCCAGTACCAGCCATGGCCTGTTGGCAGTCAGTAGCCTACTAGCGGCAGCCCAGGCTGCGTGCAGCCACAAACTATTGGCAGCCACGGCTGCTTGGAGGCAACCATGGCTACAAACTTGTGGCAGGCCAAGGTGGCCCTGAGGGTGTTTTCTCACGTTTTGGAGTTCATCAATAATTTAAATTTAAATTTTAATTGTGTATAATCATATATAATTTTTGAAATTAAAAAAAATACGTATGCTTAAGCATGAGATTTAAAAATTGCTTAAAATTCAAATTTTTTGAAATTTGAATTTTAAAGGAATTTATGGGATGAGAAATAAATGGTGGAGCTACATGAAGATGGAGCAAAATTCAAGACCCAAATAATACTTTGGACGAAATTTTGTAATCTTACTTTTCTATTTTTCTAGGATAGAACTGTGACTCAGTTATTTAATTTTTCCATCATTTATTTTTCCTATGTTTTGTCATGTATGAATAAATATGTATTGATGGAACGGTATGTGGCATATTTGATGACATATCATATAAGATAGAAGAATGCCACTGATACCATATTAATCATGAATATTTTAAATAAAAACTTATTGTTTTAAAAAATTGAGTGGGAGAGGGTTTCAAATAAAACCCACGGCCTCCATTTTTGATCCATATATGAAAGCATGGTATTGCCTTGTATTAGTTCTGCCCTAACCACACCTTCGGTAGGTGTCTACCACCGCTCGTATACTAGGTTAGATCTCCTATATGGAAAACATGTTTGGGCATGTTCTATTTGGAACCATCCCAAGATGGCTTGAATAGGGCATGGTTTGGACGTCGTAAACAATGGTTACACACTTAAGACTAGTTTGACTATTAACCTCCATGAGGAGCTCTGTTACTCAAATTGGTGGCCAAAATAAATGATTATTAATATATGTCTTAACCTTGGAGGATTTAAGGCAACAGATATTAATTGGACGAGGTCAATATTTTCGCTATTCATTTCATGTACACCCCGAGATGGCATGGAGTGATCGGTGCAAAAAATTACTGTTGTAATGCTATATGTTTTTTTTTAAATTAAGTTTTTAATGTAGTAACATATTCGTATGTTTTATTTGCTAAATTCTCTTTATATTTGCTTCAGCTTTGTAATGATGTTCTTTTTGTTTTATTATCAATTCAAAATGTCATTGACACCTTTAATCACAATACTTACTGAAAAAAAAAACTGAACGAGGACAATTATAAAGAATGGAAAAGAAACTTACTAATAGTTCTTAGCTGCGAGAGATATAAGTTCATACTAGATGAACCATGCCCACCAAGGCCTCGACCTATTATGCCGCTTGAGGAGGCCCCAGCTGCATATACTTATTGGAGAGAATACAATGAGATTGGTTGGTGCTACATCTTAGCTAGCATGATGAGTGCTCTACAAAAGTAGCACGAGGCTTATCAAGTTGCCAGGAAGATCATGGACAACTTGGACAACATGTTCGAAGGCTAAGAAAAATTGGCTCGATAGTCTGGTATACAAGTATTATGAATTTTAGGCAGAAGGCAAGTACTCTGGTGAAGGGTCGTATGCAAACGCTTATAGGGTTTTTCACTGAGGCTACAAAAAATGGCATAGAACTAGACTACAACACCTAGATTGAGATGGTGTTTAAGACTCTATCTAAGGATTTTGGGGGGTTTAAAGCTACACACAATCTGGCGACAAAAGATTTAGGTCTAACCGAGCTCATGAAGTAACTCCAAGCTTATAAGCGGATGATCATGTAGGAAATAAATCGGTAAAAACGTATCAGAGTGGCACAGCGGAATAATAAAAATATTTTTAGATCGTTAAATATCTCATGATGCCATATACAATAAACCAACAACAATTTAAACTCATATCTCAAGGACGCCAATCTTGCAAGAGGAGAATGACCGGAGGGCTTCAACCAACTAGCCTTCTCTACTATTCTCCAATTCCCAAATGGCTGAGTGTGTGGGCACTCTAAACCTCGATCGGTATGCTGGCACTGCTAGTCTTCTTCTGACCACTCAGATCTCTAAAGAACTTATTGTCACGGTGAGTTATGCAACAATAAGCTTGCTCACCTGAGAGCCTGTGGTCTAAGAGAACCGGAGTGGGAGCACCTCTATTTATAGACTTGCATGAGGTGATCCTCTGAATTCGAATTGGATTAGGAGAAGATTTTCTCCCTTATCCACTCACAAAATCCGAAATTATCAAGGCCAAATCTCAACTAAAAAATTCGGCCATTTTTTAGATTTTATGTTCAAAATTCAAACAGGATTTTAACTAGAATTTTATCTCATCATTATCCAACCAAAAAATCTAAAAATCTATCTTGAAATTTCCTCCAAATTTTCGGCCACAAATAATAGGGAGAGAATCAAAATTCCTCTAGGATTTTCAAGCTTGAATTTTATCTTATCCTTATCCAAAATAACCGAAAATCTTCTAGGATATTCCTTTAATAATTTTGGCCATTATCAGGGAGGAGAGAATCCAAATTCAACTAGGACTGAAACTTGAATATTTCCCTGAACCTTATCCACAAAAAATCTGAAAATTCCATGAGGATAATCCTCAAAATTTTCATCCATTATTGTTAGGATTTGGATTCAAAATTCGAGTAGGATTCTAACAAGATTTTCCTCTCCATATCCAACTCAAATTCAAATTTCATTCCTTGTGGATTTACCATAAGAAATTCGAATCCCACTTGGACTGCGATTCAAAATTTGAATTTCAAATTTCAAATTTCAAATTCCAAATTCGAATTTCAAATTCGAATTTCAAATTCAAATTTCAAATTTCAAATTTCAAATTTCAAATTTCAAATTTCAAATTTCAAATTTCAAATTTCAAATTTCAAAATCCACAAAACAGTTGTATTTCAAATTCTTGTTCTCATGGATAATTTTCTACAACTCCAATCTAATCTGAAATAAAATCATGGCAACTTTATTTAGAGTTCAAATAATTGTGTACTCTATTATCCAAAACAACATCTGAATCTAACCAGAAAGAATCTTATCCACCATCCCAATCCTATGTCAACACCATCCACGCATAATAAACCAGCCAATAGCATACACAAATCAATTTTGCCAAACATTAAGGAATTATGTAGAGCCAGTAGAGGGACCAATTGGATATATATAATCGGGCTCCCACAAATCCATATGATCATCATTCTTTACCGAACAACTCAATCATATGATCACTAATTTCAGAGTCACACCACTATAAACCTGAAATTGAACTCCCAATTATATACCGTATTACATAAGCCTGTGACAAGCTATCGTCCAATGGCCTTGTCATGTATACAGAACCATCATATGATATCCACGATCAGCCTTAGGTCAAAGTCTATTTAATCCTACTGATCAGGCTATCTTAAAGTTCCATTATACTACCGAATAAAGAAAATGATTATTTACCATATGTGAATAAGAAGTCATCCGCCCTGCAGACGACCCAAGGCCTTGTCCATTTTCACAATCAGTATAATGCCTTTAAGAGGATACCCTTAACTCCTCATTAGAGCTATGATTCTGATATCCGTAAACGAACCCTTCATCGTATACAAGTCATGCACCCAACGAACCGATCTATAAGCTTACTACCTCTGAGACACTTTAGCCATTGGAACATCAAAGTACACAAGTCACATACATGAAGCTATCCATCTACTCATGATTAAGGTTACTGTACAATGAACATCAAAAGCAGATAAATCCACTCAAAGCGGACTTTGTAGATCAATCACGCTTTAGTCCCGGTCTAATATGTCACCACCAGGTAACATATCTATGTCTCTACTTGGGAGTCCAGCTCCAGACAGTTAAGACAAACTGTCCCCTTCAAGGCTTTAGATAATATAATAGTCTTAACATGAGTTAGATGCTCGATCTAACCCCATAGACTACAGACCATAGTTTAGACCGCTTACTTTAGAACATTGTCTTCTCACATAGAAAAGTCCATTACATGCAATGTTCTAATAGTTTAACACAAGCAGTTAGGGAGCCATATTTGCTTACATTTACTTTAACATGTAAATAAAATGAGAACAGATAGCAATGTAATGAATAACCTCTATATATAATTTTATTATCTAGTTCAAAATAAATACATCAAAATGTCTCTAATGCTTAGGGCATTTCCTAACAATCTCCCACTTTCCCTAAGCCAGCAGATGTGCCATATTATGCATCCCCATCGCCTCTACATGCCTCTCAAAGCTTCTAGCCACCAAAGTCTTAGTAAAGGGATCGACAATGTTATCCTCGGACGCGATCTTACATACATCTACTTGTCCTGTCTCCACGTGCCCTCTAATAATATGATATCTTCGATCTATGTGCTTGGTCCTCTTATGGTGCTAAGATTCCCTTGTGTTGGCAATAGCCCCAGTGTTATCACAGTAAAGTGCGATAGGCTTGTCAACACCCGGAATGACCTCAAGGTCTCTAAAGAACTTGCAGAGCCAAACCGCTTCTTTAGATGCCTCAGCCGCAGCCACATACTCAGCCTCCATAGTAGAGTCAGCTGTGCAGTCCTACTTCATGCTCCTCCATACAATGGCACCTCCTCCGAGTAAGAACAGTGATTCAGATGTCGATTTCCTCGAATTCTTACAAGTTTGGAAGTCTGAGTCCGTGTATCCTACGGGTGTTAGGTCCCCTCCAGAATACACGAGCATATAATCCCTCGTTCTCTTAAGATACTTGAGTATATGCTTTACTACTTGCCAGTGCTTGGTTCCAGGATTTGCTTGATATTGACTCACCATACCTACTGCAAAGCATATGTCCGGGTGAGTGCAAAGCATAGTATACATAAGGCTATCCACAGTGGATGCTTAAGGGACCTTACTCATACGCTCTCTTTCTTTCGATGTCTTGGGATAGTCATCCACTGAAAGAGTTAGACCTGCAATAGACGGTTGTGTACCTTTCTTTGCCTCTTGCATTGCATATTTTTCAATTATTTTATCTATAAATGAAGCTTGGGATAACGCTATCATTTTGTTTTTTCGATCTCTGAAGAGACAAATGCCTAAAACATAATTAGCTTCTCCGAAGTCCTTCATGTCAAATTATTGGTGTAACCAAAGCTTGACCGATGATAAGTTCCCTACATCATTCCCAATGAGCAGTATATCATCGATATAGAGTATCAGAAAGACCACTTTTCCATCCTTAATATGTTTATAAACACAGGGTTCATCAACATTCTGCTCAAAACCAAGTGTCTTAATCGCTTGATCAAACCTCTGGTTCCATGAGCGGGATGCTTGCTTTAATCCATAAATGGATCTAAGCAACTTGCAGACTTTCCTTTCTTGGCCTTTCGCTACGAACCCTTTGGGCTGTATCATGTAAATACATTCCTCAAGATGGCCATTCAAGAATGTCGTCTTGACATCCATTTGCCAGACTTCGTAATCGAGAGCCGCAGCAATGGACAGGAGAATACGGATAGACTTCAGCATAGCAACAGGTGAAAAGGTTTCGTCGTAATCGATTCCAGCCTTTTGCATGTACCCCTTTGCAACCAGTCTAGCTTTGAAAGTTTCCACTCTCCCTTCCGCATCCGTCCTTCTTTTGTAGACCCATTTGCATCCAATGGGCTTTATCCCATCCAGCAAATCTATAAGTTCCCAAACAGAGTTGGATTTCATAGAATCCATCTCATTGTTCATAGCCTATTTCCAAGATTTAGAATCAACATTATTTATAGCTTCATCATAGGTGACCGGATCATCCTCATGCTCATGAGCCTCAGCCTGGTATACCTCAACATCATACATGAAGAAATTAGGTTTCTTCGAAACCCTCCCACTACAACGAGGCACCCTAAATTGTTAATCGTCTGTAGTGTTAGGAAATGCCCTAAGTATTAGAGACATTTTCATGTATTTATTTTGAACTGGATAATAAAATTATATATAGAGGTTATTCATTACATTGCTATCTGTCCTCATTTTATTTACATGTTAAAGTAAATGTAAGCAAATATGGCTCCCTGATTGCTTGTGTTAAACTGTTAGAACGTTGCATGCAATGGACTTTTATATGCAAGAAGACAATGTTCTAAAGTAAGCAGTCTAAACTATGGTCTGTAGTCTATGGGGTTAGACTGAGCATCTAACTCATGTTAAGACTATTATGTTGTCTAAAGCCTTGGAGGGGACGATTTGTCTTGACTGTCTAGAGCATAGACTCCCGAGTAGAGATATAGATATGTTGCTTGGTGGTGATATATTAGACCAGGACTAAAGCGTGATTGATCTACGAAGTCCGTTTTGAGTGGATCGATCTGCTTTTGACGTTCATTGTGTAGTAACCTTAATCCTGAGTAGATGGACAGCTTCATGTATATGACTTATGTACTTTGATATTCCAATGGCTAAAGTGTCTCAGAGGTAGTAAGCTTATAGCTGGTTCATTGGGTGCATGACTTGTATACGATGAAGAGTTCGTCTACAGATATCAGAATCATAGCTCTGATGAGGAGTTAAGGGTATGCTCTTAAAAGCATTATACTGAATACGAAAATGGACAAGGTTTTGGGTCGTCTGCTGGGTGGATGACTTCTTATTCACATATGATGAATAATCATTTTCTTTATTCGATAGTATAATGGAACTTTAAGATAGCCTGATCAGTAGGATTAAATGGACTTTGGCCTAAGGCTGATCATGGATATCATATGAGGGTTCTGCATACATGACAAGGTCATTGGACGATAGCTTGTCACAAGCTTACATAATACGGTATATAATTGGGATTTCAGTTTCAGGTTTATAGTGGTATGACTCTAAAATTAGTGATCATATGACTGAGTTGTTTGGTAAAAAATGATAATCATATGGATTTGCGGGAGCTCGATTATATATGTCCAATCAGTCTCTCTACTAGCTCCACATAATTCCTTAATGTTTGGCAAAATTGATTTGTGTATGCTATTAGCTAGTTTATTATGCATGGATGGTGTTGACATAGGATTAGGATGGTCGACAAGATTCTCTCCGGTTGGATTCAGATTTTGTTTTGGATAATAGAGTACACAATTATTCGAACTCCAAATAAAGTTGCCATGATTTTATTTGAGATTGGATTGGAGTTGTAGAAAATTTTCCATGAGAACAAGAATTTGAAATACAATTGTATTGTGGATTTTGAAATTTGAATTTTGAAATTTGAAATTTGAAATTTGAATTTGAAATTCGAATTTGAAATTTGAATATGAAATTTAAATTTGAAATTTGAAATTTGAAATTTAAAATTTGAAATTTGAAATTTGAAATTTGAAATTGAAATTTGAAATTCAAATTTTGAATCACAGTCCAAGTGGGATTCAAATTTGTTGTGGTAAATCCACAAGGAATGAAATTCGAATTTGAGTTGGATATAGAGAGGAAATCTTGTTTGAATCCTACTTGAATTTTGAATCCAAATCCTAACTAAATGTGGATGAAAATTTTGATGATTATCCTCAATGAATTTTCAGATTTTTATGGATAAGGTTCAAGGAAAAAATTCAAGTTTCAATCCCAGTTGAATTTGGATCTCTCTTCCCTAATTATGGTTGAAAATTTGAGGAAGATCTCCTAGGAGATTTTTGGTTATTTTGGATAAGGATGAGATAAGATTCAAGCTTGAAAATCCTAGTGGAATTTTGATTCTTCCTTATCCAAAAATGGCCGAAATTTTGGTTGGGATTCATCCCTTGGATTTTCAGATTTTTTGGCTGAAAAAGGGAGATAAGATTCATGTTAAAATCTTGTTTAGATTTGGATTAGAATTATCCTAAAGTGGCCGAATTTATTGTTGGGATTTTCCCCTTGGAAAATTTGGATTTTATGCTTGTGGATAAGGGAGAATATCTTTTCCTAATCCAATTCGAATTCAAAGAATCACCTCATGTCGGTCTATAAATAGAGGTTCTGCCACTCTAATTCTCTCAGATCACAGACTCTCAGGTGAGCAGGCTTGTTATTGTATAACTCACCGTTATAATAAGTTCTTTAGAGATCTGGGTGGTTGGAAGAAGACTAGCAGTGCTAGCATACCGATTGAGGTTTAGAGTGCCCACACACTCAGCCATTCGAGAATTGGAGAATAGTAGAGAAGGCTAGTTGGTTGAAGCCCTCCAGTCATTCTCTTCCTGCAGATTGGCGTCCTTGAGGTATGAGTTTTAATTGTTGTTGGTTTATTGTATATGGCATCATGAGATATTTAATGATCTAAAAATTTTTGTTGTTCCGCTGTGCCACTCTGATACGTTTTTACCAATTTATTTTCCTACATTCAGGTCTTTCACCGGAACTCGGACTTGAGTCCAAGACAGAAACCTATGGAGCAGTTTTTTCACCCGATAACTCCTCTAGCACCACTTTGCTTCGAGGCTTAAAGTCATTCGTGTGACTTTCCTCCAAGAATGTCACATGTGTTGATACAATGACTTTTTGTTCCTTTGGGTTATAGAACAGACCTCCTTTAGTTCCCTTTGGATACCCTACAAACATGCACAATTCTGATCTTGATTCCAACTTCTTCGCATCCCTATCCAGTACATGTGCCAGGCAACCCCATATTCTCATATGTCCAAGGGAGGGCTTCCTGTCATGCCACAATTCATACGGAGTCCTAGGAATTGATTTACTTGGAACCTGGTTTAGAATATAGCATGTCATTTGTAAAGCATATCCCTAAAATGATAATGGCAGCGTTGAATAACTCATCATGGACCGTACCTTATTCAACAAGGTCCTGTTTCTCCTTTCGGCTACACCATTCTATAGTGGAGTACCAGGTGTAGTAAATTGGGATAAGATCCCGTTCTCTACAAGATGTGCTAGAAATTCGTCAGAGAGGTATTCGCCATCTTGATCAAATCGAAGTGTCTTTGTGGATTTATCAAATTACTTTTCCACTTCCACACTATACTCTTTGAATTTGTCAAAGGTTTCGCTCTTGCGGTGCATCAGATACACATATCCATACCTCGAGTAATCATCTGTAAAGGAGACATAATACTCGAACCCTCCTCGTGCTGTGACATTCATGGGGCCACATACGTCAGTGTGCACAATTTCTAAGAGCTCCTGAGCCCTAGTACCCTTAGCTCTAAAGACCTCTTAGTCATCTTTCCCTTTAGACAAGACTCACATTGAGGAAGACGTACCTCCTCCAGAGATTCTAGGGGACCATCTTTTACCAATCTTTGAATCCTATCCAGATTAATATGGCCAAGTCTTAAATGCCAAAGATACACCTTATTAGAGTGAGAAACTTTTAGCCTTTTAGAGTTATCTATTAATTCGGTGTCAAGCAGTGAGTACGTCTTTAGTTTGATCAAATATAGGTTTCCATCCATCTATCCAGAACAGATAAAAGACTTATTTCTATGAATATCAACTCTTTTACTAAAAGAAACTGAATAAGAATCTTTTATTAAACAAGCTACCGATATAAGGTTCCTTCTAAAATTAGGAACATAAAAACAGTCTTTCAATAAAATAAACCAAAATTCATCAAAGCAAAGATAAATATCTCCCACTGCCTTGCCACCACCAAGCTGCCGTCTCCAGTCCGCAACGAGAAGCTCCTATCATGTAGACTTCTCATTTCCATGAACCCCTGCATTGAAACACAAACATGATTAGTGGCGCCCAAATCAATGACCCAATTGTCTTTCGATTCTTCCACCAAACACGCTTCCAAGTAGTGAAGTTCCTTACCTTCCTTGCCCTTGGTGACTAGGATTTCCTGGCAAGCCTTCTTAAAGTGAGCTACCTTCTCACAACGAAAGCACTTGGACTTTTTAGGGTCCCTGGGCTTTTTGTTCTTCTTCTTCTTCTTCCCATCCGAGATAGGAGGATTAGAAGAACTGGAAGCTGCTTGCTTCTGATTTGGCCTCTTCCTCTTCCGTGAGGGTTTTGGAAGATTCCACCAAATTGGCCTCTCCTTTGGGTTGGACCGCATCCCCATCCTGATCATCCGCTCATAAGCTTGGAGTTGCTTCATAAGCTCGATTAGTCCTAACTCCCTTATCGCCAGATTGTATGCGGCCTTAAAACGCACAAAATCTTTAGACAGAGTTTTGAACACCATCTCGATCTAGGTGTTATAGTCCAACTCAGCATCGTTCTCGGCAGTCTCAGCGAAGAATCCCATTAGAGAGATCATATGGTCCTTCACCGGAGTACCCACCTTTTGCTTAGAGTTCATAATGTTGGTTATAGCGGACTGTCGAGCCAATTTTTCTTGGCCTCCGAATATTTCCTCTAGATTTTCCATGATTTCCCCAACAACTTGGTAAGTCTCATATTGCTTTTGTAAAGCACTCGTCATACTAGCAAGAATGTAGCATCGAGCTATCTCATTGGATTCTCTCCAACGAGTATAGGCAATTGAGACCTCCTCAAGCGGTGTGTCAGGTTTGGGCCCTGGTGGGCATGGTTCATCCAGTACGAACTTGTGTCTCTCACAGCTGAGAACTATCAGCAGATTTCTTTTCCAATCTTTATAATTATCGCCATTCAGTTTATTCTCCGTAAATATTGAAATGAGGGGTGTCGGTAACATTTTGAACTGAAATAAAATTATACTAGACATCATTACAAAGCCTAAGCAAATATATAGATAATTTAGCAAATAAAACATACAAATATGTTTGTGATACCCGAGAAATCTACATTCTCGGGAATATTTTGTACAAATATGTAAATAAATGTACATTTACAGCGACACAGTTTACAGAATAAAGAGCAGAGGAAAATTTTGATTAATCAAGTTTTAATCAAAATTTGAAAATGAATTAATGAAAATAGTTTAAAAGCTAAGCATTAATTCAATTATGATGTTTTAAAAATTATAGAAAAGTATGTGGAAAATACATACTAAGAGATCAATGGCACACAAGTGAGCCACATTGATCAATGGCCAAAAGGATTTGCCAAACAAGCCCTTACACATATATAAAAAAAAAAATTAAAAGAAAGTAAGGGAGAGTGTGAGTGGCACGTGAGCATGAGATAGAGAGGGAATTAATTCCCTTAGCTGCAAATGCAGCCGGAAGAAAGAAAGAGAAAAGAAAGAAAGAGAAAGAAAGAAAGAGAAAAGAAAGAAAGAGAAAGAAAGAAAGAGAAAAAAGGGAGAAACCGAGAAAGAAAGGAAGGGAAAAAGAAATCTAAGCAAAGTTCGGATTTCTAGTCCTAGCAGTAGATCGATCGAGTTTTGATCGCTAATCAGCAGCAAGAAAAGCTCAAGTTCAAGCAAGGTAAACCCCCGTTTTTCTCTTGTTTTTTTTTTTTGGATGAAAATCTAGGGTTTGAGTGAGAAAAAGAGAATGTGAGCGAATCACATTTAGGTTTTCGGTTAAAAATCAAAATGTGATTCAAGTCTAGATGTTTTCAAACACGAATCCATGAACAGATGGTTTTGAAAACCGAGTTTAGTGAGATTTCTTCACTAAAACGCAGATTTTTCAAAAATAGAGTCAAGAGAAGTTCATGAGCAAAATGTGTCTAGTTTAGGATACCAACCGTAGTCACAGTTGGTATCAGAGCCCACGTTTTAAAATGGGTCCAGTTTAGAATACTTACTGTAGCACAGTGGGTATTACCAGAAAAGTTGATTGACCATATCTCGCCTGACTCCGTGCATGTCCTGTTCGTCGATCCAAGTAAGTTAAAGTTATGTTAATACAAGCAGCTAGTTATGCATAAAAGTAAAGGTCTGCAGAGACCTATACTTTGTAGTAAGTACATAGTAATATGTAAATGCAAAAAACCATGTGGATCCTTTTTATACAGGATCTAACACAAGTTCATCGTGTGATTATAGCAGATACAGTAGCACGATGGATAATCAGGGCCAAGGCCAAGGTCAGAGAAGGAGAAGGGGACGCCCATCTCTGACTCAGAGATTAGAAGAGATGCAAGCTCTTCTAGAAAGCCATATGAAAGAGAACGCAGAGTTGAGACAGAGGCTAGAACAGTTAGAGCAGGGGCAGGGATCAGTAGGGACTCCTGCACAGCCAGCAGCAGAGGCAGAACAGGTAGTGCCACCAGCGGCACCAGAAGTGGTTCAGCAACCACCGGTCAGGGTGAACCCAGAGCCATTATATGAGAGATTCCGGAAGATGAGGCCTCCGGAATTTGAGGGTTCAACAAATCCTCTAGAGGCAGAAGATTGGCTCTCCTCAGTACAGATGATAATGGAGTTCATGAGACTCACAGATGAGGAGAAAGTCATGTGTGCGTCCTTTGTTCTAAGGAAGGATGCAAGATTTTGGTGGGACACAGTCCGCATGAGAAGGGACGTGACCACAATGACATAGGCAGAGTTTCTGGAGGAATTTAACCAAAAATACTATGATCCTGCATCACTCCAACCCCAGCAGAAAGAATTTGCAGAGCTACAGCAGGGGGACATGTCAGTAAGTGAGGTTTGCAGGAAATTTGATCAGCTCTCTCGTTTATGTCCGTATATGGTACCTACGGAGAGGGAGAAGATACAGAAGATGATGGGTATGTTCAGGCCTGAGATCTCTACATTGATAGACGTTGGCCCATTCCCACCAGTTTCAGTAGCCGACTGTGTTAGTCGTGCTTTGAGGGTAGAGTTCCACCTAACCCGACAGAAAGAAGCAAGAGAAAAGGTCTGGGAAGCCAGGAAGCAAGAAAAGATCCTGGCTAAGGCCTCTCAATCAGGACAGCACAGTAAGGGCAGTCAGAGCACAAAACCAGAGCAGCCCAGTCATCCAGGCCCTTATTCCCAACAAAAAAGAAAGGGGAATTTCCAGGGAGCTCAGAGTCAGGGTAACAGAAGTCAGTCAAGGAGGACTCACACCGCCATAGCTCCAGGTATCCCCACTTGTCCAAATTATGGGAGGAAGCATGTGGGTCAGTGCAAAGCTGGCACGACTGCTTGTTTTCAGTGTGGTAGAGAGGGCCACTTCATCAAGAATTGCCCTATGAACCGCCAATCAGTATCAGCATCAGGGACAAACTCTTCACGCCCACAGCAGTCCCAAGTACATGCACTCAGGTTGAGTTATGAAAGCCCAACAGAAGTGCCTCCAGCAGTTCAAGACAGAGCTCCTCAGGCAGATGCTAGGGTGATGGCCTACACCAGAGAAGAGGCAGAAGCAGGGACGTCCAACGTAGTGACAGGTCAGATTTCTGTCGCTAACCACTTGGCATCTGTACTATTTGACTCTGGGGCCACACATTCTTTCATATCATGTGCATTTGCTGATAAGTTAGAATACCCTAGAGACCACATGGGAAGGGCTTTTAGAACTGCTCTCCCATCAGGAGAAATCATGTTGTTAGAGTACTGGTTACCCCATGTACCAGTAATCGTGGCAAATAGAGAGCTGTATGCAGAGTTAATCATGATGAAGATCGTGGACTATGATGTAATCTTGAGAATGGATTTCCTAGGAAAATATCAAGCTACGATAGATTGCAGAAATCGAAGAATAGTATTCAAGCCAGAAGGTGAAGAATGCTTCCAGTATGTCGATTCTTTGAGAAGAACAAGCAAGATGATGATCAGCTCAATGAAGGCCAAGAAGCTAATAGCCAGTGGTTGTACTGGATATTTAGCTTATGTGACAGATACAGCAGAAGAGAAGAAGTTACAGCCAGAAGAGGTTCCAGTTGTCAGAGAATTTCTCGAGGTCTTTCCTGAGGAACTACCAGGACTACCTCCAGAACGGGAGATCTCATTTGAGATAGAGCTCCTACCTGGAACAGCACCGATCTCCAAGGCGCCGTATCGCATGGCACCAGTGGAGTTGAAAGAGTTGCAAGTGCAGCTAAAGGATCTACTTGATAAGGGATTCATCAGACCAAGCTATGCCCCATGGGGAGCTCCCGTACTGTTTGTCAAGAAGAAGGACGGGACGTTCCGCATGTGCATAGACTACAGAGAATTGAACAAGGTTACAGTCAAGAATAGGTACCTATTACCTAGGATTGACGACCTGTTCGATCAGCTCAAGGGTGCAGCAGTATTCTCAAAGATTGATTTGAGATCAGGATATCATCAGCTAAGAATCAAGGAAGATGATGTATCCAAGACAGCTTTCAGAACCCGTTATGGGCATTATGAGTTTCTAGTAATGCCATTTGGGTTAACGAATGCGCCAGCCGCTTTCACGGACCTAATGAACAGAGTCTTCAAGGAGTATCTTGACAAGTTTGTCATTGTGTTCATCGATGACATCCTTGTATATTCAAAGACTCACTCAGAGCATGAAGCCCAGTTGAGAGTTGTTTTTCAGAAGCTGAGAGAGCATCAACTCTACGCCAAATTCTCAAAGTGTGAATTCTGGCTAGACAGAGTGCATTTCCTCGGTCATGTAGTGTCCAAGGAGGGAATTGCAGTAGATCCAAGCAAAGTGGAAGCAATCAACCAATGGCCTGCACCTAAGAGCGTGACAGAGATACGCAGTTTCTTAGGATTAGCTGGCTATTACAGCAGGTTTGTGGAGGGATTTGCAAGACTGGCAGCACCTCTCACCACCCTCACACGCAAGGAGAAGAAGTACATATGGACAGATGAGTGTGAAAGAAGCTTCCAAGAGCTGAAGAGACGGCTAACAAGTGAGCCGATCCTCACACTCCCTACTGAAGGGGAGAAGTATGAGATCTACAGTGACGCTTCCAAAGTGGGTTTGGGAGTAGTATTGATGCAAGAAGGCAGAGTGATTGCCTACGCTTCGCGTCAACTGAAAGAGCATGAGAAGAACTATCCTACCCACGACCTAAAACTTGCTGCAGTAGTGTTCGCACTCAAAATTTGGCGACACTATCTGTATGGAGCGCAGTGTCAGATCTACATAGATCATCAGAGTCTAAAGTACTTCTTCACACAGAAGGAGTTGAATATGAGGCAAAGAAGATGGTTGGAGTTGGTGAACGATTATGACTGTGAGATCCTTTATCACCCAGGAAAAACCAACCGAGTAGCAGATGCCTTAAGCAAAAAGGCTACAGTTCCAAAGCAGCTGCCAATTGATAGGTTGTCAAGACCATTACAGCAAGAGATCCATTCACTCGAGCTAGAGCTGATATCAGGAAAATTATCAGCGCTACAGTTGAAGTCATCATTGTTTGATGATATCAAGGAAGCTCAGAAGCAAGATACAAGTCTGACAGACTCTCAGGAAGAGATATCCACAGATGGATTAATCAGGCATCAGGGGAGAATTCATGTGCCAGCAGATGAAGAGCTACGAAGGTGAATCATGTCAGAGGCTCATGAAACGCCATACTCAGTCCATCCTGGAGCCACCAAGATGTACCAAGACTTGAAGTTACAGTTTTGGTGGAAAGGGATGAAAGCAGACGTTGCAAAATTTGTCAGTAAGTGCCTTACTTGTCAGAAAGTCAAGGCTGAGTATCAGCATCCTGGAGGAAAGTTAGAACCTCTAGAGATTCCAGAGTGGAAATGGGAGAACGTTACCATGGATTTTGTGGTAGGGTTACCCAAAACAAGAGGAGGACACGATGCCATTTGGGTAATCGTGGATAGATTGACAAAGACAGCCAGATTCTTACCAATCAGGATCACTTACTCATTGGAGAAGCTGGCACAGCTGTATGTAGATCAGGTTGTCAGGTTACATGGAGTTCCAAAGTCCATAGTATCTGACAGAGATGCACGTTTCACTTCAAACTTTTGGGAGTGTATGCAAAGAGCCATGGGCACAGAATTGAGATTCAGTACAGCCTTCCATCCTCAGACAGATGGACAGTCAGAACGGACTATCCAGACTTTGGAGGATATGCTCCGAGCATGTGTCATGGATTTTCCAGGAGCTTAGAATGAGAAGCTGCCACTAGTGGAATTCTCATACAACAACAGTTACCAAGCTTCCATCAAGATGGCACCTTATGAGGCTCTTTATGGAAGAAAGTGCAGATCACCCATTCACTAGTATGATCTGAAGGAGAAACAGCTGCATAAGACAGATTTCATGCAGGAAACTTGCGATGCAGTTGCCAAGATTCAGCAGAGAATGAAGAGTGTTCAGAGCAGACAGAAGAGTTATGCAGACAGAAGGCGGAGATCCCCAGAATTCAAGGAAGGGGACTTCGTTTTTCTGAAAGTGTCACCCATGAAGGGAATCATGCGTTTTGGTAAGAAGGGAAAGCTGAGTCCAAGGTACATTGGACCTTATGAGATTATCAAACGCATTGGGAAGGTTGCCTACAAGTTGGCATTACCTCCTGAGATGTCAGCAGTACACAACGTGTTCCATGTCTCTATGCTCAAAAAGTACATGGCAGATCCATCTCATGTACTACAACATGAACCGGTACAGGTCCAAGAGGATCTGACCTATGAAGAGCAGCCAGTTCAGATACTAGCTAGAGAAGAAAAGGAGCTGAGAAACAAGACCATCCCACTAGTCAAGGTATTGTGGAGAAATCACAACGTTGAAGAGGCTACGTGGGAGAGAGAAGATGAGATGAGACGTTCATACCCTCACTTGTTCTAAATTTTCGAGGACAAAAATCTTATAAGGAGGGGTGAATGTGATACCCGAGAAATCTACATTCTCGGGAATATTTTGTACAAATATGTAAATAAATGTACATTTACAGCGACACAGTTTACAGAATAAAGAGCAGAGGAAAATTTTGATTAATCAAGTTTTAATCAAAATTTGAAAATGAATTAATGAAAATAGTTTAAAAGCTAAGCATTAATTCAATTATGATGTTTTAAAAATTATAGAAAAGTATGTGGAAAATACATACTAAGAGATCAATGGCACACAAGTGAGCCACATTGATCAATGGCCAAAAGGATTTGCCAAACAAGCCCTTACACATATATAAAAAAAAAAAATTAAAAGAAAGTAAGGGAGAGTGTGAGTGGCACGTGAGCATGAGATAGAGAGGGAATTAATTCCCTTAGCTGCAAATGCAGCCGGAAGAAAGAAAGAGAAAAGAAAGAAAGAGAAAAAAAGAAAGAGAAAAAAGGGAGAAACCGAGAAAGAAAGGAAGGGAAAAAGAAATCTAAGCAAAGTTCGGATTTCTAGTCCTAGCAGTAGATCGATCGAGTTTTGATCGCTAATCAGCAGCAAGAAAAGCTCAAGTTCAAGCAAGGTAAAACCGCGTTTTTCTCTTGTTTTTTTTTTCGGATGAAAATCTAGGGTTTGAGTGAGAAAAAGAGAATGTGAGTGAATCACATTTAGGTTTTTGGTTAAAAATCGAAATGTGATTCAAGTCTAGATGTTTTCAAACACGAATCCATGAACAGATGGTTTTGAAAACCGAGTTTAGTGAGATTTCTTCACTAAAACGCAGATTTTTCAAAAATAGAGTCAAGAGAAGTTCATGAGCAAAATGTGGGATTTTTGCTTGTGAAATCATGGATTTGTGATAGTAGAAGTGTAGTAGATACCTTGAAACGATCTTATGAAGATCGATTTCAAGTGTAAGAAGCAAAACAAAGGCCATAAAAGCCTTAGAAAAACAGAGCAGAGCAGTTCGGATCCAGAATCTTGATTCTGGTATGAACACGGGCGTGTACACTGGCGTGTACAAGGGCGTGTACAGAACACGGCCCCGAACATGCCCATACGCACGACCGTGTTGCAAGAAAAATTAGACCCGAGAGGTACACGGTCAAGAACACGGCCGTGTATCAGACCGTGTCAAGAGGCACACGGTCAAAGAGAGGCGTGTAAGAGACCGTGTAAGAAGACAGAAGAGTACACGGCCAGTAACACGGCCGTGTACCAACCCGTGTAAGCATACACGGGCATGTTCCAGAGATTACACGGCCAGGCTCAAAAGTCCAGAGGGGTTCACGGGCACGAACACGGCCGTGTAGGAGGGCGTGTTCGAGGCCAGAGAGTAAAAAAAAAAAAAAAAAAAAAAAAAGAGTCTGGAAAGGAAAATTTACATGTTTTGCCATATTTCCAGTATAAGCTAAATATGGTAAATAATCAGTGATTTTGCCTTTTATAGGAGTCCAAGTCAGAGACCCCAAATCAGCAGTCCCAGAGCAGCAGCAGCTTACGCTAGAGGACTTTTTGTAAGTTCAAGCATTGTCCTGACTGCAACGTGGACAAGCTTGCTTTATTACAGTATTATGTATGTTGTATGACGTGTTGCTAGACGTTGATTGTCTGCATCACGATGTTATGTCAGTATGTCAGTCACAGCACAGGTCAGTTCACACCAGTGCATGTCATGCATATAGAGTTGCATGTCCCAGTACATAGACCAGATAGTAACAGAACCAGAAAACAGTTAGGTGCACAAGGCACCTTAGTGTGTTGATTAAATCACACCCTAGTAAATAGATTAACAGGTTCCGACTGTGGGGGCAAACAGTATGCTACCCAGTTGGAAAACCAGAAAGATGGTAATTAACCAGTTATTGGCGTATCGGCCTCTCAAACCACGGGGAGGTTATCATGTTTAGCATCAGTTAAGACTGAGGAGGTCAGCACTAAAGTACCGCTCCCGGTTGCGCTAACATGTCGGTACATCCAATCAGGGGCCCAAAACCAGAACTAAAATAAAAGATTAAAGTCCTAAGACTAAACCATTAGTCAGTACAGCAGTCAGCATGAGTACAGCAGTCAGCATGAGTACAGCCGTACAGTATGAGTACAGCAGTACAGTATAAGTACAGCAGTCAGCATGAGCACAGTAGTACAACATGAGCACAGCAGTATAGCATGTTAGTTACATGTTTTTATGTTTGAACTTACTGAGCTCATAGCTCACCAGTTTGTTCACATGTTGCAGGTAAGAGACCTGTTCACCAGTAGTATATTGGTGGACGACGAACAGGATAGACGCATGCCGGAGAGGATCGGGCGAGGGATATGGGTCACCAGATAAATCTTCCGCTGTACAGTTTTGAATGTAATTTTCAAAGAGACAGTTTTCAAGACAGGAGTATGTGATAGGGGAATCATGATCAGTTGTTAACATGATTTATTTATCACATTCTCAACAGTTTATGCATTTAAAGAAAAAGAAAAAAAATTTATTCCGCAAAATTAACAGTAGTTTATAGTTCAGCATGATTGCCGGCGACCCTAGAGGCCTGCAGACTATTGCGGTTGACTACAGAGTTGGCCGTAGTAGCACTGTAGAGCCTCTACAGCAGGGCAGGCCGCCACAATGTTCCTACATGAAACTTGAAAAACATGTAGCATTGCAATGGTAATTCTCAACACCTATTGCCACAAGCCACCAAGGGGTGGTCATGAAAACAAATAGCCAGAACATGGACCCCATCCAATTAATATATGTTACCTTAAATCCTCCAAGGTTAAGATATATATTAATAACCGCTTATTTGGCCACAAGTTTAGTTAACAGAGCTTCTAGGTAAAGTTAATAACTAAATGAGTCTTGAGTGTATAACCATTGTTTATGTAGTCCGATCCACATCCTACCAGGCCACCGAGGGGTGGTCATGAATAGGATCGTACCCGAACACGTTTTCCACATAGGAGATCCAATCTAGTATACCGGCGGCGGTAAACACCTACCGAGGGGTATGGTCAGGGCAGAACTAACACAAGGCATTACCATGCTTTCACATATGGATCAACAATGGAGGCCGTGGGTTTTGTTTGTAACCCTCTCCCACTCAATATTTTGAAAAACATGCAAGTTTTGACAAATATGTATCATCAATATAGTATGAGCGGCACTCACTTATTCTATATGACATGTTATCAAATATGTATATAAAACATCCATCAATACATATATATACATCCATGACATATCACAGAAAAAATAATTAACAGAATAATCAAGCCATGGTTCCATCCTAGAACAAAGAAAATAAAGATTACAAAATTCCATCCAAAGCATTCTTTGGGTCTTGAATTTTGTTTCGTCTTCTTGTATCCATCTTTATGTAGCCTCTCCATTTATTTCTCATCCTAAGAATCATTTAAAATTTAAATCCCCAAAATTTTAAATTTCAAATTCAAATTCCAAATTCGAATTTCAAATTTAAATTTCAAATTCAAATTTTAAACAATTTTAAACATCATGTGTAATAATATGTAATTTCAAAATTTCAAATTTTCAATTGCATATTTTTAAACATGATTTAAAATTAACTCTCAAATTTAAAAATCAAAATTTTAGATTTTTGAAATACCGTCCCACCACCCCCAGAGGCCGGCAGTCGCCATGGGTAGCCCCCAGCCCCCGAGGGGCTGGTAGCCCATGGCCACACCATGTGCAGTCATGCCGGCTGCATGCTCGGGTAGGCGCAGCAGCCCGCCAGGTTGCAGGATGCACCCCTTGGGTGGGCCACGGCCACCCTTGGCTGTCGGCAAAGCCTGCGGCCGTTGGGTGCAGTGGTGGGCAGGGGCTACCGCAGCCCCATCCTGCCCGAGGGCAGGGGCTGCAGCCCCATCATGGCTGGTGGTTCGTCCCGAGGGGATCGCATCTCGATTTTCGTGCCATATTCCAATATACCCATTAGGATCTCCAAAAATTAATTTGAATCCTAATTAAATTGAAATTTTCCACACAATCAAAATTTCAACCTTTAAATTAAATTTAACTTTTGGGAAAAATAAATTACAGTCTTCAATCTTCAATCTCCTCCAAGAATAATTACATAAAATTTCCCAAACCGTTTTTGGCGTACAAAAATTCAAATCATAATAATTTTAAGAGAAAAAAATCAAAATCCATGGGAAAATTACAGTGTTAATAAACTGCTCCCATGGTTACATAAAAAATCCTAGATACAATTTTTCTAAATTCTAAGGAACCATAACCGGCAAAAACAAGCATGCTTATAATAATTCAGAAAATTAAATAACCACATACTTTATATATAATACATGATAACAACATAAAGGAATCCTAGATTGCAACTCTCTAAATATTAAATCCATACATAAATAAAAAGACTAATTAATTGTCTAATTTATGTACATGGCATAGTCATGAGATGGCTCTGATACCAATTGTAGGACATAAATCGATAAAAACATATCAGAGTGGCGCAGCGGAACAATAAAAATTTTTCAAGATCGTTAAATATCTCATGATGCCATATACAATAAACCAACAACGATTTAAACTCATACCTCAAGGACGCCAATCTTGCAAGAGGAGAATGACCGGAGGGCTTCAACCAAGTAGCCTTCTCTACTATTCTCTAATTCCCAAATGGCTGAGTGTGTGGGCACTCTGAATCTCGATCGGTATGCTAGCACTGCTAGTCTTCTTTCGACCACCCATATCTCTAAAGAACTTATTGTCACGGTGAGTTGTGCAACAATAAGCCTGCTCACCTGAGAGTCTGTGGTATGAGAGAACTGGAGTGGCAGGACCTCTGTTTATAGACTTGCATGAGGTGATTCTCTAAATTCGAATTGCATTAGGAGAAGATTTTCTCCCTTATCCATAACATAAAATCTGAAATTATCCAAGGGGAAAATCCCAACAAAATTTCGGCCAACGTTAGGATTATCCAGTTCAAATCTAAACAAGATTTTAACATGAATTTTATCTCCCTTTTTCAATCAAAAAATCTGAAAATCTAAGGGGAAAATCCCAACAAAAATTTCAGCCACTTTTGGATAAGGGAAGAATCAAAATTCCACTAGGATTTTCAAGCTTGAATCTTATCTCATCCTTATCCAAAATAACCGAAAATCTTCTAGGAGATTCACTCAAAAAATTCGGCCATTATCAGGGAGGAGAGAATCCAAATTCAATTGGGATTGAAACTTGAATTTTTCCTTGAATTTTGAATTTTGAATTTGAAATTTGAATTTGAAATTTGAATTTGAAATTCGAATTTGAAATTTGAATTTGAAATTTAAATTTGAAATTTGAAATTTGAAATTTGAAATTTGAATTTGAAATTTAAAATTCAAATTTTGAATCACAGTCCAAGTGGGATTCGAATTTGTTGTGGAAAATCCACAAGGTTTGAAATTCGAATTGAGTTGGATTTGGAGAGGATAATCTTGTTAGAATCCTACTTAAATTTTGAATCTAAATCCTAACAAAAGGTGGATGAAATTTTGAGGATAATCCTCAATGGAATTTCGGTTTTTATGGATAAGGATCAAAGGGAAAAATTCAAGTTTCAATCCCAGTTGAATTTGGATTCTCTCCTCCCTAAAAAGTGGCTGAAAATTTGGAGTGTATCTCCTAGGAAAATTCGGTTATTTTGGATAAGGTTGAGATAAGATTCAAGCTTGAAAATCCTAGTGGAATTTTGATTCTCCCTTATCCTAAAAGTGGCCGAATTTTATGAGGAGATTTTCGCCTAGGAATTTTAGATTTTTTGGTTGAAAAAGGGGAGATAAAATTCTAGTTAAAATCTTGTTTAGATTTGGATTGGATTTATCCATAATGGCCGAATTTTATTGTTGAGAATCTCCCATAGAAAATTCTGATTTTCATGGTTATGGATAAGGGAGAATATCTTTTCCTAGTCCAATTCAAATTCAGAGAATCACCTCATGCAGGTCTATAAATAGAGGTCCTGCCACTCCAGTTCTCTTAGACCATAGACTCTCAGGTGAGCAGGCTTATTGTTGCACAACTCATCGTGACAATAAGTTCTTTAGAGATCTGGGTGGTCGGAAGAAGACTAGCAGTGCTAGCATACCGATCGAGGTTCAGAGCGCCCACACACTCAGCCATTCAGGAATTGGAGAATAGTAGAGAAGGCTAGTTGGTTGAAGCCTCCGGTCATTCTCCTCCTGCAGATTGGCGTCCTTGAGGTATGAGTTTTAATTGTTGTTGATTCATTGTATATGGCATCATGAGATATTTAACGATCTAAAAATTTTTATTGTTCCGCTGCGCACTCTGATACGTTTTTACCGATTTATTTTCCTACAATTGGTATCAAAGCCATCTCATGACTATGCCATGTTCATAAATTAGACAATTACTTAGTCTTTTTATTTATGTATGGATTTGATATTTAGAGAGTGGCATTCTGGGGTTCCTTTATGTTGTTATCATGGATTATGTATAAAGTATGTAGTTATTTTAATTTTTCTGAATTATTATAAGCATGCTTGTTTATACCGGTTATGGTTCCTTAGAATTTAGAAAAATTGTATCTAGGAATTTTTATGTAACCATGGGAGCAATTTATTAACACTGTAATTTTCCCATGGATTTTAATTTTTGTCTCTTAGAATTTTTATGGTTAGAATTTTTATACACCGGAAACGGTTTAGGAAATTTTATGTAATTATTCTTGGAGGAGATTGAAAATTGAAGACCGTAATTTATTTTCTCCCAAAAGTTAAATTTGATTTAAAGGTTGAAATTTTGATTGTGCGGAAAATTTCAATTTAATTGGGATTCAAATTAATTTTTGGAGATCCTAATAGGTAAATTGGAATATGGCATGAAAATCGAGACACGATCCCTCGGGATAGGCCGACGGGCCTTGGTGGGGCTACAGCCCCTGCCCTCGGGCAGGATGGGGCTGCGGCAGCCCCTGTGCAGGCCAACACCACCCACGGCTGTAGGCTTGGCCTGCAGCCAAGGGTGGCCGTGGCCTGCCCAAGGCTGGCCGCAGCCTGGGCGTGCAGCCTGGTGCTGTAGGCTTGGCCTGCAGCCTGGCAAGGCTGCACATAGGGGGCAGCCGCGGGCTGCCAGCCCCTTTGGGGCTGGTGGCTGCCCACGGCGGCTGCCGCCTTTGGGGGCGGTGGTGCGACGGTTGAAAAATCGAAAAATTTTGATTTTTAAATTTGAGATTTAATTTTAAATCATGTTTAAAAATATGTAATTGAAAATTTGATATTTTTTGAAATTACATATTATTACATATGATGTTTAAAATTGTTTAAAATTTAAATTTGAAATTTAAATTTGAAATTCGAATTTGGAATTCGAATTTGAAATTTAAATTTTTGATGATTTAAATTTTAAATAATTTTTGGGATGAGAAATAAATGGAAAGGCTACATAAAGATGGATACAAGAAGACGGAACAAAATTCAAGACCCAAAGAATGCTTTGGATGAAATTTTGTAATCTTTATTTTCTTTGTTCTAGGATGGAACCATAGCTTGGTTATTCTGTCAATTATTATTTCTGTGATATGTCATGGATGTATAAATATATATTGATGGATGTTTTGTATGCATATGCATATTTGATAACATGTCATATAGGATAGGTGAGTGCCGCTCATACTATATTAATCATACATAATTTGTCAAAACTTGCATGTTTTTCAAAATATTGAGTGGGAGAGGGTTTTAAACAAAACCCACGGCCTCCATTGTTGATCCATATGTGAAAGCATGGTAATGCCTCGCGTCAGTTCTGCCCTGACCACACCCCTCAGTAGGTGTTTACCACTGGCGGTATACTAGATTGGATCTCCTATGTGGAAAACGTGTTCGGGTGCGATCCTATTCATGACCACCCCTCGGTGGCTTGGTAGGACGTGGATCGGGCTACGTAAACAATGGTTATACACTCAAGACTTGTTTAATTATTAACCTTCCCTAGAAGCTCTGTTAACTAAACTGGTGGCCAAATAAGCGATTACTAATATATGTCTTAACCTTGGAGGATTTAAGGCAACATATATTAATTGGACGGAGTCCATGTTCCGGCTATTTGTTTTCATGACCACCCCTCGGTGGCTTGGGGCAATAGGTGCTGAGAATTACCGTTGCAATGCTACATGTTTTTCAAGTTTCATGTAGGAACATACTTGTATGTTTTATTTGCTAAATTATCTATATATTTGCTTGGGCTTTGTAATGATGTCTAGTATAATTTTATTTCAGTTCAAAATGTCACCGACACCCCTCATTTCAATACTTACTGAGAATAAACTGAATGGCGACAATTATAAGGATTGGAAAAGAAATCTGTTAATAGTTCTCAGCTGCGAGAGACACAAGTTCGTACTGGATGAACCATACCCACCAAGGCCAAAACCTAACACACCGATTGAGGAGGTCCTAGTTGCCTATACTCGTTGGAGAGAATCTAATGATATAGCTCGATGCTACATACTTGCTAGCATGACGAGTGCTTTACAAAAGCAGTATGAGACTTATCAAATTGCTGGGGAGATCATGGAAAATCTGGAGGACATGTTCGGAGGCCAAGAAAAATTGGCTCGACAGTCCGCTATCACCAGTATTATGAACTCTAAGCAGAAGGTGGGTACTCCAGTGAAGGACCATATGATCACTCTAATGGGATTCTTCGCTGAGGCTGCCGAAAACGGTGCTGAGTTGGACTACAACACCCAGATCGAGATGGTGTTCAAAACTCTGTTTAAAGATTTTGTGGGGTTTAAGGCCGCATACAATCTGGCGACAAGGGAGTTAGGACTAACCGAGCTCATGAAGCAACTTCAGGCTTATGAGCGGATGATCAGGGATGGGGATGTTGTCCAACCCAAAGGTGAGGCCAATTTGGCGGAATCTTCCAAACCTTCACGGAAGAGGAAGAGGCCAAATCAGAAGCAAGCGGCTTCCAGTTCTTCTAATCCTCCTGTCTCGGATGGGAAGAAGAAGAAAAAGAACAAGAAGCCCAGGGACCTTAAAAAGTCCAAGTGCTTCCGCTGTGGGAAGGTAGGTCACTTCAAGAAGGCTTGCCGGGAAATCCTAGCCGCCAAGGCCAAGGAAGGTAAGGAACTTCTTTACTTAGAAACGTGTTTGGTGGAAGAATCGAAAGACACTTGGGTCATTGATTCGGGTGCCACTAATCATGTTTGTGTTTCTATGCAGGGGTTCGTGAAAACAAGAAGTCTACATGATAGGAGCCTCTTGTTGCGAACTGGGGACGGCAGCTTAGTGGTGGCTGAGGCAGTGGGAGATGTTTACCTTTTTTTTGATCAATTTAGGTTTGTTTTATTAAAAGACTGTTTTTATGTTCCTAATTTTAGGAGGAACCTTATATCGATAGCTTGTTTAATAAAGGATTCTTATTCAGTTTCTTTTAGTAAAAGAGTTGATATTCGTAGAAATAAGTCTTTTACCTGTTCTGGATGGATGGATGGAAACCTATATTTGATCAAACCAAAGATGTACTCACTGCTTGACACTGAATTAATTGATAATTCTAAAAGGTTGAAAGTTTCTCACTCTAACAAGGCGTATCTTTGGCATTTAAGACTTGGTCATATTAATCAGGATTGGATTCAAAGATTGGTGAAAGACTGTCCTCTGGAATCTCTGGAGGGGGTACGTCTTCCCCAATGTGAGTCTTGTCTAGAGGGTAAAATGACTAAGAGGTCTTTTGGAGCTAAGGGTGCAAGGGCTCAAGAGCTCTTAGAAATTGTGCATACTGACGTATGTGACCCCATGAACGTCACAGCACGAGGAGGGTTCGAGTATTATGTCTCTTTTATAGATGATTACTCGAGGTATGGATATGTGTATCTGATGCACCGCAAGAGCGAAACCTTTGACAAGTTCAAAGAGTATCGTGTGGAAGTGGAAAAGCAATTGGATAAATCCATAAAGACACTTCGATCTGATCAAGGTGGCGAATACCTCTCCGATGAATTTCTAGGACATCTTGTAGAGAACGGGATATTATCCCAATTGACTGCACCTGGTACTCCACAACAAAATGGTGTAGCCGAAAGGAGAAACAGAACCTTATTGGATATGGTACGGTCCATGATGAGTTATTCAACGTTGCCATTATCATTTTGGGGATATGCTTTAAAAACGGCGTGCTATATTCTGAACCAGGTTCCGAGCAAATCAATTCCCAGAACTCCGTATGAATTGTAGCGTGGCAGGAAGCCCTCCCTTGGACATATGAGAATATGGGGCTGTCCGGCGCATGTACTGGATGGGGATGCGAAAAAGTTGGAACCAAGATCAGAATTGTGCATGTTTGTAGGGTATCCAAAAGGAACTAAAGGAGGTCTGTTCTATAACCTGAAGGAACAAAAGGTCATTGTCTCAACCCATGCGACATTCTTGGAGGAAAGTCACATGAATGACTTTAAGCCTCGAAGCAAAGTGGTGCTAGAGGAGTTATCGGGTGAAAGAACTGCTCCACAGATTTCGGTCTTGGACGCAAGTCCGAGTTCCAGTGAAAGACCTGCAGACGATCAATAATTTAGGGTGCCTTATCGTAATGGGAGGGTTTCTAAGAAACATAATTTCTTCATGTATGATGCTGAGGTATACCAGGTCGAAGCTCATGAGCATGAGGATGATCCGGTCACTTATGATGAAGCTGTAAATGATGTTGATTCTAAATCTTGGAAACAGGCTATGAACAATGAGATGGATTCTATGAAATCCAACTCTGTTTGGGAACTTGTAGATTTGCCGAATGGATAAAACCCATTGGATGCAAATGGGTCTACAAAAGAAAGAAGGATGCGGAAGGGAGAGTGGAAACTTTCAAAGCTAGACTGGTTGCAAAGGGATACACGCAAAAGGCTGGAATCGATTACGATGAAACCTTTTTGCCTGTTGCTATGCTGAAGTCTATCCGTATTCTTCTATCCATTGCTGCGGCTCTCGATTACGAGATCTGGCAAATGGATGTCAAGACGGCATTCTTGAATGGCCATCTTGAAGAGTGTATCTATATGATACAGCCCGAAGGGTTCGTAGCGAAAGGCCAAGAAAGGAAAGTCTGCAAGTTGCTTAGATCCATTTATGGATTAAAGCAAGCATCCCGCTCATGGAACCAGAGGTTTGATCAAGCGATTAAGACATTTGGTTTTGAGCAGAACGTTGACGAACCTTGTGTTTATAAATGTATTAAGGATGGAAAAGTGGTCTTTCTGATACTCTATGTCGATGATATACTACTCATTGGGAATGATGTAGGGAACTTATCATCGGTCAAGCTTTGGTTACACCAACAGTTTGACATGAAGGACTTGGGAGAAGCTAATTATGTTCTAGGCATTGGTCTCTTCAGAGATCGAAAGAACAAAATGATAGCGTTATCCCAAGCTTCATACATAGATAAAATAATTGACAAATATGCAATGCAAGAGGCAAAGAAAGGCTCACAACCTTCTATTGCCGGTCTAGCATCGGATGACTGTCCCAAGACATCGGAAGAAAGAGAGCGCATGAGTAAGGTCCCTTATGCATCCGCTGTGGGTAGCCTTATGCACGCTATGCTTTGCACTCGCCCGGATATATGTTTTGCAGTAGGTATAGTGAGTCGATATCAAGCAAATCCTGGAACCAAGCACTGGTAAGCTGTAAAGCATATACTCAAGTATCTTAAGAGAACGAGGGATTATATGCTGGTGTATTCTGGAGGGGACCTAACAACCGTAGGATACACGGACTCAGACTTCCAGACTTGTAAGGATTCGAGGAAATCGACATCTGGATCAGTGTTTTTACTCGGAGGAGGCGCCATTGTGTGGAGGAGCGTGAAGCAGAGCTGCACAGCTGACTCTACTATGGAGGCTGAGTATGTGGCTGCGGCTGAGGCATCTAAAGAAGCGGTTTGGCTCTGCAAGTTCTTTAGAGACCTTGAGGTCATTCCGGGTGTTGACAAGCCTATCACACTTTACTATGATAATACAGGGGCTATTGTCAACACAAGAGAATCTCGGCACCACAAGAGGACCAAGCACATTGATCGGAGATATCATATTATTAGAGGGCACGTGGAGACAGGACAAGTGGATGTATGTAAGATCGCGTCTGAGGACAACATCGCCAATCCCTTTACTAAGACTTTGGTGGCTAGAAGCTTTGAGAGGCACGTAGAGGCGATGGGGATGCGTAACATGGCACATCTGCTGGCTTAGGGCAAGTGGGGGATTGTTAGGAAATGCCCTAAGCGTTAAAGACATTTTGATGTATTTATTTTGAACTGGATAATAAAATTATATATAGAGGTTATTCATTACATTGCTATCTGTCCTCGTCTTATTTACATGTTAAAGTAAATGTAAGCAAATATGGCTCCCTGATTGCTTGTGTTAAACTGTTAGAACGTTGCATGCAATGGATTTTTGTATGCGAGAAGAAAATGTTCTAAAATTAGCAGTCTAAACTATGGTCTATAGTCTATGGGGTTAGACTGAGCATCTAACTCATACTAAGACTATTATGTTGTCTAAAGCCTTAGAGGGGACGGTTTGTCTTGACTGTCTGGAGCTGGACTCCCAAGTAGAGACATGGATATGTTGCTTGGTGGTGACATATTAGACCGAGACTAAAGCGTGATTGATCTACGAAGTCCGCTTTGAATGGATCAATCTGCTTTTGATGTTCATTATGCAGTAACCTTAATCCTGAGTAAAAGGACAGCTTCATGTATATGACTTATGTACTTTGATGTTCTAATGGCTAAAGCGTCTCAGAGGTAGTAAGCTTATAGACCGGTTCGTTGGGTGCATGACTTGTATACGATGAAGGGTTCGTTTAAAGATATTGGAATCATAGCTCTAATGAGGAGTTAAGAGTATCCTCTTAAAGGCATTATACTAAATGTGAAAATGGACAAGACCTTGGGTCGTCTGCTGGGCGGATAACTTCTTATTCACATATGGTGAATAATCATTTTCTTTATTCGGTAGTATAATGGAACTTTAAGATAGCCTGATCAGTAGGATTAAACGGACTTTGGCCTAAGGCTGATCATGGATATCATATGAGGGTTCTGCATACATGACAAGGTCATTGGACGATAGCTTGTCACAGGCTTACGTAATACGGTATATAATTGGGAGTTCAGTTTCAGGTTTATAGTGGTGTGACTCTGAAACTAGTGATCATATGATTGAGTTGTTCAGTAAAAGAATGATGATCATATGGATTTGCGGGAGCCCGATTATATATGTCCAATCAGTCCCTCTACTAGCTCCACATAATTCCTTAACGTTTGGCAAATTGATTTGTGTATGCTATTGGCTGGTTTATTATGCATGGATGGTGATGACATAGGGTTAGGATGGTAGACAAGATTCTCTCCGGTTGGATTCAGATTTTGTTTTGAATAATAGAGTACACAATTATTCGAACTCCAAATAAAGTTGCCATGATTTTATTTGAGATTGGATTGGAGTTGTAGAAAATTATCCATGAGAACAAGAATTTGAAACACAACCGTTTTGTGGATTTTGAAATTTGAATTTTGAAATTTGAAATTTGAAATTTGGATTTGAAATTCGAATTTGAAATTTGAATTTGAAATTTAAATTTGAAATTTGAAATTTGAAATTTGAATTTGAAATTCGAATTTGAAATTCGAATTTGAAATTTGAAATTCAAATTTTGAATCACAGTCCAAGTGAGATTCGAATTTGTTGTGGAAAATCCACAAGGTTTGAAATTCGAATTTGAGTTGGATTTGGAGAGGATAATCTTGTTAGAATCCTACTTAAATTTTGAATCTAAATCCTAACAAAAGGTGGACGAAATTTTGAGGATAATCCTCAATAGAATTTCGGTTTTTGTGGATAAGGTTCAAAGGGAAAAATTCAAGTTTCAATCCTAGTTGAATTTGGATTCTCTCCTCCCTAAAAAGTGGCCAAAAATTTGGAGTGTATCTCCTAGGAAAATTCGGTTATTTTGGATAAGGTTGAGATAAGATTCAAGCTTGAAAATCCTAGTAGAATTTTGATTATCCCTTATCCTAAAAGTGGCCAAATTTTATGAGGAGATTTTCTCCTAGGAATTTCGGATTTTTTGGTTGAAAAAGGGGAGATAAAATTCTAGTTAAAATCTTGTTTAGATTTGGATTGGATTTATCCATAATGGCCGAATTTTATTGTTGAGAATCTCCCATAGAAAATTTAGATTTTTATGGTTATGGATAAGGGAGAATATCTTTTCCTAGTCCAATTCAAATTCAGAGAATCACCTCATGCAGGTCTATAAATAGAGGTCCTGCCACTCCAGTTCCCTCAGACCACAGACTCTTAGGTGAGCAGGCTTACTGTTGCACAGCTCATCGTGACAATAAAGTTCTTTAGAGACCTGGGTGGTCGGAAGAAGACTAGCAGTGCTAGCATACCGATCGAGGTTCAGAGTGCCCACACACTCAATCATTCGGGAATTGGAGAATAGTAGAGAAGGCTAGTTGGTTGAAGCCTCCGGTCATTCTCCTCCTGCAGATTGGCGTCCTTGAGGTATGAGTTTTAATTGTTGTTGATTTATTGTATATGGCATCATGAGATATTTAACGATCTAAAAATTTTTATTGTTCCGCTGCGCCACTCTGATACGTTTTTACCGATTTATTTTCCTACACTATCTTAGGTGCATTGCTATAAATCGTGAGGTTTCCTTGACCAACATCCAGATTGGTCAGTGTTGGAGCACTTGTGAGTCTCCGTTCAGTTCCTGAAAGTTCTCCTCGCACTCATCGACCCACTAATACCTCTTTCCTTTTCTTGGTAAGCACTCAAGGTGGAGCAGCTAATTTCAAAAAGCTTCGATGAAGCACCGGTAACATCCTTCCATGTCTAAGAAATGGCGGATCTTTGTCACGTTTCATCGGAGTTGGCCACGCGCTAACTGCCTCAATTTTCACCAGGTCAATGGATACTCCCTCCTTGGAGGCCATGTGGCCTAGAAAATGGACTTCTTCCAGCCAAGGCTCGCACTTGGAGAACTTAGCATACCACTGATGGTCCTTTAATATATGTAATGCTATCCTCAAATGTTCTTCACACACCTCCTTTCGTCTTAGAGTATAATAGTATGTCATCAATGAATATGATGACAACTTATCCCAAAAGTCCTTGAACACCTAGTTCATGAAGGCTGTTGGTATGTTTGTTAGTACTAGTCTCGTCATTATTGACTATAATGACTTGAGGCTCATACATCCTTATCTATTCGCCTTTACTGCAGTAGTCATAGTGTGGGGGAGGGGTCTCCTCCTCTTCATCGTCGTTGTTAACCTCCACCTCTAGAAGGTGTTTGGGGGATGAAGGGGTTGGTTCGGGTTCTTCCATGGGTTCCCCTAATGTCCACAAATGCTCTTAGCTGATGCTCAGCCTTGGTTTCGTCATGAGCCTTCTTCAACATGTTTTGTAGAAGTCCATATCAGTTTCTTCGTGGCGTATAGCATACTTTAGAATTGCGTCACCAGACATCGGCTGCAGTCTCTTAGTCCAATGAGAAAATCCTCGTATGTTTGCTACTTTAGGGAACTTAGGTAGTTTCGCTCCCCAGCTTGCCCATAAAGAAAAACTGGGGCTGATGCTGGACTCCTCTCAGAGATTTGCTTGATCGTGATATGGTGAAAATCGACCCAGTTAAGAGCTCATCTTGGTCACAAGAATCCCAATCCACATAGAATATCTTCCTTAAAGATATCAACAGCCAACAGGACTCAACTATCCTGATCAATGGGCGTACAATCAGGGAATCATCTTGATAGCGTGAAACCAGTCCTGACATTCCCATGGAGTATAGGAGTACTGTTTGCCACTTGAAACTTAATGGACAACTAGCCCTGAAGATTGGTACCACTTGGCAGCAATCTATGCTCCTACTCTAAGCTGTTCTTTAGCTTTGCACAATCGTGATTTTACATATGGAGATGTCAACCTCTCTTCTGACTATTTCTTTTTCAGCCGTACTCTAGTCACATGTGAAAATATTAATTCTAAGCTCTTGGCCAAAACGATACTGCATTTCATAATATTTCTCAAAATGTGTACATACTTCTAGTTCGATGGGAGGCACGTACTTCCCAACATACAGCCTTGAAGAGGACATACTAGAATAGGTCTAGTAGAAGTAAGCTACTGCTTCCCATCATGCATATATACATAGTCAAAAGTTTTGCTAATATGGGTAACTACTACTTGGAGGTTAGTACTGATTCCGCGTTAGAGATATCCTCATTGTCGCTCCTGTTGACAAAAAACTCCTCTGGGTCTTCCTCATTTTCTGGACCAGAGTTGGCCTCATCATCACTGACTATGATAACTTGAGGTTCCAGTCCGTATTCCATCCCTTCATCGTTGTTCTCCGCGTTAGGGTGATATACTACTAATGGTATAGCCGGAATGGGGTCCTCACCGACCGGTCCATAGTGGTTGAGGAGGTCTCGGTGGAAATCCTCCCAATGTACGATTGGGTCTTTATCCCTACGATATTGACTCCAGCAGGCCATAGCTGGCCCCTATAGCCTACTGCCCACTAAAATCGTATGTAGGTGTGATGGGATGTGGCAGGTTTGGAAGATAACCTCCATATTGTGAATCCATAGTGAGAGATCATCTGGACGGTACCCATCGTATCTGTCTGGGTGCATGGCAACGAAAGCTGTACTAGCCCGATGATCTTCTTGTATTTGGTGAGGGCCCATGAGAGTAGGTGCTATTGGTGCACGTTTTGCCGGTGCAGGTTCCACTGGCATCGCCATGATCACCTACTGTAACTTAGTCGTTAACTTACAAACTAATACTTTAAGATAAAAACTAACTTACTTGGACAGATAAGGCAGGCGTACGACAATGTGAGGTAGGATGGCAGGAAACCGCTCTGATACCAACTATGACGCCCCATGCCCTTAGTGGCTCGGCCCGTCACTTAAAAACTACTTCTTTAAAAAATACTTATACTTTCTTGCAAACTGATACTTTAAGTTACTTAATTAGATACCCTAGTTTCAGGGAAAATTTTTTTTAAAGTGTAGGTATTTACTATTCACGTATGCATATTTTAAATGTGCATCGTCTAACATAGGAAGTTTAACTATTCATACACATTTATAATACTGTGTAACTATTTACTATTTAAAAATACCGTTTATTGTTGCTATTTAAAAATACCATTTAACGATTACTATACACAAAACTGTTTAACGGTTACTATTCAAAAATACTATTTAATGATTACTATTCATAAAATACTGTTCAACTGTTACTATTCAAAAATACTGTTCAATGGTTATTATTCATATATATATTTAACTGTTACTACCCAAAAATACTATATAATTAACTTTTACGAAAGTTTAACTTGCGGTGTCTCCATAACCTCGCCTCACATCTGCCTCCGCTGCGATCATCGTCCATTAGTGATCAGGCCATAGGAAGCTTACCTACAGCATGAACACACTCTATGAGCTTTACGCCCAGTAAGTATAATATGTTTACCTCAAAACATGTTTAAAAACGTAGTACATACTTGAAAACCATACAAACATGTCATACCAGATATCATCACATACCATATATCACATATCATATATTGCAGAACCACATCTTAAAACTTCATATTTTATATGCATAGCAGAGACAACGAGCACTGGATGCATTTATTATGAATGGAAGCAAAGTGAACTATAACTATTGTATAACGTGTACAATGCATGGTCCGGTTATGCTCATTTATGCTTCGTTGTTCTCTTTTCTTTCTTATGTCTACTTAGGGCCCGTTATAGATATATTTTATGGCCTTGGCCTATTATACATTATGAGCCACGGCTCATTAGATTTTGTGGGCCTTCGCCTGTTCTACATTATAAGCATCGGCTTGTTAAATTTTGTGGGCCTTGGCCCCGTTACACTGACACCTTGTTCTCATCTTTCCAAATTCTTTATTTGATCATGCCATATACTCTACTAGGTTATCCCCTAATCTTACACGAGGGGGATGCCTGGCCTCTAATTTGTTTGTTTATCAATCTACGCGATTGTGAAACTATATGCTCCTATGTATGCTGTGTAACAGAGTGTACATGGTGTGCATACTTAACATACTGTAAAAACCATCACTTTAAATTCATTTTATTCATACCGTAGGTGGAGTTGTACTTACCTTGTTTTGCAAGCAATTGCGTACTCATGCCTTTATCAAATTACAGGTAACCACCTGTTATTATTAACATTCCTCATTAGTACTCTTGTTGAGTCACCATTACTATTAGTGACTATTAATTATATTTATATGTGGTACCGAGGCCCCTCAGTACCCCATTGGCCTACTTTGGGGATTTGGTATCTACTTCTATCGTTGTTTGATCAATTATCTTCTTGACGGATTAATCATCATTCCTTATAGTATTGTTCAGAACACAGTTCTTGACTGGTTGCCAATGATTTAACTTATCGGTTACCTCACGCGTTGGTAATTAGGTAGTCTATCGGGTTACTATGCGTGAACTTAGTGTAGTAACCAACCGGGTTACTTCGCTTGTTGGGGTGTGGTAGACTACTGGGCTACTATTCCTTGTTTGGTGTAATGGCCCACTGGGCCACTATGGCTTGTTCGGGGTAGTAGCTAACCGAGCTACTAAGGTTTGTTTGGTGTGGTAGCCTACCGTGCTACTTGCACTATTTTACTTTGAAAAATTTGTTTGGGTTTACTTATAAAAATTATTAGAAAAATATTATGTGTTTGGAACCCGTCCCCTTGTCACCCCGTTGGAAGGTGAGGGACGTTTTTATGATAACCATGTTTAGATTTTTAAAGTGTTAAAACACATTTTTATTTTGAAACATGTAAAGCACATTTTTGATGCTTGTATTAAAAGGTGGTTTTTGGACCACTTTTGAAAAGTATTTTGAAACTTGGTTGAAACGATTTTGTTTGCGATTTTGACAAATGAAAGTTTTCATCCTCGACGAGATGAACAATTCTCGTGTTCACCTTGGAGCTTAAATCTAACTTTAATGGCTCCTAATTTCATTAAACCCGTGGGCCAAGTGCCCCGTTTTTTGTAAAAGTCCCAGATTTACATCACTTTGAAAACGTTTCTATTTGAGGCCCGAACCGACCAAATTTTAAAACATGCATGGTCGTCTTAAAGGTTTCGATGTGTTCTACAACTTTCATGCTGAGCCCAAGAACTTGTTCGGACTCTAAGTAGTCCATTTTTAGTAAAACCTAAGGCTAATTACTAGGTTCAGATTTTTGGTCCCAGTTTTGGGCACCAAGTGAAAATCACTCTCAAAACCTATCTTAGTGTCATTTTTGACCGAGGGCTATTTGACATAAAAACGACCGTATCGAAATTTTTTTAAATAACTTGTTTTACCAAATCCCAAATTCAGACCCTAAGTGGGTAAAAATGGCCAAAATCCGTGGCCTTTCCTAGGGATAGATTTGTGTCCAACCACATCCCTATACATTCATCACATCACACATACTAATAACCATTCGTAAAAATTGTAAACACAACCACAACCATATAAACTTAAATGGGCTCAAAATAAATTATTACAAATCATTTGCATAAAAAAATAACATAAATGGCCTTGATCAAACTTAAAATCAACTAACACAAGATAGGGTTTTCGGTTTTACCTTTGTGCCATGAACCAAGCACGATTTCAAACTAAGGCTTGAGGAACCAAAATGGTCGTGGGAACCCAAAGAGAATGAGGTCAGTTTTTGCTAGAAATAATACCAAAAATTTTTCTCTTAAAAAAATCAAATCAAAACAAAAACTAAAAACTACAAAGATTGGATTTTGAAACCTTACCCTTGGTGCCTTAGAACGACTTGGATTCGAATCCTCCTAACACAAGCTTGTGAGGTTTGATTTTTGGTAAATTTTTTGGTATGATTTTGGCTTGAAAATATGGGGTTTTTAGCTGATGGAAAGGGTCAGCTGTAGCAAGAAAGAAAGGAAGAAAATGAAATGTGTTTTGGGTGCCGAAGTAAGGAAAGCAAAACTCTTGTGCAAAGGGTGCCTTTTATAGGTAAACTTAATCAAACTTGCTTAAGCCTAAACCTAATTAATTATCCACCATTTTATCCTAATCAAGGGACAAATTGCTACCCATTTTTAGCACACAAGAACCAAGGGCTGCGGCCATTTAAGGAAGAAGAAATAAAAAAAAAATTTGTTGACCAAGCTTTTAAAAGCCTTGCTTATTTTATTCAAAGTGTAACATAGCTAGGGCATTTTTTTAATGGTCACCTTTTGGGCTATGTGCAGCCATTTGTAGCTGCTTTTTACAGCTAGGGGCATGGTTTCTAAGGGCCAAATTTTATCTACATTTGCTTCTTAATGCAGTCTAATTTTATACTGCAATGTTCGGTCTTTTCTCGGCAGTGTTCTAAGTTTCATCTGAAAATTAGGTTTTCTAAATCTGATTTTTGTATTAGCCAATTCCTAGTTGGTTTATACTATCTAAGAGCCCATTATCAGTCTATTTCACTATTTATTTCCTATACTGTGGTTATGCTTACACTGTGTTGTCCTTTCGCACGCAAACCGAGGCGTTCCTAGTTGAAATTTCAGACACAGTCTCTCTTGACTAATTTGGATGTGCTGATTCCATTTTTTTAGTTTTACATCCATCGGAGGTCGTCTGGACTAGTTTTCGAGATTTGTGTGACCCCACCTCAAAAAACGTGTCAAGTGCCTGTTTGACTAATTTGGACGTTCTAAGCCTAAATATATCAATTTCAAGGCGAGTAAAGGTCGTCTTGACCCTCATCCTAATGATACGTATCTCTTACACTAAAATTCTCGTTTTGTGCTCAATCGACCAGATTGAGTCTACTAACCATTCATATATCAGTTTTAGGTCAAATTAAGGCTGTCTTGGCCATTAACTTGACACTACGTTTTCTATTATTCATTATTCAGTGTCTTATACTTAACTGATTAGTCTGAGTGCTCTGACTTTGATTTTGTTAGTCTCTAGGTGATAATAGGTCATCCTGATCATTTTCTCGATACCGTACCCTTACTAGGGTTATCCATCGTTGTTGTGCTCAGACGTTCGGTTCGAGCGTTTTAGTGATCTACTTACCAGTCTAGGTCAAGCAATGGTCGTCCGAACTAGTTTCCGGACACTACGTGTCTCATACACTCATACATATAATAGGGTGGACCGAGTTTACTTTCGATCATCCCTTTCACTGCATGAATAGTACTTAAACAGCACCGTACCTATTTAATTTATTCAACTTGAAAATACTTTTTATTTTCCAACTTAATCACTCATTACATAGCAATTAGGTTTCATACATTTTGAGAGTCGGTGTAATGGTTCTTTGCTCATTACATAGCCTTTTACACAGGTTCTAACACGGGTATGTACAAGGCTACACGGGCGTGTATTGTCCAGACATGGGCATGTACTAGTTGAGCTTGCTCAACACGACCATGTCCTGGAACAGTTCATTTACCTGAGCAGTATACGGCCACTTACACATACGTATACCTGACCGTGTCACACCACATAGCCATGTACACTTACATGGCTTCTCTCACGCGTACACAGTTTGAACAGTACATGACCGTGTACCTGACCGTGTTCTCCAAATATGCATCCAAAAGCTCTTAAAATGCTCTAATTTTATTCCTTAATATCTCATTACATGGTAAGTAGGTGTAGGAAAATAAATTGGTAAAAACGTATGAGAGTGGCGTAGCGGAACAATAAAAAATTTTCAGATCATTAAATATCTCATGATGCCATATACAATAAACCAACAACAATTAAAACTCATACCTCAAGGATGCCAATCTGTAGGAGGAGAATGACCGGAGGGCTTCAACCAACTAGCCTTCTCTACTATTCTTCAATTCCCGAATGGCTGAGTGTGTGGGCACTATGAATCTCGATTGGTATGCTAGCACTGCTAGTCTTCTTCCGACCACCCAGATCTCTAAAGAACTTATTGTTATGGTGAGTTGTGCAAAGATAAGCCTGCTCACCTGAGAGTCTGTGGTCTGAGAGAACTGGAGTGGCAGGACCTCTATTTATAGACCTGCCTGAGGTGATTCTCTGAATTCGAATTGGATTAGGAGAAGATATTCTCCCTTATCCACAAGCACAAAATCTAGATTTTCCAAGGGAAAATCCCAACAATAAAATTCGGGCACTTTAGGATAAATCCAATCCAAATCTAAACAAGATTTTAACTAGAATTTTATCTCCCTTTTTCAACCAAAAAATCCCGAAAATTCTAAGGAGAAAATCTCCTCAAAAAATTCAGCCACTTTTGGATAAGGGAGAATCAAAATTCCACTAGGATTTTCAAGCTTGAATCTTATCTCATCCTTATCCAAAATAACCAAATTTTTCCTAGGAGATTCACTCCTAAATTTCGGCCACCTTTTGGTAGGAGAGAATCCAAATTCAACTGGGATTGAAACTTGAATTTTTCCTTAAACCTTATCCACAAAAAATCCGAAAATCATTGAGAATAATCCTCAAAATTTTCGTGCAACTTTAGTTAGGATTTGGATTCAAAATTCAAGTAGGAATCTAACAAGATTATCCTTTCCATATCCAACTCAAATTTGAATTTCAAATCTTGTGGATTTACCACAACAAATTCGAATCCCACTTGGACTGTGATTCAAAATTTGAATTTCAAATTTCAAATTCAAATTTCAATTTTCAAATTTCAAATTTCAAATTTAAATTTCAAATTCGAATTTCAAATTCAAATTTCAAATTCAAATTTCAAATTTCAAATTTCAAATTTCAAAATTCAACTTTCAAAATCCACAAAATAGTTGTGTTTCAAATTCTTGTTCTCATGGATAATTTTCTACAACTCCAATCCAATCTCAAATAAAATCATGGCAACTTTATTTGGAGTTCGAATAATTGTGTACTCTATTATCCAAAACAAAATCTGAATCCAACCGGAGAGAATCTTGTCTACCATCCTAATCATATATCATCACCATCCATGCATAATAAACTAGACAATAGCATACACAAATCAATTTGCCAAACGTTAAGGAATTATGTGGAGCTAGTAGAGGGACTGATTGGACATATATAATTGGGCTCCCACAAATCCATATGATCATCATTCTTTACCAAACAACTCAATCATATGATCACTAATTTTAGAGTCACACCACTATAAACCTGAAACTAAACTCCCAATTATATACCGTATTACGTAAGCCTGTGACAAGCTATCGTCCAATGACTTTGTCATGTATGTAGAACCCTCATATAATATCCATGATCAGCCTTAGGCTAAAGTCTGTTTAATCCTACTGATCAGGCTATCTTAAAGTTCCATTATACTACCGAATTAAGAAAATGATTATTCACAATATATGAATAAGAAGTCATCCACCCAGCAGACGACCCAAGGCCTTGTCCATTTTCACATCCAGTATAATGCCTTTAAGAGGATACCTTTAACTCTTTAGAGCTATGATTCCGATATCTGCAAACAAATCCTTCATCGTATACAAGTCATGCACCCAACGAATCGGTCTATAAGCTTACTACCTCTGAGACGCTGTAGCCATTGGAACATCAAAGTACACAAGTCATATACATGAAGTAGTTCATTTACTCAGGATTAAGGTTATTGCACAATGAATGTCAAAAGCAGATTGATCCACTCATAGCGGACTACGTAGATCAATCACGCTTTAGTCTCGGTCTAATATGTCATCACCAAGCAACATATCTATGTCTCTACTTAGGAGTCCAGCACCAGATAGTCAAGACAAACCGTCCCCTCCAAGGCTTTAGGCAATATAATAGTCTTAATACGAGTTAGATGCTCAGTCTAACCCCATAGACTACAGACCATAGTTTAGACTGCTAACTTTAGAACATTGTCTTCTCACATACAAAAGTCCATTGCATGCAACGTTCTAACAGTTTAACACAAGCAGTCAAGGAGCCATGTTTGCTTACATTTACTTTAACATGTAAATAAAACGAGGACAGATAGTAATGTAATGAATAACCTCTATATATATAATTTTATTATCCAGTTCAAAATAAATGACTCTATCAAAATGACTCTAATACTTAGGGCATTTCCTAACAATCTCTCACTTGCCCTAAGCCAGTAGATGTGCCATGTTACGCATCCCCATCGCCTCTACATGCCTCTCAAAGCTTCTAGTTACCAAAGTCTTAGTAAAGGGATCGGCAATGTTGTCCTCGGACGCAATCTTACATACATCCATTTGTCCTGTCTCCACGTGCCCTCTAATAATGTGATACCTCCGATCTATGTGTTTGGTCCTCTTATGGTGCCTAGATTCCCTTGTGTTGGCAATAGCCCCAGTGTTATCACAGCAAAGTGTGATAGGCTTGTCAACACCCGGAATGACCTCAAGGTCTCTAAAGAACTTAGAGAGCCAAACCGCTTCTTTAGATGCCTCAGCCGTAGCCACATATTCAACCTCCATAGTAGAGTCAGCTGTGCAGCCCTGCTTCACGCTCCTCCACACAATGGCGCCTCCTCCGAGTAAGAACACTGATCCAGATGTCGATTTCCTCGAATCCTTGCAAGTCTGGAAGTTTGAGTCCGTGTATCCGATAGGTGTTAGCTCCCCTCCAGAATACACGAGCATACAATCCCTCGTTCTCTTAAGATACTTGAGTATATGCTTTACTACTTGCCAGCTCTTGATTCCAGGATTCGCTTGATATCGACTCACCATACCTGCTACAAAACATATGTCCAGGCGAGTACAAAGCATAGCATACATAAGGCTACCCACAGCGGATGCATAAGGGACCTTACTCATATGCTCTCTTTCTTCCGATGTCCTAGGACAGTCATCCAATGAAAGAGTTAGATCGGCAATGGAAGGTTGTGAACCTTTCTTTGCCTCTTGCATTGCATATTTGTCAATTATTTTATCTACATATGAAGCTTGGGATAACGCTATCATCTTGTTCTTTCGATCTCTGAAGAAAAAAATGCCTAAAACATAATTAGCTTCTCCCAAGTCCTTCATGTCAAACTGTTGGTGTAACCAAAACTTGACTGATGATAAGTTCCCTACATCATTCCCAATGAGTAGTATATCACCGACATAGAGTATCAGAAATACCACTTTTCCATCCTTAATACGTTTATAAACACAAGGTATATCAACGTTTTGCTCAAAACCAAATGTCTTAATCGCTTGATCAAACCTCTGGTTCCATGAGCGGGATGCTTGCTTTAGTCCATAAATGGATCTAAGCAAGTTGCAGACTTTCCTTTCTTGGCCTTTTTCTACGAACCCTTCGGGCTGTATCATATAGATACACTCTTCAAGATGGCCATTTAAGAATACCGTCTTGACATCCATTTACCAGATCTCGTAATCGAGAGCCACAGCAATGGACAGAAGAATACGGATAGACTTCAGCATAGCAACAGGCGAAAAGGTTTCATCGTAATCGATTCCAACCTTTTACGTGTACCCCTTTGCAACCAGTCTAGCTTTGAAAGTTTCCACTCTTCCTTCCGCATCCTTCTTTCTTTCATAGACCAATTTGCATCCAATGGGTTTTATCCCATCCGGCAAATCTACAAGTTCCCAAACAAAGTTGGATTTCATAGAATCCATCTCATTGTTCATAGCCTGTTTCCAAGATTTAGAATCAACATCATTTATAGCTTCATCATAGGTGACCGGATCGTCCTCATGCTCATGAGCCTCGACCTGGTATACCTCAGCATCATACATGAAGAAATTAGGTTTCTTCGAAACCCTCCCACTGCGACGAGGCACCCTAAATTGTTGATCGTCTGCAGGCCTTTCACCGGAACTCGAACTTGCGTCCAAGACCGAAATCTGTAGAGTAGTTCTTTCACCTGATAACTCCTTTAGCACTACTTTGCTTCGAGGCTTAAAGTCATTCATGTGACTTTCCTCCAAGAGTGTCGCATGTGTTGAGACAATGACTTTTTGTTCCTTCGAGTTATAGAACAGACCTCCTTTAGTTCCTTTTGGATACCCTACAAACATACACAATTCTGATCTTGGTTCCAGCTTTTTCGCATCCCCATCCAGTAGCCACGCCACAATTCATACGGAGTTCTGGGAATTGATTTGCTTGGAACCTGGTTCAGAATATAGCACGCCGTTTGTAAAGCATATCCCCAAAATGATAATGGCAGCGTTGAATAACTCATCATGGACTGTACCATATCCAACAAGGTCCTGTTTCACCTTTTGGCTACACCATTCTGTTGTGGAGTACCAGGTGCAGTTAATTGGGATAATATCCCGTTCGCTACAAGATGTCCTAGAAATTCATTGGAGAGGTATTCGCCACCTCGATCAGATCGAAGTGTCTTTATAGATTTATCCACTTCCGCATGATACTCTTTGAACTTGTCAAAGGTTTCGCTCTTGCGGTACATCAGATACACATATCCATACCTTGAGTAATCATCTATAAAAGAGACATAATACTCGAACCCTCCTCGTGCTGTGACGTTCATGGGGCCACATACGTCAGTGTGCACAATTTCTAAGAGCTCCTAAGCCCTTGTACCCTTAGCTCCAAAAGACCTCTTAGTCATTTTACCCTCTAAACAAGACTCACATTGGGGAAGATGTACCTCCTCCAGAGATTCTAGAGGACCGTCTTTCACCAATCTTTGAATCCTATCCTGATTAGTATGACCAAGTCTTAAATGCCAAAGATACGCCTTGTTATAGTGAGAAACTTTCAATCTTTTAGAGTTATCAATTAATTCAGTGTCAAGCAGTTAGTACATCTTTGGTTTGATCAAATATAGGTTTCCATCCATCCATCCAGAACAGATAAAAGACTTATTTCTACAAATATCAACTCTTTTACTAAAAGAAACTGAATAAGAAACCTTTATTAAACAAGCTATCGATATAAGGTTCCTCCTAAAATTAGGAACATAAAAATAGTCTTTCAATAAAATAAACCTAAATTGATTAAAGTAAAGGTAAACATCTCCCACTGCCTCAGCCACCACAAAGCTACCATCTCCAGTCCGCAACGAGAGGCTCCTATCATGTAGACTTCTCGTTTCCACGAACCCCTGCATAGAAACACAAACATGATTAGTGGCGTCTGAATCAATGACCCAAGTGTCTTTCGATTCTTCCACCAAACACACTTCTAAGAAATAAAGTTCCTTACCTTCCTTGCCCTTGGCAGCTAGGAATTCCCGGCAAGCCTTCTTAAAGTGACCTACCTTCCCACAATAGAAGCATTTGGACTTTTTGGGGTCCTTGGGCTTCTTGTTGTTCTTCTTCTTCTTCCCGTCCGAGACAGGAGAATTAGAAGAACTAGAAGCCACTTGCTTCTTATTTGGCCTCTTCCTCTTCCGTGAGGGATTGGAAGATTACGCCAAATTGGCCTCTCCTTTAGGTCGGACCGCATCCTCATCCCTGATCATCCGCTCATAAGCCTGTAGTTGTTTCATGAGCTCGGTTAGTCCTAACTCCTTTGTCACCAGATTGTACGCGGCCTTAAACCCCAGAAAATCTTTAGATAGAGTTTTGAACACCATCTCGATCTGGGTGTTGTAGTCCAACTCAGCACCATTCTCGGTAGCCTCAGCGAAGAATCCCATTAGAGTGATCATATGGTCCTTCACTGGAGTACCCGCCTTTTGCTTAGAGTTCATAATGCTGGTGATAGCGGACTGTCGAGCCAATTTTTCTTGGCCTCTGAACATGTCCTCCAGATTTTCCATGATCTCCCCAGCAACTTGATAAGTCTCATGCTACTTTTGTAAAGCACTCGTCATGCTAGCAAGGATGTAGCATTGAGCTGTCTCATTGGATTCTCTCCAACGATTATAGGCAACCAGGACCTCCTCAAGTGGTGTGTCAGGTTTAGGCCCAGGTGGGCATGGTTTGTCCAGCACGAACTTGTGTCTCTCGCAGCTGAAAACTATTAATAGATTTCTTTTCCAATCTATATAATTATTGCCATTCAGCTTATTTTCATTAAGTATCGAAATGAGGGGTGTCGGTGACATTTTGAATTGAAATAAAATTATACTAGACATCATTACAAAGCCCAAGCAAATATATAAATAATTTAGCTAATAAAACATACAAGTATGTTCCTACATGAAACTTGAAAAACATGTAGTATTGCAACGGTAATTCTCAGCACCTATTGCCCCAAGCCACCGAGGGGTGGTCATGAAAACAAATAGCCGGAACATGGACCCCGTCCAATTAATATATGTTGCCTTAAATCCTTCAAGGTTAAGACATATATTAATAACCGCTTATTTTGGCAACCAATTTAGCTAACAGAGCTTCTAGGGAAGGTTAATAACTAAACGAGTCTTGAGTGTATAACCATTGTTTACGTAGCTCGATCCACGTCCTACCAAGCCACAGAGTGGTGGTCATGAATAGGATTGCACCCGAACACGTTTTCCACATAGGAGACCTAATCTAGTATACCGGCGGCAGTAAACACCTACCGAGGGGTGTGGTCAGGGAAGAACTGACGCGAGGCGTTACCATGCTTTCACATATGGATCAACAATGGAGGCCGTGGGTTTTGTTTGAAACCCTCTCCCACTCAATATTTTGAAAAACATGCAAGTTTTGACAAATTATGTATGATCAATATAGTATGAGCGGCACTCAGCTATCCTATATGATATATTATCAAAAATGCATATAAAACATCCATCAATACATATTTATACATCCATGACATATCACAGAAAAAATAATTGACAGAATAAGAAGGCCATGGTTCCATCCTAGAACAAAAAAAATAAAGATTACAAAATTCCATCCAAAGCATTCTTCGGGTCTTGAATTTTGTTCCGTCTTCTTATATCCATCTTTATGTAGCCTCTCCATTTATTTCTCATCCCAAGAATAATTTAAAATTTAAATCTCCAAAAATTTAAATTTCAAATTCAAATTCCAAATTCGAATTTCAAATTTAAATTTCAAATTTTAAACAATTTTAAACAATTTTAAACATCATGTGTAATAATATGTAATTTCAAAAATATCAAATTTTTAATTACATATTTTTAAATATGATTTAAAATTAAATCTCAAATTTAAAAATAAAAAATTTTTCGATTTTTGAACCGTCACACCAGCGTCCCAGGAGGCGGCAGCCGCCGTGGGCAGCCACCAACCCCCGGGGGGGGGGGGGGGGTGGCAGCCCATGGCCGCCCATGTGCAGCCTTGCCAGGCGGCAGGCCAAGCCTGCAGTGCCAGGCTACACGCCCAGGCTGGGCGCAGTAGCGGATAGGTTGCAGGCAGCGCCTGCAGCCACAGGCTACACTCCCAGGCTGCGGCCAGCCTTGGGTAGGGCACGGCCACCCTTGGCTGCAGGCCAAGCCTACGGCCGTGGGTGGTTATGGCCTGCACAACGGCTGCCGCAGCCCCATCCTGCCCGAGGGTAGGGGCTGTAGCCCCACCAAGGCCCGACGGCCTATCCCGATGGGTCGTGTCTCAATTTTCGTGCCATATTCCAATTTACCTATTAGGATCTCCAAAAATTAATTTGAATCCCAATTAAATTGAAATTTTCCACACAATCAAAATTTCAACTTTTAAATTAAATTTAATTTTTGGGAAAAATAAATTACGGTCTTCAATCTTCAATCTCCTCTAAGAATAATTACATAAAAATTCCTAAACCGTTTCCGGTGTACAAAATTCTAACCATAATAATTCTAAGAGACAAAAATTAAAATCCATGGGAAAATTACAGTGTTAATAAACTGCTCCCATGGTTACATAAAAATTCCTAGATACAATTTTTCTAAATTCTAAGGAACCATAACCGGCATAAACAAGCATGCTTATAATAATTCAGAAAATTAAAATAACCACATACTTTATACATAATCCATGATAACAACATAAAGGAACCATAGAATGCCACTCTCTAAATATCAAATCCATACATAAATAAAAAAACTAAGTAATTGCCTAATTTATGTACATGGCATAGTCATGAGATGACTCTAATACCAATTGTAGGAAAATAAATCAGTAAAAACGTATCAGAGTGGCGCAACGGAACAATAAAAAATTTTTAGATCGTTAAATATCTCATGATGCCATATAAAATAAACCAACAAGAATTAAAACTCATACCTCAAGGATGCCAATCTGTAGGAGGAGAATGACCAGAGGGCTTCAACCAACTAGCCTTTTCTACTATTCTCCAATTCCCGAATGACTCAGTGTGTGGGCACTCTGAATCTCGATCGGTATGCTAGCACTGCTAGTCTTCTTCCGACCACCCAGATCTCTAAAGAACTTATTGTCACGGTGAGTTGTGCAACAATAAGCCTGCTCACCTAAGAGTCTGTGGTCTGAGAGAACTGGAGTGGTAGGACCTCTATTTATAGACCTGCATGGGTTGATTCTCTGAATTCGAATTGGATTAGGAGAAGATATTCTCCCTTATCCACAAGCACAAAATCTGAATTTTCCAAGGAAAATCCCAACAATAAAATTTGGCCACTTTAGGATAAATCCAATCCAAATCTAAACAAGATTTTAACTAGAATTTTATCTCCTTTTTTCAACCAAAAAATCTGAAAATTCTAAGGAGAAAATCTCCTCAAAAAATTCAGTCACTTTTGGATAAGGGAGAATCAAAATTCCACTAGGATTTTCAAGCTTGAATCTTATCTCATCCTTATCCAAAATAACCGAATTTTTCCTAGGAGATTCACTCCTAAATTTCGGCCACCTTTTGGGAGGAGAGAATCTAAATTCAACTGGGATTGAAACTTGAATTTTTCCTTGAACCTTATCCACAAAAAATCCTAAAATCATTAAGGATAATCCTCAAAATTTTCATCCAACTTTAGTTAGGATTTGGAATCAAAATTCAAACAGGATTCTAACAAGATTATCCTCTTCATATCCAACTCAAATTCGAATTTCAAACCTTGTGGATTTACCACAACAAATTCGAATCCCACTTGGACTGTGATTCAAAATTTGAATTTCAAATTTCAAATTTGAATTTCGAATTCAAATTTCAAAATTCAAATTTCAAATTCTATTTCAAATTCAAATTTCAAATTCAAAATTCAAAATTCAAAATTCAAAATTCAAATTTCAAAATCCACAAAACAGTTGTGTTTCAAATTCTTGTTCTCATGGATAATTTTCTACAACTCCAATCCAATCTCAAATAAAATCATGGCAACTTTATTTGGAGTTTGAATAATTGTGTACTCTATTATCCAAAACAAAATCTGAATTCAACCGGAGAGAATCTTGTCTACCATCCTAATCCTATGTTATCACCATCCATACATAATAAACTAGCCAATAGCATACACAAATCAATTCGCCAAACGTTAAGGAATTATGTGGAGCTAGTAGAGGGACTGATTGGACATATATAATCGGGCTCCCGCAAATCCATATGATCATCATTCTTTACCGAATAACTCAATCATATGATCACTAATTTTAGAGTCACACCACTATAAACCTGAAACTAAACTCCCAATTATATACCGTATTACGTAAGCCTGTGACAAGCTATCGTCCAATGACCTTATCATGTATGCAGAACCCTCATATGATATCCATGATCAGCCTTAGGCTAAAGTCCTTTTAATCCTACTGATCAGGCTATCTTAAAGTTCCATTATACTACCGAATTAAGAAAATGATTATTCACCATATGTGAATAAGAAGTCATCCACCCAGCAGATGACCTAAGGCCTTGTCCATTTTCACATCCAGTATAATGCCTTTAAGAGGATACCTTTAACTCTTTAGAGCTATGATTCCGATATCTGCAAACAAACCCTTCATCGTACACAAGTCATGCACCCAACGAACCGGTCTATAAGTTTACTACCTCTGAGATACTTTACCCATTGGAACATCAAAGTACACAAGTCATATACATGAAGTAGTTCATTTACTCGGGATTAAGGTTATTGCACAATGAACCTCAAAAGCAGATTGATCCACTCATAGCGGACTACGTAAATCAATCACGCTTTAGTCCCGGTCTAATATGTCACCACCAAGTAACATATCTATGTCTCTACTTGGGAGTCCAGCACCAGACAGTCAAGACGAACCGTCCCCTCCAAGGCTTTAGATTACATAATACTCTTAACATAAATTAGATGCTCGGTCTAACCCCATAGACTACAAACCATAGTTTAGACTGCTAACTTTAGAATATTGTCTTCTTGCATACAAAAGTCCATTGCATGCAACGTTCTAACAATTTAACACAAGCAGTCAAGGAGCCATATTTGCTTACATTTACTTTAACATGTAAATAAAACAAGGACAAATAGCAATGTAATGAATAACTCTATATATATAATTTTATTATCCAGTTCAAAATAAGTACTTCAAAATGACTCTAATACTTAGGGCATTTCCTAACAGTAGGTGCTATGAAAATGGTGGTCCTTACACATATGACTGAGGGATTGCTTACAGATAAGAAGTCATAACTCTTATGTAGAGTTAAGATTATCCTCTTAAAGGCATTATGCTAGATTTGTGAGAATAAAAAAGGCCTTGGGTCATTTGCTTGACAGATAGCTTATTATCTGAGGCTTGCATAATTTGCAGTATAATTAGGAGTTCAGTTTCTAGTCTATAGTGGAATGATCCTAAGATTAGTGATCATGTGATTGAGTTATTTAGTATAAAACAATGATTACATAGATTCATGGTAGCTCTATTATATATGTCTAATCAGTCCCTCTGCTATCTCCTATACTTCCTTATAGACCATAATTAAATAGGGTATTCATACATGGCTTGTTGTCTTGTATTTAATGAAAGGAAAAATCTAGATCACCCTCTCACAGGGTGTAGGCATTTTTCTCAGTGTGCTGGAGGGGTAAAATTGTAATCTTGTATTATTCAATAAACAGGATAAATAATTGTTAATATTTATTTTTGGATGATAAGATTTGAATTTTGAATTAATTGTATTTAAATTTCAAAATTGAAATTCAAATATGTGATTGATTTGAATTTTGAAAATTTTGTCTTAAAATAAATATTTGAAATTTGAATCCTATTTGAATGTGAATTGAACAAAATCTTGCAGAGGAAGGAGGCGTCCACTTTGGATAAGGGAGGAAGACAAGATTCTCTTCTAATTGAATTTGAATTTTGTTATGAATAAGAGATTACACAATTATTTGAATTTCAAATAAATTTGCCATGATTTTATTTGAATTTGAATTAGAGTTGTGGAAAATTATCCATGAAGATAAAATTTGAAATTCAAATATTTATGGAGTTTGAAATTTTGAATTTGAAATTTGAATTCAAATTTTGAATCATAAACCTAGATGTAACCAAATTGGTTGGGGATAAATCTGCAAGAAAATAAATCGGTAAAAACGTATCAGAGAGGCGCAGCGGAACAATAAAAAATTTTTTAAGATCGTTAAATATCTCATGATGCCATATACAATAAACCAACAGCAATTAAAACTCATATCTTAAGGATGCCAATCTCGCAAGAGGAGAATGATCGGAGGCTTCAACCAACCAGCCTTCTCTACTATTCCCCAATTCCCGAATGGCTGAGTGTGTGGGCACTCTGAACCTCGATCGGTATGCTAGCACTGCTAGTCTTCTTCCGACCACCCAGATCTCTAAAGAACTTTATTGTCACGATGAGCTGTGCAACAATAAGCCTGCTCACCTGAGAGTCTGTGGTCTGAGAGAACTGGAGTGGCAGGACCTCTATTTATAGACCTGCATGAGGTGATTCTCTAAATTTGAATTGGATTAGGAAAAGATATTCTCCCTTATCCATATCCATAAAATCTGAATTTTCCATGGGAAAATCCCAACAATAAAATTCGGTTTATTTAGGATAAATCCAATCCAAATCTAAACAAGATTTTAACTAGAATTTTATCTCCCTTTTTCAACCAAAAAATCCGAAATTTCCTAGGAGATTTTCCCTCCAAAAATTCGGCCACATTTAGGATAAGGGAGAATCTAAATTCCACTAGGATTTTCAAGCTTGAATCTTATCTCAACCTTATCCAAAATAATCGAATTTTCCTAGGAGATTTCCTCCATAATTTCGGCCACTTTTTAGGGAAGGAGAGAATCCAAATTCAATTAGGATTGAAACTTGAATTTTTCCCTTGAACCTTATCCACAAAGACCGAAATTTCATTGAGGATTATCCTCAAAATTTCATCCATAATTTGTTAGGATTTGGGTTCAAAATTCAAGTAGGATTCTAACAAGATTATCCTCTCCAAATCCAACTCAAAATTTCAAACCTTGTGGATTTTCCACAACAAATTCGAATCCCACTTGGACTGTGTTTTAAAATTTGAATTTCAAATTTCAAATTCGAATTTCAAATTCGAATTTCAAATTTCAAATTTAAATTTCAAATTCAAATTTCAAATTCGAATTTCAAATTCAAATTTCAAATTCAAATTTCAAATGCAAAATTCAAATTTCAAATTTCAAATTTCAAATTTCAAATTTCAAATTTCAAAATTCAAATTTCAAAATCCACAAAACGGTTGTGTTTCAAATTCTTGTTCTCATGGATAATTTTCTACAACTTCAATCCAATCTCAAATAAAATCATGGCAATTTTATTTAGAGTTCGAATAATTCTATACTCTATTATCCAAAACAAAATCTGAATCCAACCGGAGAGAATCTTGTCTACCATCCTAATCCTGTGTCATCACCATCCATGCATAATAAACTAGCCAATAGCATACACAAATCAATTTGCTAAACGTTAAGGAATTATGTGGAGCTAGTAGAGGGACTGATTGGACATATATAATCGGGCTCCCGCAAATCCATATGATCATCATTCCTTACTGAACAATTCAATCATATGATCACTAGTTTCAGAGTCGCACCACTATAAACCTGAAATTGAACTCCCAATTATATACCGTATTACGTAAGCTTGTGATGAGCTACTATCCAATGACCTTGTCATATATGCCAAACCCTCATATGATATCCATGATCAGCCTTAGGTCAAAGTCCGTTTAATCCTACTGATCAAGCTATCTTAAAGTTCCATTATACTACCGAATTAAGAAAATGATTATTCACCATACGTGAAAAAGAAGTCATCCGCCTAGAAGACGACCCAAGGCCTTTTCCATTTTCACATTCAGTATAATGCCTTTAAGAGGATACCTTTAACTCCTTAGAGCTATGATTCTGATATCTGCAAACAAACCCTTCATCGTATACAAGTCATGCACCCAACGAACCGGTCTATAAGCTTACTACTTCTGAGACGCTTTAGCCATTGAAACATCAAAGTACGCAAGTCATATATATGAAGTAGTTCATTTACTCAGGATTAAGGTTATTGCACAATGAACGTCAAAAGCAGATTGATCCACTCATAGCGGACTACGTAGATCAATCACGCTTTAGTCCCGGTCTAATATGTCACCACCAAGTAACATATCTATGTCTCTACTTGGGAGTCCAGCTCCAGACAGTCAAGACAAACCATCCCCTCCAAGGCTTTAGACAACATAATAGTCTTAAAATGAGTTAGATGCTCGGTCTAACCCTATAGACTACAGACCATAGTTTAGACCGCTAACTTTAGAACATTGTCTTCTCGTATACAAAAGTCCATTGCATGCAACGTTCTAACAGTTTTAATACAAGCAGTCAGTGAGCCATATTTGCTTACATTTACTTTAACATGTAAATAAGACGAGGACAGATAGCAATATAATGAATAACCTCTATGTATATATAATTTTATTATCCAGTTCAAATAAATACATCAAAATGTCTCTAATGCTTAGGGCATTTCCTAACAATCTCCCACTTGCCCTAAGCCAGCAGATGTACCATGTTATGCATCCCCATCGCCTCTACGTGCCTCTCAAAGCTTCTAGCCACCAAAGTCTTAGTAGATGGATCGACGATGTTGTCCTCAGACACGATCTTACATACATCTACTTATCCTGTCTCCATATGCCTTCTAATGTTGACTTCCTCAAATCCTTACAAGTCTGGAAGTCTGAGTCCATGTATCCTACGGGTGTTAGGTCCCCTCCAGAATACACCAGCATATAATACCTCATTCTCTTAAGATACTTGAGTATATGCTTTACAGCTTGCTAGTGCTTGGTTCTAGGATTTGCTTGATATCGACTCACCATACCTATTGCAAAACATATATCCGGACGAGTGCAAAGCATTGCGTACATAAGGCTACCCATAGCAGATGCATAAGGGACCTTACTCATACGCTCTTTTTCTTCCGATGTCTTGGGACAGTCATCCAATGAAAGAGTTAGAATGCCAATAGAAGGTTGTGAGCCTTTCTTTGCCTCTTGCATTGCATATTTGTCAATTATTTTATCTATGTATGAAGCTTGGGATAACGCTATCATTTTGTTCTTTCGATCTCTGAAGAGACGAATGCCTAGAACATGATTAGCTTCTCCCAAGTCCTTCATGCCAAACTGTTGGTGTAACCAAAACTTGACCGATGATAAGTTCCCTACATCATTCCCAATGAGTAGTATATCATCGACATAGAGTATCAGAAAGACCACTTTTCCATCCTTAATACATTTATAAACACAAGGTTCATCAACGTTCTGCTCAAAACCAAATGTCTTAATCTCTTGATCAAACCTCTGGTTCCATGAGCGGGATGCTTGCTTTAATCCATAAATGGATCTAAGCAACTTGCAGACTTTCCTTTCTTGGCCTTTCACTACGAACCCTTCGGGCTGTATCATATAGATACACTCTTTAAGATGGCCATTCAAGAATGCCGTCTTGACATCCATTTGCCAGATCTCGTAATCGAGAGCCGCGGCAATGGACAGAAGAATACGGATAGATTTCAGCATAGAAACAGGCGAAAAGGTTTCATCGTAATCGATTCCAGCCTTTTACGTGTATCCCTTTGCAACCAGTCTAGCTTTGAAAGTTTCCACTCTCCCTTCTGCATCCTTCTTTCTTTTGTAGACCCATCTGCATCCAATGGGTTTTATCCCATCTGGCAAATCTACAAGTTCCCAAACAGAGTTGGATTTCATAGAATCCATCTCATTGTTCATAGCCTGTTTCCAAGATTTAGAATCAACATCATTTATAGCTTCATCATAGGTGACCGGATCATCCTCATGCTCATGAGCCTCGGCCTGGTATACCTCAGCATCACACATGAAGAAATTATGTTTCTTAGGAACCCTCCCCCTATGACGAGGCACCATAAATTGTTGATCGTCTGCAGGTCTTTCACTGGAACTGAGACTTACGTCCAAGGCCGAAATCTGTAGAGCAGTTCTTTCACCCGATAACTCCTCTAGCACCACTTTGTTTCGAGGCTTAAAGTCATTCATGTGACTTTCCTCCAAGAATGTCGCATGGGTTGAGACAATGACTTTTTGTTCCTTCGGGTTATAGAACAGACCTCCTTTAGTTCCTTTTGGATACCCTACAAACATGCACAATTCTGATCTTGGTTCCAACTTTTTCGTATCCCTATCCAGTACATGTGCCGGGCAGCCCCATATTCTCATATGTCCAAGGGAGGGCTTCCTGCCACGCCACAATTCATACGGAGTTCTGGGAATTGATTTGCTCGGAACCTGGTTCAGAATATAGCACGCCGTTTTTAAAGCATATCCCCAAAATGATAATGGCAGCGTTGAATAACTCATCACGGACCGTACCATATCCAATAAGTTCCTGTTTCTCCTTTCAGCTACACCATTCTGTTGTAGAGTACCAGGTGCAGTCAATTGGGATAATATCCCATTCTCTACAAGATGTCCTAGAAATTCATCGGAGAGGTATTTGCCACCTCGATCAGATCGAAGTGTCTTTATGGATTTATCTAATTGCTTTTCCACTTCCGCACGATACTCTTTGAACTTGTCAAAGGTTTCGCTCTTGCAGTGCATCAGATGCACATATCCATACCTTAAGTAATCATCTATAAAAGAGACATAATACTGGAACCCTCCTCGTGCTGTGACGTTCATGGGGCCACATACGTCAGTGTGCACAATTTCTAAGAGCTCCTGAGCTCTTGTACCCTTAGCTCCAAAAGACCTCTTACTCATTTTACCCTCTAGACAAGACTCACATTGGGGAAGTCGTACCTCCTCCAGAGATTCCAGAGGACCGTTTTTCACCAATATTTGAACCCTATCCTAATTAATATGACCAAGTCTTAAATGCCAAAGATACACCTTGTTAGAGTGAGAAACTTTCAACCTTTTCGAGTTATCAATTAATTCAATGCCAAGCAGTGAGTACATCTTTGGTTTGATCAAATATAGGTTTCCATCCATCTATCCAGAACAGATAAAAGACATATTTCTACGAATATCAACTCTTTTACTAAAAGAAACTGAACAAGAATCCTTTATTAAACAAGCTACCGATATAAGGTTCCTCCTAAAATTAGGAACATAAAAACAGTCTTTCAATAAAATAAACCTAAATTGATCAAAATAAAGGTAAACATCTCCCACTGCTTCAGCCACCACAAAGCTACCATCTCCAGTCTGCAATGAGAGGCTCCTATCATGTAGACTTCTCGTTTCCACGAACCCCTGCATAGAAACACAAACATGATTAGTGGTGCCCGAATCAATGACCCAAGTGTCTTTCGATTCTTCCACCAAACACGCTTCCAAGTAATGAAGTTCCTTACCTTCCTTGCCCTTGGTGGCTAGGAATTCCTGGCAAGCCTTCTTGAAGTGAACTACCTTCCCACAATGGAAGCGTTTGGACTTTTTATGGTCCTTCGGCTTCTTGTTCTTCTTTTTCTTCTTCCCGTCCGAGACAGGAGGATTAGAAGAACTAGATGCCACTTGCTTCTTATTTGGCCTCTTCCTCTTCCGTGAGGGATTGGAAGATTCTGCCAAATTGGCCTCTCCTTTAGGTCGGACCACATCCTCATCCCTAATCATCCGCTCATAAGCCTGTAGTTGCTTCATGAGCTCGGTTAGTCCTAACTCCTTTGTCGCTAGATTGTATGCGGCCTTAAACCCCACAAAATCTTTAGACAGAGTCTTGAACACCATCTCGATCTGGGTGTTGTAGTCCAACTCAGCACCATTCTCGGCAGCCTCAGTGAAGAATCCCATTAGAGTGATCATATGGTCCTTCACCAGAGTACCTGCCTTTTGCCTAGAGTTCATAATGCTGGTGATAGTGGACTGTCGAGCCAATTTTTCATGGCTTCCCAAGATGTCCTCCAGATTTTCCATGATCTCCCCAGCAATTTAATAAGTCTCATGCTGCTTTTGTAAAGCACTCGTCATGCTAGCAAGGATGTAGCATCGAGCTATCTCATTGGATTCTATCCAACGATTATAGGCAACCGGGACCTCCTCAAGTGGTGTGTCAGGTTTGGGCCCAGGTGGGCATGGTTCGTCCAGTACGAACTTGTGTCTCTCGCAGCTGAGAACTATTAATAGATTTCTTTTCCAATCTTTATAATTGTCGCCATTCAATTTATTCTCAGTAAGTATTGAAATGAGGGGTGTCGGTGACATTTTGAACTGAAATAAAATTATACTACACATCATTACAAAGCCCAAGCAAATATACAGATAATTTAGCAAATAAAACATACAAGTATGTTCCTACATGAAACTTGAAAAACATGTAGTATTGCAACGGTAATTCTCAGCACCTATTGCCCCAAGCCACCGAGGGGTGGTCATGGAAACAATTAGCCGGAACATGGACCCCATCCAATTAATATATGTTGCCTTAAATCCTCCAAGGTTAAGACATATATTAATAACCGCTTATTTGGCCACCAGTTTAGTTAACAGAGCTTCTAGGGAAGGTTAATAACTAAACGAGTCTTGAGTGTATAACCATTGTTTAAGTAGCCCGATCCACGTCCTACCAAGCCACCGAGGGGTGGTCATGAATAGGATCGTACCCGAACACGTTTTCCACATAGGAGATCCAATCTAGTATACCGGCGGCGGTAAACAAATACCGAGGGGTGTGGTCAGGGCAGAACTGACGCGAGGCGTTACCATGCTTTCACATATGGATCAACAATGGAGGCCGTGGGTTTTGTTTGAAACCCTCTCCCACTCAATATTTTGAAAAACATGCAAGTTTTGACAAATTATGTATGATCAATATAGTATGAGCGGCACTCACCTATCCTATATGACATGTTATCAAATATGCATATAAAACATCCATCAATACATATTTATACATCTATGACATATCACAGAAAAAATAATTTACAGAATAACTAAGACATGGTTCCATCCTAGAACAAAGAAAATAAAGATTACAAAATTCCATCCAAAGCATTCTTTAGGTCTTGAATTTTGTTCCGTCTTCTTGTATCCATCTTTATGTAGCCTCTCCATTTATTTCTCATCCCAAAAATTACTTAAAATTTAAATCTACAAAAATTTAAATTTCAAATTCAAATTCCAAATTCGAATTTCAAATTTAAATTTCCAATTCAAATTTTAAACAATTTTAAACATCATGTGTAATAACATGTAATTTCAAAAATTTCGAATTTTCAATTACAAATTTTTAAACATGATTTAAAATTAAATCTAAAATTTAAAATCAAAATTTTCTGATTTTTTAGACCGTCGCGCCGCCGTCCCCGAAGGCGGTAGCCGCCGTGGGCAGCCACCAGCCCCAAAGGGGCTGGCAGCCCACGGCTGCCCCCTATGTGCAGCCTTACCGGGCTGCAGGCCAAGCCTGCAGCGCCAGGCTGCAGGCCCAGGTTGGTCGTAGCAACCGGCAGGCTACAGGTAGCGCCTGGAGCCAGAGGCTGCACGCCCAGGCTGCGGCCAGCCTTGGGCAGGCCACGGCCACCCTTGGCTGCAGGCCAAGCCTGCGGGCGCTGGTGGTGTTGGCCTGCACAGGGGCTGCCGCAGCCCCATCCTGCCCGAGGGCAGGGGCTGCAACCCCATCAAGGCCCGTCGGCCTATCCCGAGGGGTCGTGTCTCGATTTTCGTGCCATATTCCAATTTACCTATTAGGATCTCCAAAAATTAATTTGAATCCTAATTAAATTGAAATTTTCCACACAATCAAAATTTCAACCTTTAAATCAAATTTAACTTTTGGGAAAAAATAAATTACGGTCTTCAATCTTCAATTTCCTCCAAGAATAATTACATAAAATTTCCTAAACTGTTTCCGGTGTACAAAAATTCTAACCATAAAAATTCTAAGAGACAAAAATTAAAATCCATGGGAAATTTACAGTGTTAATAAATTGCTCTCATGGTTACATAAAAATTCGTAGATACAATTTTTCTAAATTCTAAGGAACCATAACCGGTATATACAAGCATGCTTATAATAATTCAGAAAATTAAAATAACCACGTACTTTATACATAATCCATGATAACAATATAGAAGATCCCTAGAACGCCACTCTCTAAATATCAAATCCATACATAAATAAAAAGACTAAGTAATTGTCTAATTTATGTGCAAGGCATAGTCATGAGATGGCTTTGATACCAATTGCAGGAAAATAAATCGGTAAAAACGTATTAGAGTGGCGCAGTGGAACAATAAAAATTTTTTTAAGATCGTTATATATCTCATGATGCCATATACAATAAACCAACAACAATTAAAACTCATACCCCAAGGATGCCAATCTTGCAGGAGGAGAATGACCAGAGGCTTCAACCAACTAGCCTTCCCTACTATTCTCCAATTCCCGAATGGCTGAGTGTGTGGGCACTCTGAACCTCGATCGGTATGATAGCACTGCTAGTCTTCTTCCGACCACCCAGATCTCTAAAGAACTTTATTGTCACGATGAGCTGTGCAACAATAAGCCTGCTCACCTGAGAGTCCGTGGTCTGAGAGAACTGGAGTGGCAGGACCTCTATTTATAGACCTGCATGAGGTGATTCTCTAAATTTGAATTGGATTAGGAAAAGATATTCTCCCTTATCCATATCCATAAAATCTGAATTTTCCATGGGAAAATCCCAACAATAAAATTCGGTTTATTTAGGATAAATCCAATCCAAATCTAAACAAGATTTTAACTAGAATTTTATCTCCCTTTTTCAACCAAAAAATCCGAAATTTCCTAGGAGATTTTCCCTCCAAAAATTCCGCCACATTTAGGATAAGGGAGAATCAAAATTCCACTAGGATTTTCAAGCTTGAATCTTATCTCAACCTTATCCAAAATAACCGAATTTTCCTAGGAGATTTCCTCCATAATTTCGACCACTTTTTAGGGAAGGAGAGAATCCAAATTCAACTAGGATTGAAACTTGAATTTTTCCCTTGAACCTTATCCACAAAGACCGAAATTCCATTGAGGATTATCCTCAAAATTTCGTCCATAATTTGTTAGGATTTGGGTTCAAAATTCAAGTAGGATTCTAACAAGATTATCCTCTCCAAATCCAACTCAAATTCGAATTTCAAACCTTGTGGATTTTCCACAACAAATTCGAATCCCACTTGGACTGTGATTTAAAATTCGAATTTCAAATTCAAATTTCAAATTTCAAATTTAAATTTCAAATTCAAATTTCAAATTCGAATTTCAAATTTGAATTTCAAATTCAAATTTCAAATTCAAAATTCAAAATTCAAAATTCAAAATTCAAAATTCAAAATTCAAAATTCAAATTTCAAAATCCACAAGACGGTTGTGTTTCAAATTCTTATTCTCATGGATAATTTTCTACAACTCCAATCCAATCTCAAATAAAATCATGGCAACTTTATTTGGAGTTCGAATAATTGTGTACTCTATTATCCAAAACAAAATCTGAATCCAACCGGAGAGAATCTTGTCTACCATCCTAATCCTGTGTCATCACCATCCATGCATAATAAACTAGCCAATAGCATACACAAATCAATTTGCCAAACGTTAAGGAATTATGTGGAGCTAGTAGAGGGACTGATTGGGCATATATAATCGGGCTCCCGCAAATCCATATGATCATCATTCTTTACCGAACAACTCAATCATGTGATCACTAGTTTCAGAGTCACACCACTATAAACCTGAAATTGAACTCCCAATTATATACCGTATTACGTAAGCCTGTGACGAGCTACTATCCAATGACCTTGTCATATATGCAAAACCCTCATATGATATCCATGATCAGCCTTAGGTCAAAGTCCGTTTTATCCTACTGATCAGGCTATCTTAGAGTTCCATTATACTACCGAATTAAGAAAATGATTATTCACCATATGTGAATAAGAAGTCATCCGCCCAGCAGACGACCCAAGGCCTTGTCCATTTTCACATTCAGTATAATGCCTTTAAGAGGATACCTTTAACTCCTTAGAGCTATGATTCCGATATCTGCAGACAAACCCTTCATCGTATACAAGTCATGCACCCAACGAACTGGTCTATAAGCTTACTACCTCTGAGACGCTTTAGCCATTGGAACATCAAAGTACACAAGTCATATACATGAAGTAGTTCATTTACTCAGGATTAAGGTTATTGCATAATGAACGTCAAAAGCAGATTAATCCACTCATAGCGGACTACGTAGATCAATCACGCTTTAGTCTCGGTCTAATATGTCACCACCAAGTAACATATCTATGTCTTTACTTGGGAGTCCAGCTCTAGATAGTCAAGACAAACCGTCCCCTCCAAGGCTTTAGACAACATAATAGTCTTAACATGAGTTAGATGCTCGGTCTAACCCCATAGACTACAGACCATAGTTTAGACCGCTAACTTTAGAACATTGTCTTCTCGCATACAAAAGTCCATTGCATGTAACGTTCTAACAGTTTTAACACAAGCAGTCAGTGAACCATATTTGCTTACATTTACTTTAACATGTAAATAAGATGAGGATAGATAGCAATGTAATGAATAACCTCTATGTATATATAATTTTATTATCCAGTTCAAAATAAATACATCAAAATGTCTCTAATGCTTAGGGTATTTCCTAACAAAATCCTCCTAAAGGAAATTTGGTTTCCTTATGGTTAAGGGAGAGGAAAGTCTTACATGAATCCTTCTTGAATTTTGAATCATCTTTCGCACAAAAGTTGCCAAATTTTTGGAAGGGATTCTCACCCTAGAAGAATCGATTTTTGTGTAGATAAGGATGAGTAAAAATTCAAGTTTCAATCCTGTATGAATTTTGAATTCCTCCCCACATGGTATAACTGAATTTTTGAAGGAAATCTCACCCTTGGGAGAATCAGTTTTTGTGGATAAGGAAGGGAGAAAATTCAAGTTAAAATATTATTTGAATTTTTGAATTTACTTTCCCCTTGGTGTGGTCGAATCTAGACATGATCAAGGCCAAAAGGAATCGGTTTTGGCTAAAAAGAAGAAGGAAAAATTCAAGTAAAAATCCTATATTGAATTTTGAATTAAAATCCCTAAGTGAGGTCGAAATCTTTAGGGAGTTTTTCACCTTGGTGAATTCGGATTTTGTAAGGCATTTGGGAGAGAAAAATTTTCTCTTGGTCTAATTCAAAATTCAAGGGGTTGCCTCATGCAAGATTATAAATAAGAGGTCATTCCACTCTAATTCTCTTTAGACCATAGACTCTCAGATGAGTAGGCTGATTGTTATACAAATCACTGTAATAATAAGATTTAATAGAGATCTGGGTGATCAAAAGGAGACAAGCCACGTAATATACCAATATAGGAAAAGGGTGTCCACACACTCAGCCGGCTAGGAATTGGAAAATAGCAAGAAGGCTAGTTGGTTGAAGCTCTTCCTGGTGATATCCTTCGGTATTTTTTTACGTTTCTTTTGGCATCTTGATGTTTTCGTTGAGAGGTATATATTTGATTATTGATAATTTATTGTACATGGCAACATGAGTTCTAACGATCTTTAAAAATTTTTTCAAATTCTACTGTGCATATTTATCGATTTTCCAACAAATGGTATCAGAGCCAACTCATGAATATGCCATATATATAAATTAAACCATCGATTGTGTCTCCAATATGTATGGATTTAATATTTAAAGAGTGGCATTTTAGGGATCTTATATGTTGTTATCATGAATTATGTGTTATATTGCATGTGGTTATTTTAATTTTGTAATTATTATAAGCACGCTCAATTTTACCGATTATAGTTCCTTAGAAATTTAGAAAAATTGTATCTAGAAAATTTTCCATGTAACCATGGGAGTGGTCTATTATCATCATAATTTTCCCATTGATTTTTTACCTCTTTGAATATTTAGAATTTTTGTAACCAGAAATAGTATAGGAAATTTTATGTAATTATTCATGGAGGAGATCAAGATTGAAGACTTTGAATTTATTTTCTGAAAACTAAATTAAATTTAAAGATTAAATTTTTTTTTTTGTGTGGAAAGTTCAAATTTAATTAGGATTCAAATTAATTTTTAGAGATCCTAATGGATAAATTGGAATATGACACAAAAATCGAGAATCGACCCCTTGGGATAGGCTACTGGCCTTGATGCGGCTACAGCCCCTGTTTCCAGGTAAGATGAGGCTGTAGAAGCCCCTGTCCAATGCGGCAGCCACCACAGCTACAGGTTGTGCTTATAGCCACGGGGGGCAACCGTGACCCTCACAGGGGCTACAGCCTAGCTGGCTGCAGCAGCTTACCAGGGGTTGTAACCTGTAGTTGTAAGCTGAGCTTGTAGCCCGGCATGGCTGTAGTAGCCTTGACCATGGGCTACTAGCCCCTTTCGGGGGCTGGGGTTGCCCACAGTGGCTGCAAGCTTTTAGCTCATGGCCCAATGGGCCGAGGGACGGAAAATTTCATTTTTTTTAAATTTGAGATTTAATTTTAAATTATGAATAAAAATATGTGATTTAACATTTCAAAAATTACATATTATTATACATGAGATTTAAATTATTTAAAATTTGAGTTTTTCAAAGAAAAATTTGAATTTTAAATAATTTTTGGGATGAGAAATAAATGATGGAGCTACATGAGGATGGATACATGAAGATAGAGCAAAATTCAAGACTCAAAATATGCTTTGGACGAAATTTTGTAATTTTATTTTTCTATTTTTCTAGGATGGAACCATGGCTCAGTTATTTAAATTTTTCCGTCATTTATTTTTTCTTATGTCTATGCATGAATGGATTAATATGTATTGATGGAATGATGTATTGCATATTTGATGACATGTCATATAGGATAGAAGAATGCCGCTCATGCTATGTTAATTATGCATATTTTAAAATAGAACTTATTATTTTAAAATATTGAGTGGGAGAGGGTTTCAAATAAAATCCATGACCCCCATTGTTGATCCATATGTGAAAGCACGATAGCACCTTATATCAGTTCTGCCTTGACCACACTTTCAGTAGGTGTCTACCATTGTCGGTATACTATGTTGGATCTCCTATGTGGAAAACATGTTTAAGCATGTTCTATTTGGGACCATCCTGAGATGGCTTAAATAGGGCATGGATCAGACGTTGTAAACAATGGTTATACACTCAAGTCTGATTTAGCTATTAACCTCACTGAAGAGCTCTATTAGTCAAAATGGTGGCCAAAACAAACAGTTATTAATATATGTCTTAACCTTAGAGGACTTAAGGCAACATATATTAATTGGATGGGGTCCATGTTTTCATTATTTGTTTCATGTACACCCTGAGGTGGGATGGAGTGATAAATGCTAAAAATTACCGTTGTAATGCTACATGTTTTTTTATTAAGTTTTTCATGCAGGAATATATTCATATATTTTATTTACTAAACACTCTTTACATTTGCTTAGACTTTGTAATGATATTCCTTTTGTTTTATTGTCAGTTCAAAATGTCACCGATACCTCTAATCATAATACTTACTAAAAACAAATTAAACGGGGATAATTATAAGGAATGGAAAACAAACCTGCTAATTGTCCTAAGTTATGAGAGACATAAGTTCGTGCTGGATGAACCATACCCACCAGGGCCTAAACCTGATATGCCACTTGAGGAGGTCCTAGTTGCCTATACTCGTTAGAGAGAATCTAATAAGATAGCTCGATGCTACATTTTTGCTAGCATGACGAGTGCTTTACAAAAGCAGCTTGAGACTTAACAAGTTGCTAAGGAGATCATGGAGAACTTGGAGGACATGTTCAGAGGTTAAGAAAAACTGGCTCGACAGTATGCCATCACAAGCATCATGAACTCTAGGCTTCTGGCAGGTACTCTGATGAAGGATCATGATCACACTCATGAGATTCTTTGCTGATGCTATTGAGAACGGCACAGAGCTAGATTACAACACCCAGATCGAGATAGTATTCAAGACATTATCTAAGGATTTTGTGGGGTTTAAAGCCTCATACAATCTGGTGACAAAGGAGTTAGGACTTACCAAACTCATGAAGTAACTCTAAGCTTATGAGCAAATGATCAGGGATGGGGATGCTGTCCAATCCAAGGGACAGGTCAGCTTGGCAAAATCTTCTAAACCTGCCATGTGACGTCCCCTGATTCTAACCACCTGCAACTGTCATGAATCGACTCTACGGCCGACCAAGACCGTTCGTGTGTCGAATTTGAATCGTCAATTTTAAACTCTTTTGCTCATAATTCTTAATTACCAGGGCCTAAAATTTCACCCATAAATTTTTTTTTTCTTTAATACTTACTTTTTCTTACGAATAGCAAGTAAGAAAGTGATGTAAAATATAATACTGGCTTTTCTATATCTTAAATAAGTACAACATATTATACAACATATATAATATATATATATGTACTGTATATTTTGTCTTCAAACATATTTTCTTTAACTCAAAAATCTCAGCGAAAATCTTATGGCAGGACCAAGTCCACGTTGAGTTCTCTATCCCCTTGACACACTCGTATCCTGCCGCCATCCAGGAATCTACTGGACAGGTTTCTTACCAGCAACATGAATAGACTGATGAGCTAATAGGCTCAGTAAGTTCAAACATGCATACTAAGAATCATATTGATTTAAAAACACTAAAAACTCAATTTTCTATAAATAGTACTATTCACCATGAATAGTAATAGTACCAGTTACCCTAACTGGTTACTATTCACTTTACCCTAATTGGGTACTATTCACATATCCTAACTGAATTTACATTACTCTAACGTAAACTTTGGTTATGCTCAATTATGATTTTTATCATTTTGTTAATTTTTATTCTCTATTTGATTTCAAGTTTAGAGCTCTGTTTACGGCAGCACCGATGATTATTAGCGTGCTGATTGGGAGGGTCTAAGTAGCGACCTTAGAACATCGGCCTCCACAGTCCTGATAACCCCGTAGGATTTAAACAAACCTCCACCACTATGTTGGAGGGGCGGTATGCCTTAATGGTTTCATTACCATCTTTCAATTTATAGTTTTGACCAAGTGATCTTATATGTCACCTCAAGGTCATTATCCTCCATCGCCCGTAGGTCTTACTTATTTCGTTATTTGGGATATGTTATTCTAACTAATCCCCAAATGCTTATAGGATTTTATATCTTGTGCACACCTAGTACAAAATAGATCAACACAGTATTTCATGTTGTAGACACGAAAATGCTTGAACTTACCAATACTGTGCTAGTGTCCACTTCCGGAACTCCTCCGTAGTTCTATCTCTATTTTGGGTTCCTACAGACATAATATTGTCTGTTAATACCCTGTTTTACTTATCACTTTAAATATACATTTATTTCACTTAATAATTCTACACATTTAAATTTTGCTTGTGGTACACGGTCTGTAACACGCCCGTGTTCCAACCTGTGTACCTCTCGGGTCTATTCTACATGGTTATGTTGTTTTCTATCTTAGCTGTATAACTATACACAACTCGATACACACCCGTGTTCAAGCCCGTGTACCTCTCGGGTTATAAAATTTTTATTAAACACGCCGTGTTTAATAAAATTTTTAGAATTTTAACTCTAAAATCTTTATCTTGAGTTTTAGAATTTTATCTAAGTTATTCTAGGTCTTTTAGGGTTCTTTCCGAGCCTTTTCGGAAATTTTTGATCAAAATGACTATTTTGCCCCTAACGGGTCTCGGGATCGTAATTGTTTCGTTTTAACATTTTTTTCCAATTTTTCTAAGTCTAATTATTTTAAAATAATATTTCCTAGGTTTCTGTATTATTTTACAGCTTAAATTGCTGCAAAATCTCAATCTTATTTTTCACGACCCTCGATTACTATTCATCCGTCACCTAGGGTTGTTTTTTTCATTTTTCGAGCGTTTCGGAGCCTCAAATGGCCCTTTCACTTCTTATTAAATGTTATTTATCCCGTCCCCGGCCCTCGGTCCTCGAGAGGCTCGGGTTCCTATCCCGACCTATATTTTTTTTTCTCGTTTTTCAAAATACCCCTAACATGAATTTTTTTCCTGTTTTAGGCATTTTAATGTTTTAGGGTCGGTTTACTATTCCTTTTGGGTTGGTTTTCCATTTCTAATCCTAACTTACAGAGGGGTCTCGGTTTCCTTCTCGAGTCCAATATTTTTACCCCTCGTTTCTTGAAATGCCCTTAAGCCGATTTTAGAAATTTCGACAGCATTTCCGCTTATATTTTAAGGTTTCTCAGCATTAAGTACGCCTCAGAACTTTTGTACCTGCCACGTACTATACCAGAGGCCTATTTTACACAAAGTTTGGAAACTTTGTGTAAAAATTTTCCATATTTTTCAATATTTAGAAACCAACACAAACCACAACATTTTTCTTTCAAACTAGCCTCGGTTTATTAGTTAATCGCATCTAAATAATTTTTTCATCACATCACATCATTCTTAGGTTTTTCAATGTATAAAACAACATCAAAACCTAACAAAATATGTATTCTAACCCTAGTATAGCCACGGATTTTTATGCATAAACACATAGAAAACTTCATTTTCTTTCCTAGGGTTTTTATCAACATTCTTCAACATTAAAAATTTTTCATTTCTTAATGTTCATGCCCACGGTTTTAGTAAGAAAATTACATCAAAATTTTCTTGTTTCTTTATTCCAATTCATGCTTAATTCAACCCATAATTGAATGAACATAAACACTAAATCAAAACATCAAAACTCATGCATTTTTCACACCATTGAAGCCACGGATTATCAAGGGAAACATGCAAAATTTTTGCTTGTTTCTAAACCCTAATTCATGCTTTAAATACTACAACATCAAACAAATCAAAACATCATCACATCATCAACTAAATAACAATTTTTTCCATTGTTTTCACACTTTTATACCCGCGGATTTTCTAAGGAAAATCAAAGGGAAAAGCTTCAATTTTGAAGCTTACCCTGATTAGTTGATGACTTGTGATTGGAAATGCAATACAAGCTAGGTTTGGTGTGAAATTGAAAACAAAATTTTGGCTTTCAAAGGGGGAGAAGGCCACGGTTTTTGGCTGAAGAAAAGGCAAGAGTTTGGTTAGTTTTTTCATTTTTTTGATTAAATTTTGATGCCTATTTATAGGAAAAAACCAAGGGCTTGTTTGCAATTTTTTCCCAACAATTTCCTAATTGTTCAAGGGCTAAAAAGTAAAGATTTTGGGCCAAAAATCAAATTTTTTTCTTCTCCCTTTCCAAGTGGCCGAATGGCCTTTTAACATTTTTACAAATTTTTTTTCAATGGCTTTTTGGCATGATCTTAGCCATTGATCATAAAGTAGGCTAATCTATACCATACACCTTTCAAAATTACTTTCCAAATTTAAGTAAAATAATTTGTATTATGGCATAATCAAGGTGATGTCATCAACTATTCATATTAATTCATTAATTAATTCGTGGTCAATTTTTGACTGTAATTCGATCCGAACGGAACTTTACTGAAATCGCGTAGGCGGGTTCTTAGCACCTCTAGTGCGATCTGTTTGTCGTATTTTGCTTCCGTTTGATCAGAATTCTCTACCGTAAATTTATATTGTTTTAGTACATTTCAATGCACTCTCTAGGGTTTTTGGCTCTGATTTCAAGCCGTCTCACCCAATTATGTCCGGTAAAATTTTCCATCCCCGTACTCACACACTTTAACACTGCTAGAACATTTTTATGCTATTCACAACAGTGTTGAAATACAACTTTTTCACATTTTATTCATTAAAATTGTTATATACATACAATTTTAACCTATTTCGAGAATCTAAAATTCTCGGTTATCACATGCCAAGAACAAGAAGAAGCCAAAGAAGAAGCAAACGGCTTCCACATCATTTGTTCCTCTAATCAATGGTAGGAAGAAGAAGAAGAAGAAGAAGAAGAAGAAGCTGAAGGACCCTAAAAAGTCCAAATGCTTCTACTATGGGAAGGTAGGTCATTTCAAGAAGGCTTATCGGGAATTCCTAGCCAAGGCAAAGGAAGGTAAGGAACATCTATACTTAGAAGCTTGTTTTGTGGAAAAATCAAAAGACAACTGGGCCGTTGATTTGAGAACCACTAATCATGTTTGTGTTTCTTTGCAAGGGTTTGTGGAAATGAGAAGTCTACCTGATAGGAACTTTTTATTACGAACAGGAAACGGTAACTTGGTGGTGGCTGAAGTAATGGGAAAACTCTGTCTTTATTTTGATGATTTTAGGTTTATTTTGTTAGAGGATTGTTTTTATGTTCCTAATTTTAAGAGGAACCTTATTTCGTTAGCTTGTTTAATTCAGGATTGTTATTTAGTCTGGTTTAATAAAGCGGCTGTTATTTACAAAAACAATTCTTTTATCTGTTCTGGGAGAATGGATGGAAACCTTAATTTTATCAACCCAAAGATATACTCACTACTAGACACCGAATTAACATATAACTCTAAAAGGCTTAAAATTTCTCACTCTAACAAGGCATACCTTTGGCATTTAAGACTAGGTCATGTTAATCAAGATAGGATTCTAAGATTGGTGAAAGACTGTTCTTTGGATTGCCTAAAGGAGGTATGTCTTCCCAAATGTGAATCATGTCTTGAGGGTAAGATTACCAAGTAGTCTTTTGGAGCTAAAAGAATTGGGGCTAAGGAACTCTTAGAAATCATGCACACCGATGTATGTGGTCCTATGAACATTGAGGCGGATGGAAGGTACGGGTACTATGTCACCTTTATAGACTACTACTTGAGGTATGGATACATATACCTGATGCACTGTAAGAGCAAAACCTTTGACAAGTTCAAAGAGTATCATGTAGAAGTGCAAAAGCAATTAGGTAAATTCATAAAGATACTTCGATCTGATCAAGGTAGCGAATATCTCTTCGATGATTTTCTGGGACATCTTGTAGAGAATGGGATCCAATCTGAATTGATTGCACCTAATACTCCACAGTAGAATGGTATAGCCGAAAGGAGAAATAGGACCTTATTGGATATGGTACAGTCCATGATGAGTTATTCAAAGCTACCAATCTCATTTTAGGGATATGCATTACAAATGACGTGCTACATTCGAAACCATGTTTTGACTAAATTAAATCCTAGAACTCTATTCAAAATGTGGAAGGACAAGAAGTCTTTTCTCAAAGACATAATTAGAACTGAGGTTGGAGTTATGTTTGCTTGTAGGGTATCCTAAAAGGACTACAGGAGGACTGTTCTATAACCTGAAGGAGCAAAAAGTCATTATTTCAACCCATGCGACTTTCTTGGAGGAAAGTTACATGAATGACTTTAAACCTCGAAGTAAAATTTTGTTAGAAGAGATGTTGTGGCACCCCGAGACCCTGGTTGCCTGGAATGTTACTTATAAACTACTGGTACTTAACTTACTTGAAAACTATTATTCAAACTTATTACTTTAATACTATAATTTTAGGGTTTTTTTTTTGAATATGTATGTTTTACTATTTACGTACATATATGTATATACTTTATAGATACCCAAAGGTTTAAATACAACTAAGGTTAAAACATACATACATATTCATGAATTTACTAAACTAGTTGCCACTTAATATAAGTTCGGTTCTCAAAAATAAAATGATTGCTTAATACTGAGCAGAAATTAACACTGGTGGTCGTATCTATAACCTCACCCTGACATCCATCTCTGCCGTAGTCATCGTCCATTTGCTTACCTACAGCATGAACACACACTGTGAGCTTTACGCTCAGCAAGTATAGCGTTCTATCTGTAAAACGTGTTTGAAATGTAGGTCATACTTAAAACATATAAGCATGTCATGTATTCACAACAAGACTGAATACATAACTGAATACATTTCACATGCACAATGCACTAAAACATTTCACATAACTGAATACATAACTAAAACATCATACAAAACTGAATGCATATCAACACAATGACTAGAAGCATACTGTAACTATAGCTAGGGCATTTCGTGAAGAATGCATGAATCGATTATGCTCATTTTATACTTCATTATTCATTATCTTTTCTTATCTAAAGGGCCCTAGTGTCAGCACCACTATGTGCGGATCATCGGATTCACCATGATCATGGGCCTTGGCCCGTTATGGATATACTTTATGGGCCTTGGCCCATTTTAGTGGCACCTTTATTCTATTTACCCAATTCTGTATTTGATCATGCCATATGCTCTACTAGGTTATCCACTAATCATGTGTGACATGGATGCAATGGCATCTAACTTATACTATTTATTAGTCTATCATGATTATGAATTATGCAACCAACATACATAATTGACATACTTAACATAGAGTGAAAACAACAATTTTAAACTCATTTCATTCATGCTAGAGGCGGAGTTGTACTTACCTGTCAGCAGACAGTTTGTACTCTTACCCTATCAATTTATAGGTCTCTTCTTGTAATCATAATGCACTTTCATTAAAACTCGCTCTTTGGTCACTATGGTCGTTAGTGACTAATCAAAATTTTAGCGTTATGTGATACTGATCCTTATCGGTAGTAACTGCTCTCCTCTTGAGAGTTTGATTTTCTAATTTCTAATCGTGGTTAATTAATTTATTTACCCAGTAAATTAATTAATGTCACTGTACTTCTTCTTACCTCAGGTTTGATTAGTTAATTGGCTAGTCAACTAATCGATTATCTCATGTACGGGCTATATATCTAATCGTACAAGTTATCTACTTGGTTACATCACATGATGATCATGTAATCTATTGGTTTCCCTTTACTGATTTAAAACTTATTTATGAAAAATGTCCTTCGTTTTTGTGAAAATTCTTTTCTTAGGTTTTCAACATGATTTCCCTTGCACCCCATTGGAAGGTAAGGGAGTTTTTCTTAAAACCATTTTCTTATTTAAAAAGAACACATTTTGGTGTTCATTTGATAAGGGGGTTTTTGGATCCTTTTTTGAAAAACTATTTGTAACTCATTCTAAACGATTGAATTTTCAAGCTTGGCAAACATAATGTTTTTAGTCCTCGATGAGATGAACAACTTCCATGTTCACCTCGGAGCTCAATTCAAAATCTAACGGGTCCTCAACCTTGCAAACCCATGGCTAAAACTAGTTCCAGTTTTAGAAAACTATCAGTTTTTTGGTTAATTAAAAACTACTCTGTTTGGGGCCCTAAACAGCTAAATTTTAAAACCAGTATGTGTCATCTTTTAGGTTCGACGTGATCTAAAACTTTTGTGTTGAGCCCGAGATCCAGTTCGGACTCTAAGTTATTCATTTTTGTAAAATCCTGAGATTGTCCCCTTTCCCTAGGTTTCAGTCCTAGTTTTCGAACACCGGTTATAAACTACTCCGAAAACCTATCTTGCTATCATTTATGGCCAAAGGGTCACAAAAATGACCATAACAAAATTTCCTAAAACTTTTGTGTTTTACAAAATCTCAAAATCTATAAGGAACATGCTAAAAAATCCACAAATCCGTGGCTAAAATCTAGGACAGGTTTGGTTTCCAGCCAAACCCTAAAATGTCAATATAATTAACCATCCACAAAAACTTAAATCACAACCACACAAGCACAAAAACATAAATACAAAATGCTAAGGGTTCAAAATAAACTTATTACAACCCATTGCTTGAAATACACAATAAATCTCTTTGATCTCAAAACTTAAAAAGAGCTAAACCACAAAAAGGAGGGGTTTTCAATTTTTTACCTTAATGTGCTTTGAACCTAAAACAACCGAACTAAGGTTTGGGACCAAAATTTCATGTGGACCAAGGTGAACAAGGGGTCAGCTTGGGCTAGAAACAAACACAAAATTTTTCTCTTATTATCAAGCTAAATGCACAGCTAAAATCACTAAGGGAGGGTTCTAAAACATTACCTTGAAATAACCTTAAAGAGTGACTCAATCTAAGCAACAACCGAAGCACTCTTAGGCTAATTTCTGGTAAGTTTTTGGCTGAGTTTTTTGGTGTATTTTTGGCTAAAGGCGGGGTCGGTTTTTTTGCTAAAGAGAAGGGAGAGAAAAGTTGGCTTTTTGGAGCTTTTGGTGAGCCAAAAGAAAGAAAATGCGGTCTAAGGCCATGCACACATATTTATAGACAAATGCTAAGTAAGTTTAATCAACTCTAAGCCAATTTAATTAAGCCAAACCTTAGCTAATCTATGGGACAATTTTCTACTAAGGCTGCCCTCCAAAAATTGATGGGAGCAAGGGGGCAAGGTGCCCAAATTTGCATTAAATGCATGACTAAAGTCTATAGTGTTTTACCTCCACCTTTTGTATTTTTTATTCAAAAGCTTACAAGCATGTTTCCTTGTTTGAAGGAAAACCTTTCCTTGTTTCTAGGGTTACATTTGGGGTTACATGTACATGGTTTCTGATGAGGAAAATTCATCTGGAAAATCTTCTCTTAGCAGTCTAATTTCTTCCGATGGTATTTGGTCCTTTTTTGATGGTGTCCTAAACCTTGACCGAAAATGGAATTTCTTAAATGGATTTTCATATTATTCATTCCTGGTTAGGTTGTAGTGCCAACGAGCCCATTCTATGCTTATTTACTATTTATTTACTATATTTTGGTTGTGTCTTATACTGCATTGACACTACGTATGCATAACATAACTTTTTCGTGTGAAATTTCAAACACAGTCTATCTTGACTAATTTAGACATGTTGATTTCAAATTTATTAGTTTTACGTCCATCTGAGGTCATCTGGACTAGTTTTCTGTATCCACGTGATCCCGACTTGACCTTTTATGCTCAACTGACCAATTTAAGCGTTCTGAGTATAAATATATCAGTTTCGGGCTGAGAAAAGCTCGTCTTGAACCCTTTTTTGATACTGCATATCTCTCAAATATAATTTCACATTCTGTACTCAATTGACTAAATTGAGCATGCTAATTATAAAAATATCAGTTTTATATCAAGAAAACATCATATCAACCATTTTCTTGATACTGTACATTTATCAGGCAAAATTTCATTGTTGTGCTCAGATAGCCAGTCTAAGTGTACTGATGACTAGCTCATCAGTTCTGTGTCAAGAAATGGTCGTCTGGACCAGTTTTTTGAAACTGTGTCTCTCACAAGCACATTCACATGTACTAAGGTGAACTGATCTCACTCTCGGTTGCCCTTTCACTACATGAATAGTAATTAAACGTTTCTTTACCCGTTTAATTCATTGAAACTGGAAAATTATACTGTATTCATAAACTTAATTACTTATTACATAGTAATTAGGTTTCATGAATATGGGGGTCATTACAACCTATGCCCTTTACCAAATTTTCATCCTTGAAAATTAGAATAATTTCGAGAAGTCTCTTCTCATTTCTTCTTCCCATTCCTATGTGGCTTCCTTAAAATTATGATTATGTCACAACACTTTTACAAGAGGTATTACTTTATTTCAAAGTACTTTCTCCTCTTTAGCTAGGATCAGCACGAGTTTCTCCTCGTACGTCAGATCGGCATGCACTTCGACCAGTTCTTAGCTCAAAACATGGGAGCTGTCAGGCACATACTTCTTCAGCATCGAGACATGAAGAACGTTGTGCATTGAAGCTAACTCAAAAGGAAGCACTAGTATATAAACCACCTTCCCGACTCTCTCGATTATCTCGAAGGGTCCTATGTATCTAGGACTAAGCTTTCCCTTCTTTCCAAAGTGCATCACCCCTTTCGTGGGTGCCACCTTGAGAAAGACTGAGTCTCCTTCTTGAAACTTGAGGGGTCTACGGTTCTTATCTGCATAACTCTTTTGGCGACTGTGCACTGTATCTAATCTCTCTCATATCAGCTTCACATTGGTCGTTGTGTTCTTGATGAAGTCTATGCTAACAAGCTGTTTCTCTCCGGTCTTATGCCAGTGAACCAAAGATCTGCATTTTCTTCCATAAAGTTCCTCATACAATGCCATCCAGATCGAGGAATGGTAGCTATTATTGTACGAGAACTCGATCAAGGGTAGCGTCTGATCCTAGTTTCCCTTAAAGTCTAGGACGCAAGCTCTCAACATGTCCTCAAACATTTGTATAGTCCTTTTAGACTATTCGTCGGTTAGAGGGTGGAAGGCTGTGCTAAACTTTAGCTTGGACCCTAATGCAGTCTGAACGCTTTGCCAAAACCTGGAGGTGAAGCATCTGTTACGATCTGATATGATTGACTTGGGCATTCCATGTAGTCTTACAATCTAAGCCACGTAGATTTCTGTTAGTCACTTTACTGAGTAGCTAACCTTTATGGCTAGGAATCTAGCTAATTTCGTCAATCTATCTATGATCACCTAGATTGCATTGTTGCCGTTGGATGTCGTTGGCAATCTGACCACGAAGTCCATTATGATCTGGTCCCGTTTCTACTCGGGTAGCTCAATTTTCTGTAATTCTCCTATCAGGCGCTGGTGTTCTGCCTTAACGTTCTAACACATAAGGCATCTGGCGACGAACTTGGTGATGTCATTCTTAATTCCAGGCCATCAAAAGCTTCCTATCAGGTCCTTGTACATCTTATTTGCTCCCGAATGTATAAAATATGGTGCCTCATAAGCTTCTAAAAGGATTTGCTTCTTGAGCTTTTCATCCTTCGGAACATACACTGTATCCTTGTAGTAGAGTATGTCATCCTTAGAGACTCCAAACTCTAAACCTTTGTCCTCCGTAGCTTCCTTTCTGGACTTGATCAGGGACGAATCGAGTTCTTGACTGGCCTTGATCTCGTCTAAGAGTGTCGATTGGAGGGTCATGTCGGACAATCTTCCTATCAGGATCTCGATCTTGTTGCTACACAGATTCCTTTGTAGAGCTTTTGGCAAGGAACTGATGGCCATAAGCGACGTGAAATGCTTTCGACTCAGTGCATCGATGACTTTATTGGCTTTTCTCTTGCAGTCATAATCCTTTACAAACTCTAACCATCTTTGCTACCTCATGTTGAGCTCCTTCTGTGTAAAAATGTAGTTGAGGCTCTGGTGGTCTATGTAGATCTCGTACTTGAATCCTTACAGGTAGTGCCTCCATATTTTCAATGCAAAAACTACCATTACTAGCTCCAGATTATGCGTAGGGTAGTTCTTCTCATAGTCTTTAAGTTGTCGTGAAGCGTATGTGATCACTTTACCATTCTGTATCAACAAGGCTCCTAATCCGGTCTTGGACGCATCGCTATAAATCACAAAACTTGCTTGGCTAGTATCTGAAATGGTCAGCACTAGAGCACTAGTGAGTCTTCGTTTCAACTCTTAGAAGCTCTCCTCACACTTGTCGATCTACTCATACCTCTTTCCTTTCTTAGTAAGCGCTGTAAGTGGGACGGCTAGCTTTGAAAAGCCTTCGATGAAGTGCCGGTAATATCCCACTAAGCCTAAGAAACTGCATATCTCCGTCACGTTCCTCAGAATTGGCCACGCGTTAACTACCTCAACCTTTGCTGGATTTACAGATACTCCCTCCTTGGAGACTACATGACCTAGAAAGTGAACCTTCTCCACTCAAAACTCGCACTTGGAGAACTTGGCATACAGTTTATGGTCCTTTAACACGTGTAATACTATCCTTAAATGTTCAGCATGCTCCTCCTTTGTCTTAGAGTATATAAGTATGTCATCAATGAATACAATGACAAACTTATCTAAATAGTCCTTGAACATGCAGTTCATCAGGTCCATGAAGGCTGCTGAAGCATTTGTCAGTCCGAACGGCATAACAAGGAACTTATAGTGGCCATATCGTGTTTAAAAGGTTGTCTTAGGCACATCCTCATCCCTGATTCATAGCTAACGGTACCCTAAACGCAGGTCGACCTTTGAGAATACTGCCGCTTCTCGGAGTTGATCAAACAAGTCGTCAATCCATGGTAACAGGTACTTGTTCCTGATCATGATTTTGTTCAGCTGTCTATAGTCTATGCACATCCTTAGTGTCCCATCTTTCTTTTTCACAAATAGCACGGGTGCTGCCCAGGGTGAATAGCTTTGTCGAATGAATCCCTTGTCCATAAGATCCTTCAATTGGGCTTGGAGCTCCTTTAGCTCACAGGGACCATTCGATATGGGGCCTGGGAAATAGGGCTGATCCTAGCAAAAGTTCAATCTCGAACGAGATCTCGCGCTTTGGCAGGATTCCTAGTAGATCTTCTGGAAACACATCCACAAATTCCTTAACTATTGGTATGCTTTCAGGCCCTATCTCTACTCCTTGAGTCTTATCTACTACGTGTGCTAGGAGGCTTATGCATCTGCTGGATATCAGCTTGTGAACCTTCATTGCTGAGATCATCGTCTTTGGTTACTTCAGCAATAAACCCTTGTAGATGAACTTTTTACACCTGATCGATCCAAAAGTGACTTCCACCTTCGATAGTGTAAGATGGCATTGTATTTCGTGAGGAAGTCCATTCCTAAGATTACGTCATAGTCGTACATGTCGATGACAATCAGGTTAACGTTCAGCTCTCTATCATAGATAATTACTGGTACATAGCGTATCAAGTAATTAGATAATAAAACCTCCCCCAAGGGAAGTGCAATTCTGAGAGTTTGTTTAATCTTATCCCAACTTCTATCTATCTTTGTAGCAAACTCAGACGAGACAAAGGAATGGGTAGTGCTAGAATCAAATAACACTAATGCACTTGTGTTGGCAACAAAAAGCTGACCTGTCACCACTGCTAGAGTTCCAGCCTCGGCATCATTCCTTGTATAGGCATAGATTCTCCCCTGGTTGTTTGGAGCTTCCAGTCTTCCTTATGAGATCAAAGGGCCTTTGATCTTGGTCTGGGCAGCATGAAGTTGGTTATTCGCGGAACGAGGTTGATTCTGTGGGTTGGAGTAATAGCTTTTGGCATAGTGGCCTTCCTTGCCAAAAATAAAACAACCATTTGCCCCCTATTTGCACTCTCCTGGGTGCTTTCTTCCATATTTCGGGCACACCGAATATTGATTGCCATTTCCTCCCCTGTTGTTCTTCTTCTGGGGGAAATTCTTCTGTGAACCTTAGTTACCCTGATTCCCCTTCCTTTTGTTGTTGTTATGGTAATGCCTGCTGTTCTGGCCAGTTCCCACGTTCTGTCCTCTCTGTTGTGACTTGGGGTTCTGCTTCTCTTGAGCCTGCTTAGGTTGCATTTTCTTCTCGTTTTGTGCCTTAAAAATCTGAGCCTTTCGCTCGTTATCCTGAGCTAATCAGTACTCGGCTAGGATAGCCCTACTAACACATTCTGCCATGGTCGCTGGTCCATGGCTTCCACCACAGACCTGAATTGCGATGTTTGTTCTGAATATCTTCAGCATCCTTCTGACTTTCTCTTTTTCCATAGGTAACAAATCTGGACAAAGTCGAGCCAGCTACTCAAACTTCCTAACTGCTTCCATGACAGTCATGCTCCCTTGGCGTAGGATGTTGAATTCGTCTTGTTGTGCCACTAGTGCCTCATCATTGAAGTACATCTCCTTGAACTCATTAATGAATTCCGTCCAGCTCATCTTGCTGACATTCCTCCTGATCGCTACTATTTTTCACCATTAACGTGCCTTCTTTCTCAGAGCAAAGGATGCGTATATCACCTTCTCTCCTTCTATCAGTCCCATAAAATCCAAGATCACTTGGATATCTATTAACTAATCATCAGCCTCTATGGTATCTGTGGTTCCCTCAAATTTTGGCATCTTCATGCGCTGGAACCTCTCGTACAGTTCCTCTTTCCTATAGGTTGGCAGAAGAACATTTGCTATTATTGGAGCAGCCATTGTTGTGGGTGCTAGTGGTGGTTTAGGAATTTCTCATCCTCATGGAGCCTCTTAGGCTGGCATATCTAGTATCTGTGGTGCCTGGTTCTGTTGGCCTAGTTGCTCCCAAAGCCAATCTAGGTCGCATTGTTGGTCTTCCATTATTTCTTACATAGCTACGAGCTGTGCCATTAATTCATCCTCTCAAAATGTTTGGGTTATCTGTGCTAGCATTCTAACCATTTTGTCCTACGAAACCCTATCATATAGCAGAAAAAGAAATAATAAGTCTTTTGTTTCCATACTAGGAAATCATGTTCGCACAAAACTCACTTACTTTACTAATATAAGTATACATACATGCATCATTACTTTCATTTTCTCATGCTATGATGTTCAATATGATTTGTCATATCGCATTGAAACATCGTCTGAGTGCTAAGACTCATCCTGCACTTTCTGTCACACTCTAGTCACGTGTGGAAATATTCTATCTAAGCCTTTGGGTAAAACTGCACTGCTTTTCATATCATATAAAAGTACATAACTTTAGTCTATTGGGAGTGGTAAACACTTCCTGGTACATAATCTTGAAAGGACATGCTAGGTCAAGTAAAGTGGGAGTAGGCTACTGCCTCCCTTCATACATATACACATGGCTAAAAGTCCTGCTAAAATAGGTCACTACTACTCTAAGGATAATCCAGACTCTGCATCAGAGATCTCCTCGTCGTCGCTCTCATTAAGGGGGAATTCTTCCAAATTCTTCTCATCCTCAATGCCAAAACTAGCCTCATCATCACTTGCTATAATGACCTAAGGCTCATACATCTCAACCCATTCGTCATCACTGAAATGGTCAGGGATCTCATCCTCTTCATCGTCACCTATCTACTCATCCTCAGAAGGGGCATCTGGAAGTTCTTCATCATCGTCGTCAATATCCTCCACCTTTAGGAGGTGTTCAGGAGACAAAGGGGCTGGTTCAGGTTTTTCCATGGGTTCCCCAGCATCCTCAGGTGCCTCTGGCTTATGCTTGGTTATGGGGTCCTCACAAGCCGGTTGGTGAGCTGGGTCTCCCGGGTTGCCCTCAATATTGCAATCACTACGACGTCTTAGGCTTGTGTGGGGTTCTTGGGATTAATCACTTCTATCTCGGCATCTACTATCTCCCGAATAAAGCACCTTAAGTCCTCATTATGTGGAGTAAAGCTGATGAGTTCCCTCATGTACCACAAAACTCCTCTCCATAAGTGTTCAGCTACCTCCCTGAAAGGTTTGTATAAGGGGATGTGGGGTAGCATGGCGTCCATGAACCTCTAACAATAATGCATCATGGTTTCTCCCTCATATTGCACTGTCTCTCGTCCATGTCTGCCCAAATCTCCACATCTTGCTTTGGCCTATGGATCCCGTCGAATGGAGGTGGTGTAAACGTGACGTGGAGCTCTTGGCAAAAGTTTGTCCAATCCACTATACGGTCTCCTTCCCTTCGCCAATCCACCCACCAAGCTCTTGTTGGCCCGTCCAGCCTACTACTCACTAAAACCACCTGTAGGTGAGGTGGGATATGGCAAGTATGGAATATGACTTCTATATCATGAATCTATCTCATAAGCTCATAGGGTCGGCGGTGACCATCGTATCGATCTGGTTGCATGGCGGTGAAAGCCAAACTCGCCTGGTGATCTTCGTATATTTAGCGAAGGTCTACTTGAGTAAGTTCTACTAGTGCAGTTTCTACCAGTATAGGTTCCACTGGTGCTGCCATGACCATCTATTACAACTTAAACATTAACTTACATACTAATACCGTAAAATAAAAACTAACTTACTTGGATAGATGAGGTTGACATGCGGCGATGCGAGGTCGGGTGGTAGGATACCACTCTGATACCAAATGTGGCATCTCAAGGCCCTGGTTGCCCCGGAACATCACTTAAAAACTACTGTTACTTAACTTACTTGAAAACTATTACTCAAACTTATTACTTTAATACTATAATTTTAGGAATTTTTTTTGAATACGTACATTTTACTATTTACATACATATATGTATATACTTTGTAGATACCCAAAGGTTTAAATACAACTGAGGTTCAAACATACATACATACTCATGAATTTACTAAACTGGTTGCCACTTAATATAAGTTTGGTTCCCAAAAATAAAACAACTGCTTAATACTGAGCAAAAATTAACATTGGTGGTTGTATCCACAACCTCACCCTGACATCCGCCTCTGCCACCGTCACTATCCATCGAAGTCAAGGTCATGGGTCACTTACTTACAGTATAAATACACACTGTGAGCTTTACGCTCAGCAAGTACAATGTTCTATCCACAAAACGTGTTTGAAACGTAGGTCATACTTAAAACATATAAGCATGCCATGTACACACAGTATGTACTATGCACTGAAACATTTCACATAACTAAATACATAATTGAAACATCATACAAAGCTGAATGCATATCACCACTATAACTGGAAGCATACTATAACTATAGCTAGGGCATATTGTGAATAATGCATGAACCGATTATGCTCATTTTATGTTTCATTATTTATTATCTTTACTTATTTGAAGGGCCCTGGTGTTAGCACCACTGTGCGCGGATCATCAGATTCACCATAATCATGGGCGTTGGCCTGTTATGGATATATTTTATGAGCCTGGGCTCGTTTTACTGACATCTTTATTCTATTTATCCAATTCTGTATCTGATCATACCATATGCTTTACTAGGCTATCCACTAATCATGCGTGACAGGGATGTAATGGCATCTAACTTATACTGTTCATTAATCTATCATGATTATGAATTATGCAACCAACATACACAATTTGCATACTTAACATAGAGTGAAAACAATAGTTTTAAACTCATCTCATTCATGCTGTAGGCAGAGTTGTACTTACCTATCTGTAGACAATTTGTACTCTCGCCCTGTCAATTTGCAGGTCTCTTTTTGTAATCATAACACACTTCCATTAAAGCTCGCTCTTTGGTCACTATGGTTATTGGTGATTAATAAAAATTTTATCGTTATATGGTACCGATCCATATCAGTACTAACTGCTCTCCTCTTGAGAGTTTGATTTTCTAATTTCTAATCGTGGTTAATTAATTTATTTATCTAATAAATTAATTAACGTTGCTCTACCTCTTCCTATCTCAGGTTTGATTGGTTAACTAGCTAGTCAACTAACCGGTTACCTCGCATACGGCCTATATATCTAATCATGCTAGTTATCTACTTGTTTACCTTACATGATGATCGTGTAATCTATCGGCTTCCCTTTACTGATTTAAAACTTATTTTTGAAAAATGTCCTTTGTTTTTTTGAAAATCCTTTTCTTACGTTTTGAACATGATTTTCCTTGCAACCTATTGGAAGGTGAGGACATTTTTCTTAAAACCATTTTCTTGTTTAAAAAGAACACATTATGGTGTTCATTTGATAAGGGGGTTTTTGAATCCTTTTTCAAAAAACTGCTTATAACTCATTTTAAACAATTGAATTTGCAAACTTGGCGAACACGATATTTTCAGTCCTCGATGAGATGAACAACTTCCATGTTCACCTCAGAGTTCGATTCAAATTCTAACGGGTCCAAAACCTTGCAAACCCGTGGCTAAAACTAGTCCGGTAAACTGCTCTGTTTGGGGCCCTGAAGAACCGAATTTTTAAAACTCGCATGAGCCACCTTTTAGGTTTCAACGTGATCTAAAACTTTTGTATTGAGCGCGATATTAGGTTCGGACTCTAAGTTGCTCATTTTGGTAAAAACCCGAGACTGTTCCCTTTCCACAGGTTTTAGTCCCAATTTTTAAATTCCGGTTATAAATTGCTTCGGAAACCTGTCTTGCTGTCATTTTTGGCCAACGGCTATTTGACACAAAAATGACCGTAACAAAATTTCCTAAAACTTTTATGTTTTATAAAATCTTAAAATCTATAAGGAACATGCTAAAATATCCATCCGTGGCTAAATTCTGGGACATGTTCGGTTTCCAGCCAAACCCTAAAATGTCCATATAATTAACCATCCACAAAAACTTAAATCACAACCACACAAGCATAAAAACATAAATACAAAATGCTAAGGGCTTAAAATAAACTTATTACAACCCATTGCTTGAAATATACAATAAATCTCTTTGATCTCAAAACTTAAAAAGAACTAAACCACAAAAAGGAGGGGTTTTCAGATTTTTACCTTAGTGTGCTTTGAACCTAGCACAACCGAACCGAGGCTTGGGACCAAAATTTCGAGTGGACCAAACTGAACAAGGGGTCAGCTTGGCCTAGAAAGAAACATAAAATTATCCTCTTATTATCATGCTAAATGAACAACTAAAGTCACTAAGGGAGGGTTCTAAAACATTACGTTGAAATAACCTTAAAGAGTGACTCAATCTAAGCAACAAACAAAGCACTCTTGGGCTGATTTTTGGTAAGTTTTTGGCTAAATTTTTTGGTGTATTTTTGGCTAATGGAGGGGTCGGTTTTTGGCCGAAGAGAAGAGAGAAAAAGTTTGGATTGTTGGAATTTTTGGTGAGCCAAAATAAAGAAAATGAGGTCTAAGATCATGCACACCTATTTAAAGACAAATGCTAAGCAAGTTTAATCAAATTTAAGCCAACTTAATTAAGCCAAACCTTAGCTAATCTAGGGGACAATTTGTAGGAAAAAATCGATAAAAATGCATCAGAGTGGCGCAGCTGAATAACAAAAATTTTTCAAGATCGTTAAATATCTCGTGATGCCATATACAATAAACTAACAATAATAAAACTCATACCTTACGAGGACGCCAAACTGCAGGAGGAGAATGACTGGAAGGCTTCAACCAACTAGCCTTCTCTACTATTCTCTAATTCCCAGATGGCAGAGTATATGGGCACTCAGTTCCTCGATCGGTATGCTAGCATTGCTAGTCTCCTTCTGACCACCCAGATCTTTAAAGAATTTATTGTCACGGTGAGTTATGCAATAATAAGTCTGATCACCTGAGAGTCTGTGGTCTAAGAGAACTGGTGTGGTAGGACTCCTATTTATAGACTGACATGAGATGATCCCTTGAATTTGAATTGGACTAGGAGAAGATTTTCTCCCTTATCCATAACCACAAAATCCAAATTTTTCTAAGCCAAAATCCACATGATATTTTCGGCCACGTTTAGGGATTTTGTATTCTAAAACAGAATTTTAACTTGAATTTTATCTCCTCATTTATCCACAAAAATCGATTTCCCTTAGTGCCATAATCAAGACTAGATTTGGCCATTTAAAAGTGAGGAGAATTAAAATCCAAATAAGATATTCTAGCTTGAATTTAATCTCACTCTTATCCACTAAAAACTGAAAATTTTCATAGGATTTATCCATAAATTTTCATCCACTTTAGGGAGGGAGAAAATCAAAATTCATATGATCAAGCTCCAGTGAATCCATATGATCATCATTCTATACCGAACAACTCAATCATATGATCACTAATTTCAGAGTCACACCACTATAAACCTGAAACTAAACCGCTAATTATATACGTATTACGAAAGCCTATGGCAAGCTAATGTCCAATGACCTTGTCATGTATGCAAAACCCACATATAATATCCATGATCAACCTCAGGTCAAAGTCTGTTCAATCTTACTGATCAAGCTACCTTAAAGTTCTAGTACACTACCGAATAAGAAAATGATTATTCACCATGTGTGAATAAGAAGTCATCCGCCTAGCAAACGACTCAAGGCCTTGTCCATTTTCACATCCAGTATAATGCCTTTAAGAGGATACCTTTAACTCCTTAGAGCTATGATTCCGATATCTGTAAACAAACCCTTCATCGTATACAAGTCATGCACCTAATGAATCGGTCTATAAGCTTACTACCTCGAAGAAGCTTTAGCCATTGGAACATCAACATACACAAGTCATATACATGAAGTAGTTCATTTACTCAGAATTAAGGTTATTGCATAATAAACATCAAAAGCAGATTGATCCACTCATAGCAGACTACGTAAATCAATCACGCTTTAGTTCCGGTCTAATATGTCACCACCAAGCAACATATCTATGTCTCTACTTAGAAGTCTATGCTCCGGACAGTCAAGACAAACCGTCCCCACCATGAGTTTAGACAACATAATAGTCTTAACATGAGTTAGATGCTCGGTCTAACTCCATAGACTACAGACCTTAGTTTAGACTGCTTTCTTTAGAACATTGTCTTCTCGCATACAAAAGTCCATTACATGCAACATTCTAACAGTTTTAACACAAGCAGTCAGTGAGCCATATTTGCTTACGTTTACTTTAACATGTAAATAGAATAAGGACAAACATCAATGTAATGAATAACCTCTCTATTATAATTTTATTATCCAGTTCAAAATAAATACATCAAAATGTCTCTCATGCTTAGTGCATTTTCTAACAATCTCCCACTTGCCCTAAGTTAGTAGATGTGCTATGTTATGCATCCCCATTGCCTCAATATGCCTTTCAAAGCTTCTAGCCACCAAAATCTTAATAAAGGGATCATCAAAGTTGTCCTCGGATGCGATCTTACATACATCCACTTGTCTTGTCTCCACGTGCCCTATTATAATGTGATACCTCTGATCTATGTGCTTGGTCCTCTTGTGGTGCCTAGATTCCCTTGTGTTGGCAATAGCCCCAGAGTTATCATAGTAAAGTGTGATAGCCTTGTCAACACCTAGAATGACCTCAAGGTCTCTGCCAAACCACTTCTTTAGATGCCTCAGCTATGGCCACATACTCAGCCTCCATCGTAGAGTCAACTATGCATCCCTGCTTCATGCTCCTCCACACAATGGTGCCTCCTCCAAGTAAGAACACTGATCTTGATGTCGATTTCCTCGAATCCTTATAAGTCTAGAAGTCTGAGTCTGTGTATCCTACGGGTGTTAGGTCCCCTCCAGAATACACAAGCATATAATCCCTCGTTCTTTTAAGATACTTGAGTATATGCTTTACTGCTTACCAGTGCTTGATTCCAAGATTCGCTTGATATCGACTCATCATACCTACTGTAAAACATATGTCCGGGTGAGTGCAAAGCACAGCATACATAAGGCTACCCACAGCGGATGCATAAGGGACTTTACTCATATGCTCTCTTTCTTCCAATGTCTTGGGACAGTCATCCAATGAAAGAGTTAGACCAACAATGGAAGGTTGTAAACCTTTCTTTGCCTCTTGCATTGCATATTTGTCAATTATTTTCTCTATGTATAAAGCCTAGGATAATGCTATCATTTTGTTCTTTCGATCTCTAAAGAGAAGAATGCCTAGAACATAATTAGCTTCTCCCCAGTCCTTCATGTCAAACTGTTGGTGCAGCCAAAGCTTGACCGATGATAAATTTCCTATATCATTCCCCATGAGCAGTATATCATCGACATAGAGTACCAGAAAGACCACTTTTCCATCCTTAATATGTTTATAAACATAGGGTTTATCAACGTTCTGCTCAAAACTAAATGTTTTGGTCGCTTGATCAAATCTTTGGTTCATAAGCAGGATGCTTGCTTTAATCCATAAATGAATTTAACAACTTGTAGACTTTTCTCTCTTAGCCTTTTACTATAAACCCTTCGGGCTATATCATGTAGATACTTTCCTTAAGATGGCCATTCAAGAATGCCGTCTTGACATCCATTTGCCAGATCTCATAATCGAGAGCTGTAGCAATGGATAGAAGAATACGGATAGACTTCAGCATATCAACAGGCGAAAAGGTTTCATCGTAATTGATTCTAGCTTTTTGCATGTACCCCTTTACAACCAGTCTAGCTTTGAAAGTTTCTACTCTCCCTTCTGCATCCTTCTTTCTTTTGTAGATCTACTTGCATCCAATGGGTTTTATCCCATCTGACAGATCTACAAGTTCCCAAATAGAGTTGAATTTCATCAAATCCATCTCATTGTTCATGGCTTATTTCCAAGATTTAGAATCAACATCATTTATAGCTTTATCATAAGTGACTGGATCATCCTCATGCTCATGAGCCTCGGCCTGGTATGCCTAAGCATAATACATAAACAAATTAGGCTTCTTTGAAACCCTCCCACTACGACGAGACACCCTAAATTATTGATCGTCTATAGGTCTTTCACCGGAACTCAGACTTGTGTCCAAGATCGAAACCTGTGGAGTAGTTCTTTCACCTGACAACTTATCTAACACCACTTTGCTTCGAGACTTAAAGTCATTCATGTGACTTTCCTCCAAGAATATCGTATAGGTTGATACAGTAACTTTTTGATCCTTCAGGTTATAGAATAGATTTCCCTTTGTTCCCTTAGGATATCCTACAAACATGTACAATTCTGATTTTGGATCCAACTTTTTTGCATCCCCATCCAGTATATGTGCCTAGCAGCCCTATATTCTCATATGTCCAAGGCAGGGATTCCTGCCACGCCATAATTCATACAGAGTCCTGGAAATTGACTTGCTCGGAGCCCGGTTTAGAATATAACATGCCGTTTGTAATGTATATCCCCAAAATGATAACGGCAACGTTGAATAACTCATCATAAACCGTACCATATCCAATAAGGTCCTGTTTCTCCTTTTGGCTACACCATTCTATTGTGGAATACCATGTGCAGTCAATTGGGATAATATCCCATTCTCTACAAGATGTCCTAGAAATTTATCAGAGAGGTATTCACTACTTTGATTAGATCAAAGTGTTTTTATGGATTTACCCAATTGCTTTTCCACTTCCGCATGATACTTTTTGAACTTATCAAAGGTTTCGCTCTTATAGTGCATCAGGTACACATATCCATACCTCGATTAATCATCTATAAAGGAGACATAATACTCGAACCCTCCTCATGCTGTGATGTTTATGGGGCCACATACGTCAGTGTGCATAATTTCTAAGAGTTTCTAAGCCCTAGTACCCTTAGCTCTAAAAGACCTCTTAGTCATCTTACCCTCAAGACAAGACTCATATTGATGAAGACACACCTCCTCCAGAGATTCTAGAGGACCGTCCTTCACCAATCTTTGAATCCTATCCTAATTAATATGACCAAGTCTTAAATGCCAAAGATAAGCCTTGTTAGAATGAGAAACTTTAAACCTTTTAGAGTTATCAATTAATTCAGTGTCAAGCAGTGACTACATCTTTGGTTTGATTAAATACAAGTTTCCATCCATCCAACCAGAACAGATAAAAGACTTATTTTTACGAATATCAACTCTTTTATTAAAAGAAACTGAATAAGAATCTTTTATTAAACAAGCTACCGATATAAGGATCCTTCTATAATTAGGAATATAAAAACAGTCTTTCAATAATATAAACCTAAATTTATCAAAATATAGATGTACGTCTCCCACTGCCTCAACCACCACCAAGCTACCGTCTCCGGTCCGCAACGAGAGGCTCCTATCATGTAGACTTCTCGTTTCCACAAGCCCCTGCATAGAAACACAAACATGGTTAGTGGCTCCCGAGTCAATGACCCAAGTGTCTTTCGATTCTTCCATCAAACACGCTTCTAAATAATGAAGTTCCTCAGCTTCCTTGCCCTTAGCGGCTAGGAATTCCTGGCAAGACTTCTTAAAGTGACCTACCTTCCCACAGTGGAAGTACTTGGACTTTTTAGGGTCCTTGAGCTTCTTGTTGTTGTTGTTCTTCTTCTTCCCATCCGAGACAGGAGGATTAGAAGAATTGGAAGCTACTTGCCTCTTGTTTGGCCACTTCTTCTTCTGTGAGGGTTTAGAAGATTCCGCCAAATTTGCCTCTCCTTTGGGTTAGACCGCATCCCCGTCCTTGATCATTCACTCATAAGCTTGTAGTTGGTTCATGAGCTCGGTGAGTCCTAACTCCCTTGTCGCCAGATTGTATGTGGCCTTAAACCCCACAAAATCTTTTGACAGAGTTTTAAACACCATCTCGATCTCGGTGTTGTAGTCCAACTCAACATCGATTTCGACAGACTCAATAAAGAATCCCATTAGAGTGATCATATATTCCTTCATCGGAGTACCTGCCTTTTGCTTAGAGTTCATAATGCTGGTAATAGCAGACTGTCGAGCCAATTCTTCTTGGCCTCTGAACATGTCCTCCAGATTTTCCATGATCTTCCTAGCAACTTGATAAGTCTCATGCTGCTTTTGTAAAGCACTCGTCATGCTAGAAGTTTGTAGTACCGAGCTATCTCATTGGATTCTCTCCAATGAGTATAGGTAACCGGGACCTCCTCAAGTGGTATATCAGGCTTGGGCCCACATGGGCATGGTTCATCTAACACAAACTTGTGTCTCACACAACTGAGAACTATTAGTAGATTTCTCTTCCAGTCTTTATAATTATCGTCATTAAGTTTATTCTTAGCAAGTATTGAAATGAGAGGTATCGGTGACATTTTGAATTGAAATAAAATTATACTAGACATCATTACAAAGCCCAAGCAAATATAGAGATAATTTAGCAAATAAAACATACAAGTATGTTCCTACATGAAACTTGAAAAAACATATAGTATTGCAACAGTAATTATCAGCAACTATTGCCCCAAGCCACCGAGGGGTGGTCATGAGACAACTAGCTAGAACATGGACCCCGTCCAATTAATATATGTTGTCTTAAATCCTCCAAGGTTAAGACATATGTTAATAACCGCTTATTTTGGCCACCAGTTTAGTTAACAGAACTTCTAGGGAAGGTTAATAACTAAACAAGTCTTGAGTGTACAACCATTATTTACGTAGCCCCGATCCATGTCCTACCAAGCCACTGAGGGGTTGTTAAGAATAGATTCGTGCCTGAAAACGTTTTCCATATAGGAGATCCAACCTAGTATACCAGTGGCGATAAACACCTACCGAGGGGTGTGGTCAGGGTAGAAATGATGCGTGGCGTTACCATGCTTTTACATATGGATCAACAATGGAGGCCGTGGGTTTTGTTGGAAATCCTCTCCCACTCAATATTTTGAAAAACATGCAAGTTTTGACAAATATGTATAATTAATATAGTTTGAGCGGCATTCACCTATCCTATATGACATGTTATCAAATATGCATACAATTCATCCATCAATACATATTCATCCATCCATGACATATCATAAAAAAAATAATTGACGGAAAAATAACCAAGCCATGGTTCCATCCTAGAATAAAGAAAATAAAGATTACAAAATTCCATCTAAAGCATTCTTTAGGTCTTGAATTTTGTTCCGTTTTCTTGTATCCATCTTGATGTAGCCTCTTGATTTATTTATCATCCCAAGAATCATTCAAAATTCAAATTTTAAACAATTTAAATTTCATGTATAATAATATGTAATTTCAAAAATTTAAAATTTTCAATTACATATTTTTAAACATGATTTAAAATTAAATCTCAAATTTAAAAATCAAAATTTTTCGATTTTTGGCCTGTTTGCCCACGGGGCCCGGAGGCCCGCAACCACCGTAGGCAGCCCCCAGCCCCCAGGGGGGCTGGCAGCCAATAGCCACTGGCTAGGTGCAGCCCAGCCGGGCTGTAGGCTGCCTTAGGCTGCATGGCCAGGTGGCCATAGCAGCCGCCAAGGCTGCAGGCGCAGCAACCCGCCAGGTTGCAGGCACGCCTGCAGCCATATGCTGTGCGCCCAAGGCCTCGGCTTACCCCAAGGGGGGCCACAGCCAACCCTGGCTACAGGCAAAACCTGAGGCCATGGGTGGTTAGGCCTGGACAAAGGTTGCCTCAACCCCATCCTGCCCGAGGGCAGGGGTTGCAGCCCCACCAAGGCCGGTGGCCTATCCTGAGAGGGTCCGTCCTCGATTTCCATGTCATATTCCAATTTACTTATTAGGATCTCCAAAAAATTAGTTTGAATCCTAATTAAATTGGAATTTTCCACTCAAACAAAATTTCAATCTTTAAATTAAATTTAACTTTTGGAAAAAAAAAATTACGGCCTTCAAACTTCAATCTCCTCCCAGAATAATTACATAAAATTTCCTAAACTGTTTTCGGTGTACAAAAATTCTAATCATAATAATTCTAAGAGACAAAAATTAAAATCCATGGTAAAATTATGGTGACGATAAACCGCTCCCATGGTTACATAAAATATTCGTAGATACAATTTTTCTAAATTCTAAGGAACCATAACCGGCATAAACAAGCATGCTTATAATAATTCAAAAAATTAAAATAATCACATACGACATACATAATACATGATAACAACATAAAAGAAACCTAGAATGCCACTCTATAAATATCAAATTCATATATAAATAAAAGACTAACTAATTATCTAATTTATGTACATGGCATAATCACGAGATGTCTCTGATACCAATTGTAGGAAAAAATCGATAAAAACGCATCAGAGCGGTGCAGCGGAATAACAAAAATTTTTCAAGATCGTTAAATATCTTGTGATGCCATATACAATAAACTAACAATAATAAAACTCATACCTCAAGAGGACGCCAAACTGCAGGAGGAGAATGACTGGAGGGCTTCAACCAACTAGCCTTCTCTACTATTCTCCAATTTGTGGATGGCAGAGTGTATGGGCACTCGGTTCCTCGACCGGTATGCTAGCACTACTAGTCTCCTTCCGACCACCCACATCTCTAAAGAACCTATTGTCACCGTGAGTTATGCAACAATAAGCCTGCTCACCTGAGAGTCTGTGGTCTAAGAGAACTGGAGTGGCAGGACTTCCCACTAAAAACTGAAAATTCTCCTAGGACTTATCCATAAAATTTCATCCACTTAAGGAGGGAGAGAATCAAAATTCAAGTAGGATTTTCTTACTTGAATTTCCCTTGAATCTTATCCATAAAAACCGAAAATATCTTGGAGGTTTTTCCTCAACAAATTTTGGCCACTTTAGGCTACAATTAGGATTCAAAATTCAAGTAGGATTCAAAAAAGATTTTCTTCTCCTTTATCCATATCAAATTTGAATTCCCCATGTGGATTTATCCACAAAGAATTTGAATTTCACATGGACTCTGAGTCAAGATTTGAATTCAAATTTCAAAGTTCAGATTTCAAAATTCAAATCTCAAATCTCAAATTTCAAATTTCAAATTTCAAATTTCAAATTTAAATTTCAAATTCAAATGTCAAATTCGAATTTCGAATTTAAATTTCAAATTCAAAATTTAAATTTCAAATTTCAAATTTCAAAATTAAAATTTCAAACTCCACAAAAAGTTGTATTTCAAATTTTTCTCTCGTGGATAATTTTCTACAACTCCAATCTAATCTGAAACAAAATCCTGGCAACTTTATTTAGAGTTCAAATAATTGTGTACTCTATTATCCAAAACAAATTCTGAATTCAACCGGAGAGAATCTTGTCCACCATCCTAATCCTATGTTAACACCGTCCATGCAAAGTTAACTAGCCAATAAGCATACACTGATCAATTTACAGCTGTTAAGGAATTATGTGGAGCTAGTAGAGGGACCAATTGGACATATATAATCTAGCTCCCATGAATCCATATGATCATCATTCTATATTAAACAACTCAATCATATGATCACTAATTTCAGAGTCACACCACTATAAACCTGAAACTGAACTCCTAATTATGTACCGTATTACGAAAGCATATGACAAGCTAATGTTCAATGACCTTGTCACGTATGCAAAACCCTCATATGATATCCATGATCAACCTTAGGTCAAAGTCTTTTCAATCCTACTGATCAGACTATCTTAAAGTTCCATTACACTACCGAATAAGAAAATGATTATTCACCATATGTGAATAAGAATTCATCTGCCTAGTAGACGACTCAGGGTCTTGTCCATTTTTACATCCAGTATAATGCCTTTAAGAAGATACCTTTAATTCCTTAGAGCTATGAGTCTGATATCTGTAAACAAACCCTTCGTCGTATACAAGTCATACACCTAACGAACCGGTCTATGAGCTTACTACCTCTGAGACGTTTTAGCCATTGGAACATCAAAGTACACAACTCATATACACGAAGTAGTTCATTTACTCAGGAATAAGGTTATTGTATCATGAACATCAAAAGTAGATTGATCCACTCATAGTGGACTACGTAGATCAATCACGCTTTAGTCCCGGTTTAATATGTCACCACCAAGCAACATATCTATGTCTCTACTTGGGAATCTATGCTCTAGACAGTCAAGATAAACCGTCCCCACCATGGGTTTAGACAACATAATATTCTTAATATGAGTTAGATGCTCGGTTTAACTCTATAGACTAAAGACCTTAGTTTAGACTACTTACTTTAGAACATTGTCATCTCGTATACAAATGTCCATTGCATGCAACGTTCTAACAGTTTTAACACAATCAGTCAGTGAGCCATATTTGCTTGCATTTACTTTAACATGTAAATAGAATAAGGACAAACAGCAATGTAATGAATAACCTCTATATTATAATTTTATTATCTAGTTTGAAATAAATACATAAAAATGTCTCTCATGCTTAGGCATTTCCTAACACAATTTTCTGCTATGGCTGCACTCCAAAAATCAATGGGAGCAAGGGGGCAAGGAGCCCAAATTTGCATTAAATGCATGGCTAAAGTCTATAGTGTTTTGCCTCCACCTTTTACATATTTTATTTAAAAGCTTACAAGCATGTTTCCTTGTTTTAAGGAAAGCTTTTCCTTGTTTCTAGGGCTGCATGTACATGATTTTTGATGTGGAAAATTCATCTAGAAAATCTTCTCTTCGCAATCTAATTTCCTCCGACGGTATTCGGTCCTTTTTCGACGATGTTGTAAACCTTGACTGAAAATGGATTTTCTTAATCTAATTCTTATAATATTCATTCCTGATTGGGTTGTAGTGCCTACAAGCCCTTCTGTGCCTATTTACTATTTATTTACTATACTGTGGTTGTGTCTTACACTACGTTGACACTGCACACGCACAACGTAACTTTTTCGTGTGAAATTTTAAACACATTCTATCCTGACTAATTTGGACGTGTTGAATTCAAGTTTATCAGTTTTACATCCATCTGAGGTCACTAGACTAGTTTTCTGTTTCTGTTTGATCCTGACTCGGAAATCACCTTTTGTGCTCAACTGACCAGTTTGAGTGTTCTAAGTCTAAATATATCAGTTTCGGACTGAGAAAAGGTCATCTTGACCCCCTTTCCTGATATTATGTATCTCTCAAATATTTCACGTTCTGTGCTCAATTGACTAAATTGAGCATGTTGACTATAAATATATCAGTTTTATGTCAAGAAAACGTTATCTCGACTATTTTCTTGATACTGTATATTTATCAGGCAAAATTTCACTATTGTGCTCAGATAGCTAGTCTAACCGTACTAATGACTAGCTCATTAGTTTTGTGTCAAGAAATGGTCATCTAGACTAGTTTTTATTGATACTGCGTGTCTCACATGCACACTCACATGTACTAAGGTGAACGGATCTCACTCTCGGTTGCCCCTTTCATTGTATGAATAGTAATTAAACGTTTCTTTGCCCATTTAATTCATTCAAACTGAAAAATTATACTGTATTCATAAACTTAATTACTTATTATATAGTAATTAGGTTCCATGAACTTGGGGGTCATTACAGCTATCGCGTAAAAGAACTACTCCACAGGCTTTGGTCTTGGATCCAAGTCAAAGTTCCATTGAAAGCCATGCAAATGACCAATAGTTTAGGGTGCTTCGATGTAGTGAGAGGGTGTCAGGAAAACCTAGTTTTTGTATGTATGATGCCGAAGTTTACCAAGCTGAGGCTCATGAGCATGAAGATGACCTTGTGACCTACGAAAAAGCTATAAACGATGTTGATTCCAAACTTTGGAAACAGGCCATGAAAAATGAAATGGACTCAATGAAGTCCAATTCTATATAGGAACTTGTGGACCTGTTGGATGGGATAAAACCCATTGGGTACACATGGGCTTATAAGAGGAAAAGGGATGTAAAAGGAAAAGTTGAAACTTTCAAAGCTAGACTTGTGGCAAAGGATACACGCAGAAGGCTAGAATCAATTACGAGGAAACCTTTTCGCCTGTTGCAATGCTCAAGTCTATCCATATTCTTTTGTCCATTTCTACGGCTCTCGATTATGAGATCTGACAAATGGACGTCAAGACTACATTCTTGAATGGTGATCTTCACGAAAGTATCTATATGGTACAACTCGATGGATTCATGGAAAAGAGCCAAATTCAAAAAGTTTGCAATTGCTTAGATCCATCTATGGATTAAAGTAAACATCCCACTCATGGAACCAGAGGTTCGATCAAGTGATTAAAACTTTTGGTTTTGAGCAAAATGTTGATGAACCATGTGTTTATAAACGTATAAAGGATGACAAGGTAGTCTTTTTGGTTCTCTATGTCGATGATATTCTACTTATTAGGAATGATGTAGGAAACTTATCATCAATCAAATTATGTTTATCTTAACAGTTTGATATAGAGGACTTAGGAGAAGCTTGTTATGTTCTAAGCATTCGTCTCTTTAGAGATTGAAAGAACAAAATGATAGCACTATCCCAAGCTTCATACGTAAATAAAATAATTGAGAAATATACAATACAAGAAGCGAAAAAAGGTTCATAACCTACTCTTTCGGGCTTCACACATTCATTGGATGACTTTCCTAAGACATCGGAAGAAAGAAAGCGGATGAACAAAGTCCCTTATGCATCTATTATGGGTAGTCTCATGTATACAATGCTTTGCACCCGTCCTGATATTTTTTTTTGCTGTAGGTGTAGTAAGTCGTTATCAGGCGAATCCTGAAATCAATTATTGGTAAGCCGTGAAGCATATACTCAAGTATCTAAAGAGAATGAGAGATTATATGTTGGCATATTTTGGAGGGGACCTAACACCCGTAGGATACACGGACTCTAACTTCCAAACTTGTAGGGATTCTAGAAAATCAACTTTAGGATCAGTATTTTTGCTCGGAGGAGACAATATTACGTGGAAGAGTGTGAAACAAAGCTACACTATAGACTCCACGATGGAGACTGAACATGTGGCTGCAGCCGAGGCATTGAAGGAAGTGGACTGGCTTTGCAAGTTCCTAGGAGACCTTGATGTCATTCAGGGTGTTAACAAGCCTATCATATTTTACTATGATAGCAGCATGGCAATTGTCAATGCAAAGGAATCGAGACACCACAAGAGATCCAAGCACATCAATTAGAAATACCATATGATTAGAAAGTACGTGGAAAAAAAAATTAGTAGGTGTATGTAAGATCATGTTTGAGGACAATGTTGCTGACCCATTTACTAAGACTCTGGTAGCTAGGAGCTTGAAAAGGCATGTCGAGGCAATGGGAATGTGAAATATGGCATATTTACTGGCTTAGGGCAAGTAAGAGATTGTTAAGTGCACCCTAAGTAGTGATGTAATTTTCATTAAATTTTTGAACTAATTAATAAAATAATTTAGAGGTTATTCATTACATTACTATTAGTCCTCAAGGTATTTACATGTTGAGTAAATCTAAGCAAATATGGCTCAATAGACACTATGTTAAACTACTGGAAGGTTGCATGCAATGATCTTTTGTATGCTAGAAGACAGCTTTCTAGAGTGGGCGGTCTAAATCTATGGTCCGTAGCCTATAGGGTTAGAGTGAGCAACTAACTCGTGTTAAGACTATTATATTGTCTAAAGCCAATTTGGGGGACGGTTTGTCATGACTGTTTGGAGCTTTAACTCCCGAGTAGAGACATAGATATGCTACTTGGTGGTAACGTATTGGACCAGGACTCAAGCATGATTGATCTGCGTAGTCTGCTATGAGTGGATCAATCAGCTTTTGATGTTTATTATTCAAAAACCTTAATCTTGAGTAAGTGAATAGCTTCATGTATTTGGCTAGTGTGCTTTAATGTTCCAACGGCAAGGGCATCTCAAAAGTAGTAAGCTAATGGACTAGTTCGTTGGGTACACAGTACACATATGATGAAGAGATTGCTTACAGATAAGGAATCGTTACTCTTATGTAGACTTAAGGTTATCTTCATAAAGGCATTATGCTAGATTGGTGAGAATGGATAAGGCCTTAAGTCATTTGCTTAATAGACGACTTATTATCTGCATATGGTAGATAATCTTTCTCTAATAGATCTTTGAGATAGCTTGATCAAAAGACTAAATGGACTTTGATCTAGGTTGATCATGGATATCATATGAGGGTTTTGCATTAATGAGAAGGTGATTAGACGGTCTACTTTCTGAGGTTTACATAATTTGAGTATAATTGGTAGTTCAGTTTCAGTTCTATAGTGGAATGATCCTGAAATTTGTGATCATGTGATTGAGTTGTTTGGTATAGAACAATGATTACATGGATTTGTGAGAGCCCAATTATATATGTCCAATCAGTCCCTCTACTAGCTCTTATACTTGCCTATAGATGGTAGTTGATCAGGGTATTCACACATGGCTTGTTGTGTTGCATTTAGTGAAAGGAAAAATCCAGATCACCCTCCTACAGGATGTAGGCATTTTCTCGGTGTACTGAAGAGGTAAAATTATAATTTTGTATTATTCAATAAATAGAATAAATAGTTGTTAATATTTATTTTTGGATGATAAGATTTGAATTTCGAATTAATTGTATTTGAATTTCAAATTTGAAATTCGAATATGTGATTGATTTGAATTTTGAAAATCTTATCTTAAAATGAGTATTTGAAATCTGAATCCAATTTGAATTTAAATTGAACAAAATCCTATCTTTGCACAAAGGAAGGAGGCGTCCACTTTGGATAAGGATGGAAGACAAGATTCTCTCTTTATTTGAATTTGAATTTTATTATGGATAAGAGATTACACAATTATTTGAATTTCAAATAAAGTTGTCATGATTTTATTTGAAATTGAATTGGAGTTGTGGAAAATTATCCACGAAGATAAAATTTGAAATTCAAATATTTGTAGAATTTGAAATTTGAATTCAAATTTTGAATCACAAACCTAGATGTCATTGAATTGGTTGTGGATAAATCTACCTAAAGGAAATTTGGTTTTCTTATGGATAAGGGAGAGAAAAACCTTATTTAAATCCTACTAGAATTTTGAATCGTCCTTGGCACAAAAGTGGCTGAATTTTTGGGAGGGACTCTCACCATAGAAGAATCGATTTTTGTGTGGATAAGGATGAGTGAAAATTCAAGTTTCAATCCTGTTTGAATTTTGAGTTCCTCCCCACATGGTGTAACCGAATTTTTGAAGGGAATCTCACCCTTGGGAGAATCAATTTTTATGGATAAGGAAGGGAGAAATTTCAAGTTAAAATCTTGTTTTAATTTTTTAATTCTCCTTCCCCTTCATGTGGCCGAATCTAGATGTGATAACCGGGGATTTTAGATTCTCGGAGTAGATTAAAATTGTATATATGTACCAATTTTAAGAAATAAAATATGAAAAAGTTGTGTTTTAATACTGTTGAGAATACTGTAAAAATGTTCTGGCAGTGTTAAAGTGAGTGAGTTCGGGGATGGAAAATCTTACCGAACAGAATCGAGTGAGATGGTTCAAAAACGGAGTCGAAAACCCTGGGGAGGACACTAGAATACACTAAAAAGATAGAAATTTACTGTAGAGAATTTTGATCAAACGGAAGCAAAATAAAACAAACTGATTGCACTGGAGGCGCCCGGAGCCCGCCTACATCATTTCAGTAAAGTTTCGTTCGGTTTGACTTTCGGTCAAAATTTGACCACAAATTAATTAGGGAATTAATCCCTTAATATAATAAGATGACGTCACCATGTTGATGTCATAAATACAATTTTATTTAGGCTTGGAAAGTAATATGGAAAGGTGTAAGGCTAGGATCAATTTTCTTTTTGATCAATGGCCATGATCATGACATGATAACACTTGAAAATTTTTTTTAAAAATATAGAAAAAAGGCCATTCGGCCATGTGGAAAGGAGACAACAAAAAAATTTGATTTTTGGGCCAAAATTATTGCATTTTAGTCCTTGAATAATTAGCAAATTGTTGGAAAAAAAATGCTAAGTGGTCCTTAGCTTTTGCCTATAAATAGGCTTCAAAATTCATTCAAAAAAATGGAGAAATTTGGCCAAACTCTTGCCAAAAATTAGCATCCAAAACCGTGGGCTTTACCCCATTTTAAGTCAAAAATTTCCAAAAATTTCACACCAAAATTTGCTTCCAATTCATTTCTAGCATCAAGGAATCAAATAGATAAGGTAAGCTTCCAAATTGAAGCAATTTTACTTGATTTTCTTAGTGAAAATCTGTTGGTATTGAGGTATAGAAAATATTGAAATTTTGATGTTTTGTTGATGTGTTGATTTGGTTTGATATTAAGACTAATGAAAGCATGCTTTGGAAGTGAGAAACAAGCAAAATTTTGCATGATTCTTCATAAAATCCATGGGCTTGTAGGGAAGAAAGAATGTGGAAAAAAATTGGTGATTTGTCTAAGTGATTTATGTTGGTTTGATACTATGATATTTAAGCATGAATTGGAATAAAGAAAACAAGCAAAGTGGTACTTGATTTCTTGAGAAAACAGTGACCTATGTGTGGTGAAAATGGAAAAATTTTTCGTGTTGGTCAATGAATAGGAATGTTGATAAAAACCCTAGGAAAGAAAACAAGATTTTTATGTGATTTGCATTAAAAATCCGCAGCTAATGCTAGGGTTAAAATGAAAATTTGATTAGGTTTTAATGTTGATTTGCACATTCAAAAACCTAAGAATAAAATGTAATAAGTGTAGAAGGTGATAAAAAATATTTGGTAATGATTAACATGGTAAACCAAGGCTAGGTTTGAAAAGAATTGATGTTGTGTATTGATTTTTGAATATTGGTTAATGTGGAAAATTTTTATACAAAGTTTGGAGACTTCGTATAAAATAGGCCTCTGGTATAGTACGTGGTAGGTACAAAGGTTCTGAGGCATACCTAACGCCGAGAAAACCTTAAAATACAAGCGGAAATGCTGCCGAAATTTCCAAAATGGCATAAGGGCATTTCAGGAAACGAGGGGTAAAAATATTGGACTCGAGAAGGAAACCATGACCCCTCGGTGGACTAGGATTGAAAATGGAAAACCAACCCAAGAGGAATAGTAAACCGACCCTTAGTCACTAAAATGCCTAAAACAGGAAAAAAAATTCATGTTAGGGGTATTTTGGGAAACAACGGAAAAAAATTAGGTCGGGATAAAAAACCCGAGCCTTTCGTAGACCGAAGGCCGGGGACAAGATGAAAAACATTTTAGGAGTAGTGAAATGGCCATTTGAGACTCTGAAACGCTCGAAAAACGAGAAACGATCCTTGGTGACTGATGAATAGTAATTGAGGGCCAAGAAAATAGATAATTAAGATTTTTCAGCAAATTAAGCTGTAAAATTATACAGAAGCCTAGAGAATATTATTTGAAAATACTTGGGCTTAGAAAATTTGAGAAAAATGATAAGACAAAATAGTTACGGTCCCGAGACCCGTCAGGGGCAAAATGGTCATTTTGACCAAAAATTTCTGAAAAGCTCGGAAAGGACCCTAAAGGACCTAAGATAACTTAAATAAAATTCTAAGACCCAAAATAAAGATTTTAGAGTTAAAAATCTAGAGTTTAATTAGTACACGGGCGTGTATAGTGAAACACGACTGTGTAAAATAAAACCGAGAGATACATGGTCGAGCACACGGGCGTATTGCAGACCGTGTACCATATAAAGAATTGAAATGTTTTGTAAAATTTATCACAAAATAAATATATTTAAAGTGATAATTAATAGACAAAATTATGTCTGTAGGAACCCAAATTAGAGATAGAACTGCGGAGGAGTTCCGAAAGTGGACATTATCGCAGTATTGGTAAGTTCAAGCATTTTCATGTCTGCAACATAAAATACTGTATTACTCTGTTATGTACTAGTTGTACACTAGGTATCAAGTCATATGGATATATTGGGATTAGTTAGTATAACAGGTACCACATAATAAAAGGAATAGAATATCTAAGGCCTACGGGTGATGGAGGTTAGTGATCTTGAGGTGACGATTAATGTTACTTGGTCAAAACGATAATTGAAAGATGGTAAATAAACCATTTAAGGCATACTGCCCCTCCAACGTTGTGATGGAGGTTTTTCAGGTCCTACGTGGATATAACAAAGGCTGTGGAGGTAGAAGCTCTAGGGTTGCTCCCTAGGCCCTCCCAGTCAGTGCGCAAGATAAATTATCAGTACAGCCATAAAAGAGCTCAATACCAGAATACAAATAGAGAAAGAATAACCAATAATATGATGAAAGCCATAATTGAGCAGAACCGAAGCTTACATTAAGTATAGCGAACTCGGTTAGAGAAATATGAATAGTAATCGATTAGGCTAATGTGAATAGTAATCAATTAGGCTAATGTGAATAGTATCTGGTTAAAGTAAAGTGAATAGTAACCTGTTAGGGTAACAGTTACTATTCATCGATCAAAGGTTAAAGTCAACATTCATAGTGAATAGTCTATTCATAAGAAACTGAGTTTTTAATATTTTTGAATCCGTGTAATTCTTACTAAGTATGTTTGAACTTGTTAAGCCTGTTAGCTCATCAGTTTGTTCATGATGCAGGTAAGAAACCTATCCAGTAGACTATATGGATGGCGGCAGGATGTGCGTGTGTCAAGGGATAGGGAATTTACCGTGGACTTGGTCCTGCCATAAGTCTTCCTCTGAGCTTTGAGAGTTAGTGAATTAAAGAGAATGTGTCATTGAAAAAAAATGCAGTATAAGTGTTTTGTATATTATACATTATGTTGTACTCAAAAGACAACTAAAAGTTAGTATTGTACTTTACATGGCTTTTATACTTAACTTTCTTTTTGAGAAAGCATGTTTTAAAAAAGAAAAAAAAAATTTGGGTGAAATTTTTGGGCCCCAAAAGAATGAGAGTTTAAGAAAAAGAGTTTTAAATGGCAATCCGAATTCAACACAAGGGCTGTCTTGATCGGCAACAGAGTCGGTTCATGACAGTTTCGCATGGTTGGATGCGGGGGCACCACACTAGACATGATCAAGGTCTAAGGGAATCAGTTTTGGCTGAAAAGGAGATGGGAAAATTCAAGTAAAAATATTGTTTTGAATTTTAAATTAAAATCCGTAAGTGAGGCCACAATCTGTAGGGAGTGTTTTCCCTTGGTGAATTTGGATTTTATGAAGGATTTGGGAGAGAAAAATCTTTTCTTGGTCTAATTCAAAATTCAAGGGGTTGCCCCATGCAAGATTATAAGTAAGAGGTCCTTCCACTACAGCTCTTTTTAAACCACAAACTTTCAGGTGAGCAGGCTTATTATTGCACAAATCATCGTAACAATAAGTTCTAATAGAGATCTGGATGGTTGGAAGGAGACAAGCCATGCAATGTACCGATCTAGGAAAAACCTACCCGCACACTCAACCGTCTAGGAATTGGAGAATAGCGGAGAAGGCTAATTGGTTGAAGCCCTTTCTGATGATATCCTCCTGCGTTTTTGACATTTCTTTCGACATCTTGGTGTTTTCTCTGAGAGGTATATATTTGATCGTTGATAATTTATTATTTATGACAACATGAGTTCTAATGATCTTTAAAAATTTTTTAAAATTTCATTGTGCATATTTATCGATTTTCCAACACATGGTACATTTACTAGCTTAGGGTAAGTGGGAGATTATTAGGTGTGCCTTAAGCAGGAAGACCTTTTAAAAGCATTTCGTTTATTTTGAGCTGATTAATAAAATAATTTAGAGGTTATTCATTATATTGCTATTAGTCCTCAAAGTATTTATATGTTAAGTAAACGTAAGCAAATATGGCTCATTGGCTGCTTATGTTAAACTGCTAGAAAGTTACATGCAATGATCTTATGCATGCGAGACGACCACTTTCTAGAGTAAGCGGTCTAAATCTATGGTCTGTAATCTACGGGGTTAGAGTGAGTAACTAACTCATGTTAAGATTATTATATTGTCTAAAGCCAATTGGGGGGACGTTTGTCTTGACTGTTTGGAGCTTTGACTCCCAAGTAGAGACATAGATATGTTGCTTGGTGGTGACATATTGGACCAAGACTAAAGCACGATTGATTTGCATAGTTCGCTATGAGTGGATCAATCTGCTTTTGACGTTCATTATGCAATAACCCTAATCCTAAGTAAGTGAACAGCTCCATGTATGTCGCTAGTGTGCTTTGATATTTCAAAAGCCAGGGCGTCTCAGAGGAAGTAAGCTAATGGATCGATTCGTTGGGTATACAGTACACATATGATGGAGGGATTGCTTACAGATTAGGAATCATAGCTCTTATGTAAGGTTAAGGTTATCCTTTTAAAGGCATTATACTAGATTAGTCAGAATGGACAAGGCTTTAGGTCATTTGCTTTACAAATGACTTATTATCTACATGTGATGGATAATCATTTTCTTATCAGATGCATAATGGATCTTTAAGATAGCGTGATCAAGAGGTTGAAATGACTTGACCTAGGTTTATCATGGATATCATATGAGGGTTTTGCATTATTGACAAGGTCATTAGACAATGTCTTTTTTGAGGCTTGCGTAATGTGTAGTATAATTAGGAGTTCAGTTTCAGGTTTATAGTGGAATAATCCTAAAATTAGTGATCATGTGATTAAGTTGTTTGGTATAGAATAATGATTACATGGATTCACAGGAGCTAGATTTTATATGTGCAATCACTCCCTCTGCTAGCTCCTATTGTTTCTTAAAGATGGTAGTTGATCAGGGTATTCTTACATGGCTTAGTGTTTTGCATTTAGTGATGAGAAAAATTTGGATCATCCTTCACAAAGGTGTGGACGTTTTCTCTGTGTGTTGGAGAAGGCAAAATTATAATTTTGTATTATTCAATAAATGAGATAAATATTTTATTAATATTTATTTTGGATGATAAGATTTGAAATTTAAATTACTTGTATTTGAATTTGTAATACAAATATGTGATTAATTTGAATTTTGAAAATCTTGTCTTAAAATAAATATTTGAAATTTAAATGATTATCATATTTGAATTTGAATTGAACAAAATCTTGTCCTTGCATAACCTATGGTGGCATCCACTTTGGATAAGGCTGGAAGACAAGATTTTCTCCTATATGAATTTGAATTTTGTTTTGGATAAGAGATTACATAATTATTTGAATTTCAAATAAAGTTGCCATGATTTCATTTGAATTTGAATTGGAGTTGTGAAAATTTATCCACGTAGATGAAATTCAAATATTTGTGAAGTTTGAAATTTGATTCCAATTTTGAATCGCAAATCCCACACAAGGCTGAATTTGTTTGCAGATAATCCCACAAGGAGGAGTCAATTTTTATGGATAAGGAAGTAAAAAATCTTATTTGAATCCTACTTGAATTTTAAATCCTTCTTTCCCTTTGTGTGGCCGAATCTAGCCAAGGAATTGCCCTAAAGGGAATTGGTTTTTAGGTCCTCAAAGGAGAGAAAATTCAAGTTTGAATTTTGTTTGAATTTTAAATACTCCTAACCCCTTTAGTGGCTGAATTCTTTTAGGGAATTTTCCCCTTGGTGGAGTTGGATTTTTGGAGAAAAATTGGTGAGAGAAAAATCTTTTCTTTATCCAATTCAAAATTCAAAAGGTCACCTCATTCATTATTATAAATAGGGGTCATTTAACTCTGCTCTCTTTAGACCATAGATTCTCAAGTGAGTGGGCTTATTGTTGCACAAATCATCGAAGCAATAAGTTCTTAAAGAGATCTGGGTGGTCAGAAGGAGACAAGCTACACAGAATACCGATCAAGGAAATGGGTGCCCACACACTCAACCATCTAGGAATTAGGCTAGTTGATTGAAGCCCTTCCTAGTATTGTCCTCCTGTGTTTCTGACGTTCTTCTTGGCATCCTGGTTTTTTCTCCAAAAGGTATAAAAGATTGTTGATAATTTATTGTATATGGCAACATGAATTCTAACGATAATATATTTTTTTAATTCTGCTGTGCATATTTTCATTTTTTCCAACATTAAACATGTTCATAGAGCTAGAAAGAATGACAAGTTAAAGTAAAGAAAGATCAAAATAAGCAAGATAATAAGACTGAAGACTTAAATGTTAGTATACCAGCCTCAGCATATGGTGAGGTTTCATGTTTATAGCTTCCACTACTGTGGGGCGCTACCTCTGCACAAGGTGAGGTAGTTAAAGGTTAAAGTTTGGTTGTAAAGTTAAGGTTAGTGGATCACTCCCCCTTCCCTCATCGATCTATGCGCATAAGGTATGACCATCAACGAGGCCCACAAGTGAAACTAAAGTAAAGTAAAGAAAAGAAAAGAAAATAACAGAATGATATAAAAAAATAGAAAGAATAATGAAAACAAAAGAACTAAAGATAACTAAGCATAATAAGACTGACATAAGTTGACATGCATATGCAATGTTCAGTGTGTATGTTTGTACTTACTAAGCTTTAGCTCACATGTCTGTTCGTGGTGTAGGTAACACAGGTAAGCAATCCACTTGGTGAAAGGTGTAACTGATGGACTGGTACATAGATTCCCAGGTTCTCATGGATAGGGAAGGGTTCTGCTATGTTTTCCCTACTACAAAGAAGTGTATATGTTATGTAAAGGAAAATGAGACAAGTATGAATGCATGTTTAAGTCTATAAAGCATTTTAAAAGAATAAGAACTTATGTATATCATGGATTATGAAATGTTTTGAAAGAAACAAACTAGTAATCAAATTAGGGGTTTTTATGATAGAGATTGTCTAACTTAATGTTTTCCGCCATCACAAACCCTTTTTCAAAAAATATATATATGTCTGTGTGTTTTCGAAAACTTATATTTTAACATGTTAGGAAATGCCCTAAGCATGAAAGATATTTTGATGTATTATATTTATTTTGAACTGGATAATAAAATTATATATAGAGGTTATTCATTGCATTGCTATTTGTCCTTATTCAATTTACATGATAAAGTAAATGTAAGCAAATATAGCTCATTGACTACTTATGTTAAAACTGTTAGAACATTGCATGCAATGGACTTTTGTATGTGAGAAGACAATGTTCTAAAGTAAGCGGCCTAAACTAAGGTCTGTAGTCTATGGGGTTAGACCGAACATCTAACTAACCGTTAAGACTATTATGTTGTCTAAAGCCATGGCGAGGACGGTTTATCTTGACTGTCCAGAGCATAGACTCCCGAGTAGAGACATAGATATGTTGACTGGTGGTGGCATATTAGATCGGGACTAAAGCGTGGTTGATCTACGTAGTCCGCTATGAGTCGATCAATCTGCTTTTGACGTTCATTATGCAATAACCTTAATCCTGAGTAAATGAACAACTTCGTGTATATGACTTGTGTACTTTGATGCTCCAATAGTTAAAGCATCTCAGAGGTAATAAGCTTATAGACCGGTTTGTTGTGTGCATGACTTGTATGTGATGAAGGGTTTGTTTGCAGAAATTGGAGTCATAGCTCTAATAAGGAGTTAAGGGTATCCTTTTATGGGCATTATACTCGATGTGAAAATAGACAAGGCCTTGGGTCGTCTGCTGGGTGGATGATTTCTTATTCACATAAGCTAAATAATCATTTTCTTATTCGATAGTATAATGGAACTTTAAGATAGCCTAATCAGTAGGACTGAATGGACTTTGACCTAAGGCTGATTATGACTATATATGAGGTTTTTGCATATATGACAAGGTTATTGGATAATAGCTTGTCACAGGCTTTCGTAATATGGTATATAACTGGGAGTTCAGTTTTAGGTTTATAGTGGTGTGACTTTGAAATTAGTTATCATATGATTGAATTGTTCGATAAAAAATGATGATCATATGGATTCATGGGGGCCCAATTATATATTAAAATTGGTCCCTCTACTAGCTTCACATAATTCCTTAACGAATGACAAATTGACCTGTGTATGCTTATTGGCTAGTTGACTATGCATGGATGGTGTAGACATAGGATCAGGATAGAAGACAAGATTTTCTTCGGTTGGATTCAGATTTTGTTTTGGATAATAGAGTATGCAATTATTCGAACTCCAAATAAAGTTGTCATGATTTTATTTGAGATTGAATTGGAGGTGTAGAAAATTATCCATGAGGACAAAATTTGAAATACAACTTTTTGTGGAATTTGAAATTTGAAATTTGAAATTTGAAATTGAAATTTTGAATTTGAAATTTGAAATTGAAATTTAAATTTGAAATTTGAATTTAAAGTTTGAATTTTGAAATTTGAACTTTGAAATTTGAATTCAAATTTTGAATCACAATCCATGTAAGATTCAAATTTTTTGTGGATAATCCCACATGATAGAATTTGGTTTGACATGGATAATAGAAAGGAAAATCTTGTTTGAATCCTACTTGAATTTTGAATCCTAAACCTAACCAAAGTGGCCGAATTTGTTGTGGCATAACACCCTAGGATATTTTGGTTTTGTGGATAAGGATGAAGGGAAGTTCAAGCTAGAAATCCTACTTGGATTTTGATTCCTCTCCCTTACAATGGTGGCCGAAATTCTATGGATAAGCCTAATGGAAATTTTAGTTTTTGTTGGATAAGGATAAAGGGAAATTCAAGCTAGAAAATCCTATTTGGATTTTGATTCTCCTCACACTTTAATAGCTGAATCTAGTCATGTTTATGGCACTAGGGGAAATCAGTTTTTATGGACAAATAAGGAGATAAAAGTCAAGTTAAAATCCTATTTGAATTTAGAATACAAAATCTATCCAAGACGACAGAATCTTCCCTTGTTTTTGGCCTATGGAAAATTCAGATTTTGGGAGGAAATGAAGGGAGAAAATCTTCGCCTAGTCTAATTCAAATTCAAGGGATCACCTCATGTCAATCTATAAATAGAGATTCTGCCACTCCAGTTCTCTTAGACCACAGACTCTCAGGTAAGCTGGCTTATTGTTGCACAACTCACTATGACAATAAGTTCTTTAGAGATCTGGGTGGTCGGAGGAAGACTAGCATTGGTAGCATACCGACCAAGGTTCAGACTGCCCACACACTCAACCATTCAGGAATTGGAGAATAGTAGAGAAGGCTAGTTAGTTGAAGCCCTTCGATCATTCTCCTCCTGTAGTTTGGCGTCCTTTGAGGTATGAGTTTATATATTTGTTAGTTTATTGTATATGGCATAATGAGATATTTAACGATTTTGAAAAATTTTTATAATTCCGTTACGCCATTCTGATGCATTTTTAATCAATTTTATCCTATAATTGGTATCAGAGCCATCTTATGATTATGTCATGTGCATAAATTAGACAATAGGTTAGCCTTTTTATTAATGTATGGATTTGATGTTTAGAGAGTAGCATTCTAGGATTCGTTATGTTATTATCATGGATTATGTAAGTAGTATGTGATTATTTTTATTTTTTGAATTATTATAAGCATGCCTGATTATGCTGGTTGTGGTTCCTTAGAATTTAGAAAAATTGTATTTAGGATTTTTTTTTATGTTACCATAGGAGCAGTTTATCATCAACGTAATTTTCTCATGGATTTTAATTTTTTATCTCTTAAAATTATTACGATTAGAATTTTGTACACCGAAAATGGTTTAGGAAATTTTTTTGTAATTATTCTTGGAGGAGATTAACGTTTGAAGACCGTAATTTATTTTTCCCAAAAGTTAAATTTAATTTAAAGATTAAAATTTTTGTTTGTGAAAAAAATTCCAATTTAATTAGGATTCAAATTAATTCTTAGAGATCCTAATGTGAAAATTAGAATATGACATGAAAATCAAGGACCGCCCTTTAGGGATGGGCCACCGGCCTTAGTGGGGCTGCAGTCCTTACCCTCGGGTAGGATAGGGTTGTAGCATCCCCTAACTAGGGCTGGATCACCCACGGCCATAGGCCCTGCCTATAGCCAAGCATGGCATGGCCCCCCAGGGGCTACCATGGCCACTCGGGTGCGCAACCTATGGCTGTAGGTGCTACCTGTAGCCTGATGGACTGCTGCAGCACCCAACCGTGCAGCCTAAGGCTGCAAGCTCTGCCTGCAACCTGGCAGGGCTGCACCCAGCTTGTGGCCGTGGGCTGCCAGCCCCCTGGGGCTAGGGGCTAGGGGATGCCCACGGCGACTGTGGGCCTCCGAGGCCTGTGGGTCGATGGGCTAAAAAATGAAAATTTTTAAATTTGAGATTTAATTTTAAATCATGTTTAAAAATTTGTAATTGAAAATTTGAAAATTTTGAAATTATATATTATTACACATGAAATTTAAATTGTTTAAAATTTGAATCTGAAATTTAAATTTGAAATTCGAATTTGAAATTTGAATGTTGAAATTTAAATTTTTGAAATTTGAATTTTAAATGATTCTTGGGATGAGAAATAAATGGAGAGGCTACATAAAGATGGATACAAGAAAACGGAATAAAGTTCAAGACCTAAAGAATGCATTGGATGGAATTTTGTAATCTTTGTTTTCTTTGTTCTAAGATGGGATCATGGCTTGGTTATTTTCTGTTAATTATTTTTTCTATAATATTTCATGGATGTATAAATATATATTGATGGATGTTTTGGATGCATATTTGATAACATGTCATATAGGATAGGTAAATGCCGCTTAGAATATATTGATCATACATTTTATAAAACTTGCACGTTTTTCAAAATCTTGAGTGGGAGAGGGTTTCAGAACAAACCCACGGCCTTCATTATTGATCCATATGTGAAAGCATGGTAACGCCTCGTGTCAGTTCTGCCCTGACCATACCCCTCGGTAGGTGTTTAGCATCACCGGTATACTAGATTGGATCTCCTATGTGGAAAACATGTTCGGGCATGATTCTATTCATGACCACCCCTTGGTGGCTTAGTAGGACGTGGATCGGACTACGTAAACAATGGATATATATTCAAGACTCGTTTAGTTATTAACCTTCCCTAGAAGCTCTGTTAAGTAAACTAGTAGTCAAAACAAGCGGTTATTAATATATGTTTCAACCTTGGAGGATTTAAGACAACATACATTAATTGAACGGGGTCTATGTTCCAGCTATTTGTCCCATGACCACCCCTCAGTGGCTTGGGGCAATAGGTGCTGAAAATTACCATTGCAATGCTACATGTTTTTTGCAAGTTTCTTGTAGGAACATACTTGTAAGTTTTATTTGCTAAATTATCTCTATATTTGCTTGGGCTTTGTAATGATGTCTAGTATAATTTTATTTCAGTTGAAAATGTCACCGACACCCCTCATTTCAATACTTACTGAAAATAAGCTGAATGACGATAATTATAAAGACTGGAAAAGGAATATGCTAATTGTTCTTAGCTACGAGAGACATAAGTTTGTACTGGATGAACCATGCCCACCTGAGTCCAAACCTGACACACCACTTGAGGAGATTCTGGTTGCCTATATTTGTTGGAGAGAATCCAATGAGATAGCTTGGTGCTACATACTTGCTAGTATAACGAGTGCTTTACAAAAGCAGCATGAGACTTATCAAGTTGCTAGGGAGATCATGGAAAACTTGGAGGACATGTTCGGAGGCCAAGAAAAATGGGCTCAACAGTCTGCTATCACAAGTATCATGAACTCTAAGCAAAAGGTAGGTACTTCAGCGAAGGACTATATGATCACTCTTATGGGATTCTTTGCTAAGGCTACCGAAAATGGTGCTGAATTGGACTACACAACACCCAGCCGAGATGGTGTTTAAAACTTTATCAAAAGATTTTATGGGGTTGAAGGCCACATACATTCTGGCAACAAGGGAGTTAGGACTCACTGAGCTCATGAAGCAACTCTAAGCTTATGAGTGGATGATCAGGAATGGGGATGCGGTCCAACCTAAAGGAGAGGTAAATTTGGCAGAATCTTCTAAACCCTCACAGAAGAGGGAGAGGCCAAATAAGAAGCAAGCGACTTCCGGTTCTTCTAATCCTCCTGTCTCAGATGGGAAGAAGAAGAAGAAGAACAAGAAGTCTAAGGACCCTAAAAAGTCCAAGTGCTTCCACTGTGGGAAGTTAGGTCACTTTAAGAAGGCTTGCCAGGAATTCCTAGCCGCCAAGGGCAAGGAAGGTAAGGAACTTCATTATCTAGAAGTGTGTTTGGTGGAAGAATAGAAAGACACTTGAGTCATTGATTCGGGTGCCACTAATCATGTTTATATTTCTATGCAGGGGTTCATGGAAACGAGAAGTCTACATGATAGGATCCTCTCGTTGCAGACCTGGGACGGTAGCTTGGTGGTGGCTGAGGTAGTGGGAGATGCTTATCTTTATTTTGATGAATTTAGGTTTATATTATTGAAAGACTGTTTTTATGTTCCTAATTTTAGGAGGAACCTTGTATCGGTAGCATGTTTAATAAAAGATTCTTATTTAGTTTCTTTTACTAAAAGAGTTGATATTTGTAAAAATAAGTCTTTTATCTATTCTGGAAGGATGGATAGAAACCTATATTTAATCAAACAAAAGATGTACTCACTGCTTGACACTGAATTGACTAATAACTCTAAAAGGTTGAAAGTTTCTCACTCTAACAAGGCATATCTTTGGCATTTAAGACTTGGTCATATTAATTACGAGCAGATTCGAAGGTTGGTGAAAGACGGTCATCTAGAATCTCTAGAGGAGATACGTCTTCCTTAATGTGAGTCTTGTCTCAAAGGTAAGATGACTAAGAGGTCTTTAGGAGCTAAGGGTACTAGGGCTTAAGAACTCTTAGAAATTGTGCACACTGACGTATATGGCCCCATGGACATCGCAGCACGAGGAGTGTACAAGTTTTATGTCTCCTTTATAGATGATTACTCGAGGTATGGATATGTGTACCTGATGCACCCCAAGAGTGAAACCTTTGATAAGTTCAAAGAGTACCGTGCGGAAGTGGAAAAGTAATTGGTTAAATTTATAAAGACCCTTTGATCTGATCGAGATGGCAAATACCTCTCCAATGAATTTCTAGGACATCTTGTAGAGAATGGGATATTATCCCGATTTACTATACCTGGTACTCTACAACAGAATGGTGTAGCCGAAAAGAGAAACAGGACCTTATTGGATATGATACGGTCCATGATGAGTTATTCAATGTTGCCGTTATCATTTTGGGGATATGCATTACAAACGACTTGCTATATTCTGAACTAGGTTCTAAGTAAGTCAATTCCCAAAACTCCATATGAATTGCAGCGAGGCAGGAAGCCCTCTCTTGGACATATGAGAATATGGGGCTACCCGGCACATGTACTGGATAGGGATGCGAAGAAATTGGAACCACGATCAGAATTGTGCATGTTTATAGGGTATCCTAAGGGAACTAAGGGAGGTCTGTTCTATAACCTAAAAGAACAAAAGGTTATTGTATCAACCCATACGACATTCTTAGAGGAATTTCACATGAATGACTTTAAGCCTCGAAGCAAAGTAGTGCTAGAGGAGTTATCGAGTGAAAGAACTGCTCCATAGATTTCGGTCTTAGATGCAAGTCCGAGTTCCGGTGAAAGACCTGCAGACAATCAACAATTTAGGGTGCTTCATCATAGTGGGAGGGTTTCAAAGAAGCCTAATTTCTTCATGTATGATGCTGAGGTATACCAGGCCGAGGCTCATGAGCATGAGGATGATCTGGTCACTTATGATGAAGCTATAAAAGATGTTAATTCTAAATCTTGGAAACAGGCCACGAACAATGAGATGCATTCTATGAAATCCAACTCTGTTTGGGTACTTGTAGATCTACCAGATTGGGATAAAACCCATTGGATGTAAGTGGGTCTATAAAAAAAAGAAGGATGCAGAAGGGAGATTATAAACTTTCAAGGCTAGACTTTTAGCAAAGGGGTACATGCAAAAGGCTGGAATCGATTACGATGAAAGCTTTTCACCTGTTGCTATCCTGAAGTCTATTTGTATTCTTCTGTCTGTTGCTCCGGCTCTCGACTATAAGGTCTGGCAATGGACGTGAAGACGACATTCTTAAATGGTCATCTTGAGGAAAGTATCTATATGATACAACCAGAAAGGTTCATGGTAAAAGGCCCAAGAAAGGAAAGTCTATAAGTTGCTTAGATCTATTTATGGATTAAAGCAAGCGTCCTGCTCATGGAACCAAAAGTTTGATCAAGTGATCAAAACATTTAGTTTTGAGCAGAATGTTGATGAACCCTGCATTTATACACATATTAAGGATGGAAAAGTGGTCTTTCTGGTGCTCTATGTCGATGATATACTGCTCATTGGGAATGATGTAGGAATTTATCATCGATCACGCTTTGCTTACACTAATAGTTTGACATGAAGGACTTAGGAGAAGCTAATTATACTCTAGGCATTCGTCTCTTTAGAGATCAAAAGAACAAAATGATAGCATTATCCCAGGCTTCATATATGGATAAAATAATTGATATGTATGCAATGCAAGAGGCAAAGAAAGGTTCACAACCTTTCATTACCTGTCTAACTCTTTCATTGGATGACTGTCCCAAGACATTGGAAGAAAGAGAGCGTACGACTAAGGTCCCTTATGCATCTGCTGTAGGAAAATAAATCGGTAAAAACGTATCAGAGTGGCGCAGCAGAACAATAAAAATTTTTCAAGATCGTTAAATATCTCATGATGCCATATATAATAAACCAACAATAATTTAAACTCATACCTCAAGGACGCCAATCTTGCAGGAGGAGAATGACCGGGGGGCTTCAACCAACTAGCCTTCTATACTATTCTCCAATTCTTGAATGGCTGAGTGTGTGGGCACTCTGAACCTCGATTGTTATGCTAGCACTGCTAGTCTTCTTCTGACCACCCAGATCTCTAAAGAACTTATTGTCGCGGTGAGTTGTGCAACAATAAGCCTGCTCACCTGAGAGTCTATCGTCTGAGAGAATTGGTGTGGCAGGACCTCTATTTATAGATTTGCATAAGGTGATCCTCTGAATTCAACTTGGATTAAGAGAAGATTTTCTCTCTTATCCACTCACAAAATCCGAAATTAACTAGGGGAAAAATCCCAACTAGAATTCGTCCATTTGGAGATTATCCAATTCAAATTTAAACAAGATTTTAACTTGAATTTTATCTCCCATTATTCAACCAAAAAATCCAAAAATCTTTAAGGATTTTCACAAATATTTTCGACCACAAAAATTAAGGGAAGAATCAAAATTCGACTAGGATTTTCAAGCTTGAATTTTATCTCATCCTTATCCAAAATAACCGAAAATCTCCTTGAGATATGCCCTCAAAAATTTCAGCCACTTTTAGGGAAGAGAGAATTCAAATTCAACTGGGATTGAAACTTGAATTTTTCTTTGAACCTTATCCACAATAAAATCTGAAAATTCCATGAGGATAATCCTCAAAATGTTTGACCACGTTTGTTAAGATTTGGATTCAAAATTCAAGTAGGATTCAAACAAGATTTTCCTCTCCATATCCAACTCAAATTCGAATTTCATTCCTTGTAGATTTACCATGAGAAATTCAAATCCTACTTGGACTGTGATTCAAAATTTGAATTTCAAGTTTCAAATTTAAATTTCAAATTCAAATTTCAAATTTCAAATTTAAATTTCAAATTCGAATTTCAAATTTAAATTTCAAATTCGAATTTCAAATTTAAATTTCAAATTTAAATTTCAAATTCAAAATTCAAAATTCAAAATTCAAAATTTAAATTTCAAAATCCACAAGTAGTTGTATTTCAAATTCCTGTTCTCATGGATAATTTTCTACAATTCCAATCCAATCTCAAATAAAATCGTGGCAACTTTATTTGGAGTTCGAATAATTGTGTACACTATTATCCAAAATAAAATCTGAATTCAACCGGAGAGAATCTTATCCACCATCCTAATCCTATGTCAACACCATCCATGCATAATCAACTAACCAATAGCATACTCAAATCAATTTGCTAAACGTTAAGGAATTATGTAGAGTTAGTAGAGGGACCAATTGGACATATATAATCGGGCTCCCGCGAATCCATATGATCATCGTTCTTTACTGAACAACTCAATCATATGATCACTAATTTCAGAGTCACACCACTATAAACCTGAAACTGAACTCTCAATTATATACCGCATTACGTAAGCCTGTGACAAGCTATCGTTCAATGACCTTGTCATGTATGCAGAACCCTCATATGATATCCATGATCAGCCTTAGGTTAAAGTTTGTTTAATCCTACTGATCAGGCTATCTTAAAGTTCCATTATACTTCCGAATAAGAAATGATTATTTGCCATATGTGAATAAGAAGTCATCCACCCAGCAAACGACCCAAGGCCTTGTCCATTTTCATATCTAGTATAATGCCTTTAAGAGGATACCCTTAACTCCTTATTAGAGCTATGACTCCAATATCTGTAAACAAACCCTTCATCGAATACAAGTCATGCACCCAACGAATCGGTCTATAGGCTTACTACCTCTGAGACGATTTAGCCATTGGAACATCAAAGTACACAAGTCATATACATGAAGCTATTCATCCACTCAGGATTAAGGTTACTGCACAATGAACGTCAAAAGCAGATTGATCCACTCATAGCGGACTATGTAGATCAATCATGCTTTAGTCCCGGTCTAATATGTCACCACCAAGCAACACATCTATGTCTCTACTTGGGAGTCTATGCTCTAAACAGTCAAGACAAACCATCCCCACCATGGTTTTAGACAACATAATAGTCTTAACATGAGTTAGATGCTCGGTCTAACCCCATAGACTACAGACCTTAGTTTAGACCGCTTATGTCTTCTCGCATACAAAAGTCCATTGCATGCAACATTCTAACAGTTTTAACACAAACATTCAGGGAGCCATATTTGCTTACATTTACTTTAACATGTAAATAGAATGAGGACATACAGCAATGTAATGAATAACCTCTATATATAATTTTATTATCCAGTTCAAAATAAATACATCAAAATGTCTCTAATGCTTAGGGCATTTCCTAACATCTGCTGTGGGTAGTCTTATATACCCTATGCTTTGCACTCGCCCGGATATATGTTTTGTAGTAGGTATGGTGAGTCGATATCAAGCGAATCCTAGAACCAAGCACTGGTAAGCAGTAAAGTATATACTCAAGTATCTTAAGAGAACAGGGGGTTATATGCTAGTGTACTCTAGAGAGGGCCTAACACCCGTAGGATACATGGACTTAAACTTCTAGACTTGCAAGGATTCAAGGAAGTCGACATCAGGATCAATATTCTTACTTGGAGGAGGTGTCATTATGTGGAGAAGTGCGAAACAGGGTTGCACGACTGACTCTACGATGGAGGTTGAGTATGTGGCTGCGGCCGAGTCATTTAACGAAGCAGTTTGGCTCCGCAAGATCTTTAGAGACCTTGAGGTCATTCCGGGTGTTGACAAGCCTATCATACTCTACTATGATAACAGCAGGGCTATTACCAATACAAAGGAATCTAGGCACCACAAGAAGACCAAGCACATAGATTAGAGGTACCACATTATAAGAGGGCACGTGGAGACAGGACAAGTGGATGTATGTAAAGTCATGTCCGAGGACAACATTGCTGATCTCTTTACTAAGACTCTGGTGGCAAGAAGCTTTGAAAGGCATGTTGAGGCGATGGGATGTGTAACATGGCACATCTACTGGCTTAGGGTAAGTGGAAGATTGTTAGGAAATGCCCTAAGCATGAAAGACATTTTGATGTATCACATTTATTTTGAACTGGATAATAAAATTATATATAGAGGTTAGTCCTTACATTTCTGTTTGTCCTCATTCAATTTACATGTTAAAGTAAATGTTAGCAAATATGGCTTATTGACTGCTTGTGTTAAAACTGTTAGAACGTTACATGCAATGGACTTTTGTATGCAAGAAGACAATGTTCTAAAGTAAGCAGTCTAAACTAAGGTCTGTAGTCTATGGGGTTAGATCGAGCATCTAACTAACTGTCAAGACTATTATGTTGTCTAAAGCCATGGTGGGGACGGTTTGTCTTGACTGTCCAGAGCATAGATGCCTGAGTAGAGACATAGATATATTGCCTGGGGTTAACGTATTAGATCAAGACTAAAGCGTGATTGATCTACATAGTCCACTATGAGTGGATCAATATACTTTTGATGTTCATTATGCAATAACCTTAATCCTGAGTAAATGAACAACTTCATTTATATGACTTGTGTAATTTGATGTTCTAATGGCTAAAGCATCTCGGAGGTAGCAAGCTTATAGACCGGTACATTAGGTGCATGAATTATATATGATGAAGGGTTTGTTTGCAGATATTGGAATCATTGCTCTAATAAGGAGTTAAGGGTATCCTCTTAAAAGCATTATACTGGATGTGAAAATGAACAAGGCCTTGGGTCGTCTGCTGGGTAGATGACTTCTTATTCACATATGGTGAATAATCATTTTTTTATTCAGTAGTGTAATGGAAATTTAAGATAGCTTGATCAGTAGGATTGAATGGACTTTGACCTAAGGCTGATCATGGATATCATATAAGGGTTTTGTATATATGACAATGCCATTAGACAATAGCTTGTCATAGGCTTTTGTAATGCGATATATAATTGGGAGTTCAGTTTCAGGTTTATAGTGGTGTGACTCTGAAATTATTGATCATATGATTGAGTAGTTTGGTACAGAATGATGATCATATGGATTCATAGGAGTCAAATTATATATATCCAATTGATCCCTCTACTAGCTCCGCATAATTACTTAACGAATGACAAATTGATCTGTGTATGCTTATTGGCTAGTTGACTATGCATGGATGGTGTAGACATAGGATCAGGATAGAAGACAAGATTCTCTCCGGTTAGATTCAGATTTTGTTTTGGATAATAGAGTATACAATTATTTGAACTTCAAATAAAGTTGTCATGATTTTATTTGAGATTGAATTGAAATTGTAGAAAATTATCCATGAGGACAAAATTTAAAATACAACTTTTTATGGAATTTGAAATTTGAAATTTAAAATTTAAAGTTTGAATTTGAAATTTGAATTCAAAATTTGAATTTGAAATTTGAATTTGAAGTTTGAATTTTGAAATTTGAACTTTGAAATTTGAATTCAAATTTTGAATCACAATCCACGTAAGATTCGAATTTTTTATGGATAATCCCACATGATAGAATTCGGTTTTGATGTGGATAATGGAGAGGAAAATCTTGTTTGAATCCCACTTGAATTTTGAATCCTAAACTTAACCAAAGTGGCTAAATTTGTTCGGGCATAACAACCCTAGGATATTTCGATTTTTATGGATAAGGATGAAGGGGAATTCAAGCTAGAAAATCCTACTTCGATTTTGATTCCTCTCCCTCACAATAGTGGCCGAAATTCTATGGATAAGCCAAATCGAAATTTTAGTTTTTGTTGGATAAGGATAAAGGGAAATTCAAGGTAGAAAATCCTATTTTAATTTTGATTCTCTCCCTCACAAAGTGGTCGAAAATTTGTGGATAATTCCCAGGGAAAATTTTGGATTTTTAGGGGATAAGGGTAAGATAAAATTCAAGCTAGAAAATCCTATTTGGATTTTGATTCTCCTCACAGTTTAATGGCCAAATCTAGTCATGTTTTTGGCACTAGGAAAAATCAGTTTTTATGGATAAATGAGGAGATAAAATTCAAGTTAAAATCCTGTTTGAATTTAGAATACAAAATCTATCCAAGGTGCTAAATCTTCCCTTGTTTCTGGCCTATGGAAAATTCAGATTTTGTGAGGAAAGGAAGGGAGAAAATCTTCTCCTAGTCTAATTCAAATTCAAGGGATTACCTCATGCCAGTCTATAAATAGGGATCCTGCCACTCCGGTTCTCTCAGACCACAGACTCTCAAGTGAGCTGGCTTATTATTGCACAACTCACCGTGACAATAAGTTCTTTAGAGATTTCGGTGGTCGGAGGAAGACTAGCAGTACTAGCATACCGATCGAGGTTCTGAGTGCCCATACACTTAACCATCCGGGAATTGGAGGATAGGAGAAAAGGCTAGTTGGTTGAAGCCCTCCGATCATTCTCCTCCTACAATTTGGTGTCCTCTAAGGTATGAGTTTATATTGTTGTTAGTTTATTGTATATAGTATCATAAGATATTTAACAATCTTAAAAAAATTTTATAATTTCGTTGCGTCACTCTGATGCATTTTTTACTGATTTTATCCTACATTACTAAGCTATCAAAAAAAAATCCTATTATTTTTCAAACACGTATCCTTAAATTAGAAAGTAAAACTACGATACGTAAGAAGTTAAGTAGTCAATGACCTGAGTCAAGTCACCAACAGTTTGTTATCAGAGCAATAGTTTTTTCATCGACCTTCCATGACATCTCAAGTGTCTATCTTTGCCCGGTCCAAGTAAATTAGTATTTTATTTAGTTACTATCCTATCATTAATAGGAAATTACATTGGTAAGCTTGTTTATTTTCAAATAGTCAACTTTATGGATAGCCTATCAACTTCATGACCCTAACGACCGTTTCGACTGCCTATGGTTTGGGACTTTGGGCAAGACCACCGATACCACCACCAGAAAGGAGACCAATTCAACAACCACGAGTCGTGGAGTCACCTTTAGTAGATAGAGAGGTCTAGCAGGTCATGATGAGAGGATAAGTCGAGTAATAGTTAGGGCTACTATGACATTTTACATGTGTCATCTGCCTGCGTATGATGGGAAACCTCACCCAACCAAATTGAGGAACTGGTTACACCGAATGGAGTATATCATGAGGGCTTGCGACATAGATCACAATGAATGGGTGTTGCTTGCTGCAAATCACCTAGAGGATGATGCAGTAGTTTCTGGTAACACTTAGATGAGGACTTGATTTCCAAAATGACTTAGGAAGAGTTCTATAAGGTCCTTACCATATAATTTTTCATCTCAAGAGGTGTCCACACCACCAACACCAAGGATGGAAGAGGCATCAACTACATCTATTGTATCATTGAGAGTGGATACAAGAATTATACTGGAGATGACTCCTTATACGGTAACATGAGAATATGTTTTCATGGCTGAAAATTCAGAATGTTGCTGGAGGACACTATTGATACTTACACCACCAGCAAGGAACTTCTCACCAAATGCCAGATAACCCTGTCTGACAGGGAAAGATGTAAGATTTTTTGGAAAGGTTTACCTAGCATCTACCACCAGGGTACTCATCCTCGAGTCAGATACACGTTCGATCAATTCTTCACAAAAGTGGGTGAATTAGAAGAGTTGATGTACAGGGATCAATATGAAAGGAGGTGAAAAGAGTAAGAGCGGTGTCAATTAATAAACTTGCTAGAGTTCAGTTAGAAAAATATGTACAGTAGAATTTTAAAAAATTTTCAAAGATCATTAGTACTCATGTTGCCATATACAATATATTATTAACAATCTATTATACTTTTCAGAGAAAACACCAGGATGCCGAGAAGAATGTCAAAACTTAGGAGGACAACACCAGAAAGGGCTTTAACCAACAAGCCTTCTCCAATGTTCTCTAATTCCTATATAGTTGAGTACGTGCGCACCCGTATCCTTGATTAGTATTGAGCACAGCTTGTCTCCTTTTAAACACCCAGATCTCTTTTAGAACTTATTGGTATGGTAATTTGAGCAATAATAAGCTTGCTCACCTGAGAGTCTGGGGTCTAAAGAGAACAGAGTGGAATGACCGTTATTTATAATAATTCATGAGGTGACCTTTTTGAATTTTGAATTGGACCAAGAAATGATTTTTCTCTCACGAATTTCCCTAAAAAATATGACCATACCAAGGGATGAACAACCCTTAAAGAATTCAGCCACCATTAGGAAAGAAAGATTCAAAATTAAAACAGGATTCAAGTTTGAATTTTGTCTCCTCCAAGGACCTAAAAACTGGCTCCCCTTAGGCCAAAATCCATGTCTAGATTTAGCAAGCCATGTATGAATACTCTAATCAACTACCATTTTTAAGGAACTATAGGAGCAAGCAAAGGGATTGATTGGACATATATAATTAGGCTCCCATGAATCCATGCAATCATTGTTCTATACCAAACAACTCAATCACATCATCACTGATTTTAAGATCATTCCATGACAGGCCTAAAACTAAACTCCCAATTATACTGCAAACAACACAAGCCTCAGAAAAGACACTGCCCAATGACCTCAGAAAAACCCTCATATGATATCCATGATCAACCTAAGTTAAAGTACGTTTAACCTTTCTGATCAAGCTATCTTAAAGATCCATTATGCACCTGATAAGAGAATGATTATCCATCATATAGAGATAATAAGCCATTTAACAAGCAAACGACCCAAGGCCCTGTCCATTCTCACTAATCCAGTAAGATGCTTTTAAGAGGATAACTTTAACTTTACATAAGAGCTATGATTCCTTATCTATAGACAATCCCTCTATCATATTTGTACTGTGTATCCAACGAACCGGTCCATTAGCTTACTATCTCTAAGACGCCCTGGCCTTTAAAACATCAAAGCACATCAGCCACATACATGGAGCTATTCACTTACTCAAGATTAAGATTATTGCATAATAAATGTCAAAAATAGATTGATCCACTCATAATGGACTATGCAGATCAATCATGCTTTAGTTTGGGTTAAATGTGTCACCACTAAGCAATATATCTATGTCTCTACTAAGGAGTCAAAGCTACAGACGGTCAAGATAAACCGTCACCAAATTGGCTATAGACAAAGGTCTTCTAGGAACTTGCAAAGCTAAACTGTTTCTTAGATGCCTTGACCATAGCCACTTATTCAACCTCCATCAACCTAAATTCCCTACAAGTTTGGAAGTATAATTCCATGTATCCTACTGGTGTTAAGTCTGTAGGAAAATAAATCGGAAAAAACGTATCAGAGTGGCGCAGCGGAACAATAAAAATTTTAGATCGTTAAATATCTCTTGATGCCATATACAATAAATCAACAACAATTAAAACTCATACCTCAAGGACGCCAATATGCAGGAGGAGAATGACTGGAGGCTTCAACCAACTAGCCTTCTCTACTATTCTCCAATTCCCGAATGGCTGAGTGTGTGGGCACTCTGAACCTCGATCGGTATGCTAGCACTGCTAGTCTTCTTCCGACCACCCAGATCTCTAAAGAACTTTATTGTCACGATGAGCTGTGCAACAATAAGCCTGCTCACCTGAGAGTCTGTGGTCTCAGAGAACTGGAGTGGCAGGACCTCTATTTATAGACCTGCATGAGGTGATTCTCTGAATTCGAATTGGACTAGGAAAAGATTTTCTCCCTTATCCAAACCAAAAAAATCCGAATTTTCCAAGGGAGAATCTCCACAATTAAATTCGGTTTTCCTAGGACAAATCCAATCCAAATCTAAACAAGATTTTAACTAGAATTTTATCTCCCTTTTTCAACCAAAAAATCTGAAATCTTTAGGAGAAAATCTTCTCCAAATTTTCGGCCACTTTTAGGATAAGGAAGAATCAAAATTCCACTAGGATTTTTCAAGCTAAATCTCATCTCAACCTTATCCAAAAATAACCGAATTTCCTAGGATTTAGGCTCCAAAATTTCGGCCACTTTTAGGGAGTAGAGAGAATCCAAATTCAACTAGGATTGAAGCTTGAATTTACCCTTGAATCTTATCCACAAAAACCGAATTTTCCATTGAGGATTATCCTCAAAAAATTCGCCCACTTTTGTTGGGATTTGGATTCAAAATTCAAGTAGGATTCTAACAAGATTATCCTCTCCAAATCCAACTCAAATTTGAATTTCAAACCTTGTGGATTTTCCACAACAAATTCGAATCATACTTGGACTGTGATTCAAAATTTGAATTTCAAATTTCAAATTCAAATTTCAAATTCAAATTTCAAATTTCAAATTTCAAATTTCAAATTTAAATTTCAAATTCAAATTTCAAATTCAAATTTCAAATTCAAATTTCAAATTTCAAATTTCAAAATTCAAATTTCAAATTTCAAAATTCAAATTTCAAATTCCACAAAACGGTTGTGTTTCATATTCTTGTTCTCATGGATAATTTTCTACAACTCCAATCCAATCTCAAATAAAATCATGGCAACTTTATTTGGAGTTCGAATAATTGTGTACTCTATTATCCAAAACAAAATCTGAATCCAACCGGAGAGAATCTTGTCTACCATCCTAATCCTGTGTCATCACCATCCATGCATAATAAACTAGCCAATAGCACACACAAATCAATTTGCCAAACGTTAAGGAATTATGTGGAGCTAGTAGAGGGACTGATTGGACATATATAATCGGGCTCCCGTGATTCCATATGATCATCATTCTGTACCGAACAACTCAATCATATGATCACTAATTTCAGAGTCACACCACTATAAACCTGAAACTGAACTCTCAATTATATACCGTATTACGTAAGCCTGTGACGAGCTACCATCCAATAACCTTGTCATATATGCAAAACCCTCATATGATATCCATGATCAGCCTTAGGTCAAAGTCCGTTTAATCCTACTGATCAGGCTATCTTAAAGTTCCATTATACTACCGAATCAAGAAAATGATTATTCACCATATGTGAATAAGAAGTCATCCGCCCAGCAGACGACCCAAGGCCTTGTCCATTTTCACATTCAGTATAATGCCTTTAAGAGGATACCTTTAACTCCTCAGAGCTATGATTCCGATATCTGCAAACAAACCCTTCATCGTATACAAGTCATGCACCCAACGAACTGGTCTATAAGCTTACTACCTCTGAGACGCTTTAGCCATTAGAACATCAAAGTACACAAGTCATATACATGAAGTAGTTCATTTACTCAGGATTAAGGTTATTGCACAATGAACGTCAAAAGCAGATTGATCCACTCATAGCGGACTACGTAGATCAATCACGCTTTAGTCCCGGTCTAATATGTCACCACCGAGCAACATATCCATGTCTCTACTTGGGAGTCCAGCTCCAGACAGTCAAGACAGACCGTCCCCTCCAAGGCTTTAGACAACATAATAGTCTTAACATGAGTTAGATGCTCGGTCTAACCCCATAGACTACAGACCATAGTTTAGACTGCTAACTTTAGAACATTCTCTTCTCGCATACAAAAATCCATTGCATGCAACGTTCTAACAGTTTTAACACAAGCAGTCAGTGAGTCATATTTGCTTACATTTACTTTAACATGTAAATAAGACGAGGACAGATAGCAATGTAATGAATAACCTCTAAGTATAATTTTATTATCCAGTTCAAAATGAATACATCAAAATGTCTCTAATACTTAGGGCATTTCCTAACAATCTCCCACTTGCCCTAAGCCAGCAGATGTGCCATGTTACGCATCCCCATCGCCTCTACATGCCTCTCAAAGCTTCTAGCTACCAATGTCTTAGTAAAGGGATCAGCGATGTTGTCCTCGGACGCGATCTTACATACATCCACTTGTCCTGTCTCCACATGCCCTCTAATTATGTGATACCTCCGATCGATGTGCTTGGTCCTCTTGTGGTGCCGAGATTCCCTTGTGTTGGCAATAGCCCCTGTATTATCACAGTAAAGTGTGATAGGCTTGTCAACACCCGGAATGACCTCAAGGTCTCTAAAGAACTTGCGGAGCCAAACCGCTTCTTTAGATGCCTCAGCCGCAGCCACATACTCAGCCTCCATAGTAGAGTCAGCTGTGCAGCCCTGCTTCACGCTCCTCCACACAATGGCGCCTCCTCCGAGTAAAAACACTGATCCAGATGTCGATTTCCTCGAATCCTTACAAGTCTGGAAGTCTGAGTCAGTGTATCCTACGGGTGTTAGGTCCCCTCCAGAATACACTAGCATATAATCCCTCGTTCTCTTAAGATACTTGAGTATATGCTTTACTGCTTGCCAGTGCTTGGTTCCAGGATTCGCTTGATATCGACTCACCATACCTACTGCAAAACATATGTCCGGGCGAGTGCAAAGCATAGCGTACATAAGGCTACCCACAGCGGATGCATAAGGGACCTTACTCATACGCTCTCTTTCTTCCGATGTCTTGGGACAGTCATCCAATGAAAGAGTTAAACCGGCAATAGAAGGTTGTGAGCCTTTCTTTGCCTCTAGCATTGCATATTTGTCAATTATTTTATCTATGTATGAAGCTTGGGATAACGCTATCATTTTGTTCTTTCGATCTCTGAAGAGACGAATGCCTAAAACATAATTAGCTTCTCCCAAGTCCTTCATGTCAAACTATTGGTGTAACCAAAGCTTGACCGATGATAAATTCCCTACATCATTCCCAATGAGTAGTATATCATCGACATAGAGTATCAGAAAGACCACTTTTCCATCCTTAATACGTTTATAAACACAAGGTTCATCAACGTTCTGCTCAAAACCAAATGTCTTAATCGCTTGATCAAACCTCTGGTTCCATGAGCGGGATGCCTGCTTTAATCCATAAATGGATCTAAGCAACTTGCAGACTTTCTTATCTTGGCCTTTTGCTACGAACCCTTCAGGCTGTATCATATAGATACACTCTTCAAGATGGCCATTCAAGAATGCCGTCTTGACATCCATTTGCCAGATCTCGTAATCGAGAGCCGCAGCAATGGACAGAAGAATACGGATAGACTTCAGCATAGCAATAGGCGAAAAGGTTTCCTCGTAATCGATTCCAGCCTTTTGCGTGTATCCCTTTGCAACCAGTCTAGCTTTGAAAGTTTCCACTCTCCCTTCCGCATCCTTCTTTCTTTTGTAGACCCATTTGCATCCAATGGGTTTTATCCCATCCGGCAAATCTACAAGTTCCCAAACAGAGTTGGATTTCATAGAATCCATCTCATTGTTCATAGCCTGTTTCCAAGATCTAGAATCAACATCCTTTATAGCTTCATCATATGTGACCGGATCTTCCTCATGCTCATGAGCCTCGACCTGGTATACCTCAGCATCATACATAAAGAAATTAGGTTTCTTAGAAACCCTCCCACTACGACGAGGCACCCTAAATTGTTGATCGTCTGCAGGTCTATCACTGGAACTTGGACTTGCGTCCAAGACCGAAATCTGTGGAGCAGTTCTTTCACCCGATAACTCCTCTAGCACCACTTTGCTTCGAGGTTTAAAGTCATTCATGTGACTTTCCTCCAAGAATGTCGCATGGGTTGAGACAATGACCTTTTGATCCTTTGGGTTATAGAACAGACCTCCTTTAGTTCCCTTTGGATACCCTACAAACATACACAATTCTGATCTTGGTTCCAACTTCTTCGCATCCCCATCCAGTACATGTGCCGGGCAGCCCCATATTCTCATATGTCCAAGGGAGGGCTTCCTGCCACGCCACAATTCATACGGAGTTCTAGGAATTGATTTGTTCGGAACCTGGTTCAGAATATAGCACGCCGTTTGTAAAGCATGTCCCCAAAATGATAATGGCAGCGTTGAGTAACTCATCATGGACCGTACCATATCCAATAAGGTCCTGTTTCTCCTTTCGGCTACACCATTCTGTTGTGGAGTACCAGGTGCAGTCAATTGGGATAAAATCCCATTCTCTACAAGATGTCCTAGAAATTCATTAGAGAGGTATTCGCCACCTCGATCAGATCGAAGTGTCTTTATGGATTTATCCAATTGCTTTTCCACTTCCGCACGATACTCTTTGAACTTGTCAAAGGTTTCGCTCTTGCGGTGCATCAGATACACATATCCATACCTCGAGTAATCATCTATGAAAGAGACATAGTACTCGAACCCTCCTCGTGCTGTGACGTTCATGGGGCCACATACGTCAGTGTGCACAATTTCTAAGAGCTCCTGTGCCCTTGAACCCTTAGCTCCAAATGACCTCTTAGTCATCTTACCCTCTAGACAAGACTCACATTGGGGAAGTCGTACCTCCTCCAGAGATTCCAGAGGACCGTCTTTCACCAATCTTTGAATCCTATCCTGATTAATATGACCAAGTCTTAAATGCCAAAGATATGCCTTGTTAGAGTGAGAAACTTTCAACCTTTTAGAGTTATCAATTAATTCAGTGTCAAGCAGTGAGTACATCTTTGGTCTGATCAAATATAGGTTTCCATCCATCCATCCAGAACAGATAAAAGACTTATTTCTACGAATATCAACTCTTTTACTAAAAGAAACTGAATAAGAATCCTTTATTAAACAAGCTACCGATATAAGGTTCCTCCTAAAATTAGGAACATAAAAACAGTCTTTCAATAAAATAAACCTAAATTGATCAAAATAAAGATGAACGTCTCCCACTGCCTCAGCCACTACAAAGCTACCATCTCCAGTCCGCAACGAGAGGCTCCTATCATGTAGACTTCTCGTTTCCACGAACCCCTGCATAGAAACACAAACATGATTAGTGGCGCCCGAATCAATGACCCATGTGTCTTTTGATTCTTCCACCAAACATGCTTCTAAGTAATGAAGTTCCTTACCTTCCTTGCCCTTGGAGGCTAGGAATTCCCGGCAAGCCTTCTTGAAGTGACCTACCTTCCCACAGTGGAAGCATTTGGACTTTTTAGGGTCCTTTGGCTTCTTGTTCTTCTTCTTCTTCTTCCCGTCCGAGACAGGAGGATTAGAAGAACTGGAAGCCACTTGCTTCTTATTTGGCCTCTTCCTCTTCCGTGAGGGATTGGAAGATTTCGCCAAATTGGCCTCTCCTTTAGGTCGGACCGTATCCTCATCCCTGATCATCCGCTCATAAGCCTGTAGTTGCTTCATGAGCTCTGTAAGTCCTAACTCCTTTGTCGCCAGATTGTATGCGGCCTTAAACCCCACAAAATCTTTAGACAGAGTCTTGAACACCATCTCGATCTGGGTGTTATAGTCCAACTCAGCACCATTCTCGGCAGCCTCAGCGAAGAATTCCATTAGAGTGATCATATGGTCCTTCACCGGAGCACCCGCCTTTTGCTTAGAGTTCATAATGCTGGTGATAGCGGACTGTCGAGCAAATTTTTCTTGGCCTCCGAACATGTCCTCCAGATTTTCCATGATCTCCCCAGCAACTTGATAAGTCTCATGCTGCTTTTGTAAAGCACTCGTCATGCTAGCAAGGATGTAGCATCGAGCTATCTCATTGGATTCTCTCCAACGATTATAGGCAACCGGGACCTCCTCAAGTGGTGTGTCAGGTTTGGGCCCAGGTGGGCATGGTTCGTCCAGTACGAACTTGTGTCTCTCGCAGCTGAGAACTATTAATAGATTTCTTTTCCAATCTTTATAATTGTCGCCATTCAACTTATTTTCAGTAAGTATCGAAATGAGGGGTGTCGGTGACATTTTGAACTGAAATAAAATTATACTAGACATCATTACAAAGCCCAAGCAAATATGCAGATAATTTAGCAAATAAAACATACAAGTATGTTCCTACATGAAACTTGAAAAAACATGTAGCATTGCAACGGTAATTCTCAGCATCTATTGCCCCAAGCCACCGAGGGGTGGTCATGAGAACAAATAGCCGGAACATGGACCCCGTCCAATTAATATATGTTACCTTAAATCCTCCAAGGTTAAGACATATATTAATAACCGCTTATTTGGCCACCAGTTTAGTTAACAGAGCTTCTAGGGAAGGTTAATAACTAAACGAGTCTTGAGTGTATAACTATTGTTTACGTAGCCCGATCCACGTCCTACCAAGCCACCGAGGGGTGGTCATGAATAGGATCGCACCCGAACACGTTTTCCACATAGGAGATCCAATCTAGTATACCGGCGGCGGTAAACACCTACCGAGGGGTGTGGTCAGGTCGGAACTGACGCGAGGCGTTACCATGCTTTCACATATGGATCAACAATGGAGGCCGTGGGTTTTGTTTGAAACCCTCTCCCACTCAATATTTTGAAAAACATGCAAGTTTTAACAAATTATGTATGATCAATATAGTATGAGCGGCACTCACCTATCCTATATGACATGTTATCAAATATGCATACAAAACATCCATCAATACATATTTATACATCCATGACATATCACAGAAAAATAATTGACAGAATAACCAAGCCATGGTTCCATCCTAGAACAAAGAAAATAAAGATTACAAAATTCCATCCAAAGCATTCTTTGGGTCTTGAATTTTGTTCCGTCTTCTTGTATCCATCTTTATGTAGCCTCTCCATTTATTTCTCATCCCATGAATTATTTAAAATTTAAATCTCCAAAAATTTAAATTTCAAATTCAAATTCCAAGTTTGAATTTCAAATTCAAATTCCAAGTTTGAATTTCAAATTTAAATTTCAAATTTAAATTTTAAACAATTTTAATCATCATGTGTAATAATATGTAATTTCAAAAATTTCAAATTTTCAATTACATATTTTTAAACATGATTTAAAATTAAATCTCAAATTTAAAAATCAAAATTTTCAAATTTTGGACTGTCGGACCGCCGCTCGTGAAGGCGGCAGCCGCCGTGGGCAGCCACCAACCCCGGAGGGGCTGGCAGCCCACGGCCGCCCCTTGTGCAGCCTGCCGGGCTGCAGGCCAAGCCTGCAGCACCAGGCTGCACGCCCAGACTGGGCGCAGCAGCTGGCAGGCTGTAGGCAGCACCTGCAGCCAGAGGCTGCACGCCCAGGCTGTGGCCAGCCTTGGGCAGGCCACGGCCACCCCTGGCTGCAGGCAGAGCCTGCGGCCGTGGGTGGTGTGGGCCTGTACAGGGGCTGCCGCAGCCCCATCCTGCCCGAGGGCAGGGGCTGCAGCCCCACCAAGGTTTGTCGGCCTATCCCGAGGGGTCGTGTCTCGATTTTCGTGTCATATTCCAATTTATCTTTTAGGATCTCCAAAATTAATTTGAATCCCAATTAAATTGAAATTTTCCACACAATCAAAATTTCAACCTTTAAATTAAATTTAACTTTTGGGAAAAATAAATTACGGTCTTCAATCTTCAATCTCCTCCAAGAATAATTACATAAAAAATTCCTATACCGTTTCCGGTGTACAAAATTCTATCCATAAAAATTCTAAGAGACAAAAATTAATATCCATGGGAAAATTACAGTGTTAATAAACTGCTCCCATGGTTACATAAAAAATTCCTAGATACTATTTTTCTAAATTCTAAGGAACCATAACTGGTATAAACAAGCATGCTTATAATAATTCAAAAAATTAAAATAACCACATACTTTATACATAATACATGATAACAACATAAAGGAACCCTAGAATGCCACTCTCTAAATATCAAATCCATACATAAATAAAAAGACTAAGTAATTGTCTAATTTATGTACATGGCATAGTCATGAGATGGCTCTGATACCAATTGTAGGAAAATAAATCAGAAAAAACGTATCAGAGTGGCGCAGCGGAACAATAAAAATTTTAGATCGTTAAATATCTCATGATGCCATATACAATAAATCAACAACAATTAAAACTCATACCTCAAGGACGCCAATATGCAGGAGGAGAATGACTGGAGGCTTCAACCAACTAGCCTTCTCTACTATTCTCCAATTCCCGAATGGCTGAGTGTGTGGGCACTCTGAACCTCGATCGGTATGCTAGCACTGCTAGTCTTCTTCCGACCACCCAGATCTCTAAAGAACTTTATTGTCACGATGAGCTGTGCAACAATAAGCCTGCTCACCTGAGAGTCTGTGGTCTCAGAGAACTGGAGTGGCAGGACCTCTATTTATAGACCTGCATGAGGTGATTCTCTGAATTCGAATTGGACTAGGAAAAGATTTTCTCCCTTATCCAAACCAAAAAAATCCGAATTTTCCAAGGGAGAATCTCCACAATTAAATTCGGTTTTCCTAGGACAAATCCAATCCAAATCTAAACAAGATTTTAACTAGAATTTTATCTCCCTTTTTCAACCAAAAAATCCGAAATCTTTAGGAGAAAATCTTCTCTAAATTTTCGGCCACTTTTAGGATAAGGAAGAATCAAAATTCCACTAGGATTTTTCAAGCTAAATCTCATCTCAACCTTATCCAAAAATAACCGAATTTCCTAGGATTTAGGCTCCAAAATTTCGGCCACTTTTAGGGAGTAGAGAGAATCCAAATTCAACTAGGATTGAAGCTTGAATTTACCCTTGAATCTTATCCACAAAAACCGAATTTTCCATTGAGGATTATCCTCAAAAAATTCGCCCACTTTTGTTGGGATTTGGATTCAAAATTCAAGTAGGATTCTAACAAGATTATCCTCTCCAAATCCAACTCAAATTTGAATTTCAAACCTTGTGGATTTTCCACAACAAATTCGAATCATACTTGGACTGTGATTCAAAATTTGAATTTCAAATTTCAAATTCAAATTTCAAATTCAAATTTCAAATTTCAAATTTCAAATTTCAAATTTCAAATTTAAATTTCAAATTCAAATTTCAAATTCAAATTTCAAATTCAAAATTCAAATTTCAAATTTCAAAATTCAAATTTCAAATTTCAAAATTCAAATTTCAAATTCCACAAAACGGTTGTGTTTCATATTCTTGTTCTCATGGATAATTTTCTACAACTCCAATCCAATCTCAAATAAAATCATGGCAACTTTATTTGGAGTTCGAATAATTGTGTACTCTATTATCCAAAACAAAATCTGAATCCAACCGGAGAGAATCTTGTCTACCATCCTAATCCTGTGTCATCACCATCCATGCATAATAAACTAGCCAATAGCACACACAAATCAATTTGCCAAACGTTAAGGAATTATGTGGAGCTAGTAGAGGGACTGATTGGACATATATAATCGGGCTCCCGTGATTCCATATGATCATCATTCTGTACCGAACAACTCAATCATATGATCACTAATTTCAGAGTCACACCACTATAAACCTGAAACTGAACTCTCAATTATATACCGTATTACGTAAGCCTGTGACGAGCTACCATCCAATGACCTTGTCATATATGCAAAACCCTCATATGATATCCATGATCAGCCTTAGGTCAAAGTCCGTTTAATCCTACTGATCAGGCTATCTTAAAGTTCCATTATACTACCGAATCAAGAAAATGATTATTCACCATATGTGAATAAGAAGTCATCCGCCCAGCAGACGACCCAAGGCCTTGTCCATTTTCATATTCAGTATAATGCCTTTAAGAGGATACCTTTAACTCCTCAGAGCTATGATTCCGATATCTGCAAACAAACCCTTCATCGTATACAAGTCATGCACCCAACGAACCGGTCTATAAGCTTACTACCTCTGAGACGCTTTAGCCATTGGAACATCAAAGTACACAAGTCATATACATGAAGTAGTTCATTTACTCAGGATTAAGGTTATTGCACAATGAACGTCAAAAGCAGATTGATCCACTCATAGCGGACTACGTAGATCAATCACGCTTTAGTCCCGGTCTAATATGTCACCACCGAGCAACATATCCATGTCTCTACTTGGGAGTCCAGCTCCAGACAGTCAAGACAGACCGTCCCCTCCAAGGCTTTAGACAACATAATAGTCTTAACATGAGTTAGATGCTCGGTCTAACCCCGTAGACTACAGACCATAGTTTAGACTGCTAACTTTAGAACATTGTCTTCTCGCATACAAAAATCCATTGCATGCAACATTCTAACAGTTTTAACACAAGCATTGAGTGAGCCATATTTGCTTACATTTACTTTAACATGTAAATAAGACGAGGACAGATAGCAATGTAATGAATAACCTCTAAGTATAATTTTATTATCCAGTTCAAAATGAATACATCAAAATGTCTCTAATACTTAGGGCATTTCCTAACAAAGTCCCCTCCAGATTATACCAAAATATAATCCCTTGTTCTCTTTAGATACTTGAGTATATGCTTCACGCTTGCCAATGCTTGATTTCAGGATTCGCTCGATATCGACTTACCGTACATATAGCAAAACAAATGTCAGGACGGTCATAAAGCATAGCATACATGAAACTACCTACAGCAGATGCATAAGTGTAATGACCCCATGTTCATGGAACCTAATTACTATGTAATAAGTAATTAAGTTAATGAATGCAGTATGCATTTTTTGGTTTGAATGAATTAAACGGGTGAAGAAACATTTAATTATTATTCATGTAGTGAACGGGACAACCGGGAGTGAAATCAATTTACCTTAATAAGTGTATGTGCGTATGAGACATGCAGTATCAAGAAAACCGGTCCAGGAGACCATTTCTTGACACAGAACTGATGAGCTAGTCATCAATACGCTCAGGCTGGTTATGTGAGCATAGTAGTGGAATTTGGCCTGATAAGTGCGCTGTATCGAGAAAAGTGGTCCAGATGACCTCTTCTCGCCAAGAAACTGACAAAATCGGAGTCAGAACACTCAGACTAGTTAGTTAAGCATAGAACAGTGAATTATAAATAGTAAATATGTAGTTTCAGGTTAATGGCTAAGACAGTCTTAATTTGACATAAAACTGATATATTTAGACTAAGTACTCTCAAATTAATCAATTGAGCGCAAAACACGTTTTTCAAGGCAGGAACATGCAGTACCTAAAAATTAGCCCAGATGACATCAGATGGACATCTAAATGATGAATTTGAAATCAGCACGTCCGAATTAGTTAGGATAAACTATGTTTGAAATTTCACACGAAAAAGCCTCGTTATGCGTGTGTAGTGTTGTGTAGACACAACCACAGTATCATAAATGAATAGTAAAATAGACACAAAATGGGCTCATAGATACTACAACCCAATCAGGAATGAATGGTATAAAAATCAGATCAAGAAAATCTAATTTCAGTTGAAATCTAGAACACCGCCGAAAAAGGGGCCGAACACTGTCAGGGGAAATTAGACTGTGAAGAGAAGACAACATAGATGATTTTTCCCCCATTAAAAACCATGTGCAATAGCTAGAAATGCATAAAAAGATAGCTGAAAAGTTGCCCTAAAATATTGATATAGGCTTGTATGCTTTTGGATTAAAAAATGCAAAAGTGATGGACAAGTCACTAGTAACTTTACAAGGCATTCAATGCATTTTTGGCCCCTTTTTCACCCAGGCCCCATCGGTTTTTGTGGGTAGCCAGTAGTAGAAATTTTGCCCCCCTTAAGCTTAGTTAATTTGGTTAATTAAGGTTGCTTAGTGTGACGCCCCTGATTTCGATCACCCACAACTATCATGAACCGACTTTCTTACCGATCAAGATAGCTCATGTGCCGAATCTGGGTCGTCAGTTTAAAGCTCTTTTTCTAATACATTCATTTCTCAAGCCCGAAAAGCTTGCCTATAAATTTTTTTTTAATACATTCTTTTTCCAAAAGAAAGCTAAATATAAAAGCCAGGTAAAATACAACACTAACTTCTAATTGTCCTTTTTGAGTACAACATAATGTATAATATACAAAATATTTATACTGCATATTTTTTTTTTCAATCTCTTCAATTCACTAACTTTGAAAGCTCAGCAGAAAACTTATGGCAGGGCTAAGTCTATGGTGAATTCACTATCCCTTGACACGCACACATCCTGTCGCCATCTATATATCTACTGGACAGGTTTCTTACCTACAACATGAACAAACTAGTGAGCTAACACGCTCAGTAAGTTCAAACATACTTAGTAAGAATCACACGGATTCAACAACATTAAAAATTCAATTTCCTATGAATAGTACTATTTATCATGGATAGTGACTATGAACATTGATCGATGAATAGTAACATTACCCTAACTAGTTACTATACATATTACTTTAACCGGATACTATTCACATTAGCTAACTAGTTACTATTCACATATCCTAACCGAAATCATTATACTTAATGTACACTTTGGTTATGCTCAATTATGATTTTTATCATATTATTGATTATTCATTCTCTATTTACGTTCTAGTATAGAGCTCTTTTTATGGCAGTACCGATATTAATCTTGCGTGTTGACTGGGAGGGCCTAGGGAGCGACCCTAGAACTTCGACCTCCACAGGCCTTATATCCCCGTAGTGTTAGGAAATGCCCTAAGCATTAGAGACATTTTGATGTATTCATTTTGAACTGGATAATAAAATTATATATAGAGGTTATTCATTACATTGCTATCTGTCCTCGTCTTATTTACATGTTAAAGTAAATGTAAGCAAATATGGCTTACTGACTGCTTGTGTTAAAACTATTAGAACGTTGCATGCAATGGACTTTTGTATGCGAGAAGACAATGTTCTAAAGTTAGCTGTCTAAACTATGGTCTATAGTCTATGGGGTTAGACCGAGCATCTAACTCATGTTAAGACTATTATGTTGTCTAAAGCCTTGGAGGGGAAGGTTTGTCTTGACTGTCTAGAGCTGGACTCCCAAGTAGAGACATAGATATGTTGCTTGGTGGTGACATATTAGACTTGGACTAAAGCGTGATTGATCTACGTAGTCCGCTGTGAGTGGATCAATCTGCTTTTGACGTTCATTGTGCAATAACCTTAATCCTGAGTAAATTAACTACTTCATGTATATGACTTGTGTACTTTGATGTTCCAATGGCTAAAGCGTCTTAGAGGTAGTAAGCTTATAGACCGGTTCGTTGGGTGCATGACTTGTATACGATGAAGGGTTTGTTTGCAGATATCGGAATCATAGCTCTAAGGAGTTAAAGGTATCCTCTTAAAGGCATTATACTGAATGTGAAAATGGACAAGGCCTTGGGTCGTCTACTGGGCGGATGACTTCTTATTCACATATGGTGAATAATCATTTTCTTAATTCGGTAGTATAATGGAACTTTAAGATAGCCTGATTAGTAGGATTAAACGGACTTTGACCTAAGGCTGATCATGGATATTATATGAGGGTTTTGCATATATGACAAGGTCATTGGATAGTAGCTCGTCACAGGCTTACGTAATACGGTATATAATTGGGAGTTCAGTTTCAGGTTTATAGTGGTGTGACTCTGAAATTAGTGATCATATGATTGAGTTGTTCGGTACAGAATGATGATCATATGGAATCACGGGAGCCCGATTATATATGTCCAATCAGTCCCTCTACTAGCTTCACATAATTCCTTAACGTTTGGCAAATTGGTTTGTGTATGCTATTGGCTAGTTTATTATACATGGATGGTGATGACACAAGATTAGGATGGTAGACAAGATTCTCTCCGGTTGGATTCAGATTTTGTTTTGGATAATAGAGTACACAATTATTCGAACTCCAAATAAAGTTGCCATGATTTTAGTTGAGATTGGATTAGAGTTGTAGAAAATTATCCATGAGAACAAGAATTTGAAACACAACCGTTTTGTGGATTTTGAAATTTGAAATTTGAATTTTGAATTTGAAATTTGAATTTGAAATTTAAATTTGAAATTCAAATTTGAAATTTGAATTTGAAATTTAAATTTGAAATTTGAAATTTGAAATTTGAATTTGAAATTCGAATTTGAAATTTGAAATTCAAATTTTGAATCACAGTCTAAGTGGGATTCAAATTTGTTGTGGAAAATCCACAAGGTTTGAAATTCGAATTTGAGTTGGATTTGGAGAGGATAATCTTGTTAGAATCCTACTTGAATTTTGAATCTAAATCCTAACAAAAGTGGACGAAATTTTTGAGGATAATCCTCAATGGAATTTCGGTTTTTATGGATAAGGTTCAAGGGAAAATTCAAGTTTCAATCCTAGTTGAATTTGGATTCTCTCCTTCCCTGAAAAGTGGCCGAAATTATGAAGGAAATCTCCTAGGAAAATTCGGTTATTTTGGATAAGGTTGAGATAAGATTCAAGCTTGAAAATCCTAGTGGAATTTTGATTCCCCCTTATCCTAAATGTGGCCGAATTTTTGGAGGAAAATCTCCTAGGAAATTTCAGATTTTTTGGTTGAAAAAGGGAGATAAAATTCTAGTTAAAATCTTGTTTAGATTTGGATTGGTTTTATCCTTAAAAAAACTGAATTTTATTGTTGGGATTTTCCCATGGAAAAATTCAGATTTTATGGTTATGGATAAGGGAGAATATCTTTTCCTAATCCAATTCGAATTCAGAGAATCACCTCATGCAGGTCTATAAATAGAGGTCCTGCCACTCCAGTTCTCTCAGATCACAGACTCTCAGGTGAGCAGGCTTATTGTTGCACAGCTCATCGTGACAATAAAGTTCTTTAGAGATCTGGGTGGTCGGAAAAAGACTAGCAGTGCTAGCATACCGATCGAGGTTCAGAGTGCCCACACACTCAGACATTCAGGAATTGGAGAATAGTAGAGAAGGCTAGTTGGTTGAAGCCTCCGGTCATTCTCCTCCTACAAGATTGGCGTCCTTGAGGTATGAGTTTTAATTGTTGTTGGTTTATTGTATATGGCATCATGAGATATTTAACGATCTAAAAATTTTTATTATTCCGCTGCGCCACTCTGATACGTTTTTACCGATTTATTTTCCTACACGTAGGACCTGAGAAACCCCCATCAATATGTTGGAGGGAACGTATGCCTTAATGGTTTTTTTTATTACCATCTTTCAATTATAGTTTTGACCAAGTGACATTAATCGTCACCCCAAGGTCACTATCCTCCATCGCCTGTAGGCCTTACTTATTCTCTTTTATCATTATCTAGGATATGTTATACTAACTAATCCCCAAATGTCCATAGGACTTTATATCTAGTGTATATCTAGTACATAATAAAATAACACAGTATTTCATGTTGCAGACATGAAAATGCTTAAACTTACCAATACTGTGCTAATGTCCACTTCCGGAACTCCTCCGTAGTTCTATCTCTAATTTGGCTTCCTACAGACATAATATTGTCTGTTAATATTCTCTATTAATTATCACTTTAAATATATTTACTTTGTGATAAATTTTACAAAGCATTTCAATTCATTATATAGTACACCGTCTACAACACGCCCGTGTCCCTAACCGTGTACCTCTCGGTTTTATTTTACACGGCCGTGTTTCACTGTTCATGCCCGTGTACTATTTAAACTCTAGATTTTTAACTTTAAAACCTCCATTTTGGATACTATAATTTTATTTAAGTTATTCTAGATCCTTTACGGACCTTTCCGAGCCTTTAGGAAATTTTTGGTCAAAATGACCATTTTGCCCCTATCAGGTCTCGGGACCGTAACTTCTCCGTTCTATCGTTTTTCTCAATCTTTCTAAGCCAATTATCTTAAAATAACATTTCCTAGGCTTCGGTATTATTTTACAGCTTTTTGGTACTAAAACCCTAATTGTTCATTTTCCGACCCGTGGGTACTATTCATCCATCTCCTAGGGTCGTTTCTCGTTTTTCGAGCGTTTCGGAGTCTTAAATGGCCATTTCACTACTCTTGAAACACTTTCCATCCTACCCCTGACCCTCGGTCCTCTAGAGGCTTAGGTTTCCTGTCCCGACCTAATATTTTTTCTCGTTTCCCAAAATACCCCTAACATGAAATTTTTTCCTGGTTTAGGCATTTTAGACTTTTAAGGGTGGTTTACTATTCTTTTTTGGGTTGATTTTCCATTTTCAATCCTAATCCACCGAGGGGTCCCGATTTCCTTCTTGAGTCCAATATTTTTACCCCTCGTTCCCTGAAATGCCCTTATGCCGTTTTAAAAATTTCGGCAGCATTTTCGCTTATATTTTAAGATTTCCCTGGCGTTAGGTACGCCTTAGAACCTTTGTAGCTGCCATGTACTAAACTAGAGGCCTATTTTATACAAAGTTTCCAAACTTTGTATAAAAATTTTCCATATAAATCAATATTCAAAAATCCATACACAACAACAAAATTTTCCAAACTAGCCTTGGTTTATCATGTTAATCATCACCAAAATTTTTCATCACAACATTTCAAATATCACATATCACTCTTAGGTTTTCTAATGTGTAAATCAACATCAAAACCTAACAAAATTTTCATTCCAACCCTAGCATTAGCCACGGATTTTTCATGCAAATCACATAGAAAATCTCGCTTTCTTTCCTAGGGTTTTTAACAACATTCCATATTCTCATTCAACAATAAAAATTTCCCATTTTCTAGTGTTCATAACCCATGGATTTTAGCATGAAAATTCATCAAAATTTCCTTATTTCTTAATTCTAATTCATGCTTGATTCAACATATAATTAAATGAACATAAACACTAAACCAAATCATTAATTCCCAATCATTTTTCACACCACTAATGCCACAGATTTCTTATGGACACATGCAAAATTTTTGCTTGTTTCTAAACCCTAAATCATGATTTAAATTTTACAACATCAAACAAATCATATCATCATCACAACATCAACTTTTTCAATGTTTTCCCACTCTACATAACCACGGATTTTCACTAAGAAAATCAAAGAGAAATGCTTCAATTTAGAAGCTTACCTTATCTAGTTAATGTCTTGATACTAGAAATGTAATGGAAGCTTATTTTGGTGTGAAATTTAAAACAAAATTTTGGCTTAATGGGGGGAAAGGCCATGGATTTTTGGCTGAAAAAGGGCAAGAGTTTGGCTTACTTTTTCCATTTTTTTGAATGATTTTGGATGCCTATTTATAGGCAAAAGCCAAGGGTTTTTTAGCAAAATTTTCCAACAATTTGCTAATTGTTCAAGGACTAAAGTGTAATAATTTTGGGGCCAAAATAGAATTTTTTTCTTCCTTTCCAAGTGGTCGAATGGCCTTTTAGATAAATTCCTAAATTTAAAATTTTTTTTAATCATTTTGGCATGATCTAAGCCATTGATCAAAAAGTAAAATGATCCTAGCCATACACCTTTTATCTTACTTTCCAAACCAAAAAAATAAAATGGATTTATGACATCAACATGATGATGTCATCCTATTATATTAATTCATTAATTAATTCGTGGTCAAATTTTGACTAAAAGCCGATCCGAATGGAACTTTACCGAAATCGCGTAGGCGGGTTCCGGGCACCTCCGGTGCGATTGGTTTGTTTTATTTTGCTTCCATTTGGTCAGATTTCTCTATCGTAAATTTCTATCGTTTTAGTGTATTTCGATGCATTCTCTAGGGTTTTTGGCTCTGATTTAGAACCGTCTCACCCAATTATGTCTGGTAAAATTTTCCATCCCCGAACTCACTCATTTTAACACTGCTAGAACATTTTTATAGTATTCTTAACAGTATTAAAACACAACTTTTACATATTTTATTCATTAAAATTAATACATACATACAATTTTAATCTACTCCGAGAGTTTGAAATTCCCGGTTATCACATTCACCCCTACTTATAGAATTTTCATCCTCGAAAATTTAAAATAAGTTAGGGTACAAATTTCTAATTTTATCTTCCTGTTCCCATATAGCCTCGTCAATGTTGTGATTTTTCCACAGCACTTTGACTAATGGGATTGTTTTATTCCTCAAAACTTTATCTCGCGTGCTAGAATTTGAACAGGTCTTTCTCTATAGGTTAGGTCTCCCTAAATCTGGATCGGTTCATGTTTCAGCACATGGGACGGATCTGATATATACTTCCGTAACATCAACACGTGAAACACATTATGCACTACCGATATTTCTGGAGGTAATGCCAATCTATAGGCAACTTTACTAATGCGTTCGATGATCTCGTATGGCCCAATATATCTTAGACTCAAATTTCCCCTTCTTCCCGAACCGTATTTTTCCTTTCATCAGTGAAACTCTTAGGAATACGAAATCCCCTTCATTGAACTCCAGGGATCTTCGTCTTTTGTCCGCATAGCTCTTTTGTTGGCTCCGGGTTATCTTCATCTGTTGCTGTATTTTTGTAACTGCATCCACTGTCTTTTGTACAAAATCCATCTTGTGCAGTCGTTTCCCTTATAGGTCGTACCAGTGAACTGGTGATCTACACTTCCTTCCGTACAAAGCTTCATAGGGTGCCATACCTATCAAAGCTTGGTAGCTGTTGTTATATGCAAACTCTACCAATAGAAGTTTCTCATTCCAGCTCCCCTGGAAATCTGTTGTACACGCACGCAACATGTCCTTTAATGTTTGGATAGTTCGCTCAGATTGCCCATCTGTCTGTGGATGAAATGCTGTGCTTAGACACACTTCTGTTCCCGTAGCTTCTTGCACACATGTCCAGAAGTTTGAAGTAAGTCATGGATCACGATATGACACAATAGATTTAGGAACTCCACATAGCCTGACTATGTGGTTAACATATAAGCTCGCTAACTTTTCCAATGAGAAAGTCATTTTTACTGCAATTAACCTTGTCATCTTTGTCAATCTATCTACAATAACCCAAATGGCATCATAGCCTTCTCGGGTCTTCGGTAGTCCTGCCACAAAGTCCATTGTGATATGTTCCCATTTCCACTCAGGAATCTCCAGTGGCTCTAACTTTCCGCCTAGATGACGATGTTCAGTCTTAACCTTTTTAGCACATCATACATTCGTTTACAAACTCAGCCATATCCTTCTTCATCCCTTTCCACCAGAATTACAGCTTCAAGTCTTGGTACATCTTACTGGCTCTGGGATGTACTGAATAGGGCATTTCATGGGCTTCTGCCATAATTTACCTTCTTAATCCTTCATCATCTGGAACTTGAATTCTCCCCTGATGTCGGATTAGTCCATCTTTAGGCACTTCCTCCTACAAACTTGCTAGCTTCGGATCTCGTTTCTGAGTTTCTTGAATATCTTCATACAACGTTGACTCCAATTGTAATGCAGCTAGCTTTCCAGCTATTAGCTCCATCTCCAGCATGTTGATTTCTTATTGTAATGGCTTTGGAAATTTTCCAATCGGTAGTTACTGCAGAGCAGTAGATTTCCTACTTAACGCATCTGCAACGCGATTGGCTTTTCCCGAATGATAGAGGATTTTGCAATCATAATCCTTTACCAGCTCCAACCATCTCCTTTGCTGCATATTTAACTCCTTCTGTGTGAAGAAATATTTCAGACTCTGGTAGTCAGTATAAATCTGATACTGAGCTCCATATAGATAGTGTCGCCAGATCGTTAACGCGAACACTACTGCGGCAAGCTCCAAATCGTGTATGGGATAATTTTTCTCATTGTCCTTTAATTGACGCGAGGCATAGGCAATCACCTTGTCACCTTGCATCAGGACGGCTCCTAATCCCATCTTTGAGGCGTCACTATATATCACAAACATATGCCCTTCAGTCGAAAGTGTAAGTGTTGGTGTGCTCGTTAATCGTTTCTTTAGCTCTTGGAAGCTTTTTTTGCACTGTTCAGTCCATTCATACTTCTTTTCCTTGCATGTAAGCACCGTGATAGGAGTGGTGAGTTGCGCGAATCCTTCAACAAATCTTCAATAATAGCTGACTAGACCTAAGAAACTCCATATTTCAGTCATGTTCTTAGGTGTGGGCCATTCGTTGATTGCCTCTACTTTTGCAGGATCCACAGCGATTCCTTCCTTGGAAACCACATGTCCAAGAAAATATACTCTATCCAGCCAGAATTCACATTTTGAGAATTTGGCATAGAGTTGATTCTTCCTTATTATCTGCAAGACAGTCTTCAAATGCTCCTCATGCTCCTCGCGAGTCTTTGAATATATAAGTATGTTATCGATAAACACAATAACAAACTTATCCAGATATTCTCTAAAGACTTGATTCATCAGGTCCATAAAAGCTGCTGGCGCATTTGTTAACCCAAACGGCATCACAAGGAATTCGTAATGACCGTAGCGAGTCTGAAATACGGTTTTGGGGATGTCACTCTCCTTGATCCTCAGTTAATGATATCCTAATCGTAGATCAATCTTGAAGAATACTACTGCACCTGTTAGTTGATTGAACAAATCATCAATTCTAAGTAATGGATACCTATTCTTGACAGTGACCTTGTTCAACTCCCGATAATCGATGCACATCCAAAATGATCTATCCTTCTTCTTAACAAACAGTACTAGAGCACCCCATGGGGAATAGCTCGGGCGTATGAATCCTTTGTCAAGAAGCTCCTTCAGCTGTTCTTGTAACTCTTTTAACTCTGCCAGTGCCATCCGGTATGGTGCCTTTGAGATAGGTGTAGTTCCTGGCATCAACTCAATCTCAAAGGAAATTTCTCGTTCAGGCGGTAATCCTGGTAATTCCTCTAGAAAGACATCAATGAATTCCTTCACAATATGAACGTCTTCAGGTTGGAGCTTTCATTCTTTTGTCACGTCCAATATACATGCTAGGTATCCAGCACAACCACTAGACATTAGCCTCCTTGCTTCCATTGAGTTGATCATTATCTTCTTTGATCTAAGTGACGTATTGACGTACTCAAATCCCTCTTCTTGGTCAGGTTGAAATCCTATCTTCCGCTTCCGATAATCAATCGTGGCTTGATACTTCCCTAGGAAATCCATTCCTAGTATTACATCATAGTCGGCAAGCTCCATCACAATCAATTCTGCAAACAATTCCCTATTTGTCATCATTATTGGCACATGCGGTAGCCAATAATTGGACATCAGGACTTCCCCTGAGGGTAGTGCAGTTCTAAACGTCATACCCATATTGTCTTTAGGATATCCTATCCTATTTGCAAACTGGTATTAAATGAAAGAATGCATAGCTCCAGAGTCAAATAAAACAGACGCCAAATTATTAGCGATCAAAAGCTGACCTATCACTACATTTGACGTTCTAGCTTCTGCCTCTTGCTTTATGTATACCATGACTTTAGCATTTGCTTGGGGCAAGCATTCTTGTCTTTCCTGCCTCTCAGAATGGGATAAACCTTCAATTTTAGCCTGTAGTGAATGTGCTTGGGAACGTTGCTGTTGTGGCTAAGATGAACCTTACGCATTTTGTCTATTTTCTGGACAATTTCTGGCAAAATGACCGTCCTTCCCACATTAGAAATAGGCATTTAGGGCAAATCTGCATCGGCCTGCATGTCTCTTTCTGCAGACTACACAGTCTCTAACAATAGGGCCAGCATTATTGTTTGTTCTCCTCTACTGGTTCCTATTTCCATAATTATTCCCCTTTCTTTTCCCCTGGGACTGTTAACCGGAAGTACTTGGCTGCCCAGCCTTAGTATTCTGATTCGGTTTACTACTTTGTCTGGCTTGGGATCCAACTTGTACAACTTTAGCTAACACCTTTTCCTTCTTCTTAGCGTCCCAAATCTTTTCTTTCTCTTCCTTCTGTCGGACCAGAAAATATTCTACCCTTAGCGCATGACTAACACAATAAGATACAGTGTCAGGTGGTGTCAACCCACTGTCCACTAATGCTGAGATCTTAGGGTGGAACATTCCCAGCATTTTCTGGATTTTCTCTCTCTCGGTGGTGATAGTGTATGGGCACAGTCGGGACAGCTGATCAAACTTGCTACAGACTTCTATCACTGTTATATCCACTTGCTTCAACTCTGTGAATTCTCGTTGTTGTGGTCACAATAGTGCAGGATTATAATATTTCTAGTAAACTCGTCCAGAAAGTCCAACCAAGACATCGTATACATATTTCTTCTCAACTTGACAGATTTCCACCAAAACCCCACATCTTTTTTCAGAACGAAGGACCCATACATAATCTTCTCCTGATCATTCAGCTCCATAAATTCCCATATCATGTGGAGTGAAGACAACCACTCCTCTGCTTCTAAAGGGTTTGTGGAGCCCTCGAACTCCGGTGGCCTCATTCATCAAAATCTTTCATATAGTGGGTCAGGATTGGCCCTGGGTTATGGTTGGGGTTCTACTACTTCTTCTGGTACCACTAGTGGCACTTCTAGTTCTGGTGCGACCATTTGTGGATCTTGGCCCTCACCTTGTTCTTATCTCTGTTCCATTTGCTCGAGTTTTTATCTTAACTCAGCATTTTCTCTCATTTGGGCTTCTATTAGAGCTTCCAATTCATCCACTCTCTCTGACAGGACTAGACGCCCTCTCATGTTCCTCAATTAGGGTATAAAGGGGTTACCCTCTGTCGTAGGTCAATGGTGAGTCCCTTCCAAAATACGTCACAAAAGTCATCATTTGTGATGTTGGACAGAGGACATGTTCTTACGACGCTATCCTGAAATCTAACTGCATACAAGAATACAATATCGCTCAGCATCATTTGCTATCTCTCTGCCTTCAGGACAAAGTCTCTGACATCCGCATAATTAGGAATAGTCGGTTGTGGCAATACTGTCCTACTCTCAGGAGGGTCTACAATTGGTGCTACATTCTTCTGTGGAAACTGCTCTAGCATGACTTGGCGAAATTCGGCCCAATCTAGTGTTAATAGCATCTCTTGATGACAATACTCTCGATATAACCGTGCGTCCTTGCGGAATGTGCCAATGGCCATCAAAATCCAACAATCCTCATCTATATCACACTGGCGCATGATAACCTTGATGTCATGTAGCTAATCCTGTGTAGAGATCTCTTGTTGACCTCCCCCGAACGCAGGTGGATGACTGCCTCTAAAAGCATGTACGTCTCGCACTGACACCCTTGCTCCTATACGAGCTTGATCTCCCACCACTGGAATGTCTACTGCTATTGGTGGGTTTACGATCGGTCGCGAAGGTGGTGCTTGTACCAGTGCCAGCACTATAATCCTCGACGCTAATGGCTCAGGTAGTAGTGGTCGTTGTACTGGTCGTCGCATCATGGATGGTCTGATCACGGGCCTAGTTCACAACCGCATCAGTCTTCTCGGTTGTTATGGGTGAGGTCTCACGTATAGTGGTCTAGTCATCTTATATCCTACAAAATATATATAACCTCGAATAAATGTAAAGTTAACTAACTTAAAGAAAGCTAACTTACTTGGATTGACGAGCAGATCGCACTTCGTGCCAATAGGGATATTATCAACTGCTCTGATACCAACCTGTGACGCCCCTAATTCCAATCACCCATAACTGTCATGAACCGACTCTATTACTGATCAAGACAGCTTGTGTGCCGAATTTGGGTCGTCAGTTTAAAGCTCTTTTTCTAATACTTTCATTTCTCAGGGCCCGAAAATCTTGCCCATAAATTTTTTTTTCTTTTTAATACATACTTTCTCCAAAAGAAAGCTAAATATAAAAACCAGGTAAAATACAACACTAACTTCTAATTGTCCTTTTTGAGTACAACATAATGTATAATATACAAAATATTTATACTGCATATATTTTTTTTTCAATCTCTTCAATTCACTAACTTTGAAAGCTCAGCAGAAAACTTATGGCAGGACCAAGTCTACGGTGAATTCCCTATCCCTTGATACGCACACATCCTGCCACCATCCATATATCTACTGGACAAGTTTCTTTCTACAACATGAACAAACTAGTGAGCTAACAGGCTCAGTAAGTTCAAACATACTTAGTAAGAATCACACGGATTCAAAAACATTAACAATTCAATTTCCTATGAATAGTACTATTTATCATGAATAGTGATTTAAACATTGCCCAATGAATAGTAACTATTACCCTAACTAGTCACTATTCACATTACTCTAACTGGATATTATTCACATTAGCCTAACCGATTACTATTCATATATCCTAACCGAAATCATTATACTTAATGTACACTTTGATTATGCTCAATTATGATTTTTATCATATTATTAATTGTTCATTCTCTATTTACTTCCTAGTATAGAGTTCTTCTTATGTCAGCACTGATATTAATCTTGCGCCCTGACTGGGAGGACCTAAAGAGCAACCCTAGAGCTTCGGCCTCCACAGCCCTTATATCCCCGTAGGACCTGAGAAACCTCCATTAATATGTTGGAGGGATGATACGCCTTAATAGTTTTTATATTACCATCTTTCAATCATAGTTTTGACCAAGTAACATTAATCGTCACCTCAAGGTCGCTATCCTCCATCGCCTGTAGGCCTTACTTATTCTCCTTTATCATTATCTAGGATATGTTATACTAACTAATTGCCAAATGTCCATAGGACTTTATATCTAGTGTATATCTAGTACATAATAAAATAACACAGTATTTCATGTTGTAGACATGAAAATGCTTGAACTTACCAATATTGTGCTAATATCCACTTCCAGAACTCCTCTGCAGTTCTATCTCTAATTTGGCTTCCTACTGACATAATATTGTCCATTAATATTCTCTATTAATTATCATTTTAAATATTTTACTTTGTGATAACTTTTACAAAGCATTTCAATTCATTATATGGTACACGGTCTGCAACACGCCCATGTCCCTAACCATGTACCTCTCGGTTTTATTTTACACGGTCGTGTTTCACTGTACACGCCCGTGTACTATTTAAACTCTAGATTTTTAACTTTAAAATCTCCATTTTGGATCCTAGAATTTTATTTAAGTTATTCTAGATCCTTTACGGACCTTTCCGAGCCTTTAGGAAATTTTTGGTCAAAATGACCATTTTGCCCCTATCGGGTCTTGGGATCGTAACTTCTCTGTTCTATCATTTTTCTCAATCTTTCTAAACCCAATTATCTTAAAATAACATTTCCTAGGCTTCGGTATCATTTTATATCATTTTGGTGCTAAAATCCCTAACTGTTCATTTTTCGACCCCCGGGTACTATTCATCCGTCATCTAAAGTCGTTTCTCGTTTTTCGAGCATTTCGGAGCCTCAAATGGCCATTTCACTCCTCTTAAAACACTTTTAATCCAGCGCCCAACCCTCGGTCCTCGAAAGGCTCGGGTTTCCTATCCCAACCTAATATTTTTCCTCGTTTCCCAAAATAACCCTAACATGAAATTTTTTCCTGTTTTAAGCGTTTTAAACATTAAGTGTCGGTTTACTATTCCTTTTTGGGTTGGTTTTCCATTTTCAATCCTAATCCACTGAGGGGTCCCGGTTTCCTTCCCGAGTCCAATATTTTTGCCTCTTGTTCCTTGAAATGTCCTTATGCCGTTTTAAAAATTTTGGCAGTATTTTCGCTTATATTTTAAGGTTTCCCCGGTGTTAGGTACGCCTCAGAACCTTTTTACCTGTCACGTATTAAACCAGAGGCCTATTTTATACAAAGTTTCCAAACTTTGTATAAAAATTTTTCACATAAATCAATATTCAAAAATCCATACACAATAACAAAATTTTCCAAACTAGCCTTGGTTTATCATGTTAATCATCACCAAAGTTTTTCATCACAACATTTCAAATATCACATATCACTCTTAAGTTTTCTAATGTGTAAATCAACATCAAAACCTAACAAAATTTTCATTCCAATCCTAGCACTAGCCACAGATTTTTCATGCAAATCACATAGAAAATCTTGCTTTCTTTCGTAAGGCTTTTAACAACATTCTATATTCTCATTCAACACCAAAAATTTCCCATTTTCTAGTGTTCATAACCCACGGATTTTAGCATGAAAATTCATCAAAATTTCCTTATTTCTTGATTCTAATTCATGCTTGATTCAACATATAATTAAATGAACATAAACACTAAACCAAATCACCAATTCACAATCATTTTTCACACCACTAATGCCACATGTTTATTATGGACACATGCAAAATTTTTGCTTGTTTCTAAACCCTAAATCGTGCTTTAAATTCTACAACATCAAACAAATCATATCATCATCACAACATCAACTTTTTCAATGTTTTCCCACTCTACATAACCACGGATTTTCACTAAGAAAATCAAAGAGAAATGCTTCAATTTAGAAGCTTACCTTATCTAGTTGATGTCTTGATACTAGAAATGTAATGGAGGCTTATTTTGGTGTGAAATTTGAAACAAAATTTTGGCTTAATGGGGGGAAAAGGCCACGGATTTTTGGCTGAAAAAGAGCAAGAGTTTGGCTTAGTTTTGTGGGTATATAAATCGGTAAAAACGTATCAGAGTGGCGCAGCAGAACAATAAAAAAATTTTAAGATCGTTAAATATCTCATGACGCCATATACAATAAACCAACAACAATTAAAACTCATACCTCAAGGACGCCAATCTTGCAGGAGGAGAATGACTGGAGGCTTTAACCAACTAGCCTTCTCTACTATTCTCCAATTCCCGAATGGCTGAGTGTGTGGGCACTCTGAACCTCGATCGGTATGCTAGCACTACTAGTCTTCTTCCGACCACCGAGATCTCTAAAGAACTTATTGTCACGATGAGTTGTGCAACAATAAGCCTGCTTAACTGAGAGTCCGTGGTCTAAGAGAACTGGAATGGCAGGACCTCTATTTATAGACCTGCATGAGGTGATTCTCTGAATTCGAATTGGATTAGGAAAAGATATTCTCCCTTATCCATATCCATAAAATCTGAATTTTCCATGGGAAAATCCCAACAATAAAATTCGGTTTATTTAGGATAAATCCAATCCAAATCTAAACAAGATTTTAACTAGAATTTTATTTCCCTTTTTCAACCAAAAAATCCGAAATTTCCTAGGAGATTTTCCCTCCAAAAATTCGGCCACATTTAGGATAAGGGAGAATCAAAATTCCACTAGGATTTTCAAGCTTGAATCTTATCTCAACCTTATCCAAAATAACCGAATTTTCCTAGGAGATTTTCTCCATAATTTCGGCCACTTTTCCGGGAAGGAGAGAATCCAAATTCAACTAGGATTGAAACTTGAATTTTTCCCTTGAACCTTATCCACAAAAACCGAAATTCCATTGAGGATTATCCTCAAAATTTCGTCCACTTTTGTTAGGATTTAGATTCAAAATTCAAGTAGGATTCCAACAAGATTATCCTCTCCAAATCCAACTCAAATTCGAATTTCAAACCTTGTGGATTTTCCACAACAAATTCGAATCCCACTTGGACTGTGATTTAAAATTTGAATTTCAAATTTCAAATTCGAATTTCAAATTCAAATTTCAAATTCGAATTTCAAATTCAAATTCTAAATTTCAAATTCAAATTCAAATTCAAAATTCAAATTTCAAATTTCGAAATTCAAATTTCAAATTTTAAAATTCAAAATCCACAAAACGATTGTGTTTCAAATTCTTGTTCTCATGGATAATTTTCTACAACTCCAATCCAATCTCAAATAAAATCATGGCAACTTTATTTGGAGTTCGAATAATTGTGTACTCTATTATCCAAAACAAAATCTGAATCCAACCGAAGAGAATTTTGTCTACCATCCTGATCCTGTGTCATCACCATCCATGCATAATAAACTAGCCAATAGCATACACAAATCAATTTGCCAAACGTTAAGGAATTATGTGGAGCTAGTAGAGGGACTGATTGGACATATATAATCGGGATCCCGCAAATCCATATGATCATCATTCTTTACCGAACAACTCAATCATATGATTACTAGTTTCAGAGTCACACCACTATAAACCTGAAACTGAACTCCCAATTATATACCGTATTACGTAAGCCTGTGACGAGCTACTATCCAATGACCTTGTCATATATGCAAAACTCTCATATGATATCCGTGATCAGCCTTAGGTCAAAGTCCGTTTAATCCTACTGATCAGGCTATCTTAAAGTTCCATTATACTACCGAATTAAGAAAATGATTATTCACCATATGTGAATAAGAAGTCATCCACCCAGCAGACGACCCAAGGCCTTGTCCATTTTCACATTCAGTATAATGCCTTTAAGAGGATACCTTTAACTCCTTAGAGCCATGATTCCGATATCTGTAAACAAACCCTTCATCGTATACAAGCCACGCACCCAACGAACCGATCTATAAGCTTACTACCTCTGAGACGCTTTAGCCATTGGAACATCAAAGTACACAAGTCATATACATGAAATAGTTCATTTGCTCAGGATTAAGGTTATTGCACAATGAACGTCAAAAGTAGATTGATCCACTCATAGCGGACTACGTAGATCAGTCACGCTTTAGTCCCGGTCTAATATGTCACCACCAAGTAACATATCTATGTCTCTACTTGGGAGTCCAGCTCTAGACAGTCAAGACAAACCGTCCCCTCCAAGGCTTTAGACAACATAATAGTCTTAACATGAGTTAGATGCTCGGTCTAACCCCATAGACTACAGACCATAGTTTAGACCGCTAACTTTAGAACATTGTCTTCTCGCATACAAAAGTCCATTGCATGCAACGTTCTAACAGTTTTAACACAAGCAGTCAGTGAGCCATATTTGCTTACATTTACTTTAACATGTAAATAAGACGAGTACAGATAGCAATGTAATGAATAACCTCTATATATAATTTTATTATCCAGTTCAAAATGAATACATCAAAATGTCTCTAATGCTTAGGGCATTTCCTAACAAGTTTTTCCATTTTTTTTTGAATGATTTTGGATGCCTATTTATAGGCAAAAGCCAAAGGTTTTTTAGCAAATTTTTCCAACGATTTGCTAATTGTTCAAGAACTAAAGTGTAATAATTTTGGGGCCAAAATAGAAATTTTTTTTCTTCCTTTCCAAGCGGCCGAATGGCCTTTTAGATAAATTCCTAAATTTTAAATTTTTTTTATCATTTTGACGTAATCTAAGCCATTGATCAAAAAGTAAAATGATCCTAGCCATACACCTTTTGCCTTACTTTCCAAACCAAAAAAATAAAATGGATTTATGACATCAACATGATGATGTCATCCTATTATATTAATTCACTATTAATTTATGGTCAAATTTTGACCGAAAGCTGATCTGAAAGTAACTTTACCGAAATCACGTTGGCGGGTTTCGAGTGCCTCCCGTGCGATCGATTTGTTTTATTTTGCTTCCGTTTGGTCAGAATTCTCTATCGTAAATTTCTATCGTTTTAGTGCATTTCGATGCATTCTCTAGGGTTTTTAGCTCTGATTTCGAACCGTCTCACCCAATTATGCTCGGTAAAATTTTCCATCCCCGAACTCACTCACTTTAACACTGCCAGAACATTTTTACAGTATTCTCAATAGTATTAATAAACAACTTTTACATTTTTTATTCATTAAAATTAATACATACATACAATTTTAATCTACTCTGAGAGTCTGAAATTCCCAGTTATCACACTTGGAGTTGATTAAACTTGCTTAGGTTTGCCTATAAAAAGGGGTGCTTGGCATTAGGTTCTACTTTCTTCTTTTGTACACCCAAAAGCCCCTGAAGAGAACACAAGCCTTTCTCCCCTTTTTTCTCTAAAAATCCAACGCCCCTTGTAGCCCTAAATACCCAAAAAATTAGCCAAAATTCTAACCAAAAATTAACCCCATTCAAGCTTGTGTTGGAGGCTTCCACTCAAGTCATTTCAAAGTCATTTCAAGGGAAGGTCCTAGAACCGATCTTTGTAGTTTTAGTTGTTATTTTAGCTTGACAATAAGAGAAAATTTTTGATGTCCCCTCCTAGCACAAGCCGACCCCGTCTCCCCTTGGTCCACACGGCAATTTTTGGTCACCCTTGGTTCGGTTGTGCTTGTTTCGAAGCACACATAGATAAAACCCAAAAACCCCTCCTTTTGAGATTTAGTTTCGTTTAAGTTTTGAGATCAAGTGATTTATGTGTATTTATTTGAGCAATGGGTTGTAATAATCTTTATTTTGAGCTCATAGCATCTTGGTTTTGTATTTTTGTGGTCGTATGCTTGAGCTTTAAGTTTTGCAGAGGGATATGTGAATGGACATTTAGGGTTGGCTGGGAACCAACCTGTCCCAGTTTTTAGGCCACGATTTTGGCCATTTTAGAACTTGTTATGGTCTGATTTTGGGAATTTGTAAAACATGAAGTTTTAACGAAATTCATTTTGAGCATTTTAGCCTTTGGCCAAAAATGACTCTAAAATAGGTTTTCAAGGTAGTTTCCAACCGGAGTTCAAAACTGTGACTGAAATCCTAAGAAATAGGAATAGTTGCAAATTTTTATAAAAATGACCAAATTAGAGTCTGAACTAGACTCTGGACTCAACACGAAAGTTTTAGCTCTCATTGAAATCTTTAAGATGACCTGTGTGAGTTTTAAAAATTTGGCAGTTTCGGGCCCCAAACAAAGCAGTTTTTAAACAACTGTAAAATTAGAATTTTTCTAAAGCTAGGCACGAGTTTTAGCTATAGGTTTTGAGTGCTTCGGACCCGTTAGAGGTTAAACCAAGCTCCGAGGTTAACATGAAATTTGTTCATCTCATCGAGGACTAAAAGTTTCATGTTCGTCAAATTCACAAATTAAATCGTTTCGAATAAGTTTGAAATAGCTTTCTATAAAATGGTTCAAGAACCACTTTTAAATATGAACACTTTTAAAATGGAAAAATGGTTTTGATAAAACACCCCCCACCTTCCAACGGGTAATATGGGGACAGTTCTAAAGAGCATAGATTTTCCCCAAAATTTTATAAGATTTCTAAAACAATTTTCTTAAAAAAAAAAAAAGGTAGAGGTAACCTGATTGGCTACTACACCAAATACGCAAAGTAACTCGGTAGGCTACATAGTCAATAGTGCGCTAGGTAACCCAGTCAGTTGACTGGTCGGTTAACCAATCAAGGATCGAGTTTGAATGGGATAGTGAGAGACGGTGATTAATTTGTCAAGTATACAAATTACTTAACAAATTAATCAAGCATGATTAGAAATTAGATACCAAATCCCCAAAGTGGAGCAGTTGGGTACTGATAGGCATCAGTACCATACAACAATAAAAATTTATAGTCACTAATGGCCGTAGTGACCTAAGAACAAAGTTTAACAAAGATGCATTACGATTATAGGTCGTTACTTGTAATTTTCAACAGAGGCGGCTGACAAGTAAGTACAACTCCACCTACAGCATAAGCAAAAATGAGTTTAAAATGTTATTTTTACTCTATGTTAAGTATGCAAATCATGTATGGTTGTTGCATAGCATGTTAAAAGAGCATATAGTTTCATAATCACATAGATTTAAGAAAGCATGAGTTAGATGCCATACATCCCTATCGTGTAAGATTAGTGGATAGCCTAGTAGAGCATATGGTATGATCAGATAAAGAATTGGATAACAAGAAAAAAGGTGTTAGTATAACGGGCCAAGGCCCACAGAATATAAGGGATGCAATGCCCATAAAGTAAAATGAGCTAAGGCCTATAAAATATATCCATAACGGGCCAAGGCCCACGATCACGGTGAATTCGATGTAACGTCCCATGCCTTGAGTGGCCCGGACCGTCACTTAAAAACTACTACTTATATAGATACTTATACTTTCTTGCAAATTGATACTTAAAGTTACTTATTTAGATACCGTAAAATTAGGGTTTTTTTTTTTTCATGCCGTACATATTTACTATTCCTGTACGTATACTTTAAAAATACATCGTCCAAATCATAAGGAGTTCAGCCTTACATATGTACTTATAAAATTCTTTAATCAATTACTATTCAAATATACTATTCATATATATATATCGTTTACTATTCCAAAATATATTGTTACTCAAACTATGCAAAAGGTTTAACTCGTGGTGGTATTCGTAACCTCGCCCTCACATCCACCTCTGTCATCATCATTGCCCATTGATGATTATGCCATAGGATGCTTACCTGCAGTATTAACGTGCACTGTGAGCTTTATGCCCAGTAAGTACAACATGTTAACCGCAAAACATGTTTAATATATAGTACATACTTAAAATCATATAAGCATGTCAAGTATCAACATATACCACATATCACCTACCAGAACATCACATATCATAATATTGAATACAGAACTTCACATACTATATGCATAGTAGAAATATCATATACTTAATGCATCTTACTATAGCTAGAAGCATAGTGAATTATATCGTGAACAATGCATGGTGTGCTTATGCTCATTTTATGCTTCAATATTCTTTTTCTTACCTATGTCTAGCTGAGGGCCCGTGTGTCTGTACTGAGTGTGCGCTGACCAACGGTAACGTCCAAGGCCACTAACTAATGAGCCATCAATGGATGCTCGTCTTACTTTAACTTGAAAAACCTCTTCAACTAAAAAGGCCGGTACAACACGCTTATTAAGTTTTGACTTGTTTAACTGTTCTGGCCATATGCTATGTTAAGCTGTCCTTGATCTTATGCGATAGGGATATATAGTATCTAACTTGTTCTTTCACCAATCTACGCAATTGTGAAACTATATGCTCTTATACATGCTATGCAATAACTTGTGCATGGTATCCATACTTAACATACTGTGAAAATCATCATTTCAAATTCATTTTATTCATGCTATAAGCGGACCTGTACTTACCTAGTTTGTAAGCAACTCGTACTCTCGCCTTTATTAGATTACAGGTTACCACTTGTCAACATAACATATCTCATTAACACTTTCATTGAGTCACTAAAACTGTTAGTGACTAAAGCAGATAAAATTGTTTGGTACCAATTGCCGTCAGTACTAACTCGCTCTCTATTCAGAGTTTGATTTTTAGGCGTGTTTAATTAATTTATTGCCCCATAAATCAATTACAACATTCTTAGGTCACTTTTGCCGTTAGTGACTATAACTTGTACTGTTGTATGGTACCGAAGCCCATCGGTACCCTACTGCTCTATTTTGGGAATTTGGTATCTATCTTCTCTCGTGTTTGATTAACTTGTCTACTTGACAAATTAGTCATCGTTCCTCACTATATCGTTCAAAACATGGTCCTTGACTTGTTGCCGACTAGTCAACTGACCGGTTACCACGTGCGTCGTTAACTAGGTAGTCTACCGGGCTATTATTGCTTGCCTGGTGTGGTAGCCTACTGGGCTACCCACACTATTTTAGTTATTTTTGGAAATCGTTTTGGTTGCCTTATAAAATTCTTGGGAAAATTATATGCTTTGAAACCGTCCCCATATCACCCCATTGGAAGGTGGGGACGTTTTATTAAAATCATGTTTTTATTTCAAACAATGTAAAATACATTTTGGTGTTGCATTTTAAAGGTGGTTTTTGAACCACTTACCGAAACCGTTTTAAAAACGTGTTTGAAACGATTTAGTTTGTAAATATGGCAAACATAAAATTTTTCTTCCTCGACAAGATGAACAATTCTCGTGTTCATCTCGAAGCTCAAATCTAACTCAAATAGGTCCAAATCTTACTAAACTGGTGGCTACTTGTGCCCAGTTTTTGTAAAAATCCCAGTTTTACGCTATTTTGAAAACTGCTCTGTTTGAGGCCTGAAACGGCCAAATTTTTAAAATACGCATAGGTTGACTTAAAGATTTCGACGAGATCCATAATTTTCATGTTGAGCCAAGATCTAGTTTGGACTCTAAGTGGTTCATTTTTAACAAAACCCGCAACAGTTTCTAGTGCTCAGATTCTTGGTCCTAGTTTTGAACACTGAATGAAAACCACTGGAAAAACCTATCTTAATGTCATTTTTGGCCAAAACCTATTTGATGCAAAAACAACCAAAACAAAATTTCCTTAAAACTCCATGTTTTACCAAATCCCAAATTCAGACCCTAAGGGGGTCAAAATGATCAAAACCCATGGCCTTTTTCTTGGGACAGATAGTGTCCAGCCACCTAAAAAGAATGTCCATGCTCACCCATACACATATCCATTCGTAAAAAATGTAAACCACAACCACACAGTCATATAACTTAAAAATGAAAAGCTATGGGCTCAAAATAAACTTATTACAACCCATTTGTACAAACAAATACACATAAATTTCTTGATCAAAACTTAAAATAACTAAACTTCCAGAAAGGGTTTCAGTTTTACCTCTTGTTCTATGAACCAAGCACAAATCCAAATCAAAGGCTTCGGTGACCAAAATGGCCATGTGAACCAAGAGAGGTTGAGGGTCGGTTTATGCTAGCAATGACTCCAAAAATTTTCTCTTAACATTAACCTAAAATAAGCTTTTGGTAGGCTTGGAATGCAAACCTCTTATCACAAGCTTAAAGGGGGTTAAATTTTGGTAAGCTTTTGGTAAGATTTTGGCTTGAAAAATGGTGATTTTGGGGGCTTGGAGTAGTCAGCTGTAGCAAGGAAAGAAGAGAGAAAAGAGTTATGGTTTTTAGGGTGTGCAAAAGAAAGAACAATGCCTAAGGCATAGTCACCCCTTTTATGGACAAATCCTAAACAAAATTATCCAACCTTAAGTTTAATTAATCGAGCCAATCTTACGCTAATTTAGGGAAAAATTTGCTGCCATTTCAGCCCCTTAGGAGCCGTGGGCTACGCGCAGTGAAGGAGGGGAAGATTAAAAAATTTTGGTTGACGAAATGTGATGGAAATGTAACATTATTTACTCAAATGTGTCATAACTTTTCCAATATTTTAATGTTACTTTTTAGGGCTATTTTTGCAGCTAAGGGAGCTGCTTTTCAGCTAAGTACATGGGTTTTGAGGGGCAAAATTCTTCTGCATTTGCCTCTCTTCATAGTCCAGTTTCTACCATTCAGTATCCGACCCTTTTTCGGTAGTGTTCTAGTTTTCACCCGGAATTAGATTTTCTGAATTTGATTTTTGTACTAATGATTTCTAGTTGGGTTGTACTGTCTAAAAGCCCATTTTGTACCTATTTACTATTTGTTTCCTATACTGTAGTTGTGTCTACACTGTGTTGTCCTTACATACGTAAAACGAGGTGTTTTGAGTCTAAATATATCAGTTTCGAGGCAAGAAAAGGTCATCTTGACCCTCATCCTAATACTGCATATCTCTAAAAAAAATTCTTGTTTTATGCTCAATTGACCAGATTGAGCCTACTAGCTGTTAATATATCAATTTTATGATAAATTAAGGCCGTTTTGGCCATTAACCTAACACTGTGTTTTTCCACTATTTACTATTCATTGTTTCTTGTTCGACTGACCAATTTGAGCGTTCTGACTCCGATTTTGTCAGTCTCTAGGTGAGATGAGGTCATCTAGACCATTTTCTCGATGCTGTACCCCTGCTAGGGTATTTCTCGCTGTTGTGCTCAAATGTTCGATCCGAGCGTTCTGGTGATCTGTTCATCAGTTCGGTGTTAGGAAATGGTCGTCTTGACCAGTTTCCTGATACTGCATATCTTATACACTTATACACATAATAGGGTGGACCGGATTCACTGTCGGTTACCCCCTTTCATTGCATGAATAGTAATTAAATGTTACTGTATCCGTTTAATTCATTCAATTGAAAAATATACTGTATTTGTCAATTTAATTACTCATTACATAGTAATTAGGTTTCACATCTCATGAGAGTCTTTACAGTAACTCTCTGCTCAATATATGACCTTTTACATGGGTTCTTACACTAGCGTGTATAGGGCAACATGAGTGTGTACACTCCGAACATGGGCATGTACTAGTTGGAATTCCTCAACATGGCCCCATTCTGAAACATGGCCTTTTACACATTTATCAACCCTAGTGGTACACGGCTACTTATACGACCATCCACCTGACTGTATTCTTCAAATTTGCATTAAAAGGCATCGAATTATTCCTCAATTTCTCATTATATGGAAATTAGGTTACATGAACGGGGTGGTCCTTACAACCTACCCCCTTTACAAAATTTTCATTCTCGAAAATTAGAATAGTTCCTAGAAGTCTCTTTTCATATCCTCTTCCCATTCCCATGTGGCTACTTCTATATTGTGGTTCTGCCACAACACTTTTACAAGCGGAATAACTTTATTCCTGAGGACCTTATTTTCCTTGGCTAAAATTCGCACGGATTTCTCTTCATATGTTAGATCGGCGTGGAATTCGATGGGTTCTTGACTCAGAACGTGAGAATTGTCTGGCACGTATTTCTTCAGCATTGAGACGTGAAAGACATTATGCATTGAAGCCAATTCAGGAGGGAGCACTAATTTGTAAGCCACCTTTTTAACTCGCTCGATGATCTCGAAGGGTCCTATGTATCTAGGACTAAGCTTCCCTTTCTTCCCAAAGCGCATCACCCTTTTCATGAGTACCACTTTGAGAAAGATAGAGTTTCCATCTTGAAACTCGAGGGGTCTGCGGCGTTTGTCTGCATAGCTCTTTTGACGACTGTGCATCATATCTAGCTTCTCTCTTATTAGCTTCACATCCGCTGTAGTATGCTTGACGAAATCCATGCTAGTAAGCTGTTTCTCTCTGGTCTAGTGCCAGTGGACTTGAGATCGGCATTTTCTTCCAAAGAGGACCTCATACGGTGCCATTCCGATCGAGGAATGGTAGCTATTATTATACGAGAACTTAATCAATGGTAGCTTTTAGTCCTAGTTCCATTTGAAGTCTAGGACACAAGCTCTTAATATATCCTCTAAGGTTTGTATAGTCCTATTGGACTAACCGTCAGTCTAAGGATGACAAGCTGTGCTGAACTTCAACTTGGTTCCTAGTAAGGCTTGAACTCTCTGCCAAAACCTGGAAGTGAAGCGTCCATCGTGATCTGAAATGATTGATTTCAGTACTCCGTGCAACCTTACTATCTGAGCCACCTACATATCTGCTAATCTTTCTACTGAGTAGCTCAGCTTTATAGCTAGAAATCGAGCTAATTTCGTCAATCCGTCCACAATTACCCAGATTGTGACATTGCTGCTTGATGTTCTGGGTAATCCGATCACGAAATCCATTATAATCTGCTCCTATTTCCACTCAAGCAGCTTGATTTTCTGTAGTTCTCCAGCCAGTCGTTGGTGTTCTACCGTAATCCTCTTACATGTGAGGCACTTGGCAACGAATTCAGCAATATCGTTTTTCATCTTAGGCCACCAAAAACTCTCTTTCAGGTCTTTGTACATTTTGTTTACCCCCGGATGTACAGAGTACGGCGTTTCATGGGCTTCTGAAAGGTTCTTTTTCCTAAGTTCTTTATCCTTCAAAACACACACTCTATCTCTAAAATAGAGTATGCCATCCTTAGAGACTAGAAATTCTGAACTCTGGTACTCCGTTGCCTCCTTTTTAAGCTTGTTTAGGGACAAATCAAGATTCTAGCCGGCCTTAATCTCTTCTAGGAGTGTTAATCGGAGGGTCATTTTAGATAACCTCCCTGCTAAAATCTCAATCTCACTACTACTTAGATCCTTTTATAATGCTTCTAGTAAGGTATGGATAGCCATAAGCAATGAAGAGTGCTTTCTACTCAGTGCATCGGCCACCTTGTTCGCTTTTTGTGGGTGATATAGGATTTCACAGTCGTAGTCCTTCACTAATTCTAGCCATCTTCATTGCCTCATGTTGAGTTCGTTCTGCGTGAAGATATACTTGAGGCTTTCGTGGTTTGTGTAAATCCCGTACTTAATGCCATATAAGTAGTGGCTCCATATCTTGAGCACAAAAACGACCGCTACTAGCTCCAAGTCATGTGTTGGGTAGTTCCTTTCTTGGTCCTTAAGTTGTCGTGAAGCGTATGCGACCACCCTACCGTTTTGCATTAGCACGGCTCCTAGTCTGGTCTTGGATGTCTCACTATAGATCACAAAATTTCCCTGTCTAGCATCCGGGATGGTCAGAATCGGAGCACTTATGAGTCTTTGTTTTAGCTCCTAGAAGCTCTTTTTGCACTTATCAGTCTACTCATACTTTTTCTCTTTCTTAGTGAGTATTGTGAGTGGTGTGGTAATCTTTGAGAAGTCTTCAATGAAGCATCGGTAATATCCTGCTAGTCTGAGGAAACTACAGATTTCTGACACATTTTGTGACGACCAGAGAATTTTAGCGGTGTGACCTAGTTTAATCTAGGGTTTTCTATGAGTTCTGTAAGTAAGAATGTAAAGAAACACTATGGTTGTAATTAGACAAATTATAGTGTTGATAGAAATAAATAAATGTTTTGGAGGAAATTAAAATCTCTAAAAATAAGTAGAGAATAAAGTATATGAGTAAGAAAGTGAATTCAGGCCCAAAACGCTCAAAAAGGAGTAGTTTCGGTATCTGAACAGTATAAAGATAAGAATATGGCAAGTCAAAGTAAGAGCACAGTAAGAAAAGTACAAATATATGTATATAATAATTTGTACTATTTAAAGAGTGAAATAGATGTATTTGTATTGTTTAGAATATATTAAAATGTTCTAACAATACTGACGAGTAAGAATTCAGTGTTGGAAAAATTCACTGAGTTGAAACGGGTGAAACGGTGCCAAAACCGGCATTGAAAACCCTAACCGAGCCAATAAAAGATGGTAAACTTCCGGGATTGATTTTGATCAAACGGAAGCAGATTAAGTTGATCCGACTGCACAGGAGACCTCAGGAACACGCCGGGAAGATTTCAGGAAAATTTCGACTCGAACCGGCATCGGTCAAAAAGTAGTCGAATTAATGTGAATAGTGAAAGTCAAAGTCAACTTTCACTTTAGTAATTATGACATCATAAATCCATTTAAGAAATGGAAAGAAATTGGTGTTAGGTAGGATGAATGGCCATGATTCATTTGCTTTTTGATCCAAAGGCCAAGATTTGGCCAAAAATATGCCTTTTTAATTTTTGAAAAATGGAGAAAGTATTAGGGTGAAAGGTGTCTAATTTTCATTGGTGGAAGCCAAATTAATTGGTCTTTTTGGTGGCTTAAGTCGGCAAAACATGGGGGATAAGTGGCCGAAGCCAATTTTCAAGCAAAACATAACAAAATTTTGCTAAGTTTTTTCTTCCATGGGAGCCGTGGGTGACCAAAGGAAAATCAATTAATTTCTTCAAGTTTTCTATACAAAAAGTGTGGCAAAACATCACTTGAAGACAAAGGAAGAAAGTGAACAAGGTAACTTCCCTTGGATTGAAATTTTTCATGGTTTTTCTTTAGGAAATCCGTGGGGTGAATAGTGAATTAAGATGGAAAAATTTTGGGTGTTTTTCATTAAGTTGATGATGGGTTTTGTTAAGGGTGTAAGGAGGAAGAAAACCATGCAATTGGTTTAAAGAAAAACCAATTTTTGGTTGGTTTTCAAAAGGAAAATCCGTGGGTTACCTTGAGTAACCAATGAGAAAAAGTTTTGATTAATTGTTAACATGCTTTCTAAGTTTAATTTTGTGAAGAATAAAGCTTGTATTTCATTATGAAAAGCTTGGAAAAAATTCATTGTGTGGAATACATAAAGTGGCCGTGGTTGTTACTTAGGGTTTTGGTGAAAATTTTGCATGTTTCATATGATGTTTGGTTAATTGAAATCATGCATTTTATGATGTAAATGATGAAATTTTGATTGAAAGAATGAAACAAAAATGTTTGACATGTTTAGCATTCAATGGCCGTGGGTTATACAAGGGTAAAACCCTAAGAAATTCGGTTGAAAAGAACAAGAAAATGGGCTTGAAAAGTGTTAGAAAAATGGCATTTAATAGCCTAACAAGTGGTTGAAAAGTTTGAGAAATTTCGGTTCGGTTTGGTGGTGAAAACCGAAACCAAAACCAAGGGCAAAATTGTAAAAAATTTTGTAATGTGGTTAAAAATGTGAAATTGGAATTTGTGAGCTTTTATGTAAAAGTTTGGAAAACTTTTACATAAAATAGGCTTGTGGTATAGTACGTGGCAGGTACATATGGTTCGAGGCGTACCTAACGCCGGAAGCCTTAAAATTACGCCGAAATGCTGCCGAAATTTCGAAAACGGCTTTCGGGGTAAAATAGGAATTAAAAATAAAAGTTTAGGGTCGGGTCGGAAACCCGAGTCCCTAACGGAGAATTGAATAAGGAAAACCTAAGGGGTGGTTCGTGAATAGTAGACCGTCCCCTAAAAATGTAAAATGAGAGTGAAACGGAAAAAAACCGACCCCGAGGGGGGGGCGTTTTTGGAAATGAAATAAAGGTCCGAGTCGGGTACGGAAAATCCGAGCCTCGGAGACCTAGGTCGGGAAAGTCTAGGTGAACGTTTTAAATACTAGTAAAACGTCCATTTGAGGCTCCGAAACGATAGAAAATCACTAAACCGACGTAAGGGTCGGAATAGTGCTTCCCGAGGGTCGGGAAAGTGAAAAGTGGAAATATAATAGAAACGAACCCGGTAATGATTAGAAAAGAGTCAGAAAAGTTCCTGAGGGCCAAAAATGCAGTCTGGATCAATAAAATTCCGTCAGGGGCAAAACTGTAATTTTGCCAAAATATAGGGGCAAAATCGTAATTTTGTAAAAGTTGGGAAAAATTGGGAAAATGATAAATAAAGCCCAAAAAGTTGTAAATAGGTTCTATTTAAGCTTTTTAATGAAAAATAAAAGCTATAAATGGAAATGAAATTAACAGACAAAGTTTGTCTGTAGGATCCAAAAATCGACCTACAAGGAGGGCGATCAAAGATCCTAGAGAGAAGAAGAGAAGAGATTGATAAGGTAAGTACAGACATTTAATTGTCTACTCACGAATGGACTTACCATAAAGTTGTGTTATATATATATACACATTTAAGCTATTCAGTTGTGACATGATACTAACATGTTCACGAGAATAGTAAGCAAGATTAGAAAAAGAAAAGAGAAATAAGTTAAGTCAAATAATAAGACTTAAAAGTTAAGGTTGGCGTACCGGCCTCCCCAGTTGTGAGGTTCCCAGATAGCCTCCACCCCAGAAGTGTGGCGCTGCCTCGTTAATAATGAGGTAGTTTATGGCTTAACTTCCTGCCTCCACCCCAGAAGTGTGGCGCTGCCTCATTAATAATGAGGTAGTTTATGGCATGACTTACTACCTATAAGGTCAGTAGTCCAGAGATGACCTTAGGGTTGATCGGTGGGTCGCTCCCCTAATCCTCTATTGGTCTGCGCGCACTAGGTACGTCCAACCACGGGCCCACAAGTGAAAGATAAAGTAGATGAAGTAAAGCAAAGAAAAGAAAGAAATAGAATAGAAAGAACAAGTAGTATAGGACTAAAGAAAATAATTGGTCCTAAGTTGACTAACCCTAGAGTGGTCTATTCAGCTTATTTACTTGTATGTATGTTTGTACTTACTGAGCTTTAGCTCATTAGTCTATTCGTGCTGTAGGTAATAAAGGAAAACAACCAGCAGTATGAAGCAAGAGTAGCGGACTGGCAGGCAGATCCCAGCGATGTCATGGACGGGTTATGGTTCCGTTTCGCAGAACTCCGCTGTACTCAAGGTGTAAAAGAAAGAAAGTGTAATAGTGAGATATATGTATAAAGACAAGACAAGAGTGTAGTATGTAAAGTAGTGAAACAAGCTTAAAAGTATGTTTCTATTTTTACGTACTTTAAAGTAACGAGACTCCAAATTATATTTTGGAAAAAAGTATTAAGAAGTACGTATATATTTATGTATACACAATTTTCAAGAATTAGTAGTTTCCTCCAGTTAAAGGAAAAAAAAAAATATTCCTAGTTTTTCAAGAACAAATCTTTTAAACCCCAAGGAGAAGAAAGCTATAGAAACAAGTAAGCTAAGTAAGACTAAGCAAAGAATAAAGAAAGCAAGCAAGATAAGGTGGACGACCTAAGCTAGAGGGGTCGCCCACAAGAGTTGGTATCAGAGCGAGCGGTTCTATTATCGACCTTCCATGACATCTCAGCATCTGCACCTGCTCAGTCCAAGTAAGTTAATTTTAGATAATCAATATCTAATTTAGCACTAAACCATGTCGCTATTGTTAGAGGTCAGACACAGCAACATGGTTTGCACACGAGCTGAGCAAGCTCAAGAAGCAGACTTAGCCGCTGTCCTAGCCAACATACAAGCTCGGCTAGAGGCACAAGAAACACAGAACCAGAGACTGCAAGAGCTACTGGAACAGAGGAATGGGGCCCAAGCGAATTTCCCTCCACCTCAAGCACCAGTACCGGAGCCACAACCAGCTCCTGAACCAGTAGCTCCACCAGTCCGAATGGTACCTGAAGTAGCAATAGGTGCCCGAGCTGGAGCCAACCAGGGATCATTGTATGAACGATTCCGAAAGATGAAGCCAAAAGAGTTTGAGGGATCTATAGAACCCTTAGAGGCTGAAGAGTGGTTAGCTTCACTACAGACCATTTTTGAGTTTATGGACCTAACAGACCAAGAGAAGGTCCTTTGCGCCTCCTGCATATTAACGAAGGATGCTCGTTATTGGTGGGAGACAGTAAAGATGCGAAGGGACGTTAGAAGGATGACCTGGAATGACTTCCTGGGAGAATTTAACAGGAAGTATTTCAACCTTGACACCCTACGAGCTCAACAAAGAGAGTTCGATGAGCTGAGGCAAGGCGAGATGACAGTGACCGAAGCCTGTCGTAAATTCGACAGATTAGCTCGACTGTGTCCACATTTGGTACCCACAGAAGAAGAGCGGGTACGGAGGATGATCAATATGTTCCGACAAGATATAGCCCTAAATGTGGAAAGTGGCGAGACCCTGCCAACCACTGTAGCGGACTGTGTAAGCAGAACTATGAGGGCCGAGAATCGTCTGAACCGAGTTAAGGAAGAAAGAACAAAAGTCTGGGAGGAGAAGAAGAAAGAAAGAGATCTTGCGAAGCAGACTCAGAAGAACAACCAAGCTGGCCAAAGTAATAAATCTGGTCAAGGAATGAAGCCTGGTCAGAAAATTAATCAGAACCAGCAGAACACCAATAAGCGAAAGGGAAACCCAAATGAAAATTGGGGCCAAAACACTCGCAACACTCAGCAAAGGCAAGGCCTAGAAGGAGTACAGAACCGACAGCCATGCCCAAAATGTGGAAGACTGCACAAGGGCGAGTGCAAGCTGGGGAATACCGCATGCTATGTTTGTGGTAGAGAAGGCCATTATGCTAGAGTCTGCCCATCCAACCCACAGAACCAGCCGGGATCCTTTCAGTCCCGACAGACGAGCCAGGTCCATGCTATACAAGGATCGCATACTCAACCTGGAGGCCAGGAGAATATACCAAAGACCGAGGCACATCTATTAGCCTACACCAGGGAAGATGTAGAGGCAGGCACCTCGAATGTGGTGATAGGTCAGCTTCTTGTCGCCCAAAGCCCTGCACTTATTTTATTTGACTCCGGTGCATCGCATTCATTTGCCTCACATAGCTTTGTAGAAAGAGTTAGTCATGCCAAGGATAAAATTGGCCAAGTGTTTAAAACCACCTTACCGTCTGGTGAGGTATTATTATCTGATTACTGGTTACGTCACGTGCCAGTAATTATAGCTGATAGGGAGTTGTACGTCGACTTAGTCGTCTTAGAGTTAGTCGATTATGACGTTATCCTTGGAATGGATTTCCTTGCAAAATATCAAGCGACCATTGACTGTCGACGACGAAAAGTAGTGTTTCAGTCTGGAGAAAAAGACCAGTTTGAGTATCAAGGGCATTCTCAGAAGCAGTCGAAAATGCTGATCAGTTCCCTGCGGGCAAGAAAGCTGATATCTAGTGGCTGTACTGGATATCTAGCTTATGTCAAGGACACCACCAAGAAGGTAGAACTACAACCGAACGAGGTACCAGTGATCAACGAGTTCGTGGAGGTATTTCCAGAAGAATTACCAGGACTTCCTCCTGATCGAGAGATTACCTTCAAAATCGAGTTGCTGCCAGGAACGCCTCCGATTTCAAAGGCCCCTTACAGAATGGCACCGGCCGAGCTTAAAGAATTACAAGCTCAGCTGAAGGAGTTGTTAGAGAAGGGTTTTATACGGCCTAGTTATTCGCCGTGGGGAGCTCCAGTTCTCTTCGTGAAGAAAAAGGATGGAACCCTCCGAATGTGCATAGATTATCGTGAGCTCAACAAAGTCACGATCAAGAATAAATATCCTCTACCAAGGATCAATGATTTATTCGATCAGCTAAAAGGAGCCACCGTCTTCTCGAAGATTGATCTTCGATCCGGCTATCATCAGTTAAAAATTAAAGAAAGGGACATTCCAAAGACCGCGTTCCGAACACGGTATGGGCACTACGAATTTCTCGTTATGCCTTTTGGATTAACGAATGCACCAGCCGCTTTTATGGATCTGATGAATCGAGTATTCAAGGAATTTTTAGACCAGTTTGTCATTGTGTTTATCGATGACATCCTTATATACTCGAAAGATTGGAAGGAGCATGAGAAGCATCTTCGGATTGTGTTACGCACTCTGAAGGAGCATCGGCTATATGCAAAGTTCTCCAAATGTGAATTTTGGCTAGGTAAGGTCCACTTTTTAGGACATGTCGTTTCCAAAGATGGAATTTCAGTAGACCCAACAAAGATCGAAGCGGTAAGCAAGTGGTCTCCTCCAAAGAATGTGACCGAGATCCGGAGTTTTCTCAGATTAGCGGGCTATTATCGGAGATTTGTAGAGGGATTTGCCAGATTAGCTGCCCCTCTCACTGCTCTCACACGCAAAGAGAAGAAGTTCGAGTGGACAAGGAAGTGTGAAGAAAGCTTTCAAGAGTTGAAGAATCGGTTGACCAGTGCTCTAATTCTCACAATTCCAAAGGATGAAGGAGACTTCGACATTTATAGCGATGCCTCCAGGACAGGTCTAGGAGCTGTGCTGATGCAGGATGGAAAAGTAATAGCCTATGCATCAAGACAACTCAAAGAGCATGAAAAGAACTATCCGACTCATGATTTGGAGTTAGCAGCCGTCGTATTTGCTTTGAAGATATGGCGACATTACCTATATGGAGTTCGGTGCAGAATTTTCACCGACCACCAGAGCTTAAAGTATTTCTTTACTCAGAAAGAGCTTAACATGAGACAAAGAAGATGGCTGGAGTTGGTAAAAGATTACGATTGTGAGATCTTATATCACCCCGGTAAGGCAAACAGAGTAGCAGACGCGTTGAGTCGTAAATCAACGATGCCAGAGCAAATAGCCATCGATAAGTTGCCCAAGCCACTTCAACATGAGATCTCCTTGTTGGGAGTGGAGATAATTTCAGGAAAATTAGCGGCAATGCAACTCAAACCAACAATTCTTGAGGAGATTAAAGAGGCTCAAGAGCTAGATGCTGCTTTTAAGAGGCTTAAAGAAGAAGCCTCTAGGAATGATAGGTCAGAGTTCCACCTCTCCAAAGACGGAACTTTACTCTTCCAAGGAAGAATCTGTGTACCAGATGAAGAAGTTTTGAAGAAAAGAATCCTGACAGAGGCCCATGACACTCCATATTCAGTGCATCCGGGCAGTACGAAAATGTGTCAGGATCTAAAGCAGCACTTTTGGTGGAAAAAGATGAAGAATGACATTGTTAAACACATCAGCAGCTGCTTAACATGTCAAAGAGTCAAAGCAGAGCATCAGCGGCCAGCCGGAGAGCTGCAACCATTAGAGATTCCAGAGTGGAAGTGGGAGCACGTAACCATGGATTTCGTGGTCGGGCTACCCAAGACAAGTGAAGGATTTGACATGATATGGGTAGTGGTGGATCGATTGACCAAATCTGCTCACTTTATACCCGTAAAGATGACATACACATTAGAGAAATTCGCAGAATTGTACATTTCCAACATTGTGAGATTACATGGAATACCGACAACAATAGTGTCAGATCGTGACAATCGGTTCACATCCAAATTCTGGAAAAGTGTACAAGAGGCAATGGGCTCCGAACTAAGATTCAGCACTGCATTTCATCCGCAGACTGACGGACAGTCTGAGCGTACGATCCAAACGCTAGAAGACATGCTTCGTGCTTGTATTTTAGATTTCAAGGGAGCCTGGAACAAGAAGCTGCCGTTGATAGAATTTTCCTACAACAACAGCTATCAAGCGTCCATTGGGATGGCTCCTTATGAAGCATTATATGGACGAAAGTGTAGATCTCCCATTCATTGGTATGAACTCAGGGAGAAAGAACTTCATAAAACCGAGTTTATCCAAGAAACGATAGACGCGGTTCAAAAGATTCAGCAGAGAATGAAAACTGCACAAAGTCGTCAGAAAAGCTACGAAGATAAAAGACGAAGATTCCTAGAGTTTAACGAGGGTGACTTCGTATTCTTAAAAGTAGCACCAATGAAAGGTGTCATGCGTTTTGGAAAGAAAGGAAAGCTGAGCTCAAGATACATAGGACCTTTCCCAATTATTAGCCGGGTTGGGAAAGTAGCCTATAAGATAGCTTTGCCACTAGAATTATCTTCAGTGCATAATGTCTTTCATGTATCTATGCTAAGAAAGTATATCTCGGACCCTTCACATGTCCTAGATTATGAGCCAATCCAAGTTCGAGAGGATCTCTCTTACGAAGAGCAACCAGTGCAAATACTTGCGCGAGAAGAGAAGATATTAAGAAATAAAAGCATCCCGCTGGTCAAAGTTCTATGGAAAAATCATAATGTAGAAGAGGCCACGTGGGAAAGAGAAGATGAGATGAGAGTCAAGTACCCCCACCTGTTCTGATTTTCGAGGACGAAAATTTTTAAGGAGGGGTGAATGTGACGACCAGAGAATTTTAGCGGTGTGACCTAGTTTAATCTAGGGTTTTCTATGAGTTCTGTAAGTAAGAATGTAAAGAAACACTATGGTTGTAATTAGACAAATTATAGTGTTGATAGAAATAAATAAATGTTTTGGAGGAAATTAAAATCTCCAAAAATAAGTAGAGAATAAAGTATATGAGTAAAAAAGTGAATTCAGGCCCAAAACGCTCAAAAAGGAGTAGTTTCGGTATCTGAACAGTATAAAGATAAGAATATGGCAAGTCAAAGTAAGAGCACAGTAAGAAAAGTACAAATATATGTATATAATAATTTGTACTATTTAAAGAGTGAAATAGATGTATTTGTATTGTTTAGAATATATTAAAATGTTCTAACAATACTGACGAGTAAGAATTCAGTGTTGGAAAAATTCACTGAGTTGAAACGGGTGAAACGGTGCCAAAACCGGCATTGAAAACCCTAACCGAGCCAATAAAAGACGGTAAACTTCCGGGATTGATTTTGATCAAACGGAAGCAGATTAAGTTGATCCGACTGCACAGGAGACCTCAGGAACACGCCGGGAAGATTTCAGGAAAATTTCGACTCGAACCGGCATCGGTCAAAAAGTAGTCGAATTAATGTGAATAGTGAAAGTCAAAGTCAACTTTCACTTTAGTAATTATGACATCATAAATCCATTTAAGAAATGGAAAGAAATTGGTGTTAGGTAGGATGAATGGCCATGATTCATTTGCTTTTTGATCCAAAGGCCAAGATTTGGCCAAAAATATGCCTTTTTAATTTTTGAAAAATGGAGAAAGTATTAGGGTGAAAGGTGTCTAATTTTCATTGGTGGAAGCCAAATTAATTGGTCTTTTTGGTGGCTTAAGTCGGCAAAACATGGGGGATAAGTGGCCGAAGCCAATTTTCAAGCAAAACATAACAAAATTTTGCTAAGTTTTTTCTTCCATGGGAGCCGTGGGTGACCAAAGGAAAATCAATTAATTTCTTCAAGTTTTCTATACAAAAAGTGTGGCAAAACATCACTTGAAGACAAAGGAAGAAAGTGAACAAGGTAACTTCCCTTGGATTGAAATTTTTCATGGTTTTTCTTTAGGAAATCCGTGGGGTGAATAGTGAATTAAGATGGAAAAATTTTGGGTGTTTTTCATTAAGTTGATGATGGGTTTTGTTAAGGGTGTAAGGAGGAAGAAAACCATGCAATTGGTTTAAAGAAAAACCAATTTTTGGTTGGTTTTCAAAAGGAAAATCCGTGGGTTACCTTGAGTAACCAATGAGAAAAAGTTTTGATTAATTGTTAACATGCTTTCTAAGTTTAATTTTGTGAAGAATAAAGCTTGTATTTCATTATGAAAAGCTTGGAAAAAATTCATTGTGTGGAATACATAAAGTGGCCGTGGTTGTTACTTAGGGTTTTGGTGAAAATTTTGCATGTTTCATATGATGTTTGGTTAATTGAAATCATGCATTTTATGATGTAAATGATGAAATTTTGATTGAAAGAATGAAACAAAAATGTTTGACATGTTTAGCATTCAATGGCCGTGGGTTATACAAGGGTAAAACCCTAAGAAATTCGGTTGAAAAGAACAAGAAAATGGGCTTGAAAAGTGTTAGAAAAATGGCATTTAATAGCCTAACAAGTGGTTGAAAAGTTTGAGAAATTTCGGTTCGGTTTGGTGGTGAAAACCGAAACCAAAACCAAGGGCAAAATTGTAAAAAATTTTGTAATGTGGTTAAAAATGTGAAATTGGAATTTGTGAGCTTTTATGTAAAAGTTTGGAAAACTTTTACATAAAATAGGCTTGTGGTATAGTACGTGGCAGGTACATATGGTTCGAGGCGTACCTAACGCCGGAAGCCTTAAAATTACGCCGAAATGCTGCCGAAATTTCGAAAACGGCTTTCGGGGTAAAATAGGAATTAAAAATAAAAGTTTAGGGTCGGGTCGGAAACCCGAGTCCCTACCGGAGAATTGAATAAGGAAAACCTAAGGGGTGGTTCGTGAATAGTAGACCGTCCCCTAAAAATGTAAAATGAGAGTGAAACGGAAAAAAACCGACCCCGAGGGGGGGGCGTTTTTGGAAATGAAATAAAGGTCCGAGTCGGGTACGGAAAATCCGAGCCTCGGAGACCTAGGTCGGGAAAGTCTAGGTGAACGTTTTAAATACTAGTAAAACGTCCATTTGAGGCTCCGAAACGATAGAAAATCACTAAACCGACGTAAGGGTCGGAATAGTGCTTCCCGAGGGTCGGGAAAGTGAAAAGTGGAAATATAATAGAAACGAACCCGGTAATGATTAGAAAAGAGTCAGAAAAGTTCCTGAGGGCCAAAAATGCAGTCTGGATCAATAAAATTCCGTCAGGGGCAAAACTGTAATTTTGCCAAAATATAGGGGCAAAATCGTAATTTTGTAAAAGTTGGGAAAAATTGGGAAAATGATAAATAAAGCCCAAAAAGTTGTAAATAGGTTCTATTTAAGCTTTTTAATGAAAAATAAAAGCTATAAATGGAAATGAAATTAACAGACAAAGTTTGTCTGTAGGATCCAAAAATCGACCTACAAGGAGGGCGATCAAAGATCCTAGAGAGAAGAAGAGAAGAGATTGATAAGGTAAGTACAGACATTTAATTGTCTACTCACGAATGGACTTACCATAAAGTTGTGTTATATATATATACACATTTAAGCTATTCAGTTGTGACATGATACTAACATGTTCACGAGAATAGTAAGCAAGATTAGAAAAAGAAAAGAGAAATAAGTTAAGTCAAATAATAAGACTTAAAAGTTAAGGTTGGCGTACCGGCCTCCCCAGTTGTGAGGTTCCCAGATAGCCTCCACCCCAGAAGTGTGGCGCTGCCTCGTTAATAATGAGGTAGTTTATGGCTTAACTTCCTGCCTCCACCCCAGAAGTGTGGCGCTGCCTCATTAATAATGAGGTAGTTTATGGCATGACTTACTACCTATAAGGTCAGTAGTCCAGAGATGACCTTAGGGTTGATCGGTGGGTCGCTCCCCTGATCCTCTATTGGTCTGCGCGCACTAGGTACGTCCAACCACGGGCCCACAAGTGAAAGATAAAGTAGATGAAGTAAAGCAAAGAAAAGAAAGAAATAGAATAGAAAGAACAAGTAGTATAGGACTAAAGAAAATAATTGGTCCTAAGTTGACTAACCCTAGAGTGGTCTATTCAGCTTATTTACTTGTATGTATGTTTGTACTTACTGAGCTTTAGCTCATTAGTCTATTCGTGCTGTAGGTAATAAAGGAAAACAACCAGCAGTATGAAGCAAGAGTAGCGGACTGGCAGGCAGATCCCAGCGATGTCATGGACGGGTTATGGTTCCGTTTCGCAGAACTCCGCTGTACTCAAGGTGTAAAAGAAAGAAAGTGTAATAGTGAGATATATGTATAAAGACAAGACAAGAGTGTAGTATGTAAAGTAGTGAAACAAGCTTAAAAGTATGTTTCTATTTTTACGTACTTTAAAGTAACGAGACTCCAAATTATATTTTGGAAAAAAGTATTAAGAAGTACGTATATATTTATGTATACACAATTTTCAAGAATTAGTAGTTTCCTCCAGTTAAAGGAAAAAAAAAATATTCCTAGTTTTTCAAGAACAAATCTTTTAAACCCCAAGGAGAAGAAAGCTATAGAAACAAGTAAGCTAAGTAAGACTAAGCAAAGAATAAAGAAAGCAAGCAAGATAAGGTGGACGACCTAAGCTAGAGGGGTCGCCCACAAGAGTTGGTATCAGAGCGAGCGGTTCTATTATCGACCTTCCATGACATCTCAGCATCTGCACCTGCTCAGTCCAAGTAAGTTAATTTTAGATAATCAATATCTAATTTAGCACTAAACCATGTCGCTATTGTTAGAGGTCAGACACAGCAACATGGTTCGCACACGAGCTGAGCAAGCTCAAGAAGCAGACTTAGCCGCTGTCCTAGCCAACATACAAGCTCGGCTAGAGGCACAAGAAACACAGAACCAGAGACTGCAAGAGCTACTGGAACAGAGGAATGGGCCCAAGCGAATTTCCCTCCACCTCAAGCACCAGTACCGGAGCCACAACCAGCTCCTGAACCAGTAGCACCACCAGTCCGAATGGTACCTGAAGTAGCAATAGGTGCCCGAGATGGAGCCAACCAGGGATCATTGTATGAACGATTCCGAAAGATGAAGCCAAAAGAGTTTGAGGGATCTATAGAACCCTTAGAGGCTGAAGAGTGGTTAGCTTCACTACAGACCATTTTTGAGTTTATGAACCTAACAGACCAAGAGAAGGTCCTTTGCGCCTCCTGCATATTAACGAAGGATGCTCGTTATTGGTGGATGTTTGTAAGATCGCGTCCGAGGACAACATCGCTGATCCCTTTACTAAGACTTTGGTAGCTAGAAGCTTTGAGAGGCATGTAGAGGCGATGGGGATGCGTAACATGGCACATCTGCTGGCTTAGGGCAAGTGGGAGATTGTTAGGAAATGCCCTAAGTATTAGAGACATTTTGATGTATTCATTTTGAACTGGATAATAAAATTATACTTAGAGGTTATTCATTACATTGCTATCTGTCCTCGTCTTATTTACATGTTAAAGTAAATGTAAGCAAATATGGCTCACTGACTGCTTGTGTTAAAACTGTTAGAACGTTGCATGCAATGGATTTTTGTATGCAAGAAGACAATGTTCTAAAGTTAGCAGTCTAAACTATGGTCTGTAGTCTATGGGGTTAGACCGAGCATCTAACTCATGTTAAGACTATTATGTTGTCTAAAGCCTTAGAGGGGACGGTCTGTCTTGACTGTCTGGAGCTGGACTCCCAAGTAGAGACATGGATATGTTGCTTGGTGGTGACATATTAGACCGGGACTAAAGCGTGATTGATCTACGTAGTCCGCTATGAGTGGATCAATCTGCTTTTGACGTTCATTATGCAATAACCTTAATCCTGAGTAAATGAACTTCTTCATGTATATGACTTGTGTACTTTGATGTTCCAATGGCTAAAGCATCTCAGAGGGTAGTAAGCTTATAGACCGGTTCGTTGGGTGCATGACTTGTATACGATGAAGGGTTTGTTTGCAGATATCGGAATCATAACTCTGAGGAGTTAAAGGTATCCTCTTAAAGGCATTATACTGAATGTGAAAATAGACAAGGCCTTGGGTCGTCTGCTGGGCGGATGACTTCTTATTCACATATGGTGAATAATCATTTTCTTGATTCGGTAGTATAATGGAACTTTAAGATAGCCTGATCAGTAGGATTAAACGGACTTTGACCTAAGGCTGATCATGGATATCATATGAGGGTTTTGCATATATGACAAGGTCATTGGATGGTAGCTCGTCACAGGCTTACGTAATACGGTATATAATTGGGAGTTCAGTTTCAGGTTTATAGTGGTGTGACTCTGAAATTAGTGATCATATGATTGAGTTGTTCGGTACAGAATGATGATCATATGGAATCACGGGAGCCCGATTATATATGTCCAATCAGTCCCTCTACTAGCTCCACATAATTCCTTAACGTTTGGCAAATTGATTTGTGTATGCTATTGGCTAGTTTATTATGCATGGATGGTGATGACACAGGATTAGGATGGTAGACAAGATTCTCTCCGGTTGGATTCAGATTTTGTTTTGGATAATAGAGTACACAATTATTCGAACTCCAAATAAAGTTGCCATGATTTTATTTGAGATTGGATTGGAGTTGTAGAAAATTATCCATGAGAACAAGGATATGAAACACAACCGTTTTGTGGAATTTGAAATTTGAATTTTGAAATTTGAAATTTGAATTTTGAAATTTGAAATTTGAATTTTGAATTTGAAATTTGAATTTGAAATTTGAATTTGAAATTCGAATTTGAAATTTGAATTTGAAATTTAAATTTGAAATTTGAAATTTGAAATTTGAAATTTGAATTTGAAATTTGAATTTGAAATTTGAAATTCAAATTTTGAATCACAGTCCAAGTAGGATTCGAATTTGTTGTGGAAAATCCACAAGGTTTGAAATTCGAATTTGAGTTGGATTTGGAAAGGATAATCTTGTTAGAATCCTACTTGAATTTTGATTCCAAATCCCAACAAATAAGGGACGAAATTTTGAGGATAATCCTCATGAAAGATTTCGGATTTTGTGGATAAGATTCAAGGGAATATTCAAGCTTCAATCCTAGTTGAATTTGGTTTCTCTCTCCTCCCAAAAGTGGCCGAAATTTTGGATCCCTAATCCTAGGAAATTCGGTTATTTTTGGATAAGGTTAAGATGAGATTTTGCTTGAGAAATCCTAGTGGAATTTTGATTCTCCCTTATCCTAAAAGTGGCCGAAAATTTGGAGGATTTTCTCCTTGTGAATTTCGGATTTTTTGGTTGAAAAAGGGAGATAAAATTCTAGCTAAAATCTTGTTAAGATTTGGATTGGATTTATCTAGAAAAACCGAATTTAATTGTGGAGATTCTCCCTTGGAAAATTCGGATTTTTTGGGTTTGGATAAGGGAAAATATCTTTTCCTAGTCCAATTCAAATTCAGAGATTCACCTCATGCAGGTCTATAAATAGAGGTCCTGCCACTCCAGTTCTCTCAGACCACAGACTCTCAGGTGAGCAGGCTTATTGTTGCACAGCTCATCGTGACAATAAAGTTCTTTAGAGATCTGGGTGGTCGGAAGAAGACTAGCAGTGCTAGCATACCGATCGAGGTTCAGAGTGCCCACACACTCAGCCATTCGGGAATTGGAGAATAGTAGAGAAGGCTAGTTGGTTGAAGCCTCCGGTCACTCTCCTCCTGTTCATTGGCGTCCTTGAGGCATGAGTTTTAATTGTTGTTGATTTATTGTATATGGCATCATGAGATATTTAACGATCTAAAAATTTTTATTGTTCCGCTGCGCCACTCTGATACGTTTTTACCGGTTTATTTTCCTACAATTGGTATCAGAGCCATCTCATGACTATGCCATGTATATAAATTAGACAATTACTTAGTCTTTTTATTTATGTATGGATTTGATATTTAGAGAGTGGCATTCTAGGGTTCCTTTATGTTGTTATCATGTATTATGTATAAAGTATGTGGTTATTTTAATTTTTTGAATTATTATAAGCATGCTTGTTTATACCGGTTATGGTTCCTTAGAATTTAGAAAAATTGTATCTAGGAATTTTTTATGTAACCATGGGAGTAGTTTATTAACACTGTGTTTTTCCCATGGATTTTAATTTTTGTCTCTTAGAATATTTATGGTTAGAATTTTTTGTACACCGGAAATGGTTTAGAATTTTTTATGTAATTATTCTTGGAGGAGATTGAAGATTGAAGACCGTAATTTATTTTTTCCAAAAGTTAAATTTGATTTAAAGGTTGAAATTTTGATTGTGTGGAAAATTTCAATTTAATTGGGATTCAAATTAATTTTTGGAGATCCTAATAGGTAAATCGGAATATGGCATGAAAATCGAGACACGACCCCTCGGAATAGGCCCACGGGCCTTGGTGGGGCTGCAGCCCCTGCCCTCGGGCAGGATGGGGCTGCGGCAGCCCCTGTGCAGGCCCACACCACCCACGGCCGCAGGCTCTGCCTGCAGCCAGGGGTGGCCGTGGCCTGCCCAAGGCTGGCCGCAGCCTGGGCGTGCAGCCTCTGGCTGCAGGCGCTGCCTGCAGCCTGCCGGCTGCTGCGCCCAGTCTGGGCGTGCAGCCTGGTGCTGCAGGCTTGGCCTGCAGCCCGGCAGGCTGCACAAGGGGCGGCCGTGGGCTGCCAGCCCCTCCGGGGTTGGTGGCTGCCCACGGCGGCTGCCGCCTTCACGGGCGGCGGTCCGACGGTCCAAAAATCAGAAAAATTTTGATTTTTAAATTTGAGATTTAATTTTAAATCATGTTTAAAAATATGTAATTTTGAAATTTTTGAAATTACATATTATTACACATGATGTTTAAAATTGTTTAAAAATTTAAATTTGAAGTTTAAATTTGAAATTCGAATTTGGAATTTGAATTTGAAATTTAAATTTTTGGAGATTTGAATTTTAAATAATTCTTGGGATGAGAAATAAATGGAGAGGCTACATAAAGATGGATACAAGAAGACGGAACAAAATTCAAGACCCAAAGAATGCTTTGGATGGAATTTTGTAATCTTTATTTTCTTTGTTCTAGGATGGAACCATGGCTTGGTTAGTCTGTCAATTATTTTTTCTGTGATATGTCATGGATGTATAAATATGTATTGATGGATGTTTTGTATGCATATTTGATAACATGTCATATAGGATAGGTGAGTGCCGCTCATACTATATTGATCATACATAATTTGTCAAAACTTGCATGTTTTTTCAAAATATTGAGTGGGAGAGGGTTTCAAACAAAACCCACGGCCTCCATTGTTGATCCATATGTGAAAGCATGGTAACGCCTCGCGTCAGTTCTGACCTGACCACACCCCTCGGTAGGTGTTTACCGCCGCCGGTATACTAGATTGGATCTCCTATGTGGAAAACGTGTTCGGGTGCGATCCTATTCATGACCACCCCTCGGTGGCTTGGTAGGACGTGGATCGGGCTACGTAAACAATGGTTATACACTCGAGACTCGTTTAGTTATTAACCTTCCCTAGAAGCTCTGTTAACTAAACTGGTGGCCAAATAAGCGGTTATTAATATATGTCTTAACCTTGGAGGATTTAAGGCAACATATATTAATTGGACGGGGTCCATGTTCCGGCTATTTGTTCTCATGACCACCCCTCGGTGGCTTGGGGCAATAGGTGCTGAGAATTACCGTTGCAATGCTACATGTTTTTTCAAGTTTCATGTAGGAACATACTTGTATGTTTTATTTGCTAAATTATCTGCATATTTGCTTGGGCTTTGTAATGATGTCTAGTATAATTTTATTTCAGTTCAAAATGTCACCGACACCCCTCATTTCGATACTTACTGAAAATAAGTTGAATGGCGACAATTATAAAGATTGGAAAAGAAATCTATTAATAGTTCTCAGCTGCGAGAGACACAAGTTCGTACTGGACGAACCATGCCCACCTGGGCCCAAACCTGACACACCACTTGAGGAGGTCCCAGTTGCCTATAATCGTTGGAGAGAATCCAATGAAATAGCTCGATGCTACATCCTTGCTAGCATGACGAGTGCTTTACAAAAGCAGCATGAGACTTATCAAGTTGCTGGGGAGATCATGGAAAATCTGGAGGACATGTTCGGAGGCCAAGAAAAATTGGCTCGACAGTCCGCTATCACCAGCATTATGAACTCCAAGCAAAAGGCTGGTGCTCCGGTGAAGGACCATATGATCACTCTAATGGGATTCTTCGCTGAAGCTGCCGAGAATGGTGCTGAGTTAGACTACAACACCCAGATCAAGATGGTGTTCAAGACTCTGTCTAAAGATTTTGTGGGGTTTAAGGCCGCATACAATCTGGCGACAAAGGAGTTAGGACTTACCGAGCTCATGAAGCAACTACAGGCTTATGAGCGGATGATCAGGAATGAAGATGTGGTCCGACCTAAAGGAGAGGCCAATTTGGCGGAATCTTCCAATCCCTCACGGAAGAGGAAGAGGCCAAATAAGAAGCAAGTGGCTTCCAGTTCTTCTAATCCTCCTGTCTCGGACGGGAAGAAGAAGAAGAAGAACAAGAAGCCAAAGGACCCTAAAAAGTCCAAATGCTTCCACTGTGGGAAGGTAGGTCACTTCAAGAAGGCTTGCCGTGAATTCCTAGCCTCCAAGGGCAAGGAAGGTAAGGAACTTCATTACTTAGAAGCGTGTTTGGTGGAAGAATCGAAAGACACATGGGTCATTGATTCGGGCGCCACTAATCATGTTTGTGTTTCTATGCAGGGGTTCGTGGAAACGAGAAGTCTAATGATAGGAGCCTCTCGTTGCGGACTGGAGATGGTAGCTTTGTGGTGGCTGAGGCAGTGGGAGACGTTCATCTTTATTTTGATCAATTTAGGTTTATTTTATTGAAAGACTGTTTTTATGTTCCTAATTTTAGGAGGAACCTTATATCGGTAGCTTGTTTAATAAAGGATTCTTATTCAGTTTCTTTTAGTAAAAGAGTTGATATTCGTAGAAATAAGTCTTTTATCTGTTCTGGATGGATGGATGGAAACCTATATTTGATCAGACCAAAGATGTACTCACTGCTTGACACTGAATTAATTGATAACTCTAAAAGGTTGAAAGTTTCTCACTCTAACAAGGCGTATCTTTGGCATTTAAGACTTGGTCATATTAATCAGGATAGGATTCAAAGATTGGTGAAAGACGGTCCTCTGGAATCTCTGGAGGAGGTACGACTTCCCCAATGTGAGTCTTGTCTAGAGGGTAAGATGACTAAGAGGTCTTTTGGAGCTAAGGGTACAAGGGCACAGGAGCTCTTAGAAATTGTGCACACTGACGTATGTGGCCCCATGAACGTCACAGCACGAGGAGGGTTCGAGTACTATGTCTCTTTCATAGATGATTACTCGAGGTATGGATATGTGTATCTGATGCACCGCAAGAGCGAAACCTTTGACAAGTTCAAAGAGTATCGTGCGGAAGTGGAAAAGCAATTGGATAAATCCATAAAGACACTTCGATCTGATCGAGGTGGCGAATACCTCTCCGATGAATTTCTAGGACATCTTGTAGAGAATGGGATATTATCTCAATTGACTGCACCTGGTACTCCACAACAGAATGGTGTAGCCGAAAGGAGAAACAGGACCTTATTGGATATGGTACGGTCCATGATGAGTTACTCAACGCTGCCTTTATCATTTTGGGGACATGCTTTACAAACGGCGTGCTATATTCTGAACCAGGTTCCGAGCAAATCAATTCCTAGAACTCCGTATGAATTGTGGCGTGGCAGGAAGCCCTCCCTTGGACATATGAGAATATGGGGCTGCCCGGCACATGTACTGGATGGGGATGCGAAGAAGTTGGAACCAAGATCAGAATTGTGCATGTTTGTAGGGTATCCAAAAGTAACTAAAGGAGGTCTGTTCTATAACCCGAAGGAACAAAAGGTCATTGTCTCAACCCATGCGACATTCTTGGAGGAAAGTCACATGAATGACTTTAAGCCTCGAAGCAAAGTGGTGCTAGAGGAGTTATCGGGTGAAAGAACTGCTCCACAGATTTCGGTCTTGGACGCAAGTCCGAGTTCCAGTGAAAGACCTGCAGACGATCAACAATTTAGGGTGCCTCGTCGTAGTGGGAGGGCTTCTAAGAAACCTAATTTCTTTATGTATGATGCTGAGGTATACCAGGCCGAGGCTCATGAGCATGAGGAAGATCCGGTCACATATGATGAAGCTATAAAGGATGTTGATTCTAGATCTTGGAAACAGGCTATGAACAATGAGATGGATTCTATGAAATCCAACTCTGTTTGGGAACTTGTAGATTTGCCGGATGGGATAAAACCCATTGGATGCAAATGGGTCTACAAAAGAAAGAAGGATGCGGAAGGGAGAGTGGAAACTTTCAAAGCTAGACTGGTTGCAAAGGGATACACGCAAAAGGCTGGAATCGATTACGAGGAAACCTTTTCGCCTGTTGCTATGCTGAAGTCTATCCGTATTCTTCTGTCCATTGCTGCGGCTCTCGATTACGAGATCTGGCAAATGGATGTCAAGACGGCATTCTTGAATGGCCATCTTGAAGAGTGTATCTATATGATACAGCCCGAAGGGTTCGTAGCAAAAGGCCAGGATAGGAAAGTCTGCAAGTTGCTTAGATCCATTTATGGATTAAAGCAGGCATCCCGCTCATGGAACCAGAGGTTTGATCAAGCGATTAAGACATTTGGTTTTGAGCAGAACGTTGATGAACCTTGTGTTTATAAACGTATTAAGGATGGAAAAGTGGTCTTTCTGATACTCTTTGTCGATGATATACTACTCATTGGGAATGATGTAGGGAACTTATCATCGGTCAAGCTTTGGTTACACCAACAGTTTGACATGAAGGACTTGGGAGAAGCTAATTATGTTCTAGGCATTCGTCTCTTCAGAGATCGAAAGAACAAAATGATAGCGTTATCCCAAGCTTCATACATAGATAAAATAATTGACAAATATGCAATGCTAGAGGCAAAGAAAGGCTCACAACCTTCTATTGCCGGTTTAACTCTTTCATTGGATGACTGTCCTAAGACATCGGAAGAAAGAGAGCGTATGAGTAAGGTCCCTTATGCATCCGCTGTGGGTAGCCTTATGTACGCTATGCTTTGCACTCGCCCGGACATATGTTTTGCAGTAGGTATGGTGAGTCGATATCAAGCGAATCCTGGAACCAAGCACTGGCAAGCAGTAAAGCATATACTCAAGTATCTTAAGAGAACGAGGGATTATATGCTAGTGTATTCTGGAGGGGACCTAACACCCGTAGGATACACGGACTCAGACTTCCAGACTTGTGAGGATTTGAGGAAGTCGACATTAGAGGGCATGTGGAGACAGGACAAGTGGATGTTTGTAAGATCGCGTCCGAGGACAACATCGCTGATCCCTTTACTAAGACTTTGGTAGCTAGAAGCTTTGAGAGGCATGTAGAGGCGATGGGGATGCGTAACATGGCACATCTGCTGGCTTAGGGCAAGTGGGAGATTGTTAGGAAATGCCCTAAGTATTAGAGACATTTTGATGTATTCATTTTGAACTGGATAATAAAATTATACTTAGAGGTTATTCATTACATTGCTATCTGTCCTCGTCTTATTTACATGTTAAAGTAAATGTAAGCAAATATGGCTCACTGACTGCTTGTGTTAAAACTGTTAGAACGTTGCATGCAATGGATTTTTGTATGCAAGAAGACAATGTTCTAAAGTTAGCAGTCTAAACTATGGTCTGTAGTCTATGGGGTTAGACCGAGCATCTAACTCATGTTAAGACTATTATGTTGTCTAAAGCCTTAGAGGGGACGGTCTGTCTTGACTGTCTGGAGCTGGACTCCCAAGTAGAGACATGGATATGTTGCTTGGTGGTGACATATTAGACCGGGACTAAAGCGTGATTGATCTACGTAGTCCGCTATGAGTGGATCAATCTGCTTTTGACGTTCATTATGCAATAACCTTAATCCTGAGTAAATGAACTTCTTCATGTATATGACTTGTGTACTTTGATGTTCCAATGGCTAAAGCGTCTCAGAGGGTAGTAAGCTTATAGACCGGTTCGTTGGGTGCATGACTTGTATACGATGAAGGGTTTGTTTGCAGATATCGGAATCATAACTCTGAGGAGTTAAAGGTATCCTCTTAAAGGCATTATACTGAATGTGAAAATGGACAAGGCCTTGGGTCGTCTGCTGGGCGGATGACTTCTTATTCACATATGGTGAATAATCATTTTCTTGATTCGGTAGTATAATGGAACTTTAAGATAGCCTGATCAGTAGGATTAAACGGACTTTGACCTAAGGCTGATCATGGATATCATATGAGGGTTTTGCATATATGACAAGGTCATTGGATGGTAGCTCGTCACAGGCTTACGTAATACGGTATATAATTGGGAGTTCAGTTTCAGGTTTATAGTGGTGTGACTCTGAAATTAGTGATCATATGATTGAGTTGTTCGGTACAGAATGATGATCATATGGAATCACGGGAGCCCGATTATATATGTCCAATCAGTCCCTCTACTAGCTCCACATAATTCCTTAACGTTTGGCAAATTGATTTGTGTATGCTATTGGCTAGTTTATTATGCATGGATGGTGATGACACAGGATTAGGATGGTAGACAAGATTCTCTCCGGTTGGATTCAGATTTTGTTTTGGATAATAGAGTACACAATTATTCGAACTCCAAATAAAGTTGCCATGATTTTATTTGAGATTGGATTGGAGTTGTAGAAAATTATCCATGAGAACAAGAATATGAAACACAACCGTTTTGTGGAATTTGAAATTTGAATTTTGAAATTTGAAATTTGAATTTTGAAATTTGAAATTTGAATTTTGAATTTGAAATTTGAATTTGAAATTTGAATTTGAAATTCGAATTTGAAATTTGAATTTGAAATTTAAATTTGAAATTTGAAATTTGAAATTTGAAATTTGAATTTGAAATTTGAATTTGAAATTTGAAATTCAAATTTTGAATCACAGTCCAAGTAGGATTCGAATTTGTTGTGGAAAATCCACAAGGTTTGAAATTCGAATTTGAGTTGGATTTGGAAAGGATAATCTTGTTAGAATCCTACTTGAATTTTGAATCCAAATCCCAACAAATAAGGGACGAAATTTTGAGGATAATCCTCATGAAAGATTTCGGATTTTGTGGATAAGATTCAAGGGAATATTCAAGCTTCAATCCTAGTTGAATTTGGTTTCTCTCTCCTCCCAAAAGTGGCCGAAATTTTGGATCCCTAATCCTAGGAAATTCGGTTATTTTTGGATAAGGTTAAGATGAGATTTTGCTTGAGAAATCCTAGTGGAATTTTGATTCTCCCTTATCCTAAAAGTGGCCGAAAATTTGGAGGATTTTCTCCTTGTGAATTTCGGATTTTTTGGTTGAAAAAGGGAGATAAAATTCTAGCTAAAATCTTGTTAAGATTTGGATTGGATTTATCTAGAAAAACCGAATTTAATTGTGGAGATTCTCCCTTGGAAAATTCGGATTTTTTAGGTTTGGATAAGGGAAAATATCTTTTCCTAGTCCAATTCAAATTCAGAGATTCACCTCATGCAGGTCTATAAATAGAGGTCCTGCCACTCCAGTTCTCTCAGACCACAGACTCTCAGGTGAGCAGGCTTATTGTTGCACAGCTCATCGTGACAATAAAGTTCTTTAGAGATCTGGGTGGTCGGAAGAAGACTAGCAGTGCTAGCATACCGATCGAGGTTCAGAGTGTCCACACACTCAGCCATTCGGGAATTGGAGAATAGTAGAGAAGGCTAGTTGGTTGAAGCCTCCGGTCACTCTCCTCCTGTTCATTGGCGTCCTTGAGGTATGAGTTTTAATTGTTGTTGATTTATTGTATATGGCATCATGAGATATTTAACGATCTAAAAATTTTTATTGTTCCGCTGCGCCACTCTGATACGTTTTTACCGGTTTATTTTCCTACAGACGACCTAAGCTAGAGGGGTCGCCCACACATTTCTTAGTGTCGGCCATGTGTTAACTATTTCCACCTTCGCTGGGTCCACGAATACTCCCTCCTTGGAGACTACGTGGCCAAGAAAATGAACCTTCTCCAGCTAAAACTCGCACTTAAAGAATTTGGTGTATAGCTGATGATCTCGTAGTGTGTGCAAAACGGCCCTCAAATGCTCCTTATGCTCTTCCTTCGTCTTCGAGTATACAAGTATGTCATCGATAAATACAATGACAAACTTGTCTAGAAAATCATTGAACACACGGTTCATTAGGTCCATGAACACTGCAGGGGCATTCGTCAGTCTGAATGACATAATGAGGAACTTGTAATGCCCACATCGTGTTCAGAAAGCTATCTTCAGTATGTCTGCATTCCTGATTTGTAGCTGATGGTACCTGAAATGTAGGTCAATCTTTGAGAACACTACAGCGCCTCAGAGCTGGTCGAACAGATTATCAATCTGTGGCAACAGATATTTATTCTTTATCATGATCTTGTTCAACACCCGGTAGTATATACACATTCTCAGCATTCCGTCCTTTTTCTTCATGAATAACACAGGTGCTCCACATAGTGAACAGCTCTGTCAGATGAAGCCCTTGTCCATCAGATCCTTCAACTGAGTCTGAAGTTCCTTTAACTCTACCGGGGCCATTCTGTAGGGGGCCTTGGAGATGGGGGCTGATCTTAGTAGGAACTTAATCTTGAATGATATCTTTCGCTCTGGCGATAGCCCTAGAAGATCCTCTAGAAATACTTCTACGAACTCTTGAACCACTGGGATGCTATCAAGTCCTATCTCTGCTTCCTAGGTCTTGTCTACTATGTGTGTAAGGAAACCAGTGCATCCACTGGATAGTAGCTTGTGAGCCTTCATTGTCGATATCATCTTCTTGGGTTGCTTCAACAATAGCCCCCTGTAGACAAACTTCTCATGCCCAATTGGCTCGAAGGTAACCTTCCGTCTTCGACAGTCTATGACGGTGTTGTACTTGGTGAGGAAATCCATCCCCACGATTACGTCATAGTCATACATGTTGAGGATGATTAGATCCATACTCATTTCGTGCCCACTGATAACTACTGGCATGTGGCGTATCCATTAGTTAGACAATAGAACTTCCCCTAAGGGGAGGGTAGTTCAAATAGTTTGTTTCATCCTATCTACATTCTGGTCTATCTTCCTAGCAAACTTTGAGGATACAAATGAATGTGTAGCTCCAGAATCAAACAGCACTAGTGTAGTGGAGTTGGTGATAGAAAGCTGAATTGTCACTACTGTCGAGGTTCCAACCTCTGCATCCTTTCAAGTGAAGGCGTGGATCCTCCCCTACGTCTTTGGAGCCTCCAATCTACCTTGAGCAATTGATGGACCCTCAATCCTGGTCTGGGCGGCATGCAGTTGTCCGCTAGTGCAGTGGGCTTGGCCTTACTGATTTTATAAGTTGGAGCGGTAATGCCTGGCATAGTGGCCTTCTTTTCCACTGATAAAGCAACCACTGGTTCCTTGGTGGCATTCTCCTGGATGGTTCCTCCCATACTTTGGGCAAGGCGGGTGTTGATTGCCACTTCCTTCCTAGTTGTTCCTCATCTAGGGGAAGTTCCTCTTTTGCCCTTGGTTGCTTGGATTCCCTTTCCTTTTGTTGTTGAGGTGGGATTGTCTGTTATTCTGGCCATTCCTCGCATTCTGACCCTTATGCCACGATTCGAGGTGCTATCTCCCCTTAGTCTGCTTGGCTTGTGTCTTCTCTTCTTTCCTGGGCTTGAAGGGTTGAGCCTTTTGCTCCTTGTCCTAGGCCAACCAATATTCTGCTCATATGGCCCAGCTGACACACTCAACCACAGTTGTGGGTCCGTGGCTTCCACTACAGACTTGGACGGCGATATCCATCCTGAACATTATCAATATCCTTTTAACCTTCTCCTTCTTGGTTGGCACTAAGTCTGGGCAGAGTCGAGCCAGCTACTTGAACTTCCTTACTGCCTCCGTGACAGTCATGCTTTCCTAACATAGATTGTTAAACTCGTCTTGCTGGACTGCTAGGGCTTCGTCATTAAAATACATCTCTTTAAATTCATCCACAAAGTCTGTGCAGCTCATCCTCTTAACGTTCCTCCGGATGGCCACGGTCTTCCATTGGCGTGCCCCTTTGTGTAGGGCAAGGGATGCACATAGCACTTTCTCTCTGTCTGTCAATCCTATGAGGTCTAAGATGACTTGGATGTCAGCCAGCTAGTCATCAGCTTTAGTGGGGTTCGTAGTTCCTTTAAATTTTGGCACCTTCATGAGCCGGAATCGCTCATATAGATCGCCCTCTCTAGGGGCTAGCATAAGAACATTGACTACTATGGGGGCAGCAACAGCTAAGGGTGCTGACGTTGTCTAGATTGGTGAGGCCACTTGCTCCCTGGGAGTGTCGAAGGTTACTGAAGCTGCTTAAAATGGCACCTCTACTGGTTGTGGTGCCTGGGGTTGTTGGTCTAGCCGTTCCCTCAGTTGGGTAAGTCCTTGCTATTGAGTCTCCATCATGGCTTACATGGCGGTGAGCTGTGCCATCAGCTCATCTTCACGGGTGGCTTGATTTGTTTGAGATCTTGCTCTGGCCATAGTTCCTATGTAATCCTATCACATAGCGGGAAAAGAGAACATAAGTCTTTCAAATCCTATACTTGGGACTCGTATCACATATTATTTTCTTTACTTAACAATCATAGATATAAATAGATGTATTATATCTTTCTTTTCTTTTCTTATACTGTGATATTCAATACAACTGCTGTATCATATTGGAACATCGTCTGAGTGCTAGGATTCGTCCTGCACCTTTTTGTCACACCTCTATCATGTGTGGGACTCATCAAATTTAGGCCCTCTGGGCAAAACCATAATGCTTTTCATAATATATTTCACAAAATATGTATATATACGTCCAAAACTCTAGTTCAACGGGAGTGACATACACTTCCCAATATACAATCCCACAAGTACATTTAGCTAAGTCTAGCGAGGAAAGCTACTGTTTCCCTCTATATATTTACAAAACAAAAACTCCCATGGAAAGGTTTACTATTACTCGGAGGACACTATTGACTCGGCATCAGACATCTCCTCGTCCTCACTGTCACTAAGGGGAAACTCCTCTAGGTCCTCATCCTCGCCTACCTAAATAATACTAGCTTTATCGTCGCTGGCAATGAAGACTTGGGGCTCGTACATCCCCATCCACTCATCATCCCTGAAGTGATCGGGGATCTCCTCACCCTCATCATCGAGTTAGGTATCGGGGAGAGCCTCGTCATCGTCTCTTTCTAATAGGTGCTCGGGAGATAGAGGGGCTAGTTTAGAGTCCTCCATCGGATCCCCATTGTCTTCGGGTACTGCTAGCTGGTGTTCGACCATGAACTCTTTGTTGGCCAGTTGGGGTGCTGTGTTCACTGGGTTACCCCCCATGTTAGCTGCTGCTGCAGAGCCTTCGCCAGCTGTAAGGTTAAGTGCCACTTTCTCAGCTTCTACTATATCCTAGGCAAGGTGCCTCAGGTCTTCGTGTTACGGAGGGTAAGGAACAAGGTCCCCACATACCATAGTGTCCCTTTCCATAGCTAGTCGACCATCTCTGTAAATGGCCTATCTACAGAGATATAAGGTAGCATGGCATCCAGAAACCTTTGACAGTAGTGTGCCATGGCCTCTCTCTCATAAACATCCCAGATGTCAGAGAGGACCTGATATCGCCTCTCTTCCATATCGTCCCAAATGTCTTTGTCTCTAGCCCGTCCATTGGAGTTGTGGAGGTCTTGACATAACTCAGCCCATTGCATTGCCAGATACCTGATCCTTCGTCGTCCGTTCCACCATTGCATCACTGGTCCCTCCAGGCGGCTACTAGCCAATACCGCTGTAGGTGAGGTGGATATGGCAGACTTTGAAAATCACCTCCATGTGGTGAATCCAATACGCGAGTTCATATGGATGGCGACCAGCATACAGGTCTGGTTGCATGGCGGCAAAAGCTAGGCTCGCTTGACAGTCATCTTGTACTTGGCAGGGGTCAACCGGTACGACTATTTTCTCCTATTATAATTTAAACGTCAACTTATATACTAAATCTGAAGGAAAAACAAAACTAACTTACTTGGACAGATGAAGCAGGCATGCAGTGACGTAAGGTCGGGTGGCAGGATACCCCTCTGATACCAATTGTGATGTCCCGTGCCCTGAGTGGCCCGGACCATCACTTAAAAACTACTACTTGTACAGATACTTATACTTTCTTGCAAACTGATACTTAAAGTTACTTATTTAGATACTGTAAATTTAGGGATTTGTTTTTTGAAGGCGTACTTATTTACTATTCACCTACATATATTTTAAAAATACATCGTCTAAATCATAAGGGGTTTTGCCTTACATACATACTTATGAAATTCTTCAATTAATTACTATTCAAATATATTATTCATATATATATAGTATTTACTGTTCCAAAATATACTGTTACTCAAACTATGCGAAAGGTTTAACTTATGGTGGTATCTGTAACCTCGCCCTCACATCCGCCTCTGCCGCTGTTATTGCTCATTGATGATTATGCCATAGGACGCTTACCTACAGCATGAACGTACACTGTGAGCTTTATGCCCAGTAAGTACAACATGTTAACCGTGAAACATGTTTAAAACATAGTACATACTTAAAATCATATAAGCATGTCAGGTATCAACATATACCACATATCACATACTAGATCATCACATATCTTAATACTAAATATAGAACTTCACATACTATATGCATAGCAGAAATATCGTATACTGAATGCATCTTACTGTGGCTGGAAGCATAGTAAACTATATCGTGAACAATGCATGGTCCGATTGTGCTCATTTTATGCTTCAATGCTCTTTTTCTTACCTATGTCTAGTTGAGAACCTATGTGTCTGTACCGAGGGTGCGCTGACCAATGGTAATGCCCATGTCTACTAATTGACGAGCCATCAACAGATGCTCATCTTACTTTGACTTGAAAAACCTCTTCAACTGAAAAGGCCGGTACGACATGCTTATTAATTTCCTTATTGTTTAACTATTCTGGCCATATCCTTTGCTAAGCTGTCCCTGATCTTACGCGATAAGGATGTATGGCATCTAACTTGTTCTTTCACTAATCTATTCGATTGTGAAACTATATGCTCTTATACATGCTGTGCAACAACTTGTGTATGGTATGCATACTTAACATACTGTAAAAATCATCATTTCAAATCCATTTTATTCATGCTGTAGGCAGAGTTTTACTTACCTAGTTTGTAAGCAACTTGTATTCTCGCCTTTATCAAATTATAGGTAACCACCTGTCCATATAACGTATCTCATTAACACTTTCGCTGAGTCACTAATACTGTTAGTGACTAAAGCAGACAAAATTGTTTGGTACCGATTGCCTTCGATACTAATTCACTCTCTATTCATAGTTTGATTCTCTAGGCGTGTTTAATTAATTTATTGCCCTATAAATTAATTACAACATTCATAGGTCACTTTTGCCGTTAGTGACTATAACTTGTACTGTTGTGTTGTACTGAGGCCCATCGTTACCCTACTACTCTATTTTGGGAATTTGGTATCTATCTTCTATTGTGTTTGACTAACTTGTCTACTCGACAGATTAATTATCATTCCATATTGTTCAAAACATAGTCCTTGATTGGTTGTCGACCAAGCAACTGACCGGTTTCCTCGTACGTCGTTAACTAGGTAGTCTACCGAGTTACTATTGCTTGCTTGGTGTGGTAGCATACCAGGCTACCCACACTATTTTAGTTATTTTTGAAAATCATTTTGTTGCCTTATAAAATTCTTTGAAAAATTATGTGCTTTGAAACGTCCTCTTATCACCCCATTGGAAGGTGGGGGCATTTTATTAAATTCATGTTTTTATTTTAAACAATGTAAAATATATTTTGGTGTTGCATTTTAAAGGTGGTTTTTGAACCACTTACCAAATCCATTTTAAAAATAAATTTGAAACGATTTAGTTTGTAAATATGATGAACATAAAATTTTTCACCCTTGACGAGATGAACAATTCTCGTGTTCGTCTCGGAGCTCAAATCTAACTCAAACCGGTCCAAATCTTACTAAACCTGTGGCTACTTGTGCCCAGTTTTTGTAAAAATCCTAATTTTATGCTATTTTAAAAAACGCTCTCTTTGAGAACCGAAACGGTAAAATTTTTAAAACATGCATCAGTCATCCTAAAGATTTCGAGAAGATCTACAGTCATCCTAAAGGATTCTTGGTCCTAGTTTTGGACACGAAATGAAAACCACTCAAAAAACCTATCTTAGTATCGTTTTTTCCAAAACCTATTTGACACAAAAACGACTGTAATGAAATTTTCCTAAAACTCTGTGTTTCACCAAATCCGAAATTCGGACCCTAAAGGGGTCAAAATGATCAAAACCTGCAGCCTTTTCCTGCAGACAAATTGTGTCTAGCCACCTAAAAAGAACGTCCATGCTCACACATACACATATCCATTCGTAAAAAATATAAACCACAACTACACAACCACATAAATTAAAAATGAGAAGTAAGGGCTCAAAATAAACTTATTACAACCCATTTGCATAAACAAATACACATAAATTTCTTGATTAAAACTTAAAATAACTAAACTTCCAAAAAGGGTTTCCGTTTTACCTCTTATGCTATGAACCAAGAACAAATTCAAATCAAAGGCTTTGGTGACCAAAATGACCATGTGAACCAAGAGAGGTTGACGGTCAGTTTATGCTAGCAAAGACATCGAAAATTTTCTCTTAACATCAACCTAAAAAAATAACTAAGAATCACAAAGATAGGTTCCAAAAACTCACCCTTGAATACACTTGAAATGGCTTCGAATGCAAATCTCTTATCATAAGCGTGAAGGGGGTTAAATTTTGGTAAACTTTTGGTAGGATTTTGGCTTGAAAAATGGTGGTTTTGGGGGCTTGGAGTAGTCGGCTGCAGCCAGGAAAGAAGTGAGAAGAGAGTTGTGGTTTTTGGGGTGTGCAAAAGAAAGAACAACACCTAAGGCATGGTCACCCCTTTTATAGACAAATCCTAAACAAAATTATCCAACCTTAAGCTTAATTAGTAAAGCCAATCTTATGCTAATTTGAGGACAAATTTGCTGCTATTTCAGCCCCTTGGGAGCCGTGGGCTATGCACATTGAAGGAAGGGGAGATTAAAAAATTTTGGTTGATGGAATGTGATGGAAATGTAACATTGTTTAATCAAATGTGTCATAACTTGTCCAATATTTTAATGCTACATTTTAGGGCTATTTTTGCAGCTAAGGCAGCTACTTTTTCAACTAGGTACATGGATCTTGAGGGGCAAAATTCATTTGCATTTGCCTCTCTTCACAGTCCAGTTTCTACCATTCGGTATCCAAACCTTTTTTGGCAGTGTTTTAGTTTTCACCCAGAATTGAATTTTTTGATTCCGATTTTTGTACTGATGATTTCTAGTTGGGTTGTATTACCTACAAGCCCATTCTATATTAGTTTACTTTTCATTTCCTATATTGTGGTTATGTCTATACTGTGTTGTCCTTATGGACGTAAAACGAGGCATTATAAGTTTAAATATATCAGTTTCAAGACGGGAAAACATCGTCTTAACCCTCATCTCGATACTGCGTGTCTCTCAAACAATAATTCTCTTTTTATGCTCAATTGACCAGATTGAGCCTACTGACTGTTAATATATCAGTTTTATGTCAAATTAAGGCCGTCTTAGCCATGAACTTGACACCCCCTTTTTTTACTATTTACTATTCACTGTTTCTTGTTCGACAGACCAGTCTGAGCGTTCTGACTCTGATTTTGTCAGTCTCTGGGTGAGATGGGGTCATCTAGACCATTTTCTCATTGCTGTACGCCTACTTGTAGGAAAATAATTGGTAAAAACGTATCAAAGTGGCGCAGCGAAACAATAAAAATTTTTAGATTGTTAAATATCTCATGATGCTATATACAATAAACCAACAACAATTAAAACTCATACCTCAAGGACGCCAATCTTGCAGGAGGAGAATGACTGGAGGCTTCAACCAACTAGCCTTCTCTACTATTCTCCAATTCTTGAATGGCTGAGTGTCTGGGCACTCTGAACCTCGATCAGTATCCTAGCACTGCTAGTCTTCTTCCGACCACCCAGATCTCTAAAGAACTTTATTGTCACGATGAGCTGTGCAACAATAAGCCTGCTCACCTGAGAGTCTGTGGTCTAAGAGAACTGGAGTGGTAGGACCTCTATTTATAGACCTGCATGAGGTGATTCTCTGAATTTGAATTGGATTAGGAAAAGATATTTTCCCTTATCCATAACTATAAAATCTGAATTTTCCAAGGGAGAATCTCAACAATAAAATTCGGTTTTCTTAGGATAAATCCAATCCAAATCTAAACAAGATTTTAACTAGAATTTTATCTCTCTTTTTCAACTCAAAAAATCCGAAAATTACAAGGAGAAAATCTCCTAAATATTTCGGCCATTATGGATAAGGGAGAATCAAAAATTCCACTAGGATTTTCAAGCTTGAATCTTATCTCAACCTTATCCAAAATAACTGAATTTTCCTAGGAGATTTTCTCCCTAATTTCGGCCACTTTTCAGGGAAGGAGAGAATCCAAATTCAACTGGGATTGAAACTTGAATTTTTCCCCTGAATCTTATCCACAAAAAACCGAAATTTCCTTGAGGATTATCCTCAAAATTTTGTGCAACATTTGTTAGGATTTGGATTCAAAATTCAAGTAGGATTGTAACAAGATTATCCTCTCCGAATCCAACTCAAATTCGAATTTCAAACCTTGTGGATTTTCCACAACAAATTCGAATCCTACTTGGACTGTGATTCAAAGTTTGAATTTCAAATTTCAAATTCAAATTTCAAATTCAAATTTCAAATTTCAAAATTCAAATTTCAAATTCCACAAAACGGTTGTGTTTCATATTCTTGTTCTCATGGATAATTTTCTACAACTCCAATCCAATCTCAAATAAAATCATGGCAACTTTATTTGGAGTTCGAATAATTGTGTACTCTATTATCCAAACCAAAATCTGAAACCAACCGGAAAGAATCTTGTGTACCATCCTAATCCTGTGTCATCACCATCCATGCATAATAAACCAGCCAATAGCATACACAATTCAATTTACTAAACGTTAAGGAATTATGTGGAGCTAGTAGAGGGACTGATTGGACATATATAATCGGGCTCCTGCAAATCCATATGATCATCATTCTTTTACCGAACAACTCAATCATATGATCACTAGTTTCAGAGTCACACCACTATAAACCTGAAACTGAACTCCCAATTATATACCGTATTACGTAAGCCTGTGACAAGCTATCGTCCAATGACCTTGTCATATATGCAGAACCCTCATATGATATCCATGATCAGCCTTAGGCCAAAGTCCGTTTAATCCTATTGATCAGGCTATCTTAAAGTTCCATTATACTACCGAATAAAGAAAATGATTATTCACCATATGTGAATAAGAAGTCATCCGCCCAGCAGACGACCCAAGGCCTTATCCATTTTCACATTCAGTATAATGCCTTTAAAAGGATACCCTTAACTCCTCATTAGAGCTATGATTCCAATATCTGTAAACGAACCCTTCATCGTATACAAGTCATGCACCCAACGAACCGGTCTATAAGCTTACTACCTCTGAGATGCTTTAGCCATTGGAACATCAAAGTACACAAGTCATATACATGAAGCTATCCTTTTACTCAGGATTAAGGTTACTGCATAGTGAACGTCAAAAGCAGATCGATCCACTCAAAGCGGACTTCGTAGATCAATCACGCTTTAGTCCCGGTCTAATATGTCACCACCAAGCAACATATCTATGTCTCTACTTGGGAGTCCAGCTCCAGATAGCCAAGACAAACCGTCCCCTCCAAGGCTTTAGACAACATAATAGTCTTAACATGAGTTAGATGCTCGGTCTAACCCCATAGACTACAGACCATAGTTTGGACCGCTAATTTTAGAACATTGTCTTCTCGCATACAAAAATCCATTGCATGCAACGTTCTAACAGTTTAACACAAGTAGTCAGGGAGCCATATTTGCTTACATTTACTTTAACATGTAAATAAGACGATGACAGATAGCAATGTAATGAATAACCTCTATTTATAATCTTATTATCCAGTTCAAAATAAATACATCAAAAATGTCTCTAATGCTTAGGGCATTTCCTAACAATCTCCCACTTGCCCTAAGCCAGCAGATGTGCCATGTTATGCATCCCCATCGCCTCTACGTGCCTCTCAAAGCTTCTAGCCACCAAAGTCTTAGTAAAGGGATCGGCGATATTATCCTCGGACGTGATCTTACATACATCCACTTGCCCTGTCTCCACATGCCCTCTAATAATATGATATCTCCGATCGATGTGCTTGGTCCTCTTGTAGTGCCGAGATTCCCTTGTGTTGGCAATAGCCCCTGTATTATCACAGTAAAGTGTGATAGGCTTGTCAACACCCGGAATGACCTCAAGGTCTCTAAAGAACTTGCGGAGCCAAACCGCTTCTTTAGATGCCTCAGCCGCAGCCACATACTTAGCCTCCATAGTAGAGTCAGCTGTGCAGCCCTGCTTCACGCTCCTCCACACAATGGCGCCTCCTCCGAGTAAAAACACTGATCCAGATGTCGATTTCCTCGAATCCTTACAAGTCTGGAAGTCTGAGTCCATGTATCCTATGGGTGTTAGGTCCCCTCCAGAATACACCAGCATATAATCCCTCGTTCTCTTAAGATACTTGAGTATATGCTTTACAGCTTGCCAGTGCTTGGTTCCAGGATTTGCTTGATATCGACTCACCATACCTACTGCGAAACATATGTCTGGGCTAGTGCAAAGCATAGCGTACATAAGGCTACCCATAGCGTATGCAAAAGGGACCTTACTCATATGCTCTCTTTCTTCCGATGTCTTGGGACAGTCATCCAATGAAAGAGTTAGACCGGCAATAGAAGGTTGCGAACCTTTCTTTGCCTCTTGCATTGCATATTTGTCAATTATTTTATCTATGTATAAAGCTTGGGATAACGCTATCATTTTGTTCTTTCGATCTCTGAAGAGACGAATGCCTAGAACATAATTAGCTTCTCCCAAGTCCTTCATGTCAAACTGTTGGTGTAACCAAAGCTTGACCGATGATAAGTTCCCTACATCATTCCCAATGAGTAGTATATCATCGACATAGAGTACCAGAAAAACCACTTTTCCATCCTTAATACATTTATAAACACAAGGTTCATCAACGTTCTGCTCAAAACCAAATGTCTTAATCGCTTGATCAAACCTCTGGTTCCATGAGCGGGATGCTTGCTTTAATCCATAAATGGATCTAAGCAACTTGTAGACTTTCCTTTCTTAGCCTTTTGCTACGAACCCTTCGGGCTGTATCATATAGATACATTCTTCAAGATGACCATTCAAGAATGCTGTCTTGACATCCATTTGCCAGATCTCGTAATCGAGAGCCGCAGCAATGGACAGAAGAATACGGATAGACTTCAGCATAGCAACAGGTGAAAAGGTTTCATCGTAATCGATTCCAGCCTTTTGCGTGTATCCCTTTGCAACCAATCTAGCTTTGAAAGTTTCCACTCTCCCTTCCGCATCCTTCTTTCTTTTGTAGACCCATTTGCATCCAATGGGTTTTATCCCATCCGACAAATCTACAAGTTCCCAAACAGAGTTGGATTTCATAGAATCCATCTCATTGTTCATAGCCTGTTTCCAAGATTTAGAATCAACATCATTTATAGCTTCATCATATGTGACCGGATCTTCCCCATGCTCATGAGCCTCGGCCTGGTATACCTCAGCATCATACATGAAGAAATTAGGTTTCTTAGAAACCCTCCCACTACGACGAGGCACCCTAAATTGTTGATCGTCTGCAGGTCTTTCACTGGAACTCGGACTTGCGTCTAAGACCGAAATCTGTGGAGCAGTTCTTTCACCCGATAACTCCTCTAGCACCACTTTGCTTCGAGGCTTAAAGTCATTCATGTGACTTTCCTCCAAGAATGTCGCATGGGTTGAGACAATGACTTTTTGTTCCTTCGGGTTATAGAACAGACCTCCTTTAGTTCCTTTTGGATACCCTACAAACATGCACAATTCTGATCTTGGTTCCAACTTCTTCGCATCCCCATCCAGTACATGTGCCGGGCAGCCCCATATTCTCATATGTCCAAGGGAGGGCTTCCTGCCACGCCACAATTCATACGGAGTTCTGGGAATTGATTTGCTCGGAACTTGGTTCAGAACATAGCACGCCGTTTGTAAAGCATATCCCCAAAATGATAATGGTAGCGTTGAGTAACTCATCATGGACCGTACCATATCCAATAAGGTCTTGTTTCTCCTTTCGGCTACACCATTCTGTTGTGGAGTACCAGGTGCAGTCAATTGGGATAATATCCCGTTCTCTACAAGATGTCCTAGAAATTCGTCGGAGAGGTATTCGCCACCTCGATCAGATCGAAGTGTCTTTATGGATTTATCCAATTGCTTTTCCACTTCTGCACGATACTCCTTGCACTTGTCAAAGGTTTCGCTCTTGCAGTGCATCAGATACACATATCCATACCTCGAGTAATCATCTATAAAAGAGACATAATACTCGAACCCTCCTCGTGCTGTGACGTTTATGGGGCCACATACGTCAGTGTGTACAATTTCTAAGAGTTCCTGAGCCCTTGTACCCTTAGCTCCAAAAGACCTCTTAGTCATTTTACCCTCTAGACAAGACTCACATTGGGGAAGTCGTACCTCCTCCAGAGATTCCAGAGGACCGTCTTTCACCAATCTTTGAATCCTATCCTGATTAATATGACCAAGTCTTAAATGCCAAAGATACGCCTTGTTAGAGTGTGAAACTTTCAACCTTTTAGAGTTATCAGTTAATTCACTGTCAAGCAGTGAGTACATCTTTGGTTTGATCAAATATAGGTTTCCATCCATCCATCCAGAACAGATAAAAGACTTATTTCTACGAATATCAACTCTTTTACTAAAAGAAACTGAATAAGAATCCTTTATTAAACAAGCTACCGATATAAGGTTCCTCCTAAAATTAGGAACATAAAAACAGTCTTTTAATAAAATAAACCTAAATTGATCAAAATAAAGGTAAACATCTCCCACTGCCTCAGCCACCACCAAGCTGCCGTCCCCAGTTTGCAACGAGAGGTTCCTATCATGTAGACTTCTCGTTTCCACGAACCCCTGCATAGAAACACAAACATGATTAGTGGCGCCCGAATCAATGACCCAAGTGTCTTTCGATTCTTCCACCAAACACGCTTCTAAGTAAAGAAGTTCCTTACCTTCCTTGCCCTTGGCGGCTAGGATTTCCCGGCAAGCCTTCTTGAAATGACCTACCTTCCCACAACGGAAGCACTTGGACTTTTTAGGGTCCCTGGGCTTCTTGTTCTTGTTCTTCTTCTTCCCGTCTGAGACAGGAGGATTAGAAGAACTAGAAGCCACTTGCTTCTTATTTGGCCTCTTCCTCTTCCGTGAGGGTTTGGAAGATTCCGCCAAATTGGCCTCACCTTTGGGTTGGACAGCATCCCCATCCCTGATCATCTGCTCATAAGCTAGGAGTTGCTTCATGAGCTCGGTTAGTCCTAACTCCCTTGTCGCCAGATTGTATGCGGCCTTAAACCCCACAAAATCTTTAGATAGAGTTTTGAACACCATTTTGATCTGGGTGTTGTAGTCCAACTCAGCACCTTTTTCGGTAGCCTCAGCGAAGAATCCCATTAGAGTGATCATATGGTCCTTCACCAGAGTACCCGCCTTCTGCTTAGAGTTCATAATACTGGTGATAGCGGACTGTCGAGCCAATTTTTCTTAGCCTCCGAACATGTCCTCCAGATTTTCCATGATCTCCCCAGCAATTTGATAAGTCTCATGCTGCTTTTGTAAAGCACTCGTCATGCTAGCAAGTATGTAGCATCGAGCTATATCATTGGATTCTCTCCAACGAGTATAGGCAACCGGGACCTTCTCAATCGGTGTGTCAGGTTTTGGCCCTGGTGGGCATGGTTCGTCCAGTACGAACTTGTGTCTCTCGCAGCTAAGAACTATTAACAGATTCCTTTTCCAATCCTTATAATTGTCGCCATTTAGTTTATTCTCAGTAAGTATTCAAATGAGGGGTGTCGGTGACATTTTGAACTGAAATAAAATTGTACTAGACATCATTACAAAGCCCAAGCAAATATACAGATAATTTAGCAAATAAAACATACAAGTATGTTCCTACATGAAACTTGAAAAACATGTAGCATTGCAACGGTAATTCTCAGCACCTATTGCCCCAAGCCACCGAGGGGTGGTTATGAGAACAAATAGCCGGAACATGGACCCCGTCCAATTAATATATGTTGCCTTAAATCCTCCAAGGTTAAGACATATATTAATAACCGCTTATTTGGCCACCAGTTTAGTTAACAGAGCTTCTAGGGAAGGTTAATAACTAAACGAGTCTTGAGTGTATAACCATTGTTTACGTAGCCCGATCCACGTCCTACCAAGCCACCGAGGGGTGGTCATGAATAGGATCGCACCCGAACACGTTTTCCACATAGGAGATCCAATCTAGTATACCGGCGGTGGTAAACACCTACCGAGGGGTGTGGTCAGGGCAGAACTGACGTGAGGCGTTACCATGCTTTCACATATGGATCAACAATGGAGGCCGTGGGTTTTGTTTGAAACCCTCTCCCACTCAATATTTTGAAAAACATGCAAGTTTTGACAAATTATGTATGATCAATATAGTATGAGCGGCACTCACCTATCCTATATGACATGTTATCAAATATGCATACAAAACATCCATCAATACATATTTATACATCCATGACATATCACAGAAAAAATAATTGACAGAATAACCAAGCTATGGTTCCATCCTAGAACAAAGAAAATAAAGATTACAAAATTCCATACAAAGCATTCTTTGGGTCTTGAATTTCGTTCCGTCTTCTTGTATCCATCTTTATGCAACCTCTCCATTTATTTCTCATCCCAAGTATCATTTAAAATTTAAAACTCCAAAAAATTTAAATTTGAAATTCAAATTCCAAATTCGAATTTTAAATTTAAATTTCCAATTCAAATTTTAAAAAATTTTAAACATCATGTGTAATAATATGTAATTTCAAATTTTCAAATTTTCAATTACATATTTTTAAACATGATTTAAAATTAAATCTCAAATTTAAAAATCAAAATTTTTCGAATTTTAGACCATCGCACTATCGCCCCCGAAGGCGGCAGCCGCCGTGGGCAGCCACCAACCCCGGAGGGGCTGGCAACCCACGACCGCCTCCATGTGCAGCCCTGCCGGGCTGCAGGCCAAGCCTGCAGCGCCAGGCTGCACGCCCAGGCTGGGCGCAGTAGCCGGCAGGTTGCAGGCAGCGCCTGCAGCCAGAGGCTGCACGCCCAGGCTGCGGCCAGCCTTGGGCAGGCCACGGCCACCCTCGGCTGTAGGCCAAGCCTGCGGCCGTGGGTGGTGTTGGCCTGTACAGGGGCTGCCGCAGCCCCATCCTACCCAAGGGCAGGGGCTGCAGCCCCACCAAGGCCCGTCGGCCTATCCCGAGGGGTCGTGTCTCGATTTTCGTGTCATATTCCAATTTACCTATTAGGATCTCCAAAAATTAATTTGAATCCTAATTAAATTGAAATTTTCCACACAATCAAAATTTCAATCTTTAAATCAAATTTAACTTTTGGGAAAAAATAAATTACAGTCTTCAATCTTCAATCTTCTCCAAGAATAATTACATAAAATTTCCTAAACCGTTTCCGGTGTACAAAAATTCTAACCATAAAAATTCTAAAAGACAAAAATTAAAATCCATGGGAAAATTACAATGTTAATAAACTGCTCCCATGGTTACATAAAAAATTCCTAGATATAATTTTTCTAAATTCTAAGGAACCATAACCGGCATAAACAAGCATGCTTATAATAATTCAGAAAATTAAAATAACCACATACTTTATACATAATCCATGATAACAACATAAAGGAATCCTAGAATGCCACTCTCTAAATATCAAATCCATACATAAATAAAAAGACTAAGTAATTGTCTAATTTATGTACATGGCATAGTCATGAGATGTCTCTGATACCAATTGTAGGAAAATAATTGGTAAAAACGTATCAGAGTGGCGCAGCGGAACAATAAAAATTTTTAGATCGTTAAATATCTCATGATGCCATATACAATAAACCAACAACAATTAAAACTCATACCTCAAGGACGCCAATCTTGCAGGAGGAGAATGACCGGAGGCTTCAACCAACTAGCCTTCTCTACTATTCTCCAATTCCCGAATGGCTGAGTGTGTGGGCACTCTGAACCTCGATCGGTATACTAGCACTGCTAGTCTTCTTCCGACCACCCAGATCTCTAAAGAACTTTATTGTCACGATGAGCTGTGCAACAATAAGCCTGCTCACCTGAGAGTCTGTGGTCTAAGAGAACTGGAGTGGTAGGACCTCTATTTATAGACCTGCATGAGGTGATTCTCTAAATTTGAATTGGATTAGGAAAAGATATTTTCCCTTATCTATAACCATAAAATCCGAATTTTCCAAGGGAGAATCTCAACAATAAAATTCAGTTTTCTTAGGATAAATCCAATCCAAATCTAAACAAGATTTTAACTAAAATTTTATCTCTCTTTTTCAACCCAAAAAATCTGAAAAATTACAAGGAGAAAATCTCCTAAATATTTCGGCCATTATGGATAAGGGAGAATCAAAAATTCCACTAGGATTTTCAAGCTTGAATCTTATCTCAACCTTATCCAAAATAACCGAATTTTCCTAGGAGATTTTCTCCCTAATTTCGGCCACTTTTCAGGGAAGGAGAGAATCCAAATTCAACTGGGATTGAAACTTGAATTTTTCCCTTGAATCTTATCCACAAAAAACCGAAATTTCCTTGAGGATTATCCTCAAAATTTCGTGCAACATTTGTTAGGATTTGGATTCAAAATTCAAGTAGGATTGTAACAAGATTATCCTCTCCAAATCCAACTCAAATTCGAATTTCAAACCTTGTGGATTTTCCACAACAAATTCGAATCCTACTTGGACTGTGATTCAAAATTTGAATTTTGAATTTTAAATTTCAAATTCAAATTTCAAATTAAAATTTCAAATTTCAAATTTCAAAATTCAAATTTCAAATTCCACAAAACGGTTGTGTTTCATATTCTTGTTCTCATGGATAATTTTCTACAACTCCAATCCAATCTCAAATAAAATCATGGCAACTTTATTTGGAGTTCGAATAATTGTGTACTCTATTATCCAAAACAAAATCTGAATCCAACCGGAAAGAATCTTGTGTACCATCCTAATCCTGTGTCATCACCATCCATGCATAATAAACCAGCCAATAGCATACACAATTCAATTTGCCAAACGTTAAGGAATTATGTGGAGCTAGTAGAGGGACTGATTGGACATATATAATCGGGCTCCCGTAAATCCATATGATCATCATTCTTTTACCGAACAACTCAATCATATGATCACTAGTTTCAGAGTCACACCACTATAAACCTGAAACTGAACTCCTAATTATATACCGTATTACGTAAGCCTGTGACAAGCTATCGTCCAATGACCTTGTCATATATGCAGAACCCTCATATGATATCCATGATCAGCCTTAGTCCAAAGTCCGTTTAATCTTACTGATCAGGCTATCTTAAAGTTCCATTATACTACCGAATAAAGAAAATGATTATTCACCATATGTGAATAAGAAGTCATCCGCCCAGCAGACGACCCAAGGCCTTGTCCATTTTCACATTCAGTATAATGCCTTTAAGAGGATACCCTTAACTCCTCATTAGAGCTATGATTCCAATATCTGTAAACGAACCCTTCATCGTATACAAGTCATGCACCCAACGAACCGGTCTATAAGCTTACTACCTCTGAGACGCTTTAGCCATTGGAACATCAAAGTACACAAGTCATATATATGAAGCTATCCTTTTACTCAGGATTAAGGTTACTGCATAATGAACGTCAAAAGCAGATCGATCCACTCAAAGCGGACTTCGTAGATCAATCACGCTTTAGTCCCGATCTAATATGTCACCACCAAGCAGCATATCTTTGTCTACTTGGGAGTCTAGCTCCAGACAGTCAAGACAAACCGTCCCCTCCAAGGCTTTAGACAACATAATAGTCTTAACATGAGTTAGATGCTCGGTCTAACCCCATAGACTACAGACCATAGTTTAGACTGTTAACTTTAGAACATTATCTTTTCGCATACAAAAATCCATTGCATACAACGTTCTAACAGTTTAACACAAGCAGTCAGGGAGCCATATTTGCTTACATTTACTTTAACATGTAAATAAGACGAGGACAGATAGCAATGTAATGAATAACCTCTATATATAATCTTATTATCCAGTTCAAAATAAATACATCAAAAATGTCTCTAATGCTTAGGGCATTTCCTAACACTACTAGGGTATTTCTTGCTGTTGTGCTCAGATGTTCAGTTCGAGTGTTTTGGTGATCTATTCATCCGTCCGGTGTCAGGAAATGGTCATCTGGACCAGATTCCTGATACTGCATGTCTTATACACTTATTGTGACGCCCCGTGCCCTCAGTGGCCCGGACTGTTATAATCGTAAAATTTTACTGTTTTTAGAAATTTAGTATAACCTTTGTACTCTATGATTTTTTTATGAAAAATTGTAAACTATATGATTTAATACTATTTAGAATGCACGGAAATGTTCGGACAGCGCAGACAAGAGAGTTCTCAGAAACGGGAAATTTTACCGAAACTGAAATTGGACGAATTATGCCTTTTCAGATTCAAAAATTTTGAAAGTATGTTATAAAACACTAAAAGATGAAATACTTATGGTATTGATTTTTAGGCAAACCGGAGTGAAATAAGGAAAACCGATCGTGCGGACAGCCTCAGGAACTCGCCTACGCGATTTCGGTGCAAAAATTTTCAGTTTGACTTTTGGTCAAAAGTTTGACTTTATATATATAAGGAGTCAAAGATTGAGTGTTTACCTTTGAAAGGAAGTAAGAATACATTCCAATCCAAGGGCTAGGGTTTAAAGTGAAGAAAAATCAATGGTTAAGATGCAAAGTCAACTAGAAAAGTCAAAGGAAGCTTAAGCAAAAATTCAAGAAGCTTCTAGGGTTGAAAGGTGGCAGATTTTGGGGCTAAAATCAGATAAAAATCTGGCCATTTTTTTTTAATTGCAAAACAGCCCTTAAAGAGTAGAAAAATTACACAAAACAGCCCTTAAAGAGTACCCTTAAATCCTTTGCAACTTGATCCCTCCTTTTTGGCTGTTTATATGCATGGTTTTAGGCCATTAGAAACCAGAAAAATTTCTGCTTTTCAGCCCCCATTGAAGCCTTGCTTCTCTCTTAGTGAAAGTTCAAAAATTTCTTCAAGATTTGTGCAAGAAAGAGTGAAAAATTCATCACAAGGTTCAAGTTATCAAGCAAGCAAGGTAATCCTTCATTTTGGCATCATTTCTTTTTGTTTTTCATGAGAAAAAACCGTGTATTATGGACTGATTGGAAGTGAGAAAAATCAGTTTTGTTTCATGCATTTTTGGTTGGAAGTGTGTGAATGATGAGTGAGTAAGTGAAAAAAGAAATAAGAGCATAAAAAAATAAAGTTTTATGCGCATTTTGCCCACTAAATCTGTGGGTTGTAAATGGACTTGGATGATGAATTTTTCATGTTGTTTTGCACAGTTTCTAGTGTTTAAAATTCATGTGGGAATATGATAAAGAAAGTGATTGAAATGGAAGTGAAAAACATGAATTTTTATGTTTGTTTTTCAAGAAGAATCCGTGGCCACCTTAGGGAAAAAATTGGAAATTTATGTTTTCGATTTGAGTGTGGAAATTTGATATTAACATGTTGATAAATTGAATGAGAGAATGTGATGAAAAAAAAAGTAAAAGTTTGTGCTTGAGTTCCCATTCAAAAGCCGTGGCTTTCTAAGGGGCAAACGTGTGAAAAAAATTGATGAAACATGTTATGATTTGTGATGAAAAAGGAATGTGTTGATGTAGAAAAAAAAAAAACAAGAAAAATTTGAGTTATAAAACAAAAATTTTTGTTTAGGGTTTTTGAGAAAAATTGTGTATAGGTTTAGTGGAAAATGAGAATGTTTTGTTAAGTCATGTGAATGTGTGATTGAGTATAAAACCGGGTCTAAAAATGATAAAGAACGGGTTAAAATCCCGTTAAAAACAAACAAGTTTTATGATGAAATTTTACTTAAAAAGTTTGTAACTTTTACGTAAAATTAGGTTTGTGGTATAGTACTTGGCAGGGTAGAATAGGATAAATGATTTCGAGGCGTTTCCTAAACGCCGAGAACCTAGAATTTTAGCAGAAATGCTACCGAAATTTTCAGAATGCCCGAAGGGCAATTTGGTAAACGAGAGGTAAAAGTAGGGTCGGGAACTGGAAACCCGAGCTCCCTTAGGAACCTAAGCTAGAGAAAAGAATAAGAGACGATTACATAACTTGTAAAATAGTCATTTGAGGTCCCGAAAGACTACAAAAACGAGAAACGACCCCGAGGGTTGGGTGAATAGTAACTCGAGCGTTTTTGTAGATAAACGTAATTAAAGCTCGGTAAGACCTAAGAAATGTTATTTTAGGATTTTTGGGATCAGAAATTTTGAGATAAAATGACAAAATGAGGATTTCCTAGTCTATAGTCCCATTAAGGGCAAAATGGTCATTTTGACCAAAATTTTCTAGATTGTCAGAAAAAGGTCGTAAAAACTTCAGAATAATTTTATTAAAATTCTAAAGGCTAAAATAGAGTGGTAAGTCAGAAAAACGGGGAAAAAAATCTTGCTAATGATGAAATGGTCATTCTACCAAAAGACAGGGATAAAACGGTCATTTTGTCAAAAAGTTCATAAAAGTGATATTAAGGCCTGAAATAGTAGTTATACAGTAGAATGATTCCAGAATTTAAAATATGAATCCCAAAATGAATAATTAAGAATTTCAGTCAGAAATTTTATAATTTCACTATATTTTAGATATGAAGTGAATAGTAAAAATAACCGCAACTTATTTCAATTTTAAGAACGTAACCAAAAGGCGAGTTAAGGAAGTCGGTTGACTCAGAAAAGGAATTGCTAGTAAAAATTGGTAAGTTTAGACATTTATTTGTCTGCTGCATGAATTTACTCAGTATGCTTTTAAGATATAGAAGACAGAAATTTAGTAGTCAGGTGCGGTAGGCACACTAACATAAGATATAAAATCTTAAGAAAATTACAGAATAAATTACAGAGAGTTCCAGACCCAGGAGGCAGCAAAATTGCCACCGGTCAGGAACCACCAGAAATTCATAAATTAAATCAGTATTAGCATACCGGCCTCCCACACAGGTGGAGGTTTCTTAGTTTCTAGTTACAGTTACAGCAGGACTCTAAACTGTAGGTGACAAGTCTCGGGTTTGGAAGTCTGATATATTCAGGTTGTAGAGGATTGGCTAGTGGGTCACTCCCTAAAGTCCCTCTCAATATTGCGTGCATTACGGTACGACCAATAGCAGAATTCAGTAACAGATAAAGACTTAAGAATTCAAAACAGTCATAATTGAGCATAAAATGTACTAACAGATTTTGCAGTAGCTTAGATACCAGTTGACATAAATAGTATCAGTCAAAGTCAACCTTACTATTCATGATCAAAAGTCAAAGTTACTATTTATGTGAATAGTACTTTTTAGGATTTTGTGATTTTGTGCTTTTTCAGCAGAATTCAGTAACAGATAAAGACTTAAGAATTCAAAACAGTCATAATTGAGCATAAAATGTACTAACAGATTTTCCTATAGCTTAGATACCAGTTGACATGAATAGTATCAGTCAAAGTCAGCCTTACTATTTATGATCAAAAGTCAAAGTTACTATTCATATGAATAGTGCTTTTCAGGATTTTGTGATTTATGTTCTTGCATGTATGTTTGAACTTACGGAGCCTGTCGCTCACCAGTTTATTCGTGTTGTAGGTAAGAAACCTATACACCAGTAGGCAGTGGATGGACGAGGAGCGGGGTTGCATCTGCCTCCAGGGCTGGGCGAGGGGAATGGTCCTGCTGCTGTTTTCCGCTGAGCAGACTTTGAGTGTTATTTTAAGAGTAGATTTTAAGTTGTATTTTGAAAATACCTCATGATGTAAATTATGTACAACCAGCATAATAGTAGTATATCCTATGCTTTATATCGCTTATATTTTTGCAATTGACAGTCACCAATAGTTTTAAAGAAAAAAATCCCTTGGTTTTCAGATTAAAAATCATTTTAATCACAAATAGTAATTTAACAAGAACAAGTTACAAGTAAGATACCGGTGACTCATTGAGGTAACGGTCTACCATAGTGGACTTTAAAGCTCTACTATGCTAGTATTGAAGCCTCAATTCAGGGTGAGGCGCCACAGTTGGTATCAGAGCAGTTGACCATATCCCTCAAGGCTCGATGCACATCCCATTCGTCAATCCAAGTAAGTTAAATTTATTTTATGTTAAGTAGCACGTTTATTTATGTAGAATGCACCTTATGGAGGAGTGAGATGACAAGGCCACATCACTACCGACCATATCTATCTCGAGGTAGGGCTCCGCTGAAGTTGTGGACCAAGCCCATAATTAGACCGCCTCCACCCATACAACTGACGGTACCACCCGTGGCACCAACTAATCCATCTAGTTCCAGAGAGGCACAGGCCACTGTTAGGGCACCAACCCCTCCACCAGTACGCCATCCCCCACCTGTAGTAGTTGACATACCAGTAGTAGGTGGTCGAGACCATATTGGGTCCAGGGTATCGGCCAAAGCTCCATGGGCATTTAGAGCCTGCTTACCCCCTAGTTTCGATGGAGGATGCCAGTCTCCACCAATACATGATTGGCTACACATTGTGGAGCTGATTTGTCGATCATGTGACATCGACAAAGATTACTGGATCATTTTAGCAGTGAGTACTTTTCAGGGAGATGCCCTAGTTAACTGGGAATACTGTGATCAGGAGGCATTACTGAGGCTAAATTGGGCTGATTTTTATCGAGTCATGAGACAGCAATTTCCCCAGAGGAGCCCAGAGCTGACCCTAGTACCCCCAGTGAGAGAGGAGAGCACACCACTGACATTACCTCAGATAACAAATGTTAGGGATTATTTACAGAGGATCGAGAGGTTTCAGATGGGACCAGGGGATACAGTGCTGACTTACGTAGTGTGATTCGAGGAAAACGTGGTTAAAAAGTGCCCGCTCCTGAACTTCTTTGATGAAGACTTTCGTGAGATGTTTTGGAAGGGACTTGTGACAACCGGGAAATTCAGGCAATTCTCGGACGAAAATGTACAATTGTATGTATATAACAATTTGTACTATTTAAAGAGTGAAATAAATGTATTTATATTGTTCAGAATATATGAAAATGTTCTAACAATACTGACGAGTAAGAATTCAGTGTTGGAAAAATTCACTGAGTTGAAACGGGTGAAACGGTGCCAAAATCGGCATTGAAAACCCTAACCGAGCCAATAAAAGACGGTAAACTTCCGGGATTGATTTTGATCAAACGGAAGCAGATTAAATTGATCCGACTGCATAGGAGACCTCAGGAACACGCCGGGACGATTTCAGGAAAATTTCGGCTCGAACCGGCATCGGTCAAAAAGTAGTCGAATTAATGTGAATAGTGAAAGTCAAAGTCAACTTTCACTTTTGCATTTATGACATCATAATTCAAGGTTAATAAATTAAAGAATTAAGGTGGTTGGTGGAATGAAAGGCCATGATTCATTTAGCTTTTGATCTAAAGGCCAAGATTTGGCCAAAATTTACCCTTTTTAATTTTTGAAAAATGGAGAAAGAAATGGTGATGAAAGGTGTCAAAATTCCATTGGTTTAGAGCCAAATTAATTGGCTTTCCTTCATGCATAAGTCGGCAAAACTTGGGAATGAAATGGCCGAAACTTTTGCAAGACAAAAACCAAACAAAAATTTTCTAAGTTAACTTCCATGGCATGTACGTGAGCCACCCAAGGGAAACCAAGCTTTCTCTTCAAATTTTCTTCACAAAAAGTGTGTCAAAACCCTCCTTGAAGACAAAGGAAGCAATTGATTAAGGTATCTTCCCTTGCACTTGATTTTTTTCATGGTTTTCTTCACAAAATCCGTGGGTGAATAGTGATTGGAAGATGTAAAATTTTAGGTTGTTTTCCATTGAATTGATGTTGGGTTTTGTTAAGGATGTATTAAGGAAGAAAACCATGCAAATTGTGTAAAGAAAAACCAAATTTTGGTTGGTTTTTCAAAGGTAAATCCGTGGGTTACCTTGAGTAACCAATGAGAAAAAAGTTTTGGTTAATGGTTAACATGCTTTCTAAGTTTAATTTGGTGAAGAATTAAGCTTGTATTTCATTATGAAAAGCTTGGAAAAAAATTTCTTGTGTGGAATACATAAAGTGGCCGTGGGTTGTTAATGGTTTGGAAGAAAAATTTGCATGCTTTTATGTGGTATTTGGTTGATTGGAATTATGCATTTTAATATGCAAGTGATGGAATTGTGAATGAAAGAATGAAACAAAATTTTTTGGCATGTTTTCATTCAATGGCCGTGGGGTATAAATGTGTAAAAACCCTAGGAAATTTGGTTGAAAATGCCAAGAAAATGGGCTTGAAAATGTGTAAAAAAAATGTGACATTTGAATGGCCTAAAATGTGGTGAAAGTTTGACAAAATTTGGTTCGGTTTTGTTGTGAAAACCGAAACCAAATTAAGGGTAAATTTGTGAAAAAAATGTTGTAATGTGGGTGATAATGTGAAATTGGAAAATTGTGGGCTTTTATGTAAAAGTTTGGAAAACTTTTACATAAAATAGGCTTGTGGTATAGTACGTGGCAGGTACTTATGGTTCGAGGCGTACCTAACGCCGGAAGCCTTAAATTTACGCCGAAATGCTGCCGAAATTTCGAAAACGGCATTCGGGGTAAAATAGGGATTTAAAATAAAAGTTAGGGCCGGGACGAAAACCCGAGTCCCTAACGGAAAAAGTGAATAAGGGTAATTTAAGGGGTGGGTCGTGAATAGTAACCTGTCCCCTTAAAAATGAAAAAAACGCGTGTGAGATTGAAAAACCGACCCCGAGGGGGGGCGTTTTTGGAAATAAAATAAAGGTCCGAGTCGGGAACGGAAAACCCGAGCCTCGGAGACCTAGGTCGGGAAAGTCTAGATGAACGTTTTAAATACTAGTGAAACGTCCATTTGAGACTCCGAAACAATAGAAAATCGCTAAACCGACGTAAGGGTCGGAATAGTGCTTCCCGAGGGCCGGGAAAACAAAAAGTGGAAATAAAATAGAAACGAACCCGGTAATGATTAGAAAAAAATCAGAAAAGTTCCTGAGAGCCAAAAATGCAGTCTGGATCAATAAAATTCCGTCAGGGGCAAAACTGCAATTTTGCCAAAATATTGGGGCAAGATCGTAATTTTGTAAAAGTTGGGGGAAAACGGTGAAAATAATAAATAAAACCTAAAAAGTTATAAATAGGTTTTATTTAAGCTTTTTAATGAAAAATAAAAGCTATAATTGGGAAAGAAATTAACAGACATAGTTTTGTCTGTAGGATCCCAAAATCGGCCTACAAGGAAGGCGATTCAAGATCCAAGAGAGAGAAAGGGAACAGTCTGATAAGGTAAGTTCAGACATTTACCTGTCTGCAACATATAGCAATATTGTGCTAACTTTAATGTACTAACTATAGGTTAGGTACATATGTGCTACGGGCACTATGATAGAATAGAGAGAGAGACGAAATGTGCTACGGGCACTATAAGAATGGGACACATGGTTAATTGTGCTTCGGGCACTAGAGCGAGGTTAATAAAACTCACTCACCTAAAATTAAAATGTGAACCATTCCTAACCACGGGACAATGTGAAGTCACCGGGTTAGAATGTTAAAAAGTCGGTAATGAAACCACTTTCGGGCGTACCAGCCTTCCGTACAGGGAGCTACTATTTTGCCTTCGGGGCTATGAGATAAGGCTGTGGAGGTCAGCACTGATGTACCGCTCCCAGTCATGTAAAATTTTGCCTTCGGGGCTATGAGATTAAGGCTGTGGAGGTCAGCACTAATGTACCGCTCCCAGTCATGCGCACTTAAATGGTACTGCCAACCGAGCTCAAAACCAGAACGTAATTAAAGATAATGACCTAAAACTGAAACTGTGCCATAATTGAGCATAAGACAGTTTAGTGAGAGCACTAACATCGCGGTAGATGTACTAGTGTGATACAGTGGTGTGGTCAACCTTACTATTCACGTATGAATAGTGGTCAAAGTTACTATTCACAGATGAATAGTGGTCAAAGGTACTATTCACGATGAATAGTACTATTCATAGAAATTTTATTTCTTGCATGTTTGAACTTACTGAGCCTGTAGCTCACCATTTTTGCTAATGTTGCAGGTAAGCGACCAGCTCAGTAGCTTATTTGACTGGATGCGGACGGGATGGCGCGTGTCAAATGGGATAACTGGGCGAGGGATATGGTACTGCCAGAGTCTTGCCGTTGAGCGTTAAAGTGAAAAAAAAAGGGGAAACAGTTCTTTTGTAATTATATATATTTTACAAAAGCACTGTATTATTTATATTACTTTGTACCTATCAACAAAGTAAATAGTGGAAAAAGATTTTATATGATGTTTAAAGAAAAAAATTTTTTTCCCAAAAACGTCATGATTTAAATAGAGGAGAGAGATAAGCCGGCGACCCATGAGAGTACAATCTATCGCAGTTAGCGATAAAGCTCAACTGTAATAGTATTGTATGATCTCCACAAGGGGCGGGCCGCCACAGTTGGTATCAGAGCAAGGTCTCAGATTGGTTTAGTTTATAGTACCAACTGCCGCCACAGTTGGTATATCAGAGCGTGGTTTTCGTGTGGCTAAGTTTTGAATACCAATTGCCGTCACAGTTGGTATATCAGAGTAGTGTGACCATATCCCGATTTGACACTTCGCGCATCCTGCACCGCTATCCAAGTAAGTAGTTACTTAAGTTTAGCTAATTATTTTCTTATGTGAAAATAATTATCTTATAGGTAGCACGATGACCAGACCTCCATATGTGAGACCCCCCAGCTACCACGACCAAGAGGGGTATTACGGGTATGGACGAGACCTATTGTGAGGCCGCCCATTTCCCAAAGGCCGGTAGTCAGACCCCCGGTACCCGAGAGACCTCCGGTACCAGTGCCGGCATCAGTACCAGCACCAGTAGAGATAGTACAGCCACGACCGATAGTTCATCCACCGGTGGTAGTGGACATTCCAGTTGTTGGTGGACGCCAACATATTGGGGTGAGAGTGTCGGCACGGGCAGTACAGGCATTTAGGGCCAGTAGTCCTCCGATGTTTGATGGTGGACGACAGTCGATGGAGACCAAGGACTGGCTCCATGCCATTGAGAGGATCATGGTGATTTGCGACATTGATCGAGATATATGGATCCAGTTGGCTGTCAGTATGTTTCAGGGAGACGCTCGAGTGTTCTGGCAATATTGCGACCAGGAGATTTTATTAGGATTCAGTTGGGCTGAGTTCTGTCAGCGATTGGCTGATCAGTTTCAACCTAGGGATCCAGCACCTGCTCCAGCACCTCCAGAGAGACGAGAGGCTGATGCACCTGCGTACCCTGGATTCGATGAGGTCAGGGATTACATTCTCCAGACTGAGAGGATGGTCATGCTGTCTGGTGAGACAGTGATGTCTTACGCAGCACGGTTTGAGGAGACCATTCGGAGGAGATGTCCGTTGCCCAACCTCACGGAAGCAAACTGCTATGAGCTGTTTTGGAAAGGCTTATCCTTGGAGCTGAGACCGAGGGTGATCAAGCCGTTTCCTCCGACGCTCTAAGAGTTCGTGGTAACGATCAGGGCGATCGAGAGAGAGATTCTGATCGAGCATCTGATGCAGAGTCGACGAGAGACGCTGGGTCAAGATGAGATGTTTGCACACATATTCGGGCCGAGAAGAATGATGAATGATCATGAGGCCGAACCGTCTAGACCACGAGGTGATGACTCAGGACATGGAACATTGCCTAGGGGTGGTGACGACTCAGATGATACCAATGACGATGAGGATCCAGAAGAATATCCTCTAGTCCCAGATGTAGGGAACGAGTGACCAGTAGATGTGTACATGTACATAAGTAGCTTAGAGAAAAGCTCTTTTGTATAGACTTGTGGCCATTTTGTATAAACGGCCGATGTATATATGACTAGTGATGCCTATGTATGACATATAAATGTTTTGCTATGAATGAAATACCAAAATGATTATATGTTGTACGATGATGTGTTACGATGATGTGGCTTTACATTACCCTAAATTTCGTAAATTGATATAATTTTACGAATGCGGTTATGGAAAAGCTAACGGTGAATTATTGTGCCATAATAGGACAATAGCCAAGATGGTGGATTTGAGAAATCGACCAGAGGGACGAGAGCGACGTCCTGATGTTATGGAGAGACTGGATCAGATACAAGCTTTGTTAGAAGCCCAGATGCAAGAAAATGCGAATCTGAGGCGACGGGTAGAGGAACTAGAACAGAGACAAGGCTCTGAGGGTACCCAAGTAGAACAACAAGCTGAGGTAGATCCGGTTATTCCTCCAGCTGCAGTACATGAGAGAGCTCCTGAACCACAACCAGTATTGAATCTAGAACCCCTCTATGAAAGATTCAGGCCCATGAGACCGCCAGAATTTGAAGGGTCTACAAATCCCTTAGAGGCTGAAGACTGGTTGTCATCATTACAAGTGATCATGGAGTTCATGAACCTAACCGACCGGGAGAAGGTTGCATGTGCGTCTTTTGTGCTGAGAAAAGATGCTCGTTTTTGGTGGGACACTGTGCGAATGAGGAGAGACGTGTCTACCATGAGTTGGGCAGAATTTCTGGAAGAATTTAACCAGAAATATTACGACCCTGCATCTCTGAGACAGCAACAGAAAGAATTCTCAGAGTTGACACAAGGGAACATGTCGGTAAGCGAAGTCTGCCGAAAGTTCAACCAGCTGTCCCGTTTGTGTCCTTATGTGGTCCCTACTGAGAGGGAAAAGATACAAAAAATGATCGGGATGTTTAGGCCGGAAATTACTGCGTTAGTAGACACTGGACTAGTGCCACCTACTTCTGTAGCAGACTGTGTAAGTCGGGCCATTAGAGCTGAGTTTCATGTAGCTCGACAGAAAGAGGAAAGAGAGAAACACTGGGAGGCAAAGAAGAAGGAGAGGGCTTTGGCAAAGTCTACGCAAGTTGGTCAATCGAGCAAGCCTAGTCAGAATGCGAAACCAAGCCAGGGCAACAATCAAGGATCCCAGCAAAATAAGAGAAAAGGGAATTTTTCTGGGAATCGCCAGGGAAATAATCGAAACCAGCAGCGGAGAACAGCTGGTAATGCAGAGTCTAATGTGCAAAACTGCCCTACATGCGGGAAGAGACATTCTGGGCAATGCAGATTTGGGCCACTTGTGTGCTACGAATGTGGAAAGGAGGGCCATTACGCCAGGAACTGTCCAAATAGGCAGGGTGGACAAGGCACTTCCCAACCGCACCAGACACGCCCACAAGCTCATTCCCTTCAAGCCAGAGTGGAAGAGTTACCAGTGAGGCCGCAACGCCAGGAGCGTATGCAACGTGCTGATGCTCGTGTGATGGCCTACAGCAAGGAAGACGCAGAGGCAGGAACATCAAACGTGGTGACAGGTCAGCTTCCTGTCGCTAGTCATGTAGCCTCTGTACTATTCGATTCCGGTGCTACGCATTCATTTGTTTCCTATGCATTTGCTGACAAGATAGGACTTCCTAAGGATAATATGGGAAGGGTATTTAAGACAGTTTTACCTTCTGGGGAAGTATTGTTGTCCAATTACTGGTTACCCTATGTACCAGTATATGTGGAAAATAGGGAACTATATGCTGAGTTGATCGTAATGGAGATCATGGATTACGATGTGATTTTAGGCATGGATTTCCTAGGGAAATACCAAGCTACGATCGACTGCCGAAATCGAAAGATAGTCTTCCAACCCGAGGAAGAAGAAAGTTTCGAGTATGTTGATACTTCTCGAAGACCCGGGAAGATGATGATCAGTTTGCTGAGAGCAAGCAAGCTGATAGCCAGTGGTTGCATGGGATATCTGGCATATGTGGTGGATACTGCAGAGGAACAGAAGCTTCAAGCTGAAGATGTTCCTGTGGTTAATGAGTTTCTTGACGTATTTCCAGAAAAGTTACCAGGGATACCGCCAGAGAGAGAAATCTCGTTTGAAATTGAGTTGATGCCTGGAACAGCACCTATTTCCAAAGCACCATACTGTATGGCTCCAGTGGAGTTAAAGGAGCTGCAGGTACAATTAAAGGAGCTTTTGGATAAGGGATTCATCAGGCCGAGTTTTTCTCCATGGGGTGCACCTATGTTATTCGTCAAGAAAAAGGATGGAACATTCCGACTGTGCATTGATTACCGGGAGTTGAATAAGGTTACGATAAAAAATAGGTATCCGTTACCTAGAATTGATGACCTATTCGACCAGTTAAAAGGCGCAGCGGTATTTTCCAAAATCGACTTACGGTCAGGATATCACCAGCTGAGAATTAAAGAGAGTGATATTCCTAAGACGGCGTTTAGGACTCATTATGGTCACTACGAGTTCCTTGTGATGCCATTCGGATTGACAAATGCGCCAGCAGCATTCATGGATTTGATGAACAGAATTTTTAAAGAGTATCTGGATAAGTTTATCATTGTATTCATTGATGACATTCTTATATACTCGAAGAGTCATGAAGAGCACAAAGAACATCTGAGGATAGTGCTGAACACGATAAGAAAGCATCAACTGTATGCCAAATTCTCAAAATGCGAATTTTGGCTGGACAGAGTACATTTCCTCGGACATGTTGTATCCCAGGAAGGTATTGCTGTAGATCCGACAAAGGTAGATGCAATTAACCAGTGGCCTGTACCCAAGAGTGTGACGGAAATACGCAGTTTCTTGGGATTGGCTGGTTATTATCGGCGATTTGTTGAGGGATTCGCGCGATTAGCTGCACCTCTTACTGCTCTTACACGCAAAGAAAGGAAGTACGAGTGGACTATGGAATGCGAAAGAAGCTTCCAGGAGTTAAAGAGACGGCTGACAAGCGCACCAATCCTCACACTTCCCACTGAAGGGGAGAAGTTTGTGATCTACAGTGATGCATCGAAAATAGGATTGGGAGCAGTCCTAATGCAAAATGGCAAGGTGATTGCCTATGCTTCTCGTCAATTAAAGGATCATGAAAGGAATTATCCTACGCATGACCTTGAACTTGCTGCAGTAGTGTTCGCACTTAAAATTTGGTGACACTATCTCTATGGAGCTCAATGTCAGATTTTCACTGATCACCAAAGCCTGAAGTATTTCTTCACGCAGAAAGAGCTCAATATGCGGCAAAGGCAATGGTTGGAACTGGTAAAGGATTATGATTGTGAAATCCTCTACCACCCAGGAAAGGCCAATCGTGTAGCGGATGCTCTAAGTAGAAAGTCTACTATATCGCACCAGCTACCAATAAACAGGCTTCCGAAGCCATTGCAGCAAGAGATAAATTCGTTGAACTTGGAGCTGATATCTGGAAGATTAGCTGCACTCCAAGTGGAATCATCGCTATTTGAGGATATAAAGAAAGCTCAGAGGCGAGATCCAATGATGACAAGTGCTCAAGAAGGAATTTCCAAGGATGGAATGATCCTTTATCAAGGAAGGATAAATGTTCCAGCTGATGAAGAACTTAGAAGACGGATCATGTCAGAAGCTCATGAGACACCCTATTCGGTTCATCCCGGAGCGAGCAAGATGTATCAGGACTTGAAGCTACAGTTCTGGTGGAAAGGGATGAAGAACGATATAGCGAAATTCGTGAGCAGATGCATGACCTGTCAGAGAATCAAAGCAGAACATAAACATCCAGCGGGAAGATTGGAACCACTGGAGATTCCTGAATGGAAATGGGAACACATTACGATGGATTTTGTAGTGGGACTCCCAAAAACCCGAGAAGGTTATGACGCCATTTGGGTTATTGTGGACAGACTGACCAAGACGGCACGGTTCGTAGCTGTCAAGATGACTTTTTCGCTGGAAAAGTTTGCTCAGCTGTACATAACTCATGTCGTCAGACTACATGGAGTACCGAAATCCATTGTATCAGATCGAGATACACGGTTCACTTCGAATTTCTGGAAGTGTGTGCAAGAGGCCATGGGTACTGAATTGAGACTTAGTACGGCTTTTCATCCGCAAACAGACGGGCAGTCAGAGCGGACAATTCAGACGTTAGAGGACATGCTTCGAGCTTGTGTTATGGATTTTGCGGGAAATTGGAACGAGAAGTTACCATTGATTAAATTCTCGTACAATAATAGTTACCAAGCTTCGATAGGCATGGCACCTTACGAGGCTTTGTATGGACGGAAGTGCAGATCACCATTACATTGGTACGATTTGCAAGAAAAGCAGTTGCATAAGACGGATTTCATAAAAGAGACTTCCGATGCAGTTGCTAGAATTCAGCGTCAAATGAAAATTGCGCAAAGCCGACAAAAGAGTTACGCGGATAAAAGGCGGAGATCCTTGGAGTTTGACGAAGGAGACTTCGTGTTTCTCAAGGTATCGCCTATGAAGGGGATTATGCGGTTCGGTAAGAAGGGGAAACTGACTCCAAGATACATTGGGCCTTATGAAATTATCGAACGCATTGGAAAGGTCGCTTACAGATTAGCGCTACCTCCAGAATTGTCGGCAGTGCATAACGTATTTCATGTGTCGATGCTGAGAAAGTATATACCAGATCCGTCCCATGTATTGAAGCATGAGCCTATTCAAATCCATGAGGATTTGACATATGAGGAACAGCCTATTCAAGTACTAGCTCGTGAAGAGAAAGTACTGAGGAATAAGGTAATCCCACTAGTGAAGATTTTGTGGAAAAATCACAATATTGAAGAAGCTACGTGGGAACGAGAAGACGAGATGAGGAAATTATACCCCCATTTGTTCTAATTTTCGAGGACGAAAATTTTATAAGAAGGGGTGAATGTGACAACCGGGAAATTCAGGCAATTCTCGGACGAAAATGTACAATTGTATGTATATAACAATTTGTACTATTTAAAGAGTGAAATAAATGTATTTATATTGTTCAGAATATATGAAAATGTTCTAACAATACTGACGAGTAAGAATTCAGTGTTGGAAAAATTCACTGAGTTGAAACGGGTGAAACGGTGCCAAAATCGGCATTGAAAACCCTAACCGAGCCAATAAAAGACGGTAAACTTCCGGGATTGATTTTGATCAAACGGAAGCAGATTAAATTGATCCGACTGCATAGGAGACCTCAGGAACACGCCGGGACGATTTCAGGAAAATTTCGGCTCGAACCGGCATCGGTCAAAAAGTAGTCGAATTAATGTGAATAGTGAAAGTCAAAGTCAACTTTCACTTTTGCATTTATGACATCATAATTCAAGGTTAATAAATTAAAGAATTAAGGTGGTTGGTGGAATGAAAGGCCATGATTCATTTAGCTTTTGATCTAAAGGCCAAGATTTGGCCAAAATTTACCCTTTTTAATTTTTGAAAAATGGAGAAAGAAATGGTGATGAAAGGTGTCAAAATTCCATTGGTTTAGAGCCAAATTAATTGGCTTTCCTTCATGCATAAGTCGGCAAAACTTGGGAATGAAATGGCCGAAACTTTTGCAAGACAAAAACCAAACAAAAATTTTCTAAGTTAACTTCCATGGCATGTACGTGAGCCACCCAAGGGAAACCAAGCTTTCTCTTCAAATTTTCTTCACAAAAAGTGTGTCAAAACCCTCCTTGAAGACAAAGGAAGCAATTGATTAAGGTATCTTCCCTTGCACTTGATTTTTTTCATGGTTTTCTTCACAAAATCCGTGGGTGAATAGTGATTGGAAGATGTAAAATTTTAGGTTGTTTTCCATTGAATTGATGTTGGGTTTTGTTAAGGATGTATTAAGGAAGAAAACCATGCAAATTGTGTAAAGAAAAACCAAATTTTGGTTGGTTTTTCAAAGGTAAATCCGTGGGTTACCTTGAGTAACCAATGAGAAAAAAGTTTTGGTTAATGGTTAACATGCTTTCTAAGTTTAATTTGGTGAAGAATTAAGCTTGTATTTCATTATGAAAAGCTTGGAAAAAAATTTCTTGTGTGGAATACATAAAGTGGCCGTGGGTTGTTAATGGTTTGGAAGAAAAATTTGCATGCTTTTATGTGGTATTTGGTTGATTGGAATTATGCATTTTAATATGCAAGTGATGGAATTGTGAATGAAAGAATGAAACAAAATTTTTTGGCATGTTTTCATTCAATGGCCGTGGGGTATAAATGTGTAAAAACCCTAGGAAATTTGGTTGAAAATGCCAAGAAAATGGGCTTGAAAATGTGTAAAAAAAATGTGACATTTGAATGGCCTAAAATGTGGTGAAAGTTTGACAAAATTTGGTTCGGTTTTGTTGTGAAAACCGAAACCAAATTAAGGGTAAATTTGTGAAAAAAATGTTGTAATGTGGGTGATAATGTGAAATTGGAAAATTGTGGGCTTTTATGTAAAAGTTTGGAAAACTTTTACATAAAATAGGCTTGTGGTATAGTACGTGGCAGGTACTTATGGTTCGAGGCGTACCTAACGCCGGAAGCCTTAAATTTACGCCGAAATGCTGCCGAAATTTCGAAAACGGCATTCGGGGTAAAATAGGGATTTAAAATAAAAGTTAGGGCCGGGACGAAAACCCGAGTCCCTAACGGAAAAAGTGAATAAGGGTAATTTAAGGGGTGGGTCGTGAATAGTAACCCGTCCCCTTAAAAATGAAAAAAACGCGTGTGAGATTGAAAAACCGACCCCGAGGGGGGGCGTTTTTGGAAATAAAATAAAGGTCCGAGTCGGGAACGGAAAACCCGAGCCTCGGAGACCTAGGTCGGGAAAGTCTAGATGAACGTTTTAAATACTAGTGAAACGTCCATTTGAGACTCCGAAACAATAGAAAATCGCTAAACCGACGTAAGGGTCGGAATAGTGCTTCCCGAGGGCCGGGAAAACAAAAAGTGGAAATAAAATAGAAACGAACCCGGTAATGATTAGAAAAAAATCAGAAAAGTTCCTGAGAGCCAAAAATGCAGTCTGGATCAATAAAATTCCGTCAGGGGCAAAACTGCAATTTTGCCAAAATATTGGGGCAAGATCGTAATTTTGTAAAAGTTGGGGGAAAACGGTGAAAATAATAAATAAAACCTAAAAAGTTATAAATAGGTTTTATTTAAGCTTTTTAATGAAAAATAAAAGCTATAATTGGGAAAGAAATTAACAGACATAGTTTTGTCTGTAGGATCCCAAAATCGGCCTACAAGGAAGGCGATTCAAGATCCAAGAGAGAGAAAGGGAACAGTCTGATAAGGTAAGTTCAGACATTTACCTGTCTGCAACATATAGCAATATTGTGCTAACTTTAATGTACTAACTATAAGTTAGGTACATATGTGCTACGGGCACTATGATAGAATAGAGAGAGAGACGAAATGTGCTACGGGCACTATAAGAATGGGACACATGGTTAATTGTGCTTCGGGCACTAGAGCGAGGTTAATAAAACTCACTCACCTAAAATTAAAATGTGAACCATTCCTAACCACGGGACAATGTGAAGTCACCGGGTTAGAATGTTAAAAAGTCGGTAATGAAACCACTTTCGGGCGTACCAGCCTTCCGTACAGGGAGCTACTATTTTGCCTTCGGGGCTATGAGATAAGGCTGTGGAGGTCAGCACTGATGTACCGCTCCCAGTCATGTAAAATTTTGCCTTCGGGGCTATGAGATTAAGGCTGTGGAGGTCAGCACTAATGTACCGCTCCCAGTCATGCGCACTTAAATGGTACTGCCAACCGAGCTCAAAACCAGAACGTAATTAAAGATAATGACCTAAAACTGAAACTGTGCCATAATTGAGCATAAGACAGTTTAGTGAGAGCACTAACATCGCGGTAGATGTACTAGTGTGATACAGTGGTGTGGTCAACCTTACTATTCATGTATGAATAGTGGTCAAAGTTACTATTCATGGATGAATAGTGGTCAAAGATACTATTCACGATGAATAGTACTATTCATAGAAATTTTATTTCTTGCATGTTTGAACTTACTGAGCCTGTAGCTCACCATTTTTGCTAATGTTGCAGGTAAGCGACCAGCTTAGTAGCTTATTTGACTGGATGCGGACGGGATGGCGCGTGTCAAATGGGATAACTGGGCGAGGGATATGGTACTGCCAGAGTCTTGCCGCTGAGCGTTAAAGTGAAAAAAAAAAAAAAAAAAAAAGGGGAAACAGTTCTTTTGTAATTATATATATTTTACAAAAGCACTGTATTATTTATATTACTTTGTACCTATCAACAAAGTAAATAGTGGAAAAAGATTTTATATGATGTTTAAAGAAAAAAATTTTTTTCCCAAAAACGTCATGATTTAAATAGAGGAGAGAGATAAGCCGGCGACCCATGAGAGTACAATCTATCGCAGTTAGCGATAAAGCTCAACTGTAATAGTATTGTATGATCTCCACAAGGGGCGGGCCGCCACAGGACTCACCCCAGAGTTGAAGCGTAGAGTAAGCCTACTCCATTCCATCCCTCGACGTGATTTTGTTGCTAGTGCCATCAGGATCGAGAGAGCACAAGTACGAGAATGCTTGGAGAAGCATCAATGGGAGTAGACTCATGAAGAAAGGGTATTGACATGCTTATATGGACCACCCCCTATGGCCAATGATCACGAGGCTAGACCATCACGAAAAGGAGGAAATGGAACCCGTAATCAGGGAATGGCTACCGGTGATGATTCAAAGGAAGAGGATGAAGACCCTAAAGAATTTCTGACAGGGCAAGATGAATAGGATAGTTGAACCCAAAAAGGGAGTCAATACACCACATGTGTAAATATATGTATATATGTATGTTTGTGTGGAAAAGCTAAGACAGATGTTGTGTATGCTATGTATGATGTAAGAAAGTGCTATGGAATGATATGAAATGTTTTGTGGCGTATACTTTGCAGTAAATGACATGTTTAAAATTTCTTCTTAAAAATTCCAAAAATTTAATGATGGGAAATCTAATGATTGGTTATTTTGCAAGATTAGAAGAAAGAAGATTAAAAGAAAGAGATCGAAATGAGTGCCAGAAGAGGTCGATGCCCTACATTAGCTGAGAGGTTAGAGGAAGTATAAGCTCTCCTGGAAAACCAAATGAAAGAAAATGCCGAACTACGACAGCGACTTTCCACTATAGAACAACAGAGACAGGCCCAAGAAGAGGGCAATGCTTCCCAAGCGACTGAAACAGTACCAGTAGAGCTGCCAGTCATCCCAGAAGTTTAGCAGCCTCAACCGAGGGTGAATCAGGAACCTTTGTATGAACAATTCCGTCGGATGAAGCCGGCGGAGTTTGAGGGTCGATTGATCCACTCGAGGCAGAGGAGTGGCTTTCTTCACTGCAAAGGATCCTCGATTTTATGAATCTAAATGATCAAGAGAAGATTCTGTGCGCGTCCTTCGTGTTAAAAAAGGATGCCCGTTTTTGGTGGGACATTATCCATATGAGGAGAGATGTGAACAACATGACTTGGGAAGAATTTGTGGAAGAATTTAACCAAAAATACTATGACCTGGCTACTCTCCGTCATCAACAGAAAGAATTTACTGAATTAAAGCAGGGAAACTAGTCAGTGAGCGAAGTGTGTCGCAGATTTGATCAGTTATCCAGGTTATGTCCTTATGTAGTGCTAACAGAAAGAGAAAAGATTCAGAAAATGATTGGCATGTTCAGACCAGAGATAGCAGTATTGGTTGACAATGGGCCAATACCACCTACTTAAGTGGCAAACTGCGTAAGCAGAGCCCTCAGGGCTAAATATCACTTACTCAGGTAGAAAGAGGAAAGAGAGAAAGCATGGGAAGCCAAGAAAAAAGAGAAGATCCTTGCTAAATCAGCACAAGCAAGGATGCAGATAGGACAGGGCAGTAAATCTGGCCAGAGTAGACCAAGTCAGACCAACCCTCAAGGCTCCCAACAACAGCAGGGTAAAAGAAAGGGAAATTTTTCTGGGAACAGGAGTCGAGACACCCGTAATCAACAACGGAAGACCAGCCAGGGCAGAGGGCCGAGTTTTCCCCCATGTGCTACGTGTGGAAGGAGGCATCCAGGCCAATGCAAAATTGGCACTACTGCTTGCTATCAGTGCGGAAGAAAAGGACATTTTACAAAGAATTGTCCAATGAACTGCCAGAATATCCAGGGCTAGTGCAGCAGCACCAACAGTATCCTCCATGCCAGCAACCACCTCAAGCTCATGCCTTACAGGGGAGGATAGAAGGACCTTTAGGAGTGCCACCACTATGGTTTAAGCGCCTAGAACAAACTTCACGACCAGATGCTTGTGTCATTGTTTTTACCAAAGAAGACGCTGAAGCTGGAACATCTAATGTGGTTACAGGTCAGATTTCTGTATTTAACCACGTGGCATGTGTCCTTTTTGATTCAGTAGACACACATTCTTTTGTGTCCCATAAATTCACTGACAAGTTAGGGTATGCTAAAGACCCTATAAGGATGACTTTTAGGATAGTTCTACCTTCAGGGGAAGTGATGCTGTCAAATTACTAGTTACGTCATGTGCCGGTAATTGTGGCAAATAGGGATCTATATGTCGATCTGATCATGGTAAAGATCGTCGACTATGATGTGATCCTAGGAATGGATTTCCTGGGAAAATACCAAGCCACCATCGACTATCAGAAGCGAAAAATAGTCTTTCAACCGGATGACATGGAAAGTTTCGAATATGTCGATACATCTCATCAATCAAAGAAGATGATAATCAGTGCAATGAAAGTGAAGAAGCTAATGGCTAGTGGCTATGTTGGATACTTGGCATATGTCACCGATGTGACCAAAGAAAAGGAATTACAACTAGAAGAGGTTCCAGTTTTCAACGAATTTCTTGATGTGTTTCCAGAGGAATTGCTAGGGTTACCTCCAGAAAGAAAGATTTCATTTGAAATTGAGATCATGCCAGGAACTGCTCCGATTTCTAAGGCTCCATATCGTATGGCCCCAGTCGAATTAAAAGAGCTGCAAATACAGTTAAAAGAGTTATTAGATAAGGGGTTTATCCGACCAAGTTATTCCCCATGGGGCGCTCTAGCATTATTCATTAAAAAGAAGGATGGAACTCTCCGAATGTGCATTATTACAGAGAGTTGAATAAGGTTACCATTAAGAATAGGTATCCATTACCTAGAATTGTTGACCTATTCGACCAGCTAAAGGGAGTAGTAGCATTTTCAAAGATTGATTTACATTCAGGCTATTATCAGTTGAGAATCCGGGAGAGTAATATCCCTAAGACAGCATTCAGGACCCGATACGGTCACTATGAATTTTTGGTGATGCCGTTCGGATTGACCAATGCCCCAGCTGCGTTCATGGATTTGATGAACAGAGTCTTCAAGGAGTTTCTTGATAAGTTTGTTATCGTGTTTATCGATGACATACGTATATATTCGAAGACTCATAAAGAGCATGAGGAACATCTAAGAATTGTATGTGAAATTCTCTAAGTGTGAGTTTTGGTTGAATAAAGTGCATTTCTTTAGACATGTAGTGACAAAGAAAGGCACAGCAGTAGATCCAATCAAAGTAGAAGCGATTAATGAATGGCCTACTCCTAAGACTGTAACTGAGATACGAAGTTTCTTAGGACTAGCTGATTATTACAAGAGATTCGTAGAAGGATTTGCAAGATTAGCTGCACCTCTCACTCGTAAGGAAAAGAAATACGAGTGGACGCCAAAGTGTGAAAGAAGTTTTCAAGAGTTAAAGAAGCTACTAATGAATGCACCTATCCTTATTTTACCTACGGAGGGTAAAAAGTTTATGATCTATAGTGATGCTTCAAAGATAGGCTTGGGAGCTGTACTCATGCAGAATGATAAGGTGATAGCTTATGCGTCGCGTCAGTTAAAGAACCATGAGAGGAATTATTCTACACACGACTTGGAACTTGTTGCTATAGTGTTTGCACTCAAAATCTGGCGACACTATTTGTATAGGGCTCAGTGTCAAATCTTCATTGATCACCAGAGTTTGAAATACTTCTTCACACAGAAGGAGTTAAACATGCATCAGAGAATATGGTAAGAGTTGGTGAAAGACTATGACTGTGAAATTCTCTACCATCCGAGAAAGGCAAACCGAGTAATGGATGCATTGAGTAGAAAGTCAACCACACCACAGAAGCTATCCATAGAAGAGCTATCAAGAGCCTTACAGTAAGAAATTAACTTCCTTCAATTAGAGTTAATAACCGAAAGGTTATCAGCATTAAGGTTAGAATCTTCTCTGTATGAAGATATTAAAGAAGCTTAGAAGCAGGATCCAGTTGCGATAAAACTCTAAGAAGAAGCCTCAGAAAATAAAGAATCAGATATAAGCATGTCCACTGATGGAATGCTTCTATACCGAAGAAGAATCTATGTTCTGGCTATGGAAGGACTGAGAAGATGAATCCAGGTAGAAGCTTATGAAACACCATATTCCATTCATCTTGGAGCCAGCAAAATGTATCAAGATTTCATGATACAGTTTTGGTGGAAAGGGATGAAGAAAGATATTGCAGAATTCGTGAGTCGATGCTTGACTTGTCAAAGAGTAAAAGCCGAACATAGACATCCAGGAGGAAAACTAGAACCCTTAGAAATTCCAGAGTGGAAATGGGAGCATATTACCATAGATTTCATGGTAGGGCTTCCCAAGACCAGAGAAGGGTATGATGCTATCTGGGTAATTATTGATAGGCTGACCAAGACGGCACGATTCATATCCCTGAAGACAACTTTCACGTTGGAGAAATTAGCACAGTTGTACGTGATTCACATTATTCGGCTACATGGAGTGCCAAAGTCTATATCGAGATGCACGATTTACTTCTGCATTTTGGGAATGTGTACAAAAAGCTATGGGGACAGAATTATGCTTTAGTACAACTTTTCATCCCCAAACAGATGGACAGTCAGAACAAACTATCTAGACACTGGAAGATATGCTCAGAGCCTGTGTTATAGATTTTCCTAGAAGTTGGAATGAAAAACTACCATTGATAGAGTTTTCATACAACAATAGTTACCAAGCTTCTATAAGAATGGCACCTTATGAGGCTCTGTATGGAAGGAAGTGTAGGTCTCCTATTCATTGGTATGATCTATGAGATATCAGCCGCATAAGACTGATTTCATCAGGGAAACTACAGAAGCAGTTGCCAAGATTCAGAAAAGAATGCAAATCACTCAAAGCGACAAAAGAGTTACGCAAACAAACAGTGAAGATTCTTGGAGTTTGAAACGGGGGATTATGTATTCCTCAAGGTATCACCAATGAAAGGCATAATGCGATTCGGTAAAAAGGGAAAATTGAGTCCAAGATATATTGGGTCATTTGAAATAATCGAACGCATTGGGAAGGTAGCTTACAAGCTAGCATTACCCAGATTTGTCAGCAGTACACAATGTTTTCCATGTGTCAATTTTAAGGAAGTATGAGCCAATACAAGCTCAAGAAGATTTAACTTACCAAGAACAACCAGTATAGATTTTAGCACGGGAAGAGAAGGTATTGAGAAATAAGACGATCCCATTAGTAAAGGTTCTATGGAGAAATCACAGCATAAAAGAGGCTACATGGGAACGTGAAGATGAGATGAAAGCCTTATACCCTTACTTATTTGTTAGGAAATGCCCTAAGTATTAGAGACATTTTTGATGTATTCATTTTGAACTGGATAATAAAATTATATATAGAGGTTATTCATTACATTGCTATCTATGATGAAGGGTTTGTTTGCAGATATCGGAATCATAGCTCTGAGGAGTTAAAGGTATCCTCTTAAAGGCATTATACTGAATGTGAAAATGGACAAGGCCTTGGGTCGTCTGCTGGGCGGATGACTTCTTATTCACATATGGTGAATAATCATTTTCTTAATTCAGTAGCAGAATGGAACTTTAAGATAGCCTGATTAGTAGGATTAAACAGACTTTGACCTAAGGCTGATCATGGATATCATATGAGGGTTTTGCATATATGACAAGGTCATTGGATAGTAGCTCGTCACAGGCTTACGTAATACGGTATATAATTGGGAGTTCAGTTTCAGGTTTATAGTAGTGTGACTCTGAAATTAGTGATCATATGATTGAGTTGTTCGGTACAGAATGATGATCATATGGAATCACGGGAGCCCAATTATATATGTCCAATCAGTCCCTCTACTAGCTCCACATAATTCCTTAACGTTTGGCAAATTGATTTGTGTATGCTATTGGCTAGTTTATTATGCATGGATGGTGATGACACAGGATTAGGATGGTAGACAAGATTCTCTCCGGTTGGATTCAGATTTTGTTTTGGATAATAGAGTACACAATTATTCGAACTCCAAATAAAGTTGCCATGATTTTATTTGAGATTGGATTAGAGTTCTAGAAAATTATCCATGAGAACAAGAATATGAAACACAACCGTTTTGTGGAATTTGAAATTTGAATTTTGAAATTCGAATTTGAAATTTGAATTTGAAATTCGAATTTGAAATTCGAATTTGAAATTTGAAATTCAAATTTTGAATCATAGTCCAAGTAGGATTCGAATTTGTTGTGGAAAATCCACAAGGTTTGAAATTCGAATTTGAGTTGGATTTGGAGCGGATAATCTTGTTAGAATCCTACTTGAATTTTGAATCCAAATCCCAACAAAAGTGGACGAAAATTTTGAGGATAATCCTCAATGGAAAATTCAGATTTTGTGGATAAGGTTCAAGGGAAAATTCAAGCTTCAATCCTAGTTGAATTTGGATTCTCTCCTTCCCTGAAAAGTGGCCAAAATTAGGGGGAATATCTCCTAGGAAATTCGGTTATTTTTGGATAAGATTGAGATAAGATTCAAGCTTGAAAATCCTAGTGGAATTTTAGATTCTCCCTTATCCATAATGGCCGAAATTTATGAGAAGATTTTGTCCAAGAAAAATTCAGATTTTTGGTTGAAAAAGGGAGATAAAATTCTAGTTAAAATCTTGTTTAGATTTGGATTGGATTTATCCTAAGAAAACCGAATTTTATTGTTGAATTTATCCATGGAAAAATTCAGATTTTATGGGTTTGGATAAGGGAAAATATCTTTTCCTAATCCAATTCAAATTCAGAGAATCACCTCATGCAGGTCTATAAATAGAGGTCCTACCACTTCAGTTCTCTCAGACCACAGACTCTCAGGTGAGCAGGCTTATTGTTGCACAGCTCATCGTGACAATAAAGTTCTTTAGAGATCTGGGTGGTCGGAAGAAGACTAGCAGTGCTAGCATACCGATCGAGGTTCAGAGTGCCCACACACTCAGCCATTCGGGAATTGGAGAATAGTAGAGAAGGCTAGTTGGTTGAAGCCTCCGATCATTCTCCTCCTGCAAGATTGGCGTCCTTGAGGTATGAGTTTTAATTGTTGTTGGTTTATTGTATATGGCATCATGAGATATTTAACGATCTAAAAATTTTTTATTGTTCCGCTGCGCCACTCTGATACGTTTTTACCGATTTATTTTCCTACATTATTCTAATTTTTGAGGATGAAACTTTTATAAAGAGGAGAGAATGTCATAATCGCAAATTTTACTATTTATAAAAATTTAGTATAGCCTCTGTACTCTATGATTTTTATATGAAAAACTATAAACTATATGTTTTAATACTATTTAGAATGCACAGAAATGTTCGGACAGTGCAGACAACAGAGTGGTCAAAAACGGGAAATTTTATCGAACCGAAATTGGACGAATTATGCCTTTTCGGATTCGAAAATTTTGAAAGTATGTTATAAACCACTAAAAGACAAAATAATTACGGTATTGATTTTCAGGCAAACCAGAGCGAAATAAGGAAAACCGATCGCGCGAATAGCCTCAGGAACTCGCCTACGCAATTTTGGTGCAAAAATTTTCAGTTTGACTTTTGGTCAAAAGTTTGACACTATATATATAAGGAGTCAAAGATTGAGTATTTACCTTTGAAAGGAAGTAAGAATACATTCCAATCCAAAGGCTAGGGTTTAAAGTCAAGAAAAATCAATGGCTAAGATGCAAAGTCAACTAGAAAAGTCAAAGGAAGCTTAAGCAAAAATCCAAGAAGCTTCTAGGGTTGAAAGGTGGCAGATTTTGGGGCCAAAATTAGATAAAAATCTGGCCATTTTTGTTTAATTGCAAAAGAGCGCTTAAAGAGTAGAAAAATTACACAAAAAGTTTGCTAAAATACCCTTAAATCCTTTGCAACTTGGTCCCTCCTTTTTGGCTGTTTATATGCACGGTTTTAGGCCATTAGAAACCAGAAAAATTTCTGGTTTTCAGCCCCCATTGAAGCCTTGCATCTCTCTTAGTTAAAGTTCAAAAATTTCTTCAAGATTTGTGCAAGAAAGAGTGAAAAATTCATCACAAGGTTCAAGTTATCAAGCAAGCAAGGTAATCCTTCATTTTGGCATCATTTCTTCTTGTTTTTCATGAGGAAAAACCATGTATTATGGCCTGATTGGAAGTGAGAAAAATCAGTTTTGCTTCATGCATTTTTGATTGGAAGTGTGTGAATGATGAGTGAGTAAGTGAAACAAGAAATAAGAGCATAAAAAAATCAAGTTTTATGTGCATTTTGCCCACTAAATCTGTGTGTTGTATATGGATTATGATGATGAATTTTTCATGTTGTTTTGCATGGTTTCTAGTGTTTAAAATTCATGTGGGAATGTGATAAAGAAAGTGAATGAAATGGAAGTGTAAAACATGAATTTTTATATTTGTTTTTCAAGAAGAATCCGTGGCCACCTTAGGGAAAAAATTGGAAATTTATGTTTTTGATTTGAGTGTGGAAATTTGATATTAACATGTTGATAAATTGAATGAGAGAATGTGATGAGAAAAAAAGTAAAAGTTTGTGCTTGAGTTCCCATTCAAAAGCCGTGGCTTTCTAAGGGGCAAACGTGTGAAAAAAATTGATGAAATGTGTTATGATTTGTGATGAAAAAGGAATGTGCTGATGTAGAAAAATAAACAAGAAAATTTTGAGTTATAAAACAAAAATTTTTGTTTAGGGTTTATGAGAAAAACCATGTATAGGTTTAGTGGAAAATAAGAAAGTTTTGTTAAGTCATGTGAATGTGTGATTGAGTATAAAACCGGGCCTAAAAATGATAAAGAACGGGTTAAAATCCCGTTAAAAACGAACAAGTTTTGTGATGAAATTTTACGTAAAAAGTTTGTAACTTTTACGTAAAATTAGATTTGTGGTAGAGTACTTGGCAGGGTAGAATAGGATAAATGGTTTCGAGGTGTTTCCTAAACGCCGGGAACCTAGAATTTCAGTTGAAATGCTGCCAAAATTTTCAGAACACCCGAAGGGCAATTTGGTAAACGAGAGGTAAAAGTAGGGTCGGGAACCGGAAACCCGAGCTCCCTCAGGAACCTAAGCTAGAAAAGAGAATAAGAGATGATTACATAACATGTAAAATAGTCATTTGAGGTCCCGAAAGACTAGAAAAACGAGAAACGACCCCGAGGGTCAGAATAGTACCACCCGAGGGTCGGGTGAATAGTAACCTGAGCATTTTTGCAGAAAACGTCATAAATGCTCGGTAAGACCTAAGAAATGTTATTTTAGGATTTTTGGGATCAGAAAATTCAGATAAAACGGCAAAACGAGGATTTCCTAGTCTATTGTCCCGTTAGGGGTAAAATCGTCATTTTGATCAAAATTTTCTAGATTGTCAGAAAAATGTCGTAAAAGCCTCAGAATAATTTTATCAAAATTCCAAACGCTAAAATAGAGCGGTAAGTCCGAAAATCGGGGAAAAAAAATCCCGCTAAGGATGAAATGGTCATTTTACCAAAAGACAGGGATAAAACAGTCATTTTATCAAATAGTTCAGAAAAGTGATATTAAGGCCTAGAATAGTAGTTACACAGCAGAATGATTCCAGAATTTCAAATATGAATCCCAGAATGAATAATTAAGAATTTCAGTCAGAAATTTTATAATTTCACTATATTTTAAATATGAAGTGAATAGTAAAATAACCGTAATTTATATCGGTTATAGGAAAGCAAACAAAAGGCGAGTTAAGGAAGCCGGTTGACTCAGGAAAGGAATTGCTAGTAAAAATCGATAAGTTCAGATATTTATTTGTCTGCAGCATGAATTTACTCAGTATGCTTTTAAGATATAGAAGACAGAAATTTAGTAGTCAGGTGGGTAGGTACACCAACATAAGATATAAAATCTTAAGAAAATTACAGAATAAATTACAGAGAGTTCCAAACCCAGGAGGTAGCATAATTGCCAACGGTCAAGAACCACCAGAAATTCATAAATTAAATCAGTATTAGCGTACCAGCCTCCCACACAGGTGGAGGTTTCTCAGTTTCCAGTTACAGTTACGGCAGGACTCCAAACTACAGGTGACAAGTCCCGGGTTTGGAAGTCTGAAATATTCAGGCTGTAGAGGATTGGCCAGTGGGTCGCTCCCTAAAGTCCCTCTCAGTATTGCACGCATTACGATACAACTAATTCAGGGTCACGATAGTAGAATTCAGTAACAGATAAAGACTTAAGAATTTAAAACAGTCATAATTTTGAGCATAAAATGTACTAACAGATTTTCTGGTAGCTTAGATACCAGTTGACATGAATAGTATCAGTCAAAGTCAACCTCACTATTCATGATCAAAAGTCAAAGTTACTATTCATGTGAATAGTACTTTTTTAGGATTTTGTGATTTATGTTCTTGCATGTATGTTTGAACTTACGAAGCCTGTCACTCACCAGTTTATTCATGTTGCAGGTAAGAAACCTGTACACCAATAGACAGTGGATGGACAAGGAGCGGGGTAACATCTGCCTCCAGGGCTGGGCGAGGGGAATGGTCCTGCTGCTGTTTTCCGCTGAGTAGACTTTGAGTGTTATTTTAAGAGTAGATTTTAACTTGTATTTTGAAAATACCTCATGATGTAAATTATGTACAACCAGCACAATAGTAGTATATCCTATGCTTTATATCACTTATATTTTTACAATTGACAGTTACCAACAGTTTAAAAAAAATTCCCTTGGTTTTTAGATTAAAAATCATTTTAATCACAAATAGTAATTTAACAAGAACAAGTTACAAGTAAGATGTCGCTGACCCATTGAGGTAATGGTCTACCATAGTGGACTTTAGAGCTCTACTATGCTAGTACTATAGCCTAATTCAGGGCAGGGCGCCGCACGGACCGTCACTTAAAACTGCTTCTTTAACATTTACCTATACTTCTTCTTTAAAACTGATACTGAAACTTGCTGAATTTGATACCATAAATTTAGAGGAATTTTTTTTTATGCATACATATTTACTATTCATGTACATATACTTTTAAAATGCATAATTTGAAAAACATAAGGATTTCAATTATACATACACACTTACATACTTGTTTATTTGATTACTATTCACCAGATACTGTTTAAATATACTATTCATACATATACTGTTTACTGTTCCAAAATGCCGTTTAACCTTTACTGTTCAAAAACTGTTTAACTGTCACCATTCAAAATATTATTTACTCATACTGTGTGGAAGAATACTTGCAGTGTATCGATAATCTCATCATCACATCCGCCTCCGCCGCCATCATCGCCCCTTAATGTTTACACTATAGGATGCTTACCTACAGCATGAACACACTCCGTGAGCTTTACGCCTAGTAAATACAGCATGTTTACCACAAAACATGTTTAAACATACACATACTTAAAATCATGCGAGCACACCAGTCATCACAGATACCATATAACATATCATATATCATAGCATCATTTATCACATCATAGAATACATCATCACGTATTGAATGCATAGCATAGCATACCTTATACTGAATGCATCTTATGGAGACTAGAAGCATAAGGAACTAATGCATACGGTGATGAATGCATGATCCGGTTATGTTCATTTATGCTTCAACATCTTCTTTTTTTTTAATCTTGTCTACTTTGGGGCCTTGTGTCAGTACCCAGTGTGCGCAGACCAATAGTAACATCGAGGTCACTAAATAGGTCAGAGGACCATAAACAGATGCTTAACTCTCTGCTTTCTCTTACTTTAACTCTGAAAACCCTTTCAACGGAAAGAGTCGGAACGACATGCCTATTAAATTCCATCTTGCTTATCTGTTCTAGCCATGTGCTTTTCTAAGCTATCTCAAGGCCTACGCGGTAGGGACGTATGACTTCTATCTTGTTCTTTCATCAATCTACTCGATTGTGAAACTATATGCTCTTATGTATGCTGTGCAGCATCGTGTGCATGATACATACTTAAAATACTGGAAAACCATCATTTTATTCATGCTATAGGCGGAGTTGTACTTACCTATCATCAGGCAGTTTATACTCTCGCCTTCGTCACAATACAGGTACCTCCCTGTAATCATAATACATTACATTAACATTCCCCTTTTAGGTCACTGTGGTCATTAGTGACTAATAAAAACTCTATCGTTAGTAATACCGATCCTTATCGATACTAATTGCCCTTCTCTTGAGAGTTTGGTTTTCTAATCATGGTTAATTAATTTATTTACCCAATAAATTAATTAACATCGCTCTTAGGTCACTCTATCATTGATGACTAATATACCTATCGTTGTGTGGTACCGATGCCTATCGGTACCCAACTGCTTTACTTGGGACTTTGATATTTAATTTCTAGTTGTGTTTAATTAATTGTCTACTTGACAAATTAATCACTATCTCTCACTGTCCCGTTCAGACTCGGTCCTTGACTGGTTAACCAACCAGTCAACTGACCATATACCTCGTGTATTGACTGTTTAGCCTATTGGGTTACCCTTACCGATTTAATCGCCCCAAATTTTATACTTAGATCACACCCATCCCTCGGGTGGTACTATTCCAACCTATGGGTCGTTTTCTTACATTACAAGGTTTCTAATTAGGCGATTCACTAATCCTCAAAACATCCGTGCTTCTTTCCTGACCTAGGTGGTCGAGGGGGCTTGGGTTTCCATCCTGATCATATTTTCATCCCTCATTTCCTAAAATACCCCTTTCTGCTATTTTAGAAATTTTGATAGCATTTTCGCTTAATTTTTGGGTTCTTGGTGTTTAGGAAATGCCTCATAACCATCTAACCTATTCTAGCCTGCCAAGTACTAACCCAGAGGCCTAATTTTTATGTAAAAGCTCAGCTTTTTACATAAAAATATTCACATTTCCTCAGTTCTCTTTTTCGACATTTCATCCCCTTTTCTTACAATTCCTCAAGTCAGTAAACCATAATTAATGTGAATAGTAAAGTCAAAGTCAAAGTTTTACTTTGCATTTATGATATCATAAAGCTAATTTATTAAATGTGAAAATTTTGGTGGTTGGTGGCATTAATGGCCAAGATTGATTCACTTTTTGATCTAAAGGCTAAGATTTGGCCAAAATTAGCCAAATTTATTTTGTGAAAAAAAATGGAAAGAATTAGCATGAAAGGTGTTGAAGTATCATTGGTTGGAGGCTAAATTAATTGGCTTCTTTGGTTGCATAAGTCGGCACAAAAATTGGAAAAAAAGGGCCGAAGCATTTCAAAACCAAAACAAAGAAGAAAAAAATTTTCTAAGTGTTCTATAGAGAGAAAACGTGAGCCATCTTGGAGAACCAAAGGATTTCTTCAAAATTTTGAAGCAAGAATTAAAGTTTAGCAAGCTAGCATCCAACTAATCAAGGTGAGCTTCAAAACTTGTAAAATTCCCAATTTTTGGCCATGAAATCTGTGGGAGTAATGGGAAGAAAAAGATGAAAAATTGTTGTGGAACTGATGAAATTATGTGTTGGTTTTGTGATATGTTGAATTAGGTTATTCATGTATTGGATTTGCATGAAAAAAATGTGATTTTTGGCTTGTTTTCTCCATAAAATCCATGGGTTAAATAGGGTGAAAGATGAGAAAATTTGTGGTTCATTTTGGTTGATTTGGTGCTTGGGTTTTGTTAATGGTTTGATTAGAAGAAAAACCATGCATTTTGTTTAAAGAAAAACAAAGTTTTGGTTGGTTTTCCAATGGTAAAACCGTGGGTTACCTAGTATGTTTGATGATGAATTGTTGTTGGTTAAATGTTGTAATGCTTTAAATCATGTTTTAGTAAAATGGAAAGCATGATTTGCAAGGTTATAAAGCTTGGAAAAATTTTGGTATTAAATAACCCCAATATGGCCGTGGGTTGTAATTAGGGTTTGGTGAATATTTTTGGATGATTAACTTGATGTTTGGATAGTTTAAATCATGCATTTAATTATGAAAATGATGGTTATGTGATTGAAAGCATGAAACAAAAATTTGGTGCATGTTTTATCTAAAATGGCTGTGGGGTATGAATGGTTAAAAACCCTAGGAATTATGTTGTAAAATGCATGGGAAATGGCTTGAAAATGTGCTAGGTAATAGCATTTGAATAGCCAAAAATTTGGTTGAAAAATTAAAAAGTTTTGATTAGGTTTTGAGTATGAAAACCGTGGCTAAAACTAAGGGCAAAATTGAAAGAATTTTGTTGAATGTGGTTCAAAATGTGAATTGTTAAATGTGTGAGCTTTTATGTAAAAGTTTGGGAAACTTTTACACAAAATAGGACTTTGGTATAGTACGTGGCAAGTACATATGGTTCGAGGCGTACCTAACGCCGGTAGCCTTAAATTTATGCCAAAATGCTACCGAAATTTCAAAAACGGCATTTGGGGTAAAAAGGGAATTAAAAATAAAAGTTGAGGGTCGGGTCAGAAACCCGAGTCCCTAAAGGAAAATTGAATAAGGAAAACCTAAGGGGTGGTTCGTGAATAGTAATCCGTCCCCTTAAAAAATGTAAAACACGAGTGAAACTGAAAAACCGACCCAGAGGGGGGGCGTTTTTTAGAAACAAAGAAAAGATCCGAGTCGGGTACAGAAAATCCGAGCCTCGGAGACCTAGATCGGGAACGTCTAGATGAACGTTTTAAATACTAGTAAAACGTCCATTTGAGGCTCCGAAATGATAGAAAATCATTAAACCGATGTGAGGGTCGGAATAGCGCTTCCCGAGTGTAGGGAAGGAAAAAAATGGAAATAAAATAGAAACGAACCCGGTAATGAATAGAAAAGAGTCAGAAAAGTTCCTGAGAGCTAAAAATACAGTCTGGATCGAGAAAATTCCGTCAGGGGCAAAATCGTAATTTTGCAAAAGTTGAGAAAAATGGAAAAATGATAAATAAAGCCTAAAAAGTTATAAATAGGTTTTATTTAAGCTTTTTAATAAAAAAATAAAAACTATAAATGGAAATGAAATTAACAGACAAGGTTTTGTCTGTAGGATCCCAAAATCGACCCGCAAGGAGAGCGATTAAATATCCAAGAAGGAAAAAGGGGAAGAAATAGATAAGATAAGTTCAGACATTTACCTGTCTGTAACATATAGCATTGTTATTGCTAACTTTGATGTACTAACTATAAATTAGGTAAATATGTGCTACGGGCACTATTATAGAGTAGAGAGAGAGAGACGAAATGTACTACGGACACTGTTGAGAATGGGACACATAATAAATTGTGCTTCGGGCACTAAAGCGAGGTTCATGAAACTTACTCACATGAAATTAAAATGTGAACTATTCATAAGGCAATATGAAGTCACCAGGTTAGAACTTTAAAAAGTCGGTAATGAAACCACTTTTGGCGTACCAGCCTTCTGTACAGGGAGGTAAACTTTGCCTTCAGGGCTATGATGATGAGATTAAGGCTGTGGAGGTCAGCACCGATGTACCACTCCCAGTCATGTACAATTTTGCCTTCGGGACTATGATGATGAGATTAAGGCTGTGGAGGTCAGCATTGATGTACCGCTCCCAGTCATGTACAATTTTGCCTTTGGGGCTATGATGATGAGATTAAGACTATAGAGGTCAGCACTAATGTACCACTCCCAGTCATACGCACTAAAATGGTACTGCCAACCTGAACTCAAAACCAGAACATAATATAAGATAATTACCTAAAACTGAAACTATGCCATAATTGAGCATAAGACAGTTTCGTGAGAGTACTAACATCATGGTTGATGTACTGTGATATACTATGTTATGGTCAAACTTACTATTCATAATGAATAGTGGCCAAAGTTAGTATTCATGATGAATAGTGATCAGTGTTACTATTCATGATGAATAGTACTATTTATAGAAATTGTATTTCTTACATGTTTGAACTTACTGATTCTGTAGCTCACCATTTTTGCTTATGTTGTAGGTAAGCGACCAGCTCAGTAGCTTTGTATGACTGGATGGCGAACGGGATAGCGTGTGTCAAATGGGATAGGAGGCCAGGGATATGGTCCTACCAGAGTCTTTCTGCTGAGCGATAATAGAGAAAGGAAAGAGAAATAGTTCTTTTGTAATAATATATATTTTACGAAAGTACTGTATTATGTAAATTACTTTGTACTTGTAAACAAAGTGATTAGTGGTTAATATTTTACATGATGTTTAAAATAAAAAATAAAAAAATTTCCCCAAAAACATCATGTTTTAAAGAGAGATAGATTAGCCGGCGACCCATGAGAGTACAATCTATCGCAGTTAGCTATGAAGCTTAACTGTAATAGTATCGTATGATCTCTACAAAGGGCGGGTCGTCACAGTTGGTATCAGAACGGGTTTATGATTGGTTTAGTTTAGATTACCAACTGTCGTCACAGTTGGTATCAGAGCGGGTTTATGATTGGTTTAGTTTAGATTACCAACTGTTGTCACAGTTGGTATCAGAGCGGATTTACGATTGGTCTAGTTTAGATTATTGACTGTCGCCACAGTTGGTATATTAGAACAGTGTTGACCATATCCTGATTTGACACTTCGTGCATCCTGCAATGCCATCCAAGTAGTTTACTTAAGTTTAGTTAATTATTTTCTTATGTGAAAATAATTATCTTATAGGTAGCAAGATGACCAAACCTCCTTATGCGAGACCGCCGCTATCACGACCGAAAGGGGTGTTACGAGTATAGACGAGACCTATTGTGAGGCCATCTATTTCCCAACGACTGGCACTTAGACCCCCGGTGCTAGAAAGACCTCCAACACCAGCACCAGCTCCAGTAGATGTAGTACAGCCTCGACCAGTACTTCATCCACCTGTAGTAGTGGACATTCCAGTTGTTGGTGGACGCCAACATATTGCGGTAAGAGTTTCAGCTCGGGCAGTACAGGCATTCAGAGCTAATAGTCCCTCGATGTTTGATGGTGGACGACAGTCAATGGAGACAAAGAATTGGCTCCATGCCATAGAGAGGATTATAGTGATGTGTGATATTGATCGAGAGATGTGGATCCAGTTGGCCATAAGTATGTTTCAGGGAGATGCTCGAGTATTCTGGGATTATTGCGATTAGGAGATTCTATTGGGATTCAGTTGGGCTGAGTTCTATCAGCGATTGGCTGATCAGTTTCTACCTAAGGATCCGACACTGACTCCTACACCACCAGAGAGACGAGAGGTAGATACACCCGCGTATCCTGGATTTGATGAGGTTAGGGACTATATTCTCCAAACAGAGAGGATGGTCATGTTGTCTGGTGAGACAGTTATGTCTTACGCAGCACGATTTGAGGAGACTATTAGGAGGAGATGTCCGTTGCCCAACCTCACTGAAGCGAACTATTGTGAGCTTTTCTGGAAAGGTTTACCTATGGAGTTGAGACAGAGGGTGATTAAGCTATATCCTCCTATACTCCAAGAGTTTGTAGTGACGATCAAGACGATGGAGAGGGAGGTTTTGATTGAGCATCTGTCGCAGAGTCGACGAGAGACACTGGGTTAAGAGGAGATGATGGCACGCATCTTTGGGCCGAGAAGGATGATGAACGATCATAAGGCCGAACCGTCTAGACCACGAGGAGGTGATGACTCAGGACATGGAGCATTGCCTAGGGGTGGTGACGACTCAGATGATCCAGATGATGATGAGGATCCAGAAGAATATCCTCTAGTCCCAGACACAGGGGATGTGTGACCAGTAGATGTGTTCATGTACATAAGTAGCTTATAGAGAAAAGCTCTTTTGTATAAACTTGTGGCCAAGATGTATATGATGGCCGATGTATATATGACTGGTGATGGTTATGTATGATATATAAACGTTTTGCTATGAATGAAATATCAAAATGATTATATATTGTACGATGATGTGGCTTTACATTACCCTGAATTTCGTAAATTTATATGATTTTACGAATGTAGTCATGGAAAAGCTAATGGTGAATTGTTGTGCCATAATAGAATAATAGGCAAGATGGTGGATTTACGAAATCGACCAAAGGGACGAGAATGACATCCTAATATCATGGAGATATTAGAGCAGATACAAGCCTTACTAGAAGCTCATATGCAAGAAAATGCTAATCTGAGACAACGAGTAGAGGAGTTAGAACAGAGGCAAGGTTCTGAAGGTACCTAAGTAGAACAGGAAGCTGAGGTAGATCCAGTTATCCCTCCAGCTGCTGTACATGAGAGAGTTCCTGAACCGCAACTGGTAGTAAATCTGGAACCCCTCTATGAAAGATTCAGGCGTATGAGGCCGCCAGAATTTGAAGGTTCTACAAATCCTCTAGAGGCCAAAGACTAGTTGTCATCCTTGCAAGTGATCATGGAATTTATGAATTTAACTGACCAGGAGAAGGTCGCATGTGCGTCTTTTGTGTTGAGAAAAGATCCTCATTTTTGGTGGGACACTGTGCGAATGAGAAGAAATGTGTCTACCATGAGTTGGGCTTAATTTTTGGAAGAATTTAACCAGAAATATTATGACCTTGCATCTCTGAGACTATAGCAGAAAGAGTTCTCAGAATTGACGCAAGGAAATATGTCGGTGAGTGAAGTTTGCCAAAAGTTCGACCAGTTATCTCGCTTATGTCCCTATGTAGTCCTTACTGAGAGGGAGAAAATATAGAAAATGATCGAGATATTCAGGCCAGAAATTGCTGCATTAGTAGATACTGGACAGGTACCACCTACTTCTGTAGCAGATTGTGTTAGTCGGGCCATAAAAGCTGAGTTTCACGTAGCCCAACAGAAGGAGGAAAGAGAGAAGCACTAGGAGGCCAAAAAGAAGGAGAGGGCTTTGGCTAAGTCTACATAAGCTGGTCAATCTAGCAAGCCAAATCAGAATGCTAAACCAAGCCAGGGCAATAATCAAGGATCCCAGCAAAATAAGAGGAAAGGCAATTTTACTAGAAATCGGCAGGCAAATAATCGAAACCAGCAGCGAAGAATAGCTAGTAATGCGGAATCCAATGTACAAAATTGTCCTACATGCGGGAAGAGACATTCTGGGCAATGCAGATTTAGGCCACTTGTTTGCTATGAATGCGAAAAGGAAGGTCATTATGCCAGGAGCTATCCAAGCAATAGGCAGGGTGTACAAGGCACTTCCTAATTGCACCAGACATGCCCACAAGCTCATTCCCTTCATGCCAGAGTTGAAGAGTCCCCAGTAAGGCCGCAACGCTAGGAGCGTGTGCCACGTGCTGATGCTCGTGTGATGGCCTACACTAAGGAGGATGCAGAGGCAGGAACATCAAATGTGGTGGCAGGTCAGCTTCCTGTCGCTAGTCATGTAGCCTCTATACTATTCAATTCCAGTGCTACGCATTCTTTTGTTTCCTATGAATTTGCTGACAAGATAGGACTTCCTAAAGACTATATGGGAAAAATATTGAAGACAACTTTACCCTCTGGGGAAGTATTGTTGTCCAATTACTGGCTACCTCATGTACCTGTATATGTGGCAAATAGGGAGCTATATGCTGAGTTGATCCTAATAAAGATCATGGATTATGATGTGATTCTAGGCATGGAATTCCTAGGGAAATATCAAGCTACAATCGACTGCCGAAATCTAAAAATAGTATTCCAACCCAAGGAAGAAGAGAGTTTCGAATATGTCGATGCTTTTCAAAAACCCGGGAAGATGATGATCAGTTCGCTAAAAGCAAGTAAGCTGATGGCCAGTGGTTGTATGGGATATCTGGCATATGTGGTGGATACTACAGAGGAACAGAAGCTTCAACCTGAAGATGTTCCTGTTGTTAATGAATTTCTTGACGTATTTCTGGAAGAGTTACCAGGGATACCTCTAGAGAGAGAAATCTTGTACGAAATTGAGCTGATGCCTGGAACGGCACCTATTTCCAAAGCACCATACCGCATGGCTCCAGTGGAGTTAAAAGGAGCTGCAGGAACAATTAAAGGAGCTTTTGGACAAAGGATTCATCAGACCGAGTTATTCTCCGTGGGGTGCACTTGTGTTGTTCGTCAAGAAAAAGGATGGAACGTTCCGGTTGTGTATTGATTACCAGGAGTTGAATAAGATCTTGATCAAAAATAGGTATCCGTTACCTAGAATTGATGACTTATTCGACCAGTTAAAAGGCGCAGTGGTATTTTCCAAGATCGACTTACGATCAGGATATCACCAGCTGAGAATTAAAGAAAGTGATATTCCTAAGATGGCGTTTAGGACTCGTTATGGTCATTATGAGTTCCTTGTAATGCCATTTGGATTAACAAATGCACCAACAGAGTTCATGGACTTGATGAACAGAATTTTTAAAGAGTATTTGGATAAGTTTGTCATTGTATTCATTGATGACATTCTTATATACTCAAAGACACATGAGGAGCACAAGGAGCATCTGAGGATTGTGTTGCATATGATAAGGAAGCATCAACTATATGCCAAATTCTCAAAATGTGAGTTTTGACTGGATAAAGTACATTTTCTCAGATATGTTGTATCCCAGGAAGGTATTGCTATAGATCCGATAAAGGTAGATGCAATTAACTAATGGCCTACACCCAAGAGTGTGACAGAAATATGCAGTTCCTTGGGGTTAGCTGGTTATTATCGGAGGTTTATAGAGGGATTCGCGTGATTAGCTGCACCTCTTACTGCTTTTACATGCAAGGAACGAAAGTATGAGTGGACTATGGAATGCAAAAGAAGCTTCCAGGAGTTAAAGAGACGGCTGACAAGCGCACCAATCCTTACACTTCCCACTGAAGGGGAGAAGTTTATGATTTACGGTGATGCATCCAAAAGAGGATTGGGAGCAGTCCTGATGCAAGGTGGCAAGGTGATTGCCTACGCTTCACGTCAATTAAAGGATTATGAAAGGAATTACCCTACACATGACCTTGAACTTGCTGCAGTAGTGTTTGCACTTAAAATTTGACGACACTATCTCTATGGAGCTCAGTGTCAGATTTTTACTGATCACCAAAGCCTGAAGTATTTCTTCACGTAAAAGGAGCTCAATATGCGACAAAGACGATGGTTGGAACTGGTAAAGGATTATGATTGTGAAATCCTATACCATCTAGGGAAGGCCAACCGTGTAGCAGATGCTTTAAGTAGAAAGTCTACCATATCGCACTAGCTACCAATAAAAAGGCTTCCGAAACCATTGCAGCAAGAGATAAATTCTTTGAACTTGGAGCTGATATCCGGAAGATTGACTGCACTCCAAGTGGAATCATCATTGTTTGAGGATATCAAGGAAGCTTAAAGACGAGATCTAAGAATGATAAGTTCTCAAGAAGGAATTTCCAAGGATGGAATGATCCTCTATTAAGGAAGGATAAATGTTCCACTGATGAGGAACTTAGAAGACGGATCATGTCAGAAGCCCATGAGACACCATATTCAGTTCATCCTGGAGCTAGTAAGATGTATCAGGACTTGAAGTTACAGTTCTGGTGGAAAGGGATTAAAAATGATATAGCAAAATTCGTGAGTAGATGCATGACCTGTCAGAGAATCAAAGTGGAACATAAACATCCAGCAGGAAGATTGGAACCTTTAGAGATTCTTGAATGGAAATGGGAACACATTATGATGGATTTTGTAGTGGGACTCCCAAAAACCCGAGAAGGTTATGATGCCATCTGGGTTATTGTGGACAGACTGACCAAGACGGCATGGTTTATAGCTGTCAATATTACTTTTTCGTTGGAAAAGTTTGCTTAGTTATACATAGCTCATGTCATCAGATTACATGGAGTACCAAAATCCATTGTATCAGATCGAGATGCACGATTCACTTCAAATTTCTGGAAGTGTGTGCAAGAAGCCATGGGTATTGAATTGAGACTCAATACGGCATTTCATCCGCAAACAGACGAACAGTCAGAGCGGACTATTCAGACATAAGAGGACATGCTTCGAGCTTGTGTAATGGATTTTGCGGGAAATTAGAATGAGAAGTTACCATTAATTGAATTCTCGTACACTGGTATGACCTACGAGAGAAACAACTGCATAAGACGGATTTTATACAAAAAACTTCTGATGCCGTTGTAAGAATTTAGTGTCAAATGAAAATTGTGCAAAGTCGACAAAAGAGTTATGCGGATAAGAGGCGAAGATCCTTGGAGTTTGATGAAGGAGACTTCGTGTTTCTTAAGGTATCACCTATGAAGGGGATTATGTGTTTCGGTAAGAAGGAGAAACTGAGTCCAAGATATATCAGACCTTATGAAATTATCGAACGCATTGGAAGGGTCACTCACAGATTAGCGTTACCTCCTGAATTGTTGGCAGTGCATAATGTATTTCATGTGTCAATGCTGAGAAAGTATATACCAGATCCGTCCCATGTATTGAAGCATGAACCTGTTCAAATTCATGAGGATTTGACATATGAAGAACAACCTATTTGAGTACTTGCCCGTGAAGAGAAAGTACTGAGGAATAAGACAATCCCACTAGTGAAGATTTTGTGGAAAAATCACAACATTGAAGAAGTTACGTGGGAACGAGAAGACGAGATGAGGAGTTTATACCCCCACTTGTTCTAATTTTCGAGGATGAAAATTTTATAAGGAAGGGTGATGTGACAACCGGGAAATTCTGGCATTCTCGGAAGAAAATGTACAAATGTATGTATATAACAATTTGTACTATTTAAATAGTGAAATGAATGTATTTATATTGTTTAAAATGTATTAAAATGTTCTAACAATACTGACGAGTAAGAATTCAGTGTTGATAAAATTCACTGAATTGAAACGGGTGGAATGGTGCCAAAAACGGCATTGAAAACCCTAACCGGTGCATTATGGTGCACTAAAAGATGAAAAACTTCCGGGATTGAATTTGATCAAACGGAAGCAGTATAAATTTATCCGACTGCACAGGAGACCTCAGGAACCCACCGGGATGATTTCAGGAAAATTTCGACTCGAACCGATACCGGTCAAAAAGTAGTCGAATTAATGTGAATAGTAAAGTCAAAGTCAAAGTTTTACTTTGCATTTATGACATCATAAAGCCAATTTATTAAATGTGAAAATTTTGGTGGTTGGTGGCATTAATGGCCAAGATTGATTCACTTTTTGATCTAAAGGCTAAGATTTGGCCAAAATTAGCCAAATTTATTTTGTGAAAAAAAATGGAAAGAATTAGCATGAAAGGTGTTGAAATATCATTGGTTGGAAGCTAAATTAATTGGCTTATTTGGTTGCATAAGTCGGCAAAAAAATTGGAACAAAAGGGCTGAAGCATTTCAAAACCAAAACAAAGAAGAAAAAAATTTTCTAAGTGTTCTATAGAGAGAAAACGTGAGCCATCTTGGAGAACCAAAGGATTTCTTCAAAATTTTGAAGCAAGAATTAAAGTTTAACAAGCTAGCATCCAACTAATCAAGGTGAGCTTCAAAACTTGTAAAATTCCCAATTTTTGGCCATGAAATCTATGGGAGTAATGGGAAGAAAAAGATGAAAAATTGTTGTGGAATTGATGAAATTATGTGTTGGTTTTGTGATATGTTGAATTAGGTTATTCATGTATTGGATTTGCATGAAAAAAATGTGATTTTTGGCTTGTTTTCTCCATAAAATCCGTGGGTTAAATAGGGTGAAAGATGAGAAAATTTGTGGTTTATTTTGGTTGATTTGGTGCTTGGGTTTTGTTAATGGTTTGATTAGAAGAAAAACCATGCATTTTGTTTAAAGAAAAACAAAGTTTTGGTTGGTTTTCCAATGGTAAAACCGTGGGTTACCTAGTATGTTTGATGATGAATTGTTGTTGGTTAAATGTTGTAATACTTTAAATCATGTTTTAGTTAAATAGAAAGCATGATTTGCAAGGTTATAAAGCTTGGAAAAATTTTGGTATTAAATAACCCCAATATGGCCGTGGGTTGTAATTAGGGTTTGGTGAATATTTTTGGATGATTAACTTGATGTTTGGATAGTTTAAATCATGCATTTAATTATGAAAATTATGGTTATGTGATTGAAAGCATGAAACAAAAATTTGGTGCATGTTTTATCTAAAATGGCTGTGGGGTATGAATGGTTAAAAACCCTAGGAATTATGTTGTAAAATGCATGGGAAATGGCTTGAAAATGTGCTAGGTAATAGCATTTGAATAGCCAAAAATTTGGTTGAAAAATTAAAAAGTTTTGATTAGGTTTTGAGTATGAAAACCGTGGCTAAAACTAAGGGCAAAATTGAAAGAATTTTGTTGAATGTGGTTCAAAATGTGAATTGTTAAATGTGTGAGCTTTTATGTAAAAGTTTGGGAAACTTTTACACAAAATAGGACTTTGGTATAGTACGTGGCAGGTACATATGGTTCGAGGCGTACCTAACGCCAATAGCCTTAAATTTATGCCAAAATGCTGTCGAAATTTCGAAAACAGAATTTGGGGTAAAAAGGGAATTAAAAATAAAAGTTTAGGGTCGGGTCAGAAACCCGAGTCCCTAAAGGAAAATTGAATAAGGAAAACCTAAGGGGTGGTTCATGAATAGTAACCCGTCCCCTTAAAAAATGTAAAACGCGAGTGAAACTGAAAAACCGACCCCGAGGGGGGGGCGTTTTTGAGAAACGAAGAAAAGGTCCGAATCGAGTACTGAAAATCCGAGTTCCGGAGATCTAGATCAGGAACATCCAGATGAACGTTTTGAATACTTGTAAAACGTCAATTTCAGACTCCGAAACGATAGAAAATCACTAAACCGACGTAAGGGTCGGGAAGGCGAAAAATGGAAATAAAATTGAAACAAACCCAGTAATGAATAGAAAAGAGTCAAAAAAGTTCCTGAGAGCCAAAAATGCAGTCTGGATTGAGAAATTCTGTCAGGGGTAAAATTGTAACTTTACCAAAATATAGAGGCAAAATCGTAATTTTGTAAAAGTTGAGAAAAATGGGGAAAATGATAAATAAACCGTAAAAAGTTATAAATAGGTTTTATTTAAGCTTTTTAATAAAAAAAATAAAAGCTATAAATGGAAATGAAATTAACAGACAAGGTTTTGTCTATAGGATCCCAAAATTGACCCGCAAGGAGAGCGATTAAAGATCCAAGAAGGAAAAAGGGGAAGAAATAGATAAGGTAAGTTCAGATATTTACTTGTCTGCAATATATAGCATTGTTATTGCTAACTTTGATGTACTAACTATAAGTTAGGTACATATGTTCTACGGGCACTATTATAGAGTAGAGAGAGAGAGACGAAATGTGCTACTGGCACTATTGAGAATGAGACACATAATAAATTGTGCTTCTGGCACTAGAGTGAGGTTAATGAAACTCACTCGCATGAAATTAAAATGTGAACCATTCGTAACCACGGGGCAATATGAAGTCACCGGGTTAGAACTTTAAAAAGTCGGTAATGAAACCACTTTTGGCGTACCAGCCTTCCGTACAGGGAGGTAAACTTCGCCTTCGGGGCTATGATGATGAGATTAAGGCTGTGGAGGTCAGCACTGATGTACCGCTCCTAGTCATGTACAATTTTTCCTTCGGGGCTATGATGATGAGATTAAGGCTGTGGAGGTCAGCACTGATGTACCGCTCCTAGTCATGTACAATTTTGCCTTCGAGGCTATGATGATGAGATTAAGACTGTGGAGGTCAGCACTGATGTACCGCTCCCATCATGCGCACTAAAATGGTACTGTCAACCTGAGCTCAAAACCAGAACATAATATAAGATAATTACCTAAAACTGAAACTATGCCATAATTGAACATAAGACAGTTTCGTGAGAGTACTAACATCATGGTTGATGTACTGTGATATACTGTGTTGTGGTCAAACTTACTATTCATAATGAATAGTAGTCAAAGAGACAAAAAATTAAAATCCATGGGAAATTACATTGTTAATAAACTACTCCCATGGTTACATAAAAATTCCTAGATACAATTTTTCTAAATTCTAAGGAACCATAACCGGCATAAACAAGCATGCTTATAATAATTCATAAAATTAAAATAACCACATACTTTATACATAATCCATGATAACAACATAAAGGAACCCTAGAATGCCACTCTCTAAATATAAAATCCATACATAAATAAAAAGACTAAGTAATTGTCTAATTTATGTACATGGCATAGTCATAACCTGGCTCTGATACTAATTGTAGGTAAATTAATCGGTAAAAACGTATCAGAGTGGCACAGCGGAACAATAAAAATTTTTAGATCGTTAAATATCTCATGATGCCATATACAATAAACCAACAACAATTAAAACTCATACCTCAAGGACGCCAATCTTGCAGAAGAAGAATGACCGGAGGCTTCAACCAACTAGCCTTCTCTACTATTCTCCAATTCCCGAATGGCTGAGTGTGTGGGCACTCTGAACCTTGATCGGTATGCTAGCACTGCTAGTCTTCTTCTGACCACCCAGATCTCTAAAGAACTTTATTGTCACGGTGGGCTGTGCAACAATAAACCTGCTCACCTGAGAGTCTGTGGTCTGAGAGAACTGGAGTGGCAGGACCTCTATTTATAAACCTACATGAGGTGATTCTCTGAATTCGAATTGGATTAGGAAAAGATATTCTCCCTTATCCATAACCATAAAATCTGAATTTTCCAAGGGAGAATCCCAATAATAAAATTCGGCCGTTATGGGATAAATCCAATCCAAATCTAAACAAGATTTTAACTAGAATTTTATCTCCCTTTTTCAACCAAAAAATCTGAAATTTCCTAGGAGATTTTTCCTCCAAAAATTCGGCCACTTTTAGGATAAAGGAGAATCAAAATTCCACTAGGATATTCAAGCTTGAATCTTATCTCAACCTTATCCAAAATAACCAAATTTTCCTAGGAGATTTTCTCCATAATTTCGGCCACTTTTCAGGGAGGAGAGAATCCAAATTTAACTGGGATTGAAACTTGAATTTTTCCCTTGAACCTTATCCATAAAAACCGAAATTCCATTGAGGATAATCCTCAAAATTTCGTCCACTATTTGTTAGGATTTGGATTCAAAATTCAAGTAGGATTCTAACAAGATTATCCTCTCCAAATCCAACTCAAATTCGAATTTCAAACCTTGTGGATTTTCCACAACAAATTCGAATCCCACTTGGACTGTGATTCAAAATTTGAATTTCAAATTTCAAATTCGAATTTCAAATTCAAATTTCAAAATTCAAATTTCAAATTTCAAATTTCAAAATCCACAAAACAGTTGTGTTTCAAATTCTTGTTCTCATGGATAATTTTCTACAACTCCAATCCAATCTCAAATGAAATCATGGCAACTTTATTTGGAGTTCGAATAATTGTGTACTCTATTATCCAAAACAAAATCTGAATCCAACCGGAGAGAATCTTATCTACCATCCTAATCCTGTGTCATCACCATCCATGCATAATAAACTAGCCAATAGCATACATAAATCAATTTGCCAAACATTAAGGAATTATGTGGAGCTAGTAGAGAGACTGATTGGACATATATAATCGGGCTCCCGTGATTCCTTATGATCATCATTCTGTACTAAACAACTCAATCATATGATCACTAATTTCAGAGTCACACCACTATAAACCTGAAACTGAACTCCCAATTATATACCGTATTACGTAAGCCTGTGATGAGCTACTATCCAATGACCTTGTTATATATGCAAAACCCTCATATGATATCCATGATCAACCTTAGGTCAAAGTCCGTTTAATCCTACTGATTAGTCTATCTTAAAGTTCCATTATACTACCGAATTAAGAAAACGATTATTCACCATATGTGAATAAGAAGTCATCCACCCAGCAGACGACCCAAGGCCTTATCCATTTTCACATTCAGTATAATGCCTTTAAGAGGATACCTTTAACTCCTTAGAGCTATGATTCTGATATCTGCAAACAAACCCTTCATCGTATACAAGTCGTGCACCCAATGAACCGGTCTATAAGCTTACTACCTCTGAGATGCTTTAGCCATTGGAACATCAAAGTACACAAGTCATATACATGAAGTAGTTCATTTACTCAAGATTAAGGTTATTGCACAATGAACGTCAAAAGCAGATTGATCCACTCATAGTGGACTACGTAGATCAATCACGCTTTAGTCCCGGTCTAATATGTCACCAACAAGCAACACGTCTATGTCTCTACTTGGGAGTCCAGCTCCAGACAGTCAAGACAAACCGTCCCCTCCAAGGCTTTAGACAACATAATAGTCTTAACATGAGTTAGATGCTCGGTCTTAACCCCATAGACTGCAGACCATAGTTTAGACCGCTAACTTTAGAACATTGTCTTCTCGCATACAAAAGTCCATTACATGCAACATTCTAATAGTTTAAACACAAGCAGTCAGTGAGCCATATTTGCTTACATTTACTTTAACATGTAAATAAACCGAGGACAGATAGCAATGTAATGAATAACCTCTATAAATAATTTTATTATCCAGTGCAAAATAAATACATCAAAATGTCTCTAATGCTTAAGGCATTTCCTAACATATAGATCTTCTAGGCAAGTGCACCTATCGATTTCTATAGTATAGCGGATAAAATATCGAGTGTCGATCCCACAGAGACTATTGATTACTAGTAATAACTCTTTTCTTATTATCTATCCTATAAATTCTGATGGATAATGATTAATTCAAATAAAAATAAAATATAGATAAACCTAACCAACTAAAAGCAAAACTAAACAGCAATAAATCAAGAAGAAATCAATTCAAACAAGCAATACCTAGATAATAAGTCCCTCTAGAATGTCTATTGCATTTAACCTATTAATGCATCAATTTACATGCACCTCATTGGACCATGGAAATTCCATAATTAGGTTAATATCATTCTCAAGATTACTAACAACTAATTGATTAATTTAAATCTCTTTCTAATTAAAACCCCCAAGATTGCATTAATCAATCAATGAATTTCTTTATTAGGTTTGACCCTAATCTAGAAGATTTATGTTGTCTTATCTCTAAAATTACGTGCAATGTAAGGACCGCCCCGATCATGTACTTTAATTTTCAATTTAATGAGAAATTGAAGAATAATTTGATGCATTTAGCACAATTTTTATAGTACACAGTCGGGTACATGGCCGTGTAAGTGGCCATGTACCACACAGACTGTGTACGTGTGTGTAGCCGTGTAAGTATACATGGTCGTGTAGCAGAACACGGTTAGGTACATGGCCGTGTAAGAAGTCGTGTACCGCTTGGGTTGTGAACATGTAAAACGCCATGTTTGAAACATGGCCGTGTTGAAAAACTTCAGCCAGTACACGCCCATGTTAGAGATCGTGTTGAAGGCCGTGTAATGGGAAGAAAGCCATTACACAGACCCTTAAATTGCATGGAACCTAATTACTATGCAATGAGTAATTAAGTTGGGAAATATAGTATAATTTTCCCATTGAATAGACTAAACAGATACGGTACTGTTTAAGTACTATTCATACAGTGAAAGGGGCGACTGACAGTGAACCCGGTCCACCCTATTATGTGTATATATGAATGAGACATGCAGTGTCAGGAAATTGGTCCAGACGACCATTTCTTGACACAAGACTGGTAAATAGACCAGCAGAACACTCGGACTGAACATCTGAGCACAACAACGAGAGATAGCCCTAGCAAGGGTACCACATCGAGAAATGGTCCAGATGACCTCTTCTTACCTAGAGACTGACAAAATCAGAGTCGGAGCACTCAGACCAGTCAGTTAAGTAGAAAACGATGGATAGTGAATAGTGAGAGATACACAGTATCAAGATGAGGGTCAAGACGACCTTTGCTCACCCCAAAACTGATATATTTGGGCTCAGAATGCCCAAATTAGTTAATCAGGAACCTGACACGTTTTTCAAGGTGGGGTCACACAGATCCCAAAAACTGATCTAGATGACCTCTGATGGATATAAAACTGATAAAAATGAAATCAGCATGTCCAAATTAGTCAAGAGAGACTATGCATGAAATTTCGCCCAGGAACGCCTCGGTTTACGTGTGAAAGGACAACACAGTGTAGACACAACTACAATATAGGACATGAACAGTAATTTAGACTGATAATGGGCTCTTAGACATTAGAAAACAACTAGGAATTTACAGTACAAAAATCGGATTCAGAAAACCAATTTTCTGGTGAAAATTGGAACACTACCGAGAAAGGACCGAACATCGCAGTATAAAATTAGATTGCGATGAGAAGCCAACACAGATAAAATTGGCCTTAAATTTCCATGCCCCTTAGCTGCAAAAGCAGCTGCAATATGCAGCACACATAGCCCAAAATGTGGCATTAAAATAATCTTCCTAGCCATGACACCTTGGAATATAATATTCAAGGGTTTCTAAAAAGTAGTCAACAACCATTGTTTATTCTTTCCTCCTCCCAATGAGCAGCCCCACACGCATTTCTTCAGAAAATTGACAGCATATTTGTCCCAAGATTTGGCTAATTTGGTATACAATCAAGTAGGATTAAACCTAAGTAGTTTGATTAATTTTTTCCTATAAAAGGCACCCTTTACATAAGGCATGGACGTTTATTTCCACACACATAAAACCACAAGTCTTTTTCTCCTTCTTTTCCTTGCTTGTTGCCGAATCTTCTCAGCCCCAAAATCCAACATTTTGCAAGCCAAAACCTTGAAAAAACTCACAAAAAACCGACCTCTTCCAAGCTTGAGCAAGGGGATACCGAACCAAGCTTTTCGGGTGCACCAAGGGTAAGTGCAAAACTGATTTTTTTTCTTGTGTTTTGATTCTTGGTTTGAGTTGTTGTTTGAATATTTTTTTTGGTAACTTGGCTAGCATAAAACCAACCTCAAGCCCTTGAGTTTCCATGGCTTTTTAACCCCCCAAGCCTAGCCAAAAGTGTGCTTGAGTCTAAAGCACCAAAGGTAAAAACTGAAACCCTTCTCATGGTGATTGGTTGAAAATTTTAGTTTTCAATCTAAGGGTTTTATATGTATTTGTTTATGCACAAGGTTGTATTAAGTTATTTGAACCCTTAGCTTTCATTTCTTAAAGTCATTATGGTTGTGGTTGTGTTTACTTTAAGTTACATATGGTTTGTGGATGTGTATGCATGGATGTGTATTATGGTGGCTGGACACAAATCTGTCCTTAGAAAACAGCCACGGATTTTAGCCATTTTGACCCACTTAGGGTCCGAATCTGGGATTTGGTAAAACATGGTGTTTTAAGGAAATTTTGATACAGTCATTTTTTCGTCAAATAGGCCTCACCCAAAACGATCCTAATATAGGTTTTTAGGGTGTTTTTCCCTCGGTGTCCAAAACTGGGAACAAAAATCCAAGTGTTGAAACAGTCCCGGGTTTTGCTAGAAATGGCCCACTTAGAGTCAAAACCAGTCCTCAGACTCAACACAAAAGTTATAAATCTCATCGAGACATTGAGAACGACTCACGAGAGTCAAAAATTTGGCCATTTCGGGCCTCAAACCGAGCTGCTTTTACAGAGACGTAAAACTGGGACTTTTACAAAAAACTAGGAACCAAGCCCACGGGTTTAATGAAATTAAGAGCCGTTAGAGTTAGATTTAGGCTCCGAGATGAACACGAGATTTGGTCATCTTGTCGAGGACGAAAACTTTCATGTTTGACAAAATTTCAAACAAAGTCGTTTAGACTAAGTTTCAAAATTGTTTTCAAAAATGGTTCAAAAACCACCTTTAAAATGCAAGCTTTAAAAATGTGATTTATACACTTCAAAATAAAGAGGTGTTTTTAACACTTTAAAATATGACCAAGGTTTTTTTTTTATAAAAACGTCCCCCATCTTCCAACAGGATGATAAAGGGGTGGTTTCAAAATAAGGAATTCTTCCAAGATTTTTACAAGCCAACCCAAGCAAATTTTCAAAGTAAAATAGTGTGTGTAGCCCGGTAGGCTACCATACCGAACAAGCCTTAATAGCCCAGTAGGCTACTACCCCAAACAAGTCATAGTGGCAAGGCGGGCCATTATACCAAACAAGCCTTAGTAGCCCGGTAGGCTACCACACCCCAATAAGCGAAGTAACCCGGTGGGTTACTACACTAAGTTCACGTATAGTAACTCGATAAACTACATAGTTACCAACATGCGAGTTAACCAGTCAGTTGACTGAGTGGTAAACCTGTCAAGGGCCGCATTTCGAACAACACAGTGAGGAACGATGATTAATCTATCAAATAGACAATCGATCGAATACGATACGAGTTAGACACCAAATCCCCATAATAGGCCAATAGGGTACCGATGGGTCTCGGTACCCCATAAAAACGCAAGTTATAGTCACTAACGTTAATAGTGACTCAACGAGAGAATTAATGAGAAACGTTATTAATGACAGGTGGTAACCTGTGAATTGATAAAGGCGTGATTTCAAGTTGCTTGCAATTAGGTAAGTACAACTCCGTCTATAGCATGAATGAAAATGCTTTTAAATGATATTTAATAGTATGTTAAAATATGTATGCCATGCACACGATGTTGCACCTCATGTTTAAGAGCATGTAGTTTCACAATCAAGTAAATTGATGAAAAAGCAAGATAGATGCCATACGTCCCTACCATGTAGAATTTAGGACAGCTTAGAGAAGCATATGGCTAGAAAAGATAAACAAGATGGAAAGTAGTAAGCGTGTCGTACCGGCCCTTTCAAATGAGGGGGTTTTTAAGTTAAAGCAGAATGTTGAGCATCCGTTGATGGCTCTCTGACTATTTTACCACGGGCGTTACCGATGGTCTGTGCACGCACGGTACTGACACATGGGCCCTAAATAGACAAGGAAAGAAAAGAGAAGTTGAAGCATAAATGAACATAACCAGATCATGCATTAGTTATAGTTCACCATGCTTCCAGATACATTCAGTACACGATGTTTCTGTGATGCACATGTTATGTGAAGTTTTATAATCTTTGATATGATATGTGATATGTTAAAGTGGTATATGTGATATATGACCGCTTATATGTTTCTAAGTATTTTCTATGTTTAAACATATTTTGTGGTAAACATGTTGTACTTACTGGGCGTAAAGCTCACGTAGTGTATACATGCTGTAGGTAAGCATCCTACGACTTAAATCCCAATGCGCGATGGTGGCGGCGGAGGCAGATGTGAGGGCAAGGTTATAGAGACATCGCGAGTTTATCTTCCGCAATTTAAGTATCAGTATTTTGAATAGTACTTTGAATAGTAACTGTCAGACAGTACTTTTAAATAGTAATCGTTAAATAGTATGCTTGAATAGTAACCATTAAAGGGTATTTTTGAATAGTAACCATAAATCGTATTTTTGAATAGTAATCGTTAAATGGTATTTTTGAATAGTAACCGTAAATCGTATTTTTAAATAGTAATCGATAAATAGTATTTTTGAATAGTAACCATTAAATAGTATTTTTGAATAGTAATCAGTATACGTACGTATACAGTAAATACGTACATGTAAAAAAATCCCTAATTTTATGATATCTAGTTAAGTATAAGTTGTTAGAAAGTATAAGAAAAGCAAGCAAGTTTAGTTTTTAGTGACGGTCTGGGCCACTGAGGGCACGGGACGTCACAGTTGGTATCAGAGAGGTTTCCTACCACCTTACCTCACATCGCTGTATGCCTGCCTCATCTGTCCAAGTAAGTTAGCTTTTGTTTTTCAAAATTTAGTATATGAGTTAACGATTAGTTATAATAGGAGAATGGCTGCACCGGTTGACCCTCAGTAAGTGCGAGAGGACTGAGAAGCGAGCGTAGCTTTCGCTGCCATGCGACCACACACATACGATGGTAGCAACCCATATGAACTCCCTTATTGGATTCATCATATGGAGATAATCTTCGAAGGGTGCCATATTCCACCCCATCTACAGGTGGTAATGGCCAGTAGCCGATTGCGAGAACCCGTATTGACATGGTGGAACGATCGATGCAGGATCAGGGGTCCAGCGATGCAGTGGGATGAGTTCTGCTAAGACCTTTGTAACTCTGATGGTCTAGCTAAGGAGGCCGATATCTGGGTAGATATGTGCGAGCAACGATACCAGATCCTCTCCGACTCTTGGGATCTCTACGAGGGAGAGACCATGGCACATTATTATCAGAGATTCCTAGATGCCATGCTACCTCATATTCCACAGGATAGACATTTTTCAGATATAGCTGACCAGCTATGGGGAGAGGTACCAGGGTATGTGAAGAACCTCGTTCCCTACCCTCCACCACATGAAGACTTGAGGCGCCTGATCCGAGACATAGTGGACGCCGAGAGGGTAGCACTCAACTCTGAACCAACCCCTCTGTCTCCCGGACACCATATGGATGAAGACGGTGACGAGGCTATCCCCGATGCTCAACCTAACGACGAGAAGGAGGAAATCCTCAATCACATAGTGACGATGAGGGAGAAGAAATGTATGAGCCCCAAGTCATCATCGCCAATGATGATGAAGTTGATTTTGCTTGGGAAGATGAGGATGAAGACCCCAAGGAGTTTCCCTTGAGTAAAAGTAAGAATGAGGAAATGTCTGATGCAGAGTCAGGATTGTCCTCTGAGTAGTAGTAACCCTTTTCACAGAAGTTTTTGTTATGTATTTATGTAGAGGGAAACAGTAGCTTTCCCTGTCTGACTCAACTTAATGTACTTGATGGGATCGTATTTTAGGAAGTGTGTGTCACTTCCACCAAATTTAAAATATATATATATGTTTTATGAGATGTTTTATTAAAAGTAGTATCATTTTGCCCTGAAGACCTAAATATGATTTTTCTACGAGTATGATCAAGTATGGTAAAGAGTACAGGACGGTTCCTGGCACTCAGATGATGTCCCAATATGACATGATAGTTGTATTGAACATCATAAGAGTAAGAGAAGAAAGGAAAGATATAGTATGTATATATATATGATGCTTAAAATGAAGTTGTTTAGGAAGAAGGAAAATGATGTGTAAATACGAATCCCAAGTACAAAATTTGAGAAGCTTATGTTCTCTTTTTCCGTTATATGATAGGGTTACATAAGTAATAATGGTAAGAACAAGAACCCAAACAAACCAAGCTATGCAAGACGACAAGCTACTGGCACATCTTGTAATGATGCAAGAAATGATGGTAAATCAACAACGGGAGCTTAACCAGCTCAGAGAACAGATGAACCGACAACAACAAGCACCATAACCTATGAAGGTACCAGTTCAAGCTGCACCAGTAGCCCCCGACACTCCCAGAGAGCAAGCGGCCCCACCAGCCCAAGCGATGCCAGCACCACCGGTTGTGGCTACTCCTACAGTAGCCAATGTTATCGTACCAACCAATAGGGAAGGTGACTTATACGAGCAGTTCAGGCACATGAAGGTGCCTGAATTTGAAGGGACTATGAACCCTATTAAAGCCGCTGACTGATGTTCAGGTCATTCTAGACCTTGTGGGACTGACCGAAAGAAAAAAAAGTCATATGCGCATCCCTAGCCCTATAGAAAGGAGCACGCCAGTGGTGGAAGACCGTGGCTATCAGAAGGAACATCAACGAAATAAACTGGGCAGAATTCATCGTCGAGTTCAAAGAAATGTACTTCAACGATGAAGCTTTAACAATCCAGTAAGATGAATTTAACAACTTACGCCAAGGAAGCATGACAGTCATGGAGGCCATAAGAAAATTCGAATAGCTAGCCTGACTTTGCCTCAACCTAGTGCCGACTGAGAAGGAAAAGGTTAGGAGGATGCTGAAAATGTTCCGGACGGATATAGCCGTCCAAGTCTACAGCGGCAGCCATGGGCCAACAACCATGGCTGAATGTGTCAGTAGAGCCATCCGGGTTGAGTATTGGCTAGCCCAAGACAAAGAGAGGAGGGCACAGATCTTCAAGGTAAAGAGAGAAGAGAAGAACCAGTCGAAGCCGACCAAGGGTAGACAGCACTCTGAATTTCAGCACAAAGGGCAGAGTACGGGAAACAACCAACACAACCGGCCATCCAACAACAACAATAAGAGGAAAGGGAATCCAAGCAATCAAGGCTAGCAAAGGAACTTTCCTCAAAAGAAAAATAACCGAGGAGGAAATGGAAATCAACACCCGTCTTGTTCAAAATGCGGAAGGAGCCACCCACGAGAATGCTGCCAGGGCACCAGCGACTGTTACATATGTGGCAAGGAAGGCCACTTCACTAAACACTGCCGCTCGAACCAGCAAAACCAACAAGGCCAAGCCCGCCCTACTAGCGGACAGCTACACACTGCCCGGGGAAGGATTGAAGGCCCAGCGATCAGCCAAGGCAGACTGGAAGCCCCAGAGCCATAGGGGAGGATTTATGCCTTTATTCGTGAGGATGCAGAGGTTAGAACCTCGACTGTGGTGACAGGTCAGCTTTCTATCGCCAACTCCACTACACTAGTTTTGTTTGATTCCGGCACTACGCATTCTTTTGCATCATCAGAGTTTGCGAGGTGGTTAGGCAAGAACTTAGATAAGATGAACCAGACTTTTCGAAATGCCCTTCCCTCTGGGGAAGTTTTGTTGTCTAGCTATTAGATACGTCACGTACAAATAGTTATTAGTGGGCACGAGCTGAGCGTAGACCTCGTCATCGAGATGTGCGACTACGACGTGATAATGGGTATGAATTTCCTCGCCAAATACCACACTGTTATAGACTGTTAGAGACGGGAGGTGACCTTCCACCTGAGCGGACACAAAAAATTTGTCTATAAGGGCTTATCATCGAAGCAACAAAGGACGATGATATTGGTAATGAAGGCTCACCAGCTACTATCTAGTGGATGCACTAGTTTTCTCGCACACATAATGGTTATGACCCAGGAAGCAAAAACCAAATCGGACAATGTACTAGTAGTAAAGGAGTTCATGGAAGTATTCCTTGAAGATCTTCCAAGACTTCCGCGGGAGTGGGAGATATCGTTCGAAATCGAACTATTACCAGGATCAGCACCCGTATCCAAGGCCCCCTACAGAATGGCCCCAGTAGAATTAAAGGAGCTTCAAACTCAGTTAAAGGAGCTGATGGACAATGGTTTCATTCGACAGAGCTGCTCACCGTGGGGAGCACCAGTCTTATTTGTAAAGAAGAAAGATAGAACATTGTGAATGTGCATAGACTACTGGGAACTAAACAAGATCACGATCAAGAGCAAGTATTTGTTATCACGGATGGATGATTTGTTCGACCAGCTACGAGGGACTGCCGTATTTTCCAAGATCGACCTACGTTTCGGGTACCATCAATTGTGAATCCGAGATGCAGACATCCCCAAGACAACATTCTGAACACGTTATGGACATTATGAATTCCTCGTTATGTCGTTCGGGCTGACAAACGAACCTGCTGCTTTCATGGATCTAATGAACTGAGTATTCAAGGAGTTCCTAGACAAGTTTGTCATTGTGTTTATCGATGACATACTTGTATATTCTAAGACAAAGGAAGAGCACGTGGAGCATTTGAGAGCCGTCCTACTCAAGCTTAAGGAGCATCAACTGTACGCCAAATTCTCTAAGTGTGAATTTTGGCTGGAGAAGGTTCATTTTCTTGGTCACGTGGTCTCCCATGAGGGAGTGTCCGTGGACCTAGCAAAAGTAGAAGCAGTTAGCAATTGGCTGACTCTGAAGAATGTAATAGAAATCTGCAGCTTCTTAGGTTTAGTGGGATACCACCGATGCTTTGTGGAAGGATTCTCAAAGCTAGCTGCACCAATTTGTAACCACCGATGCTTGATTATTTTTCAGTCAATTATTTTTTCTATGATATGTCAAGGATGTATAAATATGTATTGATGGATGTTATGTATGCATATTTGATAACATGTCATATAGGATAGGTGAATGCCGCTTATACTATATTAATCACACATATTTGTCAAAACTTCATGTTTTTCAAAATATTGAGTAGGAGATGGTTTCAAACAAAACCCATGGCCTCCATTTTTGATCCATATGTGAAAGCATTGTAATGCCTCGCGTCAATTCTACCCTGACCACATCCCTCGGTAGGTGTTTACCGCCGCTGGTATACTAGGTTGGATCTCCTATGTAGAAAACGTGTTCGGGCATGATCCTATTCATGACCACCCCTCGGTGGCTTGGTAGGATGTAAATTAGGCTACGTAAACAATGGTTATACACTCAAGACTTGTTTAGTTATTAACCTTCCCTAGAAGCTCTGTTAACTAAACTGGTAGCCAAAATAAGCGGTTATTAATATATGTCTTAACCTTAGAGGATTTAAGGCAACATATATTAATTGGATGGGGTCCATGTTTTGGCTATTTGTCTCATGACCACTCCTCGATGGCTTGGGGTAATAGGTGCTGAGAATTATCGTTGCAATGCTACATGTTTTTCAAGTTTCATGTACGAACATACTTGTATGTTTTATTTACCAAATTATCTATATATTTGCTTGGGCTTTGTAATGATGTCTAATATAATTTTATTTCAGTTCAAAATGTCACCGACACCCCTCATTTCAATACTTACTAAAAATAAATTGAGTGGCGATAATTATAAAGACTGGAAAATAAATCTACTGATAGTTCTCAACTATGAGAGACACAAGTTTGTGCTGGACAAACCATGCCTACCTAGGCCCAAACCTGACACACCGCTTGAGAAGGTCCCGGTTGCTTATACTCGTTGGGGAGAATCCAATGAGATAGCTCGATGCTACATTCTTGCTAGCATGACGAGTGCTTTACAAAAACAGCATGAGACTTATCAAGTTGCTAAGGAGATCATGGAAAATTTGGAAGACATGTTTGGAGGCCAAGAAAAATTGGCTCAACAGTCTGCTATTACCAGCATTATGAACTCTAAGCAAAAGGCAAGTACTCCGGTGAAGGACCATATGATCACTCTAATAAGATTCTTTGCTGAGGCTATCGAGAACGGTGCTGAACTGGACTACAACACCCAAATCGAAATGGTGTTCAAAACTCTATCAAAAGATTTTGTAGGGTCTAAGGCCGCATATAATCTGGCCACAAGGGAGTCAGGACTAACTGAGCTCATGAAGTAACTCTAAGCTTGTGAGTGGATAATCAAGGATGGGGGTGCGATCTAACTAAAAGGAGAGGCCAATTTGGCGAAATCTTCCAAACCCTCACAGAAGAGGAAGAGGCCAAATCAGAAGCAAGTGGCTTCCAGTTCTTTTAATCCTCCTGTCTTGGATGGGAAGAAAAAGAAGAAGAACAAGAAGCCCAGAGACCCTAAAAAGTCCAAGTGCTTCTACTGTGGGAAGGTAGGTCAATTCAAGAAGGCTTACCGGGAATTCCTAGCTGCCAAGGGCAAGGAAGGTAAGGAACGTCACTATTTAGAAGCATGTTTGGTGGAAGAATCGAAAGACACTTGGGTCTTTGATTTGGGTGCCACTAATCATGTATGTGTTTCTATGCAGGAGTTCATGGAAACGATAAGTCTACATGATAAGAGCCTCTCGTTGCAGACCAGAGACAGTAGCTTGGTGGTGGCTGAGGCAGTGGGAGACGTATATCTTTATTTTGATGAATTTAGGTTTATATTATTGAAAGACTGTTTTTATGTTCCTAATTTTAAGAGGAACCTTATATCGGTAGCTTGTTTAATAAAGGATTCTTATTCAGTTTCTTTTAGTAAAAGAGTCGATATTAGTAAAAATAAGTCTTTTATCTATTCTGGATGGATAGATGGAAACCTGTATTTGATCAAACCAAAGATGTACTCACTGCTTGACACCGAATTAACACATAACTCTAAAAGGTTGAAAGTTTCTCATTCTAACAAGGCGTATCTTTGGCATTTAAGACTTGGTCATATTAATCAAGATAATATTCAAAGGTTGGTGAAAGACGGTCCTCTAGAATCTCTAGAGGAGATACGTCTTCCTCAATGTGAGTCTTGTCTTGAGGGTAGGATGACTAAGAAGTCTTTTAGAGCTAAGGGTACTAGGGCTCAGGAACTTTTAGAAATTATGCACACTGACGTATGTGGCCCCATAAATGTCATAGCACGAGGAGGGTTCGAGCATTATGTCTCCTTTATAGATGATTACTCGAGGTATGGATATGTGTACCTGATGTACTGCAAGAGCGAAACCTTTGATAAGTTCAAAGAGTATCGTGCAGAAGTGGAAAAGCAATTGGGTAAATCCATAAAGACACTTCGATCTGATTGAGGTGGCGAATAACTCTCTGATAAATTTCTAGGACATCTTGTAGAGAATGGGATATTATCCCAATTGACAGTACCTGGTACTCCACAACAGAATGGTGTAGCCGAAAGGAGAAACAACACCTTATTGGATATGGTAAAGTCCATGATGAGTTATTCAATGCTACCGTTATCATTTTGGGGATATGCATTACAAACGGCGTGCTATATTCTGAACCAGGTTCCAAGCAAATCAATTCCCAAGACTCTGTATGAATTGTGGCATGGCAGGAAGCCCTCCCTTGGACATATGAGAATATGGGGCTGCACAGCACATGTACTAGATGGGGATGCGAAGAAGTTGGAACTAAGATCAGAATTGTACATGTTTGTAGGGAATCCTAAGGGAACTAAGGGAGGTCTGTTCTATAACCCGAAGGAACAAAAAGTCATTGTTTCAATCCATGCGACATTCTTAGAGGAAAGTCATATGAATGACTTTAAGCCTCAGACCAAAATGGTGCTAAAGGAGCTATCGGGTGAAAGAACTACTCCACAGGTTTTGGTCTTGGATGCAAGTCCGAGTTCTGGTGAAAGATCTGCAGATGATCAACAATTTAGGGTGCCTCGTCGTAGTGGGAGGGTTTCGAAGAAGCCTAATTTCTTCATGTATGATGATGAGGTATACCAAGCCGAGGCTTATGAGCATAAGGATGATCCGGTCACTTATGATGAAGCTATAAATGATGTTGATTCTAAATCTTGGAAACAGGTAATGAACAATGAGATGGATTCTATGAAATCCAACTCTATTTGGGAACTTGTAGATCTGCCAGATGGGATAAAACCTATTAGATGCAAGTGGGTCTACAAAAAAAAGAAGGATGCGGAAGGGAGAGTGGAAACTTTCAAAGCTAGACTGGTTGTAAGGGGGTACACACAAAAGGCTAGAATCGATTACGATGAAATCTTTTCGCCTGTTGCTATGCTGAAGTCTATCCGTATTCTTCTGTCCGTTGCTGCGGCTCTCGATTACAAGATCTGGCAAATGGACGTTAAGACAGCATTCTTGAATGGCCATCTTGAGGAATGGATCTACATGATACAGCCCGAAGGGTTCGTGGCAAAAGGCTAAGGAAGAAAAGTCTGCAAGTTGCTTAGATCCATTTATGGATTAAAGCAAGCATCCCGCTCATGGAACCAGAGATTTGATCAAGCGATCAAGACATTTGGTTTTAAGCATAACATTGATGAACCCTATGTTTATAAACGTATTAAGGATGATAAAGTGGTCTTTCTAGTACTCTATGTCGATGATATACCACTCATTAGGAATGATGTAGGAAACTTAGCATCGGTCAAGCTTTGGCTATACCAACAGTTTAACATAAAGGACTTAGGTGAAGCTAATTATATTCTAGGTATTCGTTTTTTTAGAGGTCGAAAGAACAAAATAATCGCATTATCCCAGGCTTCATACATAGATAAAATAATTGACAAATATGCAATGTAAGAGGCAAAGAAAGGTTCACAACCTTCCATTGCCAGTCTAACTCTTTCCTTGGATGACTATCCTAAGACATCGGAAGAAAGAGAGTGTATGAGTAAGGTCCCTTATGCATCTACTGTGGATAGCCTTATGTACACTATGCTTTGCACTTACCCGGACATATGTTTTACAGTAGGTATGGTGCGTCGATATCAAGCAAATCCTAGAACCAAGCACTAGTAAGCAGTAAAGCATATACTCAAGTATCTTAAGAGAACGAGTGATTATATGCTGGTGTATTCCGGATGGGACCTAACACCCATAGGATACACAGACTCAGACTTCCAGACTTACAAGGATTCGAGGAAATTGACATCAAGATTAGTGTTCTTACTTAGAGGAGGCACCATTGTGTGGAGGAGCATAAAGCAGGGTTGCACAGCTGACTCTACGATGGAGGCTGAGTATATGGCTACGACTGAGGCATCTAAAGAAGCGTTTTAGCTCTGCAAGTTTTTTAGAGACCTTGAGGTCATTCCAAGTGTTGACAAGCCTATCATACTTTATTGTGATAACACTGGGCTATTGCCAACACAAGGAAATCTCGACACCACAAGAGGACCAGGCACATAGATCGGAAGTATCACATTATTAGAGGGCATGTGGAGTTAGGACAAGTAGATGTATGTAAGATCGCATCCGAGGATAACATTGCCGATCCCTTTACTAAGACTTTGGTGGCTAGAAGCTTTAAGAGGCATGTAGAGGCGATGTGGATGCATAACATGGCACGTCTACTGGCTTAGGGCAAGTGGGAGATTGTTAGGAAATGCCTTAAGCAAGAGAAACATATTGATGTATTTATTTTGAACTGGATAATAAAATTATATATAGAGATTATTCATTACATTGGTATTTGTCCTTATTCTATTTACATGTTAAAGTAAATGCAAGCAAATATGGCTCATTGACTGCTTGTGTTAAAACTGTTAGAACGTTGCATGCAATGGACTTTTGTATGCGAGAAGACAATGTTCTAAAGTAAGCGGTCTAAACTGAGGTCTGTATTCTATGTGGTTAGACCGAGCATTTAACTCATGTTAAGACTATTATGTTGTCTAAAGCCTTGGAGGGGACGGTTTGTCTTGACTGTCCAGAACATAGACTCCCAAGTAGACACATAGATATGTTGCTTGGTGGTGACATATTAGACCGGGACTAAAGCGTGATTGATCTACGTAGTCCGCTATGAGTGGATCAATCTGCTTTTGATGTTCATTATGCAATAACCTTAATCTTGAGTAAATGAACTACTTCATGTATATGACTTATGTACTTTGATGTTCCAATGGCTAAAGCATCTCATAGATAGTAAGCTTATAGACCGGTTCGTTGGGTGCATGACTTGTATACGATGAAGGATTATTTTACAGATATCGGAATCATAGCTCCCAGGAGTTAAACGTATCCTCTTAAAGGCATTGTACTAGATGTGAAAATGGACAAGGCCTTGGGTCGTCTGCTGGGGAGATAACTTCTTATTCACATATGGTGAATAATCATTTTCATATTCGGTAGTATAATGAAACTTTAAGATAGCCTAATCAGTAGGATTAAACAGACTTTGACCTAAGGCTGATCATAGATATCATATGAGGGTTTTGCATACATGACAAGGTCATTGGACATTAGCTTGTCACAGGTTTTCGTAATACGGTATATAATTGGGAGTTTAGTTTCAGGTTTATAGTGGTGTGACTCTGAAATCAGTGATCATATGATTGAGTTATTCGGTACAAAATGATGATCATATGGATTCACGGGAGCCCGATTATATATGTCCAATTGGTCCTTCTACTAGCTCCACATAATTCCTTAATGGTTGGCAAATTTATTTTTGTATGCTTATTAGCTAGTTGATTATGCATAGATGGTGTTGACATAGGATAAGGATGGTGAACAAGATTCTCTCCGGTTGAATTCATTTTTTTTTTTAGATAATAGAGTACACAATTATTTGAACTCCAAATAAAGTTCCTATGATTTTATTTGAGATTGGATTGGAGTTGTAGAAAATTATCCATGAGAACAAAATTTGAAGTACAACTTTTTGTGGATTTTGAAATTTGAAATTTAAATTTTGAATTTGAAATTTGAATTTGAAATTTGAATTTGAAATTTGAATTTGAAATTTGAATTTTGAATTTGAATTTTGAATTTTGAAATTCAAATTTTGAATCACAGTCCAAGTGGAATTTGAATTCTTTGTGGATAATTTCACAAGGTTATAATTCGAATTTGAGTTAGATTATGGTGAGGAAAATCTTGTTTGAATCCTACTTAAATTTGGAATCTCAATCCTAACTAACTTGGTCAAAAATTTTGAGGAAAATCCTCCTAAATATTTTCGGTTTTTGTGGATAAGGATGCAAGGAAAAATTCAATTTTCAATCCCAGTTGAATTTGGATTCTCTCTTCCCTAGATTGGCCGAAATTTTAAGAAAACATCTCAAGGGGATTTTCGGTTTTTTATGGATAAGGATAAGATAAAATTCAAGCTAGAAAATCCTATTTGAATTTTGATTCTATCCATCACATTATGGTCGAAAATTTTATGGATATATCCTAGTGAATTTTCAGATTTTTTGTGGACAAATGGAGAGATAAAATTCAAGTTAAAATCCTATTTGAATTTTGAATGCAAAAATCTAAAAGGTGGCTGAATTCTTTTAGTGGATAAGGCCTTCAAAAATTCAGTTTTTGTGAGTGGATAAGCGAGAAAATCTTCTCCTAATCCGATTTGAATTCAGAGGATCACCTTATGCAAGTTTATAAATAGAGGTCCTGTCACTCCAATTCTCTAAGGCCACAGACTCTAAGGTAAGCAGGCTTATTATTGCACTATTCACAGTGACAATAAGTTCTTTAGAGATCTGGGTGGTAGGAAGAAGACTAGCAGTGCTAGCATACCGATCGAGGAACCTAGTGCCCACACACTCTGCCATCCGGGAATTGGAGAATAGTAGAGAAGGCTAGTTGGTTGAAGCCCTCCACTCATTCTCCTCCTATAGTTGGCATCCTCTTGAGGTATGAGTTTTATTGTTGTTAATTTCTTGTATATGGCATCACGAGATATTTAACGATCTTGAAAAATTTTTATTGTTCCGCTGCACCGCTCTGATGCATTTTTACCGATTTTATTCCTATAGAGAGTACGTATTAGCTTGCAAACTAGGTAAGTACAATTTCGCCTACAGTATGAATAAAATTTGATGAAAGAACAAAGTTAGATGCCATATATCCCTATCGCATAGGATTAGTGACAACTAAGAAAAGCATATATCCAGAACAAATAAACAAGACAGAAATTAAGAAGCGTGTCATACCGACCTCTCCAGTTGCAGAGGTTTTTCAAGTTAAAGATAAGTTGAGCATCCGTTGATGGCTCTTCATTTTTTTTTAGTGATCACAGGCATTACTGACGGTCTACACACACTCGGTACAGACACACGGCATCTAAGTAGACATAAGAAAGAAAAGAGAATAACAAAGCATAAATGAGCATAATCGGATCATGCATTGTACACGGTATGCAATAGTTCACTATGCTTCCATTCATAGTAAAATACATTTTGGTATACGGTGATATCTGCCATACATATAGTATGTGAAGTTGATTCAGTGATATGATATGTGATTATCTGGTATGTGACATGTTTAAGTGATATATGTTAATACCTGGTATGCTTATATAATTTTAAGTATGTACTATGTTTTAAACATGTTTTGTGTTTAACATGTTGTACTTACTGGGCGTAAAGCTTGCAGAGTGTGTTCATGCTGTAGGTAAGTGTCCTATGGCGTAAATAGCAATGGGCGATGACGGTGGCAGAGGTGGATGTGATGCAAGGTTATTGATACACTGTGAGTAAATCTTCCGCACAGCTTAAGTAATCAGTATTTTGAATAGTAACAGTTGAATAGTATTTTTGAATAATAACCGTTAAATAGTATTTATGATTAGTAACGACTAAATAGTGTATTTAAAACAGTAAACAGTATATATATAAATAGTATATTTAGAATAGTATTTATTTAAACAGTTAATACAAGTATTTATGTATAATTGAAACTCCCTATGTTTTAGATTCCGCATTTTAACAGTATACATATGTGAATACGTACGCAATCAAAAAAAAATCCCCTAAAATCAAGGTATTTAACTTAATAAGTTCTAAGTAAGTATTAATGGTTTGCAAGAAAGTATAAGTATTAGTTCAAGTAGTAGTTTTTGAGTGACAGTTCAGGCCACTAAGGGCACGGGATGTCATAGATATGCTGGTCACTGGGACATGGATGGCCTAATAACAGATCTAGTCCGTACCCTGATTGGCCCTCTCGGTCTATACTACTGAGGTCACACATACGGTGGCCTAGTCATCGTATATCCTACAAAATACATAACCTTGTATAAACAAATAGCTAACTAACTTAAAGAAAGCTAACTTACTTGGATTGACGTGCAGGCTGTGCTTTATGCCTGTAGGGATATGGTCAACAGCTCTGATATTACCTTGTGATGCCCCCAATCTTGGCCATGCGATACCGTTATAATCAAACTCGGTAGTCAACTAAAACAGCCCGTGCACCTTTTTTTTTTTTTTCTTTTCAAAATATTTTCCTCGCATGAAAGCCATGTGTGAAAGCCATTTAAATTTAAAACTAAACTTTTAGTTGTCTTTGGTAATACAACATAATTTACATAAATACATTTTCTTGAAACCACTCTTTTGACACTTAGCAAAAGACTAGTAGCAGGACCATAATCTACAGTGGAATTATCTATCACAATGGCACCGCATATCCTGCTACCATCCAGGTTGTCCATTAGACAAGTTTCTTACCTACAACATGAACAAACCAGTAAGTTAACAGGCTCAGTAAGTTGAAATATACATACTATGAATCACATAGATTCAATAATATCAATAATAAAATTTCCCATGAATAGTAGTATTCATCCATGTATAGTATTATTTACCATGAACAGTGCTTTGACTTTTGATCGATGAATAGTAACTTGGACTCTTATCGGGTACTATTCATGTCACCTTGACCGAGTACACTACACTTAATGTTAGTGTCAGTTATGCTCAATTATGCTCAGTTATGGCTTTCATCAAATTTTTGGTCTTTATCTTTATTTACGTTCTGATTTTGAGCTCATGTTGGCCGTACAAATATCATATGTGTACTGACTATGAGGGGCCTTAGGAGCGACCCTGAGGCTAATTCTCCCCAGTCCATCATCGCCTGAAGCGGTCTTGTATCCCCGAAGGACCTTTAAACCTCTACCTTAATATTGGAGGTTGGTACGCCGAAGGTGGTTTTATTACCATCTTTCAATTATAGTTTCGGTCGAGTGGCATTAATCATCATCTCAAAGTTAGGAACCCTTGATGCCCATAGGTCTTACACATTCTTTCTTTTAAGGGTGTGTCTTAAATTTAGTCACACTCTTTTTATAGTGTACCCACAGTACACATCTCACTTTATCAGCTCGTTGGGTGTGTTAGTCTAACTTCACCACAGTGCCGGTAGGACTTTTCATCTAATGTACAATTAGTACATAATTAAATATCACAGTATTCCATGTTACAGACACGAAAATGCTTGAACTTACCACAACTGCGATAACATCCACTTTCGAAAATCCTCGCAATTTTGTTATCACCTCTAGTTTTGGTCCCTACAGACAAAATATTGCCTGTTAATTCCCATCATTATTTATCACTTTACATATATTCATTTTGTTGTTAACATTTCAATGCATTTCATTTCTATATGGGATACACGGCTTGATACACGCCCGTGTCCAAGCCCATGTACCTCTTGGGTTTCTACTACACGCCCGTGTTCCCAAGTACACGCCCGTGTACTTTATAAATTTTAGATTTTAAACTTTAAAATCTTAGTTATTGCCTCTAGAATCTTATTTAATGCATTCTAGATCCTGAACGGTCTTTTCCGAGCCTTTTGAAAATTTTTAGTCAAAATGACCATTTTGCCCCTAGCAGGTTTCGGGACCGTAACATTTTTGATTTATTATTTTTCTGGTATTTTCTAAGCCTAAATATCATAAAATAATATTCCTTAGACTTCGATATATTTTTACAGCATTATTTGCTACAAAATCAATAACTATTCCTTACCCGACCCTTGGAGGTACTATTCCGACACTTAGGGTCGTTTCTCGTTTTTCTAATGTTTTGGAGTCTCAAATGAGTATTTCACTACTCTTGCAACGTTTATCATCCTGGTCACGAGCCTTGGTTCCCAAAGGGCTCAGGTTTTCCATCCCATCCATAAATTTTCCCCCTCGTTTCTGAAAATACCCCTAACGTAAATTTTTCCCGTTCTCAATATTTTAGACATTAGAGGGTCATTTTACTATTCCTTTTGGGTTCAATCTTCCATTACCAATTTTAACCTACCGAGGGGTCTCAGTTTTTATTTTCGATTCTACACTTTTACCCCTCATTTCCTGAAATGCCCTTTATGCTGTTTTAAAATTTTCGGTAGCATTTTTGCTTAAATTTTTAGGTTTTCCCAACGTTAGGTACACCTCAGAACCTGTGAGGACCACCCTATATGTGTAAACCTAATTACTATGTAATACGTAATTTTGTTTTAATGCAGTGTAAATTGCCAATTGAATGCATTAAACGAGTACAGGATCGTTTAATTATTATTCATGCAATTAATGGGGCTACCAATAAGTACAATCAGTCTACCTCGATATACGTGAAAATACGCGTGAGACACGTCGTATCCAGAATATGACCCAGATGGCCATTTCTTGACATAGAACAGATGAACTAGTCCTCGGTACGCTCAGGCTGGTCGTCTGAGCATAATAGTGAAATCTTGCTTGATAAATATACCGTACTGTGGAAATAAGTCGAGGTGACAATTTTCTTGACATGAAACTGGTGTATTTATCGTTAGTAGGCCCAATCGGGTCAATTGGGCATGAAATACAGGGTTTATCTAAGAAACACGTAGTATTGGGAAAGGAGTCAAGATGACCTATTCTTAGCCTGAAATTGATATATTTAGTTTCAGAACGCCGAAACTAGTCGGTTTAGTACAAAAGGTGATTTTTGGGAAGGGAATCACACAGATACCGAAAACTGATCCGGCTGACCCCGGATGGGCGTAAAATTGTTAAAGATGGATTCAGCAAGCCCAAATTAGTTAGGATAGCTTGTGTCGGACATTACGTGTGAAAAAGTTGTATTGCATGCACGCAGTATCGGTATAGTGTAAGACATAACTACAGTACGGGAAATGAATAGTGAATAGTGATCGAGCGGGCTCATAGGCATTACAATCTAACCAAAAATAGCTAGAAATAACTAGAGTGAAAATCGGAAGCCATAAGTGCAATTTCGGGTGAAAATTAGAACACTGTCGAAAAAGGATCGAAAATTGCAATAGAAAACTAGACTGCGAAGAAACCGACCAAGTTAGATTGTAACCACTCCAAAACCAGGCCCCATTGGATGGAAACTAGCTAGTCTGATTAGTTAGAAAACCCCAAAAGGTAAAGAATAAACAATGGGGAAAAAGTACACAAAAAGCCCCTTAAACAACAATTTATTTTTCATCACCATACCCCATCATTTCACATCAAGTTGGACAAAAATTTTGCCTCGTTCTTCCCAAGGTGTGTGACAATAATGGGGGGCTGCACACACAGAAATTTGTCTCTTGGTTAGGCAAAATTTTGGGTTAATTTGGCTTGATTTGGTGAAGCTAATTCTGCTTAAGTTTGCCTATAAATAGGTGTCACCTCCCTTGCCCTTCATTTCCTTTCTTTTAGCTACCAAAAGCCAAGTATTCTCCCTCTCCTTGTAGCCAAAAATCTGCCCCTTTTCCCCTTAGCCAAACACCAAAATTTCACACAAAAACTCTTACACAAGGCTTGCCTACAAGGGTGCTTAGGAGTACACATCTTGAAGCTTATTTCGATAAGGTCTTAGAACCAAGTTCATTTGTGGTTTAGTGTTATGTTTGGTTTGATATTAAGACCAAAATTTTTGTGTTCTCTCCTAGCTCACATTGACCCCTCAACCCTTGGATCCCACGGCCTTTTAGTCATCCAAGCCTAGCTCAGATTTGTGTTCGAACTGAAGCACACAAGGTATAAACCAAAAACTTTGCCTCTTTGTGGTTAGTTGTTTCTAAGTTTCGATCAAGGAGTTTATGTGTATTTATTTATGCAAATGGGTTGTAATAAGTTTATTTTGAGCCCTTAGCCTTCCATTTTCAAGTTTATGATTATGTGGTTATGTTTACATGTTTTTATGAATGGTTTATGGATGAATGATGCATGGACATGTTAGGGAAAAACTGGAAACAAATTTATCCAGTTTTAGGGCCATAGATTTGGCCATTTTAGGACACGTTGTGGTCTGTTTTTTAGAAAATGTGAAAACATGAAACTTTAAGCAAATTTCATTACAAGCATTTTTACATCAAATAGAGCTCGGCAATTTAAGATAAGGTTTTAAACTGTTTTTCAACCGGAGGTCAAAACTGGGGCCAAAATCCTGATTCTAAGAACGGCCTCAGATTTTCATTAAAATGACCCATTTAGAGTCTGAATCGGACTTTGGTCAAAACATGAAAGTTTTAGATCTTGATGATACCTTAAAATTAACACATGAAGGTTTGAAAAATTCAGTCGTTTCGGGCCCCAAACAGAGACATTTTTAAAAGTGTGCAAATTGGAAATTTTTGGTAAAACTGGACATGAAATTTGGCCATAGGTTTTTACGATTTTGGACCCCTTGGAGGTCAAACCAAGCTCTGAGACATTCATGGGAGTTGTTCATCTCATCAAGGACAAAAACTTTTATGTTCACCATTTTCACAAATAAAATCGTTTCGGACAAGTTTTATATAGTTTTCGTAAAAAGGGTTCAAAAACCCCTTAACAAATAAATACCAAAATGTGTTCTCCATTTTAAAAATGAGAAACAATTTTTGTAAAAACACCCCCACCTTCCAATGGGGTGCTAAGGGGTCAATTTTAAAGAATTATGTTTCTCTAAAACTTTACAAAATTTTTAGAGCTTTTTTCGTAAAACTGGTGAAGTAGCCCGGTTGGTTACCAAGCAAAACTGTAAAGTAACCGGGTAAATGACTAGCCCAACTAGTCAATAGGCCCAACATGAGGAAACCAATTAATGGACTAACCGGTTAAACAGTCCAAATGCTAGGTAACCCGATAGGTTACACAGTCCATGCGCTAGGTAACCCAATGGGTTACACAGTCCAATACCCAAAGAAGCTCGTTGGGCTACACCGTTGGCAAAACGCGAGGTAACCAGTCGGTAGACTGGCCGGTCAACCAGTCAAAGACCGAGTTTGAACGTGAAGGTGAGATACATCAATTAAGCTATCAAGTAGACGAATTAATCAGTCACGTTAGATACCAGTACTGTCAAAGTAGAACAGCTAGGTACCGAGAGGCATCGGTAACCTATAATAGTAAGAAATTATAGTCACTAATGATCACAGTGACTTAAGAGCAAATATTAATGACAATGCGTTATGATTATAGGACGTTACCTGTAAGTTCATCGAGGCAAAGTACAACTATTGGCAAACAAGTAGGTATAATTCCGCCTACAGTATGAATGAAAATGAATTTAAAATGGTTGTTTAAATTATGTTAAGTATTGCAGTATGATGTGCTTGTTGCATGACATATAGGAGGTTCATAATTGCGTATATTAATGGACATCATAAGATAAGGTGCCATTACATCCCCATCAGGGCATGATGAGGGATGAGCCAAGTTAAGTATAGGGCACATAGATACTAATACTCATAATCTACAATTGGGTAATCAGATTTAGGGTGTTAGTATAACGGACCAAGTCGAGTCCATAAAGAAAATGAGTATGAATAAATGGGGCATACGGCCCATAAGCAAGAAGCTCTCTATGGTCTTGGTGAGTTTGATGATCTGCGTGCCACAGTACTGACACCAGGGCCCTTCAGATAAGAAAAGATAAATAATAATGAAGCATAATTTGAGCATAACCAGTTCATGCATTGTTCACGGTATGTATTAGTTTTAGACACAGTATGCTTCCCAGTTGCATGACATAATATGATATGTTTCTCATGCTACACGATGTGATTGAATAGTTTGCACTCTATGAGATGCTACATGATATGTTCCCATGTTCTGTACATGTTGTAATGCGTGCTACGTGTGATATATGGTTTATGGTTTACTATGCCACTGTGTATGGCTTATGCTTTAAATCTGGTTTTGCGGATGATACGTTGTACTTACTGAGCGTTAAAGCTCACGTAGTGTGTTCATGCTATAGGTAAACGAACTGCATGCTAAACACTGCTGGATGATGACGGCGGCAGGGTAGATGTGAGGGTGAGGTTGTGGATACCACCACCAGAGTCTACTTCTGCAAATTATTTTGAGAGTTTATTTTATGAAAAGTAATTTAATAGTTTGGCATTTTATGCATGTATATGTTAATCAAAATTATGTTAAGACTTTTGTATGGTTATAAGTATGTAGTAGGGAATTGCTAAATGTGCTATTCAAAAAAAAATCCCTAAAATTTGGTATCTATAAGTAATAGTTTTTCCAAGCGAGATAAGTTAAGACAAGTGTTTTCAGCGACGATTTGTGCCACCAGGGCACGGGTCATCACAGAACCTTAGTACCTGCCACGAACTATTTCAGAGGCCTATCTTACACAAAATTACGAAATTTTACGTAAAACTTTTTCACCTTAACCATCATTCCATTTGACATATCAATTCACCATTTTTCTTATATCATGGCCATAGTTTTCTCGTGGTATTCATCACCGTAAAATTTTTATCACAAAGCTCATTCTGTAAGGACCGTCCCATTCCTGTAACCTGATTTTCATATAATGAGAAATTGAGGAATAATTTGATGCCATATGGTGCAAATTCACAGAACACAATCAGGTACACAACCGTGTACTGATCAGACTATGTATGTGAGAAAGGTCGTGTGAGTGAACATGGATGTGTAGTGTAACACGGTCAGGTACACAGCTGTGTAAGTGGCCATGTACCGCTCGGGTTAATGAACGTGTAAAAGGCTGTGTTTCAGAGCATGACCGTATTGAGAAATTTCAACCAATATACGCCCATGTTACCTTGTACGCGCCCATGTAAGAGCTTGTGTAGAAGGCCGTGTACTGAGCTGAGAGCCATTGAAAAGACTCTCACGATTTGTGAAACCTAATTATTATACAATGAGTAATTAAGTAGAAAATACAGTATGAATTCCAATTGAATAAACTAAACAGGTATAGTACTATTAATTACTATTCATGTAGTGAAAGGGGATAACCGACAGTGAACCTGGTCCACCCTATTATGTGTATAAGTATATGAGATGCGCAGTATCAGGAAACTGCTCCAGATGACCATTTCCTAACACAAGACTGGTGAACAGATCACCAGAACGCTCGGATCGAATATCTGAGCACTATAGTGAGAGATACCCTAGCAGAGGTGCATTATCGAGAATGAAGGTCTAGATGACCTCTCCTCGCCTAAAAACTAACAAAATTGGAGTCAAAACACTCAAACTAGTCAGTTAGATAGAAAATTATGAATAGTAAATAGTAAAAAACGCAGTGTCAAGTTAATGGCCAAGACAGCCTTAATTTGACTCAAAACTGATAAATTCACAATCAGCTGGCCTAATTAGGTCAATTAAGTACAAAACGTGAATTTTTTTCTGAGTGATACGCAGTATCCAGAAGAGGGTCAACACGACCTTATCTCACCCCGAAATTGATATATTTAGACTTAGAATGCCCAAATTAATTAATCAGGTACCTGATACGTTTTTCGAGGGGGTTCACACATGTAAGGACCACCCCATTCTTGTAACTTGATTTTCATATAATGAGAAATTAAAGAATAATTTGATGCCTTTATATGCAAATTAGTGTAATACGGTCAAATACACGGCCGTGTAAGTGACTGTGTACCGCTCGGGTAAATTGACGTGTTCCAAGACATGGCTGTGTTAAGTAAGCTCAACTAGTACACGCCAGTGTCTGGAAGGTATACACCCGTGTTGCCTTATACATGCCCGTGTAAAAGGCCGTGTTGAAGGCTGTGTAAAGAGCTGAGAGCCGTTGAAAAGACTCTTACGATTTGTGGAACCTAATTACTATACAATGAGTAATTCAGTTGGAAAATATAGTATATTTTCCAATTGAATAGATCAAACAGGTATGGTGTTGTTTAAGTACTATTCATGCAGTGAAAGGGGCGACCGACAGTGAACTCGGTCCACCTTGTTATATGTATAAATGTATGAGATGTACAGTGTCAGGAAACTGGTCCGGACAACCACTTCTTGACACAAGACTGGTGAGCACATCACCAGAACGCTCGGATCGAACATCTGAGCACAATAGCGAGAAATAACCCTAGCAAGGGTACGGTATCGAGAAAATGGTTCGGATGACCTCTCACCTAGAGACAGACAAAATTGGAGTCAGAGCACTCAGACTAGTTAGTTAAGTAAAAGGACAGTGAATAATGAATAGTGAAAGAAGCAGTGTCAAGTTACTAGCCAAGACGACCCTAATTTGACATAAAACTGATATATGCATAGTCAACAGGCCCAATTTGTTCAATTAGGCAAAACCTGTGAATTTTTGTCTGAGAGATACACAGTATCGGGAAGAGGGTCAAGACAACCATATCTCACCCTGAAACTAATATATTTAGACTCATAACGCCCAAATTAATCAATCAGGCACCTGACACATTTTTTGAGACGGGGTCACACAGATCATGAAAATTGGCCCAGCCGACCCTGGATGGATGTAAAACTGATAAAATGGAATCAGCAAATCCAAATTTGTTAAGAGAGACTATGTCTGAAATTTCACCCAGGAACACCTCGGTTTACATGTGAAAGGACAACACAGTGTAGACACAACCACAGTATAGAAAATGAACAGTAAAATAGACTGATAATGGGCTCTTAGACAGTATAAATTGACTAGGAAATTATAGTAAAAAATCAGATTCAAAAAATCCAATTTCGGGTGAAAATTAGAACACAGTCGAAAAAGGGTCGAGTACCGAATGACAGAAATTAGACTGCAAAAAGAAGACTTTGCAGATGAAATCTCCCCCTAGAAAACCATGCATAATCAGCTAGGAAAGGCCTAAACACAGCCCTGACAAATGGGAAAAGTTTTTCCAAAAGTTAGGGATCTATTGGATAATTTTTGAATAAAATACTCAAACTTTCATCACATGGCCATGAAAAAATGGTTGTTTATTTCCCCTCCTTCCCATGCGTAGGCCCCAGCTTCTAGGGTAGAAAAATGGCAGCAAATTTGTCCTTGATTAGGCTAAAATGGTAGACAATTAATTTGGTTTAGGCTCAAGCAAATTTAGTTAGAATTACTTATAAAAGGCACACATGAGTAAGAGATACCACTTTCTCTCATTTGGCACCCCAAAACACAATTCATTTCTCTCCCTTTCTCTTCTGCAGTTGACCCCTCTAACTCACCAAAAGCTTCCATTTTCAAGCCATAAATCATACCAAAACTTACTAAAAATCAACCCCCATAAGCTTGTGTTAGGAGGAATCAAATCCTAGCCATTCTAAGTTCTTCAAGGGTAAGATTGCGAATCGATCTTTATGGTTTGTAGTTATTATTTTAGTTTGGTATAAAGAGAAATTATTTTAGTGTTTTTACTAGCACAAAACCAACCTTATCTTCTTGATTCTACATGGCCATTTTTGGTTCCTCAAGCGCATAGTTTGGATTTGTGCTTGAACCATAGCACAAGAAGTAAATCGAAACCCTCCCTTACAAAGTTAGTTGTTTTTCAGTTTTTGATTAAGAAATTTATGTGTATTTGTTTATGCACATGTGTTATAATAAGTTTATTTTGAGCCCTTAGCTTTTTATTTTTAAGTTTATGTGATTATGGTTGTGTTTACAATTTTTACGAATGATTATGAGTATGTATGATGCAATGAACATTTAGGAAGTGGTTGGGCACAAATCTATCTCCAGGAAAAGGCCACGGATTTTGGCCATTTTGACCCCTTTATGTTCCGAATTTGGAATTTGATAAAACATGGCGTAAAAAAATTTCAATACGGTCGTTTTTGCATCAAATAGGTTTTGGCCAAAAACGACACTATGATAGGTTTTTCAAGTGGTTTTCACTCGGTGCCCAAAACTAGGATTGAAAATTCGAGCCCAGACATAGGTACGGGTTTTGCTAAAAATGAACCCTTTAGAGTTCGAACCGGACTTTAGGCTTAACACGAAATTTGTAGAACACGTCGAAACCTTTAAGACAACTTATGCATGTTTTAAAAATTTGGCCATTTCGGGCCTCAAACGGAGCCATTTTTAAAGTAATGTAAAACCAGAACTTTTGCAAAAAACTAGGCACATTGGCCACGGGTTCAATGAGTTTAGGAGCCATTAGAGTTAGATTTGAGCTTCGAGGTAAACATGAAGATTGTTCATCCTTATCGAGGATGAAAAATTTCATGTTTGCCAATTTTACAAACAAAGTTGTTTCGATCGAGTTTCAAAATAGTTTTCAAAAGTGGTTCAAAAACCACCCTTAAAATGCAACACCCAAATGTAATTTAACTCTTTAAAAATAAAAATTTTTTTCATAAAAACGTCCCCCACCTTCCAACGGGGTGGCAAGGGTACGATTTCAAAACAAAGAATTTTCCCAAAAAATTTTATAAGTTAACCAAAACGATTTTCTTAAATAACCAAAACAGTGTGGGTAGCTAGTAGGCTACCACACCCAAACAAGCAAAGTAACCTAGTTGGTTACTACACCAAGTTTACACATAGTAACCCAATAGGCTGCTTAGTTAATGACGCACAAGGTAACCGGTAAGTTGACTGGTCGGCAACCGGTCAAGTACCGTGTTTTGAATGACACTGCAAGGAACGATGATTAATCTGTTAAGTAGACAATTAATCAAACACGATACAAGCTAAACACCAATTCTCCAAAGTAGGCCGATAGGGTACCGATGGACGTCAGTACCACATAGAAACACAAGTTATGGTTAGTAATAGTAATAGTGATCGAGAAACGACAGTAATTAATTTATGGCAATAAATGAAATTACCGAGTATAGAGAAGTAAACCTTAAATAGAGAGCAAATTAGTACCGACGACAATCGGTACCAAACGATTTATCTGTGTTAGTCACTAATAGTATTAGTAAGACAACAAAAGTGTTAATAGAGTACATTATGTTGACAGGTGGTTACCTGTAACCTGATGAGGCAAGAGTACGAATTTTTGCTTACAATCTAGGTAAGTACAACTTTTCCTACGGCATGAATAAAATGAATTTTAAACATTGTTTTTACAAGTATGTTAAGTATGTATGCCATGAACACGTTGTTGCACAGCATGTATAAGAGCATGTAGTTTCACAATCGAGTAGATCGATGAAAGAACAAGTTAGATGCCATACATCCCTACCGCGTAGGATTTGGGACAGCTTAAAGAAGCATATGGCTAGAACAGATAAACAAGACGGAATTCAATAGGCGTGTTGTACTGGCCTTTTCAGTTGAAGAGGTTTTTAAGTTAAAGTAATTTTAAAGTAAAAAGTTAAGCATCCGTTGATGGCTCTCCGGCTTTTTAGTGACCTCGAGCATTACTGTTGGTCTGCACATACACGGTACTAACACATGGGCCCTAAATAGACATGAGAAAGAAAAGAGAGTATTGAAGCATAAATAAACATAACCGAATCACACATACGCATTAGTTTACTATGCTTCTAGTTACAGTAAGATGCATTCTGTACACGATGGTATCTGCTATGTATATAGTAAGTAAAGTTTTATATTCAATGTCATGTTATGTGATAATGTGGTATGTGATATGTTATGTGCTATATGACATGCTGATGTGATTTTCAAGTATGTACTATGTTTTAAATATATTCTGCGGTAAACATGTTGTACTTACTTGGCGTAAAGCTCACGGAGTGTGTTTATGCTGTAGGTAAGTGTCCTATGGTGTAAACCCTAATGGGTGATGATGGCGGCGGAGGTGGATGCGAAGGTGAGATTACAGACACCACCACAAATATTGTCTTCCGCATAGTTTTTGAGTAACAGTATGCTTTGGAACAGTATATAGTATTTATGAATAGTAACCATTAAACATTATTTATGAATAGTAATCATTAAATCATATTTTTAAATAGTATCGTTAAATAGTATTTTTAAATAGGAACCGTTATATAGTATTTATAAATAGTGATCGTTAAATAGTAATTTTGAATAGCAACCGTTAAGTAGTATTTTTAGAATAGTAAATAGTTAAGGTATACGTATATGAATAGTGAATGCGTATGATGTATAAAATTAAAAAAACCCCTAAAATTGTAGTATCAATTACAAGAAAGTATAAGTATCATTTAAAATTGCAGTTTTCAGTGACGGTCCACTTCACTAAGGGCACAGGGCGTCACAGTTGGTATTAGAGTGGTATCTTGCCACCCTAACTCACATCGCCGTACGCTTGCCTCATCTGTCCCAGTAAGTTAGCTTTTGGTTTTCAATATTTAGTGCATAAGTTGACAATTAATTTATGATAGGGATAACAGCCGCGGCACAAGACCCCCACCAAGTACATGAGGATTGACAGGCGAGTCTAGCTTTCACTGCCATACGGCTAGACATATACAATGGTCGATGTGCAAGCGAGCTTCCATACTGGATTCACCACTTAGAGGTTATCTTCGAGGCATGCCATATTCAACCACATCTACGGGTGATTTTGGTTAGCAACAGACTATAAGGACCAGTGCTGTCCTGATGGAATGAATGGCGCAGGATCGGGCATCCGGTACAATGGGCTGAATTCTGCCACGACCTCTGTGATAGTACTACACCAGCCCGAGATGGAGATATATGGGAGGTTATGCGCGAGATGTGATACCAGGTCCTCTTTGGCATTTGGGATATCTATGAGGGAGAGACCATGGTGCACTATTGCCAGAGGTTTCTGGATACCATGATGCCTCACATCCCTTAGGGTAGACCTTTTTCAAAGATGGCCGACCTACTATGGAGAGGGGCACCATGGTATGTGAGGGACCTTGTTCCCTATCCTCCGCCACATGAGGATCTGAGGTGCCTTACCCGAGACATGGTAGAGGCTGAGAGAGTGGTACTCAACCCTGCACTTGGCGAAGGCTTCACAGTAGCAGCTAACATAGGGGGTGACCCGATAGACGCAGCACCCTAATCGACCAACAAGGAGTTTGCAGCCGAACCTTAACCAGCAGTACCCGAAGCACTCGAGGACCATAGGGATCTGATGGAGGACCTCAATCCAGCTTTTCAGTCCCCCGAGCACCACGAGGAGGAAAACAATGATGAGGCTATCCCCGATGCCTAACTAGATGATGAGGGGATGAAATCCCTGATCATTTTGGCGACAATGAGTGGATGGGGATGTACGAGCTCTAGGTCATCATCACCAGTGATGATGAAGGCAGTATAATCTGGAGTGATGAAGATGAAGACCCTGAGGAGTTTCCCCTTAGCGACAATGAGGACGAGATGATGTCCGACACCGAGTCAGGATTGTCTTTCGAGTAGTAGTAACCCTCTTAGCAGGAATTTTTGATTTTGTGTATATATAGAGGGAGTAATAGCTTTCCTCACCTAACTTAACTTAATGTACTTGTTAGGACCATATTTTAGGAAGTGAGTGTCACTCTTGCCAAACTAAAAGCATGTATATCTTTTTGAGTAATTTTATGAAAAAGTAGTATCATTTTGCTCTGAGGGCCTAGATATAACTTTTCTACACATGTCAGTAATGAGACAAGAGTGTAGGACGGTTCCTGGCACTCGAATGATGTTTTAATGCAATGCAACAGCTGTAATGAACATTACAAGAATAAGAGAAGAAAAGAAAGAGATAATATGTATATTTATGATGAAACTGTTAAGTAAAAAAATGATATGTAATACGAGTCCTAAGTACAAAGTTTAAAAAGACTTATGTTTTCTTTTTTTGCTGTGTAATAGGGTTACATAGGAACGATGGCGAGAATAAGAGCTCAGACCACTTAAGCTATTCGAGATGATGAGATAATGGCACGGCTCACAACCATGCAGGAAATGATGTTAAACCAATAATGGGAGCTGAACCAACTCAATGAAGAATTGAACCGACAACCTTAGGAACCACAACCAATGGAGGTGCTAGCTCAAGCACCTCCAATAGCCCCCCATACTCCTAGAGAACAAGTGGCCCCACCAGTCGAAACCACGCCAGCACTATCAGCTATGGTTGCTCCTGCAGTAGCTAACGTCCTTATGCCAGCCCATAGAGAAGGCGACCTATACGAGCTGTTTAGGCACATGAAGGTACACGAATTTGAAGGGACGACAAACCCCATTAAGACAGATGATTGGCTGACCGATGTCCAGATCATCCTAGACCTAGAAGGGATGATAAAGAGGGAGAAAGTACTATATGCATCCCTCACCCTATGTAAATGAGTGCACCAATGGTGGAAGACCGTGGCCATCAAGTGGAACATTAATGAGATGAACTGGGTGGATTTCATCACCGAGTTCATGGAGATGTACTTTAATGATGAAGCCCTAGCAGTCCAACAGGACGAATTCAATAATTTACACTAGGGCAGCATGACTGTTATGGAAGTGGTCTAGAAATTCAAGCAGCTGGCTCGACTTTGCCCCGACTTAGTACCGACCGAGAAGGAAAAGGTTCAAACTTTGCCCCGACTCTATAGCGGCAGCCATGGGTCCACAACCATAGTTGAATGTGTCAGCAGGGCCATCCGAGCTGAATACTGGTTAGCCCAAGACAAAGAGAGAAAGGCCTAGATTTTCAAGGCAAAGAGAGAAGAAAAGAACCAGCCAAAACAGATCAAGGGAAGGCTGAATCCCAACTCATAGCATAAGGGGCAGAACACAGGGGCCAACTAACACCACAGACAGTCCAACCACAACAACAACAAAAGGAAAGGGGACCCAAGCAACTAGGGGCAGTAGAGGAATTCCCCTAGAAAATGAACAACCGTGGGGGAAATGGCAATCAACACCCGCCTTGTCCAAAGTATGGGAAGAATCACCCAGGAGAAGAATGCCTAGGGACTAGTGGTTGTTACATCTATGGCAAGGAAGGCCACATCGCCAAGTAATGCCGCTCCAACCCACAAAATCAGTAGGGCCAAGCCCGTGCCACCAGTGGACAACTGCATGCTGTTCAGACTAGAATCGAGGGTCCATCAATCTGTTAGGAAATGCCCTAAGCATTAGAGACATTTTGATGTATTTATTTTGAACTGGATAACAAAATTATATATAGAGGTTATTCATTACATTGCTATCGATCCTCGTTTTATTTACATGTTAAAGTAAATGTAACAAAATATGGCTTCCTGACTGCTTTTGTTAAACTGTTAGAACGTTGCATGCAATAGACTTTTGTATGCGAGAAGACAATGTTCTAAAGTTAGCGGTCTAAACTATGGTCTGTAGTCTATAGGGTTAGACCGAGCATCTAACTCATGTTAAGACTATTATGTTGTCTAAAGCCTTAGAGGGGACCATTTGTCTTGACTGTCTGGAGCTGGACTCCCAAGTAGAGACATAAATATATTGCTTGGTGGTGACATATTAGACCGGGACTAAAGCGTGATTGATCTACGAAGTCTGCTTTGAGTGGATCGATCTACTTTTGACGTTCATTGTGCAGTAACCTTAATCCTGAGTAAAAGAATAGCTTCATGTATATGACTTCTGTACTTTGATGTTCCAATGGCTAAAGCATCTCAGAGGTAGTAAGCTTATAGACCGGTTTGTTGGGTGCATGACTTGTATATGATGAAGGGTTCGTTTACAGATATCAGAATCATAGCTCTAATGAGGAGCTAAGGATATCCTCTTAAAGGCATTATACTGAATGTGAAAATGGACAAGGTCTTGGATCGTCTACAGGGTGGATGACTTCTTATTCACATATGGTGAATAATCATTTTCTTAATTCGGTAGTATAATGGAACTTTAAGATAGCCTGATCAGTAGGATTAAATGGACTTTGGCCTAAGGCTGATCATGGATATCATATGAGGGTTCTGCATATATGACAAGGTCATTGGACGATAGCTTGTCACAGGTTTACGTAATACAGTATATAATTAGGAGTTTAGTTTCAGGTTTATAGTGGTGTGATTCTGAAATTAGTGATCATATGATTGAGTTGTTCGGTAAAGAATGATGATCACATGGATTTACGGGAGCCCGATTATATATATCCAATTAGTCCCTCTACTAGCTCCACATAATTCCTTAATGTTTGGTAAGTTGATTTGTGTATGCTATTGGATAGTTTATTATGCATGGATAGTGTTGACATATTATTAGGATGGTAAACAAGATTCTCTCCGGTTGGATTCAGATTTTGTTTTGGATAATAGAGTACACAATTATTTGAACTCCAAATAAAGTTGCCATGATTTTATTTGAGATTAGATTGGAGTTGTAGAAAATTATCCATGAGAACAAGAGTTTAAAATACAGCTGTTTTGTGGATTTTGAAATTTGAATTTGAAATTCAAATTTGAAATTTGAAATTTGAATTTGAAATTCGAATTTGAAATTTGAAATTCAAATTTTGAATCGCAGTCCAAGTGGGATTCGAATTTGTTGTGGTAAATCTACAAGGAATGAAATTCGAATTTAAGTTGGATATGGAGAGGAAAATCTTGTTAGAATCCTACTTGAATTTTGAATCCAAATCCTAACCAAATATGGACGAAAATTTTGAGGATTATCCTCAATGAATTTTCAGATTTTTGTGGATAAGGTTCAAGAAAAAATTCAAGTTTCAATCCGAGTTGAATTTGGATTCTCTCCTCCCTGATAATGGCCGAATTTTTGGAGTAAATCTCCTAGGAGATTTTCAATTTTTTTGGATAACGATGAAATAAGATTCAAGCTTGAAAATCCTAGTGGAATTTTGATTCTTCCTTATCCAAAAGTGGCCGAAATCTTGGTGGAGATTTCTCCTTTGAATTTTCAGATTTTTTGGTTGAAAAAGGGATATAAAATTCTAGTTAAAATCTTGTTTAGATTTGGATTGGAATTATTCTATAATGGCCAAAATTTGTTGGGATTTTCCCTTGGATAATTTCAGATTTTATGGTTGTGGATAAGGGATAATATGTTCTCCTAATCCAATTCGAATTCAGAGAATCACCTCATGCAGGTCTATAAATAGAGGTCCTGCCACTCTAGTTCTCTTAGACCACAGACTTTCAGGTGAGCAGGCTTATTCTTGCATAACTCACCGTGACAATAAGTTCTTTAGAGATCTGGGTGGTCGGAAGAAGACTAGCAGTGCTAGCATATCGATCGAGGTTCAGAGTGCTCACATACTCAGCCATTCAAGAATTGGAGAATAGTAGAGAAGGCTAGTTGGTTGAAGCCCTCCAGTCATTCTCCTCCTGCAGATTAGCGTCCTTGAGGTATGAGTTTTAATTGTTGTTGGTTTATTGTATATGGCATCATGAGATATTTAACGATCTAAAAATTTTTTATTGTTCCGCTGCGCTACTCTGATATGTTTTTATCGATTTATTTTCCTACATAATCATACAGGGTAGATTGGAAGCTCCCAAGATGCAAGGGAGGATCTACGCCTTCACCAGAAAGGATGCAGAGGCCGGAACCTCGATGGTGGTGACAGGTCAGCTTTCTATCGCCAACTTCACTGTATTAATATTGTTTGATTCTAAAGCTACGCACTCATTTGCATCCTAAGAATTTGTTAGTAAGTTAGACAAGAACCTAGATAAGATGAATCAAACCTTTTGAACTGCCCTTCCCTCTGGGAAAGTTTTGTTGTCTAGCTATTAGATACGTCACGTGCCAATAGTGATCAGTGAGCACGAGCTGAGCGTGGACCTAATCATCATCGATATGTGTGACTACGATGTGATTATGGGAATGGATTTCCCCACCAAGTACCACACCGTCACAGACTGCCGAAGACGGGAAGTCACATTCGAACCGATTAGGCATGAGAAGTTTGTCTACAGGGGCTTATATCCGAAGCAACCCAAGATGATGATATCGACTATGAAGGTTCACAAGCTATAGTCTAGCGGATGCACCGGTTTCTTACCACACATAGTGGACGAACTTAGAAGGTTGAGATAGGATCAGAAGGCGTACTAGTGGTTCGAGAGTTTGTGGTAGTCTTCCTTGAAGATCTCCCAGGACTTCTGCCAAAGAGTGAGATAGCATTTAAGATCGAGCTATTACCAGGATCAGCCTCCATCTCCAACACCCCCTATAGAATGGCCCCGGTAGAGTTAAAAGAACTTCAGATGCAGTTGAAGGACTTGATGGACAAAGGCTTCATCCGACAAAGTTGCTCACCGTGGGGAGCACCGGTTTTATTTGTAAAGAAGAAGAATGAAACGCTGAGGATGTGCATAGACTACCAGGAACTGAACAAGATCACAACCAAGATCAAGTATCTGTTGCCATGGATCGACGATCTATTCGACCAGCTCCGAGGTGCTGTCGTATTGTCAAAGGTCGACCAACGTTCCAGATATCATCAGCTACGAATTCGAGATGAAGACATACCCAAGACGACTTTCCAAACACGCTATAGGCATTACCAGTTCCTGGTCATGTCATTCAGATTGACGAATGCCCCTGTAGCTTTCATGAACTTAATGAATCGCATGTTCAAAGACTTAATAGACAAGTTTGTCATTGGGTTCATTGATGACATACTTGTATACTCCAAGATGGAAGAAGAGCATAAGGAGCACTTAAGCACTATCTTGCGTAAGCTACGAGACCATTAGCTATATGCCAAAATTTTCAAGTGTGAATTTTGGCTAGAGATGGTCCATTTTCTTGGTCATGTGGTCTCTAAAGAAGGAGTATCAGTAGACCAGGCAAAAATTGAAGAAGTTAGTGATTGACCGACTCCGACGAATGTAACAGAAATCTACAGCTTCCTAGGGCTAGCAGGCTATTATCGACACTTTATTGAAGGTTTCTTAAAGTTAGCCGCCCCACTCACAACACTCATTAAGAAAGAGAAAAAGCATGAGTGGACTAACAAGTGCGAAAGGAGTTTCATGGATGTACTGAGTAGCAAGTTACATCCTACACCGACAAACGCTGTAGACCCCTCGAGTTCAAAAAAAGAGACTCTGTTTTTCTTAAAATGGCACCCATGAAACGGGTAATGCACTTTGGGAAGAAAGAGAAGCTGAGTCCTAGGTATATAGGACCCTTCGGGATCATCGAGTGAGTTGGGAAGGTGGCTTACAAGTTAGCCCTTCCTCCTAAATTGGCTTCGGTGCGTAACGTCTTTCATATCTTAATGTTAAAGAAGTATGTGCTAGACAACTCCCACATCCTAAGCCAAGAACCAGTAGAAGTCCATGCCGATCTAACATATGAAGAAAAACCCGTGTAGATTTTAGCCAGGGAAAATAAAGTCCTTAGGAATAAAGTTATCCCACTTGTAAAAGTGTTGTGGCAGAGCCACAACATTGAAGAAGCCACATAGGAATAGGAAGAATATATGAAAAGAGACTTCCCGGATTTATTCTAATTTTCGAGGGATGAAAATTTTGTAAGGCGGTAGGTTGTAAGGATCGCCCCATTCCTGTAACTTGATTTTCATTTATTGAGAAATTAAGGAATAATTTGATGCCTTTATATGCAAATTAGTGTAACACAGTCAGGTACATGACCGTGTAAGTGACCGTGTACTGCTCGGGTAAATGGACGTGTTCTAAGACATGGCTGTGTTTAGTAAGCTTAACTAGTACGCGCCCATATCCGGAAGGTACACGCCCGTGTTGCCTTATACACACTCGTATAAGAGGCCGTGTTGAAGGCCGTGTAAAGAACTAAGAGCCATTGGAAAGACTCTTATGATTTGTGGAACCTAATTACTATACGATGAGTAATTAAGTTGGAAAATACAGTGTATTTTCCCACTGAATAGATCAAACAGGTACCGTGCTGTTTAAGTACTATTCATGTAGTGAAAGGGTGACCGACAGTGAATCCGGTCCACCCTAGTGAAACAGGTCCAGACAACCACTTCTTGACACAAGACTGATGAGCAGATCACCAGAATGCTCGAACCGAACATCTGAGAACAATAGCGAGAAATAACCCTAGCAAGGGTATAGTTTCGAGAAAATGGTCCGGATGACCTCTTTTCACCTAGAGACTTACAAATCAGAGTCAGAGCACTCAGACTGGTCAGTTAAGTAAAAGGATAGTGAATAGTAAATAGTGAAAAATGCAGTGTCAAGTTACTGGCCAAGACGGCCCTAATTTGACATAAAACTGATATATTTGCAGTCAGCACGCCCAATTTGGTCAATTGGGCACAAACTGTGAATTTTTGTCTGAGAGATACGTAATATCGAGAAGAATGTCAAGAAGACCTTATCTCGCCCCGAAACTGATATATTTAAACTCAGAACGCCCAAATTAGTCAATCAGGCACCTGATATGTTTTTCAAGGTGTGGTCACACAGATCCTGAAAACTAGTCCAGATGACCCCAGACGGATGTAAAACTGATAAAAATGAAATTAGCACGTCCAAATTTGTAAAGAGAGACTGTGTTTGAAATTTCACCCGGGAATGCCTTGGTTTGTGTGCGAAAGGACATCACAGTGTACACACAACTACCGTATAGGAAATGAATAGTACAATAGACTATAATGGGCTCTTAGATATTATAAACTGACTAGGAAATTGCAGTATAAAAATTGGATTCAGAAAATCCAATTTCAGGTGAAAATCAAAACACTAACGAAAAAGGGTCGAATACCGAACGGCAGAAATTAGACTGTAAGGAGAAGACTTTGTAGATCAAATCTCCCACTAGAAAACCATGTGCATTCATTTAGGAAAGGGCCAAACATAGCCCTAATAAATGGGAAAAGTTTTCCCTAAAGTTAGGGATAGGTTGGACAATTTTTGAATAAAATACTCAAACTTTCATCACATGGCCATGAAAAAATGGTTGTTTATTTCGCCTCCTTCCCATGCGCAGCCCACAGCTTCTAGGGTAGAAAAATGGTAACAAAATTTGCCCCTTGATTAGGCTAAAATGGTAGACAATTAATTTGGTTTAAGCTTAAGCAAGTTTGGTTAGAATTGCATATAAAAGGCACACATGACCAAGAGATACCACTTTCTCTCATTTGGCATCCCAAAACACAATTCATTTCTCTCCCTTTCTCTTACTGCAGCCGACCCCTCTAAGTCACCAAAAGCCTCCATTCTCAAGCCATAAATCATACCAAAAACTTACCAAAAATCAACCCCCACAATCTTATGTTAGGAGGAATCAAATCTAAGCCATTCTATGTTCTTCAAGGGTAAGATTTCGAATAGATCTTTGTGGTTTTTAGTTATTGTTTTGGTTTGGTATTAAGAGAAATTATTTTGGTATTTTTGCTACCACAAAACCGACCCTAGCTTCTTGATTCCACATGGCCATTTTTGGTTCCTCAAGCTCATAGTTTGGATTTGTGCTTCAACCATAGCACAAGAGGTAAATCGAAACCCTCCCTTACAAAGTTATTTGTTTTCAAGTTTTTTATCAAGAAATTTATGTGCATTTGTTTATGCACATAGGTTATAATAAGTTTATTTTGAGCCCATAGCTTTTCATTTTTAAGTTTATATGGTCATGGTTGTGTTTACAATTTTTACAAACGGTTATGAGTATATGTGATGCAATGAATGTTTAGGAAGTGGCTAGACACAAATCTGTCCCTAGGAAAAGGCCACGGATTTTGGCCATTTTGACCCCATTAGGTTCTAAATTTGGGATTTGGTAAAACATAATGTTTTGAGAAAATTTTGATATAGTCGTTTTTACATCAAATAGGTTTTGGCCAAAAACGAGATTAAGATAGGTTTTTCAAGTGGTTTTCACTCGGTGCCCAAAACTGGGACTGAAAATCTGAGCCTAGACATAGGTACAGGTTTTGCTAAAAATGAACCCCTTAGATTCCGAACTGAACTTCAGGCTCAACACAAAAGTTTTAGAACACATCAAAATCTTTAAGAAAACCGATGTGGGTTTTACAAATTTGGTCGTTTCAGGCATCAAACAGAGCTATTTTTAAAGTAATGTAAAACTGGAACTTTTACAAAAAACTGGGTACATTGGCCACGGGTTTAATGAGTTAAGGAGCTGTTAGAGTTAGATTTGAGCTCCGAGGTGAACACAAAAATTGTTCATCTCGTCGGGGATGAAAAATTTCATGTTTGCCAATTTTACAAACAAAGTCGTTTTGATCGAGTTTCAAAATAGTATTCAAAAGTACTTCAAAAACCACCCTTAAAATGCAACACCCAAATGTAATTTAACTCTTTGAAAATAAAAATGGTTTTCATAAAAAAGTCCCCCACCTTCCAACAGGGTGGCAAGGGGACGGTTTCAAAAAAAAGAATTTTCCCAAAAAATTTTATAAGTTAACCAAAATGATTTTCTTAAATAACCAAAATGGTGTGGGTAGCCCAATAGGCTACCACACCCAAACAAGCAAAGTAACCTAGTCGATTACTACACCAAGTTTATGCGTAGTAATCCAGTAGGCTGCTTAGTTAACGACGCGTGAGGTAACCGGTCAGTTGACTGGTAGGCGACCCGTCAAGGACCATGTTTCGAAAGACACTGCAAGGAACGATGATTAATCTGTCAAGTAGACAATTAATCAAACACAATACAAGCTAGACACCAAATCCCCAAAGTAGGCCGACAGGGTACCGATGGGCCTCGGTACCATACAGAAACACAAGTTATGGTCACTAACGGTAATAGTGACCTAGGAACAACAGTAGTTAATTTATGAGCAATAAATTAAATTACCAAATATAGAGAAGTAAACCTTAAATAAAGAGCGAATTAGTACCGACGACAATCAGTACCAAACGATTTATCTGCATCAGTCACTAATAGTATTAGTGACACAACAAAAGTGTTAATGGAGTACATTATGTTGATAGGTGGTCACCTGTAACCTGATAAGGCGAGAGTACGAACTTTTGCTTACAATCTAGGTAAGTACAACTCCGCCTACGACATGAATAAAATGAATTTTAAACAATGTTTTCACAAGTATGTTAAGTATGTATGCCATGCACGTGTTGTTGCACAGCATGTATAAGAGCATGTAGTTTCACAATCAAGTAGATTGATGAAAGAACAAGTTAGATGCCATACGTCCCTACCACGTTGGATTTGGGACAGCTTAGAGAAGCATATGGCTAGAGCAGATGAACAAGACGGAATTCAATAGGTGTGTCGTACCGGCCTTTTCAATTGAAGAGGTTTTTAAGTTAAAGTAATTTTAAAGCAAAAAGTTGAGCATCCGTTGATGGCTCTCTTACTTTTTAGTGACCTCGGCTATTACCACTAGTCTGCGCGCACACAGTACTGACACATGGGCCTAAAATAGACAAGAGAAAGAAAAGAGAGTATTGAAGCATAAATGAACATAATCGGATCATGCATACGCATTAGTTCACTATGCTTCTAGTTACAGTAAAATGCATTCTGTACCGATGGTATCTACTATGCATATAGTAAGTAAAGTCTTATATTCAATGTCATGTTATGTGATGATGTGGTATGTGATATGTTACGTGCTATATGACATGCTCATATGATTTTCAAGTATATCCTATGTTTTAAACATGTTTTGCAGTAAACATTTTATACTTACTGGGCATAAAGCTTACGGAGTGTGTTCATGCTGTAGGTAAGCGTCTTATGGCGTAAACCCTAATGGGCAATGACGGCGGCGAAGGCGGATGTGAGGGCGCGGTTACGGATGCCACCATAAGTATTGTCTCCTGCATAGTTTTTGAGTAACAGTATGTTTTGGAACAGTACATAGTATGTATGAATAGTAATCGTTAAATAGTATTCATGATAGCAACCGTTAAATAGTATTTTTGAATAGTATTCATTAAATAATATTTTTGAATAGTAATCGTTATACGGTATTTTGAATAGTAACCGTTATATAGTATTTATGAATAATAATCGTTAAATAATAATTTTGAATAGCAACCATTAAGCAGTATTTTTAGAATAGTAAATAGTTAAAGTATACGTACGTGAATAGTGAAAATGTACGATGTATAAAAAAAATCCCCTAAAATTGTAGTATTAATTACAAGAAAGTATAAGTATCATTTAAAATAGCAGTTTTCAGTGACGGTCTGGGCCACTAAGGGCACGGGGGGTCACAACACAGATCCTAAAAACTAGTCTAGACGATCTCGGACAGACGTAAAACTGTCAAAATTGAAATCAACATGTCTAAATTAGTCAAGAGAGATGTGTGCAAGTACAACATAGTGCAGACACAACCACAGTATAGAAAATGAAAAGTAAATTTGCGTAGAATGGGCCCTTAGATAGTACAAACCAACTAGAAATCATCAGTATAAAAATCAGATTCCAAAAATCTGATTTCTGGGTGAAAATTAAAACACTGCTAAGAAAGGGCCGAACACTACAGTAGAAAACTAGACTACAAAGAGAGCTAAATGCAGATAAATTTTGGCCCTAAAAACTGTGTACCCTAGCTGAAAAAACTATCTAGTTTTGTGGCAAAAATAAGCCCAAAAAGTAATATTAGAAAAGGGGACAAGCTATGACACAAAACCCATTAAACTATACTTCATTTTCCACCACATTCCATCAAGTAATTTTTTAAACTTCTCCCCTTTAAATGGCCGTAGCTCCCTGGGTTGTGATGGATTGAAATGGGCAGGTTTTTGTCCCAAAATTAGCTTAAGGTTGGCTTGATTAATCAAGCTTAAGGTTCATTAATGTTTGTTTAGAGTTGTCTATAAAAGGGTGATCATGCCTTAGGCTATTGCTCTTTCTTTTTCACACCCCAAATATCACAACCCTTTCTCTATCCCTTGCTGCAATCGACTGCTCCTAAGCCCAAAAACCCTCCATTTTCAAGCCAAAAACACAGCTAAGAATTTATCAAAAATTAGCCCCTCAAGCTTGTGTTAAGAGGTTTCATTCCAAGCCACTTCATGTAAGGACACCCATACTCATGTAACCTAAATTCTATATAATGAGAAATTAAGGAATGAATTTAGGTTAGTTTGATGCCTTATAGTGCAAATTCAAGGAACACGGTCAGGTACACGACCATGTAAGAAGCTGTGTACCGATAGGACCGTTGAGTTATTCGAAGTCGTGTAAGTGAACATGATCGTGAAGTGTAACACGGTCAGGTAAGTGGCCGTGTATCGTTCGGGTAAAATGAACGTGTTTCAGGACATGGCCGTGTTGAGCAAGCTCAACTAGTACACGCCTGTGTCTGGACAATACATGCCCATGTTGCCTTGTACATGCCCATGTTAGAACCCGTGTAGAAGGCCGTGTAATAAGCAGAGAGCCGTTACAATGACTCTCCAAAATTCATGAAACTTAATTACTACATGATGAGTAATTAAGTTGAAAATATAGTATATTTTCCAATTGAATAGGTTAAACAGGTACGATACTGTTTAAATACTATTCATGCAGTGAAAGGGAGTAATCGACAGTGAACTCGGCCCACCCTACTATGGTATGAGTGTATGAGACACGCAGTGTCAGGAAATTGGTCCGGATGACCATTTCTTGACACAAGACTGGTGAACGGATCACCGGAACACTCGGACTGAACATCCAAGCACAATAGCGATGAATAACCCTAACAAGGGTACAGTATCGAGAAAATGGTCCAGATAACTTCTTCTCCTCTAGAAACTGACAAAATCAGAGTCAGAACGCTCAGACTAGTCAGTTAGAACAAAAAGCTATGAATAGTAAATAGTGAAAAATGTAGCGTCAAGTTACTGGCCAAAACGACCTTAATTTGACTTAAAACTGATATATTAACGGTCAGTAGGCTCAATTAGGTCAATTGGGCACAAAATATAAAATTTTGTTTGAGAGATACGCAGTATCGGGAAGAGTGTCAAGATGACCTTTACTCACCCCAAAACTGATATATTTAGACTCAGGACGCCCAAATTAGTCAATCGGGCACCAGACACATTTTTTGAGGTGGATCACACAGATCCTGAAAACTAGTCTAGATGACCCCGAATGGATGTAGAACTGATAAAATTGAAATCACCACATCCGAATTAGTCAAGAGAGACTGTGTCAAAAATTTCACGCCCGAACGCCTCGTTTTGTGTGTGCAAGGACAATACAGTGTAGACACAACCATAGTATAGGAAGTGAATAGTAAATTGGTGTAGAATGGGGTCTTAGACAGTATAAAAATTGGATTCAGAAAATCTGATTTTCGGATGAAAATTAGAATACTGCCGAGAAAAGACCGAAAATTGCAGTAGAAAACTCGACTGCGAAGAGAGCAAACACATATGAATTTTTGGCCTCTAAAATCATGTGTCCTTAGCTGGAACACCAGCTGGTTTTGCTGCAGAAAAAACCCAAAAAGTAAGAATAAAATAAAGTGGTAAGTTATGACACATCCATTAAAAAATGTCACAAATCAAGCACATGCCAAGAACCCAAATTTTTTAATCTCCACTCAATTATGGCTACAACTCATTCGGTGGTGATGGGCTGAAATAGGGTAGAAATTTATCCCCAAATTAGCTTAAAGTTGGCTTGGTTAATCAAGCTTAAAGTTGGTTAAAATTTGCTTAGGTTTGTCTATAAAGGGTGACCATACCTTAGCTTGTGTTCATTTCTTTTTCACACTCCAAAACACAACCCATTCTCTCTCATTTTCCCTTGCTGTTGTCGACTGTTCCCAAGCCCCAAAACCCTCCATTTTTCAAGCCAAAAACACAGCCAAAGGATACCAAAAAATCAGCCCCCACAAGCTTGTGTTAGGAGGATTCAATCTAAGCCATTTCAAGTGCATCCAGGGTAAGTTTTTAGGATCCAAACCTTATAGTTTTTAGTTATGGTTTTGAGTTGATATTAAGAGAAATATTTTTAGTGTTTTGCTAGCATAAACTGACCCCCACACCTCCTTGGTCCACATGGTCATTTTGTCATGAAGCCTTAGTTCAAAATCATGCTTGGTTCAAAGTACAAAGGTAAAAACTGAAAACCCTTCCTTTGGTGGTTTAGTTGTTTTAAGATTTTGATCAAGGAATTTATGTGTATTTATTTATGCACATGGGTTGTAATAAGTTTATTTTGAGCCCTTAGCTTTCTATTTTTAAGTTTACGGTTTTGTGGTTGTGTTTACATTTTTACAAATGGAAGTGAGTATGTGTGATGCATGAACGTTTAGTAAAGTGGCTGGACACAAATATGTCCCCAGAAAAAAGCCAAGGATTTTGGCTATTTTGACCCCATTAGGGTCCGAATTTGGGAATTGGTGAAACATGAAGTTTTAAGAAAATTTTGTTACGGCCGTTTTTGCGTCAAGTAGGTTTTGGCCAAAAACAACACTAGAATAGGTTTTTCAAGTGATTTTCATTCGGTGTCCAAAACCAGGGCTGAAAATCCAAACCCATAATTGGTCTCGGGTTTTGTTAAAAATGGACCACTTAGAGTCCGAACTGGACTTCTAGCTCAACATGAAAGTTGTAGAACACGTCAAAACCTTTAAGACAACTCATGTGTATTTCAAAAATTTGTTGTTTCGTGCCTCAAATAGCGCCATTTTTAAAATGATGTAAAACTAGGACTTTTACAAAAAAGAAACTGGGTACATTGGCCACGGGTTTAGTAAGTTTAGGAGCAGTGAGCTCCGAGGTGAACATGAAAATTTTTCATCTCATCGTGGAAGAAAAATTTCATGTTCGCCAAATTTACAAACAAAGTCGTTTCGACTAAGTTTCAAAATAGTTTTCGAAAATAGTTCAAAAACCACCCTTAAAATGCAACACCCAAAATGTATTTTAACTCTTTAAAAATAAAAATGGTTTTCATAAAAATGTCCCCCACCTTCCAACGGGGTGGCAAGGGGATGGTTTCAAAACAAAGAATTTTCCCAAGAAGTTTATAAGTCAACCAAAACAAATTTTCAAAGTAAAACAGTACGGGTAGTCCGGTAGGCTAACACACCAAACAAGCTATAGCGGCCCATTAGGCCAACACACCAAACAAGCCATAGTAGCCTAGTAAGCTACCATACCCAGATAGGCAAAGTAACTCGACCGGTTACTACACCAAGTTTACATATAGTAAATCGGTAGGCTACCCAATTACCAACACGCGAGATAACCGGTCAGTTGACTGGCCAGTAAACTAGTTAAGGACCGCGTTTTGAACAACATTGTGAGGAACGATGATTAATCTGTCAAGAAGATAATTAATCAAACACGATAAATATTAGACACCAAATCCCCAAAGTAGACCAATAGGGTACCGATGGGCCTCGATACCACATAGAAACACAAGTTATAGTCACCAACTATAATGGTAACCTAAGAACGACATTAATTAATTTATTGGGTAGTAAATTAATTAACCACATATAGAGAAGCAAACTCTCATGAGTGAGAGAGAGACTTAGTACCGATAGCAATCCGTACCATATATTAGTCACTAACAGTACCAATGACTCAGCAACCAATATTGATGAGATACGTTATTGATGACAGCAGTAACCTATAAGTTGACAAAGGTGAGAGTACAAGTTTATGTGCAAACTAGGTAAGTACAACTCTGTCTACAGCATGAACAAAATGAATTTAAAGTAATGGTTTTTACAATATGTTAAAGTATGCCTACCATGCACATGTTGTTGCACAGCAAACACAGGAGCATATAGTTTTACAATCGCATAGATTGATGAACGAACAAGTTAGAGGCATACATCTCCATCGCGTAAGATTAGGGGATAGCCTAGTAGAGTATATGGCACAATCAAATAAAGAATTGGGAAATATGAGAATAAGGGTTTCAGTGTAACGGGCCAAGGCCCACAAAATCTAACGATCTGAGGCTTATAATGTATAACAGGCGAAGGCCATAAAATATATCCATAACAGACCAAGGCCCAGGATCAGGGGTGTTATCAATGATCCACGTGTAGTTCGATAATGGCACAAAAGCCCTAAGTAGACATAAGAAAGAAAAGAGAATAACGAAACATAAACGAGCATAATCAGACCATGCATTGTACACGATATGCAATAGTTCACTATGCTTCCATTCATAGTAAAATGCATTTCAGTATGCGGTGCTATCTGTCATGCATATAGTATGTAAAGTTGATTCAGTGATATGATATGTGATGATCTGGTATGTGACATGCTTAATTGATATATATTGATACTGGCATGCTTATATGATTTTAAGTATGTACTATATTTAAACATATTTTGCGGTTAACATGTTGTACTTACTGGGCGTAAAGCTCACAGAGTGTGTTCATGCTGTAGGTAAGCATCCTACGGCTTAAGCAATCAATGGGCAATGATGGTAGTGGAGGCGAATATGAGGGCGAGATTATGGATACACCACGAGTAAATCTTCCACACAGCTTGAGTAACTAGTATTTTTGAATAGTAATAGTAAACAGTATTTTTGAATAGTAACAGTAAACAGTATTTTTGAATAGTAACAGTTAAATGGTATTTTTGGAGTAGTAATAGTTAAACAGTATTTTTGAATAGTAATAGTTGAACATTATTTTTGAATAGTAATAGTTAAATAGTATTATAAGTGTGTATAGGTAATTGAACTCCCAAATGTCTGGACGATGTGTATTTAAAATATACGTAAATGAATAGTAAATACATACGCATAAAAAAAATCCCTAAAATTGGGGTATCTAAGTAAATAGATTTTAAGTAGACACTAATGGTTTACAAGAAAGTATAAGTATCAGTACAAGTTGTAGTTTTTAAGTGATGGTTCGGGCCACTCAGGGCACGGGATGTCACAGTTGGTATCAAACCGGTTTCCTACCACCCTACCTCACATCGCTGCATGCCTGCCTCATCTCTCTAAGTAAGTTAGTTTTTATTCTATAGTATTAATATGTAAGTTAACGTAAGTCATAATGTGTAACTATGGCTGCATCAGTATAGGCTACGCCAGTCGAGCCCTACTAGAGGACAAGGGTTCTGAAGGACAAAATAGTTCGAACACGTACACGGACAAACCAAGCATCCCGGGAGGAAGAACTAATGGCGTAGCTCGCATTTATGCGAGAGATGATGCAGAATCAACAACAAAAACTCGCTCAGCTTAGGGAGCAACTGAATCGACAGGAACCACAACTAGTGGAGGTGCTAGCTCAAGTAGCTCCAGTAGCCCCTGACACCCCTAGAAAGTAAGTGGTACCATCAGTCCAGGCCACACCAGCTCCATCAGCCATGGCTGCTGCCCCGACAGCCAACGTTATTGTGCTAACTCCTAGAGAAGGCGACTGCTATGAGCGATTCCGGCACCTGAAAGTGCCAAAGTTCAAAGGGACCACAAACCCTATAGAGGCCGACGACTGGTTAACAGACATCCAGGTCATCTTAGACTTCATAGGACTGATAGAGAGGGAAAAGATATAATGTGCATCCCTCACCTTATGCAAAGAAGCCTGCCAATGGTGGAAGACCATAGCCATCAGGAGAAATGTTAATGAAATGAGTTGGGCAGACTTCGTTGATGAATTTAAAGAGATGTACTTTAACGATGAGGCCTACATAGTGCAATAGGATGAGTTCAACAATCTACACCAGGGAAGTATGATAGTGATGGAAGCAGTTTAGAAATTCGAGCAGTTGGCTCGACTGTGTCCAGACTTAGTACCGACTGAGAAAGAGAAGGTCAGGAGGATGCTAAAAATGTTTAAGACAGACATCGCCGTCCAAGTCTGTAGCGGTAGCCATGGGCCCATAACGATGGCAGAATACGTCAGCCAAGCCATCTGAGCTGATTATTGGTTGGCTCAGGACAAAGAGAAAAGGGCTCAGATCTACAAAGCCCGAAGGGAGGAAAGGACTCCAAACAAGTCGGCACAAGGGAAGCAGAACCCAGAATCTCAAGAAAGAAGGCAGAATGTGGGGAACGGCCAAAACAGCAGGCAGTCCCACAACACAACAAGAGGAAAGGGAATCAGGGCAATCAAGGTTCACAAAAGGACTTCCCCCAGAAGAGAAATGACCAGGGAGGAGATGACAACAAACACCAAACATGCCCAAAATGCAGAAGGAGACACCCAGGAGAATGCCACTAAGGAACAAGTGACTGTTTCATTTGTGGCAAGGAAGGCTACTACACGAGGGACTATTATTCTAACCTGCAGAATCAACAGAACCCAGCTCATCCCATAAATAATCAACTCCACGCTATGCATACCAGAATTGAAGCCCCTTCAATCGCACAAGGTAGACTGGAAGCCCTAGACAACTAAGGCAGAATCTTTTCTTAGGCGCGTATATATGTATAATGGGAAGCAGTAGCTTATTCCCGCTAGATCTAACCTAACATGTCCTTTTGAGACTATGTACCTAGAAGTGTTTATCACTCCCAATAGACTAAAGTTATGTACTTTTAAAATGATATAAAAAGCAGTGCAGTTTTGCCCAAAGGCTCAGATATAATATTTTCACACAGGACTAGAGTGTGACTGAAAAAGAAAGAGTCAAAAGAGATGTTGAGATCACTATACATAAAATCACGACCGTGCAATGCTAAAGAACTACTCAGAGTAGGAGCATGGATTGCTGTCAAGTGGTATCGATCTTTAGGGCAAGTTGTCCACTAAGTTTTGAGTGGCGATCAATATTCCTACACTCCATGGGAATGTCAGGACTGGTTTCGCACTATTAAGATGATTCCTCGATCGTGCGCCATTGATCAGGATAACTGAGTCCTGTTGGCTGTTGATATCTTTCAAGAAGATACTCTCATGTGCATTAGGATTCTTGTGACCAGGATGAGCTCTTAACTGGGTCAATTTTTGCCATACCACGATCGAGCAAATCTCCAAGAGGAGTCCAACATCAGCACTAGTTTTTCTTATTGGGCAAGCGGGGGAGAGAAACCACCTAAGTGCCCTAGAGTAGTGGACATACGAGGATTTGCTCATCAGACTGAGAGACTGTAGTTGATATCCAGTGATGTAATTCTAAAGTATGCTGTGCACCACGAGGAAACTGATATGGACTTCTACAACACATGTTGAAGAAGGCTCATGACAAAACCAAGGCCGAGCATCAGCTAAGAGAGCTTGAGGACGTCAAGGGAACCCATAGAAGAACCTGAACCAGCCCCTTCATCTTTGAACACCTCCCAAAGGCATGTTGAAGAAGGCTCATGACAAAACCAAGGCCAAGCATCAGCTAGGAGTGCTTGAGGACGTCAGGGGAACCCATGGAAGAACCTGAACCAGCCCCTTCATCTTTGAACACCTCCTAAAGGTGGAGATTAATGACAACAATGACAAGGACCTTCCTGATGATCCGGAGGATGAGACGATGGATGATGATGAAGAGGAGACCTTCGACTACCATAACAAAGGCAAATAGATGGAGATGTATGAGCCTTAAATCATTATAGCCAGTGATGACGAGGCTAGTATGAACAAATGCTCCAACAACCTTCATGGATTTAATGAACTGGGTGTTTAAGGACTTGTAGGGATAAGTTTGTCATCACATTCGTCGATGAAATACTATTATACTCCAAGATGAAAGGAGGAGTATGAAGAACATTTAAGGATAGTATCGCGCATATTAAAGGATCATCAGCGGTATGCCAAGTTCTCCAAGTGCGAGATTTGGCTGGAAGAAGTCCATTTTCTAGGCCACGTGGTCTCCAAGGAGGGAATAACTATCAATCCAGTGAAAATTGAGGTAGTTTGTGCGTGGCCAACTCCGAGGAAACGTGACAAAGATCCGCAGTTTCCTAGACTTAGCAGGATGTTACCGGTGCTTCGTTGAAGCTTTTGGAAGCTAGCTGTTCCACCTTGAGCGCTTACTAAGAAGGGGAAAGAGGTATTAGTGGGTCGATGAGTGTAAGGAGAACTTTCAGGAACTGAACAGAGACTCACGAGTGCTTCAACATTGACCAATTCAGATGCTGGTCAGGGAAACTTCATGATTTATAACAATGCATCCAAGATCGAGTTAGGAGCCGTGTTAATGCAGAGTAAGAGAGTGATCGCGTATGCTTCACAACAACCCAATGACCACAAGAGAACTACTTGTGATGACCACCCTATACGTGTAAACCAAATTATTGTGTAACACATAATTTTGTTTATAATGCAGTGTAAATTACCAATTGAATGCATTAAACGAGTACAGGATCGTTTAATTATTATTCGTGCAATGAATGGGGCTACCGACATGTACAATCGGTCTACCTCGATATATGTGAAAATACACGTGAGACACGTCGTATCCAGAAAACGGCTCAGACGGCTATTTCTTGACACAGAATAGATAAACTAGTCATCAGTATGCTCAGGCTACTCGTCTGAGCACAATAGTGAAATCTTGCTTGATAAATATATCGTACCGAGGAAATAAGTCGAGGTGACAATTTTCTTGACATGAAACGGGTATATTTATAATCAGCAAGCCTAATCAGGTCCATTGGACATGAAGTACGACGTTTTTTCTGAGAGACACGCAGTATCAAAAAAGGAGTCAAGATGACCTATTGTTAGCCCGAAACTAATATATTTAGTTTCAGAACGCCGAAACTAGTCGGTTTAGAACAAAAGGTGATTTCCGATTGGGAATCACACAGATACTGAAAACTGATTTGGATGACCCCGGATGGGCGTAAAACTATTAAAAATGGATTCAGCACATCCAAATTAGTTAGGATAGCCTGTGTCGGACATTATGTGCGAAAAAGTTGTATTACGCACGTGCAATGTCGGTACAGTGTAAGACATAATCACAATGCGGAAATGAATAGTGAATAGTAATTGAGTGGGCTCCTAGGCATTACAACCTAACCAAAAATAGCTAGAAATAACTAGAGTGAAGATCGGAAGCCATAAGTGCAATTTCTGGTGAAAAATAGAATACTGCCGAAAAAGGATCCAAAAATCATAGTAGAAAACTGCGCGCCACAGTATTGACACTAGGGCCCTTCATATAAGAAAAGATAAATGATAATGAAGCATAATTTGAGCATAACTAGTTCATGCATTGTTCATGGTATGCCTTAGTTTTACACATAGTATGCTTCCCAGTTGCATGACATAATATGATATGTTTCTCATGCTATATGCTGTGATTGAATAGCTTGCACTCCGTGAGATGCTACATGATATGTTCTCGTGTTCTGTACATGTTGTAATGCGTGATACATGTGATATATGGTTTATGGTTTACTATGCCACTATGTATGGCTTATGCTTTAAATCCAGTTTTGCGGATGATATGTTGTACTTATTGAACGTTAAAGCTCACATAGTGTGTTCATGCTATACGTAAGTGACCTGCATGCTAAACACTGTTGGACGATGATGGCGGCAGGGCAGATGTGAGGGTGAGGTTATGGATACCACCACCAGAGTCTACTTCCGTAAATTATTTTGAGAGTTTATTTTATGAAAAGTAATTTAACAGTTTGGCATTTTGTGTACGTACATATTAATCCAAATTGTGTTAAGACTTTTGTATGGTTATAAGTATAAGTATGTAGTGGGGAATTGCTAAACATGCTATTCAAAAAAAAATCCCTAAAATTCGGTATCTATAAGTAATAGTTTTTCGAACGAGATAAGTTAAGACAAGTGTTTTCAGTGACAGTTTGTGCCACCAGGGCACGGGTCATCACAATTGGTATCAGAGCCGTGTCCTGCCACCCTACCTCACATCACCGCATGCCAGCCTCATCTATCCAAGTAAGTTAGATTCTGTTTTAAAATTAGTATATAAGTTAATATTACGCGTTCTACATTGTAGCGATGGCCGCTCCAATGGACCCCCACCAGATACATGAAGACCAACAGGCGAGTCAAGCTTTCATCGCTGCACGGCCAGATCAGTTCGATGGTCGACACCGACACTATGAGTTGATGAGGTGGATCCGTGATATGGAAGTTGTGTTCCAAACCTACCACATTCCACCCCGCCTACAGGTGGCCCTGGCGAGCAGTAGGTTACATGGCCCAGCGAGGATGTGCTGGGATGATTGACAAAAGATAGTAGGCCCCATAGAGGACTCGGTGAACTTTTGCCACAAGCTCCGTGTCGCATTTGCACCAACCCCATTCGATGAAGCTCGTAGGAGAGGGCAAGATGTAGAGATCTGGACGGACATGCACGAGAGGCGTTATGATGTCCTTTATGGTATTTGGGATGTTTATGAAGGAGAGACCATTGCACACTACTGCCAGAGGTTTATGGATGGGATGCGACCCTAAATCCCTTTAGATAGGCCTTTTAGAGAGGTGGTTGAGCTCCTATGGAGGGGAGTTCCCTGGTACATGAGGGACCTTGTCCATTACCCTCCGTCGCACGAGCATTTGGGGTGCTTCATCTGAGACATATTGGATGCCGAAGAGGTAGTGATCGGCCCCGAAAACCTTACCCCACCTCATGATGAAGCAGGTCCCACCAACGCTGGAGATGACCCAGCAGAACCAAACCCCCAACCGGTCGGCAAGGACAGCATGGCTGAGCTTCCGCTAAAGGCACTAGAAAACGTCGAAGAACCTATGGAAGAGGATCCTATTCACACAATACCCCTAGCTGTATATTATCCTGAGGAGGTTGACGACAACTATCTTGGCAGAGATGAATGGGAAAAACCCGAACTTGAGCCTCAAATCATCATAGCCAGTGATGACGAGGATAGCTCTGGTTTAGAGGTCGAGGAAGAGGACCCAGAGGAGTTCTTTTTTGATGAGATTGACAACGAAGATGTCTCTGATGTAGAGTCCATTTTGACCTTAGAGTAGCTAAGATGTACTTTAGTATATCCCCTTTTGACCATAAGTATGCATGTATGAGGGAAGGACATAGCCTACTCTCGCTTGATTTAGCTCAGTCCGTTCTTTTGAGTATATGTATTGGGAAGTTTATGCATTCACCACTCCTAACGGACTAACGTTATGTACTTTTATTATGATATATGAAAAGGAATCTAGTTTTGCCCAAAGGCTCCAGATATAACCTTACACACGTAAGCACAATGTGAAGGAAAAGTGCGGGAAGAGTCCTGGCACTCAGGTGGTGTTTCAATGTGATATGGCAATCGTATTGAACATCACAATAGTGAGGAAAAAAAAAAAAGAAAGTTGCATATAAGTATGCTTATAATAGTTAAATAAGAAAGGAAGTTGATATGTAACCTGAGATACAATCTTTACCTTATTTCCTTGCTACATGGTAGGATCCCAAAGAACGGATGGCGAGGACATGAAGGCAGATGACGCAACCTTCCCGAGAGGAAGAATTGGCAGCACAGCTCGCAGCCTTACACGAAATGGTAGAGAAACAATAATGAGAGTTGGCCTAACTTAGAGCCCAACTGGGCCAACAGAACCAAGTGTCACCCACGACAGGGGTACCAACTCGAGAAACCCCATCGGCATCTGAAACTCCACAAGAACAAGTGACTCCCCTGCCCTAAGAGATCTTGAATCGGCGCGAGATCCTTGAACCATCACCAGTGCTCCCAGTAGCAACAGCAAGTGTTCTTCCGTCAACCCACTGGGGAAGCAATCTATATGAAAGGTTCAGGCGCATGAAGGTGCCAGAGTTTGAGGGAACCACCAACCTGATTAAAGCGGATGATTGTTTGGCCAAAATTTAGATGGTCCTAGACCCTATGGGCCTGATAGATAGAGAAAAAGTATTATGTGCATCTTTTACCCTGCGTAAGGAGGCGCTGCAGTGGTGGAAAACCATGTCAATCAGGAGGAACATCCAAGAGATGACCTGGAATCAATTCATCGAAGTTCAAGCAAATATATTTCAATGAAGAAGCGTTAGCGGTACAACAGGATGAGTTCAACAATCTACGACAGGGAAGTATGACTGTCATAGAAGCAGTCAGGAAGTTCGAACAACTGGCTCGACTCTATCTGGATTTAGTTCCCACTGAAAAAGAGAAGGTTCATCGGATATTGAAGATGTTTAGGACTGATATTGCTATGCAAGTTTTCAATGGTAGCCATGGGCCAGCTACGGTAGCGGATTGTGTCAGTAGGGCCATCCAGACCGAGTACTGGCTGGCACAGACAAGGAGCGGAAGGCTCAATTTTACAAGACACGAAAAGAGGAGAAGTCTCAAGCAAAGCAGACTCAGGGGAGTCAGAACCTGGAATCACAACATCGAGGGTAGACCATAGGGACCAGCCAGAACAACCGGTAACCCCACCCCAATAACAAGAGAAAGGGGAACACCAATAATCAAGGTTCCCAGATGAATTTTCCTCAGAAAAGAAACAATCGTGGAGGGAACAACAACCAGAAACCGCAGTGCTTGAAGTGCGAAAGGAACCATCTTGGTGAATGCAGACAGGGAAAGAGTAGTTGTTTCATTTGTGGCAAGGAAGGCCACTATACTAAGAACTGTTATTTAAACCCTCAAAATCAGCAGAATCAACCCCGCTCAGTGAATAGCCAACTCCATGCTGCCCAGACCAGGATTAAAAGGTCATTAATCACGTAAGGCAGGCTCGAAGCTCCAGAAACCCAGGGAAGGATTTATGCTTACACCAGAGACGATGCTGAAGCTGGGACATCTGCAGTGGTGACAGGTCAGCTTTCTGTCACCAACTCAAGTGCATTAGTGTTATTTGATTCTGGAGCCATACACTCCTTTATATCATCTGAGTTTGCTAGGAGGCTAGATAGGGGTTTAGATAAGATGAAACAAACTTTCAGAACTGCACTTCCCTCAGGGAAGGTTTTACTGTCTAATTATTGGCTACGACATGTGTCAGTAATTATTTGTGGTCGAGAACTGAACGTCAACCTAATCATCATCGACATGTACGACTACAATGTGATCTTGGGAATGGATTTTCTTGCAAAATACAACGCCATCATCGGCTGCAGGAGGTGAAAAGTTTCCTTTGAACCCGTGGGATGTGAGAAGTGTTAGGAAATGCCCTAAGTATTAGAGACATTTTGATGTATTCATTTTGAACTGGATAATAAAATTATACATAGAGGTTATTCATTACATTGCTATCTGTCCTCGTCTTATTTACATGTTAAAGTAAATGTAAGCAAATATGGCTCACTGACTGCTTGTGTTAAAACTGTTAGAACGTTGCATTAATGGATTTTTTGTATGCGAGAAGACAATGTTCTAAAGTTAGCAGTCTAAACTATGGTCTGTAGTCTATGGGGTTAGACCGAGCATCTAACTCATGTTAAGACTATTATGTTGTCTAAAGCCTTAGAGGGGACGGTCTGTCTTGACTGTCTGGAGCTGGACTCCCAAGTAGAGACATGGATATGTTGCTCGGTGGTGACATATTAGACCGGGACTAAAAGCGTGATCGATCTACGTAGTCCGCTATGAGTGGATCAATCTGCTTTTGATGTTCATTGTGCAATAACCTTAATCCTGAGTAAATGAACTACTTCATGTATATGACTTGTGTACTTTGATGTTCCAATGGCTAAAGCGTCTCAGAGGTAGTAAGCTTATAGACCGGTTCGTTGGGTGCATGACTTGTATACGATGAAGGGTTTGTTTGCAGATATCGGAATCATAGCTCTGAGGAGTTAAAGGTATCCTCTTAAAGGCATTATACTGAATGTGAAAATGGACAAGGCCTTGGGTCGTCTGCTGGGCAGATGACTTCTTATTCACATATGGTGAATAATCATTTTCTTGATTCGGTAGTATAATGGAACTTTAAGATAGCCTGATCAGTAGGATTAAACGGACTTTGACCTAAGGCTGATCATGGATATCATATGAGGGTTTTGCATATATGACAAGGTCATTGGATGGTAGCTCGTCACAGGCTTACGTAATACGGTATATAATTGGGAGTTCAGTTTCAGGTTTATAGTGGTGTGACTCTGAAATTAGTGATCATATGATTGAGTTGATCGGTACAGAATGATGATCATATGGAATCATGGGAGCCCGATTATATATGTCCAATCAGTCCCTCTACTAGCTCCACACAATTCCTTAACGTTTGGCAAATTGATTTGTGTATGCTATTGGCTAGTTTATTATGCATGGATGGTGATGACACAGGATTAGGATGGTAGACAAGATTCTCTCCGGTTGAATTCAGATTTTGTTTTGGATAATAGAGTACACAATTATTCGAACTCCAAATAAAGTTGCCATGATTTTATTTGAGATTGGATTGGAGTTGTAGAAAATTATCCATGAGAACAAGAATATGAAATACAACCGTTTTGTGGAATTTGAAATTTGAATTTTGAAATTTGAAATTTGAATTTTGAAATTTGAAATTTGAATTTTGAATTTGAAATTTGAATTTGAAATTTGAATTTGAAATTCGAATTTGAAATTTGAATTTGAAATTTAAATTTGAAATTTGAAATTTGAAATTTGAAATTTGAATTTGAAATTTGAAATTTGAAATTTGAAATTCAAATTTTGAATCACAGTCCAAGTAGGATTCGAATTTGTTGTGGAAAATCCACAAGGTTTGAAATTCGAATTTGAGTTGGATTTGGAGAGGATAATCTTGTTAGAATCCTACTTGAATTTTGAATCCAAATCCCAACAAAAGTGGGCGAATTTTTTGAGGATAATCCTCAATGGAAAATTCGGTTTTTGTAGATAAGATTCAAGGGAAAATTCAAGTTTCAATCCTAGTTGAATTTGGATTCTCTCCCTCCCTAAAAGTGGCTGAAATTTTGGAGCCTTAATCCTAGGAAATTCGGTTATTTTTGGATAAGATTGAGATGAGATTTAGCTTGAAAAATCCTAGTGGAATTTTGATTCTTCCTTATCCTAAAAGTGGTCGAAAATTTGGAGAAGATTTTCTCCTAAAGATTTCGGATTTTTTGGTTGAAAAAGGGAGATAAAATTCTAGTTAAAATCTTGTTGAGATTTGGATTGGATCTATCCTAAGAAAACCGAATTTTTAGTGGAGATTCTCCCTTGGAAAAATTCGAATTTTATGGATTTGGATAAGGGAAAATATCTTTTCCTAATCCAATTCAACTTCAGAGATTCACCTCATGCAGGTCTATAAATAGAGGTCCTGCCACTCCAGTTCTCTCAGACCACAGACTCTCAGGTGAGCAGGCTTATTGTTGCACAGCTCATCGTGACAATAAAGTTCTTTAGAGATCTGGGTGGTCGGAAGAAGACTAGCAGTGCTAGCATACCGATCGAGGTTCAGAGTGCCCACACACTCAGCCATTCGGGAATTGGAGAATAGTAGAGAAGGCTAGTTGGTTGAAGCCTCCGGTCATTCTCCTCCTACATATTGGCGTCCTTGAGGTATGAGTTTTAATTGTTGTTGATTTATTGTATATGGCATCATGAGATATTTAACGTGTAATGACCGCCATTTTCATGGCACCTACTTACCATGTAATAAGTCATTAAGGAATAAAATGGACATAATTTAATGTCTTTTAGTACAATTTAAGAAACATGGTCAAGTACACGACCGTGTAAGAGGCTGTGTACCGCTCAGATAGATGAATGTGTTTCAAAGACATGGCCGTGTTGAGTAGTCTCAACTAGTACATGCTCGTGTCTGAAATGTACACGCCCGTGTTGCGTTGCACACGCACGTGTAAGAGTCTGTGTAGAAGGCTGTGTAATGAGCCGAGAGCCACTGTAATGACTCTCATGAATTATGAAACTTAATTACTATGTAATGATGTAATTAAGTTAATAAGTACAGTGTGCTTTTCAGTTGAATGAATTAAACAGGAATAATAACGTTTAATTACTATTCATGCAGTGAAAGGGGTAATCGACAGCGAAATCGGTCCACCCTATTATGTGAGTATGCGTTGAGACACGCAATATCAAGAAACCGGTCTAGACGACCATTTCATGATACAGAACTGATGAGCTAGTCATCAGTACGCTCAGACTGGTCATCTGAGCGCAGCAGTGATAATTGCCCTAATAGATGTACAGTATCGAGAAAAGTGGTCTAGATGACCTCTTCTCGCCCATAGACTGACAAAATCAAAGTCAGAACGCTCAGATTAGTCAGTCAGATAGTGAACAGTGAATAGTGAATAGTGAATAGTGAGAAACGCAGTGTCAGGTTAGTGGCCAAGACGGCCTTAATCTGGCACAAAACTGATATATTAATAGTCAGCAGGCTCAATCTGGTCAATTGAGCATAGAATGTAGATTTTGTTTAAGGGATACGCAGTATCGGGATGAGGGTCAAGACGACCTTTTCTCGCCCCGAAACTGATATATTTAGACTCAGGACGCCCAAATTAGTCAATCGGGCACCTGACACGTTTTTCGAGACGGGGTCATGCAGATCCCGAAAACTGGTCCAGAAGACCTCAGATGGACGTAAAACTGATAAATTTGAAATCAGCACGTCCAAATTAGTCAAGAGAGACTGTGTTTGAAATTTCACGCGAAAACGCCTCGTTATGCGTGCACAGTGTCAACACAGTGTAGGCCTAACCACAGTATCAAGAAATTGATCAAGATGACCTCTTCTTGATATAAAACTGATATATTTGGAATCAGAATGCTCAAATTAGTCATTTGAGCACAAAAAGTAATTTTTGACCGGGAACCATACAGTATCGGGAAACTGGTCGAGACGACCTCGGATGAAGATAAAACTGATATATTTGGGTTCAGCACGCCCAAATTAGTCAGTATAGCCTATCTTAAAATTTTTCAAAAAAATTAGTATAAAGGAGGAAATTTTGGGGATTATAGAAAAATAGCCCCCATATTTTTCCAAATCACATTTTCTCCCTCCCATACCACACGAAGATGAACAGTGACCAACTATCGAATCCGGCCTCCGTTTTTGACACCGCCGGCACCATTGGAAAGCTCTCGACGAGCTGATTCCAACGGTGGGCCGAGTCGACCGAACCGATGCCGGAGCACGCCGCACGCGCCGGCCAAAGCCGCCGGTGGCCGAATTTTTCAAACCGCCGTATCTCCGCCGTCCGACGTCCAAATGCCACGATTCCGGTCCCAATGGATTCGTGGTGAAGAGTAGAACAAAACCCAGGCTTCATTTCACATCAACAGCCGCCGAATCGCGCCGCCCCAGGTTCGCCGTCGCCGTCGCCATCGCCGCCGTCGGATCTCGCTATTCCGGCGGAGTTGAGTTGCAAGGTCGGTGTCAAAATGCTCAGAACAACACGTAGATCAAAAGCCCCAAATCAATTTTGGGCAACAACGCCGGAAAAATGAAGATCCAACGCCGCCGCCGTCGCCGACTTTTCGAGAGCCGATTTCCGGTGATAGGAGCCTCGATTCGTGAAATTGACACCACCAATGGGTTCCTCTCGTCGAGATCTTCAAGATGGTGGTCGCCACTTCCATCGCCGCCGTGGTCAACGCCGGTCAACGGCGACCCGGAGACCGAAAATTGAAGAATGGCCCGTTGGCCTATTTTCGACGTTCCGGACACATCCGCGGCATCGGATTTGCAAACTGGAGTTTCAAAAGTGAAGAACGACGATTCAAAGATTGCACGGTCGAGACCCAACGGTTCGTCCGACCGCTGACGGGAACGATTTTGGTAGTAGTGTTGATCTATTTATTCCTCAATTTAATATTGGAAATAATTATGTATTAATTATGGTTTAATGACTTGAGGAATTGTAAGAAAAAAGGGTGAAATATCGAAAAAGAAAATGTGAATATTTTTACATAAAAAGCGGAGCTTTTACGTAAAAATTAGGCCTCTGGTTTAGTACGTGGCAGGTTAGAATAGGTTAGATGGTTTTGAGGCGTTTCCTAAACGCCGGAAACCCAAAAATTAAGCGGAAATGCTGCCGAAATTTCTAAAACGGCACAAAGGGGTATTTTAGGAAACGAGGGCTGAAAATGTGATCGGGATGGAAACCCGAGCTCCCTCGATGACCTAGGTCCGGGAAAGAAGGACGGACGTTGTGAGGATTAGTGAACCGCCCCATTAGAAATTTCGTAATGTAAGAAAACGACCCCTAGATCAGAATAGTGCCACCCGAGGAACGGGTGTGATCTAAGTATAAAATTTGGGGTGATTACATCGGTAACGGTAACCCGATAGGCTAAATAGTCATACGAGAGGTATTCAGTATGTTGACTGGTTGGTTAGCCAGTCAAGGACCAAGTCGGAATGGGATAGTGAGAGACAGTGATTAATTTGTCAAGTAGACAAATTAATCAAGCACGATTAAAAAAAATTAGATATCAAATTTCCCAAAGTAGAGCAGTCGGGTACCGATAGGCATCAGTACCACACAACGATAAGTTTATTAGTTCCTAACGATAGAGTGACCTAAGAGCGATGTTAATTAATTTATTGGGTAAATAAATTAATTAACAATGATTAGAAAATCAAATTCTTAAGAAGAGGGCAATTAGTACCGATAAGGATCGGTACCACATAACGAGAATTTTTGTTAGTCACTAATGACCACGGTGACCTAAGAGTGAATGTTAATGTAATGCATTATGATTACAGGGAGGTACCTGTATTGTGACGGAGGCGAGAGTATAAACTGTCTGCTGACAGGTAAGTACAACTCCGCCTACAGCATGGATAAAATGAATTTAAAATGATGCTTTTCCAGTATTTTAAGTATGTATCTTGCACACGATGCTGCACAGCATACATAAGAGCATATAGCTTCACAATCGAGTAGATTGATGAAAGAACAAGATAGAAGCCATAGATCCCTACCGCGTAGGATTGGGGACAGCTTAGAGAAGCGTATGGCTAGAACAGTTAAACAAGATGGAAATAAATAGGTGTGTCGTACCGGCTCCTTCAGTCGAAGGGGTTTCCAGTTAAAGAAAGTTCAGGCCACAAGTTGAGCATCAGTTGATGGCTCTTCGGCATTAGTTGACCTCGGGCGTTACCGTTGGTCTGCGCGCACACGGTACTGACACATGGGCCCTAAATAGACAAGAAAAGAAAAGAAAAGAAAAGTTTGAAGCATAAATGAACATAACCGGATCATGCATTAGTTATAGTTCGTTATGCTTTCTTTTTCAGTAGAGTGCATACAGTACACGATGCTTCTGTTATGCATAAAGTATGTGAAGTTTTATATTCAGTGTTATGACATGTTATGTGATGACATGATATGTGAGCTGATATGTAATATGCTTATATGGTATGTGATTTATTAAGTGATATATGTCATGCCTATGATTTTACGTAAGTGTTATGTTTTAAACATGTTTTGCGGTTAACATGTTGTACTTACTGGGCGTAAAGCTCACGGAGTGTGTTCATGCTGTAGGTAAGCATCCTATAGCGTAAACATCAAGGGACGATGATGGTGGCGGAGGTGGATGTGAGGATGAGGTTATGGATACACCGCGAGTATTCTTCCGCACAGTATGAGTACATAATATTTTGAATGGTGACAGTTAAATAGTATTTTGAATAGTAAAGGTTAAATGGTATTTTGGAACAGTAAACAGTATATGTACGAGTAGTATATTTAAATAGTATCTGGTGAATAGTAATCAGATAAACATGTATATAATTATGTATGTATAATTGAAATCCTTATGTTTTTCAAATTCCGCATTTTAATAGTATGCGTACGTGAATAGTAAATACGTACGTGTATATAAAAAAAAAAAAAAAAAATCCCTCTAAATTTATAGTATTAAATTCAGCAAGTTTAAGTATCGTTTTTAAAGAAGCAAGTAATAGAGTTTACAGTGACGGTCCGGGCCGCTGAGGGCACGGGGCGTGACAGTTGGTATCAGAGCGGTTTCCTGCCATCCTACCTCACATCGCCACATGCCTGCCTCATCTGTCCAAGTAAGTTAGTTTTATATTTTTAGTCAGTAAATGTTTCTCTATTGAAGATAACATTTTATAGTAATGAGATGACGAAACCTATGATGGCGAGAATAAGACGAAGAGATGCTGAGATCATTATACGTAAATCACGACCGTGCAGTGCTAGAGAACTGCTCAAAGAAAGGACATGGATTGCTGCCCGAGTTGTACCGATCTTCAGGGCTAGTTGTCCATTAAGTTTCGAGTGGCAAACAGTACTCCTGCACTCCATGAGAATGTCAGGACTGGTTTCATGTTATCAAAGTGATTCCCCGATTGTACGTCATTGACCAGGATAACTGAGTCCTGTTGGCTGTTGATATCTCTCTGGAAGATACTCTCGTGTGTATCGGGATCCTTATGACCAGGATGAGCTCTTAACTGTGTCGAGTTTCGCCATACCACGATCGAGCCAATCTCTGAAAGCAGTCCAGCATCAGCCTTAGTTTTTCTTTATAGGCAAGCGGGGAGTGAAACCACCTAAGTTCTCTAGAGTTATGGATATACGAGAATTTGTTCATCGGACTGAAAGACTGCAGCTGATGTCCGGTGATACAGTTCTAACGTATGTTGTTCGCTACAAGGAACCGATATGGACTTCTACAATACATGCCGAGACAAAAGTGGATCAAGACAGAAGAAGACTCAAAGAGAGAAAGAGACCTTGCCAAACAGAATTAGAAGAGCGATCAAATAGGACTAGCAAGCCTTATTAAGGAGATAGTGAACGCCGAGAGAAAAGTGCTCAACCCCGGGAACTCTACACAAGCCCAAGGCATTATAGCAGCCGCCATTATGGAGGGTGACCCGGTAGAACCAGCACCCCAACTGGCCGATGAAGAGTTCATGGCCGAGCACCAGCCAGAAGTACACGAGGGCAATAGGGAGCCAATGGAGAACCCCGAACCAGCCCGTATGTCTCCCGAACACCCCATGGAAGAGGAAGATGACAAGACTCTTTTCGACGCCCATCCCGACGATGAGGGAAAGGAGATCCCCAATCGCTTTAGTAATGACGAAGTCATCATAGCCAGCGATGACGAGGTCAGTTTCAGCTGAGAAGAAGAAGAGAACCCAGAGGAGTACTCACTCAGTGATAGTGACGATGAGGAGATGCCTGATACTGAATCAGGATTATCCTTCCAATAGTAGTAACCCTTCTGCGGGAATGTTAGTTATGAAAATATATAGAGGGAAGCAGTAGCTCTCCCCCGTCAGTTATAGCATAATGTACTTGTTGGGATCGTATAGGGGAAGTGTGTGTCACTCCCACTGAACTAGAATCTTGAATATATGTATATATATTATGTGAAATATATTATGAGATAAGTAGTAAAGCTTTGCCCTAGGGGCCAGATATAATATTTTTCCACAGTGTGAGTATGATATGACAGAAAGTGCAGGACGAATCCTAGCACTCAGACGATGTCCCAATACAATGCGGTAATTGTATTGAACATCACAGTATGAGAGAAAGAAAGATGGATATAGTGTGTATATTTATATCCATAATGTTTAAGTAAGATTGTTAAGTAAGAAAGAAAATGATATGTGATACGAGTCCCAAGTACAGAATTTAAGAGACTTATATTTTCCTTTTTCGCTGTACGATAGGGTTACATAGGAAAACATGGCAAGAATGAGAGCTTAGTTAAACCCAGCATCCTGAGAGGATGAGTTGATAGCACAGATCGCAGCCATGCGAGAGATGATGGAGAACCAGCAGCGGGAGCTAAACCAGCTTAGAGAACAGCTGGGCCAGCAACCCCAGGCACCACAGTCAGTAGAGATGCCAGCACAGGAGGCTCTAGCAGCCCAGAAACTCTGAGGGAGCAAGCAGCTCCTTCAGCTCAGGAAGCACTAGCACCCATAGTAATGGCTGCTTTCGTAGCAGCAATTATTTTCTGCCAATCCCTAGGGAAGGCGACTTGTATGAGAGATTCCGACGCATGAAAGCGTTAGAATTCTTAGGAATCACCAACCCTATAGAGGCCGATGATTGGCTAACGGATATCCAAGTAATCTTGGATTTTATAGGGTTAACAGATAGAGAGAGAAAGTGATGTACGCATCCTTCACCCTGCGCAATGTGGCGCGTTAGTGGTGGAAGATGGTAACCATTAGGAGGAACATTAGAGAGATGAGCTGGAGCGATTTCATTGAGGAATTCAAGGAGACGTACTTCAACAAGGAAGCACTAGCAGCGCAGTAAGACGAGTTCAACAACCTGCGCAAAGGTAGTATGACTGTTATGGAGGCAGTCAAGAAGTTTGAGCAGCTGGCTCAACTTTTTCCAGATTTAGTACCGACTAAAATGAGAGAGTCAGACGAATGCTGAAGATGTTCAAAATGGAAATCGCAGTTTAGGTCTGTAGCCGAAGCCACGGACCAGTGACACTAGCAGAATGTGTCAGCAAGGCTATCTGAACTGAGTACTAGTCGGCTCAGGATAAGGAGCGAAAGGCGCAGAATTTTAAGGCACGAAAGGAGGAGAAAACGCAAGCTGAGCAGGCTCAGGGGAAGTAAAACCCCGAGTTACAACACAGAGGACAGAATGTGGGAACCGGCCAGAATAGTAGGCATTCCCATAATAACAACAAGAGAAAAGGGGAATTAAAGCAATCAAGATTCACAGGAGAATTTCCCCCAGAAGAGAAACGACCAGGAAGGAAATGATAGCCAACTCGACGTGCACGAAATGCGGAAAGAGGCACTCAGGAGAATGTAAGCAAGGAGTAAGTGGTTGTTTCATCTGTGGCAAGAAAGGCCACTATGCCAAAAAAAAAAAAAAAGGCTTAGGACACAACGTTGTCATAAACTGTTGAAGGCGAAAAATCATTTTCGAACCAATCGGATGTGAAAAGTTCATCTACAAGGGTTTGTCGCCAGAGCAACCAAAGACGATGATATCAGCAGTGAAGGCTCGCGAGATACAATCCAGTGGATGCACGGACTTCCTAGTATACGTAGCAGATAAGACTCAAGGAATAGAGATAGGACCCGACAACGTACCGATAGTCAGGGAATTCATGGAGATATTTCTAGAAGATCTTGCAGGACTCCAACCAGAGCGCAGGATCTCGTTCGAGACTGAACGTCTACTAGAATCAGCCCCATCTTTGAGGCCCCCTACAGAATAGGCCCTATATAGCTAAAGGAGCTCCAAGCCCAGCTAAAGTACTAAATAGATAAGGGATTCATGCGATAGAGCTATTCACCCTGGAGAGCACCCATACCATTCGTGAAGAAGAAAGATGGACCACTGAGAATGTGCATCGACTACAGAGAGTTGAACAGGATTACGATTAAGAATAAGCATCTGTTGCCGCGAGTTAACGATCTATTTGATCAGCTCCAAGACGCTGTAGTGTTCTCGAAGATCGATCTACATCCCGAGTACCATCAACTACAAATCAGGAATGAAGATGTACCCAAAACAGCATTTCAAACGTGGTACGGACATTACGAGTTTCTGTTCATGTCACTCAGATTGACGAACGCACCAGCAACTTTCATGAACTGGATGAACCGCATGTTCAAGGACTATTTGGATAAGTTTGTCATTGGGTTCATCGATGACATACTTATACACTCTAAGACGAAGGAAGAGTACGAAGAGCACTTAATTATCATTTTGCGCATGCAACAGGACCATCAGTTATACACCAAGTTCTCCAAGTACGAGTTTTGACTGGAGAAGGTCCATTTCTTAGACCACGTAGACCCCAAGGAAGGAGTATCTGTGGACCTGGCGAAAATTGATGCAGTTAGCACGTGGCCAGCTCAGAGGAACGAAACGGGAATTCACAGTTTCTTTAAACTAACAGGATGTTACCTACACTTAGTCGAAGGCTACTCAAAGTTAGCTGCTCCGCTCACAGCGCTCACCAAGAAGGGAAAGAGGTATAAGTGAATCGATAAGTGTGAGGAAAGCTTTCAAGAGCTAAGATGAAGACTCATAAGCGCTCCAATGCTGACCATTTCAAATGTTGGTCAGGGAAGCTTTGTGATTTAAGCGCCACATCTAAAACCAAGTTGGAAACTGTGTTGATGTAGAGTGGTAGAGTAGTCGCGTATGCTTCACGACAACTCAAAAAACCTTGAGAAGAGCTACCCAACGCGTGATCTGGAGCTAGTAGCGATAGTTTTTACGATAAAAACATGGAGGCACTACCTGTACGGAGTCACGTGCGAGATTTACATCGACCACTAGAGTCTCAAATGTATCTTCACGCAGAAAGAGCTCAACATGAGGCAGCGTAGATGGCTAGAGTTGGTAAGGATTACGACCGTGAGATCCTATACCATCCAGGGAAAGCCAATAAAGTGGTCAATGCGTAGAGTCAGAAGCATATTACTATGCCTATGGCTATTAGTGCCTTGTCAAGAGCGCTACAAAGGAGTTATGCGACAGCAAGATCAAGATTTTGATAGGGGGATTGTCTAACATGACCCTCCAATCGACGCTCCAAGAAGAGATCAAGATCGGTCAAGATTTTGATTTGTCCCTGCTCAAGTCCAAAAAAGGAAGCTATAGAGGACAAGGGTTCAGAGTTTAAGATCCTTAAGGACGACATACTCTACTACAGAGATAGAGTATGTGTTCTAAAAGATGAAGAACTCAAGAAGCGAATCCTTTTGGAACCTTACGAGACGTCATATTCCGTACATCCGGTAGCGAATAAGATGTACAAGTACCTAAAGGAAAGTTTTTGGTGCCTTGGAATGAAGAATGACATTGTCGAGTTCGTTGCCAGCTGCCTTACGTGCCAGAAGGTTAAGGTAGATCACCAGCGCTCAGCAGGATAATCGTAGGAAATTAAGTTACCCGAGTGGAAATGGGACCAGATTACGATGAATTTCGTAATCGGATTGCCGAAGACGTCAAACGATAATGATGCAATCTGGGTGATTGTAGAAAAACTGATGAAATCAGTTAGATTTTTAGCAATGAAAGTTAGCTACTCGGTGGAACGACCAGTAGAAATTTATGCGGCACAGTTCGTGAAATGGCACGGAATACCAGAGTCGATCGTCTCAGATCGTAGTGGACGCTTTACCTCCAGATTTTGGCGAAGTGTTCAGGCTGCATTACGGTCCAAGTGAGAGTTCAGCACAGCATTTCATCCTCAGACCGACAGTTAGTCTGAGTGGACCATACAGATGTTAGAGGACATGTTGAGACCTGCGTCCTAGACTTCAAAGGAAATTGATATCAGAAGCTACCATTGAGCGAGTTCTCGTACAACAGCAACTATCATTCCTCGATAGGAATGGCACCGTACGAGACACTCTGTGGAAAGAAATGCAGATCTCTGGCTCATTAGTACGAGTTTGGAGAGAAACGAGTAGTTAGCTCGGACATCATCAAGAATACCATGTCAGACGTGAAGCTGATACGAGAAACGTTAGATACAGCGCACAGTCGACAGAAGAATTTTGACGATAAGCGCCGTAGACCCCTCAAGTTTCAAGTAGGAGATTCGGTCTTTTTCAAGGCGGCACCCATGAAAGGGGTGATGCGCATTGAAAATAAAAGAAAGCTCAGTCCTAGGTACATAGGACCCTTGAGATAATAGAGAAAGTCGGGAAGGTGGCTTATAGACTAGCACTTCCTCCCGAGTTAGTTACAGTGCACAATGTCTTTCACGTTTTGATGTTAAAGAAGTACGTGCCAAACAGCTCCCATGTTCTTAGCCAAGAATCCGTTGTAGTATACGCTGATCCGACGTACGAGGAGAGACCCGTGCGGATCCTAGTCAGAGAGGAGAAGGTACTTAGGAATGAAGTATACCGCTAGTAAAAGTGTTGTGGCAGAATCATAGTGTTGAGGAAGCCACATGAGAATGGGAAGAAGACATGAGAAGAGACTTCCCGGAATTATTCTAATTTTCGAGGACGAAAATTTTGTAAGGGGGGTAGGTTGTAATGACCGCCATTTTCATGGCACCTACTTACCATGTAATAAGTCATTAAGGAATAAAATGGACATAATTTAATGTCTTTTAGTACAATTTAAGAAACATGGTCAAGTACACGACCGTGTAAGAGGCTGTGTACCGCTCAGATAGATGAATGTGTTTCAAAGACATGGCCGTGTTGAGTAGTCTCAACTAGTACATGCTCGTGTCTGAAATGTACACGCCCGTGTTGCGTTGCACACGCACGTGTAAGAGTCTGTGTAGAAGGCTGTGTAATGAGCCGAGAGCCACTGTAATGACTCTCATGAATTATGAAACTTAATTACTATGTAATGATGTAATTAAGTTAATAAGTACAGTGTGCTTTTCAGTTGAATGAATTAAACAGGAATAATAACGTTTAATTACTATTCATGCAGTGAAAGGGGTAATCGACAGCGAAATCGGTCCACCCTATTATGTGAGTATGCGTTGAGACACGCAATATCAAGAAACCGGTCTAGACGACCATTTCATGATACAGAACTGATGAGCTAGTCATCAGTACGCTCAGACTGGTCATCTGAGCGCAGCAGTGATAATTGCCCTAATAGATGTACAGTATCGAGAAAAGTGGTCTAGATGACCTCTTCTCGCCCATAGACTGACAAAATCAAAGTCAGAACGCTCAGATTAGTCAGTCAGATAGTGAACAGTGAATAGTGAATAGTGAATAGTGAGAAACGCAGTGTCAGGTTAGTGGCCAAGACGGCCTTAATCTGGCACAAAACTGATATATTAATAGTCAGCAGGCTCAATCTGGTCAATTGAGCATAGAATGTAGATTTTGTTTAAGGGATACGCAGTATCGGGATGAGGGTCAAGACGACCTTTTCTCGCCCCGAAACTGATATATTTAGACTCAGGACGCCCAAATTAGTCAATCGGGCACCTGACACGTTTTTCGAGACGGGGTCATGCAGATCCCGAAAACTGGTCCAGAAGACCTCAGATGGACGTAAAACTGATAAATTTGAAATCAGCACGTCCAAATTAGTCAAGAGAGACTGTGTTTGAAATTTCACGCGAAAACGCCTCGTTATGCGTGCACAGTGTCAACACAGTGTAGGCCTAACCACAGTATCAAGAAATTGATCAAGATGACCTCTTCTTGATATAAAACTGATATATTTGGAATCAGAATGCTCAAATTAGTCATTTGAGCACAAAAAGTAATTTTTGACCGGGAACCATACAGTATCGGGAAACTGGTCGAGACGACCTCGGATGAAGATAAAACTGATATATTTGGGTTCAGCACGCCCAAATTAGTCAGTATAGCCTATCTTAAAATTTTTCAAAAAAATTAGTATAAAGGAGGAAATTTTGGGGATTATAGAAAAATAGCCCCCATATTTTTCCAAATCACATTTTCTCCCTCCCATACCACACGAAGATGAACAGTGACCAACTATCGAATCCGGCCTCCGTTTTTGACACCGCCGGCACCATTGGAAAGCTCTCGACGAGCTGATTCCAACGGTGGGCCGAGTCGACCGAACCGATGCCGGAGCACGCCGCACGCGCCGGCCAAAGCCGCCGGTGGCCGAATTTTTCAAACCGCCGTATCTCCGCCGTCCGACGTCCAAATGCCACGATTCCGGTCCCAATGGATTCGTGGTGAAGAGTAGAACAAAACCCAGGCTTCATTTCACATCAACAGCCGCCGAATCGCGCCGCCCCAGGTTCGCCGTCGCCGTCGCCATCGCCGCCGTCGGATCTCGCTATTCCGGCGGAGTTGAGTTGCAAGGTCGGTGTCAAAATGCTCAGAACAACACGTAGATCAAAAGCCCCAAATCAATTTTGGGCAACAACGCCGGAAAAATGAAGATCCAACGCCGCCGCCGTCGCCGACTTTTCGAGAGCCGATTTCCGGTGATAGGAGCCTCGATTCGTGAAATTGACACCACCAATGGGTTCCTCTCGTCGAGATCTTCAAGATGGTGGTCGCCACTTCCATCGCCGCCGTGGTCAACGCCGGTCAACGGCGACCCGGAGACCGAAAATTGAAGAATGGCCCGTTGGCCTATTTTCGACGTTCCGGACACATCCGCGGCATCGGATTTGCAAACTGGAGTTTCAAAAGTGAAGAACGACGATTCAAAGATTGCACGGTCGAGACCCAACGGTTCGTCCGACCGCTGACGGGAACGATTTTGGTAGTAGTGTTGATCTATTTATTCCTCAATTTAATATTGGAAATAATTATGTATTAATTATGGTTTAATGACTTGAGGAATTGTAAGAAAAAAGGGTGAAATATCGAAAAAGAAAATGTGAATATTTTTACATAAAAAGCGGAGCTTTTACGTAAAAATTAGGCCTCTGGTTTAGTACGTGGCAGGTTAGAATAGGTTAGATGGTTTTGAGGCGTTTCCTAAACGCCGGAAACCCAAAAATTAAGCGGAAATGCTGCCGAAATTTCTAAAACGGCACAAAGGGGTATTTTAGGAAACGAGGGCTGAAAATGTGATCGGGATGGAAACCCGAGCTCCCTCGATGACCTAGGTCCGGGAAAGAAGGACGGACGTTGTGAGGATTAGTGAACCGCCCCATTAGAAATTTCGTAATGTAAGAAAACGACCCCTAGATCAGAATAGTGCCACCCGAGGAACGGGTGTGATCTAAGTATAAAATTTGGGGTGATTACATCGGTAACGGTAACCCGATAGGCTAAATAGTCATACGAGAGGTATTCAGTATGTTGACTGGTTGGTTAGCCAGTCAAGGACCAAGTCGGAATGGGATAGTGAGAGACAGTGATTAATTTGTCAAGTAGACAAATTAATCAAGCACGATTAAAAAAAATTAGATATCAAATTTCCCAAAGTAGAGCAGTCGGGTACCGATAGGCATCAGTACCACACAACGATAAGTTTATTAGTTCCTAACGATAGAGTGACCTAAGAGCGATGTTAATTAATTTATTGGGTAAATAAATTAATTAACAATGATTAGAAAATCAAATTCTTAAGAAGAGGGCAATTAGTACCGATAAGGATCGGTACCACATAACGAGAATTTTTGTTAGTCACTAATGACCACGGTGACCTAAGAGTGAATGTTAATGTAATGCATTATGATTACAGGGAGGTACCTGTATTGTGACGGAGGCGAGAGTATAAACTGTCTGCTGACAGGTAAGTACAACTCCGCCTACAGCATGGATAAAATGAATTTAAAATGATGCTTTTCCAGTATTTTAAGTATGTATCTTGCACACGATGCTGCACAGCATACATAAGAGCATATAGCTTCACAATCGAGTAGATTGATGAAAGAACAAGATAGAAGCCATAGATCCCTACCGCGTAGGATTGGGGACAGCTTAGAGAAGCGTATGGCTAGAACAGTTAAACAAGATGGAAATAAATAGGTGTGTCGTACCGGCTCCTTCAGTCGAAGGGGTTTCCAGTTAAAGAAAGTTCAGGCCACAAGTTGAGCATCAGTTGATGGCTCTTCGGCATTAGTTGACCTCGGGCGTTACCGTTGGTCTGCGCGCACACGGTACTGACACATGGGCCCTAAATAGACAAGAAAAGAAAAGAAAAGAAAAGTTTGAAGCATAAATGAACATAACCGGATCATGCATTAGTTATAGTTCGTTATGCTTTCTTTTTCAGTAGAGTGCATACAGTACACGATGCTTCTGTTATGCATAAAGTATGTGAAGTTTTATATTCAGTGTTATGACATGTTATGTGATGACATGATATGTGAGCTGATATGTAATATGCTTATATGGTATGTGATTTATTAAGTGATATATGTCATGCCTATGATTTTACGTATGTGTTATGTTTTAAACATGTTTTGCGGTTAACATGTTGTACTTACTGGGCGTAAAGCTCACGGAGTGTGTTCATGCTGTAGGTAAGCATCCTATAGCGTAAACATCAAGGGACGATGATGGTGGCGGAGGTGGATGTGAGGATGAGGTTATGGATACACCGCGAGTATTCTTCCGCACAGTATGAGTACATAATATTTTGAATGGTGACAGTTAAATAGTATTTTGAATAGTAAAGGTTAAATGGTATTTTGGAACAGTAAACAGTATATGTACGAGTAGTATATTTAAATAGTATCTGGTGAATAGTAATCAGATAAACATGTATATAATTATGTATGTATAATTGAAATCCTTATGTTTTTCAAATTCCGCATTTTAATAGTATGCGTACGTGAATAGTAAATACGTACGTGTATATAAAAAAAAAAAAAAAAAATCCCTCTAAATTTATAGTATTAAATTCAGCAAGTTTAAGTATCGTTTTTAAAGAAGCAAGTAATAGAGTTTACAGTGACGGTCCGGGCCGCTGAGGGCACGGGGCGTGACATAACGATCTAAAAATTTTTATTGTTCCACTGCGCCACTCTGATACGTTTTTACCGGTTTATTTTCCTACAATTGGTATCAGAGCCATCTCATAACTATGCCATGTACATAAATTAGACAATTACTTAGTCTTTTTATTTATGTATGGATTTGATATTTAGAGAGTGGCATTCTAGGGTTCCTTTATGTTGTTATCATGTATTATGTATAAAGTATGTGGTTATTTTAATTTTTTGAATTATTATAAGCATGCTTGTTTATACTGGTTATGGTTCCTTAGAATTTAGAAAAATTGTATCTAGGAATTTTTTATGTAACCATGGGAGCAGTTTATTAACACTGTAATTTTCCCATGGATATTAATTCTTGTCTCTTAGAATTTTTATGGTTAGAATTTTTGAACACCGGAAACGGTTTAGGAATTTTTATGTAATTATTCTTGGAGGAGATTGAAGATTGAAGACCGTAATTTATTTTTCCCAAAAGTTAAATTTAATTTAAAGATTGAAATTTTGATTGTGTGGAAAATTTCAATTTAATTGGGATTCAAATTAATTTTTGGAGATCCTAATAGGTAAATTGGAATATGGCATGAAAATCAAGACACGACCCCTCGGGATAGGCCGACAAACTTTGGTGGGGCTGCAGGGCTGCGGCAGCCCCTGTGCAGGCCCACACCACCCACTGCCGCAGGCTCTGCCTGCAGCCAGGGGTGGCCGTGGCCTGCCCAAGGCTGGCCGCAGCCTGGGCGTGCAGCCTCTGGCTGCAGGCGCTGCCTGCAGCCTGCCGGCTGCTGCTCCCAGTCTGGGCGTGCAGCCTGGCACTACAGGCTTGGCCTGCAGCCCGACAGGGCTGCACAAGGGGCGGCCGTGGGCTGCCAGCCCCTCCGGGGTTGGTGGCTGCCCACGGCGGCTGCCGCCTACGGGGGCGGCGGTCCGACGGTCCAAAAATCAGAAAATTTTGATTTTTAAATTTGAGATTTAATTTTAAATCATGTTTAAAAATATGTAATTAAAAATTTGAAATTTTTGAAATTACATATTATTACACATGATGTTTTAAAATTGTTTAAAATTCAAATTTGAAATTTAAATTTGAAATTCGAATTTGGAATTTGAATTTGAAATTTAAATTTTTGGGAGATTTAAATTTTAAATAATTCTTGGGATGAGAAATAAATGGAGAGGCTACATAAAGAAGGATACAAGAAGACGGAACATAATTCATGACCCAAAGAATGCTTTGGATGGAATTTTGTAATCTTTATTTTCTTTGTTCTAGGATGGAACCATAGCTTGGTTATTCTGTCAATTATTTTTTCTGTGATATGTCATGGATGTATAAATATGTATTGATAGATGTTTTGTATGCATATTTGATAACATGTCATATAGGTTAGGTGAGTGCCGCTCATACTATATTGATCATACATAATTTCTCAAAACTTGCATGTTTTTCAAAATATTGAGTGGGAGAAGGTTTCAAACAAAACCCACGGCCTCCATTGTTGATCCATATGTGAAAGCATGGTAACGCCTCGCGTCAGTTCTGACCTGACCACACCCCTCGGTAGGTGTTTACCGCCGCCGGTATACTAGATTGGATCTCCTATGTGGAAAACGTGTTCGGGTGCGATCCTATTCATGACCACCCCTCGGTGGCTTGGTAGGACGTGGATCGGGCTACGTAAACAATGGTTAAACACTCAAGACTCGTTTAGTTATTAACCTTCCCTAGAAGCTCTGTTAACTAGACTGGTGGCCAAATAAGCGGTTATTAATATATGTCTTAACCTTGGAGGATTTAAGGTAACATATATTAATTGGACGGGGTCCATGTTCCGGCTATTTGTTCTCATGACCACCCCTCGGTGGCTTGGGGCAATGGGTGCTGAGAATTACCGTTGCAATGCTACATGTTTTTCAAGTTTCATGTAGGAACATACTTGTATGTTTTATTTGCTAAATTATCTGCATATTTGCTTGGGCTTTGTAATGATGTCTAGTATAATTTTATTTCAGTTCAAAATGTCACCGACACCCCTCATTTCGATACTTACTGAAAATAAGTTGAATGGCGACAATTATAAAGATTGGAAAAGAAATCTATTAATAGTTCTCAGCTGCGAGAGACACAAGTTCGTACTGGATGAACCATGCCCACCTGGGCCCAAACCTGACACACCACTTGAGGAGGTCCCGGTTGCCTATAATCGTTGGAGAGAATCCAATGAGATAGCTCGATGCTACATCCTTGCTAGCATGACGAGTGCTTTACAAAAGCAGCATGAGACTTATCAAGTTGCTGGGGAGATCATGGAAAATCTGGAGAACATGTTCAGAGGCCAAGAAAAATTGGCTCGACAGTCTGCAATCACCAGCATTATGAACTCCAAACAAAAGGCAGGTGCTCCGGTGAAGGACCATATGATCACTCTAATGAGATTCTTCGCTGAGGCTGCCGAGAATGGTGCTGAGTTAGACTACAACACCCAGATCGAGATGGTGTTCAAGACTCTGTCTAAAGATTTTGTGGGGTTTAAGGCCGCATACAATCTGGCGACAAAGGAGTTAGGACTTACCGAGCTCATGAAGCAACTACAGGCTTATGAGCGGATGATCAGGGATGAGGATGTGGTCCGACCTAAAGGAGAGGCCAATTTGGCAGAATCTTCCAATCCCTCACGGAAGAGGAAGAGGCCAAATAAGAAGCAAGTGGCTTCCAGTTCTTCTAATCCTCCTGTCTCGGACGGGAAGAAGAAGAAGAAGAACAAGAAGCCAAAGAACCCTAAAAAGTCCAAATGCTTCCACTGTGGGAAGGTAGGTCACTTCAAGAAGGCTTGCCGGGAATTCCTAGCCTCCAAGGGCAAGGAAGGTAAGGAACTTCATTACTTAGAAGCGTGTTTGGTGGAAGAATCGAAAGACACATGGGTCATTGATTCGGGCGCCACTAATCATGTTTGTGTTTCTATGCAGGGGTTCGTGGAAACGAGAAGTCTACATGATAGGAGCCTCTCGTTGCGGACTGGAGATGGTAGCTTTGTGGTGGCTGAGGCAGTGGGAGACGTTCATCTTTATTTTGATCAATTTAGGTTTATTTTATTGAAAGACTGTTTTTATGTTCCTAATTTTAGGAGGAACCTTATATCGGTAGCTTGTTTAATAAAGGATTCTGATTCAGTTTCTTTTAGTAAAAGAGTTGATATTCGTAGAAATAAGTCTTTTATCTGTTCTGGATGGATGGATGGAAACCTATATTTAATCAGACCAAAGATGTACTCACTGCTTGACACTGAATTAATTGATAACTCTAAAAGGTTGAAAGTTTCTCACTCTAACAAGGCGTATCTTTGGCATTTAAGACTTGGTCATATTAATCAGGATAGGATTCAAAGATTGGTGAAAGACGGTCCTTTGGAATCTCTGGAGGAGGTACGACTTCCCCAATGTGAGTCTTGTCTAGAGGGTAAGATGACTAAGAGGTCTTTTGGAGCTAAGGGTACAAGGGCACAGGAGGTCTTAGAAATTGTGCACACTGACGTATGTGGCCCCATGAACGTCACAGCACGAGGAGGGTTCGAGTACTATGTCTCTTTCATAGATGATTACTCGAGGTATGGATATGTGTATCTGATGCACCGCAAGAGCGAAACCTTTGACAAGTTCAAAGAGTATCGTGCGGAAGTGGAAAAGCAATTGGATAAATCCATAAAGACACTTCGATCTGATCGAGGTGGCGAATACCTCTCTGATGAATTTCTAGGACATCTTGTAGAGAACGGGATTTTATCCCAATTGACTGCACCTGGTACTCCATAACAGAATGGTGTAGCCGAAAGGAGAAATAGGACCTTATTGGATATGGTACGGTCCATGATGAGTTACTCAACGCTGCCATTATCATTTTGGGGACATGCTTTACAAACGGCGTGCTATATTCTAAACCAGGTTCCGAGCAAATCAATTCCTAGAACTCCGTATGAATTGTGGCGTGGCAGGAAGCCCTCCCTTGGACATATGAGAATATGGGGCTGCCCGGCACATGTACTGGATGGGGATGCGAAGAAGTTGAAACCAAGATCAGAATTGTGCATGTTTGTAGGGTATCCAAAGGGAACTAAAGGAGGTCTGTTCTGTAACCCGAAGAAACAAAAGGTCATTGTCTCAACCCATGCGACATTCTTGGAGGAAAGTCACATGAATGACTTTAAACCTCGAAGCAAAGTGGTGCTAGAGGAGTTATCGGGTGAAAGAACTGCTCCACAGATTTCGGTCTTGGACGCAAGTCCAAGTTCCAGTGAAAGACCTGCAGACGATCAACAATTTAGGGTGCCTCGTCGTAGTGGGAGGGTTTCTAAGAAACCTAATTTCTTTATGTATGATGCTGAGGTATACCAGGCCGAGGCTCATGAGCATGAGGAAGATCCGGTCACATATGATGAAGCTATAAAGGATATTGATTCTAGATCTTGGAAACAGGCTATGAACAGTGAGATGGATTCTATGAAATCCAACTCTGTTTGGGAACTTGTAGATTTGCCGGATGGGATAAAACCCATTGGATGCAAATGGGTCTACAAAAGAAAGAAGGATGCGGAAGGGAGAGTGAAAACTTTCAAAGCTAGACTGGTTGCAAAGGGATACACGCAAAAGGCTGGAATCAATTACGAGGAAACCTTTTCGCCTGTAGCTATGCTGAAGTCTATCCGTATTCTTCTGTCCATTGTTGCGGCTCTCGATTACGAGATCTGGCAAATGGATGTCAAGACGGCATTCTTGAATGGCCATCTTGAAGAGTGTATCTATATGATACAGCCCGAAGGGTTCGTAGCAAAAGGCCAAGATAGGAAAGTCTGCAAGTTGCTTAGATCCATTTATGGATTAAAGCAGGCATCCCGCTCATGGAACCAGAGGTTTGATCAAGCGATTAAGACATTTGGTTTTGAGCAGAACGTTGATGAACCTTGTGTTTATAAACGTATTAAAGATGGAAAAGTGGTCTTTCAGATACTCTATGTCGATGATATACTACTCATTGGGAATGATGTAGGGAACTTATCATCGGTCAAGTTTTGGTTACACCAACAGTTTGACATGAAGGACTTGGGAGAAGCTAATTATGTTCTAGGCATTCGTCTCTTCAGAGATCGAAAGAACAAAATGATAGCGTTATCCCAAGCTTCATACATAGATAAAATAATTGACAAATATGCAATGCTAGAGGCAAAGAAAGGCTCACAACCTTCTATTGCCGGTTTAACTCTTTCATTGGATGACTGTCCCAAGACATCGGAAGAAAGAGAGCGTATGAGTAAGGTCCCTTATGCATCCGCTGTGGGTAGCCTTATGTACACTATGCTTTGCACTCGCCCGGACATATGTTTTGCAGTAGGTATGGTGAGTCGATATCAAGCGAATCCTGGAACCAAGCACTGGCAAGCAGTAAAGCATATACTCAAGTATCTTAAGAGAACGAGGGATTATATGCTAGTGTATTCTGGAGGGGACCTAACACCCGTAGGATACACGGACTCAGACTTCCAGACTTGTAAGGATTCGAGGAAATCGACATCTGGATCAGTGTTTTTGCTCGGAGGAGGCGCCATTGTGTGGAGGAGCGTGAAGCAGGGCTGCACAGCTGACTCTACTATGGAGGCTGAGTATGTGGCTGCGGCTGAGGCATCTAAAGAAGCGGTTTGGCTCCGCAAGTTCTTTAGAGACCTTGAGGTCATTCCGGGTGTTGACAAGCCTATCACACTTTACTGTGATAATACAGGGGCTATTGCCAACACAAGGGAATCTCGGCACCACAAGAGGACCAAGCACATCGATCGGAGATATCATATTATTAGAGGGCATGTGGAGACAGGACAAGTGGATGTATGTAAGATCGCGTCCGAGGACAACATCGCTGATCCCTTTACTAAGACTTTGGTAGCTAGAAGCTTTGAGAGGCATGTAGAGGCGATGGGGATGCGTAACATGGCACATCTACTGGCTTAGGGCAAGTGGGAGATTGTTAGGAAATGCCCTAAGTATTAGAGACATTTTGATGTATTCATTTTGAACTGGATAATAAAATTATACATAGAGGTTAATCATTACATTGCTATCTGTCCTCGTCTTATTTACATATTAAAGTAAATGTAAGCAAATATGGCTCACTGACTGCTTGTGTTAAAACTGTTAGAACGTTGCATGTAATGGATTTTTTGTATGCGAGAAGACAATATTCTAAAGTTAGCAGTCTAAACTATGGTCTGTAGTCTATGGGGTTAGACCGAGCATCTAACTCATGTTAAGACTATTATGTTGTCTAAAGCCTTAGAGGGGACGGTCTGTCTTGACTGTCTGGAGCTGGACTCCCAAGTAGAGACATGGATATGTTGCTCGGTGGTGACATATTAGACCGGGACTAAAAGCGTGATCGATCTACGTAGTCCGCTATGAGTGGATCAATCTGCTTTTGACGTTCATTGTGCAATAACCTTAATCCTGAGTAAATGAACTACTTCATGTATATGACTTGTGTACTTTGATGTTCCAATGGCTAAAGCATCTCAGAGGTAATAAGCTTATAGACCGGTTCGTTGGGTGCATGACTTGTATACGATGAAGGGTTTGTTTACAGATATCGGAATCATAGCTCTGAGGAGTTAAAGGTATCCTCTTAAAGGCATTATACTGAATGTGAAAATGGACAAGGCCTTGGGTCGTCTGCTGGGCAGATGACTTCTTATTCACATATGGTGAATAATCATTTTCTTGATTCGGTAGTATAATGGAACTTTAAGATAGCCTGATCAGTAGGATTAAACGGACTTTGACCTAAGGCTGATCATGGATATCATATGAGGGTTTTGCATATATGACAAGGTCATTGGATGGTAGCTCGTCACAGGCTTACGTAATACGGTATATAATTGGGAGTTCAGTTTCAGGTTTATAGTGGTGTGACTCTGAAATTAGTGATCATATGATTGAGTTGATCGGTACAGAATGATGATCATATGGAATCATGGGAGCCCGATTATATATGTCCAATCAGTCCCTCTACTAGCTCCACACAATTCCTTAACGTTTGGCAAATTGATTTGTGTATGCTATTGGCTAGTTTATTATGCATGGATGGTGATGACACAGGATTAGGATGGTAGACAAGATTCTCTCCGGTTGAATTCAGATTTTGTTTTGGATAATAGAGTACACAATTATTCGAACTCCAAATAAAGTTGCCATGATTTTATTTGAGATTGGATTGGAGTTGTAGAAAATTATCCATGAGAGCAAGAATGAAATATAACCGTTTTGTGGAATTTGAAATTTGAATTTTGAATTTTGAAATTTGAATTTTGAAATTTGAAATTTGAATTTTGAATTTGAAATTTGAATTTGAAATTTGAATTTGAAATTCGAATTTGAAATTTGAATTTGAAATTTAAATTTGAAATTTGAAATTTGAAATTTGAAATTTGAATTTGAAATTTGAATTTGAAATTTGAAATTCAAATTTTGAATCACAGTCCAAGTAGGATTCGAATTTGTTGTGGAAAATCCACAAGGTTTGAAATTCGAATTTGAGTTAGATTTGGAGAGGATAATCTTGTTAGAATCTTACTTGAATTTTGAATCCAAATCCCAACAAAAGTGGGCGAATTTTTTGAGGATAATCCTCAATGGAAAATTCGGTTTTTGTAGATAAGATTCAAGGGAAAATTCAAGTTTCAATCCTAGTTGAATTTGGATTCTCTCCCTCCCTAAAAGTGGCTGAAATTTTGGAGCCTTAATCCTAGGAAATTCGGTTATTTTTGGATAAGGTTGAGATGAGATTTAGCTTGAAAAATCCTAGTGGAATTTTGATTCTTCCTTATCCTAAAAGTGGCCGAAAATTTGGAGAAGATTTTCTCCTAAAGATTTTGGATTTTTTGGTTGAAAAAGGGAGATAAAATTCTAGTTAAAATCTTGTTGAGATTTGGATTGGATCTATCCTAAGAAAACCGAATTTTTAGTGGAGATTCTCCCTTGGAAAAATTCGGATTTTATGGGTTTGGATAAGGGAAAATATCTTTTCCTAATCCAATTCAAATTCAGAGATTCATCTCATGCAGGTCTATAAATAGAGGTCCTGCCACTCCAGTTCTCTCAGACCAGAGACTCTCAGGTGAGCAGGCTTATTGTTGCACAGCTCATCGTGATAATAAAGTTCTTTAGAGATTTGGATGGTCGGAAGAAGACTAGCAGTGCTAGCATACCGATCGAGGTTCAGAGTGCCCACACACTCAGCCATTCGGGAATTGGAGAATAGTAGAGAAGGCTAGTTGGTTGAAGCCTCCGGTCATTCTCCTCTTACATATTGGCGTCCTTGAGGTATGAGTTTTAATTGTTGTTGATTTATTGTATATGGCATCATGAGATATTTAACGATCTAAAAATTTTTATTGTTTCGCTGCGCTACTCTGATACGTTTTTATCGGTTTATTTTCCTACAAGAAGTTCACTTATACAGGTCTATTACTGAAGCAACCGCGGACGATGATCTCAGCAATGAAGGCACACAAGCTGATATTCAGTAGATGCATGGCATACCTAGCACACGTGTAGACAATGGCCAAAAGATAGAGATAGTGCCTGAGAATGTACCGGTGGTCAGAGAACTCGTGGAGGTATTCCCTGAGGATCTTCTAGGACTTCCACCAAAGCGTGAGATTTCGTTTGAAATCGAACTATTACCAGGATCAGCTCCTATATCCAAGGCTCCGTATAGAATGGCCCCAGCAGAGCTTCAGGAACTCTAGACCCAACTAAAGGACCTGATGGACAAGGGTTTTATTCGCCAAAGTTTTTCTCCCTAGGGAGCACCTATACTATTCATAAAGAAGAAAGACGAAACTCTAAGGATGTGCATAGACTACAGGGAGCTAAATAAGATCATGATCAAGAATAAGTACCCATTACCACGTATTGACGACTTGTTTGATCAACTCCGAGATGCAGCAGTATTCTCCAAGATCGACTTATGCTCAGGGTACCACCAGCTGCGAATCAGGGACGAGGATATACCTAAAATAGCCTTCTGGACATGATATGGACATTATGAGTTTCTAGTTATGTCATTTGGACTTACTAACACACCAGCAGCCTTCATGGACTTAATGAACAGAGTATTCAAGGAGTATTTGGACAAGTTTGTCATTATGTTTATTGATGACATACTGATATACTCTAAGACTCAGGAAGAGCATGCAGAGCACCTGACGACAGTATTGTGCATGTTAAAAGAGAATCAGTTGTATGCCAAGTTCTCCAAGTATGAGTTTTGGCTAGAGAAGGTGCATTTTCTAGGACATGTAATCTTTAAGGAGGGAGTATCTGTGGACTCAGCAAAGATTGAAGTAGTCAGCGCATGGCTAGCTCCGAAGAACGTGACAGAGATACGTAGTTTTCTGGGATTAGCAGGGTGTTACCAATGCTTTGTTGAAGGCTTTTCAAAGCTAGGCGCCCCTCTCACAGCACTTACGAAGAAGGAGAAGAAGTTTGAGTGGACTGACAAATGTGAGCAGAGCTTTCAGGAGCTAAAACATAGGCTCACGAGTGCCCCAATACTAACCATTCTGGATGTCAGTCAAGGAAGTTTTGTGATCTTCAGTGATGCATCCAAGGCTGGATTAGGAGCTGTGTTGATGCAGAGCGGCAAGGTAGTTACGTATGCCTCATGATAGCTAAAGGAGCACGAAAAGAACTACCCTACGCATGATTTAGAGCTAGCCGCGGTATTTTTTACACTAAAGATATGGAGGCACTACCTCTACGGAGTCAAATAGAAATCTACATGGACCACAAGAGCCTTAAGTATATCTTCACGCAGATGGAGCTTAACATGAGGCAACGCAGATGGCTTGAGTTGGTGAAGGATTACGATTGTGAAATCCTATATCACCCGGGAAAGGCTAACAATGTGGTTGATGCATTGAGTCGGAGGCACTCCACATCACTTATGGCTATCAGCGCCTTGCCAAGAGCTTTATAGAAGGATCTGTGTAGCAATGAGATCGAGATTCTGTCAGGGAAATTATCCAAAATGACTCTTTATTCAACACTCCTAGACGAGATTAAGGCTAGCCAAGAACTCGATTTGTCCCTAACCAAGCCAAGGAATAAGGCTAAGGAGGGTAATAACTCAGATTTTAGAGTGTCAAAGGACGGCATACTCTATTACAAGGGCAGAGTGTGTGTACCGAAGGGGGCAAAGCTCAGAAAACAAATCCTCTAAGAGGCTCATGAGACACCGTATTCCCAACATCTAGGAGCTAACAAGTTGTATAAGGACTTGAAGGGAAGTTTTTGGTGGCCTGGAATGAAGAATGACGTAGCAGAATTCGTCGCCAAATGCCTTACGTGTCAGAAAGTTAAGGCTGAACATCAGCGTCCAACATGAGAATTATAGAAAATCAGGCTACCCGAGTGGAATTGGGATCAGATTATGATGGATTTTGTTGTCAGAATGCCAAGGACATCCAGTGGAAATGACGCAATCTGGGTGATTGTAGATCGATTGATGAAATCAGCCAGATTCCTAGCCATAAAGATCAGCTACTTGGTAGAATGACTAGCAAAAATTTACGTGGCTCAGATTGTAAGGTTACACGGAGTGCCAAAATTGATTATCTCAGATCATAATGGATGCTTCACCTCTAGATTTTGGCAGAGCATACAAGCCGCGTTAGGATCCAAGTTGAAGTTTAGCATGGCCTTCCACCCTCAGACCGACGGTCAGTCTGAAAGGACCATACAAACACTAGAGGACATGCTACGCGCTTGTGTTTTGGACTTCAAGGGAAATTGGGAACCGAAACTACAACTGATCGAGTTCTCATACAACAACAGCTACCATTCCTCGATAGGGATGGCACCGTATGAGGCACTCTATGGGAGAAAATGCAGATCACCGGTCCACTGGCATAAGACCGGAGAGAAACACATAACTAGCACGGACTTTGTCAGGGATACGACAGCAGCCATGAAGTTGATACAGGAAAGGCTAGAAACAGCACACAGTCGCCAGAAGAGCTACGCAGACAAGCGCCGCAGACCTCTCGAGTTTCAAGTGGGAGACTCAGTCTTTCCCAAGGTGGCACCCATGAAGGGAGTAATGCGCTTTGGAAAGAAAGGGAAGCTCAGTCGTAGATATATAAGACCCTTCGAGATAATCGAGAAAATCAGGAACGTAGGCTACAGATTAGCACTTCCTCCCGAGTTAGCTTCGGTGCATAATGTCTTGCACGTCTTAATGTTGAAGAAGTACATGCCAAACAGTTCACATATCCTAAGCCAGGAACCCATCGAGGTGCATGCTGATCTGACCTATGAAGAGAAACCTGTGCAGATTCTTGCCAGAGAAGAGAAAGTACTTAGAAATAAAGTTATACCGCTCGTAAAGGTATTGTGGTGGAATCATAATATAGAAGAAGCCACTTGGGAACGGGAAGAAGACTTGAGCAGAGACTTCCCGGACTTGTTCTAATTTTCGAGGACAAAAATTTTGCAAGGAGGGTAGGTTGTGATTACCACTCTATAGGTGTAAACCAAATTATTGTATAATACATAATTTTATTTATAATGCAGTGTAAATTGCCAATTGAATGCATTAAACAAGTACGGGATTGTTTAATTATTATTCGTGCAATGAATGGGGCTACCGATATGTATAATCGGTCTGCCTCGATATATGTGAAAATATGCGTGAGACACGTCGTATCCAGAAAACAGCCCAGACGGTCATTTCTTGACATAGAACAGATGAACTAATCATCGGTACGCTCAGGCTGGTCGTTTGAGCACAATAGTTAAATCTTGCTTGATAAATATGTCGTACCAAGTAAATAAGTCGAGGTGACAATTTTCTTGACATAAAACTAGTATATTTATAATCAGCAGGCCCAATCAGGCCAATTGGGCATGAAATACGAGGTTTTATCTGAGAGACACGTAGTATCGGGAAAGGAGTCAAGATAACCTGATCTTAGCCCGAAACTGATATATTTAGTTTCAGAATGCCAAAACTGGTCGGTTTAGCAGAAAAGGTGATTTCTGGTTGGGAATCACATAGATATCAAAAACTGATCCAGACGACCCCGAATGGGTGTAAAACTGTTAAAAATGGATTCAGCACGTCCAAATTAGTTAGGATAGCCTGTGTCGGACATTATGTGTGAAAAAAGTTGTATTACGCACGCGCAGTGTCGGTATAGCGTAAGACATAACCACAATGTGGGAAATGAATAGTGAATAGTACTGAGTAGGCTCCTAGGCATTACAACCCAACCAAAAATAGCTAGAAATAACTAGAGTGAAGATCGAAAGCCATAAGTGCAATTTCGGGTGAAAATTATAACACTGCCGAAAAAGGATTGAAAAATCGCAGTAGAAAACTAGACTGCGAAGAAACTGACCCAGTTAGATCGTAACCATTCCAAAACCAGGTCCCATTGGATGGAAACTAGCTAGTTTGACTAGTTAGAAAACCCCAAAAAGTAAGAATAAACAATGGGGAAAAAGTACACCAAAAACCCCTTAAACAACAATTTATTTTTCATCACCGTTTCACATCAATTTAATAAAATATTTGCCTTGTTCTTCCCAAGGTGGGCGATGTGATGGGGGGACCGCACACATAAGGATTTGTCTCTTGGCTAGGCAAAATTTTGGGTTAATTTGGCTTGATTTGGTGAAGCTAATGGTGCTTAAGTTTGCCTATAAATAGGTGTCACCTCCCTTGCCCTTCACTTCCCTTCTTTTAGCTCCTAAAAGCCAAGTGTTCTCTCTTTTACTTGCAGCAAAAATCTGCCCCTTTTTCCCCTTAGCAAACACCAAAATTTCACACAAAAACTCTTACACAAGGCTTGTCTACAAGGGTGCTTAGGAGTGCACATCTTGAAGCTTATTTCGGTAAGGTCTTAGAGCCAAGTCCATTTGTGGTTTAGTGTTATGTTTGGGTTGATATTAAGACCAAAATTTTTGTGTTCTCTCCTAGCTCACGTGGACCCCTCAACCCTTGGATCACACGGCATTTAGTCATCCAAGCCTAGTTCGGATTTGTGCTCGAACCGAAGCACACAAGGTATAAACCTAAAACTTTACCTCTTTGTGGTTAGTTGTTTCTAAGTTTTCGATCAAGAAGTTTATGTGTATTTATTTATGCAAACGGGTTGTAATAAGTTTATTTTGAGCCCTTAGCCTTCCATATTTAAGTTTGTGGTTGTGTGGTTATGTTTACATGTTTTTATGGATGGTGTGTGGATGAATGATGCATGGACGTGTCAGGGAAAAACTGGAAACAAATCTGTCCAGTTCTAGGGCCATAGATTTGGCTGTATTAGGACACGTTGTGATCTGTTTTTGAGAAAACACAAACATGAAACTTTAAGGAAATTTCGTTACGAGCATTTTTGTGTCAAATAGAGCTCGGCCAAAAATGGCTTTAAGATAGGGTTTTAAACTATTTTTCAACCGGAGGTCAAAACTAGGGCCAAAATCCTGATTCCAGGAACGGCCTTAGATTTTATTTAAAACGACCTACTTAGATTCCGAACCTAACTTCGATCAAAACATTAAAGTTTTAGATCTCGATGAAATCTTAAAATTGACTTGCACGGGTTTCAAAAATTCGATCGTTTCGTGCCCTAAACAGATATGTTTTTAAAAGTGTGCAAACTGGAAATTTTTGGTAAAACTGGACATGAAATTTGGCCACGGGTTTCTATGATTTTGGACCCCTTGGAGGTCAAACCAAGCTCCGAGATATTCATGGGAGTTGTTCATCTCGTCGAGGACAAAAGTTTTTATGTTTACCAATTTCACAAATAAAATCGTTTCGGACAAGTTTTGTATGGTTTTCCGAAAAAGGGTTCAAAAACCCCCTTAACAAATGAACACCAAATGTGTTCTCCATTTTAAAAATGGAAAACGATTTTCATAAAACACCCCCACCTTTGAATGGGGTGCTAAGGGAGTCGTTTTAAAGAATTTTACTGCTCCAAAGCTTTACAAAATGTTTAGAGCATTTTTGTAAAACTGGTGAAGTAACCCAGTTGGTTACCAAACAAAACTATAAAGTAACCGGATAGATGACTAGCCCAACTAGTCAATGGGCCCAACGTAAGGAAAACCAGTTAGTCGACTAACCAGTTAAAAAGCCCAAATGCTAGGTAACCCGATAGGTTACACAGTCCATGCGCTAGGTAACCCAATGTGTTACATAGTCCAATACCCAAAGAAGCCCGGTGGGCTACACCGTTGGCAAAACGCGAGGTAGCCGGTCGGTAGACTGGCCGGTCAACCAGTCAAAGACTGAGTTTGAACGTGAAGATGAGATCTCGTTAGATACCAGAACTATCAAACTAGAACAGCTAGGTACCGAGGGGCATCGGTAACCTATAATAGTAAGAAGTTATAGTCACTAATGACCACAGTGACTTAAGAGCAAATATTAACGACAATGCGTTATGATTACAGGACGTTACCTATAAGTGCATCAAGGTGAAGTATAAACTATTGACAAACAAGTAAGTACAATTCCGCCTATAGTATGATTGAAAATGAATTTAAAATGGTTGTTTAAATTATGTTAAGTATTGCAGTATGGTGTGCTTATTGCATGACATATAGGAGGTTCATAATCGTGTTGATTAATGAACATTATAAGATAAGGTGCCATTACATCCCCATCAGGGCATGATGAGGGTGTTAGGAAATGCCCTAAGTATTAGAGACATTTTGATGTATTCATTTTGAACTGGATAATAAAATTATACTTAGAGGTTATTCATTACATTGCTATCTGTCCTCGTCTTATTTACATGTTAAAGTAAATGTAAGCAAATATGGCTCACTGACTGCTTGTGTTAAAACTATTAGAACGTTGCATGCAATGGATTTTTGTATGCGAGAAGACAATGTTCTAAAGTTAGCAGTCTAAACTATGGTCTGTAGTCTATGGGGTTAGACCGAGCATCTAACTCATGTTAAGACTATTATGTTGTCTAAAGCCTTGGAGGGGACGGTCTGTCTTGACTGTCTGGAGCTGGACTCCCAAGTAGAGACATGGATATGTTGCTTGGTGGTGACATATTAGACCGGGACTAAAGCATGATTGATCTACGTAGTCCGCTATGAGTGGATCAATCTGCTTTTGACGTTCATTGTGCAATAACCTTAATCCTGAGTAAATGAACTACTTCATGTATATGACTTGTGTACTTTGATGTTCCAATGGCTAAAGCGTCTCAGAGGTAGTAAGCTTATAGACCGGTTCGTTGGGTGCATGACTTGTATACGATGAAGGGTTTGTTTGTAGATATCGGAATCATAGCTCTGAGGAGTTAAAGGTATCCTCTTAAAGGCATTATACTGAATGTGAAAATGGACAAGGCCTTGGGTCGTCTGCTGGGCGGATGACTTCTTATTCACATATGGTGAATAATCATTTTCTTGATTCGGTGGTATAATGGAACTTTAAGATAGCCTGATCAGTAGGATTAAACGGACTTTGACCTAAGGCTGATCATGGATATCATATGAGGGTTTTGCATATATGACAAGGTCATTGGATGGTAGCTCGTCACAGGCTTACGTAATACGGTATATAATTGGGAGTTCAGTTTCAGGTTTATAGTGGTGTGACTCTGAAATTAGTGATCATATGATTGAGTTGTTCGGTACAGAATGATGATCATATGGAATCACGGGAGCCCGATTATATATGTCCAATCAGTCCCTCTACTAGCTCCACATAATTCCTTAACGTTTGGCAAATTGATTTGTGTATGCTATTGGCTAGTTTATTATGCATGGATGGTGATGACACAGGATTAGGATGGTAGACAAGATTCTCTCCGGTTGGATTCAGACTTTGTTTTGGATAATAGAGTACACAATTATTCGAACTCCAAATAAAGTTGCCATGATTTTATTTGAGATTGGATTGGAGTTGTAGAAAATTATCCATGAGAACAAGAATATGAAACACAACCGTTTTGTGGAATTTGAAATTTGAATTTTGAAATTTGAAATTTGAATTTTGAAATTTGAAATTTGAAATTTGAATTTGAAATTTGAATTTGAAATTTGAATTTGAAAATTCGAATTTGAAATTTGAATTTGAAATTTAAATTTGAAATTTGAAATTTGAAATTTGAAATTTGAATTTGAAATTTGAAATTCAAATTTTGAATCACAGTCCAAGTAGGATTCGAATTTGTTGTGGAAAATCCACAAGGTTTGAAATTCGAATTTGAATTGGATTTGGAGAGGATAATCTTGTTAGAATCCTACTTGAATTTTGAATCCAAATCCCAACAAAAGTGGGCGAATTTTTGAGGATAATCCTCAATGGAAAATTCGGTTTTTGTGGATAAGATTCAAGGGTAAATTCAAGCTTCAATCCTAGTTGAATTTGGATTCTCTCTACTCCCTAAAAGTGGCCGAAATTTTGGAGCCTAAATCCTGGGAAATTCGGTTATTTTTGGATAAGGTTGAGATGAGATTTAGCTTGAAAAATCCTAGTGGAATTTTGATTCTTCCTTATCCTAAAAGTGGCTGAAAATTTGGAGAAGATTTTCTCCTAAAGATTTCGGATTTTTTGGTTGAAAAAGGGAGATAAAATTCTAGTTAAAATCTTGTTTAGATTTGGATTGGATTTGTCCTAGGAAAACCGAATTTAATTGTGGAGATTCTCCCTTGGAAAATTCGGATTTTTTGGTTTGGATAAGGGAGAAAATCTTTTCCTAGTCCAATTCAAATTCAGAGAATCACCTCATGCAGGTCTATAAATAGAGGTCCTGCCACTCCAGTTCTCTCAGACCACAGACTCTCAGGTGAGCAGGCTTATTGTTGCACAGCTCATCGTGACAATAAAGTTCTTTAGAGATCTGGGTGGTCGGAAGAAGACTAGCAGTGCTAGCATACCGATCGAGGTTCAGAGTGCCCACACACTCAGCCATTCGGGAATTGGAGAATAGTAGAGAAGGCTAGTTGGTTGAAGCCTCCGGTCACTCTCCTCCTGTTCATTGGCGTCCTTGAGGTATGAGTTTTAATTGTTGTTGATTTATTGTATATGGCATCATGAGATATTTAACGATCTTAAAATTTTTATTGTTCCGCTGCGCCACTCTGATACGTTTTTACCGGTTTATTTTCCTACAGAGGGATGAGCCCAGTTGAGCATAGGCACATGGTTGCTAATACTTATGATCCACAATTGGGTAATCAGATTTAGGGGGTCAGTATAACGGACCAAGTCGAGTCCATAAAGATAACGGGCCAAGCCGAGCCCATAATCACGGTGAATCCGATGATCTGCGTGCCACAGTACTGACACTAGGGCCCTTCAGATAAGAAAAGATAAATGATAATGAAGCATAATTTGAGCATAACCGGTTCATGCATTGTTCACGGTATGCATTAGTTTTAGACACAGTATGCTTCCCAGTTGCATGACATAATATGATATGTTTCTCATGCTACATGATGTGATTGAATAGCTTGCACTCTATGAGATGCTACATGATATGTTCCCATGTTCTGTACATGTTGTAATGCGTGATATGTGTGATATATGGTTTATGGTTTACTATGCCACTATGTATGGCTTATGCTTTAAATCCGATTTTACGAATGATACGTTGTACTTACTGAGCGTTAAAGCTCACGTAGTGTGTTCATGCTGTAGTTAAGTGACCTGCATGCTAAACATTGTTGGATGATGATGGTGGCAGGGCAGATGTGAGGGTGAGATTATAGATACCACCACCAGAGTCTACTTCCGCAAATTATTTTGAGAGTTTATTTTATGAAAAGTAATTTAACAGTTTGGCATTTTGTGTATGTACATGTTAATTCAAATTGTGTTAAGACTTTTGTATGGTTATAAGTATAAGTATGTAGTAGGGAATTGCTAAACGTGCTATTCAAAAGAAAATCCCTTAAATTCGGTATGTATAAGTAATAGTTTTTCAAATGAGATAAGTTAAGACAAGTGTTTTTAGTGACAGTTTATGCCACCAGGGCACGGGTTGTCACACTACCCTATGCATGATCTGGAGCTAGCAGCAGTAGTTTTCACGCTCAAGATATGGAGGTACTACCTAGACGATGTTAAGTGCAAAATTGACACGGACCAACAGAGCCTCAGGTACATCTTCACATAGAAGGAGCTCAACATGAGGCAGTGAAGATGGTTAGAACTGGTGAAGGATTATGACTGTGAAATCCTATATCATCTAGGAAAAGCTAATAAGGTGGTCGACACGCTAAGTAAAGAGCACTCCTCATTGCTTATGGTTATACGTGCCTTGCCAGAAGCACTACAAAAGGGGCTACGCAGTAGCGAAATCAAGTTTTAATAGGGAGATTGTCCGACATGACCATCCAATCGACACTCCCAAGAGAAATTAAGGCTGGCCAGGACCTTGATCTGTCCCTGAACAAGCTCAGAAAGGAAGCTACGGAGGGCCAGAATTTATAGTTTAGAGTCACTAAGGACGGCATACTCTATTATAGAGATAGAGTATGTGTTCCAAATGATGAGGAACTTAGGAAGTAGATCCTTTCAGAGGTTTATGAAACACCATATTCAGTACATTCGAGGGCAAATAAGGTGCATAAGAACTTAAAAGAGAGTTTTTGATGGTCGGGGATGAAAAACGACATTGCCGAGTTCATTACTAAATACCTCACATGCCAGAGGATTAAAGTAGAACATCAACGACCTACTGGAGAACTGCAGAAAATCTAGCTGCCCGAGTGAAAATGGGAGTATATTACGATGGATTTCGTAGTCGTATTACCGGAAACGTTAAGCGATAATGATGTAATCTGGGTGATTTTGGATAGATTGACAAATCAGCTCAATTCTTAGTTACAGAAGTGAGCTACTCGGTAGAAGATTTGTAGAAATGTAAGTAGGCCAGACAATAAGACTGCACGGAGTGCATGCCAATATGACATACGAGGAGAAACCATGCGAATCCTAGCCAAAGAAGACAAAGTACATAGGAATAAGGTTATACCACTTGTAAAAGTGTTGTGGCCAAACCACAATATAGAAGAAGCCATATGGGGATGGGAAAAGTATATGAAAAGAAAATTCCCAGAACTATTTTAATTTTCGAGGATGAAATTTTTGTAAGGGGGGTAGGTTATAAGGGCCCCCATACTCATGCAACCTAAATTCTATATAATGAGAAATTGAAAAATGAATTTGGGTTAGTTTGATGCCTTTTAGTGCAAATTCGAGGAAAACGGTCAGGCACACAGCCGTGCACCGATCGAACCATTGAGGTATTAGAAGCCGTGTAAGTGAACATGGCTGTGAAGTGTAATACGGCCAGGTACACTCATTACACTACACAGCCATGTAAGTAGCCGTGTCTGCTCAGGTAAAATGAACGTATTTCAGGACATGGCCATGTTGAGCAAGCTCAACTAGAACACGCCCGTGTCCGGACAATACACGCTTGTGTTAGAACCCGTGTAGAAGGTCGTATAATGAGTAGAGAGCCGTTACAATGACTCTTCAAAATTCATGAAACCTAATTACTACATGATGAGTTATTAAGTTGAAAATACAGTATATTTTCTAGTTGAATAGGTTAAACAGGTACGATACTATTTCAGTAGTATTCATGTAGTGAAAGGGGGTGACCGATAGTGAACCCAGTCCACCCTATTATGCGTATGAGTGTATGAGACACACAGTGTCAGGAAACTAGTCTGGATGACCATTTCTTGACACAAGACTGGTGAGCAGATCACCAGAATGCTCACACCAAACATCTGAGCACAATAGCAATGAATAACGCTAGTAAGGGTATGGTATCAAGAAAATGGTCCAGATGACCTTTTTTCATCCAGAAACTAACAAAATCGATGAGTGAACGCTCATACTAGTTAGTTAGAACAGAAAGCTATGAATAGTGAATAATGACAAACGTAGCGTCAAGCTACTGGCCAAGACGGCCTTAATTTGACTTAAAACTGATACATTAACGGTCAGTAGGCTTAATTAGGTCAATTGGGTACAGAAGATAAAATTTTGTTTGAGAGATACGCAATATCGAGAAGAGGTCAAGATGACCTTTATTCGCCCTGAAACTTATATATTTAGACTCAAGACGGCCAAATTAGTCAATCGGGCACCTGACATGTTTTTCAAGACGGGATCATACAGATCCCGAAAACTAATCTAGACAACCCCAGATAGACATAGAACTGATAAAATTGAAATCAGCAAGTCCAAATTAGTCAAGAGAGACTGTGTTTAAAATTTCACGCCGGAACGCCTCGTTTTGCATGTGCAAGGACAACACAATATAAACACAACCACAGTATAGGAAATGAACAGTAAATTAATGTAGAATGGGCTCTTAGATAGTATAAACCAACTAGAAATCATCAATATAAAAATCAGATACAGAAAATCTGATTTTCGGATGAAAATTAGAACACTGCCGAGAAAGGACCGAAAACCATAGTAGAAAATTGGACTGCGAAGGGAGCAAACACAGATGAATTTTTGGCCTCTAAAACTGTGTGTCCTTAGCTGGAAAACCAGCTGGTTTTGCTGCACAAAAACCTCAAAAAGTGAGAATAAAATAAAGATGTAAGTTATGACACATCCATTAAAAAATGTCATAAATCAAGCACATGCCAACAACCCAAATTTTTTAATCTCCCCTCAATTATGGTTGCAGCGCATTCGGTGGTGATGGGCTGAAATGGGGCAGAAATTTGTTCCCAAATTAGCTTAAAGTTGGCTTGGTTAATCAAGCTCAGAGTTGGTTAAAGTTTGCTTAGGGTTGTCTATAAAAGGGTGATCATACCTTAGCTTGTGTTCCTTTCTTTTTCACACTCCAAAGCACAACCCATTCTCTCTCATTTTCCCTTGCTATTGCTGATTGTTCCCAAGCCCCAAAACCCTCCATTTTTCAAGCCAAAAACACAGCCAAAGGTTACCAAAAAATAAGCCCCCACAAGCTTTTGTTATGGGGATTCAATCCAAGCCATTTCAAGTGCATCAAGGGTAAGTTTTTAGAATCTAAACCTTGTAGTTTTTAGTTATGGTTTTGAATTGATATTAAGAGAAATATTTTTGGTGTTTTGCTAGCATAAACTGACCCCCACACCTCCTTGGTCCACGCTGTTATTTTGGTCATCAAGCCTTGGTTCGAAATCGTGCTTGGTTCGAAGCACAAAGGTAAAAACTAAAAACCCTTCCTTTGGTGGTTTAGTTGTTTTAAGATTTTGATCAAGGAATTTATATGTATTTGTTTATGCACATGGCTTGTCATAAGTTTATTTTGAGCACTTAGCTTTCTATTTTTAAGTTTGTGACTGTATGGTTGTGTTTACATTTTTACAAATGGAAGTGAGTATGTGTGATGCATGAACGTTTAGTAAAGTGGCTGGACACAAATCTGTCCCCAGAAAAGGACCATAAATTTTGGCCATTTTGAACCCCTTAGGGTCCGAATTTGGGATTTGGTGAAACATGGAGTTTTAAGGAAATTTCGTTACGGTCATTTTTTCGTCAAATAGGTTTTGGCCAAAAACGTGATTTTCATTTGGTGTCCAAAACTGGGACTGAAAATCTGAACCCAGAATTAGTCTCAGGTTTTGTTAAAAATGAACCACTTAAAGTCTGAACCGAACTTCGAGTTCAACACAAAAGTTGTAGAACATGTCGAAACCTTTAAGATGACCCATGCGTATTTTAAAAATTTGGCCGTTTTGGGCCTCAAACAGTACCATTTTTAAAATGACGTAAAACTGGGATTTTTACAAAAAAAAAAAAAACTAGGCACATTGACCACAGGTTAAATAAGTTTAGGAGCCATTAGAGTTAGAGTTATGCTTTGAGGTGAACACAAAAATTGTTCGTCTCATCAAGGAAGAAAAATTTCATGTTCGCCAAATTTACAAACAAAGTCGTTTCGATCAAGTTTCAACATAGATTTCGAAAGTGGTTCAGAAACCATCCTTAAAATGCAACACTCAAAATATATTTTAACTCCTTAAAAAAAAAATGGTTTTCATAAAAATGGCCCCCAACTTCCAATGGGTTGGCAAGGGGAAGGTTTCAAAACAGAGAATTTTCCTAAAAATTTTATAAGTTAACCAAAACAATTTCTTCAAAGTAAAACAGTGTGGGTAGCCTGGTAGGCTACCATACCAAACAAGCAATAGTGGTAAAGTAGGCCACCACACCAAATAAGCCATAGTAGCCCAGTAGGCTACCACACCCAAATAGGCAAAGTAACCTGGCCGGTTACTACACCAAGTTTATGTATAGTAACTTGGTAGGCTACCTAGTTACCAACATGCGAGATAACCGGTCAGTTGACTGGCCGGTAAACCAGTTAAGGATCGTGTTTTGAACAACACTGTGAGGAATGATGATTAATCTGTCAAGAAAACAATTAATCAAACACGATAGAAGTTAGACACCAAATCCCCAAAGTAGACCAATAGGGTGCCAATGGGCCTCGGTACCACATAGAAACACAAGTTATAGTTACCAATGTTAATGGTGACCTAAGAATGACATTAATTAATTTATTAGGTAATAAATTAATAAAACAAGTATAGAGAAGCAAACTCTCGTGAGTGAGAGAGAGACGTAGTACCGATGGCAATCAGTACCATATATTAGTCACTAACGGTACCAGTGACTCAGTGATCAATATTGATGAGATACGTTATTGATGACAGGCAGTAACCTGTAAGTTGATAAAGGCGAGAGTACAAGTTTGCATGCAAACTAGGTAAGTACAACTCTACCTATAGCATGAATAAAATGAATTTAAAGTAATCATTTTTATAATATGTTAAAGTATGCCTACCATGCACACACTATTGCACAGCATACATAGGAGCATATAGTTTCACAATCGCGCAGATTGATGAACGAACAAGTTAGAGGCCATACATCTCCATCATGTAAGATTAGGGGATAGCCTAGCAGAGTATATGGCACGATCAAATAAAGAATCGCGAAAGATGAGAATAAGGGTGTTAGTGTAACAGGCCAAGGCCCACAAAATCTAACGAGCTAAGGATCATGTTGTATAACAGGCCAAGGTCAGAAATTATATCCATAACGGGCGAAGGCCTAGGATCAGGGGTGTTCCCAATGATCTACGCGTAGTTTGGTACTGACACAAGGGCCCTAAGTAGACATAAGAAAGAAAAGAGAATAACGAAACATAAATGAGCATAACCAGACCATGCATTGTACATGGTCTGCAATAGTTCACTATGCTTCCATTCATAGTAAAATGCATTTCGGTATATGGTGCTATCTATCATGCATATAGTATGTGAAGTTGATTCAGTGATATGATATGTAATAATCTTGTATGTGACATGTTTAAGTGATATATGTTGATACCTGGCATACTTATATGATTTTAAGTATGTACTATGTTTAAACATGTTTTGCGGTTAACAAGTTGTACTTACTGGGCGTAAAGCTCACGGAGTGAGTTCATGCTGTAGGTAAGCGTCCTACGGCTTAAGCAATCAATGGGTAATGACGGTGGCGGAGGCAGATGTGAGGGCAAGGTTATGGATACACCACGAGTAATCTTTTGCACAGCTTAAGTAGCTAGTATTTTTGAGTAGTAACAGTAAACAATGTTTTTGAATACTAACAGTAAATAGTATTTTTGAATAGTAATAGTTAAACAGTATTTTTGGAATAGTAACATTTAAACAGTATTTTTAAATAGTAATAGTTAAATAGTATTATAAATGTGTATGGGTAATTGAACTCTCAAATATATGGATGATGTATATTTAAAATATACATACGTGAATAGTAAATACATACACATCAAAAAAAAATCCCTAAAATTAGGGCATCCAAGTAAATAGATTTTAAGTAGGCATTAATGGTTTGCAAAAAAGTATGAGTATCAGTACAAGTCGTTGTTTTTAAGTGACGGTCTGGGCCACTCAGGGCACGGGACGTCACACTTCGAAGGTTTGTAAAGGTAAGTTTTTGGAAACTATCCTTGTGTTTTTCTAGTTTTGGTTTTGGATTGATAAAAAAGAGAAAATTTTTAGTATCTTGCTAGCATAAACCGACCCTTAACTTTTCTGGGTTCCCATCGCCATTTGGTCACCAAAGCCTGTTAGGAAATGCCCTAAGCATTAGAGACATTTTAATGTATTTATTTCGAACTGGATAATAAAAATATATATAGAGGTTATTCATTACATTGCTATGTGTCCTCATTCTATTTACGTGTTAAAGTAAATGTAAGCAAATATGGCTCCCTGACTGCTTATGTTAAAACTGTTAGAACGTTGCATGCAATGGACTTTTGCATACAAGAAGACAATGTTCTAAAGTAAGTGGTCTAAACTAAGGTCTGTCATCTATGGGATTAGATCGAGCATCTAACTCATGTTAAGACTATTATGTTGTCTAAAGCCATGGTGGGGACGGTTTGTCTTGATTGTCTGGAGCATAGACTCCCAAGTAGAGACATAGATATGTTGCTTAGTGGTGACATATTAGACCGGGACTAAAGCGTGATTGATCTACATAGTCCGTTATGAGTGGATCAATCTGCTTTTGATGTTCATTATGCAGTAACCTTAATCCTGAGTGAATGAACTACTTCATGTATATGACTTGTGTACTTTGATGTACCAATGGCTAAAGCATCTCAGAGGTAGTAAGCTTATAGACTGGTTCGTTGGGTGCATGACTTGTATACGATGAAGGGTTTGTTTACAGATATCAGAATCATAGCTCTATTAAGGAGTTAAGAGTATCCTCTTAAAGGTCATTGGATAGCAGCTCGTCATAGGCTTACGTAACACGGTATATAATTGGGAGTTTAGTTTCAGGTTTATAGTGGTGTGACTCTGAAATTAGTGATCATATGATTGAGTTGTTTGGTATAGAATGATGATCATATGGAATCATGGGAGCTCGATTATATATGTACAATTGGTCTCTCTACTAGCTCCACATAATTCCTTAACGTTTGGCAACTTAATTTGTGTATGCTATTGGCTAGTTGATTATGCATGGATGGTGTTGAAATAGGATTAGGATGGTGGACAAGATTCTCTCCGGTTGAATTCAGATTTTATTTTGGATAATAGAGTACATAATTATTCGAACTCCAAATAAAGTTGCCATGATTTTATTTGAGATTGGATTGGAGTTGTAGAAAATTATCCATGAGAACAAGAATTTGAAATACAAATGTTTGTGGATTTTGAATTTTGAATTTTGAATTTGAAATTTGAATTTGAAATTTAAATTTGAAATTCGAATTTGAAATTTGAATTTGAAATTTAAATTTGAAATTTGAAATTTGAAATTTGAAATTTGAATTTGAATTTTGAATTTTGAAATTTGAAATTCAAATTTTGAATCACAGTCCAAGTGGAATTCGAATTCTTTGTGGATAATCCACAAGGCTAGAATTTGAATTTGAGTTGGATTATGAAGAGGAAAATCTTGTTTGAATCCTACTTGAATTTTGAATCAAAATCCTAACTAACTTGGTCGAAAATTTTGAGGAAAATCTTCATGGAATTTTTAGATTTTTTATGGATAAGGTTCAGGGAAAAATTTAAGTTTCAATCCCAGTTGAATTTGGATTCTCTCCTCCCTATTTGTGGCCGAAATTATTGAGTGTATCTTCAAGGAGATTTTTCGGTTTTAATAGGATCAGGATGAGATAAAATTCAAGCTAGAAAATCCTATTTAGTTTTTGATTCTCCTCACACTTTAATGACCGAATCTAGTCACGTTTTTGGCACAAAGGGGAATCGATTTTTTGTGGGGAATGAGGAGATAAAATTCAAGTTAAAATCCTGTTTGAATTTTGAATGAAAAAAACCTAAGATGGTCGAATTCTTTTAGTGGATAAAGGCTTGAAAATTTCAGATTTTTTGGTTAAGGATAAGGGAGAAAATCTTCTCCTAATCCAATTCAAATTCAGAGGATTACCTCATGCAAGTCTATAAATAGAGGTCCTGCCACTCTAGTTCTCTTAGACCATAAACTCTCAGATGAGCAGGCTTATTGTTGCACAACTCACCGTGACAATAAGTTCTTTAGAGATCTGGGTGGTTGGAAGAAGACTAGCAGTGCTACCATACCAATCGAGGTTCAGAGTGCCCACACACAAAGCCATTCAGGAATTGGAGAATAGTAGAGAAGACTAGTTGGTTGAAGCCCTCCGATCATTCTCCTCCTGCAGATTGGCGTCCGTGAGGTATGAGTTTAAATTGTTGTTGGTTTATTGTATATGGCATCATAAGTTATTCAACGATCTTGAAAAATTTTTATTGTTCCGCTGCGCCACTCTGATACGTTTTTACTAATTTATTTCCTACAAAGCCTTGATTCGGCGTGCTTGATTCCTAGTACGAATGGTAAATCCCAAAAACCCTCCCTTTTTGTGGTTAGTTGTTTTTAAGCTTTTGATCAAGAAGTTTATGTGTATTTGTTTATGCAAATGGGTTGTAATAAATTTATTTTGAGCCCTTAGCTTTCCATTTTTAGGTTTATGGTTGTTTGGTTAGGTTTACATCTTTATGAATAGATGTTTACACATGTGAGCATGACCATTTTGTTTTAAGGATGGCTGGACGCAATCTATCCCCAGGAAAGGCCACGGGTTTTGGCTATTTTGACCCCCTTAATGTCTGAATTTGGGATTTGGCAAAACATTGAGTTTTAAGTAAAATTTTGTTACGGTCGTTTTTGCGTCAATAGGTTTTGGCCAAAATGACACTAAGATACGTTTTTCGAGTGGTTTTCAATAGGTGCCCAAAACTGGGACTAAAAACAAATCCAAACCCAGAATTAGTCTCGGGTTTTGTTAAAAATGGACCGCTTAGATTCTAAACTGGATCTTGGGTTCAAATGAAAGTTGTAGAACACATCGAAACCTTTAAGAGGACCTACATGTGTTTTAAAAATTCGGCCATTTTGGGCCTCAAATAGAGCCGTTTTTAAAATGACATAAAACTAGAATTTTTACAAAAACCTTGGCAAAATGCCACGGGTTTAGTAAGATTAGGACCCGTTGGAGTTAGATTTGAGCTCCAAGGTGAACATGAGAATTGTTCATCTTGATGAGGATGAAAAATCTTATGCTCGCCATATTTGCAAACTAAGCCATTTCGATTAAGTTTCAAAACAGTTTTCGAAAATGGTTCCAAAAAAACCACCTTCTAATAAAAACACCAAAATGTGTTCTAATCTTTTAAAATAAAATATAGTTTTCATAAAACGTCCCTTACCTTCCAATGGATTGATAAGGGTACGGTTTTAAAGAACGTAATTTTCCCAAAAATTATACAAGGCAACCAAACCAATTATTACAGTGTGGGTAGCCCATTAGGCTACCATACCAAACAAGCAATAGTAACTTGGTAGACTACCTAGTTAACAACTGGCGAGGTAACCGATCAGTTGACTGGTCGGTAACCAGTCAAGGACCATGTTTCGAACGATACTATGACGAACGATGATTAATCTGTCAAGAAGACAATTAATCAAAAATGATAGAAGTTAGACACCAAATCCCTAAACAGAGTAATAGGGTATCGATAGACCTCGGTACCATACCATAATACAAGATACTGTCACTAACGATAATAAGGACTAGAGAACGGTGTAATTAATTTATGGGACAATATATTAATTAAACACGCCTAGAGATTCAAACACTGAAAAAGAGAGCGAGTTGTACCGACGGCAATCGACACCAAATGATTTTATCTGCTTGTATCACTAACAGTATTAGTCACTCAGCAAAAGTATTGATGAAAACCGTTATGATGACAGGTAGTCACCCGAAAATTTGATAAAGGCAAGAGTACAAGTTTGTGTGCAAACTAGGTAAGTATAACTCTGCCTATAGCATGAATAAAATGAATTGAAAGTAATGGTTTTTACAGTTTGTTAAAGTATTCCTACCATGTACACGCTGTTGCACAACATACATAGGAGCATATAGTTTCATAATCGCGTACATTGATGAACAAACAAGTTAGATATCATACATCTACATCGAGTAAGATTAGCGGATAGCCTAGTAGAGTATGTGGCACGATCAAATAAAGAATTGGGAAAGATGAGAATAAGGGTGTTAGTGTAACAGGCCAAGGCCCACAAAATCCAATGAGCTGAGGCTCATAATGTATAACAAGCCAAGGTCAGAAAATATATCCATAACGGGCCAAGGCCTAGGATCAGGGGTGTTCTCGATGATCCACGCGTAGTTCGGTACTAACACAAGGGCCCTAAGTAGACATAAGAAAGAAAAGAGAATAACGAAGCATAAATGAGCATAACCAAACTATGCATTGTACACAGTATGCAATAGTTCAGTATGCTTACATTCATAGTAAAATGCATTTCGGTATATGGTGCTATATGTCATGCATATAGTATGTGAAGTTGATTCAGTGATATGATATATGATGATCTTGTATGTGACATGTTTAAGTGATATATGTTGATACCTGGCATACTTATATGATTTTAAGTATGTACTATGTTTAAACATGTTTTGCGGTTAACAAGTTGTACTTACTGGACGTAAAGCTCACGGAGTGCGTTCATGCTGTAGGTAAGCGTCCTACGGCTTAACCAATCAATGGGTAATGACGGTGGCGGAGGCGGATGTGAGGGTAAGGTTATGGATACACCGCGAGTAAATCTTCCGCATAGCTTGAGTAACAAGTATTTTTAAATAGTAACAGTAAACAGTGTTTTTGAATAGTAACAATAAATAGTATTTTTGAATAGTAATGATTAAACAGTATTTTTGAATAGTAATAGTTAAATAGTATTATAAATGTGTATGGGTAATTGAACTCTCAAATATCTGGATGATGTATATTTAAAATATACGTACGTGAATAGTAAATACATATGCATAAAAAAAATCCCTAAAATTAGGGTATCCAAGTAAATAGATTTTAAGTAGGCATTAATGGTTTGCAAAAAAGTCTGAGTACCAGTACAAGTAGTTGTTTTTAAGTGACGGCCTGGGCCACTCAGGGCACGTGACATCACAATTCAAGGGTTTACAAAGGTAAGTTTTTGGAACCTATCCTTGTGTTTTTATAGTTTTGGTTTTGGTTTGATATTAAAGAGAAAATTTTGGGTGCCTTGCCAGCATAAGTATTGTTGTTCTCATGGATAATTTTCTAAATTTGTCCCTTTACTAAGTGAACAATTCAAAATTTGTCCCCAGTGATGGACAATATTATCAGTCTCTTTACTAAGACTTCTGTGGTTAGAAGCTTTGAGAGGCACGTAGAGGTGATAGGGATGCGTAACATGGCACATCTGCTGGCTTAGGGCAAGTAGGAGATTGTTAGGAAATGCCCTAAGCATTAGAGACATTTTGATATATTTATTTTAAACTGGATAATAAAATTATATATATAGAGGTTATTCATTACATTGTTATCTGTCCTCGTTTTATTTACATGTTAAAGTAAATGTAAGTAAATATGGCTCCCTGACTGCTTGTGTTAAACTATTAGAACGTTGCATGCAATGGACTTTTGTATGTGAGAAGACAATGTTCTAAAGTAAGCGGTCTAAACTATGGTCTGTAGTCTATGGGGTTAGACCGAGCATCTAACTTATGTTAAGACTATTATGTTGTCTAAAGCATTGGAGGGGACGGTTTGCCTTGACTGTCTGGAGCTAGACTCCCAAGTAGAGACATAGATATGTTGCTTGGTGGTGACATATTAGACCGAGACTAAAGCGTGATTGATCTATGAAGTCCACTTTGAGTGGACCGATCTGCTTTTGACGTTCATTGTGCAGTAACCTTAATCCTGAGTATATGGATAGCTTCATGTATATGACTTGTGTACTTTGATGCTCTAATAGCTAAAGCGTCTCAGAGGTAGTAAGCTTATAGACCAGTTCGTTGGGTGTATGACTTGTATACGATAAAGGGTTCGTTTACAGATATCGGAATCATAGCTCTAATGAGGAGTTAAGGGTATCCTCTTAAAGGCATTATACTGAATGTGAAAATGGACAAGGCCTTGAGTTGGATATGGAGAGGAAAATCTTTTTAGAATCCTACTTGAATTTTGAATCCAAATCCTAACAATAATGGACAAAAATTTTGAGGATTATCCTCATGGAATTTTCAGATTTTTTGTGGATAAGGTTCAGGAAAAAATTCAAGTTTCAATCCCAGTTGAATTTGGATTATCTCCTCCCTAATTATGGCCGAAAATTTGAGGAAGATCTCCTAGGAGATTTTCAATTGTTTTGGATAAGGATGAGATAAGATTCAAGCTTGAAAATCCTAGTGGAATTTTGATTCTTCCTTATCCAAAAGTGGCCAAAATTTTTGTTGGGATTTTCCTCTTGGATTTTTAGAATTTTTGGTTGAAAAAAGGGAGATAAGATTCATGTTAAAATCTTGTTTAGATTTGAATTGGATAATCCTAATGTTGGCCGAAATTTTGTTGGGATTTTCCCTTGGATAATTTCAGATTTTATGTTGTGGATAAGGGAGACAATCTTCTCCTAATCCAATTCGAATTCAGAGAATCACCTCATGCAAGTCTATAAATAGAGGTCCTGCCACTCCAGTTCTCTTAGACCACAGACTCTCAAGTGAGCAGGCTTATTGTTGCATAACTCACCGTGACAATAAGTTCTTTAGAGATCTAGGTGGTCGGAAGAAGACTAGTAGTGCTAGCATACCGATCGAGGTTCAGAGTACCCACACACTTAGCCATTCGGGAATTGGAGAATAGTAGAGAAGGCTAGTTGGTTGAAGCCCTCCAGTCATTCTCCTCTTACAGATTGGTGTCCTTGAGGTATGAGTTTAAATTTTTGTTGGTTTATTTTATATGGCATCATGAGATATTTAACGATCTTGAAAAATTTTTGTTATTCCGCTGTGCCACTCTGATACGTTTTTATTGATTAATTTCCTACAATTTTATCAAAATTCTTCACCAAATTAGCTTTCAATCCTAGTCTAAGTATCAAGGGATCAAGTTGATAAGGTGAGCCACTATTTTGAAGCATTTCTTATTGTTTTTCTTCAAGAAATCCGTGGCATGTTTGGGTGAAAAATGGTGAAAAAGTTGATGATTTATTTTGGTGTTGATGTTAGTTAAATAATGTGGTGATTAAAGCACGTTTTAGAAACTTGAAACAAGCAAACTTTATGCATGTTCCCTATGCAAACCATGGCCTACGTACAAGAGAATATCAAAAATTTTTGTGATGAACATTGATGAAGAAATGTTGATAAAGAACTCTAGGAATAAGAAAATTTTTCCTATGGTTTTGGACATGAAAACCGTAGCTTAAAGGCTAGGTTGGAATGAAATTTTCTTAGGTTTTTTATGTTGAAATGCGCAATAGAAACCCTAAGATTTAAATGTGATAAATGAGTTTTGTGGAATTTTTGATTAAATGGAATGATGGATAATGTGAAAAAGTTTTATGTAAAGTTTGGTAACTTTGCATAAAATAGGTCTCTGGTATAGTACATGGCAGGTACTAAGGTCTGAGGCGTACCTAATGCTGGGAAAACCTAAAATAAAGCAAAAATGTTACCAAAATTTTTAAAATGGCATTAAGGGCATTTCAGGAAACGAGGGGTAAAAATGTAGGCTCAGAAATAAAAACCGAGACCACTCGGTAGGTTATAGTTGATAATGAAAGATTAAATACAAGAGGATTAATAGAACGACCCTCTAATGTCTAAAATGCTTAGAACAGGGAAAAAATTACGTTAGGGGTATATTAGGAAACGAGGGGAAAAATTTATAGACGGAATAGAAAACCCAAGCCCCTCGAGAACCAAGGCTCGGGAACAGGATGATAAACTTTTCAAGAGTAGTGAAATACCCATTTGAGACTCCGAAATGCTAGAAAAACGAGAAATGACCCTAAGTCTCGAAATAGTACCTCCAAGGGTCAGGTGAGGAATAAATACCGATGTTGCAACAAATAATACTCTAAAAAATATATTGAAGCTTAAAAAATATTATTTTATGATATTTGGGCTTAGAAAATCCCAGAAAAATGATAAAACAGAATTGTTACAGTCCCGAAACCCGCTAGGATGAAATGGTCATTTTGATCAAAAATTTCTGAAAGGCTCGGAAAGGACCGTTAAGGATCTAGAATGCTTTAAACAAGATTCTAGGGGCCATGACTCAGATTTTAAAGTTAAAATCTAAAATTTATAAAGTACATAAGCGTGTACTTTGAAACATAGGCATATAGTAGAGACCCGAGAGATACACGATCTTGGACACGGGCATGTATCAAGCCGTGTATCACATGAAGAGATGAAATATGTTATAATGTTTACAACAAAATGAATATATGCAAAATGATAAACAAATGATGTTTGGCATTAACAGACAATATTTTATCTTTAGGGACCCAAACTAGAGACGATAACAAAACTGCAGAGGACTTCCGAAAGTGGACGTTATCGCAGTTGTGGTAAGTTCAAGCATTTTCATGTCTGCAACATGAAATACTATGATATTTAACTATGTACTAATTGTACATGAGATGTAAAGTCCTATGAGTACTAGGGTGTAGTTAGACTAACACACCCAACGAGTTGATAAAGTGAGATGTGTACTATAGGAACACTATGGAAAGAGTGTGACTAAATTTAAGACACACTCTTAAAAGAAAGAATGTGTAAAGACCTACGAGCAATAAGGATTCTTGACTTTGAGGTGATGATTAATGCCACCCGTTCGGAACTATAATTGAAAGATGGTAATAAAACCACTTTTGGCGTACTGACCTTCAGTAAAGTGGAGGTTTATAAGTCCTTCAGGGATACAAAAACCGCTTCGGGCGATGATGGACTAAGGAAGACCAGCCTCAAGGTCGCTCCCAAGGCCCCTCATAGTCAGCATGCATATGATATTGGTACGGCCAACATGAGCTCAAAACCATAACTTAAAAAAGATAATGACTGAAAATTTAATGAAAGCCATAAATGAGCATAATTGAGCATAACCGACACCAACGTTACGTGTAGTGTACTCGATCAAGGTGCCTGAATAGTACACGATCAGAGTTACAATTATTATTCACTAGTCAAAAGTCAAAGTACTGTCCATGAATAGTACTATTTATAGGAAATTTTATTATTGACATTTTTGAATCTATGTGATTCATAGTATGTATGTTTGAACTTACTGAACCTATTAGCTCACCGGTTTGTTTATGTTACAGGTAAGAAACCTATCCAGTAGATAACCTAGATGGCACACGACATATGGTGCCATTGGGATAGGGAATTCCACTGTGGATTATGGTCCTACTACCAGTCTTCCACTGAGCGTCAAAAGAGTGGTTAGAAGAAAATGTATTTTGAGAAACAAAGTTGAGGAAATGTATTTATGTAAATTATGTTGTATTACAAAAGACAACTAAAGGTTTAGTTTTAAATTTTATATGGCTTTCATACATGGCTTTCATGTGAGGAAAGTATTTTGAAAAGAAAAAAAAATGGGTGAAAATTTTGGGCCCTGTAAGATGAGAGTTTAAAAGTAAAAGTGTTTTTATGAAGACCCAATGAGGTGCATGTTAGGAAATACCCTAAGCATTAGAGACATTTTTGATGTATTTATTTTGAACGGGATAATAAGATTATATATATAGGTTATTCATTACATTGCTATCTGTCCTCGTCTTATTTACATGTTAAAGTAAATGTAAGCTACAATGGCTCCCTGACTGCTTGTGTTAAACTGTTGGAACGTTGCATGCAATGGATTTTTGTATACGAGAAGACAATGTTCTAAAGTTAGCAGTCTAAATTATGGTCTGTAGTCTATAGGGTTAGACCGAGCATCTAACTCATGTTAAGACTATTATGTTGTCTAAAGCCTTGGAGGGGACGGTTTGTCTTGACTGTCTGGAGCTGGACTCCCAAGTAGAGACATAGATATGTTGCTTGGTGGTGACATATTAGACCGGGACTAAAGCATGATTGATCTACGGAGTCCGCTTTGAGTGGATCGATCTGCTTTTGACGTTCATTGTGTAGTAACCTTAATCCTGAGTAAAAGGACAGCTTCATGTATATGACTTGTGTACTTTGATGTTCCAATGGCTAAAGCGTCTTAGAGGTAGTAAGCTTATAGACCGGTTCGTTGGGTGCATGACTTGTATACGATGAAGGATTCGTTTACAGATATTGGAATCATAGCTCTAATGAGGAGTTAAGGGTATCCTCTTAAAGGCATTATACTGAATGTGAAAATGGACAAGGCCTTAGGTCGTCTGCTGGGCAGATGACTTCTTATTCACATATGGTGAATAATCATTTTCTTTATTCGGTAGTATAATGGAACTTTAAGATAGCCTGATCAGTAGGATTAAACGGACTTTGGCCTAAGGCTGATCATGGATATCATATGAGGGTTCTACATATATGATAAGGTCATTGGACGTTAGCTTGTCACAGGCTTACGTAATACGGTATATAATTGGGAGTTCAGTTTCAGGTTTATAGTGGTGTGACTCTGAAACTAGTGATCATATGATTGAGTTGTTCGGTAAAAGAATGATGATCATATGGATTTACGGGAGCCCGATTATATATGTCCAATCAGTCCCTCTACTAGCTCCACATAATTCCTTAACGTTTGGCAAATTGATTTGTGTATGCTATTGGCTGCTTTATTATGCATGGATGGTGATGACACAGGATTAGGATGGTAGACAAGATTCTCTCCGGTTGGATTCAGATTTTGTTTTGGATAATAGAGTACACAATTATTCGAACTCCAAATAAAGTTGCCATGATTTTATTTGAGATTGGATTGGAGTTGTAGAAAATTATCCATGAGAACAAAAATATGAAACACAACCGTTTTGTGGAATTTGAAATTTGAATTTTGAAATTTGAATTTTGAATTTTGAATTTGAAATTTGAATTTGAAATTCGAATTTGAAATTTGAATTTGAAATTTGAAATTTGAAATTGAAATTTGAAATTCAAATTTTGAATCACAGTCCAAGTAGGATTCGAATTTGTTGTGGAAAATCCACAAGGTTTGAAATTCGAATTTGAGTTGGATTTGGAGAGGATAATCTTGTTACAATCCTACTTGAATTTTGAATCCAAATCCTAACAAATGTTGCATGAAATTTTGAGGATAATTCTCAAGGAAATTTCGGTTTTTTGTGGATAAGATTCAAGGGAAAATTCAAGTTTCAATCCTAGTTGAATTTGGATTCTCTCCTTCCCTGAAAAGTGGCCGAAATTATGAAGGATCTCTCCTTGGAAAATTCGGTTTTTTTGGATAAGGTTGAGATAAGATTCAAGCTTGAAAATCCTAGTGGAATTTTGATTCTTCCTTATCCTAAAAGTGGCCGAATATTTGGAGAAGATTTTCTCCTAGGAATTTCGGATTTTTTGGTTGAAAAAGGGAGATAAAATTCTAGTTAAAATCTTGTTTAGATTTGGATTGGATTTATCCTAAGAAAACCGAATTTTATTGTTGAGATTCTCCCTTGGAAAATTTGGATTTTTTGGTTATGGATAAGGGAAAATATCTTTTCCTAATCCAATTCAAATTCAGAGAATCACCTCATGCAGGTCTATAAATAGAGGTCCTGCCACTCCAATTCTCTTAGACCACAAACTCTCAGGTGAGCAGGCTTATTGTTGCACAGCTCATCGTGACAATAAAGTTCTTTAGAGATCTGGGTGGTCGGAAGAAGACTAGCAGTGCTAGCATATCGATCGAGGTTCAGAGTGCCCACACACTCAGTCATTCGGGAATTGGAGAATAGTAGAGAAGGCTAGTTGGTTGAAGCCTCCGGTCATTCTCCTCCTGCAAGATTGGCATCCTTGAGGTATAAGTTTTAATTGTTGTTGGTTTATTGTATATGGCATCGTGAGATATTTAACGATCTAAAAATTTTTATTGTTCCGCTGCGCCACTCTGATACGTTTTTACCAATTTATTATCCTACAATTGGTATCAGAGCCATCTCATGACTATGCCATGTACATAAATTAGACAATTACTTAGTCTTTTTATTTATGTATGGATTTGATATTTAGAGAGTGGCATTCTAGGGTTCCTTTATGTTGTTATCATGGATTATGTATAAAGTATGTGGTTATTTTAATTTTTTAAATTATTATAAGCATGCTTATTTATGCCGGTTATGGTTCCTTAGAATTTAGAAAAATTGTATCTGGGAATTTTTATGTAACCATGGCAGCAGTTTATTAACACTGTAATTTTCCCATGGATTTTAATTTTTGTCTCTTAGAATTTTTATTGTAAGAATTTTTGTACACCGGAAACGGTTTAGGAAATTTTATGTAATTATTCTTGGAGGAGATTGAAGACCGTAATTTATTTTTTCCCAAAAGTTAAATTTGATTTAAAGATTGAAATTTTGATTGTGTGGAAAATTTCAATTTAATTGGGATTCAAATTAATTTTTGGAGATCCTAATAGGTAAATTGGAATATGGCACGAAAATCGAGACATGACCCCTCAGGATAGGCCGACGGGCCTTGGTGGGGCTGCAGCCCCTGCCCTCGGCCAGGATGGGGCTGCGGCAGCCCCTGTACAGGCCAACACCACCCACGGCCGCAGGCTTGGCCTGCAGCAGAGGGTGGCCGTGGCCTGCCCAAGGCTGGCCGCAGCCTGGGCGTGCAGCCTGCCGACTACTGCGCCCAGCCTGGGCGTGCAGCCTGGCGCTGCAGGCTTGGCCTGCAGCCCGGCAGGGCTGCACATGGAGGCGGCCGTGGGCTGCCAGCCCCTCCGGGGTTGGTGGCCGCCCACGGCGGCTGCCGCCTTCGGGGGCGGCAGTGCCATGGTCTAAAATTCAAAAAAATTTTATTTTTAAATTTGAGATTTAATTTTAAATCATGTTTAAAAATATGTAATTAAAAATTTAAAATTTTGAAATTACATATTATTACACATGATGTTTAAAATTTTTTAAAATTTGAATTGGAAATTTAAATTTAAAATTCAAATTTGGAATTTGAATTTCAAATTTAAATTTTTAGAGTTTTAAATTTTAAATGATACTTGGGATGAGAAATAAATGGAGACGCTACATAAAGATGGATACAAGAAGACGGAACGAAATTCAAGACCCAAAGAATGCTTTGGATAGAATTTTGTAATCTTTATTTTCTTTGTTCTAGGATGGAACCATGGCTTGGTTATTCTGTCAATTATTTTTTCTGTGATATGTCATGGATGTATAAATATGTATTGATAGATGTTTTGTATGCATATTTGATAACATGTCATATAGGATAGGTGAGTACCGCTCATACTATATTGATCATACATAATTTGTCAAAACTTGCATGTTTTTCAAAATATTGAGTGGGAGAGGGTTTCAAACAAAACCCATGGCCTCCATTGTTGATCCATATGTGACAGCATGGTAACGCCTCGCGTCAATTCTGCCCTGACCACACCCCTCGGTAGGTGTTTACCGCCGCCGGTATACTAGATTGGATCTCCTATGTGGAAAACGTGTTCGGGTGCGATCCTATTCATGACCACCCCTCGGTGGCTTGGTAGGACGTGGATCGGGCTATGTAAACAATGGTTATACACTCAAGACTCGTTTAGTTATTAACCTTCCCTAGAAGCTCTGTTAACTAAACTGGTGGCCAAATAAGCGGTTATTAATATATGTCTTAACCTTGGAGGATTTAAGGCAACATATATTAATTGGACGGGGTTCATGTTCCAGCTATTTGTTCTCATGACCACCCCTCGGTGGCTTGGGGCAATAGGTGCTGAGAATTACCGTTGCAAATTTTTCAAGTTTCATGTAGGAACATACTTGTATGTTTTATTTGCTAAATTATCTGTATATTTGCTTGGGCTTTGTAATGATGTCTAGTATAATTTTATTTTAGTTCAAAATGTCACCGACACCCCTCATTTCAATACTTACTGAGAATAAACTGAATAGCGACAATTATAAGGATTGGAAAAGGAATCTGTTAATAGTTCTGAGCTGCGAGAGACACAAGTTCATACTGGACGAACCATGCCCACCAGGGCCAAAACCTGACACACCGATTGAGGAGGTCCCGGTTGCGTATACTCGTTGGAGAGAATCCAATGATATAGCTCGATGCTACATACTTGCTAGCATGACGAGTGCTTTACAAAAGCAGTATGAGACTTATCAAATTGCTGGGGAGATCATGGAAAATCTAGAGGACATGTTCGGAGGCCAAGAAAAATTGGCTCGACAGTCTGCTATCACCAGTATTATGAACTTTAAGCAGAAGGCGGGTACTCCGGTGAAGGACCATATGATCACTCTAATGGGATTCTTCGCTGAGGCTGCCGAAAACGGTGCTGAGTTGGACTACAACACCCAGATCGAAATGGTGTTCAAAACTCTGTCTAAAGATTTTGTGGGGTTTAAGACCGCATACAATCTGGCGACAAGGGAGTTAGGACTAACCGAGCTCATGAAGCAACCGCAAGCTTATGAGCAGATGATCAGGGATGGGGATGCTCTCCAACCCAAAGGTGAGGCCAATTTGGCGGAATCTTCCAAACTCTCACGGAAGAGGAAGAGGCCAAATCAGAAGCAAGTGGCTTCCAGTTCTTCTAATCCTCCTGTCTCGGATGGGAAGAAGAAGAAGAAGAACAAGAAGCCCAGGGACCCTAAAAATTCCAAGTGCTTCCGTTGTGGGAAGGTAGGTCATTTCAAGAAGGCTTGCCGGGAAATCCTAGCCGCCAAGGGCAAGGAAGGTAAGGAACTTCTTTACTTAGAAGCGTGTTTGGTGGAAGAATCGAAAGACACTTGGGTCATTGATTCGGGCGCCACTAATCATGTTTGTGTTTCTATGCAGGGGTCCGTGGAAACGAGAAGTCTACATGATAGGAACCTCTCGTTGCGAACTGGGGACGGCAGCTTGGTGGTGGCTGAGGCAGTGGGAGATGTTTACCTTTATTTTAATCAATTTAGGTTTATTTTATTAAAAGACTGTTTTTATGTTCCTAATTTTAGGAGGAACCTTATATCGGCAGCTTGTTTAATAAAGGATTCTTATTCAGTTTCTTTTAGTAAAAGATTTGATATTCGTAGAAATAAGTCTTTTATCTGTTCTGGATGGATGGATGGAAACCTATATTTGATCAAACCAAAGATGTACTCACTGCTTGACACTGAATTAACTGATAACTCTAAAAGGTTGAAAGTTTCTCACTCTAACAAGGCGTATCTTTGGCATTTAAGACTTAGTCATATTAATCAGGATAGGATTCAAAGATTGGTGAAAGACGGCCCCCTGGAATCTCTGGAAGAGGTACGACTTCCCCAATGTGAGTCTTGTCTAGAGGGTAAAATGACTAAGAGGACTTTTGGAGCTAAGGGCACAAGGGCTCAGGAGCTCTTAGAAATTGTGCATACTGATATATGTGGCCCCATCAACGTCACAGCACGAGGAGGGTTCAAGTATTATGTCTCTTTTATAGATGATTACTCGAGGTATGGATATGTGTATCTAATGCACCGTAAGAGCGAAACCTTTGACAAGTTCAACGAGTATCATGCGGAAGTGGAAAAGCAATTGGATAAATCCATAAAGACACTTCGATTTGATCGAGGTGGCGAATACCTCTCCGACGAATTTCTAGGACATCTTGTAGAGAACGGGATATTATCCCAATTGATTGCACCTGGTACTCCACAACATAATGGTGTAGCCGAAAGAAGAAACAGGACCTTATTGGATATGGTACGGTTCATGATGAGTTACTCAACGCTGCCATTATCATTTTGGGGATATGCTTTACAAACGGCGTGCTATGTTCTGAACCAAGTTCCGAGCAAATCAATTCCCAGAACTCTGTATGAATTGTGGCGTGGCAGGAAGCCCTCCCTTAGACATATGAGAATATGGGGCTGCCCGGCACATGTACTGGATGGGGATGCGAAGAAGTTGGAACCAAGATCAGAATTGTGCATGTTTGTAGGGTATCCAAAAGGAACTAAAGGAGGTCTGTTCTATAACCCGAAGAAACAAAAAGTCATTGTCTCAACCCATGCGACATTCTTGGAGGAAAGTCACATGAATGACTTTAAGCCTCGAAGCAAAGTGGTGCTAGAGGAGTTATCAGGTGAAAGAACTACTCCACAGATTTCGGTCTTGGACGCAAGTCCGAGTTCCAGCAAAAGACCTGCAGACGATCAACAATTTAGGGTGCCTCGTCGTAGTAGGAGGGTTTCTAAGAAACCTAATTTCTTCATGTATGATGCTGAGGTATACTAGGCCGAGGCTCATGAGCATGAGGAAGATCCAGTCACATATGGTGAAGCTATAAATGATGTTGATTCTAAATCTTGGAAACAGGCTATGAACAATGAGATGGATTCTATGAAATCCAACTCTGTTTGGGAACTTATAGATTTGCCGGATGGGATAAAACCCATTGGATGCAAATGGGTCTACAAAAAAAAGAAGGATGCGGAAGGGAGAGTGGAAACTTTCAAAGCTAGACTGGTTGCAAAGGGATACACGCAAAAGGCTGGAATCGATTACGATGAAACCTTTTCGCCTGTTGCTATGCTGAAGTCTATCCGTATTCTTCTGTCCATTGCTGCGGCTCTCGATTACGAGATCTGGCAAATGGATGTCAAAACGGCATTCTTGAATGGTCATCTTGAAGAATGTATCTATATGATACAGCCCGAAGGGTTCGTAGCAAAAGGCCAAGAAAGGAAAGTCTGCAAGTTGCTTAGATCTATTTATGGATTAAAGCAAGCATCCCGCTCATGGAACCAGAGGTTTGATCAAGCGATTAAGACATTTGGTTTTGAGCAGAACGTTGATGAACCTTGTGTTTATAAACGTATTAAGGATGGAAAAGTGGTTTTTCTGATACTCTATGTTGATGATATACTACTCATTGGGAATGATGTAGGGAACTTATCATCGATCAAGCTTTGGTTACACCAGCAGTTTGACATGAAGGACTTGGGAGAAGCTAATTATGTTCTAGGCATTCATCTCTTCAGAGATCGAAAGAACAAAATGATAACGTTATCCCAAGCTTCATACATAGATAAAATAATTGACAAATATGCAATGCAAGAGGCAAAGAAAGGTTCGCAACCTTCTATTGCCGGTCTAACTCTTTCATTGGATGACTGTCCTAAGACATCGGAAGAAAGAGAGCGTATGAGTAAGGTCCCTTATGCATCCGCTGTGGGTAGCCTTATGTACGCTATGCTTTGCACTCGGCCGGACATATGTTTTGCAGTAGGTATGGTGAGTTGATATCAAGCGAATCCTGGAACCAAGCACTGGCAAGCAGTAAAGCATATACTCAAGTATCTTAAGAGAACGAGGGATTATATGCTGGTGTATTCTGGAGGGGACCTAACACCCGTAGGATACACAGACTCAGACTTCTAGACTTGTAAGGATTCGAGGAAATCGACATCTGGATCAGTGTTTTTACTCGGAGGAGGCACCATTGTGTGAAGGAGCGTGAAGCAGGGCTGCACAGCTGACTCTACTATGGAGGCTGAGTATGTGGCTGCGGCTGAGGCATCTAAAGAAGCGGTTTGGCTCCGCAAGTTCTTTAGAGACCTTGAGGTCATTCCGGGTGTTGATAAGCATATCACACTTTACTGTGATAATACAGGGGCTATTGCTAACACAAGGGAATCTCGGCACCACAAGAGGACCAAGCACATTGATCGGAGATATCATATTATTAGAGGGCATGTGGAGACAGGGCAAGTGGATGTATGTAAGATCGCGTCCGAGGACAACATCGCCGATCCCTTCACTAAGACTTTGGTGGCTAGAAGCTTTGAGGGGCACGTAGAGGCGATGGGGATGCGTAACATGGCAAATCTGCTGGCTTAGGGCAAGTGGGAGATTGTTAGGAAATGCTCTAAGCATTAGAGACATTTTTGATGTATTTATTTTGAACTGGATAATAAGATTATATATAGAGGTTATTCATTACATTGCTATCTGTCCTTGTCTTATTTACATGTTAAAGTAAATGTAAGCAAATATGGCTCCCTGACTGCTTGTGTTAAACTATTGGAACGTTGCATGCAATGGATTTTTGTATGCGAGAAGACAATGTTCTAAAGTTAGCGGTCTAAATTATGGTCTGTAGTCTATGGGGTTAGACCGAGCATCTAACTCATGTTAAGACTATTATGTTGTCTAAAGCCTTGCAGGGGACAGTTTGTCTTGACTGTCTGGAGCTGGACTCCTAAGTAGAGACATAGATATGTTGCTTGGTGGTGACATATTAGACCGGGACTAAAGCGTGATTGATCTACGGAGTCCGCTTTGAGTGGATCGATCTGCTTTTGACGTTCATTATGCAGTAACCTTAATCCTGAGTAAAAGGACAGCTTCATGTATATGACTTGTGTACTTTGATGTTCCAATGGCTAAAGCGTCTCAGAGGTAGTAAGCTTATAGACCGGTTCATTAGGTGCATGACTTGTATACGATGAAGGGTTCGTTTACAGATATTGGAATCATAGCTCTAATGAGGAGTTAAGGGTATCCTCTTAAAGGCATTATACTGAATGTGAAAATAGACAAGGCCTTGGGTCGTTTGCTGGGTGGATGACTTCTTATTCACATATGGTGAATAATCATTTTCTTTATTCGGTAGTATAATGGAACTTTAAGATAGCCTGATCAGTAGGATTAAATGGACTTTGGCCTAAGGCTGATTATGGATATCATATGAGGGTTCTACATATATGATAAGGTCATTGGACGATAGCTTGTCACAGGCTTACGTAATACGGTATATAATTGGGAGTTCAGTTTCAGGTTTATAGTGGTGTGACTCTCAAAACTAGTGATCATATGATTGAGTTGTTCAGTAAAAGAATGATGATCATATGGATTTACGGGAGCCCGATTATATATGTCCAATCAGTCCCTCTACTAGCTCCACATAATTCCTTAACGTTTGGCAAATTGATTTGTGTATGCTATTGGCTGCTTTATTATGCATGGATGGTGATGACACAGGATTAGGATGGTAGACAAGATTCTCTCCGGTTGGATTCAGATTTTGTTTTGGATAATAGAGTACACAATTATTCGAACTCCAAATAAAGTTGCCATGAGTTTATTTGAGATTGGATTGGAGTTGTAGAAAATTATCCATGAGAACAAAATATGAAACACAACCGTTTTGTGGAATTTGAAATTTGAATTTTGAAATTTGAATTTTGAATTTTGAATTTGAAATTTGAATTTGAAATTCGAATTTGAAATTTGAATTTGAAATTTAAATTTGAAATTTGAAATTTGAAATTTGAAATTTGAATTTGAAATTTGAAATTCAAATTTTGAATCACAGTCCAAGTAGGATTCGAATTTGTTGTGGAAAATCCACAAGGTTTGAAATTCGAATTTGAGTTGGATTTGGAGAGGATAATCTTGTTAGAATCCTACTTGAATTTTGAATCCAAATCCTAACAAATGTTGCATGAAATTTTGAGGATAATCCTCATGGAAATTTCGGTTTTTTGTGGATAAGATTCAAGGGAAAATTCAAGTTTCAATCCTAGTTGAATTTGGATTCTCTCCTTCCCTGAAAAGTGGCCAAAATTATGGAGGATCTCTCCTAGGAAAATTCGGTTATTTTGGATAAGGTTGAGATAAGATTCAAGCTTGAAAATCCTAGTAGAATTTTGATTCTTCCTTATCCTAAAAGTGGCTGAATACTTGGAGAAGATTTTCTCCTAGGAATTTCGGATTTTTTGGTTGAAAAAGGGAGATAAAATTCTAGTTAAAATCTTGTTTAGATTTGGATTGGATTTATCCTAAGAAAACCGAATTTTATTGTTGAGATTCTCCCTTGGAAAATTCGGATTTTTTGGTTATGGATAAGGGAAAATATCTTTTCCTAATCCAATTCAAATTCAGCGAATCACCTCATGCAGGTCTATAAATAGAGGTCCTGCCACTCCAATTCTCTTAGACCACAGAATCTCAGGTGAGCAGGCTTATTGTTGCACAGCTCATCGTGACAGTAAAGTTCTTTAGAGATCTGGGTGGTCGGAAGAAGACTAGCAGTACTAGCATACCGATCGAGGTTTAGAGTGCCCACACACTCAGCCATTCGGGAATTGGAGAATAGTAGAGAAGGCTAGTTGGTTGAAGCCTCCGGTCATTCTCCTCCTGCAAGATTGGCATCCTTGAGGTATGAGTTTTAATTGTTGTTGGTTTATTGTATATGGCATCATGAGATATTTAACGATCTAAAAATTTTTATTGTTCCGCTGTGCCACTCTGATACGTTTTTACCGATTTATTATCCTACAGTGCATGGACTGTTTTAGTCGACTACAGAGTCTGATTGTAACGGTTTTGTGTCGTCAAAATTGGGGGCGTCACAACAAAAGTCCATTGCATGCAACATCTTAACAGTTTAACGCAAGCAGTCACTGAGCTATATTTGCTTATATTTACTTAAACATTTAAATAGTATGAGAACAAATAGCAATGTAATGAATAACCTCTAAATATAATTTTATATTCAGTTCAAAATAAATAAAATACATTAAAATTTCTTTCATGCTTCAGGCATTTCCTAACAACATATTCATCCATCCATGACAAAATAAAGAATAAATAAATAACAGAAAATTAAATAACCTAGCCATGGTCTCATCCTAGAAAAAAGAAAAATTAAAGATTATAAAATTACATCCAAAGCATTCTTTAGGTCTTGAATTTTGTTCTATCTTCGTGTATCCATTTTCATGTAACTCCTCTATTTATTTCTCATCCTAAAAATAATTTTAAAAAAATTTAAAAAAAATTCAAAATTTAATCAATTTTTAATTTCATGTATAACAATATTTAATTTTAAAATTTAAATTTACAATTTCATAATTTTATGCATAATTTAGAATTAAATCTTAAATAAAAAAATTGAAATCAAGAACCTCGCCTAGTTGGCCACGGGCTTAAAGGCTCGTAGCCTAACCTATGTTGGAAAAATGTAAACTATGCACAGTGGAATTTTTAAAAAAAAATTTCAAAGATCATTAGAACTCATGTTGTCATATACAATGAATTATCAACAATCAAATATACCTTTCTAAGAAAATACTAGGATACTGGAGTGAACGTTAGATACTCAAAAGGGCAACACCATGAAGGGTTTCAACCAACTAGCCTTCTCTGCTATTCTCCAATTCCTAGATAGTTGAGTGTGTGGGCACCTATTTTCTTAATCGGTATTTTGCATAGCTTGTCTCCTTCTGACTACTCAGATCACTTTAAGAACTTATTGTTATGGTGATTTATGCAATAATAAGCCTGCTCACCTGATAGTCTGTGATCTAAAGAAAATAGGAGTGGAATGATCCCTATTTATAATATTGCATGAGGTGACCTTTTGAATTTTAAATTGGACTAAGAAAAGATTTTTCTCTCACCAATTTTCATCCTCCAAATCTGACTCCATAAAGGGGAAAATCCCCTTAAAAAATTCAGCCACCAAGGGGTGAGGATGATTCAAAATTCAAACAAGATTAAAACTTGAATTTTCTTTCCTCCACCAACCTCAAAACCGATTCTCCCCTAGGCCAATTCCTTGGTTAAGTTTGGCTACACCAAGGGAGTGGAGGATTCAAAATTCAAGTAGGATTCAAACAATATTTTTTCTTCTCCTTTTTCCACAACAAAAACCGAATAACCATGTGGAATTATTCACAAAAAAAACTCAGCCTTCCTAAGGATTTGTGATCAAAATTTGATTCAAATTTCAAACTCAACAAATCTTTGAATTTTATCCATATAGATAATTTTCCACAACTCCAATTTAAATTCAAATAAAATCATGGCAACTTTATTTGAAATTCAAATAATTGTGTAATCTCCTATCCAAAACAAAATTCAAATTTAAATAGGAGAAAATCTTGTCTTCCACCCTAATCCATTATGGACGCGACCCTTAGATTGTGCAAGGATAACATTTTGTTCAATCCGAATTCAAATAGAATAATCTTTTAAATTTCAAATATTTATTTTAAGACAAGATTTTCAAAATTCAAATTAATCACATATTTGAATCTCAAATTCAAATACAATTAAATTAAATTTCAAATATTATTATCCAAAAATAAATATGAATTAAATATTTATTCCATTTATTGAATAATAAAAGTTACAATTTTTCACCTCCAGCACACAAGGAAAAACGCTTATACCCTTATGGATGGTGATCCGGATTTTTCTCATTACTAAATGTAAGACAATAGGCCATGTAAGAATATCCTGATCAACTACCATCTTTAAGGAATTATAGGAGCTAACAGATGGACTAATTAGACATATATAATTAGGCTCCTGTGAATCCATGTAATTATTGTTCTATACCAAACAACTCAATCACATGATCACTAATTTCAGGATAATTCCAATATAGAATAGAAATTGGAATCCCAATTATATTGCAAATTGTGCAAGCCTCCAAAAAGACACCATCCAAAAACCTTGTCATTAATGCAACACCCTCATATGATATCCATGATCAACCTAGGTCAAAGTTTATTCAACCTTTTGATCACGCTATCTTAAAGATCCATTATGCACCCGATAAGAGAATAATTATCCACTATATATAGATAATAAATCATTTGTCAAGGCCCAAGGCCTTGTCCATCCTCACCAATCTAGCATAATGCCTTTGAGAGGATAACCTTAACTCTACATAAGAGCTATGATTCCTTATCTGTAAGCAATTCCTCCATCATATATGTACTGTGTACCCAATAAACCAATCCATTAGCTTACTACCTCTGAGCCATATTTGTTTAAATTTACTTTAACACGTAGATATGTTGAGGACTAGTAGTAATGTAATGAATAACCTCTAAATTATTTTATTAATCAATTCAAAATAAATGAAATATATTAAAAATGTCTTTCCCACTTAGGACATACCTAACAATCTCCCACTTACCCTAAGCTAGTAAATGTGCCATGTTACGCATCCCCATAGCCTCGACATGCTTTTCAAAGCTCTCAGCCACCAGAGTCTTTGTAAAGAGGTTAGCAACATTGTCCTTAGACGTAATCTTACATACATCTACTAGTTTTGCTTCCACATACTCTCTAATCATATGGTATTTTCGATCGATGTGTTTGGACCTCTTGTGGTGTAAGGAGCCCCATATTCACGTAACCTAAATTCCATGTAATGAGAAATTGAGCAACAAATTTGGGTTAGTTTGATGGCTTTTAGTGCAAATTTGATGAACACGGTCGGCACACAGCCGTGTAAGAAGCTGTGAACCGATCAAACTGTTTATGTGTGAAGGGCTGCGTGAGTGTACATGGCCATGTAGTGTGACACAGTCAGGTAAACGGTCGTGTAAGTGGCCGTGTACCACTCTAGTTAATGAATGTGTAAAAGGCCGTGTTTCGAAATAGGGCCGTATTGAAGAATTTCAAGTAGTACACACCTGTGTCCAGGGTGTACACGCCCATGTTGCCTTATACACGCCCGTGTAAAAGGCCGTGTTGAAGGCTGTGTAATGGGCAGAAAGCCGTTACATAGACTTTCAAAATGCATGAAACCTAATTACTATGTAATGAGTAATTAAGTTAAAAAAATATAGTATATTTTTCAGTTGAATAGATTAAACAGATACAATAATGTTTAAGCACTATTCATGTAATAAAAGGGGTGATCGACAGTGAACTCGGTCTACCCTATTATGTGTATGAATGTGTAAGACACGCAGTGTCAGGAAACTGGTCCGGACGACCGTTTCTTGACACAAGACTAGTGAGCATATCACCAGAACGCTCGGATTAAACATCTGAGCACCATAGCGAGAGATAAACCCTAGTAAGGGTACAACATCGAGAAAATGGTCTAGATAACCTCTTCTCACTCAGAGACTAACAAAATCGGAGTCAGAGCACTCAGACTGGTCAGTCGAACAAGAAGGAAAATGCAGTGTCAAGTTACTGGCCAAGATGGCGTTAATTTGACTTAAAACTGATATATTAACGGTCAGTAGGCTCAATCTGGTCGATTGAGCATAAAACAGGAATTTTAATTTGAGAGATATGCAGTATCAAGATAAGGGTCAAAACGACCTTTACTCGCTCCGAAACTGATATATTTGGACTCAAAATGTCCAAATTAGTCAATCAGGCACCTGACATGATTTTCGAGGTGGGGTCACACAGATCCTGAAAACTAGTCCATATGACCCAATCTGGTCAATTGAGCATAAAACAGGAATTTTAGTTTGAGAGATACGCAGTATCTGGATAAGGGTCAAAACGACCTTTACTCGCTCCGAAACTGATATATTTGGACTCAGAATGTCCAAATTAGTCAATCAGGCACCTGACATGTTTTTCAAGGTGGGGTCACAAAGATCCTGAAAACTAGTCCATACAGCCCCGGACGAACGTAAAACATAGAAAAATGAAATCAGCATGTCCAAATTAGTCAAGAGAGACTGTCTGAAATTTCACCAGAGAATACCTCGATTTGCGTGCGAAAGGCAACCACAATATAGGATGTGAATAGTAAATTAGATTGATAATGGGCTCTTAGACAGTAGAAAACAAGTAGGAATTTATAGTACAAAAATCAGATTCAGAAATCCAATTTTCAGGTGAAAATTGGAACATTGTCGAAAAAGAACCGAACACTACTGTATAAAATTAGACTGCATTGAGAAGCAAATGCAGATAAAATTTGGCCCTTAGAAACCATGCCCCTAGTTGCAAAAGGCAGCTAAAAATGGCTGCTCATAGCCCAAAAGGTGACCATTAAAAAATTACCCTAGCCATGACACACTTGAATAAAATATTCAAGGGATTTCAAAAGCTTGGTCAACAGATACTTCTTTATTTCTTCTCCCATTTAAGGCAGCAGCCTACGCCCATTTTGGTCTAAAATTGGGCAACAATTTGTCCCATGATTTGGCTAATTTAGTGGACAATTAATTAGGATTAAGCCTAAGTAAGCTTGATCAATTTTCCCTATAAAAGGCACCTTTTACACAAGTGATTTGCTTTCCTTCCTTTGGCATCCAAAACTCACTTCACTTTCTCCCTCTATTCCTTGTTGCAACTGACCACTCTAAGGTCCCCAAACCTCCATATTTTCAAGCTTAAATCACACCAAAAGCCTACCAAAAATCAAACCTCACAAGCTTGTGTTAGGAGAAGTCGAATCCAAGTCATTCTAAGGCGCCAAGGGTAAGTCTTCAAAACCGATCCTTGTAGTTTTTAGTTTTTGTTTTGGTTTGGTTTTTAAGAGAAATTTTTGGTATTGTTTTTAGCAAAAACTGATGTCATTCTCTTGGATTCCCAAGACCATTTTTTTTTCTTTAAGCCCTAGTTGAAACCATGCTTGGTTTAAAGCACAAAGGTAAACCGAAAACCCTATCTTGTGTTAGTTGGTTTTAAGTTTTGATCAAGGCCATTTATGTGTATTTGTTTATGCAAATGGTTTGTGATAATTTATTTTGAGCCCTTAAGTTTCTATTTTTAAGTTTATGTGGTTGTGGTTGTGTTTACAATTTTTATGGATGGTTATTGTATGTGTGATGCTATGAACGATTAGGAACGTGGCTGGACACAAATCTGTCCCCAAGAAAGGCCACGAATTTTGGCCCTTTTGACCCACTTAGGTTCCAAATTTGGGATTTGGTAAAATATGGTGCTTTTAGGAAATTTCAATACGGTCGTTTTTGCCTAAAATAGCCCTCGGCCAAAAACGAACCTAAAATAGGTTTTTAGAGTGTTTTTCACTCGTTGTCTGAAACTAGGAACAAAATCTGAGCCCAGAAATAGGTACGGGTTTTAGTGAAAGCGGACCTATTAGAGTCTGAACCAGACTTCAACCTCAACATGAAAGTTGTAGATCTCGTCAAAACTTTGAGATAACCAATGCATATTTTAAAAATTTGGCTGTTTCGGGCCTCAAACAGAGCTGTATTTACAGAGACGTAAAACTAGGAATTCTTCAAATAACTGCACACAAGCCCACGAGTTTAATAGAATTAGGAGCCCTTAGAATTGGAGTTAGGCTCCGGGGTGAACATGAGATTTGTTCATCTTGTCAAGGACGAAAACTTTCATGTTTGCTAATATCATAAACAAAGTCGTTTCGATCAAATTTCAAAATGGTTTTCAAAAATGGTTCAAAAACCACCTTTAAAATGTAACTTTAAAAACGTGATTTATACTCTTCAAAATAAAATGTGTTTTAACACTTTAAAAATACAAACATGGTTTTGATAAAGACGTCCCCCACCTTCCAATGGGATGATAAGGGGATGGTTCCAAAGTCAAGAATTTTTCCCAAGAATTTTTATGTCAACCTACATTTTTTGAAAGAGAAACGATGTGTGTAGCCCGGTAGGCTACCACACCAAACAAGCCTTAGTAGCCCGGTAGGCTACTACCCCAAACAAGCCTTAGTAGCCCGGTAGGCTACTACCCCAAACAAGCCATAGTAGCCCAATAGGCCATTACACCAAACAAGGAATTATAGCCCGGTAGGCTACCACACCCTAACAAGCAAAGTAACCTGGTCAGTTACTACACCAGTTTACGTATAGTAACCTGGTAGACTACTTAGTTACCAACACGCGAGGTAACCGATCAGTTGACTGAGTGGTAAACTAGTTAAGGACCGTGTTTTGAACAACACTGTGAGGAACGATGATTTATCTGTCAAGTAGATGATTAATCAGACATGATACGAGTTAGACACCAAATCCCCATAGTAGGCCAATAGGGTACCGATAGGCCTCGATACCACATAGCAACACAAGTAATAGTCACTAACAGTATTAGTGACTCTACGGAGATGTTGATAAGGAACGTTATTGATGACAGGTGGTCAGCTGTAAATTGTTAAAGGCACAAGTACACAATCTTCACAATCTGAATACGTACAACTCCACCTACGGCATGAATAAAATGATGTTAAATGATGTTTTACAGTATGTTAAAATATGTATGTCATGCAAATGATGTTGCACCACATATTTAAGAGCATATAGTTTCACAATCAAGTAGATTGATGAAAGAACAACATAGATGCCATACGTCCCTACCACGTAGGATTAGGGATAGCTTAGAGAAGCATGTGGCTAGAAAAGATAAATAAGGTGGAAATTATAGGCGTGTCGTACTGGCTCTTTCAGTTGAAAGGGTTTTAAAGTAAGTTAAAGTAGAAAGTTAAGCATCCGTCGATGGCTCTTTGGCTTTTTAACCATGGGTGTTACTGATGATCTGTGCACATGCGATACTGACGCACAGGCCCTAAGTAGACAAGAGAAAGAAAAGAGAATAATGAAGCAAAAATGAACATAACCGAATAATGCTTAGTTCATGATACACCTTAGTTCACCATGCTTCTAGATGCATTCAGATCATGATGTTTCTATTTTGCATAAAGTATGTAAAGTTTCATATTCATGATATGTTACGTGATGACTGGATACATGATATGTTGAAGTGGTGTATGTATCTGGCATGTTCATATGATTTTAAGTATGTACTATATTTAAACATGTTTTGTGGATAACATGTTGTATTTACTGGGTGTAAAGCTCACAGAGTATGTTCATGCTGTAGGTAAGCATCTTATGGCTTAAGCATCTATGGGCGATGGTGGTGGCGGAGGCGGATGTGAGGCGAGGTTATGGAACACATCGCGAGTAAATCTTCCGCATAGTTTCAATATTTTGAATAACAACAGTAAATAGTATTTTTGAACAGTAACCGGTATACAGTATTTTGAATAGTAACCATAAACAGTACTTTTGAATAGTAACTATAAACAGTACTATTGAATAGTAATTGTAACACAATATTTTTAAATAGTAACGGTTGAATAGCATTTTAGAATAGTAACCGTTAAATAGTATTTTTGAATAGTAATCAGTGTACGTATATGCATAGTAAATACGTATGCAATAAAAAAAAACCCCTAAATTTATGATAATAAGTTAAGTAACTTTAAGTATCAATTGCAAGAAAGTATAAGTATCTTTTAAAGTAAGTAAGAATCAAGTTTTAGTGACGATCTGGGCCACTGAGGGCACTGGCTTCACAGTTGGTATCAGAGCAATTTCCTACCACCTTACATTACATCACCATATGCCTGCCTCATCTGTCCAAGTAAGTTAGCTTTTGTTTTTAAATATTAGTATATAAGTTGATGTTTAAGTTATAGTAGCAGGATGGCTACACCAGTTGACCCCCGACAAGTGCAAGAGGACCGAGAAGGGAGTATAGCTTTCACTGTCATGCGACCACACACATACAGCGGCAGCAATCCATACGAACTTCCTTATTGGATTCATCATATGGAGGCAATCTTCAAAGGATGCCATATTTTACCCCGTCTACAGGTGGTAATGGCCAGTAGCCAACTGCGAGGACAAGTAATGATATGGTGGAACAATCAATGTAGGATCAGGAGTCCAAGGATGCAGTGGGCTGAGTTCTGCCAAGATCTCTGCAACTCCAATAGTTCAGCTAAGGATGCAGATATCTGGGATGACATGTATGAGAGGAGGTATTACGTCCTCTCTGATATTTGGGATGTTTATAAAGGATAGACCATGGTACACTACTGTCAGCGATTTTTGGATGCTATGTTACTGAGCATTCCCTTAGACAAGCCATTTGCAGAGGTAACCGACCTACTTTGGAGAGGGATCCCACGGTACGTAAGAGACATCATCCAGTACCCTCCACCACATGAGAACTTGAGATGCCTGGTTCGAGACATAGTGGACGTCGAGCGTGTGGCACTTAACCCTAACCTGGTAGAGGTAGCACCCCAATCAGCCAATGAAGAGCTCACGACTGAACCAGAACCAGCAATACCCAAAGATAATGAGGACCCGTTAGAGGATCTTGAGCCAGTCCCCCAGTCTCTCGAGCACCATGAGGAAGATGATGACGTGGCTCTTCTCGATGCTTAACCTAATGATGAGAAGGAGGAGATCCTTGATCATCTCAACGACGAGGAGTGGATGGAGATGCACGATCCCAAGTCATCATCACCAGTGATAATGAAGTTGATTTTGTTTGGGGAGACAAAGATGAAGACCTCGAGGAGTTCCCACTCGGCGATAATAAGGACGAGGCGATGTCGAATGCTGAGTCTACGATATCTTCTGAGTAGTAGTAACCCTTCTCACAGGAACTTTGTTTTGTAAATGTAAAGGGGAACAGTAGCTCCCCCGTCTAACTTAGTAATTGTACTTTTGGGATTGCATTTTGGGAAGTGTGTATCACTCCCACCAACTTAAAGTATGTACATATATTTTCGAATATATATATTTTGTGAGATGTTTTATGAAAAAGTAATTAAGTTTTGGCCTGAGGGCCCAAACATGATTTTCCACTAGTATGATCAAGTATAATAAAGAGTACAAGATAGTTCCTGACACTCATATGATGTTCTAATACAATGCAGCAATTATAATGAACATCACAAGAAAAGAAAGAAAGATATAAAAAGAATATATGTTTTTATCTATAACTATTTAGTAAGAAGGAAAATGATATGTAATACGAGTCTCAAGTACAAAATTTGAGGAACTTATGTTCTCTTTTCTCGTTATGTGATAGTGTTACATAGGTAATAATGGCAAGAACAAGAGTCCAAACAAACTAAGCTATGCGAGACGACGAGCTACTGGCACATCTCGCAACGATGCAGGAAATGATGGTAAATCAACAGCAGGAGCTTAACCAACTCAGAGAGCAAATGAACCGACAACAACGGGCACCACAACTGGTAAAGGTGCTAGCCCAAGTAGCTCCAATAGCCCCTAATACACCTAGAGAGTAGGTAGTCCAACCAGTCAAGACCCCATTAACACCATCAATTGTGGCTGCTCCCGTAGCAGCCAATGTTCTCGTGCCAACTCTAAAAGATGGTGACTTGTATGAATGATTTAGGCATATGAAGGTGCCAGAATTCAAGGGGATGACGAACCCTATTGAAGCAGATGATTGATTAACCGATGTCCAAGTCATTCTAGACCTCGTAAGGCTGACTAAAAGGAAAAAAGTACTATGTGCCTCCCTAGCCCTATGCCGAGGAGCATGCCAATGGTGGAAAACTGTGGCAATCAGAAAGGATGTCAATACAATGAATTGGGCAGACTTCATTACCGAGTTCAGAGAAATGTACTTCAACGACGAAGCCCTAGTAGTCCAACAGGATGAATTTAACAATTTACACCAAAGAGGCATGACAGTCATGGAGGCCGTAAGAAAATTCGAACAGCTAGCCCGACTTTACCCCGACCTAGTACCGACTGAGAAGGAAAAGGTCAGGAGGATGCTGAAAATGTTTAGAACAGATATAGCCATCCAAGTCTGTAGCAGCAACCATGGGCCAACAACCGTGGCTAAATGTGTCAGTAAAGCCATCCGGGCTGAGTACTAGTAGCCCAAGATAAAGAATAAAGGGCCTAGATTTTCAAGGCAAAAAGAGAAGAGAAGAACCAGCCAAGGTAGATCAAGGGAAGGCCAAATTTTGACTCGTAACATAAGGGCCAGAACACAGCGGCCAGCCAACATCACAGACAGTCCAACCACAACAACAACAAAAGAAAGGGGAACCTAGGAAATCAAGGCTAGTAGAGAAATTCCCCCAAAAGAAGCACAACCGTGGGGGAAATGACAATCAGCACCCGCCTTGTCCAAAGTGTGGGAAGAACCATCCCGAAGAATGCTGTCAGGGCACTAGCGGCTATTACATATGTGGCAGGAAGGCCACTTCACCATACACTACCGCTCAAACCCGTAATATCAACAAGGCCAAGCCCGCCCTACTAGGGGACAACTACACACTACCCAAGGAAGGATTGAAGGCCCAATAATCAGCCAAGGTAGATTGGAAGCTCCAGAGTTGTAGGGGAGGATTTATGCCTTCACTCGCTAGGATACGGAGGCCGGAATGTCAACTGTGGTGACAGGTCAGCTTTTTATCACCAACTCCACTACACTGGTTATATTTGATTATAGAGCTACGCACTCTTTTGTATCATCAAAGTTTGTTAGGGAGATAGGCCAGAACCTAGATAAGATGAACTAAACCTTTCGAACTACCCTTCCTTCTGGGGAAGTTTTGTTGTCTAGCTATTGGGTACGTCATGTGTCAGTAGTTATTAGTGGGCATGAGCTGAGCTTGGTTCTAATCATCATCGAGATGTATGATTACAACGTGATTATAGGGATGGATTTCCTTGCCAAATACCACACCATCATAGACTGTCAGAGACGGGAGGTGACCTTTGACTCGAGTGAACATGAAAAATTTACCTACAGAGGCTATTCGTTGAAGCTGCCAAAGACGATGATATCGGCAATGAAGGCTCACCAGTTATTATCTAGTGGATGCGTCACTTTCCTCGCACATATAGTAGACATAACCCAGGATGCGAAGACAAGACCTCACAGCGTTCTAGTAGTTTGAAAGTTTGTGGAGGTATTCCCATAGGATCTTCCAAGACTTCCGCCGGAGCGGGAGATATCATTCAAAATCAAACTATTACCAGGATCGGCACCCATATCCAAAGCCCTCTACAGACTGGCCCCGACAGAACTAAAAGAGCTTCAAGCTTAGTTGAAGGATCTTATGGACAAGGGCTTCATCCGGTAGAGCTGCTCGCCATGGGGAGCACCTATATTATTCGTGAAGAAAAAGGACGAGACATTAAGGATGTGTATCGACTATAGGGAGCTGAACAAGGTCACGATCAAGAACAAGTATCTGTTGTCACAGATCGATGATTTGTTCGACTAGCTCCTAGGTACCGCAATATTCTCAAAAATCGACCTACATTTCGAGTACCACCAATTGCGGATCAGAGATGCAGACATACCCAAGACAACATTTCAAACATGCTATGGACAGTACAAGTTCCTTGTTATGTCATTCGGGCTAATAAATGCACCTATAGCTTTCATGGATCTGATGAACCAAGTATTCAAGGAGTTCCTATACAAGTTTGTCATTGTGTTTATCGATGAAATACTCATATATCCTAAGAAAAAGGATGAGCATGAGGAGCATTTGAGAGCTGTCCTATACAAGCTTAAGGAGCATTAGCTATACGTCAAATTCTCTAAACGTGAATTTTGGTTGGAGAAGGTCCACTTCCTAGGTCACGTGGTCTCCTATGAAGGAGTGTCCGTGGATCTAGTGAAAGTAGAAGCAGTTAGTGAATGGCCAACTCCGAAGAATGTAATGGAAATCTGGAGCTTCTTAGGTCTAACGTGATACTACCAATGATTTGTGGAAGGATTCTCAAACCTAGCCACACTACTCACAGTACTCACAAAGAAAGAGAAGAAGTATGAGTGGACTGACAAGTACAAGAAGAGCTTTTAGGAGCTAAAAGGCTGACTCATAAGTGCCCCGATCTTGACCATACCAGATGCTGAACAGGGAGATTTTGTGATTTACAGTGACGCATCCAAGACTGGATTAGGAGTTGTACTAATGCAAGGTGGTAGAGTAGTCGCGTACGCTTCATGGCAACTCAAGAACCATGAAAGGAACTACCCGACGCACGACCTGGAGCTTGTAGCGGTTGTCTTTGCACTCAAAATATGGAGGCATTACCTTTATCGAGTCAAATGCGAGATCTACACAGACCATCAGAGCCTCAAATACATTTTTACGCAGAAAGAGCTTAATATGAGGCAACAAAGATGGCTGAAACTGGTTAAGGATTATGACTATGAAATCTTTTACCATCCAAGGAAAGCCAATAAGGTGGTCGATGTGCTGAGTAGAAAGCATACATCATCGCTTGTGGCTATCCATGCCTTGCCAGAAGCACTACAAGATGAGCTACGGAGTAGCGAGATTGAGATGTTAATAGGGAGGTTGTCTGAAATGACCCTTCAGTCGATGCTCCTAAAAGAAATTAAAGCGATCAAGACCTCCATTCATCCCTAGACAAGCTCAAAAAGGGGGCAATAGAGGACTAGAATTCAGAATTTCAAGTCTCCAAGGATGGCACACTCTACTTCAGAGATAGAGTATGTGTTCCAAAGGATGAGGAACTCAGGAAGCGGATCCTATTAGAAGCTCATGACACACCGTACTCGGTACATCTAGGAGCAAATAAGATGTACCAGGGCTTAAAAGAAAGTTTTTGGTAGCCAAACATGAAGAATGACGTCGTCATCGTAGCAAAGTGCCTCACCTGCTAGAAAATTAAAGCAGAACATCAGTGACCGGGAGGAGAACTACAAAAGATCAAGCTACCAGAATGGAAATGGGAGTAAATTACCATGGATTTCATGGTCAGATTGCCCACGACCTCAAGCAGGAATGATGCCATCTGGGTAATTGTGGACAGACTAACGAAATCAGCTCGATTTTTAGCCATGAAGTTGAGCCACTCAGTAGAGAGGTTAGCAAAAATGTATGTAGCTCAAATAGTAAGACTGCACGGAGTACCCAAATCGATCATCTCAGATCATAATGGACGCTTCACTTTAAGGTTTTGGCAGAGCATTTAAGCTGTAATGGGAACTAAATTGAAGTTCATCACCGCCTTCCATCCTCAGACTGATGTCCAGTCTGAGAGAACTATTCAGACTTTAGAAGATATGTTGAGAGCGTGTGTCTTAGAGTTCAAGGGGAATTAGGATCAAAAGCTACCTTTGATAGAGTTCTCATACAATAATAGTTATCATTCCTCGATTGGGATGGCTCCATACAAGGTACTCTAAGGAAGAAGATGCCGATCTCCGGTTCACTGGCATGAAACTAGAGAAAAACAACTCACCAACGCCGACTTCGTTAAGGATACCACGGCAAACGTAAAGCTTATAAGAGAGAGTCTGGATACAGCACATAGCCGCCAGAAGAGTTACATGAGTAAGAGACGAAGACCTCTCAAATTTCAAGAAGGAGATTTAGTTTTTCTCAAGGTGGCACCCATGAAAGGGGTGATGTGCTTTGGGAAGAAAGGGAAACTCAGTCCTAGATATATAAGACCCTTCGAGATCCTCGAGAGGGTCGAGAAGGTAGCCTACCAATTAGCACTTCCTCCGGAACTAGCTTTCATAAACAATGTCTTCTATGTCTCGATGTCGAAGAAGTACATGACGGAAAGTTCCTACATACTAAGCCAACGCCGATCTAACGTACGAAGAAAAACCCATGCAAATTTTAGCCAGGGAGAATAAAGTTCTAAGAAAAAAGTAATTCCGCTTGTAAAGGTATTGTGGAGGAACCATAACCTTGAAGAAGCTACATGGGAACGGGAAGAGGATATGAGGAGAGACTTCCCAGATTTATTCTAATTTTCGAGGACGAAAATTTTGTAAGGGAGGTGGGTTGTAAGGGAGGTAGGTTGTAACGACCCCCATATTCATGTAACCTAAATTCTATATAATGAGAAATTGAGCAATGAATTTGAGTTAGTTTGATGGCTTTTAGTGTAAATTTGATGAACACGGTCTAGTACACAGCCATGTAAAAAGCTGTGTACCGATCAGACTGTTTACGTGTGAAGGGCCGTGTAAGTGTACATGGCCATGTAGTATGACACAGTCAGGTACACGGCCGTGTACTACTCATGTTAATAAACGTGTAAAAGGCCGTGTTTCAAAACAGGGTCGTGTTGAAGAATTTCAAGTAGTACAAGCCCGTGTCCCGGGTGTACATGCCTGTGTTACCTTATACACGATCGTGTAAGAGGACGTGTTGAAGGCCGTGTAATGGGCAGAAAGCCGTTACACAAACCCTCAAAATGCATGAAACCTAATTACTATGTAATGAGTAATTAAGTTGGAAAAATATAGTATATTTTCCAGTTGAATAGATTAAACAGATACAGTACTGTCTAAGTACTATTCATGCAATGAAAGGGGTGATCGACAGTGAATCCGGTCTACCTTATTATGTGTATGAATGTGTGAGACACACAGTGTTAGGAAACTGGTCTGGACGACCATTTCTTGACACAAGGTTGATGAGCAGATCACCAAAATGCTCAGACTGAACATCTGAGCACCATAGTGAGAGATAAACCCTAGTAACGGTACAACATCGAACATGGTCTGGATAACCTCTTCTCACCCAGAGACTGACAAAATCAGAGTCAGAGCACTCAAACTGGTCAATCGAACAAGAAATGATGAATAGTAAAAAATGTAGTGTCAAATTACTGGCCAAGACGACCATAATTTAACTTAAAACTGATATATTAACGGTCAGTAGGCGCAATCTGGTCGATTGAGCATAAAACAGGAATTTTAGTTTGAGAGATATGCAGTATCAGGATGAGGGTCAAAACGACCTTTAGTCACTCCGAAACTGATATATTTGGACTCAGAACGTCCAAATTAGTCAATCAGGCACCCGACATGTTTTTCGAGATAGGGTTACACAGATCCTAAAAACTAATCTAGATGACCCTGGGCAAATGTAAAACTGATAAAAATGAAATCAGCACGTCCAAATTAGTCAACAGAGACTGTGCTTGAAATTTAACTCGAGAACACCTCGGTTTACGTGTAAAAGGACAATACAGTGTAGACACAACCACAGTATAGGATGTGAATAGTAAATTAGACTGATAATGGGCTCTTAGACAATATAAAACAACCAGGAATTTATAGTACAAAAATCGAATTCAGAAATCCAATTTTCAGGTGAAAATTGGAACACTACCGAGAAAGGACCAAACACCGCAGTATAAAATTAGACTGTATTGAGAAGCAAATGCAGATAAAATTTGGCCTTTAGAAACCGTGCCCCTAGCTGCAAAAGGCAGCTAAAAATGGCTACTCATAGCCCAAAAGGTGACCATTACAAAATTGCCCTAACCATAACACACTTGAATAAAATATTCAAGGGATTTCAAAAGCTTGGTCAACAAATACTTCTTTATTTCTTCTCCCATTTAAGGCAGCAGCCCATGCCCATTTTGGTCTAAAATTGGGCAGTAATTTGTCTCATGATTTGGCTAATTTGGTGGATAATTAATTAGGATTAAGTCTAAGTAAGCTTGATCAATTTTGCTTATAAAAGGTACCATTTACACAAGTTATTTGCTATCCTTACATTGGCACCCAAAACTCACTTCACTTTCTCCCTCTATTCCTTGCTGCAGCCGACCACTTTAAGGTCCCCAAACCTCCATATTTTCAAACTTAAATCACGCTAAAAGCCTACCAAAAATCAAACCTCACAAGCTTGTGTTAGGAGAAGTCGAATCTAAGTCATTCTAAGGCACCAAGGGTAAGTCTTCAAAACCAATCCTTGTAGTTTTCAGTTTTTGTTTTGGTTTGGTTTTTAAGAGAAATTTTTGGTATTGTTTCTAGCAAAAACCAACGTCACTCTCTTGGATTCCCATGACCATTTTTGGTTGATCAAGCCCTAGTTGAAACTGTTCTTGGTTCAAGGCACAAAGGTAAACCGAAAACCCTTTGTTGTGTTAGTTGGTTTTAAGGTTTGGTCAAGGCCATTTATGTGTATTTTTTTATGCAAATGGTTTGTAATAATTTATTTTGAGCCCTTAAGTTTCCATTTTTAAGTTTATGTTGTTGTGGTTGTGTTTATAATTTTTACAAATGGTTATTGTATGTGTGATGCTACGAACGATTAGGAACGTGGCTGGACACAAATCTATCCCCAAGAAAGGCCATGGATTTTGGCCATTTTAACCTACTTAGGTTCCGAATTTGGGACTTATAAAACATGATACTTTAAGAGAATTTCAATACGGTCGTTTTTGCATCAAAAGCCCTCAGCCAAAAACGAACCTAAAATAGGTTTTTAGAGTGTTTTTCACTCGGTATCCGAAATTGGGAACAAAATTTGAGCCCAGAAATAGGTACTGGTTTTAGTGAATACGGACCCCTTAAAGTTCGAACCGGACTTCGGGCTCAACACAAAAGTTATAGATCTCATCGTACTTTTGAGATGACCCATGCGTGTTTTAAAAATTTGGCCTTTTCGGGCCTCAAACAGAGCCATTTTTACAGAGATGTAAAACTGGGAATTTTTCGAAACACTGGGCATAAGCCCATGTTTTTAATGGAATTAGGAGCCATTTGAGTTGGATTTAGGCTCCGAGGTAAATATGAGATTTGTTCATCTTGTTGAGGACGAAAACTTTCATGTTCACCAAAATCACAAACAAAGTCATTTCAATCAAGTTTCAAAATGGTTTTAAAAAATGGTTCAAAAACCACCTTTAAAATGTAACTTTAAAAACGTGATTTATACTCTTCAAAATAAAATGTGTTTTAACACTTTAAAAATACAAACATTGTTTTTATAAAGACATCCCCCACCTTCAAATAGGATGATAAGGGGACAGTTCCAAATTAAAGACTTTTTCCCAAGAATTTTTAAGTCAACCTACATTTTTTCAAAGAGAAACGGTGTGTGTAGCCTGGTAGGCTACCACACCAAACAAGCCTTAGTAGCCTAGTAGGCTATACCCCAAATGAGCCATAGTAGCCCGATGGGCCATTACACCAAACAAGGAATAGTAGCCCGGTAGGCTACCATACCCCAACAAGCAAAGTAACCTGATCGGTTACTACACCAGTTTACGCATAGTAACCTGGTAGACTACTTAGTTACTAACACGTGAGGTAACCGGTCAGTTGACTGAGCGGTAAACCAGTCAAGGACCGCATTTCGAACAACACTGTGAGGAATGATGATTTATCTGTCAAGTAGATGATTGATCAGACACGATACGAGTTAGACACCAAATCCCTATAGTAGGCCAATAGGGTGCCGATGGCCCTCGATACCACATAGAAACATAAGTAATAGTCACTAACAGTATTAGTGACTCTACAAACATGCTGATAAGGAATGTTATTGATGACAGGTGGTCACCTGTAAATTGTTAAAGGTGCAAGTATGTAATCTCTGCAATCTGAGTAAGTACAACTCCGCGTACGGCATGAATAAAATGATGTTTTACAGTATGTTAAAATATGTATGACATGCACACGATGTTGCACCGCATATTTAAGAGCATATAGTTTCACAATCAAGTAGATTGATGAAAGAACAATATAGATGCCATACGTCCCTACCACATGGGATTAGGGACAATTTAAAGAAGCATGTGGCTAGAAAAGATAAACAAGATGCAAATTATAGGCGTGTCATATCGACTCTTTCAGTCGAAAGGGTTTTAAAGTAAATTAAAGCAGAAAGTTGAGCATCCGTCAATGGCTCTCCAGCTTTTTAACCACGGGCATTACCGATGATCTGTGCACATGCAGTACTGACACACGGGCCCTAAATAGATAAGAGAAAGAAAAGAGAATAATGAAGCATAAATGAACATAACCAGATCATGCTTAATTCACGATACACCTTAGTTCACCATGCTTTTAGATGCATTCAGATCATGATGTTTCTGTTTTGTATAATGTATGTAAAGTTTCATATTCATGATATGTTATGTGATGACTGGATACGTGATATGTTGAAGTGGTATATGTATCTGGCATGTTTATACGATTTTAAATATGTACTATATTTAAACATGTTTTGCGGATAACATGTTGTATTAACTGGGCATAAAGGTCACAGAGTGTGTTCATGCTGTAGGTAAGCGTCCTATGGCTTAAGCATCTATGGGCGATGGTGGTGACAGAGGCGGATGTGAGGCGAGGTTATGGAACACACCGCGAGTAAATCTTCCGTATAGTTTCAATATTTTGAATAGCAACAGTAAACAGTATTTTTGAACAGTAATCGGTATACAGTATTTTGAATAGTAATCATAAACAGTACTTTTGAATAGTAACCGTAAACAGTATTTTTGAATAGTAATCGTAAACAGTATTTTTAAATAGCAACCGTTGAATAGCATTTTAGAATAGTAACTATTAAATAGTATTTTTGAATAGTAATCGGTGTACGTACGTGCACAATAAATATGTATGCAATAAAAAAAAACCCTTAAATTTATGATAATAAGTTAAGTAAATTTAAGTATCAACTGCAAGAAAGTATAAGTGTCTTTTAAAGCAAGTAAGAATCAAGTTTTAGTGACAATCCGGGCCACTGAAGGCACGGGGCATCACATGTGGTGCCTGGATTCCTTTGTGTCGGCAATTGCCACACTATTATCACAATAAAGTGTGATCGGCTTATCAACACTGGGAATGACTTTAAGGTTTCCTAGGAACTTGCGGAGCCAAATCACATCCTTAGATGCCTCGGCCACAGTCACGTATTCGGCGTCCATTGTGGAGTCTGCAGTACAGCTTTATTTCACTCTCCTCCACACAATGGCTCCTCTTTGTGCAAAAACATTGATCCTAAAGTCGATTTCCTAGAATCCTTACAAGTTTGGAAGTCTGAGTCTGTGTATCCTATAGGTGTTAGGTCTTTTCTAGAATATACCAATATATAGTCTCTCATTCTCTTTAGATACTTGAGTATATGCTTCACGGCCTACCAATACTTGATTCACCACACCTACAGCAAAATAAATGTCAAGACGGGTGCAAAGTATACCATACATGAGACAACCCACAACAAATGCATAAGGGACTTTGCTCATCTGCTCTCTTTCTTCTGATGTCTTAGGACAGTCATCCAATGAAAGAGTGCACCCTGAAAGAGTAGGTTGTGAACCTTTCTTCGCTTCTTACATTACATATTTCTCAATTAATTTAACTATGTATGAAGCTTGGGATAGTGCTATCATTTTGTTCTTTTGATCTCTGAAGAGATGAATGCCTAGAACATAACTAACTTCTCCTAAGTCCTTCATATCAAACTGTTGAGATAATCACAATTTGACTGATGATAAGTTCCCTACATCATTCCTAATGAGTAGTATATCCTCGACATAGTGTACTAAAAAGACCACTTTGTCATCCTTTATACATTTATAAATACATGGTTCATCAACGTTCTGCTCAAAACTAAAAGATTTAATTGCTTGATCGAACCTTTGGTTCTATGAGCGGGATGCCTGCTTTAATCCATAGATGGATCTAAGTAACTTGCAAACTTTTTGACTTTGGTCCTTTTTCACGAATCTGTCGAGTTGTACCATATAGATACTCTCTTTAAGATGACTATTCAAGAATGCAGTCTTGACTTCCATTTGCTAGATCTCGTAATCAAGGGCCGTAGCAATGGATAGATTAATACAAATAGACTTGAGCATCACAACAGGCGAGAAGGTTTCCTTGTAATCGATTCCAACCTTCTATGTGTACCCTTTTGCCACAAGTCTAGCTTTTAAAGTTTCAATTTTCCCTTCTGTATTGCTCTTTCTCTTATAAGCCCACTTGCACCCAATAGTTTTTATCCCATCTAGAAGATCCACAAGTTCCAATACAGAGTTAGACTTTATAGAGTCCATCTAATTCTTCATGGCCTATTTCCAAAGTTTGGAATCAACATCATTTATAGCTTCTTCATAAGTTATAGGTTCATCTTCATGCTCATGAGCCTTTGCTTAATAAACTTCAGCATCAACATAAAGAAATTAGGTTTCCAAGAAACCCTCCAACTATGTTAAAGCACCTAAACTATTGATTGTTTACTTGTCTTTCAGTAACTCAGATTTGTGTCCAAGACCAAAACTTGTGGAGCAGCTCTATCATGTAGGAAAATAAACCGGTAAAAACGTATCAGAGTGGCGCAGCGGAACAATAAAAATTTTTAGATCGTTAAATATCTCATGATGCCATATACAATAAATCAACAACAATTAAAACTAATACCTCAAGGACGCCAATGAACAGGAGGAGAGTGACCGGAGGCTTCAACCAACTAGCCTTCTCTACTATTCTCCAATTCCCGAATGGCTGAGTGTGTGGGCACTCTGAACCTCGATCGGTATGCTAGCACTGCTAGTCTTCTTCCGACCACCCAGATCTCTAAAGAACTTTATTGTCACGATGAGCTGTGCAACAATAAGCCTGCTCACCTGAGAGTCTGTGGTCTGAGAGAACTGGAGTGGCAGGACCTCTATTTATAGACCTGCATGAGGTGATTCTCTGAATTCGAATTGGACTAGGAAAAGATTTTCTCCCTCATCCAAACCAAAAAATCCGAATTTTCCAAGGGAGAATCTCCACAATTAAATTCGGTTTTCCTAGGATAAATCCAATCCAAATCTAAACAAGATTTTAACTAGAATTTTATCTCCCTTTTTCAACCAAAAAATCCGAAATCTTTAGGAGAAAATCTTCTCCAAATTTTCGGCCACTTTTAGGATAAGGAAGAATCAAAATTCCACTAGGATTTTTCAAGCTAAATCTTATCTCAACCTTATCCAAAAATAACCGAATTTCCTAGGATTTAGGCTCCAAAATTTCGGCCACTTTTAGGGAGTAAAGAGAATCCAAATTCAACTAGGATTGAAGCTTGAATTTACCCTTGAATCTTATCCACAAAAACCGAATTTTCCATTGAGGATTATCCTCAAAAAATTCGCCCACTTTTGTTGGGATTTGGATTCAAAATTCAAGTAGGATTCTAACAAGATTATCCTCTCCAAATCCAACTCAAATTCGAATTTCAAACCTTGTGGATTTTCCACAAAAATTCGAATCCTACTTGGACTGTGATTCAAAATTTGAATTTCAAATTTCAAATTCAAATTTCAAATTCAAATTTCAAATTTCAAATTTCAAATTTCAAATTTAAATTTCAAATTCAAATTTCAAATTCGAATTTTCAAATTCAAATTTCAGATTCAAATTTCAAATTCAAAATTCAAATTTCAAATTTCAAAATTCAAATTTCAAATTTCAAAATTCAAATTTCAAATTCCACAAAACGGTTGTGTTTCATATTCTTGTTCTCATGGATAATTTTCTACAACTCCAATCCAATCTCAAATAAAATCATGGCAACTTTATTTGGAGTTCGAATAATTGTGTACTCTATTATCCAAAACAAAGTCTGAATCCAACCGGAGAGAATCTTGTCTACCATCCTAATCCTGTGTCATCACCATCCATGCATAATAAACTAGCCAATAGCATACACAAATCAATTTGCCAAACGTTAAGAAATTATGTGGAGCTAGTAGAGGGACTGATTGGACATATATAATCGGGCTCCCGTGATTCCATATGATCATCATTCTGTACCGAACAACTCAATCATATGATCACTAATTTCAGAGTCACACCACTATAAACCTGAAACTGAACTCCCAATTATATACCGTATTACGTAAGCCTGTGACGAGCTACCATCCAATGACCTTGTCATATATGCAAAACCCTCATATGATATCCATGATCAGCCTTAGGTCAAAGTCCGTTTAATCCTACAGATCAGGCTATCTTAAAGTTCCATTATACTACCGAATCAAGAAAATGATTATTCAACATATGTGAATAAGAAGTCATCCACCTAGCAGACGACCCAAGGCCTTGTCCATTTTCACATTCAGTATAATGCCTTTAAGAGGATACCTTTAACTCCTCAGAGCTATGATTCCGATATCTGCAAACAAACCCTTCATCGTATACAAGTCATGCACCCAACGAACCGGTCTATAAGCTTACTACCTCTGAGACGCTTTAGCCATTGGAACATCAAAGTACACAAGTCATATACATGAAGTAGTTCATTTACTCAGGATTAAGGTTATTGCACAATGAACGTCAAAAGCAGGTTGATCCACTCATAGCGGACTACGTAGATCAATCACGCTTTAGTCCCGGTCTAATATGTCACCACCGAGCAACATATCCATGTCTCTACTTGGGAGTCCAGCTCCAGACAGTCAAGACAGACCGTCCCCTCCAAGGCTTTAGACAACATAATAGTCTTAACATGAGTTAGATGCTCGGTCTAACCCCATAGACTACAGACCATAGTTTAGACTGCTAACTTTAGAACATTGTCTTCTCGCATACAAAAAACCATTGCATGCAACGTTCTAACAGTTTTAACACAAGCAGTCAGTGAGCCATATTTGCTTACATTTACTTTAACATGTAAATAAGACGAGGACAGATAGCAATGTAATGAATAACCTCTAAGTATAATTTTATTATCCAGTTCAAAATGAATACATCAAAATATCTCTAATACTTAGGGCATTTCCTAACAATCTCCCACTTGCCCTAAGCCAGCAGATGTGCCATGTTACGCATCCCCATCGCCTCTACATGCCTCTCAAAGCTTCTAGCTACCAAAGTCTTAGTAAAGGGATCAGCGATGTTGTCCTCGGACGCGATCTTACAAATATCCACTTGTCCTGTCTCCACATGCCCTCTAATAATGTGATACCTCTGATCGATGTGCTTGGTCCTCTTGTGGTGCCGAGATTCCCTTGTGTTGGCAATAGCCCCTGTATTATCACAGTAAAGTGTGATAGGCTTGTCAACACCCGGAATGACCTCAAGGTCTCTAAAGAACTTGCGGAGCCAAACCGCTTCTTTAGATGCCTCAGCCGCAGCCACATACTCAGCCTCCATAGTAGAGTCAGCTGTGCAGCCCTGCTTCACGCTCCTCCACACAATGGCGCCTCCTCCGAGTAAAAACACTGATCCAGATGTCGATTTCCTTGAATCCTTACAAGTCTGGAAGTCTGAGTCCGTGTATCCTACGGGTGTTAGGTCCCCTCCAGAATACACTAGCATATAATCCCTCGTTCTCTTAAGATACTTGAGTATATGCTTTACTGCTTGCCAGTGCTTGGTTCCAGGATTCGCTTGATATCGACTCACCATACCTACTGCAAAACATATGTCCGGGCGAGTGCAAAGCATAGCGTACATAAGGCTACCCACAGCGGATGAATAAGGGACCTTACTCATACGCTCTCTTTCTTCCGATGTCTTGGGACAGTCATCCAATGAAAGAGTTAAACCGGCAATAGAAGGTTGTGAGCCTTTCGTTGCCTCTAGCATTGCATATTTGTCAATTATTTTATCTATGTATGAAGCTTGGGATAATGCTATCATTTTGTTCTTTCGATCTCTGAAGAGACGAATGCCTAGAACATAATTAGCTTCTCCCAAGTCCTTCATGTGAAACTGTTGGTGTAACCAAAGCTTGACCGATGATAAATTCCCTATATCATTCCCAATAAGTAGTATATCATCGACATAGAGTATCAGAAAGACCACTTTTCCATCCTTAATACGTTTATAAACACAAGGTTCATCAACGTTCTGCTCAAAACCAAATGTCTTAATCGCTTCATCAAACCTCTGGTTCCATGAGCGGGATGCCTGCTTTAATCCATAAATGGATCTAAGCAACTCGCAGACTTTCTTATCTTGGCTTTTTGCTACGAACCCTTCGGGCTGTATCATATAGATACACTCTTCAAGATGGCCATTCAAGAATGCCGTCTTGACATCCATTTGCCAGATCTCGTAATCGAGAGCCGCAGCAATGGACAGAAGAATACGGATAGACTTCAGCATAGCAACAGGCGAAAAGGTTTCCTCGTAATCGATTCCAGCCTTTTGCATGTATCCCTTTGCAACCAGTCTAGCTTTGAAAGTTTCCACTCTCCCTTCCGCATCCTTCTTTCTTTTGTAGACCCATTTGCATCCAATGGGTTTTATCCCATCCGGCAAATCTACAAGTTCCCAAACAGAGTTGGATTTCATAGAATCCATCTCATTGTTCATAGCCTGTTTCCAAGATCTAGAATCAACATCCTTTATAGCTTCATCATATGTGACCGGATCTTCCTCATGCTCATGAGCCTCGGCCTGGTATACCTCAGCATCATACATAAAGAAATTAGGTTTCTTAGAAACCCTCCCACTACGACGAGGCACCCTAAATTGTTGATCGTCTGCAGGTCTTTCACTGGAACTCGGACTTGCGTCCAAGACCGAAATCTGTGGAGCAGTTCTTTCACCCGATAACTCCTCTAGCACCACTTTGCTTCGAGGCTTAAAGTCATTCATGTGACTTTCCTCCAAGAATTTCGCATGGGTTGAGACAATGACCTTTTGTTCCTTCGGGTTATAGAACAGACCTCCTTTAGTTCCCTTTGGATACCCTACAAACATGCACAATTCTGATCTTGGTTCCAACTTCTTCGCATCCCCATCCAGTACATGTGCCGGGCAGCCCCATATTCTCATATGTCCAAGGGAGGGCTTCCTGCCACACCACAATTCATACGGAGTTCTAGGAATTGATTTGCTCGGAACCTGGTTCAGAATATAGCACGCCGTTTGTAAAGCATGTCCCCAAAATGATAATGGCAGCGTTAAGTAACTCATCATGGACCGTACCATATCCAATAAGGTCCTGTTTCTCCTTTCGGCTACACCATTCTGTTGTGGAGTACCAGGTGCAGTCAATTGGGATAAAATCCCGTTCTCTACAAGATGTCCTAGAAATTCATCGGAGAGGTATTCGCCACCTCGATCAGATCGAAGTGTCTTTATGGATTTATCCAATTGCTTTTCCACTTCCGCACGATACTCTTTGAACTTGTCAAAGGTTTCGCTCTTGCGGTGCATCAGATACACATATCCATACCTCGAGTAATCATCTATGAAAGAGACATAGTACTCGAACCCTCCTCGTGCTGTGACGTTCATGGGGCCACATACGTCAGTGTGCACAATTTCTAAGAGCTCCTGTGCCCTTGTACCCTTAGCTCCAAAAGACCTCTTAGTCATCTTACCCTCTAGACAAGACTCACTTTGGGGAAGTCGTACCTCCTCCAGAGATTCCAGAGGACCGTCTTTCACCAATCTTTGAATCCTATCCTGATTAATATGACCAAGTCTTAAATGCCAAAGATACGCCTTGTTAGAGTGAGAAACTTTCAACCTTTTAGAGTTATCAATTAATTCAGTGTCAAGCAGTGAGTACATCTTTGGTCTGATCAAATATAGGTTTCCATCCATCCATCCAGAACAGATAAAAGACTTATTTCTACGAATATCAACTCTTTTACTAAAAGAAACTGAATAAGAATCCTTTATTAAACAAGCTACCGATATAAGGTTCCTCCTAAAATTAGGAACATAAAAACAGTCTTTCAATAAAATAAACCTAAATTGATCAAAATAAAGATGAACGTCTCCCACCGCCTCAGCTACCACAAAGCTACCATCTCCAGTCCGCAACGAGAGGCTCCTATCATGTAGACTTCTCGTTTCCACGAACCCCTGCATAGAAACACAAACATGATTAGTGGCGCCCGAATCAATGACCCATGTGTCTTTCGATTCTTCCACCAAACACGCTTCTAAGTAATGAAGTTCCTTACCTTCCTTGCCCTTGGAGGCTAGGAATTCCCGGCAAGCCTTCTTGAAGTGACCTACCTTCCCACAGTGGAAGCATTTGGACTTTTTAGGGTCCTTCGGCTTCTTGTTCTTCTTCTTCTTCTTCCCGTCCGAGACAGGAGGATTAGAAGAACTGGAAGCCACTTGCTTCTTATTTGGCCTCTTCCTCTTCCGTGAGGGATTGGAAGATTCCGCCAAATTGGCCTCTCCTTTAGGTCGGACCGTATCCTCATCCCTGATCATCCGCTCATAAGCCTGTAGTTGCTTCATGAGCTCGGTAAGTCCTAACTCCTTTGTCGCCAGATTGTATGCGGCCTTAAACCCCACAAAATCTTTAGACAAAGTCTTGAACACCATCTCGATCTGGGTGTTATAGTCCAACTCAGCACCATTCTCGGCAGCCTCAGCGAAGAATCCCATTAGAGTGATCATATGGTCCTTCACCGGAGCACCTGCCTTTTGCTTAGAGTTCATAATGCTGGTGATAGCGGACTGTCGAGCCAATTTTTCTTGGCCTCCGAACATGTCCTCCAGATTTTCCATGATCTCCCCAGCAACTTGATAAGTCTCATGCTGCTTTTGTAAAGCACTCGTCATGCTAGCAAGGATGTAGCATCGAGCTATCTCATTGGATTCTCTCCAACGATTATAGGCAACCGGGACCTCCTCAAGTTGTGTGTCAGGTTTGGGCCCAGGTGGGCATGGTTCGTCCAGTACGAACTTGTGTCTCTCGCAGCTGAGAACTATTAATAGATTTCTTTCCCAGTCTTTATAATTGTCGCCATTCAACTTATTTTCAGTAAGTATTGAAATGAGGGGTGTCGGTGACATTTTGAATTGAAATAAAATTATACTAGACATCATTACAAAGCCCAAGCAAATATGCAGATAATTTAGCAAATAAAACATACAAGTATGTTCCTACATGAAACTTGAAAAAAAAAATGTAGCATTGCAACGGTAATTCTCAGCACCTATTGCCCCAAGCCACCGAGGGGTGGTCATGAGAACAAATAGCCGGAACATGGACCCCGTCCAATTAATATATGTTACCTTAAATCCTCCAAGGTTAAGACATATATTAATAACCGCTTATTTGGCCACCAGTTTAGTTAACAGAGCTTCTAGGGAAGGTTAATAACTAAACGAGTCTTGAGTGTATAACCATTGTTTACGTAGCCCGATCCACGTCCTACCAAGCCACCGAGGGGTGGTCATGAATAGGATCGCACCCGAACACGTTTTCCACATAGGAGATCCAATCTAAAGCATTCTTTGGGTCTTGAATTTTGTTCCGTCTTCTTGTATCCATCTTTATGTAGCCTCTCCATTTATTTCTCATCCCAAGAATTATTTAAAATTTAAATTTCCAAAAATTTAAATTTCAAATTCAAACTCCAAATTCGAATTTCAAATTTAAATTTCTAATTCAAATTTTAAACAATTTTAATCATCACGTGTAATAATATGTAATTTCAAAAATTTCAAATTTTTAATTACATATTTTTAAACATGATTTAAAATTAAATCTCAAATTTAAAAATCAAAATTTTCAAATTTTGGACCGCCGTACCGCCGCCCGTGAAGGCGGCAGCCGCTGTGGGCAGCCACCAACCCCGGAGGGGCTGGCAGCCCACGGCCGCCCCTTGTGCAGCCTGCCGGGCTGCAGGCCAAGCCTGCAGCACCAGGCTGCACGCCCATACTGGGCGCAGCAGCCGGCAGGCTGCAGGCAGCGCCTGCAGCCAGAGGCTGCACGCCCAGGCTGCTGCCAGCCTTGGGCAGGCCACGGCCACCCCTGGCTGCAGGCAGAGCCTGCGGCCGTGGGTGGTGTGGGCCTGTACAAGGGCTGCCGCAGCCCCATCCTGCCCGAGGGCAGGGGCTGCAGCCCCACCAAGGTTAATCGGCCTATCCCGATGGGTCGTGTCTCGATTTTCGTGCCATATTCCAATTTATCTTTTAGGATCTCCAAAAATTAATTTGAATCCCAATTAAATTGAAATTTTCCACACAATCAAAATTTCAACCTTTAAATTAAATTTAACTTTTGGGAAAAATAAATTACGGTCTTCAATCTTCAATCTCCTCCAAGAATAATTACATAAAAAATTCCTATACCGTTTCCGGTGTACAAAATTCTATCCATAAAAATTCTAAGGGACAAAAATTAATATCCATGGGAAAATTACAGTGTTAATAAACTGCTCCCATGGTTACATAAAAATTCCTAGATACAATTTTTCTAAATTCTAAGGAACCATAACCGGTATAAACAAGCATGCTTATAATAATTCAAAAAATTAAAATAACCACATACTTTATACATAATACATGATAACAACATAAAGGAACCCTAGAATGCCACTCTCTAAATATCAAATCCATACATAAATAAAAAGACTAAGTAATTGTCTAATTTATGTACATGGCATAGTCATGAGATGGCTCTGATACCAATTGTAGGAAAATAAACCGGTAAAAACGTATCAGAGTGGCGCAGCGGAACAATAAAAATTTTTAGATCGTTAAATATCTCATGATGCCATATACAATAAATCAACAACAATTAAAACTCATACCTCAAGGACGCCAATGAACAGGAGGAGAGTGACCGGAGGCTTCAACCAACTAGCCTTCTCTACTATTCTCCAATTCCCGAATGGCTGAGTGTGTGGGCACTCTGAACCTCGATCGGTATGCTAGCACTGCTAGTCTTCTTCCGACCACCCAGATCTCTAAAGAACTTTATTGTCACGATGAGCTGTGCAACAATAAGCCTGCTCACCTGAGAGTCTGTGGTCTGAGAGAACTGGAGTGGCAGGACCTCTATTTATAAACCTGCATGAGGTGATTCTCTGAATTCGAATTGGACTAGGAAAAGATTTTCTCCCTTATCCAAACCAAAAAATCTGAATTTTCCTAGGGAGAATCTCCACAATTAAATTCGGTTTTCCTAGGATAAATCCAATCCAAATCTAAACAAGATTTTAACTAGAATTTTATCTCCCTTTTTCAACCAAAAAATCCGAAATCTTTAGGAGAAAATCTTCTCCAAATTTTCGGCCACTTTTAGGATAAGGAAGAATCAAAATTCCACTAGGATTTTTCAAGCTAAATCTCATCTCAACCTTATCCAAAAATAACCGAATTTCCTAGGATTTAGGCTCCAAAATTTCGGCCACTTTTAGGGAGTAAAGAGAATCCAAATTCAACTAGGATTGAAGCTTGAATTTACCCTTGAATCTTATCCACAAAAACCGAATTTTCCATTGAGGATTATCCTCAAAAAATTCGCCCACTTTTGTTGGGATTTGGATTCAAAATTCAAGTAGGATTCTAACAAGATTATCCTCTCCAAATCCAACTCAAATTCGAATTTCAAACCTTGTGGATTTTCCACAAAAATTCGAATCCTACTTGGACTGTGATTCAAAATTTGAATTTCAAATTTCAAATTCAAATTTCAAATTCAAATTTCAAATTTCAAATTTCAAATTTCAAATTCAAATTTCAAATTCAAATTTCAAATTCGAATTTTCAAATTCAAATTTCAAATTCAAATTTCAAATTCAAATTTCAAATTTCAAATTTCAAAATTCAAATTTCAAATTTCAAAATTCAAATTTCAAATTCCACAAAACGGTTGTGTTTCATATTCTTGTTCTCATGGATAATTTTCTACAACTCCAATCCAATCTCAAATAAAATCATGGCAACTTTATTTGGAGTTCGAATAATTGTGTACTCTATTATCCAAAACAAAGTCTGAATCCAACCGGAGAGAATCTTGTCTACCATCCTAATCCTGTGTCATCACCATCCATGCATAATAAACTAGCCAATAGCATACACAAATCAATTTGCCAAACGTTAAGGAATTATGTGGAGCTAGTAGAGGGACTGATTGGACATATATAATCGGGCTCCCGTGATTCCATATGATCATCATTCTGTACCGAACAACTCAATCATATGATCACTAATTTCAGAGTCACACCACTATAAACCTGAAACTGAACTCCCAATTATATACCGTATTACGTAAGCCTGTGACGAGCTACCATCCAATGACCTTGTCATATATGCAAAACCCTCATATGATATCCATGATCAGCCTTAGGTCAAAGTCCGTTTAATCCTACTGATCAGGCTATCTTAAAGTTCCATTATACTACCGAATCAAGAAAATGATTATTCAACATATGTGAATAAGAAGTCATCCACCCAGCAGACGACCCAAGGCCTTGTCCATTTTCACATTCAGTATAATGCCTTTAAGAGGATACCTTTAACTCCTCAGAGCTATGATTCCGATATCTGCAAACAAACCCTTCATCGTATACAAGTCATGCACCCAACGAACCGGTCTATAAGCTTACTACCTCTGAGACGCTTTAGCCATTGGAACATCAAAGTACACAAGTTATATACATGAAGTAGTTCATTTACTCAGGATTAAGGTTATTGCACAATGAACGTCAAAAGCAACATATCCATGTCTCTACTTGGGAGTCCAGCTCCAGACAGTCAAGACATACCGTCCCCTCCAAGGCTTTAGACAACATAATAGTCTTAACATGAGTTAGATGCTCGGTCTAACCCCATAGACTACAGACCATAGTTTAGACTGCTAACTTTAGAACATTGTCTTCTCGCATATAAAAAACCATTGCATGCAACGTTCTAACAGTTTTAACACAAGCAGTCAATGAGCCATATTTACTTACATTTACTTTAACATGTAAATAAGACGAGGACAGATAGTAATGTAATGAATAACCTCTAAGTATAATTTTATTATCCAGTTCAAAATGAATACATCAAAATGTCTCTAATACTTAGGGCATTTCCTAACATATCACTCGATAGCTCCTCTATCAAAACTTTGCTTCGAGGCTTAAAGTCATTCATGTTCTCATCCAAGAAAGTCGAATGGGTTGAAACAATGACCTTTTGCTCCTTCGAGTTATAGAACAGACCTCATTTAGTCCCCTTAAAATACCCTACAAACAAGCATAATTCTGACCTCGGTTCCAATTTCTTCGCATCCCCATCCAGTATGTATGTTGGGTAGCCCTATACTCTCATATGTTTGAGAGAAGGCTTCTAGCCTGTAATGACTGCCATTTTCATGGCACCTACTTACCATATAATAAGACATTAAAGAATAAAATTGGAATAATTTGATGACTTTTAGTGCAAACTTGAGTAACACGTTCAGGTACAAGGTCGTGTAAATAGCAGTGTACCATTTGGACTGTTGAAATGTAATAAGCCATGTGAGGGAAGATAGTCATGTAGTGTAACATGGTCAGGTACATGCCAGTGTAAGAGCCTGTGTAGAAGGCCGTGTACTAAGCAGAGAGCCGCTGTAAAGACTCTCGTAATATGTGAAACCTAATTACTATGTGATGAGCAATTAAGTTGACAAATACAGTATATTTTCCAGTTAAATGAATTAAACGGGTACAGTGATGTTTAATTACTATTCATACAGTGAAAGGGGATAATTGATAGTGAACTCGATCCACCCTATTATTGTTAGGAAATGCCCTAAGTATTAGAGATATTTTGATGTATTTATTTTGAACTAGATAATAAAATTATATATATAGAGGTTATTCATTACATTGCTATCTATCCTCGTTTTATTTACATGTTAAAGTAAATGTAAGCAAATATGGCTCCCTGATTGCTTGTGTTAAACTGTTAGAATGTTGCATACAATGGACTTTTGTATGCGAGAAGACAATGTTCTAAAGTTAGGAGTCTAAACTATGGTCTGTAGTCTATGGGATTAGACCAAGCATCTAACTCATGTTAAGGCTATTATGTTATTTAAAGCTTTGGAGGGGACGTTTGTCTTGACTGTCTAGAGCATAGACTCCCAAGTAGAGACATAGATATGTTACTTGGTGGTGACATATTAGACCGGGACTAAAGCGTGATTGATCTACGAAGTCCGCTTTAAGTGGATCGATCTGCTTTTGATGTTCATTGTGCAGTAACCTTAATCCTGAGTAGATGGACAGCTTTATGTATATGACTTGTGTACTTTGATGTTCCAATGGCTAAAGCGTCTTAGAGGTAGTAAGCTTATAGACCGGTTCATTGGGTGCATGACTTGTATATGATGAAGGGTCGTTTACAGATATTGGAATCATAACTCTAATAAGGAGTTAAGGATATTCTCTTAAAGGCATTGTACTGAATGTGAAAATGGACAAGGCCTTGGGTCGTCTGCTAGGTGGATGACTTCTTATTCACATATGGTGAATAATCATTTTCTTTATTCGGTAGTATAATGGAACTTTAAGATAGCCTGATTAGTAGGATTAAACGGACTTTGGCCTAAGGCTGATCATGGATATCATATGAGGGTTCTGCATACATGACAAGGTCATTGGACGATAGCTTGTCACAGGCTTACGTGATACGGTATATAATTGGGAGTTCAGTTTCAGGTTTATGGTGGTGTGACTCTGAAATTAGTGATCATATGATTGAGTTGTTTGGTAAAGAATGATGATCATATGGATTTGCAGGAGCCCGATTATATATGTCCAATTAGTCCCTCTACTAGCCCCACATAATTCCCTAACGTTTGGAAAATTCGATTTGTATATGCTATTGGCTATTTTATTATGCATGGATGGTGTTGACAAAGGATTAGGAGGGTCGACAGGATTCTCTCAAGTTGGATTCAGATTTTGTTTTGGGTAATAGAGTACACAATGATTCGAACTCCAAATAAAGTTTCCATGATTTTATTTGAGATTGGATTAGAGTTATAGAAAATTATCCATGAGAACAAGAATTTGAAATAAAACCGTTTTGTGGATTTTGAAATTTGAAATTCAAATTTTGAATCACAGTTCAAGTAGGATTCAAATTTCTTATGGTAAATCCATAAGGAATGAAATTCGAATTTGAGTTAGATATGGAGAGGAAAATCTTGTTAGAATCCTACTTGAATTTTGAATCCAAATCCTAACAATAATGGACGAAAATTATGAGGATTATCCTCATGGAATTTTTGGATTTTTTGTGGATAAGGTTCAAAAAAAAAATTCAAGTTTCAATCCCAGTTGAATTTAGATTCTCTCCTCCCTGATTATGGTCGAAAATTTGAGGATATCTCCTAGGAGATTTTCGATTATTTTGGATAAGGATGAGATAAGATTCAAGCTTGAAAATCCTAGTGGAATTTTGATTCTTCCCTTATCCTAAAATGGCTGAAAATATTTGGTGAAGATCCTCTAGGATTTTCAGATTTTTTGGTTGAAAAAGGGAGATAAAATTCTAGTTAAAATCTTGTTTAAATTTGAATTGGATAATCCTAAGTTGGCCGAAAATTTGTTGAGATTTTCCTCTTGGAAAATTCAGATTTTTTTTTGGTAGTGGATAAGGGAGAATATCTTCTCTTAATCTAATTCGAATTCAGGGAATCACCTCATGCAAGTCTATAAATAGAGGTCCTGCCACTCTAGTTCTCTTAGACCACAGACTCTCAGGTGAGCAGGCTTATTGTTACATAACTCACCGTGATAAAAAGTTCTTTAGAGATCTGGGTGGTCAGAAGAAGACTAGCAGTGCCAGCATACCGATCGAGGTTCAGAATGCCCACACACTCAGCCATTCAGGAATTGGAGAATAGTAGAGAAGACTAATTGGTTGAAGCCCTCCGGTCATTCTCCTCCTGCAAGATTGGCATCCTTAAGGTATGAGTTTAAATTGTTGTTGATTTATTGTATATAGCATCATGAGATATTTAATGTTCTTGAAAAATTTTTATTGTTCCACTGCGCCACTCTGATATGTTTTTACCGATTTATTTCCTACAATTATGTGTATGAGCGAATAAGACACGCAGTATCAAGAAAACGATCTAGACGACCATTTCTTGACACAAGACTGGTGAATAGGTCATCAATACACTCCGACCGGTCGTCTGAGTACAACAGTGATAAATATCCTAGTAGAGGTATAGTATCGAGAACGATGGTCCATATAATCTCTTCTCACCCAAAAACAAACAAAATCGGAGTCAGAACGCTCAGACTAGTCAGTCAGACAGAAAACAGTGAATAGTGAATAGTGAAAAATGCAGTGTCAAATTAACGGCCAAGACGGCCTTAATTTAACATAAAACTAATATACTAACAATCAGCAGACTCAATCTGATCAATTGAGCACCAAATGTAAATTTTTGTTTGAGAGATACATAGTATTGGGAAGAGGGTCAAGACGACCTTTTGTCACCCCGAAACTAATATATTTAGACTCAAAACGCCCAAATTAGTCAATCGGGCACCTGACATGTTTTTCGAGACGGGGTCACACAGATCCTAAAAACTGGCCCAGACGACCTCAGATAAATGTAAACTGATAAAATTGAAATCAGCACGTCCAAATTAGTCAAGAGAGACTGTGTTTAAAATTTCACGCGAGAATGCCTCGTTTTACGTGTGTAAGGACAACACAGTGTAGACACAACTATAGTATAAGAAATGAATAGTAACTTATACAAAATGGGCTCATAGGCATACAACCCAATTAGAAATCATCAGTATAAAAGTTAGATTCAAAAAATCCAATTCTAGATGAAAACTAGAACACTTCCGAAAAAGGGGTCAGATACCAAATGGCAGAAATTAGACAGCGAAAAGAAGACATTGCTGATGAAATTTTCCCATAGAAAACCATGTGCAAGCAGCTAAGAAAGCCCCAAACATAGCCCTAAAAAGTGAGAAAAGTTTTCCTTAAAGTTAGGGATGTGTTGGCCAACTTTTGAATAAACAATTCCAAATCTCCTCACATGGCAACAAGGAAAATTTTTGTTTATTTTGGCCTTCCCCATTGGCGCAGCCCACGGCTCCCAAGGGATTGAAATGGGCAGATTTTGTTCCCCAATTAGGCAAAAAATGTGGATAATTATGTGTGCTTAAGCTTAGTTAAGTTGGGTTAGTTTTGCCTATAAAAGACATGCATGACCTAAAGGGTTTACTTTCTTGCTTTGGCTGCCAAAACCACAACCGTTTCTTCTCTTTCTTTTCTTACTGTAGCCCCCTTCAAGCCTCCAAAACCACCATTTTTCAAACCAAAAATCCAACCAAAAGTTTACCAAAATTTAGCCCCTTCAAGTTTGTGTTAGGTGATTTCAATCCAAGCCATTTTAAGTTCATTCAAGGGTAAGTTTTCGAACTAATCTTTGTGATTTTTAGTTATTATTTTGGGTTGATGTTAAGAGGAAATTTTTGGTGTATTTTCTAGCACAAACCGACCTCAATCTCCTCTTGGTTCGCACGGCCATTTTAGTCACCAAAGCTTCGATTCGATGTGCTCGATTCCTAGCATGTAAGGTAAAACTGAAAAACACCCTTTTTGAAGTTTAGTTATTTTAAGTTTTTGATCAAGAAATTTATGCGCATTTGTTTAGGCAAATGGGTTATACTAAGTTTATTTTGAGCTCTTGGCATGTTTATTTTCAACTTTATATGGTTGTGTAATTTTTGGTTTAAGTTTATGAATGGTTGAGAGAATGGAAGTTTTTAAGGTGGCTGGACACAAATCTGTCCCCAGAAGTTGGCCATGGGTTTTGGTTATTTTGACCATATTAGAGTCTGAATTTGAGATTTGGTAAAACAACAAGTTTTAAGGAAATTTGTTATGATAGTTTTTGCGTAGGTTTTGGCCAAAAACGACATTTAAGATAGGTTTTTCGAGTGGTTTTCGTTCCGTGTACAAAACTGGAACAAAAAAAATTTGAACCCAGAAATGGTCCCGGGTTTTGTTAAAAATGACCCACTTAAAGTCTGAACTGAATCTTGGGCTCAATACAAAAGTTGTAGATCTTGTCGAAATCTTTAAGACAACTTATGTATGTTTTAAAAATTTGGCCGTTTCAGGCTTCAAACAGAACCATTTTAAAAATAGCGTAAAACTAGGATTTTTACAAAAACTGGACACAAAAATTGGCCATGGGTTTAGTGAGTTTAGGACCCATCTGAATTTGATTTGAACTCCAAGAAGGACACGAGAACTGTTCATCTCATCGAGGATGAAAAGTTTTATGTTCACCAAATTTACAAACTAAGTCATTTCAAACTTGTTTTTAAAACAGTTTTGGTAAATGGTTCAAAAACCATCCTTAAAATACAACACCAAAATGTATTCACACTCTTTAAAATAAAAATGTGGTTTTAATAAAACGTCCCCCACCTTCCAATGGGGTGATAAGGGAATGGTTTCAAAGAATGTGATTTTCTCCAAAAATTTTATAAGGCAACCAAAACAATTTTTGAAAATAACTAAAACAGTGCGGGTAGCCCGGTAGGCTACCACACCAAACAAGCAATAGTAACCAGGTAGACTAACTAGTAACAACACGCGAGATAACCGGTCAGTTGACTGGTCGGTAAACCAGTCAAGGACTGTGTTTTGAACAATAGAAGATAGATACCAAATTCCCAAAGTAGACCAATAGGGCACTTATGGGCCTCGGTACCATACAGAACCACAAGTTATAGTTATTAATAGTAATAGTAACCTGAGAACGACATTAATTAGTTTATTGGGTAATAAATTAATTAACTATGTATGGAGAATCAAACTCTCAAGAGAGAGAGAGAGTTAGTACCGACAGTAATCGGTGCCATACGTTAGTCACTAATGGTACTAGTGAGTCAGCGATAATTATTAATGGGGTACGTTATGTTGACAGGTAGATATTTGTAACATGATAAAGGTGAGAGTACGAGTTTACGTGCAAACTAGGTAAGTATAACTCCGCCTACAGCATGAATAAAATGAGTTTGAAATGATGATTTTACCGTATGTTAAGTATGCATACCATGCACACGTTGTTGCACAGCATGTATAAGAGCATATAGTTTCACAATCGAGTAGATTGATGAAAGAACAAGTTAGATACCATACATCCTTATCGTGTAGGATTAGGGATAGCTTAGAAGAGCATATGGCCAGAACAGATAAACAAGTTAGAAATTTAATAAGTGTGTCGTACCGGCCTTTTCAGTTGAAAAGGTTTTTTCAAGTTAAAGTAAGTTGAGCATCCGTTGATGGCTCTTTGTTTTAGTGGCCATGGGCATTTCCGATGGTCTGTGCACACTCGGTACAGACACACGAGCCCTAAATAGACATAAGAAATAAAGAGAACATTGAAGTATAAAATGAGCATAATCGGACCATGTATTGTTCACGATATAGTTCACTATGCTTCCAACTACAGTAAAATCCATTCAGTAGACAATGTTTTCTGCTATGCATATAGTATGTGAAGTTTTATATTCAACGATATGATATGTGATGATCTGGTATGTGTTGATCGTTGGCATGCTTATATGGTTTTAAGTATATACTATGTTTCAAACATGTTTTGCGGACGACATGTTACACTTACTGGGCGTAAAGCTCGCAAAGTGTGGTCATTGCTCTAGGTAAGCGTCCTATGGCATAAACAATAATGAGCGATAACGGTGGCAGAGGCGGATGTGAGGGCAAGGTTATGGATGCCACCACAAGTTATATCTTCTGCATAGTTTTATTAGGTAACAGTATATTTTGGAACAGTTAACAGTGTATTTGAATAGTAATCAGTTAAACAAGTTTACAAATATGTATATATAAATGAACTCCCAATGATTTAGATGATGTATTTTTAAAAATATAGGTATGTAAATAGTAAATACGTACGCCTTCAAAAGCAAAAAAAATCTCTAAATTTACGGTATCTATGTAGGTATGTTAAGTATTAGATAAGTAACAGTAGTTTTAAGTGACGGTTCGAGCCACTCAGGGCACGGGATGTCACAGTTAGTATCAGAGCTCGTATCCTGCCACCCTACCTCACATCGCTGCATGCCTGCCTCATCTGTCGCAGTAAGTTAGTTTCCTTTTTCTTTCAGTGTTAGTATATAAGTTGACGATAAGTTATAATAGGTAGTATTGCCACACCGATGTCTATGAGGGAGAGGTCATGGCACACTACTATCAAAGGTTTCTAGATGCCATGTTACCTCACGTCCCCATGGACAAGCCATTTGCAGAGGTAGCTGACTTGCTATGGAAAGGGACACCATGGTACATGAGGGACCATGTTCCCTACCTTCCGCAGCACAAAAACCTGAGGTGCCTTGCCCGAGACATAGTGGACACCGAGAGAGAAGTGCTCAACCTATGGAACACTGCATAAGCCCAAGGCATTCCAACAACCACCATTATGGAGGGTGACCCGGTAGACCCAGCACCCCAACCGGTCGATGAAGAGTTCATGGTCAAGCATCAACTAGAAGTACCTGGAAATGACGGGGAATCGATGGAGAACCCCGAGCAAGCCCCTCTGTCTCCCGAACACCCCATGGAAAAGGACGACAATGAGGCTCTTCCCGACGCCCATCCTGACGATGAGGGGGAGGAAATCCCCAACCAATTTAGTAATGATGAATGGATGGGGATGTGTGAACCCCAAGTCATCATAGCTAGCAATGACAAAGCCATTTTCGTCTAGGGAGACGAAGAGTAGGACTCAGAGGAGTTCCCTCTTAGTGATAGTAACGATGAGGAAATGTCTGATGCTAAATCAGGATTGTCCTTCCAGTAGCGGTGACCCTTTCCGTGAGAATTTTGATTATGTAAATGTATAAAGGGAAGCAGTAGCTTTCCCCATCAGACTTAGCTTAATGTACCCTGTTGGGATTGTATACGGATAAGTGTGTGTCACTCCCACTAGACTAGAGTCTTGAATATATTTTGTGAAAGTATTACAAAAAGTAGTACAGTTTTACCCAAGGGCCAAGATATGATTTTCCATACATGACTGTAGTGTGATAGAAAGTGTAAGATGAGTCTTGAGACTCAGACAATGTTTCAATACGATACGGCAAATTATATTGAACATCACAGTATAAGAGGAGGAAAGATATAATATGTATATTTATCTATGATTGTTAAGTAAGAAAATATATGTGATACGAATCCCAAGTATATACAGCAAAGATATAATCCCAAGTAGGAAAGCATGGCGAGGACACGAGTACAGACAAACCAAGCATCCCGAGAGGATGAATTGATGGCACAGCTCGTAACTATGCAACAGATGACGGAGAACCAGCAACAGGAACTAAATCAGCTTAGGGAACGGTTGGGCCAGCAACCCCAGGAACCACAGACAGCAAAAGTGCCAGCCCAGGAAGCTCCAGCAGCCCCAGAAACTCCAAGGAAGCAAGCAGCTCCTCCAGCCTAGGTGGCACTAGCACCCTTAGCAACGGCTGCTCTCGCAGTAGCAATTGTTTTTCTGCCAACCCCTAGGGAACGCAACTTATATGAGAGATTTCGGCGCATGAAAGCGTTAGAATTCGAAGGAACCACCAGCCCTATAGAGGTCGATGACTGGCTAATAGATATCCAAGTAATCTTGGATTTTATAGGGCTAACAAATAGAGAAAAAGTGATGTGTGCATACTTTACCCTACACAATGAGGTGCGTCAGTGGTAAAAGATAGTAACCATTAGGAGGAACATTAGAGAGATTATTGAGGAATTCAAGGATATGTACTTCAACGAGGAAGCACTAGCAGCGCAGCAAGACAAGCTCAACAACCTGTACCAAGGTAACATGACTATCATGGAGGCAGTCAGGAAGTTTGAGTAGCTGGCTTAACTTTGTCCAGATTTGGTATCGACTGAAAAAGAGAGAGTCAGACGAATGCTAAAGATGTTCAGAACAAACATCGTAGTTCAGGTCTATAGCAGAAGCTACAGACTAGTGATAGTAGCAGAATATGTCAGTAGGGCTATCCGAGCCAAGTACTGGTTGGGTCAGGATAAGGAATGATGGGCTCAGAATTATAAAGCAGAAAGGAGGAGAAAACGCAAGCTAAGCAGGCTCAGGGGAAGCAGAATCTCGAGTCACAACACAGAGGGCAAAACGTGGGGATCGGTCATAATAGTGGGCATTCCCACAACAACAACAAGAGAAAAGGGGAATTAGGGCAACCAAGATTCACAGAAAAATTACCCCCAGAAGAGAAACAACCAGGGAGGAAATGGCAGCCAATACCTGACGTGCCCGAAAAGTGAAAAGAGGCACACATGAGAATTCAAGTAGGGAGCAAGTGGCTGTTTCATCCGTGGCAAGGAAGGCCACTACGCCAAAAAAAAAAAAAAAACTGCTACTCCAACCCACAGAACCGACAGAATCAACCCCACACTAGGAATAATCAACTTCATGCCGCCCAGACCAGGATCAAAGGCCCTTCGATCACACAAGGTAGATTGGAAGCTCCAGACAACATAGGGAGAATCTATGCTCACATGAAGAGTGACGCTGAAGCTGGAACTTCTGTAGTGGTGATGGGCTAGCTTTCTGTCGCCAACTTTGATGCATTAATTTTATTTGATTCTACAAGCCACCCCTTCGTTGCATCATCAGCTTCCGCTAGAAAGCTAGATAGGAGCTTAGATAGGACAAAATAGACTTTTAGAATATCACTTCTTCAGGGGAAGTTTTATTGTCCAATTACTAGATACGTCAGATGCCAATAATCATCTGTAGGTGAGAATTGAGCGTTAACCTGATCGTCATCGACATGTATGACTATGATGTAATTGTAGGGATGGACTTCCTCACAAAATATAATGCCGTCATAGACTGTCGAAGACAAGAGGTTATTTTCAAACCAATCGAATGCGAAAAGTTCATCTACAAGAGTTTGTCACCAAAGCAACCAAAGACGATGATCTCAGCAGTGAAAGCTCACAAGATGCTATCTAGTAAATGCACAGGCTTCCTAGCATACATAGTAAATAAGACTCGAGGAACAGAGATAGGGCCTGAGAACGTGTCGATAGTTAGGGAATTCATAGAGGTATTTCCAGATGATCTTCTAAGACTCCTGCTAGAGCACGAGATCTTGTTTGGGACTAAACATCTCCCAGAATCAGCCCCCATCTCTAAAGCCCCATACAGAATGGGCCTTGCAAAGCTAAAGGAGCTCCAAACGTAGCTAAAGGACTGAATAGACAAGGGATTCATTTGACAGAGCTATTCATCCTGAAGAGCACCAATACCATTCATGAAGAAGAAAGATGAAACACTGAGAATGTGCATTGACTACAAAGAGTTAAACAAGATTATGATTGAGAACAAGTATCCGTTGCCACGGGTTGATGATCTATTTGATCAACTCTGAGACACTACAGTGTTCTTGAAGATCGATCTACATTCAAGGTACCATCAACTACGAATCAAGGATAAAGATGTACCCAAAACAGCCTTTCGAATGCAGTATGAAAATTACGAGTTTCTGGTCATGTCGTTCGGATTGACAAACATGCCAGCAACCTTCATGGACCTTATGAACAGCACATTCAAGGACTATTTAGATAAGTTTGTTAGTGTGTTCATCGATGACATACTTATATATACTCTAAGACAAAGGAAGAGCACGAAGAGCACTTAAGGACCGTCTTGCGCATGTAACAGGACCAGCAGCTATATGCCAAGTTCTCCAAGTACAAGTTTTGGCTGGAGAAGGTCCATTTCCTAGGCCACGTAGTCTCCAAGGAGGGAGTGTCCATCGACATGGTGAAAATTGATGCAATTAGTGCGTGGCCAGCTCTGAGAAACGTGACGAAGGTCTGCAGCTTCGTAGGCTTAGTGGGATACTACCGACATTTTGTCAAGGGTTTTCCAAAACTAGCCGTACCGCTCACAGTGCTCACCAAGAAAGGAAAGAGGTATGAGTGGACTTACAAGTGTGAGGAAAGCTTTCAAGAGCTGAAATGAAGACTTACAAGCACTCCAATACTGACCATTCCAGAGGCTAGTTAGGGAAGCTTTGTGATTTATAGCGACACATCTATAATCGGGTTGGGAACCGTGTTGATGCAGAGTGGTAGAATAGTTACGTATACTTCATAACACCTTAAAGTCATTAAGAAGAGCTACCCAACACGTGATCTGGAGCTAGCAGTGGTAGTTTTTGCATTAAAAGCATGGAGGCACTACTTGTACAGAGTCAAGTGCGAGATTTACATCGACCACTAGAGTCTCAAGTATATCTTCATGCAGAAAGAGCTCAACATGAGGCGGCGTAGATGGCTAGAATTGGTAAAGGATTACGACTATGAGATCCTATACCATAATGGAAAAGCCAATAAAGCGGTCGATGTGCAAAGTCAGAAGCATTTTACTATGCTTATGGCTATCAATGCCTTGTCAGGAGCATTACAAAGGGAGCTATGTAGGAGCGAAATCGAGATTTTGAGGGGAAGGTTATCATAATTGACCCTTCAATCGACGCTTCTAGAAGAGATTAAGGCCAGCTAGAACCTCAATTCATCCTTGAACAAGCTCAAAAAGGAGGCAACGGAGGGCCAGAGTTTAGAATTTTGAGTCTCTAAGGATGGCATACTCTATTTTAGTGATAGAGTGTGTGTTCTAAAGGATGAAGAACTCAGGAAAAAGATCCTTTTGGAAGCCCACGAAACGCCATACTCAAAGACTTGAAAAAGAGTTTTTGGTGGCCAAACATGAAGAACAATGTCATCGAGTTCGTTGTAAGATGTCTCACGTGCTAGAAAATTAACGTAGAACATCAATGACCAGAGAACTGCAGAAAATCGAGCTGCCCGAGTGGAAATGGAAGTAGATTACAATAGATTTTGTGTTCAGATTGCCCAGAACATCTAGCTACAAGACGCAATCTAGGTAATTGTTCACCGATTGATGAAATCAACTCGATTTCTAGCAATAAAATTGAGCTACTTGGTAGAGAGACTGGCAAAAATGTATGTAGCTTAGATAGTGAAATTGTACGGTGTACCAAAATCGATCATTTCAGATCACAATGGATGCTTCATTTCCAAGTTTTGGCAGAGTGTTCAGGCCTCAATGGGAACTAAATTGAAGTTTAGCACAGCTTTCTGTTAGGAAATGCCCAAAGCATTAGAGACATTTTAATGTATTTATTTTGAACTGGATAATAAAATTATATATAGAGGTTATTCATTACATTGCTATCTGTCCTCGCCTTATTTACATGTTAAAGTAAATGTAAGCAAATATGGCTCCCTGACTGCTTGTGTTAAACTGTTAGAACGTTACATGCAATGGACTTTTGTATGCGAGAAGACAATGTTCTAAAGTTAGCGGTCTAAACTATGGTCTGTAGTCTATGAGGTTAGACCGAGCATCCAACTCATGTTAAGACTATTATGTTGTCTAAAGCCTTGGAGGGGACGGTTTGGGACTGTCTGGAGCTGGACTCCCAAGTAGAGACATAGATATGTTGCTTAGTGGTAACATATTAGACCGGGACTAAAGCGTGATTGATCTACGAAGTTCGCTTTGAGTGGATCGATCTGCTTTTGACGTTCATTATGCAGTAACCTTAATCCTGAGTAAAAGGACAGCTTCATGTATATGACTTGTGTACTTTGATGTTCCAATGGCTAAAGCGTCTCAGAGGTAGTAAGCTTATAGACCGGTTCGTTGGATGCATGACTTGTATACGATGAAGGGTTCGTTTACAGATATCGGAATCATAGCTCTAATGAGGAGTTAAGGGTATCCTCTTAAAGGCATTATACTGAATATGAAAATGGACAAGGCCTTGGGTCGTCTGCTGGGCGGATCACTTCTTATTCACATATGGTGAATAATCATTTTCTTTATTCGGTAGTATAATGGAACTTTAAGATAGCCTGATCAGTAGGATTAAACGGACTTTGGCCTAAGGCTGATCATGGATATCATATGAGGGTTCTGCATACATGACAAGGTCATTGGATGATAGCTTGTCACAAGCTTATGTAATACGAAATATAATTGGGAGTTCAGTTTCAGGTTTATAATGGTGTGACTCTGAAACTAGTGATCATATGATTGAGTTGTTTGGTAAAAGAATGATGATCATATGGATTTGCGGGAGCCCGATTATATAAGTCCAATCAGTCCCTCTACTAGCTCCACATAATTCCTTAACGTTTGGCAAATTGATTTGTGTATGGTATTGGCTGGTTTATTATGCATGGATGGTGATGACACAGGATTAGGATGGTAGACAAGATTCTCTCCGGGTGGATTCAGATTTTGTTTTGGATAATAGAGTATACAATTATTCGAACTCTAAATAAAGTTGCCATGATTTTATTTGAGATTGGATTAGAGTTGTAGAAAATTATCCATGAGAACAAGAATTTGAAACACAACTGTTTTATGGATTTGGAAATTTGAATTTTGAAATTTGAAATTTGAATTTGAAATTCGAATTTGAAATTTGAAATTCAAATTTTGAATCACAGTCCAAGTGGGATTCGAATTTGTTGTGGAAAATCCACAAGGTTTGAAATTCAAATTTGAGTTGGATTTGGAGAGGATAATCTTGTTAGAATCCTACTTGAATTTTGAATCCAAATCCTAACAAATAATGGATGAAATTTTTAGGATTATTTTCAATGGAATTTCGGTTTTTTGTGGATAAGTTTCAAGGGAAAAATTCAAGTTTCAATTCCAGTTGAATTTGGATTCTCTCCTCCCCAGAAAGTGGCCGAAATTTTGGAGAATATCTCCTAGGAAAATTCGGTTATTTTGGATAAGGATGAGATAAGATTCAAGCTTGAAAATCCTAGTGGAATTTTGATTCTCCCTTATCCTAAATGTGGCCGAATTTTTTGAGGAGATTTTTGTGGGAAAATAAATCGGTAAAAATATATCAGAGTGGCACAGCGGAACAACAAAAATTTTTTCAAGATCGTTAAATATCTCATGATGCCAAATACAATAAACCAACAACAATTAAAACTCATACCTTAAGGACGCCAATCTTGCAGGAGGAGAATGACCGGAGGCTTCAACCAACTAGCCTTCTCTACTATTCTCCAATTCCCGAATGGCTGAGTGTGTGGGCACTCTGAACCTCGATCGGTATGCTACCACTGCTAGTCTTCTTCCAACCACTCAGATCTCTAAAGAACTTATTGTCACGATGAGCTGTGCAATAATAAGCCTGCTCACCTGAGAGTCTGTGGTCTGAGACAACTGGAGTGGCAGGACCTCTATTTATAGACCTGCATGAGGTGATTCTCTGAATTCGAATTGGATTACGAAAAGATATTCTCCCTTATCCATAACCATAAAATCCGAATTTTCCATGGGAAAATCCCAATAATAAAATTCGGCCATTTAGGATAATCCTCAAAATTTCGTCCACTATTTGTTAGGATTTGGATTCAAAATTCAAGTAGGATTCTAACAAGATTATCCTCTCCAAATCCAACTCAAATTCAAATTTCAAACCTTCTGGTTTTTCCACAACAAATTCGAATCCTACTTGGACTGTGATTCAAAATTTGAATTTCAAATTTCAAATTCGAATTTCAAATTCAAATTTCAAATTTCAAATTTAAATTTCAAATTCAAATTTCAAATTCGAATTTTAAATTCATATTTCAAATTCAAATTTCAAATTCGAATTTCAAATTCATATTTCAAATTCAAATTTCAAATTCAAAATTCAAAATTCAAAATTCAAATTTCAAATTTCAAATTTCAAAATTCAAATTTCAAAATCCACAAAACAGTTGTGTTTCAAATTCTTGTTCTCATGGATAATTTTCTACAACTCTAATCCAATCTCAAATAAAATCATGGCAACTTTATTTGGAGTTCGAATAATTGTGTACTCTATTATCCAAAACAAAATCTGAATCCAACCGGAGAGAATCTTGTCTACCATCCTAATGCTGTGTCATCACCATCCATGCATAATAAACCAACCAAGAGCATACACAAATCAATTTGCCAAACGTTAAGGAATTATGTGGAGCTAGTAGAGGGACTGATTGGATATATATAATCGGGCTCCCGTGATTCCATATGATCATCATTCTATACCGAACAACTCAATCATATGATCACTAATTTCAGAGTCACACCACTATAAACCTGAAACTGAACTCCCAATTATATACCGTATTACGTAAGCCTGTGACGAGCTACTATCCAATGACCTTGTCATATATGCAAAACCCTCATATGATATCCATGATCAGCCTTAGGTCAAAGTCCGTTTAATCCTACTGATCGGGCTATCTTAAAGTTCCATTATACTATCGAATTAAGAAAATGATTATTCACCATATGTGAATAATAAGTCATCCGCCCAGCAGACGACCCAAGGCCTTGTCCATTTTCACATTCAGTATAATGCCTTTAAGAGGATACCTTTAACTCCTTAGAGCTATGATTCCGATATCTGCAAACAAACCCTTCATCGTATACAAGTCATGCACCCAACGAACCGGTCTATAAGCTCACTACCTCTGAGATGCTTTAGCCATTGGAACATCAAAGTATACAAGTCATATACATGAAGATGTTCATTTACTCAGGATTAAGGTTATTCCACAATGAACGTCAAAAGCAGATTGATCCACTCATAGCGGACTACGTAGATCAATCACGCTTTAGTCCCGGTCTAATATGTCACCACCAAGCAACATATCTATGTCTCTACTTAGGAGTCCAGCTCCAGACAGTCAAGACAAACTGTCCTCTCCAAGGCTTTAGACAACATAATAGTCTTAACATGAGTTAGATGCTCGGTTTAACCCCATAGACTACAGACCATAGTTTAGACCACTTACTTTAGAACATTATCTTCTCGCATACAAAAGTCCATTGCATGCAACGTTCTAACAGTTTTAACACAAGCAATCAGTGAGCCATATTTGCTTACATTTACTTTAACATGTAAATAAATCGAGGACAGATAGCAATGTAATGAATAACCTCTATATATAATTTTATTATCTAGTTCAAAATACATACATCAAAATGTCTCTAATGATTAGGGCATTTCCTAACAATTTTCTCCTAGGAAATTTCAGATTTTTTGGTTGAAAAAGGGAGATAAAATTCTAGTTAAAATCTTGTTTAGATTTGGATTGGATTTATCCTAAATGGCTGAATTTTATTGTTAGGATTTTCCCATGGAAAATTTGGATTTTATGGATATGGTTTTATCCATACCTCAAGCATGCTTATGAATTTTATTGTTGGGATTTATCCATTTAGGATAAATCCAAGATTGGCGTCCTTGAGGTATGAGTTTTAATTGTTGTTGGTTTATTGTATATGGCATCATGAGATATTTAACGATCTTAAAAATTTTTGTTGTTCCGCTGCGCCACTCTGATACATTTTTACCGATTTATTTTCCCACAATTGGTATCAGAGCCATCTCATGACTATGCCATGTACATAAATTAGACAATTACTTAGTCTTTTTATTTATGTATGGATTTGATATTTAGAGAGTGGCATTCAAGGGTTCCTTTATGTTGTTATCATGGATTATGTATAAAGTATGTGGTTATTTTAATTTTATGAATTATTATAAGCATGCTTGTTTATGCCGGTTATGGTTCCTTAGAATTTAGAAAAATTGTATCTAGGAATTTTTATGTAACCGTGGGAGCAGTTTATTAACACTGTAATTTTCCCATAGATTTTAATTTTTGTCTCTTAGAATTATTATGGTTAGAATTTTGTACACCGGAAATGGTTTAGGAATTTTTATGTAATTATTCTTGGAGGAGATTGAAGATTGAAGACCGTAATTTATTTTTCCCAAAAAGTTAAATTTAATTTAAAGGTTGAAATTTTGATTGTATGGAAAATTTCAATTTAATTGGGATTCAAATTAATTTTTTGGAGATCCTAATAAGTAAATTGGAATATGATACGAAAATCGAGACACGACCCCTCGGGATAGGCCAACGAGCCTTTGTGGGGCTACAGCCCCTGCCCTCGGGTAGGATGGGGCTGCGGCAGCCCCTGTGCAGGCCATAACCACCCACGGCCGCAGGCTTGGCCTGCAGCCGAGGGTGGCCGTGGCCTACCCAAGGCTGGCCGCAGCCTGCCGGCTGCTGTGCCCAGCCTGGGTGCGCAGCCTGGCACTGCAGGCTTGGCCTACAGCTGGCAGGGCTGCACATGGGCGGCCGTGGGCTGCCAGCCCCTCCAGGGCTGGTGGCTGCCCACGGTGGTTGCCGCTTTCGGGGCCGGTGGTGTGACGGTTCAAAAATCGAAAAATTTTGATTTTTAAATTTGAGATTTAATTTTAAATCATGTTCAAAAATATGTAATTGAAAATTTGAAATTTTTGAAATTACATATTATTACACATGATGTCTAGAATTGTTTAAAATTTGAATTTGAAATTTAAATTTGAAATTCGAATTTGGAATTTGAATTTGAAATTTAAATTTTTGGAGATTTAAATTTTAAATGATTCTTGGAATGAGAAATAAATGAAGAGGCTACATAAAGATGGATACAAGAAGACGGAACAGAATTCAAGACCTAAAAGAATGCTTTGGATAGAATTTTGTAATCTTTATTTTCTTTATTCTAGGATGGAACCATGACTTGGTTATTCTGTCAATTATTTTTTCTGTGATATGTCATGGATGTATAAATATGTATTGATGGATGTTTTATATGCATATTTGATAACATGTCATATAGGATAGGTGAGTGCCGCTCATACTATATTGATCATATAGAATTTGTCAAAACTTGCATGTTTTTCAAAATATTGAGTGGGAGAGGGTTTTAAACAAAACCCACGGCCTCCATTATTGATCCATATGTGAAAGCATGGTAACGCCTCGCGTCAGTTCTGCCTTGACCACACCCCTCAGTAGGTGTTTACCACCGCCAGTATACTAGATTAGATCTCCTATGTGCAAAACGTGTTCGAGTACGATTTTATTCATGACCACCCCTTGGTGGCTTGGTAGGACGTGGATCGGACTACGTAAACAATGGTTATACACTCAAGACTCGTTTATTTATTAACCTTCCCTAGAAGCTCTGTTAACTAAATTGGTGGCCAAATAAGCGGTTATTAATATATGTTTTAACCTTGGAGGATTTAAGGCAACATATATTAATTGGACGGGGTCCATGTTCCGGCTATTTGTTTTCATGACCACCCCTCGGTGGCTTGGGGCAATAGGTGCTGAGAGTTACCGTTGCAATGCTACATGTTTTTCAAGTTTCATGTAGGAACATACTTGTATGTTTTATTTGCTAAAATAACTGTATATTTGCTTGGGCCTTGTAATGATGTCTAGTATAATTTTATTTTAGTTCAAAATGTCACCGACACCCCTTATTTCAATACTTACTAAGAATAAACTGAATGGCGATAATTATAAGGATTGGAAAAGAAATCTGTTAATAGTTCTCAGCTGTGAGAGACACAAGTTCGTACTGGATGAACCATGCCCACCAGGGCCAAAACCTGATACACCGATTGATGAGGTCCCGGTTGCCTATACTCATTGGAGAGAATCCAATGATATAGCTCGATGCTACATACTTGCTAGCATGACGAGTGCTTTACAAAAGCAGTACGAGACTTATCAAGTTGCTGGGGAGATCATGGAAAATCTGGAGGACATGTTCGGAGGCCAAGAAAAATTGGCTCGACAGTCCGCTGTCACCAGTATTATGAACTCTAAGTAAAAGGCGGGTACTCCGGTGAAGGACCCTATGATCAATCTAATGGGATTCTTCGCTGAGGCTGCCGAAAACGGTGCTGAGTTGGACTACAACACCCAGATTGAGATGGTGTTCAAAACTCTGTCTAAAGATTTTGTGGGGTTTAAGACCGCATACAATCTGGCGACAAGGGAGTTAGGACTAACCGTGCTCATGAAGCAACTCCAAGCTTATGAGCGGATGATCAGGGATGGGGATGCTGTCCAACCCAAAGGTGAGGCCAATTTGGCGGAATCTTCCAAACCTTCACGGAAGAGGAAGAAGCCAAATCAGAAGCAAGAGGCTTCCAGTTCTTCTAATCCTCCTGTCTCGGATGGGAAGAAGAAGTAGAAGAACAAGAAGCCCAGGGACCCTAAAAAGTCCAAGTGCTTCCGTTGTGGGAAGGTAGGTCACTTTAAGAAGGCTTGCCAGGAATTCCTAGCCGCCAAGGGCAAGGAAGGTAAGGAACTTCATTACTTGGAAGCGTGTTTGGTGGAAGAATCGAAAGACACTTGGGTCATTGATTCGGGCGCCACTAATCATGTTTGTATTTCTATGCAGGGGTTCATGGAAACGAGAAGTCTACATGATAGGAGTCTCTCGTTGCGGACTAGAGATGGAAGCTTTGTAGTGGCTGAGGCAGTGGGAGATGTTTACCTTTACTTTGATCAATTTAGGTTTATTTTATTGAAAGACTGTTTTTATGTTCCTAATTTTAGGAGGAACCTTATATCGGTAGCTTGTTTAATAAAGGATTCTTATTCAGTTTCTTTTAGTAAAAGAGTTGATATTCGTAGAAATAAGTCTTTTATCTGTTCTGGATGGATGGATGGAAACCTATATTTGATCAAACCAAAGATGTACTCACTGCTTGACACTGAATTAATAGATAACTCTAAAAGGTTGAAAGTTTCTCACTCTAACAAGGCATATCTTTGGCATTTAAGACTTGGTCATATTAATCAGGATAGGATTCAAACATTGGTGAAAGACGGTCCTCTGGAATCTCTGGAGGAGGTACGTCTTCCCCAATGTGAGTCTTGTCTAGAGGGTAAAATGACTAAGAGGTCTTTTGGAGCTAAGGGTACCAGGGCTCAGGAGCTCTTAGAAATTGTGCATACTGACGTATATGGCCCCATGAACGTCATAGCACGAGGAGGGTTCGAGTATTATGTCTCTTTTATAGATGATTACTGGAGGTATGGATATGTGTATCTGATGCACCGCAAGAGCGAAACCTTTGACAAGTTCAAAGAGTATCGTGCGGAAGTGGAAAAGCAATTGGATAAATCTACAAAGACACTTCAATCTGATCGAGGTGGCAAATACCTCTCCGATGAATTTCTAAGACATCTTGTAGAGAACAGGATATTATCCCAATTGACTACACCTGGTATTCCACAACAGAATGGTGTAGCCGAAAGGAGAAACAGGACCTTGTTGGATATGGTATGGTCCATGATGAGTTATTCAACGTTGCCATTATCATTTTGGGGATATGCTTTACAAACGGCATACTATATTCTGAACCAGGTTCCAAGCAAATCAATTCCTAGAACTCCGTATGAATTGTGGCGTGGCAGGAAGCCCTCCCTTGGACATATGAGAATATGGGGCTGCCCGGCGCATGTACTGGATGGGGATGCGAAAAAGTTGGAATCAAGATCAGAATTGTGCATGTTTGTAGGGTATCCAAAAGGAACTAAAGGAGGTCTGTTCTATAACCCGAAGGAACAAAATGTCATTGTCTCAACCCATGCGACATTCTTAGTGGAAAGTCACATGAATGACATTAAGCCTCGAAGAAAAGTGGTGCTAGAGGAGTTATCGGGTGAAAGAACTGCTCCACAGATTTTGGTCTTGGACGCAAGTCCAAGTTCCAGTGAAAGACCTACAGACGATCAACAATTTAGGGTGCCTCGTCGTAGTGGGAGGGTTTCGAAGAAACCTAATTTCTTCATGTATGATGTGTAGGAAAATAAACCGGTAAAAACGTATCAGAGTGGCACAGCGGAGCAATAAAAATTTTTAGATCGTTAAATATCTCATGATGCCATATACAATAAATCAACAACAATTAAAACTCATACCTCAAGGACGCCAATGAACAGGAGGAGAGTGACTGGAGGCTTCAACCAACTAGCCTTCTCTACTATTCTCCAATTCCCGAATGGCTGAGTGTGTAGGCACTCTGAACCTCGATCGGTATGCTAGCACTGCTAGTCTTCTTCCGACCACCCAGATCTCTAAAGAACTTTATTGTCACGATGAGCTGTGCAACAATAAGCCTGCTCACCTGAGAGTCTGTGGTCTGAGAGAACTGGAGTGGCAGGACCTCTATTTATAGACCTGCATGAGGTGATTCTCTGAATTCGAATTGGACTAGGAAAAGATTTTCTCCCTTATCCAAACCAAAAAATCCGAATTTTCCAAGGGAGAATCTCCACAATTAAATTCGGTTTCCTAGGATAAATCCAATCCAAATCTAAACAAGATTTTAACTAGAATTTTATCTCCCTTTTTCAACCAAAAAATCCGAAATCTTTAGGAGAAAATCTTCTCCAAATTTTCGGCCACTTTTAGGATAAGGAAGAATCAAAATTCCACTAGGATTTTTCAAGCTAAATCTCATCTCAACCTTATTCAAAAATAACCGAATTTCCTAGGATTTAGGCTCCAAAATTTCGGCCACTTTTAGGGAGTAAAGAGAATCCAAATTCAACTAGGATTGAAACTTGAATTTACCCTTGAATCTTATCCACAAAAACCGAATTTTCCATTGAGGATTATCCTCAAAAAATTCGCCCACTTTTGTTGGGATTTGGATTCAAAATTCAAGTAGGATTCTAACAAGATTATCCTCTCCAAATCCAACTCAAATTCGAATTTCAAACCTTGTGGATTTTCCACAACAAATTCGAATCCTACTTGGACTGTGATTCAAAATTTGAATTTCAAATTTCAAATTCAAATTTCAAATTCAAATTTCAAATTTCAAATTTCAAATTTCAAATTTCAAATTTCAAATTTAAATTTCAAATTCAAATTTCAAATTCGAATTTCAAATTCAAATTTCAAATTCGAATTTCAAATTCAAAATTCAAATTTCAAATTTCAAAATTCAAATTTCAAATTTCAAAATTCAAATTTCAAATTCCACAAAACGGTTGTATTTCATATTCTTGTTCTCATGGATAATTTTCTACAACTCCAATCCAATCTCAAATAAAATCATGGCAACTTTATTTGGAGTTCGAATAATTGTGTACTCTATTATCCAAAACAAAATCTGAATCCAACCGGAGAGAATCTTGTCTACCATCCTAATCTTGTGTCATCACCATCCATGCATAATAAACTAGCCAATAGCATACACAAATCAATTTGCCAAACGTTAAGGAATTATGTGGAGCTAGTAGAGGGACTGATTGGACATATATAATCGGGCTCCCGTGATTCCATATGATCATCATTCTGTACCGAACAACTCAATCATATGATCACTAATTTCAGAGTCACACCACTATAAACCTGAAACTGAACTCCCAATTATATACCGTATTACGTAAGCCTGTGACGAGCTACCATCCAATGACCTTGTCATATATGCAAAACCCTCATATGATATCCATGATCAGCCTTAGGTCAAAGTCCGTTTAATCCTACTGATCAGGCTATCTTAAAGTTTCATTATACCACCGAATCAAGAAAATGTTTATTCACCATATGTGAATAAGAAGTCATCCGCCCAGCAGACGACCCAAGGCCTTGTCCATTTTCACATTCAGTATAATGCCTTTAAGAGGATACCTTTAACTCCTCAGAGCTATGATTCCGATATCTGCAAACAAACCCTTCATCTTATACAAGTCATGCACCCAACGAACCGGTCTATAAGCTTACTACCTCTGAGACGCTTTAGCCATTGGAACATCAAAGTACACAAGTCATATACATGAAGTAGTTCATTTACTCAGGATTAAGGTTATTGCACAATGAACGTCAAAAGCAAATTGATCCACTCATAGCGGACTACGTAGATCAATCACGCTTTAGTCTCGGACTAATATGTCACCACCAAGCAACATATCCATGTCTCTACTTGGGAGTCCAGCTCCAGACAGTCAAGACAGACCGTCCCCTCTAAGGCTTTAGACAACATAATAGTCTTAACATGAGTTAGATGCTCGGTCTAACCCCATAGACTACAGACCATAGTTTAGACTGCTAACTTTAGAACATTGTCTTCTTGCATACAAAAGTCCATTGCATGCAACGTTCTAACAGTTTTAACACAAGCAGTCAGTGAGCCATATTTGCTTACATTTACTTTAACGTGTAAATAAGATGAGGACAAATAGCAATGTAATGAATAACCTCTATGTATAATTTTATTATCCAGTTCAAAATGAATACATCAAAATGTCTCTAATACTTAGGGCATTTCCTAACAATCTCCCACTTGCCCTAAGCCAGCAGATGTGCCATGTTACGCATCCCCATCGCCTCTACATGCCTCTCAAAGCTTCTAGCTACCAAAGTCTTAGTAAAGGGATCAGCGATGTTGTCCTCGGACGTGATCTTACATACATCCACTTGTCCTGTCTCCACACGCCCTCTAATAATGTGATACCTCCGATCTATGTGCTTGGTCCTCTTGTGGTGCCGAGATTCCCTTGTGTTGGCAATAGCCCCTGTATTATCACAGTAAAGTGTGATAGGCTTGTCAACACCCGGAATGACCTCAAGGTCTCTAAAGAACTTGCGGAGCCAAACCGCTTCTTTAGATGCCTCAGCCGCAGCCACATACTCAGCCTCCATAGTAGAGTCAGCTGTGCAGCCCTGCTTCACGCTTCTCCACACAATGGCGCCTCCTCCGAGTAAAAACACTGATCCAGATGTCGATTTCCTCGAATCCTTACACGTCTGGAAGTCTGAGTCCGTGTATCCTACGGGTGTTAGGTCCCCTCCAAAATACACTAGCATATAATCCCTCGTTCTCTTAAGATACTTGAGTATATGCTTTACTGCTTGCCAGTGCTTGGTTCCAGGATTCGCTTGATATCGACTCACCATACCTACTGCAAAACATATGTCTGGGCGAGTGCAAAGCATAGCGTACATAAGGCTACCCACAGTGGATGCATAAGGGACCTTACTCATACGCTCTCTTTCTTCCGATGTCTTGGGACAGTCATCCAATGAAAGAGTTAAACCGGTAATAGAAGGTTGTGAGCCTTTCTTTGCCTCTAGCATTGCATATTTGTCAATTATTTCATCTATGTATGAAGCTTGGGATAACGCTATCATTTTGTTCTTTCGATCTCTGAAGAGACGAATGCCTAGAACATAATTAGCTTCTCCCAAGTCCTTCATGTCAAACTGTTGGTGTAACCAAAGCTTGACCGATGATAAGTTCCCTACATCATTCCCAATGAGTAGTATATCATCGACATAGAGTATCAGAAAGACCACTTTTCCATCCTTAATACGTTTATAAACACAAGGTTCATCAACGTTCTGCTCAAAACCAAATGTCTTAATCGCTTGATCAAACCTCTGGTTCCATGAGCGGGATGCCTGCTTTAATCCATAAATGGATCTAAGCAACTTGCAGACTTTCTTATCTTGGCCTTTTGCTACGAACCCTTCGGGCTGTATCATATAGATACACTCTTCAAGATGGCCATTCAAGAATGCCGTCTTGACATCCATTTGCCAGATCTCGTAATCGAGAGCCGCAGCAATGGACAGAAGAATACGGATAGACTTCAGCATAGCAACAGGCGAAAAGGTTTCCTCGTAATCGATTCCAGCCTTTTGCGTGTATCCCTTTGCAACCAGTCTAGCTTTGAAAGTTTCCACTCTCCCTTCCGCATCCTTCTTTCTTTTATAGACCCATTTGCATCCAATGGGTTTTATCCCATCTGGCAAATCTACAAGTTCCCAAACAGAGTTGGATTTCATAGAATCCATCTCATTGTTCATAGCCTGTTTCCAAGATCTAGAATCAACATCCTTTATAGCTTCATCATATGTGACCGGATCTTCCTCATGCTCATGAGCCTCAGCCTGGTATACCTCAGCATCATACATAAAGAAATTAGGTTTCTTAGAAACCCTCCCACGACGACGAGGCACCCTAAATTGTTGATCGTCTGCAGGTCTTTCACTGGAACTCGGACTTGCGTCCAAGACCGAAATCTGTGGAGCAGTTCTTTCAGCCGATAACTCCTCTAGCACCACTTTGCTTCGAGGCTTAAAGTCATTCATGTGACTTTCCTCCAAGAATGTCGCATGGGTTGAGACAATGACCTTTTGTTCCTTCGGGTTATAGAACAGACCTCCTTTAGTTCCCTTTGGATACCCTACAAACATGCACAATTCTGATCTTGGTTCCAACTTCTTCGCATCCCCATCCAGTACATGTGCCGGGCAGCCCCATATTCTCATATGTCCAAGGGAGGGCTTCCTGCCACGCCACAATTCATACGGAGTTCTAGGAATTGATTTGCTCAGAACCTGGTTCAGAATATAGCACGCCGTTTGTAAAGCATGTCCCCAAAATGATAATGGCAGCGTTGAGTAACTCATCATGGACCGTACCATATCCAATAAGGTCCTGTTTCTCCTTTCGGCTACACCATTCTGTTGTGGAGTACCAGGTGCAGTCAATTGGGATAATATCCCATTCTCTACAAGATGTCCTAGAAATTCATCGGAGAGGTATTCGCCACCTCGATCAGATCGAAGTGTCTTTATGGATTTATCCAATTGCTTTTCCACTTCCGCACAATACTCTTTGAATTTATCAAAGGTTTCGCTCTTGCGGTGCATCAGATACACATATCCATACCTCGAGTAATCATCTATGAAAGAGACATAGTACTCGAACCCTCCTCGTGCTGTGACGTTCATGGGGCCACATACGTCAGTGTGCACAATTTCTAAGAGCTCTTGTGCCCTTGTACCCTTAGCTCCAAAAGACCTCTTAGTCATCTTACCCTCTAGACAAGACTCACATTGGGGAAGTCGTACCTCCTCCAGAGATTCCAGAGGACCGTCTTTCACCAATCTTTGAATCCTATCCTGATTAATATGACCAAGTCTTAAATGCCAAAGATACGCCTTGTTAGAGTGAGAAACTTTCAACCTTTTAGAGTTATCAATTAATTCAGTGTCAAGCAGTGAGTACATCTTTGGTCTGATCAAATATAGGTTTCCATCCATCCATCCAGAACAGATAAAAGACTTATTTCTACGAATATCAACTCTTTTACTAAAAGAAACTGAATAAGAATCCTTTATTAAACAAGCTACCGATATAAGGTTCCTCCTAAAATTAGGAACATAAAAACAGTCTTTCAATAAAATAAACCTAAATTGATCAAAATAAAGATGAACGTCTCCCACTGCCTCAGCCACCACAAAGCTACCATCTCCAGTCCGCAACGAGAGGCTCCTATCATGTAGACTTCTCGTTTCCACGAACCCCTGCATAGAAACACAAACATGATTAGTGGCACCCGAATCAATGACCCATGTGTCTTTCGATTCTTCCACCAAACATGCTTCTAAGTAATGAAGTTCCTTACCTTCCTTGCCCTTGGAGGCTAGGAATTCCCAGCAAGCCTTCTTGAAGTGACCTACCTTCCCACAGTGGAAGCATTTGGACTTTTTAGGGTCCTTTGGCTTCTTGTTCTTCTTCTTCTTCTTCCCGTCCGAGACAGGAGGATTAGAAGAACTGGAAGCCACTTGCTTCTTATTTGGCCTCTTCCTCTTCCGTGAGGGATTGGAAGATTCCGTCAAATTGGCCTCTCCTTTAGGTCGGACTGTATCCTCATCCCTGATCATCCGCTCATAAGCCTGTAGTTGCTTCATGAGCTCGGTTAGTCCTAACTCCTTTGTCGCCAGATTGTATGCGGCCTTAAACCCCACAAAATCTTTAGACAGAGTCTTGAACACCATCTCGATCTGGGTGTTATAGTCCAACTCAGCACCATTCTCGGCAGCCTCAGCGAAGAATCCCATTAGAGTGATCATATGGTCCTTCACCGGAGCACCCGCCTTTTGCTTAGAGTTCATAATGCTGGTGATAGCGGACTGTCGAGCCAATTTTTCTTGGCCTCCGAATATGTCCTCCAGATTTTCCATGATCTCCCCAGCAACTTGATAAGTCTCATGCTGCTTTTGTAAAGCACTCGTCATGCTAGCAAGGATGTAGCATCGAGCTATCTCATTGGATTCTCTCCAACGATTATAGGCAATCGGGATCTCCTCAAGTGGTGTGTCAGGTTTGGGCCCAGGTGGGCATGGTTCGTCCAGTACGAACTTGTGTCTCTCGCAGCTGAGAACTATTAATAGATTTCTTTTCCAATCTTTATAATTGTCGCCATTCAACTTATTTTCAGTAAGTATCGAAATGAGGGGTGTCGGTGACATTTTGAACTGAAATAAAATTATACTAGACATCATTACAAAGCCCAAGCAAATATGCAGATAATTTAGCAAATAAAACATACAAGTATGTTCCTACATGAAACTTGAAAAAAATGTAGCATTGCAACGGTAATTCTCAGCACCTATTGCCCCAAGCCACCGAGGGGTGGTCATGAGAACAAATAGCCGGAACATGGACCCCGTCCAATTAATATATGTTACCTTAAATCCTCCAAGGTTAAGACATATATTAATAACCGCTTATTTGGCCACCAGTTTAGTTAACAGAGCTTCTCGGGAAGGTTAATAACTAAACGAGTCTTGAGTGTATAACCATTGTTTACGTAGCCCGATCCACGTCCTACCAAGCCACCGAGGGGTGGTCATGAATAGGATCGCACCCGAACACATTTTCCACATAGGAGATCCAATCTAGTATACCGGCGGCGGTAAACACCTACCGAGGGGTGTGGTCAGGTCAGAACTGACGCGAGGCGTTACCATGCTTTCACATATGGATCAACAATGGAGGCCGTGGGTTTTGTTTGAAACCCTCTCCCACTCAATATTTTGAAAAACATGCAAGTTTTGACAAATTATGTATGATCAATATAGTATGAGCGGCACTCACCTATCCTATATGACATGTTATCAAATATGCATACAAAACATCCATCAATACATATTTATACATCCATGACATATCACAGAAAAAAAATAATTAACAGACTAACCAAGCTATGGTTCCATCCTAGAACAAAGAAAATAAAGATTACAAAATTCCATCCAAAGCATTTTTGGGTCTTGAATTTTGTTCCGTCTTCTTGTATCCATCTTTATGTAGCCTCTCCATTTATTTCTCATCCCAAGAATTATTTAAAATTTAAATTTCCAAAAATTTAAATTTCAAATTCAAACTCCAAATTCGAATTTCAAATTTAAATTTCTAATTCAAATTTTTAAACAATTTTAATCATCATGTGTAATAATATGTAATTTCAAAAATTTCAAATTTTTAATTATATATTTTTAAACATGATTTAAAATTAAATCTCAAATTTAAAAAACAAAATTTTCAAATTTTTGAACCGCCGCCCGTGAAGGCAGCAGCCGCCGTGGGTAGCCACCAACCCCGGAGGGGCTGGCAGCCCACGGCCGCCCCTTGTGCAGCCTGCAGCACCAGGCTGCACGCCCAGACTGGGCGCAGCAGCCGGCAGGCTGCAGGCAGCGCCTGCAGCCAGAGGCTGCACGCCCAGGCTGCGGCCAGCCTTGGGCAGGCCACGGCCACCCCTGGCTGCAGGCAGAGCCTGCGGCCGTGGGTGGTGTGGGCCTGTACAGGGGCTGCCGCAGCCCCATCCTGCCCGAGGGCAGGGGCTGCAGGCCCACCAAGGTTAATCGGCCTATCCCGAGGGGTCGTGTCTCGATTTTCGTGCCATATTCCAATTTATCTTTTAGGATCTCCAAAAATTAATTTGAATCCCAATTAAATTGAAATTTTCCACACAATCAAAATTTCAACCTTTAAATTAAATTTAACTTTTGGGAAAAATAAATTACGGTCTTCAATCTTCAATCTCCTCCAAGAATAATTACATAAAAAATTCCTATACCGTTTCCGGTGTACAAAATTCTATCCATAAAAATTCTAAGAGACAAAAATTAATATCCATGGGAAAATTACAGTGTTAATAAACTGCTCCCATGGTTACATAAAAAATTCCTAGATACAATTTTTCTAAATTCTAAGGAACCATAACCGGTATAAACAAGCATGCTTATAATAATTCAAAAAATTAAAATAACCACATACTTTATACATAATACATGATAACAACATAAAGGAACCCTAGAATGCCACTCTCTAAATATCAAATCCATACATAAATAAAAAGACTAAGTAATTGTCTAATTTATGTACATGGCATAGTCATAAGATGGCTATGATACCAATTGTAGGAAAATAAACCGGTAAAAACGTATCAGAGTGGCACAGCGGAACAATAAAAATTTTTAGATCGTTAAATATCTCATGATGCCATATACAATAAATCAACAACAATTAAAACTCATACCTCAAGGACGTCAATGAACAGGAGGAGAGTGACTGGAGGCTTCAACCAACTAGCCTTCTCTACTATTCTCCAATTCCCGAATGGCTGAGTGTGTGGGCACTCTGAACCTCGATCGGTATGCTAGCACTGCTAGTCTTCTTCCGACCACCCAGATCTCTAAAGAACTTTATTGTCACGATGAGCTGTGCAACAATAAGCCTGCTCACCTGAGAGTCTATGGTCTGAGAGAACTGGAGTGGCAGGACCTCTATTTATAGACCTGCATGAGGTGATTCTCTGAATTCGAATTGGACTAGGAAAAGATTTTCTCCCTTATCCAAACCAAAAAATCCGACTTTTCCAAGGGAGAATCTCCACAATTAAATTCGGTTTTCCTAGGATAAATCCAATCCAAATCTAAACAAGATTTTAACTAGAATTTTATCTCCCTTTTTCAACCAAAAAATCCGAAATCTTTAGGAGAAAATCTTCTCCAAATTTTCGGCCACTTTTAGGATAAGGAAGAATCAAAATTCCACTAGGATTTTTCAAGCTAAATCTCATCTCAACCTTATCCAAAAATAACCGAATTTCCTAGGATTTAGGCTCCAAAATTTCGGCCACTTTTAGGGAGTAAAGAGAATCCAAATTCAACTAGGATTGAAACTTGAATTTACCCTTGAATCTTATCCACAAAAACCGAATTTTCCATTGAGGATTATCCTCAAAAAATTCGCCCACTTTTGTTGGGATTTGGATTCAAAATTCAAGTAGGATTCTAACAAGATTATCCTCTCCAAATCCAACTCAAATTCGAATTTCAAACCTTGTGGATTTTCCACAACAAATTCGAATCCTACTTGGACTGTGATTCAAAATTTGAATTTCAAATTTCAAATTCAAATTTCAAATTCAAATTTCAAATTTCAAATTTCAAATTTCAAATTTCAAATTTCAAATTTAAATTTCAAATTCAAATTTCAAATTCGAATTTCAAATTCAAATTTCAAATTCAAATTTCAAATTCAAAATTCAAATTTCAAATTTCAAAATTCAAATTTCAAATTTCAAAATTCAAATTTCAAATTCCACAAAACGGTTGTATTTCATATTCTTGTTCTCATAGATAATTTTCTACAACTCCAATCCAATCTCAAATAAAATCATGGCAACTTTATTTGGAGTTCGAATAATTGTGTACTCTATTATCCAAAACAAAATCTGAATCCAACCGGAGAGAATCTTGTCTACCATCCTAATCCTGTGTCATCACCATCCATGCATAATAAACTAGCCAATAGCATACACAAATCAATTTGCCAAACGTTAAGGAATTATGTGGAGCTAGTAGAGGGACTGATTGGACATATATAATTGGGCTCCCGTGATTTCATATGATCATCATTCTGTACCAAACAACTCAATCATATGATCACTAATTTCAGAGTCACACCACTATAAACCTGAAACTGAACTCCCAATTATATACCGTATTACGTAAGCCTGTGACGAGCTACCATCCAATGACCTTGTCATATATGCAAAACCCTCATATGATATCCATGATCAGCCTTAGGTCAAAGTCCGTTTAATCCTACTGATCAGGCTATCTTAAAGTTCCATTATACCATCGAATCAAGAAAATGTTTATTCACCATATGTGAATAAGAAGTCATCCGCCCAGCAGACGACCCAAGGCCTTGTCCATTTTCACATTCAGTATAATGCCTTTAAGAGGATACCTTTAACTCCTCAGAGCTATGATTCCGATATCTGCAAACAAACCCTTCATCGTATACAAGTCATGCACCCAACGAACCGGTCTATAAGCTTACTACCTCTGAGACGCTTTAGCCATTGGAACATCAAAGTACACAAGTCATATACATGAAGTAGTTCATTTACTCAGGATTAAGGTTATTGCACAATGAACGTCAAAAGTAGATTGATCCACTCATAGCGGACTACGTAGATCAATCACGCTTTAGTCCCGGTCTAATATGTCACCACCAAGCAACATATCCATGTCTCTACTTAGGAGTCCAGCTCCAGACAGTCAAGACAGACCGTCCCCTCTAAGGCTTTAGACAACATAATAGTCTTAACATGAGTTAGATGCTCGGTCTAACCCCATAGACTACAGACCATAGTTTAGACTGCTAACTTTAGAACATTGTCTTCTTGCATACAAAAGTCCATTGCATGCAACGTTCTAACAGTTTTAACACAAGCAGTCAGTGAGCCATATTTGCTTACATTTACTTTAACGTGTAAATAAGACGAGGACAAATAGCAATGTAATGAATAACCTCTATGTATAATTTTATTATCCAGTTCAAAATGAATACATCAAAATGTCTCTAATACTTAGGGCATTTCCTAACATGATGCTGAGGTAAACCAGGCCGAGGCTCATAAGCATGAGGATGATCTGGTCACCTATGATGAAGCTATAAATGATGTTGATTCTAAATCTTGGAAACAGGCTATGAACAATGAGATGGATTCTATGAAATCCAACTCTGTTTGGGAACTTGTAGATTTGTCAGATGGGATAAAACCCATTGGATGAAATGGGTCTACAAAAGAAAGAAGAATGCGGAAGGGAGAGTGGAAACTTTCAAAGTTAGACTGGTTGCAAAGGGATACACGCAAATGGCTGGAATCGATTAAGATGAAACCTTTTCACCTGTTGCTATGCTGAAGTCTATCCGTATTCTTCTGTCCATTGCTACGGCTCTCGATTACGAGATCTGGCAAATGGATGTCAAGACAGCATTCTTGAATGGCCATCTTGAAGAGTGTATCTATATGATACAGCCCAAAGGGTTCGTAGCGAAAGGCCAAGAAAGGAAAGTCTGCAAGTTGCTTAGATCCATTTATGGATTAAAGTAACCATCCCGCTCATGGAACCAGAGGTTTGATCAAGCGATTAAGACATTTGGTTTTAAGCAGAACGTTGATGAACCTTGTGTTTATAAACATATTAAGGATGGAAAAGTGGTCTTTCTGATACTCTATGTCGATGATATACTACTCATTGGGAATGATGTAAGGAACTTATCATCGGTCAAGCTTTGGTTGCACCAACAGTTTGACATGAAAGACTTGGGAGAAGCTAATTATGTTCTAGGCATTCGTCTCTTCAGAGATCGAAAGAACAAAATGATAACGTTATCCCAAGCTTCATACATAGATAAAATAATTGACAAATATGCAATGCAAGAGGCAAAGAAAGGCTCATAACCTTTTATTACTGGTCTAACTCTTTCATTGGATGATTGTCCCAAGGCATCGGAAGAAAGAGAGCGTATGAGTAAGGTCCCTTATGCATCCGCTGTGGGTAGCCTTATGTACGCTATGCTTTGCACTCGCCCGGATATATGTTTTGCAGTAGGTATGGCGAGTCAATATCAAGCAAATCCTGGAACCAAGCACTGGCAAGCAGTAAAGCATATACTCAAGTATCTTAAGAGAACGAGGGATTATATGCTGGTGTATTCTGGAGGGGACCTAACACCCGTAGGATACACGGACTCAGATTTCCAGACTTGCGAGGATTTGAGGAAGTCGACATTAGAGGGCACGTAGAGACAGGATTAGTGGATGTATGTAAGATCGCGTCCGAGGACAACATTGCTGATCTCTCTACTAAGCCTTTGGTGGCTAGAAGCTTTGAGAGGCACGTAGAGGCGATGGGGATGCGTAACATGGCACATCTGCTGGCTTAGGGCAAATAGGAGATTGTTAGGAAATGCCCAAAGCATTAGAGACATTTTAATGTATTTATTTTGAACTGGATAATAAAATTATATATAGAGGTTATTCATTACATTGCTATTTGTGCTCGCCTTATTTACATGTTAAAGTAAATGTAAGCAAATATGGCTCCCTGACTGCTTGTGTTAAATTGTTAGAACGTTGCATGTAATGGACTTTTGTATGTGAGAATACAATGTTCTAAAGTTAGCGGTCTAAACTTGTGACAACCCGCCCTACATAATGTTAAACAGTACTACTACAGTCAGCCACTGTTGCCAACTGCGATAGACTGTAACCACTTGAGTCGTCGGCAACTTACTTTTAACTTGTTTCTAACTTATTCTGATACCATCTATAATAGCTGGTATCTTACTTTTAACATACTTTCTTTAACATGCTTACTCTAACTTCCCATTTGAACATGAAAATATGGAATAAATTTTTTTTTTCTTTTCTTAAACTTTACTTGGAAACTGTACCGTCGTAAAACATTTACTATAATAAACATTTTACATTGCCTTAACTTCATTTACATTATAAAACATCATTTTAATACTCTTTTAAACAGCTCAGCAGAAGACTCATAGTAGTACCATAACCCTCACCCAGTCCCTGGGCACATGCAGATTCCATCCGTCATCCATCACTTGTCTTATCTTCGTGCAGGATGCTTACCTGTAACATAAACAAACTTGTGAGCGATAAGCTCAGTAAGTTCAAACATACATTCATGAAAAAATACTAACTCATACCTCTTGGACAGAACATGTCTGATACCAACTGTGGCATCAGAACATGAACATACATTATACTTTACTTTCAACTTCATATATAACATATTCTAACATTGAGAGAACAATCTCAACGTTTTTTTTAGCATAACCTAATTTAAACATAACATACAGAATATATGCTTAACATCTTAAGCATAACATACTCAATATTATACAAAACAATGTATACACATATCAATTTAAACCTAGCATACTTAATGTATGCTTAAACATCACAAATACACTTAAAATTGTATAACTGACTTACGCATATCAATTTATGCATAACATAGCATATGCACACATGTTAGTCGCATTATGCTTGTTTACTTTCATTCTTTCTTTTTCGTGATGTTCTTTTGTTCTTTCTTTCTTTCATGTCATACTTTTCTTCTTCTTTTCTTTTCTTGCTAAGCATATGCACACATATTAGTGGCATTATGCTTGTTTACTTTCATTCTTTCTTCTTCGTGATGTTCTTTTGTTCTTTCTTTCTTTCATGTCATACTTTTCTTCTTCTTTTCTTTTCTTGCTAAGCATATGCACACATATTAGTGGCATTATGCTTGTTTACTTTCATTCTTTCTTCTTCGTGATGTTCTTTTGTTCTTTCTTTCTTTCATGTCATACTTTTCTTCTTCTTTTCTTTTCTTGCTAAGCATATGCACACATATTAGTCGCATTATGCTTATTTACTTTCATTCTTCCTTCTTCGTTGTATTCTTCTGTTCTTTCTTTTATATTATGTCATTCTTCTTGTTCTATAGATCATATCCTATTCGTACATTCTATTTCTCTCTCTCTCTTTCTTTTCTTTATCTGCCTCTTTTCTTTTCTTCTCCTAGCTTTTCTTAGCTTTTCTTTACTTTACTTTATTTTCTTTTATTTTCTTTGCTTTTCTTAGCTTTACTTTCTTTTCTTTTCTTTGCTCTTCTTAGCTTTTCTTAGCTTTACTTTCTTTTCTTTTCTTTCTTTTTACTTTCACTAGTGGATCATATCCTAATCTGTCGATCTATCTCCTTCCTTTCTTCTCTTTCTTTATTTATCTCTCTTTTCTTTTCTTTTCTTTTACTAGTGGATTCTATCCTAATCTGTCGATCTATCTCCTTCCTTTCTTCTCTTTCTTTATTTATCTCTCTTTTCTTTTCTTTTCTTTTCTTTTACTAGTGGATCCTATCCTAATCTGTTTCTTTTCTTTGGCTGATGAATCATATCCTAATCTTCTTTGACTGATGGATCATATTCTAATCTGTTTCTTTTCTTTGACTGATGGATCATATCCTAATCCGTTTCTTTTCTTTGACTGATGGATCATATCCTAATCTGTCGATCCATCTCCTTCCTTTCTTCTCTTTCTTTATTTACCTCTCTTTTCTTTTCTTTTCTTTTACAAGCAAATCATGTCCTAATCTGTTGTTTTATCTCCTTCTTTTCTTTTCTCTCTTTATCTGTCTCTTTTCTTTTCTTCTCCTAGCTTTTCTTAGCTTTTCTTTATTAAGCTTCACTTTCTTTTCTTTTCTTTTCTTTTCTTTTCTTAGCTTTTCTTAGCTTTACTTTGCTAAGCTTTACTTTCTTTTCTTTTCTTTTCTTTGCTTTTCTTAGTTTTTCTTAGCTTTTCTTTGCTAAGCTTTACTTTCTTTTCTTTTCTTTGTTTTTCTTAGCTTTTCTTAGCTTTACTTTCTTTTCTTAGCTTTTCTTTGCTAAGCTTTACTTTCTTTTCTTTTCTTTTCTTAGATTTTCTTTACTTATCTTATCTTTCACTTTCTCTTGTGGGCCCATGGTTGGACGTACCTAATGCGCGTAGACCAATGGGGGAACGGGGGAGCGATCCACCAATCAACCCCAAGGTCGATCTCAAACTATAAACTTGGGGTAGTGCGTTAGCCATTAACTACCTTAAGCTTGCGGTAGCACCATACATCTGGGGTGGAGGCTATTCTTAACTCTTAAACCTCACAGCTGGGGAGGCCAGTACGCCAACCTTAACTTTTCAGTCTTATTATCTTGCTTATCTTTCTCGTTCTTTACTTTATCCTTTCGTTCGTTTGTTCATTCATTCTTTCTCTCTTTCGTTCATTTTCTTTTCCTTTCTTTCTTTCGTTTCTTTTCTTTTCTTTCTTTCTTTCTTTTGTTTCTTTTCTTTCGTTTGTATTTCATAAATCATTTATTTCTTAACGTAACTTTTCTATAGTGTGAATTATGTTAGTCACACTTTAGTGCATATAGCACTAACAGACATGAATTCCATATAACACTTAAACATAAACCTAACATAACATGTCAGTTCATGTTATAAACAAATCACATATTTGAACTTACCACATATCATACTTAGACATAATAGTCTATTCATATTGTAGTCAATTAAATATTCGAACTTACTACATAGAACACATAACACATAACATGACCAGTTCATTTATGTTGTAGTCAATTAAATGTTTGAACTTACTAATACTTGCTAGCATCTCTTTTCTTGCTTCCTTGGTCTGCAGACGTCTTTTCATATCGTCTGGCGCGGATCCCTATAACCGAAATAATAACGGTTATTTTCCATGCTTCTTTCATATATAAAACTTAATAAAACGTAAAAATTCTACGTTTCATTTCTCGATCATAACTTAGGGTCTAATATCCCATTTATAACTTTTCTGCTAACTTTTGGTAAAATTACTATTTTACCCCGAACTTTTGGTAAAATTACTATTTTACCCCTAATGGGATTTTTCTCATTATAACCTTACTTTTCTTTGATTCGCAACTTAGCTTTGGCCCTTAAAATCTTAATTAAGCCATTCTAAGTCCATTAGGATCCTTTTCTATCATTCTTGAAATTTTCCAGTCAAAATTACCGTTTTACCCCTAATGGGTCTTTGAGTCATATCATTCTCATTTTATTACTTAAACTGGATCTTCTAAACTCAAAAATCATCAAATAATTTTTCTTGGACTTTACTAAATTTTTTTACGGTTTTATTTAACATAATTTCTTGGTTTACTATTTATCGATCCTCGGATGGTACTATTCTGACTCTCGAGCGTTAATGCTCTTTCTCGGGTCTAGGTCACCAAAAGGGCTCGGGTTTCCATCCCGACTACGTTTTTACCCTTCGGTTCTTAAAATACTCTTCTGTGCCGTTTTCAAAATTTCGGCAGCATTTCCGCTTAATTTTTGGGTTCCCGGTGTTTAGGGAACGCCTCGAAACCATCTAACCTAGTTCTATTCTACCACGTACTATACCAGAGCCTATATTTTTACGTAAAAACTCAACTTTTTACGTAAAAATCTTTACATTTTTCACTTTTTCTCATTTGACTATTTTCCATACACATAGTCCATTTTTCTTACAATTTCACATTCCAGAATACATAATTCATATATACTCATTCCAAAAACATTAATTTTAGTAATGGAGGGATCGAAGTCACTACCGGAATCGTTCCACTGGCGATCGAACGAACTGTTTGATTTCACGCGGACAAACTTTAATTCTCCGTTTTTTTTGCTTTTGAGACTCCGTCTTGAAATTTTGACGCCGCGGATGTATCCGGAACGTCGAAAATAGGCTAACGGGCCATTCTTAAATTTTTGGTCTCCGGTCGCCGTTGACCGGCATTGACTCACCGTTGACCGGCGGTTGATGGCGGCGACGGTGGCAAATGAGTAGCCCATCTTGAAGAGCTCGACGAGGGGAATCCATTGGTGGCCTCAATTTCATGTTTGGAGGGCCCTATCGCCGGAAAATTCCCTCGAAAACCACGGTCACGGCGACGACGGTGGAACTCCGCCGTGCCGGAATTTTTTTCCAAAATTCGTTGAGGGCTTTTGCTCCCTCAGCCCTGCGGTCGTTTCTGCACCAACGGTGTACTTCAACTCGACCGGAATCAAGCATTGCGACGGCGACTCCACGACGGCGTTTCACCTACTTTTTCAAAGCTTGGGCGGCGCGATTCCGCCGGTGTTGAGGCAATCGGTGGCATGGGTTTTGCTCCTCTCTTCACCATGAAACTTTTGGAACCGGTTTCCTGGCAAACGGTGGCCGGACGGCGGAGATATCGGCAATCGAATTTCTCGGCTCCGGCGGCATTCAAGCGGCTCGTGCGGCGGCGTGCGGTGGCTATTCCATCGAGTTGACCCACAGTTGGACTCAGCTCGGCGAGAGCTTTCCGATGACACCGGCGGTGCCGAAAACGGACACCGTTTCCGATGGTCGGTTACTGTTCATTTTCGGGTAAGGGGAGGAAAGAGAAAATAAGAGAAAGTTATGGGCTTGTTTTTGAAATTTCTGATTTTTCGCCCTTTATATACTTTTTCGCCCAAAATTTCAACATGGGCTATCCTGACTAATTTGGGCGTCCTGAATCCAAATATATCAGTTTTATTTTCATCAGAGGTCATCTTGACTAGTTTCCGGTACTGTGAATTCTCGATCAAAAATTACCTTTGTGCTCAATTAGCTAATTTGAGCATACAAATAGGCTATACTGACTAATTTGGACGTGCTGAATCCAAATTTATCAGTTTCAACTTCATTCGAGGTCATCTCGATCAGTTTTCGGGATCTGTGTGACCTCTTCTTGAAAAACGTGTCAGGTGCCTGATTGACTAATTTGGGCATCCTGAGTCTAAATATATCAGCTTCGGGCCAAGAAAATGTCGTCTTGACCCTTATCCCGATACTGCGTACCTCTCAACAAAATCTACATTTTGTGCTCAAATGACTAAATTTGAGCATTCTGATTCTGAATATATCAGTTTCATATCAAGAAAATGTCATTTTAACTAATTTCTTGATACTGCATATTTCCTGATCATCACAAAACTATGGTCTGTAGTCTATGGGGTTAGACCGAGCATCTAACTCATGTTAAGACTATTATGTTGTCTAAAGCCTTGGAAGGGACGGTTTGTCTTGACTGTCTGGAGCTGGACTCCCAAGTAGAGACATAGATATGTTACTTGGTGGTGACATATTAGATGGGGACTAAAGCGTGATTGATCTACATAGTCCGCTATGAGTGGATCAATCTGCTTTTGACGTTCATTGTGCAATAACCTTAATCCTGAGTAAATGAACTACTTCATGTATATGACTTGTGTACTTTGATGTTCCAATGGCTAAAGCGTCTCAAAGGTAGTAAGCTTATAGACTGGTTCTTTGGGTGCATGACTTGTATACGATGAAGGGTTCGTTTACAGATATCAGAATCATAGCTCTAATGAGGAGTTAAGGGTATCCTCTTAAAGGCATTATACTGAATGTGAAAATGGACAAGGCCTTGGGTCGTTTGCTAGGCGGATGACTTCTTATTCACATATGGTGAATAATCATTTTCTTTATTTGGTAGTATAATGGAACTTTAAGATAGCCCGATCAGTAGGATTAAACGGACTTTGGCCTAAGGCTGATCATGGATATCATATAAGGGTTCTGCATACATGACAAGGTCATTGGACAATAGCTTGTCACAGGCTTACGTAATACGGAATATAATTAGGAGTTCAGTTTCAGGTTTATAGTGGTGTGACTCTGAAACTAGTGATCATATGATTGAGTTGTTCGGTAAAAGAATGATGATCATATGGATTTGCGGGAGCCCGATTATATATGTCCAATCAGTCCCTCTACTAGCTCCACATAATTCCTTAACGTTTGGCAAATTGATTTGTGTATGCTATTGGCTGGTTTATTATGCATGGATGGTGATGACACAGGATTAAGATGGTAGACAAGATTCTCTCCGGTTGGATTCAGATTTTATTTTGGATAATAGAGTACACAATTATTTGAACTTCAAATAAAGTTGCCATGATTTTATTTGAGATTAGATTGGAGTTGTAGAAAATTATCCATGAGAACAAGAATTTGAAACACAACTGTTTTGTGGATTTTGAAATTTGAAATTTGAAATTTGAATTTGAAATTTGAATTTGAAATTCGAATTTGAAATTTGAATTTGAAATTTAAATTTGAAATTTGAAATTTGAAATTTGAAATTTGAAATTTGAAATTTGAATTTGAAATTTGAAATTCAAATTTTGAATCACAGTCCAAGTGGGATTCGAATTTGTTGTGGAAAATCCACAAGGTTTGAAATTCGAATTTGAGTTGGAGTTAGAGAGGATAATCTTGTTAGAATCTTTCTTGAATTTTGAATCCAAATCCTAACAAATAGTGGACGAAATTTTGTGGATTATCTTTAATGGAAGTTCGGTTTTTTGTGGATAAGGTTCAAGGATAATCTTTCTTGAGTTGGAGTTAGAGAGGATAATCTTGTTAGAATCTTTCTTGAATTTTGAATCCAAATCCTAATAAATAGTGGACGAAATTTTGAGGATTATCTTCAATGGAAGTTCGGTTTTTTGTGGATAAGGTTCAAGGGAAAAATTCAAGTCTCAATCCCAGTTGAATTTGGATTCTCTCCTCACCGGAAAGTGGCCGAAATTTTGGAGAATATCTCCTAGGAAAATTCGGTTATTTTGGATAAGGATGTGATAAGATTCAAGCTTGAAAATCTTAGTGGAATTTTGATTCTCCCTTATCCTAAATGTGGCCGAATTTTTTGAGGAGATTTTCCCCTAGGAAATTTCATATTTTTTGGTTGAAAAGGGGAAATAAAATTCTAGTTGAAATCTTGTTTAGATTTGGATTGGATTTATCCTAAATGGCCGAATTTTATTATTGGGATTTTCCCATGGAAAATTCAGATTTTATGGATGTGGATAAGGGAGAATATCTTTTCCTAATCCAATTTGAATTCAGAGAATCACCTCATGCAGGTCTATAAATAGAGGTCCTGCCACTCCAGTTCTCTCAGACCACAGACTCTCAGGTGAGCGGGCTTATTGTTGCACAGCTAATCGTGACAATAAGTTCTTTAGAGATCTAGGTGGTCGGAAGAAGACTAGCAGTGCTAGCATACCAATCGAGGTTCAGAGTGCCCACACACTCAGCCATTCGGGAATTGGAGAATAGTAAAGAAGGCTAGTTGGTTAAAGTCTCCGGTCATTCTCCTCCTGCAAGATTGGCATCCTTGAGGTATGAGTTTTAATTGTTGTTGGTTTATTGTATATGGCATCATGAGATATTTAACGATCTTAAAAAATTTTATTGTTCCGCTGCGCCACTCTGATACGTTTTTACTGATTTATTTTCTTACACTTTCCATCCTTAGAGTGATGGTTAGTCCGAGAGGACCATTCAGACGTTAGAGGATATGCTGAGAGCTTGTGTCCTAGACTTCAAGGGAAACTGGGACCAGAAGCTACCACTGATCAAGTTCTCGTATAATAACAGCTACCATTCCTCGATTGGGATGGCTCTATTATAGGAAATAAATCGGTAAAAATATATCAGAGTGGCACAGCGGAACAATAAAAATTTTTTCAAGATTGTTAAATACCTCATGATGCCATATATAATAAACCAATAATAATTTAAACTCATACCTCAAGGATGCCAATCTGCAGGAAGAGAATGATCGAGGGCTTCAACCAACTAGCCTTCTCTACTATTTTCCAATTCCTGAATGGCTGAGTGTGTGGGCACTCTGAACCTCAATCGGTATGCTAGCACTGCTAGTCTTCTTCTGACCACCCAGATCTCTAAAGAACTTATTGTCACGGTGAGTTATGCAATAATAAGCCTGCTCACCTAAGAGTCTATGGTCTGAGAGAACTGGAGTGGTAGGACCTCTATTTATAGAATTACATGAGATTATCCTCTGAATTTGAATTGGATTAGGAGAAGATTTTCACCCTTATCCACAATAAAAATCTAAATTTTTAAGCCTTATCCAACCAAAAAAGATTTCAGCCGTTGTAGGGATTTTTCTTTCAAAATTCAAACCGGATTTTAACTTGAATTTTATCTCCTCATTCCCTCATAAAACCCGATTCTCTTTTGTGCCAAAAACATGACTAGATTCGGTCATTAAAGTGTGAAGAGAATCAAAATCCAAATAAGATTTTCTAGCTTGAATTTTATCTCATCTTTATTGAAATAAAACCGAAAATCTCCTTAAGATTTGCCCTCAAAATTTTAGCCACTTTTAGGGAGGAGAGAATCCAAATTCAACTGAGATTGAAACTTGAATTTTTCCCTGCATCCTTATCCACAAAAACCTAAAATATATTGGAGGATTTTTCTCAATAAAATTTGACCAAGTTAGTTAGGATTGGGATTCAAAATTCAAGTAGGATTCAAACAAGATTTTTCTCTTCATAATCCAACTCAAATTTGAATTCTAGCCTTGTGGAATTATCCACAAAGAATTCGAATTCCACTTGGACTGTTATTCAAAATTTGAATTTCAAATTTCAAAATTCAAATTTCAAATTCAAATTTCAAATTTTAAATTTCAAATTTCAAATTCAAATTTCAAATTCGAATTTCAAATTTAAATTTCAAATTCAAATTTCAAATTTCAAAATCTACAAACAGTTGCATTTCAAATTTTTGTTCTCATGGATAATTTTCTACAACTCTAATCCAATCTCAAATAAAATCATGGCAACTTTATTTGGAGTTCGAATAATTGTGTACTCTATTATCCAAAACAAAATCTGAATTCAACCAGAGAAAATCTTGTCCACCATCCTAATCTTATGTCAACACCATCCGTGCATAATCAACTAGCCAATAGCATACTCAAATCAATTTGCCAATCATTAATGAATTATGTGGAACTAGTAGAGGGACCAATTGGACATGTGAAGCAAGGTATGAGTCCAATTCAAAATAAGTATCTCTCTGGTTGATACTGGGAACCATATACTATATTTATAATTTTGAAGACAATATCTAATTATATTTGCAGGTCAAACTTAGACTATGTGTAATATACTCACTCTTGGTTTATAATTATATCCTTAAGCTAGTGAGAGTACTCTTGGTATTAATAAGTGACTGATAACCAATGTTTTGAAGACATAGTCTTTTCTGATATATCTAATTAAGTTCAAGATGTCCCCATAGTCTATATTACTACGGGGACATCTTGAACTTTCCATCTGCTGCCATGGAGATATTATATAAAATCACACTATTTACCAAATATTGTAAATAATAATGAAGAAGAATCATTATTATGCATTATGGTTATAGATTATATTATAATAATCTTTGTCCAATTAACTATATGGTTTACAATATATATATGGTATTCAATAATACCATAAGTTATTATCTAATATAACCAAACTTAACAATGTTCCATAATTAATTAGAAATTTGAAATATGGTTGACCGACAATGTTAAACATATTAGATAAAATCCTACATACTAACTAATCCTAAGTTTTATTATATATATGTAATAATCTATTATCATCATATTAATAAAATAATATTTAAACATAATTGGTCAAATATTTATATTATCCAAATAACTATTATCCACTTAATTATAAAATGGTTATATATTATTTGATTTATAATGTAGTTAATATGATTAATATCATATAAATTAACTTTGATAATGTATATTCAATTTATAATTGGTAACATATTATTAACCATAGATGAGTATCGATTAATATCATAATTAATTCATATTAATTGGTATGAAATAAATATAATCATTATATATCAATATGGATATTAGGTGTATAGAAAATGTATTTCCCATATTTAAACTATATTATAACATACAATGGTAAGACCAAAAATTATTTGATTAATATAATGATTATTAGTCCATGTTAATAATAATATCATATTAACATAATATAAACTATGTAACTAAATTATATCATACCAAAAATATATATCATTATAGGCCAATTATGTTTATATAATATAGTTAATATTGCATGCGTAACCAATGTTATAATATAAATTATTATAATTTATCATAACCAAATAATATTGGTATCCATAATTTATACCAAATAAGTTAGTATACCATACTAACTTATTCATATTTAGTATGACATATTAGAATAATATATTAATATTATAGTTACAACAATTAACTTAATATATTATCATATGTTAATTCTAATCATTGACATATGGTTAAGTATGGTATGAAAGTATATATAATTAATTATACCAAAGTATGATAATATTAATTATAATTAATATTGAATATTTAACCAATTAAATATCATATTAGATGACTAATATTAACTAAATTAACCATACATATATTCAATAATTAACATATATTCATACTAATAATAATAATTTTTGTAAGAGTTTATATGTTCAATAGTTAATCATGATATTATCAAATATAACAAATATTAGTATATACCAATATTGTCATCTAAAATTATAATATATGTTCAATTATGATACTATTATCATAATAACTATTTATGAAGTATTCATTTGAGCATATACCATACTTAGTAGGGTATAAACAATTATCAATATTATATGTTCAATATATACTATATAATATCATATAGTCGGTTATAATTATTACTATAATAGATGTAACTTGAGTTAATCATGACTAATAACTATAATTACAGGAGCCTATAGTCATATGTGTGGTATATTTGGATTAACATGGAATAATTGTGTATTATATATCTACATTTGGTTTGAGTTTGAATTGATAGTCATAATGGTTACAAATATAATAGTATAATATTTGTTTATAAGTTGTCAATATGGATATTATAATAGTCACACTAATCATGATATTATACAATTATCAATATAAGCTATTATAGTGTGATAATAGTATAAATTATAATATACTCAGTTATAATATGGATATACCAACTATAGTCCATTTGAGATATCCAAGTGTAACTATTATAAATTGAGTATATTATAATTATAGTCATCTAATATGATATTTATAATTATATTAAATATAAACTATAATATGGTTACTCCATAAAATAACAAATATTACACATCTCATGGTGATAACATTAATACCATATATATTATACCATTATCGATAACCAAATGGTATATACTAATAATTGGTATATATGGTATATAGTTATATTAACTAAATTGTTTATCGATATTAGTATATACCAATTATTATAATATTATAATTGTTATATTGATGACAATATTGGTCACATATGCATATATTGATAATTATAATAATATCCCTATAATTATAATAGTAAGCTAGTGGTCATACATTGGTAAAATAATAATATGGTTAATTATTGAATATTTAATATACAAAAATTATAATTTGACTATAATCAATATTAATAAGTACATCCAGCTATAACAAATTTAGTATAAATTTCACCAACATACATTGATAACAAATTAGTTAACCATAATAATTCTAATATATGTGTTATTAGTAATTTGGTGAAATAATAATACATCATATTATTAATTATATCAATCTCAATTAACCAATATGATTGGTAACCAAATAATCATATTAAGTAAATTATATATATTGAAAACCAATATACCGATAGTTATAATAATTATAACTAATAACACATATATAATTATTCTTGATAATATATTATAAGTTTGAGAGGAGACAAGGTTTTCAAATGAATCACCATGCAAATTATAGTAATCTATTCTCAGAATATATACACAGAAAATATAATCAAAATAGTAATCTATTCTCAGAATATATACACAGAAAATATAATCAAATACAGTTTAAAAATAATCTCAATATAGTAATTTTACCGGTGATAACTTAACCTTGTACTGAATAACCTATAACAGTATCTCATAAGTACATGAACCTTATCCATAAATAATAAATGCATAGTCATCTATAGTGTCTCCTTGGAATATCCTGCAAGACTAAGAAGATCATGGTATAACAGAAAGCAACCAATCATATGCACACATCCAATGAACATCAAAATTAACATTATAGATCAAATGGTTATTAATGAGATATTTAATAGATCACCAACCAATCATATACATTAAGACATTCATTATTTATACATATAGATCAAATGTTAATCTATAACCAATCATAAGAATTATTATAAACCATTGAACCAAAAATTAATAACCAGAATTAATTATAGTTCAAATTGACTTATTTGAATAACTAATATATGAATGGGATATCAACTATATAATAATTATATAGTTAACCAAATATTTGAATTGTCTCCTTCAAATAAGTCAAATTATATAGTCAAATAAACTCATAAAAATGATTGCACACATGGTTACCAATGAAATAAACCATAATTTTATTATTAATAGTACCCTAATAATTGAATAATATCAGTGGGCTAGATAAAATTAATTATTTCAATCATATTTTATATCTATTATAAATAATTATAGTTAATTTGAACTATAGATAAAAACTATAGTTAATATGGTCAAACATAATTAATAATATTAGATAAACAATGGTAGTTTAAATATTAATAATTCCAATGTTCAATTATGACTATTATATTTAATTGGTTAATCATGACCACTAACTTAAATATAATATCTATAATTATCACATGATTATAAATAATTATATTTATGATAATTAGAACTAAAGAGCATAACACATATATTTGTTATTAATATGTTAAACCATATTATAACATATTAGTCAAATATGATATAATAATTATAACATGATAATTATCATCATATTATAACATGATAATTATAGTCCATTTGAGATATCCATATAATTGGTTATGGATATCTCAAATGGACTATAATCATACCAAATATATGGGCTTATATTTGGTATAATTAATTATATATACTAATAATTATATTATAATAATATACCATACTATTATGTAATCATAATTCTAATATGAATATTAGTTTAATATATGATAAAATTTTATACAATAATATTAATCATACCAAATATGGTTATGGAGTATATCTATTATCGATATTAGTCAAATATATTTGATTACATTAATATGTATAATTATCACAATTATAACCATACAATTATTAGGTATGATGATAATAGAATTATTAGTATATATCCATATACTTTAGGTAAAAACTCTTACATAGATATATTAATAGTATAAATTAACCATTAATATTAAATATAAGTATGGTATACCATGCATAATTTTTGGTGAACAGGCCAACAATGATGGTATATTACTATTATTATTAATATCATTGATTATAAATTACTATTAATATGGATAAATTAACATTATTATGCTTACATATACCAATTGTATACTTATATACCATACTTATTGTATTACAATATTATAATTATCGACAATATTGATGGTATAAAATTTTATTTATCATATAATCCATAAGTGACTATAATTATAATAATTATATGGATTATTATATTACATGGTGAACATATATCATGGTTATGTTTATAACACAAATATATGTATGGTATATAATTATAGTTAACCAATTATAATACATAATATAATATATATGAATTCATTTGTATTAATGAAATACTTATATTTGAGTATATTTGTATTAATGATAATCACTAGTTAACTGAGTATATTATAATTTATACTATTATTCACTTATGAGTTAATAATGTCATTGATATAATTAAATTATTAACTATATATTGTAACCATTATTTGGTATATTTTGCTAATACATTAACCAATAAGTGACCAACTAAATATGTTAATCAAATGTATTCAAATACAGATACGTTTTATATGGTATATATTATTTATATGGTATAATCATTAATACCAATTATGATATGCATATTGTGATGAAAAATAGTATAATATTTGGTATAAATTATGGTATACTTATGGTCATTTTCCTGAATATCAATATTTAGTTACTAATATCCCAAATATTATATATCAACTCCAATTCAAACTCAAACCAAATGCTTAGATATATATGATTATAACTATGGTATATGTTCATCATTTGATTATAGTATGGACTATATCGATATACCATAGTATAATTTACATAATAGTCCATATATTGGTATATACTAATATTTGTTATAATAATATACCATACTCTAAATATATGATACCAATATTATACATACTAATATCAATACTATTGACCACAATATCATGTATTAATACTTATGACCATATTACATAATGGTAAAAAAAATATGACCATAGGTATATTTGACTAATATCGATAACCAATATGATTATTTCATAATATAATTATAACGTGTCCAATAAGTATAAATTATGATTATACCATACTTTATAGTCATAGCTTAATATATATGGTATTAAGCATGGTATAATATATATGGTATATGATATTACATTAATATGTATAATTATCACAATTATAACCATACAATTATTAAGTATATTCTTGATAATATAAATATATGTGATATTGTGGTATATTTTATTACACTTGGATATTATAATCATATGTTAACATAGATGACTCAGTATCTATAATATAATCATATGTTAATTCTAATCATTGACATGGTATTACTCCCGCTACTATATATGTTAATATTTGTTATTGATATTATCATTGACACTATAATATATCAACATATGTTAAGTCATATTATTAATATTATTATATTTGTAAGCTATAATCATTGATAATAATTGTATGATGATAATATATCCATATAAGTTAGTTTACATGCATATTTACAGGTTAAGTATAATTATACCATACTTAAGTTAGTCATATTATTGGATTGTCAATATTATTATGACTATGATTTTTATTTCATATAGATGAGTAATAATACCAAATATCCCATTATTGACTATTATGATAATCATTAATTGAGATTGATATAATTATAATAATACCATAGATGAGTAACCAATTAATATATGTAATTTAATATGGTATAACTATTTATAATAAGTTCATAAATATTTTATTATTAAGTTAACTTTGATATAATATTATTATGAAATAACTAAATAATTAACCATTTCTAATATTTATGAAGTCACTATTCAAAATATACATATATGGTTATATATCAATGTAATTAATATGGTTATGTATATTTAATATATGATTAACTATAAATATAGTTAATCATATATTAATCAAAAATTAACTATATTATAATTATAATAATATAATTATATTAACTAATAATTATATTTTTGGTTAATAAAATATAATATTATTAACTATTATATGATTATCTATATGGTAATTAATAATTTTTAATATTATAATAACTATTATTAATTTTTATTATCAATCATTTTATTATCAATCAATCTAAATAACTCTAATCATTATTACGTAGCTTTAATTCTTTTTATAATTTTTAGATAATAATTCCTTTATGGTCAATGTTTATAATATGATTATTAACGATGGAAAATATTTTATAAATTAACCCCATAAGTTAATAATATATTATGTAGATATTAGAACTAAAGAGCATAACACGATAGTAAGCTTAACCGAGAATGGTTACTCAATAGTACTCAATTTGGTGATTATAATATTTAGTTAAAATATTAATTCATATAAAAATTAATAAACCCATATTAATAATATTAGTGGAAATACTCTAGACTATGCGTATATATTATTAATTTTTTGGTATATTTGATTCCAATTTATATAATTAAATATTATATAAATTGGTTAATAATAAAATATATAATACTATTATTAGACAGATATAATTATCAATAGTGAGTTTTTTTCCACAATTATATAATTGTGGAAAAAAGCTCACTATTGATTAGAGTTTTCATAGTTCTAATACTCACTATCCTGTCTCCTATAATCATAGTTCTAATGAGTCAATATTTAACACATAGGATTAGGATGGTGTTGACTATATTATACATAGTCATCTATGTATTTTTAATAACCATATACTATACTTATAATTTTGAAATTAATTATAACTACAACATTATGTTGGCTTCTCTTCGCAGTCTAATTTTATATTGCGTTGTTCGGTCCTTTCTCGGCAGTGTTCCAATTTTCACCCGAAAATTAGATTTCTGAATCCGATTTTTATACTATCAATTCCTAGTTGTTTTATACTACCTAACAGCCCATTATCAATCTATTTTACTATTGATTTTCTATACTATGGTTTTATCTACACTGTGTAGTCCTTTCTGACATTTTAATACTCTTTTAAACAGCTCAGCGGAAGACTCTTTCTCAATTGTAGTATCAGTCAAAGTCAACCTTACTATTCATGATCAAAAGTCAAAATTACTATTCATGTAATAGTATTTTTTTTAAAGGATTTTATGCCACAGAAAGAGTTCACAATGCATTTATTCAAATTGTTAAATTAATTATATATTAAAATATCAAATTCATCCGGATTGGTTATCATTGTTTAATAACACCACGGGCTATCGAAAGTAGTTAGGTTTAGTATTCAAAATTCAACTGAATATTTTATTCCATGAGTTTGATGTATTATTCATATATCAACTTATTGATCACAGTTGATATATGAATAAATATAATACCTTATCAACAATTGAGCAAAACTCCCTCGCTGATAGCCCGTACTCTGACCCTATGGTGGCGGTCTCTGATAACTCGGTACTGGGAACTGCTGTAGCGGTGTAGCATGTGGAGTATAAGGCGCAGTGTATTGGCTCGTGCGCTGAGACTGATGGGGAGCCGGAAGCTGAGGGCACTGTGACTGCGAAGACCGGGAAGTAAACTGTTGCCTCTGTGGAAGACCATTCTGATTCCACTGATGATGATGTCTACGAGCATTGTCTCTTGACTGTCTCTTCGGGCAGACATTTCTTTTGTGGCCTTCATCACCACACTTGAAGCAGGTAATCACATTCACCCGACCCTGTCGCTGTCCAGAAAACTGATGAGAACCCAATCCCTGAGACTGATGGTTCTTCTGGTAAGGAGTCTGCGGCTTGTGCTAAAACTTGTTGTGGATTGGTCTAGACTTGTTTCTGTTACGAGCTTCAAGGAACTCCTTGTCACCCTCTTCCACTGTCAATGCCTTAGCAACTATCTGCTGGTAGCTATCCCTGATCTGGAACGGTTGTACACCCCTCTTCACATAGAGGCTAAGCCCTTCCTCAAAGCGGAGACACTTAGTAGCTTCATCCAAAACCTGATTCTTCGCATACCGGGCCAACTCAGTGAACTTGGCTTCATATTCCTGCACTGACATAGACCCTTGCTTCAAACGGATGAACTCCCTAGCTTTTCTGTCGTGGAACTGAGCTGAAAAGAAACGCTCATGAAAACGCTCCTCGAAAACTATCCAAGAAGACCTCTGCTCCTCTGTCAAACCATCCTCGATACTAGCCCACCAGGTAGAGGCTAGACCCACCAGCTTGTTGGAGCAAACTCAACCCAGAACTCTGCGGGTGTGGCGGTCAACTTTAGCTGCTTGCGAATGGCATCAAACCAGTAGTCAGTATCCATTTCTGTGCCCGTGCCGTCGAAAGTGGGTACGTGAGGCTTAAAGAAAAGAGTTAAGGCTGCCTGTTTAGGATGTATCATAGGCTGGGTAAGTACTACTCCAAAGGTAGGGTTTTCGGTGGTAGGCGTTTGCTGAGGAGTCTGAGAAGAACTCCCCGCTCTCTGGGTCTCATTAGGAACAACATTGGCTACAGGAGCTGGGTTAGGTGTTCCAAAAGGTAAGACGGTGAGGAGAACCCGCACGCAATGTTGCACAGCATACATAAGAGCATATAGTTTTACAATCGCATAGATTGATAAATGAACAAATTAAAGGCCAGGCATGCCCATCACGTAAGATTGGGGAATAGCCTAGTAAAGTATGTGGCATGATCAAATAAAGAATTGGGAAAAATGAGAATAAGGGTGTCAGTATAACGGGCCAAGGCCCTTAAAATCTAACGGGCATGAGGCCCGCATTATGTATATAAATATAACGGGCACGAGGCCCACATTATGTACATAAGTATAATGAGCACGAGGCCCACATTATGTATAGGATATAATAGGCACGAAGCCCACCTTACGTATAGAAATATAATGGGTTCTAAGTAGACATAAGAAAGAAAGGAGATTATTGAAGCATAAATGAGCATAACCGGACTATGCATTGTTCACAGTATGCATTAGTTATAGTTCGCTATGCTTCCATGTACAATAGGATGCATTCAGTACACGATGTTTCTGTTATGCATTCTGTATGTTATGAATCAGTGTATGATGTTCTGTATTCTGGGATGTGTGTTGTTCTGATATGTAGAATGTCTTTGTGAGATGTGTTGGTTATGATATGTTTATATGGTTTCAAGAATGTATTATGTTTTAAACATATTTTGCGGTAAACATGTTGTACTTATTGGGCGTAAAGCTCACGAAGTATGTTCATGCTGTAGGTAAGCATCTTATAGCTTAAAACACAATGGGCGATGATGGTGGCGGAGGCAGATATGAGGGCACAGTTACGGATACCACCATAAGTTAATCTTCCGCATAGTTTTGAGTACAATATATTTTGGAATAATAAATAGTATATATATGAATAGTATATTTTGAATAGTAACTATTAAAGGAATTTTATGAGTATATATGTATGGTTAAACTCCTTATGGTTTATACTTGGTATTTTCGAAAGTATACGTATATGGATAGCAAACACGTATGCATAAAAAAAATCCCTAAACTTATGGTATCTAATTAAGTAACCTTAAATATCAATTGCAAGAAAGTATAAGTATCAGTACAAGTAGTAGTTTTTAAGTGATGATCCCAGCCACTAAGGGCACGGGACATCACAGTTGGTATCAGAGCGGTATCCTGCCACCCTACCTCACATCGCCGTGAAGTATATTGAAACTTGAATTTATATGGAATAATTTTTATCTCTAAAATAGATCGGAAACATTTGATCAATAAGTTTGAACAGCAACCAACTAGGGTGGGTATGATAAAATCCTATATAATATATAACCAAATAGCACAGTTAAAATATAGTCAAACCATTGTCGAAAGGTAATTTTCACTATATTTATTCAGTGGTCTTTGGTAAAATACAATAATCCCATCATTATTGAATGGGATTGGCACATTCTCAATTATTAATGTATTGAGCATTGTTCAGTTAATAAACAATGGATACTACTATGATATCGAGTTTTTTAATTAGGGAAATATCTATTAATTATATTTATTCAATTATAATGCCATGAATAATGTGTGTGTAATCTGATGCCATATACAATAAACCAACAACAATTTAAACTCACACCTCAAAGGATGCCAATCTGCGGAGGAGAATGATCAGAGGGCTTCAACCAACTAGCCTTCTCTACTATTCTCCAATTCCCGAATGGCTGAGTTTGTGGATACTCTGAACCTTGATCGGTATGCTAGCACTGCTAATCTTCTTCCGACCACCCAAATCTCTAAAGTACTTATTGTCACGGCGAGTTATGCAACAATAAACCTGCTCACCTGAGAGTCTGTGGTCTGAGAGAACTGGAGTGGCAGGACCACTATGTATAGACTTGCATGAGGTGATCCTTTGAATTCGAATTGGATTAGGAGAAGATTTTCTCCCTTATCCATCCACAAAATCTGAATTTTCTAGGCCTTATCCTAACTAAAAAATTCGGCCAACTTTATGTAGGAAAATAAATTAGTAAAAACGTATCAGAGTGGCGCAGCGGAACAATAAAAATTTTTAGATCGTTAAATATCTCATGATGCCATATACAATAAACCAACAACAAGTAAAACTCATACCTCAAGGATGCCAATCTGTAGGAGGAGAATGACCGGAGGGCTTCAACCAACTAGCCTTCTTTACTATTCTCCAATTCTTGAATGGTTGAGTGTGTGGGCACTCTGAACCTCGATCGGTATGCTAGCACTGCTAGTCTTCTTCCGACCACCCAGATCTCTAAAGAACTTATTGTCACGGTGAGTTATGCAACAATAAGCCTGCTCACCTGAGAGTCTGTGGTCTAAGAGAACTGGAGTGGCAAGACCTCTATTTATAGACCTGCATGAGGTGATTCTCTAAATTCGAATTGGATTAGGAAAAGATATTCTTTCTTATCCACAACCATAAAATCCGAAATTATCCAAGGGAAAATCCCAACAAATTTCGGCCATTATAGGATAATTCCAATCCAAATCTAAACAAGATTTTCACATGAATCCTATCTCCCTTTTTCAACCAAAAAATCTAAAAATTCAAAGGAGAAATCTCCACCAAGATTTTGGCCACTTTTGGATAAGGAAGAACCAAAATTCCACTAGAATTTTCAAGCTTGAATCTTATCTCATCCTTATCCAAAATAACCGAAAATCTCCTAGGAGATTTACTCCAAAAATTTGGCCATTATCAGGGAGGAGAGAACCCAAATTCAACTGGGATTGAAATTTGAATTTTTCCTTCAACCTTATCCACAAAAATCCAAAAATTTATTGAGGATAATCCTCAAAATTCAAAATTCAAATTTTTCCTTAGTTAGGATTTGGATTCAAAATTCAAGTAGGATTCTAACAAGATTTTCCTCTCCATATCCAACTCAAATTCGAATTTCATTCCTTGTAGATTTACCACAACAAATTCGAATCCCACTTGGACTGTGATTCAAAATTTGAATTTCAAATTTCAAATTCAAATTTCAAATTTCAAATTTCAAATTTCAAATTTAAATTTCAAATTCAAATTCAAATTTCAAAATCTACAAAATAGTTGTATTTCAAACTCTTGCTCTCATGGATAATTTTCTACAACTCCAATCCAATCTCAAATAAAATCATGGCAACTTTATTTGGAGTTCGAATAATTGTGTACTCTATTATCCAAAACAAAATCTGAATCCAACCAGAGAGAATTTTGTCTACCATCCTAATCCTATGTCAACACCATCCATGTATAATAAACTAGCCAATAGCATACACAAATCAATTTGCCAAACGTTAAGGAATTATGTGGAGCTAGTAGAGGGACTAATTGGACATATATAATCAGGCTCCCGTAAATCCATATGATCATCATTCTTTATCAAACAACTCAATCATATGATCACTAATTTCAGAGTCACACCACTATAAACTTGAAACTGAACTCTCAATTATATACCGTATTACGTAAGCCTGTGACAAGCTATCGTCCAATGACCTTGTCATGTATGCAGAACCCTCATATGATATCCATGATCAGCCTTAGGCCAAAGTCCGTTTAATCCTCCTGATCAGACTATCTTAAAGTTCCATTATACTACCGAATTAAGAAAATGATTATTCACCATATTTGAATAAGAAGTCATCCACCCTGTAGACGACCCAAGGCCTTATCCATTTTCACATTCAGTATAATGCCTTTAAGAGGATATCCTTAACTCCTTATTAGAGCTATGATTCTGATATCTGTAAATGAACCCTTCATCGTATACAAGTCATGCACCCAACGAACTGGTCTATAAGCTTACTACCTCTGAGACGCTTTAGCCATTGGAACATCAAAGTACACAAGTCATATACATGAAGCTGTCCTTTTACTCAGGATTAAGGTTACTGCATAATGAACGTCAAAAGAAGATCGATCCACTCAAAGCGGACATCGTAGATCAATCACGCTTTAGTCCCGGTCTAATATGCACTACCAAGCAACATATCTATATCTCTACTTAAGAGTCCAACTCCAGACAGTCAAGACAAACTGTCCCCTCCAAGGCTTTAGACAACATAATAGTCTTAACATGAGTTAGATGCTCGGTCTAACCCCATAGACTACAGACCATAGTTTAGACCGCTAACTTTAGAACATTGTCTTCTCGCACACAAAATTCCATTGCATGTAACGTTCTAACAGTTTAACAGAAGCAGTCAGGGAGTCATATTTGCTTACATTTACTTTAACATGTAAATAAAACAAGGACAGATAGTAATGTAATGAATAACCTCTATATATGATTTTATTATCCAGTTCAAAATAAATACATCAAAATGTCTCTAATGCTAAGGGCATTTCATAACAATCTCCTACTTGCCCTAAGCTAGCAGATGTGCCATGTTACGCATCCCCATTGCCTCTACGTGCCTCTCAAAGCTTCTAGCCACTAAAGTCTTAGTAAAGAGATCGGCAATGTTGTCATCGAATGCGATCTTATATACATCTACTTATCCTGTCTCCACGTGCCTTCTAATAATATGATATCTCTGATCTATGTGCTTGGTCCTCTTGTGGTGCCGAGATTTTCTTGTGTTGGTAATAGCCCCAGTGTTATCACAATAAAGTGTGATAGGCTTGTCAACATCCGGAATGACAAAATTGGTAAACATACATGGTTAACATATATATTAGAATCATAATTAACTAATAAGTGAATAATATGATTGCAAAACATATATGTTTTCTTACTTATATACATATATGGTCAATCATATTATTGACAATGTAAGACTAACTATAATAATCAATGTATGGGCATAGTCTGGATAACTGATCAAACTTATTGATCAAATGTTTCCTTCCCAAGAAGGCATATAATATATTTTAGAGAACTCACTGATATACATCACATCTAACTGAGTAATTGGTGAAACTTGGTAAATAAATAATTGGAAAATGAGACTATCATTGTCAATGGATGAGTATATTATTGACAAATTCAATGGACATGGAAAAATCCCTGTCTCAATTATGCATTGTTATAATAGTTCCAGATATTCCTTTCAATTTTTGGCACACCAAAAATTGGTTGAATGGAGGTAACTAATGTTCCATACTATGTATAATGTAAGTATAATCACTATATTATAATGGTTGATGAGATATTATTAACTATAGATATTATATAATACTCAGTTTGACCATATGCATTATTAGATGTGATGACAGAAATAATTATTAGTTATGAGGGATATATCAGTGACTATCCATCACTGTTAAATTGATGGAAAAATTCCTTATATATGTGAGTTTGGAATATTTAGTTATATATTTATAACTACATAGGATTAGTTGATTATATTTTGACTATAAAAAATAGTTGGTTAAATCATAAAAGTTAGAATTTTTAATCAATGCTGTTCTCATTCATAGATTTTATCCATGGTTAAAATGTATCCATTGTTTAAAATTTGATCATTCAAGTTTGATCATATGCTCAAATGATCAAAAATTCTTACACAATGGGGGCACAACTAGAATTCTATAAATCAAATTTTAAAATTTGAGTGGTGTGGTGGCCTCATACTTGTAATTTTCAATCTTGAAACTTCCTATTCAAACTATTTTCCTCTTATTCGTTGAGTTAGGCCTAATAGGAGACCGATCAATAGAATTAAATGAAAATCTGTGTATGTTTTCATATTTAACTGTAAAGTATTGAACTTCTAACTCCTAGACCAAACAATATATTGAACCAAAAAACCTGATATAGCATGGATAAAAAGTGCTTTGATAATTAATATTGGAAATAACTCTATTTTCAAATAGTATATGGTTAGTCTAATACTTATATGTTAATTAATAGTTGATATAACATATTAACGTGATAATAATATGGATAATAATTAACCAATTTAGTTAATATAATTAACCATGTATATACCATGTTATAATTAATATACATATATTTGTTATTAATATTGTATTAAATAGTTGATGACCATATAATCATAAATATGGGAAAAAGTATATACCATGTTCAAGACCAAAAATTATAACATACAATGGTAAGTATATCAATGGATTTGTGATGAGAATTAAGCTATAATAATATGACTTATATTATACCATATTATTATGACCAATCAATAATAATATTAATAATTATGAAACTATGTTATAATAATATGCTATTTACCCTTTTAGAGGTATATAATTACGGAACAGGCCAATTAAAAAAATGGTAAATTATTTATGGTTATAATTATATTACCAAAATATGACAATTATATTATAATATTAATAAATTATATAATTTATGGTTAATATGTTACTCATAATAAACATACATTGATAACATAATCATATTATATTAACTAGAATTATTATGGTTAACTAATATGTATCAACAAATATATGATTATATTCAATTAATTATTAAAATACCATACATATAGTAAATTCTAGTTATATATTATAATTGATATAACCATTCTGACCTATATCAGAATTATAATTTTGCTAATATAGTTATAATACATACTCAATTATGTATATGATTGAACCTTATCAATCACAAATTTAATGTCTATAAATTATGGAATATAACCAAACTATGGTTATTAATTTATAAAATATATATTTAATGCATATGATTGAACTAAATAGTTTATAAAATAATTGAGTACTTGTAGTGGTTGAATAGGCTTGATCCAAATTGAGTATATGGTTAGTTAATATGGGTTTATATTAATATTATACTATCAATTATGGTAAACTTTAAAGTTATTAACATATATATACATACTATTAAAGTATGAATGTATTACAAAATGTATTACAAAATGTAAATATTTGGTTACTACAAGAGTTTATATTAATATTAATAATATTACTCACATTGACCATCAATTAGTTGTATACCATATACCATATCATCAATTAGTTGTCATTTAGTTCAATAATATGATTATTATTAATGATAATCACTAATGATAATATATGTTCCATGATAACCATATATAAATAGACATGATAATAATCCCAACATACATTGACCATAACAATCTTCAATAAGTATATTATGGATTAATTATACTTAAGTTCGTTACAATATTATTATGTTAATATGATATGAATTAACATGATTATTATTAACTTGATACTATTATCACACTATAATAGTTTACCATGTTATAATTAGTATACCATACATTATAATTATATGTATGTTAGTAATCATAATAATAATATTAATAGTATGGTATACTAACTTATTTGGTATAAATTATAATATCCTCTAGTCCAAGGTAATTAGAATTAACATATGATTATATTATAGAACACTATAATTAACTTATATTATTTGGTATGATTATACATATTATAGTTCATAGTATACACATATATTATTAATTATAATTATAAATATTATGTAATATTGATGTATATGTTCTATAATAATCATATGTTACACTTGGATAACATACTAAAAACCCATATGATGGAATTATATGTTCAATATTAGAATTATTAATTGTCGATATACCATACAATTATTATATCCATTATGTTATAAAAAAAATATTATAATTATCCAAGTGACAATCAAATACAATTATGATAAATGTATAATATGATTATACATATTTGGCATAATATTCATCAATATACCAATTATATATAGTATATAATTCAACCATAGTATTAGTATTATCCCTATAAATAATAACTATTTATGAATTATTCATATGCATAGTTAAATACATTTGGTATATAATTGTTATATTGACCACATGGTGATAACACATGTCATAAAATTATAATAATTAATTTTATGGTATTTTATAAATAATAGAATGAATAATAATATTTGGTTAACTATAATTACTCATGTTAATAATAGGCTTATTATGGTATATTAGTTTTTGAACATTTATTAATTATGTATGAATGGTAACATATTAATATAATTTTTAGATTATATGGAGGTTAATTCAAATTTCATGATAATATTTTACCAATGTTTATGTAAGACTAACTATAGTATATATAATTACATATTATGATGCTTATCATATTAATTGATAATATATATGGTAACCAAATATCAATTATCTAATTAATAGTAATAATATTAAACATAATTGATATAAAATAATATTTAAACATAAAATATAACCATGTTATTAACCAAATTATAAATAACTCTATTTTCTAATAGTATACCATGGTTTATTTATATTATTGGATAAACCATAATTTGATAAAGCATACATATATATTAAGCATAGGTATATTTATATATTTATATACAAATATTTGGGACTATACTAGACATGTGACTATAATTATACCATATAATTATTACATAATATAAATAACGTGTCCACTGTGTGACATATATGATATTATTACAATGATTATAGCTATTATATTTGAATGGTATACCAAAATTATATACCATAATTTATACTATTTATTAGTATCGATAACCAATAATATGACCAATATAAATAGAGTATTCAATTATGGCCTGTGGCCAATATGTATAATCATATAATCATGACTAATATATTTATTCATGATATTATCAAATACCGGACTATAGAACGGTATAATAAGTATGGTATAATGGTGAATTATATGCTTATATAATTATAATTAATAATATATGTGTATACTATGAACTATAATATGTATAATCATACCAAATAATATAAGTTAATTATAGTGTTCTATAATATAATCATATGTTTATAACTGAGTATGGTATATCATCATTGGTATAATAATATTTATACAATCATTATACAAATAGAATTTATTTCATACATTATGTTTATAAATATTATTTGGAACTATATATTGTGGTATCATGGTTAAATATTCAATATTAATTATAATCATAGTATGTTATAATATTTGATATTTATAATAATTAATTAGTTGGTATATTATAATATTAATAACTGAGTACATTATGTGTATTCAATTGTATAATAACACATATTATTAATATTATTATAATCATAAAAATAATGACCAATTATGACTTATATTGATAATTGATATGAAACTAGATTTCATACTTATTAAGATTGATATGGTAAATTATATTTATAATTATATTAATATTGGTTATAATTATATGGTTAATAAATATTAATATTATTATTAATAAATATCATGATTGTAACAACATTAACAAGCATAAATTAACAAATATTTTTACATGTATTATTAATGCATGCGTAATAATATTAATCAGATTATATCCCAATAAGTATATATCATGATTGATATATCATGATATAGTTAATTATATAGTCCATATAGTTGTTTATATTATTAATCCAATAATAGTGATGATAAATTAACATTATAATAATGTAGTTAATATGATTAATATCATATTATTAACCTACATATTAATGGTTAAAATGATTAACATATTCAAGTTTGGAATATCTCACAATATAGTTTAAATACTTATATGTTAATTATAGTAACTCTAATATATCATAAATTAATAATATATTTATGATTCTATTATAAGTTTGATTATAAATATTTGGTTACCATTATGTTATTTGGATAGTGTCAATTATAATTCTAATGACTTATTATAATATTATATACCATATTTTATTATCAATCACATATTTGGTCATGATATGTGATTTTATTAATGCTTATCATAATTTATATCAAAAAATTATACCAAATAATATTTATAAACATAATATATACATATATTATGGTTTATATATGTTAACATATAAATATTATATGTTAATGGTTTGATTATTATATTGATAATTATGTTAATATATTACGTATCAAATATTGACCATAAAGGAAGAATACTATAGCCTCAAACCATAAGAAAACGTGGTTGTAGGTATAGTTTAATGGAAAACCATACTTAACTTCATTTAAAAGTTTAGAGTTCAAATTCAACAACCCTCAAGTTAAATAAAAAAAAACCCCCCATATGAGAACACTATCTTTATGAACAATTGGTCCAACCTGACTAAAATGTTCGAGAGGAAGAAGTATGTAATGAATTTCGAAATTGAATATTTAGATAGGTGCACCAAATATTAAGTGCACAGAAAGCTCTGTAACAAATAGTCTTCAATTGACGAAAACAAGAACATTAAAAAAAAAAAATCTAGTATACTGAAAACATAACCTAACATAAATAATAAACTAAACACACCAATAAGTCAAGGTGAAGGCCTAGTTTAGTTGGAATGAGCGGGCTACCTAGAACCAAAGGTCCCTGGTTCAAGGTTTAGGAGGGTTAGAGTAAAACCTAATGATCCACTTTAAAATAAAGCATAAAACATATCAACAAGTCGGGTAAAAACGACTAGTATATCACAAAAAAAAAAAAAAATGTAAACAAAAACAAAAGAAAGATCCCAAGCAAATTCTAAAAGCCTTCGTTGATGAGATGAACATGCCACCACCACCAAAGGAAGCCCACCATTGGAACCAAAGGGCTCCTTGGAACCAAAGGTCCTTTGTTCAAGTCTTAGGAGGGTTGGAGTGAAACCCAATGATCCACTTTAGAGCAAAGCATAAAACATATCAACAAGTTGGGTAAAAGTGACAAGTATATCACAAACAAAAATATAAAAAAAAAAAACAAAAGAAAGATCCCAAGCAAACTCTCAAAGCCTTTGGTGATGAGATGACATATGCCACCACCAAAAGAAGCCCACCACCATGTGAATCAAAATCTTGATTGAATCGACACATTAGACCTTTGGCTTCCATCCTCTACCCACCTTATTTGTTGGCCCATGCCATATATAGTAATCACCCCAAAAAAGCCCACAATAAGGCGAGCTTGGGGACTAGATTTTAGGGTTCGAAGTTAGCATGATGCACTCAGAGGTGGCAAAGAGCTTTGGTCGACCTCCATTTCCCTATAGAACTCTCTTTTGCACGATTTTGACACTTTATGGCTTTTAGTATCCTACTTTAATAGTAATTCCGAATCAATTCTTTTGTGGCTCAGGATCTACTTAGTAGAATAAAAAATTATACTATTAGTAACATATATTTTCATAGCCTATCAAAGAATTTTTTGCGCTACATATAACAAATGTGTTGAATGTTATGGATTTTCATAAGTGCATAATCGAACAAGTAATAAAGTGATGAGAACAAGTATTATTCTTACAAGAATAGTATTATTAAGTATTTAAATTAATTAATTTTAATTTTATTTGAGTAATTGAAAAAATATTACTAGTGAAAAATTAAAGAAATAAAATTACAAAAATATATGAACATAAATTGATGATAAACAATCAAGTATATAGATATTAGGAATTATGAATTCACCGTAATGAACAAAATTGTTTATATGAATATTAAAAATATGATTCTGAATTCAATTATAAAAAGTGTTCATTGGGAATTCTGTGGTAGTTAATTCTATTACCACACAAAAACATATAGATATATCTCTGTTTTATTTTTTTATCATATTTATTTTAGAGTCATGTCACAAAAATCTCCTCTCGATTTTACTTTATTCTTTAAATCATTCAAAAGTTAGCCAAAAATTTAAATGCATTAAATTTGAGAATATAATTGGTTATTTAAAATACATCACATATGCTAGAAATTTACTATTTTAGGATGATCCAAATGAATTTGTGCCGCAGCGAGAATAGTAGCTTGCTTCCGCACTATTAAAAAATATAATACGGTTGAAAATGCAGTGTACATCAAACTTTTAATATAAATTTGTATATGGTGGGGATCAGCAATGTTGTCCTTGTGTAAGTCGAGCCTTCAGGGCTGAATATCACCTGCTCAGATAGAAGGAAGAAAGAGAGAAAGTCTAGGAGGTAAAGAAAAAGGAGAAGATCCCAACCAGGTCTGCATAAGCAAGGATGTAAACTGGACAAGGTAGTAGGTCCGGTCAAAATCGAACTATTTTTAGATTATTCAAATTTAATCAAACGGTTAAAATTTATTTATGTATGATCTGTGTGCACCATGACTTATAATATTAAAAAAAATTTTAAAAATTCAAGCAATAAAACACAAGCTTCCGGTTTCCACCACCCCCCGCCATCCTCTACCAGTGATCTTCCACAAGCGCCCCCCATAACCATAACTACACCATAACCATTAACTTATAGTATTAAAAAAAATTTTAAAAATTCAAGCAAAAATACACAAGCTTCCAGGTTCCACCACCCCCTGCCACCCTTTACCAGTGATCTTCCACAAGCGCCCCCCATAACCATAACTACACCAACCACGCCATCAGCAACTTTACCAACACAAGCGTGACTCCAAACCCCCTCCTCGCTACTTCATCAACACGACCATGACTCCAAGCCCGATAAAGACCCCCACCGGCAACTCCAAAACCGGTTGTCACCCCTCTTGCAATTTCCCCAGATGATGTCCTGGGCAATTTCGCAGTGGGGGCATTGGTGAAGGTGGAAGCAATATCAGCTTTTGGGTTTTTGTTTTTTTTTTTTAATTTCATAGTCAAATATTTTTGATAGAATTTTTAGGCAAAAATTGTATAAGCTAATGTGTATTATAGCTAGTATAGGATCATGATATGTCAACTTTTCGATTAAATTTTGATAGTTTAAAAATGAACCCTATCAATAAAGTATATAAATCAACATTTATCATAATTTTTTCCTTTTTTTAATGTTTTATTTTTTATAAATGATAAATTTCAAGATCTTTTAAAACCAAAATAGTTTAAAATAAGAGGTTAAAGTGAAAAATATCATATCTTACCTCTAGTAAATAATCTATTGAGTTTTACTGCAAATGCCAATATCTGCTTGTCGTATTTATAACCCATTTTGCAGACCCTTTAAATATATTTTAATCTCCAAATTAGAATGATCATGTAAATCATATTATGCAAAATGATAATTTGTTTGTGTGACATGAAAATAATTAAGATTTACACAAAATTTAAAGTATGTATCTTGAAGAAGAAGATATGTTTTAGGAAACGAAAAGACATCAATAGCCCAACATGAGGAAAAATTGGAATTTTACACAATCCTGCCTATAATTGTATTCTTATAGAAAGGAGATTGGTATTATGTGGCTGAGGTGTAATAATAAACTTCCCAGTGGTCTTTGGAATTTTATCTTATATGATTACCCTGAATAAGTTTGAAAGGAGACACTTATTAGTCAGCCATTCTCAAGAATCATTGCTGATTTGTTTTTATCCTGTCAATTTTTACTATCTCTAAAAATTGTTTCAACGCTTCTCTTCACATGCTAACCTTGCTTTCTAACACAAAAACTAAACAAAATAAAACTTAAAATCATCACATAATCACACCTACAGCCCCACGATTTTTCAGCAGAAAAGTAGGGAGAAAAATTTGCAAACTTGAAGCTTACCTCACTATATTGAGCACTTGATGCTAGGGATGAAGTTTGGACAATATTTGGTGGGAGTTTTGAAGAAAAACTTGCTTGGAGGAAGTGGAAGTGCACGGCTGATGGCTGGGCTGAAAACTAGAAATATTGTCTGGTTTTTATGCTTAAAACCCATGTATATATGGCTGCCAAAGATAGGGGACCAAGTTGCAAAGAATTTTGGGCAATTTGGTAATATTTCAAGGGTTTTTTAGCAATTTTTTGGGGGTCATTTTCCAATTAGATATGGAAATAATATTTGGTCATAGATTGATGGCCAAGCTCATGATGATAATATTTATGAAGTCACTATAAGTAAATTATGTTTGCAAAATTATATGGTTATTATTTGGTCTTATAATATGGAAGTCTAATATAACTTTGATAAATATTTGGTTACCATTGTTAATTATATTATATAATTATCAAAGTTAATTTGGTTAGACCTATGACAATCCAATAATATGATAATTAATGATTATCATAATAGTCAATAAATAGTTTATCATTAACCATAAATTAACTATAAATATTAATAATTTGGTAATGGTCATAAATATATGGTATTAATAGTATGATATATGGATAAAATATTTATCAAAGTTATTATAATTTATTTATAATAACTTTGATAAATATCACCATATTATTATGGTATAACTCATCAATATTAGTTGAATATTCATCTAATATTATAATGGTTGAACATGATTATATAACAACTATATTATATACACTTTTTCCCATATTTATGTAAATTATATGTGTTATAATTAAATATAATTTAATAAATTTGATACTATATCAAATATCACTATGATATTTGATATAGTATTATTAATAACTATGATTTATATTGATAATTGATATGAAACTAGATTTGTTAACTATAATATTAATATATTATTCTAATATGTCACTATGATATTTGGACTATAATTATAATTATACTTAATATAATTATATTAGTCATACCAAATATTAGTCATATCCAATATTATTAACATAATATCCAATATTATTAACATATGATTATATTATAGAAACATGTATATGATATATAATATACCACATGGTGTAATATAATTGTGGTCAAATAGTGAATACAACCATATAATATTAGTAATATTAAACAAATATATTTGACTAATATCGATAAATGTATATGTGACCAATATATACCATAGTATTTGTTCATCATATAAAATAATGTTAATCATATAAAATAACTCACTTATGGATTATATAATACGGCAAATCCAAATATATTGTGAATAATAGTATGATTATACCATAAATTATAACCAAAAAATTATATACCATAAATATAATATGGATTAGTAGGACCAATTGGTAAGTAATATTGCTATGCTTATTATGGTTTCAAATAATAAGCATAGCAATATTGGTCATATTATTGGTTATCGATACTAATAAATAGTATAAATTTATGGAAATTGTAAATTATTACCAATGTATAATATATGTATATGGTATATCCATAAGTGAGCCCATATCCATATAATATTGCTTAACCATATATATTATACCATTATCGATAACCAAATGATATCATAAGTATGTTAATTAGATATCATATCCTTAGCAATATATCGATATACCATAGTATACTTATTGGATATTACTTTAGGGATATTCCACATGGTGTAATATAATTATATAACTGAGTATGGGCTTATAAAATACTTAAAATATATGGTTAATTTATCCCTATATATAATTAATTATATGATTAATATTAAACTCAGTATTATAGAAACTGAGTTTTGAATATTAGATGATATAATACTTATACTATAATCGATAAAAATAATTTATTGGATTAATATATTGGACTATATTATATGTTACTCATCTATGGATATTATATAATCCATAGATGAGTAACATATACCATAAATTATAATACTAATAATTAAATGGTAACCATAATTTTATAATACCTTCAGTTGATTTGTGGATAATCAAATAATAGTTGTCAATATGGATTATATAATATCCATATTGACAACTTATAAACAATTGTACGGTATAACTATAAATAACTATATACCATATATTGTGTATTAATTGAACATATACCTATAGTCCGGTATTTGATAATATCATGAATAATGTGATTATCGATATACCAAATGCTATGAGCATGTATATATAGTATAATTTACCATAGTATACTTATCCTTCCAACTATCCGTTAACATTATGTTATAAATGGACTATAGAACGGTATATCCAATTAATACACAATATATAATTGTCATATTGGATATATTTGAATCATGTTATATAATAATAAGTTAGTGGTTAATTAGAATAAGTTTGAGATATTTAACCATGACAAACTAGATAATTAATTTGATAATAATTTATTATAATAAATATTATTAATTTAGCCAATGATTAAAATATTAATATTTGGTTAACTAATCATCTAATTAACATATTATACGTTAATGTAACATATTTGACTAATATGTTATATTTATTTCACTAAATACATATCTTTTTGAACATGAATGCATAATATTGATATACATAACAACATTAACATAATATATATTAACCATAAATTAATTATATTTATTATGCATGAGTAACTAACTATTTTCTAATTATTAATATAACACATATATTTGTTATTAATATGTTAAACCATATTAATATTCAATCTCTTAATATATAATCATTCAATAATTATTATGCATTTTAATGGTATATACAATTATTTACCATATCAATCTATGGTTAAATAATAAATAGAATGGTCTGTAATTTACAAATATGGTAAATTTGTATAATCAAAATGTATTTATGATTATCAATAAATAGACCATTCTATTTATTGATAATCATAAATTAATATTTCTAATAGTATTATATTAATCATTTGGTAAATTCTTGATATTATCCAAAATTAATCATTTGGCCATATTTATATTATTATAATTTAGTTAGTAGACTTAATATCCATATGATTGACCAACGTTAATTTATTAATATTATCACATATTAGAAATCCTCTCGTCCATAATAAGTCTATATCATAAGACTAACTATTATTATTTGGTTATATTGGTTAAGATTATAATCATATATAATTAGAACTAAAGAGCATAACACGATAGTAAGCTTAACCGAGAATGGTTACTCAATAGTACTCAATATATCTATTGAGTAATTCATAACATTGTTAAACATGATTATTATAATCCTATTTCAATCATTTAGATAATAATAGATATAGTTCGTTGATTATTAACTTTTAAATGAAGTTAAGTACTCATGTAATAATTTAACCAATATTATTTGACCAAATTATATAATTAAATAACCATAATTTTATTATGGTTATAGATTATATTATATTATATCCTATAATTTTATTATGGGATATTATATATTTAATGAGTTTGGAATATCTCACACTATTTCATAGTTCTATAAGGAGATATTGACAACCATGTATTATACTAATAAGGACTATGTATGTGAATTTCCACTATAATAGTGTCTCCTTATCAAACCATCTAATAAACCAAGAGTGAGGAAATTCCAAAGACCATAGTTATTTTAGTGGGGGATATGCGAATATATCAGGCTAAAATTCTAACTTTTATGATTTAACCAACTATACCAACTATTTTATAGTATAATTTGAGTCAATAGTATAATTTAACCATTCTGTGGGCGGTTACTATTGTTGCATTTTTTAATAGTTGGTTGAAAATGATACTATTATGAGTCATCTTTGTCATAGAATTTTTACTATAATTGTATCAGAGAGGTGTTATATTTATTCATAAGTTTTAAACAATTTTTATCTTTCCACCTCGTTTTCATATACTATAATCTCTTATCTCTAATAACAGCAAAAAAAGCTGTCATTCGCTGAAAACGACGTGACAAACGTCAGTGTATCAAAATATAGATAAATGACAACGTAAAGATAAAATAAAATCCAACAAAACTCCAATTTTTTTGATTAAGTGATTATCGTAAACGAGATAAAATAAATGAATAAAAATAATAGGAGTTTTATTTCTATAATTTTTTATTCTCTTCTCGAAAGAAAATAAGAAGTCTCGCTGGCTCACGAATTGTTATTTTGGATTTGTGAGGATATTCATAGAACAAGTTGTTTGTGGGGGACGGATGTCTTCCTTTTGCAATCCACAACAAAAATTCTCTCTGCTTTTACTTTTTTTCTCCTTTATATCAACGCAAAACCCTTTTCTTTTAATAAATAAATGAATAAATAAATCAACCATCCCAATCTCAAAAAGCATGTCAATCTTCACAACGTATCTAGTGCACTCAATGATTTGCATGAAATCATTCTTCTTCATTTCCCACTCTATTATCTCTACAAAAGATATTTCTCTACTTTCTTCACTATTCTTCATTAACCTATTCCCCACTACCATACATGAAAATCTATAATATATTTTTGAAGATGATTAAACATACGTATAACAATAATATCAATAACACTATGTTAAGCAATGATGCCTCATCAATGCTTGCCACGACGTTTTTTCACCACGGATTTGACGAACAACAAACAAACAATTAAAAACCCCAAAGCTGCAATCCCTCCGACGGCAATGGCCACGGTCCTTTGTGTATGATTTTGCCCTCCTCCTGTCCCTACACAAATCAAAACACGTGTATGCTAAATTTGACTTTATCTGCAGCTTCAGATTCAAGTATTTTTAGCTAGATATGCCCCACCACCAGTCCCAATCAATCTTTCACGAAATACAACCCTCTCCCTGTCTCTATATCTCTTCACTTATCATTTCATTGTCACTTTTCTTGAAAATTAAAACATAGTCCCCCAACACATTTTGACCACATATATTCGTACCAAATCCTGTGATCCAACAAAATAATAATAATAATAATAATGGATATAATAGTATTTGGTATACTTTGGCCCAATTATATTATAAAATTATGGTTTATATAATAGTATTATAACAAAATAAATTCTAGTTAATATATAAAATATTACCAATTTTGTGACTCATGTATAAATAGTGAGTCAATTTTATAATTAATAATAATCATGATTTGCATGATTATGAGTCAAACTTATAGGGTTATACCATGTTAACCAGCAACGTTGATGAGAAATTGAATAATATGATTGATATATTTATAAGCCTAATTATAAATATAACCAAATATTATACTATTATTATAGTTAGTTATAGTTAATTTGTGACAAATTTCAACGTTAATTTAGTTAATATCTCAAATATTTGAATTGACTCATTGTTAATAATTATATTGTAATGACCGCCATTTTTATGGCACCTACTTACCATGTAATAAGTCATTAAGGAATAAAATGGACATAATTTAATGTCTTTTAGTACAATTTAAGTAACACGGTCAGGTACACAACCGTGTGAGTGACCGTGTACCATTCGGACTGTGTATCTATTAATAGCCATGTGAGTATACATAGTCGTGTAGTGTAACACGGTCAAGTACATGATCGTGTAAGAGGCTGTGTACCGCTCAGATAGATGAATGTGTTTCAAAGACATGGCCGTGTTGAGTAGTCTCAACTAGTACGCGCCCGTGTTGCGTTGCACACGCACGTGTAAGAGTCCGTGTAGAAGGCTGTGTAATGAGCCGAGAGCCACTGTAATGACTCTCATGAATTATGAAACTTAATTACTATGTAATGATGTAATTAAGTTAATAAGCACAGTGTGCTTTTCAGTTGAATGAATTAAACAGAAATAGTAACGTTTAATTACTATTTATGCAGTGAAAGGGGCAACCGACAGTGAAATCGGTCCACCCTATTATATGAGTATGCGTTGAGACACGCAATATCAAGAAACCGGTCCAGGCGACCATTTCATGATACAGAACTGATGAGCTAGTCATCAGTACGCTCAGACTGGTCACTTGAGCGCAGTAGTGATAATTGCCCTAATAGATGTACAGTATGGAGAAAAGTGGTCTAATGACCTCTTCTCGCCAATGGACTGACAAAATCAAAGTCAGAACGCTCAGATTAGTCAGTCAGATAGTGAATAGTGAGAAACGCAGTGTCAGGTTAGTGGCCAAGACGGCCTTAATCTGGCATAAAACTGATATATTAATAGTCAGCAGGCTCAATCTGGTCAATTGAGCACAAAATGTAGATTTTGTTTAAGAGATAAGCAGTATCGGGATGAGAGTCAAGACGATCTTTTCTCACCCCGAAACTGATATATTTAGACTCAGGACGCCCAAATTAGTCAATCGGGCACCTGACACGTTTTTCGAGACGGGATCATACAAATCTCGAAAACTGGTCTAGAAGACCTCAGATGGACGTAAAACTGATAAATTTGAAATCAGGACGTCCAAATTAGTCAAGAGAGACTGTGTTTGAAATTTCACACGAAAACGCCTCATTATGCGTGCACAGTGTCAACACAGTGTAGGCAGTATCAAGAAATTTGTCAAGATGACCTTTTCTTGATATAAAACTGATATATTTGGAATCAGAATGCTCAAATTAGTCATTTGAGCACAAAAAGTAATTTTTGACCGAGAACCATGCAGTATCGGGAAACTGGTCGAGACGACCTCGGATGAAGATAAAACTGATATATTTGGGTTCAGCACGCCCAAATTAGTCAGTATAGCCTATCTTAAAATTTTTCAAAAAATTAGTACAAAAAGACGAAATTTTTGGGACTATTGAAAAATAGCCCCCATAATTTTTCCAAATCCCATTCCTCCCCCAACACCACACGAGGATGAACAGTAACCATCAGTCGAATCCGACCTCCGTTTTCAACACCGCCGGCACCATTGGAAAGCTCTCGATGAGCTGATTCCAACGGTGGGCCGAGTCGACCGAACCGACGCCGGAGCAGGCCGCACGCGCCGCCCAAAGCCGCCGGTGGCCGAATTTTTCAAACCGCCGTATCTCTGCCGTCCGACGTCCAAATGCCACGATTCCGGTCCCAATGGATTCGTGGTGAAGAGTAGAACAAAACCCAGGCTTCATTTCATGTCAACAGCCGCCGGATCGCGCCGCCCAAGGTTCGCCGTCGCCGTCGCCATCGCCGCCGTCGAATCTCGCTATTCCGGCGGAGTTGAGTTGCAAGGTCGGTATCAAAATGCTCAGAACAACACGTAGATCAAAAGCCCCAAATCAATTTTGGGCAACAACGCCGGAAAATGAAGATCCAACACCGCCACCGTCGCCGACTTTTCGAGGGTCGATTTCCGGTGATAGGAGCCTCGATTGGTGAAATTGACTCCACCAATGGGTTCCTCTCGTCGAGCTCTTCAAGATGGTGGTCGCTGCTCCCATCGCCGCCGTGGTCAACGCCGGTCAACGGCGGTCTATGCCGGTCAACGGCGACCCGGAGACCGAAAATTGAAGAATGGCCCGTTGGCCTATTTTTGACGTTCCGGACACATCCGCGGCATCGGATTTGCAAGCTAGAGTTTCAAAAGTGGAGAACGATGATTCAAAGATTGTGCGGTCGAGACCGAACGGTTTGTCCGACCGCCGACGGGAACGATTTTGGTAGTGGTTTTGATCCCTTGATTCCTCAATTTATTATTAAAAATAATTATGTATTAATTATGGTTTACTGACTTGAGGAATTATGTATTAATTGTGTATTAAGAAAAAGGGATGAAATGTCGAAAAAGAGAATGTTAGGAAATGTGAATATTTTTACGTAAAAAGCGGAGCTTTTACGTAAAAATTAGGCCTCTGGTTTAGTACGTGGCAGGTTAGAATAGGTTAGATGGTTTTGAGGCGTTTCCAAAACGCCGGAAACCCAAAAATTAAGCGGAAATGCTGCCGAAATTTCTAAAACGGCACAAAGGGGTATTTTAGGAAACGAGGGCTGAAAATGTGATCGGGATGGGAACCCGAGCCCCCTCGATGACCTAGGTCCAGGAAAGAAGGACGGACGTTTACAGGATTAGTGAACCGCCAATTAGAAATCTCGAAATGTAAGAAAACGACCCCTAGATCAGAATAGTGCCACCCGAGGGACGGGTGTGATTGAAGTATAAAATTTGGGGCGATTACATCGGTAACGGTAACCCGACAGGCTAAATGGTCATACGGGAGGTATTCAGTCAGTTGACTGGTCGGTTAGCCAGTCAAGGACCAAGTCGGAATGGGATAGTGAGAGACAGTGATTAATTTGTCAAGTAGACAAATTAATCAAGCACGATTAAAAATTAAATATCAAATTTCCCAAAGTAGAGCAGTTGGGTACCAATAGGTATCGGTATCACACAACGATAAGTTTATTAGTTCCTAACGATAGAGTGACCTAAGAGCGATGTTAATTAATTTATTGGGTAAATAAATTAATTAACCCTGATTAGAAAATCAAATTCTTAAGAAGAGGGCAATTAGTACCGATAAGGATCGGTACCACATAACGAGAATTTTTGTTAGTCACTAATGACCACGGTGACCTAAGAGTGAATGTTAATGTAATGCATTATGATTACAGGGAGGTACCTGTATTGTGACGAAGGCGAGAGTATAAACTGTCTACTGACAGGTAAGTACAACTCCGCCTACAGCATGGATAAAATGAATTTAAAATGATGCTTTTCCAGTATTTTAAGTATGTATCTTGCACACGATGCTGCACAGCATACATAAGAGCATATAGTTTCACAATCGAGTAGATTGATGAAAGAACAAGATAGAAGCCTTAGATCCCTACCACGTAGGATTGGGGACAGCTTAGGGAAGCGTATGGCTAGAACAATTAAACAAGATGGAAATAAATAGGTGTGTCGTACCGGCTCCTTCAGTCGAAGGGGTTTCCAGTTAAAGAAAGTTAAGGCCAAAAGTTGAGCATCAGTTGATGGCTCTTCGGCATTAGTTGACCTCGGGCGTTACCGTTGGTTTGTGCGCACACGGTACTGACACATGGGCCCTAAATAGACAAGAAAAGAAAAGAGAAGCTTGAAGCATAAATGAACATAACTGGACCATGCATTAGTTATAGTTCGTTATGCTTTCTTTTTCAGTAGAGTGCATATAGTACACGATACTTCTGTCATGCATAAAGTATGTGAAGTTTTATATCCAGTGTTATGACATGTTATGTGATGACATGATATGTGAGCTGATATGTGATATGCTTATATGGTATGTGATTTATTAAGTGATATATGTCATGCTTATGATTTTATGTATGTGTTATGTTTTAAACATGTTTTGCGGTTAACATGTTGTACTTACTGGGCGTAAAGCTCACGGAGTGTGTTCATGCTGTAGGTAAGCATCCTATAGCGTAAACATCAAGGGACGATGATGGTAGCGGAGGTGAATGTGAGGATGAGGTTATGGATATACCGCGAGTATTCTTCCGCACAGTATGAGTAAATAATATTTTGAATGGTGACAGTTAAATAGTATTTTGAATAGTAAAGTTTAAACGGTATTTTAGAACAGTATACAGTATATGTATGAGTAGTATATTTAAATAGCATCTGGTGAATAGTAATCAGATAAACAAGTATATAATTGTGTATGTATAACTTAAATCCTTATGTTTTTTAAATTCCACATTTTAATAGTATGCGTACGTGAATAGTAAATACGTACGCGTATAAAAAAAAAATTTCCCTCTAAATTTGTGGTATTAATTTCAGCAAGTTTTGTGGCGCCCCGTGCCCTCAGCGGCCCGGACCGTCACTGAAAACTATATTACTTGACTTGCTTCTTTAGCTTTTACTTATACTTTCTCTTTAAAACCGATACTTAAACTTGCTGAATTTAATACCATAAATTTAGAGGGATTTTTTTTTTTTTATATACACGTACATATTACTATTCACGTACGCATACTATTAAAATGCGGAATTTGAAAAACATAAGGATTTCAATTATACATACATAATTATATACTTGTTTATCTGATTACTATTCACCAGATACTATTTAAATATACTACTCGTACATATACTGTTTACTGTTCCAAAATACCGTTTAACCTTTACTATTCAAAATACTATTTAACTGTCACCATTCAAAATATTATTTACTCATACTGTGCGGAAGAATACTCGCGGTGTATCCATAACCTCATCCTCACATCCACCTCCGCCACCATCATCGTCCCTTGATGTTTACGCTATAGGATGCTTACCTACAGCATGAACACACTCCGTGAGCTTTACGCCCAGTAAGTACAACATGTTAACCGCAAAACATGTTTAAAACATAGCACATACGTAAAATCATAGGCATGACATATATCACTTAATAAATCACATACCATATAAGCATATTACATATCAGCTCACATATCATGTCATCACATAACATGTCATAACACTGAATATAAAACTTCACATACTTTATGCATAACAGGAGCATCGTGTACTGTATGAACTCTACTGAAAAAGAAAGCATAGCGAACTATAACTAATGCATGATCCGGTTATGTTCATTTATGCTTCAAACTTTTCTTTTCTTTTCTTGTCTATTTAGGGCCCATGTGTCAGTACCGTGTGCGCGCAGACCAACGGTAACGCCCGAGGTCAACTAATGCCGAAGAGCCATCAACTGATGCTCAACTTGTGGCCTGAACTTTCTTTAACTGGAAACCCCTTTGACTGAAGGAGCCGGTACGACACACCTATTTATTTCCATCTTGTTTAACTGTTCTAGCCATACGCTTCTCTAAGCTGTCCCCAATCCTACGCGGTAGGGATCTATGGCTTCTATCTTGTTCTTTCATCAATCTACTCGATTGTGAAACTATATGCTCTTATGTATGCTGTGCAGCATCGTGTGCAAGATACATACTTAAAATACTGGAAAAGCATCATTTCAAATTCATTTTATCCATGCTGTAGGCGGAGTTGTACTTACCTGTCAGCAGACAGTTTATACTCTCGCCTTCGTCACAATACAGGTACCTCCCTGTAATCATAATGCATTTACATTAACATTCACTCTTAGGTCACCGTGGTCATTAGTGACTAATAAAAATTCTCGTTATGTGGTACCGATCCTTGTCGGTACTAATTGCCCTCTTCTTAAGAATTTGATTTTCTAATCATTGTTAATTAATTTATTTACCCAATAAATTAATTAACATCGCTCTTAGGTCACTCTATCGTTAGGAACTAATAAACTTATCGTTGTGTGGTACTGATGCCTATCGGTACCCGACTGCTCTACTTTGGGAAATTTGATATCTAATTTTTTTTTAATCGTGCTTGATTAATTTGTCTACTTGACAAATTAATCACTGTCTCTCACTATCCCATTCCGACTTGGTCCTTGACTGGCTAACCGACCAGTCAACTGACTGAATACCTCTCGTATGACCATTTAGTCTATCGGGTTACCGTTACCGATGTAATCGCCCCAAATTTTATACTTCGATCGCACCTGTCCCTCGGGTGGTACTATTCTGACATAGGGGTCGTTTTCTTACATTACGAAATTTCTAATGGGGCGGTTCACTAATCCTCACAACGTCCATCCTTCTTTCCCGGACCTAGGTCATCGAGGGAGCTCGGGTTTCCATCCCGATCACATTTTCAGCCCTCGTTTCCTAAAATACCCCTTTGTGCCGTTTTAGAAATTTCGGCAGCATTTCCGCTTAATTTTTGGGTTTCCGGCGTTTAGGAAACGCCTCAAAACCATTTAACCTATTCTAACCTGCCACGTACTAAACCAGAGGCCTAATTTTTACGTAAAAACTCCGCTTTTTACGTAAAAATATTCACATTTTCTCACATTCTCTTTTTCGATATTTCACCCTTTTTTCTTACAATTCCTCAAGTCATTAAACCATAATTAATACATAATTATTTCCAATATTAAATTGAGGAATAAATAGATCAACACTACTACCAAAATCGTTCCCGTCGGCGGTCGGACGAACCGTTCGGTCTCGACCGTGCAATCTTTGAATCGTCGTTCTTCACTTTTGAAACTCCAGTTTGCAAATCCGATGCCGCGGATGTGTCCGGAACGTCGAAAATAGGCCAACGGGCCATTCTTCAATTTTCGGTCTCCGGTCGCCGTTGACCGGCGTTGACCGCCGTTGACCGGCGTTGACCGGCCGTTGACCGGCGTTGACCGGCCGTTGACCGGTGTTGACCACGGCGGCGATGGAAGTGGCGACCACCATCTTGAAGAGCTCGACGAGAGGAACCCATTGGTGGTGTCAATTTCACGAATCGAGGCTCCTATCACCGGAAATCGGCTCTCGAAAAGTCGGCGACGGCGGCGGCGTTGGATCTTCATTTTTCCGGCGTTGTTGCCCAAAATTGATTTGGGGTTTTTGATCTACGTGTTGTTCTGAGCATTTTGACACCGACCTTGCAACTCAACTCCGCCGGAATAGCGAGATCCGACGGCGGCGATGGCGACGGCGACGGCGAACCTGGGGCGGCGCGATCCGGCGGCTGTTGACGTGAAATGAAGCCTGGGTTTTGTTCTACTCTTCACCACGAATCCATTGGGACCGGAATCGTGGCATTTGGACGTCGGACGGTGGAGATACGGCGGTTTGAAAAATTCGGCCACCGGCGGCTTTGGGCGGCGCGTGCGGCGTGCTCCGGCATCGGTTCGGTCGACTCGGCCCACCGTTGGAATCAGCTCGTCGAGAGCTTTCCAATGGTGCCGGCGGTGTCAAAAACGGAGGCCGGATTCGATAGTTGGTCACTGTTCATCTTCGTGTGGTATGGGAGGGAGAAAATGTGATTTGGAAAAATATGGGGGCTATTTTTCTATAATCCCCAAAATTTCCTCCTTTATACTAATTTTTTTGAAAAATTTTAAGATAGGCTATACTGACTAATTTGGGCGTGCTGAACCCAAATATATCAGTTTTATCTTCATCCGAGGTCGTCTCGACCAGTTTCCCGATACTGTATAGTTCCCGGTCAAAAATTACTTTTTGTGCTCAAATGACTAATTTGAGCATTCTGATTCCAAATATATCAGTTTTATATCAAGAAGAGGTCATCTTGATCAATTTCTTGATACTGTGGTTAGGCCTACACTGTGTTGACACTGTGCACGCATAATGAGGCATTTTCGCGTGAAATTTCAAACACAGTCTCTCTTGACTAATTTGGACGTGCTGATTTCAAATTTATCAGTTTTACGTCCATCTGAGGTCTTCTGGACCAGTTTTCGGGATCTGCATGACCCCGTCTCGAAAAACGTGTTAGGTGCTCGATTGACTAATTTGGGCGTCCTGAGTCTAAATATATCAGTTTCGGGGCGAGAAAAGGTCGTCTTGACCCTCATCTCGATACTACGTATCCCTTAAACAAAATCTACATTTTATGCTCAATTGACCAGATTGAGCCTGCTGACTATTAATATATCAGTTTTATGCCAGATTAAGGCCGTCTTGGCCACTAACCTGACACTGCGTATCACACTGTTCACAAATCACTATTCGCTATCTGACTGACTAATCTGAGCGTTCTGACTCCGATTTTGTCAGCCTCTGGGCGAGAAGAGGTCATCTAGACCACTTTTCTCGATACTGTACATCTATTAGGGCAATTATCACTACTGCGCTCAGATGACCAGTCTGAGCGTACTGATGATTAGCTCATCAGTTCTGTATCATGAAATGGTCGTCTAGACCGGTTTCTTGATATTGCGTGTCTCAACGCATACTCACATAATAGGGTGGACCGATTTCACTGTCGATTACCCCTTTCACTGCATGAATAGTAATTAAACGTTACTATTCCTGTTTAATTCATTCAACTGAAAAGCACACTGTGCTTATTAACTTAATTACATCATTACATAGTAATTAAGTTTCATAATTCATGAGAGTCATTACAGTGGCTCTCGGCTCATTACACAGCCTTCTACACAGACTCTTACACGTGCGTGTGCAACGCAACACGGGCGTGTACATTTCAGACACGAGCATGTACTAGTTGAGACTACTCAACACGGCCATGTCTTTGAAACACATTCATCTATCTGAGCGGTACACAGCCTCTTACACGGTCGTGTACTTGACCATGTTTCTTAAATTTGCTAAAGAACATTAAATTATGTCCATTTTATTCCTTAATGACTTATTACATGGTAAGTAGGTGCCATGAAAATGGCGGTCATTACAACCTACCCCCCTTACAAAATTTTCGTCCTCGAAAATTAGAATAATTCCGGGAAGTCTCTTCTCATGTCTTCTTCCCATTCTCATGTGGCTTCCTCAACACTATGATTCTGCCACAACACTTTTACTAGCGGTATACTTCATTCCTAAGTACTTTCTCCTTTCTAACTAAGATCTGCACGAGTCTCTCCTCGTACGTCGGATCAGCGTATACTACAACGGATTCTTGGCTAAGAACATGGGAGCTGTTTGGCACGTACTTCTTTAACATCAAAACGTGAAAGACATTGTGCACTGTAACTAACTCGGGAGGAAGTGCTAGTCTATAAGCCACCTTCCGGACTTTCTCTATTATCTCAAGGGTCCTATGTACCTAGGACTGAGCTTTCTTTTATTTTCAATGCGCATCACCCCTTTCATGGGTGCCGCCTTGAAAAAGACCGAATCTCCTACTTGAAACTTGAGGGGTCTACGGCGCTTATCGTCAAAATTCTTCTGTCGACTGTGCGCTGTATCTAACGTTTCTCGTATCAGCTTCACGTCTGACATGGTATTCTTGATGATGTCCGAGCTAACTACTCGTTTCTCTCCAAACTCGTACTAATGAGCCAGAGATCTGCATTTCTTTCCACAGAGTGTCTCGTACGGTGCCATTCCTATCGAGGAATGATAGTTGCTGTTGTACGAGAACTCGCTCAATGGTAGCTTCTGATATCAATTTCCTTTGAAGTCTAGGACGCAGGTCTCAACATGTCCTCTAACATCTGTATGGTCCTCTCAGACTAACTGTCGGTCTGAGGATGAAATGCTATGCTGAACTCTCACTTGGACCGTAATGCGGCTTGAACACCTCGCCAAAATCTGGAGGTAAAGCGTCCACTACGATCTGAGACGATCGACTCTGGTATTCCGTGCCATTTCACGAACTGTGCCGCATAGATTTCTACTGGTCGTTCCACCGAGTAGCTAACTTTCATTGCTAAAAATCTAACTGATTTCATCAGTCTTTCTACAATCACCCAGATTGCATCATTATCGTTTGACGTCTTCGGCAATCCGATTACGAAATTCATCGTAATCTGGTCCCATTTCCACTCGGGTAGCTTAATTTTCTACGATTATCCTGCTGGGCGCTGGTGTTCTGCCTTAACCTTCTGGCACGTAAGGTATCTGGCAACGAACTCGACAATGTCATTCTTCATTTCAGGCCACCAAAAGCTTTCCTTCAGGTACTTGTACATCTTATTCGCTATCGGATGTACGGAATATGACGTCTCGTAAGGTTCCAAAAGGATTCGCTTCTTGAGTTCTTCATCTTTCAGAATACACACTCTATCTCTGTAGTAGAGTACGTCATCCTTAAGGATCTTAAACTCTGAACCCTTGTCCTCTATAGCTTCCTTTCTGGACTTGAGTAGGGACAAATCAAAATCTTGACCGATCTTGATCTCTTCTTGGAGCGTCGATTGGAGGGTCACGTCAGACAATCTCCCTATCAAAATCTTGATCTCGCTGTCGCATAACTCCTTTGTAGCGCTCTTGACAAGGCACTAATAGCCATAGGCATAGTAATATGCTTCTGACTCTACGCATTGACCACTTTATTGGCTTTCCCTGGATGGTATAGGATTTCACGGTCGTAATCCTTACCAACTCTAGCCATCTACGCTGCCTCATGTTGAGCTCTTTCTGCGTGAAGATACATTTGAGACTCTAGTGGTCGATGTAAATCTCGCACGTGACTCCGTACAGGTAGTGCCTCCATGTTTTTATCGTAAAAACTATCGCTACTAGCTCCAGATCACGCGTTGGGTAGCTCTTCTCAAGGTTTTTTGAGTTGTCGTGAAGCATACGCGACTGCTCTACCACTCTACATCAACACAGTTTCCAACTTGGTTTTAGATGTGGCGCTATAAATCATGAAGTTTTCCTAACCAACATTTGAAATGGTCAGCATTGAAGCGCTTGTGAGTCTTCATTTCAGCTCTTAAAAGCTTTCCTCACACTTGTCGATTCACCTATACCTCTTTCCCTTCTTGGTGAGCGCTGTGATCTAAGCAGCTAACTTTGAGTAGCCTTCGACTAAGTGTAGGTAACATCCTATTAGTTTAAAGAAACTGCGAATTCCCATTACGTTCCTCTGAGCTGGCCACGTGCTAACTGCATCAATTTTCGCTAGCTCCACAGATACTCCTTCCTTGGGGTCTACGTGGCCTAGGAAATGGACCTTCTCCAGTCAAAACTCGTACTTGGAGAACTTGGTGTATAACTGATGGTCCTGTTGCATGCGCAAAATGATAATTAAGTGCTCTTCATACTCTTCCTTCGTCTGAGAGTGTATAAGTATGTCATCGATGAACACAATGACAAACTTATCCAAATAGTCCTTGAACATGCGGTTCATCCGGTTCATGAAAGTTACTGGTGCGTTCGTCAATCTGAGCGACACGAACAGAAACTCATAATGTCCGTACCGCGTTTGAAAGGCTGTTTTGGGTACATCTTCTTTCCTAATTCGTAGTTGATGGTACCCTGAACGTAGATCGATCTTCGAGGACATTGCAGCATCTCGGAGCTGATCAAATAGATCGTCAACTCGCGGCAACAGATGCTTATTCTTAATCGTAATCCTGTTCAACTCTCTGTAGTCGATGCACATTCTCAGTGGTCCATCTTTCTTCTTCACGAATGGTATGGGTGCTCTCCAGGGTGAATAGCTCTATCGCATGAATCCCTTATCTATTTAGTCCTTTAGCTGGGCTTGGAGCTCCTTTAGCTCTATAGGGCCTATTCTGTAGGGGGCCTCAAAGATGGGGCTGATTCTAGTAGACGTTCAGTCTCGAACGAGATCCTGCGCTCTGGTTGGAGTCCTGCAAGATCTTCTAGAAATATCCCCATGAATTCCCTGACTATCGGTACGTTGTCGGGTCCTATCTCTATTCCTTGAGTCTTATCTGCTACGTATACTAGGAAGTCCGTGCATCCACTGGATTGTATCTCGCGAGCCTTCACTGCTGATATCATCGTCTTTGGTTGCTCTGGCGACAAACCCTTGTAGATGAACTTTTCACATCCGATTGGTTCGAAAACGATTTTTCGCCTTCAACAGTTTATGACAACGTTGTGTCCTAAGCTTTTTAGCAGAATCTGATGATGCAACGAATGGGTGGCTCCAGAATCAAGTAGAACTAACACATCAAAGTTGGTGATAGAAAGCTGGCCTGTCACCACTACAGAAGTTACAGCTTCAGGGTCATTCTTCGCGTAAGCATAGATTATCCCTTAGCTGTCTGAAGCTTTCAGTATGCCTTGTGTGATTGAAGGGTCTTCGATCCTAGTCTGGTTGGTGTGAAGTTGATTATTCCCAGTGTGGGGTTGATTCTGTCGATTCTGCAGGTTGGAGTGGCAATTTTTTTTTTTTGGCATAGTGGCCTTCCTTGCCACAGATGAAACAACCACTTACTCCTTGCTTACATTCTCCTGAGTGCCTCTTTCCGCATTTTGTGCACGTCGAGTTGGCTATCATTTCCTTCCTGGTCGTTTCTCTTCTGGGGGAAATTCTCCTGTGAATCTTGATTGCCTTAATTCCCCTTTTCTCTTGTTGTTATTACGGGAATGCCTACTATTCTGGCCGGTTCCCACATTCTGTCCTCTGTGTTGTAACTCGGGGTTTTACTTCCCCTGAGCCTGCTCAGCTTGCGTTTTCTCCTCCTTTCGTGCCTTAAAATTCTGCGCCTTTCGCTCCTTCTCATGAACCGATCAGTACTCAGTTCAGATAGCCTTGCTGACACATTCTGCTAGTGTCACTGGTCCGTGGCTTCGGCTACAGACCTAAACTGCGATTTCCATTTTGAACATCTTCAGCATTCGTCTGACTCTCTCATTTTAGTCGGTACTAAATCTGGAAAAAGTTGAGCCAGCTGCTCAAACTTCTTGACTGCCTCCATAACAGTCATACTACCTTTGCGCAGGTTGTTGAACTCGTCTTACTGCGCTGCTAGTGCTTCCTTGTTGAAGTACGTCTCCTTGAATTCCTCAATGAAATCGCTCCAGCTCATCTCTCTAATGTTCCTCCTAATGGTTACCATCTTCCACCACTAACGCGCCACATTGCGCAGGGTGAAGGATGCGTACATCACTTTCTCTCTCTATCTGTTAACCCTATAAAATCCAAGATTACTTGGATATCCGTTAGCCAATCATCGGCCTCTATAGGGTTGGTGATTCCTAAGAATTCTAACGCTTTCATGCGTCGGAATCTCTCATGCAAGTCACCTTCCCTAGGGATTGGCAAAAAAAAACAATTGCTGCTATGAGAGTAGCCATTACTATAGGCGCTAGTGCCTCCTGGGCTGGAGGAGCTGCTTGCTCCCTAAGAGTTTCTTGGGCTGCTGGAGCCTCCTGTGCTGGCGTCTCTACTGACTGTGGTGCCTGGGGTTGCTGGCCCAGCTGCTCTCTAAGCTGGTTTAGCTCCCGCTGCTGGTTCTCCATTATCTCTCGCATGGCTACAATCTGTGCTATCAACTCATCCTCTCGGGATGCTGGGTTTAACTAAGCTCTCGTTCTTGCCATGTTTTCCTATGTAACCCTATCGTACAGCGAAAAAGGAAAATATAAGTCTCTTAAATTCTGTACTTGGGACTCGTATCACATATCATTTTCTTTCTTACTTAACAATCTTACTTAAACATTATGGATATAAATATACCCACTATATCCACCTTTCTTTCTCTCATACTGTGATGTCAATACAATTGTCGCATTGTATTGGGACATCGTCTGAGTGCTAGGATTCATCCTGCACTTTCTGTCATATCATACTCACGCTGTGGAAAAAAATTATATCTGGCCCCTAGGGCAAAGCTTTACTACTTATCTCATAATATATTTCACATAATATATATACATATATTCAAGATTCTAGTTCAGTGGGAGTGACACACACTTCCCTTATACGATCCCAACAAGTACATTATGCTATAACTGACGGGGGAGAGCTATTGCTTCCCTCTATATATTTTCAAAACTAACATTCCCGCAGAAGGGTTACTACTATTGGAAGGACAATCCTGATTCAGTATCAGGCATCTCCTCATCATCACTATCGCTGAGTGAGTACTCCTCTGGGTTTTCCTCTTCTTCTCAGTCGAAACTGATCTCGTCATCGCTGGCTATGATGACTTGGGGTTCGTACATCCCCATCTATTCGTCATTACTAAAGCAGTTGGGGATCTCCTCTCCCTCATCGTCGGGATGGGCATCGGAAAGAGTCTTGTCATCTTCCTCTTCCATGGGGTGTTCGGGAGACATACGGGCTGGTTCGGGGTTCTCCATTGGCTCCCTATTGCCCTCGTGTACTTCTGGCTGGTGCTCGGCCATGAACTCTTCATCGGCCAGTTGGGGTGCTGGTCCTACCGGGTCACCCTCCATAATGGCGGCTGCTATAATGCCTTGGGCTTGTGTAGGGTTCCCGGGGTTGAGCACTTTTCTCTCGGCGTTCACTATCTCCTTAATAAGGCTTGCTAGTCCTATTTGATCGCTCTTCTAATTCTGTTTGGCAAGGTCTCTTTCTCTCTTTGAGTCTTCTTCTGTCTTGATCCACTTTTGTCTCGGCATGTATTGTAGAAGTCCATTTCGGTTCCTTGTAGCGAACAGCATACGTTAGAACTATATCGCCGGACATCAGCTGCAGTCTTTCAGTCCGATGAACAAATTCTCGTATATCCATAACTTTAGAGAACTTAGGCGGTTTCACTCCCTGCTTGCCCATAGAGAAAAACTGGGGCTGATGCTGGACTGCTCTCAGAGATTGGCTCGATCATGGTATGGCGAAACTCGACACAGTTAAGAGCTCATCCTGGTCATAAGGATCCCGATACACACGAGAGTATCTTCCTGAGAGATATCAACAGCCAACAGGACTCAGTTATCCTGGTCAATGGTGTACAATCAGGGAATCACTTTGATAACATGAAACTAGTCCTGACATTCTCATAGAGTGCAGGAGTACTGTTTGCCACTCGAAACTTGGTGGACGACTAGCCCTGAAGATCGGTACAACTCGAGCAGCAATTCATGTTCTTTCTCTGAGCAGTTTTCTAGCACTGCACGGTCGTGATTTTTCGTATAATGATCTCAGCATCTTTTCATCTTATCCTCGCCATCATAGATTTCGTCGTTTCATTACTATAAAATGTTATCTTCAATAGAGAAACATTTACTGACTAAAAATATAAAACTAACTTACTTGGACAGATGAGGCAGGCATGTGGCGATGTGAGGTAGGATGGCAGGAAACCGCTCTGATACCAACTGTGGCGCCCCGTGCCCTCAGCGGCCCGGACCGTCACTGAAAACTATATTACTTGACTTGCTTCTTTAGCTTTTACTTATACTTTCTCTTTAAAACCGATACTTAAACTTGCTGAATTTAATACCATAAATTTAGAGGGATTTTTTTTTTTTTTATATACACGTACATATTACTATTCACGTACGCATACTATTAAAATGCGGAATTTGAAAAACATAAGGATTTCAATTATACATACATAATTATATACTTGTTTATCTGATTACTATTCACCAGATACTATTTAAATATACTACTCGTACATATACTGTTTACTGTTCCAAAATACCGTTTAACCTTTACTATTCAAAATACTATTTAACTGTCACCATTCAAAATATTATTTACTCATACTGTGCGGAAGAATACTCGCGGTGTATCCATAACCTCATCCTCACATCCACCTCCGCCACCATCATCGTCCCTTGATGTTTACGCTATAGGATGCTTACCTACAGCATGAACACACTCCGTGAGCTTTACGCCCAGTAAGTACAACATGTTAACCGCAAAACATGTTTAAAACATAGCACATACGTAAAATCATAGGCATGACATATATCACTTAATAAATCACATACCATATAAGCATATTACATATCAGCTCACATATCATGTCATCACATAACATGTCATAACACTGAATATAAAACTTCACATACTTTATGCATAACAGGAGCATCGTGTACTGTATGAACTCTACTGAAAAAGAAAGCATAGCGAACTATAACTAATGCATGATCCGGTTATGTTCATTTATGCTTCAAACTTTTCTTTTCTTTTCTTGTCTATTTAGGGCCCATGTGTCAGTACCGTGTGCGCGCAGACCAACGGTAACGCCCGAGGTCAACTAATGCCGAAGAGCCATCAACTGATGCTCAACTTGTGGCCTGAACTTTCTTTAACTGGAAACCCCTTTGACTGAAGGAGCCGGTACGACACACCTATTTATTTCCATCTTGTTTAACTGTTCTAGCCATACGCTTCTCTAAGCTGTCCCCAATCCTACGCGGTAGGGATCTATGACTTCTATCTTGTTCTTTCATCAATCTACTCGATTGTGAAACTATATGCTCTTATGTATGCTGTGCAGCATCGTGTGCAAGATACATACTTAAAATACTGGAAAAGCATCATTTCAAATTCATTTTATCCATGCTGTAGGCGGAGTTGTACTTACCTGTCAGCAGACAGTTTATACTCTCGCCTTCATCACAATACAGGTACCTCCCTGTAATCATAATGCATTTACATTAACATTCACTCTTAGGTCACCGTGGTCATTAGTGACTAATAAAAATTCTCGTTATGTGGTACCGATCCTTGTCGGTACTAATTGCCCTCTTCTTAAGAATTTGATTTTCTAATCATTGTTAATTAATTTATTTACCCAATAAATTAATTAACATCGCTCTTAGGTCACTCTATCGTTAGGAACTAATAAACTTATCGTTGTGTGGTACTGATGCCTATCGGTACCCGACTGCTCTACTTTGGGAAATTTGATATCTAATTTTTTTTTAATCGTGCTTGATTAATTTGTCTACTTGACAAATTAATCACTGTCTCTCACTATCCCATTCCGACTTGGTCCTTGACTGGCTAACCGACCAGTCAACTGACTGAATACCTCTCGTATGACCATTTAGCCTATCGGGTTACCGTTACCGATGTAATCGCCCCAAATTTTATACTTCGATCGCACCTGTCCCTCGGGTGGTACTATTCTGACATAGGGGTCGTTTTCTTACATTACGAAATTTCTAATGGGGCGGTTCACTAATCCTCACAACGTCCATCCTTCTTTCCCGGACCTAGGTCATCGAGGGAGCTCGGGTTTCCATCCCGATCACATTTTCAGCCCTCGTTTCCTAAAATACCCCTTTGTGCCGTTTTAGAAATTTCGGCAGCATTTCCGCTTAATTTTTGGGTTTCCGGCGTTTAGGAAACGCCTCAAAACCATTTAACCTATTCTAACCTGCCACGTACTAAACCAGAGGCCTAATTTTTACGTAAAAACTCCGCTTTTTACGTAAAAATATTCACATTTTCTCACATTCTCTTTTTCGATATTTCACCCTTTTTTCTTACAATTCCTCAAGTCATTAAACCATAATTAATACATAATTATTTCCAATATTAAATTGAGGAATAAATAGATCAACACTACTACCAAAATCGTTCCCGTCGGCGGTCGGACGAACCGTTCGGTCTCGACCGTGCAATCTTTGAATCGTCGTTCTTCACTTTTGAAACTCCAGTTTGCAAATCCGATGCCGCGGATGTGTCCGGAACGTCGAAAATAGGCCAACGGGCCATTCTTCAATTTTCGGTCTCCGGTCGCCGTTGACCGGCGTTGACCGCCGTTGACCGGCGTTGACCGGCCGTTGACCGGCGTTGACCGGCCGTTGACCGGCGTTGACCACGGCGGCGATGGAAGTGGCGACCACCATCTTGAAGAGCTCGACGAGAGGAACCCATTGGTGGTGTCAATTTCACGAATCGAGGCTCCTATCACCGGAAATCGGCTCTCGAAAAGTCGGCGACGGCGGCGGCGTTGGATCTTCATTTTTCCGGCGTTGTTGCCCAAAATTGATTTGGGGCTTTTGATCTACGTGTTGTTCTGAGCATTTTGACACCGACCTTGCAACTCAACTCCGCCGGAATAGCGAGATCCGACGGCGGCGATGGCGACGGCGACGGCGAACCTGGGGCGGCGCGATCCGGCGGCTGTTGACGTGAAATGAAGCCTGGGTTTTGTTCTACTCTTCACCACGAATCCATTGGGACCGGAATCGTGGCATTTGGACGTCGGACGGTGGAGATACGGCGGTTTGAAAAATTCGGCCACCGGCGGCTTTGGGCGGCGCGTGCGGCGTGCTCCGGCATCGGTTCGGTCGACTCGGCCCACCGTTGGAATCAGCTCGTCGAGAGCTTTCCAATGGTGCCGGCGGTGTCAAAAACGGAGGCCGGATTCGATAGTTGGTCACTGTTCATCTTCGTGTGGTATGGGAGGGAGAAAATGTGATTTGGAAAAATATGGGGGCTATTTTTCTATAATCCCCAAAATTTCCTCCTTTATACTAATTTTTTTGAAAAATTTTAAGATAGGCTATACTGACTAATTTGGGCGTGCTGAACCCAAATATATCAGTTTTATCTTCATCCGAGGTCGTCTCGACCAGTTTCCCGATACTGTATGGTTCCCGGTCAAAAATTACTTTTTGTGCTCAAATGACTAATTTGAGCATTCTGATTCCAAATATATCAGTTTTATATCAAGAAGAGGTCATCTTGATCAATTTCTTGATACTGTGGTTAGGCCTACACTGTGTTGACACTGTGCACGCATAATGAGGCATTTTCGCGTGAAATTTCAAACACAGTCTCTCTTGACTAATTTGGACGTGCTGATTTCAAATTTATCAGTTTTACGTCCATCTGAGGTCTTCTGGACCAGTTTTCGGGATCTGCATGACCCCGTCTCGAAAAACGTGTTAGGTGCTCGATTGACTAATTTGGGCGTCCTGAGTCTAAATATATCAGTTTCGGGGCGAGAAAAGGTCGTCTTGACCCTCATCTCGATACTACGTATCCCTTAAACAAAATCTACATTTTATGCTCAATTGACCAGATTGAGCCTGCTGACTATTAATATATCAGTTTTATGCCAGATTAAGGCCGTCTTGGCCACTAACCTGACACTGCGTATCACACTGTTCACAAATCACTATTCGCTATCTGACTGACTAATCTGAGCGTTCTGACTCCGATTTTGTCAGCCTCTGGGCGAGAAGAGGTCATCTAGACCACTTTTCTCGATACTGTACATCTATTAGGGCAATTATCACTACTGCGCTCAGATGACCAGTCTGAGCGTACTGATGATTAGCTCATCAGTTCTGTATCATGAAATGGTCGTCTAGACCGGTTTCTTGATATTGCGTGTCTCAACGCATACTCACATAATAGGGTGGACCGATTTCACTGTCGATTACCCCTTTCACTGCATGAATAGTAATTAAACGTTACTATTCCTGTTTAATTCATTCAACTGAAAAGCACACTGTGCTTATTAACTTAATTACATCATTACATAGTAATTAAGTTTCATAATTCATGAGAGTCATTACAGTGGCTCTCGGCTCATTACACAGCCTTCTACACAGACTCTTACACGTGCGTGTGCAACGCAACACGGGCGTGTACATTTCAGACACGAGCATGTACTAGTTGAGACTACTCAACATGGCCATGTCTTTGAAACACATTCATCTATCTGAGCGGTACACAGCCTCTTACACGGTCGTGTACTTGACCATGTTTCTTAAATTTGCTAAAGAACATTAAATTATGTCCATTTTATTCCTTAATGACTTATTACATGGTAAGTAGGTGCCATGAAAATGGCGGTCATTACAAGTTTAAGTATCGGTTTTAAAGAAGAAGTATAAGTAAAAGTTAAAGAAGCAAGTAATATAGTTTTCAGTGACGGTCCGGGCCGCTGAGGGCACGGGGCGTCACAGTTGGTATCAGAGCGGTTTCCTGCCATCCTACCTCACATCGCCGCATGCCTGCCTCATCTGTCCAAGTAAGTTAGTTTTATTTTTTAGTCAGTAAATGTTTATCTATTAAAGATAACATTTTATAGTAATGAAACAACGAAATCTATGATGGCGAGGATAAGATGAAAAGATGCTGAGATCATTATACGAAAAATCACGACCGTGCAGTGCTAGAGAACTGCTCAGAGAAAGAACATGGATTGCTACCCGAGTTTTACCGATCTTCAAGGCTAGTTGTCCACCAAGTTTCGAGTGGCAAACAGTACTCCTGCACTCCATGAGAATGTGAGGACTGGTTTCACGTTATCAAAGTGATTCCCCGATTGTACGTCATTGACCAGGATAACTGAGTCCTGTTGGCTGTTGATATCTCTCAGGAAGATACTCTCGTGTGTATCGGGATCCTTATGACCAGGATGAGCTCTTAACTGTGTCGAGTTTTGCCATACCACGATCGAGCCAATCTCTGAGAGCAGTCCAGCATCAGCCCCAGTTTTTCTCTATGGGTAAGTGGGGAGTGAAACCGCCTAAGTTCTCTAAAGTTATGGATATACGAGAATTTGTTCATCGGACTGAAAGACTACAGCTGATGTCCGGCGATACAGTTCTAACATATGTTGTTCGCTACAAGGAACCGAAATGGACTTCTACAATACATGCCGAGACAAAAGTGGATCAAGACAGAAGAAGACTCAAAGAGAGAAAGAGACCTTGCCAAACAGAATTAGAAGAGCGATCAAATAGGACTAGCAAGCCTTATTAAGGAGATAGTGAACGCCGAGAGAAAAGTGCTCAACCCCGGGAACCCTACACAAGCCCAAGGCATTATAGCAGCCGCCATTATGGAGGGTGACCCGGTAGGACCAGCACCCCAACTGGCCGATGAAGAGTTCATGGCCGAGCAGCAGCCAGAAGTACACGAGGGCAATAGGGAGCCGATGGAGAACCCCGAACCAGCCCGTATGTCTCCCGAACACCCCATGAAAGAGGAAGATAACGAGACTCTTTCCGACGCCCATCCCAATGATGAGGGAAAGGAGATCCCCAACCGCTTTAGTAATGACGAAGTCATCATAGTCAGCGATGACGAGGTCAGTTTCAACTGAGAAGAAGAGGAGAACCCAGAGGAGTACTCACTTAGCGATAGTGACGATGAGGAGATGCCTGATACTGAATCAGGATTGTCCTTCCAATAGTAGTAACCCTTCTGCGGGAATGTTAGTTATGAAAATATATAGAGGGAAGCAGTAGCTCTCCCCCATCAGTTATAGCATAATGTACTTGTTGGGATCGTATAGGGGAAGTGTGTGTCACTCCCGCTGAACTAGAATCTTGAATATATGTATATATATTATGTGAAATACTTTATGAGATAAGCAGTAAAGCTTTGCCCTAGGGGCCAGATATAATTTTTTCCACAGTGTGAGAATGATATGACAGAAAGTGCAGGACGAATTCTAGCACTCAGACGATGTCCCAATACAATGCGGCAATTGTATTGAACATCACAGTATGAGAGAAAGAAGTATGGATATAGTGTGTATATTTATATCCATAATGTTTAAGTAAGATTGTTAAGTAAGAAACAAAATGATATGTGATACGAGTCCCAAGTACAGAATTTAAGAGACTTATATTTTCCTTTCCCGCTGTACGATAGGGTTACATAGAAAAACATGGCAAGAACGAGAGCTTAGTTAAACCCAACATCCTGAGAGGATGAGTTGATAGCACAGATCGCAACCATGCGAGAGATGATGGAGAACCAGCAACGGGAGCTAAACCAGCTTAGAGAACAGCTGGGCCAACCCCAGGCACCACAGTCAGTAGAGATGCCAGCACAGGAGGCTCTAGCAGGCCTGAAACTCTGAGGGAGCAAGCAGCTCCTCCAGCCCAGGAGGCACTAGCACCCATAGTAATGGCTGCTTTCGTAACAACAATTGTTTTTCTACCAATCTCTAGGGAAGGTGACTTATATGAGAGATTCTGGCGCATGAAAGCGTTAGAATTCGAAGGAATCACCAACCCTATAGAGGCCAATGACTGGCTAACGGATATCCAAGTAATCTTGGATTTTATAGGGCTAACAGATAGAGAGAAAGTGATGTACGCATCCTTCATCTTGCGCAATGAGGCGCGTCAGTGGTGGAAGATGGTAGCCATTAGGAGGAACATTAGAGAGATGAGCTGGAGCGATTTCATTGAGGAATTCAAGGAGATGTACTTCAACGAGGAAGCACTAGTAGCGCAGTAAGACAAGTTCAACAACCTGCGCCAAGGTAGTATGACTGTTATGGAGGCAGTCAAGAAGTTTGAGCAGTTGGCTCAACTTTTTCCAGATTTGGTACCGACTAAACGGAGAGAGTTAGATGAATAATGAAGATGTTCAGAACAGACATCGCAGTTTAGGTTTGTAGCGGACGCCACGGACTAGCGACACTAGCAGAACATGTCAGTAAGGCTATCTGAGCTGAGTACTGGTTGGCTCAGGATAAGCAGCAAAAGACGCAGAATTTTAAGGCACGAAAGGACGGAAAAACGCAAGCTGAGCAGGCTCAGGTGAAGCAGAACCCCGAGTTACAATACAGAGGACAGAACATGGGAACCGACTAGAATAGCAGGCATTCCAACAACAACAACAAGAGAAAAGGGGAACCAGGGCAACCAAGATTCATAGGAGAATTTCCCCCAGAAGAGAAATGATCTGGAAGGAGATGACAGCCAATACCTGACATGCACGAGATGTGGAAAGAGGCACCCAGGAGAATGCAAGCAGAGAGCAAGTGGTTATTTCATCTGTGGCAATAAAGGCCACTCTGCCAAAAACTGGCACTCCAACCTGCAGAATCGACAGAATCAACCCCGCACTGAGAATAATCAACTTCATACTGACCAGACCAGGATCGAAGACCCTTCAATCACACAAGGTATACTGAAAGCTTCAGACAGCTAAGGGAGAATCTATGCTTACACGGGGAATGACGTTGAAGCTGTAACTTCTACAATGGTGACAGGCCAGCTTTCTATCACCGACTTTGATGCGTTAGTTCTACTTGATTTTGGAGCCACCCATTCGTTGCATCATCAGATTCTGCCAAAAAAAAAAAAAAAAAGCTTAGGACACAACGTTGTCATAAACTGTTGAAGGCGGAAAATCGTTTTCGAACCAATCGGATGTGAAAAGTTCATCTATAAGTGTTTGTCGCCAGAGCAACCAAAGACGATGATATCAGCAGTGAAGGCTCACGAGATGCTATCCAGTGGATGCACGGACTTCCTAGTACACGTAGCAGATAAGACTCAAGGAATAGAGATAGGACCCGACAACGTACTGATAGTCAGGGAATTCATGGAGATATTTCCAGAAGATCTTGCAGGACTCCAACCAGAGTGCGGGATCTCGTTCGAGACTGAACGTCTACTAGAATCAACCCCATCTTTGAGGCCCCCTACGGAATGGGCCCTGTAGAGCTAAAGGAGCTCCAAGCCCAGCTAAAGGACTAAATAGATAAGGGATTTATTCGACAGAGCTATTCACCCTGGAGAGCACCCATACCATTCGTGAAGAAGAAAGATGGACCACTGAGAATGTACATCGACTACAGAGAGTTGAACAGGATTACGATTAAGAACAAGCATCTATTGCCGCGAGTTGACGGTCTATTTGATTAGCTCTAAGATGCTGCAATGTCCTTGAAGATCGATCTATGTTCAGGGTACCATCAACTACGAATCAGGAAAGAAGATGCACCCAAAACAGCCTTTCAAACGCAGTACGGACAATACGAGTTTCTGTTCATGTCGCTCAGATTAACGGACGCACCAGCAACTTTCATGAACCGGATGAACCGCATGTTCAAGGACTATTTGGATAAGTTTGTCATTGTGTTCATCGATGACATACTTATACACTCTAAGACGAAAGAAGAGCACGAAGAGCACTTAAGGATCATTTTGCGCATGTAACAGGACCATCAGTTATACGCCAAGTTCTCCAAGTACGAGTTTTGGCTGGAGAAGGTCCATTTCCTAGGCCACGTAGTCCCCAAGGAAGGAGTATCTGTGGACCCGATGAAAATTGATACAGTTAGCGCGTGGCCAGCTCAGAGGAACGTAACAGGAATTCACAGTTTCTTTAAACTAACAGGATGTTACCTACACTTAGTCGAAGGCTACTCAAAGTTAGCTGCTTCGCTCACAGCGCTCACCAAGAAGGGAAAGAGGTATAAGTGAATCGACAAGTGTGAGGAAAGCTTTCAAGAGCTGAAATGAAGACTCATAAGCACTCCAATGCTGACCATTTCAAATGTTGGTCAGGGAAGCTTTATGATTTAAGCGCCGCATCTAAAACCAAGTTGGAAACTATGTTGATGCAGAGTGGTAGAGTAGTTGCGTATGCTTCACGACAACTCAAAAACCTTGAGAAGAGCTACCCAACGCGTGATCTGGAGCTAGTAGCGATAGTTTTTACGATAAAAGCATGGAGGCACTACCTGTACGGAGTCACGTGCGAGATTTACATCGACCACTAGAGCCTCAAATGTATCTTCACGCAAAAAGAGCTCAACATGAGGCAGCGTAGATGGCTAGAGTTGGTAAGGATTGCGACCGTGAGATCCTATACCATCTGGGGAAAGCCAATAAAGTGGTCAATGCGTAGAGTCAGAAGCATATTACTATGCCTATGAATATTAGTGCCTTGTCAGGAGCGCTACAAAGGAGCTATGCGACAGCAAGATCAAGATTTTGATAGGGAGATTGTCTGAGATGACCCTCCAATCGACGCTCCAAGAAGAGATCAAGATCAGTCCAGATTTTGATTTGTCCCTGCTCAAGTCCAGAAAGGAAGCTATAGAGGACAAGGGTTCAGAGTTTAAGATCCTTAAGGACGACATACTCTACTACAGAGATAGAGTATGTGTTCTAAAAGATGAAGAACTCAAGAAGCGAATCCTTTTGGAACCTTACGAGACGTCATATTCCGTACATCCGTTAGCGAATAAGATGTACAAGTACCTAAAGGAAAGCTTTTGGTGGCTTGGAATGAAGAATGACATTGTCGAGTTCGTCGCCAGATGCCTTACGTGCCAGAAGGTTAAGGTAGATCACCAGCGCTCAGTAGGATAATCGTAGGAAATTAAGCTACCCGAGTAGAAATGGGACCAGATTACGATGAATTTCGTAGTCGGATTGCCGAAGATGTCAAACGATAATGACGCAATCTGGGTGATTGTAGATAGACTGACGAAATCAGCTAGATTTTTAGCAATGAAAGTTAGCTACTCGGTGGAACGACTAGCAGAATCCATGCGGCACAGCTCGTGAAACGGTACGGAGTACCAGAGTCGATCGTCTCAGATCGTAGTGGATGCTTTACCTCCAGATTTTGGCAAAGCATTTAAGCCGCATTACAGTCCAAATGAGAGTTCAGCACAACATTTCATCCTCAGATCTGTAGTTAGTATGAGAGGACCATACAGATGTTAAAGGACATGTTGAGACCTACGTCTTAGACTTCAAAGGAAATTGGAATCAGAAGTTACCATTGAGCGAGTTCTCATACAACAGCAACTACCATTCCTAGATAGGAATGGCACCGTACGAGACACATTGTGGAAGGAAATGCAGATCTGTGGCTCATTAGTACGAGTTTGGAGAGAAACGACTAGTTAGCTCAAACATCATCAAGAATACCATGGCAGACGTGAAGCTGATACGAGAAACGTTAGATACAGCGCATAGTCGACAGAAAAATTTTGACAATAAGCACTATGGACCCCTCGAGTTTCAAGTAGGAGACTCGGTCTTTTTCAAGGCGGCACCCATGAAAGGGGTGATGCACTTTGAAAAGCAAGGAAAGCTCCGTCCTAGGTATATAGGACCCTCGAGATAATAGAGAAAGTCGGGAAGGTGGCTTATAGACTAGCACTTCCTCCTGAGTTAGCTACAGTGCACAATGTCTTTCACGTTTTGATGTTGAAGAAGTACGTGCCAGACAGCTCCCATGTTCTTAGCCTAGAATCTGTTGTAGTATACGCTGATTCGACGTACGAGGAGAGACCCGTGCAGATCCTAGTCAGAGAGGAGAAGGTACTTAGGAATAAAGTATACCGCTAGTAAAAGTGTTGTGGTGGAACCATCGTGTTGAGGAAGCCACATGAGAATGGGAAGAAGACATAAGAAGAGACGTCCCGGAATTATTCTAATTTTCGAGGACGAAAATTTTGTAAGGGGGGTAGGTTGTAATGACCGCCATTTTTATGGCACCTACTTACCATGTAATAAGTCATTAAGGAATAAAATGGACATAATTTAATGTCTTTTAGTACAATTTAAGTAACACGGTCAGGTACACAACCGTGTGAGTGACCGTGTGCCATTCGGACTGTGTATCTATTAATAGCCGTGTGAGTATACATAGTCGTGTAGTGTAACACGGTCAAGTACACGATCGTGTAAGAGGCTGTGTACCGCTCAGATAGATGAATGTGTTTCAAAGACATGGCCGTGTTGAGTAGTCTCAACTAGTACGCGCCCGTGTTGCGTTGCACACGCACGTGTAAGAGTCCGTGTAGAAGGCTGTGTAATGAGCCGAGAGCCACTGTAATGACTCTCATAAATTATGAAACTTAATTACTATGTAATGATGTAATTAAGGTAATAAGCACAGTGTGCTTTTCAGTTGAATGAATTAAACAGGAATAGTAACGTTTAATTACTATTTATGTAGTGAAAGGGGCAACCGACAGTGAAATCGGTCCACCCTATTATGTGAGTATGCGTTGAGACACACAATATCAAGAAACCGGTCCAGGCGACCATTTCATGATACAGAACTGATGAGCTAGTCATCAGTACGCTCAGATTGGTCACCTGAGCGCAGTAGTGATAATTGCCCTAATAGATGTACAGTATGGAGAAAAGTGGTCTAGATGACCTCTTCTCGCCAATGGACTGACAAAATCAAAGTCAGAACGCTCAGATTAGTCAGTCAGATAGTGAATAGTGATTAGTGAATAGTGAGAAACGCAGTGTCAGGTTAGTGGCCAAGACGGCCTTAATCTGGCATAAAACTGATATATTAATAGTCAGCAGGCTCAATCTGGTCAATTGAGCACAAAATGTAGATTTTGTTTGAGAGATAAGCAGTATCGGGATGAGAGTCAAGACGACCTTTTCTCACCCCGAAACTGATATATTTAGACTCAGGACGCCCAAATTAGTCAATCGGGCACCTGACACGTTTTTCGAGACGGGATCATACAGATCTCGAAAACTGGTCTAGAAGACCTCAGATGGACGTAAAACTGATAAATTTGAAATCAGGACGTCCAAATTAGTCAAGAGAGACTGTGTTTGAAATTTCACACGAAAACACCTCGTTATGCGTGCACAGTGTCAACACAGTGTAGGCCTAACCACAGTATCAAGAAATTGGTCAAGATGACCTTTTCTTGATATAAAGCTGATATATTTGGAATCAGAATGCTCAAATTAGTCATTTGAGCACAAAAAGTAATTTTTGACCGGGAACCATGCAGTATCGGGAAACTGGTCGAGACGACCTCGGATGAAGATAAAACTGATATATTTGGGTTCAGCACGCCCAAATTAGTTAGTATAGTCTATCTTAAAATTTTTCAAAAAATTAGTATAAAAGGACGAAATTTTCGGGACTATTGAAAAATAGCCCCCATAATTTTTCCAAATCCCATTTCCTCCCCCAACACCACACGAGGATGAATAGTAACCATCAGTCGAATCTGACCTCCGTTTTCAACACCGCCGGCACCATTGGAAAGCTCTCGACGAGCTGATTCCAACGGTGGGCCGAGTCGACCGAACCGACGCCGGAGCACGCCGCACGCGCCGCCCAAAGCCGCCGGTGGCCGAATTTTTCAAACCGCCGTATCTCCGCTGTCCGACGTCCAAATGCCACGATTCCGGTCCCAATGGATTCGTGGTGAAGAGTAGAACAAAACCCAGGCTTCATTTCACGTCAACAACCGCTGGATCGCGCCGCCCAAGGTTCGCCGTCGTCGTCGCCATCGCCGCCGTCGAATCTCGCTATTCCGGCGGAGTTGAGTTGCAAGGTCGGTATCAAAATGCTCAGAACAACACGTAGATCAAAAGCCCCAAATCAATTTTGGGCAACAACACCGGAAAATGAAGATCCAACGCCGCCGCCGTCGCCGACTTTTCGAGGGCCGATTTCCGGTGATAGGAGCCTCGATTGGTGAAATTGACACCACCAATGGGTTCCTCTCGTCGAGCTCTTCAAGATGGTGGTCGCCGCTCCCATCGCCGCCGTGGTCAACGCCGGTCAAAGCCGGTCAACGGCGACCCGGAGACCGAAAATTGAAGAATGGCCCGTTGGCCTATTTTTGACGTTCCAGACACATCCGCGGCATCGGATTTGCAAACTAGAGTTTCAAAAGTGGAGAACGATGATTCAAAGATTGTGCGGTCGAGACCGAACGGTTTGTCCAACCGTCGACGGGAACGATTTTGGTAGTGGTTTTGATCCCTTGATTCCTCAATTTATTATTGGAAATAATTATGTATTAATTATGGTTTACTGACTTGAGGAATTGTAAGAAAAAGGGATGAAATGTCGAAAAAGAGAATGTTAGGAATGTGAATATTTTTACGTAAAAAGCGGAGCTTTTACGTAAAAATTAGGCCTCTGGTTTAGTACGTGGCAGGTTAGAATAGGTTAGATGGTTTTGAGGTGTTTCCTAAACGCCGGAAACCCAAAAATTAAGCGGAAATGCTGCCGAAATTTCTAAAACGGCATAAAGGGGTATTTTAGGAAACGATGGCTGAAAATGTGATCGAGATGGGAACCCGAGCCCCCTCGATGACCTAGGTCCAGGAAAGAAGGACGGACGTTTACAGGATTAGTGAACCGCCCAATTAGAAATCTCGAAATGTAAGAAAACGACCCCTAGATCAGAATAGTGCCACCCGAGGGACGGGTGTGATCGAAGTATAAAATTTGGGGCGATTACATCGGTAACGGTAACCCGACAGGCTAAATGGTCATACGGGTGGTATTCAGTCAGTTGACTGGTCGATTAGCCAGTCAAGGACCAAGTTGGAATGGGATAGTGAGAGACAGTGATTAATTTGTCAAGTAGACAAATTAATCAAGCACGATTAAAAATTAGATATCAAATTTCCCAAAGTAGAGCAGTTGGGTATCGCTAGGCATCGGTATCACACAACGATAAGTTTATTAGTTCCTAACGATAGAGTGACCTAAGAGCGATGTTAATTAATTTATTGGGTAAATAAATTAATTAACCCTGATTAGAAAATCAAATTCTTAAGAAGAGGGCAATTAGTACCGATAAGGATCGGTACCACATAACGAGAATTTTTGTTAGTCACTAATGACCACGGTGACCTAAGAGTTAATGTTAATGTAATGCATTATGATTACAGGGAGGTACCTGTATTGTGACGAAGGCGAGAGTATAAACTGTCTGCTGACAGGTAAGTACAACTCCGCCTACAGCATGGATAAAATGAATTTAAAATGATGTTTTTCTAGTATTTTAAGTATGTATCTTGCACACGATGCTGCACAGCATACATAAGAGCATATAGTTTCACAATCGAGTAGATTGATGAAAGAACAAGATAGAAGCCATAGATCCCTACCGCGTAGGATTGGGGACAGCTTAGAGAAGCGTATGGCTAGAAAAGTTAAACAAGATGGAAATAAATAGGTGTGTCGTACCGGCTCCTTCAGTCGAAGGGGTTTCCAGTTAAAGAAAGTTAAGGCCAAAAGTTGAGCATCAGTTGATGGCTCTTCGGCATTAGTTGACCTCGGGCGTTACCGTTGGTCTGCGCGCACACGGTACTGATACATGGGCCCTAAATAGACAAGAAAAGAAAAGAGAAGCTTGAAGCATAAATGAACATAACCAGACCATGCATTAGTTATAGTTCGTTATGCTTTCTTTTTCAGTAGAGTGCATATAGTACACGATGCTTCTGTCATGCATAAAGTATGTGAAGTTTTATATCCAGTGTTATGACATGTTATGTGATGACATAATATGTGAGCTGATATGTGATATGCTTATATGGTATGTGATTTATTAAGTGATATATGTCATGCTTATGATTTTACGTATGTGTTATGTTTTAAACATGTTTTGCGGTTAACATGTTGTACTTACTGGACGTAAAGCTCACAGAGTGTGTTCATGCTGTAGGTAAGCATCCTATAGCGTAAACATCAAGGGACGATGATGGTGGCGGAGGTGGATGTGAGGATGAGGTTATGGATACACCGCGAGTATTCTTCCGCACAGTATGAGTAAATAATATTTTGAATGGTGACAGTTAAATAGTATTTTGAATAGTAAAGTTTAAATGGTATTTTAGAACAGTATATAGTATATGTATGAGTAGTATATTTAAATAGTATCTGGTGAATAGTAATCAGATAAACAAGTATATAATTGTGTATGTATAACTTAAATCCTTATGTTTTTCAAATTCCGCATTTTAATAGTATGCGTACGTGAATAGTAAATACGTACGCGTATAAAAAAAAATTTCCCTCTAAATTTATGATATTAATTTCAGCAAGTTTAAGTATCGGTTTTAAAGAAGAAGTATAAGTAAAAGTTAAAGAAGCAAGTAATATAGTTTTCAGTGATAGTCTGGGCCGCTGAGGGCACGGGGCGTCACATATATAATATCTATAGTCTAAATAATGTAATAATGTTATAACTATTTCAAATAAATATCATCTATGGATAATAGTTTAACCATGAGCATGTATAATATGTTAATTATCAACTATTAACATAGTTTCATATACATGGTTAACTTCATCTTGACATCTAGAGTGAAATGTACACGTACAGCTCGAGCGGTACAGACATTTTGTGCAACTCTAAATGCACTATACGTGTGCATTTCCTAACAGGGAAGTAATATTTATCAAAACAATTTATGGTTAATAAGTTAAAAATAACCATATATATAATTATTAAGTAAATTATTTAATAATTATCATTCAATATATAGCTTAATTTTATAATATATAATTTTACTTAATTAATTGGTAAAATTGAGTAAAATTTATGGAAATAATTTAATCTGGTTAATCATGATTATTATTAATTATAAAATTGACTCACTATTTATACATGAGTCACAAAATTGGTAATATTTTATATATTAACTAGAATTTATTTTGTTATAATACTATTATATAAACCATAATTTTATAGGAGCCTATAGTCATATGTGTGGTGACTATTATTATTATACATATTAATAATTGTATGGTATATAATATATCGATATACCATAGTATACTTATTGAATATTAATTCATTGATTAACTCACTATAGTATGCTTATAATATATACCATACTTATTTATGGTATATAATTTTTTGGTTATAATTTATGGTATGACTATGTATAATTGTGGATAGTCACAAAATGAATACTAATAACTATAATCATTATATGAAATTATAATATATCCATAAGTATTTCCTTACAAATTTATTAATAATAATAATTGACAACCAATAATAGTTAAATTTACAATTATCGATATAGTTTTAGTATAAATTAATTATAATTAAAATTCATGATTGATAACATACATTGATAACCAATAATAATTTAAGGATCAATACATGATATTACAGGATTATTATAGTTAACCAATTAATATAATTCAATAATAGTTAACCAATTATAATGATAGTATATACCATAATATACTATCATAATTGTTAGCCACAATTATGATATATCAATAATACCATATATGATATTATATGGCATAATCATTGTAATAAAATTATAATTAACTATTATTGGTAACCATACAAATAATGTATAAGTATCACAAAAAGGATATGATTTTATTCAATTCAAATTCAAATAGGATAATCTTTCAATTTAAAATATAATTTTTTACATAAGATTATTTAGATATTTAAATTAATTATTCAAATAGTTAATTTATTTATATTTATTTAAAATTCAAATCAATCTCATATTTATTTGAATTTACTTCACCTATGAACAAGCTGGTAATACCATAGGCAGCCACAAATTAGTCAGGACGATCTACAATAACCTGCCCACCTGAGAGATAAATCCTTATATGGAAGGAAACATATGTGATGAATAGTATTTTATCCTAAAAGGTTGGTTGAAAATGATACTATTATGAGTCATCTTTGTCATAGAATTTTTACTATAATTGTATCAGAGAGGTGTTATACAATAAACTTGGGAAGGAAACAATCTATCCTTAACTGTTATATTATGCATTATAATTAATTTTAAACAATGATTATAGTATCATGTCTCGAATGAGTTCTCACCATTGAGAATGCATAGTTATTAAAAATGAGAATATCTCATCAATTACTTATAGAATTTGCTAAAAAATTGATGATATAGTTTAAACTGTTCTAATTGTTCAATGGTATCATTTAAACTATGGAATATCTGAGGCTTAACTATGTATTAATAACATTAATAGTCACCTCAATTTATAATATAGTCCATCAATATTATAGTATAATATAATATTGATGGACTATGTTATAAATTGGTTAATTAGCATAATTTTATGGTATTTTATAAATAATAGAATGAATAATAATATTTGGTTAACTATAATTACTCATGTTAATAATAGGCTTATTATGGTATATTAGTTTTTGAACATTTATTAATTATGTATGAATGGTAACATATTAATATAATTTTTAGATTATATGGAGGTTAATTCAAATTTCATGATAATATTTTACCAATGTTTATGTAAGACTAACTATAGTATATATAATTACATATTATGATGCTTATCATATTAATAGATAATATATATGGTAACCAAATATCAATTATCTAATTAATAGTTAATTCTATTTAAATATTACTATATATGATAAATTTCTCATCAACTAATAGTTATATTTATATGGAATTATTAATACTAATCATCTGTTGATACTTGTTTAACATATTATAATTGGTAATATCAATGATAACATATATTATGTAGATATTAGTAGCCAATTTTTATAAATATTTCAATCATATTATTAATAGTTCTAATATCTACATAATATATTATTAACAGCATCATACGTTTTCTTATGGTTTAACAATTTTTTGGGGTGTAATGATATTATATGGTTATTCGATATAATCATATTATATTAACTAGAATTATTATGGTTAACTAATATGTGACTATCAATTTTGAATAACCATATGTCATCTAATGTTAACCAATATAATATAATCACCAACATAGTATTAACATTGTGAAGGAAGTAATTCAAATATTACCATGATAATCACATATTAGTTTAACATATGATTCTAGTCACAATGTTATATTGAATAATATCATATATTATAAATATAAGTTTACTATGATTAGAATTATTTGGTATACCATAATAATTTACTATAGTATTTCATTAATACTCAGATATATGATTATTCCATGTGAGTCAATATTATATGTATATAATTATTAGTATAAATTATAATTATTGGTAACCATACAATGTAATGATTATAACATGACTAATGTATAATCAATATGGTTATACTCAATATTATAATATCTAGCATGGAACATATACCTAATGAATACTATATCAAATGAATTATATTTGAATTATATTTGGCCTGTACCATACTTATTTATGGTATATAATTTTTGATATAATATGGATAAATTTCAATAAATTGCATAACAAATATTGGTTATTAATATTTATGTGATACTTATATGTTAATTATAGTAACCATGTTATTAACCAAAATTGGAAATAATATATAGTAAATAATATGATTAATATTATGGGATTGACAATCATTAACATACTTAAGTTAGTGACCTTCGTAAGTAATTTGGTTATATTATCAATATATAAATATTAAATATGGCATTATGTGATAATACATGTTAAATTACATAATATCATAGATATTATGATACGATAATATTATATAACAATTTGATTAGATATTAGTATGTATATTTTATCATGGTAATATATATCTTAACCAAATTAACATTGAAATTTATCCATATTATATCATATTAGTATGTATATTTTATCATGGTTAACTATGATATACATAATTGGGATATGGTATTACAAATATGTATATTACTATAATATACTATAGTATGATAATTGGTGTATCAAATATGTAAGCTTAATACTATAATATATATGGTCATATAGTACCATATATATACCCTACTAAGTATGGTATATGCTCAAATGAATACTTATATTGTCATAATTCACTTATGGATTATATAATAATTATATAAATATACAAATATACCTATGCTAATATAATAATATACTATATTAAACATGGATATAGTCATATAATATAACCCTATATGGTGTTATATTATATATTCACAATGTTTAGTTACCATTGTTAGTAACTAAATATTGATATTCATCAATGATATTGGTATAATAATATCCCTAAAGTATCAATATGTATTATAATTAGTATGATATGGTAAATCGACATATCATAATAATATGATTATAAGTTATTCTATATAAATTATAACATACTATGATTATAAAATAGTATACTTATGGTTTATTTATATTATAATCATTTGGTATATACAACGAATACAAACTGATAATATTATAATACTTTACACGGTAATAGTATACCAATGTTTATATTATTAAATATTATTATAATTTAATTGCATAACATGGTTATATTTTATGTTTAAATATTATTTTATATCAATTATGTTTAATATTATTACTATTAATTAGATAATTGATATTTGGTTACCATATATATTATCTATTAATATGATAAGCATCATAATATGTAATTATATATACTATAGTTAGTCTTACATAAACATTGGTAAAATATTATCATGAAATTTGAATTAACCTCCATATAATCTAAAAATTATATTAATATGTTACCATTCATACATAATTAATAAATGTTCAAAAACTAATATACCATAATAAGCCTATTATTAACATGAGTAATTATAGTTAACCAAATATTATTATTCATTCTATTATTTATAAAATACCATAAAATTAATTATTATAATTTTAATAATATCTGTTTTCACCAATATAATTATAGTTAATATAATGATAACATAACATTGTGAGGTAGGTATTATCGACATATAATATCAAATTAGAACTAAAGAGTTCTATGGTTTATAACTGAGTATATTGTATGAGTATTATTATTAGAATACTTTGATATCTAGATGTAAATTATATTAGTCAAATATATGTGTTATCACCTATGCTTATATAATTGGTAACTAATATTGGTATGATTGTATGCACTTGGCATATATATTATATTATAATAGTCATAGCTTATTATATATATAACAAATATTAGTTATATGACTATGACTATGACTAATTCAACAATGATGATAATTATAGGACCAAATGCTATTATAACAACATTAGTTTATATGGTATACTATGGTATATCGATATATTATAATATCATGTATAAGTAATAATTGTATAGTCACAATGTTTAACCATATGGTTAAGCAATATTACATGATTAACCATATAATTATAATTAATAATATATGTGTATACTATGAACTATAATATGTATAATCATACCAAATAATATAAGTTAATTATAGTGTTCTATAATATAATCATATGTTAATCACCATACTTATCGATATTAGTCAAATATCGTGAATAATTATAATATTGATTATAATTTACCATAGTAACAAATACATATGTGACCATATAAGGTGCTTATATAATACCATATATACATGCTTATAGTGTGACCAATATTATATAACCATGATTGAATTGGATAGTAATATCCATAATTAATAATTGGTCATTATAATACTTTACCGCCGTGTAAAGTATTATAATATTATCAGTTTGTATTGGTTGTATATACCAAATGATTATAATATAAATAAACCATAAGTATACTATTTTATAATCGTAGTATGTTATAATTTATATAGAATAACTTATAATCATATTATTATGATATGTCGATTTACCATATCATACTAATTATAATACATATTGATACTTTAGGGATATTATTATACCAATATCATTGATGAATATCAATATTTAGTTACTAACAATGGTAACTAAACATTGTGAATATATAATATAACACCATATAGGGTTATATTATATGACTATATCCATGTTTAATATAGTATATTATTATATTAGCATAGGTATATTTGTATATTTATATAATTATTATATAATCCATAAGTGAATTATGACAATATAAGTATTCATTTGAGCATATACCATACTTAGTAGGGTATATATATGGTATATAAGCATGTATATATGGTATTATATAAGCACCTTATATGGTCACATATGTATTTGTTACTATGGTAAATTATAATCAATATTATAATTATTCACGATATTTGACTAATATCGATAAGTATGGTGATTAACATATGATTATATTATAGAACACTATAATTAACTTATATTATTTGGTATGATTATACATATTATAGTTCATAGTATACACATATATTATTAATTATAAATTTTAAAAATTGGTAAATAATCATATTAATTATAAATTTTAAAAATTGGTAAATAATCATATTTGTAATAATATGTTCACAATATTAACTACCATAAATAGTATCATATAGTATACTTTGAATAGGTATACTATATCTTGAGTAACATGGTTTGACAATTATAGTTAATATGGTTGACCAATATAATGACTAAATTATATTATAATAGATGGTATATCGATAATTGTATATTATAATATGGTTTATTTATATTATATACCATAATTTATACTGGTATCACCTCGGTGGACCAAGTATGTTATTCGATATATCACTAGCATAATAATCCATGTATGGATATCTCAAATGGACTATAATTATCATGTTATAATATGATGATAATTATCATGTTATAATTATTATATCATATTTGACTAATATGTTATAATATGGTTTAACATATTAATAACAAATATATGTGTTATGCTCTTTAGTTCTAATTATCATAAATATAATTATTTATAATCATGTGATAATTATAGATATTATATTTAAGTTAGTGGTCATGATTAACCAATTAAATATAATAGTCATAATTGAACATTGGAATTATTAATATTTAAACTACCATTGTTTATGGTATAAATATTATATTAATTATAATAATATATTATTTTAATGGCATAAATATATAAGTTAGTGGTATTAGATATAATCCATATAATTATGGTCATTAATATTGGTCATGATATTAATCAATATAACCAAAATTGGATATAATATTTACATATTATATTGGTTACATAATAAATATTGTCAATCATATGGTTATAATTAATCGTAACCATGTCTATGATTAATATGATTAGTTAACAATAGTATGATCTAGGTCAATAAATATAATTGAGATTTATATGTCATCAATATTTCAAATTAATGATTATATATAAACTAAATATATATTATTTCCAATTGTGTTATTTAACACAATTGGTGAAATTTAATATTAATATTTGATAATAAAATATTGTTAATATCCACTAATAATTATTTAACCAATTGTGTTAAATAGTGGTTTACTCGGAATATCAATCATAATCCGAGTATGATATTTATATGGTCAATATTTGGTTATTATTAGTTAATCATTATATTATTTTCATATAATCTTATCTAAATGGATCAGTTTATAATCCTATGTATAATTAAGTACTCAATATTTGAGTAATTCAAACTTAACAATGTTCCATTTATTAATCATATAAACCATACCTTTATGTTATCTAATATTATTAATTATGTTTGACCATATTAACTATAGTTTTTATCTATAGTTCAAATTAACTATAATTATTTATAATAGATATAAAATATGATTGAAATAATTAATTTTATCTAGCCCACTAATATTATTCAATTATTAGGGTACTATTAATAATAAAATTATGGTTTATTTCATTGGTAACCATGTGTGCAATCATTTTTATGAGTTTATTTGACTATATAATTTGACTTATTTGAAGGAGACAATTCAAATATTTGGTTAACTATATAATTATTATATAGTTGATATCCCATTCATATATTAGTTATTCAAATAAGTCAATTTGAACTATAATTAATTCTGGTTATTAATTTTTGGTTCAATGGTTTATAATAATTCTTATGATTGGTTATAGATTAACATTTGATCTATATGTATAAATAATGAATGTCTTAATGTATATGATTGGTTGGTGATCTATTAAATATCTCATTAATAACCATTTGATCTATAATGTTAATTTTGATGTTCATTGGATGTGTGCATATGATTGGTTGCTTTCTGTTATACCATGATCTTCTTAGTCTTGCAGGATATTCCAAGGAGACACTATAGATGACTATGCATTTATTATTTATGGATAAGGTTCAAGTACTTATGAGATACTATTATAGGTTATTCAGTACAAGGCTAAGTTATCACCGGTAAAATTACTATATTGAGATTATTTTTAATACATAATTGAATTAGTGTGACCAATATATGGTTATAAACAAGGATAAATTATCATGACTAATATCGATAAATGAATAATATACTTAATGGAGTCAATATATCAACTCCAATTCAAACTGATGACTATTATAAAAGTCCATTGTAATTATAGTAACCATATAATGATAAATTAAATATTATATGATAAGTTAACCATGCGAATAGTTGATGACCATATAATCATAAATATGGGAAGTAACAAATGATAAGTATCACCTCGGTGGACTTTTCTTGATCTACATATACCATTGAAATAATTATTATAATATTATCTTTCCACATGTTCAATTATTGGTTATCGATATTAGTCATAGCAATATTATAGATGCTTAAGTTACTATATGTATGGTTACCGATTATATCTTATATTATAATATAATATCAATAATTTATATTGATATTATATTACTGATAATATCCATTTTATAATAATCATATGTTAATAATATTGGATATTATGTTAATAATATTGGATATGACTAATATTTGGTATGACTAATATAATTATATTAAGTATAATTATAATTATAGTCCAAATATCACAGTGACATATTAGAATAATATATTAATATTATAGTTAACAAATCTAGTTTCATATCAATTATCAATATAAATCATAGTTATTAAGTAGATGTTTGGTGAAAGCATTTTTTGGCATTGCATTTAAATGCAATGTAATTTTCTCCCAAATACAAAAACATTTCATTCAAATACCAATCACATCACATTTTAAATCTAACACAATCACTATTTATTATTTCACTTTTTCTATTACTTTTATTAATTATATCATATATTCCCTCTCCCTCCTTTTTTTCTCTCTACTTTTACCCATCACATCACATATTTATTATTAAAATACAATTTAAATATTTTTCCCCCAAACACACATTGCATTCAAATGTAATGCTAATACTTTTCCTCCAAATACAAATTGCATTCAATGTATTACATTCAAACGCAATGTAAATACAATGCGTTCACCAAACGAACCCTAATAATACTATATCAAATATCATAGTGATATTTGATATAGTATCAAATTTATTAAATTATATTTAATTAATATAAAATTAGGCTGCGAATTATAATTTTATTATAATTATATGGTTATTGAACATATACCATACTTATTATATGTATAATCAATATTATAATTATCGACAATATTATAGTATGCCAAATATTTGTATATACTATGGTCATACCAATTATTACATATAATTATAGTCCAATGGATAGTAAGCATAGGATAGTAAGCATAGGTATACCATGCTTATCTATTATAGTGTGACTATTAATACTCTATTTTCTAATGATTGGTATGACCATAGTATATACAAATATTTGGCATACTATAATATTGTCGATAATTATAATATTGATTATACATATAATAAGTATGGTATATGTTCAATAACCATATAATTATAATAAAATTATAATTCGCAACCTAATTTTATATTAATTAAATATAATTTAATAAATTTGATACTATCTCAAATATCACTATGATATTTGATATAGTATTATTAATAACTATGATTTATATTGATAATTGATATGAAACTAGATTTATTAACTATAATATTAATATATTATTCTAATATGTCACTATGATATTTGGACTATAATTATAATTATACTTAATATAATTATATTAGTCATACCAAATATTAGTCATATCCAAATTATTAACATATGATTATTATAATCATACATATATTCATACCAAATATATCCAATATGACAATTATATAATTAGTATACAAATATAATTATACTTATATGGTTAAGTATGTTTAATCATACTTATGAACATAAGTATTGTGATAACACATATATTTGACTAATATAATTATTATATTATATTATACTATATTTTTATATTATAAATTATAATAGTCATATTATAATATGGTAACAACTATATGAATAATTATCGATATATCATGATATTATTTTATTATCATACTATATACAATTATTTACCATATCAATGGATTTTCCATAACTTAAATTATTAACTACTATTATCACTATTACATAATATGCATGATAACATATTTACTTGATAACTCGTATTAATAATAATATTAGTTATAAATATAAACAATGGTAGTAATTATATTAACTACTACCAATAATAGTCCAATTATGGTTACCATTTGTATTAATGATAATCACTAATGATAATATATGTATATAGTATATCAAATATGTAAGCTTAATATCCACATAATAATTGGTTAACCAATAATATCATTATAACCAATCATATTTATGATTAATATAATACTATTAGAAAATAGAGTTATTTATAATTTGGTTAATAACATGGTTATATTTTATGTTTAAATATTATTTTATATCAATTATGTTTAATATTATTACTATTAATTAGATAATTGATATTTGGTTACCATATATATTATCTATTAATATGATAAGCATCATAATATGTAATTATATATACTATAGTTAGTCTTACATAAACATTGGTAAAATATTATCATGAAATTTGAATTAACCTCCATATAATCTAAAAATTATATTAATATGTTACCATTCATACATAATTAATATCTGTTTTCACCACATTATAATAACTATATGTAACTATTGGTAACCAATTTATTAACATAATATTAATTGTGTTAGTCCATTTAAAAATGATGGTATTTTAAGGAAATACTTAGGTATTATAATATACCAATTATTGGTATATGTTGGTTTATAATTATATTGACTCACAATGACATTGTGACTATTAATATGACATACAATGATAATACTATTAATATTATCGATATTGTTATAATCATTATATGAAATTATTTCATATATGACTAATATGACTATCAATATATGGTCATAGCTTAATGTGATATTTGAATACCATGATAACAAATAATAGTATATATAGTTACATTATTGGTATAATAATATCCCTATATCATGATTAACCAAATGTAAGTATGGTAATTTATTAATATAACAAATACCATACCAATTTGTATAATAACATATACTTATTGGTGGTATTCACATTAACATACAAATATTAATTATATTAAGTATACTCAGTATATTATATTGTATGGTGTAATATTATAATGTTAATTTGATTATAATATGATTATAATTGATAAACCACATGGTGATAACAATAATTGTCGATAATATTATATTATTGATACTATTATAATCATACTAAATATACCATAGTATTTGTTCTATAGTCCATTATTGGTAACCATACAATTATTAAATATTTGTTAATCATTTGGTAAGAGTTTAATTGTCGATAATTTCATGGTCATCATAGTATTATCATTGTATGTCATATTAATACTTATATAATAACTATATTATTAATGCATGTTAATAATATTATTATGACCAATATTATTATGGTTATACCAACCAATATTATATAATAATCAACATTAGTCATTATTATACCATTAACTTTGATGACTAATATATGTTAATGACCATAAATATACCATTGTTTATATTATTATAAACCATATATTAATAATATGGTAACATAATTATATTTATTGGTTAATATCAAAGTTACGATTAACTAATATAATTATATCAATCTCAATTAATTATATTTTATTATATCATACTAATATGATTATACATGCTCTATATAATATCAAAGTATACTATATGGTTAATAACATATAATTCCATCATAATATTATTATAACTATAATTTAGTTACTGATATACCTATGATTATTCAAACTAATCAATTACATTTGAATCATGTTATATAACAAAAATTAATATACATAGTTAATTTTTAGTTAATTATAGTAACTAAATTCTAGATATCATTACTCAACGTTAATTTATGAAGTCACTTATTGATATAATTTGGAGTACTATATACCATAATTTATATGTACTTAATTATACACTTATTAATATTATTTCTCATGTATATTATTAATATTATACATAATTTATAATCATAGATTAGAGTAACCATTCAAAATGATTGATAATAATAGGATTAACTATAGTTTATTAATCCTATGTATAATTAATGGGGTTAATATCATACTAATTAATTTTGGTCTAATTAATATTATAATAATAATTGAGTCAATTTTATTAATGATATAATAATCTCCTACATTAATATTATAATTTATATTAACTAAAATGATTGGTTTATAAAATTATGGTTTATATAATAGTATTATAACAAAATAAAAATCAAAAATTAATTTTTGGTTACTTGATAAATTATATACCTATAGTACTTGAACCTTATCCATAAATAATTTTTTGTGATAATAATTATAGATATGTTAAATTAATTGGTATATTATTAATTTAACAGGACAATGGTTATATTATACATATTCCATAGTTTATTGACTCAATTATGTATTGTTATAATACTCTCCATCAATTTTTTCCACAATAAACCATTAATATTATACATGATATTATAACCGACATAGTAAGCATACTATGGTATATCGATAACCAAATATTAGTATATTATCAAATATAGACATGTTTAATATTTGATTTTGACTAATATATTACCAATAATTATTAATTATACATACTATTATTATTTTATACACATATATATGTATTATCATCATTGGTATTTTTATGATTAATATATTTGTATAAATTAACATACAAATATATTAATAAGCTATAATCATGGTTAAATATTCAAGTTAATGATTGTATAATGATATATAATAGTGTCCATATGGTATGAAAGTATTATCATAGGAAGTGACCAAGCTTAATAAATTATAATAGTATAGAAAGTATTATCATGGTAAATTATATCAATGGTTAATTATAACATATTATTGTATGTTATAATTATATGGTTATCAATTGTTCATAAAGATAGTGTTCTCATATGGGGTTTTTTTTTTTTTATTTAACTTGAGGGTTGTTGAATTTGAACTCTAAACTTTTAAATGAAGTTAAGTATGTCACCATAATTGAATACTCTATTTATCATATTATAATAATTATATGGTATAATTATAGTCACTTATGGATTATATGGTGTACTCGACGGATATTAACTCAAACATTGTGACTATCACATTAACAAATATTTAATAATTGTATGGTTACCAATAATTAACCAATTTAGTTAATATAATTAACCATGTATATACCATGTTATAATTAATATACATATATTTGTTATTAATATTGTATTAAATAGTTGATGACCATATAATCATAAATATGGGAAAAAGTATATACCATGTTCAAGACCAAAAATTATAACATACAATGGTAAGTATATCAATGGATTTGTGATGAGAATTAACTATTATATGTCATACTAAATATAATATAATTGTAAATAATTTACATCATATTAATAAGCATAGGTATGATGATAATAGTATAAACATTGACAATTATTTAATACAATATTAATTATATTATTAGAAGGTTTAATATATGTGTTAATATTAATATAATTATTAATATTACATGTTCAACACATATATTTGGTGTAAATTATAATATCCTCTAGTCCAAGCCTTAAAGGGACGTGAATAATTGTCGACAATAATACCATAGAACTCCCTAAACTGGGGAAGTCGCTTGCTTCCGTCCCATTGAGATATAATAAACTATGCATTCTCATTCATAGATTTTATCAAACTTGCGCATTAGCAAATATGGTTATAATACTCTCCATTCAATGGACATTTATTCATTCCTTGGTTACTTAATATATGTAGTTTGGAAAAACTATCCTTAACTATATGAGTCAATATTTAACAAATATTAGATGTGAATTTGAGTCAAACTATGTGAGCATTTGGATGTAACATTTATATAATACTCTTAAGGATATATATTTGGAGTACTATATAATATTTACATAACTATAGTGTCAATGATGTTATTTTATTATTTAAATTGAGTACGAGAAAATATAATAATGACTGAGTACTCGATATTATCTAACTCATTATGTATAAAATATGGTAAGAAAACGATGGAATTATAGTTAATTAGTTTACTATAATATAATATTTAAGTTATTATTAAATAATTTAGTTAATAATAATATAAATAATATATGATTTCAATCATATTTTAACACAAGCAATCAGGATATAATTATAAAAATTGACCAAATTATGGAATATCAATCATAATCCGAGTATGATATTAATTATACATAACCAAATAATATTGGTATCATAATTTATATCAAAAAATTATGAACAAATCAAATAAAAATAAGTGGTTAATAATATTAACCTATGATATAGTCCAAATAATAGTTAACGTTAGGAAGTCACTTGGTAATTGTCATAAATATCATAATATTATTAACATTGATGATAATATCCGAAACATAAGTTATACTAACGTTAGTTTATGAAATCGAAAATTGACATGACCACTAACTTAAGTATGGTATAATTATATTATCAATATATTATCGATAATAATTGAACATGGTATATACTTTGAGCATGGTATAATTGATATTATTATTAAGTTAACTTTGGTAAATAATATATATTAATATTTAGTTATACCATTATATTTAAATATATAATTAACCAAGCTTATTAATATTGGAATTAATATGTTATTCAATATGGATAACTATTAATGATTATTATTAATCATAACTCATAAATATGATTAATAATAATCATTAATCATAGTTAATATTAATCAAATATTATTGGTTTACCATATAATATCAAAGTTAGGTAAATATAACCATTAGAGTTAATAATTATAATAATACCATTTAAGTTTCAAAAACCAAATTAATATTATGGGATATTATTAATGGTTACCATATTTGGTTAATTATGAATAACCAATAATAATTATCAATATAACCAATCGTGAAGTCCATATTTATAATAATATAAATATGACCAAATGATTAATATACCATTCTTGGTAATTAACTTATAGTGACATATACATATAATTTGGTTAATAACATGGTTATATTTTATCTATTATAATAAACTATTATAACCAATAAGTTACATAATTATAATAATATTAATTTAAGACTATGCATATATGTATATCAGTGAGTTCTCTAAAATATATTATAATTATAATCGACTATTTCATATAAATAATCATTAATATTAATCTATTTATTATAGTCATTTATAATAAATATTTATTAGGTTATACCATATTTAATTATATTATTCAAATATAATTTATATGTTATTATAAATATCAAATATTATGATATTATTAATATAATAAGTTTGGATCAATTAGCTTACTAATATCAATGTATGGTTTAAATATACTTAATATAATAAAATTATTTGGTATAATTTTTTGATATAAATTATGGTTTATATCAAATTAACTAATATTATATAATATAATATGATATATTATTATGTTAAATTAAGCTAATTTATGGTTTAACATAATTTTATTATGGTTAAATTAATCAATAGCCCAATTATATTTAACCATATAGTTAAATATATCATGGTACGCATATGATTGGTTAGTCAATAATATAATTGATAAATTTATAATAGGATTAGTTGATTAGATGACAGTTAAATATAGTGTCTTTGGAATATAATGATCCCCAATCATTGTTAGATCGTATTAACTAAAAGACTTATACCATATATTATTCATACTATATTATAATTGTAGTCAATAATAATAAGTTATAATTATTGGTTATAATTATATGGTATATACATTATTTATAATAATAATATTCAATTATGACTATTATTACTAATATTAATAACATTGGTTAACTCCATACACATGGTTAAATATTCAATATTAATTATAATTAATACTTATAATAGTATGGTAACCATAATTAACCATGGTACAAATATAATTATACTTTAGGTGATTATAATTAGTCGTGAATATATACCAATTTGTATATCGATAATACTTAATATATAAACCAAATGCTATGAGCATGTATATATAGTATCAAGCATGATTGTATAAAATTGTATTTATGTATGTTATAATTTACATAAATAATATATCCATGAGTAACTAACTATTTTCTTAAGTTAACTAATACATATAACTTAAGTATGGTATAATTATACTTAACCTGTAAATATGCATGTAAATAATTACATAAGTTATGTATAATAATAATTAACTAATATTATTATTAATACTATTATCATCATAGTTAATAGAATTATGGTTAATTAATTGATATTAACCAATTATATACTAACTTAAGTATGGTATGGGATTATATTTTTATGATATTATTATATTAATCATTAAGTCATGTTAAATATGATTATCAATAATTAATATAATAACTCATATGATTAGTTAACAATATAATCATGTCATAATTATATGCGTTCAAGGTTATATATTAATGCCAATGGTTAACCATAAATTAACTATAAATATTAATAATTTGGCTATGGTCATTAACGTTGAATTTTGGTTAATAAATTTAATAGACTATAGGCATTAACTACATTATAATGCCTATTGACTCAACGTGTATACTTTAGTTACTTCTAAAGTATACTAGACTTCCAAATAATATATGGTAACCAAATAATATTAATTATTATTATTAGTATTAATAATAGCCAAAAATAAGTATGATATTTGAGTACATCATAATATATCATACTAACTAATAGTTTGATAAACCAAATATCTAGTTACACTGACGTATGTGGCCCCATGAACGTCACAGCACGAGGAGGGTTCGAGTATTATGTCTCTTTTATAGATGATTACTGGAGGTATGGATATGTGTATCTGATGCACCGTAAGAGCGAAACCTTTGACAAGTTCAAAGAGTATCGTGCGGAAGTGGAAAAGCAATTAGATAAATCTACAAAGACACTTCAATCTGATCGAGGTGGCGAATACCTCTCCGATGAATTTCTAGGACATCTTGTAGAGAACAGGATATTATCCCAATTGACTGCACCTGGTACTCCACAACAGAATGGTGTAGCTGAAAGGAGAAACAGGACCTTGTTGGATATGGTATGGTCCATGATGAGTTATTCAACGCTGCCATTATTATTTTGGGGATATGCTTTACAAACGTCATGCTATATTCTGAACCAGGTTCCAAGCAAATCAATTCCCAGAACTCCGTATGAATTGTGGCATGGCAGGAAGCCCTCCCTTGGACATATGAGAATATGGGGCTGCCCGGCGCATGTACTGGATGGGGATGCGAAAAAGTTGGAACGAAGATCAGAATTGTGCATGTTTGTAGGGTATCCAAAAGGAACTAAAGGAGGTCTGTTCTATAACCCGAAGGAACAAAAGGTCATTGTCTCAACCCATGCGACATTCTTGGAGGAAAGTCACATGAATGACTTTAAGCCTCGAAGCAAAGTGGTGCTAGAGGAGTTATCGGGTGAACGAATTGCTCCACAGATTTTGGTCTTGGACGCAAGTCCAAGTTCCAGTGAAAGACCTACAGATGATCAACAATTTAGGGTGCCTCGTCGTAGTGGGAGGGTTTCAAAGAAACCTAATTTCTTCATGTATGATGCTGAGGTAAACCAGGCCGAGGCTCATGAGCATGAGGATGATCTGGTCACCTATGATAAAGCTATAAATGATGTTGATTCTAAATCTTGGAAACAGGCTATGAACAATGAGATGGATTCTATGAAATCCAACTCTGTTTGAGAACTTGTAGATTTGTCGGATGGGATAAAACCCATTGGATGAAATGGGTCTACAAAAGAAAGAAGAATGCGGAAGGGAGAGTGGAAACTTTCAAAGCTAGACTGGTTGCAAAGGGAAACACGCAAATGGCTGGAATCGATTAAGATGAAACCTTTTCACCTGTTGCTATGCTGAAGTCTATCTGTATTCTTCTGTCCATTGCTACGGCTCTCGATTACGAGATCTGGCAAATGGATGTCAAGACAGCATTCTTGAATGGCCATCTTGAAGAGTGTATCTATATGATACAGCCTAAAGGGTTCGTAGCGAAAGGCCAAGAAAGGAAAGTCTGCAAGTTGCTTAGATCCATTTATGGATTAAAGTAAGCATCCCGCTCATGGAACCAGAGGTTTGATCAAGCGATTAAGACATTTGGTTTTAAGCAGAACGTTGATGAACCTTGTGTTTATAAACATATTAAGGATGGAAAAGTGGTCTTTCTGATACTCTATGTTGATGATATACTACTCATTGGGAATGATGTAAGGAACTTATCATCGGTCAAGCTTTGGTTGCACCAACAGTTTGACATGAAAGACTTGGGAGAAGCTAATTATGTTCTAGGCATTCGTCTCTTCAGAGATCGAAAGAACAAAATGATAGCGTTATCCCAAGCTTCATACATAGATAAAATAATTGACAAATATACAATGCAAGAGGCAAAGAAAGGCTCATAACCTTCTATTACCGGTCTAACTCTTTCATTGGATGACTGTCCCAAGGCATCGGAAGAAAGAGAGTGTATGAGTAAGGTCCCTTATGCATCCGCTGTGGGTAGCCTTATGTACGCTATGCTTTGCACTCACCCGGATATATGTTTTGCAGTAGGTATGGCGAGTCGATATCAAGCAAATCCTGGAACCAAGCACTGGCAAGCAGTAAAGCATATACTCAAGTATCTTAAGAGAACGAGGGATTATATGCTGGTGTATTCTAGAGGGGACCTAACACCCGTAGGATACACGGACTCAGATTTCCAGACTTGCGAGGATTTGAGGAAGTCGACATTAGAGGGCACGTGGAGACAGGATTAGTAGATGTATGTAAGATCGCGTCCGAGGACAACATTGCCGATCTCTCTACTAAGACTTTGGTGGCTAGAAGCTTTAAGAGGCACGTAAAGGCGATGGGGATGCATAACATGGCACATCTGCTGGCTTAGGGCAAGTGGGAGATTGTTAGGAAATGCCCAAAGCATTAGAGACATTTTAATGTATTTATTTTGAACTGGATAATAAAATTATATATAGAGGTTATTCATTACATTGCTATTTGTTCTCACCTTATTTACATGTTAAAGTAAATGTAAGCAAATATGGCTCCCTGACTGCTTGTGTTAAACTGTTAGAACGTTGTATGCAATGGACTTTTATATGTGAGAAGACAATGTTCTAAAGTTAGCGGTCTAAACTATGGTCTGTAGTCTATGGGGTTAGATCGAGCATCTAACTCATGTTAAGACTATTATGTTGTCTAAAGCCTTGGAGGGGACGGTTTGTCTTGACTGTCTGGAGCTGGACTCCCAAGTAGAGACATAGATATGTTGCTTGGTGGTGACATATTAGACCGGGACTAAAGCGTGATTGATCTACGAAGTCCACTTTGAGTGGATCGATCTGCTTTTGACGTTCATTATGCAGTAACCTTAATCCTGAGTAAAAGGACAGCTTCATGTATATGACTTGTGTACTTTGATGTTCCAATGGCTAAAGCGTCTCAGAGGTAGTAAGCTTATAGACTGGTTCTTTGGGTGCATGACTTGTATATGATGAAGGGTTCATTTATATCAGAATCATAGCTCTAATGAGGAGTTAAGGGTATCCTCTTAAAGGCATTATACTGAATGTGAAAATGGACAAGGCCTTGGGTCGTCTGCTAGGCGGACGACTTCTTATTCACATATGGTGAATAATCATTTTCTTTATTTGGTAGTATAATGGAACTTTAAGATAGCCCGATCAGTAGGATTAAGCGGACTTTGGCCTAAGGCTGATCATGGATATCATATGAGGGTTCTGCATACATGACAAGGTCATTAGACAATAGCTTGTCACAGGCTTACGTAATACGGTATATAATTAGGAGTTCAGTTTCAGGTTTATAGTGGTGTGACTCTGAAACTAGTGATCATATGATTGAGTTGTTCGGTAAAAGAATGATGATCATATGGATTTACGGGAGCCCGATTATATATGTCCAATCAGTCCCTCTACTAGCTCCACATAATTCCTTAACGTTTGGCAAATTGATTTGTGTATGCTATTGGCTGGTTTATTATGCATGGATGGTGATGACACAAGATTAGGATGGTAGACAAGATTCTCTCCGGTTGGATTCAGATTTTGTTTTAGATAATAGAGTACACAATTATTCGAACTCCAAATAAAGTTGCCATGATTTTATTTGAGATTAGATTGGAGTTGTAGAAAATTATCCATGAGAACAAGAATTTGAAACACAACTGTTTTGTGGATTTTGAAATTTGAATTTTGAATTTTGAAATTTGAAATTTGAATTTTGAATTTGAAATTTGAATTTGAAATTCGAATTTGAAATTTGAAATTTGAAATTTGAAATTTGAATTTGAAATTTGAAATTCAAATTTTGAATCACAGTCCAAGTGGGATTCGAATTTGTTGTGGAAAATCCACAAGGTTTGAAATTCAAATTTGAGTTGGATTTAGAGAGGATAATCTTGTTAGAATCTTTCTTGAATTTTGAATCCAAATCCTAACAAATAGTGGACGAAATTTTGAGGATTATCTTCAATGGAAGTTCGGTTTTTTGTGGATAAGGTTCAATGGAAAAATTCAAGTTTCAATCCCAGTTGAATTTGGATTCTCTCCTCCCCGGAAAGTGGCCGAAATTTTGGAGAATATCTCCTAGGAAAATTCGGTCATTTTGGATAAGTATGAGATAAGATTCAAGCTTGAAAATCCTAGTGGAATTTTGATTCTCCCTTATCCTAAATGTGGCCGAATTTTTTGAGGAGATTTTCTCCTAGGAAATTTCATATTTTTTTGGTTGAAAAAGGGAGATAAAATTCTAGTTGAAATCTTGTTTAGATTTGGATTGGATTTATCCTAAATGGCCGAATTTTATTGTTTGGATTTTCCCATGGAAAATTCAGATTTTATGGATGTGGATAAGGGAGAATATCTTTTCCTAATCCAATTTGAATTCAGAGAATCACCTCATGCAGGTCTATAAATAGAGGTCCTGCCACTCCAGTTCTCTCAAACCACAGACTCTCAGGTGAGCGGGCTTATTGTTGCATAGCTCATCGTGACAATAAGTTCTTTAGAGATCTAGGTGGTCGGAAGAAGACTAGCAGTGCTAGCATACCAATCGAGGTTCAGAGTACCCACACACTCAGCCATTCGGGAATTGGAGAATAGTAGAGAAGGCTAGTTGGTTAAAGTCTCCGGTCATTCTCCTCCTGCAAGATTGGCATCCTTGAGGTATGAGTTTTAATTGTTGTTGGTTTATTGTATATGGCATCATGAGATATTTAACGATCTTAAAAATTTTTATTGTTCCGCTGCGCCACTCTGATACGTTTTTACCGATTTATTTTCTTACACTTTCCATCCTTAGAGTGATGGTTAGTCCGAGAGGACCATTCAGACGTTAGAGGATATGCTGAGAGCTTGTGTCCTAGACTTCAAGGGAAACTGGGACCAGAAGCTACCACCGATCAAGTTCTCGTATAATAACAGCTACCATTCCTCGATTGGGATGGCTCTATTATAGGAAATAAATCGGTAAAAATATATCAGAGTGGCACAGCGAAACAATAAAAATTTTTTCAAGATCGTTAAATATCTCATGATGCCATATACAATAAACCAACAACAATTTAAACTCATACCTCAAGGACGCCAATCTGCAGGAAGAGAATGATCGGAGGGCTTCAACCAACTAGCCTTATCTACTATTCTCCAATTCCTGAATGGCTGAGTGTGTGGGCACTCTAAACCTCAATCGGTATGCTAGCACTGCTAGTCTTCTTCTGACCACCCAGATCTCTAAAGAACTTATTGTCACGGTGAGTTATGCAACAATAAGCCTGCTCACCTGAGAGTCTATGGTCTGAGAGAACTGAAGTGGTAGGACCTCTATTTATAGAATTGCATGAGATTATCCTCTGAATTTGAATTGGATTAGGAGAAGATTTTCACCCTTGTCCACAATAAAAATCTGAATTTTTAAGCCTTATCCAACCAAAAAAGATTTTGGCCATTGTAGAGATTTTTCTTTTAAAATTCAAACCGTATTTTAACTTGAATTTTATCTCCTCATTCCCTCATAAAACCCGATTCTCTTTTGTGCCAAAAACATGACTAGATTCGGTAATTAAAGTGTGAAGAGAATCAAAATCCAAATAAGATTTTCTAGCTTGAATTTTATCTCATCTTTATTGAAATAAAACCGAAAATCTCCTTAAGATTTGCCCTCAAAATTTTAGCCACTTTTAGGGAGGAGAGAATCCAAATTCAACTGAGATTGAAACTTGAATTTTTCCCTGCATCCTTATCCACAAAAACCTAAAATATATTGGAGGATTTTTCTCAATAAAATTTGACCAAGTTAGTTAGGATTGGGATTCAAAATTCAAGTAGGATTCAAACAAGATTTTCCTCTTTATAATCCAACTCAAATTTGAATTCTAGCCTTGTGGAATTATCCACAAAGAATTCGAATTCCACTTGGACTGTTATTCAAAATTTGAATTTCAAATTTCAAAATTCAAATTTCAAATTCAAATTTCAAATTTCAAATTTCAAATTTCAAATTCAAATTTCAAATTCGAATTTCAAATTTAAATTTCAAATTCAAATTTCAAATTTCAAATTTCAAAATTCAAATTTCAAAATCTACAAACAGTTGCATTTCAAATTTTTGTTCTCATGGATAATTTTCTACAACTCTAATCCAATCTCAAATAAAATCATGGTAACTTTATTTGGAGTTCGAATAATTGTGTACTCTATTATCTAAAACAAAATCTGAATTCAACCAGAGAGAATCTTGTCCACCATCCTAATCCTATGTCAACACCATCCATGCATAATCAACTAGCCAATAGCATACTCAAATCAATTTGCTAATCATTAATGAATTATATGGAGCTAGTAGAGGGACCAATTGGACATATATAATCGGGCTCCCGTGAATCCATATGATCATCATTCTTTACCGAACAACTCAATCATATGATCACTAATTTCAGAGTCACATCACTATAAACCTAAAACTGAACTCCAATTATATACCGTATTACGTAAGCCTGTGACAAGCTATTGTCTAATGACCTTGTTATGTATGCAGAACCCTCATACGATATCCATGATCAGCCTTAGGTCAAAGTCCGTTCAATCCTACTAATCAGGCTATCTTAAAGTTCTATTATACTACCGAATAAGAAAATGATTATTCACCATATGTGAATAAGAAGTCATTCGTCCAGTAGACGACCCAAGGCCTTGTCCATTTTCACATCCAGTATAATGCCTTTAAGAGGATACCCTTAACTCCTTATTAGAGCTATGATTCTGATATCTATAAACAAACCCTTCATCATATACAAGTCATGCACCCAACAAACCGGTCTATAAGCTTACTACCTCTGAGACGCTTTAGCCATTGGAACATCAAAGTACACAAGTCATATACATGAAGTTGTTCATTCACTCAGGATTAAGGTTACTGCACAATGAACGTCAAAAGTAGATTGATCCACTCATAGCGGACTATGTAGATCAATCATGCTTTAGTCCCGGTCTAACATGTCACCACCAAGCAACATATCTATGTCTCTACTTGGGAGTCTATGCTCCAGACAGTCAAGATAAACCGTCTCCACCATGGCTTTAAACAACATAATAGTCTTAACATGAGTTAGATGCTCGGTCTAACCCCATAGACTACATACCTCAGTTTAGACTGCTTACTTTAGAACATTGTCTTCTCGCATACAAAAGTCCATTGCATACAACGTTCTAACAGTTTTAACACAAGCAGTCAGTAAGCGATATTTGCTTATATTTACTTTAACATGTAAATAGAATGAGGACAAACAGTAATGTAATGAATAACCTCTATATATAATTTTATTATCCAGTTCAAAATAAATATATCAAAATGTCTCTAATGCTTAGGGAATTTTCTAACATCCATACGAGGCACTCTATGGAAGAAAATGCCGATCTCTGGTTCACTGGCATGAGACCGGAGAGAAATAGCTCACCAGCACTGACTTCGTTAAGAATACAACAGCAGATGTGAAGTTAATTCGAGAGAGTTTGGACATGGCACACAGTCGCCAGAAAAGCTACATAGGCAAAAGCCGTAGAACCCTCGAGTTTCAAGAAGTAGACTCAGTTTTTCTCCAGGTGGCACTCATAAAAGGGGTGATGCGCTTTGGGAAGAAAGGGAAGTTCAGTCCTAGATATATAAGACCCTTCAAGATCATCGAAAGAGTTGGGAAGGTGGCTTACAGATTAGCGCTCCCTCCTGAATTAATTTCAGTGCACAATGTTTTCCATGTCTCAATGCTGAAAAAGTACGTGCCAGACAGCTCCCATATCTTAAGCCAAGAACTAGTAAAAGTCCACACCAATCTGACATATGAAGAAAAACCCGTGCAAATTTCAGCTAGGGAAGATAAAGTCCTTAGGAATAAAGTTATTCCGCTTGTAAAAGTATTATGGCGGAATCATAACGTAGAAGAAGCCACACGGGAACGGGAAGAGGATATGAAAAGAGATTTCTTGGAACTATTCTAATTTTTGAGGACGAAAATTTTGTAAGGGGGGTAGGTTGTAATGACCATCATTTTCATAGCACCTACTTATCATGTAATAAGACATTAAGGAATAACATTGGAATAATTTGATGTCTTTTAGTGCAAACTTGAGTAACACGTTCAGGTACACGGCCCTGTAAATAGCAGTGTACCATTCAGACTATTGAAGTGTAATAGGCCATGTGAGGGAACATGGTCGTGTAGTGCAGCACGGTCAGGTAGACGCCAATGTAAGAGCCCGTGTACTAAGTAGAGAGCCGCTGTAAAGACTTTCGTAATGCCTGAAACCTAATTATTATGTGATGAGTAATTAAGTTGACAAATACAATATATTTTCCAATTGAATGAGTTAATCAGGTACAGTAATGTTTAATCACTATTCATGCAGTGAAAGGGAGTAATCGATAGTGAACTCGGTCCACCCTATTATGTGTATGAGTGTATAAGACAGATAGTATCAAGAAAACAGTCTAGACGACCATTTCTTGACACAGGACTAGTGAACAGGTCATCAGTATGCTCAGACTGGTCGTCTGAGCACAATAGTGATAAATACCCTAGCAGAGGTATAGTATCGAGAACGATGGTCCAGATGACCTCTTCTCACCCAAAAACTGACAAAATCAGAGTCAAAACGCTCAGACTAGTCAGTCAGATAGAAAATAATGAATAGTGAAAAACGCAGTGTCAGGTTTGTAGGAAAATAAATCGTTAAAAACGTATCAGAGTAGCGCAGCGGAACAATAAAAATTTTTCAGATCGTTAAATATCTCATGATGCCATATACAATAAACCAACAACAATTAAAACTCATACCTCAAGGACGCCAATCTGCAGAAGGAGAATGACCGGAGGCTTCAACCAACTAGCCTTCTCTACTATTCTCCAATTTCCAAATGACTGAGTGTGTGGGCACTCTGAACCTCGATCGGTATGCTAGCACTGCTAGTCTTCTTCCGACCACCCAAATCTCTAAAGAACTTTATTGTCACGATGAGTTGTGCAACAATAAGCTTGCTCACCTGAGAGTCTGTGGTCTAAGAAAACTGGAGTGGCAGGACCTCTATTTATAGACCTGCATGAGGTGATTCTCTGAATTCGAATTGGACTAGGAAAAGATATTCTCCCTTATCCATAACCAAAAAATCCGAATTTTTCCATGGGAAAATCCAACAATAAAATTCGATTTTCTTAGGATAAATCTAATCCAAATCTAAACAAGATTTTAACTAGAATTTTATCTCCCTTTTTCAACTAAAAAATCCGAAATTCCTAGGAGAAAATCTTCTCCAAATATTCGGCTACTTTAGGATAAGGAAGAATCAAAATTCCACTAGGATTTTCAAGCTTGAATCTTATCTCAACCTTATCCAAAATAACCGAATTTTCCTAGGAGAGATCCTCCATAATTTCGGCCACTTTTCAGGGAAGGAGAGAATCCAAATTCAACTAGGATTGAAACTTGAATCTTCCCTTGAACCTTATCCACAAAAACCGAAATTCCATTGAGGATTATCCTCAAAAATTTCGTCCAATTTTGTTAGGATTTAGATTCAAAATTCAAGTAGGATTCTATTAAGATTATCCTCTCCAAATCCAACTCAAATTCGAATTTCAAACTTTGTGGATTTTCCACAACAAATTCGAATCCCACTTGGACTGTGATTCAAAATTTGAAATTCAAATTTCAAATTCGAATTTCAAATTCAAATTTCAAATTTCAAATTTCAAATTCAAATTTCAAATTCGAATTTTAAATTCAAATTTCAAATTCAAATTTCAAATTCAAATTTCAAATTTCAAATTTCAAAATTCAAAATTCAAATTTCAAAATTCAAATTTCAAAATCCACAAAACGGTTGTGTTTCAAATTCTTGTTCTCATAGATAATTTTCTACAACTCCAATCCAATCTCAAATAAAATCATGGCAACTTTATTTGGAGTTCGAATAATTGTGTACTCTATTATCCAAAACAAAATCTGAATCTAACCGGAGAGAATCTTGTCTACCATCCTAATCCTGTATCATCACCATCCATGCATAATAAACTAGCCAATAGCATACACAAATCAATTTGCCAAACGTTAAGGAATTATGTGGAGCTAGTAGAGGGACTGATTAGACATACATAATCGGGCTCTCGTGATTCCATATGATCATCATTCTGTACTGAACAACTCAATCATATGATCACTAATTTCAGAGTCACACCACTATAAACCTGAAACTGAACTCCCAATTATATACCGTATTACGTAAGCCTGTGATGAGCTACTATCCAATGACCTTGTCATATATGCAAAACCCTCATATGATATCCATGATCAGCCTTAGGTCAAAGTCCGTTTAATCCTACTGATCAGGTTATCTTAAAGTTCCATTATACTACCGAATTAAGAAAATGATTATTCACCATATGTGAATAAAAAGTCATCCGCCCAGCAGACGACCCAAGGCCTTGTCCATTTTCACATTCAGTATAATGCCTTTAAGAGGATACCTTTAACTCCTCAGAGCTATGATTTCGATATCTGCAAACAAACCCTTCATCGTATACAAGTCATGCACCCAACAAACCGGTCTATAAGCTTACTACCTCTGAGATGCTTTAGCCATTGGAACATCAAAGTACACAAGTCATATACATGAAGTAGTTCATTTACTCAGGATTAAGGTTATTGCACAATGAACGTCAAAAGCAGATTGATCCACTCATAGCGGACTACGTAGATCAATCACGCTTTAGTACCGGTCTAATATGTCACCACCAAGTAACATATCTATGTCTCTACTTGGGAGTCCAGCTCCAGACAGTCAAGACAAACCGTCCCCTCCAAGGCTTTAGACAACATAATAGTCTTAACATGAGTTAGATGGTCGGTCTAACCCCATAGACTACAGACCATAGTTTAGACCGCTAACTTTAGAACATTGTCTTCTCACATACAAAAGTCCATTGCATGCAACGTTCTAACAGTTTAACACAAGCAGTCAGTGAGCCATATTTGCTTACATTTACTTTAACATGTAAATAAGACGAGGACATATAGCAATGTAATGAATAACCTCTATATATATAATTTTATTATCCAGTTCAAAATGAATACATCAAAATGTCTCTGATGCTTAGGGCATTTCCTAACAAGGTTAATGGCCAAGACGGCCTTAATTTGACCTAAAACTGATATATTAAGAATCAGCAAACTCAATCTAGTCAATTAAGCACAAAATGTAAATTTTTGTTTGAGAGATACGCAGTATCAGGAAGAGGGTCAAGACGACCTTTTCTCGCCCCAAAACTGATATATTTAGACTTAGAATGCCCAAATTAGTCAATCGGGCACCTGACATGTTTTTCGAGACGGGGTCACATAGATCCCAAAAACTAGTCCAGACGACCTCAGATAGATGTAAAACTGATAAATTGAAATTAACATATCCAAATTAGTCAAGAGAGACTGTGTTTAAAATTTCACGTGAGAACGCCTCGTTCTGCGTGCGCAAGGACAACACAATGTAGACACAACCACAGTATAGGAAATAAATAGTAAATAGGTATAAAATGGCTCATAGGCAGTACAACCTAACAAGAAATTATCAGTATAAAAGTTGGATTCAGAAAATCCAATTCTGGGTGAAAACTAGAACACTGCCGAAAAAGGGTCAGATACCAAATGGCATAAATTAGACTGCGAAAAGAAGACTTTGTAGATGAAATTTTCACCTAGAAAACCATGTGCAAGTAGCTAAGAAAGCCTAAAGCGCAGCCCTAAAAAGTGGGAAAATTTTTCCCCAAAGTTAGGGATGTGTTGGCCATCTTTTGAATAAACAATTCCAAATCTCCTCACATGGCAACAAGGAAAATTTTTGTTTCTTTTGGCCTTCCCCATGCACGCAGCCCATGGTTCCCAAGGGCTGAAATGGGCAAATTTTGTTCCTGAATTAGGCAAAAAATATGGATAATTAAGTGTGCTGAAGCTTAGTTAAGTTGGGTTAGTTTTGCCTATAAAAGGCATGCATGACCTAAATGGTTTACTTTCTTACTTTGGCTCCCAAAACCACAACCCTTTCTTCTCTTTCTTTTCTTGCTATAGCTGACCACCTTCAAGCCCCCAAAATCACCATTTTCAAGCCAAAAATCTAACCAAAATTTTACCAAAATTTAGGCTTTTCAAGCTTGTGTTAGGTGATTTCAATCCAAGCCATTTTAAGTTCATCCAAGGGTAAGTTTTTGGAACCAATTTTTGTGATTTTTAGTTATTATTTCGGGTTGATGTTAAGAGGAAATTTTTGGTGTATTTTCTAGCACAAACCAACCTCAATCCCTTTTTGGTTCTCATGGCCATTTTGGCCACCAAAGCTTCGATTCGGTGTGCTTGATTCCTAGCACGTAAGGTAAAATCGAAAAACACCCTTTTTGAAGTTTAGTTATTTTAAGTTTTTGATCAAGAAATTTATGTGTATTTGTTTATGCAAATGGGTTGTAATAAGTTTATTTTGAGCCCTTAGCATGTTTATTTTCAAGTTTATGTGGTTGTGTGATTTTTGGTTTAAGTTTATGAATGGTTGAGAGAATGGACGTTTTTAAGTTGGCTGGACACAAATATGTCCCCAGAAGTAGGCCATGGGTTTTGGTCATTTTGACCATGTTAAAGTCCGAATTTGGGATTTGGTAAAAGATAGAGTTTCTATGAAATTTCCTTACGGTCGTTTTTACATCAAATAGGTTTTGGTCAAAAACAAAACTAAGATAGGTTTTTTAAGTGGTTTTCATTTAGTGTCCAAAACTGGGAGAAAAAAAATCTGAACCTAGAAACAATCTCAGGTTTCATTAAAAACGACCCACTTAAAATCTAAACCAGATCTCGGGCTCAACATGAAAATTGTAGATCTCATCGAAAACTTTAAGACAACCCATCTGTGTTTTGAAAAATTGGCCGATTCGGGCCTCAAACAAAATCGTTTTTAAATTAGCATAAAACTGGGATTTTTACAAAAACTGGACACAAAAATTGACCACGGGTTTAGTGAGTTTAGGACCTTTTTGAGTGTTATTTGAGCTTTGAGATGAACATAAGAATTGTTCATCTCCTTAATGATGAAAAGTTTTATGTTTGCCAAATTCACAAACTAACTTGTTTCAAACACGTTTTTAAAATAGATTTGGTAAATGGTTCAAAAACCATCCTTAAAATACAACACCAAAATGTATTCCACACTCTTTAAAATAAAAATGTGATTTTGATAAAACATCCCCCACCTTCCAACGGGGTGATAAGGGGATGGTTTTAAAGAATGTGATTTTCTCCAAAATTTTTATAAGGCAACCAAAACAATTTTCAAAGATAACTAAAATAGTGTGGGTAGCCCGGTAGACTAACTAGTAACGACACGCGAGGTAACTGGTCAGTTGACTAGTTGGTAAACCAATCAAGGACCGTGTTTTGAACAATAAAGTGAGAAACGATGATTAGTTTGTCAAGTCGACAAGTTAATCAAACACGATAGAAGATAGTGTAGGAAAATAAATCGGTAAAACGTATCAGAGTGGCGCAGCGGAACAATAAAAATTTTAGATCGTTAAATATCTCATGATGCCATATACAATAAACCAACAACAATTAAAACTCATACCTCAAGGACGCCAATCTTGCAGGAGGAGAATGACCGGAGGCTTCAACCAACTAGCCTTCTCTACTATTCTCCAATTCCCGAATGGCTGAGTGTGTGGGCACTCTGAACCTCGATCGGTATGCTAGCACTGCTAGTCTTCTTCTGACCACCCAGATCTCTAAAGAACTTTATTGTCACGATGAGCTGTGCAACAATAAGCCTGCTCACCTGAGAGTCTGTGGTCTAAGAGAACTGGAGTGGTAGGACCTCTATTTATAGACCTGCATGAGGTGATTCTCTGAATTCGAATTGGACTAGGAAAAGATTTTCTCCCTTATCTTTAACCAAAAAATCCAAATTTTTCCATAGGATAATCCTAACAATAAATTCAGTTTTTCCTAAGATAAATCCAATCCAAATCTTAGCAAGATTTTAACTAGAATTTTATCTTCCTTTTTCAACCAAAAAATTCGAAATTCACAAGGTGAAAATCTTCCAAAAGATTTCGGCCATTATGGATAAGGGAGAATCAAAAATTCCACTAGGATTTTCAAGCTTGAATCTTATCTCAACCTTATCCAAAAATAACCGAATTTTCCTTGGATAAAGGCTCCAAAATTTCGGCCACTTTTAGGGAAGGAGAGAATCCAAATTCAACTAGGATTGAAACTTGAATTTTCCCTTGAATCCTATCCACAAAAACCGAATTTTCCATTGAGGATTATCCTCAAAAAATTCACCCACTTTTGTTGGGATTTGGATTCAAAATTCAAGTAGGATTCTAACAAGATTATTCTCTCCAAATCCAACTCAAATTCGAATTTCAAACCTTGTGGATTTTCCACAACAAATTCGAATCCTACTTGGACTGTGATTCAAAATTTGAATTTCAAATTTCAAATTCAAATTTCAAATTCAAATTTCAAATTTCAAATTTCAAATTTCAAATTTCAAATTCAAATTTCAAATTCGAATTTCAAATTCAAATTTCAAATTCAAATTTCAAATTCAAAATTCAAATTTCAAATTTCAAAATTCAAAATTCAAATTTCAAAATTCAAATTTCAAATTCCACAAAACGGTTGTGTTTCATATTCTTGTTCTCATGGATAATTTTCTACAACTCCAATCCAATCTCAAATAAAATCATGGCAACTTTATTTGGAGTTCGAATAATTGTGTACTTTATTATCCAAAACAAAATCTGAATCCAACCGGAGAGAATCTTGTCTACCATCCTAATCCTGTGTCATCACCATCCATGCATAATAAACTAGCCAATAGCATACACAAATCAATTTGCCAAACGTTAAGGAATTATGTGGAGCTAGTAGAGGGACTGATTGGACATATATAATCGGGCTCCCGTGATTCCATATGATCATCATTCTGTACCGAACAACTCAATCATATGATCACTAATTTCAGAGTCACACCACTATAAACCTGAAACTGAACTCCCAATTATATACCGTATTACGTAAGCCTGTGACGAGCTACCATCCAATGACCTTGTCATATATGCAAAACCCTCATATGATATCCATGATCAGCCTTAGGTCAAAGTCCGTTTAATCCTACTGATCAGGCTATCTTAAAGTTCCATTATACTACCGAATCAAGAAAATGATTATTCACCATATGTGAATAAGAAGTCATCCGCCCAGCAGACGACCCAAGGCCTTGTCCATTTTCACATTCAGTATAATGCCTTTAAGAGGATACCTTTAACTCCTCAGAGCTATGATTCCGATATCTGCAAACAAACCCTTCATCGTATACAAGTCATGCACCCAACGAACCGGTCTATAAGCTTACTACCTCTGAGACGCTTTAGCCATTAGAACATCAAAGTACACAAGTCATATACATGAAGTAGTTCATTTACTCAGGATTAAGGTTATTGCACAATGAACATCAAAAGCAGATTGATCCACTCGTAGCGGACTATGTAGATCAATCACGCTTTAGTCCCGGTCTAATATGTCACCACCGAGCAACATATCCATGTCTCTACTTGGGAGTCCAGCTCCAGATAGTCAAGACAGACCGTCCCCTCCAAGGCTTTAGACAACATAATAGTCTTAACATGAGTTAGATGCTCGGTCTAACCCCATAGACTACAGACCATAGTTTAGACTGCTAACTTTAGAACATTGTCTTCTCGCATACAAAAGTCCATTGCATGCAACGTTCTAATAGTTTTAACACAAGCAGTCAGTGAGCCATATTTGCTTACATTTACTTTAATATGTAAATAAGACGAGAACAGATAGCAATGTAATGAATAACCTCTATATATAATTTTATTATCCAGTTCAAAATGAATACATCAAAAATGTCTCTAATACTTAGGGCATTTCCTAACAATCTCCCACTTGCCTTAAGCCAGTAGATGTGTCATGTTACGCATCCCCATCGCCTCTACATGCCTTTCAAAGCTTCTAGCTACCAAAGTCTTAGTAAAGGGATCAGCGATGTTGTCCTCGGACGTGATCTTACATACATCCACTTGTCCTGTCTCCACATGCCCTCTAATAATGTGATACCTCCGATCTATGTGCTTGGTCCTCTTGTGGTGCCGAGATTCCCTTGTGTTGGCAATAGCCCCTGTATTATCACAGTAAAGTGTGATAGGCTTGTCAACACCTGGAATGACCTCAAGGTCTCTAAAGAACTTGCGGAGCCAAACCGCTTCTTTAGATGCCTCAGCCGCAGCCACATACTCAGCCTCCATAGTAGAGTCAGCTGTGCAGCCCTGCTTCACGCTCCTCCACACAATGGCGCCTCCTCCGAGTAAAAACACTGATCCAGATGTCGATTTCCTCGAATCCTTACAAGTCTGGAAGTCTGAGTCCGTGTATCCTACGGGTGTTAGGTCCCCTCCAGAATACACTAGCATATAATCCCTCGTTCTCTTAAGATACTTGAGTATATGCTTTACTGCTTGCCAGTGCTTGGTTCCAGGATTCGCTTGATATCGACTCACCATACCTACTGCAAAACATATGTCCGGGCGAGTGCAAAGCATAGCGTATATAAGGCTACCCACAGCGGATGCATAAGGGACCTTAATCATACGCTCTCTTTCTTCCGCTGTCTTGGGACAGTCATCCAATGAAAGAGTTAGACCGGCAATAGAAGGTTGTGAGCCTTTCTTTGCCTCTAGCATTGCATATTTGTCAATTATTTTATCTATGTATGAAGCTTAGGATAATGCTATCATTTTGTTCTTTCGATCTCTGAAAAGACGAATGCCTAGAACATAGTTAGCTTCTCCCAAGTCCTTCATGTCAAACTGTTGGTGTAACCAAAGCTTGACCGATGATAAGTTCCCTACATCATTCCCAATGAGTAGTATATCATCGACATAGAGTATCAGAAAGACCACTTTTCCATCCTTAATACGTTTATAAACATAAGGTTCATCAACGTTCTGCTCAAAACCAAATGTCTTAATCACTTGATCAAACCTCTGGTTCCATGAGCGGGATGCCTGCTTTAATCCATAAATGGATCTAAGCAACTTGCAGACTTTCCTATCTTGGCCTTTTGCTACAAACCCTTCGGGCTGTATCATATAGATACACTCTTCAAGATGGCCATTCAAGAATGTCGTCTTGACATCCATTTGCCAGATCTCATAATCGAGAGCCGCAGCAATAGACAGAAGAATACAGATAGACTTCAGCATAGCAACAGGCGAAAAGGTTTCCTCGTAATCGATTCCAGCCTTTTGCGTGTATCTCTTTGCAACCAGTCTAGCTTTGAAAGTTTCCACTCTCCCTTCCGCATCCTTCTTTCTTTTGTAGACCCATTTGCATCCAATGGGTTTTATCCCATCCGGCAAATCTACAAGTTCCCAAACAGAGTTGGATTTCATAGAATCCATCTCATTGTTCATAGCCTATTTCCAAGATCTAGAATCAACATCCTTTATAGCTTCATCATATGTGACCGGATCTTCCTCATGCTCATGAGCCTCGGCCTGGTATACCTCAGCATCATACATGAAGAAATTAGGTTTCTTAGAAACCCTCCCACTACGACGAGGCACCCTAAATTGTTGATCGTCTGCAGGTCTTTCACTGGAACTCGGACTTGCGTCCAAGACCGAAATCTGTGGAGCAGTTCTTTCACCCGATAACTCCTCTAGCACCACTTTGCTTCGAGGCTTAAAGTCATTCATGTGACTTTCCTCCAAGAATGTCGCATGGGTTGAGACAATGACCTTTTGTTCCTTCGGGTTATAGAACAGACCTCCTTTAGTTCCCTTTGGATACCCTACAAACATGCACAATTCTGATCTTGGTTCCAACTTCTTCGCATCCCCATCCAGTACATGTGCCGGGCAGCCCCATATTCTCATATGTCCAAGGGAGGGCTTCCTGCCACGCCACAATTCATACGGAGTTCTAGGAATTGATTTGCTCGGAACCTGGTTCAGAATATAGCACGCCGTTTGTAAAGCATGTCCCCAAAATGATAATGGCAGCGTTGAGTAACTCATCATGGACCGTACCATATCCAATAAGGTCCTGTTTCTCCTTTTGGCTACACCATTCTGTTGTGGAGTACCAGGTGCAGTCAATTGGGATAATATCCCATTCTCTACAAGATGTCCTAGAAATTCATCGGAGAGGTATTCGCCACCTCGATCAGATCGAAGTGTCTTTATAGATTTATCCAATTGCTTTTCCACTTCCACACGATACTCTTTGAACTTATCAAAGGTTTCGCTCTTGCGGTGCATCAGATACACATATCCATACCTCGAGTAATCATCTATGAAAGAGACATAGTACTCGAACCCTCCTCGTGCTGTGACGTTCATGGGGCCACATACGTCAGTGTGCACAATTTCTAAGAGCTCCTGTGCCCTTGTACCCTTAGCTCCAAAAGACCTCTTAGTCATCTTACCCTCTAGACAAGACTCATATTGGGGAAGTCGTACCTCCTCCAGAGATTCCAGAGGACCGTCTTTCACCAATCTTTGAATCCTATCCTGATTAATATGACCAAGTCTTAAATGCCAAAGATACGCCTTGTTAGAGTGAGAAACTTTCAACCTTTTAGAGTTATCAATTAATTCAGTGTCAAGCAGTGAGTACATCTTTGGTCTGATCAAATATAGGTTTCCATCCATCCATCCAGAACAGATAAAAGACTTATTTCTACGAATATCAACTCTTTTACTAAAAGAAACTGAACAAGAATCCTTTATTAAACAAGCTACCGATATAAGGTTCCTCCTAAAATTAGGAACATAAAAACAGTCTTTCAATAAAATAAACCTAAATTGATCAAAATAAAGATGAACGTCTCCCACTGCCTCAGCCACCACAAAGCTACCATCTCCAGTCCGCAACGAGAGGCTCCTATCATGTAGACTTCTCGTTTCCACGAACCCCTTCATAGAAACACAAACATGATTAGTGGCGCCCGAATCAATGACCCATGTGTCTTTTGATTCTTCCACCAAACATGCTTATAAGTAATGAAGTTCCTTACCTTCCTTGCCCTTGGAGGCTAGGAATTCCCGGCAAGCCTTCTTGAAGTGACCTACCTTCCCACAGTAGAAGCATTTGGACTTTTTAGGGTCCTTTGGCTTCTTGTTCTTCTTCTTCTTCTTCCCATCCGAGACAGGAGGATTAGAAGAACTGGAAGCCACTTGCTTCTTATTTGGCCTCTTCCTCTTCCGTGAGTGATTGGAAGATTCCGCCAAATTGGCCTCTCCTTTAGGTCGGACCGTATCCTCATCCCTGATCATCCGCTCATAAGCCTGTAGTTGCTTCATGAGCTCGGTAAGTCCTAACTCCTTTGTTGCCAGATAGTATGCGGCCTTAAACCCCACAAAATCTTTAGACAGAGTCTTGAACACCATCTCGATCTGGGTGTTATAGTCCAACTCAGCACCATTCTCGGCAGCCTCAGCGAAGAATTCCATTAGAGTGATCATATGGTCCTTCACCGGAGTACCCGCCTTTTGCTTGGAGTTCATAATGCTGGTGATAGCGGACTGTCGAGCCAATTTTTCTTGGCCTCCGAACATGTCCTCCAGATTATCCATGATCTCCCCAGCAACTTGATAAGTCTCATGTTGCTTTTGTAAAGCACTCGTCATGCTAGCAAGGATGTAGCATCGAGCTATTTCATTGGATTCTCTCCAACGATTATAGGCAACCGGGACCTCCTCAAGTGGTGTGTCAGGTTTGGGCCCAGGTGGGCATGGTTCGTCCAGTACGAACTTGTGTCTCTCGCAGTTGAGAACTATTAATAGATTTCTTTTCCAATCTTTATAATTGTCGCCATTCAACTTATTTTCAGTAAGTATTGAAATGAGGGGTGTCGGTGACATTTTGAACTGAAATAAAATTATACTAGACATCATTACAAAGCCCAAGCAAATATACAGATAATTTAGCAAATAAAAACATACAAGTATGTTCCTACATGAAACTTGAAAAAACATGTAGCATTGCAACGGTAATTCTCAGCACCTATTGCCCCTAGCCACCGAGGGGTGGTCATGAGAACAAATAGCCGGAACATGGACCCCGTCCAATTAATATATGTTACCTTAAATCCTCCAAGGTTAAGACATATATTAATAACCGCTTATTTGGCCACCAGTTTAGTTAACAGAGCTTCTAGGGAAGGTTAATAACTAAACGAGTCTTGAGTGTATAACCATTGTTTACGTAGCCCGATCCACGTCCTACCAAGCCACCGAGGGGTGGTCATGAATAGGATCGCACCCGAACACGTTTTCCACATAGGAGATCCAATCTAGTATACCGGCGGCGGTAAACACCTACCGAGGGGTGTGGTCAGGTCAGAACTGACACGAGGCGTTACCATGCTTTCACATATGGATCAACAATAGAGGCCGTGGGTTTTGTTTGAAACCCTCTCCCACTCAATATTTTGAAAAACATGCAAGTTTTGTCAAATTATGTATGATCAATATAGTATGAGCGGCACTCACCTATCCTATATGACATGTTATCAAATATGCATACAAAACATCCATCAATACATATTTATACATCCATGACATATCACAGAAAAATAATTGACAGAATAACCAAGTCATGGTTCCATCCTAGAACAAAGAAAACAAAGATTACAAAATTCCATCCAAAGCATTCTTTGGGTCTTGAATTTTGATCCGTCTTCTTGTATCCATCTTTATGTAGCCTCTCCATTTATTTCTCATCCCAAGAATTATTTAAAATTTAAACTTCCAAAAATTTAAATTTCAAATTCAAACTCCAAATTCGAATTTCAAATTTAAATTTCTAATTCAAATTTTAAACAATTTTAATCATCATGTGTAATAATATGTAATTTCAAAAATTTCAAATTTTCAATTACATATTTTTAAACATGATTTAAAATTAAATCTCAAATTTAAAAATCAAAATTTTCAAATTTTGGACCGCCGCACCGCCGCCCGTGAAGGCGGCAGCCGCCGTGGGCAGCCACCAACCCCGGAGGGGCTGGCAGCCCACGGTTGCCCCTTGTGCAGCCCTGCCAGGCTGCAGGCCAAGCCTGCAGCGCCAGGTTGCACGCCTAGACTGGGCGCAGCAGCCGGCAGGCTGCAGGCAGCGCCTGCAGCCAGAGGCTGCACGCCCAGGCTGCGGCCAGCCTTGGGCAGGCTGCGCCACCCTCGGCTGCAGGCCAAGCCTGCGGCCGTGGGTGATGTTTGCCTGCAGAGGGGCTGTCGCAGCCCCATCCTGCCCGAGGGCAGGGGCTGCAGCCCCACCAAGGCCCGTCGGCCTATCCCGAGGGGTCGTGTCTCGATTTTCGTGCCATATTCCAATTTACCTATTAGGATCTCCAAAAATTAATTTGAATCCTAATTAAATTGAAATTTTCCACACAATCAAAATTTCAATCTTTAAATCAAATTTAACTTTTTGGGAAAAAATAAATTACGGTCTTCAATCTTCAATCTCCTCCAAGAATAATTACATAAAAAATTCCTATATCGTTTCCGGTGTACAAAAATTCTAACCATAAAAAATCTAAGAGATAAGAATTAAAATCCATGGGAAAATTACAGTGTTAATAAACTGCTCCCATGGTTACATAAAAATTCCTAGATACAATTTTTCTAAATTCTAAGGAACCATAACCGGTATAAATAAGCATGCTTATAATAATTCAAAAAATTAAAATAACCACATACTTTATACATAATACATGATAACAACATAAAGGAACCCTAGAATGCCACTCTCTAAATATCAAATCCATATATAAATAAAAAGACTAAGTAATTGTCTAATTTATGTGCATGGCATAGTCATGAGATGGCTCTGATACCAATTGTAGGAAAAAAAAATCGGTAAGAACGTATCAGAGTGGCGCAGCAAAACAATAAAAATTTTAGATCGTTAAATATCTCATGATGCCATATACAATAAACCAACAACAATTAAAACTCATACCTCAAGAACGCCAATCTTGCAGGAGGAGAATGACCGGAGGCTTCAACCAACTAGCCTTCTCTACTATTCTCCAATTCCTGAATGGCTGAGTGTGTGGGCACTCTGAACCTCGATCGGTATGCTAGCACTGCTAGTCTTTTTCTGACCACCCAGATCTCTAAAGAACTTTATTGTCACGATGAGCTATGCAACAATAAGCCTGCTCACCTGAGAGTCTGTGGTCTAAGAGAACTGGAGTGGCAGGACCTCTATTTATAGACCTGCATGAGGTGATTCTCTGAATTCGAATTGGACTAGGAAAAGATTTTCTCCCTTATCTTTAACCAAAAAATCCGAATTTTTCCATAGGATAATCCTAACAATAAATTCGGTTTTTCCTAAGATAAATCCAATCCAAATCTTAACAAGATTTTAACTAGAATTTTATCTCCCTTTTTCAACCAAAAAATCCGAAATTCACAAGGTGAAAATCTTCCAAAAGATTTCAGCCATTATGGATAAGGGAGAATCAAAAATTCCACTAGGATTTTCAAGCTTGAATCTTATCTCAACCTTATCCAAAAATAATCGAATTTTCCTTGGATAAAGGCTCCAAAATTTCGGCCACTTTTAGGGAAGGAGAGAATCCAAATTCAACTAGGATTGAAACTTGAATTTTCCCTTGAATCTTATCCACAAAAACTGAATTTTCCATTGAGGATTATCTTCAAAAAATTCACCCACTTTTGTTGGGATTTGGATTTAAAATTCAAGTAGGATTCTAACAAGATTATCCTCTCCAAATCCAACTCAAATTCGAATTTTAAACCTTGTGGATTTTCCACAACAAATTCGAATCCTACTTGGACTGTGATTCAAAATTTGAATTTCAAATTTCAAATTCAAATTTCAAATTCAAATTTCAAATTTCAAATTTCAAATTTCAAATTTCAAATTCAAATTTCAAATTCGAATTTCAAATTCAAATTTCAAATTCAAATTTCAAATTCAAAATTCAAATTTTAAATTTCAAAATTCAAATTTCAAATTTCAAAATTCAAATTTCAAATTCCACAAAACGGTTGTATTTCATATTCTTGTTCTCATGGATAATTTTCTACAACTCCAATCCAATCTCAAATAAAATCATGGCAACTTTATTTGGAGTTCGAATAATTGTGTACTCTATTATCCAAAACAAAATCTGAATCCAACCGGAGAGAATCTTGTCTACCATCCTAATCCTGTGTCATCACCATCCATGCATAATAAACTAGCCAATAGCATACACAAATCAATTTGCCAAACGTTAAGGAATTATGTAGAGCTAGTAGAGGGACTGATTGGACATATATAATCGGGCTCCCGTGATTCCATATGATCATCATTCTGTACCGAACAACTCAATCATATGATCACTAATTTCAGAGTCACACCACTATAAACCTGAAACTGAACTCTCAATTATATACCGTATTACGTAAGCCTGTGACGAGCTACCATCCAATGACCTTGTCATATATGCAAAACCCTCATATGATATCCATGATCAGCCTTAGGTCAAAGTCCGTTTAATCCTACTGATCAGGCTATCTTAAAGTTCCATTATACTACCGAATCAAGAAAATGATTATTCACCATATGTGAATAAGAAGTCATCCGCCCAGCAGACGACCCAAGGCCTTGTCCATTTTCACATTCAGTATAATGCCTTTAAGATGATACCTTTAACTCCTCAGAGCTATGATTCCGATATCTGCAAACAAACCCTTCATCGTATACAAGTCATGCACCCAACGAACCGGTCTATAAGCTTACTACCTCTGAGACGCTTTAGCCATTAGAACATCAAAGTACACAAGTCATATACATGAAGTAGTTCATTTACTCAGGATTAAGGTTATTGCACAATGAACGTCAAAAGCAGATTGATCCACTCGTAGCGGACTATGTAGATCAATCACGCTTTAGTCCCGGTCTAATATGTCACCACCGAGCAACATATCCATGTCTCTACTTGGGAGTCCAGCTCCAGATAGTCAAGACAGACCGTCCCCTCCAAGGCTTTAGACAACATAATAGTCTTAACATGAGTTAGATGCTCGGTCTAACCCCATAGACTACAGACCATAGTTTAGACTGCTAACTTTAGAACATTGTCTTCTCGCATACAAAAGTCCATTGCATGCAACGTTCTAACAGTTTTAACACAAGCAGTCAGTGAGCCATATTTGCTTACATTTACTTTAACATGTAAATAAGACGAGGACAGATAGCAATGTAATGAATAACCTCTATATATAATTTTATTATCCAGTTCAAAATGAATACATCAAAAATGTCTCTAATACTTAGGGCATTTCCTAACAGATAGATACCAAATTCCCAAAGTAGATCGATAGGGTACCGATAGGCCTCGGTACCATACATAACCACAAGTTATAGTAATTAACAGTAATAGTAACCTGCGAATGACATTATTTAGTTTATTGGATAATAAATTAATTAACCACGTATGGAGAAGCAAACTCTCTCTCTCGAGAGCAAGTTAGTACCAACGGCAATCGGTACCATATGTTAGTCACAACGATACTAGTGACTCAGCGACAATTATTAATGGGGTACGTTATGTTGACAGGTAGATACCTGTAACATGATAAAGGCGAGAGTACGAGTTTGCGTGCAAACTAAGTAAGTACAACTCCACCTATAGCATGAATAAAATGAGTTTGAAGTGATGATTTTACAGTATGTTAAGAATGCATACCATGCACACGTTGTTGCACAGCATGTATAAGAGCATATAGTTTCACAATCAAGTAGATTGATGAAAGAACAAGTTAGATACCAACATCCCTATCGTGTAGGATTAGGGATAGCTTAGAAGAGCATATGGCTAGAACAAATAAATAAGTTGGAAATTTAAAAAACATGTCGTACCGGCCTTTTCAGTTGAAAAGGTTTTTTCAAGTTAAAGTAAGTTGAGCATCCGTTGATGGCTCTTCGTTTTAGTGGCCATGGGTGTTTTCGATGGTCTGCATGCACTCGGTACAGACACACTGGCCCTAAGTAGACATAAGAAAGAAAGAGAACATTGAAGCATAAAATGAGCCTAATTGAACCGTGCATTGTTCACGACATAGTTCACTATGCTTCTAACTACAGTAAGATGCATTCAGTACGTGATGTTTTCTGCTATGCATATAGTATGTAAAGTTTTGTATTCAATGATATGATATGTGATGATTTAGTGTGTGATATGTTTAAGTGGTATATGTTGATACCTGGCATGCTTATATGGTTTTAAGTATGTATTATGTTTCAAACATGTTTTGTAGACGACATATTGTGCTTACTGGGCGTAAAGCTCACGAAGTATGTTCATTACTGTAGGTAAGCGTCCTATGGCATAAACAATCATGGGCGATGACGGTGGCAGAGGCGGATGTGAGGACAAGGTTATGGATACCATCACAAGTTAAATCTTCCGCATAGCTTTTTTGAGTAACAGTATATTTTGAAATAGTTAACAGTATATTTGAATAGTATCTTTTGAATAGTAATCAGTTAAACAAGTTTACAAGTATGTATGTATAAATGAACTCCCAATGATTTAGACAATGTATTTTTAAAAATATGCATACATGAATAGTAAATACGTACGCCTTCAAAAGCAAAAAAAAATCCCTAAATTTATGGTATCTATGTAGGTAAGTTAAGTATTAGATAAGTAACAATACTTTTAAGTAACGGTCCGGGCCACTCAGGGCACGGGACGTCACATTGCCTTTCCATAATTCGAACGAAGTTTCGAGATTTGATTTGGTTGGAACATGGTTTAGAATATAGCACACTGTTAGTAGTGTATATCCCTAGAATGAAATTAGGAGTTCTGAATAACTCACAATAGATTGTATCATATCCAACAAGGTCCTATTTCTCCTTTCAGCTACACCATTCTATTGTGGAGTACTAGGTGTAGTTAATTGGGATAGAATCCCGTTCTCTACAAGATGTCCTAAAAAATCGTCAGAGAGATATTTGCCACCTCGATCAGATCAAAGTGTCTTTATGGATTTACCAAATTGCTTTTCCACTTCTGCACGATTTTCTCTGGACTTGTCAAAGGTTTCGCTCTTACGATGCATTAGGTACATATATCCATACCTCGAGTAATCATCTATAAAGGAGACATAATACTTATACCCTCCTCGCATCTCGATGTTCATGGGGCCACATACATTGGTGTGTACGATTTCTAAGAGTTCCTTAGCCCTAGAATCCTTAGCTCCAAAAGACTGCACAATTATCTTACCCTCAAGGCAAGATTCACATTGGGGAAGACGTACCTCTTCTAGAGTATCCAAAGGATCGTCTTTCACTAATCTCAGAATCCTGTCTTGACTAATATAATCTAGTCTTAAATACCAAAGGTATGCCTTGTTAGAGTGAGAAGTTTTAAGCCTTTCAGAGTTATCTATTAATTCAGTGTCTAGCAGTAAGTGCATCTTTGGTTTGATAAAATAAAGGTTTCCATCCATTCTCCCAAAACGGATAAAAGAATTGTTTTTACGAATAACAACCATTTTATTAAACCAGACTGAATAACAATCTTTAACCAAAAAAACTACTAATGTAAGATTTCTCTTAAAATTAGGAACATAAAAACAATTATTCAATAAAATAAACCTAAAATTATCAAAGTAAAGATACATGTCTCCCACTGCTTCAGCTACCACTAAGCTACCATCTCTAATCTATATCAAAAAGCTCCTATCATGTAAACTTCTCGTTTACATGAACCTCCATAAAGATACATAAACATGATTAATGGCTCCCAAATCAATGACCCAGTTGTCCTGAATCAATGACCCAATTGTCCTTTGATTCTTCCACCAAACAAGCTTCTATGTATACAAGTTCCTTACCTTCCTTGGTCTTGGAGAATAGGAATTCCTGACAAGCCTTCTTGAAGTGACCTTCCTTCTCATAGTAAAAGCATTTGAACTTTTTAGGGTCCTTCGACTTCGGCTTCTTATTCATTTTCTTCTTCTCATCTGAGACAGGAGGAACAGATGAAGTGGAAGCCGCCTGCTTCTTCTTTGGCTTCTTCTTACTCTCAAAGGGTTTAGAAGATTCCACCAAGTTGGCCTTTCCCTTGGGTTGGATAGCATCCCTATCCCTGAGCATCCGCTCATAAGCTTGGAGTTACTTCATGAGATCGGTAAGTCCTAACTCCTTTATCACCAAATTATATGTGGTTTTAAACCAAACATAATCCTTAGACAGAGTCTTGAACACCATCTCGATCTGGATGTTGTAGTCTAGCTGTGTGCCATTTTCAGTAGTCTTAGAGAAGAACCCTATAAGCGTAAGTATATGATCCTTCATCAGAGTACCTACCTTCTGCCTAAAGTTCATGATACTTGTGAAAGCGAACTATCTAGCCAATTTTTCTTGGCCTCCGAACATATCCTCCAAGTTTTCCATGATCTCCCTAGCAACTTGATAAGTCTTCTGCTGCTTTTGTAGAGCACTTGTCATGCTAGCTAAGATGTAGCACCGAGCAATCTAATTGGATTCTTTCCAACAAGTATATGCAACCAAGACCTCTTCAAGTGGCATGTTAGGTTGAGGCCTTGGTGAGCATAGTTCATTCAGTAAGAACTTGTGTCTCTCACAGTTGAGAACTATTAGCAAGTTTATTTTCTATTCCTTCTAATTGTCCCCGTTTAGTTTGTTTTTAGTAAGTATTGTGATTAGAGGTGTTGGTGACATTTTGAACTGATAATAAAATAAAAAAAACATCATTACAAAACCTAAGTAAATATAAAGATATCTTACAAATAAAACATAAGAATATGTTCCTACATGAAAAACTTAATAAAAACATGTAGCATTACAATGGTACTTTTAAGCACCTATCACTCCATGCCACCTTAGGGTGCACATAAAACAAATAGTGAAAACAAGGACCCCATCCAATTAATATATGTTGTCTTAAATCCTCTAAGGTTAGGACATATATTAATAACCGCTTATTTCAGCCACCAATTTGACTAACAGAGCTTCTCAAGGAGGTTAATAGCTAAACCAATCTTAAGTGTGTAACCATTATTTACAAGGTCCGATCTGTGGCCTATTCAAGCCATCTCGGGATGGTCCCAAATAGAGCATGCCCAAACATGTTTTCCACATACGATATCCAAACTAGTATACCGGTAGTAGTAGACACCTACCAAAGGTGTGGTCAGGGTGGAACTGACACGAGACACTATCGTGCTTTCACATATGAATCAACAATGGAGGGGATAGGTTTTGTTTGAAACCCTCTCCCACTCAATATTTTAAAACAATAAGTTTTTATTTGAAATATGCATGATTAACATAGTATGAGCGGCATTCTTCTATTCCATATGACATGTCATCAAATATTCAACATACTATTCCATCAATACATATTCATCCAAAGCATTCTATAGGTCTTGAATTTTGCTCCATCTTCATGTATCCATCTTCACATAGCTCCACCATTTATTTCGTATCCTATAAATTCCTTTAAAATTCAAATTTCAAAAATTTGAATTTTAAGCAATTTTTTAAATCTCATGCATAAGCATATGTAACTTTCAAATTTCAAAATTTACATATGGTTATACACAATTTAAATTAAAATTTAAATCCTTGATGTAAAAATTTCCACCCGGGCCCACCTTGAGTAGCCACTACCCCCAGGTGACCCATGGATACTAGCAGCCAGCCTGCATGCAGCCGTGGACTTTCGCTTGTGGCTCCCGCTCGGCATCCACGACTCTTTTTTCTCAGTTTTCATGCCAAATTCCAATTTTACCCCTTAGGATGTCCTAATTAAAAATTGGAATATTCCACACAAAAATAATTTTTGAATTATCAAAATTAAATTCTAATTATAGGAAAAATAAATTCAAAGTTTCAATCTTGATCTCCTCCATAAATAATTACATAAAATTTCCTATATCGTTTCTGGTGTACAAAAATTCTAAATATTTAAAGAGTTAAAATCCATGTGAAAATTATGGTGACGATAGACCGCTCCCATGGTTATATGAAAAATTCCTAGATTCAAATTTTCTAAAATTCTAAGGAATCATAACCGACAAAATTGAATATGCTTATAATAATCACAAAATTGAAATAACCACGCGCAGTCTACCACATAATCCATGAAAACAACATATAAGATCCCTAGAATGCCACTCTCTAAATATTGAATCCATACATATTGGAGACACAATTGATTGTGTAATTTATGTATATAGTATATTCATGAGTTGGCTCTGATACTACTTGTTGGAAAAATGTAAAATATGCATAGTGGAATTTTAAAATTTTTTTTGAAAGATTGTTAGAACTCATGTTGCCATAAACAATAAATTATCAACAATCAAATATACTTTTCAGAAAAAACACCAGGATGCCAGACTGAATGTCAAAAACTCAGGACGACAACACTAGAAAAGGCTTCAACCAACTAGCCTTCTTCGCTATTCTCCAGTTCCTAAACGGTTGAGTGTACGGGCACGTGTTTCCTTGATCGGTATTTTACACGGCTTGTCTCCTTTCGACCACCCAGATCTTTTTATGAACTTATTACTACAGTGATTTATATAATAATAAGCTTGCTTACCTGAGAGTTTGTGGTCTAAAGAGAACAAGAGTGGAATGACCCTTATTTATAATATTACATGAGGTGACATTTTGAATTTTGAATTGGACCAAGAAAATATTTTTCTCTCACCAATTTTCATCCTCCAAATCTGACTCCACTAAGGGGGAAATCCCCTAAAGAAATTCGGCCACCAAGGGGTAAAGAGGATTCAAAATTCAAAACTGGATTTAAACTTGAATCTTTTCTCCCCCACCAACCTCAAAACTGATTCTCCCCTAGGCGAATTCCTTGGTTAAATGTGGCCACACCAAGGGAGAAGAGGATTTAAACAAGATTTTTTCTTTTCCCCTTCTCATAAGAAAAACCAATTCACTGTGTGGAATTATCCACAGTAAAATTTGGCCTTCCCAAGGATTTGTGATTCAAATTTCAAACTTCACAAATCTTTGAATTTTATCCACATGGATAATTTTCCATAACTCCAATTCAAATTCAAATAAAATTATGGCAACTTTATTTGAAATTCAAATAATTATGTAATCTCTTATTCAAAATAAAATTCAAATTCAAAAAAGAGAAAATCTTGTCTTCTACCCTTATCCATTATGGACGCCACCCTTAGATTGTGCAAGGACAAGATTTTGTTCAATTAAAATTCAAATAGGATAACCTTTTAAATTTCAAATATTTATTTTAAGACAAGATTTTCAAAATTCAAATTAATTACATATTTGAATCTCAAATTCAAATACAATTAAGTTAAATTTCAAATCTAATCACCCAAAAATAAATATTAATTAAATATTAATTTCATTTATTAAACAATACAAAATTATAATTTTGCCCCTCTAGCACACAGAGAAAAACGCCTACACCTTTTTGGAGGGTGATCCTGATTTTTCTCATTACTAAATGCAAGACAACAAGCCATGTAAGAATACCTTGATTAGCTATCATCTTTAAAGAATTATAGGATTTAGCAGAGGGACTAATTGGACATATATAATCAGGCTCTTGTGAATCCATGTAATCATTATTCTATACCAAATGACTTAATCACATGATCACTAATTTCAAGATCATTCCACTTTAGACCTAAAATTGAACCCCTAATTATATTGCAAATTATGCAAGCCTCTAAGAAGACACCATCCAATAAACTTGTCATTAACGCAAAACCCTTATATGATATCCATGATCAACCTAGGTCAAAGTTCATTCAACCTTTTGATCACACTAACTTAAAAATCCATTATGCACCCGATAAGAGAATGATTATCCAACAAATATAGATAATAAATCATTTGTCAAGCAAACGACTTAAGGCCTTGTCCATTCTCACCAATCTAGCATAATACCTTTTAGAGGATAACCTTAAATCTACACAAGAGCTATGATTTCTTATTTGTAAGCAATCCTTCCATCATATCTGTATTGTGTACCCAACGAAACAATTTATTAGCTTACTACCTTTGAGACGCCCTGGCCTTTGGAACATCAAAGTACACAAGCCACGTGCAATGAGCTATTCACTTACTCATGATTAAGGTTATTATATAATGAATGTCAAAAGCATATCGATCTACTCATAGCAGAATACGCAGATTAATCATACTTTAGTTCTGGTCCAATATGTCACCGCAAAGCAACATATCTATGTCTCTACTCTAGAGTCGAAGCTTTGGACAGTCAAGACAAATCATCCCTCCAATTGGCTTTAGACAATACAATAGTTTTAACATGAATTAGTTGCTCACTTTAACCCCATAGACTACGGACCATAGATTTAGGTCGCTTACTCTAGAAAATTTTCTTTTCACGTACAAAGATCATTGCATGCAACTTTCTAGTAGTTTAATACAAGTAATCAATGATCCATATTTGCTTATATTTACTTTAACATATAAATACGTTGAGAGCTAATAGCGATGTAATGAATAAACTCTAAATTATTTTATTAATCAGTTCAACATAAATGGAATATATTAAAAATGTCTTTCCCACTTAGGGCACACTTAACAGCCCATGGTAGGGCTTGAAGCCCTGTTAGGCTGCAAGCACAGCTAGTAGCCATGAGTTACAACCTCTTAGGGCTACTGCAGGCCTGGCCAAGCTACTAGTCACGGGATGTAGCCCATGTAGCTGTGGGCTATAGCCCTGGTAGGGGCTGCCTATAGTCCCCCCACCAGTAGGTATGTAAAGATTACCCCAATCATGTACTTTAATTTCCATTTAATGAGAAATTGAGGAATAATTTGATCCCTTTTTTTTTTTTTATGTAATACTAATTGCATGGTCAGAAACATGCTAGTGTGAGAGGGCCATGTAATGAGTATAGAGCCAGTATACAGACTCTCAGAATGTATGAAACCTAATTACTATGTGATGAGTAATTAAATTGGAAAATATAGTATATTTTCCAGTTGAATAGATTAAACAGATACGGTACTATTTAAGTAATATTCATGCAACGAAAGGGGTGACTGACACTGAACCCGGTCTACCCTATTATGTGTATGAATGTATGAGACGCTCAGTATCAGGAAATTGGTCTGGACAATCATTTCTTGACACAAGACTAGTGAACAGATCACCAGAATGTTAGGACCAAACATCTGAGCACAATAGCGAGAGATAGACCCTAGTAAGGGTACGACATCGAGAAAATGGTCTGTATGACCTCTTCTCACCTAGAGACTAACAAAATCAGAGTCAAAGCACTCAGACTGGTCAGTTAAGTGAAAGACAGTGAATAATGAATAGTAAAAAAACAAAGTGTCAGGTTAATGGCCAAGACGGCCCTAATCTGGCATAAAACTGATATATTAATAATCAGTAGGCTCAATCTAGTCAATTGAGCATAAAACGAGAATTTTAGTTTGGGAGATACGCAGTATCGGGAAAAGGGTCAAGACGACCTTATCTCGCCCCGAAACTGCTATATTTGACTTAGAAAGCCAAAATTAGTCAACTGGGCACCTGACACGTTTTTCAAGGTAGGGTCACACAGATCCCAAAAACTAGTCCAGACGATCTCCGATGGATGTTAAACTGAAAAAATGGAATCAGCACGTCCAAATTAGTCAAGAGAGACTGTGTCTGAAATTTCACCCGGGAACGCCTCGGTTTGCGTGTGAAAGGACAATACAGTATAGACACAGCCACAGTTAGGAAATGAACAGTAAAATAGGCTGATAATGGGCTCTTAGATAGTATAAAACAACCAGGAATTGACAGTACAAAAATCAGATTAAAAAATCCAATTTTCGGGTGAAAATTGGAACATTGCCGAGAAAGGATCGAACATCGCAGTAGAAAATTAGACTGCAAGAGAAGCCAACACAGATAAAATTTTGGCCACAAAATCCATGCCGCCTTAGTTACAAAAGCAGCTAAAAATGGCTGCTACATAGCCCAAAAGTGAGATTAAAATAATCCACTAGCTATGATAACTTTTGATTAAAAAAATCTAAGGGTTTTAAAGCATGTGGTCAAAGAAATTTTTTTTATTCTCCCTCTATAAATGGCAGCAGCCCTCGGTTTTGTGGACTAAAAAAAGGGTAGAATTTTGTCCCTTGATTAGGCTAAAATGATGGACAATTAATTAGGTTTAAGGTTAAGTAAGTTTGGTTAAGATTGCCTATAAAAGGCACATATGACATAAGGGTTAGATTTCTTCATTTGGCACCCTAAAACACAACCTCTTTTCTCCCTTTCTTTCTAGCTATAGATGACCCTTCTAAGTCACCAAAAGCCTCCATTTTCAAGCCATAAATCACACCAAAAACTTACCAAAAATCTAGCCCCTCCAAGTTCGTGTAGGTGACTTCAAATCCGAGCCATCCTAAGTCCATTCAAGGGTAAGGTTTCTAATCAATCTTTTTGGGTTTAATTATTGTTTTGGTTTGATCTTAAGAGGAATTATTTTGGTGTTTTGCTAGCACAAAACTGACTCCTATCCTCTTGATTCCACATGTCCATTTTGGTTCCTCAAGCCCCTAGTTTGGATTTGTGCTTGGACCATAGCACAAGAAGTAAAAACCGAAAACCCTATCTTGTGGTTAGATGATTTTTAAGTTTGATCAAGGCCATTTATGTGTATTTGTTTACGCTAGTGGTTTGTAATAAGTTTATTTTAAGCTCTTAGGGGGCGTTTGGTAAACGCATTACATTTTGATTGTATTTGAATGAAATTTGTTTTTTGAATATTGTATTTGGTTGAAAAGTATTTGTTTTGTATTTGAATGAAATGTGTGTTTGGATGAAAAGTATTTTAGAATTGAAAAGTTGATGTGATTGGTAAAAGTAGAGATAAATAGTGGAATTGAAAAGTTGATGTGATTGTTTTAAAAATATTTTGAATAGTAATTGTTTTCGTAGCACTATTGTAAAATTTGTGTTTAGTGTAAAATTATATTGTATTTGAGTGAAATTAAAATTGAATACTTTCTCCAAATGCCCCCTTAGCTTTTCCTTTTTAAATTTATGTGGTTGTGGTTGTGTTTACATTATTTTTACGAATGGTTATGTGCAAATGCGAGCAAGAATGTTTTTAGTGATTGGACACAATCTGTCCTCAAGGAAAGGCCATGGATTTTGGCTATTTTGACCTCCTTAGGTTCTGAATTTGGGATTCTATAAAACACAATGTTTTAAGAAAATTTCGTTACGGTCATTTTTGTATCAAATAGCCTTTGGCTAAAAATGATACTACAATAGGTTTTTCGAGTGGTTTTCACTCGGTGCCCAAAACTGGAAACAAAATCCGAACCCAAAAATTAGTCTCGGGTTTTATTAAAAATGGACTACATAGAATCCAAACCAGACTTCAGGCTCAACATGAAAGTTATAGAACACATCGAAATCTTTAAGACGAGCCATACATGTTTTAAAAATTTGGCCGTTTCAGGTCTCAAACAGAGCCGTTTTCAAAGTGATGTAAAACTACAACTTTTACAAAAAAAAAAATTGGGCACATAGGCCACGGGTTCAATGAGTTTAGGAGCTGTTAGACTTAGATTTAGGCTCCAAGGTCAACACGAGATTTGTTCATCTCATCGAGGATGAAAACTTTCATGTTCGCCAATTTTATAAATAAAGTTGCTTCGACTAAGTTTCAAAACAGTTTTCAAAAACGGTTCAAAAACCACTTTTTAATACAAACATAAAAAATGTGTTTTATATACTTCAAAATAAAAATGTGTTTTAACACTTTAAAATATAAATATGGTTTTCATAAAAACGTCCCCCACCTTCCAATGGGGTGATAAGGGGATGGGTTCCAAACACATAAATTTTCCAAGAATTTTACAAGTTAACCAAAATGATTTTCAAACATAACCCAAACAGTATGGATAACCCCATAGGCTACCACATCAAATAAGTGATAGTAACCCAGTAGATTACCAAGTCAACAACGTGTGAGTTAACCGATCAGTTGACTAGTCGCCACCTAGTCAAGGACCGTGTTTTGAACGAAATAGTAAGGAACAATGATTAAACTATCAAATAGATAATTAATCAAACACGATCGATATTAGACACCAAATCCCCAAAGTAGGCTAATAGGGTACCGATGGGCCTCGGTATCACATGGAAATGCAAGTCAAAGTCACTAATGGTAGTAGTGACCAAAAGATGACATTAATTAATTTATTATGTAGTAAATTAATTAACCACGAATAGAGAAGCAAACTCTGAAAAGAGAGCAAGTTAGTACCGACGGCAATCGGTAATTAGCAAATTATCTGCTTTAGTCACTAATAGTGATGGCAACTCAACGAGAGTATTAATGAGGAATGTTATTGATGACATGTGGTCACCTGTAATTTGTTAAAGGCGTGGGTACACAATTGCTTGCAATTAGGTAAGTATAACTCCGCCTACGGCATGAATAAAATGAATTTTAAACGATGTTTTTACAAGTATGTTAAGTATGTATGCTATGCACATGTTGTTGCACAGCATATATAAGAGCATGTAGTTTCACAATCAAGTAGATTGATGAAAGAACAAGTTAGATGTCATATGTCCCTACCGCGTAGGATTTAGGACAACTTAGAGAAGCATATGGCTAGAACAGATAAACAAGACGGAATTCAGTAGGCGTGTCATACCGGCCTTTTCAGTTGAAGAGGTTTTTAAGTTAAAGTAATTTAAAATAGAAAGTTGAGCATCCGTTGATGGCTCTCCGGCTTTTTAGTGACATCAGGCATTATCGTTGGTTTGAACGCACACATACTGACACATAGACCCTAAATAGACAAGAGAAAGAAAAGAGAGTATTGAAGTATAAATGAACATAACTCGATCATGCATACACATTAGTTCACTATGCTTCTAGTTACAGTAAGATGCATTCTGTACATGATGGTATTTGCTATGCATATAGTAAGTAAATTTTTATATTCAATGTCATGTTATGTGATGATGTGGTATGTGATATGTTAAGTGCTATATGACATGCGCATATGATTTTCAAGTATGCAGTATGTTTTAAACATGTTTTACGGTAAACATGTTGTACTTACTAGGCGTAAAGCCCACAGAGTGTGTTCATGCTGTAGGTAAGCGTCCTATGGCGTAAACCCTAATGGGCGATGATGGCGGTGGATGCGGGTGTGAGGGCGTGGCTACAGATACCACCACAAGTATTGTCTTTCGCATAGTTTTTGAGTAACAGTATGTTTTGGAACAGTACATAGTATTTATAAACAGTAACCATTAACTAGTATTTTTGAATAGTAACCGTTATACGGTATTTTTAAATAGTATTGTTACTGTGGCGCCCCCAAATCCAGCCACGCGAAACCGCCGAGGTCCGACCCCGTAGTCAACCAAGACAACTCATGCATCAAATCCGAGTCGTCATTTAAAACTCTTTTTCTTATCACTCTCATGTTTTAGGACCTAAAATTTTGCCCTTTTCAAAATACTCTTCTCTGACGAAAGCCAAGTATGAAGGCAAGATAAAATATAATACTAACTTTTAGTTGTCTTTTTGAAGTACAACATAATTTACAAAAATACAAAATATGTACTTTGTTTTTCAAAAAGACATTTTCTTTAATTCACTATTTTATCGCTCAGCAGAAAACTTTTGGCAGAATCAAGTCCACAGTGGGTTCCCTATCCCATCAGCACACGCACATCCTGCCGCCATCCAGGAGTCTATTCGATAGGTTTCTTACCTACAACATGAACAAACTGATGAGCTAACAGGCTCAGTAAGTTCAAACATACTTAGTAAGAATCACATAGATTCAAAAACACAACTTCCTATGAATAATACTATTCATTCATGAATAATACAATTCACTATAAATAGTAATTTTGACCTTTAACTGATAAATAGTAACTGTTACCCCAACTGGTTGCTATTTACATTACCCTAACTGAATCCACTACACTTAGTACTAGTGTCGGTTATGTTCAATTATGCTCTATTATGGCTTTCATCACCTTATTGACTATTTTCTCTATTTGTATCTTGGTTTTGAGCTCATTGTGGTAGTACCGATAGTTTATTTGTGTGCTGACTAGGAGGGCCTAGGGAGCGACCCTAGAGCTTCTTCCTCTTCAGCCCTCATCACTTATAGCGATTATTATATCCCCGAAGGACTTGTAAAACCTCCACCATAACATTGGAGGGGCGGTACTGTTAGGAAATGCCCTAAGCATTAGAGACATTTTAATGTATTTATTTTGAACTGGATAACAAAATTATATATAAAGGTTATTCATTACATTACTGTTTGTCCTCATTATATTTACATGTTAAAGTGAATGTAAGCAAATATGGCTCCCTGACTGCATGTGTTAAAACTGTTAGAACATTGCATGCAATGGACTTTTTGTATGCGAGAAGACAATGTTCTAAAGTAAGCGGTCTAAACTAAGGTCTGTAGTCTATGGGGTTAGACCGAGCATCTAACTCATGTTAAGACTATTATGTTATCTAAAGCCATGGTGGGGATGGCTTGTCTTGACTGCCTAGAGCATTGAGTCCCAAGTAGAGACATAGATATGTTGCTTGGTAGTGACATATTAGACCAGGACTAAAGCGTGATTGATCTACGTAGTCCGCTATGAGTGGATCAATTTGCTTTTGACGTTCATTGTGTAGCAACCTTAATCCTGAGTAAATGAACTACTTCATGTGTATGACTTGTGTACTTTGATGTTCTAATGGCTAAAGCGTCTCAGAGGTAGTAAGCTTATAGACCGGTTCGTTGGGTGTATGACTTGTATATGATGAAGGGTTTGTTTACAGATATCAAAATCATAGCTCTAATAAGGATAAATTCGGTTTTCCTAGGATAAATCCAATCCAAATCTAAACAAGATTTTAACTAGAATTTTATCTCCCTTTTTCAACCAAAAAATCCGAAATCTTTAGGAGAAAATCTTCTCCAAATTTTGGGCCACTTTTAGGATAAGGAAGAATCAAAACTCCACTAGGATTTTTCAAGCTAAATCTCATCTCAACCTTGAATTTACCCTTGAATCTCATCCACAAAATCCGAAATTTTCATGAGGATTATCCTCAAAAATTTCGTCCCTTATTTGTTGGGATTTGGATTCAAAATTCAAGTAGGATTCTGACAAGATTATCCTCTCCAAATCCAACTCAAATTCGAATTTCAAACCTTGTGGATTTTCCACAACAAATTCGAATCCTACTTGGACTGTGATTTAAAATTTGAATTTCAAATTTCAAATTCAAATTTCAAATTCAAATTTCAAATTTCAAATTTCTAATTTCAAATTCAAATTTCAAATTCGAATTTCAAATTCAAATTTCAAATTCAAATTTCAAATTCAAAATTCAAATTTCAAATTTCAAAATTCAAAATTCAAATTCCACAAAACGGTTGTATTTCATATTCTTGTTCTCATGGATAATTTTCTACAACTCCAATCCAATCTCAAATAAAATCATGGCAACTTTATTTGGAGTTCGAATAATTATGTACTCTATTATCCAAAACAAAATCTGAATCCAACCGGAGAGAATCTTGTCTACCATCCTAATCCTGTGTCATCACCATCCATGCATAATAAACTAGCCAATAGCATACACAAAACAATTTGCCAAACGTTAAGGAATTATGTGGAGCTAGTAGAGGGACTGATTGGACATATATAATCGGGCTCCCGTGATTCCATATGATCATCATTCTGTACCGAACAACTCAATCATATGATCACTAATTTCAGAGTCACACCACTATAAACCTAAAACTGAACTCCCAATTATATACCGTATTACGTAAGCCTATGACGAGCTATCATCCAATGACCTTGTCATATATGCAAAACCCTCATATGATATCCATGATCAGCCTTAGGTCAAAGTCCGTTTAATCCTACTGATCAGGCTATCTTAAAGTTCCATTATACTACCGAATCAAGAAAATGATTATTCACCATATGTGAATAAGAAGTCATCCGCCCAGCAGACGACCCAAGGCCTTGTCCATTTTCACATTCAGTATAATGCCTTTAAGAGGATACCTTTAACTCCTCAGAGCTATGATTCCGTTATCTGCAAACAAACCCTTCATCGTATACAAGTCGTGCACCCAACGAACCGGTCTATAAGCTTACTACCTTTGAGACGCTTTAGCCATTGGAACATCAAAGTATACAAGTCATATACATGAAGTAGTTCATTTACTCAGGATTAAGGTTATTGCACAATGAACGTTAAAAGCAGATTGATCCACTCATAGCGGACTACGTAGATCAATCACACTTTAGTCCCGGTCTAATATGTCACCACCAAGCAACATATCCATGTCTCTACTTGGGAGTCCAGCTCCAGACAGTCAAGACAGACCGTCCCCTCTAAGGCTTTAGACAACATAATAGTCTTAACATGAGTTAGATGCTCGGTCTAACCCCATAGACTACAGACCATAGTTTAGACTGCTAACTTTAGAGCATTGTCTTCTCGCATACAAAAGTCCATTGCATGCAACGTTCTAACAGTTTTAACACAAGCAGTCAGTGAGCCATATTTGCTTACATTTACTTTAACATGTAAATAAGACGAGGACAAATAGCAATGTAATGAATAACCTCTATGTATAATTTTATTATTCAGTTCAAAATGAATACATCAAAATGTCTCTAATACTTAGGGTATTTCCTAACAATCTCCCACTTGCCCTAAGCCAGCAGATGTGCCATGTTACGCATCCCCATCGCCTCTACATGCCTCTCAAAGCTTCTAGCTACCAAAGTCTTAGTAAAGGGATCAGCGATGTTGTCCTCGGACGCGATCTTACATACATCCACTTGTCCTGTCTCCACATGCCCTCTAATAATGTGATACCTCCGATCTATGTGCTTGGTCCTCTTGTGGTGTCGAGATTCCCTTGTGTTGGCAATAGCCCCTGTATTATCACAGTAAAGTGTGATAGGCTTGTCAACACTCGGAATGACCTCAAGGTCTCTAAAGAACTTGCGGAGCCAAACCGCTTCTTTAGATGCCTCAGCCGCAGCCACATACTCAGCCTCCATAGTAGAGTCAGCTGTGCAGCCCTGCTTCACGCTCCTCCACACAATGGCGCCTCCTCCGAGTAAAAACACTGATCCAGATGTCGATTTTCTCGAATCCTTACAAGTCTGGAAGTCTGAGTCCATGTATCCTACGGGTGTTAGGTCCCCTCCAGAATACACTAGCATATAATCCCTCGTTCTCTTAAGATACTTGAGTATATGCTTTACTGCTTGCCAGTGCTTGGTTCCAGGATTCGCTTGATATCGACTCACCATACCTACTGCAAAACATATGTCCGGGCGAGTGCAAAGCATAGTGTACATAAGGCTACCCACAGCGGATGCATAAGGGACCTTACTCATACGCTCTCTTTCTTCCGATGTCTTGGGACAGTCATCCAATAAAAGAGTTAAACTGGCAATAGAAGGTTGTGAGCCTTTCTTTGCCTCTAGCATTGCATATTTGTCAATTATTTTATCTATGTATGAAGCTTAGGATAATGCTATCATTTTGTTCTTTCGATCTCTGAAGAGACGAATGCCTAGAACATAATTAGCTTCTCCTAAGTCCTTCATGTCAAACTGTTGGTGTAACCAAAGCTTGACCGATGATAAATTCCCTACATCATTCCCAATGAGTAGTATATCATCGACATAGAGTATCAGAAAGACCACTTTTCCATCCTTAATACGTTTATAAACACAAGGTTCATCAACTTTCTGCTCAAAACCAAATGTCTTAATCGCTTGATCAAACCTCTGGTTCCATGAGCGGGATGCCTGCTTTAATCCATAAATGGATCTAAGCAACTTGCAGACTTTCTTATCTTGGCCTTTTGCTACGAACCCTTCGGGCTGTATCATATAGATACACTCTTCAAGATGGCCATTCAATAATGCCGTCTTGACATCCATTTGCCAGATCTCGTAATCGAGAGCCGCAGCAATGGACAGAAGAATACGGATAGACTTCAGCATAGCAACAGGCGAAAAGGTTTCCTCGTAATCGATTCCAGCTTTTTGCATGTATCCCTTTGCAACCAGTCTAGCTTTGAAAGTTTCCACTCTCCCTTCCGCATCCTTCTTTCTTTTGTAGACCCATTTGCATCCAATGGGTTTTATCCCATCCAGTAAATCTACAAGTTCCTAAACAGAGTTGGATTTCATAGAATCCATCTCATTGTTCATAGCCTGTTTCCAAGATCTAGAATCAACATCCTTTATAGCTTCATCATATGTGACCGGATCTTCCTCATGCTCATGAGCCTCGGCCTGGTATACCTCAGCATCATACATGAAGAAATTAGGTTTCTTAGAAACCCTCCCACTACGACGAGGTACCCTAAATTGTTGATTGTCTACATGTCTTTCACTGGAACTCGGACTTGCGTCCAAGACCGAAATCTGTGGAGCAGTTCTTTCACCCGATAACTCCTCTAGCACCACTTTGCTTCGAGGCTTAAAGTCATTCATGTGACTTTCCTCCAAGAATGTCGCATGGGTTGAGACAATGACCTTTTGTTCCTTCGGGTTATAGAACAGACCTCCTTTAGTTCCCTTTGGATACCCTACAAACATGCACAATTCTGATCTTGGTTCCAACTTCTTTGCATCCCCATCCAGTACATGTGCCGGGCAGCCCCATATTCTCATATGTCCAAGGGAGGGCTTCCTGCCACGCCACAATTCATACGGAGTTCTAGGAATTGATTTGCTCGGAACCTGGTTCAGAATATAGCACGCCGTTTGTAAAGCATGTCCCCAAAATGATAATGGCAGCGTTGAGTAACTCATCATGGACCGTACCATATCTAATAAGGTCCTGTTTCTCCTTTCGGCTACACCATTCTGTTGTGGAGTACTAGGTGCAGTCAATTGAGATAATATCCCATTCTCTACAAGATGTCCTAGAAATTCATCGGAGAGGTATTCGCCACCTCGATCAGATCGAAGTGTCTTTATGGAATTATCCAATTGCTTTTCCACTTCCGCACGATACTCTTTGAATTTATCAAAGGTTTCGCTCTTGCAGTGCATCAGATACACATATCCATACCTCGAGTAATCATCTATGAAAGAGACATAGTACTTGAACCCTCCTCGTGCTGTGACGTTCATGGGGCCACATACGTCAGTGTGCACAATTTCTAAGAGCTCCTGTGCCCTTGTACCCTTAGCTCCAAAAGACCTCTTAGTCATCTTACCCTCTAGACAAGACTCACATTGGGGAAGTCGTACCTCCTCCAGAGATTCCAGAGGACCGTCTTTCACCAATCTTTGAATCCTATCCTGATTAATATGACCAAGTCTTAAATGCCAAAGATACGCCTTGTTAGAGTGAGAAACTTTCAACCTTTTAGAGTTATCAATTAATTCAGTGTCAAGCAGTGAGTACATCTTTGGTCTGATCAAATATAGGTTTCCATCCATCCATCCAGAACAGATAAAAGACTTATTTCTACGAATATCAACTCTTTTACTAAAAGAAACTGAATAAGAATCCTTTATTAAACAAGCTACCGATATAAGGTTCCTCCTAAAATTAGGAACATAAAAACAGTCTTTCAATAAAATAAACCTAAATTGATCAAAATAAAGATGAACGTCTCCCACTGCCTCAGCCACCACAAAGCTACCATCTCCAGTCCGCAACGAGAGGCTCCTATCATGTAGACTTCTCGTTTCCATGAACCCCTGCATAGAAACACAAACATGATAGTGGCGCCCGAATCAATGACCCATGTGTCTTTCGATTCTTCCACCAAACACGCTTCTAAGTAATGAAGTTCCTTACCTTCCTTGCCCTTGGAGGCTAGGAATTCCCGGCAAGCCTTCTTGAAGTGACCTACCTTCCCACAATGGAAGCATTTGGACTTTTTAGGGTCCTTTGGCTTCTTGTTCTTCTTCTTCTTCTTCCCATCCGAGACAGGAGGATTAGAAGAACTGGAAGCCACTTGCTTCTTATTTGGCCTCTTCCTCTTCCGTGAGGGATTGGAAGATTCCGCCAAATTGGCCTCTCCTTTAGGTTGGATCACATCCTCATCCCTGATCATCCGCTCATAAGCCTGTAGTTGCTTCATGAGCTCGGTAAGTCCTAACTCCTTTGTCGCCAGATTGTATGCGGCCTTAAACCCCACAAAATCTTTAGACAGAGTCTTGAACACCATCTCGATCTGGGTGTTATAGTCCAACTCAGCACCATTCTCGACAGCCTCAGCGAAGAATCCCATTAGAGTGATCATATGGTCCTTCACCGGAGCACCCGCCTTTTGGTTAGAGTTCATAATGCTGGTGATAGCGGACTGTCGAGCCAATTTTTCTTGGCCTCCGAACATGTCCTCCAGATTATCCATGATCTCCCCAGCAACTTGATAAGTCTCATGCTGCTTTCGTAAAGCACTCGTCATGCTAGCAAGGATGTAGCATCGAGCTATTTCATTGGATTCTCTCCAACGATTATAGGCAACCGGGACCTCCTCAAGTGGTGTGTCAGGTTTGGGCCCAGGTGGGCATGGTTCGTCCAGTACGAACTTGTGTCTCTCGCAGCTGAGAACTATTAATAGATTTCTTTTCCAATCTTTATAATTGTCGCCATTCAACTTATTTTCAGTAAGTATTGAAATGAGGGGTGTCGGTGACATTTTGAACTGAAATAAAATTATACTAGACATCATTACAAAGCCCAAGCAAATATACAGATAATTTAGCAAATAAAAACATACAAGTATGTTCCTACATGAAACTTGAAAAAACATGTAGCATTGCAACGGTAATTCTCAGCACCTATTGCCCCAAGCCACCGAGGGGTGGTCATGAGAACAAATAGCCGGAACATGGACCCCGTCCAATTAATATATGTTACCTTAAATCCTCCAAGGTTAAGACATATATTAATAACCGCTTATTTGGCCACCAGTTTAGTTAACAGAGCTTCTAGGGAAGGTTAATAACTAAACGAGTCTTGAGTGTATAACCATTGTTTACGTAGCCCGATCCACGTCCTACCAAGCCACCGAGGGGTGGTCATGAATAGGATCGCACCCGAACACGTTTTCCACATAGGAGATCCAATCTAGTATACCGGCGGCGGTAAACACCTACCGAGGGGTGTGGTCAGGTCAGAACTGACGCGAGGCGTTACCATGCTTTCACATATGGATCAACAATGGAGGCCGTGGGTTTTGTTTGAAACCCTCTCCCACTCAATATTTTGAAAAACATGCAAGTTTTGACAAATTATGTATGATCAATATAGTATGAGCGGCACTCACCTATCCTATATGACATGTTATCAAATATGCATACAAAACATCCATCAATACATATTTATACATCCATGACATATCACAGAAAAATAATTGACAGAATAACCAAGCCATGGTTCCATCCTAGAACAAAGAAAATAAAGATTACAAAATTCCATCCAAAGCATTCTTTGGGTCTTGAATTTTGTTCCGTCTTCTTGTATCCATCTTTATGCAGCCTCTCCATTTATTTCTCATCCTAAGAATTATTTAAAATTTAAATCTCCAAAAATTTAAATTTCAAATTCAAATTCCAAATTCGAATTTCAAATTTAAACTTCAAATTTAAATTTTAAACAATTTTAAACATCATGTGTAATAATATGTAATTTCAAAAATTTTAAATTTTTAATTACATAATTTTAAACATGATTTAAAATTAAATCTCAAATTTAAAAATCAAAATTTTCTGATTTTTTTGGACCGTCGGACCGCCGCCTCCGTAGGCGGCAGCCGCCGTGGGCAGCCACCAACTCGGGAGGGGCTGGCAGCCCACGGCCGCCCCTTGTGCAGCCCTGCTGGGCTGCAGGCCAAGCCTGCAGCGCCAGGCTGCACGCCCAGACTGGGCGCAGCAACCGGCAGGCTGCAGGCAGCGCCTGCAGCCAGAGGCTGCACGCCCAGGCTGCGGCCAGCCTTGGGCAGGCCACGGCCACTCCTGGCTGCAGGCAGAGCCTGCGGCCGTGGGTGGTGTGGGCCTACACAGGGGCTGCCGCAGTCCCATCCTGCCCGAGGGCAGGGCTGCAGCCCCACCAAGGTTTGTCGGCCTATCCCGAGGGGTCGTGTCTCGATTTTCGTGTCATATTCCAATTTACCTATTAGGATCTCCAAAAATTAATTTGAATCCCAATTAATTGAAATTTTCCACACAATCAAAATTTCAACCTTTAAATCAAATTTAACTTTTGGGAAACATAAATTACGGTCTTCAATCTTCAATCTCCTCCAAGAATAATTACATAAAATTTCCTAAACCGTTTCCGGTGTACAAAAAATTCTAACCATAAAAATTCTAAGAGACAGAAATTAAATTCCATGGGAAAATTACAGTGTTAATAAACTGCTCCCATGGTTACATAAAAATTCCTAGATACAATTTTTCTAAATTTTAAGGAACCATAACCGGTATAAACAAGTATGCTTATAATAATTCAAAAAATTAAAATAACCACATACTTTATACATAATACATGATAACAACATAAAGGAACCCTAGAATGCCACTCTCTAAATATCAAATCCATACATAAATAAAAAGACTAAGTAATTGTCTAATTTATGTGCATGGCATAGTCATGAGATGGCTCTGATACCAATTGTTGGAAAATAAACCGGTAAAAACGTATCAGAGTGGTGCAGCGGAACAATAAAAATTTTAGATCGTTAAATATCTCATGATGCCATATACAATAAATCAACAACAATTAAAACTCATACCTCATGGACGCCAATATGCAGGAGGAGAATGACCGAAGGCTTCAACCAACTAGCCTTCTCTACTATTCTCCAATTCCCGAATGGCTGAGTGTGTGGGCACTCTGAACCTCGATCGGTATGCTAGCACTGCTAGTCTTCTTCCGACCACCCAGATCTCTAAAGAACTTTATTGTCACGATGAGCTGTGCAACAATAAGCCTGCTCACCTGAGAGTCTGTGGTCTGAGAGAACTGGAGTGGCAGGACCTCTATTTATAGACCTGCATGAGATGATTCTCTGAATTCGAATTGGACTAGGAAAAGATTTTCTCCCTTATCCAAACCAAAAAATCTGAATTTTCCAAGGGAGAATCTCTACAATTAAATTCGGTTTTCCTAGGATAAATCCAATCCAAATCTAAACAAGATTTCAACTAGAATTTTGTCTCCCTTTTTCAACCAAAAAATCTGAAATCTTTAGGAGAAAATCTTCTCCAAATTTTCGGCCACTTTTAGGATAAGGAAGAATCAAAATTCCACTAGGATTTTTCAAGCTAAATCTCATCTCAACCTTGAATTTACCCTTGAATCTCATCCACAAAATCCGAAATTTTCATGAGGATTATCCTCAAAAATTTTGTCCCTTATTTGTTGGGATTTGGATTCAAAATTCAAGTAGGATTCTAACAAGATTATCCTCTCCAAATCCAACTCAAATTCGAATTTCAAACCTTGTGGATTTTCCACAACAAATTCGAATCCTACTTGGACTGTGATTTAAAATTTGAATTTCAAATTTCAAATTCAAATTTCAAATTCAAATTTCAAATTTCAAATTTCAAATTTCAAATTTAAATTTCAAATTCGAATTTCAAATTCAAATTTCAAATTCAAATTTCAAATTCAAAATTCAAATTTCAAATTTCAAAATTCAAATTTCAAATTTCAAAATTCAAATTTCAAATTCCACAAAACGGTTGTATTTCATATTCTTGTTCTCATGGATAATTTTCTACAACTCCAATCCAATCTCAAATAAAATCATGGCAACTTTATTTGGAGTTCGAATAATTGTGTACTCTATTATCCAAAACAAAATCTGAATCCAACCGGAGAGAATCTTGTCTACCATCCTAATCCTGTGTCATCACCATCCATGCATAATAAACTAGCCAATAGCATACACAAAACAATTTGCCAAACGTTAAGGGATTATGTGGAGCTAGTAGAGGGACTGATTGGACATATATAATCGGGCTCCCGTGATTCCATATGATCATCATTCTGTACCGAACAACTCAATCATATGATCACTAATTTCAGAGTCACACCACTATAAACCTGAAACTGAACTCCCAATTATATACCGTATTACGTAAGCCTGTGACGAGCTACCATCCAATGACCTTGTCATATATGCAAAACCCTCATATGATATCCATGATCAGCCTTAGGTCACAGTCCGTTTAATCCTACTGATCAGGCTATCTTAAAGTTCCATTATACTACCGAATCAAGAAAATGATTATTCACCATATGTGAATAAGAAGTCATCCGCCCAGCAGACGACCCAAGGCCTTGTCCATTTTCACATTCAGTATAATGCCTTTAAGAGGATACCTTTAACTCTTCAGAGCTATGATTCCGTTATCTGCAAACAAACCCTTCATCGTATACAAGTCATGCACCCAACGAACCGGTCTATAAGCTTACTACCTCTGAGACGCTTTAGCCATTGGAACATCAAAGTATACATGTCATATACATGAAGTAGTTCATTTACTCAGGATTAAGGTTATTGCACAATGAACATCAAAAGCAGATTGATCCACTCATAGCGGACTACGTAGATCAATCACACTTTAGTCCCGGTCTAATATGTCACTACCAAGCAACATATCCATGTCTCTACTTGGGAGTCCAGCTCCAGACAGTCAAGACAGACCGTCCCCTCTAAGGCTTTAGACAACATAATAGTCTTAACATGAGTTAGATGCTCGGTCTAACCCCATAGACTACAGACCATAGTTTAGACTGCTAACTTTAGAGCATTGTCTTCTCGTATACAAAAGTCCATTGCATGCAATGTTCTAACAGTTTTAACACAAGCAGTCAGTGAGCCATATTTGCTTACATTTACTTTAACATGTAAATAAGACGAGGACAAATAGCAATGTAATGAATAACCTCTATGTATAATTTTATTATTCAGTTCAAAATGAATACATCAAAATGTCTCTAATACTTAGGGCATTTCCTAACAATAGACCTGCATGAGGTGATTCTCTGAATTTGAATTGGACTAGGAAAAGATATTCTCCCTTATCCATAACCATAAAAATCTGAATTTTCTATGAGAGATTCTCAACAATAAAATTCGGCCATTATGGATAAATCCAATCCAAATCTAAATAAGATTTTAACTAGAATTTTATCTCCCCTTTTTCAATCAAAAAATCCGAAATTCCTAGGAGAAAATCTCCTCATAAAATTCGGCCACTTTTAGGATAAGGGAGAATCAAAATTCTACTAGGATTTTCAAGCTTGAATCTTATCTCAACCTTATCCAAAATAACCGAATTTTCCTAGGAGATACACTCCAAAATTTCGGCCACTTTTCAGGGAGGAGAGAATCCAAATTCAACTGGGATTGAAACTTGAATTTTTCCCTATGAACCTTATCCACAAAAACCGAAATTCCATTGAGGATTATCCTCAAAATTTCGTCCACCTTTTGATAGGATTTAGATTCAAAATTCAAGTAGGATTCTAACAAGATTGTCCTCTCCAAATCCAACTCAAATTCGAATTTCAAACCTTGTGGATTTTCCACAACAAATTCGAATCCCACTTGGACTGTGATTCGAAATTTGAATTTCAAATTTCAAATTCGAATTTCAAATTCAAAATTCAAATTTCAAATTTCAAATTTCAAATTTCAAATTTCAAATTTAAATATCAAATTCAAATTTCAAATTCGAATTTCAAATTCAAATTTCAAATTCAAATTTCAAATTCAAAATTCAAATTTCAAATTTTAAAATTCAAATTTCAAAATCCACAAAACGGTTGTGTTTCAAATTCTTGTTCTCATGGATAATTTTCTACAACTCCAATCCAATCTCAAATAAAATCATGGCAACTTTATTTGGAGTTCGAATAATTGTGTACTCTATTATCCAAAACAAAATCTGAATCCAACTGGAGAGAATCTTGTCTACCATCCTAATCCTGTGTTATCACCATCCATGCATAATAAACCAGCCAATAGCATACACAAATCAATTTGCCAAATGTTAAGGAATTATGTGGAGCTAGTAGAGGGACTGATTGGACATATATAATCGGGCTCCCGCAAATCCATATGATCATCATTCTTTTACCGAACAACTCAATCATATGATCACTAGTTTCAGAGTCACACCACTATAAACCTGAAACTGAACTCCCAATTATATACCGTATTACGTAAGCCTATGACAAGCTATCGTCCAATGACCTTGTCATGTATGCACAACCCTCATATGATATCCATGATCAGCCTTAGGCTAAAGTCCATATAATCCTACTGATCAGGCTATCTTAAAGTTCCATTATACTACCGAATAAAGAAAATGATTATTCACCATATATGAATAAGAAGTCATCCGCCCAGCAGACGACCCAAAGCTCTGTCCATTTTCACATTCAGTATAATGCCTTTAAGAGGATACCCTTAACTCCTCATTAGAGCTATGATTCCAATATCTGTAAACGAACCCTTCATTGTATACAAGTCATGCACCTAACAAACCGGTCTATAAGCTTACTACCTCTGAGACACTTTAGCCATTGGAACATCAAAGTACACAAGTCATATACATGAAGCTGTCCTTTTACTCAGGATTAAGGTTACTGCATAATGAACGTCAAAAGCAGATTGATCCACTCAAAGCAGACTTCGTAGATCAATCACACTTTAGTCCCGGTCTAATATGTCACCACCAAGCAACATATCCATGTCTCTACTTGGGAGTCCAGCTCCAGACAGTCAAGACAAACCGTCCCCTCCAAGGCTTTAGACAACATAATAGTCTTAACATGAGTTAGATGCTCGGTCTAACCCCATAGACTACAGACCATAGTTTAGACTGCTAACTTTAGAACATTGTCTTCTCGCATATAAAAATCCATTGCATGCAATGTTCTAACAGTTTAACATAAGCAATCAGGGAGCCATATTTGCTTACATTTACTTTAACATGTAAATAAGACGAGGACAGATAGCAATGTAATGAATAACCTCTATATATAATTTTATTATCCAGTTCAAAATAAATACATCAAATGTCTCTAATGCTTAGGGCATTTCCTAACAATAAGGCCTTGGGTCGTTTGCTGGGCGGATGACTTCTTATTCACATATAGTGAATAATCATTTTCTTATTTGGTAGTATAATGGAATTTTAAGATAGCCTGATCAGTAGGATTAAACAGACTTTGAGCTAAGGTTGATCATGGATATCATATGAGGGTTCTGTATACATGACAAGGTCATTGGACAACAGCTTGTCACAGGCTTACGTAATACGGTATATAATTGGGAGTTCAGTTTCAGGTTTATAGTGGTGTGACTTTGAAATTAGTGATCATGTGATTGAGTTGTTCGGTAAAGAATGATGATCATGTGGATTCACAGGAGCCCGATTGTATACGTCCAATTGGTCCCTCTACTAGCTCCGCATAATTCCTTAACGATTGGCAAATTGATTTGTGTATGCTTATTGGCTAGTATATTATCCATGGATGGTGTTGACATAGGATTAGGATGGATTCTCTCCGGTTGAATTCAGATTATGTTTTGGATAATAGAGTACATAATTATTTGAACTCCAAATAAAGTTGTCATGATTTTATTTGAGATTGGACTGGAGTTGTAGAAAATTATCCATGAAAACAAGAATTTGAAATACAACTATTTATGGATTTTGAAATTTGAATTTTGAAATTTTAAATTTGAAATTTTAATTTGAAATTTGAATTTGAAATTTAAATTTGAAATTCAAATTTGAAATTTGAATTTGAAATTTAAATTTGAATTTTGAATTTTGAAATTTGAAATTCAACTTCTGAATTACAGTCCAAGTGGAATTCGAATTCTTTGTGGATAATTCCACAAGGCTAGAATTCAAATTTGAGTTGGATTATGAAGAGGAAAATCTTGTTTGAATCCTACTTGAATTTTGAATCCCAATCCTAACTAACTTTGTCGAATTTTGTTGAGGAAAATCCTCCAAGATATTTTCGGTTTTTGTGGATAAGGATGCCTGGAAAAATTCAAGTTTCAATCCCAGTTGAATTTGGATTCTCTCCTCCCTAAAAGTGGCCAAAATTTTGAGGGCAAATCTCAAGGAGAGTTTCGGTTTTATTTGGATAAGGATGAGATAAAATTCAAGCTAGAAAACCCTATTTAGATTTTGATTCTCTTCACACTTTAATAACCGAATCTAGTCATGTTTCTAGCACAAAGGAGAATCGGTTTTTATGAGGGAATGAGGAGATAAAGTTCTAGTCAAAATCCTGTTTCAATTTTGAATGAAAAATCTATAAAGTGGCCAAATTTTTTTTTGGTTGGATAAGGCTTAAAAATTCAGATTTTTATTATGGATAAGGAAGAAATTCTTCTCCTAATTCAATTTGAATTCAGAGGATCACCTTATGCAAGTCTATAAATAGAGGTCCTGCCACTCTAGTTCTTTCAGACCATAGACTCTCAGGTGAGCAGGCTTATTGTTGCACAACTCACCGTGATAATAAGTTCTTTAGAGATCTAGGTGGTCGGAAGAAGACTAGCAGTGCTAGCAGACCAATCGAGGTTCAGAATGCCCACACACTCAGCCATTCGGGAATTGGAGAATAGTAGAGAAGGCTAGCTGGTTGAAACCCTCCGATCATTCTCCTCCAGTAGATTGGCATCCTTGAGGTATGAGTTTAAATTGTTGTTGGTTTATTGTATATGGCATCATGAGATATTTAATAATCTTAAAAAATTTTATTGTTCCGCTGCGCCACTCTGATACGTTTTTACCGATTTATGTCCTACAATCGGTATCAGAGCCATCTCATGACTATGCCATGTACATAAACTAGACAATTAATTAGTCTTTTTATTTATGTATGGATTTGATATTTCGAGAGTGGCATTCTAGGATTCCTCTATGTTGTTATCATGGATTATGTATATAGTATGTGGTTATTTTAATTTTTGAATTATTATAAGCATGCTTGTTTTATGCCGGTTATGATTCTTTAGAATTTAGAAAATTGTATCTAGGAATTTTTATGTAACCATGGGAGCAGTTTATTAACACTGTAATTTTCGCATGGATTTTAATTTTTTGTCTCTTAGAATTATTATGATTAGAATTTTTGTACACCAGAAACGGTTTACTAAATTTTATGTAATTATTCTTGGAGAAGATTGAAGTTGGAAAACCGTAATTTATTTTTTCCTAAAAGTTAAATTTAATTTAAAGGTTGAAATTTTGATGTGTGGAAAATTTCAATTTAATTAGGATTCAAATTAAGTTTTAGAGATCCTAATGGATAAATTGGAATATGGCATGAAAATCGAGGCACGACTCCTCGGGATAGGCCATTGGCCTTGGAGGGGCTATAGCCCCTGCCCTTGGGCAGGATGGGGCTGTGGCAGCCCCTGTCTAGGCCATGACCACCCACGGCCGCAGGCTTTGCATGCAGCCAGGGGTGGCCGTGGCCTACCTAAGGGCCAGCCATCACCCAGGCGTGCAGCCCATGGCTGCAGGCGCTGCCCACAGCCGGCTGGACTGCACCAGGCCTGTGGCCATGGGCTGCCAGCCCCCTCGGGGGTTGGGGGCTGCCCACGGCAGTTTCGGGCCTCCGGGCCCCGTTGGCCAAAAAATAGAAAATTTTAATTTTTAAATTTAAGATTTAATTTTTAAATCATGTTTAAAAATATGTAATTAAAATTTTAAATTTTTGAAATTACATATTATTACACATGATATTTAAAATTATTTAAAATTTGAATTTGAAATTTAAATTTGAAATTTGAATTTGGAATTTGAATTTGAAATTTAAATTTTTGGGATTTTAAATTTTAAATGATTCAATTTAAATTTTAAATGATTCAAGGGATGAGAAATAAATGGAAAGGCTACATAAAGATGGATACAAGAAGACGGAACAAAATTTAAGACCCAAAGAATGCTTTGGATGGAATTTTGTAATCTTTATTTTCTTTGTTCTAGGATGGAACCATGGCTTGGTTATTCTGTCAATTATTTTTTCTGTGATATGTCATGGATGTATAAATATGTATTGATGGATATTTTATATGCATATTTGATAACATGTCATATAGGATAGGTGAATGCCGCTCATACTATATTGATCATACATATTTATCAAAACTTGCATGTTTTTCAAAATATTGAGTGGGAGAGGGTTTCAAACAAAACCCACAGCCTCCATTGTTGATCCATATGTGAAAGCATGGTAACACCTCACGTCAGCTCTGTCCTGACCACACCTCTCGGTAAGTGTTTACCACCGCCAGTATACTAGGTTAGATCTACTATGTGGAAAATGTGTTCGGGCACGATCCTATTCATGACCACCCCTTGTTGGCTTGGTAGGACGTGGATCGGGCTACGTAAACAATGGTTATATACTCAAGACTTGTTTAGTTATTAACCTTCCCTAGAAGCTCTATTAACTAAACTGGTGGCCAAAATAAGCGATTATTAATATATATCTTAACCTTGGAGGATTTAAGGCAATATATATTAATTGGACGGGGTCCATGTTCCCGCTATTTGTCTCATGACCACCCCTCGGTGGCTTGGGACAATAGGTGCTGAGAATTACCATTACAATGCTACATGTTTTTCAAGTTTCATGTAGGAACATACTTGTATGTTTTATTTGCTAAATTATCTATATATTTGCTTGGGCTTTGTAATGATGTCTGGTATAATATTATTTCAGTTCAAAATGTCACCGACACCCCTCATTTCAATACTTACTAAAAATAAGCTGAATGGCGATAATTATAAAGACTAGAAAATAAATCTACTAATAGTTCTCAGCTGCGAGAGACACAAGTTCGTGCTAGACGAACCATGCCCACCTGGGCCCAAACCTGACACATCGCTTAAGGAGGTTCCGGTTGCCTATACTCGTTGGAGAGAATCCAATGAGATAGCTCAGTGCTACATTCTGGCTAGCATGACGAGTGCTTTATAAAAGCAGCATGAGACTTATCAAGTTGCTGGGGAGATCATGGAAAATCTGGAGGACATATTTGGAGGCCAAGAAAAATTGGCTCGATAGTCTGCTATAACCAGCATTATGAACTCCAAGCAGAAGGTAGGTACTCCGGTGAAGGACCATATGATCACTCTAATGGGATTCTTTGCTGAGGCTGCCGAGAACGGTGCTGAGTTAGACTACAACACCCAAATCGAGATGGTGTTCAAAGCTTTGTGAAAGGATTTTGCGGGGTTTAAGGTCGCATATAATATGGCGACAAGGGAGTTAGGACTAACTGAGCTCATAAAGCAACTCCAAGCTTATGAGCGGATGATCAAGGATAGAGATGCGATCCAACCCAAAGGAGAAGCTAATTTAGCAGAATCTTCCAAACCCTCACGGAAGAGGAAGAGGCCAAATTAAAAGCAAGCAGCTTCTATTTTTTCTAATCCTCCTATCTAGGATGGGAAGAAGAAGAAGAAGACCAAGAAGCCCAGGGACCCTAAAAGGTGCAAGTGCTTCTGCCGTAGGAAGGTAGGTCACTTCAAGAAGGCTTGCCGGGAATTCCTAGCCTCCAAGGGCAAGGAAGGTAAGGAACTTCACTATTTAGAAGCGTGTTTGGTAGAAGAATCGAAAGACACTTGGGTCATTGATTCGGGTGCCACTAATCATGTTTGTGTTTCTATGCAGGGGTTCGTGGAAACGAGAAGTCTACATGATAAGAGCCTCTCATTGCGGACTGGAGACGGTAGCTTGGTGGTGCCTAAGGTAGTGGAAGATGTTTATCTTTACTTTGATGAATTTAGGTTTATATTATTGAAAGACTGTTTTTATGTTCCTAATTTTGGGAGGAACCTTATATCGGTAGCTTATTTAATAAAGGATTCTTATTCAGTTTCTTTTAATAAAAGAGTTGATATTCATAGAAATAAGTCTTTTATCTATTCTGGATGAATGGATGGAAACCTATATTTGATCAAACCAAAGATGTACTCACTGCTTGACACCGAATTAATAGATCACTTTAAAAGATTAAAAGTTTCTCACTCTAACAAGGCGTATATTTGGCATTTAAGACTTGGTCATATTAATCAGGATAGGATTCAAAGGCTAGTGAAAGACGGTCCTCTAGAATCTCTAGAGGAGGTACGTCTTCCTCAATGTGAGTCTTGTCTTGAGGGTAAGATGACTAAGAGGTCTTTTGGAGCTAAGGGTACAAGGGCTCAAGAACTCTTAAAAATTATGCACACTGACGTATGTGGCCCCATGAACGTCATAGCACGAGGAGGGTTTGAGTATTATGTCACCTTTATAGATGATTACTCAAGGTATGGATATGTGTATCTGATGCATCGCAAGAGCGAAACCTTTGACAAGTTCAAAGAGTATCGTGTAGAAGTGAAAAAGCAATTGGATAAATCCATAAAAACACTTCGATCTGATCGAGGGGGTGATTACCTCTCCGATGAATTTCTAAGACATCTTATAGAGAATGGGATATTATCCCAATTGACTGCACCTGGTAATCTACAACAGAATGGTGTAGCCGAAAGGAGAAACAAGACCTTGTTGGATATGGTACGGTCTATGATGAGTTATTCAACACTGCTGTTATCATTCTGGGGATATGCATTACAAACGGCGTGCTATATTCTGAACCAGGTTCCAAGCAAGTCAACTCCCAGGACTCCGTATGAATTGTGGCGTGGCAGGAAGCCTTCCCTTAGACATATGAGAAAATGGGGCTGCCCGGCACATGTACTGGATGGGGATGCGAAGAAGTTGGAACCAAGATCAAAATTGTACATGTTTGTAGGGTATCCTAAGAGAACTAAGGGAGGTCTGTTCTATAACCCGAAGGAACAAAAAGTCATTATTTCAACCCATACGACATTCTTGGAAGAAAGTCACATGAATGACTTTAAGCCTCGAAGTAAAGTGGTTCTAGAGCAGTTTTCAGGTGAAAGAATTGCTCCATAAGTTTTGGTCTTGGACGCAAGTTCGAGTTCTGGTGAAAGACCTGCAGACGATCAACAATTTAGGGTACCTCGTCGTAGTGGGAGGGTTTCGAAGAAACCTAATTTCTTCATGTATGATGTTGAGGTATACCAGGCCGAGGCTCATGAGCATGAGGATGATCCGGTCACCTATGATGAAGCTATAAATGATGTTGATTCTAAATCTTGGAAATAGACTATGAACAATGAGATGGATTCTATGAAATCCAACTCTATTTGTGAACTTGTAGATCTACCAGATAGGATAAAACCCATTGGATGTAAGTGAGTCTAAAAAAGAAAGATGGATACGGAAGGGAGAATGGAAACTTTCAAGCTAGACTGGTTACAAAGGGGTATACGCAAAAGGCTGGAATCGATTACGATGAAACATTTTCACCTGTTGCTATACTAAAGTCTATCCGTATTCTTCTGTCCATTGCTGCGGCTCTCGATTACGAGATCTGGCAAATGGATGTCAAGACGGCATTCTTGAATGGCCATCTTGAGGAATGTATCTACATGATATAGCCCGAAGGGTTCGTGGCAAAAGGCTAAGAAAGAAAAGTCTGCAAGTTGCTTAGATCCATTTATGGATTAAAGCAAGCATCCCGCTCAGGGAACTAGAGATTTGATCAAGCGATCAAGACATTTGGTTTTGAGTGGAATGTTGATGAACCCTGTGTTTATAAACGTATTAAGGATGGAAAAGTGATCTTTCTAGTACTCTATGTCGATGATATACTACTCATTGGGAATGATGTAGGGAATTTATCATTGGTCAAGCTTTGGCTACACCAACAGTTTGACATGAAGGACTTGGGAGAAGCTAATTATGTTCTAGGCATTCGTCTCTTCAGAGATCGAAAGAACAAAATGATAGCGTTATCCCATGCTTCATACATAGATAAAATAATTGACAAATACGCAATGCAAGAGGTAAAGAAAGGTTCACAACCTTCTATTGCCAGTCTAACTCTTTCATTAGATGACTGTCCTAAGACATCGGAAGAAAGAGAGCGTATGAGTAAGGTCCCTTATGCATCCGCTATGGGTAGCCTTATGTACACTATGCTTTGCACCCGCCCGAACATATGTTTTGCAGTAAGTATGGTGAGTCGATATCAAGCGAGTCCTGGAACCAAGCACTGGCAAGCAGTAAAGCATATACTCAAGTATCTTAAGAGAATGAGGGATTATATGCTAGTGTATTCTGGAGGGGACCTAACACCCGTAGGATACACAGACTCAGACTTCCAGACTTGTAAGGATTCTAGGAAATCGACATCAGGATCAGTGTTCTTACTCGGAGGAGGTGCCATTGTGTGGAGGAGCGTGAAGCAGGATTGCACAGCTGACTCTACTATAGAGGCTGAGTATGTGGCTGCGGCTGAGACATCTAAAGAAGCGATTTGGCTCCGCAAGTTCTTTAGAGACCTTGAGGTCATTCCGGGTGTTGACAAGCCTATCACACTTTACTGTGATAACACTAAGGCTATTGCCAACATAAGGGAATCTCGGCACCACAAGAGGACCAAGCACATGGACTGGAGATATCACATTATTAGAGGGCATGTGGAGACAGGACAAGTAGATGTTTGTAAGTTCGCATCCGAGCACAACATTGTCGATCCCTTTACTAAGACTTTGATGGCTAGAAGCTTTGAGAGGCAAGTAGAGGCAATGGGGGTGTGTAACATGGCATATCTACTAGCTTAGGGTAAGTGGGAGATTGTTAGGAAATACCCTAAGCATTAGACATTTTGATGTATTAATTTTGAACTGGATATTAAAATTATATATAGAAGTTATTCATTACATTACTGTTTGTCCTCATTCTATTTACATGTTTAAGTAAATGTAAGCAAATATGGCTCCCTGACTGATTGTGTTAAAACTGTTAGAACATTGCATGCAATGGACTTTTTGTATGTGAGAAGACAATGTTCTAAAGTAAGCGGTCTAAACTAAGGTTTGTAGGCTATGGGGTTAGACCGAGCATCTAACTCATGTTAAGACTATTATGTTGTCTAAAGCCATGATGGGGATGGTTTGTCTTGACTGTCTGGAGCATTGACTCCCAAGTAGAGACATAGATATGTTGCTTGGTGGTGACATATTAGACCAGGACTAAAGCGTGATTGATCTACGTAGTCCGCTATGAGTGGATCAATCTGCTTTTGACGTTCATTGTGCAGTAACCTTTATCTTGAGTAAATGAACTACTTCATGTGTATGACTTGTGTACTTTGATGTTCCAATCGCTAAAGCGTCTCAGAGGTAGTAAGCTTATAGACTGGTTGTTGGGTGCATGACTTGTATACGATGAAGGGTTTGTTTACAGATATCGGAATCGTAGCTCTAATAAGGAGTTAAGGGTATCCTCTTAAAGGCATTATACTGGATGTGAAAATGGACAAGGCCTTGGGTCGTCTGCTAGGCAGATGACTTCTTATTCATATATAGTAAATAATCATTTTCGTATTCGGTAATATAATGGAACTTTAAGATAGCTTGATCAGTAGGATTAAATGGACTTTGACCTAAGGCTGATCATGGATATCATATAAGGGTTCTGCATACATGACAAGGTCATTGGACAATAGCTTGTAATAGGCTTATGCAATATGGTATATAATTGGGAGTTCAGTTTCAAGTTTATAGTGGTGTGACTCTGAAATTAGTGATCATGTGATTGAGTTGTTCGGTAAAGAATGATGATCATATGGATTCACGGGAGGCCGATTATATATGTCCAATTGGTCCCTCTACTATCTCCACATAATTCCTTAATGATTGGCAAATTGATTTGTGTATGCTTATTGGCTAGTTAATTATGCATGGATGGTGTTGACATAGGATTAGGATGGTGGACAAGATTCTCTCTGATTGAATTCAGATTTTGTTTTGGATAATAGAGTACACAATTATTCGAACGCCGAATAAAGTTGCCATGATTTTATTTAAGATTGGATTGGAGTTGTAGAAAATTATCCATAAGAACAAGAATTTGAAATACAACTGTTTATGGATTTTGAAATTTGAATTTTGAAATTTAAAATTTGAAATTTGAATTTGAAATTCGAATTTGAAATTTGAAATTTGAAATTTGAATTTAAAATTTGAAATTTGAAATTCAAATTTTGAATCACAGTCCAAGTGGAATTCGAATTCTTTGTGGATAATTTCACAAGGCTAGAATTCAAATTTGAGTTGGATTATGAAGAGAAAAATCTTGTTTGAATCGTACTTGAATTTTGAATCCCAATTCTAACTAACTTGGTCGAATTTTGTTGAGTAAAATCCTCCAAGATATTTTCAGTTTTTATGGATAAGGATGCCGGGAAAAATTCAAGTTTCAATCCCAGTTGAATTTGGATTCTCTCCTCCCTAAAAGTGGCCGAAATTTTGAGGGCAAATCTCAAGGAGATTTTCAGTTTTATTTGGATAAGGATGAGATAAAATTCAAGCTAGAAAATCCTATTTGGATTTTGATTCTCTTCACACTTTAATGACCGAATCTAGTCATGTTTTTGGCACAAAGGGGAATCTGTTTTTATGAAGGAATGAAGAGATAAAATTCTAGTTAAATTCTTGTTTGAATTTTGAATGAAAAATCCATAAAGTGGCCAAATCTTTTTTTGGTTGGATAAGGATTAAAAATTCAAATTTTTATTATGGATAAGGAAGAAAATCTTCTCCTAATCTAATTCGAATTCAGACGATCACCTCATGCAAGTCTATAAATAGAGGTCTTACTACTCCAGTTCTCTTAGACCACAGGCTCTCAGGTGAGCAGGCTTATTGCTGCACAACTCATTGTGAAAATAAGTTCTTTAGAGAACTAGGTGGTCAAAAGAAGACTATCAGTGCTAGCATATCGATCGAGGTTCAGAATGTCCACACACTCAACCATTCGGGAATTGGAGAATAGTAAAGAAGGCTAGTTGGTTGAAGCCCTCCGATCATCCTCCACCTACAGATTGGCATCCTTGAGGTATGAGTTTAAATTGTTGTTGGTTTATTGTATATGGTATCATGAGATATTTAACGATTTTAAAAAATTTTATTGTTTTCGCTAGCCATTCTGATACGTTTTTACCGATTTATGTCCTACAAGTACGCCTTAAATGGTTTTATTTCCATCTTTCAATTATAATTCTGACTAAGCGACATTAATTGTCACCTCAAGGTCATTAACCTCCATTGCCCATAGGCCTTACATATTCTCTTTCTCTTATTATGTGGGATATGCTATACTAACTAATCCCCCAATGTCTATAGGACTTAATATCTAATGTACAACTGGTACATAATGAAATAATACAGTATTTTATGTTGTAGACATGAAAATGCTTGAACTTTCCACCACTGCGATAATGTCGACTTTGGGAACTCCTCCACAGTTTTATCTTTAATTTGGGTCCCTACAGACATAGTATTGTCTGTTAATACCCATCATTAATTATCACTTTGGATATATATTCATTTCACTTAACAATTCAACATATTTCAACTTTTACGTGGTACACAGTTTGCAACACGCCCGTGTTCTGGCTCGTGTACCTCTCGAGTTCCCCCTACACGGTCGTGTTTCAAAGTACACGCCCGTGTACTATTTAAACTCTAGATGCTAGCTCCAAAATTTTTATTTTGGGTTCTAGAATTTTATTTAAGACATTCTAAATCCTGTACGGTCCTTTCCGAGCCTTTTGGAAATTTTTGATCAAAATGACCCTTTTGCTCCTGACTGGTCTCGGGACGTAACTATTCCGTCCTATCATTTTTCCCAAATTTTCTAAGCCCAAATATCATAAAATAATATTTCGTAGGCTTCTGTATCGTTTTACAGCTTCATTTGCTAAAAAATTACAATTATTCATTTTCTGACCCTTGATTAGTATTCATCCAATACCTAGGGTCGTTTCTCGTTTTTCTAGCATTTCGAAACCTCAAATGGGTATTTCACTACTCTAGAAACATTTTTCATCCCGTCCCCAAGCCTCGATTCTTGAGGGGCTCGGATTTCCTATCTCGATCTAATTTTTCCTCCTCGTTTCCTAAAATACCCCTAACGTGAATTTTTCCCGTTCTTGGCATTTTAGTCATTAAGGGGTCAGTTTACTATTCTTCTTGGGTTGGTTTTCCATTACTAACCCTAATCCACCAAGGGGTCTCGGTTTCCTTTCCGAATCTAATATTTTTACCCCTTGTTTCCCGAAATGCCCTTATGGCATTTTAGAAATTTTGACAGCATTTCTGCTTGTATTTTTAGGTTTCCCAGTATTAGGTATGCATCAGAACCTTTGTACCTATCACGTACTATACCAGAGACCTATTTTATATAGAGTTATCAAACTTTGTATAAAAATTTTTCATATTATCATCATTCCAAATTTCAACACAAATCATGAATTTTTTTTCCACTTATAGCCTCGATTTCTCATGATAAACAACACCAAATATTTTTCATCACATTAAACGATCATCATACATCACTCTTAAGTTTTCAAATATACATATAAACATTAAAAACCTAACAAAATTTTGTTCCAACCCTAGCATTAAGCCACGGAGTTTCATGCTAAACCACCATAGAAAATTTTGTTCCTATTACTAGGGTTTTATCAACATTTCTCATCATTGTTCAATACTAAAAATTTTCCATTTTCTAGTGTTTATTGGTTAGCATGAAACATGCATCAAAATTGCTTGTTTCATTATTCCAATTCATGGTTTAATAAACATAGTATCAACCTAATATAACCATTAAATTAAATCACCAAATTTTTCAACATTTTTTCCCTTCAACAAGCCACGGTTTTCATAGGAAAGCATGCAAAATTTTTTGCTTGATTCATATTTCTAAATCATGCTTCATTCATCTTAATATCAAACCAATCAAATCATCAACAAAACATCAAATTTTTAAACATAATTCCCCACCAATGAGCCACGGATTTTTCAAAGAAAAACCAATGAAAATACTTCAATTTGAAAGCTCACCTTATAAATTAGTTTCCTTGCAACCTAAGCTTGGATTGGAAGCTAATTTTGGTGCAAAATTTTTGCTAAAATTTAGTTTGAAATGGGCTAAGTTGCATAGATTTTTGGCAGAAAAAAAATGACAAGAGTTTGGCCAATTTTTCTAATTTTTCAAATGAATTTCTCATGCCTATTTATACGCAAATGGATGGGGACCTTTTTGCGATTTTTCCCAACAATTACATAATTGTTTAGGGACTTAAATGCAAACTTTTAGGAGTCAAATTAGCAAATTTTGGGCTGGCTTCTTTCCATGTGGCTGAATCCCTTTTTTTCCATTTTTTCCAAATTTTTTTCAAAGCCATTTTGGCTTGATCATGGCCATTAATCCTAAAAGCATTTAATATTGGCCTTTAATGCTACCTACCACATTAATTAAGCATAATCAACCTAATTAACTAAATCCAAATTATGATATCATTATGGCATCATCTAATTAATATGTGAATGAATTCCTGGTCAAATTTTGATTGAAAGTCAAATTGAACGGAACTTTACTAAAATCACATAGGCGGGTTCCGTGCGCCTCCGGTGTGATCGGTCTATTTTATTTTGCCTTCGTTTGGCCAGAATTCACTACTGTAAATTTTCGTCTTTTAGTGCATTCCAGTGCACTCTTCAAGGTTTTTGGCTTCGTTTTCAATCCTTCTCACCCATTTCTATTTAGTAAGATTTTCCATCTCTGAACTCACTCACTTTAATATTGCCAGAACATTTTTATAGTATTCTCAACAGTATTAAAACACAACTTTTTCATATTTTATTTATTAAAATTGATACATACATACAATTTTAATTTACTCTGAGAATCTAAAAATTCCTGGTTATCACATTCACACCTCCTTATAAAATTTTCGTCCTCAAAAATTTAGAACAAGTGGGGGCATAATTTTCTAATTTCTTCTTCTTGTTCCCATGTAACCTTTTCAATATTGTGATTTTTCCACAGCACTTTGACCAATGGGATCGTTTTATTTCTCAAGACTTTCTCTTCTCATGCCAAGATTCGAACAGGTTTCTCTTCGTAAGTGAGATCTTCCTGAATTTGGATATGTTCATGTTTCAGCACATGGGATGGATCTGATATGTACTTCCGTAACATTGACACGTGAAACACATTGTGTACTACCAACATTTCTGGAGGTAATGCCAATCTATAGGCAACCTTTCCAATGCGTTCAATAATCTCATATGGTCCAAGATATCATGGACTTAATTTCCCTTTCTTCCCGAACCGCATTATTCGTTTCATCGGTGAAACTCTTAGAAATACAAAATCCCCTTCGTTAAACTCTAGGGATCTTCGTCTTTTGTCCACATAGCTCTTCTGTCGGCTCTGCGCTATTTTCATTTGTTGCTGTATTTTTTTAACTACATCCACTATTTCTTACACAAAGTCTATTTTGTGCAGTCATTTTTCTGGTTAATCATACTAATGGACAAGTGATCTACACTTCCTTCCATATAAAGCTTCATAGGGTGCCATACCTATCAAAGCTTGGTAGCTATTGTTGTACGAAAATTCTACGAATGGAAGTTTCTTGTTCCAGCTTCTCGACAAATCTATTGTACATGCGCGAAGCATGCCCTCTAGTGTTTGAATTGTCTACTTAGATTGCTCGTCCGTCTACGGATGAAATGCTGTATCAGGCACACTTCTGTTCCCACAGCTTCTTGCACACATTTCCAGAAATTTGAAGTGAATCATGCACCACGATCTGATACGATGGACTTAGGAACTCCATGTAATCTGACTATGTGGTTAACATATAAGTTCGCTAACTTTTCTAGTGAAAAAGTCATTTTCACTGCTTTGAACCTTACCGTCTTTGTCAACCTGTCAAAAATAACCTAGATAGCATTGTAACCTTCTCGGGTTTTTGGCAATCCTACCATAAAGTCCATCGTAATATGTTCCCATTTCCATTCGGTAATCTCCAAAGGCTCTAGTTTTCTGCCTGGATGTCGGTGTTTAGCCTTAACTTTTTCACATGTCATACATTTACTCACAAATTCAGCAATGTCCTTCTTCATCCCTTTCCACCAGAATTGTAGTTTCAAATCCTGGTACATCTTACAGGCTCCGGGATGCACTGAATATGGCGTTTCATGGGCTTCTACCATAATTCGCCTTCTTAATTCTTCGTCATCAGGAATATAAATTCTTCTCTGCCGTAGGATCAATCCTTATTTGGATACTCCCTCCTGAGAACTTGGTAGATTGGGATTTTACTTTTGAGCTTCTCTAATGTCCTCGTATAACGATGATTCTATTTGTAGTGTAGCCAATCTTCCTACTATCAGCTCCATTTTCAACGTATTAATTTCCTCCTGCAATGGCTTTGGAAAATTTCCAATCGGCAGTTGCTGCAGAACAGTAGATTTCCTACTTAATGCATTTGCAACACGATTGGCTTTTTCGGGATGGTAGAGGATTTCACAATCATAGTCCTTTACCAGCTCTTGCCATCTCCTTTGCCGCATATTTTGCTCCTTCTGTGTGAAGAAATACTTTAAACTCTGGTGGTCAGTATAAATCTGACACTGAGCTCCATACAGATAGTGTCGCCAGATCTTCAATGCAAACACTAGTACGACAAGTTCCAGATCATACGTGGGATAGTTTCTTTCATGGTCCTTTAATTGACACAAGGCGTAAGCAATCACCTTATCGCCTTGCATCAGGACAGCTCCTAATCCTATCTTTGACGTATCACTATAAATCACCAATATCTCCCCTTCAGTGGGAAGTGTAAGAATTGGCACACTGGTTAATCATCTTTTCAGCTCTTGAAAACTTCTTTCGCACACCTTTGTCCACTCGTACTTCCTCTCCTTGCATGTAAGAGCCGTGAGAGGTGCAGCGAGTCGTACGAATCCCTCTACAAATCTTCTATAATAGCCGGCTAAACCTAAGAAACTTCGTATTTCAGTCACATTCTTAGGTGCGGGCCATTCATTGATCGCCTTTACTTTTGCCGGGTCCATGGCAATTCCTTCCTTGGAAACCACACCTCCAAGGAAATGTACTCTATCTAGCCAAAATTCATACTTAGAAAATTTGGCATAGAGTTAATGCTTCCTTATCGTCTGTAAAATGATCCGCAGGTGTTCTTCGTGCTCCTCTTGAGTCTTTGAATATATAAGTATATCATTGATAAACACAATGACAAACTTATCTAGATATTCTTTGAAGACTCGATTTATTAAGTCCATAAATGCAGTTAGCACATTTGTTAACCCAAACGGCATCATAAGGAATTCGTAACGACCGTAATGGGTCCTAAATGCGGTCTTGTGAATGTCGCTCTCCTTGATCAACAGCTGATGGTATCCTGATCCTAGATCAATCTTGGAGAATACCGCTACATCTTTGAGTTGGTCAAACAAGTCATCAATTATACATAGTGGATACATATTCTTGATAGTGACCTTGTTCAACTCCCGGTAGTCGATGCACATTCGAAAGGATCCATCCTTTTTCTTGACAAACAGTATGGGAGCACCCCATGGGGAATAGCTTGGACGTATGAATCCCTTGTCAAAAAGCTCTTTTAGCTGCTCTTGTGACTCTTTCAACTCTACCGGTGCCATCCGGCACGACCCCTTTAAAATGGGTGCGGTTCTTGGTATCAGTTCAATCTCAAAAGAGATTTTTCGTTCCGACAGCAATACGGGTAATTCTTCCAGGAAGACATCGATAAACTCCTTCACAATAGGAACATCTTCAGGTTGAAGCTTCCATTCCTCTTTCATGTCCACTATGTATGCTAAATATCTAGCGTAGCCACTAGACATTAGCCTTTTTGCTTTCATCAAGTTGATCATTATCTTCCTCGTTTTGCATGACAAATCGACATATTCAAACCCATCTTCCTGGTCGGGTTGGAACATGTGGGAAATAAATCGATAAAAACATATCAGAGTGGTACAGTGAAACAATAAAAATTTTTCAAGATCGTTAAATATCTCATGATGCCATATACAATAAACCAACAACAGTTTAAACTCATACCTCAAGGATGCCAATCTACAGGGGGAGAATGACCAGAAGGCTTCAACCAACTAGCCTTCTCTACTATTCTCTAATTCCCGAATGGCTGAGTGTGTGGGCACTCTGAACCTCGATCGGTATGTTAGCACTGCTAGTCTTCTTCTGACCACCCAGATCTCTAAAGAACTTATTGTCATGGTGAGTTATGCAACAATAAGCCTGCTCACGTGAGAGTCTGTGGTCTGAGAGAATTGGAGTGGCAGGACCTCTATTTATTGACTTGCATGAGGTGATCCTCTGAATTCGAATTGGATTAGGAGAAGATATTCTTCCTTATCCACAACCAAAAAATCCGAATTTATCAAGGCCAAATGCCAACTAGAAACTTCGACCACTTTAGGATTTTTTATTCAAAATTCAAACAGGATTTTAACTAGAATTTTATCTCCTCTTAACCAACCAAAAATCTAAAAATCACTTTAGGATTTTTCTCAAATATTTTCGGCCACAAAAAGTAAGGGAAGAATCAAAAATTCAATAGGATTTTCAAGCTTGAATCTTATCTTATCCTTATCCAAAATAACAGAAAATTTCCTTGGATTTATCCTCAAAAAATTCGGCCATAATCAGGGAGGAGAGAATCCAAATTCAACTGGGATTGAAACTTGAATTTTTCCCTAAACCTTATCCACAAAAAATCTGAAAATTCGATGAGGATAATCATCAAAATTTTCGACCATGTTTGTTAGGATTTGATTCAAAATTCAAGTAGGATTCAAACAAGATTTTCCTCCCCATATCCAACTCAAATTCGAATTTCATTCCTTGTGGATTTACCACAAGAAATTCGAATCCTACTTGGACTGTGATTCAAAATTTGAATTTCAAATTTCAATTTCAAATTTCAAATTTCAAATTTCAAATTTCAAATTCAATTTCAAATTCGAATTTCAAATTTCAAATTCAAATTTCAAAATTCAAATTTCAAAATTCAAATTTCAAATTTCAAATTTCAAAATCCACAAAACAGTTGTATTTCAAATTCTTGTTCTCATGGATAATTTTCTACAACTCCAATCCAATCTCAAATAAAATCATGGCAACTTTATTTAGAGTTCGAATAATTGTGTACTCTATTATCCAAAACAAATCTGAATTCAACTGGAGAGAATTTTGTCCACCATCCTAATCCTATGTCAACACCATCCATGCATAATCAACTAGCCAATAGCATACACAAATCAATTTGCCAAAACGTTAAAGAATTATGTGGAGCTAGTAGAGGGACCAATTAGACATATATAATCGGGCTCCCGCAAATCCATAGGATCATCATTCTTTACCGAACAACTCAATCATATGATCACTAATTTCAGAGTCACACCACTATAAACCTGAAACTGAACTCCCAATTATATACCATATTACGTAAGCCTATGACAAGCTATCGTCCGATGACCTTGTTATGTATGCAGAACCCTTATATGATATCCATGATCAACCTTAGGTCAAAGTTCGTTTAATCCTACTGATCAGGCTATCTTAAAGTTCCATTATACTACCGAATAAAGAAAATGATTATTCACCATATGTGAATAAGAAGTCATCCACCCAGCAGACGACCCAAGGCCTTGTCCATTTTCACATCCAGTATAATGCCTTTAAGAGGATACCCTTAACTTATTATTAGAGCTATGATTCCGATATTTGTAAACAAACCCTTCATCGTATACAAGTCATGCACCCAACGAACCGGTCTATAAGCTTACTACCTCTGAGACGCTTTAGCCATTAGAACATCAAAGTACACAAGTCATATACATGAAGCTATTCATCCACTCAGGATTAAGGTTACTGCACAATGAACGTCAAAAGTAGATCGATCCACTCATAGCGGACTATGTAGGTCAATCATGCTTTAGTCCCGGTCTAATATGTCACCACCAAGCAACATATCTATGTCTCTACTTGGAAGTCTATGCTCCAGACTGTCAAGAAAAACCATCCCCACCATGGCTTTAGACAACATAATAGTCTTAACATGAGTTAGATGCTCGGTCTAACCCCATAGACTACAGACCTTAGTTTAGATCGCTTACTTTAGAACATTGTCTTCTCGCATACAAAAGTCCATTGCATGCAACGTTCTAACAGTTTTAACACAAGCAGTTAGGGAGCCATATTTGCTTACATTTACTTTAACATGTAAATAAAATGAGGACACACAGCAATATAATGAATAACCTCTATATATAATTTTATTATCCAGTTCAAAATAAATACATCAAAATGTCTCTAATGCTTAGGGAATTTCCTAATAGAACATTATCTTTTGCTTCTGGCAATCTATTGTGGCTTGATACTTTCCTAGGAAGTCCATTCCTAGTATAACATCGTAATCCACAAGCTCCATCACGATCAATTTTGCATACAACTCCCTATTTATCACAATTATTGGCACATGAGGCAACCAATAATTGGACATCAATACTTTTCCTGAGGGTAAAGCCGTTATAAAGGTCATACCCATATTGACTTTAGGATATCCTATTTTGTTCGTGAATTGGTATGAAATAAATAAATACATAGCACCAGAATCAAATAAAACAGATGTTAAATGATTAGCGATAGAAAACTGACCTGTCACTATATTGGACGTCACTGCTTCTGCATCTTCCTTAGTATATACCATAACTCTAGCATCCGCATGAGGTAAGCATTGTGGTCTTTCTTGTCTCTCTGTGGATGAAGGACCTTCAATCTTTGGCTAGATTGCATGTGCTTGGGATGTTGTTGCTGTGTCTGGAACGAACCCTGCACATTTTGCCTATTTTCAGGACAGTTCCTGGCAAAATGGCCATCCTTTCTACATTGGAAACAGGTGTTTGGGGCAAGTCTGCATCTGCCTGAATGTCTATTTCCACAGACAATGTAGTCACAAATAATAGGTCTAGCATTATTATTGAACCTCCGCTATTGGTTCCTATTTCCAGAATTATTCCCTTTCCTCTTTCCTTGTGACTGCTGGCCAGAAGTACTTCACTGCCGACCTTAGCATTTGAGCTCAGTTTGTTGCTTTGTCTAACTTGAGATCCAACTTGTATTGCTTTTGCCAAAACCTTCTCCTTCTTTTTGGCATCCCATACCTTTTCTTTTTCTTCCTTTTGTCTAACCAGGTAGTACTCTGCCCTCAAAGCTCTACTCACACAATCAGATACAATAGTGGGTGGCGTCAACCCACTATCCACCAGTGCTAAGATTTTAGGGCGGAACATTCCCAGCATCTTCTGGATTTTCTCCCTCTCAGTGGAGACAACGTATGGACACAATCGGGATAATTGGTCGAACTTGCTACAGACTTCTAGTTCATCTACTCTTTCTGAAAGGACTAGACGCCCTCTCATGTTTCTCAAGTTTCCCGTATTCACCATCTATGCTTACTTCCTATAATCACAAGAAAGTCGTTCATTAGATTTTCCACAAACATATTTTTACAATGTAAGTAAAAATAGTTTCAATCATCATATAATTTCAACATTTCATCATTTGAACATGTCAAAATATCATTTCATTTTATTTCAAAATTTTCCATATACACGTCAGTTCGAAGGCTCTTTTTTCAAAATAGCCTTTCGATACAGTCATATATACACATATACAGATATATATACATTTATAAATCTTATATGGTTTATATCTAATCCCCTATTTGAGGTAGATCCGGAACTATCGAAAACTCCTTTGGATCTTCTTCATCCTCATCCAAGCCATTTCTGGCCTAGGATGGTGTTGATCCCTTAGTGGGACTTGTACCCTCTCGTCGTCTTGATGTGTCAGCCTCATGATCATTTGCCATAGGCTGTGCCCCATACAGATGGTCTAACATGGCATCCTGCAATAATTGCTCACGTCTCTTACGCACCATGCATTTCATTATCAATTTTTCCTCTACCTTGGCTACGGTAACTATAAACTCATGTAAGGTAGTAGAGTATAAAGGGGTTACCCTCTGTCGTAGATCTATAGTAAGCCCCTTCTAGAAAATATCACAAAAATCCTCCTCAGTAAGGTACGACATAGGGCATCTCCTTACTACATTTTTTGCAAACCGTACTACATAAGTAAAAACCGTATCACTCAGCAACATTTGTAGTCTCTCAGCTCAGAGAACAAACTCCCTCACATCTGTATATCTAGGCATCACTAGTGGCGGAGTCACTACCCTACCCTTCAGAGGGTCTTGAATTGGTGACACTGGACTCTTTGGTAGGAACTACAGTATCATAATGTGTCGGAACTTAGCCCAATCTAGTCCCAACAACATCTCCTGGTCATAGTACTCCCAATACATCCGTGCATCCTCATGGAATGTGCCAACTGCTAATAACACCTAACAGTCCTCATCTATATCGCACTAGCGCATGATCTTCTCTATGTCATGTAGCCAATCTCGAGTAGAGATCCCCTTTTGACCTCCCTCAAAAGTGGGTGGATGACTACCTCTAAAGGCATGTACCGCTCGTACCGATACTCGAGATCCTACATGTGCTCGTCCTCCCACCACTAGAATATCTATAGCGACTGGTGGATTAACAATTGGTCAAGGAAGTGGTGCTTGTACTGGTGCTGGTGCTATAATCCTTGGCACTAGTGGCTTAGTTATCAACAATCGAGGTATTGTTCGATGGATCATGGACGATCTGATCACGGGCCTAGTCCATACCCAGGTCGGTCCTTTCGGTCGGTATGGGTGCGGTCTCATATAAGGTGGTCTAGTCATCGTTTGTCCTACAAAAATATATAACCTCGAATAAATGAAAATTTAACTAACTTAAAGAAAGCTAACTTACTTGGATTGAAGAGCAGATCACGTTTCGTGCCAATAGGGATATGATCAACTACTCTGATACCAATCTGTGTCGCCCCCAAATCTACCCATTCAAAACCACCGAGGTCTGACCCTGTAGTCGACCAAGACAGCCCGTGCATCAAATCCGAGTCACCATTTAAAACTCTTTTTCTTATCACTCTCATGTTTCAGGGCCTAAAATTTCGCCCATAATTTTTTTTTTCTTTTCAAAATACTCTTCTCTGATGAAAGCCAAGTATGAAAGCCAGATAAAATATAATACTAACTTTTAGTTGTCTTTTTGAAGTATAACATAATTTACAAAGATACAAAATATGTACTTTGTTTTTTAAAAATACATTCTCTTCAATTCACTATTATATCTCTCAGTGGAAAACTTATGGTAGGACCAAGTCCACAGTGGGTTCCCATCCCATCGGCACACGCGCATCCTACCACCATCCAAGAGTTTGTTAGACAGGTTTCTTACTTGGAACATGAACAAACTGATGAGCTAACAGGCTCAGTAAGTTCAAACATACTTAGTAAGAATTACATAGATTCAAAAACATCAAAAACACAACTTCCTATGAATAATACTATTCATCCGTGAATGATACTATTCACCATAAATAGTAATTTTGACCTTTGATCGATGGATAGTAATTGTTACCTTAACTGGTTACTATTTACATTACCCTAACTGAATCCCCTATACTTAGTGCTAGTGTTGGTTATGTTCAATTATGCTTTATTGTGGCTTTCATCACCTTATTGACTATTCTTTCTATTTGTATCTGGTTTTGAGCTCATTGTGGCAGTACCGATAGTTTATTTCTGCACTGACTGGGAAGGCCTAGGGAACGACCCTAGAGCTTCTTCCTCTCTAGCCCTCATCGCTCGTAGCGATTATTATATCCCTGAAGGACCTGCAAAACCTCCACCGCAACATTGGAGGGCAATACGCCTTAAATGGTTTTACTACCATCTATCAATTATAATTCTGACCAAGTGACATTAATTGTCACCTCAAGGTCATTAACCTTCATCGCCTGTAGGCCTTACATATTCTCTTTCTCTTATTATGTGGGATGTGTTATACTAACTAATCCCCCAATGTGCATAGGACTTAATATCTAATGTACAACTAGTACATAATGAAATAATACAGTATTTCATGTTGCAAACATAAAAATGCTTGAACGTACCACCACTGTGATAATTGTTAGGAAATGCCCTAAGCATTAAAGACATTTTGATGTATTTATTTTGAACTGGATAATAAAATTATATATATAGAGGTTATACATTACATTGCTATCTGTCCTCGTCTTATTTACATGTTAAAGTAAATGTAAGCAAATATGGCTCCCTGACTGCTTGTGTTAAACTGTTAGAACGTTGCATGCAATGGACTTTTGTATGCGAGAAGACAATGTTCTAAAGTTAGCGGTCTAAACTATGGTCTGTAGTCTATGGGGTTAGACTGAGCATCTAAGTCATGTTAAGACTATTATGTTGTCTAAAGCCTTGGAGGGGACGGTTTGTCTTGACTATCTGGAGCTGGACTCCCAAGTAGAGACATAGATATGTTACTTGGTGGTGACATATTAGACCGGGACTAAAGCGTGACTACGAGTGGATCAATCTGCTTTTGACGTTCATTGTGCAATAACCTTAATCCTGAGTAAATGAACTACTTCATGTATATGACTTGTGTACTTTAATGTTCCAATGGCTAAAGCGTCTCAGAGGTAGCAAGCTTATAGACCGGTTCGTTGGGTGCATGACTTGTATACGATGAAGGGTTTGTTTGCAAATATCAGAATCATAGCTCTAAGGAGTTAAAGGTATCCTCTTAAAGGCATTATACTGAATGTGAAAATAGACAAGGCCTTGGGTCGTCTGCTGGGCGGATGACTTCTTATTCACACTTGGTGAATAATCATTTTCTTAATTCGGTAGTATAATGGAACTTTAAGATAGCCTGATCAGTAGGATTAAACGGACTTTGACCTAAGGCTGATCATGGATATCATATGAGGGTTTTGCATATATGACAAGGTCATTGGATAGTAGCTTGTCACAGGCTTACGTAATACGGTATATAATTGGGAGTTCAGTTTCAGGTTTATAGTGATGTGACTCTGAAACTAGTGATCATATGATTGAGTTGTTCGGTAAAGAATGATGATCATATGGATTTACGGGAGCCCGATTATATATGTCCAATCAGTCCCTCTACTAGCTCCACATAATTCCTTAAGGTTTGGCAAATTGATTTGTGTATGCTATTGGCTAGTTTATTATGCATGGATGGTGATGACACAGGATTGGGATGGTAGACAAGATTCTCTCCGGTTGGATTCAGATTTTGTTTTGGATAATAGAGTACACAATTATTCGAACTCCAAATAAAGTAGCCATGATTTTATTTGAGATTGGATTGGAGTTGTAGAAAATTATCCATGAGAACAAGAATTTGAAACACAACCATTTTGTGGAATTTGAATTTTGAATTTTGAAATTTGAATTTTGAAATTTGAATTTGAAATTTGAATTTGAAATTTGAATTTGAAATTCGAATTTGAAATTTGAATTTGAAATTTAAATTTGAAATTTGAAATTTGAAATTTGAAATTTGAATTTGAAATTCAAATTTGAGATTTGAAATTCAAATTTTGAATCACAGTCCAAGTAGGATTCGAATTTGTTGTGGAAAATCCACAAGGTTTGAAATTCGAATTTGAGTTGGATTTGGAGAGGATAATCTTGTTAGAATCCTACTTGAATTTTGAATCCAAATCCCAACAAAAGGTGGACGAAATTTTGAGGATAATCCTCAATGGAATCTCGGTTTTTATGGATAAGATTCAAGGGAAAAATTCAAGTTCAAATCCCAGTTGAATTTGGATTCTCTCCTCCCTGAAAAGTGGTCGAAATTTTGGAGATAATCTCCTAGGAAAATTCGGTTATTTTGGATAAGGTTGAGATAGGATTCAAGCTTGAAAATCCTAGTGGAATTTTTGATTCTCCCTTATCCATAATGGCCGAATTTGTGGAGAAGATTTTCTCCTAGGAAATTTCGGATTTTTTGGTTGAAAAATGGAGATAAAATTCTAGTTAAAATCTTGTTTAGATTTGGATTGGATTTATCCTAAGAAAACCGAATTTTATTTTTGGATTTTCCCATGGAAAAATTCAGATTTTTTGGTTATGGATAAGGGAGAATATCTTTTCCTAGTCCAATTCGAATTCAGAGAATCACCTCATGCAGGTCTATAAATAGATGTCCTGCCACCCTAGTTCTCTCAGACCACAGACTCTCAGGTGAGCAGGCTTATTGTTGCACAGCTCATCGTGACAATAAAGTTCTTTAGAGATCTGGGTGGTCGGAAGAAGACTAGCAGTGTTAGCATACCGATCGAGGTTCAGAGTGCCCACACACTCAGCCATTCGCGAATTGGAGAATAGTAGAGAAGGCTAGTTGGTTGAAGCCTCCGGTCATTCTCCTCCTGCAGATTGGCGTCCTTGAGGTATGAGTTTTAATTGTTGTTGGTTTATTGTATATGGCATCATGAGATATTTAACGATCTAAAAATTTTTATTGTTCCGCTGCGCCACTCTGATACGTTTTTACCGATTTATTTTCCTACAATAATATCCACTTTCGGAACTCCTCAGCAGTTTTATCTCTAGTTTAGGTCCCTACAGACATAGTATTGTCTGTTAATACCTATCATTAATTATCACTTTAGATATATATTCATTTCATTTAACAATTCAACATATTTCAACTTTTTATGTGGTACACAGTTTGCAACACGCCCGTATTCCGGCCCGTGTACCTCTTGGGTTCTCCCTACACAGTCGTGTTTCAAAGTACACGCCCGTGTACTATTTAAACTCTAGATTAGCTCCAAAATCTTTATTTTGGGTTCTAGAATTTTATTTAAGACATTCTAGATCTTTTACGGTCCTTTTCGAGCCTTTCAGAAATTTTTGGTCAAAATGACCCTTTTGTCCCTGACGGGTCTTGGGGTCGTAACTATTCCACCCTATCATTTTTCCCAAATTTTCTAAGCCCAAATATCATAAGATAATATTCCCTAGGCATCCGTATCATTTTACATCCCGTCCCCTAGCCTCGATTCCCGAGAGGCTCGGGTTTCCTATCCCGATCTAATTTTTCCCCCTCTTTTTCTAAAATAGCCCTAACGAGAAGTTTTCCCGTTCTTGGCATTTTAGTCATTAAGGGGTCGGTTTACTATTCTTCTTGGGTTGGTTTTCCATTACTAACCCTAATCCACCGAGGGGTCTCGGTTTCCTTTCCGAGTCTAATATTTTTTCCGCTCATTTCCCGAAATGCCCTTATGCTGTTTTAGAAATTTCGGTAGCATTTCCACTTGTATTTTTAGGTTTCCCCGGTATTAGGTATGCCTCAGAACCTTTGTACCTGCCACGTACTATACCAAAGACCTATTTTATACAAAGTTACCAAACTTTGTATAAAAATTTTCCACATTATCATCATTCCAAATTTCAACACAAATCATCAATTTTTTTCCATTTATATCCTCGGTTTCTCATGATAAACAACACCAAATATTTTTCATCACATTAAACAATCATCGTATATCACTCTTAGGTTTTCAAATATACATATAAACATTAAAAACCTAACAAAATTTCATTCCAACCCTAGCATTAAGCCACGAATTTTCATGCTAAGCCACCATAGAAAATTTTGTTCCTATTACTAGGGTTTTATCAACATTTCTCATCATTGTTCAACACTAAAAATTTTTTATTGTCTAGTGTTTATTTGCCATGGGTTCTAGCATGAAACATGCATCAAAATTGCTTGTTTTCATTATTCTAATTCATGCTTTAATAAACATAGTATCAACCTAACATAACCATTAAAGCAAATTACCAAATTTCTCAACATTTTTTCCCTTCAACAAGCCACGGTTTTCATAGGAAAGCATGCAAAATTTTTTGCTTGATTCCTATTTCTAAATCATGCTTCATTCATCTTAATATCAAACTAATTAAATCATCAACAAAACATCAAATTTTTCAAAATAATTCCCCACCAATGAGCCACAAATTTTTCAAAGAAAAACCAATGAAAATACTTCAATTTGAAAGCTCACCTTATAAATTAGTTTCCTTGCAACCTAAGCTTAGATTGGAAGCTAATTTTGGTGTAAAATTTTTGCTAAAGTTTAGTTTGAAATGGGGTAAGGTGCACAGATTTTTGGTTTAAAAAAAAATGGTAAGAGTTTGGCCAATTTTTCAAAATTTTCAAATGAATTTCTCGTGCCTATTTATAGGCAAATGGATGGGGACCTTTTTACAATTTTCCCAACAATTACATAATTGTTTTAGGGAATTAAATGAAAACTTTTTGGGGCCAAATTAGCAAATCGTGGGCTGCCTTCTTTCCATGTGGCCGAATCCCTTTTTTCCATTTTTTCCAAATTTTTTTCAAAGCCATTTTGGGTTGATCATGGCCATTGATCTTAAAAGCCTTTAATCTTGGCCTTTAATGCTTCCTACCACATTAATTAAGCTTAATCAACCTAATTAACTAAATCTAATTTATGATATCATTATGACATCATCTAATTAATATGTGAATTAATTTGTTGTCAAATTTTGACTGAAAGTCAAATCGAATGGAACTTTACCGAAATCGCGTAGGTGGGTTCCAGGTGCCTTCGGTGCGATTGGTCTGTTTTATTTTGCTTCCATTTGGCTATAATTCACTATCGTAAATTTTTGTCTTTTAGTGCACTCCGGTGCACTCTTCAGGGTTTTTGGCTTCGTTTTCGAGCCGTCTCACCCGTTTTTGCTCGGTAAGATTTTCTATCTCCGAACTCACTCACTTTAACACTGTCGGAACATATTCACAGTATTCTCAACATTATTAAAACACAACTTTTTCATATTTTATTTATTAAAATTGGTATATACATACAATTTTAATTTACTCTGAGAATCTAAAAATTCTCGGTTATCACAATTACACAGTATTTATGAATACTAATCATTAAATATTATTTTTGAATAGTAACCGTTAAGTAGTATTTTTGGAATAGTAAATAGTTAAAGTATACTTACGTGAATAGTGAGTACGGACGACGTATAAAAAAATTCTCTGAAATTATAGTATCAATTACAAGAAAGTATAAGTATCGTTTAAAGAAATAGTTTTTAAGTGACGGTTCAGGCCACTAAGGGCATGGGGTGTCACAGTTGATATCAGAGCGGTATCCCATCACCCTACCTTATATCGTCGTACGCTGCCTCATCTATCCAAGTAAGTTAGCTTTTGTTTTTCAATATTTAGTACATAAGTTGACCATTAATTTATAATAGGGATAATGGCCGCACCACTAGACCCCTACCAAGTGCAAGAGGATCGACAGGCGAGTCTAGCTTTCACCGCCATAAGACCAAACATATACGATGGTCGATGCGCAAGCGAGCTTCCATATTGGATTCACCAATTAGAGGTTATCTTCAAGGCATGCCATATTCCACCATATCTACGGGTGATTTTGGCTAGCAGTAGACTACAAGAACCAGTGCTGACCTAGTGGAATGAACGGTGCAGGATTGGGCATCCGGTATAATGGGTCAAATTTTGTCGCGACCTCCGTGATAGTACTACACCAGCCCGAGACAGAGATATATGGGAGCATATGTGCGAGATGCGATACCAGGTCTTCTCTGGTATTTGGGATATCTCTGAGCGAGAGACCATGGCGTATTATTGCCAGAGGTTTCTGGACACCATGATGCCTCACATCCCTCAGGGTAGACCTTTTTCAGAGATGGCCAACCTGCTATGGAGAAGGGCACCATGGTATGTGAGGGACCTTGTTCCCTACCGTCCGCCACATGAGGATCTGAGGCACCTTACGTAAGACATGGTGGAGGCTGAGAGAGTGGTACTTAACCCTGCACCTGGAAAAGGCTTCACTACAGTAGTTAACATAAGGGGTGACCCAGCAGACGCAGCACCATAACCAACCGACATGGAGTTTGCGACCGAACCTTAGCCAGTAGTAGCCGAAGCAGCTAAGGACCATGAGGATCCGATGGAGGACCTCGAGCCAAGCCCTCAGTCCCCCAAGCACCACGAGGAGGAAAACAATAATGAGGCTATCCTCGATGCCCAACCAGATGATAAGGGGGATGAAATCCCTGATCATTTTAGTGACGATGAGTGGATGGGGATGTACAGGCCCCAAGTCATCATCGCCAGGGATGACAAAGGCAGTCTCGTCTGGGGTGATGAAGATGAAGACCTCGAGGAGTTTCCCCTTAGCGACAATGAAGATGAGATGATGTCCGACGCCGAGTCAGGATTGTCTTCCGAGTAGTAGTAACCCTTTTAGCGGGAATTTTTGATTTTGTGTATATATAGAGGGAGCGGTAGCTTTCCTCACCTGACTTAACTTAGTGTACTTGTTGGGACCATATTTTGGGAAGTATGTATCACTCCCGCCAAACTAAAAGCATGTATATCTTTTTGAGTAATTTTATGAAAAAGTAGTATCATTTTGCCCTGAGGGCCTAAATATGATTTTTCTACACATGTTAGTAATGAAACAAGAGTGCATGATGGTTCTTGGCACTCGAATGATGTTTTAATACAATGCAACAACTACAATGAACATCACAAGAATAAGAGAAGGAAAGAAAGATATAACATGAATATTTATGATGAAACTGTTAAGTAAGAAGATAATATGTAATACAAGTCCCAAGTACAAAGTTTAAATGACTTATGTTCTCTTTTTCCGCTGTGTGACAGGTCTACATAGGAACGATGGCGAGAACAAGAGCTTAGACTAATCAAGCTACTCGAGATGACGAGCTAATGGCACGGCTCGCAACTATGTAAGAGATGATGTTAAACCAACAACGGGAGCTTAACCAACTCAGGGAGCAATTGAACTGACAACCTCAAGCACCACAACTAGTGGAGGTGCTAGCTCAAGTAGCTCCAGTAGCCCACGACACCCTTAGAGAACAAGTAGCCCTACCAGTCCAGACCACGCCAGCACCATCAGCTGTGGATGCCCCCACAACAACCAATGTCCTTGTGCCAGCCCATAAAGAAGGTGACCTATATGAGCAGTTTAGGCGCATGAGGGTACCTGAATTTGAAGGGGCTACAAACCCCATTGAGGCAAATGATTGGTTGACTGGCGTCCAGGTCATCCTAGACCTCGTAGGGCTAATATGCATCCCTTGCCCTACGTAAAAGAGCACGCTAATGGTGGAAGACCGTGGCTATCAGAAGGGATGTTAATACAATGAACTGGGCAGACTTCATCACCTAGTTCAGGGAGATGTACTTTAACGACAAAGCCCTAGCAGTCCAGCAGGACGAATTCAATAATTTATGCCAGGGCAGCATGACTATTATGGAAGCAGTCCAGAAATTCGAGCAGCTGGCTTGACTTTACCCCGAATTAGTGCCGATTGAGAAGGAAAAGGTCCGGAGGATGTTAAAAATGTTTCGGACAGACATTGCAATCCAAGTCTGCAGCAGCAGCCATGGGCCCACAACCGTAGCTGAGTATGTCAACAGGGCCATCTGAGCAGAAGGTTGGTTGGCCCAAGACAAAGAGAGAAGGGCCTGTTAGGAAATGCCCTAAGTATTAGAGACATTTTGATGTATTCATTTTGAACTGGATAATAAAATTATACTTAGAGGTTATTCATTACATTGCTATCTGTCCTCGTCTTATTTACATGTTAAAGTAAATGTAAGCAAATATGGCTCACTGACTGCTTGTGTTAAAACTGTTAGAACGTTGCATGCAATGGATTTTTGTATGCAAGAAGACAATGTTCTAAAGTTAGCAGTCTAAACTATGGTCTGTAGTCTATGGGGTTAGACCGAGCATCTAACTCATGTTAAGACTATTATGTTGTCTAAAGCCTTGGAGGGGACGGTCTGTCTTGACTGTCTGGAGCTGGACTCCCAAGTAGAGACATGGATATGTTGCTTGGAGGTGACATATTAGATCGGGACTAAAGCGTGATTGATCTACGTAGTCCGCTATGAGTGGATTAATCTGCTTTTGACGTTCATTGTGCAATAACCTTAATCCTGAGTAAATGAACTACTTCATGTATATGACTTGTGTACTTTGATGTTCCAATGGCTAAAGCGTCTCAGAGGTAGTAAGCTTATAGACCGGTTCGTTGGGTGCATGACTTGTATACGATGAAGGGTTTGTTTGCAGATATCGGAATCATAGCTCTGAGGAGTTAAAGGTATCCTCTTAAAGGCATTATACTGAATGTGAAAATGGACAAGGCCTTGGGTCGTCTGCTGGGCGGATGACTTCTTATTCACATATGGTGAATAATCATTTTCTTGATTCGGTAGTATAATGGAACTTTAAGATAGCCTGATCAGTAAGATTAAACGGACTTTGACCTAAGGCTGATCATGGATATCATATGAGGGTTTTGCATATTTGACAAGGTCATTGGATGGTAGCTCGTCACAGGCTTACGTAATACGGTATATAATTGGGAGTTCAGTTTCAGGTTTATAGTGGTGTGACTCTGAAATTAGTGATCATATGATTGAGTTGTTCGGTACAGAATGATGATCATATGGAATCACGGGAGCCCGATTATATATGTCCAATCAGTCCCTCTACTAGCTCCACATAATTCCTTAACGTTTGGCAAATTGATTTGTGTATGCTATTGGCTAGTTTATTATGCATGGATGGTGATGACACAGGATTAGGATGGTAGACAAGATTCTCTCCGGTTGGATTCAGATTTTGTTTTGGATAATAGAGTACACAATTATTCGAACTCCAAATAAAGTTGCCATGATTTTATTTGAGATTGGATTGGAGTTGTAGAAAATTATCCATGAGAACAAGAATATGAAATACAACTGTTTTGTGGAATTTGAAATTTGAATTTTGAAATTTGAATTTTGAATTTTGAATTTGAAATTTGAATTTGAAATTTGAATTTGAAATTCGAATTTGAAATTTGAATTTGAAATTTAAATTTGAAATTTGAAATTTGAATTTGAAATTTGAAATTCAAATTTTGAATCACAGTCCAAGTAGGATTCGAATTTGTTGTGGAAAATCCACAAGGTTTGAAATTCGAATTTGAGTTGGATTTGGAGAGGATAATCTTGTTAGAATCCCACTTGAATTTTGAATCCAAATCCCAACAAATAAGGGACGAAATTTTTGAGGATAATCCTCATGAAAATTTCGGATTTTATGGATGAGATTCAAGGGTAAATTCAAGCTTCAATCCTAGTTGAATTTGGATTCTCTCTACTCCCTAAAAGTGGCCGAAATTTTGGAGCCTTAATCCTAGGAAATTCGGTTATTTTTGGATAAGGTTGAGATGAGATTTAGCTTGAAAAATCCTAGTGGAATTTTGATTCTTCCTTATCCTAAAAGTGGCCGAAAATTTGGAGAAGATTTTCTCCTAAAAATTTCGGATTTTTTTAGGTTGAAAAAGGGAGATAAAATTCTAGTTAAAATCTTGTTTAGATTTGGATTGGATTTATCCTAGGAAAACCGAATTTAATTGTGGAGATTCTCCCTTGGAAAATTCAGATTTTTTTTTGGTTTGGATAAGGGAGAAAATCTTTTCCTAGTCCAATTCGAATTCAGAGAATCACCTCATGCAGGTCTATAAATAGAGGTCCTGCCACTCCAGTTCTCTCAGACCACAGACTCTCAGGTGAGCAGGCTTATTGTTGCATAGCTCATCGTGACAATAAAGTTCTTTAGAGATCTGGGTGGTCGGAAGAAGACTAGCAGTGCTAGCATACCGATCGAGGTTCAGAGTGCCCACACACTCAGCCATTCGGGAATTGGAGAATAGTAGAGAAGGCTAGTTGGTTGAAGCCTCCAGTCACTCTCCTCCTGTTCATTGGCGTCCTTGAGGTATGAGTTTTAATTGTTGTTGATTTATTGTATATGGCATCATGAGATATTTAATGATCAAAAAATTTTTATTGTTCCGCTGCGCCACTCTGATACGTTTTTACTGGTTTATTTTCCTACAATTGGTATCAGAGCCATCTCATGACTATGCCATGTACATAAATTAGACAATTACTTAGTCTTTTTATTTATGTATGGATTTGATATTTAGAGAGTGGCATTCTAGGGTTCCTTTATGTTGTTATCATGTATTATGTATAAAGTATGTGGTTATTTTAATTTTTTGAATTATTATAAGCATGCTTGTTTATACTGGTTATGGTTCCTTAGAATTTAGAAAAATTGTATCTAGGAATTTTTTATGTAACCATGGGAGCAGTTGATTAACACTGTAATTTTCCCATGGATATTAATTTTTGTCTCTTAGAATTTTTATGGATAGAATTTTGTACACCGGAAACGGTATAGGATTTTTTTTATGTAATTATTCTTGGAGGAGATTGAAGATTGAAGACCGTAATTTATTTTTCCCAAAAGTTAAATTTAATTTAAAGGTTGAAATTTTGATTGTGTGGAAAATTTCAATTTAATTGGGATTCAAATTAATTTTTGGAGATCCTAAAAGATAAATTGGAATATGGCATGAAAATCGAGACACGACCCCTCGGGATAGGCCAACAAACCTTGGTGGGGCTGCAGCCCCTGCCCTCGGGCAGGATGGGGCTGTGGCAGCCCCTGTACAGGCCCACACCACCCACGGCCGCAGGCTCTGCCTGCAGCCAGGGGTGGCCGTGGCCTGCCCAAGGCTGGCCGCAGCCTGGGCGTGCAGCCTCTGGCTGCAGGCGCTGCCTGCAGCCTGCCGGCTGCTGCGCCCAGTCTGGGCGTGCAGCCTGGTGCTGCAGGCTTGGCCTGCAGCCCGGCAGGCTGCACAAGGGGCGGCCGTGGGCTGCCAGCCCCTCTGGGGTTGGTGGCTGCCCACGGCGGCTGCCGCCTTCACGGGCGGCGGTGCGGCGGTCCAAAATTTCAAAATTTTGATTTTTAAATTTGAGATTTAATTTTAAATCATGTTTAAAAATATGTAATTAAAAATTTGAAATTTTTGAAATTACATATTATTACACATGATGATTAAAATTGTTTAAAATTTGAATTAGAAATTTAAATTTGAAATTCGAATTTGGAGTTTGAATTTGAAATTTAAATTTTTGGAAATTTAAATATTAAATAATTCTTGGGATGAGAAATAAATGGAGAGGCTACATAAAGATGGATACAAGAAGACGGAACAAAATTCAAGACCCAAAGAATGCTTTGGATGGAATTTTGTAATCTTTATTTTCTTTGTTCTAGGTAGGAACCATAGCTTGGTTAGTCTGTCAATTATTTTTTTTTCTGTGATATGTCATGGATGTATAAATATGTATTGATGGATGTTTTGTATGCATATTTGATAACATGTCATATAGGATAGGTGAGTGCCGCTCATACTATATTGATCATACATAATTTGTCAAAACTTGCATGTTTTTCAAAATATTGAGTGGGAGAGGGTTTCAAACAAAACCCACGGCTTCCATTGTTGATCCATATGTGAAAGCATGGTAACGCCTCGCGTCAGTTCTGACCTGACCACACCCCTCGGTAGGTGTTTACCACCGCCGGTATACTAGATTAGATCTCCTATGTGGAAAACGTGTTCGGGTGCGATCCTATTCATGACCACCCCTCGGTGGCTTGGTAGGACGTGGATCGGGCTACGTAAACAATGGTTATACACTCAAGACTCGTTTAGTTATTAACCTTCCCTAGAAGCTCTGTTAACTAAACTGGTGGCCAAATAAGCGGTTATTAATATATGTCTTAACCTTGGAGGATTTAAGGTAACATATATTAATTGGACGGGGTCCATGTTCCGGCTATTTGTTCTCATGACCACCCCTCGGTGGCTTGGGGCAATAGGTGCTGAGAATTACCGTTGCAATGCTACATTTTTTCAAGTTTCATGTAGGAACATACTTGTATGTTTTGTTTGCTAAATTATCTGCATATTTGCTTGGGCTTTGTAATGATGTCTAGTATAATTTTATTTCAGTTCAAAATGTCACCGACACCCCTCATTTCGATACTTACTGAAAATAAGTTGAATGGCGATAATTATAAAGACTGGAAAAGAAATCTATTAATAGTTCTCAGCTGTGAGAGACACAAGTTCGTACTGGACGAACCATGCCCGCCTGGGCCCAAACCTGACACACCACTTGAGGAGATCCCGATTGCCTATAATCGTTGGAGAGAATCCAATGAAATAGCTCGATGCTACATCCTTGCTAGCATGACGAGTGCTTTACAAAAGCAGCATGAGACTTATCAAGTTGCTGGGGAGATCATGGATAATCTGGAGGACATGTTCGGAGGCCAAGAAAAATTGGCTCGACAGTCCGCTATCACCAGCATTATGAACTCCAAGCAAAAGGCGGGTGCTCCGGTGAAGGACCATATGATCACTCTAATGGGATTCTTCGCTGAGGCTGCCGAGAATGGTGCTGAGTTGGACTATAACACCCAGATCGAGATGGTGTTCAAGACTCTGTCTAAAGATTTTGTGGGGTTTAAGGCCGCATACAATCTGGCGACAAAGGAGTTAGGACTTACCAAGCTCATGAAGCAACTACAGGCTTATGAGCGGATGATCAGGGATGAGGATGTGGTCCGACCTAAAGGAGAGGCCAATTTGGCGGAATCTTCCAATCCCTCACGGAAGAGGAAGAGGCCAAATAAGAAGCAAGTGGCTTCCAGTTCTTCTAATCCTCCTGTCTCGGACGGGAAGAAGAAGAAGAAGAACAAGAAGCCGAAGGACCCTAAAAAGTCCAAATGCTTTCACTGTGGGAAGGTAGGTCACTTCAAGAAGGCTTGCCGGGAATTCCTAGCCTCCAAGGGCAAGGAAGGTAAGGAACTTCATTACTTAGAAGCGTGTTTGGTGGAAGAATCGAAAGACACTTGGGTCATTGATTCGGGCGCCACTAATCATGTTTGTGTTTCTATGCAGGGGTTCGTGGAAACGAGAAGTCTACATGATAGGAGCCTCTCGTTGCGGACTGGAGATGGTATCTTTGTGGTGGCTGAGGTAGTGGGAGACGTTCATCTTTATTTTGATCAATTTAGGTTTATTTTATTGAAAGACTGTTTTTATGTTCCTAATTTTAGGAGGAACCTTATATCGGTAGCTTGTTTAATAAAGGATTCTAATTCAGTTTCTTTTAGTAAAAGAGTTGATATTCGTAGAAATAAGTTTTTTATCTGTTCTGGATGGATGGATGGAAACCTATATTTGATCAGACCAAAGATGTACTCACTGCTTGACACTGAATTAATTGATAACTCTAAAATGTTGAAAGTTTCTCACTCTAACAAGGCGTATCTTTGGCATTTAAGACTTGGTCATATTAATCAGGATAGGATTCAAAGATTGGTGAAAGACGGTCCTCTGGAATCTCTGGAGGAGGTACGACTTCCCCAATGTGAGTCTTGTCTAGAGGATAAGATGACTAAGAGGTCTTTTGGAGCTAAGGGTACAAGGGCACAGGAGCTCTTAGAAATTGTGCACACTGACGTATGTGGCCCCATGAACGTCACAGCACGAGGAGGGTTCGAGTACTATGTCTCTTTCATAGATGATTACTCGAGGTATGGATATGTGTATCTGATGCACCGCAAGAGCGAAACCTTTGACAAGTTCAAAGAGTATCGTGCGGAAGTGGAAAAGCAATTGGATAAATCCATAAAGACACTTCGATCTGATCGAGGTGGCGAATACCTCTCTGATGAATTTCTAGGACATCTTGTAGAGAACAGGATTTTATCCCAATTGACTGCACCTGGTACTCCACAACAGAATGGTGTAGCCGAAAGGAGAAACAGGACCTTATTGGATATGGTACGGTCCATGATGAGTTACTCAACGCTGCCATTATCATTTTGGGGACATGCTTTACAAACGGCGTGCTATATTCTGAACCAGGTTCCGAGCAAATCAATTCCTAGAACTCCGTATGAATTGTGGCATGGCAGGAAGCCCTCCCTTAGACATATGAGAATATGGGGCTGCCCGGCACATGTACTGGATGGGGATGCGAAGAAGTTGGAACCAAGATCAGAATTGTGCATGTTTGTAGGGTATCCAAAGGGAACTAAAGGAGGTCTGTTCTATAACCTGAAGGAACAAAAGGTCATTGTCTCAACCCATGCGACATTCTTGGAGGAAAGTCACATGAATGACTTTAAACCTCGAAGCAAAGTGGTGCTAGAGGAGTTATCAGGTGAAAGAACTGCTCCACAGATTTCGGTCTTGGACGCAAGTCCAAGTTCCAGTGAAAGACCTGCAGACGATCAACAATTTAGGGTGCCTCGTCGTAGTGGGAGGGTTTCTAAGAAACCTAATTTCTTTATGTATGATGCTGAGGTATACCAGGCCGAGGCTCATGAGCATGAGGAAGATCCGGTCACATATGATGAAACTATAAAGGATGTTGATTCTAGATCTTGGAAACAGGCTATGAACAATGAGATGGATTCTATGAAATCCAACTCTGTTTGGGAACTTGTAGATTTGCCAGATGGGATAAAACCCATTGGATGCAAATGGGTCTACAAAAGAAAGAAGGATGCGGAAGGGAGAGTGGAAACTTTCAAAGCTAGACTGGTTGCAAAGGGATACACGCAAAAGGCTGGAATCGATTACGAGGAAACCTTTTCGCCTGTTGCTATGCTGAAGTCTATCCGTATTCTTCTGTCCATTGCTGCGGCTCTCAATTACGAGATCTGGCAAATGGATGTCAAGACGGCATTCTTGAATGGCCATCTTGAAGAGTGTATCTATATGATACAGCCCGAAGGGTTCGTAGCAAAAGGCCAAGATAGGAAAGTCTGCAAGTTGCTTAGATCTATTTATGGATTAAAGCAGGCATCCCGCTCATGGAACCAGAGGTTTGATCAAGCGATTAAGACATTTGGTTTTGAGCAGAACGTTGATGAACCTTGTGTTTATAAACGAATTAAGGATGGAAAAGTGGTCTTTCTGATACTCTATGTCGATGATATACTACTCATTAGGAATGATGTAGGGAATTTATCATCGGTCAAGCTTTGGTTACACCAACAGTTTGACATGAAGGACTTGGGAGAAGCTAATTATGTTCTAGGCATTCGTCTCTTCAGAGAACGAAAGAACAAAATGATAGCGTTATTCCAAGCTTCATACATAGATAAAATAATTGACAAATATGCAATGCTAGAGGCAAAGAAAGGCTCACAACCTTCTATTGCCGGTTTAACTCTTTCATTGGATGACTGTCCCAAGACATCGGAAGAAAGAGAGTGTATGAGTAAGGTCCCTTATGCATCCGCTGTGGGTAGCCTTATGTACGCTATGCTTTGCACTCGCCCGGACATATGTTTTGCAGTAGGTATGGTGAGTCGATATCAAGCGAATCCTGGAACCAAGCACTGGCAAGCAGTAAAGCATATACTCAAGTATCTTAAGAGAACGAGGGATTATATGCTAGTGTATTCTGGAGGGAACCTAACACCCGTAGGATACACGGACTCAGACTTCCAGACTTGTAAGGATTCGAGGAAATCGACATCTGGATCAGTGTTTTTACTCGGAGGAGGCGCCATTGTGTGGAGGAGCGTGAAGCAGGGCTGCACAGCTGACTCTACTATGGAGGCTGAGTATGTGGCTGCGGCTGAGGCATCTAAAGAAGCGGTTTGGCTCCGCAAGTTCTTTAGAGACCTTGAGGTCATTCCGGGTGTTGACAAGCCTATCACACTTTACTGTGATAATACAGGGGCTATTGCCAACACAAGGGAATCTCGGCACCACAAGAGGACCAAGCACATCGATCGGAGGTATCACATTATTAGAGGGCATGTGGAGACAGGACAAGTGGATGTTTGTAAGATCGTGTCCGAGGACAACATCGCTGATCCCTTTACTAAGACTTTGGTAGCTAGAAGCTTTGAGAGGCATGTAGAGGCGATGGGGATGCGTAACATGGCACATCTACTGGCTTAGGGCAAGTGGGAGATTGTTAGGAAATGCCCTAAGTATTAGAGACATTTTGATGTATTCATTTTGAACTGGATAATAAAATTATACTTAGAGGTTATTCATTACATTGCTATCTGTCCTCGTCTTATTTACATGTTAAAGTAAATGTAAGCAAATATGGCTCACTGACTGCTTGTGTTAAAACTGTTAGAACGTTGCATGCAATGGATTTTTGTATGCAAGAAGACAATGTTCTAAAGTTAGCAGTCTAAACTATGGTCTGTAGTCTATGGGGTTAGACCGAGCATCTAACTCATGTTAAGACTATTATGTTGTCTAAAGCCTTGGAGGGGACGGTCTGTCTTGACTGTCTGGAGCTGGACCCCCAAGTAGAGACATGGATATGTTGCTTGGAGGTGACATATTAGACCGGGACTAAAGCGTGATTGATCTACGTAGTCCGCTATGAGTGGATTAATCTGCTTTTGACGTTCATTGTGCAATAACCTTAATCCTGAGTAAATGAACTACTTCATGTATATGACTTGTGTACTTTGATGTTCCAATGGCTAAAGCGTCTCAGAGGTAGTAAGCTTATAGACCGGTTCGTTGGGTGCATGACTTGTATACGATGAAGGGTTTGTTTGCAGATATCGGAATCATAGCTCTGAGGAGTTAAAGGTATCCTCTTAAAGGCATTATACTGAATGTGAAAATGGACAAGGCCTTGGGTCGTCTGCTGGGCGGATGACTTCTTATTCACATATGGTGAATAATCATTTTCTTGATTCGGTAGTATAATGGAACTTTAAGATAGCCTGATCAGTAGGATTAAACGGACTTTGACCTAAGGCTGATCATGGATATCATATGAGGGTTTTGCATATATGACAAGGTCATTGGATGGTAGCTCGTCACAGGCTTACGTAATACGGTACATAATTGGGAGTTCAGTTTCAGGTTTATAGTGGTGTGACTCTGAAATTAGTGATCATATGATTGAGTTGTTCGGTACAGAATGATGATCATATGGAATCACGGGAGCCCGATTATATATGTCCAATCAGTCCCTCTACTAGCTCCACATAATTCCTTAACATTTGGCAAATTGATTTGTGTATGCTATTGGCTAGTTTATTATGCATGGATGGTGATGACACAGGATTAGGATGGTAGACAAGATTCTCTCCGGTTGGATTCAGATTTTGTTTTGGATAATAGAGTACACAATTATTCGAACTCCAAATAAAGTTGCCATGATTTTATTTGAGATTGGATTGGAGTTGTAGAAAATTATCCATGAGAACAAGAATATGAAATACAACTGTTTTGTGGAATTTGAAATTTGAATTTTGAAATTTGAAATTTGAAATTTGAAATTGAAATTTGAATTTGAAATTTGAATTTGAAATTCGAATTTGAAATTTGAATTTGAAATTTAAATTTGAAATTTGAAATTTGAAATTTGAAATTTGAATTTGAAATTTGAATTTGAAATTTGAAATTCAAATTTTGAATCACAGTCCAAGTAGGATTCGAATTTGTTGTGGAAAATCCACAAGGTTTGAAATTCGAATTTGAGTTGGATTTGGAGAGGATAATCTTGTTAGAATCCCACTTGAATTTTGAATCCAAATCCCAACAAATAAGGGACGAAATTTTTGAGGATAATCCTCATGAAAATTTCGGATTTTGTGGATGAGATTCAAGGGTAAATTCAAGCTTCAATCCTAGTTGAATTTGGATTCTCTCTACTCCCTAAAAGTGGCCGAAATTTTGGAGCCTTAATCCTAGGAAATTCGGTTATTTTTGGATAAGGTTGAGATGAGATTTAGCTTGAAAAATCCTAGTGGAATTTTGATTCTTCCTTATCCTAAAAGTGGCCGAAAATTTGGAGAAGATTTTCTCCTAAAGATTTCGGATTTTTTGGTTGAAAAAGAGAGATAAAATTCTAGTTAAAATCTTGTTTAGATTTGGATTGGATTTATCCTAGGAAAACCGAATTTAATTGTGGAGATTCTCCCTTGGAAAATTCAGATTTTTTTTGGTTTGGATAAGGGAGAAAATCTTTTCCTAGTCCAATTCGAATTCAGAGAATCACCTCATGCAGGTCGATAAATAGAGGTCCTGCCACTCCAGTTCTCTCAGACCACAGACTCTCAGGTGAGCAGGCTTATTGTTGCACAGCTCATCGTGACAATAAAGTTCTTTAGAGATCTGGGTGGTCGGAAGAAGACTAGCAGTGCTAGCATACCGATCGAGGTTCAGAGTGCCCACACACTCAGCCATTCGGGAATTGGAGAATAGTAGAGAAGGCTAGTTGGTTGAAGCCTCCAGTCACTCTCCTCTTGTTCATTGGCGTCCTTGAGGTATGAGTTTTAATTGTTGTTGATTTATTGTATATGGCATCATGAGATATTTAACGATCAAAAATTTTTTATTGTTCCGCTGCGCCACTCTGATACGTTTTTACCGGTTTATTTTCCTACAGGGCCCAGATTTTCAAGGCAAATAGAGAAGAAAAGAACTAGCCAAAACAGATTAAGGGAAGGCCGAATCCTGACTCAGAATACAGGGGCCAGCCAACACCACAGACAGTCCAACCACAACAATATCAAAAGGAAAGGGAACCCAAGCAACTAGGGGCAGCAGAGGAATTTCCCCCAGAAAAAGAACAACTATAGGGGAAATGGCAATCAACACCCGCCTTGTCCAAAGTATGGGAAGAATTACCCAGGAGAATGCCGCCTAGGGACTAGTGGTTGTTACATCTGTGGCGAGGAAGGCCACTTCGCTAAGCAATGCTGCTCTAACCCATAAAATCAGCAGGGCCAAGCCTGTGCCACCAGCGGACAACTGTATGTCATTCAAACCAGAATTAAGGGTCCATCAATCACACAGGGTAGATTGGAAGGTCCCGACATGCAAGGGAGTATCTATGCCTTCACCAGAAAGGATGCAGAGGCCAGAACCTCGACGGTGGTGACAGGTCAGCTTTTTGTCGCCAACTCCACTAGATTAGTATTGTTTGATTCTGGAGCTACGCACTCATTTGCATCCTCAAAATTTGCTAGGAAGTTAGACAAGAACCTAGATAAGATGAATCAAACTTTTTGAACTGCCTTTCCCTCCGGGGAAGTTTTGTTGTCTAGCTATTGGATACGTCACGTGCAAATAGTGATTAGTGGGCATGAGCTGAGCATGGACCTAATCATCATCGATATGTGTGGCTATGACATGATTATGGGAATGGATTTCCTCACCAAGTACCACGCCATCATAGGCTGCTGAAGACGGGAAGTCACATTGGAACTGATTGGGCACAAGAAGTTTGTCTACAAGGGCTTATCACCGAAGCAACCCAAGATGATGATATCAACTATGAAGGCTCATAAGCTATTGTCTAATGGATGCATCAGTTTCTTAGTGCATATAGTAGACAAGACTCAGGAGGCTGAGATAGGACCGAAAGGCGTACCAGTGGTTTGAGAGTTTGTAGAAGTCTTCCCCAAAGATCTCCCAGGACTTCTGCCAGATCGTGAGATAGCATTTAAAATCGAGTTGTTACCAGGATCAGCCCCTATCTCCAAGGCCCCCTACAGAATGGCCCCGACAGAGTTAAAAGAACTTTAGACGCAGTTGAAGGACTTGATGGACAAAGGCTTTATCTGGCAAAGCTGCTCACCGTAGGGAGCACCGATTTTGTTTGTAAAGAAGAAGGACAGAACATTGCAGATGTGTATAGACTATAGAGAGCTGAACAAGATCACAATAAAAAACAAGTACCCATTGCCACAGATCGACGATCTATTCGACCAGCTCCGAGGTGCTACTGTATTTTCAAAGATCGACATGCGCTCAGGGTATCATTAACTATGAATAAGGGATGCAGACATACCTAAGACAACATTCTGAACACGATATGGACATTACGAGTTCCTAGTCATGTCATTCGAATTGACGAACCACCTCGCAGCTTTTATGGACTTAATGAACCACGTGTTCAAAGACTTCCTAGACAAGTTTGTCATTGTATTTATCGATGACATACTTGTATACTCCAAGATGGAAGAGGAGCATGAGGAGCACTTAAGGGTTGTCTTGCGTAAGCTACGAGACCATCAGCTATATGCCAAATTTTCTAAGTGTGAATTTTGGCTGGAGAAGGTCCAATTTCTTGGTCATGTGGTCTCCAAAGAAGGAGTATCAATAGACCTGGTAAAAATTGAAGCAGTTAGTGATTGGCTGACTCCGAAGAATGTAACAGAAATCCGCAGCTTCCTAGGGCTAGCAAGCTATTATTGGCACTTTGTTAAAGGTTTCTCAAAGTTAGCTGCCCCACTCACAGCACTCACCAAGAAAGAGAAGAAGTATGAGTGGACTAACAAGTGCAAAAGGAGTTTTCAGGAGCTAAAACGGAGACTCATGAGTGCTCCAATCCTGACAATACTTGATGCTGGATAAGGAAATTTTATGATTTATAGTGATGCGTAAGACCGAGTTAGGAGCCGTACTGATGCAGAGTGGTAAAGTGATCGCATATGCTTCGCGACAACTCAAGAACCACGAAAGGAAGTACCCGACGCATGACCTGGATCTAGCCGCGGTCGTTTTGGCACTCAAAATATGGAGGCACTATCTACACAGACCATTAGAGCCTTAAATACATCTTCACGCAGAAGGAGCTCAACATGAGGCAACGAAGATGGCTGGAACTAGTTAAGGATTACGACTGTGAAATCCTTTACCATCCAGGGAAAGCCAATCAGGTGGCGATGCACTAAGCAGGAAGCATACCTCGTCGCTTATGGCTATCCACGCCTTGCCAGATGCACTACAACAGGAGCTACATAGTAGCAAGATCGAGCTTTTGACAGGGAGGTTGTCCGAAATGACCCTCCAGTCAACGCTCCTAAAAGAAATTAAAGCCAGCCAAGACCTTGATTCAACCCTAATCAAGCTAAAAAGGGAGGCAATGAAAAGCCAGAGTTCAGAGTTTCAAGTCTCTAGGGATGGCATACTCTATTTCATAAATAGGGTATGTATTCCGAAGGATGAAGAACTCAGGAGAAGGATCCTTTTGAAAGCCCACGACATGCCGTACTCGGTACATCCAGGGGCAAATAAGATGTACCAGGACTTAAAAGGGGAGTTTTTGGTGGCCAGGAATGAAAAACAATTTCACCGAGTTTGTAGCAAAGTGCCTTACATGCCAAAAAATCAAAGTAGAACATCAGTGACCGGGAGGAGAACGGTAGAAGATCAAGCTACCAGAGTAGAAATTGGAGCAAATTACAATGGATTTCATGGTCAGATTGCCCAGAACATCAAGCGGCAACGACATAATCTGGGTAATCGTGGATCGGTTGATGAAATTGGCTCGATTTATAGCAATGAAGCTGAGCTACTTGGTGGAAAGGTTAGCTGAAATGTATGTAGCTCAGATAGTAAGGCTGCATGGTGTATCGAAATAGATCATCTCAGATCGAGATGGACGCTTCACTTCCAGGTTTTGGCAGAGCGTTCAAGCTTCAATGGGAACTAAACTAAAGTTCAGCATGGCTTTCCATCCTCAGACTGACGGCCAGTTCGAGAGAACTATTCAGACACTAAAAGATATGCTGAGAGCTTGTGTCCTAGACTTCAAGGGGAATTGGGACCAGAAGCTACCATTGATAGAGTTCTCGTACAATAACAGCTACCATTCCTCGATCGAAATGGCACCGTACGAGGCATTCTACAGAAGGAAATGCCGATCTCCAGTGCACTGGCATGAGACCAGAGAGAATTAGCTTACTAATACTGACTTTATCAAGGATACAATGGCAGACGTGAAGATCATAAGGGAAAGGCTGGAGATGGTGCACAGTCACCAGAAGAGCTATGCTAACAAACACCGCAGACCCTCGAGTTTCAAGAAGGAGACTCCGTTTTTCTCAAGGTGGCACCCATGAAGGGGGTGATGTGCTTTAGGAAGAAAGGAAAGCTGAGTCCTAGGTATATAGGACCCTTCGGGATCATCGAGCGAGTTGGGAAGGTGGCTTACAGGTTAGCCTTCCTCCCGATTTGGCTACAGTGCATAACGTCTTTCACGTCTCAATGTTGAAGAAGTACGTACCGGATAGTTCCCACATCCTAAGCCAATAACCAGTAGAAGTCCATGCCGATCTCACGTATGAAGAGAAACCCATGTAGATTTTGGCTAGGGAAAATAAAGTTTTCAGGAATAAAGTGATTCTGCTTATAAAAGTATTGTGGTGGAACCATAACCTCGAAGAAGCTACATGGGAACAGGAAGAAGATATAAAAAGAGACTTCCCGGATTTATTCTAATTTTTGAGGATGAAAATTTTTGTAAGAGGGGTAGATTGTAAGGACCGACCCGATCATGTACTTTAATTTCCATTTAATGAGAAATTGAAGAATAATTTGATCCCTTTTTTTTATGTAATACTAATTGCACGGTCAGAAACACGCCAGTGTGAGAGGGCTGTGTAATGAGCAGAGAGCCGGTATATAGACTCTCAGAATGTATGAAACCTAATTACTATGTGATGAGTAATTAAGTTAGAAAATACAATATATTTTCTAGTTGAATAGATTAAACAGATACAGTACTGTTTAGTACTATTCATGCAATGAAAGGGATGACCAATAGTGACCCCGGTCTATCCTATTATGTGTATGAATGTATGAGATGCGCAGTATTAGGAAACTAGTCTGGACAACCATTTATTGACACAAGACTGGTAAACAGATCACCAGAATGCTAGGACCGAACATCTGAGCACAATAGCAAGAGATAAACCCTAGTAAGGGTACGACATCGAGAAAATGGTCTGGATGACCTCTTCTCATCTAGGGACTGACAAAATCGAAGTTAGAGCACTCAGACTGGTCAGTTAAGCAAAAGACAGTGAATAGTAAATAGTGAAAAAATGCAATGTCAGGTTAATAGCCAAGACGACCATAATCTGGCATAAAACTGATACAGTAATAGTCAGTAGGCTCAATCTGGTCAATTGAGTATAAAACGAGAATTTTAGTTTGGGAGATATGCAATATCGGGAAGAGGGTTAAGATGACCTTATCTCGCCCCGAAATTGATATATTTAAACTTAAAACGCCCAAATTAGTCAACCGAGCACCTGACACGTTTTTCAAGATAGGGACACACAGATCCCAAAAACTAGTCTAGATGATCTCTGATGGACATAAAACTGATAAAAATGAAATAAGCACGTCCAAATTAGTCAAGAGAGACTGTGTCTGAAATTTCACCCGGGAACGGCTTGGTTTACGCGCGAAAAGACAATACAGTGTAGACACAACCACAGTATAGGAAATGAACAGTAAAATAGGCTGATAATGGACTCTTAGAAAGTATTAAACTATCAAGAATTGACAGTACAAAATTCAGATTCGGAAATCCAATTTTGGGTAAAAATTGGAACACTGCCGAGAAAGGACCGAACACTGCGGTAGAAAATTAGACTGCAAGAGAAGCCAACATAGATAAAATTTTGGCCACAAAATCCATGCCCCCTCAGCTGCAAAATAGCTGAAAATGGCTACTACATAGCCCAAAAGTGAGATTAAAATAATCCACTAGCTATGACAACTTTTGATAAAAAAAAAAAATCTAAGGGTTTTAAAGCATGTAATCAAAGAAATTTTTTTATTCTCCCTCCATAAATGGTAGCAGCCCTCAGTTTTGTGGACTGAAAAAGGAAAGAATTTTGTCCCTTGATTAGGCTAAAATGGTGGACAATTAATTAAGTTTAAGCTTAAGTAAGTTTGGTTAAGATTGCTTATAAAAGGCACACATGACACAAGGGTTAGCTTTCTTCATTTGGCACCCCAAAACACAACCTTTTTTCTCCCTTTCTTTCTAGTTGCTACCGATCCTTCTAAGTCACCAAAAGCTCCATTTTTAAGCCATAAATCATACTAAAAACTTAGTAAAAATCTGGCCCCTCCAAGTTTGTGTAGGTGACTTCAAATCCGAGCCATCCTAAGTCTATTCAAAGGTAAGGTTTCTAATCAAACTTTGTGGTTTTAGTTATTGTTTTGGTTTGATCTTAAGAGGAATTATTTTGGTGTTTTGCTAGCACAAAACTGACCCCTATCCTCTTGATTCCATACGGCCATTTTGGTTCATCAAGCCCCTTGTTTGGATTTGTGCTTTGACCATAGCACAGGAGGTAAAAACCAAAAACCCTATCTTGTGGTTAGATGATTTTTAAGTTTGATCAAGGCCATTTATGCATATTTGTTTATGCAAATGGTTTATAATAAGTTTATTTTGAGTCCTTAGCTTTTTATTTCTAAGTTTATGTGGTTGTGATTATGTTTACATTATTTTTACGAATGGTTGTGTGCAAATGAGAGCATCAACATTTTTAGTGATTGGACACAATCTATCCTCAAGGAAAGGCCACATATTTTGGCTATTTTTAACCCCTTAGGGTCCGAATTTGGGATTTGGTAAAACGAAGTTTTAAAGAAATTTCGTTACGGTCATTTTTGCATCAAATAGCTTTTGGCCAAAAACGACACTACGATAGGTTTTTCGAGTGGTTTTCACTCAGTGCCCAAAACTGGGAACAAAATCTGAACCAGAAATTAGTCTCGGGTTTTATTAAAAATGGACTGCTTAAATTCCGAACCGGACTTCGGGCTCAACATGAAAGTTGTAGAACACATCGAAACCTTTTAGATGACTCACTCGTGTTTTAAAAATTTGAGCGTTACAGGTCTTAAATAGAGCCGTTTTCAAAGTGATGTAAAACTAGGACTTTTACAAAAAATGGGCATATAAGCCACGGGTTCAATGAGTTTAGGAGCTGTTAGAGTTAGATTTAGGCTCTGAGATGAACACGAGATTTGTTCATCTCGTGGAGGACGAAAACTTTCATGTTTTCCAATTTTATAAACAAAGTCGTTTTGACTAAGTTTCAAAATAGTTTTCAAAAATGATTTAAAAACCACTTTTTAATACAAACATCAAAAATGTGTTTTACATACTTCAAAATAAGAATGTGTTTTAACACTTTAAAATATAAACATGGTTTTGATAAAAACGTCCCCCACCTTCCAATGGGCCGATAAAGGGATGGGTTCCAAACATGCAAATTTTCTAAGAATTTTACAAGTCAACCAAAATAATTTTCAAACATAACCAAAACAGTGTGGGTAGCCCAGTAGGCTACCACACCAAATAAGCGATAGTAACCTGGTAGATTACCAAGTCAACAACGCACAAGATAGTCAATCGGTTGACTGGTCAGCACCCAGTAAAGAACCGTGTTTTGAACGAAATGGTAAAGAATGATGATTAAACTGTCAAATAGACAATTAATCAAATACGATCGACATTAGACACCAAATCCCGAAAATAGGCCAATAGGGTACGATAGGCCTCGGTACCACATAGAAACGCAAGTCAAAGTCACTAACAGTAGTAGTGACCAAAAGACGACATTAATTAATTTTTGGGTTGTAAATTAATTAACCACGCATAGAGAAGCAAACTCTGAAAAGAGAGTGAGTTAGTACCGACGACAATCAATACCTAGCCAATTATCTGCTTTAGTCACTAATAGTGATAGTGACTCAACGAGAGTATTAATGAGGAACGTTATTGATGACAGGTGGTCACCTGTAATTTATTAAAGGCCTGAGTATGCAATTACTTATAATTACGTAAGTACAACTCTGTCTACGGCATGAATAAAATGAATTTTAAACAATGCTTTTACAAGTATGTTAAGTATGTATATCATGCACACGTTGTTGCCCAACATGTATAAGAACATGTAGTTTCATAATCAAGTAGATTGATGAAAGAACAAGTTAGATGCCATATGTCCTTACCGCGTAGGATTTGGGATAGTTTAGAGAAGCATATGGCTAGAATAGACAAACAAGATGGAACTGAGTAGGCAAGTCGTACCAGTCTTTTTAGTTGAAGAGGTTTTTAAGTTAAAGTAATTGTAAATAGAAAGTTAAGCATCCGTTGATGGCTCTCCGTCTTTTTAGTGACCTCGGGCGTTACCGTTGGTTTGTGCGCACATGGTACTGACACATGAGCCCTAAATAGACAAGAGAAAGAAAAGAGAGTATAAAAGCATAAATGAACATAACCGGATCATGCACACGCATTAGTTCACTATGCTTTTAGTTACCGTAAGACGCATTTTATACACGATGGTATCTGCTATGCATATAGTAAGTAAAGTTTTATATTCAATATCATGTTATGTGATATGTTAAGTGCTATATGACATGCTCATATGATTTTCAAGTATGCTCTATGTTTTAAACATATTTTGTGGTAAACATGTTGTACTTACTGGGCGTAAAACTCATGGAGTGTGTTCATGTTGTAAGTAAGCGTTCTATGGTGTAAACCCTAACGGGCGATGATGGCGGCGGAGGCGGGTGTAAGGGTGCGGTTACGGATACCACCACAAGTATTGTTTTCTGTATAGTTTTTGAGTAACAGTATGTTTTAGAACAGTACACAGTATTTATGAATAGTAATCATTAAATAGTATTTTTGAATAGTAACCGTTAAGCAATATTTTTAGAATGGTAAATAGTTAAAGTATACGTACGTAAATAGTAAATACGTACGATGTATAATAAAAAATTCCCTAAAATTGTAGTATCAATTGCAAGAAAGTATAAATATCATTTAAAGAAGTAGTTTTTAAGTGACGGTTCGGGCCACTAAGAGCACGGGGCGTCACAAGGTAGGGGCTGTGTGTAGCCCCGCACTTGCAAGCATGGGTTACAGACCTACCAAGGCCTAAAACCACCTAGACTCGTAAGTTAGGCCTGTGGGTCCATGCCGACAAGCACCTCGATTTATGTGCTGGTTGGTTAACTGTCCCTCTAGAGTTGGTTCTCTCAATTTTTGTGCCATATTACCAATTTGGCCATTAGGATCCCAAAAAATTGAAATCCTAATTAAATTAGGATTTTCTACATAAAAGAAATTACAATCATTCAAATTTAATTTAATTCTTAGGAAAAATAAATTATGTCCTTCAATCTTAATCTCCTTCATAAATAATTACATAAAAATCCTATACCCTTTTTGGTGTACAAAATTTTTTTAAAATTTAAAGGGACAAAAAATTGAAATCCATGGTAAAATTACAGTGACGATAAACCGCTTTCATGGTTGCATGAAAATTTCTAGATACAATTTTTCTAAAATAACCATATACAGCATACATAATGCATGATAACAACATGAAGGAAACCTAAATTCTATCTCTAAATATCAAATCCATACATGAAGGAGAAAATGGATCATTTGATTTATGTATATGATATAATCACGAGTTGGCTCTCATACCAATTGTAGGAAAAATAGTAAGACATGCATAACAAAATTTAAAAATTTTTTAAAGATCATTAAAAACTTGTGTTACCATATATAATAAATTATTCAACAATCATTATACCTTTGGAGGAAAATACCAAGAACACTAGAGGATGTGACTGAGAGGCTTCAACCAACTTGCCTTCTTTACTATTCTCCAATTCCCGGAAGGTGGTATATGTGAGCACTCAGTTCCTTAATCAGTATTCTAACATGAATTGTCTCCTTCCAACTGCCTAGATCTCCAAGAACTTATTATTATGAGTGAGAGGTATAATAATAAACTCGCTCATCTATGAGTCTATGGTCTAAAAATAATAAGAACTTTGAGGGTCCTATTTATAAAATTGCATTAGATGACTTTTAAAATTTAAATAAGACTTAAGAAAATATTTTTCTCTCTCCTCCCTCACACCACGGCCGACTCTCCCGTTAGGAAAAGCCCTAAAAATTTTTGCCACCACAGGCACAAAAGTTCAAACAAGATTTTAGAAAAGATTTTTCTCTCTCCTACCCTATAGTATGGCTGAATCTGTAGGAAAAATTGTAAAAGTACACAATGGAATTCTAAAAACATTTTTTTGTTAAGATCATTAATAACTTGTGATGTCATATACAATAAATTATCAAAAATCAATATACCTTTGGAGGAAAACACTAGGAACACCGGAGGAAGTGACCAAAGGGCTTGAACCAACTAGCTTTCTCTACTATTCTCTTATTCCTGGATGGTTGAATGTGTACGAAAAATGTTAGAGTGTGCAGCAGAATTTTAAAATTTTTTTTAAAGATCATTAAATGACTCATGTTGCCATATACAATAAATTATCAACAATCATTACCTTCAAAGGAAAACATCGAAAATGCCAGAGGAAATAACCGAAGGGCTTCAACAACTTGCCTTCTATACTATTCTCTAATTCCTGGATGGTAGAGTGTGTGGGCACATAGTTCCTTGATCGATATTCTAGCGTAGTTTGTCTCCTTCCAACTACCCAAATCTCCAAGAATTTATCATTACTAGTGAGATGTACAATAATAACTTCGCTCTCTTGAAAATCTGTAGTCTAAAGAATATAAGAGTGAAAAAAACTCTATTTATAAAATTACATTAGGTGACTTTTGAATTTTGAATTGGACAAAAAAAAAAGATTTTTCTCCCTTCCTAAACCCCAAAAAACCGATCTCTCCCATGGAGAATCTTCCTACAAAATTCGACCATCAATGGAGAGGGGGATTCAAAATTCAAATAGGATTCAAATAAGATTTTCCTTCCCCCTTATTTACTAAAAACCGATTCCCATGTGGATTATCCGCAATTAAAATTTCGACCATGGTGGTTATTTGTGATTCAAAATTTGATTCAAATTTCAAACTATACAAATCTTTGAATTTTATCCATATGAATAATTTTCCATAACTCCAATTCAAATTTAAATAAAATCATGGTAACTTTATTTGAAATTCAAACAATTATATAATTTTTTATCCAAAACAAAATTCAACTTCAAACTAGAAGAAAATCTTGTCTTCCACCCTTATCCATAATAGACGCCATCCCTAGTAGTGTCAGGACAAGATTTTGTACAGTTTAAATGTAGATAGATTAATCTTTTAAATTTTAAATATTTATTTTAAGACAAGATTATCAAAAATTCAAATTAATCACATATTGAATTTTAAATTAAAATACAATTAATTTAAATTTTAAATCTTATCTTCTAAAATAAATATTAATTAAATATTTTTTCTTCTATTGAATAATACAAAATTACAATTTTGCCGCTTTGGCACTTAGCAAAAAATGCCTACACCCTGTAAAAGTGTGATTTAGATTTTTCTCTTTACTAAATGCAAAACAAGTAGCTATTAAGAATATATGAACCAATTACCATCTATTAAGGAATTATACGGAGCTAGTAGAGGGACGAATTAGACATATATAATATAGGCTCCAATAATTACTGTAACAATTATTTTATACTAAATAAACCCGTTAAAATTATTAGTTTCAAAGTCACACCACCATAAACCTGAAACTATACTCCTTATTATATACCATATTACATAAGCCAGTGATAAGTTATCGTCCAATAACCTTATTGTATTTGCAAAACCCTTATATGATATCCATGATCAACCTTAGGTCAAAGTCCGTTCAACCTACTGATCAAGCTATCTTAAAAATCCATTATACTCTAAATAAGAAAATGATTATTCACCATCTGTTATTAAGAAGTCATTTGCCCAACAGACGACCTAAGGCCTTGTCCATTTTCACATCTAGTATAATTCTTTTAAGAGGATAACTTTTACTCCTCGTTAGAGTTATGATTCCAATATCTGCAAACAAACCCTCCATCGTACACAAGTCATGTACCCAACAAATCAGTCTATAAGCTTACTACTTATGAGACGGTTTAGCCATTGGAATATCAAAGTACATAAGTCATATACGTGAAGTGATTCATCTACTCAGGATTAAGGTCATTGCATAATGAATGTTAAAATTGACTTGATCTACTCAAGCAGACTATGCAGATCAATTACACTTTAGTCCTAGTCTAATACATCACCACCAAGCAAAATATCTATGTCTCTACTAGGGAGTTAAAGCTTTAGACAGTCAAGATAAACTGTCTTCCCAATTGGCTTTAGATAATATAATAATCTTAACATTAGTTAGATGCTTGGTCTAACCCCATAGACTACAAACTATAATTTAGATTGCTTACTTTAGAATGTTGTCTTCACACATACAAAAAACCATTGTATGCAATATTCTAATAGTTTAACACAGGCCGTCAGTGAGCCATATTTGCTTACATTTATTTTAACATGCAAATAAGATGAGGGCATATAGCACTGTAATGAATAACATCTAATATAATTTTATTATCCAGTCTAAAATAAATGAAATGCATATAAAATGTCTTTCCTACTTAGGGCATTCGTAACAATCTCCCACTTGCCCTAAGTCAGTAGATGTGCCATGTTATGCATCTCCATTATCTCTACATGTCTCTTAAAGCTTCTAGTCACCAAAGTCTTAGTTAAGAGATCAACAATGTTGTCCTCAAACGGGAACGTACATACATATACTAGTCTTGCCTCCACGTCCCCTCTTTTTATATGGTATCTCCAATCTATGTGCTTTGTCCTCTTGTGGTACCTAGATTCTCTTGTGTTGGTAATCGTAGCACTATTATTATAATAACGTGTGATAGGTTTGTCATCACTCGGAATGACCTCAAGGCCTTTAAGAAATAGGAAGCTATACCACTTCTTTAGATGCCTCAGTTGTAGCCACATACTTTGTCTCCATCATAGAGTCAGTAATGCAACCCTATTTTATGCTCGTCCACATAATGGCACCTTCTCCGAGTAAAATTATTGATCTTGAAGTTGACTTTCTCGAATCCCTACAAGTTTGGAAATCAAAGTCCATGTATCCTATGAGTGTTAGGTCTCCTCTAGAATATCCTAACATATAATCTCTCGTTCTCTTAAGATACTTGAGTATATGCTTCATGGCTTGCTAATGCTTGATTCCAAGATTTGCTTGATATCGACTCGCCATATCTACCACAAAACAAATGTCTTGGTGAGTGCAAAGCATAGCGTACATAAAGCTACCCATAGCAGATGTATAAAGGATCTTACTCATATACTATCTTTCTTCTGATGTCTTGAGATAGTCATCTAATGAAAGAGTTAGATCGGTAATAGACGACTATGAACCTTTTATTTACCTCTTGCATTATATACTTTTCAATTATCTTATCTATATATAAAGCCTGAGATAATGCTATCATTTTGTTCTTTCAATCTCTGAAAAGAAGAATGCCTAAAACACAATTAGCTTTTTCTAAGTCTCTCATATCAAACTATTAGTGTAACTAAAGATTTAACTGATAATAAGTTCCTAACATCATTCCCAATGAGTAGTATATCATCGATATAGAGCACTAGAAAGACCACTTTACTATCCTTAATACATTTATAAACATAAGGTTCGTCATTATTTTCCTCAAAACTAAATATCTTGATCACTTGATTTGTTGGGAAAAATGAAAAATATGCATAGTCAAATTTTAAAAATTTTTCAAAGATTGTGAGAACTTATGTTGTTATATACAATAAATTATCAACAATTATATATACTTTTCGGAGAAAACGCCTTGGATGTTGGAGTCAACGTCAGAAACATAGGAGGACAATACAACGAAGGGCTTCAGCCAACTAGCCTACTCCGCTATTCTCCAATTCCAAGATGGTTGAGTGTATGGACACCTATTTCCTCAATCAGTACTCAGCGCGGTTTGTCTCCTTCTGATCACCAAGATCTCTAAGAACTTATTGTCATGTAATTTATGCAACAATAAGCATGCTTACCAAAGAGTCTATAGTCCAAAGAAAAAAGGAGTGGATAGACCCCTATTTATAATATTGAATGAGGTGACATTTTGAATTTTGAATTGGACCAAAAAAATCTTTTACTCTTTCCAATAACCCTTAAAACTGATTCTCCCCTAGGCTAAAACCTTGATAAAATTCAGCCATACTAGGGAGAAAAGCATTCAAAATTCAAATAGAATTCAAATAAGATATTTCTCTCTCTTATCCACCTAGCAAAAACCGACTGTCCCTAAGAGAATTCTTTCCTCAAAAATTCGGCCACATGGGATAGATGAGAATCAATAATTAAATAAGATTCAAACAAGATTTTTCTTTCTCCCTTATCCACTAAAAATCAATTTTCACCTTATGGATTTATCCACTAAGAAATTTGGTTCTATTAGGAAATGCCCTAAGCATGAAAGGCATTTTAATGTATTTCATTTATTTTGAACTGGATAATAAAATTATATTTAGAGGTTATTCATTACATTGCTGTTTGTCCTCATTCTATTTACATGTTATGAAAATGTAAGCAAATATGGCTCACTAACTGCTTGTGTCAAACTGTTAGAATGTTGCATGCAATAGACTTTTATATGCAAGAAGACAATGTTCTAAAGTAAGCAATCTAAATTAAGGTTCATAGTCTATGGGGTTAGACCAAGCATCTAACTTATGTTAAGACTATTATGCTGTCTAAAGCTATGGTGGGGACGGTTTGTCTTAACTATCTGGAGCATTGACTCTTAAGTAGAGATATAGATATGTTACTTGGTAGTGACATATTGGACCAAGACTAAAGTGTGATTGATCTGTGTAGTCCGCTATGAGTGGATCAATCTGCTTTTGACATTCATTATGCATGTGACGCCCCCAATTTCGGCCACACTAAACTACTACAGCCAAACTTTGTAATCGATTGCAACAACCCGTGCACCTCATTGGTCGCTAAAATTTCACTTTTACTTTAAACTCTCTTCTTAAAGGGCACAAATTTGTGCGCCATATTTTTTTTCAAATACTTTCTTGCATGAAAGCCTTGTATGAAAGCCATACAAAATTTAAAACTATACTTTAGTTGTCTTTTGTAATATAATATAATTTACGTAATTACATTGTTACAATTCAGTATCTCAAAATACATTTTCTTCATATTCCTTTTTCAAAGGTTAGCGAAAGACTGGTAGCAGCACCAAAATCCACAGTAGAATTCCCTATCCCAATGGCACCGCATATCCTGCTGTCATCCAGCGTATCTACTGGATAGGTTTCTTACCTGTAACATGAACAAACTGATGAGCTAACAAGCTCTGCAACATGAACAAACTGATGAGCTAACATGCTCAGTAAGTTCAAACATACATACTATAAATCACATAGATTCAAAAGCATCAATCATAAAATTTTTTATGAACAGTACTATTTATTCATGAATAGTAACTTTAACTTTGACTTGAGCAGTACTATTCACATCAATTTTGACCGAGTACACTATATGTAAAGTTATTACTGGTTATGCTCGATTATGCTCATTTATGGGTCTCATTTCAGTCTTTGGTCATTATCTCTATTATGTTATGTTTTTGGGCCCGTAGTGGCTGTACTAATGATGCGCACTGACTGTGAGGGATCTGAGGAGCTACCCTTTCAAGCCAATCCTTCATAATATATCATCACCCGAAGCGGTTATCATATCCGCGAAGGACTTATAAACCTCTACCTTACTGGAGGCCAGTACGCTAGCTTTGGTTTTATTACCAACTTTCAATTATAGTTCCGATCGGGTGGTATTAATCATCACCTTAAAGTTAGGAACCCTTAATACCCGTAGGTCTTTTTACATTTTCTCATTTATGTGTGTGTCTTAAATTTAGTCACACGTTAGTGCCGTAGCACCTCTTTCGGTAGAGTACTCATAATACACTTCTCAAGCTTATCAGTTCATTAGGGGTGTTAGTTTGACTACACCCTAATACCTGTAGGACTTTGCAACTAATGTACAAATAGTGTATAATTCAACATCACAGTATTTTATGTTGCAGATAATTTAAATGTCTGAACTTACCACACACAGTACTTAGACATAATAGTCTATTTATGTTGTAGACATAACAATGCTTGAACTTACCAGAACTGCGCTAATGTCCAATCTTTAACTTCCTTTGCAGTTCCTTTATCACCTCTAGTTTGGGTCCCTATAGATAAAGTATTGTCTGTTTATTCCCATTATCATTTATCACTTTGCATATATTCATTTTGTTCTCAACATCACAATTCATTTCACCTCTTTATGTGATATACGGCCTGATACACGGCTGTACCTATGCCTGTGTACCTCACGGGGCTTTCTCACATGGTCATGTAATTCACTATCTACCCGTGTAATAATACACGGCTTAATACACGCCCATGTTCAAGCCCGTGTACCTTTCTATTTTTCTCTTACATAGTCGTGTAATCCCTTATTTGCCTGTGTAACAATACATGACTTGATACACGCCCGTGTTCAAGCCCATGTACCTCTCGGGTTTTTCTCTCACATGGTCGTGTAATTTACTATCTACCTGTATAACTGTACACGGCTTAATACACGCCCGTGTTCAAACCCATGTACTTCTTTGTTTTACAAATTCTTCATCACACGGTCGTGTACACAATGTACAAGACCGTGTACTTCAAAAAATAAGATTTTTAGTCTTAAAAATACTATTTAAATCATTCTAAGTCCTTAGTGGTCCTTTCTGAGCTTTTTTGGAAACTTTTGGTCAAAATAACCATTTTACCCCTGGCGGGTCTCAGGATCGTACTTTTCCACTCTATCGTTTTTCTAGGATTTTCTAAGCCCAAATATCATAAAATAATATTTCTTAGGCTTCGTTTTATCTTTGTAGTAGTCATTGATACCACATACACCACTACTAGTTATCCGACCCCCAGTGGCACTATTCCAACACCTAGGGTCGTTTCTCGTTTTTCTAACATTTCAAAGTCTTAAACGAGTATTTAACTACTTCCGAAACGTTTGCTATCCTTTTCCCTAAGCCTAGGACACCAAGGGGCTTGGGTTTTCAATCTTGATCATAATCTTTTTTTTCTCGTTTCCTAAAATACTCATGTTGTCGTTTTCAAAATTTCGGCAACATTTCCGCTTAAATTTAGGTTTTCTCGGTGTTAGGTACGCCTCAGAATCTTAGTACCTGTCATGTACTATACCAGAGGCCTATTTTACGCAAAATTACCAAAATTTTACGTAAAACTTTTCCACATTATCAATCATTCAATCAACCACCAAATTTCATCAATTTTCCACACAATTGGCCACGGTTTTCATAGATGAATCAACACTAAAATTTTTCACCACAAAACTCATTTATTATATTTCAATCTTAGGGTTTCTAATGCATATTTCTATATCAAAAACCTAAGAAAATTTCATTCCAATTCTTACACATTATCCACGGTTTTCATGTGTAATAACCTTAAACAAATTTTCTTGTTCTTACGGTTTTTATCAAACTTTTCCTCACCAAATATCATCATAAATTTTTCCATCAAATTTTCACAATCATTTCTCCCTAACATTGCCACGGATTTCTTAATGAAAACACAAGGAAAAGTGGCAAATTGGAGGCTCACCTTAATAGCTTGAATCCTTGATTCTTGGGAGATGTTTTGATGCAAGTTTGGTGAGAAATTTTGCTAAAATTTTGGCTTGGAAAGGGAGGATGGTTCATGGCAGAAAATGTGCAGCATATGGGCAGTTTTTGCTAATTTTTCTAAGGCTATTTTCACTTGTATTTATAGGCAACCAAAGAGAAGACTAAGTTGTAATTTTTCCCAAATAATTTGGTAACTCTCTAGGGACTTTTTGGTATATTTTTGGCTGATTATTTCTAGCCTCCACCGACTCCCCCAACAGCCCAAATCCAAAAATTTTTTTCCAAATTTTGTTACAATTTTGGCTTGATCTTGACCCTTGATCAAAGATCACAATAAATGCTAACCTTTGGATCTACCCACCACCATAAATACACATGATTTTCTCATTTATTGCATCATTAATTGATGTAATCAATGACATCATTTGATTAATTCAACATATTAATTTGTGGTCAAATTTTGGCCAAAAGTCAAACCAAACAGAAATATACTGAAATCGCGTAGGTGAGTTTCTGACGCCTCCTGTGCGATCGGTCTGCCTTATTTTGCTTCCGTTTGACCAAAATTCACTATCGTAAGTTGTTCGTCTTTTTGTGCATTTGGTGCACTTTCTAGGGCTTTTGGCTCTGATTTAGGGTCGTTTCATCCGTTTCGGTTCGGGAAAATTTTCCATCTTTGAAAATACACTCTTTAACACTGTTAGAATGTTTTATCGCATTCTAAACAGTATTATAACACAATTTTTTCATATTTTATATATTAAAATTTTCATATACATACAATTTTCAATTCTTCTGGGAATCTTAAAATTCCTGATTATTACATTCACCCCTCCTTATAAAATTTTCATCCTCAAAAATTTAGAACAAGTGGTGGTATAATTCTCTAATTCTTCTTTGTGCTCCCTGTGGCCTCTTCTATGTTGTGATTTTTCCACAAAATTTTGACTAATGGGATTGTCTTGTTCCTCAATACTTTTTCTTCTCATGCCAAGATCTGAACAGGCTGTTCCTTATAAGTCAAATCTTCCTGGATCTAAATTGGTTCATGTTTCAATACATGGGACGAATCCGGTACATACTTCCGTAACATGGATACATGGAACACGTTATGTACTACCAACATTTTTGAGGGTAATGCCAACTTATAGGCAACATTTCCAATGTGTTCGATGATTTTGAATGGTCCAATATATCTTGGACTCAATTTCCTTCTCTTATCGAAATGCATTATTCCTTTCATTGACGAAACCTTTAAGAATATGAAATCTCCTTCGTTAAACTCCAGGGATTTTCATCGTTTATTCGCATAGCTCTTCTGCCAGCTCTACGTAATCTTCATTTGCTGTTGTATTTTTACAACTACATCAGTTGTTTCTTGCACAAAATCTGTTTTGTGCATCTACTTTCTTGTAGATCGTACCAGTGGGTGGGTGATCTACACTTCTTTCCATACAAAGCTTCATAGGGTGCCATTCCTATTAAAGCTTGGTAGCTATTATCGTATGAAAATTCTACCAATGGAAGTTTTTCGTTCTAGTTTCCTGGAAAATCCATTATACACATGCGAAGCATGTCTTCTAACGTCTGGACCGTCCGTTTAGATTGCTCATCCGTCTATGAATGAAAGCCGTATAAAATGCAATTCCGTTCCCATGGCTTCTTGCACGTACTTCCAGAAATTTGAAGTGAATCGTGCATCACGATCCGATACAATGGATTTTGGAATGCCATGTAGCCTAACAATATGAGTACATAAAGGTTTGCTAACTTTTCCAGTGAAAAAGTCATTTTCACTGCTATGAACCTAGCCGTTTTTGTTAGTCTATCGACGATAACCCAAATGGCATCATAGCCTTCTCGGGTTTTCGGTAATCCTATTACGAAATCCATCATAGTATGTTCCCATTTCCATTCGGCAACTTCTAACGGCTCCAACTTTCTGCTTAGATGTCGATGGTGGGCCTTGATTCTTATGTCATTCTTCGTCCCTTTCCACCAAGAATTGCAATTTCAAATCCTGGTACATTTTGCTGGCTTCGGGATGCACTGAATATGGCGTCTCATGAGCTTCTATCATAATTCACCTTCTTACTCCTTCATCAGCGAGGACATGTATTCTTCCCTGAAGTAGGATTAGTCCATCCTTGGAAATCCCTTCCCGAGAACTTACTAGATTTGGATCTTGTTTTTGAGCTTTTCTAATGTCCTCGAATAACGATGATTCTAATTAAAGTGCAGCCAATTTTCTAGACATCAACTTCATCTTCAACGAGTTGATCTCTTACTGTAATGGCCTTAGCAGTTTCTCTATCGGCAATTACTGCAAAACAGCAGACTTTCTACTTAATGCATCAGCAACATGGTTGGCCTTTCCTAGATGGTAGAGGATCTCACAATCATAATCTTGTACCAACTTTAACCATCTTCTTTGTTGCATATTTAACTCCTTCTGCATGAAGAAGTACTTTAAGCTTTGATGGTTAGTATAAATCTGACACTGAGCTCCATATAAATAGTGTCACCAGATTTTAAGTGTGAACACTACTGCAGTAAGTACTAGATCGTGCGTGGGATAATTTCTCTTGTGATCCTTCAATTAGTGTGAAGCCTATGCTGTCACCTTGTCACCTTGCATCAAGACAGCTCCTAATCCTATTTTTGAAGCATCACTGTATCTCATGAATGTCTCCCCTTTAGTAGGAAGTGTAAGGATTGGTGCACTCGTTAGTCACTTCTTCAACTCTCAAAAGCTCTTTTCGTACTCTTCTGCCCACTCATACTTGCTCTCTTTGCATGTAAGGGCCGTGAGAGGTACAGCGAGTCGTGCAAATCTGTCTACGAATCTCCTATAATAACTGACTAAACCTAAGAAACTCCGTATCTCAATAACGTTCCTAGGTGCAGGCCATTCGTTGATCGCCTCCACTTTGGCAGGATCTATGGTGATTTCTTCCTTAGAGACTACATGTCCTAAGAAATGCACTCTATCTAGCCAAAATTTGCATTTAGAAAATTTTGCATAGAGTTGGTGCCTCCTTATCATATGAAGTATGTTTCTTAAGTGTTCCTCATGCTCTTCACGAGTCATCAAATATATAAGTATATCATTGATAAATACAATGACAAACTTATGTAGATATTCCTTGAAGACTTGATTCATCATGTGACAACTGGAAAATTTCATCATTCTTAGAAAATCAGTACATGGAATGTACACGATGAATTCCATTTTTAAAATATGAAATGTAGTGATTTTATGTGTGTATGCTTGTGTGTCACACACAGTATCAAGAAATCAGTCAAGATGACCTTTTCTTGATATAAAACTGATATATTTAGAATCAGAATGCTCAAATTAGTCAATTGTGTTAGGAAATGCCCTAAGCATAAAAGACATTTTTATGTATTTATTTTGAACTGGATAATAAAATTATAATATAAAGGTTATTCATTACATTACTGTTTATCCTTATTCTATTTACATATTAAAGTAAATGTAAGCAAATATGGCTCACTGACTGCTTATGTTAAAACTGTTAGAACGTTGCATGCAATGGACTTTTGTATGCGAGAAGACAATGTTCTAAAGTAAGCAGTCCAAACTAAGGTCTGTAGTCTATGGGGTTAGACCAAGTATCTAACTCATGTTAAGACTATTATGTTGTCTAAAGCCATGGTAGGGACAGTTTGTCTTGACTGTTTGGAGCATAGACTCCCAAGTAGAGATATAGATATATTGCTTGGTGGTGACATATTAGACCAGGACTAAAGCGTGATTGATCTACGTAGTCTGCTATGAGTGGATCAATCTACTTTTGACGTTCATTATGCAATAACCTTAATCCTAAGTAAATGAATTACTTCATGTATATGACTTGTGTACTTTGATGTTCCAATGGCTAAAACGTCTTAGAGGTAGTAAGCTTATAGACCGGTTTGTTGGGTGCATGACTTGTATACGATGAAGGGTTTGTTTACAGATATCTGAATCATAGCTCGAAGGAGTTAAAGGTATCCTCTTAAAGGCATTATACTGGATGTGAAAAATGGACAAAGCCTTGGGTCGTCTACTGGGTAGATGACTTCTTATTCACATATGGTGAATAATCATTTTCTTATTCGATAGTATAATAACTTTAAGATAGCTTGATCAGTAGGATTGAACGGATTTTGACCTAAGGCTGATCATGGATATCATATGAGGGTTCTGCATACATGACAAGGTCATTGGACATTAGCTTGTCATAAGCTTTCATAATACGGTATATAATTGGGAGTTTAGTTTCAGGTTTATAGTGGTGTGACTCTGAGATTAGTGATCATATGATTGAGTTGTTCGGTACATAATGATGATCATATGGATTCACGGGAGCCTGATTATATATGTCCAATTGGTCCATCTACTAGCTCTACATAATTCTTTAACGGTTGGCAAATTGATTTATGTATGCTTATTGGCTAGTTGATTATGCATGGATGGTGTTAACATAGGATTAGGATGGTGGACAAAATTCTCTCCGGTTGAATTCATATTTTGTTTTGGATAATAGAGTACACAATTATTCGAACTCCAAATAAAGTTGCCATGATTTTATTTGAGATTGGGTTAGAGTTGTAGAAAATTATCCATGAGAACAAAATTTGAAATATAACTTTTTGTGGAGTTTGAAATTTGAAATTTGAAATTTAAATTTTGAATTTGAAATAAATTTGAAATTTAAATTTGAAATTTGAATTCAAAATTTAAATTTGAAATTTGAATTTGAAGTTTGAATTTTGAAATTTGAACTTTGAAATTTGAAATTCAAATTTTGAATAACAATCCAAGTAGAATTCAAATTCTTTATGGATAATTCCACAGGATTAGAATTCGAATTTAAGTGGAAAATCTTGTTTGAATCCGACTTGAATTTTAAATCCTAAATCTATCAAGAAAACCGAATTTGTTAAGGGAATCCCACCCTGAGAGGAATCGGTTTTTGTGGATAAGGTTCAACGGAAATTTAGTCAAGAAAATCCTAGTTGAATTTTGATTCTCTCCCTACCTAAGGTGGATGAAAATTATTGGATAAATCTAAGGAGATTTTTCGGTTATTTATGGATAAGGGTGAGATAAAATTCAAGCTAGAAGATCCCATTTGGATTTTAATTCTCCTCACTTTTAATGGCCAAATCTAGTCATGTTTTTAACACTAGGAAAATTCAGTTATTATGGATAATTAAGGAGATAAAATTTAAGTTAAAATCCTGTTTGAATTTGGATTGCAAAATCCCAAAAGATGGCCGAATGTACCCATGATTTTGGCCTTGTTAATTTTAGATTTTTGTGAGTGGATAAGGGAGAAAATCTTCTCCTATTCTAATTTGAATTCAAGGGATCACCTCATGCAAGTCTATAAATAGAGATCCTGCCACTTCAGTTCTCTCAGACCACAGATTCTTAAGTGAGTAGGCTTATTATTGCACAACTCACCATGACAATAAGTTCTTTAGAGATCTGCGTGGTTGGAAGGAGACTAGCAGTGCTAGCATACCGGTCGAGGAACCGAGTGCCCACATACTCTGCCATCTAGGAATTGGAGAATAGTAGATAAGGCTAGTTGGTTGAAGCCCTCCAGTCATTCTCCTCCTGCAGTTTGGCATCCTCTTGAGGTATGAGTTTTATTATTGTTAGTTTATTATATATGGCATCACGAGATATTTAACGATCTTGAAATATTTTTATTGTTCCGCTGCGCCGCTCTGATGCGTTTTTTACTGATTTTTATCCTACAATTGGTATCAGAGCCATCTTGTGACTATGCCATGTACATAAATTAGATAATTAGTTAGTCTTTTTATTTATGTATGGATTTAATATTTAGAGAGTGGCATTTTAGGTTTCCTTTATGTTGTTATCATGTATTATGTATGTAGTATGTGGTTATTTTAATTTTTTGAATTATTATAAGCATGTTTATTTTATGCAGGTTATGGTTCCTTAGAATTTAGAAATATTGTATCTAGGATTTTATGTAACCATGGGAGCGGTTTATCATCACCATAATTTTCTCATCGATTTTAATTTTTTGTCTCTTAGAGTTATTATGATTAGAATTTTTGTACACCGGAAACGGTTTAGGAAATTTTATGTAATTATTCTTGGAGGAGATTAAAATTTGAAGACCGTAATTTATTTTTCCCAAAAGTTAAATTTAATTTAAAGGTTGAAATTTTGATTGTGTGGAAAATTCTAATTTAATTAAGATTCAAATTAATTTTTGTAGGTCCCAATGGGTAAATTAGAATATGGCACAGAAATCGAGGATAGACCCCTCGGGATAGGCCATCAGCCTTGGTGGGGCCGTAGCCCCTTACCCTCGAGTAGGATGGGGCTGTGGCAGCTCCTGTCCACAGCTGCATCACCCACATCCGCAGGCTCTACCTAGGGTTGAGGGTGGCTGTGGCCCCCCCAGGGGCTGGCAGAGCCACTGGGCTACAACCTGGCGGGCTGCAGCGCCTACACGGGCGTGCAGCCCATGGCTGCAGCAGCACCCGGACATGTAGCCTAGTGCTGTAGGCTGAGGCATGGCTGCGCTCAGCCTGTGGCTGTGGGCTGCCAGCCCATCTAGGGGCTGGCGGCAACCCACGGTGGTTGTGGGCCTCCGGGCCCCGTGGGCCGACGGGCCGAAAATCAAAATTTTTTTATTTTTAAATTTGAGGTTTAATTTTAAATCATGTTTAAAAATATGTAGTTGAAAATTTTAAAATTTTGAAATTACATATTATTGCACATAAAATTTAAATTGTTTAAAATTTGAATTTAAAATTTAAATTTGAAATTCGAATTTGAATTTTGAATTTGAATTTTAAATTTTTGGAATTTAAATTTTAAATGATTCTTGGGATGAGAAATAAATGGAGAGACTACATAAAGATGGATAAAAGAAGACGGAACAAAATTCAAGACCCAAAGATTGCTTTTGATAGACTACATGGCTTAGTTATTTTTCCGTTAATTATTTTTTCTATGATATGTCATGGATGTATAAATATGTATTGATGGATGTTTTGAATGCATATTTGATAACATGTCATATAGGATAGGTGAATGCCGCTCAGACTATATTGATCATACATATTTGTCAAAACTTGCACATTTTTCAAAAATTAAGTGGGAGAAGGTTTCAAACAAAACCCACGGCCTTCATTGTTGATCCATATGTAAAAGCATGGTAACGCCTCATGTCAGTTCTTCCCTGACCACACCCCTCAATAGGTGTTTACAGCCACTGGTATACTAGGTTGGATCTCCTATGTGGAAAAAGTGTTCGGGCACAATTCTATTCATAACCATCCCTCGGTGGCTTGGTAGGACGTGGATCGGGCTACATAAACAATGGTTATACCCTCAAGACTCGTTTAGTTATTAATCTTCCCTAGAAACTCTGCTAACTAAACTGGTGGCCAAAATAAGCGGTTATTAATATATGTCTTGACCTTGGAGGATTTAAGGCAACATATATTAATTGGACGGGCACCATGTTCCAGCTATTTGTCTCATGAACACCCCTCGGTGGCTTGGGGTAATAGGTGCTGAGAATTACCATTGCAATACTACATGTTTTTCAAGTTTCGTGTAGGAACATACTTGTATGTTCTATTTGCTAAATTATCTATATATTTGCTTGGGCTTTGTAATGATGTCTAGTATAATTTTATTTCAATTCAAAATGTCACCGACACCCCTCATTTCGATACTTACTGAAAATAAGTTGAATGGTAATAACTATAAAGACTGGAAAAGAAATCTACTGATAGTTCTCAGCTACGAGAGATACAAGTTCGTGCTGGACGAACTATGCCCACCTGGGCCCAAACTTGACACACTACTTGAGGAGGTCCCGGTTGCCTATACTCGTTGGAGAGAATCCAATGAGATAGCTTGGTGCTACATACTTGCTAACATGACGAGTGCTTTATAAAAGCAGCATGAGACTTATCAAGTTGCTAAGGAGATCATGGAGAACTTGGAGGACATGTTTGGAGGCCAAAAAAAATTGGCTCGACAGTTAGCTATCACAAGTATCATGAACTCTGAACTCTAAGCAAAAGACAGGAATTTCGGTAAAGGACCATATGATCACTCTAATGGAATTCTTTGCTGAGGCTGCTAAAAATGGTGCTGAGCGGGATACAACACCTAAATCAAGATGGTGTTCAAAACTCTATCAAAAGATTTTGTAGGGTTTAAGGCCGTATATAACCTGGTGACAAGGGACTTAGGACTCATCGAGCTTATGAAGCAGCTCTAAGCCTAAAAGCGGATGATTAGGGACGGGGATACGATCCAAGCTAAAGGAGAGGTCAATTTGACGGAATCTTCCAAACCCTCATGGAAAAGGAAGAGGCCAAATAAGAAGCAAACGGCTTCCAGTTCTTCTAATCCTCCTGTCTCGGATGGGAAGAAGAACAAGAAGAACAAGAAGCCCAAGGACCCTAAAAAGTCCAAGTGCTTTCACTGTGGGAAGGTAGGTCACTTCAAGAAGGCTTACAGGGAATTCCTAGCTGCCAAGGGCAAGGAAGGTAAGGAACTTTATTATTTAGAAGCGTGTTTGGCGAAAGAATCAAAAGACACATGGGTCATTGATTCGGGTGCCACTAATCATGTTTGTGTTTCTATAGAGGGGTTCGTGGAAACAAGAAGTCTACATGATAAAAGCCTCTCGTTGCGGATCGGAGACAGTAGCTTGGTGGTGGCTGAGGTAGTGAGAGATGTTTATCTTTACATTGATGAATTTAGGTTTATATTATTGAAAGGCTGTTTTTATGTTCCTAACTTTAGAAGGAACCTTATATCTATAGCTTGTTTAATAAAAGATTCGTATTCAGTTTCTTTTAGTAAAAGAGTTGATATTCGTAAAAATAAGTCTTTTATCTGTTCTGGATGGATGGATGGAAACCTATATTTGATCAAACCAAAGATGTACTCACTAGTTGACAATAAATTAACAGATAACTCTAAAAGGTTGAAAGTTTCTTACTCTAACAAGGCATATCTTTGGCATTTAAGACTTGGTCATATTAATCAGGATAGGATTCAAAGGTTGGTGAAAAACGGTCCTTTAGAATCTCTGAAGGAGGTACGTCTTCCTCAATGTGAGTCTTGTCTTGAGGGTAAGATGACTAAGAGGTCTTTTAGAGCTAAGGGGACTAGTGCTCAGGAACTCTTAGAAATTGTGCACATCGACATATGTGGCCCCATGAACGTCATAGCATGAGGAGTGTTCAAGTATTATATCTCCTTTATAGATGATTACTCTAGGTATGGATATGTATACATGATGCACCACAAGCGCGAAACCTTTGATAAGTTCAAAGAGTATCGTGCGGAAGTGAAAAAGCAATTGGTAAATCCATAAAGACACTTCGATCTGATCGAGGTGGCAAATACCTCTCCGACAAATTTCTAGGACATCTTGTAGAGAATGGGATATTATCCCAATTGACTGCACCTGGTACTCCATAACAGAATGGTGTAGCCGAAAGAAGAAACAAGACCTTATTGGATATGGTACGGTCCATGATGAGTTATTCAACGCAGCCGTTATCATTTTTGGGATATGCATTACAAATGGCGTGCTATATTCTGAACCAGGTTCTAAGCAAGTCAATTCTTAGGACTCCGTATGAATTATGGCATGGCAAGAAGCCCTCCCTTGGACATATGAGAATATGGGGCTGCCTGGCACATGTACTAGATGGGGATGCGAAGAAGTTGGAGCCAATATCGAAATTATGCATGTTTATAGGGTATCCTAAGGGAACTAAGGGAGGTCTGTTCCATAACCCGAAGGAACAAAAAGTCATTGTTTCAACCTATGTGACATTCTTGGAGGAAAGTCATATGAATGACTTTATGCCTCAAAGCAAAGTAGTGCTAGAGGAGTTATCGGGTGAAAGAACTACTCCACAGGTTTCGGTCTTAGATGCAAGTCTGAGTTCCGATGAAAGACCTGCAAACGATCAACAATTTAGGGTGCTTTGTCGTAGTAGGAGGGTTTCAAGGAAGCGTAATTTCTTCATGTATGATGTTGAGGTATACCAGGCTGAGGCCGATGAGCATGAGGATGATCCAGTCACTTATGATGAAGCTATAAATGATGTTGATTTTAAATCTTGGAAACAGGCCATGAACAATGAGATGGATTCTATGAAATCTAACTCGGTTTAGGAACTTGTAGATCTGCCAGATGGGATAAAACCCATTGGATGCAAGTGGGTCTACAAAAGAAAAAAGGATGCGAAAGGGAAAGTGGAAACTTTCAAAGCTAGACTGGTTGTAAAGGGGTACACGCAAAAGGCTGGAATCGATTACGATGAAACTTTTTCGCTTGTTGCTATGCTGAAGTCTATCCGTATTCTTCTGTCCATTGCTGCGGCTCTTGATTACAAGATCTGGCAAATGGACGTCAAGACGGCATTCTTGAATGGCCATCTTAAGAAAAGTATCTACATGATATAACCCAAAAGGTTTGTGGCAAAAGGCCAAAAGAGAAAAGTCTGCAAGTTGCTTAGATCTATTTATAGATTAAAGCAAGCATCCCGCTCATGGAACTAGAGATTTGGTCAAGCAATCAAAACATTTGGTTTTGAGCAGAATGTTGATGAGCCCTATGTTTATAAAAGTATTAACGATGGAAAAGTGGTCTTTCTAGTACTCTATGTCGATGATATACTACTCGTTGGGAATGATGTAGGGAATTTATCATCAGTCAAGCTTTGGATGCACCAATAGTTTGACATGAAGGACTTGGGAGAAGCTAATTATGTTCTAGGAATTCGTCTCTTTAGAGATCGAAAGAACAAAATGATAGCATTATCTCAGGCTTCATATATAGATAAAATAATTGATAAATATGCAATGCAAAAGGCAAAGAAAGGTTCACAACCTTCCATAGTCAGTCTAACTCTTTCATTGGATGACTATCCCAAGACATCGGAAGGAAGAGAGCATATGAGTAAGGTTCCTTATACATCTGCTGTGGGTAACCTTATGTATGCTATGTTTTACACTCGCCTAGACATATGGTTTGCAGTAGGTATGGTGAGTCGATATCAAGCGAACACTGGAACCAAGCACTGGCGAGCAGTGAAGCATATACTCAAGTATCTTAAGAGAACAAGGGATTATATGCCAGTGTATTCTAGAAGGGAGCTAACAACTGTAGGATACACGGACTAAGTCTTCCAGACTTGCAAGGATTCGAGGAAGTCGACATCAGGATCAGTGTTCTTGATCGGAGAGGGCACGTGGAGATAGGATTAGTGGATGTATGCAAGGTCGTGTCTGAGGACTGTAGGAAAATTAATCGGTAAAAACGTATCAGAGTGGCGCAGCGGAACAATAAAAATTTTTAGATCGTTAAATATCTCATGATGCCATATACAATAAACCAACAACAATTAAAACTCATACCTCAAGGACGCCAATCTTGCAGGAGGAGAATGACCGGAGGCTTCAACCAACTAGCCTTCTCTACTATTCTCCAATTCCCGAATGGCTGAGTGTGTGGGCACTCTAAACCTCGATCGGTATGCTAGCACTGCTAGTCTTCTTCCGACCACCCAGATCTCTAAAGAACTTTATTGTCACGATGAGCTATGCAACAATAAGCCTGCTCACCTGAGAGTCTGTGGTCTGAGAGAACTGGAGTGGCAGGACCTCTATTTATAGACCTGCATGAGGTGATTATCTGAATTCGAATTGGACTAGGAAAAGATTTTCTCCCTTATCTTTAACCAAAAATCCGAATTTTTCATAGGATAATCCTAACAATTAAATTCGGTTTTTCTAGGATAAATCCAATCCAAATCTAAACAAGATTTTAACTAGAATTTTATCTCCCTTTTTCAACCAAAAAATCCGAAATTCACAAGGTGAAAATCTTCCAAAAGATTTCGGCCATTATGGATAAGGGAGAATCAAAAATTCCACTAGGATTTTCAAGCTTGAATCTTATCTCAACCTTATCCAAAAATAACCGAATTTTCCTTGGATAAAGGCTCCAAAATTTCGGCCACTTTTAGGGAAGGAGAGAATCCAAATTCAACTAGGATTGAAACTTGAATTTTCCCTTGAATCTTATCCACAACCGAATTTTCCATTGAGGATTATCCTCAAAAAATTCGCCCACTTTTGTTGGGATTTGGATTCAAAATTCAAGTAGGATTCTAACAAGATTATCCTCTCCAAATCCAACTCAAATTCGAATTTCAAACCTTGTGGATTTTCCACAACAAATTCGAATCCTACTTGGACTGTGATTCAAAATTTGAATTTCAAATTTCAAATTCAAATTTCAAACTCAAATTTCAAATTTCAAATTCAAATTTCAAATTCGAATTTCAAATTCAAATTTCAAATTCAAAATTCAAATTTCAAATTTCAAAATTCAAATTTCAAATTTCAAAATTCAAATTTCAAATTCCACAAAACGGTTGTTTTTCATATTCTTGTTCTCATGGATAATTTTCTACAACTCCAATCCAATCTCAAATAAAATCATGGCAACTTTATTTGGAGTTCGAATAATTGTGTAGTCTATTATCCAAAACAAAATCTGAATCCAACCGGAGAGAATCTTGTCTACCATCCTAATCTTGTGTCATCACCATCCATGCATAATAAACTAGCCGATAGCATACACAAATCAATTTGCCAAACGTTAAGGAATTATGTGGAGCTAGTAGAGGGACTGATTGGACATATATAATCGGCTCCCGTGATTCCATATGATCATCATTCTGTACCGAACAACTCAATCATATGATCACTAATTTCAGAGTCACACCACTATTAACCTGAAACTGAACTCCCAATTATATACCGTATTACGTAAGCCTGTGACGAGCTACCATCCAATGACCTTGTCATATATGCAAAACCCTCATATGATATCCATGATCAGCCTTAGGTCAAAGTCCGTTTAATCCTACTGATCAGGCTATCTTAAAGTTCCATTATACTACCAAATCAAGAAAATGATTATTCACCATATGTGAATAAGAAGTCATCCGCCCAGCAGACGACCCAAGGCCTTGTCCATTTTCACATTCAGTATAATGCCTTTAAGAGGATACCTTTAACTCCTCAGAGCTATGATTCCGATATCTGCAAATAAACCCTTCATCATATACAAGTCATGCACCCAACGAACCGGTCTACAAGCTTACTACCTCTGAGACGCTTTAGCCATTGGAACATCAAAGTACACAAGTCATATACATGAAGTAGTTCATTTACTCAGGATTAAGGTTATTGCACAATGAACGTCAAAAGTAGATTGATCCACTCATAGCGGACTACATAGATCAATCACACTTTAGTTCCGGTCTAATATGTCACCACCGAGCAACATATCCATGTCTCTACTTGGGAGTCCAGCTCCAGATAGTCAAGACAGACCGTCCCCTCCAAGGCTTTAGACAACATAATAGTCTTAACATGAGTTAGATGCTCGGTCTAACCCCATAGACTACAGACCATAGTTTAGACTGCTAACTTTAGAACATTGTCTTCTCGCATACAAAAGTCCATTGCATGCAACGTTCTAACAGTTTTAACACAAGCAGTCAGTGAGCCATATTTGCTTACATTTACTTTAACATGTAAATAAGATGAGGACAGATAGTAATGTAATGAATAACCTCTATATATAATTTTATTATCCAGTTCAAAATGAATACATCAAAAATGTCTCTAATACTTAGGGCATTTCCTAACAATCTCCTAGTTGCCCTAAGCCAGTAGATGTGCCATGTTACGCATCCCCATCGCCTCTACATGCCTCTCAAAGCTTCTAGCTACCAAAGTCTTAGTAAAGGGATCAGCGATGTTGTCCTCGGATGCGATCTTACATACATCCACTTGTCCAGTCTCCACATGCCCTCTAATAATGTGATACCTCCGATCTATGTGCTTGGTCCTCTTGTGGTGCCGAGATTCCCTTGTGTTGGCAATAGCCCCTGTATTATCACAGTAAAGTATGATAGGCTTGTCAACACCCGGAATGACCTCAAGGTCTCTAAAGAACTTGCGGAACCAAACCGCTTCTTTAGATGCCTCAGCCGCAGCCACATACTCAGCCTCCATAGTAGAGTCAGCTGTGCAGCCCTTCTTCACGCTCCTCCACACAATGGCGCCTCCTCCGAGTAAAAACACTGATCCAGATGTCGATTTCCTCGAATCCTTACAAGTCTGGAAGTCTGAGTCCGTGTATCCTACGGGTGTTAGGTCCCCTCCAGAATACACTAGCATATAATCCCTCGTTCTCTTCAGATACTTGAGTATATGCTTTACTGCTTGCCAGTGCTTGGTTCCAGGATTCGCTTGATATCGACTCACCATACCTACTGCAAAACATATGTCCGGGCGAGTGCAAAGCATAGCGTACATAAGGCTACCCACAGCGGATGCATAAGGGACCTTACTCATACGCTCTCTTTCTTCCGATGTCTTGGGACAGTCATCCAATGAAAGAGTTAAACCGGCAATAGAAGGTTGTGAGCCTTTCTTTGCCTCTAGCATTGCATATTTGTCAATTATTTTATCTATGTATGAAGCTTGGGATAATGCTATCATTTTGTTCTTTCGATCTCTGAAGAGACGAATGCCTAGAACATAATTAGCTTCTCCCAAGTCCTTCATGTCAAACTGTTGATGTAACCAAAGCTTGACCGATGATAAATTCCCTACATCATTCCCAATGAGTAGTATATCATCGACATAGAGTATCAGAAAGACCACTTTTCCATCCTTAATACGTTTATAAACACAAGGTTCATCAACGTTCTGCTCAAAACCAAATGTCTTAATTGCTTGATCAAACCTCTGGTTCCATGAGCGGGATGCCTGCTTTAATCCATAAATGGATCTAAGCAACTTGCAGACTTTCCTTTCTTGGCCTTTTGCTACGAACCCTTCGGGCTGTATCATATAGATACACTCTTCAAGATGGCCATTCAAGAATGCCGTCTTGACATCCATTTGCCAGATCTCGTAATCGAGAGCCGCAGCAATGGACAGAAGAATACGGATAGACTTCAGCATAGCAACAGGCGAAAAGGTTTCCTCGTAATCGATTCCAGCCTTTTGCGTGTATCCCTTTACAACCAGTCTAGCTTTGAAAGTTTCCACTCTCCCCTCCGCATCCTTTTTTCTTTTGTAGACCCATTTGCATCCAATGGGTTTTATCCCATCCGGCAAATCTACAAGTTCCCAAACAGAGTTGGATTTCATAGAATCCATCTCATTGTTCATAGCCTGTTTCCAAGATCTAGAATCAACATCCTTTATAGCTTCATCATATGTGACCGGATCTTCCTCATGCTCATGAGCCTCGGCCTGGTATACCTCAGCATCATACATGAAGAAATTAGGTTTCTTAGAAACCCTCCCACTACGACGAGGCACCCTAAATTGTTGATCGTCTGCAGGTCTTTCACTGGAACTCGGACTTGCGTTCAAGACCGAAATCTGTGGAGCAGTTCTTTCACCCGATAACTCCTCTAGCACCACTTTGCTTCGAGGCTTAAAGTCATTCATGTGACTTTCCTCTAAGAATGTCGCATGGGTTGAGACAATGACCTTTTATTCCTTCGGGTTATAGAACAGACCTCCTTTAGTTCCCTTTGGATACCCTACAAACATGCACAATTCTGATCTTGGTTCCAACTTCTTCGCATCCCCATCCAGTACATGTGCCAGGCAGCCCCATATTCTCATATGTCCAAGGGAGGGCTTCCTGCCACGCCACAATTCATACGAAGTTCTAGGAATTGATTTGCTCGGAATCTGGTTCAGAATATAGCACGCCGTTTGTAAAGCATGTCCCCAAAATGATAATGGCAGCGTTGAGTAACTCATCATGGACCGTACCATATCCAATAAGGTCCTGTTTCTCCTTTCGGCTACACCATTCTGTTGTGGAGTACCAGGTGCAGTCAATTGGGATAATATCCCATTCTCTACAAGATGTCCTAGAAATTCATCGGAGAGGTATTCGCCACCTCGATCAGATCGAAGTGTCTTTATGGATTTATCCAATTGCTTTTCCACTTCCGCACGATACTCTTTGAACTTATCAAAGGTTTCGCTCTTGCGGTGCATCAGATACACATATCCATACCTCGAGTAATCATCTATGAAAGAGACATAGTACTCGAACCCTCCTCGTGCTGTGACGTTCATGGGGCCACATACGTCAGTGTGCATAATTTCTAAGAGCTCCTGTGCCCTTGTACCCTTAGCTCCAAAAGACCTCTTAGTCATCTTACCCTCTAGACAAGACTCACATTGGGGAAGTCGTACCTCCTCCAGAGATTCCAGAGGACCGTCTTTCACCAATCTTTGAATCCTATCCTGATTAATATGACCAAGTCTTAAATGCCAAAGATACGCCTTGTTAGAGTGAGAAACTTTCAACCTTTTAGAGTTATCAATTAATTCAGTGTCAAGCAGTGAGTACATCTTTGGTCTGATCAAATATAGGTTTCCATCCATCCATCCAGAACAGATAAAAGACTTATTTCTACGAATATCAACTCTTTTACTAAAAGAAACTGAATAAGAATCCTTTATTAAACAAGCTACCGATATAAGGTTCCTCCTAAAATTAGGAACATAAAAACAGTCTTTCAATAAAATAAACCTAAATTGATCAAAATAAAGATGAACGTCTCCCACTGCCTCAGCCATCACAAAGCTACCATCTCCAGTCCGCAACGAGAGGCTCCTATCATGTAGACTTCTCGTTTCCACGAACCCCTGCATAGAAACACAAACATGATTAGTGGCGCCCGAATCAATGACCCATGTGTCTTTCGATTCTTCCACCAAACACGCTTCTAAGTAATGAAGTTCCTTACCTTCCTTGCCTTGGAGGCTAGGAATTCCCGGCAAGCCTTCTTGAAGTGACCTACCTTCCCACAGTGGAAGCATTTGGACTTTTTAGGGTCCTTTGGCTTCTTGTTCTTCTTCTTCTTCTTCCCGTCCGAGACAGAAGGATTAGAAGAACTGGAAGCCACTTGCTTCTTATTTGGCCTCTTCCTCTTCCGTGAGGGATTGGAAGATTCCGCCAAATTGGCCTCTCCTTTAGGTCGGACCGTATCCTCATCCCTGATCATCCGCTCATAAGCCTGTAATTGCTTCATGAGCTCGGTAAGTCCTAACTCCTTTGTCGCCAGATTGTATGCGGCCTTAAACCCCACAAAATCTTTAGACAGAGTCTTGAACACCATTTCGATCTGGGTGTTATAGTCCAACTCAGCACCATTCTCGGTAGCCTCAGCGAAGAATCCCATTAGAGTGATCATATGGTCCTTCACCGGAGCACCCGCCTTTTGCTTAGAGTTCATAATGCTGGTGATAGCGGACTGTCGAGCCAATTTTTCTTGGCCTCCGAACATGTCCTCCAGATTATCCATGATCTCCCCAGCAACTTGATAAGTCTCATGCTGCTTTTGTAAAGCACTCGTCATGCTAGCAAGGATGTAGCATCGAGCTATTTCATTAGATTCTCTCCAACAATTATAGGCAACCGGGATCTCCTCAAGTGGTGTGTCAGGTTTGGGCCCAGGTGGGCATGGTTCCTCCAGTACGAACTTGTGTCTCTCGCAGCTGAGAACTATTAATAGATTTCTTTTCCAATCTTTATAATTGTCACCATTCAATTTATTTTCAGTAAGTATTGAAATGAGGGGTGTCGGTGACATTTTGAACTGAAATAAAATTATACTAGACATCATTACAAAGCCCAAGCAAATATACAGATAATTTAGCAAATAAAAACATACAAGTATGTTCCTACATGAAACTTGAAAAAACATGTAGCATTGCAACGGTAATTCTCAGCACCTATTGCCCCAAGCCACCGAGGGGTGGTCATGAGAACAAATAGCCGGAACATGGACCCCGTCTAATTAATAGATGTTACCTTAAATCCTCCAAGGTTAAGACATATATTAATAACCGCTTATTTGGCCACCAGTTTAGTTAACAGAGCTTCTAGGGAAGGTTAATAACTAAACGAGTCTTGAGTGTATAACCATTGTTTACGTAGCCCGATCCACGTCCTACCAAGCCACCGAGGGGTGGTCATGAATAGGATCACACCCGAACACGTTTTCCACATAGGAGATCCAATCTAGTATACCGGCGGCGGTAAACACCTACCGAGGGGTGTGGTCAGGTCAGAACTGACGCGAGGCGTTACCATGCTTTCACATATGGATCAACAATGGAGGCCGTGGGTTTTGTTTGAAACCCTCTCCCACTCAATATTTTGAAAAACATGCAAGTTTTGTCAAATTATGTATGATCAATATAGTATGAGCGGCACTCACCTATCCTATATGACATGTTATCAAATATGCATACAAAACATCCATCAATACATATTTATACATCCATGATATATTACAGAAAAATAATTGACAGAATAACCAAGCCATGGTTCCATCCTAGAACAAAGAAAATAAAGATTACAAAATTCCATCCAAAGCATTCTTTGGGTCTTGAATTTTGTTCCGTCTTCTTGTATCCATCTTTATGTAGCCTCTCCATTTATTTCTCATCCCAAGAATTATTTAAAATTTAAATTTCCAAAAATTTAAATTTCAAATTCAAACTCCAAATTCGAATTTCAAATTTAAATTTCTAATTCAAATTTTAAACAATTTTAATCATCATGTGTAATAATATGTAATTTCAAAAATTTCAAATTTTCAATTACATATTTTTTAAACATGATTTAAAATTAAATCTCAAATTTAAAAATCAAAATTTTCAAATTTTTGGACCGCCGCACCGCCGCCCGTGAAGGCGGCAGCCGCCGTGGGCAGCCACCAACCCCGGAGGGGCTGGAAACCCACGGTTGCCCTTTGTGCAGCCTGCTGAGCTGCAGGCCAAGCCTGCAGCGCCAGGCTGCACGCCCAGGCTGGGCGCAGCAGCCGGCAAGCTGCAGGCAGCGCCTGCAGCAAGTGGCTGCATGCCCAGGCTGCGGCCGGCCTTGGGCAGGCTGCGCCACCCTCGGCTGCAGGCCAAGCCTGCGGCCGTGGGTGATGTTTGCCTGCAGAGGGGCTGCCGCAGCCCCATCCTGCCCGAGGGCAGGGGCTGCAGCCCCACCAAGGCCAGTCGGCCTATCCCGAGGGGTCGTGTCTCGATTTTCGTGCCATATTCCAATTTACCTATTAGGATCTCCAAAAATTAATTTGAATCCCAATTAAATTGAAATTTTCCACACAATCAAAATTTCAATCTTTCAATTAAATTTAACTTTTGGGAAAAATAAATTACGGTCTTCAATCTTCAATCGCCTCCAAGAATAATTACATAAAAAATTCCTAAACCGTTTCCGGTGTACAAAAATTCTAACCATAAAAAATCTAAGAGATAAGAATTAAAATCCATGGGAAAATTACAGTGTTAATAAACTGCTCCCATGGTTACATAAAAATTCCTAGATACAATTTTTCTAAACTCTAAGGAACCATAACCGGCATAAACAAGCATGCTTATAATAATTCAAAAAATTAAAATAACCACATACTTTATACATAATACATGATAACAACATAAAGGAACCCTAGAATGCCACTCTCTAAATATCAAATCCATATATAAATAAAAAGACTAAGTAATTGTCTAAATTATGTACATGGCATAGTCATGAGATGGCTCTGATACCAATTGTAGGAAAATTAATCGGTAAAAACGTATCAGAGTGGCGCAGCGGAACAATAAAAATTTTTAGATCGTTAAATATCTCATGATGCCATATACAATAAACCAACAACAATTAAAACTCATACCTCAAGGACGCCAATCTTGCAGGAGGAGAATGACCGGAGGCTTCAACCAACTAGCCTTCTCTACTATTCTCCAATTCCCGAATGGCTGAGTGTGTGGGCACTCTGAACCTCGATCGATATGCTAGCACTGCTAGTCTTCTTCCGACCACCCAGATCTCTAAAGAACTTTATTGTCACGATGAGCTGTGCAACAATAAGCCTGCTCACCTGAGAGTCTGTGGTCTGAGAGAACTGGAGTGGCAGGACCTCTATTTATAGACCTGCATGAGGTGATTCTCTGAATTCGAATTGGACTAGGAAAAGATTTTCTCCCTTATCTTTAACCAAAAATCCGAATTTTTCATAGGATAATCCTAACAATTAAATTCGGTTTTTCTAGGATAAATCCAATCCAAATCTAAACAAGATTTTAACTAGAATTTTATCTCCCTTTTTCAACCAAAAAATCCGAAATTCACAAGGTGAAAATCTTCCAAAAGATTTCGGCCATTATGGATAAGGGAGAATCAAAAATTCCACTAGGATTTTCAAGCTTGAATCTTATCTCAACCTTATCCAAAAATAACCGAATTTTTCTTGGATAAAGGCTCCAAAATTTCGGCCACTTTTAGGGAAGGAGAGAATCCAAATTCAACTAGGATTGAAACTTGAATTTTCCCTTGAATCTTATCCACAAAAACCGAATTTTCCATTGAGGATTATCCTCAAAAAATTCGCCCACTTTTGTTGGGATTTGGATTCAAAATTCAAGTAGGATTCTAACAAGATTATCCTCTCCAAATCCAACTCAAATTCGAATTTCAAACCTTGTGGATTTTCCACAACAAATTCGAATCCTACTTGGACTGTGATTCAAAATTTGAATTTCAAATTTCAAATTCAAATTTCAAACTCAAATTTCAAATTTCAAATTTCAAATTTCAAATTTAAATTTAAAATTCAAATTTCAAATTCGAATTTCAAATTCAAATTTCAAATTCAAAATTCAAATTTCAAATTTCAAAATTCAAAATTCAAATTTCAAAATTCAAATTTCAAATTCCACAAAACGGTTGTGTTTTATATTCTTGTTCTCATGGATAATTTTCTACAACTCTAATCCAATCTCAAATAAAATCATGGCAATTTTATTTGGAGTTCGAATAATTGTGTACTCTATTATCCAAAACAAAATCTGAATCTAACCGGAGAGAATCTTGTCTACCATCCTAATCCTGTGTCATCACCATCCATGCATAATAAACTAGCCAATAGCATACACAAATCAATTTGCCAAACGTTAAGGAATTATATGGAGCTAGTAGAGGGACTGATTGGACATATATAATCGGGCTCCCGTGATTCCATATGATCATCATTCTGTACCGAACAACTCAATCATATGATCACTAATTTCAGAGTCACACCACTATAAACCTGAAACTGAACTCCCAATTATATACCATATTACGTAAGCCTGTGACGAGCTACCATCCAATGACCTTGTCATATATGCAAAACCCTCATATGATATCCATGATCAGCCTTAGGTTAAAGTCCGTTTAATCCTACTGATCAGGCTATCTTAAAGTTCCATTATACTACCAAATCAAGAAAATGATTATTCACCATATGTGAATAAGAAGTCATCCGCCCAGCAGAAGACCCAAGGCCTTGTCCATTTTCACATTCAGTAGAATGCCTTTAAGAGGATACCTTTAACTCCTCAGAGCTATGATTCCGATATCTGCAAATAAACCCTTCATCGTATACAAGTCATGCACTCAACGAACCGGTCTATAAGCTTACTACCTCTGAGACGCTTTAGCCATTGGAACATCAAAGTACACAAGTCATATACATGAAGTAGTTCATTTACTCAGGATTAAGGTTATTGCACAATGAACGTCAAAAGCAGATTGATCCACTCATAGCGGACTACGTAGATCAATCACGCTTTAGTCCCGGTCTAATATGTCACCACCGAGCAACATATCCATGTCTCTACTTGGGAGTCCAACTCCAGACAGTCAAGACAGACCGTCCCCTCCAAGGCTTTAGACAACATAATAGTCTTAACATGAGTTAGATGCTCGGTCTAACCCCATAGACTACATACCATAGTTTAGATTGCTAACTTTAGAACATTGTCTTCTCGCATTCAAAGTCCATTGCATGCAACGTTCTAACAGTTTTAACACAAGCAGTCAGTGAGCCATATTTGCTTACATTTACTTTAACATGTAAATAAGATGAGGACAGATAGCAATGTAATGAATAACCTCTATATATAATTTTATTATCCAGTTCAAAATGAATACATCAAAAATGTCTCTAATACTTAGGGCATTTCCTAACAAGGACAACATTGCCAATGCCTTTACTAAGACTTTAGTGGCTAGAAGCTTTGAAAGGCATGTTGAGGTGATGGGGATGCGTAATATGGCACATCTACTAGCTTAAGGCTAGTGGGAGATTTTTAGGAAATGCCCTAAGTATGAAAGACATTTTTATGTATTTATGTGACAACCGGGAAATTCAGGCAATTCTCGGATGAAAATGTACAAATGTATGTATATAACAATTTATACTATTTAAAGAGTGAAATAAATGTATTTATATTGTTTAGAATATATGAAAATGTTCTAACAATACTGACGAGTAAGAATTCAGTGTTGGAAAAAAATTCACTGAGTTGAAACGGGTGAAACGGTGCAAAACCAGCATTGAAAACCCTAACCGAGGCAATAAAAGACGGAAAACTTCCGGGATTAATTTTGATCAAACAGAAGCAGTTTAAATTGATCCGACTGCACAGGAGACCTCAGGAACACGGCGGGACGATTTCAGGAAAATTTCGGCTCGAACCGGTATCGGTCAAAAAGTAGTCGAATTAATGTGAATAGTGAAAGTCAAAGTCAACTTTTACTTTAGCATTTATGACATCATTAATCCATTTAATAAATGGAAAGAAAATGGTGGTTGGTAGCATTAATGGCCATGATTCATTTACTTTTTGATCTAAAGGCCAAGATTTGGCCAAAAATACACCATTTTAATTTTTGAAAAAGGTGGAAAGAAATGGCTTTGAAAGGTGTTTAATTCTCATTGGTTAATGGCCAAATTAATTGGATTTTAGTTGCTTAAGTCGGCAACTTTAGTGACAAAGTAGCTGAAACATGTTTCAAAGCCAAAACCAAAAGAAAAAAAAATTTCTAAGTGTTATTCCATGGGGGAGCCGTGAGCTACCAAGGGAGACTAAGAGAATTCTTCAATTTTCTTTCACAAAAAGGGTGTCAAAACATTCCTTGAAGACAAAGGAAGCAATTGACTGAGGTAACTCCCCTTGCACTTAACTTTTTCTTGGTTTTTCTTCAAGAAAACCGTGGGTGAATAGTGAAAAAAGATGGAAAATTTTTGGTTGTTTTTCATTGATTTGATGTTGGGTTTTATTAAGGGTGTAAATAGGAAGAAAACCATGCAATTGGTTTAAAGAAAAACCAATTTTTAGTTGGTTTTCCAAGGGTAAAACCGTGGGTTACCTTAGGTAAACAATGAAAAATTTTTGTGGTTTAATTGATAACATGCTTTCAAGTTAAATTTTGTGAAGAATAAACCATGAATTTCATTATGGAAAGCTTGAAAAAAATTTGGTGTGCATTTACATAATGTGGCCGTGGGAATTCTAAGGGTTTGGAAGAAAAATTTGCATGATTTATGTGATGTTTGGTTAATTTAAATCATGCATTTTAATATGCAAATGATGGAATTATGAGTGAAAGAATGAAACAAAAATGTTGTGCATGTTTTTCATTCATTGGCCGTGGGTTATATATGGTAAAAACCCTAAGAATTTGGTTGAAAAATGCAATGAAAATGGGCTTGAAAATGTGTTAAAAAAATGACATTTTAATAGCCTAAAATGTGGCGGGAAATTTGAGAAGTTTGGTTCGGTTTGATTGTGAAAACCGAAACCAAAACTATGGACAAAATTGAGAAAAAATTTTGTAATGTGGGTCAAAATGTGAAATTGGAATTTTGTGAGCTTTTATGTAAAAGTTTGGAAAACTTTTACATAAAATAGGCTTGTGCTATAGTACGTGGCAGGTACATACGGTTTGAGGCGTACCTAACGCCGGTAGCCTTAAAATTACGCCGAAATGCTGCCGAAATTTCGAAAACAGCATTTGGGGTAAAATGGAAATAAAAATAAAAAGTTTGGGGTCGGGCCGGAAACCCGAGTCCCTAACGAAAAATTTAACAAGGGAAACCTAAGGGGCGGTTCATGAATAGTAACCCGTCCCCTTAAAAATTTAAAACGCGAGTGAAATTGAAAAACCGACCTCGAGGGGGGGGGCATTTTTGGAAATGAAATAAAGGTCCGAGTCGGGAACGGAAAATCCGAACCTCGGAGACCTAGGTCGGGAATGTCTAGATGAACGTTTTAAATACTAGTGAAACGTCCATTTGAGACTCCGAAACGATAGAAAATCGCTAAACCGACGTAGGGGTCGGAATAGTGCTTCCCGAGGGTCGGGAAAGTGAAAAGTGGAAATAAAATAGAAATGAACCCGGTAATGATTAGAAAAGAGTCAGAAAAGTTTCTGAGAGCCAAAAATGCAGTCTGGATCGGGAAAATTTCCGTCAGGGGTAAAATCGTAATTTTACCAAAATACAGGGGTAAAATCGTAATTTTGCAAAAGTTGAGAAAAAATAGGGAAAATGATAAATAAAGCCTAAAAAGTTATAAATAGGTTTTATTTAGGCTTTTAAATGAAAAATAAAAGCTATAAATGGAAATTAAATTAACAGACAAGGTTTTGTCTGTAGGATCCAAAAATCGACCTATAAGGGGGGCGATCAAAGATCCACGAGAGAAAGAGGGAAGAGACTGATAAGGTAAGTTCAGACATTACCTGTCTGCAACATATAGCATTATTGTTGCTAACTTTGATGCACTAACTATAAGTTAGGTACATATGTGCTACGGGCACTATTATAGAGTAGAGAGAGAGACGTAATGTGCTATGTGACACTGTGTAGTGGTCAAAGTTACTATTCACATATGAATAGTGATCAAAAGGTACTATTCATGATGAATAGTAATATTCATAGAAATTTTATTTCTTGCATGTTTGAACTTACTGAGCCTGTAGCTCACCATTTTTGCTAATGTTGCAGGTAAGCGACCAGCTCAGTAGCTTGCTTGACTGGATGCGGACGGGATGGCGCGTGTCAAATGGGATAACTGGGCGAGGGATATGGTCCTGCCAGAGTCTTTCCGCTGAGCGACAAAAAGGAAAAAAAAAAAACAGTCTTTTGTAATATAATATATATTTACGAAAGTACTGTAATATGTAAATTACTTTGTACTTGCTAACAAAGTAAATAGTGGGAAATGTTTTACATGATGTCTAAAAGAAAAAAAAAATTTCCCCAAAAACGACATGATTTAAAAAGAGAGAGAGATAAGCCGGCGACCCATGAGAGTACAATCTATCGCAGTTAGCGATAAAGCTCAACTGAAATAGTATTGTATGATCTCTACGAGGGGCGGGCCGCCACAGTTGGTATCAAAGCAAGGTTTGATATTGGTCTAGTTTATAATACCAACTGCTGCCACAGTTGGTATCAGAGCGGAATTACGATGGATCTAGTTTGGATTACCAACTGCAGTCACAGTTGGTATATCAGAGCAGTGTGACCATATCCTGATTTGACACTTCACGCATCCTGCACCGCTATCCAAGTAAGTAGTTTACTTAAGTTTAGTTTGTTATTTTCTTATATGAAAATAATTATGTTATAGGTAGCAAGATGACCAGGCCTCCATATGTGAGACCACCGCTACCTCGACCGAGAGGAGTATTACGGGCATAGACGAGACCTATTGTGAGGCCATCTATGTCCCAACGACCGTTAATTAGACCCCCGGTGCCCGAGAGACCTCCAGTACCAATACCAGCATCAGCACCAGTGCCAGTAGAGGTTGTGCAGTCACGATCGATAGTTCATCCACCTGTAGTAGTGGACATTCCAGTTGTTGGTGGACGCCAACATATTGGGGTGAGAGTTTCGGCTCGGGGAGTACAGGCATTTCGAGCTAGCAGTCCTCCGATGTTTGACGGTGGACGACAGTCGATGGAGGCGAAGGACTGGCTCCATGCCATCGAGAGGATTATGGTGATATGCGACATCGATCGAGATATGTGGATTCAGTTGGCCGTCAGTATGTTTCAGGGAGATGCTCGAGTATTTTGGCAGTATTGCGACCAGGAGATTTTATTAGGATTCAGTTGGGCTGAGTTCTGTCAGCGATTGGCTGATCAGTTTCCGCCTAGGGATCCAACACCTGCTCCAGCACCTCTAGAGAGACGAGAGGCTGATACACCCGCGTATCCCAGATTTGATGAGGTTAGAGACTACATTCTCCAGACTGAGAGGATGATCATGTTGTCTGGTGAGACGGTGATGTCTTACGCAGCACGATTTGAGGAGACCATTAGGAGAAGATGTCCATTACCCAACCTCACTGAAGCAAACTGTTGTGAGCTGTTCTGGAGAGGTTTACCCTTGGAGTTGAGACAGAGGGTGATCAAGCTGTTTCCTCCTACGCTCCAAGAGTTTGTGGTGACTATCAGAACGATTGAGAGAGAGATTCTGATTGAGCATCTGACACAGAGTCGACGAGAGACACTGGGTCAAGATGAGATGTTTGCACACATCTTCGGACCGAGGAGAATGATGAATGATCATGAAGCTGGACCGTCTAGACCACGAAGAGGTGATGACTCAGGACAAGGAGCATTGCCTAGGGACGGTGACGATTCAGATGATCCAGATGACGATGAGGATCCAGAAGAATATCCTCTAGTCCCAGACACAGGGGATGCGTGATCAGTAGAAGCATACATGTACATAAGTAGCTTAGAGAGAAAAGCTCTTTTGTATAGACTTGTGGCCAGGATGTATAAAATGGTCGATGTATATAGGACTGGTGATGATTATGTATGAAATATAAATGTTTTGCTATGAATGAAATATCAAAATGATTATATGTTGTACGATGATGTGTTACGATGATGTGGCTTTACATTCCCCTGAATTTCGTAAATTTATATGATTTTACGAATGTGATCATGGAATTCATGAACTTAACTGACCGGGAGAAGGTTGCATGTGCATCTTTTGTGCTGAGAAAAGATGCTCATTTTTGGTGGGACACTGTACAAATGAGAAAAGACGTGTCTACCATGAGTTGGGCGGAATTTTTGGAAGAATTTAACCAGAAATATTATGACCCTGCATCTCTGAGACAACAACAAAAAGAGTTCTCAGAATTGAAGCAAGGAAACATGTCGGTAAGCGAAGTCTGCCGAAAGTTCGACCAGTTATCCCGTTTATGTCCTTATGTAGTCCCTACTGAGAGGGAGAAAATACAAAAAATGATCGGGATGTTTAGGCTAGAAATTGCTGCGTTAGTAGACACTGGACAAGTACCACCTACTTCTGTAGCAGACTGTGTTAGTCGGGCCATTAGAGCTGAGTTTCACGTAGCCCGACAGAAAGAAGAAAGAGAGAAACACTGGGAGGCCAAGAAGAAGGAGAGGGCTTTGGCGAAGTCTACACAAGTTGGTCAATCGAGCAAGCCAAGTCAGAATGCTAAACCAAGCCAGGGCAATAATCAAGGTTCCCAGCAAAATAAGAGGAAAGGCAATTTTTCTGGAAATCGCCAGGGCAATAATCGAAGCCAGCAGCGGAGAACAGCTGGTAATGCAGAATCCAATGTGCAAAATTGTCCTACATGCGGGAAGAGACATTCTGGGCAATGCAGATTTGGGCCACTTGTTTGCTATGAATGTGGAAAGGAAGGCCATTACGCCAGAAACTATCCAAATAGGCAGGGTGGACAAGGCACTTCCCAACCGCACCAGACACGCCCACAAGCTCATTCCCTAGCGTGTGCCACGTGCCGATGCTCGTGTGATGGCCTACAGCAAGGAGGATACAGAGGCAGGAACATCGAACGTGGTGACAGGTCAGCTTCCTGTCGCTAGTCATGTAGCCTCTGTACTATTCGATTCCGGTGCTACGCATTCTTTTGTTTCCTATGCATTTGCTGACAAGATAGGACTTCCTAAGGACAATATGGGAAGGGTATTTAAGACAGCTTTACCCTCTGTGGAAGTATTGTTGTCCAAATATTGGCTACCTCATGTACCAGTATATGTGGCAAATAGGGAACTATATGCGGAGTTGATCGTAATGAAGATCGCGGATTACGATGTGATTCTAGGCATGGATTTCTTAGGGAAATACCACGCTATGATCGACTGTCGAAATCGAAAGATAGTATTCCAACCCGAGGAAGAAGAGAGTTTCGAATATGTCGACACTTCTCGAAAACCAGGGAAGATGATGATCAGTTCACTGAGAGCAAGCAAGCTGATAGCCAGTGGTTGCACGGGATATCTGGCATATGTGGTGGATACTACAGACGAACAGAAGCTGCGACCTGAAGACGTTCCTGTGGTTAATGAATTTCTTGACGTATTTCTGGAAGAGTTACCAGGGATACCGCCAGAGAGAGAAATCTCGTTCGAAATTGAGTTGATGCCTGGAACGGCACCTATTTCCAAAGCACCATACCGCATGGCTCCAGTGGAGTTAAAGGAGCTGCAAGAACAATTAAAGGAGCTTTTGGATAAAGGATTCATCAGGCCGAGTTTTTCTCCATGGGGTGCACCTGTGTTATTCGTCAAGAAAAAGGATGGAACATTCCGGTTGTGCATTGATTATCGAGAGTTGAATAAGGTTACGATCAAGAATAGGTATCCGTTACCTAGAATTGATGACCTATTCGACCAGTTAAAAGGCACAGCGGTATTTTCCAAGATCGACTTACGATCAGGATATCACCAGCTGAGAATTAAAGAAAGTGATATTCCTAAGACGGCATTTAGGACTCGTTATGGTCATTACGAGTTTCTTGTGATGCCATTTGGATTAACAAATGCGCCGGCAGCGTTCATGGATCTAATGAATAGAATTTTTAAAGAGTATTTGGATAAGTTTGTCATTGTGTTCATTGATGACATTCTTATATACTCGAAGAGTCATGAGGAGCACAAGGAGCATCTGAGAATCGTGCTGAATACGATAAGGAAGCATCAACTGTATGCCAAATTCTCAAAATGTGAGTTTTGGCTGGACAGAGTACATTTCCTCGGGCATATTGTATCCCAGGAAGGTATTGCTGTAGATCCGACAAAAGTAGATGCAATTAACCAGTGGCCTGTACCCAAGAGTGTGACGGAAATACGCAGTTTCTTGGGGTTAGCTGGTTATTATCGGCGATTTGTAGAGGGATTTGCGCGTTTAGCTGCACCTCTTACTGCTCTTACACGCAAGGAAAGGAAGTACGAGTGGACTATGGAATGCAAAAGAAGCTTCCAGGAGTTAAAGAGGCGACTGACAAGCGCACCAATCCTTACGCTTCCCACTGAAGGGGAGAAGTTTGTGATCTACAGTGATGCATCGAAAATAGGATTAGGAGCAGTATTGATGCAAGGCGGCAAGGTGATTGCCTATGCTTCCCGTCAATTAAAGGAGCATGAAAGGAATTACCCTACGCATGACCTTGAACTTGCTGCAGTAGTGTTCGCACTTAAAATATGGCGACACTATCTTTATGGAGCTCAATGTCAGATTTTCACTGATCACCAAAGCCTGAAGTATTTCTTCACGCAAAAAGAGCTCAATATGCGGCAAAGGCGATGGTTGGAATTGGTGAAGGATTATGATTGTGAAATCCTATACCATCCAGGGAGGCCAATCGTGTAGCGGATGCTCTAAGTAGAAAGTCTACCATATCGCACCAGCTACCGATAAACAGGCTTCCGAAGACATTGCAGCAAGAGATAAATTCTTTGAACTTGGAGCTGATATCTGGGAGACTAGCTGCACTCCACGTGGAATCATCGCTATTTGAGGACATAAAGGAAGCTCAAAGGCGAGATCTAACAATGACAAGTTCTCAAGAAGGAATTTCCGAGGATGGAATGATCCTTTATCAAGGAAGGATAAATGTTCCAGCTGATGAGGAACTTAGAAGACGGATCATGTCAGAAGCCCATGAGACACCCTATTCGGTTCATCCCGGAGCTAGCAAGATGTATCAGGACTTGAAGTTACAGTTCTGGTGGAAAGGGATGAAGAACGATATAGCGAAATTCGTGAGCAGATGCATGACCTGTCAGAGAATCAAAGCAGAACATAAACATCCGGCAGGAAGATTAGAACCATTGGAGATTCCTGAATGGAAATGGGAACACATTACGATGGATTTTGTAGTGGGACTCCCAAAAACCCGAGAAGGTTATGATGCCATCTGGGTTATTGTGGACAGACTGACCAAGACGGCACGGTTTATAGCTGTCAAGATGACTTTTTCGTTGGAAAAGTTTGCTCAGTTATATGTAACTCATGTCGTCAGATTACATGGAGTACCAAAATCCATTGTATCAGATCGAGATGCACGGTTCACTTCGAATTTCTGGAAGTGTGTGCAAGAGGCCATAGGTACTGAATTGAGACTCAGTACGGCTTTTCATCCGCAAACAGACGGACAGTCGGAACGGACAATTCAGACGTTAGAGGACATGCTTCGAGCTTGTGTAATGGATTTTGCGGGAAATTGGAATGAGAAGTTACCATTGATTGAATTCTCGTACAATAATAGTTACCAAGCTTCTATAGGCATGGCACCTTATGAGGCTTTGTATGGACGGAAATGCAGATCACCATTACACTGGTATGATTTGCGAGAGAAGCAGTTGCATAAGACAGATTTCATAAAAGAGACTTCCGATGCAGTTGCTAGAATTCAGCATCAAATGAAAATTGCACAAAGCCGACAAAAGAGTTATGCGGACAAGAGGCGGAGATCCTTGGAGTTCGATGAAGGAGACTTCGTGTTCCTCAAGGTATCGCCTATGAAGGGGATTATGCGTTTCGGTAAGAAGGGGAAATTGAGTCCAAGATATATTGGACCTTATGAAATCATCGAGCGCATTGGAAAGGTCGCTTACAAATTAGCGTTACCTCCAGAATTGTCGGCAGTGCATAATGTGTTTCATGTGTCGATGCTGAGAAAATATATACCAGATCCGTCCCATGTGTTAAAGCATGAACCTATTCAAATCCATGAGGATTTGACATATGAGGAACAACCTATTCGAGTACTGGCTCGTGAAGAGAAAGTACTGAGGAATAAGAAAATCCCACTAGTGAAGATTCTGTGGAAAAATCACAACATTGAAGAAGTTACGTGGGAACGAGAAGACGAAATGAGGAGTTTATACCCCCATTTGTTCTAATTTTCAAGGACGAAAATTTTATAAGGAGGGGTGAATGTGACAACCGGGAAATTCAGGCAATTCTCGGATGAAAATGTACAAATGTATGTATATAACAATTTGTACTATTTAAAGAGTGAAATAAATGTATTTATATTGTTTAGAATATATGAAAATGTTCTAACAATACTGACGAGTAAGAATTCAGTGTTGGAAAAAATTCACTGAGTTGAAACGGTGCAAAACCAGCATTGAAAACCCTAACCGAGGCAATAAAAGACGGAAAACTTCCGGGATTAATTTTGATCAAACGGAAGCAGTTTAAATTGATCCGATTGCACAGGAGACCTCAGGAACACGCCGGGACGATTTCAGGAAAATTTCGGCTCGAACCGATATCGGTCAAAAAGTAGTCGAATTAATGTGAATAGTAAAAGTCAAAGTCAACTTTTACTTTAGCATTTATGACATCATTAATCTATTTAATAAATGGAAAGAAAATGGTGGTTGGTAGCATTAATGGCCATGATTCATTTACTTTTTGATCTAAAGGCCAAGATTTGGCCAAAAATACACCATTTTAATTTTTGAAAAAGGTGGAAAGAAATGGCTTTGAAAGGTGTTTAATTCTCATTGGTTAATGGCCAAATTAATTGGCTTTTAGTTGCTTAAGTTGGTAACTTTAGTGATAAAGTGGCCGAAACATGTTTCAAAGCCAAAACCAAAAGAAAAAAAAATTTCTAAGTGTTATTCCATGGGGAAGCCGTGAGCTACCAAGGGAGACTAAGAGAATTCTTCAATTTTCTTTCACAAAAAGGGTGTCAAAACATTCCTTGAAGACAAAGGAAGCAATTGACTAAGGTAACTCCCCTTGCACTTAACTTTTTCTTGGTTTTTCTTCAAGAAAACCGTGGGGTGAATAGTGAAAAAAGATGGAAAATTTTTGGTTGTTTTTCATTGATTTGATGTTGGGTTTTATTAAGGGTGTAAATAGGAAGAAAACCATGCAATTTGTTTAAAGAAAAACCAATTTTTGGTTGGTTTTCCAAGGGTAAAACCGTGGGTTACCTTAGGTAAACAATGAAAAATTTTTGTGGTTTAATCGATAACATGCTTTCAAGTTAAATTTTGTGAAGAATATACCATGAATTTCATTATGGAAAGCTTGAAAAAAAATTTGGTGTGCATTTACATAATGTGGCCGTGGGAATTCTAAGGGTTTGGAAGAAAAATTTGCATGATTTATGTGATGTTTGGTTAATTTAAATCATGCATTTTAATATGCAAATGATGGAATTATGAGTGAAAGAATGAAACAAAAATGTTGTGCATGTTTTTCATTCATTGGTCGTGGGTTATATATGGTAAAAACCCTAAGAATTTGGTTGAAAAATGCAATGAAAATGGACTTGAAAATGTGTTAAAAAAATGACATTTTAATAGCCTAAAATGTGGCGGAAAATTTGAGAAGTTTGGTTCGGTTTGATTGTGAAAACCGAAACCAAAACTATGGACAAAATTGAGAAAAAATTTTGTAATGTGGGTCAAAATGTGAAATTGGAATTTTGTGAGCTTTTATGTAAAAGTTTGGAAAACTTTTACATAAAATAGGCTTGTGGTATAGTACGTGGCAGGTACATACGGTTTGAGGCGTACCTAACGCCGGTAGCCTTAAAATTACGCCGAAATGCTGCCGAAATTTCGAAAACAGCATTTGGGGTAAAATGGAAATAAAAATAAAAAGTTTGGGGTCGGGCCGGAAACCCGAGTCCCTAACGAAAAATTTAACAAGGGAAACCTAAGGGGCGGTTCGTGAATAGTAACCCGTCCCCTTAAAAATTTAAAACGCGAGTGAAATTGAAAAACCGACCCCGAGGGGGGGGCGTTTTTGGAAATGAAATAAAGGTCCGAGTCGGGAACGGAAAATCCGAACCTCGGAGACCTAGGTCGGGAATGTCTAGCTGAACGTTTTAAATACTAGTGAAACGTCCATTTGAGGCTCCGAAACGATAGAAAATCGCTAAACCGACGTAGGGGTCAGAATAGTGCTTCCCGAGGGTCGGGAAAGTGAAAAGTAGAAATAAAATAGAAATGAACCCGGTAATGATTAGAAAAGAGTCAGAAAAGTTCTTGAGAGCCAAAAATGCAGTCTGGATCGGGAAAATTTCCGTCAGGGGCAAAATCGTAATTTTACAAAAGTTGAGAAAAAATGGGGAAAATGATAAATAAAGCCTAAAAAGTTATAAATAAGTTTTATTTAGGCTTTTAAATGAAAAATAAAAGCTATAAATGGAAATGAAATTAACAGACAAGGTTTTGTCTATAGGATCCAAAAATCGACCTACAAGGGGGGCGATCAAAGATCCACGAGAGAAAGAGGGAAGAGACTGATAAGGTAAGTTCAGACATTTACCTGTCTGTAACATATAGCATTATTGTTGCTAACTTTGATGAACTAACTATAAGTTAGGTACATATGTGCTACGGGCACTATTATAGAGTAGAGAGAGAGATGTAATGTGCTACGGGCACTATTGAGAATGGACACATTGTTAATTGTGCTTCGGGCACTAGAGCGAGGTTAATGAAACTCACTCCCCTAAAATTAAAATATGAACCATTCCTAACCACGGGACAATATGAAGTCACCGGGTTAGAATTTTAAAAAATCGGTAATGAAACCACTTTCTGGCGTACCAGCCTTCCGTACAGGGAGTTATTTTTGCCTTTGGGGCTATGAGAATAAGGCTGTGGAGGTCAGCACTGATGTACCGCTCCCAGTCATGTACAATTTTGCCTTCGGGGCTATGAGATTAAGGCTGTGGAGGTCAGCACTGATGTACCGCTCCCAGTCATGTACAATTTTGCCTTCGGGGCTATGAGATTAAGGCTATGGAGGTCAGCACTAATGTACCGCTCCCAGCCATGCGCACTTAAATGGTACTGCCAACCTGAGCTCAAAACCAGAACATAAGCAAAGATAATTACCTAAAACTGAAACTATGCCATAATTGAGCATAAGACAGTTTAGTGAGAGTACTAACATCGCGGTAGATGTACTATGTGACACTGTGTAGTGGTCAAAGTTACTATTCACGTATGAATAGTGATCAAAAGTACTATTCATGATGAATAGTACTATTCATGGAAATTTTATTTCTTGCATGTTTGAACTTACTGAGCCTGTAGCTCACCATTTTTGCTAATGTTGCAGGTAAGCGACCAGCTCAGTAGCTTGTTTGACTGGATGCGGACGGGATGGCGCATGTCAAATAGGATAACTGGGCGAGCGATATGGTCCTACCAGAGTCTTTCCGCTGAGCGACAAAAAGGGAAAAAAAAAAACAGTCTTTTGTAATATAATATATATTTACGAAAGTACTGTAATATGTAAATTACTTTGTACTTGCCAACAAAGTAAATAGTGGGAAATGTTTTACATGATGTCTAAAAGAAAAAAAAATTTCCCCAAAAACGACGTGATTTAAAAAGAGAGAGAGATAAGCCGGCGACCCATAAGAGTACAATCTATCTCAGTTAGCGATAAAGCTCAACTGAAATAGTATTGTATGATCTCTACGAGGGGCGGGCCGCCACAATTTATTTTGAACTGAATAATAAAATTATAATATAGAGGTTATTTATTACATTGCTGTTTGACCTTATTCTATTTACATGTTAAAGTAAATGTAAGCAAATATGACTCACTAATTGCTTATGTTAAAACTGTTAGAACGTTGCATGCAATAGGCTTTTGTATGCGAGAAGACAATGTTCTAAAGTAAGCAGTCTAAACTAAGGTCCGTAGTCTATAGGATTAGACCGAGTATCAAACTTATGTTAAGACTATTATGTTGTCTAAAGCCATGGTGGGAATGGTTTGTCCTGACTGTCTGGAGCATAGACTCCTAAGCAGAGACATAGATATGGTGCTTAGTGGTGACATATTAGACCGAGACTAAAGCGTGATTGATCTACATAGTCCGCTATGAGTGGATCAATCTGCTTTTGACGTTCATTATGCAATAACCTTAATCCTGAGTAAATGAACTACTTCATGTATATGACTTGTGTACTTTGATGTTCCAATGGCTAAAGCGTCTCAGAGGTAGTAAGCTTATAGACCGGTTCGTTAGGTGTATGACCTGTATACGATGAAGGGTTTGTTTACAGATATCGGAATCATAACTCTAAGGAGTTAAAGGTATCCTCTTAAATGCATTATACTGGATGTGAAAAATGGATAAGGTCTTGGGTCGTCTGCTAGGTAGATGACTTCTTACTCACATATGGTGAATAATCATTTTCTTATTCGATAGTATAATGGAACCTTAAGATAGCTTGATTAGTAGGATTGAACGGATTTTGACCGAAGGCTGATCATGGATATCATATGAGGGCTCTGCATACATGACAAGGTCATTGGACATTAGCTTATCATAGGCTTTCGTAGTACGGTATATAATTGGGAGTTCAGTTTCAGGTTTATAGTAGTGTGACTCTGAAATTAGTGATCATATGATTGAGTTGTTCAGTACAGAATGATGATCATATGGATTCACAGGAGCCTGATTATATATGTCTAATTGGTCCCTCTACTTGCTCCACATAATTCCTTGACGGCTGGCAAATTGATTTGTGTATGCTTATTGGCTAGTTGATTATGCATGGATGGTATTGACATAGGATTAGGATGGTGGACAAGATTCTCTCCGGTTGAATTCATATTTTGTTTTGGATAATAAAGTACACAATTATTTGAACTCCAAATAAAGTTGCTATGATTTTATTTGAGATTGGGTTAGAGTTGTAGAAAATTATCCATGAGAACAAAATTTGAAATACAACTTTTTGTGGAGTTTGAAATTTGAAATTTGAAATTTGAAATTTAAATTTTGAATTTGAAATTTGAAATTTGAATTTGAAATTTAAATTTGAAATTTGAATTTGAAATTTAAATTTGAACTTTGAAATTTGAATTCGAAATTTAAATTTGAAATTTGAATTTGAAGTTTGAAATTTGAAATTTGAACTTTGAAATTTGAAATTCAAATTTTGAATCACAGCCCAAGTAGAATTCGAATTCTTTGTGGATAATTCCACAGGGTTAGAATTCAAATTTGAGTTGGATTATGGAGAGGAAAATCTTACTTGAATCCTACTTGAATTTTGAATCCTAAATCTATCAAGAAAACCGAATTTGTTAAGGGAATCCCACCTTGAGAGGAATTGGTTTTTGTGGATAAGGTTCAAGGGAAATTCAGGCAAGAAAATCCTAGTTGAATTTTGATTCTCTCCCTACGTAAAGTGGATGAAAATTATTGGATAAATCTAAGGAGATTTTTCGGTTATTTGTGGATAAGGGTGAGATAAAATTCAAGCTAGAAAATCCCATTTGGATTTTGATTCTCCTCACTTTTAATGGCCGAATCTAGTCATGTTTTTGGCACTAGGAAATTTCAGTTATTATGGATAATTAAGGAGATAAAATTTAAGTTAAAATCCTATTTGAATTTAGATTTTTGTCAGTGGATAAGAGAGAAAATCTTCTCCTAATCCAATTCGAATTCAAGAGATCACCTCATGCAAGTCTTTAAATAGAGGTCCTGTCACTCCAATTCTCTCAGACCGCAGACTCTTAGGTGAGTAGGCTTGTTGTTGCATAACTCACCATGATAATAAGTTCTTTAGAGATCTGGGTGGTCGGAAGGAGACTAGCAGTGCTAGCATACCCATCAAGGAACTGAGTGCCCACACACTCTGCCATCTAGGAATTGGAGAATAGTAGAGAAGGCTAGTTGGTTAAAGCCTTCCAGTCATTCTCCTCCTACAGTTTGGTATCCTCTTGAGGTATGAGTTTTATTAGCGTTAGTTTATTGTATATGGCATCACGAAATATATAACGATCTTGAAAAATTTTTATTATTCCGCTGCACCGCTCTGATGCGTTTTTTACCGATTTTATTCCTACAAATTAAGCATAAAAAGTAAATTTTGACTAGGAAACATACAGTATCAAGAAATTAGTAAAGATAACCTTTTCTTGAAATAAAACTGATATATTTAGAATCAACTGGCCCAAATTAGTCAATTGGGTACAAAAAGTAATTTTTGACTAGGAAATCACAGTACCGGAAAATTGGTCAAGATGACCTCGAATGAAAATAAAACTGATATATTTGAGTTCAGCACGCCCAAATTAGTCAAGATAGCTCATGCTAAAATTTTGGACCAAAAAAGTATTTATAAGGGCGAAAAATCAGAAATTCCAAAATAAGCCCCCATAATTTTCCCTTATCTCTTTTTCTCCCCACACCACCTGAATATGAATAGTAACTGACCATCGAAAACGGTGTCCATTTTCGACACCGCTAGTCTCGTTGGAAAGCTCTCGCCGAGCTGAGTCTAACGGTGGGTTGACGCAATGGAACCGCTGCTGGAGCACGCCGCACGCGCCGCCAAAAGCCGCCGGAGGTCAAAAATTTCTCACCGCTATTTCTCTGCAATTCGACATCCAAATGCCACGATTCAGGTTCTAATGGATTCGTAGTGAAGAGTAGAACAAAACTGAAGCCTCATTTCATCTCAACAGCCATCAGATGGCGCCGCCCAAGCTTCATCGTCACCACCACCGTCGCCGCCATGGAATCCATTGATTCAAGCAGAGTTGAGTGACATGGTGGGTACCAAAATGATCAAAATGATGTGTAGAGAAAAAGCCCTAAGTCAATTTTGGGCAACAACACCGGTAAGATAGAGAACCAACCACCACCACCGTCTCTAATTTTTGAGACTCGATTTCTGACGATAGGAACCTCAATTGGTGAAATTAACACCACCAATGGGTTCCTCTCATCGAGCTCTTTAAGATGGTGGCTACCTTTTTCCTTTCTACTACTGGTCAACATCAGTTAACGATGAGTCAATGCTGGTCAACACGGGTCAACGGTGACCCAGTGACCAAAATTTAAAGAATGGCCCGTTGGCCTATTTTCAATGTTCCGGACACATCCGTGGCATTGAATTTGCAAACTGGAACTTGAAAAGTGAAGAACGGTGGAATAAAGTTCGTACGCTCGAGATCAAACGGTTCATTTGATCGCCGGTGGGACGATTTCGGTAGTGATTTCAATCCCTTCATTCCTTGATTTATGTTTTGGAATGATTATGTATTAATTATGTATTTTGTCATGTGAAATTGTAAGAAAAATAGATGAAAATTATGGATAAGAAAATGTGTGGGAATGTGAAGATTTTTATGTAAAAGTTAAGTTTTACGTAAAAATATATGCCTCTAGTATAGTACGTGGTAAATTAGAATACGTTAGATGGTTTCAAAGTGTTTCGTAAATGCCAGAAACCCAAAAATTAAGCAGAAATGCTACCGAAATTTCTAAAACGGCACAAAGGGGTATTTTAGGAAACGAAGGGTAAAAATGTGGTTGGAATGGAAACTTGAGCCCTTCGGTGACCTAAGGTTGGAATAGTACCACCCGAGGGTCCATGAATAGTAAACCAAGATATTGCAGTGAATAATGCTGTAAAAGTTTAGTAAAGCCTAAGAAAAATTATTTCATGATTTTTAGGCATAGAATAGCCCGATAGAATGCTAAAATGAAAATAATATAGCCCAAAGACCCGTTAGGGGCAAAACGGTCATTTTGACTGAAAATTTCAGGAATGGTAGAAAAGGGCCCTAATGGACTTAGAATGGCTTAATTAAGATTCTAAGGGCCAAAACCAAGTTTTAAATCAGAGAAAAGTAGGGTTATGATGAAAAATTTCGTTAGGGGCAAAATGATAATTTTGCCAAAGTTCGGGACATAAAGGTCATTTTTGCCAAAAGTTAGTGGAAAAGTTATAAATGGGATATTAGACCCCTAAGTTCATGACTGAGAGATAAAATTTAGAATTTTTACGTTTTGTTTAGTTTTATGTATGAAAGAAAATTGAAAATAACTGTAATTATTTCGGTTATAGAGATCCGCTCCGGACGCGATGAAAGGATGTCTACAGACCAAGAAAGCAGGAAAGGAGATACAAACAAAAGTATTTGTAATTTCAAATATGTTATTTGTTTGCAACATGAACTGACATGTTATATTATGCCTATATGTTATGTGTGGTAAGTTCAAGCATTTTGTTGACTGCAACATGAATTGACTGTGATGTTCATGTGTTATGTCTAACTCAAACATGAATTGACTTGACATGCTTATGTCTATATGTTATATGTTGTAAGTTTGAACATTGCATTGACTGTAGTATGAACTGACTGCTGTATGTCTGTTTTAATGTCAAGATGCCATGATATGAATACTACGGAAGCCATGTTATGAACTATGTGTTATTGTAGGAAAATAAATCGGTAAAACCGTATTAGAGTGGCGTAGCGGAACAATAAAAATTTTTAGATCGTTAAATATCTCATGATGCCATATACAATAAACCAGCAACAATTAAAACTCATACCTCAAGGACGCCAATCTTGCAGGAGGAGAATGACCGAAGGCTTCAACCAACTAGCCTTCTCTACTATTCTCCAATTCCCGAATGGCTGAGTGTGTGGGCACTCTGAACCTCGATCGGTATGCTAGCACTACTAGTCTTCTTCCGACCACCCAGATCTCTAAAGAACTTTATTGTCACGATGAGCTGTGCAACAATAAGCCTGCTCACCTGAGAGTCTGTGGTCTAAGAGAACTGGAGTGATAGGACCTCTATTTATAGACCTGCATGAGATGATTCTCTGAATTTGAATTGGATTAGTAAAAGATATTTTCCCTTATCCATAACCATAAAATCTGAATTTTCCAAGGGAGAATCTCAACAATAAAATTCGGTTTTCTTAGGATAAATCCAATCCAAATCTAAACAAGATTTTAACTAGAATTTTATCTCCCTTTTTCAACCCAAAAAATCCGAAAATTACAAGGAGAAAATCTCCTAAAAATTTCGGCTATTATGGATAAGGGAGAATCAAAAATTCCACTAGGATTTTCAAGCTTGAATCTTATCTCAACCTTATCCAAAATAACCGAATTTTCCTAGGAGATTTTCTCCCTAATTTCGGCCACTTTTCAGGGAAGGAGAGAATCCAAATTCAACTGTGATTGAAACTTGAATTTTTCCCTTGAATCTTATCCACAAAAAACTGAAATTTCCTTGAGGATTATCCTCAAAATTTCGTGCAACATTTGTTAGGATTTGGATTCAAAATTCAAGTAGGATTCTAACAAAATTATCCTCTCCAAATCCAACTCAAATTCGAATTTCAAACCTTGTGGATTTTCCACAACAAATTCGAATCCTACTTGGACTGTGATTCAAAATTTGAATTTCAAATTTCAAATTCAAATTTCAAATTCAAATTTCAAATTTCAAATTTCAAATTTCAAATTGAAATTTCAAATTCAAATTTCAAATTTGAATTTCAAATTCAAATTTTAAATTCAAATTTCAAATTCAAAATTCAAATTTCAAATTTCAAATTTCAAATTTCAAATTCCACAAAACGGTTGTGTTTCATATTCTCGTTCTCATGGATAATTTTCTACAACTCCAATCCAATCTCAAATAAAATCATGGCAACTTTATTTGGAGTTCGAATAATTGTGTACTCTATTATCCAAAACAAAATCTGAATCCAACCGGAGAGAATCTTGTCTACCATCCTAATCCTGTGTCATCACCATCCATGCATAATAAATCAGCCAATAGCATACACAATTCAATTTGCCAAACGTTAAGGAATTATGTGGAGCTAGTAGAGGGACTGATTGGACATATATAATCGGGCTCCCGCAAATCCATATGATCATCATTCTTTTACCGAACAACTCAATCATATGATCACTAGTTTCAGAGTCACACCACTATAAACCTGAAACTGAACTCCCAATTATATACTGTATTACGTAAGCCTGTGACAAGCTATCGTCCAATGACCTTGTCATATATGCAGAACCCTCATATGATATCCATGATCAGCCTTAGGCCAAAGTCTGTTTAATCCTACTGATCAGGCTATCTTGAAGTTCCATTATACTACCGAATAAAGAAAATGATTATTCACCATATGTGAATAAGAAGTTATCCGCCCAGCAGACGACCCAAGGCCTTGTCCATTCTCACATTCAGTATAATGCCTTTAAGAGGATACCCTTAACTCCTCATTAGAGCTATGATTCCAATATCTGTAAACGAACCTTTCATCGTATACAAGTCATGCACCCAACGAACCGGTCTATAAGCTTACTACCTCTGAGACGCTTTAGCCATTGGAACATCAAAGTACACAAGTCATATACATGAAGCTGTCCTTTTACTCATGATTAAGGTTACTGCATAATGAACGTCAAAAGCAGATCGATCCACTCAAAGCGGACTTCGTAGATCAATCACGCTTTAGTCCCGGTCTAATATGTCACCACCAAGCAACATATCTATGTCTCTACTTGGGAGTCCAGCTCTAGACAGTCAAGACAAACCGTCCCCTCCAAGGCTTTAGACAACATAATAGTCTTAACATGAGTTAGATGCTCAGTCTTAACCCCATAGACTATAGACCATAGTTTAGACCGCTAACTTTGGAACATTGTCTTCTCGCATACAAAAAATCCATTGCATGCAACGTTCTAACAGTTTAAACACAAGCAGTCAGTGAGCCATATTTGCTTACATTTACTTTAACATGTAAATAAGACGAGGACAGATAGCAATGTAATGAATAACCTCTATATATAATTTTATTATCCAGTTCAAAATGAATACATCAAAATGTCTCTAACGCTTAGGGCATTTCCTAACAGTTATGTCTAAGTCAAATGTAAATTGACTTAACATGTTTATGTCTATGTGTTATATGTAGTAAGTTTAGACAATTTATTTTCTGTAACATGAGTTTGTGTAATATGTTTATATATTAAGTATGACATGTAAAGTATGTGCCAAGGTGCTATATGCATACTAATGTGTAAATAAAATACACACAAATAAGAAAAGAAATGTAATAAGGTGTTCCAGACCAAGGAGGCAATGATAATGCCATCGGTTAGGAACCGCATAAAAGATAGTAATGAACCACCTTTGGCATACCGGCCTCCCACACAGGTAGAGGTTCCTCATGTTATGTTATGTTATGTCATGTTAAGTAGACTGTAGAGGATTGGCCAGTGAGTCGTTCTCCAAAGTCCCTCTTAGTCATACGTGCACTACGGTATGACCAATCATGGGGCCCAAAACCAAAATGTAATGAAGGTAAAGACCCAAGAAAAAAAATGCAGCCCATAAACGAGCATAAGATATACTAACACTACGAGTACCGTTGTAATCAAAGTTATTGTTCATGGTCAATGATACTATTCATAGTCAACAGTACTGTTCATGGTCAGAGTTACTATTCATAGTAAATAGTAATGCATGTTATTTGTTATATTAATGATCCATGCTATGTTTGAAGTTAAGGATGTTTAAGCATAGTTAAGTATATTTACGATGCTTAAGTATATTTACGAAGTTTTATGTATTTGAGTATGATAAGTAGATTCAGGATGTTAAATGTGAAAGTATTTCACGATAATAAATGTGTCAAGTATGTTATGTTTACGATGTTTAAGCATATGTTAAATATGCTATGTTTAAAATATGATATGTTCACGATGTTAAAGATGTTAAGGATATTCACGATGTTACGTATGTTAAGTATGCTATGTTTAAATTACGATATGTTTACGATGTGAATGTTAAGTATGCTTCATGCTATGTTTACGATGTTCAAGTATATGTAAGTATGACTACGATGTTTAAAGCATGTTAAGTATGAAGTATGTTCAAGATGTTAAAGAATGTTAAGTGTAAAAGCATGTTCATGATGCGAAGTATATTAAGTATGTTCACGGCATTAAAGTATGTTAAGTATGAAAGTATGTTCATGATGTAAAGTATGTTCAAGTATATACAAGTATGTTTACAAGGTTATGTACGTTAAGTATGAATTTTTATGCAAAGTATGATATATGTTATGTTAATGTTCTGATGGCATAGTTGGTATCAGATATGCTCTGTCTGATATGGTATGAGTGATGTTAAGTATGTTTAAGTATAAATTTCAAACAAGTTATATTTTATGTTATGTTAATGCTCTGCCCTATATGATGTTAAGAATATTTATATATTATGCATGTATGTATGAACTTACTGAGCCTGTCGCTCACAAGTTTGTTCATATTGCAGGTAAGCAACCTGCACGATGATAAGACAAGTGATGGATGACGAATGAGATCTACATGTGCCAAGGGACTTGGCGAGGGTTACGGTACTACTATGAGTCTTCTACTGAGCTATTTAAAAGAGTATTGAATGAATGTTAAAATGATGTTTTATGATGTAAATTAAGTTATGACAAAGTAAAATATTTACTTTAGTAAATGTTTTACGATGATACAGTTTTCAAGTTTAAAGTTTAAGAAAGAAAAAAAATTTTATTCCCTATTTTTATATTCAAATGGGAAGTTAAAATAAGTATGTTTAAGAAAGTGTATTAAAAGTAAGATACCAGCCGTTACAGGTGGTATCAGAGCAAGTTAAAAGTAAGTTGCCGATGACTCATAAGGTGACGGTCTATCACAGTCAGCTTTAGAGCTCGACCGTGATGGCGCACTAAGTTCCGGTCATCACACATCAGGTCCAAGAATGCAGCTGGAGCATTTGTCAACCCAAACGGCATCACAAGAAATTCGTAATGACCGTAACGGGTCCTAAACGCAGTCTTTGGGGTATTGCTCTTCTTGATCCATAGCTGATGATATCTTGATCATAAATCAATCTTGGAGAATACTGATGTGCCCTTGAGTTAATCAAACAAGTCATCAATTCTAGGTGACAAATACCTATTCTTGACAGTGACCTTGTTCAACTCCTGATAATCGATACACATGCAGAATGTTCCATCCTTTTTCTTGACAAATAGCACTGGAACACCCCATGGGTAATAGCTTAGATGTATAAATCCTTTGTCAAGAATCTCTTTTAATTGCACTTGTAGCTCCTTTAGCTCCGCCGGTGCCATTCAATATGGCACCTTTGAAATTGGTGTGATTCTTGGCGTCAATTCAATGTCAAAAGAGATTTCTCGCTCTAGCTGTAGTCCAAGTAATTTATCTAGGAAAACGTCGAGAAACTCGTTGACAATCGGAATATCTTCAGGTTGAAGCTTCTGTTCCTCAGTCACGTCTACTATGTACGCTAAGTATCCAGCACAACCACTAGACATTAGCCTCCTTATTCTCATCAAGTTGATCATCATCTTTTTCATTTTACATGACGAGTTGACATATTTGAAGCTGTCTTCCTAATCGGGTCAGAATACTATTTTCTACTTTTGGCAATCAATCGTGGCTAGATACTTTCCTAAGAAATCTATTCCTAGGATTATGTTGTAATCAGCTAGTTTCATCACGATCAATTTCCCATATAACTCCCTATTTGCCACAATTATTAGTACATAAGGTAACCAGTAATTGGACATCAACACTTTACCTGAAGGTAGAGTCGTTCTAAACATCATACCCATGCTATCCTTAGGATATCCTATTCTATCAGCAAATTCGTATGAAATAAACGAATGCATGGCTCCGAAATCAAATAAAATATACGCCAAATGATTAGCGATAGAAAGCTACCCTATCACTACATTGGACGTCCCAGCTTCCGCATCCTCTTTAGTGTATACCATGACCCAAGGATCTGCACGAGGCACGCGTTCCTATCTTTCTTGCATCTCTAAAGGCCCTTCAATTTTAGCCTGAAGTGCATGAGCTTGGGGACGTTGCTACTACGGCTAAAACATACCCTACGTATTTTGTCAGTTTTCTAGGCAATTTCTGGCAAAATGGCCTGCCTTCCCATACTAGAAGTAAGTACTTGGGCCATATCGGCATCGGCCTGGATGTCTCTTTCCGCACGTAACATAGTCACGAACAATAGATAGGGCATTATTGTTCATCCTCCATTGTTGATTCGGGTTATTTTGATTTCGGTTCCTGGTAAAATTTCCTTTTCTTTTGCCTTACGACTATTGGCCTGGAGTGCTTGATTGACCAGCCTTAACGTTCGGACTCTGCTTGCTACCTTGTCCAACCTAGATTATTGCTTCAGCAACTTTAGCCAAGACTTTTTCCTTCTTCTTGGCATCCCAGATTTTCTCTTTTTATTCTCTTTGTCAAGCTAAACGGTACTTAGCTCTCAAAGCTCGACTAACACAATCAGCTACCATAGTAGGTGGCATTAACCCACTGTCTACTAATGCTGAGATGTCAGGTCTGAACATCCTGAGCATCTTTTGTATTTTCTCCCTCTCAGTAAGGACTACATAGGGACATAGTTTAGACAGTTGGTCAAACTTCTGCTAGACTTCGCTTACTGTCATGTTCCCCTACTTCAGCTATGCAAACTCCCTCTATTGGGGTCATAGTAGCATGGGGTTATAGTATTTCTAATTAAATTATTCTAAGAAATCTATCCATGTCATCATCGCTACGTTTCTTCTTAATTTGATGGTATCCCACCAAAACCTTGCATCCTTCCTCAACACAAAAGATGCACACATGACCTTCTCTTGTTTCGTTAGATCCATAAATTTTAGGATCATTTGAATCAAGGAAAGCCATTCCTCTGCTTCTAAAGGGTTTGTAGAGCCTTCGAATTTTGATGGCTTCATTTGTCGAAATCGCTCATACAATGGCTCCTGATTTACTCGGGGTTGAGGTTGGGGTTCTAATACTACTTCAGGCATAACTGGCAGCACTGCTTATTCAGTTGCAGCCATTTGTGAGGTTTGGTCTTTGGCCTTGCCTCTATTCCATTTTCTCTAAACATTGTCTTAGCTCAACATTTTGTTTCATCTGAGCTTCTATAAGGGCTTGTAATTCATCAACCCTTTCAGAAAAGGACAGGATGCCTTCTCATATTTCTTAGGTTTAGCATATTCACCATCTTCTTTATTTCCTATAGTCACAGGAAAATCAGTCATTAGATTTTCAACAATTATATATTTTTACAATATAAGTAAAAATAAATTTCAACACTATATAATTTCAACATCACATCATTTTAACATATCATAATTTTATAATATATCATTTCACAACATATATATACATCTTAACTTTAAGGCTTTTTCTCAAAATAGCCTTTCAACATAGTCATACATGTACATATACAGATATATACATTTATACATCTTTATATGTTCTTCATTCTAATCTCCTGGTTGGTCTGGAACTATCAGAAATTCTTCCAGATCTTCCTCTTCCTCATCCGAGCCATTCCCAGTCCCAGATGGTGTTCCCCTAATGGGACTCATCCCCTCATGTCGCCTAGATGGGCCAGCCTCGTGATCATTAGCCATAGGTCGCGCTCCATAAAGACGATATAACATTGCCTCTTGCAATGCTTGTTCACATCTATTGCGCACCATGCGCTCCAACAATAGCTCTTGCTCAGCATTAGCTACTATGACTATAAACTCTTATAAAGTAAGAGGATATAGCGGAGTTAGCCTCTACCGTAAATCTATCGTAAGCCCCTTCCAAAATATATCACAAAAATCCTCATCAGTGAGGATGGACAGGGGACATCTCCTCATAATGTTTTCCTCAAACCTTACTGCATAAGTGAAAGCTGTATCACTAAGCAGCATCTGTAGTCTCTCTGCACGAAAAACAAACTCTCTGATATCCATGTATCTAAGTAAGGTAGGTGGTGACGGTGTTGCTGCCCTGCTCTCCGGAGGGTCTGGAACTGGTGTCCAGCTCTTAGGCGGAAACTGCTATATCATAATATGCCTAAACTCAGCCCAGTCAAGCCCTAACAGCATGTCTTGGTCACAACCCAAAACATCCATGCGTCTCTATGAAATATGCCAACTGCCAACATAACCCAATAGTCCTCATCAATGTCGTATTAGTGCATGATCATCTCCACATCATGTAGCCAATCTCTGGTAGTAATCCCCTGTTTACCTCCCTCAAAGGCAGGTGGATGACTACCATGAAATGCATGCATAGCACAAGCTGAAACTCTGGCTCCTATATATGGATGCCCTCTGACAACTGGAATGTCTATCTCGACTAGTGGATTAAGTACCGGTCGAGGAGGTGGCACTCGAATCGGTGAAGGTACCCTAGCCCATGGCACTGGCGGCTCCAAAGTCAGGGGTCTATGTACAGGATGTTGGGACATGGATGGCCTAATGACAGACCTAGTCCATACCCTGATCGATCCTCTTGGTCTATATAGCTGAGGTCGCACATATGGTAGCCTAGTCATCGTATATCCCATATATAACCTTGTATAAATTAAAGGTACTAACTTAAGAAAAGCTAACTTACTTGGATTGATGAGCAGACTGCACTTTGTGCCAGTAGGGATATGGTCAACTGCTCTAATACCAACTTATGATGCCCCTAATTTTGGCCACGTGAAACTATTATAGTCAAACTCTATAGTCGATTACAACAGCCCGTGTACCTCATTGGGTCGCCAAAAATTCACTTTTACTTTTAAACTCTCTTTTTAAAGGGCACAAATTTTTGCGTTATTTTTTTTTCAAATACTTTTATTGCATGAAAGCCTTGTATGAAAGCCATACAAAATTTAAAACTATACTTTAGTTGTCTTTTGTAATACAACATAATTTACATAATTACATTGTTACAATTCAGTATTTCAAAATGTATTTTCTTCATATTCCTTTTTCAAAGCTCAGTGGAAGACTGATAGCAGGACCATAATCCACAGTGGAATTCCCTATCCCAATAGCACTGCATATCCTACCGTCATCAACGTATCTATTAGACAGGTTTCTTACCTGTAACATGAACAAACTGATGAGCTAACAGGCTCAGTAAGTTCAAACATACATACTATGAATTGCATAGATTCAAAACCATCAATCATAAAATGTTTTATGAATAGTACTATTCATATATGAATAGTATTTTTAGCTTTGATCAGTGAATAGTAACTTTGACTTGACCAGTACTATTCATGTCAACTTTGACTGAGTACACTATATGTAAAGTTAGTGCCAGTTATGCTCGATTATGCTCATTTATGGCTCTCATTTTAGTCTTTGGTCATTATCTTTATTATGTTCTGGCGGGCCGTATCAATGGTGCACACTAACTATGAGGGACCTAGGGAGCTACCCTTTCAGGCCAATCCTCTACAGTCTATCAGTGCCTGAAGCGATTATCATGTCCCCGAAGGACTTATAAACTCCCACCTTATTGGAGGCCGGTACGCCAGCTTTGGTTTTATTACCATCTTTCAATTATTGTTCCAACTAAGTGGCATTAATCATCACCTCAAAGTCAGGAACCCTTAATGCCCGTAGGTCTTTTCACATTTTCTCATTATGTGTGTGTCTTAAATTTAGTCACACTTTACTGACGTAGCACCTCTTTTGGTAGTATACTCACAGTACACTTCTCAAGCTTATCAGTTCATTAGGGGTGTTAGTTTGACTACAACCTAGTGCCGTAAGACTTTGTAACTTATGTACAAACAGTACATAATTCAACATCATAGGATTTTATATTGCAAACAATTTAAATGTCTGAACTTACCACACATAGCACTTAAACATAATAGTCTATTCATGTTGCAGACATAGCAATGCTTGAACTTACTAAAACTGCGCTAACGTCTAATCTCTGACTTCCTTTATCACCTTTAGTTTTGGTCCTTACAGACAAAATATTGTCTGTTAATTCCCATTATCATTTGTCACTTTGCATTTATTCATTTTGTTCTCAACACCACAATGCATTTCACCTCTCTATGTGATACACGATCGTGCCTATGCCTGTGTACCTCACGGGTCTTTCTCACATGGTCGTGTAATTCACTATCTACCTGTGTAATAGTACACAGCTTGATACACGCCCGTGTTCAAGCCCGTGTACCTTTCTGTTTTTTTCTTATACGGTCGTGTAATCCCTTATCTGTCCATGTAATAATACACGGCTTGATACACGTCTGTGTTCAAGCCCGTGTACCTCTTGAGTTTCTCTCTCACAGAGTCATGTAATTCACTATCTACCCGTGTAATTATACATGGCTTGATACACGCCGTGTTCAAGCCCGTGTACTTCTCTGTTTTACAAATTCTTCATTACAGGCCGTGTACTCAAAATTGTTAGGAAATGCCCTAAGTATTAGAGACATTTTGATGTATTCATTTTGAACTCGATAATAAAATTATATATAGAGGTTATTCATTACATTGCTATCTGTCCTCATCTTATTTACATGTTAAAGTAAATGTAAGCAAATATGGCTCACTGACTGCTTGTGTTAAAACTGTTAGAACGTTGCATGCAATGGACTTTTGTATGCAAGAAGACAATGTTCTAAAGTTAGCAGTCTAAACTATGGTCTGTAGTCTATGGGGTTAGACCGAGCATCTAACTCATGTTAAGACTATTATGTTGTCTAAAGCCTTGGAGGGGATGGTCTGTCTTGACTGTCTGGAGCTGGACTCCCAAATAGAGACATAGATATGTTGCTTGGTGGTGACATATTAGACCAGGACTAAAGCGTGATTGATCTACGTAGTCCGCTATGAGTGGATCAATCTGCTTTTGACGTTCATTGTGCAATAACCTTAATTCTGAGTAAATGAACTACTTCATGTATATGACTTGTGTACTTTGATGTTCCAATGGCTAAAGCATCTCAGAGGTAGTAAGCTTATAGACCGGTTCGTTGGGTGCATGACTTGTATACGATGAAGGGTTTGTTTGCAGATATCGGAATCATAGCTCTGAGGAGTTAAAGGTATCCTCTTAAAGGCATTATACTGAATGTGAAAATGGACAAGGCCTTGGGTCATCTGCTGGGCGGATGACTTCTTATTCACATATGGTGAATAATCATTTTCTTAATTCGGTAGTATAATGGAACTTTAAGATAGCCTGATCAGTAGGATTAAACGGACTTTGACCTAAGGCTGATCATGGATATCATATGAGCGTTTTGCATATATGACAAGGTCATTGGATAGTAGCTCGTCACAGGCTTACGTAATACGGTATATAATTGGGAGTTCAGTTTCAGGTTTATAGTGGTGTGACTCTGAAATTAGTGATCATATGATTGAGTTGTTCGGTACAGAATGATGATCATATAGAATCACGAGAGCCCGATTATATATGTTCAATCAGTCCCTCTACTAGCTCCACATAATTCCTTAACGTTTGGCAAATTGATTTATGTATGCTATTGGCTAGTTTATTATGCATGGATGGTGATGACACAGGATTAGGATGGTAGACAAGATTCTCTCCGGTTGGATTCAGATTTTGTTTTGGATAATAGAGTACACAATTATTCGAACTCCAAATAAAGTTGCCATGATTTTATTTGAGATTGGATTGGAGTTGTAGAAAATTATCCATGAGAACAAGAATATGAAACACAACCGTTTTGTGGAATTTGAAATTTGAAATTTGAATTTTGAAATTTGAAATTTGAAATTTGAATTTGAAATTTGAATTTGAAATTTGAATTTGAAATTCGAATTTGAAATTTGAATTTGAAATTTGAAATTTGAAATTCGAATTTGAAATTCGAATTTGAAATTTGAAATTCAAATTTTGAATCACAGTCCAAGTAGAATTCGAATTTGTTGTGGAAAATCCACAAGATTTGAAATTCGAATTTGAGTTGGATTTGGAGAAGATAATCTTGTTAGAATCCTACTTGAATTTTGAATCTAAATCCCAACAAAAGTGGACGAAATTTTTGAGGATAATCCTCAATGGAATTTCGGTTTTTGTGGATAAGGTTCAAGGGAAAATTCAAGCTTCAATCCTAGTTGAATTTGGATTCTCTCCTTCCCTGAAAAATGGCCGAAATTAGGGAGAAAATCTCCTAGGAAATTCGGTTATTTTTGGATAAGGTTGAGATAAGATTCAAGCTTGAAAATCCTAGTAGAATTTTGATTCTCCCTTATCCTAAAAGTGGCCGAATTATTGGAGGAAAAATCTCCTTGGAAATTTCGGATTTTTTAGTTGGAAAAGGGAGATAAAATTCTAGTTAAAATCTTGTTTAGATTTGGATTGGATTTATCCTAAGAAAACCGAATTTTATTGTGGAGATTCTCCCTTGGAAAATTCAGATTTTATGGTTACGGATAAGGGAAAATATCTTTTCCTAATCCAATTCAAATTCAGAGAATCACCTCATGCAGGTCTATAAATAGAGGTCCTACCACTCCAGTTCTCTTAGACCATAGACTCTCAGGTGGGCAGGCTTATTGTTGCACAGCTCATCATGACAATAAAGTTCTTTGGAGATCTGGGTGGTCGGAAGGAGACTAGCAGTGCTAGCATACCGATCGAGGTTCAGAGTGCCCACACACTCAGCCATTCAGGAATTGGAGAATAGTAGAGAAGGCTAGTTGGTTGAAACCTCCGGTCATTCTCCTCCTGCAAGATTGGCGTCCTTGAGGTATGAGTTTTAATTGTTGTTGATTTATTGTATATGGCATCATGAGATATTTAACGATCTAAAAAAATTTTATTGTTCCGCTGTGCCACTCTGATACATTTTTACCGATTTATTTTCCTACAATTGGTATCAGAGACATCTCATGACTATGCCATGTACATAAATTAGACAATTACTTAGTCTTTTTATTTATGTATGGATTTGATATTTAGAGAGTGGCATTCTAGGGTTCCTTTATGTTGTTATCATGGATTATGTATAAAGTATGTGGTTATTTTAATTTTTGAATTATTATAAGCATACTTGTTTATACCGGTTATGGTTCCTTAGAATTTAGAAAAATTGTATCAAGGAATTTTTATGTAACCATGGGAGCAGTTTATTAACACTGTAATTTTCCCATGGATTTTAATTTTTGTCTCTTAGAATTTTTATGGTTAGAATTTTTGTACACTGGAAACGGTTTAGGAAATTTTATGTAATTATTCTTGGAGGAGATTGAAGATTAAAGACTGTAATTTATTTTTTCCCAAAAGTTAAATTTGATTTAAAGGTTGAAATTTTGATTGTGTGGAAAATTTCAATTTAATTAGGATTCAAATTAATTTTTGGAGATCCTAATAGGTAAATTGGAATATGGCATGAAAATCAGGACACGACCCCTCGGGAAAGGCCGACGGACCTTGGTGGGGCTGCAGCCCCTACCCTTGGGTAGGATGGGGCTGCGGCAGCCCCTGTGCAGGCCCACACCACCCACGGCCGCAGGCTTGGCCTGCAGCCAGGGGTGGCCGTGGCCTGCCCAAGGCTGGCCGCAGCCTGGGTGTGCAGCCTCTGGCTGCAGGCGCTGCCTGCAGCCTGCCGGCTGCTGCACCCAGCCTGGGCGTGTAGCCTGGTAGGCCTGCACATGGGGGCGACCGTGGGCTGCCAGCCCCTCTGGGGTTGGTGGCTGCCCACGACTGCTGCCGCCTACGGGGCGGCGGTCCGACGGTCCAAAAATCAGAAAATTTTGATTTTTAAATTTGAGATTTAATTTTAAATCATGTTTAAAAATATGTAATTAAAAATTTCAAATTTTTTGAAATTACATATTATTACACATGATGTTTAAAATTGTTTAAAATTTAAATTTGAAATTTAAATTTGAAATTCGAATTTGGAATTTGAATTTGAAATTTAAATTTTTGGATATTTAAATTTTAAATAATTCTTGGGATGAGAAATAAATGGAAAGGCTACATAAAGATGGATACAAGAAGACGGAACGAAATTCAAGACCCAAAGAATGCTTTGGATGGAATTTTGTAATCTTTATTTTCTTTGTTCTAGGATGGAACCATAGCTTGGTTATTCTGTCAATTATTTTTTCTGTGATATGTCATGGATGTATAAATATGTATTGATGGATGTTTTGTATGCATATTTGATAACATGTCATATAGGATAGGTGAGTGCCGCTCATACTATATTGATCATACATAATTTGTCAAAACTTGCATGTTTTTTCAAAATATTGAGTGGAAGAGGGTTTCAAACAAAACCCACGGCCTCCATTGTTGATCCATATGTGAAAGCATGGTAACACCTCGCGTCAGTTCTGCCCTGACCACACCCCTCGGTAGGTGTTTACCGCCGTCGGTATACTAGATTGGATCTCCTATGTGGAAAATGTGTTCGGGTACGATCCTATTCATGACCACCCCTCGGTGGCTTGGTAGGACGTGGATCGGGCTACGTAAACAATGGTTATACACTCAAGACTCATTTAGCTATTAACCTTCCCTAGAAGCTCTGTTAACTAAACTGGTGGCCAAATAAGGGGTTATTAATATATGTCTTAACCTTGGAGGATTTAAGGCAACATATATTAATTGGACGGGGTCCATGTTCCAGCTATTTGTTCTCATGACCACCCCTCGGTGGCTTGGGGCAATAGGTGCTGAGAATTACTGTTGCAATGCTACATGTTTTTCAAGTTTCATGTAGGAACATACTTGTATGTTTTATTTGCTAAATTATCTATATATTTGCTTGGGCTTTGTAATGATGTCTAGTATAATTTTATTTTAGTTCAAAATGTCACCGACACCCCTCATTTCGATACTTACTGAAAATAAGTTGAATGGCGATAATTATAAAGACTGGAAAAGAAATCTATTAATAGTTCTCAGCTGCGAGAGACACAAGTTCGTACTGAACGAACCATGCCCACTTGGGCCCAAACCTGACACACCACTTGAGGAGGTCCCGGTTGCCTATAATCGTTGGAGAGAATCCAATGAGATAGCTCGATGCTACATCCTTGCTAGCATGACGAGTGCTTTACAAAAGCAGCATGAGACTTATCAAGTTGCTGGGGAGATCATGGAAAATCTGGAGGACATGTTCGGAGGCCAAGAAAAATTGGCTCGACAGTCCGCTATCACCAGCATTATGAACTCTAAGCAAAAGGCGGGTGCTCCGGTGAAGGACCATATGATCACTCTAATGGGATTCTTCGCTGAGGCTGCCGAGAATGGTGCTGAGTTGGACTACAACACCCAGATCGAGATGGTGTTCAAGAATCTGTCTAAAGATTTTGTGGTTTAAGGCCACATACAATCTGGCAACAAAGGAGTTAGGACTAACCAAGCTCATGAAGCAACTACAGGCTTATGAGCGGATGATCAGGAATGAGGATGTGGTCCGACCTAAAGGAGAGGCCAATTTGGCAGAATCTTCCAATCCCTCACGGAAGAGGAAGAGGCCAAATAAGAAGCAAGTGGCTTCTAGTTCTTCTAATCCTCCTGTCTCGGATGGGAAGAAGAAGAAGAAGAACAAGAAGCTGAAGGACGCTAAAAAGTCCAAATGCTTCCATTGTGGGAAGGTAGGTCACTTCAAGAAGGCTTGCCAGGAATTCCTAGTTGCCGGATTTTATGGTTATGGATAAGGGAAAATATCTTTTCCTAATCCAATTCAAATTCAGAGAATCACCTCATGCAGGTCTATAAATAGAGGTCCTACCACTCCAGTTCTCTTAGACCACAGACTCTCAGGTGAGTAGGCTTATTGTTGCACAGCTCATCGTGACAATAAATGTAATGACCGCCATTTTCATGACACCTACTTACCATGTAATAAGTCATTAAGGAATAAAATGGACATAATTTAATGTCTTTTAGTACAATTTAAGAAACACGGTCAAGTACACAGCTGTGTAAGAGGCTGTATACCGCTCAGATAGATGAATGTGTTTTAAAGACATGACCGTGTTGAGTAGTCTCAACTAGTACACACTCGTGTCCGAAATGTACACGCCCGTGTTGTGTTGCACACGACGTGTAAGGGTCCGTGTAGAAGGCTGTGTAATGAGCCGAGAGCCAATGTAATGACTCTCATGAATTATGAAACTTAATTACTATGTAATGATGTAATTAAGTTAATAAGCATAGTGTGCTTTTCAGTTGAATGAATTAAATGGGAATAGTAATGTTTAATTACTATTCATGCAGTGAAAGGGGCAACTGACAGTGAAATCGGTCCACCATATTATATGAGTATGCGTTGAGACACGCAATATCAAGAAACCGATCTAGACGACCATTTCATGATACAGAACTGATGAGCTAATCATCAGTACGCTCAGACTGGTCATCTGAGCGCAGTAGTGATAATTGCCCTAATAGATGTACAGTATCGAGAAAAACGGTCTAGATGACCTCTTTTCGCCCAGAGACTGACAAAATCGGAGTCAGAACGCTCAGATTAGTCAGTCAGATAGTGAATAGTGAATAGTGAATAGTGAGAAACGCAGTGTTAGGTTAGTGGCCAAAACGGCCTTAATCTGGCATAAAACTGATATATTAATAGTCAGCAGGCTCAATCTGGTCAATTGAGCACAAAATGTAGATTTCTTTTTTAGGGATACGCAGTATCGGGATGAGGGTCAAGACGACATTTTCTCGTCCCGAAACTGATATATTTAGACTCAGAACGCCCAAATTAGTCAATCGGGCACCTAAAACGTTTTTCGAGACGGGGTCATATAGATCCTGAAAACTGGTATAGAAGACCTCAGATGGACGTAAAACTGATAAATTTGAAATCAGCACGTCCAAATTAGTTAAGAGAGACTGTGTTTGAAATTTCACGCGAAAACGCCTCGTTATGCGTGCACAGTGTCAACACAGTGTAGGCCTAACCACAGTATCAAGAAATTGGTCAAGATGACCTTTTCTTGATATAAAACTGATATATTTGGAATCAGAATGCTCAAATTAGTCATTTGAGCACAAAAAGTAATTTTTGACCGGGAACCATGCAGTATCGGGAAACTGGTCGAGACGACCTCGGATGAAGATAAAACTGATATATTTGGGTTTAGCATGCCCAAATTAGTCAGTATAGCCTATCTTAAAATTTTTCAAAAAATTAGTATAAAAGGACGGAATTTTTGGGACTATTGAAAAATAGCCCCCATAATTTTTCCAAATCCCATTTCCTCCCCCAGCACCACACGAGGATGAACAGTGACCGACCATTGAATCCGGCCTCCGTTTTCGACACCGCCAGCACCATCGGAAAGCTCTCGACGAGCTGATTCCAACGGTGGGCCGAGTTGACCGAACTGACGCCGGAGCACGCCGCACGCGCCACCCAAAGCCGCCGGTGGCCGAATTTTTCAAACCGCCGTATCTTCGCCGTCCGACCTCCAAATGCCACGATTCCAGTCCCAATGGATTCGTGGTGAAGTGTAGAACAAAACCCAGGCTTTATTTCACATCAACAGCCGCCGGATCGCACCGCCCAAGGTTCACCGTCGTCGCCGTCGGATCTCACAATTCCGGTGGAGTTGAAGATCCAACACCGCCGCCGTCGCCAACTTTTCGAGGGCCGATTTCTGGTGATAGGAGCCTCGATTGGTGAAATTGACACCACCAATGGGTTCCTCTCGTCGAGCTCTTCAAGATGGTGGTCGCCACTCCCATCGCCGCCGTGGTCAACGCCAGTCAACACCGGTCAACGAGGGTCAACGTCGGTCAACGGCGACCCGAAGACCGAAAATTAAAGAATGGCCCGTTGGCCTATTTTTGACGTTCCGGACACATCCGCGGCATCGGATTTGCAAACCGGAGTTTCAAAAGTGGAGAGCGATGATTCAAAAATTGTGCAATCGGGATCAAACGATTCACCCGACAGCCGACGGGAACGATTTTGGTAGTGGTTTTGATCCCTTGATTCCTTAATTAATTATTAGAAATAATTATGTATGAATTATGGTTTACTGACTTGAGGAATTGTAAGAAAAAGGGATGAAATGTCGAAAAAGAGAATGTAAGGAAATGTGAATATTTTTACGTAAAAAGCGGAGCTTTTACATAAAAATTAGGCCTCTGGTTTAGTACGTGGCAGGTTCGAATAGGTTAGATGGTTTTGAGGCGTTTCCTAAACGCCGGAAACCCAAAAATTAAGAGGAAATACTGCCGAAATTTCTAAAACGGCACAAAGGGGTATTTTAGGAAACGAGGGGTGAAAATGTGATCTGGATGGGAACCCGAGCCCCCTCGATGACCTAGGTCTGGGAAAGAAGGATGGACGTTTACAGGATTAGTGAACCACCCAATTAGAAATCTCGAAATGTAAGAAAACGACCCCTAGATTAGAATAGTGCCACCCGAGGGACGGGTGTGATCTAAGTATAAAATTTGGGGCGATTACATCGGTAACGGTAACCCGACAGGCTAAACGGTCATACGGGAGGTATTCAGTCAGTTGACTGGTCGGTTAGCCAGTCAAGGACCAAGCCGGAATGGGATAGTGAGAGACAGTGATTAATTTGTCAAGTAGACAAATTAATCAAGCAAGATTAAAAATTAGATATCAAATTTCCCAAAGTAGAGCAGTTAGGTACCGATAGGCATCGGTATCACACAACGATAGTTTTATTAATTCCTATCGATAGAGTGACCTAAGAGCGACGTTAGTTAATTTATTGAGCAAATAAATTAATTAACCATGATTAGAAATTAGAAAATTAAATTCTTAAGAAGAGGGCAATTAGTACCGATAAGGATCGGTACCACATAACGAGAATTTTTATTAGTCACTAATGACCACGGTGACCTAAGAGTGAATGTTAATGTAATGTATTATGATTACAGGGAGGTACCTGTATTGTGACGAAGGCGAAAGTATAAACTGTCTGATGACAGGTAAGTACAACTCCGCCTACAGCATGGATAAAATGAATTTAAAATGATGCTTTTCCAGTATATTAAATATGTATCTTGTACACGATGCTGCACCGCATACATAAGAGCATATAGTTTCACAATCGAGTAGATTGATGAAAGAACAAGATAGAAGCCATAGATCCCTACCGCGTAGGATTGGGGACAGCTTAGAGAAGCGTATGGCTAGAACAGTTAAACAAGATGGAAATAAATAGGTGTGTCGTACCGGCTCCTTCAGTCGAAGGGGTTTCCAGTTAAAGAAAGTTAAGGCCAAAAGTTGAGCATTAGTTGATGGCTCTTCGGCATTAGTTGACCTCGGGCGTTACCGTTGGTCTGCGCGCACACGGTACTGACACATGGGCCCTAAGTAGACAAGAAAAGAAAAGAGAAGTTTGAAGCATAAATGAACATAACCGGATCATGCATTAGTTATAGTTCGTTATGCTTTCTTTTTCAGTAGAGTGCATACAGTACACGATGCTTTTGTCATGCATAAAGTATGTGAAGTTTTATATTCAGTGTTATGACATGTTAAGTGATGACATGATATGTGAGCTGATATGTGATATGCTTATATGGTATGTGATTTATTAAGTGATATATGTCATGCTTAGGATTTTAAGTATGTGCTATATTTTAAACATGTTTTGCGGTTAACATGTTGTACTTACTGGGCGTAAAGCTCACGGAGTGTGTTCATGCTGTAGGTAAGCATCCTATAGCGTAAACATCAAGGGACGATGATGGTGGCGGAGGTGGATGTGAGGATGAGGTTATGGATACACCGCGAGTATTCTTCCGCACAGTATGAGTAAATAATATTTTGAATGGTGACAGTTAAATAGTATTTTGAATAGTAAAGGTTAAACGGTATTTTGGAACAGTAAACAGTATATGTATGAGTAGTATATTTAAATAGTATCTGGTGAATAGTAATCAGATAAACAAGTATATAATTGTGTATGTATAATTGAAATCCTTATGTTTTTCAAATTCTGCATTTTAATAGTATGCGTACGTGAATAGTAAATACGTACGTGTATAAAAAAAAAATTTCCCTCTAAATTTATGGTATTAAATTCAGCAAGTTTAAGTATTGGTTTTAAAGAGGAAGTATAAGTAAAAGCTAAAGAAGCAAGTAATAGAGTTTACAGTGACGGTTCGGGCCGCTGAGGGCACGGGGCGTCACAGTTGGTATCAGAGCGGTTTCCTGCCATCCTACCTCACATCGCCGCATGCCTGCCTCATCTGTCCAAGTAAGTTAGTTTTATTTTTTAGTCAGTAAATGTTTATCTATTGAAGATAACATTTTATAGTAATGAAACGACGAAATCTATGATGGCGAGGATAAGATGAAAAGATGCTGAGATCATTATACGAAAAATCACGACCGTGCAGTGCTAGAGAACTGCTCAGAGAAAGAACATGGATTGCTGCCCGAGTTGTACTGATCTTCAAGGCTAGTTGTCCACTAAGTTTTGAGTGGCAAACGGTACTCCTGCACTCCATGAGAATGTGAGGACTGGTTTCACGTTATCAAAGTGATTCCCTGATTGTACGCCATTTATCAGGATAACTGAGTCCTGTTGGCTGTTGATATCTCTCAGGAAGATACTCTCATGTGTATCGGGATCCTTATGACCAGGATGAGCTCTTAACTGTGTCGAGTTTTGCCATACCACGATCGAGCCAATCTCTGAGAGCAGTCCAGCATCAGCCCCAGTTTTTTTTTATGGGTAAGCAGGGAGTGAAACTGTCTAAGTTCCCTAGAGTTATGGATATACGAGAATTTGTTCATCAGACTGAAAGACTGCAGCTGATGTCCGGTGATACAGTTCTAACATATGCTGTTTGCTACAAGGAACCGATATGGACTTCTACAATACATGCCGAGACAAAAGTGGATCAAGACAGGAGAAGACCCAAAGAGAGAAAGAGACCTTGCCAAACAGAATTAGAAGAGCGATCAAACAGGACTAGCAAGCCTTATCAAGGGGATAATGAATGCTGAGAGGAAAGTGCTCAACCTCGGGAACCCTACACAAGCCCAAGGCATTATAGCAGCCGCCATTATGGAGGGTGACTCGGTAGAACCAGCATCCCAACTGGCCGATGAAGAGTTCATGGCCGAGCACCAGCCAGAAGTACACAAGGGCAATAGGGAGCCGATGGAGAACCCGAACCAGCCCGTATGTCTCCCGAACACCCCATGAAAGAGGAAGATAACGAGACTCTTTCCGACGCCCATCCCGACGATGAGGGAAAGGAGATCCCCAACCGCTTTAGTAATGACGAAGTCATCATAGCCAGTGATGACGAGGTCAGTTTCAGTTGAGAAGAGGAGGAGAACCCAGAGGAGTACTTATTCAGCGATAGTGACGATGAGGAGATGCCTGATATTGAATCAGGATTGTCCTTCCAATAGTAGTAACCCTTCTACGGGAATGTTAGTTATGAAAATATATAGAGGGAAGCAGTAGCTCTTCCCCGTCAGTTATAGCATAATGTACTTGTTGGGATCGTATAGGGGAAGTGTGTGTCATTCCCGCTGAACTAGAATCTTGAATACATGTATATATATTATGTGAAATATATTATGAGATAAGTCGTAAAGCTTTTCCCTAGGGACCAGATATAAATTTTTTTCCACAGTGTGAGTATGATATGACAGAAAGTGCAGGACGAATCCTAGCACTTAGACGATGTCCCAATACAATGCGGTAATTGTATTGAACATCACAGTATGAGAGAAAGAAAGATGGATATAGTATGTATATTTATATCCATAATGTTTAAGTAAGATTGTTAAGTAAGAAAGAAAATGATATGTGATACGAGTCCCAAGTACAGAATTTAAGAGACTTATATTTTATTTCCCGCTATACGATAGGGTTACATAGGAAAACATGGCAAGAATGAGAGCTTAGTTAAATCCAGCATCCCGAGAGGATGTGTTGATAGCACAGATCGCAGCCATGCGAGAGATGATAGAGAACCAGCAACGGGAGCTAAACCAGCTTAGGGAACAGCTGGACCAGCAACCCCAGGCACCACAGTCAGTAGAGATGCCAACACAGGAGGCTCTAGTAGCCCCAAAAACTCTGAGGGAGCAAGCAGCTCCTCCAGTTCAGAAAGCACTAGCACCCATAGTAATGGCTGCTTTCGTAGCAGCAATTGTTTTCTGCCAATCCCTAGGGAAGGCGACTTGTATGAGAGATTCCGACGCATGAAAGCGTTAGAATTCTTAGGAATCACCAACCCTATAGAGGCCGATGATTGGCTAACGGATATCCAAGTAATCTTGGATTTTATAGGGTTAACAGATAGAGAAAGAAAGTGATGTGCACATCCTTCACCCTGCGCAATGAGGCGCGTTAGTGGTGGAAGATGGTAACCATTAGGAGGAACATTAGAGAGATGAGCTGGAGCGATTTCATTGAGGAATTCAAGGAGATGTACTTTAACGAGGAAGCACTAGTAGCGTAGTAAGATGAGTTCGACAACCTGCAGCAAGGTAGTATGACTATTATGGAGGCAGTCAAGAATTTTGAGCAGTTGGCTCAACTTTGTCCAGATTTGGTACCGACTAAAAGGAGAAAGTTAGACGAATGCTGAAGATGTTCAGAACGGAAATCGCAGTTTGGGTCTGTAGCTGAAGCCACGAACCAGCGACACTAGCAGAATGTGTTAGCAAGACTATCTGAGCTGAGTACTGGTCGGTTCATGATAAGGAGCGAAAGGCATAGAATTTTAAGGCACGAAAGGAGGAGAAAACGCAAGCTGAGCAGGCTCAGGGGAAGCAGAACCCCGAGTCACAATACAGAGGGCAGAATATGGGAACCGGCCAGAATAGTAGGCATTCCCATAACAACAACAAGAGAAAAGGGGACTTAGGGCAATCAAGATTCACAGAAGAATTTCCCCAGAAGAGAGACGACCAAGAAGGAATGACAGCCAATACCCGACGTGCACAAGATGCGGAAAGAGGCACCCAGGAGAATGCAAGCAGAGAGCAAGTGGTTGTTTCATCTGTGGCAAGGAAGGCCACTATGCCAAAAAAAAAAAATTGCCACTCCAACCTGTAGAATCGACAGAATCAACCCCGCATTGGGAATAATCAACTTCACACCAACCAGACCAGGATCGAAGACCCTTCAATCACACAAGGTATACTGAAAGCTTCAGACAGCTAAGGGAGAATCTATGCTTACACGGGGAGTAACGTTGAAGCTGTAACTTCTGCAATGGTGACATGCCAGCTTTCTATCGCCAACTTTGATGCGTTAGTTCTACTTGATTCTGGAGCCACCCATTCGTTGCATCATCAGATTCTGCCAAAAAAAAAAAGCTTAGGACACAACATTGTCATAAACTGTTGAAGGCGGAAAATCGTTTTCGAACCAATCGGATGTGAAAAGTTCATCTACAAGGGTTTGTCGCCAGAGCAACCAAAGACGATCTATTTGATTAGCTCTGAGACGCTGCAATGTCCTCGAAGATCGATCTACGTTTAGGGTACCATCAACTACGAATCAGGAAAGAAGATGTACCCAAAACAGCCTTTCAAACGCGGTACGGACATTACGAGTTTCTGTTCTTGTTGCTCAGATTAACGGACGCACCAGCAACTTTCATGAACCGGATGAACAGCATGTTCAAGGACTATTTGGATAAGTTTGTCATTGTGTTCATTGATGACATACTTATGCACTCTAAGACGAAGGAAGAGCATGAAGAGCACTTAATTATCATTTTGCGCATGCAACAGGACCATCAGTTATACACCAAGTTCTCCAAGTACGAGTTTTGGCTGGAGAAGGTCCATTTCCTAGGCCACGTAGTCCCCAAGGAAGGAGTATCTGTGGACCCGATGAAAATCGATGCGGTTAGCGCGTGGCCAACTCAGAGGAACGTAACGGGAATTCACAGTTTCTTTAAACTAACAGGATGTTACCTACACTTAGTCGAAGGCTACTTAAAGTTAGCTGCTTCGCTCACAGCGCTCACCAAGAAGGGAAAGAGGTATAAGTGAATCGACAAGTGTGAGGAAAGCTTTCAAGAGCTGAAATGAAGACTCATAAGCACTCCAATGCTGACCATTTCAAATGTTGGTCAGGGAAGCTTTGTGATTTAAGCGTCGCATCTGAAACCAAGTTGGAAACTGTGTTGATGCAGAGTGGTAGAGTAGTCGCGTATGCTTCACGACAACTCAAAAACCTTGAGAAGAGCTACCCAACGTGTGAGCGGAGCTAGTAGCGATAGTTTTTATGATTAAAGCATGGAGGCACTACCTGTACAGAGTCACGTGTGAGATTTACATCGACCACTAGAGCCTCAAATGTATCTTCACGCATAAAGAGCTCAACATGAGGCAGCGTAGATGGCTAGAGTTGGTAAGGATTACGACCGTGAGATCCTATATCATCCGGGGAAAGCCAATAAAGTGGTCAATGCGTAGAGTCAGAAGTATATTACTATGCCTATGAATATTAGTGCCTTGTCAGGAGCGCTACAAAGGAGCTATGCGACAGCGAGATCAAGATTTTGATAGGAAGATTGTCTGACATGACCCTCCAATCGACGCTCCAAGAAGAGATCAAGATCGGTCAAGGTTTCGATTTGTCCCTGCTCATGTCTAGAAAGGAAGCTATAGAGGACAAGGGTTCAGAGTTTAAGATCCTTAAGGATGATGTACTCTACTAAAGAGATAGAGTGTGTGTTCTGAAAGATGAAGAACTCAAGAAGCGAATTCTTTTGGAACCTTACGAGACGTCATATTCCGTACATCCGATAGCGAATAAGATGTACAAGTACCTGAAGGAAAGCTTTTGGTGGCCTGAAATGAAGAATGACATTGTCGAGTTCGTTGCCAGATACCTTACGTGTCAGAAGGTTAAGGCAGAACACCAGCGCCCAGCAGGATAATCGTAGAAAATTAAGCTACCCGAGTAGAAATGGGACCAGATTACGATGAATTTCGTAGTCGGATTGCCGAAGATGTCAAACGATAATGACGCAATCTGGGTGATTGTAGATAGACTGACGAAATCAGCTAGATTTTTAGTAAAGAAAGTTAGCTACTCGGTGGAACGACTAGTAGAAATCTATGCAGCACAGTTCGTGAAACGGCACGGAATACCAAAGTCGATCATCTCAGATCGTAGTGGACTCTTTACCTCCAGATTTTGGCGAAGTGTTCAGGCTGCATTACGGTCCGAGTGAAAGTTCAGCACAGTATTTCATCCTCAGACCGACGTTAGTCTGAGAGGACCATACAGATGTTAGAGGACATGTTGAGACCTACGTCCTAGACTTCAAAGGAAATTGGGATCAGAAGCTACCATTGAGCGAGTTCTCGTACAACAGCAACTACCATTCCTCGATAGGGATGGCACCGTACGACACTTTGTGGAAGGAAATGTAGATCTCTGGCTCATTAGTACGAGTTTGGAGAGAAACAACTAGTTAGCTTGGACATCATCAAGAATACCATGGCAGACGTGAAGCTGATACGAGAAACGTTAGATACAGCGCACAGTCGACAGAAGAATTTTGACGATAAGCGCCGTAGACCCCTCGAGTTTCAAGTAGGAGACTCGGTCTTTTTCAAGGCGGCACCCATGAAAGGGGTGATGCGCATTGAAAATAAAAGAAAGCTCAGTCCTAGGTACATAGGACCCTTGAGATAATAGAGAAAGTCGGGAAGGTGGCTTATAGACTAGCACTTCCTCCCAAGTTAGCAACAGTGCACAACGTCTTTCACGTCTTCATGCTGAAGAAGTACGTGCCAGACAGCTCCCATGTTCTTAGCCAAGAATCCGTTGTAGTATACGCTGATTCGACTTACGAGGAGAGACCCGTGCGGATCCTTGTCAGAGAGGAGAAAGTACTTAGGAATGAAGTATACCGCTAGTAAAAGTGTTGTGGCGGAATCATAGTGTTGAGGAAGCCACATGAGAATGGGAAGAAGACATGAGAAGAGACGTCCTGGAATTATTCTAATTTTCGAGGACGAAAATTTTGTAAGGAGGGTAGGTTGTAATGACCGCCATTTTCATGACACCTACTTACCAAGTAATAAGTCATTAAGGAATAAAATGGACATAATTTAATGTCTTTTAGTACAATTTAAGAAACACGGTCAAGTACACAGCCGTGTAAGAGGCTGTATACCGCTCAGATAGATGAATGTGTTTCAAAGACATGACCGTGTTGAGTAGTCTCAACTAGTACACGCTCGTGTCTGAAATGTACACGCCCGTGTTGTGTTGCACACGACGTGTAAGAGTCCGTGTAGAAGGCTGTGTAATGAGCCGAGAGCCACTGTAATGACTCTCATGAATTATGAAACTTAATTACTATGTAATGATGTAATTAAGTTAATAAGCATAGTGTGCTTTTCTGTTGAATGAATTAAATGGGAATAGTAACGTTTAATTACTATTCATGCAGTGAAAGGGGTAACCGACAGTGAAATCGGTCCACCCTATTATGTGAGTATGCGTTGAGACACGTAATATCAAGAAATCGGTCTAGACGACCATTTCATGATACAGAACTGATGAGCTAGTCATCAGTACGCTCAGACTGGTCATCTGAGCGCAGCAGTGATAATTGCCCTAATAGATGTACAGTATCGAGAAAAGCGGTCTAGATGACCTCTTCTCGCCCAGAGACTGACAAAATCGGAGTCAGAACGCTCAGATTAGTCAGTCAGATAGTGAATAGTGAATAGTGAATAGTGAATAGTGAATAGTGAGAAACGCAGTGTTAGGTTAGTGGCCAAGACGGCCTTAATCTGGCATAAAACTGATATATTAATAGTCAGCAGGCTCAATCTGGTCAATTGAGCACAAAATGCAGATTTTTTTTTAGGGATACGCAGTATCGGGATGAGGGTCAAGACGACATTTTCTCGTCCCGAAACTGATATATTTAGACTCAGAACGCCCAAATTAGTCAATTGGGCACTTGAAACATTTTTCGAGACGGGGTCATATAGATCCTGAAAACTGGTCTAGAAGACCTCAGATGGACGTAAAACTGATAAATTTGAAATCAGCACGTCCAAATTAGTTAAGAGAGACTGTGTTTGAAATTTCACGCGAAAACGCCTCGTTATGCGTGCACAGTGTCAACACAGTGTAGGCCTAACCACAGTATCAAGAAATTGGTCAAGATGACCTTTTCTTGATATAAAACTGATATATTTGGAATCAGAATGCTCAAATTAGTCATTTGAGCACAAAAAGTAATTTTTGACTGGGAACCATGCAGTATCGGGAAACTGGTTGAGACGACCTCGGATGAAGATAAAACTGATATATTTGGGTTCAGCATGCCCAAATTAGTCAGTATAGCCTATCTTAAAATTTTTCAAAAAATTAGTATAAAAGGACGGAATTTTTGGGACTATTGAAAAATAGCCCCCATAATTTTTCCAAATCTCATTTCCTCCCCCAGCACCACACGAGGATGAACAGTGACCGACCATCGAATTCGGCCTCCGTTTTCGACACCACCGGCACCATCAGAAAGCTCTCGACGAGCTGATTCCAATGGTGGGCCGAGTTGACCGAACCGACGCCGGAGCACGCCGCACGCGCCGCCCAAAGCCACCGGTGGCCGAATTTTTCAAACCGCCGTATCTTCGCCATCCGACCTCCAAACGCCACGATTCCGGTCCCAATGGATTCGTGGTGAAGTGTAGAACAAAACCCAGGCTTCATTTCACGTCAACAGCCGTCGGATCGTGCCGCCCAAGGTTTGCCGTCGTCGTCGCCGTCGCCGCCGTCGGATCTCACTATTCCGGTGGAGTTGAGTTGCAAGGTGGGTATCAAAATGCTCAGAATAACACGTAGATCAAAAGCCCCAAATCAATTTTGGGCAACAACGCCGAAAAATGAAGATCCAACACCGCCGCCGTCGTCGACTTTTCGAGGGCCGATTTCCGGTGATAGGAGCCTCGATTGGTGAAATTGACACCACCAATGGGTTCCTCTCGTCGAGCTCTTCAAGATGGTGGTCGCCACTCCCATCGCCGCCGTGGTCAACGCTGGTCAACACCGGTCAACGGCAGTCAACGCCGGTCAACGGCGACCCGAAGACCGAAAATTGATGAATGGCCCGTTGGCCTATTTTTGACGTTCCGGACACATCCGCGGCATCGGATTTGCAAACCGGAGTTTCAAAAGTGGAGAATGATGATTCAAAGATTGTGCAATCGAGATCGAATGATTCACCCGACCGCCGACGGGAATGATTTTGGTAGTGGTTTTGATCCCTTGATTCCTCAATTTATTATTCGAAATAATTATGTATGAATTATGGTTTACTGACTTGAGGAATTGTAAGAAAAAGGGATGAAATGTCGAAAAAGAGAATGTGAGGAAATGTGAATATTTTTACGTAAAAAACGGAGCTTTTACGTAAAAATTAGGCCTCTGGTTTAGTACCTGGCAGGTTCGAATAGGTTAGATGGTTTTGAGGCGTTTCCTAAACGCCGGAAACCCAAAAATTAAGCGGAAATGCTGCCGAAATTTCTAAAACGGCACAAAGGGGTATTTTAGGAAACGAGGGGTGAAAATGTGATCTGGATGGGAACCCGAGCCCCCTCGATGACCTAGGTCTGGGAAAGAAGGATGGACGTTTACAGGATTAGTGAACCACCCAATTAGAAATCTCGAAATGTAAGAAAACGACCCCTAGATCAGAATAGTGCCACCCGAGGGACGGGTGTGATCTAAGTATAAAATTTGGGGCGATTACATCGATAACGGTAACCCGACAGGCTAAACGGTCATACGGGAGGTATTCAGTCAGTTGACTGGTCGGTTAGCCAGTCAAGGACCAAGTCGGAATGGGATAGTGAGAGACAGTGATTAATTTGTCAAGTAGACAAATTAATCAAGCACGATTAAAAATTAGATATCAAATTTCCCAAAGTAGAGCAGTTAGGTACCGATAGGCATCGGTATCACACAACGATAGTTTTATTAATTCCTATCGATAGAGTGACCTAAGAGCGACGTTAATTAATTTATTGAGCAAATAAATTAATTAACCATGATTAGAAATTAGAAAATTAAATTCTTAAGAAGAGGGCAATTAGTACCGATAAGGATCGGTACCACATAACGAGAATTTTTATTAGTCACTAATGACCACGGTGACCTAAGAGTGAATGTTAATGTAATGCATTATGATTACAGGGAGGTACCTGTATTGTGACGAAGGCGAGAGTATAAACTGTCTGATGACAGGTAAGTACAACTCCGCCTACAGCATGGATAAAATGAATTTAAAATGATGCTTTTCCAGTATATTAAATATGTATCTTGTACACGATGCTGCATAGCATACATAAGAGCATATAGTTTCACAATCGAGTAGATTGATGAAAGAACAAGATAGAAGCCATAGATCCCTACCGCGTAGGATTGGGGACAGCTTAGAGAAGCGTATGGCTAGAACAGTTAAACAAGATGGAAATAAACAGGTGTGTCGTACCGGCTCCTTTAGTCGAAGGGGTTTCCAGTTAAAGAAAGTTAAGGCCAAAAGTTGAGCATCAGTTGATGGCTCTTCGGCATTAGTTGACCTCGGGCGTTACCGTTGGTCTGCACGCACACGGTACTGACACATGGGCCCTAAGTAGACAAGAAAAGAAAAGAGAAGTTTGAAGCATAAATGAACATAACCGGATCATGCATTAGTTATAGTTCGCTATGCTTTCTTTTTCAGTAGAGTGCATACAGTACACGATGCTTCTGTCATGCATAAAGTATGTGAAGTTTTATATTCAGTGTTATGACATGTTATGTGATGACATGATATGTGAGCTGATATGTGATATGCTTATATGGTATGTGATTTATTAAGTGATATATGTCATGCTTAGGATTTTAAGTATGTGCTATATTTTAAACATGTTTTGCGGTTAACATGTTGTACTTACTGGGCATAAAGCTCACGGAGTGTGTTCATGCTGTAGGTAAGCATCCTATAGCGTAAACATCAAGGGACAATGATGGTGGCGGAGGTGGATGTGAGGATGAGGTTATGGATACACCGCGAGTATTCTTCCGCACAGTATGAGTAAATAATATTTTGAATGGTGACAGTTAAATAGTATTTTGAATAGTAAAGGTTAAACGGTATTTTGAAACAGTAAACAGTATATGTATGAGTAGTATATTTAAATAGTATCTGGTGAATAGTAATCAGATAAACAAGTATATAATTGTGTATGTATAATTGAAATCCTTATGTTTTTCAAATTTCGCATTTTAATAGTATGCGTACGTGAATAGTAAATACGTACGCGTATAAAAAAAAAATTTCCCTCTAAATTTATGGTATTAAATTCAGTAAGTTTAAGTATTGGTTTTAAAGAGGAAGTATAAGTAAAAGCTAAAGAAGCAAGTAATAGAGTTTACAGTGACGATCCGGGCCGCTGAGAGCACGGGGCGTCACAATAAAGTTCTTTAGAGATCTGGGTGGTCGGAAGAAGACTAGCAGTGCTAGCATACAGATCGAGGTTCAGAGTGCCCACACACTCAGCCATTCGGGAATTGGAGAATAGTAGAGAAGGCTAGTTGGTTGAAGCCTCCGGTCATTCTCCTCCTACAAGATTGGCGTCCTTAAGGTATGAGTTTAGTTGTTGTTGATTTATTGTATATGGCATCATGAGATATTTAACGATCTAAAAAAATTTTATTGTTCCGCTGCGCCACTCTGATACGTTTTTACCGATTTATTTTCCTACAAAAATATACACCCGTGTATATCAAAAAATCAGATTTTTAGCTTTAAAAATTATATTTAAATCATTCTAAGTCCTTAGCGGTTCTTTCTAAACTTTTTCAGAAATTTTTGATCAAAATGACCATTTTACCCCTGGCGGGTCTCGGGACCGTACTTTTCTCCTCTATCATTTTTCTAGGATTTTGTAAGTCCAAATATCGTAAAATGATATTTTTTAGGCTTTGTTTCATCTTTGTAGCAGTCATTGCTACCACATACACCACTATTAGTTATCCAACCCCCAGCAGTACTATTATAACACCTAGGGTCGTTTCTCATTTTTCTAATGTTTTAGAGCCTCAAACGACTATTTCACTACTCCTGAAACGTTTGTTATCCTTTTCTCTGAGCCTTGGTCACCAAGGGGCTCGAGTTTTCAATCCCGATCATAATCTTTTTTTTCCTCGTTTCCCAAAATACCCTTGTTGCCATTTTCAAAATTTCGGTAACATTTCCGCTTAAATTTAGGTTTTCCCGGTGTTAGGTATACCTCAGAATCTTAATACTTGTCATGTACTATACCAGAGGCCTATTTTACGCAAAGTTACCAAATTTTTATGTAAAACCTTTTCACATTATCAATCATTCAATCAAACACCAAATTTCATCATTTTTCCACACAATTGGCCGCAGTTTTCATAGGTGAATCAACACTAAAATTTTTCACCACAAAACTCATTTATCATATTTCAATCTTAGGGTTTTTAATGCATATTTCTACATCAAAAACCTAAGAAAATGTCATTCCAAATCTTACACATTATCCATGGTTTTCTTGTTTAATAACCTTAAACAAATTTTCTTGTTCATAAGGTTTTTATCAAACTTTTCCTCACCAAATATCATCACAAAATTTTCCATCAAATTTTCACAATCATTTCTCCCTTACATTGCCACTGATTTCTTAATGAAAACAAAAGGAAAAGTGGCAAATTGGAGGCTTACCTTAATAACTTCAATCCTTGATTCTTGGGAGATGTTTCGATGCAAGTTTGGTAAGAAATTATGCTAAAATTTTGCTTGGAAAGGAAGGATGGTTCACGGTAGAAAATGTTTAGCATATGGGCTGTTTTGCTGATTTTTCTAAGGCCATTTTCACTTGTATTTATAGGCAACCAAAGGGAGGATAAAGTTGTAAATTGTCCCAAACAATTTGGCAACTCTCTAGGGACTTTTTGGCAACTTTTTGGTTGATTATTTCTAGCCTCCACCGACTCCCCCAACAGCCTAAATCCAAAATTTTTTTTCCAAATTTTGTTGCAATTTTGGCTTGATCTTGACCCTTGATCAAAGATTATAATAAATGCTAACCTTTGGATCTACCTACCACCATAAATACACATGATTTTCTCATTTATTACCTCATTAATTGATGTCATCAATGACATCATCCAATTAATTCAACACATTAATTCGTGGTCAAAGTTTGACCAAAACTCAAACCGAACGAAAATCTATCGAAATCACGTAGGCGAGTTTCTGACGCCTCCTGTGCGATCGGTCTACCTTATTTTGCTTCTGTTTGACCAAAATTCACTATCATAAGTTGTTCATCTTTTAGTGCATTCGGTGCACTTTCTAGGGCTTTTGGTTCCGATTTAGGACCGTTTCAATCGTTTCGATTCCAGAAAATTTTCCATCTCTGAAAACACACTCTTTAACACTATTAGAATGTTTTATCACATTCTAAATAGTATTATAACATAACTTTTTCATATTTTATACATTAAAATTGTCATATACATACAATTTTCAATTCTTTCGAGAATCTTAAAATTCCTGGTTATCACAATGCAATAACCTTAATCCTGAGTAAATAAACTACTTCATGGATATGACTTGTGTACTTTGATGTTCCAATGGCTAAAGTGTCTCAAAGGTAGTAAGCTTATAGACTGGTACGTTGGGTGCATGACTTGTACAAGATGGAGGTTTTGTTTACAGATATTGGAATCATAGCTCTAATGAGGAATTAAGAGTATCCTCTTAAAGGTATTATACAGGATGTGAAAATGGACAAGGCCTTGGGTCGTCTGCTAGGTGGATGACTTCTTATTCATATATGGTGAATGATCATTTTCTTATTCAGTAGTATAATGGAACTTTAAGATAGCTTGATCAGTAGGTTGAATGGACTTTGACCTAAGGCTGATCATGGATATCATATGAGGGTTTGCATACATGACAAGGTCATTGGACAATAGCTTGTTATAGGCTTTTGTATTACAATATATAATTAAGAGTTTAGTTTTAGGTTTATAGTTGTGTGACTCTGAAATTAGTGATCATATGATTGAGTTGTTCAGTACAGAATAATGATTATATAGATTCACGGGAGCTCGATTATACATGTTAAATTAGTCTTTCTACTAGCTCCACATAATTCCTTAATGGATGGCAAATTGATTGAGGTATACTAGCTGGCTTATAGTCTTGCATGGATATAGGAGGGATGACAAGATTTTCTCCTAATTGAATATGTAGTTTGTTTGGATAAGAGATTACACAATTATTCGAATTCCAAATAAAGTTGCTATGATTTTATTTGAATTTGAATTGGAGTTGTGGAAAATTATCCATGAGAGCAAAATTTGAAATTCAAGTTTTTTGTGGAGTTTGTGTAGGAAAAAAGGGTAAAATATACATAGCAGAATTACAAAAAATTTTCAGGGTCGTTAAATATCTCATGATGCTATATACAATAAACTAATAACAATATATGTAGGATAATAAATCAGTAAAAACGTATCAGAGTGGCGCAGCGGAACAATAAAAATTTTTAGATCGTTAAATATCTCATGATGCCATATACAATAAACCAACAACAATTAAAACTCATACCTCAAGGACGCCAATCTTGCAGGAGGAGAATGACTGGAGGCTTCAACCAACTAGCCTTCTCTACTATTCTCCAATTCCCGAATGGCTGAGTGTGTGGGCACTCTGAACCTCGATCGGTATGCTAGCACTGCTAGTCTTCTTCCAACCACCCAAATCTCTAAAGAACTTTATTGTCACGATGAGCTGTACAACAATAAGCCTGCTCACCTGAGAGTCAGTGGTCTAAGAGAACTGGAGTGGCAGGACCTCTATTTATAGACCTGTATGAGGTGATTCTCTGAATTTGAATTGGACTAGGAAAAGATTTTCTCCCTTATCCAAACCCATAAAATCTGAATTTTTCCAAGGGAGAATCTCCACAAAAAATTCGGTTTTTCTTAGGATAAATCCAATCCAAATCTCAACAAGATTTTAACTAGAATTTTATCTCCCTTTTTCAACCCAAAAAATCCGAAAATTTCAAGGTGAATCTTCCCTAAAGATTTCGGCCATTATGGATAAGGGAGAATCAAAAATTTCACTAGGATTTTCAAGCTTGAATCTCATCTCAACCTTATCCAAAATAACCGAATTTCCTAGGAGAGATACTCCCTAATTTCGGCCACTTTTCAGGGAAGAAGAGAATCCAAATTCAACTAGGATTGAAGCTTGAATTTACCCTTGAATCTCATCCATAAAATCCGAAATTTCCTTGAGGATTATCCTCAAAATTTCGTCCCTAATTTGTTGGGATTTGGATTCAAAATTCAAATAGGATTCTAACAAGATTATCCTCTCCAAATCCAACTCAAATTCGAATATCAAACCTTGTGGATTTTCCACAACAAATTCGAATCCTACTTGGACTGTGATTCAAAATTTGAATTTCAAATTTCAAATTTCAAATTTCAAATTCGAATTTCAAATTCGAATTTCAAATTCAAATTTCAAATTCAAATTTTAAATTCAAATTTCAAATTTCAAATTTCAAAATTCAAATTTCAAATTTCAAATTTCAAATTTCAAATTTTAAATTCCACAAAACGGTTGTATTTCATATTCTTGTTCTCATGGATAATTTTCTACAACTCCAATCCAATCTCAAATAAAATCATGGCAACTTTATTTGGAGTTCGAATAATTGTGTACTCTATTATCCAAAACAAAATCTGAATCCAACCGGAGATAATCTTGTCTACCATCCTAATCTTGTGTCATCACCATCCATGCATAATAAACTAGCCAATAGCATACACAAATCAATTTGCCAAACGTTAAGGAATTATGTGGAGCTAGTAGAGGGACTGATTGGACATATATAATCGGGCTCCCGTGATTCCATATGATCATCATTCTTTACCGAACAACTCAATCATATGATCACTAGTTTCAGAGTCATACCACTATAAACCTGAAACTGAACTCCCAATTATATACCGTATTACGTAAGCCTGTGACGAGCTACTATCCAATGACCTTGTCATATATGCAAAACCCTCATATGATATCCATGATCAGCCTTAGGTCAAAGTCCGTTTAATCCTACTGATCAGGCTATCTTAAAGTTCCATTATACTACCGAATCAAGAAAATGATTATTCACCATATGTGAATAAGAAGTCATCCGCCCAACAGACAACCCAAGGCCTTATCCATTTTCACATTCAGTATAATGCCTTTAAGAGGATACCTTTAACTCCTCAGAGTTATGATTCTAATATCTGCAAACAAACCCTTCATCGTATACAGGTCATGCACCCAATGAACCGGTCTATAAGCTTACTACCTCTGAGACGCTTTAGCCATTAGAACATCAAAGTACACAAGTCATATACATGAAGTAGTTCATTTACTCAGGATTAAGGTTATTGCACAATGAACGTCAAAAGCAGATTGATCCACTCATAGCGGACTACGTAGATCAATCACACTTTAGTCCCGGTCTAATATGTCACCACCGAGCAACATATCCATGTCTCTACTTGGGAGTCCAGCTCCAGATAGTCAGGACAAACCGTCCCCTCTAAGGCTTTAGACAACATAATAGCCTTTACATGAGTTAGATGCTCGGTCTAACCCCATAGACTACAGACCATAGTTTAGACTGCTAACTTTAGAACATTGTCTTCTCGCATACAAAAGTCCATTGCATGCAACGTTCTAACGGTTTTAACACAAGCAGTCAGTGAGCCATATTTGCTTACATTTACTTTAACATGTAAATAAGACAAGGACAAATAGCAATGTAATGAATAACCTCTATGTATAATTTTATTATCCAGTTCAAAATAGATACATCAAAATGTCTCTAATACTTAGGGCATTTCCTAACAATCTCCCACTTGCCCTAAGCCAGCAGATGTGCCATGTTACGCATCCCCATCACCTCTACATGCCTCTCAAAGCTTCTAGCCACCAAAGTCTTAGTAAAGGGATCAGCGATGTTGTCCTCGGACGCGATCTTACATACATCCACTTGTCCTGTCTCCACATGCCCTCTAATAATATGATATCTCCGATCGATGTGCTTGGTCCTCTTGTGGTGCCGAGATTCCCTTGTGTTGGCAATAGCCCCTGTATTATCACAGTAAAGTGTGATAGGCTTGTCAACACTCGGAATGACCTCAAGGCCTCTAAAGAACTTGCGGAGCCAAACCGCTTCTTTAGATGCCTCAGCCGCAGCCACATACTCAGCCTCCATAGTAGAGTCAGCTGTGCAGCCCTGCTTCACGCTCCTCCACACAATGGCGCCTCCTCCGAGTAAAAACACTGATCCAGATGTCGATTTCCTCGAATCCTTACAAGTATGGAAGTCTGAGTCCGTGTATCCTACGGGTGTTAGGTCCTCTCCAGAATACACCAGCATATAATCCCTCGTTCTCTTAAGATACTTGAGTATATGCTTTACTGCTTGCCTGTGCTTGGTTCCAGGATTCGCTTGATATCGACTCACCATACCTACTACAAAACATATGTCTGGGCGAGTGCAAAGCATAGCGTACATAAGGCTACCCACAGCGGATGCATAAGGGACCTTACTCATACGCTCTCTTTTTTCCGATGTCTTGGGACAGTCATCCAATGAAAGAGTTAAACCGGCAATAGAAGGTTATGAGCCTTTCTTTGCCTCTAGCATTGCATATTTGTCAATTATTTTATCTATGTATGAAGCTTGGGATAACGCTATCATTTTGTTCTTTCGATCTCTGAAGAGACGAATGCCTAGAACATAATTAGCTTCTCCCAAGTCCTTCATGTCAAACTGTTGGTGTAACCAAAGCTTGACCGATGATAAATTCCCGACATCATTCCCAATGAGTAGTATATCATCGACATAGAGTATCAGAAAGACCACTTTTCCATCCTTAATACGTTTATAAACACAAGGTTCATCAACGTTCTGCTCAAAACCAAATGTCTTAATCGCTTGATCAAACCTCTGGTTCCATGAGCGGGATGCTTGCTTTAATCCATAAATAGATCTAAGCAACTTGCAGACTTTCCTTTCTTGGCCTTTCGCTACGAACCCTTCGGGCTATATCATATAGATACACTCTTCAAGATGGCCATTCAAGAATGCCGTCTTGACATCTATTTGCCAGATCTCGTAATCGAGAGCCGCAGCAATGGACAGAAGAATACGGATAGACTTCAGCATAGCAACAGGTGAAAAGGTTTCCTCGTAATCGATTCCAGCCTTTTGCGTGTATCCCTTTGCAACCAGTCTAGCTTTGAAAGTTTCCACTCTCCCTTCCGCATCCTTCTTTCTTTTGTAGACCCATTTGCATCCAATGGGTTTTATCCCATCCGGCAAATCTACAAGTTCCCAAACAGAGTTGGATTTCATAGAATCCATCTCATTGTTCATAGCCTGTTTCCAAGATTTAGAATCAACATCCTTTACAGCTTCATCATATGTGACCGGATCTTCCTCATGCTCATGAGCCTCGGCCTGGTATACCTCAGCATCATACATGAAGAAAATAGGTTTCTTAAAAACCCTCCTACTACGACGAGGCACCCTAAATTGTTGATCGTCTGCAGGTCTTTCACTGGAACTCGGACTTGCGTCCAAGACCGAAATCTGTGGAGCAGTTCTTTCACCCGATAACTCCTCTAGCACTACTTTGCTTCGAGGTTTAAAGTCATTCATGTGACTTTCCTCCAAGAATGTCGCATGGGTTGAAACAATGACTTTTTGTTCCTTCGGGTTATAGAACAAACCTCCTTTAGTTCCTTTTGGATACCCTACAAACATGCACAATTCTGATCTAGGTTCCAACTTCTTCGCATCCCCATCCAGTACATGTGCCGGGCAGCCCCATATTCTCATATGTCCAAGGGAGGGCTTCCTGCCACGCCACAATTCATACGGAGTTCTAGGAATTGATTTGCTCGGAACTTGGTTCAGAATATAGCATGCCGTTTGTAAAGCATATCCCCAAAATGATAATGGCAGCGTTGAATAACTCATCATGGACCGTACCATATCCAATAAGGTCCTGTTTCTCCTTTCGGCTACACCATTCTGTTGTGGAGTACCAGGTGCAGTCAATTGGGATAATATCCCGTTCTCTACAAGATGTCCTAGAAATTCATTAGAGAGATATTCGCCACCTCAATCAGATCGAAGTGTCTTTATGGATTTATCCAATTGCTTTTCCACTTCCGCACGATACTCTTTGAACTTGTTAAAGGTTTCGCTCTTGCGGTGCATCAGATATACATATCCATGCCTCGAGTAATCATCTATAAAAGAGACATAATACTCAAACCCTCCTCGTGCTGTGACGTTCATGGGGCCACATACGTCAGTATGCACAATTTCTAAGAGCTCCTAAGCCCTTGTACCCTTAGCTCCAAAAGAGCTCTTAGTCATCTTACCCTCTAGACAAGATTCACATTGGGGAAGTCGTACCTCCTCCAGAGATTCCAGAGGACCGTCTTTCACCAATCTTTGAATCCTATCCTGATTAATATGACCAAGTCTTAAATGCCAAAGATACGCCTTGTTAGAGTGAGAAACTTTCAACTTTTTAGAGTTATCAATTAATTCAGTGTCAAGCAGTGAGTACATCTTTGGTCTGATCAAATATAGGTTTCCATCCATCCATCCAGAACAGATAAAAGACTTATTTCTACGAATATCAACTCTTTTACTAAAAGAAACTGAATAAGAATCCTTTATTAAACAAGCTACCGATATAAGGTTCCTTCTAAAATTAGGAACATAAAAACAGTCTTTCAATAAAATAAACCTAAATTGATCAAAATAAAGATAAACATCTCCCACTGCTTCAGGCACCACAAAGTTACCATCTCCAGTCCGCAACGAGAGGCTCCTATCATGTAGACTTCTCGTTTCCACGAACCCCTGCATAGAAACACAAACATGATTAGTGGCGCCCGAATCAATGAAGTGTCTTTCGATTCTTCCACCAAACACGCTTCTAAGTAATGAAGTTCCTTACCTTCCTTGCCCTTGGAGGCTAGGAATTCCCGGCAAGCCTTCTTGAAGTGACCTACCTTCCCACAATGGAAGCATTTGGACTTTTTAGGGTCCTTTGGCTTCTTGTTCTTCTTCTTCTTCTTCTCGTCTGAGACAAGAGGATTAGAAATACTGGAAGCCACTTGCTTCTTATTTGGCCTCTTCCTCTTCCGTGAGGGATTGGAAGATTCCGCCAAATTGGCCTCTCCTTTAGGTCGGACCGTATCCTCATCCCTGATCATCCGCTCATAAGCCTATAGTTGCTTTATGAGCTCGGTAAGTCCTAACTCCTTTGTCGCCAGATTGTATGCGGCCTTAAACCCCACAAAATCTTTAGACAGAGTCTTGAACACCATCTCGATCTGGGTGTTATAGTCCAACTCAGCACCATTCTCGGCAGCCTCAGCGAAGAATCCCATTAGAGTGATCATATGGTCCTTCACCGGAGCACCCGCCTTTTGCTTAGAGTTCATAATGCTGGTGATAGCGGACTGTCGAGCCAATTTTTCTTGGCCTCCGAACATGTCCTCCAGATTTTCCATGATCTCCCCAGCAACTTGATAAGTCCCATGCTGCTTTTGTAAAGCACTCGTCATGCTAGCAAGGATGTAGCATCGAGCTATCTCATTGGATTCTCTCTAACGATTATAAGCAACCGGGACCTCCTCAAGTGGTGTGTCAGGTTTGGGCCCAGGTGGGCATGGTTCGTCCAGCACGAACTTGTGTCTCTCGCAGCTGAGAACTATTAATAGATTTCTTTTCCAATCTTTATAATTGTCGCCATTCAACTTATTTTCAGTAAGTATTGAAATGAGGGGTGTCGGTGACATTTTGAACTGAAATAAAATTATACTAGACATCATTACAAAGCCCAAGCAAATATGCAGAAAATTTAGCAAATAAAACATACAAGTATGTTCCTACATGAAACTTGAAAAAACATGTAGCATTGCAACGGTAATTCTCAGCACCTATTGCCCCAAGCCACCGAGGGGTGGTCATGAGAACAAATAGCCAGAACATGGACCCCGTTCAATTAATATATGTTGCCTTAAATCCTCCAAGGTTAAGACATATATTAATAACCGCTTATTTGGCCACCAGTTTAGTTAACAGAGCTTCTAGGGAAGGTTAATAACTAAACGAGTCTTGAGTGTATAACCATTGTTTACGTAGCCCGATCCACGTCCTACCAAGCCACCGAGGGGTGGTCATGAATAGGATCGTACCCGAATACGTTTTCCACATAGGAGATCCAATCTAGTATACCGGCGGCGGTAAACACCTACCGAGGGGTGTGGTCAGGGCAGAACTGACGCGAGGCGTTACCATGCTTTCACATATGGATCAACAATGGAGGCCGTGGGTTTTGTTTGAAACCCTCTCCCACTCAATATTTTGAAAAACATGCAAGTTTTGACAAATTATGTATGATCAATATAGTATGAGCGGCACTCACCTATCCTATATGACATGTTATCAAATATGCATACAAAACATCCATCAATACATATTTATACATCTATGACATATCACAGAAAAAATAATTGACAGAATAACCAAGCCATGGTTCCATCCTAGAACAAAGAAAATAAAGATTACAAAATTCCATCCAAAGCATTCTTTGAGTCTTGAATTCTGTTCCGTCTTCTTGTATCCATCTTTATGTAGCCTCTCCATTTATTTCTCATCCTAAGAATTATTTAAAATTTAAATCTCCAAAAAATTTAAATTTCAAATTCAAATTCCAAATTCGAATTTCAAATTTAAATTTCAAATTTAAATTTTAAACAATTTCAAACACCATGTGTAATAATATGTAATTTCAAAATTTCAAATTTTTAATTACATATATTTAAACATGATTTAAAATTAAATCTAAAATTTAAAAATCAAAATTTTCTGATTTTTTTGGACCGTTGGACCGCCGCCCCCGTGGGCGACGGCCGCCGTGGGTAGCCACCAACCCCGGAGGGGCTGGCAGCCCACGGCCGCCCCATGTACAGCCCTGCCGGGCTGCAGGCCAAGCCTGCAGCGCCAGGCTGCACGCCCAGGCTGCGGCCAGCCTTGGGAAGGCTGCGCCAACCTCGGCTGCAGGCCAAGCCTGCGGCCGTGGGTGATGTTTGCCTGTAGAGGGGCTGCCGCAGCCCCATCCTGCCTGAGGGCAGGGGCTGCAGCCCCACTAAGGCCCATCGGCCTATCCCGAGGGGTCGTGTCTCGATTTTCGTGCCATATTCCAATTTACCTATTAGGATCTCCAAAAATTAATTTGAATCCCAATTAAATTGAAACTTTCCACACAATCAAAATTTCAATCTTTAAATCAAATTTAACTTTTGGGAAAAATAAATTACGGTCTTCATTCTTCAATCTCCTCCAAGAATAATTACATAAAATTTCCTAAACCGTTTCCGGTGTACAAAAAAATTCTAACCATAAAAATTCTAAGAGACAGAAATTAAAATCCATGGGAAAATTACAGTGTTAATAAACTGCTCCCATGGTTACACAAAAATTCCTAGATACAATTTTTCTAAATTCTAAGGAACCATAACCGGCATAAACAAGCATGCTTATAATAATTCAAAAAATTAAAATAACCACATACTGTATACATAATCCATGATAACAACATAAAGGAACCCTAGAATGCCACTCTCTAAATATCAAATCCATACATAAATAAAAAGACTAAGCAATTGTCTAATTTATGTACATGGCATAGTCATGAGATGGCTCTGATACCAATTGTAGGATAATAAATCGGTAAAAACGTATCAGAGTGGCGCAGCGGAACAATAAAAGTTTTTAGATCGTTAAATATCTCATGATGCCATATACAATAAACCAACAACAATTAAAACTCATACCTCAAGGACGCCAATCTTGCAGGAGGAGAATGACCGGAGGCTTCAACCAACTAGCCTTCTCTACTATTCTCCAATTCCTAAATGGCTGAGTGTGTGGGCACTCTGAACCTCGATCGGTATGCTAGCACTGCTAGTCTTCTTCCGACCACCCAGATCTCTAAAGAACTTTATTGTCACGATGAGCTGTGCAACAATAAGCCTGCTCACCTGAGAGTCTGTGGTCTAAGAGAACTGGAGTGGCAGGACCTCTATTTATAGACCTGTATGAGGTGATTCTCTGAATTCGAATTGGACTAGGAAAAGATTTTCTCCCTTATCCAAACCCATAAAATCCGAATTTTTCCAAGGGAGAATCTCCACAAAAAATTTGGTTTTTCTTAGGATAAATCCAATCCAAATCTCAACAAGATTTTAACTAGAATAACAATTTCAAATTTTAAATTCCACAAAACGGTTGTATTTCATATTCTTGTTCTCATGGATAATTTTCTACAACTCCAATCCAATCTCAAATAAAATCATGGCAACTTTATTTGGAGTTCGAATAATTGTGTACTCTATTATCCAAAACAAAATCTGAATCCAACCGGAGATAATCTTGTCTACCATCCTAATCCTGTGTCATCACCATCCATGCATAATAAACTAGCCAATAGCATACACAAATCAATTTGCCAAACGTTAAGGAATTATGTGGAGCTAGTAGAGGGACTGATTGGACATATATAATCGGGCTCCCGTGATTCCATATGATCATCATTCTTTACAGAACAACTCAATCATATGATCACTAGTTTCAGAGTCACACCACTATAAACCTGAAACTGAACTCCCAATTATATACCGTATTACGTAAGCCTGTGACGAGCTACTATCCAATGACCTTGTCATATATGCAAAACCCTCATATGATATCCATGATCAGCCTTAGGTCAAAGTCCGTTTAATCCTACTGATCAGGCTATCTTAAAGTTCAATTATACTACTGAATCAAGAAAATGATTATTCACCATATGTGAATAAGAAGTCATCCGCCCAACAGACAACCCAAGGCCTTATCCATTTTCACATTCAGTATAATGCCTTTAAGAGGATACCTTTAACTCCTCAGAGTTATGATTCTAATATCTGCAAACAAACCCTTCATCGTATACAAGTCATGCACCCAACGAACCGGTCTATAAGCTTACTACCTCTGAGACGCTTTAGCCATTGGAACATCAAAGTACACAAGTCATATACATGAAGTAGTTCATTTACTCAGGATTAAGGTTATTGCACAATGAACGTCAAAAGCAGATTGATCCACTCATAGCGGACTACGTAGATCAATCACACTTTAGTCCCGGTCTAATATGTCACCACCGAGCAACATATCCATGTCTCTACTTGGGAGTCCAGCTCCAGACAGTCAGGACAAACCGTCCCCTCTAAGGCTTTAGACAACATAATAGCCTTTACATGAGTTAGATGCTCGGTCTAACCCCATAGACTACAGACCATAGTTTAGACTGCTAACTTTAGAACATTGTCTTCTCGCATACAAAAGTCCATTGCATGCAATGTTCTAACAGTTTTAACACAAGCAGTCAGTGAGCCATATTTGCTTACATTTACTTTAACATGTAAATAAGACAAGGACAGATAGCAATGTAATGAATAACCTCTATGTATAATTTTATTATCCAGTTCAAAATAGATACATCAAAATGTCTCAATACTTAGGGCATTTCCTAACAATATAAACTTATACCTTTAGAGGACGCCAAACTGCAGGAGGAGAATGACCGGAGGGCTTCAACCGACTAGCCTTCTCTACTATTCTCCAATTCCTGGATGGCAGAGTGTGTGGGCACTCGGATCTTTGATCTGTATGCTAGCACTACTAGTCTCCTTCCAACCACCCAGATCTCTAAAAAACTTATTGTCATGGTAAGTTGTGCAACACTAAGCCTACTCACCCGAGAGTCTGTGATCTAAGAGAATTGGAGTTGCAGGACCCCTATTTATAGACTGGCATGAGGTGATCCCTTGAATTCGAATTGGACAAGGAGAAGATTTTCTCCTTTCCTTTCCCCACAAAATCTGAATTTCCCTATAGGCCACAATCAAGGGAAGATTCAGCCATCCTAAGGGATTTTGCATTCCAAATTCAAACAGGATTTTAACTTGAATTTTATCTAATCATTATCCATTATAACCAAATTTTTCCCTAGGCCAAAAACAAGGCTAGATTCGGCCATCCAAGTGTGAAGAGAATCAAAATTTAAATAGGATTTTCTAGTTTGAATTTTATCTCACCCTTATCCACATAAAAACTGAATTCCCTTAGCCTTATCCACTAAGATTTTCGGCCATCTTTGTAAGGGAGAGAATCAAAATTCAAATAGGATTTTCTAGCTTGAATTTCGCTTTATCCTTATCTACAAAAACCGAGTTCTCCTAGGCAAAATCTCCCTTAAAAAATTTAGTCATATTAGGTAGATTTAAGATTCAAAATTCAAGTAGGATTCAAACAAGATCTACCTCTCCATTATCCATATAAAATCCAAAATTTACCTTGGGGAATTATCCATAACAAATTCAGTTATACCATGAATTTGTGATTCAAAATTTGAATTCAAATTTCAAAGTTTAAATTTCAAAATTCAAACTTCAAATTTGAATTTCAAATTTCAAATTTAAATTTCAAATTCAAATTTCAAATTCAAAATTTACATTTCAAATTTCAAAATTCAAATTTCAAACTCCACAAAAAGGTTGTATTTCAAATTTTGTTCTCATGTATAATTTTCCACAACTCCAATTCAAACTCAAATAAAATCATGGCAACTTTATTTGGAATTCGAATAATTTTGTAATCTCTTATCCAAAACAAAATTTGAATTCAACAGGAAAGAATCCTGCCTTTCATTCCTATCCTATATGTACACCATTTATGCATAGTCAACTAGCCAATAATCATACCCTAATCAATTTACTATTCATTAAGGGATTATATGGAGCTAGTAGAAGGACTAATTGGACATATATAATCAGGCTCCCGTAAATCCACATGATCATCATTCGATACCAAACAACTCAATCATATGTCCACTAATTTCAGAGTCACTCCACTATAAACCTAAAACTGAACTCCCAATGATATACCGTATTACGAAAGCCTGTGGCAAGCTATTGTCCAATGACCTTTGTTCATTTTCACATCCAGTATAATGCCTTTAAGAGGATACCCTTAACTCATTATTAGAGCTATTATTCCAATATCTGTAAACAACCCTCCATCGTATACAAGTCATGCACCCAACGAATCGATTTATAAGCTTACTACCTCTGAGGTGCTTTAGCCATTGGAACATCAAAGTACACAAGTTATATACATGAAGTAGTTCATCTACCCAGGATTAAGGTTATTGCATAATGAATGTCAAAAACAGATTGATCCATTCATAGCGGACTGCGTAGATCAATCACGCTTTAGTCCTGGTGTAACATGTCACCACCAAGTAACATATCTATGTCTCTACTCAAGAGTCTATACTCTGGACAGTCAAGACAAACTGTCCCCACCATAGCTTTAGATAACATAATAATCTTAACATGAGTTAGATGCTCGGTCTAATCCCATAGACTATGGACCTTAATTTAGATTGCTTACTTTAGAACATTATCTTCTCGCATATAAAAGTCCATTACATGCAATGTTCTAACAGTTTTAACATAAGCAGTCAGTGAGCCATATTTGCTTATATTTACTTTAATATATAAATAGAATAAAGGCAAGCAGCAATGTAATGAATAACCTCTATATATAATTTTATTATCCAGCATAAAATAAATACATCAAAATATCTTTCATGCTTAGGGCATTTCCTAACAATCTCCCACTTGCCCTAAGCTAGTAGATGTTCCATGTTGCGCATCCCCATCACCTCAACATGCCTTTCAAAGCTTCTAGCTACCAAAGTCTTAGTAAAAGGGTCGACAATGCTGTCCTCAGATGCAACCTTACATACATCTACTTGTCCTGTCTCCACATGCCCTCTAATGATGTGGTACCTCTAATCTATGTGCTTAGTCCTTTTGTGGTGTCGAGATTTTTTTGTGTTGGCAATAGCCCCGCTATCATCACAGTAGAGTGTAATAAGTTTGTCAACACCCAGAATGACCTCAAGGTCTCTAAAGAACTTGCGGAGTCAAACCGCTTCTTTATATGTCTCAGCCGCAGCCACATACTCAGCCTCCAGCATAGAGTCAGCTGTCCAACCCTGTTTCACGCTCCTCCACACAATGGCACCTCCTCTGAGTAAGAACACTGATCTTGATGTCGACTTTCTCGAATCCTTGTAAGTCTGGAAGTCTGAATCCATGTATCCCATGGGTGTTAGGTCCCCTCTAGAATACACTAGCATATAATCCCTCGTTTTCTTGAGATACTTGAGTATATGCTTTATTGCTTGCCAGTGTTTGGTTCCAGGATTTGCTTGATATCGACTCACCATACCTACCGCAAAGCAAATATCTGGGCGAGTGCAAAGCATAGCGTACATAAGGCTACCCATAGCGGATACATAAGGGACCTTACTCATACGCTCTCTTTCTTCTAATGTCTTGGGACAGTCATCTGATGAAAGAGTTAGACTGATAATCGAAGGTTGTGAACCTTTCTTTACCTCTTGCATTGCATATTTATCAATTATCTTGTCTATGTATGAAGCATGGGATAATGCTATCATTTTGTTCTTTCGATCTCTAAAGAGAAAAATGCCTAGAACATAATTAGCTTCTCTCAAGTTCTTCATGTCAAACTATTGATTCAATCAAAGTTTGACCGATGATAATTCCCTATATCATTCTTAGTGAGCAGTATACCATCAACATAGAGCACCAGAAAGACCACTTTTCCATCCTTAATACGTTTATAAACACAGGGTTCATCAACGTTCTGCTCAAAACTGAATGTTTTGATTGCTTGATCAAACCTTTGGTTACATGAGTGGGATGCTTGCTTTAATCCATAAATGGATCTAAACAACTTGTAGACTTTTTTTTCTTGGCCTTTTACCATGAACCCTTCGGATTGTATCATATAGATACTTTCCTCAAGATGGCCATTCAAGAATGTCGTCTTGATGTCTATTTACCAGATCTCATAATCGAGAGTTGCAGTAATGGACAGAAGAATATGGATAGACTTCAGCTTAGCAACAGGCGAACAGGTTTCATCGTAATCGATTCCAACCTTTTGCGTGTACCCCTTTGCCACAAGTCTAGTCTTGAAAGTTTTAACTCTCCCTTTCACATCCTTTTTTCTTTTGTAGACCCACTTACATCTAATGGGATTTACCCCATCTGGTATATCCATAAGTTCCTAAACACAGTTGGATTTCATAAAATCAATCTCATTGTTCATAGCCTGTTTCCAAGATTTAGAATCAATATCGTTTATAGCTACATCATAAGTAACCAGATCATCTGCATGCTCATAAGCCTTGGCTTGGTATATTTTAGCATCATACATGAAAAAATTAGGTTTCCTTGAAACCCTCCCACTATGACGAAGTACCCTAAACTGTTGATCATCTATAGGTCTTTCACTAGAACTCAGACATGCATCCAAGACTGAAATCTCTGGAGTAGTTCTATCACCCGATAACTCCTCTAGCCCACTTTGCTTTGAGGCTTAAAGTCATTCATGTGACTTTCCTCCAAGAATGTCGCATGGGTTGATACAATGACTTTTTGTTCCTTCAGGTTGTAGAACAGACCTCCTTTAGTTCCCTAAGGATACTCTACAAACATGCACAATTCCGATCTTGGTTCCAACTTCTTCACATCCCCATCCAGTACATGTGCCGGGCAGCCCTATATTCTCATACGTCCAAGGGAAGGCTTCCTGCCATGCTACGATTCATATGGAGTCCTGAGAATTGATTTACTTGGAACGTGGTTCAGAATATAGCACACCGTTTATAATGCATATCCCCAGAATGATAATGGCAGTGTTGAATAACTCATCATAGATCGTACCATATCTAATAAGGTTCTATTTCTCCTTTTAGTCATACCATTCTGCTGTGGAGTACCTAGTGTAGTCAATTGGGATAATATCCCATTTTCGATAAGGTGTCCTAGAAATTCATCGAAGAGATATTCGCCACCTTGTTCAGATCAAAGTGTCTTTATAGATTTACCCAATTGCTTTTCCACTTCCACACAATACTCTTTGAACTTATCAAAGGTTTCGCTCTTGCGGTGCATTAGGTACACATATCCATACCTCGAGTAATTGTCTATAAAGAAGACATAATACTCAAAACCTCCTCGTGCTGCGACGTTTATGGGGCCACATATGTCGGTGTGCACAATTTCTAAGAGTTCATGAGCCCTAGTACCCTTAACTCCAAAAGACTTCTTAGTCATCTTACCCTTGAGACAAGACTCACATTGAGGAAGACGTACCTCCTCTAGAGATTCCAAAGGACCATCTTTCACTAATTTTTGAATCCTATCCTAATTAATATAACTAAGTCTTAAATGCTAAAGATACACCTTATTAGAGTGAGAAACATTCAACCTTTTAGAGTTATTAATTAATTCGATGTCAAGCAGTGAGTACATCTTCGGTTTGATTAAATACAAGTTTCTATCCAACCATCCAGAATAGATAAAAGACTTATTTTTATGAATATCAACTCTTTTTGTAAAAGAAACTTAATAAGAATCTTTTATTAAACAAGCTACCGATATAAGGTTGCTCCTAAAATTAGGAACATAAAAACAATCTTTTAATAAAATAAACCTAAATTCATCAAAATAAAGATAAACATCTCATACTGCTTCAGCTACCACCAAGCTAATGTTTCCAGTCTACAACGAAAGGCTCCTATCCTATAGATTTCTCATTTCCACGAACCCTTACAAAGAAACACAAATATGGTTAGTGGCGCCCAAATCAATGACCTAAGTGTCTTTTGATTCTTCCACCAAACACACTTCTAAATAATGAAGTTCCTTATATTCCTTGCCCTTGGTGGCTAGGAATTCCCAGCAAGCCTTCTTGAAGTGTCCTACCTTCCCATAATGGAAGTCTTTTTGAGTCCTTAGGCTTCTTGTTCTTCTTCTTTTTCTTCCCATCTAAGACAGAAGGATTAGAAGAACTAGAAGCCGCTTGCTTCTTACTTGGCCTCTTCCTTTTCTAAGAGGGTTTGGAAGATTCTGCCAAGTTGGCCTCTCCTTTTGGTTAGACCGCCTCCCCATCCTTGATCATCCACTCATAAGCTTGGAGTTACTTCATGAGTTTGGTGAGTCCTAACTCCCTTGTCACAAGATTATATGCAGCTTTAAACCCCATAAAATCCTTTGATAAAATTTTAAACACCATCTCGATCTGGTTGTTGTAGTCCAGCTCAGCACCATTTTCAGTAGCCTCAGTAAAGAATCCTATAAGAGTGATCATATGGTCCTTCACTAGAATACATGCCTTCTGCTTAGAGTTCATTGTAAGGACTGCCCCGATCATGTACTTTAACTTTCATATAATGAGAAATTGAGGAATAATTTTATGCCTTTAAATGCAAGTTTGAGTATCACAGTCAGGTACACGGCCCATGTAAGAGCCAGTGTAAAAGACCATGTAATGAATAGAGAGTCGGTAGATAGGCTCTCAAAAATATATGAAACTTAATTGCTATATAAGGAGTAATTAAGTTGGAAAATACAGTATATTTTCCAGTTAAATAGATTAAATAGATACGGTACTATTTAAGTACTATCCATGCAATGAAAGGGGTGATTGACAGTGAACCCGGTCTATCCTATTATGTGTATGAATGTATGAGACTCGCAATATCAAGAAACTGGTCTGGATGACCATTTCTTGACACAAGACTGGAGAACAGATCATCATAACGCTCAAACCAAATATCTGAGCACCATAGCGAGAGATAAACCCTAGTAAGGGTACGACATAGAGAAAATGTCTGGATGACCTCTTCTCACTTAGAGACTGACAAAATCGAAGTCAGAGCACTCAGACTAGTCAACTAAGTAAAAGAAAGTGAATAGTAAATAGTGAAAAAACGCAGTGTCAAGTTATTAGTCAAGACAACCTAAATTTGACCTAAAACTGATATATTAATAGTCAGTAGGCTCAATCTGGTCAATTGAGCATAAAACGATAATTTTAGTTTGGGAGATATACAATATTAGGAAGAGGGTCAAGACGACCTTATCTTGGCCCGAAACTGATATATATAGACTCAGAACACCCAAATTAGTCAATCGGGCACCTGACACATTTTTCGAGATGGGGTCATACAGATCTCAAAAACTGGTCGAGACAACCTGGATGAACATAAAACTAATAAAGTTGGACTCAACACATCCAAATTAGTTAAGAGAGACTGTGTTTGAAATTTTACCCGGAACGCCTTGGTTTGCATGCGAAAGGACAACACAGTGTAGACACAACCATAGTATATGAAATAAACAGTAAAATAGACTAATAATGGGCTCTTAGACAGTATAAACTGAATAGGAAATTATAGTGCAAAAATCAGATTGAAAAAATCCAATTTTGGGTGAAAATTGGAACACTGCCCAGAAAGGATTGAACACCGTAACAGAAAATTAGACTGCGAAAAGAAGCCAACACAGATAAAATTTTGACCATAAAATCCATGCCCCCTGGCTGCAAAAGTAGCTGAAAATGGCTGCACATATAGCCCTAATGTGAGATTAAAAAAATACAAAAGTTATGGCAACTTTTGTATAAAATATTCAAGGGGTTTTAAAGCTTAGTCAACAATTTTTTTTTAATCTCCTCTCCCTTCCATGCGCAACCCACGCCCATTTATGGGGCTGAATGGGGTGGCAAATTTGTCCCTTGATTAGGCTAAAATGGTAGACAATTAATTTGGTTTAGACTTAAGCAAGTTTGGTTAAAATTGCCCATAAAAGGCACACATGATTTAGTGATACCATTTCTTCACTTAATTCATTTCTCTTTCCCTTTCTAGCTGCAGGTGACCCCTCTAAGTCACCAAAAGCCTCCATTTTCAAGCCATAAATCATATTAAAAACTTACCAAAAATCAACCCTCACAAGCTCATGCAGGTGACTTCAAATCCAAGCCATTTTAAGTTCCTTCGAGGGTAAGGTTTCTAATCAATCTTTGTGGTTTTAGTTATTAGTTTGGTTTGATATTAAGAGAAATTATTTTGGTGTTTTTACTAGCACAAAATCGACCTTATCTTCTTGGTTTCCAATGGCCATTTTGGTTCCTCAAGCCCATAGTTAGGATTTGTACTTGAACTATAGCATAAGAGGTAAACCAAAATCCTCCCTTTTATGGTTAGTTGTTTTTAAGTTTTTGATCAAGAAATTTATGTGTATTTGTTTATGCACATGGGTTGTAATAAGTTTATTTTGAGCTCTTAGCTTTTCATTTTTAAGTTTATATGGTTGTAGTTGTGTTTACAATTTTTACGAATAGTTATGAGTATGTGTGACGCAATGGACGTTTAGGAAGCGGTTGGACACAAATCTGTCCTCAGGAAAAGGCCATGGATTCTGGCCATTTTGACCCCCTTAAGATCTGAATTAGGGATTTGGTAAAACATGATGTTTTAAGGAAATTTTGATATGGTCATTTTTGCATAGGTTTTGGCTAAAAACGACACTACGATAGGTTTTTCGAGTGGTTTTCACTCGGTGCCCAAAACTGGGACTGAAAATCCAAGCCCAAACATAAGTACAGGTTTTGCTAAAAACGAACTACTTAGATTCCAAATCAAACTTCAGGCTCAACACAAAAGTTGTAGAACACGTTGAGATCTTTAAGATGACTATCGTGTGTTTTAAAAATTTGGCCGTTTCAGGCATCAAACAGAGCCATTTTTAAAGTGACATAAAACTAGAATTTTGCAAAAAAACTAGGCACATTGGCCATGGGTTCAGTGAGTTTAGGAGCCGTTAGAGTTAGATTTGAGCTCCGAGGTGAACACAATAATTGTTTATCTTATCGAGGAAGAAAAATTTCATGTTCATTAAATCTACAAACAAAGTCGTTTCAATCGAGTTTCAAAATAGTTTTCAAAAGTGGTTCAAAAACCACCCTTAAAATGCAACACCCAAATGTAATTTAACTCTTTAAAAATAAAAATGGTTTTCATAAAAATGTTCCCCACCTTCTAATAGGGTGGCAAGGGGATGGTTTCAAAATAAAGAATTTCTCAAAAATGTTATAAGTTAACCAAAACGATTTTCTTAAATAAACAAAACAGTGTGGGTAGCCCGGTAGGCTACCTCACCCAAACAAGCAAAGTAACCTAGTCGGTTACTACACCAAGTTTATGTATAGTAACCTAGTAGGCTGCTTAGTTAACGACGTGCAAGGTAACCGGTCAGTTGACTGGTCAGCAACTAGTCAAGGATCGTGTTTTGAACAACACTGCAAGGAACGATGATTAATCTGTCAAATAAATAATTAATCAAACACGATACAAGTTAGACACCAAATCCCCAAAGAAGGCCGATAGGGTACCGATGAGCCTCGGTACCACATAAAACACAAGTTATGATCACTAATGGTAATAGTGACCTAGGAACGATAGTAATTAATTTATGGGCAATAAATTAATTTACCGAGTATGGAGAAGTAAACTCTAAATAGAGAGCGAATTAGTACCGATGGCAATCGATACCAAATGATTTAACTGCGTTAGTCACTAACAGTATTAGTGACAAGACAAAAGTGTTAATGGAGTACATTATGTTGATAGGTGGTTACCTATAAATTTTTGCTTGCAATCTAGGTAAGTACAACTCCACCTACGGCATGAATAAAATGAATTTTAAATGATGTTTTACAGTATGTTAAGTATGTATGCCATGCACACATTGTTGCATAGCATGAATAAGAGCATATAGTTTCACAATCAGGTAGATTATTGAAAGAACAAGTTAGATGATATATATCCCAATCACATAAGATTAGGGATAGCTTAGAGGAGCACATGGTTAGAAAAGATAAACAAGATGGAAATTTATAAGCGTGTCATACCGGCCTTTTCAATTGAAGAGGTTCTTTAAGTTTAAAGCAAAGTTAGGCATCTGTTGATGGCTCTTCGGCTTTCCTTGACCACGGGCATTACCGACGGTCTGTGTGCACGCGGTATCGACGCACGGGCCCTAAGTAGGCAAGAAAAAGAAAAGAGTATTGAAGCATAAATAAACATAACTGGATCATGCATTGATCACCGTAGCATTAGTTATAGTTTACTATGCTTCTAGCTATCATAAGATGCATTCAGTAAATGATGAATCTGCTATGCATATGGTATGTAAAGTTTTGTATTCCATGACATGTTATGTGATGATCTGGTATGTGCTATGTATAAGTGATATATATTGATTTATGACATGCTTATATGATTTTAAGTATGTACTATGTTTAAACATGTTTTGCGGTTAACATATTGTACATACTGTGCAATAAAGCTCACGGTGTGTGTTCATGCTGTAGGCAAGCGCCCTGTGGCTCGAACCCAAATGGGCGATGATGGTAGCAAAGGCGGATGTGAGGGCGAGGTTACGGATACCACCACGAGTATTATCTTCTGCATAGTTTGAGTAATAGTATTTCTAAATAGTAACCATTATACGGTATTTCTGAATAGTAACTGTTATACAGTATTTATGAATAGCAACCGTTAAATATTATTTTTGAATAGTAACTGTTCAATAGTATTTTTAAATAGTAACCGTTGTACAATATTTATGAATAGTAGCTGTTAAATAGTATTTTTGAATAGTAACTGTTAAGCAATATTTTTAGAATAGTAAATAGTTAAAGTATATGTACGTTGATAGTGAATACGTATGATGTATAAAAAAAATCCCCTAAAATTAGGGTATCTAAGTAAATAGATTTGAAGTAAGTATAAATGGCTTACAAGAAAGTATAAGTATCAGTTAAAGTAGCAGTTTTTAAGTAAAGATCCGGGCCACTAAGGGTACGGGACGTCACATTCATGATACTGGTGATGGCAGACTGTCGAGCCAATTTTTCTTGGCCTCTGAACATGTCCTCCAAGTTCTCCATGATCTCCCTAGCAACTTGATAAGTCTCATGCTACTTTTGTAAAGCACTCATCATCCTAGCAAGAATGTAGCACCGAGCTATCTCATTGGATTCTCTCCAACGAGTATAAGCAACCGGAACCTCCTCAAGTGATGTGTTAGGTTTGGGCCCAAGTAGCCATGGTTCGTCCAGTATGAACTTGTGTCTCTCACAACTGAGAACTATCAATAGATTCCTTTTCTAGTCTTTATAATTATCGTCATTTAGTTTACTTTTAGTAAGTATTGAAATGAAGGGTGTTGGTGATATTTTGAACTGAAATAAAATTATACAAGACATCATTACAAAGCCCAAGCAAATATAGAGTGAATTTAGCAAATAAAACATATAAGTATGTTTCTACATGAAACTTGATAAAAAAAATGTAGCATTGCAATGGTAATTCTCAGCACCTATTACCCTAAGCCACTGAAGGGTGGTCATGGGACAAATAGCTAGAATATAGACCCCGTCCAATTAATATATGTTGCCTTATATCTTCCAAGGTTAAGACATATATTAATAATTGCTTATTTTGGCCACCAGTTTAGTTAACAGAGCTTCTAGGGAAGGTTAATAACCAAACAAGTCTTGAGTGTATAACCATTGTTTACGTAACTCGATCTATGTCCTACCAAGCCACCAAGGGGTGGTCATGAATAGGATTATAACCAAACACATTTTCTACATAGGAGATCCAACCTAATATACCGGTGGCGGTAAACACCTACCGAGGGGTATGGTCAGGGTAGAACTGATGTGAGGCGTTACTATGCTTTCACATATGGATCAACAGTGGAGGCCGTGAGTTTTGTTTGAAACCCTCTCCCATTCAATATTTTGAAAAAACATGCAAGTTTTGAAAAACATATGATCAATATAGTCTGAACGACATTCACCTATCCTATATGACATGTTATCAAATATGCATCCAAATCATCCATCAATACATATTCATTCATCCATGACATATCACAGAAAAAATAAATGACGGAAAAATTAAATAACCAAGCCATGGTCCTATCCTAGAATAAAGAAAAAAAAATTAAAGATTACAAAATTCCATCCAAAACATTCTTTGGGTCTTGAATTTTTGCTCCATCTCCTTGTATCCATCTTTATGTAGCCTCTCCATTTATTTCTCATCCCAAGAATCATCTAAAATTCAAATTTCAAAAATTTCAATTTCAAATTCGAATTTCAAATTTAAATTTCAAATTCAAAAATTTTAAACAATTTAAATATCATGTGTAATAATATGTAATTTCAAATTTTTAATTACATATTTTTAAACATGATTTAAAATTAAATCTCAAATTTAAAAATTAAAATTTTTCGTTTTTCAGCCCCAAGGCCTGCAGCAGCCATGGGCAGCCCTCAACCCCTGGGAGGCTGGCAGCCCACACCTAGGTTGGGTGTAGCCTGGCAAGGTGGGTGCAACAGCCCACCCTGCTGCCCCTTAGGGGGTGGGGGTGGGGAAGGGCCACAGCCACCCTTGGCCGTAGGCACAGCCTGCAACCATGGGTAGTCCAGCCTTGGACAGGGGCTATCACAGCCCCATCCTGCCGGAGGGCAAGGGCTACCGGCCCACCAACGCCAATGGCCCATCCTGAGGGGTCGGTCCTCGATTTTCGTGTCATATTCTGTAGGCAATTAAATCGATAAAAACGTATCAGAGTGGCACAGCGAAACAATAAAAATTTTTCAGATCGTTAAATATCTTATGATGCCATATACAATAAACCAACAACAATTAAAACTCCTACCTCAAGGACGCCAATTTGCAGAAGGAGAACGACCGGAGGGCTTCAACCAACTAGCCTTCTCTACTATTCTCCAATTCCCGAATGACTGAGTGTGTGGGCACTCTGAACCTCGATCGGTATGCTAGCACTGCTAGTCTTCTTCAGACCACCCAGATCTCTAAAGAACTTATTGTCATGGTGAGTTATGCAACAATAAGCCTACTCACCTGAGAGTCATGGTCTTAGAGAACTGGAGTGGCAAGACCTCTATTTATAGACCTACACGAGGTGATTCTCTGAATTCGAATTGGATTAGGAGAAGATATTCTCCCTTATCCGCAAGCACAAAATTTGAAATTTCCAAGGGGAAAATCCCAACAATAAATTCGGCCACTTTAGGATAATTCCAATCCAAATCTAAACAAGATTTTAACTAGAATTTTATCCCCCTTTTTCAACCAAAAAGTCCGAAAATCCAAGGGGAAAATCCCCACCAAAATTTTAGCCACTTTTGGATAAGGAAGAATCAAAATTCCACTAGGATTTTCAAGGTTGAATCTTATCTCATCCTTATCCAAAATAACCGAAAATTTCCTAGGAGATTTACTCCAAAAATTCGGCCATTATCAGGGAGGAGAGAATCCAAATTCAGCTGGGATTGAAATTTGAATTTTTCCTTGAACCTTATCCACAAAAATATGAAAATTCATTGAGGATAATCCTCAAAATTTTCGTCCATATTTGGTTAGGATTTGGATTCAAAATTCAAGTAGGATTCTAACAAGATTTTCCTCTCCACATCCAACTCAAATTCGAATTTCATTCGTCGTGGATTTACCACAACAAATTCGAATCCCACTTGGACTGTGATTCAAAATTTGAATTTCAAATTTCAAATTCAAACTTCAAATTTCAAATTTCAAATTCAAATTTCAAATTCAAATTTCTAATTTCAAATTTCAAATTTCAAATTTCAAAATCCACAGAAAAGTTGTATTTCAAATTCTTATTCTCATAGATAATTTTCTACAACTCCAATCCAATCTCAAATAAAATCATGGCAACTTTATTTGGAGTTCGAATAATTGTGTACTCTATTATCCAAAACAAAATCTGAATCCAACCGGAGAGAATCTTGTCGACCATCTTTATCCTATGTCAACACCATCCATGCATAATAAACTAGCCAATAGCATACACAAATCAATTTGCCAAACATTAAGGAATTATGTGGAGCTAGTAGAGAGACCAATTGGACATATATAATTGGGCTCCTGCAAATCCATATGATCATCATTCTTTACCGAACAACTCAATCATATGATCACTAATTTCAGGGTCACACCACTACAAACCTAAAACTGAATTCCCAATTATATACTGTATTACGTAAGCCTGTGACAAGCTATCGTCCAATGACCTTGTCATGTATGCAGAACCCTCATATGATATCTATGATCAACCTTAGGCCAAAGTCCATTTAATCCTACTGATCAGGCTATCTTAAAGTTCCATTATGCTACCAAATAAAGAAAATGATTATTCACCATATGTGAATAAGAAGTCATCCACCTAGTAGACGACCCAAGGCCTTGTCCATTTTTACATTCAGTATAATGCCTTTAAGTGGATGCCCTTAACTCCTCATTAGAGCTATGATTCCGATATCTATAGATGAACCCTTCATCGTATACAAGTCATACACCCAATGAACCGATTTATAAGCTTACTATCTCTGAGACACTTTAGCCATTAGAACATTAAAGTACATAAGTCATATACATGAAGCTTTCCATCTACTCAGGATTAAGGTTACTGCATAATAAACGTTAAAAGCAGATCGATCCACTCAAAGTGGACTTTGTAGATCAATCACGCTTTAGTCCCGGTCTAATATGTCACCACCAAGCAACATATCTATGTCGCTACTTGGGAGTCTATGCTCCAGACAGTCAAGACAAACTGTCCCCTCCAAGGCTTTAGGCAACATAATAGTCTTAACATGAGTTAGATGCTCGGTCTAACCCCATAGACTACAGACCATAGTTTAGACCGCTAACTTTAGAACATTGTCTTCTCGCATACAAAAATCCATTGCATGCAATGTTCTAACAGTTTAACACAAGCAGTCAGTGAACCATATTTGCTTACATTTGCTTTAAAATGTAAATAAAACGAGGACAGATAGCAATGTAATTAATACCCTCTATATATAATTTTATTATCCAGTTCAAAATAAATATATCAAAATGTCTCTAATGCTTAGGGCATTTCCTAACAATCTTCCACTTGCCCTAAGCCAGCAGATGTGCCATGTTACGGATCCCAATCGCCTCTACGTGCCTCTCAAAGCTTCTAGCCACCAAAGTCTTAGTAAAGGGATTGATAATGTTGTCCTCAGATGTGATCTTACATACATATACTAATCTTATCTCCACGTCCCCTCTCCGATCAAGAACACTGATCGTAATGTCGACTTCCTCGAATCCTTACAAGTCTGGAAGACTTAGTTCGTGTATCCTACGGGTGTTAGGTCCCCTCCAGAATACACCAGCATATAATCCCTCGTTCTCTTAAAATACTTGAGTATATGCTTTACTGCTTGCCAGTGCTTGGTTCCAGGATTCACTTGATATCGACTCACCATACCTACTGCAAAACATATGTCCGGGCGAGTGCAAAGCATAGCATACATAAGGCTACCCACAACGGATGTATAAGGGACCTTACTCATATGCTCTCTTTCTTCCGATGTCTTAGGACAATCATCCAATGAAAGAGTCAGATCGACAATAGAAGGTTGTGTACCTTTCTTTGCCTCTTGCATTGCATATTTATCAATTATTTTATCTATGTATGAAGCTTGGGATAACGTTATCATTTTATTCTTTCGATCTCTGAAGAGACGAATGCTTAGAACATAATTAGCTTCTCCCAAGTCCTTCATGTCAAACTATTGGTGTAACTAAAGCTTGACCGATGATAAGTTCCCTACATCATTCCCAATGAGTAGTATATCATCAACATAGAGTATCAAAAAGACCACTTTTCCATCCTTAATACGTTTATAAACACAGGGTTCATCAACGTTCTGCTCAAAACCAAATGTCTTAATCGCTTGATCAAACCTCTGGTTTTATGAACGGGATGCTTGCTTTAATCCATAAATAGATCTAAGTAACTTACAGACTTTTCTTTCTTGGCCTTTTGCTACGAACCCTTCGGCTGTATCATATAGATACACTCTTCAAGATGGCCATTCAAGAATGCCGTCTTGACATCCATTTGCCAGATCTCGTAATCGAGAGCTGCAGCAATGGACAGAAGAATACGGATAGACTTCAGCATAGCAACAGGCGAAAAGGTTTCATTGTAATCGATTCCAGCCTTTTGCGTGTACCCCTTTGCAACTAGTCTAGCTTTGAAAGTTTCCACTCTCCCTTCCACATCCTTCTTTCTTTTGTAGACCCATTTGCATCCAATGGGTTTTATCCCATCAGACAAATCTACAAGTTCCCAAACAGAGTTGGATATCGGCAAATCCATCTCATTGTTCATAGCCTGTTTCCAAGATTTAGAATCAACATCATTTATAGCTTCATCATAGGTGACCGGATCATCCTCATGCTCATGAGCCTCAACCTGGTATACATCAGCATCATACATGAAGAAATTAGATTTCTTCGAAACCCTCCCACTACGATGAGGCACCCCAAATTGTTGATCGTCTGTAGGTCTTTCACCGGAACTCGAACTTACGTCCAAGACTGAAATCTGTGGAACAGTTCTTTCACCCGATAACTCCTCTAGCACTACTTCGCTTCGAGGCTTAAAGTCATTCATGTGACTTTCCTCCAAGAATGTCGCATGGGTTGAGATAATGACTTTTTGTTCCTTCGAGTTATAGAACAGACCTCCTATAGTTCCCTTTGGATACCCTACAAACAGGCACAATTCTAATCTTGATTCCAACTTCTTCACATCCCAATCCAGTACATGCGCCAAGCAGCCCCATATTCTCATATGTCTAAGGGAGGGCTTCCTGCCACGCCACAATTCATACGGAGTTTTGGGAATTGATTCGCTTGGAACCTGGTTTAGAATATAGCATGCCGTTTGTAAAGCATATCCCCAAAATGATAATGGCAACATTGAATAACTCATCATGGATCGTACCATATCCAACAAGGTCCTATTTTACACTGTTCTGTTGTAGAGTACCAGGTGTAGTCAATTGGAATAACATCTCGTTCTCTACAAGATGTCCTAAAAATTCATCGGAGAGGTATTCGCCACCTCGATCAGATCAAAGTGTCTTTATGGATTTATCCAATTGCTTTTCCACTTCCGCACGATACTCTTTGAACTTGTCAAAAGTTTTGCTCTTGCGGTGCATCAGATACACATATCCATACCTCGAATAATCGTCTATAAAGGAGACATAATACTCGAACCCTCCTCGTGTTGTGATGTTCATGGGGCCACATACGTCAGTGTGCATAATTTCTAAGAGCTCCTGAGCCCTAGTACCCTTAGCTCCAAAAGACCTCTTAGTCATCTTACCCTCTAGACAAGACTCACATTATGGAAGACGTAACTCCTCCAGAGATTCTAGAGGACCATCTTTGACCAATCTTTGAATCCCATCCTGATTAATATGACCAAGTCTTAAATGCCAAAGATATGCCTTGTTAGAGTGATAAACTTTCAACCTTTTAGAGTTATCTATTAATTCAGTGTCAAGCAGTGAGTACATCTTTGGTTTGATCAAATATAGATTTCCATCCATCCATCCATCCAGAGCAGATAAAAGACTTATTCCTACGAATATCAACTCTTTTACTAAAAGAAACTGAATAATAATACTTTATTAAACAAGCTACCGATATAAGGTTCCTCCTAAAATTAGGAACATAAAAACAGTATTTCAATAAAATAAACCTAAATTGATCAAAGTAAAGATAAATATCTCCCATTACCTCAGCCACTACTAAGCTACCATCTCTAGTACGTAATGAGAGGCTCCTATCATGTAGACTTCTCGTTTCCACGAACTCCTGCATAGAAACACAAATATGATTAGTGGCGCCCGAATCAATGACCCAAGTGTCTTTCGATTCTTCCACCAAACATGCTTCTAAGTAGTGAAGTTTCTTACCTTCCTTGCCCTTGGCGGCTAGGAATTCCCGGTAAGCCTTCTTAAAGTGACCTACCTTCCCACAGCGGAAGCATTTGGACTTTTTACGGTCCTTGGGCTTCTTGTTCTTGTTCTTCTTCTTCCCATCCGAGATAAGAGGATTAGAAGAATTGGAAGCCGCTTGCTTCTGGTTTGGCCTCTTCCTCTTCTGAGAGGGTTTGGAAGATTCTACCAAATTAGCCTCTCCTTTGGGTTGGACCGCATCCCCATCCTTGACCATCAACTCATAAGCTTGGAGTTGCTTCATGAGCTCAGTTAGTCCTCACTCCCCTGTCATCAGATTGTATGCAGCCTTAAACCCCACAAAATCTTTAGACAGAGTTTTGAACACCATCTCGATCTGGGTGTTGTAGTCTAACTCAACACCATTCTCGGCAGCCTCAGCGAAGAATCCCATTAGAGTGATCATATGGTCCTTCACCGGAGTACCTACCTTTTGCTTAGAGTTCATAATGCTGGTGATAGCGGACTGTCGAGCCAATTTTTCTTGACCTCCGAACATGTCCTCCAGATTGTCTATGATCTCCCTAGCAACCTGATAAGTCTCATGCTGCTTTTGTAAAGCACTCGTCATGCTAGCAAGCATGTAGCATCGAGCTATATCATTGGATTCTCTCTAACGAGTATAGGCAACCGGGACCTCCTCAAGCAGTGTGTCAGGTTTGGGCCCTGGTGGGCATGGTTCATCCAGTACGAACTTATGTCTCTCGCAGTAGAGAACTATCAACAGATTTCTTTTCCAATCTTTATAATTATCGCCATTCAGTTTATTCTCAGTAAGTATTGAAATGAGGGGTGTCGGTGACATTTTGAACTGAAATAAAATTATACTAGACATCATTACAAAGCCCAAGCAAATATACAGATAATTTAGCAAATAAGACATACAAGTATGTTCCTACATGAAACTTGAAAAACATGTAGCATTGCAACGGTAATTCTCAGCACCTATTGCCCCAAGCCACCAAGGGGTGGTCATGAAAACAAATAGCCGGAACATGGACCCTGTTCAATTAATATATGTTGCCTTAAATCCTCCAAGGTTAAGACATATATTAATAACCGCTTATTTGGCCACCAGTTTAGTTAACAGAGCTTCTAGGGAAGGTTAATAACTAAACGAGTCTTGAGTGTATAACCATTGTTTACGTAGTCCAATCCAAGTCCTACCAAGCCATCGAGGGGTGGTCATGAATAGGATCATACCCGAACATGTTTTCCACATAGGAGATCTAATCTAGTATACCGGCGGTGGTATACACCTACCGAGGAGTGTGGTCAGGGTAGAACTGACGCGAGGCGTTACCATGCTTTCACATATGGATCAACAATGGAGGCCGTGGGTTTTGTTTGAAACCCTTTCCCACTCAATATTTTGAAAAACATGCAAGTTTTGACAAATATGTATGATCAATATAGTATGAGTGGCACTCACCTATCCTATATGACATGTTATCAAATATGCATACAAAACATCCATCAATACATATTTATACATCCATGACATATCACAGAAAAAATAATTGACAGATAAATAACCAAGCCATGGTTCCATCTTAGAACAAAGAAAATAAAGATTATAAAATTCCATCCAAAGTATTCTTTGAGTCTTGAATTTTTGTTCCGTCTTCTTGTATCCATCTTTATGTAGCCTCTCTATTTATTTCTCATCCCATGAATCATTTAAAATTTAAATTCCAAGAATTTAAATTTTTAAACAATTTTAAACATCATGTATAATAATATGTAATTTCAAAATTTTCAAATTTTCAATTACATATTTTTAAACATGATTTAAAATTAAATCTCAAATTTAAAAATCAAAATTTTTCAATTTTTGAACTGTTGCACCACCGCCCCCAGAGGCCGCAGTCGCCGTGGGCAGCCCCTAGCCCCCGGGGGGCTGGTAGCCCACGGTCGCCCCTTGTGCAGCCCTACCGGGCTGCAGGCCAAGCCTGCAGTGCTAGGCTGCACGCCTAGGCTAGGTGCAATAGCCGGTAGTCTACAGGCAGCGCCTGCAGCCACAGGCTGCACGCCCAGGCTACGGCCAGCCTTGGGGAGGCCACAGCCACCCTCAGCTGCAGGCCAAGCCTGCGGCTGTGGGTGGTTATGGCCTACACAGGGGCTGCCGCAGCCCCATCCTGCCCGAGGGCAGGGGCTGCAGCCCCACCAAGGCCCGACGGCCTATCCCGATGGGTCGTGTTTCGTTTTTCGTTCTATATTCTAATTTACCCATTAGGATCTCCAAAAATTAATTTGAATCCCATTTAAATTGAAATTTTCCACACAATCAAAATTTCAACCTTTAAATTAAATTTAACTTTTGAGAAAAATAAATTACGGTCTTCAATCTTCAATCTACTCCAAGAATAATTACATAAAATCTAAACCGTTTCTGGTGTACAAAAATTCTAATCATAATAATTCTAAGAGACAAAATTAAAATCCATAGGAAAATTACAGTGTTAATAAACTGCTCCCATGAAAAATCCTAGATACAATTTTTCTAAATTCTAATGAACCATAACCGACATAAACAAACATGCTTCTAATAATTTAAAAAATTAAAATAACCACATACCTTATATATAATACATGATAACAACATAAAGGAAACCTAAAATTCTACTATCTAAATATCAAATCCATACATAAATAAAAAGACTAAGTAATTGTCTTATTTATGTACATGGCATAGTCATGAGATTGCTCTGATACCAATTGTAGGAAATTAAATCGATAAAAATGTATCAGAGTGGTGCAGCGGAATAATAAAGATTTTTCAGATCGTTAAATATCTCATGATGCCATATATAATAAACCAACAACAATTAAAACTCATACCTCAAGGACGCCAATCTGCAGGAGGAGAATGACCGGAGGGCTTCAACTAACTAGCCTTCTCTACTATTCTCCAATTCCTGAATGACTGACTGTGTGGGCACTCTGAACCTCGATTGGTATGCTAGCACTGCTAGTCTTCGTCTGACCACCCAGATTTCTAAAGAACTTATTGTCATGGTGAGTTATGCAACAATAAGCCTGCTCACCTGAGAGTCTGTGGTCTTAGAGAACCGGAGTGGCAGGACCTCTATTTATAGACCTGCATGAGGTGATTCTCTGAATTCGAATTGGATTAGGAGAAGATATTCTCCCTTATCCACAAGCACAAAATCTGAATTTTCCAAGGGGAAAATCCCAACAATAAATTTAGCCACTTTAGGATAATTCCACTCCAAATCTAAACAAGATTTTAACTAGAATTTTATCTCCTTTTTTCAACCAAAAAATCCAAAAATCCAAAGGGAAAATCACCACCAAAATTTCAGCCACTTTTGGATAAGGAAGAATCAAAATTCCACTAGGATTTTCAAGCTTGAATCTTATCTCATCCTTATCCAAAATAACCGAAAATCTTCTAGGAGATTTACTTCAAAAATTCGGCCATTATCAGGGAGGAGAGAATCCAAATTTGGCTGGGATTGAAATTTGAATTTTTCCTTGAACCTTATCCACAAAAATAAAAAAATTCATTGAGGATAATCCTCAAAATTTTCGTCCATATTTGGTTAGGATTTGGATTCAAAATTCAAGTAGGATTCTAACAAGATTTTCCTCTCCATATCCAACTCAAATTCGAATTTCATTCGTCGTGGATTTACCACAACAAATTCGAATCCCACTTGGACTGTGATTCAAAATTTGAATTTCAAATTTCAAATTTCGAATTTCAAATTCGAATTTCAAATTCGAATTTCAAATTCAAAATTCAAATTTCAAATTTCAAAATTCAAATTTCAAATTTCAAAATTCAAATTTCAAAATCCACAAAAAAGTTATATTTCAAATTCTTATTCTCATGGATAATTTTCTACAACTCCAATCCACTCTCAAATAAAATCATGGCAACTTTATTTGGAGTTCGAATAATTGTGTACTCTATTGTCCAAAACAAAATCTGAATCCAACCGGAGAGAATCTTGTCGACCATCCTTATCCTATGTCAACACCATCCATGCATAATAAACTAGTCAATAGCATACACAAATCAATTTGCCAAATGTTAAGGAATTATGTGGAGCTAGTATAGGGACCAATTGGACATATATAATCGGGCTCCCATAAATCCATATGATCAACATTCTTTACCGAACAACTCAATCATATGATCACTAATTTCAAAGTCACACCACTATACTGAACTCCCAATTATATACCGTATTACGTGAGCTTGTGACAAGCTATCGTCCAATGACCTTGTCATGTATGCAGAACCCTCATATGATATCCATGATCGACCTTAGGCCAAAGTCCGTTTAATCCTACTGATCAGACTATCTTAAAGTTCCATTATACTACCAAATAAAGAAAATGATTATTCACCATATGTGAATAAGAAGCCATCCGCCCAGCAGATGGCCCAAGGCCTTGTCCATTTTCACATTCAGTACAATGCCTTTAAGAGGATACCCTTAACTCCTCATTAGAGCGATGATTCCAATATCTGTAGACGAACCCTTCATCATATATAAGTCATGCACCTAACAAACCCGTCTATAAGCTTACTACCTCTGAGACGCTTTAGCCATTGGAACATCAAAGTACACAAGTCATATACATGAAGCTGTCCATCTACTCAGGATTAAGGTTACTACATAATGAACGTCAAAAGCAGATCGATCCACTTAAAGTGGACTTCGTAGATCAATCACGCTTTAGTCCCAATCTAATATGTCACCACCAAGCAACATATCTATGTCTCTACTTGGGAGTCTATGCTCCAGACAGTCAAGACAAACCGTCCCCTCTAAGGCTTTAGATAACATAATAGTCTTAACATGAGTTAGATGCTCGGTCTAACCTCATAGACTACAGACCATAGTTTAGACTACTAACTTTAGAACATTGTCTTCTCGCATATAAAAATCCATTGCATGCAACGTTCTAACAGTTTAACACAAGCAGTCAGGGAGCCATATTTACTTACATTTACTTTAACATGTAAATAAAATGAGGACAGATAGCAATGTAATGAATAACCTCTATATATAATTTTATTATCCAGTTCAAAATAAATACATCAAAATGTCTCTAATGCTTAGGGCATTTCCTAACATATTCCAATTTACCTGTTAGGATCTTTAAAAATTAATTTGAATCCTAATTAAATTGAAATTTTCCACACAAACAAAATTTCAATCTTTAAATCAAATTTAACTTTGGGAAAAATAAATTTTGCTCCTGTATCTTCAATCTCCTCCAAGAATAATTACATAAATTCCTATACTGTTTCTGGTGTACAAAATTCTAATCTTAAAAATTCTAAGAGACTAAAAATTAAAATCCATGGGAAATTATGGTGATGAAAAACCGCTCCCATGGTTACATAAAAATTCCTAAATACAATTTTTCTAAATTCTAAGGAACTATAATCGGCATAATCAAGCATGCTTATAATAATTCAAAAAATTAAAATAACCACATACTATATACTGTGACGCCTTGGACCTTGGCCATGCGAAGCCGTCGCGATCCGACTCCGTCGTCGACCAAGACAGCCCGTGCATCTCGTTGGGTCATCATTTTGAAACACTTTTACTTTGAATCTCTCATTTTCAGGGCCCAAAATTTTTGCCCATATTTTTTTTCTTTTTTAAAATACTTTCCTCACATGAAAGCTAAGTATGAAAGCCATATAAAATTTAAAACTAAACTTTAATTGTCTGTTGTACAATACAACATAATTTACAAAGATATATTTTTCTTTAACTTTGTTTTTTTTAAAATATATTCTCTTCAATTCACTATTTTAATGCTCAGCAGAAGACTGGTAGCAGGACCAAAATCCACAGGGGATTCCTTATCCCATTGACACTGCGTATCCTGCCGTTATCCAGGTAGCTTACTGGATAGGTTTCTTACCTGCAACATGAATAAACTGGTGAGCTAATAGGCTCAGTAAGTTCAAACATATGTACTATGATCACATAAGTTCAAAAACATCAAAAATAAAATTTCCTATGAATAATACTATTCATCTATGAATAGTACTATTCACTCATGAACAGTAATTTTAACTTTTGATCAGTGAGTAGTAACTTCGACTCTAACCAGTTACTATTTATGTCACCCTAACCGAGTCCACTACACTTACCGTTAGTGCCGGTTATGTTTAATTATGCTCAATTATGGCTTTTATAACATTTTTGGTCATTATCTTTGTTATGTTCTGGTGTTGAGCCCGTTTTGGCCTTGTACTGTTTTATTATGTGCACTGACTGTGAGGGGCCTTGGGAATGACCCTGATGGCTGATCCTCTCCAGTCCATCATCGCCCTAAGTAGTTTTGATGTCCCCAAAGGACCTTTAAACCTCCACCTTATTATTGGAGGCCGGTACGCCAAATATGGTTTTATTACCGTCTTTCACTTACAGTTCCTACTGGGTGGCATTAAACATCACCTCAAAGTCAGGAACCTTGGTTACCTGTAGGTCTTACATATTCCTTCTTAAAGTATGTGTTTTAAATTTAGTCACATTCTTTTTGTAGTGTACACACAGGTACACTTCTCAATTTATCATCTCTCGGGGTGTGTTAGTCTAACTACACCCTAATATCTGTAGGACTTAACAACTAATGTACATTTAGTACATATTTAAATATCACAGTATTTTATGTTGCAGACATGAAAATGCTTGAACTTACCACAACTGCGATAGTGTCCACCATCGGAAATCCTCCGCAGTTTTGTCTCTAGTTTGGGTTCCTATAGACAGAGTATTGTCTGTTAATACCCATCATCAATTATTGCTTTGGATATATTCATTTTGTTATAAATTTTACAACATGTTTCAACTCTTTTTGTGGTACACGGCTTGCAATATGCCCGTGTCCAAGCCGTTGTACCTCTCGGGTTTACACTACACGACCGTGTTCTAGAGTACACACGTGTACTTTATCATTTTAAGATTTTTAACTTTAAAATCTTAATTTTGGCCTCTGTAATCTTATTTAAAGCATTCTGGGTCCTTAAAGGTCCTTTTCGAGCCTTTCAAAAATTTTTGGTCAAAATGACCATTTTGCCCCTGACGGGTCTCGGGATCGTAACATTTTCGTTCTACCATTTTAACGGGATTTTCTAAGCCCAAATATCATAAAATAATATTTCTTAGGCTTCGGTATATTTTTACACCATTATTTGCTGCAAAATCGGTAACTATTCCTCACCCAACCCTCGAGTACTATTCATCTGACACCTAGGGTCATTTCTCGTTTTTCTAGCGTTTCGGAGCCTCCAATGGGTATTTTACTACTCTTGAAACGATTCTCATTTTGTTCCCAAGCCTTGGTTCCTAAGGGGCTCGATTTTTCTATCCCGTTCATAATTTTCCCCCTCGTTTCCTAAAATACCCCTAACGTGAATTTTTTCCTATTCTTGATATTTTAGTCATTAAAGGGTCGTTATACTATTCCTTTTTGGGTTTCATTTTCCATTATCGGTTCTAACATACCCAGGGTCTTGGTTTCATTTCCTAGCCTATATTTTACCCCTCGTTTCTCGAAATGCCCTTATGCCGTTTTAGAAATTTCGGCAGCATTTCCGCTTATATTTTTAGGTTTCCCCGGTGTTAGGTGTAATAATCGAGAAATTTTACTATTCTCAGAATATGGTAAATTGCATGTACACGATGAATTTTATGTTTAAAAAAAAATTTGAAATGTATGATTAATGTTGTGTAAAACGAGATAAAATGTTCTAACGATATTACAGATTAAGAATTCGGTGATGTAAAAGCATGCCGAATTGAGCTAAGTAAAAAAAGTGAACTATAAACCCTAGCAGGTGACTCAGGGTAAGCTGAGTGCACAAAAATAAGATAAAATACTGATAGTAGTGATTTTAGACGTGAGTGTGTGTGTGTGTTGCACACAATATCGAGAAGTTATTCTAGATGACCTCTTCTTGACCTAAAATTGATATATTTAGATTCAGCATGCTCAAATTAGTTAATTGAGCATGAAAAGTAATATTTGACCTGGATATATGCAGTATCAAGAAATTGGTCAAGATTACATTTTCTTGATATAAAATTGATATATTTGGAATCAGAATGCTCAAATTAGTCATTTGAGCACAAAAAGTAAATTTTGATCGGGAAATATGCAATATCGGAAAACTGGTCAAGATGACCTCGGATGAAGATAAAATTGATAAATTTGGATTCAGCACGCCCAAATTAGTTAGTATAGCCTATCAGAATGCTCAAATTAGTTAATTGAGCACAAAGGTAATTTTTGACCGGGAATTCGCAACACCGGAAACTAGTCGAAATGATCTCGGATGAAAACGAAACTGATATATTTGGGTTCAGCACGCCCAAATTAGTTAGGATAGCTCATGTTGAAGTTTTGGACAAAAAGTGTATAATAGGTCGAAATTGCAAAAAGAGGCCCCATATTTTCACTATCTAGATTTTTCTCCCCCACACATACACCTTCGGTGAACAGTAACCGACCACCGGAAATGGTGTCCATTTTCGACACCGCCAGTCTCGTTGGAAAGCTCTCGACGAGCTGAGTCCAACGGTGTGCTGAATCGATGGAACCGAAGCTAGAGAACGCCACACGCGCCGCCCGAAACCGCTGGTGGCTGGAACTTTCAAATGGCCGTATCTCCGTCGTCCGACCTCCAATCAAGATGAAACCGGTCCCGTTAGCTTCGTTTAGAAGAGCACTACAAAACCCAGCCAGTGGTTCGTCTCAATGGCTGTCGGATCGTGCTGCCGAAGCCACGACGTCACCGCCGTGAAACTCACTGTTTCTGGCCGAGTTGAAGGACGCTGGGGGTACCAAAATGATCAGAGTTCAATGGGGAGCAAAAGCCCTCAAACAATTTAGGGCAACAACCCCGGCATGGCGGAGATTCAACGCCGCCACTGTGGATCGAGTTTTCGAGGCCGATTATCGACAATCGGAAACTCCAATGGTGAAATTGACACCACCAATGGACTCCTCTCGTTGAGATCTTCAAGGTGGACACCTCCATTGTTCGCGCCGCCACTGTTCGCCACTGGTCAACACCAGAGTCAACGTCAGTCAACGTGGTCAACAGTGACCTGGGGGCAGAAAAATGAAGAATGGCCCGTTGGCATATTTTCAACGTTCTGGACACGTCCGCGGCATTAGAATTGCCAACCGAGATTTCGAACGTGAAGAGCAAAGATAAAAAGTTTACGTGGTTGAGACCGAACGATTCATCCGATCACTGACAGGATGATTTCGGTAGTGATTTTGTTTCCCTTCATTCCTTATTTCTGTATTGGAATGATTTATATGTAATTTGTATTCAAATTGTAAAAAGAAAAGGAAAAAAAAAGAGTAAAATGAATGAAATGTCAGAAAAAGAAAATGTATGAGAAATGTGAAAATTTTTATGTAAAAAGTTGAGTTTTACATAAAAATTAGGCGTCTGGTATAGCACATGGTAGAATAAAATAGGTTAGATGGTTTTGAGGCGTTTCCTAAACGCCGGAGACCTAGAAATTTAGTGGAAATGCTACCGAAATTTTGAAAATGGCACTAAGGGCATTTCGGTGAAAAACGAGAGGTAAATTGTGTTCGGTAATGGAAACCGAGACCCCTCGATGAGTTAAGCTCAGAAAATGGGAAATGAACCTTTGAAGAATTGTAAACCATCCCTCCGAGGTTGTGAAAATGTAACAGAACGGGAAAACCAATGTCAAGGGTATTTTAGGAAACGAAAGGTAAATTTGAGGTCGGGATGAAAACCCGAGCCCACTTGGTGTCTAAGGCTCAGGATTAGCATAATAAATGTTTCAGGAGTAGTGAAATACCCATTTAAGGCTTCAAAACGTGAGAAAAACGAGAAACGACCCTAGGTGTCGGAATAGTACCACCCGAGGGTCGGATGACCAATAGTCGTCTATGGAACAGCAATGAATGCTGTAAAAGTGTGTAAAAGCTTAAGAAACATTATTTTATGATATTTGGGCTTAGAAAATCCTGTTAAAAGTCATTGTGAGCATATGACGGTCTTGAGACCCGTTAGGGGTAAAATGGTCATTTTGATCAAAAATTTCTGAAAGGCTCAAAAAGGACCGTGAATGCCTAAGGATAGTTAAAATGAAATTATAAAAGTTAAATTTGGGTCTTAAACCAACAAAAAGTAGGATTACGATGAGAAATCAAATCAGGGACAAAATGGCAATTTTACCAAGAGTTAGTGTAAAAATGGAAAATGGGATTTTAGATTCCTAAGACCATTTACGGGAAATAAAACGTAGAATTTTTATGTTTTACTAAATTTTGAATATGAAATGAAGATTTAGAATAATCGTGGTTATTCCGCTTATAGGAACCCAATCCAGACACGGCAAAGGAACGTCTGCGGAGCCGGGGAAGGAAATGCTAGCGATAGTATCAGTAAGTTCAAGCATTTAATTGGCTGCAACATGAACTGACTATTGTATGTCTATTTTCATGTCAAGATGCGATGATGTAGATGTTATGAAAGTCATGTTATGAACTATGTGTTATGTCTAAGTCATATATAAATTGACTTGACATATTTATGTTGATGTGTTATATGCAGTAAGTTTAGACATTTAAATTTGTCTGTAACATGAAATATAGTGATACTGATTATGTACTAAGTGTACATTACGTATTAAGTCCTATGAACGTTTGGGGATTAGTTAGTGTAACATATCCCATATAAAGAGAAAGGAGAGTATTAAGTCCTATGGATACTTAGGGATTAGTTGGTATAACATATCCCATATAAAGAGAAAAGAGAATATGTAAGGCCTACGGGCGATGGAGGTTAATGACCTTGAGGTGACGATTAATGTAGCTTGGTCAGAATTATAATTGAAAGATGGTAATAAAACCATTTAAGGCGTACCGCCCCTCCAACGTTGTGGTGGAGGTTTTTCAGATCCTATGAAGATATAATAAGAGCTGTGGAGGAAGAAGTTCTAGGGTCGCTCCCTAGGCCTTCCCAGTCAGCGCGTAAAATAAACTATCGGTACTGCCACAGTGAGCTCAAACCAGAATATAAACAAAGATAGTGGTCAATAATGTGACAAAAGCCAAAAGTGAGCATAACCGACACTAGCACTAAATGTAGTGGACTCGGTTAGGGTAATGAGAATAGTACCCGGTTAGGGTAATGAGAATAGCAACTGGTTAGGGTAATGTGAATAGCAACTGGTTAGGGTAACAGTTACTATTTGTTGATCAGAGGTCAAAGTTATTGTTTGTGGTGAATAATACTATTCATAAATGAATAATATTATTCATAGGAAATTGTATTTTTGATATTTTGAATCTATGTGGTTCATGGTACGAGTATTTCATGTGTATGAATTTACTGTTACTAGTATATATTACTAGTAAATGATGTATTGTGAATATACTTACCAAGTATAATTAATTTTGAAATATGTATGATTATTCTGATGCCACAACTGGTATCAGATATGCTTTTTAATATATGGTAAGAGCTTTTATATATCATGTATTTATATTTGAACTCACTGAGCTTTAGCTCACGAGTTGGTCATGTTGTAGGTATGGAACCTGTAAGTCAGAATATTGGTTATGGATGACGGCGGGAGTTGCGTATGCCAAAGGGATAGGGAATCCACTGTGGATATGGTCCTGCTATAAGTTTTCCGCTGAGCGTTGAAAGAGGAGATTTGAAGAAAGAAAAGACATGTATTGCAAAAAGATTTGAATTATGTATTGTGTATAAAGTATGTTTGTACTTTTAAAAGTGACGAACATAGTTCAGTTTAATTATGTTATGTTACAACCAAGAAAAAGTATTTAAGAAAAAAAATGATTCTAAATTTTACAATGGGTTTAAAGGAAAGAAAAGAATTTAGGCGGCCTGACAAAGTTCACGAGCTATTTCAGTTGGCTAAGGAGCTTGATTGTAATAGTTTCGATGGGCCGAGGTCGGGGGCGCCACATTAGGCACGCTTCAGAACCTTGGTACCTGCCATGTACTATACTAGAGGCCTATTTTTATACAAAGTTACCAAACTTTGCATAAAAATTTTTCCACAATAACATCATTCAAATTGCAACATAAAATTCATCAATTTCCTTCAATTATGCCCCACGGTTTTCTCATGAAAATCAACACAACAATTTTTTTCACAATTGCTTATTTTCACCATTTATTCTTAGGGTTCCTAATGTACAATTCAACATTAAAAACCTAAGAATTTGTCATTCTAACCCTAGCCTTAAGCCACGGTTTTCATGCTTAAACATATAGGAAAATTTTCTCTTTATTCCTATGGTTTTTATTACTCATTTCCTCATCAAATCCATCACAAAAATTTCCCATTTTCCCATGTCTATTGCCCATGGATTTTCTATGAAACAAGCATTAAGATTTGCTTGTTTTTATTTCTAATTCATGCTTTCATCAACATATCACTAAATCAACATTATGCACTAAACAAATTATCAAACTTTCAACATTTTTCAACACCAATCAAGCCACAGTTTCACGAAGAAAATGAATGAAAAATTCTTCAATTTAGTGGCTCACCTTATCAATTCGAATCCTTGCAACTTGGTGAAGGTTTGAAAGTAAATTTGGTGTAGAAAGTTTATCAAATTTTTGGCTTAAACGAGAGGAGAGTGCACGACAAAAATGGGCAAGAGCTTGGCTACCTTTCTTCAATTTTTCCAAATGAATTTTTTTCATGCCTATTTATAGACAAAAGATGGAGGACCTTTTCGCAAAATCTCCCAACAATTTAATAATTGTTTAAGGACTTATTTGTAACTTTTTTAGGTCAAAATTAAAAATTTTTGCTGATTTTTTGCCTATTTGGTCGACCACTTATTTCTCCATTTTCTTAAAAAAAAAATTTCAAGTCATTTTGGGTTAATCTTGGCCATTGATCAAAGATGCCTTTAATCCTAGCCATTAATGCCACCAAACTTATCTAACAAGCTTTAAATTTTCATTTATTACATCATAGTTATGATGTCACCCATGACATCTACTAATTAATTCATGAATTAATTCGTAGTCAAAGTTTGACCGAAAGTCAAACCGAACGAAAATTTAACGAAGTCGCGTAGGCGGGTTTCTGGCGCCTCTGGTGCGATCGGTTTGCCTTATTTTGCTTCTGTTTGACCAGAATTCATTACCGTAAAATTTCATCTTTTAGTGCACTTTGGTGCACTCTTTAGGGTTTTTTTTTTGGCTCTGTTTTCGAGTCGTCTCACCCAATTCTATTCGGGAAGATTTTCCATCTCCGAACTCACACTCTTTAACACGATTAGAACATTTTCATATTATTCTCAACAGTATTAAAACACAACTTTTTCACATTTTATACATTAAAATTGTTATATACATACAATTTTAATTCATTTCGAGAATCTGAAAATTCTCGGTTTTGACATTCACCCCGCGCTCCCATGTAGCCTCTTCAACGTTGTGATTTTTCCACAGCACTTTGACTAATGGGATCGTCTTGTTCCTTAGGACTTTGTTTTCTCGTGCCAAAATTTGTATAGGCCTCTCTTTATACATTAGATCTTTCTGAACCTAGATCGGTTCATGTTTCAGTACATGGGACAGATTTGATATGTCTTCCGCAACATCGACACGTGAAACACATTATGCACTGCTGATATTTCTGGAGGTAATGCCAATTTATAGGCAACCTTCCCAATGCGTTTGATGATCTCAAAAGGTCCCATATATCTTAGACTCAATTTCCCTCTCTTACCGAAATGCACTATTCCTTTCATCAGCAAAACTCTTAAGAATGCGAAATCCCATTTGTTAAACTACAGGGATCTTTGTCTTTTATCCGCATAGCTCTTCTGTCGACTCTACGCAATCTTCATTCGTTGCTGTATCTTCACAACTGTATCAGTTGTTTCTTGCATAAAATCCATCTTGTATAGCTGCTTTTCTTATAGATCGTACTAGTAGACAAGTGATCTATAGGAATAAAATCGGTAAAAATGCATTAGAGTGGCACAGCGGAATAATAAAAATTTTTCAAGATCGTTAAATATCTCGTGATGCCATATATAATAAATTAACAATAATAAAACTCATACTCCAAGAGGATGCCAACTGTAGGAGGAGAATGACTAGAGGGCTTCAACCAACTAGTCTTCTCTACTATTCTTCAATTCCTGGATGGCAGAGTGTGTGGGCACTCAATTCCTCGATCGGTATGCTAGCACTGCTAGTCTTCTTTCGACCACTCAGATCTCTAAATAACTTATTGTCACGGTGAGTATTGCAACAATGAGCCTGCTCACCTAAGAGCCTGTGGTCTGAGAGAACTGGAGTGGCAAGACCTCTATTTATACACTTGCATGAGGTGATCCTCTGAATTTGAATTAGATTAGGAGAAGATTTTCTCCCTTATCCACTCACAAAAACTGAATTGTTCAAGGCCTTATCCACTAAAAGAATTCGGCCACCTTTTAGATTTTTGTATTCAAAATTCAAACATGATTTTAACTTGAATTTTATCACCCCATTTATCCACAAAAAATCTGAAAATTCACTAGGATATATCCACAAAATTTTTAGTCATAATATGATGGAAATAATCAAAATTCAAATAGGATTTTCTACCTTGAATTTTATCTCATCCTTATCTATAAAAAACCGAAAATCCCCTTGAGATTTTTCCTCAAAATTTCAGCCAATCTAGGGAGGAGAGAATCCAAATTCAACGGGGATTGAAACTTGAATTTTTCCCTACATCCTTATCCATAAAAACCGAAAATATCTAAGAGGATTTTCCTCAACAATTTTCGACCAAGTTATTTAGGATTAGGATTCAAAATTTAAGTAGGATTCAAACAAGATTTTCCTCACCATAGTCCAACTCAAATTCAAATTCTAACCTTATGGAATTATACACAAAGAATTCGAATTCCACTTGGACTGTGATTCAAAATTTGAATTTCAAATTTCAAATTTCAAATTCGAATTTCAAATTCGAATTTCAAATTTGAATTTCAAATTCAAATTTCAAATTCAAAATTTAAATTTTAAATTTCAAAATTTAAATTTCAAAATCCACAAAAAGTTGTATTTCATATTTTGTTCTCATGGATAATTTTCTACAACTCAAATCCAATCTTAAATAAAATCATAGCAGCTTTATTTGGAGTTCGAATAATTGTGTACTCTATTATCCAAAAACAAAATCTGAATTCAACCGGAGAGAATCTTGTTCACCATCCTTATCCTATGTCAACACCATCCATGCATAATCAACAAGCTAATAAGCATACACAAATAAATTTGCCAACAGTTAAGGAATTATATGGAGCTAGTAGAGGGACCAATTGGATATATATAATCGGGCTCCCGTGAATCTGTATGATCATCATTCTATACCGAACAACTTAATCATATGATCACTAATTTCAGAGTCACATAACTATAAACCTGAAACTGAACTCCCAATTATATACCGTATTACGAAAGCCTGTGACAAGCTAATGTCCAATGACCTTGTCATGTACGCAAAACACTCATATGATATCCATGATCAGCCTTAGGTCAAAGTCCGTTTAATCCTACTGATCAGGCTATCTTAAAGTTCCATTATACTACCGAATAAGAAAATGATTATTCGCCATATGTGAATAAGAAGTCATCTGCCCAGTAGACGACTCAAGGCCGTGTCCATTTTCATATCCAGTATAATGCCTTTAAGAGGACACCTTTAACTCCTTGGAGCTATGATTCTGATATCTGTAAACAAACACTTCATCGTATACAAGTCATGCACCCAATGAATCGGTCTATAAGCTTACTACCTCTGAGATGCTTTAGCCATTGGAACATCAAAGTACACAAGTCATATACATGAAGTAGTTCATTTACTTAAGATTAAGGTTATTGCATAATGAACGTCAAAAGCAGATTGATCCACTCATAGCGGACTACGTAGATCAATCACGCTTTAGTCCCGGTCTAATATGTCACCACCAAGCAACATATCTATATCTCTACTTGGGAGTCTATGCTTCGGATAGTTAAGACGAACCGTCCCTACCATGGCTTTAGACAACATAATAGTCTTAACATGAGTTAGATACTCGGTTTAACCCCATAGACTACAGACCTCAATTTAGACCGTTTACTTTAGAACATTGTCTTCTCACATACAAAAGTCCATTGCATGCTATGTTCTAACAGTTTTAACACAAGCACTCAGTGAGCCATATTTGCTTACATTTACTTTAACATGTAAATAGAATAAGGACAAATAGCAATGTAATGAATAACCTCTATATATAATTTATTCTTCAGTTCAAAATAAATACATCAATATGTCTCTCATGCTTAGGGCATTTCCTAACAATCTCCCACTTGTCCTAAGCCAGTAGATGTGCCTTGTTATGCATCCCCATCGCCTCTGAAGGCCTCTCAAGGCTTCTAGCCACTAAAGTCTTAGTAAAAGGATTGGCAATGTTATCCTCGGATGCAATCTTACATACATCTACTTGTCCTATCTCCATGTGCCCTCTAATAATATGATACCTCCGACCTATGTGCTTGGTCCTCTTGTGGTGCCAAGATTCCCTTGTGTTGGCAATAGCCCCAGTGTTATCACAATAAAGTGTGATAGACTTGTCAACACCCGGAATGACCTCATGGTCTCTAAAGAACTTACAGAGCCAAACCGCTTCTTTAAATGCCTCAGCCGCAGCCACATACTCAGCCTCCATCGTAGAGTCAACTGTGTAACCCTGCTTCACGCTCCTCCACACAATGGTGCCTCCTCCGAGTAAGAACACTAATCCTGATGTCGATTTCCTCGAATCCTTGTAAATCTGGAAGTCTGAGTTCGTGTGTCCTACAGGTGTTAGGTCCCCTCCAGAATACACCAGCATATAGTCCCTTGTTCTCTTAAGATACTTGAGTATATGTTTTACTGCTTGCCAGTGCTTAGTTACAGGATTCGCTTGATATCAACTCATCATACCTACTGCAAAATATATGTCCGGGTGAGTGCAAAGCATAGCGTGCATAAGACTACCCATAGTGAATGTATAAGGGACCTTACTCATACGCTCTCTTTCTTCCGATGTCTTGGGACAGTCATCCAATGAAAGTGTTAGACTGGCAATGGAAGGTTATGAACCTTTCTTTACCTCTTGCATTGCATATTTGTCAATTATTTTATCTATGTATGAAGCCTGGGATAATGCTATCATTTTGTTCTTTCGATCTCTAAAGAGATAAATGCCTGGAACATAATTAGCTTCATCCAAGTCCTTCATGTCAAACTGTTGGTGTAGCCAAAGTTTGACCGATGATAAGTTCCCTACATCATTCCCAATGAGCAGTATATCATCGACATGGAGTACTAGAAATGCCGTTTGACCTTCCTTGATACGTTTATAAACACAGGGTTCATCAACGTTCTACTCAAAACCAAATGTCTTGATCGCTTGATCAAATCTCTGGTTCCATGATCGGGATGCTTGCTTAAATCCATAAATGGATCTAAGCAACTTGCAGACTTTTCTTTCTTGGCCTTTTGCCACGAACCCTTCGGGCTATATCATGTAGATACATTCCTCAAGATGGCCATTCAAGAATGCCATCTTAATGTCCATTTGCTAGATCTCATAATCGAGAGCCACAGCAACGGATAGAAGAATACAGATAGACTTCAGCATAGTAATAGGCAAAAAGGTTTCATCATAATTGATTCCAGCCTTTTACGCGTACCCCTTTGCAACCAGTCTAGCTTTGAAAGTTTCTACTCTCCCTTCTGTATCCTTCCTTCTTTTGTAGACCCACTTGCATCTAATGGGTTTTATCCCATCCGGCAAATCTACAAGTTCCCAAACAGAGTTGGATTTCATAAAATCCATCTCATTGTTCATGGTCTGTTTTCAAGATTTAGAATCAACATCATTTATAGCTTCATCATAAGTGACCGGATCATCCTCATGCTCATGAGCCTCAGCCTAATATACCTCAGCATCATACATGAAGAAATTAGGCTTCTTTGCCACTACGACGAGGCACCCTAAATTGTTGATCGTCTACAGGTCTTTCACTGGAACTCGGACTTACATCCAATATCGAAATCTGTGGAGCAGTTCTTTCACCCGATAACTCCTCTAGCACCACGTTGCTTCGAGGCTTAAAGTCATTCATGTGACTTTCCTCCAAGAATGTCGTATGGATTGAAACAATGACTTTTTGTTCCTTCAGGTTATAGAACAGACCTCCCTTAGTTCCCTTAGGATACCCTACAAACATGCATAATTCTGATCTTGGTTCCAACTTCTTCGCATCCCCATCAAGTACATGTGCCGGCTAGCCCCATATTCTTATATATCTAAGGGAGGGCTTCCTGCCATGCCACAATTCATACGGAGTCCTAGGAATTGACTTGCTTGGAACCGGTTCAGAATATAGCACGCCGTTTATAATGCATACCCCCAAAATGATAACGACAGCATTGAATAATTCATCATGGACCGTACCATATCCATTAAGGTCCTATTTCTCCTTTCAGCTACACCATTCTGTTATGGAATACCAGGTGCAGTCAATTGGGATAATATCTCATTCTCTACAAGATGTCCTAGAAATTCATCGGAGAGGTATTTGCCACCTCGATTAAATCGAAGCGTCTTTATGGATTTACTTAATTACTTTTTCACTTCCGCACGATACTCTTTGAACTTATCAAAGGTTTTGCTCTTACGGTGCATTAGGTACGTATATCCATACCTCGAGTAATCGTCTATAAAGGAGACATAATACTCGAACCCTCCTTGTGCTGTGACGTTTATGGGGCCACATACGTCAGTGTGCACAATTTCTAAGAGTTCCTATGCGCTAGTACCCTTAGCTCCAAGAGACCTCTTAGTCATCTTACCCTCAAGACAAGACTCACATTGAGGAAGACGTACCTCCTCTAGAGATTCTAGAGGACCGTCCTTCACCGACCTTTGAATCCTATTCTGATTAATATGAGCAAGTCTTAAATGCCAAAGATACGCCTTGTTAGAGTGAGAAACTTTCAACCTTTTAGAGTTATTTATAAATTCGGTGTCAAGCAGTGAGTACATCTTTAGTTTGATCAAATATAGGTTTCCATCCATCCAACCAGAATAGATAAAAGACTTATTTTTATGAATATCAACTCTTTTACTAAAAGAAACTGAATAAGAATCCATTATTAAACAAGCTACCGATATAAGGTTCTTCCTAAAATTAGGAACATAAAAACAGTCTTTCAATAATATAAACCTAAATTCATCAAAATAAAGATATACGTCTCCCACTGCCTCAGCCACCACCAAGCTACCGTCTTTGGTCCGCAATGAGAGGCTCCTATTATGTAGACTTCTCGTTTCCACGAACCCCTGCATAGAAACACAAACATGATTAGTGGCACCCGAATCAATGACCCAAGTGTCTTTCGATTCTTCCACTAAACACGCTTCTAAATAGTGAAGTTCCTTACCTTCCTTGCCCTTGGTGGCTAAGAATTCCCAACAAGCCTTCTTAAAGTGATCTACCTTCCCACAGTGGAAGCACTGGGGCTTTTTAGGGTTCCTGGACTTCTTGTTCTTGTTCTTGTTCTTCTTCTTCCCATTCGAGACAGGAAGATTAGGAGAACTAGAAGCCACTTGCCTCTTATTTGGCCTCTTCCTCTTCCGTGAGAGTTTGGAAGATTCTGCCAAATTGGCCTCTCCTTTTGGTTGGACCACATCCCTGTTCTTGATCATCCGCTCATAAGCTTGGAGTTGCTTCATGACCTCGATTAGCCCTAACTCCCTTGTCACCAGATTATATGCGGCCTTAAACTCCACAAAATCTTTTGACAGTGTTTTGAACACCACGTCGATCTGGGTTTTGTAGTCTAGTTCAGCACCATTCTTGGCAGCCTCAGCAAAGAACCCTATTAGAGTGATCATATGGCCCTTTACTAGAGTACTTACCTTTTGCTTAGAGTTCATAATGTTGGTGATTGCAGACTGTCGAGCTAATTTTTCTTGGCCTCCGAACATGTCCTCCAGATTTTCCACGATCTCCCTAGTAACTTGATAAGTCTCATGCTGCTTTTGTAAAGCACTCATCATGCTAGCAACAATGTAGCATTGAGCTTTCTCATTGGATTCTCTCCAATGAGCACAGGCAACCGGGACCTCCTCAAGCAGTGTGTCAGGTTTGGGCTCAGGCAGGCATAGTTCGTCCAGCATGAACTTATTTCACTCGCAGCTGAGAACTATCAGTAGATTTCTTTTCCAGTCTTTATAATTATCGCCATTCAGCTTATTTTCAGTAAGTATTGAAACGAGGGGTGTCGGTGACATTTTGAACTGAAATAAAATTATACTATACATCACTACAAAGCCCAAGCAAATATAAAGATAATTTAGCAAATAAAACATACAAGTATATTCCTACATGAAACTTGAAAAACATGTAGCAATGCAACGGTAATTCTCAACACCTATTGCCCCAAGCCACCGAAGGGTGGTCATGAGACAAACAGCCGGAACATGGACCCCATCCAATTAATATATGTTGCCTTAAATCCTCCAAGGTTAAGACATATATTAATAACCGTTTATTTTGGCCACCAGTTTAGTTAACAGAGCTTCTAGGGAAGGTTAATAACTAAACGAGTCTTAAGTGTATAACCATTGTTTACATAGCCCGATCCACGTCCTACCAAGCCACCGAAGGGTGGTCATGAATAGGATCTACCGAACACATTTTCCACATAGGAGATCCAACCTAGTATACCGGTGGCAGTAAACACATACCGAGGGTTGTGGTCAGGACAGAACTGATGCGAGGTGTTGTCATGCTTTCACATATGGATCAACAATGGAGGCCGTGGGTTTTGTTTGAAACCCTCTCCCACTCAATATTTTGAAAAACATGCAAGTTTTGACAAATATATATGATCAATATAGTATGAGCGGCATTCACTAATCCTATATGACATGTTATCAAATATGCATGCAAAACATCTATCAATACATATTTATATATCCATGACATATCACAGAAAAAATAATTGACAGAAAAAATAACCAAGCCCTGGTTCTATCCTAGAACAAAAAAAAAAAAAATTACAAAATTCCATCCAAAGCATTCTTTGGGTCTTGAATTATGTTCCGTCTTCTTATATCCATCTTTATGTAGCCTCTCCATTTATTTCTCATCCCAAGAATCATTTAAAATTTAAATTTTAAATTCAAAATTCAAATTTGAATTTTTAAATTTAAATTTCAAATTCAAATTTGAAACAATTTAAATATCATGTGTAATAATATGTAATTTCAAAAAAAACTTTAAATTTTCAATTACATATTTTTAAACATGATTTTAAAATTAAATTTTAAATTTAAAAATCAAAATTTTCGTTTTTTGACCCATCGGCCCACGGGCCCCCGAAGGCCTGCAGTTGCCGTGGGCAGCCCTCGGGGGGGTTGGCAACCCACGGCCACAAGCTGGGTGCAGTCCAGCCGGCTACAGGCAACACCTACAGCCATGGGCTGCACGCCCAAGGCCTGGCCGGCCCTTGGGTGGGCCATGGCCACCCCTAGCTGCAGGCTTTGGGTGGTCTTGGCCTGGACAGGGGCTGCTGCAGCCCCATCCTGCCCGAGGGCAAGGGCTACAGCCCCACCAAGGCCGATGGCCTATCCCAAGGGGTCATGCCTCGATTTTCGTGTCATATTCCAATTTTCCAATTAGGATCTCTAAAAATTAATTTGAATCCTAATTAAATTGGAATTTTCCACACAATCAAAATTTCAACTTTTAAATTAAATTTAACTTTTGAGAAAAATAAATTACGGTCTTCAATCTTCAATCTCCTCCAAGAATAATTACATAAAATTTCCTAAACCATTTCTGGCGTATAAAAATTCTAATCATAATAATTCTAAGAGACAAAAAATTAAAATCCATGGGAAAATTACGGTGATAATAAACTGCTCCCATGGTTACATTAAAATTCCTAGATACAATTTTCTAAATTCTAAGGAACTATAACCGGCATAAAACAAGCATGCTTATAATAATTTAAAAAAAAATAAAATAATCACATACAACATACATAATACATGATAACAACATAAAGGAATCCTAGAATGTCACTCTCTAAATATCAAATCCATACATAAATAAAAAGAATAACTAATTGTCTAATTTATGTACAGGGCATAGTCAAGAGATGGCTCTGATACCAATTATAGGAATAAAATCAGTAAAAACGCATCAGAGCGGTGCAGCGGAACAATAAAAATTTTTCAAGATCGTTAAATATCTCGTGATGCTATATACAATAAATTAACAACAATAAAACTCATACCTCAAGAGGACGCCAACTGTATGAGGAGAATGACTAGAGGGCTTCAAGTCATTCTGACCACCCAGATCTCTAAAGAACTTATTGTCATGGTGAGTTGTGTAATAATAAGCCTGCTCACCTAAAAGTCTGTGGTTTAAGAGAACTGGAGTGGCATGACCTCTATTTATAACTTGCATGAGGTAATCCTCTGAATTCAAATTGGATTAGGAGAAGATTTTCTCCCTTATCCACTCACAAAAACTGAATTTTTCAAGGCCTTATCCACTAAAAGAATTTGGCCACCTTTTAGATTTTTGCATTCAAAATTCAAACATGATTTTAACTTAAATTTTATCTCCCAATTTATCCATAAAAAATCTGAAAATTCACTAGCATATATCCATAAAATTTTCAGCTATAATGTGATGGAAAGAATCAAAATTCAAATAGGATTTTCTAGCTTGAATTTTATCTCATCCTTATCCGTAAAAAACCAAAAATCCCCTTGAGATTTTTCCTCAAAATTTTGGCCAATCTAGGGAGGAGAGAATCCAAATTCAACTGGGATTGAAACTTGAATTTTTCCTTGCATCCTTATCCACAAAAACCGAAAATATCTAGGAGGATTTTCCTCAACAATTTTCAACCAAGTTAGTTAGGATTAGGATTCAAAATTCAATTAGGATTCAAACAAGATTTTCCTCACCATAATCCAACTCAAATTCGAATTCTAACCTTGTGGAATTATCCACAAAGAATTCGAATTCCACTTGGACAGTGATTCAAAATTTGAATTTCAAATTTCAAAATTCAAATTTCAAATTCAAATTTCAAATTTCAAATTCGAATTTCAAATTTAAATTTCAAATTCAAATTTCAAATTCAAAATTTAAATTTCAAATTTCAAAATTCAAAATTCAAATTTCAAAATCCACAAAAAGTTGTATTTCAAATTTTGTTCTCATGGATAATTTTCTACAACTCCAATCCAATCTCAAATAAAATCATAGCAACTTTATTTGGAGTTCGAATAATTGTGTAATCTATTATCCAAAAACAAAATCCGAATTCAACCGAGAGAATCTTATTCACCATCCTTATCCTATGTCAACACCATCCATGCATAATCAACTAGCTAACAAGCATACACAAATAAATTTGCCAACTGTTAAGGAATTATATGGAGCTAGTAGAGAGACCGATTGGACATATATAATTGGGCTCGTGTGAATCCATATGATCATTATTCTGTATCGAACAACTCAATCATATGATCACTAATTTCAGAGTCACACCACTGTAAACATGAAACTGAACTCCCAATTATATACCGTATTACGAAAGCTTGTGACAAGCTAATGTCCGATGACCTTGTCATGTAAACAAAACCCTCATATGATATCCATGATCAGCCTTAGGTCAAAGTCTGTTTAACCCTACTGGTCAGGCTATCTTAAAGTTCCATTATACTACTGAATGAGAAAATGATTATTCATCATACGTGAATAAGAAGTCATCTACCTAGCAGACGACCCAAGGCCTTGTCCATTTTCACATCCAGTATAATGCCTTTAAGAGGATACCTTTAGCTCCTCGGAGCTATGATTCTGATATCTGTAAACAAACCCTTCATCGTATACAAGTCATGCACCCAACGAACCAGTCTATAAGCTTACTACCTCTGAGACGCTTTAACCATTGGAACATCAAAGTACACGAGTCATATACATGAAGGAGTTCATTTACTCAAGATTAAGGTTATTGCATAATGAACGTCAAAAGCAGATTGATCCACTCATAGCGGACTACGTAGATCAATCACGCTTTAGTCCCGGTCTAATATGTCACCACCAAGCAACATATCTATGTCTCTACTTGGGAGTCTATGCTTTGGACAGTCAAGACAAACCGTCTCCACCATGGCTTTACACAACGTAATAGTCTTAACATGAGTTAGATGCTCGGTTTAACCCCATAGACTACAGAACTTAGTTTAGACTGCTTACTTTAAAACATTGTCTTCTTGCATACAAAAGTCCATTACATGCTACGTTTTAACAGTTTTAATACAAGCAGTCAGTGAGCCATATTTGCTTACATTTACTTTAACATATAAATAGAATAAGGACAAACAACAATGTAATGAATAACTCTATGTATAATTTTATTATCTAGTTTAAAATAAATACATCAATATGTCTCTCATGCTTAGGGCATTTCCTAACATGATCTACACTTCCTTCCATATAGAGCTTCATAGGGTGCCATTCCTATAGAAGCTTGGTAGCTATTATTATATGAAAACTCTACCAATGGAAGTTTCTTATTCCAACTTCTCGGGAAATCTATTGTACATGTACGAAGCATGTCTTCTAGCGTTTGAATTGTCCGTTCAAGTTGCCTGCCTGTCTACAGATGAAATGCCATACTCTGACGTGCTTCCGTTCCCATAGCTTCTTGCACATACTTCCAGAAATTCGAAGTAAATCGTGCATCACGATCTGATACAATGGACTTAGGAACACCGTGTAACTTGACGATATGGGTTACATAAAGGTTTGCCAACTTTTCTAGTGAAAATATCATTTTCACTACTATGAACCTGGTCGTCTTTGTCAATCTATCGATAATAACCTAAATGGCGTTGTAGCCTTCTTGGGTTTTTGGCATTCCTACCACAAAGTCCATTATAATATGTTTCTATTTCCATTCGGGAATCTCTAACGGCTCTAATTTTCCGCTTGGGTGCCGGTGTTCAGTCTTAACTTTTGGGCACATCATACATCGACTTACAAATTCTGCAATGTCTTTCTTCATTCCTTTCCACCAAAATTGTAACTTTAAATCCTGGTACATCTTGCTAGCTCCGGGATGCACTGAATATGGCATTTCATGGGCTTCTGCCATAATCCGACTTCTTAATCCTTCCTCATTAGGAACATGAATTCTTCCCTGATGTAGGATCAATCCATCTTTATTCACTCTTTCCTGATGACTTTCTTGATTGGGATCTCGCTTTTGAGCCTCTCTAATGTCCTCATATAACAACGATTCCAATTGAAATGCAGCCAATCTTCCAGATATCAGTTCCATCTTCAATGCATTGATCTCTTGCTGCAATAGCCTTGGTAGCTTTTTAATCGGCAGTTGCTGTGAAATAGTGGATTCTTTACTTAACGTATCTGCAACATGATTAGCTTTTCCAGAATGGTATAGGATTTCACAATCATTATCCTTTCCCAGCTCCAACCATTTTCTCTGTCACCTATTCAACTCCTTTTGCATGAAGAAATATTTTAAACTCTGGTGGTCAGTATAAATTTGACACTGAGCTCCATATAAATAGTGTCGCCAAATCTTCAATGCGAACACTACTGTGGCAAGTTTCAGATCATGTGTGGGATAATTTCTCTCATGGTCCTTTAATTGACACGAGGCATAAGCTATCACCTTTTCACCTTGCATCAGGATAGCTCCTAATCCCATCTTTGATGCATCGCTGTAAATCACAAACATCTCCTCTTTTGTAGGAAGTGTAAGGCTTAGTGCGCTTGTTAATCGCTTCTTTAACTCCCAGAAGCTCCTTTCACACTCTTCAGTCCACTCATACTTCCTCTCTTTGCGTGTAAGGGCCGTGAGAGGTGCGACGAGTCATGCGAATTCCTCTACAAATCTTCTATAATAGCTAACTAAACCTAAGAAACTCTGTATTTCTATCACGCTCTTAGGTGCGGGCCATTTATTGATCGTTTCTACCTTAGTAGGATCCACGATGATTCCTTCCTTGGAAACCACGTGTCCAAGGAAATGTACTCTATCTAGCCAAAATTCACACTTGGAGCATTTCGCATAGAGTCGGTGCTTCTTTATCGTCTGCAAAACGATCCGTAGATATTCTTCATGTTCCTCACAAGTCTTTGAATATATAAGTATGTCATCGATAAACACAATGACAAACTTATCTAGAAATTCTTTAAAGACTCAGTTCATCAAATGCATGAACATAGCTGGCGCATTTGTTAACCTAAACAGCATCACAAGAAATTGATAATGACTGTAATGAGTCTTAAATGCAGTCTTGTGGATGTCGCTCTCCTTGATTTGCAGCTGATGATATCCTGATCGCAGATCGATCTTGGAAAATACTATTGCGCCTTTAAGTTGATCGAACCAGTCATCAATTCTAGGTAAAGGATACCTATTCTTGACAGTGACCTTGTTCAATTCCTGATAGTCGACGCACATATGAAACGTACCATCCTTCTTCTTGACAAACAACACCAGAGCACCCCATGAGGAACAGCTCGGACAGATGAATCCTTTGTCAAGAGGTTCTTTTACTTGCTTTTGTAACTACTTCAACTTCACCGATGCCATTCGGTATGGCACCTTTGAAATAGGTGCAGTTCCTGGCATCAATTCGATCTCAAAGGAGATCTCTCGCTCAGGCCATAATCCTGGTAATCCTTCGGGGAAGACATCAAGGAACTTGTTCACAATAGGAACATTTTCAGGCTGAAGTTTCTATTCTTCCGTCGCATCCACTATGTATGCTAAGTATCCAGCACAGCCGCTAGACATTAGCCTTCTTACTTCTATCAAATTAATCATCGTCTTCCTCGGTTTACATGACGATCTGACATATTCAAAGCCGTCTTCTTGGTCGGGTCAGAACATTATCTTCCACTTCTGGCAATTGATCGTGGCTTGATACTTTTCTAGGAAATCCATTCCTAGTATTACATCATAATCAACAAGTTCCATCACGATCAATTTTGCATATAGCTCCCTATTTGCCACAATTATTAGTACATGAGGTAACCAATAATTGGACATCAATACTTTTCCTAAGGGTAGAGCCATTCTAAAGGTAATACCCATGTTGTCTTTTAGATATCCTATCTTATTTGTAAACTCGTATGAAATAAATGAATGTGTAGCTCCAAAATCAAATAAAATAGATGCCAAATGATTAGGGATAGAAAGCTGACATGTCACTACATTAGACGTCCCGACTTCCACGTTCTCTTTGGTGTAGACCATAACGCGAGCATCTGCACGAGGTAAATAGTCCAGTCTTTCCTACACCTTTGAAGATGAAGGGCCTTCAATCTTTGCTTGCATTGCATGTGCCTGGGGACGTTGCTGCTGTGGCTGGAACATTCCTTGCACATTTTGCCTATTTTCAGGACAATTCTTTGCAAAATGGCCTTCCTTTCCACACTAAAAATAGGCATTCCGAGCAAGTCTACATCGGCCTAAATGTCTCCTCCCATAGACAACACAGTCATGAACAACAGCTAAAGCATTATTATTCAACTTCTATTGTTGATTCCTATTCCCAGAATTATTTCCCTTCCTCTTTCCTTGAGATTGTTGGCCAAAAGTACTTGATTCTCCAGCCTTAGCGTTCTGATTCAGTTTGTTCCTTATCTAACCTGAGAACCAGCTTGTACTGCTTTGGCCAAGACTTTTTCCTTCTTCTTGGCATCCCAAATCTTCTCCTTCTCTTCCCTCTGCTGAGCTAAGTGATATTCGGCTCGCAAAGCTCGACTCACATAGTTCGCTATAGTAGTGGATGGTGTCAACCCACTATCTACTAGGGCTGTGGTGTTGAGTCTAAACATCCTGAGTTTCTTTTGAATTTTCTCCCTCTCTATGGAGACAACATATGGATATAATTAGGACAATTGGTCGAACTTTTGACAAACTTCAATTACTGTCATATTTCCCTGCTTCAATTCTGCAAACTCCCTCTATTAGGGTCACAGTAATGCGGGGTCGTAATATTTTTGATTAAGTTATTCTAAGAAGTCTACCCATGGCATTGTACCCACGTTCCTTCTTAGCTTGCCAGTGTCCCACCAAAATCGCGCATCTTTCTTCAACACAAAAGATATACACATGATCCTTTCTTAATCATTCAGATTCATAAATTCTAGGATCATATGGGGTGTGGCGCCCTGAATCCAACCACACTAAAACTGTCATGAATCGACTCTGTTGCTGGCCAAGACAGTCCATGTGCCGAATCTAGATTGCCATTTAAAACTCTTTTTCTCTCAACTCTTATTTTTCAGGGCCCAAATTTTGCCCATATTTTTTTTTTCTTTTTGTATACGTACTTTCTTTACAAGAAGGCCAAGTACATAAGCCATATAAAAATATCATACTAATTTTTTGTTGTCATTTTGAGTACAACATAATGTTCAACGTACAATATATATGTACTGTATTTTTCAAAACACATTCTCTTCAATTCACTAACTCATCGCTCAACGGAAGACTGGTAGCAGGACTGAAATCCACAGTGGACTCCCAATCCCATTGACACGCATTCATCCTGCCGCCATCCATTAGTCTACTGGATAGGTTTCTTACCTGCAACATGAACAAACTAATGAGCTAACAGGCTCAGTAAGTTCAAACATACTTAATAAGAATCACATAGATTCAAAAACAACAAAATTACAATTTCCTATGAATAGACTATTCATCCGTGAACAATACTATTCATCATGAATAGTGACTTTGACCCTTGATCGATGAATAGTAACTGTTACCCTAACTAGTTACTATTCACATTACTCTAATCGATTACTATTTATACTACCTTAACCGAAAGCACTAGACTTAGTGTTAGTGTCGATTGTGCTTAATTATGGCTTTCATCATATTATTGACTATTCTTTCTATTTAGCATTGAGCTCATTATGACAGTACCGATAGTTTATCTTGTGCACTGACTAAAAGGGCCTAGGGAGTGACCCTAGAGTTTCTTTCTCTCCAGCCCTTATTGTGTCCCCGTAGGATCTGAAAAACCTCTACCACAACGCTAGAGGGGCGGTATGCCTTAAATGTTTTATTACCATCTTTCAATTAAAATTCTGACCAAGTAACATTAATCGTCACCTTAAGCTCACTAATCTCCATCGCCCGTAGGCCTTAGATATTCTTTTCCTTTTATTTTATGGGACATGTTATACTAATTAATCCCCAAATATCCATAGGACTTGATACCTGATGTACAACTAGTACATAACAAAGTAATATAGAATTTCATGTTGCAGACATGAAAATACTTAAACTTATTAACAATGCGATAATGTCCACTTCCGGAACTCTTCCACAGTTCTATCTCTAATTTGGGTCCCTACAGACATAATATTGTCTGTTAATATCCTTTATTAATTACCACTTTAAATATATTTATTTTGTGATAAATTTTACAAAATATTTCAATTTTTTATGTGGTACACGGTCTGCAACATGCCCGTGTCCCTGACTGTGTACCTCTCGGTTTTACTTTACACGATCGTGTTCCACTGTACACACCCGTGCACTATTTAAACTCTAGATTTTTAACTCTAAAATTTTATTTAGGTCCTTTACGGTCCTTTACGAGCCTTTCAAAAAATTTTGGCCAAAATGACTATTTTGCACTTGACTGGTCTCGAGACCGTAACTATTCTGTCTTATCATTTTTCTCGAATTTTCTAAGCCCAAATATCTTAAAATAATATTTCCTAGACTTTTGTATCATTTTATAGCTTAATTTGCTACAGAATCTCAATTATTTATTTTCCAACCCTCAGTTACTATTCACCCATCACCTAGGGTTGTTTCTTGTTTTTCTAGCGTTTCGAAGCCTCAAATGGGCATTTTACTACTCCTAAATATTTTTCATCCCGTTCCCGACCCCCAGTCCCCAAGGGGTTTGGCTTTCCTATCTCGATCTAATCTTTCTGCCTAGTTTCCTAAAATACCCTTAACATGAAATTTTTTCCGTTTTTAGGCATTTCAGTCATTAAAGGTCGATTTACTATTTTCTTGGGTTGGTTTTCCATTTTCAATCCTAACCCACCGAGGGATCTCAGTTTCCTTTCTGAGTCTAATATTTTTACCCTTTTGTTTCCTGAAATGCTCTTTTGTCGTTTTAGAAATTTTGGCAACATTTCTGCTTATATTTTAAGGTTTTCCCGGTGTTAGGTATGCCTTAGAACCTTTGTACTTGCCACATACTATACCAGAGGCCTATTTTATACAAAGTTACCAAACTTTGTATAAAAATTTTCCACATTAACCAGTATTAAAAATTCAACACACATCATCAAATTCTTTCCAAACCTAGCCTCCGTCTATCATGTTAATCATCACCAAATATTTTTCATCACCTTAAGTAATTATCACATATTATTCTTAGGTTTTTCAATGTACATATCCACATCAAAACCTAACAAAATTTTCATTCCAACCCTAGCATTAGCCACGGATTTTCCATGCTAATTTGCATAGAAAATTTTGTTTTCTTTCCTAGGGTTTTATCAACATTATTCAACACTAAAAATTTTCCATTTTCTAGTGTTTATCACCCATGAATTTTAGCATGAAAATGCATCACAATTTCTTGTTTCCTTATTCTAATTCATGCTTGAATGAACATAGTATCAAACTTACATATTCATTTAACAATTCACCAAAATTTCCACATCATTTTCCATACCAATAGTGCCACGGATTTCATGGAAACCAAGCATAAATTTTTGCTTGTTTCTTAAAACTAATTTATGCTTCAAACTCTAAAACACCAAACTAATCATAACATCAACAAAACATCAAGTTTTTCAATGTTTTCTACACCTCTATACCCATGGATTTTCGCTAAGAAAACACATGAAAAATGCTTCAATTTAGAAGCTAACCTTATGAACTTGTTCCGTTGCAACCTTGGTTATGATAGAAGGCCATTTTTGGTAAGAAATTTTGGAAATTTTTGGCTTGGAGTGCACTTAAGGGGCACGGCTTTTGGCTATAGGAAATTGGCAAGTGTTTGGCCACTTTTCTTTATTTTTTTTGAATGAATTTTGAAGCCTATTTATCGGCAAAAGCAAGGGACCTTTTGGTAATTTTTTTCCAACAATTTCCTATTTGTTCAAGGACTAAAATGCAATATTTTTGGGCTAAAAATAAAATTTTTTTTGCTGCCCTCTTTCTAGGTGGCCGAATGGCCTTTTTTCAAAATTTTTAAAATTTTTTCCATGTCTTTTTGGCTAGATCTTGGCCATTGATCAAAAAGACAATAAATCCAAACCTTATACCTTTCCAAAATACTTTCCAAGCCTAAAAAAACTATATTTATGACATCATAATTGTGATGTCATCCTATAATATATATGGATTAATTCACTAATTAATTTGTGGTTAAATTTTGACCAAAAGTCAAACTGAACGAAACTTTACCGAAATCGCATAGGCGGGTTTCGGACACCTCCGGTGCAATCGGTTTGTTTTATTTTGCTTCCATTTGGTTAAAATTCTCTACTGTAAATTTCTATCATTTTAGTGCATTTCAGTGCACTTTCTAGGGTTTTTAGCTCTGTTTTCCAGCCGTCTCACCCGATTCTATTCGATAAGATTTTCCATCCCTGAACTCACTCACTTTACCACTGCCAAAACATTTTTACAGTATTCACAACAGTATTAAAACATAACTTTTTCATATTTTATTCATTAAAATTGATGCATATATACAATTTTAATCTACTCTGAGAATCTAAAATTCCCGGTTATAACATTCACCCCTCCTTATAAAATTTTCGTCCTCAAAAATTTAGAACAAGTGGGGATACAAATTTCTAATTTCGTCTTCTCACTCCCATGTAACCTCTTCAATGTTGTGATTTCTCCATAGTACTTTGACTAATGGGATCATTTTGTTCCTCAAAACTTTCTCTTCTCATGCCAGAATTTGAACAGGTCTCTCCTCGTAAGTTAGATCTTCCTGAATTTGGATCGGTTCATGTTTCAACACATGGGACGGATCCGATATATATTTCCGCAACATCGATATGTGAAACACATTATGTACTACCAACATTTCTAGAGGTAACACCAGCCTATAGGCAACTTTACCAATATGTTCAATAATCTCATATGGTCCAATATATCTCAAACTCAATTTCGCTTTCTTTCCGAACAGCATCATTCTTTTTAACAGCGAAACTCTTAGGAATACGAAATCCCCTTCATTGAATTCTAAGGATCTTCATCTTTTGTCCACATAACTCTTCTATCGGCTCTGGGCTATTTTCATCCGTTGTTGTATTTTTGTAACTACAGCCACTATTTCTTGTATAAAATATGTCTTATGCAATCGTTTTCCTTGTAAATCATACCAATGAATTGATGATCTACACTTCCTTCCATATAGAGCTTCATAGGGTGCCATATCTATCGAGACTTGGTAGCTATTATTGTACAAAAACTCTACCAATGGAAGTTTCTCGTTCTAGTTTCCTGGGAAATCTATTGTACAGCATGAAGCATGTCTACCAACATTTAAATGGTTCGCTCAGATTGCCCATCCATTTACGGATGAAATGATGTGCTCAGACGCACTTCTATTCCCATAGCTTCGTGCACATATGTCCAGAAATTCGAAGTGAATCATGGATCGTAATCTGATACAATGGATTTGGGAACTCTATGTAACTTGACTATATGGTTCACATACAAGTTTGCTAACCTTTCCAATAAAAAGGTCATCTTTATAGCAATGAACCTTGCCATCTTTGTCAATCTGTCAACAATAACCAAAATGGCATCATAACCTTCTCGGGTTTTTGGCAGTCCTATCACAAAGTCCATCGTAATATGTTCCTATTTCCATTCAAGAACCTCCAACGGTTCTAGTTTTCTACCTGGATGACGATGTTCAGCTTAACCTTTTAGTACGTCATGCATCTGCTTACAAATTCCGTAATGTCCTTCTTCATCCCTTTTCACTAGAACTGTAGCTTCAAATCCTGGTATATCTTGTTGGCTCTGGGATGTACTGAATACGGCATTTCATGGGCTTCTGCCATAATTTGCCTTCTTAATCCTTCATCATCTGGAACTTGAATTCTTCCCTGATGTAGGATTAATCCATTTTTAGACACTCCCTCTTAAGGACTTGCTAGCTTCAGGTCTCGTTTCTGAGCCTCTTTGACATCTTCATAGAGCGTTGATTCCAACTGTAATGCAGCTAATTTTCCAGCTATCAGCCCCACCTTCAACGTGTTAATTTCCTGCTGCAATGGCTTTGGAAGTTTTTCAATTAGCAATTGTTGCGAGACAGTAGATTTTCTACTTAATGCATCTGCAACGCGATTGGCTTTTTCGGGATGGTAGAGGATTTCAGAATCATAGTCCTTTACCAACTCCAGCCATCTCCTTTACTGCATATTTAGCTCTTTTTGTGTGAAGAAATACTTTAACCTTTGGTGGTCTGTATAAATCTGACACTGAGCTCCATATAGATAGTGTCGTCAGATCTTCAGTGCGAACACTGCCACGGTAAGTTGCAAATCGTGCATGGGATAATTTCATTTATGGTCCTTTAATTGACGCCAGGCATAGGCAATTACCTTGTCACCTTGCATCAGGACAGCTCCTAATCCTATTTTTGAGGCATCACTGTAAATTATGAACATCTCCCCTTCAGTAGGAAGTGTCAGTATCGGTGCACTTGTTAGTCGTTTCTTCAGTTATCGGAAGCTTTTTTCACACTCTTCAGTCCATTCATACTTCTTTTCCTTACGTGTAAGAGCCATAATAGGAGTGACAAGTCATGCGAATCCTTCAACAAATCTTCTATAATAGCCAGCCAAACCTAAGAAACTTCGTATTTCCGTTACATTCTTAGGTGCTGGCCATTCATTGATCGCCTCTACTTTTCCAAGATCCACGGCGGTTCCTTCCTGAGAAACTAAATGTCCAAGAAAATGTACTCTATCTAGCCAAAATTCACATTTAGAAAATTTGGCATAGAGTTGATGCTTCCTTATCGTCTTCAGGACAATCTTTAGATGTTCTTCATGCTCCTCGCGAGTCTTTGAATATATGAGCATGTCATTGATAAACACAATGACAAACTTATCTAGATACTTGTTAAAGACTCGATTCATCAATCTATAAATATAGCTGGCACATTTGTTAATCGAAACGGCATCACAAGAAATTTGTAATGACCGTAGCGGGTCTGACATGCAATCTTGTGGATATCACTCTCCTTGTTCCGCATTTGATGGTATCCTAATCGTAGATCGATCTTGGAAAACACCGCTACGCCTTTGAGTTGGTCAAACAAGTCATCAATTCTAGGTAACGGATACCTATTCTTGACAGTGACTTTGTTCAACTTCATGTAATCAATGCACATGCGGAAAGATCCATCCTTTTTCTTCACAAATGACACTGGAGCACCCCATCGAGAATAGCTCAGATGTATAAATCCTTTGTCAAGAAGCTCCTTCAGCTGCTCCTGTAACTCTTTTAATTTTGCAGGTGCCATTCGGTATGGTGCCTTTGAGATAGGTGCAATTCCTAGCATCAGTTCGATCTCAAAGGAGATTTCTCATTCAAGCGGCAATCCTGGTAATTCCTCTGGGAAGACATCAATGAATTCCTTTACAATAGGAACATCTTCGGGTTAAAGTTTCCATTCCTTCATCACGTCCACTATGCATGCTAAGTATCCAGCACAACAGCTCGACATTAGCCTCCTTGCTTTCATCGCGTTGATCATTATCTTCCTCGCTTTGCATGACGTATCGATGTATTCAAATCCATCTTCCTGGTCAGGTTGAAACCTTATCTTCCACTTCCGGTAATCGATTGTGGCTTGATACTTCCCTAGGAAATCCATTCCTAGTATTACATCATAGTCGGCAAGCTCTATCACGATCAATTCTACATACAACTCCCTATTTGCCATAATTATTGGTACATGAGGTAACCAATAATTGGACATCAAGACTTCCACTGAGGGTAGTGTGGTTCTAAATGTCATACCCATATTGTCCTTAGGATATCCTATCCTATTCATAAATTGGTATGAAATAAAAGAATGCGTAGCTCCAAAATCAAATAAAACAGACGCCAAATTATTAGCGATAGAAAGTTGAACTGTCACTACATTTGACGTCCCGGCTTCCACATCTTCCTTTGTATACACCATCACTCGAGCATCTGTATGGGGTAGGCCTTGTGATCTTTCCTGTCTCTCTGTGGATGAAGGGCCTTCCACCTTAGCCTGTAGTGAATGTGCCTAGGAACGTTGTTGTTACGACTGAGATGAACCTTTCATATTTTGCCTATTTTCAGGACAGTTTCTGGCAAAATGACCATCTTTTCTACATTGAAAACAGGCATTTGGGGCAAGTCTGCATCGACCTGCATGTCTTTTCCCACAGATTACACAGTCTCAAACAATAGGGCCAGCATTGTTGTTCAACCTCCGCTGCTGGTTCCTATTTCCAGAATTATTCCCCTTCCTTTTGCCTTGTGACTATTGGCCAGAAGTACTTGCTTGTCCAGCCTTAGTGTTTTGATTCTGCTTGCTACTCTGTCCAACCTAGGATCCAACTTGTACAGCTTTGGCCAATACCTTTTCCTTCTTCCTAGCATCCCAAATCTTTTCTTTTTCCTCCTTCTATTAAACCAAATAATATTTAGCCCTCAACACTCTGCTTACACAATCAGATACAGTAGTGGGCGGCATCAATCCGCTATCCACCAATGCTGAGATTTCAGGACGGAACATTCCCAATGTCTTCTGGATTTTCTCCCTTTTAGTAAAGATAGCATACAGGCATAGTCAGGACAACTGGTCGAACTTGCTACAAACTTTGATCACTAACATGTCCCCATGCTTTAATTCTGTAAACACTCTTTGTTATGTTCGCAGTAGTGCGGGATTATAATACTTCTAATTGAATTCTTCCATAAAATATATCCATGACATTGTGTACATGTTTCTTCTCAACTTGACTGACTCCCACCAAAACCTTGCATCCTTCTTTAGAACAAAGGACGTGCACATAATCTTTTCTTGGTCATTCAACTCCATAAATTCCAAGATCATATGGAGTGAAGATAACCATTCTTTTGCCTCTAATGGGTTTGTGGAACCCTCAAACTCTAGCGGCTTCATTCGTCGGAATCGTTCATACAATGGCTCCTGATTGACTTGGGGTTGCAGTTAGGGTTCTACTATTTCGATCTCAGGTTTAGTTGGTGGCACTTCTCGTTTAGGTGCTTCCATGGGTGGGTTTTGGTCTCCTTCCTGGTCTTGTCTCTGCTCTATCTGCTCTAGCATTTGCCTTAGCTCAGTATTCGCTTTCATTTAAGCCTCCAACATGGCTTCTAGTTCATCTACTCTTTCTAGCAGGACTGGATGCCCTCTCATGTTCCTTAGGTTTCGCGGATTCACCATCTTTTCTATTTCCTATAACTGTATGAAAATCAATCATTAGATTTTCATAAACATATTTTTACCATATAAGTAAAAGTAGTTTTAATCATCACATAATTTTAACATTTCATCCATTGAACATGTCAAAATATGATTGTCATTTCTTTTCATTTCAAAATTTTCAAATATACATCAACTCGAAGGCTTTTCTCAAAATAGCCTTTCGATACTATCGTCCATACACATATACATATATATATACATTTATACATCACATATGTTTGTACACCTAATCTCCTAACTGGGGTTGGTCCGGAATTGTCAAAAATTCAACTGGATCCATTTCATCTTCATTTGTACTGTTTCCAACCTCAGATGGCGTGGATCCTTCAGCTGGACTTGTACCCTCTCGTTGCCTTGATGGACCAGTCTCATGGTCGTTTGCCATCGGTCCAGATCCGTATAGGTAATCTAACATTGCTTCCTGTAGCAATTGTTCATGCCTTTTGCACTCCATGTGCTCCATCATCATCTCTTCCTCTACTTTGGCTACGGTAACTATAAACTCACGTAAGGTAGTAGGGTATAAAGGAGTTACCCTCTGTCATAGGTCAATAGCGAGCCCCTTCCAAAATATGTCACAAAAATCCTCGTCTGTGAGGTTGGAATAGGACATGTCCTCACAACATTATCCTGAAACCAAACTGCATAAGTGAATACAGTATCGCTTAGCATCATTTGTTGTCTCTCTACCCAAAGAACAAAATCTCTGACATCTGTATACTTAGGCATGGTCGGTGGTGGCGTTACTACCCTGCTCTCAAGAGGGTCTGAAATCGATGGTGAACTCTTCTGCGAAAACTACTACATCATACTTTGGTGAAACTCAGCCCAATCGAGTGCTAACAGCATCTCCTGATCATAGTACTCCCAATACAAGCATGCACCCTCACAGAATGTGCCAATTGCCATCAAGACCTAGCAGTCCTCATCTATGTCGCACTGACGCATAATCGTCTCTACACCATATAGCCAATCTCGAGTAGAGATCCCCTATTGACCTCCCTCGAATGTAGGTGGATGACTACCTCTGAACGTGTACTGCTCGTACTGATACTCTAACTCCTATACGAGCTCGATCTCCTACCATTGGAATATGTACCGCTACTGGTGGATTTACAACCGGTCGAGGAGGTGGTGCTTGTATCAGTACCCGTGCTACTGTCCTCGGCATTAGCGGCTCAGGCATCGGCGGTCTATGTACTACTCGATTAATCATTGATGGTCTAATCACGGGTCTAGTCCATACCCAGGTCGGTCCTCTCGATCGGTATGGGTGGGGCCTCATATAAGGTGGTCTAGTCATTGTATGTCCTACAAAAATATATAACCTCGAATAAACAAAAAGTTATCTAGTCTTAAAGAAAACTAACTTACTTGGATTGACGAGTAGGTCACGTTTCGTGCCAATAGGGATATGGTCAACTGCTCTGATACCAACCTGTGGCGCCCCGAATCCAACCACGCTAAAACTATCATGACCTGACTCTATTGCCGGCCAAGATAGTCCATGTGCCGAATTCGGATCACCATTTAAAACTCTTTTTCTCTCAACTCTTATTTGTCAGGGCCCAAATTTTGCCTATATTTTTTTTTCTTTCTGTATACATACTTTCTTTACAAGAAGGCCAAGTACGTAAGCCATATAAAAATTGTTAGGAAATGCCCTAAGCGTTAGAGACATTTTGATGTATTTATTTTGAACTGGATAATAAAATTATATATAGAGGTTATTCATTACATTGCTATCTGTCCTCGTCTTATTTACATGTTAAAGTAAATGTAAGCAAATATGGCTCCCTGATTGCTTGTGTTAAACTGTTAGAACGTTGCATGCAATGGATTTTTGTATGCGAGAAGACAATGTTCTAAAGTTAGCAGTCCAAACTATGGTCTGTAGGCTATGGGGTTAGACCGAGCATCTAACTCATGTTAAAACTATTATGTTGTCTAAAGCCTTGGAGGGGACGGTTTGTCTTGACTATCTGGAGCTGGATTCCTAAGTAGAGACATGGATATGTTGCTTGGTGGTGACATATTAGACCGGGACTAAAGCGTGATTGATCTACGAAGTCCGCTTTGAGTGGATCAATCTGCTTTTGACGTTCATTATGTAGTAACCTTAATCTTGAGTAAAAGGACAGCTTCATGTATATGACTTTTGTATTTTGATGTTCCAATGGCTAAAGCGTCTCAGGGGTAGTAAGCTTATAGACCGGTTCATTGGGTGCATGACTTATATACGATGAAGAGTTCGTTTACAGATATTGGAATCATAGCTCTAATGAGGAGTTAAGGGTATCCTCTTAAAGGCATTATACTGAAGGTGAAAATGGACAAGGCCTTAGGTCGTCTGCTGGGCGGATGACTTCTTATTCACATATGGTGAATAATCATTTTCTTTATTCGGTAGTATAATGGAACTTTAAGATAGCCTGATCAGTAGGATTAAACGGACTTTGGCCTAAGGCTGATCATGGATATCATATGAGGGTTCTGCATACATGACAAGGACATTAGACGATAGCTTGTCACAGGCTTACGTAATACGGTATATAATTGGGAGTTCAATTTCAGGTTTATAGTGGTGTGACTCTGAAACTAGTGATCATATGATTGAGTTGTTCGGTAAAAGAATGATGATCATATGGATTTGCGGGAGCCTGATTATATATGTCCAATCAGTCCCTCTACTAGCTCCACATAATTCCTTAACGTTTGGCAAATTGATTTGTGTATGCTATTGGCTGGTTTATTATGCATGGATGGTGATGACACAGGATTAGGATGGTAGACAAGATTCTCTCCGGTTGGATTCAGATTTTGTTTTGGATAATAGAGTACACAATTATTCGAACTCCAAATAAACTTGCCATGATTTTATTTGAGATTGGATTGGAGTTGTAGAAAATTATCCATGAGAACAAGAATTTGAAACACAACCGTTTTGTGGATTTTGAAATTTGAATTTTGAAATTTGAAATTTGAAATTTGAATTTGAAATTTGAATTTGAAATTCGAATTTGAAATTTGAATTTGAAATTTAAATTTGAAATTTGAAATTTGAAATTTGAAATTTGAAATTTGAAATTTGAATTTGAATTTGAAATTCGAATTTGAAATTTGAAATTCAAATTTTGAATCACAGTCCATGTGGGATTCGAATTTGTAGTGGAAAATCCACAAGGTTTGAAATTCGAATTTGAGTTGGATTTGGAGAGGATAATCTTGTTAGAATCCTACTTGAATTTTGAATCTAAATCCTAACAAAAGGTGGACGAAATTTTGAGGATAATCCTCAATGGAATTTTGGTTTTTGTGGATAAGGTTCAAAGGGAAAAATTCAAGTTTCAATCCCAATTGAATTTGGATTCTCTCCTCCCTGAAAAGTGGCTGAAATTTTGGAGTGTATCTCCTAGGAAAATTCAGTTATTTTGGATAAGGTTGAGATAAGATTCAAGCTTCAAAATCCTAGTGGAATTTTGATTCTCCCTTATCCTAAAAGTGGCCAATTTTTATGAGGAGATTTTCTCCTAGGAATTTCAAATTTTTTGGTTGAAAAAGGGGAGATAAAATTCTAGTTAAAATCTTGTTTAGATTTGGATTGGATTTATCCATAATGGCCGAATTTTATTGTTGAGAATCTCCCATAGAAAATTCGGATTTTTATGGTTATGGATAAGGGAGAATATCTTTTCCTAGTCCAATTCAAATTCAAAGAATCACCTCATGCAGGTCTATAAATAGAGGTCCTGCCACTCCAGTTCTCTTAGACCACAGACTCTCAGGTGAGCAGGCTTATTGTTGCACAGCTCATCGTGACAATAAGTTCTTTAGAGATCTGGGTGGTCGGAAGAAGACTAGCAGTGCTAGCATACCGATCGAGGTTCAGAGTGCCCACACACTCAACCATTCAGGAATTAGAGAATAGTGGAGAAGGCTAGTTGGTTGAAGCCTCCGGTCATTCTCCTCCTGCAGATTGGCGTCCTTGAGGTATGAGTTTTAATTGTTGTTGATTTATTGTATATGGCATCATGAGATATTTAACGATCTAAAAATTTTTATTGTTCCGCTGCACCACTCTGATACGTTTTTACCGATTTATTGTCCTTCAAAAATATCATACTAATTTTTTGTTCTCATTTTAAGTACAACATAATGTTCAACATATAATATATATATATTATATTTTTCAAAACACAGTCTCTTCAATTCACTAACTCATCGCTCAGTAGAAGACTGGTAGCAGGACCGAAATCCACAGTGGACTCCCAATCCCATTGACATGCGCTCATCCTGCTGCCATCCATTAATCTACTAGACAGGTTTCTTACTTGCAACATGAATAAACTGATGAGCTAACAGGCTTAGTAAGTTCAAACATACTTAATAAGAATCACATAGATTCAAAAATAGCAAAATTACAATTTCCCATAAATAGTATTATTTATCATGAATAGTACTATTTACCATGAATAGACTATTCATCATGAATAGTACTATTTACCATAAATAGTGACTTTGACCCTTGATCGATGAATAGTAACTATTACCCTAACTGGTTACTATTCACATTACTCTAACTGATTACTATTCATACTACCTTAACCGAAAGCACTAGACTTAGTGTTAGTGTCGATTATGCTCAATTATGGCTTTCATCATATTATTGATTATTCTCTCTATTTAGCGTTGAGCTCATTATGGAGCACGCTGACTGAGAGGGCCTAGGGAGCGACCCTAGAGCTTCTTCCTCTCCAGCCCTTACTGGGTCCCTATAAGATCTGAAAAACCTCCACCATAACATTGGAGGGGCGGTATGTCTTAAATGGTTTTATTACCATCTTTCAATTATAATTCTAACTAAGTAACATTAATCGTCACCTTAAGATCACTAATCTCTATCGCTCGTAGGTCTTAGATATTCTTTTCCTTTTATTTTGTAGAACATGTTATACTAACTAATCCCCAAATGTCCATAGGACTTGATACCTAATATACAACTAGTACATAATAAAGTAATACAATATTTCATGTTGCCGACATAAAAATGCTTGAACTTACCAACACTGCGATAATGTCCACTTCCAGAACTCCTTCGCAGTTCTATCTCTAATTTGGGTCCCTAGAGACATAATATTGTCTGTTAATATCCTTTATTAATTATCACTTTAAATATATTTATTTTGTGATAAATTTTACAAAATATTTCAATTCTTTATGTGGTACACGGTCTGCAACACGCCCATGTCCCTGACCGTGTACCTCTCGGTTTTACTTTACACGGCCGTGTTCCACTGTATACGCCCGTGTGCTATTTGAACTCTAGATTTTTATCTCTAAAATCTTTATTTTGGGTCCTAAAATTTTACTTAAGTCATTCTAGGTCCTTTACGGTCCTTTCCGAGCCTTTCAAAAATTTTTAGTCAAAATGGCCATTTTACACCTGATAGGTCTCGGGAACGTAACTATTCTGTCTTATCATTTTTCTCAAATTTTCTAGGCCCAAATATCTTAGAATAATGTTCCCTAGGCCTCTGTATCATTTTACAGCTTAATTTGCTACAAAATCTCAATTATCTATTTTCCAACCCTTGGTTACTATTCACCCATCACCTAGCGTCGTTTCTCGTTTTTCTAGCGTTTCGGAGTCTCAAATGGGTATTTCATTACTCCTGAATTGTTTTTCATCCCGTCCCGACCCCTGATCCCTGAGGGGTTTGGGTTTCCTATCCCGATCTAATCTTTCCCCCCCCCCCCCGTTTCCTAAAATACCCCTAACATGAAATTTTTTCTGTTTTTAGGCATTTTAGTCATTAAGGGTTGATTTACTATTCTTCTTGGGTTGGTTTTCCATTTTCAATCCTAATCCACCGAGAGGTCTCGGTTTCCTTTCCGAGTCTAATATTTTTACCCTTTCGTTTCCCAAAATGCTCTTATGCCATTTTAGAAATTTCGACAGTATTTTCGCTTGTATTTTAAGGTTTCCCCAACATTAGGTGTTAGGAAATGCCCTAAGCATTAGAGACATTTTGATGTATTTATTTTGAACTGGATAATAAAATTATATATAGAGGTTATTCATTACATTGCTATCTGTCCTCATTTTATTTACATGTTAAAGTAAATGTAAGAAATATGGCTCCCTGGCTGCTTGTGTTAAACTGTTAGAACGTTGTATGCAATGGACTTTTGTATGCGAGAAGACAATGTTCTAAAGTTAGCGGTCTAAACTATGGTCTGTAGTCTATGGGGTTAGACCGAGCATCTAACTCATGTTAAGACTATTATGTTATCTAAAACCTTGGAGGGGACGGTTTGTCTTGACTGTGTGGAGCTGGACTTCCAAGTAGAGACATAGATATGTTGCTTGGTGGTGACATATTAGACCAGGGCTAAAGTGTGATTGATCTACGAAGTCTGCTTTGAGTGGATCGATCTGCTTTTGACGTTCATTGTGCAGTAACCTTAATCCTGAGTAAAAGGACAGCTTCATGTATATGACTTGTGTACTTTGATGTTCCAATGGCTAAAGTGTCTCAGAGGTAGTAAGCTTATAGACCGGTTCGTTGGGTGCATGACTTGTATACGATGAAGGGTTCATTTACAGATATCGGAATCATAGCTCTAATAAGGAGTTAAGGGTATCCTCTTAAAGGCATTATACTGAATGTGAAAATAGACAAGGCCTTGGGTCATCTGCTGGGCGGATGACTTCTTATTCACATATGGTGAATAATCATTTTCTTTATTCGGTAGTACAATGGAACTTTAAGATAGCCTGATCAGTAGGATTAAACAGACTTTGGCCTAAGGCTGATTAGGGATATCATATGAGGATTCTGCATACATGACAGGGTCATTGGACGATAGCTTGTCACAGGCTTACGTAATACGGTATATAATTGGGAGTTCAGTTTCAGGTTTATAGTGGTATGACTCTGAAATTAGTGATCATATGATTGAGTTGTTTGGTAAAGAATGATGATCATATGGATTTGCGGGAGCCCGATTATATATGTCCAATCAGTCCCTCTACTTGCTCCACATAATTCCTTAACGTTTGGCAAAATTGATCTGTGTATGTTATTGGCTAGTTTATTGTGCATGGATGGTGTTGACATAGGATTAGGATGGTAGACAAGATTCTCTCCGGTTGGATTCAGATTTTGTTTTGGATAATAGAGTACACAATTATTCGAACTCCAAATAAAGTTGCCATGATTTTATTTGAGATTGGATTAGAGTTGTAGAAAATTATCCATGAGAACAAGAATTTGAAATACAACTATTTTGTGGATTTTGAAATTTGAATTTTGAAATTTGAATTTTGAATTTTGAATTTTGAATTTTGAAATTTGAAATTTGAAATTTGAATTTGAAATTTAAATTTGAAATTCGAATTTGAAATTTGAAATTCAAATTTTGAATCACAGTCCAAGTGGGATTCGAATTTATTGTGGTAAATCCACAAGGAATGAAATTCGAATTTGAGTTGGATATGGAGAGGATAATCTTGTTAGAATCCTACTTGAATTTTGAATCTAAATCCTAACGAATGATGGACGAAAATTTTGAGGATTATCCTCAATGGATTTTCGGATTTTTGTGGATAAGGTTCAAGAAAAAATTCAAGTTTCAATCCTAGTTGAATTTGGATTCTCCCCTCCCAGATAATGGCCGAATTTTTGAGTGAATCTCCTAGGAGATTTTCGGTTATTTTGGATAAGGATGAGACAAGATTCAAGCTTGAAAATCCTAGTGGAATTTTGATTCTCCCTTATCCAAAAGTGGCCAAATTTTTGTGGAGATTTTCTGCTTAGAATTTTCAGATTTTTTGGTTAAAAAGAGGGAGATAAAATTCTAGTTAAAATCTTGTTTAGATTTGGATTGGATTTATCTCATAATGGCGGAAATTTGTTGGGATTTTCCCTTGGATAATTTTGGATTTTATGGTTGTGAATAAGGGAGAATATCTTCTCCTAATCCAATTCGAATTCAGAGAATCACCTCATGCAGGTATATAAATAGAGGTCCTGCTACTCCAGTTCTCTTAGACCACAGACTCTCAAGTGAGCAGGCTTATTGTTGCACAGCCTACCATGACAATAAGTTCTTTAGAGATCTGCATGGTTGGAAGAAGACTAGCAGTGCTAGCATACGGATCGAGGTTCAGAGTGCCCACACACTCAGCCATTCGGGAATTGAAAAATAGTAGAGAAGGCTAGTTGGTTGAAGCCCTCCGGTCATTCTCCTCCTGCAAGATTGGCGTCCTAGAGGCATGAGTTTTAATTGTTGTTGGTTTATTGTATATGGCATCATGAGATATTTAACGATCTAAAATTTTTTATTGTTCCGCTGCGCCACTCTAATATGTTTTTACCGATTAATTCCAATAATTGGTATCAGAGCCATCTCATGACTATGCCATATATATAAATTAGACAATTACTTAGTCTTTTTATTTATGTATTGATTTGATATTTAGAGAGTGGCATTCTAGGATTTCTTTATGTTGTTATCATGGATTATGTATAAAGTATGTGGTTATATTAATTTTCTGAATTATTATAAGCATGCTTGTTTTTACCGGTTATGGTTCCTTAGAATTTAGAAAAATTGTATCTAGGAATTTTTATGTAACCATGGCAGCAGTTTATTAACACTTTAATTTTCCCATGGATTTTAATTTTCTCTCATAGAATTATTATGATTAGAATTTTTGTACACCGGAAACAGTTTAGAAAATTTTTATGTAATTATTCTTAGAGGAGATTGAAGATTGAAGACCGTAATTTATTTTTCCCAAAAGTTAAATTTGATTTAAAGGTTGAAATTTTGATTGTGTGAAAAATTTCAATTTAATTGGGATTTAAATTAATTTTTGGAGATCCAAATAGGTAAATTGAAATATCACATGAAAATTGAGACACAACCCCTTGGGATAGGCCGTCGGGCCCTGATGGGGCTGCGGCAGCCCCCGTGTAGACCATAACCACCCACGGCCGTAGGCTTGGCCCGCAGCCGAGGGTGGCCGTGGCCTCCCCAAGGCTGGCCGCAGCTTGGGCCTGCAGCCCAGCACTGCAGGCTACACATGGGTGGCCGTGGGCTGCCAGTGTAGGAAAACAAATCGGTAAAAACGTATCAGAGTGGCGCAGCGGAACAACAAAAATTTTTAGATCGTTAAATATCTCATGATGCCATATACAATAAATTAACAACAATTAAAACTCATACCTCAAGGACGCCAATCTTGCAGGAGGAGAATGACCGGAGGCTTCAACCAACTAGCCTTCTCTACTATTCTCTAATTCCCGAATGGTTGAGTATGTGGGCACTCTGAACCTCGATCGGTATGCTAGCACTGCTAGTCTTCTTCCGACCACCCAGATCTCTAACGAACTTATTGTCACGATAAGCTGTGCAACAATAAGCCTGCTCACCTGAGAGTCTGTGGTCTGAGAGAACTGGAGTGGCAGGACCTCTATTTATAGACCTGCATGAGGTGATTCTCTGAATTTGAATTGGACTAGGAAAAGATATTCTCCCTTATCCATAACCATAAAAATCTGAATTTTCTATGGGAGATTCTCAACAATAAAATTCGGCCATTATGGATAAATCCAATCCAAATCTAAACAAGATTTTAACTAGAATTTTATCTCCCCTTTTTCAACTAAAAAATCAGAAATTCCTAGGAGAAAATCTCCTCATAAAATTCGGCCACTTTTAAGATAAGGGAGAATCAAAATTCCACTAGGATTTTCGAGTTTGAATCTTATCTCAACCTTATCCAAAATAACCGAATTTTCCTAGGAGATACACTCCAAAATTTCGGCCACTTTTCAGGGAGGAGAGAATCCAAATTCAACTGGGATTTAAACTTGAATTTTTCCCTTTGAACCTTATTCACAAAAACCGAAATTCCATTGAGGATTATCCTCAAAATTTCGTCCACCTTTTGTTAGGATTTAGATTCAAAATTCAAGTAGGATTCTAAAAAGATTATCCTCTCCAAATCCAACTCAAATTCGAATTTCAAACCTTGTAGATTTTCCACAACAAATTCGAATCCCACTTGGACTGTGATTCAAAATTTGAATTTCAAATTTCAAATTCGAATTTCAAATTCAAATTTCAAATTTCAAATTTCAAATTTCAAATTTCAAATTTAAATTTCAAATTCAAATTTCAAATTCAAATTTCAAATTCAAAATTCAAAATTCAAATTTCAAAATTCAAATTTCAAAATCCACAAAACGGTTGTGTTTCAAATTCTTGTTCTCATGGATAATTATCTACAACTCCAATCCAATCTCAAATAAAATCATGGCAACTTTATTTGGAGTTCGAATAATTGTGTACTCTATTATCCAAAACAAAATCTGAATCCAACCGGAGAGAATCTTGTCTACCATCCTAATCCTGTGTCATCACCATCCATGCATAATAAACCAGCCAATAGCATACACAACTCAATTTTCCAAATGTTAAGGAATTATGTGGAGCTAGTAGAGGGACTGATTGGGCATATATAATCAGGCTCCCGCAAATCCATATGATCATCATTCTTTTACCGAACAACTCAATCATATGATCACTAGTTTCAGAGTCACACCACTATAAACCTGAAACTGAACTCCCAATTATATACCGTATTACGTAAGCCTGTGACAAGCTATCGTCCAATGACCTTGTCATGTATGCAGAACCCTCATATGATATCCATGATCAGCCTTAGGCAAAAGTCCGTTTAATCCTACTGATCAGGCTATCTTAAAGTTCTATTATACTACTGAATAAAGAAAATGATTATTCACCATATATGAATAAGAAGTCATCCGCCCAGCAGACAACCCAAGGCCTTGTCCATTTTCACATTCAGTATAATGCCTTTAAGAGGATACCCTGCTATGATTCCAATATCTGTAAATGAACCCTTCATCGTATACAAGTCATGCACCCAACGAACCGGTCTATAAGCTTACTACCTCTGAGACGCTTTAGCCATTGGAACATCAAAGTACACAAGTCATATACATGAAGCTGTCCTTTTACTCAGGATTAAGGTTACTGCATATTGAACATCAAAAGTAGATTGATCCACTCAAAGCGGACTTCGTAGATCAATCATGCTTTAGTCCTGGTCTAATATGTCACCACCAAGCAACATATCCATGTCTCTACTTGGGAGTCTAGCTCCAGACAATCAAGACAAACTGTCCCCTCCAAGGCTTTAGACAATATAATAGTCTTAACATGAGTTAGATGCTCGGTCTAACTCCATAGACTACAGACCATAGTTTAGACTGCTAACTTTAGAACATTGTCTTTTCGCATACAAAAATCCATTGCATGCAACGTTCTAACAGTTTAACACCAGCAGTCAGGGAGCCATATTTGCTTACATTTACTTTAATATGCAAATAAGACGAGGACAGATAGCAATGTAATGAATAACCTCTATATATAATTTTATTATCCAGTTCAAAATAAATACATCAAAATGTCTCTAACGCTTAGGGAATTTCCTAACAATCTCCCACTTGCCCTAAGCCAGCAGATATGCCATGTTACGCATCCCCATCGCCTCTACGTGCCTCTCAAAGCTTCTAGCCACCAAAGTCTTAGTAAACGGATTGGCAAAGTTTTCCTCGGACGCGATCTTACATACATCCACTTGTCCTGTCTCCACATGCCTTCTAATAATATGATATCTCCGACCAATGTGCTTGGTCCTCTTGTGGTGCCGAGATTCCCTTGTGTTGGCAATAGCCCCTGTATTATCACAGTAAAGTGTGACAGGCTTGTCAACACCCGGAATGACCTCAAGGTCTCTAAAGAACTTGCAGAGCCAAACCGCTTCTTTAGATGCCTCAGCCGCAGCCACATACTCAGCCTCCATAGTAGAGTCAGCTGTGCAGCCCTGCTTCACGCTCCTCCACACAATGGCACCTCCTCCGAGTAAAAACACTGATCCAGATGTCAATTTCATCGAATCCTTACAAGTCTGGAAGTCTGAGTCCGTGTATCCTACGGGTGTTAGGTCCCCTCCAGAATACACCAGCATATAATCCCTCGTTCTCTTAAGATACTTGAGTATATGCTTTACAGCTTGCCAGTGCTTGGTTCTAGGATTTGCTTGATATCGACTCACCATACCTACTGCAAAACATATATCTGGGCGAGTGCAAAGCATAGCGTACATAAGGCTACCCACAGCGGATGCATAAGGGACCTTACTCATATACTCTCTTTCTTCCGATGTCTTGGGACAGTCATCCAATGAAAGAGTTAGACCGGCAATAGAAGGTTGTGAGCCTTTCTTTGCCTCTTGCATTGCATATTTATCAATTATTTTATCTATTTATGAAGCTTGAGATAACGCTATCATTTTGTTCTTTCGATCTCTGAAGAGACGAATGCCTAGAACATAATTAGCTTCTCCCAAGTCCTTCATGTCAAACTGTTAGTGTAACCAAAGCTTGACCGATGATAAGTTCCCTACATCATTCCCAATGAGTAGTATATCATCGACATAGAGTATCAGAAAGACCACTTTTCCATCCTTAATACGTTTATAAACACAAGGTTCATCAACGTTCTGCTCAAAATCAAATGCCTTAATCACTTGATCAAACCTCTGGTTCCATGAGTGGGATGCTTGCTTTAATCCATAAATGGATCTAAGCAACTTGTAGACTTTCCTTTCTTGGCCTTTCGCTACGAACCCTTCGGGCTGTATCATATAGATACACTCTTCAAGATGGCCATTCAAGAATGCCGTCTTGACATCCATTTGCCAGATCTCGTAATCGAGAGCCGCAGCAATGGACAGAAGAATACGGATAGACTTCAGCATATCAACAGGCGAAAAGGTTTCATCATAATCGATTCCAGCCTTTTGTGTGTACCCCTTTGCAACCAGTCTAGCTTTGAAAGTTTCCACTCTCCCTTCCACATCCTTCTTTCTTTTGTAGATCCATTTGCATCCAATGGGTTTTATCCCATTTGGCAAATCTACAAGTTCCCAAACAGAGTTGGATTTCATAGAATCCATCTCATTGTTCATAGCCTGTTTCCAAGATTTAGAATCAACATCATTTACAGCTTCATCATAAGTGACCGGATCATCCTCATGCTCATGAGCCTCGGCCTGGTATACCTCAGCATCATGCATGAAGAAATTAGGTTTCTTAGAAACCCTCCCACTACGACGAGGCACCCTAAATTATTGATCGTCTGCAGGTCTTTCACTGGAACTCGGACTTGCGTCCAAGACTGAAATCTGTGGAGTAGTTCTTTCACCTGATAACTCCTCTAGCACCACTTTACTTCGAGACTTAAAGTCATTCATATGACTTTCCTCCAAGAATGTCGCATGGGTTGAGACAATGACCTTTTGTTCCTTCGGGTTATAGAACAGACCTCCTTTAGTTCCTTTTGGATACCCTACAAACATGCACAATTCTGATCTTGATTCCAACTTTTTCGCATCCCCATCCAGTACATGCGCTGGACAGCCCCATATTCTCATATGTCCAAGGGAGGACTTCCTGCCACGCCACAATTCATACGGAGTTCTGGGAATTGATTTGCTCGGAACCTGGTTCAGAATATAGTATGCCGTTTGTAAAGCATATCCCCAAAATGATAATGGCAGTGTTGAATAACTCATCATGGACCGTACCATATCCAATAAGGTCCTGTTTCTCCTTTCGGCTACACCATTCTGTTGTGGAGAACCAGGTGCAGTCAATTGGAATAAAATCCCGTTCTCTACAAGATGTCCTAGAAATTCATCGGAGAGGTATTCGCCACCTCGATCAGATCAAAGTGTCTTTATGGATTTATCCAATTGCTTTTCCACTTCCGCACGATATTCTTTGAACTTGTCAAAGGTTTCGCTCTTGCGGTGCATCAGATACACATATCTGTACCTCGAGTAATCATCTATAAAAGAGACATAATACTCGAACCCTCCTCGTGCTGTGACGTTCATGGGGCCACATACGTCAGTGTGCACAATTTCTAAGAGCTCTTGAGCCCTTGTACCCTTAGCTCCAAAAGACCTCTTAGTCATTTTACCCTCTAGACAAGACTCACATTGGGGAAGTCGTACCTCTTCCAGAGATTCCAGAGGACCATCTTTCACCAATCTTTGAATCCTATCCTGATTAATATGACCAAGTCTTAAATGCCAAAGATACACCTTGTTAGAGTGAGGAATTTTCAACCTTTTAGAGTTATAAATTAATTCAGTGTCAAGCAGTGAGTACATCTTTGGTTTGATCAAATATAGGTTTCCATCCATCCATCCAGAACAGATAAAAGACTTATTTCTACGAATATCAACTCTTTTACTAAAAGAAACTGAATAAGAATCCTTTATTAAACAAGCTACCGATATAAGGTTCCTCCTAAAATTAGGAACATAAAAACAGTCTTTTAATAAAATAAACCTAAATTGATCAAAATAAAGGTAAACATCTCTCACTGCCTCAGCCACCACAAAGCTGTCATCCCCAGTTCGCAACGAGAGGTTCCTATCATGTAGACTTCTCGTTTCCACGAACCCCTGCAAAGAAACATAAACATAATTAGTGGTGCCCGAATCAATGACCCAAGTGTCTTTCGATTCTTTCACCAAACACGCTTAGTAAAGAAGTCCTTACCTTCCTTGCCCTTGGCGGCTAGGATTTCCCGGCAAGCCTTCTTGAAGTGACTTACATTCCCACAGCGGAAGCACTTGGACTTTTTAGGGTCCCTGGACTTCTTGTTCTTCTTCTTCTTCTTCCCATCCGAGACAGGAGGATTAGAAGAACTGGAAGCTGCTTGCTTCTGATTTGGCCTCTTCCTCTTCCGTGAAGGTTTGGAAGATTCCGCCAAATTGGCCTCACCTTTGGGTTGGACAACATCCCCATCCCTAATTATCCGCTCATAAGCTTGGAGTTGCTTCATAAGCTCGGTTAGTCCTAACTCCCTTGTCGCCAGATTGTATGCGGCCTTAAACCCCACAAAATCTTTAGGCAGAGTTTTGAACACCATCTCGATCTGGGTGTTGTAGTCCAACTCAGCACCGTTTTTGCCAGCCTCAGCGAAGAATCCCATTAGAGTGATCATATGGTCCTTCACCGGAGTACCCGCCTTCTGCTTAGAGTTCATAATACTGGTGATAGCGGACTGTCGAGCCAATTTTTCTTAGCCTCCGAACATGTCCTCCAGATTTTCCATGATCTCCCCAGCAATTTGATAAGTCTCATGCTGCTTTTACAAAGCACTCGTCATGCTAGCAAGTATGTAGCATCAAGCTATATCGTTGGATTCTCTCCAACGAGTATAGGCAACCGGGACCTCCTCAATCGGTGTGTCAGGTTTTGGCCCTGGTAGGCATGGTTCGTTCAGTACGAACTTGTGTCTCTCGCAGCTGAGAACTATTAATAGATTTCTTTTCCAATCCTTATAATTGTCGCCATTCAGTTTATTCTCAGTAAGTATTGAAATGAGGGGTGTCGGTGACATTTTGAACTGAAATAAAATTATACTAGACATCATTACAAAGCCCAAGCAAATATACAGATAATTTAGCAAATAAAACATACAAGTATGCTCCTACATGAAACTTGAAAAACATGTAGCATTGCAACGGTAATTCTCAGCACCTATTGCCCCAAGCCACCGAGGGGTGGTCATGAAAACAAATAGCCGGAACATGGACCCCGTCCAATTAATATATGTTGCCTTAAATCCTCCAAGGTTAAGACATATATTAATAACCACTTATTTGGCCACCAGTTTAGTTAACAGAGCTTCTAGGGAAGGTTAATAACTAAACGAGTCTTGAGTATATAACCATTGTTTACGTAGCCCGATCCACGTCCTACCAAGCCACCGAGGGGTGGTCATGAATAGGATCGTACCCGAACACGTTTTCCACATAGGAGATCCAATCTAGTATACCGGCAGTGGTAAACACCTACCGAGGGGTATGGTCAGGGCAGAACTGACGCGAGGCGTTACCATGCTTTCACATATGGATCAACAATGGAGGCCATGGGTTTTGTTTGAAACCCTCTCCCACTCAATATTTTGAAAAACATGCAAGTTTTGACAAATTATATATGATCAATATAGTATGAGCGGCACTCACCTATCCTATATGACATGTTATCAAATATGCATACAAAACATCCACCAATACATATATATACATCCATGAATATCACAGAAAAAATAATTGACAGAATAACCAAGCTATGGTCCCATCCTAGAACAAAGAAAATAAAGATTACAAAATATCATCTAAAGCATTCTTTGGGTCTTGAATTCTGTTCCGTCTTCTTGTATCCATCTTTATGTAGCCTCTCCATTTATTTCTCATCCCAAGAATTATTTAAAATTTAAATCTCCAAAAATTTAAATTTCAAATTCAAATTCCAAATTCGAATTTCAAATTTAAATTTCCAATTCAAATTTTAAACAATTTTAAACATCATGTGTAATAATATGTAATTTCAAAATTTTCAAATTTTCAATTACATATTTTTAAACATGATTTAAAATTAAATTTCTAATCTAAAAATCAAAATTTTTCGATTTTTTAGACCGTCGTACCGTCGCAGTGGGCAGCCACCGGCCGCAAAGGGGCTGGCAGCCCACGGCTGCCCCCTATGTGCAGCCTTGCAAGCTGCAGGCCAAGCATGCAGTGCCAGGCTGCACGCCCAGGCTGGGCGCAGCAGTTGGCAGGCTGCAGGCAGTGGTGTTGGCCTGCACAGGGGCTGCCGCATCCCCATCCTGCTCGAGGGCAAGGGCTGCAGCCCCACCAAGGCCCGTCGGCCTATCCCGAGAGGTCGTGTCTCGATTTTCGTGCCATATTCCAATTTACCTATTAGGATCTCCAAAAATTAATTTGAATCCCAATTAAATTGAAATTTTCCACACAATCAAAATTTCAACCTTTAAATCAAATTTAACTTTTGGGAAAAAATAAATTACGGTCTTCAATCTTCAATCTCCTCCAAGAATAATTACATAAAATTTCCTAAACCGTTTCCGGTGTACAAAAATTCTAACCATAAAAATTCTAAGAGACAAAAATTAAAATCCATGGGAAAATTACAGTGTTAATAAACTACTCCCATGGTTACATAAAAATTCCTAGATACAATTTTTCTAAATTCTAAGGAATCATAACCGGTATAAACAAACATGCTTATAATAATTCAAAAAATTAAAATAACCACATACTTTGTACATAATCCATGATAACAACATAAAGGAACCCTAGAATGCCACTCTCTAAATATCAAATCCATACATAAATAAAAAGACTAAGTAATTGTCTAATTTATGTACATGGCATAGTCATGAGATGGCTCTGATACCAATTGTAGGAAAATAAATCAGTAAAAATGTATCAGAGTGGCGCAGCGGAACAATAAAAATTTTTAGATCGTTAAATATCTCATGATGCCATATATAATAAATCAACAACAATTAAAACTCATACCTCAAGGACGCCAATCTTGCAGGAGGAAAATGACCGGAGGCTTCAACCAACTAGCCTTGTCTACTATTCTCCAATTCCCGAATGGCTGAGTGTGTGGGCACTCTGAACCTCGGTCGGTATGCTAGCACTGCTAGTCTTCTTCCGACCACCCAGATCTCTAAAAAACTTATTGTCACGATGAGCTGTGCAACAATAAGCCTGCTCACTTGAGAGTCTGTGGTCTGAGAGAACTGGAGTGGCAGGACCTCTATTTATAGACCTACATGAGGTGATTCTTTGAATTTAAATTGGACTAGGAAAAGATATTCTCCCTTATCCATAATCATAAAAATCTGAATTTTCTATGGGAGATTCTTAACAATAAAATTCGGCCATTATGGATAAATCCAATCCAAATCTAAACAAGATTTTAACTAGAATTTTATCTCCCCTTTTTCAACCAAAAATTCCGAAATTCCTAAGAGAAAATCTCCTCATAAAATTCGGCCACTTTTAGGATAATGGAGAATCAAAATTCCACTAGGATTTTCAAGCTTGAATCTTATCTTAACCTTATCCAAAATAATCGAATTTTCCTAGGAGATACACTCCAAAATTTCAGCCATTTTTCAGGGAGGAGAGAATCCAAATTCAATTGGGATTGAAACTTGAATTTTTCCCTTTGAACCTTATCCACAAAAACCGAAATTTCATTGAGGATTATCCTCAAAATTTTGTCCACCTTTTGTTAGGATTTAGATTCAAAATTCAAGTAGGATTCTAACAAGATTATCCTCTCCAAATCTAACTCAAATTTGAATTTCAAAACTTGTGGATTTTCCACAACAAATTCGAATCCCACTTGGACTGTGATTCAAAATTTGAATTTCAAATTTCAAATTCGAATTTCAAATTCAAATTTCAAATTTCAAATTTCAAATTTAAATTTTAAATTCAAATTTCAAATTCAAATTTCAAAATTCAAATTTCAAAATCCATAAAACGGTTGTGTTTCAAATTCTTGTTCTCATGGATAATTTTCTACAACTCCAATCCAATCTCAAATAAAATCATGGCAACTTTATTTGGAGTTCGAATAATTGTGTACTCTATTATCCAAAACAAAATCTGAATCCAATCGGAGAGAATCTTGTCTACCATCCTAATCCTGCATCATCACCATCCATGCATAACAAACCAGCCAATAGCATACACAAATCAATTTGCCAAACGTTAAGGAATTATGTGGAGCTAGTAGAGGGACTGATTGGACATATATAATCGGGCTCCCGTAAATCCATATGATCATCATTCTTTTACCGAACAACTCAATCATATGATCACTAGTTTCAGAGTCACACCACTATAAACCTGAAACTGAACTCCCAATTATATACCGTATTACGTAAGCCTGTGACAAGCTATCGTCCAATGACCTTGTCATGTATGCAGAACCCTCATATGATATCCATGATCAGCCTTAGGCCAAAGTCCATTTAATCCTACTGATCAGGCTATCTTAAAGTTCCATTATACTACCGAATAAAGAAAATGATTATTCACCATATGTGAATAAGAAGTCATCCGCCCAGCAGACGACCCAAGGCCTTGTCCATTTTCACATTCAGTATAATGCCTTTAAGAGGATACCCTTAACTCCTCATTAGAGCTATGATTCCAATATCTGTAAATGAACCCTTCATCGTATACAAGTCATGCACCCAACGAACCGGTCTATAAACTTACTACCTCTGAGACGCTTTAGCCATTGGAACATCAAAGTACAAAAATCATATACATGAAGCTGTCCTTTTACTCAGGATTAAGGTTACTGCATAATGAACGTCAAAAGCAGATTGATCCACTCAAAGCGGATTTTGTAGATCAATCACGCTTTAGTCCCAGTCTAATATGTCACCACCAAGCGACATATCCTTGTCTCTACTTGGGAGTCCAGCTCCAGACAGTCAAGACAAACCGTCCCCTCCAAGGCTTTAGACAACATAATAGTCTTAACATGAGTTAGATGCTCGGTCTAACCCCATAGACTACAGACCATAGTTTAGACTGCTAACTTTAGAACATTGTCTTCTCGCATACAAAAATCCATTGCATGCACCGTTCTAATAGTTTAACACAAGCAGTTAGGGAGCCATATTTGCTTACATTTACTTTAACATGTAAATAAGACGAGGACAGATAGCAATGTAATGAATAACCTCTATATATAATTTTATTATCCAGTTCAAAATAAATACATCAAAATGTCTCTAACGCTTAGGGCATTTCCTAACAGCCAGCCCCCCCGGGGCTGGTGGCTGCCCACAGCGGTTGCCGCCTTCGGGGACGGTGGTGCGACGATTCAAAAATCAAAAAATTTTGATTTTTAAATTTGAGATTTAATTTTAAATCATGTTTAAAAATATGTAATTGAAAATTTGAAATTTTTGAAATTACATATTATTACACATGATGTTTAAAATTGTTTAAAATTTGAATTTGAAATTTAAATTTGAAATTCGAATTCGAAATTTGAATTTGAAATTTAAATTTTTGGAGATTTAAATTTTAAATGATTCTTGGGATGAGAAATAAATGGAGAGGCTACATAAGGATGGATACAAGAAGACGGAACAAAATTCAAGACCCAAAGTATGCTTTAGATGAAATTTTGTAATCTTTATTTTCTTTGTTCTAGGATGGAACCATGGCTTGGTTATTCTGTCAATTATTTTTTCTGTGATATGTCATGGATGTGTAAATATGTACTGATGGATGTTTTATATGCATATTTGATAACATGTCATATAGGATAGCTGAGTGCCGCTCATACTATATTGATCACACATAATTTGTCAAAACTTGCATGTTTTTCAAAATATTAAGTGGGAGAGGGTTTCAAACAAAACCCACGGCCTCCTTTGTTGATCCATATGTGAAAGCATGGTAACACCTCGCATCAGTTCTGCCCTAACTACACCCCTCGGTAGGTGTTTACAGCCGCCGGTATACTAGATTGGATCTCTTATGTGGAAAACATGTTCGGGTATGATCCTATTCATGACCACCCCTCGGTGGCTTGGTAGGACGTGGATCGGGCTACGTAAACAATGGTTATACACTCAAGACTCGTTTAGTTATTAACCTTCCCTAGAAGCTCTGTTAACTAAACTGGTGGCCAAATAAGCAGTTATTAATATATGTCTTAACCTTGGAGGATTTTAAGGCAACATATATTAATTGGATGTGGTCTATGTTCTGGCTATTTGTTTTCATGACCACCCCTTGGTGGCTAGGGGCAATAGGTGCTGAGAATTACCGTTGCAATGCTACATGTTTTTCAAGTTTCATGTAGGAACATACTTGTATGTTTTATTTGCTAAATTATCTGTATATTTGCTTGGGCTTTGTAATGATGTCTAGTATAATTTTATTTCAGTTCAAAATGTCACCGACACCTTTCATTTCAATACTTACTAAGAATAAACTGAATGGTGATAATTCTAAGGATTGGAAAAGAAATCTACTGATAGTTTTCAGCTGCGAGAGACACAAGTTCGTACTGGACGAACCATGCCCACCAGGGCCAAAACCTGACACACCGCTTAAGGAGGTCCCGGTTGCCTATACTCGTTGGAGAGAATCCAATGATATAGCTCGATGCTACATGCTTGCTAGCATGATGAGTGCTTTACAAAAGCAGCATGAGACTTATCAGGTTGCTAGGGAGATCATGGACAATCTAGAAGACATGTTCGGAGGCCAAGAAAAATTGGCTCGATAGTCCGCTATCACCAGCATTATGAACTCTAAGCAAAAGGCGAGTACTCTGGTGAAGGACCATATGATCTCTCTAATGGGATTCTTCGCTGAGGCTGCCGAAAACGGTGCTGAGTTAGACTACAACACCCAGATCGAGATGGTGTTCAAAACTCTGTTTAAAGATTTTGTGGGGGATAAGGCCGCATACAATCTGGCGACAAGGGAGTTAGGACTAACCGAGCTCATGAAGCAACTCCAAGCTTATGAGCGGATGATTAAGGATGGGGATGCGGTCCAACCCAAAGAGAGGCCAATTTGGCGGAATCTTCCAAACCCTCACAGAAGAGGAAGAGGCCAAATCAGAAGCAAGTGGCTTCCAGTTCTTCTAATCCTCCTGTCTCGGATGGGAAGAAGAAGAAGAAGAACAAGAAGCCCAGGGACCCTAAAAAGTCCAAATGCTTTCGTTGTGGGAAGGTAGGTCACTTTAAGAAGGCTTGCCGAGAATTCCTAGCCTCCAAGGGCAAGGAAGGTAAGGAACTTCATTACTTGGAAGCGTGTTTGGTGGAAGAATCGAAAGACACTTAGGTCATTGATTCGGGCGCCACTAATTATGTTTGTGTTTCTATGCAGGGGTTCATGGAAACGGGAAGTCTACATGATAGGAGCCTCTTGTTGCGAACTGGAGACGGCAGCTTGGTGGTGGCTGAGGTAGTGGGAGATATTTACCTTTACTTTGATCAATTTAGCTTTATTTTATTGAAAGACTTTTTTATGTTCCTAATTTTAGGAGGAACCTTATATCGGTAGCTTGTTTAATAAAGGATTCTTATTCAGTTTCTTTTAGTAAAAGAGTTGATATTCATAGAAATAAGTCTTTTATCTGTTCTAGATGGATGGATGGAAACCTATATTTGATCAAACCAAAGATGTACTCACTGCTTGACACTGAATTAATAGACAACTCTAAAAGGCTGAAAGTTTCTCACTCTAACAAGGCGTATCTTTGGCATTTAAGACTTGGTCATATTAATCAGGATAGGATTCAAAGATTTGTGAAAGACGATCCTCTAGAATCTCTGAAGGAGGTACGTCTTTCTCAATGTGAATCTTGTCTAGAGGATAAGATGACTAAGAGGTCTTTTGGAGCTAAGGGTACAAGGGCTCAGGAGCTCTTAGAAATTGTGCACACTGAAGTATGTGGCCCCATGAACGTCACAGTACGAGGAGGGTTCGAGTATTATGTCTCTTTTATAAATGATTACTCGAGGTATGGATATGTATCTAATGCACCGCAAGAGCGAAACCTTTGACAAGTTCAAAGAGTATCGTGCGGAAGTGGAAAAGCAATTGGATAAATCCATAAAGACACTTCGATCTGAGCGAAGTGGCGAATACCTCTCCGATGAATTTCTAGGACATCTTGTAGAGAATGGGAAATTATCCCAATCGACTGCACCTGGTACTCCACAATAGAATGGTGTAGCCGAAAGGAGAAACAGGACCTTGTTGGATATGGTACAGTCCATGATGAGTTATTCAATGCTACCATTATCATTTTGGGGATATGCTTTACAAATAGCATGCCATATATTGAACTAGGTTCCAAGCAAATCAATTCCCAAAACTCCGTATAAATTGTGGCGTGGCAGGAAGCCCTCCCTTGGACATATGAGAATATGGGGCTGCCCGGCGCATGTACTAGATGGGGATGCGAAAAAGTTAGAACCAAGATCAGAATTGTGCATGTTTGTAGGGTATCCAAAGGGAACTAAAGGAGGTCTGTTCTATAACCCGAAGGAACAAAAAGTCATTGTCTCAACCCATGCGACATTCTAAGAGGAAAGTCACATGAATGACTTTAAGCCTCGAAGCAAAGTAGTGCTAGAGGAGTTATCGGGTGAAAGAACTGCTCCACAGATTTCGGTCTTGGACGCAAGTCTGAGTTCCGGTGAAGGACCTGCAGACGATCAACAATTTAGGAAGCCTTGTCGTAGTAGGAAGGTTTCGAAAAAACCTAATTTCTTCATGTATGATGCTAAGGTATACCAGGCCGAGGCTCATGAGCATGAGGATGATCCGGTCACCTATGATGAAGCTATAAATGATGTTGATTCCAAATTTTGGAAACAGGCTATGAACAATGAGATGGATTCTATGAAATCCAACTCTGTTTGGGAACTTGTAGATTTGCCGGATGGGATAAAACCCATTAAATGCAAATGGGTCTACAAAAGAAAGAAGGATTCGGAAGGGAGAGTGGAAACTTTCAAAGCTAGACTGGTTACAAAGGGGTACATGCAAAAGGCTGGAGTCGATTATGATGAAACCTTTTTGCCTGTTGCTATGCTGAAGTCTATCCGTATTCTTCTGTCCGTTGCTGCGGCTCTCGATTACGAGATCTGGCAAATGGATGTCAAGACGGCATTCTTGAATGGTCATCTTGAAGAGTGTATCTATATGATACAGCCCCAAGGGTTTGTAGCGAAAGGCCAAGAAAGGAAAGTGTACAAGTTGCTTAGATCCATTTATGGATTAAAGCAAGCATCCCGCTCATGTAACCAGAGGTTTGATCAAGCGATCAAGACTTTCGGTTTTGAGCAGAACGTTGATGAACCCTGTGTTTATAAACGTATTAAGGATGGAAAAGTGGTCTTTCTGATACTCTATGTTGATGATATACTACTCATTAGGAATGATGTAGGGAACTTATCATCGGTCAAGCTTTGGTTACACTAACAATTTGACATGAAGGACTTGGGAGAAGTTAATAATGTTCTAGGCATTCGTCACTTCAGAGATCGAAAGAACAAAATGATAGCGTTAACCCAAGCTTCATACATAGATAAAATAATTGACAAATATACAATGCAAGAGGCAAAGAAAGGTTCACAACCTTCTATTGCCGGTCTAACTCTTTCATTGGATGACTGTCCCAAGACATAGGAAGAAAGAGAGCATATGAGTAAGTTCCCTTATGCATTTGCTGTGGGTAGCCTTATGTACGCTATGCTTTGCACTCACCGGATATATGTTTTGCAGTAGGTATGGTGAGTCGATATCAAGCAAATCCTGGAACCAAGCATTGGCAAGCAGTAAAGCATATACTCAAGTATCTTAAGAGAACGAGGGATTATATGCTGGTGTATTCTGGAGGGGACCTAACACCCGTAGGATTCACGGACTCAGACTTCTAGACTTGTAAGGATTCGAGAAAATCGACATCTGGATCAGTGTTTTTGCTCGGAGGAGGCGCCATTGTGTGGAGGAGCGTGAAGTAGGGCTGCATAGCTGACTCTACTATGGAGGCTGAATATGTGGCTGCGGCTGAGGCATCTAAAGAAGCGGTTTGGCTTCACAAGTTCTTTAAAGACCTTAAGGTCATTCAGGGTGTTGACAAGCCTATCACACTTTACTGTGATAATACTGGGGCTATTGCCAACACTAGGGAATCTCGGCACCACAAGAGGACCAAGCATATAGATCAGAAATATCATATTATTAGAGGGCACGTGGAGACAAGACAAGTAGATGTATGTAAGATCACGTCCAAGGATAATATTACCGATCCCTTTACTAAGACTTTGGTGGCTAGAAGCTTTAAGAGACACGTAGAGGCGATGGGGTTGCGTAACATGGCACATCTGCTGGCATAGGGCAAGTGGGAGATTGTTAGGAAATGCCCTAAGCATTAGAGACATTTTGATGTATTTATTTTGAACTGGATAATAAAATTATATAAAGAGGTTATTCATTACATTGCTATTTATCCACATTTTATTTACATGTTAAAGTAAATGTAAGCAAATATGGCTCCCCGGCTGCTTGTGTTAAACTATTAGAACATTGCATGCTATGGACTTTTGTATGTGAGAAAACAATGTTCGAAAGTTAGTGGTCTAAACTATGGTCTGTAGTCTATGGGGTTAGACCGAGCATCTAACTCATGTTAAGACTATTATGTTGTCTAAAGCCTTGGAGGGGATTGTTTGTCTTGACTGTCTGGAGCTAGACTCCCAAGTAGAGACATAGATATGTTGCTTGGTGGTGACATATTAGACCGGGACTAAAGCGTGATTGATCTACTAAGTCCGCTTTGAGTGGATCGATCTGCTTTTGACGTTCATTGTGCAGTAACCTTAATCCTGTGTAAAAAGACAGCTTCATGTATATGACTTGTGTACTTTGATGTTCCAATGGCTAAAGCGTCTCAAAGGTAGTAAGCTTATAGACCGGTTCGTTAGGTGTACGACTTGTATACGATGAAGGGTTCGTTTACAGATATCAAAATCATAGCTCTAATGAGGAGTTAAGGGTATCCTCTTAAAGGCATTATACTAAATGTGAAAATGGACAAGGCCTTGGGTCGTCTGCTGGGCGGATGACTTCTTATTCACATATGGTGAATAATCATTTTCTTTATTTGGTAGTATAATGGAACTTTAAGATAGCCTGATCAGTAGGATTAAACGGACTTTGGCCTAAGGCTGATCATGGATATCATATGAGGATTCTGCATGCATGACAGGGTCATTGGACGATAGCTTGTCACAGGCTTACGTAATACGGTATATAATTGGGAGTTCAGTTTAAGGTTTATAGTGGTGTGACTCTGAAATTAGTGATCATATGATTGAGTTATTCGGTAAAGAATGATGATCATATGGATTTGCGGGAGCCCGATTATATATGTCCAATCAGTCCCTCTACTAGCTCCACATAATTCCTTAACATTTGGTAAAATTGATCTGTGTATGCTATTGGCTAGTTTATTGTGCATGGATGGTGTTGACATAGGATTAGGATGGTAGACAAGATTCTCTCCAGTTGGATTTAGATTTTGTTTCGGATAATAGAGTACACAATTATTCGAACTCCAAATAAAGTTGCCATGATTTTATTTGAGATTGGATTGGAGTTGTAGAAAATTATCCATGAGAACAAGAAATTGAAATACAACTAGTTCGTGGATTTTGAAATTTGAATTTTGAATTTTGAATTTTGAATTTGAAATTCGAATTTGAAATTTGAATTTGAAATTCGAATTTGAAATTTGAATTTGAAATTCGAATTTTGAAATTTGAATTTGAAATTCGAATTTGAAATTTGAAATTTGAATTTGAAATTCGAATTTGAAATTTGAAATTGAAATTTTGAATCACAGTCCAAGTGGGATTCGAATTTGTTGTGGTAAATCCACAAGGAATGAAATTCGAATTTGAGTTGGATATGAAGAGGATAATCTTGTTAGAATCCTACTTGAATTTTGAATCCAAATCCTAACTAATGATGGACGAAAATTTTAAGGATTATCCTCAATGGATTTTTGGATTTTTGTGGATAAGGTTCAAGGAAAAATTTAAGTTTCAATCCCAGTTGAATTTGGATTCTCTCCTCCCAGATAATGGTCGAATTTTTGAGTGAATCTCCTAGGAGATTTTCGGTTATTTTGGATAAGGATGAGATAAGATTCATGCTTGAAAATCCTAGTGGAATTTTGATTCTCCCTTATCCAAAAGTGGCCGAATTTTTATGGAGATTTTCTCCTTAGAATTTTCAGATTCTTTGGTTAAAAAAGGGAGATAAAATTCTAGTTAAAATCTTGTTTAGATTTGAATTGGATTTATCCCATAATGGCCGAAATTTGTTGGGATTTTCCCTTGGATAATTTCGGATTTTATGGTTGTGGATAAGGGAGAATATCTTCTCCTAATCCAATTCGAATTCAGAGAATCACCTCATGCATGTCTATAAATAGAGGTCCTACTACTCCAGTTCTCTTAGACCACAGACTCTCAAGTGAGTAGGCTTATTGTTGCACAGCCCACTATGACAATAAGTTCTTTCGAGATCTGGGTGGTCGGAAGAAGACTAGCAGTGCTAGCATACCGATCGAGGTTCAGAGTGCCCACATACTCAGCCATCTGGGAATTGGAGAATAGTAGACAAGGCTAGTCGGTTGAAGCCCTCCGATCATTCTCCTCCCACAAGATTGGCGTCCTTGAGGTATGAGTTTTAATTATTGTTGGTTTATTGTATATGGCATCATGAGATATTTAACGATCTAAAATTTTTTATTGTTCCGCTGTGCCACTCTGATACGTTTTTACCGATTTATTTTCCAACATTAGGTATACCTCGGAACCTTTGTACCTGTCATGTACTATATCAGAGGCCTATTTTATACAAAGTTACCAAACTTTGTATAAAACTTTTCCACATTAACCAGTATTAAAAATTCAACACACATCATCAAATTTTTTCCAAACCTAGCCTTGGTTTATCGTGTTAATCATCACCAAATATTTTTCATCACCTTAAGCAATTATCACATATTATTCTTAGGTTTTTCAATGTACATATCCACATCAAAACCTAACAAAATTTCATTCCAACCTTCGTATTAGCCACGGATTTTTCATGCTAATTCACATAGAAAAGTTTGTTTTCTTTCCTAGGGTTTTATCAACATTATTCAACATTAAAAATTTTCCATTTTCTAGTGTTTATCACCCACGGATTTTAGCATGAAAATGCATCACAATTTCTTGTTTCCTTATTCCAATTCAAACTTGAATGAACATAGTATCAAACTTACATATTCATTTAACAATTCACCAAAATTTCCACATCATTTTCCACACCAATAGTGCCACGGATTTCATGGAAGCCAAGCAAAAATTTTTGCTTATTTCTTAAACCTAATTCATGCTTCAAACTCTAAAACACCAAACCAATCATAACATTAACAAAACATCAAGTTTTTCAATGTTTTCTACACCTCTGTACCCATGAATTTTCACTAAGAAAACACATGAAAAATGCTTTAATTTAGAAGCTAACCTTATGAACTTGTTCCCTTGCAACCTTGGTTATGATTGAAGGCTATTTTTGGTATAAAATTTTGGAAATTTTTGGCTTGAAATGCACTTAAGGGGCATGGTTTTTGGCTGTAGGAAATTGGCAAGAGTTTGGCCACTTTTCTCTATTTTTGTGAATGAATTTTGAAGCCTATTTATAGGCAAAAGTAGGGGACCTTTTGAAAAAAAATTTCCAACAATTTCTTATTTGTTCAAGGACTAAAATGCAATATTTTTGGGCCAAAAATAAAAAAAAATTTTGCTGCCCTCTTTCTAGGTGGCCGAATGGCCTTTTTTCAAAATTTTTAAAATTTTTTCCATGTCTTTTTGGTTAGATCTTGGCCGTTGATCAAAAAGACAATAAATCCAAACCTTACACCTTGCCAAAATACTTTCCAAGCCTAAAAAAACTATATTTATGACATCATAATTGTAATGTCATCCTATAATATATATGGATTAATTCACTAATTAATTCATGATCAAATTTTGATCGAAAGTCAAATCGAACAGAATTTTACCGAAATCGCGTAGGCGTGTTTCGGGCGCCTCTGGTGCAATCAGTTTGTTTTATTTTGCTTCCATTTGGTCAAAATTCTCGACCGTAAATTTCTATCGTTTTAATGCAATTCAGTGCACTCTCTAAGGTTTTTGGCTCCGTTTTCGAGCCGTCTCACACGATTCTGTTCGGTAAGATTTTTCATCCCCGAACTCACTCACTTTAACACTACCAAAACATTTTTACAGTATTCACAACAGTATTAAAACACAACTTTTTCATATTTTATTCATTAAAATTGATACATACATACATACAATTTTATTCATTAAAATTGAAATCTACTCCGAGAATCTAAAATTCCCGGTGATCACATGGAGCGAAGACAACCACTCCTCTGCTTCAAGCGGGTTTGTGGAACCCTCGAATTCTGGCAGCGTCATCTGTCGAAATCTTTCATAGAGTGGTTCTTGATTGACTCGAGGTTATGGTTGGGGTTCTATTACTATTTCAGGTACCATTGGCGGCACTTTTTGTTCAGGTGCAGCCATCTGAGAGGTTTGGCCTTCATCTTGGCCTAGCCTTTGTTCTATCTACTCTAGTCTTTATCTCAGCTCAGCATTTTCTTTCATCTAAGCTTCTAGCATAGCTTATAGCTCATCTACTCTTTCTGAAAGGACTGGACACCCTCGCATGTTTCACAGATTACGTGGGTTCACCATCTTTTTCTACTTCCTATAGTCGCATGAAAATCAATTGTTAGATTTTCAACAAACATATTTTTACAATATAAGTAAAAATAGTTTCAATCATCATGTAATTTCAGACATCTCATCATTTTGATCATATCAAAATTTCATGTCATTTCATTTCAAAATTTTCATATACACATCAACTCAAAGGCTCTTTTTCAAAACGGCTTTTTGAGACAGTCATACATACACATATATAGATATATATACATTTATACAGCTTATATGTTTTTACATCTAGTCCCCTGGTTGAAGTTGATCCAGAATTGTCAGAAATTCCTCTGGATCCTCGTCGTCCTCATCCGTACCATTTCTAGCCTTAGATGGCATCGATCCTCCAGTGGGATTTGTACCCTCTCGTCACCTCGATGGGCCGGCCTCATGGTCATTTGCCATAGGTCTCGATCCATACAGACGATCTAGCATTGCACATTTCAATAACTGCTCATGTCTCTTGCATACCATGCGCTTCATCATTAATTCTTCCTCTACCTTAGCTACCGTAACTATAAACTCACGTAAAGTAGTAGGATATAGAGGGGTTACCCTTTAATGTAAGTTTATCATAAGCCCTTTCCATAATATGTCGCAAAAGTCCTCGTCAGTGAGGTTGGACATGGGACATCTCCTCACTACATTCTTCTCAAACCGTACTGCATAAGTGAAGATAATATCACTTAGCAACATCTACAGTCTCTCTGCCCGGAGAACAAATTCTCTAACATCGGTATATTTGGGCATGGCCGGTGGCGGTGTCACTTCCCTGCTCTCTGGAGTGTCTGGAACCAGTGCTGGACTCTTTGGTAGGAACTGCCGTATCATAATGTGTCTTAACTCGCCCCAATCAAGTCTTAACAGCATCTCTTGGTCGCAATACTCCTAGTACATTCGAGCATCCTCATGAGAAGTGTCGACTGCTAATAAAACCCAGCAATCCTTATCAATATCATGTTGGCGCATGATCGTCTCCACATCATACAACCAATCACGTGTAGAGATCCCCTGTTGACCTCCCTCAAAGGTGGGTGGATGACTACCTCTGAAGGTGTGTACAGCTCGTACTAACACTCTGGCTCCTACATGAGCTCGCCCACCAACAACTGGAATGTCTATGGCGATTAGTGGATTAACTACCAATCGAAGAGGTGGTGCTTGGATCGGTGCTGGTGCTCTAACCTACGGCGCTGGCGGCTCAGACATCGACTGTCAAGGTACTGCTCCCTGAATCATGGATGGCGTAATCACAGGCTTGGTCCATACCCGGATCGGTCCTCTCGGTCTATACAGATGGGATTGTAGGATATAAATCGGTAAAAATGCATCAGTGCGGCGCAGTGGAACAATAAAAATTTTTCAAGATCGTTAAATATCTCATGATGCCATATACACTAAATTAACAACAATAAAATTCATACCTCAAGAGGATGCCAACTGTAGGAGGAGAATGACTTGAAGGCTTCAACCAACTAGCCTTTTCTACTATTCTCTAATTCCCAGATAGCAGAGTATGTGGGCACTCGGTTCCTCAACCGGTATACTAGCACTGCTAGTCTTCTTCTGACCACCAGATCTCTAAAGAACTTATTGTCACGGTGAGTTGTGCAACAATAAGCCTGCTCACCTATCAGTCTGTAGTCTAAGAGAACTGGAATAGCAGGATCTCTATTTATAGACTTGCATAAGGTGATCCCTTGAATTTGAATTGGATTAGGAGAAGATTTTCTCCCTTATCCATTAATAAAATTCAAAAATCCCATAGGCCACAATCATAGGAAGATTCGGCCAACCTTGGGATTTTTACAATCCAAATTCAAACAGGATTTCAACTTGAATTTAATCTCCTCATTTATCCATAATAACCAAATTTCCCTAGGCCATAAACAAGGCTAGATTCGGCCACTTTAATGTGAGGAGAATCAAAATTCGAATAGGATTTTCTAACTTGAATTTTATCTCACCCTTATCCACTAAAAAACCAAAAATCTCCCTTAGAATTATCCTTGAATTTTTGGCCACTTTTGTGAGGGAAAGAATCAAAATTCAAATAGGATTTTCTAGCTTGAATTTAATCTCACCCTTATCCACAAAAACCAAAAAATCTCCTTGGATTTATCCACAAAATTTCATGCACTTTAGGGAGGGAGAGAATCCAAATTCAACTGGGATTGAAACTTGAATTTTCCCTGCATCCTTATCCATTAAGAATCCGAATTCTCCTAGGAGTCATCCTCCCTAACAAACTCGGTTTTTCTAGATAGATTAGGACTTTAAATTCAAATAGGATTCAAACAAGATTTTCCTCTCCATAATCCAACTCAAATTCGAATTCTAACCCAGTGGAATTATCCACAAAGAATTCGAATTCCACTTAGACTGTGATTCAAAATTTGAATTTCAAATTTCAAATTTCAAATTCAAATTTCAAATTTCAAATTTCAAATTTCAAATTTCAAATTTCAAATTTCAAATTCAAATTTCAAATTCAAATTTCAAATTTTAATTTCAAATTCAAATGTCAAATTCAAAATTTAAATTTCAAATTTCAAAATTCAAATTTCAAAATCCACAAAAAAGTTGTATTTCAAATTTTGCCCTCATGGATAATTTTCTATAACTCCAATCCAATCTCAAATAAAATCATGGCAACTTTATTTGAAGTTCAAATAATTATATACTCTATTATCCAAAACAAATTATGAATTCAACCAGAGAGAATCTTGTTCACTATTCTAATCCTATGTCAATACCATCCATGCATAATCAACTAGCCAATAAGCATACACAAATCAATTTGCCAACAGTTAAGGAATTATGTGGAGCTAGTAGAGGGACCAATTGGACATATATAATAGAGCTCTCGTGAATCCATATGATCATCATTCTGTACCGAACAACTCAATCATATGATCACTAATTTCAGAGTCACACCACTATAAATTTGAAACTGAACTCCCAATTATATACCATATTACGAAAGCCTGTGACAAGCTAATGTCCAATGACCCTGTCATGTATGCAGAACCCTCATATGATATCCATGATCAGCCTTAGGTCAAAGTCTATTTAATCCTACTGATCAGGCTATCTTAAAGTTCTATTATACTACCGAATAAGAAAATGATTATTCACCATATGTGAATAAGAAGTCATCCGCCCAGCAGACGACCCAAGGCCTTGTCCATTTTCACAACCAGTATAATGCCTTTAAGAGGATACCTTTAACTCTTTAGAGCTATGATTCTAATATCTGTAAACAAACCCTTCATCGTATACAAGTCATGCACCCAGCGAACTGGTCTATAAGCTTACTATCTCGAGACGCTTTAGCCATTGGAACATCAAAGTACACAAGTCATATACATGAAATAGTTCATTTACTTAGGATTAAGGTTATTGCATAATGAACGTCAAAAGCAGATTGATCTACTCATAGCGGACTACGTAGATCAATCACGCTTTAGGCCAGGTCTAATATGTCACCACCAAGCAAAATATCTATGTCTCTACTTGAGAGACTATGCTCCGGACAGTCAAGACAAACCGTCCCCACCATGGCTTTAGACAACATAATAGTCTTAACATGAGTTAGATGCTCGGTCTAACCCTATAGACTACAGACCTTAGTTTAAACCACTTACTTTAGACCATTGTCTTCTTGCATACAAAAGTTCATTGTATGCAACGTTCTAACAGTTTTAACACAAGCAGTCAGTGAGCCATATTCGCTTACATTTACTTTAACATGTAAATAGAATAAGGACAAACAGCAATGTAATGAATAACCTCTATAATGTAATTTTATTATCCAGTTCAAAATACATAAAATGTCTCTAATGCTTAGGACATTTCCTAACAGGGATCGTACATACGGTGGTCTAGCATTGTATATCCTCGTATAAACCAAAAGTTAACAAACTTAAAGAAAGCTAACTTACTTGGATTGACGAGCAGACTGTGTTCTGTGCCAATAGGGATATGGTCAGTTGCTCTGATATCAACCCGTGACGCCCTCGACCTCGGCCATGCGAAGCCGTTGTGATCTAACTCTATCGTCGACCGAGGCAGCCTGTGCACCTCATCAGGTCGTCATGTTAAAACACTTTTACTTTGAATCTCTCATTTTCAAGGCCCAAAATTTTTACCCATATTTTTTTTTCTTTTTTAAAATACTTTCCTCACATGAAAGCTAAGTATGAAAGCCATATAAAATTTAAAACTAAACTTTAGTTGTCTGTTATACAGTACAACATAATTTACAAAGATAAATTTTTCTTTAACTTTGTTTTTTCAAATATACATTCTCTTCAATTCCCTATTTTAATGCTCAGCGGAAGACTGGTAGCAGGACAAAAATCGACAGTGGATTCCTTATCCCATTGGCACCGCGTATCCTGCCACCATCTAAGTAGTCTACTGGACAGGTTTCTTACCTGCAACATGTTAGGAAATGCCCTAAGTATTAGAGACATTTTGATGTATTTATTTTGAACTGGATAATAAAATTATATATATAGAGGTTATTCATTATATTGCTATCTGTCCTCATTTTATTTACATGTTAAAGTAAATGTAAGCAAATATGGCTCCCTGACTGCTTGTGTTAAACTGTTAGAACGTTGCATGCAATGGACTTTTGTATGCGAGAAGACAATGTTCTAATGTTAGCAGTCTAAACTATGGTCTGTAGTCTATGGGGTTAGACCAAGCATCTAACCCATGTTAAGACTATTATGTTGTCTAAAGCCTTAGGGGACGATTTGTCTTGACCGTCTGGAGCTGGACTCCCAAGTAGAGACATAGATATGTTGCTTGGTGGTGACATATTAGACCAGGACTAAAGCATGATTGATCTATGAAGTCCGCTTTGAGTGGATCAATCGGCGTTTGACATTCATTGTGCAGTAACCTTAATCCTGTGTAAAAGGACAGCTTCATATATATGACTTGTGTACTTTGATGTTCCAATGGCTAAAGCGTCTCAGAGGTAGTAAGCTTATAGATCAGTTCGTTAGGTGCATGACTTGTATACGATGAAGGGTTCGTTTACAGAAATCGGAATCATAACTCTAATGAGGAGTTAAGGGTATCCTCTTAAAGGCATTATGCTGAATGTGAAAATGGACAAGGCCTTGGGTCGTCTGCTGGGCTGATGACTTCTTATTCACATATGGTGAATAATCATTTTCTTTATTCGATAGTATAATGGAACTTTAAGATAGCCTGATCAGTAGAATTAAACGGACTTTGACCTAAGGCTGATCATGGATATTATATGAGGATTCTGCATACATGACAGGGTCATTAGACGATAGCTTGTCACAGGCTTATGTAATACGGTATATAATTGGGAGTTCAGTTTCAGGTTTATAGTGGTGTGACTCTGAAATTAGTGATCATATGATTCAGTTGTTCAGTAAAGAATGATGATTATATGGATTTGCGAGAGTCCGATTATATATGTCCAATTAGTCCCTCTACTAGCTCCATATAATTCCTTAACATTTGGCAAAATTGATCTGTGTATACTATTGGCTAGTTTATTATGCATGGATGGTGTTGACATAGGATTAGGATGGCAGACAAGATTCTCTTCAGTTCGATTCAGATTTTGTTTTGGATAATAGAGTACACAATTATTCGAACTCCAAATAAAGTTGCCATGATTTTATTTGAGATTGGATTGGAGTTGTAGAAAATTATCCATGAGAACAAGAATTTGAAATACAACTATTTTGTGGATTTTGATATTTAAATTTTGAAATTTGAAATTTGAATTTGAAATTTGAATTTGAAATTCGAATTTGAAATTTAAATTTGAAATTTGAAATTTGAAATTTGAATCTGAAATTTGAAATTCAAATTTTGAATCACAATCCAAGTGGGATTCGAATTTGTTGTGGTAAATCCACAAGGAATGAAATTCGAATTTGAGTTGGATATGGAGAGGAAAATCTTGTTAGAATCCTACTTGAATTTTGAATCCAAATCCTAACCAAATATGGATGAAAATTTTAAGGATTATCCTCAATGAATTTTTGGATTTTGTGGATAAGGTTCAAGGAAAAAATTCAAGTTTCAATCCCAATTGAATTTGGATTCTCTCCTCCCTGATAATGGTCGAATTTTTGGAGTAAATCTCCTAGGAGATTTTCGGTGATTTTGGATAGGATGAGATAAGATTCAAGTTTGAAAATCCTAGTGGAATTTTGATTCTTCCTTATCCAAAAGTGGCCGAAATCTTGGTAGAGATTTCTCCTTTGAATTTTTGGATTTTTTCGTTGAAAAAGGGAGATAAAATTCTAGTTAAAATCTTGTTTAGATTTGGATTGGAATTATCCTAAAGTGGCCGAATTTATTGTTGGGATTTTCCCCTTGGAAAATTCAAATTTTGTGCTTATGGATAAGGGAGAATATCTTCCCCTAATCCAATTCGAATTCAGAGAATCACCTCATGCAGGTCTATAAATAGAGGTCCTGCCACTCCGGTTCTCTAAGACCACAGACTCTCAGGTGAGCAGGCTTATTATTGCACAACTCACCGTGACAATAAGTTCTTTAGAGATCTAGGTGGTCGGAAGAAGACTAGTAGTGCTAGCATACCGATCGAGGTTCAGAGTGCCCACACACTCAGCCATTCAGGAATTAGAGAATAGTAGAGAAGGCTAGTTGATTGAAGCCCTCCAATCATTTTCCTCCTGCAAATTGGTGTTCTATGAGGTATGAGTTTAAATTATTGTTAGTTTATTGTATATGGCATCATGATATATTTAACGATCTTGAAAAATTTTTATTATTCCGCTGCGCCACTCTGATACGTTTTTACTGAGTTATCTCATACAGTGCAGGTTGTCGACAGTGAAGGAGATAGAGGCGGTAGTAGGCTTACTAGCATGATGAGTGCTTTACAAAAGCAGCATGAGACTTATCAGGCTGCTAGAGAGATCATGGACAATCTGGAGGACATGTTCGTTGGCCAAGAAAAATTGGCTCAACAGTCTGCTATCACCAGCATTATGAACTCTAAGCAAAAGGCAGGTACTCCGGTGAATGACCATATGATCACTCTAATGGGATTCTTCATTGAGGCTGCTAAGAACGGTGCTGAGTTGGACTACAAACCCAGATCGAGATGGTGTTAAAAACTCTATCTAAAGATTTTGTGGGTTTTAAGGCTACATACAATTTGGCGACAAGGGAGTTAGGAATAACCGAGCTCTTGAAGCAACTCCAAGCTTATGAGCGGATGATCAGGGATGGGGATGCAGTCCAACCCAAAGGAGAGGCCAATTTGACGGAATCTTCCAAACCCTCTCGGAAGAGGAAGAGGCCAAACCAGAAGCAAGCGGCTTCCAGTTCTTCTAATCCTCCTGTCTCGGATGGGAAGAAGAAGAAGAAGAAGAAGAAGAAGTCCAAGGACCCTAAAAAGTCCAAGTGCTTCCACTGTGGGAAGGTAGGTCACTTAAGAAGGCTTGTCGGGAAATCCTAGCCACCAAGGGCAAGGAAGGTAAGGAACTTCACTACTTAGAAGCGTGTTTGGTGGAAGAATCGAAAGACACTTGGGTCATTGATTCGGGCGCCACTAATCATGTTTGTGTTTCTATGCAGGGGTTCGTGGAAACGAGAAGTCTACATGATAGGAGCCACTCGTTGCAAACTAGAGATGGTAGCTTGGTGGTGGCTGAGGCAGTGGGAAATATTTACCTTTACTTTGATAAATTTAGGTTTATTTTATTGAAAAACTGTTTTTATGTTCCTAATTTTAGGAAGAACCTTATATCGGTAGCTTGTTTAATAAAGGATTCTTATTCAGTTTCTTTTAGTAAAAGAGTTAATGTTCGTAGAAATAAGTCTTTTATCTGTTCTGGATGGATGAATGGAAATCTATATTTGATCAAACCAAAGATGTACTCACTGCTTGATACTGAATTAATAGATAACTCTAAAAGGTTGAAAGTTTCTCACTCTAACAAGGCGTATCTTTAGCATTTAGGACTTGGTCATATTAATCAGGATGGGATTCAAAGATTGGTGAAAGACGGTCCTCTGGAATCTCTAGAAGAGGTACGTCTTCCTCAATGTGAGTCTTGTCTAGAGGGTAAGATGACTAAGAGGTCTTTTGGAGCTAAGGGTACAAGGGCTCAAGAGCTCTTAGAAATTATACACACTGACGTATGTGGCCCCATGAACGTCGCAGCACGAGGAGGGTTTGAGTATTATGTCTCTTTTATAGATGATTACTCGAGGTATGGATATGTGTATCTGATGCACCGCAAGAGCGAAACCTTTGACAAGTTCAAAGAGTATCGTGCGGAAGTGGAAAAGCAATTGGATAAATCCATAAAGACACTTCGATCTGATCGAGGTGGCAAATACCTCTCCGATGAATTTCTAGGACATCTTGTAGAGAATAGGATATTATCCCAATTGACTGCACCTGGTACTCCACAACCAAATGGTGTAGCCAAAAGGAGAAATAGGACCTTGTTGGATATGGGACGGTCCATAATGAGTTATTCAACGCTGCCATTATCATTTTGGGGATATGCTTTACAAACGGCATGCTATATTCTGAATCAAGTTCCAAGCAAATCAATTCCCATAACTCTGTATGAATTATGGCGTAGCATGAAGCCCTCCCTTGGACATATGAGAATATGGGGCTGCCCGGCGCATGTACTGGATGGGGATGCGAAGAAGTTGGAATCAAGATCAGAATTGTGCATGTTTGTAGGGTATCCAAAGGGAACTAAAGGAGGTCTGTTCTATAACCCAAAGGAACAAAAAGTTATTGTCTCAAACCATGCGACATTCTTGGAGGAAAGTCACATGAATGACTTTAAGTCTCGAAGCAAAGTAGTGCTAGAGGAGTTATCGGGTGAAAGAACTGCTCCACAGATTTTGGTCTTGGACGCAAGTCTGAGTTCCAGTGAAGGACCTGCAGACGATCAACAATTTAGGGTGCCTCGTCGTAGTGGGAGGGTTTTGAAGAAACCTAATTTCTTCATGTATGATGCTGAGGTATACCAGGCCGAGGCTCATGAGCATGAGGATGATCCGATCACCTATGATGAAGCTATAAATGATGTCGATTCTAAATCTTGGAAACAGGCTATGAACAATGAGATGGATTCTATGAAATCCAACTCTGTTTGGGAACTTGTAGATTTGTTGGATGGGATAAAACCCATTGGAAGCAAATGGGTCTACAAAAGAAAGAAGGATACGGAAGGGAGAGCGGAAACTTTCAAAGCTAGACTGGTTGCAAAGGGGTATACGTAAAAAGCTGGAATCGATTACGATGAAACCTTTTCCCCTGTTTCTATGCTGAAGTCTATCCGTATTCTTCTGTCCATTTCTGTGGCTCTCGATTACGAGATCTGGCAAATGGATGTCAAGACGGCATTCTTGAATAGCCATCTTGAGGAGCGTATCTATATGATACAGCCGAAGTGTTCGTAGCGAAAGGCCTAGAAAGGAAAGTCTGCAAGTTGCTTAGATCCATTTATGGATTAAAGCAAGCATCCCGCTCATGGAACCAGAGGTTTGATCAAGCGATTAAGACATTTCGTTTTGAGCAAAACGTTGATGAACCCTCTGTTTATAAACGTATTAAGGATGGAAAAGTGGTCTTTCTGATACTCTATGTCGATGATATACTACTCATTAGGAATGATGTAGGGAACTTATCATCGATCAAGCTTTGGTTACACCAACAGTTTGACATGAAGGACTTGGGAGAAGCTAATTATGTTCTAGGCATTCGTCTCTTCAGAGATTAAAAGAACAAAATGATAGCGTTATCCCAAGCTTCATACATAGATAAAATAATTGACAAATATGCAATGCAAAAGGCAAAGAAAGGTACACAACCTTCTATTGCCAGTCTAACTCTTTCATTGGATGACTGTCCAAAGACATCGGAAGAAAGAGAGCATATAAGTAAGGTCCCCTATGCATCTGCTGTGGGTAGTCTTATGTATGCTATGCTTTGCACTCGCCCGGACATATGTTTTACAGTAGGTATGGTGAGTCGATATCAAGCAAATCCTGGAACCAAGTACTGGCAAGCAGTAAAGCATATACTCAAGTATCTTCAGAGAACGAGAGATTATATACTGGTGTATTCTGGAGGGGACCTAACACCCATAGGATACACGGACTCAGACTTCCAAACTTGTAAGGATTTGAGGAAATTAACATCTGGATCAGTGTTTTTGCTCGGAGGAGGTGCCATTGTGTGGAGGAGCGTGAAGCAGGGCTGCACAGCTGACTCTACTATGGAGGCTGAGTATGTGGCTATGACTGAAGCATCTAAAGAAGCAGTTTGGCTTCGCAAGTTCTTTAGAGACCTTGAGGTCATTCCGAATGTTGACAAGCCTATCACACTTTATTGTAATAACACTGGGGCTATTGCCAACACAAGCGAATCTCGGCACCATAAGAGGCCCAAGCACATAGTTCGGAGATATCATATTACTAGAGGGCACGTGGAGACAAGACAAATAGATGTATGTAAGATCGTGTCCGAGGACAACATTGTCGATCCCTTTACTAAGACTTTGGTGGCTAGAAGCTTCGAGAGGCACGTAAAGGCGATGGGGATGCGTAACATGGCACATCTACTGGCTTAGGGCAAGTGGGAGATTATTAGGAAATGCCCTAAGTATTAGAGACATTTTGATGTATTTATTTTGAACTGGATAATAAAATTATATATATAGAGGTTATTCATTACATTGCTATCTGTCCTTGTTTTATTTACATGTTAAAGTAAATGTAAGCAAATATGGCTCCTTGACTGCTTGTGTTAAACTGTTAGAACGTTGCATGCAATGGAATTTTGTATGCGAGAAGACAATGTTCTAAAGTTAGTAGTTTAAACTATGGTCTATAGTCTATGGGGTTAGACCGAGCATCTAACCCATATTAAGACTATTATGTTGTCTAAAGCCTTGGAGGGGACAGTTTGTCTTGACTGTCTGGAGCTGGACTCCCAAGTACAGACATAGATATGTTGCTTAGTGGTAACATATTAGACTAGGACTAAAGCGTGATTGATCTACGAAGTCCACTTTGAGTGGATCGATCTGCTTTTAACGTTCATTGTGTGGTAACCTTAATCCTGAGTAAAAGGACAGCTTCATATATATGACTTGTGTACTTTGATGTTCTAATGACGAAAGCGTCTCAGAGGTAGTAAGCTTATAGACTGGTTCATTGGATGCATGACTTGTATACGATGAAGGGTTCATTTATAGATATCGGAATCATAGCTCTAATGAGGAGTTAAGGGTATCCTCTTAAAGGCATTATACTGAATGTGAAAATGGACAAGGCCTTGGGTTGTCTGCTGGGCGGATGACTTCTTATTCACATATGGTGAATAATCATTTTCTTTATTCGGTAGTATAATGGAACTTTAAGATTGCCTGATCGGTAGGATCAAACGGACAAGGGTATCCTCTTAAAGGCATTATACTGAATGTGAAAATGGACAAGGCCTTGGGTTGTCTGCTGGGCGGATGACTTCTTATTCACATATGGTGAATAATCATTTTCTTTATTCGGTAGTATAATGGAACTTTAAGATTGCCTGATCAGTAGGATTAAATGGACTTTGGCCTAAGGCTGATAATGGATATCATATGAGGGTTTTGCATACATGACAGGGTCATTGGACGATAGCTTGTCACAGGCTTGCGTAATACGATATATAATTGGGAGTTTAGTTTCAGGTTTATAGTGGTGTGACTCTGAAACTAGTGATCATATGATTGAGTTGTTCGGTAAAGAATGATGATCATATAGATTTGTGGGAGCCCGATTATATATGTCCAATTAGTACCTCTACTAGCTCCACATAATTCTTTAACCTTTGGCAAAATTGATCTGTGTATGCTATTGGCTAGTTTATTATGCATGGATGTTGTTAACATAGGATTAGGATGGTAGATAAGATTCTCTCCGATTGGATTCAGATTTTGTTTTGGATAATAGAGTACACAATTATTCGAACTCCAAATAAAGTTGCCATGATTTTATTTGAGATTGGACTGGAGTTGTAGAAAATTATCCATGAGAATAAGAATTTGAAATACAACTGTTTTGTGGATTTTGAATTTTGAATTTTGAATTTTGAATTTTGAATTTGAATTTTGAATTTGAAATTCGAATTTGAAATTTGAATTTGAAATTTAAATTTGAAATTTGAAATTTGAATTTGAATTTTGAAATTCAAATTTTGAATCACAGTCCAAGTGGGATTCGAATTTGTTGTGGTAAATCCACAAGGAATGAAATTCAAATTTGAGTTGGATATGGAGAGGAAAATCTTGTTAGAATCCTACTTGAATTTTGGATCCAAATCCTAACCAAATATGGATGAAAATTTTGAGGATTATCCTTAATGAATTTTCAGATTTTGTCGATAAGGTTCAAGGAAAAAATTCAAGTTTCAATCCCAATTGAATTTGGATTTTCTCCTCCCTGATAATGGCCGAATTTTGGAGTAAATCTCCTAGGAGATTTTCAGTTATTTTGGATAAGGATGAGATAAGATTCAAGCTTGAAAATCCTAGTGGAATTTTGATTCTTCCTTATCCAAAAGTGACCGAAATCTTGGTGGAGATTTCTCCTTTGAATTTTCGGATTTTTTGGTTGAAAAAGGGAGATAAAATTCTAGTTAAAATCTTGTTTAGATTTGGATTGGAATTATCCTAAAGTGGCCGAATTTGTTGTTGGGATTTTCCCCTTGGAAAATTCTGATTTTGTGCTTGTGGATAAGGGAGAATATCTTCTCCTAATCCAATTCGAATTCAGAGAATCACCTCATGCAGGTCTATAAATAGAGGTCCTACCACTCTAGTTCTCTAAGACCACAAACTCTCAGGTGAGCAGGCTTATTGTTGCACAACTCACCGTGACAATAAGTTCTTTAGAGATTTGGGTGGTCGGAAGAAGACTAGCAGTGCTAGCATACCGATCGAGTTTCAGAGTGCCCACACACTCAGCCATTCGGGAATTGGAGAATAGTAGACAAGGCTAGTTGGTTGAAGCCCTCCGGTCATTCTCCTCTTGCAGATTGGCATCCTTGAGGTATGAGTTTTAATTATTGTTGGTTTATTGTATATGGCATCATGAGATATTTAACGATCTAAAAAATTTTTATTGTTCTGCTGCGCTACTCTGATACGTTTTTACCGATTTATTTTCCTACACAACATGAATAAAACGGAGAGCTAACAAGCTCAGTAAGTTCAAACATACGTACTATGAATCACATAGGTTCAAAAACATCAAAAATAAAATTTTCTATGAATAGTAACTTTGACTCTAATCGATTACTATTCATGTCACCCTAACCGAGTCCACTACACTTACCATTAGTGTCGGTTATGTTCAATTATGCTCAATTATGGCTTTTATAACATTTTTGGTCATTATCTTTGTTATGTTCTGGTGTTAAGCTCATTTTGGCCTTGTATCGTTTTCTTGTGTGCATTGACTGTGAGGGGCCTTAGGAGTAACCCTGATAGCTAATCCTCCCCAGTCCATCATCGCCCTAAGCGGTTCTGGTGTCCCCGAAGGACCTTTAAACCTCCACCTTATTATTGGAGGCCGGTACGCCAAATATGGTTTTATTACCATCTTTCACTTACAGTTCCTATCGGGTGGCATTAAACATCACCTTAAAGTCAGGAACCTTTGTTGGCCGTAGGTCTTACACATTCTTTCTTAAAGGATGTGTCTTAAATTTAGTCACACTCTTTTTGTAGTGTACCCACATTACACTTATCAATTTATCATCTCTCGAGGTGTGTTAGTCTAACTACATCCTAGAACCCGTAGGACTTAACAACTAATATACAATTAGTACATATTTAAATATCACAATATTTCATGTTGCATATATGAAAATGCTTGAACTTACCACAACCATGACAGTGTCCACAGTTGAATAGTACTATTCACAGAAAATTTTATTTTTGATGTTTTTGAACCTATGTGATTTATAGTACGTATGTTTGAACTTACTGAGTCTGTTAGCTCACCGTTTTATTCATTTTGTGTAGGAAAATAAATCGGTAAAAACGTATCAGAGTGGCACAGCGGAACAATAAAAATTTTTCAGATCGTTAAATATCTCATGATATCATACACAATAAACCAACAACAATTAAAACTCATACCTTAAGGACGCCAATCTGCAGGAGGAGAATGACCGGAGGGCTTCAACCAACTAGCCTTCTCTACTATTCTCCAATTCCTAAATGGCTGAGTGTGTGGGCACTCTGAACCTCGATCGGTATGCTAGCACTGCTAGTCTTCTTCTGACCACCCAGATCTCTAAAGAACTTATTGTCACGGTGGGCTATGCAACAATAAGCCTGCTCACCTGAGAGTCTGTGGTCTAAGAGAACTGGAGTGGCAGGACCTCTATTTATAGACCTGTATGAGGTGATTCTCTGAATTCGAATTAGATTAGGAGAAGATATTCTCCCTTATCCACAAGCATAAAATCCGAAATTATCCAAGGGAAAATCCCAACAAATTTCGGCCATTATAGGATAATTCCAATCCAAATCTAAACAAGATTTTAACTAGAATTTTATCTCCCTTTTTCAACCAAAAAATCTGAAAATCCAAGGGGAAAATCTCCACCAAAATTTCGGCCACTTTTGGATAAGGGAGAATCAAAATTCCACTAGGATTTTCAAGCTTGAATCTTATCTCATCCTTATCCAAAATAACTGAAAATCTCCTAGGAGATTTACTCCAAGATTCGGCCATTATCAGGGAGGAGAGAATCCAAATTCAACTAGGAATGAAACTTGAATTTTTTCTTGAACCTCATCCACAAAAATCCAAAAATTCATTGAAGATAATCCTTAACATTTTTGCCCATATTTGATTAGGATTTGGATTCAAAATTCAAGTAGGATTCTAACAAGATTTTCCTCTCCATATCTAACTCAAATTCGAATTTCATTCCTTGTGGATTTACCATAACAAATTCAAATCCCACTTGGACTGTGATTCAAAATTTGAATTTCAAATTTCAAATTTAAATTTCAAATTCAAATTTCAAATTCAAATTTCAAATTCAAAATTCAAATTTCAAATTTCAAATTTCAAATTTCAAAATTCAAATTTCAAAATCCATAAAACAATTGTATTTCAAATTCTTGTTCTCATGGATAATTTTCTACAACTCCAATCTAATCTCAAATAAAATCATGGCAACTTTATTTGGAGTTCGAATAATTGTGTACTCTATTATCTAAAACAAAATCTGAATCTAACCAGAGAGAATCTTGTCAACTATCCTTATCCTATGTCAACACCATCCATGCATAATAAACTAGCCAATAGTATACACAAATCAATTTGCCAAACGTTAAGGAATTATGTGGAGCTAGTAGAGAGACTAATTGGACATATGTAATCAGGCTCCCACAAATCCATATGATCATCATTCTTTACCGAACAACTCAATCATATGATCACTAATTTCAGAGTCACACCACTATAAACCTGAAACTGAACTCCCAATTATATACTGTATTATGTAAGCCTGTTACAAGCTATCGTCCAATGACCTTGTCATGTATGCAGAACTTCATATGATATCCATGATCAACCTTAGGCCAAAGTCCATTTAATCCTACTGATCAGGCTATCTTAAAGTTCCATTATACTACCGAATTAAGAAAATGATTATTCACCATATGTGAATAAGAAGTCATCCACCCTGTAGATGAACCAAGGCCTTGTCCATTTTCACATTCAGTATAATGCCTTTAAGAGGATATCCTTAACTCCTCATTAGAGCTATGATTCCGATATCTGTAAACAAACCCTTTATCATACACAAATCATGCACCCAACGAACCGTCTATAAGCTTACTACCTCTGAGACGCTTTAGCCATTGGAACATCAAAGTACACAAGTCATATACATGAAGCTGTCCTTTTACTCAGAATTAAGGTTACTGCACAATGAACATCAAAAGCAGATCGATCCACTCAAAGTGGACTTCATAGATCAATCATGCTTTAGTTCCGGTCTAATATGTCACCACCAAACAACATATCTATGTCTCTACTTGGGAGTCTAGCTCCAGACAGTCAAGACAAACCGTCCCCTCCAAGGCTTTAAACAACATAATAGTCTTAACATGGGTTAGATGCTCGGTCTAACCCCATAGACTACAGACCATAGTTTAGACTGCTAACTTTAGAACATTGCCTTCTCGCATACAAAAGTCCATTGCATGCAACGTTCTAACAGTTTAACACAAGCAGTCAGGGAGCCATATTTGCTTACATTTACTTTAACATGTAAATAAAATGAGGACAGATAGCAATGTAATGAATAACCTTTATATATAATTTTTATTATCCAGTTCGAAATAAATACATCAAAAATGTCTCTAATACTTAGGGCATTTCCTAACAATTAATTCATGAATTAATTCGTGGTCAAAGTTTGACCAAAAGTCAAACCAAATGAAAATTTAACGAAGTCGTGTAGGCGGGTTTCTGGCGCCTTCGGTGTGATTGGTCTGCCTTATTTTGCTTCCGTTTGACCAGAATTCATTATCGTAAAATTTCGTCTTTTAGTACACTTCGGTGCACTCTCCAGGGTATTTTTTTTTTGGCTCCGTTTTTTAGTCATCTCACATGATGCTGTTCAAGAAGATTTTCCATCTCCGAACTCACACTCTTTAACACTGTTAGAACATTTTCACAGTATTCTCAACAGTATTAAAACACAACTTTTTCACATTTTATACATTAAAATTGTTATATACATACAATTTTAATTCATTCCAAGAATCTGAAAATTCCCAGTTATCACAATATACATAATTCATGATAACAAGATAAAGGTATCCTAGAATGTCACTCTCTAAATGTCAAATCCATATATTAAAATGACTAACCTATTGTCTAATTTATATACATAGCATAATCATGAGATAGCTCTGATACCAATTGTAGGAAAAAATGGTAAAATACACACAGTGAAAGTACAAAAAATTTTTAGGATCGTTAAATATCTCATGATGCTATATACAATAAACTAACAACAATATAAACTCATACCTTTAGAGGATGCCAAACTGCAGGAGGAGAATGACCGGAGGGCTACAACCAACTAGCATTCTCTACTATTCTCCAATTCTCGGATGGTAGAGTATATGAGCACTCGGATCCTTGATCGATATGCTAGCACTGCTAGTCTCCTTCTGACCACCCAGATCTCTAAAGAACTTATTGTTACAGTAAGTTATGCAATAATAAGCCTGCTCACCTGAGAGTCTGTGGTCTAAGAGAACTGGAGTGGTAAGTCCCCTATTTATAGACTGGCATGAGGTGATCTCTTGAATTCGAATTGGACTAGAAGAAGATTTTCACCCTTCCTTTCCTCACAAATCCAAATTTCCCTATAGGCCACAATCAAGGGAAGATGTGGCCACTCTAGGGGATTTTGCATTTCAAATTCAAATAGGATTTTAACTTGAATTTTATCTCAATATTATCCACTATAACCAAACTTTTCTCTAGGCCAAAAATAAGGCTAGATTCGGCCATCCAAGTGTAAGGAGAATCAAAATTCAAATAGGATTTTATAACTTGAATTTCCTCTCACCCTTATCCACATAAAAACCGAATTCCCTTAGCCTTATCCACTAAGATTTTCGGCCATCTTTGGGAGAGAGAGAATCAAAATTCAAATAGGATTTTCTAACTTGAATTTCCCTTCATCCTTATCCATAAAAACTAAATTCTCCAAGGCAAAATCTCTCCTAACAAATTCGGCCATATTTAGGTAGATTTAGGATTCCAAATTCAAGTAAGATTCAAACAAGATCTACCTCTCCATTATCCACATAAAATCTGAAATTTACCATGTGGAATTATCCACAATAAATTCGGTTACACCATGAATTCGTGATTCAAAATTTGAATTCAAATTTCAAAGTTTAAATTTCAAAATCCAAACTTCAAATTTGAATTTCAAATTTAAATTTCGAATTCAAATTTCAAATTTCAAATTTCGAATTCAAATGTCAAATTTGAATTTCAAATTTAAATTTCAAATTCAATTTTCAAATTCAAAATTTAAATTCAAAATTTCAAATTTTAAAATTCAAATTTCTATCTCCACAAAAAAGTTGTATTTCAAATTTTGTTGCCATGGATAATTTTCCACAACTCCAATTCAAACTCAAATAAAATCATGACAACTTTATTTGGAATTCGAATAATTGCGTAATCTCTTATCCAAAACAAAATTTGAATTCAATAGGAGAGAATCCTGTCTTTGATTCCTATCCTATGTGTACACCATCCATACATAGTCAACTGGCCAATAAGCATACCCTAATGAATTTGCCATTCGTTAAGAAATTATGTGGAGCTAGTAGAGAGACCAATTGGACATATATAATTGGGCTCCCGTGAATCCATATGATCATCATTCTATACCAAACAACTCAATCATATGATCACTAATTTCAGAGTCATACCACTATAAACCTGAAACTGAACTCCCAATTATATACCGTATTACGAAAGCCTGTGACAAGCTATTGTCCAATGACCTTGTCATATATGCAAAACCCTCATATAATATCAATGATCAGCCTTAGGTTAAAGTCCATTCAACTTACTGATCAAGTTATCTTAAAGTTCCATTATACTACCAAATAAGAAAATGATTATTCATTATATGTGAATAAGAAGTCATCTGCCTAGCAGATGACCCAAGGCCTTGCCCGTTTTCACATCCAGTATAATGCCTTTAAGAGGATACCCTTAACTCCTTATTAGAGCTGTGATTCTAATATCTGCAAACAAACCCTCCATTGTATACAATTCATGTATCTAATGAACTGGTCTATAAGCTTACTACCTCTAAGACGCTTTAGCCATTGGAACATCAAAGTGCACAAGTCATATATATGAAGTAGTTCATCTACTCAAGATTAAGGTTATTACATAATGAACGTCAAAAGCAGATTGATCCATTCATAGTGAACTATGTAGATCAATCACGCTTTAATCCTGGTCCAACATGTCACCACCAAGCAACATATCTATGTCTCTACTCGGGAGTCTATACTCCGGACAATCAAGATAAACCATCCCCACTATGGCTTTAGACAACATAATAGTCTTAACATGAGTTAGATTCTCGGTCTAATCCCATAGGCTATGGATCTTAATTTAGACTGCTTACTTTAGAACATTATCTTCTCACATACAAAAGTCCATTACATGCAAGGTTCTAACAGTTTTAACATAAGCAGTCAGTGAGTCATATTTGCTTACATTTACTTTAACATGTAAATAGAATAAGGACAAGCAGTAATATAATGAATAACCTCTATATATAATTTTATTATCCAAATCAAAATAAATACATCAAAATGTCTTTCATGTTTAGGGCATTTCCTAACAGTTTGAAATTTGATATTTGATATTTGAAATTTAAATTTTGAATTTAAAATTTGAATTTGTTTTGAATTTAATATTTGAATTTGAAATTTAAATTTAAAATTTGAAATTTGAAATTTGAATTTAAATTTTGAATCACAAATCCAAGTGGTAACCGAATTTATTGTGGATAAATCCACATGATAAAATTCAGTTTTCTTGTGGATAAGGGAGAGAAAAATCTTATTTGAATCCTACTTGAATTTTGAATCTTAAGTCCTTTAAATGTGGCCAAATTTGTTAAGGGAATCCCACCCTAGGAGGATTCAGTTTTTATGGATAAGGATGAAGGGAAACTCAAGTTAGAAAATTCTATTTGAATTTTGATTCTCCTCACACTTGGATAGCCAAATCTAGCCATGCTTCTTGGCCTAAAGAATCAATTTTAGTGGATAAATGAGGAGACAAAATTTAAATTAAAATCATGTTTGAATTTTGAATACAAAATCTCTTATGTTGGCCGAATCTTCCCTTGTTTTTGGTCTATAGTGAATTTAGATTTTGTGTGGAAAGGAAGGGAGAAAATCTTCTCTTGGTCTAATTCAAATTCAAGAGATCACCTCATGCAAGTCTCTAAATAGAGGTCCTACCACTCCAGTTCTCTCAGACCATAGACTCTCAGGTGAGCAGGCTTATTATTGCACAAATCACTGTGACAATAAGTTCTTTAGAGATCTGGGTAGTCGGAAGAAGACTAGCAGTGCTAGTATACCGATCGAGGATCTGAGTTCCCACACACTCTGCCATCTGGGAATAGGAAAATAGAAAAGAAAGCTAGTTGGTTGAAGCCCTCCAATCGTTTTCCTCCTGCATTTTTGCCGTCCTCTGAAGGTATAAGTTTATTATTGTTAGTTTATTGTATATGGCATCAAAAGATATTTAACGATCTTGAAAAATTTTTGTAATTCTTCTGTGCAATTTTTATCTTTTTTTCCTACAAGTTATAGTTAGGATCTGTGATTCAAAATTTGATTCAAATTTCAAACTCCATAAATCTTTGGATTTTATCTACATAGATAATTTTCCATAACTCTAATTCAAATTCAAATAAAATCATGGCAATTTTATTTGAAATTCAAACAATTCTGTAATCTCTTATTCAAAACAAAATTCAAATTCAAATTAAGAGAAAATCTTACCTTCCACCCTTATCCATTATGGACACCACCCCTAATAGTGCTAGGACAAGATTTTGTTCAATTCAAATTCAAATAGGATAATCTTTTAAATTTCAAATATTTATTTTAAGACAAAATTTTCAAAATTCAAATTAATCACATATTTGAATTTCAAATCAAGTACAATTAATTTAAATTTCAAATCTTATCTTCCAAAAATAAATATTAATTAAATATTTATCCCAATTATTAAATAATACAAAATTACAATTTTTCCTCTCTAGCACACAAAGAAAAACGCCTATACCATTTTGGAGGGTGATCCAGATTTTTCTCATCATTAAATGCAAGACAACAAGCCATGTAAGGATAACCTGATCAACTACCATCTTTAAGGGATTATAGGAGCTAGCAGAAGGACTGATTGAACATATATAATTAGGCTCTTGTGAATCTATATAATCATTATTCTATACAAACAACTCAATCATATATCACCACCAAGCAACATATTTACGTCTCTACTTGTAAAAGACCAAAAATTTCTGTAACATGACCTAGATACAAGCTAGTGCTTCTTTTGAAATTTTTCTATAAAATGAAAATGAACATTGTGCTTGTTAAAAGATAAACAATAGTGTTAATAATGATAAATAAACCTTTTGAAAGATTTAAAATCTCTAAAAATGACCACTGGATGAAGTTCAGTCATGAAAGATTAATTTTGGGGCAAAACGCTCAAAATTGAGTGAGTTCGATAACCAAAAAATATAGAAGTAAGAAATGACAAGTCAACACTAAGATAAGTCATAGATAGACATTTTTAGGTTTTTAGGACTATTGAGAGTAAATTAGATCAAATCAATAACATAGATGGCTAAGTAAGCCCTTCGGCCCGCTTACTGAGAAATTTGATCGGTTTGACTTTAAGTCAAAAGTTTGATCAAGATTAGGTGATAAAAGGAAGTTTAGGGTGTATAATACTCATACAAATGTTATGGTGTAGAACGATCTAATGAATAGGGTTTACAGAGACTTTAATCTAATGGTTATGATTCAAAGCCAACAAGAAAAAGTTAAAAAGTGAACAAGAAAAGCCAAGATTAACCTAGAGTCTTCTAGCACTCTTCAAGGTGGCATTTTTTCAGACAAGAAAGTGGCAAATCAGCCATAACTTTTGATAATACCAATTTGACCCTAAGAAATTACAAAAAAAGTCCCTAAAAAGTTTACAAATTAGTCCCAAGGAAAATTGCTAAATGGTCCTTGATTTTGTCTATAAAAAGGGGGCTGTTCTTAAGTGTAGAAAAATTAGAAAAACTCAGCCCTCATGCTGCCTAAAAGCTGCCATGTTCATCCTTCCCCATCCAAGCCAAAATTTCTTCAAACTTTGTTCACCGAATCACGATAAAAACCTCTACTGATCGCGTATTCAATACTATCGTAAGGTAAGGATTGTTATCCGAAGTTTTGATTGAATTTTTGATGAAAATATTTATGTGTTATGAGGTTGAATTGATTAGTTAATTTTAAATTTGAATTTTGTTTGCTCAGGGATTAAAACATTAGGTAAACACGTCAAATACTATAAGTACAGACATTTACTTGTCTACCCACGAACTGACTTGCCATATGAATGTTTTATGATACGATGCTATGATACAATGTTATAATGTGTTTCTGTATAAGATGTTCATGAAAGAATTTATGAAATATTATAAAAGAAATGTTTTATGAAATGTTTATGAAAATAATGTTTTATGAAATGATAAAGAAGTTTCTAACTATGTATTTTATAAAAGTTGTGCATTTGTGATATGATACTTTAGCATGCTCACAGAGTCAGAAAAAATGACAATTTAAAGTAAAGAAAGATAAAAACAAGCATGATAATAAGACTGAAGACAAGTATGAATGCATGTTTATGTCTATTAAGTATTTTAAAGGAACAAGAACATATATATCTTATGGATTATGAAACGTTACAAAAGGAACAAACTAGTAATTAAATTGGGGGTTTTTACGATGGAGATTGTCTAACTTAGAAAATATTTTTCGGCGTAACAAAACCCGTTTCAAAAAAATATATATATAGATGTGTTCTCGAAAACTTATATTTTTATTAAGCTATAAAAAAAAATTCTATGGTTTTTCAAACACAGATCCTTAAATTAGAAAGTAAAACTATGATACGTAAGAAGTTAAGTATTTGACGACCTGAGCGAGTTGGGTCACTGAAACTACTCGAGAGTCGAAACTTTGGAAAATCAAGACAAATTGTCCCTCAATTGGCTTTAGATAACATAATAGTCTTAACATGAGTTGGATGCTCACTCTAACCCTATAGACTACAAACCATAGATTTAGACCACTTACTCTAGAACGTTATCTTCTCACATACAAAAGATCATTGTATGTAACATTCTAGTAGTTTAACACAAACAATCAATGAGCCATATTTGCTTACATTTACTTTAACATATAAATTAGTTGAGGACTTAAAGCAATGTCATGAATAATCTTTAAAATATTTTATTAATCAATTCAAAAATGAATAAAATACATTAAAATGTCTTTCTCACTTAGGGCACACCTAACAATCTCCCATTTGCCCTAAGCTAGTAAATGTACCATGTTAGATATCCCCATTTCCTTGACATGTCTTTCAAAGCTCCTAGCCACCAGAGTCTTAGTAAAGGGGTCAACAACATTGTCCTCTACCGCAATCTTACATACATCTACTAGTTTTGCTTCCATATACTCTTTAATCATATGGTATTTTCGATTGATTTGTTTGGACTTCTTGTGGTGCCTGGATTTCTTTGCGTTGGCAATCACCGTGCTATTATCACAATAAAGTGTGATAGGCTTGTTAACACCCGAAATAACCTCAATGTCTTCTAGGAACTTGCAGAGTCAAACTGCTTCCTTGGATGCCTCGGTCGCAGCCACGTATTCAACCTTCATTGTAGAGTTTGCAGTGCAGCTTTTTTTCTCGCTCTTCCACCTAATGGTACCTCCTCCAAGTAAAAGCACTGATCCGGAAGTTGATTTCCTAGAATCCCTACAATTTTGGAAGTCTGAATCTGTGTATATTATGGATGTTAGGTCCCCTCTAGAATATACCTATATATAATCCCTCATTCTCTTTAGATACTTGAGTATATGCTTCACGGCTTACTAATACTTGGTTTGGGATTCGCCTGATATCGACTTACTATATTTATAACAAAACAAAGGTTAGGACAGGTGCAAAGCACAACATACATGAGACTATCTACAATAGATACATAAGGGACTTTGCTTATCCATTCTCTTTTTTCAGATGTCTTGGGACAGTCGTCCAATGAAAGAGTGAAGCTCGAAAGAGTAGGTTGTGAACCTTTCTTCACTTCTTGCATTACATATTTCTCAATTATTTTATCGATGTATGACGTTTGGGATAGTGCTATCATTTTGTTCATTCGATCTTTAAAGATACGAATATCTAGAACATAATTAGCTTCTCATAAGTCCTTCATATCAAACTATTGGGATAACCATAGCTTGATCGATGATAAGTTCCCTATATCATTCCCAATGAGCAGTCTATGATTGACATAAAGAATTAGAAAGACCACATTGCCATCCTTTATACGCTTATAAACACATGATTCATTAACGTTCTACTCAAAACCAAAAGTCTTAATTGCTTGATTGAACCTCTGGTTTCATGAGCGGGATGCTTGCTTTAATCTATAGATGGATTAAGCAACTTGCAAACTTTTTGACTTTGGCCTTTTTCCATGAATCCATCAAATTGTACCATATAGATACTTTCATCAAGATGACCATTCAAAAAAGCAGTCTTGATGTCCATTTGCTAGATCTTGTAATCGAAAGTCGCAGTAATGGATAGAATTGTGCATCACAACAGGCGAAAAGGTTTCCTTATAATTGATTCCAGCCTTCTGCATGTACCCCTTTGCCATAAGTCTAGCTTTGAAAGTTTCACTTCTCCCTTCTACATCCCTCTTTCTCTTATAGACTCACTTGTACCCAATAGGTTTTGTCCCATCCAGTAGGTCCACAAGTTCCCATACAGAGTTGAACTTCATAGAGTCCATCTCATTCTTTATAGCCTATTTCTAAAGTTTGGAATTAACATAATTTATAGTTTCTTTATAAGTTACAGAGCCATCTTCATGCTCATGAGTCTTAGCCTGGTAAAATTTAGTATCATACATAAAGTAATTTGGTTTCCTAGAAACCCTTCCACTATGTTGAAGCACCCTAAACTGTTGATCGTTTGCTTGTCTTTTAGTGGAACTCAGACTTGTGTCCAAGATCAATACCTGTGGAGCAGTTCTATCACCCGATAGCTCCTTTGGCAAAACTTTGCTTCGAGACTTAAAGTTATTCATGTAACTCTCCTCCAAGAAAGTCACCTAGGTTGAAACAATGATTTTTTGCTCCTTCAGGTTGTAGAACATACCTCTTTTAGTCCCCTTAGGATTCTACAAATAAGTACAATTCCAACCTCAGTTCTAATTTCTTCGAATCCCTATCCAATACGTATGCTAGGCAGCCCTATATTCTCATATGTTTAAGAGAAGGCTTCATGCCCTTCTATAATTTGAATGGAGTTCCAGGATTCGATTTGGTTGGAACATGGTTTAGAATATAGCATGCCATTTGTAGTGCATATCCCCAAAATGATATTGGTGGCTCTGAATAACTCATCATGGATCGAATCATATCCAATAAGGTTCTATTTCTTCTTTCAACTATACCATTCGATTGTAGAGTATCAGGTGCAGTCAATTAGGATAGAATCCCGTTCTCTATAAGTTGTTCTAGAAAATCATTGGAGAGGTATTCGCCACCTTGATCAGATCGAAATATCTATATGGATTTACCCAATTGTTTTTCCACTTCTGCACGATACTCTTTGAACTTGTCAAAGGTTTTGTTCTTGTGGTGCATTAAGTACACATATCCATACCTCAAGTAATCATCTATAAAGGAGACATAATACTCGTACCCTCCACGCGCCTCAACATTCATGCAGTCACATATGTCAGTGTGCACGATTTATGTGACAACCGGGAATTTTTAGATTTTCAGAGTAAATTAAAATTATATGTATGTATCAATTTTAATAAATAAAATGTGAAAAAGTTGTGTTTTAATACTGTTGAGAATACTGTGAAAATGTTCTGACAATGTTAAAGTGAGTGAGTTCAGAGATGGAAAATCTTGCCGAACAAAAACGGGTGAGACAACTCAAAAACGAAGCCAAAAACCCTGAAGAGTGCATTGAAATGCACTAAAAGACAAAAATTTACAGTAATGAATTCTGGCCAAACGAAAGCAAAATAAGACAAACAGATCACATCGGAGGTGTCCGGAACCCGCCTATACGATTTCGGTAAAGTTCTGTTTAGTTTGACTTTTGGTCAAAACTTGACCACGAATTAATTCTTATATTAATTAGATGATGTCAAGATGACATCATAAATATAACTTAATTAATTAGGATATTAAGGCTTAATTTATAGTGGTAGGTAGCATTAATGGCTAAGATTTAATGCTTTATGGATCAATGGCCATGATTAAGCCAAAATGGCTTTGAAAAAAATTTGGAAAAATTGGAAAAATGGGGATCGGCCACATGGAAAGAAAATAGCCCAAAAATTTTGCAATTAAGGCCTTGAACAATTATGTAATTGATGGAAAATTTTGCTAAAAGGTCCCCATCCATTTGCCTATAAATAGGCATGAAAAATCACTTAGAAAAATTAGAAAACCAAGCCAAACTCTTGCCATTTTTCTGCCCATAAAATCCGTGAACTCCTAGTCCATTCCAAGCCAAAATTTTTCAAAATTTTACACCAAAATTAGCTTCCAATCCAAGCCTAAGCATCAAGAGATCAAATTGAAAAGGTAAGCCACCATTTTGAAGAATTTTTCTTTAGTTTTTCTTGCAAAATTCGTGGCTCATGAGGGTTAGAAAATATTGAGAAATTTGATGTTTTGCTTGGTGTTTATGATTGGTTTGATACTAGGTTGAATGAAGCATGATTTAGAACTAGGAAACAAGCAAAAATTTTGCATGTTTTCATATGAAAACCTTGGCTTTGGAGGGTGGAAAAATATTGGGAAATTGATGATTTGTTTTAAAGTGTTATGTTGGTTTGGTGATATGTTTATTAAAGCATGAATTGGAATAAAGAAAACAAGCAAAATGTACATGATTTCTTGTGAAAACCGTGGCGTATGTGTGATGAAAGTGGGAAAAATTTAGTGTTGAAAAATGTTGAGGAATGTTGATAAAAGAACCTAGGAACATGAGAAAATTTTCTATGGTTCTAGTGCATGAAATCCGTGGGTTAATTGGAAGAAAAATTGATGAATTTTGTGTTGTGTTTTGAATGTTGGTTAATTTGGAAATTTTTATACAAAGTTTGGTAACTTTGTATAAAATAGACCTCTGGTATAGTACGTGGCAGGTACAAAGGTTCTAAGGCGTACCTAACGCCGGGGAAACCTAAAAATACAAGCAGAAATGCTTCCGAAATTTGTAAACGGTATAAGGGTATTTTGGGAAACTAGGGGCAAAAATATTAGGCTCGGAAAGAAAACCGAGACCCCTCGGTGGGTTAGGGTTAATAATGAAAAACCAAACTCAAAAGGAATAGTAAACCGACCCTTTAATGACTAAAATGCCTAGAACAGGAAAAATTCACGTTAGGGGTATTTTAGGAAACGAGGGAAAAAAATTAGATTGGGATAGAAAACCCTAGCCCCTCGGGAACTAAGGCTCGAGGACAAGATGAAAATGTTTTAGGAGTAGTGAAATATCCATTTGAGGCTCCGAAACGCTAGAAAAATGAGAAATGACCCTAGGTGTCAGATGAATAGTAATCGAGGATTGGAAAATGAATAATTATGATTTTGTAGCAAATAAAACTGTAAAAATATACAAAAGCCTAGGGAATATCATTTTATGATATTTAGGCTTAGAAAATTTGGGAAAAATGATAGAACGGAATAATTACGGTCCCGAGACCCATCAGGGGCAAAATGGTTATTTTGACCAAAAATTTCCGAAAGGCCCGGAAAGGACCGTAAAGGATCTAGAATGTCTAAAATAAAATTCTAGAATCCAAAATAAAAATTTTAAAGTTAAAATCTAGAATTTAAATAATACATGGGCATGTACTTTGAAACACGGCCATGTAGAGTGAACCCGAGAGGTACACGGGTAGGGACACGGGCATGTTGTAGACCGTGTCCACCTAAAAAGATGAAATGTGTTATAAAATTTATCACAAAATGAATATATCCAAAGTGATAATTAATGATGGGCATTAACCGACAATATTATGTCTGTAGGGACCCAAACTAGAGATAAAACTGCGGAGGAGTTTAGGAAGTAGACATTATCGCAGTGGTGGTAAGTTCAAGCATTTTTATGTCTACAACATGAAATACTGTAATATTTCATTATGAATTAGTCGTACATTAGATATTAAATCCTACGGCCACTGGGGGATTAGTTAGTATAACACATCCCACATAATGAGAAAAAGAGAATATGTAAGATCTACGGGCAACAGAGGTTATTGACCTTGAGGTGACAATTAAGGTCACTTAGTCAGGACTATAATTGAAAGATGGTAATAAAACTATTTAAGGCGTACCGCCCCTCCAACATTGTGGTGGAGGTTTATAGGTCCTACGGGGATATAATAATCGCTATGGGCAATGAGGGACTGGAGAGGAAGAAGCCTTAGGGTCGCTCCCAAGGCCCTCCCAGTCAGCGCGCATAAACTATCGGTACTGCCACAATGAGCTCAACACTAAAATATAAACAAAAGATAATTACTAATAATGTGACGAAAGCCATAATAGAGCAAAATTGGGCACAACCGACACTAACACTAAGTGTAGTGGACTCAGTTAGGGTAAGTGAATAGTAACCAGTTAGGGTAACAGTTACTATTCATCGATCAAAGGTCAAAGTTACTATTTATGATGAATAGTACTATTCATAGAAAATTGTATTTTGATGTTTTTGAATTTATATGATTTTTACTAAGTATGTTTGAACTTACTAAGCCTGTTAGCTCACTAGTTTGTTTATGTTACAGGTAAGAAACCTATCCAATAGACTTCCTGGATGGCGGCAAGATACGCATGTGCCGATGGGATAGGGAATCTACTGTGGATTTGGTCCTGTCATAAGTTTTCTACTGAGCATCAAGAGAAAGTGAATTGAAAATAATGTATTTTGAAAAACAAAGTATATATATTATATGTTTGTAAATTTTGTTGTACTCAAAAAGACAACTAAAAGTTGGTATCATATTTTATATGGCTTTCATACTTGGTTTTCGTTTAAGGAAACTATGTTTAAAAAAAAATGGGTGAAATTTTTGGGCCCTGAAATATAAGAGTTTTAAAATGGTGATCCGGATTCGGTTAACGGGTTGTCTCGGTTGACTACGGAGTCAGACCGTGGTGTTTTCGCATGTGGCCGAATTCGGGGGCGCCACAATTTATAAGAGTTCCTTAGCCCTAGTACCTTTAGCTCTAAAAGATCGCTTAGTCATCTTACCCTCAAGGCAAGATCTACATTAGGAAAGACATACCTCCTTTAGAGTATCTAAAGGACCTTCTTTTACCAATCTCAAAATCCTATCTTGATTAATATGACCTAACCTTAAATGCCAAAGGTATGCCTTGTTAGAGTGAGAAGTTTTAAACCTTTTAGAGTTATCTATTAATTCGATATGCAACAGTGAGTATATCTTTGGTTTGATAAAATAAAGGTTTCTATCCATTATCCCAGAATAGATAATAGAATTGTTTTTGTGAATAACAACTGTTTCATTAAACTAGACTAAAAATAAATCCTTAACTAAACAGGCTATCGATATAAGGTTCCTTTTAAAATTAGGAATATAAAAACAATCTTTTAATAAAATAAAGCTAAAATTATCAAAATAAAGACGAATTTCTCCCACTACTTCAGCCACCACCAAGCTGCCGTCTCCAGTCCATAATGAAAAGCTCCTATCAGGAAGACTTTTCACTTCCACAAACCCCTACAAAGAAACACAAACATGATTAGTGGCACCCAAATCAATGACTTAATTGTCTTTTGACTCTTTCACTAAACAAGCTTCTAGATATAGAAGTTCTTTACCTTCTTTAGACTTAGAGGCTAGGAATTCCTGGCAAATCTACTTGAAATGACCTACCTTCCCATAGTAGAAGCATTTAGACACTTTAGGGTTCTTCGACTTTTTATTCTTCTTCTTCTTCTTCTTCTTCCCATCAGAGTTAGGAGGAATTGACGAACAAGAAGCCACTTACTTCTTCTTTGGCTTCTTCTTGTTCCAAAGGGGTGTGGAAGATTCTGTAAAGTTGGCCTCTCCCTTGGTTTGGACCACATCCCCATCTTTGATCATTCGCTTATGAGGTTAGAGTTGCTTTATGAGCTCGATAAATCGTAACTCTTTTGTCGCCAAATTATATGCAGCTTTAAACCCCACAAAATTCTTAGACAGAGTCTTGAACACCATTTCAATTTAGGTGCTGTAGTCCAACTCTGTGCCATTTTCAACAGCCTTAGCAAGGAACTTCATAAGCGTAAGCATATGATCCTTCACTAGAGTACCTTCCTTCTGCCTAGAGCTCATAATACTTGTAATAACGAACTATCAAGCCAATTTTTCTTGGCCTCCGAACAAATCATCCAAGTTATCCATGATCTTTCTAGCAACTTGATATGTTTCGTATTGCTTTTGTAAAGCTCTCGTGATGCTAGTAAGGATGTAGCATCAAACAATCTCATTGGATTCTTTCTAATGACTATACACGACAAGGACCTCTTTAAGTGGCATCTCAGGTCAGGGCCCTGGTGGACATGGTTTTCCCAGTATGAATTTGTGTCTCTCGCAGCTAAGAACTAATAGTAGGTTTTTATCCCATTCTTTATAATTGTCCTCATTTAATTTGTTTTCAGTAAGTATTGTATTTAGAGATGTCAATGATATTTTGAACTGATAATTAAATAAAAAGAACATCATTACAAAGCCCAAGCAAATATAATATATTTTAGTAAATCAAACATACGAATATGTTCCTAGATGAAAAACTTAAACAAAAAACATGTAGCATTACAATAGTAATTTTTAGTGTCTATCACTCTATGCCATCTCGAGGGGTATATGAAATGAATAGTGAAAACATGGGCCCCGTCTAATTAATATATATTGCCTTAAATCCTCCAAGATTAAGACATATATTAATAACAGATTATTTCGGCCACCAATTTGACTAACAGAGCTCCTCAAGGAGGTTAATAGCGAAATCAGTCTTAAGTGTGTAACCATTATTTACAACGTCTGATTCATGCCCTATTCAAGCCATCTCAGGATGGTCCCAAATAGAACATTCCCAAACATGTTTTCCACATAGGAGATCTAACCTAGTATACCAATGGTAGTAGATACCTACTGAAGGTATGGTCAGGGCGGAACTGACACAAGGCATTATCGTGCTTTCACATATGGATCAACAATGAAGGCCGTGGGTTTTGTTTGAAATCCTCGCCCACTCAATATTTTAAAACAATAATTTTTTATTTAAAATATGTATGATCAACATAGTATAAGTAGCATTCTTCTATCCTATATGACATGTTATCAAATATGCAATATAACATTCCATCAATACATAATTATTCATACATGACAAAACATAGAGAAAATAAGTGACGAAAAATTTAAATAACTGTGCCATGGTTCCATCCTAGAAAAATACAAAAACAAAGATTACAAAATTTCATCCTAAGCATTTTTTGGGTCTTGAAAGACTGTTTTCATATTCCTAATTTTAGGAGGAACCTTATATCATTAGCTTATTTAATAATGAATTATTATTCGGTTTCTTTTAATAAATGAGTTGATATTTGCAAAAATAAGTCTTTTATCTATTCTAGATGGATGGATGGGAATCTTTATTTAGTCAAATGTAAGATGTACCCACTGCTTGACACTGAATTAATTGATAACTCTAAAAGGTTGAATGTTTCTCACTCTAACAAAGCGTACCTTTGGCATTTAAAACTTGGTCATATTAATCAGGATATGATTCAAAGGTTAGTGAAAGACAGTCCTTTGAAAACTCTGAAGGAGGTACATCTTCCTCAATGTAAGTCTTGTCTTGAGGGTAAGATGACTAGGAGGTCTTTTGGAGCTAAAGGTACTAGGGCTCTAGAACTCTTAGAAATTGTGTACACTGATGTATATGGCCCTATGAACATCGTTGCATGGGGAGGGTTTGAGTATTATGTCTTATTTATAAACAATCACTCAAGGTATAGATATGTGTACCTGATGCATGATAGAGTGAAACATTTGCCAAGTTCAAAGAGTATCATGCAGAAGTGGAAAATCAATTAGGTAAATCCATAAAGACACTTCAATTTGATCAAGGTGGCGAATACCTTTTTGACGAATTTCTAGGATATCTTGTAGAGAACAAGATTATATCCCAATTGACTACACCTAGTACTCCACAATAGAATGGAGTAGCTAAAAGGAGAAATAGGACCTTATTGGATATGATACGGTCTGTGATGAGTTATTCAATGCTACCATTATCATTCTAGGGATATGTACTACAAACGGCATGCTATATTTTAAACCAAGTTCTGAGTAAATCAATCCTTAGAACTTCATATGAATTATGGCAAGGCAAGAAGCCCTCCCTTGGACATATGAAAATATGGAGCTACCCAACACATGTATTGAATAGGGATGCGAAGAAGCTGGAACCATATTCGAAATTGTGCATATTTGTAGGGTATTCTAAGGAAACTAAAGGAGGTCTATTCTATAACTCATAAGAACAAAAAGTCATTGTTTGAACCCATGCGACATTCCTAGAGGAGAGTCACATGAATGACTTTAAGCCTCAAAATAAAGTGGTACTAGAGGAGTTATGGTGTGATAGAATTGTTCCACAGGTTTTGGTCTTAGATGCAAGTCCAAGTTCTAGTAAAAGACCTACAAACTATCAATAGTTTAGGGTGCTTCGACATAGTAGGAGGGTTTCTAGGAAACTTAATTTCTTCATGTATGATCTTGAGATATACCAGGTCGAAGCTCATGAGCATGATGATGATCTAGTCACTTATGATGAAGCTATAAATGATGCTGATTCTAAATATTGGAAACAAGCGATGAACAATGAGATGGATTCAATGAAATCTAACTTTGGTTGGGAACTTGTGGACCTACCATATGGGATTAAATCCATTAGGTACAAGTGGGTCTACAAAAGAAAAAGGGATGCAGAAAGGAGAGTTGAAACTTTCAAGGCTAGACTTATGGTAAAGGGATATGCATAAAAGGATGGAGTCAACTACGACAAAACCTTTTTTTCTGCTGCGATGCTAAAGTCTATCTGCATTCTTCTACCAATTGCTATGGCTCTTGATTACGAGATTTGGCAAATAGACATCAAGATGTCATTCTTGAATGGCTATCTAAAGGAAAGTATTCATATGGTACAGCTCGAACGGTTCATGATAAAAGGCCAAGAGAGAAAAGTGTGGAAGTTGCTTTGATCTATTTATGGATTAAAGCATACATCTCATTCATAGAACCAAAGGTTTGATCAAGCAATCAAAACATTTGATTTTAAGTAGAATGTTAATGAACCTTGTGTTTATAAACGTATTAAGGATGATAAAGTGATCTTTTTGGTACTCTATGTCGATGATGTACTGTTCATTGGGAATAATATAGAGAACTTATCATCAGTCGAATTTTGGTTACACTAATAGTTTGATATAAAGGACTTGAGATAAGCTAATTATATTCTAGGCATTCATCTCTTTAGAGATCGAAAGAATAAAATGATAGTGTTATCCTAGGCTTCATACATAGACAAAATAATTGAAAAGTATGCAATATAAAAGGCACAGAAAGGTTCACAACCTTCCATTGCCAGTCTAACTCTTTCATTGGATGACTATCCAAAGATAACAAAAGAAAGAGAGTGTATGAGTAAGGTCCCTTATGCATCCGCTGTGGGTAGCCTTATGTAAGCTATACTTTGCGCACACCCAAACATTTGTTTTGCAGTAGGTATGATGAGTTAATATCAAGTGAATCCTGGAATCAAGCATTGGTAAGCCGTGAAGCATATATTCAAGTATCTTAAGAGAACAAGGCATTATATACTTGTATATTCTGGAGGGGACCTAACACTTGTAGGATACACAAACTAAGATTTCCAAACTTGCAAGAATTCAAAGAAGTCGACTTTGGGATTAGTGTTTTTACTTGGAGGAGGCGCCATTGTGTAGAGAAGCATGAAACAGGGTTGCACTACTGACTCTACGATGGAGGCTGAATATATGACTGCAATTGAGGCATCTAAATAAGCAGTTTAGCTTTACAAGTTCTTTAGAGACCTTTAGGTCATTCTGGGTGTTGACAAGCCTATCACATTCTACTGTGATAATAGCGCAGCGATTGCTAACACAAGGAAATTAAGGCACCACAATAGGATAAAGCACATTGATCAGAGATATCATATTATTACAGGGGACGTGAAGGTAGGACTAATAGATGTATACAAAGTTACGTCCGAGGACAACATTACCGATCCTTTTACTAAGACTTTGGTGGCTAGAAGCTTTGAAAGGCATATCGAGGTGATGGGGATGCATAACATGGCACATCTATTGGCTTAGGGTAAGTAGGAGATTATTAGGAATGTCCTAAGTAAGAAAGAAATTTTATATTTATTTCATTTATTTTAAACTGGATAATAAAATTATATTAGAGATTATTCATTACATTGCTATATATCCTAATCCTGTTTACATGTTAAAGTAAATGTAAGTAAATATGACTCGCTGATTACTTTTATTAAACTGTTAGAATGTTGTATATAATGGACTTTTGTATGCAAGAAGACAACGTTCTAAAGTAAGCAGTTTAAACTATGGTCAGTAGTCTATATGGTTAAACCGAGTATCTACCTCATGTTAAGACTATTATATTGTCTAAAACCAATTGGGAGGATGATTTGTCTTGACTGTCTGGAGCTTCGACTCCCGAGTAGAGACATAGATATTTTGCTTGGTGGTGACATATTGGACTGGGACCAAAGTGTAATTGATCTGTGTAGTCCACTTGAGTTAATCATGTTACTTTTGACGTCCATTATATAATAACCTTAATCCTAAGTAGATGAGCCACTTCATATATATGGCTTGTGTACTTTGATGTTCCAATGACTAAAGCATCTCAGAGTAGTAAGCTTATAGACCAGTTTGTTGGGTACATAACTTGTATACGATAGAGAGTTTGTTTACAGATATTGGAATCATAGCTCTAACGAGGAGTAAAGGTTATCATTTTAAACGCATTATATTGGATGTAAAAATGGACAAGGACTTGGGTCGTTTGCTAGGCAAATGACCTCTTATTCACATATGTTGAATAATTATTTTCTTATTTGGGAGTATAATGAATCTTTAAGATAGCTTGATCAGTAGGTCGAATGCACTTTGACCTTAGGCTAATCATGGATATCATATGAAGGTTTTGCATATATGATAAGGTCATTGGACAATAGCTTATTACTGACTTATGTAATATAGTATATAATTGGGAGTGTAGTTTCAAGTTTATAGTAGTGTGATTTTAAAACTAATAATTGTAGTAAGTTTATTCGGTGTAGAATAATAGTTATATGAATTATTGGAGTCCACATTATAGATGTGTAGGAAAAAATCGGTAAAAATGCGTCAGAGTGGCGCAGTAGAATTATAAAAATTTTTCAAGATCGTTAAATATCTCATGATACCATATACAATAAACTAACAATAATATAAACTCATATCTCAGAGCACACCAAACTGCAGGAGGAGAATGATCGGAAGGCTTCAACCAACTAGCCTTCTCTACAATTCTCCAATTCCTGGATGGCTGAGTGTGTGGGCACTCTAAACCTCGATCGGTATGCTAGCACTACTAGTCCTCTTCTGACCACCTAGATCTCTAAAGAACTTATTGTCGTGGTGAGTTGTGTAATAATAAGCCAGCTCACTTGAGAGTCTGTAGTCTAAGAGAACTAAAGTGGTAGGACCCCTATTTATAGACTGGTATGAGGTGATCCCTTGAATTCGAATTGGACTAGGAGAAGAGTTTCTCCCTTATCTTCCACACAAAAATCTGAAATTCCATAGGCCAAAAACAAGGGAAGATTCAGCCCCCTTGGATGGATTTTGTATTCCAAATTCAAACAGAATTTTAACTTGATTTAATCTCATCATTATCCACTATAACCGAATTTCCCTTTGGCCAAGAACATGGCCAGATTCGGCCATCTAAGTGTGAGGAGAATCAAACTTCAAATAGGATTGAAACTTAAATTTTTCATTCATCCTTATCCAAACCAAAACCAAATTCTCTTTAAGGGTTATCCATAGATTTTTTGCCACTATTATGAGGGTGAGTCTCAAAATCCAAATAGGATTTTCTAACTTGAATTTCTCTCCACCCTTATTCACAAAAATCGAAATCTCCTAGGGTAGTTTTGCCCTAACCAATTCGGCCACTTTGATCTAGATTTAGAAATCAAAATTCAAGTAGGATTCAAACAAGATTTTCCTCTCCATTATCCACATAAAATCTGAATCTATCCTTGTGGAATTATCCATAACAAATTCGATTTTTTCAAGATATTGTGATTCAAAATTTGAATTCAAATTTCAAAGTTCAAATTTCAAAGTTCAAACCTCAAATTCAAATTTTAAATTCAAATTTTAAATTTCAAATTTAAATTTTGAATTTAAATTTCAAATTTCAAATTTCAAATTTAAATTTCAAATTCAAAATTCAAATTCAAAATTTAAATTTTAAATTTCAAATTTCAAATTTCAAATTTCAAATTTCAAACTCCACAAAAGGTTGTATTTCAAATTTTGTCCTCATGGATAATTTTCTACAACTCCAATTCAAACTCAAATAAAATCATGGCAACTTTATTTGGAATTCGAATAATTGTATACTCTATTATCCAAAACAAAATCCGATTTCAACCGAAGAGAATCCTATCATCCATCCTTATCCTATGTTTACACCATCCATGTAAAGTCAACAAGCCAATAAGCGTACCCTAATCAATTTGCTATTCGTTAAGGAATTATGTGAAACGAGTAGAGTGACCAATTGGACATATATAATCGAGCTGCGATGAATTCATATGATTATCATTCTGTACCGAACAACTGAATTATATGATCACTAATTTCAGAGTCACACCACTATAAACTTGAAACTGAACTCCCAATTATATATCATATTACGAAAGCCTATGATGAGCTACTATCCAATGACCTTGTTATGTATGCAAAACCCTCATATGATATCTATGATTAGCCTTAGGTCAAAGTCCATTTAATCCTACTGATCAAGCTATCTTAAAATTCCATTATACTATCGAATAAGAAAACTTCTTATTCACCATACGTGAATAAGAAGTCATCCGCCTAGTAGACGACCCAAGGCCTTATTCATTTTCACATCTAGTATAATGCCTTTAAGAGGATACCTTTAACTCCTTAGAGCTATGATTCCAATATCTGTAAACAAACCCTTCATCATATACAAGTTATGCACCCAACTAACTGATCTATAAACTTACTACCTCTGAGATACTTAAGCCATTGGAACATCAAAGTACACAAGTCATATACATGAAGTAGTTTATTTACTCAGGATTAAGATTATTACGTAATGAACATCAAAAGTAGATTGATCCACTCATAGCAGACTACGTAGATAAATCACGCTTTAGTCCCGGTCTAATACGTCACCACTAGGCAATATATCTATGTCTCTACTCAGGAGTCTATGCTCCGGACAGTCAAGACAAACCGTTCCCACCATGACTTTGGACAACACAATAGTCTTAACATGAGTTAGATGCTCGATCTAACCCATAGACTACAGACCTTAGTTTAGACCACTTATTTTATAACATTGTCTTCTCGTATACAAAAGCCCATTGCATGCAATGTTCTAACAGTTTTAACACAAGCAGTCAGTGAGCCATATTTGCTAACATTTACTTTAACATGTAAATAAAATAAGGAAAAATAGCAATGTAATGAATAACCTCTATATATAATTTTACTATCTAGTTCAAAATAAATGTAATCTATCAAAATGTATTTCATGCTTAGGGCATTTCCTAATAATCTCCCACTTACCTTAAGCCAGTAGATGTGTCATGTTACGCATCCCCATCACCTCAATACGCCTTTCAAAGCTTCTAGCCACCAAAGTCTTAGTAAAGGGATCGGCAATGTTGTCCTTGGACGTGGCTTTACATACATCCACTTATCCTATCTCCACGTACCCTCTTATAATGTGGTACCTCCGATCTATGTGCTTGATCCTCTTGTAGTGCCTAGATTCCTTTGTGTTGGCAATAGCCCTGCTGTTATCACAATAAAGTGTGATAGGCTTATCAACATCCAGAATAACCTCAACGTCTCTAAAGAACTTGCGAAACCAAACCGCATCTTTATATGTCTCAGCCTCAGCCACATACTCAATCTTCATGTAGAGTCAGCCATGCAATCCTGTTTCACGCTCCTCCACACAATGACACCTCCTTCGAGTAAGAACACTGATCTTGATGTTGACTTCCTTGAATCCTTGCAAGTTTGGAAGTTTCAGTTCGTGTATCCTGTGGGTGTTAGATCCCCTCCAGAATACACCAGCATATAATCCCTTGTTCTCTTAAGATACTTAAGTATATGCTTTACTACTTGCCAGTGCTTGGTTCTAGGATTCACTTGATATCGACTTACTATACCTATTGCAAAGCAAATATCCAGACGAGTGCAAAGCAAAGCATACATAAGGCTACCCACGGCGGATGCATAAGGGACCTTACTCATATGCTCTCTTTCTTCTAATATCTTAGGACAGTCATTCAATGAAAGAGTTAGACCGGTAATAGAAGGTTGTGAACCTTTTTTTGCCTCTTGCATTGCATACTTATTAATTATTTTATCTATGTATAAAGCCTGGGATAATGTTATCATTTTATTCTTTCGATCTCTAAAGAGACAAATGCCTAGAACATAATTAGCTTCTCCTAAGTCCTTCATGTCAAACTGTTGGTGTAATCAAAGTTTGACCGTTGATAAATTCCCTATATCATTCCCAATGAGTAGTATATCATCGACATTAAGTACTAGAATGACCATTTTTCCATCCTTAATACGTTTATAAACATAGGATTCATCAACGTTCTAGTCAAAACCAAATGTTTTGATCGCTTGATAAAACCTTTGGTTCCAAGAGCGGATGCTTGCTTTAATCTATAAATGGATCTAAGCAGCTTGTAGACTTTTCTTTCTTGGCCTTTTACTACGAACCCTTCAGGTTGTATCATATAGATACTTTTCTCAAGATGGCCATTTAAAAATGCCGTCTTGACGCCCATTTGCCAGATCTTTTAATCGAGAGCCGCAGCAACGGACAAAAGAATATGGATAGACTTCAGCATAGCAACAGGTGAAAAGGTTTCATCGTAATCGATTCTATCCTTTTATGTGTACCCCTTTGCCACAAGTCTAGCTTTGAAAGTTTCAACTCTCCCTTCTGTATCCTTCTTTCTTTTGTAGACCCACTTGCATCCAATGGATTTTATCCCATCCAGTAGATCTACAAGTTCCCAAACAGAATTGAATTTCATAGAATCCATCTCATTGTTCATGGCCTGTTTCCAAGATTTAGAATCAACATCATTTATAGCTTCATCATAAGTGACCGGATCATCCTCATGCTCATGAGCCTACCTGGTATACCTTAGTATCATACATGAAGAAATTAGGTTTCCTAGAAACCCTCCCATTATGACGAAGCACCCTAAATTATTGATCGTTTGCAGGTCTTTCACTGGAACTCGAACTTGCATCTAAGACCGAAATCTGTGGAGCAATTCTATCAACCAACAACTCCTCTAGCACCACTTTGCTTCGAGACTTAAAGTCATTCATGTGACTTTCCTCCAAGAATGTCGCATGGGTCGATACAATGACTTTTTATTCCTTTAGGTTATAGAACAGACCTCCCTTCGTTCCCTTAAGATACCCTACAAACATGCATAATTCCGATCTCGGTTCTAACTTCTGCGCATCTCTATCCAGTACATGTGCCAGGCAACCCCATATTCTCATATGTCCAAGGGAGGGCTTCTTGCCATGCCATAATTCATACAGAGTCTTGGAATTGACTTACTTGGAACCTGTTTAGAATATAGCACATCCTTTGTAATGCATATCCCCAGAATGATAATGACAGTGTTAAATAACTCATCATGGACCGTACTGTATCCAATAAGATCCTGTTTCTCCTTTCGGCTACACCATTCTATTGTAGAGTACCAGGCGCAGTCAATTGGGATAGAATCTCATTCTCTACAAGATGTCCTAGAAATTCATCAGAGAGGTATTCGCCACCTTGATTAGATCAAAGTGTCTTTATGGATTTACCCAATTGCTTTTCCACTTCCACACGATACTCTTTAGACTTGTCAAAGGTTTCACTCTTGCAATGCATCAGGTACACATATCCATACCTCGAGTAATCGTCTATAAAGGAGAAATAATACTCAAACCCTCCTCGTGCTGCGACACTTATAGGGCCACATACGTCAGTGTACATAATTTCTAAGAGTTCCTGAGCCCTTGTACCCTTAACTCCAAAAGACCTCTTAGTCATCTTACCCTTAAGACAAGACTCACATTGAGGAAGATGTACCTCCTCCAGAAATTCTAGAGGACCATCCTTCACCAACTTTTGAATCCTGTCCTGATTAATATGATCAAGTCTTAAATGCCAAAGATACGCCTTATTAGAGTGAAAAACATTTAACCTTTTAGAGTTATTTGTTAATTTGGTGTCAAGCAGTAAGTATATCTTTGGTTTGATCAAATATAGATTTCCATCCATCTATCCAGAATAGATAAAAGACTTATTTTTACGAATATCAACTCTTTTACTAAAAGAAACTGAATAAGAATCTGTTATTAAATAAGCTACCGATATAAGGTTCCTCCTAAAATTAGGAACATAAAAACAATCTTTTAATAATATTAACCTAAATTCATCAAAGTAAAGATAAACGTCTCCCACTGCTTCAGCCACCACCAAGCTATCGTCTTTGGTCAGCAACGAGAGGCTCCTATCATGTAAACTTCTCATTTCCACGAATCCCTGCATAGAAACACAAACATGATTAGTGGCACCCGAATCAATGACCCAAGTGTCATTCGATTTTTCTACCAAACACGCTTCTAGATAATAAAGTTCCTTACCTTCCTTGCCCTTAGAGGCTAAGAATTCCCTGTAAGCCTTCTTAAAGCGACCTACCTTCCCACAGTGGAAGCACTTAGACTTTTTAGGGTTCTTAGGCTTATTCTTCTTCTTCTTCTTCTTCTTTTTCCCATCCGAGACAGGAGTATTAGAAGAACTGGAAGCCACTTGCTTCTTATTTGGCCTCTTCCTCTTCCATGAGGGTTTGGAAGATTCTGCCAAATTGGCCTCTCCTTTAGGTTGGACTGCATCCCCATCCCTGATCATCCACTCATAAGTTTGGAGTTGCTTCATAAGCTCGGTGAGTCCTAACTCCCTTGTCACCAAATTATACGCTGCCTTAAACCCTACAAAATCCTTTGATAAAGTTTTAAACACATCTCAATCTGGGTGTTGTAGTCCAGTTCAGCACTGTTTTCGGCAGCTTCAGCAAAGAATCTCATAAGAGTGATCATATGGTCCTTCACCGGAGTACCTGCCTTTTGCTTAGAGTTTATGATACTTGTGATGGTAGACTGTCGAGCTAATTTTTCTTGGCCTCCAAACATGTCCTCCAAGTTCTCCATGATCTCCTTAGTAACTTGATAAGTCTCATACTGTTTTTGTAAAACACTCGTCATGCTAGCAAGAATGTAGCAACAAGTTATCTCTCCAACGAGTATAGGCAATCGGGACCTCCTCAAGTGGTGTATCAGGTTTAGGCCCAGGTGGGCATGGTTCGTCCAGTACGAACTTATGTCTCTTACAGCTAAGAACTATAAGCAGATTCCTTTTCCAGTCTTTATAATTATCGCCATTGAGTTTATTCTCAGTAAGTATTCAAATGAGAGGTGTCGGTGACATTTTGAACTGAAATAAAATTATACTAGACATCATAACAAAGCCCAAGCAAATATAGCAATAATTTAGCAAATAAAACATACAAGCATATTCCTACATGAAACTTAAAAAACATGTAGCATTACAACAGCAATTCTCAGTACTTATTGCCCCAAGCCACCGAGGGGTGGTCATGGGACAAATATCTAGAACATGGACCCTGTCCAATTAATATATGTTGCCTTAAATCCTCCAAGGTTAAGACATATATTAATAACCACTTAGTTTGGCCACCAGTTTAGTTAACAAAGCTGCTAGGGAAGGTTAATAACTAAACGAGTCTTCAGTGTATAACCATTATTTATGCAGTCCGATCCACGTCCTACCAAGCCACCGAGGGGTGGTCATGAATAGAATCATGCTCGAATACGTTTTCCACTTAAGAGATCTAATCTAGTATACCGGTGGCGGTATATACCTACTGAAGGGTGTGGTCAGGGCAGAACTGACGCGAGGCGTTACCATGCTTTCACATATGGATCAATAATGGAGGCCATGGGTTTTGTTTGAAACCCTCTCCTACTCAATATTTTGAAAAACATGCAAGTTTCGAAAAAATGTATGATCAGTATGGTCTGAGCAGCATTCACCTATCCTATATGACATGTTATCAAATATGCATCCAAAACATCCATCAATATATATTTATACATCCATGACATTTCACAGAAAAAATTGTAGGAGAATAAATTGGTAAAAACATATCAGAGTGGCGCAGCGGAACAATAAAAATTTTTAGATCGTTAAATATCTCATGATGCCATATACAATAAACCAACAACAATTAAAACTCATAACTCAAGGATGCCAATCTTATAGGAGGAGAATGACCGGAGGCTTCAACCAACTAGCCTTCTCTACTATTCTCCAATTCCCAAATGGCTGAGTGTGTGGACACTCTGAACCTCGATCGGTATGCTAGCACTGTTAGTCTTCTTCCGACCACCCAGATCTCTAAAGAACTTATTGTCACGATGAGCTGTGCAACAATAAGCCTGCTCACCTGAGAGTCTGTGGTCTAAGAGAACTGGAGTGGCAGGACCTCTATTTATAGACCTGCATGAGGTGATTCTCTGAATTCGAATTGAGTTAGGAAAAGATATTCTCCCTTATCCATATCCATAAAATCTGAATTTTCCATGGGAAAATCCCAACAATAAAATTCAGTTTATTTAGGATAAATCCAATCCAAATCTAAACAAGATTTTAACTAGAATTTTATCTCCCTTTTTCAACCAAAAAATCTGAAATTTCCTAAGAGATTTTCCCTCCAAAAATTCGGCCACATTTAGCATAAGAGAGAATCAAAATTCCACTAGGATTTTCAAGCTTGAATCTTATCTCAACCATATCCAAAATAACCGAATTTTCCTAGGATATTTTCTCCATAATTTCGGCCATTTTTCAGGGAAGGAGAGAATCCAAATTCAACTAGGATTGAAACTTGAATTTTTCCCTTGAACCTTATCCACAAAAAACCGAAATTCCATTGAGGATTATCCTCAAAATTTTGTCTATAATTTGTTAGGATTTGGATTCAAAATTCAAGTAGGATTCTAACAAGATTATCCTCTCCAAATCCAACTCAAATTCGAATTTCAAACCTTATGGATTTTACACAACAAATTCGAATCCCACTTGGACTATGATTCAAAATTTGAATTTCAAATTTCAAATTTCAAATTTAAATTTCAAAATCAAATTTCAAATTCGAATTTCAAATTCAAATTTCAAATTCAAATTTCAAATTCAAATTTCAAAATTCAAATTTCAAATTTCAAAATTCAAATTTCAAATTTCAAATTTTAAAATTCAAATTTCAAAATCCACAAAACGGTTGTGTTTCAAATTCTTGTTCTCATGGATAATTTTCTACAACTCCAATCCAATCTCAAATAAAATCATGGCAACTTTATTTGGAGTTCGAATAATTGTGTACTCTATTATCCAAAACAAAATCTGAATCCAACCGGAGAGAATCTTGTCTACCATCCGAATCCTGTGTCATCACCATCCATGCATAATAAACCAGCCAATTGCATACACAAATCAATTTGCCAAACGTTAAGGAATTATGTGGAGCTAGTAGAGGGACTGATTGGACGTATATTATCGGGCTCCCGTAAATCCATATGATCATCATTCTTTACCGAAAAACTCAATCATATGATCACTAGTTTCAGAGTTACACCACTATAAACTTGAAACTGAACTCCCAATTATATACCGTATTACGTAAGCCTGTGACGAGCTACTATCCAATGACCTTGTCATATATGCAAAACCCTCATATGATATCCATGATCAGCCTTAGGTCAAAGTCCGTTTAATCCTACTGATCAGGCTATCTTAAAGTTCCATTGTACTACCGAATTAAGAAAATGATTATTCACCATATGTGAATAAGAAGTCATCCGCCCAGCAGACGACCCAAGGCCTTGTCTATTTTCACATTCAGTATAATGCCTTTAAGAGGATACCTTTAACTCCTCAGAGTTATGATTCCGATATCTGCAAACAAACCCTTCATCGTATATAAGTCATGCACCCAACAAACCGGTCTATAAGCTTACTACCTCTGAGACGCTTTAGCCATTGGAACATCAAAGTATACAAGTCATATACATGAAGAAGTTCATTTACTCAGGATTAAGGTTATTGCACAATGAACGTTAAAAGCAGATTGATCCACTCATAGCGGACTACGTAGACCAATCAGGCTTTAGTCCCGGTCTAATATGTCACCACCAAGTAACATATCTATGTCTCTACTTGGGAGTCCAGCTCCAGACAGTCAAGACAAACCGTCCCCTCCAAGGCTTTAGACAACATAATAATCTTAACATGAGTTAGATGCTCGGTCTAACCCCATAGACTACAGACCATAGTTTAGACCGCTAACTTTAGAACATTGTTTTCTCGCATACAAAAGTCCATTGCGTGCAACGTTCTAACAGTTTTAACATAAGCAGTCAGTGAGCCATATTTGCTTACATTTACTTTAACATGTAAATAAGACGAGGACAGATAGCAATGTAATGAATAACCTCTATATATAATTTTATTATCCAGTTTAAAATGAATACATCAAAATGTTTCAAATGCTTAGGGCATTTCCTAACAATCTCCCACTTGCCCTAAGCCAGTAGATGTGCCATGTTACGCATCCCCATCGCCTCTACATGCCTCTCAAAGCTTCTAGCCACCAAAGTCTTAGTAAAGGGATCGGCGATATTGTCCTCAGACGCGATCTTACATACATCCACTTGTCCTGTCTCCACATACTCTCTAATAATATGATATCTCCGATCGATGTGCTTGGTCCTCTTGTGGTGCCGAGATTCCCTTGTGTTGGCAATAGCCCCTGTATTATCACAGTAAAGTGTGATAGGCTTGTCAACACCCGGAATGACCTCAAGGTCTCTAAAGAACTTGCGGAGCCAAACCGCTTCTTTAGATGCCTCAGCCGCAGCCACATACTCAGCCTCCATAGTAGAGTCAGCTGTGCAGCCCTGCTTCACGCTCCTCCACACAATGGCGCCTCCTCCGAGTAAAAACACTGATCCAGATGTCGATTTCCTCGAATCCTTACAAGTATGGAAGTCTAAGTCCGTGTATCCTACGGGTGTTAGGTCCCCTCCAGAATACACCAGCATATAATCCCTCGTTCTCTTAAGATACTTAAGTATATGCTTTACAGCTTGCCAGTGCTTGGTTCCAGGATTTGCTTGATATCGACTCACCATACCTACTGCAAAACATATATCTGGGCGTGTGCAAAGCATAGCGTACATAAGGCTACCCACAGCGGATGTATAAGGGACCTTACTCATACGCTCTCTTTCTTCCGATGTCTTGGGACAGTCATCCAATGAAAGAGTTAGACCGGCAATAGAAGGTTATGAGCCTTTCTTTGCCTCTCGCATTGCATATTTGTCAATTATTTTATCTATGTATGAAGCTTGAGATAACGCTATCATTTTGTTCTTTCGATCTCTAAAGAGACGAATGCCTAGAACATAATTAGCTTCTCCCAAGTCTTTCATGTCAAACTGTTGGTGTAACCAAAGCTTGACCGATGATAAGTTCCCTACATCATTCCCAATGAGTAGTATATCATCGACATAGAGTATCAGAAAGACCACTTTTCCATCCTTAATACGTTTATAAACACAAGGTTCATCAACGTTGTGCTCAAAACCAAATGTCTTAATCGCTTGATCAAACCTCTGGTTCCATGAGCGGGATGCTTGCTTTAATCCATAAATGGATCTAAGCAACTTGCAGACTTTCCTATCTTGGCCTTTTGCTACGAACCCTTCGGGCTGTATCATATAGATACACTCTTCAAGATGGCCATTCAAGAATGCCGTCTTGACATCCATTTGCCAGATCCCGTAATCGAGAGCCGCAGCAATGGACAGAAGAATACGGATAGACTTCAGCATAGCAACAGGTGAAAAGGTTTCCTCGTAATCGATTCCAGCCTTTTGCGTGTATCCCTTTGCAACCAGTCTAGCTTTGAAAGTTTCCACTCTCCCTTCCGCATCCTTCTTTCTTTTGTAGACCCATTTGCATCCAATGGGTTTTATCCCATTCGGCAAATCTACAAGTTCCCAAACAGAGTTGGATTTCATAGAATCCATCTCATTGTTCATAGCCTGTTTCCAAGATTTAGAATCAACATCATTTACAGCTTCATTATAAGTGACCAGATCATCCTCATGCTCATGAGCCTCGGCCTGGTATACCTCAGCATCATACATGAAGAAATTAGGTTTCTTAGAAACCCTCCCACTACGACGAGGCACCCTAAATTGTTGATCGTCTGCAGGTCTTTCACTAAAACTCGGACTTGCGTCCAAGACCGAAATCTGTGGAGTAGTTCTTTCACCCGATAACTCCTCTAGCACCACTTTGCTTCGAGGCTTAAAGTCATTCATGTGACTTTCCTCCAAGAATGTCGCATGGGTTGAGACAATGACTTTTTGTTCCTTCGGGTTATAGAACAGACCTCCTTTAGTTCCTTTTGCATACCCTACAAACATGCACAATTCTGATCTTGGTTCCAACTTTTTCACATCCCGATCCAGTACATGTGTCAGGCAGCCCCATATTCTCATATGTCCAAGGGTGGGCTTTCTGCCACGCCACAATTCATACGGAGTTCTGGGAATTGATTTGCTCGGAACCTGGTTCAGAATATAGCACGCCGTTTGTAAAGCATATCCTTAAAATGATAATGGCAGCGTTGAATAACTCATCATAGACCGTACCATATCCAATAAGGTTCTGTTTCTCCTTTCGGCTACACCATTCTGTTGTGGAGTACCAGGTGCAGTCAATTGGGATAATATCCCGTTCTCTACAAGATGTCCTAGAAATTCATCGGAAAGGTATTCGCCACCTCGATCAGATCGAAGTGTCTTTATGGATTTATCTAATTGCTTTTCCTCTTCCGCGCGATATTCTTTGAACTTGTCAAAGGTTTTGCCCTTGTGGTGCATCAGATACACATATCCATACCTCGAGTAATCATCTATAAAAGAGACATAATACTCGAACCCTCCTCGTGCTGCGACGTTCATGGGGCCACATACGTCAGTGTGCACAATTTCTAAGAGCTCCTGAGCCCTTGTACCCTTAGCTCCAAAAGACCTCTTAGTCATTTTACCCTCTCGACAAGACTCACATTGGGGAAGTCGTACCTCCTCCAGAGATTCCAGAGGACCGTCTTTCACCTATCTTTGAATCATATCCTGATTAATATGGCCAAGTCTTAAATCCCAAAGATACGCCTTGTTAGAGTAAGAAACTTTCAACCCTTTAGAGTTATAAATTAATTCAGTGTCAAGCAGTGAGTACATCTTTGGTTTGATCAAATATAGGTTTCCATCTATCCATCTAGAATAGATAAAAGACTTATTTCTACGAATATCAACTCTTTTACTAAAAGAAACTGAATAAGAATCCTTTATTAAACAAGCTACCGATATAAGGTTCCTCCTAAAATTAGAAACATAAAAACAGTCTTTCAATAAAATAAACCTAAATTGATCAAAATAAAGGTAAACATCTCCCACTGCTTCAGCCACCACAAAGCTACCATCTCCAGTCTGCAACGAAAGGCTCCTATCATGTAGACTTCTCGTTTCCACGAACCCCTGCATAGAAACATAAACATGATTAGTGGCGCCCGAATCAATGACCAAAGTGTTTTTCGATTCTTCCACCAAACACGCTTCCAAGTAATGAAGTTCCTTATCTTCCTTGCCCTTGGCGGCTAGGAATTCCTGGCAAGCCTTCTTAAAGTGACCTACCTTCCCACAATGGAAGCATTTGGACTTTTTAGGGTCCTTCGACTTCTTGTTCTTCTTCTACTTCTTCCTGTCTGAGACAGGAAGATTAAAAGAACTAGAAGCCACTTGCTTCTTATTTGGCCTCTTCCTCTTCCGTGAGGGATTGGAAGATTCCGCCAAATTGGCCTCTCCTTTAGGTCGGACCACACCCTCATCCCTGATCATCCGCTCATAAGCCTGTAGTTGCTTCATGAGCCCGGTTAGTCCTAACTCCTTTGTCGCCAGATTGTATGCGGCCTTAAACCCTACAAAATCTTTAGACAGAGTCTTGAACACCATCTCGATCTGGGTGTTGTAGTCCAACTCAGCACCATTCTCGGCAGCCTTAGCGAAGAATCCCATTAGAGTGATCATATGGTCCTTCACCAGAGTACCCGCCTTTTGCTTAGAGTTCATAATGCTGGTGATAGCGGACTGTCGAGCCAATTTTTCTTGGCCTCCGAACATGTCCTCCAGATTTTCCATGATCTCCCCAGCAACTTGATAAGTCTCATGCTGCTTTTGTAAAGCACTCGTCATGCTAGCAAGGATGTAGCATCGAGCTATCTCATTGGATTCTCTCCAACGATTATAGGCAACCGGGACCTCCTCAAGTGGTGTGTCAGGTTTGGGCCCAGGTGGGCATGGTTCGTCCAGTACGAACTTGTGTCTCTCGCAACTGAGAACTATTAATAGATTTCTTTTCCATTCTTTATAATTGTCGCCATTCAGTATATTCTCAATAAGTATTGAAATGAGGGGTGTCGGTGACTTTTTGAACTGAAATAAAATTATACTAGACATCATTACAAAGCCCAAGCAAATATACAGATAATTTAGCAAATAAAACATACAAGTATGTTCCTACATGAAACTTGAAAAACATGTAGCATTGCAACGGTAATTCTCAGCACCTATTGCCCCAAGCCACCGAGGGGGTGGTCATGGAAACAAATAGCCGGAACATAGACCCCGTCCAATTAATATATGTTGCCTTAAATCCTCCAAGGTTAAGACATATATTAATAACCGCTTATTTGGCCACCAGTTTAGTTAACAGAGCTTCTAGGGAAGGTTAATAACTAAACGAGTCTTGAGTGTATAACCATTGTTTACATAGCCCGATCCACGTCTTACCAAGCCACCGAGGGGTGGTCATGAATAGGATCATACCCGAACACGTTTTCCACATAGGATATCCAATCTAGTATACCGGCGGCGGTAAACACCTACTGAGGGGTGTGGTCAGGGCAGAACTGACGCGAGGCGTTACCATGCTTTCACATATGGATCAACAATGGAGGCCGTGGGTTTTGTTTGAAACCCTCTCCCACTCAATATTTTGAAAAACATGCAAGTTTTGACAAATTATGTATGATCAATATAGTATGAGCGGCACTCACCTATCCTATATGACATGTTATCAAATATGCATACAAAACATCCATCAATACATATTTATACATCCATGACATATCACAGAAAAAATAATTAACAGAATAACCAAGCTATGGTTCCATCCTAAAACAAAGAAAATAAAGATTACAAAATTTCATCCAAAGCATTCTTTGGGTCTTGAATTTTGTTCCATCTTCTTGTATCCATCTTTATGTAGCCTTTCCATTTATTTCTCATCCCAAAAATTATTTAAAATTTAAATCTCCAAAAATTTAAATTTCAAATTCAAATTTCAAATTCGAATTTCAAATTTAAATTTCAAATTTAAATTTTAAACATCATGTGTAATAATATATAATTTCAAAAAATGTTAAATTTTCAATTACATATTTTTAAACATGATTTAAAATTAAATCTCAAATTTAAAAATCAAAATTTTTCGATTTTCAACCGTCGCACCACCGCCCTCGAAGGCGGCAGCCGCCGTGGGCAGCCACCAGCCCCAAAGGGGCTGGCAGCCCACGGTTGCCCCTTATGTGCAGCCTTGCCGGGCTGCAGGCCAAGCCTGCAGTGCCAGGCTACACGCCCAGGCTGCGGCCAGCCTTGGGCAGGCCACTGCCACCCTTGGCTTCAGGCCAAGCCTGCGGCCGTGGGTGGTGTTGGCCTGCACAGGGGCTACCGCAGCCCCATCCTGCCCGAGGGCAGGGGCTGCAGCCCCACCAAGGCCCGTTGGCCTATCCCGAGGGGTCGTGTCTCAATTTTCGTGCCATATTCCAATTTACCTATTAGGATCTCCAAAATTAATTTGAATCCCAATTAAATTGAAATTTTCCACACAATCGAAATTTCAACCTTTAAATCAAATTTAACTTTTGGAAAAAAATAAATTACGGTCTTCAATCTTCAATCTCCTCCAAGAATAATTACATAAAATTTCCTAAACCGTTTCCGGTGTGCAAAAATTCTAACCATAAAAATTCTAAGAGACAAAAATTAAAATCCATGGGAAAATTACAGTGTTAATAAACTGCTCCCATGGTTACATAAAAATTCCTAGATAGAATTTTTCTAAATTCTAAGGAACCATAACCGGTATAAACAAGCATGCTTATAATAATTCAAAAAATTAAAATAACCACATACATAATCCATGATAACAACATAAAGGAACCCTAGAATGCCACTCTCTAAATATCAAATCCATACATAAATAAAAAGACTAAGTAATTGTCTAATTTATGCACATGGCATAGTCATGAGATGTCTCTGATACCAATTATAGGAGAATAAATCGGTAAAAACGTATCAGAGTAGCGTAGCGGAACAATAAAAATTTTTAGATCGTTAAATATCTCATGATGCCATATACAATAAACCAACAACAATTAAAACTCATACCTCAAGGACGCCAATCTTGCAGGAGGAGAATGACCGGAGGCTTTAACCAACTAGCCTTCTCTACTATTCTCCAATTCCCGAATGGCTGAGTGTGTGGGCACTCTGAACCTCGATCGGTATGCTAGCACTGCTAGTCTTCTTTCGACCACCCAGATCTCTAAAGAACTTATTGTCACTATGAGCTGTGCAACAATAAGCCTGCTCACCTGAGAGTCTGTGGTCTAAGAGAACTGGAGTGGCAGGATCTCTATTTATAGACCTGCATGAGGTGATTCTCTGAATTCGAATTGGATTAGGAAAATATATTCGCCCTTATCCATATCCATAAAATCTGAATTTTCCATGGGAAAATCCCAACAATAAAATTTGGTTTATTTAGGATAAATACAATCCAATTCTAAACAAGATTTTAACTAGAAGTTTATCTTCCTTTTTCAACCAAAAAATCTGAAATTTCCTAGGAGATTTTCCCTCCAAAAATTCGGCCACATTTAGGATAAGGGAGAATCAAAATTCCACTAGGATTTTCAAGCTTGAATCTTATCTCAACCTTATCCAAAATAACCGAATTTTCCTAGGAGATTTTTTCCATAATTTCGGCCATTTTTCAGGGAAGGAGAGAATCCAAATTCAACTAGGATTGAAACTTGAATTTTTCCCTTGAACCTTATCCACAAAAAACTGAAATTCCATTGAGGATTATCCTCAAAATTTCGTCCATAATTTGTTAGGATTTGGATTCAAAATTCAAGGAGGATTCTAACAAGATTATCCTCTCCAAATCCAACTCAAATTCGAATTTCAAACCTTGTGGATTTTACACAACAAATTCGAATCCCACTTGGACTGTGATTCAAAATTTGAATTTCAAATTTCAAATTCGAATTTCAAATTCAAATTTCAAATTTCAAATTTCACATTTCAAATTTAAATTTCAAATTCAAATTTCAAATTCGAATTTTAAATTCAAATTTCAAATTCAAAATTCAAATTTCAAATTTCAAAATTCAAATTTCAAAATCCACAAAACAGTTGTGTTTCAAATTCTTGTTCTCATAGATAATTTTCTACAACTCCAATCCAATCTCAAATAAAATTATGGCAACTTTATTTCGAGTTCGAATAATTGTGTACTCTATTATCCAAAACAAAATCTGAATCCAATCGGAGAGAATCTTGTCTACCATCCTAATCCTGTGTCATCACCATCCATGCATAATAAACCAGCCAATAGCATACACAAATCAATTTGCCAAACGTTAAGGAATTATGTGGAGCTAGTAGGGGGACTGATTGGACATATATAATCGGGCTCCCGCAAATCCATATGATCATCATTATTTACCGAAAAACTCAATCATATGATCACTAGTTTCAGAGTCACACCACTATAAACCTGAAACTGAACTCCCAATTATATACCGTATTACGTAAGCCTGTGACGAGCTACTATCCAATGACCTTGTCATATATGTAAAACCCTCATATGATATCCATGATCAGCCTTAGGTCAAAGTCCGTTTAATCCTACTGATCAGGCTATCTTAAAGTTCCATTATACTACCGAATGAAGAAAATGATTATTCACCATATGTGAATAAGAAGTCATCCGCCCAGCAGACGACCCAAGGCCTTGTCTATTTTCACATTCAGTATAATGCCTTTAAGAGGATACCTTTAACTCCTCAGAGTTATGATTCCGATATCTGCAAACAAACCCTTCATCGTATATAAGTCATGCACCCAACAAACCGGTCTATAAGCTTACTACCTCTGAGACGCTTTAGCCATTGGAACATCAAAGTACACAAGTCATATACATGAAGTAGTTCATTTACTCAGGATTAAGGTTATCGCACAATGAACGTCAAAATCAAATTGATCCACTCATAGCGGACTACGTAGATCAATCACGCTTTAGTCCCGATCTAATATGTCACCACCAAGTAACATATCTATGTCTCTACTTGGGAGTCCAGCTCCAGACAGTCAAGACAAACCGTCCCTTCCAAGGCTTTAGACAACATAATAGTCTTAACATGAGTTAGATGCTCGGTCTAACCCAACAGACTACAGACCATAGTTTAGACCGCTAACTTTAGAACATTGTCTTCTCGCATACAAAAGTCCATTGCATGCAACGTTCTAACAGTTTTAACACAAGCAGTCAGTGAGCCATATTTGCTTACATTTACTTTAACATGTAAATAGGACGATGACAGATAGCAATGTAATGAATAACCTCCATATATAATTTTATTATCCAGTTCAAAATGAATACATCAAAATGTCTCTAATGCTTAGGGCATTTCCTAACAAAAATAATTGACAGAAAAATAACCAAGCCATGGTCCTATCCTAGAACAAAGAAAATAAAGATCACAAAATTCCATCCAAAGCATTCTTTGGGTCTTGAATTTTGTTCTATCTTCTTGTATCCATCTTTATGTAGTCTCTCCATTTATTTTTCATCCCTAGAAACATTTAAAATTCAAATTTCAAAAATTTAAATTTCAAATTCAAATTTCAAACAATTTAAATTTCATGTGTAATAATATGTAATTTCAAAAATTTCAAATTTTCAATTACATATTTTTAAACATGATTTAAAATTAAATTTCAAATTTAAAAATTATAATTTTTCATTTTTCAACCCTTCGACCCACGGGTCCAGAGGCCCGCAGTCGTCGTGGGTAGCCCCCAGCCCTTAGAGGGCTGGCAGCCCACGGCGGGCCAAAAAATAAATTAAATTACGGTCTTTAAATTAAATTTAATTTTTGAGAAAAAAATAAATTACGGTCTTCACACTTTAATCTCCTCCAAGAATAATTACATAAAATTTCCTAAACCGTTTCCAATGTACAAAATTCTAATCATAATAATTCTAAGAGACCAAAAAATTAAAATCCATGGAAAAATTACAGTGATGATAAACCGCTCCCATGGTTACATAAAAATTCCTAGATACAATTTTTCTAAATTCTAAGAAACCATAACCGGCATAAACAAGCATGCTTATAATAATTCAAAAAATTAAAATAACCACATACTACATACATAATTCATGATAACAACACAAAGGAATCCTAGAATGTCACTCTTTAAATATCAAATCCATACATAAATAAAAAGACTAAGTAATTATCTAATTTATGTGCATAGTATAATCATGAGAAGTCCTTGATACCAATTATAGGAAAAAATCGGTAAAAATACATCAGAGCAGCGGAATTATAAAAATTTTTCAAGATCGTTAAATATCTCATGATGCCATATACAATAAACTAACAATAATATAAACTCATACCTTAGAGGACACCAACCTGCAGGAGGAGAATGATTGGAGGGCTTCAATCAACTGGTATTCTCTACTATTTTCCAATTCTCGGATGGCTGAGTGTATGGGCACTATGAACCTCGATCGGTATGCTAGCACTGTTAGTCTTCTTCCGACCACCCAGATCTTTAAAGAACTTATTGTCACGGGGAGTTATGCAACAATAAGACAGCTCACCTGAGAGTCTGTGGTCTAAGGGAATTGAAGTGGCAGGACCCCTATTTATAGACTAATATGAGGTGATCCCTTGAATTCGATTGGACTAGGAGAAGATTTTCTCCCTTATCTTCCACACAAAATTCTGAAATTCCATAGGCTAAAAATAAGGGAAGATTTGTAGGAAAATAAATCGGTAAAAACGTATCAGAGTGGCGCAGCGGAATAATAAAAAATTTTAGATCGTTAAATATCTCATGATGCCATATACAATAAACCAACAACAATTAAAACTCATACCTCAAGGATGCCAATCTGCAGGAGGAGAATGACCGGAGGCTTCAACCAACTAGCCTTCTCTACTATTCTCCAATTCCCAAATGGCTGAGTGTGTGAGCACTCTGAACCTCGATCAGTATGCTAGCACTGCTAGTCTTCTTCCGACCACCCAGATCTCTAAAGAACTTTATTGTCACGGTGGGCTGTGCAACAATAAGCCTGCTCACCTGAGAGTCTGTGGTCTGAGAGAACTGGAGTGACAGGACCTCTATTTATAGACCTGCATGAGGTGATTCTCTGAATTTGAATTGGATTAGGAGAAGATATTCTCCCTTATCCATAACTATAAAATCCAAATTTTCCAAGGGAAAATCCCAACAATAAAATTCGGCCATTTAGGATAAATCCAATCCAAATCTAAACAAGATTTTAACTAGAACTTTATCTCCCTTTTTCAACCAAAAAATCCGAAAATTCCAAGGAGAAAATCTCCTAAAAAATTCGGCCACTTTTAGGATAAGGGAGAATCAAAATTCCACTAGGATTTTCAAGCTTGAATCTTATCTCATCCTTATCCAAAATAACCGAATTTTCCTAGGAGATATTCTCCAAAATTTCGGCCACTTTCTGGGGAGGAGAGAATCCAAATTCAACTGGGATTGAAACTTGAATTTTTCCCTTGAACCTTATCCACAAAAACCGAAATTCCATTGAGGAAAATCCTTAAAATTTCGTCCATTATTAGTTAGGATTTGGATTCAAAATTCAAGTAGGATTCTAACAAGATTATCCTCTCCAAATCCAACTCAAATTCGAATTTCAAACCTTATGGATTTACCACAACAAATTCAAATCCCACTTGGACTGTGATTCAAAATTTGAATTTCAAATTTCAAATTTGAATTTCAATTTCAAATTTCAAATTTCAAATTTCAAATTTCAAATTTAAATTTCAAATTCAAATTTCAAATTCGAATTTCAAATTCAAATTTCAAATTCAAATTTCAAATTCAAAATTCAAATTTCAAAATTCAAATTTCAAATTTCAAAATTCAAATTTCAAATTTCAAATTTCAAAATCCACAAAACAGTTGTGTTTCAAATTCTTGTTCTCATGGATAATTTTCTACAACTCCAATCCAATCTCAAATAAAATCATGGTAATTTTATTTGGAGTTCGAATAATTGTGTACTCTATTATCCAACAAAATCTGAATCCAACTGGAGAGAATCTTGTCTACCATCCTAATCCTATGTCATCACCATCCATGCATAATGAACCAGCCAATAGCATACACAAATCAATTTGCCAAACGTTAAGGAATTATGTAGAGCTAGTAGAGGGACTGATTGGACATATATAATCGGGCTCCCGCAAATCCATATGACCATTATTCTTTTACCGAACCACTCAATCATATGATCACTAATTTCAGAGTCACACCACTATAAACCTTAAACTGAACTCCCAATTATATACCGTATTACGTAAGCCTGTGACAAGCTATCGTCCAATGACCTTGTCATGTATGCAGAACCTTCATATGATATCCATGATCAGCCTTAGGCCAAATTTCGTTTAATCCTACAGATCAGGCTATCTTAAACTTTCATTATACTACCGAATAAAGAAAATGATTATTGACCGTATGTGAATAAGAAGTCATCCGCCCAACAGACGACCCAAGGCCTTGTCCATTTGCAGATTTAGTATAATGCCTTTAAGAGGATACCCTTAACTCCTCATTAGAGCTATGATTCCGATATCTGTAAACAAACCCTTCATCGTATACAAGTCATGCACCCAACGAACCGGTCTATAAGCTTACTACCGCTGAGACGCTTTAGCCATTGGAACATCAAAGTACACAAGTCATATACATGAAGCCGTCCGTTTACTCAGGATTAAGGTTACTGCATAATGAACGTCAAAAGTAGATTGATCCACTCAAAACGGACTTCGTAGATCAATCACGCTTTAGTCCCAGTCTAATATGGCACCACCAAGTAACATATCTATATCTCTACTTGGGAGTCCAGCTCCAGACAGTCAAGACAAACCGTCCCCTCCAAGGCTTTAGACAACATAATAGTCTTAACATGAGTTAGATGCTCGGTCTAACCCCATAGACTACAAATCAAAGTTTAGACCGCTAACTTTAGAACATTGTCTTCTCGCACACAAAAGTCCATTGCATGCAATGTTCTAACAGTTTAACACAAGCAGTCAGGTAGCCATATTTGCTTACATTTACTTTAACATGTAAATAAGACGAGGATATATAGCAATGTAATGAATAACCTCTATATATAATTTTATTATCCAGTTCAAAATAAATACATCAAAATGTCTCTAATGCTTAGGGCATTTCCTAACAATCTCCCACTTGTCCTAAGCCAGTAGATGTGCCATGTTACGCATCCCCATCGCCTCTACGTGCCTCTCAAAGTTTCTAGCCACCAAAGTCTTAGTAAAGGGATCGGTAATGTTGTCCTCGGACGCGATCTTACATACATCAACTTGTCCTGTCTCCTCGTGCCCTCTAATAATATGATATCTCCGATTTATGTGCTCGGTCCTCTTGTGGTGCCGAGATTCCGTTGTGTTAGCAATAGCCCCAGTGTTATCACAGTAAAGTGTGATAGGCTTGTCAACACCCGGAATGACCTCAAGGTCTCTAAAGAACTTACGGAGCCAAACCACTTCTTTAAATACCTCAGTCACAGCCACATACTCAGCCTCCATAGTAGAGTCAGCTGTGCAGCCCTGCTTCACGCTCCTCCACACAATGGCGCCTCCTCCAAGTAAAAACACTGATCCAGATGTCGATTTCCTTGAATCCTTACAAGTCTGGAAGTCTGAGTCCGTGTATCCTACGGGTGTTAGGTCCCCTCCAGAATACACTAGCATATAATCCCTCGTTCTCTTAAGATACTTGAGTATATGCTTTACTGCTTGTCAGTGCTTCGTTCCAGGATTTGCTTGATATCGACTCACCATACCTACTGCAAAACATATATCCGGGAGAGTGCAAAGCATAGCGTACATAAGGCTACCCACAGCGGATGCATAAGGGACCTTACTTATATGCTCTCTTTCTTCTGATGTCTTGGGACAGTCATCCAATAAAAGAGTCAGACCGGCAATAGAAGGTTGTGAACCTTTCTTTGCCTCTTGTATTGTATATTTGTCAATTATTTTATCTATGTATGAAGCTTGGGATAACGCTATCATTTTGTTCTTTCGATCTCTGAAGAGACGAATGCCTAGAACATAATTAGCTTCTCCCAAGTCCTTCATGTCAAACTGTTGGTGTAACCAAAACTTGACCGATGATAAGTTCCCTACATAATTTCCAATGAGTAGTATATCATCGACATAGAGTATCAGAAAGACCACTTTTCTATCCTTAATACGTTTATAGATACAGGGTTCATCAACGTTCTACTCAAAACCGAAAGTCTTGATCGCTTGATCAAACCTTTGGTTCCATGAGCGGGATGCTTGCTTTAATCCATAAATGGATCTAAGCAACTTGCAGACTTTCCTTTCTTGGCCTTTCGCTACGAACCTTTCGGGCTGTATCATATAGATACACTCTTCAAGATGGCCATTTAAGAATGCTGTCTTGACATCCATTTGCCAGATCTCGTAATCGAGTGCCGCAGCAATGGACAGAAGAATACGGATAGACTTCAGCATAGCAACAGGCAAAAAAGTTTCATTGTAATCGATTCTAGCATTTTGCGTATACCCCTTTGCAACCAGTCTAGCTTTGAAAGTTTCCACTCTCCCTTCCGCATCCTTCTTTCTTTCGTAGACCCATTTGCATCCAATGGGTTTTATCCCATCCGGCAAATCTGCAAGTTCCCAAACAGAGTTGGATTTCATAGAATCCATCTCATTGTTCATAGCATGTTTCCAAGATTTAGAATCAACATCATTTATAGCTTCATCATAGGTGACCGAATCATCCTCATGCTCATGAGCTTCGGCATGGTACACCTCAGCATCATACATGAAGAAATTAGGTTTCTTCGAAACCCTCCCACTACGACGAGGCACCCTAAATTGTTGATCGTCTACAGATCTTTCACTGGAACTCGGACTTGCGTCCAAGACCGAAATCTGTGGAGCAGTTCTTTCACCAAATAATTCCTCTAGCACCACTTTGCTTCAAGGCTTAGAGTCATTCATGTGACTTTCCTCCAAGAATGTCGCATGGGTTGAGACAATGACCTTTTGTTCCTTCGGGTTATAGAACAGACCTCCTTTAGTTCCTTTTGGATACCCTACAAACATGCATAATTCTGATCTTAGTTCTAACTTTTTCACATCCCCATCCAGTACATGCACCGGGCAGCCCCATATTCTCATATGTCCAAGGGAGGGCTTCCTGCCACGCCACAATTCATACGGAGTTTAAGAATTGATTTGCTTGGAACCTGGTTCAGAATATAGCACGCTGTTTGTAAAGTATATCCCCAAAATGATAATGACAGCGTTGAATAACTTATCATGGACCGTACCATATCCAATAAGGTCCTGTTTCTCCTTTCGGCTACACCATTCTATTGTGGAGTACCAGATACAGTCAAATGGGATAATATCCCGTTCTCTACAAGATGTCCTAGAAATTCGTCGGAGAGGTATTCGCCACCTCGATCAGATCGAAGTGTCTTTATGGATTTATCCAATTGCTTTTCCACTTCCGCACGATACTCTTTAAACTTGTCAAAGGTTTCGCTCTTGCGGTGCATCTGATACACATATCCATACCTCGAGTAATCATCTATAAAAGAGACATAATACTCGAACCCTCCTCGTGCTGTGATGTTCATGGGGCCACATACGTCAGTGTGCACAATTTCTAAGAGCTCCTGAGCCCTTGTACCCTTAGCTCCAAAAGACCTCTTGGTCATCTTACCCTCTAGACAAGACTCACATTGAGGAAGACGTACCTCCTTCAGAGATTCCAGAGGACCGTCTTTCACCAATCTTTGAATCCTATCTTGATTAATATGACCAAGTCTTAAATGCCAAAGATACGCCTTGTTAGAGTGAGAAACTTTCAACCCTTTAGAGTTATAAATTAATTCAGTGTCAAGCAGTGATTACATCTTTGGTTTGATCAAATATAGGTTTCCATCCATCCATCCAGAACAGATAAAAGACTTATTTCTACGAATATCAACTCTTTTACTAAAAGAAACTGAATAAGAATCCTTTATTAAACAAGCTACCGATATAAGGTTCCTCCTAAAATTAGGAACATAAAAATAGTTTTCAATAAAATAAACCTAAATTGATCAAAATAAAAGTAAATATCTCCCACTACCTCAGCCACCACCAAGCTACCGTCTCCAGTTCGCAACGAGAGGCTTCTATCATGTAGACTTCTCGTTTCCACGAACCCCTGCATAGAAACACAAACATGATTAGCGGCGCTCGAATCAATGACCCAAGTGCCTTTCGATTCTTCAACCAAACACGCTTCCAAGTAATGAAGTTCCTTACCTTCCTTGCCCTTGGCGGGTAGGAATTCCCGGCAAGCCTTCTTAAAGTGACCTACCTTCCCACAACGAAAGCATTTGGACTTTTTACGGTCTTTTGGCTTCTTGTTCTTGTTCTTCTTCTTCCCGTCCAAGATAGGAGGATTAGAAGAACTAGAAGCCACTTGCTTCTTATTTGGCCTCTTCCTCTTCCATGAGGGATTGGAAGATTCCGTCAAATTGGCCTCTCCTTTAGGTCGGACCACATCCTCATCCCTGATCATCCGCTCACAAGCCTGTAGTTGCTTCATGAGCTCGGCAAGTCCTAACTCCTTTGTCGCCAGATTGTATGCGGCCTTAAACCCCACAAAATCTTTAGACAGAGTCTTGAACACCATCTCGATCTGGGTGTTGTAGTCCAACTCAGCACCATTCTCGGCAGCCTCAGCGAAGAATCCCATTAGAGTGATCATATGGTCCTTCACCGGAGTACCTGCCTTTTGCTTAGAGTTCATAATGCTGGTGATAGCGGACTGTCGAGCCAATTTTTCTTGGCCTCCGAACATGTCCTCCAGATTTTCCATGATCTCCCCAGCAACTTGATAAGTCTCATGCTGCTTTTGTAAAGCACTCGTCATGCTAGCAAGGATGTAGCATCGAGCTATCTCATTGGATTCTCTCCAACGATTATAGGCAACCGGGACCTCCTCAAATGGTGTGTCAGGTTTGGGCCCAGGTGGGCATGGTTCGTCCAGTACGAACTTGTGTCTCTTGCAACTGAGAACTATTAATAGATTTCTTTTCCATTCTTTATAATTGTCGCCATTCAGTTTATTCTCAATAAGTATTGAAATGAGGGGTGTCGGTGACTTTTTGAACTGAAATAAAATTATACTAGACATCATTACAAAGCCCAAGCAAATATACAGATAATTTAGCAAATAAAACATACAAGTATGTTCCTACATGAAACTTGAAAAACATGTAGCATTGCGACGGTAATTCTCAGCACCTATTGCCCCAAGCCACCGAGGGATGGTCATGAGAACAAATAGCCGGAACATGGACCCCATCCAATTAATATATGTTGCCTTAAATCCTCCAAGGTTAAGACATATATTAATAACCGCTTATTTGGCCACCAGTTTAGTTAACAGAGCTTATAGGGAAGGTTAATAACTAAACGAGTCTTGAGTGTATAACCATTGTTTACGTAGCCCGATCCACGTCCTACCAAGCTACCGAGGGGTGGTCATGAATAGGATCGTACCCGAACACGTTTTCCACATAGGAAATCCAATTTAGTATATCGGCGGCGGTAAACACCTACCGAGGGGTGTGGTCAGGACAGAACTGACGCGAGGCGTTACCATGCTTTCACATATGGATCAACAATGGAGGCCGTGGGTTTTGTTTGAAACCCTCTCCCACTCAATATTTTGAAAAACATGCAAGTTTTGACAAATTATGTATGATCAATATAGTATGAGCTGCACTCACCTATCCTATATGACATGTTATCAAATATGCATACATAACATCCATCAATACATATTTATACATCCATGACATATCACAGAAAAAATAATTGACAGAATAACCTAGCTATGGTTCCATCCTAGAACAAAGAAAATAAAGATTACAAAATTCCATCCAAAGCATTCTTTGGGTCTTGAATTCTGTTCCATCTTCTTGTATCCATCTTTATGTAGCCTCTCCATTTATTTCATATCCGAAGAATTATTTAAAATTTAAATATCCAAAAATTTAAATTTCAAATTCAAATTCCAAATTCGAATTTCAAATTTAAATTTCAAATTTAAATTTTTAAACAATTTTAAACATCATGTGTAATAATATGTAATTTTAAAAAATTTGAAATTTTTAATTACATATTTTTAAACATGATTTAAAATTAAATCTCAAATTTAAAAATCAAAATTTTCTGATTTTTGGACCGTCGGACCGCCGCCCCGTAGGCGGCAGCCGCCGTGGGCATCCACCAACCCCGGAGGGGTTGGCAGCCCACGGCCACCCCCACGTGCAGCCCTGCCGGGCTGCAGGCCAAGCCTGCAGCGCCAGGCTGCACGCCCAGGCTGCGGCCAGCCTTGGGTAGGCCACGGCCAGCCCTGGCTACAGGCCAAGCCTGCGGCCGTGGGTGGTGTGTGCCTGCACAGGGGCGGCCGCAGCCCCATCCTGCCCGAGGGCAGGGGCTGCAGCCCCACCAAGGTCCGTTGACCTATCCCGAGGGGTCGTGTCTCGATTTTCATGCCATATTCCAATTTACCAATTAGGATCTCGAAAAATTAATTTGAATCCCAATTAAATTGAAATTTTCCACACAATCAAAATTTCAACCTTTAAATCAAATTTAACTTTTGGGAAAAAATAAATTACGGTCTTCAATCTTCAATCTCCTCCAAGAATAATTACATAAAATTTCCTAAACCGTTTCCGGTGTACAAAAAATTCTAACCATAAAAATTCTAAGAGACAAAAAATAAAATCCATGGGAAAATTACAGTGTTAATAAACTGCTCTCATGGTTACAAAAAAATTCCTAGATATACTTTTTCTAAATTCTAAGGAACCATAACTGGCATAAACAAGCATTCTTATAATAATTCAAAAAAAAAATTAAAATAACCACATACTTTATACATAATCCATGATAACAACATAAAGGAACCCTAGAATGCCACTCTCTAAATATCAAATCCATACATAAATAAAAAGACTAAGTAATTGTCTAATTTATGTAAATGGCATAGTCATGAGATGGCTCTGATACCAATTGTAGGAAAATAAATCGGTAAAAACGTATCAGAGTGACGCAGCGGAACAATAAAAATTTTTTAGATCGTTAAATATCTCATGATGCCAAATACAATAAACCAACAACAATTAAAACTCATACCTCAAGGACGCCAATCTTGCAGGAGGAGAATGACCGGAGGCTTCAACCAACTAGCCTTCTCTACTATTCTCCAATTTCCGAATGGCTGAGTGTGTGGGCACTCTGAACCTCGATCAGTATGCTAGCACTGCTAGTCTTCTTCCGACCACCCAGATCTCTAAAGAACTTTATTGTCACGATGAGCTGTGCAACATTAAGCCTACTCACCTGAGAGTCTATGGTCTAAGAGAACTGGAGTGGTAGGACCTCTATTTATAGACCTGCATCAGGTGATTCTCTGAATTTGAATTGGATTAGGAAAAGATATTTTCCCTTATCCATAACCAAAAAATCTGAACTTTTCCAAGGGAGAATCTCAACAAAAAATTCGGTTTTCTTAGGATAAATCCAATCCAAATCTAAACAAGTTTTTAACTAGAATTTTATCTCCCTTTTTCAACCCAAAAAATGCGAAAATTACAAGGAGAATATCTCCTAAAGATTTCGGCCATTATGGATAGGGGAGAATCAAAAATTCCACTAGGATTTTCAAGCTTGAATCTTATCTCAACCTTATCCAAAATAACCGAATTTTCCTAGGAGAGATCCTCCAAATTTTCGGCCACTTTTTAGGGAGGAGAGAATCCAAATTCAACTGGGATTGAAACTTGAATTTTTCCCTTGAATCTTATCCACAAAAAAAACTGAAATTTCCCTGAGGATTATCCTCAAAAATTTCGTCCACTTTTGTTGAGATTTAGATTCAAAATTCAAGTAGGATTCTAACAAGATTATCCTCTCCAAATCCAACTCAAATTCGAATTTCAAACCTTGTGGATTTTCCACAACAAATTCGAATCCTACTTGGACTGTGATTCAAAATTTGAATTTCAAATTTCAAATTCGAATTTCAAATTCAAATTTCAATTTTCGAATTCAAATTTCAAATTCGAATTTCAAATTCAATTTTCAAATTCGAATTTCAAATTCAAATTTCAAATTCGAATTTCAAATTCAAAATTCAAATTCAAATTTCAAATTCAAATTTCAAATTTCAAATTTCAAATTTCAAAATTCAAATTTCAAATTCCACAAAACGGTTGCGTTACAAATTCTTGTTCTCATGGATAATTTTCTACAACTCCAATCCAATCTCAAATAAAATCATGGCAACTTTATTTGGAGTTCGAATAATTGTGTACTCAATTATCCAAAACAAAATCTGAATCCAACCGGAGAGAATCTTGTCTACCATCCTAATCCTGTGTCATCACCATCCATGCATAATAAACTAGCCAATAGCATACACAAATCAATTTGCCAAACGTTAAGGAATTATGTGGAGCTAGTAGAGGGACTGATTGGACATATATAATCGGGCTCTCGTGATTCCATATGATCATCATTCTGTACCGAACAACTCAATCATATGATCACTAATTTCAGAGTCACACCATTATAAACCTGAAACTGAACTCCCAATTATATACCGTATTATGTAAGCCTGTGACGAGCTACTATCCAATGACCTTGTCATATATGCAAAACCCTCATATGATATCCATGATCAGCCTTAGGTCAAAGTCCGTTTAATCCTACTGATCAGGCTATCTTAAAGTTCCATTATACTACCGAATTAAGAAAATGATTATTCACCATATGTGAATAAGAAGTCATCCGCCCAGCAGACGACCCAAGGCCTTGTCCATTTGCAGATTTAGTATAATGCCTTTAAGTGGATAACCTTAACTCCTCATTAGAGCTATGATTCCGATATCTGTAAACGAACCCTTCATCGTATACAAGTCATGCACCCAACGAACCGGTCTATAAGCTTACTACCTCAGAGACACTTTAGCCATTGGAACATCAAAGTACACAAGTCATATACTGTTAGGAAATGCCCTAAGTATTAGAGACATTTTGATGTATTCATTTTGAACTGGATAATAAAATTATACATAGAGGTTATTCATTACATTGCTATTTGTCCTCGTCTTATTTACATATTAAAGTAAATGTAAGCAAATATGGCTCACTGACTGCTTGTGTTAAAACTGTTGGAACGTTGCATGCAATGGACTTTTGTATGCGAGAAGACAATGTTCTAAAGTTAGCAGTCTAAACTATGGTCTGTAGTCTATGGGGTTAGACCGAGCATCTAACTCATGTTAAGACTATTATGTTGTCTAAAGCCTTAGAGGGGATGGTCTGTCTTGACTGTCTGGAGCTGGACTCCCAAGTAGAGACATGGATATGTTGCTCGGTGGTGACATATTAGACCGGGACTAAAGCGTGATTGATCTACGTAGTCCGCTATGAGTGGATCAATCTGCTTTTGACGTTCATTGTGCAATAACCTTAATCCTGAGTAAATGAACTACTTCATGTATATGACTTGTGTACTTTGATGTTCCAATGGCTAAAGCGTCTCAGAGGTAGTAAGCTTATAGACCGGTTCGTTAGGTGCATGACTTGTATACGATGAAGGGTTTGTTTGTAGATATCGGAATCATAGCTCTGAGGAGTTAAAGGTATCCTCTTAAAGGCATTATACTGAATGTGAAAATGGACAAGGCCTTGGCTCGTCTTCTGGGCGGATGACTTCTTATTCACATATGGTGAATAATCATTTTCTTGATTCGGTAGTATAATGGAACTTTAAGATAGCCTGATCAGTAGGATTAAACGGACTTTGACCTAAGGCTGATCATGGATATCATATGAGGGTTTTGCATACATGACAAGGTCATTGGATGGTAGCTCGTCACAGGCTTACGTAATACGATATATAATTAGGAGTTCAGTTTCAGGTTTATAGTGGTGTGACTCTGAAATTAGTGATCATATGATTGAGTTGTTCGGTAAAGAATGATGATCATATGGAATCACGGGAGCCCGATTATATATGTCCAATCAGTCCCTCTACTAGCTCCACATAATTCCTTAACGTTTGGCAAATTGATTTGTGTATGCTATTGGCTAGTTTATTATGCATGGATGGTGATGACACAGGATTAGGATGGTAGACAAGATTCTCTCCGGTTGGATTCAGATTTTGTTTTGGATAATAGAGTACACAATTATTCGAACTCCAAATAAAGTTACCATGATTTTATTTGAGATTGGATTAGAGTTGTAGAAAATTATCCATGAGAACAAGAATATGAAACACAACCGTTTTGTGGAATTTGAAATTTGAATTTTGAAATTTGAAATTTGAATTTTGAAATTTGAAATTTGAAATTTGAATTTGAAATTTGAATTTGAAATTTGAATTTGAAATTCGAATTTGAAATTTGAATTTGAAATTTAAATTTGAAATTTGAAATTTGAATTTGAAATTTGAATTTGAAATTTGAATCACAGTCCAAGTAGGATTCGAATTTGTTGTGGAAAATCCACAAGGTTTGAAATTCGAATTTGAGTTGGATTTGGAGAGGATAATCTTGTTAGAATCCTACTTGAATTTTGAATCCAAATCCCAACAAAAGTGGGCGAATTTTTTGAGGATAATCCTCAATGGAAAATTCGGTTTTTTGTGGATAAGATTCAAGGGAAAATTCAAGTTTCAATCCTAGTTGAATTTGGATTCTCTCCTTCCCTAAAAGTGGCCGAAATTTTGGAGCCTTAATCCTAGGAAAGTCGGTTATTTTTGGATAAGGTTGAGATGAGATTTAGCTTGAAAAATCCTAGTGGAATTTTGATTCTTCCTTATCCTAAAAGTGGCCGAAAATTTGGAGTAGATTTTCTCCTAAAGATTTCGGATTTTTTGGTTGAGAAAGGGAGATAAAATTCTAGTTAAAATCTTGTTTAGATTTGGATTGGATTTATCCTAGGAAAACCAAATTTAATTGTGGAGATTCTCCCTTGGAAAATTCGGATTTTTTGGTTTGGATAAGGGAGAAAATCTTTTCCTAGTCCAATTCGAATTCAGAGAATCACCTCATGCAGGTCTATAAATAGAGGTCCTGCCACTCCAGTTCTCTCAGACCACAGACTCTCAGGTGAGCAGGCTTATTGTTGCACAGCTCATCGTGACAATAAAGTTCTTTAGAGATCTGGGTGGTTGGAAGAAGACTAGCAGTGCTAGCATACCGATCGAGGTTCAGAGTGCCCACACACTCAGCCATTCGGGAATTGGAGAATAGTAGAGAAGGCTAGTTGGTTGAAGCCTCTGGTCATTCTCCTCTTGCATATTGGCGTCCTTGAGGTATGAGTTTTAATTGTTGTTGATTTATTGTATATGGCATCATGAGATATTTAACGATCTAAAATTTTTATTGTTCCGCTGCGCCACTCTGATACGTTTTTACCAGTTTATTTTCCTACATATACATGAAGAAGTTCATTTACTCAGGATTAAGGTTATTGCACAATGAACGTCAAAAGCAGATTGATCCACTCATAGCGGACTACGTAGATCAATCACGCTTTAGTACCGGTTTAATATGTCACCACCGAGCAATATATCCATGTCTCTACTTGGGAGTCCAGCTCCAGACATTCAAGACAAACCGTCCCCTCTAAGGCTTTAGACAACATAATAGTCTTAACATGAGTTAGATGCTCGGTCTAACCCCATAGACTACAGACCATAGTTTAGACTGCTAACTTTAGAATATTGTCTTCTCGCATACAAACGTCCATTGCATGCAACGTTCTAACAGTTTTAACACAAGCAGTCAGTGAGCCATATTTGCTTACATTTATTTTAACATGTAAATAAGACGAGGACAGATAGCAATGTAATGAATAACCTCTATATATAATTTTATTATCCAGTTCAAAATGAATACATCAAAATGTCTCTAATGCTTAGGGCATTTCCTAACAATCTCCCACTTGCCCTAAGCCAGTAGATGTGCCATGTTACGCATCCCCATCGCCTCTACATGCCTCTCAAAGCTTCTAGCTACCAAAGTCTTAGTAAAGGGATCGACAATGTTGTCCTCGGACGCGATCTTACATACATCTACTTGTCCTGTCTCCACATGCCCTCTAATAATATGATATCTCCGATCGATGTGCTTAGTCCTCTTGTGGTGCCGAGATTCCCTTGTGTTGGCAATAGCCCCTGTATTATCACAGTAAAGTGTGATAGGCTTGTCAACACCCGGAATGACCTCAAGGTCTCTAAAGAACTTGCGGAGCCAAACCGCTTCTTTAGATGCCTCAGCCGCAGCCACATACTCAGCCTCCATAGTAGAGTCAGCTGTGCAGCCCTGCTTCATGCTCCTCCACACAATGGCGCCTCCTCTGAGTAAAAGCACTGAACCAGATGTCGATTTCCTCGAATCCTTACAAGTTTGGAAGACTGAGTCCGTGTATCCTACGGGTGTTAGGTCCCCTCCAGAATACACCAGCATATAATCCATCGTTCTTTTAAGATACTTGAGTATATGCTTTACTGCTTGCCAGTGCTTGGTTCCAGGATTCGCTTGATATCGACTCACCATACCTACTGCAAAACATATGTCCTGGCGAGTGCAAAGCATAGCGTACATAAGGCTACCCACAGCGGATGCATAAGGGACCTTACTCATACGCTCTCTTTCTTCCGATGTCTTGGGACAGTCATCCAATGAAAGAGTTAGACTGACAATAGAAGGTTGTGAGCCTTTCTTAGCCTCTAGCATTGCATATTTATCAATTATTTTATCTATGTATGAAGCTTGGGATAATGCTATCATTTTGTTCTTTCGATCTCTGAAGAGACGAATGCCTAGAACATAATTAGCTTCTCCCAAGTCCTTCATGTCAAACTGTTGGTGTAACCAAAGCTTGAACGATGATAAGTTCCCTACATCATTTCCAATGAGTAGTATATCATCGACATAGAGTATCAGAAAGACCACTTTTCCATCCTTAATACGTTTATAAACACAGGGTTCATCAACGTTCTGCTCAAAACCAAATGTCTTAATCGCTTGATCAAACCTCTGGTTCCATGAACGGGATGCCTGCTTTAATCCATAAATGGATCTAAGCAACTTGCAGACTTCCTTTCTTGGCCTTTCGCTACGAACCCTTCGGGCTGTATCATATAGATACACTCTTCAAGATGGCCATTCAAGAATGCCGTCTTGACATCCATTTGCCAGATCCCGTAATCGAGAGCCGCAGTAATGGACAGAAGAATACGGATAGACTTCAGCATAGCAACAGGCGAAAAGGTTTCCTCGTAATCGATTCCAGCCTTTTGCATGTATCCCTTTGCAACCAGTCTAGCTTTGAAAGTTTCCACTCTCCCTTCCGCATCCTTCTTTCTTTTGTAGACCCATTTGCATCCAATGGGTTTTATCCTATCCGGCAAATCTACAAGTTCCCAAACAGAGTTGGATTTCATAGAATCCATTTCATTGTTCATAGCCTGTTTCCAAGATTTAGAATCAACATCCTTTATAGCTTCATCATATGTGACCGGATCTTCCTCATGCTCATGAGCCTCAGCCTGGTATACCTCAGCATCATACATGAAGAAATTAGGTTTCTTCGAAACCCTCCCATTACGACGAGGCACCCTAAATTGTTGATCGTCTGCAGGTCTTTCACTGGAACTCGGACTTGCGTCCAAGACTGAAATCTGTGGAGCAGTTCTTTCACCCGATAACTCCTCTAGCACCACTTTGCTTCGAGGCTTAAAATCATTCATGTGACTTTCCTCCAAGAATGTCGCATGGGTTGAGCCAATGACTTTTTGTTCCTTCGGGTTATAGGACAGACCTCCTTTAGTTCCTTTTGGATACCCTACAAACATGCACAATTCTGATCTTGGTTCCAACTTTTTCGCATCCCCATCCAGTACATGTGCCGGGCAGCCCCATATTCTCATATGTCCAAGGGAGGGCTTCCTGCCACGCCACAATTCATACGGAGTTCTGGGAATTGATTTGCTCGGAACTTGGTTCAGAATATAGCACGCCGTTTGTAAAGTATATCCCCAAAATGATAATGGCAGTGTTGAATAACTCATCATGGACCGTACCATATCCAATAAGGTCCTGTTTCTCCTTTCGGCTACACCATTCTGTTGTGGAGTACCAAGTGCAGTCAATTGGGATAATATCCCGTTCTCTACACGATGTCCTAGAAATTCGTCGGAGAGGTATTCACCACCTCGATCAGATCGAAGTGTCTTTATGGATTTATCTAATTGCTTTTCCACTTCCGCACGATACTCTTTGAACTTGTCAAAGGTTTCGCTCTTGCGGTGCATCAGATACACATATCCATACCTCGAGTAATCATCTATAAAAGAGACATAATACTCGAACCCTCCTCGTGCTGTGACGTTCATGGGGCCACATACGTCAGTATGCATAATTTCTAAGAGCTCCTGAGCCCTTGTACCTTTAGCTCCAAAAGACCTCTTAGTCATTTTACCTTCTAGACAAGACTCACATTAGGGAAGTCGTACCTCCTCCAGAGATTCCAGAGGACCGTCTTTCCCCAATCTTTGAATCCTATCTTGATTAATATGACCAAGTCTTAAATGCCAAATATACGCCTTGTTAGAGTGAGAAACTTTCAACCTTTTAGAGTTATCAGTTAATTCAGTGTCAAGCAATGAGTACATCTTTGGTTTGATCAAATATAGGTTTCCATCCATCCATCCAGAACAGATAAAAGACTTATTTTTATGAATATCGACTCTTTTACTAAAAGAAACTGAATAAGAATCCTTTATTAAACAAGCTACTGATATAAGGTTCCTCCTAAAATTAGGAACATAAAAACAGTCTTTTAATAAAATAAACCTAAATTGATCAAAATAAAGGTAAACATCTCCCACTGCTTCAGCCACCACAAAGCTACCATCTCCAGTCCGCAACGAGAGGCTCCTATCATGTAGACTTCTCGTTTCCATGAACCCCTGCATAGAAACACAAACATGATTAGTGGCGCCCGAATCAATGACCCAAGTGTCTTTCGATTCTTCCACCAAACACGCTTCCAGGTAATGAAGTTCCTTACCTTCCTTGCCCTTGGCGACTAGGAATTCCCGACAAGCCTTCTTAAAGTGACCTACCTTCTCACAATGGAAGCATTTGAACTTTTTAGGGTCCTTTGGCTTTTTGTTCTTCTTTTTCTTCTTCCCGTCCGAGACAGGAGGATTAGAAGAACTAGAAGCCACTTGCTTCTTATTTGGCCTCTTCCTCTTTCGTGAGGGATTGGAAGATTCCGCCAAATTGGCCTCTCCTTTAGGTCGGACCACATACTCATCCCTGATCATCCGCTCATAAGCCTGTAGTTGCTTCATGAGCTCGGTTAGTCCTAACTCCTTTGTCGCCAGATTGTATGCGGCCTTAAACCCCACAAAATCTTTAGACAGAGTCTTGAACACCATCTCAATCTGGGTGTTGTAGTCCAACTCAGCACCATTCTCGGCAGCCTCAGCGAAGAATCCCATTAGAGTGATCATATGGTCCTTCACCGAAGTACCCGCCTTTTGCTTAGAGTTCATAATGCTGGTGATAGCGGACTGTCGAGCCAATTTTTCTTGGCCTCCGAACATGTCCTCCAGATTTTCCATGATCTCTCCAGCAACTTGATAAGTCTCATGCTGCTTTTGTAAAGCACTCGTCATGCTAGCAAGGATGTAGCATCGAGCTATCTCATTAGATTCTCTCCAATGATTATAGGCAACCGGGACCTCCTCAAGTGGTGTGTCAGGTTTGGGCCCAGGAGGGCATGGTTCGTACAGCACGAAGTTGTGTTTCTCGCAGCTGAGAACTATTACTAGATTTCTTTTCCAATCTTTATAATTGTCGCCATTCAACTTATTTTCAGTAAGTATTGAAATGAGGGGTGTCGGTGACATTTTGAACTGAAATAAAATTATACTAGACATCATTACAAAGCCCAAGCAAATATACAGATAATTTAGCAAATAAAACATACAAGTATGTTCCTACATGAAACTTGAAAAACATGTAGCATTGCAACGGTAATTCTCAGCACCTATTGCCCCAAGCCACATACTTTATACATAATCCATGATAACAGTGTTAATTCTCCTAATTGCTTGTAATAATTCCAAAAATTAAAATAACCACATACTTTATACATAATCCATGATAACAACATAAAGGAACCCTAGAATGCCACTCTCTAAATATCAAATCCATACATAAATAAAAAGACTAAATAATTGTCTAATTTATGTACATGGCATAGTCATGAGATGGCTCTGATACCAATTGTAGGAAAATAAATCGGTAAAAACGTATCAGAGTGACGCAGCGGAACAATAAAAAATTTTTAGATCGTTAAATATCTCATGATGCCATATACAATAAACCAACAACAATTAAAACTCATACCTCAAGGACGCCAATCTTGCAGGAGGAGAATGACCGGAGGCTTCAACCAACTAGCCTTCTCTACTATTCTCCAATTCCCGAATGGCTGAGTGTGTGGGCACTCTGAACCTCGATCGGTATGCTAGCACTGCTAGTCTTCTTCCGACCACCCAGATCTCTAAAGAACTTTATTGTCACGATGAGCTGTGCAACATTAAGCCTGCTCACCTGAGAGTCTGTGGTCTAAGAGAACTGGAGTGGTAGGACCTCTATTTATAGACCTGCATCAGGTGATTCTCTGAATTTATATTGGATTAGGAAAAGATATTTTCCCTTATCTATAACCAAAAAATCCGAACTTTTCCAAGGGAGAATCTCAACAAAAAATTCGGTTTTCTTAAGATAAATCCAATCCAAATCTAAACAAGATTTTAACTAGAATTTTATCTCCCTTTTTTAACCCAAAAAATGCGAAAATTACAAGGAGAATATGTAGGAAAATAAATCGGTAAAAACGTATCAGAGTGGCGCAGCGGAACAATAAAAATTTTTAGATCGTTAAATATCTCATGATGCCATATACAATAAATCAACAACAATTAAAACTCATACCTCAAGGACGCCAATGAACAGGAGGAGAGTGACCGGAGGCTTCAACCAACTAGCCTTCTCTACTATTCTCCAATTCCCGAATGGCTGAGTGTGTGGGCACTCTGAACCTCGATCGGTATGCTAGCACTGCTAGTCTTCTTCCGACCACCCAGATCTCTAAAGAACTTTATTGTCACGATGAGCTGTGCAACAATAAGCCTGCTCACCTGAGAGTCTGTGGTCTGAGAGAACTGGAGTGGCAGGACCTCTATTTATAGACCTGCATGAGGTGAATCTCTGAATTTGAATTGGATTAGGAAAAGATATTTTCCCTTATCCAAACCCATAAAATCCGAATTTTTCCAAGGGAGAATCTCCACTAAAAATTCGGTTTTCTTAGGATAGATCCAATCCAAATCTCAACAAGATTTTAACTAGAATTTTATCTCCCTTTTTCAACCAAAAAATCCGAAAATTTCAAGGTATAACTTCCCTAAAGATTTCGGCCACTTTTAGGATAAGGAAGAATCAAAATTCCACTAGGATTTTTCAAGCTAAATCTCATCTCAACCTTATCCAAAAATAACCGAATTTCTTAGGATTTAGGCTCCAAAATTTCGGCCACTTTTAGGGAGTAGAGAGAATCCAAATTCAACTAGGATTGAAGCTTGAATTTACCCTTGAATCTTATCCACAAAAACCGAATTTTCCATTGAGGATTATCCTCAAAAAATTCGCCCACTTTTGTTGGGATTTGGATTCAAAATTCAAGTAGGATTCTAACAAGATTATCCTCTCCAAATCCAACTCAAATTCGAATTTCAAACCTTGTGGATTTTCCACAACAAATTCGAATCCTACTTGGACTGTGATTCAAAATTTGAATTTCAAATTTCAAATTCAAATTTCAAATTCAAATTTCAAATTTCAAATTTCAAATTTCAAATTTAAATTTCAAATTCAAATTTCAAATTCGAATTTTCAAATTCAAATTTCAAATTCAAATTTCAAATTCAAAATTCAAATTTCAAATTTCAAAATTCAAATTTCAAATTTCAAAATTCAAATTTCAAATTCCACAAAAACGGTTGTGTTTCATATTCTTGTTCTCATGGATAATTTTCTACAACTCCAATCCAATCTCAAATAAAATCATGGCAACTTTATTTGGAGTTCGAATAATCGTGTACTCTATTATCCAAAACAAAATCTGAATCCAACCGGAGAGAATCTTGTCTACCATCCTAATCCTGTGTCATCACCATCCATGCATAATAAACTAGCCAATAGCATACACAAATCAATTTGCCAATCGTTAAGGAATTATGTGGAGCTAGTAGAGGGACTGATTGGACATATATAATCGGGCTCCCGTGATTCCATATGATCATCATTCTGTACCGAACAACTCAATCATATGATCACTAATTTCAGAGTCACACCACTATAAACCTGAAACTGAACTCCCAATTATATACCGTATTACGAAAGCCTATGACGAGCTACCATCCAATGACCTTGTCATATATGCAAAACCCTCATATGATATCCATGATCAGCCTTAGGTCAAAGTCCGTTTAATCCTACTGATCAGGCTATCTTAAAGTTCCATTATACTACCGAATCAAGAAAATGATTATTCACCATATGTGAATAAGAAGTCATCCGCCCAGTAGACGACCCAAGGCCTTGTCCATTTTCACATTCAGTATAATGCCTTTAAGAGGATACTTTTAACTCCTCAGAGCTATGATTCCGATATCTGCAAACAAACCCTTCATCGTATACAAGTCATGCACCCAACGAACCGGTCTATAAGCTTACTACCTCTGAGACGCTTTAGCCATTGGAACATCAAAGTACACAAGTCATATACATGAAGTAGTTCATTTACTCAGGATTAAGGTTATTGCACAATGAACGTCAAAAGCAGATTGATCCACTCATAGCAGACTACGTAGATCAATCACGCTTTAGTCCCGGTCTAATATGTCACCTCCAAGCAACATATCCATGTCTCTACTTGGGAGTCCAGCTCCAGACAGTCAAGACAGACCGTCCCCTCCAAGGCTTTAGACAACATAATAGTCTTAACATGAGTTAGATGCTCGGTCTAACCCCATAGACTACAGACCATAGTTTAGACTGCTAACTTTAGAACATTGTCTTCTTGCATACAAAAATCCATTGCATGCAACGTTCTAACAGTTTTAACACAAGCAGTCAGTGAGCCATATTTGCTTACATTTACTTTAACATGTAAATAAGACGAGGACAGATAGCAATGTAATGAATAACCTCTATGTATAATTTTATTATCCAGTTCAAAATGAATACATCAAAATGTCTCTAATACTTAGGGCATTTCCTAACAGAATATCTCCTAAAGATTTCGGCCATTATGGATAGGGGAGAATCAAAAATTCCACTAGGATTTTGAAGCTTGAATCTTATCTCAACCTTATCCAAAATAACCGAATTTTCCTAGGAGAGATCCTCCAAATTTTCGGCCACTTTTCAGGGAGGAGAGAATCCAAATTCAACTGGGATTGAAACTTGAATTTTTCCCTTGAATCTTATCCACAAAAAAAACTGAAATTTCCTTGAGGATTATCCTCAAAAATTTCGTCCACTTTTGTTGGGATTTAGATTCAAAATTCAAGTAGGATTCTAACAAGATTATCCTCTCCAAATCCAACTCAAATTCGAATTTCAAACCTTGTGGATTTTCCACAACAAATTCGAATCCTACTTGGACTGTGATTCAAAATTTGAATTTCAAATTTCAAATTCGAATTTCAAATTCAAAATTCAAATTTCAAAATTCAAATTTCAAATTCCACAAAACGGTTGTGTTTCAAATTCTTGTTCTCATGGATAATTTTCTACAACTCCAATCCAATCTCAAATAAAATCATGGTAACTTTATTTGGAGTTCGAATAATTGTGTACTCAATTATCCAAAACAAAATCTGAATCCAACCGGAGAGAATCTTGTCTACCATCCTAATCCTGTGTCATCACCATCCATGCATAATAAACTAGCCAATAGCATACACAAATCAATTTGCCAAACGTTAAGGAATTATGTGGAGCTAGTAGAGGGACTGATTGGACATATATAATCGGGCTCTCGTGATTCCATATGATCATCATTCTGTACCGAACAACTCAATCATATGATCACTAATTTCAGAGTCACACCACTATAAACCTGAAACTGAACTCCCAATTATATACCGTATTACGTAAGCCTGTGACGAGCTACTATCCAATGACCTTGTCATATATGCAAAACCCTCATATGATATCCATGATCAGCCTTAGGTCAAAGTCCGTTTAATTCTACTGATTAGGCTATCTTAAAGTTCCATTATACTACCGAATTAAGAAAATGATTATTCACCATATGTGAATAAGAAGTCATCCGCCCAGCAGACGACCCAAGGCCTTGTCCATTTTCACATTCAGTATAATGCCTTAAAGAGGATGCCTTTAACTCTTCAGAGCTATGATTCCGATATCTGCAAACAAACCCTTCATCGTATACAAGTCATGCACCCAACGAACCGGTCTATAAGCTTACTACCTCTGAGACGCTTTAGCCATTGGAACATCAAAGTATACAAGTCATATACATGAAGAAGTTCATTTACTCAGGATTAAGGTTATTGCACAATGAACGTCAAAAGCAGATTGATCCACTCATAGCGGACTACGTAGATCAATCACGCTTTAGTCCCGGTCTAATATGTCACCACCGAGCAACATATCCATATCTCTACTTTGGAGTCCAGCTCCAGACAGTCAAGACAAACCGTCCCCTCTAAGGCTTTAGACAACATAATAGTCTTAACATGAGTTAGATGCTCGGTCTAACCCCATAGACTACAGACCATAGTTTAGACTGCTAACTTCAGAACATTGTCTTCTCGCATACAAAAGTCCATTGCATGCAACGTTCTAACAGTTTTAACACAAGCAGTCAGTGAGCCATATTTGCTTACATTTACTTTAACATGTAAATAAGACGAGGACAGATAGCAATGTAATGAATAACCTCTATATATAATTTTATTATCCAGTTCAAAATGAATACATCAAAATGTCTCTAATGCTTAGGGTATTTCCTAACAAGGCCAAGCCTGCAGCGCAAGGCTGCATGCCCAGGCTGCGGCCAGCAGTGGGTAGGCCACGGCCACCTTCGGCTGCAGGCCAAGCCTGCCGCCGTGGGTGGTTATGGCCTGCACAGGGGGGCTACCGCAGCCCCATCCTGCCCGAGGGCAGGGGCTGCAGCCCCACCAAGGCCCGACGGCCTATCCTGAGGGGTTGTGTCTCGATTTTCGTGTCATATTCCAATTTACCTATTAGGATCTCCAAAAATTAATTTGAATCCCAATTAAATTGAAATTTTCCACACAATCAAAATTTCAATCTTTAAATCAAATTTAACTTTTGGGAAAAATAAATTACGGTCTTCAATCTTCAATCTCCTCCAAGAATAATTACATAAAATTTCCTAAACCGTTTCCGGTGTACAAAAATTCTAACCATAAAAATTCTAAGAGACAAAAATTAAAACCCATGGGAAAATTACAGTGTTAATAAACTGCTCCCATGGTTACATAAAAAATTCCTAGATACAATTTTTTCTAAATTCTAAGGAACCATAACCGGCATAAACAAGCATGCTTATAATAATTCCAAAAATTAAAATAACCACATACTTTACACATAATCCATGATAACAACATAAAGAAATCCAAGAAAACCACTCTCTGAATATCAAATCCATACATAAATAAAAAGACTAAATAATTGTCTAATTTATGTACATGACATAGTCATGAGATGGCTCTGATACCAATTGTAGGAAAATAAATCGGTAAAAACGTATCAGAGTGGCGCAGCGGAACAATAAAAAATTTTAGATCGTTAAATATCTCATGATGCCATATACAATAAACCAACAACAATTAAAACTCATACCTCAAGGACGCCAATCTGCAGGAGGAGAATGACCAGAGGCTTCAACCAACTAGCCTTCTCTACTATTCTCCAATTCCCGAATGGCTGAGTGTGTGGACACTCTGAACCTCGATCGGTATGCTAGCACTGCTAGTCTTCTTCCGATCACCCAGATCTCTAAAGAACTTTATTGTCATGGTGGGCTGTGCAACAATAAGCCTGCTCACCTGAGAGTCTGTGGTCTGAGAGAACTGGAGTGGCAGGACCTCTATTTATAGACCTACATGACGTGATTCTCTGAATTTGAATTGGATTAGGAGAAGATATTCTCCCTTATCTATAACCATAAAATCCAAATTTTCCAAGGAAAAATCCCAATAATAAAATTCGGCCATTTAGGATAAATCCAATCCAAATTTAAACAAGATTTTAACTAGAATTTTATCTCTCTTTTTCAATCAAAAAATCTGAAAATTCCAAGGAGAAAATCTCCTAAAAAATTCGGCCACTTTTAGGATAAGGGAGAATCAAAATTCCACTAGGATTTTCAAGCTTAAATCTTATCTCATCCTTATCCAAAATAACCGAATTTTCCTAGGAGATATTCTCTGAAATTTCGACCACTTTCTGGGGAGGAGAGAATCCAAATTCAACTGGGATTGAAACTTGAATTTTTCCCTTGAACCTTATCCACAAAAACCGAAATTCCATTGAGGATAATCCTCAAAATTTCGTCCATTATTAGTTAGGATTTGGATTCAAAATTCAAGTAGGATTCTAACAAGATTATCCTCTCCAAATCCAACTCAAATTCGAATTTCAAACCTTGTGGGTTTACCACAAAAAATTCGAATCCCACTTGGACTGTGATTCAAAATTTGAATTTCAAATTTCAAATTCGAATTTCAAATTTCAAATTTCAAATTTCAAATTTAAATTTTAAATTCAAATTTCAAATTCAAATTTCAAATTCAAATTTCAAATTCAAATTTCAAATTTCAAAATTCAAATTTCAAATTTCAAATTTCAAAATTCAAATTTCAAAATCCACAAAACAGTTGTGTTTCAAATTCTTGTTCTCATGGATAATTTTCTAGAACTCCAATCCAATCTCAAATAAAATCATGGCAACTTTATTTGGAGTTCGAATAATTGTGTACTCTATTATCCAAAACAAAATCTCAATCCAACCGGAGAGAATCTTATCTACCATCCTAATCCTATGTCATCACCATCCATGCATAATAAACCAGCCAACAGCATGCACAAATTAATTTGCCAAACGTTAAGGAATTATGTGGAGCTAGTAGAGGGACTGATTAGACATATATAATTGGGCTCCCGTAAATCCATATGATCATCATTCTTTTACTGAACAACTCAATCATATGATCACTAATTTCAGAGTCACACCACTATAAACCTGAAACTGAACTCCCAATTATATACCGTATTACGTAAGCCTGTGACAAGCTATCGTCCAATGACCTTGTCATGTATGCAGAACCCTCATATGATATCCATGATCAGCCTTAGGCCAAAGTCCGTTTAATCCTACTGATCAGGCTATCTTAAAGTTTCATTATACTACCGAATAAAGAAAATGATTATTCACCGTATGTGAATAAGAAGTCATCCGCCCAGCAGACGACCCAAGGCCTTGTCCATTTTCACATTCAGTATAATGCCTTTAAGAGGATACCCTTAACTCCTCATTAGAGCTATGATTCCGATATCTGTAAACAAACCCTTCATCGTATATGAGTCATGCACCCAACGAACCGGTCTATAAGCTTACTACCTCTGAGACGCTTTAGCCATTGGAACATCAAAGTACACAAGTCATATACATGAAGCTGTCCTTTTACTCAGGATTAAGGTTACTGCATAATGAACGTCAAAAGCAGATCGATCCACTCAAAGCGAACTACATAGATCGGTCACGCTTTAGTCCCGGTCTAATATGTCACCACTAAACAACATATCTATGTCTCTATTTGAGAGTCCAGCTCCAGACAGTCAAGACAAACCGTCCCCTCCAAGGCTTTAGACAACATAATACTCTTAACATGAGGTAGATGCTCAGTCTAACCCCATAGACTACAGACCATAGTTTAGACCGCTAACTTTAGAATATTGTCTTCTCGCATACAAAAGTCCATTGCATGCAATGTTCTAACAGTTTAACACAAGCAGTCAGGGAGCCATATTTGCTTACATTTACTTTAACATGTAAATAAGACGTGGACATATAGCAATGTAATGAATAACCTCTATATATAATTTTATTATCCAGTTCAAAGTAAATACATCAAAATGTCTCTAATGCTTAGGGCATTTCCTAACAAGATTCGGCCACCTTGGATGGATTTTGTATTCCAAATTCAAATAGGATTTTAACTTGAATTTAATCTCATCATTATCCACTATAGCCGAATTTCCCTTTGGCCAAGAACATGGCTAGATTCGGCCATCTAAGTGTGAGGAGAATCAAAATTCAAATCGGATTGAAACTTGAACTTTTGACTCATTGTTATCCAAACCAAAACCGAATTCTCTTTAAGCTTATCCATAGATTTTCGACCACCATTGTGAGGGAGAGTTTCAAAATCCAAGTAGGATTTTTTAGTTTGAATTTCTCTCCACCCTTATCCACAAAATCTGAAATCTCCCAGGGTAGTTTTTCCTTAACCAATTCGGCCACCTTGATCTAGATTTAGGATTTAAAATTCAAGTAGGATTCAAACAAGATTTTCCTCTTCATTATCCACATAAAATCCGAATCTATCCTTATGGAATTATCCACAACAAATTCGGTTTTTTCAAGATATTGTAATTCAAAATTTGAATTCAAATTTTAAAGTTTAAATTTCAAAATTCAAACTTCAAATTCAAATTTCAAATTTAAATTTCAAATTCAAATTTCAAATTTAAATTTCGAATTCAAATTTCAAATTTCAAATTCAAAATTCAAATTTAAAATTTAAATTTAAATTTTCAAATTTCAAAATTCAAATTTCAAACTCCACAAAAGGTTGTATTTCAAATTTTGTCCTCATGGATAATTTTCTACAACTCCAATTTAAACTTAAATAAAATCGTGGTAACTTTATTTGGAATTCGAATAATTGTATACTTTATTATCCAAAACAAAATCCGATTTCAACTGAAGAGAATCCTGTTATCCATTCTTATCCTATGTCTACACCATCCATGCAAAGTCAACTAGCCAATAAGCACACCTTGATCAATTTGCCATTCATTAAGGAATTATGTGGAGCTAATAGAAGGACCAGTTGGACATATGTAATCAGGCTCCCGTGAATCCATATGATCATCATTCTGTACCGAACAACTCAATCATATGATCACTAATTTCAGAGTCACACCACTATAAACCTGAAACTGAACTCCCAATTATATATCGTATTACGAAAGCCTATGACGAGCTACTATTCAATGACCTTGTCATGTATGCAAAACCCTCATATGATATCCATGATTAGCCTTAGGACAAAGTCTGTTTAATCCTACTGATCAAGCTATCTTAAAGTTCCATTATACTACAGAATAAGAAAATGAATATTTACCATACGTGAATAAGAAGTTATCCGCCTAGCAGATGACCTAAGGCCTTATCCATTTTCACATCCAGTATAATGTCTTTAAGAGGATACCCTTAACTCTTTGGAGCTTCCTTAACTCCTTGGAGTTATGATTTCAATATCTCCAAACAAACCCTTCATCGTATACAAATTATGCACCCAACGAACCAGTCTATAAGCTTACTATCTCTGAGACGCTTTAGCCATTGGAACATCAAAGTACATAAGTCATATACATAAAGTAGTTCATTTACTCAGGATTAAGGTTATTGCATAATGAACGTCAAAAGCAGATTGATTCACTCATAGCGGACTACATAGATCAATCACGCTTTAGTTCCGGTCTAATACGTCACCACCAGGTAACATATCTATGTCTCTACTTGAGAGTCTATGCTCCAGACAGTCAACACAAACTGTCCTCACCATGGCTTTAAACAATATAATAGTCTTAACATGAGTTAGATGCTCGGTGTAACCCCATAGACTATAGACTTTAGTTTAGACCGCTTATTTTAGAATATTGTCTTCTTGCATACCAAAGTCCATTGCATTCAACGTTCTAACAGTTTTAATACAAGTAATCAGTGAGCCATATTTGCTTACATTTACTTTAACATGTAAATAGAATAAGAACAAACAACAATATAATAAATAACCTCTATATATAATTTTATTATCCAGTTCAAAATAAATATAATACATCAAAATATCTTTCATACTTAGGGTATTTCCTAATAAGATGTCCAATTGGTCCCTCTACTAACTTTGCATAATTCCTTAACTGATGGTATTTGATTAGGATATTCTTTGTTACTTGTTATCTTGCATTTAGTGAAGGAAAAAATTCGGATCACCTTCTCATAGGGTGTCGGCGTGTTTCTCTAGATGCCGAAGGGGTAAAATTGTAATTTTGTATTATTCAATAAATGGGATAAATATTTAATTAATATATATTTTTAGAGATAAGATTTGAAATTTAAATTAATTTTATTTGATTTTGAAAATCAAATACGTGATTGATTTGAATTTTGAAAATCTTATCTTAAAATTAATATTTAAATTTAAAAGATTATCATATTTGAATTTGAATTGAAAAAAATCTTGTCTTGGCACTGCAAGTGGTGTCCATTATAGATAAGGTTGGAAGACAAGATTTCTCCTAGTTTGAATTTGAATTTTGTTTTAGATAAAAGATTACAAAATTATTTAAATTTCAAATAAAGTTATGATGATTTTATTTGAATTTGAATTGGAGTTGTAGAAAATTATCCATGGAGACAAAATTCAAAGATTTGTGGAGTTTGAAATTTGAATTAAATTTTGAATCACAAATCCTTATCATGGCCGAATTTTAATTGTAGATAATCCACATGGGAAATCGATTTTTGGTGGATAAGGGAGAAGGAAAATCTTGTTTGAATCCTATTTGAATTTTGAATCTCCTCTTCCTTGGAGTGGCCGAATTTTTTAGTGCCTTTTCCTCTAGGCGAAATCGACTTGGAGGTAATTGGAAGAGAGAAAAATATTTTCTTGGTCCAATTCAAAATTCAAAAGTCACCTAGTGCAATTTTATAAATAGGGGTTTTTATACTTCTATGTTCTTCAGACCACAGACTCTCAGATGAGTGAATTTATTGTTGCACTTCTTACTAACAATAATAAATTCTTAGAGATCTAGATGGTTGGAAGGAGGCAAGCCGTGTTAGAATATCGATCAAGGATCCGAGTGCCCACACACTCTATTATTCAGGAATTGGAGAATTGTAGAGAAAGTTAGTTGGTTGGAGCCCCTCGACCACTTCCTCCAATGTTGCTGGTGTTTTCCTCTAAAGGTATATGATTATTGGTAATTTATTATATATGGCAACACAAGTCATTTAACGATTTTTGAAAATTTTTTTAAAATTCCACTATACACTCTTACTTTTTTTCTACAATGTATAACTTAAAAGTATCAAAAAGTATCAAACTTTAACATATTGCATGTATAAAAAATTGAAAAATATGGTTTTGTTTATTTTAATTTAATTTTCTATACATATATATGCTTTACATTTTTATTTTATTTTTTATATGATGAAAATAGTTAATTGGGTAAATAGGCTATCCTGTGGGTCCCTAAACCCCCACATGGAAAACCAACCTTATCTCTATTAATTTAAAAGGGTTATGGGACCAGAACGATAGGTATTTTTATTCGTGGACGGGTTAGTGAGAATAGTGAGAATACTACCTCGTCTAAAACTCATCCCATCGCCATCCTTATGATCTACTTCTAGCAACAGCTTTTAAAATTTACTGTATAAAAGTAAGGCTTTTCAAACACTTCTGACCTGTTTTATTTTTTTTAAATAATCTAAAAGCAGCATCAAAACCAATAGCAAACAAGACTTGTTTGTAACAATAAAATGGTTTAAGGTGGTGCTATGTGCAAAATTAAAAGTTAAGGATTAAATTGAGCCATTTGTGAAAATAACAAACAAACAAGGAAAAAAAAGAATGAAATAAATAGTAATTTTTAAAAAATAATTAAAATAAATAATAGATTTTTAAAATATTTAAAATAAATAAAATATTCATAAAATAAATGATTTATTTTCATTAAATTTATTGTATGTATTATATACATTAGATTTATTAGATAAATTATTTATTTATATTTTATAAATATGTCATTTATTTAACCCTAAAAAAGTTTGTTGTTTATTTTACATATTTTAAAATTTATTATTTATATATTTATTTGCTGAAACTGTTATTTATTTTAAATGTTTTCATAAAATTTTTGTTTATTAGATTTTCAAAAATTAAATAGATAAATAAATAAATAAATAAATAAAATAAAGATGCTTCTAAATTCGGCCCATATATTGGTACGAAGAAACCCAAGGGAAAGTGAGTAAATAGGTCAAGGAGCTCATTCCCCCCTTTGTTCCGTCTTTCATCTCCTTTTGGCTAACGGGGACTTGGGACTGAAAAAGTTAGAGAGCGAAAGTTAGAGAGAGAGAAAGAGAGAAGACAATTTCTGGTGGTGGCTTTTGTTACATTCTTCATATATATAATAATGGGTCGTCAATCTCTGGGGAAGGTGATCGGTTCGATTGCATCTCTAAGAATTAGATCTTCACTTTCTGTTTCAAAGTCGTCGTTTTATGATGGCCGCCTCCTCAGCCGCCGTCATTACGTGGCGGCTCCTCCCCCTCCGCCGGCAGTGTTTGTTGATAAGAACACCCGCGTCATCTGCCAAGGCATCACTGGCAAGAACGGCACCTTCCACACTGAGCAAGCCATCGAGTATGGCACCAAAATGGTTAGCACTCCTTTTTATTTTGTTTTCTTTTATTTATTTTGCTTTTGTGTGCTTCAAAATTCGACGAATCAAAGAAAAAAAAAAAGAAAGTTAAGACAACATGTACTTAGGTTTGAAAACATTTGTCACTTTTATTATTATTATTATTATTTGGTTTGGATTTGATGAGAATTAATTTAGCGCCCAATTGGTTGTTCCACTTGATTATTTGGTTGGAGTTAGAGTTGAGTTTTGAAGAGTTGAAAGCGTAAAAACTTGAAACTCTATATAATTAAACAATATATATATCACATCGACACTTACTTTTTAAATAAGTTTAAATAAAAAGTTAGTTTTTAAGTTAGAGTTAAAACATGAATAGTGAAACTGAGTTTAGTTTTGAAAATAAAGATAATAAACAATTGGAGTTGAATGGTTGGAGCAAACCAGCGAAACTTGCTCTAAATGTGCTTTTTTAGGAGATTGGTCCATAACAAACTTGCTAATTTTATTTTTTTTGAATAATTTGTTTAAGGTTTTGTTTGTGAACTGTGATTTATACAAATTACCAAATTCATGGTGCTATTTGCTTAATGCTGACACAGGTGGGCGGTGTAACGCCAAAGAAGGGCGGAACTGAGCACTTGGGACTCCCTGTCTTCAACACAGTTGCTGAAGCTAAAGCCGAGACCAAAGCTAATGCCTCTGTCATTTATGTTCCTCCACCATTTGCTGCTGCCGCTATTTTGGAGGCAATGGAAGCTGAGTTGGATCTTGTTGTCTGCATCACTGAAGGGATCCCACAACACGATATGGTAAAACATCTCAGTTTCTTACTTCATTTTCGGATTACCCTTGTGTATCAAACTAACATTACAGCATATCGATTTCAATTTTTTCAGGTACAGGTGAAGGCTGCTCTTAACAGGCAGTCCAAAACTCGTTTGATTGGCCCCAATTGCCCTGGTATTATCAAGCCTGGAGAATGCAAAATCGGAATTATGCCTGGCTACATTCATAAACCTGGTCGTGTAGGAATCATTTCGCGATCTGGGACTTTGACCTATGAAGCAGTGAGTCCTCTCACCTATGAGGATTTTGCTGTCAAAGTAGCTTTGCTTGTACACCGCATATTAATAGATTCGTTTTTACTACTGCACGTGCGTAGGTTTTCCAAACAACTGTTGTTGGCCTTGGACAATCCACTTGTGTTGGAATTGGAGGAGATCCTTTCAATGGGACAAACTTTGTTGATTGCATTGAGAGATTCCTTGTAGATCCTCAAACAGAAGGTCAGTCATTATTTGCTTGTTTATTTTGTTTTCAAACTTCTTTAAACTCAACCATTGAAAGAAAGACTTGCATAGGTGTTGTTTGACATGAACATGATCTGCTAAGAAGATTTATTCATTTCATGTACCAATTATCTACCTATTTATATGGACTACAGATGCTAATATTGGTTCATACTTTCACACGCTTTCTTGTATATTTGTTCCGCCCATCCCGCTTTTGTATCTAGAGCTCTTGTCTCTTTTGTTTTGTGACCAGATTCTCTCGGTCTGTCTTTGCTTCTTGTACTTTGCAAGGTGCTGATGTGTGTTAATTTTTCTATCATCCATAAAATTGTTTGTTGTTGTCATTATTTTTATTTTTGGAGTAGCTTAGCGACAGTAATCATAGGTTGATGGAATATGTATAGATAATTATTGAGAAAACCAAGCATGATCCTGTTCAGTTCTGCTGGCTTCAGAAGCAAATACCCATTTTCCTTGAGAAGCATATAAGCTGAGTATTGATGATACGATGATCAACTGTCTGGCTAGAATGTCTCTTTTTGCAACAAGCAGATTTTGTTTGGTGACAAATGCTCGCCTCTCTTTTGGTTCACATTAAAAATTCATATGTGTGTGTGTGGGTGTGTCTTTTGCTCATTGCTGTTCATTAAGTGCTAGAAATTATATTGGAGTCAGAGAATAAGGAAACATGTCAAGTATTGTATTCTGGCTCAAATTTTCGGCAGTGCATACCTATTTATAACTTTGTCGCTGGCAAAATTTTAAAGTTTCTTCTATGATTTGATATGGGTTGGTGACAAGATCACTTATAGGTGATTGAGAAGTTGAATCATGAAAAATGTGATATTTCTCTGTAAAGTCAGGTTTAAAGAATCAAAATCACACAGTTTATCACACACGTGCGCGTGCGCACACACACACACGCGAGAAAAGAATACTAGAGCAAAGGTGATAACAGATAAGAAATCATGATGGAAAGTATGAAAAGATTGTGCAAGCAGTAAACAGAATCAATACAACTCGACAGAATCAGATGTTGAAGAATTTTCCTTTAGCACTTTTAGGGAAGAAATCCATATAGGTACCTGAAACTTGTTATGGTCTGAAACAACTCCATATGCTGATGACTTTCTTCATTTTCTTCATTCTCTAGTTGCCACTCTTGTTTGTATTAATTGTCTGGGTGCTCATTAATTGTTTCATAGGCTAGTTATTTATGAGGAATCTAATTAACTACTTCTGCAGTAGTAATCAGCATTGAAATTGGTTAATAAATTCTCTAGGAAGTAGTAAGGATTGCTATTTTCTTTAGTTGTGGAGATCAATAGTGAATTTTTGTGTCATCATTTCGCGACAAAAGCTGAGAACGAGGCTAAAGGTCTCACGGAAACGGTTTTCAGCTCTTTTGAACCCAAGGCAACATGATAAAAGGTTTGCACCAGTGATGTGATGTGGGCATTGTAATGCAGGTATCGTTCTTATAGGAGAGATAGGTGGGACTGCAGAAGAAGATGCTGCTGCACTGATAAAGGTTTAACATTTGTTTTTATGAATACCTGATCATGGGCCTTGGTTTTCTCATTTCTGCCTCCTAATCAATGCATTTCAAATTTAATTACAGATCATAAAATATTTTTGATCTTGTAACCTAGATGTGGTTATACTTCCTTTGCTTTAAATGGCGCAGAGTCGAAAACATTTAAATGAGCCAAGAAAATCCTAACCTTATACAATGTTTTTTAAAAAAAAAAAACCCATCAAATTGTAAAGAAATTATCTTTTCCTCTTCAATCCCTGTTATTTGCCCTTCAACAACATTTAATCTTTCAATAATGATGGCAAAAAAGGAAAATCTATTGACCTCTATCTTACAGGATGAAACCTTTAACTCTACATCTGATATCAGGAGTTTTGTCACCTCCTTTGGAATAAATAAAGAAAAGTTCAAAAATTGATGTAAATGGAAAATCACATTGTTTTATACTTGTATTGTTATGGTTCTCCTTAAAGCTTTGGCTTCTTTTTTTTTTTTTTTTTTTTTTTTTATATTTTGCATTTTGTCATGACATTGGATTTTTTCTAGACGTTTGCTGCTGCTCTTTTCTTTCTTTTGCTCAAAACAAATTTTCTTTCAAATGAAACAGGAAAGTGGAACTGAGAAGCCTATTGTTGGGTTTATTGCTGGACTAACTGCTCCTCCTGGTCGTCGTATGGGTCATGCTGGAGGTAGCATTATGATTCTTTTGTGATGTGCCCTGTTCACCAAAATGCATTTTTAGATAAAATATTTGTTTCTGAATCTGAAGGCATGCTTCGCATGAATGTGATTTTTGAAGATGATGCGTGGATTTTTGGGCGTTTCATGTTCATAGAATCATAATCAGTGTGTCACTTTTATCATACATCACTTGTATTGTAATTTGGTCGGTATGGCCAAAATAGTAACATGGAATTTTTCAAGACTTCAGTTTTGTGGCGTCTTGTGGTTGTGCAGCTATTGTTTCAGGTGGAAAGGGTACGGCGCAAGACAAGATCAAGACTCTGAGGGAAACTGGAGTAACGGTGGTGGAGTCTCCTGCTAAAATCGGGGCTGCAATGCTTGATGTGTTCAAGCAGAGAGGCCTTGTGAGTTAAATGAAGTAACATTCAGTGCTCACCTTTATTTTCAGCGTTGAAAGTATTCAGAAACCAAATTTGAAATTTTTTTTTTAAGTAATTATATCTGCGGCCAAGCATTTGAAAATTTTCTCGTAGCTTTTTCCTAAGCTAATATATGTAATCTCCTGCCATTAGCCAATAATTATGAGCATTCGACATTTTGGAGCATTAAATACTTTTAAACATTTTTATTAGAGCATTTTCTCTATATTATTGTGCGACATGATTTGATTTTATGGAAATTTTATATGGGTCATCATTTAGACGCCTTTTATCATTTTTCACTTTTATTTTTCTTATTCAGAAATTCTTAGTTACTGATTATGATTTAGTAATTTATATGCAGCAAAGAGTTTGGGTTGGTTACCCAATGGGAGATCGGAAAGATTTGCTAAATGTTAATTAAATGGGGAATTGTCATGATTAATTTGTGGTTTTTGTTTTTCTGTGTTTGTTTTTTTTTTTTTTTTAAATCTATTAAATTATATGATTTTGTTGAATATGAGCTTTTAATTAATTTGGTTGAACGTTACTTATGTTCTCCACGGGGTATTTAAGCATGGATTAAAAATCCCAAACTTATGGAAGGATTGGATTTTACTTTTACAAGAGATATTTGTCGACTAAAGTAACTGAAGTGCTATAATGTGTAGAGCTTAGCCAACTAATTTCAGACTAAACACTTAATTTTATAACACTTGTGTCGCTTGACTTATCTCAAATTTCAATGTAAAAGAGCTGGCCCTGGGATGGAGGGTTCATCCCATCTATGGAGGGAGAGGGTTATCGGATTGAAACTGTGGATGGAGTTGGGTTGTGATAGGTGGTGAGGCATTTTTGTGCACGTTGGTCATATTCTTGGCTTGCCTTTCGGAGGTTTTAGTTTGCGCGAGATGGCAAATTATATGGTGATGCCCATCAGTCTTTGTCACTGTTGGTGGCACGCTTTTACCAATTGTTTTGCCTTTTTGCCATCTTCAACTGGCCTTGAGGGATATTTTATGTACCTTTTTGAGTAACTTTTATTATCAGTTTTTACTGTCAAAACATATATTGTATCATATATAATATCCTTTAAATGATCAGCTTTCTTTGATTCTTTTCCTTTTGGAACGTTTCTTGAGAAAAAATTTTGATGGAGAAAGGTTTATAGAAGTGATTCAAATTAACTAATATATGTCAGGTTTTTTTTTTTTTTACCTTAAAAAGTACTATTTTCATTTGTAGTTAATGTGTTTCTTTGCCATTTGCAGTTAATTTGAGGGCATCATTTATGTTTTTTTTTTTGAAGAAATACAATTCCTTTTTATGATGAATGTGGTGTATATAAAAATGTATTTTAAATGGGTTTAAGATAATTTTATTTGGGGATAGTATTGGTATCAAGATGATAATAATTTGATGGGGACATTTATAAGTAAAACAAATGTAAATATAACAACTCTTTTTTATTATAAAATACAGAGTTTAAAACTTACATCTGTACTTAAAATAAAGGATTGAGTTTGATTACGTTTAATGTAACCTCATAAACTTGAATTCTTCAGTAAAAATAAATAAATTAGATAAATAAATAAGAGTGTGGTTACTTAGGATTTGACTTCCATAAAAGACATTATATTGACTGGATTAAACGGATCAATCATCCAAAAATTAGGTTACATTTCGTATTATAAATAGTCACTTATAGTATACTATATTTTAATAGATTATCATAATTTTTCTACATGTACAGTTTATAATAATGATATTTTTTTCGAGATTAACCTTTATTGTTTATGTGACGTCCCCAATTTCGGCCACGCAAAACCGTCACAATCCGACTTCGTAGTCGATTGCAACAGCCCGTGCACCTCATCGGGTTGTCATTAAAAACACTTTTACTTTGAAACTCATTTTATAGGGTTCAAAATTTTCGTCTATATTTTTTTTGGGAGAAGGGGTGTAATAGCATTTTAAACTAATGGGTATGAAATTAGTAACATAAATTAAAATAATAGGAGTAAATAGCATAATTAAGCAAAAAAACTAACCCAAAATACCGAAACTACCCCGAGACACATCCCTTACACACGCCCCTGCCTACCCGCCCCGTTTCGGATTTGTTTTTTCACAAACCCTACCCACCGAAAACTCAGCCCCCAAATTCTAAAAATTTTCGTCTTCTACATCACATCTGATTTCTGCAAAAAATCAGACTCTAACAAATTTTCCGAGCAAAATCAACGATTTCCAGAAGATATCCACCGATTTCCGGAAGATATCCAGAAGATTTCCACCGATTTCCGGAAGATATTCATAAAGATTTCCACCGACTTCTAACAACGATCGATTGGAAAAATTTTGAAAGAGAAAACTCAGGTATGATTTTTTGTATACGTTCACAACTCACGTTTTAATATTGTTTTTCTCTTGGTACTGGACTGGAAGTCAGGTTGGGTTCAAATCACAAGCACATGAATCTGCTCACTGAAAAGATGGTTTGGATATGTCTTTATTAGTTTCAACATTTTCTTTTTCGTTATAGAGTTGTTATTTTCCTTGTTCAATTTTGGAGTTCTGAAAATGGCAAATGTTATGTCGGCCTGTTGACCCCTGCTTTGATTCTTCATATATAATATATATGTACACACACACAGAGACAGGCAGACACACTTACACATATATATATAAATACTAATAAAAATATTTTTGAGCTGTTCACATCTTTGAACATTTAAAAATGCAGTGTCTATATTAAGTTTTAGCATTGAAAAGGTCTGTGCCTTTTGAATAGAATATAACATCCATACGAAGGTGCATTTGGGTTTTTTTGTCATCAACTTAATGATATGATTTTCCATTTTTCTATAACTCGGTTAAGGGGGACCTCTAGGAAGGAAATACAAGTATTTCTTAGGAAATCTATATATTTCGTAAAGAATGTTGGGCATGTGGCTATGAGGAGTGGCTTATAATTGAGTGAATGTGTATCTGTATTAGGTTTGGATTATACTTTAAAATCTCATCATCAAATCTTGTCGTTTTTGTTGTTTCTGTTGAGGGATTTCTCAAAATGCTAAGTCCAGAGAACACAAAACTTTAGACCTATTAAACACTTCACAAACTACAGCTAAGTTTTGTATTTTTGTTTTTTTAATGTAATATTTGGGTTAACTATCTTCGTGAAGAAATTTACTATTTGTAATTTTGTTGCCTGGCTGAGTTTTATGTTGGCTTCTTTGTTCTTTTATGTGGACTAAAAAAATCTTAGTTAGACACTTATAAGGACCACTTCTTGTAGACTCCATTCCTTTTTTATACTGATGGGAATCTCACCGTGGTCCTCTTGATGTGTATTTGACACTTAATGTTATGATTCAGTTTCACTCTAGGTAGAAAAAAATACAAGTATTTCTTAGGAAATCCATATATTTCCTAAAGAATCTCACTGTGTTATGATTCAGTTTCACTCTAGGTAGGAAAAATACAAGTTTTTTTCTAGTAAATCCATATATTTTTTAAAGAATCTCAACGTGTTTAATTCAGTTTAACTCTAGGTAGGAAAAATACAAATATTTCCTAGGAAATCCATATATTTCCTAAAGGATGTTGAACAATACCTGCAAATGTTTTGACATTAAGTTGAATAAATATATGTATTTCCATGTTGAAAATGTTGTATCTTTGAAAAGAAACATACATTTGTATTTGATTTATTTATAGTGCATCAATCTAACTGTTTCTAATTCTAAAAATCCATGTATTTTCACTGTAATATAATTATTTTCTTTGTAAAAGCTTACAATAGTCTTAGTTTTTTGAAATGCCATATATTTTCATGTTAATATTGTTGTTTGTTTGCAGAAAAACAGAAGACTAAAAAGAAAAAACTAGTTACAACATAATGGAATCAAAAGGAAAAGAACCAGCAACAGAAACACATAAGAAGAATAATACTATACCAACAAGATCAACTGTAGAGAAAGGATCATCCAGCAAATCAGCAACAAAAAAACAACAAACTTCTACACGTAAACAGGTAAAACATAAAAAAACAAAAAATTATCTCATAAATTAATTTACTTGCAAAAATACAACAAAGTTTATAACCAAAAATTTCTTTATCATGAAATGCAGGAATTGAAATTTGAAAAACCAAGGACAGAATGGGATCCCTCTAGAAAGATTGTAAATAACTGCCTACTAAAAGTAATAGGAGATATTAAGAAGAAACTATCTCCAACACAATTGGAGCTTTTCAAACAAGGACCATTCGGGAAGTTCATACAGTTGAAATTCAATGATAAATTCCCCACCAAATTTGCCCTACAGCTTATTTGCAGGCAAATAAAACATGATAATACGTCAGAGCTTGCATTCAAGTTTGGGACAAAGAAAATGGTGATGGGCATATAGGACTTTGCCGTAATAATAGGGCTTCATTGTGGACCGATGCCTTATGTAATACTACAAGATAGGCCAAAGGTCACATTCTTGGAAAAATATTTTGAGAAGCAGCCTGTCACATGTGGGGACCTTGCATACATTTTTGAAGAAGGAGAGGAAATACTAGCACAAGCACCTGACGATGAAGTTGTAAAAATAACAAATTTATGCTGTGTTGAGAAGTTGATTGTCTCTGAACAAAACAAACAAAAAGTTAGTGAAAAATATCTCAAACTAGTCTACAATGATGAGGCATTCAATAAATATCCATGGGGGACTGCATCATATGGGAAGACACTACATGGATTCAAACAAGGGGTTAGCAGCACATCAACGAAAGGGTTTGGATTCTACGGATTTCCATATGCAGTTTTGGTTTGGGTGTGTGAAACACTACCATTAATGGTAGAAAAAGATATTACAACCCGTCGTAGTGAAAATGCTACACCAAGAATGTTGAAGTGGGAGTTGACATCTCAACCAAAATGGAACGAGCTCAACAAGCTTTTTGACGCTAAGAAGGTAAATAATACTAACTATTTATATTATTTAAATATTTTTGGGTTATACATACTAACTATTTTTAGCTTGTTTTCTAACAACTCTAGTTCTGAAAAATCAATATATTTTCATGATAATATTGTTATTTCCTTGAAAAAATAATCTTTTACTTAGTTTCAAATAATAACTAATATTGCTTTTATTGTCTTATAAAAATCAGGTTGATATAACTCCCATACAACTACTGGAGAAAGAAAAACAGAAAAGTTACGTGCAATATTTTATGGAAGCAGATCAAACAAAAAAGGAAGGGCAAGATAGTCAAAAAAAAAACAAGCTGAAAACATCCAAATTGAGGATTCAGATGATGATTTTGTGAACCCTCCCCCATGTTCAAGATTAGATATCAAGTCTTTGGAAACAAAAATACAAAAGCTAGAAAAGGCTCAAGAAGATATAAAAAATGAGCTGAAAGCATTTCACACGACAGTGAACGACATATTACAATACGTTAAAGAGATACACAGCAGATTGCAGTCACAAAAAGACATGCATACTGAAGATTTGCCCATGGAAGATGAAAGAAGACAAAATAAAGACAATGATAGCCAACAACAAAACAACGTTGGTAATGCAACAGATATGGAGCATGACAACTGGGAAAATGTAGAGCACACGGACATGGAGGACAAATGGGAGAATGAAGAAGACATTAATTTAGAGGTTGATCCTGATAAGATTGTCAGTGATGCAACAATGGAAGAGGTAAATATATGTTTATCCATTTATCAAGAAACTCTAACACCAGAGGTAACAACCACAACTTTATGTGAACAATATTTAAACTTGAAATATTTTGATTTTTATGGAAATATTTTGATTTTCTTATTTTAACAGACAGAAAACGTAGCAATGAGTGAAGGCACTGCTAGCGAGCAGATAAAGGAGACAGGGAAAAAATACAATGAAAATGAAGAGACAGCTAAACCAATAACCAAAATTCTGAGAAAGAAAGCAATGGCAAAGAAGCCATCGATAGCAAAGAATAAAGAAAAAGCTAGTGAACGAAGAAATGAGATAGAAAAAGAAGGTGATAAACCAAAAGACACACAGATAAATTTTTTTTAAACTAAAACATAGTACAATTCAAAAACAAAAAAAACAAGTACAATATAGTTATTTACAGTGAAAAAAACGTGCAGGAGCCTGAAGTAACTAGAGATAGTCCAAGAAAGAAGATATTGACAGAAGAGAAAGGGAAGAAAAAAGTTGAAATTGTTGAACCAATTGACGTTGAGCTAAAGAAGAGAGTATCAAAAATAAGGACCACAACTTAGAAGGCAGGAAAATTTGGCTCAGTAGAAGATCAAAGTCCAAGGAAGAAAAAAAAGCAAAAAATTGAAACAGATGACAGTGTGCCAAGCTTCAAGCTCCATCCGGACTTCGATTCACTGGAAGAAACACCACCTGCCTCAGAGCCACTCAACATCATGCCACTTACTACACTACCACCCTATCACCAATTTTGATTACCAGGATGTGATCTGTTTTTTGATTTGTAATAACTTTGATTTGGACAACTCTTTTAACAATGAGGATGACATGATAGATTTACGAGTGGTTGGCCAACTATATAAATATTGAAATGTTGGCTTTTGACATGAAATTTTTTGAAGATGCACCAATATATTGTGAACAGGTGCTTAGGAGAATTACTTTTTACTTTGGTAATTGTTTTCTGTAAACAGCTGGTTAAGAATGAATGCTTTTGCATTTTATTATTACTGTTCAAGACATATGGTAAATCCACATATTATAAATAGCATATATATATGGTCCATGTTAATATTATTGTATAGATTCTTTTATGAAATTTTTTTATGTTAGAAGGCATGAATATATTGGGATCCATATTATCAATCAAATGCATATTCCAAAAAAAAAAAAAAAAGAGGAATTTCCTAAACCACAGATACAGATCAAAATGCATATTCCAAAAAAAAAAAAAATACAAGTATTTCCAAGGAAATCCATATATTTCCTAAACGGAAAAAAATATCTACATTTTTGTTTACAAGAAAATCGTTTGGGTAAACAAATATGTTGGGATCCACATGTTTGTGATTATGTTTGTGTAAACAAAACTAAACAATCAAAATGCTATTCCAAAAGAAAAAAAATACAAATATTTCCTAAACCACATACCAATCAAAAAATGTATATTTCAAAAAAAAAAAAATATAGGTATTTCTTAGGAAATCTATGTATTTCCTAAACGAAAAAAATAAAAAAATCACACTATAATGTCTAAAAATGTTCAACTATATATCTAGTTTAGATTCTTTCAATAAGATTTCATCTTCTTATAAGATGATTCAACCATAACACTACAAAACGCGATTCTTACAAGTACGTTTATTGTGACCAAAATTTCTACATCTAGAACACCTCAATCGAGATCGTTCTTCTCCAACAGAAGGTATCCTATGCATCTTGGGCCTGCATGTAGGACGCCTATTAGCTAGTGCAGACACATCAATACTCAACAAATCTTCAGAAACATTCCAACCAGATTTATCCCCCAACGGATACACTACACCATTGTAAGTCTCCCTAAAAACACTATTTTTGAAATAAACAGCAGCAAAATCAGCCGGATCCAACTTTCGCCTCCAAATGGCCGCAACTGCATGAGAACATGGAAATTCATCGCTTTGCCACACAAGACAAGTGCATGTCCTGTTAATCAAATCTACATTGTTGTTTAACTCCCCTTCAACAACCTGATACTTATTAACATCTATTGGGTAAACCTGAAAAGAATGATCAAAAACAAATATTTACAAGAAAGTCTAATTACTAAAAGTTTGGAAATAAAAATATTATCTAAGAAATCCATTTATTTACAAAAATAAAAACACAAATAAAACTTACACTCATGGAACGCGCTATTGCCTCAGCATCTCGCAATCGAAGATTAGCTCTCACAGTAAGAAGTGTGGTGGTCTTATCAGCAAGATTTCTGCGCTCATAAAACCATCTCTGTAATAAACTACGAAATGACTCAACCAATGAGAAAACTGGATATTCTCTTGCCTCTAGTAACATAGCATTCATAGACTCAGATATGTTGGTTGTCATAATATCATATCTTCTCTGTCTAAAAAAAGCACGAGCCCACTTCTCATACCCAACATCATAAAGGTATTGCCGAATCTCCGGCCTAATAGCTTCCATTTGCCGCATGAAATATTCAAAATCTTGAACAACATATGCCTTTGCACATCAATAAAACAAACCATCCACTTTTAAACCCTTAAATCTTGCATTCATATTCCTCAAAAGATGTTGAATGCATATTCCATGCTCAGTTGTTGGGTAAATTTTCTCCACAGCTTTGGGGATGCAAAAATTCCGATCAGAAACTATAACCAACCCGTCACAATCACCAACGGCCTGCCTTAAGTTGATAAAAAATCACTCCCAGGAGTTCTCATTCTCAGAGTAAACAATAGCAAAAGCTAAAGGAAAAATATGATTATTACCATCTAGTACAACAGCTATAAGCATAGTACCACCAAATTCAGACTTCAAAAATGACCCATCAACAGAAATGACAGGTCTACAGTGACGCCACCCATCAATCGAAGCTCCTAGGCACATGAAAAAATACAAAAACCTGCCCATGGAATCCAGCTCATACGAACAAAAAGACCCTGGAAATAAAATGAAATATACATATTAACAATCAAATATATATTTTCAAATAAAATACATGTATTCGCGTGAGTAAAAAAAAATAGTTACCTGGATTTTTTCCCTTTAAAACAGCACACAAGGCAGGAATATGAGAATAAGATCGCTCAGCAGTACCTCTGATAGCATTTAAAGCAAAAGATCGAGCTTTCCGAGCTACATAATAGCTAATTTCAACCCCATGTTTACCACGCATTAAAGCCACCACATCTCTCGGATGAGCTCTATCATATATACCCCTACTAAAATCCCCCTTCAATAGTTCAGCCACAAATTGACTACTGGCTTGACGATGTTCATTACTAACAATATCACGAGGACAAGTATGTTCAGAACAGTACTTTCGAACAACCCAAATATCCCTCCCAGATATCCTTGACGCACGCATCATCCAACTACACCCATCAACAGTACAACTTAAAATATAGAAATCGGCATTAGACCTATCAACCTTAAACTCAAAATTTCCTCTAACAGCAATCAAATGCAAAAACTTCTTCAATACAGATTTACATTGAAAATGATTTCCTTCCTTAATATCAAAAGACAACGGAAGCTTCCCAACATCACAATCCTCAACCAAAAACCAATCTAAAGGAGTATTAATGTCAACATCACCAGACCAAGAGGGACCTCCAACATCCAGACAGGACTCATTCCACCCTTTTAAAACATTACTTGAATGACCAAACAACTTGTCAACACCATCAAAAAAATCAACAACTAAAGGAAATGTTTCTAGTCCCTTATCAAATCTAACAAGCTCAAAAAACCATTGCAATTGCTTTTCTGAAGCACATCCACAAGCTTACTAATTGTTTTTCCAAAGTCAGAGCCTACAACTAATCTTAGAGAATGAATATTACTAACAAAACCAATCAACTCTAAATGCAATTCTCGTACCAAAAACTCTTCAAAAAACTTAAAGTCAACACCATCATCAACTTTAACTGCTTGAAAAGCAAAGTTTGAAAACAAATTATTGGAATCCCATCTCCCCCTATAGGCAGCAATAAAAGAAACATGCGGCATCCCTGTAAATACAGATATTTTCAATACAATATATAGATTAACATTTAAAAAAAAAACAAACTCTATATAAAACTTTAGGAAAGTATTGGGGGGGGGGACCAACACCCCCCCCCCCCCCCCCGGAAAAAAAAAAAAAAAAACATAATTAAAAATAGTAAAACAAAACAAGCTCCAAAAGTATCATTACCAAACAAGTAAATATTAAAAAACATAATGTAACCATCAATAAAAGAGAAAATTATCAAACAAACTCTGTAAAAAATAAAATAAAATTACAGTATAATGTGGAAGTAAATAAAGTTGGAATTAGAGATTTAAAACTTTTAATTTGTTTTTTCAATGCTAAACTAGTTATTTGACATGGTTGCTATTAAGTGGTAGCGTTGGAAAAATATGACAGTAGACAATAAAACCAACAATAAATCAAAACTAAAAAGAAAGGAAAACAAAAGACAATGTAGGCATTCTCAAAAAAACTTGAGGAAAGAATGAAAAGAAGCCACAAAATAGTTTAATCGAATAATCCACAAATCTTGTAAAAAACTTGCAAATAATGAAGACGACAATCAACCTCAAATATTGGCATAACCTATACACCTAAAAAACTCTTAAACCTAGACCTCACGGTTCCTCAGACGAAGTATCAATAATGGAGCTCGAAAAAAAAAAGGAAAAAGATGATCGAAAGGAAAAAAAATGAAAAACGAAAAAAAAAACAAAAAATAAAAAACATAAACCCATACCTTGCAATTCTTTAATGGAGCATCAACAATGGAGCAGCAACAATGGAGAGTGGAAACAAATCTGAGAAAGAGTAAACGAACTATCAATAATGGAGCTCGAAATACAGAGAAACAGATGATCGAAAAGGAAAAAAAATTAAAAACGAAAAAAATCGAAAAACATAATCAGAACTTACAATTCTGTAATGGAGCATCAACAATGGAGCGGCAACAATGGAGATTGCAACAAATCTGAGAAAGAGTAAAAATAGTTTTGGTTGGAGCGGCAGCAAAATCAGAACGCAGAATAATCGAAAAAAATAGTTTTGGTTGGAGAAAAACAAACGAAGAGGAATACAAATATAAAGAGAACAAGATTGCCAAAAAACAGAACAAAGGAAATCTGTTAAAAAGGGAAAGGGTAAAAAAGGAATTTAAAATAACTAAAATTTAAAAATATGTTATAATTTAACAATATAATTAACATATGCTATATAATTAATGAAGGTGTTAGAAAACTGCCATTTGATATGATTTCCCTTTTTTTTTTCTTTTCAAAATACTTTCCTCACATGAAAGCTACATATGAAAGCAATATTAAATGTAAAACTAAACTTTTAGTTGTCTTTTTGCAATGCAATACAGTATTTACAAAAATACATGATCTCCACTTTGTTTCTTAAAAATACATTTTCTTCAAACTCTCTCTTTTGACGCTCAGCAGAAGACTGGTAGTAGGACCATAATCCACAGTGGATTTCCTATCCCATTGACACTGCATATCTTGCGGCCATTTAGGTTATCTACTGGACAGGTTTTTTACTTGCAACATGAACAAACCGGTAAGCTAACAGGCTCAGTAAGTTCAAACATACATACTATAAATCACATAGATTCAAAAATATCAATAATAAAATTTTTTATGAATAGTATTATTCATTTGTGAATAATACTATTCACCTATGAATAGTACTTTGATTTTTGATCGGTAAATAGTAATTTTGACTCTAACTGGTTACTATTTACGTCACCCTAACCAAGTCCACTACACTTAATGATAGTGTCGGTTATGCTCAATTATGTTCAGTTATGGCTTTCATCTCATTTTCGCTCTTTATCTTTATTTATGTTCTGGTTTTGAGTTCATTCTGGCCTTGTACCGTAATATATGCGCTGACTGTGAGGGGTCTCGGGAGCGACCCTGAGGCTAATCCTCCCCAGTCTATCATCGCTCGAAGCGGTCATTGTGTCCCCGAAGGACCTGTAAACCTCCACCTTATTATTGGAGGCTGGTACGCCAAACATGATTTCATTACTATCTTTCAATTATAGTTCCGACTGGGTGGCATTAATCATCACCTCAAAGTCAGGAACCTTTCATGCCCGTAGGTCTTAACACATTCTTTCTTAAAGGGTGTGTTTTAAATTTGGTTACACTCTTTCTATAGTGTACCCATAGTACACCTCTCAATTTATCATTTCTCTGGGTGTGTTAGTCTAACTATACCCTAGTGCCCATAGGACTTAACATCTAATATACAATTAGTACATAATTAAATATCACAATCTTTCATGTTGCAGACATGAAAATGCTTGAATTTACCACAACTGCGATAATGTCCACCTTCAGAAATCCTCCGCAGTTTTGTTATCTTCTCTATTTTGGGTCTCTACAGACATAGTATTGTCTGTTAATACTTATCATCATTTGTCACTTTGGATATATTCATTTTGTTATTTACTTTACAACACATTTCATCTCTTTTTATAATACAGGGGTTGATACACGCCCGTGTACCTCTCGGGTTTCCACTATACGCCCGTGTACTAACTTTAGATTTTTAACTTTAAAATCTTAATTATGGCCTATAGAATCTTATTTAAGACTTCTAGGTCCTTAATGGTCCTTTCCGAGCCTTTCAGAAATTTTTGGTCAAAATGACCATTTTTGCTCCTGATGGGTCTCGGGACCGTAACATTTTCAATCTATCATTTTTCCGGGATTTTCTAAGCCCAAATATCATAAAATAATATTTCTTAGACTTCGATATATTTGTACAGTATTATTTGCTGCAAAATCGATAACTATTCCTTTCTCGACCCTCAGGTACTATACATCTGATACCTAGGGTCGTTTCTCGTTTTTCTAGCGTTTTGGAACCTCAAATGGGTATTTCACTACTTCTAAAGCATTTCTCATCCCGTTCCTGAGTCTTGGTTCCCAAGGGGCTTGGGTTTTCTATCCCATCTATAAATTTTCCCCCTCGTTACCCAAAATAACCCTGACGTACATTTTTCCTGTTCTCGGTATTTTAGACATTAAAGGTTCATTTTACTATTCCTCTCGGGTTTGGTTTTCCATTACCAACTCTAACCTACCGAGGGGTCTCGGTTTTATTTCTGAGCCTACATTTTTACCCCTCATTTCCCGAAATGCCCTTATGCCGTTTTAGAAATTTCGGCAGCATTTCCGCTTAAATTTCTAGGTTTCCCCGGCGTTAGGTACGCCTTAGAACCTTTAGTACCTACCACGTACTATAGCAGAGGCCTATTTTACACAACGTTACCAAACTTTACGTAAAACTTTTTCACATTATCTATCATTCAATCACCACACAAATTTTATCAATTTTCTCAATCATAGGCTATGGTTTTCACATGGTATTCAACACCAACTATTTTTATCACAATGCTCATTTATCACCATTCATTCTTAGGGTTTCTAATGCACAATTCAATCATTAAAAACCTAAGAAATTTTCATTCCAACCTAGCCTTTATACGTCACGGTTTCATGTTCAAAACCTTAGGAAAATTTTTCCTCAATCTTATAATCATTAACCAAACATTTCCTCATCATTTCCATCACAAAATTTTCCCATTTTCTTCACACATAAGCCACGGGTTTTGCAAAGAAACATGCATCAATTTTGCTTGTTTCAAGTTTCTAAATCATGCTTTCATCACTACATCACCAAACTAACATCAAAACCAAAAAAAAATCCTCAAAATTTTCACCCAAACATGCCACAGTTTTCTTGAAGAAAATCAATGAAAAATGCTTCAAAATTGTTGCTCACCTTATTAACTTGATCCCTTGATACTTGGACTAGGATTGAAGGCTAATTTTGTGAAGAAAATTTATCATAATTTTGGCGTAAGGGGGGAAGCAAGCTCACGGCCACAACGGAGCAGAATATTGGCTTCATTTCTCTAATTTCCAAATGAATTTTCCTCACCTATTTATAGGCAAAAGGGTGGAGGACCATTTAGCAATTTTTTTCAATAATTTGGTAATTGTTTAGGGACTTTTTAGCAATATTCTAGGGACCAAAAAGAAAAATTTTGTTGATTTTTTTCAGGCCTAGCCGACCACCCCTTTTCCCATTTTTACAAAATTTTTATCATGCCATTTTGCCTAAATCTTGGCCCTTGATCCAAGATTCCCTTTAATCTACACCATTAATGCTACCTACCTCCCTTTTTGGCCTTAATTAATCCATTAATTATAGCACATTTATGATGTCACATATGACATCATCTAATTGATTCATATATTAATTTGTGGTCAACATTTGATCGAAAGTCAAACTGAATGGAAATTTACCGAAATCGTGTAGGCAAGATTGTTACGCCTCCAGTGCGATCGGTCTATCTTATTTTGCTTCTGTTTGGCCAAAATTCATTACCGTAAATTTTTGTCTTTTAGTGCACTTCTATGCACATTCTAGGGTTTTTGGCTCTGTTTTAGGGTCGTCTCACCCGTTTCTGTTCGGAAAGATTTCCCATCTCCAAACTCATTCTCTTTAACACTGTTAGAACATTTTCATCGCATTCTAACTAGTATTAAAACACAACTTTTTCACATTTAATATATTAAAATTGTCATATACATATAATTTTAAATTTCTCCGAGAATCTCAAAATTCTCAGTTATTACATTCACCCCTCCTTATAAATTTTCGTCCTCGAAAATTTAGAACAAGTGGGGGTGCAATTTTCTAATTGCATACTCACGCTCCCATGTAGCCTCTTCGATATTGTGATTTTTCCACAGTACTTTGACGAATGGGATCGTCTTGTTCCTTAAGACTTTTTCTTCTCGTGTCAAAATTTGAATAGGCCTCTCTTCATACGTCAGGTCTTCTTGGATCTGGATCGGTTCATGTTTTAGTACATGAGACGGATCCGATATGTACTCTGCAACATGGATACATGAAATACATTATGCACTGTCGACATTTTCGGAGGTAATACCATGTGGTGGCCTGCCCTTCATAGAGGCTAACAGTACTAGCATAGTAGAGCTTTGAAGTCCACTATGATAGACTATCACCTCAATGGGTCGCCAGCAATTTACTTGTAACTTGTTTTTATTATTTACCATTCGTATTTTAACCTTAAATTTTATCGTGTAAACTGGGGATTTTTTTTTAAAACTGATCTTGAAATTATAAAGTCGTAAAACATCAATAAACATATATTGAAGTACATATCATACTTTATCGTGCTTAATTTACATCATGATATAATATTTCCAAACAAGTCTCAGAATTGCTCAGTGGAAAACATCAGTAGGATCATTCCCCTCGCCCAGCCCTGACGGCAGATGTAGATCTCGCTCCTCGTCCATCTACTATCTACTCGTGTACAGGCTTCTTACCTGCAACATGAATAAACTTATGAGCTACAGGCTCAGGAAGTTCAAACATAAAAACATATAACATATATCACACATCATATCATAAACCCTAATTATACTGTTAGTACTTGTTAGTCCAGATTATGCTCAATTATGGCAAATCTTAAGTCCTAGGTCTTTATCTTGCTTAGGTTCTGGTTTTAGGCCCCGTGTGTGGCGCCCCGTGCCCTTAGTGGCCTGGATTGTCACTGAAAACTATTACTTGCTTTAACTTTTACTTTAAAACAGAATGCTGAAAACTTTAGAGGAAATTTTTTTTATTATATATATAAGCGTATGTATTTACCATTCACTTACGTATACTATTAAAATGCGAAATTCGAAAAACATAAGGATTTCAATTATACATACATACTTATATACTTGTTTATCTGATTACTATTCACCAGATACTATTTAAATATACTATTCATACATATACTGTTTACTATTCCAAAATACTGTTTAACCTTTACTATTTAAAATACTATTTAACTGTCACCATTCAAAATACTGTTTACTCATACTATGCGGAAGAATACTCGCGGTGTATCCATAACCTCATCCTCACATCCGCCTCCACCGCCATCATCGCCCCTTGATGTTTACGCTATAGGACGCTTACCTACAGCATGAACACACTCCGTGAGCTTTATGCCCAGTAAGTACAACATGTTTACCGCAAATCATATTTAAACATACACATACTTAAAATCATGTGAGCACACCAGTCATCACAGATACCATATAACATATCATATATCATAGCATCATTTATCACATCATAGAATACATCATCACGTATTGAATGCATAACATAGCATACCTTATACTGAATGCATTTTATGAAAACTAGAAGCATGAGGAACTAATGCATACGGTGATCAATGCATGATCCGGTTATGTTCATTTATGCTTCAACATCTTCTTTTTCTTTATCTTGTCTACTCTGGGCCCCTGTGTTAGTACCGAGTGCGCACAGACTAACGGTAACGTCGAGGTCACTAAATAGGCCGGAGGACCATCAATGGATGCTCAACTCTCTGCCTTCTCTTAACTCTGAAAACCCTTTCAACGGAAAGAGCCGGTACGACACGCCTATTAAATTCCATCTTACTTATCTGTTCTAGCCATGTGCTTTTCTAAGCTATCCCAAGGCCTACGCAGCAGGGACGTATGGCTTCTATCTTGTTCTTTCATCAATCTACTCGATTGTGAAACTATATGCTCTTATGTATGCTGTGCAGCATCATGTGCATGATACATACTTAAAATACTGGAAAACCATCATTTTAAATTCATTTTATTCATACTGTAGGTGGAGTTGTACTTACCTGTCATCGGACAGTTTATACTCTCGCCTTCGTCACAATACAGGTTCCTCCCTGTAATCATAATACATTACATTAACATTCCCTTTTAGGTCACTGTGGTCATTAGTGACTAATGAAAACTTTATCGTTATGTGGTACCGATCCTTATCGGTACTAATTGTGATGTGAAACAAATAACTGCTTTAAAGGAACCAATCAACGTCAAGGGAACCAATTCAAATACCAATTGAGCCGGTTATAAGAGCGAGAACAAAGAGATTTAAAGAAGCACTTAATGGGCTAATGCAAGAGGTTTGGGCTCAATTAAATTCGTGGCCCATTGAGCATGATTCATGATACATTGACTTAATTTAAGCCCATGAGGAATTCAGCTAATTCAATCAAGCCCAAGACGTTTTTTAACCAAGGATTTTTGAATTTTATGGCAGAATAACTACCTTCCTACATTTACAAATTTGGTTAGGATTAGATTCCTAGATTTGTTAGGATTTAGAAAGATTTAGGATTATCTTTTGTAACAAATTTCAGTTAGGATTTAGGATTATCTTTTGTAACAAATTTTCAAATAATTTTCAGATTTTTTAGGCTTATTTTTTTCAGATTTTTTTTAGGAATATTCTTTGTAACAATTGCCTATAAATAGGCATCCCCATAGCAATAAAATAGAACACATCAGTTTAATTCATAAATTTGAGAGTTTTAATTCTCTTTGGTTATTTGAAGAACTATCTGAACTTATCGGAATTTTTCCGTGGCGTTCGCTTCTGACTTATCAATCAACCCTTCCATAGTTGATTGTGGCGTCTTCCTTATACCAAGGTTCTTGTTTCGCATTAAGCAACGGGTTGAGATCAATATACCAAGGTTCTTGTTTTTTGCTGAAGCAACGGGTCGAGGTCTCCCATCCATTCGAACCTGATTTTAGAACATTCTTGGGTTCATAATCTTGACGGGTCTCGTTATTCTTGACGGTGTTCGTATCATTTGGTATCAGAGCTTAGGTTCTAAAACTCAGGTTTGCCTATCCCATTTATTTTCGTTTTTTTTAAGTTACAAATTAAGGTTGTAATTTTTGGTTGTGTTATTCAGAATTCAAATCGAGAGGATCTAAGCAAAAAAAAAAAAAAAAAAAGAAAGAAATCAAGAGGATCCAAAAAAAAAAAAAAGAGTATTTTGGTTCAACAACAAATTTTTTGTTTGATATCATACATTTAGGCTTCTAATATTCCAGAAATCAACTTACCCCATAGACCAAAATTTTTGGGTAAATTTTTGTGTTTTTGGAAACCTTTACCACCGTTTTTTTTTTGTAATCTTTGCTGTCCATAACCCAAATTGCCTTGGTGTAGTCATTCAGGAATTGCGACGGAAATTTTGATACTGATTTGAGTAGTTTGATAAGAGCCGAGTGAGAAATTACTACGAGTGGAAAAAGGCAAGAGTGGTGAGTACATTAGAGGGTAAAAGCCATAATTATTGTGTGAAACACGAGTGAAGTCGAGTGAAACTCATTCTTTGAGTGAAACACGTGAGGGAGTGCGAGAGGTCTTTTAGTTTACTTGTCACGGCCCAAAATTTAGACACGTGACACGGCAACCAAATCATAATATCAACCCGAGATTTAAGGAAAACATTTATTACAAAAACAACAGGTCAATACTATAATTTAGCTAAGCCTAATTATAAAGTAGCATCATAACCACAAAATAAAATAAAGGAGAAAATAAATGCTTTTTAATGCGGAAGTCAAATACAAAATCGGTTTTCAAAAGAAATTACCAACCATAAAATATTCCCAAGCATGAAATTTGAATAACGTAAAATAAAATACAAACTTAAAGTCTTATTACATCAGAACGAGAAACAGAAAGAAGAAGATGGAGAAAACGGATAGCATCATCTTCCGTAGTAACGGATATCTCAACGAATTTCGGAACTGCTACCTCCCGTACCTGGAAGTAGTCATTTCGAAATCATAAAGAAAAGGGACGTGAGCGCTGGCTCAGTAGGACAGAAACAGAGGTGGGTTAACAGATAACATTTAAAAATATGGCATAATATTCGTTTCCAAAAATAATCAACAATTTAAAAAATATATGACATAATAATCATAACAAAAAAAATAATCAACAATTTCGTGAAAAACATTTTTAATGCAAGTTTTATTCTGCTAAGGACTTAGCGTAGCCGCAATATACGTGCCCCAGTATTAAAATAATAAATCATTAAAACAAACCATCATATTATGAGTAAGGACTTGTCGTAGCTATAATATACGTGCCTCGTATTTGAATTATCCTAGATCATCTCGTTACGGTCTAAATAGGCCGAACGGCCCTGTGCAGGTTTAGGGACCTTCTCCCATGGCGTCAACTCTGGGACGCACGCATCATTTACAATGATCGTGAACTAGAGCTCAATTATGTTCACCGGATTATTCAAAAGATGGTATTTACCAAGTTATATTATGCCATTAATCAAAACACGCTTTAAAATACACATTTAATACAAAACACTTTGCATGCGTTCATTTCATCCAAAAACAGTATAATAATTTCATAAACTGATAATAGCCTGCCATCGATAAAACAGGGGAATTTAAAACACTTGACTACTCCCAGAAAAGGCTAGAACGTCCTACCTCGATTATCGCACAAGCGTTGCGATAACGTGATCCACCAATCAAGCAAGAACGTCAAATAAATCCTATAATCACAACATATGATCAGTCTAGGTCTAGACATAATCATCCAATCATTTTAGTGTGCCACAAAAGGATTTTAAAACGTTTAATAAACATTTGGGATTTAAAATTTGTGAAAAACTCTAAGTTAGGATATTTCTGGGCATGGGCAGACTGACCTAGGCTGAATGTAAAATCCATATTAATTTATTTTTCATCCCAAAAATTCTAAATTTTTAATATGTTAAACTAGACATCCGTAGCTTTAATTCCATATAATTTTTATAATTTTTGTACATCATTTGGTCATTCAACTAGGCCAAAAACCGAGGGTTGTTTTCAGGCGTAAAAATCTGGGTTTTAGTTTCGGTTCAAAACCTGGCAGTTCTGTCCGCCTATCTTAGAAAAATATTTTGACTAGGTAAACGGATAAGTTTGATTCTGAAATTTTTCAGGAATTTAGGGGACATCTTGAATTTAATTTTAGGCTCAAGAATCACTCAAAAATCATTTTTAAAACTCAAGTTATGGCTGACACAAATTTACTGTTCATATGGTAATTTTCCAGATTTCTGTTTTTCTGTGTCAGAATTTCGATTAGCCTCAAACCAATTCAATATCCAATGATCACGAAATTTTGTGGAAAACCTTATTTATATGTCATTAACACAACCCAAGAATCAAATTGACAAAATCATAAAATCTTACACATATGATAATAGGGTTTTTGAAAAGGGGATCAATGAGGCAAAATTTTAGGGTTTGAGAGAAAAATCACACCTTGTTTGTGCTGCCCTATTTTTGATGCTTGGTCTCCCTTTTGGCTGAATTTGTGTGAGTATTGGAGTCTTCAAAACAGTATGGAAATAGTGGAGAAAACCATATAAATTTTGGATTTAAAATCAAAAGGAGAAGGAAGGAAAAAGTTTGATTTCTCACCTTGTTTTTGTCTCAAAAGTTGTTGAATCTTTGAGCTGCCTTTTGGTAGGTTTTGTTTGCTGTTTTGGGAGAGAAAATTCAGAGAGGGGAGAGGGGAAAGCTGGCCGAAATTTTGAGGGGGAAAGGAGGGGTGAATGATAGTTAAAAGGGGGTTTTTATACTAGGTTTTTTTTCCCTTTCTCTTCCTTGTTTGGCTGAAAATTTTAAGGGGCAAAAGGGAAAGTTTTTGTGCTGTTTTGAGGCTAGGGTTTTCTCTCTTATTTCCCCTTAAGTGGCCAAAAATTATCCCTTAGTTTTTAAGGAAAAATAATTTGAATTTTAATTGAGTTTTGACTTAGCTTTTAATTCAATAAAATCTCCTTTATTTCCTACACTTTATGGCCAAATTTCTTCTTTATATCTAAGGGATGAAATTTGAATTTAAATCCTCCTTGGATTTGTGGAATTTAAATTTTAATTAAAATCCCAAGTGATGGCCGAATATTTTGGGGTTTCTTTTTGAAGTTCAAATTGTTGACTTTTTGAGTGGAATTTGACTAGGAAACCAACCTAGGGTTTCCAAAAGGATTTTTAATTAATTTTTGGCACACTAATTTTATTTAAATTATTTATTGACCCTTAAATAAAATTTAAGACGTCACATTACTCTAACCTTGTTTTTGTAGTAATCATGTCTCACAACAGTGAAAAGAGCATTGCTGAAGGCGCTACAGGGATGGCTGATCCGAAGTTGTTCATGGAGGCAATGGTAGGAGAGATGAGGCGCATGATGAGGACGGAGTTGGGGCATATTCATGAACGATTAGATCGAGTCGAGAATACACGTGTAGAGCAGCCGCAGGATGTTCTAAATATGTGTAGAAGAGAAAGGGTTCCATATAGGGGGGTGAGAGATGAAGATGAAGAATATTTTGAGGCTGGTTTCGAGGAAGGGGATGATCGAGGTAGGCATGGAGGACGGTTTAGAGAAGCTAGGATTCGAGAGGATAATAGCTTGGGTAGTATTAAGATGAAGATTCCATCGTTTCAGGGTAGAAGCGATCCCGAAGCTTATCTGGAGTGGGAGAAGAAGGTGGAGTTGGTGTTCGATTGCCATAACTACTCTGAGTTGAAGAAGGTAAAACTCGTTGCTATTGAGTTTTCTGACTATGCTATTGTTTGGTGGGATCAATTGGTGTTGAATAGGCGACGAGCTGGAGAACGTCCAATTGATACGTGGGAAGAGATGAAGAGAGTAATGAGGAGGCGATTCGTACCCAGCCATTACTATCGGGATTTGTACAATAAATTGCAAAGGCTTCGACAGGGTAACCGGAGTGTGGAGGAATATTACCAAGATATGGAGGTTGCAATGATCCGGGCTAATGTTGAAGAAGATCGAGAGGCTACTATGGCCAGGTTCTTAAATGGCTTGAACCAACAAATTCATGACAGGGTGGAGATACAGCATTACGTAGAAGTGGAAGACATTGTACACATGGCCATCAAAGTGGAGCGACAGCTCAAGAGGAGGGGTGGTACACGCGTAACCCATAATCCAGGTTCTTCCCCATGGAAACCGAAGAAAGAGGAGAAACCTGCTGCAAAACCCAAATTCGAGCCAAGACAGGAGACACCCAGTCATGGGTCTCAAGGTAAATCCGACCCTTCCAGTTCTCGAAATCATGACATTAAGTGTTTTAAATGTCAAGGCAGGGGTCACATTGCTAGTCAGTGTCCAAACAAGCACGTCATGATCCTACACGATGACGGTGAGTATGAAACAGAAGAGGAGAGTGACGAAGATGACATGCCACCACTAGAGGACGTGGATGATGAGGAACATGCAGTCCAAGGTGAATTGTTGGTCACAAGGAGGGTTTTAAGCTCGCAAGCAAAAGAAGATAAAGAAGTGCAACGAGAAAACATATTTCATACTAGGTACCACGTCAACGACAAAGTATGTAGTATGATTATTGATGGAGGAAGTTGTACTAATGTGGCGAGCACAACCATGGTGGAGAAATTAGGACTGCCCACATTGAAGCATCCTCGGCCATACAAGCTACAATGGTTGAATGATAGTGGCGAGGTAAAAGTGAACAAACAGGTGTTGGTTGCCTTCCGCATTGGAAAATACAAAGATGAAGTTTTGTGTGATGTAGTTCTGATGCAAGCCAGGCACTTGTTGTTAGGCCGACCGTGGCAATTTGATCGACGAGTTAAGCATGATGGCTTCACCAATAAATACTCATTCGTGATCGATGAAAAATCCATCACTCTTGTGCCGATGACACCAAAACAAGTTTATGAAGACCAAGTGAGGTTACAAAAAGAGAGTGAGCAAAAGATAAAAGATGAAAAAGAAAGTGAAAAAAAGAAAGATAGTGAAAAAGAGAGAGAGGCCAAGAGAAGTGAGCAAAAAAAAAAAAAAAAGAGAAGAGTCTTATGGCAGTTGAGAGAAAATCAGAGAGAAAACAAACGGATTTTCATACAAAAGCGAGTGAAATCAAGCGAGCTATATTATCAAAACAGCCGATGATTGTACTATTGTACAAAGAGGCATTTTTAAACACTAACAAGCTTGACCCTTCTTTGTTTAGCTCTATTGTTTCACTTTTGCAGGGATACGAGGATGTCTTTTCTGAGGAAGCACTACGCAGATTACCATCGATCCGAGGGTTCAAACATCAAATTGATTTTGTGCTCAGTGTTTCTAATCCAAACCGACAAATCTATAGTAGTAATCCTGAGAAGACTAAGGAGCTTCAAGGTCAAGCCAACAAAATGCGTCACAAATTAGTTTTTGATCCCGGATATTGGGTTTGGCTAAGCGTAAGGAAGAAACGAATCCAGACACAAAGACGTTCCAAGCAACTTCCTAGAGGGGATGGTCCTTTTCAAGTTCTTGAACGAATCGATGACAATGTAAACAAATCCTTATTAGGCGATGATTTGAGGACAAATCCTTTTCAAGAGGAGGGGAATGATGTGAATCAAATAACGGCTTTAAAGGAACCAATCAACATCAAGGGAACCAATTCAAATACCAATTGGGCCGGTTACAAGAGCGAGAGCAAAGAGATTTAAAGAAGTACTTAATGGGCTAATGCAAGAGGTTTGGGCTCAATTAAATTCGTGACCCATTGAGCATGATTCATGATACATTGACTTAATTTAAGCCCATGAGGAATTCAGCTAATTCAATCAAGCCCAAGACGTTTTTTAACCAAGGATTTTTGAATTTTATGGCAGAATAACTACCTTCCTACATTTACGAATTTGGTTAGGATTAGATTCCTAGATTTGTTAGGATTTAAAAAGATTTAGGATTATCTTTTGTAACAAATTTCAGTTAGGATTTAGGATTATCTTTTGTAACAAATTTTCAAATAATTTTCAGATTTTTTAGGCTTATTTTTTTAGATTTTTTTTAGGAATATTCTTTGTAACAATTGCCTATAAATAGGCATCCCCATAGCAATAAAATAGAACACATCAGTTTAATTCATAAATTTGAGAGTTTTAATTCTCTTTGATTCTTTGAAGAACTATCTGACTTATCGGAATTTTCGGTGGCGTTCGCTTCTGACTTATCAATCAACCCTTCCATAGTTGATTGTGGCGTCTTCATTATACCGAGGTTCTTGTTTCGCATTAAGCAACGGGTTAACGTCAATATACCAAGGTTCTTGTTTTTGCTGAAGCAATGGGTCGAGGTCTCCCATCCATTCGAACCTGATTTTAGAATGTTCTTGGGTTCATAATCTTGACGGGTCTCGTTGTCCTGACAAGGTTCGTATCAAATTGCCCTTCTCTTAAGAGTTTGAATTTCTAATCATGGTTAATTAATTTATTTATCCAATAAATTAATTAACATCGCTCTTAGATCACTCTATCGTTGGTGACTACTATACCTATCGTTGTGTGGTACCGATGCTTATCGGTACCCAACTGCTTTACTTGGGACTTTGATATTTAATTTCTAATTGTGCTTAATTAATTTGTCTACTTGACAAATTAATCATTGTCTCTCACTATCCCATTCCGACTCGGTCCTTGACTGGTTAACTAACCAGTCAACTGACCACATACCTCGTGTATTGACTGTTTAGCCAATCGAGTTACCGTTACTGATTTAATCGCCCCAAATTTTATACTTAGATCACACCCGTCCCTCGGGTGGTACTATTCTGACTTACGGTTGCTTTCTTACATTACGAGATTTCTAATTGGGCGGTTCACTAATCCTCAAAACGTCCGTCCTTCTTTCCCGGACCTAGGTCATCGAGGGGGGCTCAGGTTTCTATCCCGATCACATTTTTACCTCTCATTTCCTAAAACACCCCTTTGTGCCATTTTAGAAATTTCGTTAATATTTCCGCTTAATTTTTGGGTTCACGGCGTTTAGGAAACGCCTCAAAATCAGAGGCATACTAACCTATTCTAACATGCTACGTACTAAACCAGAGGCCTAATTTTTACGTAAAAGCTCAGCTTTTTATGTAAAAATATTCTCATTTCCTCACATTCTCTTTTTTGATATTTCATCCCTTTTTCTTACAATTCCTCAAGTCAGTAATCCATAATTAATACATAATTATTTCCAATAATAAAATGAGGAATCAAGGGATCAAAACCATTATCAAAATGGTCCCCGTCGGTGGTCAAAGGAACCGTTCGGTCTCGACCGCATAATTTTTGAATCGTTGTTCTTCACTTTTGAAACTCCGGTTTGCAAATCTAAAGCCGCGAATGTGTCCGGAACGTCGAAAATAGGCCTACGGGCCATTCTTCAATTTTTGGTTACTGGGTCACCATTGACCGGCGTTGACCACGATAGCGATGGAAGTGGCGACCACCATCTTGAAGAGCTCGACGAGAAGAACCCATTGGTGGTGTTAATTTTACCAATCGAGGCTCCTACCGCTGGAAATCAGGCTTCGAAGATCAGTGACAGCGACAGTGGTTGGATCTCTATTTTCCGACGTTGTTGCCCAAAATTGATTTGGGGCTTTTGATCTACGTGTTGTTCTGAGCATTTTGATACCTACCTTGCAACTCAACTCCGCCGGAATAGTCGGATTCCATGGCGGTGATAGTGACGGCGACGGGTAAGTTTGGGTGGCCCGATCTGGCGGCTGTTGACGTGAAAGGAGGCATGAGTTTTGTTCTACTCTTTACCACGAATCCATTGGGACCAGAATCATGGCATTTGGATGTTGGACGGCGGAGATACGACGGTTTGAAAATTCTGACCACTGGCGGCTTTGGGCAGCGCGTGCGGCATGCTCCGGCATTGGTTCGGTCGACTCGGCCCACCGTTGGACTCAGCTTGTCAAGAGCTTTCCAATGGTGCTGGCGGGGTCGAAAACGGAGGCTGGATTCGATGGTCGGTCACTGTTCATGTTCGTGAGCTGTGAGGGGAGAAAATGAGGTAAGGGAAAATCATGGGGGCATTTTTACAAAGTTCCTAAAATTTCGACCCTTTTATACTAAATTTTTGAAAAATTTTAAGATAGGCTATATTGACTAATTTGGGCATGCTGAACCCAAATATATCAGTTTTATTTTCATCCGAGGTCGTCTCGACCAGTTTTTTGATACTGCATGGTTCCTGGTCAAAAATTACTTTTTGTGCTCAAATGACTAATTTGAGCATTCTGATTCCAAATTATCAGTTTTATATCAACAAAAGGTCATCTTGATTAGTTTCTTGATACTGTGGTTAGGCCTACACTGTGTTGACACTGCGCACGCACGCATAACGAGGCCTACACTGTGTTGACACTCCCTTGACTAATTTGGACGTGCTGATTTCAAATTTATCAGTTTTACGTCCATCTGAGGTCTTCTGGGTCAGTTTTCGGGATCTGTGTGATCCCGCCTCGAAAAACATGTCAGGTGCCCGATTGACTAATTTGGGCGTCCTGAGTCTAAATATATTAGTTTCGGGGCAAGAAAAGGTTGTCTTGACCTTCATCCCGACACTACGTATCTCTCAAACAAGATCTACATTTTGTGCTCAATTGACCAGATTGAGCCTGCTGACTATTAATATATTAGTTTTATGCCAGATTAAGGTCGTTTTGGCCACTAACCTGACACTGTATTTTTCACTATTCACTATTTACTATTTTCTGTCTGACTGACTATTCTGAGTGTACTGACCCCGATTTTGTCAGTCTTTGGGCGAGAAGAGGTCATCTAGATCACTTTTCTTGATACTGTACATCTATTAGGGCAATTATCGCTGCTGCGCTCAGATGACCAGTCTGAGCGTATTGATGACTAGCTCATCAGTTCTGTATCATGAAATGGTCGTCTGGACCGGTTTCTTGATATTGCATGTCTCAACGCACACTCACATAATAGGGTGGACCGATTTCACTGTCGGTTGCCCCTTTCACTGCATGAATAGTAATTAAACATTACTATACCCGTTTAATTCATTCAACTAGAAAGTATACTGTTTTTATTAACTTAATTATATCATTGCATAGTAATTAAGTTTCATAATTCATGAGATTCATTACAGCGGCTCTCGGCTCATTACATAGCCTTTTGCATGGACTTTTACACGTGCGTGTGTAAGGCAACACAGGTGTGTACTAGTTGAGGCTACTCAACATGACCATGTCTTTGAAACACATTCATTTATCTGAGCAATACACGGCCTCTTACACGTCCGTGTACTTGACCGTGTTACACTACACGACCATGTACACTCACATGGCTACTAACAGATACACAGTCTGAATGGTACACGGTCACTCACACGGTCGTATACCTGACCGTGTTACTTAAATTTGCACTAAAAGGCATTAAATTATGTCCATTTTATTCCTTAATAACTTATTACATGGTAAGTAGGTGCCATGAAAATGGCGGTCATTACAACCTACCCCCATTACAAAATTTTCGTCCTCAAAAATTAGAATAATTCCGGGAAGTCTCTTCTCATGCCTTCTTCCCATTCTCATGTGGCTTCCTCAACACTATGATTCCACCATAACACTTTTACTAGCGGTATACTTTATTCCTAAGTACTTTCTCCTCTCTGACTAGGATTTGCACGGGTTTCTCCTCGTACTTGTTAGGAAATGCCCTAAGCATTAGAGACATTTTGATGTATTTATTTTGAACTGGATAATAAAATTATATATATAGAGGTTATTCATTATATTGTTGTCTGTCCTCATTTTATTTACATGTTAAAGTAAATATAAGCAAATATGGCTCCTTGACTGCTTGTGTTAAAACTGTTAGAATGTTGCATGGAATGGACTTTTGTATGCGAGAAGACAATGTTCTAAAGTAAGCGGTCTAAACTAAGGTCTGTAGTCTATGGGGTTAGACCGAGCATCTAACTCATGTTAAGACTATTATGTTGTCTAAAGCCATGGTGGGGACGGTTTGTCTTGACTATCTGGAGCATAGACTCCCAAGTAGAGACATAGATATGTTGCTTTGTGGTGACATATTAGACCGGGACTAAAGCGTGATTGATCTACGTAGTCCGCTATGAGTGGATCAATCTACTTTTGACGTTCATTGTGCAGTAACCTTAATCCTGAGTGGATGAACAGCTTCATGTATATGACTTATGTACTTTGATGTTCCAATGGCTAAAGCGTCTTAGAGGTAGTAAGCTTATAGACCGGTTCGTTGGGTGCATGATTTGTATATGATGAAGGGTTTGTTTATAGATATTGGAATCATAGCTCTAATAAGGAGGGGTATCCTCTTAAAGGCATTATACTGGATGTGAAAATGGACAAGGTCTTGGATCGTCTGCTGGGCATATGACTTTTTATTCACATATAGTGAATAATCATTTTCTTTATTCGGTAGTATAATGGAGCTTTAAGATAGCCTGATTAGTAGGATTGAACGGACTTTGAACTAAGGCTGATCATGGATATCATATGAGAGTTCTACATATATGACAAGGTCATTGGACGATCCTATTACCTTAACCGGTACGATCGACATATGAGGGGATGGATTTCAAATTATGATGTGATACCTATGATGTGATAGTGGGGATGATTAGGATCTCAAATCCTCGACATGCACAATTATGATGTGATTAGGATGATGAAATCAAATCCATTGGCATTTGATAGTGATACCTATGATGATTAGGATGAATTATGAAAGCAAATACCATTATACATCGACATATGAAGGTTCTGCATACATGACAAATGTGTTTCAATACCTATGTGGAAAACGTGTTCTGGATACCTATGTGTTCTGCATACATGAATTATGAAAGCAAATACCATTATGGTAATGCCTCGCGTCAGTTCTACCCTGACCACACCCCTTAGTAGGTGTTTACTACCGTCGGTATACTAGGTTGGATCTCCTATGTGGAAAACATGTTCAGGCACGATCCTATTCATGACCACCCCTCGGTGTTTGGTAGGACGTGGATCGGGCTACGTAAACTATGGTTATACACTCAAGACTCGTTTAGTTATTAACCTTCCCTAGGAGCTCTGTTAACTAAACTGGTGGCCAAAATAAGCGGTTATTAATATATGTCTTAACCTTGGAGGATTTAAGGTAAGATATATTAATTGGATGGGGTCCATGTTCCGGCTATTTGTCTCATGACCACCCCTCGGTGGCTTGGGGCAATAGGTGCTAAGAATTAACGTTGCAATGCTACATGTTTTTCAAGTTTCATATAGGAACATACTTGTATGTTTTATTTGCTAAATTATCTGTATATTTGCTTGGGCTTTGTAATGATGTCTAGTATAATTTTATTTCAGTTCAAAATGTCACCGACACCCCTCATTTCAATACTTATTGAGAATAAACTGAATGGCGATAATTATAAAGACTGGAAAAGAAATCTACTGATAGTTCTCAGCTGCGAGAGACACAAGTTCGTACTGGACGAACCATGCCCACCTGGGCCCAAACCTGACACACCGCTTGAGGAGGTCTCGATCACCTACACTCATTGGAGAGAATCCAATGAGATAGCTCGATGCTACATTCTTGCTAGCATGACAAGTGCTTTACAAAAGCAGCATGAGACTTATCAAGTTGCTGGGGAGATCATGGAAAATTTGGAGGACATGTTCAGAGGCCATGAAAAGTTGGCTCGACAGTCTGCTATAACCAGCATTATGAACTCCAAGCAGAAGGCAGGTACTTCGGCAAAGGACCATATGATCACTCTAATGGGATTCTTTGCTGAAGCTGCCGAAAACGGTGTTGAGCTGGACTACAACACCCAGATCGAGATGGTGTTCAAAACTTTGTCAAATGATTTTGTGGGGTTTAAGCTGCATACGATCTGGCGATAAGGGAGTTAGGACTAACCGAGCTCATAAAACAACTCCAAGCTTATGAGTGAATGATCATGGATGGGGATGCGGTCTAACCCAAAGGAGAGGACAATTTGGTGGAATCTTCCAAACCCTCACGGAAGAGGAAGAGGCCAAATCAGAAGCAAGCGGCTTCCAGTTCTTCTAATCCTCCTGTCTCATATGGGAAGAAGAAGAAGAACAAGAAGAAGCCCAGGGACCCTAAAAAGTCCAAGTGCTTCCGCTGTGGGAAGGTAGGTCACTTCAAGAAGGCTTGCCAGGAATTCCTAGCTGCCAAGGGCAAGGAAGGTAAGGGACTTCACTATTTAGAAGCGTGTTTGGTGGAAGAATCGAAAGACACTTGGGTCATTGATTCGGGCACCACTAATCATGTTTGTGTTTCTATGTAGGGGTTCGTGGAAACAAGAAGTCTTTATGATAGGAGCCTCTCGTTGTAGACTAGGGACGGTAGCTTGGTGGTGGCTAAGACAGTGGGAGATATTTATCTTTACTTTGATGAATTTAGGTTTATTTTATTAAAAGATTGTTTTTATGTTCCTAATTTTAGGAGGAACCTTATATCGGTAGCTTGTTTAATAAAGGATTGTTATTCAGTTTCTTTTAGTAAAAGAGTTGATATTCGTAGAAATAAGTCTTTTATCTATTCTGGATGGATGGATGGAAACCTATATTTGATCAAACCAAAGATGTACTCACTGCTTGACACCGAATTAATAGATAACTCTAAAAGGTTGAAAGTTTCTCACTCTAACAAGGTATATCTTTGGCATTTAAGACTTGGTCATGTTAATCAGGATAGGATTCAAAAGTTGGTAAAAAATGGTCCTCTAGAATCTCTGGAAGAGGTACGTCTTCCTCAACGTGAGTCTTGTCTAAAGGGAAAGATGACTAAGACGTCTTTTGGAGCTAAGGGTACTAGAGCTCAGGAACTCTTAGAAATTATGCACACTGACGTATGTGGCCCCATGAACGTCACAGCACGAGGAGGGTTCGAGTATTATGTCTCCTTTATAGATGATTACTCGAGGTATGGATATGTGTATCTGATGCACCGCAAGAGCGAAACCTTTGACAAGTTCAAAGAGTATCGTGCGGAAGTGGAAAAGCAATTGGATAAATCCATAAAGACACTTCGATCTGATCGAGGTGGTGAATACCTCTCCGACGAATTTCTAGGACATCTTGTAGAGAATGAGATATTATCCCAGTTGACTGCACCTGGTACTCCACAACAGAATGGTGTAGCCGAAAGGAGAAACAAGACCTTATTGGATATGGTACGGTCCATGATGAGTTATTCAACGCTGCCATTATCATTCTGGGGATATGCTTTACAAACGGCGTGCTATATTCTAAACCAGGTTCCAAGCAAATCAATTCCCAGGACTCCATATGAATTGTGGCGTGGCAAGAAGCCTTCCCTTGGACAGTTGAGAATATAGGGCTGGCCGGCGCATGCACTGGATAAGGATGCGAAGAAGTTAGGACCAAGATCAGAATTGTGCATGTTTGTAGGGTATCCAAAGGGAACTAAGGGAGGTCTGTTCTATAACCCAAAGAAATAAAAAGTTATTGTTTCAACCCATGTGACATTCTTGGAGGAAAGTCACATGAATGACTTTAAGCCTTGAAGCAAAGTGGTGCTAGAGGAGTTATCGGGTAAAAGAACTGCTCCATAGGTTTCGATCTTGGATGCAAGTCCGAGTTCCAGTGAAAGACCTGCACACGATTAACAATTTAGGGTGCCTCGTTGTAATGGGAGGGTTTCGAAGAAACCTAATTTCTTTATGTATGATGCTGACGTATACCAGGCCGAGGCTCATGAGCATGATGATGATTCGGTCACCTATGATGAAGCTATAAATGATATTGATTCTAAATCTTGGAAACAGGCTATGAACAATGAGATGGATTCTATGAAATCCAACTCTGTTTGGGAACTTGTAGATTTGCTAGATGAGATAAAACTCATTGGATGCAAATAGGTCTACAAAAGAAAGAAGGATATGGAAGGGAGAGTGGAAATTTTCAAAACTAGACTGGTTGCAAAAGGGTACACGTAAAATGTTGGAATCGATTACGATGAAACCTTTTCGCCTATTGCTATGCTGAAGTCTATCCGTATTCTTCTGTATGTTGCTGCGGCTCTCGATTATGAGATCTGGCAAATGGATGTCAAGACGGCATTCTTAAATGGCCATCTTGAGGAATGTATATACATGATACAGCTCGAAGGGTTCGTGGCAAAAGGCCAAGAAAGGAAAGTCTGCAAGTTGCTTAGATCCATTTATAGATTAAAGCAAGCATCCTACTCATGGAACCAGAGATTTGATGAAGTAATCAAGACATTTGATTTTGAGTAGAACATTGATGAACCCTGTGTTTATAAACGTATTAAGGACAGAAAAGTGGTCTTTTTGGTACTTTATGTCGATGATATACTACTCATTGGGAATGATGTAGGGAACTTATCATCGGTCAAGCTTTGGTTGCACCAACAGTTTGACATGAAGGACTTGGGAGAAGCTAATTATGTTCTAGGCATTTGTCTCTTCAGAGATCGAAAGAACAAAATGATAGCGTTATCCCAAGCTTCATACATAGATAAACTAATTAACAAATATGTAATGCAAGAGGCAAAGAAAGGTTCACAACCTTCCATTGTTGGTCTAACTCTTTCATTGGATACTGTCCCAAGACATCAGAAGAAAGAGAGCGTATGAGTAAGGTCCCTTATGCATCCGCTGTGAGTAGCCTTATGTATGCTAGGCTTTGCACTCGCTTAGACATATGTTTTGTAGTAGGTATGGTGAGTCGATATCAAGCGAATCCTAGAACCAAGCACTGGCAAGTAGTAAAGCATATACTCAAGTATCTTAAGAGAACGAGAGATTATATGCTGGTGTATTCTGGAGGGGACCTAACACCCATAGGATACACGGACTCAGACTTCCAGACTTGTAAGGGTTCGAGGAAATCGACATCAGGATCAGTGTTCTTACTTAGAGGAGGCACCATTGTGTGGAGGAGTACGAAGCAGGGTTGCACAGCTGACTCTACTATGGAGGTTGAGTATGTGGCTGCAGCTGAGGCATCTAAAGAAGCGGTTTGGCTCCGCAAGTTTTTTAGAGACCTTGAGGTCATTCCGGGTGTTGACAAGCCTATCACACTTTACTGTGATAACACTGGAGCTATTGCCAACACAAGAGAATCTCGGCACCATAAGGGGACCAAGCACATAGATCAGAGATATCACATTATTAGAGGGCACGTGGAGACAGAACAAGTAGATGTATGTAAGATCGCGTCCGAGGACAACATTGCCGATCCCTTTACTAAGACTTTGGTGGCTAGAAACTTTGAGAGGTATGTAGAGGCGATGGGGATGCTTAACATGGCACATCTACTAGCTTAGGGCAAGTGGGAGATTGTTTGGAAATGCCCTAAGCATTAGAGACATTTTAATGTATTTATTTTGAATTGGATAATAAAATTATGTATAGAGATTATTCATTACATTATTGTCTATCCTTATTTTATTTACATGTTAAAGTAAAGTAAGCAAATATGGCTCCCTGACTGCTTGTGTTAAAACTGTTAGAACATTGCATGCAATGGACTTTTTGTATGCGAGAAGACAATGTTCTAAAGTAAGCGGTCTAAACTAAGGTCTGTAGTCTATGGGGTTAGACCGAGCATCTAACTCATGTTAAGACTATTATGTTGTCTAAAGCCATGGTGGGGACGGTTTGTCTTGACTGTCTGGAGCATAGACTCCTAAATAGAGACATAGATATGTTGCTTGATGGTGACATATTAGACCAGGACTAAAGCGTGATTGATCTACGTAGTCCGCTATGAGTGGATCAATCTGCTTTTGACGTTCATTGTGCAGTAACCTTAATCCTGAGTGAATGAACAGCTTCATATATATGACTTGTGCAATTTAATGTTCCAATGGCTAAAGCGTCTCAGAGGTAGTAAGCTTATAGACCGGTTCGTTGGGTGCATGACTTGTATACGATGAAGGGTTTATTTACAGATATTGGAATCATAACTCTAATAAGGAGTTAAGAGTATCTTCTTAAAGGCATTATACTGGATGTGAAAATAGACAAGGCCTTGGGTCGTCTGCTTTCTTATTCACATATGGTGAATAATCATTTTCTGATTCGATAGTATAATGGAACTTTAAGATAACCTGATCAGTAGGATTAAACGGACTTTGACCTAAGGCTGATCATGAATATCGTATGAGGGTTCTGCATACATGACAAGGTCATTGGACGATAGCTTGTCACAGGCTTACGTAATACGGTATATAATTAGGAGTTCAGTTTCAGGTTTATAATGGAGTGACTCTGAAATTAGTGATCATATGATTGAGTTGTTCGGTAAAGAATGATGATCATATGGATTCACGGGAGCTCGATTATATATGTTCAGTTGGTCCCTCTACTAGCTCCACATAATTCCTTAACATTTGGCAAATTGATTTAAGTATGCTATTGGCTAATTTATTATGCATGGATGGTGTTGACATACGATTAAGATGGTGGACAAGATTCTCTCCGGTTGAATTCAGATTTTGTTTTGGATAATAGAGTACACAATTATTCGAACTCTAAATAAAGTTGCCATGATTTTATTTGAGATTGGATTGGAGTTGTAGAAAATTATCCATGAGAACAATAGTCTGAAGTACAACTGTTTGTGGAATTTGAAATTTGAAATTTGAATTACAGTCCAAGTGGAATTCGAATTGTTTGTGGATAATTCCACAAGGCTAGAATTCGAATTTGAGTTGGATTATGAAGAGGAAATCTTGTTTGAATCATACTTGAATTTTGAATCCCAATCCTAACTAACTTGCACGAAAATATTGAGGAAGATCCTCATAGATTTTTCGGTTTTTGTATGGATAAGATTCATAGAAAAATTCAAGTTTCAATCCCAGTTGGATTTGGATTCTCTCCTCCCTATTTGTGGTTGAAAATTATTGAGTGAATCTTAAAGGGATTTTCGGTTTTAATTAGATAAGGATGAGATAAAATTCAAGCTAGAAAATCTATTTGGATTTTGATTCTCCTCACACTTTAATGACCAAATCTAGTCATGTTTTTGGCACAAAGGGGAATCGGTTTTTATGAGGGAATGAGGAGATAAAATTCAAGTTAAAATCCTGTTTAGATTTAGATTGGATAATCTCAAAAGAATGGATGAATTTTGGTTGGATAATGCCATAAAAATTCAGATTTTTTGTGAGTGTATAAGGGAGAAAATCTTCTCCTAATCCAATTCGAATTCAGAGGATCACCTCATGCAAGTCTATAAATAGAGGTCTTGCCACTCTAGTTCTCTCAGACCACAGACTCTCAGGTGAGCAGGCTTATTGTTGCACAAATCACCGTGACATTAAGTTCTTTAGAGATCTGGGTGGTCGGAAGAAGACTAGCAGTGTTAGCATACCAATCGAGATTCAGAGTGCCCACACACTCAGCCATTCGGGAATTGGAGAATAGTAGAGAAGACTAGTTGGTTGAAGCCCTCCGGCCATTCTCCTCCTGCAGATTGGCGTCCTTGGGGTATGAGTTTAAATTATTGTTGGTTTATTGTATATGGCATCATGAGATATTTAACGATCTTAAAAAATTTTTATTGTTCCGCTGCGTCACTCTGATACGTTTTTACCAATTTATTTCGTACATTCTAAGTAGTATAATAATTACAGAATTGAACATATGAATCCCAAACTGTATAATTAGGGGATCCATATCAGAAATTTTATATTTTTATAATATTTTAAATATGAATTAAGTAGTAAAATAACCGTGATTTATTTCGATTATAGGAAATCATCGAAAAGGTGATATAAGGAAATCGATTTACCCAGGAAAGGAATCACTAGCAAAATAACAGTAAGTTCAGACATTTACTTGTCTGTAGCATAAATTTACCTGATATGTCTATATGCTATATATGATACATAAACGTATATTCAGGTGCTATATGCACACTAACGTGGAACAATAAATAACCACAACTAAAGAACATGATGTAAAGAGTTCCAGACCCAGGACGCAGTAATAATGCCACCGGTCCGGAACCATAAGAAAGTGAGTAATGAAACCAGTATTGGCGTACCAGCCTCCCATACAGGTGGAGGTTCTACATGTTCATTTATGATATGGCTTCCACATCGATGGCGGTATGTCCCGGGTATGGAAGTCCACTATTATGTAGACTGTAGAGGATTGACTAGTGGGTCGCTCCCCAGAGTCCCTCTTAATCATGTGCGTATTACGGTACGACCAATCTAGGGGTCCAATATCAGAATTAAAGCAAGATAAAGACATAAGATTTAAGATTTTTATAATCGAGCATAATATGTACTAAATGTATATGTGTAGCTACTTAGATCAACGCCAGCATGAATAGTATTGGTCAAAGTCAACCTTACTACTCATGATTAAAAGTCAAAATTACTATTTATATAAATAGTACTTTTTATGATTTTATGTTTTATGTTCCAGTTTGTATGTTTGAACTTACTGAGCCTGTCACTCACAAGTTTATTCATGTTGCAGGTAAGAAGCTTGTACATCAGTAGCTAGTGGATGGATGAGGGGCGGGATCTGCATCTACCAACAGGGTTGGGCGAGGGGAATGTCCTGCTGATGTTTTCAACTGAGCAGACTTTGAAAGCTATTTTGAATATTTCTACCATGATGTAAATTAAGTATGACAGAATACGATATGTTTTACAGTATGTATTTATAATGGGTTACACTTTACAGTTTAAAGTTCAGTTTCAAAAAAAAAAAAAGATCCCAGTTTTTCCCAAGCTGGAAATATAGTTTTAAAATTATAATCAGTAAATAACAAAAACGAATTTTAAGTAAGTTGCCGGCAACCCAATGAGGTGACAGTCTATCATAGTGGACTTTAGAGCTCTACTATGCTATTATTGTTAGCCTCCATGAAGGGCGGGTCGCCACACTGATTCCTTTGTTTTAGTTCAACAAATTCTTTTTGTTGGTGGTGTAGGGTAGTTGGATCATAATATTTCTGGTTGAATTCCTCTAGAAATTCATCCTAGGTCATAGTGGTCACGTCCCTTCTCATGTGAACAGTGTCCTACTAGAATCGCGCATCCTTTTTCAGCATGAAGGACAGACACAAAATCTTTTCTTGGTTAGTCAAATTCATAAACTCTAGGACCATCTATAGAGAAGAAAGCCACTCCTCTGCCTCCAATGGATCAATCGAGCCCTCGAACTCAAGTGGCTTCATCCGATGAAATTGTTCATATAAGGGTTCCTGGTTCACCCTAGGTTGGGATTGCTGGGCCTCGGGAACAACCGGCAGCACTGCTGGTATAGTTTCTGCCGCCTTTGAGGCATGGCCTTCTTCTTGGCCATGTTGTTGTTCCATTGCAAATAGTTGTTGTTATAGTTCAGCATTTTCTTTCATTTGGTTCTCTAGGAAGGCTAGTAATTCCTCCACTCTATCTACTATCGTAGGGCATTGTCCTCTTTGTGCATTCATTATGTTCTCTTTCTTCTAACCTTGTACAATGATCAAGAGTTAGATTTTCCATAAATAATTTGGTAAGGTAGAAAAAATTTTAAACTTATCATTTACTGCATAATATAAGCATTCCAAAACATCTCATCTCATTTCATAGCATTTCTTGTATTATACATAGCATACATGAACATTTACATGCACTGTAATATTTAGACTGTATTTGTCTTAGCTTCTTACTTCATATAAACATACGTACATATATACATATTTACATATGGATAAGTATTTACACCTAGTTCAGGTTTTGACTATCCTATTCATCTTGACCTAGTGGAAATTCCTCCGGGTCTTCTTCGTCTTAATCAGAATCATCGCCGGTGGACGTCCCCTAATCATGAGTCGTATTTATCCTTTGTCGCGATGGACCGACCTCGTGATCATTTACCATCGGTAGTGGTCCATATAAATGCATCAGTACTTCTTCCTCATGATCTTGTTCCCATTGATGCCTTTCCATGCATTCCCTTAACTGTATCCTTTCAGCTCTAATAGCTCTAGTAACAAATTCACGCTTAGAAATGGAATGAAGTAGACTCACCCTTTGTTTTAACTCTGTTGTGAGTCCTTTCCAGAACATTTCACAAAAACCATCATCGAAAAAATTCGGGAGCGAGCACCTTTTAACAACATTCTCTCGAATCACACCACATATGTAAGTACCGTATCCTCGAGCGTCATATGAAATCTTTCTGCTCTCTGGATAAACTCCCTGACATCTATTATTCAAGGTAGTGCAGGCGGCGTCGTACTTTCCCCACTAGCCTGAGGAACTGGAGTCGTCTCTGGGCTCCTTCAGGAAAATTGTTGCCTCATGGTCAAACAAAAGTCAACCCAATTAGGCCTTAACAATCCATCTTGATTGCAATATTCCCAGTATACTTGGGCATCCCCTTGGAAAGTGCTCACGGTGAGAATAACCTAATAATCTTGATCTATATCACATGACCGGCAAATCGTCTCTACAATGTGTAGCTAGTCCTGTACTTGTGCCGACTGATGTCCTCCATCGAAGATAGGTGACTGGCAAGCTCTAAAAGCCTACGTAGCTTTGGCAGAAACTCTCGTGCCAATATGATCTCGTCCGCCAACTATGGGGTTGTTGACTACTACTGGTAGTGGATGGAGTACTGGTGGAGGGGTTGGTGCCCTAGTAGTCATTGGTGCCTTTGCTCGTGGAGTAGTAGGGTTTGCCAGTTCTGGGGAGCATACCGTTGGTCGGTGGGGTGGGGATGGCCTAATTATGGGTCTAGTCCACACCCTAGGAGGACCCCTAACTTAGTATGGATGTGGTCGAATATACGGTGGTCTCGTCATCTAGTTCCTACATAAGATTCACTTAACGTAAATAAACATTTTACTAATTGTAAAAATAAACTTAACTTACTTGGATCGATGAACGGGATGCGCATCAGGCCTTGAGGTGTAGGCAATAAATCGGTAAAAACATATTAGAGTGGCACAGCGGAACAATAAAAATTTTTCAAGATCGTTAAATATCTCATGATGTCATATATAATAAATTAACAACAATTTAAACTCATACCTTAGAGTACACCAATTTGCAGGAGGTGAATGATTGGAGGGCTTCAACTAACTAGCCTTCTCTACTATTCTCCAATTCCCGAATGGCTAAGTGTGTGGGCACTCTAAACCTCGATCGGTATGCTAGCACTGCTAGTCTTCTTCTGACCACCTAGATCTCTAAAGAACTTATTGTCACGGTGAGTTGTGCAATAATAAGCCTGCTCACTTGAGAGTCTGTGGTCTGAGAGAACTGGAGTGGCAGGACTTCTATCTACAGACTTGCATGAGGTGATCCTTTAAATTCAAATTGGATTAGGAGAAGATTTTCTCCCTTATCTACAACACAAAATCTGAATTTTTCAAGCCAAAATCTAACTAAAAAATTCGGCCACCTTCCAGGATTTTGCATTCAAAATTCAAACGGGATTTTAACTTGAATTTTATCTCACGATTAACTAACAAAAAATTGAAAATCCCTTTTAAGATTTTATTAAAATTTTCGGCCACAAAAGTAGGGAGAGAATCAAAATTCAATTAGGATTTTCAAGCATGAATTTTATCTCATCCTTATCCATAAAAAACTGAAAATCTGCGTGAGATCTTCCTCAAAAATTTCGGCCACTTTTAGGGAGGAGAGAATCCAAATTCAACTGGGATTGAAACTTGAATTTTCCCTGAATCTTATCCATACAAAAACCGAAAAATCTACGAGGATATTCCTTCATATTTTCATGCAAGTTAGTTAGGATTAGGATTCAAAATTCAAGTAGAATTCACACAAGATTTTTCTCTCCATAATCCAACTCAAATTCGAATTCTAATCTTGTGGAATTATCTACTAAGAATTCAGATTCCACTTGGGCTGTGATTCAAAATTTGAATTTCGAATTTCAAAAATTCAAATTTCAAATTTAAATTTCAAATTCAAATTTCAAATTCGAATTTCAAATTTAAATTACAAATTCAAATTACAAATTCAAATTTCAAATTCAAATTTCAAATTCAAATTTCAAATTCAAAATTTAAATTTCAAATTTCAAAATCCACAAAAAGTTGTATTTCAAATTTTGTTCTCATGGATAATTTTCTACAACTCCAATCAAATCTCAAATAAAATCATGGCAACTTTATTTAGAGTTCGAATAATTGTGTACTCTATTATCCAAAACAAATTATGAATTCAACAGGAGAGAATCTTGTCCACCATCCTAATCCTATGTCAACACCATCCATACATAATCAACTAGCCAATAAGCATACACAAATCAATTTGCCAATCGTTAAGGAATTATGTGGAGCTAGTAGAGGGACCAATTGGACATATATAAATAGGCTCCCATGAATCCATATGATCATCATTCTGTACCGAACAACTCAATCATATGATCACTAATTTCAGAGTCACACCACTATAAACCTGAAATTGAACTCCCAATTATATACCATATTACGAAAGCCTGTGACAAGCTAATGTCCAATGACCTTGTCATGTATGCAAAACCCTCATATGATATCCATGATCAGCCTTAGGTCAAAGTCTGTTTAATCCTACTGATCACCATATTTGAATAAGAAGTCATCTGCCCAGCAGATGACCCAAGACCTTGTCCATTTTCACATCCAATATAATGCCTTTAAGAGGATACCTTTAACTCCTTGGAGCTATGATTCTGATATCTATAAACAAACCCTTCATCGTATACAAGTCATGCACCCAACGAACTGGTCTATAAGCTTACTACCTCTGAGACACTTTAGCCATTGGAACATCAAAGTACACAAGTCATATACATGAAGTAGTTCATTTACTCAGATTGCATAATGAACGTCAAAAGCAGATTGATCCACTCATAGCAGACTACGTAGATCAATCATGCTTTAGTCCCAATCTAATATGTCACCACCAAGCAACATATCTATGTCTGTACTTGGGAGTCTATACTCTAGATAGTCAAGACAAACTGTCCCCACCATGGTTTTAGACAACATAATAGTCTTAACATGAGTTAGATGCTTGATCTAACCCCATAGGCTACAGACCTTAGTTTAGACCACTTACTTTAGAACATTGTCTTCTTGTATGCAAAAGTCCATTGTATGCAACATTCTAACAGTTTTAACACAAGCAGTCAGTGAGCCATATTTGCTTACATTTACTTTAACATGTAAATAGAATAAGGAAAAACAACAATGTAATGAATAACCTCTATATTATAATTTTATTATCCAGTTCAAAATACATAAAATGTTTCTAATACTTAGGGTATTTCCTAACAATCTCTCACTTGCCCTAAACCAGTAGATGTGCCATGTTACGCATCCTCATCGCCTCTATATGCCATTCAAAGCTTCTAGCCACCAAAGTCTTAGTAAAGGCATTGGCAATGTTGTCCTCAGATTTGATCTTACAGACATCCACTAATCCTGTCTCCACGTGCCCTCTTCGATCAAGAACACTGATCCTGATGATGACTTCCTCGAATCCTTGCAAGTCTGGAAGTCTGAGTCCGTGTATCTTATGGGTGTTAGGTCCCCTCCAGAATACACCAGCATATAATCCCTCGTTCTCTTAAGATACTTGAGTATATGCTTTACTGCTTGCCAATGCTTGGTTCTAGGATTCGATTGATATCGACTCACTATACCTACTGCAAAACATATGTCCGGGCGAGTGCAAAGCATAGCGTACATAAGGCTACCTACAACAGATGCATAAGGGATCTTACTCATATGCTCTCTTTCTTCTGATGTCTTGGGACAGTCATCCAATAAAAGAGTTAGACCGGCAATGGAAGGTTATGAACCTTTCTTTGCCTCTTACGTTGTATATTTGTCAATTATTTTATCTATGTATGAAGCCTGGGATAATGCTATCATTTTGTTCTTTTGATCTCTGAAGAGACGAATGCCTAGAACATAATTAGCTTCACCCAAGTCCTTCATGTCAAACTGTTGGTGTAGCTAGAGCTTGACTGATGATAAATTTCCTACATCATTCCCAATGAGCAGTATATCATCAACATAGAGCACTAGAAAGACCACTTTATCATCCTTAATACATTTATGAACACAGGGTTCATCAAACTGCTCAAAACTGAATGTCTTGATCGCTTGATTAAATCTCTGGTTCTATGAGCGGGATGCTTGCTTTAATCCATAAATGGATCTAAGCAACTTGCAGAGTTTTCTTTCTTAGCCTTTTGTCACGAACCCTTCAGGCTGTATCATGTAGATACATTCCTCAAGATGGCGATTCAAAAATACCATCTTGATGTCCATTTGTCAGATCTCGTAATCGACAGCAGCAGCAACGGACAGAAGAATACAGATAGAATTCAACATAGCAATAGGTGAAAAGGTTTCATCGTAATCGATTCCAGCCTTTTGCGTGTACCCCTTTGCAACCAGTCTAGCTTTGAAAGTTTCTACTCTCCCTTCCGCATCCTTCTTTCTTTTGTAGACTCACTTGCATCTAATGGGTTTTATCCCATCTAGTAGATCTATAAGTTCCCAAACAGAGTCAGATTTCATAGAATCCATCTCATTGTTCATGGCCTGTTTCCAAGATTTAGAATCAATATCATTTATAGCTCCATCATAAGTGATCGGATCATCCTCATGCTCATGAGCCTCAGCCTGGTATACCTTAGCATTATACATGAAGAAATTAGGTTTCTTTGAAACCCTCTCACTACGATGAGGCACCCTAAATTGGTGATCGTCAACAGGTCTTTCACCGGAACTCGGACTTTCATCCAAGATCGAAACCTGTGGAGTTGTTCTTTCACCTGATAACTCCTCAAGCACCACTTTGCTTTGAGGCTTAAAGTCATTCATGTGACTTTCCTCCAAGAATGTCACATGGGTTGAAACAATGACATTTGTTTCTTTGGGTTATAGAACAGACCTCCTTTAGTTCCCTTTGGATACCCTACAAACATGCATAATTCTGATCTTGGTTCCAACTTCTTCGCATCCCCATCCAGTACATGTACTGGGTAGCCCCATATTCTTATATGTCCAAGGGAGGGCTTCCTGCTATGCCACAATTCATACGGAGTCCTGGGAATTGATTTGCTTGGAACCTGGTTCAGAATATAGCATGTCATTCGTAAAGCATATCCCCAAAATGATAACGGCAGCATTGAATAACTCATCATGGACCGTACCATGTCCAATAAGGTCCTGTTTCTCCTTTCGGCTACACCATTCTGTTGTGGAGTACCAGGTGCAGTCAATTGGGATAATATCCCATTCTCTACAAGATGTCCTAGAAATTCATCGGAGAGGTATTCGCCACCTCGATCAGATCAAAGTGTCTGTATGGATTTACCTAATTGCTTTTTCACTTCCACATGATACTCTTTGAACTTATCAAAGGTTTCGCTCTTGCGGTGCATCAGGTACACATATCCATACCTCGAGTAATCGTCTATAAAGGAGACATAATACTCGAACCCTCCTCGTGCTGTGATGTTCATGGGGCCACATACGTCAGTGTGCACAATTTCTAAGAGTTCTTGTGCCCTAGTATCCTTAGCTCCAAAAGACCTCTTAGTCATCTTACCCTCAAAACAAGACTCACATTGAGGAAGATGTACGTCCTCCAGAGATTCTAGAGGACCGTCCTTCACCAACCTTTGAATCCTATCCTGATTAATATGACTAAGTCTTAAATGCCAAAGACACACCTTGTTAGAGTGAGAAACTTTCAACTTTTTAGAATTATTTATTAATTCGGTGTCAAGCAGTGAGTACATCTTTGGTTTGATTAAATATAGGTTTCCATCCATCCAACCAGAACAGATAAAAGACTTATTTTTACGAATATCAACTCTTTTACTAAAAGAAACTTAATAAGAATCCTTTATTAAACAAGCTACTGATATAAGGTTCTTCCTAAAATTAGGAACATAAAAACAGTCTTTCAATAATATAAACCTAAATTCATCAAAGTAAAGATAAACGTCTCCCACTGCCTCAGCCACCACCAAGCTACCGTCTCCAGTCCGCAACGAGAGGCTTCTATCATGTAGACTTCTCATTTCCACGAACCCCTGCATAGAAACACAAACATGATTAGTGGCTCCCGAATCAATGACCCAAGTGTCTTTCGATTCTTCCACCAAACACGCTTCTAAATAAAGAAGTTCCTTACCTTCCTTGCCCTTGGCGACTAAGAATTCCTGGCAAGCTTTCTTGAAGTAACCTACCTTCCCACAGTGGAAGCACTTGAACTTTTTAGGGTCCTTGGGCTTCTTGTTCTTCTTCTTCTTCTTTCCATCCGAGACAGGAGGATTAGAAGAACTGGAAGCTACTTACTTTTTATTTGGCCTCTTCCTCTTCCATGAGGGTTTGGAAGATTCTACCAAATTGCCCTCTCCTTTGGGTTGGACTGCATCTCCATCCTTGATCATCTGCTCATAAGCACGGAGTTGCTTCATGAGCTCGATTAGTCCTAACTCCCTTGTCGCCAGATTATATGTGGCCTTAAACCCTACAAAATCTTTTGACAGAGTTTTGAACACCATCTCGACCTGGGTGTTATAGTCCAGTTCAACACCGTTCTCGGCAGCCTCAACAAAGAATTCCATTAGAGTGATCATATGGTCCTTCACCGGAGTACCTACCTTTTGCTTAGAGTTCATAATGCTGGTAATAGCAGACTGTTGAGCTAATTTTTCTTGGCCTCTGAACATGTCCTCTAGATTTTCCATGATCTCCCGAACAACTTGATAAGTCTCATGCTACTTTTGTAAAGCACTCGTCATCCTAGCAAGAATGCAGCATCGAGCTATCTCATTGGATTCTCTCCAACGAGTATAGGCAACCGGGACCTCCTCAAGCGGTGTGTCAGGTTTGGGCCCAGGTGGCATGGTTCGTCCAGCACGAACTTGTGTCTCTCGCGGCTAAGAACTATCAGTAGATTTCTTTTCCAGTCTTTATAGTTATTGCCATTCAGCTTATTTTCAGTAAATATTGAAATGAGGGGTGTCGGTGACATTTTGAACTGAAATAAAATTATACTAGACATCATTACAAAGCCCAAGCAAATATACAGATAATTTAGCAAATAAAACATACAAGTATGTTCCTACATGAAACTTGAAAAACATGTAGCATTGCAATGGCAATTCTTAGCACCTATTGCCCCGAGCCACTTAGGGGTGGTCATGAGACAAATAGCCAGAACATGGACCCCATCCAATTAATATATGTTGCCTTAAATCCTCCAAGGTTAAGACATATATTAATAATCGCTTATTTTGGCCACCAGTTTAGTTAACAGAGCTTCTAGGGAAGGTTAATGACTAAACGAGTCTTGAGTGTATAACCATTGTTTACGTAGTCTGATCCACGTCCTACCAAGCCACCGAGGGGTGGTCATGAATAGGATCATGCCTGAACACGTTTTCCACATAGGAGATCCAACCTAGTATACCGGTGGCGGTAAACACCTACCGAGGGGTGTGGTCAGGGCAGAACTGACGCGAGACGTTACCATGCTTTCACATATGGATCAACAATGGAGGCCGTGGGTTTTGTTTGAAACCCTCTCCCATTCAATATTTTGAAAAACGTGTAAGTTTTGACAAATATGTATGATCAATATAGTATGAGCGGCACTCACCTATTCTATATGACATGTTATCAAATATGCATATAAAACATCCATCAATACATATTTATACATCCATGACATATCACAGAAAAAATAATTGACAGAATAATAACCAAGCCATAGTTCCATCCTAAAACAAAGAAAATAAAGATTACAAAATTCTATCCAAAGCATTTTTTAGGTCTTGAATTTTATTCCGTCTTCTTGTATACATCTTTAAGTAGCCTCTCCATTTATTTCTCATCCCAAAAATCATTTAAAATCTAAATTCTAAAAATTTAAATTTCAAATTCAAATTTCAAATTCAAAATTTAAATTTAAATTTCAAATTCAAATTTTAAACAATTTAAATATCATGTGTAATAATATGTAATTTCAAAAAACTTTAAATTTTCAATTACACATTTTTAAACATGATTTTTAAAATTAAATCTCAAATTTAAAAATCAAAATTTTCGTTTTTCGGCCCGTCGGCCCATGGGCCCCCCAAAGGCTGCAGTCACCGTGGGCAACCCCAGCCCCCAGGGGGCTGGCAGCCCATGGCCACAGGCCGGGTACAGTCCAGCTGACTGCAGGCAGTGCTTGTAGCTATGGGCTGCACACCCGGGTGGGCGCAACAGCTCGCCAAGCTGCAGGCAGTGCCTGCAGCCATGGGCTGCACGCCCAAGGCTTAGCTGGCCTTTGGGTGGGCCATGGCCACCCCTGGCTGCAGGTAAAGCCTGCGGCCGTGGGTGGCCTTGGCCTGGACAGGGGCTGCCGCAGCCCCATCCTGCTAGGGGGCAGTGCTTGTAGCTATGGGCTGCAGGCAGTGCTTGTAGCTATGGGCTACACACCTGGGTGGGTGCAACAGCTCGCCAAGCTGCAGGCAGTGCCTGCAGCCATGGGCTGCACACCCAAGGCTTAGCTGGCCTTTGGGTGGGCCATGGCCACCCCTGGCTGCAGGTAAAGCCTGCGGCCATGGGTGGCCTTGGCCTGGATAGGGGCTGCCGCAGCCCCACCCTGCTAGAGGGCAGGGACTGCAGCCCCACCAAGGCCGATGGCCTATCCCGAGGGGTCGTGCCTCGATTTTTGTACCTCGATTTTCGTGCCATATTCCAATTTTCCCATTACGATCTCCAAAAATTAATTTGAATCCTAATTAAATCGGAATTTTCCATACAAATAAAATTTCAATATTTAAATTAAATTTAACTTTTGGAAAAAATAAATTATGGTCTTTAAACTTCAATCTCCTCCAAGAATAATTACATAAAATTTCCTAAACCGTTTCTGGTGTACAAAAAATCTAATCATAATAATTCTAAGAGACAAAAAAAATTAAAATCCATGGGAAAATTACAGTGATGATAAACCGCTCCCATGATTACATAAAAATTCGTAGATACAATTTTCTAAATTCTAAGGAACCATAATCGGCATAAAACAAGCATGCTTATAATAATTTAAAAAATTAAAATAACCACATACTACATACATAATACATGATAACAACATAAATGAATCCTAGAATGCCATTCTCTAAATATCAAATCCACACATAAATAAAAAGACTAACTAATTGTCTAATTTATGTACATGGCAGTCACGAGATGTCTCTGATACCAATTATAGGCAATAAATCGGTAAAAATGTATCAGAGTGGCGTAGCGGAATAATATAAAATTTTCAAGATTGTTAAATATCTCATGATGCCATATACAATAAACTAACAACAATTTAAACTCATACCTTAGAGGACGCCAATCTGCAGGAGGGGAATGATTGGAGGGCTTCAATCAACTAGCCTTCTCTACTATTCTCTAATTCCTGAATGGCTAAGTGTGTGGGCACTCTGAACCTCGATCGGTATGCTAGCACTGCTAGTTTTCTTCCGACCACCCAGATCTCTAAAGAACTTATTGTCACGGTGAGTTATGTAACAATAAGCCTGCTCACTTGAGAGTCTATGGTTTGAGAGAATTGGAGTGGCAGGACCTCTATTTATAGACTTGCATGAGGTGATCCTCTGAATTCGAATTGGATTAGGAGAAGATTTTCTCCCTTATCCTTTAGCATGTAAATAGAATAAGGACAAACAGCAATGTAATGAATAACCTCTATATTATAATTTTATTATCCAATTCAAAATACATAAAATGCCTCAATGCTTAGGGCATTTCCTAACATGAGGGACATGGTCAACTGCTCTGATACCAACTGTGGCGGCCCGCCCTTCATGAAGGCTAATAGTACTAGCATAGTAGAGCTTTGTAGTCCACTATGATAGACTGTCACCTTAATGGGTCGCCGGCAACTTACTTATGACTTGTTTTTATTATTTACCATTTGTATTTTAACCTTAAATTTTATTGTGAAAACTGGGGATTTTTTTTTAAACCGATCTTGAAACTGTAAAGTCATAAAACATTAATAAACATATATTGAAGTACATATCATACTTTGTCGTGCTTAATTTACATCATGATACAATATTTCCAAACAAGTCTCAGAATTGCTCATCGAAAAACATCAGCAAGACCATTCCCCTCGCCTAGCCCTGACGGCAGATGCAGATCCCACTCCTCGTCATGCACTATCTACTAGTGTACAAGCTTCTTACCTGCAATATAAATAAGCTTATGAGCTACAGGCTCAGAAGTTCAAACAGAAAAACATATAACATATATCACGCATCATATCATAAACCCTAATTATACTGTTAGTACTTGTTAATCCAGATTATGCTCAATTATGGCAAATCTTAAGTCTTAGGTCTTTATCTTGCTTAGGTTCTGGTTTTGGGCCCTGTGATTAGTTGTACCGTAGTGCGCGCATGATGAGAAGGACTCTAGAGAGTGACCCATTGGCCAATCCTCTACAGTCTACATGAACTTGATATAATATATCATCACATGAAAAACCTCACTTGTGTGGGAAGCCGGTATGCCAATATTGGTTTCGTTACCGACTTTCATGTAGTTCCTAACCAGTGGCATTGTAGCTGCTCCTGGGTCTAGAACTCTTTACATTACATTCTTTATTTGTGGTTATTTTATTTCTACGTTAGTGTGCATATAGCACCTTGATACTTATTTACGTGTCATACATAACATATAAACATATTAAGTAAATTTATGTTGCAGACAAATATATGTCTGAACTTACAGATATTTTGCCAGCATTTCCTTACCAAGATCAACAAGCGTCCTTTTATCTCCTTTTTGTTGAATCCCTATAACAGAAATAAATCATTGTTATTTTTACTATTCATTTCATATTTAAAATATTGTGAAAATATAAAATTTCTAATTCTAGATCCCTAACTATATGTTTTGGGATTTATATTTTCATTTCTATATTTATTACATAGCCTAGAACACTATTCCGAACCTTAATATCATCTTTTTTGACCTTTTGACAAAATGACCATTTTACCCCTAACTTTTGACAAAATGACCATTTCGTCCTTAGTGGGATTTTTCTCTGTTTTTCTAACTTACGGCTCTATTTTGGCCTTTAAAAATTTAATTATATCATTCTAAGGCTTTTACGGTCTTTTTCTAGCATTTTAGAAAGTTTTGGTCAAAATGACCATTTTACCCTTGACGGGACCTTAAACCGTAAAATTTTCATTTTAGTATTTTAATTCGGTTTTCTTGTCCCAAAAATCATAAAATAACTTTTCTTAGGCCTTACCGAGCTTTTATGACATTTCTTACCGAAACGCTTAGGTTACTATTCACCCAACCCTTGGGTGGTACTATTCCGACCCTTGGGGTTATTTCTTGTTTTTCTAACCTTTCGGGACCTCAAATAGACATTTCACTACTTCTAAAATTGTCCATTACCCTTCCTCGAGCCTAGGTTCTCGAGGGGCTCGGGTTTTCAAATTTTCGACCATATTTTACCCCTTGTTTCCTAAAATGCCTTTCGGGTGCCTTAAAAATTTTGACAGTATTTCTGCTTAATTTTTAGGTTCCTGACGTTTAGGAAACGCCTCAAAACCCTTGGTACTTGCCAATTACTAAACTAGAGACCTAATTTTTACGTAAAAACCAAACTTTTTACGTAAAAATTCATTTATAACCCTAGTTGTTTTTAATGACATTTTGGGTTCGTTGTTGACTTTTCTTACCCTCGATTTTATTCACATTATATATTCACCTGTTCCTCACAAAATTTCTCATTTTCACCAAAACCCTAGCAACGAATTTTACTATTAAATAGCACCAAAATTTTTATTTCTTGCTCCTAACTTTGTACATAATTTCATCACATACCAACACAGTTTATGAATTTAAAACATTACCCTAGACAATTGAAAAATTTTCATTCAAACCCTTTCTTTGTCTCTCGGATTTTCCTTGGAAAATCAAACACAAAGTTTTGTTTCCGTTTCCATTTCCATTTCCATTTCTTGATAAGAAAATAAGCACAAGAGTTGGTGTTTTTCAATTCCATTTCATCCATTTATTTCATCACATTTCCACATGATTTTCAACACCAAAAACCAACCAAATTTAACACTTAAAAACAACACAAAATAGGTTGGTATCCCACGGATTTTTTGTGAGAAACCAACATAAAAACTTCTAGTTTTTGAACTCTAGTTCGTGGCTTTATTTCATCACTTGCTAGCATTGTTTTTCTAAGACAAAACCAACACAACAACCATCAAAATTTCACCCTTCCAACCCATAACCATCCACGGATTTTCAGCAAGAAGAAGGAGAAATAAAAAGCTTGTAAAAGTGAAGTTTGACCTTACTTGTTGATCACTTGTTGCCAAGGATGATTTCTACACAATTTTAGTGAAAATTTTTTGAAGAATGAACTTGGAAATGGTGGGTTAGCTCATGGCTGCCAGGAGATAGCTAAAACATAAATTTTTTTTGGTTTTTGGAACCAAAAACCGTGTATATATCAGACCAAAAAGGAGGGACAATTTTTCAAATGTTTTGGGTGCATTTTTGCAAGCTTTTTGAGCAATTTTTGTAATATTTAGGGGCTGTTTTGTAAAGAATCAAAATTTGGCAATTTTTTCTGATTTTCCTATGAAAATCCACCACATATGAAGCTCTAGAATTCTCTTGAATTTTTGTTAAGCTTTCCTTGACTTTTTATGTTGACTTTGCATCTTAGCCATTGGATCAAGGTGACTTTAAACCCTACCCCTTAGATCTTCATGCAACCTTACATCCATTTAATGTTTCACATCTAATCTTTAACTCTACATAATTATTTCGATCAAACTTTTTGACCAAAAGTGATGTGATGCCCTCGACCTCAGCCATGCGAAACTGTTGCGATATAACTCCTTCGTTGATCGAGATAGCCCGTGCACCTCGTTGGGTCATCATTTTAAAAAAATTTCTTACTTTGAATCTCTCATTTTCAGGACCCAATATTTTTGCCCCTTTTTTTTTTCAAAATACTTTTCTTACATAAAGCATTATATGAAAGTCATATAAAATACAAACTTAGTTGTCTTTTGTATAATACAACATAATTTACAAAGATACTATTTGTAAACTTTGTTTCAAAAATACATTCTCTTCAATTCACTATTTCGATGCTCAGTAGAAGACTGGTAGCAAGACCAAAATTTATAGTGGATTCCCTATCCCATTGACACACGTGTATCCTACCGCTATCCAGGTAGTCTACTGGATAAGTTTCTTACCTGCAACATGAACAAACTGGTGAGCTAACAGGCTCAGCAAGTTCAAACATACAAACTATGAATCACATAGATTCAAAAACATCAAAAATCCAATTTTCTACGAATAATACTATTCATTCATGAATAGTAATATTCACCATGAACAGTAACTTTGACCTTTGATCGATGAATAGTAAATTTGACCCTAATCGATTCCTATTCATGTCACCCTAACCGAGTCCATTACACTTAGTGTTAGTGTCGGTTATGTTTAATTATGCTTAATTATGGATTTCATAACATTTTTATCTTTTATCTTTATTTATATTTTGGTTTTAAGCTCTCATAGTAGCCGTATCGATATTTTATGTGTGCTAACTAGGAGGGCCTTGGGAGCGACCCTAAGCCTCCTTCCTCTCCAGTCTTATCATCACCCGAAGTGGTTATTATATCCCCGAAGGACCTGTAAACCTGTGACGCCTTAAATTTTATTTAAGGGTCAATATATAATTTAAATAAAATTAGTATGCCAAAAATTAATTAAAAATCTTTTAGAAACCCTAAGTTGGTTTCCTAGTCAAATTTCACTTAAAAAGTCAACAATTTTAACTTCAAAAACCCTAAAATATTCGGCCATTACTTGGGATTTTAATTAAAAATTTAAATTCCACAAATCCAAGGAGGATTCAAACTCAAATTTCATCCCTTAAATATAAAGAAGAAATTCGGCCATAAAGTGTAGGAAATAAAGGAGATTTTATTTGAATTAAAAGCTAGGTCAAAACTTAATTAAAATTCAAATTATTTTTTTTCCTTAAAAACTAATGGATAATTTCGGCCACTTAAGGAGAAATAAGAGAGAAAAACCGAGCCTCAAAACAGCACAAAAACTTTCCCTTTTGCCCCTCAAAAGATTCGGCCAAGCAAGGAAGAGAAAGAGAAAGAAAAACCTAGTATAAAAACCCTCTTTTAACTCTCATTCACCTTTCCTTCCTCTCCTAAAATTCGGCCAGCCTCCCCTTCTTTCCTCTCTGAATTTTTCTCTCCCAAAACACACCAAAACAGCAAGCAAAAACCTACCTAAAGGCAGCTCAAAGATTCAACAACTTTTGAGACAAAAACAAGGTGAGAAATCAACTTTTTCCTTCCTTCTCCTTGTGATTTTAAATCCGAAATTTTTATGGTTTTTCTCCACTATTTTCCCTACTGTTTTGAAGACTCCAACACTCACACAAATTCAGCCAAAAAGGAGACCAAGCATCAAAAATAGTGCAGCACAAACAAGGTGTGATTTCTCTCTCTAAAACCCTAAAAATTTTGCCTCATTGATCCCCTTTCAAAAAACCCTATTATCACATGTGAAAATTTTATGATTTTTGCCAATTTGATTCTTGGGTTGTGTTAATGACATATAAATAAGGTTCTCCACGAAATTTCATGATCATTGGATGAAAATTGAATTGGTTTGAGGCTAATTGAAATTCGGACAGGAAAAATGGAAATCTGGAAAATTACCATATGAACAGTAAATTGTGTCAGCCATAACTTGAGTTTTAAAAATGATTTTTGAGTGAATCTTGAGCTAAAATTAAATTCAAGATGTCCCCTAAATGCCTGAAAAATTTCAAAATCAAACTCATCCGTTGGCCTAGTCAAAAGATTTTTCTAAGATAGGTGGACAGAACTGCCAGTTTTTGAACTGAAACTGAAATCCTAATTTTATGCCTGAAAACAACCCCTCGGTTTTTGGCCTAATTGAATAACCAAACGATGTCTAAAAATTATAAAAATTATATGGAATTAAAACTACGGATGTCTAGTTTAACATATTAAAAATTTAGAATTTTTGGGATTAAAAATGAATTAATATTGATTTTACAGTCAGCCTAGGTCAGTCTGCCCATGTCCAGTAATATCCTAACTTAGGGGTTTTCACAAATTTTAAATCCCAAATGTTATTAAACATTTTAAAATCTTTTTGTGGTACACTAAAATGATTGGATGATTTTGTCTAGACCTAGACTGATCATATGTTGTGATTATAGGATTTATTTGACGTTCTTGCTTGATTGGTGGATCACGTTATCGCAACGCTTGTGCGATAATCGAGGTCGGACTTTCTAGCCTTTTCTAGGAGTAGTCAAGTGTTTTAAATTTCCCTGTTTTATCGATGGCATGCTGTTTTCAGTTTATGAAATTATTATACTGTTTTTGATGAAATAAATGCATGCAACGTGTTTTGTAATAAATGTGTATTTTAAAGCGTGTTTTGATTAATGGCATAATATAACTTGGTAAATACCATCTTTTGAATAATCCAGTGAACATAATTGAGCTCTAGTTCACGATCATTGTGAATGATGCGTGCGTCCCAAAGTTGACGCCATGGGGGAAGGTCCCTAAACCTGCGCAGGGCCGTTCGGCCTATTTAGACTGTAACGAGATGATCTAGGATAATTCAATTCGAGGCACGTATATTATAGCTATGACAAGTCCTCACTCAAAATATGATGGTTTATTTTAATGATTTGTTCTTTTAATATTGGGGCACGTATATTGCAGCTATGCTAAGTCCTCAGCAGAATAAAACTTGTATTAAAAATGTTTTCACAAAATTGTTGATTATTTTTGGAAATGGTTATTATGCCATGTATTCTTAAATTGTTAATTATTTTTTTGAAACGAATATTGTGTCATACTTTTAAATGTTACCTGTTTAATCTACCTTTGTTTCTGTCCTATTGAGCCAGCGCTCACGTCCCTTTTTTCTTTGTGATTTCGAAATGACTACTTCCAGGTGCCGGAGGTAGCAGTTCCGAAAATCGTTGAGCTATCCGTTTCTATCGAAGATGATACTATCCGTTTTCTCCATCTTCTTCCTTCTGTTTCTCGTTCTGATGTAATGAGATATTAAGTTTGGACTTTATTTCACGTTATTTAAATTTCATGCTTGGGAATATTTTATGGTTGGTAATTTCTTTTGAAGACCGATTTTGTGTTTGGTTTCCACATTAAAAAGTATTTATTTTCTACTTTGTTTTATCTTGTGGTTATGATGCTACTTTATAAATAATTAGGCTTAGCTAAATTATAATGTTGACTCGTTTTTTATAATAAATGTTTTCTTTAAATCCCGGGTTGATATTATGATTTGGCTGCCGTGTCATGTGTCTAAATTTTGTGCCGTGACAAATAATGTTATCAGAGCCCAGGTTTTCGAAAGGGTTTTCATCAAAAACATTTTCAAAATACCCAAGCATGGTTTTCCTTACTCTTAGAAGCTTATAGGATTTCCTCTTCCTTCAATCTTATTCAGCAAAATGGCTCGTCCCGGCACGCGTAGTCAGAGGCAGCAGAGAGGCAACGACGAAGAGAACCCCGGGAACATGCAGCCTCAAGGGAGTCAGAATGCAGTGGTTCCTACACCGAATGATCAGCTAACGGCGATGCAGAATCACACGGTGGCGATATAGGCTCTCCTCACCGTCTTACCTTTTGGAACACCTAACCCAGTTCCTGTAGCCAATGTTGTTCCTAATGAGACGCAGAGAGTGGGGAGTTCTTCTCAGACTCCTCAGCAAACGCCTACCACCGAAAACCCTACCTCTGGAGCAGTACCTACCCAGCCTATGATACATCCTAAACAGGCAGCCCTAACTCTTTTCTTTAAGCCTTACGTACCCACTTTCGACGGCACGGGCACAGAGATGGATGCCAACTACTAGTTTGATGCCATTCGCAAGCAGCTAAAGTTGATCGCCACACCCACAGAGTTCTGGGTTGAGTTTGCTTCCAACAAGCTGGTGGGTCTAGCCTCTACCTAGTGGGCTAGTATCGAGGATGGTTTGACAGAGGAGCAGAGGTCTTCTTGGACAGTTTTCGAGGAGCATTTTCACGAGCATTTCTTTTTAGCTCAGTTCCGTGACAGAAAAGCTAGGGAGTTCGTTCGTTTGAAGCAAGGGTCTATGTCAGTGCGGGAATATGAAGCCAAGTCCACTGAGTTGGCCCGGTATGCGAAGAATCAGGTTTTGGATGAAGCTACTAAGTGTCTCTGCTTTGAGGAAAGGCTTAGCCTCTATGGGAAGAGGGGTGTACAACCATTCCAGATCAGGGATAGCTACCAGCAAATAGTTGCTAAGGCGTTGACAGTGGAAGAGGGCGACAAGGAGTTCCTTGAAACTCGTAACAGAAATAAGTCTGGACCAATCCGCAACAAGCCTCAGCACAAGTTGCAGACTCCTTACCAGAAGAACCAGTAGTCTCAGGGATCTGGTTCTCATCAGTTTTCTGGACAGCGACAGGGTCGAGTGAATGTGATTACCTGCTTCGAGTGTGGTGATGAAGGCCACAAAAGAAATGTCTACCCGAAGAGATAGTCAAGAGACAATGCTCATAGACATCATCATCAGCGGAATCAGAATAGTCTTCCATAGAGGCAACAGATTACTTCCCAGTCTTCGCAGTCATAGCGCCCTCAGCTTCCAGCTCCCTATCAGCCTCAGCGCACAAGCTAGTACACTGCGCCTTATGCTCCACATGCTACACCGTTATAGTAGTTTCCAGTGCCGAGTTATCAGAGACCGCCACCACAAGGTCAAAGTACGGGCTATCAGCGAGAGAATACAGCTCAAAATCATGGTAAGGCACCACAGGTACACGCTCTTGGAGCTGACAGCATGGAGATAGATCATACACCGACTGCATTAGATGGTATAATTCCTATCTTTGGTACATATGCACATGTTTTGTTTGACACCGGGGCTACACACTCTTTTATAGCCCAATATTATGCTCGTTCACTTGGTTTAAAACTGTAAAATCTTGACTCTCCCTTATGTGTGAAATCCCCGTTGGGCACGACTACTGTTAGTGATGGGTGTCAAGCCTATGTTTATGTTGGGGATGTTTGTTTGGAGGCATCACTTGTGGTAATGCCTATGTTTGCTTATGATGTTATTCTGGGATATGACTGGCTTTCCCGATATGGGATTATGCTTGATTATCATAATCGTCGCGTTATCTTTACAACTGATTTCGGACATTTAGTGTCCTATCAGTTAAGCTTAGTTTCAGATGTTGATAGATCTGCTCTGAGGTTAGTGTCGAAGAGTAGACAGGGTATGCTTTGCTTCTTATCCTTATGTGCAGTGGAAGGATCCAGTTCTGAAAAGAGTACCCAACCTATACCTGTTGTCGATAGTTTTCCAGATGTTTTTCCAAAAGCTCTTCCAGGTTTGTCGCCTCATTGAGAAATAGAGTTTCGTATCGACTTAGTTCCCTGAACAGCTCCTTTTGCTTCTGCTCCGTATCGTATGGCACCTCTAGAGATGAAGGAGTTGAGCAAGCAGCTGGATGAGTTGAAATCGCTGGGCTTTATCCGAGATAGTAACTCACCTTGGGGTTCGTCAGTCCTTTTTGTGAAGAAAGCTGACGGTTCGCTACGTCTTTGTGTGGAGTACAGAAAGCTCAACAGTGTGACCATCAAAAATAAGTATCCGTTACCATGTATAGATGACTTGTTCGATCAGTTGGGTGGAGCTTGTTTCTTCTCCAAGGTTGATTTAAGATCCGGTTATCATCAGCTTTGTGTTAGAGAGGAGGATATCCCAAAGACTGCGTTCTGAACAAGGTATGGCAGTTATGAGTTCTTAGTAATGCCTTTCGGTTTGACAAACGCGCCAGCAGCCTTCATGGATATGATGAATAGAGTCTTCCGACCTTTTCTTGATAAGTTCGTCATTGTATTCATCGACGACATCCTCATCTACTCCCGAACTCGTGAAGATCATGTACAACATCTCAGTATAGTTTTATAGACTCTTCGTGAACATTAGTTGTACGCCAAGAAAGAAAAATGTGAGTTTTGGATGACAGATGTTAAGTTTCTCGGGCATATCATCTTAGGAGACGGTATATCAGTTGATCCATCCAAGGCTGAAGTGATTCTTAAGTGGGAACAACCGAAGAATATTCCAGAGATCCGAAGCTTCTTAGGCTTAGCGGGATATTATCGACGTTTTGTACAGGACTTCAGCAAGCTCGCCGCTCCCTCACCAATCTAACAAAGAAGGATGTACCTTTCGTTTGGGACAACAGCTGTGAGTCAGTTTTCCAGGAGTTAAAGAGTCGTTTGACGTCTGCACCTATCCTTATCATTCCGGATCAGGATCAAGTATATGACGTCTACACCGATGCTTTTCATCAAGGTCTTGGAGCAGTTTTGATGCAACAGAATCGAGTTGTCGCTTATGCCTCACTATAGCTGAAACAACATAAACGAAACTACCCTACACACGATCTAGAGTTAGCTGCAGTAGTGTTCACGGTTAAGATTTGACGTTGTTATCTGTATGGTGCCAGTTTTAGACTATTTTCAGATCACAAGAGTTTGAAATACCTAGCTACACAGAAAGATCTCAACCTGCGTCAGAGAAGATGGGTAGAGTACATGCAAGACTACGACTTCCAAGTCGAGTACCATCCGGGTAAAGCAAATGTGGTTGCAGATGCACTAAGTAGGAAAAGAGAGGCAGTTCCCAATTCTGATCATGATGTTTCTATAATGGCTATGTAGATAGATGAGTTAGAAAAAGACAGAGTTCTTACAGCTTATCAGGTTCGTTTTGGTGAAGTTCAGGGTCACCCAGTGTTGTACAACTTAGTGATGGAACCAGACTACGTGCGGCGGATCAAGGAGAATCAGTTGACAGATACACATTTCGTTGACATCCGAGATAGATTGTTAAAGGGCAAGCATGTTGCAGAGTGGTCGATGGACACCAGTGGAATTCTTTACAACGAGGGTCGCTTAGCAGTGCCACACATCCCAGAGCTTATATAGGAAATCTTGTCAGAGTTTCATCAGTCGAGGTTCGCCATGCACCCAGGTGGAAACAAGATGTATCAAAACCTAAGACGACAGCTTTGGTGGAAAGGTATGAAGTTAGATGTGAAGAACTTCATGGCCAACTGTTTGACGTATCAGAAGGTAAAGGCAGTACGAGAGAGACCCGCAGGTCTGCTCCAACCACTTCCAATCGGTGGAAGTGGATAGTATAGGAATGGACTTCTTGACCGGCTTACCGAGAGCACAGGATGGATCTGATGGAGTCTGGGTAGTTGTAGATCGTCTCATGAAGACCGCGCACTTCATTGTAGGAAAATAAATCGGTAAAAACGTATAAGAGTGGCGCAGCGTAACAATAAAAATTTTTAGATCGTTAAATATCTCATGATGCCATATACAATAAACCAACAACAATTAAAACTCATACCTCAAGGATGCCAATCTTGTAGGAGGAGAATGACCAGAGGCTTCAACCAACTAGCCTTCTCTACTATTCTCCAATTCCCGAATGGCTGAGTGTGTGGGCACTCTGAACCTCGATCGGTATGCTAGCACTGCTAGTCTTCTTTCGACCACCTAGATCTCTAAAGAACTTTATTGTCACGATGAGCTGTGCAACAATAAGCTTGCTCACCTGAGAGTCTGTGGTCTGAGAGAACTAGAGTGGCAGGACCTCTATTTATAGACCTGCATGAGGTGATTCTCTGAATTCAAATTGGATTAGGAAAAGATATTCTCCCTTATCCATAACCATAAAATCCGAATTTTTCCATGGGAAAATCCCAACAATAAAATTCAGTTTTTTTTAGGATAAAACCAATCCAAATCTAAACAAGATTTTAACTAGAATTTTATCTCCCTTTTTCAACCAAAAAATCTGAAATTTCCTAGGAGATTTTCCTCCAAAAATTTCGGCCACATTTAGGATAAAGGAGAATCAAAATTCCACTAGGATTTTCAAGCTTGAATCTTATCTCAACCTTATCCAAAATAACCGAATTTTCCTAGGAGATTTCCTCCATAATTTCGGCCACTTTTCAGGGAAGGAGAGAATCCAAATTCAATTAGGATTGAAACTTGAATTTTCCCTTGAACCTTATCTACAAAAACTGAAATTCCATTGAGGATTATCCTTAAAAATTTTGTCCACTTTTGTTAGGATTTAGATTCAAAATTCAAGTAGGATTCTAACAAGATTATCCTCTCCAAATCCAACTCAAATTCGAATTTCAAACTTTGTGGGTTTTCCACAACAAATTCGAATCCCACTTAAACTCTGATTCAAAATTTGAATTTCAAATTTCAAATTCGAATTTCTAATTCAAATTTCAAATTTCAAATTTCAAATTTCAAATTTCAAATTTCAAATTTAAATTTCAAATTCAAATTTCAAATTCGAATTTCAAATTCAAATTTCAAATTCAAATTTCAAATTCAAAATTCAAAATTCAAATTTCAAAATTCAAATTTCAAAATCCACAAAACGATTGTGTTTCAAATTCTTGTTCTCATGGATAATTTTCTACAACTCCAATCCAATCTCAAATAAAATCATGGCAACTTTATTTGGAGTTCGAATAATTGTGTACTCTATTATCCAAAACAAAATCTGAATCCAACCGGAGAGAATCTTGTCTACCATCCTAATCCTGTGTCATCACCATCCATGCATAATAAACTAGCCAATAGCATACACAAACCAATTTGCCAAACGTTAAGGAATTATGTGAAGCTAGTAGAGGGACTGATTGGACATATATAATCAGGCTCCCGTGATTCCATATGATCATCATTCTGTACCGAACAACTCAATCATATGATCACTAATTTCAGAGTCACACCACTGTAAACCTGAAACTGAACTCCCAATTATATACCGTATTACGTAAGCCTGTGACGAGCTACTATTCAATGACCTTGTCATATATGCAAAACCCTCATATGATATCCATGATCAGCCTTAGGTCAAAGTCCATTTAATCCTACTGATCAGGCTATCTTAAAGTTCCATTATACTACCGAATTAAGAAAATGATTATTCACCATATGTGAATAAGAAGTCATCCGCCCAGCAGACGACCCAAGGCCTTGTCCATTTTCACATTCAGTATAATGCCTTTAAGAGGATACCTTTAACTCCTTAGAGCTATGATTCCGATATCTGCAAACAAACCCTTCATCGTATACAAGTCATGCACCCAACGAACCGGTCTATAAGCTTACTACCTCTGAGACGCTTTAGTCATTGGAACATCAAAGTACACAAGTCATATACATGAAGTAGTTCATTTACTCAGGATTAAGGTTATTGCACAATGAACGTCAAAAGCAGATTGATCCACTCACAGCGGACTACGTAGATCAATCATGCTTTAGTCCCGGTCTAATATGTCACCACCAAGCAACATATCTATGTCTCTACTTGGGAGTCCAGCTCCAGACAGTCAAGGCAAACTGTTCCCTCTAAGGCTTTAGACAACATAATAGTCTTAACATGAGTTAGATGCTCGGTCTAACCCCATAGACTATAGACCATAGTTTAGACCGCTAACTTTAGAACATTGTCTTCTCGCATACAAAAGTCCATTGCATGCAACGTTCTAACAGTTTTAACACAAGCAGTCCATGAGCCATATTTGTTTACATTTACTTTAACATGTAATTAAGACGAGGACAGATAGCAATGTAATGAATAACCTCTATATATAATTTTATTATCCAGTTCAAAATGAATACATCAAAATGTCTCTAATGCTTAGGGCATTTCCTAACAATCTCCCACTTGCCCTAAGCCAGCAGATGTGCCATGTTACGCATCCCCATCGCCTCTACATGCCTCTCAAAGCTTCTTGCCACTAAAGTCTTAGTAGAGGGAGTGGCGATGTTGTCCTCGGACGCAATCTTACATACATCTACTTATCCTGTCTCCATATGCCCTCTAATGTCGACTTCCTCAAATCCTTACAAGTCTGGAAGTCTGAGTCTATGTATCCTACGGGTGTTAGGTCCCCTCCAGAATACACCAGCATATAATATCTCGTTCTCTTAAGATACTTGAGTATATGCTTTACAGCTTTCCAGTGCTTGGTTCCAGGATTTGCTTGATATCGACTCACTATACCTACTGCAAAACATATATCCGAGCGAGTGCAAAGCATAGCGTACATAAGGCTACCCATAGCAGATGCATAAGGGACCTTACTCATATGCTCTCTTTCTTCCGATGTCTTGGGACAGTCATCCAATGAAAGAGTTAGACCGGTAATAGAAGGTTGTGAGCCTTTCTTTGCCTCTTGCGTTGCGTATTTGTCGATTATTTTATCTATGTATGAAGCTTGGGATAACGCTATCATTTTGTTCTTTCGATCTTTAAAGAGACGAATGCCTAGAACATAATTAGCTTCTCCCAAATCCTTCATGTCAAACTGTTGGTGTAATCAAAGCTTGACCGATGATAAGTTCCCTACATCATTCCCAATGAGTAGTATATCATCGACATAGAGAATCAGAAAGACCACTTTTCCATCCTTAATACGTTTATAAACACAAGGTTCATCAACGTTTTGCTCAAAACCAAATGTCTTAATCGCTTGGTCAAACCTCTGGTTCCATGAGCGGGATGCTTGCTTTAATCCATAAATGGATCTAAGCAATTTGTAGACTTTCCTTTCTTGGCCTTTCGTTACGAACCCTTCGGGCTGTATCATATAGATACACTCTTCAAGATGGCCATTCAAGAATGCCGTCTTGACATCCATTTGCCAGATCTCGTAATCGAGAGCCGCAGCAATGGATAGAAGAATACGGATAGACTTCAACATAGCAACAGGCGAAAAGGTTTCATCGTAATCGATTCCAGCCTTTTGCGTGTATCCCTTTGCAACCAGTCTAGCTTTGAAAGTTTCCACTCTCCCTTCCGCATCCTTCTTTCTTTTGTACACCCATTTGCATCCAATGGGTTTTATCCCATCCAGCAAATCTACAAGTTCCCAAACAGAGTTGGATTTCATAGAATCCATCTCATTGTTCATAGCCTGTTTCCAAGATTTAGAATCAACATCATTTATAGCTTCATCATAAGTGACCGGATCATCCTCACGCTCATGAGCCTCGGCCTGATATACCTTAGCATCATACATGAAGAAATTAGGTTTCTTATAAACCCTCCCACTACGACGAGGTACCCTAAATTGTTGATCGTTTGTAGGTCTTTCACTAGAACTCGGACTTGCGTCCAAGACCGAAATCTGTGGAGCAGTTCTTTTACCCGATAACTCTTCTAGTACCACTTTGCTTCGAGGCTTAAAGTCATTCATGTGACTTTCCTCCAAGAATGTCGCATGGGTTGAGACAATGACTTTTTGTTCCTTCGGGTTATAGAACAGACCTCCTTTAGTTCCTTTTGAATACCCTACAAACATGCATAATTCTGATCTTAGTTCCAACTTTTTCGCATCCCCATCTAGTACATGTGTTGGGCAGCCCCATATTCTCATATGTCCAAGGGAGGGCTTCCTGCCATGCCACAATTCATACAGAGTTCTGGGAATTGATTTGCTTGGAACCTAGTTCAGAATATAGCACGCCGTTTGTAAAGCATATCCCCAAAATGATAATGGCAGCGTTGAATAACTCATCATGGACCGTACCATATCCAATAAGGTCCTGTTTCTCCTTTCGGCTGCACCATTCTGTTGTGGAGTACCAGGTGCAGTCAATTGGGATAATATCCTGTTCTCTACAAGATGTCCTAGAAAGTCATCGGAGATGTATTCGTCACCTCGATCAGATCGAAGTATCTTTATGGATTTATCTAATTGCTTTTCCACTTCCGCACGATACTCTTTGAACTTGTCAAAAGTTTCGCTCTTGCGGTGCATCAGATACACATATCCATACCTCGAGTAATTATCTGTAAAAGAGACATAATACTCAAACCCTCCTCGTGCTGTGACGTTCATGGGGCCACATACGTCAGTGTGCACAATTTCTAAGAGCTCCTGAGCCCTTGCACCCTTAGCTCCAAAAGACCTCTTAGTCATTTTACCCTCTAGACAAGACTCACATTGGGGAAGTCGTACCTCCTTCAGAGATTCCAGAGGACCGTCTTTCACCAATCTTTGAATCCTATCTTGATTAATATGACCAAGTCTTAAATGCCAAAGATACGCCTTGTTAGAGTGAGAAACTTTCAACCTTTTAGAGTTATCAATTAAATCAGTATCAAGCAGTGAGTACATCTTTGGTCTGATCAAATATAGGTTTCCATCCATCCATCCAGAGCAGATAAAAGACTTATTTCTACGAATATCAACTCTTTTACTAAAAGAAACTGAACAAGAATCCTTTATTAAACAAGCAACTGATATAAGGTTCCTCCTAAAAATAGGGACATAAAAACAGTCTTTCAATAAAATAAACCTAAATTGATCAAAATAAAGGTAAACATCTCCCACTGCTTCAGCCACCACAAAGCTACCATCTCCAGTCCGCAACGAAAGGCTCGTATCATGTAGACTTCTCGTTTCCACGAACCCCTACATAGAAACACAAACATGATTAGTGGCGCCCGAATCAATGACCCAAGTGTCTTTCGATTCTTCCACTAAACACGCTTCCAAGTAATGAAATTCCTTACCTTCCTTACCCTTGGCGGCTAGGAATTCCCGGCAAGCCTTCTTGAAGTGACCTACCTTCCCACAATGGAAGCATTTGGAATTTTTAGGGTCTTTCGGCGTCTTGTTCTTCTTCTTCTTCTTCCCGTCCGAGACAGGAGGATTAAAAGAACTAGAAGCCACTTGCTTCTTATTTGGCCTCTTCCTCTTCCGTGAGGGATTGGAAGATTCTGCCAAATTGGCCTCTCCTTTAGGTCGGACCACATCCTCATCCCTGATCATCCGCTCATAAGCCTGTAGTTGCTTCATGAGCTCGGTTAGTCCTAACTCCTTTGTCGCCAGATTGTATGCGGCCTTAAATCCCACAAAATCTTTAGACAGAGTCTTGAACACCATCTCGATCTGGGTGTTGTAGTCCAACTCAGCACCATTCTCGGCAGCCTCAGCGAAGAATCCCATTAGAGTGATCATATGGTCCTTCACCGGAGTACCCGCCTTCTGCTTAGAGTTCATATTACTGGTGATAGCGGCCTGTCAAGCCAATTTTTCTTGGCCTCCAAACATGTCCTCCAGATTTTCCATGATCTCCCCAACAACTTGATAAGTCTCATGCCGCTTTTGTAAAGCACTCGTCATGCTAGCAAGGATGTAGCATCGAGCTATCTCATTGGATTCTCTCCAATGATTATAGGCAACCGGGACCTCCTCAAGTGGTGTGTCAGGTTTGGGCCTAGGTGGGCATGGTTCGTCCAGTACGAACTTGTGTCTCTCGCAGTTGAGAACTATTAATAGATTTCTTTTCCAATCTTTATAATTGTCGCCATTCAGTTTATTCTCAGTAAGTATTGAAATGAGGGGTGTCGGTGACATTTTGAACTAAAATAAAATTATACTAGACATCATTACAAAGCCCAAGCAAATATTCAGATAATTTAGGAAATAAAACATACAAGTATGTTCCTACATGAAACTTGAAAACCATGTAGCATTGCAACGGTAATTCTCAGCACCTATTGCCCCAAGCTACCGAAGGGTGGTCATAGAAACAAATAGTCGGAACATGGACCCCGTCCAATTAATATATGTTGCCTTAAATCCTCCAAGATTAAGACATATATTAATAATCGCTTATTTGGCCACCAGTTTAGTTAACAGAGCTTCTAGGGAAGGTTAATAACTAAACGAGTCTTGAGTGTATAACTATTGTTTACGTAGCCCGATCCACGTCCTACCAGGCCACCGAGGGGTGGTCATGAATAGGATCGTACCTGAACATGTTTTTCACATAGGAGATCCAATCTAGTATACTGGCGGCGGTAAACACCTACCGAGGGGTGTGGTCAGGGCAGAACTGACACGAGGCGTTACCATGCTTTCACATATGGATCAACAATGGAGGCCGTGGGTTTTGTTTGAAACCCTCTCACACTCAATATTTTGAAAAACATGCAAGTTTTGACAAATTATGTATGATCAATATAGTATGAGCAGCACTCACCTATCCTATATGACATGTTATCAAATATGCATACAAAACATCCATCAATACATATTTATACATCCATGACATATCACAGAAAAATAATTGACAGAATAACCAAGCCATGGTTCCATCCTAGAACAAAGAAAATAAAGATTACAAAATTCCATCCAAAGCATTCTTTGGGTCTTGAATTTTGTTCCGTCTTCTTGTATCCATCTTTATGTAGCCTCTTCATTTATTTCTCATCCCAAGAATTATTTAAAATTTAAATCTCCAAAAATTTAAATTTCAAATTCAAATTCCAAATTCGAATTTCAAATTTAAATTTCAAATTTAAATTTTAAACAATTTTAAACATCATGTGTAATAATATGTAATTTCAAAAATTTCAAATTTTCAATTACATATTTTTAAACATGATTTAAAATTAAATCTCAAATTTAAAAATCAAAATTTTCCGATTTTTGGACCATCGCACCGCTGCCCCCGAAGGCGGCAGCCGCCGTGGGCAGCCACCAGCCCCAAAGGGGCGACAGCCCACGGCTGCCCCCTATGTGCAGCCTTGCCGGGCTACAGGCCAAGCCTGCAGCGCCAGGCTGCACGCCCAGGCTAGGAGCAGCAGCCGGCAGGCTGCAGGCAGCGCCTATAGCCAGAGGCTGCACGCCCAGGCTGCAGCCAACCTTGGGCAGGCCACGGCCACCCTTGGCTGCAGGCCAAGCCTGCGGTCGTGGGTGGTGTTGGCCTGCACAGGGGCTGCTGCAGCCCCATCCTGCCCGAGGGCAGGGGCTGCAGCCCCACCAAGGCCCGTCGGCCTATCCCGAGGGGTCGTGTCTCGATTTTCATGCCATATTCCAATTTACCTATTAGGATCTCCAAATATTAATTTGAATCCCAATTAAATTGAAATTTTCCACACAATCAAAATTTCAACCTTTAAATCAAATTTAACTTTTGGGAAAAAAATAAATTACGGTCTTCAATCTTCAATCTCCTCCAAGAATAATTACATAAAATTTCCTAAATCGTTTCTGGTGTACAAAAAGTTCTAACCATAAAAATTCAAAGAGACAAAAAATTAAAACCCATGGGAAAATTACAGTGTTAATAAACTGCTCCCATGGTTACAAAAAAATTCCTAGATACAATTTTTCTAAATTCTAAGGAACCATAACCGGCATAAACAAGCGTGCTTATAATAATTCAGAAAATTAAAATAACCACATACTTTATACATAATCCATGATAACAACATAAAGGAACCCTAGAATGCCACTCTCTAAATATCAAATCCATACATAAATAAAAAGACTAAGTAATTGTCTAATTTATGTACATGGCATAGTCATAAGATGGCTCTGATACCAATTGTAGGAAAATAAATCGGTAAAAACGTATCAGAGTGGCGCAGCGGAATAATAAAAATTTTTAGATCGTTAAATATCTCATGATGCCATATACAATAAACCAACAACAATTAAAACTCATACCTCAAGGACGCCAATCTTGTAGGAGGAGAATGACCGGAGGCTTCAACTAACTAGCCTTCTCTACTGTTATCCAATTCCCGAATGGCTGAGTGTGTGGGCACTCTGAACCTCGATCGGTATGCTAGCACTGCTAGTCTTCTTCCGACCACCCAGATCTCTAAAGAACTTTATTGTCACGATGAGCTGTGCAACAATAAGCCTGCTCACCTGAGAGTCTGTGGTCTGAGAGAACTGGAGTGGCAGGACCTCTATTTATAGACCTGCATGAGGTGATTCTCTGAATTCGAATTGGATTAGGAAAAGATATTCTCCCTTATCCATAACCATAAAATCTGAATTTTTTCATGGGAAAATCCCAACAATAAAATTCGGTTATTTTAAGGATAAAACCAATCCAAATCTAAACAAGATTTTAACTAGAATTTTATCTCCCTTTTTCAACCAAAAAATCCAAAATTTCTTAGGAGATTTTCCTCCAAAAATTCAGCCACATTTAGGATAAGGGAGAATCAAAATTCCACTGGGATTTTCAAGCTTGAATCTTATCTCAACCTTATCCAAAATAACCAAATTTTCCTAGGAGATTTCCTCCATAATTTCGGCCACTTTTCAGGGAAGGAGAGAATCCAAATTCAACTAGGATTGAAACTTGAATTTTCCCTTGAACCTTATCCACAAAAACCGAAATTCCATTGAGGATTATCCTCAAAAATTTCGTCCACTTTTGTTAGGATTTAGATTCAAAATTCAAGTAGGATTCTAACAAGATTATCCTCTCCAAATCCAACTCAAATTCGAATTTCAAACTTTGTGGATTTTCCACAACAAATTCGAATCCCACTTAAACTCTGATTCAAAATTTGAATTTCAAATTTCAAATTCGAATTTCTAATTCAAATTTCAAATTTCAAATTTCAAATTTCAAATTTCAAATTTAAATTTCAAATTCAAATTTCAAATTCGAATTTCAAATTCAAATTTCAAATTCAAATTTCAAATTCAAAATTCAAAATTCAAATTTCAAAATTCAAATTTCAAAATCCACAAAACGGTTGTGTTTCAAATTCTTGTTCTCATGGATAATTTTCTACAACTCCAATCCAATCTCAAATAAAATCATGGCAACTTTATTTGGAGTTCGAACAATTGTGTACTCTATTATCCAAAACAAAATCTGAATCCAACTGGAGAGAATCTTGTCTACCATTCTAATCCTGTGTCATCACCATCCATGCATAATAAACTAGCCAATAGCATACACAAACCAATTTGCCAAACGTTAAGGAATTATGTGAAGCTAGTAGAGGGACTGATTGGACATATATAATCAGGCTCCTGTGATTCCATATGATCATCATTCTGCACCGAACAACTCAATCATATGATCACTAATTTCAGAGTCACACCACTATAAACCTGAAACTGAACTCTCAATTATATACCGTATTATGTAAGCCTGTGACGAGCTACTATCTAATGACCTTGTCATATATGCAAAACCCTCATATGATATCCATGATCAGCCTTAGGTCAAAGTCTGTTTAATCCTATTGATCAGGCTATCTTAAAGTTCCATTATACTAGCGAATTAAGAAAATGATTATTCACCATATGTGAATAAGAAGTCATCCGCCCAGCAGACGACCCAAGGCCTTGTCCATTTTCACATTCAGTATAATGCCTTTATGAGGATACCTTTAACTACTTAGAGCTATGATTCTGATATCTGCAAACAAACCCTTCATCGTATACAAGTCATGCATCCAACGAACCGGTCTATAAGCTTATTACCTCTGAGACGCTTTAGCCATTGGAACATCAAAGTACACAAGTCATATACATGAAGTAGTTCATTTACTCAGGATTAAGGTTATTGCACAATGAACGTCAAAAGCAGATTGATCCACTCACAGCGGACTACGTAGATCAATCAAGCTTTAGTCTCGGTCTAATATGTCACCACCAAGCAACATATCTATGTCTCTACTTGGGAGTCCAGCTCCAGACAGTCAAGACAAACCGTCCCCTCCAAGGCTTTAGACAACATAATAGTCTTAACATGAGTTAGATGCTCGGTCTAACCCCATAGACTATAGACCATAGTATAGACCGCTAACTTTAGAACATTGTCTTCTCGCATACAAAAGTCCATTGCATGCAACGTTCTAACAGTTTTAACACAAGCAGTCAGTGAGCCATATTTGCTTACATTTACTTTAACATGTAAATAAGACGAGGATAGATAGCAATGTAATAAATAACCTCTATATATAATTTTATTATCCAGTTCAAAATGAATACATCAAAATGTCTCTAATGCTTAGGGCATTTCCTGACATTCATCCCATTCAAGACGACTTGCAACAAGAACCAGCTAGCCGAGCTTTACATGAGGAACATAGTCAGATTGCATGGAGTCCCTTCAGTGATCATTTCTGATCGTGATACGCGCTTCAACGCTCACTTTTGGCAAAGTCTACAGGAAGCTCTAGGCACAGAACTGAACTTCAGCACCGCTTTTCATCCACAGACAGATGGTCAGTCGGAGCGTCTCATACAGATTCTCGAGGATATGCTATGTGCCTGCGTTCTTGATCTTGGAGATGGATGGAGCAAACACCTCTATACGGCAGAGTTCGCATACAACAATAGTTATCAAGCGAGTATCAGAATGGCACCCTTTGAAGCGTTGCACGGAAAGCCTTGTCGATCACCCATTTATTGGGTTGACAACCAGGAAGCACCAGTGGGTGGACCCGATATGATCCTAGACCAGTACGAGAAGATTGCCATCATTAAACAACGACTTCTAACAGCACAGAGTCGACAGAAGAGCTATGCAGATCAACGCAGAAAGCCGTTAGAGTTCGAGGTCGGAGAGTTTGTGTTGCTAACGGTTTCACCGAAGAAAGGTATCTCTCGTTTTGGAGTTAAAGGGAAGCTAGCACCGCATTACATTGGACCTTTCGAGATCGTACGCAGAGTTGGTAAGGTTGCATATGAGCTGAAGTTACCCGACACCTTGGGAGTGCACAACGTTTTCCATGTATCGATGCTGAGGAAGAATGCACGAACAGAGTCCGAAGTCATTTCAACAGATGATGTAGAAATCCAACCAGATGTCTCTTACGTCGAGGTTCCGGTGAAGATTTTGGATCGTAAGGTCAAGCAGCTGAGAACGAAAACAATACCCATGGTAAAGGTTCTTTGGAGTAACCATGGTGAAGAGGAAGCCACACGGGAAACCGAGAAAGATATGCACGAGAACCATGCTGAATGGTTCGCTAAGCAGTAGAATACATGTAATGTAGTCGACCTAAGTTTGTTTTGTAACCCTACTCTGTTTATAGTGGTAGATATACCACTATATGTTTTGAAAGGTGCATTTAGATTGCTTAATGAAATGAGAAGTTATTCATATTCTTATTCTCTTCTTTAGTGTGGAGTAATTCTTAAAGTTTCGAGGACGAAACTATTTTTAGGGGTAGATATTTGTGACGCCTTAAATTTTATTTAAGGGTCAATATATAATTTAAATAAAATTAGTGTGCCAAAAATTAATTAAAAATCTGTTGGAAACCCTAGGTTGGTTTCCTAGTCAAATTTCACTCAAAAAGTCAACAATTTTAACTTTAAAAACCCTAAAATATTCGGCCATTACTTGGGATTTTAATTAAAAATTTAAATTCCACAAATCCAAGGAGGATTCAAACTCAAATTTCATCCCTTAAATATAAAGAAGAAATTCGGCCATAAAGTGTAGGAAATAAAGGAGATTTTATTTGAATTAAAAGCTAGGTCAAAACTCAATCAAAATTCAAATTATTATTTTTCCTTAAAAACTAATGGATAATTTCGGCCACTTAAGGAGAAATAAGAGAGAAAAATCCTAGCCTCAAAACAACACAAAACTTTCCCTTTTGCCCCTCAAAAGATTCGGCCAAGCAAGGAAGAGAAAGGGAAAGAAAAACCTAGTATAAAAACCGTCTTTTAACTCTCATTCACCTTTCCTTCCTCTCCTAAAATTCGGCCAGCCTCCCCTTCTTTCCTCTCTGAATTTTTCTCTCCCAAAACACACCAAAACAGCAAGCAAAAACCTACCTAAAGGCAGCTCAAAGATTCAACAACTTTTGAGACAAAAACAAGGTGAGAAATCAACTTTTTCCTTCCTTCTCCTTTTCATTTTAAATCTGAAATTTTTATGGTTTTTCTCCACTGTTTTCCCTACTGTTTTGAAGACTCCAACACTCACACAAATTCAGCCAAAAAGGAGACCAAGCATAAAAAATAGTGCAGCACAAACAAGGTGTGATTTCTCTCTCTAAAACCCTAAAAATTTTGCTTCATTGATCCCCTTTTAAAAAACCCTATTATCACATGTGGAAATTTTATGATTTTTGCCAATTTGATTCTTGGGTTGTGTTAATGACATATAAATAAGGTTCTCCACGAAATTTCATGATCATTGGATGAAAATTGAATTGGTTTGAGGCTAATTGAAATTCGGATAAGAAAAATGGAAATCTGGAAAATTACCATATAAACAGTAAACTTGTGTCAGCCATAACTTGAGTTTTAAAAATGATTTTTGAGTGAATCTTGAGCCTAAAATTAAATTCAAGATGTCCCCTAAATGTATAAAAAATTTCAGAATCAAACCCATCCGTTGGCCTAGTCAAAATATTTTTCTAAGATAGGTGGACAGAACTGCCAGTTTTTGAACTGAAACTGAAATCCTAATTTTATGCCTGAAAACAACCCCTCGGTTTTTGGCCTAATTGAATAATCAAACAATGTCTAAAAATTATAAAAATTATATGGAATTAAAGCTACGGATGTCTAGTTTAACATATTAAAAATTTAGAATTTTTGGGATTAAAAATGAATTAATATTGATTTTACAGTCTGCCTAGGTCAGTCTGCCCATGTCCAGTAATATCCTAACTTAGGGGTTTTCACAAATTTTAAATCCCAAATGTTATTAAACATTTTAAAATCTTTTTGTGACACACTAAAATGATTGGATGATTCTATCTAGACCTAGACTAATCATATGTTTTGATTATAGGATTTATTTGACGTTCTTGCTTGATTGGTGGATCACGTTAGCGCAACGCTTGTGCGATAATCGAGGTAGGACTTTCTAGCCTTTTCTAGGAGTAGTCAAGTGTTTTAAATTTCCCTGTTTTATCGATGGCATGCTGTTTTCAGTTTATGAAATTATTATACTGTTTTTGATGAAATAAATGCATGCAACATGTTTTGTAATAAATGTGTATTTTAAAGCGTGTTTTGATTAATGGCATAATATAACTTGGTAAATACCATCTTTTGAATAATCCGGTGAACATAATTGAGCTCTAGTTCACGATCATTGTAAATGATGCGTGCGTTCCAAAGTTGACGCCATGGGGGAAGGTCCCTAAACCTGCGCAGGGCCGTTCGGCCTATTTAGACTGTAACGAGATGATCTAGGATAATTCAATTCGAGGCACATATATTATAGCTACGACAAGTCCTCACTCAAAATATGATGGTTTATTTTAATGATTTGTTCTTTTAATATTGGGGCACGTATATTGTAGCTATGCTAAGTCCTCAGCAGAATAAAACTTGTATTAAAAATGTTTTCACAAAATTGTTGATTATTTTTGGAAATGGTTATTATGCCATGTATTCTTAAATTGTTAATTATTTTTTTGAAACGAATATTGTGTCACACTTTTAAATGTTACCTGTTTAATCCACCTTTGTTTCTGTCCTACTGAGCCAGCGCTCACGTCCCTTTTTTCTTTGTGATTTCGAAATGACTACTTCCAGGTGCGGGAGGTAGCAGTTCCGAAAATCGTTGTGCTATCCGTTTCTACCGAAGATGATGTTATCCATTTTCCCCATCTTCTTCCTTCTGTTTCTTATTCTGATATAATGAGATATTAAGTTTGGACTTTACTTCACGTTATTTAAATTTCATGCTTGAGAATATTTTATGGTTGGTAATTTCTTTTGAAGACCGATTTTGTGTTTGGTTTCTGCATTAAAAAGTATTTATTTTCTACTTTGTTTTATTTTGTGGTTATGATGCTACTTTATAAATAATTAGGCTTAGCTAAATTATAATGTTGACCCGTTTTTCGTAATAAATATTTTCCTTAAATCCCGGGTTGATATTATGATTTGGCTGCCATGTCACGTGTCTAAATTTCGGGCCGTGACAAAACCTCCACCACATTGTTGGAGGGGCGGTACGCCAAAGGTGGTTTCATTACCATCTTTTATTTACAATTCTAACCAAGTGATATTAATCATCATCTCAAGGTCAATAACCTCTGTTGCCCGTAGGTCTTACATATTCTCTTTTTAAGGGTGTGTCTTGAATTCAGTTACACTCTTTCCATAGTGTAACCACAGTACATTTCTCTTTTTCTCATTATATGGAATGTGTTATTCTAACTATTCCCCTAGTGCCCGTAGGACTTAACATCTAATGTATAATTAGTATATAATAAAATATCACAGTATTTCATATTGCAGACATGAAAATGCTTGAACCTACCATAACTGCAATAGTGTCCACCCTCGAAAATCCTCTGTAGTTTTCATATCTTCTCTAATTTGCGTTCCTACAGACATAATATTGTCTGTTAATACCTATCATTAATTATCACTTTGGATTTATTCATTTTATTATGAATTTTACAACACATTTCAACTCTTTATGTGATACACGGCTTGCAACACGCCCGTATTCAAATCCGTATACCACTCGGGTTTACACTACACGGTTGTGTTCCATAGTACATGCCCGTGTACTTTATAATTTTTAGATTTTAATCTTAAAATCTTTATTATGGCCTCTAGAATCTTATTTTAAACATTCTAGATCCTTTACGATCCTTTCCGAGCCTTTTAGAAATTTTTGGTCAAAATGACCATTTTGCCTCTGACGGGTCTCGGGACCGTAACAATTTTGTTCTACCATTTTTCTAGGATTTTCTAAGCCCAAATATCATAAAATAATATTTCTTAGGCTTCGGTATATTTTTACAGCATTATTTGCTACAAAATTGATAACTATTCATCCGACACCTAGGGTTGTTTCTTGTTTTTCTAGCATTTTAGAGCCTCAAATGGACATTTCACTACTCTTGAAACGTTTCTCATCCCATTCCCGAGCCTTGGTTTTCGAAAGACTCGGGTTTTCCATCTCGTCCTTAATTTTTTCCCCCTCGTTTCCTAAAATACCCCTAACATGAATTTTCCCCCGTTCTTGGTATTTTAGTCACTGAAGGGTCGATTTACTATTTTTTTTGGGTTTCATTTTCTGTTGTCAGTTCTAACATGCCTAAGGGTCTCGGTTTCATTTCCGAGCCTATATTGTTATCCACTATTTCCCAAAATGCCCTTATGCCATTTTAGAAATTTTGATAGTATTTCTACTTGTATTTTTAGGTTTTCCCAGCGTTAGGTACACCTCAGAACCATTGTACTTGCCACGTACTATACCAGAGGCCTATTTTATGCAAAGTTACCTAACTTTGCATAAAAATTTTCCACAATAACTTTGCATAAAAATTTTCCACAATAACCATCATTCATACTCAACATAAATTCATCTATTTTACTTAATTATAGCCATGATTTCCATGGTATTCAACACCACAAAATTTTGTTCCATTTAACTCAATTGTCACATTTAATTTCTAAGGTTTTTAATGCATATATCAACATCAAAACCTAAGAAAATTTTCTTTTAAACCTAGCATATGCCACGGTTTTCATACTCTAAAACCATAGGAAAAATTTTCTCATTCCTAGGGTTCTTATTACACATTCGTTATCATTTTTTCATCACCAAAATTTCCCATTTCTCATGCATATTGGCCACAGGTTTCTCAAAGAAACTTGCAAAAAATTTGCTTGTTTCTTGATTCTAACACATGCTTTCATCACTAGAACACCAAACAACAAAATACTAAAACCAAACATCAAATTTTCAACATTTTTCCTACACCCAACATGCACGGATTTCTTGAAGAAATTCAGGGAAAAATATATCAAATTGGAAGCTCACCTTATCAACTTGTTTCCTTGCAACTTAGGCCAGGACTGGAGGCTAATTTGGTGTAAAATTTTTGACAAAATTTGGCTTGAAATGGAAGAAAGCTCACAGTTTTGGAGGGCAAGAGTTTGGCTGAAAATTTTTATTTTTCCATATGAATTTCATGCCTATTTATAGACAAAAAATGGAGGACCAATTAGCAAAATTTTCCAAAAATTTGGAAATTGTTCAAGGGCTTTTTGGCTAACTTTTTGGGGGTCAAAATTTAAAATTTTTGCTCATTTTTTCTAGGTTTGGCCGAACCCCTTTTTAGCATTTTCCTTAAAATTTTTTTAAGCTATTTTGGCTTAATCTTGGCATTTGATCAAAGATTCCTTAAATCCTAGCCATATATGTCACCAAACTTACTTAACAAGTTTTAATTTCTTATTAATGACATCATAAATATGATGTCATATATGGCATCATTTAATTAATCCATGAATTAATTCGTGGTCAAAGTTTGATCGAAAGTCAAACCGAACGAAAATTTACCAAAATCGTGTAGGTGGGTTCTGGCGCCTTCGGTGCAATCGGTCTGCCTTATTTTGCTTCTGTTTGATCAGAATTCATTACTGTAAAATTTCATCTTTTAGTGCACTTCGGTGCACTCTCCAGGGTTTTTAGCTCCATTTTCCAGCCGTCTCACCCGATTCTGTTTGGGAAGATTTTCCATCTCCGAACTTACACTCTTTAACACTATCAGAACATTTTAATAGTATTCTCAATAGTATTAAAACACAACTTTTTCACATTTTATACATTAAAATTGTTATATACATACAATTTTAATTCATTCCAAGAATCTAAAAATTCTTGGTTATCACATTCACCCCTCCTTATAGAATTTTCATCCCTGAAAATTTAGAACAAGTAGGGGTACAATTTTCTAATCTCATCCTGGCATTCTCATGTAGCCTCTTCGATCTTGTGATTTTTCTACAGCACTTTGACTAATGGGATCGTCTTGTTTCGTAAGACTTTGTCTTCGCACGCCAGAATTTGTATAGGCTTTTCTTCGTACGTTAGGTCTTCCTAGATCTGGATTGGTTCATGGTTCAGTACATGGGATGGATCTGATATGTACTTTCACAACATTGACATGTGAAACACATTATGCACTACCGACATTTGTGGAGGTAATGCCAATTTATAGGCAACCTTCCCAATGCGTTCGATGATCTCATATGGCCCAATATATCTTGGACTCAATTTTCCTCTCTTACCAAACTGCATTATTCCTTTCATCGGTGAAACTCTTAAAAATATGAAATTCCCTTCGTTAAACTCTAGGAATCTTCATTGTTTGTCTGCATAGCTCTTTTGTTGGTTCTGTGCTATCTTCATTTGTTGTTGTATCTTTACAACTGCATCAGTTGTTTCTTACACAAAATCTATCTTGTGTAGCTGCTTTTCTTGTAGATTGTACTAGTGGACAGGTGATCTATACTTGCTTCCATATAAAGCTTCATAGGGTGCCACACCTATGGAAGCTTGGTAGTTATTGTTGTACGAAAACTCTACCAATAGAAGTTTCTTGTTCCAGCCTCTCGGGAAATCTATTGTACATGCACGAAGCATGTCTTCAACCATTTGAATCGTCCATTTAGGTTGCCTGTCTGTTTGTGGATAAAATACTGTACTTAGACGCACTTCCATTCCCATGGCTTCTTGCATGCACTTCTAAAAATTTGAAGTGAATCGTGCATCACGATCTGATACAATGTACTGAGGAACTCCATGTAACCTGACGATGTGGTTAACATATAAGTTCGCTAACTTTTCCAGTGAAAAAGTCATTTTCACTACTATGAACCTTGTCGTCTTTGTCAATCTATCGACAATAACCCAAATGGCATCATAGCCTTCTCGGGTTTTCGACAATCCTACCACAAAGTCTATTGTAATATGTTCCCATTTCCATTTGGGAATCTCTAACGGCTTTAACATTTCGTCTGGATGTCGGTGTTCAGCTTTCACTTGTTGGCACGTCATACATCGGCTCACAAATTCAGCGATGTCTTTCTTCATCCCTTTCCACCAGAATTGTAATCTCAAATCCTAGTACATCTTATTGGCTCTGGGATGCCCTAAATATGGAATTTCGTGGGCTTCTGCCATAATCCGCCTTCTTAATCCTTCATAATTGGGAACATGAATTCTTCCCTGATGTAGGATCAATTCCTCTTTGGATACTCCTTCCTGAGGACTTTCTAGATTGGGATCTCGGTTTTGAGCCTCTCTAATGTCCTCATATAACGATGATTCCAATTGAAGTGCAGCCAATCTTCTAGATATTAGCTCCAACTTTAATGCATTGATCTCATGGTACAATGGCCTTGGAAGTTTTCCAATCGACAGTTGCTGTGAAACAGCAGATTTTCTACTTAACGTATCTACAACACGATTGGCTTTTCCGGAATGGTAGAGGATCTCGTAATCATAATCCTTTACTAGCTCCAACCATCTCCTTTACCGCATATTCAGCTCCTTCTACGTGAAGAAGTACTTTAAACTTTGGTGGTCAGTATAAATCTGACACTGAGCTCCATATAAATAGTGTCGTCAAATCTTCAGTGCGAACACTACTATGGCAAGTTTTAGATCATGTGTGGGATAATTTCTCTCATGGTCCTTTAATTGACGTGAGGCATAAGTAATCACCTTATCGCCTTGCATCCAGATAGCTCCTAATCCTATCTTTGACGCGTCACTGTAAATCACGAACATCTCCCCTTCAGTAGGAATTGTAAGTATTGGCACACTTGTTAATTGCCTTTTTAGCTCTCGGAAGCTTCTTTCGCACTCCTCAGTCCACTCATACTTCCTCTTTTTACGTGTAAGAGCCGTGAGAGGTGTAGCGAGTCGTGCGAATCCCTCTACAAATCTTCTATAATAGCGGGCTAAACCCAAGAAACTCCGTATTTCTGTCACGTTCTTAGGTGTAGGCCATTCATTGATCGCCTCCACTTTCATAGGATCCACAATGATTCCTTCCTTGGAAACCATATGTCCAAGGAAATGAACTCTATCTAGCCAAAATTCATACTTAGAGAATTTTACATAGAGTTAATTCTTCCTTATCGTCTGTAGGAAAATCCTCAGGTGTTCTTCGTGCTCCTCATGAGTCTTTGAATATATAAGTATTTCATCAGTAAACACAATGAAAAACTTATCTAGATATTCCTTGAAGACTATTCATTAGGTCCATAAATGTAGCTGGCACATTTGTTAACCCAAACGGCATCATAAGAAATTTGTAATAACCGTAACGGGTCCTAAATGCTGTCTTGTGGATGTCGCTTTCCTTGATCCACAACTGATGATATCCTGATCGTAGATCAATCTTGGAGAATACCACTGTACCCTTGAGCTGATTGAACAAATCATCAATTCTAGGTAGCGGATACCTATTCTTGACAGTGACCTTGCCCAACTCCGGTAGTCGATGCACATACGAAGCGTACCATCCTTCTTCTTGACAAACAACACCAGAGCACCCCATGGGGAATAGGTCGGATGGATGAATCCCTTATCAAGAAGCTCTTTCAGTTGCTCTTATAGCTCCTTTAACTCCACCAGTGCCTTCCGGTATGACACCTTTGAGATAGGTGCAGTTCTTGGCATCAATTCGATCTTAAAGAAGATCTCTTGTTCTGTCGGTAGTCTGGGTAATTCTTCTGGGAAGACATCGAGGAACTCGTTCACAATCAGAACATCTCCAGGTAGAAGCTTTTGTTCCTCTGTCACATCCATTATGTATGTTAAGCATCCAGCACAATCGCTAGATATTAGCTTTCTTGCTTTCATCGACAGTGACCTTGTGGATAATTTGAAATCATCATAGGTATTACATAATCATCATCCTAATCATCATAGGTATCGCTAGATAATTGTGCATAATGGTTCTACATAGGTATCACTATCATAAGCTTTAATGTATGCCATATTTTCTTTATTCGGTAGTATAATGGTATGTGCTTTCACATTACTCTAACTGGTTATTATTCATATTACCTTAACCGATTACTATTCATAATCTCTAATTAATTACTATTCATATTACCCTAACCAAAAACACTACACTTAGTGTTAGTGTCGATTATGCTCAATTATGGCTTTTGTCATATTATTGACTATTCTCTCTATTTAGCGTCGAGCTCATTATAGCGTACCGATAGTTTATCTTGCGCACTGACTAAGAGGGCCTAGGGAGCGACCCTAGAGTTTCTTCCTCTCCAGCCCTTATTGTGTCCCCGTAGGATCTGAAAAACCTCCACCACAATGTTGGAGGGGTGGTATGCATTAAATTGTTTTATTACCATCTTTCAATTATAATTCTGACCAAGTGACATTAATCGTCACTTTAAGGTCACTAACCTCCATCGCCCGTAGGCCTTAGATATTCTTTTCCTTTTATTTTGTGGGACATGTTATACCTAATCCCCAAATGTCTATAAGACTTGATACCTAATGTACAACTTGTACATAATAAAGTAATATAGTATTTCATGTTGTAGACATGAAAATGCTTGAACTTACCACCCCTGCGATAATGTCCACTTCTAGAACTCCTCCACAGTTTTATCTCTAGTTTGGGTTCCTATAGACATAGTATTATTTGTTAATACCTTTTATTAATTATCACTTTGAATATATTTATCTTGTGATAAATTTTATAACACAATTTAACTTTTATGTGGTATATGATCTGAAACACGCCCGTGTCCCTGCCCGTGTACCTCTCGGGGTTGCTTTACACGGTCGTGTTTCAACGTACAAGCTCATGTACTATTAAACTCTAGATTTTTAATTCTAAAATCTTTATTTTGGGTCCTAGAGTTTTATTTAAGTCATTCTAGATCTTTTATGATCCTTTCCGAGCCTCTTGGAAAATTTTAGTCAAAATGACCAATTTGCCCCTGACAGGTCTGGGACCGTAACTATTTCGTTCTATCATGTTTTCTCAAATTTTCTAAGCCCAAATTTCTTAAAATAATATTCCATAGGCTTTTGTGTCATTTTCCCACTTTATATGCTACAAAATCTCAATTATCCATTTTCTGACCCTCAATTAGTATTCATCCATCACGTAGGGTTATTTCTCGTTTTTCTAGCATTTCGGAGCCTCAAATGTGCATTTCACTACTCCTGAAACGTTTTTCATCCTGTCCCCAATCCCCGGTCCTTGAGGGCCTCAGGTTTCCTATCCCGATCTAATCTTTCCCCCTCATTTCCTAAAATACCCCTAACATGAAATTTTTTCCCGTTTCAGGCATTTTAGCCATTAAGGGTCGGTTTACTATTCCTCTTAGGTTGATTTTCCATTTTCAATCCTAATCCACCGAGGGGTCCCGGTTTCCTTCCCGACTCCAATATTTTTACCCCTTGTTTCCCGAAATGCCCTTATGCCGTTTTAGAAATTTTGGCAGCATTTCTGCTTGTATTTTTAGGTTTCCCCAGCATTAGGTACACCTCAGAACCTTTATACCTGCCACGTACTATACCAGAGGCCTATTTTATACAAAGTTACCAAATTTTGTATAAAATTTTTTTACATTAACCAATATTCAGAACTCAGCACATATCATACATAGCCTCGGCTTGTCATGTCAATCATCACCAAATATTTTTTCATTGCCATAGTCAATTATCACATATTATTTTTAGGTTTTCAAATGTACATATCAATATCAAAACCCAACAAAATTTTCATTCGAGTCCTAGCATTAACCACAGATTTTTCATGCTAAATCACATAGAAAATTTTGTTTTCTTTCTTAGGGTTTTTATCAACATTTATAATCATTGAGCAACACTAAAATTTTTCTACTTTCTAGTGTTTATCACCCACAGATTTTAGCATGAAAATGCATCACAATTTCTTGTGTCTTGATTCTAATTCATTCTTAATTCAATATATTACCAAATGAACATAAACCATCAAGCAAATCATCAAATTTTCCACCCTACAAGGCCACAGATTTTTTTCATGGAAACATGCAAAATTTTTGCTTGTTTCTTAAACCTAATTCATGCTTTAATCTCTAAAACACCAAACCAATTATAATATCAATAAAACATCAATTTTTTTTCAATGTTTCTACACTTCCATACCCATGGATTTTCACTAAGAAAACACATGAAAAATGCTTCAATTTAGAAGCTAACCTTATGAACTTGTTCCCTTGCAACCTTGGTTATGATTGAAGGCTATTTTGGTGTGAAATTTTTACAAATTTTGGCTTAAAATGGGGAGGAAACCCATGGATTTTTACTGCTGGAAATTGGCAAGAATTTGGCCAAGTTTCTCTATTTTTTTGAATGAATTTTGAAGCCTATTTATAGGCAAAAGTAAGGGACCTTTTGGAAATTTTTTTCCAACAATTTCCTATTTGTTCAAGGACTAAAATACAATATTTTTGGGCCAAAAATAAAATTTTTTTGCTGCCCTCTTTCTAGGTGGCCGAATGGCATTTTTCAAAATTTTTAAATTTTTTTTCCATGTCTTTTTGGCTAGATCTTGGCCATTGATCAAAAAGACAATAAATCCTAACCTTACACCTTGCCAAAATACTTTCCAAGCCTTAAAAAAACTATATTTATGACATCATAATTATGATGTCATCCTATAATATTAAGGGATTAATTCATTAATTAATTTGTAGTCAAATTTTGACCGAAAGTCAAACAGAACGGAACTTTACCGAAATCGCGTAGGCAGGTTCCGGGCACCTTCGGTGCGATCAGTTTGTTTTATTTTGCTTCTGTTTGGTCAAAATTCTCTATCATAAATTTCTATCGTTTTAGTGTATTTCAGTGCACTCTCTAAGGTTTTTGGCTTTGTTTTCAAACCGACTCACCCGATTCTGTTCGGTAAGATTTTCCATCCCCGAACTCACTCACTTTAACACTACTGGAACATTTTTACAGTATTCACAACAGTATTAAAACACAATTTTTTCATATTTTATTCATTAAAATTGATACATACATACAATTTTAATCTACTCTGAGATTTTAAAATTCCTGGTTATCACATTTACCTCTCCTTATAAAATTTTCGTACTTGAAAATTTAGAACAAGTGGGGGTACAAATTTCTAATTTCGTCTTCTAGCTCCCATGTAGCCTCTTCAACATTGTGATTTCTCCACAATACTATGACTAATGAGATTGTTTTATTCCTCAAAACTTTCCCTTCTCGTGCCAGAATTTGAACAGGTCTCTTCTCATAAGTCAGATCTTCCTGAATCTGGATCAGTTCATATTTCAACACATGGGACGGATCTGATATATACTTCCGCAGCATCGACATGTAAAACACATTATGTACTGCTGACATTTCTGGAGGTAGTGCCAGTCTTTAGGCAACTTTACTAATGCATTCGATAATCTCGTATGGTCCAATAAATCTTGGACTTAATTTTCCTTTCTTTCTGAACCGCATTATTCCTTTCATCGGCGAGACTCTTAGGAATACGAAATCCCCTTCATTGTATTCTAGGGATCTTCGTCTTTTGTCTGCGTAGCTCTTCTGTCGGCTCTAGCCTATCTTTATTCATTGTTGTATTTTTGTATCTGCATCCATTGTTTCTTGTACAAAATCTATCTTATGCAGTCATTTTTCTTGTAAATCATACCAATGAATCGGTGATCTACATTTCCTTCCATATAGAGCTTCATAGGGTGCCATGCCTATCGAGGCTTAGTAGCTGTTATTATACGAAAACTCTACCAATGGAAATTTCTCGTTCCAGTTCCTCGGGAAATCTATTGTACACGCATGCAGCATGTCTTCTAGTGTTTGAATGGTTCGTTCAGATTGCCCTTCTGTTTGTGGATGAAATGTTGTGCTCAGATGCACTTCTATTCCCATAGCTTCTTGCACATATGTCCAGAAATTCGAAGTGAATTGTGGATCGCGATCTGACACAACGAATTTAGGAACTCCATGTAACCTGACTATATGGTTCACTTACAAGTTCGCTAACTTTTCCAATGAAAAGGTCATTTTCACAGCAATGAACCTTGTCATCTTTATCAATCTATCAGCAATAATCCAGATAGCATCATAACCTTCTCGGGTCTTTGGCAGTCCTACCACAAAGTCCATCGTAATATGTTCCCATTTCCATTCATGAATCTCCAACGATTCTAGTTTTCTGCCTGGATGACGATGTTTAGCCTTAACCTTTTGGCACATCATGCATCTACTTACAAATTTCGCAATGTCCTTCTTCATCCCTTTCCACCAGAATTGTAGCTTCAAATCCTGGTACATCTTACTGGCTCCGGGATGTATTGAATATGTTGTTTCATGGACTTCTGCCATAATTCATCTTCTTAATCCTTCATCATCTGGAATTTGAATTCTTCCCTGATGTAAGATTAATCCATCTTTGGACACTTCCTCTTGAGGACTTGTTAGCTTCAGGTCTCATTTATGAGCCTCTCTGATATCCTCATACAGTGTTGATTCCAACTGTAGTGTAGCTAGCTTTCCGGTTATCAGCTCTACCTTCAACATGTTGATTTCTTGCTGCAATGGCTTTGGAAGTTTTCCAATCGACAGCTGTTGCGAGACGGTAGATTTTCTGCTTAATGCATCTGCAACACGATTGGCTTTTCCAAGATGGTAGAGAATTTCACAATCATAGTCTTTTACTAGCTCTAGCCATCTCCTTTGCCGTATATTAAGCTCTTTTTGTGTGAATAAGTACTTTAAACTTTAGTGGTCAGTATAAATCTGACACTAAGCTCCATACAGATAGTATCACCAGATCTTCAATGTGAACACTACTACGGCAAGTTCCAAGTCATGCGTGGGATAATTTCTTCCATGGTCCTTTAATTGATGCGGGGCATAGGCAATTACCTTGTCACCTTACATCAAGACAGCTCCTAATCCCATCTTTGAGGCATCACCGTAAATGACGAACATCTCCCCTTCAGTAGGAAGTGTAAGTATCGGCGCGCTTGTTAGTCATTTCTTTAGTTCTTGGAAGCTCTTTTCGTACTCTTCGGTCGACTCATACTTCTTTTCCTTATGTGTAAGAGCCGTGATAGGAGCGGTGAGTCATGCGAATCCTTCAACAAATCTTCTATAATAGCCAGCTAAACCTAAAAACTTCATATTTCCGTCACGCTCTTAGGTGCGGGCCATTCGTTGATTGCCTCAACTTTCGCAGGATCCACAACGATTCCTTCCTGAAAAACCACATGTCCAAGAAAATGTACTCTATCTAGCCAAAATTCACATTTAGAAAATTTGGCATAGAGTTGATACTTCCTTATCGTCTTTAGGAGAATCCTCAGATGTTTTTCATGTTCTTCGCGAGTCTTTGAATATATGAGTATGTCATCGATAAACACCATGACAAACTTATCTAGATGTTCGTTAAAGACTCGACTCATCAAGTCCATAAATGCGGCTGGCCCATTTGTTAACCCAAATGGCATCATAAGAAATTCGTAATGACAATAGCGAGTCTGAAATGTGGTCTTTTGGATATCACTCTCCTTGATCAGCAGTTGATGGTATCTTGAACGTAGATCGATCTTCGAAAACACCACTGCGCCCTTGAGTTGGTCAAACAAGTCGTCAATTCTAGGTAATAGATACCTATTCTTGACAATGACTTTGTTCAACTCCCTGTTGTCAATGCACATGTGAAACGATCCATCCTTCTTCTTGACGAACAAAATGGGAGCACCCCATGGGGAATAGCTCGAAAGTATAAATCCTTTGTCAAGAAGCTCCTTCAACTACTCTTGTAACTTTTTTAATTTTGCCGATGCCATTCGGTATGGTGCCTTTGAGATAGGTGCAGCTCCTGCATCAGCTCGATCTCAAAGGAAATTTCTCGTTCAGGTGGCAATCCTGGTAATTCCTCTGGGAAGACATTAATGAATTCCTTCATAATAGGGGTTGAAGCTTCCATTCCTTCATCACATCCACTATGCATGCTAAGTATCCAGCACAACTGCTCGACATTAGCCTACTTGCTTTCATCGAGTTAATTATTATCTTCCTCAATTTACGTGACGTATCGAGGTATTCAAATCCATCTTCCTGGTCGGGTTGGAACTTTATCTTTCGCTTACGACAATTGATCATGGCTTGATACTTCCCTAGGAAATCCATTCCTAGTATCACATCATAATCGGCAAGCTCCATCACGATCAATTCTGCACACAACTGTTAGGAAATACCCTAAGCATTAGAGACATTTTGATGTATTTATTTTGAACTGGATAATAAAATTATATATAGAGGTTATTCATTACATTGCTATATGTCCTCGTTTTATTTACATGTTAAAGTAAATGTAAGCAAATATGGCTCCCTGACTGCTTGTGTTAAACTGTTAGAACGTTGCATACAATGGACTTTTGTATGCGAGAAGACAATGTTCTAAAGTTAGCTGTCTAAACTATGGTCTGTAGTCTATGGGGTTAGACCGAGCATCTAACTCATGTTAAGACTATTATGTTGTCTAAAGCCTTCGAGGGGACGGTTTGTCTTGACTGTCTAGAGCTGGACTCCCAAGTAGAGACATAGATATGTTGCTTGATGGTGACATATTAGACCAGGACTAAAGCGTGATTGATCTATGAAGTTCGCTTTGAGTGGATCAATCTGCTTTTGACGTTCATTGTGTAGCAACCTTAATCCTGAGTAAAAGGACAGCTTCATGTATATGACTTGTGTACTTTGATGTTCCAATGGCAAAAGCATCTCAAAGGTAGTAAGCTTATAGATTGGTTCGTTGGGTGCATGACTTGTATACGATGAAGGGTTCATTTACAGATATCAGAATCATAGCTCTAATGAGGAGTTAAGGGTATCCTCTTAAAAGCATTATACTGAATGTGAAAATGGACAAAGCCTTGGGTCGTCTGCTGGGCGGATGACTTCTTATTCACATATGGTGAATAATCATTTTCTCTATTCGGTAGTATAATGGAACTTTAAGATAGCCTGATCAGTAGGATTAAACGAACTTTGGCCTAAGGTGGATCATGGATATCATATGAGGGTTTTGCATACATGACAAGGTCATTGGACGATAGCTTGTCACAGGCTTACGTAATACGGTATATAATTGGGAGATCAGTTTCAGGTTTATAGTGGTATGACTCTGAAATTAGTGATCATATGATTGAGTTGTTCGGTAAAGAATGATGATCATATGGATTTGCGGGAGCCCGATTATATGTGTCCAATCAGTCCCTCTACTAGCTCCACATAATTCCTTAACGTTTGGCAAATGATTTGTGTATGCTCTTGGCTGGTTTATTATGCATGGATGGTGTTGACACAGGATTAGGATGGTAGTGTCACGGCCCAAAATTTAGACACGTGACACGACAGCCAAATCATAGTATCAACCCGAGATTTAAGCAAAATCATTTATTATGAAAAGCAGGTCAACATTATAATTTAGCTAAGCCTAATTATTTATAACGTAGCATCATAACCACATAATAAAATAAAGTAGAAAATAAATACTTCTTAATGTGGAAATCAAACACAAAATCGGTCTTCAAAAGAGATTACCAACCATAAAATATTCTCAAGCATGAAATTTAAATAACGTGAAATAAAGTCCAAACTTAAAGTCTCATTACATCAGAACGAGAAACAGAAAGAAGAAGATGGAGAAAACGGATAGCATCATCTTCAGTAGAAACGGATAGCTCAACGATTTTCGGAACTGCTACCTCCCGCACCTGGAAGTAGTCATTTCGAAATCACAAAGAAAAAGGGACGTGAGCGCTGGCTCAGTAGGACAGAAACAAAAGTGGATTAAACAGGTAACATTTAAAAGTATGACATAATATTCGTTTTCAAAAAAATAATTAACAATTTAAGAATACATGGCATAATAATCATTTCCAAAAATAATCAACAATTTCATGAAAACATTTTCAATACAAGTTTTATTCTGCTGAGGACTTAGCGTAGCTGCAATATACGTGCCCTAATATTAAAAATAATAAATCATTAAAATAAACCATCATATTTTGAGTGAGGACTTGTCGTAGCTATAATATACGTACCTCGAATTGAATTATCCTAGATCATCTCGTTACGGTCTAAATAGGCCGAACGGCCCTACGCAGGTTTAGGGACCTTCCCCCATGGCGTCAACTTTGGGATGCATGCATCATTTACAATGATCGTGAACTAGAGCTCATTTATGCTCACCAGATTATTCAAAAGATGGTATTTACCAAGTTATATTACGCCATTAATCAAAACATGCTTTAAAATACACATTTATTACAAAACACGTTGCATGCGTTTATTTCATCAAAAACAGTATAATAATTTCATAAACTGAAAACAGCATGCCATCGATAAAACAGGGAAATTTAAAACACTTGACTACTCCCAGAAAAGGCTAAAAAGTCCTACCTCGATTATCGCACAAGCGTTGCGATAACGTGATCCACCAATCAAGCAAGAACGTCAAATAAATCCTATAATCACAACATATGATCAGTCTAGGTCCAGACAAAATCATCCAATCATTTTAGTGTGCCACAAAAAGATTTTAAAATGTTTAATAACATTTGGGATTTAAAATTTATGAAAACCCCTAAGTTAGGATATTACTGGACATGGGCAGACTAACCTAGGCTGACTGTAAAATCAATATTAATTCATTTTTAATCCCAAAAATACTAAATTTTTAATATGTTAAACTGGACATCCGTAGCTTTAATTCCATATAATTTTTATAATTTTTAGACATCGTTTGGTCATTCAATTAGGCCAAAACCCGAGGGGTTGTTTTCAGGCATAAAATCAGGGTTGCAGTTTCAGTTCAAAAACTGGCAGTTCTGTCCACCTATTTTAGAAAAATATTTTGACTAGGCCAACGGATAAGTTTGGTTCTCAAATTTTGCAGGCATTTAGGGGACATCTCGAAATTAATTTTAGGCTCAAGATTCACTCAAAAATCATTTTTAAACCTCAAGTTAGGCCTGACACAAACTTACTGTTTATATGGTAATTTTCCAGATTTCCGTTTTTCCTGTCCGAATTTCAATTAGCCTCAAACCAATTCAATTTTCATCCAATGATCACGAAATTTCATGGAGAACCTTATTTATATGTCATTAACACAACTCAAGAATCAAATTGGCAAAAATCATAAAATTTACACATGTGATAATAGGGTTTTTGAAAGGGGATCAATGAGGCAAAATTTTTAGGGTTTTAGAGAGAGAAATCACACCTTGTTTGTGCTGCACTATTTTTGATGCTTGGTCTCATTTTTGGCTGAATTTGTGTGAGTGTTGGAGTCTTCAAAACAGTAGGGAAAACAGTGGAGAAAAACCATAAAAATTTCGGATTTAAAATCAAAAGGAGAAAGAAGGAAAATGTTGATTTCTCACCTTGTTTTTGTCTCAAAAGTTGTTGAATCTTTGAGCTGCCTTTAGGTAGGTTTTTGCTTGCTGTTTTGGTGTGTTTTGGGAGAGAAAAATTCAGAGAGGAAAGAAGGGAAAGCTGGCCGAAATTTTGAGAGTGAAAGGAAGGGTGAATGAGAGTTAAAAGAGGGTTTTTATACTAGGTTTTTCTTTCCTTTTTGCTTCCTTGTTTGGCCGAATCTTTTGAGAGGCAAAAGGGAAAGTTTTTGTGCTGTTTTGAGGCTAGGGTTTTTCTCTCTTATTTCTCCTTAAGTGGCCGGATTTATCCATTAGTTTTTAAGGAAAAATAATTTGAATTTTGATTGTGTTTTGACCTAGCTTTTAATTCAAATCAAATCTCCTTTATTTCCTACACTTTATGGCCGAATTTCTTCTTTATATTTAATGGATGAAATTTGAGTTTGAATCCTCCTTGGATTTGTGGGATTTAAATTTTAATTAAAATCCCAAGTAATGGCCGAATATTTTAGGGTTTTTGAAGTTAAAATTGTTGACTTTTTGAGTGAAATTTGACTAGGAAACCAACCTAGGGTTTCCAAAAGATTTTTAATTAATTTTTGGCACACTAATTTTATTTAAATTATATATTGACCCTTAAATAAAATTTAAGGCGTCACAAATATCTACCACTGAAAATAGTTTCGCCCTCGAAACTTTAAGAATTACTCCACACTAAAGAAGAGAATAAGAATATGAATAACTTCTCATTTCATTAAGCAATCTAAATGCACCTTTCAAAATATATAGTAGTATATCTACCACTATGAACAGAGTAGGGTCACAAAACAAACTTAGGTTGACTACATTACATGTACTCTACTGCTTAGCGAACCATTCAGCATGGTTCTCGCGCATATCTTTCTCGATTTCCCATGTGGGTTCCTCTTCACCATGGTTACTCCAAAGAACCTTCACCATGGGTATTGTTTTCGTTCTCAGCTGCTTGACCTTACGATCCAAAATCTTCACCGGAACCTCGATGTAAGAGACATCTGGTTGGATTTCTACATCATCTGTTGAAATGACTTCGGACTCTGTTCGTGCACTCTTCCTCAGCATCGATACATGGAAAACATTGTGCACTCCCAAGGTGTCGGGTAACTTCAGCTCATATGCAACCTTACCAACTCTGCGTATGATCTCGAAAGGTCCAATGTAACGTGGTGCTAGCTTCCCTTTAACTCCGAAATGAGAGATACCTTTCTTTGGTGACACCTTTAGCATTACAAACTCTCCGACCTCGAACTCTAATGGCTTTCTGCGTTGATCTGCATAGCTCTTCTGTCGACTCTGTGCTGTTAGAAGTCGTTGTTTGATGATGGCAATCTTCTCGTACTGGTCTAGGATCATATCGGGTCCACCCACTGGTGCTTCCTGGTTGTCAACCCAATAGATGGGTGATCGACAAGGCTTTCCGTATAACACTTCAAAGGGCGCCATTCCGATACTTGCTTGATAACTGTTGCTGTATGCGAACTCTGCCATGTAGAGGTGTTTGTTCCATCCATCTCCAAGATCAAGAACGCAGGCACGTAGCATATCCTCGAGAATCTGTATGAGACGCTCCGACTGACCATCTGTCTACGGATGAAAAGCGGTGCTGAAGTTTAGTTCTGTGCCTAGAGTTTCCTGTAGACTTTGCCAAAAGCAAGCATTGAAGTGTGTATCACGATCAGAAACGATCACTGAAGGGACTCCATGCAATCTGACTATGTTCCTTATGTAAAGCTCGGCTAGCTGGTTCCTGCTGCAAGTCGTCTTGAACGGGATGAAGTGTGCGGTCTTTGTGAGACGATCTACAACTACCCAGACTCCATCAGATCCATCCTATGCTCTCGGTAAGCCGGTTAAGAAGTCCATTCCTATACTATCCCACTTCCACCGAGGTATTGGAAGTGGTTGGAGCAGACCTGCGGGTCTCTCCCGTACTGCCTTTACCTTCTGACACGTCAAATAGTTGGCCACGAAGTTCTTCACATCTAACTTCATACCTCTCCACCAAAGCTACCGTCTTAGGTTTTGATACATCTTGTTTCCACCTGGGTGCATGGCGAACCTCGACTGATGAAACTCTGACAAGATCTCCTATATAAGCTCTGGGATGTGTGGCACTGCTAAGCGACCCTCGTTGTAAAGAATTCCACTGGCGTCCATCGACCACTCTGCAACATACTTGCCCTTTAACAATTTATCTCGGATGTCAACGAAACGTGTATCTGCCAACTGATTCTCTTTGATCCTCTGCACGTAGTCTGGTTCCATCACTAAGTTGTACAACACTGGATGACCCTGAACTTCGCCAAAACAAACCTGATAAGCTGTAAGAACTCTGTCCTTTTCCCACTCATCTATCTGCATAGCCATTATAAAAGCATCATGATTAGGATTGGGAACTACCTCTCTTTTCCTACTTAGTGCATCTGCAACCACGTTTGCTTTACCCAGATGGTACTCGACTTGGAAGTCGTAGTCTTGCATGTATTCTACCCATATTCTCTGATGCAGGTTGAGATCTTTCTATGTAGCTAGGTATTTCAAACTCTTGTGATCTGAAAACAGTCTAAAACTGGCACCATACAGATAACAACGCTAAATCTTAAGCATGAAAACTACTGTAGCTAACTCTAGATCGTGTGTAGGGTAGTTTCGTTCATGTTGTTTCAGCTGTCGTGAGGCATAAGTGACAACTCGGTTTTGTTGCATCAAAACTGCTCTAAGACCTTGATGGGAAGCATCGGTGTAGACATCATATACTTGATCCTGATCTGAAATGATAAGGATAGGTGCAGACGTCAAACGACTCTTTAACTCCTGGAAAACTGACTCACAGCTGCTGTCCCAAACGAAAGGTACATCCTTCTTTGTCAGATTGGTGAGGGGAGTGGCGAGCTTGCTGAAGTCCTGTACAAAACGTCGATAATATCCCGCTAAGCCCAAGAAGCTTTGAATATCTGGAACATTCTTCGGTCGTTCCCACTTAAGAATCGCTTCAATCTTGGATGGATCAACTGATATACCGTCTTCTGAGATGATATGCCCGAGAAACTTAACCTCTGTCATCCAAAACTCACATTTTCTTTCTTGGCATACAACTGATGTTCACGAAGAGTCTGTGAAACTATACTGAGATGCTGTGCATGATCTTCACGAGTTCGGGAGTAGATGAGGATGTCGTCGATGAATACGATGATGAACTTATCAAGAAAAGGTCAGAAGACTCTATTCATCATATCCATGAAGGCTGCTGGCGCGTTTGTCAAACTGAAAGGCATTACTAAGAACTCATAACTGCCATACCTTGTTCAGAATGCTGTCTTCGGAATATCCTCCTCTTTAACATGAAGCTGATGATAACCGAATCTCAAATTAACCTTGGAGAAGAAACAAGCTCCACCCAACTGATCGAACAAGTCATCTATACGTGGTAACGGATATTTATTTTTGATGGTCACACTATTGAGCTTTCTGTAATCCACACAGAGACGTAGCGAACCGTCGGCTTTCTTCACAAAAAGGACTGACGAACCCCAAGGTGAGTTACTGTCTCAGATAAAGTCCAGTGATTTCAACTCATCCAGCTGCTTGCTCAATTCCTTCATCTCTAGAGGTGCCATACGATACGGAGCAGAAGCAAAAGGAGCTGTTCCGGGAACTAAGTCGATACGAAACTTTATTTCTTGATGAGGCGGTAAACCTGGAAGAGCTTTTCGAAAAACATCTGGAAAACTATCGACAACAGGTATAGGTTAGGTACTCTTTTCAAAACTGGATCCTTCCACTGCACACAAGGATAAGAAGCAAAGAATACCCTGTCTACTCTTTGACACTAACCTCAGAGCAGATCTATCAACATCTGAAACTAAGCTTAACTGATAGAACACTACATGTCCGAAATCAGTTGTAAAGATAACGCGACGATTACGACAATCAAGCATAATCCCATATCGGGAAAGCCAATCATATCCCAGAATAACATCATAAGCAAACATAGGCATTACCACAAGTGATGCCTCCAAACAAACATCCCCAACATAAACATAGGCTTGACACCCATCACTAACGGTAGTCGTGCCTAATGGGGATTTCACACATAAGGGAGAGTCAAGATTTTACAGTTTTAAACCAAGTGAACGAGTATAATGTTGGGCTATAAAAGAGTGTGTAGCCCCGGTGTCAAACAAAACATGTGCATATGTACCAAGGATAGGAATTATACCATCTAATGCAGTCGATGTATGATCTATCTCCATGCTGTCAGCTCCAAGAGCGTGTACCTGTGGTGCCTTACCACGATTTTGAGCTGTATTCCCTCGCTGGTAGCCCGTACTATGACCCTGTGGTGGCGGTCTCTGATAACTCGGCACTGGGAACTGCTGTAGTGGTGTAGCATGTGGAGCATAAGGTGCAGTGTACTGGCTCATGCGCTGAGGTTGATGGGGAGCCGGAAGCTGAGGGCGCTGTGATTGCGAAGACTGGGAAGTAAACTGTTGCCTCTGTGAAAGACCATTCTCATTCTGCTGATGATGATGTCTATGAGCATTGTCTCTTGACTGTCTCTTCGGGCAGACATTTCTTTTGTGGCCTTCATCACTATACTCGAAGCAGGTAATCACATTCACCCGACCCTGTCGCTATCCAGAAAACTGATGAGAACCCGATCCCTGAGACTGCTAGTTCTTCTGGTAAGGAGTCTGTGGCTTGTGCTGAGGCTTGTTGCGGATTGGTCCAGGCTTGTTTCTGTTACGAGCTTCAAAGAACTCCTTGTCGCCCTCTTCCACTGTCAACGCCTTAGCAACTATCTGCTGGTAGCTATCCCTGATCTGGAACGGTTGTACACCCCTCTTCACATAGAGGCTAAGCCCTTCCTCAAAGCGGAGACACTTAGTAGCTTCATCCAAAACCTGATTCTTCACATACCAGGCCAACTCGGTGAACTTGGCTTCATATTCCCGCACTGACATAGACCCTTGCTTCAAACGGACGAACTCCCTAGCTTTTCTGTCGCAGAACTGAGCTGAAAAGAAACGCTCGTGAAAACGCTCCTCGAAAACTGACCAAGAAGACCTCTGCTCCTCTGTCAAACCATCCTCGATACTAGCCCACTAGGTAGAGGCTAGACCCACCAGCTTGTTGGAAGCAAACTCGACCCAGAACTCTGCAGGTGTGGCGGTCAACTTTAGCTGCTTGCAAATGGCATCAAACCAGTAGTCGACATCCATCTCTGTGCCCGTGCCATCGAAAGTGGGTACGTGAGGCTTAAAGAAAAGAGTTAGGGCTGCCTGTTTAGGATGTATCATAGGCTGGGTAGGTACTACTCCAGAAGTAGGGTTTTCGGTGGTAGGCGTTTGCTGAGGAGTCTGAGAAGAACTCCCTACTCTCTGGGTCTCATTAGGAACAACATTGGCTATAGGAGCTGGGTTAGGTGTTCCAAAAGGTAAGATGGTGAGGAGAGCCTGTATCGCCGCCGTGAGATTCTGCATCACCGTTAGCTGATCATTCGGTGTAGGAACCGCTGTATCCTGACTCCCTTGAGGCTGCGTGTTCTCGGGGTTCTCTTCGTCGTTGCCTCTCTGCTGCCTCTGACTACGCGTGCCAGAACGAGCCATTTTGCTGAATAAGATTGGAGGAAGAGGAAATCCTATAAGCTTCTAAGAGTAAGGAAAACCATGCTTGGGTATTTTGAAAACATTTTGATGAAAACCCTTTTGAAAACCTGGGCTCTGATACCATTATTTGTCACGGCCCAAAATTTAGACACGTGACACGGCAGCCAAATCATAATATCAACCCGAGATTTAAGGAAAAACATTTATTACGAAAAGCGGGTCAACATTATAATTTAGCAAAGCCTAATTATTTATAACGTAGCATCATAACCACATAATAAAATAAAGTAGAAAATAAATACTTCTTAATACGAAAATCAAACACAAAATCGGTCTTCAAAAGAGATTACCAACCATAAAATATTCCCAAGCATGAAATTTAAATAACGTGAAATAAAGTCTAAACTTAAAGTCTCATTACATCAGAATGAGAAACAGAAAGAAGAAGATGGAGAAAACGGATAGCATCATCTTCAGTAGAAACGGATAGCTCAACGATTTTCGGAACTGCTACCTCCCACACCTAGAAGTAGTCATTTCGAAATCACAAAGAAAAAGGGACGTGAGTGCTGGCTCAGTAGGACAGAAACAAAGGTGTATTAAACAGGTAACATTTAAAAGTATGACATAATATTCGTTTTCAAAAAAATAATTAACAATTTAAGAATACATGGCATAATAATCATTTCCAAAAATAATCAACAATTTCGTGAAAACATTTTTAATACAAGTTTTATTCTGCTGAGGACTTAGCGTAGCTGCAATATACGTGCCCCAATATTAAAAATAATAAATCATTAAAATAAACCATCATATTTTGAGTGAGGACTTGTCGTAGCTATAATATACGTACCTCGAATTGAATTATCCTAGATCACCTCATTACGGTCTAAATAGGCCGAACGGCCCTGTGCAGGTTTAGGGACCTTCCCCCATGGCGTCAACTTTGGGACGCACGCATCATTTACAATAATCGTGAACTAGAGCTCAATTATGTTCACCGGATTATTCAAAAGATAGTATTTACCAAGTTATATTATGACATTAATCAAAACACGCTTTAAAATACACATTTATTACAAAACATGTTGCATGCATTTATTTCATCAAAAATAGTATAATAATTTCATAAACTGAAAACACCATGCCATCGATAAAACAGGGAAATTTAAAACACTTGACTACTCCCAGAAAAGGCTAGAAAGTCCTACCTCGATTATCGCACAAGCGTTGCGATTACGTGATCCACCAATCAAGCAAGAACGTCAAATAAATCCTATAATCACAACATATGATCAGTCTAGGTCTAGACAAAATCATCCAATCATTTTAGTGTGCCACAAAAAGATTTTAAAATGTTTAATAACATTTGGGATTTAAAATTTGTGAAAACCCCTAAGTTAGGATATTACTGGACATAGACAGACTGACCTAGGCTGACTGTAAAATCAATATTAATTCATTTTTAATCCCAAAAATACTAAATTTTTAATATGTTAAACTAGACATCTGTAACTTTAATTTCATATAATTTTTATAATTTTTAGACATCATTTGTTCATTCAATTAGGCCAAAATCCGAGGGGTTGTTTTCAGGCATAAAATCAGGGTTTCAGTTTCAGTTCAAAAACTGGCAGTTCTGTCCACCTATCTTAGAAAAATATTTTGACTAGGCCAACGGATGAGTTTGGTTCTCAAATTTTGTAGGCATTTAGGGGACATCTCGAGTTTAATTTTAGGCTCAAGATTCACTCAAAAATCATTTTTAAACCTCAAGTTAGGGCTAACATAAGTTTACTGTTTATATGGTAATTTTCCATATTTTCGTTTTTCCTGTCCGAATTTCAATTAGCTTCAAACCAATCCAATTTTCATCCAATGATCACGAAATTTCGTGGAGAACCTTATTTATATGTCATTAACACAACCTAAGAATCAAATTGGCAAAAATCATAAAATTTACACATGTGATAATAGGGTTTTTGAAAGGGGATCAATGAGGCAAAATTTTTAGGGTTTTAGCGAGAGAAATCACACCATGTTTGTGCTGCACTATTTTTGATGCTTGGTCTCCTTTTTGGCTGAATTTTTGTGAGTGTTGGAGTCTTCAAAATAGTAGGGAAAACAGTGGAGAAAAACCATAAAAATTTCGGATTTAAAATCAAAAGGAGAAGGAAGTAAAAAGTTGATTTCTCACCTTGTTTTTGTCTCAAAAGTTGTTGAATCTTTGAGCTGCCTTTAGGTAGGTTTTTGCTTGCTGTTTTGGTGTGGTTTGGGAGAGAAAAATTCAGAGAGGAAAGAAGGGAAAGCTGGCTGAAATTTTGAGAGTGAAAGGAAGGGTGAATGAGAGTTGAAAAAGGGTTTTTATACTAGGTTTTTCTTTCCTTTTTGCTTCCTTGTTTGGCCGAATCTTTTGAGGGGCAAAAGGGAAAGTTTTTGTGTTGTTTTGTGGCTAGGTTTTTTCTCTCTTATTTCTCCTTAAGTGGCCGGAATTATCCATTAGTTTTTAAGGAAAAATAATTTGAATTTTGATTGAGTTTTGACCTAGCTTTTAATTCAAATCAAATCTCCTTTATTTCCTACACTTTATGGCCGAATTTCTTCTTTATATTTAAGGGATGAAATTTGAGTTTGAATCCTCCTTGGATTTATGGGATTTAAATTTTAATTAAAATCCCAAGTAATGGCCGAATATTTTAGGGTTTTTGAAGTTAAAATTGTTGACTTTTTGAGTGAAATTTGACTAGGAAACCAACCTAGGGTTTCCAAAAGATTTTTAATTAATTTTTGGCACACTAATTTTATTTAAATTATATATTGACCCTTAAATAAAATTTAAGGCGTCACAAATATCTACCACTAAAAATAGTTTCGTCCTCGAAACTTTAAGAATTACTCACACTAAAGAAGAGAATAAGAATATGAATAACTTCTCATTTCATTAAGCAATCTAAATGCACCTTTCAAAATATATAGTAGTATATCTACCACTATGAACAGAGTAGGGTCACAAAACAAACTTAGGTTGACTACATTACATGTACTCTACTGCTTAGCGAACCATTCAGCATGGTTCTCGCGCATATCTTTCTCGATTTCCCATGTGGGTTCCTCTTCACCATGGTTACTCCAAAGAACCTTCACCATGGGTATTGTTTTCGTTCTCAGCTGCTTGACCTTACGATCCAAAATCTTCACCGGATCCTCGACGTAAGAGACATCTGGTTGGATTTCTACATCATCTGTTGAAATGACTTCGGACTCTGTTCGTGCACTCTTCCTCAGCATCGATACATGGAAAATATTGTGCACTCCCAAGGTGTCGGGTAACTTCAGCTCATATGCAACCTTACCAACTCTGCGTACGATCTCGAAAGGTCTAATGTAATGTGGTGCTAGCTTCCCTTTAACTCCGAAACGAGAGATACCTTTCTTCGGTGACACCTTTAGCAATACAAACTCTCCGACCTCGAACTCTAATGGCTTTCTGTGTTGATCTGCATAGCTCTTCTGTCGACTCTATGCTGTTAGAAGTCGTTGTTTGATGATGGCAATCTTCTCGTACTGGTCTAGGATCATATCGAGTCCACCCACTGGTGCTTCCTGGTTGTCAACCCAATAGATGGGTGATCGACAAGATTCTCTCCGGTTGGATTCAGATTTTGTTTTGGATAATAGAGTACACAATTATTCGAACTCCAAATAAAGTTGCCATTATTTTATTTGAGATTGGATTGGAGTCGTAGAAAATTATCCATGAGAATAAGAATTTGAAATACAATTGTTTTGTGGATTTGGAAATTTGAATTTGAAATTCGAATTTGAAATTTGAATTTGAAATTTGAAATTTGAATTTGAAATTTGAAATTCAAATTTTGAATCACAGTCCAAGTGGGATTCGAATTTGTTGTGGTAAATCCACAAGGAATGAAATTCGAATTTGAGTTGGATATGAAGAGGATAATCTTGTTAGAATCCTACTTGAATTTTGAATCCAAATCCTAACTAAAGTTGGGCGAAAATTTTGAGGATTATCCTCAATGATTTTCGGATTTTTTGTGGATAAGGTTCAAGCAAAAATTCAAGTTTCAATCCCAGTTGAATTTGGATTCTCTCCTCCCAGATAATGGCCGAAATTTTGGAGTGAATCTCTTAGGAGATTTTCGGTTATTTTGGATAAAGATGAGATAATATTCAAGCTTGAAAATCCTAGTGGAATTTTGATTCTCCCTTATCCAAAAGTGGTCGAATTTTTGTGGAGATTTTCCCCTTAGAATTTTTGGATTTTTTAGTTGAAAAAGGGAGATAAAATTCTAGTTAAAATCTTATTTAGATTTGGATTGGATTTATCCTAAAGTGGCCGAATTTTATTGTTGGGATTTTCCCTTGGAAAATTCAAATTTTGTGCTTGTGGATAAGGGAGAATATCTTCTCCTAATCCAATTCGAATTCAGAGAATCACCTCATGGAGGTCTATAAATAGAGGTCCTGCCACTCCAGTTCTCTCAGATCACAGACTCTCAAGTGAGCAGGCTTATTGTTGCACAGTCCACCGTGACAATAAGTTCTTTAGAGATCTGGGTGGTCGGAAGAAGACTAACAGTGCTAGCATACCGATTGAGGTTCAGAGTGCCCACACACTCAGCCATTCGGGAATTGGAGAATAGTAGAGAAGGCTAGTTGGTTGAAGCCCTCCGGTCATTCTCCTCCTGCAGATTGGCGTCCTTAAGGTATGAGTTTTAATTGTTGTTGGTTTATTGTATATGGTATCATGAGATATTTAACGATCTAAAAATTTTTTATTGTTCTGCTACGCCACTCTGATACGTTTTTACCGATTTATTTACCTACAATTGGTATCAGAGCCATCTCATGACTATGCCATGTACATAAATTGGACAATTACTTAGTCTTTTTATTTATGTATGGATTTGATATTTAGAGAGTGGCATTCTAGGATTCCTTTATGTTGTTATCATGTATTATGTATAAAGTATGTGGTTATTTTAATTTTTGGAATTATTATAAGCATGCTTGTTTATGCCGGTTATGGTTCCTTAGAATTTAAAAAAATTGTATCTAGGAATTTTTATGTAACCATTGGAGCAGTTTATTAACACTATAATTTTTCCATAGATTTTAATTTTTGTCTCTTAGAATTATTATGGTTAGAATTTTGTACACCGAAAACGTTTTAGGAAATTTTATGTAATTATTCTTGGAGGAGATTGAAGATTGAAAACCGTAATTTATTTTTCCCAAAAGTTAAATTTAATTTAAAAGTTGAAATTTTGATTGTGTGGAAAATTTCAATTTAATTGGGATTCAAATTAATTTTTAGAGATCCTAATACGTAAATTGGAATATGGCACGAAAATCGAGACACAACCCCTCGGGATAGGCCGTCGGGCCTTGGTGGGGCTGCAGCCTCTGCCCTCGGGTAGGATGGGCTACAGCAGCCCCTGTGCAGGCCATAACCACCCACGGCCGCAGGCTTGGCCTGCAGCTGAGGGTGGCTGTGGCCTCCCCAAGGTTGGCCGCAGCCTGGGCATGCAACCTGTGGCTGCAAGTGCTGCTTGCAGCCTGCCTGCTGCCTGTAGCCTGCCGGCTGCTGTGCCCAGCCTAGGCGTGCAGCCTGGCGCTGCAGGCTTGGCCTGCAGCCCGGCAGGGCTGCACATGGGCGGCCATGGGTTGCCAGCCCCCCCCCGGGGCTGGTGGCTGCCCACGGCAGCTGCCGCCTCCGGGGGCGATGGTGCGACGATTCAATAATCGAAAAAATTTGATTTTTAAATTTGAGATTTAATTTTAAATCATGTTTAAAAATATGTAATTGAAAATTTGAAATTTTTGAAATTACATATTATTACACATGATGTTTAAAATTGTTTAAAATTTGAATATGAAATTTAAATTTGAAATTCGAATTTGGAATTTGAATTTGAAATTTAAATTTTTGGAGATTTAAATTTTAAATGATTCTTGGGATGAGAAATAAATGGAGAGGCTATATAAAGATGGATACAAGAAGACGGAGCAAAATTCAAGACCCAAATAATGATTTGGATGGAATTTTGTAATCTTTATTTTTTTTGTTCTAGGATGGAACCATGGCTTAGTTATTCTATCAATTTTTTTTATGATATGTCAAGGATGTATAAATATGAATTGATGGATGTTTTGTATGCATATTTGATAACATGTCATATAGTATAGGTGAGTGCCGCTCATACTATATTGATCATACATAATTTGTCAAAACTTGCATGTTTTTCAAAATATTGAGTGGGAGAGGGTTTCAAACAAAACCCACGGCCTCCATTGTTGATCCATATGTGAAAGCATGGTAACGCCTCGCGTCAGTTCTGCCCTGACCACACCCCTCAGTAGGTGTTTACCACCGCCAATATACTAGATTGGATCTCCTATGTGGAAAACGTGTTCGGGTACGATCCTATTCATGACCACCCCTCGGTGGCTTGGTAGGACGTGGATCGGGCTACGTAAACAATGATTATACACTCAAGACTCGTTTAGTTATTAACCTTCCCTAGAAGCTCTGTTAACTAAACTAGTGGCCAAATAAGCGGTTATTAATATATGTCTTAACCTTAGAGGATTTAAGGCAACATATATTAATTGGATGGGGTCCATGTTCCGGCTATTTGTTTTCATGACCACCCTTCGGTGGCTTGGGGCAATAGGTGCTAAGAATTATCGTTGCAATGCTACATGTTTTTCAAGTTTCATGTAGGAACATACTTGTATGTTTTACTTGCTAAATTATCTGTATATTTGCTTGGGCTTTGTAATGATGTCTAGTATAATTTTATTTCAGTTCAAAATGTCACCGACACCCCTCATTTCAATACTTACTGAGAATAAACTGAATGGCGATAATTATAACGATTGGAAAAGAAATCTGTTAATAGTTCTTAGCTGCGAGAGACACAAGTTCGTACTGGACGAACCATGCCCACCAGGGCCAAAACCTGACACACCGCTTGAGGAGGTCCCGGTTGCCTATACTTGTTGGAGAGAATCCAATGATATAGCTCGATGCTACATGCTTGCTAGCATGATGAGTGCTTTACAAAAGCAGCATGAGACTTTTCAGGTTGCTAGGTGTTAGGAAATGCCCTAAGCATTAGAGACATTTTGATGTATTCATTTTGAACTGGATAATAAAATTATATATAGAGGTTATTCATTACATTGCTATCTATCCTCGTCTTATTTACATGTTAAAGTAAATGTAAGCATATATGGCTCACTGACTGCTTGTGTTAAAACTGTTAGAACGTTAGATGCAATGGACTTTTGTATGCAAGAAGACAATGTTCTAAAGTTAGCGGTCTAAACTGTGGTCTGTAGTCTATGGGGTTAGACCGAGCATCTAACTTATGTTAAGACTATTATGTTGTCTAAAGCCTTGGAGGGGACGGTTTGTCTTGACTATCTAGAGCTGGACTCCCAAGTAGAGACATAGATATGTTACTTGGTGATGACATATTAGACCGGGACTAAAGCGTGATTGATCTACGAAGTCCACTTTAAGTGGATCGATCTGTTAGGAGATGCCCTAAGTATTAGAGACATTTTGATGTATTCATTTTGAACTGGATCATAAAATTATATATAGAGGTTATTCATTACATTGCTATCTGTCCTCGTCTTATTTACATGTTAAAATAAATGTAAGCAAATATGGCTCACTGACTGCTTGTGTTAAAACTGTTAGAACGTTGCATGCAATGGACTTTTGTATGCGAGAAGACAATGTTCTAAAGTTAGCAGTCTAAACTATGGTCTGTAGTCTATGGGGTTAGACCGAGCATCTAACTCATGTTAAGACTATTATGTTGTCTAAAGCCTTGGAGGGGATGGTTTGTCTTGACTGTCTGGAGCTGGACTCCCAAGAAGAGACATAGATATGTTACTTGGTGGTGACATATTAGACTGGGACTAAAGCGTGATTGATCTACGTAGTCCACTATGAGTGGATCAATCTGCTTTTGACGTTCATTGTGCAATAACCTTAATCCTGAGTAAATGAACTACTTCATGTATACGACTTGTGTACTTTGATATTCCAATGGCTAAAGCATCTCAGAGGTAGTAAGCTTATAGACCGATTCGTTGGGTGCATGACTTATATACGATGAAGGGTTTATTTGTAGATATCAGAATTATAGCTCTGAGGAGTTAAAGGTATCCTCTTAAAGGCATTATACCGAATGTGAAAATGGACAAGGCCTTGGGTCGTCTGCTGGACGGATGACTTCTTATTCACATATGGTGAACAATCATTTTCTTAATTCGGTAGTATAACGGAACTTTAAGATAGCCTGATCAGTAGGATTAAACGGACTTTGACCTAAGGCTGATCATGGATATCATATGAGGATTTTACATATATGACAAGGCCATTGGATAGTAGCTCGTCACAGGCTTACGTAATACGGTATATAATTGGGAGTTCAATTTCAGGTCTATAGTGGTGTGACTCTGAAACTAGTGATCATATGATTTAGTTGTTCGATAAAGAATGATGATCATATGGATTTATGGGAGCCCGATTATATATGTCCAATCAGTCCCTCTACTAGCTCCACATAATTCCTTAACGTTTGGCAAATTGTTTTGAGTATGCTATTGGCTAGTTTATTATGCATGGATGGTGATGACACAGGATTAGGATGGTAGACAACATTCTCTCCGGTTGGATTCAGATTTTATTTTGGATAATAGAGTACACAATTATTCGAACTCCAAATAAAGTTGCCATGATTTTATTTGAGATTGGATTGGAGTTGTAGAAAATTATCCATGAGAACAAGAATTTGAAACACAACCGTTTTGTGGAATTTGAAATTTGAAATTTGAAATTTGAATTTTGAATTTTGAATTTTGAATTTTGAAATTCAAATTTTGAATCACAGTCCAAGTAGGATTCGAATTTGTTGTGGAAAATCCATAAGGTTTGAAATTCGAATTTGAGTTGGATTTGGAGAGGATAATCTTGTTAGAATCCTACTTGAATTTTGAATCCAAATCCCAACAAACTATGGACGAAATTTTGAGGATAATCCTCAATGGAATTTCGGTTTTTGTGGATAAGATTCAAGGAAAAAATTCAAGTTTCAATCCCAGTTGAATTTGGATTCTCTCCTCCCTGAAAAGTGACCGAAAATTTGGAGATAATCTCCTAGGAAAATTCGGTTATTTTGGATAAGGTTGAGATAGGATTCAAGCTTGAAAATCCTAGTGGAATTTTAATTCTTCCTTATCCTAAAAGTGGCCGAATATTTGGAAAAGATTTTCTCCTAGGAATTTCAGATTTTTTGGTTGAAAAAGGGAGATTAAATTCTAGTTAAAATCTTGTTTAGATTTGGATTGGATTTATCCTAAGAAAACCGAATTTTATTGTTGGATTTTCCCATGGGAAAATTCGGATTTTTTGGTTATGGATAAGGGAGAATATCTTTTCCTAGTCCAATTTGAATTCAGAGAATGACCTCATGCAGGTCTATAAATAGAGGTCCTGCCACTCCAGTTCTCTCAGACCACAGACTCTCAAATGAGCAGGTTTATTGTTGCACAGCTCATCGTGACAATAAAGTTCTTTAGAGATCTGGGTGGTCGGAAGAAGACTAGCAGTACTAGTATAACGATCGAGGTTCAGAGTGCCCACACACTCAGCCATTCGGGAATTGGAGAATAGTAGAGAAGGTTAGTTGGTTGAAGCCTCCGGTCATTCTCTTCCTGCAAGATTGGCATCCTTGAGGTATGAGTTTTAATTGTTGTTGGTTTATTGTATATGGCATCATGAGATATTTAACGATCTGAAAAATTTTTATTGTTCCGCTGCACCACTGTGATATGTTTTTACCGATTTATTTTCCTACACGATCTGCTTTTGACGTTCATTATGCAGTAACCTTAATCTTGAGTAAAAGGACAGCTTCATTTATATGACTTTGTACTTTGATGTTCCAATGGCTAAAGCGTCTCAGAGGTAGTAAGCTTATAGACCGGTTCGTTGGTGCATGACCTGTATACGATGAAGGGTTTGTTTGCAGATATCGGAATCATAGCTCTAAGGAGTTAAAGGTATCCTCTTAAAGGCATTATACTGAATGTGAAAATGGACAAGGCCTTGGGTCGTCTGCTGGACGGATGACTTCTTATTCACATATGGTGAATAATCATTTTCTTAATTCGGTAGTATAATGGAACTTTGAGATAGCCTGATCAGTAGGATTAAACGGACTTTGACCTAAGGCTGATCATGGATATCATATGAGGGTTTTGCATATATGACAAGGTCATTGGATAGTAGCTCGTCACAGGCTTACATAATACGGCATATAATTGAGAGTTCAGTTTCAGGTTTATAGTGGTGTGACTCTGAAACTAGTGATCATATGATTGAGTTGTTCGGTAAAGAATGATGATCATATGGATTTGTGGGAGACCGATTATATATGTCCAATCAGTCCCTCTACTAGCTCCACATAATTCCTTAACGTTTGGCAAATTGATTTGTGTTTGCTATTGGCTAGTTTATTATGCATGGATGGTGATGACACAGGATTAGGATGGTAGACAAGATTCTCTTCGGTTGGATTCAGATTTTGTTTTGGATAATAGAGTACACAATTATTCGAACTCCAAATAAAGTTGCCATGATTTTGTTTGAGATTGGATTGGAGTTGTAGAAAATTATCCATGAGAACAAGAATTTGAGACACAACCGTTTTGTGGATTTTGAAATTTGAAATTTGAAATTTGAAATTTGAAATTTGAAATTTGAATTTTGAATTTGAAATTTGAATTTGAAATTTGAATTTGAAATTTGAATTTGAAATTCGAATTTGAAATTTGAATTTGAAACTTAAATTTGAAATTTGAAATTCAAATTTTGAATCACAGTACAAGTGGGATTCGAATTTGTTGTGGAAAAACCACAAGGTTTGAAATTCGAATTTGAGTTGGATTTGGAGAGGATAATCTTATTAGAATCCTACTTGAATTTTGAATCCAAATCCTAACAAATAGTGGACGAAATTTTGAGGATTATCCTCAATGGAATTTCGGATTTTGTGGATAAGGTTCAAGGGAAAAATTCAAGTTTCAATCCCAGTTGAATTTGGATTCTCTCCTCCCTGAAAAGTGGCCGAAATTTTGAAGTGTAGCTCCTAGGAAAATTCGGTTATTTTGGATAAGGATGAGATAAGATTCAAGCTCGAAAATCCTAGTGGAATTTTGATTCTCCCTTATCCTAAAAGTGGCCAAATTTTTTGAGGAAATATCTCCTAGGAAATTTCGGATTTTTTTTTGGTTGAAAAAGGGAGATAAAATTCTAGTTAAAATCTTGTTTAGATTTGGATTGGGTTTATCCATAATGGCTGAATTTTATTGTTGAGATTCTCCCATAAAAATTCAGATTTTATGGTTATGGTTAAGGGAGAATATCTTTTCCTAATCCAATTCGAATTCAGAGAATCACCTCATGCAGGTCTATAAATAGAGGTCCTGCCACTCCAGTTCTCTCAGACCACAAACTCTCAGGTGAGCAGGCTTATTATTGCACAGCTCATCGTGACAATAAGTTCTTTAGAGATCTGGGTGGTCTGAAAAAGACTAGCAGTGCTAGCATACCTATCGAGGTTCAGAGTGCCCACACACTCAGCCCTTCGGGAATTGGAGAATAGTAGAGAAGGCTAGTTGGTTGAAGCCTCCGGTCATCCTCCTCTTGCAAGATTGGCATCCTTGAGGTATGAGTTTTAATTGTTGTTGGTTTATTGTATATGGCATCATGAGATATTTAACGATCGAAAAATTTTTATTGTTTCGCTGCGTCACTCTGATACGTTTTTACCGATTTATTTTACCCATAATTGGTATCAGAGCCATCTCATGACTATGCCATGTACATATATTAGACAATTACTTAGTCTTTTTATTTATGTATGGATTTGATATTTAGAGAGTGGCATTCTAGGGTTCCTTTATGTTGTTATCATGGATTATGTATAAAGTATGTGATTATTTTAATTTTTGGAATTATTATAAGCATGTTTGTTTATATCGGTTATGGTTCCTTAGAATTTAGAAAAATTGTATCTAGGAATTTTTATGTAACCATGGGAGTAGTTTATTAACACTATAATTTTCCCATAGATTTTAATTTTTGTCTCTTAGAATTTTTATGGTTAGAATTTTTGTACACCGAAAACGGTTTAGGAAATTTTATGTAATTATTCTTGGAGGAGATTGAAGATTAGAGACCGTAATTTATTTTTTCCCAAAAGTTAAATTTGATTTAAAGGTTGAAATTTTGATTGTGTGGAAAATTTCAATTTAATTAGGATTCTAATTAATTTTTGGAGATCCTAATAGGTAAATTGGAATATGGCACGAAAATCAAGACACGACCCCTCAAGATAGGTCAACGGGCCTTGGTGGGGCTGCAGCCCCTGCCCTCGGGCAAGATGGGGCTGCGGCAGCCCCTGTGCAGGCCAACACCACCCACGGCCACAGGCTTGGCCTGCAGCCAAGGGTGGCCGTGGCCTACCCAAGGCTGGCCGCAGCCTGGGCGTGTAGCCTCTGGTTGCAGGCGCTGCCTGCAGCCTGCCGGTTGCTGTGCCCAGCCTGGGCGTGCAGCCTGGCGCTGCAGGCTTGGCCTGCAGCCCGGCAAGGCTGCACATAGGGGGAAGCCGTGGGCTGCCAGCCCCTTTGGGCCTGGTGGCTACCCACGGCGGCTGCCGCCTTCGGGGACGGCGGTGCGACGGTCTAAAAAATCAGAAAATTTTGATTTTTAAATTCGAGATTTAATTTTAAATCATGTTTAAAAAATATGTAATTGAAAATTTGAAATTTTTGAAATTACATATTATTACACATGATGTTTAAAATTGTTTAAAATTTAAGTTGGAAATTTAAATTTGAAATTCGAATTTGGAATTTGAATTTGAAATTTAAATTATTGGAGATTTAAATTTTAAATAATTCTTGGAATGAGAAATAAATGGAGAGGCTACATAAAGATGGATACAAGAAGACGGAACAAAATTCAAGACCCAAAGAATGCTTTGGATGGAATTTTGTAATCTTTATTTTCTTTGTTCTAGGATGGAACCATGGCTTGGTTATTCTGTCAATTATTTTTTCTGTGCTATGTCATGGATGTGTAAATATGTATTGATGGATGTCTTGTATGCATATTTGATAACATGTCATATAGGATAGGTGAGTGCCGCTCATACTATATTGATCATACATAATTTGTCAAAACTTGCATGTTTTTCAAAATATTGAGTGGGAGAGGGTTTCAAACAAAACCCACGGCCCCTATTGTTGATCCATATGTGAAAGCATGGTAACGCCTCGCGTCAGTTCTGCCCTGACCACACCCCTCGATAGGTGTTTATCGCTACCGGTATACTAGATTGGATCTCCTATGTGGAAAACGTGTTCGGGTACGATCCTATTCATGACCACCCCTCGGTGGCTTGGTAGGACGTGGATCGGGCTACGTAAACAATGGTTATACACTCAAGACTCGTTTAGTTATTAACCTTCCCTAGAAGCTCTGTTAACTAAACTGGTGGCCAAATAAGCGGTTATTAATATATGTCTTAACCTTGGAGGATTTAAGGCAACATATATTAATTGGGTGGGGTCCATGTTTCGGCTATTTGTTTCCATGACCACCCCTCGGTGGCTTGGGGCAATAGGTGCTGAGAATTACCGTTGCAATGCTACATGTTTTTCAAGTTTCATGTAGGAACATACTTGTATGTTTTATTTGCTAAATTATCTGTATATTTGCTTGGGCTTTATAATGATGCCTAGTATAATTTTATTTCAGTTCAAAATGTCACCGACACCCCTCATTTCAATACTTACTGAGAATAAACTGAATGGCGACAATTATAAAGATTGGAAAAGAAATCTATTAATAGTTCTCAGCTGCGAGAGACACAAGTTCGTACTGGACGAACCATGCCCACCTGAGCCCAAACTTGACACACCACTTGAGGAGGTCCCGGTTGCCTATAATCGTTGGAGAGAATCCAATGAGATAGCTTGATGCTACATCCTTGCTAGCATGACGAGTGCTTTACAAAAGCAGCATGAGACTTATCAAGTTGCTGGGGAGATCATGGAAAATCTGGAGGACATGTTCGGAGGCCAAGAAAAATTGGCTAGACATTCCGCTATCACCAGCATTATGAACTCTAAGCAAAAGGCGGGTACTCTGATAAAGGATCACATGATCACTCTAATGGGATTCTTCGCTGAGGCTGCCGAGAATGGTGCTGAGTTGGACTACAACACCTAGATCGAGATGGTGTTCAAGACTCTGTCTAAAGATTTTGTAGGGTTTAAGGCCGCATACAATCTGGCGACAAAGGAGTTAGGACTAACCGAGCTCATGAAGCAACTACATGCTTATAAGCAGATGATCAGGGATGAGGATGTGGTCCGACCTAAGGAGAGGCCAATTTGGTAGAATCTTCCAATCCCTCACGGAAGAGGAAGAGGCCAAATAAGAAGCAAGTGGCTTCTAGTTCTTCTAATCCTCCTGTCTCGGACGGGAAGAAGAAGAAGAAGAACAAGAAGCCGAAGGACCCTAAAAAGTCCAAATGCTTCCATTGTGGGAAGGTAGGTCACTTCAAGAAGGCTTACCAGGAATTCCTAGCCGCCAAGGGCAGGGAAGGTAAGGAACTTCATTACTTGGAAGCGTGTTTGGTGGAAGAATCGAAAGACACTTGGGTCATTGATTCGGACACCACTAATCATGTTTGTGTTTCTATGCAGGGGTTCGTGGAAACGAGAAGTCTACATGATAGGAGCCTCTCGTTGCGGACTGGAGATGGCAGCTTTGTGGTGGCTGAAGCAGTGGGAGATGTTTACTTTTATTTTGATCAATTTAGGTTTATTTTATTGAAAGACTGTTTTTATGTTCCTAATTTTAAGAGGAACCTTATATCGGTAGCTTGTTTAATAAAGGATTCTTATTCAGTTTCTTTTAGTAAAAGAGTTGATATTCGTAGAAATAAGTCTTTTATCTGTTCTGGATGGATGGATGGAAACCTATATTTGATCAAACCAAAGATGTACTCACTGCTTGACACTGAATTAATTGATAACTCTAAAAGGTTGAAAGTTTCTCACTCTAACAAGGCGTATCTTTGGCATTTAAGACTTGGTCATATTAATCAGGATCGAATTCAAAGATTGGTGAAAGATGATCCTCTAGAATCTCTGGAGGAGGTACGACTTCCCCAATGTGAGTCTTGTCTAGAGGGTAAAATGACTAAGAGATCTTTTGTAGCTAAGGGTACAAGGGCTCAGGAGCTCTTAGAAATTGTGCACACTGACGTATGTGGCCCCATGAACGTCACAGCACGAGGAGGGTTCGAGTATTATGTCTCTTTTATAGATGATTACTCGAGGTATGGATATGTGTATCTGATGCACCGTAAGAGTGAAACCTTTACCAAGTTCAAAGAGTATCGTGCAGAAGTGGAAAAGCAATTAGATAAATCCATAAAGACACTTCGATCTGATCGAGGTGACGAATACCTCTCCGATGAATTTCTAGGATATCTTGTAGAGAACGGGATATTATCCCAATTGACTGCACCTGGTACTCCACAACAGAATGGTGTAGCCGAAAGGAGAAACAGGACCTTATTGGATATGGTACGGTCTATGATGAGTTATTCAACGCTGCCATTATCATTTTGGGGATATACTTTACAAACGGCGTGCTATATTCTGAACCAGGTTCTGAGCAAATCAATTCCCAGAACTCCGTATGAATTGTGGCGTGGCAGGAAGCCCTCCCTTGGACATATGAGAATATGGGGCTGCCCGGCACATGTACTGGATGGGGATGCAAAAACGTTAGAACCAAGATCAAAATTGTGCATGTTTGTAGGGTATCCAAAAGGAACTAAAGGAGGTCTGTTCTATAACCCGAAGGAACAAAAGGTCGTTGTCTCAACCCATGCGACATTCTTGGAGGAAAGTCACATGAATGACTTTAAGCCTCGAAACAAAGTGGTGCTAGAGGAGTTATCAAGTGAAATAACTGCTCCACAGATTTCGGTCTTGGACGCAAGTCCGAGTTCCAGTGAAAGACCTGCAAACGATCAACAATTTGGGGTGCCTCGTCGTAGTGGGAGGGTTTCGAAGAAACCTAATTTCTTCATGTATGATGCTGAGGTATACCAGGCCGAGGCTCATGAGCATGAGGATGATCCGGTCACTTATGATGAAGCTGTAAATGATGTTGATTCTAAATCTTGGAAACAGGCTATGAACAATGAGATGGATTCTATGAAATCCAACTCTGTTTGGGAACTTGTAGATTTGCCGGATGGGATAAAACCCATTGGATGCAAATGGGTCTACAAAAGAAAGAAGGATGCGGAAGGGAGAGTGGAAATTTTCAAAGCTAGACTGGTTGCAAAGGGGTACACGCAAAAGGCTGGAATCGATTACGATGAAACCTTTTCGCTTATTGCTATGCTGAAGTCTATCTGTATTCTTCTGTCTATTGCTGCGGCTCTCGATTACGAGATCTGGCAAATGGATGTCAAGACGACATTCTTGAATGGCCATCTTGAAGAGTGTATCTATATGATACAGCCCGAAGGGTTCGTAGTGAAAGGCCAAGAAAGGAAAGTCTACAAGTTGCTTAGATCCATTTATGGATTAAAGCAGGCATCCCGCTCATGGAACCAGAGGTTTGATCAAGCGATTAAGACATTTGGTTTTGAGCAGAACGTTGATGAACCTTGTGTTTATAAACGTATTAAGGATGAAAAAGTGGTCTTTCTAATACTCTATGTTGATGATATACTACTCATTGGGAATGATGTAGGGAACTTATCATCGATCAAGCTTTGGTTACACCAACAGTTTGACATGAAGGACTTGGGAGAAGCTAATTATGTTCTAGGCATTCGTCTCTTCAGAGATCGAAAGAACAAAATGATAGCTTTATCCCAAGCTTCATACATAGATAAAATAATTGACAAATATGCAATGCAAGAGGCAAAGAAAGGCTCACAACTTTCTATTGCCGGTCTAACTCTTTTATTGGATGACTATCCCAAGACATCGGAAGAAAGAGAGCATATGAGTAAGGTCCCTTATGCATCCGCTGTGGGTAGCCTTATGTACGCTATGCTTTGCACTCGCCCAGATATATGTTTTGCAGTAGGTATGGTGAGTTGATATCAAGCAAATCCTGGAACCAAGCACTGGCAAGCTGTAAAGCATATACTCAAGTATCTTAAGAGAACGAGGGATTATATACTGGTGTATTCTGGAGGGGACCTAACACCCGCAGGATACACGAACTCAGACTTCCAGACTTGTAAGGATTCGAGAAAATCGACATCTGGATCAGTGTTTTTACTCGGAGGAGGCGCCATTGTGTGGAGTAGCGTGAAGTAGGGCTGCACAGCTGACTCTACTATGGAGGCTGAGTATGTGGCTGCAGCTGAGGCATCTAAAGAAGCGGTTTGGCTCCGCAAGTTCTTTAGAGACCTTGAGGTCATTCCGGGTGTTGACAAGCCTATCACACTTTACTATGATAATACAGGGGCTATTGCCAACACAAGGGAATCTCGGCACCACAAGAGGACCAAGCACATCGATCGGAGATATCATATTATTAGAGGGCATGTAGAGACAGGACAAGTGGATGTATGTAAGATCACGTCCGAGGACAACATCGCCAATCCCTTTACTAAGACATTAGTGGCTAGAAACTTTGAGAGGCATGTAGAGGCGATGGGGATGCGTAACATGGCACATCTACTGGCTTAGGGCAAGTGGGAGATTGTTAGGAAATGCCCTAAGCATTAGAGACATTTTGATGTATTCATTTTGAACTGGATAATAAAATTATATATAGAGGTTATTCATTACATTGCTATCTGTCCTCGTCTTATTTACATGTTAAAGTAAATGTAAGCAAATATGGCTCCCTGACTGCTTGTGTTAAACTGTTAGAACATTGCATGCAATGGACTTTTGTATGCGAGAAGACAATATTCTAAAGTTAGCAGTCTAAACTATGGTCTGTAGTCTATGGGGTTAGACCGAGCATCTAACTCATGTTAAGACTATTATGTTGTCTAAAGCCTTGGAGGGGACGGTTTGTCTTGACTGTCTGGAGCTGGACTCCCAAGTAGAGACATAGATATGTTGCTTGGTGGTGACATATTAGACCGGGACTAAAGCGTGATTGATCTACGAAGTCCGCTTTGAGTGGATCGATCTGCGTTTGATGTTCATTATGCAGTAACCTTAATCCTGAGTAAAAGGACAGCTTCATGTATATGGCTTGTGTACTTTGATGTTCCAATGGCTAAAGCGTCTCAGAGGTAGTAAGCTTATAGACCGGTTCGTTGGGTGCATGACTTGTATACGATGAAGGGTTTGTTTGCAGATATCAGAATCATAGCTCTAAGGAGTTAAAGGTATCCTCTTAAAGGCATTATACTGAATGTGAAAATGGACAAGGCCTTGGGTCGTCTGCTGGGCGGATGACTTCTTATTCACATATGGTGAATAATCATTTTCTTAATTCGGTAGTATAATGGAACTTTAAGATAGCCTGATCAGTAGGATTAAACAGACTTTGACCTAAGGCTGATCATGGATATCATATGAGGGTTTTGCATATATGATAAGGTCATTGGATAGTAGCTCGTCACAGGCTTACGTAATACGGTATATAATTGGGAGTTCAGTTTCAGGTTTATAGTGATGTGACTCTGAAACTAGTGATCATATGATTGAGTTGTTCGGTAAAGAATGATGATCATATGGATTTGAGGGAGCCCGATTATATATGTCCAATCAGTCCCTCTACTAACTCCACATAATTCCTTAACGTTTGGCAAATTGATTTGTGTATGCTATTGGCTAGTTTATTATGCATGGATGGTGATGACACAGGATTAGGATGGTAGACAAGATTCTCTCCGGTTGGATTCAGATTTTATTTTGGATAATAGAGTACACAATTATTCGAATTCCAAATAAAGTTGTCATGATTTTATTTGAGATTGGATTGGAGTTGTAGAAAATTATCCATGAGAACAAGAATTTGAAACACAACCGTTTTGTGGATTTTGAAATTTGAATTTTGAAATTTGAATTTTGAATTTTGAAATTTGAAATTTGAAATTTGAATTTGAAATTCGAATTTGAAATTTGAATTTGAAATTTAAATTTGAAATTTGAAATTTGAAATTTGAAATTTAAATTTGAAATTCGAATTTGAAATTTAAATTTGAAATTCGTATTTGAAATTTGAAATTCAAATTTTGAATCACAGTCCCAGTGGGATTCGAATTTGTTGTGGAAAAACCACAAGGTTTGAAATTCGAATTTGAGTTGGATTTGGAGAGGATAATCTTGTTAGAATCCTACTTGAATTTTGAATCCAAATCCTAACAAATAGTGGACGAAATTTTGAGGATTATCCTCAATGGAATTTCGGTTTTTGTGGATAAGGTTCAAGGGAAAAATTCAAGTTTCAATCCCAGTTGAATTTGGATTCTCTCCTCCCTGAAAAGTGGCCGAAATTTTGGAGTGTATCTCCTAGGAAAATTCGGTTATTTGGATAAGGATGAGATAAGATTCAAGCTTGAAAATCCTAGTGGAATTTTGATTCTCCCTTATCCTAAAAGTGGCCGAATTTTTTGAGGAAATATCTCCTAGGAAATTTCAGATTTTTTTTTGGTTGAAAAAGGGAGATAAAATTCTAGTTAAAATCTTGTTTAGATTTGGATTGGATTTATCCATAATGGCCGAATTTTATTGTTGAGATTCTCCCATAGAAAATTCAGATTTTATGGTTATGGATAAGGGAGAATATCTTTTCCTAATCCAATTCGAATTCAGAGAATCACCCTATGCAGGTCTATAAATAGAGGTCCTGCCACTCCAGTTCTCTCAGGCCACAGACTCTCAGGTGAGCAGGCTTATTATTGCACAGCTCATCGTGACAATAAGTTCTTTAGAGATCTGGGTGGTCGGAAGAAGACTAGCAGTGCTAGCATACCGATCGAGGTTCAGAGTGCCCACACACTCAACCATTCGGGAATTGGAGAATAGTAGAGAAGGCTAGTTAGTTGAAGCCTCCGGTCATTCTCCTCCTACAAGATTGGCGTCCTTGAGATATGAATTTTAATTATTGTTGGTTTATTGTATATGGCATCATGAGATATTTAACGATTTAAAAATTTTTATTGTTCCGCTGCACCACTCTGGTACGTTTTTACCGATTTATTTACCTACACTAGGAAGATCATGGATAATCCTGGGGACATGTTCGGAGGCCAAGAAAAGTTGGCTCGACAGTCCGCTATAATTAGCATTATGAACTCTAAGCAAAAGGCGGGTACTCCGATGAAGGACCATATGATCACTCTAATGAGATTCTTCACTGAGGCTGCTGAAAACGGTGCTGAGTTGGACTACAACACCCAGATCGAGATGGTGTTCAAAACTCTGTCTAAAGATTTTATGGGGTTTAAGGCCACATACAATCTGGCAACAAGGGAGTTAGGACTAACCGAGCTCATGAAGCAACTCCAAGCTTATGATCGGATGATCAGGGACGGGGATGCGGTCCAACCCAAAGGAGAGGCCAATTTGGCAGAATCTTCCAAACCCTCACGGAAGAGGAAGAGGCCAAATCAGAAGCAAGCGGCTTCCAATTCTTCTAATCCTCCTGTCTCAGATGGGAAGAAGAAGAAGAAGAACAAGAAGCCCAAGGACCCTAAAAAATCCAAGTGCTTCCGCTGTGGGAAGGTAGGTCACTTTAAGAAGGCTTGCCGGGAATTCCTAGCCGCCAAGGGCAAGGAAGGTAAGGAACTTCATTACTTAGAAGCGTGTTTGGTGGAAGAATCAAAAGACACTTGGGTCATTGATTTGGGAGCCACTAATCATGTTTGTGTTTCTATGCAGGGGTTCGTGGAAACGAGAAGTCTACATGATAGGAGCCTCTCATTACGAACTGGAGACGGTAGCTTGGTGGTGGCTGAGACAGTGGGAGATATTTACCTTTACTTTGATCAATTTAGGTTTATTTTATTGAAAGACTGTTTTTATGTTCCTAATTTTAGGAGGAACCTTATATCGATAGCTTGTTTAATAAAGGATTCTTATTCAGTTTCTTTTAGTAAAAGAGTTGATATTCGTAGAAATAAGTCTTTTATCTGTTCTGGATGGATGGATGGAAACCTATATTTGATCAAACCAAAGATGTACTCACTGCTTGACACGGAATTAATAGATAACTCTAAAAGGTTGAAAGTTTCTCACTCTAACAAAGCGTATCTTTGGCATTTAAGACTTGGTCATATTAATCAGGATCGGATTCAAAGATTGGTGAAAGACGGTCCTCTGGAAACTCTGGAGGAGGTACGTCTTCCTCAATGTGAGTCTTGTCTAGAGGGTAAAATGACTAAGAGGTCTTTTAGAGCTAAGGGTACAAGGGCTCAGGAGCTCTTAGAAATTATGCACACTGAAGTATGTGGCCCCATGAACGTCACAGCATGAGGAGGGTCGAGTATTATGTCTCCTTTATAGATGATTACTCGAGGTATGGATATGTATATCTGATGCACCGTAAGAGCGAAACCTTTGACAAGTTCAAAAAGTATCGTGCGGAAGTGGAAAAGCAATTGGATAAATCCATAAAGACATTTCAATCTGATCGAGGTGGCAAATACCTCTTTGATGAATTTCTAGGACATCTTGTAGAGAACGGGATATTATCCCAATTGACTGCACCTGGTACTCCACAACAGAATGGTGTAGCCGAAAGGAAAAATAGGATATTGTTGGATATAATACGGTCCATGATGAGTTATTCAACGCTGCCATTACTATTTTGGGGATATGCTTTACAAACGGCGTGCTATATTCTGAACCAGATTCCAAGCAAATCAATTCCTGGAACTCCGTATGAATTATGGCATGGCAGGAAGCCCTCCCTTGGACATATGAGAATATGGGCCTGCCCGGCGCATGTACTGGATGGGGATGCAAAAAAGTTTAAACCAAGATCAGAATTGTGCATGTTTGTAAGGTATCCAAAAGGAACTAAAGGAGGTCTGTTCTATAACCTGAAGGAACAAAAAGTCATTGTTTCAACCCATGCAACATTCTTGGAAGAAAGTCACATGAATGACTTTAAGCCTCGATGCAAAGTGGTGCTAGAAGAGTTATCGGGTGAAAGAACTGCTCCACAGATTTCGGTCTTGGACGCAAGTCCGAGTTTCGGTGAAAGACCTACAGACGATCAACAATTTAGGGTGCCTCATCATAGTGGGAGGGTTTCGAAGAAACCAAATTTCTTCATGTATGATGCTGAGGTATACCAGGCCGAGGCTCATGAACATGAGAATGATCCGGTCACCTATGACGAAGCTATAAATGATGTTGATTCTAAATCATGGAAACAAGCTATGAACAATGAGATGGATTCTATGAAATCCAACTCTGTTTGGGAACTTGTAGATTTGCCGGATGGGATAAAACCCATTGGATGCAAATGGGTCAACAAAAGAAAGAAGGAGGTGGAAGGGAGAGTGGAAACTTTCAAAGCTAGACTGGTTGCAAAGGGGTACACGCAAAAGGCTGGAATCGATTACGATGAAACCTTTTCACCTGTTGCTATGTTGAAGTCTATCCATATTCTTCTGTCCGTTGCTGCGGCTCTCGATTATGAGATCTGGCAAATGGATGTCAAGACGGCATTCTTGAATGGCCATTTTGAAGAATGTATCTATATGATACAGCCCGAAGGGTTCGTAGCGAAAGGCCAACAAAGGAAAGTCTGCAAGTTGCTTAGATCCATTTATGGATTAAAGCAAGCATCCCGCTCATGGAACCAAAGGTTTGATCAAGCGATTAAGACATTTGGTTTTGAGCAGAACGTTGATGAACCCTGTGTTTATAAATGTATTAAGGATGGAAAAGTGGTCTTTCTGATACTTTATGTCGATGATATACTACTCATTGGGAATGATGTAGGGAACTTATCATTGGTCAAGCTTTGGTTACACCAATAATTTGACATGAAGGACTTCGGAGAAGCTAATTATGTTCTAGGCATTCGTCTCTTCAGAGATCAAAAGAATAAAATGATAGCATTATCCCAAGCTTCATACATAGATAAAATAATTGACAAATATGCAATGCAAGAGGCAAAGAAAGGTTCACAACCTTCTATTGCCGGTCTAACTCTTTCATTGGATGACTATCCTAGGACATTGGAAGAAAGAGAGCGTATGAGTAAGGTCCCTTATACATCCGCTATGGGTAGCCTTATGTATGCTATGCTTTGCACTCGCCCGGATATATGTTTTGCAGTAGGTATGGTGAGTCGATATCAAGCAAATCCTGGAACCAAGCACTGGCAAGCAGTAAAGCATATACTCAAGTATCTTAAGAGAACGAGGGATTATATGCTGGTGTATTCTGGAAGGGACCTAACACCCATAGGATATACGGACTGAGTCTTCCAGACTTGTAAGGATTTGAGGAAGTCGACATTAGAGGGCATATGGAGACAGGATAAGTAGATGTATGTAAGATCACGTCCGGGGACAACATAGAGGCGATCCCTCTACTAAGACTTTGGTGGCTAGAAGCTTTGAGAGGCACGTAGAGGCGATGGGGATGCGTAACATGGCACATCTGCTGGCTTAGGGCAAGTGGGAGATTGTTAGGAAATGCCCTAAGCATTAGAGACATTTTGATGTATTTATTTTGAACTAGATAATAAAATTATATATAGAGGTTATTCATTACATTACTATATGTCCTTGTTTTATTTACATGTTAAAGTTAATGTAAGCAAATATGGCTCCCGGACTGCTTGTGTTAAACTGTTAGAACGTTGCATGCAATGGACTTTTGTATGCGAGAGGATAATGTTCTAAAGTTAGCGGTCTAAACTATGGTCTGTAGTCTATGGGGTTAGACCGAGCATCTAACTCATATTAAGACTATTATGTTGTCTAAAGCCTTGGAGGGGACGGTTTGTCTTGACTGTCTGGAGCTGGACTCCCAAGTAGAGACATAGATATGTTGTTTGGTGGTGACATATTAGACCGGGACTAAAGCGTGATTGATCTACGAAGTCCACTTTGAGTGGATCGATCTGCTTTTGACGTTCATTGTGTAGCAAACTTAATCCTGAGTAAAAGGACAGCTTCATGTATATGACTTGTGTACTTTGATGTTCCAATGGCTAAAGCGTCTCAGAGGTAGTAAGCTTATAGACCGGTTCGTTGGGTGTATGACTTGTATACGATGAAGGGTTCATTTACAGATATCGGAATCATAGCTCTAATGAGGAGTTAAGGGTATCCTCTTAAAGGCATTATACTGAATGTGAAAATGGACAAGGCCTTGGGTCGTCTGCTGGGCAGATGACTTCTTATTTACATATGGTGAATAATCATTTTCTTTATTCGGTAGTGTAATGGAACTTTAAGATAGCCTGATCAGTAGGATTAAACGGACTTTGACCTAGGGTTGATCATGGATATCATATGAGGGTTCTGCATACATGACAAGGTCATTGGACGATAGCTTGTCACAAGCTCACGTAATACGGTATATAATTGGGAGTTCAGTTTCAGGTTTATAGTGGTAGGACTCTAAAATTAGTGATCATATGATTGAGTTGTTCGGTAAAGAATGATGATCATATGGATTTACAGGAGCCTGATTATATATGTCCAATCAGTCCCTCTACTAGCTCCACATAATTCCTTAACATTTGGCAAATTAATTTGTGTATGCTCTTAGCTGGTTTATTATGCATGGATGGTGTTGACACAGGATTAGGATGGTAGACAAGATTCTCTCTGGTTAGATTCAGATTTTGTTTTGGATAATAGAGTACACAATTATTCGAACTCCAAATAAAGTTGCCATGATTTTATTTGAGATTGGATTGGAGTTGTAGAAAATTAACTATGAGAACAAGAATTTGAAATACAACTGTTTTGTGGATTTTGAAATTTGAATTTTGAAATTTGAATTTGAAATTTGAATTTGAAATTCGAATTTGAAATTTGAATTTGAAATTCGAATTTGAAATTTGAATTTGAAATTTGAAATTTGAAATTTGAATTTGAAATTCGAATTTGAAATTTGAAATTCAAATTTTGAATCACAGTCCAAGTGGGATTCAAATTTGTTGTGGTAAATCCACAAGGAATGAAATTCGAATTTAAGTTGGATATGGAGAGGATAATCTTGTTAGAATCCTACTTGAATTTTGAATACAAATCCTAACTAAAGTTGGACAAAAATTTTGACGATTATCCTAAATGATTTTCGGATGTTTTGTAGATAAGGTTCAAGGAAAAATTCAAGTTTCAATCCCAGTTGAATTTGGATTCTCTCCTTCCAGATAATGGTCGAAATTTTGGAGTGAATCTCCTAGGAGATTTTTTATTATTTTGGATAAGGATGAGATAAGATTCAAGCTTAAAAATCCTAGTGGAATTTCGATTCTCCCTTATCCAAAAGTGGCCGAATTTTTGTGGAGATTTTCTCCTTAGAATTTTCGGATTTTTTGGTTGAAAAAGGGAGATAAAATTCTAGTTAAAATCTTGTTTAGATTTGGATTGGATTTATCCTAAAGTGGCCGAATTTTGTTGTTGGGATTTTCCCTTGGAAAATTTAGATTTTGTGCTTGTGGATAAGGGAGAATATTTTCTCCTAATCCAATTCGAATTCAGAGAATCACCTCATGTAGGTCTATAAATAGAGGTCCTGCCACTCCAGTTCTCTCAGACCACAGACTCTCAGGTGAGTAGGCTTATTGTTGCACAGCCCACCGTGACAATAAGTTCTTTAGAGATCTGGGTGGTCGGAAGAAGACTAACAGTGCTAGCATACCGATCGAGGTTCAGAGTGCCCACATACTCAGCCATTCGGGAATTGGAGAATAGTAGAGTAGGCTAGTTGGTTGAAGCCCTCCGGTCATTCTCCTCCTGCAGATTGGCATCCTTGAGGTATGAGTTTTAATTGTTGTTGGTTTATTGTATATGGCATCATGAGATATTTAACGATCCAAAATTTTTTTATTGTTCTGCTGCGCCACTCTGATACGTTTTTACTGATTTATTTACCTACAACAACTCCCTATTTGCCACAATTATTGGTACGTGAGGTAACCAATAATTGGACATCAAGACTTCCCCTGAGGGTAGTGCGGTTCTAAATGTCATACCCATATTTTCTTTAGGATATCCTATCCTATCCGTAAATTGGTATGAAATGAAAGAATGCGTAGCTCCAGAATTAAATAAAACAAACGCCAAATTATTAGCCACAGAAAGCTGACCTGTCACTATATTTGACATTCCGGCTTCTGCATCTTCCTTGGTATACACCATCACTCGAGCATCTACACGGGGTAGGCCTTGTGATCTTTCTTGTCTCTCTGTGGATGACGGACCTTCCACCTTAGCCTGTACTGAATGTGCTTGGGAACATTGCTGTTATGACTGAGACAAACCTTGCACATTTTGCCTATTTTCAGGATAGTTTCTGGCAAAATGACCATCTTTTCCACATTGGAAATAGGCATTTAGGGCAAGTCTGCATTGGCCTAGATGCTTTTTCTCGCAGATCACACAGTCTTGAACAATAGGGCTAGCATTATTGTTCAACCACCGCTACTGGTTCCTATTACCAGAATTATTCCCCTTCCTTTTGCCCTGTAACTGTTGGCCAGAAGTACTTGCTTGTCCGGCCTTAGTGTTTTGATTTGGGTTGTTGCTCTGTCCGACCTGGGATCCAACTTGTACAGCTTTTTCCAAGACCTTTTTCTTCTTCTTAGCATCCCAAATCTTTTCTTTTTCCTCCTTCTATCGAACCAAATAATATTCTACCCTAAATGCTTTGCTTACACAATCGGATACAGTAGTGGGCGGTGTCAATCCTTGTCTACCAATGCTGAGATTTCAGGCTGAAACATTCCTAGCATCTTCTGAATTTTCTTCTTCTCAGTGGAGACAGCATACGGGCATAATCGGGACAACTGGTTGAACTTGCTACAGACTTCAATCACTGACACGTCCCCCTGCTTTAATTCTGTAAACTCTCTTTGTTGTGGTCGCAGCAGTGCGGGATTATAATACTTCTGATTCAATTCCTCCAAGAAATCTATCCATGACATTGTGTACATGTTTCTTCTCAACTTGACTGACTCTCACCAAAACCTTGCATCCTTCTTCAGAACAAAGGATGCACACATAATCCTTTCTTGGCCATTCAACTCTATAAATTCCAAGATCATATGGAGTGAGGATAACCATTCTTCTGCCTCTAACAGGTTTGTGGACCCCTCAAACTCCAGCGGCTTCATTCGTCGGAATCGTTCATACAGTGGCTCTTGGTTGACTCGAGGTTGCAATTGAGGTTCTACTATTTTGATCTCAGGTTCAGTTGGTGGCACTTCTTGTTCGGGTGTGGCCACATGTAGGTTTTGGTCTCCTTCCTAGTCTTGCCTCTACTCTATCTGCTCTAGCCTTTGTCTTAGCTCAGCATTTGCTTTCATTTGAGCCTCCAACATGGCTTCTAGTTTATCTACTCTTTCAGACAGGACTGGATGCCCTATTATGTTCCTTAGGTTTTGCGGATTCACCATCTTTTCTATTTCCTATAATTGTATAAAAATCAATTGTTAATTCTTTTACAAACATATTTTTACAATAGAAGTTTTAATCACCTCATAATTTATTCATTGAATATGTCAAAATATGATTGTCATTTCATTTCAAAATTTTCCATATACACTTCAATTCGAAGGCTTTTCTCAAAATAACCTTTCGATACAGTCATATATACACATATATAGATATATATATTTATACATCACATATGTTTCTACGTCTAGTCTCCCGATTGTGGTTGATCCAGAATTGTCAAAAATTCAATTGGGTCCATTTCATCCTCATCTGTACCGTTTCTAGCCTCGGATGGCGTCGATCCTTTAACTGGACCCGTACCCTCTAGTTGCCTTGATGGACCAGCCTCATGGTCGTTTTCCATCGATCCAGATCCATACAGGCGATCTAACATTGCTTCCTGTAGTAACTGTTCACACCTCTTACACACCATGCGCTTCATCATCATCTCTTCCTCTATTTTGGCTACAGTAACTATAAACTCACGTAAGGTAGTAAGGTATAAAGGGATTACCCACTGTCATAGGTCAATAGCGAGCCCCTTCCAAAATATGTCACAAAAATCCTCATCTGTGAGGTTGGACATAGGACATGTCCTTACAACATTATCCTGAAACTGGATTGCATAAGTGAATATAATATCACTTAGCATCATCTGTTGTCTCTCTGGCCGAAGAATGAAATCTCTGACATCTGTATACTTGGGCATAGTCGGTGGCGACGTTACTACCCTGCTCTCAGGAAGGTCTGAAACCGGTGCTGAACTCCTCTGCTGAAATTGCTGCATCATGATTTGGTGAAAATCAGCCCAATCAAGTGCTAACAGCATCTCCTGATCGCAATACTCCTAATATAATCGTGCATCCTCACGGAATATGCCAATTGCCATCAGTACCCAGCAGTCCTCATCTATGTCGCACTGGTGTATGATCGTCTCTACGTCATGTAGCCAGTCTTAAGTAGAGATCCTCTGTTGACCTACCTTGAATGTAGGTAGATGGCTACCTCTGAAAGCATGTACTGCTCATACTGGTACTCTACCTCCTATACGAGCTCGATCTCCCACCATTGGAATATCTACCACTACTGGTGGATTTATAACCGGTCAAGGAGGTGGTGCTTGTATCGGTGCCAGTGCTACTATCCTCGGTGCTGGCGGCTCAGGCATCGGTGGTCTATGTATTGCTCGGTGTACCATAGACGACCTGACCATGGACCTAGTCCATACTTGGATCGGCCCTCTCGGTCTATATGGGTGAGGTCTCGCCTACGGGGGCTTAGTCATCGTATGTCCTACAAAAATATATAACCTCAAATAAACAAAAAGTTAACTAGTCTTAAAGAAAGCTAACTTACTTGGATTGACGAGTAGGTCGCGTTTCATGCCAATAGGGATATGGTCAACCTGGCTTTGATACCAACCTGTGGCGCCCCCGAATCCAACCACACGAAACTGTCATGAACTGACTCTGTTGCTGACTAAGACAGTTCATGTGTCGAATCTGGATCACCATTTAAAACTCTTTTTCTCTCAACTCTTATTTTTTTTAGGGCCCAAAATTTAGCCCAAAATTTTTTTTTCTTTTGTATACATTCTTTCTTTATAAGAAGACTAAGTATGAAGCCATACATCATAATGTACAACATACAATATATATATATGGTATTTTTCAAAACACATTCTCTTCAATTTACTAACTCATCGCTCAGTGGAAGACTGGTAGTAGGACCGAAATCCACAGTGGACTCCCTATCCCATTGACACGCGCTCATCCTGCCGCCATCTATTAGTCTACTGGACAGGTTTCTTACTTGCAACATGAACAAACTGATGAGCTAACAGGCTCAATAAGTTCAAATATACTTAATAAGAATCACATAAATTCAAAAACAGCAAAATTACAATTTCCTATAAATAGTACTATTCATCTGTAAAATAGACTATTCATGATGAATAGTAACTTTGACCCTTGATCGATGAATAGTAATTGTTACCCTAACTGGTTACTATTTACATTACTCTAACCGATTACTATTCATATTACCTTAATCGATTACTATTCACATTACTCTAATCAGTTACTATTCATATTATCCTAACCGGTTACTATTCATATTACCCTAACCAAAAACACTACACTCAGTGTTAGTGTCGATTATGCTCAATTATAGCTTTCGTCATATTATTGACTATTCTCTCTATTTAGCATTGAGCTCATTATGGTAGTACCGATAGTTTATGTTACGCGCTGATTGGGAGGGCCTAGGGAGCAACCCTAGAACTTCTTCTTCTCCTGCCCTTATTGTGTCCCCGTAGGATCTGAAAAACCTCCACCACAATGTTAGAGGGGCGGTATGCCATAAATGGTTTTATTACCATCTTTCAATTATAATTTTGACCAAGTGACATTAATTGTCACTTCAAGGTCATTAACCTCCATCACCCGTAGGCTTTAGATATTCTTTTCCTTTTATTTTGTGGGACCTGTTGTACTGACTAATCCCGAAATGTCCATAGGACTTGATACCTAATGTACAACTAGTACATAACAAAGTAATACAGTATTTCATGTTATAGATATGAAAATGCTTGAACTTACCACCACTACGATAATGTCCACTTCTGGAACCCCTCCGCAGTTTTATCTCTAGTTTGGGTTCCTACAGACATAGTATTATCTGTTAATACCTTTTATTAATTATCACTTTGAATATATTTATTTTGTGATAAATGTTATAACACAATTTAACTTTTATGTGGTACATGGTCTGAAACACGCCCGTGTCCCTGCCCGTGTACCTCTCGGGTTTGCTTTACACGGCCGTGTTTCAACGTACATGCCTGTGTACTATTAAACTCTAAATTTTTAACTCTAAAATCTTTACTTTGTGTCCTAGAATCTTATTTAAGTCATTTTAGATCCTTTACGATGCTTTCCGAGCCTCTCGGAAATTTTTGGTCAAAATGACCATTTTGCCCCTGATGGGTCTCGGGACTGTAACTATTCTGTTCTATCATTTTCTCAAATTTTCTAAGCTCAAATATCTTTAAATAATATTCCATAGGCTTCTGTGTCATTTTCCCACTTTATATGCTACAAAATCTCAATTATCTATTTTTCGACCCTCGATTACTATTCATCCAACACCTAGGGTCGTTTCTCGTCTTTCTAGCGTTTCGGAGCCTCAAATGGGCATTTCACTACTCCTGAAACATTTTTATCCCATCCCCGACCCTCGGTCCCCGAAGGGCATGGGTTTCCTATCCCGATCTAATATTTCCCCCTCGTTTCCTAAAATACCCCTAACATGAAATTTTTTCCCGTTTTAAGCATTTTAGCCATCAAGGGTCGGTTTACTATTTCTCTTGGGTTGGTTTTCCATTTTCAATCCTAATCCACCGAGGGGTCTTGGTTTCTTTCCCGACTCCAATATTTTTACCTCTCGTTTCTCGAAATGCCCTTATGTCGTATTAGAAATTTTGGCAGCATTTCTGCTTGTATTTTTAGGTTTCCCCAACGTTAGGTACGCCTCAGAACCTTTGTACCTGCCACGTATTATACCAGAGGCCTATTTTATACAAAGATACCAAACTTTGTATAAAAATTTTCTACATTAACCAATATTCAGAACTCAGCACACATCATCAAATTTTTCTCAAACATAGCCTCGGTTTGTCATGTTAATCATCACTAAATATTTTTTCATTGCCGTAGTTAATTATCACATATTATTCTTAGGTTTTCAAATGTACATATCAACATCAAAACCTAACAAAATTTTCATTCGAGTCCTAGCATTAACCACAGATTTTTCATGCTAAATCACATAGAAAATTTTGTTTTCTTTCCTAGGGTTTTTATCAACATTTCTAATCATTGAGCAACACTAAAATTTTTCTACTTTCTAGTGTTTATCACCCACAGATTTTAGCATGAAAATGCATCACAATTTCTTGTGTCTTGATTCTAATTCATTCTTAATTCAATATATTACCAAATGAACATAAACCATCAAGCAAATCATCAAATTTTCCACCCTACAAGGCCATAGATTTTCTTCACGGAAACATGCAAAATTTTTGCTTGTTTCTTAAACCTAATTCATGCATTAATCTCTAAAACACCAAACCAATTATAACATCAACAAAACATCAATTTTTTTTCAATGTTTCTACACTTCCATACCCACGGATTTTCACTAAGAAAACACATGAAAAATGCTTCAATTTAGAAGGTAACCTTATGAACTTGTTCCCTTGCAACCTTGGTTATGATTAAAGGCTATTTTGGTGTGAAATTTTTACAAATTTTGGCTTAAAATGGGGAGGAAACCCATGGATTTTTACTGTTGGAAATTGGCAAGAATTTGGCCAAGTTTCTCTATTTTTTTGAATGAATTTTGAAGCCTATTTATAGGCAAAAGCAAGGGACCTTTTGGCAAATTTTTCCAACAATTTCCTATTTGTTCAAGGACTAAAATGCAATACTTTTGGGCTAAAAATAAAATTTTTTGCTGAACTCTTTCTAGGTGGCCGAATGGCCTTTTTCAAAATTTTTAAATTTTTTTTCCATGTCTTTTTGGCTAGATCTTGGCCATTGATCAAAAAGACAATAAATCCTAACCTTACACCTTGCCAAAATACTTTCCAAGCCTTAAAAAAACTATATTTATGACATCATAATTGTGATGTCATCCTATAATATTAAGGGATTAGTTCACTAATTAAAGTCAAACCGAACAGAACTTTACCGAAATCATATAGGCGGGTTCTAGGCGCCTTCGGTGCGATCGGTTTGTTTTATTTTGCTTCCGTTTGATCAAAATTCTCTACCATAAGTTTCTATCATTTTAGTGCATTTCAGTGCACTCTCTAGGGTTTTTGACTCTGTTTTCGAACCGTCTCGCCCGATTCTGTTCGGTAAGATTTTCCATCCCCGAACTCACTCACTTTAACACTGCCAGAACATTTTTACATTATTCACAACAGTATTAAAACACAACTTTTTCATATTTTATTCATTAAAATTGATACATATATACAATTTTAATCTACTCTGAGAATTTAAAATTCCCGGTTATCACAAGTGCACATAATTCAAATGGACCATATATTTTCAAAACAAGTGAACAAACACACTATCTAATGTGATTATTATTACCGATTGACAATAATCTTCCGAAATTTACTCAATTATATATATGACACAAAAAATGAAATTCAAAACCGAATTGTAGCATTTTCATTTGAAGATGCAGAAATAGATTAACAAAGTCAATAATCGAAAGCTTAATCAAAATGCTCAATGAAATTAACAAATTAGTAAAAATCATTCGAAGTGTAATAGACATATATAAAGAACATGAAATTCCATTAATAAAATTAAGATTAATAAGGCAATGAAATATAGATAGTAACCACTATGAATTACCTACATCAAATGTTATTAGAGGTAGAGACATAGGTGAATATGAATGAGGAAGAGATATTATAATCCAAGAAAAGACAAATAACCTACAAAGAATTACAAAATTACATCCTTCCCATATGGCTTTGCAGTATCCACTACTATTTCCATATGGAGAAAATGGTTATGGAATCAATTTAAATTGGAATACAAACAACACAAACAAAAAACTATCAACAAAAATAATTCCTATGATAACATTTTATTGCTATCAACTGCAACAACGCCAATCTCAAAGCAATACCTTATTTAAAAGTGAAAGACTTTTTCAACAATATGTTATTAATGTATATGCAACTATTGAAGAAGATCGATTAGAGTACATCAAGAAAAACCAGAGCAATTTAAGATGTAAAATATATCAAGGAATTCAAGATGCCATAACTAGAGGAGATACAGATGCAAGAGCAATAGGAAAAAGAATAATTCTTCCATCCACTCACTCTGGTAGCCCAAAATATATGATTCAAAATTATCAAGATGCAATGGCAATATATAGACACTGTGGAAATCTAAATTTGTTTATAACATTTACATGTAACCCTAAATGACTTGAAATTGCCCTAGCCTTTACTGCAATCCCTGGTCAAAAAGTAGAAGATAGACTCGATATTATTACAAGAGTTTTTAAAATGAAACTAAATAACATGTTATCAATCATTAAATCAGAATGCATATTTGGAATAATAATTGCAGGTAAGGTTCATTAACTATATCTTATTTAATTTTATAGATTTAAAATTCCCCTTATAAAATACATAAAAAAAAGAGAGAAAAAACAAGAAACAAAAAAAAAAGGTTGAGAAAAAGGAATGAAGGGAGAGGAAAAAAAGAGAGAAGAATGAAAGAAAACAAAAAGGAAAAGAAAATTAAAAATAAAGAAGGGACAAAGTAAATCTCAATATTAATATAAAACTAACACCCTTTTTTTCTTTCTTCTTTTATTCCCCTTTTTCCATTTCATTTTTTTTTTAACATTTGTTTACTTTTACAGCTTTATATGTTGTGGAGTTTCAAAAACGTGGTTTGCCACATTGTCCTTTTTTATTTTGGTTACAACATGACGAAAAAATATCTGAACTGTCAAAAATAAACGAACTTATTTCTGCTAAAATACTTGATCTTGAAAAAAATCTATATGAATATAACATTGTAGCTGAATTTATGATGCATGGTCTATATGGCATTGCTAAGACAAATGCACCATGCATGAAGAATGTATCATGTTCAAAAAAATTCCCTAAATAATTTAAAAATGAAACAATAATTGAAGAAAATGAATTTGTAAATTACAAGTGTAGAAACACAAACTTTTACATTCAAAAAGAAGGTGTTAAATTAGATAATAGATTTGTTGTCCCTTATAACAAAGACTTATGTCTAAAATCTCATACACATATAAATGTTGAAAGATATTCTCAATCTATGCCTATAAAATACTAATTCAAATATTTAGCAAAAGGACCAAATTGAATACAAGTTGCATTAAAAAGATAACATATATGTAGAACACTCTAGAAAAACTACATATAAAGAAATAGACGAGATTAAAAATTATATCAATTATCGATATATAACACCATTTGAGGTTATATGGAGATTATATGAATATCTAATACATCTGTGATAACCTGTGCCCTGAGTGGCCCAGATTGTCATTTAAAACTACTATTGATACTTAAACTTATTTACTTAATACTATAATTTTAGGGATTTTTTTTTGAATGCGTATGTTTATACTATTCACGTACATATACCTTACAAATGCAAAGGTTTAAACAACTGAAGTTTAATCTAACATTCATACTTATAAAACTATTTAACTAGATTACTACTCAAAATAAAATGTTTACTTAATACTGTGCGGAAGTCAAAACTTGCTGTAGTATCCATAACCTCACCCTCACATCTGCCTCTGCCGCCGTCACCGTCCATTGAGGTCTAAGCCGTAGGTCGCTTACCTACAGCATGAACACATACTGTGAGCTTTATGCCCAGTAAGTACAACATGTCATCTGCAAAACATGTTTAAAACATAATACATACTTAAAACATATAAGCATGTCATGTACCAACATGTACCACACACTGAAACATTCCACATACCAGAGCATCACATATCACTAAATGCAGAACTGAAACATTATGTACTGAATGCATAATAGAAAGCAACATGTAACTGAATGCATATCTACTATAGCTGGAAGCATGCTATAACTTAGCTAAGGCATATCGTGAACAATGCATGAACCGATTATGCTTCAATATTCATTATCTTTCCTATGTCTAGCTGAAGGCCCGTGTGTCAGTACCGAATTACACGCGGATCATTAGAAACGTTCATGATCACAAACTTAAGAGCCGTCAACAGAGGCTCATCATACTTAAGCTAAGATACCTCTTCAAGAAGAAGAGGCCGGTATGACACACTTAATGACGACCCAATTGTTGAATTATTTTGATAACTTTATGCCATAAGTCCTACTAGGCTATCCCCTAATCATACGTGATAGGGATATATGGCTTCTAACTCATGCTTCCATAAATCTACGTGATTATGAAGTTATATGCTCTTATAACATGCTATGCAACAACTATGCATGATTTGCATACTTAACATAGTGTAAAGACATTATTTTATACTCATTTCTGCTCATGCTGTAGGTGGAGTTATAGTCACCTGATCTGCAGGCAAAACTTGTACTCTTGCCCTTGTTAAATTACAAGTAACTACTTGTCATCATAATGTATTCCATCAATACCTATTGTTGAATCACTAATACCATTAGTGACTAATGCAAATATTAACGTATGTTACTGATTGTCATCGGTACTAACTTGCTCTCTTTTTGGCGAGTTTGATTGTCTAGTCATGACTAATTAATTTATTACTCAATAAATTAATTAACGTCGTTCTTAGGTCACTATTACCGTTAGTGACTATAATTTGTATTGTTGTATGGTACCGAGGCCCATCGGTATCCAACTATTCTACTTTAGGAATTTGGTATCTAATTCTAATAGTGCTTGATTAATTTGTCTACTTGACAAACCAATCACCGTTCCTCACTATATCGTTTAAACTCGGTCCTTGACTGGTTGACCGACCAGTCAACTAACCGGTTACCTCGTGCATCGTTGACTAGGTAGCCTACCAGTTTACTTAACTTATTTGTGTGGTGGCCTACCGGTTTACTTAGCTTATTTGGTGTGGTAGCCTACCGAGCTACCTCTACTGTTTTATTTATTTTGAAAATTATTTTGGAAGTCTTATAAAATTTTTGGAAAAATTTATGTTCTTTGAAACCGTTCTCATATCACCCCATTGGAAGGTAGGGGTGTTTTATCAAAACCATATTTTCATTTTAAAAAGGGAAGAACACATTTTGGTGTTCATTTCTTAAAAGTGGTTTTTGAACCATTTTACCGAAACTGTTTTAAAACTTATTTGAAATGATTTAATTTGTAAATTTGGCAAACATCAAAGTTTTAGTCCTCAATGAGATTAACAACTCTTGTATTCATCTCGGAGCTCAAATCAAACTCTAACAGGTCCTAAACTCATCAAACCTGTGGCTAAACTCATGTCTAGTTTTAGGAAAAATTCCAATTTTACACTTGTTTTAAAATGGCTCTGTTTAGGTCATCTTTAAGGTTTCGACGAGATCTAAAACTTTCGTGTTGAGTCCGTGATACGATTTGAACTCTAATTTGGTCATTTTTAATAAAACCTGAGACTATTCCTATTGCTCAGGATTTTGGTCCCAATTTTGAGCTCTGGTTAAAAACTACTCGAAAAACCTATCTTAGAGTCATTTTTTTGCCAAAAGCTAATGTAAAAACGACCGTAATGAAATTTTCTTAAAACTGTATGTTTTACCAAATCCCAAAATCGAAACATATCGTGGTCAAAAATGGCCAAAACAGTGGCCTTCCAACTGGGGACAGGTTGGTTTCCAGCCAACCCTAAAAACGTCCATTCACACATCCATCACAAAAACTTAACCATAATCACACAACCATATAAACTTAAAAATAAAATGCTAAGGGCTCAAAATAAACTTATTATAACCCATTGTATAAATAAATACACATAAATTTCCTTGATCAAAACTTAAAAATGGCTAAACCACAAAAAGGGTTTCGATTTTTTACCTTTTGTGCTATGAACCAAGCACAATCTGAATCAAGGCTTAGGTGACCAAAATTGACATATGGACCAAGGGAAAATGGGGTCGAATTTTGCTAGAAAGGAAGCACAAAAGTTTCTTTTTATCATCAAGTCAAAAGAAACTAACTAAACCACAAAGATTGGTTCTAGAACCTTGCCAAAAAAAAAAAAAAAACAACCTTGAATGACTTGAAATGACCTTGAGAGGGAGCCTCCTAAACAAGCTTGAATAGGGTTAATTTTTGGTGAACTTTGGCTGGGATTTTTTGATGTTTTGGGCAGCAAGGGGAGTCAGCTTTGGCTGATAGAAAAGGGAGAGAAAGCTGTGTTCTCTTGGGTGAGCAAAAGAAAGGAACAAGACCTAAAGGTAAGCACACATATGTATAGGAAAAAGTTAAGCAACATTAATCAACTTTAAGCCCAATTAATCAAGCCAATTTCTTGCTAATTTGAGGGACAAAACCCTGCAGTGGCTGCCTTAGAAAACCGAGGAAGGCTGGCACACACCAAGGGGTCAAATGGGTTTAAATGCTTGGTTTGCCAGGTGATGAAACTATTATATTTTTTATTCAAAAAGTAGCCAACACATCCCATGCTTTAGGGAAAACTTTTCCCTATTTTTAGGGCTGCATTTGGCCTTGTTTGTGCTACATGTGCATGCTTTTCTAGGGGAAAAATTCATCTGCAAAGTCTCCTCTTTGCAGTCTATTTTCTTCCTTTCGGTATTTGACTCTTTTTCGACAGTTTTCTAGATTTTCGTCGAAATTGAATTTTCTTAATCTGATTCTTGTACTGATAATTCCTAGTCAGGTTGTAACGCCTATATGCCCATTCTGTGTCTATTTTGCTGTTCATTTCCTATACTGTGGTTGTGTCTACACTGTGTTATTCTTGAGCACGCATAACGAGGTGTTTTCGTATGAAATTTTAAACACAGTCTCTCCTAGCTAATTTGGACATGCTGATTTCAAATTTATCAGTTTTATGTCCATTTGGACCAGTTTTTACGATCTCTGTGACCCCACCTCGAAAAACTTGTTTTGCGTTCAATTGACTAATTTAAGCATGCTGAGTCTAAATATATCAGTTTCGGGATGAGAAAAGGTCGTCTTGACCCCCTTCCCGATACTGCGTATCTCTCAAAAAAAAAACTTCACGTTTTGTGCTCAATTAACTAAATTGAGCCTGCTGACTATTAATATATTAGTTTTATGTCAAATTAAGGCCGTCTTGGCCATTAACCTGACACTATGTACCTACTATTCACTATTCATTATTTTCTACTTAACTGCCTAGTCTGAGTATTCTGACTCCGATTTTGTCAGTTTTTGGGTGAGAAGAGGTCATCTGGATCATTTTTTCTTGATACAGTACCTTTGTTAGGGTAATTATCGCTGTTGTGCTCAGATGACCAATCCGAGCATACTAATGACTTGCTTACTAGTTTTGTGTCAAGAAATGGTTGTCTGGACCGGGTTCTTGATACTGCATGTCTTATATGCATATACACATAATAGGGTGGACCGATTTCACTATCGGTTACCCCCTTCACTGTATAAATAGTAATTAAACATTACTATACCCGTTTAATTCATTCAACTAGAAAATATACTGTATTTATTAACTTAATTACTCTTTACATAGTAATTAGGTTTCATGAATCATGAGATTCATTACAACAGCTCTCCGCTCAATGCACGGCCTTTAACACGGGCTCTTACACGGGTGTGTATCATGCAACACGGGCATGTGTACTCCAAACACTGGCGTGTACCAGTTGAGATTGCTCGATAAGCCCAGTCCCTATAACACGGCCTTTCACACATTCTTCCATCTAAGCGATACATGGCTACTTACAGGGCCGTGTACCTGACCGTGTTACACTTACACAGCCACTTACACCTATATGGTCTCTCACACATACATAGTCCGAACGGTACACAGTCACTTACACGGCCGTGTACCTGACCGTGTTCTTCAAATGTGTACTAAAAGGCATCAAATTATTCCAAATTTATTCCTTAATGACTTATTACATGGTAAGTAGGTTTCATGAATATGGGGGTCATTACAACCTACCCCCTTACAAAATTTTCATCCTCGAAAATTAGAATAATTCCGGGAAGTCTCTTTTCATATATTCTTTCCATTCCCGTGTGGCTTCCTTTATAGTATGGTTCTGCCACAACACTTTTACCAGGGGTATGAACTTATTTCTAAGCATCTTCTCTTCCCTGGCTAAGATCTGCATAGGTTTCTCATCATACATTAGGTCGGCGTGTACTTTTACAGGTTCTTGACTCAAAACATAGGAGCTGTCTAGCACGTACTTCTTCAGCATCGGGACATGGAAGACATTGTACACTGAAGCTAACTCGGGAGGGAGTGCTAATCTATAAGCCACCTTCCCGACTCTCTTGATTATCTTAAAGGGTCGTATGTACCTAGGACTAAGCTCTCCCTTCTTCCCAAAGTACATCACCCCTTTCATGGGTGCCACCTTGAGAAAGACTGAATCTCCTTCTTGAAACTCGAGAGGTCTACGGCATCTATCAGTGTAGCTCTTTTGGCGACTGCGTGATGTATCCAATCTCTCTCGTATTAGCTTCACATTCACCGTTGTATTCTTAATGAAGTCCGTACTGGTGGGCTGTTTCTCTCGGGTCTCATGCCAGTGAACCGGAGATCTGCATTTTCTTCCATAGAGTGCCTCATATAGTGCCATCCCAATCGAGGAATGGTAGCTATTATTGTGTGAGAACTCAATCAAAGGTAGCTTCTAATCCCAGTTTCCTTTAAAGTCTAGGACACAAGCTCTCAACATATCCTCTAATGTCTGTATGGTTCTCTCAGATTGGCCATCAGTCTGAGGATGAAAAGCTGTGCTAAACTTCAATCTGGTCAATAATAATGCTTGGACGCTTTGCTAAAACCTGGAGGTGAAGCGTCCATCATGATCTGAGACAATGGACTTTGACACTCTGTGCAATCTTACTATTTGACCTACGTACATTCTGCCAGTTGTTCCACCGAATAGCTCACCCTCATGGCTAGAAATCGAGCTGATTTTGTCAATCTGTCTACAATTACCCAGATTGCATCGTTGTCGCTTGACTTCCTCGGCAATCCGACAATCTGACTATGAAATCCATTGTAATCTGGTCCCATTTCCATTCAGGCAGCTCGATCTTTTGTAGTTTTCCTATGGACCGTTGATGTTCCACTTTAACGTTCTGACATGTAAGGCATCTGGTAACGAACTCGGCGACGTCATTCTTCATTCCTGGCCACCAAAAACTTTCCTTTAGGTCCTTGTATATCTTATTCGCTCCTGGATGTATGGGAATATGGTGTCTCATAAGCTTCAGAAAGGATTCATTTCTTGAGTTTTTTGTCTTTCGGAACACACACTCTATCCTTGTAGTAGAGTATGTCGTCCTTAGAAATTCTAAAATCTGAACTTTTATCCTCCGTAGCTTTGTTTCTGAGCTTGTTTAAGGACAAATTGAGGTCCTGACCGATCTTGATTTCTTCTAAGAGCATCGATTGTAGGGCCATTTTAGATAATCTCCTCATCAAAATCTCGATCTCACTGCTGCGTAGCTCTTTTTGTAACGCTTTCGACAAGGCACTGATAGTCATGAGTGACGAAGAATGTTTTTGGCTCAGCGAATCGGCCACCTTGTTGACTTTTCCTAGATGGTATAGGATCTCATAGTTGTAATCTTTTACCAATTCTAGCCATCTTCGCTGCCTCATGTTAAGCTCTTTTGCGTGAAGATGTACTTGAGGTTCTGGTGGTCTGTGTAAATTTTGCACTTGACACCATACAGATAGTGCTTCCATATCTTGAGTGCAAAAACTACTACTGCTAACTTTAGATCGTGCGTAGGGTAGTTCTTCTTGTGATCCTTGAGCTGTCGTGAAGCATACGTGACTACCCTACCATTCTGTACCAACACAGCTCCTAATCCAGTCTTGGATACGTCACTGTAGATCACGAAGTTTCCCTGACTAGCATCTAGAATGGTCAGTATTGGAGCACTTATGAGTCTTCGTTTTAGCTCCTGGAAGCTCTTTTCACACTTATCTGTCCACTCATACTTCCTTTCCTTCTTAGTGAGCGTTGTGAGTGGTGCGGCTAGCTTTGAAAAGCCTTCGACGATGTGCCGGTAATACCCTACTAGGCCTAGGAAACTGTGGATCTCTTTCACGTTTCTTAGAGTTGGCCACACGCTAACTACCTCGACCTTTGTTGGATCTACAGATACTCCCTCCTAGGAGACTATGTGACCAAGAAAGTGAACCTTCTCTAGCCAAAACTCGCACTTAGAGAACTTGGCGTATAGCTGATGGTCTCGTAACTTACGTAAGATGACCCTCAAATGCTCTTCGTGCTCCTCCTCATCTTAGAGTATACAAGTATGTTATCGATGAATGCAATAACAAATTTGTCTAAAAAGTCCTTGAACACGCGGTTCATCAGGTCCATGAAGGCTGCGAGGGCTTTCATCAGTCCAAACAACATGACCAGAAACTCATAGTGTTCGTACCATATCCGGAAGGCTGTTTTGGGTACATCTTCATCCTTGATTCACAGCTGATGGTACTTTGAGCACAGGTCGATCTTTGAGAATACTACAGCATCTCGGAGCTGATCAAATAGATCATCAATCCGTGGTAATGGATACTTGTTCTTGATCATGATTTTGTTTAGCCCCCTGTAATCGATGCACATTCTCAACGTCCCGTTCTTTTTCTTCACAAACAATACAGGTGCTCTCCAAGGCGAACAGCTCTGTCAGATGAATCCCTCGTCCATTAGTTCATTTAGTTGGGTTTAGAGCTCCTTCAGCTCCGTAGGGGCCATTCGGTATGGGACCTTGGAAATGGGGGTTGATCTTGGTAGAAATTTGATCTCGAATGATATTTCACACTCTGTCAAAAGTCTTAGGAGATCTTCAAGGAATACTTCCACGAAATCTCTGACCACTGGCACACTATCTGGCCCTATCTCAGCTTCTTGAGTCTTGTCCACTACGTGCACTAAGAAGCCTGCGCATCCACTAGATAATAGCTTATGGGCCTTCATCGCTGATATCATCGTTTTTGGCTGCTTTAACGACAAACCCTTGTAGATGAACTTTTCACATCCGACTGGTTCGAAGGTAACCTCCCGCCTTTGACAATCTATGATAGTGTTGTACTTTGTGAGGAAGTCCATCCCCACAATTACATCATAGTCTTACATGTCGATGACGATCAGGTTAATGCTTAATTCTCGCCTACAGATAACTACTGGCACGTGATGTATCTAGTAGTTAGACAAAAAAACTTCCCCTGAGGGAAGGGTAGTTTGAAAAGTCTGTTCCATTCTAACTAAGCTCCTATTTATCTTTCTAGCAAATTCTGATGATGCGAATGAATGGATGGCTCTAGAATCAAACAAAACCAATGCAGTTGAGTTGGTGACAGAAAGCTGACCTGTCACCACTGTTGAGGTTCCAGCTTCTGCATCATCCCTTATGAAAGTATAGATTCTTCCCAGGGTGTCTGAAGCCTCCAATCTGCCTTGGGCGATTGATGGGCCTTCGATCCTAGCTTGGGCGGTGTGAAGTTTGCCATTTGTAGTATGGGTTTGGCTTTGTTGGTTTTACTGTTGGAGTGGTAGTTTTTGGCATAGTAGCCTTCCTTGCTACAAATGAAACAGCCACTCATTCCCTGACGGCACTCTCCTGGGTGCTTTCTCCCACACTTTGGGCATGACGGGTAGTGGTTGCCATTTCCTCCCCTATTGTTTTTCTTTTGGGGAAGATTCCTTTGTGAAACTTGGTTGCTTGGGTTCCCTTTCTGCTTGTTGTTGTTATTGTGGGACTGCCTGCTATGTTGGCTAGTCCCTACATTCTGCCCCTTGTGCTACGATTTGGGGTTCTGTCTCCACTTAGGCTGCCTAGCCTGGGTCTTTTCCTCTCTTCGGGCCTTGAAGATTTGAGCTCTTTGTTCCTTATCTTGAGCCAACTAGTATTCAGCTCGAATAGCTTTGCTGACACATTCAGCCACTGTTGTTGGTCCGTGGCTACTGCTACAGACCTAAATGGTGATGTCCGTTCGGAACATCTTTAGTATTCTTCTAACTCTCTCGTTCTCTATGGGCACTAGGTCAGGACAGAGTCGAGCTAACTGTTCGAACTTCCTGACCATTTCCATCACAGTCATACTACCCTGATGCAGTTTATTGAATTCATCCTGTTGCACCGCGAGTGCCTCTTCATTGAAGTACATTTCTTTGAACTCATATATAAATTCTGGTCAATTCATTACACTGACATCCCATCTGATTGCGACTGTCTTCAACCTGTAGGAGAATAAATTGGTAAAAACGTATCAGAGTAGTATAGCGAAACAATAAAAATTTTAAGATCGTTAAATATCTCATGATGCCATATACAATAAACCAACGACAATTAAAACTCATACCTCAAGGACGCCAATGTGCAGGAGGAGAATGACTGGAGGCTTCAACCAACTAGCCTTCTCTACTATTCTCCAATTCCCGAATGGCTGAGTGTGTGGGCACTCTGAACCTCGATCGGTATGCTAGCACTGCTAGTCTTCTTCCGACCACCCAGATCTCTAAAGAACTTTATTGTCACGGTGGGCTGTGCAACAATAACCCTGCTCACCTGAGAGTCTGTGGTCTGAGAGAACTGGAGTGGCAGGACCTCTATTTATAGACCTGCATGAGGTGATTCTCTGAATTCAAATTAGATTAGGAAAAGATATTCTCCCTTATCCTTAACCATAAAATCTGAATTTTCCAAGGGAGAATCCCAACAATAAAATTCGGCCATTATGGGATAAATCCAATCCAAATCTAAACAAGATTTTAACTAGAATTTTATCTTCCTTTTTCAACCAAAAAATCTGAAATTTCCTAGGAGAAAATCTCCTAAAATTTTCGACCACTTTTAGGATAAGGGAGAATTAAAATTCCACAAGGATTTTCAAGCTTGAATCTTATCTCATCCCTATCCAAAATAACCGAATTTTCTTAGGAGATATTCTCCAAAATTTTGGCCACTTTTCTAGGAGGAGAGAATCCAAATTCAATTGAGATTGAAACTTGAATTTTTTCCTTGACCTCATCCACAAAAACCGAAAATCCATTGAGGATTATCCTCAAAATTTCGTCCAACTTTTAGTTAGGATTTGGATTCAAAATTCAAGTAGGATTCTAACAAGATTATCCTCTCCATATCCAACTCAAATTCGAATTTCAAACCTTGTGGATCTTCCACAACAAATTCGAATCCTACTTGGACTGTGATTCAAAATTTGAATTTCAAATTTCAAATTCGAATTTCAATTTCAAATTTCAAATTTCAAATTTCAAATTTAAATTTTAAATTCAAATTTCAAATTCGAATTTCAAATTCAAATTTCAAATTCAAATTTCAAATTTCAAATTTCAAAATCCACAAAACAGTTGTGTTTTAAATTCTTGTTCTCATAGATAATTTTCTACAACTCCAATCCAATCTCAAATAAAATCATGGCAACTTTATTTGGAGTTTGAATAATTGTGTACTCTATTATCCAAAACAAAATCTGAATTCAACCGGAGAGAATCTTGTCTACCATCCTTTTTCTATGTGAACACCATCCATGCATAATCAACTAACCAATAAGCATACACTGATCAATTTGCCATCCGTTAAGGAATTATGTGGAGCTAGTAGAGGGACTGATTGGACATATATAATCGGGCTCCCATAAATCCATATGATCATCATTCTTTTACCGAACAACTCAATCATATGATCACTAATTTCAGAGTCACACCACTATAAACCTGAAACTGAACTCCCAATTATATACCGCATTACGTAAGCCTGTGACAAGCTATCGTCTAACGACCTTGTCATGTATGCAGAACCCTCATATGATATCCATGATCAGCCTTAGGCCAAAGTCTGTTTAATCCTACTGATCAGGCTATCTTAAAGTTCCATTATACTACCGAATAAAGAAAATGATTATTCACCATATGTAAATAAGAAGTCATCAGCCCAGCAGACGACCCAAGGCCTTGTCCATTTTCACATTCAGTATAATGCCTTTAAGAGGATATCCTTAACTCCTCATTAGAGCTATGATTCTGATATCTGTAAACGAACCCTTCATCGTATACAAGTCATGCACCCAACGAACCGGTCTATAAACTTACTACCTCTGAGATGCTTTAGCCATTGGAACATCAAAGTACACAAGTCATATACATGAAGCTGTCCTTTTACTCAGGATTAAGGTTACTACATAATGAACGTCAAAAGCAGATCGATCCACTCAAAGCGGACTTCGTAGATCAATCATGCTTTAGTCCCGGTCTAATATGTCACCACCAAGTAATATATCTATGTCTCTACCTGGGAGTCCAGCTCCAGATAGTCAAGACACACCGTCCCCTCCAAGGCTATAGACAACATAATAGTCTTAACATAAATTAGATACTCGGTCTAACCCCATAGACTACAGACCATAGTTTAGACTGCTAACTTTAGAACATTGTCTTCTCGCATACAAAAGTCCATTGCATGCAATGTTCTAACAGTTTAACACAAGCAGTCAGGGAGCCATATTTGCTTACATTTACTTTAACATGTAAATAAGATGAGGACATATAGCAATGTAATGAATAATCTCTATATATAATTTTATTATCCAGTTATATATTATATATCAAAATAAATACATCAAAATGTCTCTAATGTTTAGGGCATTTCCTAACAATCTCCCACTTGCCCTAAGCCAGCAGATGTGCCATGTTACGCATCCCCATTGCCTCTACGTGCCTCTCAAAGCTTCTAGCCACCAAAGTCTTAGTAAAGAGATCGGCAATGTTGTCCTCAGACGCGATCTTACATACATCCACTAATCCTGTCTCCACATGCCCTCTAATGTCGACTTCCTCGAATCCTTACAAGTTTGGAAGTCTGAGTCCGTGTATCCTACGGGTGTTTGGTCCCCACCAGAATACACCAACATATAATCCCTCGTTCTCTTAAGATACTTGAGTATATGCTTTACTGTTTGCCAGTGCTTGGTTCCAGGATTTGCTTGATATCGACTCACCATACATACTACAAAACATATATCCAGGCGAGTGCAAAGCCTAGCGTACATAAGGCTACCCACAGCGGATGCATAAGGGACCTTACTCATACACTCTCTTTCTTCCGATGTCTTGGGATAGTCATCCAATGAAAGAGTTAGACCGGCAATAGAAGGTTGTGAACCTTTCTTTGTCTCTTGCATTGCATATTTGTCAATTATTTTATCTATGTATGAAGCTTGGGATAACGTTATCATTTTGTTCTTTCGATCTCTGAAGAGACAAATGCCTAGAACATAATTAGCTTCTCCCAAGTCCTTCATGTCAAACTGTTGGTGCAACCAAAGCTTGACCGATGATAAGTTCCCTACATCACTCCCAATGAGTAGTATATCATCAACATAGAGTATCAGAAAGACCACTTTTCCATCCTTAATACATTTATGAACACAGGGTTCATCAACGTTCTGCTCAAAACCAAATGTCTTAATCGTTTGATCAAACCTCTGGTTCCATGAGCGGGATGCTTGCTTTAATCTGTAAATGGATCTAAGCAACTTGCAGACTTTCTTTTCTTGGCCTTTCGCTACGAACCCTTCGGGCTGTATCATATAGATACACTCTTCAAGATGGCCATTCAAGAATGCCGTCTTGACATCCATTTGCCAGATCTCGTAATCGAGAGCCGCAGCAATGGATAGAAGAATACGGATAGACTTCAGCATAGCAACAGGCGAAAAGGTTTCATCATAATCGATTCCAGCCTTTTACGTGTACCCCTTTGCAACCAGTCTAGCTTTGAAAGTTTCCACTCTCCCTTCCGCATCCTTCTTTCTTTTGTAGACCCATTTGCATCCAATGGGTTTTATCCCATCCGGCAAATCTACAAGTTCCCAAACAGAGTTGGATTTCATAGAATCCATCTCATTGTTCATAGCCTGTTTCCAACATTTAGAATCAACATCATTTACAGATTCATCATAGGTGACCGGATCATCCTCATGCTCATGAGCCTCGGCCTGGTATACCTCAGCATCATACGTGAAGAAATTAGGTTTCTTCGAAACCCTCCCACTACGATGAGGCACCCTAAATTGTTGATGGTCTGCAGGTCTTTCACCGGAACTCGGACTTGCGTCCAAGACTGAAATCTGTGGAGCAGTTCTTTCACCTGATAACTCCTCTAGCACCACTTTGCTTCGAGGCTTAAAGTCATTAATGTGACTTTCCTCCAAGAATGTCGCATGGGTTGAGACAATGACTTTTTGTTCCTTCGAGTTATAGAATAGATCTCCTTTAGTTCCTTTTGGATACCCTACAAACATGTACAATTCTGATCTTGATTCTAACTTCTTCGCATCCCCATCCAGTACATGCGCCGGGCAGCCCCATATTTCATATGTCCAAGGGAGGGCTTCCTGCCACGCCACAATTCATACGGAGTTCTGGGAATTGATTTGCTCGGAACCTGATTCAGAATATAGCACGCCATTTGTAAAGCATATCCCCAAAATGATAATAGCAGCGTTGAATAACTCATCATGGACCGTACCATATCCAATAAGGTCCTGTTTCTCCTTTCGGCTACACCATTCTATTGTGGAGTACCAGGTGCAGTCAATTGGGATAATATCCCGTTCTCTACAAGATGTCCTAGAAATTCATCGGAGAGTTATTCGTCACCTCGATCAGATCGAAGTGTCTTTATGGATTTATCCAATTGCTTTTCTACTTCCGCACGATACTCTTTGAACTTGTCAAAGGTTTCGCTCTTGCGGTGCATCAGATACACATATCCATACCTCGAGTAATCATCTATAAAAGAGACATAATACTCGAACCCTCCTCGTGCTGTGACGTTCATGGGGCCACATACATCAGTGTGCACAATTTCTAAGAGCTTCTAAGCCCTTGTACCCTTAGATCCAAAAGACCTCTTAGTCATCTTACCCTCTAGACAAGACTCACATTGGGGAAGACGTACCTCCTCCAGAGATTCCAGAGGACCATTTTTCACCAATCTTTGAATCCTATCCTGATTAATATAACCAAGTCTTAAATGCCAAAGATATGCCTTATTAGAGTGAGAAACTTTCAACCTCTTAGAGTTATCTATTAATTCAGTGTCAAGCAGTGAGTACATCTTTGGTTTGATCAAATATAGGTTTCCATCCACTCATCCAGAACAGATAAAAGACTTATTTCTACGAATATCAACTCTTTTAATAAAAGAAACTGAATAAGAATCCTTTATTAAACAAGCTACCGATATAAGGTTCCTCCTAAAATTAGGAACATAAAAACAGTCTTTCAATAAAATAAACCTAAATTGATCAAAGTAAAGGTAAACATCTCCCACTGCCTCAGCCACCACGAAGCTACCATCTCCAGTCCGCAACGAGAGGCTCCTATCATGTAGACTTCTCGTTTCCACGAACCCCTGCATAGAAACACAAACATGATTAGTGGCACCCGAATCAATGACCCTAGTGTCTTTTGATTCTTCCACCAAACACGCTTCTAAGTAGTAAAGTTCCTTACCTTCCTTGCCCTTGGTGGCTAGGATTTCCCGGCAAGCCTCCTTAAAGTGACCTACCTTCCCACAATGAAAGCATTTGGACTTTTTAGGGTCCCTGGGCTTCTTGTTCTTCTTCTTCTTCTTCTTCCCATCTGAGACAGGAGGATTAGAAGAACTGGAAGCCGCTTGCTTCTGATTTGGCCTCTTCCTCTTCCGTGAGGGTTTGGAAGATTCTGCCAAATTGGCCTCTCCTTTGGATTGGACCGCATCCCCATCCCTGATCATCCGCTCATAAGTTTGGAGTTGCTTCATGAGCTCGGTTAGTCCTAACTCCTTTGTCGCCAGATTGTATGCGGCCTTAAACCCCACAAAATCTTTAGACAGAGTCTTGAACACCATCTCGATCTGGGTGTTGTAGTCCAACTCAGCACCATTCTCGGCAGCCTCAGGAAGAATCCCATTAGAGTGATCATATGGTCCTTCACCAGAGTACCCGCCTTTTGCTTAGAGTTCATAATGCTGGTGATAGCGGACTGTCGAGCTAATTTTTCTTGGCCTCCGAACATGTCCTCCAGATTGTCCATGATCTCCCTAGCAACTTGATAAGTCTCATACTGCTTTTGTAAAGCACTCGTCATGCTAGCAAGGATGTAGCATCGAGCTATCTCATTGGATTCTCTCCAACGATTATAGGCAACCGGGACCTCCTCAAGTGGTGTGTCAGGTTTGGGCCCAGGTAGGCATGGTTCGTCCAGTACGAACTTATGTCTCTCGCAGCTGAGAACTATTAACAGATTTCTTTTCCAATCCTTATAATTATCACCATTCAGTTTATTCTGAGTAAGTATTGAAAAGAGGGGTGTTGGTGACATTTTGAACTGAAATAAAATTATACTAGACATCATTACAAAGCCCAAGCAAATATACAGATAATTTAACAAATAAAACATACAAGTATGTTCCTACATGAAACTTGAAAAACATGTAGCATTGCAATGGTAATTCTCAGCACCCATTGCCCCAAGCCACCGAGGGGTGGTCATGAAAACAAATAGTCGAACCATAGACCCCGTCTAATTAATATATGTTGCCTTAAATCCTCCAAGGTTAAGACATATATTAATAACCGCTTATTTGGCCACCAGTTTAGTTAACAAAGCTTCTAGGGAAGGTTAATAACTAAACGAGTCTTGAGGGTATAACCATTGTTTACGTAGCCCGATCCACATCCTACCAAGCCACCGAGGGGTGGTCATGAATAGGATCGTACCCGAACACGTTTTCCACATAGGAGATCCAATCTAGTATACCGGCGGCGGTAAACACCTATCGAGGGGTGTGGTCAGGGCAGAACTGACGAGAGGCGTTACCATGCTTTCACATATGGATCAACAATGGAGGCCGTGGGTTTTGTATGAAACCCTCTCCCACTCAATATTTTGAAAAACATGCAAGTTTTGACAAATTATGTATGATCAATATAGTATGAGCGGCACTCACCTATCCTTATGATATGTTATCAAATATGCATATAAAACATCCATCAATACATATTTATACATCCATGACATATCACAGAAAAAATAATTGACAGAATAACCAAGTCATGGTTCCATCCTAGAACAAAGAAAAATAAAGATTACAAAATTTCATCCAAAGCATTCTTTGGGTCTTGAATTTTATTCCGTCTTCTTGTATCCATCTTTATGTAGCCTCTCCATTTATTTCTTATCCCAAGAATTATTTAAAATTTAAATCTCCAAAAATTTAAATTTCAAATTCAAATTCCAAATTCGAATTTCAAATTTAAATTTCAAATTTAAATTTTTAAACAATTTTAAACATCATGTGTAATAATATGTAATTTCAAATTTTCAATTACATATTTTTAAAGATGATTTAAAATTAAATCTCAAATTTAAAAATCAAAATTTTCTAATTTTTTCGACCGTCGCACCGCCGCCCCTGAAGGCGGCAGTCGCCGTGGGCAGCCACCAGCCCCGGAGGGGCTGGCAGCCCACGGCCGCCCCCTATGTGCAGCCTTGCCGGGCTGCATGCCAAGCCTGTAGCGCCAGGCTGCACGCCTAGGCTGCGGCCAGCCTTGGGTAGGCTACAGCCACCCTCGGCTGCAGGCCAAGCCTACGGCCGTGGGTGGTTATGTTCGGAAATGCCCTAAGCGTTAGAGACATTTTGATGTATTTATTTTGAACTGGATAATAAAATTATATATAGAGGTTATTCATTACATTGCTATCTGTCCTTGTCTTATATACATGTTAAAGTAAATGTAAGCAAATATGGCTCCCTGATTGCTTGTGTTAAACTATTAGAACTTTGCATGCAATGGATTTTTGTATGCGAGAAGACAATGTTCTAAAGTTAGCAGTCTAAACTATGGTCTGTAGTCTATGGGGTTAGACCGAGCATCTAACTCATGTTAAGACTATTATGTTGTTTAAAGCCTTAGAGGGGACGGTTTGTCTTGACTGTCTGGAGCTGGACTCCCAAGTAGAGACATGGATATGTTGCTTGGTGGTGATATATTTGATCGGGACTAAAGCGTGATTGATCTAAGAAGTCCGCTTTGAGTGGATCAATCTGCTTTTGACGTTCATTACGCAGTAACCTTAATCCTGAGTAAAAGGCCAGCTTCATGTATATGACTTGTGTACTTTAATGTTCTAATGGCTAAAGCGTCTCAGAGGTAGTAAGCTTATAGACCGGTTCGTTGGGTGCATGACTTGTATACGATGAAGGGTTCGTTTACAGATATTGGAGTCATAGCTCTAATGAGGAGTTAAGGGTATCCTCTTAAAGGCATTATACTGAATGTGAAAATGGACAAGGCGTTGGGTCGTCTGCTGGGCGGATGACTTCTTATTCACATATGGTGAATAATCATTTTCTTTATTCGGTAGTATAATGGAACTTTAAAATAGCCTGATCAGTAGGATTAAACGAACTTTGGCCTAAGGCTGATCATGGATATCATATGAGGATTCTGCATACATGACAAGGTCATTGGACGATAGCTTGTCACAGGCTTACGTAATACGATATATAATTGGGAGTTCAGTTTCAGGTTTATAGTGGTGTGACTCTGAAACTAGTGATCATATGATTGAGTTTTTTGGTAAAAGAATGATGATCATATGGATTTGCGGGAGCCCGATTATATATGTCCAATCAGTCCCTCTACTAGCTCCACATAATTCCTTAACATTTGGAAAATTGATTTGTGTATGCTATTGGCTGGTTTATTATGCATGGATGGTGATGACACAGGATTAGGATGGTAAACAAGATTCTCTCCGGTTGGATTCAGATTTTGTTTTGGATAATAGAGTACACAATTATTCGAACTCCAAATAAAGTTGCCATGATTTTATTTGAGATTGGATTGGAGTTGTAGAAAATTATCCATGAGAACAAGAATTTGAAACACAACCGTTTTGTGGATTTTGAAATTTGAAATTTGAAATTTGAAATTTGAAATTTGAAATTTGAAATTTGAAATTCGAATTTGAAATTCGAATTTGAAATTTGAATTTGAAATTTAAATTTGAAATTTGAAATTTGAAATTTGAAATTTGAAATTTGAAATTTGAAATTTGAATTTGAAATTCGAATTTGAAATTTGAAATTCAAATTTTGAATCACAGTCCAAGTGGGATTCAAATTTGTTGTGGAAAATCCACAAGGTTTGAAATTCGAATTTGAGTTGGATTTGGAGAGGATAATCTTGTTAGAATCCTACTTGAATTTTGAATCTAAATCCTAACAAATTATGGACGAAATTTTGAGGAAAATCCTCAATGGAATTTCGGTTTTTGTGGATAAGGTTCAAAGGAAAAATTCAAGTTTCAATCCCAGTTGAATTTGGATTCTCCCCTCCCTGAAAAGTGGCCGAAAATTTGGAGTGTATCTCCTAGGAAAATTCGGTTATTTTGGATAAGGTTGAGATAAGATTCAAGCTTGAAAATCCTAGTGGAATTTTGATTCTCCCTTATCCTAAAAGTGACCGAATTTTATGAGGAGATTTTCTCCTAGGAATTTCGGATTTTTTGGTTGAAAAAGGGGAGATAAAATTCCAGTTAAAATCTTGTTTAGATTTGGATTGGATTTATCCATAATGGCCGAATTTTATTGTTGAGAATCTCCCATAGAAAATTCGGATTTTTATGTTTATGGATAAGGGAGAATATCTTTTCCTAGTCCAATTCAAATTCAAAGAATCACCTCATGCAGGTCTATAAATAGAGGTCCTGCCATTCCAGTTCTCTTAGACCATAGACTCTCAGGTGAGCAGGCTTATTGTTGCACAGCTCATCGTGACAATAAGTTCTTTAGAGATCTGGGTGGTCGAAAGAAGACTAGCAGTGCTAGCATACCAATCGAGGTTCAGAGTGCCCACACACTCAGCCATTCAGGAATTGGAGAATAGTAGAGAAGGCTAGTTGGTTGAAGCCTTCGGTCATTCTCCTCCTGCAGATTGGCGTCCTTGAGGTATGAGTTTTAATTGTTGTTGGTTTATTGTATATGGCATCATGAGATATTTAACGATCTAAAAATTTTTATTGTTCCGCTGCGTCACTCTGATACGTTTTTACCGATTTATTTTCCTGCAGGTTATGGCCTGCAAAGGGGCTGCCGGAGGCCCATCCTACTCGAGGGCAGGGGCTGCAGCCCCACCAAGGCCCGTCGGCCTATCCCGAGGGATCATGTCTCGATTTTTGTGCCATATTCCAATTTATCTATTAAGATCTCCAAAAATTAATTTGAATCCCAATTAAATTGAAAATTTCCACACAATCAAAATTTCAATCTTTAAATCAAAATTTAACTTTTGGGAAAAATAAATTGCGGTCTTCAATCTTCAATCTCCTCCAAGAATAATTACATAAAATTTCCTAAACCGTTTCCGGTGTACAAAATTCTAACCATAATAATTCTAAGAGACAAAAATTAAAATCTATGGGAAAATTACAGTATTAATAAACTACTCCCATGGTTACATAAAAAATCCTAGATATAATTTTTCTAAATTCTAAGGAACCATAACCGGCATAAACAAGCATGCTTATAAAAATTCAGAAAATTAAAATAACCACATACTTTATACATAATCCATGATAACAACATAAAGGAACCCAGAATGCCACTCTCTAAATATCAAATCCATACATAAATAAAAAGACTAAGTAATTGTCTAATTTATGTACATGGCATAGTCATGAGATGGCTCTGATACCATTTGTAGGAGAATAAATGGGTAAAAACGTATCAGAGTGGTGCAGCGGAACAATAAAAATTTTAAGATCGTTAAATATCTCATGATGCCATTTACAATAAACCAACGACAATTAAAACTCATATCTAAGGACGCCAATGTGCAGGAGGAGAATGACTGGAGGCTTCAACCAACTAGCCTTCTCTACTATTCTCCAATTCCCGAATGGCTGAGTGTGTGGGCACTCTGAACCTCGATCGGTATGCTAGCACTGCTAGTCTTCTTCCGACCACCAAGATCTCTAAAGAACTTTATTGTCACGGTGGGCTGTGCAGCAATAAGCCTGCTCACCTGAGAGTCTGTGGTCTGAGAGAACTGGAGTGGCACGACCTCTATTTATAGACCTGCATGAGGTGATTCTCTGAATTCGAATTGGATTAGGAAAAGATATTCTCCCTTATCGTTAACCATAAAATCCAAATTTTCCAAGGGAGAATCCCAACAACAAAATTCGGCCATTATGGGATAAATCCAATCCAAATCTAAACAAGATTTTAACTAGAATTTTATCTCCCTTTTTCAACCAAAAAATCCGAAATTTCCTAGGAGAAAATCTCCTAAAATTTTCGACCACTTTTAGGATAAGGGAGAATCAAAATTCCACTAGGATTTTCAAGCTTGAATCTTATCTCATCCTTATCCAAAATAACCGAATTTTCTTAGGAGATATTCTCCAAAATTTTGGCCACTTTTCTGGGAGGAGAGAATCCAAATTCAATTGGGATTGAAACTTGAATTTTTCCCGTGAACCTTATCCACAAAAACCGAAAATCCATTGAGGATTATCCTCAAAATTCCGTCAAACTTTTAGTTAGGATTTGGATTCAAAATTCAAGTAGGATTCTAACAAGATTATCCTCTCCATATCTAACTCAAATTCAAATTTCAAACCTTGTGGATTTTCCACAACAAATTCGAATCCTACTTGGACTGTGATTCAAAATTTGAATTTCAAATTTCAAATTCGAATTTCAATTTCAAATTTCAAATTTCAAATTTCAAATTTCAAATTTAAATTTCAAATTCGAATTTCAAATTCGAATTTCAAATTCAAATTTCAAATATTCAAATTTCAAATTTCAAATTACAAATTTCAAAATTCAAATTTCAAATTTCAAATTTCAAATTTCAAATTTCAAAATCCATAAAACAGTTGTGTTTCAAATTCTTGTTCTCATGGATAATTTTCTACAACTCCAATCCAATCTCAAATAAAATCATGGCAACTTTATTTGGAGTTCAAATAATTGTGTACTCTATTATCCAAAACAAAATCTGAATCCAACCGGAGAGAATCTTGTCTACCATCCTAATCCTATGTCATCACCATCCATGCATAATCAACTAGCCAATAGCATACACAAATCAATTTGCCAAACGTTAAGGAATTATGTGGAGCTAGTAGAGGGACTGATTGAGCATATATAATCGGGCTCCCGTAAATCCATATGATCATCATTCTTTTATCGAACAACTCAATCATATGATCAGTCACACCACTATAAACCTGAAACTGAACTCCCAATTATATACCGCATTACGTAAGCCTGTGACAAGCTATCGTCCAATAACCTTGTCATGTATGCAGAACCCTCATATGATATCCATGATCAGCCTTAGGCCAAAGTCTATTTAATCCTACTGATCAGGCTATCTTAAAGTTCCATTATACTACCGAATAAAGAAAATGATTATTCACCATATGTGAATAAGAAGTCATCCGCCCAGTAGACGACCCAAGGCCTTGTCCATTTTCACATTCAGTATAATGCCTTTAAGAGGATATCCTTAACTCCTCATTAGAGCTATGATTCCGATATTTGTAAATGAACCCTTCATCGTATACAAGTCATGCACCCAACAAACCGGTCTATAAGCTTACTACCTCTGAGACGCTTTAGCCATTGAAACATCAAAGTACACAAGTCATATACATGAAGCTGTCCTTTTACTCAGGATTAAGGTTATTGCATAATGAACGTCAAAAGCAGATCGATCCACTCAAAGCGGACTTCGTAGATCAATCATGCTTTAGTCCCGGTCTAATATGTCACCCCCAAGCAACATATCTATGTCTCTACTTGGGAGTCTAGCTCCAGACAGTCAAGACAAATCGTCCCCTCCAAGGCTTTAGACAACATAATAGTCTTAACATGAGTTAGATGCTCGGTCTAACCCCATAGACTACAGACCATAGTTTAGACCGCTAACTTTAGAACATTGTCTTCTCGCATACAAAAGTCCATTGCATGCAATGTTCTAACAGTTTAACACAAGCAGTCAGGGAGCCATATTTGCTTACATTTACTTTAACATGTAAATAAGACGAGGACATATAGTAATGTAATGAATAACCTCTATATATAATTTTATTATCCAGTTCAAAACAAATACATCAAAATGTCTCTAATGCTTAGGGCATTTCCTAACACCACCATTATTATGCCCCCTTGCGCAGGGCAAAGGACGCACACATCACTTTTTCTCTATCAGCTAATCCCATAAAGTCCAAGGACATCTTGATGTCTGTTAGCCAATCATCGGCCTCTATGGGATTGATGGTCCCTTCAAACTCTGGCACCTTCATGCGCCTAAATCTCTCATATAAGTCACCTTCCCTGGGGGTTGGTGGAAGAACATTGGTTACTACGGGGGCAATCGTGATTGAAGGTGCTGGTGCCATCTGGACTGGAGGAGCTGCTTGCTCCCTAGGATTTTTTGGGGCTATTAGAGCCTCTTGGACTGGCACCTCTGCTGTTTGTGGTGTCTGGGGTTGCTGATCTAGTCATTCCCTAAGTTGGTTAAGTTCCTATTGTTGGTTCTCCACCATTTCTAGCATAACTATGAGTTGCGCCATTAATTCATCTTCCTGGGAGGCTTGGTTCGACTGAGCTCCGTTTTTGCCATATTTTCCTATGTAATCTTATCATAGAGTGGGAAAGAAATAATGAATCTTTTATTTCCATACCTGGAAATCATGTCGCATATCATTTTCTTACTCAACAATCATAGATATAAGTATACATATTATATCTTTCTTTCTCTTATAATGTGATGTTCAATACAATATGCCGCGTCGTATTGGAACATCGTCTGAGTGCCAGGACTCGTCCTGCACTTTCTGTCATACTATGGTCATGTGTGGAAAACTCATATCTAGACCCTTAGGCACAATTGTACTGCTTCTCATAGTATATTCACAAAAATATGTATAAGCTTCTAGTCTAATGGGAGTGACACACACTTCCTAGTATACCATCCCGACAGGATACGTTAAGCTAAGTCTAGTAGGGAAAGCTATTGCTTCCCTTTATACATAGTCAAAATTCCCGCGGAAAGGGTCACTGCTACTGGAAGGACAATCCTGATTCAGCATCAGACATCTCCTCATTATAATTACCGCTGAGAGGGAACTCCTCTGGGTCTTCTTCTTCGTCTCCTCAAATGAAACTAGCTTCATCATCGCTACCTATGATGACTTGAGGCTCATACATCCCTATCCATTCGTCATCACTAAAGTGGTCGGGGATCTCTTCTTCCTTATCATCAAGATGGGCGTCAGAAAGAGCCTCGTCATCATCCTCTTCCAAGGGCTATTCGGGAGACAGAGGGGCTGGTTCAGGGTTCTCCATTATTTCCCTGTCGTTTCCAGGTACTTTTGACTGATGCTCGGTCATAAACTTTTTGTCGGTCTGTTAGTGTGCAGGGTCTATCGGGTTATCCTCCATGTTGGCAGCTGCTGCATCGTCTTGGGCTTGTGCAGGGTTCCCAAGGTTAAGCTGTGGCACCCCTAAATCCAACCACATGAAACTGTCATGAACCGACTCTGTTGCCGATCAAGATAGCCCTTGTGTCGAATCCGGATCGTCATTTACAACTCTTTTTCTTAAACTCTCATTCTTTTAGGACCCAAAAATTTCACCCATAATTTTTTTTTCTTTTTAATGCATACATTCTCGAAAAGAAAGCTAAGCATAAAAGCTATATAAAATACAATACTAACTTTTAGTTGTCTTTTAGAGTATAACATAATGTATAATATACAAAATATTTATACTGTATTTTTTTTTCAATGACACATTCTCTTCAATTTACTAACTCTCAAAGCTCAGCAGAAGACTTATGGCAGGACCAAGTCCACGATGAATTCTTTATCCCTTGACATGCACACATCCTACCACCATCCATATAGTCTACTGGACAGGTTTCTTATCTGCAACATGAATAAACTGGTAAGCTAACAGGCTCAGTAAGTTCAAACATACTTAATAAGAATTACATGGATTCAAAATATTAAAAACCCAATTTCTTATGAATAGTACTATTCATCCCTGATGAATAGTGGTGAATAGTACTATTTACCATGAATAGTACTATTTTACCATAAATAGTGACTTTGACATTTGATCGATGAATAGTAACTATTATCCTAACAGGTTACTATTCCATTACTTTAACCAGATACTATTCACGTTAGCCTAACCGGTTACTATTCATATTTTTCTAACCGAGTTCGCTATACTTAATGTAAGCTTCAGTTATGTTCAATTATGGCTTTCATCATATTATTGGTTATTCTTTCTCTATATGTACTCTGGTATTGAGCTCTTTTATGGTAGTACTGATAATCTATCTTACGCTCTGACTAAGAGGGCCTAGGGAGCGACCCTAGAGCTTCTGCCTCCACAGCCCTTATTATATCCCCGTAGGACTTGAAAAACCTCCATCATAACGTTGGAGGGACGGTATGCCTTAAATGGATTTATTATCATCTTTTAATTATAGTTTTGACTAAGTGACATCAATCGTCACCTCAAGGTCACTAACCTCCATCGCCTGTAGGCATTAGATATTCTGTTCCTTTTATTATGTGTGACCTGTTATACTAACTAATCTCGAAATGTCCATAGGAATTGATACCTAATGTACAACTAGTACATAACAAAGTAATACAGTACTTCATGTTGCAGACATAAAAATGCTTGAACTTACCAATACTACGATAATGTCCACTTTCAGAACTCCTCCACAGTTCTATCTTTAATTTGAGTTCCTACAGACATAATATTGTCTGTTAATATCCTTTATTAACTATCACTTTAATATATTTATTTTGTCATAAATTTTACAAAACATTTCAATTCTTTATATGGTACACGGTTTGCAACACGCCTGTGTTCCTGACCGTGTACCTCTCGGTTTTATTTTACACAGCCGTATTCCACTGTACACGCCCGTGTACTAATTAAACTCTAGATTTTTAACTCTAAAATCTTTATTTTGGGGTCTAGAATTTTATTTAAGTCATTCTAGGTCCTTCAGGATCCTTTCTAAGCCTTTCGAAATTTTTTTATCAAAATGACCATTTTGCCCCTAACGGGTCTCAGGACCATAACTATTATGTCTTATCAGTTTTCTTGAATTTTCTAAGCCCAAATATCTTAAAATAATATTCTCTAGACTTCTGTATTATTTTACAGCTAAATTTGCTGCAAAATCTCAATTATCTATTTTCCCAGCCCTCATTATTATTCATCCATCACCTAGGGTCGTTTCTCATTTTTTGAGCATTTCGGAGACTCAAATGGCTATTTCACTACTCTTGAAATGTTTTTCATTCCGTCCCCGGCCCTCGGTCCCCAAGAAACTCAGGTTTCCTATCCCAACCTAATTTTTTCCCTCATTTCCCAAAATACCCCTAACATGAATTTTTTCCTGTTTTAGGCATATTAGTCATTAAGGGTCGGATTACTATTCCTCTTGAGTTGGTTTTCCATTTTCAATCCTAATCCACCGAGAGGTCCCGGTTTCCTTCCCGAGCCCAATATTTTACCCCTCGTTTCCCGAAATGCCCTTATGTCGTTTTGGAAATTTCGACAGTATTTCTGCTTGTATTTTTTGGGTTTTCCTGGCATTAAGTATGCCTCAGAACCTTTGTATTTGCCACATACTATACTAGAGGCCTATTTTATACAAAGTTTCCAAACTTTGTATAAAAATTTTTCACATTAACCAGCATTCAAAAATCAATGCACAGCATCAAATTCTTTCCATACCTAGCCTTGGTTTATCATGTTAATTATCACCAATTGTTTTTCATCACAACATTCCAATATCACATATCACTCTTAGGTTTTCTAATATGTAAAACAACATCAAAACCTAACAAAATTTTCATTTCAAACCTAGCATTAGCCACGGATTTTTCATGCAAATTCACATAAAAAATCTCGTTTTCTTTCCTAGGGTTTTTGTCTACATTACACATTCCTATTCAACACTAAAAATTTCCCATTTTCTAGTGTTTATCACCCATGGATTTTAGCGTGAAAATGCATCCAATTTTCTTGTTTTCTTGATTCTAATTCATGCTTAATTCAATATGTTGCTAAATGAACATAAACTATTAAGCAAATCATCAATTTTTCCACCTTACAAAGCCACAGATTTTTCATGGAAACATGCAAAATTTTTGCTAATTTCTTAAATCTAATTCATGCTTTAATTTCTAAAACACCAAACTAATCATATCATTAACAAAATATCAATTTTTATCAATGTTTTTCCACATCCAAGACCCACGGATTTTCACTAAGAAAATCAAGTAAAATTGCTTCAATTTGGAATCTTACCTTATCTATTTGATTCCTTGATGCTAGAAATGAAATGGAAGTTAATTTTGGTGTGAAATTTTGGACAAATTTTAGCTTAAAGGGGGGAAAAGCCCATGGTTTTTGGCTACTCAAGAATGGCAAGAGTTTGGCCACTTTTCTTCATTTTTTTGAATGAATTTTGAAGCCTATTTATAGGCAAAAGCTGAGGTCCATTTAGCAAAATTTTTTCAATAATTTGCTAATTGTTCAAGGACTAAAATGCAATAATTTTGGGTCAAAAATCAAATTTTTTTGTTGTCTCCTTTCAACATGGCCAAATGGCCTTTTTCTATATTTCTAAATTTTTTTTCAAGTGTTATTTTGTCATGATCATGGCCATTGATCAAAAAGAAAATTGATCCTAGCCTTGCACCTTTCCATATTACTTTCCATCTTAAAAAAAATTTGCGTTTATGACATCAACATGGTGATGTCATCCTATTATATTAAGGGATTAATTCCCTAATTAACTCGTGGTCAAATTTTGATCGAAATTCAAATGAACAGAACTCTACTGAAACCACGTAGGAGGGTTCCGGGTGCCTCCGGTGCGATCGGTTTGTTTTATTTTGCTTCCGTTTGGTCAAAATTCTCTATCATAAATTTCTATATTTTTTGTGCATTTCAATGTACTCTCTAGGGTTTTTGGCTCTGATTTCAAACCGTCTTACCCGAATATGTTCGGTAAGATTTTCCATCTCCGAACTCACTCACTTTAACACTGCTGGAACATTTTTACAGTAATCACAATAGTATAAAAACACAACTTTTTCATAATTTATTCATTAAAATTCATACATACATACAATTTTAATCTACTCCAAGAATCTAAAATCCCCGGTTATCACATTCACCCCTCCTTATGGAATTTTCGTCCTCGAAAATTTAAAACAAGTGGGGGTACAGATTCCTAATTTCGTCTTCTCACTCCCATGTAGCCTCTTTAACATTGTGATTTTTCCATAGCACTTTGACTAATGGGATCATTTTGTTCCTCAAAACTTTATTTTCTCATGCCAGAATTCAAACAGGCCTCTCCTCATAAGTCAGATCTTCTTGAATCTGGATCGGTTCATGTTTCAATACATGGGACGGATCCGATATGTACTTTTGCAGCATCGACACGTGGAACACATTATGTACTGCTGACATTTCTGGAAGTAATGCCAATCTATAAGTGACTTTACCAATGCATTCGATAATCTCATATGGTCCAATATATCTTGGACTTAATTTCCCTTTCTTTCCGAACCGCATTATTCCTTTCATCGGCGAAACTCTTAGAAATACGAAATCCCCTTCGTTGAATTCCAGGGTTCTTCGTTTTTTGTCCGTATAGCTCTTCTATTAGCTCTGGGCTATTTTCATTCGTTGCAGTATTTTTATAACTGCATCCGCTGTTTCTTGTACGAAATCTGTCTTATGCAGCCATTTTTCTTGTAGATCATACCAATGAATTGGTGATCTACACTTCTATATAAAGCTTCATAGGGTGCCATACCTATCGAAGCTTGGTAGTTGTTATTGTAGGAAAATTCTACCAATAGAAGTTTCTCATTTCAGCTCCACGGGAAATCGATTATACACGCACGAAGCATGTCTTCTAGCATTTGAATTGTCCGTTCAGATTGGCCGTCTGTCTACGGATGAAATGCTGTGCTTAGACGCACTTCTATTCCCATAGCTTCTTGCACACATGTCCAGAAATTCGAAGTAAATCGTGGATCATGATCTGACATAATGGATTTAGGAACTCCATGTAGCCTGACTATGTGGTTAACATACAAGCTTACTAACTTTTCTAACGAAAAGGTCATTTTCACTGCAATAAACCTTACCGTCTTTGTCAACCTGTCGATAATAACCATAACCTTCTCGGGTCTTCGATAGCCCTACCACAAAGTCCACTGTCATATGTTCCCATTTTCACTCAGGAATCTCCAACGGTTCTAGTTTTCTGCCTGGATGACGATGTTCAGCTTTAACCTTTTAGCACGTCATACGTCTGCTGACAAACTCTGCAATGTCCTTCTTCATCCCTTTCCACCAGAATTATAGCTTCAAATCCTGGTATATCTTACTGGCTCTGGGATGTACTGAATATGGCGTTTCATGGGCTTATGCCATAATTCACCTTCTTAATCCTTCATCATCTGGAATTTGAATTCTTCACTGATGTAGGGTTAATCCATCTTTAGATACTTCCTCCGGAGGACTTGCTAGCTTTGGGTCTCGTTTTTAAGCCTCTCTGATATCTTCATATAGCATTGATTCCAACTGTAGTGCAGCCAATTTTCCAGCTATCAGCTCCACCTTCAGCATGTTGATTTCTTACTGTAATGGCTTTGGAAGTTTTCCAATCGGTAGTTGTTGCGAGACAGTAGATTTCCTACTTAACGTATCTACAATGCAATTGGCTTTTTCAGGATGATAGAGGATTTCACAATCATAGTCTTTTACCAGCTCCACCATCTCCTCTGCCTCATATTTAGCTCTTTTTGCGTGAAGAAATACTTTAGACTTTGGTGGTCAGTATAAATCTAACACTGGGCTCCATATAGATAGTGTCACCAGATCTTTAATGCGAACACTACTACGGCAAGTTCCAAGTCATGTGTGGGATAATTCTTTTCATGGTCCCTTAATTGACGTGAGGCATAAGCAATCACCTTGTCACCTTGTATCAGGACAGCTCCTAATTCCATCTTCAAAGCATCACTGTAAATCACGAACATCTCCCCTTCAGTAGGAAGTGTAAGTATCAGCACGCTCGTTAGTCATTTCTTCAGCTCTTGGAAGCTTCTTTCGCACACCTTCGTCCACTCGTACTTCCTCTCCTTGCATGTCAAAGCTGTAAGAGGTGCAATGAGTCGTGCGAATCCCTCTACAAATCTTCTATAATAGCTAGCTAGACCTATGAAACTCTGTATTTCCGTTACGCTCTTAGGTGCGGGCCATTCGTTGATCGCCTCTACTTTTACAAGATCCACAGCGATTCCTTCCTTGGAAACCACATGTCTATGAAAATGTACTCTATCTAGCCAGAATTCGCTTTTGGAGAATTTGGCATAGAGTTGATACTTCCTTATCATCTACAGGATAATCCTCAGATGTTCTTCATGCTCATCCCGAGTCTTTGAATATATGAGCATGTCATCGATAAACACAATGATAAACTTATCCAAATATTCCTTAAAGACTCAATTCATCAAGTCTATAAAAGCGGCTGGCGCATTTGTTAACCCAAACGGCATCACAAGAAATTCGTAATGACCGTAGCGGGTCTAAAATGCGGTCTTGGGGATGTCACTCTCCTTGATCCTCAGTTGATGGTATCCTGATCGCAAATCAATCTTGGAGAATACTACTGCACCTTTTAGCTGATCGAACAAGTTGTCAATTCTAGGTAACGGATACCTATTCTTGACAGTGACCTTGTTCAACTCCCAGTAGTCAATGCACATGCACAACGATCCATCCTTTTTCTTGACAAACAACACTAGAGCACCCCATAGGGAATAGCTCGGGCGTATAAATCCTTTGTCAAGAAGCTCCTTCAGCTGCTCCTGTAACTCTTTTAATTCTACCGGTGCCATTCGGTAGGGTGCCTTTGAGACTGGTGTAGTTCCTGGCATCAGCTCGATCTCAAAGGAGATTTCTCGTTCTGGCAGTAATCTTAGTAATTCCTCTGAGAAGACATCAATGAATTCCTTTACAATAGGAACATCTTCGGGTTGAAGCTTCCATTCCTCCATCATGTCCAATATACATGCTAAGTATCCAACATAACCGCTCGACATTAGCCTCATCACTTTCATCGAGTTGATTATTATCTTCTTTGATTTGCGTGACGTAACAACATACTCAAATCCATCTTCTTGGTCGGGTTAAAACCTTATCTTCCACTTTTGACAATCGATCGTGGCTTGATACTTCCCTAGGAAATCCACTCCTAGTATTATATCATAGTCGGCAAGCTCCATCACGATCAATTCTGCGTATAACTCCCTATTTGCCATAATTATTGGTACATGAGGTAACCAGAAATTGGACATCAAGACTTCCCCCGAGGGTAGTGCGATTCTAAATGTCATACCCATATTGTCTTTAGGATATCCTATCTTATTCACAAATTGGTATGAAATGAAAGAATGCGTAACTCCATAATCAAATAAAATAGTCGCCAAATTATTAGCGACAGAAAGCTAACCTGTCACCACATTTGACGTTTCGGCTTCCGCATCTTCCTTTGTATAGACCATGACTCTAGCATCCGCACGAGGCAAGTGTTCTGATCTTTTCTGCCTCTCAAAATGGGATGAACCTTTAGCCTTAGCCTATAGTGAATGTGCCTGGGAACGTTATTGCTGCAACTGAGATGAACCTTGTACATTTTGCCTATTTTCTGAATAGTTTCTGGCAAAGTGACCATCCTTTCCACATTGGAAACAGGCATTTAGGGCAAGTCTACATCAGCCTGCATGTCTCTTCCCACATACTACACAGTCTTGAACAATAGGGCCAGCATGATTGTTCGTTCTCCTATGCTAGTTCCTATTTCCAGAATTATTTCCTTTTCTCTTCCCCTAGGACTACTGACTAGAAGTACTTGCTTGTCCAGCCTTAGTGTTCTGATTTAGTTTGCTGCTTTGTCCGACCTGGGATCCAACTTGTATAGCTTTGGCCAAGACCTTTTCCTTCTTATTAGCATCCCAAATCTTTTCCCATTCCTCCTTCTGTCGAACCAAGTAATATTCAGACCTCAATGCTCTGCTTACACAATCGGATACAATAATGGGCGGTGTCAATCTGCTATCTACTAATGCTGAGATTTTAGGACAGAACATTCCCAGCATCTTCTGGATTTTCTCCTTTTCAGTGGTGATAGTGTATGGGCACAGTTGGGACAACTGGTCGAACTTGCTACAGAATTCAATTACTGACATGTCCCCCTACTTTAATTCTGCAAACTCTCTTTACTGTGGTCGCAACAATGTGGGATTGTAGTAATTTTGATTGAATTCCTCCAGGAAGTCTAACCATGACATTGTATACATGTTTCTTCTCAACTTGACTGATTCCCACCAAAATCTTGCATCCTTATTCAGAATAAAGGATGCACACATAATCTTTTCCTGATCGTTCAGCTCCATAAATTCCAATATCATATGGAGTGAAGACAACCACTTCTCTGCTCTTAGAGGGTTTGTGGAACCCTCAAACTCTGGTGGCTTTATTCGTCGGAATCTTTCATATAGTGGCTCATGGTTGACTCATGGTTGGGGTTGGGGTTCTATTTCTTCTTCTGGTACTACTGGTGGCACTTCTAGTTCAGGTGCGACCATTTGTGGGTTTTGACCCTCTTCTTGTCCTTGTCTTTACTCCATTTGCTCAAGTCTTTGTCTTAACTCGGCATTCACTCTCATTTGAGCTTCAATCAAAGCTTGTAACTCGTCCACCCTTTCTGATAGGACTGGACAGCCTCTCATGTTCCTAAGGTTTCATGGATTCACCATCTTTTCTACTTCCTATAATCGCATGAGAGTTGATGATTAGATTTTCACAAATATATTTTTACAATATAAGTAAAAATAGTTTTTAATCATCACATAATTCCAACATTTCATCCATTCAACAAGTCAAAATATGATTGTCATTTCTTTTCATTTCAAAATTTTTCAAAAGTACATCATTCAAAGGCTTTTCTCAAAATAACCTTTCGATACAGTCATATATACACATATACAGACATATATATACATTTGTGCAACACATGTATTTCTACACCTGATCTCCTAACAGAGGTTGTTCCGGGATTGTCAAAAATTCGACTAGATCCATTTCTTCCTCATCTATTCCATTTCTAACCTCGGACAGTGTTGATCCTTTAGCTGGACCTATACCCTCTGGTTATCTCGATGGACCAGCCTCATGGTCATTTGCCATCAGTCTAGATCCATGCAGGTGATCTAACATTGCTTCCTGTAGTAATTGTTCATGCCTCTTGCGCATCATGCACTCCATCATCATCTCCTCCTCTACTTTAGCTACATTGACAATAAACTCACACAAAGTAGTAGGGTATAAAGGAGTTACCCTCTGTCGTAGGTTAATAATGAGTCCCTTCCAAAATATATCGCAAAAATGCTTGTCTGTGAGGTTGGGCATAGGACATGTCCTCACAACATTATCTTGGAACCTGACTGCATAAGTGAATACAGTATCACTTAGCATCATCTGCTGTCTCTCCGCCCGAAGAACAAAGTCTCTGACATCTGCATACTTGGGCACAGTCAGTGGCGGCGTCTCTACCCTACTCTCAGGAGGGTCTAAAACTGGTGCTGAACCCCTCTTTGGGAACTGCTACATCATGATTTGGCAAAACTCAGCCCAATCCAGTGATAACAGCATCTCTTGGTCGCAATACTCCCAATATAACCGTGCATCCTCACGGAATATGCCAATAGCCATCAATACCTAGCAATCCTCATGTATGTCGCACTCACACATGATCGTCTCTACATCATGAAGCCAGTCCCGAGTAGAGATCCCCTGCTAACCTCCCTCGAACGTAGGTGGATGACTGCCTCTAAAAGCGTGTACTGCTTGCACTGATACTCTAGCTCCTATACAAGCTCAATCTCCCACCACTTGGATATCTACTGCGACCGGCGGGTTTACAACCGGTCAAAGGGGTGGTGCTTGTACCGGTACTGGTGTGATAATCCTCGGTGCTAACGGCTCAAGTACTGGTGGTCATTGTACTACTCACCGGATCATAGATGGTCTGATCACGGGTCTAGTCTATACCCGGATCGGTCTTCTCGGTCAGTATGGGTGAAGTCTCACGTACAGTGGTCTAGTCATTGTATGGCCTACAAGATTATATAACCTCGAATAAATAGAAAGTTAACTAACTTAAAGAAAACTAACTTACTTGGATTGACGAGCAGATCGCACTTCGTGCCAATAGAGATATGGTCAACCGCTCTAATACCAACTTGTGGCACCCCCGAATCCAACCACACGAAACTGTCATCAACCTACTCTGTTGCCGATCAAGATAGCCCTTGTGTCGAATTTGGATCGCCATTTAAAACTCTTTTTCTTAAACTCTCATTCTTTTAGGGCCTGAAAATTTCGCCCATAATTTTTTTTTCTTTTTAATACATACTTTCTTGAAAAGAAAGCTAAGCATAAAAGCCATGTAAAATACTAACTTTTAGTTATCTTTTTGAGTATAACATAATGTATAATATACAAAATATTTATACTGCATTTTTTCTTCAATGACACATTCTCTTCAATTCACTAACTCTGAAAGCTCAGTGAAAGACTTATGGCAGGACCAAGTCCACGGTGAATTCCCTATCCTTTGACACGCACACATCTTGCCACCATCCATATAGTCTACTGGATAGGTTTCTTACCTGCAACATGAACAAACTGGTGAGCTAACAGGCTCAGTAAGTTCAAACATACTTAGTAAGAATCACATGAATTCAAAACATTAAAAACTCAATTTCCTATGAATAGTACTATTTATCATAAATAATACTATTCACCATGAATGGTGATTTTAACCTTTGATCAATGAATAGTAACTGTTACCCTAACAGGTTACTATACACATTACTTTAACCGGACACTATTCACATTAGCCTAACCGAATACTATTCACATTTTTCTAACCGAGTTCGCTATACTTAGTGTAAGCTTCGGTTATGCTCAATTATGGCTTTCATCATATTATTAGTTATTCTTTCTCTATTTGTACTCTGGTATTGAGCTCTTTTATGACAATACCGATAATTTATCTTACGCACTGACTGGGAGGGCATAGGGAGCGACCCTAGGGCTTCTGCCTCCACAGCCCTTATTATATCCCCGTAGGACCTGAAAAACCTCCATCACAACGTTGGAGGGGCAGTACGCCTTAAATGGTTTTATTACCATTTTTTAATTATAGTTTTGGCCAAGTGACATTGATCATCACCTCAAGGTCACTAACCTCCATCGCCCGTAGGCCTTAGATATTTTGTTCCTTTTATTATGTGGGACTTGTTATACTAACTAATCCTCAAATGTCCATAGGACTTGATACCTAATGTACAACTAGTACATAACAAAGTAATACAATACTTCATGTTGCAGACATGAAAATACTTGAAATTACCAATACTACGATTATGTCCACTTACGATACTCTTCCGCAGTTTATCTCTAATTTGGGTTCCTATAGACATAATATTGTCTGTTATTATCCTTTATTAATTATCACTTTAATATATTTATTTTGTGATAAATTTAAAAAACATTTCAATTCTTTATATGGTACACGGTTTGCAACATGCCCGTGTCCCTGATCGTGTACCTCTCGGTTTTATTTTACACAGTCGTGTTCCACTGTACATGTCCGTATACTAATTAAACTGATTTTTAACTTTAAAATCTCTATTTTGGGCCTAGAATTTTATTTAAGTCATTCTAGGTCCTTTAGGGTCTTTTCCGAGCCTTTCAAAAAATTTTTATCAAAATGATCACTTTGCCCCTAATGGGTCTCAGGACTGTAACTATTCTGTCTTATCATTTTTCTTGAAATTTTTAAGCCCAAATATCTTAAAATAATATTCTCTAGGCTTCTGTATTATTTTACAACTAAATTTGCTGCAAAATCTCAATTATCTATTTCTCGGACCTCTGTTACTATTCATCCATTACCTAGGGTCGTTTCTCGTTTTTCGAGCATTTCGAACCCTCAAATGGCCATTTCACTACTTCTGAAATATTTTTCATCCCGTCCTCGGCCCTCGGTCCCTGAGAGGCTCGGGTTTGCTATCTCAACCTAATTTTTTCCCTCGTTTCCTAAAATACCCTTAATATGAATTTTTTTTTTGTTTTAGGCATTTTAGTCATTAAGGGTCGGTTTACTATTCTTCTTGGGTTGGTTTTCCATTTTCAATCCTAATCCACCGAGGGGTCCCGGTTTCCTTCCCGAGCCCAATATTTTATCCCTCGTTTCCCAAAATGCCCTTATGCCGTTTTGGAAATTTCGGCAGCATTTTCGCTTGTATTTTAAGGTTTTCCCGGCGTTAGGTATGCCTCAGAACCTTTGTACCTGCCACGTACTATACCAAAGGCTAATTTTATACAAAGTTTCCAAACTTTATATAAAAATTTTCCACATTAACCGGTATTCAAAAATCAATACACAACATCAAATTCTTTCCAAACCTAGCCTTGGTTTACTGTGTTAATTATCACCAATTGTTTTTCATCACAACATTCCAATATCACATATCACTCTTAGGTTTTCTAATGTGTAAAACAACATCAAAACCTAACAAAATTTTCATTTCAACCCTAGCATTAGCCATGGATTTTTCACGCAAATTCACATAGAAAATCTTGTTTTCTTTCCTAGGGTTTTTGTCAACATTACACATTCCTATTCAACACTAAAAATTTTCCATTTTCTAGTGTTTATCACCCATGGATTTTAGCATGAAAATGCATCCAATTTTCTTATTTTCTTGATTCTAATTCATGGTTAATTCAATATGTTACTAAATGAACATAAATTATTAAGCAAATCATCAACTTTTCCACCTTACAAGGCCATGGATATTTCATGGAAACATGCAAAATTTTTTCTTGTTTCTTAAACCTAATTCATGCTTTAATTTGTAAAACACCAAACTAATCATATCATTAACAAAACATCAATTTTTATCAACGTTTTTCCACATCCAAGACCCACAGATTTTCACTAAGAAAATCAAGTAAAATTACTTTAATTTGGAAGCTTACCTTAACTATTTGATTCCTTGATGCTAGAAATGAAATGGAAGTTAATTTTGGTATGAAATTTTGGACAAATTTTGGATTAAAGGGGGGAAAAGCCCACGGTTTCTGTCTGCTCAAGAATGGCAAGAGTTTGGCCACTTTTCTTCATTTTTTGAATGAATTTTGAAGCCTATTTTTAGGCAAAAGCTAAGGACCACTTAGCAATTTTTTTTCAACTATTTGCTAATTGTTCAAGGACTAAAATGCAATAATTTTGGGCCAAAAATCAAATGTTTTTGTTGTCTCCTTTCCACATAGCCGAATGGCCTTTTTCTATATTTCTAAATTTTTTTTCAAGTGTTATTTTGTCATGATCATGGCCATTAATCAAAAAGAAAATTGATCCTGGCCTTACACCTTTCCATATTACTTTCCATCTTAAAAAAAATTTGCATTTATGACATCAACATGGTGATGTCATCCTATTATATTAAGGGATTAATTCCCTAATTAATTCGTGGTCAAATTTTGACCGAAAGTCAAACCGAACGGAACTCTACTGTAACCGCGTAGGAGGGTTCCGAGTGCCTCTAGTACAATCGGTTTGTTTTATTTTGCTTCCGTTTGGTCAAAATTCTCTACCGTAAATTTCTATTTTTTTTTGTGCATTTCAATGTACCCTCTAGGGTTTTTGGCTCTGATTTCGAGCCGTCTCACCCGAATATGTTCGATAAGATTTTCCATCTTCGAACTCACTCGCTTTAACATTGCTGGAACATTTTTACAGTATTCACAACAGTATTAAAACATAACTTTTTTATAATTTATTCATTAAAATTCATACATACATACAATTTTAATCTACTCCGAGAATCTAAAATCCCCGGTTATCACAAAAGCACTTCTCTCTTGACGTCTACTATTTCCTGGACAAGGCACCTTAAGTCTTCGTGATATGGAGGGTAGCAAACAAGATCCCTCACATACCACGGAACCCCTTTCCATAACAGGTCGGCTATCTCTGCAAATGGTCTATCTAAAGGAATATGAGGTAACATGGCATCTATAAAACCTTTGACAATAATGTGCCATGGCCTCCCCCTCATAGGCTTCCCAGATAACAGAGAGGGCACCGTATCGCCTCTCTTGCGTGTCGTTCTAGACGTCCTTGTCTCTAGCTGGCCCGACGCAATCGTGGAGATCTCGATAGAATTCAGCCCAGTGCATTGTCGGGTCCCGGTTCCTAAGTCGTCCATCCCACTAGCAATGCTTTGGGAAAAACTGCACTACTTTTTATATCATTTTAAAAGCACATAACTTTAGTCTATTGGGAGTGGTAAACTGTTAGGAAATGTCCTAAGCATTAGAGACATTTTGATGTATTTATTTTGAACTGGATAATAAAATTATATATAGAGGTTATTCATTACATTGCTATCTATCCTCGTTTTATTTATATGTAAAAGTAAATGTAAGCAAATATGGCTCCCTGACTGCTTGTGTTAAACTGTTAGAACGTTGCATGCAATGGACTTTTGCATGCAAGAAGACAATGTTCTAAAGTTAGCGGTCTAAACTATGGTCTGTAGTCTATGGGGTTAGACCGAGCATCTAACTCATGTTAAGACTATTATGTTGTTTAAAGCCTTGGAGGGGACGGTATATCTTGACTGTCTGGAGCTGGACTCCTAAGTAGAGACATAGATATGTTGCTTGGTGGTGACATATTAGACTGGGACTAAAGCATGATTGATCTACGAAGTCCGCTTTGAGTGGATCAATCTACTTTTGACGTTCATTGTGCAGTAACCTTAATCCTGAGTAAAAGGACAGCTTCATGTATATGACTTGTGTACTTTGATGTTCCAATGGCTAAAGCGTCTCAGAGGTAGTAAGCTTATAGACCGGTTCATTGGGTGCATGACTTGTATACGATGAAGGGTTCGTTTACAGATATCGGAATCATAGCTCTAACGAGGAGTTAAGGGTATCCTCTTAAAGGCATTATACTGAATGTGAAAATGGACAAGGCCTTGGGTCGTCTGCTGGGCGGATGACTTCTTATTCACATATGGTGAATAATCATTTTCTTTATTCGGTAGTATAATGGAACTTTAAGATAGCCTGATCAGTAGGATTAAACGGACTTTAGCCTAAGGCTGATCATGGATATCATATAAGGATTCTACATACATGACAAGGTCATTGGACGATAGCTTGTCACAGGCTTACGTAATACGGTATATAATTGGGAGTTCAGTTTCAGGTTTATAGTGGTGTGACTCTGAAATTAGTGATGATATGATTGAGTTGTTCGGTAAAGAATGATGATCATATGGATTTGCGAGAGCCTGATTATATATGTCCAATCAGTCCCTCTGCTAGCTCCACATAATTCCTTAACGTTCGGCAAATTGATTTGTGTATGCTCTTGGCTAGTTTATTATGCATGGATGGTGTTAATATAGGATTAGGATGGTAGACAAGATTCTCTCCGGTTAGATTCAGATTTTGTTTTGGATAATAGAGTACATAATTATTCGAACTCCAAATAAAGTTGCCATGATTTTATTTGAGATTAGATTGGAGTTGTAGAAAATTATCCATGAGAACAAGAATTTGAAATACAACTGCTTTGTGACTTTTGAAATTTGAAATTTGAATTTGAAATTCGAATTTGAAATTTGAATTTGAAATTTAAATTTGAAATTTGAAATTTGAAATTTGAATTTGAAATTCGAAATTGAAATTTGAAATTCAAATTTTGAATCACAGTCCAAGTGGGATTCGAATTTGTTGTGGTAAATCCACAAGGAATGAAATTCGAATTTGAGTTGGATATGGAGAGGATAATCTTGTTAAAATTCTACTTGAATTTTGAATCCAAATCCTAACTAATGATGGACAAAAATTTTGAGGATTATCCTTAATGGATTTTCGGATTTTTGTGGATAAGTTTCAAGGAAAAATTCAAGTTTCAATTCTAGTTGAATTTGGATTCTCTCCTCCCAGATAATGGCCGAATTTTGGAGTGAATCTCCTAGGAGATTTTCGATTATTTTGGATAAGGATGAGATAAGATTCAAGCTTGAAAATCCTAGTGGAATTTTGATTCTCCCTTATCCAAAAGTGGCCGAATTTTTGTGGAGATTTTCTCCTTAGAATTTTTGGATTTTTTGGTTGAAAAATGGAGATAAAATTTTAGTTAAAATCTTGTTTAGATTTGGATTGGATTTATCCCATAACGGCCAAAATTGTTGGGATTTTCCCTTGAATAATTTCAGATTTTGTTGTTGTGGATAAGGGAGAATATCTTCTCCTAATCCAATTCGAATTCAGAGAATCACCTCATGCAGGTCTATAAATAGAGGTCTTGCCACTCCAGTTCTCTCAGACTACAGACTCTCACGTGAGCAGGCTTATTGTTGCACCGCCCACCGTGACAATAAGTTCTTTAGAGATCTGGGTGGTCGGAAGAAGACTAGCAGTGCTACCATACCGATCGAGGTTCAGAGTGCCCACACACTCAGCCATTCGGGAATTGGAAAATAGTAGAGAAGGCTAGTTGGTTGAAGCCCTCCGGTCATTCTCCTCCTGCAGATTGGCGTCCTTGAGGTATGAGTTTTAATTGTTGTTGTTTTATTGTATATGGCATCATGAGATATTTTACGATCTAAAAATTTTTATTGTTCCGCTACGCCACTCTGATACGTTTTTATCGATTTATTTTCCTACAATTGGTATCAGAGCCATCTCATGACTATGCCATGTACATAAATTAGGCAATTACTTAGTCTTTTTATTTATGTATGGATTTGATATTTAGAGAGTGGCATTCTAGGATTCCTTTATGTTGTTATCATGGATTATGTATAAAGTATGTGGTTATTTTAATTTTCTGAATTATTATAAGCATGCTTGTTTTTGCCAGTTATGGTTCCTTGGAATTTAGAAAAATTGTATCTAGGGATTTTTTATGTAACCATAGGAGCAGTTTATTAGCACTGTAATTTTCCCAAGGATTTTAATTTTTGTCTCTTAGAATTATTATGATTAGAATTTTTGTACACCAGAAACGATTTAGGAAATTTTTATGTAATTATTCTTGGAGGAGATTGAAGATCGAAGACCGTAATTTATTTTTCCCAAAAGTTAAATTTAATTTAAAGGTTGAAATTTTGATTGTGTGGAAAGTTTCAATTTAATTGGGATTCAAATTAATTTTTGGAGATCCTAATAGGTAAATTGGAATATGGCATGAAAATTGAGACACGACCCCTCGGGATAGGCCGACGGGCCTTGGTGGGGCTACAGCCCCTGCCCTCGGGCAGGATAGGGCTGCGGCAGCCCCTGTGCAGGCCATAACCACCCACGGCCGTAGGCTTGCCCTGCAACCGAGGGTGGCTGTGGCCTCCCCAAGGCTGGTCGTAGCCTGGGCGTGCAGCCTGTGGCTCCAGGCACTGCCTGCAGCCTGCCGGCTGCTACGCCCAACCTGGGCGTGCATCCTGGTACTGCAGGCTTGGCCTATAGCCCGGCAAGGCTGCACATGTGGCAGCCGTGGGCTGCCAGCTTCCCCAGGGCTGGTGGCTGCCCACGGCGGCTACCGCCTCCGGGGGCAGTGGTGCGACGGTTCAAAAATCGAAAAATTTTGATCTTTAAATTTGAGATTTAATTTTAAATCATGTTTAAAAATATGTAATTGAAAATTTGAAATTTTTTGAAATTACATATTATTACACATAATGTTTAAAATTGTTTAAAATTTGAATTTGAAATTTAAATTTGAAATTCGAATTTGGAATTTGAATTTGAAATTTAAATTTTTGGAGATTTAAATTTTAAATGATTCTTGGGATGAGAAATAAATGGAGAGGCTACATAAAGATGGATACAAGAAGACGGAACAAAATTCAAGACCCAAAGAATGCTTTGGATGAAATTTTGTAATCTTTATTTTCTTTGTTCTAAGATGGAACCATGGCTTGGTTATTCTGTCAATTATTTTTTCTGTGCTATGTTATGGATGTATAAATATGTATTGATGGATGTTTTATATGCATATTTGATAACATGTCATATAGGATAGGTGAGTGCCGCTCATACTATATTGATCATTCATAATTTGTCAAAACTTGCATGTTTTTCAAAATATTGAGTGGGAAAGGGTTTCAAACAAAACCCACGACCTCCATTGTTGATCCATATGTGAAAGCATGGTAACGCCTCGTGTCAGTTCTGCCCTGACCACACCCCTCAGTAGGTGTTTACCGCCGCCGATATACTAGATTGGATCTCCTATGTGGAAAACGTGTTCGGGTACGATCCTATTCATGACCACCCCTCGGTGGCTTGGTAGGACGTGGATCGGGCTACGTAAACAATGGTTATACACTCAAGACTCATTTAGTTTTTAACCTTCCCTAGAAGCTCTGTTAACTAAACTGGTGGCCAAATAAGCAGTTATTAATATATGTCTTAACCTTGGAGGATTTAAGGCAACATATATTAATTGGACGGGGTCCATGTTCCGTCTATTTGTTTCATGACCACCCCTCGGTGGCTTGGGGCAATAGGTGCTGAGAATTATCGTTGCAAGGCTACATGTTTTTCAAGTTTCATGTAGGAACATACTTGTATGTTTTATTTGCTAAATTATCTGTATATTTGCTTGGGCTTTGTAATGATGTCTAGTATAATTTTATTTCAGTTCAAAATGTCAACGACACCCCTCATTTCAATACTTACTAAGAATAAACTGAATGGCGATAATTATAAGGATTGAAAAAGAAATCTGTTGATAGTTCTCAGCTGCGAGAGACACAAGTTCGTACTGGACGAACCATACCCACCAGGGCCAAAACCTGACACACCGCTTAAGGAGGACCCAGTTGCCTATACTCGTTGGAGAGAATCCAATGATATAGCTCGATGCTCCATGCTTGATAGCATGACGAGTGCTTTACAAAAGCAGCACGAGACTTATCAGGTTGCTAGGCAGGTCATGGACAATCTGGAGGACATGTTCGGAGGCCAAGAAAAGTTGGCTCGACAGTCCGCTATAACCAGCATTATGAACTCTAAGCAAAAGGCGGGTACTCCGATGAAGGACCATATGATCACTCTAATGGGATTCTTCACTGAGGCTGCCGAAAATGGTGCTGAGTTGGACTACAACACCCAGATCGAGATGGTGTTCAAAACTCTGTCTAAAGATTTTGTGGGGTTTAAGGCCGCATATAATCTGGCAACAAGGGAGTTAGGACTAATCGAGCTCATGAAGCAACTCCAAACTTATGAGCGGATGATCAGGGATGGGGATGCGGTCCAATCCAAAGGAGAGGCCAATTTGGCAGAATCTTCCAAACCCTCACGGAAGAGGAAGAGGCCAAATCAGAAGCAAGCGGCTTCCAGTTCTTCTAATCCTCCTGTCTCAGATGGGAAGAAGAAGAAGAAGAAGAACAAGAAGCCCAGGGACCCTAAAAAGTCCAAATGCTTTCATTGTGGGAAGGTAGGTCACTTTAAGGAGGCTTGCCGGGAAATCCTAGCCACCAAGGGCAAGGAAGGTAAGGAACTTTACTACTTAGAAGCGTGTTTGGTGGAAGAATCAAAAGACACTAGGGTCATTGATTCGAGCACTACTAATCATGTTTGTGGTTCTATGCAGGGGTTCGTGGAAACGAGAAGTCTACATAATAGGAGCCTTTCGTTGCGAACTGGAGACGGCAGCTTGGTGGTGGCTGAGGCAGTGGGAGATATTTATCTTTACTTTGATCAATTTAGGTTTATTTTATTGAAAGACTGTTTTTATGTTCCTAATTTTAGGAGGAACCTTATATCGGTAGCTTGTTTAATAAAGGATTCTTATTCAGTTTCTTTTAGTAAAAGAGTTGATATTCGTAGAAATAAGTCTTTTATCTGTTCTGGATGGATGGATGGAAACCTATATTTGATCAAACCAAAGATGTACTCACTGCTTGACACTGAATTAATAGATAACTCTAAAAGGTTGAAAGTTTCTCACTCTTACAAGGCGTATCTTTGGCATTTAAGACTTAGTCATATTAATCAGGATAGGATTCAAAGATTGGTGAAAGACGGTCCTCTGGAATCTCTGGAGGAGGTACGTCTTCCCCAATGTGAGTCTTGTCTAGAGGGTAAAATGACCAAGAGGTCTTTTGGAGCTAAGGGTACAAGGGCTCAGGAGCTCAGGAGCTCTTAGAAATTGTGCACACTGACGTATGTGGCCCCATGAACGTCACAACACGAGGATGGTTCGAGTATTATGTCTCCTTTATAGATGATTACTCGAGGTATGGATATGTGTATCTGATGCACCGCAAGAGTGAATCCTTTGACAAGTTCAAAGAGTATCATGCGGAAGTGGAAAAGCAATTGGATATATCCATAAAGACACTTCGATCTGATCGAGGTGGCGAATACCTCTCCGATGAATTTCTAGGACATCTTGTAGAGAACGGAATATTATCCCAATTGACTACACCTGGTACTCCACAATAGAATGGTGTAGCCAAAAGGAGAAACAGGACCTTGTTGGATATGGTACGGTCCATGATGAGTTATTCAACGCTGCCATTATCATTTTGGGGATATGCTTTACAAACGGCATGCTATATTCTGAACCAGGTTCCAAGCAAATCAATTCCCAGTACTCCGTATGAATTGTGGCGTGGCAGGAAGCCCTCCCTTGGACATATGAGAATATGGGGCTGTCCGGCGCATGTACTGGATGGGGATGGGAAGAAGTTGGAACCAAGATCAGAATTGTGCATGTTTGTAGGGTATCCAAAAGGAACTAAAGTAGGTCTGTTCTATAACCCGAAGGAATAAAAAGTCATTGTCTCAACCCATGCAACATTCTTGGAGGAAAGTCACATGAATGACTTTAAGCCTCGAAGCAAAGTGGTGCTAGAGGAGTTATCAGGTGAAAGAACTGCTCCATAGATTTCGGTCTTGGACGCAAGTCCGAGTTCCGGTGAAGGACCTATAGACGATCAACAATTTAGGGTGCCTCGTCGTAGTGGGAGGATTTCGAAGAAACCTAATTTCTTCATATATGATGCTGAGGTATACCAGGCCGAGGCTCATGAGCATGAGGATGATCCGGTCACCTATGATGAAGCTATAAATGATGTTGATTCTAAATCTTGGAAATAGGCTATGAACAATGAGATGGATTCTATGAAATCCAACTCTGTTTAGGAACTTGTAGATTTATCGGATGGGATAAAACCCATTGGATGCAAATGGGTCTACAAAAGAAAGAAGGATGCAGAAGGGAGAATGGAAACTTTCAAAGCTAGCCTAGTTGTAAAGGGGTACACGCAAAAGGCTGGAATCGATTATGATGAAACCTTTTCGCCTGTTGTTATGCTGAAGTCTATCTGTATTCTTCTGTCCATTGCTGCGGCTCTCAATTGCGAGATCTGACAAATGGATGTCAAGACAGCATTCTTGAACGGCCATCTTGAAGAGTGTATCTATATGATACAGCCCGAAGGGTTCGTAGCGAAAGGCCGAGGAAGGAAAGTCTGCAAGTTGCTTAGATCCATTTATGGATTAAAGCAAGCATCCCACTCATGGAACTAGAGGTTTGATCAAGCGATTAAGACATTTGGTTTTGAGCAGAACGTTGATGAACCCTGTGTCTATAAACGTATTAAGGATGGAAAAGTGGTCTTTCTGATACTCTATGTCGATGATATACTACTCATTGGGAATGATATAGGGAACTTATCATCGGTCAAGCTTTGGTTACACCAACAGTTTGACATGAAGGACTTGGGAGAAGCTAATTATGTTCTAGGTATTCGTCTCTTCAGAGATCGAAAGAACAAAATGATAGCGTTATCCCAAGCTTCATACATAGATAAAATAATTGACAAATATGCAATGCAAGAGGCAAAGAAAGGTTCACAACCTTCTATTACCGGTCTAATCTTTCATTGCATGACTGTCCCAAGACATCGGAAAAAAGAGAGTGTATGAGTAAGGTCCCTTATGCATCCACTGTGGGTAGCCTTATGTATGCTATGCGTTGCACTCGCACGGATATATGTTTTGCTATAGGTATGGCGAGTCGATATCAAGCAAATCCTGGAACCAAGTACTGGCAAGCAGTAAAGCATATACTCAAGTATCTTAAGAGAACGAAGGATTATGTGCCGGTGTATTCTGGAGGGGACCTAACACCCATAGGATACACGGACTAAGTCTTCTAGACTTGCGAGGATTTGAGGAAGTCGACATTAGAGGACATATGGAGATAGGATAAGTGGTATGTAAGATCGCGTCCGAGGACAACATTACCGATCCCTCTACTAAGACTTTGATGGCTAAAAGCTTTGAGAGGCACGTAGAGGCGATGGGGATGCGTAACATGGCACATCTGCTGGCTTAGGGCAAGTGGGAGATTGTTAGGAAATGCCCTAAGTATTAGAGACATTTTGATGTATTTATTTTGAACTGGATAATAAAATTATATATAGAGGTTATTTATTACATTGCTATCTGTCCTCATTTTATTTACATGTTAAAGTAAATGTAAGCAAATATGACTCCCTGACTGCTTGTGTTAAACTATTAGAACATTGCATGCAATGGAATTTTGTATGCGAGAAGATAATGTTCTAAAGTTAGCGGTCTAAACTATGGTCTGTAGTCTATGGGGTTAGACCGAGCATCTAACTCATGTTACGACTATTATATTATCTAAAGCCTTAGAGGGGACGGTTTGTCTTGACTGTCTGGAGCTGGACTCCCAAGTAGAGACATAGATATGTTGCTTGGTGGTGACATATTAGACCGGGACTAAAGCATGATTGATCTACGAAGTCCGCTTTGAGTGGATCAATCTGCTTTTGACGTTCATTGTACAGTAACCTTAATCCTGAGTAAAAGGACAGGTTCATGTATATGACTTGTGTACTTTGATGTTCCAATGGCTAAAGCGTCTCAGAGGTAGTAAGCTTATAGACCGGTTAGTTGGGTGCATGACTTGTATACGATGAAGGGTTCGTTTACAGATATCGGAATCATAGCTCTAATAAGGAGTTAAGGGTATCCTCTTAAAGGCATTATACTGAATGTGAAAATGGACAAGGCCTTGGGTCGTCTGCTGGGCGGATGACTTCTTATTCACATATGGTGAATAATCATTTTCTTTATTCGGTAGTATAATGGAACTTTAAGATAGCCTGATCAGTAGGATTAAACGGACTTTGACCTAAGGTGGATCATGGATATCATATGAGGGTTCTGCATACACGACAAGGTCATTAGATGATAGCTTATCGTAGGCTTACGTAATACGGTATATAATTGGGAGTTCAGTTTCAGGTTTATAGTGGTGTGACTCTGAAATTAGTGATCATATGATTAAGTTGTTCGGTAAAGAATGATGATCATATGGATTTGCAGGAGCCCGATTATATATGTCCAATCAGTCCCTCTACTAGCTCCACATAATTCCTTAACATTTGGCAAATTGATTTGTGTATGCTCTTGGCTAGTTTATTATGCATGGATGGTGTTAATATAGGATTAGGATGGTAGACAAGATTATCTTCGGTTGGATTCAGATTTTGTTTTGGATAATAAAGTACACAATTATTCGAACTCCAAATAAAGTTGCCATGATTTTATTTGAGATTGGATTAGAGTTGTAGAAAATTATCCATGAGAACAAGAATTTGAAATACAACTATTTTGTGAAATTTGAAATTTGAAATTTGAAATTTGAAATTTTAAATTTGAATTTTAAATTTGAAATTTGAATTTGAAATTCGAATTTGAAATTTGAATTTGAAATTTAAATTTGAAATTTGAAATTTGAAATTTGAAATTTGAAATTGAAATTCGAATTTGAAATTTGAAATTTTAATTTTGAATCACAGTCCAAGTGGGATTCGAATTTGTTGTGGTAAATCCACAGGGAATGAAATTCGAATTTGAGTTGGATATGGAGAGGATAATCTTGTTAGAATCCTACTTGAATTTTGAATCCAAATCCTAACTAATGATAGACTAAAATTTTGAGGATTATCCTCATTGGATTTTCAGATTTTTGTGGATAAGGTTCAAGGAAAAATTCAAGTTTCAATCCCAGTTGAATTTGGATTCTCTCCTCCCAGATAATGGCTGAATTTTGGAGTGAATCTCCTAGGAGATTTTCGGTTATTTTGGATAAGGATGAGATAAGATTCAAGCTTGAAAATCCTAGTGGAATTTTGATTCTCCCTTATCCAAAAGTGGCCGAATTTTTGTGGAGATTTTCTCCTTAGAATTTTCAGATTTTTTGGTTGGAAAAGTGAGATAAAATTCTAGTTAAAATCTTGTTTAGATTTGGATTGGATTTATCCCATAATGGCCGAAATTTGTTGGGATTTTCCCCTGGATAATTTCGGATTTTATGGTTGTGGATAAGGGAGAATATCTTCTCTTAATCCAATTCGAATTCAGAGAATCACTTCATGCAGGTCTATAAATAGAGGTCCTGCCACTCCAGTTCTCTCAGACCACAGACTCTCAGGTGAGCAGGCTTATTGTTGCATAGCCCGCCGTGACAATAAGTTCTTTAGAGATATGGATGGTCGGAAGAAGACTAGCAGTGCTAGCATACCGATCGAGGTTCAGAGTGCCCACACACTCAGCCATTCGGGAATTGGAGAATAGTAGAGAAGGCTAGTTGGATGAAGCCCTCCGGTCATTCTCCTCCTGCAGATTGGCATCCTTAAGGTATGAGTTTTAATTATTGTTGGTTTATTGTATATGGCATCATGAGATATTTAACAATCTAAAAATTTTTATTGTTCTACTGCGCCACTCTGATACGTTTTTATCGATTTATTTTCCTACATAAACATGTCCAGGTACATAGTCCTAAAAGAACATGCTAGGTTAAGGTTGATGGGAGTAGGCCACTACCTCCCTTAACACATATGCATACTCAGTCAAGGGCCCTACTAAGATAGTCACTACCAATCTAAGGGTAATCTAAACTCTGTATAGAAGATCTCCTCATCATTGTTCTCATCGAAGGGGAAACTCCTCTAGGTTCTCCTCGTGTAGACGTAGATCTTCCCTTAGTTGTCCAGAGCTTTTAGCCTGCCCTGTGCAATCGAAGGGCCTTTGATCCTGGTCTGGGTAGCATGAAGTTGACTGCTTGTGGCGCGAGCTTGGTTCCATTGACTATGAGGGTTAGAATAACAGTTTCTGGCATTGTGGCCTTCCTTGTCACAAAAGTAGCAGCCACTCATTCCTTGTGGATACTATTCATGCAACGAAAGGGGTGATCGACAGTGAACCCGGTCCACCCTATTATGTGTATATATGAATGAGACAGGCAGTGTCGGGAAACTAGTCCGGACGACCAATCCTTGACATAAGACTGGTAAATAGATCACCAGAATGCTCGGACCGAACATCTGAGCACAATAGCGAGAGATAGCCCTAGCTAGGGTATGATTACGAGAAAATGGTCCAGATGACCTCCTCCCACCTAGAAACTGACAAAAGCCGAGTCGGAACACTCAGACCAGTCAGTTAAGTAGAAAATGGTGAATAGTAAGAAATGCAGTGTCAAGTTATTGGCCAAGACGACCTTAATTTGACCTAAAACTGACACACGAACTGTTAGCAGACCCGATCTGGTTGATTGAGTACAAAACAAGATTTTTAATTTGAGAGATACACAGTATCAGGATGAGGGTCAAGACGACCTTTACTCACCCCGAAACTGATATATTTGGGCTCAGAACACCCAAATCAGTCAATTGGGCACCTGACACGTTTTTCGAGGTGGGATCACACAGATCCCAAAAATTGGTCTAGATGACCTTCGATGGACGTAAAACTGAAAAAAATGGAATCAGCACTTCCAAATTAGTCAAGAGAGACTGTGTCTAAAATTTCACCCGGGAACGCCTCGGTTTGCATGCGAAAGGACAATACAGTGTATACACAACCACAGTATAGAACGTGAACAGTAATTTAGATTGATAATGGGCTCTTAGACAGTAGAAAACAACCAGGAATTTATAGTACAAAAATCGGATTCAGAAAACCAATTTTCTGGTGAAAATTAGAACACTGCCGAGAAAGGATCGAACACCACAGTATAAAATTAGACTGCGATGAGAAGCCAACACAGATAAAATTGGCCTTAAATTTCCATGCCCCTTAGCTACAAAAGTAGCTGCAATCTGCAGCACATATAGCCCAAAAGGTGGCCATTAAAATAATCTCCCTAGCCATGACACATTGGAATATAATATTTAAGGGTTTTTGAAAAAGTAGTCAACAATATTTGTTTAATCCCTTCTTCCTCCCAATGAGCAACCCACGCCCACTTATTCTGAAATTGGACAGCATATTTGTCCCAAGATTTGGCTAATTTAGTAGACAATTAAGTAAGATTAAGCCTAAGTAGTTTGATTAATTTTTTCCTATAAAAGGCACCCTTGACATAAGACATAGACTTTTGCTTCCACATACCTAAAAGCACAAGTCTTTTTCTTCTTCTTTTCCTTGCTTGCTGCTGAATCTTCTCAGACCCAAAAGCCAACATTTTGCAAGCTAAAACCTTGACCAAAACTCACAAAAAACTGACCTCTTCCAAGCTTGAGCAAGGGGAGACCGAACCAAGCTTTTCGGGTGCACCAAGGGTAAGTGCAAAACCGTTTTTCCTTGTGTTTTGATTATTGGTTTTGAGTTGTTGTTCGAATGATTTTTTTTTTTTGGTAACTTGGCTAGCATAAAACCAACCTCAAGCTCTTAAGTTTCCATGGCATTTTCACACCCCAAGCCTAGCCAAAAGTGTGCTTGAGTCCAAAGCACCAAAGGTAAAAACCGAAACCCTTCTCATAGTGATTGGTTGAAAAATTCAGTTTTCAATCCAAGGGTTTTATGTGTATTTATTTATGCACAAGGTTGTATTAAGTTATTTTAGCCCTTAGCTTTCATTTCTTAAAGTCATTATGGTTGTGGTTGTGTTTACTTTAAGTTGCACATGGTTTGTGGGTGTGAATGCATGGATGTGTATTATGGTGGCTGGACACATATCTGTCCTTAGGGAGAGACCATGGATTTTGGCCATTTCGACCCCTTCAGGGTCTGAATTTGGGATTTGGTAAAACATGGTGTTTTAAACAAATTCGATACGGTCGTTTTTGCATCAAATAGGCCTCGGCCAAAAACGAGCCTAAGATAGGTTTTTAGGGTGTTTTTCACTCGGTGTCTAAAACTGGGAACAAAATCCGAACCCAGTATTTAGTCTCGGGTTTTGCTAGAAATGGACCCCTTAGAGTCCGAACCGGTTCTCGGACCCAACACGAAAGTTGTAGATCTCGTCGAGACTTAAGAACGACCCATAAGAGTCAAAAATTTGGCCGTTTCAGTACTCAAACCGAGCCGTTTTTACAGAGACGTAAAACTGGGTTTTTTTACAAAAAACTGGGCACCAAGCCCACGGGTTTAATGAAATTAGGAGCCGATAGAGTTAGATTTAGGCTCCAAGATGAACATAAGATTTGTTCATCTTGTCGAGGACGAAAACTTTCATGTTCAACAAAATCGTAAACAAAGTCGTTTAGACCAAGTTTCAAAATAGTTTTCAAAATTGGTTCAACAACCACCTTTAAAATGCAAGCTTTAAAAATATAATTTATACTCTTCAAAATAAAAAATGTGTTTTAACACTTTAAAAATATGAACAAGGTTTTCATAAAAATGTCCCCCACCTTCCAACGGGGTGATATGGGGGCGGTTTCAAAATAAGGAATTTTTCCAAGATCTTTACAAGCCAACCCAAACAATTTTTCAAAATAAAATAGTGTATAGCCCGGTATGTTAAAATGTGTATGCCATGCACACGATGTTGCACCTCATGTTTAAGAGCATGTAGTTTCACAATCAAGTAGATTGATGAAAAAGCAAGATAGATGCCATACGTCCCTACCATGTAGGATTTGGGACAGCTTAGAAAAGCATATGGCTAGAAAAGATAAACAAGACGGAAAGTAGTAAGCGTGTCATACCGACCCTTTCAAATGAAGGGGTTTTAAGTTAAAGCAGAAAGTTGAGCATCCGTCAATAGCTCTCTGGCTATTTTACCACGGGTGTTACCGATGGTCTATGCACGCACGGTATTGACACATGGGCCCTAAATAGACAATAAAAGAAAAGAGAAGCTTGAAGCATAAATGAACATAACCGGATCATGCATTAGTTATAGTTCACCATGCTTCTAGACGCATTTAGTACACGATGTTTCTATGATGCACATGTTATGTAAAGTTTTATAATCATTGATATGGTATGAGATATGTGATATGACAAAGTAGTATATGTGATATATGACTGCTTATATGTTTTTAAGTATGCACTGTGTTTAAACATGTTTTGTGATAAACATGTTGTACTTACTGGGCGTAAAGCTCACGTAGTATGTTCATGCTATAGGTAAGCGTCCAACGGTTTAAATCCCAATGGGCGATGGTGGCGGCGGAGGCGGATGTGAGGGCGAGGTTATGGAGACACCGCGAGTTTATTTTCCGTAAAATTTGAGTATTAGTATTTTGAATAGTAATATTTAAATAGTACTTTGAATAGTAATTGTCAGACAATATGTTTGAATAGTAACCGTTACACAGTATTTTTTGAATACTAATCGTAAATCGTATTTTTGAATAGTAATCGTTAAATGGTATTTTTGAATAGTAATCGCAAACCATATTTTTAAATACTAATCGTTAAATAGTATTTTTGAATAGTAATCGATATACGTATGTATACAGTAAATACGTGCATGAAAAAAAAATCCCTAATCTTATGATATCTAGTTAAGTACAAATTGCTAGAAAGTATAAGAAGAGCAAGTAAGTTTTAGTTTTCAGTGACGGTCTGGGCCACTGAGAGCACGGGGTGTCACAGTTGGTATCAGAGCGGTTTCCTGCCAGCCTACCTCACATCGCCGTACACCTGCCTCATCTGTCCAAGTAAGTTAGCTTTTGTTTTTCAAAATTTACTATATGAGTTGACGATTAGCTTATAATAGGAGAATGGCTGCACCGGTTAACCCTCAGCAAGTGCGAGAAGATCGAGAAGTGAGTGTAGCTTTCGCCGCAATGCGGCCACACACATACGATGGTAGTAACCCATACGAACTCCCTTATTGGATTCATCATATGGAGATAATCTTCGAAGGGAGCCATATTCCACCCCGTCTACAGGTGGTAATGGCCAATAGCCGATTACGAGGACCAGTAATGACATGGTGGAATGATCGATGCAGGATTAGGGGTCTAGTAATGCAGTGGAATGAGTTCTGCCAAGACCTTCGTAACTCTGATGGTCCAGCTAAGGAGGCCGATATTTGGGCAGATATGCACGAGAGACGATACCAGATCCTCTCTGACACTTAGGATCTCTATGAGGGAGAGACCATGGCACATTATTATTAGAGATTTCTAGATGCCATGTTGCCTCATATCCCTCAGGATAGACACTTTTCAGATATAGCTGACCTGCTATGGGGAAAGGTACCAGGGTATGTGAGGGACCTCATTCCCTACCCTCCGTCGCATGAAGACTTGAGGCACCTGATCCGAGACATAGTAGATGCCGAGAGGGTAGCACTCAACCCCGAACTAGCCCCTCTATCTCCCAGACACCATATGGATAAAGACAGTGACGAGACTATCCCCGATGCCTAACCTAACGACGAGGAGGAGGAGATCCCCGATCACATCAGTGACGATGAAGGGGTAGAAATGTATGAGCCCCAAGTCATTATGGCTAGTGATGATGAAGTTGATTTTGCTTGGGGAGACAAGGATGAAGACCCCGAGGAGTTTCGCCTGAGTGAAAGCGAGAATGAGGAAATGTCCGACGCAGAGTCAGGATTGTCCTCTGAGTAGTAGTAACCCTTTTCATGGAAATTTTTGTTATGTATTTATGTAAAGGGAAACAGTAGCTTTCCCCGTCTGACTCAACTTAATGTACTTAATGGGATCGTATTTTGGGAAGTGTGTGTCACTCCCACCAAATTTAAAAAATATATATTTTATGAGATGTTTTATGAAAAGTAGTATCATTTTACCCTAAGGGCCTAAATATGATTTTTCTACGAGTATGATCAAGTATGGTAAAGAGTACAGGACGGTTCCTGGCACTCAGACGATGTCCCAATATGACGCGATAGTTGTATTGAACATCGTAAGAGAAGAAAGGAAAGATATAGTATGTATATATCTATGATGCTTAAAATGAATTTGTTTAGTAAGAAGGAAAATGATATGTAAATACAAATCCCAAGTACAAAATTTGAGAAGTTTATGTTCTCTTTTTCCATTGTGTGATAGGGTTACATAGGTAATAATGGTAAGAACAAGAGCCCAAATGAACCAAGCTACGTGAGACGACGAGCTACTAGCACATCTCTCAATGATGCAGGAAATGATAGTAAATCAACAACGGGAGCTTAACCAGCTCAGAAAGCGAATGAGCAGACAACAACAAGCACCACAACCCGTAGAGGTACCAGTCCAAGCTGCACCAGTAGCCCCCGACGCTCCCAGAGAGCAAGCGGCCCCACCAGCCCAAGCGATGCCAACACCACCAGCTGTGGCTGCTCCTGTAGCAGCCAATGTTATTATACCAGCCTATAGAGAAGGCGACTTATATGAGCAGTTTAGGCGCATGAAGGTGCCTGAATTTGAGGGAACTAGGAACCCTATCGAAGCCGATGGTTGGCTGACTGATGTTCAAGTCATTCTAGGCCTCGTGGGACTGACTGAAGGAGAAAAAGTTATATGCACATCCCTAGCCCTACAGAAAGGAGCACGCCAGTGGTGGAAGACCGTGGCTATCAGAAGGAACATCAATGAAATGAATTGGGTAGACTTCATCGTCGAGTTCAGAGAGATGTACTTCAACGACGAAGCCTTAGTAGTCCAATAGGATGAATTTAACAACTTGCACCAAGGAGGCATGACGGTCATGAAGGCCATATGAAAATTCGAACAGTTAGCCCGACTTTGCCCCGACCAAGTACCGACTGAAAAGGAAAAGGTCAGGAGGATGCTGAAAATGTTTCAGATGGATATAGCCGTCCAAGTCTGTAGTGGTAGCCATGGGCCAACATCCATGACCGAATATGTCAGTAGAGCCATCCGGGCTGAGTATTGGCTAGCCCAAGACAAAGAAAGGAAGGCGTAGATCTTCAAGGCAAAGAGAGAAGAGAAGAACCAATCAAAGCCGACCAAAGGTAGACAACACTCTGAATTTCAGCACAGAGGGCAGAGTACGGGGAACAACCAATACAACCGGCCATCCAACAACAACAATAAGAGGAAAGGGAATCTAGGCAATCAAGGCCAGCAAAGGAACTTTCCTCAAAAGAGAAATAATTGAGGAGGAAACAGAAATCAACACCCGCCTTATCCAAAATGCGGAAGGACCCATCCGAGAGAATGCCGCCAGGGCACCAGCGGCTGTTACATATGTGGCAAGGAAGGCCACTTCGCTAAACACTACTGCTCAAACCCGTAAAATCAGCAAGGTCAAGCCCGCCCTACTAGCGAACAGTTGCAAGCTGCCCAAGGAAGGATTGAAGGCCCACTGATTAACCAAGGCAGATTGGAAGCTCTAGAGCCGCAAGGGAGTTTTTATGCCTTTACTCGCGAGGATGCAGAGGCTAGAATGTCGACCATGGTGACAGGTCAGCTTTTTGTCACCAACTCACTGCACTAGTTTTGTTTGATTCCGGCGCTACGCATTCTTTTGCATCATCAGAATCTGCTAGGAGGTTAGGCAAGAACTTAGATAAGATGAACTAGACTTTTTGAATTGCCCTTCCCTCTGGGGAAGTTTTGTTGTCTAGCTATTAGATACGTCACGTACCAATAGTTATTAACGAGCACGAGTTGAGTGTGAACCTAATCATCATCGAGATGTGCGACTACAACGTGATTATAGGAATGGATTTCCTCGCCAAGTACCACACCGTTATAGACTGTCAGAGACGGGAGGTGACCTTCTACCTGAGCGGACACGAAAAATTTATCTACAAGGGCTTATCGTCGAAGCAACCAAAGACGATGATATCAGCAATGAAGGCTCATTAGTGGATGCACTAGTTTTCTCGCACACATAATAGATACGACTCAGGAAGTGGAAACCAGACCGGACAATGTACCAGTAGTAAAGGAGTTCCCGGAAGTATTCCCCGAAGATCTTCCAGGACTTCCGCCGGAGTGGTAGATATCATTCGAAATCAAACTATTACTAGGATCGGCACCCATATCCAAGGCCCCCTACAGAATGGCCCTGGTAGAATTGAATGAGCTTCATACTCAGTTAAAGGAGCTGATGGACAATGGTTTCATTCGACAGAGCTGCTCTCTGTGGGGAGCACCGGTCTTATTTGTAAAGAAGAAAGACAGAATGATGTGAATGTACATAGACTATCGGGAGCTGAACAAGATCACGATCAAGAATAAGTATCCGTTGCCACGGATCAATGATTTGTTCGACCAGCTATGAGGCACTACCATATTTTTCAAGATCAACCTACATTCTGGGTACCACCAATTGCGAATCTGAGAAGCAGACATTCCCAAGACGGCATTCTGAACACGATATGGACATTATGAGTTCCTCGTTATATCGTTCGGGCTGACAAATGTACCTGCCGCTTTCATGGATCTGATGAACTAAGTATTCAAGGAGTTCCTAGACAAGTTTGTCATTGTGTTTATCGATGACATACTTGTATATTATAAGACAAAGGAAGAGTATGCGGAGCATTTGAGAGCCATCCTACTTAAGCTTAAGGAGCATTAACTGTATGCCAAATTCTCTTAGTGTGAATTTTGGCTGGAGAATGTTCATTTTCTTGGTCACGTGGTCTCCCATGAGGGAGTGTCCGTGGACCCAGCAAAGGTAGAAGCAGTTAGTAATTGGTTGACTCTGAAGAACGTAAAAGAAATCTGCAGCTTCTTAGGTTTAATGAGATACTACCGACACTTTGTGGAAGGATTCTCGAAGCTAGCCATACCACTCATGATGCTAACCAAGAAGGAAAAGAAGTACGAGTGGTCTGACAAGTGTGAAAAGAGCTTTCAGGAGCTAAAATGCTGACTCACAAGCGCTCCAATCCTGACCATACCAGATGCTGAATAAGGGATTTTTGTAATTCACATCGATGCATCCAAGACTGGACTAGGAGCCGTGTTAATGCAAGGTGGTAGAGTAGTCGCATACGCCTCGCAACAACTCAAGAACCACGAAAAGAACTACCCGACGCATGACTTGGAGCTTGTAGCGGTGGTCTTTGCACTCAAGATATAGAGGCATTACCTATATGGCATCAAGTGTGAGATCTACACAGGCCACCAGAGCCTCAAATACATTTTCACGCAGAAGGAGCTTAATATGAGGCAACAAAGATGGCTGGAGCTGGTAAAGGATTATGATTGTGAAATCCTATATCACCCAGGAAAAGCCAATAAGGTGGCTGACGCGTTGAGCAGGGTGCATTCTTCGATGAAGCGAATAAGATATACCAGGGCTTGAAAGGAAGTTTTTGGTGGCCAAACATGAAGAATGATGTCGTCGAGTTTGTAGCAAGGTGCCTCACCTGCCAGAAAACTAAAGCAAAACATCAGCGATCGGGAGGAGAGCTGTAGAAGATCGAGCTACCAGAGTGGAAATGGGAGCAAATTACCATGGCTTTCATGGTTGGATGCCCCAGAACCTCGAGTGGGAACGATGCCATCTGGGTAATTGTGGATCGACTAACAAAGTCAGCTCGATTTTTAGCCATGAAGTTGAGCTACTCAGTGGAGAGGTTATTCGAAATGTATGTCGCTCAAGTAGTAAGACTGCACGGAGTACCCAAATCAATCATCTCAGATTGCGATGGACACTTTACTTCAAGGTTTTGGCAGAGTGTTCAAGCTGCAATGGGAACCAAATTGAAGTTCAGCACCGCTTTCCATCCTCAGACTAACGGTCAGTCTAAGAGGACTATACAAACGTTAGAAGATATGTTGAGAGCGTGTGTCTTAGACTTCAAGGGAAATTGGGATCAGAAGCTACCATTGATAGAGTTCTCATACAATAATAGCTATCATTCCTCGATTAGGATGGCTCCGTATGAGGCACTTTATGGAAGAAGATGCCGATCTCCGATTCACTAGCATGAGACAGGAGAAAAACAGCTCACCAGCACCAACTTTGTTAAGGATACAACAAAAGTTGTAAGCTTATACGAGAGAGACTGGATACAGCGCATAGCCGCCAGAAGAGTTATGTGGATAGACGATGAAGACCTCTCGAATTTCAAGAAGGAGACTCAGTTTCCTCAAGGTGGTACCCATGAAAGGGGTGATGTGCTTTGGGAAGAAAGGGAAGCTCAGTCCTAGATATATAGGACCTTTCGAGATCCTCGAAAGGGTCGGAAAGGTAGTCTACCGACTAGCGCTTCTTCCTAAACTAGCTTTTGTACACAATGTTTTCCACGTCTCGATGTTGAAGAAGTACGTGCCGGATAGTTCCCACATACTGAGCCAAGAGCCAATTGAAGTACATGCAGATCTGAACTATAAAGAGAGACCCGTACAAATTCTAACCAGTGAAAATAAGGTTTTTAGGAATAAAGTGATTCCGCTTGTTAAATTATTATGGCGGAATCATAACCTCGAAGAAGCTACATGGGAACGGGTAGAGGATATGAAAAGAGACTTCCCAGATTTATTCTAATTTTCGAGGACGAAAATTTTTGTAAGAGGGGTAGATTGCAAGGACCGCCCCGATCATGTACTTTAATTTTCAATTTAATGAGAAATTGAAGAATAATTTGATGCATTTTAGTGTAATTTTTAAAGTACACGGTCAGGTACACGGTCGTGTAAGTGGCCGTGCACCACTCAGACTGTGTACATGTGTGTAGCCGTGTAAGTATACATGGTCGTGTAGTGGTCAGGTAGACGACCATATAAGAGGCCGTGTACCGCTCGGGTTGTGAATGTGTGAGAAGCCGTGTAACTGAACATGGCCGTGTACTGAGACACGGTCAAGAACACGACCGGTAAAAGGCCATGTACCCCTCGGGTTAATGAACGTGTAAAAGGCTGTGTTTTGAAACATGACCGTATTGAAAAACTTCAGCTAGTACATGCCCGTGTTACCTTATACACACCCGTGTTAGAGACCGTGTTGAAGTCCGTGTAATAGACAGGAAGCCGTTACACAAACCCTCAAATTACATGAAACCTAATTACTATGCAATGAGTAATTAAGTTAGAAAATATGGTATATTTTCCTATTAAATAGACTAAACAGGTACGATACTGTTTAAGTACTATTCATGCAGTGAAAAGGGCGACCGACAGTGAACCCGGTCCACCCTATTATGCGTATATATGAATGAGACAAGCAGTGTTGGGAAACTGGTCCAGACGACCAATCCTTGACACAAGACTGGTAAATAGGTTACCAGAACGCTCAAACCAAACATCTGAGCACAATAGCAAGAGATAGCCCTAGCAAGGGTACGATGTCGAGAAAATGGTCCAGATGACCTCCTCTCACCCAGAGACTGACAAAATCAGAGTCGGAACACTCAAACCAGTCAGTTAAGTAGAAATGGTGAATAGTGAATAGTGAGAAATGCAATGTCAAGTTATTGGCTAAGACGACCTTAATTTGACATAAAACTGATACACGAACTGTTAGCAGACTCGATCTGGTTGTTTTGAGAGATACGTAGTATCAGGATGAGGGTCAAGACGACCTTTACTCGCCCCGAAACTGATATATTTGGGCTCAGAACACCCAAATTAATCAATCGGGCACCTGACACGTTTTTTGAGGTGGGATCACACAGATTCCAGAAATTGGTCTACATGACCTCTGATGGACGTAAAACTAATAAAAATGGAATCAGCATGTCCAAATTAGTCAAGAGAGACTGTGTCTAACATTTCACCAAGGAACACCTTGGTTTGCGTGCGAAAGGACAACACAGTGTAGACATAGTCACAGCATAGAATATGAACAGTAATTTAGATTGATAATGGGCTCTTAGACAGTAGAAAACAACTAGGAATTTATAGTACAAAAATCGGATTCAGTAAACCAATTTTCTGGTGAAAATTGGAACACTGCCGAGAAAGGACCAAACACTGCAGTATAAAATTAGACTATGATGAGAAGCCAACACAGATAAAATTGGCCTTAAATTTCCATGCCCCTTAGCTGCAAAAGCAGCTACAATCTGTAGCACACATAGCCCAAAAGGTGGCCATTAAAATAATCTCCCTAGCCATGACACATTGGAATATAATGTTAGGAAATGCCCTAAGCATTAGAGACATTTTGATGTATTTATTTTGAACTGGATAATAAAATTATATATAGAGGTTATTCATTACATTGCTATATGTCCTCGTCTTATTTACATATTAAAGTAAATGTAAGCAAATATGGCTCCCTGACTGCTTGTGTTAAACTGTTAGAACATTGCATGCAATGGACTTTTGTATGCGAGAAGACAATATTCTAAAGTTAGCGGTCTAAACTATGGTCTGTAGTCTATGGGGTTAGACCGAATATCTAACTCATGTTAAGACTATTATGTTGTCTAAAGCCTTGGAGGGGACGGTTTGTCTTGACTGTCTGGAGCTGGACTCCCAAGTAGAGACATAGATATGTTGCTTGGTGGTGACATATTAGACTGGGACTAAAGCGTGATTAATCTACGAAGTCCGCTTTGAGTGGATCGATCAACTTTTGACGTTCATTATACAGTAACCTTAATCCTGAGTAAAAGGACAACTTCATGTATATGACTTGTGTACTTTGATGTTCCAATGGCTAAAGAGTCTCAGAGGTACTAAGCTTATAGACCGGTTCGTTGCGTGCATGACTTGTATACGATGAAAGGTTCGTTTACAGATATCGGAATCATAGCTCTAATGAGGAGTTAAGGGTATCCTCTTAAAGGCATTATACTGAATGTGAAAATGGACAAGGCCTTGGGTCGTCTGCTGGGCGGATGACTTCTTATTCACATATGGTGAATAATCATTTTCTTTCTTCGGTAGTATAATGGAACTTTAAGATAGCCTGATCAATAGGATTAAACGAACTTTGGCCTAAGGCTGATCATGGATATCATATAAGGGTCCTGTATACATGACAAGGTCATTGGACAATAGCTTGTCACAGGCTTACGTAATACGGTATATAATTAGGAGTTCAGTTTCAGGTTTATAGTGGTGTGACTCTGAAACTAGTGATCATATGATTGAGTTGTTCGGTAAAAGAATGATGATCATATGGATTTGCGGGAGCCCGATTATATATGTCCAATTAGTCCCTCTACTAGCTCCACATAATTCCTTAACGTTTGGCAAATTGATTTGTGTATGCTATTAGCTGGTTTATTATGCATGGATGGTGATAACACAGGATTAGGATGGTAGACAAGATTCTCTTCGGTTGGATTCAGATTTTGTTTTGGATAATAGAGTACACAATTATTCGAACTCCAAATAAAGTTGCCATGATTTTATTTGAGATTGGATTGGAGTTGTAGAAAATTATCCATGAGTACAAGAATTTGAAACACAACTGTTTTGTGGATTTTGAATTTTGAATTTGAAATTTGAATTTGAAATTTGAATTTGAAATTCGAATTTGAAATTTGAATTTGAAATTCGAATTTGAAATTTGAATTTGAAATTTAAATTTGAAATTTTGAAATTTGAAATTTGAAATTTGAATTTGAAATTCGAATTTGAAATTTGAAATTCAAATTTTGAATCACAGTCCAAGTGGGATTCGAATTTATTGTGGAAAATTCACAAGGTTTGAAATTCGAATTTGAGTTGGATTTGGAGAGGATAATCTTGTTAGAATCCTACTCGAATTTTGAATCCAAATCCTAACAAATAGTGGACGAAATTTTAAGGATTATCCTCAATGGAATTTCGGTTTTTTGTGGATAAGGTTCAAGGGAAAAATTCAAGTTTCAATCCCAGTTGAATTTGGATTCTCTCCTCCCCAGAAAGTGGCCGAAATTTTGGAGAATATCTCCTAGGAAAATTCAGTTATTTTGGATAAGGATGAGATAAGATTCAAGCTTGAAAATCCTAGTGGAATTTTGATTCTCCCTTATCCTAAATGTGGCCGAATTTTTTGAGGAGATTTTCTCCTAGGAAATTTTGGATTTTTTGGTTGAAAAAGGGAGATAAAATTCTAGTTAAAATCTTTTTTAGATTTGGATTGGATTTATCCTAAATGGCCGAATTTTATTGTTAGGATTTTCCCATGGAAAATTCAAATTTTATGGATATGGATAAGAGAGAATATCTTTTCCTAATCCAATTCGAATTCAGAGAATCACCTCATGCAGGTCTATAAATAGAGGTCTTGCCACTCCAGTTCTCTCAGACTACAGACTCTCACGTGAGCAGGCTTATTGTTGCACCGCCCACCGTGACAATAAGTTCTTTAGAGATCAGGGTGGTCGGAAGAAGACTAGCAGTGCTAGCATACCGATCGAGGTTCAGAGTGCCCACACACTCAGCCATTCGGGAATTGGAGAATAGTAGAGAAGGCTAGTTGGTTGAAGCCTCCGGTCATTCTCCTCCTGCAAGATTGGCGTCCTTGAGGTATGAGTTTTAATTGTTGTTCGTTTATTGTATATGGCATCATGAGATATTTAACGATCTAAAAATTTTTTATTGTTCTGCTGCGCCACTCTGATACGTTTTTACCGATTTATTTTCCTACATATAATATTTAAGGGTTTTTGAAAAAGTAGTCAACAATATTTGTTTAACCCTTTCCTCCTCCCAATAAGTAGCCCATGCCCACTTATTCTGAAATTGGGCAGCATATTTGTCCCAAGATTTGGCTAATTTAGTAGACAATTAAGTAAGATTAAGCCTAAGTAGTTTGATTAATTTTTGCCTATAAAAGGCACCTTTGACGTAAGACATGGACTTTTGCTTCCATACACCTTAAACCACAAGTCTTTTTCTTATTCTTTTCCTTGATTGCTGCTAAACCTTCTCAACCCTAAAAGCCAACATTTTGCAAGCCAAAACCTTGACCAAAACTCACAAAAAACTGACCTCTTCCAAGCTTGAGCAAGGGGAGACCGAACCAAGCTTTTCGGCTGCACCAAGGGTAAGTGCAAAACCATTTTTCCTTGTGTTTTGATTGTTGGTTTTAAGTTGTTGTTTGAATGATATTTTTTTTTTGGTAACTTGGCTAGCATAAAACCAACCTCAAGCCTTTGAGTTTTCATGGCATTTTCACCCCCCAAGCCTAGCCAAAAGTGTGTTTGAGTCCAAAGCACCAAAGGTAAAAACCGAAACCCTTCTCATGGTGATTGGTTGAAAATTTTAGTTTTCAATCTAAGGGTTTTATGTGTATTTGTTTATGCACAAGGTTGTATTAAGTTATTTTAGCCCTTAGCTTTCATTTCTTAAAGTTATTATGGTTGTGGTTGTGTTTACTTTAAGTTGCATATGGTTTGTGGATGTGAATGCATGAATGTGTATTATGGTGGCTGGACACATATCTGTCCTTAAGGAGAGACCACGGATTTTGGCCATTTCGACCCCTTTACAATCCGAATTTAGGATTTGGTAAAAATGGTGTTTTAAAGAAATACAATACGGTCATTTTTGCATCAAATAGGCCTCGGCAAAAAACGAGCCTAAGATAGGTTTTTAGGGTGTTTTTCACTCGGTGTCCAAAACTGGGAACAAAATCCGAACCCAGTATTTAGTCTCGGGTTTTGCTAGAAATGGACCCCTTAGAGTCTGAATCGGTTCCTGGACTCGACACGAAAGTTGTAGATCTCGTTGAGACCTTGAGAACGACTCATAGGAGTCAAAAATTTGGCTGTTTCGGGACTCAAACCGAGCCGTTTTTACAGAGACGTAAAACTGGGATTTTAACAAAAAAATTGGGCACCAAGCCCACGAGTTTAATGAAATTAGGAGCCGATAGAGTTAGATTTAGGCTCCGAGATGAACATAAGATTTGTTCATCTTGTTGGGGATGAAAACTTTCATGTTCACCAAATCGCAAATAAAGTCGTTTAGACCAAGTTTCAAAATAGTTTTCAAAAGTGGTTTAATAACCATGTTTAAAATGCAAGCTTTAAAAATATAATTTATACTCTTCAAAATAAAAAATGTGTTTTAACACTTTAAAAATATGAACAAGGTTTTCATAAAAACGTCCCCCACCTTCCAACGGGGTGATAAGGGGGCGGTTTCAAAATAAGGAATTTTTCTAAGATTTTTACAAGCCAACCCAAATAATTTTTCAAAATAAAATAGTGTGTGTAGCCTGGTAGGCTACCACACCAAACAAGCCTTAGTAGCCCAGTAGGCTACTACCCCAAACAAGCCATAATGGCCCGATGGGCCATTACACCAAACAAGCCTTAGTAGCCTGGTAGGCTACCACACCCCAACAAGCGAAGTAACTCGGTCAGTTACTACACTAAGTTCACGTATAGTAACTCTGTAGACTACTTAGTTACCAACACGCAAGTTAACTGGTCAGTTGACTGAGCGGTAAACCAGTCAAGGGCCGCGTTTTGAATAACACAGTGAGGAGCGATGATTAATCTGTCAAGTAGACGATTGATCGAAAACGATACGAGTTAAACACCAAATCCCCATAATAGGCCAATAGGGTGCCGACGGGTCTTGGTACGCCATAGATACGCAAGTTATAGTCACTAGCGTTAATAGTGACTCAACGAGAGTATTAATGAGAAACGTTATTGATGACAAGTGGTAACCTGTGAATTGATAAAGGCGTGATTTCAAGTTGCTTGCAATTAGGTAAGTACAACTCCGCCTGTGGCATGAACAAAAATGCTTTTAAATGATATTTTACAGTATGTTAAAATGTGTATGCCATGCACATGATGTTGCACCTCATGTTTAAGAGCATGTAGTTTCATAATCAAGTAGATTGATGAAAAAACAAGATAGATGCCATACGTCCCTACCATGTAGGATTTGGGATAGCTTAGAGAAGCATATGGCTAGAAAAGATAAACAAGACGGAAAGTAGTAAGCGTGTCGTACCGGCCCTTTTAAATGAAGGGGTTTTAAGTTAAAGCAGAAAGTTGAGCATCCATCGATGGCTCTCCGGCTATTTTACCACGGGTGTTACCGATGGTCTGTGCACGCACGGTACTAACACATGGGTCCTAAATAGACAAGAAAAGAAAAGAGAAGCTTGAAGCATAAATGAACATAACCAGATCATGCATTAGTTATAGTTCACCATGCTTCTAGATGCAATCAATACACAATGTTTCTGTGATGTACATGTTATGTGAAGTTTTATAATCATTGATATGGTATGTGATATGTGATATGACAAAGTGGTATATGTGATATATGACTGCTTATATGTTTTTAAGTATGTAAACATGTTTTGGGGTAAACATGTTGTACTTACTGGGCGTAAAGCTCATGTAGTGTATTCATGCTGTAGGTAAGCGTCCTACGGCTTAAATCCTAATGGGCGATGGTGGCGGCAGAGGCGAATGTGAGGGCGAGTTTATCTTCTGCAAAATTTGAGTATCAGTGTTTTGAATAGTAATGGTTAAATAGTACTTTGAATAGTAATTGTCAGACAGTATGTTTGAATAGTAACCGTTACATAGCACTTTTGAATAGTAATCGTTAAATGATATTTTTGAATAGTAACCGTAAACCGAATTTTTGAATAGTAATCATTAAATAGTATTTTTGAATAGTAATCGTTAAATAATATTTTTGAATAGTAACCGGTATATGTACGTATACAGTAAATACGTACATGAAAAAAAAAATCCATAATCTTATGATATCTAGTTAAGTACAAATTGTTAGAAAGTATAAGAAAAGCAAGTGAGTTTTAGTTTTCAGTAACGGTCTGGGACACTGAGGGCACGGGGCGTCACAAGATTCTAGCCAAGTCAGCACAAACAGGGATGCATACTAGGCAGGGTTGTAAGTCTGGCCAGAATAGACCAAGTCAGTCCAACATACAAGGCTCTCAACAACAGTAGGGTAAAAGAAAACGAAATTTTTCTAGGAATAAAGGCCAAGACAACCGCAACCAACAACGAAAGACCAGCCAGGGTTCAGGACTAAGTTTTCCTACATGTGCTACGTGTGGAAGGAGGCATCTAGGCCAGTGCAAGTTTGGCACAAACACATGTTATCAGTGTGGATGAGAAGGGCCTTTTGCAAAGAATTGCCCCATGAATCGCCAGAATACTTCAGGGCCAATGCAGTAGCGCTAGTAATATCCTCCACGTCAACCACCACCTTAAGCTCATGCCTTACAGGGGAGGATTGAAGGGTCTTTAAGAGTGCCACCAACATGCCCTATATGCCCAGAACAGTCCGCTAGACCAAACGCTTGTGTCACCGTGTTTACCAAGGAAGATGCTGAAGCAGAACATCCAACATGGTTACAGGTCAGCTTTCTATACTTAACCACGTGGCATGTGTCCTTTTTGATTTAGGAGCTACACATTACTTTGCATCCCATGAATTCGCTGACAAGTTAGAATATGCTAAGGATCCTATAGGAATGACCTTTAGGACAGCTCTACCTTCAGGGGAAGTGATGCTGTCAAATTACTAGTTACGTCATGTGCTAGTAATTGTGGCAAATAAGGAGCTATATGTTGATTTGATCGTAACGAAGATCGTCGACTATGATGTGATCCTAGGAATGGATTTCCTGAGAAAGTACCAAGCCACTATCAACTATCGGAAGTGAAAAATAGTCTTTCGACTAGATGAGCAAGAAAGTTTTGAGTATGTCGACACCTCTCGTCAATCGAAGAAGATGATGATTAGTACAATGAAGGCGAAGAAGCTAATAGCTAGTGACTGTATGGGATACCTAGCGTACGTGATAGAAACGACCGAGGAAAAGAATGTGCAACCAAAAGATATTCCAGTTGTCAACGAATTCCTTGACATATTTCTAGAGGAATTGCTAGGGTTACCTCCGGAAAGGGAAATTTCTTTCGAGATTGAGATTATGCTAGGGACTGCTCCAATTTCCAAGGCACCATATCGCATGGCCCCAACAGAATTGAAAGAACTACAGGTGTAGTTAAAAGAGTTACTTGACAAGGGGTTTATCCAGCTAAGCTACTCCCCATGGGGCCCTCTAGTCTTATTTGTTAAAAAGAAGGATGGAACTCTCTGGATGTGTATAGATTATAGAGAGTTGAATAAGGTTACCATCAAGAATAGGTATCCACTACCTAGAATTGATGACATGTTCGACCAACTAAAGGGAGCAGCAGTATTCTCGAAGATTGATTTATGTTCAAGATATTATCAGCCGAGAATCCGGGAGAGTGACATTCCCAAGACAGCATTCAGAACCTGATATTGTCACTATAAATTTTTAGGGATGCCATTCGGACTGACCAATGCTCCGGCCTCGTTTATGGATTTGATGAACAGAGTCTTTAAGGAGTTTCTTGATAAGTTTGTCATCGTGTTTATCGATGACATACTTATATATTCAAAGACTCATAAAGAGCATGAGGAGCATCTAAGAATAGTTCTTCACACTATGAGAAGTCATCAGTTGTATGCAAAATTCTCTAAGTGTGAATTTTGGTTGGATAAAGTGCATTTTCTTGGGCACATGTTGACAAAGGAAGGGATTACTATAGATCCAATCAAAGTGGAAGCAATTACTGAGTGGCTTGCTCCTAAGAGTGTGACTGAGATACGAAGCTTCTTGGGTCTAGCCGACTACTATAGAAGGTTTGTAGAAGGATTTGCACGACTAACCATACCCCTCACTGCTCTCACTCGTAAGGAAAAGAAATACGAGTGGACATAAGAGTATGAAAGAAGTTTTCAGGAATTAAAGAGGCGACTGACAAGCGCACCTATTCTTACTTTACCCACCAAAGGAGAAAAATTCACAATCTACGCGACGCTTCAAGGATAGGCTTGGGAGCTATACTCATGCAAAATGACAAGGTGATTGCATATATATCACGCCAGTTAAAGGACCATAAGAGAAATTATCCCACTTATGACCTGGAACTTGCTGCTGTAGTGTTCACCCTCAAAATCTGGTGACACTATTTATATGGAGCTTAGTGTCAAATCTTCACTGATCATCAGAGTCTGAAATACTTCTTCACGTAGAAGGAGTTAAACATGCAATAGAGAAGATGGTTGGAGTTAGTGAAGGACTATGACTATGAAATTCTGTATCATCTGAGAAAGAAAAACTGAGTAGCGGATGCATTAAGCAGAAAGTCAACTACTCCACAGAAGCTGCCAATAGAAAAGCTATCGAGAACCTTGCAGTAAGAAATTAACTCCCTTAGATTGGAGTTAACAACCAAAAAGTTATCAGCTTTACGATTAGAATCCTCTCTGGTTGAAGATGTTAAGGAAGCTCAGAAGCAGGATCCAGGTGCAATAAAACTCCGAGAAAGGGCTTCCAAGGACAAGGAATCAGATGTAAGCATCTCCAATGATGGAATGCTTTTATATCAAGGGAGAATCTATGTCCTGGCTAATGAAGGACTGAGAAGATGAATCATGGTAGAAGCTCATGAAACACCATATTCACATTCATCCTAGAGCCAGCAAAATGTATTAAGATCTCAAAATACAGTTTTGGTGGAAAGGGATGAAGAAGGATATTGCGGAATTCGTGAGTAGATGCCTAACTTGTCAAAGAGTTAAGGCCGAACATAGACATCCAGGAGCAAAATTAGAACCTCAAAAAATTATGGAGTGGAAATGGGAGCATATTACGATGGACTTTGTGGTAGGACTTCCCAAGACCCGAGAAGGGTATGATGCTATCTAGGTAATCGTTGATAGGCTGACCAAGACAGTACGATTCATAGCCATGAAGACAACTTTCACATTGGAGAAATTGGCATAATTGTATGTGACTAATATCATTCGACTACATGGAGTCCCAAAGTCTATTGTTTCAGATCAAGATGCACCGTTTACTTCAACATTTTGGGAGTGCATACAAAAAGCTATGGGTACAAAATTACGTCTTAGTACAGCTTTTCATCCACAGACAGATGGACAGTCATAGCGAACTATCTAGACACTGGAAGACATGCTCAAAGCCTGCGTTATAGATTTCCCCAAAAGCTGGAATGAGAAACTACCATTGATAGAATTTTCATACAACAATAGTTACCAAGCTTCCATAGGAATGGCACCATATGAGACTTTATATGGACGAAAGTGTAGGTCACCTATTCACTAGTACGATCTATGAGAAAAGCAGCTGCACAAGACTGATTTCATATGAGAAACTATAGAGGCAGTTGCAAAAATTCAAAGAAGAATGAAGATCACTCAAAGCCGACAGAAGAGTTACGTAGACAAACAGCGAAGATTCTTGGAGTTCGGAAAGGGGATTACGTATTCCTCAAAGTATCACCAATGAAAGGCATAATGCGATTCGGTAAAAAGGGGAAATTGAGTCCAAGATATATTGGGCCATTTGAAATAATCAAACGCATTGGAAAGGTAGCCTACAAGTTAGCATTACCCCCAGATCTGTCAGCAGTGCAAAATATTTTTCATGTGTCAATGTTGAGAAAATATGTACCTGATCCATCACATGTGTTGGAGTATAAACCGATACAAGTTCAAGAAGATTTGACCTACCAAGAGCAACCTGTGCAGATTTTGGCATGTGAGGAAAAGGTGTTAAGAAATAAGACGATCTCACTAGTCAAGGTTTTATGGAGAAACCACAATGTTGAAGAGGCTATGTGGAAACGTGCAGATGAGATGAAAGCTTTATACCCCCACTTATTCTAATTTTCGAGGACGAAAATTTTATAAGGAAAGGTGAATGTCATAATTGAGAAATTTCACTGTTCTTAGAAATTATGTATAACCTGAGCACTCAATGATTTTTATGTGTAAAATTGTAAAACATATGTTTTAATACTATTTCGAACATGATGGAATGTTCTTACGATCTTGACAAGAGTGTGTTCAGGGACGGAAAAGGTTTACCAAACCGAAATTGAGAAACTATGCCTTTTCGATTTTGAAAATTTTGAAATTATACTGTAAGCCACTAAAAGACAAAATACTTATGGGCTGAAATTTTAAGTAAACCGAAGTGAAATAAGGAAAACCAATCGCACGGACAGCCTCAGAAACTCGTCTACGCGATTCGGTGTAAAATTTTTTGGTTTGACTTTTGGTCAAAAGTTTGACCTAGAAATTAATGAGGGGAGTCAAAGATTGATGTGAATCTTTGAAAGGATGTAAGGATATATTCAAATCCAAGGGCTAGGGTTTAAAGTCAAGAAAATTCAATGGTTAGGATTCAAAGTCAACAAGAAAAGTCAAAGGAAGCTTAATCTAAATTTCAAGAGGTTTCTAGGGCACTTAGGTGGCAGATTTTGGGGCAAAAATCAGAAAAAAAAAATCTGCCCTACTTCGATTAATTATAAAGCAGCCCCTAAAGAGTGGAAAAATTACACAAAAAGCTTACAAAAAGGTCGCTAAAAGTTTTGCAACTTAGTCCTTCCTTTTTGGCTACTTATATACACAGTTTTGGACACTTACCAGAAAAAAATCTGGTTTTCAGCTTGCATTACAGCCGTGCACCTCCCCCATTGAAACCATAAAAATTTCTTCAAGTTTGTTGCAAGAAAGTGTGAAAAATTCATCCCGAAGTTCAGGTAATCAAGCAAGCAAGGTAAACTTCCATTTTGACATGATTTCTTCTTGTTTTTCATGGCAAAATCCGTGTGTTATGGGCTATTTTGAAGGGAGAGATTTTAATTTTTATTTGGTTGATTTATGTTGGAAAGTATGTTAATGGTAAGTGATTAAAACAAGTGTGGAATCATAAGCATGAAAACTCAAGTTATACATGTGTTTTTCTTACTAAAATCGTGGGTTGTTAGGGCTTGGAATGGTGAAAATTTTGGTACTGTTTTGCATGGTTTTTGGTGTTGAAAATCATGTGGAAAGGAAATGAATAAAAAGAATGAAATGAGTTTGAAAAAAAAACATAGATTTTGTGTCTCATTTTCTACCCAAAAACCATGTGAAAACCTAAGTGTAATGTGAAACCTTGTGTTGATGAAAGTGTATGGTAAATGTGGTTTTGATTTTGTATGGAAATCAAGAAAAAGAAATGGAAATAAAAACAAAATTTTATGGTTGTTTTTCATGGAAAATCCGTGAGCATAGAAGGGGGTTGAATGAAACTTTTTACTTGTTTAGGATAATATTTGGAATTCATCAAACATGTTATGTGTGATGGAAATTTTGATAAAGTTAGGGACAAGAAAGAAATTGAATTTTGGTGCTTGTTGCTAACCAAATTCGTGGCTAGGTTTAGTGGAAATGAGAAGTTTTGATAAAGTTATGTGAATGTGTAAATAGTGTATAAAATCAGGCTTAAAAATGAGAAAGAACGGGTTTAAATCCCGTTAGAAACAATAAGACTTTAATGAAAAATTTTACGTAAAAAGTTTGTAACTTTTGCGTAAAATTAGGTTTGTGGTATAGTACTTGACAGGGTAGAATAGGATAGATGGTTTCGACGTGTTTCCTAAACTCCAGGAACCTAGAATTTCAACAGAAATGCTGTCAAAATTTTCAAGACGCCCGAAGGGCAATTTGGTAAATGAGGGGTAAAAATAAGGTTGGGAACCAGAAACCCGAGCCCCCTCGGGGACCTAGGCTCGAGAAAAGGACAATGGACGATTTCATAACCAGTGAATTATCCATTTGAGGTCCCGAAAGGTTAGAAAAACGAGAAACAACCCCAAAGGTCAGAATAGTACCACCCGAGGGTCGGGTGAATAGTAACCCGAGCATTTTGACGAGAAACGTCGTAAAAGCTCAGTAAGACCTAAGAAAGATTGTTTTATGATTCTTGGGACTAGGAAATTTAGTTAAAAAAATATTAAAACGGAAATTTCACGGTCTAAGGTCCTGTCAGGGGCAAAATGGTTATTTTGATCAAAATTTTTCAAATTGCCGGAAAAGGACCGTAAAAGCCTCCGAATGAATTAATAAAAAATTTTAAGGCCTTAATTAAGGTTTTAACAATTAAATCTGAATTTTTAGATAGTACATGGGCATGTACCAGAGGAACACGGGCGTGTAGTAAAAGATTCTTTGACATACACGGGCATATAGAAAAGGATTCCCAAACCCGAAAGGTACACAGCCATGGACACGGCCGTGTACCAGGCTGTGTACTAAACACAAAATTTAAAAATAAGCCCTACATAAATAATTAGGGATAAAAGAATTAGAAATTTACATTTTCACAATATTGTGAATATAAAATGAGTAGTACTAATAACCGTGATTTATTTCGGTTATAAGGAATCAACGAAAAAGTGATATAAGGAAGTCGATTTACTAGGAAAGGAATCGCTAGCAAAATAGCAGTAAGTTCAAACATTTACTTGTCTGCAGCATGAAGTTACTTGATATGTCTATATGCTATTTATGATATGTAAATATATATTCAGGTGCTACATGCACACTAACATGGAATAATAAATAACCACAAATAAAGAACATGATGTAAAGAGTTCTAGTCCCAAGAGGCAATCATAATGCCACCGGTCAGGAACCATAAGAAAGTCGGTAATGAAACCAGTATTGGTGTATCGACCTCCCACATAGGTGGAGGTTCTCTATGTTCAGATATGATACGACTTCCACACCGATGGTGGTACGTCTCGGGTATGGAAGTCCATTATTATGTAGACTGTAGAGGATTGGCCAGTGGGTCACTCTCCAAAGTCCCTCTCAGTTATGCGCGTACTACAGTACGACTAATCCAGGGGCCCAACACCAGAACTTAATGTAAGATAAAGACTTAAGACTTAAGATTTACCATAATTGAGCATAATATGTACTAACTGTATGTGTGCAGCAGCTTAGGTCAAAGTTAGCATGAATAGTACTGGTCAAAGTCAACCTTACTATTCATGATCAAAAATCAAAGTTACTATTCATGTAAATAGTACTTTTCATGATTTTATGTTTTATGTTCTATTTTGTATGTTTCAACTTACTGAGCTTGTCACTCACAAGTTTATTCATGTTGCAGGTAAGAAGCCTGTACTTCAGTAGCTAGTAGATGGACGAGGGATGGGATCAACATCTGCCAACAGGTCTGGGCGAGGGAATGGTCCTGCTTATGTTTTCCGCTGAGCAGACTTTGAAAGTTATTTTTGAATGTTGTAACATGATGTAAATTAAGTATGACAAATTATGATATGTATTACCGTATCTATTTTATGAGGTTTTACCACTTTACAGTTTAAAGATTGGTTTTTTTTTTTTTAAATCCCAGTTTTTCACAAGCTGAAAATTTAAGTTTAAAATTTCAATCAATAAACAACAAAGAGAAGTCAGAAGTAAGATGCCGACGACCCAATGAGGCGACAATCTATTATAGTGGACTTCAGAGTTATACTATGCTAGTACTGTTGGCCTCCATGAAGGGCGGGCTGCCACAGTTGGTATCAGAGCAGTTGACCATGTCCCTCAAGGCCTGATGCATATCCCGTTTGTCGATCCAAGTAAGTTAAGTTTATTTTTATGAATAGTATGACAATCGGGAAATTCAGGCATTCTCGGAAGAAAATGTACAAATGTATGTATATAACAATTTGTACTATTTAAAGAGTGAAATAAATGTATTTATATTGTTTAGAATGTATTAAAATGTTCTAACAATAGTGACGAGTAAGAATTCAGTGTTGATAAAATTCGCTGAATTGAAACGGGTAGAACGGTGCCAAAAACGGCATTGAAAACCCTAACTGGTGCACTAAAAGATGAAAAACTTTCGAGATTGATTTTGATCAAACGAAAGCAGTATAAATTGATCCGACTTCACAGGAGACCTCAGGAACCCGCCGGGTCGATTTCAGGAAAATTTCGGCTCGAACCGACAACGGTCAAAAAGTAGTCGAATTAATGTGAATAGTAAAGTCAAAGTCAACACTTTACTTTACATTTATGATATCATAAAGCTAAAATATTAAATGTAAGAAATATGGTGGTTGGTGGCATTAATGGCCAAGATTAAATCACTTTTTGATCTAAAGGCCAAGATTTGGCCAAAATTAACCAAATTAAATTTTTGAAAAATTTGGAAAGAAATGGCTTGATAAGTGTTGATTTCTCATTAGTTGAAAGCCAAATTAATTGGCTTCCTTTGTGGTTAAGTCGGCAACTTTTGGAACAAAATGGCCGTAGCCATTTCAAAGCCAAAACATAAGAGAAAAAAATTTTCTAAGTGTTTTCCATGGTAAATACGTGAGCAACCAAGAGGAACCAAGCAAATCTTCCAAAATTTCTTCACAAAAGTGGTGTCAAACCCTTCCTTGAAGACAAAGGAAGCAAGAAAGCAAGGTAACCTTCTTTGGTTTACATTTTTTCTTGATTTTTCTCCCTAAAATCCGTGGGATGAATAGTGTGAAGATGAGAAAATTTGTGGCTTGTTTTGGTTGATTTGGTGCTTCGGTTTTGTTAAGGGTATGATTAGAAGAAAAACCATGCATTTTGTTTATTGAAAAATAAAATTTTGGTTGGTTTTCCAAGGGTAAAACCGTGGGTTACCATGTGTAGTTGTTGAGGAATTGTTGTTGTTTAAGTGTGGTAATGCTTTAAATCATGTTTTGGTTAAATGTAAAGCATAATTTGTATGGTTATAAGCTTGGAAAAAAATTTTGGAATTAAAAACCCTAAAATGGCCGTGGGTTTAATTAGGGTTTAGTGAACGTTTTTGCATGATTTACTTGATGTTTGGATAGTTTAAATCATGCATTTAATTAAGAAAATGATGGATTTGTGATTGAAAGCACGAAACCAAATGTTGTGCATGTTTTTCTCTAAAATGGCCGTGGGTTATAATGGTGAAGAAGCCCTAAGAATTGTGTTAAAAAATGCATGTAAATTGGCTTGAAAATGTGCTAGGTAATGACATTGGAATAGCCTAAAATTTGGTTGAAAATTTGAAAAGTTTTGGTTAGGTTTTGAGTGTGAAAACCGTGGCTAAAACTAAGGGCAAAATTGAAAGAAATTTTGTGGAATGTGGTTAAAAATGTGAATTGAAATGTTGTGACCTTTTATGTAAAAGTTTGGGAAACTTTTACATAAAATAGGCTTGTGGTATAGTATGTGGCAGGTACATATGGTTCGAGGCGTACATAACGCTGGTAGACTTAAATTTACACCGAAATGCTACCGAAATTTCGAAAACGGCATTTGGGGTAAAAAGAGAATTAAAAATAAAAGTTTAGGGTCGGGTCGGAAACCCGAGTCCCTAAAGGGAAATTGAATAAGGAAAACCTAAGGGGTGGTTCGTGAATAGTAATCCGTCCCCTTAAAAATGTAAAACGCGAGTGAAACTGAAAAAAACGGACCCCAAGGGGGGGGCGTTTTTGAGAAACGAAGTAAAGGTCCGAGTCGGGTACGGAAAATCCGAGCCTCAGAGACCTAGATCGGGAACGTCTAGATGAACGTTTTAAATACTAGTAAAACGTCCATTTAAAGCTCCGAAACGATAGAAAATCACTAAACCGACTTAAGGGTCGGAATAGTGCTTCCCGAGGGTCGGGAAACTGAAAAATGGAAATAAAATAGAAACGAACCCGGTAATGATTAGAAAAGAGTCAGAAAAGTTCCTGAGAGTCAAAAATGCAGTCTGGATCGAGAAAATTCCGTCAGGGGCAAAATTGTAATTTTGCCAAAATATAGAGGCAAAATCGAATTTTGCAAAAATTGAGAAAAATGAGGAAAATGATAAATAAAGCCTAAAAAGTTATAAATAGGTTTTATTTAAGCTTTTTAATGAAAAATAAAAGCTATAAATGGAAATGAAATTAACAGACAAGATTTTATCTGTAGGATCCCAAAATCGACCTACAAGGAGAGCGATTAAAGAATCAAGAAAGAAAAGGGGAAGAAACAGATAAGGTAAGTTCAGACATTTACCTGTCTGCAACATATAGCATTATTGTTGCTAACTTTGATGTACTAACTATAAGTTAGGTACATATGTGCTACGGGCACTATTATAGAGTAGAGAGAGAGAGGAAATGTGCTACGGGCACTAGTGAGAATGGGACACATAGTAAATTGTGCTTCGGGCCCTAGAGCGAGGTTAATGAAACTCACTCACCTAAAATTAAAATGTGAACCATTCCTAACCACGGGACAATATGAAGTCACTGGGTTAGAACTTTAAAAAGTCGGTAATGAAACCACTTTTGGCGTACCAACCTTCCGTACAGGGAGGTAAATTTTGCCTTTGGGGCTATGAGATTAAGGCTGTGGAGGTCAGCACTAATGTACCACTCCCAGTCATGTAAAATTTTGCCTTTGGGGCTATTAGATTAAGGTTGTGGAGGTCAGCACTAATGTACCGCTCTCAGTCATGCACACTTAAATGGTACTGCCAACCTGAGCTCAAAACCAGAACATAATAAAAGATAATTACCTAAAACTAAAACTATGCCATAATTGAGCATAAGACAGTTTCGTGAGAGTACTAACGTCGCGGTAGATGTATTGTTGATACACTGTGTTGTGGTCAAACTTACTATTCATAATGAATAGTGGTCAAAGTTACTACTCACATATGAATAGTGGTCAACATTACTATTCATGATGAATAGTACTATTCATAGAAATTTTATTTCTTGCATGTTTGAACTTACTGAGCCTGCAGCTCACCATTTTTGCTTATGTTGCAGGTAAGCGACCAGCTCAGTAGCTTTGTATGACTGGATGGCGGATGGGATGGCGCGTGTCAAATGGGGTAGGGGGCGAGGGATATGGTCCTGTCAGAGTCTTTCCGTTGAGCGATAAAAGAGAAGGGAAAAAGAAAACAGTTCTTTTGTAAATATATATTTTGCGAAAGTACTGTATTATGTAAATTACATTGTACTTGTAAACAAAGTGATTAGTGGATAATGTTTTACATGATGTTTAAAAAAAAAAATTTCCCCAAAAACATCATGTTTTACAAGAGAGATAGATTAGCCGGCGACCCATGAGAGTACAATCTATCACAGTTAGCGATAAAGCTTGACTGTAATAGTATTGTATGATCTCTACGAAGGGCGGGTAGCCACAAATAGTAACATGTTTATTTACGTTAAGTGAACCTTATGTAGGAATTAGATGACGAGACCACCTTACTTCCGACCACATCTATACCGAGGTAGAGGTCCTCTAAGGGTATAAACCAGACCTATAATTAGGCCATCCCCACCCAGACAACCGACGGTACAATCCCCAGCACCAGCCAACCCTATTATTCCAAGAGTAGAGGCACCGACAACCATCAGGGCACCGACCCCTCCACTAGTACTCCATCCACCACCAGTGATAGTTGATGTCCCGGTAATTGGTGGGCGAGACCATATTGGCTCAAGAGTGTCTGCCAGGGCTACTCAGGCATTTAGAGCTTGTCAGCCCCCTATTTTTAATGGGGAGTGCCAATCCTCACCAGTACAGGACTGGTTACACACGGTAGAGCTGATATGCCGATCATGCGATATTGACCGAGATTACTGGGTCATCCTCCCAGTGGGCACTTTTCAAGGAGATGCCTGAGTTTATTGAGAATACTACAACCAGAGGCATTACTGAGGCTTAACTGGGCTAATTTATGTAGGACCATGAGACAGTAGTTTCCCCAAAGGAGCCTAGAGCACTCTCCAGTTCCCCCTACTAGAGAAGAAAGTACGCCGCCACCGGCATTACCCCGAATAACAGATGTTAGGGACTATCTACAGAGGATTGAGAGAGTTCAGATGACGCCAGGGGATATGGTGCTGACATACGCGGTGTGATTTGATGAAAATGTTGTTAAGAGGTGCCCACTTCCAAACTTTTCAGATGAAGATTTTCATTAAATTCTGGAGAAGACTTACCCCAGAGTTGAAATAAAGGGTGAGCCTACTTCATTCCATTCCTAGATGTGATTTCGTCACCAGTGCCATTAGAATTGAGAGAGCACAGTTAAGAAAATGTCTGGAAAAGCATCAATGGTCGGTCCATCAAATCGATATGTTTGTATGGACCACCACCGATGGCAAATGACCACAAGGCCGGTCCATCGCAACGAAGGACGACTGCGACTCGTGATTAGGGGACATCCATAGGCGACGATTCAGAGGAAGAAGATGAAGACCCATAGGAGTTTCCGTCGGGTCAAAATGAATAGGATAGTGAATCTTGAAAAGTGTGTAAATACACTCCATATGTGAATATGTATATATGTATATATGTAAAGAAGTTAGGACAGATGTAGTCTAAACATTACAGTATATGTAAATGTTGTGTATGCTATGTGTGATGTAAGAAAATGTTATGAAATGATATGAGATGTTTTGAGGTGTTTATGATTTGCAGTAAATGACATGTTTAAAATTTCTGTCACATTTCTACTATGCTAGTACTGTTGGCCTCCATGAAGGGCAGGCCGCCACAACAACTATCGTTAGTGACTAATAAAATTCTATTATTGTAAGGTACCAATCTCTATCGATACTCAACTACTCTCTTTTTGAGAGTCTAACCTCCAATTATGGGTAATTAATTTATCTCCTTAATAAATTGATTAACATTTCCCTCTCTCTTCTATCTCAATTTTGGTTGGTTAACCGGCTATTTAACTAACCGGTTACCTTGCATACGGGCTATATATCTAATTATGCTAGTTATCTACTTAGTTATCTCGCATAATGATTGTGTAGTCTATCGAGTTACCTTTTTCGATTTGAAAATTATTACCGAAAAATGTCCTTCGTTTTTGTGAAAATCTTTTCCTTAGGTTTTGAACATGATTTCCCTTGTACCCCATTGGAAGGTGAGGGTGTTTTTCTTAAAACCTTTTTTTTGTTTAAAAAGAACACATTTGGTGTTCATTTGATAAGGGGGTTTTTGAACCCTTTTTCAAAAAACTATTTATAACTTATTTTAAACTATTGAATTTGCGAACTTGGCAAACATGATACTTTTGATTCTCTATGAGATGAACAACTTTCATGTTCATCTCAGAGCTCGATTCAAACTCTAACGGGTCCTAAACCTTGCAAACCCATGGCTAAAGCTAGTCCCAGTTTGAGAAAACTGCCAGTTTTTTGGTTAATTAAATACTACTCTGTTTAAGGCCCTAAATGGCCAAATTTTTAAAACTCACACAAGCCATCTTTTAGGTTTCGACGTGATCTAAAACATTCGTGTTGAGCCCGAGATTCGATTTGAACTCTAAGTTGCTTGTTTTTATAAATACCCAAGACTGTCCCCTTTCCCCAGGTTTCATTCCCAATTTTGAACTCCAGTTATAAAATGCTCTGAAAACCTATCTTGATGTCATTTTTGGCCAAAGGCTATGCAAAAATGACCATAACAAAATTTCCTAAAACTTCAGTGTTTTGCAAAATCTTAAAATCGGTCTATAATGTACTCAAAAATCCATAAATCTATGGCTAAAACCTGGGACAGGTTTGGTTTTCAGCGAAACCCTAAAACATCCGTACATCCAACCATCCATGAAAACTTAAATCACAACCACACAAACACAAAACATAAATACAAAATGCTAAGGCTCAAAATAAACTTGTTACAACCCATTGCTTGAAATACATAATAAATCTCTTCACTATTGAACTTAAACAAAACTAAACCGCAAGGAAGAGGTTTTCGGGTTTTTAACTTAGTGTGCATAAACCTAGCACAACCGAACCAAGTGGTGACCAAACTTTCATGTAGACTAAGGGGAAAAATGGAGTCAGCTAGGGCTAGAAAGAAACACAAAAATTTCCCTCTTATTATCAAGCTAAATGAACAACTAAAATCACCAAGGGAGGGTTCTAAAACATTGTCTTGAAATGACCTTGAAGTGGCTTAAGTGAAAAACTCCAACCCAAGCTAGAGTGTGGCTGATTTTTGGTAAAAATTTTGGTGAAATTTTGGTGTGTTTTGGGACTGCAAGGGCATTGATTTTGGTTGAAGAGAAGGGAGAGAAAATGTTTGGTTTTTTGGAGCTTTTGGTGAGCCAAAAGAAAGAAAATCAGGCATAAGGCCCCTTACATTTACTTATAGACAAATGCTAAGCAAGTTTAATCAACTCTAAGCCAAACCTTAGCTAATGTAGGAGACAAATTTTGTGCTGCTGCTACCCACAAAAACCAATGGGGACTGCTGAAAAAAAAGAGGCAAAATTGCATTAAATGCCTTGCTAAAGTCACTAGTGTTTGTCTACACCTTTTCAATATTTTAATCAAAGTTTACAAGGCATGTTTCCTTGTTTTAAGGGAAACTTTTCCACATTGTCTCCTAGGGCTGTGTTTAGCTGTCCATTGTCATAGTTTTTGAGGTGAAAAATCTATCTGCAAAAGCTTCTCTTGGCAGTCTAATTTCCTCCGACGGTATTCGGTCTTTTTTCGACTGTGTTCTAAACCTTGACCGAATATGGATTCTCTTGATCCGATTCTTATTCTATTCATTCCTAGATGGGTTGTAGTACCTATGAGCCCATTATGTGCCTATTTACTATTCATTTACTATACTGTGATTGTGACTTAGACTGCGTTGACACAGCACACGCATAACGTAACTTTTTCATGTGAAATTTCAAACACAGTCTCTCCTGACTAATTTGGACGTGCTGATTTCAAATTTATCAGTTTTACGTCCATCTGAGGTCATTTGGACCAGTTTTCTGTATCTGTGTGACTCCTACCCGAAAATCACCTTTTGTGCTCAACTAACCAGTTTGAGCATTCTGAGTCTAATTATATCAATTTCGTGCTGAGAAAAGGTTGTCTTGACCCCTTTCCTGATACTGCATATCCCTCAAACAGAATTTCATATTTTGTACTCAATTGACTAGATTGAGCATGCTGATTATAAATATATCAGTTTTATGTTAAGAAAACGTCATCTCGACCATTTTCTTGATACTGTATATTTATCAGGCAAAATTTCACTGTTGTGCTCAGATAACCAGTCTGAGTATACTGATGACTAGCTCATTAGTTCTATGTTAAGAAATGGTCGTCTGAACCAGTTTCTTGATACTACGTGTCTCACAAGCACACTCACATGTATTAAGGCGAAGCAATCTCACTCTCGGTTACCCCTTTCATTGCATAAGTAGTAATTAAACGTTTCTTCACCCATTTAATTCATTCAAACTGGAAAATTATACTATATTCATAAACTTAATTACTTATTACAGAGTAATTAGGTTCCATGAATATGGTGGTCATTACAACCTACCCCCTTTACAAAATTTTCGTCTTCGAAAATTAGAACAATTCCGAGAAGTCTCTTCTCATGTCTTCTTTCCGTTCCCATGTAGCTTCCTCAATATTATGATTCTGCCACAACACTTTTACAAGTGGTATCATTTTATTCCTAAGTACTTCCTCTCTGGCTAGGATCCGTATAGGTTTCTCCTCATACGTCAGATCGGCATGCACTTTGACCGGTTCTTGACTCAGAACATGGGAGCTGTCTGGCACGTACTTCTTCAACATCGAGACGTGAAAGACGTTGTGCATTGAAGCTAACTTAAGAGGAAGCGCTAGTCTATAAGCCACCTTTCTGACTCTCTCGATTATCTCAAATGGTCCTACGTACGTAGGACTGAGTTTTCCTTTCCTTCCAAAGAGCATCAACCCTTTCATGGGTGCCACATTGAGAAAGATCGAGTCTCCTACTTGAAACTCGAGGGTTCTATGGCGCTTATCTACAAAACTCTTCTGGTGACCGTGCGTTGTATCTAACCTTTCTCATTTTTAGTAGGTACTAAATCCAGACAAAGTCTAGCTAACTGTTCAAATTTTTTGACTGCCTCCATCACAGTCATGCTACCTTAGCATAGGTTGTTAAACTCGTCTTGTTGCGTCGCTAGTACTTCCTTATTGAAGTACATTTACTAAAATTCTTCAATGAAGTCACTCCAGCTTAACTCGCTGACATTCCTCCTGTTAGGAAATGCCCTAAGCATTAGAGACATTTTGATGTATTTATTTTGAACTGGATAATAAAATTATATATAGAGGTTATTCATTACATTGCTATCTGTCCTCATTTTATTTACATGTTAAAGTAAATGTAAGCAAATATGGCTCCCTGACTGCTTGTGTTAAAACTGTTAGAACATTGCATGCAATGGACTTTTTATATGCGAGAAGACAATTTTCTAAAGTAAGCGGTCTAAACTAAGGTCTGTAGTCTATGGGATTAGACCGAGCATCTAACTCATGTTAAGACTATTATGTTGTCTAAAGCCATGGTGGGGACGGTTTGTCTTGACTCTCTGGAGCATAGACTCCATGTAGAGACATCGATATGTTGCTTGGTGGTGATATATTAGACCAGGACTAAAGCTTGATTGATCTACGTAGACCGCTATAAGTGGATCAATCTGCTTTTGACGTGCATTGTGCAGGTAACCTTAATCCTGAGTGAATGAACAGCTTCATGTATATGACTTGTGTACTTTGATGTTCCAATGGCTAAAGCGTCTCAGAGGTAGTAAGCTTATAGACCGGTTCGTTGGGTGCATGACTTGTATACGACGAAGGGTTTGTTTACAGATATCAGAATCATAGCTCTAATAAGGAGTTAAGGGTATCCTCTTAAAGGCACTATACTGGATGTGAAAATGGACAAGGCCTTGGTTTGTCTGCTGGGCGGATGACTTCTTATTCATATATGGTGAATAATTATTTTCTTATTTGGTAGTATAATGGAACTTTAAGATAGCCTGATCAGTAGGATTAAATAGACTTTGACCTAAGGCTGATCATGGATATCATATGAGGGTTCTGCATATATGACAAGGTCATTGGACGATAGCTTGTCACAGGCTTACATAATACGGTATATAATTAGGAGTTCAGTTTCAGGTTTATAGTGGTGTGACTCTGAAATTAGTGATCATACGATTGAGTTGTTCAGTAAAGAATGATGATCATATAGATTCACGGGAGCCCGATTATATATGTCCAATTGGTCCCTCTACTAGCTCCACATAATTCCTTAACGTTTGGCAAATTGATTTGAGTATGCTATTGGCTAGTTGGTTATAAATGGATGGTGTTGACATAGGATTAGGATAGTGGACAAGATTCTCTCCGGTTGAATTCAGATTTTGTTTTGGATAATAGAGTACACAATTATTCGAACTCCAAATAAAGTTGCCATGATTTTATTTGAGATTGGATTGGAGTTGTAGAAAATTATCCATGAGAACAAGAGTTTAAAATACAACTGTTTGTGGATTTTGAAATTTGAAATTTGAAATTTGAAATTTGAATATTGAATTTGAAATTTAAATTTGAAATTCGAATTTGAAATTTGAATTTGAAATTTAAATTTGAAATTTGAAATTTGAAATTTGAATTTGAAATTTAAATTTTGAAATTTGAAATTCAAATTTTGAATCATAGTCCAAGTGGAATTCGAATTCTTTGTAGATAATTCCACAAGGCTAGAATTTGAATTTGAGTTGGATTATGAATAGGAAAATCTTGTTTGAATCCTACTTGAATTTTGAATCCCAATCCTAACTAACTTGCACGAAAATTTTAAGGAAGATCCTCATATATTTTTCGGTTTTTGTATGGATAAGATTCAGGGAAAAATTCAAGTTTTAATCCCAATTGAATTTGGATTCTCTCCTCCCTATTTGTGGTAGAAAATTATTGCACATGTACTGGAACGAAGATAAGAATTGTGCATGTTTGTAGGGTATCCAAAGGGAACTAAGGGAGGTCTGTTCTATAACCCAAAGAAACAAAAAGTTATTGTTTCAACTCATGTGACATTCTTGGAGGAAAGTCACATGAATGACTTTAAGCCTTGAAGCAAAATGGTGCTAAAGGAGTTATCGGGTGAAAGAACTGCTCCACAGGTTTCGATTTTGGACGCAAGTCCAAGTTCCGGTAAAAGACCTGTAAACAATCAACAATTTAGGGTGCCTCATCGTAGTGGCAAGCTTTTGAAGAAACCTAATTTCTTCATGTATGATGCTGAGGTATACCAGGCCGAGGCTCATGAGCATGAGGATGATTCGGTCACCTATAATGAAGCTATAAATGATGTTGATTCTAAATCTTGGAAATAGGCTATGAACAATGAGATCGATTCTATGAAATCCAACTCTGTTTAGGAACTTGTAGATTTGCCGGATGGGATAAAACCCATTGGATGCAAATGGGTCTATAAAAGAAAGAAGGATGCGAAAGGGAGAGTGGAAACTTTCAAAGCTAGACTGGTTGTAAAGGGGTACACGCAAAAGGTTGGAATCAATTACGATGAAACCTTTTCACCTGTTGCTATGCTGAAGTCTATCCGTATTCTTTTGTCTGTTGCTACAGCTCTCGATTATGAGATCTGGCAAATGGATGTCAAGACAGCATTCTTGAATGGCCATCTTGAGGAATGTATCTACATGATACAGATCGAAGGGTTCGTGGAAAAAGGCCAAGAAAGGAAAGTCTGCAAGTTGCTTAGATCGATTTATGGATTAAAGCAAGCATCCCACTCATGGAACCAGAGATTTGATCAAGTGATCAAGACTTTTGGTTTTGAGTAGAATGTTGAGGAACTCTGTGTTTATAAACGTATTAAGGATGGAAAAGTGGTCTTTCTGGTACTCTATATCGATGATATACTACTCATTAGGAATGATGTAGGGAACTTATCATCGGTCAAGCTTTGGATGCACCAACAGTTTGACGTGAAGGACTTAGGAGAAGCTAATTATGTTCTAGGCATTCGTCTCTTTAGAGATCGAAAGAACAAAATGATAGCGTTATCCCAAGCTTTATTCATAGATAAAATAATTGACAAATATGAAATGCAAAAGGCAAAGAAAGGTTCACAACCTTCCATTACCGGTCTAACTCTTTCATTTGATGACTGTCCTAAGATATCGGAAGAAAGAGAGCATATGAGTAAGGTCCCTTATGCATTCGCTGTGGGTAGCCTTATATACGCTATGCTTTGCACTTGCCCGGACATATGTTTTGTAGTAGGTATGGTGAGTCGATGTCAAGCGAATCCTGGAACCAAGCACTGGCAAGCAGTAAAGCATATACTTAAGTATCTTAAGAGAACGAGGGATTATATGCTAGTGTATTCTGGAGGGGAACTAACACCCATAGGATACACGGACTCAGACTTCTAGACTTTCAAGGATTCAAGGAAATTGACATCAAGATCAGTGTTCTTACTTGGAGGAGGCGCCATTGTGTGGAGGAGCGTGAAGCAGGGTTGCATAGCTGACTCTACTATGGAGGCTGAGTATGTGGTTGCAACTAAGGCATCTAAAGAAGCAGTTTAGCTCTGCAAGTTCTTTAGAGACCGTGAGGTCATTTCGGGTGTTGACAAGCCTATCACACTGGGGCTATTGCCAACACAAGGGAATCTCGACACCATAAGAGGACCAAGCACATAGATCGAAGATATCACATTATTAGAGGGCACGTGGAGACAGGACAAGTAGATGTATGTAAGATCGCGTCCGAAGACAACATTGCCGATCCCTTTATTAACACTTTGGTGGCTAGAAACTTTGAGAGGTATGTAGAGGCGATGGGGATGCTTAACATGGCATATCTACTGGTTTAGGGCAAGTGGGAAATTGTTAGGAAATGCCCTAAGTATTAGAGACATTTTGATGTATTTATTTTGAACTGGATAATAAAATTATATATAAAGGTTATTCATTACATTGCTGTCTGTCCTCACTTTATTTACATGTTAAAGTAAATATAAGCAAATATGGCTCCTTTACTGCTTGTGTTAAAACTGTTAAAACGTTGCATGCAATGGACTTTTTGTATGCGAGAAGACAATGTTCTAAAATAAGCAGTCTAAACTAAGGTCTGTAGTCTATGGGGTTAGACCGAGCATCTAACTCACGTTAAGATTATTCTGTTATCTAAAGCCATGGTGGGGACAGTTTGTCTTAACTGTCTGGAGCATAGACTCCCAAGTAGAGACATCGATATGTTGCTTGATGGTGACATATTAGACCAGGACTAAAGCGTAATTGATCTACGTAGTCCGCTATGAGTGGATCAATATGCTTTTGACGTTCATTGTGCAATAACCTTAATCTTGAGTGAATTAATAGCTTCATGTATATGACTTGTGTACTTTGATGTTCCAATGGCTAAAGCATCTCAGAGGTAGTAAGCTTATAGACTGGTTTGTTGGGTGCATGACTTGTATACGATGAAGGGTTTGTTTACAGATATCGGAACCATAACTCTAATAAGAAGTTAAGGATATCCTCTTAAAGGCATATACTAGATGTGAAAATGGACATGCCTTTGGGTCGTGTACTGGGCGGATGACTTCTTATTCACATATGGTGAATAATCATTTTCTTATTCGATAGTATAATAGAACTTTAAGATAGCCTGATCAGTAGGATTAAACGGACTTTGACCTAAGGCTGATCATGGATATCATATGAGGGTTCTGCATACATGACAAGTTCATTGGACGATAGCTTGTCACAGGCTTCCATAATACGGTATATAATTAGGAGTTCAGTTTCAGGTTTATAGTGGTGTGACTCTGAAATTAGTGATCATAAGATTGAGTTGTTCGGTAAAGAATGATGATCATATGGATTCACAAGAGCCCGATTATATATGTCTAATTGGTCCCTCTACTAGCTCCACATAATTCCTTAATGTTTGGCAAATTGATTTGAGTATGCTATTGGCTAGTTGATTATGCATGGATAATGTTAACATCGGATTAGGATGGTGGACAAGATTCTCTCCGGTTGAATTCAAATTTTGTTTTGGATAATAGAGTACACAATTATTCGAACTCCAAATAAAGTTGCCATGATTTTATTTGAGATTGGATTGGAGTTGTAGAAAATTATCATGAGAACAAGAGTTTAAAATACAACTGTTTGTGGATTTTGAAATTTGAAATTTGAAATTTGAATTTTGAATTTGAAATTTGAATTTGAAATTTAAATTTGAAATTCGAATTTGAATTTTGAATTTGACATTGAAATTTGAAATTCAAATTTGAAATTTGAATTTGAATTTGAATTTGAAATTTGAAATTTGAAATTTGAAATTTGAAATTTGAATTTGAATTTTGAATTTTGAAATTTGAAATTTAAAAATTTTGAATCACAGTCCAAGTGGAATTCGAATTCTTTTTGTAGATAATTCCACGAGGCTAAAATTCGAATTTTAGTTGAATTATGAAGAGGAAAATCTTGTTTGAATGCTACTTGAATTTTGAATCCTAATCCTAACTAACTTACACGAAAATATTGAGGAAGATCCTCATAGATTTTTCAGTTTTTGTATGGATAAGATTCAGGGAAAAATTCAAGTTTCAATCCTAGTTGAATTTGGATTCTCTCCTCCCTATCTGTGGCCGAAAATTATTGAGTGAATCTTAAAGGGATTTTCGGTTTTAATTGGATAAGGATGAGATAAAATTCAAGCTAGAAAATCCTATTTGGATTTTGTTTCTCCTCACACTTTAATGATCAAATCTAGTCATATTTTTGGCACAAAGGGGAATCGGTTTTTATGAGGGAATGAGGAGATAAAATCCAAGTTAAAATCCTGTTTAGATTTGGATTGGATAATCTCAAAAGAATGGACGAATTTTGGTTGGATAATGCCATAAAAATTCAGATTTTTTGTGAGTGGATAAGGGATAAAATCTTCTCCTAATCTAATTCGAATTCAAAGGATCACCTCATGCAAGTCTATAAATAGAGGTCTTGTCACTCCAATTCTCTCAGACCACAGACTCTCAGGTGAGCAGGCTTACTATTGCATAACTCACGGCCAGGGCTGGGGGTTTTGCATGCTCACAAAACTTCCTGGGCTGGGGGAGTTGCACACTCCCTTGAAGTCTTTGCGGCTGGTGGAGCCTCTTGAGCTAGCACCCTTGCTGTCTGTGGTGCCTGGGTTTGCTGGCCTAGCTATTCCCTAAGCTGGTTTAGTTCACACTACTGGTTCCCCATCATTTCTCGCATAGTCGCGAGTTATGCTATCAACTTGTAAGGACCGCCATTTTCATGGCACCTGCTTACCATGAAATAAGACATCAAGGAATAAAATTAGAGTATTTTGAGAGCTTTTGGATGCACATTTGGAGAACACGGTCAGGTACACGGCTGTGTAAATAGTCGTGTATAGTTCAAACTGTGTATACGTGAGAGAAGCCATGTAAGTGTACAAGGCCGTGTGGTGTGACATGGTCGGGTACACGGCCGTGTACCGCTCAAGTAAACGAATGTGTTCCAAGACATGGCAGTGTTGAGCAAGCTACACACCCATGTCTGGATAATACATGCTCGTGTTAGAACCTGTGTAGAAGGCCGTGTAATGAGCAGAGAGCCGGTATACATAGGCTTTCAAAAATTTATGAAACCTAATTGCTATATAATTAGTAATTAAGTTAAAAACACAGTATATTTTCCAATTGAATAGACTAAATAAATATGGTACTATTTAAATACTATTCATGCAGTGAAAGGGGCGACCAAAAGTGAACCCGGTCCACCCTATTATGTGTATAAGTGTAGGAGAAATGCAGTATCAGGAAACTGGTCCGGATGACCATTTCTTGACACAAGATTGGCGAGCTGATCACTAAAATGCTCGAACCGAACATCGGAGCACAACAATGATGATAAACCCCTTAGCAAGGGTACGGTATCGAGAAAATGGTCCAGATGACCTCTTCTCACCTAGAGACTAACAAAATCAGAGTCAGAGCACTCAGACTAGTCAGTTAAGTAAAAGACAATGAATAGTGAATAGTAGGAAACGCGGTGTCAAGTTACTGGCCAGGACGGCCATAATTTGACCTAAAATTGATATATGAATGGTTAGTAGGCTCAATCTAGTCAATAGAGCACAAAACAAGAATTTTAATTTGAGAGATACATAGTATCAGGATAAGGGTCAAAACGACCTTTACTTGCTCCAAAACTGATATATTTGGGCTCAGAACGCCCAAATTAGTCAATTAGGCACCTGACATGTTTTTCAATGTGGGATCACACAGATCCCAAAAATTGGTCCAGATGACCTCCGATGGATGTAATACTAATAAAAATGGAATCAGCACATCCAAATTATTCAAGAGAAACTGTGTCTGAAATTTCACCCGGGAACGCCTCGATTTACGTGTGAAAGGACAACACAGTATAGACACAACCACAGTATAGGAAATAAACAGTAAAATAGACTGATAATGGGCTCTTAGACATTATAAAATGACTAGGATTTGACAGTATGAAAATCAGATTTAGAAGCCCAAATTTTGGGTGAAAATTGGAACACTGTCGAGAAAGGACCGAACACCGCAGTATAAAAATAGACTGCGTTGAGAAGCAAATGCAGATAAAATTTGGCCCTTAGAAACCATGCCCCTTAGTTGCAAAAGCAACTGATTTTGGCTGCTCACATAGCCCAAAAGTGAGAATAAAATATTACACTAGCCATGACAACTTTTGAATTTACAATTCAAGGGGTTTTAAAGCTTAGTCAACAAGTTCTGCTTTATCTCCTCCCTTCCATGCAGCAGCCCATGCCTATTTATGGACTGAAAAAGGGCTAAAATTTGTTCCTTGATTAGGCTAAAATGTAGACAATTAACTAGTATTAAGCTTAAGCAAGTTTGATTAGTTTTGCCTATAAAAGGCACATATGACTTAGTGCTCCCATTTCTTTCTTTTGGCTCCCAAAACACATTTCATTCTCTTCCTATCTTCTAGCTGTAGCCGACCCCTCTAAGTGACCAAAAGTCTTCATTTTCAAGCCATAAATCACACAAAAAACTTACCAAAAACCTCACAAGCTTGTGTTAGGAGGAGTCAAATCTGAGCTAACCTAAGTCCATTCAAGGGTAAGGTTTCTAATTAATCTTTGTGGTTTTAGTTATTGTTTTGGTTTGATCTTAAGAGAAATTATTTTGGTGTTTTGTTAGCACAAATCCAACCCCTATCCTCTTGATTACACATGGCCATTTTGGTTCCTCAAGCTCATAGTTTGGATTTGTGCTTGGTTCATAGCACAAGAGGTAAAAACCGAACCCTTTTAGTGATTAGTTATTTTTAAGTTTGATCAAGGCCATTTATGCGTATTTGTTTATGTAAATGGTTTGTAATAATTTTATTTTGAGCCCCCAGCTTTCCATTTTTAAGTTTATGTGGTTGTGTTTACAATTTTTACGAATGGTTATTAGTATGTGTGATGCGATGAACATATAGAGATGTGACTGGACACAAATCTGTCCCCAAGAAAGGCCACGGATTTTGGCCATTTTGACCCACTTAGGTTCTGAATTTAGGATTTGGTAAATATCATGTTTTAAGGAAATTTTGATACAGTCGTTTTATTGTCAAATAGCCCTAAGTCAAAAATGACATTTCGATAGGTTTTTGGAGTGGTTTTCACTCAGTGCCCAAAACTGGAAACAAAATCCGAACCAAAAAATTAGTCTCGGGTTTTATAAAAAATAGACCACTGAGAGTCCGAAACGGACTTCAGGATCAATACAAAAGTTGTTGAACACGTCAAAATCATTAATAATACTTACACGTGTTTTAAAAATTTGGCTGTTTCAGACCTCAAACAGAGCAGTTTTCAAAGTGATGCAAAACTGGGACTTTTACAAAAAAAACTGGGCACATAGGCCACAGGATTGATAGGATAAGGACCTATTCAAGCTAGATTTGAGCTCTGAGGTAAACATGAAAATTGTTCATCTCATCAAGGATGAAAAATTTCATGTTCACAAAATTTGCAAACAAAGTCATTTCAATCGAGTTTCAAAATAGTTTTCAAAAGCGGTTCAAAAACCACCCTTAAAATGTAACACCAAAAATGTGTTTTAAACTTGTTAAAACATAAAAATGGTTTTCATAAAAACGTCTCTCACCTTCCAATGGGGTGATAAGAGGATGGGTTCCAAATATATAATTTTACCAAGAATTTTATAAGGTAACCAAAACGATTTTTCAGAAATAACTTAAACAGTATGGGTAGCCCGGTAGGCTACCACACCCAACAAGCACTAATAGCCCGGTAGATTACTTAACTAATGACGTGCGAGGTAATCGGTAAGTTGACTGGTCGGCAACCAGTCAAGGATTGTGTTTTGAACGACACTGCAAGAAATGATGATTAATTTGTCAAGTAGACAATTAATCAAACATGACACAAGTTAGACGCCAAATCCCCAAAGTAGGCCAATAGGGTACCAATGAGCCAGGTACCACAAAGAAACGCAAGTCAAAGTCACTAATGATAATAGTGACCAAAAGACAATGTTAATTAATTTATTGGGTAGTAAATTAATTAACCATGCATAGAGAAGCAAACTCTGAAAAGAGAGTGAGCTAGTACCGATGGTAATCGGTACCTAGCAAATTATCTGCTTTGTCACTAATAGTGATGGTGACTCAACGAGAGTATTAATGAGGAATGTTATTGATGATAGATGGTCACTTGCAATTTGTTAAAGGCACGAGTACGTAATTGCTTGTAATTAGATAAGTACAACTTCGTCTACGGCATGAATGAAATGAATTTAAAGTATTGTTTTTATACTATGTTAAGTATACAAACCTTGCACAGTTGATGCGTGGCATATAGTTTCATAATCACGTAGACTTATGAAAACATAACGAGTCCAACTCGAGGCTTATAAAGAAAGAATAATCTAGGCTAATAATATATATAATGAGCCCATGTCGAGGCTCACAATATATAAATAACGAGTCCAAGTTGAGGCTCATAAAGAAAGAATAATCTAGGCTCATAATCTGTAACGAGTCTAAGCCGAGGCTCATAAAACATAACGAGCCTAAGTCGAGGCTCATAACACATAACGAGTCTAAGTCGAGGCTCATAAAGAAAGAATTATCTAAGATATAACGAACCTAAGTCGAGGTTCGTAATTAAAGATAATGGATTATGAAGCATGAGCTGAGCATAAACGGTTCATGTAGTGTACACGTTATGCCCTAGTTACAATTAGAGTAAGCTTTCTAGTTGCATGATAGGACATGCCCACTTGATATGCATTATGAGATGCTACATGATATGTTTCCATGTTCTATGTGAATGTATGATAAGTTTGCCAGTTTTGTATATGCCTTAAGTATGGCTTACTATTTAAACATGTTTTGCGGTTAACATGTTGTACTTACTGGACGTAAAGCTCACGGAGTATGTTCATACTGTAGGTACGCGTCCTATGGCTTAAACCAGAATGGGCGATGACGGCGGCGAAGGCAGATGTGAGGACGAGGTTATGGATACACCGTGAGTATTCTTTCGCGTAGTTTGAGTATAAAGTAATTTTTGAATAGTAACAGTTAAACGGTATTATGAATAGTAATCATTAAATAGTATTTTGAATAGTAATTGTTAAATAGTATTTTGAATAGTAATAGTTAAACAGTATTTTTGAATAGTAATAGTTAAACAGTGAAATAATGCCCCATTTGGTACACACTTTCAACTTGCATTGTATTTAAATACAATGCAATTTTCCCTCAAATACAAAAGCATTTCATTCAAATACCAATCACATCACATTTTAAATCCAATACAATCACTATTCATTATTTTACTTTTTCTATTACCTTTATTAATTACATCATATACTCTCTTTCTCTCTCTTTTTTTCTCTCTACTTTTACCCATCACATCACATATTTATTATTAAAATACAATTCAAATACTTTTCACCCAAACACACATTGCATTCAAATGCAATTCTAATACTTTTCTTCCAAACATAAATTACATTTAATGCATTGCATTCAAACACAATGCAAATGCAATGCGTTCACCAAACGGACCATAATTATGTATGGTTAAACCCCTTATGTTTTAGACGATTCATATTTAAAGTATACGTACGTGAATAGAAAATACGTATGCCTTCAAAAAAAATCCCCTAAAATTAGGGTATCTAAGTAAATAGATTTTAAGTATGTATTAATGCCTTGCAAGGAAGTATAAGTATCAGTTAAATAAGGAGCTTTTACGTGACGGCTCGGGCTGCCAACGGTACGAGACGTCACAGTTGGTATCAGAGTGGTTTCCTACCATCCTACCTCACATCGCTACATGCCTACCTCATCTGTCCAAGTAAGTTACTTTTTATTCTACAGTATTAGTATGTAAGTTGATATATGAGTATGGTAGGCAATTATAGCCGTACCAATGGAGCTTGTACCAGCAGAGCCTATACTAGTGGAATCTGTACCAATAAAACCAGTACCGGTAGGACCCTACACCGGTGGAACCTACTCCGGTAGACCTCCACCAAAAATATGAGGATCACCAGGTGAGTTTGGCTTTCGTTGCCATACATCCAGGTAGATACGATGGTTGTCACTACCCAACGAGCTCGTTAAATGGATTCACAACATGGAAATCATATTCCATGCCTGGCACATCCCACCTCACCTACAGGTAGTTTTGGTGAGTGGTAGGTTGGACGTACCAGTAAGAGCGTGGTGGTTAGATCGATGTTGGGGTGGAGACCTGATTGTACGTTAGGAGGACTTCGGTCGAGACCTCCTCAGTAACTATAGGATGCTGCCCATGGAGGAAAGACTCAAGTTAAATGGGTTCAAGGGAAACGAAACCCTGAGCTACAATACTGAGTACGGAATGTGGGAACCAGCTTGAACTGCAGGCAATCCCACAACAATAATAAGAAGAGAAAGAGAAACAACAGGGAAGGAGACAGCAACAAACACCCGACGTGCCCGAAATGCAGAAAAAGGCACCTAGGGGAATGCAAATAAGGAATGAGTGGCTGCTACTTTTGTGGCAAGGAAGGCCACTACACTAGAAACTGTTATTCCAACCTGTAAAATCAATAGAACCAAGTTCGCACCGCAAGTAACCAACTCCATGCTATCGAGTTATACCGATCTTTAGGGTTAGTTGTCTATTGAGTTTCAAGTGGCAAGCAGCACTTCTGCACTCCATGTGAATGTTAGGACTGGTTACACGCTATCAAAGTGACTCCCCGATTCTACTCCATTAATTAGGATGACTGAGTCCTGTTGGTTGTTGATATCTTTTAGGAAGATACTCTTGTGTGTATTGGGTTCTTATGACCAGGATGAGCTCTTAACTGGGTCAAGTTTCGCCATACCATGATCGAGCAAATCCTCGAGAGGAGTCCGGCATTAGCCTCAGTTTTTCTTTGTAGGCAAGTGGGGGGAGTGAAACCACCTAAGTTCCCTATAATTGCGGACATACGAAGCTTTAATGTATGTTGTGCACCACGAGGAAACTGATATGGACTTCTACAACACATGTTGGAGAAGACTCATGATGAAACCAAGGCCGAACACCAGCTAGAAGCGCTTGAGGACATCAAGGGAACCCATGGAAGAACCTGAACCAGCTCCTTCGTCTCCCGAATACCTTCTAGAGGTGGAGGTTAACGATGATGATGATGAAGACCTTCCTAACGCTCATCCCGAGGATGAGGAGATGGGTGATGATGAAGACAAGGAGATCTCTGACTACTACGGCAAAGGCGAATAGATAAAGATGTATGAGCCTCAAGTCATTATAGTCAATAATGACGAGGCTAGTACTGACAAGCGTTCCAGCAACCTTCATGAACTGGGTGTTCAAGGACCTTGGGATAAGGTTGTCATCATGTTCATTGATGACATACTATTATACAACAAGACGAAAGAAGGAGTAAGAAGAACCATTAAGGATAGTATTGCACATATTAAAGGACCATAAGCGATATGCCAAGCTCTCCAAGTGCGAGTTTTGGCTAGAAAAAGTCCATTTTCTAGGGCACATGGTTTCCAAGGAGGGATTATTCGTCAACTAACGAAAATTGAGGCAGATAGCTCATGGCCAACTCCAAGGAAACGTGATAGAGATCCGTAGTTTCCTAACTTAGCAGGATATTATCGGTGCTTCATCAAAAGCTTCTTCGAAGCTAGCCATTACATTTTCAGTGCTTACCAAGAAAAGAAAGAGGTATTAATGGATCAATAAGTGTGAGGAGAACATTCAGGAGCTGAACAGAGGACGAGAGTTCTGAATTTAAGGTCTCTAAGGGTGGTATACTCTATTATAAAGATAGAGTGTGTTCTGAAGGATGAGGAACTCAGGAAGCGAATCCTTTCGGAAGCCACGAAATGCCATACTCTGGACATCCAGGAGCAAATAAGATATACAAGGGCTTAAAAGAGAGTTTTTTGTGGTCGAGAATGGAAAACGACGTCGCCGAGTTCGTAGCAAGATGTCCCACATGCCAAAGAATTAAGGTAGGAAATCAAAGACCGGCTGAAGAACTGCAGAAAAATCAAGCTGCCGAGTGGAAATGGGAGCAGGTTACAATGGATTTCGTAGACAGATTGCCAAGAACGTCAAGTGGCAATGGCACAATTTGGGAGATTATGGACCAATAGACAAAATCTACTCGATTTTTTACCATGAAAGTGAGCTACTCGATAGGATGACTAGTAGAAATTTATGGAGCTCAGCTTGTGAGACTGCACGGAGTGCATATTGATTAGACAAACGAGGAGAAACTGAGCGAATCCTAGCCAAAGAAGACAATATACTTAGGAATAAGGCTATACCACTTGTAAAAGTATTATGGCGAAATCACAACATGGAAGAAGCAATATAGGAACGGGAAGAGTATATAAAGAGAAACTTCCCAGAACTATTCTAATTTTTGAGGATGAAAATTTTGTAAGGGGGGTAGGTTGTAAGGACCGCCATTTTCATGGCACCTACTTACCATGAAATAAGACATCAAGGAATAAAATTAGAGTATTTTGAGAGCTTTTGGATGCACATTTGGAGAACACAGCCGGGTACACAACTATGTAAGTGGTCGTGTACCGTTCAAACTGTGTACGCAAAAAAAGCCATGTAAGTGTACGTGGCCGTGTGGTGTGACACGGTTAGGTACACAGCCATGTAAATGGCTGTGTACTGCTCTGGTAAACGAACGTGTTCCAAGACATGGCCATGTTGAGCAAGCTCAACTAGTACACGCCAGTGTCTGGATAATACACGCCCGTGTTAGAACCCGTGTAGAAGGTCGTGTAATGAGCAGAGAGACGGTATACATAGATTCTCAAAAATTTATGAAACCTAATTGCTATATAATGAGTAATTAAGTTAGGAAATATAGTATATTTTCTAGTTGAATAGACTAAATAAATATAGTACTGTTTAAGTACTATTAATGCAGTGAAAGGGGTGATCAAAAGTGAACTCGGTCCACCTTACTATGTGTATGAATGTAGGAGACACGCGGTATCAAGAAACTGGTCCGGGCACCATTCCTTGACACAAGACTGGTGAGCTGATCACCAGAATGCTCGGACCAAACGTCTGAGCACAACAATGATGAGAACCCCTAACAAGGGTACGATATCAAGAAAATGGTCCGGATGACCTCTTTTTACCTAGAGACTGACAAAATCGGAGTCAGAGCACTCAGACTAGTCAGTTAAGTAAAAGACAATAAATAGTGAATAGTGGGAAACGCGGTGTTAAATTACTAGCCAGGACGGCCTTAATTTGACCAAAAACTGATATATGAACGGTTAGTAGGCTCAAATCTGGTCAATTGAGCACAAAACGAGAATTTTAGTTTGAGAGATACACAGTATCAGGATAAGGGTCAAAACGACCTTTACTCGCTCCGAAACAGATATATATGGGCTCAGAATGCTCAAATTAGTCAATCGGGCACCTGATAGGTTTTTCGAGACAGGATCACAGAAATCCCAAAAATTGGTCCAGATGACCTCTGATGGACGTAATGCAGATAAAAATGGAATCAGCACATCCAAATTAGTCAAGAGAGACTATGTCTGAAATTTCGCCTGGGAACGCCTCGGTTTGTGTGCGAAAGGACAATACAGTGTAGACACAATCACAGTGTAGGAAATAAATAGTAAAATAGACTGATAATGGGCTCTTAGATAGTACAAAATGACTAGGATTTGATAGTACAAAAATCGGATTCAGAAATCCAATTTTCGGGTGAAAATTGGAACACTGCCAAGAAAGGAACGAACACCACAGTATAAAATCTGACTGTGTTGAGAAGCAAGCGTAGATAAAATTTGGCCATTAGAAACCATGCCCCTTAGCTACAAAAGCAGCTGATTTTGGGTGCTCACATAGCCTAAAAGTGAGAATAAAATATTACACAAGCCATGACAACTTTTGAATTTAAAATTGAAAGGGTTTTAAAGCTTAATCAACAAGTTTTGCTTTATCTCTTCTTCCTTCCATGCAGCAGCCCACACCCATTTATCGACTGAAAAAGGGTTGAAATTGTCCCTTGATTAGGCTAAAATGTAGAAAATTAACTAGGATTAAGCTTAAGCAAGTTTGATTAGTTTTGCCTATAAAAGACACACATGACTTAGTGCTACCATTTCTTTCTCTTGGCTCCCAAAATACATTTCATTCTCTTCCTTTCTTCTAGCTACAGCAGACCCCTCTAAGAGACCAAAAACCTTCATTTTTAAGCCATAAATCACACCAAAAACTTACCAAAAACCTCACAAGCTTGTGTTAGAAGGAGTCAAATCTGAGCCAAATTAAGTCCATTCAAGGGTAAGGTTTCTAATCAATCTTTGTGGTTTTAGTTATTGTTTTGGTTTGATCTTAAGAGAAATTATTTTGGTGTTTTGTTAGCACAAATCCGACCCCTATCCTCTTGATTCCACATGGCCATTTTGGTTCCTCAAGCTCATAGTTTGGATTTATGCTTGGTTCATAGCACAAGAGGTAAAAACCGAACCCTTTTAGTGACTAGTTATTTTTAAGTTTGATCAAGGATATTTATGTGTATTTGTTTATACAAATGGTTTGTAATAATTTTATTTTGAGCCCCTAGCTTTCCATTTTTTAGTTTATATGGTTATAATTATGTTTACAATTTTTACAAATGGTTATTAGTATGTGTGATGTGATGAACATATAGGGATGTGGCTGGACACAAATCTGTTCCCATGAAAGGCCAAGGATTTTGGCCATTTTGACTCACTTAGGGTCCGAATTTAGGATTTGGTAACATACAATGTTTTAAGAAAATTTTGAGATGGTCGCTTTTTAATCAAATAGCCCTGAGCCAAAAATGGCATTTCGATAGGTTAATAGAGTGGTTTTCGCTCAATGCCCAAAACTGGGAACAAAATCCAAACACAAAAATTAGTCCCAGGTTTTATATAAAATGGACCATTTAAATTCTGAAACGGACTTCGGGATCAACATGAAAGTTGTAGAAAACGTCGAAACCTTTAAGATGACCTATGCATATTTTAAAAATTTGGCCGTTTTGGGCATCAAACAAAGTCGTTTTCAAAGTGATGCAAAACTGGGACTTTTACAAAAAAACTGGGCACATAGGCCATGGGTTTGATAGGATTAAGGCAAGTTCAAGTTAGAATTGAGCTCTGAGGTGAACATGAAAATTGGTCATCTCGTCGAGGATGAAAAATTTCATGTTCACAAATTTGCAAACAAAGTCATTTCGATCAACTTTCATAACAGTTTTCGAAAGTAGTTCAAAAACCACTCTTAAAATGTAACACCAAAAATGTGTTTTAAACTTGTTAAAATATAAAAATGGTTTTCATAAAAACGTCCCTCACCTTCCAACGGGGTGATAAGAGGACGGGTTCCAAATATATAATTTTACCAAGAATTTTATAAGGTAACCAAAATGATTTTTCAGAAATAACTTAAACAATGTGGGTAGCCTGGTAGGCTACCACACCCAACAAGCACTAGTAGCCCGATAGATTACTTAGCTAATGACGTACGAGGTAATCGGTAAGTTGACTGGTCGGCAACCAGTCAAGGATTGTGTTTCGAACGACACTGCAAGGAATGATGATTAATCTATCAAGTAGACAATTAATCAAACACGACACAAGTTAGACACCAAATCCCCAAAGTAGGCCAATAGGGTACCAATGAGCCAGGTACCACAGAGAAACGCAAGTCAAAGTCACTAATGGTAATAGTGACCAAAAGACAATGTTAATTAATTTATTGGGTAGTAAATTAATTAACCATGCATAGAGAAGCAAACTCTGAAAAGAGAGTGAGCTAGTACCGATGGTAATCGGTACCTAGCAAATTATCTGCTTTGTCACTAATAGTGATGGTGACTCAATGAGAGTATTAATGAGGAACGTTATTGATGACAGGAGGTCACTTGTAATTTGTTAAAGGTTGAGTACGCAATTGCTTGCAATTAGGTAAGTACAACTCTGCTTATGGCATGAATGAAATGAATTTAAAGTATTGTTTTTATACTATGTTAAGTATACAAACCTTACACAGCTGATACATAGCATATAGTTTCATAATTGTGTAGACTTATGAAAACATAATGAGTCCAACTCGAGGCTCATAAAGAAAGAATAATCTGGGCTAATAATATATATAATGAGCCCATGTCGAGGCTCATAATATATACATAACGAGTCCAAGTCGAGGCTCATAAGGAAAGAATAATCTAGGCTCATAATCTGTAACGAATCCAAGCCGAAGCTCACAAAACATAATGAGTCCAAGTCGAGGCTTATAAGGAAAAAAAAAATCTAGGCTCACAACACATAATGAGTCCAAGTCTAGGCTCATAAAGAAAGAATGATCTAAGATATAACGAACCCAAGTCGAGGTTCATAATTAAAGATAATGGATAATGAAGCATAAGCTGAGCATAAATGGTTCATATAGTGTACACGTTATGCCCTACTTACAATTAGAGCAAGCTTTCTAGTTGCATGGTAGGACATGCCCACTTGATATGCATTATGAGATGCTACATGATATGTTTCCATGCTCTATGTGAATGTGTGATAAGTTTGCCAGTTTTGTATATGCCTTAAGTATGGCTTATTATTTAAACATACTTTACAGTTAACATGTTGTACTTACTGGGCGTAAAGCTCACGGAGTGTGTTCATGCTGTAGGTACACGTCCTATGACTTAAACCACAATGGGCGATGACGGCGGCGGAGGCGGATGTGAGGACGAGGTTATGGATACACTGTGAGTATTCTTCCACATAGTTTGAGTATAAAGTAATTTTTGAATAGGAACAATTAAACGGTATTATGAATAGTAATCGTTATAGTATTTTGAATAGTAATCGTTAAATAGTATTTTGAATAGTAATAGTTAAACAGTATTTTTGAATAGTCATAGTTAAACAGTGATATAAGTATGTATGGTTAAACCCCTTATGTTTTAGACAATTCATATTTAAAGTATACATACGTGAATAGAATTTGAAATTTTGAAATTTGAATTTGAAATTATTTGAAATTCGAATTTGAAATTTGAAATTTGAATTTGAAATTCAAATTTGAAATTTGAAATTCAAATTTTGAATCACAGTCTAAGTGGGATTCGAATTTGTTGTGGTAAATCCACAGGGAATGGAATTCGAATTTGAGTTGGATATGGAGAGGAAAATCTTGTTAGAATCCTATTTGAATTTTGAATCCAAATCCTAACCAAATATGGACGAAAATTTTGAGGATTATCCTCAATAGATTTTCAGATTTTTGTGGATAAGGTTCAAGAAAAAATTCAAGTTTCAATCCCAGTTGAATTTGGATTCTCTCCTCCCTGATAATGGCCGAATTTTTGGAGTAAATCTCCTAGGAGATTTTTGGTTATTTTGGATAAGGATGAGATAAGATTCAAGCCTGAAAATCCTAGTGGAATTTTGATTCTCCCTTATCCAAAAGTGGCCGAATTTTTTGTGGGGATTTTCCCCTTGAATTTTCAGATTTTTTGGTTGAAAAAGGGAGATAAAATTCTAGTTAAAATCTTGTTTAGATTTGGATTGGAATTATCCTAAAGTGATTGAATTTATTGTTGGGATTTTCCCCTTGGAAAATTCAGATTTTGCGCTTGTGGATAAGGGAGAATATATTCTCCTAATCCAATTCGATTTCAGAGAATCACCTCATGCAGGTCTATAAATAGAGGTCCTGCCACTCCAGTTCTCTCAGACCACAGACTCTCAGGTGAGCAGGTTTATTGTTGCATAACTCACCGTGATAATAAGTTCTTTAGAGATCTGGGTGGTCGGAAGAAGACTAGCAGTGCTAGCACACCGATCGAGGTTCAGAGTGCCCACACACTCAGCCATTCGGGAATTGAAGAATAGTAGAGAAGGCTAGTTGGTTGAAGCCCTCCGGTCATTCTCCTCCTGCAGATTGGCGTCCTTGAGGTATGAGTTTTAATTGTTGTTGGTTTATTGTATATGGCATCATGAGAAATTTAACGATCTAAAAATTTTTATTATTCCACTGCGCCACTCTGATACGTTTTTACCGATTTATTTTCCTATAATGACTATGTAAGTGGTCGTGTATCGTTCAAACTGTGTACGCATGAAAAAAAGCTGTGTAAGTGTACATGGCCGTGTGGTGTGACACGGTTAGGTACACGGCCATGTAAGTGGTCGTGTACCGCTCCGGTAAACGAATGTGTTCCAAGACGTGGTCGTGTTGAGCAAGCTCAACTAGTACACGCCCGTGTCCAAACAATACACGCCTGTGTTAAAACCTATATAGAATGCTGTGTAATGAGCAGAGAGCCGATATACATAGACTCTCAAAAATTTATGAAACCTAATTGCTATATAATGAGTAATTAAGTTGGAAAATATAGTATATTTTCCAGTTGAATAGACTAAACAAATATGGTATTGTTTAAGTACTATTCATACAATGAAAGGGGTGACCGAAAGTGAACCCGGTCCACCTTATTATGTGTATGAGTTTAGGAGACATGTAGTGTCTAGAAACTGGTCCGGATGACCATTTCTTGACACAAGACTGGTAAGCTGATCACCAGAACGCTCGGACCAAACGTCTGAGTGCAACAACGATAAGAAACCCTAGTAAGGGTACGGTATCGAGAAAATGGTCCGGATGACCACTTCTTACCTAGAGACTGACAAAATCGGAATCAGAGCTCTCAGACTAGTCAGTTAAGTAAAAGACAGTAAATAGTGAATAGGGGAAACACGGTGTCAAGTTACTGGGCAGGACAACCTTAATTTGACCTAAAACTGATATATGACCAGTTAGCAGGCTCAATCTAGTCAATTGAGTACAAAACGAGAATTTTAGTTTAAGAGATACACAGTATCAGGATAAGGGTCAAAACGACTTATACTCGCTCCAAAACTGATATATTTTGGCTCAGAATGCCCAAATTAGTCAATCGGGCACTTAACATGGTTTTCGAGACAGGATCACACAGATCCCAAAAATTGGTCCAGACGACCTCCGATGGACGTAATACTAATAAAAATGGAATCAGCACGTCCAAATTTGTCAAGGGAGATTGTGTCTGAAATTTCACCTAGGAATGCCTCGGTTTATGTGCGAAAGGACAACATAGTATAGACACAATCACAGTATAGAAAATAAACAGTAAAATAGACTGATAATGGGCTCTTAGAGAGTACAAAATGACTAGGATTTGACAGTACAAAAATCGGATTCAGAAATCTAATTTTCGGGTGAAAATTGGAACACTGCCGAGAAAGGACCGAACACTGCAGTATAAAATTAGACTGCATTGAGAAGCAAGCGCAGATAAAATTTGGCCCTTAGAAACCATGCCCCTTAGTTGCAAAAGCAGCTGATTTTGGCTGCTCACATAGCCCAAAAGTGAGAATAAAATATTACACTAGCCATGACAACTTTTGAATTTAAAATTCAAGGGGTTTTAAAGCTTAGTCAACAAGTTTTGCTTTATCTCTTCTACCTTTCATGCAGCAGCCCACAACCATGTATGGACTAAAAAAGGGCTGAAATTTGTCCCTTGATTAGGCTAAAATGGTAGACAATTAACTAGGATTAAGCTTAAGCAAGTTTGATTAGTTTTGCCTATAAAAGGCACACATGACTTAGTGCTACCATTTCTTTCTTTTGGCTCCCAAAACGCATTTCATTCTCTTCCTTTCTTCTAACTACAGCAGACCCCTCTAAGTGACCAAAAGCCTTCATTTTCAAGCCATAAATCACACCAAAAACCTCACAAGCTTGTGTTAGAAGGAGTCAAATCCGAGCCAACCTAAGTCCATTCAAGGGTAAGGTTTCTAATCAATCTTTGTGGGTTTAGTTATTGTTTTGGTTTGATCTTAAGAGAAATTATTTTGGTGTTTTGTTAGCACAAATCTAACCTCTAACCTCTTGATTCCATATGGCCATTTTGGTTCATCAAGCTCATAGTTTGGATTTATGTTTGGTTCATAGCACAAGAGGTAAAAACCGAACCCTTTTAGTGACTAGTTATTTTTAAGTTTGATCAAGGCCATTTATGTGTATTTGTTTATGCAAATGGTTTGTAATAATTTTATTTTAAGCCCCTAGCTTTCCATTTTTAAGTTTATGTGGCTGTGGTTGTGTTTACAATTTTTACGAATGGTTATTAATATATGTGATCCTATGAGCGTATAGGGATGTGGCTGGACGCAAATCTGTCCTCAAGAAAGGCCACGGATTTTGGCCATTTTGACCCACTTAGGTTCCGAATTTGGAATTTGGTAAAACACAATATTTTAAGCAAATTTCGACATGGTCGTTTTTGCGTCAAATAGTCCTCGGCCAGAAATGATATTTCGATAGGTTTTTAGAGTGGTTTTCACTCAGTGCCCAAAACTGGGAACAAAATCTGAACCCAAAAATTAGTCTCAGGTTTTATAAAAGATGGACCACTTAGAGTGTGAAACGGACTTTTGGCTCAACATAAAAATTGTAGAACACGTCGTAACCTTTAAGATTACCCATGCGTGTTTTAAAAATTTGGTCGTTTCGGGTATCAAACAGAGCCGTTTTCAAAGTGATGCAAAGCTGGGACTTTTGCAAAAAACTAGGCACATAGGCCAATTGATAGGATTAGGACCCATTCGATTTAGATTTGAGCTCCGAAATGAACACAAAAATTGTTCATCTCGTTGAGAACGAAGAATTTCATGTTTGCAAAATTCACAAACAAAGTCGTTTCAATTGAATTTCAAAACAGTATTCAAAAGTGGTTCAAAAACCACCCTTAAAATGTAACACCAAAAATGTGTTTTAAACTTGTTAAAACATAAAAATAGTTTTCATAAAAACGTCCCCCACCTTCCAACTTAGTGATAAGGTGACGGGTTCTAAAAATATAATTTTACCAAAAATTTTATAAGGTAACCAAAACGATTTTTTCGAAATAACTTAAACAGTGTGGGTAGCCTAGTAGGCTATCACACCCATCAAGCACTAGTAACCTGGTAGATTACTTAGCTAATGACGCGTAAGGTAACTGGTCAGTTGACTGGTCGGCAACCAGTGAAGGACCATGTTTCGAACGACATTACAAGAAACGATGATTAATCTGTTAAGTAGACAATTAATCAAACACGATACAAATTAGACACCAAATCCCTAAAGTAGGCCAATAGGGTACCAATGGGCCCGGTACGACATAGAAACGCAAGTCAAAGTCACTAACGGTAATAGTGATCAAAAGATGACGTTAATTAATTTATTGGGTAGTAAATTAATTAACCACGCATAGAGAAGCAAACTTTGAAAAGAGAGTGAGCTAGTACCGACGTTAATCGGTACCTAGCAAATTATTTGCTTTATTCACTAATAGTGATGCTGATTCAATGAGAGTATTAATGAGGAACGTTGTTGATGACAGGTGGTCACCTGTAATTTGTTAAAGGTGCGAGTACGCAATTGCTTGCAATTAGGTAAGTACAACTCCGCCTACGGCATGAATGAAATGAATTTAAAGTATTGTTTTTATAATATGTTAAGTATACAAACCTTGTACAATTGATGCATAGCATATAGTTTCATAATTACGTAGACTTATGAAAGCATAATGAGTCCAAGTCGAGGCTCATAAAGAAAGAATAATCTAGACTAATAATATATATAATGAGTCCATATCGAGGCTCATAATATATACATAACGAGTCTAAGTCGAGACTCATAAAGAAAGAATAATCTAGGCTCATAATCTATAACGAGTCCAAGTCGAGGCTCACAAAACATAACGAGTCCAAGTCGAGGCTCATAAGGCAAGAATAATCTAGGTTCACAACACATAACGAGTCTAAGTCGAGGCTCATAAAGAAAGAATGATATAAGATATAACGGACCCAAGTCGAGGTTCATAATTAAAGATAATGGATAATGAAGCATAAGTTGAGCATAAACGGTTCATGTAGTGTACACGTTATGCCTTAGTTACAATTAGAGCAAGCTTTCTAGTTGCATGACAGGACATGCCCACTTGATATGCATTCTGAGATGCTACATGATATGTTTCCATGTTCTGTGTAAATGTGTGATAAGTTTGCTAGTTTTGTCTATGCCTTAAGTATGGCTTACTATTTAAACATGTTTTGCGGTTAATATGTTGTACTTACTAGGTATAAAGCTTACTAGGCAAGTGTCCTATGGCTTAAACCACAATGGGCGATGACGGTGGTGGAGGCGGATGTGAGAGCGAGGTTATGGATACACTATGAGTATTCTTCCACATAGTTTGAGTATACAGTAATTTTTGAATAGTAACAGTTAAACGGTATTTATGAATAGTAACTGTTAAATAGTATTTTAAATAATAACCGTTAAATAGTATTTTTGAATAGTAACAGTTAAACAGTATTTTTGAATAGTAGTAGTTAAACAGTGATATAAGTATGTATGGTTAAACCTCTTATGTTTTATACGATTCATATTTAAAGTATACATACGTAAATAGAAAATACGTACGCCTTAAAAAAAATCCCCTAAAATTAGGGTATCTAAGTAAATAGATTTTAAGTAAGTATTAATGCCTTGCAAGGAAGTATAAGTATCAGTTAAAGAAGGAGCTTTTACATGACGGTCTGGGCCGCCAAGGGCACGGGGTGTCACACAACTCATCCTCTCGGGATGCCTGGGTTGTTTGCGTACGCATTCGAGCCATGTTATCCTTCAAAACCCTCGTCCTCTAGTACGGCTTTACTAGTGCGGGTTCTACTGGTGTAACCATGGTCACATATTTTAATTTAAACGTTAACTTATATCCTAATACTGTAAAATAAAAACTAACTTACTTGGAGAAATGAGGCTAGTATGCGGTGATGTGAGGTAGGATGGTAGGATACTGCTTTGATACCAACTGTAGCTCCCTGAAGCCCTGGCGGCCCTGGAACGTCACTTGAAAACTACTGTTACTTAACTTACTTGAAAACTATATCTTAATACTGTAAAAATGGGGATTTTTTTTAAATAGTATGTTTTACTATTTACAAAGATACATATACTTACAAACATATGAAAGTCGGAATGCAACTAGGGTCAATATATGTACATACTTAAAATTATTATACTACTCAAAACATAAGGTTGATTATTCGATATCGTGCAGAAGTTAACACTGGTGGTGGTATCCATAACCTCAACCCTTACACCCACCTCTGCCGCCGTCATCGTCCATTAGTGTCTAGCTTTCAGGTCTCTTACCTACAGCATGAACATACATTGTGAGCTTTACGCTCAGCAAGTATAACATATCATCCGCAAAATATGGTAAAACATAAGCTATACTATAAGGCATATTTAAAACTATCAATCATGTCATACATTCACACAAAATATGGAAACATATCATGTAGCATAACTCAAAATGCATATCATGTGGGCATATCATATCATGTAACTGAGAAGCATGCTATAACTATATCTAGGGCATATTATGAACAATGCATGAACCGTTTATGCTCCATTTATGCTTTATTATGCATTTTCTTTCTTATATGAAGGGTCCTGGTGTCAGTACCACTGCACACGGATCATCGGATTCACCTGTGATCATAGTGATCCTTGCGCTCGTGGTCCTTGCGCCATTATATATAAATACTGTGGGCCTTGGCCTGTTATAAGCTGTGGGCCTTGGCTCGTTATACTGACACCTTAATTTCATTACTCAATTCTGGAATCATGTCTGATATGCCATGAGCTCTACTAAGCTATCCATTAATCTTATGCGATAGGGATGTAATGGTATCTAACTTATACTGTTCATTAATCTAGTGCGATTATGATATATGCTATGTCATGCAACCATCATACACAATTTGCATACTCAACATAGAGTAAAAACAATAGATTTAAACTTATTTCATTTATGCTATAGGCAGAGTTGTACTTACCTGTCAGCAGAGAGTTTGTACTCTCGCCCTTGTTACAATACAGGTATCTTCCTATAATCATAATGTATTACGTTAATGTTCGCTCTTAGGTCACAACTATCATTAGTGACTAATAAAATTCTATTGTTGTAGGGTACCGATCCCTATTGGTACTCAACTGCTCTCTTTTTTAGAGTCTAACCTTTAATCGTGGATAATTAATTTATCTCCTCAATAAATTAATTAACGTTTCCCTCTCTCTTCTATCTTGATTTTGGTTGGTTAACCAGCTAGTCAACTAACTGGTTACCTCAGGGGCTATATATCTAATTATGCTAGTTATCTACTTGGTTACCTCGCATGATGATCGTGTAGTCTATCAGGTTAGCTTTTCCGATTTGAAAATTATTACTAAAAAATGTCCTTCATTTTTGTGAAAATCCTTTCCTTAGGTTTTGAACACGATTTCCCTTGCACCCCATTGGAAGGTGAGGGTGTTTTTCTTAAAACCATTTTCTTGTTTAAAAAGAACACATTTGGTGTTCGTTTGATAAGGGGGTTTTTGAACCCTTTTTTGAAAAATTGTTTATAACTTGTTTTAAATGATTGAATTTGTGAACTTGACAAACATGATACTTTTGGTCCTCAATGAGATGAACAACTTTTGTGTTCATCTCAAGCTCGATTCAAACTCCAACGGGTTCTAAACCTTGCAAACCCATGGCTAAAACTAGTCCCGGTTTTAGAAAACTGCCAGTTTTTTGGTTAATAAAAAACTAGTTTATTTGGGGCACTAAATGACCGAATTTGTAAAACTTGCTTGAGCCATCTTTTAGATTTCAATGTGATCTAAAATTTCGTGTTGAGCTCAAGATCCGGTTCGGAGTCTAAGTTGCTCCTTTTTATAAAAACCCGAGACAGTCCCCTTCCCCTGGTTTCAGTCCTAATTTTGAACTCCGATTATAAAATGCTCTAAAAACCTATCTTGGTATCATTTTTGGCCAAAGGCTATTTGATGTAAAAATGATCGTAATGAAATTTTCTAAAACTTCTATGTTTTGCAAAATCTCAAAATCGATTTATAATGTGCTCAAAAATCCATAAATCTGTGGCTAAAATCTGGGACAGGTTTGATTTCCAGCCAAACCCTAAAATGTCCATACATCCAACCATCTATAAAAACTTAAATCACAACCACACAACCACAAAACATAAATACAAAATGCTAAAGGCTCAAAATAAACTTATTACAACCTAGTGCTTGAAATACACAATAAATCTCTTCAATATTGAACTTAAACAAAACTAAACCACACGGAAGAGGTTTTCGGGTTTTTACCTTAGTATGCTTGAACCTAGCACAACCGAACCAAATGATGACCAAACTTTCATGTAGACCAAGGGGAAAAATGGAGTCGGCTAGGGCTAGAAAGAAGCACAAAAATTTCTCTATTATTATCAAGCTAAATGAATAACTAAAATCACCAAGGAAGGGTTCTAAAACATTACCTTGAAATAACCTTGAAGTGGCTTGAGTGAAAGACTCCAATGTAAGCTAGAGTGTGGCTGATTTTTGGTAAAAATTTTGGTGTGTTTTAGGGCTGCAAGGGTGTCGGTTTTGGCTGAAGAGAAGGAAGAGAAAATGTTTGGTTTTTTGGAGCTTTTGGTGAGCCAAAAGAAAGAAAATGAGCCATAAGGCCTCTTACACTTATTTAAAGACAAATGCTAAGCAAGTATAATTAACTCTAAGCTAACTTAATTATGCCAAACCTTAGCTAATCTAGGGGACAAATTTTGTGCTGCTACTGCCCATAAAAATCAATAGAGGCTATTGAAAAAAAGAGGCAAAATTGCATTAAATGCCTTGCTAAAGTCACTAGTGTTTGTCTACACCTTTTCAATATTTTAATCAAAAGCTTACAAGGCATGTTTCCTTGTTTCAAGGGAAACTTTTCCATATTGTCTCCTAGGGCTGTGTTTGGCTATCCATTATCACAGTTTTTGAGGTGGAAAATCCATCTGTAAAAGCTTCTCTTAGCAGTCTAATTTCCTCGAATGGTATTTGGCCCTTTTTCGATTGTGTTCTAAACCTTGACCGAAAATAGATTCTCTTGATCTGATTCTTATTCTATATATTCCTGGATAGGTTATAGTACTTATAAGCCCATTCTATGCATGTTTACTGTTTATTTACTGTACTGTGGTTGTGTTTTAGACTACGTTAACACTGCACACGCATAACGTAACTTTTTCGCATGAAATTTCAAACATAGTATATCCTGACTAATTTGGATGATTGATTTCAAATTTATCAGTTTTACGTCCATCTGAGGTCATCTAGACCAGTTTTCTGTATCTATGAGACTCCTACCCGGAAATTACCTTTTGTGTTCAACTGACTAGTTGAAGCGTTCTGAGTTTGAATATTTCAGTTTCAGGCTGAGAAAAGGTCGTCTTGACCCCTTTCCCGATACTGTGTATTTCTCAAACAGAATTTCACATTTTGTGCTCAATTGACTAGATTGAGCATGCTGACTATAAATATATCAGTTTTATGTCAAGAAAACGTCATCTCGACCATTTTCTTGATACTATATATTTATCAAGCAAAATTTCACTATTACACTCAGATAACCAGTCTGAGCGTACTGATGACTAGCTCATCAATTCTATGTCAAGAAATGGTCATCTGGACCGGTTTCTTGGTATTGCGTGTCTCACACGTATACTCACATGTACTAAGATGAACCGCTCTCACTCTCGGTTGCCCCTTTCACTACATGAATAGTAATTAAACGTTTCTTCATCCATTTAATTCATTCAAACTGGAATACTATATTCATAAACTTAATTACTTATTATAGAGTAATTAAGTACCATGAACATGGTGGTCATTACAATATTGTTGTTATAGCCCAATAAAATTCAGTTCTAAGTGTGTGTGTGTGTGTGTGTAAGTTACTTAGTAATTTGTTGGTTAATTGAGGGTTTTGGGGGATTTATGATAGGAGCTACTTTTCGCTCTTTAAAGGGATGTTTTTGGTGTGTTTTAATGGGGATTTTGGTCAGTTTTGGTGAGCTGAAAAGTGAAGGATTTTTTAGTTGTAAATTGGCTAGTTATTGTTGGGGAGTTTTCATTGTTTTAAGTATGGAGTTTGGGTGGTTTTGTAACTGAAATTTTCTTATTTTGGCTGGTAAAATTTGTGCATAATAGGGCTAGAAAAGCTGAATGTAAGGCTAAGAACTTTTGGTTGAATGAAATTTCCAGTTCTCTTTGTGAACTTTATCTAAACTCTTATATATTTGGTGGATTCCTTGGAGTGGTGAGTTTTTGACTTATCTAGTGGGTGGGAGCCATTAGTGGCTTCCTTTTCAGACTTGTTTTGAGTCTAGATTTTCCCATTACCAAACACTTAATCCACTTATCCTTAATCCTCTAACCAGATTCAGTACCATTTTGGTATCAGAGCCATGTTTAAATCAATGAGGGCAGCACGTTGGAGACAATTAGTTGAAGAAGTTGAACAAACGGGTGATAAAGAACCACAAGGTCGAGATCTTGAAGTGGCTGAATTGAGGAGGAGCATTGAACAACTCCAACAGAGAACAACTCCAACAGAGACTGCAGCAAGTAGAAAAAAGACAACAACCAAGAAATGAGATGGTCAACATGAAACTAACAAAGAAGACATCAATCCTTTTCACGAAGAGTGTTCAAGCGGTGAAGATAAGAGATATTGGAGGAGAAAACAACACCATCAAAGTGACAACACAGTGAAGATTGAGATTCTGGAGTATGATGGGCATGCACAAGGTGATTCTTTCCTTGATTGGCTTTACACGGTGGAAAGAATTTTTGAGTATAAAGATTTCACTGAAGACAAGAAAGTTAAACTAGGGGCTATCAAGTTAAAGGGATACGCATCCCTTTGGTGGGAGAATCTCAAGAGGGAATGAGATAGAAAGGGTCAACATCCAATTCGCGCTTGGAAGAAGATGAAAAGAGAACTCAAGAGGAGATTTCTGTCCGACTCCTACAAACAAGACAATTATTTGAAGATTCACAACTTCAAGCAATTGGACAAGTCGATTGAAGATTATACACATGAATTTGAGTATCTCATGCTCAAATGTGATTTGGTAGAACTGGAGGAGCAAACCATTGTGATGTTAGGAAATGCCCTAAGCATGAAAGACATTTTGATGTATTTTTTTTGAACTAGATAATAAAATTATATATAGAGGTTATTCATTACATTGCTGCTTGTCCTTATTTTATTTACATGTTAAAGTAAATGTAAGCAAATATGGCTCACTGACTACTTGTGTTAAAACTGTTAGAACATTGCATGTAATGGACTTTTGTATGTGAGAAGACAATGTTCTAAAGTAAGTAGTCTAAATTAAGGTCTGTAGTTTATGGGGTTAGACCGAGCATCTAACTCATATTAAGATTATTATGTTGTCTAAAGCTATAGTGGGGACGGTTTATCTTGACTATCCAGAGCATAGACTCTTGAGTAGAGACATAGACATATTGCTTGGTGGTGACATGTTGGACCGGGACTAAAACGTGATTGATCTACATAGTCTGTTATGAGTGGATCAATCTGCTTTTGACATTCATTATGCAATAACCTTAATCCTGAGTAGATGAACTACTTCATGTATATGACTTGTGTACTTTGATGTTCTAATGGCTAAAGCGTCTCAGAGGTAGTAAGCTTATAGATCGGTTTGTTGGGTGCATGACTTGTATATGATGAAGGGTTTGTTTGCAGATATTGGAATCATAGCTCTAATAAAGAGTTAAGGGTATCCTCTTAAAGGCATTATACTGGATGTGAAAATAGACAAGGCCTTAGGTCATTTGCTAGGTGGATGACTTCTTATTCACATATGGTGAATAATGATTTTCTTATTCGGTAATATAATGGAATTTTATGATAGCCTGATCAGTAGGTTGAATGGACTTTGACCTAAGGCCAATCATAGATATCATATGAGGGTTTTGCGTACATGACAAGGTCATTGGACAACAGCTTATCACAGACTCTCGTAATACGGTATATAATTGGGAGTTCAGTTTCAAGTTTATAGTGGTGTGACTCTGAAATTAGTGATCATATGATTGAGTTGTTCAGTACAGAATGATGATCATATGGATTCACGGGAGCTAATTATATATATCCAATTGGTCCCTCTACTAGCTCCACATAATTCCTTAATAGGTGGCAAATTGATTGAGGTATGCTTATTGGCTAGTTGACTATGCATGGATATGGATGGTGTACACATAGGATAAGAATAGATGACAGGATTCTCACCGGTTGAGTTCAGATTTTATTTTGGATAAGGGATTACACAATTATCCGAATTCCAAATAAAGTTGCCATAATTTTATTTGAGTTTGAATTGGAGTTGTGGAAAATTATCTATGAGGACAAAATTTAAAATACAACATTTTGTGGAGTTTGAAATTTGAAATTTGAAATTTAAATTTGAATTTGAATTTTGAATTTCAAACTAATTTTTGAATTTTGAATTTGACGTTTGAATTTGAAATTTAAATTTGAAATTTGAAATTTGAAATTTAAATTTGAATTTGAATTTGAATTTAAAATTTGAAATTTGAATTTGAAGTTTGAATTTTGAAATTTGAACTTTGAAATTTGAATTCAAATTTTGAATCACAAATCCATGGTGTAACCGAATCTATTGTGGATAATTCTATAAGGTAAATTTCGGTTTTATGCAGATAATGGATAGGAAGATCTTATTTGAATCCTACTTGAATTTTAAATCCTAAATCTATCAAGAATGGCTAAATTTTTTAAAGGGATTTATCCCTAAGAGAATTCAGTTTTGGTTTAGATAAGGATGAGTGAAAAATTCAAGTTTCAATTCTATTTGAATTTTGATTCTCTCTCTCACAAAAGTGGCCGAAAATCTTAGTGGATAAAGCTAAGAAGAATCGATTTTTTATGGATAAAGGTGAGATAAAATTTAAGCTAGAAAATCCTATTTGAATTTTGATTCTCCTCACACTTAGATGGCTGAATCTAGCCTTATTTTTGGCACTAGGAGAAATCGGTTTTAGTGGATAATGATGAAATAAAATTCAAGTTAAAATCCTGTTTGAATTTTGAATGCAAAATCCCCTAGAGTGACCGAACCTTCCCTTGCTTTTGGCCTATAGGGAATTTGAATTTTGTGTGGAAGGGAAGGGAAAAAATCTTCTCTTGGTCTAATTCCAACTCAAGGGATCACCTTATACAAGTCTATAAATAAGGGTCCTACCACTCTAGTTCTCTAAGACCACAGACTCTCAGGTGAGTAGGCTTATTATTGCACACTCACCGTGACAATAAGTTCTTTAGAGATCTAGGTGGTCGAAAGGAGACTAGCAGTGTTAGTATACCGATCAAAGATTTGAGTGCCCACACATTCTACCATCCAGGAATTGGAGAATAGTAGAGAAGACTAGTTGGTTGAAGCCCTCTGGTCATTCTCCTCCTACAGTTTGGCATCCTCTGAAGGTATGAGTTTATATTACTGTTAATTCATTGTATATGGCATCATAAGATATTTAACGATCTTAAAAATTTTTTGTAATTCCGTTGTACATATTTTACCCTTTTTTTCCTACAATTGGTATCAGAGCCAACTCATGATTATGTCATATACATAAATTAGACAATGGGTTAGTCTTTTTATAATGTATAGATTTGATATTTAGAGACTGGCATTCTAGGATTTCATTATGTTATTATCATGAATTATATATGCAGTTTGTGGTTATTTTAATTTTTGAAATATTATAAGCATGCGTAATTTTATCGGTTATGGTTCCTTAGAATTTAGAAAAATTATATCTAGGAATTTTTATGTAACTATGGGAGTGATTTATAATCACCGTAATTTCCCATGGATTTTAATTTTTAGTCTCTTAGAATTTTTAAGATTAGAATTTTGTACACCGGAAACGGTATAGGAAATTTTATATAATTATTCTTGGAGGAGATTGAAGATAGAAGTCCAAAATTTATTTTTTCCCAAAGTTAAATTTGATTTAAAGATTGAAATTTTATTTGTGTGGAAAATTCCAATTTAATTAGGATTTAAATTAATTTTTGGAGATCCTAATGGATAAATTGGAACATGACATGAAAATCGAGGACCGACCCTTCGGGACCACCAGCCTTGGTAGGGCTGCAACCCCTGCCCTCGAGCAGGATGGGACTGCGGTAGGCCCTGTCTAGGGCTGGACTATGGCGGCCCGCCCTACATAGAGGCTAACAGTAATATCACAGTCGAACTCTGAAGCCAATTATGATAGACTGTCGCCTCATTGGGTCGCTGACATCTTACTTTTAACTTGCTTTCTTTGTTTTATAACTTATTTTAAAATCCTATTTTATCGAGAAAATTATGAAATTTTTTTTTAACTGAATTTTAAACTGGAACGTCATAAAACATTTACTAAAATACATATTTTACATCATCGTACTTAATTTACATCATAATACATTGTTTTCAAAATCCCTTTAAACCAACTCAACGGAAAACTGGTAGTAGGACCATTCCCTCGCCCAATCCCTGTGGCAGATGCAGATCCCATCCCTCATCCATCTAAACCTACTGTCATACAGGTTGCTTACCTGCAACATGAATAAACTTGTGAGCAACAAGCTTAGTAAGTTCAAACATAAAGACAAGCATTGTAAACCATAGACCCTAACTTAAAATATTAAATATATCGTTAGTACATTTTAGACTTAATTATGCTCAGTTATGGGCAAAGTTTAAGTCTTAGGTCATTATCTTGTATTATGTTCTGGTTTTGGGCCCCATAATTTGGTCGTACCGTAGTGAACGCATGACTGAGAGGGACTCTGGGGAGTGACCCACTGGCCAATCCTCAATAGTCTACTTAACGTAAACATACATAACATAACATAACATGAATAACCTCCACCTGAATGGGAGGCCTGTATGCCAAAAGTGGTTCATTACAATCTTTCATGTGGTTCCTAACCAATGGCATTTTCACTACTTCCTAGGTCTAGAACCCTTTGCATATCTTTTACATATCGTGCATAGTGCATAAATATATTACATAAATTCATGTTATAGACAATAAAATGTCTGAACTTACAGGTAACTTCCTTCCTGTGGTCAACCGACGTTCTTTCGTCGCCTTTTGGTTGGGTCCCTATAACCAAAATAATTTTACGGTTATTTTATTATTTATTTTATATTTAAAATGAAATAAGAACGTAACATTTCTAAATTTGGGTCCCTTATGTCTAACATTTTATTTCTGACCTTTCTGTTAATTTTTGGAAAAATAACCATTTTGTCCCTGACTTTTGATAAAATGACTATTTTGCCCTTAGTGAACCTTTTTCACTTTTCTTATACTTAGGTCGTGGTTTTGGCCATTAAAACCTTATTTAAGGCCTTAGGGTACCATTTTGGATCTTAACATCATTTTTCTTAACTTTCAACAAAATGATCATTTTACCTCTGATTTTTGACAAAATGACCATTTTGTCCCTAGCGAGATATTTCTACTTTTCTGGGACTTAGAACATAAGTTTGGCCTTTAAAATTTTATTTAAATTATTCTAAGGCCCTAACAGTCTTTTTCTAATGTTTTGGAAATTTTTGGTCAAAATGACTATTTTGCCCCTAACGGAACCTTGGGCCGTGAAATTTTCTCTTTAGTGTTTTAACGGGATTTTCTAAACCCAAAAATCATATGATAATTTTTTCTTAGGCTTTACCGAGCTTTTACGACATCAGTTGCCGAAATGCTCGAGTTACTATTCACCTAACCCTCGGGGTATTATTCTGACTTTCGGTCGTTCATCCACTTTTTCTTACGTTTTGGGGCTCCGGATGGACGTTTCACTAATATAGAAAACATCCGTCGTCCTTCCCCCAACCTAGGTTATCGAGGGGGGTCGAGTTTTCAAATCCCGACCCTATTTTACCCTTTGTTTCCTAAAATACCCTTCGGCTCGCTATAAAAATTTCGGCAGTATTTCCGCTTAATTTTAGGTTCCTAGCGTTTAGGTAACGCCTCAAAACCTGGGTACCTACCAATTACTAAACCAGAAGCCTAATTTTTTACATAAAATCATAAACTTTTTACATAAAAATATCTTTATAACCCTAGTCATTTCTAACGACGATTTGGTTCGTTTCTACCTATTCTCGCACTCGGTTTTTATCCACATTTCACACTCACATTTGCCTCACAAAATTATCCCTTTCTCACATAACCCTAACCACGGGTTTGGTTGAAATTCAAGCACCAAAATTAAATTTTTTTCTTGCTTCTAACTTTTTCCTAACAATCACTCGCATTCCAATGTTTTTGGATCAACCAAACTACCCTAATCAAACCGAACTTTTCAATCACATTGCCCCCCCACCCATAACACATGGATTTCCTAAAAAAAAAAAAAACACCTAAATTTTTGTGTTTCCTAACTCTAATTCATTCCCTATATCATTCACATTCCAATATCACTTTTAAGACAAAATATTATCAAAACAACAACTTAAAATTTTTCCTTCAACCAACCCTAACTCCCACGGATTTTCTTAAAGAAAACCTACATCCATTTTATGTTTTTCAATTCTAATTCATTCTTTACTTTTCTCATCCCACAACATGACTTTTTGAAACAAGAACAAACAAAACCAAAGCTTGGAATCATCACATAAACATGCTATGCAGCCCACGGTTTTCTTGAACAGAAAATCAAGAGGAAAGCTTGGAAATGGAGGTTTACATTACTAGCCTTTGATTACTTGAACTTGGGATGGATTCTAAGCAACTTTTGTAGAGAAATTTTGAAGAAAATAAACTTGGTTAGGGAGAAGAATGCACGACAGCAAGGGAGGGCTGAAGACTGAATTTTTTTTTTTTTCTGTTTTTACCAAGCCAAACCATGGGTTTTATGGCTGAAATGATGAGAGACCAATTAACAAGGAAATTTGGGTAAATTGGCAACATTTTAAGGGTTGTTTTGCAACTTTTTAAGGGCTTAATTGCAGTTGTAAAATTTTTTTCTGATTTTTCTTCATTTTCCAACCCACATCTGCCACATTACCTCCTAAAATCATCTTGAATTTTTCCAAGTTAAATCTTTGACTTTTGAGTTGACTTTGAATTCTAGCCATTGGATCAAAGTGACTTTAAACCCTAACCCTTAGATCATTGTGTATGTTAAGATTCCTATGAGTGTCATACACCTTAATCTTTCACTCAATATATATACTTGGTCAAACTTTGACCAAAAGTCAAATCGAACGTATTTTATTGAAATCGCATAAGTGAGTTTCTAAGATTGTCCGTGCGATCGGTTTACCTTAATTTACTTTGGTTTGACCAAAAATCCATGCCGTAAGTCTTTCATCATTTAGTGAACCTCAATATACTTCTACGGTTTTTGATACCGAAAAGGGTATCGTTTGTCCAATTTCAGTTCGATAAAATTTCCTATTCCCGAATTCCTTTCCTTTAACACTGTTAGAACATTTTATTGCGTTCTAAACAATATCAAATCATATATTTTTCATTGCAAACAAGAAATTATTATATACATACAATGTACATATTTGTCTGAAAACGGTAAAATTTCTCAATTGTCAAATTCACCCCTCCTTCTAAAATTTTCGTCCTCAAAAATTAAAATAAGTAAGGGTACAAAGACTTCATTTCATCTTCTCGTTCCCTCGTAGCCTCTTCGATAATGTGGTTTTTCCATAATACCTTGACTAGTGGGATTGTCTTATTTCTTAACACCTTTTCTTCATGGGCTAAAATCTATACTTATTATTCTTCGTAAGTCAAATCTTCTTGGACTTGCATCGGTTCATACTTCAATATATGCGATGGGTCTGGGATATATTTCCTCAGCATTGAGACATAGAAGACATTATGTACTGCCGACAAATATGGAGGTAACGCCAATTTATAGGCCACCTTTCTGATGCATTCGATAATTTCAAATGGTCCAATGTATCTCGGACTTAATTTTCCCTTTTTCCTGAAGCACATTACTCCTTTCATTGGTGATACTTTGAGAAATACAAAGGCCCCTTCATTGAACTTCAGGAATCTTCGTTGTTTATCTGCATAACTCTTTTGTCGGCTTTGTGCAATCTTCAATCTTCGCTGGATCTTTGCAACTGCATCCAAAGTCTCTTGTATGAAATCAGTCTTGTGTAGTTGTTTTTCTAGTAGATTGTACTAATGAATGGGTGATTTACACTTTTTTCCATATAAAGCCTCATAGGGTGCCATGCCAATGGAAGCTTAATAACTATTATTGTATGAGAATTCTATCAGAGGTAGCTTCTCATTCCAAACTCCTAGGAAATCCATTATGTAGGCTCTAAGCATATCTTCCAGCGTCTAGATGGTTCGTTCAGCTTGTCCATCCATTTGAGGGTGAAAAGCTGTGGTAAGACATAATTCTGTACCCATAGCTTCTTGTATGCACTTCCAAAAATTTGAAGTAACCATGCATCTCGATTAGAAATGATGAACTTTAGGACTCCATGTAGCCAAATAATATTGGTTACATAAAAATGTACCAATTTCTCTAGTGTGAAGGTCGTTTTTATTGCTATGAATCGCACTGTCTTGGTCAGTCTATCCACTATTACCCAGATCGCATCAAAACCTTCTTGAGTTTTGGGAAGCCCTACCACAAAGTCCATGGTAATATGCTCCCATTTCCACTCCAGAATCTTTAGAGGTTCAAGTTTTCCTCTGGGATGTTTATGTTCGGCCTTAACTTTTGGCAAGTCAGACATCTACTCATGAATTCTGCAATATCATTTTTCATCCTTTTCTACCAAAACTGCATCATTAAATCTTGATACATTTTACTGGCTCTAAGATGAACTAAGTATGGGGTTTCGTGAGCTTTTACCATAATTCACCTTCTAAGCCCTTCATTGGTTAGAACATAGATTCTTCCTTGATATAAGAGCATTCCATCACTGGCAATGCTTGCATCTGACTTTTTGCCATTAGAAACCTCTTCTCGGAGCTTGGTTGCACTTGGATCCAGCTTCTAGGCTTCTTTGATCTCTTTTAATAATGAGGACTCTAATTGCAATGCAGATAATTTCCCGGATATTAACTCCAATTCAAGGGAGTTAATTTCCTACTGTAACGATTTAGGTAATTCCACTATCGGCAATCATTGTGGAACCGTCGATTTTTTGCTCAGAGCATCTGCTACACAGTTCGCCTTTCCTAGATGATAAAGGATCTCGTAATTGTAGTCCTTCACCGACTTTAACCATCTTCTTTACCGCATATTTAACTCCTTCTGCATAAAGAAGTACTTCAAACTCTGATGGTCAGTAAAGATCTGACACTGAGCTCTATATAGGTAGTTTCGCTAGATTTTGAGTGTAAACACTACTCCAGCAAGTTTCAAGTCATGAGTGGGATAGTTCCTCTCATGTTCCTTTAATTGGCACGACACATAGGCAATTACCTTGTCATTCTGCATTAACACAGCTCCCAAGCCTACTTTTGAGGTGTTGCTGTAAATCATGAACTATTCTCCTTCAGTGGATAGTGTAAAGATTGGCGCACTTATCAATCATCTCTTTAATTCCTGAAAGCTATTTTCATACTCTATCGTCCATTCGTATTTCTTTTCCTTACGAGTGAGGGCAATAAGAGGTGCAGCTAATCGTGTAAATCCTTCCACAAATCTTTTGTAGTAGCTAGCTAGCCCTAAAATACTTCGTATCTCCATCATGTTTTTAGGTGCAAGCCATTCGTTAATCGCTTGCACTTTAGCGGGGTCTATAGCAACTCCTTCCTTTGACACCACATGACCAAGAAAATGCCTCTTGTCCAACCAGAATTTACACTTAGAGAATTTCGCGTACAATTTATGCTTTCTCACAGTGTTTAGAACCATCTTCAAATGCTCATCGTGCTCTTCGTGAGTCTTTGAATATATAAGTATGTCATCGATAAATATAATGACAAACTTATCTAGGAATTCCTTAAAGACTCTATTCATTAGATCCATAAATATGGCTGGAACATTAGTTAAACCGAACGACATTACTAAAAATTCATAATGTCCATAGCGGGTCTAAACACCATTTTTGGGACATCGCTCTCCCTGATTCTTAGCTAATGGTATCCCAAACATAAATCAATCTTTGAGAATACTGCTGCACCCTTGAGTTGATCAAACAAGTCATCAATCCTATTAGGAAATGCCCTAAGCATTAGAGACATTTTGATGTATTCATTTTGAACTAGATAATAAAATTATATATAGAGGTTATTCATTACATTGCTATCTGTTCTCGTCTTATTTACATGTTAAAGTAAATGTAAGCAAATATGGCTCACTAACTGCTTGTGTTAAAACTGTTAGAACGTTGCATGCAATGGACTTTTGTATGCGAGAAGACAATGTTCTAAAGTTAGCAGTCTAAACTATGGTCTGTAGTCTATGGGGTTAGACCGAGCATCTAACTCATGTTAAGACTATTATGTTGTCTAAAGCCTTGGAGGGGACGGTTTGTCTTGACTGTCTGGAGCTGGACTCCCAAGTAGAGACATAGATATGTTACTTGGTGGTGACATATTAGATCGGGACTAAAGCGTGATTGATCTACGTAGTCCGCTATGAGTGGATCAATCTGCTTTTGACGTTCATTGTGCAATAACCTTAATCCTGAGTAAATGAACTACTTCATGTATATGACTTGTGTACTTTGATATTCCAATGGCTAAAGCGTCTCAGAGGTAGTAAGCTTATAGACCGGTTCGTTGGGTGTATGACTTGTATACGATGAAGGGTTTGTTTGCAGATTTCAGAATCATAGCTCTAAGGAGTTAAAGGTATCCTCTTAAAGGCATTATACTGAATGTGAAAATGGACAAGGCCTTGGGTCGTCTGCTGGGCGGATGACTTCTTATTCACATATGGTGAATAATCATTTTCTTAATTTGGTAGTATAATGGAACTTTAAGATAGCCTGATTAGTAGGATTAAACGGACTTTGACCTAAGGCTGATCATGGATATCATATGAGGGTTTTGCATATATGACAAGGTCATTGGATAGTAGCTCGTCACATGCTTACGTAATACGGTATATAATTGGGAGTTCAGTTTCAGGTTTATAGTGGTGTGACTCTGAAATTAGTGATCATATGATTGAGTTGTTCGGTACAGAATGATGATCATATGGAATCACGGGAGCCCGATTATATATGTCTAATCAGTCCCTCTACTAGCTCCACATAATTTCTTAACGTTTGGCAAATTGATTTGTGTATGCTATTGGCTAGTTTATTATGCATGGATGGTGATGACATAGGATTAGGATGGTAGACTAGATACTCTCCGGTTGGATTCAGATTTTGTTTTGGATAATAGAGTACACAATTATTCGAACTCCAAATAAAGTTGCCATGATTTTATTTGAGATTGGATTGGAGTTGTAGAAAATTATCCATGAGAACAAGAATTTGAAACACAACCGTTTTGTGGATTTTGAAATTTGAATTTTGAAATTTGAAATTTGAATTTGAAATTTGAATTTGAAATTCAAATTTGAAATTTGAAATTCAAATTTTAAATCACAGTCCAAGTAGGATTCGAATTTGTTGTGGAAAATCCACAAGGTTTGAAATTCGAATTTGAGTTGGATTTGGAGAGGATAATCTTGTTAGAATCCTACTTGAATTTTGAATCTAAATCCTAACAAAAGGTGGACGAAATTTTTGAGGATAATCCTCAAAAATTTCGGTTTTTGTGGATAAGGTTCAAGGGAAAAATTCAAGTTTCAATCCTAGTTGAATTTGGATTCTCTCCTTCCCTGAAAAGTGGCCAAAATTATGAAGAAAATCTCCTAGGAAAATTCGGTTATTTTGGATAAGGTTGAGATAAGATTCAAGCTTGAAAATCCTAGTGGAATTTTGATTCTCCCTTATCCTAAATGTGGCTGAATTTTTGGAGGAAAATCTCCCAGGAAATTTCAGATTTTTTGGTTGAAAAAGGGAGATAAAATTCTAGTTAAACTCTTGTTTAGATTTGGATTGGTTTTATCCTTAAAAAACTGAATTTTATTGTTGGGATTTTCCCATGGAAAAATTCAGATTTTATGGTTATGGATAAGGGAGAATATCTTTTCCTAGTCCAATTCAAATTCAGAGAATCACCTCATGCAGGTTTATAAATAGAGGTCCTGCCACTCCAGTTCTCTCAGACCACAGACTCTCAGGTGAGCAGGCTTATTGTTGCACAGCTCATCGTGACAATAAGTTCTTTAGAGATCTGGGTGGTCAGAAGAAGACTAGCAGTGCTAGCATACCTATCGAGGTTCAGAGTGCCCACACACTCAGCCATTCAGGAATTGGAGAATAGTAGAGAAGGCTAGTTGGTTGAAGCCTCCGGTCATTCTCCTTCTGCAAGATTGGCATCCTTGAGGTATGAGTTTTAATTGTTGTTAGTTTATTGTATATGGCATCATGAGATGTTTAACGATCTAAAAATTTTTATTGTTCCGCTGCGCCACTCTGATACGTTTTTACCGATTTATTTTCCTACAAATCCTAGGTGACGGATACCTATTCTTGATGGTCACCTTATTCAATTCTCTATAATTAATACACATTCAGAGAGTTCCATCTTTCTTTTTGACGAACAAAACTGGGGCTCCCCATGGAGAGTAGCTCGATTAAATGACCATTTGTCGAGCAACTCTTTTAACTACACCTGCAGTTCCTTCAGTTTTGCTAGTGGCATATCATACGACACCTTAGAAATTGGTGTAGTCCCTAGCATAAGGTCAATTTCGAACAAGATCTCTGGTTCTGGATATACTCTTGGCAACTCCTCGGGAAACATGTCAAGAAATTCATTGACAACTGGCACATCTTCTGGTTGCAATTTCTTTTCCTCTGCCATGTCTGTCACATATGCCAAATATCCTATACATCCACTAATCATCAGCTTTTTAGCTTGTAGTGAGTTAATCATCATTTGTCTTGGTTTCCATGATGAGTCAACATACTCGAATTTCTCCCTTTCCTTAGGTCAGAATACTATCTTTCACCTCCGACAATCGATCGTGGCTTGCTATTTCCCTAGGAAATCCATTCCTAGGATTACATTATAATTGACGATCTTCATCACAATTAAATTGACGTATAACTCCCTATTTGCCACAATTACTAGCACACGACGTAACCAATAATTTGACAACAACACTTCACCTAAAGGTAAAGTTGTCATAAAAGTTTTCTCCATATTGTCCTTAGCATATCCTATCTTGTCAGCAAATTCATAGGAGACAAAAGAATGTATGGCTCTCGAATCAAAACGAACACACGCCAAGTGGTTAGCTACCGAAAGCTAACCTGTAACCACATTGGATGCTACAACTTTCGCATCCTTTTTAGTATAGGCCATAACACATGTATCAGTTCTAGGCGTATGCTCCTAACGTTTTGACCATGTTGGAGGTATCATTGAAGACCCTTCCATTTGTGTTTGTAATGTATGCACCTGAGAGGATTGTGAATGTGGAAGAAATTGTTGACGTTGCGTGGCCTTAAGACACTCTGGCAATTCATTAGACAATTCTTCGTAAAATGTCCTTCTCTACTGCATTGATAATAGGTGCTCATGCCGTATCGACACTGGCCTGGATGTCTTCTCCCACATGTAGCACACGTGGGAAAACTCGGTCCTGTACTTTGGTTTGTTTTTTCGCTGTTGATTGAGATTATCCTGGCTTCTGTTTCTAGGAAAATTCCCCTTTCTCTTGCTTTATTACTGTTGTTGGCCTTGGTTGTTGGATTGATTAGGTCTGGTTTGATTAGGCTTGTTGCCTTGGTCGGTTGGGATCCCTGCCTGAGATGACTTGGCAAGGATTTTCTCCTTCTTCTTTGCTTCCCAAACCTTCTCTCTTTCTTCCTTTTGTCTGGCTAAATTGTACTCGGCTCTAAGGGCTCAGCTGACACAATCCACCATTGAAGTTGGTGGTACTAGCCCACTATCTACCAAAGCAAAAATCTCCGATCTGAACATGCCAATTATTTTCTAGATTTTCTCCCGCTCTGTCTGTGACGCCCCCAATTTCGGTCATGCGAAACTATTACAATCAAACTCTGTAGTCGATTGAAAAAGCTCGTGAACCTCATTGGGTCACCAAAAATTCACTTTTACTTTTAAACTCTCTTCTTAAAGGGCATAAATTTTTACGCCATTTTTTTTAAATACTCTTCTTGCATGAAAGCCTTGTATGAAAGCCATATAAAATTTAAAACTATATTTTAGTTGTCTTTTGTAATACAACATAACTTACATAATTACATTGTTACAATTCAATATCTTAAAATATATTTTCTTCATATTCCTTTTACAAAGCTCAGCGAAAGATTGGTTACTTACCTGCAACATGAACAAACTGGTAAGCTAATAGGCTCAATAAGTTCAAATATACATACTATGAATCGTATAGATTCAAAAGTATCAATCATAAAATTTCTTATGAATAGTATTATTCATCCGTAAATAGTAACTTTAACTTTGACTAGTGTATAGTAACTTTGACTTTACCAATACAATTCACGTCAACTTTGATCGAGTACACTATACGTAAAGTTAGTGTCGGTTATGCTTATTTATGGCTTTCATTTCAGTCTTTGGTCATTATCTTTATTATGCTCTGGTTTTGGGCCCGTAGTAGCCGTAACGATGGTGCACGCTGACTTTGAGGAACCTGGGGAGCTACCCTTTCAGGCCAATCCTCCACAATCTATCATCGCCCGAAGCAGTTATCATGTCCCTGAAGTACTTATAAACCCCCACTTTACTGGAGGCCAGTACGTCAAATTTGGTTTTAATACCATCTTTCAATTATAGTTCCGACTAGGTGGCATTAATCATCACCTCAAAGTCAGGAACCCTTAATGCCCGTAGGTCTTTTTACATTTTCTTATTTATGTGTGTGTCTTAAATTTAATCACACTTTAGTGCCGTAGCACCTCTTTCGGTAGTGTACTCACAGTACACTTCTTAAGCTTATCAGTTCCTTAGGGGTGTTAGTTTGACTATATCCTAGTGCCCGTAGGACTTTACAACTAATGTAAAAATAGTACATAATTTAACATCACAATATTTTATGTTGCAGACAATTTAAATGTCTAAACTTACCATACATAGCACTTAGACATAATAGTCTATTCATGTTGCAGACATAGCAATGCTTGAACTTACCAGAACTATACTAACGTCTAATCTCTGACTTCCTTTGCAGTTCCTTTATCACCTCTAGTTTGGGTCCCTACAGACAAAATATTATCTGTTAATTCCCATTATCATTTATCACTTTGCATATATTCATTTTGTTCTCAACATCACAATGAATTTCATTTCTCTAGGTGGCACACGGCCTGATACACGGCCATGTCTAAGCCTGTGTAACTCTCCGGTCTTTCCTACATGGTCGTGTAATTCACTATCTACCCATGTAACAGTACATGGCTTGATACATGCTTGTGTCCAAGCCCATGTACCTCTTAGGTTTTTCTCTGACACGGTCGTGTAATTCACTATCTACCCATGTAACAGTACACAGCCTGATACACACCCATGTTAAAGCCCGTATACTTCTCTATTTTTCTCTTACACGGTCATGTAATCCCTTATCTGCCCGTGTAACAGTACACGGCTTGATACACGCCCATGTTTAAGCCCGTATACTTCTTTGTTTTACAAATTCTTCATCACATGGCTGTGTACTTAAAGTACACGCTTGTGTACTTCAAAAATTTGGATTGTTTGCCTTAAAATCATATTTAAATCATTCTAAGTCCTTAGCGGTCCTTTTCGAGCTTTTTCGAAAACTTTTGGTCAAAATGACCATTTTACTCCTGACGGGTCTCGGGACCGTATTTTTCCACTCTATTGTTTTTCTAAGATTTTCTAAGCCCAAATATCATAAAATAATATTTCTTAGGCTTCGTTTCATCTATGTAGTAGTCATTGCTACCACATACACCACTATTAGTTATCCGACCCTCGGTGGCACTATTTCAACACCTAAGGCCGTTTCTCGTTTTTCTAATATTTCAGAGCCTCATATGAGTATTTCATTACTTCGGAAACGTTTGTTATCCTTTTTCCCGAGCCTAGGTCACCAAAGGGCTCAGGTTTTCAATCCCGATCATAATCTTTCCCCTCATTTCCTAAAATACCCTTGTTGCCATTTTTAAACTTTCAACAGTATTTCTACTTAAATTTAGGTTTTCACGGCATTAGGTACGCCTCAAAACCTTAGTACCTGTCACGTACTATACCAATAGCCTATTTTATGCAAAGTTACCAAACTTTTACGTAAAAATTTTCCACATTATCAATCATTCAATCATCCACCAACTTTCATCATTTTCCCCACACAATAGACCACGGTTTTCATAGGTGAATCAACATTAAAAGTTTTCACCACAAAACTCATTTATCATATTTCAATCTTAGGATTTCTAATGTATATTTCTACATCAAAAACATAAGAAAATTTCATTCCAATTCTTACACATTATCCACGGTTTTCGTGTCTAATAACCTTAAACAAAATTTTCTTGTTCTTAAGGTTTTTATCAAACTTTTACTCACCAAATTTCATCACAAAATTTTCCATCAAATTTTCACAATCATTTCTCCCTAACATTGCCACAGATTTCTTAATGAAAACACAAGGAAAAGTGGCAAGTTAGAAGCTCACCTTAATAGTTTAAATCCTTGATGCTTGGATAATGTTTTGGAACAAATTTAGTGAAGAATTTTGCTAAGCTTTTGGCTTGGAAAGGGGTAGAAACTCATAGTTTCAAATGGGCAGAATATGGCTAGATTTTGCTAATTTTTCTAAGGCCATTTTCACTTGTATTTATAGGCAACCAAAGGGAGGACTAAGTTGTAATTTTTTCCAAACAATTTGGCAACTCTCTAGGGACTTTTTGGCAAATTTTTGATTGATTATTTCTAGCCTCCACTGACTCCCACAACAGCCCAAATCCATAAATTTTTTTCCAAATTTTGTTGCAATTTTGGCTTGATCTTGACCCTTGATCAAAGATCACAATAAATGCTAACTTTTGGATCTACCTACCACCATAAATACACATGATTTTCTCATTTATTGCATCATTAATTGATGTCATCAATGACATCATCCAATTAATTCAACGTATTAATTCGTGGTTAAAGTTTGACCAAAAGTCAAACTAAATGGAAATCTATCGAAATCGCGTAGGCGAGTTTCTGATGCCTCTTATGCGATCGATCTACCTTATTTTGCTTCTGTTTGACCAAAATTCACTACCATAAGTTGTTCATCTTTTAGTGCATTCGGTGCACTTTCTATGGCTTTTGGTTCCGATTTAGGGCCGTTTCACCTGTTTTGGTTCGGGAAAATTTTTCATCTCTAAACTCACACTCTTTAACACTGTTAGAACATTTCATCACATTTTAAATAGTATTATAACACAACTTTTTCATATTTTATACATTAAAATTATCAAATACATACAATTTTTAATTCTTCCGAGAATCTTAAAATTCCTGATTATCACATTCACCTCTCCTTATAAAGTTTTTGTCCTCAAAAATTTAGAACAAGTGGGGTTACAATTCCCTAATTTCTTCTTTACACTCCCATGTAGCCTCTTTGACGTTGTGATTTTTCCATAAAACTTTGACTAATGGGATCGTTTTGTTCCTCAATACTTTTTCTTCTCGAGCCAAAATTTGAACAGGCTGTTCCTTATAAGTCAGATCTTCCTAGATCTGAACTGGTTCATATTTCAATACATGGGACGGATCCGGCACATACTTCCGTAACATGGATATATGGAACACGTTATGTATTGTTGATATTTTTGAGGGTAATGCCAACTTATAGGAAACCTTTCCAATGCGTTCTATGATTTCGAATGGTCCAATATATGTTGGACTCAATTTCCCTCTCATACCAAAACGCATTATTCCTTTCATTGGCGAAACCTTTAAGAATACGAAATTCCCTTAGCCAAACTCCAGGGATCTTCATCGATTATTTGCATAGCTCTTCTACCGACTCTGCACAATCTTCATTCGTGTTAGGAAATGCCCTAAGCATTGGAGACATTTTTATGTATTTATTTTGAACTGGATAATAAAATTATATATAGAGGTTATTTATTACATTGCTATCTGTCCTCGTTTTATTTACATGTTAAAGTAAATGTAAGCAAATATGGCTCCCTGACTGCTTGTGTTAAACTGTTAGAACGTTGCATGCAATGGACTTTTGTATGCGAGAAGACAATGTTCTAAAGTAAGTAGTCTAAACTATGGTCTGTAGTCTATGGGGTTAGACCGAGCATCTAACTCATGTTAAGACTATTATGTTATCTAAAGCCTTGGAGGGGACGGTTTGTCTTGACTGTCTGGAGCATAAACTCCCAAGTAGAGGCATAGATATGTTGCTTGGTGGTGACATATTAGACCAGGACTAAAGCGTGATTGATCTACGAAGTCCGCTTTGAGTGGATCGATCTGCTTTTGATGTTCATTGTGCAGTAACCTTAATCTTGAGTAGATGGACAGCTTCATGTATATGACTTGTATACTTTGATGTTCCAATGGCTAAAGCATCTCAGAGGTAGTAAGCTTACAGACCGGTTCATTGGGTGCATGACTTGTATACGATGAAGGGTTCGTTTGCAGATATCGGAATCATAGCTCTAATGAGGAGTTAAGGGTATCCTCTTAAAGGCATTGTACAGAATGTGAAAATGGATAAGGCCTTGGGTCGTCTGCTGGGCGGATGACTTCTTATTCACATATGGGGAATAATCATTTTCTTTATTCGGTAGTATAATGGAACTTTAAGATAGCCTGATCAGTAGAATTAAACGGACTTTAGCCTAAGGCTGATCATAGATATCATATGAGGGTTCTGCATACATGACAAGGTCATTGAACGATAGCTTGTCACAGGCTTACATAATATGGTATATAATTAGGAGTTCAGTTTTAGGTTTATAGTAGTGTGACTCCTAAATTAGTGATCATATGATTGAGTTGTTCCGTAAAGAATGATGATCATATGGATTTACGGGAGCCCGATTATATATGTCCAGTTGATCCCTCTATTAGCTCCACATAATTCCTTAATGTTTGGCAAAATTGATTTGTGTATGCTATTGGCTAGTTTATTATGCATGGACGGTGTTAACATAGGATTAGGATGGTCGATAAGATTCTCTTCGGTTGAATTTAGATTTTGTTTTAGATAATAGAGTACACAATTATTCGAACTCCAAATAAAGTTGCCATGATTTTATTTGAGATTGGATTGGAGTTGTAGAAAATTATCCATGAGAACAAGAATTTGAAGTACAACTGTTTTGTGGATTTTGAAATTTGAATTTTGAAATTTGAAATTTGAAATTTGAAATTTGAATTTGAAATTTAAATTTGAAATTTAAATTTGATATTTGAAATTTGAATTTGATATTTGAAATTCAAACTTTGAATCACAGTCCAAGTGGGATTCGAATTTGTTGTGGTAAATCCACAAGAAATGAAATTTGAATTTGAGTTGAATATGGAGAAGAAAATCTTGTTAGAATCCTACTTGAATTTTGAATCCAAATCCTAACAATAATGGACGAAAATTTTGAGGATTATCCTCATGGAATTTTCGGATTTTTTACGGATAAGGTTCAAGGAAAAATTCAAGTTTCAATCCCAGTTGAATTTGGATTCTCTCCTCCCTAATTATGGCCGAAAATTTGAGGAAGATCTCCTAGGATATTTTCGGTTATTTTGGATAAGGATTAGATAAGATTCAAGCTTGAAAATCCTAGTGGAATTTTATTCTTCCCTTATCCTAAAGGGGCCGAAAATATTTGGTGAAGATCCTCTAGGATTTTCGGATTTTTTGGTTGGAAAAAGGGAGATAAAATTCTAGTTAAAATCTTGTTGGAATTTGGATTGGAATTATCCTAAAGTGGCTGAATTTATTATTAGGATTTTCCCCTTGGAAAATTTGGATTTTACCCTTGGAAAATTTGGATTTTATGCTGGTGGATAAGGGAGAATATCCTTTCCTAATCCAATTCGAATTCAGAGAATCACCTCATGCAGGTCTATAAATAGAGGTCCTACCACTCCAGTTCTCTTAGACCACAGACTCTCAGGTGAGCAGGCTTATTGTTGCACAACTCACTGTGACAATAAGTTATTTAGAGATCTGGATGGTCGAAAGAAGACTAGCAGTGCTAGCATACCAATCGAGGTTCAGAGTGCCCACATACTCAGCCATTCATGAATTGGAGAATAGTAGAGAAGGCTAGTTGGTTGAAGCCCTCCGGTCATTCTCCTCCTGCAAGATTGGCGTCCTTGAGGTATGAGTTTAAATTATTGTTGGTTTATTGTATATGGCATTATGAGATATTTAACGATCTTGAAAAATTTTTATTGTTCCGCTGCACCACTCTGATACGTTTTTACCAATTTATTTCCTACAATTCGCTGTTGTATTTTTACAACTGCATCAGTTGTTTCTTACGCAAAATCCATTTTGTGCAGCTACTTTTCTTGTAGATCATACCAGTGAATGGATGATCTACACTTGGTTCTATACAAAACTTCATAGGGTGCCATTCCTATAGAAGCTTCGTAGCTATTATTATATGAAAATTCTACCAATGGAAGTTTTTTGTTCCAGTTTCCTTGAAAATCCATTATACACACATGAAGCATGTCTTTTAATGTCTGGATCGTTCGTTTAGATTGCCCATTCTTCTATAGATGAAAAGCCATACTAAAATGTAATTCCGTTCCCATGGCCTCGTACATGCACTTCCAGAAATTCGAAGTAAATCGTGCATCTCAATCCGACACAATGGACTTAGGAATGCCACGTAGCCTAACAATATGGACTACATAAAGGTTTGCTAACTTTTCTAATGAAAAAGTCATTTTCATTACTATGAACCTTGCCGTTTTTGTTAACCTATCAACTATAACCAAAATAGTATCATAGTCTTCTTGAGTTTTCGGTAATCCTGCTGCAAAGTCTATCGTAATATGTTCTCATTTCCATTCAGGAACTTCTAACGGCTCTAACTTTCTGCTTGGATGTAGATGTTTGACCTTGATTCTTTGACATGTCATGCATCGGCTCATAAACTTTGCGATGTCATTCTTCATCCCTTTTCGTCAGAATTGCAATTTCAAATCCTGGTATATTTTGCTACCTTCGGGATGCACTAAATATGACGTCTCATGAGCTTCTGTCATAATTCACTTTCTTAATCCTTTATCATCGGGAACATAAATTCTTCCCAGATGCAGGATTAGTCTATCCTTGGAAATCCTTTCCCGAGGAATTGATATATTTGGATCTCATTTTTTAGCCTCTCTAATGTCCTCGAATAACGATGATTCTAATTGAAGTGCAGCCAATTTTTCAGATATCAACTCCAACTTCAACGAGTTGATCTCCTACTGCAATGGCCTTGGCAATTTCTCTATCGACAATTGATGTGAGACAGTAGACTTTTCTACTTAATGCATCCGCCATGCATATGGCCTTTCTTGGATGGTAGAGGATTTCATAATCATAATTCTTTACCAATTCCAACCATCTTCTCTGCTGCATATTTAACTCCTTCTATGTGAAGAAGTACTTTAAGCTCTGATGGTCAGTGTAAATCTGACATTGAGCTCCGTAAACATAGTGTTGCCAAATCTTAAGTGCGAATACTAATGCAGCAAGTTCTAGATCGTGCGTGGGATAATTTCTCTCGTGATCCTTCAATTGGCGCGAACCGTATACTATCACCTTGCATCAGGATGGCTCCTAATCCTATTTTCAAAGCGTCGTTGTATATCACAAACGTCTCCCCTTCAGCAGGAAACGTAAGGATTGGTGTACTTGTTAGTTGCTTCTTCAATTCTCAGAATGTGACAGACCGGAAAGTTCGGGATACAACGGTCATTTTACCAAAAGTTAGCATAAAAGTTATAAATAGGATATTAGATCCCTAAGTTTATGATCGAGAAATGAAATATAGAATTTTTACGTTTTAATAAGTTTTATGTATAAAGTAAAGATTATAAATAACGGTTATTACTATTTCGATTATAGGAACCTGATTCAAATGCGACAAAGGAACGTCTGTGGATCCAGAAGCGAAGAAGGAGATACGAGTAATGTATTTGTAAGTACAGACATTTAATTGTCTACTCATAAACTGATTTGCCATAGGATTGTGTTATGATGTGATGTTGTAAAATGAAGTTATAACATGTTTTTTTTAGTAAAAGAAATGTTTATAAGTGATGAAAAGTTTTTGATTAAGCTTTATATAAAAGCTGTGCTCTATGACATGTGACATGATAATCTAACATGTTCATGAGATTAGAAAAGAACAAAAAGTTAAAGAAAAGAAAGATAAGAAAGATGAAAATAAGTAAGATAATAAGACTGAAAATTTAAGGTTGACGTACCAACCTCCCCAGAAGTGAGGTTTAAGAATAAGAATAGCCTCCACCCTAGAAGTGTGTTGCTACCGCAAGAATATGGTAGTTAATGGCTCAATATGCTACCCCCAAGATAGGTAGTTCAAAGATTGACCTTGGGGTTGATTGGTGGGTCGCTCCCCAATTGGTCTGAGTGCAATGGGTACGTTCAACCACGTGCCCACAAGTGAAAGATAAAGAAAGATAAAGAAAGAAAAGAAAAGTTAAGAAAAGCTAAGAAAAGAAAAGAAAAGAAAAGAACAGAACAGAAGAATAAGAAAGAAAGTAAGAATAATGAGAAGCAAGAAGAAAAAAATAAGTAAGCATAATATGACTAACCTTTGTTGTTAGTTGACAAGTTTATGTAGAGTTTTATTTGTATGTCATGTTTATATAAAGTTTACCATGTATACAAGTTTTAGCATGTAATATTTTATATGTATGTTTGTATTTATTGAGCTCTAGCTCACTAGTCTGTTCGTGATGTAGTAACAAGAGTAAGTTGCCTACATTGTGAAAGAAGAAACAGATGGGCTGGCAGACAGATTCCCAGAGTGTCATGGGGTAGGTTATGGTTTTTACTATGATTTTCTGCTGCAATTTAAAGTAAATGTATATGTTATGGAAAGAAAAGAGATAAGGTTCAATGTAAGTAAGTTTATGAAGTATTTCAATTATGTTTTTTGAAAGCTCACACGTTTAAATCAAGTTTAAGTTTTAAAAGAAAAAAACAATTTTCAATAATTTTTCAAAAACTGCTTCCGCAAGTAAGTTAAAATGACAAAATTAAAACTAGTAAGTTTAAAGATATAAAAAGTAAGTTAAAGTAAGTTTTTCCTAAAGTAAGATAAAGAAGAGCAAAGTTAAGAAGAGTTAAAGTTTTAAGTGGATGGCTTGAGTGAGTCAGGTCGTCCATAAGATGTGGCATCAGAGCTCAAGTTAAGGTACCTACATTGGTACCAGAGCAAGTTTAAAAGTAAATTAAGAAAAGCAAGTTTAAGAAGAGTAAAGATAAGAAAAGTATAATTAAGTATGGTTAAAGTTTAAAAGTAAGTTTTAAGTCAAGGTGGTAAGGACGCGCTCTCTACAAGGTGGTATCAGAGCAGATTTAAGGGTAAGTTTAAAGTTGAGGCAGTTAGGGTAGTCCTATCATTGTGGTATCATAGCAGTGTTCTTTCAATGACCCCCCATGACATTTCAAGTATCTGCTTCTGTACAATCCAAGTAAGTTAATTTATTTTTATTCTGTAAATGTTTATTTATTGAAAACAACATTTTATAGTAATGAGATGATGAGATTTACGATGACGAGGATGAGATCACTACACGTAAACTCATGACCGTGCAGTGCTAAAGAAATGCTCAGAGTAGGAACGTGGATTGCTACCCGAGTTATACAGATCTTCAAGGCTAGTTGTCAACAAAGTTTTGAGTGGCAAACAGTAGTCCTGCACTTTATGAGAATGTCAGGACTGGTTTCACGCTATCAAAATGATTCCCCGATTGTACGCTATTGATTAGGACAACTGAGTCCAGTTGGCTGTTGATATCTCTCAGGAAGATACTCTCGTGTGTATTGGGATTCTTGTGACCAGGATGAGCTCTTAACTGTGTCGAGTTTCGCCATACCACGATCGAGCAAATCTGTGACAACCGGGAAATTTCATCATTATCAGAAAATCGGTACATGGAATGTATATGATGAATTTCATGTTTAAAATGTGCAAAAATAATGATTTTATGTGTGTACGCATTTGTGTCATACACACTATCAAGAAATTGGTCACGATGGCCTTTTCTTGATATAAAACTAATATATTTGGAATCAGAACGCTCAAATTAGTTAATTGAGCACAAAATGTAAATTTTGATCGACAAATATGCAGTATCGAAAAACTGGTCGAGATGACCTCAGATGAAGTTGAAACTGATAAATTTGGGTTCAGCACACCCAAATTAGTCAGTATAGCCTATCAGCATGCTCAAATTAGATAATTGAGCACAAAGGTAATTTTTGACCCGAATTTCGTAGTACCGGAAATTGGTCGAAATGACCTTGGATGAAAATAAAACTGATATATTTGGGTTCAGCATGCCCAAATTAGTCAGGATAGCCTATGTTGAAATTTTTGACAAAAAAAAGTATAAATAAGGGCAAAAAATCAGAAATTTCAAAAATAAGCCCATAATTTTTTTTTTCATTTTCTCTTTTCTCCCCCTACACAAAAATGAACAGTAACTAACTACCAGAAACGGTGTCGATTTTCGACACCACCGGCACCGTTGGAAAGCTCTCGTTGAGCTAAGTCCAACGGTGGGTCGACGCGACGGAACGGCCGCCAGAGTAAGCCGCACGCACCGCCCGAAGGTCGCCGGAGGTCGAGAAATTTGCGACGTCAATCTCCACCGTCTAACATCCAATCGAGCTGATTCTGGTCCCAAAAGTTTTGTGGTGAAGAGTAGAACAAAACCCATGCCTTGTTTCACCTCAACAGTCACCGGATCGCGCCGCCCAACACTTCGTCATCACCGCCGTGTTGTCACTGTGGAAGTCACCGTTCCCGGCGGAGGTGAGTGACACCGCCTAGCCCAACCTGCTTAGAGTGGCACGGGAAACAAAATCCCCAAGCCAATTGCACGAAACCACCACGGCACGGTGGAGATCGGAGCTCGCCACCGCCGTCCGTCGAGGGGGAGGTGATTCCCGGTGATAAGAGCTTCAATTGGTGAAATTGACACCACCAATGTATTCCTCACGTTGAGGTCTACGAGATGGTGGCCTCCTTTTTCCTCACCGCCACCGGTCAACAGCGAGTCAACACCGGTCAACACGATCAATGCCGGTCAACGGCGACCGGTGACCAAAAATTGAAGAATGGCCCGTTGGCCTATTTTCGACGTTCCAGACACATCCGCGGCGTCAAAATTTCAAGATAAAATTTCAAACGTAAAGAACGATGATTCAAATTTTGTACGGGCGAGATCGAACGGCACCACCGATCATCGATTGAAGTCAACCTACCCGATGGACGTCGTTGAACGACCCTAGTAGTGATCTCAATTATTTTAAATTCCTCAAATTATTAATTGAGATGATTAAATGTTAAAAATGGACTATGTGTATGAAAAATAGTCAAATGAGAAAATGTGTAATGTGGAAAGATTTTTACGTAAAAAGTTGAGTTTTTACGTAAAAAATATAGGCTCTAGTATAGTACGTGGTAGAATAGAATTAGGTTAGATGGTTTCGAGTCGTTTTCTAAACGCTGGGAACCCAAAAATTAAGCGGAAATGCTGCCGAAATTTCGAAAACGGCATAGAAGAGTATTTTAGGAATCAAAGGGTAAAAATGTGGTCGGGATGGAAACCCGAGCCCTTTCGGTGACCTAGGCCCGAAAAACAGCATTAACGCTCGAGAGTCAGAATAGTACCACCCGAGGGTCGGTAAATAGTAAACCAAGAAATTGTGGCAAATAAGGCCGTAAAAATTTAATAAAGCCTAAGAAGAACTATTTTATGATTTTTGGGATTAGAAAATCCAGTCTAACCAATAAAATGAGAATGATAGGACTCAAAGACCCATTAGGGGCAAAACGGTAATTTTGAACGAAAAATTTCAGGAATGATAGAAAAGGGCCCTAATGGACTTAGAATGGTTTAAATAAGATTTTAAGGGCCCAAACTAAGTTGTGAATCAAAGAAATGTGATGTTATGATGAAAAATCTCATTAGGGGCAATAAGGTAATTTTGCCAAAAATTAGCAGAAAAGTTATAAATGGGATCTTAGAACCTTAAGTTTATGATCGAGAAATGAAACATATAATTTTTTACGTTTTATTAAGTTTTATATATGAAAGAAGCATGGAAAATAACGGTTATTATTTCGGTTATAGGGATCCGCGCCAGACGAGATGAAGAGACGTCTGTGGACCAAGGAAGCAAGAAAAGAGATGCTAGCAAGTATTTGTTACATGAACTAACATGTTATTTTATGCCTATTGTTAGGAAATGCCCTAAGCATTAGAGACATTTTGATGTATTTATTTTGAACTGGATAATAAAATTATATATAGATGTTATTCATTACATTGCTATCTATCCTCGTTTTATTTACATGTTAAAGTAAATGTAAGCAAATATGGCCCCCTGACTGCTTGTGTTAAATTGTTAGAACGTTGCATGCAATGGACTTTTGTATGCGAGAAGACAATGTTCTAAAATAAGCAGTCTAAACTATGGTCTGTAGTCTATGGGGTTAGACTGAGCATCTAACTCATGTTAAGACTATTATGTTGTCTAAAGCCTTGGAGGGGATGGTTTGTCTTGACGGTCTGGAGCATAGACTCTCAAGTAGAGACATAGATATGTTGCTTGGTGATGACATATTAGACCGGGACTAAAGCGTGATTGATCTACGAAGTCCGCTTTGAGTGGATCGATCTGCTTTTGACGTCCATTTTGTAGTAACCTTAATCCTGAGTAAATGGACAACTTCATGTATATGACTTGTGTACTTTGATGTTCCAATGGCTAAAGTGTCTCAGAGGTAGTAAGCTTATAGACCAGTTCGTTAGGTGCATGACTTGTATACGATGAAGGGTTCATCTACAGATATTAGAATCATAGCTCTAATGAAGAGTTAAGGGTATCCTCTTAAAGGCATTATAGTAAATGTGAAAATGGATAAGGCCTTGGGTCGTCTGCTGGGCGGATGACTTCTTATTCACATATGGTGAATAATCATTTTCTTTATTCGGTAGTATAATGGAACTTTAAGATAGCCTGATCAGTAGGATTAAACGGACTTTGTCCTAAGGCTGATCATGGATATCATATGAGGGTTCTGCATATATGACAAGGTCATTGGACGATAGCTTGTCACAGGCTTACATAATATGGTATGTAATTGGGAGTTCAGTTTCAGGTTTATAGTGGTGTGACTCTGAAATTAGTGATCATATGATTGAGTTGTTCGGTAAAGAATGATGATCATATGGATTTGCGGGAGCCCGATTATATATGTCCAATTAGTCCCTCTACTAGCTCCATATAATTCCTTAACGTTTGGCAAATTGATTTGTGTATGCTATTGGCTAGTTTATTATGCATGGATGGCGTTGACTTGGGATTAGGATGGTCGACAAGATTCTCTCCAGTTGAATTCTGATTTTGTTTTGGATAATAGAGTACACAATTATTCGAACTCCAAATAAAATTGCCATGATTTTATTTGAGATTAGATTGGAGTTGTAGAAAATTATCCATGAGAACAAGAATTAGAAATATAACTGTTTTGTGGATTTTGAAATTTAAATTTTGAATTTTGAATTTTGAATTTTGAATTTTGAATTTGAAATTTGAATTTGAAATTTGAATTTGATATTTGAAATTCAAATTTTGAATCACAGTCCAAGTGGGATTCGAATTTGTTGTGGTAAATTCACAAGGAATGAAATTCGAATTTGAGTTGGATATGAAGAGGAAAATCTTGTTTGAATCCTATTTGAATTTTGAATCCAAATCCTAACCAAATATGGACGAAAATTTTGAGGATTATCCTCAATGAATTTTTAGATTTTTGTGGATAAGGTTTAAGGAAAAATTCAAGTTTCAATCCCAGTTGAATTTGGATTCTCTCCTCCCTGATAATGGTCGAATTTTTGGAGTAAATCTCCTACGAGATTTTCTGTTATTTTGGATAAGGATGAGATAAGATTTAAACTTGAAAATTGTAGTGGAATTTTGATTCTCCCTTAACCAAAAGTGGTCGAAATTTTAGTGGAGATTTTCCCCTTGGTTTTTTATTTTTCGGTTGAAAAAAGGGAGATAAAATTCTAGTTAAATTCTTGTTTAGATTTGGATTGGAATTATCCTAAAGTGGCCGAATTTATTGTTGGGATTTTCCCCTTGGAAAATTCAGATTTTGTGCTTCTGGATAAGGGAGAATATCTTTTCCTAATCCAATTCAAATTTAGAGAATCACCTCATGCAGGTCTATAAATAGAGGTCCTGCCGCTCCAGTTCTCTTAGACCACAGACTCTCAGGTGAGCAGGCTTATTGTTGCACAGCCCACCGTGACAATAAATTCTTTAGAGATCTGGGTGGTTGGAAGAAGACTAGCAGTGCTAGCATACCGATCGAGGTTCAGAGTGCCCACACACTCAGCCATTTGGGAATTGGAGAATAGTAGAGAAGGCTAGTTAGTTGAAGCCCTCCGGTCATTCTCCTCCTGCAGATTGGCGTCCTTGAGGTATGAGTTTTAATTGTTGTTGGTTTATTGTATATGGCATCATGAGATATTTAACGATCTTGTAAAATTTTTATTGTTCCACTGCACCACTCTGATACGTTTTATTGATTTATTTTCCTACAATTGGTATCAGAGCCATCTCATGACTATGCCATGTATATAAATTAGATAATTACTTAGTCTTTTTGTTTATGTATGAATTTGATATTTAGAGAGTGACATTCTAGGTTTCCTTTATGTTGTTATTATGTATTATGTATAAAGTATGTGGTTATTTTAATTTTTTGAATTATTATAAGCATGCTTGTTTTTACCAGTTATGGTTCCATAGAATTTAGAAAAATTGTATCTAGGAATTTTTTATGTAACCATGGGAGCAGTTTATTAGCACTATAATTTTCCATGGATTTTAATTTTTGTCTCTTAGAATTATTATGGTTAGAATTTTTATACACCGGAAACGGTTTAGCAAATTTTATGTAATTATTCTAGGAGGAGATTGAAGATTGAATACTGTAATTTATTTTTCCCAAAAGTTAAATTTGATTTAAAGATTGAAATTTTGAATGTGTGGAAACTTTCAATTTAATTGGGATTCAAATTAATTTTTAGATATCCTAATGGGTAAATTGGAATATGACACGAAAATCGAGACACAACCCCTTGGGATAGGCCGTCGGGCCTTGGTGGGGCTGCAGCCTTTGCCCTCGGGCAAGATCGGCTGCAACTGCCCCTGTGCAGGCCATAACCAGCCACGATCGCAGGCTTGGCCTGCAGCTGAGGGTGGCCGTGGCCTCCCTAAGGCTGGCCGCAGCCTGGGTGTGCAGCCTGGCACTGCAGGCTTGGCCTGCAGCCTGGCAGGGCTGCATATGGATGGCCGTGGGCTACTAGCCCCCCCCCCCCGGGGGCTGGGGGCTGCCCACGGCGGCGAGGCAGGGCTGCATATGGATGGCCGTGGGCTACTAGGCCCCCCCCCCTGGGGGCTGGGGGCTGCCCACGGCGGCTGTCGCCTCCGGGGGCGGTGGTGCGACGGTTCAAAAAAAAAATCGAAAAAATTTTGATTTTTAAATTTGAGATTTAATTTTAAATCATGTTTAAAATTATGTAATTGAAAATTTGAAATTTTTGAAATTACATGTTATTATACATGATGTTTAAAATTATTTAAATATTTGAATTTGAAATTCGAATTTGGAATTTGAATTTGAAATTTAAATTTTTGGAATTTAAATTTTAAATGATTCATGGGATGAGAAATAAATGGAGAGGCTACATAAAGATGGATACAAGAAGACGGAACAAAATTCAAGACCCAAAGAATGCTTTCGATGGAATTTTGTAATCTTTATTTTCTTTGTTCTAGGATAGAACCATGGCTTGGTTATTCTGTCAATTATTTTTTCTGTGATATGTCATGAATGTATAAATATGAATTGATGGATGTTTTGTATGCATATTTGATAACATGTCATATAGGATAAGTGAGTGCCGTTCATACTATATTGATCATACATAATTTATCAAAACTTACATGTTTTTTCAAAATATTGAGTGGGAGAGGGTTTCAAACAAAACCCACGGCCTCCATTGTTGATCCATATGTGAAAGCGTGGTAACGCCTCGCGTCAGTTCTGCCCTGACCACACCCCTCGGTAGGTGTTTACCGCTGCCAGTATACTAAATTGGATCTCCTATGTAGAAAACGTGTTCGGGTACGATCTTATTCATGACTACCCCTCGGTGGCTTAGTAGGACGTGGATCAGGCTACGTAAACAATGGTTATACACTCAAGACTCGTTTAGTTATTAACCTTCCCTAGAAGCTCTGTTAACTAAACTGGTGGCCAAATAAGCAGTTATTAATATATGTCTTAACCTTGGGGGATTTAAGGCAACATATATTAATTGGACGGGGTCCACATTCTGACTATTTGTTTCATGACCACCCCTCGACGGCTTGGGGCAATAGGTGCTGAGAATTACCGTTGCAATGCTACATGTTTTTCAAGTTTCATGTAGGAACATACTTGTATTTTTTATTTGCTAAATTATCTGTATATTTGCTTGGGCTTTGTAATGATGTCTAGTATAATTTTATTTCAGTTCAAAATGTCACCGACACCCTTCATTTCAATACTTACTGAGAATAAATTGAATGGTGATAGTTATAAGGATTGGAAAAGAAATCTGTTGATAGTTCTCAGTTGCGAGAGACACAAGTTCGTACTAGACGAACCATGCCCACCAGGGCCAAAACCTGACACACCGCTTGAGGAGGTCCCGGTTGCCTATACTCGTTGGAGAGAATCCAATGATATAGCTCGATGCTACATGCTTGCTAGCATGATGAGTGCTTTACAAAAGTAGCATGAGACTTATCAGGTTGCTAGGGAGATCATAGACAATCTAGAGGACATGTTCGGAGGCCAAGAAAAATTAGCTCGACAGTCCGCTATTACCAGCATTATGAACTCTAAGCAAAAGGTAGGTACTCCGGTGAAGGACCATATGATCACTCTAATGGGATTCTTCGTGAGGCTGCCGAGAACGGTGCTGAGTTGGACTTCAACACCCAGATCGAGATGGTGTTCAAAACTCTGTCTAAAGATTTTGTGGGGTTTAAGGCCACATATAATCTGGTGACAAGGGAGTTAGGACTAACCGAGCTCATGAAGCAACTCCAAGCTTATGAGCGGATGATCAGGGATGGGGATGCGGTCCAACCCAAAGGAGAGGCTAATTTGGCGGAATCTTCCAAACCCTCACGGAAGAAGAAGAGGCCAAATCAAAAGTAAGCGGCTTCCAGTTCTTCTAATTCTCCTGTCTCAGATAGGAAGAAGAAGAACAAGAACAAGAAGCCCAAGGACCCTAAAAAGTCCAAATGCTTTCGTTGTAGGAAGGTAGGTCACTTTAAGAAGGCTTGCAGGAAATTCCTAGCCGCCAAGGGCAAGGAAGGTAAGGAACTTCACTACTTGGAAGCATGTTTCATGGAAGAATCGAAAGACACCTGGGTCATTGATTCGGGCGCCACTAATCATGTTTGTGTTTTTATGCAGGGGTTCATGGAAACGAGAAGTCTACATGATAGGAGCCTCTCGTTGCAGACTGAAGATGGTAGCTTGGTGGTGGCTGAGGCAATGGGAGATATTTACCTTTACTTTGATCAATTTAGGTTTATTTTATTGAAAGACTGTTTTTATGTTCCTAATTTTAGGAGGAACCTTATATCGGTAGCTTGTTTAGTAAAGGATTCTTATTCAGTTTCTTTTAGTAAAAGAGTTGATGTTTGTAGAAATAAGTCTTTTATCTGTTCTGGATGGATGGATGGAAACCTATATTTGATCAAACCAAAGATGTACTCGCTGCTTGACACTGAATTAATAGATAACTCTAAAAGGTTGAAAGTTTCTCACTCTAAAAGGTTGAAAGTTTCTCACTCTAACAAGGTGTATCTTTGGCATTTAAGACTTGGTCATATTAATCAGGATAGGATTCAAAGATTGGTGAAAGACGGTCCTCTAGAATCTCTGGAAGAGGTACGTCTTCCTCAATGTGAGTCTTGTCTAGAGGGTAAGATGACTAAGAGGTCTTTTGGAGCTAAGGGTACAAGGGCTCAGGAGCTTTTAGAAATTATGCACACTGACGTATGTGGCCCCATGAACGTCACAGCACGAGGAGGGTTCGAGTATTATATCTCCTTTATAGACGATTACTCGAGGTATGGATATGTGTATCTGATGCACCGTAAGAGGGAAACCTTTGACAAGTTCAAAGAGTATCGTGCGGAAGTGGAAAAGCAATTGGACAAATCTATAAAGACACTTCGATCTGATCGAGGTGGCGAATACCTCTCCAACGAATTTCTAGCACATCTTGTAGAGAACGGGATATTATCCCAATTGACTGTACCTAGTACTCCACAACATAATTGTGTAGCTGAAAGGAGAAATAGGACCTTGTTGGATATGGTACGGTCCATAATGAGTTATTCAACGCTGCCATTATCATTTTGGGGATATGCTTTACAAACAGCGTGCTATATTCTGAACGAGGTTCCAAGTAAATCAATTCCCAGAACTCCTTATGAATTATGGCGTGGCAAGAAGCCCTCCCTTGGACATATGAGAATATGGGGCTGCCCGGAACATGTACTGGATGGGGATGCGAAGAAATTGGAACCAAGATCAGAATTGTGCATATTTGTAGGGTATCCAAAGGGAACTAAAGGAGGTCTGTTCTACAACCCGAAGGAATAAAAAGTCGTTGTCTCAACCTATGCGACATTCTTAGAGGAAAGTCACATGAATGACTTTAAACCTCGAAGCAAAGTAGTGCTAGAGGAGTTATCGGGTGAAAGAACTGCTCCACAGATCTCGGTCTTGGACGCAAGTCCGAATTCCGTTGAAAGACCTGCAGACGATCAACAATTTAGGGTGCCTCGTCGTAGTGGGAGGGTTTTAAAGAAACCTAATTTCTTCATGTATGATGCTGAGGTATACCAGGTCGAGGCTCATGAGCATGAAGATGATCCGGTCACCTATGATGAAGCTATGTTGTTTCTAAATCTTGGAAACAGGCTATGAATAATGATATGGATTCTATGAAATCCAACTCTGTTTGGGAACTTGTAGATTTTTCGGATGGGATAAAACCCATTGGATGCAAATGGGTCTACAAAAGAAAGAAGGATGCGGAAGGGAGAGTGGAAACTTTCAAAGCTAGACTAGTTGCAAAGGGGTACACACAAAAGGCTGGAATCAATTACGATGAAACCTTTTCGCCTGTTGCTATGCTGAAGTCTATCCATATTCTTTTGTCCGTTGCTACGGCTCTCGATTACGAGATCTGGCAAATAGATGTCAAGACGGCATTCTTGAATGGACATCTTGAAGAGTGTATCTATATGATACAACCCGAAGGGTTCGTAGCGAAAGGCCAAGAAAGAAAAGCCTGCAAGTTGCTTAGATCTATTTATGGATTAAAGCAAGCATCCCGCTCATGAAACTAGATGTTTGATCAAGCGATTAAGATATTTGGTTTTGAGCAGAACGTTGATGAACCCTGTGTTTATAAACGTATTAAGGATGAAAAAGTGGTCTTTCTGATACTCTATGTCGATGATATACTACTCATTGGGAATGATGTAGGGAACTTATCATCGGTCAAGCTTTGGTTACACCAACAGTTTGACATAAAGGACTTGGGAGAAGCTAATTATATTCTAGGCATTCGTCTCTTCAGAGATCGAAAGAACAAAATGATAGCGTTATCCCAAGCTTCATACATAGATAAAATAATTGACAAATATACAATGTAAGAGGCAAAGAAAGGTACACAACCTTCTATTGCTAGTCTAACTCTTTCATTGGATGACTGTCCTAAGACATCGAAAGAAAGAGAGCGTATGAGTAAGGTCCCTTATGCATCCGCTGTGGGTAGGCTTATGTATGTTATGCTTTGCACTCGCCCGGACATATGTTTTGCAATAGGTATGGTGAGTCGATATCAAGCGAATCCTGGAATCAAGCACTGGCAAGCAATAAAGCATATACTCAAGTATCTTAAGAGAATGAGGGATTATACGCTGGTGTATTCTGAAGGGGACCTAACACCCGTAGGATATATGGACTCAGACTTCCAGACTTGTAAAGATTCGAGGAAATCGACATCTGGATCAGTGTTTTTGCTCGGAGGAGGCGCCATTGTATAGAGGAGCGTGAAGCAGGGCTGCACAGCTGACTCTACTATGGAGGCTGAGTATGTGGCTGCGGCTGAGGCATCTAAAGAAGCGGTTTGACTCCGTAAGTTCTTTAGAGACCTTGAGGTCATTCCGGGTGTTGACAAGCCTATCACACTTTATTGTGATAACACTGGGGCTATTGCCAACACAATGGAATCTCGACACCATAAGAGGACCAAGCACATAGATCGGAGATATCATATTATTAGAGGGCATATGGAGACAGGATAAGTAGATGTATGTAAGATCGCGTCTGAGGATAACATTGCCGATCCCTTTACTAAGATTTTGGTAGCTAGAAGCTTTGGGAGGCACGTAGAGGCGATGGAGATGCGTAACATGGCACATCTACTGGCTTAGGGCAAGTGGGAGATTGTTAGGAAATGCTCTAAGCATTAGAGACATTTTGATGTATTTATTTTGAACTGGATAATAAAATTATATATAGAGGTTATTCATTACATTGCTATCTGTCCTCGTTTTATTTACATGTTAAAAAAAATATAAGCAAATATGGCTCCCTGACTGCTCGTGTTAAACTGTTAGAAAGTTGCATGCAATGGACTTCTGTATGCAAGAAGACAATGTTCTAAAGTAAGCGGTCTAAACTATGGTCTGTAGTCTATGGGGTTAGACTGAGCATCTAACTCATGTTAAGACTATTATGTTGTCTAAAGTCTTGGAGGGGACGGTTTTTCTTGACTGTCTGGAGCATAGACTCCCAAATAGAGACATAGATATGTTGCTTGGTGGTGACATATTAGACTGGAACTAAAGCATGATTGATCTACGAAGTCCTCTTTGAGTGGATCGATCTGCTTTTGACGTTCATTGTGCAGTAACCTTAATCCTGAGTAAATGGATAGTTCATGTACATGACTTGTGTACTTTGATGTTCCAATGGCTAAAGCGTCTCAGAGGTAGTAAGCTTATAGACCAGTTCGTTGGATGCATGACTTGTATACGATGAAGGGTTCGTCTACAGATATCGGAATCATAGCTCTAATGAGGAGTCAAGGGTATCCTCTTAAAGACATTATACTGAATGTGAAAATGGACAAGGCCTTGGGTCGTCTGCTGGGCAGATGACTTCTTATTCACATATGGTGAATAATCATTTTCTTTATTCAATAGTATAATGGAACTTTAAGATAGCCTGATCAGTAGGATTAAACGGACTTTGGCCTAAGGCTGATCATGGATATCATATGAGGGTTCTACATACATGACAAGGTCATTGGACGATAGCTTATCATAGGCTTACGTAATACGGTATATAATTGGGAGTTCAGTTTCAGATTTATAGTGGTGTGACTCTGAAATTAGTGATCATATGATTGAGTTGTTCGGTAAAGAATGATGATCATATGGGTTTGTGGGAGCCCGATTATATATGTCCAATTAGTCCCTCTACTAGCTCCATATAATTCCTTAACGTTTGGCAAATTGATTTGTGTATGCTATTGGCTAGTTTATTATGCATGGATGGTGTTGACATAGGATTAGGATGGTCCACAAGATTCTCTCCGGTTGAATTCTGATTTTGTTTTGGATAATAGAGTACACAATTATTCGAACTCCAAATAAAGTTGCCATGATTTTATTTGAGATTGGATTGGAGTTGTAGAAAATTATCCATGAGAACAAGAATTAGAAATTACAACTGTTTTATGGATTTTGAAATTTGAATTTTGAATTTTGAATTTGAAATTTGAATTTGAAATTTGAATTTGAAATTCGAATTTGAAATTTTAATTTGAAATTGAAATTTGAAATTTGAAATTTGAAATTCAAATTTTGAATCACAGTCCAAGTGGGATACGAATTTGTTGTGGTAAATCTACAAGGAATGAAATTCGAATTTGAGTTGGATATGAAGAGGAAAATCTTGTTTGAATCATACTTGAATTTTGAACCCAAATCCTAACCAAATATAGACGAAAATTTTGAGGATTATCCTCAATGAATTTTCAGATTTTTGTGGATAAGGTTCAAAGAAAATTTCAAGTTTCAATCCCAGTTTAATTTGGATTCTCTCCTCCCTGATAATGGCCGAATTTTTGGAGTAAATCTCCTACGAAATTTTCGGTTATTTTGGATAAGGATGAGATAAGATTCAAGCTTGAAAATCCTAGTGGAATTTTGATTCTCCCTTATCCAAAAGTGGCCAAAATTTTGATGGAGATTTTCCCCTTGGATTTTCAGATTTTTTGGTTGAAAAAAGGGAGATAAAATTCTAGTTAAAATCTTGTTTAGATTTGGATTGGAATTATCCTAAAGTGGCCGAATTTATTGTTAGGATTTTCCTCTTGGAAAATTCAAATTTTGTGCTTGTGGATAAGGGAGAATATCTTCTCCTAATCCAATTCGAATTCAGAGAATCACCTCATGTAGGTCTATAAATAGAGGTCCTGCCACTCCAGTTTTCTTAGACCACAAACTCTTAGGTGAGCAGGCTTATTATTGCACAGCCCACCGTGACAATAAGTTCTTTAGAGATCTGGGTGGTCGGAAGAAGACTAGCAGTGCTAGCATACCGATCGAGGTTCAGGGTGCCCACACACTCAGCCATTCGGGAATTGGAGAGTAGTAGAGAAGGCTAATTGGTTGAAGCCCTCCGGTCATTCTCCTCCTACAGATTGGCATCCTTGAGATATGAGTTTTAATTGTTGTTGGTTTATTGTATATGGCATCATAAGATATTTAATGATCTTGTAAAATTTTATTGTTCCGCTGCGCCACTCTGATACATTTTACCGATTTATTTTCCTACACCTATATGATATGTGCAGTAAGTTCAAGCATTATTTTTCTGCTACATAAACTGACATGTTATGTTAGGTTTATGTTTAAGTGTTATATGAAATTCATGTATGTGAGTGCTATATGCACTAAAGTGTGATTAACATAATACACACTATAAAAATTACGTTAAGAAAGAAATAATTTATGAAATGTAAATGAAAGAAAAGAAATGAGCAAAAGAAAGGATTTATTGGTGACAAGCTTATGAAAGAGCATAAATTAAAGAAAGAAAAGAAAAGTAACGAAACGAAAGAAAGAAAGAAAGAAAAAAAATGAACAAAAGAAAGAAAGGAAAGAAAATGAAAGAAAGAAAGAAAGAATGAATGAACAAACAAAAAAAAATAAAGTAAAGAAAGAGAAAGATAAGTAAGATAATAAGACTGAAAAGTTCAGGTTGGCGTACCGGCCTCCACAAGATTTACAAGGGAGGTTTTCAAGTCTATAGCCCCCACACAGAATGTGGTGCTACCCCAAAAAAGAGGTAGTTGGCTGACCCTATCCAAGGCATGGTAGCTACAATCCATCTATAAAATACGGTGGATTAAGACGATCGTGAGGTTGATTGGTGGGTCGCTCCCCCTTTTTTCCCATTAGTCTGCGTGTACTAGGTACGTCTAACCATGGGCCCACAAGAGAAAGTGAAAGAAAGAAAATGAAAGAAAAGACAAGTAAAGATCAGTGAAAGAAAAGAAAGTAAAGCAAAGAAAAGTTAAAAAACTAAGAAAAGAAAGAATAGAATGATATGATATAACAAAAAGAACGTACAATAAAAACAAAAGTTAAGCGAGAAAAGAAAAGAAAAGAATGACATGAAAGAAAAAAAGAACAAAAGAAAAATGAATATGAATGAATGAATGAAAAATAGATAAGTGTAATGAGATTTACAAGTATATATATGTTATGATATGCATAATTTGATATGTATAAGTCAATCTTATAATTTTGAGTATGTTTGTGATATTTAAGCATATATTTAATATGCTATGTGTAAATTGATATGTGTGTGTGTCATGTTTTATATGATGTTTAAGTATGATATGCTTAAGATGTCAGGCATATATTAAGTATGCTATGTTGAAATTATGTGATATTTAAGAATATTAAGTATGAAAGTTTATTCATGATGTTAAAGATGTTAAATATGTGTACGATGTTATGTATGTCAAGTATGTCTACAAAGCTAATGTTATGTATGTTAAGTATGTATACGATGATAAACATGAAATTCTATTCAAGATGTTAAAATATGTTAAAAGTATGTTAAGCACGAAAGTATGTTCAGAATATTAAGTATGTTTAAAGTATGTATAAGTATGTTTTAATGTTATGTACGTTAAGTATGAAATTTAAAGTAATGTATGATATATGTTATGTTAATGTTCTGATGCTATAGTTGGTATCAGATATGTTTTGTCCTATATGGCATGAATGATAACAAATATGTTTAAGTATGAATGTTGAGCAAGCATAACATTATACAATTACTATTCATAATGGATAGTACTATTCATGGTAATAAGCAAGCATCACATGACTAACGTTTATGTTATGCATACGAGATGTTATAACTATTACGCATATGCCGATATGCATAAGCCAATCCTACTATGCTAAGTATGCTCTATAGGATGTTAAATAAGTATGTTAAGTTTAAATGTAAATGTTTAAGTAATGAATGATATGTGTATGCAGTGTTAATTAAGTACGAAAGTATGTTATGACGTCAAGAATATGTTAAGTAAATGTAAGTATGTTTACGCTACTTAAGTATATGCATGAAGTTTATTGTATTTAGGTATGATAAGTACATTCATGATGTTAAATGTGAAAGTATTTTCACAATGATAAGTATGTTAAATATGTTGTGTTTACGAGGTATAAACATACATTAAGTATGTTATGTTCCAAGTATGTTATGTTTACGATATGTAAACATCTGTTAAGTATGATATGTTTCCACACGTTAAGTATGCTACGTGGAAAATATGATATGTTTACAATGTAAGATATGTTAAGTAATGAAAGTAAGATCAAGACATTAAAGTATGCTAAGTACGAAAGTATGTTTATGATGTTAAGTATGTTTAGAGTACATTAAGAATGTTTACGGTGATAAGTATGGAAGTAGAATCATGACGTAAGTATGTTCAGACATGTGCAAATATGTTGGCCACACTATATACAATAAGTATAAATGTGAAGTAATGTAAGGTATATGTAAATGTTCTGATGCCACAGTGGTATCAGATATGTTATGTTTAAAAAGGTAAGAATATTAATATGCCATGAATATATGTTTGAACTTACTGAGCCTGTCGCTCACAAGTTTGTTTATGTTGCAGGTAAGCATCCTACATGACGATAAGACAAGTGATGGATGACGAATGAGATCTGCATATGCCAAGGGACTGGGCAAGGGTTATGGTACTACTATGAGTCTTCCGCTGAGCTGTTTAAAAGAGGAATGAAAAGAATATTGAAACGATGTTTTATGATGTATATCAAGTTACGATAATGTAAAACATTACTTTAGTAAATGTTTTACCACGATACGATTTGCAAGTTTAAAGTTTAAGAAAGAAAAAAAAATTATTTCTAGTTTCTCGTTAAAATGGAAAGTTAAAATGAATATGTTAAAGAAATTATGTTAAAACTAAGATACCAACTATCACAGGTAGTATCAGAATAAGTTAAAAGTAAGTTACCGACGACCCAATGAGGTGACAGTCTATCATAGTAGACTCTAAGGCTCGACTATGCTAGTACTGTTAGCCTCCTAAAAGGGCGGGCCATCACAAAATCTTCAAGAGGAGTCCAGCATCAGCTTTAGTTTTTCTTTATGGGCAAATGGGGAAATGAAACCACCTAAGTTCCCTAAAGTTACGGATATACTAGAATTTGTTTATCGGACTGAGGAACTGCAGTCGATGTCTGGTAACACAATTCTAATGTATGCTGTATGCTACGAGGAACTGATATGGACTTCTACAACACATGTTGAAGAAGGCTTATGACGAACCAAGACCGAGGCAAAAGAGGGTCAAGGTAGGAGAAGACCGAAAGAGAGAAAGAGACGTGCCAAACAGAATTAGAAGAACAATCAAGCAGAAAGAGTAGCAAGCCTAATGAAAATAGGAATCAGAATGTTAAGAATGCTCAGCGTAGACAGCTATGCTCCACCGTACGTAAAGTTTCCCCTAGTGTTAAAGAGGCCACGTGAAAAGAAGAAGAAGAAAGAAAGACAAGTACCTCCACTAGTTCTAATTTTTGAAGACGAAAATTTTTAAGGAGGGGTGATTGTGATAGACTGGAAAATTCCTACAGTGTTACCTAGGATTAAGCTAGGTTTTTCTAAGAATTTTTATGAATAGAAAGTAGAATTACACTATGTTTATAAATAAACAGAAAAAAGTAATAATAATAATAAATAAATGTTTTGGAGGAATTGAAATCTCCAAAAATAGTTAAAGAATAAAGTTCATGATTGAGAAAGTGATTTCGAACCAAAACGCTAAAAATGGAATGGTTTCGGTATCTAAAAAAGATAAGATATAAGAAATGGCAAGTCAAAGTAAAGATAAGATAAGATAAGTATTTTAGGGTTTTTAAGAGTTTCGAGATTGGATTAGATCAAACCGATTGTACAGGAGGCGTTAGAAACCTGCCTACACGATTTCGATAAAGTTCCGATTAGTTTGACTTTTGGTCAAAATTTGACTCTGGATAAATATAATGAAGACAAAATAGATGATATCATAATTGATTTATTTCTTTTAAAGAAATGTGGTATTTGGACCCAATGATTATGGTTTAAAGTAATTTTTATCAGGAGACATGCAGTATTAAGAAATTGGTCAAGATGACCTTTTTCTTGATATAAAACTGATATATTTGGATTCAGAATGCTCAAATTAGCCAATTGGGCACAAAAAATAATTTTTGACCGGGAATTCGCAGTATCGGAAACTGTCAAGATGACCTTAGATGAGAATAAAACTAATATATTTGGGTTCAGCAAACCCAAATTAGTCAGGATAACCCATGTTGAAATTTTAGACAAAAAAAGTATATATAAGGGCGGAAAATTAGAAAATTTAAAAACAGGCCCATAATTTTCTCTCTCTTTCTCTTTCTTCCCCCTACACGAAATGAATAGTAATCGACCACCGGAAACAGTGTTCATTTTTGACACTGCCAGTCTTGGAAAGCTCTCGCCGAGCCGAGTCCAACGGTGGGTCGAGTCGACGGAACCGACACTGGAGGGACCCGCAGCGCTGCCTGAAACCGCCGGCCTTCAGAAAATTCAAATGTCGTATCTTCGCCGTCTGACGTCCAAATGCCACGATTCCGGTCCCAATAGATTCATGGTGAAGAGTAAAACAAAACCCAGGTCTTGTTTCAGCTCAACGGCCGCCCAATCACACAGCCAAAGCTCGCCCGTCGCCGTCACTGTCGTGGAATCCGACGATTCCAGCGGAGTTGAGTGACGTGGTGGGTATCAAAAGACTCAAAGTGATGCGTAGATCAAAAGGCCCAAATCAATTTTGAGCAAAAACAACTAGAAAACATAGATTTAAGCTCACCGCTGCCGTCGCTCTTTCGGGCGTTAGTTTCCAATAATATGAACTTCAATTGGTGAAATTGACACCACCAATGAGTTCCTCATGTCGAGATCCACGAGATGGTGACCTCCTTGTTCATCGCTGCCGCCGGTCAACGCCGATCAATGGCAAGTCAACATTGATTAACGGTGGTCGATGCTAGTCAACGGTGACCCGGACCCTAAAATTTGAAGAATGGCCCGTTGGCCTATTTTCAATGTTTTGGACACATCCGCAGCGTTGGAATTGCAAGATGGAATTTCAAATGTAAAGAATAGAGAATCAAAGTTTGGTTACGCGAGATCGAACAGCTCCGTCGATCGCCGATTGGAGTCAACCCACCCAATGGACGTCGTTGAATGACTCCAGTAGTGATTTCAACTATTTTAATTCCTCAATTTATTAATTGAGATGATTAATTGTTAATTATGGACTATTTGTATGAAAAATGGTTGAAAAAGAAAATGTGTGTAATGTGAAGATTTTTACGTAAAAAGTTGAGCTTTATGTAAAAATATAGGCCTCTGGTATAGTACGTGGTAGAATAATAATAGGTTAGATGGTTTCGAGGTGTTTCCTAAACGCTGGGAACCCAAAAATTAAGCAAAAATGCTGCCAAAATTTCAAAAATGGCACAAAAGGGTATTTTAGGAAATGAGGGTAAAAATGTGGTCGGGATGGAAACTCGAGCCCCCTCGGTGATTTAGGCCTGAAAAAGAGGATTGACGACCTAGGGTCGGAATAGTGCCACCCGAGGATCGATGAATAGTAACCTGAACATTTCGGTAATTAATGTTGAAAAAGCTCGAAAAGGCTTAAGAAAAATTATTTTATGATTTTTGGGCTTAGAAAATCCAGTCTAAGCAATAAAATGAAAATGATACAGCCCAAAGACCCATTAGAGGCAAAACGGTCATTTTGACCGAAAATTTCAGGAATGATAGAAAAGGATCCTAATGAACTTAGAATGACTTAATTAAGATCCTAAAGGCCAAAGCCAAGTTGTAAGCCAAAGAAAAGCAAAGTTATGATGAGAAAATCCCACTAGGGGTAAAAGTGTAATTTTGCCAAAAGTTCGGGATACAACAGTCATTTTACCAAAAACGAAGTTATAAATGGGATATTAGACCCCTAAGTTTATGATCGAGAAATGAAACATAGAATTTTTACGTTTTCATAAGTTTTATGTATAAAGTAAAGATTATAAATAACCGTTATTATTATTTCGGTTATAAGAACCCAATTCATACGCGACAAAGGAACGTCTGCGGATCCAAAAGCGAAGAAGGAGATACGAGTAATGTATTTGTAAGTACAGACATTTAATTGTCTACTCACAAACTAATTTGCCATAGGATTGTGTTATGATGTGATGTTGTGAAATGAAGTTACAACATGTTTTCTTTTTTAGTAAAAGAAATATTTACAAGTGATGAAAATTTTTTGATTAAGCTTTATATAAAAGTTGTGCTCTATGACATGTGACATGATAATCTAACATGTTCACGAGGTTAGAAAAGAACGAAAAGTTAAAGAAAAGAAAGATAAGAAAGATGAAAATAAGTAAGATAATAAGACTGAAACTTTAAGGTTGACGTACCGACCTCCCCAGAAGTGAGGTTTAAGAATAAGAATAGCCTCCACCCCAGAAGTGTGGTGCTACCGCAAGAATATGGTAGTTAATGGCTCAATATGCTACCCCCAAGATAGGTAGTTCAAAGATTGACCTTGGGGTTGATTGGTGGGTCGCTCCCCCATTGGTTTGCGCACATTAGGTACGTTCAACCACGGGCCCACAAGTGAAAGATAAAGAAAGAAAAGAAAAGCTAAGAAAAGCTAAGAAAATAAAAGAAAAGAACAGAACAGAAGAATAAGAGAGAAAGTAAGAACAATGAGAAGAAGAAGAAAAAAATAAGTAAGCATAATATGACTAACCTTTGTTTTTAGTTGACAAGTTTATGTAGAGTTTTATTTGTATGTCATGTTTATATAAAGTTTAGCATGTATATAAGTTTTAGCATGTAATGTTTTATATGTATGTTTGTACTTACTAAGCTCTAGCTCACTAGTCTGTTCGTGATGTAGGTAACAAGAGTAAGTTGCCTACATTATGAAAGAAGAAACAGATAGGCTGGCAGACAGATTCCCAGAGTGTCATGGGGTGGGTTATGGTTTTCACTATAATTTTCTACTGCAACTTAAAGTAAATGTATATGTTATGTAAAGAAAAGAGATAAGGTTTAATGTAAGTAAGTTTATAAAGTATTTCAATTATGTTTTTTGAAAGCTCATACGTTTAAATCAAGTTTAAGTTTTAAAAGAAAAGAAAATTATCAGTAATTTTTCAAAAATTGCTTCCGCAAGTTAAAATGACAAAGTTAAGATTAGTAAGTTTAAAGATATAAAAAGTAAGTAAGTTAAAGTAAGTTTTTCCTAAAGTAAGATAAAGAAGAGCAAAGTTAAGAAGAGTTAAAGTTTTAAGTAGACGGCTCGAGTGAGTCAGGTCACCCACAAGATATGGCATCAAAGCCCAAGTTAAGTTACCTACATTGGTACCAGAGCAAGTTTAAAAGTAAATTAAGAAAAGCAAGTTTAAGAAGAGTAAAGATTAGAAAAGTATAATTAAGTATGGTTAAAGTTTAAAAGTAAGTTTTAAGTCAGGGTGGTACGGACGCGCTCTCTACACGGAAGCTCCTTTACACTTTTCTGTCCACTCGTACTTCCTTTCTTTACGTGTAAGGGCCGTGAGAGGTGTAGCAAGTCGTGTGAATCCTTCTACGAATCTCCTATAATAGCTGGCTAAATCTAAGAAACTCTGTATTTTGGTCATGTTCCTAGGTGCAGGCCATTCGTTGATCGCCTTCACTTTGGCAGGATCCATGGCGATTCCTTCTTTAGAGATTATAGGTCCTAGGAAATGCACTCTATCTAACCAAAATTCGCATTTAGAGAATTTCACATAGAGTTGGTGCCTCCTTATCATATAAAGAACGATCCTCAAGTGTTCTTCATGTTCGTCACAAGTCGTTGAATATATAAGTATGTCATCGATAAATACAATGACAAACTTATCTAGAAATTCCTTGAAGACTCGATTCATTAGGTCCATAAACGTAGTTGGAGCATTTGTCAACCTAAATGGCATCACAAGGAATTCGTAATGATCGTAATAGGTCCTAAACACTATTTTTGAGATACCACTTTCCTTGATCCACAGCTAATGATATCCTGATCATAGATCGATCTTGGAGAATATTGCTTTACCTTTGAGTTGATCGAACAAGTCGTCAATTCTAGGTAACAGATACCTATTCTTGATAGTTACCTTGTTTAACTCTCGATAGTCAATACACATATGGAACGTTCCATTCTTCTTCTTGACAAACAGCACTGGAGCATCCCACGGGAATAGCTCGGACGTATAAATCCTTTGTCAAGAAGCTCTTTTAATTGCACTTGTAGCTCCTTTAACTCTACCAGTGCCATTCGATATGGCGTCTTTGAAATTAGTGTGGTTCCTAGCGTCAATTCAATCTCAAAGGAGATTTCTCGTTCTGGCGGCAGTCCAGGTAATTCTTTTGGGAAAACATCGTGAAACTCGTTCACAATAGGAACATCTTCAGGTTGAATCTTCTGCTCCTCCGTCACATCTACTATGTAAGCTAAATATCCAACACCACCACTAGATATTAGCTTTCTTGCTCTCATCGAGTTGATCATCGTCTTCCTCATTTTATGTGACGAGTCAACATATTCGAAGTTATCTTCCTGATTGAGTCGAAATACTATTTTCTACTTCCGGCAATCGATCGTGACTAGATACTTTCCTATGAAATCCATTCTTAGGATTGCGTCGTAATCAGCTAATTTCATCACGATCAATTCCACGTATAACTCCCTATTTGCCACAATTATTGGTATATGAGGTAACTAGTAATTGGACATCAACACTTCGCCTGTTGGTAGAGCCGTTCTAAATGTCATACCCATGCTATCATTAGGATATCCTATTCTATCCGCAAATTCGTATGAAATAAATGAATGTGTGGCTCCAGAATCAAATAAAACAGATGCCAAATGATTAGCGACAGAAAGCTGACCTGTCACTATATTAGACGTCACAGCTTCCGTATCCTCTTTAGTGTATACCATGACCCGAGCATTTGCACGAGGCATGCATTCCGGTCTTTCTTGTGTCTCTGAAGGCCCTTTAATTTTAGCCTGAAGTGCATGAGCTTAGGAACGTTGCTACTGTGACTGAAACGTACCCTACACATTTTGCCGATTTTTGGGGCAATTTCTGATAAAATGGCCCTTTCTTTCACATTGAAAATAGGCGTTTGGAGCATATTTGCATCGGCCTATGTGCCTTTTTCCCCACGTAATGCAGTCGCGAACAATAGATAGGGCATTAATGTTCATCCTCCATTGCTGATTCGGGTTATTTTGATTTCGATTTTGATTTCCAGCAAAATTTCCTTTTTTTTTGCCTTGCGACTGTTGGCCTGGAGTGCTTGATTGACTGCTTACTACCTTGTCTAACCTGGATTTCCGCTTGAGCAGCTTTAGCCAAGACTTTTTCCTTCTTCTTAGCATCCCAGATTTTCTCTTTTTCTTCTCTTTGTCGAGCTAAATGGTACTCGACTCTCAGAGCTCGACTGACACAATCAGCCATCGTAGTGGGTGGTGTTAACCCACTATCTACCAATGCCGAGATGTCAGGTCAGAACATCTCAGGCATCTTTTGGATTTCCTCCCTCTTAGTAGGGACTACATATGGACATAATTGGGACACTTGGTCAAACTTCTGATAGACATCACTTACTATCATGCTCCCCTGCTTCAGCTCCACAAACTCCCTCTGTTGAGGTCGTAATAATGCGGGGTTATAGTATTTCTTATTAAATTTTTTTAAGAAATCTATCCATGTCATCATGGCCACTTTCTTCTTAATTTGGTGGTATCCCACCAAAACCTTACATCCTTCTTCAACACAAAAGATGCACACATGACCTTCTCTTATTCCGTTAGATCCATAAATTCCAGGACCATCTAAATCAAGGAAAGCTATTCCTCTACTTCTAAAGGGTTTGTAGAGCCTTCAAATTTCGATGGCTTTATCCATCGAAATTGCTCGTACAATGGCTCCTGATTTACTCGGGGTTGAGATTGGGGTTCTAATACTACTTCAGGAATAACTGGCGGCACTGCTTGTTCAGTTGCAGCCATTTATGAGGTTTGGCCTCCTTCTTGGCCTTACCTCTGTTCCTTTTGCTCTAAACATTGTCTTAGCTCAGCACTTTCCTTCATCTGAGCTTCTATAAAGGCTTGTAATTCATCAACCCTTTCTGAAAGGACAGGATACCCTCTCATATTTCTTGGGTTTTGCATATTTACCATCTTCTCTATTTTCTAAAGTTGTATGAAAATCAGTCATTAGATTTTCATCAAGCATATTTTTACAACATAAGTAAAAATAGATTTCAAACATTATATAATTTCATAACATATGATTTCACAGCATTTATATACATATCAACTTTAAGGCTTTTTTCTCAAGGCCCAGAACTATAGGAAATTCTTCCTGATCTTCCTCTTCCTTATTCGAGCCATTCCCGATCCTGGATGGTGTTCCCCTAATGGGACTCATCTCATCACGTCGCATAGATGGGCTAGCCTCATGGTCATTAGCCATAGGTCGTGCTCCATAAAGACGATCTAATATTGCCTCTTGCAATGTTTGTTCACGCCTATTGCGCACCATGCGCTCCAATAATAGCTCTTCCTCCGCATTACTACTGTGACTATAAACTCCCGTAATGTAAGAGGATATAGTGGGGTTACCCTCTGTTGTAAATCTATCGTAAACCTCTTCCAAAATATATCATTAAAATCCTCATCAATGAGGTTAGATAGGGGACATCTTCTCACAATGTTCTCCTCAAACGTACTATATAAGTGAAGACCGTATCACTAAGCAGCATCTGTAGTCTCTCTGCTTGGAGAACAAACTCTTTGATATCTGTGTATCTGGGTAAGGCAGGTAGTGGCGGTGGCGGTGTCGCTGCCCTGCTCTTTAGAGGGTCTGGAACTAGTGCAGGACTCTTAAGCGGAAACTGCTATATCATAATATGCCTAAACTCAGTCCAGTTAAGCCCTAATAACATGTCCTGGTCACAATACTCCCAGAACATTTGTGCGTCTCCATGAAATGTGCCAACTGCCAACATAACCCAATAGTCCTCATCAATGTCGCATTGGCATATGATCATCTCCACATCATGTAGCCAATCTCTAGTAGCAATCCCCTATTACCTTCCCTCGAAGGTGGGTGGATGACTACCTCAAAAAGTATGCACAACACGAGCTGAAACTCTGGCTCCTACATTTGGACGCCTTCCGACAACTGGAATGTCTATCTCGACTGGTGGATTAAGTACCGATCGATGAGGTGGCACTCGGATCGGCGACAATACCCTAACCTGTGGTGCTGGTGACTCAAGCGTCGATAGTGTATGTACTGAACATTGGGACATGGATGGCCTAATGATAGACCTAGTCCATACCCTGATCAGTCCTCTCGGTTTATACAGCTAACGTCGCACATATGGTGGCCTAGTCATCGTATATCCTATGAAATATTACCATCGGATAAACAAATAGCTAACTATCTTAAAGAAGACTAACTTACTTAGATTAACGAGCAGGTTGGGCTTTGTGCCAGCAAGGATATGGTCAACTGCTTTGATACCAACCTGTGACGCACCCAATTTTGGCCACACAAAACTATTACAATCAAACTCTGTAGTCGATTGAAACAGCCTGTGAACCTCATTGGGTCACCAAAAATTCACTTTTACTTTTAAACTCTCTTCTTAAAGAGACAAATTTTTACACCGTTTTTTTTTTAAATACTTTCTTGCATGAAAGCCTTTTATGAAAGCCATATAAAATTTAAAACTATACTTTAGTTGTCTTTTGTAATACAACATAATTTACATAATTACATTGTTACAATTCAGTATCTCAAAATACATTTTCTTCATATTCCTTTTTCAAAGCTCAGCAAAAGACTGGTAGCAAGACCATAATCCACAGTAGAATTCCCTATCCCAATGGCATCGCATATCCTACCGCCATCTAGAGAAATCTACTGGACAGGTTGCTTACCTACAGCATGAACAAACTAGTGAGCTAACAGGCTCAGTAAATTCAAACATACATACTATGAATCGTATAGATCCAAAAGTATCAATCATAAAATTTCTTATGAATAGTACTATTTATCCATAAATAGTAATTTTTAACTTTGATCAGTCAATAGTAACTTTGACTTTATTAGTACTATTTACGTCAACTTTGACCAAGTATACTATACGTAAAGTTAGTGTCGGTTATGCTCAATCATGCTCATTTATGGCTTTCATTCAGAATTTGGTCGTTATCTTTATTATGTTCTAGTTTTGGGCCTGTAGTGGCCGTACTGATAGTGTGTGCTGACTGTGAGGGACCTGGGGAGCTACCCTTTCAGGCCAATCTTCCACAGTCTATCATCACCCGAAATGGTTATCATGTCCTCGAAGGACTTATAAACCCCCACCTTACTGGAAGCCGGTACGCCAGCTTTGATTTTATTACTATCTTTCAATTATAGTTCCGATCGGGTGACATTAATCATTATCTCAAAGTTAGGAACCCTTAATGCCCGTAAGTCTTTTCACATTTTCTCATTTATATGTTTGTCTTAAATTTAGTCAGACTTTAGTGTCGTGGCACCTCTTTCGGTAGTGTACTCACAATACATTTCTCAAGCTTATCAGTTCATTAGGGGTGTTAGTTTGACTACACCCTAGTGCCCGTATGACTTTGCAACTAATATATAAATAGTACATAATTCAACATCACAGTATTTTATGTTGCAGACAATTTAAATATCTGAACTTACCGCACATAGCACTTAGACATAATAGTCTATTCATGTTGCAGACATAGTAATCCTTGAACTTACCAGAACTGTGCTAACGTCCAATCTCTGACTTCCTTTGTAGTGCCTTTATCACCTCTAGTTTGGGTCCTACAAACAAAATATTAACTATTAATTCCCATTATCATTTATCACTTTGCATATATTCATTTTGTTCTCAACATCACAATGAATTTCATCTCTCTAGGTGGTACACGGCTATGTCCAAGCCCGTGTAACTCTCAGGTCTTTCCCACACGTTTGTGTAATTCAGTATCTACCCGTGTAATAGTACACAACTTAATACACGCCCATGGCCAAGCCCGTGTACCTCTCAGGTTTTTCTCTCACATGGTCGTGTAATTCACTATCTATCTATGTAACAGTACACGACCTGATACGTGCCGTGTTTAAGCCCGTGTACTTCTGTGTTTTTCTCTTATACGATCGTGTAATCCCTTATTTGCCCATGTAACAATGCACGGCTTGATGCACGCCCGTGTTTAACCCCGTGTACTTCTCTGTTTTACAAATCCTTCATCACACGGCCATGTACTCAAAGGACACGCCTGTGTACTTCAAAAATTCATATTTTTAGCCTTAAAAGTCCTATTTAAATCATTCTAAGTCCTTAGCGGTCCTTTTTGAGCTTTTTCAGAAACTTTTGGTCAAAATGACCATTTTACCCCCGGTAGGTCTTGAGACCGTATTTTTCTATTCTATCGTTTTTCTAGGATTTTCTAAGCCCAAATATCATAAAATAATATTTCTTAGGCTTCGTTTCATCTTTGTAGTAGTCATTGCTACCACATACACCACTATTAGTTATCCGACCCCCGATGGCACTATTTCAACACCTAAGGTCGTTTCTTGTTTTTCTAACGTTTCGGAGTCTCAAACGAGTATTTTACTCCAGAAACGTTTGTTATCCTTTTCCCCGAGCCAAGGTCACCTAGGGCCTTGGGTTTTCAATCCGATCATAATCTTTCCCCTCATTTCCTAAAATACCCTTGTTGTCGTTTTCAAAATTTCAGCAGCATTTCCACTTAAATTTAGGTTTTCCCAGCATTACGTATACCTCAGAATCTTAGTACCTGTCACGTACTATACCAACAGCCTATTTTATGCAAAGTTACCAAACTTTTATGTAAAACTTTTTCACATTATCAATCATCCACCAAATTTCATCATTTTTCCCACACAATAGACCACGGTTTTCATAGGTGAATTAACATTAAAATTTTTCACCACAAAACTCATTTATCATATTTCAATCTTAGGGTTTCTAATGCATATTTCTACGTTAAAAACCTAAGAAAATTTCATTCCAATTCTTACACATTATCCACAGTTTTCGTGTCTAATAACCTTAAACAAAATTTTATTGTTCTTAAGGTTTTTATCAAACTTTTACACACCAAATATCATCACAAAATTTTCTATCAAATTTTCACAATCATTTCTCTCTAATATTGCCACGGATTTCTTAATGAACACAAAAGGAAAAGTGGCAAATGGAAGCTCACCTTAATAGCTTGAATCCTTGATGCTTGGATGATGTTTTAGAACAAATTTAGTGAAGAATTTTGCTAAGTTTTTAGCTTGGACAGGGGTGGAAGCTCATGGTTTCAAATGGGCAGAATATAGCCAGATTTTGCTAATTTTTCTAAGGCCATTTTCACTTGTATTTATAAGCAACTAAAGGGAGGACTAAGTTGTAATTTCTTCCAAAAAAATTGGCAACTCTCTAGGGACTTTTTGGCAACTATTTGGCTGATTATTTCCAGCCTCTAGCGACTCCTACAATAGCCCAAATCCATAAATTTTTTTCCAAATTTTGTTGCAATTTTGGCTTGATCTTGACTCTTGATCAAAGATCACAATAAATGCTAACCTTTTGATCTACCTACCACCATAAATACACATGATTTTCTCATTTATTGCATCATTAATTGATGTCATCAATGACATCATCCAATTAATTCAACATATTAATTCATGGTCAAAATTTGACCAAAAGTCAAACTGAATGGAAATTTACCGAAATCACGTAGGCGAGTTTCTGACGCCTCCTGTGCGATTGGTCTACCTTATTTTGCTTCCGTTTGACTTTTTTAGTGCATTCGGTACACTTTCTAGGGCTTTTAGCTCTGATTTAGGGCCGTTTCACCTGTTTTGGTATAGGAAAATTTTTGATCTCTGAACTCACACTCTTTATCACTGTTAGAACATTTTATTGCGTTCTAAACAGTATTATAACACAACTTTTTCATATTTTATACGTTAAAATTGTCATATACATACATTTTTAATTTTTTCGAGAATCTTAAAATTCTCGGTTATCATACTGTTGGCACCACGTAAGGTCATAGTCAGGATAACTTGTCAAATCTTCTACATACTTCACTAATCAACTAGTTACCTTGCTTTAATTCAACAAATTCTTTTTGTTGTGGGTGCAGAACAGCTTTATTATAGTACTTCTGATTGAATTCTCCTAAGAATTCTTCCCACGTCATGGTGCTTACGTTTCTTTGCATCCAAACGGTATCCCACCAGAATCGGGCATCCTTTTTCAGTACAAAGGAGGCATACAAAACTTTTTCTTGCTCAGTTAAATTCATGAATTCTAGAATCATTTGCAGAGAAGAAAGCCATTCCTCTGCCTCCAGTGGATTTGTCGAGCCCTCAAACTCTGAAGGCTTCATCTGGTGGAATCATTCGTAAAGGGGTTCTTGGCTTATCATTTGTTGGGGTTGGTGGGCTTTTTGAACCGCTGGCAGCGCTGCTTGTTCTATCGCAGTTGCATGTGAGGTTTGGCCTTCGTCTTGGCCCTGTCTCTGTTCCATTGCATCTAATCTTTGTCTCAATTTAGCATTTTCCTTCATCTGGGTTTCTAGAAGAGCTTGTAGCTCCCCTAATCTATCTGCTATTATAGGTCATCTTCCTCTTCGAGTATTCATTATGCCTACTCTTTTCCTAAAATAGCACAATGATCAAACATTATATATTTCCATAAATAAGTTTGGTAACATGGCAAAAATTTTGATCATATCATTTACTTCATAACATCCCATATCATTTCATAACATTGCATTGTATCATACATATCCTACATAAACACTCACATAGACTTTAACATTTAGGTTATATTCATCATAGCCTTTTACTCCAAACATACATATATATATACACATATACGCATATTTACACATATTTCAAACTTCAATCATCTTGTTCATTTTACCCTAATGGGAACTCTTCCGGATCTTCTTCATCATCGTCCGAGTCATCCCCAGTGGACGTTCCCTGATCACGATTCGTGTCTGTGCTATGACGCGATAAACCTGCCTCATGATCATTGGCCATCGGCCATGGTCCATATAAACACATCAATATTCCTTCCTCATGGTCTTGTTCCCACTGGTCTCTTTCTATGTGCTCCCTCAACTACACTCTTTCGGCTTTGATGGCCTTAACGACAAATTCACGTCTAGAGATGGAATAGAGTGGACTCACCCTTTTTCTTAGCTCCGTTGTGAGTCCTCTCCAAAACATGTCACAAAAATCTTCATCAGAGAAGTTAGGTAGCAGGCACCTTCTTACAACGTTTTCTTCAAATCGCGCCACATATGTGAGTATTGTATCTCCAAACATCATCTAAAATCTTTCTGTCTACTGGATAAATTCCCTGATGTCCGTAATCCGAGGTAGTGTAGGCGGTGGTACAACTTCCTCACTTGTCTGAGGAACTGGGGTCATTACCGGGCTCCTTTGGGAAAATTGCTCCCTTATGACTTGACGAAAATTGGCCCAGTTGAGCCCTAATAGCCCATCTTGGTCACAATATTCCTAACATACTTGAGCATCCCCCTAAAAGGTGCTCACAGCTAGCATAACCCAATAATCCTGGTCTATATCACATAGCCGTAGAATCATCTCTACGGCGTGCAACCAGTCTTGTACCTTAATAGACTACTACCTTCCATCAAAGGTCGGTGGCTGGCCTTCCCTGAATGCTTGAACAGCTTGGACAGAAACTCTGGTGCCTATATGCTGTCGTCCGCCTACAACTGGAATGTCAATCACTACTAGTGGAGGGATTAGATGTGGCGTTCCCAACTTTGGTTAGATGAAACTATTACAATCGAGCTCCTCTGCTGATTGAAATAGCCCGTGACCCTCATTGGGTCGCCAAAAACTCACTTTTCCCTTTAAAATTTTCTCGTCATTTTGGGGCATTTTTTTTAAACGGTGCAATAAATAAAATTTACTATGCTTATCTTTTTGAAAGTACAAACACAATTTACGTAAATATACAATTCAATTCTTTATACAAAATACATCTTTTCTTACTTTAGATCTTTACTTTAAAAGCTCAGCAGAAGACTGTTAGCAGGACCATATCTACAGTGGATTCCCTATGCCTTAGCACACGCAAGTCCCAACCGCCATCCATAGCAATCTACTGGACAGGTTTCTTACCTACCACATGAACATACTGGTGAACTACTGGTTCAGTAAGTTCAAACATAAATATTAGAAATCATATAGACTCTAAATCACGAATAATAAATTTTATCATGAATAGTACTATTTATCATGAACAGTACTTTGACTTTGACCGTGAATAGTAATATTGACTTTGATCAGGTATTATTCACGTCAACTTTGACCGAGAACACTATACGTAAAGTTAATGCCTATTATGCTCAGTTATGTTTTCTTATGGCTTTCATTTCAATTTTTGGTCATTATCTTCTTTACGTTCTGGTTTTGGGCTCCATCATATCATTGGCCGTACCGTTGTGCACACTGACTCAAAAGAACTCTGGGAAGCTGTCCACTGGCCACTCCTCCATAGTCTGTCATGGCCCGTAGCCGATAAATAAAACCCCCACCTTTCTGGAGGCCGGTACACCAACTTTGGTTTCATTACCATCTTTCTTCTGGTTCCAATCGGGTGCCTTTATCATTACGTAACGTGTTAGGAACACTTTAGTGCTCATAGCACATTCATATTCTTTCATTTATGGTGTATATTAAATTAATCACACTCTAGCACCCATAGCACAAACTTTCATAGTTTACTTATAGTACACAATTAAGACTTATCAAGTCATTTATATGTGTGTTAGTCTCATTACACTATAGTGCCCATAGCACATTCTCACACAATATACGTATAGTACATATACATAACAAGTAGGTTCAGGTTACAAACAGAAAAATGTTTGAACTTACCACAATTGTGCTAATGTCCACTTTTTGGAGTCTGTCAACGTTCCCTCGTCGTTTTTTTGGTTTGACTTCTATAACAGAAATAATCATAGATTATTTCTCATATTTATTTTATGCTTAAAACATAGCAAAAATATAAAAATTCTAAGTCCAGATCTCTAATGGTGGACTTTAAGATCTAACATCTCAGTTTTGACCTTTCTGCCAACTTTTGGTAAAATTACCATTTTGCCCTACATTCACTCTTTCATCGTAAATCCACTTTTCGTGGTCCTTGAACTCAATTTTAGCCTTTAGAATTTTATTTTAGCTATTCTAAAGTGCTCGTGGTCCTTTTCGGTCTTTTCAGAAATTTTTGGTCAAAATGACCATTTTGCCCTTGACAGGTCTTGGGACCGTAACAATTTCACTCTAACATTTTTCTGGGATTTTCTAAACCCAAATATCATAAAATAATATTTCTTAGGCTTTGATATATTTTTACAGCATTAATTGCTGCAAAACTGATGACTATTCCTCACTTGACCCTCAGATGATACTATTCCGACACCTGAGGTTGTTTCTCGTTTTTCTCACATTTCAGAGTCTCAAATGAGCATTTCACTAATCTTGAAATGTTCATCATTCTTTTCCCAAGCCTAGGTCACCGAGGGGGCTCAGATTTCCATCCCATCCACGTTTTTAACCTCGGTTCTTAAAATACCCTTATTGTCGTTTTTTCCTCTTTTCAACATTTTAGATTTCAGAGGGCTGTTTTACTATTCCTTAAAACATCCACCCTTTCTTTTCAAGTCTAACTCATCGAGGAGTCTCAGTTTTCTTTCCCGAGTATATTTTTATCCCTTATTTCCTGAAATGCCCACAATGCCATTGTAAAAATTTCAGCAGCATTTCTGCTTAAATTTTAGGTTTCCCCAGCATTAGGTACGCCTCAGAACCTTAGTACCTGCCACGTACTTTACCAAAGACCTATTTTACGCAAAGTCACCAAACTTTTACGTAAAATTTTCCCACATTACTAATCATTCAATCTAACATAAAATTTCATTATTTTTTCTCACAATTGGCCACGGTTTTCATCAGTGAATCAACACTAAAATTTTCACCACTAAGCTCATTTTATTACACTTAAATATCAAGGTTCTTAATGCATATTTCCACACCAAAAACCTAATAAATTTTCATTCTAACCCTTGCACATTGCTATGGTTTTCATGTCTAATAACCCTAGCCAATTTAAATTTTCAAGCTACCAATTGTAAAGTCTTGTTTTCACTTCAACATATTTCAATTTCACCACCAATACATAACCAATTTTCACCCTAACATGCTACCTCCCATCCTGGTACCCATGGATTTTGCATGAAACCATGTATAAAATTTGCTTGTTTCATGCTTCTAAAATGCTCTTTAACTAACATACAAACCAACCAATAACAAACAACAAAATTTAGCACCAAATTTTCATAACTCTTTTCACCCACCAAAGCCACGGTTTTGAAGAACAAAATGGTAAGAAAAGGATGCAAAATGGTGACCCACCTTGTTTGCTTGACCACTTGGTACTTAGAAGATGTTTTGATGCAAGTTTAGTGAAGAAATTTGCTAAATTTTTGGCTTGGAAAGGGAGGGAAGTGCACGATTGAAAATGGGCAGCATAAGGGCCAATTTTTCTGATTTCTAATGGCCATTCAATCGGTTTTTTATAGGCAACCAAAGGGAAGGGTTTAGTTGTAAATTTTTACAACAATTTGACAACACTTTAGGGACTTTTTAGCAAACTTTTAGGGGACTAATTAGCAACTTTTTGGCTGAATTTCCAGCCTCCCCACTGACTCCAAAATAGCCAAATTATCCCAAAATTTTGCCAAATTTTTCTTGTAATTTTGGCCTAATCCTAGCCTTCCATTCAAGATCACATTAAATGCTAGCCATTAGATCTACCTACCACCCTTATTAACCATGAATTTCTCATTTATTACATCATGGCATGATGTCATGGATGACATCAACAAATTAATTCCTTATAATAATTCATGGCTAAAGTTTCACCAAAAGTCAAACCAAATGAAAATTTATTGAAATCGCGTAGACGGGTTTCTGACGACTCCTGTGCGATCGGTTCACCTTATTTTGCTCCCGTTTGACCAGAAATCATTACCGTAAGTTTGTCGTTTTTTAGTACATTCGGTGCACCCTCTAGGGCTTTTGGCTCCGATTTGGGGCCGCTTCACCCATCAAAATTTTCCATCTCTAAAATCACACTCTTTAATACTATTAGAACATTTTATCATATTCTAAACAATATTAAAACATAACTTTTTAAATTAAAATTGTCATATACATACAATATTCAATTCTTTTGAGAACAGTAAAATTTCTTGGTTATCACATTAACCCTTCCTTATAAAATTTTCATCCTTGAAAATTTAGATCAAGTGGGGGTACAACGACTTCATTTCTTTTTTACGTTCCCACGTAGCCTCTTCAATATTGTGGTTTTTCCACAAGACATTGACTAGCAGGATCATCTTATTTCTCAGTACTTTTTCCTCACGTGCTAAAATATGAACAGGTTGTTCTTCATACGTCAGATCCTCTTGTACCTGATTAGGTTTGTGCTTTAATACGTGTGATGGATATGGTACATATTTTCTCAACATTGATACATAGAAAACATTATGTACCAGCGACAGTTCAGGAGGTAATGCCAACTTATAGGCAACCTTTCTAATGCTTTCGATAATCTCAAATGGCCCAATATATTTTGGAATTAATTTTCCTTTCTTATCGAAACACATTATCCCTTACATTGGTGATACTTTAAAAAATACGAAATCCCTTTCGTTGAACTCAAGGGATCTTTGCCATTTGTCCGCATAGCTTTTCTGTCGACTTTGTGTGATCTTCATTCACCTTTGTATTTTCACAATCGCATCTGATGTTTCCCTTACAAAATTAGTCTTGTGCAGCTGCTTTTCTCACAGATCGTATCAGTGAATAGGTGATCTGCATTTTCGCCCATATAAAGCTTTATAGGGTGCCATTCCTATGGAAGCTTGGTAACTATTATTATACTAGAATTCTACTAACGGTAGCTTCTTATTCAAAACTCCCAAAAAATCTATGATGCAGGCACGAAGCATGTCTTCCAATGTCTAAATAGTTCGTTTAGATTGCCCGTCTGTCTGAGGATGGAAAGCTGTACTGAGTCGTAGTTCTATCCCCATGGCTTCTTGCACACACTTCCAGAAACTCGAAGTGAATCGTGCATCTCGATCTGACACTATAGACTTAGGAACACCATGTAATCTAACAACATGGGTTACATAAAGGTTTTCCAACCTTTCCAGTGAAAACGTCATACTCACTACTATGAATCGTGCCGTTTTTGTCAACCTATTAATGATGACAAAAATGGCGTTATAACCCTCTCAGGTCATTGGTAATCCCACTACAAAGTCTATTGCGATGTGTTCCCATTTCCATTCAGGAATTTATAGAGGTTCTAACTTACCTCCTAGATGTTGATGTTCGGCCTTAACTTTTTGGCAAGTCAAACATCGACTCACAAATTTCGCAATATCGTTCTTCATCCCTTTCTACCAAAATTGTAACTTTAAATCCTAGTACATCTTGCTAGCTCTGGGATGAATCGAGTATGGCGTTTCATGAGCTTTAGACATGATTCGCCTTCTTAATCCTTCGTCAGCTGGGATGTGAATTCTTCCTTGATATAAAATCAATCCATCCTTGGAAATCCATTTCTGAGGATTTACTAGGTTTGGATCTCATTTTTAAGCCTCTCTAATGTCCTCATATAACGACGAATCTAATTAGAGTGTAGCCAATTTTCCATATATTAGCTCCAATTTCAACGAGTTAATCTCTTGCTACAATGGCCTTGAGAGCTTTTTTATTGATAATTGTTGCGGGACAGTAGATTTTCTACTCAAAGCATCTGCTATATGGTTAGCCTTTCCGGGATGGTAGTGGATCTCATAATGTAATCCTTTACTAACTCTAACCATCTTCTTTGCCGCATATTCAACTCCTTTTGCATGAAAAAGTACTTCAGGCTTTGATGGTCAGTGTAAATTTGACACTGAGCTGCATATAAATAGTGTCACCAAATCTTAAGTGTGAACATTACTACAGCAAGTTCTAAGTCATGTGTGGGATAATTCCTCTCATGATCCTTTAATTAACATGAGGCATAAGCAATCACCTTGTCGTTTTGCATCAAGACGGCTCCTAATCCCACTTTCGATGCATCGCTGTATATTACAAATTTCTCTCCTTCCGTAGGAAGCGTGAGAATTGGCATGCTTGTCAATCGCTTCTTTAGCTCTCGAAAGCTTCTTTCACACTCATCAGTCCACTCGTACTTCCTCTCTTTGCGCGTAAGAGCTATGAGAGGTGTAGCGAGTCGTGCAAATCTCTCTACGAATCTCCTATAATAGCCAGCTAAACCTAAGAAACTCCGTATTTTGATCACGTTCGGAGGTGCAGGCCATTCGTTAATCGCTTTCACTTTTGTAGGATCCATAGTGATTCCTTCCTTGGACACCACGTGTCTGAAAAAATGTACTCTATCTAGCAAAAATTCACATTTGGAGAACTTGGCATAGAGTTGGTGCTCCCTTATCATACAAAGAACAATCCTTAGATGCTCCTCATGCTCCTTGTGAGTCTTTAAATATATAAGTATGTCATCGATAAATACAATGACAAACTTATCTAAGAATTCTTTAAAGACTCTATTCATCAGGTCCATAAACGCGGCTGGAGCATTAGTCAATCCAAATGGCATCACGAGGAACTCATAATGATTGTATCTTGTCCTAAATGCTGTCTTAGGAATGTCGCTTTCCTTGATCTGTAACTGATGATATCCTGATCGTAAGTCGATCTTGGAGAATACCACTGCGCCCTTTAGCTGATCGAACAAGTCATCAATTCTAGGTAACGGACACCTATTCTTGATATTAACCTTGTTCAACTCCCGATAATCTATGTACATGCGAAAAATTCTGTCCTTCTTCTTGACAAACAACACTAAAGCACCCTATGGTGAATAACTCGGTCGAATGATTCCCTTGTCAAGTAGCTCCTTTAAGCACTTGCAGTTCTTTCAACTTCACTGGTGCCATGCAGTATGACACCTTTGAAATAGGTGTGGTTCCTGGTATCAGCTTGATTTCGAAGGAAATTTCTTGTTCCGGTAGCAATCCAAGCAGTTCCTCTAGAAAAACATCAAGAAATTCGCTGACGATCGGAACATCTTCTAATTGAAGGTTCTGTTCCTCCGTCACGTCCGTCACATAAGCTAGGTATCCAGCACAACCTCTAGACAGTAGCTTATTTTCCTTTAGCATGCTAATCATCATCTTTCTCGATTTACATGACGAATCTACGTATTTAAAACTTTCCTCCTTGTCAGGTCGAAACACTATCCTTCGGTTTCGACAATCAATCGTGGCTTGATATTTTCCTAAGAAATCCATTACTAGGATTACGTCATAGTTGGCCAATCTCATCACGATCAATTTCGCATATAATTCCTTATTCGCCACAATCACTGGCACATGAGGCATCCAGTAATTGGACAATAAAATTTCGCCAGAGAGTAATGCCATTCTAAATGTCTTACCCATACTATTCTTAGGATATTCTAACTTATCCATAAAATCGTAGGAAATAAATGAGTGCGTAACTCCAGAATCAAATAAAACAGACACTAAATGACTAGCGACAGAAAGCCGACCTGTCACTACATTTGACGTCCCTGCTTCCGCATCTTCTTTGGTATATGCCAGGACATGAGCATCTGCATGAGGCATGCGTTCCTGTCTTTCCTGTACTGCCAGAGTTTCCTCACATCTTGCCTATAACGCATGGGCTTAGAAGCGTTGTGGCTGTGGCTGGAATGTGCCCTGCACATTTTGCCGAGTATTTAAGCAGTTTTTGGCAAAATGGCCTTCCTTCCCACACTAGAAGTAGGTACTTAGGCCATATTGGCATTGGCCGGGATGTCTCTTCCTACATGTTGCACAGTTAGGAACATTTGATCCAGCATTATTGTTTAGCTTCCGCTGTTGGTTCTGATTATTCTGATTTCGATTTCCGAAAAAGTTGATTTTTCGTTTGTTCTGCGATTGTGAGCCTAAAACATTAGATTGTCCTGGCCTCGCATTTTGATTTGGCTTGTTACTCTGGCCAGTTGGAGCTCCCGCTTGAGAAGATTTAGCCAAGACTTTTTCTTTTTTCCTGGCTTCCCATATTTTCTCTCTCTCTTCTTTTTGTCGAGCCAAATTATACTCAGCTCCTAGGGCTCGGCTTACACAGTCGGCCACAAAAGTTGGTGGTCTTGGACCACTATCCACCAGAGTAGAAATCTCTAGTCAGAACATTCTAATCATTTTCTGGATCTTCTCTCTCTCATTAGGTACCACGTAAGGACATAATCTGGAGAGTTTATCGAATTTCTTACATACTTCACTCACCGTCATATTTCCCTGCTTTAATTCAGCAAACTATTTTTGCTGTGGTCTTAGGGACGCAGGGTCATAATACTTTTGATGAATTCTTCTAAGAATTCATTACAAGTCATTACAGCTATGTTTCTTCTCATACGGACAATATCCCACCAAAATCTTACATCCTTTCTCAAAACAAAGGACGTGCATAGAACCTTCTCTTTTTCTGATAGGTTTATAAAATCTAGGATCATTTGGATAGAGGAAAGCCATTCCTTACCTTCTAAAGGATTTGTCAAACTCTTAAACTCTAGAGGTCTCATCCTACGGAATCATTCATATAGTGGCTCTTGATTTACTATCAGTTAAGGTTCCCTGACTCTTTTAGGAACAGCAGGTGGTGGTACTACCTATTCAACAGCAGGTGCCAGTGGTAGCTGAACCTCTTCAGCACTCTGCCTTTGTTCCATCTACTCCAAACGTTGCCTTAGTTTAGCATTCTCCTTCATCTGTGCTTCTAAAAGGGCTTGTAACTCATTAACCTTTTCAGAGAGAACATGATGCCCTCTCATATTTCTTTGACTTCACATATTTACCATGTTCTCTATTTCCTATAATCGCATGAAAATCAATCATTAGATTTTCCATAAGTAAATTTCGCAAAAACATTTTAAAAAAATTTCACGAAATTCAAGGTAATCATAACACCACATCATCATAAAATATTATCATAACTCATTCAATAACTTTTGCTTCTCATTCATTTCATAATATTCACATGCATTTCAACTTTTATGGTCTTATATACAAAACGGCCCTTTTTACATCGAGTATACATATATACAGATATGTACATCTCTACACTTAATCCTCTTGTCAACCCGGATTCTCAGGAACTTCTTCCAAATCTTCTTCCTCTTCTTCCGAATCATTTCCGATATTAGGGCTTGTCTCATTACGTCGCCTAGATGGTCCAGCCTCATGGTCATTTGCTATAGGTCGAGTCACATAAAGACGATCTAACATCCCCTCTTGTAATCCTTGTTCATGCCTATTGCGCACCATGCGCTCCAATAATAAATCTTCCTCAACTTTAGCTACTATAACTATAAACTCTCACAGAGTAAGAGGATATAGTGGAGTTACCCTCTGCCATAGATCTATCATAAGTCTCTTCCAGAATATGTCACAAAAGTCCTCATCAATGAGGTTAGATAGGGGACATCTTCTCACAATATTCTCCTCAAATCTTACTGCATAAGTGAAGACTGTGTCACTAAGCAGCATCTGTAGTCTTTCTGCATTGAGAACAAATTCTCTAATATCCGTGTATCTGGGTAAGGCAGGCAGCGATGTCGCTACCCTGCTCTCCGAAGGGTCTAGAACTGGTGCCAAGCTCTTAGGCGGAAACTACTGCATCATAATATGCGTAAACTCAGCCCAGTCGAGGCCTAACAGCATGTCCTGATCGTAATACTCCCAGAACACTCGTGCGTCTCTTTGGAACATGCTAACTGCCAACATGATCCAATAGTCCTCGTCAATGTCGCATTGGCACATGATCATCTCCACCGCGTGTAACCAATCTCTTGTACCCATCGACTGTCATTTTCCCTCAAAAGTGGGTGGATGACTACCTCAAAATGCATGCAAAGCGGGAACTAAAATTTTATCTCCCATGTGTGGACACCCTCCCACTATTAGGATATCGATCTCCACAGGTGGATGCAGTACTGGTCATAGAGGTGGCACTCTCACTGGTGACAGTACCCTAGCCCGTGGCATTGGCAGCTCAGGCATCGGGGGTCTACGTACCGATCGTTGAGACATAGACTGCCTAACAACAGACCTTGTCTATACTCTGAGCGGTCCTCTCGGTCTATACAGTTGAGGTCACACATATGGTGGTCTCGTCATCGTATATCCTACAAAATATTTACCATCATGTAAACAAATAGTTAACTATCTTAAAGAAAGCTAACTTACTTAGATTGACAAGCAGGCTGTGTTTTGTACCAGGAGGGATATGGTCAAGCTGCTCTGATACCACCTGTGGCGTCCCAAACTTTGGTTAGATGAAACTATTACAATCGAGCTCCTCTGTCGATTGAAATAGCCCGTGAACCTCATTGGGTTGCCAAAAACTCACTTGTCCCTTTAAAATTCTCTCGTCATCTTGGGGCTCTTTTTTTTAAAAACAGCGTAATAAATAAAACTTACTATGCTTGTCTTTTTGAAAGTACAAACATAATTAACATAAATATACAGTTCGATTCTTTATACAAAATACACCTTTTCTTTCTTCAGATCTTTACTTTAAAAGCTCAGCGGAAGACTGGTAGTAGGACCATATCCATAGTGGATTCCCTATCCCTTTGGCACACGCAGGTCCCCGCCACCATCCATAACAACCTATTGGACAGGTTTCTTACCTGCAACATGAACATCCTTATGAGCTACTGGCTCAGTAAGTTCAAACATAAATACTAGAAATCATATAGACTCTAAATCACAAACAATAAATTTTACCATGAATAGTAACTTTGACTTTGATCGTGAACAGTAATATTGACTTTGATAGGGTACTATTCATGTCAACTTTAACTGAGAATACTATACATAAAGTTAGTGCCTATTATGCTCGGTTATGTTCTCTTATGGTTTTCATTTCAATTTTTGGTCATTATCTTTTTTAGGTTCTGGTTTTGGGCCCCATCATATCATTGGCCTTACCATTGTGCGCATTGACTGGGAGGGACTCTGGGGAGCTACCCGCTAACTACTCCTCCACAATCTGTCATGACCCGTAGCTGATAAATAAAACCCTCACCTTTCTAGAGGCAGGTACGCCAGCTTTGGTTTCATTACCATCTTTCTTATGGTTCCAACCGGGTGGCTTTATCATCACTTAACGGTTAGGAACACTTTAGTGCCCATAGCACATTCATATTCTTTTACTTATGGTGTGTATTAAATTAACCACACTCTAGTGCCCATAGCACAAACTTTCATAGTGTACTTATAGTACATAATTTAGACCTATCAAGTCATTTATGTGTGTGTTAGTCTCATCACATTATAGTGCCCGTAGCACATTCTCACATATTGTACATATAGTACATATACATAAAAAGTAGGTCCAGGTTACAGACAAAAAGATGTTTGAACTTACCACAATTGTGCTAATGTCCACTTCTTGGAGTCTGTCGACGTTCCCTCGTCATTTTTTTGGTTTGACTTCTATAACAGAAATAATCCACGATTATTTTTCATATTTATTTTATACTTAAAACATAGCAAAAATATAAAAATTCTAAGTCCGGATCTCTAATGGTGGACTTTAAGGTCTAACATCTCAGTTTTGACCTTTCCGTCAACTTTTGATAAAATTACCATTTTGCCCCTCTTCACTCTTTCATCGTAAATCCACTTTTCGTGGTCCTTGAACTCAAATTTAGCCTTTAGAATTTTATTTTAGCTATTCTAAAGTGCTCGTGGTCCTTTCCGATCTTTTCAAAAAAATTTGGTCAAAATGACTATTTTGCCCTTAACAGGTCTCGGAACCGTAACAATTTCACTTTAACGTTTTTGTGGGATTTTTTAAACCCAAATATCATAAAATAATATTTCTTAGGTTTCGATATATTTTTACAGCATTAATTGCTGTAAAATCGGTGACTATTCCTCACCCAACCCACGGATGGTATTATTTCGACACCTAGAGTTGTTTTTAGTTTTTCTCACATTTCGGAGTTTCAAATGAGCATTTCACTAATCTTGAAACGTTCATCATTCTTTTCCTGAGTCTAGGTCACTGAGGGGGCTTGGGTTTCCATCTCGTCCATGTTTTTAACCTCGGTTCCTAAAATATCCTTATTGTCGTTTTTTTCCTCTTTTCAGCATTTTAGATTTCAGAGGGACATTTTACTATTCCTTAAAACATCTACCCTTCCTTTTCAAGTCGAACTCATCAAGAGGTCTTGGTTTTCTTTCCTGAGTACATTATTATCCCTCGTTTCCTGAAATGCCCATAATGCCGTTGTAAAAATTTCGACAGCATTTTTACTGTTATAAAAATTTCGACAGCATTTCTGCTTAAATTTTAGGTTTCCTTAGCATTTGGTACACCTCAGAACCTTAGTACTTGCCACGTGCTATACCAAAGACCTATTTTACGCAAAATCACCAAACTTTTATGTAAAATTTTTTCACATTACCAATCATTCAATCCAACACAAAATTTCATTATTTTTTCTCACAATTAGCCACGGTTTTCATAGGTGAATCAACACTAAAATTTTTCACCACAAAGCTCATTTTATTACACTTAAATATCAAGGTTCTTAATGCATATTTCCACACCAAAAACCTAATAAATTTTCATTCTATCCCTTGCACATTGCCATAGTTTTCATGTCCAATAACCCTAGCCAATTTAAATTTTCAAGCTACCAATTGTAAAGTCTTGTTTTCACTTCAACATATTTCAATTTCACCACCAACACATAACCAATTTTCAACATAACATGCTACCTCCCATCCTGGTACCCACGGATTTTGCATGAAACCATGCATAAAATTTGCTTGTTTCATGCTTCTAAAATGCTCTTTAACTAACATACAAACAAACCAACAACAAACAACAAAATTTAACACCAAATTTTCACAACTCTTTTCACCCACCAAAGCCATGGTTTTGAAGAACAAAATGGTAAGAAAAGGATGCAAAATGGTGGCTCACCTTATTTGCTTGAGCACTTGGTACTTGGAAGATGTTTTGATGCAAGTTTAGTGAAGAAATTTGCTAAATTTTTGGCTTGGAAAGGGAAAGAAGTGCAAGGCTGAAAATGGGCAGCATAAGGGCCAATTTTTCTGATTTCTAATGGCCATTCAATTGGTTTTTTATAGGCAACCAAAGGGAAGGGTTTAGTCGCAAATTTTTACAACAATTTGGCAACACTTTAGGGACTTTTTAGCAAACTTTTAGGGGACTAATTTGTAACTTTTCGGCTGAATTTCCAGCCTCCCCACCGACTCCAAAACTGCCCAATTATCCCAAAATTTTGCCAAATTTTTCTTGTAATCTTGGCCTAATTCTAGCCTTCCATTCAAGATCATATTAAATGCTGGCCATTAGATCTACCTACCACCATTATTAACCATGAATTTCTCATTTATTACATCATGGCATGGTGTCATGGATGACATCAACAAATTAATTCCTTATATTAATTCGTGGTCAAAGTTTAACCGAAACTCAAACCGAGCGAAAATTTACCGAAATCCAGTAGGCCGGGTTTCTGATGTCTCCTGTGCTATCGGTTCGCCTTATTTTGCTCCCGTTTGACCAGAAATCATTACTGTAATTTTATCGTCTTTTAGTGCATTCAGTGCACCCTCTTGAGCTTTTGGCTCCAATTTGGGGCTGCTGTACCCGTTTTGGTTAGAGAAAGTTTTCCATCTCCAAAATCACACTCTTTGACACTATTAGAACATTTTATCGCATTTTAAGCAATATTAAAACACAACTTTTTCATATTTTATACATTAAAATTGTCATATACATATAATATTTAATTGTTTCGAGAATAGTAAAATTTCTCGGTTATCACATTAGAGCTCTGACCATCGTTCGTACCTCAGCCCGTGGAGTAGCAGGGTTTACCGGTGTTGGGGAGCGTATCATCGAACGTCGAGAAGGGGATGGCCTAACTATGGACCTAGTCCATACCCTAGGAGGACCGCCTCTAGCTCTGTATGGTCGTAATCTCATATAAGGTGGTCTCGTCATCCTTATTCCTATAGAATGTTTATTTTTCAGTAAATAAACATTTACTAATCTTAAAATAAAATTAACTTACTTGGATCGATGAACGAGATGCGCATCATGCCATTAAGGATATGGTCAACTGCTCTGATACCAACTGTGGCGGCCCGCCCTATGTACAGGCTAATAGTAATATCACAGTCGAACTTGAAAGCCAACTATGATAGACTGTCACCTCATTGGGTCACCGGCATCTTACTTTTAACTTGCTTTCTTTGTTTTATAACTTATTTTAAAATCCCATTTTATCGAGAAAATTGTGAATTTTTTTTTAAATTGAATTTGAAATTGGAACATCATAAAACATTTACTAAAATACATATTTTACATTGTCGTACTTAATTTACATCATAATATATTGTTTTCAAAATCCCTTTAAACTAGCTCAGCGAAAAACTGGTAGTAGGACCATTACCTTACCCAATCCCTATGGCAGATGCAGATCCCACCCCTCATTCATCCAAACCTATAGTTGTATAGGTTGCTTACCTGTAACATGAATAAACTTGTGAGTAATAGGCTTACTAAGTTCAAACATAAAGACAAGCATTGTAAACCATAGACCCTAACTTGGAATATTAAATATATCGTTAGTACATGTTAGACTTAATTGTGCTCAGTTATGGGTAAAGTTTAAGTCTTAGGTCATTATCTTACATTATGTTCTGGTTTTGGGCCCCATGATTTAGTCATACCATAGTGCGCGCATGACTGAGAGGGACTCTGGGGAGTGACCCAATGGCAATCCTCAACAGTCTACTTAACATAAACATACTTAACATAACATAACATGAATAACCTCCACCTAAATGGGAGGCCAGTACGCCAAAAGTGGTCATTACCATCTTTCGTGCGGTTCCTAACCGGTGGCATTTTCACTGCCTCTTGGGTCTGGAACCCTTTATATTTCTTTTTTGATTTGTGTGTATTTTATTTTATACATTAGTGTGCATATAGCACCTTGATACATACTTTACATATCGTACATAGTGCATAACTATATTACGTAAATTCATGTTGCAGACAATAAAATATCTAAACTTACAAGTATCTTACTAGCGCTTCCTTCCTGGGGTCAACCGACATTCTTTCGTCGCCTTTTGGTTGGATCCCTATACCGAAATAATTCACGGTTATTTTACTATTTATTTTATATTTAAAATAAAATAAAAACGTAACATTTCTAAATTTGGGTCCCTAGCGATGCATTTATGTATCTAACATTTCATTTCTGACCTTTCTATTAACTTTTGGAAAAATAACCATTTTATCCCTGATTTTTGACAAAATGACAATTTTGCCCCTAGTAAACCTTTTTCAATTTTCTTATACTTAGGTTGTGGTTTTGGCCATTAAAAGCTTATTTAAGTCCTTAGGATACCATTCTGGGCCTTAACGTCCTTTTTCCTAACTTTCGATAAAATGACTATTTTGCCCATAATTTTTGACAAAATGACCATTTCGTCCCTATCAAGATATTTGTACTTTTCTAGGACTTAGAACGTAAGTTTGGCCTTTAAAATTTTATTTAAATCATTCTAAGGCCCTAACGGTCTTTTCCAAATATTTTAAAAATTTTTGATTAAAATGACCATTTTACCCCTGATGAGACCTTGGGCCGTAAAATTTTCTCTTTAGCGTTTTAACGGATTTTCTAAACCCAAAAATCATATAATAATTTTTTCTTAAGCTTTACTAAGCTTTTACAACATCAGAGTGGCCGAAATACTTGGGTTACTATTCACCTGACTCTTGGGGTACTATTCCGACCCTCCATTGTTCATCCACTTTTTCTTACGTTTCGGGACTCCGGATGGACGTTTCACTAATATTGAAAACATCTGTCGTCTTTTCCCCGACCTAGGTTATAGATGGGGCTCGGGTTTTCAAACCTCGACCCTATTTTATCCCTCGTTTCCTAAAATACCCTTCGGCCCACTATAAAAAGTTCGGCAGCATTTCCATTTAATTTTAGGTTCCCATGGGGGGCTGGCAGCCCACTGCCGCCCATGTGCAGCCCTGCCGGGCTGCAGGCCAAGCCTGCAGCGCCAGGCTGCACGTCCAGGCTGGGCGCAGTAGCCGGCAGGCTGCAAGCAGCGCCTGCAGCCACAGGCTGCAGCCAGCCTTGGGGATGCCACAGCCACCCTCGGCTGCAGGCCAAGCCTGCAACCGTGGGTGGTTATGGCCTGCACAGGGGCTGCTGCAGCCCATCCTGCCCGAGGGCAGAGGCTGCAGCCCCACCAAGGCCCGACGGCCTATCCCGAGGGGTTGTGTTTCTTTTTTCGCGCCATGTTCCAATTTGCCTATTAGGATCTCCAAAAATTAATTTGAATCCCAATTACATTGAAATTTTTCACACAATCAAAATTTCAACCTTTAAATCAAATTTAACTTTTGGGAAAAATAAATTACGGTCTTCAATCTTCAATCTCCTCCAAGAATAATTACATAAAATTTCCTAAACCGTTTTCGGTGTACAAAAAATTCTAACCATAAAAATTCTAGGAGACAAAAATTAAAAATCCATAGGAAAATTACAGTGCTAATAAATTGCTCCCATGGTTACATAAAATATTCCTAGATACAATTTTGCTAAATTCTAAGGAACCATAATTGGCAAAAACAAGCATGTTTATAATAATTCAAAAAATTAAAATAACCACATTCTTTATACATAATATATGATAACAACATAAAGGAAACCTAGAATGCCACTCTCTAAATATCAAATCCATATATAAATAAAAAGACTAAGTAATTGTCTAATTTATGTACATGGCATAGTCATGAGATGGCTCTGATACCGATTGTAGGAAAATAAATTGGTAAAAATGTATCAGAGTGGCACAGCGAAACAATAAAAATTTTTAGATCGTTAAATATCTCACGATGCCATATACAATAAACCAACAACACTTAAAACTCATACCTCAAGGACGCCAATCTGCAGGAGGAGAATGACCGGAGGGCTTTAACCAACTAGCCTTCTCTACTATTCTCCAATTCCCGAATGGCTGAGTGTGTGGGCACTCTGAACCTCGATCGGTATGCTAACACTGCTAGTCTTCTTCCGACCACCCAGATCTCTAAAGAACTTATTGTCACGGTGAGTTATGCAACAATAAGCCTGCTCACCTGAGAGTCTATGGTCTAAGAGAACTGGAGTGGCAGGATCTCTATTTATAGACCTACATGAGGTGATTCTCTGAATTCGAACTAGATTAGGAGAAGATATTCTCCTTTATCCACAACCATAAAATCTGAAATTATCCAAGGGAAAATCCCAACAAATTTCGGCCATTATAGGATAATTTCAATCCAAATCTAAACAAGATTTTAACTAGAATTTTATCTCCCTTTTTCAACCAAAAAATCTGAAAATTCAAAGGAGAAATCTCCACCAAGATTTCGGCCACTTTTGGATAAGGAAGAATCAAAATTCCATTAGAATTTTCAAGCTTAAATCTTATCTCATCCTTATCCAAAATAACCGAAAATCTCTTAGGGGATTTACTCCAAAAACTCGGCCATTATCAAAGAGGAGAGAATCCAAATTCAACTGGGATTGAAACTTGAATTTTTCCTTGAACCTTATCCACAAAAATCTGAAAATTCATTAAGGATAATCCTCAAAATTTTCGTCCATATTTGGTTAGGATTTGGATTCAAAACTCAAGTAGGATTCTAACAAGATTTTCCTCTCCATATCCAACTCAAATTCAAATTTCATTCCTTATGGATTTACCACAACAAATTCGAATCCCACTTGGACTGTGATTCAAAATTTAAATTTCAAATTCAAATTTCAAATTCGAATTTCAAATTCAAATTTTAAATTCAAATTTCGAATTCAAAATTCAAATTTCAAATTTCAAAATTCAAGTTTCAAAATCCACAAAACAGTTGTATTTCAAACTCTTGTTCTCATGGATAATTTTCTACAACTCCAATTCAATCTCAAATAAAATCATGGCAACTTTATTTGGAGTTCTAATAATTGTGTACTCTATTATCCAAAATAAAATCTGAATCCAACTGGAGAGAATCTTGTCTACCATTCTAGTCCTATGTCAACACCATCCATGCATAATAAACTAGCCAATAGCATACATAAATCAATTTGCCAAACGTTAAGGAATTATGTGGAGCTAGTAGAGGGACTAATTGGACATATATAATCGAGCTCACATAAATCCATATGATCATCATTCTTTACCGAACAACTCAATCATATGATCACTAATTTCAGAGTCACACCACTATAAACCTGAAACTGAACTCCCAATTATATACCGTATTACGTAAGCCTGTGACAAGCTATCGTCCAATGACCTTGTCATGTATGCAAAACCCTCATATGATATCCATGATCAGCCTTAGGCCAAAGTCCGTTTAATCCTACTGATCAGGCTATCTTAAAGTTCCATTATACCATCGAATTAAGAAAATGATTATTCACCATATGTGAATAAGAAGTCATCCACCCTGTAGACGACCCAAGGCCTTGTCCAATTTCACATTCAGTATAATTCCTTTAAGAGGATATCCTTAACTCCTCATTAGAGTTATGATTCTAATATTTGTGAACGAACCCTTCATCGTATACAAGTCATGCACCCAACGAACCGGTCTATAAGCTTACTACCTCTGAGACGCTTTAGCCATTGGAACATCAAAGTACACAAGTCATATACATGAAGTTGTCCTTTTACTCAGGATTAAGGTTGTTGCACAATGAACGTCAAAAGCAGATCGATCCACTCAAAGCGGACTTCGTAGATCAATCACGCTTTAGTCCCGGTCTAATATGTCACCACCAAGCAACATATCTATGTCTCTACTTGGGAGTCCAGCTCCAGACAGTCAAGACATACCATCTCCTCCAAGGCTTTAGACAACATAATAGTCTTAACATGAGTTAGATGCTCGGTCTAACCCCATAGACTACAGACCATAGTTTAGACCGCTAACTTTAGAATATTGTCTTCTCGCATACAAAAGTCCATTGCATGCAACATTCTAACAGTTTAACACAAGCAGTCAGGGAGCCATATTTGCTTACATTTACTTTAACATGTAAATAAAACGAGGACAGATAGCAATGTGATGAATAACTTCTATATATGATTTTATTATCCAGTTCAAAATAAATATATCAAAATGTCTCTAATGCTTAGGGCATTTCTTAACATGCATTACAAACGATATGCTATCTTCTAAACCAGGTTCCAAGTAAATCAATTCCCAAGACTCCGTATGAATTGTGACATGACAGGAAGCCTTCCCTTGGACATATGAGAATATGGGGCTATCCGGCACATATACTGGATCGGGATGTGAAGAAGTTGGAATCAAGATCAAAATTGTGTATATTTGTAGGGTATCCTAAGGGAACTAAGGGAGGTCTGTTCTACAACCTGAAGGAACAAAAAGTCATTGTATCAATCCATGCAACATTCTTAGAGGAAAGTCACATGAATGACTTTAAGTCTTGAAGCAAAGTAGTGCTAGAGGAGTTATCAGGTGATGGAACTACTCCACAGATTTCGGTCTTGGACACAAGTTCAAGTTCTAGTGAAAGACCTACAGATAATCAACAGTTTAGTGTGCTTTGTCGTAGTAAAAGGGTTTCAAGAAAACCTAATTTCTTCATGCATGATGCTGAATTATACCAGGTCAAGGCTCATGAGCATGAAAATGATCCGGTCACTTATGATGAAGCTATAAATGATGTTGATTCTAAATCTTGGAAACAAGCCATGAATAATAAGATGGATTCTATGAAATCTAACTCTATTTGGGAACTTATAGATCTACCGGATGGGATAAAACCCATTGGATGTAAGTGGGTCTACAAAAGAAAGATGGATATAGAAGGAAGAGTTGAAACTTTCAAGGCTAGACTTGTGACAAAGGGATACATGCAAAAGGCTGGAATCGATTATGGTGAAACCTTTTTGCCTATTGCTATGCTGACGTCTATCCATATTCTTCTGTCTGTTACTACGGCTCTCGACTACGAGATCTGGCAAATGAATATCAAGACAGCATTCTTGAATGGCCATCTTGATAAAAGTATCTATATGATATAGCCCGAAGGGTTCATGGTAAAAGGCCAAGCAAGAAAAGTCTGCAAGTTGCTTAGATCCATTTATGGATTAAAGCAAGCATCCCACTCATGGAACCAAATGTTTGATCATGCGATCAAAACATTTAGTTTTGAGCAGAACGTTGATGAACCCTGTGTTTATAAACATATTAAGGATGGAAAAATGGTCTTTCTGATGCTCTATGTCTACGATATACTGCTCATTGGGAATTATGTAGGGAATTTATCATCAGTCAAACTTTGGTTGCACCAACAATTTGACATAAAGGACTTGGTAAAAGCTAATTATGTTCTAGGCATTCGTTTCTTTAGAGATCAAAAGAACAAAATGATAGCGTTATCCCAAGTTTCATACATAGACAAGATAATTGATAAATATGCAATGCAAGAGACAAAGAAAGGTTCACAACCTTCCATTACCACTCTAACTCTTTCATTAAATGACTGTTCCAAGACATCGGAAGAAAGAAAGCGTATGAGTAAGGTCCCTTATGCATCTACCGTGGGTAGCCTTATGTACGCATTGCTGTTCTAACTCTTTCATTAAATGACTGTTCCAAGACATCGGAAGAAAGAGAGCGTATGAGTAAGGTCCCTTATGCATCTACTGTGGGTAGCCTTATATACGCTATGCTTTGCACTCGCTCGAATATTTGCTTTGCAGTAGGTATGGTGAGCCGATATCAAGCGAATCCTGTAATCAAGCACTAGGAAGTAGTAAAGCATATACTCAAGTATCTTAAGAGAATGAGAGATTATATACTAGTGTATTCTGGAGGGGACCTAACACCCATAGGATATACAAACTTAGACTTCCAGAATTACAAGGATTCAAGGAAGTCGACATCAGGATCAGTGTTCTTACTCGGAGGAGGCGCCATTGTGTGGAGGAGGGTGAAATAGGGTTGCACAGCTGACTCTACGATGGAGGCTGAGCATGTGGCTGTGGCTGAGGCATCTAAAGAAGTTGTTTGACTCCGTAAGTTCTTTAGAGACCTTAAGGTCATTTCGGGTGTTGACAAGCCTATTACACTCTACTGTGATAATAGCGGCACTATTGCTAACACAAAGGAATCTCAGCACCACAAGAGGACTAAGCACATAGATCAGAGGTACCACATCATTAGAAGGCACATGGAGACAAGACAAGTGGATGTATGTAAGGTTGCATCTGAGAACAACATTGTCGACCCCTTTACTAAGACTTTGGTGGCTAGAAGCTTTGAAAAACATGTTGAGGCGACGGGGATGCGTAACATTGCACATCTACTAGCTTAGGGTAAGTAGGAGATTGATAAGAAATGCCCTAAGTATGAAAGACATTTTGATGTATTTATTTTGAACTGGATAATAAAATTATATATAGAGATTATTCATTACATTACTGCTTGTCCTTATTCTATTTACATGTTAAAATAAATGTAAGTAAATATAGCTCACTGACTGCTTATGTTAAAACTGTTAGAACATTACATGCAATAGACTTTGGTATGCGAGAAAACAATGTTCTAAAGTAAGCAGTCTAAATTAAGGTCCGTAGTCTATGAGGTTAGACCGAGCATCTAACTCATGTTAAGACTATTATGTTGTCTAAAGCCATAGTGGGGACAGTTTGTCTTGACTATCTAGAGCATAGACTCCTGAGTAGAGACATAGATATGTTGCTTAGTGGTATATGTTGGACCGGGACTAAAGCGTGATTGATCTACGTTGTCCGCTATGAGTGGATCAATCTGCTTTTGACATTCATTATGCAATAACCTTAATCCTGAGTAGATGAACTACTTCATGTATATGACTTGTGTACTTTGATGTTCCAATGGCTAAAGCATCTCAGAGGTAGTAAGCTTATAGACCGTTTCGTTGGGTGCATGACTTGTATACAATGAAGGGTTTGTTTGTAGATATTAGAATCATAACTCTAATAAGGAGTTAAGGGTATCCTCTAAAAGGCATTATACTAGATGTGAAAATAGACAAGGCCTTGGGTCGCCTGCTAGGTGGTTTCTTATTCACATATGGTAAAATAATAATTTTCCTATTCGATAGTATAATGGAATTTTAAGATAGTCTGATTAGTAGGTTGAACGGACTTTGACCTAAGGCTGATCATAGATATCATATGAGGGTTTTGCATGCATGATAAGGTCATTGGACAATAGCTTATCACAGGCTCTCATAATACAGTATAAAAATGGAAAGAAAATTACTTTGAACCCAATGAAGCCACAACCTAACAGTAAAGAAAAGAAGGAGGATGGCCAAGTTTTCTTGACGGGTTTGCAAATTTTAGAAGCTCTATTGAATGATGAGCTCATGATGATCTTAGTGGCAAAGGAGGAGAACGAGAGTAAAGCTAATCCACCCGACATCATCAAACCACTCTTGGTCGAGTATGAAGATCTCATGCTTGAGGAGAATCCTAAAGGGTTGCATCTTGTTAGGGGAATTCAACACCGAATTGATTTAGTCCTGGCATCAACTTTGCCTAACAAAATAGCTCATAGGCTTAATTCGAGCCAACAAGAGGAGTTACATCGTCAAGTGGAGGAATTCCTTGCAAAGGGATTCATTAGAGAGAGTCTCAGCCTATGGCCCCATTGGTTCCTAAGAAGGACGGTAGTTAGAGGATGTGTATAGATTGTCATGCCATCAACAAAATCACCATCAAGTATAGGTTTCCCATTCCTAGACTTGATGACCTTTTGGATTAACTCCATGGTGCTACAACATTCCTAAGGATTGATTTGTGTAGCGGATATTACCAAATCCGCATGCAACCGGGAGATGAGTGGAAGACGGCTTTTAAGACCACCCGTGGGCTCTATGAGTGGCTGGTAATGCCTTTTGGCTTGTCAATGCACCCAGCACCTTTATAAGACTCATGACGCACGTTTTCAAGCCATATTTGGGTAAATTTTTTATGATTTATTTTGATGACATCCTAGTCTATAGCTATGACCTACAAGAGCATTTGGTGCATCTTCGTCAAGTCTTTGATATCTTAAAGGAACAACATCTCTATGTTAATCCAAGAAGTGTTGTTTTGTGACAGATAGTGTGGTTTTTCTTGGTTATGTGATTTCCAAAGATGGTATTAAGGTTGATGAAAGCAAGGTGGAGGCTGTAGCTACTTGGTCGGTTCCAAAAACTTTGATGGAAATTAGGAGTTTCCATGGAGTGGTGTGATTTTACCATCATTTCATCAAGAATTTTAGCACATTATGTAATATCCGCCATGATCATGGACATAATTTACTTTGAGATAAGTAATTAAGTCTATGAGTATTGACTAATTAGCATATTTGAATAAATTAAACGGAGTAAAGAAACGTTTAATTTCTGTTCATACCATGAAAGGGACAACCAAAAATAAATCGGTTCACCTTATTACATGTGAGTGCGTGTGTATGACACGCAGTATCAAGAAATCGATTAAGACTATCTTTTCTTAACATGAAACTGATGTACTTATAATCAGTATGCTCAAATTAGTTATCTGAGCACAAAAGTGAATTTTGAATGATAAATATGCAGTATCGAGAAAATGTTCGAGATGACAGTTTCTTAACACCAAACTGATATAATTATTATCAGTATGCTCAAATTAGTCAATTGAGCACAAAACGCGAAGTTATGAACGAGATATACATAGTATCGGGAAAGGGGTCAAGACGACATTTTCTCAACCTGAAACTGATATATTTAGAATCAGTATGCTCAAATTAGTCGATTAAGCACAAAAAGTTATTTCTGAGTAGGGATCACACAATATCCAGAAGCTAGTCAAGACGACCTCAGATGGGCATAAAACTAATAAATTCATGATGAGCATGCCCAAATTAGCCAATATAGCCTATGTCAAAAATTTTAGTATAGAAAGTGTACTACGCGTATACTGTGTTAGAACAGTTTAGAACACAACCACAGAGTCAGAGAAAGAAAAAGGACATTAAGTAAGCTCATAAGCACTACAACCCACTTAAAAATGATTAGAATTAGAATCGGATCAATAAAATCTATTTTTCGATAAAGGTTTGGAATACAACCAGACAATTACCAAATACCATTGTGGGAAATTAAACTGATAAAAGAAGCTTTTATAGATAACTTTCCACCTCAAAAACTGTCCCTAGCAGCCAAGAGACAAGGTGAAAAAGTTTTCCTTGAAACAAGGAAACATGTTTGGAAATTATTGAATTAAAAAAAAAGGGATTTTAAGAGACAAGTACTATTACTTTTGCAACTCATTAATGCAATGTTGGCCTTGATTTTTTTTCCATGCTCCAATGGTTCTACACAAGGGATAGCAGCCAAGAAATTTGTCCCCCTTAACTTAGCCAAATTTAGCTTAATTAAGATGCTTAGAATTAGCTAATCATGCTTATGAATTGCCTATATATATATGTGCTTGACCATTAAGACTACTTTTCTTTCTTTCTTTCCAAAAGCCACCCAAAAAGCTCCAATTTCTTCTCTTCCTTTCAGCACACAGCCAAACCTCTCCACTTTAAAAATATACAAATTTAAACCACAAAACCTTGCTTGAATTGAGCCATTCTTTGGGTCACACAAAGGTAATCACTAGAACCCTTTTCTTTGTGGCTATTGTCTTTAATTAAGCTTTTGATCTCAAAGGGATTTATTATGTATTTGAGCACATGGGTTGTAATAAGTTTATTTTGAGCTTTAAGTACTTTATCATGTGGTTATGTGGTTGTGTGGTTATAGTTTTTGTTTTTATGGTTTCTGTTATGCTTGGATAGTTTGGGTTTGCATAAGAAGCAAATCTGTCCTTATTTTCGGCCATGGATTTTGATAGTTTTGAGTATGATATGGATGGATTTTGAGAACATGTGAAACACGAAAGTTTTAGGAAATTTTGTAATGGATGTTTTTGCATGAAACGCTTTTGGATGGTTTTCTGACCAGAGGTCAAAACTGGGACTGTAATCCTAGAGGCAGGGACAGTTTCAGATTTTTGTAAAAACTAGTAATCTCAAGTCTGAATCGGTTTCTGGGCTCAACACGAAAAATGTAGACCACATCAAAAACTTAAAAGTAGGCCACTTGAGTATAAAAAATTCGGCCGTTTTGGGGTCTAAACAGAGCGGTTTTCCTAAACTTAAAAACTGGGAAATTTTCTAAAACTGAGCCAAAGCAAAGCCACAGGTTTGAGATGTTTAGCAGAGGCTAGAGTCTGAACCAAACTCCGAGATAAACATGAAAGTTGTCCCTCTCGTCGAGGCCTTAAAATATCATGTTCACCAATTTTACAAATTTGATCTTTTAAGCAAGTTGTGATCTGTTTTTTAAAAGAGGTTCAAAAATCATGTTTTTGACTTAACACCAAAGAGTGTTCTTTCAAAATGAGACAAATAAATTAAGACAATGACCACACCTTCCAACGGGGTGTTGAGAGGATTATTTTTAAAGAGTATGTGTTTTTCAAAATGAAAAAAATACACTTGCAAACTGTTTTCAAAATCGGTAGGATAGTGAAAGGTACCTCGATTACCTTAAATGGCTGATTAGTTAACTAACTGATTAGCTACCATGACCAAGAGAGAGAGAGAGATGTTAATTGATTCATTAAGCAAATAAATCAATTAACTACGATTAGAAAATAGTTAAGTAAACTCTCCAAAAATAGAGCAGTTTAGTACCGATGGAAATCGATAACATATGTCGATAGATGCTTAGGTCACTAACGATATTAGTGACTTAAAAACGAGTATTAATAGAATGTGTTATGATTACAGGTAGACACCTGTATTATAACAAGGTATAGTACGAACTATTTACAAATCAGGTAAGTACAACTCTACCTACAGCATAAATGAAAATGGTTTTAAACAGTTATTTTTAAGATGAGAATGTTTTTATTCCTTAATTGCGTATGATTGATGAATAACATGATGAAGATGTTTTAGTTAGCTTTTACAATAAGCATGTTTTTTATTATTTAATCACGTATGATTACTGAATAACAAGATAGAGTTCATAACATGATGATTGTAATTCATGATCTCAACAATTGGTTAATTAAAAAGTGAGTCAAGACTCGTTGAACATGTCGTCCCGGCCTCTCGATCTATAGGGAGGTTTTCAGTTTAAGTATGACGAGTCACTCCAAAGAAAGTTTGTGTCTCGATAAAAACCAAAGATCCGCGTGCATTCGGTACTGACACACGGGCCCTTAAGACAAGTAAAAGAAAGATAATACATAATGAAGCATAATTGAGCATAATCAGTTCATGGATGATACACGATATGCTTTAGACTTGTATGATACATGATATGCTTCTAAGTTATGATATATGTTTCTAAGTATGACATTTGTTTTTAAGTTATGATCTATGCTTTGAGATATTGTACATGCTGTAAATTTAGGGGATGTGCCTTTAAGTTATAGCATATGTTTTTAAATGATAGTTTTGTAGGTTAAGTGTTATACTTACTGAGCGTAAAGCTCATCATGTATGTTTATGCTGTAGGTAAGAAACCTACAGGCTAGACTCCGATGGACGATGATAGCGGCAGGGCTGAAATGAGGGTAGGGTATGGATACCACCATCAGTTCTACTTCCACATGATGTTAAGTAACCCTTTTTATTTTGAGAACCAAACTTATATTAAGTAATGAATAGTTTAATATTTCCTGAGTAGGTATGTATATTTGACCTCAAGTTGTATTAAGACCTATATGTATTCGTAAGGTGTATTTAAGTTTGTATAGCTATAGTAAAGCTTATGTATAAAAAAAAATCCTATAAAAATTATGATGTTGAAGTATGATTGTTTTAAGCATGTTTCTAAGTAAGTTTAAGCAAAGTAAGTTTAAGTGAGTGGCAACGGTCGCGCCACTAGGGCGGGTCAAAGCCAGGGTCGCCACACATTGGTAGCACCAATCACTAAGTGTATAAAAGGAGGCAAGTTTTCTTGGAATGCAGAGGCACAAAGGAGCTTTGAAACCATCAAGCAAAAGTTGATAGAAGCACCTATACTAGCACTACCAAATTTTGCTAGTGCATTTCAAGTGGAGTGCGATGCATCAGGGTAGGAATTGGTGCTGTTTTGAGCCAATAAGGGAGAACCATTGCTTATTTTAGCGAAAAGCTCAATGATGCAAGGAAAAAGCATTCCACCTATGATAAGGAGTTCTATGCAATTGTGAGAGCTCTAAGGCATTGGAGTCACTATCTATTGTCTAAAGAATTCATCCTTTTCTCATATCATGAGGCACTTAAGTTTTTGAGTGCTCAACACAAGCTCAATTCTAGACATGCCTAATGGGTGGAGTTTATTCAATCTTTTAATTTCGTCATCAAGCACAAGTCCGGAAAATCAAATATTGTAGCAGATGCATTGAGTAGGAGGTATCTTTTGTTGAATACTATACATAATAAGGTACTTGGATTCAAGATCATTAAGGACTTGTACAAAGATGATCCTGATTTTGGTGAAGTGTGGAGCCTTTGTCAACAAGGAGGGCATAAGGAATTTGTTATTCAAGAAGGGTTCTTATACAAAGGGACTCAACTTTGCATGCCACAAGATTCATTGCGTGAAGCTATTATTTGAAAGACTCATGGTGGAGGTTTGGCTGGTCATTTTGGGTGTGACAAGACAGTGTCCTTGGTTCAAGAAAATTTCTATTGGTCGAATCTTGTGAAAGATGTAGGGAGAATTGTGGAAAGGTATGAGATTTGTAGGAGAGCAAAGATGCATAGGAGTAATGTCGGGTTGTACTCACCCTTGCCCATTCCAACTGGCCCCTGGGAGACTGTTAGCATGGATTTTGTTTTTGTCTTGCCTACGACCCAACGTGGCAAGGATTCCATCATGGTGGTGGTTGATCGTTTTTTAAATATGGCTTATTTTGTCCCTTGCAACAAGACGATAGATACAACACATGTAGCTGATTTGTGTTTCAATGAAATTGTCAAGTTACATGGTGTGCCCAAAACTATCACTTCAGATCGTGATGCTAAGTTCCTTAGTTACTTTTGGAAGACTCTATAGAGGAAAATGGGTACTAGACTATAATTTAGCACTTCTCACCATCCTCAAACCGATGGTCAAACCAAGGTGGTTAATCATTCTCTAGGAGCTTTGTTGAGGGCATTGATTAAGAAGAACTTGAGGGGATGGGATTTGTTTCTTCCTCAAGCGAGTTTGCATACAACCGATCCACTAGCCAATCAACCGGTTGTTCTCCTTTTGAAGTTGCCTATGGAATGAACCTACTTACTCTTTTAGATCTTGTTGCACTTAAAACAAATACTAGTTTTAGTGGTGAAGCGGATGAAAGAGCAAAGTACATCAAGAAGCTTCATGAACAAATGCATGAAACCATTGCCAAACACACCGAACAATATGCTCAATGTGCAAACAAGCATAGGAAGCATGTTTCAAGTTAGAGATCTGGTGTGGATTTATCTTTGTAAGGAATGATTTCCAAACCGAAAGTATCCCAAGCTGTAACCTAGGGCTGATAGGCCTTTCAAGATAGTTGAGAAGGTCAATGATAATGCTTACAAGGTAGACTTGTTGGGAAATTATGAAGTCTCAACTACTTTCAACTTGGCTGATCTTTCTCCCTATCTTGAAGATAAGGCTATGGACTCAAGGGCGGGCCCTTTCCAACCCGAGAGGATGATGCGGATCATGTTTCAAGCTCAAGCTCAACACCCAAAGGCTCAAGCTTAAGTTCAGTTTTGGATGGCTCTAACAGCTCGACCTTGCATGGCTGTCATGGCTTCATGGCTTTGCATGGGAATGCACGGCTGTCTTTCTCAAAATTAATTGTAGAGTCTTAAGTTATTTTCAGATTTGATATTGTTGTTATAGCCCAATAAAATTCAGTTTTAAGTGTATCTGTGTAAGTTACTTAGTTATTTGTTGGTTTAATGAGGATTTTTGGGGAATTATGATAGCAGCTACTTTTCGCTCTTTAAAGGGATGTTTTTGGTGTGTTCTAATAGGGATTTTGTTTAGTTTTGGTCAGTTTTGGTGAGCTGAAAAGTGAAGGATTTTTCAGCTGTAAATTGGCTAGTTATTATTGGGGAGTTTTCCTTGTTTTAAGCATAGAATTTGAGTGGTTTTGTAATTGAAATTTTCTTATTTTGATTGGTAAAATTCGTGCATAATAGGGCTGGAAAAACTAAATGTAAGTCTACGAACTTTTTGTTGAATAAAATTTCTAGTTCTCTTTGGGAACTTTATCTAAACTCTTATCTCTTTGATGGAGTCCTTAGCGTGGTGAGTTTTTGACTTATCTACTGGGTGGGAACCATTAGTGGCATGCTTTTTAGACTTGTTTTGAGTCTAGATTTTCTTGTTACCAAATACTTAATCCATTTATCCCTAATTCTCTACCTAGATTCGGTATCATAATAACCTTACGTTATTACAAATATAATTTATGTACCATTTATTTATTATATATCAAGTCATTAATATTTTTTTTTGGTCAATTTACATTCCTTCTTTCCTGTTTGCAACTTATATCATCACCATATTTTCAAGTTTTTGCTTAGATGTAGTGTGTCACTTATCTTGTAACAAATATTTTCACTAGTTACTTACCATAGATTAAATTAGTCATTATTGTTTTTGTTGATGTTGTTTTTTTTTTTTTTTAACTATATAATAATTTAGTCATTGGTGTTCATGTTGTTATTGTGTATTATTTTTTTAATATTTTATTATTATTATTATTATTATTATTATTATTATTGTTATTTTTCCAAAGACTCTCTCTTCCTCTCTCTCTCTCTCTCCCTGTCTCGTTTTCCTTTTTACTTACTCTCGACAAATATAATTTTAATAATTAATGCATAGATACAATAATATAAAATCTTATTATAACATGCTTAAAGAATACAACACAATAGTTCTCAACTTATTTTTATCATTATATATACAGATACAATGACCTAAATTTGATCTAAATGCATTTAGAATAAAATTGTAAAAAAAAAAAAAAAAAGCCTTTCTTCTTGTTCTTTCCTTACTCTTCTTTTCATATCATCTTTCTTTTCCTTTTATTCTCCTATCTAAAAAACACAGCAAATATATATATAGCTTTATAAATACTCACACACACGTGTGTGTGTGTGTTGTTGGCTCAGGAAGTAGCCAATGTCAACAATGTGTGACAAACCTATATTTTATACATCACAAACCATTTATTGGCTGCTAGCTAAAAGACCTTTTAAAAAGTGCATATTAGTGGCAACCACGCAAATGGATGTTATATTAGAAAACCAAAAAGCCTATGACACAAATTGTGCCATATGCATATTATAAATTGAATGTGCGGAATTATTTGCTCAGTTGTTCAAAAGCTACCAGATGAACAAATAAGAAGAATAATAATATGTCCAAAACAAAAACTTAAACAATACCAGGGACGAAATGAACAAAGGCAGACATGAATCAACATGGAAAATGAGAGAGCAACGAAAGCTGAAAGGGGAAGATAGTAAAACACCTAAGGTTTTTATGGCCAAATGACGTAGGAAGTCTACTCTAAAAGGGCAGAAAGCCAAATGGATCAATGGATAATATCAGATTTAAAATAGTGTAATCAGGGAATAAAGCAGCTTCATAATTATGTAATTAACTAGTATAGAGTAATCGAGTACACAAAATCAGTTTTAAATCAGGGAGTAGGCTTAGAAGGGAGCTTTAGTGCATTGGTTTAAAATAATTAAACAACTCAGTAAAGAGTTGGTTAAAAAAACTTAAGTTATTTAATAAGGGAGAAAATAGAGGATTGAGAAAAATGGAAGGCTTTAATAACATGATAAAACCTTGTTATCACAATTGGCCAAAAAGTATTCATATATATATATATAATTAGACATTCACAACAATTTTTTGGAAAACTTACATCAAACTCAACGCATTGAAGAATATGCACTCATTATTGCCAACCAAGCAACATCATAAAAACAATAAAGGAATGACAAAAATAAAAATAAATAAGGATATACATAAAGCAACTATTTTAACTTAGGATCTTGAAACAAAAAACAAAAAAAAAATCAGAAGCAAAAACCTAATCCATAACTCAAAAATAGATAAAAAGAGCAAGAAAAAGCAGCATCAAAGATACACAAATATTAGGGCTAGCAATTTGGGTCACGACACGATAACACGACATGAAACCCACACGAAGTTAGAGGGTTTGGATTTTTCTTAAATGAGTTTAGGTCAAAAAGAGTCGAACCTGTCAAACACGATTAAATAAAAGGTTGAACCCACTAACTCGTAATTGACACAAAATAACTCGTTTAATAAATTGATTATATATAGATTGACATGAATACAACTCATAAATTATCTATTTATAATCTTTAATATATTTATATTGTTATATATATTATAATGTTTTACTATTTTTAATTTTGAGTTTTCAAAATTCAAATATAATATATATCTTTTATTTTTTATATATATTTAAAATTTTTTAACAGAGAAAAGAAAATCCAAATTTTACTTTATTTTTTTAACTCTTTTATTGTCTTTACAACTCTGCTTACCTCACCCCATTGCTCTCCCCTTCCCTTACTCTATCGACCTTAGCAATAACACAACCAGTCGTCCCTAATCTTGTCATGTCCCAAAATCTGGAACAGCAACAGGTGTCACATCCCAAAAATCCGGGATAGTGACAAATATAAGATTTTAAAAGAATAAATGAAAGGAAAGTTCAGATTCCTAAGTCTGTCAGTTTTTATATCTTACCCTTTACCGACTCCTTAAACTTGTTTATAAATTATGCTTGTATATTTTAAATTAATTAATATTTATATTCAATTTTTATCACAATATCAGGTGGTGAGGTACCCATATCCCACAGATGCATACTTGGATAAAATAAAATAAATAAGATTACAAAAGTAAAGTTTAGAATTTACAGTCCCGGAATGCTCATATACATACTTTGTCTTAAAGTACAGAACACTACTTCAAGTCTTTAATCTTTGTCGTCCACTGACGGTTCCACGTCACCTGTATCTTCTAATTACCTTTATCTCCTGAGGGTTTACCAGTTTTAAAACAGTGAGCGAAAGGCCTAGTAGGATATTTTTTTTTTAAATTTCAACATTTAATTTAACCATCATACTAAGTATGTCAATTCAGTACCGAATTATAAACGTGAAATCGTGATTATGCAAATTGTGTCCCTATATACATCTAGTTCGTGTACGGTCCGTATGAACCTCCCTCACCATACCGAAGCATGATGAGTGATCCTCGATCGAGATGTGTACTCTTCGCACGTGTGTGCTAGCTCCCAGTATACTTTAACACCAAATCTAACTTTCAACTTTTCATATAAACATATGATTCACATAATAAAAATATACCGTATTGTTTTTCAAAAAAATCCGTGACCGGATAATTTTTTCCTTTAATTTCCGAAATCGTGATATTATCACATAATTTTTCGAAACTTTATGAATTCGTTTTCTTTAAATGATTTTTGGCTAAATCATTAAAATAAAACTGGCTACAAAGAAAGGGTAAGATATCCTACCTCGTTGGCAATTTAACCTACGATCAACTTCTCGCACGAATTCCAAGATAGTCTTTCTTTCTGAATTCGATCAATGAGTACTTAGAAAAAGAAACACAGATAATTTAATTATCTGTCCAGGAATTCCGTAATCGAATCACGGTAAACTCAACTAATTAGTATGCCATTGAATTTTAAAATTTAAAACGATACTTTATTTTAACACCGAAATTTTTAAAACAACAATTTTAACCCAAGTATCCAAAATATATATATATATTTTTTTTAAATTTCGGCATCACCTGCCTTAAATATAAGCTTCCCCAAAAGCTCTAAAATGCTCAACCTGCAGAAAAATTTTCCAATTCTCAAAACAATTCAAATACAAATTTCAAATCTCAATCCTAAATAAATTTAAAACACTTATTTAAATTCTATTATTATTTATTTTATTACTATTATTTATTATATAATACATATATATATCCACGCACAGATATACATATAATATATATACATATATATTTTTTTTCTTTTTGCTGATGGAGATTGGCCGGTCAGAAAGGGGACTCACAGCGGCAGGGGGCGGCGGCGCTTGGGCACGACGATCGGCAGCACGACGAGGGGCAACCGGCGAGGCGGGGGCGGGCGGCGAGGCACGGCTTGGTGGTGTCGTGAGGAAGGCGAGGCGCAGCTGGGCGGTCTTCGGTCGGCTGGCTTGGCGGCGGTGCGGCGAAGACCCGTTGGCGCTTGGATGGAAACGGCGGCTGTTCGGCGCGGCTGGTTCAGACGGGACGGCTTCGGCCGAGCGAGGCAGCGTTCGGGCGATGGTCGCAGAGCTTCGGTCCTGGTCAGAGTCAGGCGGTTGGCGATGGCTCAGCTCTGGTGGCATCCGACCGAAACAAAAGGAAGAGAAAGAAGAAGAGAAGGAAAGAGAAGTGGTGAGGAAGGGAGAGAGAATCGATAAGGGGCATTAAAAAAAAAGAGAGAGAGAGCAAGGAAGGAGAGAGAGAGAGCCCAGCGAGGGAAAAGAAAAACAAAGAGAGAGAGGGGGCGAGCGCGAGAAGAAGAAGAGGAATGAAAAGAAAAAAAACAAGGGCGAGAGAGGGAGATCAGCGAGTAGAAGAAAAACAAAAGGAAGACAGAGAGGGAGGGCGTGAGAGAGAGGCGAGAGAGAGTGAGTGAGGGTGTGAGTAAGGAAAAAAAAAGAGAGCAGAAAAAGGGAGAGTTCGATGAGAGAGTGAAAGGAAGTCGGTGAAGAAAGAAAAATAATAGAGAGAGAGAGAAGAAAGGGATTTCCGGAATAATCCGGAAAGAGGAAAGAAAATAAATAAATAAATAAATAAAAATAATATTTGTTAAATTTTATTGGATAAAAATTGTTAAAACTTTAAAATTTGTAAAAATGTTTTAAATATCCTCGAACTAATATTTAATACACCAAAAGTTTAAAAATTGAATTCTCATAATGAAAATTTTATTGGCACACTAACAAATTGAGTTTTTATACATTCACGTGCGAAATTTAAATTCAAAAATTTCGCAACGTGACAATTCTCCCCTCCTACAAAAGAATTTCATCCTCGAAATTCAAATGGTCTAGATTTTCAAACAGATGGGGATATTTCTCTAACATTTCGCTTTCTACTTCCCAAGTGGCGTCTTCACTTCCGTGATGTTGCCATAAAACCTTGACTAACGCTATCTCTTGATGTCGTATTTTCTTGACCTTTCTATCAAGAATTCATACCTGTGCCTCTTCGTAGGAAACATCTGCTCGAATTGGAATGTCCTCGGGCGAAACTATTGCAGTAGGACCTGGTTCGCATTTCCTAAGCATCGATACATGAAATACATCATGCACATGGGACAACTCTGATGGCAACGCTAAACGATAAGCAACTTTACCAACTCGTTGAATAATAAGGAACGGTCCCACATATCATGGAGCTAATTTCCCTTTCTTGGCGAAACGAGAAACTCCTTTTCGAGGGGAAACCTTTAGAAGCACGAAATCTCCTACCTCAAATTCTAATGGTCTCCGTCATCTGTCAGCGTAGCTCTTTTGTCGGCTCTGAGCTGTTTTTAAGTGTTCTCGAATAATTCGAATTTTCTCGGTAGTCTCCTCGACAATAGTTGCTCCAGTATGAACTCGATCTTTAGGTTTGATCCAACATATAGGTGATCTACATGGTCTTCCGTAAAGAGTTTCAAATGGTGCCATTTTGATGCTAGATTGATAACTGTTGTTGTAGGTGAACTCTGCTAACGACAAATTATCAATCCATTTGTTCCCATAATCTAACGCGCATGCACATAACATGTCTTCAAGAATCTGAATAACTCTTTCGGATTGTCCGTCAATCTGCGGATGGAAAGCGATGCTGAATTTCAAATCTGTCCCAAAAGCTGCTTGGAAACTCTTCCAATATCGAGCGGTAAATCGAGGATCTCGATCAGAAATAATACTTAATGGTATTCCATGATATTTCACTATCTCGTCTAAATATACCTTGGCTAAGTTCTGCCTACCATATGTGGACTTGATAGGAATGAAGTGCACTGATTTCGTCAATCGATCTACCACTAACCAAATTGCATCGAAACCATTCCGTGTTTTTGGTAGCCCCATAAGAAAATTCATGGTAATTTCTTCCCACTTCCACTCTGACACAGGTAGCGGCTGTAGCATCCCTCTAGGTTTCTGACGTTCCGCTTTGACCTTAAGACAATTTTGACAAGTCTTCACATAATTTGTCACATCATTTTTCATGTTTCACCACCAGTATTGCCTCTTTAAATACTTATGCATCTTGATAACTCCTGGATGTATTGCAAATCAAGATTCATGAGCTTCATTCATGATTGCCTTCTTCAATTCTGGTATTTGTGGAACAGCTAGACGATGTTTGAAATACAAAGCTCCATCACCACGGATGTTCCAATGTTCCAGTTGTTCTCCATTCTGAAGCTTTGACCAAACATTTTGCAAATGGCTATCTTTATGTTGATTCTCCTTAACTTGCTGAATCAAGTAGGGTGGAGTTACTAAATTATACAGAGTGATTGAATCTTGATCCTCAGAAATCTGAAGATCATAATCCTTAACCACTGCTGTTCTTTTCCAATCAAGCACTGTTAACGAAGTAAGAACACCTGCACCTTTCCGGCTAAGAGCATCCGCTACGACGTTAGCCTTACCTGGATGATATTCCAAAGTAAAGTCATAATCTTCCATATACTCTACCCAACATCTTTGCCTCAAATTCAGATCTTTCTGAGTAAAGAGATACTGCGAACTCTTATAATCAGAGAAAATCCGAAATGAGACACCATAGAGATAGCATCTCCAAATTTTCAAAACAAAAGTAATGGCTGCCAACTCTAAATCATGTGTTGGGTAGTTTTTCTCATGCGTCTTCAATTGTCAAGATGCGTATGCTACAACATGTCCTCTCTGCATTAGAACACACCCGAGTCCTTCTTTCGATGCATCAGTATAAACTTCATAGGATTCTTCAGGCTTGGGAATTATAAGAACTAGGGCACTGGTCAAGCGAGCTTTTAGTTCTTGAAAAGCGTTCTCACATTTCCTGTCCCAGTTAAATCGAACATCTTTTCTTGTCAATCGTGTCATTGGGGCTGCAATTCATGAGAAATCCTGAACAAATTTACGATAATATCCCGCTAATCTCAGAAAACTTCTGATTTCGGTTACATTTCTAGGTCGTTCCCATTTTATTATTGCCTTGACTTTTGTAGGGTCCACGGCTATGCCTTGACTATAGATAACATGCCCAAGAAATTTGACTTCAGATAACCAGAAGTCGCATTTCTCCCTCTTAACGTACAACTGATGCTCCCGCAGAGTTTGTAGGACCAACCTTAAGTGTTGTTTGTGTTCCTCCCAAGTCGTAGAATAGATTAGAATATCATCAATGAAGACGATGACAAACTAATCTAGAAATGGTCGAAAAACACGATTCATCAAGTCCATGAAAGCTACTGAAGCATTCGTCAAACCAAAAGGCATAACCAAGAATTCGTAAGATCCATATCGAGTCCTAAATGCAGTTTTTGGGATATCTTCCTCTCGGATTTTCAATTGATGATATCCATATATCAAATCAATTTTTGAAAAGTACTGAACACCTTCAAGTTGATCAAATAACTCATCGATCCTTGGCAAAGGATATTTATTCTTGATGGTTACCCTATTCAGTTTGTTAGGAAATGTCCTAAGCATTAGAGACATTTTGATGTATTTATTTTGAACTGGATAAAAAAATTATATGTACATAGAGGTTATTCATCACATTGCTATCTGTCCTCGTTTTATTTACATGTTAAAGTAAATGTAAGCAAATATGGCTCACTGACTGCTTGTGTTAAAACTGTTAGAACGTTACATGCAATGGACTTTTGTATGCGAGAAGACAATGTTCTAAAGTTAGCGGTCTAAACTATGGTCTGTAGTTTATGGGGTTAGACCGAGCATCTAACTCATGTTAAGATTATTATGTTGTCTAAAGCCTTGGAGGGGACGGTTTGTCTTGACTGTCTGGAGCTGGACTCCCAAGTAGAGACATAGATATGTTACTTGGTGGTGACATATTAGACCGGGACTAGAGCGGGATTGATCTACGTAGTCCGCTATGAGTGGATCAATCTGCTTTTGACGTTCATTATGCAATAACCTTAATCCTGAGTAAATGAACTACTTCATGTATATGACTTGTGTACTTTGATGTTCCAATGGCTAAAGCGTCTCAGAGGTAGTAAGCTTATAGACCGGTTCGTTGGGTGCATGACTTGTATACAATGAAGGGTTTGTTTGCAGATATCGGAATCATAGCTCTGAGGAGTTAAAGGTATCCCCTTAAAGGCATTATACTGAATGTGAAAATGGACAAGGCCTTGGGTCGTTTGCTGGGCGGATGACTTCTTATTCACATATGATGAATAATCATTTTTCTTAATTCGGTAGTATAATGGAACTTTAAGATAGTCTGATCAGTAGGATTAAACGGACTTTGACCTAAGGCTGATCATGGATATCATATGAGGGTTTTGCATATATGACAAGGTCGTTGGATAGTAGCTCGTCACAGGCTTACGTAATACGGTATATAATTGGGAGTTCAGTTTCAGGTTTATAGTGGTGTGACTCTGAAACTAGTGATCATATAATTGAGTTGTTCGGTAAAGAATGATGATCATATGGAATCACGGGAGCCCGATTATATATGTCCAATCAGTCCCTCTACTAGCTCCACATAATTCCTTAACGTTTGGCAAATTGATTTGTGTATGCTATTGGCTAGTTTATTATGCATGGATGGTGATGACACAGGATTAGGATGGTAGACAAGATTCTCTCCGGTTGGATTCAGATTTTGTTTTGGATAATAGAGTACACAATTATTCGAACTCCAAATAAAGTTGCCATGATTTTATTTGAGATTGGATTTGAGTTGTAGAAAATTATCCATGAGAACAAGAATATGAAACACAACCGTTTTGTGGAATTTGAAATTTGAATTTTGAAATTTGAATTTTGAATTTTGAAATTTGAATTTTGAATTTTGAATTTGAAATTTGAATTTGAAATTTGAATTTGAAATTCGAATTTGAAATTTGAATTTGAAATTTAAATTTGAAATTTGAAATTTGAAATTTGAATTTGAAATTTGAAATTCAAATTTTGAATCACAGTCCAAGTAGGATTCGAATTTGTTGTGGAAAATCCACAAGGTTTGAAATTCGAATTTGAGTTGGATTTGGAGAGGATAATCTTGTTAGAATCCTACTTGAATTTTGAATCCAAATCCCAACAAAAGTGGACGAAATTTTTGAGGATAATCCTCAAGGAAATTTCAGATTTTTGTGGATAAGATTCAAGGGAATAATTCAAGTTTCAATCCCAGTTGAATTTGGATTCTCTCCTCCCTGAAAAGTGGCTGAAAATTTGGAGAATCTCTCCTAGGAAATTCGGTTATTTTTGGATAAGGTTGAGATAAGATTCAAGCTTGAAAATCCTAGTCGAATTTTAGATTCTCCCTAATCCATAATGGCCGAAATTTATGAGGAGATTTTCTCCAAGAAAAATTCGGATTTTTGGGTTGAAAAAGGGAGATAAGATTCTAGTTAAAATCTTGTTTAGATTTGGATTGGATTTATCCTAAGAAAACCGAATTTTATTGTTGGATTTATCCATGAAAAAAATTCGGATTTTTTGGTTAAGGATAAGGGAAAATATCTTTTCCTAATCCAATTCAAATTCAGAGAATCACCTCATGCAGGTCTATAAATAGAGGTCCTGCCACTCTAGTTCTCTCAGACCACAGACTCTCAGGTGAGCAGGATTATTGTTGCACAGCTCATCGTGACAATAAAGTTCTTTAGAGATCTGGGTGGTCGGAAGAAGACTAGCAGTGCTAGCATACCGATCGAGGTTCAGAGTGCCCACACACTCAGCCATTCGGGAATTGGAGAATAGTAGATAAGGCTAGTTGGTTGAAGCCTCCGGTCATTCTCCTCTTGTAGATTGGCGTCCTTGAGGTATGAGTTTTAATTGTTATTGATTTATTGTATACGGCATCATGAGATATTTAACGATCTAAAAATTTTTATTGTTCCGCTGCGCCACTCTGATTCGTTTTTACCGATTTATTTTCCTACAATTGGTATCAGAGCCATCTCATGACTATGCCATGTACATAAATTAGGCAATTACTTAGTCTTTTTATTTATGTATGGATTTGATATTTAGAGAGTGGCATTCTAGGGTTCCTTTATGTTGTTATCATGGATTATGTATAAAGTATGTGGTTATTTTAATTTTTTGAATTATTATAAGCATGCTTGTTTATACCGGTTATGGTTCCTTAGAATTTAGAAAAATTGTATCTAGGAATTTTTATGTAACCATGAGAGCAGTTTATTAACACTGTAATTTTCCCATGGATTTTATTTTTTGTCTCTTAGAATTTTTATGGTTAGAATTTTTTGTACAACGGAAACGGTTTAGGAAATTTTATGTAATTATTCTTGGAGGAGATTGAAGATTGAAGACCGTAATTTATTTTTTCCAAAAGTTAAATTTGATTTAAAGATTGAAATTTTGATTGTGTGGAAAATTTCAATTTAATTGGGATTCAAATTAATTTTTGGAGATCCTAATAGGTAAATTGGAATATGGCACGAAAATCGAGACACGACCCCTCGGGATAGGCCGATGGGCCTTGGTGGGGCTGCAGCCCCTGCCTTCGGGCAGGATGGGGCTGCGGCAGACCCTGTGCAGGCCCACACCACCCACGGCCGCAGGCTTGGCCTGCAGCCAGGGGTGGCCGTGGCCTACCCAAGGCTGGCTGCAGGCGCTGCCTGCAGCCTGCCGGCTGCTGCGCCCAGCCTGGCGCTGCAGGCTTGGCCTGCAGCCCGGCAGGGTTGCACAAGGGGCGGCCATGGGCTGCCAGCCCCTCCAGGGTTGGTGGCTGCCCACGGCGGCTGCCGCCTACGGGGGCGGCGGTCCGACGGTCCAAAAATCAGAAAATTTTGATTTTTAAATTTGAGATTTAATTTTAAATCATATTTAAAAATATGTAATTAAAAATTTCAAATTTTTTGAAATTACATATTATTACACATGATGTTTAAAATTGTTTAAAATTTAAATTTGAAATTTAAATTTAAAATTCGAATTTGAATTTGAAATTTAAATTTTTGGATATTTAAATTTTAAATAATTCTTGGGATGAGAAATAAATGCAGAGGCTACATAAAGATGGATACAAGAAGATGGAACAGAATTCAAGACCCAAAGAATGCTTTGGATGGAATTTTTGTAATCTTTATTTTCTTTATTGTAGGGTGGAACCATAGCTAGGTTATTCTGTCAATTATTTTTCTGTGATATGTCATGGATGTATAAATATGTATTGATGGATGTTTTGTATGCATATTTGATAACATGTCATATAGGATAGGTGAGTGCCGCTCATACTATATTGATCATACATAATTTGTCAAAACTTGCATGTTTTTCAAAATATTGAGTGGGAGAGGGTTTCAAACAAAACCCACGACCTCCATTGTTGATCCATATGTGAAAGTATGGTAACGCCTCGCGTCAGTTCTGCCCTGACCACACCCCTCGGTAGGTGTTTACCGCCGCCGGTATACTAGATTGGATCTCCTATGTGGAAAACGTGTTCGGGTACGATCCTATTCATGACCACCCCTCGGTGGCTTGGTAGGACGTGGATCGGGCTACGTAAACAATGGTTATACACTCAAGACTCGTTTAGTTATTAACCTTCCCTAGAAGCTCTGTTAACTAAACTGGTGGCCAAATAAGCGGTTATTAATATATGTCTTAACCTTGGAGGATTTAAGGTAACATATATTAATTGGACGGGGTCCATGTTCCGGCTATTTGTTTTCATGACCACCCCTCGGTGGCTTGGGGCAATAGGTGCTGAGAATTACCGTTGCAATACTACATGTTTTTCAAGTTTCATGTAAGAACATACTTGTATGTTTTATTTGCTAAATTATCTGTATATTTGCTTGGGCTTTGTAATGATGTCTAGTATAATTTTATTTCAGTTCAAAATGTCACCGACACCCCTCATTTCAATACTTACTGAAAATAAGTTGAATGGCGACAATTATAAAGATTAGAAAAGAAATCTATTAATAGTTCTCAACTGCGAGAGACACAAGTTCGTGCTGGACGAACCATGCCCACCTGGGCCCAAACCTGACACACCACTTGAGGAGGTCCCGGTTGCCTATAATCGTTGGAGAGAATCCAATGAGATAGCTCGATGCTACATCCTTGCTAGCATGACGAGTGCTATACAAAAGCAGCATGAGACTTATCAAGTTGCTGGGGAGATCATGGAAAATCTGGAGGACATGTTCGGAGGCCAAGAAAAATTAGTTCGACAGTCCGCTATCACCAGCATTATGAACTCCAAGCAAAAGGCGGGTACTCCGGTGAAGGACCATATGATCACTCTAATGGGATTCTTCGCTGAGACTGCCGAGAATGGTGCTGAGTTGGACTACAACACCCAGATCGAGATGGTGTTCAAAACTCTGTCTAAAGATTTTGTGGGGTTTAAGGCCGCATACAATCTGGCGACAAAGGAGTTAGGACTAACCGAGCTCATGAAGCAACTACAGGCTTATGAGCGGATGATCAGGGATGAGGATGTGGTCCGACCTAAAGGTGAGGCCAATTTGGCGAAATCTTCCAATCCCTCACGGAAGAGGAAGAGGCCAAATAAGAAGCAAGTGGCTTCTAGTTCTTCTAATCCTCCTGTCTCGGACGGGAAGAAGAAGAAGAAGAACAAGAAGCCAAAGGACCCTAAAAAGTCCAAATGCTTCCATTGTGAGAAGGTAGGTCACTTTAAGAAGGCTTGCCGGGAATTCCTAGCCGCCAAGGGCAAGGAAGGTAAGGAATTTCATTACTTAGAAGCATGTTTGGTAGAAGAATCGAAAGACACTTGGGTCATTGATTCGGGCGCCACTAATCATGTTTGTGTTTCTATGCAGGGGTTTGTGGAAACAAGAAGTCTACATGATAGGAGCCTCTCGTTGCGGACTGGAGATGGTAGCTTTGTGGTGGCTGAGGCAGTGGGAGATGTTTATCTTTATTTTGATCAATTTAGGTTTATTTTATTGAAAGACTGTTTTTATGTTCCTAATTTTAGGAGGAACCTTATATCGATAGCTTGTTTAATAAAGGATTCTTATTCAGTTTCTTTTAGTAAAAGAGTTGATATTCGTAGAAATAAGTCTTTTATCTGTTTTGGATGGATGGATGGAAACCTATATTTGATCAAACCAAAGATGTACTCACTGCTTGACACTGAATTAATTGATAACTCTAAAAGGTTGAAAGTTTCTCACTCTAACAAGGCGTATCTTTGGCATTTAAGACTTGGTCATATTAATCAAGATAGGATTCAAAGATTGGTGAAAGACGGTCCTCTGGAATCTCTGGAGGTGGTACGACTTCCCCAATGTGAGTCTTGTCTAGAGGGTAAAATGACTAAGAGGTCTTTTGGAGCTAAGGGTACAAGGGCTCAGGAGCTCTTAGAAATTGTGCACACTAACGTATGTGGCCCCATGAACGTCACAGCACAAGGAGGGTTCGAGTATTATGTCTCTTTTATAGATGATTACTCGAGGTATGGATATGTGTATCTGATGCACCGCAAGAGCGAAACCTTTGATAAGTTCAAAGAGTATCGTGCGGAAGTGGAAAAGCAATTGGATAAATCCATAAAGACACTTCGATCTGATCGAGGTGGCGAATATCTCTCCGATGAATTTCTAGGACATCTTGTAGAGAACGGGATTTTATCCAAATTGACTGCACCTGGTACTCCACAACAGAATGGTGTAGCCGAAAGGAGAAACAGGACCTTATTAGATATGGTACGGTCCATGATGAGTTATTTAACGCTGCCATTATCATTTTGAGGATATGCTTTACAAACGGCGTGCTATATTCTGAACCAGGTTCCGAGCAAATTAATTCCTAGAACTCCGTATGAATTGTGGCGTGGCAGGAAGCCCTCCCTTGGACATATGAGAATATGGGGCTGCCCGGCACATGTACTGGATGGGGATGCGAAAAAGTTGGAATCAAGATCAGAATTATGTATGTTTGTAGGGTATCCAAAAGGAACAAAAGGAGGTATGTTCTATAACCCGAAGGAACAAAAAGTCATTGTCTCAACCCATGCGACATTCTTGGAGGAAAGTCACATGAATGACTTTAAGCCTCGAAGCAAAGTGGTGCTAGAGGAGTTATCGGGTGAAAGAACTGCTCCACAGATTTCGGTCTTGGACGCAAGTCCGAGTTCCAGTGAAAGACCTACAGATGATCAACAATTTAGGGTGCCTCGTCGTAGTGGGAGGGTTTCTAAGAAACCTAATTTCTTCATGTATGATGCTGAGGTATACCAGGCCGAGGCTCATGAGCATGAGGAATATCCGGTCACATATGATGAAGCTATAAATGATGTTGATTCAAAATCTTGGAAACAGGCTATGAACAATGAGATGGATTCTATGAAATCCAACTCTATTTGGGAACTTGTAGATTTACCGGATGGGATAAAACCCATTGGATGCAAATGGGTCTACAAAAGAAAGAAGGATGCGGAAGGGAGAGTGGAAACTTTCAAAGCTAGACTGGTTGCAAAGGGATACACGCAAAAGGCTGGAATCGATTACGAGGAAACCTTTTCGCCTGTTGCTATGCTGAAGTCTATCCGTATTCTTCTATCCATTGCTGCGGCTCTCGATTACGAGATCTGGCAAATGGATGTCAAGACGGCATTCTTGAATGGCCATCTTGAAGAGTGTATCTATATGATACAGCCTGAAGGGTTCGTAGCGAAAGGCCAAAAAAGGAAAGTCTGCAAGTTGCTTAGATCCATTTATGGATTAAAGCAGGCATCCCGCTCATGGAACCAGAGGTTTGATCAAGCGATTAAGACATTTGGTTTTGAGCAGAATGTTGATGAACCTTGTGTTTATAAACGTATTAAGGATGGAAAAGTGGTCTTTCTGATACTCTATGTCAATGATATACTACTCATTGGGAATGATGTAGGGAACTTATCATCGGTCTGGTTACACTAGCAGTATGACATGAAGGACTTGGGAGAAGCTAATTATGTTCTAGGCATTCGTCTCTTCAGAGATCGAAAGAACAAAATGATAGCGTTATCCCAAGCTTCATACATAGATAAAATAATTGACAAATATGCAATGCAAGAGGCAAAGAAAGGCTCACAACCTTCTATTGCCGGTCTAACTTTTTCATTGGATGACTGTCCCAAGACATCGGAAGAAAGAGAGCGTATGAGTAAGGTCCCTTATGCATCCGCTGTGGGTAGCCTTATGTACGCTATGCTTTGCATTCGCCTGGATATAAGTAGGTATGGTGAGTCGATATCAAGCAAATCCTGGAACCAAGCACTGGCAAGTCGTAAAGCATATACTCAAGTATCTTAAGAGAACGAGGGATTATATGCTGGTGTATTCTGGAGGGGACCTAACACCCGTAGGATACACAGACTCAGACTTCCAGACTTGTAAGGATTTGAGGAAGTCGACATTAGAGGGCATATGGAGACAGGATAAGTAGATGTATGTAAGATCGCATCCGAGGACAACATCACCGATCCCTCTACTAAAACTTTGGTGGCTAGAAGCTTTGAGAGGCACGTAGAGGCGATGGGGATGCGTAACATGGCACATCTGTTGGCTTAGGGCAAGTGGGAGATTGTTAGGAAATGCCCTAAGTATTAGAGACATTTTGATGTATTTATTTTGAACTGGATAATAAAATTATATGTACATAGAGGTTATTCATTACATTGCTATCTGTCCTCAATTCATTTACATCTTAAAGTAAATGTAAGCAAATATGGCTCACTGACTGCTTGTGTTAAAATTGTTAGAACGTTGCATGCAATGAACTTTTGTATGCGAGAAGACAATATTCTAAAGTTAGCGGTCTAAACTATGGTCTGTAGTCTATGGGGTTAAACCGAGCATCTAACTCATGTTAAGACTATTATGTTGTCTAAAGCCTTGGAGGGGACGGTTTGTCTTGACTGTCTGGAGCTGGACTCCCAAGTAGAGACATAGATATGTTACTTGGTGGTGACATATTAGACCGGGACTAGAGCGTGATTGATCTACGTAGTCCGCTATGAGTGGATCAATCTGCTTTTGACGTTCATTATGCAATAACCTTAATCCTGAGTAAATGAACTACTTCATGTATATGACTTGTGTACTTTGATGTTCCAATGGCTAAAGCGTCTCAGAGGTAGTAAGCTTATAGACCGGTTCGTTGGGTGCATGACTTGTATACGATGAAGGGTTTGTTTGCAGATATCAGAATCATAGCTCTGAGGAGTTAGAGGTATCCCCTTAAAGGCATTATACTGAATGTGAAAATGGACAAGGCCTTGGGTCGTTTGCTGGGCGGATGACTTCTTATTCACATATGATGAATAATCATTTTTCTTAATTCGGTAGTATAATGGAACTTTAAGATAGCCTGATCAGTAGGATTAAACGGACTTTGACCTAAGGCTGATCATGGATATCATATGAGGGTTTTGCATATATGACAAGGTCATTGGATAGTAGCTCGTCACAGGTTTACGTAATACGGTATATAATTGGGAGTTCAGTTTCAGGTTTATAGTGGTATGACTCTGAAACTAGTGATCATATGATTGAGTTGTTCGGTAAAGAATGATGATCATATGGAATCACGGGAGCCCGATTATATATGTCCAATCAGTCCCTCTACTAGCTCCACATAATTCCTTAACGTTTGGCAAATTGATTTGTGTATGCTATTGGCTAGTTTATTATGCATGGATGGTGATGACACAGGATTAGGATGGTAGACAAGATTCTCTCCGGTTGGATTCAGATTTTGTTTTGGATAATAGAGTACACAATTATTCGAACTCCAAATAAAGTTACCATGATTTTATTTGAGATTGGATTAGAGTTGTAGAAAATTATCCATGAGAATAAGAATATGAAACACAACCGTTTTGTGGAATTTGAAATTTGAATTTTGAAATTTGAATTTTGAATTTTGAAATTTGAATTTTGAAATTTGAATTTGAAATTTGAATTTGAAATTCGAATTTGAAATTTGAATTTGAAATTCGAATTTGAAATTTGAAATTTGAAATTTGAAATTTGAATTTGAAATTTGAAATTCAAATTTTGAATCACAGTCCAAGTAGGATTCGAATTTGTTGTGGAAAATCCACAAGGTTTGAAATTCGAATTTGAGTTGGATTTGGAGAGGATAATCTTGTTAGAATCCTACTTGAATTTTGAATCCAAATCCCAACAAAAGTGGACGAAATTTTTGAGGATAATCCTCAAGGAAATTTCGGATTTTTGTGGATAAGATTCAAGGGAATAATTCAAGTTTCAATCCTAATTGAATTTGGATTCTCTCCTCCCTGAAAAGTGGCCGAAAATTTGGAGAATCTCTCCTAGGAAATTCGGTTATTTTTGGATAAGGTTGAGATAAGATTCAAGCTTGAAAATCCTAGTGGAATTTTAGATTCTCCCTTATCCATAATAGCTGAAATTTATGAGGAGATTTTCTCCAAGAAAAATTCAGATTTTTGGGTTGAAAAAGGGAGATAAGATTCTAGTTAAAATCTTGTTTAGATTTAGATTGGATTTATCCTAAGAAAACCGAATTTTATTGTTGGATTTATCCATGAAAAAAATTCGGATTTTTTGGTTAAGGATAAGGGAAAATATCTTTTCCTAATCCAATTCAAATTCAGAGAATCACCTCATGCAGGTCTATAAATAGAGGTCCTGCCACTCTAGTTCTCTCAGACCACAGACTCTCAGGTGAGCAGGCTTATTGTTGCACAGCTCATCGTGACAATAAAGTTCTTTAGAGATCTGGGTGGTCGGAAGAAGACTAGCAGTGCTAGCATACCGATCGAGGTTCAGAGTGCCCACACACTCAGCCATTCGGGAATTGGAGAATAGTAGAGAAGGCTAGTTGGTTGAAACCTCCGGTCATTCTCCTCCTGCAGATTGGCGTCCTTGAGGTATGAGTTTTAATTGTTGTTGATTTATTGTATATGGCATCATGAGATATTTAACGATCTAAAAATTTTTATTGTTCCGCTGCGCCACTCTGATACGTTTTTACCGATTTATTTTCCTACACAGTTGCCTATAGTCAACACACAGTCGTTAGCTTCCATCTTGTTTCTTTGCAAATAGGACTGGTGCTCCCCATGGTGATTTGCTAAGCTGAATGAATCCTTTAAATTCTAGCTCAGTCAATTGTTTCCGCAATTCAGCTTTCTCCGCAGGTGCCATTTTGTAAGGCGGAATTGATATCGGAGCTATACCGGGAATAAGATCAATGCAGAATTCTACCTCTCGGTCAGGTGGCAAACCAAGTAAATCTTCAGGAAATACATCTGGAAATTCATCTACCACTGGAGTGTAGTGATCACCTTTTTTCACGTTGTTGTCACATTCCAATGCGAAAATAATAGCGGTGCAAGATAACTTTCGTCGACCACCTATGGCTGATCTCAACAGCTCACTGGTCATCACTCGATCTGGATCTTTGAGTTCGATCACCGTCAAGTTCGGTTCTATGAATAATATCACCTTTCGGTGATGACAATCTAACGTTGCCCTATTCTGAGTTAACCAATCCATACCAAGAATCACATCATAGCGTCTCATTGGTAGGATAATGAATTGGACATTAAGTTGTTCGCCTTCTCGCGTAACAACATTAGTCCAACATATCATTAAAGCTTCGGTTTTTCCAAGTGGCGTACTTAGGTGCAAAGGTGACTCTAAAGGTTTGATTTCTAATTCTAATGCTTTTGCAAACGTGGATGTAATAAAAGAATGACTGGCACCAGTATCAAACAATACGTGTGCCCAACTAGAAGATATCAGAATCATACCCTCCATAACCGTAGGACTATTCTGAGTTGTTGGTTCTTCCCCTTCCACAACATACATTTTCCCTTTTCCCTTGTCATTCATACTGTTCCTCGAGGTAGTGGGTCCCGCTAGCCTAAATTGTGGCGGTTGTGAAGAAGCCTGCCTACTAGTGGACATCTGAGGTCTCCTCTATGACTGAAATGATTGAGGTCCAAAATTTGGTTGATAAGAGGCTTGTGGCGACCTATATTGTGACTGGCCAAATCCTGACTGTCCCTGGTGAAAGTGTCCCTGGTTAACTTGTCCCTAGGTAAATTGTCCAGATCTAGATTGACGAGATCCTGCTGATGATTGGCTGGACTGCTGGAATTGCTGAGCCGACTGCTGTTGCCTGTAAGGACAGTTCTTCTTTAAATGTCCTGTTTGGCCACAGTTATAACAGCTCCTCTCATATGGGTGTAATCTTCCGGTAGAAGTGTTACTAGTACTGTCAGTTCTTCTACCTTCAATGTTGACCCCACTAACATGAGTACGATTCCCACGTTGACTTCTAGTCGGTCCACTGGACGTCCTTGAAGCTTCAGATTTCTCCTTCTGGAAATTTTGATTATCCTGTTCAATACGCAGGGCAGCTGACACGAGTGTCGGGTAGTCTCGAATCTGCATACCCACCACTAGTCTTTTTATCGATGGTTTAAGTCCCTGCTCAAACTTGATACATTTGGTGCGCTCAGTCGCCACCATCGTAGAAGCAAATCTGGATAATTCTCCAAATTTTGACACATATTTGAACACGGTCATATTCCCTTGTTGTAGGCTGATGAACTCTATAATCTTTTGATCCCTAAAACTCTCAGGGAAAAATTGATCATAGAATAACTGTTCAAACATCTCCTAGGTCATCTCTTGGAGATTGTGCGTTCTCCTAATTTGTCTCCACCATATGCCAGCTTTACCGTCCAAATAGGTGGAAATAATTTCAATCCGGTATTCAAGTAGGGTCTGGATAGTGTCCATCTTCATTACCACACTTTGGAACCAATCATCTGCTTCTTGAGGATCACCTTCACCAGTAAAGGCTGGAACTCGAAATCGTTGGAAATCTCGTAGGCTCCGGGTCATGTCACGAACGACCGGTTCATCTCTCGCACGAGTAACTATGTTTTGTAATACTCGATGCATAGCTTCCGTGATGTTAGCCTGGTCCGGCTCTGGCGTCGGTGCTGAGGTCGGGGTTGGAGTAGTTGTCGGGACGGTTCCCCTTCTACGTCTGGGCGGCATTCTATAAAATAAAAATTCCGGGTTATAAATTAGCATTTTATTTTACTCCAAGTATGCATATAATTCCTATGGGAACCCCAAACCATGTTTTGATACCAAAAATCCTGTCACGTCCCAAAATCCGGAACAGCGACAGGTGTCACATCCCAAAAATCTGAGATAGTGACAGATATAAGATTTTAAAAGAATAAATGAAAGGAAAGCTCAGATTGCTAAGTCTGTCAGTTTTTATATCTTACCCTTTACCGACTCCTTAAACTTGTTTATAAATCATGCTTGTATATTTTAAATTAATTAATATTTATATTCAATTTTTATCATAATATCAGGTGGTGAGGTACTCATATCCCACAGATGCATACTTAGATAAAATAAAATAAGTAAGATTACAAAAGTAAAGTTTAGAATTTACAGTCCCGGAATGCTCATATACATACTTTGTCTTAAAGTACAGAACACTACTCCTTGTCGTCCACTGACGATTCCACATCACCTATATCTTCTAATCACCTTTATCTCCTGGGGGTTTACCAGTTTTAAAACAGTGAACGAAAGGCCCAGTAGGATTTTTTTTTTTAATTTCAACATTTAATTTAACCATCATACTAAGTATGTCAATGCAGTACCGAATTATAAACGTGAAATCGTGATTATGCAAATTGTGTCCCTATATACATCTAGTTCGTGTACGGTCCGTATTAGCCTCCTTCACCATGCCGAAGCATGATGAGTGATCCTCGATCGAGATGTGCACTCTTCGCACGTGTGTGTTGGCTCCTGGTATACTTTAACACCAAATCCAACTTTCAACTTTTCATATAAACATATGATTCACATAATAAAAATATGCCGTATTGTTTTTCAAAAAAATCCGTGAATGGATAATTTTTTCCTTTAATTTCCGAAATCATGATATTATCACATAATTTTTCGAAACTTTATGAACTCATTTTCTTTAAATGATTTTTGGCCAAATCATTAAAACAAAACTAGCTACAAAGAAAGGGTAAGATATCCTACCTCGTTGGCAATTTAACCTACGATCAACTTCTCGCACGAATTCCAAGATAGTCTTTCTTTCTGAATTCGATCAACGAGTACTTAGAACAAGAAACACAGATAATTTAATTATCTGTCCAGGAATTCCGTAATCGAATCACGGTAAACTCAACTAATTAGTATGCCATTGAATTTTAAAATTTAAAATGATACTTTATTTTAACACCGAAATTTTTAAAACAACAATTTTAACCCAAGTATCCAAAATATATATATATTTTTTAAAAATTTCAGCATCACCTACCTTAAATATAAGCTTTCCCAAAAGCTCCAAAATGTTCAACCTGCAGAAAAATTTTCCAATTCCCAAAACAATTCAAATACAAATTTCAAATCTCAATCCTAAATAAATTTAAAACACTTATTTAAATTCTATTATTATTTATTTTATTATTATTATTTATTATATAATACATATATATATCCACGCACAGATATACATATTATATATATACATATATATATTTTTTCTTTTTGCTGATGGAGATCGACCGATCGGAAAGGGGACTCACGGCAGCAGGCGGCGGCGGCTGTTGGGCACGACGATCGGCAGCACGACGAGGGGCAACCGGCGAGGCGGGGGCAGGCGGCGAGGCACGGGGAGGCACGGCTTGGTGGTGTCGCGAGGAAGGCGAGGCGCGGCTGGGCGGTCTTCGGTTGGCTGGCTTGGCGGCGTTGCGGCGAACACCCGGTGGCGCTTGGATGGAAACGGCGGCTGTTCGGCGCGGCTGGTTCAGACGGGACGGCTTCGGCCAAGCGAGGCAGCGTTTGAGCGATGGTCACGGAGCTTTGGTCTCGGTCGGAGTCAGGCGGTTGGCGGTGGCTCGGCTCCGGTGGCGTCCGACCGAAACAAAAGGAAGAGAAAGAAGAAGAGAAGGAAAGAGAAATGGTGAGGAAGGGAGAGAGAATCGGTAAGGGGCGTTAAAAAAAAAAAAGAGAAAGAGCAGGGAAGGAGAGAGAGAGAGCCCGGCGAGAGAAAAGAAAAACAAAGAGAGAGAGGGGGCGAGCGCGAGAAGAAGAAGAGGAATGAAAAGAAAAAAAACAAGGGCGAGAGAGGGAGATCGGCGAGAAGAAGAAAAACAAAAGGAAGACAGAGAGGGAGGGCGTGAGAGAGGCGAGAGAGTGAGTGAGGGCATGAGTAAGGAAAAAAAAAAGAGAGCAGAAAAAGGGAGAGTTCGGTGAGAGAGTGAAAGGAAGTCGGTGAAGAAAGAAAAATAACAGAGAGAGAGAGAAGAAAGGGATTTCCGGAATAATCTAGAAAGGGGAAAGAAAAAAATAAATAAATAAATAAATAAAAATAATATTTGTTAAATTTTATTGGATAAAAATTATTAAAACTTTAAAATTTGTAAAAATGTTTTAAATATCCTCGAACTAATATTTAATACACCAAAAATTTAAAAATTGAATTCTCATAATGAAAATTTTATTGGCACACTAACAAATTGAGTTTTTATACATTCACGTGCGAAATTTAAATTCAAAAATTTAGCAACGTAACAAATCCTGTCATCATTATTTTATTCATATTTAATTTAAACAGGTTTTAACACGATTAACACAATTAATAAATGGATTGGGTTTGAGTTTGAGATTTTGACACGAATATTAAATGGGTTGGGTTTAGGTTTAGTTAATAGTGTCAACTAAGGAACATAACATGACACAAACATGACACGATAAGATAACACGAATTGCCAAGCCTAACAAATAACTATCAAGCATAAAGAAATCCGAACAGAGTTGTTAAAAATCAATTGACAAAGCAGTCTAAATAGAAGAAGGCAAAACTGATCATAGCATGAATACAAAATATAAGTACAACAGACACACACATACACACACATATACTTAAAAGAACACTAACTCAATAGTTTATCATAAATAAGCATTGATAGATTCTAATACATAGGAAACAATAAATGATACCTGATCTATATCAAAGCCAACCATGCAAGCTTCAGCAAACACTAGTGTGAAAAAGACAGAAGTAACACTCAGAGCAGTTAATGAACTCACGGAAAGAGAAACAACACTAAGCAAAGCCGAATAAAGGAACTGAGACTACATTGATGACCAAAACAATAAAATAGAAATCATTTATATACATAACCACAAAACTATACAGTAAAGCCAATGAGCATATGAGTAATCACATGGAGACACGTAATCATATATATATAAATCTAGAAATCAAAAGAGCAAGAAGCGGTATTGAAACATTTTTCAAGGCACATGTGATGAAAAAACAAAAAAGAAAATACCATTAATTACATCTGTAAAAGCCTAATCTGAAGGACAAATACAAAGGAACTTGGTAACACTGTAGCACAAACACCTCATCACTAATACCATAATGCAAGGCATAGAATATCGATATTCAGTGTACACAATTTCATGAAATCCTTACTTACAATAAATACATAATCCAATGCTAATTAATCAACTAATACACACATGTAACACCTCCATAGAATTCCAACCACAGATAAACGAATGTAGTTACAAACACCGACTAAGCCAACAAAAAAACACAAAAGGTGAAAACGGGATATTTATTCACAGCTTTAAACATAGCATAAATCAACTCAGTAAAACACCAAAAAAAACAGGTTTCATGTAATTGGCAGCATGAAAAAACTATTGCTATTACAATGGACTTGACTAACTCTAAATATTTAAATGATATAATATATAACATACACCAAATACCATATATATCACAATATAGATAATTCACCAACAAATTTCACCTGAAAAATCTTCATTCCATATAATCAAAAACATAAAAAACAACCGCCACCATAATGAAGCTATCCAATATATAAAATAAAGAACAGTACGAACAAAAAAGCAAGCATTCACATCCAAGGGCTGCCAATAAAAACCTAACAGCAACTTGCAAGAACAAAGACAAATCTAAGAAACAATAAAAATGCACAAACAGCTGAAAAACAACAGCAGGAACCAACATGAAAACGACGGCTGAAAAGGATAATGAGAGCTAAGAACCACATTTCCAAAACAATCAAAAAACCGAGATAAAAAGAGAAAGAAACTGACATGCCAAATAAGGCCGTAAAAGAAACCAAAAAAGAGAGGTAGCAAGGTAAATGGGAAGGCAGAAAGAGGGCTAGGGTTCTCGAACCCAAATCAACCAAAACAATAACGTAAGCAGAAAGAGGGTTGGGGTTTTTATGCCCAAATTAGCTACGATAAGAACAGGGGCAAAGTCGAAAAACAGGGACAAAAAAAACCAAGAAAAAAAGCAGCGAAAAAACACCAATACAAATGGTGATAAAAGATGTGACAGAAAATCATAAAGGTGGCTAGTGATTCCAACCCTAAAACAACCAAAAAACGAAAAGAAAAATAGGGGAGAACCAACCTGGCAAATTCGAGAGCAAGAGAAACCCAAAGAAAGAGACAGTAGACAAAATGCGGACAAGGTAAGAACAAAACAAAAGGGATCGAAAATTTTCATGACCAAATCAACCAACAACCTAAAGCCCGAAAGTACAAAGTCAGAATAACCAAAGAGAAAAGCAAGAATAGGAAGATAAACACAAAAAAAAAAAAAAAAAAAAACCAAAAAATCAAAACCAAAACTGAAACAAACTAACACGGCAAATGAGAAAGAAAGAGAAACTCATAGAGAGGGGGTGACGGAAGAAATGAGCAAAGGACAGAAAGAGAGCAAAAAAAAAAAAAAGGGGTAGGGATTTGAAGGCCAAATTGTCTAAAACACCAGGCCACAAAATCAAAAACAGCACAAGGACAAAGGGCAAAACCATAACTGGACACGATAAAAATGGAAAAAAGAGAAGCCAACTGTGGCCGTTACGGTGAAATTCTCGCTTTCCTTTACTTATTATAGATAATGAAGGCAGAGTCCAGAGCAGAGAGATAGAGAGAGAAGAAGAAGAAGAAGAAGAAGACAGAAGAGAGAGAGAGTGAGAAAGAAACACATCTCCTATTATCGTCTTCGCCGGTACTGGTACCAGTACCCATCGTCCATTCCATTCATTCAGGTCAGATTTTTATAATAACAATAAAATAATAATAGCCCTAATTTAACGAAGAGAGAAAAACCAAGAGAGAAATCAGAGAGAAGAAGAAGAAGAGATGGGGGCGAGTAGAAAGCTACAGGGGGAGATTGACAGGGTTCTTAAGAAGGTCCAAGAAGGCGTCGATGTCTTCGACGGCATCTGGAACAAGGTAGCTCTCTCTCTCTCTCTCTCTCTTTCTTCTTTTTTCTGTTTGTTTCCCCATAAAATTTTCACAGTTTTTTTTTTGAATTTTAGGTTTACGACACGGATAATGCGAATCAGAAGGAGAAATTCGAGGCCGACTTGAAGAAGGAGATCAAGAAGCTCCAGCGCTATCGTGACCAGATCAAGACTTGGATTCAGTCCAGCGAGATCAAGGACAAGAAGGTTCTCTCTCTCTCTCTACACCTTTTTTTTTTCTTTTTAAATTTCTGGTACAAATGTCATAATAATGCCATTGCATATATCACTTATTTGATTGAATATGATGATTATGAGTTGTTAAAATTTAAAAATGTTGATAATTTGATTAAAAAACAATGGTGATATTTGTACTTGAATGATAATAATTTTGAATTGGAGATTAATAATTTAGTTACATTTTTTTTTTCTTGTTTTGTTTGATATTTGTTGACGTAGGTTAGTGCGTCTTATGAGCAGGCTCTGGTTGATGCTCGTAAGCTTATCGAGCGTGAGATGGAAAGGTTTAAGATTTGTGAAAAGGAGACTAAAACAAAGGCGTTTTCCAAAGAAGGCCTGGGCCAACAACCTAAAACTGTAAGCACCGCTACTAGTACTACTCTCTTCGTACTAACCTCGTTTCAGTTTCGTTTCGTCTCGTCTTTTAGAATCTGTATTCATGATTCTAATCCTACCACCAAACAAGCTAAAGCTATTGGAGTGAATATATATATATATATACACGTGTATGTATACACATATATATGGCTACTGCTTGCATCCATTTCTGAAAGGGTTCTCAGTTATCACTGTGTACGTGTTAATATTTACAGGATCCAAAAGAGAAGGCTAAATCAGAGACACGGGATTGGTTAAACAATGTGGTATGAAACAATGCTTCTTTTGGTTTTACTTGAAATCATCTTAGCTTTATGTATATCTTTTGCACGGACTCTGTTTCGTTATTCATCGCTTGTAATTTTAATGATCTGAATTAATTATGCGCGTTTCATGTTTTGTTTGTTCCTTGATTAGGTTGGAGAGTTGGAATCTCAGATTGACAACTTTGAAGCTGAGCTTGAGGGGCTAACTGTTAAGAAAGGAAAGACAAGACCGCCTAGACTGGTTAGGCAAAAAAACTTATGGAAAATTAAATCAAATCTTCTAATAACTAATAAAAAGGATGAATACTTCTGTTTGTGATCATTATAATTTAACATTTTATTCATTTTTTTTTTATTTTCGCATTTTTCTCTCGGGTTCATGGCAGGCTCATTTAGAGACATCTATTGCTCGACATAAGGCTCATATCATGAAATTAGAACTTATCTTGAGGCTATTGGATAATGATGAATTGAGTCCTGAGCAGGTCAATGATGTTAAAGACTTCTTGGATGACTATGTTGAACGTAACCAGGTTTGTTGGTAACTTTTATTTTGAGTCTGACTTAAATTCTCAAAGGTCAGTTCTAATAGGAAATATGCTATGCATTGGTGTATGCCTCTAGTCTCTTGTCTGTTTTTGTTCTGGTTTGATGTATATTTTTTGGTTGCAGATTTTTTTCATTTTCTCACATGTATTAGAGTTCTAATATTTTGTCTTCAAAATTTCTTTATAGGAGGATTTTCATGAGTTTAGCGATGTTGATGAGCTTTACAGTTCATTACCACTAGAAAAGGTTGAGGCGCTTGAAGATCTTGTAACAACTCCTGGTCTTGTTAAGGTAATACCTTTCTGCTAGAATTGCTATAATGTTCTCTTTTTGGAGTTGAGGAGAATATATATCTCAAAAATTGGAAATTATAGGTCTTATGAAAACAATTTGAAAACAACATGGTTATAATGTCTCCATATAGCAACTTGGTTTCTTTCTATTTGAAAACAATTTTCTGAGTTACTTTTAAATGCCAAATGAGTAATTTATTTATGGAAAAATTATTTCATGCCTTGGGCTTTGTTTTGACCAACAAGATTGCACTAAATTTTAATGGACCCTTGTTATTCATGCATTCCATGAGCTGCTCTGGGTCTCAAGGGAGAGATAATAATTTTATAAAAAAGTTGCATTATTATTTTCGTTTAAATTTTTGGTTTAGGTCACGCCCCCTGGAAAAAAAAAAAAAAAAAAAGGTTTATGGCTTCATGCTGTGTATAACAAACCATATGGAGACCCAATTTCATTTTATTATTTTTGCAGGCTGCACCAGTCCTTGGTTTGAAGTCTTCTTTAGCGGCATCAGCAACACAGGTGCCCCTTTTTTGCACCGTTTTCTAGATGATGATACAGAGACTCATGTTTGTAGTATTTGTTGTGGTGATGAAACTTTCAATTTGTAAGATATAGCTGGAAGCATCTAAAGGCTTTGCTCTGGTTTGTCTTTTGACATTTCTTTGTTCAGTATATCCTTTGATTTTTACGGCATGGTGCTACACTTGTTTGCAGGATCTACTTCATAGGTCATCATTGTATTTGTTAGTTTACTTGAAATATGTAGTTTGTGCCTCTTGTTGTCTTGATTGAATTGGGACACTTTTGTCATGTTCAAGTCTGGGACATTAATCAAGAAATTAAGACCTTATTATATTACATATTTCTGTTTGTAGCTCCTTTTTGATGTTAATTTACAATGCTGATATCATGTTTTTTTATTTTTTATATTTTTTTATTTTTCCTGCACAAAGAAGTTTGCTGTCCTTTTCCTATTTGCTTTATTGTTGGGGTCACTTGAGTGAGCGGCAGTATGTGTTTAGTGCCAAATTTTTCTAATGTGAAAAATTTACACTAGCTGACTTTATTTAGTTTGTGTCCTTTTGTGATGTGTTAATTTAGTAGTTTGAAGAATTATCAGGCAATTATCACATGTTTAACTTTTTTTTAAACTTTTAGTAAAACTGTGATTGTATTGTATTTTCTTGTCATTTGGCCACGCAACACATTTTGCTTTTTGCTCCTTATTTTTTTTTTTAAAACTTCCGTTCTGTAAAAAGATTTTTGTTTACTTAATGTTGTTGAAAATAACTGTGTTATTAGTTATTTATGTATAAGGTTGATTTTTTTTTTAGGCCATGGTAACGTCAATTCACCAACAGAGCAGTTCTGTCCAAGAACCAGTTGAAGATACAGCTTCACAGGACAGTATTCCTGAGACGGTTGCTAAAACTCCACATTCCAAAAGTAGTGTGATGGGTTCTTCAACAGCAACTACTCCAGCTGCGAGTCATGCAACTTCTGCACCCGTGAATATTCCATCTCATAACTTCTCTGGTATTCCTACTGCTTCTGCAATCCTGTCAGGTTCAAATTCTGCCCGTGTCACCGAGGGCACCGGAGCTACTAATTCATCTCCAGGAAATCTTTCTACTTCTATGAAGGAAGATGAATTAGGAAGCTTTCCTGGGCATAGATTGTCTCCATCTTTCACAGATGCTGGACTTGTGAGAGGCATTGGTAGAGGCGGAATCTCGAGTCACCCATCATTTAGTCTCCCACTTAGTTCCAGTAATGTTGTACCTGGCAGTAATGCCCTTGGTGCTGTTCCATCAGGATCCGACATGGTGAAGAGCAACATTTTGGGAGCAGATGAGAGACTTGGGAGTAGTGGCATGGTACAATCTCTTGTATCACCTCACAGTAATAGGATGATCTTGCCTCAAGCTGCCAAGAGTAACAATGGAACTGGCTCACTTGATTCTAGTAATGTTAGTGAGGCTACTGGTTTAGCAGGACGAGTCTTTTCCCCTTCTGTGGCTTCTGGCATGCCATGGAGACCAGGAAGTGAAGCGGTATGCTATTCTATGCAGTTCCTTTCCAATATGCAACACTTGACTTGATATTTAATGTGTTTGACACTTGAAGGTAGAATTTAAATCATCTTCTCATGTTGAATTATGATAATTTTCACTTTCATATTGTTATTTTTATTATTTTTTTAATTTCCTGATGCGATTTAGTAAACTGTTCATGGTCCAAAACTCCAAGATTCGTAATTACTTCACTGAGTATCTTTAAGAAACTCATCCAAAAACGATGACCTACAATCTAAAATGCTGAATGATCATAAGCTACTTTGTGAAGTTCGATAAGTGTTATGTGTGTAACAGTGTCAGGTGGGATGGTTGCTTCAGATGCTTTGCATGTACATGGTCTACTATCAATAGTTTTTTATTTTTTATATTTTGGTGGCCACAAATAAGCATAGAATCCATGGGTAGTATGATCAGTTCAACAAAGAAGTATGATTTTCTTTTGGGAGTTACGGATTGGATCAACATGGTATGCAGTTTGATTGGTTCTTTCAATTTTACGGGCAGTTTCGTGGAAGAACCGAAATTGAACCTGATCAGAGGGAGAAATTTTTGCAGCGGCTGCAGCAAGTGCAGCACAATAACCTTCTTGGTCATAAGCAGTATACTGCCCCGCAGCAAAGTCCATCATTGCAACAGGTTCTTTTATTGTTTCAGTCATGTTTATTCTATACATGATCTTCAGAAACATCTTTCATTTTCTTCTTTCTGCTCTTCACTACGTTTGAACTTCTCATAATTGCATGAAAAGCAGCATTTGTCTGTTGTGACTTAGATTTCTTCATTTTGATTTGTTGACATCCAAGTCATCTTTGCAGTTTAATTCTCTAAACGCTTCCGTCTCTCATGCTGGGCTTGGACCTGGAGTCCAAACGTCAGGTCTTGGTACTCTTTCATCTTCCACCTTGCAGCAGCCAACGAGTTCTGTCCCTGAACTGTCAAATCAACCAGCACTGGTTTTAAGTGCGGCAAAAGAATCTGGTACCTTCATATACCTTTCATGAGTGGTGGTTTATTTTTCCTTTTGGCATTTTTTGTTTGTTTTGGGTTTTTTTTTTTTTTTTTTTTTGGGGGGGGTGGTTTATTTATTTAGGCTTTGTTTCGTAAACATATTGTGTATGCATTGCATTCAAACGCAATAATGCATTGAATGCAATTTGCATTTAAAGGAAAAGTATTTGCATTGCATTTGAATGCAATGTATGTTTGGGTGAAAAGTATTTGAATTGTATTTTAATAATGAATATGTGATGTGATGGGTAAAAGTAAAGAGGTAAAAGCGAGAGAGAGAATATGTGATGTGATTAGTAAAAATAATAGAAAAAGTGCAATAATGAAGAGTGATTGTATTGGATTGAAAATGTGATGTGATTGATATTTAAATTTAATGTTTTTGTATTTAGGTGAAAATTGCATTGCATTTGAATGCAATGTAAATGCAATGCTGTTACCAAACCGGGGGGGGGTTGTTTGTTTATTTTTAAATTGGTCTCTCTCTTTATCTCTTCTTATGGGATGGGAGGAGGGTGATTTGATAAGGAGATTGTCTATGGTGTATATTCTTTAGGAAGTTTTAAAATTTTCCTGAATTAAGGACTTGAACATAATCAGAATACCATAAGGGTGTTTGATTAAGATTCACAATATGTGGTAACAATTGAACTTTTGCGGGTGTATGCCGCAGAAGTCAGTCTCGCAAAGGTCGATGAGCAGCAGCAACAGAATTTATCTGACAAGTCGGCTACCGACCCTGCAACTGCCTCTGGGCTCGGAAAGAATCCCATGAATGAGGATGACTTGAAAGCTACTTATGCAATTGATTCTCCAGTATGTTTTATCATATTATTTCCTTTTCTGATAATCTAAGGTTTTGCTTAACAATATTTGCTGATTCTGAGCCCATCTCTCTAGTTCTGCTGGTTTATGCTATTCAATTATAATAAAACAAAAAATTGATATTACTTTGTAGAGGTGGCTAACTGTTTAGATAATTTTGTTTTACAATCTACGAGCATTAAACTGTTGATTGAATTCAATAATGGCTGAAAACAAAAGGTACTAGGAATATGACAAACTAATAGTTGGTGTGAACCCCTGGGGAAGTCCACTTGCCAATTTATTAATGCCACCAGGATTGAGAAAAAATGTAATTCTGGTATGACATTGAGAGGGGTAGTTTATCAATTCTCCAATTGATGATCCTGGTGGTTTGGTCTTTGCAGGCTGGAGTTTCGGCCTCTTTAACAGAGCTTGCTCAAGTGCCAAGAGATACTGATCTCTCCCCGGGGCAACCATTACAGGCCAATCTATCTTCTGGTAGCCTTGGTGTTATTGGCCGAAGAAGTGTTTCCGACCTGGGTGCCATTGGGGACAATTTTACGGCATCAACTGTAAACTCTGGAGGAATGCATGACCAATTGTACAATTTGCAGATGCTTGATGCTGCTTATTACAAGCTTCCACAACCCAAAGACTCCGAACGTGCAAGGAACTATACTCCAGTATGGATATGCAGTTTTATTTATACTTTCATATCCTGTTCACCCGTGTATGATTTAGACATTGATCATTGTTTTGCCTTTTATACAGAGGCACCTTGCAATGAGTCCTCCTAGCTACCCACAAGTACAGGCACCGATTGTTAACAATCCAGCATTCTGGGAACGACTAGGTCATGATCCTTACAACACTGACACCCTCTTCTTTGCCTTTTACCATCAGCAGGTAGAGAACTTACTAGACTGACTATTAGTATGATAGAGTTCCGGAGATGTTTTAATTTTAATATTTATTTTTTAATTTTAGATTACATTTTTATCTCTCAAGATTATAAAGGTTTGGCTAGATTTATCTCATTACTATTTGTAAGCATTTTTTGAAGTTTTTTAAATATATAATTATTAAAGTTTTTGTTAAAAAAAAAAAAACTACAGAAATTTTTATAATGAGTTACACTTAAAAATATAAGATTTCAAATAATAGATGCATTGATGTGCACATATCAAGTAAATTTTGTATGTTTGGTCTAATATTGTATATAAATTATAAGAATAGCATATTTAAGAAAATAACAATTTGATGCGGATAAATTATGTAGAAACTTAATTAGGGGTTACATATGATACGAAAAAGATATTTAAAAATGAATATATTTGAAAATTTTTAAAAATATAAGAGTTTAGGGAAATAGATAATAAGTATAGCAAGTTTAATAAAAAAAAATTGAATAACAAAACTAAATATAAAACTAAGGGCTTGTTTGGATCACGAGTTTGAACACAAAAAATTGAGTTTGAATTCAATCCTGTGTTTAGTTTGCTAGTCCATTTCAAGCTTTTTGGTTCATAACTTGTATAGTGTTTTAAACTCAAAAATACTATATACAAATTTTCTCTTGTACAAAAAAAAAAAATGTACTAATCACATGAAAAAGTAAAGGGAAGCGCAATTTTCTATACAGTTTATACTCAACTTTTATCATCCAAACACTTTTAACTCAAAATGAAATTTTTTAGCACAAATTTGAATACCAAACACAAGGTTCATTCCGAGGTTTAACTCATATCAAATTGAACCTAAATTTTCTAGTTTGAACTCATGATCCAAACAAACTCTAACTAAGTATATGAGAAGGAAAAAAATAAATTCTTAAGCGTATATTTGAGAAAATTATTTAATGGAGCACAACTTTTGAATAAATAATGTCTTGAAGGATTGTAAAGTTACATGTGTGGGGATACAAGAAGAGGAGCAATAAAAATAAAATTATTTTAATTATATATGCTCAAGGCAATGAGATTTCGATGGGGAAAACTTAAAAAAAAAAAAAAAAGAAAGTAATGATGACACAGGGAAGCACAAGTTAGGAGAGCTTCTGGAAAAAAAAAATAATAATAATAATAAAAATACGAAGTTAAGAGAGATAGAGCAGTTGGGAACAAAACATGCTGTGATGTAGCGAATGAAAGAGGAAGAAAGACGAGACACTGACAATTGTTAGGAGATGAAGGGTAGGAAAATGATAACATAACTTGACCAAAACTTTGAACAGTGAAATTGTGAGAGAAGCCACAGTTATAAACTTTCGTTTCTTTTTATGTTACTGACTAAAATTTTGAACAGTAAAATTGTGAGAGAAGCTACAATTGTAAACTTTCCTTTCTATATATACTATAGATTTAGGTTGAGATTCATCTTACTATAATTCATCTTATTATAATGTTTTGTGTTTCTATAAATAGGCCCAATGACTATATTTCAATTCAAACTTGATTGATGAATGAATATTGAGATTGCTGATCCCCTCTTGACTGCAGTTACTCGTTTCTCAGGAAGTCCTTGTTTGTGCCCTCTTGGTCTCCATATTCTCTATTTTTCCATTTATCGATCTTGATTCTATCTCCCCTCTCTTGGTTCTACATCATTTCTGTAATAGTTGCTCTAAGCGGATCCTTACACTGCTATTGTTTCTCTTTCTTTTTTTTTTTTTTTCTTTTTTTTGTTGGGGTTAATTTTTCAGAACACTTATCAACAATATTTGGCTGCCAAAGAGTTAAAGAAGCAATCTTGGAGATACCATAGGAAATATAACACATGGTTTCAGCGGCATGAGGAGCCGAAAGTTGCCACCGATGAATATGAACAGGGAACATATGTGTACTTTGATTTCCATGTCGCTAATGATGATCTAGGAACAGGGCAACCTCAAGGATGGTATGGGTACTTTATGACTTTTGTGCTGATTGTACATTTTACGTTAGACATGCGTATCTTCTGAATAAATAACTATGGACTGTATGGACTTGTTTGAAAATGAATAGTTCTTCTTAATTTCGAATTACATGTTTTCTCATCCATTGAGTATTGGTGTACAGGTGTCAGCGGATCAAGACTGAGTTTACGTTCGAGTATAATTACCTCGAAGATGAACTTATTGCATAGAAGATGCTCAGTAGATGCCTACCAAGGTAATCCGTGTATATATTCAACTAAAAAAAAAAAATACAGTATGTGGTAACGTCATTTCTGTAAAAACAAGGTGATAGGTTTAGAATTAAAATTAAGTATATATATATATATTTAAAATTTTGAAAACAATCACGTGCCATGTTCCCTGAACTGGATCGATAAATCTAGTATGGTAATAGGAGGGATTTGTTACGTCATCTAAAATTAATTTCCAAATATTAGATCAATTATGTTAAGAATATGTCTAATGTGCTTGTGTCCATGACACGATATGATGGTTGGATGAGTCTAGAAGAAAAAGAGGGATGCTAATTGCATCAGGTCCGACACTTCTCCACTCATTCATGACCTCACACGGAATTCAGGTTTTGTCCCCATTAGGCCGTCTCATTTGCTGTCTTCCTGCACCTTTTTATTTTATTTTATCTTTATTTTTATTTTTTTTATTTTTTCAATTTATTTTACGGCTGTCAACATTTTCTTTGTCGTTAGCGTCCTCTCTATTTTCCTATGATTTCTCATTAACCAAACAGACTTCTCTTAGAAAACAAACTTGAAATTTAGAAATCCAAACACTCTTGATTCAGAATACAAACTTGCAACTCAGAAATCAGACTTCATTTTACTCCCTATTCACTGCAGGCGTTGATAGATTGTTTCGACCATGCTTCGTCTTCATCTTATGGAGGTGAGAGAAAATCCTCTCCTATCAGCCGAGAAAACACAGCAACAGAGGCGAAAAAAAAAAAAAAAAGAGCTTCTTGAGGGCGTATGAATGGATGGATCTGAGGCAATACATCGCTTGGCAACTAAAAAGAATGAAAAAAAATAAAAAATCTATCGGGTTTGTTTCTTTTATAACATTTGAAGCAGCTTATAAGATATCCTCTTAGCCATTTGATTATCGTCACCGATCTTTCAATGAATGAATCAATCAAAAAGCAGCGTCTAAAGTTAAAGCATTTTGCTTTCCCTTTATACATCACTAAGTTGGTGTTTCACCTTCATATTTCCTTTTGTTCTGTTGTTTTTTTGTTTGTTGTTTTTTGTTTGTTGTTTTTTGTTTTGCACTTTGTTACCACTTCGTTTGATGTTCACTTCATGTTACCTAATTTGTCAGACTTTAGTGAGGTGTAAAAATACGAGTGAAGAGACGACAAAATGGGACAACTATTTGGACTCATAGAAGTAATGAAGGGCATAATAAGTATTGTTGCGCTGATTAATTTTAGTGATTGATAAACTCCTTTGGTGCTAACTTAACAAGTGAGAGAGAAGTTTGGGTAGGAACTCTTATGCACAAAACCTGTGAATGTGTATATGTTTTTTCATTTTAAGGATTAAGATTAAAAAACAAAAAGGTTAACCATTGATAATGTTAAAGGAGGTTGTTGTGTCATGGACTTGTGAGGATAATCCCTTCTTTGGCATGTTCTTTATTTAACCTCAGATGATATAATCTTCATATGAAAAGGAAGAATACATATTCCATTATACATATAGCTCAACACAAATTTATTAATAAGAAAAATTAAAAAAAATAGTGATACTTGAATCCATCTTAATAAGAAGCAGAACTGTATTTTTTTTTTTTTTTGAAATGTGAAGTGTAGGATTTAAATTCTGTTTTTTTTAGTGGATTGGGTACAAGATTATCGGTAGATTATATCTGGAATTGTTATTGTATTAATATTTTGATTTTAAAAGAGCATGTAGTAATAACAAATGTGCTATTATCCAACACGTGGCAGGACAAAATCCGTTGACCGTCTCTTCAAACTTAGGTGTGCATTTAATTTTAAGGTCTTGTCTTTGTGTGGCATCGGTTTGGGTGATCATCTGGGCCATATAGGATACCAATTTCTTTGATCCTGTTTTTTCAAAACGTTATCACAAAGTAAAAATATTGGAATTAGAGTGTTTACAGTACAATCATTTAACTGATAAATATTATTTGATGTTTTGAAATTCTATTCTACTAGTTGAGAACTTTTTTTTTTTTTTTTTTAACCACTGAAGAATTTTCTAAACAAGATTGTTCTTATCACTTATCATGGAAAAAAATATCTGTTGTAGGACATAGATTTGAATGGTTAGAATTCATTAACTTTAATTATTATACTAATTTTAACTAATGTAAATGTTATATGACTTAATAATTGATAATTATGTTCTACTAACTTTCATATAATTATCCATCTTATTTAATTTTTTTCATTAAAAAAAAAGGTTATCCTTATTGAGAGGGTGATTCCAAATAATATTACAATTTAATTATATTATAGTGTAATAATATATATTTAGATATTTTATATTTACATTGTGTTTAAATATAATATGTTAAATATAATATGTATAATATGTGTTGATATATTAAAAATAGTCTTTATATCTCCCTCAGGTGAGAATTCCATCCAAGGTGGTAGTACTAGTTCGTGGGCCCTACAGCAATTTTAAAAATGCAAATCCTTTCATGTCTCATCAGCCATAATCTTTTACGCCTTTTTTCCAGGCAACAATGTTCAATGTCCATGGCCATTTCCAGATATGTGTTTAGTTTACTTAGAATTTCAAATTTCTCATGTCAAAACTTGAATGAAAAAATGACTTCAACTTTTAAAATTTCTTTGCTATTTCCCTTGGGTAAAACTATATTTCATAGTTTTTCTTCGCATTTTTTTCCCTTCATTCTTTTAGGCTTCAATTTTTTTTTCCATTGTTTTTGCCACTTTCGCTGCTTCGAAGTGGCAGCAAAATTACAAATAAAAAAACATTTCTTACATCAAATTATTGTATATCCTAGTGTGTGTATATATATATATATTTTGCTTGTTGATTTAAGCAGTAGATAAATTAAAAGAAAGTTCAAAAATTAAATAACAAAAAAAAAAAAAAAAGAGTTGAGATGGAGAAGGCAAAGGTCAGAGCATAGAGCATAGAAGGGAGAACTGGGTAAGGGGAGTAAAGATGAAGACCAGCCAAAAAAAAAGGGGGAAAAAGCTTAGAAAAGAAAAGTCTTCATTTCAAAAATTAAAAGAAGAAGAAGAAGAAATTAAAGCCCTTGATATGAACCTTACTAAGAACTGAGGAAATCTATAATTCAAAAAAGTCTCTAAGATCGTTTTATAATCAGATTCGAATGGAATGACCGCAATCCGTTACCTATAAAGAATTAAAAAACCTTGGTATAGTGAAAATGTCACAATCAGTGATAGAAAAACCGATTGATAAATTAAGTTTGCACGCTATAAAAAATTCTAAAAAGTTCGGAAAGTTCTTGAAGAAACAATTAGAATCAATCTCACTTTTTTGAATAAATATCGATATCCTTTATTCATATGAAACTGTGACGGCCTACCCTTCATGGAGGCTAATAGTACCAGCATAATCGAGCTTTGAAGTCCACTATGATAGACTGTCAACTTATTGAGCCGCCGACAACTTACTTGTAATTTGCTTTTGTTATTTATCGTTCATGTTTTAAACTTTCATTTTATCATGAAAACTGGCGATTTTTTTTTTAACCGATCTTGAAACCGTAAAGTCGTACAATATTATAAGACATATACTGAAATACATATTATACTTTGTCGTGCTTAATTTACATCATATTACATTGTTCAAAAATTCTTTCAAAAGTGCTCAGCGGAAATCATCAGCAGGATTATTCTCCTTGCTCAGCCCTGATGACAGATGTAGATCCCGCTCCTCGTCCATCCATATCTACTGGTGTACAGGTTTCTTACTTGCAACATGAATAAACTTATGAGCGACAAGCTCAGTAAGTTCAAACATAAAAACATATAACATATATCATACATCATATCATAAACTCTAATCATACTGTTAGTATTTGTTAGACTTAATTATGCTCAATTATAGGCAAATTTTAAGTCTTAGGTATTATCTTGCATTAAGTTCTGGTTTTAGACCTCGTGATTGGTCATACCGTAATACGCGCATGACTGAGAGAGCCTCTGGGGAGCGACCCATTGGCCAATCCTCTACAGTTTACATGATATGAACTTGATATAATATAACATAACATGAAAAACCTCCACTTGTGCAGGTACGTCAATATTGGTTTTGTTACCGACTTTCATATAGTTCCTAACCAGTGGCATTATAACTGCCTCTTGGGTCTGGAACTCTTTACATTATGTTCTTTATTTGTGGTTATTTTATTTTCCACATTAGTGTGCATATAGTACCTTGATACTTATTTACATGTCATACATAACATATAAACATATTATATAAATTCATGTTGCAGACAAATAAATGTCTGAACTTACAGATATTTTGTTAGCGTTTCCTTGCCAAGATCAACTGGCTTCCTTTTATCGCCTTTTTATTGGATCCCTATAACCGAAATAAATCACAGTTATTTTTACTATTCATTTCATATTTAAAATATTGTGAAAATATAAAATTTCTGATTCTAGATCCCTAATTATTCGTTTGGATGTTTATTTTTTTTATTTATTACACGGCCTGGTACATGGCTATGTTCATGACTGTGTACCTCTCGGGTTTGTGAGTTATTTCACTACACGCCCGTGTTCTCCTAGTACATGCCCGTGTACTATTGAAAAATTTTGTATTTAATTATTAAAACCTTAATTAAGGTCTTAGGATACCATTCCGGACCTTAATATCACTTTTCCTAATTTTTTGCCCCTAACTTTTGACAAAATGACCATTTCGTCCTTAGTGGGATTTTTCTCCGTTTTTCTGACTTACGGGTCTATTTTGACCTTTAGAAATTTAATTAAATCATTCTAAGGCTTTTACGGTTTTTTCTAGCATTTTTAAAAATTTTGGTCAAAATGACCATTTTACCCCTGACGGGACCTTAGACCGTAAAATTTTCATTTTAGCATTTTAATAGGGTTTTCTAGCTCCAAAAATTATAAAATAACTTTTCTTAGGCCTTACCGAGCCTTTACGACATTTCTTACCGAAACGCTCAGGTTACTATTTACCCGACTCTCAGGTGGTTCTATTTCGACACTTGGGGTCGTTTATCGTTTTTCTAACCTTTCGGGACCTCAAATGGACATTTTACTAGTTCTGAAATCGTCCATTGCCCTTCCTCGAGTCTAGGTTGTCGAGGGGCTTGGCTTTTTAAATCCCGACCCTAATTTACCCCTCGTTTCCTAAAATGCCCTTCGGGTACCCTAAAAATTTTGACAGTGTTTCTACTTAATTTTTAGGTTCCCGGCGTTTAGGTAACGCCTCAAAACCCTTTGTACCTGTCAATTACTAAACCAGAGACCTAATTTTTACGTAAAAACCAAACTTTTTTTGTAAAAATACATTTATAACCCTAGTCGTTTTCAACGACGTTTTGGTTTATTTTTATCTATTCTTACCTTCGGTTTTTATTCACATTACATATTCACATAATCCTCACAAAATTTCTCATTTTCACCAAAACCCTAGCCACAGATTTTACTATTAAACAAGCACCAAATTTTTATTTCTTGCTCCTAACTTTGTCCATAATTTCATCACATACCAACATAGTTTATGAATTCAAAACATTACCCTAGATAAGTGAAAATTTTTCATTCAACCCTTTCTTTGTCTCACGGATTTTTCTTGGAAAATCTTGCACAAAATTTTGTTTTTCCCATTTCATTCCTTTTCTTGATTCCAATACATGTTAACACCACATTTCCAATCCAAAATTACTTTACACAAACTTAATCATTCATGAAAAACCATGCCATACCCCATGACCTTGTTATTGAAAAACAAATACAATGTGGTGTTTTTCAATTCTATTCCATTCTTTAAAATCTAAATCATGCCACTTACTTTCCAAAGCAACATTTAGCCAAATAACAACCTTGAAATCCACACCCCTCCCTTTTACCACACGATTTTTCATTAAGGAACCATGCAAAATTCTGTATTTTTCACACTTCCATTTAATGCCTTACTTTTATCACACTACCACATGATTTTCAACACCAAAAACCAACCAAATCCAACATTTAAAATCAACACAAAATAGGTTGGCAGCCCACGGTTTTTGGTGAGAAACCAACATGAAAATTTCTTGTTTTTTGGACTCTAGTTCATGGCTTTATTTCTTCACTTGCTAACATTGTTTTTCCAAGACAAATCAACAAAACAACCATCAAAATTTCACCCTTCCAAGCCATAACAATCCACGGATTTTCAGCAAGAAGAAGAAGAAATGAAATGTTAGGAAATGCCCTAAGTATTAGAGACATTTTGATGTATTCATTTTGAACTGGATAATAAAATTATACATAGAGGTTATTCATTACATTGCTATCTGTCCTCGTCTTATTTACATGTTAAAGTAAATGTAAGCAAATATGGCTCACTGACTGCTTGTGTTAAAACTGTTAGAACGTTACATGCAATGGACTTTTGTATGCGAGAAGACAATGTTCTAAAGTTAGCAGTCTAAACTATGGTCTGTAGTCTATGGGGTTAGACCGAGCATCTAACTCATGTTAAGACTATTATGTTGTCTAAAGCCTTAGAGGGGACGGTTTGTCTTGACTGTCTGGAGCTGGACTCCCAAGTAGAGACATAGATATGTTGCTTGGTGGTGACATATTAGACCGGGACTAAAGCGTGATTGATCTACGTAGTCCGCTATGAGTGGATCAATCTGCTTTTGACGTTCATTGTGCAATAACCTTAATCCTGAGTAAATGAACTACTTCATGTATATGACTTGTGTACTTTGATGTTCCAATGGCTAAAGCGTCTCAGAGGTAGTAAGCTTATAGACCGGTTCGTTGGGTGCATGACTTGTATACGATGAAGGGTTTGTTTGCAGATATCGGAATCATAGCTCTGAGGAGTTAAAGGTATCCTCTTAAAGGCATTATACTGAATGTGAAAATGGACAAGGCCTTGGGTCGTCTGCTGGGCGGATGACTTCTTATTCACATATGGTGAATAATCATTTTCTTAATTCGGTAGTATAATGGAACTTTAAGATAGCATGATCAGTAGGATTAAACGGACTTTGACCTAAGGCTGATCATGGATATCATATGAGGGTTTTGCATATATGACAAGGTCATTGCATAGTAGCTCGTCACAGGCTTACGTAATACGGTATATAATTGGGAGTTCAGTTTCAGGTTTATAGTGGTGTGACTCTGAAACTAGTGATCATATGATTGAGTTGTTCGGTAAAGAATGATGATCATATGGAATCAAGGGAGCCCGATTATATATGTCCAATCAGTCCCTCTACTAGCTCCACATAATTCCTTAACGTTTGGCAAATTGATTTGTGTATGCTATTGGCTAGTTATTATGCATGGATGGTGATGACACAGGATTAGGATGGTAGACAAGATTCTCTCCGGTTGGATTCAGATTTTGTTTTGGATAATAGAGTACACAATTATTCGAACTCCAAACAAAGTTGCCATGATTTTATTTGAGATTGGATTGGAGTTGTAGAAAATTATCCATGAGAACAAGAATATGAAACACAACCGTTTTTTGTGGATTTTGAAATTTGAATTTTGAATTTTGAAATTTGAAATTTGAATTTTGAAATTTGAATTTTGAATTTTGAATTTGAAATTTGAATTTGAAATTTGAATTTGAAATTCGAATTTGAAATTTGAATTTGAAATTTAAATTTGAAATTTGAAATTTGAAATTTGAAATTCAAATTTTGAATCACAGTCCAAGTAGGATTCGAATTTGTTGTGGAAAATCCACAAGGTTTGAAATTCGAATTTGAGTTGGATTTGGAGAGGATAATCTTGTTAGAATCCTACTTGAATTTTGAATCCAAATCCCAACAAAGGTGGACGAAATTTTTGAGGATAATCCTCAAGGAAATTTCAGATTTTTGTGGATAAGATTCAAGGAAAAAATTCAAGTTTCAATCCCAGTTGAATTTGGATTCTCTCCTCCCTGAAAAGTGACCGAAAATTTGGAGAATCTCTCCTAGGAAATTCGGTTATTTTTGGATAAGGTTGAGATAAGATTCAAGCTTGAAAATCCTAGTGGAATTTTGATTCTTCCTTATCCTAAAAGTGGCCGAAAATTTGGAGAAGATTTTCTCCTAGAAATTTCGGATTTTTTGGTTGAAAAAGGGAGATAAAATTCTAGTTAAAATCTTGTTTAGATTTGGATTGGATTTATCCTAAGAAAACCGAATTTAATTGTGAAGATTCTCCCTATGAAAAATTCGGATTTTTTGGTTAAGGATAAGGGAAAATATCTTTTCCTAATCCAATTCAAATTCAGAGAATCACCTCATGCAGGTCTATAAATAGAGGTCCTGCCACTCCAGTTCTCTCAGACCACAGACTCTCAGGTGAGCAGGCTTATTATTGCACAGCACATCGTGACAATAAAGTTCTTTAGAGATCTGGGTGGTCGGAAGAAGACTAGCAGTGCTAGCATACCGATCGAGGTTCAGAGTGCCCACACACTGCCATTCGGGAATTGAAGAATAGTAGAGAAGGCTAGTTGGTTGAAGCCTCCGGTCATTCTCCTCCTGCAAGATTGGCGTCCTTGAGGTATGAGTTTTAATTGTTGGTGGTTTATTGTATATGGCATCATGAGATATTTAACGATCTTAAAATTTTTATTGTTCCGCTGCGCCACTCTGATACGTTTTTACCGTATTATTTTCCTACAATTGGTATCAGAGCCATCTCATGACTATGCCATGCACATAAATTAGACAATTACTTAGTCTTTTTATTTATGTATGGATTTGATATTTAGAGAGTGGCATTCTAGGGTTCCTTTATGTTGTTATCATGGATTATGTATAAAGTATGTGGTTATTTTATTTGAATTATTATAAGCATACTTGTTTATACCGGTTATGGTTCCTTAGAATTTAGAAAAATTGTATCTAGGAATTTTTATGTAACCATGGGAGCAGTTTATTAACACTGTAATTTTCCCATGGATTTTAATTTTTTGTCTCTTAGAATTTTTATGGTTAGAATTTTTGTATACCGGAAACGGTTTAGGAATTTTTTATGTAATTATTCTTGGAGGAGATTGAAGATTGAAGACCGTAATTTATTTTTTCCAAAAGTTAAATTTGATTTAAAGATTGAAATTTTGATTGTGTGGAAAATTTCAATTTAATTGGGATTCAAATTAATTTTTGGAGATCCTAATAGGTAAATTGGAATATGACACGAAAATCGAGACACGACCCCCCGGGATAGGCCGACGGACCTTGGTGGGGCTGCAGCCCCCGTCTTCGGGCAGGATGGGGCTGCGGCAGCCCCGTGCAGGCCCACACCACCCCGGCCGCAAGCTTGGCCTGCAGCCCTGGGTGGCCGTGGCCTGCCCAAGGCTGGCCGCAGCCTGGGCGTGCAGCCTCTGGCTGCTGCGCCCAGCCTGGGCGTGGAGCCTGGCGCTGCAGGCTTGGCCTGCAGCCCGGTAGGGCTGCACAGGGGGCGGCCGTGGGCTACCAGCCCCTCCGGGGTTGGTGGCTGCCCACGGCGGCTGCCGCCTACGGGGCGGCGGTCCGACGGTCCAAAAATCAGAAAATTTTAATTTTTAAATTAGAGATTTAATTTTAAATCATGTTTAAAAATATGTAATTAAAAATTTGAAATTTTTGAAATTACATATTATTACACATGATGTTTAAAATTGTTTAAAATTTAAATTTGAAATTTAAATTTGAAATTCGAATTTGGACTTTGAATTTGAAATTTAAATTTTTGGATATTTAAATTTTAAATAATTCTTGGGATGAGAAATAAATGGAGAGGCTACATAAAGAAGGATACAAGAAGACGGAACAAAATTCAAGACCCAAAGAATGCTTTGGATGGAATTTTGTAATCTTTATTTTCTTTGTTCTAGGATGGAACCATAGCTTGGTTATTCTGTCAATTATTTTTTCTGTGATATGTCATGGATGTATAAATATGTATTGATGGATGTTTTGTATGCATATTTGATAACATGTCATATAGGATAGGTGAGTGCCGCTCATACTATATTGATCATACATAATTTGTCAGAACTTGCATGTTTTTCAAAATATTGAGTGGGAGAGGGTTTCAAACAAAACCCACGGCCTCCATTGTTGATCCATATGTGAAAGCATGGTAACGCCTCGCGTCAGTTCTGCCCTGACCACACCCCTCGGTAGGTGTTTACCGCCGCCGGTATACTAGATTGGATCTCTTATGTGGAAAACGTGTTCGGGTGAGATCCTATTCATGACCACCCCTCGGTGGCTTGGTAGGACGTGGATCGGGCTACGTAAACAATGGTTATACACTCAAGACTCGTTTAGTTATTAACCTTCCCTAGAAGCTCTGTTAACTAAACTGGTGGCCAAATAAGCGGTTATTAATATATGTCTTAACCTTAGAGGATTTAAGGTAACATATATTAATTGGACGGGGTCCATGTTCTGGCTATTTGTTTTCATGACCACCCCTCGGTGGCTTGGGGCAATAGGTGCTGAGAATTACCGTTGCAATGCTACATGTTTTTCAAGTTTCATGTAGGAACATACTTGTATGTTTTATTTGCTAAATTATCTGTATATTTGCTTGGGCTTTGTAATGATGTCTAGTATAATTTTATTTCAGTTCAAAATGTCACCGACACCCCTCATTTCAATACTTACTGAAAATAAGCTGAATGGCGATAATTATAAAGACTGGAAAAGAAATCTATTAATAGTTCTCAGCTGCGAGAGACACAAGTTCGTACTGGACGAACCATGCCCACCTGGGCCCAAACCTGACACACCACTTGAGGAGGTCCCGGTTGCCTATAATCGTTGGAGAGAATCCAATGAAATAGCTCGATGCTACGTCTTTGCTAGCATGACGAGTGCTTTACAAAAGCAGCATGAGACTTATCAAGTTGCTGAGGAGATCATGGACAATCTGGAGGACATGTTCGGAGGCCAAGAAAAATTGGCTCGACAGTCCGCTATCACCAGCATTATGAACTCCAAGCAAAAGGCGGGTACTCCGGTGAAGGACCATATGATCACTCTAATGGGATTCTTCGCTGAGGCTGCCGAGAATGGTGCTGAGTTGGACTACAACACCCAGATCGAGATGGTGTTCAAGACTCTGTCTAAAGATTTTGTGGGGTTTAAGGCCGCATACAATCTGGCGACAAAGGAGTTAGGACTGACCGAGCTCATGAAGCAACTATAGGCTTATGAGCGGATGATCAGGGATGAGGATATGGTCCGACCTAAAGGCGAGGCCAATTTGGCAGAATCTTCCAATCCCTCACGGAAGAGGAAGAGGCCAAATAAGAAGCAAGTGGCTTCTAGTTCTTCTAATCCTCTTGTCTCGGACGGGAAGAAGAAGAAGAAGAACAAGAAGCCAAAGGACCCTAAAAAGTCCAAATGCTTCTATTGTGGGAAGGTAGGTCACTTCAAGAAGGCTTGCCGGGAATTCCTAGCCGCTAAGGGCAAGGAAGGTAAGGAACTTCATTACTTGGAAGCGTGTTTGGTGGAAGAATCGAAAGACACATGGGTCATTGATTCTGGCGCCACTAATCATGTTTGTGTTTCTATGCAGGGGTTCGTGGAAACGAGAAGTCTACATGATAGGAGCCTCTTGTTGCGGACTGGAGATGGTAGCTTTGTGGTGGCTGAGGCAGTGGGAGATGTTTATCTTTATTTTGATCAATTTAGGTTTATTTTATTGAAAGACTGTTTTTATGTTCCTAATTTTAGGAGGAACCTTATATCGGTAGCTTGTTTAATAAAGGATTCTTATTCAGTTTCTTTTAGTAAAAGAGTTGATATTCGTAGAAATAAGTCTTTTATCTGTTCTGGATGGATGGATGGAAACCTATATTTGATCAAACCAAAGATGTACTCACTGCTTGACACTGAATTAATTGATAACTCTAAAAGGTTGAAAGTTTCTCACTCTAACAAGGCGTATCTTTGGCATTTAAGACTTGGTCATATTAATCAGGATAGGATTCAAAGATTGGTGAAAGACGGTCCTCTGGAATCTCTGGAGGAGGTACGACTTCCCCAATGTGAGTCTTGTCTAGAGGGTAAAATGACTAAGAGGTCTTTTGGAGCTAAGGGTACAAGGGCTCAGGAGCTCTTAGAAATTGTGCATACTGACGTATGTGGCCCCATGAACGTCACAGCACGAGGAGGGTTCGAGTATTATGTCTCTTTTATAGATGATTACTCGAGGTATGGATATATGTATCTGATGCACCGCAAGAGTGAAACCTTTGATAAATTCAAAGAGTATCGTGCGGAAGTGGAAAAGCAATTGGATAAATCCATAAAGATACTTCGATCTGATCGAGGTGGCGAATATCTCTCCGATGAATTTCTAGGACATCTTGTAGAGAACGGGATATTATCCTAATTGACTGCACCTGGTACTCCACAACAGAATGGTGTAGCCGAAAGGAGAAACAGGACCTTATTGGATATGGTACGGTCCATGATGAGTTATTCAACGCTGTCATTATCATTTTGGGAATATGCTTTACAAACGGCGTGCTATATTCTGAACCAGGTTCCGAGCAAATCAATTCCTAGAACTCCGTATGAATTATGGCGTGGCAGGAAGCCCTCCCTTGGACATATGAGAATATGGGGCTGCCCAGCACATGTACTGGATGGGGATGCGAAGAAGTTGGAACCAAGATCAGAATTATGCATGTTTGTAGGGTATCCAAAAGGAACTAAAGGAGGTCTGTTCTATAACCCGAAGGAACAAAAAGTCATTGTCTCAACCCATGCGACATTCTTGGAGGAAAGTCACATGAATGACTTTAAGCCTCGAAGCAAAGTGGTGCTAGAGGAGTTATCGGGTGAAAGAACTGCTCCACAGATTTCGGTCTTGGACGCAAGTCCGAGTTCCAGTAAAAGACCTGCAGACGATCAACAATTTAGGGTGCCTCGTCGTAGTGGGAGGGTTTCGAAGAAACCTAATTTCTTTATGTATGATGCTGAGGTATACCAGGCCGAGGCTCATGAGCATGAGGAAGATCCGGTCACATATGATGAAGCTATAAATGATGTCGATTCTAAATCTTAGAAACAGGCTATCAACAATGAGATGGATTCTATGAAATCCAACTTTGTTTGGGAACTTGTAGATTTGCCGGATGGGATAAAACCTATTGGATGCAAATGGGTCTACAAAAGAAAGAAGGATGCGGAAGGGAGAGTGGAAACTTTCAAAGCTAGACTGGTTGCAAAGGGATACACGCAAAAGGCTGGAATCGATTACGAGGAAACCTTTTCGCCTGTTGCTATGCTGAAGTCTATCCGTATTCTTCTATCCATTGCTGCGGCTCTCGATTACGAGATCTGGCAAATGGATGTCAAGACGGCATTCTTGAATGGCCATCTTGAAGAGTGTATCTATATGATACAGCCCAAAGGGTTCATAGCAAAAGGCCAAGAAAGGAAAGTCTGCAAGTTGCTTAGATCCATTTATGGATTAAAGCAAGCATCCCGCTCATGGAACCAGAGGTTTGATCAAGCGATTAAGACATTTGGTTTTGAGCAGAACGTTGATGAACCTTGTGTTTATAAACGTATTAAGGATGGAAAAGTGGTCTTTCTGATACTCTATGTCGATGATATACTACTCATTGGGAATGATGTAGGGAACTTATCATCGATCAAGCTTTGGTTACACCAACAGTTTGACATGAAGGACTTGGGAGAAGCTAATTATGTTCTAGGTATTCGTCTTTTCAGAGATCGAAAGAACAAAATGATAGCATTATCCCAAGCTTCATACATAGATAAAATAATTGACAAATATGCAATGCTAGAGGCAAAGAAAAGCTCACAACCTTCTATTGCCGGTCTAATTCGTTCATTGGATGACTATCCCAAGACATCGGAAGAAAGAGAGCGTATGAGTAAGGTCCCTTATGCATCCGCTGTGGGTAGCCTTATGTACGCTATGCTTTGCACTCGCCCGGACATATGTTTTGCAGTAGGTATGGTGAGTCGATATCAAGCGAATCCTGGAACCAAGCACTGGCAAGCAGTAAAGCATATACTCAAGTATCTTAAGAGAACGAGGGATTATATGCTGGTGTATTCTGGAGGGGACCTAACACCCGTAGGATACACGGACTCAGACTTCCAGACTTGTAAGGATTCGAGGAAATCGACATCTGGATCAGTGTTTTTACTCGGAGGAGGCGCCATTGTGTGGAGGAGCGTGAAGCAGGGCTGCACAGCTGACTCTACTATGGAGGCTGAGTATGTGGCTGCGGCTGAGGCATCTAAAGAAGCGGTTTGGCTCCGCAAGTTCTTTAGAGACCTTGAGGTCATTCCGGGTGTTGACAAGCCTATCACATTTTACTGTGATAATACAGAGGCTATTACCAACACAAGGGAATCTCGGCACCACAAGAGGACCAAGCACATCGATCGGAGATATCATATTATTAGAGGGCACGTGGAGACAGGACAAGTGGATGTATGTAAGATCGCGTTCGAGGACAACATCACTGATCCCTTTACTAAGACTTTGGTGGCTAGAAGCTTTGAGAGGCATGTAGAGGCAATGGGGATGCGTAACATGGCACATCTGCTGGCTTAGGGCAAGTGGGAGATTGTTAGGAAATGCCCTAAGTATTAGAGACATTTTGATGTATTAGAGATATGGGTGGTCGGAAGAAGACTAGCAGTGCTAGCATACCGATCGAGGTTCAGAGTGCCCATACACTCAGCCATTTGGGAATTGGAGAATAGTAGAGAAGGCTAGTTGGTTGAAGCCTCCGGTCATTCTCCTCCTGCAAGATTGGCGTCCTTGAGGTATGAGTTTTAATTGTTGGTGGTTTATTGTATATGGCATCATGAGATATTTAACGATCTTAAAATTTTTATTGTTCCGCTGCGCCACTCTGATACGTTTTTACCGTATTATTTTCCTACATGAATAGCTTGTAAAAGTGAAGTTTTACCTTACTTGTTGATCACTTGTTGTTAAGGATGATTTCCACAAAATTTTAGTGGAAAATTTTTGAAGAAATAAACTTGGCAATGGTGGAAAGCCCACGGCTGCAAGGGAATGGCTGAAACAAAAAATTTTTTTTGGTTTTTGGAACCAAAAACTGTGTATATATCAGCCCAAAAATGAGGGACCATTTTGCAAATGTTTTGGGGGAATTTTTGTAACTTTTTTAAGTAATTTTTATAACCTTTAAGGGCTGTTTAATAATGAATAAAAAATTTTTATATTTTTTTTTTCTGTTTTTCCCCATGAAAAACGGACACATCACATGCCCTAGAATTTTCTTGAAATTATGTTAAGCTTTCCTTGACTTTTTGTGTTGACTTTACGTCCTAGCCATTGGATCAAAGTGTCATTGAAACCTAACCCTTGGATCTTGATGTAACCTTACATCCATTGAATGTCTCACACCAAATCTTTGACTCCACATATATATTTTGGTCAAACTTTTGACCAAAAGTCAAATCGAACGGTTTTGCGCTGAAATTGCATAGACGAGTTTCTGAGGCTGTCCGTGCAATCGATTTTCCTTAATTCACTCCGGTTTGACTAAAAATCTATATCGTAAGTATTTTGTCTTTTAGTGACTTACAGTATATTTCTAGGGTTTTTGATACCGAAAAGGCATAATTGGTCCAATTTAGGTTTGGTAAAATTTTCCATTCCTGAATACACTCTCTTTGACATTTTTAGAATATTTCATTGCATTCTAAATAGTATTAAATCATACATTTTACAATTATATACATAAAAATCATTGTATACATTCATTGTACATATTCTCTGAGAACAATAAAATTCCTTGGTTGTCACATAAACACACCTACAAATAGGCTAAAAATTATAATCTAAAATTTAAAAAATAAAATATTCTAAAAATTCAAAATTGAAAACTCCTAAATCTACCAGAAAATTTAAAGTTTGAAAAGCCTAAATCTAACTTTTAAAATTTAAATTTAAAAAATCTTCTTCTACTATTCATGTTTATCCATCCCTAAAGAAAATGACTTATTTAAAATTAGCCCATGCCAATTAGCCTTAAAGACAAGCTATTTAAAATTCAAAACTCTCCCTTAAAAATCTACACACAAATCAACTAGGAGACTTATTTGAATTTCAAATAAAAGAAACAAAATCTACTTAATCTAAAGTTTTAAAACCTAAATCTGATTTAGTATTGTTCACAAGCACTATTCACGTGTAAATAAAAGTGGCCATATATGCCATGCATACGTGTGTTTGTTATTGATCCTCTTCCATAGTTGTTTTGATAACTTGGACCAATCTTAGCTCACCATCAGTAGTGAACACGTACTTTTCAGTTTGTTGAATATCTTGGATTAATCTGTTAAGTGCTTCCTTCAACCGTTTAGCTCGAGCTCTCGTAACTGGCTCTTCTAGAACTTGAAGCAGATGTGGGTTCCATTTATTAGCCCTAGTTGTGTCCTTATTATTCCCCTCTTCTTGAAAAGGATTTGCTCTCAAATCATCACCTACATTAAAAGGAGATATATCGGATGTTAGGAATGCCCTAAGTGGGAAAGACATTTAAATGTATTTTTTTATATTTTGAACTAGATAATAAAATTATATTAGATGTTATTCATTATATTGCTATATGCCCTCATCTTGTTTACATGATAAAGCAAATGTAAGTAATATAACTCATTGATTGCTTGTTGTTAAAGTGTTAGAATGTTGCATACAATGGATTTTTGTACGCAAGAAGACAGCATTCTAAAATAAGCAGTTTAAATTATAGTTCGTAGTCTATAGGGTTAGACTGAGCATCTAACTCATATTAAGACTATTATGTAATCTAAATTCAATTGGGGGGATAGTTTGTCTTGATTGTTCCGGAGCTTTGACTCTCGAGTAGAGACATAAATATGTTACTTAATGGTGACATATCAAACTAGGACTAAAGTGTAATTGATCTGCATAGTCTGCACGTTCATTGCGCAATAACCTTAATCATGAGTAGATGAATCGCTTCATGAGTAGATGAATTGATCTGCATATGTTGCTTGTGGACTTCATGTGTATTCTAATGGCTAAAGCATCTTAGAAGTCATAAGCTTATATACCGATTCGTTGGGTACATGACTTGTATACGATGGAGGGTTTATTTATAGATTTTGCAATCATAACTCTAATTAGGAGTAAAGGTTATCTTCTTAAAGGCATTATAGTGGGTGTGAAAATGGACAAGGAATTAAGTCATTTGCTAGGCAGATGATTTCTTATTCACATATAGTGAATAATCATTTTATTATTTGGGAGTATAATGGATCTTTAAGATAGCTTGATCAGTAAATCGAACAAACTATGACTTAAGGCTGATCATGGATATCATATGATAGTTTTGTATAAATGACAAGGTCATTAGACGATAGTTAATCACTAGCTTACGTAATACAATATATATTTGGGAGTGCAGTTTTAGGTTTATAGTGGTGTGATTCTGAAACTAATAATTATAACGGGTTTATTCGGTATAGAATAATAGTTACATAGATTATTGGAGCCTACATTATATATGTCTAATTGTCCCCTTACTAGCTCCGCATAATTCCGTAACGGATGGTAATTGATTGAGATATTCTTTATTGCTTATTGTCTAGAAAAATCCAGATCATCCTTCACAAAGCATGGGTGTTTTTCTCGAGGTGTTGAGGGGTAAAATTATAATTTTATATTATTAGTAAATGGAATAAATATTTAATTAATATTTATTATGAAAGATAAGATTTTAAATTTAAATTAATTGTATTTATCTTTCAAAAGATAAATATGAGATTAATTTGAATTTTAAAAATCTTGTTTAAATGAATATTTGAAATTTAAAATATTATCTTATTTGAATTTGAATTGAATAAAATCTTGTCCTAGTACAAAAGTAGATGGCATCCATTTTAGGGTTTAGAAGACAAGATTTTCTTTTAATTTGAATTTTGAATTTTGTTTTGGATAAAGATTATACAATTATTTGAATTTCAAATAAAGTTACCATGATTTTATTTGAATTTGAATTGGAGTTGTGGAAAATTATCCATGCGGATAAAGTCACTAGATTTGTGAAGTTTGCAATTTGAATCAAATTTTGAATCACAAATCTACATCATGGCCGAAATTTTTTAGGCAATTTGCCCTGTGGAAAAACCGGCTTTGTGAGGAAAGAGGAGAGAGAAAAATCTTATTTGAATTTTATTTGAATTTCGAATGATTCTTGACTCTATGCTGGCCGAATTCTTCAGGGTATTTTCCTTGTGAGAGAATCAGTTTTAGAGGTTTAAGGAGAGAGAATTTTTTCTTAGTCCAATTCAAAATTCAAAAAGTCACCTAATGCAAATTTATATATAGGGGTTTTGAAACTCCTATTTTCTTTGTACCATAAACTCTCAGGTGAGTGAATTTATTATTATACATCTCACTAATAATAACAAATTCTTAGAGATCTGGATGGTTGAAAGGAGACAAGTCATACTAGAATACCGATTGGAGAAATGAGTGCCCATGGACTCCACCGTCTAGGAATTGGAGAATAGTAAAGAAGGCTAGTTGATTGAAGCTCCTCCATCACAACCTCTAGCGTTCCTGATGTTTTTCTCTGGAGGTATAATGATTATTGTATAATTTATTGTATATATCAACACGAGTTATTAACGATTTTTGAAAAATTTTAAAATTCCACTGCGTACTCTTATCGTTTTTTCCTATAATTGGTATCAGAGCCAACTCGTGATTATGTCATATACATAAATTAAATGATCAATTTTTCTCCTTGATGTATGAATTTGATATTTAAATAGTGGTATTCTAGAATTCCTTTATATTGTTATCATGCATTATGTATGGTGTATATGTTTATTTTAATTTTTAAACTTATTATAAGCATGTTCAATTTTATCGGTCATGGTTCCTTAAAATTTAGAAAAATTTTAAATAAGATTTTTTATGTAACCATGGAAGTGGTTTATTGTTACCGTAATTTTCACATGGATTTTAATTTTTTGTCTTTTTGAATTTTTTATTTTAGAATTTTTGTACACCAGAAATGCAGTAGGGAATTTTTTTGCAATTGTTCATGGATGAGATAAATATTGAAGGCATAATTTATTTTTCCCAAGAATTAAATTTAATTTAATGATTGAAATTTTTTTTTTTTGTGTGGAAAATCCCAAGTTAATTAGGATTCTTTTTTTTTTTGGAGATCCCAATGGGTAAATTGGGAATATGGCACAAAATACAAGAACTGACCCTCAGGGACAGTTGTGGGCCTTGGTAGGGCTGTCGCCCCTACCTTTGGCCAGGAAGGGGCTGTAGTAGCCTCAACTAAGTCTGCAGCCCATTGCTATAGGCTTTGTCTGCAGCCAAGGGTGGCCACAACAGCCCCTTGGGGTTGCAGCCCACGGCTGCAGGCTCTTTCTACAGGCTGTGTTGTAGTCGCCTAAAGTTGCAGGCAGTACCTACTACCTGATAAGGTTGTGGCAGCCCATGTCATGGGCTACCAGCACTACCAAGGGCCGAGCCTACCCACAAGGGTTTTTAATTTTTTAATTTGAGATTTAATTTTAAATTATGTATAAAATTATGTAGTTGTAAATTTAAATTTTAAAATTGTTAGGAATACCCTAAGTGGGAAAGATATTTTATATGTATTTCATTTATTTTGAAGTGGATAATAAAATTATATTAGAGGTTATTTATTAAATTTCCATTTGTCCTTATCCTATTTACATGTTAAAGTAAATGTAAACAAATATGACTCACTGATTGCTTATGTTAAGCTATTAGAATGTTGTATACAATGGACTTTTATATGTGAAAAGACAATATTATAAAGTAAGCAGTCTAAATTATAGTCTGTAGTTTATAGGTTAGATCAAACATCTAACTCATGTTAAGACTATTATGTTGTCTAAAGCCAATTAAGAGGATGGTTTGTCTTGATTGTCTAGAGCTTCTACTCCGGAGTAGAGACATAGATATGTTGCTTAGTGGTGACGTATTGGACTGGGACTAAAGTATAATTGATCTGTGTAGTTTGCTTAAGTGGATCAATTCACTTTTGACGTTCATTATGTAATAACCTTAAGCCTGAATAGATGAATTACTTTATGTGTATGACTTGTGTATTTTGATGTTCCAATGGCTAAAGCGTCTCAGAGGTAGTAAGCTTATAAACCTGTTCGTTGGTTACATGACCTGTACATGCTGGTGGGTTTGTTTACAGATTTTGGAATCATAGTTTTAATGAAAATGGACAAGACCTTGGGTCGTTTGCTGGGTAGATGACTTCTTATTCACATATTGTGAATAATCATTTTCTTATTTGGGAGGATAATGGATCTTTAAGATGGCTTGATCAATAAGTCAAATGGACTTTGACCTAAGATTGATCATGGATGTCATATGAGGGTTTTGCATATATGACAAGGTCATTAGACGATAGTTTATCACAGGTTTACGTAATATGATATATAATTGGGAGTGTAATTTCAGGTTTATAGTGATGTGACTTTGAAACTAATAATTATAACGGGTTTATTTGGTTTAGAATAATAGTCACAAGAATTATTAGAGCCCCAATTATATATGTCCGAATGGTCACTCTACTAACTCCACATAATTTCTTAAAGGGTGGTAATTGATTGAAATATTCTTAATTACTTGTTGTTTTGCATTTAGTGAAGAGAAAAATCTAGATCACCTTCCTACAGGGTGTAGGTGTTTTTCTCTCTGTGTTAGAGGGCAAAATTATAATTTTGTATTATTCAATAAATAGGGTAAATATTTAATTAATATTTATTTTGAAAGATGACATTAATTTGAGTTTTGAAAACTTTGTCTTAAAATAAATATTTAAAATTTAAAAGATTATCCTAATTGAATTTGGATTGAACAAAATCTTATCCTGGCATAGACATAAGTGGTGTCCTTTGTGGATAACGATGAAAAACAAGATTTTCTCTTAGTAAAATTTGAATTTTGTTTTGGATAAGAGATTATACAATTATTTGAATTTCAAATAAAGTTGCCATGATTTTATTTGAATTTGAATTGGAGTTGTGGAAAATTATCTATGCAGACAAAATCCTAAAATTTGTGGAGTTTGAAATTTGAATCAAATTTTAAATCACAATTATCCATTAAGTTCGAATACTTTTGTGGATAAATCCATAAGGTAGAATCAGTTTTTGTGTGGAATAGGAGAGAGTAAAATCTTGTTTGAATCCTATTTGAATTTTGAATGCACAAAATTTAAGGGGTGACCAAAATTTCAAGGATCTTATCCTAAGGGAAATTCGGCCTCTAGGAGTTTGTGGAGAGAGAAAAATTCTTTTCTTGGTCTTATTCAAAATTCAAAAGTCACCTAATGTTATTTTATAAATAGGGGTTTTAGTACTCCCATTTTCTTTAGATCACAGATTCTCAAATGAGCGAATTTTTTACTGTACATCTCACTAGCAATAATAAATTCTCAGGGATCTAGGTGTTAGGAAGGAGACAAGTCACGCTAAAATATTGATCGAGGAACCTAGTGCCCACATACTCCATCGTCTGAGAATTGGAGAATAGTAGCGAAGGCTAGTTGATTGAAGCCCCTCGGCTACTTCTTTAGGTGTTCCTCATGTTTTCCTCTGAAGTTATATTGATTGTTGATAATTTATTATATATGGTATCATGAGTTATTAATGATCTTTGAAATTTTTTTTAAAATTCTGCTGTGTACTCGTATAATTTTTCCTACAATTGGTATCAAAGACAACTTATGATTATGTCATATACATAAATTAAACGATAATTTTTTCTCCTTAATATATGGATTTGATATTTAGAGAGTGGCATTCAAAGATTCCTTTATGTTGTTATCACGGACTATGTATGGTGTGTGTGGTTATTTTAATTTTTAAAATTGTTATAAGCATGCTTTATGTTGTATCTAGGATTTTTCATAAAACCATGATAGCGGTTTATCGTCCTTGTAATTTTTCTATGGATTTTAATTTTGGTATCTTACAATTTTATTTTTAGAATTTTTGTGTACGGGAAATGGTATAGGAAAATTTATGTAATTATTCATGGAGAAGATTAAAGATTCAAGGCTATAATTTATTTTTTCCTGAAGATTAAATTTAATTTAATGATTGGTAATTTTTTTAGTGGAAATCCAATTTAAATAGGATTCAAAAATTTTTTTTGGAGATCCTAATCGGCAAATTGGAATATGGCACAAAATACAAAAATCGACCCCAAAGGGATGGTATTGTGGCGACCCACCCTTCATAGAGGCTAACAGTACTAGCATAGTAGAGCTTTAGAGTCCACTATGATAGATTATCATCTCAATAGATCGTCAGCAACTTACTTGTAACTTGTTTTTGTTATTTACCATTCGCATTTTAAGCTTAAATTTTATCGTGAAAACGGGAGATTTTTTAAAAAAAAAAAAAAACTGATCTTGAAATTATAAAGTCGTAAAACATTATAAAACATATATTGAAATATATATCATACTTTATCGTGCTTAATTTACATCATGTTTCAACATTTCAAAACAGTTTTCAAAGTTGCTCAGTGGAAAACATCAGTAGGACCATTCCCCTCGCCCAGTCCTGATGGCAGATGCAGATCCACTCCTCGTCCATCCACTATCTATTGGTATATAGGCTTCTTACCTGTAACATAAATAAACTTATGAGTGACAAGCTCAGTAAGTTCAAACATAAAAACAAATAACATAAATCATACATCATATTATAAATCCTAATTATATTGTTAGTACTTGTTAGTCCTGATTATGCTAAATTATGGCAAATCTTAAGTCTTAGGTCTTTTTGGACCCCGTAATTGGTCGTACCGTAGTACGCGTATGACTGAGAGGGACTATGGTGAGCGACCCACTAGTCAATTCTTTACAGTCTACAATATAACATAACATGAGAAACCTCCACCTGTGTGGGAGGTCGGTACGTCAATATTGGTTTCATTATCGACTTTCATGTGGTTCCTAACCGGTGGCATTATTACTGCCTCCTAGGTTTGGAACTCTTTACATTACATTCTTTATTTGTGGTTATTTTATTTTCCACATTAGTGTGCATATAGCACCTTGATACTTATTTACATGTCATACATAACATATAAACATATTATGTAAATTCATGTTGTAGACAAATAAATGTCTGAACTTATAGATATTTTGCTATCGTTTCCTTGCCAGGATCAACCAGCGTCCTTTTATCGCCTTTTTGTTGGATCCCTATAACCGAAATAAATCACGTTTATTTTTACTATTCATTTCATATTTAAAATATTGTGAAAATGTAAAATTTTTGATTCTAGATCCCTAATTATTCGTTTAGAGGTTTATTTTTCATTTTTGTATTTATTACAGGGCCTAGTACACGGCCGTGTCCATGGCCGTGTACCTCTCGGGTTTGTGAGTTATTTCTCTACACGCCCGCATTCTCCTAGTACATGCCCATGTACTCATAAAAAATTTGAATTTGATCATTAAAACCTTAATTGAGGCCTTAGGATATCATTCCGGGCCTTTATATCACTTTTCCTAACTTTTTGACAAAATGACCATTTTGCCCTTAGTGGGATTTTTCCCCGTTTTTCTGACTTACGGCTTTATTCTGGCATTTAGAAATTTAATTCAATCATTCCGAGGCTTTTATGGTCTTTTTCTAGCATTTTAAAAATTTTTAGTCAAAATGACCATTTTATCCATGACTGGACCTTAGACCGTAAAATTTTTATTTTAGCATTTTAACTGGGTTTTCTAGTCCCAAAAATCATAAAATAACTTTTCGTAGGCTTTATCGAGCTTTTACAACGTCCCTTCCCAAAACGCTTGGGTTACTATTCACCCGACTCTTGGGTGGTACTATTCCAACCCTTGGGGTCGTTTCTCGTTTGTCTAATCTCTCGAGACCTCAAATGGACATTTCACTACTTCTGAAATCGTCCATTGCCCTTCCTCGAGCCTAGGTCCCCGAGGGGCTCGGGTTTTCCAATTCCCGACCCTAATTTAACCTTTGTTTCCTAAATTGCCCTTTGGGTGCCCTAAAAATTTCGACAGCATTTCTGCTTAATTTTTAGATTTCCTGGCGTTTAGGTAACGCCTCAAAACCCTTGGTATCTACCGATTACTAAACTAGAGACCTAATTTTTACGTAAAAACTAAACTTTTTAAGTAAAAATACATTTATAGCCCTCGTCGTTTTCAATGAAGTTTCGGTCCATTTTTACCTATTCTTACTCTCGGTTTTCATTTATATTACTCTTTTACATATTCCTTACAAAATTTTCTATTTTGACTAAAAACCTAGCCATGGATTTTTCTAAACAAGCACCAAAATTTTTATTTCTTGCTCTTAACCCTATCCATAATTTCATTACATACTAACACAAATTATGAAGTCAAAACATTACCCTAGACAAGTGAAACATTTCATTGAAATCCTTTCCTTAACTCATGGATTTTTCTTGGAAAATCATGCACAACATTTTATTCTTCCCATTTTATTCCTTTCCTTGATTCCAATACATGTTAACACCACATTTACAATCCAAAATCATCAACACAATATTTACATTTCCATGTTTTCATCCCATGGATTTTTCATAAGAAAATAAGCACAAGATTTGGTGTTTTTCAATTCCATTTCATCCATTTCTTTCTTCACATTTCCACATGATTTTCAACACCAAAAACCAACCAAGTTTACATCATAATTTCACCCTTCCCTACCATGAATAGCTCACGGATTTTGTGAGCAAAATATGCACTAACTTGATTTTTTTTTTCATGCCCTTAATCTTTGCTTGTTTTAGTCTTATGCCATTAACACTGTTTTAAGCAAAACCAATAAAACAAAAAATGAAATTTCCAGTTCAAAACAGCCCCACATTCACACGGTTTTTCAATGGAAAAACAAGAAGAAAGCTTGCAAAAATGGGAGCTCACCTTACTATCTTGCTTCCTTGAGATTGAGATGAATTTGAACACACTTTTGTAAAGAAATCTTGAAGAGTTTTTCTGGTTTTGGTGAAGGAAGGCTCACGGCTGCAATGGAGGAAAAATGGCTGAAAATTTTTCTGATTCTTGGCCACCAAAACCGTGTATATATCAGCCCAAAAAGGAGGGACTAATTTGTAAAGGGTCTTAGACAATTAGCAACAATTCAAGGGCTTTTTGACAACTTTTTAAGGACTAGTTTGCAATTATAAAAATTTTTGCTCATTTTTCTTTCATTTCCCACTATAAATCCACCACCTTGAACCCTAGATGGTTCTTGAATTTTTCTAAAATTGATTTTTGACTTTCTTGAGTTGACTTTGAATCATGGCCATTAGATCAAAATGACTTTAAACCCTAGCCCTTGGATCTTGATGTAATCTTACATTCATTAAATGTTTCACATCTAATCTTTGACTCCTCATATATATTTTAGTCAAACTTTTGATCAAAAGTCAAACCGAACAGTTTTGCACCGAAATCGCGTAGACGAGTTTCTAAGGCTGTTCGCGTGATCGGTTTTCCTTAATTCACTCCGGTTTGACTAAAAATCCATACCATAAGTATTTCATCTTTTAGTGACTTACAGTATATTTCTAGGGTTTTTGAAACCAAAAAAGGCATCATTTGTCTGATTTCTGTTCGATAAAATTTTCCATTCCTAAATACACTCTCTTTGGCATAGTCAGAACATTTCGTTGCGTTTTAAATATTATTAAAACATATATTTTACAATTATACATATAAAAATCATGGTGTACATATGTTATACAAAATTTCTGAGAGCAGTGAAATTTCTCAGTTGTCACAGGTATGCCATCCGACATGCAATTCAAGGTGCATGCCCGGGGGTAACCGTGGCCTTGGTAGGGCTACAACCCCTACCAGGGATGCAGCCCATGGCTGTAGGTGCCGCCTGCAGATAGGTGGGCTTCCATAGCCACCCCCCCGGGGTAACAGCTCCGTAGGGCTATATTATTCTCTACTGTGGGCTATCGACCTTGCCAAAGGCCAGGGTTGCCCACAGAGGGTTGCTAGCCTTTAGGCCCATGACTCGACGGGCTAAGGTTCAAAAATTTTCAATTTTTAAATTTGAGATTTAATTTTAAATTGTGCATAAAATTGTATAATTGTAAATCTAAATTTCAAAATTACAGATTATGTAATTGTAAATTTAAATTTTGAAATTACTTATTGTTATACATGAAATTTGAAATTGTTTAAAATTTGAATTTTGAAAATTTGAATTTTAAATAATTTTTGAGATGAGAAATAAATGGATGAAGATGGATATGCGAAGATGGAATAAAATTCGAGAACTAAAGAATGCTTTGGATATAATTTTGTAATCTTTAATTTTTCTTTTTCTAGGATGGGACCAAGGCTAGGTTATTTAATTTTTCATCGTTTATTTTTCTATGTTTTGTCATGGATGGATAAATATGTATTGATGGATGACCATGTATGCATAATTGATAACATGTCATATAGGATAGAAAAATGTTACTCAAACTATATTGATTATACATATTTTTCAAAAACTTGCATGTTTTCAAAATATTGAGTGGGAGAGGGTTTCAAACAAAACCCACTGCCTTCATTATTGATCCATATGTGAAAACATGATAACGCTTTGCGTTAGTTCCACCTTGACCACACCGCTTAGTAGGTGTTTACTGTCACTAGTATACTAGGTTGGATCTCTTATATGGAAAACGTGTTCGGGCATGATCCTATTCGTAACCATCCTTCTATGGCTTGGTAGGACTTGGATCGAACTACGTAAATAATAATTATACACTCAAGACTTGTTTAGCTATTAACCTTCTCTAGAAGCTCTATTAGTTAAACTGGTGGCCAAAATAAGTGGTTATTAATATATGTCTTAACCTTGGAGGATTTAAGATAACATATATTGATATGTTCCAGCTATTTGTCTCATGACCAGCCCTCCGTGTCTTGAGGCAATAGATGCTGAGAATTACCATTACAATACTACACGTTTTTTTAAGTTTCATGTAGGAACATATTTGTATGTTTTATTTGCTAAAGATATTTTATATTTGCTTGTGCTTTGTGATGTTGTTCTATTATATTTTATTATTAGTTCAAAATGTCACCCGCATATCTTATTTCAAATACTGATTGAAAATAAATTAAATAGCCATAATTATAAAGACTGAAAAAAAAACCTGCTAATAGTTCTCATTTGCGAGAGACATATGTTCATATTGAACAAACCATGCCCACTAGGGCCATGACCTATTGCACTACTTGAAGAGGTTCTTGACATGTTTACTCGTTGGAGAGAATCTGATGAGATAGCTCGATACTATGTCTTTGCTAGAACGACGAGTGCTTTACGAAAGCAACATGAAACCTATTATATTGCCAGGGAGATCATGGATAACTTAGAGGATAGGTTCGGAGTTCAACAAAAGTTGGGTCAATAATTTGCTATTACAAATTTAATGAATTCTAGGTAGAAAGGCAAGTAGTTCGGTACAAGATCATATGCTTATACTTATGGCATTCTTTGCTGATGTTGTTGAAAACGATGCTAAGTTAGACTACACCACCTAGATTGAGATGGTGTTAAAGACTCTGTCTAAGGATTTTGTGGGTTTGAAAACTGCATATAATCTAGGGACAAATTAGTTAGGACTAATCCAGGCTTATAAGCTGATGATCAATGATGGGGTTTCAATCCAGATAATGGTAGAGGCCAACTTGGTGGAGTCTTTAGAACCCTCGGGGAATAAGAAGAGGCCAAAGAAGAAACAAAGGGCTTCTTGTATGTCTACTTCTCCTGTCTCGGATGGGGAGAAAAAGAAGAGGAACAAGAAGCCTAAGGATCCTAGAAAGTCCAAGTACTCCACTGTGGGTGTTGGTCAATTTAAGAAGTCTTGTAAGGAATTCCTTGTCGCCAAGGGAGAGGAGTGTAAGGATTTTTTTTAGAAGCTTTGTTTGGTAGAAGAATCAAAAGACACTTGGGTCATTAATTCGGGTGCCACTAATCATGTTTGTGTTTCTTTGTAAGGGTTCGTGGAAACGAGTAGTGTGGCACCCCTGATGTCGGCCCACCGAAACTATTACAATCAAGCTCCTTAGCAGACTGAAATAGCTCGTGAACTTCGTCGAGTCGCCTAAATTCTATTCTTTTCTTTCCTTTAAACTTTTTGTGAAATTTGGAATCATTTTTTTTAAATACTTTTTCTTGATTGTAACATAACGTGATTAAACTGAATTATGTTTGTCACTTTTAAAAGTACAAACATACTTTATACATAAATACCTAAGTCTACAATACATGTCTCTTCTTTCAACGCTCAGTAGAAAACTTGTAGCAGGACCATATTCATAGTAGATTCCCTATCCCTTTGGCACACGCAACTCCCGCCATCATCCATAGCCAATATTCTGACTTACAGGTTCCATACCTGCAACATGAACAAACTGGTGAGCTAACAGGCTCAGTAAGTTCAAACATACTTAGTAAGAATCATACGGATTCAAAAACATTGAAAACTCAATTTTCTATAAATAGTACTATTCATCATAAATAGTATTTTTCATCATTAATAGTAACTTTGACCTTTGATCAATGAATAGTAACAGTTACCCTAACTTGTTACTATTCACTTTATCCTAACGGGTAACTATTCACATTACTATAACCGGATACTATTCACATCAGCCTAACCGATTACTATTCACAAACCCTTACCGAAATTACTATACTTAGCTTACTTCGGTTATGCTCAGTTATGATTTTTATCATTTTATTGATTATTCATTCTTTATTTGATTTCTAGTTTAGAGCTCTGTTTATGGCAGTACCGATAATTATTAGCGCGCTGACTAGGAGGGTCTAGGGAGCGACCTAGAACATCGGCCTCCACAGCCCTGATATCCTCGTAGGATCTGAGAAAAACTTCTACCACTATGTTGGAGGGGCGGTACGCCTTAGTGGTTTCATTACCATCTTTCTTATAGTTCTCCACCGGTGACATTCATATGAATCGTCCCACGGTGGAACCCTTATTGCCCGTAGGTCTTTACATTTATTTCTTTATGTGTGTTTTTAATTAACCCCACCATAGTGTCCTGGCACTTCTCCATAGTGTATTATTTATACACTTTTTAATTTCTCATTTCATTAGGTAAGATAGTTTAACTACACCCCTATTACCCGTAGGACTTTACAAGTTTGTACGAAAAGTACTTAAATAAATCAAATAGTAATTCATGTTGCAGACATGTAAATATCTGAGCTTACCAAACATTTATCATAGCATCGCGCTATGAAACATTCATATAGCACATAAACCTAGACATAATAGATCAATTCATTCATATAATGAACAACATTAGAATATTCATGAGCAGACAAATGAATGCTTAAACTTACACATATCACACTTAGACATAATAGTCTATTCATGTTGTAGTTAATTAAATGTTCGAACTTACAAATACTTTCGCTAGCATTTCCTTCTCCAGCTTCACAGACGTTCCTTTGCCGCGTCTGGATCGAGTTCCTATAACCGGAATAACCACGGTTATTTTAAATCTTCATTTCATATTCAAAATTTAGTAAAACGTAAAAATTCTACGTTTTATTTCTCGTAAATGGTCTTAGGAATCTAAAATCCTATTTTCCATTTTTACACTAACTCTTGGTAAAATTACCATTTTGCCCCTGATTTGATTTCTCATCGTAAACTTACTTTTTGTTGGTTTAAGACCCAAATTTAACTTTTATAATTTCATTTTAACGATCCTTAGGCATTCACGGTCCTTTCCGAGCCTTTTAGAAATTTTTGGTCAAAATGACCATTTTACCCCTGATGGGTCTCGAGACCGTCATATGTTCACTGTGACTTTTAACAGGATTTTCTAAGCTCAAATATCGTAAAATAATATTTCTTAAGCTTTTACACACTTTTACAGCATCTATTGCTGTTCCATAGACAACTATTGGTCATCCGACCCTCGAGTGATACTATTTCGACACCTAAGGTCGTTTCTTGTTTTTCTCACGTTTCGGAGCCTTAAATGGGTATTTCACTACTCCTGAAACGTTTGTTATGCTAATCCTGAGCCTTAGACACCGAGTGGGCTCGGGTTTTCATCCCGACCTCAAATTTACCTTTCGTTTCCTAAAATACCCTTGACATTGGTTTTCCCGTTCTCTTACATTTTCACAACCTCGGAGGGATGGTTTACTATTCCTCAAAGGTTCATTTTCCCATTTTCTGAGGTTAACTCATCGAGGGGTCTTGATTTCCATTACCGAACACAATTTGCCTCTCGTTTTTCACCGAAATGCCCTTAGTGCCGTTTTCAAAATTTCGACAGCATTTCCGCTAAAATTCTAGTTCTCCGGCATTTAGGAAACGCCTCAAAACCATCTAACTTAGTCTAATCTACCATGTACTATACCAAAAACGTAATTTTTACGTAAAACTCAACTTTTTTACGTAAAAATATTCACATTTCCCATACATTTTCTTTTTCCGACATTTCATTCATTTTACTCTTTTTTTTTCTTTTTACAATTTGAATACAAATTACATATAAATCATTCCAATACATAAATAAGGAATGAAAGGAAATGAAATCACTACCAAAATCATCCCGTTAGTGATCGGACGAACCATTCGGTCTCGACCGTGCAAACTTTTTGTCTCCATTCTTCATGTTCGGAATCCCGGTTGGAAATTCTGATGCTACGGATGTGTCCAGAACGTCGAAAATAGGCCAACGGGCTATTTTTCATTTTTCCGCCCCCCGGTCGCCGTTGACCGGCATTGACCGCGTTGACTGGTGTTGACTCCGGCGTTGACCGGCGACGGAGCAAACAACGGAGGTATCCACCTTAAAGATCTCAACGAGAGGAGTCCATTGGTGGTGTCAATTTCACCATTGGAGGCTCAGATAGTCGACAATCGGTCTCGAAAACTCGACCTATGGCGGCGGCATTGAATTTCCGTCGTGCCAGGGTTGTTGCCTGAAATTGTTTGAGAGCTTTTGCTCCCCATTGAACTCTGATCATTTTGGTACCCCCAGCATCCCTCAACTCGGCCTGAAACGGTGAGTTTCACGGTGGCTTCACGGTGGCGATGTCGCGATGTTGGGCGGCGCAATCCAGCAGTTGTTGAGGTGAAATGAGCTATGGGTTTTGTTCTCCTCTTCACCATGAAACTTTTGGGACTGGAATCGTGTCGATCAGAGGTCAGACGGCGGAGATACGGCCGTTTGAAATTTCTGGCCACCGGCGGCTTCGGGCGGCACGTGCAGCGTTCTCCGGTGTCGGTTCCGTCGATTCAGCACACCGTTGGACTCAGCTCGTCGAGTACTTTCCAATGAGACCAACGGTGTCAAAAATGGACACCGTTTCCGGTGGTCGGTTACTGTTCGTCGATGGTGTATGTGTGGGGGAGAAAAATCTAGATAATGAAAATATGGAGTTTTTTCTGCAATTTCGACCTTTTATACACTTTTTGTCCAAAATTTCAACATGAGCTATCCTGACTAATTTGGGCGTCTTGAATCCAAATATATCAGTTTTGTCGTCATCCGAGGTCATCTCGGTCAGTTTCTGATACTATACATTTCCTTGTCAAAATTCTCGTTTTGTGCTCAATTGACTAATTTAAGCATTCTGATTCCAAATATATCAATTTTATATCAAGAAAATATCATCTTGACCAATTTCTTGATACTGCATATCTCCAGGTCAAATTTTATTTTTCGTGCTCAATTGACTAATTTGAGCATGCTGAATCTAAATATATTAATTTTAGGTCAAGAAGAGGTCATCGACAACAACTTCTCGATACTGTGTATAACACGCACACGCACTCACATCTAAAATCACTACTATCAGTATTTTATCTTTTTTGTGCACTCAGCTTACCCTGAGTCACCTGCTAGGGTTTACAGTTCACTGTTTTTCCCTAGCTGAATTCGGCATGCTTTTACATCATTAAATTCTTAATCTGTAATATCGTTAGAACATTTTATCTCGTTCTACACGACGTTATTTCATAGATTTCACATTTTTAACATGAAATTCATCGTGTACATGCAATTTATCATATTCCGAGAACAGTTAAAATTTCCTGGTTATTATAAGTAGTCTATGTAATAGGAGCCTTTTGTTGCGGACTTGAGATGGTGGCTTTGTTAGGAATGTCTTAAGCGGGAAAGATATTTTATATGTATTTCATTTATTTTGAACTAGATGATAAAATTATATTAGAGGTTATTTATTACAAACCCTCATCCTATTCACATGTTTAAGTAAATGTAAGTAAATATAGCTTACTGACTACTTGTGTTAAACTATTAGAATATTATATACAATGGACTTTTGTATGCGAGAAGATAATATTCTAAAGCAAGCAGTCTAAACTATGGTTCGTAGTCTATGGGGTTAGATTGAGCAACTAACTCATGTTAAGACTATTATTTGTCTAAAGCTAATTTAAGGGACCATTTGTTTTGACTATTCGGAGCTTCAACTCCCGAGTAGAGACATAGATATGTTGCTTGGCAGCTACATATTGGACTAGGACCAAAGTATAATTGTTCTGCATAGTCCGCTTGAGTAGATCATGTCATTTTGACGTTCATTATGCAATAACCTTAATCCTGAGTAGATGAATCGCTTCGTATGTTTGATTTTGTACTTTGATTTTCCAGTGGCTAAAGCGTCTCATAGGTAGTAAGCTTCTAGACCGGTTCATTGGATACATAACTTGTATACAATGGAAGGCTTATTTACAGATTTTGGAATCTTAGCTCTAATGAGGAGTAAAGGTTATCCTCTTAAAGGCATTATACTGGATGTGAAAATAGAAAAGGCCTTAGGTCATCTGCTGGGCAGATGATTTTTTATTCACATATCATGAATAATCATTTTCTTATTTGACAGTATAATAGATCTTTAAGATAGCTTGATCAGTAGGTCGAATAAACTTTGACCAACGGCTGATCATGGATATGATATGAGAGTTTTGCATGTATGACAAGGTCATTGGATGATAGTTGATCACTGGCTCACATAATACGTTATATAATTGGGAGTGTAGTTTCAGGTTTATAATAGAGTGACTCTGAAACTAATAATTGTAATGAGTTTAGTCGGTATGGAATAATAGTTACATGGATTATTGGAGCCCACATTATATATGTTCAATTAGTCCCTCTATTAGCTCCATATAATTCCTTAACAGATGGTAATTTGTCAGGATATTCTTATTGGCTTGTTGTCTTGCATTTAGTGAAGAGAAGAATCTGGATCACCATCTCATAAGGTGTAGGTATTTTTCTCTAGGTGCCGGAGGGTCAAAATTATAATTTTGTGTTACTCAATAAATGGAATAAATATTTAATTAATAATTATTTTAGAAGATAAGATTTGAAATTTAAATTCGTTGTATTTGAATTTTAAATTCAAATATGTGATTAATTTGAATTTTGAAAATCTTGTCTTAAAATAAATATATGAAATTTAAAAGATTATCCTATTTGAATTTGAATTAAACAAAATCTTGTCCTGGTACAACTAGGGATGGCGTCCACTTTGGATAAGAATGAAAGACAAGATTTTCTCCTAATTTGAATTTGAATTTTGTTTGGATAAGAGATTACACAATTATTTAAATTTCAAATAAAGTTGCCATGATTTTATTTTAATTTGGATTAGAGTTGTGGAAAATTATTTATGTAGATAAAATTCAAAGGTTTGTGGAGTTTGAAATTTGAATCAAATTTTGAATCACAAATCCATACCATGGTCGAATTTCATAGTGGATAATTCCACAATAAGAAGTCAGCTTTTAGTGGATAAGGTAGAAGGAAAAATCTTGTTTGAATCCTATTTGAATTTTGATTCTCCTCACACAAAGGATGTGTGGCGGCCCGCCCTTCATGGAGGATAACAGTACTAGCATAATAGAGCTCTAAAGTCCACTATGATAGACTGTCACCTCATTGGGTCGCTCGTAATTTACTTATGACTTCTCTTTGTTGTTTACTGTTCGAAACTTTAAACTTAAGTTTTTAGCTTGGGAAAAACTGAGATTTTTGTTTTTTAAAACTGAACTTTAAATTGTAAAGTCGTAAAACCTCATAAAATACATACAGTAATACATATTATAATTTGTCATACTTAATTTACATCATGTTACAACCATCCAAAATAACTTTCAAAATTTGCTTAGCGAAAAACATAAGCAAGACCATTCCTCTCGCCCAACCCTGTTGGCAGATGCAGATCCCGTCCCTCGTCCATCCACTAGGTACTGATATACAGGCTTCTTACCTGCAACATGAATAAACTTATGAACGACAGGCTCAGTAAGTTCAAACATACAAATTTGAACATAAAATATAAAATCATAAAAAATACTATTTATATAAATAGTAACTTTGACTTTTGACCATAAATAGTAAGGTTGACTTTGACCGATACCATTCATGCTAACTTTGACCTAAGCTGCTACACATACAGTTAGTACATATTATGCTCAATTATAATAAATCTTAAGTCTTAGGTCCTTATCTTGCATTAAATTCTAGTATTAGGCCCCTAGATTGGTTGTAACATAACGTGCGCATGACTGAGAGAGACTCTGGGGAGCAACCCATTGGCCCATCCTCTACAGTCTACATAATAATGGACTTCCATACCCGGGACGTACCACCATCGGTTCAGAAGCCATATCATATCTGAACATGGAGAACCTCCACCTGTGTGGGAGGCCGGTATGCCAATACTAGTTTCATTACTAACTTTCTTATGGTTCCTGACCGGTGGCATTATGATTGCCTTCTGAGACTGGAACTCTTTACATCATGTTCTTTATTTATGGTTATTTATTTATTTTTTCATGTTAGTGTGCATATAGCACCTGAATATATATTTACATATCATACGTAGGATATAAACATATCAAGTAAATTCATACTGTATACAAGTAAATGTTTGAACTTACCGCTATTTTGCTAGCGATTCCTTTCCTGGGTAAATCAACTTCCTTACATCACCTTTTCGTTGATTCCCTATAATCGAAATAAATTATGGTTATTAATACTACTCATTTTATGTTCACAATATTATGAAAATGCAAATTTCTAATTTTTTTTATCCCTAATTATTCATTTAGGGCTTATTTTTCAATTTTGTGCTTAGTACATGGCCTGGTACACGGTTGTGTCCATGGCCGTGTACCTCTCGGGTTTGGGAATCCTTTTCTACACACCCGTGTATACCAACGAATTCTTTACTACACACCTGTGTTCCTCTGGTATGTTAGGAAATGCCCTAAGCATTAGAGACATTTTTATTTATTTATTTTGAATTGAAAAATCAAATTAAAATATAGAGGTTATTCATTACATTACTGTTTGTCCTTATTCTATTTACATGTTAAAGTAAATGTAAGCAAATATGGCTCACTGACTGCTTGTGTTAAAACTGTTAGAACGTTGCATTCAATGGACTTTTGTATGCAAGAACACAATGTTCTAAAGTAAGCGGTCTAAACTAAAGTCTGTAGTTTATGGGATTAGACCGAGCATCTAACTAATTTTAAGACTATTATGTTGTCTAAAGCCATGGTGGGGACGGTTTGTCTTGACTGTCCGGGGCATAAACTCCCAAGTAAAGACATAGATATGTTGCTTAGTGGTGGCATATTAGACCAGAACTAAAGCGTGATTGATCTACGTAGTCCACTATGAGTGGATCAATGTGCTTTTGACGTTCATTGTGTAGTAACCTTAATCCTGAGTAAATGAACTACTTCATGTATATGACTTGTGTACTTTGATGTTCTAATGGCTAAAGCATCTCAGAGGTAATAAGCTTATAGACCGATTCATTAGGTGCATGACTAGTATATGATGAAGGGTTTGTTTACATATATCGAAATCATAGCTCTAAGGAGTTAAAGGTTTCCTCTTAAAGGCATTATACTGGATGTGAAAATAGATAAGGCCTTAGGTCGTCTGCTGGACGAATGACTTCTTATTTACATATGGTGAATAATCATTTTCTTATTCGGTAGTATAATGGAACTTTAAGATAGCCTGATCAGTAGGATTAAACAGACTTTGACCTAAGGCTGATCATGGATATCATATAAGGGTTTTGCATATATGATAAGGTCATTGGATAGTAGCTCGTCACAGGCTTACGTAATACGGTATATAATTGGGAGTTCAGTTTCAGGTTTATAGTGGTGTGACTCTGAAATTAGTGATCATATGATTAAGTTGTTCGATACAGAATAATGATCATATGGATTCATGGGAGCCCGATTATATATGTCCAATTGGTCCCTCTACTGGCTCCACATAATTCCTTAACGATTGGAAAATTGATTTGTGTATGCTTATTGGCTAGTTGATTATACATGGATGGAATTGACATAGGATTAGGATAGTGGACAAGATTCTCTCCGGTTGAATTCATAATTTGTTTTGGATAATAGAGTACACAATTATTCGAACTCCAAATAAAGTTGCTATGATTTTATTTGAGATTGGATTAGAGTTGTAGAAAATTATCCATGAGGGCAAAATTTGAAATACAACTTTTTGTGGATTTTGAAATTTGAAATTTGAAATTTGAATTTGAAATTTGAAATTTGAATTTGAATTTTGAATTTTGAAATTTGAAATTCAAATTTTGAATCACAGTCCAAGTGGAATTCGAATTCTTTGTGGATAATTCCACAAGTTTAGAATTCGAATTTGAGTTTGATTATGGAGAAGAAAATTTTGTTTGAATCCTACTTGAATTTTGAATGCCAATTCTATCAAAAGTGGTCGAAAATTAGTTGAGGAGAATTCTCCTTGATAATTCGATTTTTGTGGATAAGGTTCAGGGAAAAATTTAAGTTTCAATCCCAGTTGAATTTGGATTCTCTCCTCCCTAGAATTAGTCGAAATTTTTGAGGGAATCTCAAGGAAGATTTTTGGTTTTTTAATGGATAAGGATGAGATAAAATTCAAGCTAGAAAATTCTATTTGAATTTAGATTCTCCTTACACTTTAATGGATGAATCTGGACAGGTTTATGGCCTTAGGAAATTCGGATTTTTTCTGGATAAATGGGGAGATAAAATTCAAGTTAAAATCCTGTTTGAATTTTGAATACAAAATCCTAAAAGTGGCCGAATTTTTTAGTTGGGATAAGCCTAGGATTTTCGGATTTTGTGTCGTGGATAAGGGAGAAAATATTCTCCTAATCCAATTCGAATTCAAAGGATCACCTTATGCAAGTCTATAAATAGAGGTCTTGCCACTCCAGTTCTCTTAGACCATAGACTCTCAGGTGAGCAGGCTTATTGTTGCATAACTCACCGTGACAATAAGTTCTTTAGAGATCTGGGTGGTCGGAAGAAGACTGGCAGTGCTAGCATACCGGTCAAGGAACCGAGTGCCCACACACTCTGCCATCCAGGAATTGGAGAATAGTACAGAAGGCTAGTTGGTTGAAGCCCTCCAGTCATTCTCCTCCTATAGTTGGCGTCCTCTTGAGGTATGAGTTTTATTATTGTTAATTTATTGTATATGGTATCACGAGATATTTAACGATCTTGAAAAATTTCTATTGTTCCGCTGCGCCGCTTTGATGCATTTTTAACGATTTTATTCCTACATGGTACACGCCCATGTACTGTCTAAAAATTCAGATTTAATTGTTAAAACCTTAATTAAGGCCTTAAAAATTTTTATTAAATCATTCGGAGGCTTTTACGGTCTTTTTCTAGCTTTCCAGAAAATTTTGGTCAAAATGACCATTTTACCCCTGACGGGGCTGTAGATTGTAAAATTCTTATTTTAGTGTTTTAGCTAGATTTTGTAACTCCAAAAATCATAAAACAATCTTTCTTAGATCTTACCGAGCTTTTACGACGTTTCTCGCCAAATGCTCAGGTTACTATTCACCAACCCTCGGGTGGTACTATTCGGACCCTCGGGGTCGTTTCTCATTTTTCTAACCTTTCGGGACCTCAAATGGACGTTTAACTACTCCTGAAATCGTCCATCGCCCTTCCTCGAGCTTAGGTCCTTGAGGGGGCTCTGGTTTCCGGTTCCAGACCATATTTTTACGTCTCGTTTACCAAATTGCCCTTCGGGAGTCCTGAAAATTTCGACAGCATTTTTGCTAAAATTCTAGGTTCCCAGTGTTTAGGAAACGCCTTGAAACCATCTATCCTATTCTACCCTGTCAAGTACTATAGCACAAACCTAATTTTATGCAAAAGTTATAAACTTTTTACGTAAAATTTTTCATTAAAGTCTCATTGTTTCTAATGGGATTTCAACCCGTTCTGTCTCATTTTTAGGCCCGGTTTTATACACAATTTACACATTCACATAACTCTAATATAATTTCTCATATTCACTAACCCTATACACGGTTTTTGGTTAGCAACAAGCACCAAAAATTCAATTTTTCCTTGCCCCTAACTTTATCAAAATTTTCATCACACACAACATATTTGATGAATTCCAAATCTTACCCTAAACAAGTAAAAATTTTTATTCAACCCCTTACTTGTCTCATGGATTTTCCTTGGAAAATCAACCCAAAATTTTGTTTCAATTTCCATGTCTTTCTCTTGCTTTCTTCACATAATTAAAACCATATTCTTTATACATTTTCATCAACACAGGTTTCACATTGCACATTAGGGTTTCACATAGTTTTTGGTAAGAAATGAAACACAAAAATCTATGTTTTTCAAACTCATTCCATTCTTTTTATTCATTTCATTTCCACATGATTTTCAACACCAAAAACCAAGCAAAAGAACATCAAAATTTTCACCATTCCAAACCCTAACAAACCCACAGTTTTAGTGAGAAAAACACATACTTAACTTGATTTTTCATGTCCTTATTTCTTGCTTAACTTAACCTCACACCACTTACACACTTTCAAGAAAAAACTCATTAAACAAAAACTGATTTTTCCCACTTCAAAATAGCCCAAAACCACACAGATTTTTCCATGAGAAACAAGAAGAAACCATGCCAAAATGGAACTTTACCTTTCTTCCTTGATTCCTTGCACTTGTAGACCAAATTTTTCACACTTTCTTGAAGAATTTTTGAAGAAAATTTTCTGGTTTCAATGGGAGAGGTGCACAGCTGCTAGGAAGGTTGAAAACTAGATTTTTTTTTCTGGTTTCTAAGTGCCCAAAACCGTGTATATATGTAGCCAAAAAGAAAGGACTAAATTGCAATTGTTTTAAGGGTATTTTTGCAAGCTTTTTGTGAAATTTTTGTACTCTTTAGAGGCTGTTTTGCAATGAGTATAAAATGGCTAGATTTTTTTTTTCTGATTTTTGCCCCAAAAACCCGCCACCTAAATGCCCTAGAACCATCTTGAATTTGCTTGAAATTTTTCTAAGTTTTCTTTGACCTTTTTACTTTAACATTGAATCCTAACCATTGGATTTCCTTGACTTTAAACCCTAGCCTTTGGATTGGAATATATGTGGCGGCTCGCCCTTTATAGAGATCATACAATGCTATTACAGTTAAGCTTTATAGCTAACTGCGATAGATTGTACTCTCATGGGTCGCCAGCTAATCTATCTCTCTTTAAAACATGGTATTTTTGGTGAATTTTTTTTTTTTTTTACATAATGTAAAACATTATCCACTAATCACTTTGTTTGTAAGTACAAAGTAATTTACATAAAACAGTACTTTCGTAAAATACATATTATAACAAAAGAATTATTTTCTTTCCCTTTCCTTTGATGCTTAGCGAAAACCTCGGCAGGACCATATCCCTTGGCTTCCCATCCTATTTGACACTTGCTATCCTGTTCGCCATCCAGCCATACAAAGCTAATGAGCTGGTTGCTTACCTGCAACATGAGCAAAAATAGTGAGCTACAAGCTCAGTAAGTTCAAACATATAAGAAATAAAATTTCTATAAATAGTACTATTTATTATGAATACTAACTTTAAATACTATTCATCATGAATAGTGACTTTGACCACAACATAGTATATCAGCAGTACATTGTGACGCCTTAAATTTTATTTAAGGGTCAATATATAATTTAAATAAAATTAGTGTGCCAAAAATTAATTAAAAATCTTTTGGAAACCCTAGGTTGGTTTCCTAGTCAAATTCCACTCAAAAAGTCAACAATTTTGACTTAAAAAAAAACCCTAAAATATTCGGCCATTACTTGGGATTTTAATTAAAAATTTAAATTCCACAAATCCAAGGAGGATTCAAACTCAAATTTCATCCCTTAAATATAAAGAAGAAATTCGGCCATAAAGTATAGGAAATAAAGGAGATTTTATTTGAATTAAAAGCTAGGTCAAAACTCAATCAAAATTCAAATTATTTTTCCTTAAAAACTAATGGATAATTTCGGCCACTTAAGGAGAAATAAGAGAGAAAAACCCTAGCCTCAAAACAGCACAAAAACTTTCCCTTTTTCCCCTCGAAAGATTCGGCCAAACAAGGAAGCAAAAAGGAAAGAAAAACCTAGTATAAAAACCCTCTTTCAACTCTCATTCACCCTTCCTTTCACTCTCAATAATTCGGCCAGCTTTCCCTTCTTTCCTCTCTGAATTTTTCTCTCCCAAAACACACCAAAACAGCAAGCAAAAACCTACCTAAAGGCAGCTCAAAGATTCAACAACTTTTGAGACAAAAACAAGGTGAGAAATCAACTTTTTCCTTCCTTCTCCTTTTGATTTTAAATCCGAAATTTTTATGGTTTTTCTCCACTGTTTTCCCTAATGTTTTGAAGACTCCAACACTCACACAAATTCAGCCAAAAAGGAGACCAAGCATCAAAAATAGTGCAGCACAAACAAGGTGTGATTTCTCTCTCTAAAACCCTAAAAATTTTGCCTCATTGATCCCCTTTCAAAAAACCCTATTATCACATGTGAAAATTTTATGATTTTTGTCAATTTGATTCTTGGGTTGTGTTAATGACATATAGATAAGGTTCTCTAAGAAATTTCATGATCATTGGACGAAAATTGAATTGGTTTGAGGCTAATTGAAATTCGGACAGGAAAAACGGAAATCTGGAAAATTACCATATAAACAGTAAATTTGTGTCAGCCATAACTTGAGTTTTAAAAATGATTTTTGAGTGAATCTTGAGCCTAAAATTAAATTTGAGATGTCCCCTAAATGCCTGCAAAATTTCAGAACCAAACTCATCCGTTGGCCTAGTCAAAATATTTTTCTAAGATAGGTGGACAGAACTGCCAGTTTTTGAACTGAAACTGAAACCCTGATTTTATGTCTGAAAACAACCCCTCGGTTTTTGGCCTAATTGAATGACCAAACGATGTCTAAAAATTATAAAAATTTTATGGAATTAAAGCTACGGATGTCTAGTTTAACATATTAAAAATTTAGAATTTTTAGGATTAAAAATGAATTAATATTGATTTTACAGTCTGCCTAGGTCAGTCTGCCCATGTCCAGTAATATCCTAACTTAGGGGTTTTCACAAATTTTAAATCCCAAATGTTATTAAACATTTTAAAATCCTTTTGTGGCACACTAAAATGATTGGATGATTAGGTCTAGACCTAGACTGATCATATGTTGTGATTATAGGATTTATTTGACGTTCTTGCTTGATTTGTGGATCACGTCATCGCAACGCTTGTGCGATAATCGAGGTAGGACTTTCTAGCCTTTTCTGGGAGTAGTCAAGTGTTTTAAATTTCCTTGTTTTATCGATGGCATGCTGTTTTCAGTTTATGAAGTTATTATACTGTTTTTGATGAAATAAACGCACGCAATGTGTTTTGTAATAAATGTGTATTTTAAAGCGTGTTTTGATTAATGGCATAATATAACTTGGTAAATACCATCTTTTGAATAATCCGGTGAACATAATTGAGCTCTAGTTCACGATCATTGTAAATGATGCGTGCGTCCCAAAGTTGACGCCATGGGGGAAGGTCCCTAAACCTGCGCAGGGCCGTTCGGCCTATTTAGACCGTAACGAGATGATCTAGGATAATTCAATTCGAGGCACGTATATTATAGCTACGACAAGTCCTCACTCAAAATATGATGGTTTATTTTAATGATTTATTATTTTTAATATTGGGGCACATATATTGCAGTTACGCTAAGTCCTCAGCAGAATAAAACTTGTATTAAAAATGTTTTCCCGAAATTGTTGATTATTTTTTTTTTATGATTATTATGCCATGTATTTTTTTTAAATTGTTGATTATTTTTGGAAACGAATATTATGTCATACTTTTAAATGTTACCTGTTTAACCCACCTTTGTTTCTATCCTACTGAGCCAGCGCTCACGTCCCTTTTCTTTATGATTTCGAAATGACTACTTTCAGGTGCGGGAGGTAGCAGTTTCAAAAATCGTTGAGCTATCCGTTTCTACCGAAGATGATGCTATCCGTTTTCTCCATCTTCTTCATTCTGCTTCTCGTTCTGATGTAATGAGATATTAAGTTTGGACTTTATTTCACGTTATTTAAATTTCATGCTTGGGAATATTTTATGGTTGGTAATCTCTTTTGAAGACCGATTTTGTGTTTGATTTCCGCATTAAAAGTATTCATTTTCTACTTTATTTTATTTTGTGGTTATGATGCTACGTTATAAATAATTAGGCTTAGCTAAATTATAATGTTGACCCGCTTTTCGTAATAAATGTTTTTCCTTAAATCTCGGGTTGATATTATGATTTGGCTGCCGTGTCACGTGTCTAAATTTTGGGCCGTGACATACATCAACCTCAATTTTAGTACTCTCACGAAACTATCTTATGCTCAATTATGGCATAGTTTTAGTTTTAGGTAATTATTTTTGTTTACGTTCTGGTTTTGAGCTCATGTTGGCCGTACCATTTTAGTGCACATGACTGGGAGTGGTACATTAGTGCTGACCTCCACAGCCTTAACCTCACCATCATAGCCCCGAAGGCAAAGTATACCTCCCCCGTACGAAAGGCTGGTACACCAAAAGTGGTTTCATTACCGACTTTTTAAAGTTCTAACCCGGTGACTTCATATTGCCCCCTGGTTAGGAATGGTTCACATTTTAATTTCATGTGAGTGAGTTTCATTAACCTCGCTCTGGTACCCGAAGCACAATTTATTATGTGTCCCATTTGCCAATAGTGCCCGTAGTACATTTCGTCTCTCTCTCTATTTTATCATAGTGTTCATAGCACATATGTACCTAACGTATAGTTAGTACATCAAAGTTAGCAATAATATTGCTACATATTGTAGACAAATAAATTTCTGAACTTACAGTATGTCTGCTAGTGTTTGCTTCTTGGGATCCTTCAACGTCCCTTTTCCTGACTGGTTTTGAGATCCTACAGACAAAAACCTTGTCTGTTAATTTCATTTTTATTTGTAGCTTTTATTTTTAATAAAAAGATCAAATTTGATCTTAAAACCTTTAATTAAGCCTTATGACAACTTTCTAAGCTTTATTAACCATTTTCACATTTTTCCCCCAACTTTTGTAAAATTACGATTTTGCCCTTAAATTTTGGCAAATTACAATTATACCCCTACTGGGATTTTGTCGACTTAACAATTCACTTTTGACGCTCAGGAACCTTAGTCTACCATTTCGGGGTCTTTAGGGCTCAAATCCTAAAATCGTCTTTTAAAATTTTACAGGACCTTTTTCGGATAATTTTCTTTCATTATCCCAAATTTTCACTTCCCGACCCTCGGAAAGTACTATTCTGACATTTACGTCGATTTCGTGTTTTTCTATCGTTTCGGAGCATCAAATGAACGTTTTACTAATACTTAAAACGTTCATCTGGACTTTCCCGATTTAGGTCTCCGAGGCTCGGATTTTCCGTACCCGACTTGGACCTGTGCTTCGTTTTCCAAAATCAGCCCCCCCCCTCGGGGTCGGTTTTCAGTTTCACTCGCGTTCTACATTTTCAAGGGGATAGGTTACTATTCATGAACCACTCCTTAGGTTTCCTCATTTAATTTTCCTTAAGGGACTCGGGTTTTCCGACCCGATCCTAAACTTTTACTTTCGATTCCCTTTTTGCCCTTAATGCCGTTTTTCGAAATTTCGACGGCATTTCAGTGTAAATTTAAGGCTATCGACATTAAGTACACCTCAAACCATGTGTACCTACCACGTACTATACGAGAGTCCTATTTTATAAAAGTTTCCCAAACTTTTACATAAAAATTTGTACAATCACCAATTTATAAATCAACCACAATGTACAAAATTTTTTTCACTTTCCCTCCTTAATTAAGGCACGGTTTCGACTTACCAACCCTAGCAAAATTTTTTCTTCATTTTTACCACATTATGCTCGGTTTTTACGCTTAAACCATAGTATAATTTTTATTCCAAAATAGCCCTTAATTAACAAAATTTCTTCACCAAAACCCTAAACCAATAACCGGTTTTCACACCAAATTTCATTCAATTTTTTTTCAACCAAGTCTTTCTTTTTATTTGGCGTTTCCTAGGCTATATCTTAGCACATTTTCAATCAAAATTCACTTGATTTTCACATGGTAACCCTAGGGTTCACCACATGTAACATACAGCCTTACCATAGCAAACATAACCAAAATTCTTTTCAAAGTTTTTCCATCACACCAAGGCTTGATTTCAAGCATTAATCAATCTCCAAAACACAAAATTTTCCATCATTTCCTCTTAGTTTCCCATGGCCACACTATGTCAAATTTTGCACCAAAATTTTTCTAATCAATTTCAATATGAAACTTATGTTTCCAACTTTCCAAAAACATATTTTCACACGGCAACAATATGTTCAATCAAGATTTCATCACCAAACTAACCCTTTGAACCCACGGATCTCATGGAGAAAAAAAGCCAAAATCAAAATTGTTTTTTCATGCAATTCCAATACATAAGTGGCCTTAACTAATATATCATAAAACCAACACATAATTTCATCAAATCCACAACAAAAATTTCATCATCTTCTTCCCACTATTCCCATAGATTTCGTGACCAAAAATGGGGAAAAATTTCAAGTTTTAAAGCTCACCTTGGTTACTTGGATGCTAGCTAGTCAAACTTGAATTCTTGCTTCCAAAACTTGAAGAATTCCTTTGCTTCCCCAAGGTAGCTCACGTATTTGTCCTTGGACAACACTTAGAAAATTTTTCTTGGTTTTCTTTTGGTGGTTTGTTGCTACGGTTTTTGCTCCTCAAAAATGGCCGAACCTTTTATGTTAAGGAAGCCAATTAATTTGGCAAATTTTGGCATGAATCACCCTTAACAACCAATGAGAAATTGACACCTTTCATGCATTTCTTTCCACCATTTTTTCAAAAATCCAAAAATGGCATTTTGGTCTAATCTTGGTCATTAGATTAAAAGTGCATTAAATCCTAGCCATCCACCTTACCTACCACCCTAATTAACCATTTATTAATTTAATTTAATGACATCATTCATGATGAGTCATTATCTCACCTTTTGACTTCACTATTCATGTTACTTTTTGATTGAATTTTGACCTGAGTGAAATTTTCCTAAAATCACCCCGGTGGATTCCTGAGGTCTTCGGTACAGTTGGATCAATTTATTCTGCTTCCGTTTGATCAGAATCAATTCCAGAAATTTTTTGTCTTTTAGTGCACCATAGGCACCGGTTAGGGTTTTCAATGTCGTTTTGACACTGTTTCACTCGTTTTGAGTCGAAAAAATTTCTCAACACCGAATTATTATCCGTCAACATTGTCAGAACATTTTATTATGTTCCAAACAATATAAATTCATTTATTTTACTCTTTAAATAGTACAAGCTGTCACGCGTATACAATTGTATATTTTCTTCCGAGAATGCCATAAATCCCCGGTTATCACAATGTATCCTTATATCCTTTCAAAGATTCACATCCAAACTTTGACTCCACTCATAAATTCTAGGTCAAACTGTGGACCAAAAGTCAAACCGAAAAGTTTTGCACTGAAATCGCGTAGACGAGTTTCTGAGGCCGTCCGTTTGATCAGTTTTCCTTATTTCACTCTGGTTTGCTTAAAAATCAATCCCATAAGTATTTTTTCTTTTAGTGCCATACAGTATATTTCTAGAATTTTCGAAACTGAAAAGGTATATTTTGTCCGATTTCGGTTCAGTACAATTTTCCGTCCCTGAACACACTTTTGGCGGGGCCGTCAGCATATTTCATCGCGTTCTAAATAATATTAAAACATTTGTTTTACAATTTTACATATAAAAATCTTTGTATACACATGTTATACAAAATTTCTAGAAACAGTAAAATTTATCGATTATGAAAATTTTCCGTCCCTGAACACACTCTTATCGGGACCGTCAGCATATTTCATCGCGTTCTAAATAATATTAAAACATCTGTTTTACAATTTTACCTATAAAAATCCTTGTATATACATGTTATACAAAATTTCTAGAAACAAAAAAATTTCTCGATTATGACAGGATGACCGAATTTTCATAGGGCTTTCTCCCTAGGAAGGAATGGATTTTTGTGTGGACGAGGGAGAGAAAAATTCTTGTTTAAATCCTGTTTGAATTTTGAATCCTCCTCTCCCTAGTGTGGTCGAATTTTTTCAAGTTTTTAGCCTAGGGGAGAATCGGTTTTTGGGAGTTGAATGGGAGAGAAAAATCTTTTCTTGGTCTAATTCAAAATTCAAAAGGTCACCTCCTGCAATATTATAAATAGGGATCATTCTACTCCTATTTTCTTTAGACCACAGACTCTCAGGTGAGTAGGTTTGTTGTTGCATAAATCACCATAGCAATAAGTTCTTAAGAGATTTGGGTGGTCAGAAGGAGACAAGCCGCGCTAGAATACCGATCAAGGAATTGAGTGGCCACACACTCCACCGTTCAGGAATTAGAGAATAGTAGAGAAGGCTAGTTAGTTGAAGCTCCTTGGTCGTTTCCTCTGGCGTTCTTGGTGTATTCCTCTAGATAATTTGATTGTTGATAATTTATTTTATATGGCAGCACGAGTAATTTAATGATCCTTTAAATTTTTTTTTTAAATTCTGTTGCGTATTGTAACATTTTTACTAAGAAGCAGTATCAGAGCCACCTCATGATTATGTCATATATATAAATTAAACGATCATTTTTTAGTCTCCTTTATGTATGGATTTGACATTTAGAGAGTGGTATTCTAGGGTCCTTTATGTTGCTATCATGAATTATGTATGAGGTATGTAGTTATTTTAATTTTTAAAATTATTATAAGCATACTCAATTTTACTGGTCATGGTTCCATACAATTTAGAAAAATTGTATTTAGGATTTTTTGTGTAACCATGGAGCTATTTATCGTCACTGTAATTTTCCCATAGATTTTAAATTGTCTCTTAGAATTTTTTGGTTAGAATTTTTTGTACATTAGAAACGATCTTTATTCGTGGAGGAGATTGAAGATTGAAGATCGTAATTTATTTTTTCCCAAAGGTTAAATTTAATTTAAATATTGGAATTTTTTTTGTGTGGAAAATTTCAATTTAATTAGGATTCAAAATTTTTTTTTAGAGATCCTGATAGGTAAATTGGAATATGGCATGAAATTTAAGAACCAACCCCTCGGGACGGCTGCCAGTCTTGGTGGGGTTACAGCCCTTACCCTCCGGTAGGAAGGGGCTGCGGTAGCCCCTGTCTAGGATTGCAGCCCCACGACTGTAGGCTTTGCTTGCAGCTAGGGGCAGTTGTGGCCACCCCAGGGTCTGCAGCCTGGCAAGGTTGCAGTAGGCCTTGCCGTGGGCTGCCATCCCCCCCGGAGGCTGGGGCTACCCACCTGGGCTGTGGCCTTCGGGCCCGTGGGCCGATGGGTCGAGGTTTGGAAATTTTCATTTTTTAAGTTTGAGATTTAATTTTAAATTGTGTATAAAAATATATAATTGTAAATTTAAATTCTGAAATTACATATTGTTATGCATGAAATTTGAAATTGTTTAAAATTTGAATTTTGGAAATATGAAGGTAAATACATGAAGATGGAGCAAAATTCAAGACCTAAAGAATGCTTTGGATGGAATTTTGTAATCTTTATTTTTCTTTTTTCTAGGATGAGACAATGGCTCGGTTGTTTAAATTTTCTGTCATTTATTTTTCCTATGATATGTCATGGATGGATGAATATGTATTGATGGATGTATCGAGTGCGTATTTGATAACTTGTCATATAAGATAGAAGAATGTTACTCAAACTGTGACGACCTGTGCCCTGAGTAGCCCGGACTGTCACTTAAAATTACTACTGATACTTAAACTAACTTACTTAATACTATAAATTTTAGGGATTTTTTTTGAAACCGTACGTTTTTACTATTTACGTACATATATTTTACAAATACAAAGGTCTAAATCATTTGGAGTTCAATCATACATACGTACTTATGAAATTGTTTAACTGATTACTACTCAAAATAAAACCATTTGTTTAACACTGTGTGGAAGTCAAAACTTGCGGTGGTATCTACAACCTCCCCCTCACATTCGCCTTTGCCGCCGTCACCGCCCATTGGGGTCTAAGGCGTAGGTCACTTAGCTACAGCATGAACACACACTGTAAGCTTATTGCCCAGTAAGTACAACATGTCATCTGTAAAACATGTTTAAAACATAATACATACTTAAAACATATAAGCATGTCATACACTGAATCATACCACATGCAAGACCAAAGCATCATACAGAACTGAGTACATAACTGAAATATCACATAGTTGGATGCATAACAGAAAACATCGTGTGACTGAATGCATATCTATTGTAGTTGGAAGCATGTTGTAACTAAAACTAAGGCATATCGTGAACAATGCATGAACCGATTATGCTCATATTTTGCTTCAATATTCATTATCTTTCCTATGTGTAGCTGAGAGCCTGTGTGTCAGTACCATATGCACGCAGATCATCGGTGTGACGTCCCCAACTTTGACCATGCGACACCACCCCGATCCAACTCCATCGTCGACCGAGATAGCCCGTGCACCTCATCGGGTCGTCATTTAAAAACACTTTTACTTTGCATCTCTCATTTTGTAGGGCCCAAAAATTTTGCCCATATTTTTTTTCTTTTTAATACACACTTTCTTGAAAAGAAAGCTAAGTATAAAAGCCATGTAAAATACAATACTAACTTTTAGCTGTCTTTTTGAGTACAATATAATGTATAATATAAAAAATATTCATACTACATTTTTTTTTGACATATTCTCTTCAATTCACTAACTTTTAAAGCTCAGCGGAAAACTTATGGCAGGACCATATCCACAGTAGATTCCCTATCCCCATTGACACACGTAAATCCCGTCGTCATCCATGTAATCTATTGCTAAGATACAGGTTTCTCACCTGCAACATGAACAAACTTGTGAGCTAGAGCTCAGTAAGTTTAAACATAAATACATGACCTATAAAAGCTCTTACCACATCATAACGAGCATCTCTGTTACCAATTGTGGCATCAGAATAATCATAATATATAACATAGCTCTATCATCAACTATGACATCAGAGCATTAACATAACACATGGTATACACCATTCATCGTTTTAAAACATTCATACGTAACATAGTAAGCATACTTAACATCACATCATATTTCAACTTACTTACATTTCGTAGCTTATTCACAACACATCGCATACTAGTATCTTATACTAGTAACAATAACATTCATACATATAAAATGTTCACACCACGGATCACATAGATTCAAAATATCAAAAATACAATTTCCTATGAATAATACTATTCATTCATGAATACTACTATTCACCACAAACAATAACTTTGACCTCTGACTAATGAATCGTAACTATTACCCTAACTGATTACTATTCACATTACTCTAACCGATTGCTATTCACATTACCCTAACTGGTTACTATTCTCATTACCCTAACCGGGTACTATTCTCATTACCCTAACCGAGTCCACTACATTTAGTGCTAGTATTGGTTATGCTCACTTATGGCTTTTGTCACATTATTGACCACTATCTTTGTTTATATTCTGGTTTGAGCTCATTGTGGCAGTACCGATACCTGCCAATAAGAAATTGAAGGAGCAAATTATGAAAGAAACCCATCAAACGCCCTATTCTGTTCATCCAGGAACCACCAAAAAGTATCATGATTTAAGATTACAATTTTGGTGGAAGAGAATGAAGAATGACATTGCCGAATTTGTTAGTCGATGTCTAACATGCCAGAGAGTCAAAGCGGAGCACAAGCACCCAGGCGGGAAACTAGAACCTCTAGACATTCCAGAGTGGAAGTGGGAGCATATTACCATGGGTTTAGTGGTAGGGCTACCTAAGACACGAGGAGGATATGATGCCATATGGGTGATAGTAGATCGACTGACGAAAACAGCTCGATTCATAGCAGTATAAATGACATTTACATTGGAGAAATTCGCAGGCTTATACGTTGCTAATGTGATTAGATTACATGGAGTTCCAAGATCCATTGTATCTGATCGAGACTACCGTTTTACCTCCAAATTCTGGAAGTGTGTACAACAAGAGATGGGCACATAATTGAAGTTTAGCATGGCTTTTCATCCTCAAACTGATGGACAAACTGAGCGAACCATTCAGACTTTAGAGGATATGTTACGAGCTTGTGTCATGGATTTCAAAGAAGCATGGAATGAGAAACTGTCATTGATCGAGTTCTCCTACAACAACAGTTATCAAGCTTCGATAGGAATGGCATCCTATGAAGCTCTTTACGGTAGAAAGTGCAGGTCCCCAATCCACTGGTATGATTTAAAAGAAAAGAAACTGCATAAAATTGATTTTATTCAAGAGACTTCAGAAGCAGTTGAAAAGATACAGAAGTGAATGAAAATAGCCCAAAGTCGACAGAAGAGTTATGCGGACAAACGACGTAGATTTCTTGAATTTCAAGAAGGCAACTTTGTATTTCTTAAAGTTGCGCCTATGAAAGGAGTTATGCGTTTCGGAAAGAAGGGCAAACTCAGTCCGAGATATATCTGACCATTCGAAGTTATCAAGCGGATTGGGAAGGTGGCTTACAGATTAGCATTACCACCTGATTTATCCAAGGTACATGATGTTTTTCGTGTTTCTATGTTACGTAAATATGTACCTGATCCATCACACATTTTGAGATATGAACCGATACAAGTACAGAGTGACCTGTCTTATAAAGAGAAGCCTGTTCAAATACTCGCACGAGAAGACAAGGTACTCAGGAACAAGACAATCCCATTAGTCAAAGTACTGTGGCGTAATCACCAAACAGAAGAGGCTACATGGGAAAAAGAAGATGAAATGAGAGCCCTATATCCCCACTTGTTTTAAATTCTCGAGGACGAGAATTCTTTAAGGGGGGAGGATTGTAACAACTGAAATTTTCTAACTGTTCTCGGGATCACTGTATAGTAGAAATTTATATATATTTGAAATTTATATATGTTAGTGTGATATAAATATATATAAATTTTACTCTAATGATGATTCATTAGAGTTGATAAATGTTTTATGGCTATAAATGTAACGATTTTCAAATCAAAACGCCTCAAATAGTGCATTTTCAGTATCGAAAAACAGAATTTTACTGAGACTTAAAATGTGGCAACCATAGACCCCAGATAGATAATAATGAAATATCTAGGGTTTGTGGAGTGTTTTAAATGATATAAATGTATCGAAAGGCTCTAATAGCATTTCGGGAGGTAAACTGCGAAATTTGGCCAGTATAGCTTTTTGGTCAAAATTTCGACAGATGAAAATTATACTGTAATTAAAGAAAAACCTATACTGTATAAATAAATAATATTTTCTTATTAATATAAGAATCAATGGATGAGATCACATCTTCATTTTGATCCAAAGGTTACCAAAAATAAGGAATTTTTAGTATTTTTCTCAAAATCCCTTTTAAAGAAAGAAATGAGCATTAATTAGAGCCTTAGCTGCCCATGCACGTGGAAGAGGGGGGGAGAAACAACTGTGTTTCAGCTGAAAAAGTTTCAAAAATTTTGCAAAAATGCCCCCAAGAAATTTTCATTTTGACCCTAAAATTTTCAAAATTTGCAAAAAGGCCCCTAAGGATTTGTATAAACTTTTGCTCTAATTTCTCACATCCCCCACAGCAGAAAACACCATTTTCCCCTATTCTTCATCTTCTCCACGTTCCCAAAACCACCAAAAATTCTAAATTTTCAAAACTTGCAAATTTTAAAGAAAAAGTGTGAGGAAACTTCATCTTGAGGAATCTTCACCCTAAAGCTCAAGTAAGTTCTTCAAAATCCTGTTTTAATGCTTGTTTTTAAGTGTTTTTATGCTTATGGGAATAGTGGAACAAAATGAGGTTAGAATGGTTTTGAGTGTTTTGATGAAATTCATGTGGAAAAACATGTTTTAAGCTTGTTTTTGAAGTGTTTGTGGGGTCAGTTTTTGAAAACAAATGTGTTGCATTGGGGGGGGGGGGATTTGACGTGAAAGGAAGGGTTGAAAACCCTTATGGAATAGTGATGAACATGTATTGTGAATTAGAAAAGGAATTGATGAGGTTTAGAAGTGTAGAAAGAAAGAAAGACAAAGAAAATTTAGGGTTGTGAACAAAAACCCTAAGTTTGGAAAATGTGAAAGTTATGTTATATGAAATGCATGGGAATGAAATTGTTATTGTGTATTGGGATTTTGAGTAGGTTTATAATGAAAACTGTGTCCAATAACGCAATTTAAGTCGTTTTGGCACAGTGGAAAAATAAGGATTTAAGCCGTTATAATGCCGAAATTTTCGGACTTATAACTAAGGTTAAGGGTTTAAGGATAATAATGTATATAAGAAATGTTTAAATGCTCTAGTGTTGACCTATATGCATTTCACTGAAAGTCGAACTGTTTCATTATAGGGCAACGACTGGAAACCAAGGAAACGAAACCAAGAGATCAATCTAAGGAAACATTAGCAGATTTCTAGTAAGTTTTGGCATTTAAATGTCTGGACATGAACAATTGGAATCCTATGTTGTTTTTGTAACTTCAATTCCTGTATAGCCTAATTTTTTTGGCTAGAAAAGTTATATGTAGTTGTGAACTCGTTAAAACGCCTAAATTAGTGAGTATACGAGTATGTATTGATGTGTTATGTGTACATGATGATGTTTTATGGAATTTGACCCTAGAATGCATTAATCATGTCTTAGGGTTGATTGTATGTGTGAGAAATGGCTTTGGTGTCAAAATGTGTTTAAAAACCTATTTTAGCTGGAGTCAAGCGTTAAGCGCTGGTCAAGAGCGCCCTGGCGCTGAGCTCTCGGCCGAAATTTGGTGTAAAAATCCAATAGGAGCGCCAGGCGTTAGGGTATGAGCGCTAGGCGCTATTGTAAAAATTGGTGGAAGCACCAGGCGCTAGGGTATGAGCGCTAGGCGCTAGTGTAAAAATTGGCGAAAGTGCCAGGTGCTAAGGTATGAGCGCCAGGCACTTGCACCGGATTTTCAAAAGCGCCAGGCGTTGCAAGGGGAGTGCCGAAGCACTGAAGTTTCTATCCAAAGTTTTGCAGAAAAATAAGATGAAGGGCCAGGTGCTCGGGGATGAGTGCCAAGTGTTCCAACTGTTCCAAAAATGTATAATTAAAGTTTTGTGCCTCATTTCTAGTCCCAATCACGCCCCAATGTTTAAGTGCGTGGACGATGAGTTATAAACAGTATTTTTGGACTGAATGGGCATAACATCAGTACATTAATTTGTAGGAAAATAAATCGGTAAAAACGTATCAGAGTGGCGTAGCGGAACAATAAAAATTTTTCAGATCATTAAATATCTCATGACGCCATATACAATAAACCAACAACAATTAAAACTCATACCCCAAGGATGCCAATCTGCAGGAGAAGAATGACCAGAGGGCTTCAACCAACTAGCCTTCTCTAGTACTCTCCAATTCCCGAATGGCTGAGTGTGTGGGCACTCTGAACCTCGATCGATATGCTAGCACTATTAGTCTTCTTCCGACCACCCAGATCTCTAAAGAACTTATTGTCACGGTGGGCTGTGCAATAATAAGCCTGCTCACCTAAGAGTCTGTGGTCTAAGAGAACTGGAGTGGCAGGACCTCTATTTATAGACCTGTATGAGATGATTATCTGAATTCGAATTGGATTAGGAGAAGATATTCTCCCTTATCCACAAGCACAAAATCCGAATTTTCCAAGGGAAAAAACCCAACAATAAATTCGGCCACTTTAGGATAATTCGAATCCAAATCTAAACAAGATTTTAACTAGAATTTTATCTCCCTTTTTTTAACCAAAAAATCGAAAATCCAAGGGGAAAATCCCCACCAAAATTTCGGCCACTTTTGGAGAAGGAAGAATCAAAATTCCACTAGGATTTTCAAGCTTGAATCTTATCTCATCCTTATCCAAAATAACCGAAAATCTCCTAGGAGATTTATCCAAAAATTCGGCCATTATCAGGGAGGAGAGAATCCAAATTCAACTGAGATTGAAACTTGAATTTTTCCTTGAACCTTATCCACAAAAATCCGAAAATTCATTGAGGATAATCCTCAAAATTTTCGTCCATATTTGGTTAGGATTTGGATTCAAAATTTAAGTAGGATTCTAACAAGATTTTCCTCTCCATATCCAACTCAAATTCAAATTTCATTCCTTGTGGATTTACCACAACAAATTCGAATCCCACTTGGACTGTGATTCAAAATTCGAATTTCAAATTTCAAATTCGAATTTCAAATTTAAATTTCAAATTTCAAATTTAAATTTCAAATTTAAATTTCAAATTCGAATTTTAAATTCAAATTTCAAATTCAAATTTTAAATTCAAATTTCAAATTCAAATTTCAAAATTCAAAATTCAAATTTCAAATTTCAAAATTCAAAATTCAAAATTCAAATTTCAAAATCCACAAAACAGTTGTATTTCAAATTCTTATTCTCATGGATAATTTTCCACAACTACAATCCAATCTTAAATAAAATTATGGCAACTTTATTTGGAGTTCGAATAATTGTGTACTCTATTATCCAAAACAAAATCTGAATCCAACTGGAGAGAATCTTGTCTACCATCTTAATCCTATGTCAACACCATACATGTATAATAAACTAGCCAATAGCATACACAGATCAATTTTGCCAAACGTTAAGGAATTATGTGGAGCTAGTAGAGGGACTAATTGGACATATAAAATCGGGCTCCCGCAAATTCATGTAATCATCATTCTTTACCGAACAACTCAATCATATGATCACTAATTTTAGAGTCACACCAGTATAAACCTAAAACTGAACTCCCAATTGTATACCGTATTACGTAAGCCTGTGACAAGCTATCGTCCAACGACCTTGTCATGTATGCAGAACCCTCATATGATATCCATAATTAGCCTTAGGCCAAAGTCCGTTTAATCCTACTGATCAGGCTATCTTAAAGTTCCATTATACTACCGAATAAAGAAAATGATTATTCACCATATGTGAATAAGAAGTCATCCACCCAGCAGACGACCCAAGGCCTTGTCCATTTTCACATTCAGTATAATGCCTTTAAGAGGATACCCTTAACTCCTCATTAGAGCTATGATTCCGATATCTATAAATGAACCCTTCATCGTATACAAGTCATGCACCCAACGAACCAGTCTATAAGCTTACTACCTCTGAGACGCTTTAGCCATTGGAACATCAAAGTACACAAGTCATACACATGAAGCTATCCTTTTACTCAGGATTAAGGTTACTGCACAATGAACGTCAAAAGCATATCGATCCACTCAAAGCGGACTTCGTAGATTAATCACGCTTTAGTCCCGATCTAATATGTCACCACCAAGTAACATATCTATGTCTCTACTTGCAAGTCTATGCTCCAGACAGTCAAGACAAACTATCCCCTCCAAGGCTTTAGACAACATAATAGTCTTAACATGAGTTAGATGCTCGGTCTAACCCCTTAGACTACAGACCATAGTTTAGACCGTTAACTTTAGAACATTGTCTTCTCGTATACAAAAGTCCATTGCATGCAACGTTCTAACAGCTTAACATAAGCAGTCAGGGAGCCATATTTGCTTACATTTACTTTAACATGTAAATAAAACGAGGACAGATAGCAATATAATGAATAACCTCTATATATATAATTTTATTATCCAGTTCAAAATAAATACATCAAAATGTCTCTAATCCTTAGGGCATTTCCTAACATAATTATAAATATGTACACTGGAACAGTTAAGATGTCATAGTAAATAGCATTGCACAGTAAACAACAGGGTAATGAAAACTTAATGTTTTGGTGTACCGGCCTCTCGCAAGGGGAGGTTACCTTATGTTGAAACAGAAGACATACCATAGATGAGGGAGAATCAGGGTTGCTTCCAGGCCTCTCTTACAGCGCGCGCAAGGTACGACCAGAACAGGTCTATAGACATAGTAAATGAACAATGTAAATGTAAACTGAGCATAATGAACTCCATGCATATTTGTTGAGTTGCATTGTGATGTTTATTGTTTTAAATGTTATGTCTAAACTTACTGGTCATGTAGCTCACCAGTTTGTTCGTGTTCAGGTAATTGTGGTAAGCAACCTGTAACCTGAGCCACAGTGTATGGATTGGACTGTAGGGATGAATTGCCGGTATCATGATAAAAGGTTATGGACTTGCTAGGCTAATTCCGCAAAGAAAGGGAAAAGGAAAAAGAAAAGTACAATTGTATGATATTGTATAAAGTATACTGCTATATTTGATTTTAACTATTTCTAATACAGTATGATATTATTATATGCAAGTAATATGAAATAGTTTTCAACTATGATAATTTAGTTTTGGAGAAATTGTAGTACTATCTATATCGATGGTTTTAAAAAAAAAATTTCCGCAATCTATTATGATATGTTTTGAAAAAGAAGAAGTAAAGTAGCAGAGTTTCAAGTGATATCTCCTGCGTGAGGTAGGGGGTGTCACACTCTGACTCCGATTTTGTTAGTCTCTAGGTGAAAACAGGTCGTCTAGACCCTTTTCTCGGTATTATACCCCTACTAGGTTTTCTTTTCTCGCTATTGTGCTCAGAGGTTCGGTCCGAGCGTTCTAGTGATCTGCTCACCAGTCTTGTGTCAAAAAATGGTCGTCCGGGCCAGTTTCCTGACATTGCGCATCTCATACACTTATACACTTATTAGGGTGGACCGAGTTCACTGTCGGTCGCCCCTTTCACTATATGAATAGTATTTAAATATCACCATACCTGTCTAATCTATTCAACTGGAAAATATACTATATTTTTCAACTTAATTACTCATGACATAGTAATTAGGTTTCATACATTTTGAGAGTCTGTTTATCAACTCTCTGCTCATTACACGGCCTTCTACACGACCTGTTACACGGGGGTGTATAAGGCAACATGGGTGCGTACCTTCCGAACACGAGCGTGTACTAGTTGAGCTTACTCAACACGGCTATGTCTTGGAACACATCCATTTACCCGAGCAGTACACGGCCACTTACATGACGGTGTTCCTGACCGTGTTACACTACACGGCCATGTTCTCTCACATGGCCTTTCTCACGTAAATAGTTCGATCAGTACAAGGCTTCCTACACGGCCATGTAACTAACCGTGTTCATCAAATTTGCACTAAAAACCATCAAACTAACCGAAATTCATGGCTCAATTTCTCATTATATAGAATTTAGGTTACATAAATATTTGGGTCCTTACAGATCCCCTGTACTAGTTCTAAGTATGAACAAGGTTAGTTGATAGGCTATTTTTGTCCTGACGCCTGACATCATGTACTCCAGCCAACAGCAGTCCACAGGAATTCAAGACTAGCCAACTACAATAGAGTAAACAACTGTGGCTGAGCGAATTCCATATGAAGGTGAAATGAAATTTTTGTACCCCTACTTGTCCTTATTTTCGAGGACGAAAATTTTATAAGGAGGGATGAATGTGATAACCGGAAAATTTAATCATTTTCAGAAAATTGGTACATAGAATGTACATGATGAATTCCATGTTTAAAATGTGAAATGTAGTGATTTTATATGTGTACTCGTGTGTGTCACACTCAGTCTCAAGAAAATGGACAAGAAGGCCTTTTCTTGAAATAAAACTGATATATTTAGAATCAGCATGCTTAAGTTAGTCAATTGAGCACAAAAAGTAATTTTTGATCGAGAAATCGTAGTACCAGAAAACTGGTCTAGATGACCTCGAATGAATGTAAAGCTGACATATTTGGGTTCAACATGCTTAAATTAGTCAGTATAGCATATGTTAAAATTTTCACAAAAAAAAGTATATATAAAAGTAGAAAATTTGGGTTTTTTTGCAAAAAAAGCCCTAATTTTTTTCTTCTCTCTCTCTTTCCTCCCCATCATCGTGAGTGAACAGTAACCACAAACCAAAAACAACATCCGTTTTCGACACTACCGGTTTTATTGGAAAGCTTTCGCCGAACTGAGTCCAACGATGGGTCAAGTCGACGAAACCACTGCTGGAGGCACTGAATCTCCCGATGCCGTATCATCACCGTCTGACCTCCAATTGAGCTGATTTCAGTCGCTTATGGTGATGAGGAGAACAAAACCCATGTCTTGTTTCACCTCAATGGCCACCGGATCATACCGCCTGAAGCCGTGCCGTCGCCGCCACAACGCCGCAGTGGAACTCGTTGATTCTGGCTGAGGTGAGTGACACCGTCTAGCCCAAATTGCTCAGAATAGTGTAGGAAACAAAAGCTCCAAGTCAATTTCATGAAACCACCACGGGATGGCAAAGATCGAACCTCACTACCGCCGTTCGTTGTTGGAGGTTTCGTTTCCGGCAATGGAAGCTCCTATTCGGTAAATTAACACCAAAAATGAGTTCTTCTCGTCGAGATCTACAAATTCGTACCCATCTTTGCCCACGCCGCTACCGGTCAATAGCAGGTCAACACCGGTTAACGGCGATCAGCGCCGGCCAATGGTGATCAGACCCCAAATTTTGAAAGATGACCCTCTGGCCTATTTTCAACATGTAGGAAAATAAATTGGTAAAAAACGTATCAGAGTGGCGCAGCGGAATAATAAAAATTTTAAGATCGTTAAATATCTCATGATGCCATATACAATAAACCAACAACAATTAAAACTCATACTTCAAGGACGCCAATCTGCAGGAGGAGAATGACCGGAGAGCTTCAACCAACTAGCCTTCTCTACTATTCTCCAATTTCCGAATGGCTGAATGTGTGGGCACTCTGAACCTCGATCGGTATGCTAGCACTGCTAGTCTTCTTCCGACCACCTAGATCTCTAAAGAACTTATTGTCACGGTAGACTGTGCAACAATAAGCCTACTCACCTGAGAGTTTGTGGTCTAAGAGAACTGGAGTGGCAGGACCTCTATTTATAGACTTACATGAGGTGATTCTCTGAATTCGAATTAGATTAGGAGAAGATATTATCCCTTATCTATAAGCATAAAATCCAAATTTTTCAAGGGGAAAATCCCAACAATAAATTCGACCACTTTTGGATAATTCAAATCCAAATCTGAACAAGATTTTAACTAGAATTTTATCTCCCTTTTTCCACCAAAAAATCCGAAAATCCAAGGGGAAAATCTCCACCAAAATTTTGGCCACTTTTGGATAAGGGAGAATCAAAATTCCACTAGGATCTTCAAGCTTGAATCAAAAATCTCCTAGGAGATTTACTCCAAAAATTCGACCATTATCAGGGAGGAGAGAATCCAAATTCAACTGGGATTGAAACTTGAATTTTTTCTTGAACCTTATCCACAAAAAACTGAAAATTCATTCAGGATAATCCTCAAAATTTTCATCCATATTTGGTTAGGATTTGGATTCAAAATTCAAGTAGGATTCAAACAAGATTTCTTCTCTATATCCAACTCAAATTCGAATTTCATTCCTTGTGGATTTACCACAACAAATTCGAATCACACTTGGACTGTGATTCAAAATTTGAATTTCAAATTTCAAATTCAAATTGCAAATTCAAATTTCAAATTTCAAATCTCAAATCTCAAATTTCAAATTTCAAATTCGAATTTCAAATTTGAATTTTAAATTCGAATTTCAAATTCAAATTTCAAATTCGAATTTCAAATTTCAAATTTCAAATTTCAAATTTCAAAATCCACAAAACAGTTGTATTTCTAATTCTTGTTCTCATGGATAATTTTCTACAACTCCAATCCAATCTCAAAAAAAATCATGGCAACTTTATTTGGAGTTCGAATAATTATGTACTCTATTATCCCAAACAAAATCTGAATCTAACCGGAGAGAATCTTATCGACCATCCTAATCCTATGTCAACACCATCCATACATAATAAACTAGCCAATAGCATACACAAATCAATTTTGCCAAACTGTAAGGAATTATGTAGAGCTAGTAGAGGAACTAATTGGACATATATAATTGGGCTCCCGCAACTCCACATGATCATCATTCTTTACCGAACAACTCAATCATATGATCACTAATTTCAGAGTCACACCACTATAAACGTGAAATTGAACTCCCAATTATATACCGTATTACGTAAGCCTATGACAAGCTATCGTCCAATGACCTTGTCATGTATGCAGAACCCTCATATGATATCCATGATCAGCCTTAGGCCAAAGTCCATTTAATCCTACTGATCAGGCTATCTTAAAGTTCCATTATACTACCGAATTAAGAAAATGATTATTCACCATATGTGAATAAGAAGTCATCCGCCCAGCAGACGACCTAAGGCCTTGTCTATTTTCATATTCAGTATAATGCCTTTAAGAGGATACCCTTAACTCCTCATTAGAGCTATGATTCTGATATCTGTATATGAACCCTTCATCGTATACAAGTCATGCACCCAACGAACCGGTCTATAAGCTTACTACCTTTAAGACGCTTTAGCCATTGGAACATCAAAATACACAAGTCATATACATGAAGCTGTCCTTTTACTCAGGATTAAGGTTATTGCACAATGAACGTCAACAGCAGATCAATCCACTCAAAGCGGACTTCGTAGATCAATCATGCTTTAGTCTCGGTCTAATATGTCACCACTAAGCAACATATCTATGTCTCTACTTGGGAGTCCAGCTCCAGACAGTCAAGACAGACCATCCCCTCCAAGGCTTTAGACAACATAATAGTCTTAACATGAGTTAGATGCTCGGTCTAACCCCATAGACTACAGACCATAGTTTAGACCGCTAACTTTAGAACATTGTCTTCTCGCATATAAAAGTCCATTGCATGCAACGTTCTAATAGTTTAACACAAGCAGTCAGGGAGCCATATTTGCTTACATTTATTTTAACATGTAAATAAAATGAGGACAAATAATAATGTAATGAATAACCTCTATATATATAATTTTATTATCCAGTTCAAAATAAATACATCAAAATGTCTCTAATGCTTAGGGCATTTCCTAACACGACGTTCCAAACATGCACGGCATCGGATTTGCCAACCAAAATTTCAAATGTGAAGAACAATGAATTAAAGTTTGTGCACGTGAGACTGAACGGCTCCTTTGATCACCAATTGGAGTCAACGTACCTATTGGATGTCGTTGAATGACTTCAGTAGTGATCTCGACTACTTTCATTCCACAATTTATTAATTGGAATGATTATATGTTAATTACGTATTATTGATGTGATAAATGGTCGAATAAGAAAATGTATGAAATGTGAAGACTTTTACGTAAAAAGTTTGAGTTTTTTTGCATAAAAATTATGCCTCTAGTTTAGTACAAGACAGATTAGAATTGGTTAGATGGTTTTGAGGCGTTTCCTAAATGCCGAGGACCCAAAAATTAAGTGGAAATGCTACCAAAATTTCTAAAAATACACAAAGTGGTATTTTAGGAAACGAGGGGCAACAAAAACTGTGATCGGAATGGAAACCCGAGTCCTCACAGTGACCTAGGCTCGGGAAAGAAAGATGGACGTTTTGAGGATTAGTAAACCACCCATTCGAAATATCAAAATGTAAGAAAACGAAGAAAAACAACCTCTATGTCAGAATAGTATCACCCAAGGGACGGGTGTGAACTAAGTATGAAAATTTAAGAAGATTAAAGCGGCAAAAACCCTATAAAGACTAGAAAGTTGATTTTATGATTTTTAGGCTTAGAAAATCCAGTTTAAGCATTGAAATAAAAATGATATGGCCCAAAGACCCGTTACGGACAAAACGGTCATTTTGATTGAAAATTTCAGGAATGATAGAAAAGAGCCCTAATGGACTTAGAATGGCTTAATTAAGATCCAAGGGCTAAAACCAAGTTGTAAATCAAAGAAAAGCATGATTATGATGAAAAATCCCATTAGGGGCAAAATGGTAATTTTGCCAAAGTTTAGCAGATCCCCCTAAGTTCATGATTAGGAAATGAAACGTGGAATTTTTACATTTTACTAAGCTTTATATATGAAATGAGGATTGAAAATAACCGTTATTATTTCAGTTATAGGGATCCGCTCCAGACGCGATGAAGGAACATCTGCGGACCAAAAAAGCAAGAAAAGAAATACGAGCAGAAGTATCTGTAAGTTCATACATTACATTGTCTGCAGCATAAATTTACTTGACATGTTTATGTCTATGTGTTGTATGCTGTAAGTTCAAACATTGTATTGACTGTAACATAAATAGACTGTTATGTCTATGTGTTATGTTAATGTTCATGTCTATATGTTATATGCTGTAAGTTTAGACATTTTCCTGTCTGCAATATGAATTTACTACTATGTTTATGTGTTTCATATTGTAAGTTCAAATATTGCATTATCTGCAACATGAATTTACTTGACATGTCTATGTCTAAGTGTTATATATTGTAAGTTCAGGCATTTCTTTGTCAGCAATATAAACTAATTGTTATGTCTATGTGTTATGTCTAAGTCATACATGAGTTAACCTAACATGTTTATGTGCTATGTATAAAATGTAAAGTATATATGTAAGGTGCTATATGCACACTAATGTATAAAATAAAATACACATAAGTAGAGAAAGAAATGTAAAGTGTTCCAAAACAAGGAGGCAATGATAACACCACCGGGTTAGGAACCACATGAAAGATGGTAATGAACCATATTTGGCATACTAGCTTCCCAACTAGGTGGAGGTTACTCATATTATATTATGTTATGTTATATTTATGTTAGGTAGACTGTTGACGATTGACCAGTGGGTCGCTCCCCAGAGTCCCTCTCAATCATACACACACTACGACACGTCAACATGAGGCCCAAAACCAGAACGTAATGAAAGATAAAGACCCAAGACTAAAGATGTAGCCCATAAATGAGCATTATATGCACTAACATTATGTTGACGCTCTGCGCTATATGCTATGTTCTATGTTAAGTATGTTTACATCGTTTAAGCATATGTTAAGTATGTTATGTTTACAATATTTAAGTATATGATAAGTATGTTTACAATGTTAAGTATGTTAAGTATGTTCACGATGTTAACGTACGTTAAGTATTTTGAAGTATGCGACAAGAATGATTATGATGCAAAGTATGTTCAAGTATATACAAGTACGTTTACAATGTTAAGTACGTTAAGTATAAAGTTTAAAGTAATATATGATATATGTTATGTTAACATTCTGATACCATAGTTGGTATCAGATATGCTCTGTCCTATATGGTATGAGTTCTTATATGTCATGTATGTATATTTAAACTTACTGAGCAATTAGCTCACAAGTTTGTTCATGTTGCAGGTAAGCAACTTGCACGACGATAAGATAAGTGATGGATGATGAATGAAATCTGCATGTACCAAGGGACTAGGTGTGGGTTATGGTTCTGTTATAAGTCTTTCACTGAGCTGATTAAAAAGAGTATTGAAATGGATGTTGAAATGATATTTTATGATGTGTATCAAGTTACGATAATGTAAAATGTTTATGTTAGTAAATGTTTTACAATGATATAGCTTTCAAAAAAAAATTTATTCCCTATTTTCACGATTAAAATGGAAAGTTAAAATGATAAGATTTTAAAGTACATTAAAAGTAAGTTGCCGGCAACCCATGAAGTGGCAGGCAATCGCAGTTGTCTTCAGAGCTTGACCGCAATGGTCCTGTTCAGCCTCTAAGAAGGGCAAGTTGCCACATTTGGTATCAAAGCAGTTCGACCATATCCCTCCTGGCACGATGCACATTCTATTCGCCATCCGAGTAAGTTAGTTTTATTCTAAATTAGTAAATGTTTATTTTTTGAAAATAAACATTTTGTAAATATAAGATGACGAGATGACGAGATCATGGTACAGACGTTGATCCCCTGTACTAGTTCCAAGTATGAACAAGGTCAGTTGATAGGCTATTTTTGTCCTGACGCCTAACATCATATACTCCAGCCAACAGCAGTCCACGAGTATTCAGGAGCTGCCAACTGCAGTAGAGCAAACAGCTGCGGTAGAGCGAATTCAATATGAAAATGAAATGAAATCTTTGTACCCCTACTTGTCCTAATTTTCGACGAAAAAAATTTTATAAGGAGGGGTGAATGTGATAACCGGAAAATTTAATCATTCTTAGAAAATCGGTACGTAGAATGGACATGATGAATTCCATGTTTAAAATGTGAAATGTAATGATTTTATGTATGTACGCGTGTGTGTCCCACACAGTATCAAAAAATTGGTGAACATGGCCTTTTCTTGATATAAAACAGATATATTTAGAATCAGTATGCTCGAATTAGTCAACTGAGCGTAAAATGTAACTTTTGACCCACAAATATATAATATCAAGAAATTGGTCCAGAAGGCCTTTTCTTGAAATAAAACTGATATATTTAGAATCAACATGCTCAAATTAGTCAATTGAGCACAAAAAGTAATTTTTGACTAGGAAATCGCAGTACCGGAAAACTGGTCTAGATGACATCGAATGAATGTAAAACTGACATATTTAGGTTCAGTACGCCCAAATTAGTCAGTATAGTATATGTTAAAATTTTCACCAAAAAAAAAGTATATATAAAAATAGAAAAATTGGGTTTTTTTTGCAAAAAGGGCCCTCATTTTTTTCTTCTCTTTCTCTCTCCTCCCCACCATCAAGAGTGAACATTATCCATGAACCGGAAATGGCATCTATTTTCGACACCATCGATCTCATTGGAAACCTCTCGCCGAGCTGAGTCTAACGGTGGGTTAAGTCGACGGAACCACCACCGGAGGCACTGAATTTCCCGATGCCATATCCTCGTCGTCCGACCTCCGATCGAGGTGATTCCACTCCCAATAGACTCATGGTGATGAGGAGAACAAAACCCATGTCTTGTTTCACCACAACGACCACCAGATCATGCTGCCCGAAGCTGCGTCGTTGCCACCACAATGCTGCCATGGAACCCGCTGATTCCAGTGAAGTTTAGCGATACTGCCTTATCCAAATTGCTCAGAATAGTGCGGGAAACAAAAGCCCCCAAGTCAATTTCATGAAACCACCACATGATGGTGGAGATCGGACCTCGTTGCCTCCGTCTGCTATTAGAGGTTTTGTTTCCGGTGATGAGAGCTCTAATTCAGCAAATTGACACTGGAAATGAGTTCCTCTCGTCAAGATCAACAAATTGGTACCCATCTTGGCCCACGTCGCTACCGGTCAATGGCGGTCAGCGTCAGTCAATGGCGAACGGACCCCAAATTTTGAAAGATGGCAATCTGGCCTATTTTCGACATTCCAAACATGCCCGTAATCTGCCAACTGAAATTTCAAATGTAAAGAACGGTGAATTAAAGTTTGTGCACACGAGATCGAACAGCTCCTTTGATCACCGATTAGTGTTGATGTACCCATTGGATGTCGTTGAACGACTTCGGTAGTGATCTCGACTACTTTCATTCCTCAATTTATTAATTGGAATGATTATATATTAATTACGAATTATTAGTGTGATAAATGGTCGGATAAGAAAATGTATGAAATGTGAAGACTTTTACATAAAAAGTTTAAGTTTTTGAATAAAAATTATGCCTCTGGTTTAATACATGGCAAATTAGAATTAGTTAGATGGTTTTGAGACATTCCTAAATGCCGGGAACCCAAAAATTAAGCGTAAATACTACCAAAATTTCTAAAATAGTACAAAGGGGTATTTTAGGAAACGAGGGGCAAAAAAAAATGTGGTCAGAATAGAAACCCGAGTCCTTTCAGTGACCTAGGCTCAGGAAAGAAGGATTGACATTTTGAGGATTAGTAAACCACCCATTCGAAATCTCGAAATGTAAAAACACGAAGAAAAACGACCCCTATGTCAGAATAGTATCACCCGAGGGACGGGGTAAACTAAGTATGAAAATTTGGGGCGATTAAAGCGGCAAAAACCCTATAAAGACTAGAAAGTTGATTTTATGATTTTTGGGCTTAGAAAATCCAGTATAAGCATTAAAATGAAAATGATACGGTGCAAAGACCGGTCAGGGGCAAAACGGTCATTTTGATCGAAAATTTCAGGAATGATAGAAAAGGACTCTAATGGACTTAGAATGGCTTATTTAAGATTCCAAAGACCAAATCCAAGTTGTAAATCAAATAAAAGTCTGGTTATGATGAAAAATCCCGTTAGGAGCAAAATGGTAATTTTGCCAAAGGTTAGTAGAAAAGTTATAAATGGGATATTAGACCCCTAAGTTCATGATTGAGAAATGAAACGTAGAATTTTGATGTTTTACAAAGCTTTATATATGAAATGAGGATTGAAAATAACCGTTATTATTTCGGTCGTAAGGATCCGTTCCATACGCGATGAAGGAATATCTGTGGACCAAGAAAGGAAGAAAGGAGATACGAGCAGAAGTATCTGTAAGTTCATACATTGCATTGTCTGCAACATGAATTTACTTGACATGTTTATGTCTATGTGTTATATGCTGTAAGTTCAAACATTGTATTGGCTGCAACGTGAATGGACTGTTATGTCTATGTGTTATGTTAATGCTCATGTCTATGTGTTATGTCTATATGTCATATGTCGTAAGTTCAGACATTTTCTAGTCTACAACATGAATTGACTGCTATGTTTATGTGTTTTATGTTGTTAGTTCAAATATTACATTATCTGCAACATGAATTTACTTGATATGTCTATGTCTATTTGTTATATCTTGTAAGTTCAGGCATTTCTCTGTCTGTAATATGAACTGACTGTTATGTCTATGTGTTATGTCTAAGTCACACATGAGTTGACTTGGCATGTTTATGTGCTATGTATAAAATGTAAAGTATAAATGTGAAGCCTTAAATTTTATTTAAGGGTCAATATATAATTTAAATAAAATTAGTGTGCCAAAAATTAATTAAAAATCTTTTGGAAACCCTAGGTTGGTCTCCTAGTCAAATTCCGCTCAAAAAGTCAACAATTTTAACTTAAAAAAAAACCCTAAAATATTCGGCCATCACTTGGGATTTTAATTAAAATTTAAATCCCACAAATCCAAGGAGGATTCAAACTCAAATTTCATCCCTTAAATATAAAGAAGAAATTCGGCCATAAAGTGTAGGAAATAAAGGAGATTTTATTTGAATTAAAAGCTAGGTCAAAACTCAATCAAAATTCAAATTATTTTTTTTTCCTTAAAAACTAATGGATAATTTCGGCCACTTAAGGAGAAATAAGAGAGAAAAACCCTAGCCCCAAAATAGCACAAAAACTTTCCCTTTTGCCCCTCAAAAGATTCGGCCAAACAAGGAATCAAAAAGGAAAGAAAAACCTAGTATAAAAACCCTCTTTCAACTCTCATTCACCCTTCCTTTCACTCTCAAAAATTCGGCCAGCTTTCCCTTCTTTCCTCTCTGAATTTTTCTCTCCCAAAACACACCAAAACAGCAAGCAAAAACCCACCTAAAGGCAGCTCAAAGATTCAACAACTTTTGAGACAAAAACAAGGTGAGAAATCAACATTTTCCTTCCTTCTCCTTTTGATTTTAAATCCGAAATTTTTACGGTTTTTCTCCACTGTTTTCCCTACTGTTTTGAAGACTCCAACACTCACACAAATTCAGCCAAAAAGGAGACCAAGCATCAAAAATAGTGCAGCACAAACAAGGTGTGATTTCTCTCTCTAAAACCCTAAAAATTTTGCCTCATTGATCCCCTTTCAAAAACCCTATTATCACATGTGTAAATTTTATGATTTTTGCCGATTTGATTCTTGGGTTGTGTTAATGACATATAAATAAGGTTCCCCACAAAATTTCGTGATCATTGGATGAAAATTGAATTGGTTTAAGGCTAATTGAAATTCAGACAGGAAACACGGAAATCTGGAAAATTACCATATGAACAATAAACTTGTGTCAGCCATAACTTGAGTTTTAAAAATGATTTTTGAGTGAATCTTGAGCTTAAAATTAAATTCAAGATGTCCCTAAACGTCTGCAAAATTTCAGAACCAAACTCATCCATTGGCCTAGTCAAAATATTTTTCTAAGATAGGTGGACAGAACTGCCAGTTTTTGAACTGAAACTGAAACCCTGATTTTATGCCTGAAAACAACCCCTCGGTTTTTGGCCTAGTTGAGTAACCAAACGATGTCTAAAAATTATAAAAATTATATGGAATTAAAGCTACGGATGTCTAGTTTAACATATTAAAAATTTAGAATTTTTGGGATTAAAAATGAATTAATATTGATTTTACAGTCAGCCTAGGTCAGTCTGCCCATGTCCAGTAATATCCTAACTTAGGGGTTTTCACAAATTTTAAATCCCAAATGTTATTAAACATTTTAAAATCTTTTTGTGGCACACTAAAATGATTGGATGATTTTGTCTAGACCTAGACTGATCATATGTTGTGATTATAGGATTTATTTGACGTTCTTACTTGATTGGTGGATCACGCTACCGCAACGCTTGTGCGATAATCGAGGTAGGACGTTCTAGCCTTTTCTGGGAGTAGTCAAGTGTTTTAAATTTCCCTGTTTTATCGATGGCATGCTGTTTTCAGTTTATGTAATTATTATACTGTTTTTGATGAAATAAACGCATGCAACGTGTTTTGTAATAAATGTGTATTTTAAAGCGTGTTTTGATTAATGGCATAATATAACTTGGTAAATACCATCTTTTGAATAATCCGGTGAACATAATTGAGCTCTAGTTCACGATCATTGTAAATGATGCGTGCGTCCCAAAGTTGACGCCATGGGGGAAGGTCCCTAAACCTGCGCAAGGCCGTTCGGCCTATTTAGACCGTAACGAGATGATCTAGGATAATTCAATTCGAGGCACGTATATTATAACTACGACAAGTCCTCACTCAAAATATGATGGTTTATTTTAATGATTTATTATTTTTAATATTGGGGCACGTATATTGCAGCTACGCTAAGTCCTCAGCAGAATGAAAACTTGTATTAAAAACGTTTTCACGAAATTGTTGATTACTTTTTTTTTTTTGAAATGATTGTTATGCCATGTATTCTTAAATTGTTGATTATTTTTGAAAACGAATATTATGTCATACTTTTAAATGTTATCTGTTTAACCCACCTTTGTTTCTGTCCTACTGAGCCAGCGCTCACATCCCTTTTTTTTGTGATTTCGAAATGACTACTTCCAGGTGCGGGAGGTAGCAGTTCCGAAAATCGTTGAGATATCCGTTACTACCGAAGATGATGCTATCCGTTTTCTCCATCTTCTTCTTTATGTTTCTCATTCTGATGTAATGAGACTTTAAGTTTGTATTTTATTTCACGTTATTTAAAATTTATGTTTGGGAATATTTTATGGTTGGTAATTTCTTTTGAAAACCGATTTTGTGTTTGATTTCCGCATTAAAAAGCATTTATTTTCTCCTTTATTTTATTATGTGGTTATGATACTACTTTATAAATAATTAGGCTTAGTTAAATTATAATGTTGACCCGCTTTTCGTAATAAATGTTTTTCCTTAAATCTCGGGTTGATATTATGATTTGGCTGCCGTGTCACGTGTCTAACTTTTGGGCCGTGACAAATAATGGTATCAGAGACCAGGTTTTCAAAAGGGTTTTTCATCAAAACGTTTTTCAAAAGGGTTTTTCATCAAAACGTTTTCAAAAGGGTTTTCATCAAAATGTTTTCAAAATACTCAAGCATAGTTTTCTTACTCTTAGAAGCTTATAGGATTTCCTCTTCCTTCAATCTTATTCAGCAAAATGGCTCGTCCCGGCACACGTAGTCAGAGGCAGCAGAGAGGTAACGACGAAGAGAACCCCGATAACACGCAGCCTCAAGGGAGTCAGAATGCAGCGGTTCCTACACCGAATGATCAGCTAACGGCGATGCAGAATCTCACAGCGGCGATACAGGCTCTCCTCACCGTCTTACCTTTTGGAACACCTAACCCAACTCCTGTAGCCAATGTTGTTCCTAATAAGACCCCGAGAGCAGGGAGTTCTTCTCAGACTCCTCAGCAAACGCCTACCACCGAAAACCCTACCTCTGGAGCAGTACCTACCCAGTCGATGAAACATCCTAAACAGGCAGCCCTAACTCTTTTCTTTAAGCCTCACGTACCCACTTTCGACGGCACGGGCACAGAGATGGATGCCGACTACTGGTTTGATGCCATTCGTAAGCAGCTAAAGTTGACCGCCACACCCGCAGAGTTCTGGGTTGAGTTTGCTTCCAACAAGCTGGTGGGTTTAGCCTCTACCTGGTGGGCTAGTATCAAGGATGGTTTGACAGAGGAGCAGAGGTCTTCTTGGATAGTTTTCGAGGAGCGTTTTCACGAGCGTTTCTTTTCAGCTCAGTTCCGCGACAGAAAAGCTAGGGAGTTCGTCCGTTTGAAGCAAGGGTCTATGTCAGTGTGGGAATATGAAGCCAAGTTCATTGAGTTGGCCCGGTATGTGAAGAATCAGGTTTTGGATGAAGCTACTAAGTGTCTCCGTTTTGAGGAAGGGCTTAGCCTCTATGTGAAAAGGGGTGTACAACCGTTCCAGATCAGGGATAGCTACCAGCAGATAGTTGCTAAGGCGTTGACAGTGGAAGAGGGTGACAAGGAATTCCTTGAAGCTCGTAACAGAAACAAGTCTGGACCAATCCGCAACAAGCCTCAGCACAAGCCGCAGACTCCTTACCAGAAGAACCAGCAGTCTTAGGGATCGGGTTCTCATCAGTCTTCTGGACAGCGACAGGGTCGGGTGAATGTGATTACCTGCTTCGAGTGTGGTGATGAAGGCCACAAACTAAATGTCTGCCTAAAGAGACAGTCAAGAGACAATGCTCATAGACATCATCATCAGCGGAATCAAAATGGTCTTCCACAGAGGCAACAGATTACTTCCCAGTCTTCGTAGTCACAGCGCCCTCAGCTTCTGGCTCCCTATCAGCCTCAGCGCACGAGCCAGTATACTGCGCCTTATGCTCCACATGCTACACCGCTACAGTAGTTCCCAGTACCGAGTTATCAGAGACCGCCACCACAGGGTCAGAGTACGGGCTATTAGCGAGGGAATACAGCTCAAAATCGTGGTAAGGCACCACAGGTACACGCTCTTGGAGCTGACAGCATGGAGATAGATCATACATCGACTGCATTAGATGGTATAATTCCTATCTTTGGTACATATGCATATGTTTTGTTTGACACCGGGGCTACACACTCTTTTATAGCCCAACATTATGCTCGTTCACTTAGTTTAAAACTGTAAAATCTTGACTCTCCCTTATGTGTGAAATCCCCGTTGGGCACGACTACCGTTAGTGATGGGTGTCAAGCCTATGTTTATGTTGGGGATGTTTGTTTGGAGGCATCACTTATGGTAATGCCTATGTTTGCTTATGATGTCATTCTAGGATATGACTGGCTTTCCTGATATGGGATTATGCTTGATTGTCGTAATCGTCGCGTTATCTTTACAACTGATTCCAGACATGTGGTGTCCTATCAGTTAAGCTTAGTTTCAGATGTTGATAGATCTGCTCTGAGGTTAGTGTCGAAGAGTAGACAGGGTATTCTTTGCTTCTTATCCTTGTGTGCGGTGGAAGGATCCAGTTCTAAAAAGAGTACCCAACCTATACCTATTGCCGATAGTTTTCCAGATGTTTTTCCAAAAGCTCTTCCAGGTTTACCGCCTCATCGAGAAATAGAGTTTCGTAACGACTTAGTTCCCGGAATAGCTCCTTTTGCTTCTGCTCCGTATCGTATGGCACCTCTAGAGATGAAAGAGTTGAGCAAGCAGCTGGATGAGTTGAAATTGCTGGGCTTTATCCGAGACAGTAACTCACCTTGGGGTTCGTCAGTCCTTTTTGTGAAAAAAGCCGACGGTTCGCTACATCTCTGTGTGGACTACAGAAAGCTCAATAGTGTGACCATCAAAAATAAGTATCCGTTACCACGTATAGATGACCTGTTCGATCAATTGGGTGGAGCTTGCTTCTTCTCCAAGGTTGATTTGAGATCCGGTTATCATCAGCTTCGTGTTAGAGAGGAGGATATCCCGAAGACAGCATTCCGAACGAGGTATGGCAGTAATGAGTTCTTAGTAATGCCTTTCGGTTTGACAAACGCGCCAGCAGCCTTCATGGATATGATGAATAGAGTCTTCCGACCTTTTCTTGATAAGTTCGTCATCGTATTCATCGATGATATCCTTATCTACTCCCGAACTCGTGAAGATCATGCACAGCATCTCAATATAGTTTTACAGACTCTTCGTGAACATCAGTTGTACGCCAAGAAAGAAAAATGTGAGTTTTGGATGACAGAGGTTAAGTTCCTCGGGCACATCATCTCAGGAGACGGTATATCAGTTGATCCATCCAAGGTTGAAGCGATTCTTAAGTGGGAACGACCGAAGAATGTTCCAGAGATCCGAAGCTTCTTGGGCTTAGCGGGATATTATCGACGTTTTGTACAGGACTTCAGCAAGCTCGCCACTCCCCTCACCAATCTGACAAAGAAGGATGTACCTTTCATTTGGGACAATAGCTGTGAGTTAGTTTTCCAGGAGTTAAAGAGTCGTTTGACATCTGCACCTATCCTTATCATTCCGGATCAGGATCAAGTATATGACGTTTACACTGATGCTTCTCATCAAGGTCTTGGAGCAGTTTTGATGCAACAGAACCGAGTTGTCGCTTATGCCTCACGATAGCTGAAACAACATGAACGAAACTAACCTACACACGATCTAGAGTTAGCTGCAGTAGTGTTCGCGCTTAAGATTTGGCGTTATTATCTGTATGGTGCCAGTTTTAGACTGTTTTCAGATCACAAGAGTTTGAAATACCTAGCTACACAGAAATATCTCAACCTGCGTCAAAGAAGATGGGTAGAATACATGCAAGACTACGACTTCCAAGTCGAGTACCATCCGGGTAAAGCAAACGTGGTTGCAGATGCACTAAGTAGGAAAAGAGAGGCAGTTCCCAATCCTGATCATGACACTTCTATAATGGCTATACAGATAGATGAGTGGGAAAAGGATAGAGTTCTTATAGCTTATCAGGTTCGTTTCGGTGAAGTTCAGGGTCATCCAGTGTTGTACAACTTAGTGATGGAACCAGACTACGTGCAGAGGATCAAGGAGAATCAGTTGGCAGATACACATTTCGTTGACATCTGAGATAGATTGTTAAAGGGCAAGCATGTTGCAGAGTGGTCGATGGACGCCAGTGGAATTCTTTACAACGAGGGTCGCTTAGCAGTGCCACACATCCCAGAGCTTATACAAGAGATCTTGTCAGAGTTTCATCAGTCGAGGTTCGCCATGCACCCAGGTGGAAACAAGATGTATCAAAACCTAAGACGGTAGCTTTGGTGGAGAGGTATGAAGTTAGATGTGAAGAACTTCGTGGCCAACTGTTTGACGTGTCAGAAAGTAAATGCGGTACGGGAGAGACCCGCAGGTCTGCTCCAACCACTTCCAATACCTCGGTGGAAGTGGGATAGTATAGGAATGGACTTCTTAACCGGCTTACCGAGAGCACAGGATGGATCCGATGGAGTCTGGGTAGTTGTAGATCGTCTCACGAAGACCGCGTACTTCATCCCATTCAAGACGACTTGCACCAGGAACCAGCTAGCCGAGCTTTACATGAGGAACATAGTCAGATTGCATGGAGTCCCTTCAGTGATCATTTCTGATCGTGATACGCGCTTCAACGCTCGCTTTTGGCAAAGTCTACAGGAAGTTCTAGGCATAAAACTGAACTTCAGCACCGTTTTTCATCCGCAGACAGATGGTCAGTCGGAGCATCTCATACAGATTCTCAAGGATATGCTACATGCCTGCGTTCTTGATCTTGGAGATAGATGGAGCAAACACCTCTACATGGCAGAGTTCGCATACAACAACAGTTATCAAGCAAGTATTAGAATGGCACCCTTTGAAGCATTGTACGGAAAGCCTTGTCGATCACCCATCTATTGGGTGACAACCAGGAAGTACCAGTGGGTGGACCCGATATAATCCTAGACCAGTACGAGAAGATTGCCATCATCAAACAACGACTTCTAACAGCACAGAGTCGACAGAAGAGCTATGCAAATCAACGCAGAAAGCCATTAGAGTTCGAGGTCGGAGAGTTTGTATTGCTAAAGGTTTCACCGAAGAAAGGTATCTCTCGTTTCGGAGTTAAAGGGAAGCTAGCACCGCGTTACATTGGACCTTTCAAGATCGTATGCAGAGTTGGTAAGGTTGCATATGAGCTGAAGTTACCCGACACCTTGGGAGTGCACAACGTTTTCCATGTATCGATGCTGAGGAAGAGTGTACGAACAGAGTCCGAAGTCATTTCAACAGATGATGTAGAAATCCAACCAGATGTCTCTTACGTCGAGGTTCCGATGAAGATTTTGGATCTTAAGGTCAAGCAGCTGAGAACGAAAACAATACCCATGGTGAAGGTTCTTTGGAGTAACCATGGTGAAGAGGAAGTCACATGGGAAACCGAGAAAGATATGCGTGAGAACCATGCTGAATGGTTCGCTAAGCAGTAGAGTACATATAATGTAGTCGACCTAAGTTTGTTTTGTAACCCTACTCTGTTCATAGTAGTATTCTACCACTATATGTTTTGAAAGGTGCATTTAGATTGCTCAATGAAATGAGAAGTTATTCATATTCTTATTCTCTTCTTTAGTGTAGAGTAATTCTTAAAGTTTCGAGGACGAAACTATTTTTAGTGGTAGATATTTGTGAAGCCTTAAATTTTATTTAAGGGTCAATATATAATTTAAATAAAATTAGTGTGCCAAAAATTAATTAAAAATCTTTTGGAAACCCTAAGTTGGTCTCCTAGTCAAATTCCACTCAAAAAGTCAACAATTTTAACTTCAAAAAAAAACCCTAAAATATTCGGCCATCACTTGGGATTTTAATTAAAATTTAAATCTCACAAATCGAAGGAGGATTCAAACTCAAATTTCATCCCTTAAATATAAAGAAGAAATTCGGCCATAAAGTATAGGAAATAAAGGAGATTTTATTTGAAATAAAAGCTAGGTCAAAACTCAATCAAAATTCAAATTTTTTTTTTTCCTTAAAAACTAATGGATAATTTCGGCCACTTAAGGAGAAATAAGAGAGAAAAACCCTAGCCCCAAAATAGCACAAAAACTTTCCCATTTGCCCCTCAAAAGATTCGGCCAAACAAGGAAGCAAAAAGGAAAGAAAAACCTAGTATAAAAACCCTCTTTCAACTCTCATTCACCCTTCCTTTCACTCTCAAAAATTCAGCCAGCTTTCCCTTCTTTCCTCTCTAAATTTTTCTCTCCCAAAACACACCAAAACAGCAAGCAAAACCCTACCTAAAGGCAGCTCAAAGATTCAACAACTTTTGAGACAAAAACAAGGTGAGAAATCAACTTTTTCCTTCCTTCTCCTTTTGATTTTAAATTTGAAATTGTTATGGTTTTTCTCCACTGTTTTCCCTACTATTTTGAAGGATCCAACACTCACACAAATTCAGCCAAAAAGGAGACCAAGCATCAAAAATAGTGCAGCACAAACAAGGTGTGATTTCTCTCTCTAAAACCCTAAAAATTTTGCTTCATTGATCCCCTTTCAAAAACCCTATTATCACATGTGTAAATTTTATGATTTTTGCCGATTTGATTCTTGGGTTGTGTTAATGACATATAAATAAGGTTCTCCACGAAATTTCGTGATCATTGGATGAAAATTGAATTGGTTTGAGGCTAATTGAAATTCGGACAGGAAAAACGAAAATCTGGAAAATTACCATATGAACAGTAAATTTGTGTCAACCATAACTTGAGTTTTAAAAATGATTTTTGAGTGAATCTTGAGCCTAAAATTAAATTCGAGATGTCCCCTAAATGCCTGAAAAATTTCAGAACCAAACTCATCTGTTGGCCTAGTCAAAATATTTTTCTAAGATAGGTAGATAGAACTGCCAGTTTTTGAACTGAAACTGAAACCCTGATTTTATGCCTGAAAACAACCCCTCGGTTTTTGGCCTAGTTGAGTAACCAAACGATGTCTAAAAATTATAAAAATTATATGAATTAAAGCTACGGATTTCTAGTTTAACATATTAAAAATTTAGAATTTTTGGGATTAAAAATGAATTAATATTGATTTTAAAGTCAGCCTAGGTCAGTCTGCCCATGTCCAGTAATATCCTAACTTAGAGGTTTTCACAAATTTTAAATCCCAAATGTTATTAAACATTTTAAAATCTTTTTGTGGCACACTAAAATGATTGGATGATTTTGTCTAGACCTAGACTGATCATATGTTGTGATTATAGGATTTATTTGACGTTCTTGCTTGATTGGTGGATCACGTTACCGCAACGCTTGTGCGATAATCGAGGTAGGACGTTCTAGCCTTTTCTGGGAGTAGTCAAGTGTTTTAAATTTCTCTGTTTTATCGATGGCATGCTGTTTTCAGTTTATGAAATTATTATACTGTTTTTGATGAAATAAACGCATGCAACGTGTTTTGTAATAAATGTGTATTTTAAAGCGTGTTTTGATTAATGGCATAATATAACTTGGTAAATACCATCTTTTGAATAATCCGGTGAACATAATTGAGCTCTAGTTCACGATCATTGTAAATGATGCGTGCGTCCCAAAGTTGATGCCATGGGGGAAGGTCCCTAAACCTGCGCAAGGCCGTTCGGCCTATTTAGACCGTAACGAGATGATCTAGGATAATTCAATTCGAGGCACGTATATTATAACTACGACAAGTCCTCACTCAAAATATGATGGTTTATTTTAATGATTTATTATTTTTAATATTGGGGCACGTATATTGCAGCTACGCTAAGTCCTCAGCAGAATGAAAACTTGTATTAAAAATGTTTTCACGAAATTGTTGATTACTTTTTTTTTTTTGAAATGATTATTATGCCATGTATTCTTAAATTGTTGATTATTTTTGAAAACGAATATTATTTCATACTTTTAAATGTTACCTGTTTAACCCACCTTTGTTTCTGTCCTATTGAGCCAGCGCTCACGTCCCTTTTCTTTGTGATTTCGAAATGACTACTTCCAGGTGCGGGAGGTAGCAGTTCCGAAAATCGTTGAGATATCCGTTACTACCGAAGATGATGCTATCCGTTTTCTCCATCTTCTTCTTTATATTTCTCGTTCTGATGTAATGAGACTTTAAGTTTGTACTTTATTTCACGTTATTTAAATTTTATGTTTGGGAATATTTTATGGTTGGTAATTTCTTTTGAAAACCGATTTTGTGTTTGATTTCCGCATTAAAAAGCATTTATTTTCTCCTTTATTTTATTATGTGGTTATGATGCTACTTTATAAATAATTAGGCTTAGCTAAATTATAATGTTGACCCGCTTTTCGTAATAAATGTTTTTCCTTAAATCTCGGGTTGATATTATGATTTGGCTGCCGTGTCACGTGTCTAACTTTTGGGCCGTGACAATATATGCAAGGTAATATATGCACACTAATGTGTAATATAAAATACACACAAGTAGGGAAAGAAATATAAAGTGTTCCAGACCAAGGAGACAATGATAATGCCACCTGGTTAGGAACCATATGAAAGATGGTAATGAACCACTTTTGGCGTACCGTCCTCCTAATTAGGTGGAGGTTACTCATGTTATGTTATGTTCATGTTAAGTAGACTGTTGAGGATTGGCCAGTGGGTCGCTCCCCAGAGTCCCTCTCAGTCTTGCTCGAACTATAGTACGACCAACATGGGGCCAAAACCAGAACGTAATGAAAGATAAAAACCCAAGACTAAAGATGTAGCCTATAAATGAGCATAATATGCACTAACATTATGTTGATGCTCTGCACTATGTGCTATGTTCTATGTTAAGTATGTTTACAATGTTTACACATACGTAAAGTATGTTATGTTTACAATGTTTAAGTATATGTTAAGTATGTTAACGATGTCAAGTATGTTCACGATGTTAACGTACGTTAAGTGTGCTAAAGTATGCGACAAGTACGATTATGATGTAAAGTATATTCAAGTATGTACAGGTATGTTTACAATGTTAAGTACATTAAATACGGAGTTTAAAGTAATGCATGATATATGTTATGTTAATGTTCTGATGTCATAGTTGGTATCAGATATGCTCTGTCTTATATGGTATGAGTTCTTATATGTCATGTATGTATGTTTAAACTTATTGAGCAATTAGCTCACAAGTTTGTTCTTGTTGCAGGTCAGCAACCTCCACGACGATAAGATAAATGATGGATGACGAATAAGATATGCATGCGCCAAGGGGCTGGGCGAGGGTTATGGTTCTACTATAAGTCTTCCGCTGAGCTGTTTAAAAAGAATATTAAAATGAATATTGAAATAATGTTTTATAATGTATATCAAGTTACGACAATGTAAAATGTTACCTTAGTAAATGTTTTACGATGATATAGTTTCCAAAAAAAAAATTATTTCCTATTTTCACAATTAAAATGGAAAGTAAAAATGATAATATTTTAAAGTACGTTAAAAGTAAGTTGTCTGTGATCCATGAGGTGGCAGGCTATCGCGATTGTCTTTAGAGCTCGACCGCAATGGTCCTGCTCGGCCTCTAAGAAGGGCGCATTATCACATTTGGTATTAGAATAATTCAACCATATCCCTTCTAGTATGATGCACATTCTATTCACCCTCCAAGTAAGTTAGTTTTATTCTAAATTAGTAAATGTTTATTTATTGAAAATAAACATTTTGTAAGGATAAGATGACAAGATGACGAGATCACTGTACATACATTGATCCCCTATACTAGTTCCAAGTATAAACAAGGTTAGTTGATAGGCTATTTTTGTCCTAAAGCCTAACATCATGTGCTCCAGCCGATAGCAGACCATAGGAATTTAGGAGCTGCCAGCTGCGGGAGAGCAAACAGCTGCAGTAGAGCAAACAACTGCAGTAGAGTGAATTCAATATAAAGATGAAATGAAATCTTTGTACCCCTACTTATCCTAATTTTCGAGGATGAAAATTTTATAAGAAGGGGGGTGAATATGACAACCAGGAATTTTAATCATTCTTAGAAAATCGGTACGTAGAATGTACATGATCAATTCCATGTTTAAAATGTGAAATGTAATGATTTTATGTATGTACGTGTGTGTGTCCCACACAGTATCAAAAAATTGGTCAACATAACTTTTGCTTAATAAAAAAAACTGATATATTTAGAATCAGTATGCCCGAATTAGTCAATTGAGCATAAAATGTAACTTTTGACCCACAAATATATAATATCAAGAAATTGGTCAAAAAGGCTTTTTCTTGACATAAAACTGATATATTTAGAATCAACATGCTCAAATTAGTCAATTGAGTACAAAAAGTAATATTTGACCTGGAAATTGCAGTACCAAACAACTGGTCGAGATGACCTCAAATGAATGTAAAACTGATATATTTAGGTTTAGCACCCCCAAATTAGTCAGTATAGCATATGTTAAAATTTTCACACAAAAAAAGTATATATGAAAGTAGAAAAATTGGGTTTTTTGGAAAAAGGGCCCTCATTTTTTTCTTCTCTCTCTCTTTCTTCCCCACCACCGTGAGTGAACAGTATCCATGAATTGGAAACGGCATCCGTTTTCGATACCACCGGTCTCATTAGAAACCTCTTGCCGAGCTGAGTCTAACGGTGGGTCAAGTTGACGAAACCACCACCGAAGGTGCTAAATTTTCCGATGTCATATCTTCGTCGTCCGACCACCGATCGAGATGATTCTACTCCCTATAGACTCATGGTGATGAAGAGAACAAAACCCATGTCTTGTTTCACCTCAACGGCCACCAGATCGCGCCGCCCAAAGTCGCGCCGTCGCCGCCAAAATGCCACCATGGAACTCACCGATCTGGTGGAAGTGAGCGACACCGGCTAGCCCAAATTGCTCAGAATAGTGCGAGAAACAAAAGCCCCTAAGTCAATTTCACGAAACCACCACGTGATGGCAGAGATCGGACCTTGCTGCCGTCGTCTGCTGTTGGAGGTTTCGTTCCCGGCGGTGAGAGCTCTGATTCGGTAAATTGACATTGGAAAAGAGTTCCTCTCATCAAGATCTACAAATTGGTACCCATCTTAGTGCACACCGCTACCGGTCAATGGCAGTCAGCACCGGCCAACGGCGAACGAACTCCAAATTTTGAAAGATGGCCCTCTAGCCTATTTTCAACACTCCAGACACGCCCGCAATTTGCCAACTAAAATTTCAAATATGAAGAAAGGTGAATTAACGTTTGTGCACACGAGATCGAATGGCTCCTTTGATCGCCGATGTCTTAATCGAGAAATTTTACTGTTTCTAGAAATTTTGTATAACATGTGTATACAAGGATTTTTATACGTAAAATTATAAAATAGATGTTTTAATATTATTTAGAATGCGATGAAATGTTCTGACGGTGCCGACAAGAGTGTGTTTAGGGAGGAAAAATTTTATTGAATCGAAATTGGAGAAAATATGCCTTTTTGGTTTCAAAAATTTTGAAATTATACTGTAAGCCACTAAAAGACAAAATACTTGCAGTATAGATTTTTAGGCAAACCAGAGTGAAATAAGGAAAACTGATCGCACGGACAGCCTCAGAAACTCGTCTATGCAATTTTGGTGCAAAACTTTTCGGTTTGACTTTTGGTCAAAAGTTTGACCTAGAATTTATAAGGGGAGTCAAAGATTGGATGTGAATCTTTGAAAGGATGTAAGAATGTAAGGAGTTTCTTGATAAGTTTGTCATCGTGTTTATCGATGGCATATTTATATATTCAAAAACTCATAAAGAGCATGAGGAGCATCTAAGAATAGTTCTTCACACTGTGAGAAGCCATCAGTTGCATGCGAAATTCTCTAAGTGTGAATTCGGGTTGAATAAAGTGCATTTTCTGGGGCACGTGGTGACAAAAGAAGGGATTGTTGTAGATCCAGCCAAGGTGGAAGCAATTAATGAGTGGCCTTCTCCTAAGAGTGTGACTGAGATACGAAGCTTCTTAGGTCTAGCTGGCTACTACAGAAGGTTTGTAGAAGGATTTGCACGACTAACTGCACCTCTTACTGCTCTCACTTGTAAGAAAAAGAAATACGAGTGGATGCAAGAGTGTGAAAGAAGTTTTCAAGAATTAAAGAGGCGACTGACAAGTGCACCTGTTCTTACTTTACCCACCAAAGGAGAAAAATTCACAATCTATAGTGACACTTCAAAGATAGGCTTGGGAGCTGTACTCATGTAGAATGACAAGGTGATTGCATATGCATTGCGCCAGTTAAAGGACCATGAGAGGAATTATTCCACTCATGACCTAGAACTTACTACTGTAGTGTTCGCACTCAAAATCTGGTAACACTATTTATATAGAGCTCAGTGTTAAATTTTCACTGATCATCAGAGTCTGAAATACTTCTTCATGCAAAAGGAGTTAAACATGTGACAGAGAAGATGGTTGGAGTTGGTGAAAGACTATGACTATGAAATTCTATACCATCCAGGAAAGGTGAACCGAGTAGCAGATGCCTTAAGCAGAAAATCAACTACTCCATAATGATTGTCAATAGAGGAGCTACCAAGAGCCTTGCAGTAAGAAATTAACTCCCTTAGATTGGAGTTAATAATTGGAAAATTATTAGCCTTACGACTAGAATCCTCTCTGGTTGAAGATGTTAAAGAAGCTCAGAAACAAGATCCAAGTGCAATAAAACTCCGAGAAGAGGTTTCTAAGGACAAGGAATCAGACGTAAGCATCTCTAATGACGGAATGCTTTTGTATCGAAGGAGAATCTATGTCCCGGCTAATGAAAGACTGAGAAGACGAATCATGGTAGAAGCTCATGAAACACCATATTCTATTCATCCTGGAGCCAGCAAAATGTATCAAGATCTAAAGATACAGTTTTGGTAAAAAGGAATGAAAAAGGATATTACGGAATTCGTGAGTAGATGCCTGACTTGTCAAAGAGTCAAGGCCGAACATAGACATCCAGGAGGAAAATTGGAACCTCTAGAAATTTCGAAATGGAAATGAGAGCATATTACCATGGACTTCGTGGTAGAGCTTCCCAAGACCCGAGAACGGTATGATGCTATCTAGGTAATCGTTGATAGGCTGACCAAGATGGCACGATTCATAGCCATGAAGACAACTTTCACATTGGAGAAATTGGCACAATTGTATGTGACCAATATTATTCGGCTACATGGAGTCCGGAAGTCTATTGTTTCAGATCGAGATGCAAAGTTTACTTCAGCATTTTGGGAGTGCATACAAAAAGCTATGGGGACAGAATTACGTCTTAGTACAACTTTTCATCCCCAAACAGATGGACAGTCAGAGCGAACTATCCAGACACTAGAAGACATGCTCGGAGCCTACATTATAAATTTCCCTGGAAGTTGGAACGAGAAACTACCGTTGATAGAGTTTTCATACAACAATAGTTACCAAGCTTCCATAGGAATGGCACCGTATGAGGCTCTATATAGACGAAAATGTAGGTCACCTATTCATTAGTATGATTTACGAGAAAAACAGCTGCACAAGACTGATTTTATACAGGAAATTACAGAGGCAGTTGCAAAAATTCAAAGAAGAATGAAAATCACTCAAAGCCGACAGAAGAGTTATGCAGACAAACGGCGAAGATTCTTGGACTTCAAAAAGGGGGATTATGTATTCCTCAAAGTATCACCAATAAAAGGCGTAATGCGATTCGGTAAAAAGGGGAAATTAAGTCCAAGATGTATTGGGCCATTTGAAATAATCGAACGCATTGGGAAGGTAGCGTACAAGTTGGCATTACCTCCAGATTTGTCGGCAGTGCACAATTTTTTTCATGTGTCAATGTTAAGGAAATATATACCGGATTCATCACATGTTCTAAAGTATGAATTGAAACAAGTTCAAGAAGATTTAACCTACCCAAAACAACCAATACAGATTTTGGCATGTAAAGAAAAGGTGTTAAGAAATAAGACGATCCCACTAGTCAAGGTTCTATGGAAAAACCACAATATTGAAGAGGCTACGTGGGAACGTGAAGATGAGATAAAAGCTTTATACCCTCACTTATTCTAATTTTAGAGGACGAAAATTTTATAAGGAGGGGTGAATGTCATAATCGAGAAATTTTACTGTTTCTAGAAATTTTGTATAACATGTGTACGCAAGGATTTTTATATGTAAAATTGTAAAACAAACGTTTTAATATTATTTAGAACGCGATGAAATGTTCTGACTGTCCCGACAAGAATGTGTTCAGGGACGGAAAATTTTACCGAACCGAAATCAGAGAAAATATGCCTTTTCGACTTCGAAAATTTTGAAATTATACTGTAAGCCACTAAAAGATGAAATACTTGCGGTATTGATTTTTAGGCAAACCGGAGTGAAATAAGGAAAACCGATCGCACGGACAGTCTCAGAAACTCGTCTACGCGATTTCGGTGTAAAACTTTTCGGTTTGACTTTTGATTAAAAGTTTGACCTAGAATTTATAAGGGGAGTCAAATATTGTAGGAAAATAAACCGATAAAAACGTATCAGAGTGGCGCAGCGGAACAATAAAAATTTTAGATCGTTAAATATCTCATGATGCCATATACAATAAATCAACAACAATTAAAACTCATACCTCAAGGACGCCAATATGCAGGAGGAGAATGACCGGAGGCTTCAACCAACTAGCCTTCTCTACTATTCTCCAATTCCTGAATGGCTGAGTGTGTGGGCACTCTGAACCTCGATCAGTATGCTAGCACTGCTAGTCTTCTTCCGACCACCCAGATCTCTAAAGAACTTTATTGTCACGATGAGCTGTGCAACAATAAGCCTGCTCACCTGAGAGTCTGTGGTCTAAGAGAACTGGAGTGGCAGGACCTCAATTTATAGACCTGCATGAGGTGAATCTCTGAATTTGAATTGGATTAGGAAAAGATATTTTCCCTTATCCAAACCCATAAAATCTGAATTTTTCGAAGGGAGAATCTCCACTAAAAATTCGGTTTTCTTAGGATAGATCCAATCCAAATCTCAACAAGATTTTAACTAGAATTTTATCTCCCTTTTTCAACCAAAAAATGCGAAATCTTTAGGAGAAAATCTTCTCCAAATTTTCGGCCACTTTTAGGATAAGGAAGAATCAAAATTCCACTAGGATTTTTCAAGCTAAATCTCATCTCAACCTTATCCAAAAATAACCGAATTTCCTAGGATTAAGGCTCCAAAATTTCGACCACTTTTAGGGAGGGAGAGAATCCAAATTCAACTAGGATTGAAACTTGAATTTTCCCTTGAATCTTATCTACAAAAACCGAATTTTCCATTGAGGATTATCCTCAAAAAATTCGCCCACTTTTGTTGGGATTTGGATTCAAAATTCAAGTAGGATTCTAACAAGATTATCCTCTCCAAATCCAACTCAAATTCGAATTTCAAACCTTGTGGATTTTCCACAACAAATTCGAATCCTACTTGGACTGTAATTCAAAATTTGAATTTCAAATTTCAAATTCAAATTTCAAATTTAAATTTCAAATTTCAAATTTAAATTTCAAATTCAAATTTCAAATTCGAATTTCAAATTCAAATTTCAAATTCAAATTTCAAATTTCAAATTTCAAAATTCAAATTTCAAATTTCAAAATTCAAATTTCAAATTCCACAAAACGGTTGTATTTCATATTCTTGTTCTCATGGATAATTTTCTACAACTCCAATCCAATCTCAAATAAAATCATGGCAACTTTATTTGGAGTTTGAATAATTGTGTACTCTATTATCCAAAACAAAATCTGAATCCAACCGGAGAGAATCTTGTCTACCATCCTAATCCTGTGTCATCACCATCCATGCATAATAAACTAGCCAATAGCATACACAAATCAATTTGCCAATCGTTAAGGAATTATGTGGAGCTAGTAGAGGGACTGATTGGACATATATAATCGGGCTCCCGTGATTCCATATGATCATCATTCTGTACCGAACAACTCAATCATATGATCACTAATTTCAGAGTCACACCACTATAAACCTGAAACTGAACTCCCAATTATATACCGTATTACGTAAGCCTGTGATGAGCTACCATCCAATGACCTTGTCATATATGCAAAACCCTCATACGATATCCATGATCAGCCTTAGGTCAAAGTCCGTTTAATCCTACTGATCAGGCTATCTTAAAGTTCCATTATACTACCGAATCAAGAAAATGATTATTCACCATATGTGAATAAGAAGTCATCCGCCCAGCAGACGACCCAAGGCCTTGTCCATTTTCACATTCAGTATAATGCCTTTAAGAGGATACCTTTAACTCCTCAGAGCTATGATTCCGATATCTGCAAACAAACCCTTCATCGTATACAAGTCATGCACCCAACGAACCGGTCTATAAGCTTACTACCTCTGAGACGCTTTAGCCATTGGAACATCAAAGTACACAAGTCATATACATGAAGTAGTTCATTTACTCAGGATTAAGGTTATTGCACAATGAACGTCAAAAGCAGATTGATCCACTCATAGCGGACTACGTAGATCAATCACGCTTTAGTCCTGGTCTAATATGTCACCACCGAGCAACATATCCATGTCTCTACTTGGGAGTCCAGCTCCAGACAGTCAAGACAGACCGTCCCCTCCAAGGCTTTAGACAACATAATAGTCTTAACATGAGTTAGATGCTCGGTCTAACCCCATAGACTACAGACCATAGTTTAGACTGCTAACTTTAGAACATTGTCTTCTCGCATACAAAAGTCCATTGCATGCAACGTTCTAACAGTTTTAACACAAGCAGTCAGTGAGCCATATTTGCTTACATTTACTTTAACATGTAAATAAGACGAGGACAGATAGCAATGTAACGAATAACCTCTATGTATAATTTTATTATCCAGTTCAAAATGAATACATCAAAATGTCTCTAATACTTAGGGCATTTCCTAACAAATATTGGATGTGAATCTTTGAAAGGATGTAAGGATACATTCAAATCCAAGTGCTAGGGTTTAAAGTCAAGAAAATTCAATGGTTAGGATTCAAAGTCAACAAGAAAAGTCAAAGGAAGATTAACCAAAAATTCAAGAGGCTTCTAGAGCATGAAGTGGCGAATTTTTAGGGGCAAAATCAGAAAAAAAAAATCTGCCCTAACTTGTTTAATTACAAAGCAGCCCCTAAAGAGTATAAAAATTGCACAAAAAGCTTATAAAAATGCCCTTAAACTAATTGCAACTTAGTCCCTCCTTTTTTGTTGCATATATACACAGTTTTGGGCACTTAGAAACCAGAAAAAAAAATCTGGTTTTTAGCCTTCATAGCAATCGTGTGCCTCTCCCATTGAAACCAGAAAATTTTCTTCAAAAATTCTTCAAGAAAGTGTGAGAAATTGGTCTCCAAGTGCAAGAAATCAAGAAAGGTAGGTAAGCTTCTATTTGTGCATGGTTTTTCTTTGTTTTTCCATGAAGAAAATCCGCGTGTTATGGCCTGTTTTGAAGTGGGAAAAATCAGTTTTTATTTCATGGATTTTTGCTTGAAAGTGTGTAAATGGTATGTGATTAAAACAAGTGTGAAACGAAGAGCATGAAAAGTTAAGTTTAGGCGCATTTTGCTCACTAAAAACCGTGGGTTGTTCATTGTGTAGGAAGATGAAATTTTGATGTTGTTTTGCTTGGTTTTTGGTGTTGAAAAATATGTGAAAATGAAATGAAATTGAAAAACACTAATTTTTGGTGCTTGTTTTTCAATTAGAACCGTGGGTAGCATTAGAGAAAAATGAGATTTTTATGTTGTTGATTTTGAGTTGGAAACATGGTGTTAACATGTTGATAAATCAAGTAAAGGAATGAGATGAGAAAAATAAAAGTTAGTGCTTGGATTTTAAATTAAAAATCCGTGGCTTTCTAAGGGGTTAATGTATGAAATTTTGATGAGTTATGCTAGGGTTTTGTGATGTAATGTGAATGTGTTGATGTGGAAAATAAATAAGGAAAAATGGAGCTATGAAACAAAAATTTTATTTAGGTTTTTTTTAGGAAAATCGTGTATAGGTTTAGTGAAAATGAGAAGTTTTGATAGAGTTATACGAATGTGTAAATGGTGTATAAAATCAGGCCTAAAAATGTGAAAGAACGGTTTGAAATCTCGTTAGAAACAATAAGAATTTAATGAAAAAATTTTACGTAAAAAGTTTGTAACTTTTGCATAAAATTAGGTTTGTGGTATAGTACGTGGCAGGATAGCATAGAATAGATTGTTTCGAGGCGTTTTCTAAACGCTAGGAACCTAGAATTTCAGTGAAAATGCTGCCAAAATTTTCAGGACGCTCGAAGGGTAATTTGGTAAACGAGGGATAAAAATAAGGTTGAGAACTAGAAACCCCAGCCCCCTCGGGGACCTAGGCTTGAGAGAAGGACAATGGACGATTTCATATTAGTGAATTGTCCATTTGAGGTCTCGAAAGGTTAGAAAAACGAGAAACGACCCCGAGGGTCAGAATAGTAACACCTAAGGTTGGATGAATATTAACCCAAGCCTTTTGGCAAGAAACTAAGAAAGATTATTTTATGATTTTTGGAACTAAAAAACTCAGTTAAAACACTAAAACGGAGATTTTACAGTCTAACGTCCCGTCAGGGACAAAATGGTCATTTTGACCAAAATTTTCCAAATTGCTAAAAAAATGCCTTAAAGCCTCAGAATGATTTTATTAAATTTCTAAAGGTTAAAATAGAGCCATAAGTCAGAAAAACGAGGGAAAATCCCGCTAGGGACGAAATGGTCATTTTGTCAAAAGTTAAGGGCAAAATGGTCATTTTGTCAAAAAGTTCAGAAAAATGATATTAAGACCCAGAATAGTATTTTACGCAGTATAATAATTGCAGAATTGAAAATATGAATCCCAAAACGAATGATTAGGGAATCCAAATCAGAAATTTTATATTTCACAGTATTTTAAATATGAAATGAATAGTAAAAATAACCGTGGTTTATTTCGGTTATAGGGAATCAACGAAAAGGTGATATAAGGAAGCTGATTGACCCAAGAAAGGAATTGCTAGTAAAATAGCGGTAAGTTCAGACATTTACTTGTCTGCAGCATGAATTTACTTGATATGTCTATATACTATGTATGATATGTAAATATATATTCAGGTGCTATATCCACAACGTGGAAAAATAAATATCCACAACTAAAGAACATGATGTAAAGAGTTCCAGACCCAGGAGGCAATCATAATGCCACCGGTTAGGAACCATAAGAAAGTCGGTAATGAAACCAGTATTGGCGTACAGGCCTCCTACACAGGTGGAGGTTCTCCATGTTCAGATATGATATGGCTTCCAAACCAATGGTAGTACGTCCCGGGTATGGAAGCCCATTATTATATAAACTGTAGAGGATTGACTAGTGGGTCGCTCCCTAGAGTCCCTCTCAGTCATACGCGCACTACGGTACGACCAATCCAAGGGCCTAACACTGAACTTAATGCAAGATAAAGACCTAAGACTTAAGATTTACCATAATTGAGCATAATATGTACTAACTGTATGTGTAGTAGCTTAGGTCAAAGTTAGCATGAATAGTAATGATCAAAGTCAACCTTACTATTTACGATCAAAACTCAAAGTTACTATTCATATAAATACTACTTTTATGATTTTATGTGTTATGTTCCAGTTTGTATGTTTGAACTTACTGAGCCTATCGCTCACAAGTTTATTCATGTTACAGGTAAGAAGCCTGTACATCGTAGCTAGTGGATGGACGAGGAGCGGGATCTGCATCTACCAACAGGGCTAGGCAAAGGGAATGGTCCTGCTTATGTTTTCCACTGAGCAGACTTTGAAAGTTATTTTGAATGTTTGTAACATGATGTAAATTAAGTATGACAAAATATGATATGTATTACAGTATATATTTTACGAAGCTTTACGACTTTACAGTTTAAAGTTCGGTTTTAAAAATATATATATTCCAGTTTTTCACAATAGATTTAAGTTTAAATCACGATCAGTAAATAACAAGGTCAAGTTATAAGTAAGTTGCCGGCGACCCAATGAGGTGACAGTCTATCATAGTGGACTTTAGAGGTATACTATGCTAGTACTGTTGGCCTCCATGAAGGGCGGGCCGCCACAGCCTATTGGAGTCAACGTACCCATTGGATGTCATTGAATGACTTTGGTTGTGATCTCAACTACTTTCATTCCTCAATTTATTAATTGGAATGATTATATGTTAATTACGAATTATTGGTTTGATAACTGGTCGGATAAGAAAATGCATGAAATGTGAAGACTTTGACGTAAAAAGTTTGAGTTTTTTAGAATTGGTTAGATAGTTTCGGGGCATTTTCTAAATGCCGGGAACCCAAAAATTAAGCGAAAATGCTGTCAAAATTTCTAAAATGGCACAAAGGGGTATTTTAGAAAACAAAGGGCAAAAAAAATGTGATCAAAATGGAAACCCAAGTCCTCTTGGTGACCTAGGCTGGAAAAAGAAGGATGGATGTATTAAAGATTAGTAAACCGCCCATTTGATATCTCAAAATGTAAGAAAACGAAGAAAAACCGACCCCTATGTCGGAATAATATCACCCGAGGGATGGATGTGAATTAAGTATAAAAATTTAGGGGGATTAAAGCGGTAAAGACCCTATAAAGACTAGAAAGTTGATTTTATGATTTTTGGGCATCGAAAATCCAATCTAAGCATTAAAATGAAAATGACACGGCCCAAAAACCCGTTAGGGGCAAAACGGTCATTTTGATCAAAAATTTCAAGAATGATAGAAAAGGCCCCTAACGAACTTATAATGGCTTAATTAAGATTCCAAGGGTCAAAACCAAGTTGTAAATCAAATAAAAGTAAGGTTATGATGAAAAATCCCATTAGGGGCAAAATGGTAATTTTGTCAAAGATTAGCAAAAAAGTTATAAATAGGATATTAGACCCCTAAGTTCATGATTGGGAAATGAAACGTAGAATTTTTACGTTTTACTAAGCTTTATGTATGAAATGAGGTTTGAAAATAACCGTTATTATTTCGGTTATAGGGATCCGCTCCAGACACAATGAAGGAATGTCTGCAGACCAAGAAAGCAAGAAAGGAGATATGAGTAGAAGTATCTGTAAGTTCATACATTGCATTGTCTACAACATGAATTTACTTGACATGTTTATGTCTATGTATTATATGCTGTAAGTTCAAACATTGTATTGGTTGTAACATGAATGGACTGTTATGTCTATGTGTTACGTTAATGTTCATGTCTATGTGCTATGTCTATATGTTATACATCGTAAGTTCATACATTTTCCAGTTTACAACATGAATTGACGGCTATGTTTATGTGTTTTATGTTGTTAGTTCAAATATTACATTGTCTGCAACATGAATTTACTTGACATGTCTATGTCTTGTAAGTTCAGGCATTTCTTTGTCTGCAACATGAACTGACTGTTATGTCTATGTGTTATGTCTAAGTCATACATGAGTTGACTTGACACGTTTATGTGCTATGTATAAAATGTAAAGTATATATGCAAGGTGCTATATGTACACTAATGTGTAAAATAAAACACACACAAGTAGAGAAAGAAATGTAAAGTGTTCCAGACCAAGGAAGCAATGATAATGCCATCGGGTTAGGAACCACATGAAAGATGGTAATGAACCCCTTTTGGCATACCATCCTCCTAATTAGGTAAAGGTTACTCATGTTATATTATGTTATGTTTATGATAAGTAGACTGTTAAGGATTGGCCAGTGGGTCACTTCCCAAAGTCCTTCCCAATCATGCGCGTACTACGGTATAACCAACATGGGGCCCAAAACCAAAACGTAATGAAAGATAAAGACCCAAGACTAAAGATGTAGCCCATAAATGAGCATAACATGCACTAACATTATGTTGATGCTCTGCGCTTTGTGCTATGTTCTATGTTAAGTATGTTTGCAATGTTTATGTGATAACCGGGAATTTTTAGATTTTTGGAGTAAATTAAAATGGTGTATATGTGTCAATTTTAATAAATAAAATGTGAAAAAATTGTGTTTTAATACTATTAAAAATACTGTAAAAATGTTCTGGCAGTGTTAAAGTGAGGGAGTTCGGAGATGGAAAATTTTACCAAACAGAAACGGGTGAGATGGCTTGAAAACGAAGTCAAAAACCCTGAAGAGTGCACCAGAGTGCACTAAAAGACGAAAATTTACGGTAGTGAATTCTGGCTAAACGGAAGCAAAATAAAACAGACTGATCGCACCGGAAGCCCCCGAAACCTGCCTTTGCGATTTCGGTAACGTTCCGTTCAGTTTGATTTTCGGTCAAAATTTGACCACGAATTAATTCACATATTAATGAGATGATGTCATGATGACATCATAATTTGGATTTAGTTAATTAGGTTATTTAAGCTTAATTAATGTGGTAGGTAGCATTAAAGGCCAAGATTAAATGCTTTTAGGATCAATGGCCATGATCAAGCCAAAATGGCTTTGAAAAAAATTTAGAAAAAATAGAAGAAAGGGATTCGGCCACATGGAAAGAAGGCAGCCCAAAATTTGCAAATTTGACCCCAAAAAGTTTGCATTTAAGTCCCTAAACAATTATGTAATTGTTGGAAAAAATTACAAATAGGTCCCCATCCATTTGCCTATCAATAGGCATGAGAAATTCATATGAAAAATTAGAAAAATTGGCCAAACTCTTGGCATTTTTTTCTGCCAAAAATCCGTGCAACTTACCCCATTTCAAACTAAATTTTAGCAAAAATTTTAAACAAAAATTAGCTTCCAATCCAAGCTTAGGTTGCAAGGAAACTAATTGATAAGGTAAGTTTTCAAATTGAAGCATTTTCATTGGTTTTTCTTTGAAAAATCAATGGCTTATGAGGTGTAGAAAACATTGAAAATTTTGATGTTTTGTTGATGATTTGATTGGTTTGATATTAAGATGAATGAAGCACGCTTTAGAAATAGGAATGAAGCAACAATTTTGCATGCTTTCCTATGAAAACCGTGGCTTGTTAAGGGGAAAAAATGCTGAGAAATTTGGTGATTTGCTTTAATGGTTATGTTAGTTTGATACTATGTTTATTAAAGCATGAATTAGAATAATGAAACAAGCAATTTTTATGCATGTTTCATGCTAGAACCCATCACCAATAAATACTAGAAAATGGAAAATTTTTAGTGTTGAACAATGATGAGAAATGTTGATAAAACCCTAGTAATAAGAACAAAATTTTCTATGGTGGTTTAGCATGAAAATCTATGGCTTAATGCCAGGGTTGGAATGAAATTTTGTTAGGTTTTTAATGTTTATATGTACATTTGAAAACCTAAGAGTGATATATGATGATTGTTTAATGTGATGAAAAATATTTGGTGTTGTTTATCATGAGAAACCGAGGCTATAAGTGGAACAAAAATTGATGATTTGTGTTAAAATTTGGAATGATGATAATGTAGAAAATTTTTATACAATTTTGATAACTTTGTATAAAATAGGCCTCTGGTATAGTACATGACAGGTACAAAGATTCTGAGGCATACCTAACACCGGGGAAACCTAAAAATACAAGCAGAAATGCTGCCGAAATTTTTTAAACAGCATAAAGGCATTTCGGGAAATGAGGGGTAAAAATATTAGACTCGAAAAGGAAACCGAGACCCCTCGGTAGGTTAGAATTAGTAATAGAAAACCAACTCAAAAAGAATAGCAAACCGACCCTTAATGACTAAAATGTCTAAAACGGGGAAAATTCACATTAGGGGTATTTTAGGAAACGAGGGGAAAAATTAGATCAGGATAGGAAACCCGAGCCCCTCGGCAACCGAGGCTCAGAGACGGATTGAAAAACGTTTCAGGAGTAGTGAAATACCAATTTGAGGCTCCGAAACGCTAGAAAAATGAAAAACGACCCTAGGTGTCAAATGAATAGTAACCGAGGGTCGGAAAATGAATAAGTGTGATTTTATAGTGAATGAAGCTGTAAAACGATACAGAAGCCTAGAAAATATTATTTTATGATATTTGGGCTTAGAAAATTTAGGAAAAATAATAAAACGGAATAGTTACGGTCCCAAGACCTGTCAAGGGTAAAATAATCATTTTGACCAAAAATTTCCAAAAGGCTCGGAAAGGATCGTAAAGGATCTAGAATGTCTTGAATAAAATTCTAGAAATCAAAATAAAGATTTTAGAGTTTAAATCTAGAGTTTAAATAGTACACAGGCGTGTACTTTGAAACACGACCGTGTAAGGTGAACCCGAGAGGTACACTGGCCGGAACACGGCATGTTGCAAACCGTGTACTGCATAAAAAGTTGAAATATATTGTAAAATTTATCACAAAATGAATATATCCAAAGTGATAATTAATAATGGGTATTAACAGACAATACTATGTCTCTAGGGACCCAAATTAGAGATAAAACTGTGGGGGAGTTCCGGAAGTGGACATTATCGCAGTGGTGGTAAGTTCAAGCATTTTCATGTCTGCAATATGAAATATTGTATTATTTCATTATGTACTAGTTGTACATTAGATATTAAGTCCTATGGATATTGGGGGATTAGTTAGTATAACATATCCCACATAATAAAAGAAAGAGAATATGTAAGACCTACGGGCAATGGAGGTTAATGATTAATGTCGCTTGGTCAGAATTATAATTGAAAGATGGTAATAAAACCATTTAAGGCGTACCGCCCCTCCAACATTGTGGTGGAGGTTTTACAAGTCCTTCGGGAATATAATAATCACTACGAGCGATAAGGGCTGGAGAGGAAGAAGCTCTAGGGTCGCTCCCTGGGCCCTCCCAGTCAGCGCGTAAATAACTATCGATACTGTCACAATGAGCTCAACACTAAAATACAAATAGAGAGAATAGTCAATAATGTGATGAAAGCCATAACAGAGCATAATTGAACATAACCGACACTAACACTAAGTGTAGTGGATTCGGTTAGGGTAATGTGAATAGTAATCGATTAGGGTAACAGTTGCTATTCATCGGTCAAAGGTCAAAATTACTATTCATGATGAATAGTATTATTCATAGGAAGTTGTGTTTTTGATGTTTTTGAATCTATGTAATTCCGACTAAGTATGTTTGAACTTACTAAGCCTGTTAGCTAATCAGTTTGTTCATATTGCAGGTAAGAAACCTGTCCAATAGACTCTTGGATGGCAGCAGGATGCACGTGTGCCGATGGGATAGTGAACCCATTGTGGATTTGATCCTGCCATAAGTTTTCCGCTGAGCGATAAAATAGTGAATTGAAGAGAATGTATTTTGAAAAACAATATACATATGTATTGTATGTTTGTACATTATGATGTACTTAAAAAGACATCTAAAAATTAGTATTATATTTTATATGGCTTTTATATTTGGCTTTTGTCAGAAAAAAAGTATTTTGAAAAGAAAAAAAAATAAGGACACAAATTTTAGGCCTCGAAACATGAGAGTGGTAAGAAAAAGAGCTTTAAATGGTGACCGGGATTCAGTGCACGGGCTGTCTTGGTCGACTACGGGGTCGAACCTCAGCGGTTTCGCGTGGCTGGACTCCGGGGCACCACAGTTTAAGTATACGTAAAGTATGTTATGTTTATAATGTTTAAGTATATGTTAAGTATGTTTACGATATTAAGTATGTTCACGATGTTAACGTACATTAAGTATGTTGAAGTATGCGACAAGTATGATTATGATGTAAAGTATGTTCAAATGTACAAGTATGTTTACAATATTAAGTACGTTAAATATGAAGTTTAAAGAAATGTAAGATATATGTTTTGTTAATGTTCTGATGCCACAGTTGGTATCAGATATGCTCTATCTTATATGGTATGAGTTCTTATATGTCATGTATGTATGTTTGAACTTACTGAGCAATTAGCTCACAAGTTTGTTCATGTTGCGGATAAGCAACCTACACGATGATAAGACAAGTGATAGATGACGAATGAGATCTGCATGTGCCAAGGGACTGGGCGAGGGTTATGGTTCTGCTATAAGTCTTCCGCTGAGCTGTTTAAAAAGAGTATTAAAATGGATGTTGAAATGATGTTTTATGATGTATATCAAGTTACAATAATGTAAAATATTGACCTTAGTAAATGTTTTACGATGATATAGTTTCAAAAAAAAAATTTATTCCCTATTTTCATGATTAAAATGGAAAGTTAAAATGACAAGATTTTAAAGTACGTTAAAAGTAAGTTACCGGCGACCCATGAGGTGGTAGGCTATCCGGAGTTGGCTTCAGAGCTTGACCGTGATGGTCCTGTTCAGCCTCTACGAAGGGCAGGTTGCCATATTTGGTATCAGAGCAATTCGACCATATCCCTCCTGGCACGATGCACATCCTATTTGCCATCCAAGTAAGTTAGTTTTATTCTAAATTAGTAAATGTTTATTTATTAAAAATAAACATTTTGTAAGGATAAGATGATGAGATCACGATACAGATGTTGATCCCCTGTACTAGTTTCAAGTATGAACAAGGTCAGTTGATAGGCTATTTTTGTCCTGATGCTTGACATCATGTACTTCAGCCAACAAAACCCAGCCAACAGCAGTCTACGTGAATTCAGGAGCTGCCAGCTGCGGTAGAGCAAACAGCTACGACAGAGCGAATTCAATATGAAGATGAAATGAAATCTTTGTACCCCTACTTGTCCTAATTTTTGAGGATGAAAATTTTCTAAGGAGGGGTGAATATGACAACCGGGAAATTTAATCATTCTTAGAAAATCAGTACAAAGAATGTACACGATGAATTCCATGTTTGAAATGTGAAATGTAGTGATTTTATATATATACGTGTGTGTGTCACACATAGTATCAAGAAATTGGTCACCTTTTCTTGATAAAAAAACTGATATATTTAGAATCAGTATGCTCAAATTAGTTAATTGAGTATAAAATGTAACTTTTGACCCACAAATATATAATATCATGAAATTGGTCAAGAAGGCCTTTTCTTGAAATAAAGTTGATATATTTATAATCAGCATGCTCAAATTAATCAATTGAGCACAAAAAGTAATTTTTTACCGAGAAATCGCAGTACTGGAAAACTGGTCGAGATGACCTCGAATGAATGTAAAACTGACATATTTGTGTTCAGTACACCCAAATTAGTCAATATAGCATATGTTAAAATTTTCACAAAAAAAAAAGTATATATAAAAGTAGAAAAATTGGGTTTTTTGCAAAAAAAAAAGGGCCCTCATTTTTTTCTTCTCTCTCTCTTTCCTCCCCACCACTGTGAGTGAACAGTAACCACGAACTGGAAACAACGTTCTTTTTCGACACAACCGGTCTCATTGGAAAGGTCTCGCCGAGCTGAGTCCAAGAGTTGGTTAAGTTGACGGAACCGCAACCAAAGGACGCCACACGCATCGCCTGAGGCACGGAATTTCCAGACGCGTATCTTCACCGTCCAACCTCCAATCGAGGTGATTTCAGTCCCAATAGACTCATGGTGATGAGGAAAACAAAACCCAGTCTTGTTTCACCTCAACGGCCGCCGGATCACGCCACCCGAAGCTGCGCTGTCGCCACCACAACGTCGTGGAACTCGATGATTCTAGCAGAGGTGAGTGACACTGCCTAGCTCAAATTGCTCAGAATAGTACAAGAAACAAAAGCCCCAAGTCAATTTCACGAAACCACCATGAGATGGCGGAGATCGAACATCGCCACCACCATCCACCTTTGGAGGGTTCGTTTCCGATGATGGGAGCTCTAATTCGGTAAATTAACACCAGAAATGAGTTCCTTCCACAAACTGGTACCCATCTTGGCTCGCACCGACGCTAGTCAACAGTAGGTCAACATCAATAAACACCGGTCAAAGGCGAATAGACCCTAAATTTTTAAAAAAGGCCCTTTGGCCTATTTTCGATGTTCCGGACACATCTGCGGCATCAGATTTGCCAACCGAAATTTCAAATATGAAGAATAATGAACTAAAGTTTGTGCATGCGAGATTGAACGGCTCCTTTGATCATTGATTAGAATCAACGTACCCATTAGATGTCGTTGAACGACTTTGGTAATAATCCCGACTACTTTCATTTCTCAATTTATTAATTGGAATGATTATATGTTAATTACAAACTATTGGTGTGATAAGTGGTCGGATAAGAAAATATATGAAATGTGAAGATTTTTATGTAAAAATTTTGAGTTTTTACATAAAAATTAGGCCTCTGGTTTAGTAAATGGCAGATTAGAATTGGTTAGATAGTTTTAAGGCATTTCCTAAATGCCAGGAAACCAAAAATTAAGCGAAAATATTTCCAAATTTTCTAAAACGGCACAAAGGGGTATTTTAGGAAACGAGAAGCAAAAAAAATGTAGTCGGACAAGAAACACAAGTCCCCTTGGTGAACTAGGTCTCGGAAAGAAGGATGGACATTTTGAGGATTAATAAACCGCCCATTCAAAATCTTGAAATGTAAGAAAACGAAGAAAAAACGACCCCTATGTCAGAATAGTACCACCCGAGAGATAGGTGTAAACTAAGTATGAAAATTTGGGGTAATTAAAGCGGTAAAGACCCGATAAAGACTAGAAAGTTGATTTTATGATTTTTGGGCTTAAAAAATCTAGTCTAAGCATTAAAATGAAAATGATACAGTCCAAAGACCCATTAGGGGCAAAACGATCATTTTGATCAAAAATTTCAACAATGATAGAAAAGGGCTTTAATGGGCTTAGAATGGCTTAATTAAGATTCTAAGGGTCAAAACCAAGTTGTAAATCAAAGAAATGTATGGTTATGATAAAATTCCCGCTAGGGGTAAAATGGTAATTTTGTCAAAGGTTAGCAGAAAAGTTATAAATGGGATATTAGATCTCTAAGTTCGTGGTTGGGAAATGAAACGTAGAATTTTTACGTTTTACTAAGCTTTATGTATGAAATGAGGATTGAAAATAACCGTTATTATTTCGATTATAGGGATCCGCTCCAAACGTGATAAAGGAACGTCTGCGGAACAAAAAAGCAAGAAAGGAGATACGAGCAGAAGTATCTGTAAGTTCATATATTGCATTGTCTGCAACATGAATTTACTTGACATGGTTATGTCTATGTGTTATATGCTGTAAGTTCAAACATTGTATTGGCTGCAACATGAATGGACTGTTATGTCTATGTGTTATGTTAATGTTCATGTCTATGTGCTATGTCTATATATTATATGTTGTAAGTTAAGACATTTTCCTATCTGTAACATGAATTGACTACTATGTTTATGTGTTTTATGTTTTAAGTTCAAATATTGCATTGTCTGCAACATGAACTTACTTGACATGTCTATGTCTAAGCGTTATATGTTGTAAGTTCAGGCATTTCTTTGTCTACAATATGAACTGATTGTTATGTCTATGTGTTATGTCTAAGTCATACATGAGTTGACTTGACATGTTTATGTGCTATGTATAAAATGTAAAGTATATATGTAAGATACTATATGCACACTAATGTGTAAAATAAAATACACATAAGTAGAGAAAGAAATGTAAAGTGTTCTAGACCAAGAAGGCAATAATAATGCCACCGGGTTAGGAACCACATGAAAGATGGTAATGGACCACTTTTGGCGTACCGGCCTCCCAACTAGGTAAAGGTTACTCATGTTATGTTATGTTATGTTATGTTCATGTTAAGTAGACTGTTGAGGATTGACCAGTGGGTCACTCCCTAGAGTCCCTCTCAGTCATGCGCACATTACGGTACGACCAACATGAGACCCAAATTAGAACGTAATGAAAGATAAAGACCCAAAACTAAAGATGTAGCCCATAAATGAGTATAATATGCACTAACATTATGTTGATGCTCTGTGCTATGTGCTATGTTCTACATTAAGTATGTTTATAACGTTTAAGCATACGTTAAGTATGTTATGTTTACAGTGTTTAAGTATACGTTAAGTATGTTTACGATGTTAAGTATGTTAATGATGTTAACGTACGTTAAGTATGTTAAAGTATGCGACAAGTATGAATATGATGTAAAGTATGTTCAAGTATGTACAAGTATGTTTACAATATTAAGTACATTAAGTATTAAGTTTAAAGTAATGTATGATATATGTTATGTTAATTCTCTAATGCCACAGTTGGTATCAGATATGCTCTGTCTTATATAGTATGAGTTCTTATATATCATGTATGTATGTTTGAACTTATTGAGCAATTAGCTCACAAGTTTGTTCATGTTGCAGGTAAGCAACCTGCACGACGATAAGACAAGTGATGGATGACGAATGAGATCTGCATGCACTAAGGGACTGGGCGAGGGTTATGGTTCTACTATAAGTGTTCCATTGAGCTATTTAAAAAGAGTATTGAAATGGATATTGAAATGATGTTTTATGATATATATCAAGTTACGACAATATAAGTTGTTTACCTTAGTAAATGTTTTACGATGATATAGTTTTCAAAAAAAAATTAATTCTCTATTTTCACGATTAAAATGGAAAGTTAAAATGATAAGATTTTAAAGTACGTTAAAAGTAAGTTGTCAGCGACCTATTAGGTGGTAGGCTATTGCAGTTGGCTTCAGAGTTCAACCGCGATGGTCCTGTTTAGCCTATAAGAAGGGCGGGTTGCCACATATGTGCCAGATTGCTCTCACATTCTAAATCAAAAACCCGTTAAAGTACATGATGATCCGACTTACGAGGAAAAACCTGTACAGAGCTTGGCCAGAGAAGAAATGGTGCTAAGGAATAAAGTCATACCCCATGTAAAGGTCCTATGGTAGAATCAGAATATTGAAGCAGCCACTTGAGAATGCGAAGAGAACATAAGAAGAGACTTCCTAGAGTTATTGTGATTTTCGATGATGAAAATTTTTAAGAGAGGTAGATAGTAATATCTGCCATGATCATGAACATAATTATTTTATAATAAGTAATTTAGTCTATGAGTACTGTTTAATGATTAATTTGAATGGATTAAATGAAACAAAGAAACGTTTAGTTTCTATTCATATAATGAAAGGGACAACCAAAAATAAATCGGTTCACCCTATTTACCTTTGAGTAATATATATATATATATGCCTGTATATATATTGAGTAATATGTTATTACATGTATGTGTGTGTGTGTAACACGCGATATCAGTAAATTAGTTAAGATGACTTTTTCTAGACACGAAACTGATATATTTAGAACCAGTATATTCAAATTAGTCAATTGAGCATAAGAAATGAATCATGAACAAAAAACACACAGTATCGAGAAAATGGTCAAGATGGCATTTTCTTGATACAAAACTGATATAGTTAGGAAATGCCCTAAGCATGAAAGACATTTTAATGTATTTTATTTATTTTAAACTGAATAATAAAATTATATTTAGAGGTTATTCATTACATTACTATTTGTCCTCATATTATTTACATGTTAAAGTAAATGTAAACAAAAAATATAGCTCACTGACTGCTTACGTTAAAACTGTTAGAATGTTGCATGCAATGAACTTTTGTATGCAAGAAGACAATGTTCTAAAGTAAGCAGTCTAAATTATGGTTTGTAGTCTATGGGATTAGACCGAGCATCTAGCTCATGTTAGGACTATTATGTTGTCTAAAGTCATAGTGGGAACGGTTTGTCTTGAGTGTCTAGAGCAAAAACTACTGAGTAGAGACATATATATATTGCTTGGGGATGACATATTAGACCGGGACTAAAGCATGATTGATCTACATAGTCCGCTATGAGTGGATCAATCTGCTTTTGACGTTCATTATGCAATAACCTTAATCTTGAGTAAATGAACTACTTCATGCATAAGACTTGTGTACTTTGATGTTCCAATGGCTAAAGCGTCTCAGAGGTAATAAGCTTATAGACCGATTCGTTGGGTATATGACTTGTATACGATAGAGGATATGTTTACAGATATTGAAATCATAACTCTAATAAAGAGTTAAGGGTATTCTCTTAAAGGCATTATACTGGATGTGAAAATGGACAAAGCCTTACGTCGTCTGCTAGGTGGATGACTTCTTATTCACATGATGAATAATCATTTTCTTATTCAGTAGTATAATGAAACTTTAAGATAGCTTGATCAGTAAGTTGAACAGACTTTGACCTAAGGTTGATCATAGATATCATATGAGGGTTTTGCATACATAACAAGGTCATTAAACAATAGCTTGTCACAAGCTTTCGCAATACGGTATATAATTGAGAGTTCAGTTTCAGGTTTATAGTGTTATGACTCTGAAATTAGTGATCATATGATTAAATTATTCGTACAGAATAATGATCATATAGATTCATGGGAGTCCGATTATATATGTCCAATTAGTCATTCTAGTAACTCCACATAATTCTTAAATGGATTGCAAATTGATGGGGGTATACTGGCTGGCTGGTTGTCTTTCATGGATATAGATGGTGTGCACACAGGATAAGGATGGTAGACAAGAGTCTCTCCCGTTAAATTCGAATTTTGCTTTGGATAAGAGATTACATAATTATTCGAATTCCAAATAGAGTTGCCATGATTTTATTTGAGTTTGAATTAGAGTTGTGGAAAATTATTCGTAAGGACAAAAAATTTGAAATACAAGTTTTTTATGGAGTTTGAAATTTGAAATTAGAAATTTAAATTTTTAATTTGAAATTTGAATTTGAAATTTGAATTTGAAGTTTGAATTTTTTAATATTTGAACATTGAAATTTGAATTCAAATTTTGAATCACAAAATCTTACTGTAACCGAATTTTTGTGGATAATGCTATAAGAGAATTCGGTTTTAATGTGGATAAGGGAGAGGAAGATCTTATTTGAATCCTACTTGAATTTTGAATCCCAATCCCTCAAAGGCGGCCGAATTTATTAAAGGGATTTATCCCTAAGAAAATTCAAATTTTGTTTGGATAAAGATGAATGAAAAATTCAAGTTTCAATCGTATTTGTATTTTGAATCTCTCCCTCACAAAATGGCCAAAAATCTTTGTAGATAAACCTAAGGGAAATTTGGATTTTTTGTGGATAAGGGTGAGATGAAATTCAAACTAGAAAATCCTATTTGAATTTTTATTCTCCTCATACTTGGAAGGCCGAATCTAGACATGCCTGTTGGCACAAGAGTGAATCAGTTTTTATGGATAAATGAGGAGAAATTCAAGTTAAAATCTTGTTTGAATTTTGAATGCAATATCTCCAAGAGTGGTCGAATCTTCCCTTGATTTTGGCCTATGGAGAATTCGAATTTTGTATAAAAGGAAGGGAGAAAATCTTCCCTTGGTCTAATTGAAATTCAAGGGATCACCTCATGCAAGTCTATAAATAGGAGTCCTACTGCTCTAGTTCTCTCAGACCACAGACTCTCAGGTAAGCAGGCTTATTGTTGCACAACTCACCGTGACAATAAGTTCTTTAGAGATCTAGATGGTCGGAAGTGTGATAACGGAGAAATTTTACTGTTCTCTAAAAATATGTACATTGTATGAATGTAATAGTTTAAATGTCTAAATTGTAAAAGGTATGATTTAATATTGGTTATAACGTAATAAAATGTTCTAACAATGTTAAAGGAAAAGAATTCGAGGATAGAAAATCTTACCGAACTTAAAATTGGACAAACGATGCTCTTTTCAGTATCAAAAACCCTAGATGTATACTGAGGTTCACTAAAAGATGAAAGATTTACGGCATATATTTTTAGTCGAATCGGAGTGAATTAAGGAAAACCGATCACATGGACTGCCCCAAAAACTCGTCTACGCGATTTCGGTAAAATACCGTTCGATTTGACTTTTGGTTAAAAGTTTGACCAAGATAATATGCTGAGGGAGAGTCTATGGTGTATAACATTCATAAGAATTTTAAGTTACACAATGATCCAAGGGCTGCGTTTAAAGGCACTTTGATCTAATGGCTAGAATTCAAAGTCAACACAAAAAGTCAAAGATCAAACTTAGAAAAATTCAAGAAATTTCTAGCAAGGCTAGGTGGTGAATTTTGGTGGAGAAATAAAAAAAATCAGCAAAAATTTTATTCTTTGCAAAGAAGCCCTTAAAAAGTTGCAAAATGGCCCTTGAAATGTTGCCAAATTACCCAAGAATCTTTGCACCTTGATCCCTCATCTTCTTACCCATAAAGCACACGGTTTTAACTTGTAAAAAACAGAAAACATTCAACAAAATTATAGTCATTTCTGCCCTGCTTAGCTGTGAACCTTACCCCTCGTTAAGCTAAATTTTCTTCAAAAATCTTCCATCAATTTTGTGCAAAATCCATCCCTAGCTCCAAGTGAACATCAAAGTGAGTTAAACCTCAAGTTGTAAGCTCTTTCCCCTTATTTTTCTACATAAATCCGTGGGTCATTCATGGCTTAGAAGGGTTAAAAATTTTGGTGAAAACCTTATTGTTTTGGTGTTGCTAGTGTGTGTGCTAGTTAAGGAACATTATGGAAGCTTAAAACACAAAGTTTTGAGTGTGTTTCAAGTGAAAAATCCGTGGGCTAAAGGTGTTGGATTTTGAGCAATAGTTTTGTTTGTTCATGATTAAAAAGTGAGCATTGATATGGAATGGAATTAAGAAAGGAAATGGAAATTGAAAACAACAAAAATTTATGCATGTTTCCTCAAGAAATTCGTGTGGTATGGTGGTGAAATTTAAGCCTTGGTATTGATGATTTTTGTTTACAAATGTGGTATTAACATGTAATAGAATTAAGAAATTGAATTAAAGTTAGAAAACATAAAAATTTATGTGGGTTATTTTAAGGAAATCCGTGTGATATAGGGGGGATGTGAATGAAAAGTTTGGTTTGATTAGGGTAGTTTGGTTGATCCAAAAAGATGGGAATGTGAGTGATTGTTAGGAAGAAGTTAGAAGCAAGAAAAATTTAAATTTGATGCTTGAATTTTAATCAAAACCGTGGCTAGCGTAGTATGAGAAATGGAAAATTTTGTATGGCAAATGTGAGGGAGGAATGTGGATAAAAATCGAGGGCGACAATAGGTGAAAACGAACCAAAATGTCGTTAGAACCGACTAGGGTTTTGTAGAAATTTTTATGTAAAATGTTTGAGGTTTACGTAAAAATTAGGCCTCTAGTTTAGTACTTGGCAAGTACCGAGGTTTTGAGGCGTTACCTAAACGTCGGGAATCTAAAAATTAAGCGGAAACACTGTCGAAATTTTTATAGCAGGCCGAAGGGTATTTTAGGAAACCAGGGGTAAAATAAGGTTGGGAATTAAAAACCCGAGCCCTTTCAGAAACATAGGTCGGGGAAAAGACAACGGACGTTTTCACAATTAGTAAAATGTCCATCCAGAGCCCCGAAATGTAAGAAAAAGTAGATGGACAACTGGGGGTCAGAATAATACCACCTACGGGTCGATGAATAGTAACCAAAGTATTTCGGTAATTAAGGTCGTAAAAGCTCGGTAAAGTTTAAGAAAAATTATTATATGATTTTTGGGTTTAGAATATCCCATTAAAACATTAAAGAGAATTTAACGACCCAAGGTCCCATCAGGGGCAAAATAGTCATTTTGACCAAAATTTTCCAAAATATTAGAAAAAGACCGTTAGGGCCTTAGAATGATTTAAATAAAATTTTAAAGGCCAAAATTACATTCTAAGTCCCAGAAAAGTAAAAATATCTCACTAGGAACGAAATGATATTTTGTCAAAAATTAGGGGTAAAATGGTCATTTTGTTGAAAGTTAGGAAAAAGGACGTTAAGGCCCAGAATGGAACCCTAAGGCCTTAATTAAGATTTTAATAGCCAAAACCACAACCTAAGTATAAGAAAAGTGAAAAAGGTTCACTAGGGGAAAAATGATCATTTTGTCAAAAGTTAAGTACAAAATGGTTAATTTCCCAAAAGTTAACAGAAAAGTTGTAAATGAAATATTAGACCCCTAAACGCATCGTTAGGGACCCAAATTTAGAAATGTTTCGTTTTTATTTCATTTTAAACATAAAATGAATAATAAAAATAATAGCGAATTATTTTGGTTATAGGGACCCAACCAAAAGGTAACGAAAGAATGTCAGTTGACTCCAGGAAGGAAACGCTAGTAAGATACATATAAGTTCAGACATTTTATTGTCTACAATATGAATTTACGTAATATATTTGTACACTATGTAGATATGTAAAGTATGCATCCAGGTGCTATATGCACACTAACGTGGAAATTAAAATACTTACAAATAAAGAAAGAAATGTAAAGGGTTCTAGACTCAAGAGGCAGCAATAATGCCACCAATTAGGAACCACATGAAAGAGAGTAATGAACCACTTCTGGCGTACCGGCCTCCCTCTCAGGTGGAGGTCCCTCAGGTTATGTTATGTTATGCTATGTTCATGTCAAGTAGACTGTAGAGGATTGGCCAGTGGGTCGCTCCCCAGAATCCCTCTCAGTCATGCGCACACTATGGTAAGACCAAATCATGGGGTCCAAAATCAGAACATGATACAAGATAATGACCTAAGACTTAAACTTTGCCCATAACTGAGCATAATTAAGTCTAACATGTACTAAAAGTATATTTGATATTTCAAGTTAGGGTCTCTGGTTTACGATATCTATCTTTATGTTTGAACTTACTGAGCCTATCACTCATAAGTTTATTCATGTTATAGGTAAGCAACCTATACGACAGTAGGTTTGGATAGACAAGGGATGGGATATGCATCTGTCACAAGGACTGGGTGAGGGAATGGTCTTACTGCCAGTTTTCCACTGAGCTGACTTAATTTTGAAAACAATGTATTATAATGTAAATTAAGTACGATGATGTAAAATATGTATTTTAGTAAATGTTTTATGATGTCCAAATTTCAAGTCCAATAAAAAAAATTCACTATTTTCACAATAAAATGGAATTTCAAAATAAGTTATAAAACAAGGAATGTAAGTTAAAAGTAAGTTACCGGCGACCCAATGACGTGATAATCTATCACAGTTGGTGTCAGAGCTCGACTGTGATAATACCGTTGGCCTCTATATAGGGCGGGCTGCCACAGAAAGAAAATTAGTAGTGCTAGCATACCGATCGAGGATCCGAGTGTCCACACACTCTGTCATACGGGAATTGAAGAATATCAGAGAAGAATAGTTAGTTGAAACCCTCCGTCATTCTCCTCCTGCAGTTTTGGCGTCCTATGAAGTTATGAGTATTATTGTTGTTAGTTTATTGTATATGACATCATGAGATATTTAACGATCTTTAAAAATTTTTATAATTCCATTGTGCATATTTTATCGATTTTTCCTACAATTGGTATCAAAGCTAGATCATGATTATGTCATGTACATGAATTAGACAATAGGTTAGTCTTTTTTTTAATGTATGGATTTGATATTTAGAAAGTGGCATTCTAGGATTCCTTTATGTTGTTATCATGAAATTTATATGTAGTATATGGTTATTTTAATTTTTGAAATTATTATAAGCATGCTCAATTTTGTCGATTATGATTTCTTAGAATTTAGAAAAATTGTATCTATGAATTTTTATATAACTGTGGGGGTGGTTTATAATCACCGTAATTTTCCTATGGATTTTAATTTTTAGTCTCTTGGAATTTTTTTTTAAAGATTAGAATTTTGTACACCGAAAACGGTATAAGAAATCTTATGTAATTATTCTTGGAGGAGATTTGAAGATAGAAGACCAAAATTTATTTTTTCCCAAAGTTAAATTTGATTTGAAGATTGAAATTTTATTTGTATGGAAATTCTAATTTAATTAGGATTCAAATTAATTTTTGGAGATCCTAATGGGTAAATTGGAATATGACATGAAAATCAAGGACCGACCCCTCAGGACGGGCCACCGGCCTTAGTGGGACTACAGCCCCTACCCTCAGGCAAGATGGGGCTGCGGCAGCTCCTGTATTCAGTTTAATAAGGAACCTTATATCGGTAGTGTAACAGCCGGAAAAATTTTACTGTTCTTGGAACATGTGTACATCGTATATACAGTATCGAGAAAAGGATCAAGACGACATTTTCTCGACCTAAAACTGATATATTTGGAATTAGGATGCTCAAATTAGTCAATTGAGCACAAAACAGAAAATTCGAATGGGAATGCGAAAAATACGCAGTACCAGAAACTGGTCGAGATGACCTCGGATTAAGATAAAACTGATAAATTTGGATTCAACACGTCCAAATTAGTCAGGATAGCTTAAGTTAAAAATTTTGGGGAGAAGAGTATAAATAGGAAATCGTGGGGGTTAAATTCATAAATTCCTCATAATTCCAAAAAAAATCCGAAATTCTACCCCCAAATTCTCTCAAATGTGAACAGTGACCAACTTTCACATACGACATCCGTTCACGACACCGCCGGCACCGTTGGAAAGCTCTCGCCGAGCTAAGTCCAATGGTGGGTCGACGCGACGGAGCAGCCGCCGGAGCAAGCCGCACGCGCCGCCCGAAGCTCGCCGGAGCCGTGAAATCCAAACGGCCGTATCTCCGCCGTCTGGCCACCGTTTGCCACGAAACCGGTCCCAAAAGGTTCGTGGTGAAGAGTAATACAAAACCCATGTGGTGGTTCACGGCAACAACCGCCGTATCGTGCCGACCGAGCTTCGAGAAATCTGCCGTCGCCGCCGTGGGATCCACCGTCGATTTTCACCGATTCCGGCCAAATTGAGGAGAGCCACCGGTGCAGAAATGGTCGTGGGGTTGTGGGGAGCAAAAGCCCTCAACCAATTTCGGGGAAAAAGTCCGGCATGGCGGAGTTCCACCGTCGCCGCCGTGACTATGGCTTTCGGGGGGATTTTCCGACGATAGGGGCCTCCAAACATGAAATTGAGGTCACCAATGGATTCCTCTCGTCGAGCTCTTCAAGATGGGCTACTCACTTGCCACCGTCGCCGCCGTCAACCGCCGGTCAACGGCGAGTCAACGCCAGTCAACGGCGGTCAACGCCGATCAACGGCGATCGTTGACCAAATTTTGAAGATTGGCCCGTTGGCCTATTTTCGATGTTCCGGACGCATCCGCGGAGTCGGATTTGCAAAACGGAACTCCAGATGCAAAGAATGAAAGAATAAAGTTTGTGCGATCGAGACCGAACGGCATTTTCGGTATAATCTCGACCACTCTTGTTCCTCAATTTATTAATTGAGATGAATGTATGTTAATGTGATGTATTGATATGAGAAATTGTAAAAGAAAGAAAGAAAAATGGATGAAAGAGCAGATATGAAAAAGGTATGAAAATGTGTAAATTTTACGTAAAAAGTGTGTAACTTTTACGTAAAATTAGGCCTTTGGTATAGTACGTGATAGATTAGACGAGGTTATATGGTTTTGAGGCGTTTCCTAAACGCCGGGAGCCTAAACATTAAGAGGAAATGCTGCCGAAATTTTTAAAATGGCGTAAAGGGCATTTCTGGAAATAAGGGTTTAAAAATGTGATCGGGCAGGTAAACTCGAGCCCCTTATGAATTAAAAATGAAAAATGGAAAAAGGGGATGTTTTAAGAAATTGTAAAACGACTTTCAAGGCCTGAAATGTAAGAAAAGCAAGAAACTGACTTTTATGTCGGAATAGAACTTCCCGAGGGTCGGGAATAGTAAAAATTGTGAAAAATATAGAAATTAACCTGGAAAAGGTCCGGCAAGTTTTTAAAAGTCAAATGGATGATTTTTGAGCTTGGAAATTCAGTCTAAGCATTAAAACGAGAAGGTTAAGATTCAAAGACCCGTCAGGGGCAAAACGGTCATTTTGACCAGAAATTTCAGAAAGTTAGAAAAAGAGTCGTTAAAGCCTAGAACATAATCCTAAGGCTTTAATTAAAGTTTTAAAGGCCAAAGTTAAGAGTTAAGCATGAAAAAAATAAGAAAAGTTCCGATTAGGGCAAAATGGTAATTTTGCCAAAAGTTTACAGAAAAGTTAAAAATGAAACGTTAAGCTCCTAAGTTCTTTATTAAGAAATAAAACGTAGTATTTTTACGTTTTATAAAGTTTTATACATGAAATAAAGATTTTAAATAACCGTTAATTTTTCGGTTATAGGAGTTTAACGGGACAGTGATGATGGACTGTCGAGGAACCACAGAAAACTGATGTTAGCAGAATTGAGGTAAGTTCAGACATTTAATTGTCTGTGCACGAACAAATTGATATGGTTATATTTAGGTGGAAAAATATATTTTCCCCTAAACTATATAATTGTTTGATTTGTGATTGATGACGGGTATACAACTATTGGTATAGTTGTGTACTAGACTGTATGGTTTATGGTATGACTATGTAATTTATACTATTGTTACAATTGTTTAAGATTCACGAGAATCTGATTCTTTATATTGTTATGACTGCATTGAGTATTTGTATGCCTTATAATTAATGAGGTAACTTCCCAAGAGTGTGAGGTATCGTTTTAAATTATCATGATTGCATTGAGTATTTGTATGCCTTATAATTAATGAGGCAACCTCCCAAGAGTGTGAGGTATCGTTTTAAAGAAACGATGAAAATAATGAGAATAAATAAATTAAGAATAATCTATGTACTGTTCTGTATATGTGACAGGTTTGGACGAGAGGTTCCAAACTTACTGGATTCCATTTTTATGATTCCAGTTACTACGTTATGATCGTAGAGCAGTATTAATATTTGATTAATCACAGTATTAATATGTGATGTTTACAGTCTTTATGACTGCACAGTAAAGATGTTATCATATGTACACTTGAACATTAAACAACAGGGTAATGAAAACCTAATGTTTTGGCGTACCGGTATCTCGCGAGGGGAGGTTATTTCATTGTTAAAGCAGAAGACATAGCACAGATGAGGGAGAGCCAGGGTAGCTCCCAGGCCCCTCTACAGCGCGCTTTTCGGTACGATCAAAACGGGCCCATACAGAGTTAAAGTACAGATAAGATAATAAATGAACAGAATAAATCGAAAAACTGAGCATAAAACACTCAAGACATAATTGTTGTGTTTGATTGCAATGTTTTGCGCTAACTTATATGTTATGCGCATTTGTATATATATATGTATATACATTACATGTTGTGCTAATTATTAAAGATATAGCACTATGGGCACGAGGCCCATACAGTTTAACGGGCACGAGACCCATGATATATAGGGCGCGAGGCCCATATAGTGTGACTGGCGCAAGGCCCATAAACTAAAAGCAATAAATGATATAATGAAAGAAAGAATGAGAAATATGAAGAAAAGAATAATTGAGTATAATATGAGCACTACCACATGCTGTGATGTTTGTGCTAACCCTATATGTGATGTTATGTTAAGACATCAGGGTAAAGTTTTAAGAGATATCATGGGTGACATCAGAGGATACCACTGTTATTACAGTTGGTATGTTTATAGTTATTCTTATTTTATAGAATACTTATAGTTATCACAATTTATGTGATTATTTGTCATTACATCAGAGTAAAGTTTAAAGAGATGACATGAGTTATATCAGAGCATACCACTGTTATTACAGTTGGTATATTTATAGTTATTCTAATTTTAAAAGAATACTACTAGTATAACAAATTATGTGATTATTTGTGTTAATACACGAGATGTTTTTAGTAGTTATATACTACAGATAGTGTATATGTTTATATGACAGAATATAACATTATAATATACTGTTTTATGATTTATGTTTTTATGTTTGAACTTACTAGGCATTTAGCTCACCAGTTTGTTCGTGTGCAGGTAACAAAGTTAAACAACCTGCCATTTGAGTTTATTGAGATACGGGATTGGTGGAATGGGTTGCGAATATCATGTCAAAGGTTATGGACTCGCTATGCTTAATCCGTCAGATAGAAAGAGAAAAAGAGAGTAAGTGTAAGTATGTATATATATATAAAGAAAAAAAAAATTTCCGCACCTTTTTATATCAATGTGAAAAGAACAAATAGTAGAAGTAAGAAAAGATGTCAAGTGACAGGCCCGCGCGAGGCGGGGTGTCACAGGTAGCTTGTTTAATAAGAGATTCTTATTCAGTTTCTTTTACTAAAAGAGTTGATATTTATTAAAAGAAGTCTTTTATCTATTCTGGATGGATGGATGGAAACCTGTATTTAATCAAACCAAAGATGTACTCACTGCTTCACCCCGAATTAATTAATAACTCTGAAAGGTTGAATGCTTATCACTCTAACAAGGCGTATCTTTAGTTTTTAAGACTAGGTCATATTAATCAGGATAGGATTCAAATATCGGTGAAAGACGATCCTTTGGAATCTCTGGAGGAGGTACGTCTTCTTCAATGTGAGTCATGTCTTGAGGGTAAGATGACTAAGTAGCCTTTAAAGCTAAGGGTACTAGGGCTCAGGAACTCATAGAAATTATGCATACCAACGTATGTGGACCCATGAACGTCGTAGTACTAGGAGGGTTCGAGTATCATGTCTCTTTTATAGACGATTACTGAAGGTATAGATATGTGTACCTAATGCATTGCAAGAGTGAAACCTTTGATAAGTTCAAAGAGTATCGTGCAGAAGTAGAAAAGCAATTGGGTAAATCCATAAAGATACTTCGATTTGATCGAGGTGGTGAATACCTCTCTGATGAATTTCTAGGACATCTTGTAAAGAATAGGATACTATCCCAATTGACTATACCTGGTACTCCACAACAGAATGATGTAGTCGAAAGGAGAAACAGGACCTTATTAGATATGGTTCGGTCCATAATGAGTTATTCAATGCCACCCTTATCATTTTGGGGATATGCACTACACACGACATGCTACATTCTGAACCAAGTTTCAAGTAAATCAATTCCCAAGACTCCGTATGAATTGTGGTGTGGCAGGAAGTCCTCCTTTGGACATATGAGAATATGGGGCTGCCCAGCACATGTACTGGATGGGGATGCGAAGAAGTTAGAACCAAGATCAAAATTGTACATATTTGTAGGCTATCCTGAGGGAACTAAGGAAGGTCTATTCTACAACCTGAAGGAACAAAAAGTCATTGTATCAACTCATGTGAAGTTCCTGGAGGAAAGTCACATGAATGTCTTTAAGCCTCGAGGCAAAATAGTGCTAGAGGAGTTATCGAATGATAGAATTGCTCCACAGGTTTTGGTCTTGGACGCAAGTCTAAGTTCCAGTGAAAGACCTATAGATGATGAATAATTTAGGGTGCTTCGTCGTAATGAGAGGGTTTCAAGGAAACCAAATTTCTTCATATATGATGCTGAGGTATACCAGGCAAGGCTCATGAGCATAAGGATGATCCGGTTATCTATGATGAAACTATAAATGATGTTGATTCTAAATCTTGAAAACAGGCCATGAACAATGAGATAGATTCTATGAAATCCAACTCTGTTTGGGAACTTGTGGATCTACCAGATGGGATAAAATCCATTAGATGTAAGTGGGTCTACAAAAGAAAGAAAGATGCGGAAGAGAGAGTTGAAAATTTCAAGGCTAGACTTGTGGTAAAGGGATACACGCAAAAGACTGAGATCGATTACGATGAAACCTTTTCGCCTGTTGCTATGCTAAAGTCTTTTCGTATTCTTCTGTCTGTTACTACGGCTCTCGACTATAAGATCTGACAAATGGACGTCAAAACAGCATTCTTGAATGGCTATCTTGAGGAAATTATATATGATACAGCCCAAAGGATTTGTGGTAAAAGGCCAAGAAAGAAAAGTTTGCAAGTTGCTTATATCCATTTATGGATTAAAGCAAGCATCCCACTCATGGAGCCAAAGGTTTGATCAAGCGATCAAAACATTCAGTTTTGAGCAGAATATTGATGAACCTTGTGTTTATAAACATATTAAGGACGGAAAGTAGTCTTTCTGGTACTATATGTCAATGATATACAGCTCATTGGGAATGATGTAGCGAATTTATCATCGATCAAAGTTTGGCTAAACCAACAATTTGACATGAAGGACATGAGAGAAGCTAATTATGTTTTAGGCATTCATCTCATTACAGATCAAAAGAACAAAATGATAGCGTTATCTCAATTTTCATAGATAGACAAGATAATTAACAAGTATGCAATACAAGAGGCAAAGAAAGGTTCACAACCTTTTATTGCTGGTATAACTCTTTCATTAGATGACTGTCCCAAGACATCGGAAGAAAGAAAGCGTATGAGTAAGGTCCCTTATGCATCCACTATGGGTAGCCTTATATACACTATGCTTTGCACTCAATCGGATATTTGCTTTACGGTAGGTATGGTGAGTTGATATCAAGCGAATCCTAGAACCAAGCACTGGCTTGCAGTAAAGTATATACTCAAGTATCTTAAGAGAATAAGGGATTATATGGTAGTGTATTCTGGAGGAGACCTAACACCCATAGGATACACGGATTCAATCTTCCATACTTGTAAGGATTCGAGGAAGTCAATATCAAGATCAGTATTCTTTCTTGGAGGAGGCGCCATTGTGTGGAAGAGCATGAAACAGGATTGCACGGCTAACTCTACGATGGAGGCTAAGTATGTGGCTACGGCTGAGGTATCTAAAGAAGCGATTTGGCTCCGTAAGTTCTTTAGAGACCTTGAGGTCATTCCAGATTTTGACTAGCCTATCACACTTTATTGTGATAATAGTGGGGCTATTGCCAACACGAAGGAATCTTAACACAACAAAAGAACTAAGCACATAGATCAGAGGTACCACATAATTAGAGGGTACGTGAAAACAGGACAAGTGAATGTATGTAAGGTAGCGTCTAAGGACAACATTATCGACCCCTTTACTAAGACTTTGGTGGCTAGAACCTTTAAGAGGTATGTTGAGGTGATGGGGATGCAAAACATAGCACATCTACTGGCTTAGGGCAAGTAGGAGATTGTTAGGAAATGCCTTAAGCATGAAAGACATTTTAATATATTTCATTTATTTTGAACTGAATAATAAAATTTTATTTAGAGATTATTCATTACATTGCTGTTTGTCCTCATATTATTTACATGTTAAAGTAGATGTAAGCAAATATGGCTCATTGAATACTTATGTTAAAACTGTTAGAATGTTGCATGTAATGGACTTTTGTATGCAAGAAGATAATGTTTTAAAGTAAGCAGTCTAAATTATGGTCTGTAGACTATGGGGTTAGACCGAGCATCTAGCTCATATTAGGATTATTATGTTGTCTAAAGCCATGGTGGGGACGGTTTGTCTTGACTGTCCAGAGCAAAGACTCCTGAGTAGAGACATAGATATGTTGTTTATTGTGACATATTAGACTGGGACTAAAGGGTGATTGATCTATGTAGTCCACTATGAGTGGATCAATTTGCCTTTAATGTTCATTATGCAATAATCTTATTCTTGAGTAAATGAACTACTTCATGTACATGACTTGTGTACTTTGATGTTCCGATGGCTAAAGCGTCTCAGAGGTAGTAAGCTTATAGATCGTTTCGTTGGGTACATGACTTGTATATGATGGAGAATTTTTTTACAGATATTGGAATCATAGTTCTAATAAGGAGTTAAGGGTATCTTCTTAAAGGCATAATACTGAATGTGAAAATAGACAAGGCCTTAGGTCGTCTACTTGGTGGATGACTTCTTATTCACATGGTGAATAATCATTTTCTTATCCAATAGTATAATGGAACTTTAAGATAGCTTGATCAGTAGGTTGAACAGACTTTGACCTAAGGCTGATCATAGATATCATATGAGGGTTTTGCATACATGACAAGGTCATTGGATAATAGCTCATCATAGGCTTTCGTAATACGGTATATAATTAAGAGTTTAGTTTCAGGTTTATAGTGGTGTAACTCTGAAATTAGTGAACATATAATTGAGTTCTTCGGTACAGAATAATGATCATATAGATTCACGAGAGCCAGATTATATATGTCTAATTGGTCCTTCTACTAGCTCTACATAATTCCTAAACGGATAGCAAATTGACCGGGGTATACTTGCTAGCTAGTTGTCTTGCATGGATATAGGTAGTGTGCACATAGGATAAGGATGGTAGACAAGATTCTCTCCTATTGAATTTGAATTTTGTTTTGGATAAGAGATTACACAATTATTCAAATTCCAAATACAGTTACCATGATTTTATTTGAGTTAAAATTAGGGTTGTGGAAAATTATTCATGAGGACAAAAAATTTGAAATATAAGTTTTTTGTGGAGTTTGAAATTTGAAATTTGAAATTTAAATTTTTAATTTGAAATTTGAATTTGAAATTTGAATTCGAAATTTGAATTCGAAATTTAAATTTGAAGTTTGAATTTTTTGAAATTTGAACTTTGAAATTTGAATTCAAATTTTGAATCACAAAATCTTGTTGTAACCGAATTTTTGTGGATAATGCCATAAGGGAATTCGGTTTTAATGTGGAAAAGGGAAAGAAAAAATCTTATTTGAATCCTAATTGAATTTTTAATCACAATCCCTCAAAGGTGGCAGAATTTATTAAAGGGACTTATCCCTAAGAGAATTCGGATTTTGTTTGGATAAGGATGAATGAAAATTCAAGTTTCAATCCTATTTGAATTTTAAACCTCTCCCTCACAAAATGTCCAAAAATCTTTGTGGATAAGCCTAAGGGAAATTCAGATTTTTTGTGGATAAGGGTGAGATGAAATTCAAACTAGAAAATCCTATTTAAATTTTGATATTTCTCATACCTGGAAGGCCAAATCTAGACATGCCTCTTGGCACAAGAGTGAATCGGTTTTTATGGATAAATGAGGAGATAAAATTCAAGTTAAAATCATGTTTGAATTTTGAATGCAAAATCTCAAAGGGTGGCTGAATCTTCCCTTGATTTTGGCCTATGGAGAATTCAGATTTTGTGTGGAAGGAAGGGAGAAAATCTTCTCTTGGTCTAATTCAAATTCAAGAGATCACCTCATGCAAGTCTATAAATAGGAGTCCTACCACTCCAGTTTTCTCAGACCACAGACTCTCAGGTGAGCAGACTTATTGTTGCACAACTCACCGTGACAATAAGTTCTTTAGAGATCTGGGTGTTCGGAAGTGTGACAACCGAGAAATTTTACTGTTCTTGGAAAATATATACATCGTATAAATGTAATGATTTTTATGTTTAAATTATAAAAGGTATGATTTAATATTGGTTAGAACGCCATAAAATTTTCTAACAATGTTAAAGGAAAGGAATTCGGGGATAGAAAATTTTATTGAACCCAAAATTAGACAAACCATACCATTTTTTGGTATCAAAACCCCAGATGTATATTGAGGTTCACTAAAAGACGAAAGACTTACGCCCAAATTTTTAGTCGAACCAGAGTGAATTAAGGAAAACCAATCACACGGACTGCCTCAGAAAATCGTCTACGTGATTTCGGTAAAATACCGTTCGATTTGACTTTTGATCAAAAGTTTGACCAAGATAATATGTTGAGGGAGAGTCTATGGTGTATAACATTCATAAGAATTTTAAGTTACACAATGATCTAAGGGCTAGGGTTTAAAGGCACTTTGATCCAATGGCTAGGATTCAAAGTCAACTCAAAAAATTAAAGATCAAACTTAAAAAAATTCAAGAAATTTCTAGTAAGGCTAGGTGGCGGATTTTGGTGGAGAAATTAGAAAAAAAAATCAGCAAAAATTTTATTCTTTGAAAAGAATCCCTTAAAAAGTTGCAAAATGGCCCTTGAAATGTGCCAAATTACCCAAGAATCTTTGCAACTTGATCCCTTATCTTCTTAGCCATAAATTACACAGTTTTAACTTGTAAAAAACAGAAAACATTCAACAAAATTATAGCCATTTCTGCCCTGTTTAGCCGTGAACCTCACCCCTCGCTAAGCTAAATTTTCTTCAAAAATCTTCCATCAATCTTGTGCAAAATCCATCCCTAACTCCAAGTGAACATCAAAGTGAGTTAAGCCTCAAGTTGTAAGCTCTTTCCCCTTATTTTTCTACATAAATCTGTGGGTCATTCATGGCTTAGAAGGGTGAAAAATTTTGGTGAAAACCTTATTGTTTTGGCGTTGCTAGTGTGTGTGCTAGTTAAGGAACATTGTGGAAGCTTGAAACATAAAGTTTTGAGTGTGTTTCAAGTGGAAAATCTATAGGCTAAAGGTGTTGGATTTTGAGTAATAGTTTTCTTTGTTCATGATTTAAAAGTGAGCATTGATATGAAATGGAATTAAGAAAGGAAATGGAACTTGAAAACAACAAAATTTATGCATGTTTCCTCGAGAAATCTGTGTAGTATGGTCATGAAATTTAAGCCTTTGTATTGATGATTTTTGTTTACAAATGTGGTGTTAATATGTAATGGAATTAAGAAATTGAATTAGAGTTAAAAAATACAAAAATTTAGGTGTGTTTCTTTAAGGAAATATGTGTGATATGGTGGGGGGGGGAGGGGGATGTGAATGAAAAGTTCGGTTTGATTAGGGTAGTTTGGTTGATCCAAAAACATGGGAATGTGAGTGATTGTTAGGAAGAAATTATAAGCAAAAAAATTTTAAATTTGGTGCTTGAATTTTAATCAAAACCGTGGCTAGGGTGGTATGAGAAATGGGAAATTATGTGAGGCAATCGTGAGGTAGGAATGTGGATAAAAACCGAGGTCGAAAATAGGTGAAAATGAATCAAAACGTCGTTAGAACCGACTAGGGTTTTGTAGAAATTTTATATAAAAATTTTGAGTTTTACGTAAAAATTAGGCCTCTGGTTTAGTACTTGGCAGGTACCGAGATTTTGAGGCGTTACCTAAACATCGGGAATCTAAAAATTAAGCGAAAACACTACCAAAATTTTTATTACAGGCCGAAGGGTATTTTAGGAAATCAGGGGTAAAATAGGGTTGGGAATTAAAAACCCGAGCCCTTTCAGAAACATAGGTCGGGGAAAAGACAAGAGACGTTTTCACAATTAGTGAAATGTCCATCCAGAGCCCCGAAATGTAAGAAAAAGTAGATGGACAACCGAGGGTCGGAATAATACCACCTGAGGGTCCGGTGAATAGTAACCAAAACATTTCGGTAATTAAGGTTGTAAAAGCTCGGTAAAGTCTAAGAAAAATTATTATATGATTTTTGGGTTTAGAATATCCCGTTAAAACACTAAAGAGAAAATTTAACGACCCAAGGCCCCATCAGGGGTAAAATGGTCATTTTAACCAAAATTTTCCAAAACATTAGAAAAAGACGTTATGGCCTTAGAATGATTTAAATAAAATTTTAAAGGCCAAAATTACATTCTAAGTCCCAGAAAAGTAGAAATATCTCACTAAGGACGAAATGGTTATTTTGTCAAAAATTAGGGGTAAAATGGTCATTTTGTTGAAAGTTAGGAAAAAGGACGTTAAGGCCAGAATGGAACCCTAAGGCCTTAATTAAGGTTTTAATAACCAAAACCACAACCTAAGTATAAGATAAGTGAAAAAGGTTCACTAGGGGCAAAATGATCATTTTTCCAAAAGTTAAGTACAAAATGGTTATTTTCCCAAAAGTTAACAAAAAGGTTGTAAATGAAATATTAGACCTCTAAATGCATCGTTAGGGACCCAAGTTTAGAAATTTTACGTTTTTATTTCATTTTAAACATAAAATGAATAATAAAAATAATAGCGAATTATTTTGGTTATAGGGACCCAACTAAAAGGCAACGAAAGAACATCGGTTGACCCCAGGAAGGGAACGCTAGCAGGATACCTGTAAGTTCAGACATTTTATTGTCTGCAATATGAATTTATGTAATATATTTGTACACTATGTAGATATGTAAAGTATGCATCCAGGTGCTATATGCACACTAACGTAGAAATTAAAATACCCATAAATAAAGAAAGAAATGTAAAGGGTTCCAGACCTAGGAGGCAGTAATAATGCCACCGATTAGGAACCACATGAAAGAGAGCAATGAACCACTTCTAGCGTACCGGCCTCCCTCTCAGGTGGAGGTTCCTCAGGTTATGTTATGCTATGTTCATGTCAAGTAGACTGTAGAGAATTGGCCAGCAAGTCGCTCCCCAGAGTCCCTCTCATTCATATGCGCACTACGGTGCAACCAAATCATGGGGTCTAAAACTAGAACATAATACAAGATAATGATATAAGACTTAAACTTTGCCCATAACTGAGCATAATTAAGTCTAACATGTACTAAAAGTATATCTGATATACCAAGTTAGGGTCTATGGTTTACGATACCTGTCTTTATGTTTAAACTTACTGAGCCTGTCGCTCACAAGTCTATTCATGTTATAGGTAAGTAACCTGTACGAAAGTAGGTTTGGATACACGAGGGGCGAGATCATCATCTGTCCCAGGGACTGGGCGAGGGAATGGTCCTGCTACTAGTTTTCTGCTAAGCTGAGTTAAAAGGATTTTGGAAACAATATATTATGATGTAAATTAAGTACGACGATATAAAATATGTATTTTAGTAAATGTTTAATGACGTTCAAATTTCAAGTTCAGGAAAAAAAAATTCACTATTTTCACAATAAAATAGAATTTCAAAATAAGTTATAAAACAAGAAATGTAAGTCAAAAGTAAGTTGTCAGTAACCCAATGAGGTGACAATCTATCATAATTAGCGTCAGAGCTCGACTGTGATAGTATTGTTGGCCTCTACATAGGGTGGGCTGCCATAGGAAGAAGACTAGCAGTGCTAGCATACCGATCGAGGATCCAAGTGCCTACACACTCTATCATCCGGGAATTGGAGAATAGTAGAGAGGGCTAGTTGGTTGAAGCCCTCTGGTCATTCTCCTCTTGCAGTTTTGGCGTCCTCTGAAGGTTTGAGTATTATTATTGTTAGTTTATTATATATGACATCATGAGATATTTAACGATCTTTAAAAACTTTTGTAATTACGTTATGCATATTTTATTGATTTTTCCTACAATTGGTATCAGAGCCAGGTCATGATTATGTCATGTACATAAATTAGGCAATAGGTTAGTTTTTTTTTTAATATATGGATTTGATATTTAGAGAGTGGTATTCTAGGAGTCCTTTATATTGTTATCTTGAAATTTGTATGTAGTATATGGTTATTTTAATTTTTAGAATTATTATAAGCATGCTTAATTTTGTCGGTTATGATTCCTTAGAATTTAGAAAAATTGTATATAGAAATTTTTATGTAATCATTGGAGCAGTTTATAATCACCGTAATTTTCCTATAGATTTTAATTTTTAGTCTCTTGCATTTTTTTTTTTAAAGATTAGAATTTTGTATACCGGAAACGGAATAGGAAATTTTATGTAATTATTCTTAGAGGAGATTGAAGATAAAAGACCAAAATTTATTTTTTCCCAAAGTTAAATTTGATTTGAAGATTGAAATTTTATTTGTGTAGAAAATTCTAATTTAATTTGGATTCAAATTAATTTTCAGAGTCCTAATGAGTAAATTGAAATATGACACAAAAATCGAGGACCGACCCCTCGGGACGGGTCACCGGCCTTAGTGGGGTTGCAACCCCTGCCCTCGGGCAGGATGGGGCTGCGACAGTCCCTGTATTCAGTTTAATAAGGAACCTTATATCGGTAGCTTGTTTAATAAGAGATTCTTATTCAGTTTCTTTTACTAAAAGAGTTGATATTCATAAAAATAAGTCTTTTATCTGTTCTAGATGGATAGATAGAAACCTGTATTTGATCAAACTAAAGATGTACTCACTGCTTAACACCGAATTAACTAATAACTCTAAAAGGTTGAGTGACAACTGGGAAATTCTGGTATTCTCAGAAGAAAATGTACAAATGTATGTATATAACAATTTGTACTATTTAAATAATGAAATGAATGTATTTATATTATTTAGAATGTATTAAAATATTTTAACAATACTACGAGTAAGAATTCAGTGTTGATAAAGTTCACTGAATTGAAACGGGTGAAACGATGCCAAAAACGGCATTGAAAACCTAATCGGCGCATTATGGTGCACTAAAAAGATGAAAAACTTTCGGGATTGATTTTGATCAAACGGAAGCAATATAAATTGATCCGACTGCAAAGGAGACCTCAGGAACCCGCCAGGATGATTTCAGGAAAATTTCGGCTCGAACCGACATCGGTCAAAAAGTAGTCGAATTAATATAAATAGTAAAGTCAAAGTCAAAATTTTTACTTTACATTTATGACATCATAAAGCCATTTATTTAATGGATTAAATATGGTGGTTGGTGGCATTAATGGCCAAGAATTGATTTTGCTTTTGATCTAAAGGCCTAGATTTTACCAAAAATTAGCCAAATTATTTTTGTGAAAATATGGAAAGAAATGGCATGAAATATGTTGAATTTTCATTGGTTGGAAGCTAAATTAATTGGTTTCCTTGTTACTTAAGTCAGCAAAGTTTGAAACAAAGGCACCCGTAGCTTATTCAAAGCCAAAACAAAGAAAAAAATTATCTAAGTGATTCCATAGAGAACCCACGAGCAACCAAGGAGAACCAAGCCAAACCTTCAAGTTTTCTTCACAAAAGTGGTAGCAAACTCTTCATTGAAGTCAAGGGAAGCAAGAAATCAAGGTAGCTATCTTTGGTTTGCATTTTTTCTCGCTTTTTTATTGAAAAATCTGTGGGTTTGATGGCTTGAAGAATGAGAAAATTTGTGATTATTTGGTTGATTTGATGCTTGGGTTTTGTTAATGGTTTAATTAGAAGAAAAACCATGCATTTTGTTTCAAGAAAAACAAAGTTTTGGTTGGTTTTTCAATGGTAAAACCGTGGGTTACCTATGTGTTTGATGATGGATTCATTGTTGTTTAAGTGTTGTAATGTTTTAAATCATGTTTTGGATTAAAGGAAAGCATGGTTTGCATGGTTTGCATGGTTAGAAAGCTTGGAAAAATTTTGGTATCTAATAACCCTAAAATGGCCGTGTGGTGTAATTAGGATTTGGTGAACATTTTTGCATGATTAACTTGATATTTGGATAGTTTAAATCATGTATTGAATTATGGAAATGTTGGTTATGAAGTTGAAAGCATAAAACAAAATATTATGCATGTTTTTACCTAAAATGGCCGTGGGTTATGTGTGTTGAAAAACCCTAAGAAATTGTATTTAAAGTGTGAGAAATTGGCTTGAAAATGTGCTAGGTAATAGCCTTTGAATAGCCTAAAATTTGGTTGAAAGATTGAAAAGTTTTGGTTAGGTTTTGAGTATGAAAACCGTGGCTAAACCTAAGGGTAAAATTGAAAGAATTTTGTTGAATGTGGTTCAAAATGTGAATTGGAAATTGTGTGAGCTTTTATATAAAAGTTTGGGAAACTTTTACATAAAATAGGACTTTGGTATAGTACGTGACAGGTACACATGGTTCGAGGCGTACCTAACGCCGGTAGCCTTAAATTTATGCCGAAATACTGCCGAAATTTTGAAAAACGGCATTTAGGGTAAAAAGGAAATCGATAGTAAAAGTTTAGGGTCAGGTCGGAAGTCTTTAAAGGAAAATTGAATAAGGGAAATCTAAGGGGTGGTTTATGAATAGTAACCCATCCCCTTAAAAATGTAAAACACGAGTGAAACTAAAAAACCGACTCCGAGGGGGGGCATTTTTGGGAAACGTAGTAAAGGTTCGAGTCGGGTACGGAAAATCCGAGTCTCAGAGACCTAAATCGGGAAAGTCTAGATGAACGTTCTAAATATTAGTAAAACGTCCATTTGAGACTCCGAAACGAGAGAAAATCACTAAACCGACGTAAGGGTCGGAATAGTGCTTCTCGAGGGTCGGGAAGGTGAAAAGTGGAAATAAAATAAAAACGAACCCGGTAATGAATAGAAAAGAGTCAGAAAAGTTCCTGAGAGCCAAAAGTGCAGTCTAGATGGAGAAAATCCCGTCAGGGGCATAATTGTAATTTTGCCAAAATGTATGGGTAAAATCATAATTTTTCAAAAGTTGAGAAAAATAGGGAAAATGATAAATAAAACCTAAAAAGTTATAAATAGGTTTTATTTAAGCTTTTTAATAAAAAAAAAATAAAAGATATAAATGGAAATGAAATTAACAGACAAGGTTTTGTCTGTATGATCCCAAAATCGACCCACAAGGAGAGCGATTAAAGATCCAGGAAAGAAAAGGGGAAGAAATGGATAAGGTAAGTTCAGACATTTACCTGTCTGCAATATGTAGCATTATTATTGTTAACTTTGATGTACTAACTATAAGTTAGGTACATATGTGCTACGGGAACTATTATAGAATAGAGAGAGACGCAATGTGCTACGGGCACTATTGAAATAGGACACATAATAAATTATGCTTCAGGCACTAGAAAGAGGTTAATGAAACTCACTCATGTGAAATTAAAATGTGAACCATTCCTAACCACGGGGCAATATGAAGTCACTGGGTTAGAACTTTAAAAAGTCGGTAGTCAAACCACTTTTGATGTATCAGCCTTCCGTACAGGGAGGTAAATTTTGCCTTCGGGGCTATGATGATGAGATTAAGGCTGTGGAGGTCAGCACTAATGTACCGCTCACAGTCATGTACAACTTTGCCTTCGGGGCTATAATGATGAGATTAAGGCTGTGGAGGTCAGCACTAATGTACCGCTCCCAGTCATGTGCACTAAAATGGTACTGCCAACCTGAGCTCAAAACTAGAACATAAATAAAGATAATTACCTAAAACTGAAACTATGTCATAATTGAGCATAAGACAGTTTCGTGAGAGTACTAACACTGTGGTTGATGTACTGTTGATATACTGTGTTGTGGTCAAAGTTACTATTCATGGTGAATAGTAGTTAAAGTTACTATTCATAGTGAATAGTGGTCAAAGTTACTATTTATGATAAATAGTACTATTCATAGAAATTCTATTTCTTGCATATTTGAACTTACTGAGCCTGTAGCTCACTATTTTTGTTTATATTGTAGGTAAGCAACCAGCCCATTAGCTTTGTATGACTGGATGGCGAACAGGATAGCGAGTGTCAAATGGGGTGGGAAGTCAAGGGATATGGTTCTGTCAGAATCTTTCCGCTGAGCGATAACAGAGAAAGGAAAGAGAAACAGTTCTTTTGTAATAATATATATTTTGCGAAAGTACTGTATTATGTAAATTACTTTGTACTTGTAAATAAAGTGATTAGTGGATAATGTTTTACATAATATTTTTAAAAAAATCCCCCAAAAATGTCATGTTTTATAAGAGAGATAGATTAGCCGGCGACCCATGAGAGTACAATCTATTATAGTTAGTTATAAAACTTAACTGTAATAGTATTGTATGATCCCTACGAAGGGCGGGTTGCCACATGTTGAATGTTTCTTACTCTAACAAGGCGTATCTTTGGCCTTTAAGACTTATTCATATTAATCAGGATAGGATTCAAAGATTTGTGAAAGACGGTCCTTTGGAATCTCTGGAGGAAGTACGTCTTCCTCAATATGAGTCTTGTCTAGAGGGTAAGATGACTAAGAGGTCTTTTAGAGCTAAGGGTACTAGGGCTCAAGAACTCTTAGAAAATTGTGTATATCAATGTATGTAGCCCCATGAATGTCATAGCATGAGGAGAGTTCCAATATTATGTCTCTTTTATAAACGATTACTCAAGGTATAGATATGTATACCTAATGCATCGCAAGAGTGAAACCTTTGACAAGTTCAAAGAGTATCGTGCGGAAGTGAAAAAGCAATTGGGTAAATCCATAAAGATACTTCAATCTGATCGAGGTGGCGAATACCACTCCGATGAATTTCTAGGATATCTTGTAGGGAAGGGGATGCTATCCCAAGTGACTACACCTGATACTTTACAACAGAATGGTGTAGTTGAAAAGAGAAACAAGACCTTATTGGATATAGTAAGGTCCATGATGAGTTATTCAATGCTACCGTCATTATTTTGGGGATATGCACTACAAACGGCATGCTACATTCTGAATCAAGTTCTAAGTAAATCAATTCCCAGGACTCCATATAAATTGTGGCATGGCAAGAAGTCCTCCCTTGGACATATGAGAATATAGGGCTGCCCGGCACATATACTGAATAGGGATGCGAAGAAGTTGGAACCAACATCGGAATTATGCATGTTTATAGAGTATCCTAAGAGAACTAAGGAAGGTCTATTCTACAACTCGAAGGAACAAAAGGTCATTGTATCAACCCATGCGACATTCTTGGAGGAAAGTCACATGAATGACTTTAAGCCTCAAAGCAAAATGGTACTAGAGGAGTTATCAGATGATAGAACTACTCCATAGGTTTCGGTCCTGAACGCAAGTTCGAGTTCTAGTAAAAGACCTAAAGACGATCAACAATTTAGGTTGCTTCGTCGTAGTAGGAAGGTTTCAAGGAAACCTAATTTCTTCATGTATGATGCTGAGGTATACCAGGCCGAGACTCATGAGCATGAGGATGCGAAACATAGTACATCTACTGGCTTAGGGCAAGTGGGAGATTGTTAGGAAATGCCCCAAGCATGAAAAACATTTTAATGTATTTCATTTATTTTGAACTGAATAATAAAATTATATTTAGAGGTTATTCATTACATTGTTGTTTGTCCTCATATTATCTACATGTTAAAGTAAATTTAAGCAAATATGGCTCACTGACTACTTATGTTAAAACTGTTAGAATGTTGCATGCAATGGACTTTTGTATGTGAGAAGATAATGTTCTAAAGTAAGTAATCTAAATTATGGTCTGTAGTTTATCGGGTTAGACCTAGCATTTAGCTCATGTTAGGATTATTATGTTGTCTAAAGCCATGGTGGGGACGGTTTGTCTTGATTGTTCGTAGCAAAGACTCGCGAGTAAAGACATAGATATGTTGTCTGGTGTGACATATTAGACTGAGACTAAAGCGTGATTGATCTATGCAGCCCACCGTAAGTGGATTAATTTGCTTTTGATGTTCATTATGCAATAACTTTAATTTTGAGTAAATGAACTACTTTATGCATATAACTTGTATACTTTGATGCTCCAATGGCTAAAGCATCTAGAGGTAGTAAGCTTATAGACGGATTTGTTGGGTACATAACTTGTATACAATGGAGGGTTTGTTTAAAGATATTAGTATCATAACTCTAATAAGGAGTTAAGGGTATCCTCTTAAATGCATTATACTGGTTGTGAAAATGGATAAGGCCTTAAGTCATCTGCTAGGTGGATGACTTCTTATTCACATGGTGAATAATCGTTTTCTTATTCGGTAGCATAATGGAACTTTAAGATAGCTTGATCAGTAGGTTGAACGGACTTTGACCTAAGGCTGATCATTGATATCATATGAGGATTTTGCATACATGACAAGGTCATTGGACGATAGCTTGTTATAGGCTTTCATAATACGGTATATAATTAGGAGTTCAATTTAAAGTTTATAATGGTGTGACTCTGAAATTAGTGATCATATGATTGAGTTGTTCGGTACAGAATAATGATCATATGAATTCACGGGAGCCTGATTATATATGTCAAATTGGTCCTTCTACTAGCTCCACATAATTCCTAAACGGATAGTAAATTGATCGGGGTATACTGGCTGGCTGATTGTCTTGCATGAATATAGGTGGTGTGCACATAGGATAAGGGTAGTAGACAAGATTCTCTTCTATTGAATTTAAATTTTGTTTTGGATAAGAGATTACATAATTATTTGAATTCCAAATAAAGTTACCATGATTTTATTTGAGTTTGAATTAGAGTTGTAGAATATTATCTAGTGAGGACAAAAAATTTGAAATACAAGTTTTTTATGGAGCTTGAAATTTGAAATTTAAATTTTGAATTTGAAATTTGAATTCAAAATTTAAATTTGAAATTTGAATTTGAAATTTGAATTCGAAATTTAAATTTGAAATTTGACTTTGAAGTTTGAATTTTTTGAAATTTGACCTTTGAAATTTGAATTCAAATTTTGAATCACAAACTCTGGTTGTAACCGAATTTTTGTGGATAATGCCATAAGGGAATTTGGTTTTAATGTAGATAAGGAAGAGGAAAATCTTGTTTGAATCCTACTTGAATTTTGAATTCCAATCCCTCAAAGGTGGCCGAATTTATTAAAGGGATTTATTCCTAGGAGAATTCGGATTTTGTTTGGATAAGGATGAATTAAAAATTCAAGTTTCTATCCTATTTCAATTTTGAATCTCTCCCTCACAAAATGGCAGAAAATCTTTATAGATAAGCCCAAGAGAAATTCAGATTTTTTGTGGATAAGGGTGAAATGAAATTCAAACTAGAAAATTCTATTTGAATGTTGATTCTCTTTACACTTGGAAGGCCGAATCTAGACATGCCTCTTGGCACAAGAGTGAATAGATTTTTGTGGATAAATGAGGAAATAAAATTCAAGTTAAAATCTTGTTTGAATTTTGAATGCAAAATCTCCAAGGGTGGCCGAATCTTCCCTTAATTTTGGCCTATGGAGAATTTGGATTTTGTGTGAAAGGAAAGGAGAAAATCTTCTCTTGGTCCAATTCAAATTCAAGAAATCATCTCATACAAGTCTATAAATAGGGGTTCTATCACTCCAGTTCCCTCAGACCATAGATTCTTTGGTAAGCAGGCTTATTGTTGCATAACTCACCATGATAATAAGTTCTTTAGAGATCTGGGTGGTCGGAAGGAGACTAACAGTGCTAGTATATCGATCGAGATTCCGAGTGCCCACACACTCTGCCATCCGGGAGTTGGAGAATAATAGAGAAGGCTAGTTGGTTGAAGCCCTTCAGTCATTCTCCTCATGTAGTTTTGGCGTCCTCTGAAGGTATGAGTATTATTATTGTTAGTTTATTATATATGGCATCATGAGATATTTAATTATCTTTGAAATTTTTTGTAATTCCGATATGCATATTTTATCGATTTTTCCTATAATATTTATAATCAGTATGCTCAAATTAGTCAATTGAGCACAAAAAGTGAATTATGAACAGAAAACACTTAGTGTCAGGAAATTAGTCGAGATTACCTTTGCTTGACATAAAACTGTATTTGAGCACAAAAAGTGACTTCGGAGCAAGAAACACGTAGCATCCAGAAATCGGTCGAGACATTTAATCAAACTCTCAAAAGGAGAGTTATTTTGCATCGAAAAGAATTGGTAATAAATATCAACCATAGTTTTAGTAACTAACGATGTCAGTGACTTAAAAACAAGTATTAATGAGATGCGTAATGATTACAGGTAGACACCTGTATCACAATAAGGGCACAGTATAAATTTGTCTACAAGACAGGTAAATACAACTCTACCTATAACATGGATGAAAATGTTTTCATACAATTATTTTTGTTAGGAAACGCCTTAAGTATTAGAGACATTTTGATGTATTCATTTTGAACTGGATAATAAAATTATACATAGAGGTTATTCATTACATTGCTATCTGTCCTCGTCTTATTTACATGTTAAAATAAATGTAAGCAAATATGGCTCACGACTGCTTGTATTAAAACTGTTAGAACGTTGCATGCAATGGACTTTTGTATGCGAGAAGACAATGTTCTAAAGTTAGCAGTCTAAATTATGGTCTGTAGTCTATGGGGTTAGACCGAGCATCTAACTCATGTTAAGACTATTATGTTGTCTAAAGCCTTAGAGGGGACGGTTTGTCTTGACTGTCTGGAGCTGGACTCCCAAGTAGAGTCATGGATATGTTGCTTGGTGGTGACATATTAGACCAGGACTAAAGTGTGATTGATCTACGTAGTCCGCTATGAGTGGATCAATCTGCTTTTGACGTTCATTGTGCAATAACCTTAATCTTGAGTAAATGAACTACTTCATGTATATGACTTGTGTACTTTGATGTTCCAATGGCTAAAGCGTCTCAGAGGTAGTAAGCTTATAGACCGGTTCGTTGGGTGCATGACTTGTATACGATGAAGGGTTTGTTTGCAGATATCGGAATCATAGCTCTGAGGAGTTAAAGGTATTCTCTTAAAGGCATTATACTGAATGTGAAAATGGACAAGGCCTTGGGTCGTCTGCTGGGCGGATGACTTCTTATTCACATATGGTGAATAATCATTTTCTTGATTCGGTAGTATAATGGAACTTTAAGATAGCCTGATCAGTAGGATTAAACGGACTTTGACCTAAGGCTGATCATGGATATCATATGAGGGTTTTGCATATATGACAAGGTCATTGGATGCTAGCTTGTCACAGGCTTACGTAATACGGTATATAATTGGGAGTTCAGTTTCAGGTTTATAGTGGTGTGACTCTGAAATTAGTGATCATATGATTGAGTTGTTCGGTACAGAATGATGATCATATAGAATCACGGGAGCCCGATTATATATGTCCAATCAGTCCCTCTACTAGCTCCACATAATTCCTTAACTTTTGGCAAATTGATTTGTGTATGCTATTGGCTAGTTTATTATGCATGGATGGTGATGACACAGGATTAGGATGGTAGACAAGATTCTCTCCGGTTGGATTCAGATTTTGTTTTGGATAATAGAGTACACAATTATTCGAACTCCAAATAAAATTGCCATGATTTTATTTGAGATTGGATTGGAGTTGTAGAAAATTATCCATGAGAACAAGAATATGAAACACAACCGTTTTTGTGGAATTTGAAATTTGAATTTTGAAATTTGAAATTTGAATTTTGAAATTTGAAATTTGAATTTTGAATTTGAAATTTGAATTTGAAATTTGAATTTGAAATTCGAATTTGAAATTTAAATTTGAAATTTGAAATTTGAAATTTGAAATTTGAATTTGAAATTTGAATTTGACATTTGAAATTCAAATTTTGAATCACAGTCTAAGTAGGATTCGAAATTGTTGTGGAAAATCCACAAGGTTTGAAATTCGAATTTGAGTTGGATTTAGAGAGGATAATCTTGTTAGAATCCTACTTGAATTTTGAATCCAAATCCCAACAAAAGTGGGCGAATTTTTGGAGGATAATCCTCAATGGAAAATTCGGTTTTTTGTGGATAAGATTCAAGGGAAAATTCAAGTTTCAATCCTAGTTGAATTTGGATTCTCTCCTTCCCTAAAAGTGGCCGAAATTTTGGAGCCTTAATCCTAGGAAATTCGGTTATTTTTGGATAAGGTTGAGATGAGATTTAGCTTGAAAAATCCTAGTGGAATTTTGATTCTTCCTTATCCTAAAAGTGGCCGAAAATTTGGAGAAGATTTTCTCCTAAAGATTTCGGATTTTTTGGTTGAAAAAGGGAAATAAAATTCTAGTTAAAATCTTGTTGAGATTTGGATTGAATTTATCCTAGAAAAACTGAATTTAATTGTTAGGATTATCCTATGAAAAATTCGGATTTTTGGTTAAAGATAAGGGAGAAAATCTTTTCCTAGTCCAATTCGAATTCAGAGAATCACCTCATGCAGGTCTATAAATAGAGGTCCTGCCACTCCATTTCTCTCAGACCACAGACTCTCAGGTGAGCAGGCTTATTGTTGCACAGCTCATCGTGACAATAAAGTTCTTTAGAGATCTGGGTGGTCGGAAGAAGACTAGCAGTGCTAGCATACCGATCGAGGTTCAGAGTGCCCACACACTCAGCCATTCGGGAATTGGAGAATAGTAGAGAAGGCTAGTTGGTTGAAGCCTCCGGTCATTCTCCTCCTGCAAGATTGGCGTCCTTGAGGTATGAGTTTTAATTGTTGTTGGTTTATTGTATATGGCATCATGAGATATTTAACGATCTAAAAATTTTTATTGTTCCGCTGCGCCACTCTGATACGTTTTTACCGGTTTATTTTCCTACAATTGGTATCAGAGCCATCTCATGACTATGCCATGCACATAAATTAGACAATTACTTAGTCTTTTTATTTATGTATGGATTTGATATTTAGAGAGTTGCATTCTAGGGTTCCTTTATGTTGTTATCATGTATTATGTATAAAGTATGTGGTTATTTTAATTTTTGAATTATTATAAGCATCCTTGATTATATCGGTTATGGTTCCTTAGAATTTAGAAAAATTGTATCTAGGAATTTTTATGTAACCATGGGAACAGTTTAATTAACACTGTAATTTTCCCATGGATTTAATTTTGTCTTTTAGAATTTTTATGGATAGAATTTTGTACACCGGAAACGGTATAGGAATTTTTTATGTAATTATTCTTGGAGGAGATTGAAGATTGAAGACCGTAATTTATTTTTCCCAAAAGTTAAATTTAATTTAAAGATTGAAATTTTGATTGTGTGGAAAATTTCAATTTAATTGGGATTCAAATTAATTTTTGGAGATCCTAATAGGTAAATTGGAATATGACACGAAAATCGAGACACGACCCCTTGGAATAGGCCGACGGGCCTTAGTGGGGCTGCAGCCCCTGCCCTCGGGCAGGATGGGGCTGCGGCAGCCCCTATGCAGGCAAACATCACCCACGGCCGCAGGCTTGGCCTGCAGCCGAGGGTGGCGCAGCTTGCCCAAGGCTGGCCGCAGCCTGGGCGTGCAGCCTGCCGGCTGCTGCGCCCAGCCTGGGCGTGCAGCCTGGCACTGCAGGCTTAGCCTGCAGCCCGGCAGGGTTGCACAAGGGGCGGCCGTGGGCTGCCAGCCCCTCCGGGGTTGGTGGCTGCCCACGGCGGCTGCCGCCTTCGCGGGCGGCGGTGCGGCGGTCCAAAATTTGAAATTTTTGATTTTTAAATTTGAGATTTAATTTTAAATCATGTTTAAAAATATGTAATTGAAAATTTGAAATTTTTGAAATTACATATTATTATACATGATGATTAAAATTGTTTAAAATTTGAATTAGAAATTTAAATTTGAAATTTGAATTTGGAGTTTGAATTTGAAATTTAAATTTTTGGAAATTTAAATTTTAAATAATTCTTGGGATGAGAAATAAATGGAGAGGCTACATAAAGATGGATACAAGAAGACGGAACAAAATTCAAGACCCAAAGAATGCTTTGGATGGAATTTTGTAATCTTTATTTTCTTTGTTCTAGGATGGAACCATGGCTTGGTTATTCTGTCAATTATTTTTCTGTGATATGTCATGGATGTATAAATATGTATTGATGGATGTTTTGTATGCATATTTGATAACATGTCATATAGGATAGGTGAGTGCCGCTCATACTATATTGATCATACATAATTTGTCAAAACTTGCATGTTTTTCAAAATATTGAGTGGGAGAGGGTTTCAAACAAAACCCACGGCCTCCATTGTTGATCCATATGTGAAAGCATGGTAACGCCTCGCGTCAGTTTTGACCTGACCACACCCCTCGGTAGGTGTTTACCGCCGCCGGTATACTAGATTGGATCTCCTATGTGGAAAACGTGTTCGGGTGCGATCCTATTCATGACCACCCCTCGGTGGCTTGGTAGGACGTGGATCGGGCTACGTAAACAATGGTTATACACTCAAGACTCGTTTAGTTATTAACCTTCCCTAGAAGCTCTGTTAACTAAACTGGTGGCCAAATAAGCGGTTATTAATATATGTTTTAACCTTGGAGGATTTAAGGTAACATATATTAATTGGACGGGGTCCATGTTCCGGCTATTTGTTCTCATGACCACCCCTCGGTGGCTTGGGGCAATAGGTGCTGAGAATTACCGTTGCAATGCTACATGTTTTTTCAAGTTTCATGTAGGAACATACTTGTATGTTTTTATTTGCTAAATTATCTGTATATTTGCTTGGGCTTTGTCATGATGTCTAGTATAATTTTATTTCAGTTCAAAATGTCACCGACACCCCTCATTTCGATACTTACTGAAAATAAGTTGAATGGCGATAATTATAAAGACTGGAAAAGAAATCTATTAATAGTTCTCAGCTGCGAGAGACACAAGTTCGTACTAGACGAACCATGCCCACCTGGGCCCAAACCTGACACACCACTTGAGGAGGTCCCGGTTGCCTATAATCGTTGGAGAGAATCCAATGAGATAGCTCGATGCTACATCCTTGCTAGCATGACGAGTGCTTTACAAAAGTAGCATGAGACTTATCAAGTTGCTGGGGAGATCATGGATAATCTGGAGGACATGTTCGGAGGCCAAGAAAAATTGGCTCGACAGTCCGCTATCACCAGCATTATGAACTCTAAGCAAAAGGCGGGTGCTCCGGTGAAGGACCATATGATCACTCTAATGGGATTCTTCGCTGAGGCTGCCGAGAATGGTGCTGAGTTGGACTATAACACCCAGATCGAAATGGTGTTCAAGACTCTGTCTAAAGATTTTGTGGGGTTTAAGGCCGCATACAATCTGGCGACAAAGGAGTTAGGACTTACCGAGCTCATGAAGCAACTACAGACTTATGAGCGGATGATCAGGGATGAGGATACGGTCCGACCTAAAGGAGAGGCCAATTTGGTGGAATCTTCCAATCCCTCACGGAAGAGGAAGAGGCCAAATAAGAAGCAAGTGGCTTCCAGTTCTTCTAACCCTCCTGTCTCGGACGGGAAGAAGAAGAAGAAGAACAAGAAGCCAAAGGACCCTAAAAAGTCCAAATGCTTCCACTGTGGGAAGGTAGGTCACTTCAAGAAGGCTTGCCGGGAATTCCTAGCCTCCAAGGGCAAGGAAGGTAAGGAACTTCATTACTTAGAAGCGTGTTTGGTGGAAGAATCGAAAGACACATGGGTCATTGATTCGGGCGCCACTAATCCTGTTTGTGTTTCTATGCAGGGGTTCGTGGAAACGAGAAGTCTACATGATAGGAGCCTCTTGTTGCGGACTGGAGATGGTAGCTTTGTGGTGGCTGAGGCAGTGGGAGACATTCATCTTTATTTTGATCAATTTAGGTTTATTTTATTGAAAGACTGTTTTTATGTTCCTAATTTTAGGAGGAACCTTATATCGGTAGCTTGTTTAATAAAGGATTCTTATTCAGTTTCTTTTAGTAAAAGAGTTGATATTCGTAGAAATAAGACTTTTATCTGTTCTGGATGGATGGATGGAAACCTATATTTGATCAGACCAAAGATGAACTCACTGCTTGACACTGAATTAATTGATAACTCTAAAAGGTTGAAAGTTTCTCACTCTAACAAGGCGTATCTTTGGCATTTAAGACTTGGTCATATTAATCAGGATAGGATTCAAAGATTGGTGAAAGACGGTCCTCTGGAATCTCTGGAGGAGGTACGACTTCCCCAATGTGAGTCTTGTCTAGAGGGTAAGATGATTAAGAGGTCTTTTGGAGCTAAGGGTACAAGGGCACAGGAGCTCTTAGAAATTGTGCACACTGACGTATGTGGCCCCATGAACGTCACAGCACGAGGAGGGTTCGAGTACTATGTCTCTTTCATAGATGATTACTCGAGGTATGGATATGTGTATCTGATGCACCGCAAGAGCGAAACCTTTGATAAATTCAAAGAGTACCTTGCGGAAGTGGAAAAGCAATTGGATAAATCCATAAAGACACTTCGATCTGATCGAGGTGGCGAATACCTCTCCGATGAATTTCTAGGACATCTTGTAGAGAATGGGATATTATCCCAATTGACTGCACCTGGTACTCCACAACAGAATGGTGTAGCCGAAAGGAGAAACAGGACCTTATTGGATATGGTACGGTCCATGATGAGTTACTCAACGCTGCCATTATCATTTTGGGGACATGCTTTACAAACGGCGTGCTATATTCTGAACCAGGTTCCGAGCAAATCAATTCCTAGAACTCCGTATGAATTGTGGCGTGGCAGGAAGCCCTCCCTTGGACATATGAGAATATGGGGCTGCCCGGCACATGTACTGGATGGGGATGCGAAGAAGTTGGAACCAAGATCAGAATTGTGCATGTTTGTAGGGTATCCAAAGGGAACTAAAGGAGGTCTGTTCTATAACCCGAAGGAACAAAAGGTCATTGTCTCAACCCATGCGACATTCTTGGAGGAAAGTCACATGAATGACTTTAAACCTCGAAGCAAAGTGGTGCTAGAGGAGTTATCGGGTGAAAGAACTGCTCCACAGATTTCGGTCTTGGACGCAAGTCCAAGTTCCAGTGAAAGACCTGCAGACGATCAACAATTTAGGGTGCCTCGTCGTAGTGGGAGGGTTTCTAAGAAACCTAATTTCTTTATGTATGATGCTGAGGTATACCAGGCCGAGGCTCATGAGCATGAGGAAGATCCGGTCACATATGATGAAGCTATAAAGGATGTTGATTCTAGATCTTGGAAACAGGCTATGAACAATGAGATGGATTCTATGAAATCCAACTCTGTTTGGGAACTTGTAGATTTGCCGGATGGGATAAAACCCATTGGATGCAAATGGGTCTACAAAAGAAAGAAGGATGCGGAAGGGAGAGTGGAAACTTTCAAAGCTAGACTGGTTGCAAAGGGATACACGCAAAAGGCTGGAATCGATTACGAGGAAACCTTTTCGCCTGTTGCTATGCTGAAGTCTATCCGTATTCTTCTGTCCATTGCTGCGGCTCTCGATTACGAGATCTGGCAAATGGATGTCAAGACGGCATTCTTGAATGGCCATCTTGAAGAGTATATCTATATGATACAGCCCGAAGGGTTCGTAGCAAAAGGCCAAGATAGGAAAGTCTGCAAGTTGCTTAGATCCATTTATGGATTAAAGCAGGCATCCCGCTCATGGAACCAGAGGTTTGATCAAGCGATTAAGACATTTGGTTTTGAGCAGAACGTTGATGAACCTTGTGTTTATAAACGTATTAAAGATGGAAAAGTGGTCTTTCTGATACTCTATGTCGATGATATACTACTCATTGGGAATGATGTAGGGAACTTATCATCGGTCAAGCTTTGGTTACACCAACAGTTTGACATGAAGGACTTGGGAGAAGCTAATTATGTTCTAGGCATTCGTCTCTTCAGAGATCGAAAGAACAAAATGATAGCATTATCCCAAGCTTCATACATAGATAAAATAATTGACAAATATGCAATGTTAGAGGCAAAGAAAGGCTCACAACCTTCTATTGCCGGTTTAACTCTTTCATTGGATGACTGTCCCAAGACATCGGAAGAAAGAGAGCGTATGAGTAAGGTCCCTTATGCATCCGCTGTGGGTAGCCTTATGTACGCTATGCTTTGCACTCGCCCGGACATATGTTTTGCAGTAGGTATGGTGAGTCGATATCAAGCGAATCCTGGAACCAAGCACTGGCAAGCAGTAAAGCATATACTCAAGTATCTTAAGAGAACGAGGGATTATATGCTAGTGTATTCTGGAGGGGACCTAACACCCGTAGGATACACGGACTCAGACTTCCAGACTTGTAAGGATTCGAGGAAATCGACATCTGGATCAGTGTTTTTACTCGGAGGAGGCGCCATTGTGTGGAGGAGCATGAAGCAGGGCTGCACAGCTGACTCTACTATGGAGGCTGAGTATGTGGCTGCAGCTGAGGCATCTAAAGAAGCGGTTTGGCTCCGCAAGTTCTTTAGAGACCTTGAGGTCATTCCGGGTGTTGACAAGCCTATCACACTTTACTGTGATAATACAGGGGCTATTGCCAACACAAGGGAATCTCGGCACCACAAGAGGACCAAGCACATCGATCGGCGGTATCACATAATTAGAGGGCATGTGGAGACAGGACAAGTGGATGTATGTAAGATCGCGTCCGAGGACAACATCGCTGATCCCTTTACTAAGACTTTGGTAGCTAGAAGCTTTGAGAGGCATGTAGAGGCGATGGGGATGCGTAACATGGCACATCTACTGGCTTAGGGCAAGTGGGAGATTGTTAGGAAATGCCCTAAGTATTAGAGACATTTTGATGTATTCATTTTGAACTGGATAATAAAATTATACTTAGAGGTTATTCATTACATTGCTATCTGTCCTCGTCTTATTTACATGTTAAAGTAAATGTAAGTAAATATGGCTCACTGACTGCTTGTGTTAAAACTGTTAGAACGTTGCATGCAATGGACTTTTGTATGCGAGAAGACAATGTTCTAAAGTTAGCAGTCTAAACTATGGTCTGTAGTCTATGGGGTTAGACCGAGCATCTAACTCATGTTAAGACTATTATGTTGTCTAAAGCCTTAGAGGGGACGGTCTGTCTTGACTGTCTGGAGCTGGACTCCCAAGTAGAGACATGGATATGTTGCTTGGTGGTGACATATTAGACCGGGACTAAAGTGTGATTGATCTACGTAGTCCGCTATGAGTGGATCAATCTGCTTTTGACGTTCGTTATGCAATAACCTTAATCCTGAGTAAATGAACTTCTTCATGTATATGACTTGTGTACTTTGATGTTCCAATGGCTAAAGCGTCTCAGAGGGTAGTAAGCTTATAGACTGGTTCGTTGGGTGCATGACTTGTATACGATGAAGGGTTTGTTTGCAGATATCGGAATCATAGCTCTGAGGAGTTAAAGGTATCCTCTTAAAGGCATTATACTGAATGTGAAAATGGACAAGGCCTTGGGTCGTCTGCTGGGCGGATGACTTCTTATTCACATATGGTGAATAATCATTTTCTTGATTCGGTAGTATAATGGAACTTTAAGATAGCCTGATCAGTAGGATTAAACGGACTTTGACCTAAGGCTGATCATGGATATCATGTGAGGGTTTTGCATATATGACAAGGTCATTGGATGCTAGCTCGTCACAGGCTTACGTAATACGGTATATAATTGGGAGTTCAGTTTCAGGTTTATAGTGGTGTGACTCTGAAATTAGTGATCATATGATTGAGTTGTTCGGTACAGAATGATGATCATATGGAATCACGGGAGCCCGATTATATATGTCCAATCAGTCCCTCTACTAGCTCCACATAATTCCTTAACGTTTGACAAATTGATTTGTGTATGCTATAGGCTAGTTTATTATGCATGGATGGTGATAACACAGGATTAGGATAGTAGACAAGATTCTCTCCGGTTGGATTCAGATTTTGTTTTGGATAATAGAGTACACAATTATTCGAACTCCAAATAAAGTTGCCATGATTTTATTTGAGATTGGATTGGAGTTGTAGAAAATTATCCATGCGAACAAGAATATGAAATACAACCGTTTTGTGGAATTTGAAATTTGAATTTTGAAATTTGAAATTTGAATTTTGAATTTGAAATTTGAATTTGAAATTTGAATTTGAAATTCGAATTTGAAATTTGAATTTGAAATTTAAATTTGAAATTTGAAATTTGAAATTTGAAATTTGAATTTGAAATTTGAATTTGAAATTTGAAATTCAAATTTTGAATCACAGTCCAAGTAGGATTCGAATTTGTTGTGGAAAATCCACAAGGTTTGAAATTCGAATTTGAGTTGGATTAGGAGAGGATAATCTTGTTAGAATCCTACTTGAATTTTGAATCCAAATCCCAACAAATAAGGGACGAAATTTTTGAGGATAATGCTCATGAAAATTTCGGATTTTGTGGATAAGATTCAAGGGTAAATTCAAGCTTGAATCCTAGTTGAATTTGGATTCTCTTCTTCCCTAAAAGTGGCCGAAATTTTGGAGCCTAAATCCAAGGAGAATTCGGTTATTTTTTGGATAAGGTTGAGATGAGATTTAGCTTGAAAATCCTAGTGGAATTTTGATTCTCCCTTATCCATAATGGCCGAAATCTTTTGGAGGATTTTCTCCTTGTGAATTTCGGATTTTTTGGTTGAAAAAGGGAGATAAGATTCTAGTTAAAATCTTGTTGAGATTTGGATTGGATCTATCCTAAGAAAACCGAATTTTTAGTGGAGATTATCCCTTGGAAAAATTCGGATTTTATGGGTTTGGATAAGGGAAAATATCTTTTCCTAATCCAATTCAAATTCAGAGATTCACCTCATGCAGGTCTATAAATAGAGGTCCTGCCACTCCAGTTCTCTTAGACCACAGACTCTCAGGTGAGCAGGCTTATTGTTGCACAGCTCATCGTGACAATAAAGTTCTTTAGAGATCTGGGTGGTCGGAAGAAGACTAGCAGTGCTAGCATACCGATCGAGGTTCAGAGTGCCCACACACTCAGCCATTCGGGAATTGGAGAATAGTAGAGAAGGCTAGTTGGTTGAAGCCTCCGGTCACTCTCCTCCTGTTCATTGGCGTCCTTGAGGTATGAGTTTTAATTGTTGTTGATTTATTGTATATGGCATCATGAGATATTTAACGATCTTAAAATTTTTATTGTTCCGCTGCGCCACTCTGATACGTTTTTACCGGTTTATTTTCCTACATTATAAACGTATTAAGGATGGAAAAGTGGTCTTTCTGATACTCTATGTCGATGATATACTACTCATTGGGAATGATGTAGGGAACTTATCATCGGTCAAGCTTTGGTTACACCAACAGTTTGACATGAAGGACTTGGGAGAAGCTAATTATGTTCTAGGCATTCGTCTCTTCAGAGATCGAAAGAACAAAATGATAGCATTATCCCAAGCTTCATACATAGATAAAATAATTGACAAATATGCAATGCTAGAGGCAAAGAAAGGCTCACAACCTTCTATTGCCGGTTTAACTCTTTCATTGGATGACTGTCCCAAGACATCGGAAGAAAGAAAGCGTATGAGTAAGGTCCCTTATGCATCCGCTGTGGGTAGCCTTATGTACGCTATGCTTTGCACTCGCCCGGACATATGTTTTGCAGTAGGTATGGTGAGTCGATATCAAGCGAATCCTGGAACCAAGCACTGGCAAGCAGTAAAGCATATACTCAAGTATCTTAAGAGAACGAGGGATTATATGCTAGTGTATTCTGGAGGGGACCTAACACCCGTAGGATACACGGACTCAGACTTCCAGACTTGTAAGGATTTAAGGAAGTCGACATTAGAGGGCATATGGAGACAGGATAAGTAGATGTATGTAAGATCGCATCCGAGGACAACATTGCCAATCCCTCTACTAAGACTTTGGTGGCTAGAAGCTTTGAGAGGAATGTAGAGGCGATGGGGATGCGTAACATGGCACATCTGCTGGCTTAGGGCAAGTGGGAGATTGTTAGGAAATGCCCTAAGTATTAGAGACATTTTGATGTATTCATTTTGAACTGGATAATAAAATTATACATAGAGGTTATTCATTACATTGCTATCTGTCCTCGTCTTATTTACATGTTAAATTAAATGTAAGCAAATATGGCTCACGACTGCTTGTGTTAAAACTATTAGAACGTTGCATGCAATGGACTTTTGTATGCGAGAAGACAATGTTCTAAAGTTAGCAGTCTAAATTATGGTCTGTAGTCTATGGGGTTAGACCGAGCATCTAACTCATGTTAAGACTATTATGTTGTCTAAAGCCTTAGAGGAGACGGTTTGTCTTGACTGTCTGGAGCTGGACTCCCAAGTAGAGACATGGATATGTTGCTTGGTGGTGACATATTAGACCGGGACTAAAGTGTGATTGATCTACGTAGTCCGCTATGAGTGGATCAATCTGCTTTTGACGTTCATTGTGCAATAACCTTAATCCTGAGTAAATGAACTACTTCATGTATATGACTTGTGTACTTTGATGTTCCAATGGCTAAAGCGTCTCAGAGGTAGTAAGCTTATAGACTGGTTCGTTGGGTGCATGACTTGTATACGATGAACGGTTTGTTTTGCAGATATCGGAATCATAGCTCTGAGGAGTTAAAGGTATCCTCTTAAAGGCATTATACTGAATGTGAAAATGGACAAGGCCTTGGGTCGTCTGCTGGGCGGATGACTTCTTATTCACATATGGTGAATAATCATTTTCTTGATTCGGTAGTATAATGGAACTTTAAGATAGCCTGATCAGTAGGATTAAACGGACTTTGACCTAAGGCTGATCATGGATATCATATGAGGGTTTTGCATATATGACAAGGTCATTGGATGCTAGCTCGTCACAGGCTTACGTAATACGGTATATAATTGGGAGTTCAGTTTCAGGTTTATAGTGGTGTGACTCTGAAATTAGTGATCATATGATTGAGTTGTTCGGTACAGAATGATGATCATATGGAATCACGGGAGCCCGATTATATATGTCCAATCAGTCCCTCTACTAGCTCCACATAATTCCTTAACGTTTGGCAAATTGATTTGTATATGCTATTGGCTAGTTTATTATGCATGGATGGTGAGGACACAGGATTAGGATGGTAGACAAGATTCTCTCCGGTTGGATTCAGATTTTGTTTTGGATAATAGAGTACACAATTATTCGAACTCCAAATAAAGTTGCCATGATTTTATTTGAGATTGGATTGGAGTTGTAGAAAATTATCCATGAGAACAAGAATATGAAACACAACCGTTTTTGTGGAATTTGAAATTTGAATTTTGAAATTTGAAATTTGAAATTTGAATTTTGAAATTTGAAATTTGAATTTTGAATTTGAAATTTGAATTTGAAATTTGAATTTGAAATTCGAATTTGAAATTTAAATTTGAAATTTGAAATTTGAAATTTGAATTTGACATTTGAAATTCAAATTTTGAATCACAGTCTAAGTAGGATTCGAAATTGTTGTGGAAAATCCACAAGGTTTGAAATTCGAATTTGAGTTGGATTTAGAGAGGATAATCTTGTTAGAATCCTACTTGAATTTTGAATCCAAATCCAAACAAAAGTGGGCGAATTTTTGGAGGATAATCCTCAATGGAAAATTCGGTTTTTTGTGGATAAGATTCAAGGGAAAATTCAAGTTTCAATCCTAGTTGAATTTGGATTCTCTCCTTCCCTAAAAGTGGCCGAAATTTTGGAGCCTTAATCCTAGGAAATTCGGTTATTTTTGGATAAGGTTGAGATGAGATTTAGCTTGAAAAATCCTAGTGGAATTTTAATTCTTCCTTATCCTAAAAGTGGCCGAAAATTTGGAGAAGATTTTCTCCTAAAGATTTCGGATTTTTTGGTTGAAAAAGGGAGATAAAATTCTAGTTAAAATCTTGTTGAGATTTGGATTGGATTTATCCTAGAAAAACCGAATTTAATTGTTAGGATTATCCTATGAAAAATTCGGATTTTTGGTTAAAGATAAGGGAGAAAATCTTTTCCTAGTCCAATTCGAATTCAGAGAATCACCTCATGCAGGTCTATAAATAGAGGTCCTGCCACTCCAGTTCTCTCAGACCACAGACTCTCAGGTGAGCAGGCTTATTGTTGCACAGCTCATCGTGACAATAAAGTTCTTTAGAGATCTGAGTGGTCGGAAGAAGACTAGTAGTGCTAGCATACCGATCGAGGTTCAGAGTGCCCACACACTCAGCCATTCGGGAATTGGAGAATAGTAGAGAAGGCTAGTTGGTTGAAGCCTCCGGTCATTCTCCTCCTGCAAGATTGGCGTCCTTGAGGTATGAGTTTTAATTGTTGTTGGTTTATTGTATATGGCATCATGAGATATTTAACGATCTAAAAATTTTTATTGTTCCGCTGCGCCACTCTGATACGTTTTTACCGGTTTATTCTCCTACAATTTTTACGATAAGCATGCTATTTATTCCTTAATCATGTATGATTAACGAATAACATGATAAAGATCACGAAATGATGAAACTAATTTATGATCTTCATAATTAGATAATTATGAACAAATTAAGGCATGTTAGGTGTGTCGTATCAGCCTCCACACCTAAGGGCAGGATTCATGTACAAGCTCCAAGTTAAGAAAGATTTGATCTTGACAAAGTTGGGCCTTGCAAACCCTAACTTCCCGATGATCATGCACTTTTGGTATAGACACATGGGCCCTTAGACAAGTTATGACTGACGATTATGATTAAGAATAATAAGATGAATTCATAATGAAGCATAATTGGTTTATGCATGACTTATAATATGTTTTTAAGCTTATGGTTTTATGGAATAGCGTTGTACTTGCTGAGCGTAAAGCTCATTATGTGTGTTCATGCTGTAGGTAAGAAACCTATGAGTTCAATCTAAATGGACAATGAAAGCGGCGGCGAATGTGAAGGTTGGGTCATGGATATCATCACAAGATTTGCTTCTACAATATTTTGAGTAGTCTTTATGAAAACCAGAATAATATTTTGATTAAGTAGTTTATATGAAAAAAAAAGTTTAGTACTCTCTATTATATATATATTTATATATGGTATTAAGATATGACAACTATTATGTATTTTGAAAAAATATGATAAAGTATATAAGCTAGTTAAAAAAAATCCTGGGAAATTACGATATTATGTTTAAGTATGATTAAGTGACGGTCACATCATGGCGGGTCGTCACAATTATTTGTCGGAATCATGTTAGATACCAAATGATAACCAATTGGGAACCGGTCGACTGGATGATAGCAGCATGGATATTACTTTTGTCCTCAATGACAAAGGTTAAGCATACGTTTGGTCCAATGTTTGAATTGAGTTTTTTAAGTTATATTTGAGTTGAATTATTATGCATTTTGTGTAAGATTTGAATGGCTAAATCTAAAAAGTATAAAACTTAAAATATGCTCGAAACAAAGATCATTACAAAACTTGTTTCATTAATCTTGAAATTCTATATAATTAAAAAAAAACTTCTATTTGGACTTATGTATACAAAATTATAAAATTTTAAAATTTAAATTGTAAAATTATAATAAAAAGCTATACAAAGTTTAAACTAAAAAGGGAAAAAAAATTATATTTGAATGTAATTGAAACATTGAGGCTTCGTTTGGTAAACACATTGCATTCAAATGCAATGTGTGTTTAGATGAAAAATATTTGAATTGTATTTAAATAATAAATATGTGATATAATGGGTAAAAGTAAAAAGATAAATATACATTTAAATGTATTTGTATTTGCATTGAATTTGAATGCAATTTGCATTTAGAGAAAAAATATTTGCATTATATTTAGAGAAAAAGCATTTACATTGCATTTGAATGCAATATGTGTTTTGATAAAAAGTATTTGAATTTTATTTAAATAATAAATATGTTATGTGACAGGTAAAAGTAGAAAAAAAAAGTGATGTGGTTAATAAAAATAATAGAAAAAGTAAAATAATAAATACTAATTGTATTAGATTTAAATTGTGATATGATTGACATTTAAATGAATATTTTTACATTAAAAAAAATTATATTATATTTAAATATAATATGAATGCAATACTGAAAATAAACAACACCTGAATACTTAGTGTTTAGTATTGTTTTTGAGATATTTTCTGTTTTAAAAAAAAACTAAAAATGAGAATGTTTTGAAAATTGTGTTGAGATCATTTTTGAAACTGTGTTTGGTTATGTTTTATAAATATATATTCTAAAAAATATAAAAATAAAACTTTGTTTGGTTATATTTTTGAAAACTCATTTGATAAGTGAATATTTTATAAAAACATATTTGTATTTAGGGAGTGTTTGGGGTACAGTTTTGGAGGTATGGTTTTGGTGTCTCCAAACCCAAATTTGTTTGTCTCATACATTTTTTCAACAGTATTTGCAGGCATTCCCAAACATTAATTTTTTTACCAGATATTTTAAAATTTAAATCCTTTTATTTTTATAATAACTTTTTTTTAAAACATTTACACCAAACACAAACTCTAAAATCATATCTGGTTTTTAAAACTAATATTTCTGAAAATACATCTCCAAAACTCTATACAAACACCCCCTTAATTTAAAAAAATAAAAAAAAATTATTAGTCATATTAAAAAAAAAAACTATCGGTGGTGGGTTTTGCAATGAGAGGTAGGGGTAGAAAATATTGGTGGTTTAAGCCCTGAGTGACGGTGACGGTGAGATTTAGGTCATAAGTCAATGGTCGTCACCACGAGTCGCTGATCGTCATAGAGAGGGGGCCGTTGTCGTTGTCGCTAGTCTGTGGTCTTCGTCCTTCACCGAAAATGGAGGCCATCATCGAATATGATCGTCGTCATCGACATTTCACATGCACAGAGAAAGAGAAGAAGGTGGGAGAAAATAAAAATAAAAAAGTGAAAAAAACTTTTTTTTTTCATTTTTAAAAAATCAAAAAAAACAAACAACATAGTTAAAAATGATATTTTTGAAATGATTTTGAAAATGATGAATAAACAAACACTTTGAAAATAGTTTTGAGATCCTTTTCATTTCTATATTTTTTAAAAATAAAAAATTATTAAAAAATAAAACCAACAAAAAAAAAAACCCAAATATATTCCCAAAAATAAAAATAAAAATAAAAACCACGTATTTTCAGCGTTCTCCTCCCTTTTTACTCTAGTCTCTCTCCGGCGAGTCTTCCTTCCTTCATTCCTCAAGGTTTGCCTCTCCCCTTCTCCCTCCCCGGCGCCGGCGAGGCTCAGGACCTTAATCCAGCCAGATCCGGCAACAATTTGACAGCATCTGACCTCGCCGCCGATCAAAATGATTCAATGAAAGCAAGCTATTATTCTCCCAATCAAAATCATCTGAGTCTTTTAACAATTTCTATTCTCACTTCTCAGTGTAGGTAGCTAGCTAGCTCATGAACTCGTTGTCCTAAGATGGCTCAACTTGCAGTCGCCAAAGAGGTATATATATATATATTCTGTGCATAACAAAATTTCATATGTAGTACATATATATATATATATATGTAACTCATATTCTGTTGAAATATATACGCAGGGCGGCCTCTCTTATCAGTACGAAGAGGGTAATGAAATTGATGCACGGAAGAGTGGTTTTGACTTGGGTACATTTGTTAGGGACTTGAATGTTGAGGACGATACAAGCAGGTATTTCATTTGCATATATGATGAAAGATCATATCTGTATTAGTTTTTAACTTTTCCTTTTTTTTTTTTTTTACTTGGGGATGGGGATTCGAATGAATACCGCTGGGCTATGCCTGTTGTAACTATTATCTGATGGTTATTTGAGCTATAGGATATTGATTTATTAATATTTATCCTTTTTTTTTTCTTGGAACTAGTCTAGGCCAATGTAAATCATTTTGATGACAGCCCTTTAACCAACTTTTCTATTGATTTATTTCATAATGGGGTGGTGTCTCTTATGCCCTGTTTCAGAATTAAACATTTCCAAGAAAATAATTTTTATTTCAGTTTTTGCTTTTGTTGTTTTTTTTTTTTCCCCCTTCGGGAAAATGATGTCCAAGAGTGAGGATTATCAAAATGCCTTATAGGAGATGATTGATGTATCAAATTGAGTAATTATCATCATCTGCTGCTCAACTGAGTATGGCATGTATTGATGGAATCATTTTTTTAAATAATATTTCTCTTCTTTTCAGCGATGACATATCATTGGAAGGTCTTCAGCAAGAACTAGAGGAATGTAAAAATGATCAAGTGAGTAACATCATTTACCTTGGTTTTTGTCCTGTTGATGTTCAGCCAAATAACTAACCCTCTTCAAGTTATTTCCAAATTTCAACTCAATTTGGCTTGAATATTACATGAGTCGAGTTCGGAATGGAATAAATTTTGAGTATAAACTGGTTGACTTAGTTATAATTTTTGTTGACTTTTTAAAAAAAGACAAAACTGGAACCAAAATTTTGGGTTTGAAACCTTGAATCATTCACACTTACTTTGGTTGTCTTTTAGTGTAATGATTCCTACCCAATTGATGAAAAGGCTTTATGTGCAAGTCTTGTTAGGATTAAAGTGTTTTTAAGTTGGATAGTAAGAGGTGGTGCCCTTACTGTTTTCCCTACCGTAAAATGGTAACGTGGATTCAGTCCCCAACCCCTGAATGAGAATCCAAAATCCAAATCAACTCTATTTGCCTTTTGCTCACCGCAACACAAAACCACCCCCCACCCCCCACACCCCCACCAAAAAAAAAAAAAAAAAAAAAAAAAACCCAAAAAAAAAAGAAAATAAATAAATTTCATGATGATGTAAAGTGATCTAATTGCAAAGTTTCATCGGATTAGCAAATATATCTTGCCCTCAATTTTGAGTTATTTTGGATGTACAAAGTCCCACCTATGTTGAATTTGGTATTATGGGTATTTTTTTACGATGTTAATTTTAGATTTACGTTCATAATCGTTGAATTAAGCATAAAAAAGAAAAGGAAGAAGGGCAAAAAGCCCTCGAAGAAAAGAAGAAAAATAGAAGGAAACTAATACATACATAGGTATATACATATATATATATGTATGTATGTATACAGACATATATGTTTATGTATGTATACATATGTATGTATGTATGTTTGTATGTAAAACTTACGTCAACAAGAATCAGAAACTTAAAAAAATGAAATAAAGTCCTAGCCAATGCATAAGGATTAAAAATAAAGGGGAAATCTTTAAATCCTTAAATTAAATATTTCTTGCAAGTTGTGGCAACCTCCTACTAGGGGCTAATGTGTGTGTTGTAATATTCTGTTATTTTTCTTCTCAGTATTAGCCATTCCCAGGTTCAGAACTCTAATATATTGATTCCTATTATATTTCCGTGCCAGGTAGTTCCCAATATTCTGTCTAAAGGAACAAAACTACGGGAGTACACAAAGGGGGTAGAGAACAGTATCCGGAAAGTTGAATTGGACTCAATTCAGGTCTTGTCGTTGGTTATTTCAAATAGTATTTTTTGGTCTACGTCATATGCTTTCCATAATATAAATATGTATGCTTGTAAAGTGTACATTTCAGTCCATTTTTTTTAGTATCAGGAATCGATATATATATATATATATACATAATACTACCTTGGTTTTGCCGCAAAAACTTGATGAAAACTATTAGCAAGATATCATTATCCCCTTACTAAATGGCATAGTATAATTTCCCATCACTTTCTAAAGTTGCTTCCCACATCCTCTACCTGTGCGAAAAACATAGTTATTTAATCTTATCCCAAACACACTGTACAATCTCTTGTGAGACCTCAAAGACTCTTTGTTCCTGCCCCTCTAGATTAGCCTGCAATATTCATATTCTGACATTCAGTTTCTTTGTCAAAGTCTTGTGTTCATAAATGCTTAGCATACTCCAAAGGATACTTGGTCTTCCACACTGTTTTCTTGTTTCTTCCTTTAGTGATATTTAAACCATCCAAAACTGCAGGACTACATCAAAGAAAGCGACAATTTGGTTTCTCTTCATGAACAAATTCGTGACTGCGACGGTATCTTGTCACAGATGGAAACACTTCTCAGTGGATTTCAGGTAGTTTGGTTATGGCTTGGCATCTGGTAGTTTGCATTATCTGTCTATATTTCATCTGTAGAGAAACTCTTGCTTGTAACTGTATTTGTGGTATTAAGAGTTTTTCTTTGTTCTTTATCCTTGTGTAGGTAGTATAGCAATATCACTATGATTTCATTTTTTCTGTATTAGAGATTTATGAATCTGAAAAGCATAAGCATTTTAATGATCTAGAATTTCATTGAATTGAATGACAATCTTTTTAAACATGTTGAATCAGGTCAATTCATTCCTATGCTTCGCTTATAACTTTTTGAGCCTTCTTTCATGAAGTTTATATTTTATATTAGTGTATTATTATTATTATTATTATTATTATTATTATTATTATTTTGGAAGTTGTAACATTGTCGTCAATATTAATAATACTTCAAGAAACACTTTGCAGGCTGAGATTGGTTCTATAAGCTCCGATATAAAAATTCTGCAGGAGAAATCAATGGATATGGGTTTTAAGCTAAAGAATCGTAAGGTATCATTACTTGCATGGAAAAACTCTGTTTCAATTCATTTGAATGGTTTAAAAAAAGCAAGAATTTTTGCATGTAATTTTTGAGGAGTTGGTCAATCTCTTGCAGCTTGTTCTTTTGGGTAGTTTCTCACAGATTCTGTTCCTGTTGCAAATTTTCCAAATATATTGCATGTAACAGTTTATTCCCATGATTTTTTTTGCCCAAATATATTTATGATCTTCCAAGTTATTCTTCATGACGTTCACTTTTTTATTTTCTTTTTTCTGTTCAACAATTTTCTTGAAATAGGCCATTATAAGAGGGTATTTAAACATTGTCCTTTTGGGTTTTTCTTTCTCACGAAAAGAAAATAGATCAAAAATGGAAAATTAAGAATGGGATGCAGTCTGCAACTCCTCTTCTTTGGTTGGTTAATAGGATTAGGCTGTCCTTTATTTAGATTTTGTTTTGTGTGGAATTATGGACTGGTTTTGGTGCTGTAACTGACTATTTATTGTCTCTTTTTCTTTCCTTTTTATGATATTTGTCCATTGAAAACATCAAATTAGCCTGATAACTTGTTTTGGTATTCTGTAAAGACGCCTTTTTTCTAAAACTGAGAAATACTGATGCATAAACTTAATGCCTATCATTAAATAATTTATTCAATACGCTTGTACTGTAGACTGTTTATCTTTCTATTGGAGATTGATGCACTGTTTGGAAAAGCATTGCATCCTACATTGCATTGGGATGAAATGTAAAATGTGGGTACCTATGTATTTGTAGAAAGTTTTTTTTAATAAATAGCATATTTAGGAGTTAGTTATAGGAAAGTTTACTCTTTGGTTATTTTTAGAAAGTTTAATTTAGGAATTTAGTCTCTTTCTTTTTCTATTTAAAGACTTGTATTAATTTCATTATTCAATGAGAAAGTCAACATATTTTTTAGCCCTAGTCGGCTTACATGATATCAGAGCCAGTTTAGGAGAAACGGCTGAGATGAACTACCGCGAGGCCATGACCGGCCAAAAGAAGCCTTCAACGACTGGTGGAGACGGGTCAATGGCGTTTGAAGGAGGAGCAGAGTCGGCGGCAAGAGGAGGGGCGACTTCGGGCGGGGTGGACTAATTCCTGGGGGCAGCAGCCATGATTTTTTCGGGGCTGGTTCACCCTTTCAATTGACAGGGCAGAGGCTTAATGGTCAGAATTTTCTAGAGTGGGCTTAATCCATGAAGCTCGCCATTGATGGAAGGGGAAAACTAGGCTATTTGACGGGAGAACGTGTAAAGCCAGCCGTTGGAGAACCTGGATTGGTGACATGGAATTCTGAAAACTCCCTAATAATTGCTTGGCTCATCAATTCGATGGAACCAGCCATTGCCAAACCCCACGTGTTTTTATCGACTACTAAGGATGTTTGGGAAGCAGTTAGAGAGATGTATTCTACCTAGAAAATTCATCTCAAATATTTGAGTTAAAAACTAGGCTATGGAATTTCAAACAAGGCAGCCGTGATGTTACTGACTATTACAATGACATTGTCACTTTGGGGCAAGAATTGGACTTATGTTATGAAGAAGACTGGGAGTGTCCTGGTGATAGTGTGAAGTACAAGAAACGGGAAGAGAATGAGCGTGTATACACTTTCCTTGCAGGTCTCAACCAAGAATTAGATGAAGTTTGTGGTCGTATTCTTGGAAGGAAGCCACTACCCTCTCTGAGAGAAGTGTTCTCTAAAGTACAGGAGAAGAAGCTCGAAGGAAGGTGATGATTGGAGAGACTACATATGATCCTGAAGGGTCGGCGTTGGTGTCAAGAAATAGTGATGGTGAAGGGAAAAATGGCAAGAGGCCATTGTGTGATCACTGCAAGAAACCATGGCATACACGTGAGAGATGTTAGAAAATCCATGGTAAGCTTGCTACTTTGAAGAAAAAGAAAACAGGAGACAATTGGAATTCCCAAGCTAATGTTACTAGGTCAGGGGAGGAGTCATCTTCAGAAATGCAACCGCTCACTAAGGAACACCTAGAGCAGATCTGTGAATTCCTCCAATCACAAAATCTTGTCAATTCAAGTCCTTCTAGTCAAGTGGCAAAAAGGGGTAACCATTTTTTATCCTCATGTCTGAATGTTGAGTTAAGTGTCTCTTGGATAGTTGATTCTGGTGCTACAGATCTCATGACTAGTTGCTCTAAATTTTTCTCTTCCTATAGTCCATGTGCAGGGAATCAAAGAGTCAAGATAGCAGATGGAACCTTTTCGGCAGTAGCCAGGAAAGGATCTATTGTTATCTCCGCTAATATTCCACTTTATGATGCTCTTCATGTTCCTAAATTGTCTTGTAATCTTCTTTCAGTCAATAAATTTATCCATGGTCAAGAGTGTCAAGTTAATTTCTCGCCATCTGGCTGTCTATTTTAGGATTTGAAGTTGGGGAGGATGATTGGCAATGCTAAGGAAGTTGGAGGACTATTTTTTTAACATTGGATATGACTCAAGTAGGCAATCCCCGAGAACTTGTCTCAATTCTATTTCTATTATTGATTCGAGTGAAATAATGTTATGGCATTTTCGTTTAGGACATCCAAATTTTCATTATTTAAAACACTTGCTTCCAAAACTCTTTGTCAATAAAAATCCATCTTTATTTCAGTGTGAGATTTGTGAATTGTCAAAACATCATCGAATTTCCTTTTTTGCTCAACCATATAAAGCCACTAAACCCTTTACTTTGATTCATAGTGATGTTTGGAGGCCATATCAGATTAAAACTTTAACAGGAAAGAGATGGTTTGTTACTTTTATTGATGATCACACACGTGTCACTTGGGTGTTCTTACTTCATGAAAAGTCTGAAGTTGAAATTGTATTTAAAAAGTTTTATAACATAATCTTAACACAATTTCAAACTCAGATTCAAATTTTTAGAAGTGATAATGGTAAAGAATATTTTAAACAAATTTTAGGTAATTTTTTCACTGAAAAAGGCATTGTTCATCGAAGTTCCTGCATTGACACTTTACAGTAGAATACAGTGGCAGAAAGGAAAAATAAACATCTCTTAGAGGTTGCTCGGTTTTTAATGTTTTCAATCTCAATTCCGAAATATTTGTGGGGTGAGGCAATTCAAACAGACACATATTTAATCAACAGAATGCCTACAAAAGTTTTAAAATTTCAAACCCCATTAGAGCAACTTAAGAGATGTTTTCCTTCTTCTCGTCTCATTTATGATCTTCCCCTTAAAGTATTTTGGTGTATGGCATTTGTTCACATTCATAGCCATACCCAGAGAAAGTTAGATTCTCGGGCAAGAAAATGTGTTTATGTTGGATATCCCTCCACCCAAAAGGGATACAAATGTTTTAATCCTCTCACAAGGAAGTTTTTTGTATTTATGGATGTCACCTTTTTGAAAAACAAACCCTTTTTTTCGAACACTCATCTTCAGGGGGAGACATTAAATGAAGATTCGAACGATGACTTGTTAATTTGTAATGTTATTCCTGTGCAATCTATGAGTCAAAATGATAATGGCAAAGGTTCTGAAACCATAGGACTCACAAATTGTAATAATATGTAAGGACCCCGGTGCATTTCACTTATGTGAGGCACAATCGGAAACAAGGGCAGGGCAGTCATTAACCCTAGTAATAATTAAGAATGAGAGGAGATTGTTAGGATTCGGTTATAGGTTGTTTGTCATCGAGAAGAGAGAAGAAAATTAGTTATAGAGAGAGAAAATGAGAAGCGGGAAAATGATTAACCGCAGAGGAGAGAATAATCGGTTATATAGCAATAGATTAGAGAGGATAGGGATTATCAGAAAACAAAGTAAGAAAGTTCAGTTGGGAGAGCTAGCAGACCTCTCTAACGTTTGCAAACCTATCTGTAATTCTTGTTTCAATAGAAAAATTCTACAATTGTTCAGCAATTCTTTCTTTCTGCCTTTCGGATCCCAACAAATTGGTATTAGAGCACTTATGACCTGGAGACATGGCGGCTAAGAGGGTGGACGAGCGATTGGGCACAGTGGAAGAACAGGTGGGATCGGTACGCGAAGAAATGCAGAGAGAGTTTGAAAGAATGAGGGAAAATCTGGTGAGGATTCCGACCTTAGAAAGGAATTTGGAAATGTTGATGGGGAAATTGGATTTACTGTTGAAGCAACCGGGACAGACGAGCAGGGAAAGCCGGGACCCAGCTGCTTCTACTCCAGCGTCAACGGCCACCATGATCGGCCGAATGGAAGAGATAAACTGCGAAGGAGAAGGGAGATGGGAGAACAGGTGCCGACGGATTGAGATGCCAGTTTTTGATGGAGAGAATCCCGATGGGTGGATCTACAGAGTTGAACGATTCTTTAATCTGAACCAGATGACGGAGAAAGAAAAACTCGAGGCCGCCGTCATTAACTTGGAAGGAGAGGCACTAGTCTGGGAGGAATTAACTTGGAAGGAGAGGCCCTGGTTCCAGTGGGAAGACCGCCGACGGACGGTCCGTAGCTGGGAGGAATTAAAACGGATGGTTGTCGATCGATTTCGCCCAACTCAGGAGGGAACCATCTGCGAACAGTTTCTGTCTCTCGTTCAAACCGGCTCAGTCCGGGAGTATCGACACTTGTTCGAGCTACACGCGGCCTCCTTGGAGAACCTGCCGGAATCAGTCTTGGAAGGTAACTTCATCATTGGGTTGAAACCGGAAATCCGAGTGGAGGTAAGAATGATGCAACCAAGTGGGTTGGCAAGGATTATGGACTTCGCCCAGTGGGTTGAGGAAAGAAACAATTCCAAAACGGGCCAAAAGAACCCAAACTCTGCGCCTACGGGCCGAGGCCCAAGCTCAGTTTATAAGGGTTTTCACAACCCTGGGGGGAATAATCGACTCCCATTAACCCCTGGGGGCCGAGCTCCAACAGTTTCAAAAAAGGGGACGATCCTGAGGAATGAGGCACCCTTTCGCCGACTCACTGACGCCGAACTGCAGGCGAGGAGGGAGAAAGGCCTCTGTTATCGATGCGACGAGAAATATTCGGTGGGCATTGTTTGTAAGAGAAAAGAGCTGCAAGTCTTGGTTATCCATGATGACGACCCGTCAAAGCAGATGGAGGGCGAAGGGGAAGACGAGATCGGCATTTCTGACCTGGCGGAAATCTCTTTAAATTCGGTGGTGGGTCTGACCACTTCGAAAACAATGAAGCTCAAGGGGAAAATCGGAGCACAAGATGTCGTGGTCTTAATCGACTCTGGGGCCACCCACAACTTCATCGCCACTGAAGTAGTCAAGAAGTTGGGTATCTCTCTGGTGACCACCGAAGGATATGGGGTAGTTATGGGTACGGGTCTGTCAGTGAGAGGGGAAGGAATATGTAAAGGGGTGGTGCTATCGTTGCAAGAGATAGAAATAGTCGAAGATTTTCTTCCCTTAGAGTTAAGGAGTTCGGACATAATCTTGGGCATGCAATGGTTGGGATCTCTCGGGGAAATGCATGTAAATTGGCAAGCCCTCACGATGAGATTCAAGATAGGGGAGTCACAGGTCACTCTACAGGGCACCCGGGGCTAAGCAAATCAATGGTCTCCCTCAAGTCTATGATCAAAGTTGTCCGAAGGAAGGGGGAGGGAATGCTGCTTCAGATTAACCAAGTGATGACAGACGAAAGGGAGGATCACCTAGTCCCAACGGAGGCGTTGCAAAAGCTGCTCAACCAATTCGAATCGGTCTTCAACATGCCGGATGGATTGCCACCCACTCGAGCGAGGGACCATGCCATTGTGTTGAAGGAAGGAACAGCTCCAGTCAACGTCCGACCCTATCACTACCCACAATTTTAGAAGGACGAGATAGAGCGGTTGGTTCGAGATATGTTGCTGGCGGGGATCATCCAACCCAGTACAAGTCCATTTTCCAGTCCGGTCTTATTAGTAAAGAAAAAAGATGGCAGTTGGAGGTTTTGCGTCGATTACAGAGCTTTGAACCAAGCGACCATACTCGATAAGTACCTATTACCCGTCATTGACGAACTCTTAGATGAACTCCATGGGGCTTCTATGTTTTCAAAGCTGGATTTGAAAGCAGGATACCACCAGATTAGAGTAAGGCCGGAGGACATCCCAAAAACAGCCTTCAGGACACATGAAGGACATTACGAGTTTTTAGTAATGCCTTTTGGCTTGACCAACGGACTCGCCACCTTTCAAGCCGTAATGAACGAGGTATTCCAACCCTTCCTCAGGAAATTTGTATTAGTCTTCTTTGATGATATTCTAGTTTACTCACCTACAATGGAGGAGCACCTATCACACCTTGCGAACGTCCTACAAATACTGCAGCAGCAACAGTTCTATGTCAACAAGAAGAAATGCACTTTCGGACAACAACAGCTCCAGTATCTGGGTCATATTACCTCGGGAGGAGTAGCAGCGGACCCACAAAAGATTGAGGCGATGGTTACGTGGCCAAAACCTCAGAACTTAAGGGAACTAAGGGGGTTTCTCGGACTGACAGGATACTATCGTAAGTTTGTGGAAGGGTACGGAAAAATAGCATGGCCACTTACAGAGCAATTAAAAAAAGACAGGTTCGGTTGGAGCGAAGCAGCCGATGACGCTTTCAACAAACTCAAGGTAGCCATGACTACAGTGCCAGTCCTAGCCTTACCAGATTTTTCAAAACCTTTCATCGTGGAAGCAGACGCCTCAGGAGGTGGTTTAGGGGCGGTACTCATGCAGGACCGTCGACCCGTGGCTTACTTTAGCCATATCCTCTCCCCTCAAGCCCGACTTAAGTCAATTTACGAAAGGGAGTTAATGGCGGTAGTCATGGCCGTCCAAAAGTGGAGACCGTATTTACTGGGGCATAAGTTCGTGGTTAGAACAGATCAGAGAAGCCTCAAGTACCTGTTGGAACAAAGATTGATCAGCAGTGAGCACCAAAAATAGCTCTCCAAGCTACTATGTTATGAATTTGAAATACAGTATAAACAGGGGGCAGGAAATAAGGCCGCCGATGCACTATCCAGGATACCAATCGAAACCTCGTTGAAATTAATGTCGGTACAACAGCCCTTAGACTTCATGGAATTGCAGCAAGAGGTTCTCCAAGATGGACGCCTGGCACAGATTAGTTCGGGCATCCAAGAAGGGAAGGACTCTTTCCCTAGATTCACTCTGGAGCAGGAACGATTACATTACAAAGGCAGGTTAGTAATTTCTAAATCTTCTCCATTCATTCCAAAGTTGCTCCATGAGTTTCACAACAGTCCGGTGGGTGGACACTCGGGGGTGTTTCGGACCTACAAACGCCTAGCCAACCACTGGTACTGGATAGGGATGAAAAGAGATGTGCAAGATTACATAGCCGCATGCCCGACTTGCCAACAAAATAAGGCACAGACGTTATCCCCGGGGGGGTTATTATAGCCCCTCCCATTGCCCGACCAAGTCTGGGAAGACTTAACAATGGATTTTATAGAAGGCTTCCAAAATCTGAAGGATTCAATATTGTCTTGGTGGTAGTGGACCGGCTCAGCAAATATGCTCATTTCCTGGCTCTCCGGCACCCATTCACGGCTCAATCTGTGGCTAAAGTATTCATGAAAGAAGTCATTCGTCTGCATGGCATTCCTCGCTCAATCATTTTCGATCGAGACAAGATTTTCCTCAGCATATTTTGGACGGAGATATTCAAGCTACAAGGGACAGAGCTTAAGCGTAGCACTGCCTACCATCCTCAAACGGATGGCCAGACCGAAGTTGTCAACCGATGCATCGAAGCCTACTTACGTTGCTTCACCGCTAGGAAACCGAAGCAGTGGGTAACCTGGTTGTCATGGGCTAAATATTGGTATAGCACTTCTTTTCACGCGGCAGCCAAATCTACTCCTTTCCGATTACTATATGGCCGCGACCCCCATTTATCAGGGTAGGAACAGGACTAACCAGAGTGGCTTCAGTGGAGCAATTGTTGCAGGGCAGGGATGATGTTATAGAGGAACTAAAAGGACACTTGACGCGTGCTCAAGAGAAAATGAAGAGTAGAGTAGATGGAAGCCGAAGAGAGGTTCAATATGAAGTTGGAGACATGGTTTACCTCAAAATGAGACCGTATCGACAAAAGTCCCTGGCTAGGAGAAGAAATGAGAAGCTAGCTCCTCGATATTATGGGCCCTACAAAATTCGGTCCCGCATTGGAGCAGTGGCTTACAGACTATTGCTACCAAAATCATCCAACATCCATCCAGTGTTTCATGTGTCACAGCTTAAGCGAGCAGTGGGAGCACAAGAATCCGTTCAAGACCTGCCTCCACAACTCAATGAAGAGATGGAGCTGATTGTAGAACCGGCTGAGGTTCTGGGCGTCCGATCGAGTTCAGTGGGACCTCCGGGCGCAAAGGAGGTTTTGATCCAATGGCAAGGTCTGCCAACATTTGAAGCCACGTGGGAATCGAGTGAAGTAATCTGACAGCAGTTTCCCTTGTTTCCCCTTGAGGACAAGGTGAAAGTGTGGGCGGCGGGTAATGTTAGGACCCCGGTGCATTTCACTTACTTGAGGCGCAATCGGAAACAAGGGCAGGACAGTCATTAACCCAAGTGATGATTAAGAATGAGAGGAGATTGTTAGGATTCAGTTATAGGTTGTTAGTTATCGAGAAGAGAGAAGAAAATTAGTTATAGAGAGAGAAAATGAGAAGCGGGAAAATGATTAACCGCAGAGGAGAGAATAATCAATTATATAGCAATAGATTAGAGAGGATAGGGCTTATCAGAAAACAAAGTAAGAAAGTTCAGTTGGGAGAGCTAGCAGACCTTTCTAACGTCTGCAAACCTATCTGTAATTCTTGTTTCAATAGAAAAATTCTACAATTGTTCAGCAATTCTTTCTTTCTGCCTTTCGGATCCCAACATAATACTACTAAGGTAAGTGGGATAATTAAGGATGTCTCAAATAGTGAAAATAGCGATGTCCCTTTAACTATGCCATTACAGAGTGAAGCTCAGAAAGAGAACGAGATGTGTGCGAGGCAAGGTGGAATTGAGTTTCAAGGGAAAGTATATAAGAGGAAGTAGCCTAGACTGAAGGATAGAGTTCTCAATCCAAAGCAGAACCAAGAGCCTGAACCGATGATAGATCTAGAAAATGAAGCTCAGTCAGGTAATCCTCCATCTGAACCACAAAATATTGAGTATAATCCTGAGTCTCTTGTCGAGTCAGATACATTAGTTGATTTACCCATTGCCATTAGAAAAGGTACTAGATCATATACCAAACATCCTCTTTATAACTTTCTTTCATATGAGAGTCTGTCCCCTTCATTTCAAGCTTTTCCCTCAAAATTGTCTTGTGTCACTATTCCAAAAGATATACAAGAAGCTCTACGTGTTCCAGAATGGAAGGAAGCAGTTCTTGAAGAGATGAGAGCCCTGGAAAAGAACAAAACTTGAGAAATCACAGAGTTGCCTAGAGGAAAGACCCTGGTCGGTTGCAAATGGGTGTTTACGGTGAAGTATAATGCTGATGGTTCCCTTGAAAGGTATAAAGCTCGATTGGTTGCCAAGGTATTTACACAGACCTATGGCATAGACTACTCAGAAACCTTCTCCCCTGTTGTCAAACTGAATACTGTAAGAGTAATACTTTCTATTGCAGTTAACCTTGAGTGGGAACTATTCCAATTGGATGTTAAAAATGCTTTCTTAAATGGAGATTTAGAAGAGGAGGTGTACATGGAAGCTCCATCTGGTTTTTCTCACAGATTTGGCGGAAAGGTCTGCAGACTTAGAAAGTCCTTTTATGACCTTAAACAATCTCCTAAGGCCTGGTTTGAGAGGTTCACGAAGTTTGTGAAAAGTCAGGCGTTTGTACAAGGACAATCAGATCATACTATGTTTATAAAGAAATCACATGAGGGGAAGATAGTAGTGTTGGTTGTTTATGTGGATGACATTATCCTCACAGGTGATGATGTTGAAGGCATGGAAGAGTTAAAGAAGAAATTGTCCTCCGAGTTTGAGATCGAGGATCTTGGTCAACTCAGATATTTCCTTGCCATGGAGATTGTAAGGTCAAGACAAGGGTTAATAGTCTCACAACGAAAATATATTCTAGATCTCCTAAAAAAGACTGGGATGACAGGTTGCAAGCCTTCAGACACGCCCATAGAATTCAACTCCAAGTTGGGAGAAATAAAGGAAGGAGTACCAGTCGATACCGGTCGATATCAGCGATTAGTGGGGAAGTTGATCTATTTGTCTCACACTCGTCCAGACATCTCATTTGCTGTTAGTCTGGTTAGCCAATTTATGCACGCTCCCTATCAGGAGCATTTGAAAGCAGTGTATAAAATTCTGAGGTACTTGAAAGCTACTCCTGGGAAAGGACTTTTTTCAAGAAGACCGGTCAACGTGGGATTGAGGTTTACATAGATGCAGATTGGACTGGTTCAGTAACTAATAGAAGATCAACCTCAGGATCTTGCACGTTTGTGTGGGGAAACCTAGTCACCTAGAGAAGCAAAAAACAGGCCGTAGTAGCAAGAAGTAATGCTGAAGCTGAGTATCGAGTAATGACTCAAGGAGTGTGTGAGATATTATGGGTAAAGAGACTTCTAAGTGAATTTGGCATACTGATTGAACTACCTATGAAGTTGTTCTGTGATAATAAGGCAGCTATTAGTATTGCAAATAATCCAGTTCAACATGATAGAACTAAACATGTTGAGATTGACAGATACTTCATCAAGGAAAAGCTTGAAAAAGGAGTTGTTTGCATTCCTTTCTTGCCTTATAATCAGCAGATCGCAGATGTCTTCACCAAAGGGCTCCTACGGCAGACTTTTGAGTATTTTGTAAGCAAGTTGGGCATGATGAATATCTATGCACCAATTTAAGGGGGAGTGTCGAAAGTTTTTTTTAATAAATAGCATATTTAGGAGTTAGTAATAGGAAAGTTTACTCTGGTTATTTTTAGAAAGTTTAATTTAGGAATTTAATCTTTTTCTTTTTCTATTTAAAGACTTGTATTGATTTCATTATTCAATAAGAAAGCATATTTTTTAGCCCTAGTCGGCTTACAGTATTACATTCAAATACAAATACTTTTAAATTTTAAATCTAATCACTATTCATTTTTCTTTTTGTCTATCTACTTTTATCAATTACATCACACGCTCTCTATCTCACCAACGACTCAAATACACATTATATTTGAATACAATGTAAGAACAAAACATCCAAACACATATTGTATTCTATTGCATTGCATTTGGATACAATACACAATGAAGTGTGGTTCCAAACAACCCATGAGAAAATAGTTGTTCGGCGCTTCACATAAGTTTTTGAGTTTAGGTTTGGTTTTGTGCTGGAGGTAACTTTCGTCCTCATTTTTCTTTTCACTATGATTATGAAACATGAAATCAGATTAATATCAGCCACTACTCTCTTTCTTCCCTCTTGTGTTCTATAACCATGAAACATGAAATCATGGTACAAATGAAATTAGTTACTATGCCACAATCAGAAATATGTGCATTGTGTGGTGTTTCTGTTGATTATTTGTTGAAGCCTGTCGTTTGCATTAATCTTAAACTTAATAATGTTAGCATTAGCCAGATTTTGAGTTGACTTATTATAGATTTCAGGATTTACTTCTTCAATTGTCATTCCTATGTGCTTTTTTCTCTTTCATGTTTACTAATTTTATGAATAATGCATTGTGTATGCCTAAATCTCGTACTCGACTACTAATTAACTTTAACATTTCATCACATATTTACTTACAGTATTATTTTGCATTCTGCAAGCAGGTGGCCGAGTCAAAATTGGCAAATTTTGTCGAGGACATCATAGTCCCTCCAAGGATGGTGGACATAATCATCGATGGAGAGGTACATATATACCTTATTGGTTTATGGTGGCATATATTATCTGTATATGCATAATATGTGTTACACATATTTTGTACATAACCTAATATGCATACGTCACATGTACATATAATTTTATTAGTGGCGTTTATTTCTGTTTTATTAATTATCAGTTCAGCTACAGAGTCTACACAAAATCCCAAAACGAGCTTTCTGTGTGCCTGATACAAACACACTTTAATGTCTTCTGTATTTATTTCATTTCTCCCAATTTAAAATAATTCAACATTTTCTCCAAATAAATTTGTCATAACATCGATTTTACATTACAGTGAAAATAGAATTACATGAACAATGTTTATTCACACAGCTTTTGGCATCACTATAAAATGTCAATCATAAATTTGCTTTATGTTTGTTGGATCGGAAAGTTGTTTACCCATCTCATTTTTGGCATTTTCTGTCTTCTGAATCATAAGTGCACATCATTTCATGCGTGTTTGGTTTTGTTTTCAAAACAGATTTCACGATTCCTTAGGAAATCAATTTCAAAATCGGTGTGAAATTGTGTTTGGTTTGTATTGTTTTTGAAAACAGATTTCAAAACGAATCCTAAATCTCTTTTGCTCCCAACGTAAAATTGAAAACGACTAAAAGTCGTTTTCTCTGATTTCATTTTTCTCATTTCCCCCATTTCTCTGATTTAATTATTATGGTTAATTAAGATTTAATTGATATAGTAATTACTTAAATATTATGGTTATTAATTTTTAATTCATTTTTCAATTAAAAAATTTTATTAATTTTTAATTTTTGGTATTCATAATAATTTTTTTTAAAATCAAACATAAATATGTTTTTATAGAATACTTATAAAATGACTGGTTTTCAAAAATATAACCAAACACAGTTTCACTTTTTTGTTTTCTCAAAACATACACTCAGAAAATAAAACCAAACACAATTTCAGAAACGTTCTCAGAATTGTTTTCAAAACGATCTGAAATTCAGATAATTTGAAAACATCAGATTTCAAAAACAATACCAAACGCTACCTTCATTTTCTTGCATTTATTACCAATATCACATTAGTAATTTAGCCTATCTTCTTGAAAAAACTTTTGCTCTTCATTTCTTATATTTAGATTGATAATCAGCATTGCATGCATTTAGGGATTTGTTGAAACTCTTGTTTTGAGAGAAAATTGGACAGTGATTCAGTTTAAGTTGATAGAGTTTGAGAAGGCCTCGGGTTTTTTTAGTGGTTTTAAGCACTATAGTTAGTTTAATTTTTTATTTAAAATCCACATTCGAAGTGCTGTTATTTATTTAGTTTTTTTTGGAAACAAGAAACTTTAATTGATTATAAGACTTGTGTACAAGCTAAAGAAAAAGAGTTATCCTCTTCAGACATATCCCAAAAGGTGTTACATAAAAGGAGCCCAACTTATAACAAGATCTGAAAATAAGAATGACTAAATTTGTTATCTTTATGAACCAATAGAACTATCCTAAATTTTATTTTATCCCAGACCATTACACTGTCTTCCCCACATCCTTCAAAGACTTTGTGGTTCCTTTTCAACCAAATTCCCCATAAACTAGCTAAAACCGCCACCTTCCCTAGGAGTTTCATTCTATTGCTCAAACCATACCAGAACTGGGACTCACATAAATCTTTGTAACTTCTAGGGGTGACCCACGAATGCCATAGCTCCTCTAACTACAAACACCAAATGTTATAGGAGAAGGGACAATGTAGGAAAAGGTGATCTGCAGACTCTCCATTGTTCTTGCACATGATGCTCCAACCCAGAGAAATTGAAGCATATGGTTTTCTTCGCTCCAATAAATCGTGAGTATTAAATGTAAAAAAATGCTAAGGATACCAATTTTAATCCCAACTCAACTTGTGTAGCACGTGAGTTATCATTCTTTTGTTAGTAACTATTAAAAGGATTGTTACATCAATTGGTTGTATCTACCAATAGAAAGATTACAACTCACCGCCATATAAGTTGGTACTTAAAAGTTAGGATTAGAGTTGGTGTCCCTAGTCTATTTTAAAACTTATCCAGAATAAGAAGCCAACAAATACTTGTACTTTGGAAGGAATCAGGGTTTTCCAAATGAAATCTGAAGATGAAGTATGACTAGGTCATCTATTAAAAATAGATTTGATGGAAAACAACCCGGAACTCTCTAAATCTCCCACCTTCTTATCATTGCCCTGCCCGGAGATGATTCCCACACCGCCCCCACCACCACACCACCCCCCCCACCCCTCCCAACAAAAAACCCCCCAACCAAACACTGAGACAAGCTCCAACATCTCCACTATTCATAGTTGCTTCATGATTCCATATGCAGTCTGTTGCTAATATTCTTTTTCGTAGCTTGAACTTAATTCGATATGGTATTGACCCTCCTTTTCACTGCGTGTAACATACTTTATTTCAATTGTTTTCCAGGTCAATGAGGAGTATATGAGTACTCTTGAAATACTTAGTAAGAAATTGAAGTATGTAGAAGTGGATCCCATGGTTAAAATGTCAAAGGCTTTGAAAGACGTCCAACCTGAGCTTGAAAAACTAAGGCAGAAAGCAGTCTCAAAGGTGTTAATTGAAGTCGCAAGAAGCTCAAGCTGATGTTAATTACTTTATTGCTAATACGTTTTTCTGTTTTGTGCCTTTTCATTTAAAAGTGTGTTGAACCCGGTAAATATTTGTGTATCGTATGTATATATCCCATTGCTGCTTTAAATTGCCTACTTACGTGGGAATCTATTTACAGATGATCTTATGTCCACTAATTAGCATGAATTAGAAATACATGTTCTTAATATGTCAGAATATGATGCTAAGATTCATAGCCTGCCCTGTGATTTCCTTTCTTCCTCTTTTGAACCAAAAATTCCATGTCTTTTTCGTCATATTTCGAAAAATCATAATTTTGATGTTTTGGAACATTTGTTTTGTTATTGGTGCTTATGTAAGAACTTTCAAACTGGGTTGTTTAATCCTATTTGCCCAACCATGTATTTATTTTCTCCAGGTGTTTGACTTCATTGTTCAGAAGCTTTATGCACTGAGAAAACCTAAAACTAATATCCAGATCCTTCAACAGAACATTCTCTTAAAGTATAAGTGAGTAATTTTTGTTACCATCATGTAATCTGTTACCATCACTGATACAGATCTTGCTGGGATATTCATTTGGTTGGTATATCTTATGCTATTTTGCAAGTTTAAGATGGATGGTTTCTTGCATGATTAAATCATCAGTGAATCGAAAAATAATTTAAAATAACATTTTGACTTGATGTTGCTTTGTTACATATCATACTAGACTTTCTTCTTTCTAATCCACTGTGTCTTGTTGAGGAATTTGACCGGTTGCATGCCATACACATGCATCTTTCTGTCCCACACTTTACCATGAGGACAGAGTTCCCAAGAACCATATGATTTCTTTAGCTCAATTTTGTAGAAAGCATGGTGTTGACTTGTACTAGGAGAAGCCAAGTATACATATAAAAGTGTCACTTTGGTTTGTTTATCCTTTTCTCATCAATTATAAGTTAAAGAGTTTTGATTTATAGTGTCTACAACATAAGCATATGTTAGGAAGAGAAAATTGGCAAATGCATCTATTGCCACATATGCTTAGATTTTATTGTTCCCCATTTCTAAAATTAGACTCTAAGCCCTAGTTTGATGTGTCCACTTGAGTTGGAGTTTTTGAGATATCTTGATTGGAGTTGACTTGATGTTTTGAATTGTGCATTTGGTTGAAAAATGATCTGTTAGGAGTTAAAAAGTGTAATAACTTGAAATGTATTCAAGGAAAAAAAAAAGTAGCAATATGGATTTTGTTTCGTTCCTTTCGTCATTTTATGCAATTTAAAAAAAAAAATCATCTTATTTTGACTTAAAATGAGAAAGTTATAAACTTCTAAAATTTGAGTTTTTAAGACAAATTTGGAGATGTGAATATGAAATTGGTTTACTCTTGGAGAAAATGACGACTTTTGAAAAAGTTTGGTTGGAGTACCTGTTTCACTTGTGAAACTCAAAACTTGCAAAGCCATTTTAGTTATATTTGGATTTAAATTGAAAGGTCATGCAAATGTAGGTATGTTGTCACCTTCCTTAAGGAACATGGCAAGGAGGTGTACATTGAGGTTCGTGGAGCATACATTGACACGATGAGCAAGGTCATTTCTATACTTAAGTTATCTGTTTTGACTAACGAGTATCAAGTAGTTTCCTTGTTTGTTTCATAGATTGTCCTAAAGGATGATAACTAAAATCGATGCAATATCATGAGAGGTTGGTGGGACAATGACAAGTGTTTCTTTTCTAAATTCATGAATTTTTAAATGGGTTGCTAATGATATCTGAGACTTCTTCGTTGGTCTAGATACAGGATATAAGATTTGCATAACTTTGATCTTCTTAAGGCGTCTAGTAATTCTATCTGATAAAATTTCACCGATAAGAATACGACAGAGGGTATACTGAAGTACGGCTGAATGTTTTGCAGGTTCTAAGTGCACATTTCCGGGCTTATATTCAGGCACTGGAGAAACTACAGTTGGATATTGCTACATCTAGTGATCTGATTGGGGTAGACACCAGAAGCACTAGTCTCTTTTCAAGGGGAAGAGAGCCATTGAAGAATCGGTCTGCAGTTTTTGCTCTTGGGGAGAGAATAAGAATTTTAAAGGTCCTCTTAGGCTCCCTTACTTCAAATAACAAACTCACGTTTGCTTGAATCTCTTTTCCCCATTTCTTATTCATGTAGCACTTACTTCTTTGAATTGCAACAAAAGAAACATTCTTGATTTTCTTTTCTTTTGTTCATTTCAGGAAATAGATGAACCAGCATTAATTCCACATATAGCTGAAGCAAGCTCCAACAAATATCCTTATGAGGTCCTCTTTAGGAGCTTGCAGAAGCTGCTTATGGATACTGCCACTTCCGAGTACTTTAGAGTTTTCCCTGCACTTTTTATACCTAAAAAATAAAAAAAATTATGTACTGGTCCATTGAAAATTTATCCTCAAATTTGCAGGTATCATTTCTGTGGTGATTTCTTTGGCGAGGAACCTATATTTTATGATATTTTTACAGGTAAATGCGATTATTGTATGTGCTATTCCCACTCAAATTATAAAAACAAATTTTCATCTGCAAGCAGCTTGCTTCCCTCCAAACTTATTTGCATTTGGATTAACTTTGGTGGTTACATAAATTTTCATATCTTGAAGAGTTATTGCTGCTGTAATATTGTTCTTTTCTGTTTCTTTTTCTTAAAGCTTTTAGATTCACCATAATGAATTACCTTAAACTCCATGATGTCAGGCCCTTTTTCTGTCATTGATGAACATTTCAATTCAATACTTCCAAATTGTTATGATGCCATAGGCCTCATGCTTATGATTCGCATAATACACCAACACCAGGTATAATTCCAATTTTTAAACTATTGTTTCGTCTTCGATTTAATACACATATTAATAGTGTTGTCAATCGGTTGACTCCTGAAACTATTCGAAGTTGGACTTTCGTGTTGTATTTTCATGCATGCATGTCCAAATTTGTAGCAAACACAAAGGAAAATGTGCCAATCAAAAAAGGTAGGAGGTAAAAGTTGATGTGATTTTGAATGAAGAAAACTTCAATAACAAAACTATGGTGGGACTCTTACTTTCCCAATTCTTTATTTTCAATACGGTGTCATTGTAAAGTCATACAGATTTTTCATACTATGGATATTATGGTGCCTCTACTAAATAAGAGTGTTTGCTCTCAAAGTAAGAACAATATTTATTTCCTTGTTTCCTAAGTTGCCTTCTAGAACTTAACATACATACTTGTCTATCTAAAAATTCTATAAACTTTTTATTAATAGAAAGAGAATATGTTTCGAAAAAGATTTAATTTATATCCATGTCTGGTTTGGTTACTCAGATTACAATGCAATTTTATTTATTTCATTTCCCTTTGATTTTTTTTTTCTTTGAATGTAATCCTGTTTAAAAGGCCAGCCATTTGGTTATTCTGAGGTACCTTTTCAAGTTGAAGCAGAGTGTTAGTAATAATAGTGCAAACATCCCTCCTTTTTTTATTTTTTTAACGGTTTACCCCATCAAATGTCCTACTCTTAAACTGAATTCACTTTCTTTTCTTAATAGCTCGTTATGTCACGGAGGCGAATTCCATGCTTGGATTCATATTTAGACAAGGTACCGTTTGTTTAAGTGATAACTGATGTATTTATTGTGTTAAATATACTTGCTGCATGCTCAGTTTAGGCATAGATAATTTGTTCTGTGTCACTTGGATCCTCTTGGGTTTGATCAACTTCATTTAGGTCAGGCACGATGTGAACATCAGCTGTCACAGTATTCCTTATGGCTTAAACATGGGCTGTTTCATGTTAGAAAATATGATAACAATAATTTGTCGTTAAGAAATGTAATGACAAAGATGTTGATAATATAATAATAAAGTAGGAACAACTTACAGAACTCATTCATGCAGTGAATTCTTTGCCAAATCAGTAATGCACATACCATGTCTTGAACTGATCTATGACTATGAGCAGGTTAACATTGCCTTGTGGCCTCGGTTTAAAATGGTGTTTGACATGCATCTCAATAGCCTGCGCAATGCAAATGTGAGGAATTTGTGGGAAGATGATATTCATCCTCACTATGTCATGAGGCGTTATGCTGAATTTACAGCTTCACTGATTCACCTCAATGTTGATTATGGAGATGGGCAGGTTAGTAAAAATAATGAAGTCGTATGACATTAATTTCTTGAATTTCTTAAATTGAGATAGTCAGCTATTATGAAGAACTAGTGTCGGTTAATTAAAATACCTCTATGTGGTTTGCACTTTGCAGCTTGAATTAAATTTGGAACGGCTACGAATGGCTGTTAATGATTTACTTATCAAGCTTGCCAGAGCATTCCCAAAACCTAAGCTACAAACTGTATTTCTGATCAACAACTATGATATGACCATTGCTGTGCTGAAGGTAAAAAAATCATTGAATTTTTGCATTTGGATCAAGAATCTGTTTCACCATATAGACGAAACTTAAGGGTCTTAGCAGTTGTGGGGGCAAAAGTTACTCTTCTCAAATACAAGGCTGTAATTCTCCTTTGGCCACTAGCCACGGCTGTTATGCAACCTTTATCATTTGGGTTTCAGGAAGCCGGCCCAGAAGGTGGAAAAATTCAAATGCACTTTGAGGAATTGCTGAAGAGCAACACAGCATTATTTGTGGTAATGGTCTTTACCAATATCTTTTGGATATTTTAAACGTAAGATGTCACATTTCCATTTGGAATACTTCAATTTATGGTTGCACGCGGTGAAACTTACTGAACAAAAGATATTTTAAACGTAAGATGTCACATTTCCATTTGGAATACTTCAATTTATGGTTGCACGCGGTGAAACTTACTGAACATTTAATTTTATTATCAGTATTTACTTTTAGAAGTTAATCAAATCGTTTTTTTTTTTTTAATTGTCACTATATGTTTAAACCATGAGTAAATTAAGAATATGAAAAGAAATTTACTTTAAGAAGTTAATCGAATCCCTTTTTTTTTTTTTTTTTTTTAATTTATTCTCACTATTTGTTATATACCATGAGTAAATTAAGAATATGAAAGGAATGCACGGCTGCTAACGGAGTATAGTCGCTTCCGTTATTCTAACAACTTGATGCTCGCTTTTGCAATGCTTTGTTATTTTCAAAATTTGTGGTATGACCTGCCAAGTGCCAAACATGAACCTTCTATTCATTGTTAAAAACAACTATTTTAATTACAAATTGATGGTATCATAAAGGGAAAAAGGAGAAAGAGGTGGAAAAAGTGGAGGAAAGAGAAGGAAAAGAGATAGAAAGATAATAGTTGTCTCTTAGCCTTCTTTTTTATTTTATGCATTTTGTTTCTTTCTCGGTTTGTTGTGAGTTCGTTTATTCCTCTTTTGATACAGGAAGAATTGCTTCTAGAGCATTTCAATGACCTGATCAAATTTGTCAAGACACGAGCCTGTAAGTGTGCAATCATCTCTGAGACCAAGTACTCAGATAAGGTTTCAATAGAAATTTACTTATTTGTGAGTTTCTTATCAGCGGAGGACCCAAGTACTAGCTCAGAGAGGCCTATCTCTGTTGCGGAGGTTGAGCCTTTAGTGAAAGATTTTGCAAGCAGGTGGAAAGTTGCGATTGAGCTGATGCACAAGGACGTCATTACGTCCTTCAGCAACTTCTTGTGTGGCATGGAAATTTTGAGGGCTGCATTGACTCAGTTATTGCTTTACTATACTAGGCTCTCAGATTGCATAAAGAAGATCGTAGGCGGGTCTGCTCTAAACAAGGATTTGGTGTCCATATCTTCTATAATGTATGAAATTCGCAAGTACTCGAGGACTTTCTAAATTGCTTGAGCTGTGTATTTGGTATACGGTTATTGATTTTGAATCTTGAGGAGATGGTGGAATTTGAAATGCACAAAAAAATGGGGAACAAATTGTTAATTTTTGGACCAAAGACATCTTTGACAACATTGATAATGATGGATGTTTGCTCATTTCTAATTGGATTCAGTTTTTTTACCCATTTATAGTTTGTTATTAATTTTGATGTACCCGCTATAACTGTTCAATTTTTTAAGAAGCTAAACAAAATAAGAACTAGGCCAATTGCAAGTATGTATTATGAAAGAATACAAATCATTTGCACGTATAAGCCTGCACTTAGAAGCTGCAATATTTTGGGATTTTTTTTAAAGTCCAGAGCACAGAAATCCAAGGCTTGACTAAGCCTACCACACTAATGACATCGATGAACTTCAAAACTCCAATTATGTTATCTTCGGTTAAGGCGAAAGGGAAAAATACTTGGTGTTGTTTACGCATATCATAAGGATGATTTGGGTCTGTCTGTGCATCACATAGATTACATAAATTACTTAAAACCCATTGAATCATAAATTAAAACCCATAATTCTTTTTTTTTTTCCTCGAGTGTTCACTCTTGAAAATGAAATGAAATGAAATTTTGTTAAAACCTACTATCCAAACATGTCATTAGTAGTTTGTATTTATATTGGTTCTATATTGTCAAGGGTTTCAAGGCGAGGTCTCACCCACCTCCCAAGGATAGACGCAACAAACCAGAGAAATCAACCAACTCTTGGGGCCTTTTCATCCCTCAGATACACCAACAGAGGATTGATACATGGTGGTTGCTATAAAATTTATTTACAAAATGCATCTGTGACAAACTTTGCCACTTTGCCTGGATACTGGGAGTGATCTTCTACAAATAAGAAAATATGGGTTTGGACATGAAGCATATCGCACGCTTATCATTTGTTTTATTATTTAATGGCTTTATTGCACTAGTACCTCCCACATGCATGCACAACATTTTGTAACTTGAATTTCTTTATTTTGGTAATATGTAACAAAACACATCAATTTGATTACAGGTTTTTTTTTTTTTTTAACAGAACTTGACCTATAACTTGCACTTAAAGTCATTAATTAATAGCAAGAATAGCCGTCTGTTTATTTTAAGTTAAATTTATTGAGTTAAGATATTCGATTAAGTTTAATCAAAATTAAAAATTTTAAATCAACTTTGTTTTAAGTATAAGTTCAAGTTAACATTGATTGAAAAAGAATGTTTATGTTATTAGTTAATGAACCATGTGCCAATTACAGGTCAATTGCCATCAAATAATTAACATTATTATGCCTTACTATAAAATTTTAATTTGAACAGGAAAATTGTCAAAATCATAAGCTTATGATTTATATTATAATTGTGTGATGAATTCAGAGAACACAAGTGCAAAATGACCTGATTTTATACACTATATTTAAAATTTTATTTATGCTCGCCTCTTTTTTCCTTTCATATCATGGGAGGAGTATATATTGAGATAGGATGAATGTCATTCCCTTGAAATGAAAGGCAGGTTAACTGGAAGAATAGGCAGGTCTTGTTAGCGGAACAACATCACGAACGAATTAAATTGACGGATCTGCATAAACGACCACATTAATTGGCACCTAAGTGAATTGGGGAAAAAAAAAAAAGGAAAAAAAAAAAAAACCCTTTTCAATCACTTTCTAATGAGAAGAAAGATTTTCTTAATCATCCTGAGAAATACTTAAGAGGTTAGGTTTCATTAATTATGATGTAATGAAGGTTTGGTGTTCAGCTCTTCATTCCAAGAGAAATGCCTGTCTATTCAAGCTAGTGTGTTATTGGGACCATGATCGACAGTAAACGGAAGCCAAGCAATCCGGGTCGTATTGAAAGGTCTCTAAAGACACAGCATGGAAGAGTCTCAATATTTAACAGCATAGCAAAAGAATGATGAAGGGGCAGAATTCATGAACGAGTACGAGCTGTGGTGGCTAATACCCGAGACATAAAAGAAGCATTTTCGATCTTGCACATCTGACGTAAAAGATGGAAACATGACATGCCTCGTAGGAAAGATAACAAAATTCATAAGTCAAGGTTAAACATTCAGACACATTTGAGATGTATTGTGAAGCAGTTACATCTCTTATACTAGTGTTTTCTGTGAAGCGTCCAACCAAATAAATTCATTCAAAACAAGAAAAATAAGAAAATAACAATCAGAAGGAACAACTGTGGATAGAGATTAAGCACTAACCAAACAAAGAGAAATAAGACGAAGGATGAGCAAATAGAGAGAAAGCAGGTGCTCTTAGAACCGCACATGATCACAGTAGAACAGTTCTTTTGACGCATGTCAAACGCAGCCAATACGTCCAATCTTCACAAAAGTTGCAATCACTAGGAGAGGGACAACCTTTCCAATCAATTATTCAGAACCTGGTTGGAGAGCGCCCTCACCGGGATTACCTGTTTGGGTTTTACTTGGAGGACCCTTACAGACAGTCCATATCCTCCTCGAGGCCGGTGATCACATAAACCCACCCTTGTATTCAAGTGATGCCTATGCATTAGTACTATTCTGTCATAAACCATAATGAATGACACAAGAATCTCCCGCAAAAAATCTTAACTGCCCATGACCATAATCCTGCATGGGTATGTTATCGTCCACCTCCGAACTTACATCATGATAGGAAGGTTTGGTTTCACTCCTTGGTTCATTAAGGTCCGAATGCGCAATCCAATTCATAAATTGTGGCTTTAGCATCTGTCAAAGCTGAGTGGAAAAGATCAATGAAGACTTCAATAATCTAGTTGATGTCAAAATCTATCAAGAAGCCTAGAATCCACTCCTGAAAGAGTCCAGCCCATAAATTCCAAATCCAAACAAAAATAAAGTACAGACAGATTGAGTTTCCAAGCCAACCAAGTCTGTTTTTTCCTTTTTTTTCATGGAACCAGGAGAAAGTAGAGATAGTAGTTCCAAGTCATCTAGTGGCTTTTGTGTCACTATCTAACAGCTTGACCAAGTAGGAACCGACATAAAGTAGAGATAGACTTGAGATATAAAAATTAAACTAAGAGGAAGTAGAGATAGAATTTAGATATATAAGTGGAATCAAGAGGAATTAGGGAGAAAACAAGAGTGTAAATATCTAAAATCTAAATTTCCATTAATCAACAACTAAGTCTGTCATGATATACAAACTTTTCAAAATTTAGAAGGGGGGCGGGGGCGCGCGGTGGGGGTTTGTTGTTGTGTGGAACTAACTAGGAAACTAATTCAAAACAAGATAAGGACAACACTATAATGAGAAAATAACCCTCATCCCTAAGAGTGTGTTAGGCCGGACAGAAATGTGGAAGGAAGGATTAGTATGGAGGGATTAATGAAAAGGTTTTAACGTTCACGGTTGTTTAGTGGGAGAGAAAAGAAAGGGAAGGATTATGACCCCTCCTAACTGGAGAAATTAAGGAAGGAATTTCATACCAAATAATATGAGAGAAAGAAGCATCCCTCCTTCCCCATTTACTTCACGTGAGTGATACATCACATCCTCCTTCCTACCGAACGTACTCTAATAGTGTGTTTCATAGGAGAAAAATATGGAAGGAAGGAGAGGGATGGAGGTATTAGTGTAAGGATTTTAACGTTCATGATTGTTTACTATGAGAGAAAAGAGGAATGCAATGATTGGAATAAAGACTCTGAGTCTTTCAGAACACCTCAATTTTGATCTCTCCTAAACTAAAGAGATTATGTAAAGGATTTCTATCAAGCAACATAAGAAAAATAACCTCTTTTTTCTTCCTTATTTTTCATATATGTGATCTACTATCTACTTCCTATTTTCCCTCCTTCCTATTAAACATCCCATAAATATCATAAAACCTAAACAACATTGAAAAATCAAAGATAAATAAGATGCAGGTAAGGCAATAAGCACAACATATTGAACATGTCACATTATTTTATGACAGACACAGCACAGAATCCATAGTTCAAAACATCATGGTTACCATGGTATACGGTAAATAGGCCATATAATAAAGGGTAGTGTTTGTATCGGAGCAGAAACACATATCATGTGTAACAAGAGCAGTGTAGCAGCTAGCTAAAGTTGTAGTGCTTTTCCACAGCAACAGAGACATCCCAAGTGCAGCTCATTCCTTTGGGAAATTCCACCAAGTCCCCAGCACCAATCTCTACAGCCTCTGTTGACCCTGCTGGCGTCACCTTCACTTTTCCTTGCAGCAGATAACAAATCTCTTTGGCATCATATGTCCATGGGAATTTGCTTGGAGGGCAACCCCATCTGCCATTTCATTACTTGCCTCAGCATCATGCAACATTTAACATAAATAATGATCCGCTTTCATCATAGATTTGAAAAATAAATTCAAATTTTTATAAGAGAAAATAACTAAAATATTTGCCAAAAAAAAAAAAAGGGTATAGTAACAGTCTAGAAATAGATAGAAGAGGAGGGTTTTTTTATTATTTTTTTGGTGACTGACTTGGGCCAGTTTCGGACTCCTAGTTGGGTGAGCTTGGACTCGGGAGGGTTTTTCTCAATCTTGATTCCATGTTTCTCTGTAGCCATAGAGTCTGCCCTTATAACCAGCTTTTTCTTTTCTTTACTTGAACTTGTTGAGGATGAAGTCCCAAGAGACGGTGGGCAATAATAACCCCTTGTTATTGTGGTTCTACTAACTAGACCACCACCAAATACACCTACACCAACGCAGGCCATTCCTCTTCACGCCCACTTCAACAAAGTATGCCCCTGTCTCTCTCTCTATCTCTCTCTCTCTCCTTTTAAATATTTATTAATGTTACTTTTTAGGTCAAATTTCACCTTACTCCCTCTATTATGGTACCTTCTCAATTTCAACCCCTGGAAAAATGGTTCTTAGCACATCGTCCCCGATTCTTTCCAATCTTTTGCAGTATCAACCTTTCTCAACTTTTTTTTAACTTTTTTAATGAAACAAAAATTTCATTGTTTATTTTTAATTTGGGATGTGGATAATCGAACTTAACATTATATATTAAACTAAAGTGTTAAATTATCATTAAATTATGCATGAAATCATAAAAACTTTAATGGTCTAACAATTTAATTATTTGTCATAAAAAGAAAAGCCTTTAAACAAAATTGTGGTATAAGACAATTGCAAAAGATTTTTGGAAAATTGCACTTTCCGCTTGAATTTTAAACTTTATCATAAAATGTCACTCAAAATTCAATTTGTAATATTCTTTATTTCTTTCCCTTAAACTTTGAAACATTTACGAATTCCCCATTAGTTGAATTGTTGATAGAAAATTGCATGTGATACTGGTTGGCAGCATGAGTTAAGAGTATTAAAAATAAAATTATGAAATTACCTTTGTAATTTAACTTAAAAGAGTAAATATTTAGAATAGATTGTCATTATTTTCTTATATATCTTTCTTATGTCTAACTTTGTACTAAGGATAATGGGTGCTATATATGCTATCAACAAGTACCACTTCATAATTTCACATTTAATATTGTTTTCAAGTATGTTTTTTTGTAAATAATAATAATAATAATAATAACAACTAAGGGAGGATTTCAAAGCTCAAGAGTAAAGAATATTACAAATTAAAATTCGAACGATATCTTATGACAAAATCTAAAGTTTCGAGAGGTGAGGGGAACTGAAATTTGTCTAAGATTTTTTTGTCACAAAGGGAACGCACATAACTATATATATATATATATATTTTTTTTTTGAATTTAGGATAAGGGATTCGAAGTTTACAATTTCAAATAAAGTTAATTATGGTATTATTGTTAAATTATGCTTGCAACTATTACTAACGGTTTTATGGGCTAAGTACAACACCAATATATTTTCGAAAGATTCAAATCTACATTTTTCAACAAAATTTGAGCAGCTTCATTGTTGCTAGCTACTTATTGAGAAAATCACCTGTAGTTGTCTACTGATGTAAAAAAATTTGCTTAAAAAAAAGTTAACAAGATAGAGGATATTGTAAAAAAGTTATAAATAGGAGGGAAAAGTGCAAATAACAAATATAACTTCACCCTTGAAATTTAGGTATTGTTACAAAATGTTTCTTGAATTTTAATTTATAATATTCTTTTTTCGAAACTTTGAAAAGTACGTGAATTTCTCTATTTAGTTGAATTTTTTATTAAAAAAAAATGCATATGACCCTCGTTGATAGCATGAGTTTAGGGATATTAAATGTGAAATTATAAAATTTCTCTTAAAATTAGGTTAAAAAAGTTATTTTTACCTTTTTCATGCCTCTCTTTTATGAATAATTTCATATTTAATATTTTTAATTCACGTTGTTGAGTAGATTTTACGATAAATATTAACTAATAAGAGAAATTTGCCAAAACTTTCAAAATTTAGAAAAAAAAAAGTTACAAATTGAAGTTGGATAAACATTTTATGATAATACTTAGATAAGGAGAAAGCGAATTTGTCAAGTGCAAATATATCACCATTGTTTTACCAAAAATATATATATCAGCCTTATTGTTAAACCCAAACACTTGCAAACAAAAAAGTATTTATTAATTTTTCTCCTCCCTTTACTGCCAGCCTCTCACACCCCATCCCCTTTCTCGTTTATTAGTGATATATTTACATAAATACCACTATCAAGGTGTGGAAAAAGAGAGAGAAAAGATGCTTTTTTTTTTTTTTTTCCTTTTTTATGATGATGAATGAAAGATGCTCCTGTTATCACCAGGAGGAGACACCCCGTCCTTGGAGGAGACACCCCGTCCTTATCTTACTGATTTTTTTCCCCCTTATTTTTTTTTCCTCCCTGAGCATCCTTATCTTGCTTATTAAACATTCCTCTAATTGGTTTGGTATGGATGGTCTCGCCCTCCCAAGACTTTCACCAACCACATCATATGTTTGATTTTCCATCAAGGTACTCTCTTCATTCAATTACGAATAATTGACGTTTTCATGGCTTGAGTTTTAGCTTATTTAGGGGGCTAATTTTGTACGGTTTGTTTAGATTACATAATTGTTTTATATATATTCAAATGTAATATATATAGAACACAATATACATAGGAATATCTTTTTTATAGATTAAATTCAAATATAATATGTGTTTGAATTATTTATATTTTATTAGTAATTTTAATGTATATGATGAGAGAGAATGTGTGATATAATTAATAAAAAAGATAATTTCAGATATTTTCTTTCTAGCATCTTAACAAAATCTAAGTCCAAATATAAATACGAGTCTATAATGTAATTTGAGTTTGGATTAAAATAAGAATCCAAAAGATTTTTTGGCTGTGAAAAAGGATTCAAACTGAATAAATTTAAATATTATTTTTGGATAAATCTAAACCCTATAAATAGAAGGATTTATCCTTCAAGGATTATGATTCCTAATTTGTACAGGATTGCAAACTTTAACTATAGGCTACTATGAGGAAAGAATTAAACGGGTTTGCCATAGAGTAAACTTTGAGCTTTAAGAGTGGGAGAGGCAAAAAAAAAGAAAAAAAAAAAAAGCCTTGAGTTTTGAGTGTTTAAACTTAGTTTGTGAGCTTTACATGCTTTTTAGAAAGAAAATCTAGCTTTTTCTTTGTGAGTTCTTTGGAAGAAAAATTGATATCTGTCGGTTACTCTTGGTAACCAAATGGTTACTTTCGGTTTTGAACACAAACGGATGTAACCGTTCGTGATTATGGTCCATTAATCCCACCATTATTCCTCCATTTACGTTGAAAAACTCTCTTGATGAAAGAGAATAAGAGGAGGACGTTGGCTCTTGGTCCTGAAGCTCAATTCTCAAATTTTTCGTTTTTCATTGCACCATCATTCGTGAGGATTGAGAGCTTCGAAAGCCAAGCTTTCTGTGTGTTTTTTAACGTTTGTGTCACGTTGCGAAATTTTTGAGTTTAAATTTCGCACGTGAATGTATAAAACTCAATTTATTAATGTACCAATAAAATTTTTTTATGAGAATTCAATTTTAAATTTTCGATGTATTAAATATTAGTTTGAGGATATTCAGAATATTTTTACAAATTTTGAAATTTTTACAATTTTTACTCAAAAAAAAATTTATCAAATGTTATTTTACCTTATTTTTCTATTTTTTTTCTTTTTTTTTTCTTTTCTTTTTCCGGAACTATCCGGAGACACTTTTTTTTTTCCTCTTTCTTTTTCTACACTTAAACATTTTCTCTTTCTCTCTTTGTTTTTCTTTTTCTCTCACCGACCTTACTCTCTCTTCTCCCTGCTCTCTCCCTCGTTCACCCTTACTCTCTCTCACCGGTCTCTCACTCCCTCTCTCGCCCTTTTTTTTTTCTTTTCTTTCCTCTTCTTCTTCTCGCTCTCGCTCTCCCTCTGCGCTGCCCTCACAACGATCGACCCCAAAAAAATTTCACTTTCCCTCTCTTTACCGATTCTCTCTCAATCCCTTCCCATCTCTCTTTCCTTCTCTTCTTCTTTCTCTCTTATTTTTTTTTTGTTTGTTGTTTCGGTCGAACGCCACCGGAGCCGCCCACTGAACCCAATCGTCGTGCCCAGCCAACCGTCGACTGTTTCCAACCTAAGCTACCCTCGACTCTTGCCGTTCGCATCACCAACCACACCGTCCAATCCTGAGCCCACCTCCTTAAGTCGCCCAACCTCACTTTCTCCCTCTCGATCCTTTCTCCTCCACAGGACCAAACACAGACCAACCGGCCAAGCCCAAGCCGGACCCCGTTTCCACTGCACTAATCGAAGCCAATCGCGAGCCCACACCCTCGCCGCCGTTCACCAACCGGAGCCACGTCGAACACCACGGCCAGCCTATTCCCCTCACGACGCCAATATCGAGCCCAGCCCCGTGCCTCCCCGTGCCTCGTCGCTCGTCCCCGCCTCGTCTGGTTGCCCGTTGCCAAGCCCGAACCTTGAAACCAACCGCCCTTGCCGTCGCCTGGCCTTGCGGAGCTGCCCAACTGACCGAGTGCTGCAGCCCTCTGCCGCCGTGAGTTTCCTTGCCCGGGCCGGCCGAGTTTTCCTACACGAAAAAAAAATATATATAATAGATATAAATTATGTTACACGTATCTGTATGTATATATAATATAAAAAAATAAAAAAATAAACAATAATAAAATTTTAAATAAGTGTTTTAAATTTATTTGGGATTGAAATTTGAATTTGTATTTGAACTGTTCTGAGAATTGGAAAATTTTCTGCAGGTTGAGCATTTTGGAGCTTTTGGGGAAGCCTATATTTAAGGCAGGTCATGTCAAAATTTTAAAAAATATATATTTTGGATATTTATGTTAAAATTGTTGTTTTAAAATTTTGGTGTTAAATTAAAGTATCAATTTAAATTTTAAAATTTAACGGCATACTAATTAATTGAGTTTACGGTAATTCGATTACCAAATTCTTGGACAGATAATTAAATTATCTGTGTTTCTTGTTTTAGGTACTCGTTGATCGACTTCAGAAAGAAAGATTATCTTGGAATTCGTGCGAGGAGTTGACAGTAGATACATTGCTACCGAGGTAGGATATCTTACCTTTTCTTTGTAACCAGTTTTGTTTTTAATGATTTGGGCAAAAACCATTTACAGAAAATGAGTTTATAAAGTTTTGAAAATTCTGTGATTTTAGAAAATATCACAATTTCAAAAATTAAAGGAAAAATATCCGGTTACGGATTTTTTTGAAAAACAATACGGTATATTTTTATTATGTGAATTATATATTCATATGAAATGTTGAAAGTTGGATTTGGTGTTTAAGTATACCGGGAGCCAGCACACACGTGCGAAGAGTGCACAGCTCGATCCAGGATCACTCATCATGCTTCGGCATGGTAAGGGAGGCTCATACGGACCGTACACGAACTATATATATATAGGGACACAATTTGCATAATCACGATTCCACGTTTATAATTCGGTACTGCATTGACATACTTAGTATGATGGTTAAATTAAAATGTTGAAATATTTTTTTTAAAAAAAATCCTACTAGGCCTTTCGCTCACTGTTTTAAAACTGGTAAACCCCTAGGAGATAAAGGTGATTAGAAAATACGGGTGACGTGGAACCGTCCGTGGACGACAAGGACTAAAGACTTGAAGTAGTGTTCCGTACTTTAGGACAAAGTATGTATATGAGCATTCCGGGACTGTAAATTCTAAACTTTACTTTTATAATCTTACTTATTTTATTTTATTCAAGTATGCATCTGTGGGATATGGGTACCTCACTACCTGATATTGTGATAAAAATTAAATATAAATATTAATTAATTTAAAATATACAAGCATAATTTATAAACAAGTTTAAAAAGTCAGTAAAAGGTAAGATATAAAAACTGACAGACTTAGGAATCTGAGCTTTCCTTTCATTTATTCATTTAAAATTTTATATCTGTCACTATCCCAGATTTTTGGGATGTGACACCTGTCGCTGTTCCGGATTTTGGGACGTGACAGTTTGGTTCTAAGTTTTGCAGGTTCGTCGGAGAAATAACAATGTCGGGAGGTATTTTTCGATCCCGATAATTTTTCTGCATTTTGATCTAAATGCTATATTTGGATTCGTTTTGGCATATTTAGATCATTATAATTTACTTACATTTGGTATTAGAGCACACGTTTATGCCTCTGTCTTGTTTTCCGGAGAACCTGCAAATTTTTTTTTCAAAAACTTATGTTAATGTTTTTTGTTTTTGGGCTTGAATTTTCAACGTTGTTTTTGAAAAATAAGATTAGAAATCATTAGGAAATCCGATTTCTATGAATTCTGGCTTTTGAAATGTGAATTTTGGCGTCCGGGTGGCCAAGAAACCGTGGGGTTTCTTTTTGGGTCGAAAACGGGTCGAACGGGTCTGTAAAAACCCGGCTGAAGGTTGAATACGACAAAAAACGACATCTCATTTTATGCTGTTGAGAAAATGACGTGTCGTTTTGTAGGGTGAAGGCCGCTGTCAATCGAGAAAAACGACATGTCGTTTTGACAGAATAAAAACGACACGTCGTTTTGACAGCTGGGAAGCGACATTCTGATATCAAAAACGACATGTTGTTTCCAGAAGTCCATTTTGTGTCGTTTTCTTAAGATTGTGTTGTTTTTTATTGAAACGAATTGTATTTTCGTTTTTTTGCAGATTTTGTCGTTTTTCTTTCCAAAAAAATTTTTTTTTTATTGTTTTATTTTAATGTGCTTAATTAATTTATTTGGGTTTGTGTGTATAAATTTATTATTTTTTATTATACATGCAATATTGAGTTAATTAATAGAGTACATTAATTTATTAATATTGCTTATGGTTTTTTTTTGTAATATTATTAATTTTTGTTGATATTACTTATGGTATTATGCAATATATATGGTTATCTTATTAATTAAATGTTGTATGATCCATATAATTTGTTTAATTTTTAGAGTAGTCATAACATCTTTAAATTATGTAAATTATATTTTAAGAATTTTTTTAGGATCACATTATAACATTACTTGTGATTAATTATATGTAGTACAATAAAATTTATCCCACAGGAATTTTTGTTGTATTTGTATAATTAATTAGGATGAAATGTCAAATTATATTTCTTAATCTACCCACAGGAATTAAGAAAAGGAACGTAATTTGATAGTTTTGTCATTTATTTGAAATGGACCTAATTGAATAAAACTTTAGCCCACAGGCAAGTTTTATGTTACTAGATTCATATTTATGTTTTGCATTGGTAAAACATAACTTAAGTTTTAGCCTTAAAAATTGTGAAATTAAGCATGTATATTTAATTTGTGCAGCTATGCAACCTGTGAATTTTTCTGATTTTAAGTGTGACATTTCCAAATTAAAAGGCGATAATTACAAGATCTGGAAGGAGAGAATTCTTCTTCATTTGGGCTGGACGGACATTGATTATGCCATAAGGAAGGACGAACCACCTGCTATAACTGAAACCAGCACTCAAGCTGATGTTGCTCTTTATGAAAAATGGGAGCGATCTAATCGCCTAAGTGTCATGTTCATAAAGACTAACATCTCTGCTGGTATTCGTGGTTCCGTCGAAGGCTATGAAAAGGTTCGAGATCTGCTGAAGGCCATAGATGAACAGTTTGAAACTTCTGATAAAGCGCTTGCTAGCACCTTAATAATGAAGTTTTTATCGATGAGGCTCACTACAGTAAAAGGTGTGCGAGAGCACATCATGAAGATGAGGGATATTGCGACTCAATTAAAAATACTTGAGATTATAATGTCTGAAACATTTCTTGTCCATTACATATTGAACACTCTTCCACAGCAGTATGGGCCCTTTAAAATTTCCCACAACACACATAAAGAAAGTGGTCAATTAATGAACTCATGACCATATGTATTCAAGAAGAGTGCATGCTGATAATGGAACAAGGTGAGAGTGTCATAATGGCAACAGACAAGAAAGATGACAAGTAAGCCAAGAAGAAAGGGAAAGGTAAAATACCTCCACAGGATGGAATAAAGAAAGAATCCAAGTGTTTATTCTGTAAAAAGAAGGAGCACATGAAGAAGGATTACACTAAATTCCAGAAATGACTTGAGAAGAAAGGTAAACTAATCTCATTTGTTTGTTATGAATCTAATATGGTTGTTGTTGGTCATAACACATGGTGAATTGATTCTAGGTCTATAATCCATGTTTCAAATACCTTGCAGAGTATGCGAAATCTGTGAAAACCAGTGAGAAGTGAGCAATGCATCTTTTCAGAAAATAAGATGGGCTCGCATGTGGAGGCCATTGGGACATGCAGTTTAATTTTAAATAGTGGCTTTATTTTGGATTTAGAAAATACCGTTTATGTTCCATGTTTTTCTAGAAACTTGATTTCTGTTTCAAGACTTATACCATTGGGTTTTTTCTTTAATTTTTCAAAGATATCTTTTAGTTTATCTTATAAATCTGACGTTAGTGGAAATGGTATTTTGTCTAATGGTCTTTTCTATATTAATTTACAAAATGATGCCACTAATAATACTATGCATGTTCACGTTAGTTCAAAACGATGTGTTATAAATGAGGATTCTTCTATGTTGTGGCGCCAGAGATTGGGACATATCTCCAAAGATAGGATTAAGAGATTGGTAAATGATAGAGTACTAACTACTTTAGATTTTACTGATTTCGAGATCTGTGTGGACTGTGAAGGAAATTAAATTGATAAAAACGTATCAGAGTGGCGCAGCGGAACAATAAAATTTTTTCAAGATCGTTAAATATCTCATGATGTCATATACAATAAACCAACAACAATTTAAACTCATACTTCAAGGGCGCCAATCTTGCAGGAGGAGAATGACCGGAAGGCTTCAACCAACTAGCTTTCTCTACTATTTTCCAATTCCCGAATGGCTGAGTGTGTGGGCACTCTGAACCTCGATCGGTATGCTAGCACTGCTAGTCTTTCTCCGACCACCCAGATCTCTAAAGAACTTATTATCATGGTGAGTTGTGCAACAATAAGCTTGCTCACCTGAGAGTCTGTGGTCTAAGAGAGCTGGAGTGGCAGGACCTTTATTTATAGACTTGTATGAGGTGATTCTCTGAATTCGAATTGGATTAAGAGAAGATTTTCTCCCTTATCCACAACATAAAATCCGAAATTATCCAAGGGAAAATCCCAACAAAATTTCGGCCAACATTAAAATTATCCAATTCAAATCTAAACAAGATTTTAACATGAATCTTGTTTCCCTTTTTCAACCAAAAAATCTGAAAATCCAAGGGAAAAATCCCAACAAAAATTTCGGCCACTTTTGGATAAGGAAAGAATCAAAATTCCACTAGGATTTTCAAGTTTGAATCTTATCTCATCCTTATCCAAAATAACCGAAAATCTTCTAGGAGATTCACTCAAAAAATTCGGTCATTATCAGGGAGGAGAGAATCCAAATTCAACTGGGAATGAAACTAGAATTTTTCCTTGAACCTTATCCACAAAAAATATGAAAATTCCATGAGGATAATCCTCAAAATTTTCGTCCATTATTGTTAGGATTTAGATTCAAAATTCAAGTAGGATTCTAACAAGATTTTTCTCTCCATATCCAATTCAAATTTGAATTTCATTCCTTGTGGATTTACCACATCCACAAGAAATTCAAATCCCACTTGGACTGTGATTCAAAATTTGAATTTCAAATTTCAAATTCAAATTTCAAATTTCAAATTCAAATTTCAATTTTCAAATTTCAAATTTCAAATTTCAATTTTCAATTTTCAAATTCAAATTTCAAATTTCAAATTTCAAATTCAAATTTCAAATTTCAAATTTCAAATTTCAAAATCAAATTTCAAATTTGAATTTCAAATTCAAAATTCAAATTCAAAATTCAAAATCCACAAAACAGTTGTATTTCAAATTCTTGTTCTCATGAATAATTTTCTACAACTCCAATCCAATTTCAAATAAAATCATGGCAACTTTATTTGGAGTTCGAATAATTGTGTACTCTATTATCCAAAACAAAATCTGAATCCAACCGGAGAGAATCTTGTTCACCATCCTAATCTTATGTCAACACCATCCATGCATAATAAACTAGCTAATAACATACACAAATCAATTTTGCCAAACGTTAAGAAATTATGTGAAGCTAGTAGATTGACCAATTAGACATATATAATCGGGCTCCCGCAAATCCATATGATCATCATTCTTTACCGAATAACTTAATCATATGATCACTAATTTCAGAGTCACACCACTATAAACCTGAAACTAAACTCCCAATTATATATCGTATTACGTAAGCCTGTGACAAGCTATCATCTAATGACCTTGTCATGTATGTAGAACCCTCATATGATATCTATGATCAGCTTTAGGTCAAAGTCTGTTTAATCCTACTGATCAGGCTATCTTAAAGTTCCATTATACTACTGAATAAAGAAAATGATTATTCACCATATGTGAATAAGAAGTCATCCGCCCAGCAGACGACCCAAGACCTTGTCCATTTTCACATTCAGTATAATGCCTTTAAGAGGATACCCTTAACTCCTCATTAGAGCTATGATTCTGATATCTGTAAACGAACCCTTCATCGTATACAAGTCATGCACTTAACAAATCGGTCTATAAGCTTACTACCTCTGAGATGCTTTAGCCATTGGGATATCAAAGTACACAAGTCATATACATGAAGCTGTACATCTACTCAGGATTAAGGTTACTGCACAATGAACGTCAAAAGCAGATCGATCCACTCAAAGCGGACTTCGTAGATCAATCATGCTTTAGTCTCGGTCTAATATGTCACCACTAAACAACATATCTATGTCTCTACTTGGGAGTCCAGCTCCAGACAGTCAAGACAAATCGTCCCCTCCAAGGCTTTGGACAATATAATGGTCTTAACATGAGTTAGATGCTCGGTCTAACCCCATACACTACAGACCATAGTTTAGACTGCTTACTTTAGAATATTGTCTTCTCGCATACAAAAGTCTATTACATGCAACGTTCTAACAGTTTTAATACAAGCAGTCAGGGAGCCATATTTGCTTACATTTACTTTAACATATAAATAAAATGAGAACAGATAGCAATGTAATAAATAACCACTATATATAATTTTATTATCCAGTTCAAAATAAATACATCAAAATGTCTCTAATGCTTAGGGCATTTCCTAACAGACTGCATTAAGCGAAAGCAAACCAAAATATCTAAGAAGGGTGCGCACAGAAGTTCTGAATTACTTGAAATCATCCATTCAGATATCTGTTGTCTAGATATGGACATACAAAGTGGTCCAAAATACTTTATCTTCTTTATTGATGATTTCTCATGTTACATGTATATCTACTTGCTTCAGAATAAAAATGAAGCATTAGATGCCTTTAAGGTTTTCAAGGCTGAAGTAGAGAAACAATGTGAAAAACAAATTAAGATCGTGAGAACTGATAGAGGAGGAGAGTATTATGGTAGATACACCGAGGATGGATAAGCTCCTGATCTGTTTGCTAAGTTTCTTGAAGAGCATGGAATAGTTGCTCAATACACCAATCCTGGTTCTCTGAGTAAGAATGGTGTTGCAGAAAGAAGAAACCGGACTTTAATGGAGATGGTTAAGAGTATTCGCAGTAATGCTAAACTTCCTATATCATTGTGGACTGAAGCTCTTAAAACGGCAGTGTATATATTAAACCGAGTTCCAACCAAGGCTGTCCCAAAAATGCCTTTTGAGTTATGAAAAGGTTGGAAACCGAGTTTGCATCATATACGCATTTGGGGATGCCCGTCTGAAGTTAGAGTTTACAACCCACAAGAAAAGAAGCTGGATCCAAGGACTATTAGTAGATATTTCATTGGATATGCTGAAAAGTTTAAAAGATACATATTATATTATCCATCTCACAGCACTAGGATTGTGGAATCTAGAAATACGAAGTTTCTTGAGAATGACATGATTAGTGGGAGAGATCGATTTCAAGACATTGTTTCTAAAAGAGATCATATTGATGCTCAACCTTCCACATCAAGTAATAAAATGATTGTCATTGTTAATGCCCCTCAAGTTCCAACGGGTGTTCAACAACTGAGGTTCCACAAACTGCTAATGATCAACCAGTAGATCAAGTTGTTCAAGAAGTACCAGAAATGGTTGAACAACCAGTTGATCAACACGATCTTCAAGAGAATGTTGAAACAACTTTAAGAAGATCTACTAGATTAAGAAAGTCAGCAGTACCTAGTGATTACATTGTGTATCTGCAAGAGTCAGACTATAACATTGGAGCCAAAATTGATCCTGAAACGTTTTCACAAGCCATGAGTTGCAAGGAATCTAACTTAAGGCATGATGCTATGAAAGATGAGATGAATTCTATGTCATCTAACAGTGTTTGGGACCTTGTTGAGTTGCCTGATGGTACAAAAGTCATTGGATGCAAGTGGGTCTTTAAGACAAAGAAAGACTCACTGGGTAACATTGAGAGATACAAGGCTAGACTCGTTGCAAAAGGATTCACTCAGAAGGAAGGGATTGATTACATAGAGACATTTTCTCCTGTATCTAAGAAAGATTCTCTTCGCATTATCATGGCATTAGTTGCACATTTTGACCTAGAGTTGCAACAGATGGATGTGAAAATGGCTTTTCTCAATGGAGATCTAGAGGAAGAGGTTTACATGAAATAACCAGAAGGATTTTCCTCTAGTGGTGGTGAGCATTTGGTTTGCAAGCTCAAGAAATCTATATATGGATTGAAACAAGCTTCCCGTCAGTGGTATTTGAAATTTCATGATGTTATCTCTTCATTTGGATTTGTAGAGAATATTATGGATCAATGTATATACCAGAAGGTCAGTGGGAGTAAGATTTGTTTTCTTATTCTGTATATGGATGATATTTTACTTGTGACCAATGATAAGGGTATGCTACATGAGGTGAAATAATTTCTCTCTAAAAACTTCGATATGAAGGATATGGGTGATGCATCTTATGTCATTGGGATTAAGATACATAGAGACAGAATACGTGGTATTCTGGGTATGTCTCAAGAAACCTCTATCAACAGGGTTTTAGCGAGATTTCGGATGAAGGATTGTTCACCGAGTATAGCTCCTATTGTGAAGGATGATAAACTCAGCTTGAATCAATGTCCAAAGAATGATCTTGAAAGAGAACAAATGAAGAATATTCCTTATGCTTCAGTTGTGGGAAGTCTTATGTATGCTCAAGTCTACATAAGGCCTGACATAGCTTTTGTAGTTAGGATGTTATAAAGATATCAAAGTAATTCAGGTATAGACCACTGAAAAGCTGCAAAGAAGGTGCTTAGGTATCTTTAAGGTACCAAGGATTACATGCTTATATTCAGACGGACTAATCTTTTGGAAGTGATTGGCTACTCCGATTCAGACTACGCTGGTTGTTTTGATTCTCAGAAGTCAACTTCGGGATACATCTTTATGCTAGCCAGTGGAGCTGTTTCTTGGAGAAGTGCAAAGCAAACCTTGACTGCTACTTCTACTATGGAAGCTGAGTTCATGTCCTATTTTGAGGCTACTTCACATGGTGTATGGATAAAGAATTTCATTTTTGGGCTTAGAATTATGGATTCGATATCTAGGCCATTAAAGATATATTATGACAATTCAGCTGTTGTTTTTATGGCTAAGAATAATAAAAGCAGTAGTCGAAGCAAGCATATTGACATCAAGTATCTAGCCATAAAAGAACGTGTTAAAGACAAATCAGTGGTTATTGAACACATTAGCACTGAATTGATGATTGCTGATCCTTTAACTAAAGGCATGCCACTACAAAAATTCAAGGATCATGTAGTTAGAATGAGACTTGGTTCCTCTATGTAATTTCGTTATAAGAACGATATTATTATAATGAAATTCTTTTTGTGATGTTTTCTCATTTTTGTCATCTCGTGTACACATATGTTAGTCTTAAGAAAATATCTTTATGTTTGGACCAAGAATAAACATAGGGTTTATTCATTAAGTTATATGAGCTATTAAAGGGACAGATTGCATTGTAATACATGGAAGATAATACTCATGCTTAAGAGGACTTGTCGCCATGATTTATGTAATTTGTTTCTTACTTGGTGAATGTTGGAATTTATGGACCAAGTGGGAGAATTTCGGTTACTCTTGGTAACCAAATGGTTACTTTCAGTTTTGAACACAAACAGGCGTAACCGTTCGTGATTATGGTCTATTAATCCCACTATTATTCCTCCATTTAAGTTTAAAAACTCTCTTGATGGAAGAGAATAAGAGGAGGACGTTGGCCCTTGGTCCCGAAGCTCAATTCTCAAATTTTTTGTTTTTCATTGCACCATCGTTCGTGAGGATTGAGAGCTTCGAAAGCCAAGCCTTCTGTGTGTTTTTTAATGTTTGGTTCTAAGTTTTGCGGGTTCGTCAGAGAAATAACAATGGCGGAAGGTATTTTTTGATCACGACAATTTTTTCCACATTTTGATTTATATGATATATTTGGATTCGTTTTGGCATGTTTAGATCATTATAATTTACTTACAATATCTTCAAGAGAAGATGTTTTTACTTTGTGAGTTATTTAGGAAAAGAAGCTAATATCTTTGGGAGAAGACATTTTGTAGCTTTAAAGGGATTTCAATAGTAGCAAATTTTAAAGACAGAGTGATGATCATTGATCAAGTACATCAAGTTGATTGTATACAGCAGTGACAAAATTATAGAGGAAGTCTTAATTTGTTTAAGTTTGATTGATGTGTATAATCGTTATTATTTTGTAACTTATTTAATAGTTGGGTATGATCTTATGGTGTAGGTTTTAGTAAAACCATGTCATAATTGCCTGTATTCTTTTTATTTTTTTTTATATTTTAATTAGACAATAATTTGAATTGGGTAAAATAACTAAAAATTATCTAACAATTGGTACTAGAGTGGAGTCACCATACAATTATTTGCTGAGGTTTTGAGATTTTAATGATATGTTGCAACATGCATGAGGCATGGATCTTTGGAGAAAGGATGTTCAATTTAACGTCCTTCACTACGTGATAGGACGAAATAATCATACATGAAAGTTAGAGTAGAAGCTTTTATTAATCTCTAGAGCAGAAAGCTCGACATTCTATTTTAGTTAGTTATATACATTCCAAATACTTACATTTATGGTGGAATAAGTGATTGCTCTATGAAAGACCCCTTCCTCCTTATTTTTTTAGTTTTTCTTTTGCATTTTGGATTGCTATAAAGGGGATATATCAATGCAGAAGTTAAAGTATAAAGGGGGAGAAGTTTATTTTAACAAGTTTGTCTGTTTTATGATAGGTACTTGGCTTCACACTTCATAAAGACTTGGTATTTAGTTTAAGTTTGAGTTAATAAATGTGTTTTGCCAAAAAGGGGGATTGTTAGGTATTTTAGTATTAAAATCTTATAGCAACATTCATGTCCAAATCCAAGTTAATTTTAGTCTATATAGAATTAGGAAAATGTGTGGAAAAATCCAAAAGAGTTTTAGAAGTGGAAAAGGATTCAAACTAACTTTAGAATTGCAAACTCCATAAATAGGCCATAATGGTGTAAGAATTAAGTGGACTTGCCATAGAGTAAATTTTGGTATTTAAGAGAAAAAAGGCAACCTCTAAGCTTTAAGTGTTTAAATCTAGCATTGAGTTTTATATGCTTTTTGGATTAAAAAATATGGCTTTTGCTTTGTGAATTCTTCAGGAAAAGAAATTGATATCCTTGGGGAAGATGCTTTTGCTTTTAGAGTATTTCAAGAAAATAAACTTAGATCTTGGATTGAAGACATTTTGCATCTTTGAAAGGATTTCAATAGCAACAAATTTTGAAGACTCGTATTGCTTGCTAATCAAGTACATTAAGTTAATTCTACGAAGCAATGACACAATAAAATGGGAGTCTTTATTTGTTTAAGTCATATTGGTATCTATAATCATTATTAATTTTGTTAAACATACATTTTTTTTAGGGACAGTTTGGGGGATAATTGTAGACGAAGTTTTTGAGATAATTTAATTGGGGTTGAGTTTAGTAAATATGCATTTGATTAAAAAAATTGATTTAAAGTAAAAAAGTATAAAAAACTTTAAATGTGTTTAGAAAAAAATATACTAATATAGATCTTATTTCGCTCATCTTGAAATTTTATGTAATTTATAAAATTATCTCATTTCGACTTAAAATAACAAAGTTATGGACTAAAAATTGAATATACCGTTGACATTTATAAAAGTTTCATTAAAAACTTTAGGGTCCCCCAACACATGTTTGGAAACCATACGTCAAAATACCATCATAAGACATTCCCCAAATATTAATATAGATTGTTTAATAGCTGGGCGTGGTGTAGGTTATACTCAAACCACGCTTTGAGTTCTTTTTATACTAAAACCACGCTCTGTTTAATAGCTGGGCGTAGTTATCTGAGTTCTTTTTAGTTTTCATATTTTAATTAGGTAATAATTAAAATTGGGTAAAACAGCTAAAAACGGATCTAATAGATAAAAAAAATAAAATGAGTGTACCATTTAAATGAAATTGTATTAGAATAAGATACAACATATATTGATATATATATATAGACAAATAAAAAATACATGTATTATGGAAACTAATTGGAGGATACTGCAAAGTATAATGAAAGCTTTATTTGAGAATTTTTCATGTAAGATGGTGAGTTAGAAAAATTACCTTATTTTTTATAAGCGTTAGAAAAATTACCTTATTTTTTATAAGCGTTAGAAAAATTACCATATAAATTGGATCATTTTACTATAATGCATCTTCATCTCTTGCCATTAAATTACAAATTTAAAAAAAAAAAAACTTACTCATATAATGCGAAAGCACATGATTATGCCTTAAAATCTAAAAAGATGGTTTGCCAACTCACAAAAAAATGTGCTGAAACGCTTACTAATTCAAAATGTGGGAGGAAAAAAAAAAGTGCAACCTTACAAATTAAGGATATGTTTGGTGCACTTTCGTAAAATTCCTTTACAAAATTTGCCTTTTTCCGTAAATTTTTCTATTCAATTTTTTAATTATTTTAAAAAATAAATTTTAAAAGTTCATAATTTTATTATTTTAAGTTAAAATGATGTGATTCTTTTTTTAAATTGCTTAAAATTTTGAAAGAAAAGAAACAAAATCTATATTGTTACTTATTTTCCCAACGCATTTTAAGTTTTTACACTCTTTCACTTTAAACAATTTATTTTCACCAAACACATATTTTCAAAACTTAATTCATCTCCAACCTCTAAAATTCCACCTCCAAATGTCTCCCCAAACACCCCTTATAATTAAAACAAATAAAAACCCTCATTTTCTCATGGTCGAAGGGGACACGTTTTGATATCTTTGGTCCATTGTTTGGCTAGTCATTAGAGGTGTCACGCCCCCGACCTCAGTCCACCGAAACTATTACAATCAAGCTCCTTAGCCGACTGAAATAGCTCGTGAACTTCGTCGAGTCGCCTAAATTCTTTTCTTTCCTTTAAACCCTTTGCGAAATTTGGAATCATTTTTTTTAATACTTTTTCTTGTTTGTAAACATAACGTAATTAAACTGAACTATGTTTGTCACTTTTAAAAGTACAAACATAGTTTATACACAATACATAATTCAAATCTTTTTGCAATACATGTCTTTTCTTTATTCAAATCTCCTCTTTCAACGCTCAGCAGAAAACTTGTAGCAGGATCATATTCACATTGGATTCCCTATCCCTTTGACATGCTCGCATCCTGCCGCTATTCCGAAATTTACTGGACAGGTTTCCCACCTGCAACATGAACAAACTGATGAGTTAACAGGCTCAGTAAGTTCAAACATACATAGTAAGAATCATATTGATTCAAAAACACTAAAACTCAATTTCCTATAAATAGTACTATTCACCATAAATAGTAACTTTGACCTTTGATCGATGAATAGTAACAGTTACCCTAACTGGTTACTATTTATTTTACCCTAACGGGTAACTATTCACATACCCTAACCGAATTTACATTATTCTAGCGTAAGCTTCGGTTATGCTCAATTATGATTTTTATCATTTTATTGATTGTTTATTCTCTATTGAATTTCTAGTTTAGAGCTCTGTTTATGGCAGTACCGATGATTATTAGCGCACTGACTGGGAGGGTCTAAGGAGCGACCTTAGAACATCGGCCTCCACAGCCCTGATATCCATGTAGGATCTGAGAAAAACCTCCACCACTATGTTGGAGGGACGGTACGCCTTAGTGGTTTCATTACCATCTTTCTTATAGTTCCCCACCGGCGACATTCATATGAATCATCCCACGGTGGAACCCTTATTGCCCGTAGGTCTTTACATTTATTTCTTTATGTGTGTTTTTAATTAACCACACTATAGTGCCCTAACACTTCTCCATAGTGTATTATTTATACACTTTTTAATTTCTCATTTCATTAGGTGAGTTAGTTTAAGTACACCCCTATTGCCCGTAGGACTTTACAAGTTTGTACGAAAAGTACTTAAATCAATCAAATAGTAATTCATGCTGCAGACATGTAAATATCTAAGCTTACCAAACATTTATCTTAGCATCGCGCTATGAAACATTCATATAGCACATAAACCTAGACATAACAGATCAATTCATTCATATAATGAACAACATCAGAATATTCATGAGCAGACAAATAAATGCTGGAACTTACACATATCACACTTAGACATAATAGTCTAATCATGTTGCAGTCAATTAAATGTTCGAACTTACAGATACTTTCGCTAGCATTTCCTTCCCCGACTCTGCATACGTTCCTTTGCTGCTTCTGGATCGGGTTCCTATAACCGGAATAACCACGGTTTGTTATGCTAATCCCGAGCCTTAGACATCGCGTGGGCTCGGGTTTTCATCCCGACCTCAAATTTACCTTTCGTTTCCTAAAATACCCTTGCCATTGGTTTCCCGTTCTCTTACATTTTCACAATCTCGAAGGGATGGTTTACTTTTCCTGAAAGGTTCATTTTCCCATTTTCTGAGCCTAACTCATCGAAGGGTCTCGGTTTCCATTACCAAACACAATTTGCCTCTCGTTTTTCACCAAAATTCCCATAGTGCCGTTTTCAAAATTTCGGCAGCATTTCCGCTAAATTTCTAGGTTTCCGGCGTTTAGAAAACGCCTCAAAACCATCTAACCTATTTTATTCTATCACGTACTATACCAGAGGCCTAATTTTTACGTAAAACTCAACTTTTTACGTAAAAATATTCACATTTCCCGTACATTTTCTTTTTCTGACATTACATTCATTTTACTCTTTTTTTTTTCTTTTCTTTTTACAATTTGAATACAAATTACATACAAATCATTCCAATACATAAATAAGGAATGAAGGGAAACAAAATCACTACTGAAATCGTCCCGTCGGTGATCGGACGAACTGTTCGGTCTCGACCGCACAAACTTTTTGTCTCCGTTCTTTATGTTCGGAACCTCGGTTGGCAATTCTGATACCGCGGATGTGTCCAGAAAGTCGAAAATAGGCCAACGGGCCATTCTTCATTTTTCCGCCCCCGGGTCATCATTGACCGGCGTTGACCGCGTTGACTTCAGTGTTGACCGGCGGTGGACGGCGGCGGCGCGAACAACGGAGGTGCCCACCTTGAAGATCTCGACGAGAGGAGTCCATTGGCGGTGTCAATTTCACCATTGGAGGCTCCGATCGTCGACAATCAGCCTCGAAAAGTCGACCCACGGCGACGGCGTTGAATCTCCGCCGTGCCGGGGTTGTTGCCCAAAATTGTTTGAGGGCTTTTGCTTCCCATTGAAATCTGATCATTTTGACACCCACGGTGTCCCTCGACTCGGCCGGAAACATCGAATTTCACAGTGGCTTCACGGCGGCGATGGCGCAACGTTCGACGGCGCAATCCGACGACTGTTGAGGTGAAATGAGCTATGGGTTTTGTTCTCCTCTTCACCACGAAACTTTTGGTTCCGGAATCGTGTCGATCGGAGGTCGGACGGCGGAGATACGACGGTTTGAAATTTTCGGCCACCGGCGGCTTCGGACGGCGCGTGCGGCGTTCTCCGGCATCGGTTCCGTCGATTCAGCACACCGTTGGACTCAGCTCATCGAGAGCTTTCCAACGAGACCGGCGGTGTCGAAAACGGACACCGTTTCTGGTGGTCGGTTACTGTTCACCGACGGTGTAGGTGTGGGGGAGAAAATCTAGAAAAGGGAAATTGTGAGGCCTTTCCTGCAATTTCGACTTTTTATACCCTTTTTGTCCAAATTTTCAACATGAGCTATCCTGACTAATTTAGGCGTGCTGAACCCAAATATATCAGTTTCATTTTCATCCGAGATCGTTTCGACCGGTTTCTGGTACTGCAAATTCCCCGTCAAAAATTACATTTGTGCTCAATTAACTAATTTGAGCATTCTGATAGGCTATACTGATTAATTTGGACGTCCTGAATCCAAATATATCAGTTTCGTCGTCATCCGAGGTCATCTCGGCTAGTTTCCGATACTGTACATTTCCCGGTCAAAATTTCTGTTTTGTGCTTAATTGACTAACTAGAGCATTCTGATTACAAATATATCAGTTTTATATCAAGAAAATGTCATCTTGACCAATTTCTTGATACCGCGTATCTCCGGATCAAATATTACTTTTCATGCTCAATTGACTAATTTGAGCATGCTGAATCTAAATATATCAATTTTAGGTCAAGAAGAGGTCATCTAGACCAACTTCTCAATACTATGTGCAACACACACACACGCACTCACGTCTAAAATCACTAGTATCAGTATTTTATCTTTTTGTGCACTCAGCTTACCCTGAGTCACGTACTAGGGTTTACAGTTCACTGTTTTTCCCTAGCTCAATTCGGCATGCTTTTACATCACCAAATTCTTAATCTGTAATATCGTTAGAACATTTTATCTCGTTCTACACAATATTAATCAAACATTTTACATTTTAAACATGAAATTCATCATGTAATGCAATTTACAATATTCCGAGAACAGTAAAATTTCCCGATTATTACATTCACCCCTCCTTATAAAATTTTCGTCCTCAAAAATTTAGCACAAATGAGGGTACAACATTCTCGTTTCATCTTTCCGAGCAAAATTTGAACAAGTTGCTCTTCATATGTCAGATTCTCCTAAATCTGAATCGATTCGTACTTCAATACATAAGATAAATTCGATATTTGTTTCCTTAGCCTACATTCGTGAAAAACACTATGTACTGCTGACAGTTCTGAAGGTAGTACCTATTTATAGGTAACCTTTTCAACACGTTTAAAAATTTCATAGGGTCCAATACATCTTAGACTAAATTTTCTTTTCTTACCGAACACATTATTCCCTTCAATGGGAATACTTTTTAAGAATATGAAATCCCTTTCATTAAACTCTAGGGATCTTCAGAGTTTATCTGCATAATTCTTCCACCGACTTTGTGCGACCTTTCTTCATCGCTGTATTTTCACAATTACATCGGATGTTTCTTATACAAAATCGGTCTTGTGCCATTGTTTCTTTCGCAGGTCATACCAATAGGTAAGCGATCTGTACTTTCGTCCTTCTAAAACTTCATAGGGTACCATTCCTATAGAAGCTTGGTAGCTGTTGTTGTACGAGAATTTCCTCTAACAGTAACTTCTCGTTCCAATTCTTAGGAAATCCATGACTTAGACACAAAACATGTCTTCTAGTGTCCGAGTAATTCACTTAGATTGATCTTCGTTTAGGGATGAAAAGTCGTACTAAGACGCAAGTTCGTTCCCATGACTCCTTGTACAGACTTCCAAAAATTCGAAGTGAATTGCGCATCTAAATCGAATATGACAAACTTGAAACACCAAGTTATCTGACAACATGGTTTACATAGAAATTCGCTAACTTTTCCAGTGAAAAGTCATTTTCACTACTATGACTCTTGCGGTTTTCATCAATTTATCCACCATAATTCAGATGGCGTTATATCGCTCTTGGGTCCTTGATAATTCCACTACAAAATTCATCATAATATGTTCCCACTTACGTTCAGGAACTTCCAATGATTCCAGTTTTCTACCTAGATGTTTCGTTCAGTCGTGATCTTTTGACGGTCATGCATCGATTCACAAATTTTGCGCTGTCATTCGTCGTCTCTTTCCACCAAAATTACAATTTTAATTTATGGTATACTTTACTCTTTCTGAAATGCACTGAATATGGCATTTTATGGGCTTTTATCATACTTCATCTCATTAATCCTTCATTAGTTGGAATATGAATTCCTCCTTAATGTAAGATCATTCTACCCTTGGAAATCCCTTCTTGATAACTTATTAGATTTGATCTTGCGTCAAAGCCCTTTTAGTGTCTTCAAATAGCGATGACTCTGATTGGAGTACTGCTAACCTTTTGGATATCAGCTCCAACTCCAATGAGTGTATCTCTTGTCGTAATTGTTCTACAATTTTTTTCTTTTGGCTACTGGTACGGGACAATAGACTTTCTGCTAAAGGCATCCATCACACGGTTGATTGATTTTTTTTCTGGGTGGTAGAGGATCTCACAGTTGTAATCCTTCACCAACTCCAAACATCTTCTTCACCACATATTCAGATTCTCTTTCGATACATCGCAATATATCACGAATTTCTCCCTTTTTGTGAGAAGCGTGTGAATTGGCGCGCTTGTTAGTCAATTTTTCAACTCTTGAAAACTCTTTTCACATTCTTCAATCTACTCATATTACCTCTCCTTGCGCGTAATAGCTGTAAGAGGTGCCGCTAGTCATGCGAACATTTCCATAAGTCTTCTATAGTTTCCAGTCAAACTTAAGAAATTCCGTATTCCCATCACAGTCTTAGGAGCAGGCAATTCATTAGTCGTCTCCGCTTGATAGGATTTACGATGATTCCTTGTTTGAGGACTACGTGTCTGAGGAAATACACTTTATCTAGCCAAAATTCACACTTGGAGAATTTTGCATAGGGTCGGTGCTGTCTCATAATGTGCAGAGCAGTTCTCAAATGCTCTTCATACTCCTTATGAGTCTATGAATATATAAGTATGTCATCGATAAACACAATGACAACTTATCTAGGAATTCCTTGAACACTCAGTTGATGGTATTCTTAATCGTAAATTAGTCTTAGAGAATATTGCCACACCTTTGAAAATGGGTGTAGTTCTTTGCATGAGTTCGATTTCAAAGGAAATTTCTTGTTAAGACGACAATTCAAGTAATTCCTCGAAGAAATATGTCGAGAATTTCTTGGACCATAAGAACATTTTCTGGTCGACGCTTCTGTTCCTCTATTACATTTACCACATAGGCCAAATATCCAATTCAATCATTGGACATTAGCTTACTCGCACTTCACGAGCTAATTATCATCTTCCTTGATTTACATGACGAATCCACGTATTCAAAGCTTTCTTCGTCGTCTAGTCGAAATACTATCTTTCTGTTTCGACAATCAACTATGATTTGATATTTCCTTAGGAAATCTGTTCCTAAGATTACGTCATAATCAACTAACCTTATAACAATCGATTCTGTCGCTATGTTTGACGTTCCTACTTTCACATCCTCCTTAGTATACGCCAAGACGCGAGCATTGGCACGTGTTACGTGTTCTTGTCTTTCCAGTACTACCAATGATCTTTCAAATCTAGCCTATAACACATAGGCTTGGGACGTTGTTGCTGTGGTTAAAACGTTTCCTGTGTATTCTACCGATTTGTAGATAGTTTCTAGCATAATAGCCTTCTTTTCCTATATTGCTAACATGCACTAGGGCCAAATCAGCACTGTGGCCAGTGCCCCTTCTCCCTTGTAGCGCAATTGGATACATCTGATCCTATATTATTAGTCAGCTTCCTTTGCTGCCTTTTATTATTCCAGGTTAGGTTTTCATTTTCTTGGAACATTTGCCTTTTCCTTTATTCTACGACTATAGGCCTGGAGCATTAAACTATCCTGGCCTAACATTCTGATTATATTTACTACTTTAGCCAATTTAGGTTCCAACTTAGGAAAAATTTAGTCAAAGTCCTTTCCCTCTTTCAGGTTTCTCAGACTTTTTCTCTTTCTTCTTTCTGTCTAGCCCGCTGGTATTCAAGCTGTCGAGCGCGACTGACGCAGTCTGTCATTGATGGTGGTGGTATTAGACCACTATCCACCAAAATAAGGATCTCTGGTCAAAACATTCCAATCATTCTTTGTATCTTTTCCCTCTAAATAATTACCACGTAAGGGCATTATTTGGACAATTGATCAATTTTCGATGCTCTTCACTCACTGATACGTTTCCTTGCTTTAATTCGACAAACCTTTTTTTTTTTTTTTTACGGTTTCTGTGATGCAGGATCATAATATATTTAATGAAATTCAACCAGAAATTCATTTTAGTTCACCGTAGTCTCATCTCTTTTCATTCTGACAATGTTCTATCAGAACTTAGCATCCTTCATCAAAACAAAGGACGTACGCAGAACCTTCTCCTTGCTCTATCAAGTTTATGGAGTCTTAAATCATCTATATAGATGAAAATCATTCTTCTGCTTCCACTGAATCTGTAGAGCCCTCAAATTCTAGAGGTTTTATTCCACGGAATCGCTTATATAATAACTCTTGATTTACTATTGACCGTAGTTCCTGTATCCTTTCGAGAACAGCGGTAATGTACTACCTATTCAACCGCAGGGGTCAGTGGTGGCTGAACCTCCTCAACACCCTGCCTAGTTTCTATCTCATCTAAACACCATCTTAATTCAGCGTTTTCTTGCATCTAAACCTCTAAAAGGCCTTATAATTTCTCCACCCTTTTTGACAGGATGAGATATTCACTCATATTTTCTTGACCACATGTATTCACCATATTTTCTATTTTCCTATAATCGTTTGAAAATCAATCATTAGATTTTTAATGTATATATATATTTCGGAAAATTTTTAAGATTTGCCGAAATTCAAAGAAATCCTAATGCCATATCATCGTACAGCATTATTATAACTAGTTTCATAACGTTCACATACATGACAATATTAAGGCCTTGTATATACAACAGCCTCTTTTACATTGAGTATACATATATACACATATGTACCACTCTACATTTTAGTCATTCTATCGATCTGGTTTCAAAGGAAAATTCCTTCGGATCTTTTTTTCTCTTCATCCGGACCATTTCTAGCGCAATAAATGCACATGGCCCATTTATCGTATATTATGCCTTTTCATATAGGACAAAACAACAAAACTCATTATATTATATCAACACATTTTGACAGTTCCTAACAATTCATCACACACATGTCACTACATACACATGTCATTACATAACATTTCAATATAACATAAAGGATATATATATATAGCCTAGTATATCTAATTTTCCTGGTCTACAGGAAACTTTTACGGGTCCTCTTCTTCCTTGACTACTATAGACATTCTTGGATCTACGCTCGTCTCGGCTTAAGTTCCGTTGTGAATTCCATGCAAATTGGAGGGGATTCATCAGTTCCTCGAAGTGCACAGCATACGTTAGAACTATGTTTCCGGACATCGACTGCAGTTTCTCAGTCCGATGAACTTATTCTCGTATGTTCACAACTCTAAGGAACTTAGGTGACGTTAGAAGTGACACCCTGTTTGCCCTTGAGGAGTTGGGACTGATATTAGACTTTTTCCGAGAGAAGATTTACTCAATCATGGCATGGTGAAACTTGGTCCAGTTAAGCGCTACTCCTGGTCACAAGAATCCCAATACACACGAGAGTATCTCCCCGAAAAGCATTGTCAACAGCCAACAAGACCCATCATCCTGATTAATGGTACACAGCCGGAAAATCATTTCAATAACGTGACACTAATCTTGCCTTCCTATGAAATTCTGAAAGACTGTTCGCCACTCCAAACTTTGTGGGCAGCTGACATTGGAGTTCTATATAACTTGATGGCAATCTTCATTTCTTCTCTGAGCAGCCTTCCTTGTTCATTCTCTAGCACTGTACGATCATAATCATGGTAATTCTCTATCTCGAACTCTGAATAGCCGTATTGTGGTAGTCCACTAGCACTATACAATCGTGAGTCTACATTCATTGATCTCATCATCTCATTTCATTTAAGTCGTTTATTTTCCAATAAACAAACAACTACTAATCAAAACTAGGCTAACTTACTTGGATAGACGAGCAGGTTGCGTCTCGTGCCAAGAGGGATATGGTCAAACTCGCTGTGATACCACCTGTGACGCCCCCGACCTCGGTCCACCGAAACTATTACAATCAAGCTCCTTAGCCGACTGAAATAGCTCGTGAACTTTGTCGGGTCGCCTAAATTCTTTTCTGTCCTTTAAACCCTTTGTGAAATTTAGAATCATTTTTTTTAATACTTTTTCTTGTTTGTAAACATAACGTAATTAAACTGAACTATGTTTGTCACTTTTAAAAGTACAAACATAGTTTATACACAATACATAATTCAAATCTTTTTGCAATACATGTCATTTCTTTATTCAAATCTCCTCTTTCAACGCTCAGCGGAAAACTTGTAGCAGGACCATATCCACAGTGGATTCCCTATCCCTTTGACACGCTCGCATCCTGCCGCTATTCCGAAATCTACTGGACAGGTTTCCCACCTGCAACATGAACAAACTGATGAGTTGACAGGCTCAGTAAGTTCAAACATGCATAGTAAGAATCATATTGATTCAAAAACACTAAAACTCAATTTCCTATAAATAGTACTATTCATCATAAATAGTAACTTTGACCTTTGACCGATGAATAGTAACAGTTACCCCTAACTGGTTACTATTCATTTTACCCTAACGGGTAACTCTTCACATACCCTAACCGAATTTACATTATTCTAGCGTAAGCTTCGATTATGCTCAATTATGATTTTTATCATTTTATTGATTGTTTATTCTCTATTGAATTTCTAGTTTAGAGCTTTGTTTATGGCAGTACCGATGATTATTAGCGCGCTGACTGGGAGGGTCTAAGGAGCGACCTTAGAACATCGGCCTCCACTGCCCTGATATCCTTGTAGGATCTGAGAAAAACCTCCACCACTATGTTGGAGGGGCGGTACGCCTTAGTGGTTTCATTACCATCTTTCTTATAGTTCCCCACCGGCGACATTCATATGAATCATCCCACGGTAGAACCCTTATTGCCCGTAGGTCTTTACATTTATTTCTTTATGTGTGTTTTTAATTAACCACACTATAGTGCCCTAACACTTCCCCATAGTGTATTATTTATACACTTTTTAATTTCTCATTTCATTAGGTGAGTTAGTTTAAGTACACCCCTATTGCCCGTAGGACTTTACAAGTTTGTACGAAAAGTACTTAAATCAATCAAATAGTAATTCATGCTGCGACATGTAAATATCTGAGCTTATCAAACATTTATCATAGCATCGCGCTATGAAACATTCATATAGCACATAAACCTAGACATAACAGATCAATTCATTCATATAATGAACAACATCAAAATGTTCATGAGCAGACAAATGAATGCTGGAACTTACACATATCACACTTAGACATAATAGTCTATTCATATTGCAGTCAATTAAATGTTCGAACTTACAGATACTTTCGCTAGCATTTCCTTCCCCGACTCCGCAGACGTTCCTTTGCCGCTTCTGGATCGGGTTCCTATAACCGGAATAACCACGGTTATTCTAAATCTTCATTTCATATTTAAAATTTAGTAAAACGTAAAAATTCTATGTTTTATTTCCCGTAAATGGTCTTAGGAATCTAAAATCCTATTTTCCATTTTTACACTAACTCTTGGCAAAATTACTATTTTGCCCTTGATTTAATCTCTCATCATAAACCTATTTTTTGTTGGTTTAAGACCCAATTTAACTTTTATAATTTCATTTTAACTATCCTTAGGCATTCACGGTCCTTTCCGAGCCTTTCGGAAATTTTTGGTCAAAATGACCATTTTGCCCCTAACGGGTCTTGGGACCGTTATATGCTTACTGTGACTTTTAACAGGATTTTCTAAGCCCAAATATCATAAAATAATATTTCTTAAGCTTTTACACACTTTTACAGCATCCATTGCTGTTCTATAGACGACTATTGGTCATCCGACTCTCGGGTGATACTATTCCGACACCTAGGGTCGTTTCTCGTTTTTCTCACATTTCATAGCCTTAAATGGGTATTTCACTACTCCTGAAATGTTTGTTGTGCTAATCCCGAGCCTTAGACATCGCGTGGGCTCGGGTTTTCATCCCGACCTCAAATTTACCTTTCGTTTCCTAAAATACCCTTACCATTGGTTTTCCCATTTTCTTACATTTTCACAATCTCGGAGGGATGGTTTACTATTCTTGAAAGGTTCATTTTCCCATTTTCTGAGCCTAACTCATCGAAGGGTCTCGGTTTCCATTACCAAACACAATTTGCCTCTCGTTTTTCACCAAAATTCCCATAGTGCCGTTTTCAAAATTTCGGCAGCATTTCCGCTAAATTTCTAGGTTTCCGGCGTTTAGAAAACGCCTCAAAACCATCTAACCTATTTTATTCTACCACGTACTATACCAGAGGCCTAATTTTTACGTAAAACTCAACTTTTTACGTAAAAATATTCACATTTCCCATACATTTTCTTTTTCTGACATTTCATTCATTTTACTCTTTTTTTTTTCTTTTCTTTTTACAATTTGAATACAAATTACATACAAATCATTCCAATACATAAATAAGGAATGAAGGGAAACAAAATCACTACCGAAATCGTCCCATCAGTGATCGGACGAACTGTTCGATCTCGACTGCACAAACTTTTTGTCTCTGTTCTTTATGTTTGGAACCTCGGTTGGCAATTCTGATACCGCGGATGTGTCCAGAACGTCGAAAATAGGCCAACGGGCCATTCTTCATTTTTCCGCCTCTGGGTCACCGTTGACTGGCGTTGATCGCGTTGACCGGCGTTGACTCCGGTGTTGACCGGCGGGGGACGGCGGCGGCGCGAACAACGGAGGTGCCCACCTTGAAGATCTCGACGAGAGGAGTCCATTGGTGGTGTCAATTTCACCATTGGAGGCTCCGATCGTAGACAATCAGCCTCGAAAAGTCGACCCACGGCGGCGGCGTTGAATTTCTGCCGTGTCGGGGCTGTTGCCCAAAATTGTTTGAGGGCTTTTGCTTCCCATTGAAATCTGATCATTTTGACACCCACGGTGTCCCTCGACTCGGCCGGAAACAGCGAGTTTCACAGCGGCTTCACGGCGGCGACAGTGCGATGTTCGGCGACGCAATCCGACGACTGTTGAGGTGAAATGAGCTATGGGTTTTGTTTTCCTCTTCACCACGAAACTTTTGGGACTGGAATCGTGTCGATCGGAGGTCAGACGGCGGAGATACGGCCGTTTGAAATTTCCGGCCACCGGCGGCTTCGGGCGGCGCGTGCAGCGTTCTCCGGCATCGTTCCGTCGATTCAGCACACCGTTGGACTCAGCTCATCGAGAGCTTTCCAACGAGACCGGCGGTGTCGGAAACGGACACCGTTTCTGGTGGTCGGTTACTGTTCACCGACGGTGTAGGTGTGGGGGAGAAAATCTAGAAAAGGGAAATTGTGAGGCCTTTCCTGTAATTTCGACCTTTTATACCCTTTTTGTCCAAATTTTCAACATGAGCTATCCTGACTAATTTGGGCGTGCTGAACCCAAATATATCAGTTTCATTTTCATCCGAGATCGTTTCAACCAGTTTCCGGTACTGCAAATTCCCCGTCAAAAATTACCTTTGTGCTCAATTAACTAATTTGAGCATTCTGAGAGGCTATACTGATTAATTTGGACGTCCTGAATCCAAATATATCAGTTTCGTCGTCATCCGAGGTCATCCCGGCCAGTTTCAATACGTATGCTTTACTATATACATAACTATACCTTACGAATACATAAGGGTCTTACTTATAACTTAAGGTCAAACATACATACATACTTAAGAAATACTGAACTGGTCATTACTTTACATAAGTTTGGTTCTCAAAATAAAAAGGATTACTCAATATCTTGCGGAAGACAATCTCATGATGGTATCCATAACCTCAACCCTCACATCCGCCCTGCCACCATCATCGTCCATCGGAGTCTAGCCCGTAGGTTTCTTACCTACAGCATGAACACACATGATGAGCTTTACGCTCAACAAGTACAACACTGGATCTGTAAAATTATCATTTAAAAACATATGCCATAACTTAAAAGCATATCATACTGATAAACATATCGTAACTTCAAAGCACAACATGAATACATATCATGTGTCATATAACTGAAAGCACAACATATCATATAACTCAGAAACATATCATCACTAGAACTTAAAGCATATCGTGAACTATGCATGAACCGATTATGCTCAATTATGCTTTATTATGTATTATCTTTCTTTACTTATCTAAGGGCTCGTGTGTCAGTACCGAATGCGAGCGAATAATCAGATTCACCGTAATCATACTTACTTTATAGGCCTTGGCCCGTTATATATTATGAGCCTCGGTTTGAGCTCGTCATACTTAAACTGAAAAACCTCTTCTACCTTGAGAGGCCAATACGACACGCTTAAATTATCCAATTGTTGAGATCATGAGTTACTATCATCATGCCATAGCTCTACTAGGCTATCCACTAATCATGTGTGATAGGGATATAAAGGCATCTAACTCATGCTATTCAATAATCTACGCAATTATGAAACATCTTATATTATGTTATACAACAATCATTCACGATTAGCATACATATCACAGAGTAAAACAACAGTTTTAAACTCATTTTATTCATGCTGCAGGCGGAGTTGTACTTACTTGATCTACAGGCAAATTTGTATCTCGCCTCGTCAATTTACAGGTCCCTACCTATAATCATAACGAATTTCTGTTAAAACTTGCTCTTAGGTCACTATGGTCGTTAGTGACTAATAAAAATTCTATCGTTATATGGTACCAATCCTTATCGGTACTAATTGCTCTCCTCTTGAGAGTTTGATTTTCTAATTTCTAATCATGGTTAATTAATTTATTTACCTAATAAATTAATTAACGTTGCTCTACCTCTTCTTATCTCGGGTTTGATTGGTTAATCGGCTAGTCAACTAACCGGTTACCTCGCCTATTGACCGTTTAGCCTATCAGGTTACCTTTACCGATTTAAAACTTATTACTGAAAAATGTCGTTTGTTTTTGTGAAATTCCTTTTCTTAGGATTTGAACACACTCTCCCTTGCATCCCATTGGAAGGTGAGGATGTTTTTCTTAAAACCATTTTCTTGTTTAAAAAGAACACGTTTTGATGTTTATTTGATAAGGGGTTTTTTGAACCCTTTTTCAAAAAACTGTTTGTAACTCGTTTTAAACGATTGAATTTGCAAACTTGACAAACACGATACTTTTAGTCCTCGACAAGATGGACAACTTTCATGTTCACCTTGGAGTTTGATTCAAACTCTAAAGAGTCCAAAACCTAGCAAACCCGTGGCTAAAAATATGCCCGTTTTAGAAAATTGCCAAATTTTTAGTTATTTAAATACTACTCTGTTTGGGGCCCTAAACGGCTGAATTTTTAAAATTCACGTAAGCCATCTTTTAGTTTTTGATGTGATCTATAACTTTCATGTTGAGCTCGAGATCCGGTTTGGACTCCAAGTTGCTCATTTTTATAAAAACCCGAGACTATTCCCTGTTCCCAGGTTTCAGTCCCAATTTTGAACTCCGGTTATAAAATGCTCAGAACACCTATCTTGGTATCATTTTTGACCAAAGGCTATTTGACGCAAAAATAACCGTAACGAAATTTCCTAAAACTTTTGTTTTTACAAAATGTCAAAATCCGAATGGAACATGCTCAAAAATCCACAAATCCGTGGCTAAAATCTGGGACAAGTTTGGTTTCCAGCCAAACCCTGAAACGTCTATACAATTGACCATCCACAAAAACTTAAATCACAACCACATAAATACAAAAACATAAATACAAAAGGTTAAGAGCTCAAAATAAACTTATTATAACCCATTGCTTGAAATACACAATAAATCTCTTTGATCTCAAAACTTAAAAAGAAACTAAACCACAAAAAGGAGGGGTTTTTTAGATTTTTACCTTAGTGTGCTTTGGACCTAGCACAACCGAACCAAGTGGTGACCAAACTTTCATGTAGACCAAGGGTGGAAATGGAGTCAGCTAGGGCTAGAAAGAAACATAAAAATCTCCTTAATTAACTAAGCCAAATAACCAACTAAAACCACAAGGAAAGTGTTCTAGCAATTTACCTCAAAGTGGTCTTAAAGTGACTTAAAGAAATGACTCCTCCAAAGCTAGTGTGTGGCTGATTTTTTTGTTAAAAATTTTGGTAAACTTTGGTGTGTTTTAGGGTTGCAAGAGGGTCGACTAGCTGAAGAGAATGAGAAGAAAAGTTGGTGTCTTGAGAGCTTTTTGGTGAGCCAAAGGGATAAAATGGGATCTAAGGCCATGCACACTTATTTATATACAAATGCTAAGCAAGTTTAATCAACTCTAAGCCAACTTAATGAAGCCAAACCTTAGCTAATCTAGGGGACAAATTTGCTGCTGCCACCTAGCTAAAAAAAATGTGGGGCCTGAAGAGGAAAGAAGCACAAATTGCATTAATTGCTTGATAAAGTCTATAGTATTTTGCCAACCACTTTTTCATTTTTTATTCAAGGTGTCATAAGCATGCTTCCTTGTTTTGTGGAGGCTTGTCCACATTCTCCTAGAGCTGTGTTTGGCTGCTTCCAAACACTATTTTTGAGGGAAAGAAATCATCTACAAAAGCTTCCCTTAATAGTCTAATTTCCTTTAACGGTGTTCAGTCATTTTTCGGTAATGTTCTAGACCTTGACCGAACGTGGATTTTCTTGATCCAATTCTTATTCTATTCATTTCTGATTAGGTTGTCGTGTCTATAAGCCCATTATGTGTCATTTACTATTCATTTACGGTACTATGGTTGTGTCTACACTGTGCTGACACTGCACACACATAGTATAATTTTTTCGTGTGAAATTTCAGACACGATCTATCCTAACTAATTTGGACGTTCTAATTCCAAATTTATTAGTTTTACATCCATCTGAGCTCATCTGGACCAGTTTTCTGGATCTATGTGATCCCGACTTGGAAATCACCTTTTGTGTTCAACTGACCAGTTTGAAAGCTCTAAGTCTAAATATATCAGTTTTGTACTGAGAAGAGGTCGTCTTGACTCTTTTCCCGATACTGTGTATGCCTCAAACAAAATTTTATGTTCTGTGCTCAATTGACTAAATTGAACATGCTGACTATAAATATATCAATTTTATATCAAGAAAACGTCATCTCGACCATTTTCTCGATACTATATATTTATCAGGCAAAATTCCACTGTTGTGCTTAGATAACCAGTCTGTGCATATTGATGACTAACTCATCAGTTCTGTGTCAAGAAATGGTCGTCTGGACCGGTTTCTTGATACTGCGTGTCTCACACGCACACTCACATGTACTAAGGTGAACCGATTTCACTCTCGGTTACCCCTTTCACTGCATGAATAGTAATTAAACGTTTTGTTACCCGTTTAATTCATTCAAACTGGAAAATTATACTGTATGAATAGTAATTAAACGTTTTGTTACCCGTTTAATTCATTCAAACTGGAAAATTATACTGTATTCATTGACTTAATTACTTATTACAGAGTAATTAGGTTCCATAAACATGGTGGTCATTACAACCTACTCACCTTACAAAATTTTTGTCCTCAAAAATTAGAACAATTCTGAGAAGTTTCTTCTCGCGTCTTCTTCCCATTCCTAGGTGGCTTCTTAGACATTATGATTCCACCATAAAACTTTCACGAGAAGTATGACTTTATTCCTCAGTACCTTTTCTTCTTTGGCTAGGATATACACGGGTTTTTCCTCATAAGTCAGATCAGTGTGTACTTCTACAAGTTCTTGACTCAGAACATGGGAGCTATCTGGTACGTACTTCTTTAGCATCGAGATGTGAAAGACGTTGTGCACCGAAGCTATCTCGGGAGGAAACGTTAGTCTATAAGCCACCTTTTCGATTATCTCAATTATCTCGAAGGGGCCTATGTACCAAGGACTGAGCTTTCTCTTCTTTCTAAAGCGCATCACCCCTTTAATGGGTGCCGCCTTGAGAAGGACTGAGTCTCCTTCTTGAAACTCGAGGGGTCTACGGTGCTTATCTACAAAACTCTTCTGGCGACTGTGCGTTGTATCTAACCTCTCTCGTATCAGCTTCACATTTACCATTGTATTCTTGATGAAGTTCATGCTAACTAGTTGTTTCTCTTTGGTCTCGTGCCAATAAATAGGGGATCTGCATTTTCTTCAGTAAAGCGCCTCGTAAGGTGCCATGCCGATCAAGGATTCTTGATGAAGTCCGTGCCAATGATCTGCATTGGCATCGTAAGGATCTGCATTTTCTAACCTCTCTCGTATCAGCTTCACGTCTACCATTGTATTCTTGATGAAGTTCGTGCTAACTAGTTGTTTCTCTCCGGTCTCGTGCCATTAAACCAGGGATCTTTATTTTCTTCCATAAAGCACCTCTTAAGTTGTCATCCCGATCAAGGAGTGGTAGCTATTGTTGTATGAGAACTCAATCAGAGGTAGCCTCTGATCCCAGTTTTCCTTAAAGTTTAGGACGCAAGCTCTCAACATGTCCTCTAACGTCTGTATGGTCCTCTCAGACTGACCGTCAGTCTGAGGATGGAATGTTGTGTTGAACTTTAACTTGAACCCTAATACGGCCTGAACGCTTTGCCAAAATCTAGAGGTAAAGCATCCGTCATGATCTAAGATGATCGACTTTGACACTTTGTGCAGTCTTACTATCTGAGCTGCATAGATTTCTGCTAGTCTCCACCGAGTAGCTAACTTTTATCGCTAGAAATCTGGCTGATTTCGTCAGTTTGTCTACTATCACCTAGATTGCATCATTGTCGTTGGATGTCTCTAACTACCAAGTCCATCGTAATTTGGTCCCATTTCCACTCGAGTAGCTCAATCTTCTGTAATTCTCTTGCCGGGCATTGGTGTTCTGCCTTAATCTTCTGACACGTAAGGCATATGGCTATAAACTCAGCGATGTCATTCTTCAATCTCGGCCACTAAAAACTTCCTTTTAGGTCCTTGTACATCTTATTCGCCCCGGATGTATGGAGTATGGCATCTCGTGAGCTTCCGAAAGGATTTGTTTCTTGAGCTCTTCATCCTTTGGAACACATACCCTATCTCTGTAGTAGAGTATGTCGTCCGTAGAGACTCTAAACTCTAAACCTTTGTCCTTCGTAACTTCCTTTCTGGACTTGACTAGGGACGAATCGAGTTCTTAGCCAGCCTTAATCTCGTTTAGAAGTGTCAATTGGAGAGTCATGTCAGACAATCTTCCTATCAAAATCTTGATCTTGCTGCTACACAGATCCATCTACAGAGTTTTCGACAAGGCACTGATAGCCATGAGCAAAGTAGAAGGCTTTCGACTCAACGTGTCGACCACCTTATTGGCTTTTCCCGGATGATAAAGGATTTTGCAGTCGTAATCTTTGACCAACTTTAGCCATCTTCGCTGCCTCATGTTGAGCTCTTTCTGCGTGAAGATATACTTAAGACTCTGGTGGTCGGTGTAAATCTCGTACTTGACTCCATAGAGGTAGTGTCTCCATATTTTCAACACAAAAACTACTACTGCTAGCTCTAGATCATGTGTAAGGTAGTTCTTCTCATGGTCCTTGAGTTGTCGTGAGGCGTATGTAACTACTCTACCATTCTACATCAACATGGCTCCTAAACCGGTCTTAGATGCGTCGGTATAAATTACAAAACTTCCTTAACTAGCATCTGGAATGGTCAATATTGGAGAGCTTGTGAGTCATCATTTCAGCTCTTGAAAACTCTCCTCACCTTTGTCAGTCCACTCGAACTTCTTTCCCTTCCTGGTGAGCACTGTGAGTAGTGCGGCTAATTTTGAAAAACCCTTGACAAACCACTGGTAATATCCTATTAATCCTAGGAAATTGCGTATTTTCATCACATTTTCACTAGGTCGACAGATACTCCCTCCTTGGAGACTACGTGGCCTAGGAAATGGACTTTTTCCAGCCAAAACTCACACTTGGAGAACTTGGCGTACAGCTGATGATCTTGTAACACACGCAAGATGATCCTTAGGTATTCTTTGTGCTCCTCCTTCGTCTTGGAGTATATAAGTATGTCATCGATGAACACAATGACAAACTTATCCAAATAGTCCTTGAACATGTGGTTCATTAGGTCCATAAAAGCTATTGGAGCATTTGTCAATCCAAACGACATAACAAGAAACTCGTAGTGTCCGTACCGCGTTCGAAAGGTTGTTTTGGGTACATCCTTATCTTTGATTAGTAATTAATGGTACCCTGAATGCAGATCAATCTTCAAGAACACTACAGCGTCTCGGAGTTGATCAAATAAATCGTCAATTTGTGGCAACGGATACTTGTTCTTAATCGTAATCCTGTTCAACTCTCACATTCTCAATGTTCTATCTTTCTTCTTCACGAATAGTACGGGTGCTCCCTAAGGTGAACAGCTCTGTCGAATTAATCCCTTGTCCATCGGGTCCTTTAGTTGGGCTTCGAGCTCCTTTAGCTCTGTAGGGGCCATTCGGTATGGGGCCTTAGAGATGGGAGCTAATCCTGGTAGCAGTTCAATCTCAAACAAGATTTTATGCTCTGGCGGGCGTCCTGGAAGTTCTTTTGGAAATACCTCCATGAATTCCCTGACTATCGGCATGTTCTCGGTTCCTATCTCTGTTTCTCGAGTCTTATCTACCACGTGTGCTAAGATGCTCGTGCATCCACTAGATAGCATCTTGCGAGCCTTCATTGTCGAGATCATCGTCTTTGGTTGCTTTAGTGACAAACCTATGTAAACAAACTTTTCGCATCCGATCAGTCCAAAGGTGACTTTCCGTCTGCGATAATCTTTGATGGCATTGTATTTTGCGAGGAAGTCCATTTCCAAGATTACATCATAATCAATCATGTCGATGATGATTAGATTTATGCTCAACTCTCTACCGCAGATAATTATCGGTACGTAATACATCCAGTAATTAGATAATAAAACTTCTTCTGAGGGAAGTGCTATTCTAAAAATCTGTGTCATCCTATCTAAGCCTCTATCTAGCTTTTTTTTAATCTTGCTCTATATATTAGGATGTTCAATACGAATTATATCACATCACATCGTATCAAAATATCGTCTTAGTACCAGGACTCGTCCTACACTTTCTGTCACAATGGGTAACGTATTAGGTATCTTACATATGCCATCAGACAATAATGTACTGCTTTTCATATAACTTTCATAAACAGTATGTACAAAATTCTAGTCTATCGGGAGTGGTAGACACTTCCCCGTACATAACCCCAAAAAGACATACAAGGTTAAGTCTACTGGGAGTAAGCCACTGCTTTCCATCAAACATATATACATAGTCTAAGAAAAGATTCGGCTAAAGTAGGTCACTGTTACTTTGAGAAAAACCCTGATTCTACATCAGAGTGTTACGGCCCAAAATTTAGACACATGACACGGCAGTCAAATCATAATATCAACCCTAGATTTAAGGAAAAACATTTATTACGAAAAGCGGGTCAACATTATAATTTAGCTAAGCCTGATTATTTATAAAGTAGTATCATAACCACATAATAAAATAAAGTAAAAAATAAATACTTTTTAATGCAGAAATCAAAACACAAAATCGGTCTTCAAAAGAGATTACCAACCATAAAATATTCCTAAGCATGAAATTTAAATAATGTGAAATAAAGTCCAAACTTAATATCTCATTACATCAGAACGAGAAACAGAAAGAAGAAGATGGAGAAAACGGATAGCATCATCTTCGGTAGAAACGGATAGCTCAACGATTTTCGGAACTGCTACCTCCTGCACCTGGAAGTAGTCATTTCGAAATCACAAAGAAAAGGGACGTGAGCGCTGGCTCAGTAGGACAGAAACAAAGGTGGGTTAAACAGGTAACATTTAAAAGTATGACATAATATTCGTTTCCAAAAATAATTGACAATTTCAGAATACATGGCATAATAATCATTTCCAAAAATAATCAACAATTTCGTGAAAAACATTTTTACTACAAGTTTTATTCTGCTGAGGACTTAGCGTAGCTGCAATATACGTGCCCCAATATTAAAACAATAAATCATTAAAATAAACCATCATATTTTGAGTGAGGACTTGTCGTAGTTATAATATACGTGCCTCGAATTGAATTATCCTAGATCATCTCGTTACGGTCTAAATAGGCCGAACGGCCCTGCGCAGGTTTAGGGACCTTCCCCCATGGCGTCAACTTTGGGACGCACGCATCATTTACAATGATCGTGAACTAGAGCTCAATTATGTTCACCGGATTATTCAAAAGATGGTATTTACCAAGTTATATTATGCCATTAATCAAAACACGCTTTAAAATACACATTTATTACAAAACATGTTGCATGCGTTTATTTCATCAAAAACAGTATAATAATTTCATAAACTGAAAACAGCATACCATCGATAAAACAGGGAATTTAAAACACTTGACTACTCCCAGAAAAGGCTAAAAAGTCCTATCTCGATTATTGCACAAGCGTTGCAACAACGTGATCCACGAATCAAGCAAGAACGTCAAATAAATCCTATAATCACAACATATGATCAGTCTAGGTCTAGACATAATCATCCAATCATTTTAGTGTGCTACAAAAGGATTTTAAAATGTTTAATAAACATTTGGGATTTAAAAAAAAATTTGTGAAAAACTCTAAGTTAGGATATTACTGGTCATGGGCAGACTGACCTAGGCTGACTATAAAATCAATATTAATTCATTTTTAATCCCAAAAATTCTAAATTTTTAATATGTTAGACTAGACATCTGTAGCTTTAATTTCATATAATTTTTATAATTTTTAGACATCGTTTGGTTATTCAATTAGGCCAAAAACCGAGGGGTTGTTTTCAGGCATAAAATCAGGGTTTCAGTTTCAGTTCAAAAACTAGCAGTCCTGTCCACCTATCTTAGAAAAATATTTTTACTAGGCCAACGGATGAGTTTGGTTCTGAAATTTTGTAGGCATTTAGGGGACATCTTGAATTTAATTTTAGGCTCAAGATTTACTCGAAAATCATTTTTAAAACTCAAGTTATGGCTGACACAAGTTTACTATTCATATGGTAATTTTCCAGATTTCCGTTTTTCCTGTCCGAATTTCAATTAGCCTCAAACCAATTCAATTTTCATCCAATGATCATAAAATTTCGTGGAGAACCTTATTTATATGTCATTAACACAACCCAAGAATCGAATTGGCAAAAATCATAAAATTTACTCATGTGATAATAGGGTTTTTGAAAGGGGATCAATGAGGCAGAATTTTTAGGGTTTTAGAGAGAGAAATCACACCTTATTTGTGCTGCACTATTTTTGATGCTTGGTCTCCTTTTTGGCTGAAATTTGTGTGAGTGTTGGAGTCTTCAAAACAGTAGGGAAAACAGTGGAGAAAAACCATAAAAATTTCGGATTTAAAATCAAAAGGACAAGGAAGGAAAAAGTTGATTTCTCACCTTGTTTTTGTCTCAAAAATTGTTGAATCTTTGAGCTGCCTTTAGGTAGGTTTTGCTTGCTGTTTTGGGTGTGTTTTGGGAGAGAAAAATTCAGAGAGGAAAGAAGGGGAGGCTGGCCGAATTTTGAGAGTGAAAGGAAAGGTGAATGAGAGTTAAAAGAGGGTTTTTATACTAGGTTTTTCTTTCCCTTTCTCTTCCTTGCTTGGCCGAATATTTTGAGGGGCAAAAAGGGAAACTTTGTGCTGTTTTGAGGCTAGGGTTTTTCTCTCCTTATTTCTCCTTAAGTGACCAAAATTACCCATTAGTTTTAAGGAAAAAATAATTTGAATTTTGATTGAGTTTTGACCTAGCTTTTAATTCAAATAAAATCTCCTTTATTTCCTACACTTTATGGCCGAATTTCTTCTTTATATTTAAGGGATGAAATTTGAGTTTGAATCCTCCTTCGATTTGTGGGATTTAAATTTTAATTAAAATCCCAAGTAATGGCCGAATATTTTAGGGTTTTTGAAGTTAAAATTGTTGACTTTTTGAGCGGAATTTGACTAGGAAACCAACCTAGGGTTTCCAAAAGATTTTTAATTAATTTTTGGCACACTAATTTTATTTAAATTATATATTGACCCTTAAATAAAATTTAAGGCATCACACAGAGAGATTCTCATCATCACTCTCATCGAGGGGAAATTCCTCTGGATCATCCTCATGTAGGTGTAGATTCTCCCTTAGTTGTCTAGAGCTTCCAGTCTACCTTGTGTGATCGAAGGGCCTTTGATCCTGGTCTGGGTGGCATGGAGTTGGTTACTTGTGGTGTGAGCTTGGTTCTGTTGATTCTACTAGTTGGAAAAATAGTTTTAACGTAGTGGCTTCCTTGCCACAAATGAAACAGCCACTTACTCCCTACTTGCATTCTCCTGGGTGCCCTTTTCCATATTTCGAGCACATCAGATGTTGGCTGTCGTTTCCTCTCTAGTTGTTTCTCTTCTGAGGGAAGTTCTTCTATAGGCCTTGGTTGCTGAGGTTTCCTTTCCTCTTGTTATGGTTATGGGGTGGCCTGTTACTCTGGCCAATACCTGCATTTCACCCTCGGTGTTGTGACTTAGGGTTTTGCTTCCCCTGAGTCTGCTTAGCTTGCGTTTTCTCCTCCTTTCATGCCTTAAAAATCTGAGCCTTTCGCTCCTTATCCTGTGCCAACCAGCACTCGGCTCAGATGGCCCTACTAACGCATTCTGCAACTGTCACCGGTTCGTGACTTCCGTTACAGACCTACATTTCGATGTCTATCCTAAACATCTTTAGCATCCTTCTGACTTTCTCCTTTTCTATAGGCACCAAGTCCAGACAGAGTCTAGCTAATTGTTCAAATTTTCTAACTGCCTCTATCACAGTCATATTCCCTTGGCATAGGTTGGTGAACTCATCTTGTTGCGCTGCTAATGCCTCATCATTGAAGTATATCTCCTTGAATTCCTCCATGAATTTAGTCCGACTCATCTCACTGACGTTTTTTCTGATCGCTATTGTCTTCCACCACTGACGCATCTCCTTCCTTAGGGCAAAGGATGTGCACATTACCCTCTCTTTGTCGATCAATTCCATAAAATCCAAGATTACTTGGTTATCCATTAACCAGTCATCGGCCTCTATGGGGTTGGTAGTTCCTTCGAACTCTGGCGTTTTCATACATCGAAATCTCTCGTATAAGTCGCCTTCCTTAAAGGTTGGCTGAGGTACGTTTGCTGCTACGGGAACAGCCGTTTTTGGAACGGCTGGTGATGGTTCAGGAAATTCCCGCCCTCGTAGAACTCCCAAGACTGGGGGAGTTGCTCGTGCCCTTGAAGTCTCTGAGGCTGGTAGAGCCTCTTGAGTTGGCATCCCTACTATCTGTGGTGCCTGGTTTTGTTAACCTAGCTATTCCCTGAGTTGGTCTAGGTCGCGCTGTTGATTCTCCATTATTTCTTGCATAGCCGCGAGTTGTGCCATTAACTCATCCTATCGGGATGCTTGGGTTGTTTGTGTATGCATTCGAACCATGTTGTCCTTAGAAACTCTCATCCTCTGGTGGGCCTCTACTGGTGCAGGTTCTACTGGTGCAAACATGGCCATATATTTTAACTTAAACATTAACCTACATCTTATCAATATAAAATACAAACTAACTTACTTGGATAGATGAAGTGGGCATACGGCGATGTGAGGTCGGGTGGCAGAATACCTCTCTGATACCAACTGTGGCACCACAAAGCCCTGGCGACCCCAGAACGTCACTTGAAAACTACAGTTACTTAAACTTGAACATTCTTAACTTACTTAAAACTATTCATCTTAATACCATAAATTTAGGGGATTTTTTTTTTTTGAATACGTATGCTTTACTATAGACATACATACTTAACTATACTTTACGAATACATAAGGGTCTTACTTATAACTTGAGGTCAAACATACATACATACTTAAGAAATATTGAACTAGTCATTACTTAACATAAGTTTGGTTCTCAAAATAAAAAGGATTACTTAATATATTGTGTAAGACAATCTCGTGATGGTATCCATAACCTCAACCTCACATCCGCCCTACTACCATCATCGTCCATCAGAGTCTAGCCCGTAGGTTTCTTACCTACAGCATGAACACACATGATGAGCTTTACGCTCAGCAAGTATAACACTAAATCCACAAAACTATCATTTAAAAACATATGTCATAACTTAAAGGCATATCATGCTGATAAATATATCGTAACTTCAAAGCACAACATGAATACATATCATGTGTCATATAATTAAAAGCATAACATATCACATAATTTAGAAGTAAATCATTACTATAACTTAAAGCATATCGTGAACTATGCATGAATCTATTATGCTCAATTATGCTTCATTATGCATTGTCTTTCTTTACTTATCTGAGGGCTCGTGTGCCAGTATCGAATGCATGTGAATCATCGAATTCACCGTGATCATACTTTCTTTATGGGCCTTGGCCCGTTATATACTATGAGCCTCAGCTTAGGCTCATCATACTTAAACTGAAAAACCTTTTGTAGCTTGAGAGGCCAGTACGACATGCTTAAATTACCCAGTTGTTGATATCATGAGTTACTATCATCATGTCATAAGCTCTACTAGGCTATCCACTACTCATGCGCGATAGGGATATAAAGGTATCCAACTCATGCTATTCAATAATCTATGCGATTATGAAACATCTTATATCATGTTATGCAACAATCATTCACGATTAGCATATATATCACAGAGTAAAATAACAGTTTTAAACTCATTTTATTCATGCTGTAGGTGGAGTTGTACTTACCTGATCTGCAAGTAAATTTGTACCTTGCCTCGTCAATTTACAGGTCTCTACCTGTAATCATAACACATTTCCATTAAAACTCACTCTTAGGTCACTATGGTCATTAGTGACTAACAAAAATTCTATCGTTATATGGTATCGATCCTTATCGGTACTAACTGCTCTCCCCTTGAGAGTTTGATTTTCTAATTTTTAATCATGGTTAATTAATTTATTTACCCAATAAATTAATTAACGTCGCTCTACCTCTTCCTATCTCGGGTTTGATTGGTTAACCGGCTGGTCAACTAACCGGTTACCTCGCGTATTGACTGTTTAGCCTATCAGGTTACCTTTACCGATTTAAAACTTATTATTGAAAAATTTCATTTGTTTTTGTGAATTCCTTTTCTTAGGATTTGAACACAATCTCCCTTACATCCCATTGGAAGGTGAGGGTGTTTTTCTTAAAACCATTTTCTTGTTTAAAAAGAACACATTTTGATATTCATTTGATAAGGGGGTTTTTGAACCCTTTTTCAAAAAACTGTTTATAACTCATTTTAAATGATTGAATTTGCAAACTTGGCGAACACGATACTTTTAGTCCTCGATGAGATAGACAACTTTTGTGTTCACCTCAGAGCTTGATTCAAATTCTAACAAGTCCTAAACCTAGCAAACCCGTGGCTAAAAACTGTGCCCATTTTAGAAAAATTGTCAGTTTTTTGGTTATTTAAAAACTGCTCTGTTTGGGGCCATAAACGGTCGAACTTTTAAAACTCATATAGGCCATCTTTTAGTTTTCGACGTGATCTATAACTTTTGTTTTGAGTCCGAGATCTGATTCGGACTCTAAGTTACTCATATTTATAAAAACCTAAGACTGTTCCCTGTTCTCAAGTTTCAGTCCTAGTTTTAAACTCCGGTTATAAAATGGTTCAAAAACCTATCTTGCTATCATTTTTGGCTAAAGGCTATTTGATATAAAAATAACCGCAACAAAATTTTCTAAAACTTTTGTGTTTTACAAAATCTCAAAATCCATGTGGAACATGCTCAAAAATCCACAAATCCATGGCTAAAATCTGGGACAGGTTTGGTTTCCAGCCAAACTCTAAAACGTCCATCAAATCAACCATTCACAAAAACTTAAATCACAACTACACAAGTACAAAAACATAAATACAAAATGCTAAGGGCTCAAAATAAACTTATTATAACCCATTGCTTGAAATACACAATAATTCTCTTTGATCTCAAAACTTAAAAAGAAACTAAACCACAAAAAGGAGGGGGGTTTTCAGATTTTTAGCTTAGTATGCTTTGAATCTGGCACAACCGAACCAAGTAATGACCAAACTTTCATGTAGACCAAGGGTGGAAATGGAGTCGACTAGGGCTAGAAAGAAACATAAAAATCTCCTTGGTTAACTAAGCTAAATAACCGACTAAAACCACAAGGAAAGTGTCCTAGCAATTTACCTCAAAGTGGTCTTGAAGTGGCTTGAAGAAATGGCTCCTCCCAAGCTAGTGTGTGGCTAATTTTTTTGGTAGAAATTTTGGTGAACTTTGGTGTATTTTGGGGCTGCAAGGGCATCGGCTGGCTGAAGAGAATGAGAAGAAAAGTTGGTGTCTTGAAAGCTTTTTGGTGAGCCAAAGGAAGAAAATGGGGTCTAAGGCCATGCACACCTATTTCTAAACAAATGCTAAGCAAGTTTAATCAACTCTAAGCTAACTTAATTAAGCCAAACCTTAGCTAATCTTGGGGGCAAATTTGCTACTACGACCTAGCTGAAAAAAACATGGGGGCTGAAGAGAAAAGAAGCACAAATTGCATTAATTGCTTGATAAAGTCTATAGTGTTTTGCCTACTACTTTTTCATTTTTTATTCAAGGTGTCATAAGCATGCTTCCTTGTTTTGTGGGAGGCTTGTCCACATGATCCTAGAGCTGTGTTTGGCTACTTCCAAACACGATTTTTGAGGGGAAGAAATCATTTGCAAAAGCTTCCCTCAACAGTCTAATTTCCTCTAACGATGTTCGGTCCTTTTTCGGCAATGTTCGAGACCTTGATCGAACGTGGATTTTCTTGATCCGATTCTTATTCTATTTATTCCTGGTTAGGTTGTAGTATCTAAGAGCCCATTCTGTGCCTATTTACTATTCATTTACAGTACTGTAGTTGTGTCTACACTGTGTTGACACTGCACACATATAGTATAACTTTTTCACATAAAATTTCAGACACAGTCTATCCTGACTAATTTGGATGTGCTGATTTCAAACTAATTAGTTTTACATCCATCTGAGATCATCTGGACTAATTTTCTGGATCTGTGTGATCCCAACTTAGAAATCACCTTTTGTGTTCAACTGACCAGTTTGAGCGCTCTAAGTCTAAATATATCAGTTTTGGGTTGAGAAGAGGTCATCTTGACCTTTTTTTCGTTACTTTGCATGCCTCAAACAAAATTTCATCTTCTGTGCTCCATTGACTAAATTGAACATGCTGACTATAAATATATCAGTTTTGCATCTAGAAAATGTCATCTCAACCATTTTCTTGGTATTGTATATTTATCAGGCAAAATTTCACTGTTGTGCTCAAATAACCAGTCTGAGCATACTAATGACTAGCTCATCAATTCTGTGTCAAGAAATGACAGTCTAGACTGGTTTCTTGATACTGCGTGCCTCACACGCACACTCACATGTACTAAGGTGAATCGATTTCACTCTCGGTTGCCCCTTTCATTACATAAATAGTAACTAAACGTTTCTTTACTCGTTTAATTCATTCAAACTGGAAAATTATACTGTATTCATTAACTTAACTACTTATTACAAAGTAATTAGGTTTTGTGAACATGGTGGTCATTACAACCTTTCTCTCTTTTTCTCTCGTGGTTGGAAGGGACGCATTTTGGTCTCTTTAGTAATGTTGTTTGGCTTGTCATCGAAAATATTATTCGTATAGTTAGAGCTCTTTCTCCTATTTGTGATACTTGTTTTTTTGACATAAACATGAGTATTGTGATTTTTCACTATTTTTTTGTTTTTATTTTGTAATAACGGAGGTGGTCACCACACACTCTTGTATTGAATATATGTCCAATCCGCTAGAATTCTTTCCATGCAGTGTTGTTGTTGACCCTTTGCTATAGGTTTCTCAATCTTAATCAATTGCAGTTTTCTATCGATTGAAATGGTATTGTTGAAAGAGCCATATATGTACTTGATAATTGATGTACCATTTCGATTTCCTATTGTTGAAATTAAGTGCATGTTCTACCCCTTGTCTGCTTCATTAGAGTTTACTACTAGAACCGATTTGTAATTAAGGTTAATTTTCCTTGTTTTATGAGGTCATTTGAGTCAGGATTGGTATTTGTGTTTTCTTGATATGAAATACGACTACTCTCTTTTAAGTTGAAATGATGTGATTCTTTTTATTAAATGTATAGAATTTTGAAAGAAACAAAATAAAATTTACATTTCTATTTTTTTTCTTAACGTATTTTAAGTTTTTATACTCTTTCACTCCAAACAATTCATTTTCACCATACACATTTCTAAAACTTAAAATATCTCTAACCTCCAAAATTTCATCTCTAAACGTCTCCCTAAACACCCTTATAATTAAAACAAATAAAAAGCATATCTTTCTATCTCTTTTGGTATAAGGGAACGCGTTTTGGTCTCTTTAATCATGTTGTTTGGCTTATCATTAAAGGTATTTCTCTTTCTCTCTCTCTCTCTCTCTATCTCTCTTATGGTCGAAGAAGGCGAGTTTTGATCTCTTTGGTCACATTGTTTGACTTGTCAATGGAGGTCTCTCTCTCTCTCTCTCTCTCTCTCATAGTTGAAGGGGAAGCATTCTGGTTTCTTTGATCATGATATTTAACATGTCATTGAAGGTATTATTTATTTAATTAGGGCTTTTTCTCTTATTTGTGATAGCTGTTTATTTGAAATAAAGGAGATGATATTTCCATTATGTAGGTATTGTGATTTTTGCTATATTTTTGTTTCTATTTTACAATAACGAAGGTGGTCACTATTGGAAAAATAGTAAAACACGCACAATAGAATTTTAAAAATTTTTTAAAATTGTTAAAAATTCATGTTGTCATATACAATAAATTATTCAATGATTATTATACCTTTGGAGGAAAACATCAGGAACGTCGGAGAATGTAACTAAAAGGCTTCAACCAACTAGCCTTCTTTACTATTATCCAATTCCTGAATGGTGGAGTGTGTCGACACTCGGTTCCTCAATTGGTATTTTAGTACAGGTTGTCTCCTTCTAACTATCAAGAACTCTGAGAATTTATTGTTATAAGTGAGAGGTATAATAATAAATTTGCTTACCTAAGAGTCTACGGTCTAAGGAAAATAAGAGTCCTGAGAGTCTTATTTATAAAATTGCATTAGGTGGTTTTAGAATTTGAATAGGACTCAAGAAAAAAATTTTCACTTTCCTCTTTACCCTAAAGGCCAATTCTCTCCCTTAGGAAACCCTCAAAAAATTCAACCACACTGTGATAACCGAGAAATCTACGTTCTCGGAAATATTTTGTACAAAATATGTAAATAAATGTACATTTACAGTGATACAGATTGCAGAATACAGAGCAGAGGAAAATTTTGATTTATTGAGTTTTAATCAAAATTTTATGATGAATTAATGAATATAGTTTAAAAGCTAAGCATTAATTCAATTATGATGTTTAAAAATTAATAGAAAAGTATGTGAAAAATACATATTAAGAGATCAATGGCACACAAGTGAGCCACATTGATCAATGGCTAAAAGGTAGCCAAACAAGCCCTTGCATTTCAAAAAAAAAAAAATGAAAGTAAGCGAGAGAGTGAGTAGCACGTGAGCTAAAGGGGAGGGAATTAATTCCCTTAGCTGCACAGCAGCCGGCAGAAAGAGAGAAGAAAGAAAGAGAAAAGAAAGAAAGAAGAAAAGAAAGAAAGAAAGGGAAAGAGAGAAAGGAAGAAACCGAAAGAAGAGAGAAAAGAAAAGGAAATCCAAAGAAAGTTCTGATTTTCTTGTTCAAGCAGCAGGTTGATCGAGTTTCGGTCAAGGATTAGCAGCAAGAAAAGCTCACGATTAAAGCAAGGTAAACCCTAGTTTCTCACGTTTTTCTTTGGGGGAAAAATCTGGGGTTTTGAGAGGAAACAGAGAATGTGAGTGAATCATGTGAGGTTTTCGGTTAAAATCGAAACATGATTCAAGTCTAGATGTTTTCAAACACGAATCCATGAGTTGATGGTTTAGAAAACCGAGTTTAGTGAATATTTTTCACAAAAATTCAGATTTTTCAAAAGAGGAGTCAAGAGGTGTAAATAAGCGAAATTTGGAAATTTTGCTTATGAAATCATGGATTTGTGATAGTAGGAATGTAGTAGATACCTTGAAACGATCTTGTGAAGGTCGATTTCGAGGGTAAGAAGTAGAACAAAGGCCATAAAAGCCTTAGAAAATCAGAGCAGAGCAGTTCGGACCCAGAATCTTGATTCTGGTATAAACACGGGCGTGTACATGGGCGTGTACAAGGGCGTGTTCAGTACACGGGCCCGAACATGCCCAGATGCACGACCGTGTTGCAAGAAAAATCAGACCCGAGAGGTACACGGCCAAGAACACAGCAGTGTATCGGGCCGTGTCAAGGGGCACACGGTCAAGGAGAAGGCGTGTAGCAGACCATGTTAGACAGTAAGAGAACACGGCGAGAAACACGGCCGTGTAAGTAACCGTGTAAGAGTACAAAGGAGTACACGGCCGTGTATCCACCCGTGTAAGTATACACGGCCATGTTCCACGAATTACACGGCCAGGCTTAAAAGTCCAGAGGGGTACACGGGCAGAGACACGCCCGTGTAGGAGGGCATGTTCGAAGCCAGAGAGTAAAAAAAAAAAAAAAAAGAGTCTGGAAATGAAAATTTACATGTTTTGCCATATTTCCAGTATAAGATGAATATTGGAAATAATCAGTGGTTATTCCTTTTATAGGAGTTCAAGCCAGAGACCCCGAATCAGTAGTCGCAGAGCAGCAGAGGCTTACGCTAGCGGACTTTCTGTAAGTTCAAGCATTGTCCTGACTGCAACGTGGACAAGCTTGTTATATTATGAGGTTATGTATGTTGCATGACGTGTATGTTAGACATTGACTGTCTGCATCACGATGTCTATGTCAGTCTCATGTCAGCACAGGTCAGTTCGTGTCATGCATGTAGAGTTGCATGTCCCAGTACACATGTCAGACAGTACCAGAACACGAAAACAGGTAGGTGCACAATGCATCCTAGTGTGTTAATATAATTCACACCCCAGTAATTTGATTAACAGGTTCTGACTGTGGGGGCAATCAGTATGCTACCCAGTTGGGACACCAGCAAGATGGTAATTAACCAGTTATTGGCGTATCGGCCTCTCGACCCATGGGGAGGTTAGCATGTTTAGCATCAGTTAAGACTGAGGAGGTCAGCCCTAAAGTACCGCTCCCGGTTGCGCTAACATGTCGGTACGACTAATCAGGAGCCCAAAACCAGAACTAAAATAACAGATAATGTCCTAAGACTAAACCTTCAGCCACAAGCATGTTCACAGAGTCCAGTTCATGCATCAGCACAGCAGTACATCATGTCAGTTTCATGTTTTTATGTTTGAACTTACTGAGCTTATAACTCATCAGTTTGTTCACATGTTACAGGTAAGAGACCTGTTCACCAGTAGTATATGGTGGACGACGAACAGGGAAGTTGCATGCCGGGCCGGATTGGGCGAGGGATTTGGCCACCGATAGTCTTCCGCTGTATAGATTTTGAATGTAATTTCAAAAAGATAAGTTTCAAGTCAAGAGTATGTGATAGGGGAATCATGATCATGTGCATGTTATTTTGTTAACATGATTTCCTTATCACATTCTCAAACAGTTTATGAATTTAAAAAAAAAAAATTTATTCCGCAAATTAGCAAGCAGGTTTTCAGCTCAGCATGATTGCCGGCGACCCTAGAGGCCTGCAGACTATTGCGGTTAACTACAAAGTTGACTGTAACAGCACTGTAGAGCCTCTACAGCAAGGCGGGCCACCACAAGTGGTATCAGAGACCATGTTTTAAAAACAAGTCTAGTTTAGAGTACCAACTATAGCCACAGTTGGTATCAGAGCCCAAGTTTTAAAATGGGTTTAGTTTAGAATACTTACTGTAGCACAGTTGGTATTATCAGAAAAGTTAGTTGACCATATCCCGCCTGACTCTGTGCATGTCCTGTTCGCCAATCCACGTAAGTTAAATTTATGTTAATATAAGTAGCTAGTTATGCATGAAAGTAAAGGTCTGTAGAGACCTATACTTTGTAGTAAGTATGTGATAATATGTAAATGTCAAAAATCATGTGGATCCTTTTTATACAGGATCTAATACAAGTTCATCGTGTGATTATAGGAGATACAGTAGCACGATGGAATACCAAGGCCAAGGCCAAGGCTAAAGAAGGAGAAGGGGACGCCCATCTCTAACTCAGCGACTAGAAGAGATGCAAGCTCTTCTAGAAAATCAAATGAAAGAAAATGCAGAGTTGAGACAGAGACTAGAACAGTTAGAACAAGGGCAGGGATCAGTAGGGACTCCTGCACAATCAGCAGCAGAGGCAGAACAGGTAGTACCACCAGCGGCACCAGAAGTGGTTTAGGAACCACCGGTTAGGGTGAATCCAGAGCCATTATATGAGAGATTTCGGAAGATGAGGCCTCCAGAATTTGAGGGTTCAACAAATCCTCTAGAGGCAGAAGATTGGCTTTCTTCCATACAGATGATTATGGAGTTCATGAGGCTCACAGATGAAGAGAAGGTCATGTGTGCATCCTTTGTTCTGAGGAAGGATGCAAGATTTTGGTGGGACACAGTCCGCATGAGGAGGGATGTGACCACAATGTCCTGGGCAGAGTTTCTGGAGGAGTTTAATCAAAATTATTATGATCCTGCATCACTCCGACCCCAGCAGAAAGAATTCTCAGAGTTACAGCAGGGGGACATGTCAGTCAGTGAGGTTTGCAGGAAATTTGATCAGCTCTCCCGTTTATGTCCGTATATGGTGCCTACAGAGAGAGAGAAGATACAGAAGATGATAGGCATGTTTAGGCCTGAGATCTCTACTTTGATTGACGTTGGCCCATTTCCGCCAGTTTCAATAGTCGACTATGTTAGTTGTGCTTTGAGGGCAGAGTATCACCTAGCCCGACAGAAAGAAGCGAGAGAAAAGGTCTGGGAAGCCAGGAAGCAAGAAAAGATCTTGGCTAAGGCCTCTCAACCTGGACAGCACAGTAAGGGCAGTTAGAGTGCAAGACCAGAGCAGTCCAGTCATCCAGGCCCTCAGTCCCAACAGAAGAGAAAGGGGAATTTTCAGAGAACTCAGATTCAAGACAACAGAAGCCAGTCACAGAGGACTAACACTACCACAGTTCTGAGTAACCCTACCTGTCCAAATTATGGGAGGAAACATGTGGGTCAATGCAAAGCTGGCATGACTGCCTGTTTTCAATGTGGAAAAGAGGGCCACTTCATCAAGAATTGCCCCATGAACCGTCAGTCAGTATCGGTATCAGGAGCAAACTCATCACGTCCACAGCAGTCACAAGTACATGCACTCAGACTAAGCTATTAGAGTCCAACAGAAGTACATCCAGCAGTGCAGGAAAGACAGGAAAGAGTTCCACAGGCAGATGCTAGGGTGATGGCCTACACCAGAAAGGAAGCAGAAGCAGGGACGTCCAACGTGGTGACAGGTCAGATTTCTGTCGCTAACCACTTGGCATCTGTTCTATTTGACTCTGGGGCCACCCATTCTTTCATATCATGTGCATTTGCTGATAAGTTAGAATACCCTAGAGATCACATGGGAAGAACTTTTAGAACTGCTCTCCCATCAGGAGAAATCATGTTGTCAGAGTACTGGTTACCTCATGTACCAGTAATTGTGGCAAATAGAGAGCTGTATGCAGAATTGATTATGATGAAGATCGTGGACTATGATGTAATCTTGGGAATGGATTTCCTAGGAAAATATCAAGCTACGATAGATTGCAGAAACAGAAGAATAGTATTCAAACTAGAAGATGAAGAAAGTTTCGAGTATGTCGATTCTTCGAGAAGATGCAGCAAGATGATGATCAGTTCAATGAAAGCTAAGAAGCTAATAGCCAGTGGTTGTACTGGATATTTAGCTTATGTGACAGATACAGCAGAAGAGAAGAAATTACAGCCAGAAGATGTTCCAGTTGTCAGAGAATTTCTCGAAGTCTTTCCCGAGGAACTACCAGGACTACCTCCAGAACGGGAAATCTCGTTTGAGATAGAGCTCCTACCTGGAACAACACCGATCTCTAAGGCACCGTACCGCATCGCACCAGTAGAGTTGAAGGAGTTACAAGTGTAGTTAAAGGATCTGCTTGACAAGGGATTCATCAGACCGAGCTATGCCTCATGGGGAGCTCTCGTACTGTTTGTCAAGAAAAAGGACGGGACATTCCACATGTGCATAGATTACAGAGAATTGAACAAGGTCACAGTCAAGAATAGGTACCCATTACCTAGGATTGATGACCTATTCAATCAGCTCAAGGGTGCAGCAATGTTCTTAAAGATTGATTTGAGATCAAGATATCATCAGCTGAGAATCAAGGAAGATGACGTTCCCAATACAGCTTTCAGAACCCGTTATGGGCATTATGAGTTCCTAGTAATGCCATTTGAGTTAACAAACGATCCAGTCGTTTTCATGGACCTGATGAACAGAGTCTTCAAGGAGTATTTAGACAAGTTTGTCATTGTGTTCATCGATGACATCTTTGTATATTCAAAGACTCACGCAGAGCATGAAGCCCAGTTAAGAGTTGTTTTTCAGAAGTTGAGAGAACATCAACTCTATGCCAAATTCTCAAAATGTGAGTTCTGACTAGACAGAGTGCATTTCCTCGATCATGTAGTATCCAAGGAGGGAATTACAGTAGATCCAGTCAAGGTGGAAGCAATCAACAAATGGCCTGCACCTAAGAGCGTAACAGAGATACACAGTTTCTTAGGGTTAGCTGGCTATTACAGGAGATTCATGGAAGGGTTTGCAAGATTAGCAGCACCTCTCACCACCCTCACACGCAAGGAAAAGAAGTACATATGGATAGATGAGTGTGAAAGAAGCTTCCAAGAGCTGAAGAGACGGCTAACAAGCGCGCCGATCCTTACACTCCCTACTGAAGGGGAGAAGTATGAGATCTACAGTGATGCTTCCAAAGTGGGTTTGGGAGCAGTATTGATGCAAGAAAGCAGAGTGATTGCCTATGCTTCACGTCAACTGAAAGAGCACGAGAAGAACTATCCCACCCACGACCAAGAACTCGCTACAGTAGTGTTCGCACTCAAAATTTGGCGACACTATCTGTATGGAGCGCAGTGCCAGATTTATACAGATCATCAGAGCCTAAAATACTTCTTCACATAGAAGGAGTTGAACATGAGGCAAAGAAGATGATTGGAGTTGGTGAAGGATTATGACTGTGAGATCCTTTATCACCCAAGAAAAGCCAACCGAGTAGCAGACGCTTTGAGCAGAAAAGTGATAGTTCCGCAACAGTTGCCTATCGACAGGTTGTCAAAACCATTGCAGCAAGAGATTCATTCGCTCTAGTTAGAGCTGATATCAGGAAAATTGTTAGCACTACAGTTGAAGTCATCATTGTTTGATGTTATCAAGGAAGCTCAGAAGCAAGATTCAAGTCTGACAGACTCCCAGGAAGAGATATCCACTGAAGGATTAATCATGTATCAGGGGAGAATTCGCATGCCAGTAGATGAAGAACTGCGAAGGCGAATCATGTCAGAAGCTCATGAGACGCCATACTCAGTCCATCCTGGAGCCACCAAGATGTACCAAGACTTGAAGCTACAGTTTTAGTGGAAAGGGATGAAAGGAGACATTGTAAGATTTGTCAGCAAGTGCCTTACTTGTCAGAGAGTAAAGGCTGAGCATCAGCATCCTGGAGGAAAGTTAGAACCTCTGGAAATTCCAAAATGGAAATGGGAGGATGTTACCATAGATTTTGTGGTAGGGCTACCCAAAACAAGAGGAGGACACGATGCCATTTGGGTAATCATGGACAGATTGACAAAGACAGCCAGATTCATACCAATAAAGATCACTTACACATTGGAGAAGCTGGTACAGCTGTATGTAGATTATGTTGTCAGGTTACATGGAGTGCCAAAGTCCATAGTATCTGACAGAGATGCACGATTCACTTCAAACTTTTAGGAGTGTGTGCAAAGAGCCATGGGCACAGAACTGAGGTTCAGTACAGCCTTCCATTCTCAGACAGACAGACAATCAGAGCGGACTATCCAGACTTTAGAAGATATGCTCCGAGCATGTGTCATGGATTTTCCAGGAGCTTGGAATGAGAAGCTACCACTAGTGGAATTCTCATACAACAACAGTTACCAAGCTTCCATCAAGATGGCACCATATGAGGCTCTGTATGGACGAAAGTGCAGATCACCCATCCACTGGTATGATCTGAAGGAAAAACAACTGCATAAAACAGATTTCATGCAAGAGACTTGCAATGCAGTTGCCAAGATCCAGTAAAGAATGAAGAGTGCTCAGAGCAGACAGAAGAGTTATGCAGACAGAAGACGGAGATCCTTAGAATTCAAGGAAAGGGACTTCGTTTTTCTGAAAGTGTCGCCCATGAAGGGGATTATGCGTTTTGGTAAGAAGGGAAAACTGAGTCCAAGGTACATTGGACCTTATGAAATTATCAAACGCATTGGGAAGGTTGCCTATAAGTTGGCATTACCTCCTGTGCTGTCAGTAGTACACAACGTATTCCATGTCTCCATGCTCAGAAAGTACATGTCAGATCCATCTCATGTGCTACAACATGAACCAGTCCAAGTTCAAGAGGATTTGACCTATGAAGAGCAGCTAGTTCAGATACTGGCTAGAGAAGAAAAGGAGCTGAGAAACAAGACCATCCCACTAGTTAAAGTATTGTGGAGAAATCACAACGTTGAAGAGGTTACGTGGGAGAGAGAAGATGAGATGAGACGTTCATACCCTTACTTGTTCTAAATTTTCGAGGACGAAAATCTTATAAGGAGGGGTGAATGTGATAACCGAGAAATCTACGTTCTCAAAAATATTTTGTACAAAATATGTAAATAAATGTACATTTACAGTGATACATATTGCAGAATACAGAGTAGAGGAAAATTTTGATTTATTGAGTTTTAATCAAAATTTTATGATGAATTAATGAATATAGTTTAAAAGCTAAGTATTAATTCAATTATGATGTTTTAAAATTAATATAAAAGTATATGAAAAATACATATTAAGATATCAATGGCACACAAGTGAGCCACATTGATCAATGGCTAAAAGGTAGCCAAACAAGCCCTTGTTTTTCAAAAAAAAAAATGAAAGTAAGGGAGAGAGTGAGTGGCACGTGAGCTAAAGGGGAGGGAATTAATTCCCTTAGCTGCACAGCAGCCGGCAGAAAGAGAGAAGAAAGAAAGAGAAAAGAAAGAAAGAAGAAAAGAAAGAAAGAAAGGGAAAGAGAGAAAGGGAGAAACCGAAAGAAGAGAGAGAAGAAAAGGAAATCCAAAGAAAGTTCAGATTTCTTGTTCAAACAGCAGGTTGATCGAGTTTCAGTCAAGGATTAGCAGCAAGAAAAGCTCACGATTAAAACAAGGTAAACCCTAGTTTCTCACGTTTTTCTTTGGGGGAAAAATCTGGGGTTTTGAGAGGAAACAGAGAATGTGAGTGAATCATGTGAGGTTTTCGATTAAAATCGAAACATGATTCGAGTCTAGATGTTTTCAAACATGAATCCATGAGTTGATAGTTTAGAAAACCGAGTTTAGTGAATATTTTTCACAAAAATGCAGATTTTTCAAAAGAGGAGTCAAGAGGTGTAAATAAGCAAAATGTGGAAATTTTGCTTATGAAATCATAGATTTGTGATAGTAGAAATGTAGTAGATGCCTTGAAACGATCTTGTGAAGGTCAATTTCAAGGGTAAGAAGTAGAACAAAGGCCATAAAAGCCTTAGAAAATCAGAGCAGAGCAGTTCGGACCCAGAATCTTAATTCTGGTATGAACACGGGCGTGTACACGGGTGTGTATAAGGGCGTGTTCAGTACACGGCCCCGAACATGCCCATATGCACGACCGTGTTGCAAGAAAAATTAGACCCGAGAGGTACACGGCCAAGAACACGGCCGTGTATCGGGCCGTGTCAAGGGGCACACGGTCAAGGGGAAGGCGTGTAGCAGACCATGTTAGACAGTAAGAGAACACGACCAGAAACACGACCGTGTAAGTAACCGTGTAAGAGTACAGAGGAGTACACGGCCGTGTATCCATCTGTGTAAGTATACACGGTCATGTTCCATGAATTACACGGCCAGGCTTAAAAGTCCAGAGGGGTACACGGGCAGAGACACGCCCGTGTAGGAGGGCGTGTTCGAAGCTAGAGAGTAAAAAAAAAAAAAAGAGTCTGGAAATGAAAATTTACATGTTTTGCCATATTTCCAGTATAAAATGAATATTGGAAATAATCAGTGGTTATTCCTTTTATAGGAGTTCAAGCCAGAGACCCCGAATCAGCAGTCGCAGAGCAGCAGAGGCTTACGCTAGCGGACTTTCTGTAAGTTCAAGCATTGTCCTGACTGCAATGTGGACAAGCTTGTTATATTATGAGGTTATGTATGTTGCATGACGTGTATGTTAGACATTGACTGTCTGCATCATGATGTCTATGTCAGTCTCATGTCAGCACAGGTCAGTTCGTGTCATGCATGTAAAGTTGCATGTCCTAGTACACATGTCAGACAGTACCAGAACACGAAAACAGGTAGGTGCACAAGGCATCCTAGTGTGTTAATATAATTCACACCCCAGTAATTTGATTAACAGGTTCCGACTATGGGGGCAATCAGTATGCTACCCAGTTGGGACACCAGCAAGATGGTAATTAACCAGTTATTGACGTATCGGCCTCTCGACCCACGGGGAGGTTAGCATGTTTAGCATCAGTTAAGACTGAGGAGGTCAGCACTAAAGTACTGCTCCCGGTTGCGCTAACATGTCGGTACGACCAATCAGGGGCCCAAAACCAGAACTAAAATAACAGATAATGTCCTAAGACTAAACCTTCAGCCACAAGCATGTTCACAGAGTCCAGTTCATGCATGAGCACAGCAGTACAGCATGTCAGTTTCATGTTTTTATGTTTGAACTTACTGAACTTATAGCTCATCAGTTTGTTTACATGTTACAGGTAAGAGACCTGTTCACCAGTAGTATATGGTGGACGACGAACAGAGAAGTTGCATGTCGGGCCAGATTGGGCGAGGGATTTGGTCACCGATAGTCTTCCGCTGTATAGATTTTGAATGTAATTTCAAAAAGACAAGTTTCAAGTCAAGAGTATGTGATAGGGGAATCATAATCATGTGCATGTTATTTTGTTAACATGATTTCCTTATCACATTCTCAAACAGTTTATGAATTTAAAGAAAAAAAAAATTTATTCCGTAAATTAGCAAGCAAGTTTTCAGCTCAGCATGATTGCCGGCGACCCTAGAGGCCTGCAGACTATTGCGGTTAACTACAAAGTTGACTGTAATAGCACTGTAGAGCCTCTACAGTAGGGTGGGCCGCCACACAAACTTATGTTTAGGACATTCAAAATTCGAACAAGATTCCAAAATAGATTTTTCTCTCTCCTTTGACAAGTATAGACCAATTTCTTCCCTGGGATTTCTCCCCAAAAATTTTGTTTGCCTATATTTAGGGAATTCAAAATTTGATTCAAATTTCAAACTCTACAAATCTTCTAATTTTGTTTGCATGGATAATTTTCCACAAATCTAGTTTAAATTCAAAATAAAATCATGTCAACTTTATTTGAATTCAAACAATTATGTAATCCCTTATCTAAAATAAAATTAAATTAGGAGAAAATATTGTCATATATGCGATGCTATTTCAATCATGTAGGTATTGTGATTTTTCGCTATAGTTTTATTTCTATTTTATAATAATGGAGGTGGTCACCCCACGCTCTTGTATTGAATATATGTCCAATCCACTAGAATTATTTTTATGCAATGTTGTTGGTGACCCTTTGCTTAGGTCTCTTGGTCTTAATCGATTGTAGTTTTCTATTAATTATAATGGTGTTGTTAAAAGAGCCATATTTGTGCTCAATAATTGATGTACCATTTCAATTCCCTATTGTTGAAGATCAGTGCACGTTTTACTACTTGTACGCTTCATTAGAATTTACTGGTAGAGCCGATTTGTAATTAGGGTTAAAGTTCCTTATATTATAAGGTCATTCGAGTCAGGTTTGGTGTTTGCATTTTCTTGATTTGAAACACAATTACTCTTTTTTAAGTTGAAATGATGTGATTCTTTTTTTAGAATGCATAGAATTTTAAGAGAAATGAAACAAAATCTATATTTTTATTTGTTTTTCCTAATACATTTCAAGTTTTGACACTCTTTCACTCCAAACAATTCAATTTCACTATATGCACATTTCCAAAACTTAGTTCATCTCCAACCTCCAACATTCCGTCTCTAAACGTCTCCCCAAACACCCCTTATAATTAAAACAAATAAAAAAGCCTCTCTTTGTTTCTCTTTCTCTCTCTCTCTCGTGGTTGGAGGGAATGTGTTTTGGTCTCTTTGATCATGTTATTTGGCTTGTTATTGTAGGTATTTCTCTCTCTCTCCCTCCTTGTCTCTCTCTCTCTCGTGGTCGGAGGTGACGCATTTTGATCTCTTTAGCCACATTGTTTGGCTCGTCATCGAAGGTATTTCTCTCTCTCTCTCTCTCATGGTTGGAGGAGATGTGTTTTGGTCTCTTTGGACATGTTGTTTAACTTGTCATTGGAGCTATTATCCATTTAGTCAGGGCTTTTTCTCCTATTTGTGACAGTTGTTTATTTGAAATAAAAGCGATGATGTTTCCATCATGTAGGTATTGTGATTTTTCACTATTTTTTTGTTTCTATTTTGTAATAACAAAATGGTCACCTCATGCGCTTGTATTGAATATATGTCCAATCTACTAGAGTTATTTCTATGCAGTGTTGTTGGTGACCCTTTGATGTGAGTCTCTTTGTCTCAATCGATCGGAGTTTTCTATTAATTATAATGGTATTGTTGAAAGATCCATATGTGTGCTCAACAATTACTGTGCCTTTTCGATTTCCTGTTATTGAAATTCAGTGCACGTTTTACCCTTTTGAATGCTTCGTTAGAATTTATTCATAGGATCAATTTGTAATTAGGGTTAAATTTCCTTATATTGTGAGTTCATTTGAGTCAAGATTGTTATTTGTAGTTTCTTGGTTTGAAATACAATCACACTTTTCAAGAATAAATAATGTAATTCTTTTTTTTAAATTGCATAAAATTTTGAAAGAAATAAAACAAAATGTATATTGTTATTTTTTTAACACATTTCAACTTTTGACACTTTTTTACTCAAAACAATTCATTTTCATCAAATGGACATTTCCAAAACTTAGGGCCCATGTGGGGAAGAGTCTCCAAACTCAGTTTTGGAGACTCTTTGTTGTCTTTTCTTGACCTCACAACCACTTTTGCTATTCACACCTCCAAAACTCTATGATAAACTCAAAACTTTAAAAATCCATAATTTTGAATATACAAGTCTAAATGAGATGATTTTTTTTTAAAGAGTAATAAAATTTCGTGAGAAATGAAATAAGATCCATATTAATACTTTTTTTTTTAACAAATTTTTCAGATTTTATACTTTTTTATTTCAAACAGTTTTTTTTCCCAAACACATTTTTCAAAACTTACTTTTCTCAAATCCAAAAAAATAAAAATAAAAATGTCTCTAAAACTCCCCCTAAATAAAAAGCCTTTCTTACTCTATCTCATAATTGGAAGAAATGCATTTTGGTCACTTTGATATAGTTGTTTATCTTGTCATTAGAGGTATCCCTCTCACCGCCACCCCCCCCCCCCCCCCCCTCCCTCTCTCTCTCTCTCATGGTCAGAAAGGGTAAGTTTTGATCTCTTTGGTCATATTGTTTGACTTGTCATTGGAGGTATCTCTCTCCCTCTCTTTCTCATGGTTAGAGGGGTTCATGTTTTCGTTTCTTTGATTATGTTGTTTGGATTGTTATTGGAGGTAGTATCCATGTAGTCGAGGCTTTTCTCCTATTTGTTATAGTCGTTTGTTTAAAATAAAGGCAATGATGTTTCTATCATATAGTTATTGTGATTTTTCACTATATTTTTGTTTCTATTTTGTAATAATGGAGGTGGTCACTCCACGCTCTTATATTGAATGTATGTCCAATCTGCTGGAATTATTTCTATGCAGTGTTATTGGTGACTCTTTGCTATAAGTCTCTTAGTATGACAGACTAGAAAATCCCAAAAGTGCTATCTAGGATTAAGCTAGGTTTTTCTAGGAATTTTTGTGAATAAGAATGTATAAGAACACTATGTTTGTAAATAAATAGATAATAGTGTTAATAATAATAAATAAATGTTTTGGAGGATTTGAAATTTCTAAAAATGATCAAAAAATAAAGTTCATGACTGAGAAAGTGATTTCGGATCAAAACGCTCAAAATGGAGTGGTTTTGATATCCGAAAAAGATAAATACAAAATGGTAAGTCAAAGCAAAAATAAGTCAAGATAGGTGTTTTAGGGTTTTTAAGAGTTTTGAGATTCAATTAGATCAAATTAATAGCATGGATGGCTAGATATGTCCTCCGGTGCACTCCCCCAGAATTTTCGTTATTTTTGATAAAGTAAGGATGCCATTTAGAAACAAAAACCTTAGAAGATTACCTAAGGTAAGCCAAGAATAGGGAAAAGAACGAAAATTTACGGTTTTGATTTTTAGCCAAACCGCTGTGAAATAAGGCAAACCGATCGCATGGAAGGCCCTAGAAACCAGCCTACATGATTTCAGGAAATTTCTGTTCAGTTTGACTTTTGGTCAAACTTTGACCATCAAATTAATTAGATAATGTCATGGATGATGTAACTATGATTATGCCATAAATGATTAAGTATTTAGTAAGAAATAAGGTTAAGTAGATCTAATAGATGAGAATTAAAGAAGCCTTAATCCTAAGGCCAAAAGCTTGCCAAAATTACAAGCAAAATTTTAAGAAAAAAATTGGGAAATTTCCCAATATGGGATCCAGATATGGATGACTAGAAATGGATTAATTGGGGTTGGTTAGGAAGCTAAGTTGTTGGCTTTTGATTGGTACAAATATGCCATGAAATTAAGAAAAAAATTGGAAAATAAATGGTGTTAGGTGGCTTAAAACCACCGAAACTTTTAGGCTGATTTTCAGCCCCTTCACACACAGAAATAAGCCTCCCAAAACAGCCAAAAATCAGTCCCAAACCTGTCCTCTAAGGCCGTGGCTTTCCTCCCTCTTCCAAGCTAGGATTTTTCAAGTTTTTCACACTAAATTTGAACCCAAGCAAGAGTTGATTATTGTTGTGAGGTAAGCTTTGAAATTCAAGCTTTTTCTTGGTATTTTAATGCTTAGAAACCGTGGGAATTTAGTTTGAGGAGTTGTGAAAATTTTAGCTTGAAAATTTGAAAGTTTGGTGCATAAATTTTGCTAGGAAGTGACTATGTGAGAACTTGTGAGGTTAGAAGCAAAAACTTGAATTTTGCTCATGATTTTCAAAGAGAAAACCGTGTGTGTATGCATGGAAATGGTTAGTTAAAATTTAAGTGTAAACCTTGTGGAATAGTGATACAAAAAGCTTGATTGGCATGTGTTTTCGATAAAGAATAAATTAGAAGCAAAAACACACAAAATCTTGGTGCATAATTTCAATGCAAAACTGTGGCTGTCATGGTGGCTTGGTAGAAAAATTTTAAACATGAATGTTGTTAAGATTGGGCTCTAAAAAGCTAGGTTGGCTTATGATAAATCAGAGGATGAATTTTTAAGCTTGAAAACAAGATTTTGTGTATGTTTTCTAAGCAAATTATCTGTGACCTAGCATGGATGGATTAGTGAAAATTTTAAGTTTGAACTTTGTTGTTTAGTGCTTTAAAAATACGAATTAACATGTGAGATGATTAGGAAAGGAATTAGAAGCTTGAAACCGGAAATTTGACATAAGGTTTCAAGAGAAAAGCCAAGAATTTTATTTAGGTTTTCAAAGAAAAACTGTGTATTAAGTGTATGAGATTGAATAAGTTTTTGTAAAGAAATGTTTATAAGTGAATGTGTATGTAAGAACCGAGGGGTAAGAATGAAAAGAATAGATGAAATATCGACAGAAAATGAATAACTTTTATGAGAATTTTTATGTAAAAGTTTTAGACTTTTGCATAAAAATTAGGCCTCTGGTTTAGTATATGGCAGGTTAGAGAGGTTAGATGGTTTCGAGACGTTCTGGAAACCCAAAAATTAAGAGGAAATGCTGCCGAAATTTTTAAAGCGGCATCAAGGGTATTTTAGGAAATGAGGGGTAAAATGTGCTCGAGAGTGAAAACCGAGACCCCTCAATGAGTTAAGCACGGGAAAGAAAGATAGACGTTTTAAGGAATAGTAAAACATCCCTTTGAAGTCTCGAAAAGTTAGAAAAAGAAGAAAAATGACGCTAAGGGTATTTTAGGAAGCGATGAGTGAAATTGAGGATCAGAGTGAAAACCCGAGCCCCTCAGTAACCAAGGTTCAGGAATAGAATAACAAACGTTTTAGGAGTAGTGAAATATTCATTTGAGACTATGAAACGATAGAAAAATGAGAAACGACTCTAGGCGTCGGATAGTACCACCTGAGAGTAGGGTGACAAATAGTCACCTATACTACAGCAATGGCTGTAGCAAAGATATAACAAAACCTAACGAACATTATATTATGATCATTGGGCTTAAAAAACCCCGTTAAAATGTTAAAGAGAAAATGTTACAGTCTCCAGACCTGACAGGGACAAAATGGTCATTTAACCAAAAATTTCAGAAAGGTCCGAAAAGAGGTCATTAAGCCTTTAAGTTCATTGTTTTATGATTTTCAGGCTTAGAAAATCCAGTCTAAGTAATAAAATGAAAATATTCACGATCAAAGTCAAAGTTACTATTCATGATGAATAATATTATTCATGATAAATAGTATTATTCACGGTTGAAGTCACTATTCATCATTTTGATCAAAATTTTTGAAAATGCTCGAAAAGGACCGTTAGAGCTTTAGAATAGCTTAAATAGAATTCTAAAGGCTAGAATCAAGTTTTAAATCGAAGAAAAGTAAGAAAGACCCGTAAGGGTAAAATGATCATTTTGACCAGAAATTTGGGAAATAGTTAAAACCAACCGTCAGGGTTTTAAATGTGACCCAAAGGCTCTAATTAGGATTTTAAAGGCCAAAAATAAAGTTTGAGTAAGAAAAATCCCACTAGGGGTAAAATGGTAATTTTATCAAAAGTTCAGGATATAACGGTCATTTTTCCAAAAGTTAGCAGAAAAGTGACAAATGAGGTTAATTAAGATTTTTAATGCCAAAATCAAGATTTAAAAAGGAGAAAAGTAAGAAAAATCCACTAGGGATGAAATTGTCATGTTGCCAAAAAGTTAGGGGCGAAATGATAATTTTGACAAAAGTTGACGGAAAGGCTAGAAATGGGATATTAGACCCCTAAGTTAATGATTGAGAAATTAAATGTAGAATTTTTATGTTTTACTAAGTTTTACATAAGAATAAAGATTTAAATAACCGTTATTATTTCGGTTGTAGGAACTCGATCCAGACGCGACAAAGGAACGTCTGCGGATCCAGAAACGAAGAAAAAGATACGAGTGGTGTATTTGTAAGTACAAACATTTAAATGTCTACTCACGAACTGACTTACTATAGAACTGTGCTTTATATATATAAGTTATGCACTTGTGACATGACAGTTTAACATGTTCATGAGATCATAAAAGAATGATAAGCTAGAGTAAAGAAAGATAAATATAAGCAAGATAATAAGACTAAAAATGTAAAGGCTGGCATACCAGCCTCCCTAGAGTGAGGTTTCATAATTACTGCCTCCACCCCAGTGTGTGGTGCTACCGTGATAATGTGGTAGTTAATGGCTCAATGTGCTACCCCAAGTGTGGTAGTTCAAATTTTGACCTTGGAGTTGATTGGTGGGTAGCTCCCCTTTCCTTCATTGGTCCGCCCGCATTAGGTATATCCAACCACAAGCCTACAAGTGAAAGATAAAGAAAGAAAGAAAAGAAAGAAAAGCAAAGAAAAATTAAGAAAAGAAAAGAAAAAAACAGAAGAATATGAAAGAACAGAAAGAACAATGAGAACAAAGAAGAAAAATAAGCAAGTATAATTTGATTAACCTTCGTTGTTAGTTAATGTGTTTAAGTAAAGTTTTAAATGTATGTTATGTATACATAAAGTTTTAACATGTATATATGTATATGTAAAATTTTATATGTATGTTTGCACTTACTGAGCTCTAGCTCACTAGTCTGTTCGTGATGTAGGTAACAAAGCGAAGTTACCTGCACTATGAGAGAAGAAACTGATGGGCTTATAGGCAGATTCCTGAGATGTCATGGACGGGTTGTGGATTCGCTACACAATTTCCACTGAAGAAAGAAAAGTAAATGTATAGAGATAAGACAAGTATGTTATGTAAAGAAATGAGACAAGTTTAAGAAGTATGTTATATTACGAAGTATTTCAACATAACAAGAACGCAAGTATTTTATGTATGTTTCGAAAACGTATATTAAAAAAAATTTTTACGTGTTAAAACGATACAATTAAGAAGAATAAAGTTAAGAAGAGAAAAGTTAAGAAGAGCAAAGTTTTAAGTAGACGGCTCGAGTGAGTCGGGTCGCCCACACTTAGTCTTAATTGATCAGAGTTTTCTATCAATTGTAATGGTGTTGTTGAAAAATTATATGTGTGCTTGATAATTGGTGTGCCTTTTTGATTTTTTTGTTGAAATTTAATGCACATTTTAACCCTTTGTACACTTTATTAGAATTTATTGGTAGAACTGATTTGTAATTAAGGTTGAATTTCCTTGTATTATGAGGTCATTCGAGTCAGAATTAGTGTTCGCATTTTCTTGGTTTGAATTACAGTTACTATTTTCAAGTCGAAATGATAAATTACATAGAACTTTAGGAGAAACAAAATAAAATTTATATTGCTATTTTTTTTTCTAATACATTTCAAGTTTTATACTCTTTCCCTTTAAACAATTAATTTTCACCAAACGTGCATTTTAAAAATTTAGTTCATTTCCAATTTCCAAATTTTTGTCTTCAAACATCTCTCAAAGCATCCCTTATAATTAAAACAAATGAAAAAGCCCTATCTCTCTCTCGTAGTAAGAGGGAATGTGTTTTGTTCTTTTTGATCATGTTATTTGGCTTGTCATCGAAGGTATCTCTCTCTCTCTCTCTCTCAAATGGTTGAAGGGGACGAGTTTTGATCTCTTTGTTCACATTGTTTGGCTTGTCATCAGAGGCATCTCTCTCTCTCTCTCTCTCTTTCTCATGGTTGGAGGGGACGCGTTTTGGTCCTTTTGGTCATGTTGTTTGGCTTGTCATTGGAGGTATCATCCATGTAACCGGGGCCTTTTCTTCTGTTTATGATAGTCATTTATTTGAAATAAAGGTGATAATGTTTCCATGATGTGGGTATTCTCTATATTTTTGTTTTTATTTTGTAATAATGGAGATTGTAACCCCACTCCCTTATGTTGAATATATGTCCAATGCGCTATAGTTGTTTCTATGTAGTATTGTTGGTGATCCTTTGCTGTAGGTTTCTTAATTTCAATGGATCAAAGTTTTTTATTGATTGCAATAATTTTGTTGAAAGAGTAATATGTGTGCTCGATAATTGGTGTGTCTTTTTAATTTATTGTTGTTGAAATTTAGTGCATGTTTTATCCCATTATATGCTTTACTAGAATTTATTAATGGAATTAATTTGTAATTAAGTCAAATTTTCTTGTATTATGAGATCCTTCAAACTATAATTGGTATTTGTATTTTTTTTTACCTGAAAACTCTTTAAAAAAAAAACTGCTTGCAGTTTAGGAATCAGGGATAGAAATGGAAATTTAGGTGACATTTGGTATTGTTTTTTAAATGTTTTATATTTTCAAGAAAATTAAAAACGAGAATGTTTTGAAAACTATATTGAAACCATTTTTAAAACTGTATTTAGTTATATTTTCCAGAGTGTATATTATGAGAAAAATAAAAATGAAATTTTATTTAGTTGTATTTTTGAAAACCCATTTCATAAATGAGTATTTTATGCAAACATATATATGTTTAATTTTAAAAAAAATATATCAAAAATAAATTATTAGTCATAATTAAAATAATAAAAAAAAATTTGGTGGTGGGTTTTGCAATGAGGGTCAGGGATGGAACACATTAGTAGTCTAAACCTTAGGTGACGGTAACGGCGAGATTTGGGTCACGAGTTAATGGTTGTCGCCGCGAGTCAGTGGTTGTCGTTACAAGAGGGCCATCGTTATCATCACCCTTCACCGGAGATGGAGGCCATCATCAGACATTGTCACGTCCCAAAATCCAGAACAGCGACAGGTGTCACCTCCCAAAAATTTGGGATAGTGACAGATATAAGATTTTAAAAGAATAAATGAAAGGAACGCTCAGATTCCTAAGTCTGTCAGTTTTTATATCTTACCCTTTACCGACTCTTTAAACGTGTTTATAAATTATACTTGTATATTTTAAATTAATTAATATGTATATTCAATTTTTATCACAATATCAGATGGTGAGGTACCCATATCCCACAGATGCATACTTGAATAAAATAAAATAAGTAAGATCACAAAAGTAAAGTTTAGAATTTACAGTCCCGGAATGCTCATATACATACTTTGTCCTAAAGTACAGATCACTACTTCAAGGCTTTAGTCCTTGTCGTCCACGGATGGGTCCACGTCACCCGTATCTTCTAATCACCTTTACCTCCTGGGGGTTTACCAGTTTTAAAACAGTGAGCGAAAGGCCCAGTAGGATATTTTTAAAAAAAATATTTCAACATTTTAATTTAGCCATCATACTAAGTATGTCAATGCAGTACCGAATTATAAACGTGGAATCGTGATTATGCAAATGGTGTCCCTATATACATCTAGTTCGTGTACGGTCCGTATGAGCCTCCCTTACCATGTCGAAGCATAATGAGTGATCCTCGATCGAGATGTGCACTCTTCGCACGTGTGTGCTGGCTCCCGGTATACTTTAACACCAAATCCAACTTTCAACATTTCATATGAACATATGATTCACATAATAAAAATATGCCGTATTGTTTTTCAAAAAAATCCGTAACCGGATATTTTTCTTTAAATTTCCGAAATCGTGATATTTTCTAAATCACATAATTTTCGAAACTTTATGAACTCATTTTCTTCAAATGATTTTGGCCAAATCATTAAAACAAAATTGACTGTCAAGAAAGGGTAAGACATCCTACCTCGTTAGCAATTTGACCTACAATCAACTTCTCGCACGAATTCCAAGATAGTCTTTTTCCTTGAATTCGATCAAGGAATACCTAAAACAAGAAACACAGATAATTTAATTATCTGTCCAGGAATTCCGTAATCGAATTACGGTAAACTCAACTAATTAGTTGTCATGTCCCAAAATCCAGAACAGCGACAGGTGTCACTTCCCAAAAATCCGGGATAGTGACAGATATAAGATTTTAAAAGAATAAATGAAAGGAACGCTCAGATTACCGACTCTTTAAACGTGTTTATAAATTATACTTGTATATTTTAAATTAATTAATATGTATATTCAATTTATATCACAATATCAGGTGGTGAGGTACCCATATCCCATAGATGCATACTTGGATAAAATAAAATAAGTGAAATTACAAAAATAAAGTTTAGAATTTACAGTCCCGGAATGCTCTTATACATATTTTGTCCTAAAGTACAGATCACTACTTCAAGTCTTTAGACCTTGTCGTCCACGGACGGTTCCTCGTCACCTGTATCTTCTAATCACCTTTATCTCCTGGGGGTTTACCAGTTTTAAAACAGTGAGCGAAAGGCCCAGTAGGATACTTTTAAAAAATATTTCAACATTTTAATTTAACCATCATACTAAGTATGTCAATGCAGTACCGAATCATAAACGTGGAATCGTGATTATGCAAATGGTGTCCCTATATACATCTAGTTCGTGTACGGTCCGTATGAGCCTCCCTCACCATGCCGAAGCATGATGAGTGATCCTCGATCGAGATGTGCACTCTTCGCATGTGTGTGTTGGCTCCCGGTATACTTTAACACCAAATCCAACTTTCAACATTTCATGTGAACATATGATTCACATAATAAAAATATACCATATTGTTTTTCAAAAAAATCCGTAACCGGATATTTTTTCTTTAATTTCTGAAATCGTGATATTTTCTAAATCACGTAAATTTCAAAGCTTTATAAACACATTTTCTTTAAATGATTTTTTTGGCCAAATCATTAAAACAAAATTGGCTGCCAAGAAAGGGTAAGATATCCTACCTCGTTGGCAATTTGACCTACGATCAATTTCTCGCACGAATTTCAAGATAGTCTTTCTTTCTGAATTCGATCAACGAGTACCTAAAACAAGAAACACAGATAATTTAATTATCTGTGCAGGAATTCCGTAATCGAATTACGGTAAACTCAACTAATTAGTATGCCATTGAATTTTTAAAATTTAAAATGATACTTTATTTTAACACCGTAATTTTAAAATAGCAATTTTAACACAAATATCCAGAATATATATATGTATATTTTTAAAAATTTCGGCATGACCTGCCCTAAATATAGGCTTCCCCAAAAGCTCCAAAATGCTTAACCTGCAGAAAAATTTTCCAATTCTCAGAACAGTTCAAATACCAATTTCAAATCAATTTAAATTTAAAATCTAAAAATCACTATTATTATTACTTATTATTATTATTATATATATTTTTTTTTATACTAATACACACGCACACAGATATACATACAATATATATATACATATATATAATTCTTCTTTGCTTGGAGGAAGCGACCGGCCGGTCGGAAGAGGACTCACGGTGGGAGGGGGGCGGCGGTGGCGGGTGGCGTCGAGCACGGCGGTTAGCAGCGCGGCGAGGAGCACCCGGCGAGGCGGAGACAGACGGCGAGGCGCGAGGAGGCACGACTTGGTGGTGTCGCGGGGAAGGTGAGGCGCGGCTGGCGGTCTTCGGTCGACTGGCTTGGCGGTGGTCCGGTGTGGGGTGTTTCGCGTGCGGCTGGTTCGAGTTCAGCGGAACGGGAGAGAGCTGGCTCGAGCTCGGTCAACGTTCAGCGACGGCAACTTCGAGCTTGGACTGGCGATCGGCGTCTGGTGGGGGCGAGGAAGGCGGGGTGAGGCGTTCGGTCGGCTGGGCTTGGCGGTGGTGCAGCGTGGTTAACGTTCAGCCGAAGAAAAAAAAGGAAAGAAGAAGAGAAGGAGAGATGGAGAGTCGGCGAGGGAAAATAAAAACAAGGAGAAAGAGAGAGGGCGAGCGCGAGAAGAAGAAGAAAAAGAAAAGAAAAAAAAACAAGGGGCGAGGGAGAGTGAATGAGAGACCGGTGAGGGAAAGGAAAAATAACGGAAAGAAAGAGAGCGAGAGTGGACGAGAGAGAGCTCGGCAAGGAGAAGAAAAAAAAAAAAGAATGGAGGGAGAGTGAGAGATCGGGAAAATACAGAGAAAGTGAGGCGGTGGAGAGTGAATTTTGTTGAATGAAAATTTTGTTTAAAAAAAAGGATGAGTCGGTGAAGAAGGAAAACAAAGAGAAAGAAAAGATATTTAGAAGAAAAAAAAGGAAGAAGACATCCGGATAATTCCAGAAAGAGGAAAGAAAAAGAAAAGAAAAATAAAAGAAATAATTTTGTTAAAATTTTATTGGATAAAAATTGTTAAAACTTTAAAATTGGTAAAAATGTTTTAAATATCCTCAAATTAATATTTAATACACCAAAATTTAAAATTGAATTCTCATGGTAAAAATAAAAAAAATTTTATTAGCACATTAACAAATTGAGTTTTTATACATTTACGTGCGAAATTTAAATTCAAAAATTTTGCAACGTGACATTAGTATGCCATTGAATTTTAAAATTTAAAATGATACTTTATTTTAACACCGTAATTTTAAAATAGCAATTTTAACACAAATATCCAAAATATATATATTTTTAAAAATTTTGGCATGACCTGCCCTAAATATAGGCTTCCCCAAAAGCTCCAAAATGCTCAACCTGCAGAAAAATTTTCCAATTCCCAGAACAGTTCAAATACCAATTTCAAATCAATTTAAATTTAAAATCTAAAAATCATTATTATTATTATTATTATTATTATTATTACTTGTTATATATTATATATAAACACACACACATAGATATACATATATATATATTTTTCTTTGCTTGGAGGAAGCGGCCGGCCGGTCGGAAGAGGACTCACGGCGGCGGGGAAACCGACGGCGGTTGGTGGCATCGAGCACGGCGGTTGGCGACGAACGGGTGGCTAGACGGCAGCTGGGTCCAGCTTGGGCACGGGATTCGGCCTAGCGAGGCAGGGACGAGCGGCGAGGCACGGGGATGAGGAAGGCGGCGAAGGCCAATTGACTGCTTGGGTCCCGGCGTTGGCAGCGGTTGGCGGAGGCTCGTGAAACAGCAAGGACACAGTGGAAACAGGGTCCGGCTTAGGGTGGTCGCGAGGAAGACGAGGCGCAGCTGGCGATCTTCGGTCGACTGGCTTGGTGGTGGTGTGGCGAAGACCCGGTGGCGTTTGGATGGAACGGCGGCTGTTCGGCGCGGCTGGTTCGGGTTCGGTGGGCGACTTCGGGCGCGGACTGGCGAACGTCGGTGGCGAGCTTTGGCCGGTGGTTGTTTGGTCAACGTTCAGCCGAAAGAAAAAAAAGAAAGAAGAAGAGAAGGAGAGATGGAGAGCCGGCAAGGGAAAAGAAAAACAAAGAGAGAGAGGGGGCGAGCGCGAGAAGAAGAAGAAGAAAAAGAAAAGAAAAAAAACAAGGGCGAGAGAGGGAGTGAGAGCTCGGCGAGGAGGATTGAGGCGTGAATAAATTCGGTGAAGGGGAAGATAAGAAAAAAAGAGAGCAGAGAAAGAGGGAGAACTTGGCGAGAGAAAAAAAAAAAGAGGGAGTGAGGGAGTGATCGGCAGGGGGAGAAAAAAAACCAGAGGGAGAGGGCGTGATAGAGAGGCGGTGGGAGAGTGTGAGTGAAAATAAAAGTAAGGAGAGAGAGAGGGAAGTCGGTGAGAAGAAAAGAAACAAAGAGAGAAAGAAAGAAAAAAAAGGTGAGTCGGTGAACAAAGAAAATAACAAAGAGAGAGAAGAAGAGATTTCCGGAATAATCCGGAAAGAGGAAAGGAAAATAAATAAATAAATAAACAAAAATAATATTTGTTAAATTTGATTAGGTAAAAATTGTTAAAACTTTAAAATTTTTAAAAATGTTTTAAATATCCTCAAATTTATATTTAATACCCAAAAATTTAAAATTGAATCCTCATAATAATAAAAAAAAATTTTATTGGCACACTAACAAATTGAGTTTTATACATTCACGTGCGAAATTTAAACTCAAAAATTTCGCAGCATGACAGACATTGTCACGTCCCAAAACCCGGGACAGCGACAGGTGCCACTTCCTAAAAGCCGGGATAGTGACGGATATTAAATTTTAAAAGAATAAAAGAAAGGAACGCTCAGATTCTTAAGTCTGTCAGTTTTTATATCTTACGCTTTACCGATTCTTTAAACGTGTTTACAAATTATGCTTATATAATTTAAATTTATTAATATTTGTCTTTCTATTTTTATCGTAATATCAGGTGGTGAGGTACCCATGTCCCACAGATGCATACTTGGATAAAATAAAATAACTGAAATTGCAAAAGTAAAGTTTAGAATTTACAGTCCCGGAATGCTTTTATACATACGTTGTTCTAATGTACAAATCACTACTTCAAGTCCCTGGGCGTCCACGGACGGTCTACATCACCCGTATCTTCTAATCAGCTTTCTCTCCTGGGGGTTTACCAGTTTTAAAACAGTGAGAGAAAGGCCCAGTAGGATATTCTTTAAAAAATTTAATTCAACATTTGAATTTAACCATCATACTAAGTATGTCAATGCAGTACCGAATCATAAACGTGGAATCGTGATTATGCAAATTGTGTCCCTATATACATCTAGTTCGTGTACGGTCCGTATGAACCTCCCTCACCATGCCGAAGCATAATGAGTGATCCTCGATCGAGATGTGCACTCTTCGCACGTGTGTGCTGGCTCCCGGTATACTTTAACACCAAATCCAACTTTCAACATTTCACGTGAACATATGATTCACATACTAAAAATATACCGCATTGTTTTTCAAAAAAAAATCCGTAACCGGATATTTTTCCCTTAATTTCTGAAATCGTGATATTTTCTAAATCACGTAAATGTCAAAGCTTTATAAACACATTTTCTTTAAATGATTTTGGCCAAATCATTAAAACAAAATTGGCTGCCAAGAAAGGGTAAGATATCCTACCTCGTCAGCAATTTGACCTACGATCAATTTCTCGCACGAATTCCAAGATAGTCTCTCTTTCCGAATTCGATCTACGAGTACCTAAAACAAGAAACACAGATAATTTAATTATCTGTCCAAGAATTCCGTAATCGAATTACGGTAAACTCAACTAATTAGTATGTCATTGAATTTTTCTAGAATTTAAAATGATGCTTTATTTTAATACCGTAATCTTAAAATAACAATTTTAACACAAATATCCAAAATATAGATATATAATTTTTAAAAATTTCGGCATGACCTACCCTAAAAATAGGCTTCCCCAAAAGCTCCAAAATGCTTAACCTGCAGAAAATTTTCCAATTCCCAGAACAGTTCAAAATACAAATTTCAAATCAATTTAAATTTAAAATCTAAAAATATTTATTATTTTTATTATTATTATTACTTATTATTATTATTATTATTACTATTACTTATATATACATAAACACACGCACACACACACAGTTACATATATATACACATATTTGAAAACACACACACGCACACAGACATATATTAACATATATATATATACATATAAACGTTTTTGTTTTCTTTTTGCTGATGGAAAACGACCGGCCGGGAAAGACTCACGGCGGCAAGGGGGCGACGGCGTCGGGCACGGCAGTCGGCGGCGTGGCGAGGGGCAGCCGGCGAGGTGAGGACGAACGGCGAGGCGGGGACGACGGCGAGGCGTTGGTGGCTCGGGCTCGCGGCGGCGAGACGTTGGTGGCTCGGGCTCGCGAGGAAACGGCGACTTGGCGGACGGAGTGGGCGCGGCTGGTTCGGGGTGGTTCGGCGGCTTCCGGTGGAGGAGGGAGGACCGGCGTGGAGTGTTTCGGCCGAGCGACTTCGAGCTTCGATTGGTGGCACACGGCGGTGGCGTCACGACTGGCGGTCGGTTCGGCGTGGCGGGGACCGGTTAGTTCGGTGGTTTTCGGCCGGAAGGAAAGAAAAGAAAAAGAAGAGAAAGATGGCGAGGGTGGGTGGTTGGTTCGGCCGAAGGAAATGAAAAGAAATAGAAAAGGAAGAAAAAAAAAGAGATGGGGAGGGGGAGAGATTCGGCGAAGGAAGAGAAAGAAGAAAAGGAAAAGAGAAAAGAAAAAAAAAATGAATTAATGGAAGTGAGGAGAGACACGCGGGAAGCAGGAGAAGAAAAAGAAAAGGAAGAAAAAGGAAAAACAAAAGTGAGAGAAGGAGAAAGAGAATCTGCAAAGAAGAAGAAGAGAAAAGAAAAGAGAAGAGAAAAAAAAAAAAAGAAAGGGGCGAGAGAGGCGGTGGAAAGAAACAGAGAGAGAGAGAGAGAGAGAGAGTATTAAGATAAGAGGGGAAAAAATACCGGAAGGATCCGGAAAGAAAAAGAAAGGAAAAAAAAAAGAATAAATAAAAATTTAATATTTGTTAAATTTTGATTGGTTAAAAATTATTAGAACTTTAAAATTTGTAAAAATATTTTAAATATCCTCAAATTAGTATTTAATATCCCGAAAATTTAAAATTTAATTCACATGAAAATAAGAAAAAATTTTATTGGCACACTAACAAATTGAGTTTATACATTCACGCGCGAAATTTAAATTCAAAAATTTCGCGGCGTGACAGACATAGTTATTGTCACCAACGCTACACTGGCAGAGAGAGAGAAAGAGAGGAGAAGGAGGGAGAAAATGAAAACAAAATAATAAAAACAATTTTTTTTCGTTTTCATAAAATCTGAAAAAACAACATAATTAAAAACGATATTTTTCAAAATAATTTTGAAAACGTTGAATAAAAAAATATTAATTTAAGACCGTTTTCATTTTCTGTATTTTTGAAAATGAAAATAATTCTCAAAACGAAAAACAATCACGACCTTAAGAGGCTGTTTGGAAAACGTTTTTTAGTATTGCGAATACTGATTTTATACTAAATATAAAGTTTTATATTCAAATACAATTATTTTTAACAGTGTTACGAAAATAATTACTATTTAAAAATTTTTTAAAATAATCACATCAACTGTTCAATCATAACTGTTTATTTCTACTTTTATCAATCATATTAATGTTTTAATTCTAAAATACTTTTTATTCAAACACATATTTTATTTAAATATAAAATAAATATTTTTTAATCAAATATAACACTTAAAAAAAATTATATTCAAACGAAATTAAAAGATAATATGTTTTCCATCTTCTCCGAGAATTCGAAAGTCTCGTGACGGACATTGCTTAGGGGGAGTTTGGGGGAGGTTTTGGAGATGTGGTTTTGGGGTTTGGAAAAAAGTTGGTTTTGGGGAATGTGTTTGGGGGAAAAAACTGTTTGGGGTGAAAAAATTAAAAATTTTAAAAATATTTTTAGAAAAAAAATATCAATATGGATCTTGTTTTGTTCCTCTCGAAATTCTATGCAATTTAAAAAAAAAATCATCTCATTTGGACTTGTATACACAAAGTTATGGATTTTTAAAATTTTAAATATACTGTAGCGTTTTGGAGATATAAATAGTAAAAAGTGATAAAATTTTAGAAAAAAGGTAAAATTTTTGGTCTCCAAAACATTGCCCAAACGGGCCCTTAGTGTATGTACGTGGTATTTGTATTTTCCAAAAAGTGAAGTAAAATAAGGAAAGCATTTAAAAGGCTGTGGATCCACGTGCCAGCAAAGTTGCAGCAGTGTCAGCCCCGCTGAGCACAAAAGAGAAATGTGGGCCCCATCTTAGTACTGACCACATTGGTCGGGGCAGATAACCAAAAAAACACTGGACAAATACACACACGCTCATTCACTTGGGAACTTGCAGCAAAACTCCAAAAATAAAAAGAGGGAAAAAATGCAATATGGGGCTACTTTGCTGGTGTTTCATTTGCTGTTTCTTTTACCATGCCCGTGACACTATAATGTGAGTAAGGATTCAATAGGTCATTTGCTTTGCAATTGTTCCTTGAAACAGGTTATCATGTTTTTTAGTCTAAAACTAATGTTTCTCCCACCTCAAAACTTTGTAACACATGATTCGAAACTGCTCTTAATCTTAATCTTGTTTAGCAAATAGTTCTGAAATATTTATTTTACAAACATTCATTTTAAAATATAAATACTTTTTAATTGGTGTTTGAGAGAAAAATAAAAGTCTCTTTTTGTTTCAACAATTTTCTAGCATTTTAATTCCTTTTCTATTACATTTGAAATAAAATGAAATGTTTTAATATGTTATCATTTATAACTTTTAGATAAAAGTTTAATAAGGTTTCTGGAACAACATTTCATTAAGAATGTTATCTAAATATAATACAATAGATGTAATATATGTTTGTGTGCATTAAAATTATATTATATTTAAATATAATATATATTTGTATTATTATCAGAGAGAGAATATATGATATAATTAATAAAAAAGATACAAAAATAATAATAAATAATAATTTTATTAAATTTAAAATTTAAAAATATTTATATTTAAATGTAATACATATTCCTAAATGCACAGTATATTTTACATTTTATTTATGTCAATGCAATTACTTGTCCAAGAGGATATAAATGTCAAGAAAGACAACATATTAACTATTTGAATAATATTTACAGTACTAAATGTTTAGATTCAAAATGTGTGCATTTAAATAAATCCTAAATATTTTGGCCCAGATATGCTTCCACATGGATCTTAAACAATTTAAAATGAAACCCTATGGTAGATCATTTATTGAGTAGCCATAGTAAAATTCTGGTTATAATATACATACATGCATATAAATATATAAACATACATACATTTATATATATATAGATATTGATATGGATGTATAGAGCGAGTGAGGTTTATTTGCCTTTTTCTGGTGTGGGTGGATGGATTGTTGAGCTGGACAGAGAGAGAGAGTGGGAGATAACCTCACTCCTCACTCCTTTGCACAACTCATCTGAGGACATAACAAACCAATTCTAAGGGCCGGTGTGGGGGATCCTTAACTTGTTCAACTCCCTTATTTTTGCGACTCTTCCATTCCTTCCTTTTTATGTCTTTTAAACCCTTATCCCCACTTTTTCTCCTCCTCCCTCTGCTTTTCTCTCTTTCCCGTGGTATATCGTTCATTCTCTTTTAATTCAGCCTCCCCCAGCTCAACACGCTTCCCTTTTTTATTTTTTTTCCGCCTTTCTCTCTCTTGTTTATTCTCTTTGTAACTTACTTTTTTGTTTTATTTTTTATTTTTCAAAATATTCTCCCTTCTACTTCTGTGGATGGTGGTGGTTTTCATCAGCTGTAGTGAACAGATTCTCCAAGTGCTGTTTTAGCTAACCCACCAAACTACTCTCTCTTCTTCTCCTTAATCATGGGTAGGATTCTATTTTCATAAAAAAAAGGAACTAATTATTAAAAAAAAAAAAACCATCTTTGTGCTTCGCTTGAGCCTAGTCGTAGTAGCTTGAGTTTGTCATCATTAATAATGGGAAGGTTGGGATTAATAATAAGGTCATTATTAGTAGTGGTGACAATTATCATGTCACCAGCATTAATGGTGAGGAGAGTCAGTGGAATAGGTGCAAACTGGGGGACACAAGCAAGTCACCCTCTGCGTCCAGACATAGTGGTGAGGATGCTGAGGCAGAATGGGTTTCAGAAAGTGAAGCTTTTCGATGCTGATTACGACACTCTCAGGGCTCTTGGTAGATCTGGGATTGAAGTCATGGTTGGTATCCCAAACGACATGCTTTCTTCTCTTGCCTCCAGTGTTAAGGCCGCTGAGAAATGGGTTTCCAAGAATGTCTCCACCCACATCTCCTCCAATAATGTTAACATCAGGTTACTCCTTTGTTTTTTTCTCTCTCCTTTTTTTTTTTTTCTAATTTTTCGAACTATTTTATGTGCTTCTATGTGTTAGATTTGTAAATGCTTAAAATAACTATTCAAAAAAATTTATTTATTTACTTTTTATTTGGGAGCGAGGATTATGAAATTAGATAATGAAATTACTGGCTATCTTTGCAACCACTACGATGATTATGTGTTAATCATAGTGTTTTGTTTATTTTGGGATTTGAGATTAAAGAACTATAGTTGAACATGTTAAACTGCTATTAGCTTTTCAAATGGCAGTCGGATATATTCATTTCATCAGGGGCCACCCATTGTGATATTGTGTTATGCTATGACAATGCAAATCCTTCAAGGGTTTTCGGTTTTGGGCTAAATATTTTTAAATTCCGTTTCTCAGAATATCGGATCTATGTGCCCTAGATTAAGTTGCGGAAATGACATTTCTAAAAAAAATGATCATGACATACCTTGCACCACTTCATTCTTTCAAATCTTACTAGGAAGCTAATAGCAAACTAGCCCATTGTATGATGATCGTGTACGCAGCTGGGTTTAGCTCAGTGGGTGGGAGAGGAGGGATTTGGGTAATTGTATGATAATCGTGTAATACCCTCTCAAGTTCAAAATTTGGGAGTGTAGTGGGAGCGATAGGCTCCATACTGTTTCAAAAAAAAAAAAAATATTGGGCATAGAGGAGGAACTTTCAATTGTATAATGCTTGAATTGCATGATTTTACACACTACATTTTCATATGCTCTTTAGGGCCTACAAAATCAATACTCAACTGGCCCGTGTTTATTATTTTCAGCTCCTTATGTTGGTGTGCTTTAAGATTGACCATTGAATAACAGGAGTTTCATTTCTGCAACATGATTGCATTACAGGTATGTTGCCGTTGGAAATGAACCGTTCTTGGAAACGTATAATGGATCCTTCCTTGGAGTAACCTACCCTGCTCTACAGAACATCCAATCTGCACTGATAAAAGCTGGGCTCAGCAACCAAGTAAAGGTGACCATCCCACTAAACGCCGATGTCTACGAGAGTGCAAGTTCACTCCCGTCCGGAGGTGACTTCCGAGCTGACATCCATGATCTAATGGTTGCAATTGTTAAGTTCTTGAGTGACAATGGCGCCCCATTCACCGTGAATATTTACCCCTTTATAAGCCTCTACTCTGACCCTAATTTCCCGGTGGAGTATGCATTCTTTGATGGCAATGCAAATCCCATCGTCGATGGCAAGGTGAGCTATTACAACATGTTTGATGCAAACTATGACACTCTTGTGTGGGCACTGCAAAAGAATGGTTTCGGGAACTTACCGATCCTAGTCGGAGAGATTGGGTGGCCTACTGATGGTGACCAGAATGCTAATCTGGTTTACGCACAGCGCTTCAACCAAGGCTTCATGTCCCACATATCAGGTGGAAAAGGGACCCCAATGAGAGCAGGGCCTATTGATGCTTACTTGTTTAGTTTGATAGACGAGGACTCTAAGAGCATTGATCCAGGGAATTTCGAACGCCATTGGGGGATATTCTATTACAATGGGCAGCCAAAATACCAGCTTAACCTCGCTACTACGAATACAGTATCATTGATTCCGGCACAGGGTGTGGAGTACTTGGAAAAGAAGTGGTGTGTGATGAGGCCGTCGACAAAACTTGATAATCCAGAAGTGGCGCCAAGTGTGAGCTACGCTTGTGGGCTGGGTGATTGCACTAGCCTAGGCTATGGGACGAGCTGCGGAAACCTTGCGGCAGAAGGGAACATTTCGTATGCGTTCAATAGCTACTACCAGAAAAATAATCAGCTTGACAGTGCTTGCAAGTTTTCAAACATTTCAATGATCACCAAGAAAGACCCATCAGAGGGGAGTTGCAGATTTAACATAATGATCAAACCATACTATGGGGCCGCAGATAGGAGACATAGCAGTCTCGGAAAGTTACCGGGCTTGGGCGTGGCGCTCGTTCTATTGCTGCTGCTAACAGTTGTGTGAATTCTTATTCTTATCAAATGCCCATGTCAAGCGCCAACCATTTTTCCCGAAGTGAGAGGCAAGACTGGTTGAGTAGAAATTGCTTAACCATGTTAGGCCAAATTTTGTGGGTTAAAATGGGAAGTAAAACCTCAAACTTATGTGAAATTTGCATATTTGAAACTAGAAATATTTTGGAATTTTATTTGAATTATTTAGCCATGTTATTTTGAACTTTTGAAGAGCATGGCAATGACCATTCTTCTGATGAAGGCTCTCCAACAATAGGAGGCGGAGGGATGTCTCCTTTTTTTTTTTTTTTTTTAAGGTCACAGGTGGTAGATTTGTTTATTAAAATTTTGACATAATCACTTTTTTTTTTTCTCCTAAAGTGTGAACTACCATCCCCCATCACAAAAAAATAAAAAAAATATAGGGCAATTATTTTCTAGGCTAGTTGGAAAATCTCAAGCCGAAAAATATAGAGGGAGGTGTCAATTCAAGAAATATAAAATTAATTTCATGAACAAAAAATTAAATTGCACGGTTTTAAATTTCAAAATTATATTAAAGTGTTTACTAACCTATCAAGAAATCAGATAACTTGAGAAATTAAATTCAAATTTTACTGTTTGAATTAGAACTGTTATAGATAGAAAGATGGGAGTATAATTATTATAGTTGCAAAAATATACTTATATGAAAAGTAATTAAATAAAAATAAGGGTATATTTTATACAGAGGTTAGTTCTTTTTTTTTTTTGAATGAATTTAATTATATAGGTAATAGGTGAAAGACAAACTCTCCGTTACCAAGAAATTTCTCTATTTTTTTGATAGGAACCATGATATTTATTTTATAAATACAAAAGTAAACACTGAAATTTAAAATTAGAAATTTAATTTTTTATTCCCTCGCTTTTTCTCTTTCCTTTCTTCGAAATAGTAACAAGGCTTTGTGAGTTTTTTACAGGTCATTATTGTTGGAGTTGCATTATCGGAAGAGTCGTGTCATCGCCAGACTCATGTCACCATCAAAGTTGGAGTCACGTCCTCAGAGTCATGATGAGGTTGTGATTAGGCTAGATCTTGACAACCTCGATCTTCCAACGCCACGAATTCTCTAAGATCTAGTGGTTTCCTATGATGGCGATCTTGGTGGTGAGGAAGAGGGTTTCACGGATCCACTATGGCCCTAAGGTTCGCCAAGTAGGTCTGATGATGGCGATGATCTACTAGGGACTTACAATTATCGTTGCAATCTTTTGTGCATTTCTTAGCGATCTGGGTCATCTACCAGTGTCTGCAGTCATCGCGATTGTCACTATTATAATCGCCATTCTTCTCCCCATGGCTGGTACTCTTGACGAAACTAGCACCTGCACTGCCGTTGACAATGGCTGCTATTAATTGTTGATTGCACAGGTGATAACTCTAGGGAAGAGAGTTATTAGGGCCATTTTGGATATGAAAATGTGTTTTGTCCAATGAGTTTTTAGTTCAAAAATGCATGTTTGCTTCATTGTGTGAAATTTTATTTTCGAGTGTTGAAATTTATTTTTCTAGTAATTTGTTGGTGTTTTTAAGTGTTTTGTAGACCTTAAATAACAAAAGGCTGCTTGGACAGATAATCATGCTCCTACTGGATGGAAATTACAAAAGTTGAGAAAAATGACAAGGATGAGTTTTTTCAGGTGTTGCTGCAGCATTGCTATAGCAAACTGAGCAGAAACTATTGTGCTACATAGACAGATCATAACTCAGTTGGCAGTAGTTTTTATTTGCTGGACTAGGGAGAAAAAGACAAAACTGTGAGCTGTCTCATTGTTAGAACATCAGAAATTGCTCAACCATTAGATTGCTCACACATGGCCATCGTTCATTTGCCCTAGCATATAAAAGGAAACCTGTGTTTTCTGAAAGAGGAGGGGAGAGTGACGGCAGACAAGCAGTGGGAGAATCGGGAAAAAAGTACGGATCAAATGAAGAAAAGAGTACACAGGCATTGGAGGTGAATTTCAGACCATTTACGGAAAGGATAGCTAGAAGTACCACAACCAACACCGTGTGCTTGACATCTCCGTTTGTTTTCTTTCCCATTTTTGGTTGTATTCTCACTCTCTCTTTCTCTAAACAATGTCTTCATTCTCTGAGGTTTTCTTGGGACAATCAGCCATGAACTAAATTTCCTTTTGGCTAGGATGATAAAGTATCCGATCTTGTAATTAAGACGTGAATGCTTAGCTTGCTATTTTAATGTTAATCAGTTCATTCAATATTAATTTTCTTGTTTATTTGTGTTCATTGACTGGCTATCTTGAGCATAAAATCGAGATTTTAATTAGTTGGAAAACTGATTGAAATTAGACAGGTATTGAATGATGTGTGTTTGGTTAGTTTTGTGAAAGGAACTAGCTAGTTTTTGCAAGTTAAGCAGAAATGCATATTTGCTTCACATAACCCATCATGAACTTAATCTTAATCTGACCTCATATTTTATTTTGGTATAGGAATATGTTAAATGTAAGGAAAAGAGGTAGAAGCATAAGTAATTCAGAAGAATCTTGTGAAATATTGTGTTTAAGGTTAACTGAGAAGCATTGTTGTAGCATACATTGTCAGATTGCAAGAGAGGGGAAATTGATTTTCAATCAACTTATTTCGGCTTGGTTTTTAACTTGTTCTTTTTGATTCACATGTTGTTTGCATCTTTTATTTTCTAGTATTACATTAGTTTTATTTCATTTTAGATCATTATTAAATCTTGCAATTACTTGGTTTAGTTTTTCTTAAGATTTATAGTGATAACAGTCTTTATGGGACAATACTCTACTCATTTACTTTATTACTTGATTGCGATACGTGCACTTGTGTAGCTATATTTTGTGAAGCAACAAGTTTTTGGCTCCGTTATCGGGGACTTGTTATCATTAGTAATCTTTGTAAATTAAATTCTAGTTTTTGTAATTTTTCTATTTTTATCCTAAGATTTTTGTTGGTTTGTTTGTAGGTACTTGAATTTCTGTATAAATAGGCCGCGAGATTAGGAGTTATCGCCTTTAGATCCTGAAATTGAACAGACATTCAGAATAAGAAGAAGGGAGCAATAAGGCTCGGCGGTTATTGAAGAAATGGCAGAGGAAGTAGTCAGCAATAATGGCAACAATGCTGCAGCAACACCTGAAACATTGGCTGATGAAAGAGACATAGCCATTAGATAGTATGCCGTGCCGATACTACATGAGCTGAATCCTGGAATTGTTAGGCCAGAAATCCAGGCGCCTCAGTTTGAGCTCAAACCGGTCATGTTTCAGATGCTCCAAATTATTGGTCAGTTTAGTGGTATGCCGATAAAAGATCCTCACCTCCATCTTAGATTTTTTATGAAGGTAAGTGATTCTTTCAAGCTGCCAGGGGTGTCAGAAGATGCTCTAAGGTTAAAGTTGTTCCCTTACTCTCTGAGGGACTGAGCAAGAGCATGGTTGAATTCTCTACCCTTGAATTCAGTGGCTACTTGGAATGACTTGGCAGAGAGATTCTTGATGAAGTACTTCCTCCAATGAAGAATGCCAAGCTTAGGAATGACATTACTAGTTTTCAGCAGTTAGATGGTAAGTCTTTATATGAGGCATGAGAAAGATTCAAGGAGCTTTTGCGTAATGTCCTCACCATAGGATTCCTTACTAAATTTAAATGGAGACTTTTTACAATGGTTTAAATGGGCAAACCAGGACTATAGTGGATGCTTTTGCCAATGGAGCTATTTTGGCAAAATCCTACAATGAAGCTTATGAGATTCTGGAGAAAATGGCCAACAATAATTATCAATGACCATTTGAGAGAGCAACCTCAACTAGGAGAGTAGCTGGGGTTCATGAATTGGATGCAATGACTGCTTTGATAGCTCAAGTCTCATCGCTAATTAGTGTATTGAAGTCAATGAACTTGGCTTCGAGTGTACAGTCACAGCAACCCACAGCAGCCTCTTGCACTTATTATGGTGAAGGGCATCTCTTTGATCAACACCCATCTAATCCAGAATCGGCTTGTTATGTTGGAAATTTCAACCGGAATTACAATCCATACTCAAACACTTATAATTCAGGGTAGAGGCAGTATTCGAATTTTTCTTGGAATTCTCAAGGGTAGAATGCAGGTTCTTGTTCGATCCCAAACCATCCAAAACATCCCCCAGGATTTCCACCACAAGCAAGAACTTAGGTCGTGGATCATTCTTCATCAATAAAGAGCTTATTGAAGGAGTACATGGCAAAGAATGTTGCCATCATCCAAAACCAATCAGCCATGATTCAAAATCAAGCAGCTTCATTAAGGAATTTGGAGAATCAACTAGGGCAGCTAGCTAATGCCTTGAACAATCGACCTCAAGGTTCCTTACCAAGTGACACAGAGAATCCTAGGTGAGAAGGCAAGGAACATTGCAAAGCAATTACATTGAAAAGTGAAAAGGAGCTAGAATTAGCCAGGAAGAAGCCTATACATCGAAGGAAGCCCTCTTCAATCCAAGAAGAAAAGGAGAAAGGAAATGAAGTGGAGGAGGCAAGAAAACAAAATTTTGCTGCAGACTGCAATGCTACAGCAAAGCTGTTTAGAAAAATAGATTGACACACCGCCATCACCTTTTCCTTAGCGATTCCACAAGTAGCAGCAAGATAAGTAGTTTAAGAGGTTTTTGGATGTCTTAAAACAGTTGCACATCAATGTCCCACTTGTGGAAGTACTTGAGCAAATACCAAGCTATGCCAAGTTCATGAAGGACATACTTTCAAAGAAGAGAAGACTTGGGGAGTTTGAGACAGTGGCCATGACTGAAGAATGCAGTGTCATTTTACAGAAAAAGCTGTAGGAAAATAAACCGGTAAAAACGTATCAGAGTGGTGCAGCAGAACAATAAAAATTTTTTAAGATCGTTAAATATCTCATGATGCCATATACAATAAACCAACAACAATTAAAACTCATATCTCAAGGACGCCAATCTTGCAGGAGGAGAATGACCGGAGGCTTCAACCAACTAACCTTCTCTACTATTCTCCAATTCCCGAATGGCTGAGTGTGTGGGCACTCTGAACCTCGATCGGTATGCTAGCACTGCTAGTCTTCTTCCGACCACCCAGATCTCTAAAGAACTTTATTGTCACGGTGAGCTGTGTAACAATAAGCCTGCTCACCTGAGAGTCTGTGGTCTAAAGAGAACTGGAGTGGCAGGATCTCTATTTATAGACCTGCATGAGGTGATTCTCTGAATTCGAATTGGATTAGGAAAAGATATTCTCCCTTATCCATATCCATAAAATCTGAATTTTCCATGGGAAAATCCCAACAATAAAATTCGATTTATTTAGGATAAATCCAATCCAAATCTAAACAAGATTTTAACTAGAATTTTATCTCCCTTTTTCAACCAAAAAATCTGAAATTTCCTAGGAGATTTTCCCTCCAAAAATTCGGCCACATTTAGGATAAGGGAGAATCAAAATTCCACTAGGATTTTCAAGCTTGAATCTTATCTCAACCTTATCCAAAATAACCGAATTTTCCTAGGAGATTTCCTCCATAATTTCGGCCACTTTTCAGGGAAGAAGAGAATCCAAATTCAACTAGGATTGAAACTTGAATTTTTCCCTTGAACCTTATCCACAAAAACCGAAATTCCATTGAGGATTATCCTCAAAATTTCGTCCATAATTTGTTAGGATTTGGATTCAAAATTCAAGTAGGATTCTAACAAGATTATCCTCTCCAAATCCAACTCAAATTCGAATTTCAAACCTTGTGGATTTTCCACAACAAATTCGAATCCCACTTAGACTGTGATTCAAAATTTGAATTTCAAATTTCAAATTCAAATTTCAAATTTCAAATTTCAAATTTCACATTTAAATTTCAAATTCAAATTTCGAATTCGAATTTCAAATTCAAATTTCAAATTCAAAATTCAAATTCAAAATTCAAAATTCAAAATTCAAATTTCAAAATTCAAAATTCAAATTTCAAAATTCAAATTTCAAAATCCACAAAACGGTTGTGTTTCAAATTCTTGTTCTCATGGATAATTTTCTACAACTCGAATCCAATCTCAAATAAAATCATGGCAACTTTATTTGGAGTTCGAATAATTGTGTACTCTATTATCCAAAACAAATCTGAATCCAACCGGAGAGAATCTTGTCTACCATCCTAATCCTGTGTCATCACCATCCATGCATAATAAACTAGCCAATAGCATACACAATTCAATTTGCCAAACATTAATGAATTATGTGGAGCTAGTAGAGGGACTGATTGGACATATATAATCGGGCTCCCGTAAATCCATATGATCATCATTCTTTACCGAACAACTCAATCATATGATCACTAGTTTCAGAGTCACACCACTATAAACCTGAAACTGAACTCCCAATTATATACTATATTACGTAAGCCTGTGACGAGCTACTATCCAATGACCTTGTTATATATGCAAAACCCTCATATGATATCCATGATCAGCCTTAGGTCAAAGTCCGTTTAATCCTACTGATCAGGCTATCTTAAAGTTCCATTATACTACCGGATTAAGAAAATGATTATTCACCATATGTGAATAAGAAGTCATCCGCCCAGCAGTCGACCCAAGGCCTTGTCCATTTTCACATTCAGTATAATGCCTTTAAGAGGATACCTTTAACTCCTTAGAAGTATGATTCCGATATCTGCAAACAAATCCTTCATCGTATACAAGTCATGCACCCAACGAACCGGTTTATAAGCTTACTACCTCTGAGACGCTTTAGCCATTGGAACATCAAAGTACACAAGTCATATACATGAAGTAGTTCATTTACTCAGGATTAAGGTTATTGCACAATGAACGTCAAAAGCAGATTGATCCACTCATAGCGGACTACGTAGATCAATCACGCTTTAGTCCCGGTCTAATATGTCACCACCAAGCAACATATCTATGTCTCTACTTGGGAGTCTATGCTCTAGACAGTCAAGACAAACTGTCCCCTCCAAGGCTTTAGACAACATAATAGTCTTAATATGAGTTAGATGCTCGGTCTAACCCCATAGACTACAGATCATAGTTTAGACTGCTAACTTTAGAACATTGTCTTCTCGCATACAAAAGTCCATTGCATGCAACGTTCTAACAGTTTAAACACAAGCAGTCAGTGAGCCATATTTGCTTACATTTACTTTAACATGTAAATAAAACGAGGATAGATAGCAATGTAATGAATAACCTCTATATATATAATTTTATTATCCAGTTCAAAATAAATACATCAAAATGTCTCTAATACTTAGGGCATTTCTTAACAATCTCCCACTTGTCCTAAGCCAGCAGATGTGCCATGTTACGCATCCCCATCGCCTCTATGTGCCTCTCAAAGCTTCTAACCACCAAAGTCTTAGTAGAGGGATTGGCAATGTTGTCCTCGGATGCGATCTTACATACATCTACTTATCCTGTCTCCATATGCCCTCTAATGTCGACTTCCTCAAATCCTTACAAGTCTGGAAGTCTGAGTCCGTGTATCCTACGGGTGTTAGGTCCCCTCCAGAATACACCAGCATATAATCCCTCGTTCTCTTAAGATACTTGAGTATATGCTTTACTGCTTGCCAGTGCTTGGTTCCAGGATTTGCTTGATATCGACTCACCATACCCACTGCAAAACATATATCCGGGCGAGTGCAAAGCATAGCGTACATAAGGCTACCCACAGCGGATGCATAAGGGACCTTACTCATATGCTCTCTTTCTTTCGATGTCTTGGGACAGTCATCCAATGAAAGAGTTAGACTGGAAATAGAAGGTTGTGAGCCTTTCTTTGCCTCTTGCATTGCATATTTGTCAATTATTTTATCTATGTATAAAGCTTGGGATAACGCTATCATTTTGTTCTTTCGATCTCTGAAGAGACTAATACCTAGAACATAATTAGCTTCTCCCAAGTCCTTCATGTCAAACTGTTGGTGTTACCAAAGCTTGACCGATGATAAGTTCCCTACATCATTCCCAATGAATAGTATATCATCGACATAGAGTATTAGAAAAACCACTTTTCCATCCTTAATACGTTCATAAACATAAGGTTCATCAACGTTCCGCTCAAAACCAAATGTCTTAATCGCTTGATCAAACCTCTGGTTTCATGAGCGGGATGCCTGCTTTAATCCATAAATGGATCTAAGCAACTTGCAGACATTCCTTTCTTGGCCTTTCGCTACAAACCCTTCGGGCTGTATCATATAGATACACTCTTCAAGATGGCCATTCAAGAATGCCGTCTTGACATCCATTTGCCAGATCTCGTAATCGAGAGCCGCAGCAATGGACAGAAGAATACGGATAGACTTCAGCATAGCAACAGGCGAAAAGGTTTCATCGTAATCGATTCCAGCCTTTTGCGTGTACCCCTTTGCAACCTGTCTAGCTTTGAAAGTTTCCACTCTCCCTTCCGCATCCTTCTTTCTTTTGTAGACCCATTTGCATCCAATGGGTTTTATCCCATCTGGCAAATCTACAAGTTCCCAAACAGAGTTGGATTTCATAGAATCCATCTCATTGTTCATAGCCTGTTTCCAAGATTTAGAATCAACATCATTTATAGCTTCATCATAGGTGACTGGATCATCCTCATGCTCATGAGCCTCGGCCTGGTATACCTCAGCATCATACATGAAGAAATTAGGTTTCTTAGAAACCCTCCCACTACGACGAGGCACCCTAAATTTTTGATCGTCTGCAGGTCTTTCACTGGAACTCGGACTTGCGTTTAAGACCGAAATCTGTGGAGTAGTTCTTTCACCCGATAACTCCTCTAGCACCACTTTGCTTCGAGGCTTAAAGTCATTCATGTGACTTTCCTCTAAGAATGTCGCATGGGTTGAGACAATGACTTTTTGTTCCTTCGGGTTATATAACAGACCTCCTTTAGTTCCTTTTGGATACCCTATAAACATGCACAATTCTGATCTTGGTTCCAACTTTTTTGCATCCCCATCCAGTACATGTGCCGGGTAGCCCCATATTCTCATATGTCCAAGGGAGGGCTTCCTGCCACGCCACAATTCATACGGAGTTCTGGGTATTGATTTGCTCGGAACCTGGTTCAGAATATAGCACGCCGTTTGTAAAGCGTATCCCCAAAATGATAATGGCAGCGTTGAATAACTCATCATGGATCGTACCATATCCAATAATGTCTTATTTCTCCTTTCGGGTACACCATTCTGTTATGGAGTACCAGGTGCAGTCAATTGGGATAAAATCCCGTTCTCTACAAGATGTCTTAGAAATTCATCGGAGAGGTATTCGCCACCTCGATCAGATCGAAGTGTCTTTATGGATTTATCCAATTGCTTTTCCACTTCCGCACGATATTCTTTGAACTTGTCAAAGGTTTCGCTCTTGCGGTGCATCAGATACACATATCCATACCTCGAGTAATCATCTATAAAAGAGACATAATACTCGAACCCTCCTCGTGCTGTGACGTTCATGGGGCCACATACGTCAGTGTGCACAATTTCTAAGAGCTCCTGAGCCCTTGTACCCTTAGCTCCAAAAGACCTCTTAGTCATTTTACCCTCTAGACAAGACTCACATTGGGGAAGTCGTACCTCCTCCAGAGATTCCAGAGGACCGTCTTTCACCAATCTTTGAATCCTATCCTGATTAATATGACCAAGTCTTAAATGCCAAAGATACGCCTTGTTAGAGTGAGAAACTTTCAACCTTTTAGAGTTATCAATTAATTCAGTATCAAGCAGTGAGTACATCTTTGGTTTGATCAAATATAGGTTTCCATCCATCCATCCAGAATAGATAAAAGACTTATTTCTACGAATATCAACTCTTTTACTAAAAGAAACTGAATAAGAATCCTTTATTAAACAAGTTACCGATATAAGGTTCCTCCTAAAATTAGGAACATAAAAACAGTCTTTTAATAAAATAAACCTAAATTGATCAAAATAAAGGTAAACATCTCCCACTGCCTCAGCCACCACAAAGCTGCCGTCCCTAGTTCGCAACGAGAGGTTTCTATCATGTAGACTTCTCGTTTCCACGAACCCCTACATAGAAACGCAAACATGATTAGTGGCGTCCGAATCAATGACCTAAGTGTCTTTCGATTCTTCCACCAAACACGCTTCTAAGTAAAGAAGTTCCTTACCTTCCTTGCCCTTGGCGGCTAGGAATTCCCGGCAAGCCTTCTTGAAGTGACCTACCTTTCCACAATGGAAGCATTTGGACTTTTTAGGGTCCTTCGGCTTCTTGTTCTTCTTCTTCTTCTTCTCGTCCGAGACAGGAGGATTAGAAGAACTAGAAGCCACTTGCTTCTGATTTGGCCTCTTCCTCTTCCGTGAAGGTTTGGAAGATTCCGCCAAATTGGCCTCACCTTTGGGTTAGACAGCATCCCCATCCCTGATCATCCGCTCATAAGCTTGGAGTTGCTTTATGAGCTCGGTTAGTCCTAACTCCCTTGTCGCCAGATTGTATGCGGCCTTAAACCCCACAAAATCTTTAGACAGAGTTTTGAACACCATCTCGATCTGGGTATTGTAGTCCAACTCAGCACCGTTTTCGGTAGCCTCAGCGAAGAATCCCATTAGAGTGATCATATGGTCCTTCACCGGAGTACCCACCTTCTGCTTAGAGTTCATAATACTGGTGATAGCGGACTGTCGAGCTAATTTTTCTTGGCCTCCGAACATGTCCTCCAGATTTTCCATGATCACCCTGGCAATTTGATAAGTCTCATGCTGCTTTTGTAAAGCACTCCTCATGCTAGCAAGTATGTAGTATTGAGCTATATCATTGGATTCTCTTCAACGAGTATAGGCAACCGGGACCTCCTCAATCGGTGTGTCAGGTTTTGGCCCTGGTGGGCATGGTTCGTCCAGTACGAACTTGTGTCTCTCGCAGCTGAGAACTATTAACAGATTTCTTTTCCAATCCTTATAATTGTCGCCATTCAGTTTATTCTCAGTAAGTATTGAAATGAGGGGTGTCGGTGATATTTTGAATTGAAATAAAATTATACTAGACATCATTACAAAGCCCAAGCAAATATACAGATAATTTAGCAAATAAAACATACAAGTATGCTCCTACATGAAACTTGAAAAACATGTAGCATTGCAACGGTAATTCTCAGCACCTATTGCCCCAAGCCACCGAGGGGTGGTCATGAAAACAAATAGCCGGAACATGGACCCCGTCCAATTAATATATGTTGCCTTAAATCCTCCAAGGTTAAGACATATATTAATAACCGCTTATTTGGCCATCAGTTTAGTTAACAGAGCTTCTAGGGAAGGTTAATAACTAAACGAGTCTTGAGTGTATAACCATTGTTTACGTAGCCCGATCCACGTCCTACCAAGCCACCGAGGCGTGGTCATGAATAGGATTGTACCCGAACACGTTTTCCACATAGGAGATCCAATCTAGTATACCGGCAGCGGTAAACACCTACCGAGGGGTGTGGTCAGGGCAGAACTGACGCGAGGCGTTGCCATGCTTTCACATATGGATCAACAATAGAGGCCGTGGGTTTTGTTTGAAACCCTCTCCCACTCAATATTTTGAAAAACATGCAAGTTTTGACAAATTATGTATGATCAATATAGTATGAGCGGCACTCACCTATCCTATATGACATGTTATCAAATATGCATACAAAACATCCATCAATACATATTTATACATCCATGACATATCACAGAAAAAATAATTGACAGAATAACCAAGCTATGGTTCCATCCTAGAACAAAGAAAATAAAGATTACAAAATTCCATCTAAAGCATTCTTTGGGTCTTGAATTCTGTTCCGTCTTCTTGTATCCATCTTTATGTAGCCTCTTCATTTATTTCTCATCTCAAGAATTATTTAAAATTTAAATCTCCAAAAATTTAAATTTCAAATTCAAATTCCAAATTCGAATTTCAAATTTAAATTTCCAATTCAAATTTTAAACAATTTTAAACATCATGTGTAATAATATGTAATTTCAAAAATTTTAAATTTTCAATTACATATTTTTAAACATGATTTAAAATTAAATTTCTAATTTAAAAATCAAAATTTTTTGATTTTTTAGACCGTCGTACCGCCACCTCCGAAGGCTTCAGCCGCCGTGGGCAGCCACCAGCCCCAAAGGGATTGGCAGCCCATGGCTGCCCCCTATGTGCAGCCTTGCCGGGTTGCAGGCCAAGCCTGCAGCGCCAAGCTGCACGCCTAGGCTGGGCAGAGCAGCTGGCAGGCTGCAGGCAGCGCCTGCAGCCAGAGCTGCACGCCCAGGCTGCGGCCAGCCTTGGGCAGGCCACGGCCACCCTTGGTTGCAGGCCAAGCTTGCGGCCGTGGGTGGTGTTGGCCTGCACAGGGGCTACCGCAGCCCCATCCTACCCGAGGGCAGGGGCTACAGCCCCACCAAGGCCCGTCGGCCTATTCCGAGGGGTCGTGTCTCGATTTTCGTGTCATATTCCAATTTACCTATTAGGATCTCCAAAAATTAATTTGAATCCCAATTAAATTGAAATTTTCCACACAATCAAAATTTCAACCTTTAAATCAAATTTAACTTTTGGGAAAAAATAAATTACAGTCTTCAATATTCAATCTCCTCCAAGAATAATTGCATAAAATTTCCTAAACCGTTTCCGGTGTACAAAAATTCTAACCATAAAAATTCTAAGAGACAAAAATTAAAATTCATGGGAAAATTACAGTGTTAATAAACTGCTCTCATGGTTACATAAAAATTCCTAGATACAATTTTTCTAAATTCTAAGGAACCATAACCGGTATAAACAAGCATGCTTATAATAATTCAAAAAATTAAAATAACCACATACTTTATACATAATCCATGATAACAACATAAAAGAACCCTAGAATACCACTCTCTAAATATCAAATCCATACATAAATAAAAAGACTAAGTAATTGTCTAATTTATGTACATGGCATAGTCATGAGATGGCTCTAATACCAATTGTAGGAAAATAAACCGATAAAAACGTATCAGAGTGGCACAGCGGAACAATAAAATTTTTTTAAGATCGTTAAATATCTCATGATGCCATATACAATAAACCAACAACAATTAAAACTCATACCTCAAGGACGCCAATCTTGCAGGAGGAGAATGACCGGAGGCTTCAACCAACTAGCCTTCTCTACTATTCTCCAATTTTCGAATGGCTGAGTGTGTGGGCACTCTGAACCTCGATCGGTATGCTAGCACTGCTAGTCTTCTTCCGACCACCCAGATCTCTAAAGAACTTTATTGTCACGGTGAGCTGTGTAACAATAAGCCTGTTCACCTGAGAGTCTATGGTCTAAAGAGAACTGGAGTGGCAGGACCTCTATTTATAGACCTGCATGAGGTGATTCTCTGAATTCGAATTGGATTAGGAAAAGATATTCTCCCTTATCCATATCCATAAAATCCGAATTTTCCATGGGAAAATCCCAACAATAAAATTCGGTTTATTTAGGATAAATCCAATCCAAATCTAAACAAGATTTTAACTAGAATTTTATCTCCCATTTTCAACCAAAAAATCCGAAATTTCCTAGGAGATTTTCCCTCCAAAAATTCCGCCACATTTAGGATAAGGGAGAATCAAAATTTTACTAGGATTTTCAAGCTTGAATCTTATCTCAACCTTATCCAAAATAACCGAATTTTCCTAGGAGATTTCCTCCATAATTTCGGCCACTTTTCAGGGAAGGAGAGAATCCAAATTCAACTAGGATTGAAACTTGAATTTTTCCCTTGAACCTTATCCACAAAAACCGAAATTCCATTGAGGATTATCCTCAAAATTTCGTCTATAATTTGTTAGGATTTGGATTCAAAATTCAAGTAGGATTCTAACAAGATTATCCTCTCCAAATCCAACTCAAATTCGAATTTCAAACCTTGTGGATTTTCCACAACAAATTCGAATCCCACTTGGACTGTGATTCAAAATTTGAATTTCAAATTTCAAATTCAAATTTCAAATTTCAAATTTCAAATTCGAATTTCAAATTCAAATTTCAAATTCGAATTTCAAATTCAAAATTCAAATTCAAATTTCAAATTCAAAATTCAAAATTCAAATTTCAAATTCAAAATTCAAAATTCAAATTTCAAATTCAAATTTCAAATTCAAATTTCAAATTCAAATTTCAAAATTCAAATTTCAAAATTCAAAATTCAAAATTCAAAATTCAAATTTCAAAATCCACAAAACGGTTGTGTTTCAAATTCTTGTTCTCATGGATAATTTTCTACAACTCCAATCCAATCTCAAATAAAATCATGGCAACTTTATTTGGAGTTCGAATAATTGTGTACTCTTTTATCCAAAACAAAATCTGAATCCAACCGGAGAGAATCTTGTCTACCATCCTAATCCTGTGTCATCACCATCCATGCATAATAAACTAGCCAATAGCATACACAAATCAATTTGCCAAACATTAAGGAATTATGTGGAGCTAGTAGAGGGACTGATTGGACATATATAATCGGGCTCCCGCAAATCCATATGATCATCATTCTTTACCGAACAATTCAATCATATGATCACTAGTTTCAGAGTCACACCACTATAAACCTGAAACTGAACTCCCAATTATATACCGTATTACGTAAGCCTATGACGAGCTACTATCCAATGACCTTGTCATCTATGCAAAACCCTCATATGATATCCATGATCAGCCTTAGGTCAAAGTCCGTTTAATCCTACTGATCAAGCTATCTTAAAGTTCCATTATACTACCGAATTAAGAAAATGATTATTCACCATATGTGAATAAGAAGTCATCCGCTCAGTAGACGACCCAAGGCCTTGTCCATTTTCACATTCGGTATAATGCCTTTAAGAGGATACCTTTAACTCCTTAGAGCTATGATTCCGATATCTGCAAACAAACTCTTCATCATATACAAGTCATGCACCCAACGAACCGATCTATAAGCTTACTACCTCTGAGACGCTTTAGCCATTGGAACATCAAAGTACACAAGTCATATACATGAAGTAGTTCATTTATTCAGGATTAAGGTTATTGCACAATGAACGTCAAAAGTAGATTATTCCACTCATAGCGGACTACTTTGATCAATCACACTTTAGTCCCGATCTAATATGTCGCCACCAAGCAACATATCTATGTCTCTACTTGGGAGTCTATGCTCTAGACAGTCAAGACAAACTGTCCCCTCCAAGGCTTTAGACAACATAATAGTCTTAACATGAGCTAGATGCTCGGTCTAACCTCATAGACTACAGACCATAGTTTAGACTGCTAACTTTAGAACATTGTCTTCTCGCATACAAAAGTGCATTGCATGCAACGTTCTAACAGTTTGAACACAAGCAGTCAGTGAGCCATATTTGCTTACATTTACTTTAACATGTAAATAAAACGAGGACAGATAGCAATGTAATGAATAACCTCTATATATATATAATTTTATTATCCAGTTCAAAATAAATACATCAAAATGTCTCTAATGTTTAGGGCATTTCCTAACACAAACTCCCCCTGAAATTGAAGGATCCGGGGAGTTTCACCATTACTTGTGCTATTGGCAATAACTACTTTAGGAAGGCCCTTTGTGATCTTGGCGCTAGCATTAATCTCATGCCAATGTCAGTCTTTAGAAAGCTGGGAATCAGAGAAGCTAGGCCAACTACAGTAACTTTACAGTTGGCTTACAGTTGGTGGATCGATCAATTACCCACCCAGAAGGAAAAATTAAATATGTCTTGGTTTCCTGCTGACTTTATTGTCCTCGACTTTAAAGCAAATAGAGAAGTGCCTATCATTTTGGGAAGGCCGTTTCTAACAATAAGGAGGACATTGATTGATGTGCAAAAAGGAGAGCTAACGATGAGAGTCAATAAGGAGCATGTTACTTTTAATGTGCTCAAGGTGATGAGGTTCCCAGATGAAGTGGAAGAATGCTCAATGGTGGATGTGATTGATTATGTGGTGTCAGAAGAAATTGAGTAGGGATTCTACAAAGATCATTTAGAGCTCTCATTGCTAACAGAAGTAAAGAAAGTGGATGAGGAAGTAGGTGCCCAGACAGCTTGGGTAGATGTAAGATTTGCCAGGGCATATAGGGAGATAAGCTTCGAACCATTGGGATTTACAGAATGTGAAGCCAAGAAGCCGAGGCCATCGATTAAAGAGCCACCGGTTTTAGAATTGAAGCCTCTTCCTTCACATCTCCGTTATGCTTACTTGGGAGAGTCAGAAACACTTCTAGTGATAGTTTCAGCCTTGTTAAATGAGGAGTAAGAGCAAAAGTTACTCACTATGCTGCGGAAGTTTAAAAAGGCACTAGGGTGGACAATTGCAGACATCAAGGGAATCAGTCCCTTAATTCATAAGATCCTGTTGGAGGATTGCAATAGCAACTCTGTGGAGCACAAACCCCATCATGAAAGAAGTTGTGAAGAAGGAAGTGATCAAGTAGCTGGATGCAGGAATAATCTATCCTATTTCAGACAGTGCATGGGTTAGCCCAGTACAATGTGTGCCTAAGAAGGGAGGAAGGATAGTAGTGACTAATGACAATAATGAATTGATTGCTACTTGTATAGTCACAGGATGGAGAGTTTGTATGGACTATCAGAAGCTGAACAAGGCTACGAGGAAAGATTATTTCCCACTGCCCTTCATTGATCAGATGCTAGATAGATTGGCTGGGAAGGAGTATTATTGCTTTCTAGATGGTTATTCAGGTTATAACCAGATTGCTATAGCACCTGAGGATCAGGGGAATACCACTTTCACTTGCCCATATGGGATATTCGCTTTTAGGAGAATGCCATTCGAGTTATGTAATGGACCAACAACTTTTTAACACTATATGATGGCTATCTTCTCAGATATGGTGGAGCAGTTTTTAGAGGTCTTCATGGATGATTTCTCAGTGGTGGGAGAGTTTTTCGATAATTGTTTAGCTAATTTGGAGCAAGTTTTGAAGAGGTGTGAGGAAACCAACCTTATGCTGAATTGGGAAAAATGCCACTTTATGGTGACTGAGGGGATTGTGCTAGGGCATAAAATATCAAAAAAAGGCATTGAGGTAGACAAAGCAAAGATTCAGATCATTGATAAGTTGCCACCTCCTACATCAGTCAAGAGAATAAGAAGCTTCTTGGGGCATGCAGGTTTCTACAAAAGATTCATAAAATTTTTTTCAAAAATCTCTAAGCCCCTCTGTGCTTTGTTGAAGTAGAACAAGCCTTTCACATTTGATGAGGAGTGCCAACAGGCGTTTACAGAATTGAAAAAGAAGCTTGTGTCAGCACCTATCATTGTGGCACCTGATTGGTCTCTTCCATTTGAGCTAATGTGTGATGCTAGCAATTATGTTATGGGAGCAGTCTTAGGGCAGAGGAAGGAGACGATATTTCACTCTATCTACTATGCTAGTAGAACTCTAACAGAAGCTTAGCTCAATTACACTACAACTGAGAAAGAGCTCTTGGCAGTGGTGTTTGCATTTGACAAGTTCAGAGCATATTTGGTAGGCACTAAAGTTGTGGTCTACACGGATCATTCAGCTATAAAGTACCTCATTGCTAAGAAAGATGCAAAGCCGAGGTTGATCAGATGGGTCCTATTGCTTCAAGAATTCGATCTAGAGATCAAAGATAGAAAGGGGACCGAGAATCAAGTAGCCGACCACTTGTCCAGACTAGAGACGGGAATGACAGGGAGAGATGAAGAACCAATCAAGGAAACCTTCCCTGATGAGAAGCTCTTTGAAGTTAGGCAGTTGACCATACTTTGGTATGCAGATATAGTCAATTACTTGGTGAGTGGCCTATTTCCACCTGATCTAACCAGTCAGCAGAAGAAGAAATTCTTTCATGACACCAGATTCTACTACTGGGATGAACCTTATCTATTTAAACAGTGTGCTAATCAGATTCTGAGAAAGTGTGTTCCCGATGAAGAGGTTGCAAGTGTACTTCAGCATTGCCATTCATCCCCTTATGGTGGATGTTATGGAGGATTTAGGACAGCAACAAAAGTCCTATAATCGGGGTTCTACTAGCCTTCCCTATTTAAAGATGCTCATGAGTTCGTCAAAATGTGTAATCGATGTCAAAGAATGGGGAACATTTCACAAAAACACGAAATGCCCCTCAACAATATTCTGGAAGTCGAGATATTTGATGTATGGGGTATAGATTTCATGGGTCCATTCCCCTCATCCTTCAACAACCAGTATATCTTGGTGGCAGTTGACTATGTGTCCAAATGGGTGGAAGCCTTGGCGTCTCCTACCAATGATTCCAAAGTGGTGGTGAAATTCTTGTATAAAAACATATTTACACGCTTTGGAACTCCTAGAGCAATCATAAGTGATGAAGGGACTCACTTTTGTAGCAAACAGTTTGAGACCACCCTGGTCAAGTATGGACTGAAGCATAAGGTTGCTACAGCATACCACCCCCAGACTAGTGGACAAGTAGAGGTCTCTAATAGGGAAGTGAAGAGCATCCTTGAGAAAGTGGTCAAGCCCTCAAGAACAGATTGGTCGGCTGGATTAGATGACAGTTTGTGGGCATACAGAACAGCCTACAAAACCCCTCTAAAAGCATCCCTGTACAAATTGGTGTTTGGCAAAGCATGCTACTTGCCGGTGGAATTGGAGCACAAGGTGCATTGGGCAATCGTCGAACTTAATCTTGATGCTCAGGTTGCAGGAGAAAAGAGAATGCTTATGCTTAATGAGCTGGAAGAATTCCACATGTTGGCCTATGAGAATGCAAAGATTGACAAAGAGAAAATTAAGAGATGGCATAACAACAAGATTCTCCCACGGACATTTGAAGAAGGGCAGCTGGTTCTCCTCTTCAATTCATGGCTGAAACTGTTTCTAGGGAAATTGAAATCAAGATGGTCAGGTCTTTTCAAGATTGCAGAAGTGTTTCCTCATGGTCCAGTGGAGCTCAAAGAAGAAAACTCAGGAAGAAAGTTTAAAGTGAATGGACAGCGGCTCAAGCATTATTGGGGAGGATCGTTTGACAAGGAGAAGACTTCCATCATCTTGAGAGATCCAGTGCAGTAAACAAAAGGGAAGTAGTTGGGCTGTCGACTGTAAAACAAGCGTTTGTGAGAGGCAACCCATAGTTGTTTAGTTTTCCTGATTTATTTCTGTTTTGGTTGTTCTGCAGTTTTTTTTTATTTGAAATTTATTTTGTTTGATTAAGATGTGCATTTGATTTAAATTGTTAATAAATGAATATCTGGCGTTTGATGACAGGGAGGAAAAGAATGAAGATCTCTGGTGAAATAGGAAGAGAGCAGATGTTGGTGAAAGGAAGAAGATTTTTCGTTTCGGAAAAAGTTCCAGTTTGCTATAGTAATGTTATAACCTTTGCTGCAGCAAACTGGACACCAAAAATATAAGTCATGCTAGTTTTTGAAAAAAAAAAAAAAAAAGAAGAGAGAGAGAGAGGGGGGGGGGGGGACGCTACTTGGCAGAACGCCACAAAACCCTACATCATTTTCCATCACCCCACCATTTAGTCCACACTCACCTCTCCCCTCCCACTTTTCATAACTGCCCTCCACAATCTTTAACCGCACCTAAATCAATCGGTCCCTACCTTTCAACATTCCACACAAGTTTTGAATCCACCTGCTCCATTCCTCTAACGGCCTCCATCGAAATCTCTTGACTTTTACCTTTTTATTTTTTCAATTTTTTTTCTTTCTTTCTCTGTCGATTTACTAAACTTCTCGGCCACCGCCATTTTCACTGACCCTCAGTCTAATTTTCACGACAAAACCATAACTCTGGTAGGTCATCATTGCCATTCCATTGAAGCACACTACTGGTAATCGTCATTGAAAGAAGCACAGTGAGGGCCGAAAGACGAAAAAAGAAAAGGGCAAGAGTTTGGGGGTATAGAAGCAAAAACTGATCCATAAACAGAGGAGGCCGAGGGTAAGAAATTTTCTTTCTCTCTCATACACAATTGTTTCCTTGATTGTGATTGCTGTGACTGGGACTGTGTAAAGGTTTGGTTGACTGTGATTGATTGATTGTGTCGGTCCGAGGATTTGGATATTTGGAAAAGGGGGAATAATATTCAAGTTAAGTTTGGGGGTTATTGGAATTATTTGAGAATACACGGGGGTATTTTGGGATTCATCTGAAGTGAACAGTAAAAAAAGAAAACATAAGAGTTAGATAAATGGGGATCAAGAAAGTTGCAAAAGAAAGCTTCTCTTATTCAAAAATTTATATCTAAAGAGGTAGAGTAGAGGTATGAAAACTGGGTGTTAAAAAAGACCCTGCTTATAGAAAAAGGGTTTGTGCTAAAAATGACCACTACCATGGGATACTTCGAGGCTGTGTACTTAATCATATAGGTATTCAATTAGCGGAAGTTCTGTATGCAGCCTGAGGAGGCACTTATACTCTTGGTGAGGGAGTTTAATGCGAACGTCCTAGAGGAGCACCCAGAGGCTGTAGTGGTGAGAGGGGTTCCAATAAAAATGAGGCTAAGCGATATTAATGCATTTTATGCGTTAGAAGAAACTACAGATAGCTACTCAGAGTTGGTAGGAAACTTGACAGATGAACTGCTATAGGAGGTATTATCCACACACTGCATAGAGGGGACAAAGTGGAAAATATCGACTCACGGAGCATATACATTTCTCCGAAATAATTTGAAGACCGGAGCACGAGTATGGTACCATTTCCTGAAATCAAGATTAATGCCCTCCACACATGTCCAGACGGTGTCAGGGGATCGAGCACTTCTCCTCTACTGTATCATGACACGAAGACAAATCAATGTGGGAAGAGTTATATATAAGGAGTTGTGCAGCTGTGCATAGCGTTCATCGGGCCATCTCTGTTTCCCGTCATTGATCTTAGGTTTGTACGAAACTAATGGAGTCATCTACAGTGATGACGAGGGGAGGCTAAAAGTGACAGGGATTATCACCCCCACTACAGTAGCAAGGATTGCACAAGAAGGCTCAAGACAAACAAGATACACCGTAGCTGATGATAAGGAATAAGTTGGCCCGTCCTCATGACCCTCAGGCATTGGTGAGGCTACCGCATCAAGTAGCAAGACAGAGATTCCTCCAGCAATGGCTCAAGGTCTCTAGATGCTGGAAAAAAGAATGAGCCTGCAGGAGATTCAATAGTATGAGATAATGGCAATGCTGCAGCAATTACAGAAGCAGCAATAGTAGTACTAGAGCTATGCACAGCAGAGGGATACTATTCTTCACCAGATGCTGCAGCAAAGTTCCTCCCAGCCGCCATGCCCCTTCCCTACCTTCCCTGCAAAGCTTCTCAGCAAAGAAACCCCTAACCTATCAGATGAAGAGTAACTACCAAGGCATCCTGCCTTGGTCCTAGGGACTTCTACCCTTTTCTCTCTGTTCTTCATTTTTTATTCATTATGAACTTTTTCTTAAAGCAGTAGGGACACTGCTCAATTTAAAGTTTGGGGGTTATTCAATATTTAAAAAAAAAATCAAGTAATTGTTTGGAGATGTCTAGCTCATAGGACAGATTGGCATGAATTGAAAATTGGTGAGGTTCGTTATTAGTTTGCTCTACAAATAAAAATTTTCCAGTTTTGCACAATAGGCTATAGTTAGAATTCCTTTGGAAAACTTGGGAAAATCTAAATTTTTGAGAGAACTTAAGGTTTTAGAATTGGTTTTACGAATTCGTCGAGGCAAATTCTCAGGAAACCAAGCATAAAAGGGAGGTGTAAGCCAGGTTAAGAAGGAACTAAGTTGGTTTAAAAGTTTGGGGGTTATTCAATATTTAAAAAAAAAAAAAGAGGTTTTGGACTTAATCCACTATTCTGAATCATCTAGTAACCAGGAGTAACATGAGCCCCATGTGTACTTTTGCGTCAAATAATGGTTCGGAATATGAGTAAGATAGCATCTCAATCGTGATCTTGTTGAGTAACCGGGTGTCTTCATCACAAATGTTGGCATTCGCGTAAAAAGACAGTAGTGACTTTAGAGATCTTCAAAATGAAAAAAAAAAGAGAAAATATTAATAATAAATAAATAAAATAAACATACACCCCTATTTTCATCACAGAAAAGTTCCTAATCATGCCTTAGTAGCCTATTCTTCCCTGAGTACTTGGTTGACATGTATTAGTGGAGAGGGATTTAAAAAGCCAGCTTATAAAACCATCAACTAGGTTTGATGACCAAAGTTTAGCTGGACTTGGGTGATTCAAAAATTCTAGCTATAGTTTTCACACACGCATTGGGGGGAATTTCAATGAGGGCAAGCTGGTGATGAATTAAATAAATCTTTGGTAAGTGTTGATCTTGAGGATGAACTGGACAATAAAAATGGAAATTCAAAAAATTTTGCTCTAACAGTACATTGTAGTAAGATCAGAGTTGTTTGTGTCATCCTTGGCTGTATTTTTGGTGTTTTGTTTGTGTGTTTGTGTCTCTGTTTCATTACTTGAGGACGAGCAATGGTTTAAGTTTGGGGGTGTGATAACTCTAGGGAAGAAAGTTATCAGGGCCATTTTGGATATGAAAATGTGTTTTGTCCAATGAGTTTTTAGTTCAAAAATGCATGTTTGCTTCATTGTGTGGAATTTTATTTTTGAGTGTTGAAATTTATTTTCCTAGTAATTTGTTGGTGTTTTTAAGTATTTTGTAGACCTTAAATAACAAAGGGTTGCTTGGACAGAAAATCATGCTCCTACTGGATGAAAATTACAAAAGTTGAGAAAAATGGCAAGGATGAGTTGTTTCAAGTGTTGCTGCAGCATTGCTGTAACAAACTGGGCAGAAACTGTTGTGCTACATAGACAGGTCATAATACAGCTGGCAGTAGTTTTTATTTGCTAGACCGGGCAGAAAAAGACAAAACTGTGAGCTATCTTATTGTTGGGACATCAGAAATTGCTCAACCATTAGATTGCTCACACATGGCCATTGTTCATTTGCACTAGCATATAAAAGGAAACCTATGTTTTCTGAAAGAAGAGGGGAGAGTGTCGGCAGACAAGTAGCGGGAGAATTGGGAAAAGCAGAAACAAAAAAAAAAGGACGGATCAAAAGAAGAAAAGAGTATACAGGCATTGGAGGTGAATTTCAAACATTTTCGGAAGAGGTAGCTAGAAGTACCACAACTAACACCGTGTGCTCGACATCTCCGTTTGCTTTCTTTCCCATTTTTGGTTGTATTCTCACTCTCTCTTTCTCTGACAATGTCTTCATTCTCTGGGGTTTTCTTTGGACAATCAGCCATGAACTAAATTTCCTTTTGGCTGGGATGATAAAGTACTAGATCTTGTAATTAAGACATGAATGCTTAGCTTGCTATTTTAATGTTAATCAGTTCATTCAATATTAATTTTCTTGTTTATTTGTGTTCATTGACTGGCCATCTTGAGCATAAAACCGAGATTTTAATTGGTTGGAAAACTGATTGGAATTAGACAGGTATTGAATGATGTGTATTTGGTTAGTTTTGTGAAAGGAACTAGCTAGTTTTTGTAAGTTAAGCAGGAATGCATATTTGCCTCACATAACCCATCATGAACTTGATCTTAATCTAACCTCATATTTTATTTTGGCATAGGAATATGTAATTGTAAGGAAAAGAGGTAGAAGCATAAGTAATTCGAAAGAATCTTGTGAAATATTGTGTTTAAGGTTAACTGAGAATCATTGTTGTAGTATTGCTGTAGCATACATTGCCAGATTGCAAGGGAGGGGAAATTGATTCTCAGTCAACTCATTTCAGCTTGGTTATTAACTTGTTCTTTTTGATTCATATGTTGTTTGCATATTTTATTTTCTAGTATTACATTAGTTTTATTTCATTTTAGATCACTATTAAATCTTGCAATTACTTGGTTTAGTTTTCCTTAAGATTTATAGTGATAACAGTCTCTGTGGGACGATACTCTACTCATTTATTTTATTACTTGATTGCGACACGTGTATTTGCGTAGCTATATTTTGTGAAGCAACAACAGGGGTCAATTTTTAGGGCTAGGGTTAGTTGTTCAATTTGGGACTATTTTGCAAAATCGATAAATAAATGGTTTATAAAAAGTAGTAAACTAATGATTGACTAGATTAAAAATTTACATCAGTATATAATTTACACAAATGGAAACAAAATAATTTATTAAAATTGATAAATAAATGATTTACCAAGTGATAAAATGATGTACTAAATAAATTTACATAATAAATTTATTATTTACCATTATTGATCAAAATTGATAAATTTTTTGTTTACAATAATATTATATTTACGTTGTAAATTTTTTATTTACAAAAGTTGTGACGCCTTCGAATCCGACCACTCGCAACTGTCATAAATCGGCTCTACGGCCAACTAAGATGGCTCGTGTGCTGAATCTCGGTCGTCACTTTGAAACTCTTTTTCTCTTCACTCTCATTTATCAGGGCTTAAAATTTCGCTCATAATTTTTTTTAATACATACTTTCTCGAAAAGAAAGCTAAGTATAAAAGTCGGATAAAAATACAATACTAATATTTATAAATATTTTGGGAGTACAACATAATATACATCATGTAATATGTTCGTACTATTTTTTTTTAAAACACTTTCTCTTCAATTCATTATCTCTTGAAGCTCAGCGGAAAACTTATGGCAGGACTAAGTCCACGGTAAATTCCGTATCCCTTGGCACGCGCATATCCTGCCACCATCCAGAAATCTACTGGACAGATTTCTTACCTGTAACATGAACAAACTGATAAGCTAACAGGCTCAGTAAGTTCAAACATACTTAGCAAGAATCATACAGATTCAAAAATATTGAAAACTCAATTTCCTATGAATAGTACTATTCACCATAAATAGTATTATTCACCCTAAATAGTGACTTTGACCTTTGACCAATGAATAGTAACTAATTACCCTAACAGGTTACTATTCATTTTACTCTAACTGGCTACTATTCACATTAGCCTAACCAATTACTATTCACACATCCTAACCGAAAACACTCCTCTTAGTGTATACTTCGGTTATGCTTAATTATGGTTTTCATCATTTTATTGATTGTACATTCTCTATTTTCTTTCTAGTATAGAGCTCTGTTTATGGCAGTATCGATGATTATTTTGCGCGCTGACTAGGAGGGCCTAGGGAGCAACCTTAGAGCATCAGCCTTCACAGCCCTTATATCCCCGTAGGACCTGAGAAAACCTCCACCACTATGTTGGAGGGGCGGTACGCCTTAATGGTTTTATTATCATCTTTCAATTATAGTTTTGACTAATTGATATTAATCATCACCTCAAGGTCACTATCCTCCATCGCCCGTATGCCTTACATATTCTCTTTTCTCATTATTTGGGATATGTTATATTAACTAATCCCCAATTGTCCTTAAAACTCTATGCCTATTGTACATCTAGTACATAATTAAAACAACACAGTATTTCATGTTGCAGATATGAAAATGCTTGAACTTACACATAACACACTTAGACCTAATAGTCAATTCATATTGCAGTCAATTAAATGTTCGAACTTACCAATACTGCGGCAATGTCCACTTTCGGAAGTCCTCCGCAGTTCTATCTCTATTTGGGTTCCTACAGACATAATATTGTCTGTTAATATCCTATATTAATTATCACTTTAAATATACATTCATTTCACTTAACAATTCAACACATTTAAATTTTGTTTGTAGTACACGGCCTATAACACGCCCATGTATCTCTCGGGTTTACTCTACATAGCCATGTTGTTTACTATCTAGCCGTGTAACTGTACATGGCTTGATACACGCCCGTGTTCAATCTCGTATACCTCTCGAGTTGTAAAATTTTTTTTTCCTATACACGGCCGTGTTATTTACTATCTGGCCGTGTAACTGTCTACGGCTTGATACACGCCCGTGTATCTCTCGGGTTGTAAAATTTTTCCTATACACGGCCGTGTATTTCTTCTACATGCCTGTGTTCTTCAAATTTTTAAATTTTTAACTTTAAAATCTTTATTTTGAGTCCTAGAATTTTATCTAAGTCATTCTAGGTCCTTTCGGGTTCTTTTATCACTTCTTGGTGCTAAAAATCCTAATTGTTCATTTTTCGATCCTTGGTTACTATTTATCCATCACCTAAGGTCGTTTCTCGTTTTTCGAGCATTTCGGAGCCTCAAATGGCCCTTCACTACTCTTGAAACACTTTCTATCCCGTCCCCGACCCTCGGTCCTCGAGAGACTCGGTTTCCTATCCCGACCTAATTTTTTCTCCTTTCGTTTTCTGAAATATCCTTATGCCGTTTTAAAAATTTCGGTAATATTTCCGCTTGTATTTTTAGGTTTCCCGACGTTAAGTACGCCTCAAAACCTTTGTACCTGCCACATACTATACCAGAAGCCTATTTTATACAATGTTTCCAAACTTTGTATAAAAATTTCCCACATGATCAATATTCAACAATCCATATACAATCAACAATATTTTCCAAACTAACCTTAGTTTAACATGTTAATCATCACCAAATTAGTTTTTATCACCACATTCCAATATCACATATCACTCTTAGGTTTTCTAATTTGTAATACAACATTAAAACCTAGCCATATTTTCATTTCAACCCTAGCATTGTCCACGGATTTTTCATGCAAATCACATAGAAAATCTTGCTTTCTTTCCTAGGGTTTTTTATCAACATTCCACATTCTTATTCACCATGCAAACAAATGGACTTAAACTCTAAATCGATTCACCAATTTCCAATCATTTTTCACACAATATCCCCACGGATTTTTTTTATGGAAACATGTAAAATTTTTGCTTGTTTCAAAACCCTAAATCATGCTTTAAATTCTATAACATCAACTAATCATATCATCATCACAACTTCAACTTTTTCAATGTTTTTCTACTCTACAAACCCTTTGATTTTCACTAAGAAAATCAAAGGAAAATACTTCAATTTTGAAGATTACCTTTTCAAGTTGATGGCTTGATGTTATAATTGCAATGAAAGCTAAGTTTGGTGTGAATTTTAGAACAAAATTTTGGCTTAGAAAGGGGAAAGGCTCACGGTTTTTGGCTGCAAGAAAAGGGCAAGAGTTTAGCTAAGTTTTTCCATTTTTTTGAATTATTTTTGGATGCCTATTTATAGGCAAAAGCCAAGGGTTTTTTAGCAAATTTTTCTAACAATTTGCTAATTATTCATGGGTCAAAATGTAAATATTTTGGGCCAAAAACCTAATTTTTTCCTTTCTCCCTTTCCACATGGTCGAATGGCCTTTTAGCTAAATTTAATAAATTTTTATTTTATCATTTTGGTAAGATCATGGCCATTGATCAAAAAGCAAAGTGATCTTAGCCGTACACCTTTCAAAATTATTTTCCAAAACAAAGAAAATAAATTGGCTTTATGACATAATCATGATGATGTCATCCTACTATTCATATTAATTCACTAATTAATTCGTGGTCAAATTTTGACTGGAAGCCAATCTGAATGGAACTTTACCAAAATCATGTAGGCGGTTCCAGGCGCCTCCGGTGCGATCGGTTTGTCTTATTTTGCTTCCGTTTGATCAGAATTCTCTACCGTAAATTTCTATCGTTTTAGTGTATTTCAATGCACTCTCTAGGGTTTTTGGCTCTGATTTCGAACCATCTCACCCAATTATGTCCGATAAGATTTTCCATCTCCGAACTCACTCACTTTAACACTGCCAGAACATTTTTACAGTATTCTTAACAGTATTAAAACACAACTTTTTCATATTTTATTCATTAAAATTGCTATATACATATAATTTTAACCTACTCCGAGAATTTAAAATTCCCAGTTATCACAAAAGTAATAGTAAAGGTTTTACAGGTAAATCACATACGTAAATATATAGATTTATACACAAGAGGTAACGTTTGAATTTTAGGCTATGTAAATTTTTGATTTATTAAAATTATTCTATTTACCTAAAACTTGAAACATTTGTGTTATTTACTTGGGAGAATGAAGTTAACAACAGTTTTCAGAAAATAATTAAAGTAAATAGCAGGTGTTTAATAGATATGTAGTAAATAACATATTTACTATGTGAACGATTTATTTGCGTTAGATTTATCAGATAAATGATGTATTTACATAATGATTTATTTATGTCTTTATTAAGTAAATGATTTATTTATATATTATAAATACATCATTTATTTAGTAAAATTTATTTGATAAATCTATTATATATCATGAGTATTTTAAAAACATATTATTTACTTCAATTATTTTTTGAAAACTACAATTTACGATTATAAATATTTTTACTTAAGTTGGTTTTCGACATGTTTTCTTTCTTTTTTTTTTTTTTTTACCTATACTAGTTATATAGCACACACTTTATGTATTTGGAATAGACAAATAAACTAAAGCAAAGTAAAAAAAAAAAAAAAAAAGGTCATGTGACATTGATTGGACCACCACATGTCATGACTAGATCATCATGTGGTCGATGACGAGGTTACCACATGGCAACCGTAGAGGAGAGGAATAAAAAACACTATTTATTGTACATTGATTTTTTTTTTTATTAAGTATAGATACAGATATGGATATATCAACAATTACAATATATATATATATCTATATATATATACACTGATAAGCAATTAGCCTTTATAAGCCACTGGCCTTAGCCTAGCTGACGAGGAATCAAGGGTTAATAGTTTAGGTGTATTAACGATGTGTGGATACTTATCAATAAAAAAAAAAAGCAATTATAACATGATCAATTGAAGATGTGTACCCCAAAGTCAGGAAAATATTAGGGCGTTTGGGGGCTTAAAAACAATGTCTCCAAAATAATTTTTTTCCATCTCATCATTACTTTTCACTATTTATATAAACAAAACGTTACAATAAACTCTAAACTTTAAAAGTTTATAACTTTATATATATAAGTCCAAATGAAATGATTTTTTTTTTATAAATTGCGTAGAATTCCAAAAGGAAAAAAATCTATATTAATATTTTTTTAAAAATATTTTATATATTTTTTTTATTCAAAATAATTTTTTTCCTTAAACATATTTTCTAAAACAATTCTCTAATAAAAAAAAATGTCTTCAAAAGAACATCCAAATGGGCCTATATCTCAAAGTCTGTTTGAGGAAGATCTTGGTGTGTATTGAAGGTTAGAGAAAAGTAAGTTTTGGAATATGCATTTAGGGGGAAAAAATTATTTTGAGTGAAAAAGTGTAAAATCTTAAAAATTTATTTAGAAAAAATTATTAACATGGATCTTATTTTGTTCCTCTCAAAATTTTATATAATTTAAAAAAAAATCATCTCATTTAAACTTATATACAAAAATTTATAAATTACTAATATTTAAGTTTAATATAAAATTTTAAAGATATAAATAATAAAAAATAATTATAAAATGAAAAAAAATCTGAAATTTATAACCAACACCACCAAACACCTTAGTCTAAAGACAGTTTACTACATATAAGCAATTGAGCAGAGCACGTTCTTGTGTCTTCAATTACTGTGCATGAAATAAAGAGGTCAGTTTTACTAGTTTTAGCACGTGGTTTGACATATTTAAAAAAAAAATTTATAATAAACGAAAATTAAAATAATAAATTAAAAACAAAAAACAAAAAACCAAAAACTAAATAACAAATCATTTCTCTAATAGTTTATATAGAATTTTTAGTGGTGTTTGGTATTGATTTTAAAATATTTTATACTTAAAAGAAACTAAAAATGAGAATGTTTTGAAAACTGTGTTGAAACTATTTTTGAAATTGTGTTTGGTTATATTTTCTAAGTGTATATTCTGAAAAATATAAAAATAAAACTTTGTTTGGTTATATATTTTGAAAACTCATTTTATAAGTAAGTATCTTATAAAAATATATTTATTTTTAATTTAAAAATACCAAAAAATAAATTATTAGTCATAATTAAAAAAAAAACCTTTAATGGTAGGTTTTGCAATGAGGGATAGGAGGTGAAAGACATTGATGGTTTGAGTTCTAGTTGACAGTGATGACGAGATTTAGGTAATGAGTCGATAGTTATCGTCTTGAGGAGGTCATCATCATCGTCGCTAGTCCATGGTCTTCTTGGAGATGGATGCAATCATCGGACATGATCATCACTGATGCTGCACATGTAGAAGTAGAAAGAGAGAGAGAGAGAGAGAGAGAGAGAGAGAGAGAGAGGAAATGGAGGGAGAAAACGAAAACAAAAAATGAAAATAATTTTTTTTTTGTTTTCAAAAAACTTAAAAAAACAACATAATTGAAAACGATATTTTCAAAATGGTTTTGAAAACATTAAATAAATAAACGTTATTTTGGGGTCATTTTTATTTTCTATATTTTCAAAAATAAAAAATCATTCTTAAAAATAAAAATAAACGCCCCCTTCATGTTCTAGTTTTCGTTTTAATTGGTCCTTGAGTTTTAATCCATGTTTAGCCAAATTTTGACCTCTAGCACTGGACTCGACGAAGATTTTAATTTTAGTATTCATGACCCATTGCGCTACTTGAACATACAAAAGTTGTTACAAATTAATGTTTAAAATACTCTCTCTCTCTCTTATAGGTGTATAAGTGCATTGTAGATAAATTTTACCGTTTATTTGTCTTGTAAAATTTGAAGTTACCATTAAAGTACAAGTGTATAATTTCATTTTTTAAGAAGTTTTTTTTATCGTCATTTTTTAAACTGAAGATCAAAACTGTCATAAAAAATGTTCAGAGATAAACATGTTATAACAAAAATTTATTAGAATTTAGTATGTCCTGATACAAATAGTTCACAAGGTAATAGCACCAAAACTTCTAATTTTATTCTTAAAAAAAAAAAAAAACTCGCTTTTAATTTTTTACTTTTAAAGAGATGGTTGAAAAAGGCGAAGGTCCTAAAATGTCATGAACTCTCCGGAACACGTTAGAAAAATCTATTGAATGTGTAAGCGATACAATATATAATAATTAAACCAGCTTAACTTTATCTATCCCTTCCAAATTTTTCTACACATTTCGAGACAAGTTTATTAACCTAATCAGAGTCTTCCAGAACCTCGAGGGTTTGTAATTTATATACATGTGTGTGTGTGTGTGTGTGTGCGCGCATCATCTTAAACATCTCAACCAGTCACATCCGAAAAAAACGCAAACAAGAAACAGCCCCAAACGAAGTATTACCAAGAAACAGCCCAATATTATAACATTTTTAGTTCAACATGGTCGGCACGAGGAGTAGTACTAAATTTCCTTGGATGATCATTTTCATCTTCACACCTACATTGAGCTTCCTCATGTGTCCATCATGGTCCAATACTACCCTTCATTGATCGTCCCGGTACTACTGCCCTAGCGGATCTCTGGCTCGACCACTTCCCGGATCCTTTCCAAGTGCTAGAGCAGGTACCGCTGGGCCTCGACAAGGGCGAGATGAGCGTGGCATTCTTGCTGGCGCGCACGGATTGGAAAGAAAAACCCGAGGGCCATGTCATAACCCTAGACGTGCCACGCCTGAAGAAGGAGGATCTCAAGATCGAGGTCGAGAAGAATCGAGTGCTGAGAGTCAGCGGCGAGAGGAAGAACGAGAACGAGCGGAAAGGTGACCATGCCAGGGCAAGTTTTGGAGGCAGTTTAGGTTGCCAGAGAATGTGGACTTGGATTCCATCAAGGCCAAATTGGAGGATGGGGTTCTTACTCTTAACACTTTCCAAGTTGTCGCCTGATAAGATCAAGGAACCTAGGGTGGTCAACATAGTAGGATCATCAGATCATGATCATGATTATCATGCCAAGATGAGCAACAACTCTGGAGATCACAGGAGCTTTGAGTTTCACGATCATCACTAATCACCCAACTCTCAACTACTTTTTTGCTTGCTTTGCAGTGATGCATCCCATGTCCACTCTATGTAAGTGACCGAGAATAAAAGTGTGTGTGTGTGTGTGTGTGTAATTTAAAAAATAAATAAAAATCTATCTTATGTATTTCCTAATATTATAATTGTGCTTTGTGTTTCCTTTCTAAATTCTGCACTACATGCATTTGTATATTTGTGACCAATTAGTACCAAAAAAATCAACGACTTTAGAGGGTCAAAAATACCAACGGACAGGGAAATAATAAAATCAAACACGGCAAAAGTAACTTACTTGTAATTAACTTAACTAATCCCAGGTTGACTGTTAATTTCTACCATTTTTTTAAATTCATATTCCGCCAAGTCATCATATATTTGCACCCTATTTCAACCAATAAAAACCTAGAAAATCGGTTTGAACAGTTTTTGAATCTTCTGTCTTGTTTCTTTCCCGATATCTCAAAATTTGGACTGTGTTTGATTGGAGAGACAAAGAGGAAGACGGATGGAGAGGGTTGGAGTAAAGAGGGAAAATGTGAATGCTAATGATGATTATAAGTCTTTTGTATAATATGGCAAGAGAAAAATTGTGGGATGAAAGGGAGAGCGTATGCCTCCTCCTTCTTCTCCTTCTCCATCCAACCAGACGAGATTAGCTCTCTCTTAGCAGGCTTGCACCTCTCTCCCTCCACTACTTTTCCCTCCAACAAAACATATTCTTAGTGAAAATCTTTTCAAGATGATTTCTAATTGTTAGACTGTTTATATTTGTAATCCAATTGGACACCTATTGTGAGTTTTATTGTCAATGTAATTATTATTTAGATTATTTTAGAATTGCCACAACAAAAGCACATCTACAATATCATCCTTTCAATGATTTCAGGATTTTTAACTTCTTACAAGATAAAAAAAATCAACGTAACTTAACGTTTCTTTTCAATGATATCCACAACCAACAAAAAGGGTATTCTAGTGCAATATCACCGGTAATCTATTAAAGTTCTCTCCAACTATTGAAGTCAACAACAGATCACCTTCAGTTGCCAGCGCAGGTTTCCAGTTACCGGAATTGTTAAAGGGAGATTTTTTTTTTTTTTTTGTGCATTTGAATTATTTTAATCCAACAAACTGTTTTAAAAAATGTTAAATAAAACGACTTTTTTCTCATTTTTGCAGATAACAAAATTATTTTAATCCACCAGAATGCAACAAGTAATCCAGTAGAAAACATAGAATACATAGATTATTTAATCAAAACAAAAAAAAGAAAAGAAAAGAAAACCCTGATTTCACTGATTGGAGAGGGGTAGAGGCAATAGAGATCACAATCGAGAATGTTGCGTAGGCGGAGATTGCAACGGCAGAGATCACAAGGCTGAGATACACATTCATGCCTAAACTCTGTCAAAATCCTCCAAGAGCTCTGAAACGCTTTTTTTTTTCCTCCAATATTATTGTTCGTTTTAAGCTTTTTGAAACTCTGTTGTGCTTGCACTTTTCTTTATATAGTATAAACTAATATGCTTTTGCAAGATGGTGTTTTTCTTTTTGGAATCACCAATCTAGTATTCGATAAGTCGGGATTGTTTGAGCATGTTGAGCCTTTATACCACGTAGAATTTAGAGATTATGACATAACATTTCTATTGATGAGATCAAATATATATACAAATTACAAAAATTCAAACTTTCAGAATCTAGATGCTTTCCTTAATTTTACAAACAAAACAAATCTAAAGTCTAAACTGGGAAACTAACATAGTAATTATAGAAAAAAACATGAAATACAGACTTATAATTATGTACACTCTTCAATAAGAACCTCTATAAATCTTGTATCTATCATTATTTTATGCATTTTAATTGCTTGTTCATGGCTAGATCGATTCTAGGCACGAATCTACATCAAAGGATATCTAAATCAGTAATTTATCTTTAAACAATTTGATTGTAGATTTTTTTCCCTCTACAAAATGAAATACAGAAAATAATTGCAGAAAACAGAGAGAGAGCGAGAGAGAATAGTAATCAGTAGCTAAGAAAAATAAGACCTAGGTTATCATAATTTTTTAATCGGGAGCATGTGGCAATGGTTGTAGAAGTTTTGATGGGGTAGTAGACGTCGATCATCCGTTAATTTAGTGGCAGCCGGGTAAACATTAAGAAGTTATTATAGTCTTATGAACTATTAGGATACTTGTCAATATTTAGTCTCTCTATAATACATGAGATACAATTCGTATCTAAATGAGTTATGTGTTGTGTTTGCTTGCAAAAAAATGAAATGGATGATAACTCATAAGCGAATTCTCTCAAAATTGACATTTTGTGCAGTGTAGAAAATTAGAAAAGAAAACAGGAAACAAGTGAACAGAAAAATTTAATGTAGTTCGGTATTGTTATACTTACATCAACTTAGGAAAGTATAGTTTGTTAGGAATGGTTTTAATTTTATTTTTTTATTATATTAATTACAATATTATCAAAAATTGAAAAAAAAAAAAAGAAAATAACACAAACAAATTTTAACAAGGTTCGGTAATGAGGTTCGGCATGAACAAGCCTTTAAATAAACAAAATTGCAATTCAATTGGACTTATTCATCTCAATACTCTCTCTTTAAGCATGACGCATAAAATATTGTAACTACCCAAAAGACTTACTCAGTGAGTATTACTCGACTTATGGGGTGTTTATTTATAGTTTTGCATTCGTATTGCGTTTAAATGCAATGCAATTTTTGTCTAAACACAAAAGTTTTGCGTTCAAATACAATACTTTTTAAGAGTATCTCAAATATATTTACTATTCTAAAATATTTTGAAGATATTTTTTTTTCATTCACATCATATTCTCTCTTTATCTCATTTTTCCTATCTACTTTTACTAATCACATCAATTTTTCAACTTTAAAATATAATTTTAATACTTTTCATCCATATACATATTGTATTCAAATACAAAGTAAATACTTTTTATCCAAATATAAAATACATTCAATACATTGCATTAAAATATAATGTGAACGTAATACGTTTACCAAACGTTCTATTAATACTGAAATCCCTTCGATAAACTAAGTTTCTCTAAAGCAAAAATATTCTTTAGTGAAAAAATTCAACTTAGCACACAAATGTCAAGAATTAGAAAAATCAGTTCAAACTTACCTATCCATCTAGATCACCCTACATGTATTTTTATTTTTATTTTGAGACATTGTAGCTTTCACTCTCTCAACTTTTATTTTTATGTAGGTAGTTTTTTCAATTCTCACGTGGTACATCTTTGTTTATTGCTACTATTTATTATTAACACTTGCACCTGATTTTTCTTAATAAAAGTGATTAGAATATAAGAATGGTTCAAATCCCAAGTCATGAGATAATTTCATATTCTATCAATTAATGTGCCTCGCAAAACAATGTTCACATAAGAATACAAAAATAGTTGTGTACAAAATATATGATCCACACTAAAAAACAACCCAATCCCAAAAATCTCAAAAATCCAAATTTCAAGTTTGAAAATAATAGATTGTAAAAAACTTGATGAGCATATAAAAATGCAATCCTATATGCAAATAGAAAAATAAAGACTCACATGACAAAAATACCAAAGGCATTTCTCAAGGACTCAAATCTCACTGCATCAAGAGTTTTGATAAAAATATCAGCCAATTCTTTCTCTGTTGCAACATGTTCAAGCACAATTGTTTTATTATTAACCAAATCTTTAATAAAATGATACAATATGTCAACATGCTTAGTTTTCAAGTGCTACACATGATTTTTTGAGATGTCAATGTTTTGAAATTGAAGTGACCTAACTTATGGTGCCAAATCTCAATATCATCAACATGGCCATGGTGACACATGTGAGTGTGTGATTCAATGTAAGGAAGTGTGAGAGAATAGTAGTTATCAAATGATCTAGAACCTATCAAAATACAACAATGATTAGTATCAAACACTTAACAATTATTTTTTGTGAATTTGAAAAACAAATCTTGATTATACAACTAGTTTATGTTAATCAGATTGGCTTTTAGACCTCCACATGTAAGACATTTTTGAGCCTCGGAAACCGGCTCACATTTTGTGTTTCCTTACTAAGAACACGACCTTTCCTACCATCACCAAAAGTGACAAGTCCTCCGCTTATGTTGTGATAACCAAGAAATCTACGTTCTCGGAAATATTTGTACAAATATGTAAATAAATGTACATTTACAGTGAGACATGTTACAGAATGAAAAGTAGAGGAAAATTTTGATTAACTGAGTTTTAATCAAAATTTGACAATGAATTAATGAAAATAGTTAAAAGCTAAGCATTAATTTGATGTTTTAAAATTAATAGAAAAGTATGTGGAAAACACATATTAAGAGATCAATGGCACACAAGTGAGCCACATTGATCAATGCCTAAAAGGTAGCCAAACAAGCCCTAGCCTTTTTCAAAAAAAAAAAAGAAAAAGAAAAAGAAAAAGAAGGGAAAGAAAATGAAAGTAAGGGAGAGAGTGTGAGGCACGTGAGCATAAGAGGGGAGGGAATTAATCCCTTAGCTACAGATGCAGCCGGTAGAAAGAGAAAGAAAGAAAGAAAGAAAGAAAGGGAAAAAGAAAGAAAGAAAGGGAAAGAGAGAAAGTGGCCGAGAAAGAGAGAGAAAAGAAAGAGAAATCCATTCAAGTTTGGATTTCTAGTTCAAGCAACAGATCAATGGAGATTCGGTCACGAATCAGCAGCAAGAAAAGCTCAAGATTAAAGCAAGGTAAACCCTAGTTTCTCACGTTTTCTTAGGGGGAAAATTTGGGGTTTTGAGAGGAAAAAGGGAATGTGAGTGAATCATGTTGAGGTTTTCGGTTAAAATCAAAACATAATTCGAGTCTAGATGTTTTCAAACACGAATCCATGAACAGATGGTTTAGAAAACCGAGTTTAGTGAATATTCTTCATAAAAATACAGATTTTTCAAAAACGGAGTCAAAAGGTGTAAATAAGCAAAATGTGAAAATTTTGCTTATGAAATCATAGATTTGTGATGGTAGAAATGTAATAGACACCTTGAAACGGTCTTGGGGAGATCGATTTCAAGTGTAAGAAGTAGAACAAAGGCCATAAAAGCCTTAGAAAATCAGAGCAGAGCAGTTCGGACCCAGAATCTTGGTTCTGGTATGAACACGGGTGTGTACACGGGCGTGTACAAGGGCGTGTTCAGTACACGGCCCCGAACATGCCCATATGCACGACCGTGTTGCAAGAAAAATCAGACCCGAGAGGTATACGGCTAAGAACACGGCCGTGTATCGGGCCGTGTCAAGGGGCACGCGGTCAAGAGGAAGGCGTGTAGCAGGCCATGTTAGGCAGTAAGAAAACACGGCCAGTAACACGGCCGTGTAAGTAACCGTGTAAGAGTACAAAGGAGTACACGGCCAGTAACACGGCCATGTATCCGCCCGTGTAAGCATACACAACCATGTTCCACGAATTACACGGCCAAGCTTAAAAGTCCAGAAAGATACACGGGCAGAGACACGCCCGTGTAGGAGGGCGTGTTCGAAGCCAGAGAGTAAAAAAAAAAAAAAAGAGTCTGGAAATGAAAAATTTCATGTATTGCCATATTTTCAGTATAAGATAAATATGGTAAATAATCAGTGATTATTCCTTTTATAGGAGTTCAAGCCAGAGACCCCGAATCAGCAGTCCCAGAGCAGCAGAGGCTCACGCTAGCGGATTTCTTGTAAGTTCAAGCATTGTCCTGACTGCAACGTGGACAAGCTTGTTAGTTATGATGTTATGTATATTGTATGACGTGTATGTCAGACATTGATTGTCTGCATCCCGATGTTTATGTCAGTGCATGTCAGTCTCATGTCAGCACAGGTCAATTTATGTCATGCATATAGAGTTGCATGTTTCAGTACACAGACCAGACAGTACCAGAATAAGAAAACAGTTAGGTGCACAAGGTACCCTAGTGTGTTAATTAATTCACACCCCAGTAACTTGATTAACAGGTTCCGACTGTGGGGGCAAGCAGTATGCTACCCAGTTAGAACACCAGCAAGATGGTAAATAAACCAGTATGGGTGTATCGGCCTCTCAACCCACGGGGAGGTTATCATGTTTAGCATCAGTTAAGACTGAGGAGGTCAGCACTAAAGTACCGCTCCCGGTTGTGTTAACATGTCGGTACATCCAATCAGGGGCCCAAAACCAGAACTAAAATATCAGATAATGTCCTAAGACTAAACCTCTCAACCAGAAGCATGTTCACCGAGTCCAGTTTCATGCATGAGCACAGCAGTATAGCATGTTAGTTTCATGTTTTTATGTTTGAACTTACTGAGCTTATAGCTCATTAGTTTGTTCACATGTTGCAGGTAAGAGACCTGTTCACCAGTAGTATATGGTGGACGACGAACAGGGAAGTTGCATGCCGGACAGGATTGGGCAAGGGATGTTGGTCACCATTTAATCTTCCGCTGTATAGATTTTGAATGTAATTTCAAAGAGACAAGTTTTCAAGTCAAGAGTATGTGATAGGGGAATTATGATCAGGCGCATGTTATTTTGTTAACATGATTTCCTTATCACATTCTCAAACAGTTTATGAATTTAAAGAAAAAAAAAATTTGTTCCGCAAAATTAGCAAGTAGTTTACAGTTCAGCATGATTGCCGGCGACCCTAGAGGCCTACAGACTATTGCGGTTAACTACAGAGTTGGCCGTAATAGCACTGTAGAGCCTCTACAGCAGGACGGGCCGCCACACATGTTTTTGGAACAACCACTATCAAAATACCAAGAGTCAACAGTACGCGCCTTCAAAAAAGTATAAGCAACAAAACACCTTAAATCAGATTTTCTTATCAAATCTTCCTAGAGGAGTCATTGGATAAGTTAATTTTAATCTTGGGCATTTAATTAATTGGCCACACACCATATTTTAGAGCATTCAAGTGTAGGAAAATAAAAAAAAATGTGCAGTGAAATTTTAAAAAATTTTCTAAAGATCCTACTAATTCGTGTTGTCATATACAATAAATCACATAATCATCTATATAACTTTTGAGAAAAATACCAAGAACACGGGATGATACGATTGAAAAAGCTTCAACCAACTACCTTTCTTTGCTATTTTTCAATTCCTAGATGGTAGAGTGTGTGAGCACTCAGTTCTTGTTAGGAAATGCCCTAAGCATTAGAGACATTTTGATGTATTTATTTTGAACTGGATAATAAAATTATATATAGAAGTTATTCATTACATTGCTATCTGTCCTCGTTTTATTTACATGTTAAAGTAAATGTAAGCAAATATGGCTCCCGATTGCTTATGTTAAACTGTTAGAACGTTGCATGCAATGGACTTTTGTATGCAAGAAGACAATATTCTAAAGTTAGCGGTCTAAACTATGGTCTGTAGTCTATGGGGTTAGACCGAGCATCTAACTTATGTTAAGACTATTATGTTGTCTAAAGCCTTGGAGGGGGCGGTTTGTCTTGACTGTCTGGAGCATAGATTCCCAAGTAGAGACATAGATATGTTGCTTGGTGGTGACGTATTAGACCGAGACTAAAGCGTGATTGATCTACGAAGTCCACTTTGAGTGGATCGATCTGCTTTTGACGTTCATTGTGCAGTAACCTTAATCCTGAGTAAAAGGACAGCTTCATGTATATGACTTGTGTACTTTGATGTTCCAATGACTAAAGCGTCTCAGAGGTAGTAAGCTTATAGACCGGTTCGTTGGGTGCATGACTTGTATACGATGAAGGGTTCATTTACAGATATCGGAATCATAGCTCTAATAAGGAGTTAAGGATATCCTCTTAAAGGCATTATACTGAATGTGAAAATGGACAAGGCCTTGAGTTGTCTGCTGGGCGGATGGCTTCTTATTCACATATGGTGAATAATTATTTTCTTTATTCGGTAGTATAATGGAACTTTAAGATAGCCTGATCAGTAGGATTAAACGGACTTTGGCCTAAGGCTGATCATGGATATCATATGAGGGTTCTGCATATATGACAAGGTCATTGGACGATAGCTTGTCACAGGCTTACGTAATACGGTATATAATTGGGAGTTCAATTTCAGGTTTATAGTAGTATGACTCTGAAATTAGTGATTATATGATTGAGTTGTTCGGTAAAGAATAATGATCATATGGATTTGTGGGAGCCCAATTATATATGTCCAATTAGTCCCTCTACTAGCTCCACATAATTCCTTAACATTTAGCAAATTGATTTGTGTATGCTATTGGCTAGTTTATTATGCATGGATGGTGTTGATATAGGATTAGGATGGTAGACAAGATTCTCTCCGGTTGGATTCAGATTTTGTTTTGGATAATAGAGTACACAATTATTTGAACTCCAAATAAAGTTGCCATGATTTTATTTGAGAATGGATTGGAGTTGTAGAAAATTATCCATGAGAACAAGAGTTTGAAATACAACTGTTTTGTGGATTTTGAAATTTGAATTATGAATTTTGAAATTTGAAATTTGAATTTGAAATTTAAATTTGAAAATTGAATTTGAAATTCGAATTTGAAAATTGAATTTGAAAATTGAATTTGAAATTCGAATTTGAAATTTGAATTTGAAATTTGAAATTTGAAATTTGAATTTGAAATTTGAAATTCAAATTTTGAATCACAGTCCAAGTGGGATTCGAATTTGTTGTGGTAAATCCACAAGGAATGAAATTCGAATTTAAGTTGGATATGGAGAGGAAAATCTTGTTAGAATCCTACTTGAATTTTGAATCCAAATCCTAACCAAATATGGACAAAAATTTTGAGGATTATCCTTAATGTATTTTCAGATTTTTGTGGATAAGTTTCAAGGAAAAATTCAAGTTTCAATCCCAGTTGAATTTGAATTCTCTCCTCCCTGTTAATGGCCGAATTTTTGGAGTAAATCTCCTAGGAGATTTTCGGTTATTTTGGATAAAGATGAGATAAGATTCAAGCTTGAAAATCCTAGTGGAATTTTGATTCTCTCTTATCCAAAAGTGGCCGAATTTTTTGTGGGGATTTTCCCCTTGAATTTTCGGATTTTTTGGTTGAAAAAGGGAGATAAAATTCTAGTTAAAATCTTGTTTAGATTTGGATTGGAATTATCCTAAAGTGGCCGAATTTATTGTTGGGATTTTCCCCTTGGAAAATTCGGATTTTACGCTTGTGGATAAGGGAGAATATCTTCTCCTAATCCAATTTGAATTCAGAGAATCACCTCATGCAGGTCTATAAATAGAGGTCCTGCCACACCAGTTCTCTTATACTACAGACTCTCAGGTGAGCAGGCTTATTGTTGCACAGCCTACCGTGACAATAAGTTCTTTATAGATCTGGGTGGTCGGAAGAAGACTAGCAGTACTAGTATATCGATCGAGATTCAGAGTGCCCACACACTCAGCCATTTGAAAATTGGAGAATAGTAGAGAAGGCTAGTTGGTTGATGTGATGATCAGGAAATATGCAGTATCAAGAAATTGGTTAAAATGACATTTTCTTGATATGAAGCTGATATATTTAGAATCAGAATGCTCAAAATTAGTCAATTGAGAACAAAATGTAGATTTTGTTGGGAGGTACGCAGTATCGGGAAAAGGGTCAAGACGACAATTTCTCGGCCCGTAACTGATATATTTAGACTCAAGATGCCTAAATTAGTCAATCAGGCACCTGACACGTTTTTCAAGATGGGGTCACACAGATCCCGAAAACTGGTCGAGATGACCTCGAATGAAGTTGAAACTGATAAATTTGGATTCAGTACGTCCAAATTAGTCAGTATAGCCTATTTGTATGCTCAAATTAGCTAATTGAGCACAAAGGTAATTTTTGATCGAGAATTCACAGTACCGGAAACTGGTCAAGATGATCTCAGATGAAAATAAAACTGATATATTTGGATTCAGGACTCCCAAATTAGTCAGGATAGCCCATGTTGAAATTTTGGGCGAAGAAGTATATAAAGGGCGAAAAATCAGAAATTTAAGAAATAAGCCCATAACTTTCTCTTATTTTCTCTTTCCTCCCCCTTACCCGAAAATGAACAGTAACTGACCATCAGAAACGGTGTCCGTTTTCGACACTGCCGGTGTCATCGGAAAACTCTCACCGAGCTGAGTCCAACGATGGATCGACTCGACGGAACGGCCGCCGCATTCCGCCGCACGCGCCGCTCGAATGCCGCCGGAGCCGAGAAATTCGACCGGTGATATCTCCGCCGTCCGGCCACCGTTTGCCACGAAACCGGTCCCAAAAGTTTCGTGGTGAAGAGAGGAGCAAAACCCATGCCACCGATCGTCTCAACACCGGCGGAATCGCGCCGCCCAAGCTTCGAAAAAGTCGGTGAAACGCCGCCGTGGAGCCACCGTCGAAACGCCCGATTTCAGCCGAGTTGAAGTGCGCCGTTGGTGCAGAAATGACCGCAGGGCTGAGGGGAGCAGAAAATTTTGGGAAAAAGGTCTGGCACGGCGGAGTTCCACCGTCGCCGCCGTGACCGTGGTTTTCGAGGGAATTTTCCGGCGATAGGGGCCTCCAAACATGAAATTGAGGCCACCAATGGATTCCTCTCATCGAGTTCTTCAAGATGGGCTACTCATTTGCCACCGTCGCCGCCGTCAACCGCCGGTCAACGGCGAGTCAACGCCGGTCAACGCTAGTCAACGGCGACCGGAGACCAAAAAATTTAAGAATGGCCCGTTGGCTTATTTTCGACGTTCCGGACACATCCACGACGTCAGAATTGCAAGACGGAGTCTCAAAGGCAAAGAACGGAGAATTAAAGTTTATCCACACAAAACCGAACAGTTCGTTCGATCGCCAGTGGAACGATTCCGGTAGTGACTTCGGTTCTTCCATTCCTGAAATTAATGTTTTTGGAATGAGTATATATGAATTATGTATTCTGCATTGTGAAATTGTAAGAAAATTGGACTATGTGTATGAAAAATAGTCAAATGAGAAAAAGTGAAAAATGTAAAGATTTTTACGTAAAAAGTTGAGTTTTTACGTAAAAATATAGGCTCTGGTATAGTACGTGGTAGAATAGAACTAGATTAGATGGTTTCGAGGTGTTTCCTAAACGCCGGGAATCCAAAAATTAAGCGGAAATGCTGCCGAAATTTTGAAAATGGCACAGAAGAGTATTTCAAGAACCGAAGGGTAAAAACGTGGTCGGGATGGAAACCCGAGCCCTTTCGGTGACCTAGACCAGAGAAAGAGCATTAACGCTCGAGAGTCAGAATAGTACCACCCGAGGGTCGGTAAATAGTAAACCAAGAAATTATGGTAAATAAGGCCGTAAAAAAATTTAGTAAAGCCCAAGAAAAATTATTTGATGATTTTTGAGTTTAGAAGATCCACTTTAAGCAATAAAATGAGAATGATATGACTCAAAGACCCATTAGGGGTAAAACGGTAATTTGTTAGGAAATGCCCTAAGTATTAGAGACATTTTGATGTATTCATTTTGAACTGGATAATAAAATTATACATAGAGGTTATTCATTACATTGCTATCTGTCCTCGTCTTATTTACATGTTAAAGTAAATGTAAGCAAATATGGCTCACTGACTGCTTGTGTTAAAACTGTTAGAACGTTGCATGCAATGGACTTTTGTATGCGAGAAGACAATGTTCTAAAGTTAGCAGTCTAAATTATGGTCTGTAGTCTATGGGGTTAGACCGAGCATCTAACTCATGTTAAGACTATTATGTTGTCTAAAGCCTTAGAGGGGACGGTTTGTCTTGACTGTCTGGAGCTGGACTCCCAAGTAGAGACATGGATATGTTACTCGGTGGTGACATATTAGACCGGGACTAAAGCGTGATTGATCTACGTAGTCCGCTATGAGTGGATCAATCTGCTTTTGACATTCATTGTGCAATAACCTTAATCTTGAGTAAATGAACTACTTCATGTATCTGACTTGTGTACTTTGATGTTCCAATGGCTAAAGCGTCTCAGAGGTAGTAAGCTTATAGACCGGTTCGTTGGGTGCATGACTTGTATACGATGAAGGGTTTGTTTGCAGATATCGGAATCATAGCTCTGAGGAGTTAAAGGTATCCTCTTAAAGGCATTATACTGAATGTGAAAATGGACAAGGCCTTGGGTCGTCTGCTGGGCGGATGACTTCTTATTCACATATGGTGAATAATCATTTTCTTGATTCGGTAGTATAATGGAACTTTAAGATAGCCTGATCAGTAGGATTAAACGGACTTTGACCTAAGGCTGATCATGGATATCATATGAGGGTTTTGCATATATGACAAGGTCATTGGGTGGTAGCTCGTCACAGGCTTACGTAATACGGTATATAATTGGGAGTTCAGTTTCAGGTTTATAGTGGTGTGACTCTGAAATTAGTGATCATATGATTGAGTTGTTCGGTACAGAATGATGATCATATGGAATCACGGGAGCCCGATTATATATGTCCAATCAGTCCCTCTACTAACTCCACATAATTCCTTAACGTTTGGCAAATTGATTTGTGTATGCTATTGGCTAGTTTATTATGCATGGATGGTGATGACACAGGATTAGGATGGTAGACAAGATTCTCTCCGGTTGGATTCAGATTTTGTTTTGGATAATAGAGTACACAATTATTCGAACTCCAAATAAAGTTGCCATGATTTTATTTGAGATTGGATTGGAGTTGTAGAAAATTATCCATGAGAACAAGAATATGAAACACAACCGTTTTGTGGAATTTGAAATTTGAATTTTGAAATTTGAAATTTGAATTTTGAATTTGAAATTTGAATTTGAAATTTGAATTTGAAATTCGAATTTGAAATTTGAATTTGAAATTCGAATTTGAAATTTGAATTTGAAATTTAAATTTGAAATTTGAAATTTGAAATTTGAAATTTGAATTTGAAATTTGAATTTGAAATTTGAAATTCAAATTTTGAATCACAGTCCAAGTAGGATTCGAATTTGTTGTGGAAAATCCACAAGGTTTGAAATTCGAATTTGAGTTGGATTTGGAGAGGATAATCTTATTAGAATCCTACTTGAATTTTGAATCCAAATCCCAACAAAAGTGGGCGAATTTTTTGAGGATAATCCTCAATGGAAAATTCGGTTTTTTGTGGATAAGATTCAAGGGAAAATTCAAGTTTCAATCCCAGTTGAATTTGGATTCTCTCCTTCCCTAAAAGTGGCCGAAATTTTGGAGCCTTAATCCTAGGAAATTCGGTTATTTTTGGATAAGGTTGAGATGAGATTTAGCTTGAAAATCCTAGTGGAATTTTGATTCTTCCTTATCCTAAAAGTGGCCGAAAATTTGGAGAAGATTTTCTCCTAAAGATTTCGGATTTTTTGGTTGAATAAGGGAGATAAAATTCTAGTTAAAATCTTGTTTAGATTTGGATTGGATTTATCCTAGAAAAACCGAATTTAATTGTTAGGATTATCCTATGAAAAATTCGGATTTTTGGTTAAAGATAAGGGAGAAAATCTTTTCCTAGTCCAATTCGAATTCAGAGAATCACCTCATGCAGGTCTATAAATAGAGGTCCTGCCACTCCAGTTCTCTCAGACCACAGACTCTCAGGTGAGCAGGCTTATTGTTGCACAGCTCATCGTGACAATAAAGTTCTTTAGAGATCTGGGTGGTCGGAAGAAGACTAGCAGTGCTAGCATACCGATCGAGGTTCAGAGTGCCCACACACTCAGCCATTCGGGAATTGAAGAATAGTAGAGAAGGTTAGTTGGTTGAAGCCTCCGGTCATTCTCCTCCTGCAAGATTGGCGTCCTTGAGGTATGAGTTTTAATTGTTGTTGGTTTATTGTATATGGCATCATGAGATATTTAACGATCTAAAATTTTTATTGTTCCGCTGCGCCACTCTGATACGTTTTTACCGGTTTATTTTCCTTCATAATTTTGACTGGAAAATTTCAAGAATAATAGAAAAGGATCCTAATGGACTTAGAATGGCTTAATTAAAATTTTAAGGGCCAAAGCTAAGTTGCGAATCAAAGAAAAGTAAGGTTATAATGAGAAAAATCCCATTAGGGGCAAAATGGTAATTTTGCCAAAAGTTCAGGGTAAAATAGTAATTTTACTAAAAGTTAGCAGAAAAGTTATAAATTGGATATTAGATCCTTAAATTTATGATCAAGAAATGAAACATAGAATTTTTACGTTTTATTAAGTTTTATACATGCAAGAAGCATAGAAAATAACCGTTATTATTTCGGTTATAGGGATCCGCGCCAGACGATATGAAGAGACGTCTGCGGACCAAGGAAGCGAGAAAAGAGATGCTAGCAAGTATTTGTAAGTTCAAACATTTAAATGACTGTAACATAAATGAACTGGTCATGTTATGTGTTATGTGTTCTATGTAGTAAGTTCGAATATTTAATTGACTGCAATATGAATAGACTATTATGTCTAAGTATGATATGCGGTAAGTTCAAATATGTGATTTGTTTGTAACATGAACTGACATGTTATGTTAAGTTTATGTTTAAGTGTTATATGGAATTCATGTCTGTTAGTGCTATATGCACTAAAGTGTGACTAACATAATTCACATTATAGAAAAGTTACGTTAAGAAATAAATGATTTATGAAATACAAACGAAAGAAAATGAACGAAAGAGAGAAAGAATGAATGAACAAACAAACGAAAGGATAAAGTAAAGAACGAGAAAGATAAGCAAGATAATAAGACTGAAAAGTTAAGGTTGGCGTACCGGCCTCCCCAGTTGTGAGGTTCCCAGATAGCCTCCACCCCAGTTGTGTGGCGCTGCCTCGTTAATAATGAGGTAGTTTATGGCTTAACTTCCTGCCTCCACCCCAGTTGTGTGGCGCTGCCTCGTTAATAATGAGGTAGTTCATGGCATGACTTACTACCTATAAGGTAAGTAGTCCAGAGATGACCTTAGAGTTGATCGGTGGGTCGCTCCCCTGATCCTCTGTTGGTCTACGCGCACTAGGTACGTCCAACCACGGGCCCACAAGTGAAAGATTAAGCAAGATAAAGTAAAGCAAAGAAAAGAAAAGAAAGTAAAGCTTAGCAAAGAAAAGCTAAGAACAGAAAGTAAAGAAAAACTAAGAAAAGCAAAGAAAAGAAAAGAAAGTAAAGCTAAGAAAAGCTAAGAAGAGCAAAGAAAAGAAAAGAAAGTAAAGTAAAGTAAAGAAAAGCTAAGAAAAGCTAGAAGAAGAAAGAATGAAAGTAAACAAGCATAATGCCACTAATATGTGTGCATATGCTTAGCAAGAAAAGAAAAGAAGAAGAAAAGTATGACATGAAAGAAAGAATGAAAGTAAACAAGCATAATGCCACTAATATGTGTGCATATGCTTAGCAAGAAAAGAAAAGAAGAAGAAAAGTATGACATGAAAGAAAGAATGAAAGTAAACAAGCATAATGCGACTAACATGTGTGCATATGCTATGTTATGTATAAATTGATATGCATAAGTCAGTTATACAATTTTAAGTGTATCTGTGATGTTTAAGCATACATTAAGTATGCTGTGTTTAAGTTGATATGTGTATACAATATTTTGTATAATGTTGAGTATGTTATGCTTAAGATGTTAAGCATATATCCTGTATGTTATGTTTAAATTATGTTATGCTAAAAGAACGTTGAGATTGTTCTCTCAATGTTAGAATATGTTATATATGAAGTTGAAAGTAAAGTATAATGTATGTTCATGTTCTGATGCCACGGTTAGTATCAGACATGTTCTGTCCAAAAGGTATGAGTTAGTATTTTGTCATGAATGTATGTTTGAACTTATTGAGCCTGTCGCTCACAAGTTTGTTTATGTTGCAGGTAAGCATCCTGCACGAAGATAAGACAAGTGATGGATGACGGATGGAATCTGCATGTGCCTAGGGACTGGGTGAGGGTTATGGTACTACTATGAGTCTTCCGCTGAGCTGTTTAAAAGAGTATTAAAATGATGTTTTATAATATAAATGAAGTTAAGGCAATGTAAAATGTTTATTATAGTAAATGTTTTACAACGGTACAGTTTCCAAGTAAAGTTTAAGAAAAGAAAAAAAAAATTTATTCCATATTTTCATGTTCAAATGGGAAGTTAGAGTAAGCATGTTAAAGAAAGTATGTTAAAAGTAAGATACCAGCCATTATAGATGGTATCAGAATAAGTTAGAAACAAGTTAAAAGTAAGTTGCCGACGACCCAAGTGGTTACAGTCTATCGCAGTTGGCAATAGTGGCTGACTGTAATAGTACTGTTTAACCCTACGTAGGGCGGGCCGTCACAGTTGAAGCCTTTCGGTCATTCTCCTCCTGCAGATTGGCGTCCTTGAGGTATGAGTTTTAATTGTTGTTGGTTTATTGTATATGGCATCATGAGATATTTAACGATCTGAAAAATATTTATTGTTCCGCTGCGCCACTCTGATATGTTTTTACTAATTTATTTACCTACAGTTCCTTGATCGGTATTTGCACAGTTTTTCTCCTTCTAACCACCTAGATTTCTAAGAATTTATTATTATGAGTGAGAGTTATAATAATAAATTTATTTACTTGAGAGTATATAGTCTAAAAAAAAAAAAAAATAAGCCCTAAGGGTCCTATTTATAATGAATGCACTGGGTGGTTTTCAAATTTAAATAAGCCACTATAAAAAGATTTTTTTCTCTCCTCCCGGGAAGAGCCCCAAAAACTCTGTCACCCTTAGGTCTAAGGAGTTCCAAAATTTGAATTTCAGTCTTAACAAATCTTATGATTTTATTTACATAGATAATATTTCATAACTCCAGTTTAAATTCAAAATAAAATCATGTCAACTTTATTTAAATAAACAATTATGTAATAATCATCTAAGATAAAATCAAATAAGGATAAATTCCTCATCCTCATAGAATGCGCTAACTTTGAAGCATATAAGGATAAGATTTTGCTCAATTCAAATTCAACTAGAATAATCTCTATATTTAATTTAAAATATTTATTTAAATAAGATTCTCTAGATATTAAAATTAATTATTTAAATAATTGATTTATCTATATCTGTTCAAAATTTAAATCAATCTCATATTTATCTCTGTTAGGAATATCCTAAGCAGGAAAGATATTTTAATGTATTTCTTTTATGTGAACTGATTAATAATATATTAGAGGTTATTTATTATATTGCTATATATCTTTATCTTATTTACAAATTAAAGTAAATGTAAACAAATATAATTTACTGACTACTTGTTATTAAACTGTTAAAATATTGCATATAATGGACTTTTGTATGCGAGAAGACAACGTTCTAAAGTAAGCCGTTTAAATCTATAATCTATAGTCTATGCTGTTAGAGTAAGCATCTAACTTATGTTAAGACTATTATATTGTCTAAAGCCAATTGGAGAAACAGCTTGTCTTGACTATGTAGGAAAAATCGGCAAAATTACATAGTGGAATTACAAAAATTTTTTGGAAGATTGTTAAAAAGCTCATGATATCATAGACAATAAATATACAATAATCAATTATACCTTCAGAGGAAATTCTAAGAATGTCGAGGGAGTGACCAGGGGGCTTCAACCAATTAGCCTTCTCTACTATTCTTCAATTTTAGGACGGCGGATTGTATGGGCACTCGGATCCTTGATCGGTATACTAGCACGGCTTGTCACTTTCTGACCACCCAGATCTCTGTTAGGAAATGCCATAAGCATGAAAGACATTTTAATGTATTTCATTTATTTTAAATTGGATAAAATTATATTTAGAAGTTATTCATTCTATTACTGTTTATCCTTATTCTATTTACATGTTAAAGTAAATATAAGCAAATATGCCTCACTGACTGCTTGTGTTAAACTATTAGATTATTGCATACAATGGACTTTTGTATGCGAGAAGACAATGTTCTAAAGTAAGCACTCTAAATTATGGTTTGTAGTCTATGGGGTTAGACTGAGCATCTAACTCATGTTAAGATTATTATGTTGTCTAAAGACATGGTGTGGGCAGTTTGTCTTGACTATCCGGGGCATACACTCCCAAGTAAAGACATAGATATGTTGTTTGGTGGTGACATATTAAACTGGGACTAAAGCGTGATTTATCTGCGTAATTCGCTATGAGTGGATTAATCTGCTTTTGACATTCATGATGTAATAACCTTAATCTTGAGTAGATGAACTACTTCATATTTATGACTTATGTACTTTGATGTTCCAATAGCTAAAACGTCTCAAAGGTAGTAAGCTTATAGACCGGCTCATTAGGTGTATGAATTGTATACGATGGAGGGTTTGTTAATAGATATTGGAATCATAACTCTAATGAGGAGTTAAGAGTATCATCTTAAAGGTATTATATTGGATGTAAAAATGGACAAGGCCTTGGGCTATCTGCTAGGCGGATGACTTCTTATTCACATATGGTGAATAATCATTTTCTTATTTGGTAGTATAATGGAACTTTAAGATAACTTGATCAGTAGGTTGAATGGACTTTGACCTAAAGCTGATCATGGATATCATATAAGGGTTTTGCATAAATGACAAGGTCATTAGACAATAGTTTGTCATAGGCTTTTGTAATACGATATATAATTGGGAGTTTAGTTTCAAGTTTATAGTAGTATGATTCTGAAATTAGTGATCATATGATTGAGTTGTTTGGTATAGAACAATGATCATATGGATTCATGGGAGCCCAATTATATACGTCCAAGTGGTCCCTCTACTAGCTCCACATAATTCCTTAACGGATGGCAAATTGATCGAGGTATACTAGTTGACTTGTTGTCTTTGCATGGATATAGGTAGTGTGTTCATAGGATAAGGGTAGAAGACAAGATTCTCTTCTAATTAAATTGGAATTTTGTTTTGAATAAGAGATTACACAATTATTCGAATTCCAAATAAAGTTGCCATCATTTTATTTGAATTTGAGTTAGAGTTGTGGAAAATTATCCATGAGGGCAAAATTTGAAATTCAAGTTTTTTTGTGGAGTGTGAAAATTTGAATTTGAAATTTAAAATTTAAATTTTGAATTTGAAATTTGAATTTGAAATTTTAAATTTTGAATTTGAAATTTGAATTTGAAATTTAAATTTGAAATTTGAATTTGATATTTGAATTTGAAATTTAAATTTGAAATTTGTATTTGAAATTTGAATTTTTGAAATTTGAACTTTGAAATTTGAATTCAAATTTTGAATCACAATCCAAGTGGTAACCGAATTTTATTGTAGATAAATCCACTTGATAAATTTGGTTTTCTTGTGGATAAAGGAGAGAAAGATCTTGTTTGAGTCCTACTTGAATTTTGAATCCTAATTCCTCCAAAAGTGGCCGAATTTGTTGAATGGATTTCACCTTCGGAGTTTTCGGTTTTTATGGATAAGGATGGAGGAGAATTCAAGTCACAATCCTATTTAAATTTTGAGTCTTTCCCTCACATGGCGCAACCGAATTTCTCTATGGATAATGCTAAGGGAGAATCCGTTTTTTTGTGGATAAGGGTGAGATGAAATTCAAGTTAAAAATCCTATTTAAATTTTGATTCTCCTCACACTTGAATGGCTGAATCTAGACATGTTTTTTAGCCTAAGGGAAATCAGTTTTAGTGGATAAATGAGAAGATAAAATTCAAGTTAAAATCCTATTTGAATTTTGAATACAAAATCTTCTAAGGTTGCCAAATCTTCCCATGTTTTTGGCCTATAGAGAATTCAGATTTTGTGTGGAAAAAGGGAGAGAAAATATTCTCTTGGTCCAATTCAAATTCAAGGGATCACCTTCTGCAAATCTATAAATAGGGGTCCTTCCTCCTCAGTTCTTTTAGACCACAAATTTTCAGTTGAGCAGGCTTATTGTTCCATTAATCACTGTGACAATAAGTTCTTAAGAAATTTGGGTGGTCGAAAGAAAACTAGCAGTGCTAGTATACCGATTGAGAATCCGAGTGCCCACACACTCTGCCATCCGGGGATTAGAGAATAATAGAGAATGTTAGTTAGTTGAAGCCCTCCGGTCATTCTCCTCCTGCATCCTTGGCATCCTCAGAAGGTATAAATTTATTGTTATTAGTTTATTGTACATGACATTACAAGATATTTAACGATCTTGAAAAAATTTTTGTAATTCTGCTGTGCAATTTTTTTATCGATTTTTCCTACAATCTCTATAAGAACTTATTGTTATGGTGATTTGTGTAATAATAAGCCTACTTACCTGAGAGTGTATGGTCTAGAGAGACCAGGAGTGGAAGGACCCCTATTTATTATATTACATGAGGTGACCTTTTGAATTTTGAATTGGACCAAGAGAAGATTTTCTCTCCTATTCCTCATGAAAAACCAATTCTCTTTATAGGCCAATAACAAGGTTGAATTCGGCCACCTAAAAGAGAAGGGGATTCAAAATTCAACCAGGATTAAAACTTGAATTTTATCTCATCTATATACTTAAAAATCAATCCCCTTTAGGCCAAGAACTTGGTTAGATTCATCCACACCAAGGGAAAGAAGGATTCAAAATTTAAATAGGATTCAAACTTAAAATTCCTCTCCTTCTTATTCACAAAAAACCAATTCTCACCTAGGGTATATCCCTACAAAAATTTGGCTGCCTTTTGTGAGAGAGGGATTCAAAATTTAAGTAGGATTCAAACAAGATTTTCCTCTCCCTTATCTATAAGAAAACCGACTCCTCCTAGGAGTTTTCTTCCTAATGGAATTTAGTCAATACTAGGTTTGTGATTCAAAATTTGAATTCAAATTTTAAACTCCACAAACCATTTGAATTTGATTCACATGGATAATTTTACACAACTCTAATTCAAATTCAAATATAATCATGGTAACTTTATTTGAAATTCAAATAATTATGTAATCTTTTATCCAAAATAAAATTCAAATTCAAATAGGAGAGAATCTTGTCTTCTACCCTTATCCATATGGGTGCCACCTTTAGGTTGTGCAAGGACAAGATTTTGTTCGATTCAAATTCAAATAGGATTCAAATTTCAAATATGTATTTTAAGACAAGATTTTCAAAATTCAAATTAATTACATATTTGAATTTCAAATTCAAATACAATTAATTTAAATTTCAAATTTTATAATCCAAAATAAATATTAATTAAATATTTATTCCATTTATTGAATAATATAAAATTGCAATTTTATCCCTCCAGCACACAAAGAAAAATGCCTACACCCTATGAGAGGGTGATCCGGATTTTTCTCTTTACTAAATGCAAGACAACAAGCCAATAAGTATGCTTAGACCAATTACCATCTGTTAAGGAATTATATGAAGCTAGTAGAGGGATCAATTGGACATATATAATCTAGCTCTTGTGATTCCATGTGATCATTGTTCTATGTCAAACATCTCAATCACATGATCACTAATTTCAGAGTCACATCACTATAAACCTGAAACTAAACTCATAATTATATAACGTATTACGCAAGCCAGTGATAAGCTATCATCCAATGATATTGTCATATATGCAAAACCCTCATATAATATCCATGATCAGCCTTAGGTCAAAGTCTGTTCAACCTACTGATCAAGCTATCTTAAAGTTCTATTATACTACCGAATAAGAAAATGATTATTCACCATATGTGAATCAGAAGTTATTTGCTAGGTAGATAACTTAAGGCCTTATTCATTTTTACATCCAGTATAACGCCTTTAAGAGGATACCCTTTACTCCTTATTAGAGCTATGATTCCAATATCTGTAAACAAACCCTCTATCGTATACAAGTCATGTACATAATAAATCGTTCTATAAGCTTACTACCTATAAGATGCTTTAGCCATTAGAACATCAAAGAATATAAGTCATATATATGAAGTGATTCATCTACTCAGGATTAAGGTCATTGCATAATGAACTTAAAAAATGACACGATCCACTTAAGCGGACTACGCATATCAATTACACTTTGGTCCTGGTCTAATATGTCACCACCAAGTAACATATCTATGTCTCTACTCGGGGGGTCAAAGTTTCAGACAATCAAGACAAATCGTTCCCAATTGGCTTTAGACAACATAATAGTCTTAATATGAGTTAGATGCTCGGTCTAACCCCATAGACTATGGACCATAATTTAGACTGCTTATTTTAGAATTTTGTCTTCTTGCATACAAAAATCCATTGTATGCAACATTTTAACAATTTAACATAAGCAATCAGTGAGCCATATTTGCTTATATTTATTTTAACATGTAAATAAATTGAGGACAAAAAGTAATATAATGAATAACTTCTAAATATAATTTTACTATCCAGTTCAAAATAAAAGAAATACATTATAATGTCTTTTTCGTTAAGGACACTCCTAACAATCTCCCACTTGCCCTAAGCCAATAGATGTCCCATATTTTGCATCTACATCGCCTCAATATACCTTTCAAAGTTTCTAGGTACCAAAGTCTTAGTAAAGGGTCAATAATGTTGTCCTCGGAAGCAACCTTACATACATCTACTAGTCTTGCCTCCACATACCCTCTTATTATATGGTACCTTCGATCTATGTGCTTTGTCCTCTTGTGGTGCCTAGATTCCCTTGTATTGGTAATCATCCTACTATTATCATAATAAAGTGTGGTAGCTTTGTCAACACCCAGAATGACCTCAAGGTCTCTAAAGAACTTGCGGAGCTAAATCACTTCTTTAAATGCATCAGTCGCAACCACATATTCAGCTCCATCATAGAGTTAGTAGTGCAACCCCCTTTCATGCTTCTCCACACAATGGCGCCTTCTCCAAGCAAGAACACTAATCTTGAAGTCGACTTCCTCGAATCCTTATAAGTCTAGAAATCTAAGTCTGTATATCCTACAAGTGTTAGGTCTCCTCCAAAATATACTAGAATATAATCCCTCGTTCTCTTAAGATACTTAAGTATATACTTCATGGCTTGCTAGTGCTTACTTCTAGGATTCGCTTGATATTGATTTACCATACCTACTGTAAAACAAATATCTAGACGAGTATAAAGCATAGTGTACATAAGGCTACCCACAGCAGATGTATAAGGGACCTTACTCATACGCTCTCTTTCTTCCAATGTCTTAGGACATTCATCTAATGAAAGAGTTAGTTCGACAATAGAAGGCTGTGAGCTTTTCTTTGCCTCTTGTATTACATATTTTTCAATTATTTTGTCTTTTTATGAAGCCCGGGATAATGTTATCATTTTGTTCTTTTAATCTCTTAAGAGACAAATGCCTAGAATATAATTAGTTTCTCTCAAGTCCTTCAAATCAAACTGTTGGTGTAACCAAAGTTTAATCGATAATATGTTCCCTATATCATTCCCAATGAGTAGTATATCATCAACATAGAGCACTAGAAAGACTACTTTTCCATCCTTAACATGTTTATAAACATAAGGTTCATCAACATTCTGCTCAGAACTGAATGTTTTGATCGCTTGATCAAACCTTTGGTTCTATAAGCAAGATGCTTGCTTTAATCCATATATGGATCTAAGTAACTTGTAAACTTTTCTCTCATGGCATTTTACCACAAAGCCTTCAGGCTATACCATATAAATACTTTCCTCAAGATGGCCACTCAAGAATGCCGTCTTGATATCCATTTTTCAGATCTCATAATCGAGAGCCGCAGCAATAGACAGAAGAATGTGGATAAAGTTCAGCATCGCAATAGGTGAAAAGGTTTAATCGTAATCGACTTCAACCTTTTACGTGTATCCCTTTGCCACATGTCTAGTCTTGAAAGTTTCAACTCCCCTTTCTGCATCCCTTTTTATTTTGTAGACCCACTTGCACCTAATGGGTTTGATCCCATCCGGCAGGTCTAAAAGTTCCCAAATAAAGTTGGATTTCATAGAATCTATTTCATTGTTTATGGCCTGTTTCCAAGATTTAGAATCAACATCATTTATAGCTTCATCATAAGTGATCGGATCATTATCATGTTCATGAGCTTTGGCTTGGTATATCTCAGCATCATACATGAAGAAATCAAGTTTCCTTAAAACCCTCTTACCATGATGAAGCACCATAAACTATTGATCGTTTACAGGTCTTTCACTAGAACTAGGACTTGTGTCCAAGACCGAAATCTATGGAGTAGTTTTACCACCCAATAACTTTTTTAGCACCATTTTACTTCGAGGCTTAAAGTCATTCATATGACTCCTCCAGGAATGTCGCATGGGTTGAAACAATGACTTTCTGTTCCTTTTGGTTGTAGAACAGTCATCCTTTAGTTCCCTTAGGATACCCTACAAATATGCACAATTCTTATCGCAGCTCCAACTTCTTCACATCCCCATCCACTACATGTGCCGGGCGGCTCTATATTCTCATATGTCTAATGGAGGGCTTCCTGCCTCGCCACAATTCATACTTAGTCCTAGGAATTGATTTACTTGGAACTTGGTTCAGGATATAGCATGCTGTTTGTTGTGCATATCTCCAGAATGATAACGATAGTGTTGAATAACTCATCAAAGATCGTACCATATCCAATAAGGTCCTATTTCTTCTTTCGGTTACACTATTCTGTTGTGGAGTACTAGGCACAGTCAATTGAGATAGTATTTTATTATCTACAAGATATCCTAGAAATTCATTGGATAGGTATTCGCTACCTCGATTAGATTGAAGTGTCTTTATGGATTTACCCAATTGCTTTTCCACTTCCGCATGATATTCTTTGAACTTGTCAAAGGATTTGCTCTTGTAGTGCATTAGGTACACATATCCATACCTCAAGTAATCATCCATAAAGGAGACATAAAACTTGAACCCTCCTCATGCAATGACATTTATGGGGCCACACACGTTGGCGTGTAAAATTTCTAAAAGTTCTTGAGCCCTTATACCTTTAGCTCTAAAAGATCTCCTGGTTATCTTACCTTCAAGACAAGATTCACATTAAGGAAGATGTACCTCCTTTAGAGTTTTCAAAGGACTGTCTTTCACCAACCTTATATGATCAAGTCTTAAATACCATAGGTACACCTTATTAGAGTGAGAAACATTTAACCTTTTAGAGTTATCTATTAATTCGGTGTCAAGCAATGAGTACATCTTAGGTTTGACCAAATAAAGGTTCGCTTTCATCCATCTAGAACATATAAAAGACTTATTTTTGTGAATATCAACTCTTTTATTAAAAGAAACTGAATAAGAATCTTTTATTAAACAAGTTACCGATATAAGATTCCTCCTAAAATTAGGAACATAAAAACAGTTATTCAATAGAATAAACCTAAATTCATCAAAATAAAGATATAGGTCTCCCACTGCCTCAGCCACCACCAAGCTCCTGTTTCTAGTCCGTAACGAGAGGCTCTTATCATGTAGACTTCTCGTTTTCACGAACCCCTGTAAAAAAATACAAACATGATTAGTAGGGCTCGAATCAATGACGCAAGCATCTTTTGATTCTTCCACCAAACACGCTTCTTAATAATGAAGTTCCTTACCTTTCTTGCCTTTAGTGACTAGGAATTCTTAGTAAGCTTTCTTGAAGTGACCTACCTTCCCACAGTAGAAGCATTTAGACTTTTTAAGGTCCTTGGACTTCTTATTCTTTTTCTTCTTCTTCCCATCCAAGACAGGAGGAATAGATAAACTAGAAGCCGCCTGCTTCTTCTTTGGCTTCTTCTTTTTCCTAGAGAGTTTAGAAGATTCTGCCAAGTTGGCCTCTCCCCTAGGTTAGACGATATCCCTATCCTTGATTATCCGCTCATAGGCTTGGAGTTGCTTTATGAGCTTGATGAGTTCGAACTCCCTTGTCGCCAGATTGTATGCAGTTTTAAATCCCACAATATCCTTTGATAGAGTTTTAAACACCATCTCGATTTGGGTATTATAGTCTAGCTCTGTGCCATTTTCAGTAGCTTCAGCAAAGAACCCTATATGCATGAGCATATTATCCTTCACCAGAGTACCTACCTTCTGCCTAGAGTTCATGATGCTTGTGGTAGCAGATTGTCAAGCCAATTTCTCTTGGCCTCCTAACATGTCCTCTAAGTTTTCCATGATCTCCCTAGTAACTTGGTAAGTTTTATGTTACTTTTGTAAATCACTCATCATGCTAGTTAGAATGTAATACCGAGCTATCTCATTAGATTCTCTCCAATGAGTATAGGCAACTGGGACTTCCTCAAGTGGCATATCAGGTTTGCGCCTTGGTGGGCATGGTTCGTCTAGTACAAACTTATGTCTCTCACAGTTGAGAACTGTTACCAGATTCCTTTTTCAGTCTTTATAATTATCATCGTTAAGTTTGTTTTCAGTAAGTATTAAAATAAGAGGTGTCAGTGATATTTTGAACTAAAATAAAATTATACGAGAACATCATTACAAAACCCAAGTAAATATAAGGAAAAATTTAGCAAACAAAATATACAAATATATTCCTACATGAAACTTGAAAAACATGCAGCATTGTAGGGGTAATTCTCAGCACCTATTACCCCAAGCCATCGAAGGGTGCTCATGTGACAAACCGGAAAATCCCAACAGTGCTACCTAGGATTAAACTAGGTTTTTCTAAGAATTTTTGTAAATAGAATGTGAAAGAACACTATGTTTATAAATAAACATATAATAGTAATAATAATAATAAATAAATGTTTTGGAGGATTTGAAATCTCCAAAAAAAAAATGATTAAAGAATAAAGTTCATGATTGAGAAAGTGATTTCGGACCAAAACGTTCAAAATGGAGTGGTTTCGGTATCTGAAAAAGATAAGGTATAAGAAATGACAAGTCAAAGCAAAGATAAGACAAGATAAGTGTTTTAGGGTTTTTAAGAGTTTCAAGATTGAATTAGATCAAACTAATAGCATGGATGGCTAGATATGTCCTCCGGTGCACTCCCCCAGAAATTTCGTTATTCAAGGAAAAACGAAGATGCTATTTAGAAACAAAAAATCCCAAGAGATTACTTTAGGTAAACCAAGATTGGGGAAACAGATGAAAATTTATAGTTTTGATTGTTAGTCAAACGACAGTATAATAAGGCAAACGATTGCACAGGAGGCACTAGAAATCCGCCTATGCGATTTCGATAAATTTTCGTTTAGTTTGACTTTTGGTCAAACTTTGATTCCGAATTAATATAATGAGGACAAAATAGATGATGTCATAATTGATTTATTTCTTTTAAAGAAATGTGGTAGTTGGATCCAATGGTTATGGTAAAAGGTAATTTTGATAAGGAAATATGCAGTATCAAGAAATTGGTCAAGATGACCTTTTCTTGATATAAAACTGATATATTTAGATTCAGTATGCTCAAATTAGTCAACTGAGCATAAAAAGTAATTTTTGATTAGGAAATATGCAGTATCAAGAAATTAGTCAAAATGATCTTTTCTTGATATAAAACTGATATATTTGAAATCAGCATGCTCAAATTAGTTAATTGAACACAAAAGGTAATTTTGATCGGGAAACATGTAGTACCGGAAAACTGGTCAAGATGACATCGGATGAAAATAAAACTGATATATTTAGGTTCAGCACGCCCAAATTAGCCAGGATATCCTATGTTGAGATTTTGGACAAAAAAAGTATATATAAGGGCAAAAAATCAAAAAATTTCAAAAAAGGCCCATAATTTTCTCTCACTTCTCTTTTTTCCCCTACACGAAAATGAATAGTAATCGACCACCGGAAACAGTGTCTGTTTTCGACATCGCTGGTCTCGTTGGAAAGCTCTTGCCAAGCTGAGTCCAACAGTGGGTCGACGCGACAGAACGGTCACCGGAGGAAGCCGCACGCGCCGCCCAACTTCGCCGGAGGTCGAGAAATTCGCAAAGCCGGATCTCCGCTGTCTGACCTCCAATCAAGGTGATTCCGGTCTCAAAAGTTTCGTGGTGAGGAGTAGAACAAAACCTAAGCTTCATTTCGACTCAACAGTTGTCGGATCATGCCACCCAAGATCACGTCGTCACTGCCGTGAAACTCATTGTTTCTGGTGGAGGTGAGCGACACCGCCCAGCTGGAAACGTTCAGAATGATGTGACCAAGTAAAGCCCCAAGCCAATTTTGAGAATCAACACCGAAACGGCAGAGAACCAACCTCGCCGATGTCATCCGTTGTTCGAGGGGTTGTTTCCGATGATGGGAGCTTCGAATCGAGAAATTGACACCGGATTTTTGTTCCTCGCGTCGAGATCTATGTTTTGGTACCAAGTTTGGCCTATGCTGCCGTCGATCAATGGAGGTCAACACCGATCAACAATGACCAGAACCCCAAAATTTGAAGAATGGCTCGTTGGCCTATTTTTGATGTTCCAGACACATCTGTGACGTCGGAATTGCAAGATGGAATTTCAAACGTTAAGAACGGTGAATCAAAGTTTGTACGTGCGAGATCGAATGGCTCCGTCGATCACCGATTGCAGTTAACCTACCCGATGGATGTTGTTGAATGACTCCGGTAGTGATTTCAACTATTTTAATTCATTAATTTATTAATTGAGATGATTAAATGTTAACTATGGACTATTTATATGAAAAATGGTCGAATAAGAAAATGTGTGTAATGTGAAGATTTTTACGTAAAAAGTATGAATTTTTACGTAAAAAGTATGAATTTTTACGTAAAAATTATGAATTTTTACGTAAAAATTAGGCTTTTGGTATAGTATGTGGTAAATTAGAATAGGATAGATGGTTTTGAGGCGTTTCCTAAACGCTAGGAACCCAAAAATTAAACGAAAATACTGTCGAAATTTCCAAAACGGCACAAAGGGGTATTTAAGGAAACAAGGGGTAAAATGTGGTCGGCATGGAAACCCGAGCCCCTCGGTGACCTAGGGTCAGAATAGTGCCACCAAAGAGTTGGTGAATAGTAAACCAAGAAATGGCGGCAAATGATGCCGTAAAAATTTAGTAAAGCTTAAGAAAAATTATTTTATGATTTTTGGACTTAGAAAACCTAGTCTAAGCATTAAAATGACAAAATTCATGGTGAAGGCAAGTACTATTCACGTAAATAGTACTATTCACGGTCAAAATTACTATTCATGTCAAAGTTACTATTCATCATCATTTTAGCAAAAGTTGACAGAAAGGCTAGAAATGGGATTTTAGACCCCTAAGTTCATGATTAAGAAATTAAACATAGAATGATTACGTTTTAATAAGTTTTATGTATAAAGTAAAGATTTAAATAACCGTAATTATTTCGGTTATAGGAACTCGATCCAGGCGCGACAAAAGAACGTCTTTGGATCTAGAAGCGAAGAAAGAGATATGAGCAATAGTATAGGTAAGTACAGACATTTAATTATCTACTTACAAACTAACTTGCCATAGGATTGTGTTATGATGTGTTGTTGTGAAATGAAGTTACAAAATGTTTTTTTTCAAAAGAAATGTTTATAAGTGATAAAAAGTTTTTGATTAAGCTTTATATAAAAGTTGTCTTTATGACATGTGACATGATAATCTAATATGTTCACAAATTTAGAAAAATATGAAAAGCTAAAGTAAAGAAAGATAAATTTAAGCAAGATAATAAGACTGAAATGTAAGGTTGGCATACCGACCTCCCCATATGTGAGGTTTAAGAATAGCCTCCACCCTAGAAGTGTGGTGCTACCGCAAGAATAAGGTAGTTAATGGCTTAACGTGCTACCCTAAGTGTGGTAGTGTAAAGATTGACCTTGGGGTTGATTAGTGCGTCGCTTCCCCTTCCCCCACTGGTCTGCGCACATTAGGTACGTCCAACCATGGCCCAAAAGTGAAAGATAAAGAAAGTAAAGAAAAGACAAGTAAAAAAAAAAAGCAAAGAAAAAGATAAGTAAAGATAAGTAAAGTAAAGAAAAGAAAAGTAAAGAAAAAAAAAAAGAACAGAAAAATATGAAAGAACAGAAAGAACAATGAGAAAGAAGAAAAAAAATTAACCAAGCATAATCTGACTAACCTTTGTTGTTAGTTGATGTGTTTAAGCAAAGTTTTAAATGTATATTATGTTTACGTAAAGTTTTAGCTTGTATATATGAACATATAATGTTTTATGTGTACGTTTGTACTTACTGATCTCTAGCTCACTAGTCGGTTCGCAATGTAGGTAACAAGAGTAAGCTGCATGCATTATGAGGAAAGGAACTGATGGGCTGGCAGACAGATTTCCAGAGTGTTATGGGGTGGGTTATGGTTTCACTATGATTTTCCGCTGCCATAAAAAGAAAATGTAAATGTAATGTATAGAAAAGAGATGAGGTTTAATGTAAGTTATGTTAGGAAATGCCCTAAGTATTAGAGACATTTTGATGTATTCATTTTGAACTGGATAATAAAATTATACTTAGAGGTTATTCATTACATTGCTATCTGTCCTCGTCTTATTTACATGTTAAAGTAAATGTAAGCAAATATGGCTCACTGACTGCTTGTGTTAAAACTGTTAGAACGTTGCATGCAATGGACTTTTGTATGCGAGAAGACAATGTTCTAAAGTTAGCAGTCTAAACTATGGTCTGTAGTCTATGGGGTTAGACCGAGCATCTAACTCATGTTAAGACTATTATGTTGTCTAAAGCCTTAGAGGGGACGGTCTGTCTTGACTGTCTGGAGCTGGACTCCCAAGTAGAGACATGGATATGTTGCTTGGTGGTGACATATTAGACCGGGACTAAAGCGTGATTGATCTACGTAGTCCGCTATGAGTGGATCAATCTGCTTTTGACATTCATTGTGCAATAACCTTAATCCTGAGTAAATGAACTACTTCATGTATATGACTTGTGTACTTTGATGTTCCAATGGCTAAAGCGTCTCAGAAGTAGTAAGCTTATAGACCGGTTCGTTGGGTGCATGACTTGTATACGATGAAGGGTTTGTTTGCAGATATCGGAATCATAGCTCTGAGGAGTTAAAGGTATCCTCTTAAAGGCATTGTACTGAATGTGAAAATGGACAAGGCCTTGGGTCGTCTGCTGGGCGGATGACTTCTTATTCACATATGGTGAATAATCATTTTCTAGATTCGGTAGTATAATGAAACTTTAAGATAGCCTGATCAGTAGGATTAAACGGACTTTGACCTAAGGCTGATCATGGATATCATATGAGGGTTTTGCATATATGACAAGGTCATTGGATGGTAGCTCGTCACAGGCTTACGTAATACGGTATATAATTGGGAGTTCAGTTTCAGGTTTATAGTGGTGTGACTCTGAAATTAGTGATCATATGATTGAGTTGTTCGGTACAGAATGATGATCATATGGAATCACGGGAGCCCGATTATATATGTCCAATCAGTCCCTCTACTAGCTCCACATAATTCCTTAACGTTTGGCAAATTGATTTGTGTATGCTATTGACTAGTTTATTATGCATGGATGGTGATGACACAGGATTAGGATGGTAGACAAGATTCTCTCCGGTTGGATTCAGATTTTGTTTTGGATAATAGAGTACACAATTATTTGAACTCCAAATAAAGTTGCCATGATTTTATTTGAGATTGGATTGGAGTTGTAGAAAATTATCCATGAGAACAAGAATATGAAACACAACCGTTTTGTGGAATTTGAAATTTGAATTTTGAAATTTGAAATTTGAATTTTGAAATTTGAAATTTGAATTTTGAATTTGAAATTTGAATTTGAAATTTGAATTTGAAATTCGAATTTGAAATTTGAATTTGAAATTTAAATTTGAAATTTGAAATTTGAAATTTGAAATTTGAATTTGAAATTTGAATTTGAAATTTGAATTTGAAATTTGAAATTCAAATTTTGAATCACAGTCCAAGTAGGATTCGAATTTGTTGTGGAAAATCCACAAGGTTTGAAATTCGAATTTGAGTTGGATTTGGAGAGGATAATCTTGTTAGAATCCTACTTGAATTTTGAATCCAAATCCCAACAAATAAGGGATGAAATTTTGAGGATAATCCTCATGAAAGATTTCGGATTTTGTGGATAAGATTCAAGGGAATATTCAAGCTTCAATCCTAGTTGAATTTGGTTTCTCTCTCCTCCTAAAAGTGGCCGAAATTTTGGATCCCTAATCCTAGGAAATTCGGTTATTTTTGGATAAGGTTAAGATGAGATTTTGCTTGAGAAATCCTAGTGGAATTTTGATTCTCCCTTATCCTAAAAGTGGCCGAAAATTTGGAGGATTTTCTCCTTGTGAATTTCGGATTTTTTGGTTGGAAAAGGGAGATAAAATTCTAGCTAAAATCTTGTTAAGATTTGGATTGGATTTATCTAGAAAAACCGAATTTAATTGTGGAGATTCTCCCTTGGAAAATTCAGATTTTTTGGGTTTGGATAAGGGAAAATATCTTTTCCTAGTCCAATTCAAATTCAGAGATTCACCTCATGCAGGTCTATAAATAGAGGTCCTGCCACTCCAGTTCTCTGAGACCACAGACTCTCAGGTGAGCAGGCTTATTGTTGCACAGCTCATCGTGACAATAAAGTTCTTTAGAGATCTGGGTGGTCGGAAGAAGACTAGCAGTGCTAGCATACCGATCGAGGTTCAGAGTGCCCACACACTCAGCCATTCGGGAATTGGAGAATAGTAGAGAAGGCTAGTTGGTTGAAGCCTCCGGTCACTCTCCTCCTGTTCATTGGCGTCCTTGAGGTATGAGTTTTAATTGTTGTTGATTTATTGTATATGGCATCATGAGATATTTAACGATCTAAAAATTTTTTTTTGTTCCGCTGCGCCACTCTGATACGTTTTTACCGGTTTATTTTCCTACAAGTTAAGTTAATGAAGTATTTCAATTACGTTTTTGAAAACTCATATGTTTAAATCAAGTTCTAAAAGAAAAAAAAATTTATCAGTAATTTTCCAAACATCGTTTCCGTAAGTAAGTTTAAATACCAAGTATAATATGGTAAAGTTCAATAATATAAGAAATGAGTATGTTAAAGAAAGTATTTTTTTAAAGTACTTTTAAAGAATGAAGTTAAGTGAAAAGTTTAAAGAAGGTAAGAAAAATATAAGAAGTAAAGTAAGTATGCCAAGTGAAGAAGAGTAAAGTCAAGAAGAGTAAAGTTAAGAGAACTAAAGTTAAGAAGAGCAAGTTAAAGAGTAAGTTTAAGTTTAAAGTTAAGGTATCTAGAGAGAGGCATGCTTACACAAGTGGTATCAGAGTAAACTTTCAATGACCCTCCATGACATTTCAAGTATCTGCTTCTGCATAGTCCAGGTAAGTTAGTTTTATTTTTATTTTGTAAATGTTTATTTATTAAAGATAATATTTTACAGTAATGAGATGATGAAATCTATAATGATGAGGATAAGATGAAGAGATGATGAAGGCACTATATGTAAAATCACGACCGTGCAGTGCTAAAGAACTGCTCAGAGTGAGAACGTGGATTGCTGCCCGATTTGTACCTATCATCATGGCTAGTTGTCCACTAAGTTTTGAGTGGCAGACATTACTCCTACACTCCATGAGAATGTCAGGACTGGTTTCATGCTATTAAGATGATTCCCCGATTGTACGCCATTGATCAGGATAACTGAATCCTGTTGACTGTTGATATCTTTCAAGAAGATACTCTCGTGTGTATTAGGATTCTTCGTTCTAGATGCAATAGGGGCTTAACTGGGCCGAGTTTCGCCATACCATGATTGAGCAAATCTTCGAGAGATGTCTAGCATCAGTCCCAATTTCTTGTTTCTTATGGGCAAGCGGGGAAGTAAAACAGCCTAAGTTCCCTAGAGTTGTGAATATACGAGAATTTGTTCATCAGACTGAGAGACTCCAGCTGATGTCTGGTGACATAGTTCTAACGTATGCTGTGTACTACAAGAAACTAATATGGACTTCTACAACACATGTTGAAGAAGGCATATGACGAAACCAAGGCAGGCAGGAGAAGAACGATGGAGAAAAAGAGATGTTGCCAAACAGAATTAGAAGAACAATTAAGCAAAAAGAGTAGCAAGCCTAATGGAAATGGGAATCAGAATGTTAAGAATGCTCAGTATAGATAGCTGTGCTCTACCACACGTAAAGTTTTCCCCTAATGTTAAAGAGGCCACGTGGAAAGAAGAAAAAGAAAAGAAAGACAAGTACCCCCACTAGTTCTAATTTTTGAGGACGAAAATTTTTAAGGAGGAGTGATTGTGACAGACCGGAAAATCCTAACAGTGCTACCTAGGATTAAGCAAGGTTTTTCTAAGAATTTTTGTGAATAGAATGTGAAAGAACACTATGTTTATAAATAAACAGATAATAGTAATAATAATAATAAATAAATATTTTGGAGGATTTGAAATCTAAAAAAAAATGATTAAAGAATAAAGTTCATAATTGAGAAAGTGATTTGGGACTAAAACGCTTAAAATGGAGTGGTTTCGGTATCCGAAAAAGATAATATATAAGAAATAGCAAGTCAAAGCAAAGATAAGACAAGATAAGTGTTTTATGGTTTTTAAGAGTTTCGAGATTGAATTAGATCAAACCGATAGCACGGATGGCTAGATATGTCTTCCAGTGCACTCTCCCCGAAATTTCGTTATTCAAGGAAAAACAAAGATGCTATTTAGAAACAAAAAATCCCAAGAGATTACTTTAGGTAAACCAAGATTGGGGAAACAGACAAAAATTTACTGTTTTGATTGTTAGTCAAAGGACAGTAGAATAAGGCAAACCGATCACACAGGAGGCGCTAGAAATCCGCTTATGCGATTTCAATAAATTTTCGTTTAGTTTGACTTTTGGTCAAACTTTGATTCCTAATTAATATAATGAGGACAAAATAGATGATGTCATAATTGATTTATTTCTTTTAAAGAAATATGGTAGTTGGATTCAATGGTTATGGTAAAAGGTAATTTTGATCAGGAAATATGCAGTATCAAGAAATTGGTCAAGGTGACCTTTTCTTGATATAAAACTGATATATTTTGATTCAGTATGCTCAAATTAGTCAATTGAGCATAAAAAGTAATTTTTGATTAGGAAATATGTAGTATCAAGAAATTGATCAAGACGACCTTTTCTTGATATAAAATTGATATATTTGGAATCAGCATGCTCAAATTAGTTATTGAGCACAAAAGGTAATTTTGACAAGAAAACATGCAGTATCAGAAAACTGGTCAAGATGACCTCAGATGAAAATAAAACTGATATATTTGGGTTCAGCACGCCCAAATTAGCTAGGATAGCCCATGTTGAAATTTTGGACAAAAAAAGTATATATAGGGCGAAAAATCAGAAAATAAAAACCCATAATTTTCTCTCACTTCTCTTTCCTCCCCCTACATGAAAATGAACAGTAACCAACCACCGGAAACAGTGTCCGTTTTTGACACCGCCAATTCCATTAGAAAGCTCTCGCCGAGCTGAGTCCAATGGTGGGTCAACGTGACAGAATGGCCGCCAAAGGTAGCCGCACACGCCGCCCAAATTCGCCGGAGGCCGAGAAATTCGCAACGTCGAATCTCTGCCGTCTGACCTCCGATCAAGGTGATTCCAATCCCAAAAGTTTCGTGGCGAAGAGTATAACAAAACCCAAGCTTCATTTCGACTCATCAGTCACCGGATCGTGCCGCCCAAGATCACGCCGTTGCCGCCATGTCGTTGCCATGAAACTCACTATTTCCAACAGAGGTGAGCGATACCGCCCAGCCAGAAACATTCAGAATGATGCAACCAAGCAAAGCCCCAAGCCAATTTTGAGAATCAATGCCGGCACGGCAGAGAACCAACCTCGCCGTCGCCGTCCGTCATTCGAGGGGTTGTTTCTGGTGATGGGAGCCTCGAATCAAGAAATTGACACCTGATTCTTGTTCCTCTTGTCGAGATCTACGTTTTGATACTAAGTTTGGCCCACCCCGCCGCCAGTCAACAGCGACCCGGATCCCAAAATTTGAAAAATGGCCCGTTGGCCTATTTTTGATGTTTCGGACACATCCGCGATGTCGGAATTGCAAGACGAAATTTCAAACGTAAAGAACGGTGAATCAAAGTTTGTACGCGCGAGATCGAACGGCTCCATCAATCGCTGATTAGAGTCAACCTACCCGATAATTGTCGTTGAACTACTCCGGTAGTGATTTCAACTATTTTAATTCCTCAATTTATTAATTGAGATGATTAAATATTAATTATAGACTATTTGCATGAAAAATGGTCGAATAAGAAATGTCTGTAATGTGAATATTTTTATGTAAAAATTAGGTCTCTGGTATAGCCCGTGATAAATTAGAATAGGATAGATAGTTTTGAGACGTTTCCTAAACGCCGGGAACCCAAAAATTAAGCAGAAATGCTGTCGAAATTTCTAAAATAGCACAAAGGGGTATTTGAGGAAACGAGGGGTAGAATGTGGTCGGGATGGAAACCCGAGTCCCCTCGGTGACCTAGGATCAGAATAGTACCATCCAAGAGTCGGTGAATAGTAAACTGAGGAATGGCGGCAAATGATGCCGTAAAAATTTAGTAAAGCCTAAGAAAAATTATTTTATAATTTTGGGCTTAGAAAACCCAGTCTAAGCATTAAAATGACAAGATTCACGGTCAAGGCAAGACTATTCATGTAAATAGTACTATTTAGGATCAAAGTTACTATTCACGTCAAAGTTACTATTCATCATCATTTTGGCAAAAGTTGACGGAAAATGCTAGAAACGGGATTTTAGACTCTTAAGTTCATGATTAAGAAATTAAACGTAGAATGATTACATTTTAATAAGTTTTATGTATAAAGTAAAGATTTAAATAACCGTAATTATTTCAGTTATAGAAACCCGATCCAGACGCGACAAAGGAACGTCTGTGGATCTAGAAGCGCTGAAAGAGATACGAGCAAAAGTATAGGTAAGTGCAGACATTTAATTGTCTACTCATGAACTGACTTGCTGCAGGATTGTGTTATGATGTGTTGTTGTGAAATGAAGTTACAACATGTTTCTTTTCAAAAGAAATGTTTATAAGTGATAAAAAGTTTTTGATTAAACTTTATATAAAAGTTGTGTTTTGTGACATGTGACATGTGACATGATAATCTAACATGTTCACAAAGTTAGAAAAACATTAAAAGCTAAAGTAAAGAAAGATAAATATAAGCGAGATAATAAGACTGAAATATAAGGTTGCCGTACCGGCCTCCTCAGATGTGAGGTTTAAGAATAGTCTCCACCCCAGAAGTGTGGTGCTACCGCAAGAATAAGGTAGTTAATGACTTAATGTGCTACCCCAAGTGTAGTAGTGCAAAGATTAACCTTGGGATTGATTGGTGGGTCGCTACCCCTTCCTTCACTGGTCTGCGTGTATTAGGTACGTCCAACCATAGGCTCACAAGTGAAAGATAAAGAAAGTAAAGAAAAGATAAGTAAAAAAAAAAAAAGCAAAGAAAAAGATAAGTAAAGATAAGATAAGTAAAGATAAGAAAAGTAAAGAAAAAAAAAGAACAGAAAGAACAATGAGAAAGAAGAAAAAAAAATTAAGCAAGCATAATCTGACTAACCTTCGTTGTTAGTTGATGTGTTTAAGCAAAGTTTTAAATGTATGTTATGTTTACATAAAGTTTTAGCTTGTATATACGAACATGTAATGTTTTATGTGTATGTTTGTACTTACTGAGCTCTAACTCACTAGTCGGTTCGTAATGTAGGTAACAAGAGTAAGCTGCATGCATTACGAGGAAAGGAACTGATGGGCTGACAGATAGATTCCCAGAGTGTTATGGGGTGGGTTATGGTTTCACTATGATTTTCAGCTGCCATAAAATGAAAATGTATATGTAATGTAAAGAAAAGAGACAAGGTTTAATGTAAGTTAAGTTTATGAAGTATTTCAATTACGTTTTTGAAAACTCATATGTTTAAATCAAGTTTTAAAAGAAAAAAAATTATCAGTAATTTTCAAAACATCATTTCCGTAAGTAAGTTTAAATGCCAAGTATAATATGGTAAAGTTCAATAGTCTAAGAAATGAGTATGTTAAAGAAAGTATTTTTTTGAAGTACTTTAAAAGGATGAAGTTAAGTGAAAAGTTTAAAGAAGGCAAGAAAAGTATTAGAAGCAAAATAAGTACGCCAAGTGAAGAAGAGTAAAGTCAAGAAGAGTGAAGTTAAGAGAATTAAAGTTAAGAAGAGCAAGTTTAAGAGTAAGTTTAAGTTTAAAGTTAAGGTTGTTAGGAAATACCCTAAGCATTATAGATATTTTGATATATTTATTTTGAACTGGATAATAAAATTATATATAGAGGTTATTCATTACATTGCTATTTGTCCTTATTCTATTTACATGTTAAAGTAAATATAAGCAAATTCGGCTCACTGACTGCTTGTGTTAAAACTGTTAGAATGTTGCATGCAATAGACTTTTGTATGCAAGAAGACAATGTTCTAAAGTAAGCAGTCTAAACTAAGGTCTGTAGTCTATGAGGTTAGACTGAGTATCTAACTCATGTTAAGACTATTATGTTGTCTAAAGCCATGGTGGGGACGGTTATCTTGACTGTCTGGAGCATAGACTCCCAAGTAGAGACATAGATATGTTGCTTGGTGGTGACATATTAGACCGGGACTAAAGCGTGATTGATCTATGTAGTCCACTATGAGTGGATCAATCTGCTTTTGATGTTCATTGTGCAGTAACCTTAATCCTGAGTAAATGAACTACTTCATGTATATGACTTGTGTACTTTGATGTTCCAATGGCTAAAGCGTCTCAGAGGTAGTAAGCTTATAGACCGGTTCGTTGGGTGCATGACTTGTATACGATGAAGGTTTGTTTACAAATATCGGAATCAGAGCTCCAAGGAGTTAAGGGTATCCTTTTAAAGGCATTATACTGGATGTGAAAATGGACAAGGCCTTGGATCGTCTACTGGGCGGATGACTTCTTATTCACATATGGTGAATAATCATTTTTTTATTCGGTAGTCTAATGGAACTTTAAGATAGCCTGATCAGTAGGATTAAATAGACTTTGACCTAAGGCTGATCATGGATATCATATGAGGGTTCTGCATATATGACAAGGTCATTGGACATTAGCTTGTCACAGGCTTTCGTAATACGATATATAATTCAGAGTTCAGTTTCAGGTTTATAGTGGTGTGACTTTAAAATTAGTGATCATATGATTGAGTTGTTCTGTAGAGAATAATAATCATATGGATTTACGGGAGCCCGATTATATATGCCCTATTGGTCCTTCTACTAGCTCTACATAATTCCTTAATGATTGGCAAATTGATTTGTGTATGCTTATTGGCTAGTTGATTATGCATGGATGGTGTTGACATAGGATTAGGATGGTAGACAAGATTCTCTCCGGTTGAATTCATATTTTGTTTTGGATAATAGATTACACAATTATTCGAACTCCAAATAAAGTTATCATGATTTTATTTGAGGTTGGATTGGAGTTGTAGAAAATTATCCATGAGAACAAAAATTTGAAATACAACTGTTTGTGGATTTTGAAATTTGAAATTTGAAATTTGAATTTTGAAATTTAAATTTGGAATTTGAAATTTGAATTTTGAAATTTGAAATTCAAATTTTGAATCACAGTCCAAGTGGAATTCGAATTCTTTGTGGATAATTCCACAAGGCTAGAATTCGAATTTGAGTTGGATTATGAAGAGGAAAATCTTGTTTGAATCCTACTTGAATTTTGAATCCTAACTCTAACAAAAGTGGCCGAATTTTTGTTGAGGAAAATCCTCTAAGATATTTTCGGTTTTTGTGAATGAGGATGCAGGGAAAAATTCAAGTTTCAATCTCAGTTGAATTTGGATTCTCTCCTCCTTGGAAATGGTCGAAAATTTTGGGTGAATCTCAAGGGAGATTTTCGGTTATTTATGGATAAGGATGAGATAAAATTCAAACTAGAAAATCCTATTTGGATTTTGATTCTCCTCACACTTTAATGGATGAATTTGGACAGGTTTATGGCCTTAGGAAATTCAGTTTTTGTTAATGAGTGAGGAGATAAAATTCAAGTAAAAATCCTATTTGAATTCGGAAAGCAAAAATCCCAAAAGTAGCCGAAATCTTTTGGTAGTTATTGGCCCTAGATTTTTTGGATTTTTATGTGAAGATAAGGGAGAAAATCTTCTCCTAATCCAATTCGAATTCAGAGGATCACCTTATGCAAGTCTATAAATAGAGGTCCTGTCACTCCAGTTCTCTCATACCACAGACTCTCAGGTGAGCAGGCTTATTGTTGCATAACTCACCGTGACAATAAGTTCTTTAGAGATCTGGGTGGTCGGAAGTAGACTAGCAGTGCTAGCATACCGATCAAGGTTCAGAGTGCCCACACACTCAGCCATTTGGGAATTGGAGAATAGTAGAGAAGGCTACTTGGTTGAAACCCTCTGATCATTCTCCTCCTACAGATTGGCGTCCTTTGAGGTATGAGTTTTATTGTTGTTAATTTATTGTATATGGCATCACGAGATATTTAACGATCTTGAAAAATTTTTATTATTCCACTGCGCCACTCTGATACGTTTTTACCAATTTATTTCCTACAAAGGTTGCTAGAGAGAGGCATGCTTACAGGTCATGGACCTCGTCCAATTAATATATATTATCTTAAATCCTCCAAGATAAAAATGTATATTAATAACTACTTATTTTGGCCACCAATTTAGCTAACAGAGTTTCTAGGAAAGGTTAATAGCTAAACGAGTCTTGAGTGTGTCACCATTATTTACGTAGTTGGATCCACGTCCTACCAAGCCATTGAGGGGTAGTTATGAATAGGATTATGCTTGAACATGTTTTACACATACGAGATCCAACCTAGTATACCGGTCTTTATAAATATCCCCATTTAGTTTGTTTTCAGTAAGTATTGAAATGAGGGGTGTCGGTGACATTTTGAACTGAAATAAAATTATACAAGACATCATTATAAAGCCCAAGCAAATATAGAGTGAATTTAGCAAATAAAATATACAAGTATGTTCCTACATGAAACTTAAAAAAAATGTAGCATTGTAATGGTAATTCTCAACACCTATTGCCCCAAGCCACTGAGGGGTGGTCATGGGACAAATAACCGGAACATGAACCCTGTCCAATTAATATATGTTGCCTTATATCCTTCAAGGTTAAGACATATATTAATAACCGCTTATTTTTTGCCACCAGCTTAGTTAATAGAGCCTCTAGGGAAGGTTAATAACTAACCAAGTCTTGAGTGTATAACCATTATTTACGTAACTCGATCCATATCCTACCAAGCCACCGAGGGGTGGTTATGAATAGAATCATGCCCGAACACGTTTTCCACATAGGAAATCTAACCTAGTATACCGGTGGTGGTAAACACCTACCGAGGGGTATGGTCAGGGCAAAACTGACGCGAGGCGTTACTATACTTTCACATATTGATCAACAATAGAGACCATGGATTTTGTTTGAAACCCTCTCCTACTCAATATTTTGAAAAATATGCAAGTTTTGTAAAATGTATAATCAATATAATCTGAGCGGCATTCACTTATCCTATATGATATGTTATCAAATATGTATCCAAATCATCCATCAATACATATTCATACATCCATGACATATCACGGAAAAAATAATTGACGAAAAAAAATAACCAAGCCATGGTCTCATCCTAGAATAAAGAAAAAATTAAAGATTACAAAATTCCATCCAAAGCATTCTTTGGGTCTTGAATTTTTTTGTTCCATTTTCTTATATCCATCTTTATGTAGCCTCTTCATTTATTTCTCATCCTAAGAATCATTTAAAATTCATCTTTTAAAAAATTTAAATTTCAAATTCAAATTTTAAAACAATTTAAATTTCATGTGTAATAATATGTAATTTCAAAAATTTCAAATTTTCAATTACATATTTTTAAACATGATTTAAAATTAAATCTCAAATTTAAAAGATTAAAATTTTTATTTTCTGACCTGTCGGTCCACAGGCCCACTATCGCTGTGGCAGCCCCCAACCCCCAGCCCCCAGCCCCCAGAGGAGCTGGCAGCCCACACCTAGGCTGGGTGCAGCCCTACTGTGCTACAGGCATAGCCTGCAGCCATGGGCTGCACACCCGAGTGGGTACAGTAGCCCACCAGGCTGTAGGTAGCACCTGTAGCTATGGGCTGCACATCTCGGGTGGGTGTAGCAGCCCGCCAGGCCATGGGCTACACACCCGGGGGGCTACTACAGCCCCTGGGGGGGTGGTACGACCACCCTTGGTTGCAGGCACAGCCTGCGGCCATGGGTGGTCTAGCCTTGGGCAGGTGCTGCCATAGCCCCATCCTGCCTGAGGGCAAAGGCTGCAACCCCACCAAGACCAGTGGCCCGTCCTGAGGAGTCGGTCCTTGATTTTCGTGTCATATTCTAATTTACCCATTAGGATCTCCAAAATTAATTTAAACCCTAATTAAATTGAAATTTTCCACACAAACAAAAATTTCAATCTTTAAATCAAATTTAACTTTGGGAAAAATAAATTATGGTCTTGTATCTTCAATCTCCTCCAAGAATAATTATATAAAATTTCCTATACCGTTTCCGGTGTACAAAATTCTAATCTTAAAAAAAAAAATCCTAAGAGACTAAAAATTAAAATCCATGAGAAAATTACGGTGATTATAAACCACTCCCATGGTTACATAAAAATTCCTATATACAATTTTTCTAAATTCTAAGGAATCATAACTAGCATAAATTAAGCATGCTTATAATAATTCCATAAATTAAAATAACCACATACTACATACATAATTCATGATAACAACATAAAAGAATCCTAAACTGCCACTCTCTAAATATCAAATCCATACATAAAAAAAACTAACCTATTGTCTAATTTATGTGCATGGCATAATCATGAGATGGCTCTGATACCAATTGTAGGATAATTTGATAAAAAATGCGTTAAAGTGGCATAGCGAAATTACAAAAATTTTTCAAGATCGTTAAATATCCCATGATGCCATATATAATAAACTAACAATAATATAAACTCATACCTCAGAGGATGCCAAACTGCAACAGGAGAATGACTGGAAAGGCTTCAACCAACTAGCATTCTCTACTATTCTCCAATTCTCGGATGGCAAAATGTGTGGGCACTCGGATCCTTTATCGGTATGCTAGCACTACTAGTCTCCTTCCGACCACCCAGATCTTTAAAGAACTTATTGTCACGGTGAGTTGTGCAACAATAAGCCTACTCACCTGAGGGTTTGTGGTCTAAGAGAACTGGAGTGATAGGATCCCTATTTATAGACTGGCATGAGGTGATCCCTTGAATTCGAATTGGACTAGGAGAAGATTTTCTCCCTACCTTTCCTCAAAAATCTGAATTCCCTATAGGCCACAATTAAGGGAAGATTCGGCCACCCTAGGGGATCTTGCATTCCAAATTCATATAAGATTTTAACTTGAATTTTATCTCATCATTATCCACATAAAAAACTGAATTTTTCTTTGGATTTATCCATAAAATTTCAGCCACTTTATGAGGAAGAGAATCAAAATTCAAATAGGATTGAAATTTGAATTTTTTTCACTCATCCTTATCCAAATAAAAAACTGAATTTCCTTAGAGGCCTATCCTTAGAATTTCGGCCACCATTGTGAGGGGAAGTTTCAAGATTCAAGTAGGATTTTCTAGCTTGAATTTCCCTTCATCCTTATCCACAAAAACCGAAATTCCTAGGGTGGATATGCCTTAACTAATTCGGCCATCTTGTGTGGGATTTGGATTCAAAATTCAAGTAGAATTCAAACAAGATCTTCCTCTCCATTATCCATATCAAAACCGATTCTTACCTTGTGGAATTATCCACAAAAAATTCAAATTTCACTTGGATTGTGATTCAAAATTTGTATTCAAATTTCAAAGTTGAAATTTCAAAATTCAAATTCAAATTTCAAGTTTAAACTTCGAATTCAAATTTCAAATTTCACATTCAAATTTCAAATTCCACAAAAGGTTGTATTTCAAATTTTTTCCTCATGGATAATTTTCTACAAATCCAATTCAAACACAAATAAAATCATGGTACCTTTATTTGGAATTTAAATTATTGTGTACTCTATTATCCAAAACAAAATTCGAATTCAATCGGAAAGAATCTTGTCTTCTATCCGAATCCTATGTGTACACTATCCATGCATAGTCAACTAACCAATAAGCATACCTCAATCAATTTGCCATTCGTTAAGGAATTATGTGGAGCTAGTAGAGAGACCAATTTGACATATATAATTGGGCTCCCGTGAATCCATATGATCATCATTCTATCCCAAACAACTCAATCATATGATCACTAATTTCAGAGTCACACTACTACAAACCTGAAACTAAACTCTCAGTTATATACCGTATTATGAAAGCTTGTGACAAGATATTATCCAATGACCTTGTCATATATGTAAAACCCTCATATGATATCCACGATCAGCCTTAGGTTAAAGTCCGTTCAACCTACTGATCAAGCTATCTTAAAGTTCCATTATACTACCAAATAAGAAAATGATTATTCACCATACATGAATAAGAAGTCATCCGCCTAACAGACGACCTAAGGCCTTGTCCATTTTCACATCTAGTATAATGCCTTTAACAGAATATCCTTAACTCCTTATTAGAGCTATGATTCCAATATCTATAAACAAACCCTCCATCGTATACAAGTCATGCACCTAACGAATCGGTCTATAAGCTTACTACCTCTGAGACGCTTTAGCCATTAGAACATCAAAGTACATAAGTCATAATCATGAAGTAGTTCATCTACTCAGGATTAAGGTTATTGCATAATGAACATCAAAAGCAGATTGATCCACTCATAGCGGACTACGTAGATCAATCACGCTTTAGTCTCGGTCCAACATGTCATTGTAGGAAATTAAATTAATAAAAACGTATCAGAGTGGCGCGGCGGAATAATAAAAATTTTTCAGGATCGTTAAATATCTCATGATGCCATATACAATAAACCAACAACAATTTAAACTCATACCTCAAGGACACCAATCTTGCAGGAGGAGAATGACCGGAGGGCTTCAACCAACTAGCCTTCTCTACTATTCTCCAATTCCCGAATGACTGAGTGTGTGGGCACTCTGAACCTCGATCGGTATGCTAGCACTGCTAGTCTTCTTCCGACTACCTAGATATCTAAAGAACTTATTGTCACGGTGAGTTATGCAACAATAAGCCTGCTCACCTGAGAGTCTGTGGTCTGAGAGAATTGGAGTGGCAGGACCTCTATTTATAGACTTGCATGAGGTGATTCTCTAAATTTGAATTGGATTAGGAGAAGATTTTCTCCCTTATCCACAACATAAAATCCGAAATTATCCAAGGGAAAATCCCAACAAATTTCGGCCAACATTAGGATTATCCAATTCAAATCTAAACAAGATTTTAACATGAATCTTATCTCCCTTTTTCAACCAAAAAATCTGAAAATCCAAGGGGAAAATCCCAATAAAAATTTCAGCCACTTTTAGATAAGGAAGAATCAAAATTCCACTAGGATTTTCAAGCTTGAATCTTATCTCATCCTTATCCAAAATAACCGAAAATCTCCTAGGAGATCTTCCTCAAATTTTCAGCCATAATCAGGGAGGAGAGAATTTAAATTCAACTCAGATTGAAACTTGAATTTTTCCTTAAACCTTATCCACAAAAAATCTGAAAATTCCATGAGGATAATCCTCAAAATTTTCGTCCATTATTGTTAGGATTTGGATTCAAAATTCAAGTAGGATTCTAACAAGATTTTCCTCTCCATATCCAACTCAAATTCGAATTTTATTCCTTGTGGATTTACCATAAGAAATTCGAATCCCACTTGGACTGTGATTCAAAATTTGGATTTACCATAACCATCTCGAAGCTTGGTCGGCACGATATGACGGTTGCTGCCATGAACCACCACATGGGTTTTGTAGTACTCTTCACCATGAACCTTTTGGGACCGGTTTCGTGACAAACAGTGGCCGGACGGCGGAGATAAGGCCGTTTGAAATTCACGGCTCCGGCGAGCTTCGGGTGGCACGTGCGGCGGCGTGCGGCGGCCGTTCCGTCGAGTCGACCCATCGTTGGACTCAGCTCGGGAAGAGCTTTCCAATGAGACCAGCGGTGTCGAAAACGGACACTGTTTTCGATAGTTGGTTACTATTCATTTTCGTGTAAGGGGAGGAAAGAGAAAATTAGAGAAAGTTATGGACTTGTTTTTGAAATTTCTGATTTTTCGCCCTTTATATACTTTTTCGCCCAAAATTTTAACATGGTCTATCCTGACTAATTTGGGCGTCCTGAATCCAAATATATCAGTTTTATTTTCATCTGAGGTCATCTTGACTTGTTTCCGATACTGTGAATTCTCGGTCAAAAATTATCTTTGTGCTCAATTAGCTAATTTGAGTATACAAATAGGCTATACTAACTAATTTGGACGTGCTGAATCCAAATTTATCAGTTTCAACTTCATTCGAGGTCATCTCGACCAGTTTTCGGGATATGTGTGACCTAGTCTCAAAAAACGTGTCAGGTGCCCGATTGACTAATTTGGGCATCCTTAGTCTAAATATATCATTTTCGGGCCAAGAAAATGTCGTCTTGACCCTTATCCCGATACTGTGTACCTCTCAACAAAATCTACATTTTGTGCTCAAATGACTAATTTGATCAGTCTGATTCTAAATATATCAGTTTTATATCAAGAAAAGGTCACCTTGACCAATTTCTTGATACTGCATGTCTGTCAGTCAAAAATTACATTTTATGCTCAATTGGCTCTTTTAAGCATACTGATTCTAAATATATCAATTTTATATCAAGAAAAATTCATTTTAACCAATTTCTTGATATTGTGTATGACACACACACGTACACATATAAAATCACTACATTTCACATTTTAAACACGAATTTCATCGTGTACATTCCATATACTAATTTTTCCGAGAATGATGAAATTTCTCAGTTGTCACACCAGCTCCAGACAGTCAAGACAAACCGTCCCCTCCAAGGCTTTAGACAACATAATAGTCTTAACATGAGTTAGATGTTCGGTCTAACCCCATAGACTACAGACCATAGTTTAGACCGCTTACTTTAGAACATTGTCTTCTCACATACAAAATTCCATTACATGCAACGTTCTAACAGTTTAATACAAGCAGTCAGGGAGCCATATTTGCTTATATTTACTTTAACATGTAAATAAAATAAGGACAGATAGCAATGTAATGAATAACCTCTATATATATAATTTTATTATCCAGTTCAAAATAAATACATCAAAATATCTCTAATGCTTAGGGTATTTCCTAACAGTCATCACCAAGCAACATATTTATGTCTCTACTCGAGAGTCTATGCTCCGGAAGTCAAGACAAACTGTCCCTACCATGACTTTAGATAACATAATAGTGTTAACATGAGTTAGATGCTCAGTCTAATTTAGACTGTTTACTTTAGATCATTATCTTCTTGCATACAAATATTTATTTTAAGACAAGATTTTCAAAATTCAAATTAATCACATATCTAAATTTTAAATTCAAATACAATTAATTTAAATTTCAAATCTTATCATCTAAAATAAATATTAATTAAATATTTATCCCATTTCTTGAATATTACAAAATTATAATTTTGTCTCTTCAGCACACAGAGAAAAACACCTACACCTTGTGGGAGGATGATCCGGATTTTTTTCTTTACTAAATGCAAGACAACAAGCTAATAAGTATACCCAAACTAATTACCATTCATTAAGGATTATATAGAGCTAGTAGAGAGACCAATTAGACATATATAATCGAGCTCCTATAAATCCATGTGATCATTATTTTATGTCAAACAACTCAATCACATGATCATTAATTTCAGAGTCACTTCACTACAAACCTAAAACTGAACTCCCAATTATTATACCGTATCACGCAAGCCAGTGATAAGCTATCGTCCAATGACCTTGTTATATGTGCAAAACACTCATATGATATCCATGATCGGTCTTAGATCAAAGTCCGTTCAACCTACTGATCAAGCTATTTTAAAGTTTGATTATACTACCGAATAAGAAAATAATTATTCACCATATGTGAATAAGAAGTCATCAATCCAGCAGACGATCCAAGGTCTTGTCTATTTTCACATCCAGTATAACCCCTTTAAGAGGATACCTTTTACTCTTTGTTAGAGTTATGATTCCAATATCTGTAAATAAATCCTCCATCGTATACAAGTCATGTACCCAATGAACAGATCTACAAGCTTACCATCTATGAGACGCTTTAGCCATTGGAATATCAAAGTATATGAGTCATATACATGAAGCGATTCATCTACTCAGGATTAAGGTTATTGTATAATGAACATAAAATGTGACATGATCCACTCAAGTGGACTACGCAGATCAATTACACTTTGATCTCGGTTCAATATGTCACTATCAAGCAACATATCTATGTCTCTACTTGGGAGTCAAAACTCCGGACAGTCAAGACAAACCGTCCCCAATTGGCTTTAGACAACATAATAGCCTTAACATGAGTTAGATATTTGGTCTAATCCCATAGAATACGGAGCATAATTTAGACTGCTTATTTTAGACTATTGTCTTCTCTCATATAAAAATCCATTATATGCAACATTCTAATAGTTTAACACAAGTAGTCAGTGAGTCATATTTACTTATATTTACTTTACCATGTGAATAAATTAAGGATATAAAGCAATATAATTAATAACATCTAAATATAATTTTATTATCCTGTTCAAAATAAAAAATATATATTAAAATGTCTTTCCCGCTTAGGGCACTCCTAACAGACTGGTTGGAGCTTTGACTCCTGAGTAGAGAGATAAATATGTTACTTGGCGGTAACATATTAGACTAAAACCAAAGTGCAATTGATCTACGTAGTCTACTTGAGTGAATTAATTCACTTTTGACGTTTATTATGCAATAACCTCAATCTTGAATAGGTGAATTACTTCATGTATATGACTTGTGTACTTTGATGTTCCAAAGGCTAAAACTATAGGAAAAAATAGTGAGAGTGTGTAGCAAAATTTTAAAAAGTTTTTTAAAGATCGTTAATAAACTTGTGTTACCATATACAATAAATCATCAACAATCAATATACCTTTCGAGGAAAACACCAGAAACACTAGAGGACATGACCAAGGGGCTTCGACCACTTAACCTTTTCTACCATTTTCCAATTCTCAGACGTGAAGGGTGTGGGCACTTGATTCCTCGATTGGTATTCTAGCACAGCTTGTCTTCTTTCAACCACCCAAATATCTGAGAATTTACTATTATTAGTGAGATGTATAATAACAAATTCACTCACTTGAAAGTCTGTGGTATAAAAAAAAAAGGGTGTGCCAAAACCCTACTTATAAAATTGTATTAAGTAACCTTTGAATTTTGAATTGGACAAAGAAAAGATTTTTCTCTCTTCCACAGACACAAAAACCGATACTCCTAAGGGGAAAAACCCTTAAAGAATTCAGCCTCTCTGGAGTTAAAGGGATTCAAAATTTAAACAAGATTTTTCTTTCTCCTATCCACTTGAAATATCCAAAAATCACCCTAGGATTTCTCCTTTAAATTTTCAGCCATTTTTTAAATTTGTGATTCAAAATTTGATTCAAATTTCAAATTCCACAAATATTGGGATTTTGTTTGCGTGGATAATTTTTCACAATTTTAATTCAAAATTTGTCTGCAAGGATAAATTCAAATTTCAAACTCTACAAATCTTGAGATTTTATCTGCATGGATATTTTTTCATAATTTCAATTCAAATTCAAATAAAATCATGGAAACTTTATTTAAAATTCAAATAATTGTGTAATCTCTTATCCAAAACAAAATTAAAATTCAAATTAGGAGAAAATCTTATCTTTCATCCTTATCCAAAGCGGATGCCACTTAGACTAGCACCAAGACAAGATTTTGTTCAATTCAAATTTAAATAGGATAATCTTTTAAACTTCAAATATTTATTTAAGACAAGATCTTCAAAATGCAAATTAATATCATATTTATGTTTTGAAAGATAAATATAATTAATTTAAATTTCAAGTCTTATCTTTCAAAATAAATATTCTCATAAATTAAATATTTATCTCATTTATTGAATAGTAGAAAATTATAATTTTGCCCCCCGACACCTAGAGGAAATCACCCACACGTTGTAAAGGGTGTCTTTGATTTTTCTCTTCACTAAATGCAAGAATACAAGCAATAAAGAGTATCTCGATTAATTACTATCCATTAAGAAATTATGCGAAACTAGCAAAAAGACCAATTAACATACAAATATGGGTTTCAATAATCCATGTAATTATTATTCTATACCGAATAAACCCATTACATTTATTAGTTTCAAAGTCACACCACTATAAACCTGAAATTGCACTCCTAATTATATACTGTACATAAGCCAGTAAATTTGAATTGAACAAAATCTTGTCCTAGCACACTAATAGGGGGTCGGCTACTCTTGGATTTGGAAGACAAGATATTACACAATTATTTGAATTCAAATAAAGTTATCTTGATTTTATTTTGAATTTAAACTAGGGTTATGCAAAATTATTCATGTAGATAAAATCACAAAATTTGTGGAGTTTGAAATTTAAGTCAAATTTTGAATTCCTTAAACGCAGGCAAACAAAGTTTTTAGGGAGAAATCCTAGGGAGTTATTTGGCCATACCTATGGGAGGAGTGAGAAAAATCTTTTCCAGAAATTCTATTTGAATTTTAAATGCTCCTAACTTGGTGGTGGCTAAATTTTTGTTTCCTAAGGGAAAATTCGGCCTTTGGGGTTTGAAGGAGAAAGAAAAATCTTTTCTTGAGTCCTACTAAAAATCTGAAAGTTACCTAATGCAATTTTATAAATAGGACACTTAAGGCTCTTATTTTCATTAGACCATAGACTCTCAGATGAGCAAATTTATTATTATACATCTCACTGATAATAATAAATTCTTAGAAATCTGGGTGGTTGGAAGAAGACAAACGTAGAATACTAATCGAGAAATCAAGTGCCCAACACTCTACTATCCAAGAATTGGAGAATAATAAGGAATTGAAGAATAGTGAAAAAGGCTAGTTGGTTGTGTAGGAAATAAATCGGTAAAAACGTATCAGAGTGGCGCAGCGGAATAATAAAATTTTTTTCAAGAACGTTAAATATCTCATGATGCCATATACAATAAACCAATAATAATTTAAACTCATACCTTAAGGACGCCAATCTTGCAGGAGGAGAATGACCGGAGGGCTTCAACCAACTAACCTTTATTTCTCATCCCAAGAATCATTTAAAATTTAAATTCAAGAACGTTAAATATCTCATGATGCCATATACAATAAACCAACAACAATTTAAACTCATACCTCAAGGACGCCAATCTTGTAGGAGGAGAATGACCGGAGGGCTTCAACCAACTAGCCTTCTCTACTATTCTCCAATTCCCGAATGACTGAGTGTGTGGGCACTCTGAACCTCGATCGGTATGCTAGCACTGCTAGTCTTCTTCCGACTACCCAGATATCTAAAGAACTTATTGTCACGGTGAGTTATGCAACAATAAGCCTGCTCACCTGAGAGTCTGTGGTCTGAGAGAATTGGAGTGGCAGGACCTCTATTTATAGACTTGCATGAGATGATTCTCTGAATTTGAATTGGATTAGGAGAAGATTTTCTCCCTTATCCACAATATAAAATCCGAAATTATCCAAGAGAAAATCCCAACAAATTTCAGCCAACATTAGGATTATCCAATTCAAATCTAACAAAATTTTAACATGAATCTTATCTCCCTTTTTCAACCAAAAAATCTGAAAATCCAAGGGGAAAATCCCAACAAAAATTTCGGCCACTTTTGGATAAGGAAGAATCAAAATTCCATTAGGATTTTCAAGCTTGAATCTTATCTCATCTTTATCCAAAACAATCGAAAATCTCCTAGGAGATCTTCCTCAAATTTTCAGCCATAATCAGGGAGGAGAGAATTCAAATTCAACTGGGATTGAAACTTGAACTTTCCCTGAACCTTATCCACAAAAAATCTGAAAATTCCATGAGGATAATCCTCAAAATTTTCGTCCATTATTGTTAGCATTTGGATTCAAAATTCAAGGAGAATTCTAACAAGATTTTCCTCTCTATATCCAACTCAAATTCGAATTTTATTCCTTGTGGATTTACTATAAGAAATTCGAATCCCACTTGGATTGTGATTCAAAATTTGAATTTCAAATTTCAAATTCAAATTTTAAATTTCAAATTTCAAATTTCAAATTTGAATTTTAAATTCAAATTTCAAATTTAAATTTCAAATTCAAAATTTAAATTTCAAAATCCACAAAATAGTTGTATTTCAAATTCTTGTTCTCATGGATAATTTTCTACAACTTCAATCCAATCTCAAATAAAATCATGGCAACTTTATTTGGAATTCAAATAATTATGTACTCTATTATCCAAAACAAAATCTGAATTCCACCGAAGAAAATCTTGTCTACCATCCTAATCCTATGTCAACACCATCCATGCATAATAAACTAGCCAATAGCATACACAGATCAATTTTGCCAAACGTTAAGGAATTATGTGGAGCTAGTAGAGGGATTAATTGGACATATATAATCGAGCTCCCGCAAATCCATATGATCATCATTCTTTACCGAACAACTCAATCATATGATCACTAATTTCAGAGTCACACCACTATAAACCTGAAACTGAGCTCCCAATTATATACCGTATTACGTAAACCTGTGACAAGCTATCGTCCAATGACCTTGTCATGTATGCAGAACCCTCATATGATATCCATGATCAGCCTTAGGCCAAAGTCCATTTAATCCTACTGATCAGGCTATCTTAAAGTTTCATTATACTACCGAATAAAGAAAATGATTATTCACCATATGTTAATAAGAAGTCATCCGCCCAGCAGACGACCCAAGGCCTTGTCCGTTTTCACATTCATTATAATGCCTTTAAGAGGATACCCTTAACTCCTCATTAGAGTTATGATTCCGATATCTGTAAACGAACCCTTCATTGTATACAAGTCATGCACCCAACGAACCAGTCTATAAACTTACTACCTCTGAGACGCTTTAGCCATTGGAACATCAAAGTACACAAGTCATACACATAAAGCTGTCCATCTACTCAGGATTAAGGTTACTGCATAATGAACGTCAAAAGCATATCGATCCACTCAAAGCGGACTTCGTAAACCAATCACGCTTTAGTCCCGGTCTAATATGTCACCTCCAAATAACATATCTATGTCTCTACTTCGGAGTCCAACTCCAGACAGTCAAGACAAACCGTCCCCTCCAAGGCTTTAGACAATATAATAGTCTTAACATGAGTTAGATGCTCGGTCTAACCCTATAGACTATAGACCATAGTTTAGACCGCTTACTTTAGAATATTGTCTTTTCGCATACAAAAGTCCATTACATGCAACATTCTAACAGTTTAACACAAGCAGTCAGGGAGCCATATTTGCTTACATTTACTTTAACATGTAAATAAGACGAGGACAGATAGCAATGTAATGAATAACCTCTATATATAATTTTATTATCCAGTTCAAAATAAATACATCAAAATGTCTCTAATGCTTAGGGCATTTCCTAACAGGTTGAAACCTCTTAATCACATAATCTGGCTTTCTTAGTGATATCCTCTGAAGGTATAATGATTGTTGAAAAATTTATTTTATATGACAACATGAGTTTTTAACGATCTTGAAAAAGTTTTAAAATTATGCTATACATGTCTTACTATTTTTCCTACGTAAGAGTCTTTAATCAAATAAGCTACCGACATAAAGTTTCTCCTAAAATTAGGAATATAAGCACCGCATAATGTAGGAAAAATAGGTAATTTACACAGCAGAATTTTAAAAATTTTATTCAGATCGTACTAACTCAAGCTGTAATATGCAATAAATTATTCTACAATCTACAAACCTTAGAGAGAAAGATGAATAAGAACACCGAATAAGGTTAATAAGAAAGCTTCAACTAATTAATTTTCTTTGCTATACTCTAATTCTTAGATAGTGGAGTATACGGGCACTCATTCTTTTGATCTACACTCGGTGCACGGCTTTTTTTGCTTCCCAACAACCTAGAGCTCTTAGAACTTATTATTATTAATGAGAGTATAATAATAACCTTTCTTATCTTAGAGTCTATAGTCTAACTAAAACAGAAGCCTTAGGCTTGTATATATAATAAATGACTAGGTATTATTTGAATTTAAATAAGATACTTGAAAAATGTTTTCTCTATCCTCCCTCTTTAATTAGTGTTTTTTCTATCCCCAAGGAAGACCAAAAAATGGCCCACTTTAAATAAGGGAGATCCAAATTTAGTTCAAATTCTAATCTTTATTTATTTTATGATTTTATTTACACGGATAATATTCTATAAATCTAATTTAAACTCAGATAAAATCAAAAATGAGAGAAAAAAAAAAAAACCTTTTCCTTGCCTTAATCATACAGAAAATGCCTACTATAGGTAAAGTAGGATAAGATTTTATTTCAATTCAAATTCAAATTAAATAACAACCATATCTAGTTTAGATTATTGATTTTAATAAGATTATCTAGACATTTAAATTAATTATTTAAATAATCAATTTATCTGTATTTCTTAATTTAAATTAATCTCGTCATCATAAAAGATAAATATAATTAATTTAAATTACAAATCTTATTTTCAAATAAATATTTATCCAAATTAAATATTTATCAAACTAATTAGATGGAACAAGATTCCAATTTCACCCTTAGTGAGAAAAATGCCTACACCATGGGAGATGGTGACTAGGGGCTGTTCTATTTGACTAAGTTCAAGAATTAAAATCACAAAGAATAATTTGATCGATTATCATTCGTTAAGTAATTGTGTTAAGTTAATAAACGGACTGATTGAACATATATAATATATGTTTTAATAATTTATATAATTAATTATTTTATACTGAATAGATTAATTACATAATCATTAGTTTTAAATTCACATCACTATAAATCAGAAACTGCACTCCTAATTATATATCATATTACATATGTAAGCTAGTATGTTGATACAATTTAATAATCTTATCATAAACACAATACTTTCATATGATATTTATAATTAACTTAAAATTAAAGTCCATTTAATATTTTAATCATTTTATCTTAAAAATCCATCATACATATGATAAGTTCATAAAAATTGTATTTTGTTTATATAATTTATTGAATAATTAAAATTTTAATAAGATATTTCCATCATATTAATTCATAATATTTTATTTTAGAAATGATTAATTTGAAACCTTAGATTTATTTTATTGTATGTTTTTATTTATGGTTTATTTTATTTTATTTTTCCTCCTTTTCCTTTTTATTTTCTCTTTTCTTTTCTTCCGCAGGTGTGGCCAGCCGTAGCCACGTGTCGCCACATGTCGCTTCTACGTTTGCCAGCTGCCAATCGCTCTGCAGTTGCCACATGGCCCAAGCTGACCTTTCACGCGTGCACGCCTGCTACTGCCCTTGCGCATGTCTCTCCACTAGTTGGGCCCATGATTTCTGGCGTGCGATCCCAGCAAGGCCTGTCCAACCAGCAGCCGCCTTGATTTCGTCCCCAGCTGGCCATATTTGTAACCAATTGACCAGCTCATGGGGCCGATTTTTGTGGGCTCATTTCACTCCAGGCCTATTGAAAAATGAAGCTTACAAAAGCATGGTTTTTGCAGCAAGTTGGGAACGTTCTTCCCTCAGAATTTTGGGCTGAAATTTGATAGAGTATTTTGCTCGTGTTTTATTTTATTTTCTTCTTGCATTTTTCATCTCATGTTTTTTTTTTTTTTTTTTTGAGAATTTTGTGAGATGTAGTGCAAGTTAGGCAAGACATATTGGTGAGGCTATTAAGGAATTCATAGGTTAAGTGATCCAATTTAGATTTGATTTTTGTGTTTGTTTCACAAAGTTTATATATTTTAATTGATTGAATTTATTCATATTATTTTCTATTCAGAATATTTTATGTCAATCTTTTATATAAATTCAGTTATATTTTATTTATGTAATATTGTCATATATCTATTTTGACAAGATTTGTTTTTTGAGTTATCTTCTACAATAAAATCGCTAAAAAGTATTTATTTCTATTTTGGATAACCTATAATGATAAATCTATTTAGTTCAAATGTAAGAAATTTAATCCACTTAAACGTGTTTGTTATATTCATTGAACTTAAATTTTAAAATTTTCGGTTGCTTGTTTGGGATGTGAAATTTACAATTGAGTCATAATTGAAGATTGAATTCAAATTAGAGAATAAAGCATACGAAGGATTCATGACGTCTCGTATCATTTATAATCAAGTTTTTCTCTACCTATATCTCCCTTTTATATTTTAGTTATTTTCTTTATTATAAAAATTCACCAAAAATATTTTCTCTTGTTATTATTTTATATTCTTGTCTTTCTAATGTTTAATTCCACTAATATATATATATTTGTTTTGTTGCCTCTTTGTGGATACAATCATTTTATCTGTGTAACAATTGACCACTTTACGAGTGTATTTTTGGGCATTAATCAAATTTTAGTACCATTACAGGGAGGTGTCAATAACCAATTTTAATTTTGTTTGAGCGAAAGTAAATAAGGTCAGATACGTCTTACTTTTTGTTTATTTTTATTTTATTTTATTTTTATTTAAAAAACCTCTCTTTCAAAAAAAAAAAAAAGGTATATATTCAAACATTTTACCTTCTGTTTCTTAATTTCTTTTTTTTTTTAACGTTTCATAAAATAATTTCTATATCTCAAACTTTTTTTTCTCCAATTTTTTATGTTTCCTAATTTCTTATTTTTATCTTCGTTTTCAAAAAAAAAAAAAAAGATGAAGAAGAGAGAGTATTTTCATTTTTTTCCACCAATTATATATCTAATTTCCCTTATTGTATTTTCTTTAATTTGATAGATTTAATTTTCTATTTAATTTGGCATTTATTTTAGAATTGTCTAGTCAGATTTTTCATTTAGGAAAATAAATTGGTAAAAACGTATCAGAGTGGCGCAGCGGAACAATAAAAATTTTTAGATCGTTAAATATCTCATGATGCCATATACAATAAACCAACAACAATTAAAACTCATACCTCAAGGACGCCAATCTGCAGGAGGAGAATGCCCAGAGGCTTCAACTAACTAGCCTTCTCTACTATTCTCCAATTCCCGAATGGCTGAGTGTGTGGGCACTCTGAACCTTGATCGGTATGCTAGCACTTCTAGTCTTCTTCCGACCACCCAGATCTCTAAAGAACTTATTGTCACGATGAGCTGTGTAACAATAAGCCTGCTCACCTGAGAGTCTGTAGTCTGAGAGAACTAGAGTGGCAGGACCTCTATTTATAGACCTGCATGAGGTGATTCTCTGAATTCGAATTGGATTAGGAGAAGATATTCTCCCTTATCCACAACCATAAAATCTGAATTTTCCATGGGAAAATCCCAACAATAAAATTCGGCCATTTAGGATAAATCTAATCCAAATCTAAACAAGATTTTAACTAGAATTTTATCTCCCTTTTTCAACCAAAAAATCTGAAAATTCCAAGGAGAATATCTCCTCAAAATTTCGGCCACTTTTAGGATAAGGGAGAATCAAAATTCCACTAGGATTTTCAAGCTGGAATCTTATCTCATTCTTATCCAAAATAACCGAATTTTCCTAAGGAGATATGCTCCAAAATTTCGGCCACTTTCTAGGGAGGAGAGAATCCAAATTCAACTGGGATTGAAACTTGAATTTTTCCCTTGAACCTTATCCACAAAAACCGAAAATCCATTGAGGATAATCCTCAAAATTTCGTCCATCATTAGTTAGGATTTGGATTCAAAATTCAAGTAGGATTCTAACAAGATTATCCTCTCCATATCCAACTCAAATTCGAATTTCATTCCTTGTGGATTTTCCACAACAAATTCGAATCCTACTTGGACTGTGATTCAAAATTTGAATTTCAAATTTCAAATTCGAATTTCAAAATACAAATTTCAAATTTCAAAATTCAAATTTCAAAATCCACAAAACAGTTGTGTTTCAAATTCTTGTTCTCATGGATAATTTTCTACAACTCCAATCCAATCTCAAATAAAATTATGGCAACTTTATTTGGAGTTCAAATAATTGTGTACTCTATTATCCAAAATAAAATCTGAATCCAATCAGAGAGAATCTTGTCTACCATCCTAATCCTATGTCATCACCATCCATGCATAATAAACCAGCCAATAGCATACACAAATCAATTTGCCAAACGTTAAGGAATTATGTGGAGCTAGTAGAGGGACTGATTGGACATATATAATCGGACTCCCGCAAATCCATATGATCATCATTCTTTTACCGAACAACTCAATCATATTGTGATGCCCCGCGCCCTAGGCGGCCTGGACCATCACTGTAAAACTACTGTTTCTTTACTTTTACTTATACTTTCTTGTAATTGAATATTGCTTACTTAAAATATCTTTAATAGGTTACCCTAATTTTAGAAGAATTTTTTTTTTAGCACATGTATTTACTATTCATGTACATGTACTATTAAAAGCAGAATTTGAAACATAATAATAATCTTGCAAACATACTTATACTGTTCATTTTGTGGAATAGTATTTTTGAATAGTATCAATCAGCTGCTATTCGAAAATACTATTCAACTATTACTACTCAAAAATATTGTGTAAGCATTACTATTCAGAAATACCATTTAACGATTACTATTTAAAAGTACCATCTACTGGTACTGTACTGTTACTGTTCAAAATACTGTTTACTTAAACTGTGCGGAAGTTAAACTCGTATGGTGTCCATGACCTCGCCTCACATCCGCCTCCGCCGCCGTCATTGCCCATCGTGGCTTATGCCATAGGACGCTTACCTACAGCATGAACACACTCCGTGAGCTTTAAGCCCAGTAAGTACAACATGTTAACCGCAAAACATGTTTAAACATAATACATACTTAAAACGCATAAGCATGCAAGATAGTCACATATAACACTTAGCATATACCATATCATCACATATCATGTCATAGCATACAAACTTTATATACCATATGCATACAGATTACTTCATGTAAAAGCATGTATCTTACTGTAGCTAAAAGTATAGCGAACTAATGCGGATAGTGAACTATGCATGATCCGGTTATGTTCAGTTATGCTTTAGCACTCTTTCCTTTCTCTTGTCTATTTAGGGCCCATGTGTCAGTACCGTGTGCGCGCAGACCAACGGTAACGCCCGAGGTCAACTAATGCCGAAGAGCCGTCAACTAATGCCGAAGAGCCATCAACTGATGCTCAACTTTTGGCCTTAACTTTCTTTAACTGGAAACCCCTTCAACTGAAGGAGCCGGTACGGCACACCTATTTATTTCCATCTTGTTTAACTGTTCTAGCCATATGCTTCTCTAAGCTATCCCCAATCCTATACGGTAGGGGTCTATGGCTTCTAACTTGTTCTTTCATCAATCTACTCGATTGTGAAACTATATGCTCTTATGTATGCTGTGCAACATCGTGTGCATGTAAGACATACTTAACATACTGTAAAACCATCATTTTAACATCATTTTATTCATGCTGCAGGCGGAGTTATACTTACTTAATTGCAAGCACTTGTATTCGCACCTTTAGAAATTTACAGGTTACCACCTGTCATCAATAACGTCTCTCGTTAATACCTTCTCTAAGTCACCAATACTGTCAGTGACTAAAGTAGATAATTACTTGATACCGATTGCTGTCGGCACTACTTACTCTCTATCTCAAGAGTTAACTTATTCGTATATGGTTAATTAACTTATGGCCCCATAAATTAACTACCACGTCCTTAGGCTACTTTTGCCTATACTCGTCTTTCATGTGGTACCGGGGTCCCTCGGTACCCTATTGGCCTATCTGGGAATTTGGTGTCTAATTTCCGTCATGTTTGATTAACTGTCTTCTTGACAGTTAAATCAACATTCCTCACAATGTTGCTCTGAACACGGTGCTTGACTGATTTACCGATCAGTCAACTGACCGGTTACCTCACGTTTTGGCAACTAGGTAGCCTATCAGGCTACTATGTGTAGGCTTGGTATAGTAACCGTTCGGGTTACTTTACTTGTTTGGGTGTGGTAGCCTATCGGGCTACCTTGCATTATGGTGTCGTAGCCGACTAGGCTACCTCTACCATATCTTACTAAAAACGTCCCTTGTTCTTTGTGAAATTCCTTTGAAAACTTTGTTCAAATCTAGAAATTCTTACAAAAGGATTTTTCATTTTGAAAGGGGTATGGTGTCCCCACATTTTTGAAAACGAGTCTCACCTCGCCCCGTTGGAGGATGAGGGTGTTTTTGTTGAAATCATTTCTAAGTCATTTAAAGGGAATACATTGTAAATGTGCTAAAAAATGTGGTGTTGGACCACTTTTGAAAATAATTTGAAACTTGTTCGAAATGACTTTGTTTGAGAAATCGGCATTCATGAATCTTTTCGTCCTCGACAAAATGAACAATTCTTGTGTTCATTTCGGAGCCTAATTCTAACTCTAACGGCTCCTAAATTCATCAAACCCGTGGCCTTTGTGCCCAGTTTTTATAAAAGTTCCAGTTTTACGCAGTTTTGAAAACAGGTCTGTTTGGGGCCCGAAACGGCCGAATTTTTGAAACCCGCACGAGTCAGTTTCAAGGTTTCGTCGAGATCTAAAACTTTTGTGTTTTGACCAAATTCTGGTTCGGCCTCTAAAAGGGTCATTTTAATAAAAATCTGGGACTGTTCATTTGGTCCGGATTTGTTACTCCCAGTTTTGGACACCGAACCAAAACTAGCCAAAAAGCCTATCGTAGGTTCATTTTTTGCCAATGGCTATTTGAGGTAAAAACGACCGTATCAAAATTTCCTTAAAACTTTATGTTTTACCAAATCCCAGATTCGGACCCTAATTGGGTTAAACTGGCCAAAATCCGTGGCTGATCCTGGGGACAGATTTTGTGTCCAGCCACCCTCTACACACTCATGCACACACATATCTCAAACCACTTGTAAACTAAAGTAAACACAACCACAACCACAAAAACTTTAAAAACTGAAAGCTAAGGGCTCAAATAACTTATTACAACCCATGTGCATAACCAAATACATATAAATCTCCTTTGATCAAAAACTTAAAAACAACTAACCACAAAAGATGGGGGTTTTTCGGTTTATACCTTAGAGTGCTTTGATCGAAGCACAACCGGGCCAAGGGTGGCTGTCAAGGCTCCATAGAAAACAAAGAGGGTTGAGGGATCATTTGTGATAGAATGAGAACACAAGGAAAACAAAAAGTTTCTCTTAATATCCAGCCAAGATGAAAAATTACACCATAGAAAAAATTTCGGTTTTAGGGTCTTACCGAAACTATCTTGGAAGAGTGCACCCCTAACAACTTGTGTGGCCAAGCTTTTGTGTGAAAGTTATGTGAAAATATGGGTGGTTTAGGGGCTGAAGAGGGGTCGGATTTTCTGAAGAGAAAGGGGAGAGAAAGCTGTATTTTTCTTGAGTGTTTTTGTGAGCAAATGGAAAAAGTGAAACCTAAGGGTGGTTGCACCTTTTTATAGGCAACTCAAAACAACTTTGCTTAACTCTAAGCCCTCTTAATTAAGCCATAATTTAGCTCAATTGGGGGATAAAAATCTGTGCTGCAGCCCTTGAAATTTCAGAGCCATGATGGAGGGTGAAAGGGAGCAAGTTTGCATTAAATGGTCATGGTCCTCTTGTCCTTAAAACCCCATTTTTTTAATCTAAAAACTCCAACACATCCCTTGATTTAAGGGATCACTTTCAGCTGGTTTTGCAGCTGGTTTTGCAGCTATTTTCCTAACCAAAGGGGACATGGTTTGGTTGGAGTAAAAGTCCAACCGAATCGGTTCTGTGCAGTCTAGTTTTCTACTGCGTTTTTCAGCCCTTTCTCGGCAGTGTTTTAATTTTCATCCAAAAATTGGATTTTCTGAATCTGATTTTTGTACTGACGATTTCTAATTGTTTTATACTGTCTAAGAGCCCATTCTATACCAAATCACTATTCATTCCTATACTGCGGTAGTGTCTACACTGTGTTGTCCTTTCGCACGCAAACCGAGGCGTTCCTAGGCGAAATTTCAGACATAGTCTCTCTTGACTAATTCGGACGTTCTGATTTCAATTTTATCAGTCATATGTCCGTCTGAGGTCGTCTAGACCAGTTTTCAGGATCTGTGAGGTCCCACCTCAAAAAACGTGTCAGGTGTCCGTTTGACTAATTTGGGCGTCCTGAGTCTAGATATATCAGTTTTAAGTCAAACTAAGGCCGTCTTGGCCAGTAACTTGACACTGCATCTTGCACTATTCACTATTCATGGTTCACTGTTCTCTGTTCTAACTGACTAGTCCGAGTGTTCTGACTCCGATTTTGTCAGTCTCTGGGTGAGAAGAGGTCATCCAGACCATTTTCTCGATACTGTACCCTACTAGGGAGATTCTCGTTATTGTGCTCAGACGTTTGGTCCGAGTATTTCAGTGATCTGCTCACCAGTCTTGTGTTAGGAAATGGTCATCCGGACTAGTTTCATGACACTGTGTATCTTATACACTTATACACATAACAGGGTAGACCGGGTTCTCTGTCGGTTACCCCTTTTCACTGTATGAATAGTAATAAACAGTACTGCACCTGTTTAGTCTATTCAACTAGAATTTATGCTACATTTATCAACTTAATTACTCATTTCATAGTAATTAGGTTTCACGCATTACGAGAGTCTTCAAATTGGCTCTCTGTTCAGTACACGACCTTCTACAAGGGTTCTAACACGGGCGTGTATGGCTTGAGCACGGGCGTGTACTAGCTAGGCTTTCTCAACACGACCGTGTCTTGGACCATGCTCACTTACCCGAGTGGTACACGGCCACTTACACAGCCGTGTACCTGACCATATAAAACTACACGGCCTCTCTCATAAAACAATCCGATCAGTACACGGTTTCTTACACGACCATGTACCTGACCGTGTTCGATGTATTTGGACTAAAAACGCATCAAATTATTCCTTAGCTTCTCATTGAATAATTTACTGAGTTACAAGGACGGGGTGGTCCTTACAACCTACCCCCCTTACAAAATTTTCGTCCTCGAAAATTAGAATAAATCCGGGAAGTCTCTCTTCATGTCCTCTTCCCTTTCCTATGTAGCTTCTTCTATGTTGTGATTCCGCCACAGCACTTTCACAAGCGGGATCACTTTATTCCTGAGGACTTTGCTCTCCTTAGCTAAAATCTGCACTAGTCTTTCCTCATATGTCAGGTCAGCGTGTACTTCAACAGGCTCTTGACTCAGTATGTGGGAACTATCAGGCACGTATTTCTTCAGCATCGAGACGTGGAAAACGTTATGCACGAATGCTAACTCGGGAGGGAGCGCTAACCTGTAGGCTACCTTCCCAATTCTTTCGAGGATCTCGAAGGGTCCTATATATCGAGGGCTGAGCTTCCCTTTCTTCCCAAAGCGCATTACCCCTTTCATGGGTGCTACCTTGAGGAAAACTGAATCTCCTTCCTGAAACTCGAGAGGTCTGCGTCGTTTATCAGCGTAACTCTTCTGATGACTATGAGCTATCTCCAGTCTCTCCCGTATAATCTTCACGTCTTCTGTTGTACTTTTGACGAAGTCCGTGCTAGTGAGCTGTTTCTCTCCAGTCTCATGCCAGTGGACCGGAGATCTACATTTCCTTCCATAGAGTGCCTCGTATGGTGCCATTCCGATCGAGGAATGGTAGCTGTTGTTGTACGAGAACTCTATTAGCGACAACTTTTGGTCCCAATTCCCCTTGAAGTCTAGGGCACACGCTCTCAACATATCTTCCAACGTTTGTATTATCCTTTCTGACTGACCGTCGGTTTGAGGGTGGAAAGCTGTGCTGAACTTCAACTTAGTCCCCATTGAAGCTTGGACGCTCTGCCAAAACCTTGAAGTGAAGCGCCCATCACGATCTGAAATTATTGACTTAGGTACACCGTGCAGTCTTACTATCTGGGCCATGTACATTTCTGCTAGCCTCTCCACTGAGTAGCTCAACTTCATGGCTAAGAATCGAGCTGATCTCGTCAGTCGGTCCACAATTACCCAGATGGCGTCGTTTCCACTAGATGTTTTGGGCAGTCCGACCACGAAGTCCATTGTAATTTGTTCCCATTTCCACTCAGGGAGCTCGATTTTCTGCAGTTCTCCTCCAGGTCGTTGATGTTCTACTTTAATTTTTTGACATGTAAGGCACTTTGCGACAAATTCAGCGACATCACCCTTCATCTTAGGCCACCAAAAAATGTCTTTCAAGTCTTTGTATAGCTTGTTTGCCCCTGGATGAACTGAGTACGGTGTGTCATGGGCTTCTGAAAGGATCCTTTTCCTGAGTTCTTCATCCTTCGGAACGCACACTCTACCTCTAAAATAGAGTATGCCCTCCTTAGAGACTTGGAATTCTGACTTCCGGTCCTCCATTGCCTCCTTCTTGTGCTTGTTCAGGGTTAAATCGAGGTCTTGGCCGGCCTTGATTTCTTCTAGGAGTGTTGATTGGAGGGTCATTTCAGACAACTTCCCTGTTAGAATCTCGATTTCGCCGTTACATAGCTCCTTCTGTAGGGCTTTTGGCAAGGCATTGATAGCCATAAGCGATGAAGAGTACTTCCTACTGAGTGCTTCAGCCACCTTGTTGGCTTTCCCTGGGTGATACAGGATCTCGCAGTCGTAATCCTTCACCAATTCTAGCCATCTTCGCTGCCTCATGTTGAGCTCCTTCTGCGTGAAGATGTATTTGAGGCTTTGGTGGTCCGTATAAATCTCACACTTGATGCCATATAGATAATGCCTCCATATTTTCAGTGCAAACACGACCGCTGCTAGCTCTAGGTCATGAGTCGGATAATTCCTCTCGTGGTTCTTAAGTTGTCGCGAGGCATAAGCGACTACTTTCCCATTCTGCATCAGTACGGCTCCTAGTCCGGTCTTAGATGCATCACTGTAGATTACAAAATTCCCCTGTCCAGCGTCTGGTATAGTCAGGATCGGAGCGCTCGTGAGTCTGTGTTTTAGCTCCTGGAAGCTTTTCTCGCATCTATCCGTCCACTCATACTTCTTCTCCTTCTTAGTGAGTGCTGTGAGTGGTGCGGCTAACTTTGAGAACCCTTCTACGAAACGTCTGTAATAGCCTGCTAGGCCTAGGAAACTGCTGATCTCCGTTACGTTCTTCGGAGTCGGCCATTCGCTGACTGCTTCGACTTTCACTGGGTCTACTGATACTCCGTCCTTGGAGACCACGTGACCAAGAAAATGGACCTTTTCCAGCCAAAACTCGCACTTTGGAGAATTTGGCATATAGCTGGTGCTCCTTTAGCTTGAGTAGAATAGCTTTCAGATGCTCCTCGTGTTCCTCCCTTGTCTTAGAATACACAAGTATGTCATCGATAAACACAATGACAAACTTGTCTAAGAACTCCTTGAACACTCTATTCATCATATCCATGAAGGCTGCAGGGGCATTCGTTAGTCCGAATGACATAACGAGGAACTCGTAGTGTCCATATCGTGTACGAAAGGCTGTCTTGGGTATGTCTGCACCTCTAATCCGTAGTTGGTGATACCCGGAACGTAGGTCAATTTTTGAGAACACTGCAGCGTCTCGGAGCTGGTCAAACAGATCGTCGATTCGTGGCAACGGATACTTGTTCTTTATAGTGACCTTGTTCAGCTCCCTGTAATCGATGCACATCCTTAATGTTCCATCCTTCTTCTTCACGAATAAAACTGGTGCTCCCCACGGTGAACAGCTCTGTCGAATGAAGTCCTTGTCCATTAGATCCTTCAACTGGGCCTGGAGTTCCTTTAACTCTGCCGGGGCCATTCTATATGGGGCCTTGGAGATGGGGGCTGATCTTGGTAACAGCTCGATCTCGAATGATATCTCCCTTTCTGGCGGAAGTCCTGGCAGATCCTCTGGGAATACTTCTATGAATTCTCTGACCATTGGGACATCTTCAGGCCTTATCTCCGCTTTATGGTTGCTGTCTACCATGTGTGCTAGGAAACCGACGCATCCACTGGATAGAAGTTTGTGAGCCCTTATAGCGGATATTATTATCTTCGGCTGCTTTAACGATAGCCCTTTGTAGATAAACTTCTTGTTCCCGTTCAGCTCGAAGGTAACCTCTCGTCTTCGACAGTCTATTATGGCACTGTACTTAGCGAGGAAGTCCATTCCCACGATTACGTCGTAGTCGCACATGTCGATGACGATTAGATCTATACTTAGCTCGTACCCACTGATAACTACTGGTACATGTCTTGCCCAATAGCTAGACAATAAAACTTCCCCGGAGGGAAGGGCAGTTCGGAAAGTTTGGTTCATCTTGTCTATGTTCTGACCTAGTTCTCTAGCAAACTTTGATGACATAAAGGAATGCGTAGCTCCAGAATCAAATAATACTAATGCAGTGGAGTTGGCAACAGAAAGCTGACCTGTCACCACGGTTGAGGTCCCAGCTTCTGCATCCTCCCTTGTAAAGGCATAAATTCTCCCCTGCATCTCTGGAGCTTCCAGTCTACCTTGGATGATGGGTGTACCTTCAATTATGGCTTGGGCGGTATGTAGTTGGCCGCTACTGGCACGGGTTTGGCCCTGCTGATTCTGAGGGTTTGAGCGGCATTGCTTAGCGAAGTGGCCTTCCTTACCACAGATGTAGCAACCGTTAGTGCCTAAGCGGCACTCCCCTAGGTGGTTCTTCCCGCACTTCAGGCAAGGAGGGTGCTGACTGCCATTTCCTCCTCGATTGTTCTTCTTCTGGGGGAAATTCCTCTGTTGCCCTTGGTTATTCTGGCTTCCTCTCCTCTTGTTGTTATGGGACTGTCGGTTACTCTGACTGTTTCCCATATTCTGACCCTTATGTTGTGAATCGGGGTTCGGTCTTCCCCTGTTGGGTCTGGCCAGTGTCTTCTCCTCTCTCTTGGCCTTGAAGATCTGTGCTTTCCTCTCCCTATCTTGGGCCAACCAGTATTCGGCCCTGACGGCTCGACTAACACACTCAGCTACTGTTGTTGGTCCGTGGCTTCCACCACATACTTGGACGGCAATGTCGGTTCTAAACATCTTCAGCATCCTTCTGACCCTTTCCTTTTCGGTTGGCACCAGGTCGGGGCATAGTTGAGCTAGCTGCTCGAACTTGCGGACAGCTTCCATTATAGTCATACTACCTTGGCGTAGATTGTTGAACTCATCTTGTTGTGCTGCTAAGGCTTCATCATTGAAATACATTTCTCTGAACTCCATAATGAAGTCTGCCTAGTTCATTGCATTAATGTCTCTCCTAATAGCCACTGTTTTCCACCACTGTCGTGCTCCTTTCCGTAGGGCAAGGGATGCACACAGTACCTTTTCCCTCTCAGTTAGCCCTACAAGGTCTAGGATGACTTGGATGTCAGTTAGCCAGTCATCTGCCTCGATAGGGTTAGTTGTCCCCTCAAACTCTGGTGCCTTCAGACGTCGAAATCGCTCGTATAAGTCACCATCTCTTGAGACTGGTAAGGGAACATCTGCTGCTGCAGGAGCAACCACAACCGGTGGTGCTGGAGCTGCCTGGACTGATGGGGCTACTGGGTCGGCTTGGGCTGGCACCTCTACGGGTTGTGGTGTATGAGATTGTTGGTTGACTTGCTCCTTGAGCTGAGCAAGCTCTTGTTGTTGGTTCATCATCATCTCCTGCATGGCTGTGAGCCGTACCATTAACTCATCTTCTCGAGTGGCTTGATTAGTCTGAGCTCTTGTTCTCGTCATTTCTTCTGATGTAACCCTATCACACAACGGGAAAAAGAACTATAAGTTTTGCTTTTATCACACTTTGTACTTGGGAATCGTATCGCATATCATCTTAATGATTTTATTCAATCATCATGAATATAAGTATACATATTATATCTTTCCTTTCTTTTTCTTTACTGTGATGTTCACTACGATTTGTATCTTAACTTATCGTATTGAAACATCTTCTAAGTGCTAGGACCTATCTCGCACATACTGTCACACTATACTCATGTGTGAAAAAAAACATATCTGAGCCCTTGGACAATGGTGTTGCTTTTCATATATCATAAGAAAGTACATAACTTTGGGTTGTTGGGAGAGATACACACTTCCCAAGATACGGTCTCAACAAGTACATTAACTTAGGTCTAGCGAGGAAAGCTACTGCTTCCTTCTATACACATATACATAGCTTAGACAAAACTACCGAGGTAGAGTGCAGTTACTCTGACGTGATCACTGATTCTGGATCAGACATCTCTTCGCCGTCACTTTCATCGAGGGGGAATTCGTCTGGATCCTCCTCGTCCTCTGAGTCTGAACTGACCACATCATCACTAGCGATAATGACTTGAGGTTCCGGCTCATACTCCTCCATCTCCTCGTCATCATTGGAGAAATAGGGGATGTCATCATCATCCTCTGGTTCCTCAAAGCGGTACTCAGCCAATGGTATAGCTGGAATAGGGTCCTCCTCATGAGCGGCAAGATTAGCAGCATTATGTGCCCGCTCGTAGTTCCTAACGTTGACCGCATCGACTTCGGCATACTCTATCTCTTGAAGGAAACGCCTTAAATCTTGATGTGGTGGAGGGTAGGGGACAAGTTCCCTAACGTCCCTGGGTACCCCTCTCCAAACTAGCTCAGCTACTTCTCGAAAAGAGCGGTCGAAGGGAATGTAGGGTAGCATCGCATCCTTAAACCTCCGACAATAATGCGCCATGGTCTCTCCTTCATCGACATCCCACATACCTGAGAGGACGTCGTACCTCCTCTCATGCATGTCTCTCCATGTGCCGAAATTCCTATTTGGACCATAGAGTTTCTCGAATACGGGTGGTGCAAACATGGCATGGAGTTCCTGGCAGAAAGTGGCCCAATCTGGCACTGGTTTTCCATCCCTTCGCTGGTCCAGCCACCAAGCCAACGCTGGTCCATCTAACTTGCTGCTTGCTAGCTCCACTTGCAGGTGAGGTAGGGCATGGCAGGTACGAAAGGCTACCTCCACCTGCTGAACCCATCTCAACAGATTGTAAGGCCTATGCTGACCATCGAACATATCTAAGTCCATTTCGGCAAAGGCATCACTTACTGCCCTATCGTCGTCTTGGTGTTGAGGGTCTACCGGTGCAGCCATATCTCCTATTACAATATGGATGTCAACTTATATATTGATACTGAAGGATAATTAAACTAACTTACTTGGACAGATGAGGCAGGCGTGCAGCGATGTGAGGTAGGGTGGCAGGAAACCGCTCTGATACCAACTGTGACGCCCCGCGCCCTAGGCGGCCCGGACCATCACTGTAAAACTACTGTTTCTTTACTTTTACTTATACTTTCTTGTAATTGAATATTGCTTACTTAAAATATCTTTAATAGGTTACCCTAATTTTAGAAGAATTTTTTTTTTAGCACATGTATTTACTATTCATGTACATGTACTATTAAAAGCGGAATTTGAAACATAATAATAATCTTGCAAACATACTTATACTATTCATTTTGTAGAATAGTATTTTTGAATAGTATCAATCAACTGCTATTCGAAAATACTATTCAACTATTACTACTCAAAAATATTGTGTAAGCATTACTATTCAGAAATACCATTTAACGATTACTATTTAAAAGTACCATCTACTGGTACTGTACTGTTACTGTTCAAAATACTGTTTACTTAAACTGTGCGGAAGTTAAACTCGTATGGTGTCCATGACCTTGCCTCACATCCGCCTCCGCCGCCGTCATTGCCCATCGTGGCTTATGCCGTAGGACGCTTACCTACAGCATGAACACACTCCGTGAGCTTTAAGCCCAGTAAGTACAACATGTTAACCGCAAAACATGTTTAAACATAATACATACTTAAAACGCATAAGCATGCAAGATAGTCACATATAACACTTAGCATATACCATATCATCACATATCATGTCATAGCATACAAACTTTATACACCATATGCATACAGATTACTTCATGTAAAAGCATGTATCTTACTGTAGCTAAAAGTATAGCGAACTAATGCGGATAGTGAACTATGCATGATCCGGTTATGTTCAGTTATGCTTTAGCACTCTTTCCTTTCTCTTGTCTATTTAGGGCCCATGTGTCAGTACCGTGTGCGCGCAGACCAACGGTAACGCCCAAGGTCAACTAATGCCGAAGAGCCATCAACTGATGCTCAACTTTTGGCCTTAACTTTCTTTAACTGGAAACCCCTTCAACTGAAGGAGCCGGTACGGCACACCTATTTATTTCCATCTTGTTTAACTGTTCTAGCCATATGCTTCTCTAAGCTATCCCCAATCCTATACGGTAGGGGTCTATGGCTTCTAACTTGTTCTTTCATCAATCTACTCGATTGTGAAACTATATGCTCTTATGTATGCTGTGCAACATCGTGTGCATGTAAGGCATACTTAACATACTGTAAAACCATCATTTTAACATCATTTTATTCATGCTGCAGGCGGAGTTATACTTACTTAATTGCAAGCACTTGTATTCGCACCTTTAGAAATTTGCAGGTTACCACCTGTCATCAATAACGTCTCTCGTTAATACCTTCTCTAAGTCACCAATACTGTCAGTGACTAAAGTAGATAATTACTTGATACCGATTGCCGTCGGCACTACTTACTCTCTATCTCAAGAGTTAACTTATTCGTATATGGTTAATTAACTTATGGCCCCATAAATTAACTATCACGTCCTTAGGCTACTTTTGCCTATACTCGTCTTTCATGTGGTACCGAGGTCCCTCGGTACCCTATTGGCCTATCTGGGAATTTGGTGTCTAATTTCCGTCACGTTTGATTAACTGTCTTCTTGACAGTTAAATCAACATTCCTCACAATGTTGCTCTGAACACGGTGCTTGACTGATTTACCGATCAGTCAACTGACCGGTTACCTCACGTTTTGGCAACTAGGTAGCCTATCAGGCTACTATGTGTAGGCTTGGTATAGTAACCGTTCGGGTTACTTTACTTGTTTGGGTGTGGTAGCCTATCGGGCTACCTTGCATTATGGTGTCGTAGCCGACTAGGCTACCTCTACCATATCTTACTAAAAACGTCCCTTGTTCTTTGTGAAATTCCTTTGAAAACTTTGTTCAAATCTAGAAATTCTTACAAAAGGATTTTTCATTTTGAAAGGGGTATGGTGTCCCCACATTTTTGAAAACGAGTCTCACCTCGCCCCGTTGGAGGATGAGGGTGTTTTTGTTGAAATCATTTCTAAGTCATTTAAAGGGAATACATTGTAAATGTGCTAAAAAATGTGGTGTTGGACCACTTTTGAAAATAATTTGAAACTTGTTCGAAATGACTTTGTTTGAGAAATCGGCATTCATGAATCTTTTCGTCCTCGAAAAAATGAACAATTCTTGTGTTCATTTCGGAGCCTAATTCTAACTCTAACGGCTCCTAAATTCATCAAACCCGTGGCCTTTGTGCCCAGTTTTTATAAAAGTTCCAGTTTTACGCAGTTTTGAAAACAGGTCTGTTTGGGGCCCGAAACGGCCGAATTTTTGAAACCTACACGAGTCAGTTTCAAGGTTTCGTCGAGATCTAAAACTTTTGTGTTTTGACCAAATTCTGGTTCGGCCTCTAAAAGGGTCATTTTAATAAAAATCTGGGACTGTTCATTTGGTCCGGATTTGTTACTCCCAGTTTTGGACACCTAACCAAAACTAACCAAAAATCCTATCGTAGGTTCATTTTTTGCCAATGGCTATTTGAGGTAAAAACGACCGTATCAAAATTTCCTTAAAACTTTGTGTTTTACCAAATCCCAGATTCGGACCCTAATTGGGTCAAACTGTCCAAAATCCGTGGCTGATCCTGGGGACAGATTTTGTGTCCAGCCACCCTCTACACACTCATGCACACACATATCTCAAACCACTTGTAAACTAAAGTAAACACAACCACAACCACAAAAACTTTAAAAACTGAAAGCTAAGGGCTCAAATAACTTATTACAACCCATGTGCATAACCAAATACATATAAATCTCCTTTGATCAAAAACTTAAAAACAACTAACCACAAAAGATGGGGGTTTTTCGGTTTATACCTTAGAGTGCTTTGATCGAAGCACAACCGGGCCAAGGGTGGCTGTCAAGGCTCCATAGAAAACAAAGAGGGTTGAGGGATTATTTGTGATAGAATGAGAACACAAGGAAAACAAAAAGTTTCTCTTAATATCCAGCCAAGATGAAAAATTACACCATAGAAAAAATTTCGGTTTTAGGGTCTTACCGAAACTATCTTGGAAGAGTGCACCCCTAACAACTTGTGTGGCCAAGCTTTTGTGTGAAAGTTATGTGAAAATATGGGTGGTTTAGGGGCTGAAGAGGGGTCGGATTTTCTGAAGAGAAAGGGGAGAGAAAGCTGTATTTTTCTTGAGTGTTTTTGTGAGCAAATGGAAAAAGTGAAACCTAAGGGTGGTTGCACCTTTTTATAGGCAACTCAAAACAACTTTGCTTAACTCTAAGCCCTCTTAATTAAGCCATAATTTAGCTCAATTGGGGGATAAAAATCTGTGCTGCAGCCCTTGAAATTTCAGAGCCATGATGGAGGGTGAAAGGGAGCAAGTTTGCATTAAATGGTCATGGTCCTCTTGTCCTTAAAACCCCATTTTTTTAATCTAAAAACTCCAACACATCCCTTGATTTAAGGGATCACTTTCAGCTGGTTTTGCAGCTGGTTTTGCAGCTATTTTCCTAACCAAAGGGGACATGGTTTGGTTGGAGTAAAAGTCCAACCGAATCGGTTCTGTGCAGTCTAGTTTTCTACTGCGTTTTTCAGCCCTTTCTCGGCAGTGTTTTAATTTTCATCCAAAAATTGGATTTTCTGAATCTGATTTTTGTACTGACGATTTCTAATTGTTTTATACTGTCTAAGAGCCCATTCTATACCAAATCACTATTCATTCCTATACTGCGGTAGTGTCTACACTGTGTTGTCCTTTCGCACGCAAACCGAGGCGTTCCTAGGCGAAATTTCAGACATAGTCTCTCTTGACTAATTCGGACGTTCTGATTTCAATTTTATCAGTCATATGTCCGTCTGAGGTCGTCTAGACCAGTTTTCAGGATCTGTGAGGTCCCACCTCAAAAAACGTGTCAGGTGTCCGTTTGACTAATTTGGGCGTCCTGAGTCTAGATATATCAGTTTTAAGTCAAACTAAGGCCGTCTTGGCCAGTAACTTGACACTGCATCTTGCACTATTCACTATTCATGGTTCACTGTTCTCTGTTCTAACTGACTAGTCCGAGTGTTCTGACTCCGATTTTGTCAGTCTCTGGGTGAGAAGAGGTCATCCAGACCATTTTCTCGATACTGTACCCTACTAGGGAGATTCTCGTTATTGTGCTCAGACGTTTGGTCCGAGTATTTCAGTGATCTGCTCACCAGTCTTGTGTTAGGAAATGGTCATCCGGACTAGTTTCATGACACTGTGTATCTTATACACTTATACACATAACAGGGTAGACCGGGTTCTCTGTCGGTTACCCCTTTTCACTGTATGAATAGTAATAAACAGTACTGCACCTGTTTAGTCTATTCAACTAGAATTTATGCTACATTTATCAACTTAATTACTCATTTCATAGTAATTAGGTTTCACGCATTACGAGAGTCTTCAAATTGGCTCTCTGTTCAGTACACGACCTTCTACAAGGGTTCTAACACGGGCGTGTATGGCTTGAGCACGGGCGTGTACTAGCTAGGCTTTCTCAACACGACCGTGTCTTGGACCATGCTCACTTACCCGAGTGGTACACGGCCACTTACACAGCCGTGTACCTGACCATATAAAACTACATGGCCATGTTAACTCACACGGCCTCTCTCATAAAACAATCCGATCAGTACACGGTTTCTTACACGACCATGTACCTGACCGTGTTCGATGTATTTGGACTAAAAACGCATCAAATTATTCCTTAGCTTCTCATTGAATAATTTACTGAGTTACAAGGACGGGGTGGTCCTTACACATATGATTACTAATTTCAGAGTCACACCACTATAAACCTGAAATTGAACTCCCAATTATATACCGTATTACGTAAGCCTATGACAAGCTATCGTCCAATGACCTGGTCATGTATGCAGAGCACTCATATGATATGTATGATCAGCCTTAGGCCAAAGTCCGTTTAATCCTACTGATCAGGCTATTTTAAAGTTCCATTATACTACCGAATAAACAAAATGATTATTCACCATATGTGAATAAGAAGTCATCCACCCAGCAGACGACCCAAGGCCTTGTCCATTTTCACATTCAGTATAATGCCTTTAAGAGGATACCCTTAACTCCTCATTAGAACTATGATTCCGATATCTGTAAACGAACCCTTCATCGTATACAAGTCATGCACCCAACGAACCGGTCTATAAGCTTACTACTTCTGAGACGCTTTAGCCATTGGAACATCAAAGTACACAAGTCATATACATGAAGCTGTCCTTTTACTCAGGATTAAGGTTACTGCATAATGAACGTCAAAAGCAGATCGATCCACTCAAAGCGGACTTCGTAGATCAATCACGCTTTAGTCCCGGTCTAATATGTCACCACCAAGCAACATATCTATGTCTCTACTTGGGAGTCCAGCTCCAGACAGTCAAGACAAACCGTCCCCTCCAAGGCTTTAGACAACATAATAGTCTTAACATGAGTTAGATGCTCGGTCTAACCCCATAGACTACAGACCATAGTTTAGACCGCTAACTTTAGAATATTGTCTTCTCGCATACAAAAGTCCATTGCATGCAATGTTCTAACAGTTTAACACAAGCAGTCAGGGAGCCATATTTGCTTACATTTACTTTAACATGTAAATAAGACGAGGACAGGTAATAATGTAATGAATAACCTCTATATATAATTTTATTATCCAGTTCAAAATAAATACATCAAAATGTCTCTAATGCTTAGGGCATTTCCTAACAATCTCCCACTTGCCCTAAGCCAGCAGATGTGCCATGTTACGCATCCCCATCGCCTCTACGTGCCTCTCAAAGCTTCTAGCCACCAAAGTCTTAGTAAAGGGATCGGCAATGTTGTCTTCGGATGCGATCTTACATACATCCACTTGTTCTGTCTCCACGTGCCCTCTAATAATATGATATCTCCGATCTATGTGCTTGGTCCTCTTGTGGTGCCGAGACTCCCTTGTGTTGGCAATAGCCCCTGTGTTATCACAGTAAAGTGTGATAGGATTGTCAACACCCGGAATGACCTCAAGGTCTCTAAAGAACTTGCGGAGTCAAACCGCTTCTTTAGATGCCTCAGCCGCAGCTACATATTCAGCCTCCATAGTAGAGTCAGCTATGCAGGCCTGCTTCACACTCCTCCACACAATGGCGCCTCTTTCGAGCAAAAACACTGATCCAGATGTCGATTTCCTCGAATCTTTACAAGTCTGGAAGTCTGAGTCTGTGTATCCTACGGGTGTTAGGTCCCCTCCAGAATACACTAGCATATAATCCCTCGTTCTCTTAAGATACTTGAGTATATGCTTTACGGCTTGCTAGTGCTTGGTTCCAAGATTTGCTTGATATCGACTCACCATACCTACTGCAAAACATATATCCGGGCGAGTGCAAAGCATAGCGTACATAAAGCTATCCACAGCGGATGCATAAGGGACCTTACTCATACGCTCTCTTTCTTCTGATGTCTTGGGACAGTCATCCAATGAAAGAGTTAGACCGGCAATAGAAGGTTGTGAACCTTTCTTTGCCTCTTGCATTGCATATTTGTCAATTATTTTATCTATGTATGAAGCTTGGGATAACGCTATCATTTTGTTCTTTCGATCTCTGAAGAGACGAATGCCTAGAACATAATTAGCTTCTCCCAAGTCCTTCATGTCAAACTGTTGGTGCAACCAAAGCTTGACTAATGATAAGTTCCCTACATCATTCCCAATGAGTAGTATATCATCGACATAGAGTATCAGAAAGACCACTTTTCCATCCTTAATACGTTTATAAACACAGGGTTCATCAACGTTCTGCTCAAAACCAAATGTCTTAATCGCTTGATCAAACCTCTGGTTCCATGAGCGGGATGCTTGCTTTAATCCATAAATGGATCTAAGCAATTTGCAGACTTTCCTTTCTTGGCCTTTCGCTACGAACCCTTCGGGCTGTATCATATAGATACACTTTTCAAGATGGCCATTCAAGAATGCCGTCTTGACATCCATTTGCCAGATCTCGTAATCGAGAGCCGCAACAATGGACAGAAGAATACGGATAGACTTCAGCATAGCAACAGGCGAAAAGGTTTCATCGTAATCGATTCCAGCCTTTTGCGTGTACCCCTTTGCAACCAGTCTAGCTTTGAAAGTTTCCACTCTCCCTTCCATATCCCTCTTTCTTTTGTAGACCCATTTGCATCCAATGCGTTTTATCCCATCCGGCAAATCTACAAGTTCCCAAACAGAGTTGGATTTCATAGAATCCATCTCATTGTTCATAGCCTGTTTCCAAGATTTAGAATCAACATCATTTATAACTTCATCATAGGTGACCAGATCATTCTCATGCTCATAAGCCTCGGCCTGGTATACCTCAGCATCATACATGAAGAAATTAGGTTTCTTTGAAACCCTCCCACTATGACGAGGCACCCTAAATTGTTGATCATCTGCAGGTCCTTCACCGAAACTCGGACTTGCGTCCAAGACCGAAATCTATGGAGCAGTTCTTTCACCCGATAACTCTTCTAGCACCACTTTGCTTTGAGGCTTAAAGTCATTCATGTGACTTTCCTCCAAGAATGTCGCATGGGTTGAAACAATGACTTTTTGTTCCTTCGGGTTATAGAACAGACCTCCTTTAGTTCCTTTTGGATACCCTACAAACATGCATAATTCTGATCTTGGTTTCAACTTCTTCACATCCCTATCCAGTATATGCGCCGGGCAGCCCCATATTCTCATATGTCCAAGGGAGGGCTTCCTACAACGCCACAATTCATACGGAGTTCTGGGAATTGATTTGCTTGGAACCTGATTCAGAATATAGCATGCCGTTTATAAAGCATATCCCCAAAATGATAATGGCAGCGTTGAATAACTCATCATGGACCGTACCATATCCAACAAGGTCCTGTTTCTCCTTTCGGCTACAACATTCTGTTGTGGAGTACCAGGTACAGTCAATTGGGATAATATCCCATTCTCTATAAGATGTCCTAGAAACTCGTCGGAGAGGTATTCGCCACCTCGATCAGATCGAAGTGTCTTTATGGATTTATCTAATTACTTTTCCACTTCCGCATGATACTCTTTGAACTTGTCAAAGGTTTCACTCTTGCGGTGCATCAGATACACATATCCATACCTCGAGTAATCATCTATAAAAGAGACATAATACTCGAACCCTCCTCGTGCTGTGACGTTCATGGGGCCACATACGTCAGTGTGCACAATTTCTAAGAGCTCCTGAGCCCTTGTACCCTTAGCTCCAAAAGACCTCTTGGTCATTTTACCTTCTAGACAAGACTCACATTGGGGAAGACGTACCTCCTCCAGATATTCCAGAGGACCGTCTTTCACCAATATTTGAATCCTATTCTGATTAATATGACCAAGTCTTAAATGCCAAAGATATGCCTTGTTCGAGTGAGAAACTTTCAACCTTTTAGAGTTATCTATTAATTCAGTGTCAAGCAGTGAGTACATCTTTGGTTTGATCAAATATAGGTTTCCATCCATCCATCCAGAACAGATAAAAGACTTATTTCTACGAATATCAACTCTTTTACTAAAAGAAATTGAATAAGAATCCTTTATTAAACAAGCTACCGATATAAGGTTTCTCCTAAAATTAGGAACATAAAAACAGTCTTTCAATAAAATAAACCTAAATTGATCAAAGTAAAGGTAAACATCTCCCACAGCCTCAGTCACCACCAAGCTACCGTCTCCAGTTCTCAACGAGAGGCTCCTATCATGTAGACTTCTCGTTTCCATGAACCCCTGCATAGAAACACAAACATGATTAGTGGCGCCCGAATCAATGACCCAAGTGTCTTTCGATTCTTCCACCAAACATGCTTCCAAGTAGTGAAGTTCCTTACCTTCCTTGCCCTTGGCGGCTAGGAATTCCCGGTAAGCCTTCTTAAAGTGACTTACCTTCCCACAACGGAAACACTTGAACTTTTTAGGGTCCCTGGACTTCTTGTTCTTCTTCTTCTTCTTCTTCCCATCCGAGATAGGAGGATTAGAAGAACTAGCAGCCGCTTGCGTTTGATTTGGCCTCTTCCTCTTCCGTGAGGGTTTGGAAGATTCTGCCAAATTGGCCTCACCTTTGGGTTGGACAGCATCCCCATCCCTGATCATCCGCTCATAAGCTTGGAGTTGCTTCATGAGCTCGGTTAGTCCCAACTCCCTTGTCGCCAGATTGTATGCGGCCTTAAAGCCCACAAAATCTTTAGACAGAGTTTTGAACACCATCTTGATCTGGGTGTTGTAGTCCAACTCAGCACCATTTTCGGCAGCCTCAGCAAAGAATCCCATTAGGGTGATCATATGGTCCTTCACCGGAGTACCTGCCTTTTGCTTAGAGTTCATAATACTGGTGATAGCGGACTGTCGAGCCAATTTTTCTTGGCCTCCGAACATGTCCTCCAGATTTTCCATGATCTCCCCAGCAACTTGATAAGTCTCATGCTGCTTTTGTAAAGCACTCGTCATGCTAGCAAGTATGTAGCATCGAGCTATATCATTAGATTCTCTCCAACGAGTATAGGCAACCGGGACCTCCTCAATCAGTGTGTCAGGTTTTGGCCTTGGTGGGCATGGTTCGTCCAGTACGAACTTGTGTCTCTCACAGCTGAGAACTATTAACAGATTTCTTTTCCAATCCTTATAATTATCGCCATTCAGTTTATTCTCAGTGAGTATTGAAATGAGGGGTATCGGTGATATTTTGAACTGAAATAAAATTATACTAGACATCATTACAAAACCCAAGCAAATATACAGATAATTTAGCAAATAAAACATACAAAATATGTTCCTACATGAAACTTTAAAAACATGTAGTATTGCAACGGTAATTCTCAACACCTATTGCCCCAAGCCACCGAGGGGTGGTCATGAAAACAAATAGCCAGAACATGGACCCCGTCCAATTAATATATGTTGCCTTAAATCCTCCAAGGTTAAGACATATATTAATAACCGCTTATTTGGCCACCAGTTTAGTTAACAGAGCTTCTAGGGAAGGTTAATAACTAAACAAGTCTTGAGTGTATAACCATTGTTTACGTAGCCCGATCCACATCCTACCAAGCCACCGAGGGGTGGTCATGAATAGGATCGTACCTGAACACGTTTTCCTCATAGGAGATCCAATCTAGTATACCGGCAACGGTAAACACCTACCGAGGGGTGTGGTCAGGGCAGAACTGACACGAGACGTTACCATGCTTTCACATATGGATCAACAATGGAGGCCGTGGGTTTTGTTTGAAACCCTCTCCCACTCAATATTTTGAAAAACATGCAAGTTTTTGACAAATTATGTATGATCAATATAGTATGAGCGGCACTCACCTATCCTATATGACATGTTATCAAATATGCATATAAAACATCCATCAATACATATTTATACATCCATGACATATCACAGAAAAAATAATTGACAGAATAACCAAGCCATGGTTCCATCCTAGAACAAAGAAAATAAAGATTACAAAATTTCATCCAAAGCATTCTTTGGGTCTTGAATTTTGTTCCGTCTTCTTGTATCCATCTTTATGTAGTCTCTCCATTTATTTCTCATCCCAAGAATCATTTAAAATTTAAATCTTCAAAAATTTAAATTTCAAATTCAAATTCCAAATTCGAATTTCAAATTTAAATTTAAATTTCAAATTCAAATTTTAAATAGTTTTAAACATCATGTGTCATAATATGTAATTTCAAAATTTTTAAATTTTCAATTACATATTTTTAAACATGATTTAAAATTAAATCTCAAATTTAAAAATTAAAATTTTCGATTTTTGAACAGTCGCACCACCGGCCCCTTAGGCGGCAGCCGCCGTGGGCAGCCACCAGCCCCGGGGGGACTGGCAGCCCATGGCCGCCCATGTACAGCCTTGCCAGGCTGCAGGCTAAGCCTACAGCGCCAGGCTGCACGCCCAGGCTGGCCGCAGCAGTCGGCAGGCTACAGGCCCAGGCTGCGGCCAGCCTTGGGTAGGCCACGGCCACCCTCGGCTGCAGGCAAAGCCTGCGGCCGTGGGTGGTTATGGCTTGCACAGGGGCTGTCGCAGCCCCATCCTGTCCGAGGGCAGGGGCTGCAGCCCCACCAAGGCCAGTCGGCCTATCCTGAGAGGTCGTGTCTCGATTTTCATGCCATATTCCAATTTACCTATTAGGATCTCCAAAAATTAATTTGAATCCCAATTAAATTAAAATTTTCCACACAATCAAAATTTCAACCTTTAAATTTAAATTTAACTTTTGGGAAAAATAAATTACGGTCTTCAATCTTCAGTCTCCTCCAAGAATAATTACATAGAAATTCCTAAACCATTTCCGGTGTACAAAAATTCTAACCATAATAATTCTAAGAGACAAAAATTAAAATCCATGGGAAAATTACAGTGTTAATAAACTGCTCCCATGGTTACATAAAAAATCCTAGATACAATTTTTTCTAAATTCTAAGGAACCAAAACCGGTATAAACAAGCATGCTTATAATAATTCAGAAAATTAAAATAACCACATATTTTATATATAATCCATGATAACAACATAAAAGAACCCTAGAATGCCACTCTCTAAATATCAAATCCATACATAAATAAAAAGACTAAGTAATTGTCTAATTTATGTACATGGCATAGTCATGAGATGGCTCTGATACCAATTGTAGGAAAATAAATCGGTAAAAATGTATCAGAGTGGCGTAGCGGAACAATAAAAATTTTTAGATCGTTAAATATCTCATGATGCCATATACAATAAACCAACAACAATTAAAACTCATACCTCAAGGACGCCAATATGCAAGAGGAGAATGACCGGAGGCTTCAACCAACTAGCCTTCTCTACTATTCTCTAATTCCAGAATGACTGAGTGTGTGGGCACTCTGAACCTCGATCGGTATGCTAGCACTGCTAGTCTTCTTCCGACCACCCAGATCTCTAAAGAACTTATTGTCACGATGAGCTGTGCAACAATAAGCCTACTCACCTGAGAGTCTGTGGTCTGAGAGAACTGGAGTGGCAGGACCTCTATTTATAGACCTGTATGAGGTGATTCTCTGAATTCGAATTGGATTAGAAGAGGATATTCTCCCTTATCCACAACCATAAAATCCAAATTTTCCATGGGAAAATCCCAACAATAAAATTCGGCCATTTAGGATAAATCCAATCCAAATCTAAACAAGATTTTAACTAGAATTTTATCTCCCTTTTTCAACCAAAAAATCTGAAAATTCCAAGGAGAAAATCTCCTCAAAATTTCGGCCACTTTTAGGATAAGGGAGAATCAAAATTCCGCTAGGATTTTCAAGCTTGAATCTTATCTCATCCTTATCTAAAATAACTGAATTTTCCTAAGGAGATATGCTCCAAAATTTTCACTTTCTGGGGAGGAGAGAATCCAAATTCAACTGGGATTGAAACTTGAATTTTTCTCTTGAACCTTATCCACAAAAACCGAAAATCCATTGAGGATAATCCTCAAAATTTCGTCTATCATTAGTTAGGATTTGGATTCAAAATTCAAGTAGAATTCTAACAAGATTATCCTCTCCATATCCAACTCAAATTCGAATTTCATTCCTTGTGCATTTTCCACAACAAATTCGAATCCTACTTGGACTGTGATTCAAAATTTGAATTTCAAATTTCAAATTCGAATTTCAAATTCAAGTTTCAAATTTCAAATTTCAAATTTCAAAATTCGAATTTCAAATTTCAGAATTCAAAACTCAAATTTCAAAATTCAAATTTCAAGATCCACAAAACAGTTGTGTTTCAAATTCTTGTTCTCATGGATAATTTTCTACAACTCCAATCCAATCTCAATTAAAATCATGGCAACTTTATTTGGAGTTCGAATAATTGTGTACTCTATTATCCAAAACAAAATCTGAATCCAACCGGAGAGAATCTTGTCTACCATCCTAATCCTATGTCATCACCATCCATGCATAATAAACCAGCCAATAGCATACACAAATCAATTTGCCAAACGTTAAGGAATTATGTGGAGCTAGTAGAGGGACTGATTGGACTTATATAATTGGGCTCCCGTAAATATATATGATCATCATTCTTTTACCGAACAACTCAATTATATGATCACTAATTTCAGAGTCACACCACTATAAACCTGAAACTGAACTCCCAATTATATACCGTATTACGTAAGCCTGTGACAAGCTATCATCCAATGACCTTGTCATGTATGCAGAACCCTCATATGATATCCATGATCAGCCTTAGGCCAAAGTCCGTTTAATCCTACTGATCAGGCTATCTTAAAGTTTCATTATACTACCGAATAAAGAAAATGATTATTCACCATATCTGAATAAGAAGTCATCTACCCAGTAGACAACCCAAGGCCTTGTCTATTTTCACATTTAGTATAATGCCTTTAAGAGGATAACCTTAACTCCTCATTAGAGTTATGATTCCGATATCTGTAAACGAACCCTTCATCGTATACAAGTCATGCACCTAACGAACCGGTCTATAAGCTTACTACTTCTGAGACGCTTTAGCCATTGGAACATCAAAGTACACAAGTCATATACATGAAGCTGTCCTTTTATTCAGGATTAAGGTTACTGCATAATGAACGTCAAAAGCAGATCGATCCACTCAAAGCGGACTTCGTAGATCAATCACGCTTTAGTCCCGGTCTAATATGTCACCACCAAGCAACATATCTATGTCTCTACTTAGGAGTCCAGCTGCAGACAGTCAAGACAAACCGTCCTCTCCAAGGCTTTAGATAACATAATAGTCTTAACATGAGTTAGATACTCGGTCTAACCTCATAGACTACAGGCCATAGTTTAGACCGCTAACTTTAGAATATTGTCTTCTCGCATACAAAAGTCCATTGCGTACAACGTTCTAACAGTTTAACACAAGCAGTCAGGGAGCCATATTTGCTTATATTTACTTTAACATGTAAATAAGACGAGGACAGATAGCAATGTAATGAATAACCTCTATATATAATTTTATTATCCAGTTCAAAATAAATACATCAAAATGTCTCTAATGCTTAGGGCATTTCCTAACATCATTTATAGCTAGTATACCATTAGGTTGACACTTAGGTTAGTTTTTAGGCCTTTTATCTTAGTTAAGGTTTTCACAATAAAATTAGAATAAAACTTAAATACTTCTAAAAAAATGTTTTTCTAAGAAAGTTCTATCTAAGAGATTGGTTTTTAAGGAGGTCTCACCCCACTAATCTTTCTTAGAAGTGTGTTTAGAGGATATTATTTGCGGTAATTATATGTTGGTTGTTTACCAAGCTTATAACGTGAAGTGAAAATATAAAAATAAAAATAAATAAAAAAAGTGTGAGTGAATGCATCGTCATAGAGACAAATTAGGGAGATTCACGAGAAGGCTAGAATTTGAACACGCCCCCAGTGAAGCTTCATCTGAATCCTCTTTCAACTCATCTTTTACCCCTTCGTCTCCAATCTCGTCGGTAGTAACTTTACGTCAAACTCCAATAGTGATGGCATAGCACAAAGACATTCCACAAAGGATGTTGAAAGACTACCTTCACCTAACACGCACAACCACCCCATCATGCATCATGTTTCTGTAATGACTCCCATATTCATGGAACCTAATTTACTATGTAATAAGTAATTAAGGAATGAATTTGGAGTATTTTGAAGTATTTTTGGTGCACTTTTGAAGAACACAGTCAGATACACAATCGTGTAAGTGGCCATGTATCGTTTGGACTGCGTGCGTGTGAAAGGCCGTGTGAGTGTATATGGTCGTGTAAGTGTAATACGGTTAGGTACATGGCTGTGTAAGTGGCCGTGTACATTCAGACTGTGTACGTGTGAGAGGCCGTGTGAGTGTACATAACCGTGTAAGTGTAACACGGTCAGGTACACAGCCGTGTAAGTGGCCATGTACCGTTCATACTGTGTACGTGTAAGAAGCCGTCTAAGTGTACATGGTCATGTAAGTGAACACGGTCAGGTACACGATCGTGTAAGTGGCCATATACCACTCGGGTTGTTAAACATGTCGAGAGCCGTGTCTCAGAACTGGGCATGTTGAGCAATCCCGACTAGAACACGCCCGTGTCTGGAGCATATATACCTGTGTAAGAGCCCGTGTTGAAGGCCGTGTATTGAGCTGGGAGCTGAATTTTAAGTCATAAAAAGAGCATAATTTGTCACTTGAAGTAGAGAGCCGTTGTAATAACCTCCATGCCCCTGAAAACTTAAATTACTATATAATTAGTAATTAAGTTAATAAATACGATATAAATTACCAGTTTGAACAAATTAAACGGGTATAGAAATATTTAATTTCCATTTATGTAGTGAAAGGGGCAACCGGAAGTGAAATCGGTTCATCTTAGTACATGGGGTGTGTGTGTGAGACACGCAGCATCAAGAAAACGGTCCAGACGACCATTTCTTGACACAAAACTGATGAGCAAGACATCAGTACGCTCAGCCTGATTATCTGAGCACGACAGTAAAATTTTTGCCTGATAAGTATACAGTATCGAGAAAATGGTCGAGATGAAATTTTCTTGACATAAAACTGTTATATTTAGATTCAGTATGCTCAAATTAGTCAATTGAGCGCAAAACACATTTTTTGAGACAGGGTCACACAGATCTCAAAAAACTGGTACAAACGACCTCAGATGGACATAAAACTGATAAATTTGAAATCAGTATGTCCAAATTGGTCAGGATAGACTGTGTTTGTAATTTCGCATGAAACAGCCTCGTTAGGCGTGCATAGTGTCAACACAGTACAGGTATAATCACAGTATAGGAAATGAACAGTAAAATAGACATAGAATAGGCTCATAGGCACTAAAACCCAACCAAGAATAAATGGTGCAAAAATCGGATTAAGAAATCCAATTTCGACTAAAATCTAGAATACTGTTGAAAAAGGACCAAACACCGTCGAAGGAAATTAGACTGCAAAGAGAAGTTGTTGCAGATGATTCCCACCTTAGAAATACATGTATCTCAGTTGGAAAAGCAACAAAATTCAGCTGCAAAGTACCCCAAAAGTTGCCATTAAAATATTGCCTAGGCTTATGACACATGGGATTAAAATATTTAAAAGTGCAAGACAAGCACACGTACCTTTTGGCCTTCCATTTAAGGTAATTTGACCCCAAATTTGCAGCAGCCCACCCTCATTTTTTGAGGGCTGCCAACAGCCAAAGTTTGTCCCCCTTGAGCTTGGTTAATTAGCTTAATTAAGTGAGTCTTAGGTTGATTAATTTTGGTTAGATTTGCCTATAAAAGGATGTGCTTGGCTTAGGGTATCACTTCTTTTTTTTTTTTTTTCACACCAAAGAGAACACAACTTTCACTTCCTTTTTCTTCAAGAAATCTGACCCCTTTCTACAGCCCCAAACACTCAAAAATCACACCAAATCTTCACTAAAAATCAGCTACAACTAAGCTTGTGTTGGAACCATTTACTCAAGACCATTTCAAGACTATTTCCAAGGGTAAGTGCTAAGACATTCCCTTTGTATTTTTAGTTGGTTTCTAGCTTGTTATTAAGAAGAGATTTTTGTGTTTCTTCTAGCCAAAGGCCGACCCCTTTTGTTCACCTAGGACTACAAGGATTTTGGTTACCCTTGATTCGGATTGTGCTAGATCAAGCATACTAAGGTAAAATACTGAAAACCCTCTTTTATGGTTAGTTTTGTTTAAGTTTGATATCGAGAAATTTATGTGTATTTATTTGAGCCATGGGTTGTAATAATCTTTATTTTGAACCCTTATATTTTTGGATATGTATTTTGTGGTTGTGTACTTGAGCTTTAAGTTTTTATAGATGGATGTGTGAATGGATGTTTTACAGTTAGCTGGAAACCAACCTGTCCCCAATTTTTAGATCGCGGTTGGTCATTTTTAACTACGTTATGATCTAATTTCGGGAATTCATAAAACAAAATTTTTAAGAAAATTTCATTACAGTCGTTTTTGCATCAAATAGCCTTTGGCCAAAAACGACTCTAAGATAGGTTTTGGAGGCAGTTTTTAACCGGAGTTCAAAACTAATACTGAAATATTGAGCAACAGGAATAGTCTTGGATTTTTAAAAAAAATGATCAACTTAGATTCTGAACCGGATCTCGGGCTTAACACAAAAGTTTTAGATCTCGTCAAAACCTTTAAGATGACCCATACAAGTTTTAAAAATTTAGCCGTTTCTGACCCCAAACAGAGTAGTTTTAAAACAAGCATAAAGCTGGAAATTTTCTAAACTGGGCACAAGCTTAACTACGGGTTTTGAGTGTTTCAGACTCGTTAGAGGTTAAACTTGTGATAACCGGGAATTTCAGATTCTCGGAGTAGGTTAAAATTGCATGTGTGTATGAATTTTAATCAATAAATTATGAAAAAGTTGTGTTTTAATACTGTTGAGAATACTGTAAAAATGTTCTGGCAGTGTTAAAGTGAGTGAGTTCGGGAATGGAAAATCCTACCGGTTCGAAATCAGAGCCAAAAACCCCAGAAAGTGCAATGAAATGCATTAAAACAATAGAAATTTACAGTAGAGAATTTTGACTAATCGGAAGCAAAATATAACAAACCGATCGCACTGGAGGCACCCGGAACCTGCCTATGTGATTTCGGTAAAGTTGCGTTCGATTCGACTTTAGGTCAAAAGTTGACCATGAATTAATTAGTGAATTAACTTATATATATTAAGTATGACATCACCCATATGACGTCATTAACACAAAATTAATGAAAATTTGGAAAGTATTAGGAAAAGGTGTATGGCTAGGATCATCCTACTTTTTGATCAATGGCCATGATCTTGCCAAAAAGATATTTGAAAAATTTTCAAAAATTTAGGAAAAAGGCCATTCGGCCACTTGGAAAGGAAGAAGAAAAAAATTTGATTTTGGCCTCAAAATTTTAGCACTTTAGTCCTTGAACAATTAGCAAATTGTTGGGAAAAATTTGCTAAAAAGCCCTTGGCTTTTACCTATAAATAGGCATCAAAATGTTAGGAAACACCCTAAGCATTAGAGACATTTTGATGTATTTATTTTGAACTGGATAATAAAATTATATATATAGAGGTTATTCATTACATTGCTATCTGTCCTCGTTTTATTTACATGTTAAAGTAAATGTAAGCAAATATGGCTCCCTGACTGCTTGTGTTAAACTGTTAGAACATTGCATGCAATAGACTTTTTTATGCGAGAAGACAATGTTCTAAAGTAAACAGTTTAAACTATGGTCTGTAATCTATGGGGTTAGACCGAGCATCTAACTCATGTTAAGACTATTATGTTGTCTAAAGCCTTGGAGGGGATGGTTTGTCTTGACTGTCTGGAGCTGGACTCCTAAGTAGAGACATAAATATGTTGCTTGGTGGTGACATATTAGACCGGGACTAAAGCGTGATTGATCTACGAAGTCCGCTTTGAGTGGATCGAAATGCTTTTGGCGTTCATTATGCAGTAACCTTAATCCTGAGTAGATGATAGCTTCATGTATATGACTTGTGTATTTTGATGTTCCAATGGCTAAAGCGTCTCAGAGGTAGTAAGCTTATAGGCCGGTTCGTTAGGTGCATGACTTGTATACGATGAAGGGTTTGTTTACAGATATCGGAATAATAGCTCTAATGAGGAGTTAAGGGTATCCTCTTAAAGGCATTATACTGAATGTGAAAATGGACAAGGCCTTGGGTCGTCTGCTGGGCGGATGACTTCTTATTCACATATGGTGAATAATTATTTTCTTTATTCGGTAGTATAATGGAACTTTAAAATAGCCTGATCAGTAGGATTAAATGGACTTTGGCCTAAGGCTGATCATGGATATCATATGAGGGTTTTGCATACATGACAAGGTCATTGGATGATAGCTTGTCACAGGCTTATGTAATACGGTATATAATTGGGAGTTCGGTTTCAGGTTTATAGTGGTGTGACTCTGAAATGAGTGATCATATGATTGAGTTGTTCGGTAAAGAATGATGATCATATGGATTTGCGGGAGCCCGATTATATATATCCAATTAGTCTCTCTACTAGCTCCACATAATTCCTTAACGTTTGGCAAAATTGATCTGTGTATGCTATTGGCAATTTTATTATGCATGGATGGTATTAACATAGGATTAGGATGGTAGACAAGATTCTCTCCGGTTGGATTCAGATTTTGTTTTGGATAATAGAGTACACAATTATTCGAACTCCAAATAAAGTTGCCATGATTTTATTTGAGATTGGATTGGAGTTGTAGAAAATTATCCATGAGAACAAGAATTTGAAATACAACTGTTTTGTGGATTTTGAAATTTGAAATTTGAATTTGAAATTTGAAATTTGAAATTTGAAATTTGAAATTTGAATTTGAAATTTGAATTTGAAATTTTGAATTACAGTCCAAGTGGGATTCGAATTTGTTGTGGTAAATCCACAAGGAATGAAATTCGAGTTTGAGTTGGATATGAAGAGGAAAATCTTGTTTGAATCCTACTTGAATTTTGAATCCAAATCCTAACCAAATATTGGTGAAAATTTTGAGGATTATCCCCAATGAATTTTCAGATTTTTGTGGATAAGGTTCAAGGAAAAATTCAAGTTTCAATGCCAATTGAATTTGGATTCTCTCTTCCCTGATAATGGCTGAATTTTTTGAGTAAATCTCCAAGGAGATTTTCGGTTATTTTGGATAAGGATGAGATAAGATTCAAGCTTGAAAATCCTAGTGAATTTTTGATTCTTCCTTATTCAATAGTGGCCGAAATTTTTGTGGGGATTTTCCCCTTGGATTTTCGGATTTTTTGGTTGAAAAAGGGAGATAAGATTCATGTTAAAATCTTGTTTGAATTTGGATTGGATAATCTTCAATAATGATCGAAATTTGTTGGGATTTTCCCTTGGATAATTTCGGATTTTATGGTTGTGGATAAGGGAGAATATCTTCTCCTAATCCAATTCGAATTTAGAGAATCACTTCATGCAGGTCTATAAATAGAGGTCCTGCCACTCCAGTTCTCTCAGACCACAGACTTTTAGGTGAGCAGGCTTATTGTTGCACAAGTTACCGTGACAATAAGTTCTTTAGAGATCTGGGTGGTCAGAAGAAGACTAGCAGTGCTAGCATACCAATCGAGGTTCAGAGTGCCCACACACTCAGCCATTCGGGAATTGGAGAATAGTTGAGAAGGCTAGTTGGTTGAAGCCCTCTGATCATTCTCCTCCTGCAGATTGGCGTCCTTGAGGTATGAGTTTTAGTTGTTGTTGGTTTATTGTATATGGCATCATGAGATATTTAACGATCTTGAAATTTTTTTATTGTTCCGCTGCGCCACTCTGATACGTTTTTACCAATTATTATCCTACACCAAATTCATTCAAAAAAATAGAAAATTTTGGCTAAACTCTTGCCATTTCTTGCAACCCCAAATCCGTGAGCCTTTCCCCCTTTCTAAGCCAAATTTTGTTTAAAATTTCACACCAAAATTAGCTTCCATTGCACTTCTATCATCAAGCAATCAACCAGATAGGGTAAGGTTCTAAATTGAAGCAATTTCCTTTGATTTTCTTAGTGAAAATCTATGGGTTTGTAGAGTAGAAAAACATTGAAAAAGTTGATGTTTTGATGATACTATGAATTGTTTGGTGTTTTAGAATTTGAAGCATGATTTAGGGTTTAGAAACAAGCAAAAATTTTGCATGTTTCCATGAAAAATCCGTGGCATTGTTGGTGTGAAAAATGGTTTGGAAAATGATGTTTTGGTTTAGTGTTTATGATCATTGGGGTATATGTTGAATCAAACATGAAATGGAATCAATGAACAAGATTATTTGATGTATTTTCATGCTAAAATCCATGGACAATGCTAGAGTTGAAATGAAAATTTGGTTAGATTTTGATGTTGTTTTACACATTAGAAAACCTAAGAGTAACATGTGATACTTGAAATGTTGTGATGAAGAACATTGATGATGATTAATATGATAAACTAAGACTAGGTTTGGAAAAAATTTGATATTGTGTATTGATTCTTGAATATTGGTTAATGTGAAAAATTTTTATACAAAATTTAGAAACTTTACATAAAATAGGCCTCTGGTATAGTACGTGGTAGGTACAAAGGTTCTGAGGCGTACCTAACACTGAGAAACCTAAAAATACAAGCTGAAATGCTGTCGAAATTTTTAAAACGGCATAAGGGCATTTCGGGAAACGAGGGGTAAAAATATTGAACTCGGAAAGGAAACCGGGACCCCTCGGTGGATTAGGATTGAAAATGGAAGACCAACCCAAAAGGAATAGTAAATCGACCCTTAATGTCTTAAATGCCTAAAACAGGAAAAATTTTCATGTTAGGAGTATTTTGGGAAATGAGAAAAAATATTAGGTCGGAATAGGAAACCCAAGCCTCTCGAGGACCGAGGGTCAGTGACGGGATAAAAAGTATTTCAAGAGTAGTGAAACAGCCATTTAAGGCTCTGAAATGCTCGAAAAACGAGAAACGATCATAGGTGATGGATGAATAGTAATCAAGGGTCGGGAAAATAGATAATTGAGAATTTATAGCAAATTGAGCTGTAAAAATAATACGGAAGCCTAGGGAATATTATTTTAAGATATTTGGGCTTAGAAAATTTGAGAAAAATGATAGAATGAAATAGTTGCAGTCCCGAGACCCGTTAGGGGTAAAATGGTCATTTTGACCAAAAATTTCTGAAAGGCTCGGAAAGGAGCCGAAAGAACCTAGAATGACTTAAATAAAATTCTAGGATTCAAAATAAAGATTTTATAGTTAAAAATCTAAAAATTTTGAAGAACACGGGCGTGTAGAATAATACACGGTCGTGTATAGGAAAAAAGTTACAACCCGAGAGGTATACGGGCTTGAACACGGATGTGTATCAAGCTGTGTATAGTTACATGGCTAGATAGTAAACAACACGGCCATGTAGTGAGAAACCAGGAGGTGCACGGTCATGAACACGCGTGTGTTGAAGGCCGTGTACCATGTTACAAGTTGAATTATGTTGAAAAATTTATCACAAAATAAATATATTTAAAGTGATAATTAATATGGGTATTAACAGACAATATTATGTCTATAGGAACCCAAACTAGAGATAGAACTGTAGAGGAGTTCCAGAAGTGGACATTATCGCAGTATTAGTAAGTTCAAGCATTTGCATGTCTGCAACATGAAATACTGTATTACTTTGTTATGTATTAGTTCTACATTGGGAATCAAGTACTATTGACATTTGGAGATTAGTTAGTATAACATATCCCATATTTTAAAGATAAGAATATCTAAGGCCTACGGACGATGGAGGTTAGTGATTTTGAGGTGACGATTAATGTTACTTGGTCAAAACTATAATTAAAAGATGGTAATAAAACCATTTAAGGCGTACCACCCCTCCAACATTGTGGTGGAGGTTTTTCAAGTCCTACGGGGATATAAGGGCTGTGGAGGCTGAAGCTCTAGAGTCGCTCCCTAGGCCCTCATAGTCAGCACGCAATAATTTATCGGTACTGCCATAAAAAGAGCTCTACTCCAAAATATAAATAGAGAAAGAATAATCAATAAAATGATGAAAACCATAATTGAGCATAACCGAAGCTTACATTAAATGTAGTAAACTCGGTTAGGATGATGTGAATAGTACCTCATTAGGGTAATGTGAATAGTGACCAGTTATGGTAATAGTTACTATTCATCGATCAAAGGTCAAATTCACTATTTATGATAAATAGTACTATTCATGATGAGTAGTCTATTCATAGGAGATTGAGTTTTAATGTTTTTGAATCTATATGATTCTTACTAAGTATGTTTGAACTTACTGAGCCTGTTAGCTTATCAGTTTGTTCATGTTGCAGGTAAGAAACCTGTCCGATAGACTTTATGGATGGCGACAGGATGTACGCATGTGTTGATGGGATAGGGAATTCACCGTGGACTTGGTCCTGCCAAAAGCCTTTTGCTGAGCTTTTAAAGTTAGTAAATTGAGGAGATTGTGAAAAAGAAAATGTAGTATAAATATTTTGTATATTATACATTATATTATACTCCAAAAGACAACTAAAAGTTAGTATTGTATTTTACATGGCTTTTATACTTATCTTCCTTTTCGAGAAAGTATGTATTAAAAAGGAAAAAAAAATTATGGGTGAAATTTTCAGACCCTGAGAAATGAAAGTTTAAGAAAAAGAGTTTTAAATGGACAACCTAGATTCAGCACGCGAGCTGTCTTGGTCGATAATAGAATCGGTTCATGACAGTTACGGGTGATCGGAATCGGGGGCATCACAGGTTGGTATCAGAGTGGTTGATTATATCTCTATTGGCATGAAACGCGACCTGCTCGTCAATCCAAGTAACTTAGCTTTCTTTAAATTAGTTAACTTTTTGTTTATTCGAGATTATATATTTTTGAAGGATTTAAGATGACTAGACCACTTTATATGCGACCTCACCCATACCGACTGAGAGGACCGCTCCGGGTTTGGACTAAGCCTATGGTCAGACCATCCATGATTAGGTGAGTTGTATAGCGACCACCAGTACTTGAGCCATTAGCACCAAGGATTGTAGCATCGACACTGGTACAAGTACCACCTCCACGACCGATTGTAAACCCACCGGTAGCAGTAGATATTCCAATAGTGGGAGATCGAGCTCGCATAGGAACTAGAGTATCAGTACGAGCCGTACATGCTTTTAGAGGCAGTCATCCACCTGCATTCGAGGGAGGTCAGCAGGAGATCTCTACGCGGGACTGGCTACATGACGTAGAGATTATCATGTGCCAGTGTGATATAGATGAGGATTGTTGGGTTTTGATGGCCATTGGCACATTCTGTGAGGATGCACAATTATATTGGGAGTATTGCAATCAAGAGATGCTATTAGCACTGGATTGGGCTGAATTTCGCTAAGTCATGCTGGAGCAGTTTCTGCAGAAGAATGCAGCACCAGTTGTAGACCCTCCTAAGAGCAGGGCAGTACTGCCACCACCGATTATGCCCAAGTATGCAGATGTTAGATACTTTGTTTTGAAGGCAGAGAGACAACAAATGATGTTGAGCAATATTGTATTCTCGTATGTAGTCAGATTTCAGGACAGCATCGTAAGGACATGTCCTCTACCCAACATCACAAATGATGATTTTTGTGACATATTTTGGAAGGGACTCACTATTGACCTACGACAGAGGGTAACCCCTTTATACCCTACTACTTTGCATGAGTTTATTGTCACTGTAGCCAAAGTAGAGGAAGAGATGATGATGGAGCACATGGTGCGCAAGAGGCGTGAACAGTTCTACAGGAAGTAATGTTAGATCGCTTATATGGATCTAAACTGATGGCGAATGACTATGAGGTTGGTCCGTCAAGGCATCCAGAAGGTACAAGTCCAGCTGAAGGATCAATGTCGTTCGAGGCCAGAAACGAAACGGATGAGGAAGAAATGGATCCAATTGAATTTTTCACTATTCCAGAACAACCCCAGGTAGGAGACTAGATATAGAAATACATGTGATGTACTAACGTACATATATGTTTGTATACGTGCATATATGACTGTATTGAAAGGCTATTTTGAGAAAAGCCTTCGAATTGATGTCCTTTTGAAAACTTTTGAAATGAAAAGAAATGATAATCACATTTTGACATGTTCAATGGATGAAATGTTAAAAAATTATGTGATGGCTAAAACTATATTTTTACTTACCATTGTAAAAGTATGTTGGTGAAAATCTAACAATCGACTCTCATGCGATTATAGGAAGTGTAAAAGATGGTGAATCTAAGAAATCTACAAAATATGAGAGGGCGTCCAGTCCTTTCTGAGAGAGTGGACGAGTTAGAAGCTTTGATTGAAGCTCAAATGAGAGAAAATTCTGAATTAAGGCAAAGACTAGAACAAATGGAACAAAGACAAGGTTAAGGAGAGGGTCAGAACCCACAAATGGCCGCACCTGAACCAGAAGTGCCACCAACAGTACCAGAAGAAGAAATAGAGCCCTAACCACAACCCCGACTTAACCATGAGCCACTATATGAAAGATTTCAACGGATGAAGCCGCCAGAGTTTGAGGGTTCCATAAACCCTCTAGAAGCAGAAGAATGGTTGTCTTCACTTCATATGATCTTAGAGTTATGGAGCTGAATGATCAGGAAAAGATTACGTGTGCGTCCTTTGTTCTGAAGAAGGATGCAAGGTTCTGGTGGGAGTCAGTCAAGCTGAGAAAAAACATGTATACATACGATGTCTTGGTTAGACTTTCTGGAGGAATTTAATCAGAAATATTATAATCCTGCACTGCTGTGACCACAACAAAGAGAGTTCACAGAGTTGAAATAGGGGGACATGAAGTGATAGAAGTCTGCAGCAAGTTCGATCAACTATCTCGATTATGTCTGTACACTGTTACCACCGAAAGGGAGAAAATTCAGAAGATGCTAGGAATGTTCAGCCCTGAGATCTCAGTACTGGTAGACAGTGGGTTGACGCCACCTGACACTGTATCTAATTGTGTGTAACCATGCGCTGAGGGCGGAGTATTATCTAGTCCGACAGAAGAAAGAGAGAGAAAAGATATGGGATGCTAAGAAGAAGGAGAAGGTGTTGGCCAAAGCTACACAAATTGTATCTCAAGTTGGACAGAGCAACAAGCAAAATCAGAATACTAAAGCTGGACAGCCAAGTACTTCTGGTCAGCAGTCCTAGGGGAAGAGAAAAGGAACTAATCCTGGAAATGGGAACCAGCAGAGGAGAATGAACAACAATGCTGGCCCTATTATTCGAGACTGTGTGAACTGTAGGAAAAGACATGCAGGCCGATGCAGACTTGCCCCAAATGCCTGTTTCCAATGTGGGAAGGACAGTCACTTTGCCAAGAACTATCCGAAAAATAGGAAAAATGTGCAAGGATCATCTCAGTCACAACAACAATGTCCCTAGGCACATTCACTGCAGGCCAAAGCTGAAGGTTCATCCTAGTCTGAGAGGCAGGAAAGACAAGAACACTTGCCCCGAGCAGATGCTAGAGTCATGGTATACACAGAGGAAGATGCGGAAGCTGGAACGTCAAATGTAGTGACAGGTCAGCTTTCTATCGCTAATAATTTGGCGTCTATTTTATTTGACTCTGGAGCTATGCATTCTTTCATTTCATACTAGTTTGCGAATAGGATAGGATATCCTAAAGACAATATGGGTATAACATTTAGAACTGCACTACCCTCGGGGGAAGTCTTGATGTCCAATTACTGGTTACCTCATGTATCAATAATTGTGGCAAGTAGGGAGATGTATGCAGCATTGATCGTGATGGAGCTGGCTGATTACAATGTGATACTAGGAATGGATTTCCTAGGGAAGTACCAAGCCATGATCGACTGTTGAAAGCGAAAGATAATGTTCCAACCTGACAGAGAAGACTGCTTTGAGTATGACTGATCGTCACATAAACCAAGGAAGATGATGATCAATTCAATGAAAGCGAGAAGGCTAATGTTTAGTGCCTGTGCTGGATATTTAGCACATATAGTGGACGTGCAAGAAGAACAGAAGCTTCAACCAAAAGATGTCCCGATTGTAAAGGAATTCATCGATGTCTTCCCACAAGAATTACCAGGATTACCGCCTGAAAGAGAAATCTCTTTTGAGATTGAGCTGATGCCAGGAACTGCACGTATCTCAAAGGCACCTTACCGAATGGCACCAATTGAATTAAAAGAATTACAGGAATAGCTGAAGGAGCTTCTTGACAAAGGATTTATACACCCGAGATATTCCCTATGGGGTGCTCTTGTATTATTTGTCAAGAAGAAAGATGGATCGTTTCGCATGTGCATTAACTACTGGGAATTGAACAAAGTTATGGTCAAGAATAGGTATCCATTACCTAGAATTGACGACTTGTTTGATAAACTAAATGGCACAGTAGTATTCTCCAAGATTAATCTACGATCAGGATACCATCAACTGAGGATCAAGGAGAGTGACATCCACAAAATCACATTTCGGACCCGCTACGGTCATTATGAATTTCTTGTGATGCCGTTTGGGTTAACAAATGCGCCAGCAGCTTTTATGGACTTGATGAATCGAGTCTTTAAGGAATATTTGGATAAGTTTGTCATTGTGTTTATCGATGACATACTTATATATTCAAAGACTCGCGAGGAGTATGAGGAGCATTTGAAGATTTTCCTGCAAACGATAAGGAAGCATCAACTCTATACCAAATTCTCCATATATGAATTTTGGCTAGATAGAGTACATTTTCTCGGACATGTGGTTTCTCAGGAAGGAATCACTGTGGATCTTGCAAAAGTGGAGGCGATCAACGAATGCCCCGCACCTAAGAGCGTGACGGAAATACGGAGTTTCTTAGGTCTAGCCAGCTATTATAGAAGATTTGTAGAGGGATTTGCATGACTCGCTGTACCTCTTACCGCTTTGACACGTAAGGAGAGGAAGTACAAGTAGGCGGACGTATGTGAAAGAAGCTTCCAAGAGTTGAAGAAACGACTAACGAGCGCGCCGATACTTACACTTCCTACTGAAGGGGAAATGTTCGTGATATACAGCGATGCCTCGAAGATGGGATTAGGAGCTGTCCTGATGCAAGGTGATAAGGTGATTGCCTATGCCTCGTGTCAATTAAAAGACCATGAGAAGAATTATCCCACGCACGACTTGGAACTTGCCGTAGTAGTGTTCGTATTAAAGATCTGGCGACACTATCTGTATGGAGCTCAGTATCAGATTTATACTGACTACCAAAGTCTAAAGTATTTCTTCACACAAAAAGAGCTAAATATTCAGCAAAGAAGATGGCTGGAGCTGGTCAAAGACTATGATTGTGAAATCTTCTATCATCTGAGAAAAGCCAATCACATTGCAGATGCGTTAAGTAGGAAATCTACTGTCTCATAGCAACTGCCAATTGGAAAACTTCCAAAGCCATTACAACAAGAAATCAACGTGCTAAAGGTGGAACTGATTGTTGGAAAATTGGTTGCATTACAACTAGAGTCAACGCTACATGAGGACATTAGGGAGGCTCAGAAACGAGACCTGAAGCTAACCAGTTCACAAAAGGAAGCGTCTAAAGAAGGATTAATCCTACATCAGGGGAGAATTCAGATTCCAGATGATGAAGGATTAAGAAAACAAATTATGACGGAAGCCCATGAAATGCCATATTCAATACATCCCAGAGCCAGTAAGATGTACCAGGACCTGAAGCTATAATTCTGGTGGAAAGGGATGAAGAAAGACATTACTGAGTTTGTAAGCAAATGTATGACGTGCCAGAAGGTTAAGGTTGAACATCATCATCCAGGTGGAAAATTAGAGCCGTTGGAAATTCTTGAATGGAAGTGGGAACATATCACGATGGACTTTGTGGTAGGACTACCGAAAACCCGAGAAGGTTATGATGCCATTTGGGTCATTGTCGACAGATTGACAAAGACGGCAAGGTTCATTGCCATAAAAATGACCTTTTCATTGGAAAAGTTAGTGAGCTTGTATGTTAACCACATAGCCAGGTTACATGGAGTTCCTAAATCCATTGTATCAGATCATGATCCACGATTCACTTCAAACTTCTGGATATGTGTGCAAGAAGCTATGAGAACAGAAGTGCGTCTGAGTATAGCTTTTCATCTACAGACAGATGGGCAATCTAAGTGAACCATACAAACGCTAGAAGACATGTTGCGTGCGTGTACGATAGATTTCTCGAGGAGTTGGAATGAGAAACTTCCATGGATAGAATTTTCCTATAATAACAGCTACCAAGCTTCGATAGGAATGGCACCCTATGAAGCTCTATATGAAAGGAAGTGTAGATCACCAGTTCATTGGTATGATTTACAAGAAAAACGACTGCATAAGATGGATTTCATACAAGAAACAGTGGATGCAATTACAAAAATACAACAACGGATGAAAATAGCCCAGAATTGACAGAAGAGCTATGCGGACAAGAGATGAAGAGCCCTGGAGTTTAACGAAGGGGATTTTGTATTCCTAAGAGTTTCACCGATGAAAGGAATAATGTGGTTCGGAAAGAAAGGGAAATTGAGTCCAAGATATATTGGACCATATGAGATTATCGAACGCATCGGTAAAGTTGCTTATAGATTGGCGTTACCTCCAGAGATGTCGGCAGTGCGTAATGTGTTTCACCTATCGATGCTACGGAAGTATATATCGGATCTGTCTCATGTGCTGAAACATGAACCTATCCAGATTCAAGAAGATCTGACTTATGAGGAAAGACCTGTTCAGATCCTGGCACGAGAAGATAAAGTTTTAAGGAACAAGAAGATCCCATTAGTCAAAGTGCTATGGAAAAATCATAACGTTGAAGAGGCTACATGGGAATATGAAGACAAAATTAGAAATTTGTACCCCCACTTGTTCTAAATTTTTTAGGACGAAAATTCTATAAGGAGGGGTAAATGTGATAACTGGGAATTTCAGATTCTCGGAGTAGGTTAAAATTGCATGTGTGTATGAATTTTAATCAATAAATTATGAAAAAGTTATGTTTAATACTGTTGAGAATACTGTAAAAATGTTCCGGCAGTGTTAAAGTGAGTAAGTTCGGGGATGGAAAATCCTACTGGATATAATTGGGTGAGACAGTTCGAAATCAAAGCCAAAAACCCTAGAAAGTGCATTGAAATACACTAAAACAATAGAAATTTACGGTAAAGAATTTTGACCAATCGGAAGCAAAATAAAACAAACCGATCGCACCGGAGGCACCCGGAACCCGCCTATGCGATTTCGATAAAGTTCCGTTCGGTTCGGCTTTTAGTCAAAATTTGATCACGAATTAATTAGTGAATTAACTTATATATATTAAGTATGACATCACCCATATGATGTCATTAACACAAAATTAATGAAAATTTGGAAAGTGTTAGGGAAAGGTGTATGGTTAGGATCATCCTACTTTTTGATCAATGGCCATGATCTTGCCAAAAAGATATTTGAAAAAATTTATAAAATTTAGGAAAAAGGCCATTCGGCCACTTGGAAAGGAAGAAGAAAAAAATTTGATTTTGGCCCCAAAATTTTAGCACTTTAGTCCTTGAATAATTAGCAAATTGTTGGGAAAAATTTGCTAAAAAGCCCTTGGCTTTTGCCTATAAATAGGCATCCAAATTCATTCAAAAAAATAGAAAATTTTGGCCAAACTCTTGCCATTTCTTGCAGCCCCAAATCCGTGAGCCTTCCCCCCTTTCTAAGCCAAATTTTGTTTAAAATTTCACACTAAAATTAGCTTCCATTGCATTTCTATCATCAAGCAATCAACTAGATAAGGTAAGCTTCTAAATTAAAGTAATTTCCTTTGATTTTCTTAGTGAAAATCCGTGGGTTTGTAGAATAGTAAAACATTGAAAAAGTTGATGTTTTGATGATACTATGAATTGTTTGGTGTTTTAGAATTTGAAGCATGATTTAGGGTTTAGAAACAAGCAAAAATTTTGCATGTTTCCATGAAAAATCCGTGGCATTGTTGGTGTGAAAAATGGTTTGGAAAATGATGTTTTGGTTTAGTGTTTATGATCATTGGGGTATATATTGAATCAAACATGAAATGGAATCAATGAACAAGATTATTTGATGTATTTTCATGCTAAAATCCGTGGACAATGCTAGGGTTGAAATAAAAATTTGGTTAGGTTTTGATGTTGTTTTACACATTAGAAAACCTAAGAGTAACATGTGATACTTTAAATGTTGTGATGAAGAACATTGATGATGATTAATATGATAAACCAAGACTAGGTTTGGAAAAAATTTGAAATTGTGTATTGATTCTTGAATATTGGTTAACGTGAAAAATTTTTATAAAAAGTTTGGAAACTTTGCATAAAATAGGCCTCTGGTATAGTACGTGGCAGGTACAAAGGTTCTGAGACGTACCTAACGTCGAGAAACCTAAAAATACAAGCAAAAATGCTGCCGAAATTTTTAAAACGGCATAAGGGCATTTCAGGAAACGAGGGGTAAAAATATTAAACTCGAAAAGGAAACCAGGATCCCTCAGTAGATTAGGATTGAAAATGGAAAACCAACCCAAAAAGAATAGTAAACCGACCCTTAATGTCTAAAATGCCTAAAACAGGAAAAATTTTCACGTTAGGAGTATTTTGGGAAACGAGGAAAAATATTAGGTCGGGATAGGAAACCCGAGCTTTTCGAGGACTGAGGGTCGGGACCGGGAGAAAAAGTGTTTAAAAAGTAGTGAAACAGCCATTTGAGGCTCTGAAACGCTCGAAAAACGAGAAACGACCATAGGTGATGGATGAATAGGAACCGAGGCTGGGAAAATAGATGATTGAGAATTTATAGCAAATTGAGCTATAAAAATAATACAGAAACCTAGGGAATATTATTTTAAGATATTTGGGTTTAGAAAATTTGAGAAAAACGATAGAATGAAATAGTTACGGTCCCGTGACCCATTAGGGGCAAAATGGTCATTTTGACTAAAAATTTCTGAAAGACTCGGAAAGGACCCGAAAAGACCTAGAATGACTTAAATAAAATTCTAGGACTCAAAATAAAGATTTTAGAGTTAAAAATATAAAAATTTTGAAGAACACGGGCGTGTAGAATAATACACGGTCATGTATAGAAAAAAAGTTACAACCCGAGAGGTACACGGGCTTGAACACGGGCATGTATCAAACTATGTATAGTTACATGACTAGATAGTAAACAACACGGCCATGTAGTGATAAACCAGGAGGTGCACGGGCCGTGTACCATGTTACAAGTTGAATTATGTTGAAAAATTTATCACAAAATAAATATATTTAAAGTGATAATTAATATAGGGTATTAATAGACAATATTATGTCTGTAGGAACCCAAACTAGAAATAAAACTGTGGAGGAGTTTCGGAAGTGGACATTATCGGAGTATTGGTAAGTTCAAGCATTTGCATGTCTGTAACATGAAATACTGTATTACTTTGTTATGTATTAGTTCTACATTGGGAATCAAGTCCTATTGACATTTGGAGATTAGTTAGTATAACATATCCCATATTTTAAAGATAAGAATATCTAAGGCCTACGGACGATGGAGGTTAGTGACCTTGAGGTGACGATTAATGTTACTTGGTCAAAACTATAATTGAAAGATGGTAATAAAACTATTTAAGGCGTACCGCTCCTCCAACATTGTGGTGGAGGTTTTTCAAGTCCTACGGGGATATAAGGGCTGTGGAGGCTGAAGCTCTAGGGTCGCTCCCTAGGCCCTCCCAGTCAGCGCACAATAATTTATCAGTACTGCCATAAAAAGAGCTCTACACCAGAATATAAATAGAGAAAGAATAATCAATAAAATGATGAAAACCAGAATTGAGCATAACCTAACCTTACATTAAGTGTAGTAAACTCGGTTAGGATGATGTGAATAGTACCTCATTAGGGTAATGTGAATAGTAACCAGTTACGGTAATAGTTACTATTCATCAATCAAAGGTCAAAGTCACTATTTATGATAAATAGTACTATGCATGATGAATAGTCTATTCATAGGAGATTGAGTTTTAATGTTTTTGAATCCATATGATTCTTATTAAGTATGTTTGAACTTACTAAGCCTGTTAGCTCATCAGTTTGTTCATGTTGCAGGTAAGAAACCTGTCTGATAGACTTTATGGATGGCGGCAGGATGTGCGCATGTATTGATAGGATAGGTGGACTTGATCTTGCTAAAAGCCTTCCGCTAAGCTTTTAAAGTTAGTAAATTGAAGAGATTGTGAAAAAAAAAATGCAGTATAAATATTTTGTATATTATACTCCAAAAGACAACTAAAAGTTAGTATTGTATTTTACATGGCTTTTATGCTTATCTTCCTTTTCGAGAAAGTATGTATTAAAAAGGGAAAAAAATTATGGGTGAAAGTTTTAGACTCTGAGAAATGAAAGTTTAAGAAAAAGAGTTTTAAATTGACAACCCAGATTCGGCACACGAGCTATCTTGGTCGGCAATAGAGTCGGTTCATGACAGTTGCGGGTGATCGAAATCGGGGGCATCACAAAATTGAGCTCCGAGACAAACACGAAAGTTGTTCATCTCGTCGAGAACTAAAGGTTTCATGGTCACCAAATTTATAAATTAAATTGTTTCAAACAAGTTTTAAAATAGTTTCGGTAAAATGGTTCAAGAACCACTTTTAAATATGAACACCAAAATGTGTTCTTTCCCTTTTAAAATGGAAAAAATGGTTTTGATAAAACACCCTTACCTTGCAACGGGGTGATAAGGGGACGGTTTCAAAGAGCCTAGATTTTCCCCAAAATTTGATAATATTTCTAAAACAATTTTCTAAAATAAATAAATGGCAGAGGTAGCCCGATTGGCTACTACACCAAATACGTAAAGTAGCCCGGTAGGCTACATAGTCATCTGCGAGGTAACCAGTCAGTTGATTGGTCGGTTAACCAGTCAAGCATTGAGTTTGAATGATGATAGTGAGGAACGGTGATTCATTTGTCAAGTAGACAAAGCAATCTAGCGCGAATTCCCAAAATAAGAGCTGTTAGGTATCAATGGGCATCGGTACCATATAACAATAGAATTTATAGTCATTAACGATCATAGTGACTTGAGAATAGAGTTTAACAAGGATGCGTTATGATTATAAGTCGCTACCTGTAATTTTCAACGAAGGCGAGGTACCAATTATCGGCTGACAAGTAAGTACAACTTTGCCTACAGCATGAGCAAAAAGGGGTTTTAAAATGCTATTTGTTTTACCCTATGTTAAGTATGCGGATCATGTATGATTATTGCATAGCATGTGATAAGAGCATATAGTTTTATAATCATGTAGATTCAAGAAAGCATAAGTTAGATGCCATACATCCCCGTCGCGTAGGATTAGGGGATAGCCTAGTAGAGCATACGACATGATCAGATAAAGAATTTGGTAAAATAAGAATAAGAGTATCAGTATAACGGACCAAGGCCCAAAAAGTCTAACGAGCTGAGGCTTATAATGTATAACGGGCTAAGGCCCATAAAATATATCCATAACGGGCCAACGCCCATGATCATGGGCGTTCCTGATGACCTGCATGCAGTTTGGTACTGACACCCAGACCCCTTTAGATAAGATAAGATAGTGATTGATGAAGCATAAAATGAGCATAATCGGTTCATGCATTGTTCACAATATGCCTTAGCTATAGTTATAGCAGGCTTCCAGCTACAGTTGATATGCATTGAGTTATATGATAATTTCTGTTATGCATTCAGTTATGTAATGTTTCAGATATGTATTCAGTTAAGTATGATGCTTTGGATTTGCATCCAGTATGTGGAATGTTTCAGTGCATGGTACATGTTAGGTATACATGATATGCTTATACGTTTTAAGTATGACTTATGTTTTAAACATGTTTTGCGGACGACATGTTGTACTTACTGGGCGTAAAGCTCACAGTGTGTGTTCATGCTATAGATAAGTGTCCTATGGCCTAGACTCCAATAGACGGTGACAGTGGCAGAGGCGGATGTGAGGGTGAGGTTATGGATAGCACTACAAGTGTGGACTTCGACACAGTATTGAGCAAACATTTTATTTTTATAGTAACCGGATAAATAATTTCAGAAGTATGTATATATGGTTAAACTTCAGTTGCTTTAAGACCTTTGGATTTGTAAAGTATATGTACGCACGTAAATAGTAGTACATATGTATATATATATAAATCCCCAAAATTATAATATCAAAGTAAGTAGGTTTGAGTAATAGTTTCAAGCAAGTTAAGTATCAGTAGTTTTAAGTGACGGTTCAGGCCACTCAGGGCAAGGGACGTCATAGTTGGTATCGAGCGGTATCCTGTCACTGTTAGGAAATGCCCTAAGCATACTGGACGAATTGATGTATTTATTTTGAACTGGATAATAAAATTATATATATAGAAGTTATTCATTACATTACTATCTGTCCTTGTCTTATTTACATGTTAAAGAAAATGTAAGCAAATAGGCTCCCTGACTGCTTGTGCTAAACTGTTAGAACGTTGCATGCAATGGACTTTTGTATGCGAGAAGACAATGTTCTAAAGTTAGCAGTCTAAACTATGGTCTGTATTCTATGGGGTTAGACCGAGCATCTAACTCATGTTAAGACTATTATGTTGTCTAAAGCCTTGGAGGGGACGGTTTGTCTTGACTGTCTGGAGCTGGACTCCCAAGTAGAGACATAGATATGTTACTTGGTGGTGACATATTAGACTGGGACTAAAGCATGATTGATCTACGTAGTCCGCTATGAGTGGATCAATCTGCTTTTGACGTTCATTGTGCAATAACCTTAATCCTGAGTAAATGAACTACTTCATGTATATGACTTGTGTACTTTGATGTTCCAATGGCTAAAGCGTCTCAGAGGTAGTAAGCTTATAGACCGGTTCGTTGGGTGCATGACTTGTATACGATGAAGGGTTTGTTTGCAGATATTGGAATCATAACTCTAAGGAGTTAAAGGTATCCTCTTAAAGGCATTATACTGAATGTGAAAATGGACAAGGCCTTGGGTTGTCTGCTAGGCGGATGACTTCTTATTCACGTATGGTGAATAATCATTTTTTTAATTCGGTAGTATAATGGAACTTTAAGCTAGCCTGATCAGTAGGATTAAACGGACTTTGACCTAAGGCTGATCATGGCTATCATATGAGGGTTTTGCATATATGACAAGGTCATTGGAGAGTAGTTCGTCACAGACTTACGTAATACGGTATATAATTGGGAGTTCAGTTTCAGGTTTATAGTGGTGTGACTCTGAAATTAGTGATCATATGATTGAGTTGTTCGGTAAAGAATAATGATCATATGGATTTGCGGGAGCCCGATTATATATGTCCAATCAGTCCCTCTACTAGCTCCACATAATTCCTTAACGTTTGGCAAATTGATTTGTGTATGCTATTGGCTAGTTTATTATGTATGGATGGTGATGACACAGGATTAGGATGGTAGACATGATTCTCTCCGGTTGGATTCAGATTTTATTTTGGATAATAGAGTACACAATTATTCGAACTCCAAATAAAGTTGCCATGATTTTATTTGAGATTGGATTGGAGTTGTAGAAAATTATCCATGAGAACAAGAATTTGAAACACAACCGTTTTGTGGATTTTTAAATTTGAATTTTGAAATTTGAAATTTGAATTTTGAAATTTGAATTTTGAATTTTGAATTTGAAATTTGAATTTGAAATTTGAATTTGAAATTCGAATTTGAAATTGGAATTTGAAATTTAAATTTGAAATTTGAAATTTGAAAATTGAAATTTGAATTTGAAATTTGAATTTCAAATTTTGAATCACAGTCCAAGTGGGATTCGAATTTGTTGTGGAAAATCCACACGGTTTGAAATTCGAATTTGAGTTGGATTTGGAGAGGATAATCTTGTTAGAATCCTACTTGAATTTTGAATCCAAATCCTAACAAATTATGGACGAAATTTTGAGGATAATCCTCAATGGAATTTCGGTTTTTGCGGATAAGGTTCAAGGGAAAAATTCAAGTTTCAATCCTAGTTGAATTTGGATTCTCTCCTTCCCTGAAAAGTGGCCGAAATTATAGAGGAAATCTCCTAGGAAAATTCGGTTATTTTGGATAAGGTTGAGATAAGATTCAAGCTTGAAAATGCTAGTAGAATTTTGATTCTCCCTTTTCCTAAATGTGGCCGAATTTTTGGAGGGAAAATCTCCTAGGAAATTTCAGATTTTTTGGTTGAAAAAGGGAGATAAAATTCTAGTTAAAATCTTGTTTAGATTTGGATTAGATTTATCCTAAATAAACTGAATTTTATTGTTGGGATTTTCCCATGGAAAATTCAGATTTTATGGTTATGGATAAGGGAGAATATCTTTTCCTAATCCAATTCGAATTCAGAGAATCACCTCATGCAGGTCTATAAATAGAGGTCCTGCCACTCCAGTTCTCTCAGATCACAAACTCTCAGGTGAGCAGGCTTATTGTTGCACAGCTCATCATGACAATAAGTTCTTTAGAGATCTGGGTGGTCGGAAGAAGACTAGCAGTGTTAGCATACCGATCGAGGTTCAGAGTGCCCACACACTCGGCCATTCGGGAATTGGAGAATAGTAGAGAAGGCTAGTTGGTTGAAGCCTCCGGTCATTCTCCTCCTGCAAGATTGGCGTCCTTGAGGTTTGAGTTTTAATTGTTGTTGGTTTATTGTATATGGCATCATGAGATATTTAACGATCTGAAAAATTTTTATTGTTCCGCTGCACCACTCTGATACGTTTTTATCGATTTATTTTCCTACAATTAGTATCAGAGCCATCTCATGACTATGCCATGTACATAAATTAGACAATTACTTAGTCTTTTTATTTATGTATGGATTTGATATTTAGAGAGTGGCATTCTAGGGTTCCTTTATGTTGTTATCATGCATTGTGTATAAAGTATGTGGTTATTTTAATTTTCTGAATTATTATAAGCATGCTTGTTTATGTCGGTTATGGTTCCTTAGAATTTAGAAAAAATTGTATCTAGGAATTTTTATGTAACCATGGGAGCAGTTTATTAACACTGTAATTTTCCCATGGATTTTAATTTTTTGTCTCTTAGAATTTTTTGGTTAGAATTTTTGTACACCGGAAACGGTTTAGGAAATTTTATGTAATTATTCTTGGAGTAGATTGAAGATTGAAGACCGTAATTTATTTTTTCCCAAAAGTTAAATTTGATTTAAAGGTTGAAATTTCGATTGTGTGGAAAATTTCAATTTAATTGGGATTCAAATTAATTTTTGGAGATCCTAATAGGTAAATTGGAATATGGCACGAAAATCGAGACACGACCCCTCGGGATAGGCCGACGGGACTTGGTGGGGCTGCAGCCCCTACCCTCGGGTAGGATGGGGCTGCGGCAGCCCCTGTGCAGGCCAACACCACCCACGGCCGCAGGCTTGGCCTGCAGCCAAGGGTGGCCGTGGCCTGCCCAAGGCTGGCCGCAGCCTGGGCGTGCAGCCTGGCGCTGCAGGCTTGGCCTGCAGCCCGGCAAAGCTGCACAAAGGGGGCAGTCGTTGGCTGCCAACCCCTTTAGGGCTGGTGGCTGCCCACGGCGACTGCTGCCTTCGGGGGCGGCGGTGCCACGGTCTAAAAAATCAGAAAATTTTGATTTTTAAATTAGAGATTTAATTTTAAATCATGTTTAAAAATATGTAATTGAAAATTTGAAATTTTGAAATTACATATTATTACACATGATGTTTAAAATTGTTTAAAATTTGAATTTGAAATTTAAATTTGAAATTCGAATTTGGAATTTGAATTTCAAATTTAAATTTTTGGAGATTTAAATTTTAAATAATTCTTGGGATGAGAAATAAATGGAGAGGCCACATAAAGATGGATACAAGAAGACGGAACAAAATTCAAGACCTAAAGAATGCTTTAGATGGAATTTTGTAATCTTTATTTTCTTTATTCTAGGATGGAACCATGGCTTGGTTATTCTGTCAATTATTTTTTCTGTGATATGTCATAGATGTATAAATATATATTGATGGATGTTTTATATGCATATTTGATAACATGTCATATAGGATAGGTGAGTGCCGCTCATACTATATTGATCATACATAATTTGTCAAAACTTGCATGTTTTTCAAAATATTGAGTAGGAGAGGGTTTCAAACAAAACCCACGGCCTCCATTATTGATCCATATGTGAAAGCATGGTAACGCCTCGCGTCAGTTCTGCCCTGACCACACCCCTCGGTAGGTGTTTACCACCGCCGGTATACTAGATTGGATCTCCTATGTGGAAAACATGTTCGGGTACGATCCTATTCATGACCACCCCTCGGTGGCTTGGTAGGACGTGGATCGGGCTACGTAAACAATGGTTATACACTCAAGACTCGTTTAGTTATTAACCTTCCCTAGAAGCTCTGTTAACTAAACTGGTGGCCAAATAAGCAGTTATTAATATATGTCTTAACCTTGGAGGATTTAAGGCAACATATATTAATTGGATGGGGTCCATGTTCCAGTTATTTGTTTTCATGACCACCCCTCGGTGGCTTGGGGCAATAGGTGCTGAGAATTACCATTACAATGCTACATGTTTTTCAAGTTTCATGTAGGAACATACTTGTATGTTTTATTTGCTAAATTATCCGTATATTTGCTTGGGCTTTGTAATGATGTCTAGTATAATTTTATTTCAGTTCAAAATGTCACCGACACCCCTCATTTCAATACTTACTAAGAATAAACTGAATGGCGACAATTATAAAGATTGGAAAAGAAATCTATTAATAGTTCTCAACTGCAAGAGACACAAGTTCATACTGGACGAACCATGCCCACCAAGGCCAAAACCTGACACACCGCTTGAGGAAGTCCCGGTTGCCTATACTCGTTGGAGAGAATCCAATGATATAGCTAGATGCTACATCCTTGCTAGCATGACGAGTGCTTTACAAAAGCAGCATGAGACTTATCAGGTTGCTAGGGAGATCATGGACAATCTGGAGGACATGTTCAGAGGCTGAGAAAAATTGGCTCGACAGTCCGCTATCACCAGCATTATGAACTCTAAGCAAAAGGTGGGTACTCCGGTGAAGGACCATATGATCACTCTAATGGGATTCTTCGCTGAGGCTGCCAAAAACGGTGTTGAGCTGGACTACAACACCCAGATCGAGATGGTGTTCAAAACTCTATCTAAAGATTTTGTGGGGTTTAAGGCCACATACAATCTAGCGACAAGGGAGTTAGGACTAACCGAGCTCATGAAGCAACTTCAGGTTTATGAGCGGACGATCAGGGATGGGGATGCTGTCCAACCCCAAGGTGAGGCCAATTTGGCAGAATCTTCCAAACCCTCACAGAAGAGGAAGAGGCCAAATCAGAAGCAAGTGGCTTCTAGTTCTTCTAATCCTTTTGTCTCAGATGGGAAGAAGAAGAAGAAGAACAAGAAGCCCAAGGACCCTAAAAAGTCCAAGTGCTTCCGTTGTGGGAAGGTAGGTCACTTCAAGAAGGCTTGCCGGGAAATCCTAGCCGCCAAGGGCAAGGAAGATAAGGAACTTCTTTACTTAGAAGCGTGTTTGGTGGAAGAATCAAAAGACACTTAGGTCATTGATTCGGGCGCCACTAATCATGTTTGTGTTTCTATATAGGGGTTCGTGGAAACGAGAAGTCTACATGATAGGAGCCTCTCGTTGCGAACTGGGGACGGCAGCTTGGTGGTGGTTGAGGCAGTGGGAGATGTTTACCTTTATTTTGATCAATTTAGGTTTATTTTATTAAAAGACTGTTTTTATGTTCCTAATTTTAGGAGGAACCTTATATCGGTAGCTTGTTTAATAAAGGATTCTTATTCAGTTTCTTTTAGTAAAAGAGTTGATATTCATAGAAATAAGTCTTTTATCTGTTCTGGATGGATGGATGGAAACCTATATTTGATCAAACCAAAGATGTACTCACTGCTTGACACTGAACTAATTGATAACTCTAAAAGGTCGAAAGTTTCTCACTCTAACAAGGCGTATCTTTGGCATTTAAGACTTGGTCATATTAATCAGGATAGGATTCAAAGATTGGTGAAAGACGGTCCTCTGGAATCTCTGGAGGAGGTACGACTTGCCCAATGTGAGTCTTGTCTAGAGGGTAAAATGACTAAGAGGTCTTTTGGAGCTAAAGGTACAAGGGCTCAGGAGCTCTTAGAAATTGTGCACACTGACGTATGTGGCCCCATGAACGTCACAGCATGAGGAGGGTTCGAGTATTATGTCTCTTTTATAGATGATTACTCGAGGTATGGATATATGTATCTGATGCACCGTAAGAGTGAAACCTTTGACAAGTTCAAAGAGTATCATGCGAAAGTGGAAAAGCAATTGGAAAAATCCATAAAGACACTTCGATCTAATCGAGGTGGCGAATACCTCTTCGATGAATTTCTAGGACACCTTGTAGAGAACGGGATATTATCCCAATTGACTGCACCTGGTACTCCACAGTAGAATGGTGTAGCCGAAAGGAGAAACAGAACCTTATTGGATATGGTACGGTCTATGATGAGTTATTCAACGCTACGATTATCATTTTGGGGATATGCTTTACAAACAGCGTGCTATATTCTAAACCAGGTTCCGAGCAAATCAATTCCCAGAACTCCGTATAAATTGTGGCGTGGCAGGAAGCCCTCCCTTCGACATATGAGAATATGGGGCTGCCCGGCGCATGTACTGGATGGGGATGCGAAGAAGTTGGAACCAAGATCAGAATTGTGCATGTTTGTAGGGTATCCAAAAGGAACTAAAGGAGGTCTATTCTATAACCCGAAGGAACCAAAGGTCATTGTCTCAACCCATGCGACATTCATGGAGGAAAGTCACATGAATGACTTTAAGCCTCGAAGCAAAGCGGTGCTAGAGGAGTTATCGGGTGAAAGAACTGCTCTACAGATTTCGGTCTTGGACGCAAGTCCGAGTTCCAGTGAAAGACCTGCAGACGATCAACAATTTAGGGTGCCTCGTCGTAGTGGGAGGGTTTTGAAGAAACCTAATTTCTTCATGTATGATGCTGAGGTATACCAGGCCGAGGCTCATGAGCATGAGGATGATCCGGTCACTTATGATGAAGCTGTAAATGATGTTGATTCTAAATCTTGGAAACAGGCTATGAACAATGAGATGGATTCTATGAAATCCAACTCTGTTTGGGAACTTGTAGATTTGCCAGATGGGATAAAACCCATTGGATGCAAATGGGTCAACAAAAGAAAGAAGGATGCGAAAGGGAGAGTGGAAACTTTCAAAGCTAGACTGGTTGCAAAGGGATACATGCAAAAGGTTGGAATCGATTACAATGAAACCTTTTCACCTGTTGCTATGCTGAAGTCTATCCGTATTCTTCTATCCATTGCTGCGGCTCTCGATTACGAGATCTGGCAAATGGATGTCAAGACGGCATTCTTGAATGGCCATTTTGAAGAGTGTATCTATATGATACAGCCCGAAGGGTTCGTAGCGAAAGGCCAAGAAAGGAAAGTCTGCAAGTTGCTTAGATCCATTTATAGATTAAAGCAAGCATCCCGCTCATGGAACCAGAGGTTTGATCAAGCGATTAAGACATTTAGTTTTGAGCCAAACGTTAATGAACTCTGTGTTTATAAACGTATTAAGGATGGAAAAGTGGTCTTTCTGATACTCTATGTCGATGATATACTACTCATTGGGAATGATGTAGGGAACTTATCATCGGTCAAGCTTTGGTTACACCAACAGTTTGACATGAAGGACTTGGGAGAAGCTAATTATGTTCTAGGCATTCGTCTCTTCAGAGATCGAAAGAACAAAATGATAGCGTTATCCCAAGCTTCATACATAGATAAAATAATTGATAAATATGCAATGCAAGAGGCAAAGAAAGGTTCACAGCCTTCTATTGCCGGTCTAACTCTTTCATTGCATGACTGTCCCAAGACATCGGAAGAAAGAGAGCGTATGAGTAAGGTCCCTTATGCATCCGCTGTGGGTAGCCTTATGTACGCTATGCTTTGCATTCGCCTGGATATAAGTAGGTATGGTGAGTCGATATCAAGCAAATCCTGGAACCAAGCACTGGCAAGTCGTAAAGCATATCTCAAGTATCTTAAGAGAACAAGGGATTATATGCTGGTTTATTCTGGAGGGGACCTAACACCGTAGGATACACGGACTGAGTCTTCTAGACTTGTGAGGATTTGAGGAAGTCGACATTAGAGGGCACGTGGAGACAGGATTAGTGGATGTATGTAAGATTGCGTCCGAGGACAACATCACCGATCCCTTTACTAAGACTTTGGTGGCTAGAAGCTTTGAGAGGCACGTAGAGGTGATAGGGATGAATAACATGGCACATCTGCTGGCTTAGGGCAAGTGGGAGATTGTTAGGAAATGCCCTAAGCATTAGAGACATTTTGACGTATTTATTTTGAACTGGATAATAAAATTATGTATATAGAAGTTATTCATTACATTGCTATCTGTCATCGTCTTATTTACATGTTAAAGTAAATGTAAGCAAATATGGCTCCCTGACTGCTTGTGTTAAACTGTTAGAACGTTGCATGCAATGGACTTTTGTATGCTAGAAGACAATGTTCTAAAGTTAGCGGTCTAAACTATGGTCTGTAGTCTATGGGGTTAGACCGAGCATCTAACTTATGTTAAGACTATTATGTTGTCTGAAGCCTTGGAGGGGACGGTTTGTCTTGACTATCTGGAGCTGGACTCCCAGGTAGAGACATAGATATGTTACTTGGTGGTGACATATTAGACCGGGACTAAAGCGTGATTGATCTACGTAGTCCGCTATGAGTGGATCAATCTGCTTTTGACGTTCATTGTGCAATAACCTTAATCCTGAGTAAATGAACTACTTCATGTATATGACTTGTGTACTTTGATGTTCCAATGGCTAAAGCGTCTCAGAGGTAGTAAGCTTATAGACCGGTTCGTTGGGTGCATGACTTGTATACGATGAAGGGTTTTTTTACAGATATCGGAATCATAGCTCTAAGGAGTTAAAGGTATCCTCTTAAAGGCATTATACTGAATGTGAAAATGGACAAGGCCTTGGGTCGTCTGCTAGGCGGATGACTTCTTATTCACATATGGTGAATAATCATTTTTTTAATTCGGTAGTATAATGGAACTTTTAGCTAGCCTGATCAGTAGGATTAAATAGACTTTGACCTAAGGCTGATCATGGATATCATATGAGGGTTTTGCATATATGACAAGGTCATTGGAGAGTAGCTCGTCACAGGCTTATGTAATACGGTATATAATTGGGAGTTCAGTTTCAGGTTTATAGTGGTGTGACTCTGAAACTAGTGATCATATGATTGAGTTGTTTGGTAAAGAATGATGATCATATGGATTTGCGGGAGCCCGATTATATATGTCCAATCAGTCCCTCTACTAGCTCCACATAATTCCTTAACGTTTGGCAAATTGATTTGTGTATGCTATTGGCTAGTTTATTATGTATGGATGGTGATGACACATGATTAGGATGGTAGACAAGATTCTCTCCGGTTGGATTCAGATTTTGTTTTGGATAATAGAGTACACAATTATTCGAACTCCAAATAAAGTTGCCATGATTTTATTTGAGATTGGATTGGAGTTGTAGAAAATTATCCATGAGAACAAGAATTTGAAACACAACCATTTTGTGGATTTTAAAATTTGAAATTTGAATTTTGAATTTTGAATTTGAAATTTGAATTTGAAATTTGAATTTGAAATTTGAATTTGAAATTGGAATTTGAAATTTAAATTTGAAATTTGAAATTTGAAATTTGAATTTGAAATTTGAATTTGAAATTTGAATTTCAAATTTTGAATCACAGTCCAAGTGGGATTCGAATTTGTTGTGGAAAATCCACACGGTTTAACTCGAATTTGAGTTGGATTTGGAGAGGATAATCTTGTTAGAATCCTACTTGAATTTTGAATCCAAATCCTAACAAATTATGGACAAAATTTTGAGGATAATCCTCAATGGAATTTCGGTTTTTGTGGATAAGGTTCAAGGGAAAAATTCAAGTTTCAATCCTAGTTGAATTTGGATTATCTCCTTCCCTGAAAAGTGGCCGAAATTATGGAGGAAATCTCCTAGGAAAATTCGGTTAGTTTGGATAAGGTTGAGATAAGATTCAAGCTTGAAAATCCTAGTGGAATTTTGATTCTCCCTTTTCCTAAATGTGGCCGAATTTTTGGAGGGAAAATCTCCTAGGAAATTTCGGATTTTTTGGTTGAAAAAGGGAGATAAAATTCTAGTTAAAATCTTGTTTAGATTTGGATTAGATTTATTCTAAATAAACCGAATTTTATTGTTGGGATTTTCCCATGGAAAATTCAGATTTTATGGTTATGGATAAGGGAGAATATCTTTTCCTAATCCAATTCGAATTCAGAGAATCACCTCATGCAGGTCTATAAATAGAGGTCCTGCCACTCCAGTTCTCTCAGACCACAGACTCTCAGGTGAGCAGGCTTATTGTTGCACAGCTCATCGTGACAATAAGTTCTTTAGAGATCTGGGTGGTCGGAAGAAGACTAGCAGTGCTAGCATACCGATCGAGGTTCAGAGTGCCCACACACTCAGCCATTCGGGAATTGGAGAATAGTAGAGAAGGCTAGTTGGTTGAAGCCTCCGGTCATTCTCCTCCTTCAAGATTGGCGTCCTTGAGGTTTGAGTTTTAATTGTTATTGGTTTATTGTATATGGCATCATGAGATATTTAACGATCTGAAAAATTTTTATTGTTCCGCTGCACCACTCTGATACGTTTTTACCGATTTATTTTCCTATAGTCACCCTACCTCACATCACCGCATGCCAACTGCATCTGTCCAAGTGAGTTAGTTTTTATTTTATAGAATTGGTCTGTAAGTTAACATTTAATTTATAGTAGGCGATAATGGCTGCACTAGTAGACCCCCGCCAAGTATCCAAAGATCGACAGGCGAGCATGACTTTCGCCAACATGCAACTAGACCGATACGATGGTCAGTACTACATTTTGGATCCACTGTGTAGAGGTTATCTTCAGAGCTTGCCATATCCCACCTCACCTATAGGTGGATTTGGCAAGTAGTAGGCTGGAGGGACTAGTAATGGCCTGGTGGAATGAATGACGTAGGAACTAGAATCCGATGATGCACTGGGCTGAGTTTTGTCGAGACCTCCGTGATTCTGTTGGACCAGCTAGAGACAGGATTATCTGGAGGGACATGCACGAGAGGTGATACGATGTCCTCTCTAGTATGTGGGATGCCTACTAGGAGGAGGCCATGACGCATTACTGTCAGAGATTCATGGATGCGATGTTACCCTACATCCCTTTAAATATACCTTTTATGGAGATAGCCACTCTTTTATAGAGAGGAGTTCTGTGGTACGTGAGGGATCTCGTCCGCTACCCTCTACATCATGAGGACTTGAGGTGCCTTATCCAGGAGATAGTGGACGCCGAGAGGGAAGTGGAAGTGGTCAATCCCAGAAACCTCACACCATTCCAAGACATCGTAGTAGCTATCAATATGGAGGGCAACCTAGTAGACCCCATACACTAACCCACCGACGAAGATCTCATGGTCGAGAATCAGCTAAAAGTGCCTGGGGATGATAAGAAATCGATAGAAGACCCCTAACTAGCACTTCCATCTCCTAAACACCCCTTAGAAGTGGACGGTAATGAGGACAATGACAAGAATCTTGCTGATGTCCATCCCAAGGATAAGGAGATGGGTAACAACGAGGGAGAGGAGATCCCCAACCACTTCAGTGACGACGAGTGGATGGAGATGTACAAGCCTCAAGTCATTATAGCCAGCAATGACGAGGTCAGTTTCGATTGAGGAGACGAAGAGGAGGACTTAGAGGAGTTCCCCTTTGATGAAAGTGATAATAAGGAGATCTCTGATGCCGAGTCGGGGCTATCCTCGGAGTAGCAGCAACTATCTTACCAGGATTTCTTAGCCATGTATATGTATGAAGGGAAGTAGTAGCTTTTCCCACTAGATTTAGCTCAATATACCCTTTTTGGGATTGCATACTGGGTAGTGTGTGCCACTCCTACCTTTGTACATATTTTTGTGAATATATTATGAAAAGCAGCATAGTTTTGCCCAAGGGCCCATATATGATTTTTCCATAACATGACCGTAGTGGGATTGAAAGTGCAGGACGAGTCCTGGCACTCAGACGATGTTTCAATATGATATGGAAAATTGCATGGAACATCACATTATAAGCAAAAAAAAAAAAAAAGATACAATATGTATACTTATATCTATGGTAGTTGAGTAAGTAAGAAAATGATATGTGACATAATTTCCAAGTATGGAAATAAAAGACTCATATTTTCCTTTCCTGTTGTATGATAGGGTTACGTAGGAAAGCATGGCAAGAAAATAAGCACAAACAAACCAAGCATCCCGAGAGGATGAATTGATGGCACAACTCGCAGTTATGTGAGAGATGATGGAAAATTAGCAGTGTAACCTAGATAGGCTCAGGGAGCAGTTAGGCCGACAGAACCAGGCACCACAGACAGCTGAGGTGCCGGCCCAGGAGGCTCCAGTAGCCCCAGAAACTCCGAGGGAATAAGCAGCTCCCCCAGCCCAGATGGCATTAGCACCCCCAGCAACGGCTTCCCCTGCAGTAGCCAATGTTCTTTCGCCAACCCCTGGGGAAGGTGACCTGTATGAGAGATTCCCGTGCATGAAAGTACCAGAGTTTGAAGAGACTACTAATCCCATAGAGGCCGATGATTGGCTGACAGATATCCAAGTGATCTTGGACTTTGTGGGATTGACTGATATAGAAAAGGTGTTATGTGCATCCTTTGCCCTACGCAAGGGGGCACGACAATGGTGGAAGATGGTGCCCATTAGGAGGAATGTCAATAAAATGAGTTGGATAGACTTCATTAATGAGTTCAAAGAGATGTACTTTAACAATGAGGCACTAGCGACCCAGCAAGATGAATTCAACAACCTGCGCCAAGACAGTATGACTATCATGGAGGCAATTAGGAAGTTTGAGCAGCTGGCTCGACTCTGTTTAAACTTGGTGCCTACGAAAAAAGAGAAGGTTAGAAGGATGTTGAAGATGTTCCAAATGAACATCGCTGTTCAGGTCTGTAGCAGTAGCCGCTAACCAACGATAGTGGCCAAATGTGTCAGTAGGGCTATCCGAGCCGAATATTGGTTGGCTCAGGATAAAGAGCGAAGGGCCCAGACCTACAAAGCCCAAAGAGAGGAAAAGACACAAGCTAAATAGGCTAAGGGGAAGTAGAACCCCGAGCCACAGCACCTAGTGCAGAATGTGGGAACCAGTCAGAACAGTCGGTAATTCCATAACAACAACAAGAGGAAGGGGAATCAGGGCAACCAAGGCCCGCAAAAGAATTTTTGCCAGAAGAAGAATAACAAGGAAGGAAATGGTAATCAATACCCGTCATGCCCAAAATGTGGGAGAAAACACCTGGGAGAGTGCAGACGAGGAGCGAGTGGCTGCTTCATTTGTGGTAAGGAAGGCCACTATGCCAAAGACTGTTACTCCAACCCATAGAACTAGCAGAGCCAGGCCTGTACAACTTGTGGCCAACTTCACACCGTCCAAAACAGGATCAAAGGTCCTTCGATCGCCAAAGGTAGACTGAAGGCTCCAGACACCCAGGGAAGAATCTATGCTTTCACAAGAGATGATGCAGAAGCTGGGCCTTCAACAGTGGTGACAGGTTAACTTTCTATCGCCAACTTGGCTGCATTAGTTTTGTTTGATTTTGGAGCCACCCATTCATTCACATTATCAGAATTTGCTAGAAAGCTAGATGGAACCTTAGATAAAATGGAATAGACCTTCCGAACTACACTTCCCTTAAGGGAAGTTTTGTTGTCTAATTACTGGATACGTCATGTGCCAGTAATTATCTACGGGTGAGAATTGAGTGTTAACCTGATCGTCATCAACATGCACGACTATGATGTAATTGTGGGGATGGACTTCCTCACAAAGTACAATGTCGTCATAAATTATCGAAGGCGAGAGGTTACTTTCGAACCAATCGGATGTGAAAAGTTCATCTACCAGGGTTTGTTGCTAAAGTAGCCAAAGTTGATGATATCAGCGATGAAGGCTCATAAGCTGTTATCCAGCAGATACACCAGCTTCCTAGCAGCAGAGCTAGGGCCGGAGAGCGTACTAGTAGTTAGGGAATTTATGGAAGTATTTCCAGAAGATCTTCCACGACTTCCGCCGGAGCATGAGATTTCGTTCAAAATCAAACTTCTATCGGGATCAGCCCCCATCTCCAAGTCCCCATACCGAATGGTCCCTGTAGAGCTAAAGGAGCTCCAAGCCCAACTGAAAGACTTGATGGATAAGGGATTTATTCGGCAAAGCTGTTCACCTTGGGGAGCACCCGTGTTATTTATGAAAAAGAAGGACGAGACACTAAGAATGTACATAGACTATAGGAAGCTGAACAAAATCATGATCAATAAAGTGTCCATTGCTGTAGATTGATGACTTGTTTGATCAGCTCTGAGACGCTATAGTGTTCTCGAAGATAGATCTGCACTCAGGGTACCACCAATTATGAATCAGGGATGAGGATGTATCCAAAACAATCTTTCGAATGCGGTACAGACATTACAAGTTTCTGGTCATATCGTTCGGAGTAACAAACACCCCAGCAGCCTTTATGGACCTGATGAACCACATGTTTAAGGGCTTTCTAGATAAATTTGTCATTGTGTTCATCGATGACATTCTTATATACTCTAAGAAAAAGGAGGAGCACGAAGAGCACTTAAGGACCATCTTGCGCATGTTACGGGACCATCAGCTGTATATCAAGTTCTCTAAGTACGAGTTTGGGCTGGAAAAGGTCTATTTCCTAGGCCACGTGGTCTCCAAGGAGGGAGTATCCATCGACCTGATGAAAATTGATGCAGTTAGTACGTGGCTGGCTCCGAGAAATATGACAGAGATCTGTAGTTTCCTAGGCCTAGCAGGATACTACCGGCGCTTTGTCAAGGGTTTTTCAAAGCTAGCCGCACCACTCACAGTGCTCACCAGGAAAGGGAAAGAAGTTCGAGTCGACTGATAAGTGTGAGGAGAGTTTTCGAGAACTAAAATGAAGACTCACCAGCGCCCCAATACTGACAATTCTAGATGCTAGCCAAGGGAATGTTGTGATCTATAGCAACGCATCTAAAACCGAGTTGGGAGCCGTGTTGATGCAAAGTGGTAGAGTAGTCGCGTACGCTTCATGACAGCTCAAGGACCATGAAAAGAACTACCCGATGCATGATCTGGAACTAACAGCGGTAGTTTTTGTGCTGAAGATGTGGAGGCACTACCTATACGGGGTCAAGTGTGAAATCTACACAGACCACCAGAGTCTTAGGTACATCTTTGCACAGAAAGAACTTAACATGAGGTAGTGAAGATGTAGAATTGGTAAAGGATTACGACTGCGAGATCCTACACCATCCAGGAAAAGCCAACAAGGTGGCTAATGCGCTAAGTCAAAAACATTCTTCGTTGCTTATAGCTATCAGTGCCTTGTCAAGAGCGCTACGAAATGAGCTACGCAACAGCGAGATTGAAATTTTGATAGGGAGGTTGTCTGACATGACCCTTCAATCAACGCTCCTTAAAAAGATCAAGATCGGTCAAGACCTCGATTTGTCCCTGATCAAGCTTAGAAAAGAAGCTATGGAGGATAAGAGCATAGAGTTTAGAATTTCTAACGACGACATACTCTACTATAGAGATAGAGTGTGTGTTTCGAAGGATGAAGAACTCAAGAAGCGAGTTCTTTCAGAAGCTCACGAGATGCCATATTCCGTACATCTAGGGGCGAATAAGATGTATAAGGACTTAAAGGAAAGCTTTTGGTGGCCTGAAATGAAAAATGACATCACCGAGTTCATCGCCAAATGCCTTACATGTCAGAAAATTAAGACAGAACATCAGTGGCTAGCAGGAGAACTGCAGAAAATTGAGCTACCCGAGTGGAAATGGGACCAGATTACAATGGATTTCATAGTCGGATTGCCAAGAATGTCAAGCAGCTACGACGTAATCTGGGTAATTGTGGATAGATTGACGAAATCAGCTCGATTTTTAGCCATGAAAATTAGCTACGTGGTAGAACAATTAGCAGAAATTTACGTAGCTCAAATAGTAAGACTGAACGGAGTGCCAAGGTCTATCATCTCAGATCATGGCAGACGCTTTACCTCTAGATTTTGGCAGAGCGTTCAGGCCGTATTGGGGACCAGATTGAAGTTTAGCATAACATTCCATTCTCAGACCGATGGTCAGTCCGAGAGAACCATACAGACATTAGAGGACATGTTAAGAGCCTGTGTCCTAGACTTCAAGGGAAACTGGGACCAGAAGCTACCCCTGATCGAGTTCTCATACAATAATAGTTATCATTCCTCGATCGGGATGGTACCCACGAGGCGCTTTATGGGAGAAAATACAGGTCTCTAGTTCACTGGCACGAGACCGGAGAGAAACAGCTTACCAACACGGACTTTATTAGGAATACAATGGCAAACATGAAGCTAATATGACAGAGATTGGATACAGTGCACAATCGCCAAAAGAGTTACATAGATAGGCGCTGTAGACCTCTCAATTTTCAGGAAGGAGACTCAGTCTTTTTCAAGGTGGCACCCATGAAAGGGGTGATGCACTTTGGAAAAAATGGAAAGCTTAGTCTTAGGTATATAGGACCCTTCAAGATAATCAAGAGAGTTGGGAATGTGGCTTACAGATTAGCACTTCCTCCCAAGTTAGCTTCAGTGCACAATGTCTTCCACGTCTCAATGTTAAAGAAGTACGTGCTAGACAGCTTCCATGTTTTGAGCCAAGAACCCATAGAGGTACATGCTGATCTGACCTATAAGGAGAAACCTGTGCAGATCTTAGCCAGAGAAGAGAAGGTGCTTAGAAATAAAGTCATACCCCTCGTAAAATGTTATGGCAGAATCATAACATTAAGGAAGCCACATGGGAGCAGGAAGAGGACTGTTAGGAAATGCCCTAAGCATTCGAGACATTTTGATGTATTTATTTTGAACTGGATAATAAAATTATATATAGAGGTTATTCATTACATTGCTATCTGTCCTCAATTTTATTTACATGTTAAAGTAAATGTAAGTAAATATGGCTCCTTGACTGCTTGTGTTAAAACTGTTAGAACGTTGCATGTAATGGACTTTTGTATGCGAGAAGACAATGTTCTAAAGTAAGCGGTCTAAACTATGGTCTATAGTCTATGGGGTTAGACCGAGCATCTAACTCATGTTAAGACTATTATGTTGTCTAAAGCCTTGGAGGGGACGGTTTGTCTTGACTGTCTGGAGCTGGACTCCCAAGTAGAGACAAAGATATGTTGCTTGGTGGTGACATATTAGACCGGGACTAAAGCATGATTGATCTACGAAGTCTGCTTTGAGTGGATCGATATGCTTTTGATGTTCATTGTGCAGTAACCTTAATCCTGAGTAGATGGATAGCTTCATATATATGACTTGTGTACTTTGATGTTCCAATGGCTAAAGCATCTTAGAGGTAGTAAGCTTATGGACCGGTTCGTTGGGTGCATGACTTGTATACGATAAAGGGTTCATTTACAGATATCGGAATTATAGCTTTAGTAAGCAGCTAAGGGTATCCTCTAAAAGGCATTATACTGGATGTGAAAATAGACAAGGCCTTGGGTCATCTGCTGGGCGTATGACTTCTTATTCACATATGGTAAAGAATCATTTTCTTTATTCAGTAGTATAATGGAACTTTAAGATAGCCTGATCAGTAGGATTAAACGGACTTTAACCTAAGGCTGATCATGGATATCATATGAGGGTTTTGCATACATGACAAGGTCATTGGACGATAGCTTGTCACAGGCTTACGTAATATGGTATATAATTAGGAGTTCAGTTTCAGGTTTATAGTGGTGTGATTCTGAAATTACTGATCATATGATTGAGTTGTTCGGTAAAGAATGATGATCATATGGATTTGTGGGAGCCCGATTATATATGTCCAATTGATCCCTCTATTAGCTCCACATAATTCCTTAACATTTGGCAAATTGATTTGTGTATGCTATTGGCTAGTTGATTATGCATGGATGGTGTTGACATAGGATTAGGATGGTGAACAAGATTCTCTTCGGTTGGATTCAGATTTTATTTTGGATAATAGAGTACACAATTATTCGAACTCCAAATAAAGTTGCCATGATTTTATTTGAGATCGGGTTGGAGTTGTAGAAAATTATCCATGAGAACAAGAATTTGAAGTATAACTGTTTTGTGGATTTTAAAATTTGAAATTTGAAATTTGAATTTAAATTTGAATTTGAAATTTGAAATTCAAATTTTGAATCACAGTCCAAGTAGGATTCAAATTTCTTATGGTAAATCCACAAGGAATGAAATTCAAATTTGAGTTGGATATGGAGAGGAAAATCTTGTTAGAATCCTACTTGAATTTTGAATCCAAATCCGAACAATAATGGATGAAAATTTTGAGGATTATCCTAATGGAATTTTCATATTTTTTGTGGATAAGGTTCAGGGAAAAATTTAAGTTTCAATCCTAGTTGAATTTGGATTCTCTCCTCCCTGATTATGGCTGAAATTATTGAGTGAATCTCATAGGAGATTTTCAGTTATTTTGGATATGGATGAGATAAGATTCAAGCTTGAAAATCCTAGTGGAATTTTGATTCTTCCCTTATCTTTTGTGGCAGAAAATTTTATGGATTTATCCTAGTGAATTTTCAAATTTTTCTAGTGGATAATGGGGAGATAAAATTCAAGTTAAAATCTTGTTTAGATTTGAATTGGATAATCCTAAAGTGGCTGAATTTTTAGTTAGGATTTTCCCCTTGGAAAATTTGGATTTTTTGGTTATGGATAAGGGAGAAAATCTTCTCCTAATCCAATTTGAATTCAGAGAATCACCTCATGCAAGTCTATAAATAGAGGTCCTGCCACTCCAGTTCTCTCAGACCACAGACTCTCAGGTGAGCATGCTTATTGTTACATAACTCACTGTGACAATAAGTTCTTCAGAGATCTGGGTGGTCGGAAGAAGACTAGCAGTGCTAGCATACCGATCGAGGTTCAGAGTGCCCACACACTCAGCCATTCGGGAATTGGAGAATAGTAGAGAAGGCTAGTTGGTTGAAGCTCTCCGGTCATTTTCCTCTTACAAGATTAGCATCCTTGAGGTATGAGTTTAAATTATTGTTGGTTTATTGTATATGGCATTATGAGATATTTAACGATCTTGAAAAATTTTTATTGTTCTACTGTGCCACTCTGATACATTTTTCTCGATTTATTTTCCTACAAGGACATGAGAAGAGGCTTCTCGGAATTATTTTAATTTTTAAGGATGAAAATTTTGTAAAGGGGGTAGGTTTTAATGACCCCATATTCATGCAACCTAAATTACTATGTAATAATTAATTAAGGAATGAATTTGGAGTATTTTGAAGCATTTTTGGTGCACTTTTGAAGAACACAGTCAGGTATACAGCCGTGTACCGTTCAAACTGTGTGTGTGTGTGAGAGGCCATGTGAGTGTACATGGCCGTGTAAGTGTAACACAGTCAGGTACACGGTGGTATAAGTGGCTGTGTACCATTCGGACTGTATACATACAAGAGGCCGTGTGAGTGTAAGAGGCCGTATGAGTGTACATGGCTGTATAAGTGTAACACGGTCAGGTACACGGCCATGTAAGTGGCCGTATACCATTCATACTGTGTACGTATAAGAGTTCATGTAAATGTATATGGCTGTGTAAGTGGTCGTATACCACTCGAGTTGTTGAATGAGTCGAGAGTCGTGTTTAAGGAACTAGGCGTGTTTAGCAATCCCGACTGGAACACACCTATGTCTGGAGTATACACGCCCGTGTTGCATGGTACACGCCCATATAAGAGCCCGTATTGAAGGCTGTGTATTGAGCTGGGAGCTGAATTTTGAGCCATAAAAAGAGCAAAATTTGTAACTTGAAGCCGAGAGCCATTGTAACAACCCCCATGCCCCTGAAAACCTAAATTATTGTGTAATTAGTAATTAAGTTAATAAATACGGTATAAATTACCAGTTTGAATAAATTAAACGGGTATAAAAACATTTAATTTCTATTCATGTAGTGAAAGGGGCAATCGAAAGTGAAATCGGTTCACCTTAGTACATGATGTGTGTGTGTGAGACACGTGGCATCAAGAAAACGGTCCAGATGACCATTTCTTGACACAGAACTGATGAGCGAGTCATTAATACACTCAGACTGATTATCTGAGCATGATAGTAAAATTGTTGCCTGATAAGTATACAGTATCGAGAAAACGGTCGAGATGACATTTTCTTGATATAAAATTGTTATATTTAGACTCAGTACGCTCAAATTAGTCAATTGAGCACAAAACACATTTTTTGAGACAGGGTCACACAAATTCCAAAAAACTAGTCCAAACGACCTCAGACGGACATAAAACTGATAAATTTGAAATTAGCACGTCCAAATTAGTTAGGATAGACTGTGTTTGCAATTTCGCACAAAATAGCCTCGCTAGGCGTGCGCAGTGTTAACACAGTGCAGGCACAACTACAGTATAGAAAATGAATAGTAAAATAGACATAGAATGAGCTCATAGGCACTACAACCCAACCAGGAATGAATGGTGTAAAAATCAGATTAAGAAATCCAATTTCGATTAAAATCTAGAACACTGTCGAAAAAGGACCGAATACTGTCGAAGGAAATTACACTGCAAAGAGAAGTTGTTGCAGATGATTTTCCCCCTTAGAAATCCATGTATCTCAGCTGGAAAAGCAGCAAAAGTTAGCTGTAAAGTAGCCCAAAAGTTTCCATTATAATATTGCCTAGGCTTATGACACATGGGATTAAAATATTCAAAAGTGCAAGACAAGCACATGCACCTTTTGGCCTTGCATTTAAGGCAATTTGACCCCAAATTTGCAGCAGCTCACCATTAGTTTTTGAGGGCTACCAATAGCCAAAATTTGTCCCCAATGAGCTTGGTTAATTAGCTTAATTAAGTGAGTCTTAGATTGATTAATTTTGGTTAGATTTGCCTATAAAAGGATGTGCTTAGCTTAGGGTATCACTTCTTCTTTTTGCACACCCAAGGGAACACAACTTTCTCTTACTTTTTCTTCAGAAAATCTGAACCCATTCTACAGTCCCAAACACTCAAAAATCACACCAAATCTTCACTAAAAATCAGCCATAACTAAGCTTGTGTTGGAACCATTTACTCAAGACCATTTCAATACCATTTCCAAGGGTAAGTGCTAAGACATTCCCTTTGTATTTTTAGTTGGTTTCTAGCTTGTTATTAAGAAGAGATTTTTGTGTTTCTTCTTACCAAAGGCCCCCTTTTGTTCACCTAGGACCACACAGATTTTGGTCACCCTTGATTCAGATTGTGCTAGATCAAATACATAAAGGTAAAACACCGAAAACCCTCTTTTATGGTTGGTTTTGTTTAAGTTTGATATCGAGAAATTTATGTGTATTTATTTAAGCTATGGGTTGTAATAATCTTTATTTTGATCCCTTAGTTTTTTGGATATGTATTTTGTGGTTGTGTGCTTGAGCTTTAAGTTTTTATAGATAGATGTGTAAGTGGACATTTTAGGGTTGGCTGGGAACCAACCTGTCCCTAGTTTTTAGGCCATAGGTTTTGCCATTTTCGACTACATTATGGTCTGATTTTAGAAATTTGTAAAACACAAAATTTTAAGAAAATTCGTTACAATCGTTTTTGTATCAAATAGCTTTTGGCTAAAAATGGCTCTAAGATAGGTTTTCGAAGCATTTTTTAACCGAAGTTCAAAATTGGGACTGAAATCCTGAGCAACAGGAACAATCTCGGATTTTTTTTACAATGAATAAATGAGAGTCCGAATTGGATCTTAGGTTTAACATGAAAGTTTTAGATCTCATTGAAATCTTTAAGATAACTTATGTTAGTTTTAAAAATTTATCCGTTTCGAGCCCCAAACAGAGCAGTTTTAAAACAAGCGTAAAATTGAAATTTTTTTAAAATTGGGCACAAGCTTAACTACAAGTGTTGAGTGTTTCAGACCCGTTAGAGGTTAAACCGAGCTCCGAGATGAACATGAAAGTTGTTCATATCATCGAGGACTAAAGGTTTCATGATCACTGAATTTATAAATTAAATCATTTCAAATAAGTTTTAAAATAGTTTCAGTGAAATGGTTCAAGAACCACTTTTAAATATGAATACCAAAATGTGTTCTTTCTCTTTTAAAATGGAAAAAATAGTTTTGATAAAACACCCCCACCTTCCAATGGCATGATAAGGGGACGATTTCAAAGAGCCTAGATTTCCCCCAAAATTTGATAAGATTTCTAAACAATTTTCTAAAATAAATAAATGGTAAAGGTAGCCCGATTGGCTACTACACTAAATACGCAAAGTAGCTTGGTAGGCTACATAGTCATCGATGCGCGAGGTAACCGGTCAATTGATTGGTCAGTTAACTAGTCAAGGATTGAGTTTGAACGATGATAGTGAGGAACGGTGATTCCTTTATCAAGTAGACAAAGCAATCTAGCATGATTAGAAATTAGATACCAAATTCCCAAAATAAGAGCAGTTGGGTACTGGTGGGCATTGGTACCATACGACCATAGAATTTATAGTCACTAATGATCATAGTGACTTAAGAACAGAGTTTAACAAGGATATGTTATGATTACAGGTCGCTACCTTGTAATTTTCAATAAAGGTAAGGTACCAATTGTCAGTTGACAAGTAAGTACAACTCCGCCTACAGCATGAGCAAAAATGGGTTTTGAAATGCCATTTGTTCTACCCTATGTTAAGTGTGTAGATCATGTATGATTATTGCATAGCATGCGATAAGAGCATATAGTTTCATAATCGCGTAGATTCATGAAAGCATAAGTTAGATGCCATACATCCCCATCGCGTTGGATTAGGGGATAGCCTAGTAGAGCATATGGCATGATCAGATAAAGAATTGGGTAAAATAAGAATAAGGGTGCTAGTATAATAAACTAAGGCCCACAAAGTCTAACGAGCCGAGACTCATAATGTATAATGGGCTAAGGCCCATAAAATATATCCATAACGGGCCAAGGCCCATGATCACGAGCATTCCCGATGATCCGCCCGCAGTTTGTTACTGACACCAGGGCCCCTTTAGATAAGAAAAGATAGTGATTGATGAAGCATAAAATGAGCATAATCAGTTCATGTATTGTTCATGATATGCCTTAATTATAGTTACAGCATGCTTCTAGCTACAGTTGATATGCATTCAGTTATATGATATTTTCTGTTATGCATTCAGTTATGTAATGTTTCAGCTATGTATTCAGTTAAGTATGATGCTTTGGATTTGCATCCAGTATGTGGAATGTTTCAGTGCATGGTACATGTTGGGTATACATGACATGCTTATACGTTTTAAGTATGACTTATGTTTTAAATATGTTTTGTGGATGACATGTTGTACTTACTAGGCGTAAAGCTCACAGTGTGTGTTCATGCTGTAGGTAAGCATCCTATGGCCTAGACTCCGATGGATGGTGATGGCGGCAGAGGCGGATGTGAGGGTGAGGTTATAAATACCACCGCAAGTGTGGACTTCCGCACAGTATTGAACAAACATTTTATTTTTATAGTAATCAGATAAATAATTTCATAAGGATGTATGTATGGTTAAACTTTAGTTGCTTTAAGACCTTTGGATTTGTAAAGTATATGTATGCACGTAAATAGTAGTATGTACGTATATATATTTAAATCCCTAAAATTATGGTATCAAAGTAAGTAAGTTTAAGTAATAGTTTCAAGCAAGTTAAGTATCAGTAGTTTTAAGTGACGGTCCAGGCCACTCAGGGCATGGGACATCATAGTTCCCATCACATGTGCTATATCAAGAGTTCAAGCCTAACATGATTCTACTTCTTCCAACTTTTCACGGGCTTGAAAGTGAGATCCCTTATGTTCACATTTGGGAATTCGAGGAGTGGTGGCCACATTTTATAGCCAAGCTATAGTCGTTGATTTTGTAAGATTGTAGTTTCCCCCCTTCTTTCTTGAAGACAAAGCCAAAAGCTAGTTGTGCTCTTTTTCACTGAGGTAAATTTGATCATGGGAAGAAACGATAATTGTAGGAATTAAATCGATAAAAACGCCTCAGAGCGGCGTAGCAGAACAATAAAAATTTTTCAAGATCGTTAAATATCTCGTGATGCCATATACAATAAATTAACAATAATAAAACTTATACCTCAAGAGGACCCCAACTGTAGGAGGAGAATGACTGGAAGGCTTCAACAAACTAGCCTTCTTTACTATTCTCCAATTCCGGATGGCAGAGTGTGTGGGCACTCGGTTCCTCGATCGGTATGCTAGTATTGCTAGTCTTCTTCCGACCACCCAGATCTCTAAAGAACTTATTGTCATGGTGAGTTGTACAACAATAAGCCTGCTCACCTGAGAGTCTGTGGTCTGAGAGAACTGGAGTGGCAGGACCTCTATTTATAGACTTGAATGAGGTGATCCTTTGAATTCGAATTGGATTAAGAGAAGATTTTCTCTCTTATCCACTCACAAAAATCTGAAATTAACAAGGCCAAAATCAAGGGTTCTTCCATCTTTTGGGATTTTGCAATCCAAATTCAAACAGGATTTTAACTTGAATTTTATCTCCTCATTTATCCATAATAACCAAATTTTCCTAGTGCCAAAATCATGACTAGATTTGGCCATTAAAAGTGAGGAGAATCAAAATCTAAATAGGATTTTCTAGCTTGAATTTAATCTCATCCTTATCCACAAATAACCGAAAAATCTCCTTGGATTTATCCAATAATTTTCATCCACTTTAGTTTGGGAGAGAATCAAAATTCAACTAGGATTTTCTCGCTTGAATTTCCCTTGAACCTTATCCACAAAAACCGAAATATCTTGGAGGATTTTCCTCAACAAAAATTCAGCCACTTTTGTTAGAATTAGGATTCAAAATTCAAGTAGGATTCAAACAAGATTTTTATCTCCATAATCCGACTCAAATTCAAATTCTAACCCTGTGGAATTATCCACAAAGAATTCGAATTCCACTTGGACTGTGATTCAAAATTCGAATTTCAAATTTCAAAATTCAAATTTCAAATTTGAAATTTAAATTTCAAATTCAAATTTCGAATTCGAATTTCAAAATTCAAATTTCAAATTTCAAATTTAAATTTCAAATTCAAATTTCAAATTCGAATTTCAAATTTAAATTTCAAATTCAAAATTCAAATTTCAAAATTCAAATTTCAAAATCCACAAAAAGTTGTATTTCAAAATTTTGTTCTCATGAATAATTTTCTACAACTCCAATCCAATCTCAAATAAAATCATGGCAACTTTATTTGGAGTTTGAATAATTGTGTACTCTATTATCTAAAACAAAATATGAATTCAACGGGAGATAATCTTGTCTACCATCCTAATCCTATGTCAACACCATCCATACATAATCAACTAGCCAATAAGCATATACTGATCAATTTGCCAACCGTTAAGGAATTATGTGGAGCTAGTAAAGGGACCAATTGGACTTATATAATTGGGCTCACGTGAATCCATATGATCATCATTTTGTACCGAACAACTCAATCATATGATCACTAATTTCAGAGTCACACCACTATAAACCTGAAACTGAACTCCCAATTATATATCGTATTACGTAAGCCTGTGAGGAGCTACTATCCAACGACCTTGTCATATATGCAAAACCCTCATATGATATCCATGATCAGCCTTAGGTCAAAGTCCATTTAATCTTACTGATTAGGCTATCTTAAAGTTCCATTATACTATCGAATAAGAAAATGATTATTCACCATATATATATAAGAAGTCATCTGCCCAGCAGACGACCCAAGGCCTTGTCTATTTTCACATCCAGTATAATGCCTTTAATGTTAGGAAATGCCCTAAGCATTAGAGACATTTTGATGTATTTATTTTGAACTGGATAATAAAATTATATATAGAGGTTATTCATTACATTGCTATCTGTCATCATTTTATTTACATGTTAAAGTAAATGTAAGCAAATATGGCTCCCTGACTGCTTGTGTTAAACTTTTAGAACGTTGCATGCAATGGACTTTTGTATGCGAGAAGACAATGTTCTAAAGTTAGCGGTCTAAACTATGGTCTGTAGTCTATAGGGTTAGACCGAGCATCTAACTCATGTTAAGACTATTATGCTGTCTAAAGTCTTAGAGGGGACGGTTTGTCTTGACTGTCTGGAGCTGGATTTCTAAGTAAAGACATAGATATGTTGCTTAGTGGTGACATATTAGACCGGGACTAAAGCGTGATTGATCTACGAAGTCCGCTTTGAATGGATCGATCTGCTTTTGACGTTCATTGTGCAATAACCTTAATCCAGAGTAAGAGGACAGCTTCATGTATATGACTTGTGTACTTTGATATTCCAATGGCTAAAGCGTCTTAGAAATAGTAAGCTTATAGACCGGTTTCTTAGGTGCATGACTTGTATACAATGAAGGGTTCGTTTACAGACATCAGAATCATAGCTCTAATAAGGAGTTAAGGGTATCCTATTAAAGGCATTATACTGAATGTGAAAATGGACAAGACCTTGGGTCGTCTGCTGGGCAGATGACTTCTTATTCACACATGGTGAATAATCATTTTCTTAATTCGGTAGTATAATGGAACTTTAAGATAGCCTGATCAGTAGGATTAAACAGACTTTGGCCTAAGGCTGATCATGGATATCATATGAGGGTTTTGCATACATGACAAGGTCATTGGACGATAGCTTGTCACAGGCTTACGTAATACGGTATATAATTGGGAGTTCAGTTTCAGGTTTATAGTGGTGTGACTCTGAAATTAGTAGTCATATGATTGAGTTGTTCGGTAAAGAATGATGATCATATGGATTTACGGGGGCCCGATTATATATGTCCAATCAGTCCCTCTACTAGCTCCACATAATTCCCTAACGTTTGGCAAAATTGATCTGTGTATGCGATTGGCTAGTTTATTATGCATGGATGGTGTTGACATAGGATTAGGATGGTAGACAAGATTTTCTCCGGTTGGATTCAGATTTTGCTTTGGATAATAGAGTACACAATTATTCGAACTCCAAATAAAGTTGCCATGATTTTATTTGAAATTGGATTGGAGTTATAGAAAATTATCCATGAGAACAAGAATTTGAAATACAACTGTTTTGTGGATTTTGAAATTTGAAATTTGAAATTTGAAATTTGAAATTCAAATTTGAATTTAAAATTTAAATTTGAATTTGAAATTTAAAATTTGAATTTGAAATTTGAATTTAAAATTTGAATTTGAAATTTAAATTTGAAATTTGAAATTTGAATTTGAAATTTGAATTTAAAATTTGAATTTGAAATTTAAATTTGAAATTTGAAATTTGAAATTTGAAATTTGAAATTTGAATTTGAAATTTGAAATTCAAATTTTGAATCACAATCCAATTGGGATTCGAATTTGTTATGGTAAATCCACAAGGAATGAAATTCAAATTTAAGTTGGATATGGAGGGGAAAATCTTGTTAGAATCCTACTTGAATTTTGAATCCAAATTCGAACCAAAGATGGACGAAAATTTTGAGGATTATACCCAATGGATTTTCGGATTTTTGTGGATAAGGTTCAAGGAAAAATTCAAGTTTCAATCCCAGTTGAATTTGGATTTTCTCCTCCCAGATAATGGCCGAATTTTTGGAGTAAATCTCCTAGGAGATTTTCGGTTATTTTGGATAAGGATGAGATAAGATTCAAGCTTAAAAATCCTAGTGGAATTTTGATTCTCCCTTATCCAAAAGTGGCCGAATTTTTATGGGGATTTTCCCCTTGGATTTTTTGGATTTTTTGGTTGAACTTGTTTAGATTTGGATTGGATTTATCCTAAAATAGCCGAATTTATTGTTGGAATTTTCCCTTTGGAAAATTCAGATTTTGTGCTTGTGGGTAAGGGAGAATATCTTCTCCTAATCTAATTCGAATTCAAAGAATCACCTCATGCAGGTCTATAAATAGAGGTCTTGCCACTCCAGTTCTCTTAGACCATAGACTCTCAGGTGAGCAGGCTTATTGTTGCATAACTCACCGTGACAATGTGTTCTTTAGAGATCTGGGTGGTCGGAAGAAGACTAGCAGTGCTAGCATACTGATCGAGGTTCAGAGTGCCCACACATTTAGCCATTAGGGAATTGGAGAAAAGTAGAGAAGGCTAGTTGGTTGAAGCCCTCCGGTCATTCTCCTCCTGCAGATTGGCATCCTTGAGGTATGAGTTTTAATTGTTGTTGGTTTATTGTATATGGCATCATGAGATATTTAACGATCTGAAAAATTTTTATTGTTCCGCTGTGCCACTCTGATACGTTTTTACCGATTTATTATCCTACATTTAAAAGGATACCTTTAACTCCTTGGAGCTATGATTCTGATATCTGTAAACAAACCCTTCATCGTATACAAGTCATGCACCCAACGAACTGGTCTACAAGCTTACTATCTCTGAGACGCTTTAGCCATTGGAACATCAAAGTACACAAGTCATATACATGAAGTAGTTCATTTACTCAGGATTAAGGTTATTGCACAATGAACGTCAAAAGCAGATTGATCCACTCATAGCGGACTACGTAGATCAATCACGCTTTAGTCCCGGTCTAATATGTCACCACCGAGCAACATATCCATGTCTCTACTTGGGAGTCCAGCTCCAGACTGTCAAGACAGACCGTCCCCTCCAAGGCTTTAGACAACATAATAGTCTTAACATGAGTTAGATGCTCGGTCTAACCCCATAGACTACAGACCATAGTTTAGACTGCTAACTTTAGAATATTGTCTTCTCGCATACAAAAGTCCATTGCATGCAACGTTCTAACAGTTTTAACACAAGCAGTCAGTGAGCCATATTTGCTTACATTTACTTTAACATGTAAATAGAATAAGGACAAATAGCAATGTAATGAATATCCTCTATATATAATTCTATTGTCTAGTTCAAAATAAATACATCAATATGTCACTCATGCTTAGGGCATTTCCTAACAACAATAGCGTTCTTCAACAAATACTTCCTACACCACAAAACCAACTGTCTCAAATGATTATTCACCATATGTGAATAAGAAGTCATCCGCCCAGCAGACGACCCAAGACCTTGTCCATTTTCACATTCAGTATAATGCCTTTAAGAGGATACCTTTAACTCCTCAGAGCTATGGTTCTGATATCTGCAAACAAACCCTTCATCGTATACAAGTCATGCACCCAACGAACTGGTCTACAAGCTTACTATCTCTGAGACGCTTTAGCCATTGGAACATCAAAGTACACAAGTCATATACATGAAGTAGTTCATTTACTCAGGATTAAGGTTATTGCATAATGAATGTCAGAAGCAGATTGATCCACTCATAGTGAACTACGTAGATCAATCACGCTTTAGTCCCGGTCTAATATGTCACCATCAAGCAACATATCTATGTCTCTACTTGGGAGTCTATGCTCCGGACAGTCAAGACAAACCGTCTCCACCATGGCTTGAGACAACAAAATAGTCTTAACATGAGTTAGATGCTTAGTCTAGCCCCATAGACTATAGACCTTAGTTTAGACCGCTTACTTTAGAACATTGTCTTCTCGCATACAAAAGTCCATTGCATGCAACGTTCTAACAGTTTTAACACAAGCAGTCAGTGAGCCATATTTGCTTACATTTACTTTAACATGTAAATAGAATAAGGACAAATAGCAATGTAATGAATATCCTCTATATATAATTCTATTGTCTAGTTCAAAATAAATACATCAATATGTCACTCATGCTTAGGGCATTTCCTAACAACAATAGCGTTCTTCAACAAATACTTCCTACACCACAAAACCAACTGTCTCAAATGACAGATCTCAACCGTTATCCAGAAGGACAATGAAACTCTATATCAAGCCTAGGAGTGGTTTAAGGATCTGTTGAACATGCGTCCCTACCACGGGTACGAGACTTGGCACTTGGTCAACTATTTCTACCAGGGACTTACCATCCAAGAGCACCAGTATGTTGAGATGATGTGCAATGATGAGTTTCTGCACAAAGACCTAGATGAGGCTATTTAATATCTAAATGATATAGACGAAAAAGCATATATGTGGGCTGGATCAAGTATTATTGATAACACTAGTTGGTCCCAACTAGTTGAAGTCTACCATCTAAAGGAAGAGGACAACCTTAAAGCTCAAATTGAAGCCATAACAAGGCAAGTTGAGGCCCTCAAATCCAAAGATAGTAGAGGGATCCATTCAATTGAAAAGGTTGAATCGGACTAAGCATACTTTGTGTGTGGAGAAGTTTGCTTGACAAGAACCCTTTGTTAAGAACTAGTGATGGAAGCTTGGTGTTAGCTGAAGCAGTGAGAGACTTAAATATTTATTTTGATGAATTTAGATTTATTTTATTGAAAGACTATTTTTATATTCTTAATTTTAAGAAGAACCTTATTTCGGCTGCTTGTTTAACTAAAGAGTCTTATATAGTTTCCTTTAATAAAACAATAGTTATTCGTAAAAATAAGTTTTTTATCTATTCGAGTTAGATGAATTGTAATCCTTTTTTTATCAGACCTAAGATGTACTCACTCCTTAACACTAAATTAATTGATAACTTAAAAAAGTTAAACACTTCTCATTCTAATAAGGTGTATATTTGGCATTTAAGACTTTTCATGTTAATTAAAAACAGATTCAAAGATTGGCAAAAGGTGGTACTTTGGAAACTCTAGAAGTGGTACATCTTCCATAATGTGAATCTTGCGTTGAGGGTAAAATGACTAAGAGGTCTTTTAGAGCTAGGGGTATAAAGAGATAGTGTACACCGACATATGTAGTCCCATAAATGTCGAGGCACATAGAAGTTCAAGTACTATGTTTCATTCATAGATGACTGTTTGAGGTTTGGATATGTATATCTCATGCATTGCAATAATGAAACCTTTTACAAATTTAAAAATCATCGTGTAGATGTGGAAAAGTAATTAGGTAAATCCATTAAGACACTTTGATCTAATCGAGGTGGTAAATACCTCTTCAATGAATTTCTATGACACCTTATAGAGGATGAGATTTTGTCCTAGTTGATCGCACTAGGAACTCCACAACAAAATGGAGTGACTGAGAGAAGAAATTTAGTCTTGTTAGATATGATACGATCTATGTTGAGTTACTCAATGCTACCATTATCTTTTTAGGGATATGCACTACAAACTATGTGCTATATTCTAAACCAAGTTCCAATTAAATCAACTGCTAAACTATGTATGAGTTATGGCATGGCAAAAAGTCCTCCCTTGGACATATAAGAATATAGGGTTGTCTGGCACATGTATTGGATAAAGATGTAAAGAAGTTAAAACCGCATTCAGAATTATACATGCTTGTAGGATATCCTAAAGGAACAAAAAGAGGTCTATTTTATAATTGAAGGAACAAAAGGTCATTACGTTCTACACGTGTGACTTCTATTAAGGAAACTTACCTGAATGACTTTAAACGTTGATGTTGGAAAAAACGAAAAATATGCACAACGGAATTTTAAAAATTTTTCAAAGATCATTAGAACTCATGTTGCCATATATAGTAAATTATCAACAATCAAATATATCTTTCAGAGAAAATGCTTTGAATACCGGAGTCAATGTTAGAAACATAGGAGGACAATAGTAGGAAGGGCTTTAACCAACTAGCCTTTTCTACTATTCTCCAATTCCAAGACGGTTGAGTGTGTGGGCACTTGTTTCCTTGATTGGTACTTAGTGCAGCTTGTCTCATTCTGACCAGACCAGATTTCTAAGAATTTATTATCACGTGATTTGTGCAATAATAAGCCTGCTCAACTGAGAGTTTGTGATATAAAGAAAATAAGTGTAGAATAACCCATATTTATAATATTGCGTAAGGTGACTTTTTGGAATTTTGAATTTGACCAAGAAAAGATTTTTTCTCTCTTCATTAAACCCCAAAAACCAATTCTCCCTTGGGCTAAAAGCTTGGAAAAAATCCAGCCATACTAGGGAGAGGAGGATTCAAAATTTAAACAGGATTCAAGCAAGAATTTTTCTCTCCCTTATCCACACAAAAATTGATTCATTTCCAGGGAGAAAACCCCATAAAAATTAGGCCATGATTATGTGAGGAGATTCAAATTCAAATAGGATTCAAACAAGATTTTATTTCTTCTCCTTTATCCATAAGTAAAACTGAATTCTTCCTTGGATTTATCCATAAGAAATTTGGCCATGGGAAGGATTTGTGATTTAAAATTTGATTCAAATTTCAAACTTGACAAATCTTTGAATTTTATCCACATGGATAATTTTTCATAACTCCAATTTAAATTCAAATAAAATCATGACAATTTTATTTGAAATTTAAATAATTGTGTAATTTCTTATCTAAAACAAAATTAAATTCAAATTAGGAGAAAATCTTGTCTTTCATCCTTATCCATTATGGATGCCATCTATGATTGTGCAAAGACAAGATTTTGTTCAATTCAAATTCAAATAGGATAATCTTTCAAATTTCAAATATGTATTTTAAGACAAGATTTTCAAAATTCAAATTAATCACATATTTGAATTTCAAATTCAAATATGTGATTAATTTGAATTTCAGATCTTATTTTTCAAAATAAATATTAATTAAATATTTATCCCATTTATTGAATAACACAAAATTACAATTTTACCCCTCCAACACACAAAGAAAAATACCTACACACTTGTGGAGGGTGATCTAGATTTTTTTCATCACTAAATACAAAACAACAAACAACATAAGAATACCCTGATCAACTACCATCTTTAAGGAATTATAGGAGCTAGTAGAGAGACTGATTAGACATATATAATCGGGCTCTCGTGAATTTATATAACCATTGTTTTATACCAAATAACTCAATCTCATGATCATTAATTTTAGGATCATACCATTATAAACCTGAAACTGAACTCCCAATCATATTGCAAATTATGCAAGCCTCAGAAAAGACATCGTCCAATGACCTTGTCATTAATACAAAACCCTCATATGATATTTATGATCAATCTACATCAAAGTCCATTCAACCTTTTCATCACGCTCTCTTAAAGATCTATTATGCACCTGACAAGAGAATGATTATCCATCATATGTGAATAATAAGTCATCTGTAATGCAAACGACCTAAGGCCTTGTCCATTCTTACCAATCTAACATAATACCTTTAAGAGGATAAACTTAACTCTACTTAAGAACAATGATTCCTTATCTGTAAGCAATCCCTCCGTCATATGTGTACTATGTACCCAACGAACCAATCTATTAGCTTGCTATCTCTGAGATGACCTAGTCTTTGGAACATCAAAGCACACTAGCCATATACATGAACCAGTTCACTTACTCAGGATTAAGATTGTTGCATAATGAATGTCAAAAGCAAATCAATTTACTCATAGCGGACTATACAGATCAATCACGCTTTAGTCTCGGTCCAATATGTCACCACTAAGCAACATATCTATGTTTCTATTCGGGAGTCAAAACTTTAGGCAATCAAGATAAACCGTCCCCTCAATTGGCTTTAAACAACATATTAATCTGAACATGAGTTAGATGCTCACTCTAACCCCATAGACTATAGACCATAGGTTTAAACCACTTACTCTAGAATGTTGTCTTCTTGCATACAAAAGATCATTGTATGCAACATTCTAGTAGTGTAACACAAGCAGCCAGTGACCATATTTGCTTACCTTTATTTTAACATGTAAATAAGTTCAGAACTTATAGCACTGTAATGAATAACTTCTAAAATATTTAATTAATCAGTTCAAAAATAAACGAAATACATTAAAATGTCTTTCCTACTTAGAGTGCAGTTAACAGTTGAAGTAAAGTAGTACTCGAGGAGTTATCAAGTCATAAGATTTCTCTACAAGTTTCGATCTTGGACCTTGTCCAAGTTCCAGGGAAAAACTACCATATGGTCAACAAATTAGGGAGCTTCAACATAGCAGTAGAGTTTCAAGGAAACCTAGTTTTTTCACATATGACCCTATTACCTACGATGAGGCTATGAGTGATGTTAATGCTAAGCTTTGGAAAATAAGCCATGGACAATGAGATTAATTTTCTAAAATCCAATTCTATATGGGAACTTATAGACCTTAATGAAGGGGTAAAACCCATTAGGTGTAAGTGGGCTTACAAGAGAAAGAGGAATGCTAAAAGGAAAGTTGAAACTTTTATGGTTAGACTTGCAGCAAAAGGGTGTATGCAAAAGGCTAGTGTCAACTTATTGCAATGCTAAAGTTTGTTCGTATGCAATGCTAAAGTTTGTTCGTATGCTTTGCTCCATTACTGCGACTCTCAACTACGAGATCTGACAAACAGATGTCAAGACAACATTCTTGAATAGCCATCTTGATAAAATTGTCTATATGGTACGACCCAATAAATTCATGGTAAAAGACCAAGAGAAGAAAGTTTGCAAGTTACTTAGATCCATTTATGGATTCAAATAAGCCTCCCACTCATAGAACCAAAGATTTGATCAAGCAATCAAGGCCTTTGGTTTTGTGTATAACGTTTTGAAACCTTGTGTTTGTAAACATATAAAGTATGGTAGAGTGGTCTTTCAGGTTCTCTATGTTGATGATATACTACTCATTGTGAATGATGTAGGGAAAAAAAGTCAAACTTTAGTTGTCCCAACTATTTGACATGAAGGATTTTTGTGATAAAAAAGAGAAAATAAAATAAAACACAAGCAAAATATAAAAAGAGATATAGGTAGAGTAAAACTCAATAATAAATGAGGTGAGATGTCATGAATCCTTTATATGTTTTGTTCACCAATTTGAATTTAATCTTTAATTATGATTCAATTGCAAGTTTTACATCCTAAACAAGCAATCAGAAAATTTGGAATTTAAGTTCAATGTAAATAACAAACACATTTAAGTAGATTAAATTTCTTACATTTGAACCAAACAAATTTATCATTACAAGTTATCCAAAATCAACAAAATACCTTTAGCTATTTTGCAGTAAAAGATAACTCATATAAGAAATCTTATCAAAACAGATATGTGATAATATTATATAAATAAAAGCATGACTGAATTTATATAAAACAGTGACACAAAATATTTTGAATAGAAAATGAGCTGAAGAAATTTAATCCACTAAAATATATAAACTTTGTAAAACAAACATGAAAACCAAATCCAAATTGGATCACTCAACGTATGATTTCCTTACTGGCCTTACCAATATGTCTAGCCTAACTTGCAATTCATCTCATAAAATTCTCAAAAGAAAACATGAGATAAAAAATGCAAGAAGAAAATAAAACAAAACATAAGCATAATATTCTCTTAAATTTCAATCTAAAATTCTAAGGGAAAAACATTCCAAACTTGCTACAAAACCATGCTTTTATAAGCTTCATATTTTAACAAGCCTAGAGTGAAATCAACTGATAAAAATTATCCCCATGAACTGGTAAATTGGTTGCAAATATGGCCAGCTAGGAGGAAATTAAGCTTGCTACTAGTTGTATGCGTATAGTTGGGATCGAGCACTTGAAATCATGGGCCCAATAGGAGGAGAGATATGTGTGAGGGGAGTAGCGGAGCGTACACTAGAAAGGTCAGCTACAGGGCATGTGGCAAGTACTTTTTGTTAGGAAATGCCCTAAGCATTAGAGACATTTTGATGTATTTATTTTGAATTGGATAATAAAATTATATATAGAGGTTATTCATTACATTGCTATCTGTCCTCGTTTTATTTATATGTTAAAGTAAATGTAAGCAAATATGGCTCCCTGACTGCTTGTGTTAAACTGTTAGAATGTTGCATGCAATGGATTTTTGTATGCGAGAAAACAATGTTCTAAAGTTAGCGGTCTAAACTATGGTCTGTAGTCTATGGGGTTAGACCGAGCATCTAACTCATGTTAGGACTATTATATTGTCTAAAGCCTTGGAAGAGACGGTTTGTCTTGACTGTCTGGAGCTGGACTCCTAAGTAGAGACATAGATATGTTGCTTGGTGGTGACATATTAGACCGGGACTAAAGCCTGATTGATCTACGAAGTTCGCTTTGAGTGGATCGATCTGCTTTTGACGTTCATTGTGCAGTAACCTTAATCCAGAGTAAGAGGATAGCTTCATGTATATGACTTGTGTACTTTGATGTTCCAACGGCTAAAGCGTCTTAGAAGTAGTAAGCTTATAGACCGGTTTATTAGGTGCATGACTTGTATACGATGAAGGGTTCGTTTACAGACATCAGAATCATAGCTCTAATAAGGAGTTAAGGGTATCCTATTAAAGGCATTATACTAAACGTGAAAATGGACAAGGCCTTGGGTCGTCTGCTGGGCGGATGACTTCTTATTCACATATGGTGAATAATCATTTTCTTAATTCGGTAGTATAATGGAACTTTAAGATAGCCTGATTAGTAGGATTAAACAGACTTTGGCCTAAGGCTGATCATGGATATCATATGAGGGTTCTGCATACATGACAAGGTCATTGGACAATAGCTTGTTATAGGCTTACGTAATACGGTTTATAATTGGGAGTTCAGTTTCAGGTTTATAGTGGTGTGACTCTGAAATTAGTGATCATATGATTGAGTTATTCAGTAAAGAATGATGATCATATGGATTTGCGGGAGCCCGATTATATATGTCCAATCAGTTCCTCTACTAGCGCCATATAATTCCTTAATATTTGACAAAATTGATCTGTGTATGCTATTGGCTAGTTTATTATGCATGGATGGTGTTGGCATAGGATTAGGATGGTAAACAAGATTCTCTCCGGTTGGATTCAGATTTTGTTTTGGATAATAGAGTACATAATTATTAGAACTCCAAATAAAGTTGTCATGATTTTATTTGAGATTGGATTGGAGTTGTAGAAAATTATCCATGAGAACAAGAATTTGAAATACAACTGTTTTGTGGATTTTGAAATTTGAAATTTGAAATTTGAAATTTGAAATTGAAATTTGAAATTTGAAATTTGAATTTGAAATTTGAAATTCAAATTTTGAATCATAGTCTAAGCGGGATTCAAATTTGTTATGGTAAATCCACAAGGAATGAAATTCGAATTTGAGTTGGATATGGAGAGGAAAATCTTGTTAGAATCTTACTTGAATTTTGAATCCAAATCCTAACGAAAGATGGACGAAAATTTTGAAGATTATCCTCAATGGATTTTCGGATTTTTGTGGATAAGATTCAAGGAAAAATTCAAGTTTCAGTCCCAATTGAATTTGGAGTCTCTCCTCCTAGATAATGGCTGAATTTTTGTAGTAAATCTCCTAGGAGATTTTCAGTTATTTTGGATAAGGATGAGATAAGATTTAAGCTTGAAAATCCTAGTGGAATTTTGATTCTCCCTTATCCAAAAGTGGTCGAATTTTTGTAGGGATTTTCTCCTTTGAATTTTTGGATTTTTTGGTTGAAAAAGGGAGATAAAATTCTAGTTAAAATATTGTTTAGATTTGGATTGGATTTATCCTAAATTGGCCGAATTTATTGTTGGGATTTTCCCCTTGGAAAATTCAGATTTTGTGCTTGTGGATAAGGGAGAATATCTTCTCCTAATCCAATTCAAATTTAGAGAATCACCTCATGCAGATCTATAAATAGAGGTCCTGCCACTCCAGTTTTCTCAGATCACAGACTCTCAGGTGAGCAGGCTTATTGTTGCATAACTCACCGTGACAATAAGTTCTTTAGAGATCTAGGTGGTCGGAAGAAGACTAACAGTTCTAGCATACCGATCGAGGTTCAGAGTGCCCACATACTCAGCCATTCAGGAATTAGAGAACAGTAGAGAAGGCTAGTTGGTTGAAGCCCTCCAGTCATTCTCCTCCTGCAAATTGGCGTCCTTGAGGTATGAGTTTTAATTGTTGTTGGTTTATTGTATATGGAATCATGAGATATTTAACGATCTTGAAAAATTTTTATTGTTCCGCTGCGCCTCTCTGATACGTTTTTACCGATTTATTATCCTATAATTGGTATCAGAGACATCTCATGACTATGCCATGTACATAAATTAGACAATTACTAAGTCTTTTTATTTATGTATGGATTTGATATTTAGAGAGTGGCATTCTAGGATTCCTTTATGTTGTTATCGTGGATTATGTATGTAGTATAATGGTTATTTTAATTTTTTAATTATCATAAGCATGCTTGTTTATGCCGGTTATGGTTTCTTAGAATTTAGAAAAATTGCATCTAGGAATTTTTATGTATGTAGGAAAATAAATCGGTAAAAACGTATTAGAGTGGCGCAGCGGAACAATAAAAATTTTTAGATCGTTAAATATCTCATGATGCCATATACAATAAACCAACAACAATTAAAACTCATACCTCAAGGACGCCAATCTTGCAGGAGGAGAATGACCGGAGGCTTCAACCAACTAGCCTTCTCTACTATTCTCCAATTCCCGAATGGCTGAGTGTGTGGGCACTCTGAACCTCGATCGGTATGCTAGCACTGCTAGTCTTCTTCCGACCACCCAGATCTCTAAAGAACTTTATTGTCACGATGAGCTGTGCAACAATAAGCCTGCTCACCTGAGAGTCTGTGGTCTGAGAGAACTGGAGTGGCAGGACCTCTATTTATAGACCTGCATGAGGTGATTTTCTGAATTCGAATTGGACTGGGAAAAGATTTTCTCCCTTATCTTTAACCAAAAAATCTGAATTTTTCATAGGATAATCCTAACAATTAAATTCGGTTTTTCTAGGATAAATCCAATCCAAATCTAAACAAGATTTTAACTAGAATTTTATCTCCCTTTTTCAACCAAAAAATCTGAAATCTTTAGGAGAAAATCTTCTCCAAATTTTCGGCCACTTTTAGGATAAGGAAGAATCAAAATTCCACTAGGATTTTCAAGCTAAATCTCATCTCAACCTTATCCAAAAAATAACCGAATTTCCTAGGATTAAGGCTCCAAAATTTCGGCCACTTTTAGGGAAGGAGAGAATCCAAATTCAACTAGGATTGAAACTTGAATTTTCCCTTGAATCTTATCCACAAAAAACCGAATTTTCCATTGAGGATTATCCTCAAAAAATTCGCCCACTTTTGTTGGGATTTAGATTCAAAATTCAAGTAGGATTCTAACAAGATTATCCTCTCCAAATCCAACTCAAATTCGAATTTCAAACCTTGTGGATTTTCCACAACAAATTCGAATCCTACTTGGACTGTGATTCAAAATTTGAAATTCAAATTTCAAATTTCAAATTTCAAATTTCAAATTTAAATTTCAAATTCAAATTTCAAATTCCACAAAACGGTTGTGTTTCATATTCTTGTTCTCATGGATAATTTTCTACAACTCCAATCCAATCTCAAATAAAATCATGGCAACTTTATTTGGAGTTCGAATAATTGTGTACTCTATTATCCAAAACAAAATCTGAATCCAACCGGAGAGAATCTTGTCTACCATCCTAATCCTGTGTCATCACCATCCATGCATAATAAACTAGCCAATAGCATACACAAATCAATTTGCCAAATGTTAAGGAATTATGTGGAGCTAGTAGAGGGACTGATTGGACATATATAATCGGGCTCCCGTGATTCCATATGATCATCATTCTGTACCGAACAACTCAATCATATGATCACTAATTTCAGAGTCACACCACTATAAACCTAAAACTGAACTCCCAATTATATACCGTATTACGTAAGCCTGTGACGAGCTACCATCCAATGACCTTGTCATGTATGCAAAACCCTCATATGATATCCATGATCAGCCTTAGGTCAAAGTCCGTTTAATCCTACTGATCAGGCTATCTTAAAGTTCCATTATACTACCGAATCAAGAAAATGATTATTCACCATATGTGAATAAGAAGTCATCCGCCCAGCAGACGACCCAAGACCTTGTCCATTTTCACATTCAGTATAATGCCTTTAAGAGGATACCTTTAACTCCTCAGAGCTATGGTTCCGATATCTGCAAACAAACCCTTCATCGTATACAAGTCATGCACCCAACGAACCGGTCTATAAGCTTACTACCTCTGAGACGCTTTAGCCATTGGAACATCAAAGTACACAAGTCATATACATGAAGTAGTTCATTTACTCAGGATTAAGGTTATTGCACAATGAACGTCAAAAGCAGATTGATCCACTCATAGCGGACTACGTAGATCAATCACGCTTTAGTCCCGGTCTAATATGTCACCACCGAGCAACATATCCATGTCTCTACTTGGGAGTCCAACTCCAGACAGTCAAGACAGACCATCCCCTCCAAGGCTTTAGACAACATAATAGTCTTAACATGAGTTAGATGCTCGGTCTAACCCCATAGACTACAGACCATAGTTTAGACTGCTAACTTTAGAACATTGTCTTCTCGCATACAAAAGTCCATTGCATGCAACGTTCTAACAGTTTTAACACAAGCAGTCAGTGAGCCATATTTGCTTACATTTACTTTAACATGTAAATAAGATGAGGACAGATAGCAATGTAATGAATAACCTCTATATATAATTTTATTATCCAGTTCAAAATGAATACATCAAAAATGTCTCTAATACTTAGGGCATTTCCTAACAATCTCCCACTTGCCCTAAGCCAGTAGATGTGCCATGTTACGCATCCCCATCGCCTCTACATGCCTCTCAAAGCTTCTAGCCACCAAAGTCTTAGTAGACGGATTGGCAATGTTGTCCTCAGACGCGATCTTACATACATCTACTTATCCTGTCTCCATCTGCCCTCTAATGTCGACTTCCTCAAATCCTCACAAGTCTGGAAGACTCAGTCCGTGTATCCTACGGGTGTTAGGTCCCCTCCAGAATACACCAGCATATAATCCCTCGTTCTCTTAAGATACTTGAGTATATGCTTTACTACTTGCCAGTGCTTGGTTCCAGGATTCGCTTGATATCGACTCACCATATCTACTGCAAAACATATGTCCGGGCGAGTGCAAAGCATAGCGTACATAAGGCTACCCACAGCGGATGCATAAGGGACCTTACTCATATGCTCTCTTTCTTCCGATGTCTTGGGACAGTCATCCAATGAAAGAGTTAGACCGGCAATAGAAGGTTGTGAGCCTTTTTTTTTTTTTTTTTGCCTCTAGTATTGCATATTTGTCAATTATTTTGTCTATGTATGAAGCTTGGGATAATGCTATCATTTTGTTCTTTCGATCTCTGAAGAGACGAATGCCTAGAACATAATTAGCTTCTCCCAAGTCCTTCATGTCAAACTGTTGGTGTAACCAAAGCTTGACCGATGATAAGTTCCCTACATCATTCCCAATGAGTAGTATATCATCGACATAGAGTATCAGAAAGACCACTTTTCCATCCTTAATACGTTTATAAACACAAGGTTCATCAACGTTCTACTCAAAACCAAATGTCTTAATCGCTTGATCAAACCTCTGGTTCCATGAGCGGGATGCTTGCTTTAATCCATAAATGGATCTAAGCAACTTGCAGACTTTCCTATCTTGGCCTTTTGCTACGAACCCTTCGGGCTGTATCATATAGATACACTCTTCAAGATGGCCATTCAAGAATGCCGTCTTGACATCCATTTGCCAGATCCCGTAATCGAGAGCCGCAGCAATGGACAGAAGAATACGGATAGACTTCAGCATAGCAACAGGCGAAAAGGTTTCCTCGTAATCGATTCCAGCCTTTTGTGTGTATCCCTTTGCAACCAGTCTAGCTTTGAAAGTTTCCACTCTCCCTTCCGCATCCTTCTTTCTTTTGTAGACCCATTTGCATCCAATGGGTTTTATCCCATCCGGCAAATCTACAAGTTCCCAAACAGAGTTGGATTTCATAGAATCCATCTCATTGTTCATAGCCTGTTTCCAAGATCTAGAATCAACATCCTTTATAGCTTCATCATATGTGACCGGATCTTCCTCATGCTCATGAGCCTCGGCCTGGTATACCTCAGCATCATACATAAAGAAATTAGGTTTCTTAGAAACCCTCCCACTACGACGAGGCACCCTAAATTATTGATCGTCTGCAGGTCTTTCACTGGAACTCGGACTTGCGTCCAAGACCGAAATCTGTGGAGCAGTTCTTTCACCCGATAACTCCTCTAGCACCACTTTGCTTCGAGGTTTAAAGTCATTCATGTGACTTTCCTCCAAGAATGTCGCATGGGTTGAGACAATGACCTTTTGTTCCTTCGGGTTATAGAACAGACCTCCTTTAGTTCCCTTTGGATACCCTACAAACATGCACAATTCTGATCTTGGTTCCAACTTCTTCGCATCCCCATCCAGTACATATGCCGGGCAGCCCCATATTCTCATATGTCCAAGGGAGGGCTTCCTGCCACGCCACAATTCATACGGAGTTCTAGGAATTGATTTGCTCGGAACCTGGTTCAGAATATAGCACGCCGTTTGTAAAGCATGTCCCCAAAATGATAATGGCAGCGTTAAGTAACTCATCATGGACCGTACCATATCCAATAAGGTCCTGTTTATCCTTTCGGCTATACCATTCTGTTGTGGAGTACCAGGTGCAGTCAATTGGGATAATATCCCATTCTCTACAAGATGTCCTAGAAATTCATCGGAGAGGTATTCGCCACCTCGATCAGATCGAAGTGTCTTTATGGATTTATCCAATTGCTTTTCCACTTCCGCACGATACTCTTTGAACTTATCAAAGGTTTCGCTCTTGCGGTGCATCAGATACACATATCCATACCTCGAGTAATCATCTATGAAAGAGACATAGTACTCGAACCCTCCTCGTGCTGTGACGTTCATGGGGCCACATACGTCAGTGTGCACAATTTCTAAGAGCTCCTGTGCCCTTGTACCCTTAGCTCCAAAAGACCTCTTAGTCATCTTACCCTCTAGACAAGACTCACATTGGGGAAGTCGTACCTCCTCCAGAGATTCCAGAGGACCGTCTTTCACCAATCTTTGAATCCTATCTTGATTAATATGACCAAGTCTTAAATGCCAAAGATACGCCTTGTTAGAGTGAGAAACTTTCAACCTTTTAGAGTTATCAATTAATTCAGTGTCAAGCAGTGAGTACATCTTTGGTCTGATCAAATATAGGTTTCCATCCATCCATCCAGAACAGATAAAAGACTTATTTCTACGAATATCAACTCTTTTACTAAAAGAAACTGAATAAGAATCCTTTATTAAACAAGCTACCGATATAAGGTTCCTCCTAAAATTAGGAACATAAAAACAGTCTTTCAATAAAATAAACCTAAATTGATCAAAATAAAGATGAACGTCTCCCACTGCCTCAGCCACCACAAAGCTACCATCTCCAGTCCGCAACGAGAGGCTCCTATCATGTAGACTTCTCGTTTCCACGAACCCCTGCATAGAAACACAAACATGATTAGTGGCGCCCGAATCAATGACCCATGTGTCTTTCGATTCTTCCACCAAACACGCTTCCAAGTAATGAAGTTCCTTACCTTCCTTGCCCTTGGAGGCTAGGAATTCCCGGCAAGCCTTCTTGAAGTGACCTACCTTCCCACAGTGGAAGCATTTGGACTTTTTAGGGTCCTTTGGCTTCTTGTTCTTCTTCTTCTTCTTTCCGTCCGAGACAGGGGGATTAGAAGAACTGGAAGCCACTTGCTTCTTATTTGGCCTCTTCCTCTTCCGTGAGGGATTGGAAGATTCCGCCAAATTGGCCTCTCCTTTAGGTCGGACCGTATCCTCATCCCTGATCATCCGCTCATAAGCCTGTAGTTGCTTCATGAGCTCGGTAAGTCCTAACTCCTTTGTCGCCAGATTGTATGCGGCCTTAAACCCCACAAAATCTTTAGATAGAGTCTTGAACACCATTTCGATCTGGGTGTTATAGTCCAACTCAGCACCATTCTCGGCAGCCTCAGCGAAGAATCCCATTAGAGTGATCATATGGTCCTTCACCGGAGTACCCGCCTTTTGCTTGGAGTTCATAATGCTGGTGATAGCGGACTGTCGAGCCAATTTTTCTTGGCCTCCGAACATGTCCTCCAGATTATCCATGATCTCCCCAGCAACTTGTAAGTCTCATGCTGCTTTTGTAAAGCACTCGTCATGCTAGCAAGGATGTAGCATCGAGCTATTTCATTGGATTCTCTCCAACGATTATAGGCAACCGGGACCTCCTCAAGTGGTGTGTCAAGTTTGGGCCCAGGTGGGCATGGTTCGTCTAGTACGAACTTGTGTCTCTCGCAGCTGAGAACTATTAATAGATTTCTTTTCCAGTCTTTATAATTATCGCCATTCAACTTATTTTCAGTAAGTATCGAAATGAGGGGTGTCGGTGACATTTTGAACTGAAATAAAATTATACTAGACATCATTACAAAGCCCAAGCAAATATACAGATAATTTAGCAAATAAAAACATACAAGTATGTTCCTACATGAAACTTGAAAAACCATGTAGCATTGCAACGGTAATTCTCAGCACCTATTGCCCCAAGCCACCGAGGGGTGGTCATGAGAACAAATAGCCGGAACATGGACCCCGTCCAATTAATATATGTTACCTTAAATCCTCCAAGGTTAAGACATATATTAATAACCGCTTATTTGGCCACCAGTTTAGTTAACAGAGCTTCTAGGGAAGGTTAATAACTAAACAAGTCTTGAGTGTATAACCATTGTTTACGTAGCCCGATCCACGTCCTACCAAGCCACCGAGGGGTGGTCATGAATAGGATCGCACCCGAACACGTTTTCCACATAGCAGATCCAATCTAGTATACCGGCGGCGGTAAACACCTACCGAGGGGTGTGGTCAGGTCAGAACTGACGCGAGGCGTTACCACGCTTTCACATATGGATCAACAATGGAGGCCGTGGGTTTTGTTTGAAACCCTCTCCCACTCAATATTTTGAAAAACATGCAAGTTTTGACAAATTATGTATGATCAATATAGTATGAGCGGCACTCACCTATCCTATATGACATGTTATCAAATATGCATACAAAACATCCATCCATACATATTTATACATCCATGACATATCACAGAAAAATAATTGACAGAATAACCAAGCTATGGTTCCATCCTAGAACAAAGAAAATAAAGATTACAAAATTCCATCCAAAACATTCTTTGGGTCTTGAATTTTGTTCCGTCTTCTTGTATCCTTCTTTATGTAGCCTCTCCATTTATTTCTCATCATAAGAATTATTTAAAATTTAAATATCCAAAAATTTAAATTTCAAATTCAAATTCCAAATTCGAATTTCAAATTTAAATTTCAAATTTGAATTTTAAACAATTTTAAAACATCATGTGTAATAATATGTAATTTCAAAAATTTCAAATTTTTAATTACATATTTTTAAACATGATTTAAAATTAAATCTCAAATTTAAAAAACAAAATTTTCTGATTTTTAGACCGTCGGACTGCCGCCCCCGTAGGCGGCAGCCGCCGTGGGCAGCCACCAACCCTAGAGGGGCTGGCAACCCGCGGTTGCCCCTTGTGCAGCCTGCCGGGCTGCAGGCCAAGCCTGCAGGGCCAGGCTGCACGCCCAGGCTAGGCGCAGCAGCCGGCAGGCTGCAGGCAGCGCCTGCAGCCAGTGGCTGTACGCCCAGGCTGCGGCCAGCCTTGGGCAGGCTGCGCCACCCTTGGCTGCAGGCAGAGCCTGTGGCCGTGGGTGGTGTGGGCCTGCACAGGGGCTGCCGCAGCCCCATCCTGCCCGAGGGCAGGGGCTGCAGCCCCACCAAGGCCCGTCGGCCTATCCCGAGGGGTCGTGTCTCGATTTTCGTGCCATATTCCAATTTACCTATTAGGATCTCCAAAAATTAATTTGAATCCCAATTAAATTGAAATTTTCCACACAATCAAAATTTCAACCTTTAAATCAAATTTAACTTTTGGGAAAAATAAATTACGGTCTTCAATCTTCAATCTCCTCCAAGAATAATTACATAAAATTTCCTAAACCGTTTCCGGTGTACAAAAAATTCTAACCATAAAAATTCTAAGAGACAGAAATTAAATTCCATGGGAAAATTACAGTGTTAATAAACTGCTCCCATGGTTACACAAAAAATTCCTAGATACAATTTTTCTAAATTCTAAGGAACCATAACCGGTATAAACAAGCATGCTTATAATAATTCAAAAAATTAAAATAACCACATACTTTATACATAATACATGATAACAACATAAAGTAACCCTAGAATGCCACTCTCTAAATATCAAATCCATACATAAATAAAAAGACTAAGTAATTGTCTAATTTATGTGCATGGCATAGTCATGAGATGGCTCTGATACCAATTGTAGGAAAATAAATCGGTAAAAACGTATCAGAGTGGCGCAGCGGAACAATAAAAATTTTTAGATCGTTAAATATCTCATGATGCCATATACAATAAACCAACAACAATTAAAACTCATACCTCAAGGACGCCAATCTTGCAGGAGGAGAATGACCGGAGGCTTCAACCAACTAGCCTTCTCTACTATTCTCCAATTCCCGAATGGCTGAGTGTGTGGGCACTCTGAACCTCGATCGGTATGCTAGCACTGCTAGTCTTCTTTCAACCACCCAGATCTCTAAAGAACTTTATTGTCACGATGAGCTGTGCAACAATAAGCCTACTCACCTGAGAGTCTGTGGTCTGAGAGAACTGGAGTGGTAGGACCTCTATTTATAGACCTGCATGAGGTGATTCTCTGAATTCGAATTGGACTGGGAAAAGATTTTCTCCCTTATCTTTAACCAAAAAATCTGAATTTTTCATAGGATAATCCTAACAATTAAATTCGGTTTTTCTAGGATAAATCCAATCCAAATCTAAACAAGATTTTAACTAGAATTTTATCTCCCTTTTTCAACCAAAAAATCCGAAATCTTTAGGAGAAAATCTTCTCCAAATTTTCGGCCACTTTTAGGATAAGGAAGAATCAAAATTCCACTAGGATTTTCAAGCTAAATCTCATCTCAACCTTATCCAAAAAATAACCGAATTTCCTAGGATTAAGGCTCCAAAATTTCGGCCACTTTTAGGGAAGGAGAGAATCCAAATTCAACTAGGATTGAAACTTGAATTTTCCCTTGAATCTTATCCACAAAAAACCGAATTTTCCATTGAGGATTATCCTCAAAAAATTCGCCCACTTTTGTTGGGATTTGGATTCAAAATTCAAGTAGGATTCTAACAAGATTATCCTCTCCAAATCCAACTCAAATTCGAATTTCAAACCTTGTGGATTTTCCACAACAAATTCGAATCCTACTTGGACTGTGATTCAAAATTTGAATTTCAAATTTCAAATTCAAATTTCAAATTCAAATTTCAAATTTCAAATTTAAATTTCAAATTCAAATTTCAAATTCCACAAAACGGTTGTGTTTCATATTCTTGTTCTCATGGATAATTTTCTACAACTCCAATCCAATCTCAAATAAAATCATGGCAACTTTATTTGGAGTTCGAATAATTGTGTACTCTATTATCCAAAACAAAATCTGAATCCAACCGGAGAGAATCTTGTCTACCATCCTAATCCTGTGTCATCACCATCCATGCATAATAAACTAGCCAATAGCATACACAAATCAATTTGCCAAATGTTAAGGAATTATGTGGAGCTAGTAGAGGGATTTATTGGACATATATAATCGGGCTCCCGTGATTCCATATGATCATCATTCTGTACCGAACAACTCAATCATATGATCACTAATTTCAGAGTCACACCACTATAAACTTGAAACTGAACTCCCAATTATATACCGTATTACGTAAGCCTGTGACGAGCTACCATCCAATGACCTTGTCATGTATGCAAAACCCTCATATGATATCTATGATCAGCCTTAGGTCAAAGTCCGTTTAATCCTACTGATCAGGCTATCTTAAAGTTCCATTATACTACCGAATCAAGAAAATGATTATTCACCATATGTGAATAAGAAGTCATCCGCCCAGCAGACGACCCAAGACCTTGTCCATTTTCACATTCAGTATAATGCCTTTAAGAGGATACCTTTAACTCCTCAGAGCTATGGTTCCGATATCTGCAAACAAACCCTTCATCGTATACAAGTCATGCACCCAACGAACCGGTCTATAAGCTTACTACCTCTGAGATGCTTTAGCCATTGGAACATCAAAGTACACAAGTCATATACATGAAGTAGTTCATTTACTCAGGATTAAGGTTATTGCACAATGAACGTCAAAAGCAGATTGATCCACTCATAGCGGACTACGTAGATCAATCACGCTTTAGTCCCGGTCTAATATGTCACCACCGAGCAACATATCCATGTCTCTACTTGGGAGTCCAGCTCCAGACAGTCAAGACAGACCGTCCCCTCCAAGGCTTTAGACAACATAATAGTCTTAACATGAGTTAGATGCTCGGTCTAACCCCATAGACTACAGACCATAGTTTAGACTGCTAACTTTAGAACATTGTCTTCTCGCATACAAAAGTCCATTGCATGCAACGTTCTAACAGTTTTAACATAAGCAGTCAGTGAGCCATATTTGCTTACATTTACTTTAACATGTAAATAAGATGAGGACAGATAGCAATGTAATGAATAACCTCTATATATAATTTTATTATCCAGTTCAAAATGAATACATCAAAAATGTCTCTAATACTTAGGGCATTTCCTAACAATGTAACCATGGGAGCAGTTTATTAACACTGTAATTTTCCCATGGATTTTAATTTTGTCTCTTAGAATTATTATGGTTAGAATTTTTGTACACCGAAAACGGTTTAGGAAATTTTATATAATTATTCTTGGAGGAGATTGAAGATTGAATACCGTAATTTATTTTTCCCAAAAGTTAAATTTGATTTAAAGGTTGAAATTTTGATTATGTAGAAATTTTCAATTTAATTGGGATTCAAATTAATTTTTGGAGATCCTAATGGGTAAATTGGAATATGACACGAAAATCGAGACACGACCCATCGGGATAGGCCGTCTGGCCTTGGTGGGGCTACAGCCTTTGCCCTCGGGCAGGATAGGTTGCGGCAGCCCCTGTGCAGGCCATAACCACCCATGGCCGCAGGCTTGGCCTGCAGCCGAGGGTGGTTGGCTGCACCCAGCCTGGGCGTGTAGCCTGGCGCTGCAGGCCTGGGCTGCACATGGGCGACCGTGGGCTACCAGCCCCCCCATGGGGCTGGGGGCTACCCACGGCGGCTGCCGCCTATGGGGCGGTGGTGCGACGATTCAAAAATCGAAAATTTTTTATTTTTAAATTTGAGATTTAATTTTAAATCATGTTTAAAAAATATGTAATTGAAAATTTGAAATTTTTGAAATTACATATTATTATACATGATGTTTAAAATTGTTTAAAATTCGAAGTTGAAATTTAAATTTGAAATTCGAATTTAGAATTTGAATTTGAAATTTAAATTTTTGGAGATTTAAATTTTAAATAATTTTTGGGATGAGAAATAAATGGAGAGGCTACATAAAGATGGATACAAGAAGACGGAACAAAATTCAAGACCCAAAGAATGCTTTGGATGAAATTTTGTAATCTTTATTTTCTTTGTTCTAGGATGGAACCATGGCTTGGTTATTCTGTCAATTATTTTTTCTGTGATATGTCATGGATGTATAAATATGTATTCATGGATGTTTTATATGCATATTTGATAATATGTCATATAGGATAGGTGAGTACCGCTCATACTATATTGATCATACATAATTTGTCAAAACTTGCATGTTTTTCAAATATTGAGTGGGAGAGGGTTTCAAACAAAACCCACGGCCTCCATTATTGATTCATATGTGAAAGCATGGTAACGCCTCGCGTCAGTTCTACCCTGACCACACCCCTCGGTAGGTGTTTACCACCGCCGGTATACTAGATTAGATCTCCTATGTGGAAAACGTGTTCGGGTATGATTCTATTCATGACCACCCCTCGGTGGCTTGGTAGGACGTGGATCGGGCTATGTAAATAATAGTTATACACTCAAGACTCGTTTAGTTATTAACCTTCCCTAGAAGCTCTGTTAACTAAACTGGTGGCCAAATAAGCGGTTATTAATATATATCTTAACCTTGGAGGATTTAAGGCAACATATATTAATTGGACAGGATCCATGTTCCGGCTATTTGTTTCATGACCACCCCTTAGTGGCTTAGGGCAATAGGTGCTGAGAATTATCGTTGCAATGCTACATGTTTTTCAAGTTTCATGTAGGAACATACTTGTATGTTTTATTTGCTAAATTATCTGTATATTTGCTTGGGTTTTGTAATGATGTCTAGTATAATTTTATTTCAGTTCAAAATGTCACCGACACCCCTGATTTCAATACTTACTGAGAATAAACTCAATGGCGATAATTATAAGGATTGGAAAAGAAATCTGTTAATAGTTCTTAGCTGCGAGAGACACAAGTTCGTACTGGTTGAAACATGCCCACCAAGACCAAAACCTGACACACCGCTTTAGGAGGTCCCAGTTGCCTATACTCGTTGGAGAGAATCCAATGATATAGCTCGATGCTACATGCTTGCCAGCATGACGAGTGCTTTACAAAAGCAGCATGAGACTTATCAGGTTGCTAGGGAGATCATGGACAATCTGGAGGACATGTTCGGAGGCCAAGAAAAGTTGGCTCGACAGTCTACTATAACCAACATTATGAACTCTAAGCAAAAGGTGGGTACTCCAGTAAAGGACCATATGATCACTCTAATGGGATTCTTCGCTGAGGCTACCGAGAACGGTACTGAGTTGGACTACAACACCCAGATCGAGATGGTGTTCAAAACTCTGTCTAAAGATTTTGTGGGGTTTAAGGCCGCATACAATCTGGTGACAAGGGAGTTAGGACTAACTGAGCTCATGAAGCAACTCCAAGCTTATGAGTGGATGATCAGGGATGGGGATGCTGTCCAACCCAAAGGAGAGGCCAATTTGGCGGAATCTTCCAAATCATCACGGAAGAGGAAGAGGCCAAACTAGAAGCAAGCAGCTTCCAGTTCTTCTAATCCGCCTGTCTTAGATGGGAAGAAGAAGAAGAAGAACAAGAAGCCCAAGGACCCTAAAAAATCCAAATGCTTTTGTTGTGGGAAGGTAGGTCACTTTAAGAAGGCTTGCCGGGAAATCCTAGTTGCCAAGGGCAAGGAAGGTAAGGAACTTCACTACTTAGAAGCGTGTTTGGTGGAAGAATCAAAAGACACTTGGGTCATTGATTCGGGCGCCACTAATCATGTTTGTGTTTCTGTACAGGGGTTCATGGAAACGAGAAGTCTACATGATAGGAGCCTCTCGTTGCGAACTGGAGACGATAGCTTGGTGGTGGCTGAGGCAGTGGGAGATATTTACCTTTACTTTGATCAATTTAGGTTTATTTTATTAAAAGACTGTTTTTATGTTCCTAATTTTAGGAAGAACCTTATATCGGTAGCTTGTTTAACAAAGGATTCTTATTCAGTTTCTTTTAGTAAAAGAGTTGATATTTGTAGAAATAAGTCTTTTATCTGCTCTGACCGGATGGATGGAAACCTATATTTGATCAAACCAAAGATGTACTCACTGCTTGACACTAAATTAATAGATAACTCTAAAAGGTTGAAAGTTTCTTACTCTAACAAGGCGTATCTTTGGCATTTAAGACTTGGTCATATTAATCAGGATAGGATTCAAAGATTGGTGAAAGACAGTCCTATGGAATCTCTAGAGGAGGTACGTCTTCCTCAATGTGAGTCTTGTCTAGAGGGTAAGATGACTAAGAGGTCTTTTGGAGATAAGGGTACAAGGGCTCAGGAGCTCTTAGAAATTGTGCACACTGACGTATGTGGCCCCATGAACGTTACAGCATGAGGAGGGTTCAAGTATTATGTCTCCTTTATAGATGATTACTCGAGGTATGGATATGTGTATCTGATGCACCGCAAGAGCAAAACCTTTGACAAGTTCAAAGAGTATCGTGCGGAAGTGGAAAAGTAATTGGATAAATCCATAAAGACACTTCGATCTGATCGAGGTGGCGAATACCTCTCCGACGAATTTCTAAGACATCTTGTAGAGAACGGGATATTATCCCAATTGACTGCACCTGGTACTCCACAACAGAATGGTGTAGCCAAAAGGAGAAACAGGACCTTGTTGGATATGGTACGGTCTATGATGAGTTATTCAACACTGCCATTATCATTTTGGGGATATGCTTTACAAACGGTGTGCTATATTCTGAACCAGGTTCCAAGCAAATTAATTCCCAGAACTCCATATGAATTGTGGCGTGGCAGGAAGCCCTCCCTTGGACATATGAGAATATGGGGCTACCCGACACATGTACTGGATGGGGATGCAAAGAAATTGGAACCAAGATCAGAATTGTGCATGTTTGTAGGGTATCCAAAGGGAACTAAAGGAGGTCTGTTCTATAGCCTGAAGGAACAAAAAGTCATTGTCTCAATCCATGCGACATTCTTGGAGGAAAGTCACATGAATGACTTTAAGCCTCAAAGCAAAGTAGTGCTAGAGGAGTTATTAGGTGAAAGAACTGCTCCACAGATTTCGGTCTTGGACGTAAGTCCGAGTTCCGGTGAAAGACCTACAGACGATCAACAATTTAGGGTGCCTGGTCGTAGTGGGAGGGTTTCGAAGAAACCTAATTTCTTCATGTATGGTGCTAAGGTATACCAGGCTGAGGCTCATGAGCATGAGGATGATCCGGTCACCTATCATGAAGCTATAAATGATGTTGATTCAAAATCTTGGAAACAAGCTATGAACAATGAGATGGATTCTATGAAATCCAACTCTGTTTGAGAACTTATAGATTTGCCGGATGGGATAAAACCCATTGGATGCAAATAGGTCTACAAAAGAAAGAAGGATGCAGAAGGGAGAGTGGAAACTTTCAAAGCTAGACTGGTTGCAAAGGGGTACACGCAAAAGGCTGGAATCGATTACGATGAAACCTTTTCGCCTATTGCTATGCTGAAGTCTATCTGTATTTTCTTCTGTCTGTTATTGCGGGTCTCAATTACGAGATCTGGCAAATGGATGTCAAGATGGCATTCTTGAATGGCCATCTTAAAGAGTGTATCTATATGGTACAACTTGAAGGGTTCGTAGCGAAAGGTCAAGAACGGAAAGTCTGCAAGTTGCTTAGATCCATTTATGGATTAAAGCAAGCATCCCGCTCATGGAACCAGAGGTTTGACCAAGTGATTAAGACATTTGGTTTTGAGTAGAACGTTGATGAACCCTGTGTTTATAAACGTATTAAGGATGGAAAAGTGATCTTTCTGATACTCTATGTCGATGATATACTACTCATTGGGAATGATGTAGGGAACTTATCATCGATCAAGCTTTGGTTACACCAACAGTTTAACATGAAGGACTTGGGAGAAGCTAATTATATTCTAGGCATTCATCTCTTCAAAGATCGAAAGAACAAAATGATAGCGTTATCCCAAGCTTCATACATAGATAAAATAATTGACAATTATCCAATGCAAGCGGCAAAGAAAGGTACACAACCTTCTATTGCTGGTCTAACTCTTTCATTAGATGACTGCCCCAAGACATCGGAAGAAAGAGAGCATATGAGTAAGGTCTCTTATGCATCCACTGTGGGTAGCCTTATGTATGCTGTTCTTTGCACTCGCCCGGATATATGTTTTATAGTAGGTATAGTGAGTCGATATCAAGCGAATCCTGGAACCAAGCACTGGCAAGCAGTAAAGCATATACTCAAGTATCTTAAGAGAACGAGGGATTATATGCTGGTGTATTCTGGAAGGAACCTAACACCCGTATGATACACGGACTAAGTCTTCCAGATTTGCAAGGATTTGAGGAAGTCGACATTAGAGGGCACGTGGAGACAGGATAAGTGGATGTATGTATGATCACATCTGAGGACAACATTGTCGATCCCTCTACTAAGACTTTGGTGGCTAAAAGCTTTGAGAGGCATGTAGAGGCGATGGGGATGCGTAACATGGCACATCTGCTGGCTTAGGGCAAGTGGGAGATTGTTAGGAAATGCCCTAAGCATTAGAGACATTTTGATGTATTTATTTTGAACTGGATAATAAAATTATATATAGAGGTTATTCATTACATTGCTATCTGTCTTCGTTTTATTTACATGTTAAAGTAAATGTAAGCAATTTGGCTCCCTGATTGCTTGTGTTAAACTGTTAGAACGTTGCATGCAATAGACTTTTGTATGCGAGAAGACAATGTTATAAAGTTAGCGGTCTAAACTATGGCCTGTAGTCTATGGGGTTAGACCGAGCATTTAACTCATGTTAAGAGTATTATGTTATCTAAAGCCTTTGAGGGGACGGTTTGTCTTGACTGTCTGGAGCTGGACTCCCAAGTAGAGACATAGATATGTTGCTTGTTGGTGACATATTAGACCGGGACTAAAGCGTGATTGATCAACGAAGTCTGCTTTGAGTGGATCGATATGCTTTTGGTGTTCGTTATGCAGTAACCTTAATCCAGAGTAATAGGACAGCTTCATGTATATGACTTGTGTACTTTGGTGTTCCAATGGCTAAAGCGTCTTAGAGGTAGTAAGCTTATAGACCGGTTTGTTGGGTGCATGACTTGTATACGATGAAGGGTTCATTTATAGATATCGGAATAATAGCTCTAATAAGGAGTTAAGATTATCCTCTTAAAGGCATTATACTGAATGTGAAAATGGACAAGACCTTGGGTCGTCTACTGGGCGGATTACTTCTTATTCACATATGGTGAATAATCATTTTCTTAATTCGGTAGTATAATGGAACTTTAAGATAGCCTGATCAGTAGGATTAAACGGACTTTGGCCTAAGGCTGATCATAGATATCATATGAGGGTTCTGCAAACACGACAAGGTCATTGGACGATAGCTTGTCATAAGCTTACGTAATACGGTATATAATTGCGAGTTCAGTTTCAGGTTTATAGTGGTGTGACTGTGAAATTAGTGATTATATGATTGAGTTGTTTGGTAAAGAATGATGATCATATGGATTTGTGGGAGCCCAATTATATATGTCTAATCAGTCCCTCTACTAGCTCCACATAATTCCTTAACGTTTGGCAAAATTGATCTATGTATGCCATTGGCTAATTTATAATGCATGGATGGTGTTGACATAGGATTAGGATGGTAAACAAGATTTTCTCCATTTGGATTCAGATTTTGTTTTGGATAATAGAGTACACAATTATTCGAACTCCAAATAAAGTTGCCATGATTTTATTTGAGGTTGGATTGGAGTTGTAGAAAATTATCCATGAGAACAAGAATTAGAAATACAACTGTTTTGTGGATTTTGAAATTTGAAATTGAAATTTGAAATTTGAAATTTGAAATTGAAATTCGAATTTGAAATTTGAATTTCAAATTTTGAATCACAGTCCAAGTAGGATTCGAATTTGTTGTGGTAAATCCATAAGGAATGAAATTCGAATTTGAGTTGGATATGGAGAGGAAAATCTTGTTAGAATCCTACTTAAATTTTGAATCCATATCCTAACCAAAGATGGACGAAAATTTTGAGGATTATCCTCAATGGATTTTCAGATTTTTGTGGATAAGGTTCAAGGAAAAATTCAAGTTTCAATCCTAGTTGAATTTGGATTCTCTCCTCCCAGATAATGGTCGAATTTTTGGAGTAAATCTCCTTGGAGATTTTCGGTTATTTTGGATAAGGATGAGATAAGATTCAAGCTTGAAAATCCTAGTGGAATTTTGATTCTTCCTTATCCAAAAGTGGCCGAATTTTTGTGGGGATTTTCTCCTTTGATTTTTCAGATTTTTTGGTTGAAAAAGGGAGATAAAATTCTAGTTAAAATCTTATTTAGATTTGGATTGAATTTATCCTAAAGTGGCCGAATTTATTGTTGGGATTTTCCCCTTGGAAAATTCAGATTTTATGCTTGTGGATAAGAGAGAATATCTTCTCCTAATCCAATTCGAATTCATAGAATCACCTCATGCAGGTCTATAAATAGAGGTCCTACCACTCCATTTCTCTCAGACCACAGACTCTCAGGTGAGCAGGCTTATTGTTGTATAACTCACCGTGACAATAAGTTCTTAAGAGATCTGGGTGGTCGAAAGAAGACCAGCAGTGCTGGCATACCGATCGAGGTTCAGAGTGCCCACACACTCAGCCATTCGGGAATTGAAGAATAGTAGAGAAGGCTAGTTGGTTGAAGCCCTTCGGTCATTCTCCTCCTGCAGATTGGCATCCTTGAGGTATGAGTTTTAATTGTTGTTGGTTTATTGTATATGGCATCATCAGATATTTAACGATCTTGAAAAATTTTTATTGTTCCGCTACGCCACTCTGATACGTTTTTACCGATTTAATATCCTACACTTTTCATTATATTTTTAAATTGATTAATAAAATATTTATAGAGGTTATTCATTATGTTGCTAAAAGTCCTCAACCTATTTATATATTAAAGTAAATATAAGCAAAAATGACTTATTGACTACTTGTGTTAAATGACTAGAATGTTGCATACAATAATCTTTTGTATGCGAGAAGACAATGTTCTAGAGTAAGCGGTCTATATCTATGATCCGTAGTCTATGGGGTTATATTAAGTGTCTAACTTATGTTAAGATTATTATGTTGTCTAAAGCCAATTGGGAGGATGGATTGTCTTGACTATCCAGAGCTTTGACTCCTAAGTAGAGACATAGATATGTTATTTGGTGGTGACATATTGGACCGAGACTAAAGCGTTATTGAGCTACATAGTCTGGTATGAGTGGATCGATTTGCTTTTGACATTCATTATGCAATAATAGCAATCTTGAGTAAGTGAACAGCTCAGTGTATATGGCTAGTGTGCTTTGATGTTCCAAAGGCTAGGACTTCTCAGAGATAGTAAGCTAATTGACTTGTTCGTTGGGTACACAATTCACATATGATGGAGGGATTGCTTATAGATAAGAAATCATAGCTCTTAAGTAGAGTTAAGGTTATCCTCTTAAAAGTATTATACTAGATTAGTGAGAATAGACAAGGCCTTAGCTCATTTGCTTTGCAGATGATTTATTATTCATATATGGTGAATAATCATTCTTTTATCGAGTGTCTTATGGATCTTTAAGATAGTATGATTAAAAGGTTGAACAGACTTTGACCTAGATTGATCATAGATATCATATAAGGGTTTTGTATTAATGATAAAGTTATTAGACGGTGTCTTTTCTAAGGCTTGTGTAATTTATAATATGATTGAGAGTTAAGTTTCAGGTTTATAGTAGAATGCTCCTGAAATTAGTGATCATATGATTGAGTTATTTAGTATAGAACAATGATTACCTGGATTCACATGATCCCAATTATATGTATCCAATCAGTCTCTCGGTGTGGTAATTGGGAATTTTAGATTCTCGAAATAGGTTAAAATTGTATGTATATAACAATTTTAATGAATAAAATGTGGAAAAAGTTACGTTTTAATACTATTGTGAATAGTATAAAAATGTTCTGGCAGTATTAAAGTGTGTGAGTTCAGGGATGGAAAATCTTACCGGACATAATTGGGTGAGACGGTTCGAAATCAGAACTGAAAATCCTAGAGAGTGCATTGAAATATACTAAAACAATAGAAATTTACGGTAGAGAATTCTGATCAAATGGAAGCAAAATAAGACAAACCGATCGCACTAGAGGCGCTGAGAACCCGCCTACACGATTTCGGTGAAGTTCCGTTCGGATCAGATTACAGTAAAAAATTGACCACGAATTAATTAATGAATTAATATGAATAGTTGGATGACATCACCTTGATTATGTCATAATACAAATTATTTTTCTTAAATTAGAAAGTAATTTTGAAAGGTCTATGGTGTAGATTAGCCTACTTTATGATCAATGGCTAAGATCATGCCAAAAAGCCATTGAAAAAAATTTTGTAAAATATTAAAAGGCCATTCGGCCACTTGGAAAGGGAGAAGAAAAAAATTTGATTTTTGTCCCAAAATCTTTACTTTTTAGTCCTTGAACAATTAGGAAATTATTGGGGAAAAATTGCAAACAAGCCCTTGGTTTTTGCCTATAAATAGGCATCAAAATTTAATCAAAAAAATGAAAAAAACCAACCAAACTCCTGCCTTTTCTTTAGCCCAAAAACTATGAGTTTCTCCTCCTCTAAACCAAAAATTTTGTTTTCAATTTCACATCAAACCTAGCTTGCATTGCATTTCCAATCTCAAGTTATCAACTAATCAAGGTAAGCTTCAAAAATTGAAGCATTTTTCCTTGATTTTCCATAGAAAATCCGTGGGATTGGAGTGTTGAAAAACAATGAAAAAAAATTGTTGATTTGTTGATTATATGATTGGTTTGATGTAGAAGTATTTAAAGTATGAATTAGGGATTAGAAACAAGCAAAAATTTTGCATGTTTCCCTTGAAAAACCGTGGCTTCAATGGTGTGAAAAATGCATGAGTTTTGATGTTTTGATTTAGTGTTTATGTTCATTTAATTATGCATTGAATTAAGCATGAATTGGAATAAGGAAACAAGAAAATTTTGATGTAATTTTCTTGCTAAAACCGTGAGCATGAACATTAAGAAATGAAAAATTTTTTTTATGTTGAAGAATGTTGATAAAAACCCTAGGAAAGAAAATGAAATTTTCTAGGTGTATATGCATAAAAATCCGTGGCTATGCTAGGGTTAGAATGCATGTTTTGTTAGGTTTTTTATGTTGTTTTATACATTAGAAAACCTAAGAATGTTGTGATGTAATTAATTAGTAAACTGAGGCTAAGTTGAAAGAAAAATGTTATGGTTTGTATTGGTTTCTGAATGTTGAATCATGTGGAAATTTTTATATAAAGTTTGGAAACTTTGTATAAAATAGGCCTCTGGTATAGTATGTGGCAGGTACAAAGGTTCTGAGGCGTACCTAATGCCGGGAAACCTTAAAATATAAGTGGAAATGCTACCGAAATTTCTAAAATCGGCTTAAGGGCATTTCGGAAAACGAGGGATAAAAATTTTGAACTTAGGAAGGAAACCGAGATCGCTCGGTGATTTAGGATTAGAAATGGAAAACCAACCCGAAAGGAATAGTAAACCGACCCTAAAATACTAAAATGCCTAAAACAGGAAAAAAAATTCATATTAGGGGTATTTTGGGAAACGAGAGAAAAATTTAAGTCAGGATAGGAAACCCGAGCCTCTCGAGGACCGAGGGGCGGGGACGGGATAAATAACGTTTAATAAGTAGTGAAAGGGCCATTTGAGGCTCCGAAACGCTCGAAAAATGAAAAAACGACCCTAAGTGACTATGAATAGTAATCGAGGGTCGAGAAAAAAGCGGTTGAGATTTTACAGCAATTTAAGCTGTAAAATGATACATAAACCTAAGGAATATTATTTTAAAATAATTAGACATAGAAAATTTGAAAAAAAATTATAGAACGGAACAGTTACGATCCCAAGACCCGTTAAGGGCAAACTAGTCATTTTGACCAAAAATTTCCAAAAGGCACGGAAAGGACCCTAAAAGACCTAGAATAACTTAGATAAAATTCTGAGACTCAAAATAAAGGTTTTAGAGTTAAAAATCTAAAAATTTTGAAGAATACGGGTGTGTAGAAAAAAATACACGGATGTATACATAAAGAATTTTTCAATCCGAGAGGTACACGGGCGTGTATTAAGCCGTGTAACTGTACATGGCTAAGATAGAAAACAACATGGTCGTATAAAGTAAATCCGAGAAGTACACGGGCTGGGACACGGACGTGTTTCAGGCCGTGTACCACAAACAAAATTTAAAAGTATTGAATTATTAAGTGAAATAAATGATATTTAAAGTGATAATTAACATAGGGTATTAACGGACAATATTATGTCTGTAAGAACCCAAAATAGAGATAGAACTGCGAAGGAGTTTCAGAAGTGGACACTAGCGCAGTATTGGTAAGTTCAAGCATTTTCGTGTCTGCAACATGAAATACTGTGTTGATCTATTCTGTACTAGGGGTACACTAGATATAAAATCGTATAACCATTTGGGGGTTAGTTAGAATAACATGTCCCAAATAACGAGTATAAGTAAGACCTACGGGCAATGGAGGATAGTGACCTTGAAGTGACATATAAGATCACTTGCTCAAGACTATAAATTGAAAGATGGTAATAAAACCATTAAGGCATACCGCCCCTCCAACATAGTGGTGGAGGTTTGTTTAAATCCTACGAGGTTATCAGGACTGTGGAGGCTGATGTTCTAAGGTCACTCCTTAGACCCTCCCAGTCAGCGCGCTAATAATCATCGGTACTGCCATAAACAGAGCTCTAAACTAGAAATCAAATAGAGAATAAACAATCAACAAAATGATAAAAATCATAATTGAGCATAACCGAAGTTTACGTTAGAGTAATGTAAATTCGGTTAGGATATGTGAATAGTATCCAGTTAGGGTAAAGTGAATAGTAACCAGTTAGGGTAACCGGTACTATTCATCGATCAAAGGTCAAAGTTACTATTCATAAGAGATTGAGTTTTTAGTGTTTTTGAATCGATATGATTCTTACTATGTATGTTTGAACTTACTGAGCCTGTTAGCTCATCAGTTTGTTCATGTTGCCAGCAAGAAACCTGTCTAGTAGATTCCTGGATGGCGGCAGGATGCGAGTGTGTCAAGGGGATAGGGAACTCACTGTGGACTTGGTCCTGCCATAAGTTTTCCGCTGAGCTTTTTGAGTTGAAGAAAATATGTTTGGAAACAAAATATACAGTACAGATATATATTATATATGTTGTACTTATTTAAGACATAGAAAAGCCAGTATTGTATTTTACATCGCTTTCTTACTTGGTTTTCGCAAGAAAAAGTATGTATTAAAGAAAAAAAAATTATGGGTGAAATTTTAGGCACTGATATTTAAGAATTATGAGCAAAAGAGTTTAAAACTAATGACCCGGATTCGGCACACGAATGGTCTTGGTCAGCCGTAGAGTCGATTCATGACTGTTGCGGGTGGTCAGAATCAGGGGACGTCACAGGTTGGTATCAGAGCGGTTGACAATATCCCTATTGACACGAAGCGCGATCTGATCATCAATCTAAGTAAGTTAGCATTCTTTAAGTTAGTTAACTTTACATTTATTCGAAATTATATATTTTTGTAGGACTTAAGATGACTAAACCACCGTATGTGAGACCTCATCCATACCGACCTAGAGGACCGATCCAGGTATGGACTAGACCCGTGATCAGACCGTCCATGATGCGACGAGTGATGCAGCAACCACCTGTGCCTGAGCCACTAGCGCTAAGGATAGTAGCACCGGCACTAGTACAGGCACCACCTCCACAACCGACAGTGAACCCCCCCGTGGCCGTAGACATTCCAGTGGTGGGAGATTGAGCTCGTATAGGAGCCAGAGTGTCAGTATGAGCTATACAAGCATTTAGAGGCAGTCATCCACCGGTGTTCGAGGGAGGTCAACAGGGGATCTCTATGAGAGATTGGCTACATGACATTAAGGTCATCATGCGCCAGTACGATATAGATCAGGATTGCTGGGTTTTGATGGCCATTGGTACATTCCGTAAGGATGCACAGTTGTATTGGGAGTATTGTGATCAGGAGATGCTACTAGCAATGGATTGGGTCGAGTTTTGCCAAGTCATGCTAGAGCAGTTCCCACAAAAGAGTGCTGCACCAGTGGTAGGCCCTCCTGAGAGTAGGACAGTATCACCACCACTGGCTATGCCCAATTATGCAGATGTCAGAGACTTTGTTCTGAAGGCAGAGAGGTAGTAGATGATGTTGAGCGATACTGTATTTTCATATGCAGTTAGATTCCAAGATAGCATCGTAAGGGCGTGTCCTCTAACCAATATCACAAATGATAACTTTTGTGATATATTTTGGAAGGGACTCACCGTAGACCTACGACAGAGAGTAACCCCTTTATACCCTGCTACTTTACGCGAGTTTATTATTGATGTAGCTAAAGTAGAGGAGGAGATGATGATGGAGCACATGGTGCGCAAGAGGCGTGAATAGTTGCTACAAGAAGCAATGTTAGATCGCCTGTACGGATCTGGGTTGATGGCAAACGATCATGAGGCAGGTCCGTTGAGACAACCAGAGGGAGCAGATCCAACTGAAGGCTCAACGCTGTCTGAGACCAGAAATGGAACGGACAATGAGGAAATGGATCCAATCTAGTTTTTGGCGATTCCAGAGCAACCTCAGCTAGGAGATTAGTGGTAGAAATACATATGCTGTATAAATATGTATATATACAACTGTATATGTGTATATATAACAGTGTTGAAAGCCTATTTTGAGGAAAGCCTTCGAACTAATGCACTTTTGAAATGAAAGGAAATGACAACCATATTTTGATATATTCAATGTGTGAAATGTTGAAATTATGTGATGATCAAAATTATTTGTACTTATATTGTAAAAATATGATTGTGAAAAACCTAATGATCGATTCTTATGCAATTTTAGGAAATAGGATAAGATGGTGAATCCAAGAAATTTGCAGAATATGCGAGGACGTCTACTGTTGTCAGAAAGAGTGGACGAGCTAGAAGCTTTAATAGAAGCTCAAATGAGAGAAAATGCTGAGTTAAGACAAAGGCTCAAGCAAATGGAGCAAAAACAGGAACAGGAAGAAGACCAAGCACCACAAATGGCCGCACCAGAACTAGAAGTACCGCCTGTGGTACAAGAAGAAGTGATACAACCCCAACCACAACCCAGGGCCAATATTGAGCCATTATATGAAAGATTCCGACGTATGACGCCACCAGAGTTTGAGGGCTCCACAAATCCTCTAGATGCTGAGGAGTGGTTGTCTTTACTCCACACGATATTGGAGTTTATGTACCTAAAGGAATAGGAGAAAATTCTGTGTGCGTCCTTCGTTCTAAAAGGGGATGCAAGGTTCTGGTGGGAGTCGGTTAAGTTGAGAAGAAACATGTACACCATGTCTTGGTTGGATTTTCTGGAGGAATTCAATCAAAAGTATTACAATCCGGCACTGTTGCGACCACAACAAAGTGTTAGGAAATGCCCTAAGCATTAGAGACATTTTGATGTATTTATTTTGAACTGGATAACAAAATTATATATAGAGGTTATTCATTATATTACTATCTATCCACATTTTATTTACATGTTAAAGTAAATGTAAGCAAATATGGCTCCCTGACTGTTTGTGTTAAACTGTTAGAACGTTGCATGCAATGGACTTTTGTATGCGAGAAGAAAATGTTCTAAAGTTAGCAGTCTAAACTACGGTCTATAGTCTATGGGGTTAGACCGAGCATCTAACCTATGTTAAGACTATTATGTTGTCTAAAGCCTTGGAGGGGACGGTTTGTCTTGACTGTCTGGAGCATAGACTCCCAAGTAGCGACATAGATATGTTGCTTGGTGGTGACATATTAGACCGGGACTAAAGCGTGATTGATCTACGAAGTCCGCTTTGAGTGGATCGATCTGCTTTTGACGTTCATTGTGCAGTAACCTTAATCCTGAGTAAGAGGACAGCTTCATGTATATGACTTGTGTACTTTGATGTTCCAATGGCTAAAGCATGTCAGAAGTAGTAAGCTTATAGACCGGTTCATTAGGTGCATGACTTGTATACGATGAAGGGTTCGTTTACAGATATCGGAATCATAGCTCTAATAAGGAGTTAAGGTTATCCTCTTAAAGGCATTATACTGAATGTGAAAATGGACAAGACCTTTGGTCGTCTGCTGGGTGGATGATTTCTTATTTACATATGGTGAATAATCATTTTCTTAATTCGGTAGTATAATGGAACTTTAAGATAGCCTGATCAGTAGGATTAAACGGAATTTGGCCTAAGGCTGATCATGGATATCATATGAGGGTTCTGCATACATGACAAGGTCATTGGACGATAGCTTATCACAAGCTTACGTAATACGGTATATAATTGGGAGTTCAATTTCAGGTTTATAGTGGTGTGACTCTGAAATTAGTGATCATATGATTTAGTTGTTTGGTAAAGAATGATGATAATATGGATTTGCAGGAGCCCGATTATATATATCTAATCAGTTCCTCTACTAGCTCCACATAATTCCTTAACGTTTGACAAAATTGATTTATGTATGCTATTGGCTAGTTTATTATATATGGATGGTGTTGACATAGGATTAGGATGGTCGACAAGATTCTCTCCGGCTGGATTCAGATTTTGTTTTGGATAATGGAGTACACAATTATTCGAACTCCAAATAAAGTTGCCATGATTTTATTTGAGATTAGATTGGAGTTGTAGAAAATTATCCATGAGAACAAGAATTAGAAATACAACTGTTTTGTGGATTTTGAAATTTGAATTTTGAAATTTGAATTTTGAAATTTGAATTTTGAATTTTGAAATTTGAAATTGAATTTGAAATTTGAATTTGAAATTCGAATTTGAAATTTAAATTTGAAATTTGAAATTTGAAATTTTAATTTGAAATTCAAATTTTGAATCACAGTCCAAGTGGGATTCGAATTTGTTGTGGTAAATCCACAAGGAATGAAATTTGAATTTGAGTTGGATATAGAGAGGAAAATCTTGTTAGAATCCTACTTGAATTTTGAATCCAAATCTTAACCAAATATGGACGAAAATTTTGAGGATTATCCTCAATGAATTTTCAGATTTTTGTGGATAAGGTTCAAGGAAAAATTCAAGTTTCAGTCCCAGTTGAATTTGGATTCTCTCCTCCCAGATAATGGCCGAATTTTTGGAGTAAATCTCCTAGGAGATTTTCGGTTATTTTGGATAAGGATGAGATAATATTCAAGCTTGAAAATCCTAGTGGAATTTTGATTCTTCCTTATCCAAAAGTGGCCGAAATCTTGGTGGAGATTTCTCCTTTGAATTTTCGGATTTTTTGGTTGAAAAAGGGAGATAAAATTCTAGTTAAAATCTTGTTTAGATTTGGATTGGAATTATCCTATAATGACCGAAATTTGTTGGGATTTTCCCTCGGATAATTTTGGATTTTATGGTTGTGGATAAGGGACAATATCTTCTCCTAATCCAATTCGAATTCAGAGAATCATCTCATGCAGGTCTATAAATAGAGGTCCTGCCACTCCAGTTCTCTCAGACCACAGACTCTCAAGTGAGCAGGCTTATTGTTGCATAACTCACCGTGACAATAATTTCTTTAGAGATCTGGGTGGTCAGAAGAAGACTAGCAGTGCTAGCATACCGATCGAGGTTCAGAGTGCCCATACACTCAGCCATTCAGGAATTGGAGAATAGTAGAGAAGGCTAGTTGGTTGAAGCCTTCCGGCCATTCTCCTCCTGCAGATTGGCATCCTTAAGGTATGAGTTTTAATTGTTGTTGGTTTATTGTATATGGCATCATGAGATATTTAACGATCTAAAAATTTTTTATTGTTCCGCTGTGCCACTCTGATACGTTTTTACCGATTTATTTTCCTACACAAAGAGAGTTTGCAGAACTAAAGCAAGGGGACATGACAGTGATAGAAGTCTGTAACAAGTTTGATCAGTTGTCTAGACTATGCCCACACACTGTCACCACTGAGAGGGAGAAAATCCAGAAGATATTAGGGATGTTTCGTCCCGAGATCTCAGCATTGGTGGATAGTGGGTTGACGCCACCTGAAACTGTATCTGATTGTGTTAGCCGTGTACTAAGGGCAGAGTATTATCTGATCCGACAAAAGGAAGAGAGAGAGAAGGTCTGGGATGCGAAGAAGAAGGAAAAGATCTTGACCAAAGCCATACAAGCTGGACCTCAAACTGGATAAAGCAGCAAGCAGAATTCGATTGTCAATGCTGGGTAGCCAAACACTTCTGGTCAGCAGTCCCAGGGGAAGAGAAAAGGAAACAATTCCGGGAACAGGAATCAGCAGAGGAGAACAAACAATAATGCTAGCCCTATGGTTCGAGAATGCATGAACTATGGGAAAAGACATTCGGGTAGATGTAGACTAGCCCCAAATGCCTATTTTCAATGTGGGAAGGACGGTCACTTTGCCAAAAACTATCCAGAAAATAGGCAGAACGTGCAAGGTGCATCTCAATCACAACAACATCCCCAGGCACATGCATTACAGGTCAAAGCTAAAGGGTCATCCCATTCTGAAAGGTAGGAAAGACAAGAACGCTTGCCTCGAGCATGTTAGGAAATGCCCTAAGTATTAGAGACATTTTGATGTATTCATTTTGAACTGGATAATAAAATTATACATAGAGGTTATTCATTACATTGCTATTTGTCCTCGTCTTATTTACATGTTAAAGTAAATGTAAGCAAATATGGCTCACTGACTGCTTGTGTTAAAACTGTTGGAACGTTGCATGCAATGGACTTTTGTATGTGAGAAGACAATGTTCTAAAGTTAGCAGTCTAAACTATGGTCTGTAGTCTATGGGGTTAGACCGAGCATCTAACTCATGTTAAGACTATTATGTTGTCTAAAGCCTTGGAGGGGACGGTCTGTCTTGACTGTCTGGAGCTGGACTCCCAAGTAGAGACATGGATATGTTGCTCGGTGGTGACATATTAGACCGGGACTAAAGCGTGATTGATCTACGTAGTCCGCTATGAGTGGATCAATCTGCTTTTGACGTTCATTGTGCAATAACCTTAATCCTGAGTAAATGAACTACTTCATGTATATGACTTGTGTACTTTGATGTTCCAATGGCTAAAGCGTCTCAGAGGTAGTAAGCTTATAGACCGGTTCGTTGGGTGCATGACTTGTATACGATGAAGGGTTTGTTTGCAGATATCGGAATCATAGCTCTGAGGAGTTAAAGGTATCCTCTTAAAGGCATTATACTGAATGTGAAAATGGACAAGGCCTTGGGTCGTCTGCTGGGCGGATGACTTCTTATTCACATATGGTGAATAATCATTTTCTTGATTCGGTAGTATAATGGAACTTTAAGATAGCCTGATCAGTAGGATTAAACGGACTTTGACCTAAGGCTGATCATGGATATCATATGAGGGTTTTGCATACATGACAAGGTCATTGGATGGTAGCTCGTCACAGGCTTACGTAATACGGTATATAATTGGGAGTTCAGTTTCAGGTTTATAGTGGTGTGACTCTGAAATTAGTGATCATATGATTGAGTTGTTCGGTACAGAATGATGATCATATGGAATCACAGGAGCCCGATTATATATGTCCAATCAGTCCCTCTACTAGCTCCACATAATTCCTTAACGTTTGGCAAATTGATTTGTGTATGCTATTGGCTAGTTTATTATGCATGGATGGTGATGACACAGGATTAGGATGGTAGACAAGATTCTCTCCGGTTGGATTCAGATTTTGTTTTGGATAATAGAGTACACAATTATTCGAACTCTAAATAAAGTTGCCATGATTTTATTTGAGATTGGATTGGAGTTGTAGAAAATTATCCATGAGAACAAGAATATGAAACACAACCGTTTTGTGGAATTTGAATTTTGAATTTTGAATTTTGAAATTTGAATTTTGAAATTTGAAATTTGAATTTTGAATTTGAAATTTGAATTTGAAATTTGAATTTGAAATTCGAATTTGAAATTTGAATTTGAAATTTAAATTTGAAATTTGAAATTTGAAATTTGAAATTTGAATTTGAAATTTGAATTTCAAATTTTGAATCACAGTCCAAGTAGGATTCGAATTTGTTGTGGAAAATCCACAAGGTTTGAAATTCGAATTTGAGTTGGATTTGGAGAGGATAATCTTGTTAGAATCCTACTTGAATTTTGAATCCAAATCCCAACAAAAGTGGGAGAATTTTTTTGAGGATAATCCTCAATGGAAAATTCAGTTTTTTGTGGATAAGATTCAAGGGTAAATTCAAGCTTCAATCCTAGTTTAATTTGGATTCTCTCCTTCCCTAAAAGTGGCCGAAATTTTGGAGCCTTAATCCTAGGAAATTCGGTTATTTTTGGATAAGGTTGAGATGAGATTTAGCTTGAAAATCCTAGTGGAATTTTTGATTCTCCCTTATCCATAATGGCCGAAATCTTTAGGGAAGATACACCTTGAATTTTCGGATTTTTTGGGTTGAAAAAGGGAGATAAAATTCTAGTTAAAATCTTGTTAAGATTTGGATTGGATTTATCTTAGGAAAAACCGAATTTATTGTTAGGATTATCCTATGGAAAAATTCGGATTTTTTGGTTAAAGATAAGGGAGAAAATCTTTTCCTAGTCCAATTCGAATTCAGAGAATCACCTCATGCAGGTCTATAAATAGAGGTCCTGCCACTCCAGTTCTCTTAGACCACAGACTCTCAGGTGAGCAGGCTTATTGTTGCACAGCTCATCGTGACAATAAAGTTCTTTAGAGATCTGGGTGGTGGGAAGAAGACTAGCAGTGCTAGCATACCGATCGAGGTTCAGAGTGCCCACACACTCAGCCATTCGGGAATTAGAGAATAGTAGAGAGGGCTAGTTGGTTGAAGCCTCCGGTCATTCTCCTCCTGCAAGATTGGCGTCCTTGAGGTATGAGTTTTAATTGTTGTTGGTTTATTGTATATGGCATCATGAGATATTTAACGATCTAAAAATTTTTATTGTTCCGCTTCGCCACTCTGATACGTTTTTACCGGTTTATTTTCCAACAGAGTAGATGTAAGAGTTATGGTCTACACAAAGGAAGAGGCAGAAGCAGGAATGTAAAATGTAGTGACAGGTCAGCTTTCTGTCACTAATAATTTGGCGTCTGTTTTATTTGACTCTGGAGCTACTCATTCTTTCATTTCACACCAATTTGCTAATAGGATAGGATATCCTAAGGACAACATGGGTATGACATTTAGAACTGCATTACCCTCGGGGGAAGTCCTGATGTCCAATTACTGGTTACCGCATGTGCCAATAATTGTGGCAAATAAGGAGTTATTTGTAGAATTGATCGTGATGGAGCTTGCCGACTACGATGTAATACTAGGAATGGATTTCCTAGAGGAGTATCGAGCTACGATCGATTGCCAGAATCGGATGATAAGGTTTCAACCTGACCAAGAAGAGGGATTTGAGTATGTCGATACGTCACGAAGATCCAAAAAGATAATGATCAACTCAATGGAAGCAAAAAGGATGATGTCTAGCGGTTGTGCTGCATACCTAGCATGTGTTTTAGACGTGATGAAGGAACCAAAGCTCCAACCCGAAGACATTCCTATTATAAAGGAGTTCATTGATGTCTTTCCAGAGGAATTACCAGCACTGCGGCCTGAATGAGAAATTTCCTTCAAGATCGAGTTGATGCCAGGAATGGTACCAATCTCAAAGGCATCATACCGGATGGCACCGGCAGAGTTAAAAGAATTGCAGGAGCAGTTGAAGGAACTTCTTGACAAAGGATTCATACGCCCGAGCTATTCCCTATGGGGTGCTCCAGTGCTATTTGTTAAGAAGAAAGATGGCTCATTTCGGATGTGCATCGATTATCGGGAACTAAACAAGGTTACTATCAAGAATAGGTATCCACTACCTAGGATTGATGACCTGTTCGATCAACTTATAGGTGCAACAGTATTCTCCAAGATTGATCTGCGATCAGGATATCATCAACTGAAGATCAAGGAGAGTGACATCCATAAGACCGTATTTCAGACTCGTTACAGACATTATGAATTTTTGGTAATGCCATTTAGGTTAACAAATGTGCCAACAGCCTTTATGGACCTGATGAATCGAGTCTTTAAGGATTATCTAGATAAGTTTGTTATTGTGTTTATCGATGACATTCTTATATATTCAAAGACTCGAGAGGAGTATGAGGAGCATTTGAGGATTGTTCTGCAAACAATAAGGGAGCATCAACTCTATGCCAAGTTCTCTAAATGTGAATTCTGGCTAAATAGAGTACATTTTCTTGGACATGTGGTTTCCAATGAAGGAATCGCTGTGGACCCTACGAAAGTGGAGGTGATCAACGAATAGCCTGTACCTAAGAGTGTGATGGAAATACGAAGTTTCTTAGGTCTGGCCGGCTATTATAAAAGATTCGTTGAAGGATTTGCACGACTTGTTGCTCCTATCACAGCACTTACATACAAGGAAAAGAAGTATGAATGGACTAAACAGTACGAGAAAAGCTTCCAAGAGCTGAAGAAACGACTAACGAGCGCGCCAATACTTACACTTTCGACGGAAGAAGAGATGTTCATGATATACAGCGACGCTTCAAAAATGGGATTAGGAGCTGTCCTGATGCAAGGCGATAAGGTGATTGCCTATGCCTCGCGTCAATTAAAGGACCATGAGAAGAATTATCCCACACACGATTTGAAGCTTGACGTAGTAGTGTTCGCGTTAAAGATTTGGTGACACTATTTATATGGAGCTCAGTGTCAGATTTATACAAACCATCAGAGTCTGAAATACTTCTTCACACAGAAAGAGCTAAATATGCGACAAAGGAGATGGCAGGAGCTGGTAAAGGACTACGATTGCGAAATCCTCTATCACCCAGGAAAGGCCAATCGCGTTGCAGATGCGTTAAGTAGGAAATCTACTGTTCCGCAGCAACTGCCGATTGGAAAACTTCCGAAGCCATTACAGCAAGAAATCAACATGTTGAAGATGGAACTAATAACCGGAAAGCTAGCTGCGATACAACTGGAGTCAACATTGTATAAAGACATCAGAGAACCTCAGAAGTGAGATCCGACAATAGCAAGCCCGCAGGAGGAAGCATCTGAAGATGGATTAATCCTACATCTGTTAGGAAATGCCCTAAGTATTAGAGACATTTTGATGTATTCATTTTGAACTGGATAATAAAATTATACATAGAGGTTATTCATTACATTGCTATCTGTCCTCGTCTTATTTATATGTTAAAGTAAATGTAAGCAAATATGGCTCACTGACTACTTGTGTTAAAACTGTTAGAACGTTGCATGCAATGGTCTTTTGTATGCGAGAAGACAATGTTCTAAAGTTAGCAGTCTAAACTATGGTCTGTAGTCTATGGGGTTAGACCGAGCATCTAACTCATGTTAAGACTATTATGTTGTCTAAAGCCTTGGAGGGGACGGTCTGTCTTGACTGTCTGGAGTTGGACTCCCAAGTAGAGACATGGATATGTTGCTCGGTGGTGACATATTAGACCGGGACTAAAGCGTGATTGATCTACGAAGTCCGCTATGAGTGGATCAATCTGCTTTTGACGTTCATTGTGCAATAACCTTAATCCTGAGTAAATGAACTACTTCATGTATATGACTTGTGTACTTTGATGTTCCAATGGCTAAAGCGTCTCAGAGGTAGTAAGCTTATAGACCGGTTCATTGGGTGCATGACTTGTATACGATGAAGGGTTTGTTTGCAGATATCGGAATCATAGCTCTAAGGAGTTAAAGGTATCGTCTTAAGGCATTATACTGAATGTGAAAATGGACAAGGCCTTGGGTCGTCTGCTGGGCGGATGACTTCTTATTCACATATGGTGAATAATCATTTTCTTGATTCGGTAGTATAATGGAACTTTAAGATAGCCTGATTAGTAGGATTAAACGGACTTTGACCTAAGGCTGATCATGGATATCATATGAGGGTTTTGCATATATGACAAGGTCATTGGATGGTAGCTCGTCACAGGCTTACGTAATACGGTATATAATTGGGAGTTCAGTTTCAGGTTTATAGTGGTGTGACTCTGAAATTAGTGATCATATGATTGAGTTGTTCGGTACAGAATGATGATCATATGGAATCACGGGAGCCCGATTATATATGTCCAATCAGTCCCTCTACTAGCTCCACATAATTCCTTAACGTTTGGCAAATTGATTTGTGTATGCTATTGGCTAGTTTATTATGCATGGATGGTGATGACACAGGATTAGGATGGTAGACAAGATTCTCTCCGGTTGGATTCAGATTTTGTTTTGGATAATAGAGTACACAATTATTCAAACTCCAAATAAAGTTGCCATGATTTTATTTGAGATTGGATTGGAGTTGTAGAAAATTATCCATGAGAACAAGAATATGAAACACAACCGTTTTGTGGAATTTGAAATTTGAATTTTGAAATTTGAATTTTGAATTTTGAAATTTGAAATTTGAAATTTGAATTTGAAATTCGAATTTGAAATTTGAATTTGAAATTTGAAATTTGAAATTTGAAATTTGAAATTTGAATTTGAAATTTGAATTTGAAATTTGAAATTCAAATTTTGAATCACAGTCCAAGTAGGATTCGAATTTGTTGTGGAAAATCCACAAGGTTTGAAATTCGAATTTGAGTTGGATTTGGAGAGGATAATCTTGTTAGAATCCTACTTGAATTTTGAATCCAAATCCCAACAAATAAGGGACGAAATTTTGAGGATAATCCTCAAGGAAATTTCGGATTTTGTGGATGAGATTCAAGGGTAAATTCAAGCTTCTATCCTAGTTTAATTTGGATTCTCTCCTTCCCTGAAAAGTGGCCGAAATTAGGGAGTATCTCTCCTAGGAAATTCGGTTATTTTGGATAAGGTTGAGATGAGATTCAAGCTTGAAAATCCTAGTGGAATTTTTGATTCTCCCTTATCCATAATGGCCGAAATCTTTAGGGAAGATACACCTTGAAATTTTCAGATTTTTTTTGGGTTGAAAAAGGGAGATAAAATTCTAGTTAAAATCTTGTTGAGATTTGGATTGGATCTATCCTAAGAAAACCGAATTTTTAGTGGAGATTCTCCCTTGGAAAAATTGGGATTTTATGGGTTTGGATAAGGGAAAATATCTTTTCCTAATCCAATTCAAATTCAGAGATTCACCTCATGCAGGTCTATAAATAGAGGTCCTGCCACTCCAGTTCTCTCAGACCACAGACTCTCAGGTGAGCAGGCTTATTGTTGCACAGCTCATCGTGACAATAAAGTTCTTTAGAGATCTGGGTGGTCGGAAGAAGACTAGCAGTGCTAGCATACCGATCGAGGTTCAGAGTGCCCACACACTCAGCCATTCGGGAATTGGAGAATAGTAGAGAAGGCTAGTTAGTTGAAGCCTCCGGTCATTCTCCTCCTACAGATTGGCGTCCTTGAGGTATGAGTTTTAATTGTTGTTGATTTATTGCATATGGCATCATGAGATATTTAACGATCTAAAAATTTTTATTGTTCCGCTGCGCCACTCTGATACGTTTTTACCGGTTTATTTTCCTACAACATCAGGGGAGAATTCAAGTTCCAGATGATGAAGGATTAAGAAGGCAAATTATGGCCGAAGCTCATAAAACACCTTATTCAATACATCCCGAAGTCAGCAAGATGTACCAGGATCTGAAGTTGCAATTCTGATGGAAAAGGATGAAGAAGGATAGAGCGGAGTTTGTAAGTAGGTGTACGACGTGCCAAAAAGTTAAGGCTGAACATCGTCATCCAAGCGGAAGCTAGAGCCGTTAGAGATTCCTGAGTGGAAGTGGGAGCATATCACGACGGACTTTGTGATGGGACTACCAAAGACTAGAGAAGCCTATGATGCCATTTAGGTTATTGTAGATAGGCTGACAAAGACGGCAAGGTTCATTATAGTAAAGATGACCTTCTCATTGGAAAGGTTAGCAAGCTTGTATGTTAACCACATAGTCAGGCTACATGGAGTTCCTAAATCCGTTGTGTCAGATCGTGATTCACGATTCACTTCAAACTTCTGGACATATGTGCAAGAAGCTATGGGAACAGAAGTACGACTGAGCACAGTATTTCATTCGCAGACAGATAGGCAATCTGAGCAAACCATTCGAACGCTAGAAGACATGCTGCGTGCGTGTACAATGGATTTCCCGGGGAGCTGGTACGAGAAACTTCCACTGGTAGAGTTTTCGTATAACAACAGCTACCAAGCTTCGATAGGTATGGCACCTTATGAAGCTTTATATGGAAGGAAGTGTAGATCACCGGTTCACTGGTATGACCTACAAGAGAAATGACTGCATAAGACGGATTTCATCTAAGAAACAGTGGATGTAGTTACAAAAATACAACAGCGGATGAAGATAGCCCAGAGCCGACAGAAGAGCTACGCGGACAAGAGAAGAAGATCTCTGGAGTTCAATGAAGGGGATTTCGTATTCCTAAGAATTTCACCGATGAAAGGGATAATGCGGTTCGGGAAAAAGGGGAAACTGAGTCCAAGATATATTGGGCCATATGAAATCATCGAACGCATTGGTAAAGTTGCCTATAGGTTGGCATTACCTCCAGAAATGTCGGTGGTACAAAATGTATTTCACGTGTCAATGCTACGGAAGTACATATCGGATCCATCCCATGTACTAAAACATGAACCAATCCAGATTCAGGAAGACCTGACCTACAAGGAGAGACCTATTCAAATACTAGCACGCGAGGATAAAGTGTTGAGGAATAAAACAATCTCATTAGTTAAAGTGCTGTGGAGGTGTGATAACTCTATGAAATAGAGTTATTACAGCCATTTGGGGATGTAAAAAGATGTTTGGTCCATTGAGTTCTTGATATTTTAATAGTTAACTAAAGCAATTTTTGGTTTTTAATGCAGTCTTTTATTTTAGAATGTTAAATTTAATTTTTCAAGTTAGTTTATATTGCTTTTAAGTGTTTTGCAGAGTTGAAGTAGTAGAAGGTTGTTTGGATCAGGATGTCAAGCTACAGCTAGGATGGAATTGTAAAAATTGGAGAAAAATGATAAGGAAGACTGATTCTAGGCATTGCTACAGCAATGCTGTAACTTTACTGTAGCAAACTGGGGCAGAAATTGTTCAGATATTTTGACAAGTCAACATACAGCTGGCAGCCAATTTTATTAGTGAGCATGGCAGAAAGGACAAGCTTATGAGCTGTCTTAATCCAAGGACACCAAATAAAAGCTCAGCCATTAGATTATGTACACATGTACATCCTCCATTTGCCCTAGCACTTAAAAGGGAACATGATGCATTCAGAAAAGCGGCAGACAAGGAGTAGAGAGAAAAATACGGAAAAGAGCAGGACAGAAAGAGAAAGGAAACGTACAGGGATTGGAGGAGATTTCAGCATATTCTGGAAAGAGGAATTAAAAAGTAGCTGTGTACCTTGTGCACGTCTATTATGTCAATCTTTCCTCCATTTTCGGTTATACTCTGTTTTTATTTTTCCCGTACAATGTTTTCTTTTTCCGGTGGGTTTGAACAATCAAGTATGAACTAATTTCCTTTAAGACTGGAAGGATAAAGTACCCATTTCTGTGACTAGCTTTGTATGCTGAGCTTGCTACTTTAATGTTATTTGGTTTATTCAACATCGTTTTGTTGGTTTATTTGTGTTCTTCGACTGGCCATCTTGAGCATAATATTGTGATTTCAGTGGTTGGAAAACTAATTGGAATTAGACAGGTATTGGATAATGTGTGATTAGTTAGGTTTGTGTAGTAACCTAATTAATTTTGCAAGTTAAGCAGGAATGCATGCTTGTCTCATATAACCTTTTGGAACCTAAGCTTAATTTGGCTTCGTACTCCATTTAGCATAGGAATATGTTGAAATGAAGCAAGAAGTTATTAACATAAGTATTTCGGAAGAAACTTGTGAAATTTTGAGTTCTAGGTTAACTAAGTAACATTGCTGTAGCAATGCTGTAGCATACTGAGTCAAGTTGCAAAAAAAGGGGAAATTGAATCTCAGTCACTCCTTTACCGATTGTTATTAAGTCTGTTTTATTCAGCTTGCAATTGCTTTGTGCATTTTTTTTGTCATACTAGTATAGTGAGTTTAAGGCAATTTTAATTCTCCATCAATTCTCGCATATCCTTAATTTTGCTTTTAATTTAGATGAAATAGTGATAACATTCTCTGTGGGACGATATCCGTACTCTTGTATACTATATTACTTGTATGTGACACGTGCGCTTGCGTAGCATTTTAAGGAAGCAACAAGTTTTTGGCGCCGTTGCCGGGGAATTGTTATCATTATTAGTCTTTGTAAAATATATATTTTGATTTCTCCAGTTTTTCTATTTTATCTTGATATTTCTGTTTGTATCCTTGTAGGTACTCGAATTTCTTTATGAATAGACCACGAGACTAGGAATTGCTGCCTATAGATCCAGAAATTGAAAGGACAATCAGGGCAAGAAAAAGAGAACAACAAGGTCTCGCAGTTGTTGAAGAAATGGCCGAAGAAGAAGTTGGCAACAATGGCAATAATACTGCAGCAATGGCAGATGATAGGGATAGAGCTATTAGAGAATATGCTGTGCCAATGCTACATGGTCTGAATTCTGGTATTATTAGGCCAGAAATTCAGGCACCACAGTTTGAGCTAAAACCGGTCATGTTTCAAATGCTCCAAACAATCGGGCAGTTTAGTGGGATGTCAACAGAAGATCCTCATCTCCATCTCAGACTTTTTATGGAAGTGGGTGATTCTTTCAAGCTGCCAGGAGTGTCAGAGGATGCTTTGAGACTCAAGTTGTTTCCCTATTCTCTGAGGGACCGAGCAAAAGCATGGTTGAATTCGTTGCCATCAAATTCAGTCATTACTTGGAATGATTTGGCAGAGAAATTCCTGATGAAGTACTTTCCTCCAACTAAGAATGCCAAGCTCAGGAATGACATTACTGGTTTTCAGCAGATGGATGGTGAATCTTTGTATAAGGCATGGGAAAGATATAAGGAGCTATTGTGTAAGTGTCCTTACCACGGGATTCCTCACTGGATTCAGATGGAAACCTTCTACAATGGTCTCAATGGGCAGACTCGAACTATAGTAGATGCCTCAACCAACGGAGCTATTTTGGCCAAATCTTACAATGAAGCTTATGAAATATTGGAGAGGATGGCCAACAACAATTATCAATGGCCATCTGAGAGAGCAGCTTCCACAAGAAGAGTAGCAGGGGTTCATGAATTGGATGCAATGACTGCTTTAACAGCTCAGGTATCTTCTCTTACTAGTGTTTTGAAATCAATGAACGTGAATTCAGGGATGAAGCCTCATCAACCAACAGCAGCCTCTTGTACTTATTGTGGTGAAGAGCACCTTTTTGATCAATGCCCATCCAACCCAGCATCAGCATGTTATGTTAGGAATTTCAACAGGAATCATAATCCATATTCCAACACATATAATCCGGGTTGGAGACAACATCCGAATTTTTCTTGGAACTCTCAAGGGCAGAATGCAGGGTCCTCTTCTACACCAACTCATCTGTAACATCCTCCAGGATTTCCACCCCAAGCAAGAACTCAGCCAGTGGAACAATCTTCATCAATGGAGAGTTTATTGAAAGAGTATATGGCCAAGAATGACGCCATCATTCAAAATCAAGCATCCATGATTCAGAGTCAAGCAGCATCATTGAGGAATTTGGAGAATCAGCTGGGGCAGTTAGCTAATGCCTTGAATACTCGACCTCAAGGTTCATTGCCAAGTGACACAGAGAATCCTAGGCGAGAGGGTAAGGAGCAATGCAAGGTAATTTCATTGAGAAGTGGTAGAGAGCTAGAGCTACCCGAAGTAAAGCCTAGACAGCAAAGGGAACCCTCTTCAATCCAAGAGAAAAAGGAGAAGGAAGAAGTGGAGGGACTAAAAAAACAAAATAATGCCACAGACTGCAATACTGCAGCATCGCTGTAGCAGAGCTGTACAGAACAGCAAAAGTCTAGACCACCGCCACCTTTTCCTCAACGACTCCACAAGCAGTAGCAAGATAAGCAGTTCAAGCGATTTTTGGATGTCTTGAAGCAGCTCCACATTAATGTTCCACTTGTGGAAGCACTTGAACAAATGCCAAGCTATGCTAAGTTTATGAAGGACATTCTTTCTAAGAAGAGAAGGCTTGGGGAGTTTGAAACTGTGGCTATGACAGAAGAATGCAGCACTATTTTACAGAATAAACTTCCCCCAAAGTTGAAGGATCCAGGAAGTTTTACAATTCCATGTGCTATTGGCAATAAGTACATTGGCAAGGCTCTTTGTGACCTTGGAGCAAGCATAAATCTTATGCCAATGTCAGTCTTCAGAAAGTTAGGAATTGGGGAAGCAAGGCCAACTATAGTGACTCTACAATTAGCAGACCGATCAATTACCCATCCAGAAGGGAAGATTGAAGATATATTGGTAAGGGTAGATAAATTCATTTTCCCTACAGACTTCATTGTTCTAGATTTTGAAGCGGATAGAGAAGTGCCTATCATACTAGGAAGACCATTTCTAGCGACAGGGAGAACACTGATTGATGTGCAAAAAGGAGAGCTTACAATGAGAGTCAATGACGAGAAGGTGACCTTTAATGTGCTCAAAGCAATGAGGCTTCCCGATGAGGTAGAGGAGTGTTCCATGGTGAATATGCTTGAATATGTGGTGTCAGAAGAATTTGAGGAGGGATGCTACAAAGATCATGAGGAACCGACTAGGCCAAAAGAAGATGTGAAGATGACTGAAGAGATAAGCGCCTCAGTAGCTTGGGTGGATAAAGCATCAGCCAATGTATTTAGAGAAAGGAAGTTTGAGCCACTGGGATTGGCAGATTGTGAGATCAAGAAGCCTCGGCCATCTATCGAAGAGCCACCGATTTTGAAATTAAAGCCTCTTCCATCACACCTCCGATATGCTTACTTGGGAGAGTCAGAAACACTTCAAGTGATAATCTCAGCTTTGTTGACTAGGGATTAGGAGCAGGAACTACTTGCAGTGTTAAAAAAATTTAAGAAAGCGCTTGGGTGGACAATTGCAGACATCAAGGGAATTAGCCCTGCTATCTGTATGCATAAGATTCTACTTGAAGAATGGTACAACAATTCTGTGGAGCAGCAACGAAGACTAAACCCAATCATGAAGGAAGTGGTGAAGAAGGAGATAATTAAATGGCTGGATGCAGGTATAATCTACCCCATTTCAGACAGCTCATGGGTCAGCCCTGTGCAGTGCATACCTAAGAAGGGAGGAATGACTGTTGTGACTAATGATAACAATGAGTTGATCCCTACCCGTACAGTCACCGGCTGGAGAGTTTGTATGGATTACCGAAAGTTGAACAAGGCCACTAGGAAGGATCATTTCCCATTGCCCTTCATTGATCAAATGCTGGATAGATTAGCTGGGAAAGGGTATTACTGCTTTTTGGATGGCTAGTCAGGTTACAATCAGATTGCTATAGCACCTGAGGATCAGGAGAAGACCACCTTCACTTGCCCATACAGAACATTTGCATTTCGGAGGATGCCATTCGGGTTGTGCAATGCTCCAGCAACTTTTCAACACTGTATGATGGCTATCTTCTCTAATATGGTGGAACAATGTTTCGAGGTCTTCATGGATGATTTCTCAGTTATGGGAGAATCTTTCGAAGGATGCTTGGCAAATTTGGAGCAGATTCTAAAAAGGTGTGAAGAAACTAGCCTAGTCTTAAATTGGGAGAAATGTCATTTTATGGTGACTGAGGGAATTGTGTTAGGACACAAGGTATCAAGGAAAGGCATTGAGGTGGACAAGGCTAAGATAGAGATTATTGAAGATGCCACCACCATCATCAGTCAAGGGAATCAGAAGCTTCTTGGGACATGTGGGTTTCTATAGATGATTTATCAAGGATTTCTCAAAAATCTCAAAACCCCTGTGTTCTTTGCTTGAGCAAAACAAGCCCTTCAGATTTGATGCGGAGTGCCAACATGCATTTACAGAACTGAAGAAGAAACTTGTGTCAGCACCTATCATTGTAGCACCTGATTGGTCTCGTTCATTTGAGTTGATGTGTGATGCTAGTGACTATGCCATAGGAGCGGTATTGGGACAAAGAAAAGATAAAGTATTCCACTCCATTTATTATGCTAGCAAAACTTTGACTGACGCTCAGCTCAACTACACCACCACTGAAAAAAAACTCTTGGCAGTGGTATTTACCTTTGACAAGTTTCGGGCATATTTGGTGGGCACCAAAGTAGTGGTCTATACGGATCACTCAGCTATAAAGTACCTCATTGCCAAAAAGGATGCCAAACCGAGGTTGATTAGATGGGTTTTACTGCTGCAAGAATTTGATCTGGAAATCAGAGATAAAAAAGGGACTGAGAATCAGGTGGCTGATCATTTGTCAAGATTAGAGAGTAGAAAGATAGAGAGAGATGAAGAGCCAATAAAGGAAACCTTTCCTGATGAGCAGCTTTTTGTAGTTAAGCAAGGGAACACACCTTGGTATGCAGACATAGTGAATTATTTGGTGAGTGGTTTACTCCCATCTGATCTGACTAGTCAACAAAGGTGGAGATTCCTTCATGAGGTCAAGTTTTATTACTGGGATGAGCCGTACTTATTCAAGCAAGGTGCAGACCAGATTATAAGAAGATGTGTGCCTGAAGAGGAAATGGTTGGTATACTTCAGCATTGCCATTCATCTCTCTATGGTGGTCACTATGGAGGATTCAGAACAGCCGCGAAAGTGCTACAATCTGGTTTCTTTTGGCCTTCTCTCTTTAAAGACGCTCGCGAGTTTGCCAGGATGTGTGACAGATGTCAGCGGGTAGGGAACATATCACAACGACATGAAATGCCCTTAAACAATATTCTGGAAGTTGAGATATTTGATGTTTGGGGCATAGACTTCATGGGACCGTTTCCTTCGTCCTTCAACAATCAATACATCCTAGTAGCCGTGGACTATGTCTCCAAATGGGTGGAAGCTGCAGCATTCCCTACAAATGACTCCAAAGTGGTTGTAAGGTTCTTGAATAAGAACATTTTTACACGTTTTGGGACTCCTAGAGCCATCATAAGTGATGAGGGAACTCACTTTAGCAGCAAAAAATTTGAAAGCCTTTTGGCAAAGTATGGAGTGAAGCACAAAGTTGCTACAGCATACCATCCCCAAACCAGTGGGCAGGCTGAGGTGTCTAATAGGGAAATAAAGAGGATTCTTGAAAAAGTTATCAATCCCACAAGGAAGGATTGGTCAGCCAGGTTGGATGACACATTGTGGGCATATCGGACAGCTTACAAAACTCCCTTAGGAGCATCACCGTACAGATTAGTATTTGGTAAAGCCTGCCATTTGCCAGTGGAGTTGGAACACAAGGCGTATTTGGCAATCTCAAAGCTTAATCTTGATGTACAGGCGGCAGGAGAAAGAAGGATGCTACAACTTAATGAGATGGAAGAATTTCGCATGATGGCCTACGAAAATGCAAAGATATACAAGGATAAGGTCAAAAGATGGCATGATAGTAGGATTCGTCCACGAAAATTTGAAAAGGGGCAGTCTGTTCTTCTTTTCAACTCACGGCTAAAGTTGTTCCCTGGAAAACTAAGGTCAAGGTGGTCTGGTCCTTTCCAAATTTCAGAAGTATTTCCTCATGGTGCAGTGGAACTCATGGAAGAAAAATCAGGCAGAAAGTTCAAGGTGAATGGGCAGTGTATCAAGCATTATTGGGGAGGTTCATTTGCTAAGGAGAAGACTTCCATCTCCTTGAGAGATCCAGATTAGTAAAGGGAAGTAGTCGGGCTGTCGACTTTAAAACAAGCGCTTATGGGAGGCAACCCAATGTTTTATTTGTTTCTTGTTTAATTTTCTGTTTTTGTGTTTCTTTTTATTATTGTTATTTTCTTCCATGGATTTTCTTTGGTGTGATTTATGTGTGTGTGTCGTTTTGATAATTAATATAGGTTGTCTGGGGTGAATTCGCAAGAAAAAAAAGGAAGTAAAGGCTTCTGGAGTAGCAGATTGGAAACTGAACAGGAACGCTACAAAGATGCTGCAGCATTGATGCAGCAATTGGAATGCAGAAAAGCACTGTGCAGAGCCAGAGCCGAGGCTACAGCGCCGCAGCGCTGCCTCTGAGCGCTGCAGCACGCAAAAAAAAAAAGAAAAAAAAAGAGCAAAAGCCACATGGCATCACCCCATAAAACCCTACATATTGGCCCACACCCCATACCTTTCTCCCATTCTCTTTCGGCGCCTTCTCTCTCTCTTTCTAAACTCCATAACCGATTCTCCCACAAATCTCTCTAACCATTTCCTCTTTAAAATCTCAAAATCTTAAACTTCCACCATTTTCTTTGCAAAACCGTCACCATCACCCACGTTCTTTTTCTTTTCCCTTTTTTTTTTCTCGCTTGAACTATCGGCCACAACCCATCCATATATTTCTTTCTTCTGATTTTCCTCTAAAAAAAAAAAAAAAGAGAAAACAACCCTCGCCATTCTCGTTTCTCGCCCAAGCCATCAGTTTTCGGTATCTATCCCTCCCCAGCCGGCGACAAAGAAACACGAAGGCCAAGTGTTGAAGAAAGAAAAAGGCCGAAGTGAAAGGGTCACCATGCACGCAACTTGAACCAAGTGTAAGAAGTCTCATTTTCTTTTTTTTGGTTGTACTGTGAAAGTGTGGTAAATGTTGATATTTGTGTGGATGAATTTTTGGAATAGTGACGTTGGGATTTGAGATTTTGGGTAAAAGCTGATTTTTTTTGGATTGTGGGCCCGAAATCTAGTTTGGTGGGATGGATTTGGTGTTTTGATAGGGTAAAAATTTTATTGTGGTGGAGTAGGACTTGATTATTGGAACTGTTTGGGGTACACGGTGGATTTTGGTATTATTTCGAGAAACAGTACATAGAGGAGAAGTAAAGCTGATTAAATGGGGAAGAAAAGCGTGGCCCGCAGAACACCGGCTACCACTAAGTTTGTGTCAGATGAAGTAGCAGAAAAATACGAGAAGGTGGTGTCAAAAAGACCTCTACATTTGGAAAAGGGGTTTGTATTACAAGAAACAACTACTATGGGGTACACCAAGCCGGTTTATTCAGTCATCACCACACACAACTAGCGGTATTTCTGCAGGCAACCCGAGGAAGCAATTGTACCCTTGGTCCGGGAGTTTTATGCAAATTTCCCGGAGGACCAACCTGAAGCTGTGGAGGTGAGAGGAGTGTCAGTGGAATTAAGACCATCTGACATCAACTACCTTTACGGGTTAGAAGAGGGAGAGGATAACTATGCGAATTTGATTGAGAATATCACTGAAGAATTGCTGCAGCAAGTAATCTCTACCCTTTATGTCGAGGGAACAAGGTGGAATATACAGCTTAAGGAACCTACACCTTCCCCCGAAATAGCCTGCTGCCTGGCCCGAAGGTGTGGTATCATTTCCTGAAGTCGAGACTGATGCCATCTACCCACCTTCAAACAGTGTCAAGAGACAGAGTCATACTCCTCTACTGCATTATTACAGGACTGAAATTCAATGTAGGTTGAATTATTTATGAGGAGATATGCGGCTGTGCCCAGAAGTCATCAGGTCACCTTTGGTTTCCCTCATTGGTTTCAGAAATGTGCGAACGGAACGGAGTTGTCTTTAATGACAATGAGGAGAAACTAAAGGTGACAGGGATTATCACCCCAGCTGCAGTAGCCCGCATTGCACAGGACAACTTGAAGCAACCAAAAGAGGCTGCAGCAGAAGATGACACTGAAGAAGCTGGTCCTTCTACCTGTCCCTCTTGCAGTAGTGAGCCTGCAACATTTGGTAGTACCATGCAATTTCCTACAGTAATTTCGCAAAGTCTGCGAATGCTAAAGCAGAGAGTGAGTCTGCAGAAAATTCAGCAATATGAAACAATGTAGATGCTACAGCAGATGCAGAAGCAGCAGCAACAGTATTGGACATATGCAAGACAGAGGGATGCTGTGCTACAACAGTCATTACAGCAAAGGTCAGCCCGGTCAACATATCAATTCCCTGAGTTCCCCAACAGTATACTACAAGAGGAGGACACCCATGACTCCGAGGAAGAATGACCACCTAGGCAACCTGCCTATGGCCCCCAGGGAGTATTATCTTTTTACTGCTTACTTTAAAATTCATACTTTCATGAGCAATGAGGACACTGCTGATTTCTAAGTTTGGGGGTGTTAGCATGTTTGTTTTTGTTTGTTTGATTGTTTTGTTTTGCTTTGTTTTTATTCTATTTTTTTTTATTTTGTCAGTTTTAGGATTAGCTTAGGTTCTTTTGTTATGATATCTGTTCATTTTACAGCAATGCTGTAGCATACCCAAAAAAAAAAAATTAGTTTAGTTGAGTTGTTTACTTATGTCTATTTGCTGTGTTGCTTGTCCACATTTTCTAGTTTTGTTACAGCATTGTTGAATAAAACAGAGTTCAATGAAGATCATGAATTGCTTGGAAATTTTCACTTTGTAGGATGGATTGACATGAGTTGGAAATTTGTGATATTCATCATTAGCTGGCTCTAAATAAGTATTTTCCAGTTTTACACAACAGGCTATGGTTAGATTTCTTTTACGAGAATTTAAGAAAAGTTGAACCTTTGTGAGAACCTAAGGATTTAGAACTGGTTTTGTGAGTCCCTCGAGGTGAATTTTAGGAAACTGAGCATAAGAGGGAAGTTTAGGCAATTGGTGAAAAGGGAACTAAAGTAGATTAAAGTTTGGGGGTACAAAAATCAAAAAAAAAAGGGAAGGAAAGAAGAATAAAACTTTGGGATTGACTCCGCTATTTTGAACCACCTAGTAACCAGGAGTAGCATGAGCCCCATGTGTACTTTTGCGTCAAACAGTGGGTTGAAATATGAGTATAATAATATCTTTAATGGTGACCCTGTTGAGTAACCGGGTGTCTTCATCACAAATGTTGGCATTCACGTAAAAAGGCAGTGGTGACATTGGAGATTGTTCCATATATATATATGAAATAATAAATAAATGGATACCCCCATTACCATCAGAAAAAAAGAAAAAAAAAAAAGAGAAGTTCCTGTTTTATGGTTTAGAAACCTATTCTACCCTATTCTACCATAAATAAATAAAAAGAGAAGTGCTTGGTTGACATATATATTAGTGGAGAGGGATTTAAGAAGCCAACTTATGAAGCCATCAATTAGGTTTGATGATCAAAGTTTAACTGGACTTGGGTGAACTAAGGATGCTAACTATAGTTTTCACACACGCACTTGGGAAAATTTGAATAAGGAGAAAGCTTGTGATGATTTGAGCAAATCTTTGACAAGTGTTAATCTAGAGAACGAGTTGGATATTGAAAATGCAATTCAGAAAAAGTTGGCTTCAACAATGCATTGTAGTGGAATCAGAATGCATTTTTTTTTTAGTGTTTTCTGCATCCATTGTTTTTGTGTTTGTTCTTTGTGTTTTTGTGTCTTTGTTTCATTACTCGAGGAAGAGCAATGGTATAAGTTTGGGAGTGTGATAACTCTATGAAATAGAGTTATTACAGCCATTTGGGGATGTAAAAAGATGTTTGGTCCATTGAGTTCTTGATATTTTAATAGTTAACTAAAGCAATTTTTGGTTTTTAATGCAGTCTTTTATTTTAGAATGTTAAATTTAATTTTTCAAGTTAGTTTATATTGCTTTTAAGTGTTTTGCAGAGTTGAAGTAGTAGAAGGTTGTTTGGATCAGGAGGTCAAGCTGTAACTAGGATGGAATTGCAAAAATTGGAGAAAAATGACAAGGAAGACTGATTCTAGGCATTGCTATAGCAATGCTGTAACTTTACTGTAGCAAACTGGGGCAGAAATTGTTCAGATATTTTGACAAGTCAACATACAGCTAACAGCCAATTTTATTAGTGAGCATGGCAGAAAGGACAAGCTTATGAGCTGTCTTAATCCAAGGACACCAAATAAAAGCTCAGCCATTAGATTATGTACACATGTACATCCTCCATTTGCCCTAGCACTTAAAAGGGAACATGATGCATTCAGAAAAGCGGCAGACAAGGAGCAGAGAGAAAAATACAGAAAAGAGCAGGACAGAAAGACAAAAACCCAAAAGAGAAAGGAAACGTATAGGGATTGGAGGAGATTTCAGCATATTCTGGAAGGAGAAATTAAAAAGCAGCTGTGTACCTTGTGCACGTCTATTCTGTCAATCTTTCCTCCATTTTCGGTTGTACTCTTGTTTTTATTTTTCCCGTACAATGTTTTCTTTTTCCGGTGGGTTTGAACAATCAAGTATGAACTAATTTCCTTTAAGACAGTGAGGATAAAGTACCCATTTCTGTGACTAGCTTTGTATGTTGAGCTTGCTACTTTAATGTTATTTGGTTTATTCAACATCGTTTTGTTGGTTTATTTGTGTTCTTCGACTGGCCATCTTGAGCATAATACTGTGATTTCAGTGGTTGGAAAACTAATTGGAATTAGACAGGTGTTGGATAATGTGTGATTAGTTGGGTTTGTGTAGTAACCTAATTAATTTTGCAAGTTAAGCAGGAATGCATGCTTCTCTCATATAACCTTTTGGAACCTAAGCTTAATTTGGCTTCGTACTCCATTTAGCATAGGAATATATTGAAATGAAGCAAGAAGTTATTAACATAAGTATTTCGGAAGAAACTTGTGAAATTTTGAGTTCTAGGTTAACTAAGTAACATTGTTGTAGTAATGCTGTAGCATTGCTGTAGCATACTGAGTCAAGTTGCAGAAAAAGGGGAAATTGAATCTCAGTCACTCCTTTATCGATTGTTATTAAGTCTGTTTTATTTAGCTTGCAATTGCTTTGTGCATTTTTTTTGTCATACTAGTATAGTGAGTTTAAGGCAATTTTAATTCTCCATCAATTCTCGCATATCCTTAATTTTGCTTTTAATTTAGATGAAATAGTGATAACATTCTCTATGGGACGATATCCGTACTCTTGTACACTGTATTACTTGTATGCGACACATGCGCTTGCGTAGCATTTTAAGGAAGCAACAAATCACAACATTGAAGAAGTTACATGGGAGCATGAGGACGAAATGAAGAATTTGTACCCCCACTTGTTCTAAATTTTCGAGGACGAAAATTCTATAAAGATGGGTGAATGTGATAACCGGGAGTTTTAGATTCTCAAAATAGGTTAAAATTGTATGTATATAACAATTTTAATGAATAAAATGTGGAAAAAGTTATGTTTTAATACTGTTGTGAATAGTGTAAAAATGTTCTGGCAGTGTTAAAGTGTGTGAGTTCGAGGATGGAAAATCTTACCGGACATAATTGGGTGAGACGGTTCGAAATGAGAGCCAAAACCCTAGAGAGTGCATTAAAATGTACTAAAACAATATAAATTTACGGTAGATAATTCTGATCAAATGGAAGCAAAATAAGACAAACCGATCGCACTAGAGGCGCCGAGAACCCACCTATGCGATTTCGGTGAAGTTCCGTTCGGATCAGATTACAATCAAAAATTGACCACGAATTAATTAATGAATTAATATGAATAGTTGGATGACATCACCTTGATTATGTCATAATACAAATTATTTTCCTTAAATTAGAAAGTAATTTTGAAAGGTGTATGGTGTAGATTAGCCTACTTTATGATCAATGGCTAAGATCATGCCAAAAAGCCATTGAAAAAATTTTGTAAAAATATTAAAAGGCCATTCGACCACTTGGAAAGGGAGAAGAAAAAAATTTGATTTTCACCCCAAAATCTTTACTTTTTAGTCCTTGAACAATTAGGAAATTATTGGGAAAAAATTACAAACAAGCCCTTGGTTTTTGCCTATAAATAGGCATCAAAATTTAATCAAAAAAAATGAAAAAAACCAACCAAACTCTTGCCTTTTCTTTAGCCCGAAAATTGTGAGCTTCTCCTCCCTTAAACCAAAAATTTTGTTTTCAATTTCACATCAAACCTAGCTTGCATTGCATTTCCAATCTCAAGTCATCAACTAATCAAGGTAAGCTTCAAAAATTGAAGCATTTTTCCTTGATTTTCCATAGAAAATCCGTGGGTTTGGAGTGTTGAAAAACAATGAAAAAAAATTGTTGATTTGTTGATTTTATGATTGGTTTGATGTAGAAGTATTTAAAGCATGAATTAGTGATTAGAAACAAGCAAAAATTTTGCATGTTTCCCCTGAAAAACCGTGGCTTCAATGGTGTGAAAAATGCCTGAGTTTTGATGTTTTGATTTAGTGTTTATGTTCATTTAATTATACATTGAATTAAGCATGAATTGGAATAAGGAAACAAGAAAATTTTGATGTAATTTTCTTGCTAAAACCGTGAGCATTAACATTAAGAAATTAAAAAAAAATTTATGTTGAAGAATGTTGATAAAAACCCTAGGAAAGAAAATGAAATTTTCTAGGTGTTTATGCCTAAAAATCCATGGCTATACTAGGGTTATAATGCATGTTTTGTTAGGTTTTTGATATTGTTTTATACATTAGAAAACCTAAGAATGTTGTGATGTAATTAATTAGTAAACCGAGGCTAAGTTGAAAGAAAAATGTTGTGGTTTGTATTGGTTTCTGAATGTTGAATCATGTGGAAAATTTTATACAAAGTTTGGAAACTTTGTATAAAATAAGCCTCTGGTATAGTACGTGGCAGGTACAAAGGTTCTAAGGCGTATCTAACGCTGGGAAACCTTAAAATATAAGCGGAAATACTGCCGAAATTTCTACAATCGGCTTAAGGGCATTTCAGGAAACGAGGGGTAAAAATTTTGAACTCGGGAAGGAAACCGAGACCCCTCAGTGAATTAGAATTAGAAATGGAAAACCAACTCAAAAGGAATAGTAAACCAACCCTAAAACACTAAAATGCCTAAAACAAGAAAAAAAAAATTCATGTTAGGGGTATTTTGGGAAATGAGGGAAAAATTTAGGTCGGAATAGGAAACCCGAGCCTCTCGAGGGCCGGAGACGGGATAAATAATGTTTAATAAGTAGTGAAAGGGTCATTTGAGACTCCGAAACGCTCGAAAAATGAAAAAATAACCTTAGGTGATGTATGAATAGTAACCGAGGGCCGAGAAAAATGCGGTTGAGAATTTGCAGCAATTTAAGCTGTAAAATGATACAGAAACCTAGGGAATATTATTTTAAAATAATTAGACATAGAAAATTTGAAAAAAATGATAGAACGGAAAAATTACAATCCCGAGACCCGTTAAGGGCAAACTGGTCATTTCGACCAAAAATTTCCAAAAGGCTCGGAAAGGACCCTAAAAGACCTAGAATAACTTAGATAAAATTCTGAGACTCAAAATAAAGGTTTTAGAGTTAAAAATCTAAAAATTTCGAAGAACAAGGGCATGTAGGAAAATAAATCGGTAAAAACGTATCAGAGTGGCGCAGCGGAACAATAAAAAAAATTTTAGATCGTTAAATATCTCATGATGCCATATACAATAAACCAACAACAATTAAAACTCATACCTCAAGGACGCCAATCTTGCAGGAGGAGAATGACCGGAGGCTTCAACCAACTAGCCTTCTCTACTATTCTCCAATTCCCGAATGGCTGAGTGTGTGGGCACTCTGAACCTCGATCGGTATGCTAGCACTGCTAGTCTTCTTCCGACCACCCAGATCTCTAAAGAACTTTATTGTCACGATGAGCTGTGCAACAATAAGCCTGCTCACCTGAGAGTCTGTGGTCTAAGAGAACTGGAGTGGCAGGACCTCTATTTATAGACCTGCATGAGGTGATTCTCTGAATTTGAATTGGACTAGGAAAAGATATTCTCCCTTATCCATAACCATAAAATCCGAATTTTTCCATGGGAAAATCCCAACAATAAAATTCGGTTTTTTAAGGATAAAACCAATCCAAATCTAAACAAGATTTTAACTAGAATTTTATCTCCCTTTTTCAACCAAAAAATCCGAAATTTCTAGGAGAAAATCTCCTTATAAAATTCGGCCACTTTTAGGATAAGGGAGAATCAAAATTCCACTAGGATTTTCAAGCTTGAATCTTATCTCAACCTTATCTAAAATAACCGAATTTTCCTAGGAGATACACTCCAAATTTTCGACCACTTTTCAGGGAGGAGAGAATCCAAATTCAACTGGGATTGAAACTTGAATTTTTCCCTTTGAACCTTATCCACAAAAACCGAAATTCCATTGAGGATTATCCTCAAAATTCCGTCCACCTTTTGTTAGGATTTAGATTCAAAATTCAAGTAGGATTCTAACAAGATTATCCTCTCCAAATCCAACTCAAATTTCGAATTTCAAACCTTGTGGATTTTCCACAACAAATTCGAATCCCACTTGGACTGTGATTCAAAATTTGAATTTCAAATTTCAAATTCGAATTTCAAATTCCAATTTCAAATTTCAAATTTCAAATTTCAAATTTAAATTTCAAATTCAAATTTCAAATTCGAATTTCAAATTCAAATTTCAAATTCGAATTTCAAATTCGAATTTCAAATTCAAATTTCAAATTTCAAATTTCAAATTTCAAATTTCAAAATCCACCAAACGGTTGTGTTTCAAATTCTTGTTCTCATGGATAATTTTCTACAACTCCAATCCAATCTCAAATAAAATCATGGAAACTTTATTTGGAGTTCGAATAATTGTGTACTCTATTATCCAAAATAAAATCTGAATCCAACCGGAGAGAATCTTGTCTACCATCCTAATCCTGTGTCATCACCATCCATGCATAATAAACTAGCCAATAGCATACACAAATCAATTTGCCAAACATTAAGGAATTATGTGGAGCTAGTAGAGGGACTGATTGGACATATATAATCGGGCTCCCACAAATCCATATGATCATCATTCTTTACCGAACAACTCAATCATATGATCATTAGTTTCAGAGTCACACCATTATAAACCTGAAACTGAACTCCCAATTATATACCGTATTACGTAAGCCTGTGACGAGCTACTATCCAATGACCTTGTCATATATGCAAAACCCTCATATGATATCCATGATCAGCCTTAGGTCAAAGTCTGTTTAATCCTACTGATCAGGCTATCTTAAAGTTCCATTATACTACCGAATTAAGAAAATGATTATTCACCATATGTGAATAAGAAGTCATCCACCCAGCAGATGACCCAAGGCCTTGTCCATTTTCACATTCAGTATAATGCCTTTAAGAGGATACCTTTAACTCCTTAGAGTTATGATTCCGATATCTGCAAACAAACCCTTCATCGTATACAAGTCATGCACCCAACGAACCGTCTATAAGCTTACTACCTCTAAGACGCTTTAGCCATTGGAACATCAAAGTACACAAGTCATATACATGAAGTAGTTCATTTACTCAGGATTAAGGTTATTGCACAATGAACGTCAAAAGCAGATTGATCTACTCATAGCGGACTACGTAGATCAATCACGCTTTAGTGTCGGTCTAATATGTCACCACCAAGTAACATATCTATGTCTCTACTTGGGAGTCCAGCTCCAGACAGTCAAGACAAACCGTCCCCTCCAAGGCTTTAGACAACATAATAGTCTTAACATGAGTTAGATGCTCGGTCTAACCCCATAGACTACAAACCATAGTTTAGACCACTAACTTTATAACATTGTCTTCTCGCATACAAAAGTCCATTGCATGCAACGTTCTAACAGTTTTAACACAAGCAGTCAGTGAGCCATACATGCTTACATTTACTTTAACATGTAAATAAGACGAGGACATATAGCAATATAATGAATAACCTCTATATATAATTTTATTATCCAGTTCAAAATGAATACATCAAAATGTCTCTAATGCTTATGGCATTTCCTAACAATCTCCCACTTGCCCTAAGCTAGCAGATGTTCCATGTTACGCATCCTCAACACCTCTACGTGCCTCTCAAAGCTTCTAGCCACCAAAGTCTTAGTAGAGGGATCAGCAATGTTGTCCTCGGACGCGATCTTACATACATCTACTTATCCTGTCTCCATATGCCCTCTAATGTCGACTTCCTCAAATCCTCACAAGTCTGGAAGACTCAGTCCATGTATCCTACGGGTGTTAGGTCCCCTCCAGAATACACCAGCATATAATTCCTCGTTCTCTTAAGATACTTGAGTATATGCTTTACTGCTTGCCAGTGCTTGATTCCAGGATTTGCTTGATATCGACTCGCCATATCTACTGCAAAACATATATCCGGGCGAGTGCAAAGCATAGCATTCATAAGGCTACCCACAGCGGATGCATAAGGGACCTTACTCATACGCTCTCTTTCTTCCGATGTCTTGAGACAGTCATCCAATGAAAGAGTTAGACCGACAATAGAAGGTTGTGAACCTTTCTTTGCCTCTTGCATTGCATATTTGTCAATTATTTTATTTATGTATGAAGTTTAGGATAACGCTATCATTTTGTTATTTCGATCTCTAAAGAGACGAATACCTAGAACATAATTAGCTTCTCCCAAGTCCTTCATGTCAAACTGTTGGTGTAACCAAAGCTTGACCGATGATAAGTTCCCTACATCATTCCCAATGAGTAGTATATCATCGACATAGAGTATCAGAAAGACCACTTTTCCATCCTTAATACGTTTATAAACACAAGGTTCATCAACGTTCTACTTAAAACCAAATGTCTTAATCACTTGATCAAACCTTTGGTTCCATGAGCGGGATGCTTGCTTTAATCCATAAATGGATCTAAGTAACTTGCAGACTTTCCTTTCTTGGCCTTTCGCTACGAACCCTTCGGGCTGTATCATATAGATACACTCTTCAAGATGGCCATTCAAGAATGCCGTCTTGACATCCATTTGCCAGATTTCGTAATCGAGAGCCGCAGCAATGGACAGAAGAATACGGATAGACTTCAGCATAGCAACAGGTGAAAAGGTTTCATCGTAATCGATTCCAGCCTTTTGCATGTATCCCTTTGCAACCAGTCTAGTTTTGAAAGTTTCCACTCTCCCTTTCGCATCCTTCTTTCTTTTGTAGACCCATTTGCATCCAATGGGTTTTATCCCATCCGGCAGATCTACAAGTTCCCAAACAGAGTTGGATTTCATAGAATCCATCTCATTGTTCATAGCCTGTTTGCAAGATTTAGAATCAACATCATTTACAGCTTCATCATAAGTGACCGGATCATCCTCATGCTCATGAGCCTCGGCCTGGTATACCTCAGCATCATACATGAAGAAATTAGGTTTCTTAGAAACCCTCCCACTATGACGAGGCACCCTAAATTGTTGATCGTCTGCAGGTCTTTCACTGGAACTCGGACTTGCGTCCAAGACCGAAATCTGTGGAGCAGTTCTTTCACCCGATAACTCCTCTAGCACCACTTTGCTTCAAGGCTTAAAGTCATTCATGTGACTTTCCTCCAAGAATGTCGCATGGGTTGAGACAATGACTTTTTGTTCCTTCTGGTTATAGAACAAACATCCTTTATTTCCTTTTGGATACCCTACAAACATGCACAATTCTGATCTTGGTTCTAACTTTTTCGCATCCCCATCCAGTACATGTGTCGGGCAGCCCCATATTCTCATATGTCCAAGGGAGGGCTTCCTGCCACGCCACAATTCATACGGAGTTCTGGGAATTGATTTGCTCGGAACCTGGTTTAGAATATAGCATGCCGTTTGTAAAGCATATCCCCAAAATGATAATGGCAGCGTTGAATAACTTATCATGGACCGTACCATATCCAATAAGGTCCTGTTTCTCCTTTCGACTACATCATTCTGTTGTGGAGTACCAGATGCAATCAATTGGGATAATATCCCGTTCTCTACAAGATGTCCTAGAAATTCATCGGAGAGGTATTCGCCACCTCGATCAGATCGAAGTGTCTTTATGGATTTATCCAATTGCTTTTCCACTTCCGCATGATACTCTTTGAACTTGTCAAAGGTTTCGCTCTTGCGGTGCATCAGATACACATATCCATACCTCGAGTAATCATCTATAAAAGAGACATAATACTCGAACCCTCCTCATGCTGTTACGTTCATGGGGCCACATACGTCAGTGTGCACAATTTCTAAGAGCTCCTGAGCCCTTGTACCCTTAGCTCCAAAAGACCTCTTAGTCATTTTACCCTCTAGACAAGACTCACATTAGGGAAGCCGTACCTCCTCCAGAGATTCCAGAGGACCGTCTTTCACCAATCTTTGAATCCTATCCTGATTAATATGACCAAGTCTTAAATGCCAAAGATATGCCTTGTTAGAGTGAGAAACTTTCAACCTTTTAGAGTTATCAATTAATTCAGTGTCAAGCAGTGAGTACATCTTTGGTTTGATCAAATATAGGTTTCCATCCATCCATCCAGAACAGATAAAAGACTTATTTCTACGAATATCAACTCTTTTACTAAAAGAAACTGAATAAGAATCCTTTATTAAACAAGCTACCGATATAAGGTTCCTCCTAAAATTAGGAACATAAAAACAGTCTTTTAATAAAATAAACCTAAATTGATCAAAATAAAGGTAAACATCTTCCACTGCCTCAGCCACTACAAAGCTACCATATCCAGTCCGCAACGAGAGGTTCCTATCATGTAGACTTCTCGTTTCCACGAACCCCTGCATAGAAACATAAACATGATTAGTGGCGCCCGAATCAATGACCCAAGTGTCTTTTGATTCTTCCACCAAACACGCTTCCAAGTAATGAAGTTCCTTACCTTCCTTGCCCTTGGCGGCTAGGAATTCCCGGCAAGCCTTCTTGAAGTGACCTACCTTCCCACAATGGAAGCATTTGGACTTTTTAGGGTCCTTTGGCTTCTTGTTCTTCTTCTTCTTCTTCCCGTCCGAGACAGGAGGATTAGAAGAACTAGAAGCCACTTGTTTCTTATTTGGCCTCTTCCTCTTCCGTGAGGGATTGGAAGATTCCGCCAAATTGGCCTCACCTTTAGGTTGGACCACATCCTCATCCCTGATCATCCGCTCATAAGCCTGTAGTTGCTTCATGAGCTCGGTTAGTCCTAACTCCTTTGTCGCCAGATTGTATACGGCCTTAAACCCCACAAAATCTTTAGACAGAGTCTTGAACACCATCTCGATCTGGGTGTTGTAGTCCAACTCAGCACCATTCTCGGCAGCCTCAGCGAAGAATCCCATTAGAGTGATCATATGGTCCTTCACCGGAGTACCCGCCTTTTGCTTAGAGTTCATAATGCTAGTGATAGCGGACTGTCGAGCCAATTTTTCTTGGCCTCCGAACATGTCCTCCAGATTTTCCATGATCTCCCTAGCAACTTGATAAGTCTCATGCTGCTTTTGTAAAGCACTCGTCATGCTAGCAAGGATGTAGCATCGAGCTATCTCATTGGATTCTCTCCAACGATTATAGGCAACCGGGACCTCCTCAAGTGGTGTGTCAGGTTTGGGCCCAGGTGGGCATGGTTCGTCCAGTACGAACTTGTGTCTCTCGCAGTTGAGAACTATTAATAGATTTCTTTTCCAATCTTTATAATTGTCGCCATTCAGTTTATTCTCAGTAAGTATTGAAATGAGGGGTGTCGGTGACATTTTGAACTGAAATAAAATTATACTAGACATCATTACAAAGCCCAAGCAAATATACAGATAATTTAGCAAATAAACATACAAGTATGTTCTTACATGAAACTTGAAAAACATGTAGCATTGCAACGATAATTCTCAGCACCTATTGCCCCAAGCCACCGAGGGGTGGTCATGAAAACAAATAGCCGGAACATGGACCCCGTCCAATTAATATATGTTGCCTTAAATCCTCCAAGGTTAAGACATATATTAATAACCGCTTATTTGGCCACCAGTTTAGTTAACAGAGCTTCTAGGGAAGGTTAATAACTAAACGAGTCTTGAGTGTATAACCATTGTTTACGTAGCCCGATCCACGTCCTACCAAGCCACCGAGGGGTGGTCATGAATAAGATCGTACCCGAACACGTTTTCCACATAGGAGATCCAATCTAGTATACCGGCGGTGGTAAACACCTACTGAGGGGTGTGGTCAGGGCAGAACTGACACGAGGCGTTACCATGCTTTCACATATGGATCAACAATGGAGTCCGTGGGTTTTGTTTGAAACCCTCTCCCACTCAATATTTTGAAAAACATGCAAGTTTTGACAAATTATGTATGATCAATATAGTATGAGCGGCACTCACCTATCCTATATGACATGTAATCAAATATGCATACAAAACATCCATCAATACATATTTATACATCCATGACATATCACAGAAAAAAAAAATTGACAGAATAACCAAGCTATGGTTCCATCCTAGAACAAAGAAAATAAAGATTACAAAATTCCATCCAAAGCATTCTTTGGGTCTTGAATTCTGTTCCGTCTTCTTGTATCCATCTTTATGTAGCCTCTCCATTTATTTCTCATCTCAAGAATTATTTAAAATTTAAATCTCCAAAAATTTAAATTTCAAATTCAAATTCCAAATTCGAATTTCAAATTTAAATTTCAAATTCAAATTTTAAACAATTTTAAACATCATGTGTAATAATATGTAATTTCAAAAATTTCAAATTTTCAATTACATATTTTTAAACATGATTTAAAATTAAATTTCTAATTTAAAAATCAAAATTTTTCGATTTTTTAGACCGTCGTACCGCCGCCTCCGAAGGCGGCAGCCGCCGTGGGCTGCCACCAGCCCCTAAGGGGCTGGCAGCCCACGGCTGCCCCCATGTGCAGCCTTGCCGGGCTGCAGACCCAGCCTGCAACGCCAGGCTGCACGCCCAGGCTGGGCACAGCAGCCGGCAGGCTGCACGCCCAGGCCTTGGGCAGGCCACGGCCACCCTCGGCTGCAGGCTAAGCCTGCGGCCGTGGGTGGTGTTGGCCTGTACAGGGGCTGCCGCAGCCCCATCCTGCCCGAGGGCAGGGGCTGCAGCCCCACCAAGGCCCGTCGGCCTATCCGGAGGGGTCGTGTCTCGATTTTCATGCCATATTCCAATTTACCTATTAGGATCTCCAAAAATTAATTTGAATCCCAATTAAATTGAAATTTTCCACACAATCAAAATTTCAACCTTTAAATCAAATTTAACTTTTGGGAAAAAATAAATTACGGTCTTCAATCTTCAATCTTCAATCTCCTCCAAGAATAATTACATAAAATTTCCTAAACCGTTTCCGGTGTACAAAAATTCTAACCATAAAAATTCTAAGAGACAAAAATTAAAATCCATGGGAAAATTACAGTGTTAATAAACTGCTCCCATGGTTACATAAAAATTCCTAGATACAATTTTTCTAAATTCTAAGGAACCATAACCGGTATAAACAAGCATGCTTATAATAATTCAAAAAACTAAAATAACCACATACTTTATACATAATCCATGATAACAACATAAAGGAACCCTAGAATGCCACTCTCTAAATATCAAATCCATACATAAATAAAAAGACTAAGTAATTATCTAATTTATGTACATGGCATAGTCATGAGATGGCTCTGATACCAATTGTAGGAAAATAAATCGGTAAAAACGTATCAGAGTGGCGCAGCGGAACAATAAAAAATTTTTTAGATCGTTAAATATCTCATGATACCATATACAATAAACCAACAACAATTAAAACTCATACCTCAAGGACGCCAATCTTGCAGGAGGAGAATGACCGGAGGCTTCAACTAACTAGCCTTCTCTACTATTCTCCAATTCCCGAATGGCTGAGTGTGTGGGAACTCTGAACCTCGATCGGTATGCTAGCACTGCTAGTCTTCTTCCGACCACCCAGATCTCTAAAGAACTTTATTGTCACGATGAGCTGTGCAACAATAAGCCTGCTCACCTGAGAGTCTGTGGTCTAAGAGAACTGGAGTGGCAGGACCTCTATTTATAGACCTGCATGAGGTGATTCTCTGAATTTGAATTGGACTAAGAAAAGATATTCTCCCTTATCCATAACCATAAAATCTGAATTTTTCCATGGGAAAATCCCAACAATAAAATTCGGTTTTTTAAGGATAAAACCAATCCAAATCTAAACAAGATTTTAACTAGAATTTTATCTCCCTTTTTCAACCAAAAAATCTGAAATTTCTAGGAGAAAATCTCCTCATAAAATTCGGCCACTTTTAGGATAAGGGAGAATCAAAATTCCACTAGGATTTTTAAGCTTGAATCTTATCTCAACCTTATCTAAAATAACCGAATTTTCCTAGGAGATACACTCCAAATTTTCGACCACTTTTCAGGGAGGAGAGAATCCAAATTCAACTGGGATTGAAACTTGAATTTTTCCCTTTGAACCTTATCCACAAAAACCGAAATTCCATTGAGGATTATCCTCAAAATTTCGTCCACCTTTAGTTAGGATTTAGATTCAAAATTCAAGTAGGATTCTAACAAGATTATCCTCTCCAAATCCAACTCAAATTTCGAATTTCAAACCTTGTGGATTTTCCACAACAAATTCGAATCCCACTTGGACTGTGATTCAAAATTTGAATTTCAAATTTCAAATTCGAATTTCAAATTCAAATTTCAAATTTCAAATTTCAAATTTAAATTTCAAATTCAAATTTCAAATTCGAATTTCAAATTCAAATTTCAAATTCAAATTCAAATTTCAAATTCAAATTTCAAATTTCAAATTTCAAATTTCAAATTTCAAATTTCAAATTTCAAAATTCAAATTTCAAAATCCACAAAACGGTTGTGTTTCAAATTCTTGTTCTCATGGATAATTTTCTACAACTCCAATCCAATCTCAAATAAAATCATGGAAACTTTATTTGGAGTTCGAATAATTGTGTACTCTATTATCCAAAACAAAATCTGAATCCAACCGGAGAGAATCTTGTCTACCATCTTAATCCTGTGTCATCACCATCCATGCATAATAAACTAGCCAATAGCATACACAAATCAATTTGTCAAACGTTAAGGAATTATGTGGAGCTTGTAGAGGGACTGATTGGACATATATAATCGGGCTCCCGCAAATCCATATGATCATCATTCTTTACCGAACAACTCAATCATATGATCACTAGTTTCAGAGTCACGCCACTATAAACCTGAAACTGAACTCCCAATTATATATCATATTACGTAAGCCTGTGACGAGCTACTATCCAATGACCTTGTCATATATGCAAAACCCTCATATGATATCCATGATCAGCTTTAGGTCAAAGTCCGTTTAATCCTACTGATCAGGCTATCTTAAAGTTCCATTATACTACCGAATTAAGAAAATGATTGTTCACCATATGTGAATAAGAAGTCATCCGCCCAGCAGACGACCCAAGGCCTTGTCCATTTTCACATTCAGTATAATGCCTTTAAGAGGATACCTTTAACTCCTTAGAGCTATGATTCCGATATCTGCAAACAAACCCTTCATCATATACAAGTCATGCACCCAACGAACCGGTCTATAAGCTTACTACCTCTGAGACGCTTTAGCCATTGGAACATCAAAGTACACAAGTCATATACATGAGGTAGTTCATTTACTCAGGATTAAGGTTATTGCACAATGAACGTCAAAAGCAGATTGATCCACTCATAGCGGACTACGTAGATCAATCATGCTTTAGTGCCGGTCTAATATGTCACCACCAAGTAACATATCTATGTCTCTACTTGGGAGTCCAGCTCCAGACAGTCAAGACAAACCGTCCCCTCCAAGGCTTTAGACAACATAATAGTCTTAACATGAGTTAGATGCTCGGTCTAACCCCATAGACTACAGACCATAGTTTAGAACACTAACTTTAGAACATTGTCTTCTCGCATACAAAAATCCATTGCATGCAATGTTCTAACAGTTTTAACACAAGCAGTCAGTGAGCCATACTTGCTTACATTTACTTTAACATGTAAATAAGACGAGGACATATAGCAATGTAATGAATAACCTCTATATATAATTTTATTATCCAGTTCAAAATGAATACATCAAAATGTCTCTAATGCTTAGGGCATTTCCTAACAGGGTGTGTAGAAAAAAATAGTTTAGACCACTAACTTTAGAACATTGTCTTCTCGCATACAAAAGTCCATTGCATGCAACGTTCTAACAGTTTTAACACAAGCTGTCAGTGAGCCATACTTGCTTACATTTACTTTAACATGTAAATAAGACGAGGACATATAGCAATGTAATGAATAACTTCTATATATAATTTTATTATCCAGTTCAAAATGAATACATCAAAATGTCTCTAATGCTTAGGGAATTTCCTAACAGGGCGTGTAGAAAAAAATACATGGACGTGTACATAAAGAATTTTTCAATCCGAGAGGTACACGGGCGTGTATTAAGCCGTGTACAGTTACACGGCTACGATAGAAAACAACATGTTCGTGTAAAGTAAACCCGAGAAGTACACGGGCTGGGACATGTACGTGTTTCAGGCCATGTACCACAAACAAAATTTAAAAGTATTGAATTATTAAGTGAAATAAATGTATATTTAAATTGATAATTAAAATAGGGTATTAACGGATAATATTATGTCTGTAGGAACCCAAAGTAGAGATAGAACTGCGGAGGAGTTTCGGAAGTGGACACTAGCGCAGTATTGGTAAGTTCAAGCATTTTCGTGTCTGCAACATGAAATACTGTGTTGATCTATTCTGTACTAGGGGTACACTAGATATAAAATCCTATAAGCATTTGGGGGTTAGTTAGAATAACATGTCCCAAATAATGAGTATAAGTAAGACCTATGGGCAATGGAGGATAGTGACCTTGAAGTGACATATAAGATCACTTGGTCAAGACTATAAATTGAAAGATGGTAATAAAACCATTAAGGCATACCGCCCCTCCAACATAATGGTGGAGGTTTGTTTAAATCCTACGGGGTTATCAGGACTGTGGAGGCTGATGTTCTAAGGTCGCTCTTTAGACCATTCCAGTCAGCGCGCTAATAATCATCGGTACTACCATAAACAGAACTCTAAACTAGAAATCAAATAGAGAATAAACAATCAACAAAATGATAAAAATCATAATTGAGCAAAACCGAAGTTTACGTTAGAGTAATGGAAATTCGGTTAGGATATGTGAATAGTATCCAGTTAGGGTAAAGTGAATAGTAACCAGTTAGGATAACCGGTACTATTCATCGATCAAATGTCAAAATTACTATTCATAGGAGATTGAGTTTTTAGTGTTTTTGAATCGATATGATTCTTACTATGTATGTTTGAACTTACTGAGCTTGTTAGCTCATCAGTTTGTTCATGTTGCAGGTAAGAAACCTGTCCAGTAGATTCCTGGATGGCGGCAGGATGCGAGCGTGTCAAGGGGATAGGAAACTCACCGTGGACTTGGTCCTGCCATAAGTTTTCCGTTGAGCTTTTTGAGTTGAAGAAAATATGTTTGAAAATAAAATATACAGTACAGATATATATTATATATATTGTACTTATTTAAGATATAGAAAAGCCAGTATTGTATTTTACATCGCTTTCTTACTTGGTTTTCGTAAGAAAAAGTATGTATTAAACAAAAAAAAATTTATGGGTGAAATTTTAGGCCCTGATATTTAAGAATTATGAGCAAAAGAGTTTAAAACTAACGACTTGGATTCGGTACACGAACGGTCTTGGTCAGCCGTAGAGTCGATTCATGACAGTTGCGGGTGGTCGGAATTAGGGGACATCACACTCGGCTAGCTCTGTATAATTCTTTAAAGATGGTATTTGATCAGAATATTCTTTTATGACTTGTTGATTTGCATTTAGTGATAAGAAAAATCCATATCACACCCCCCCCCCCCCCCCATAGGGTGTAAGCATTTTCTTTGTGGGCTGGAAGGGTAAAATTATAATTTTGTAATATTAATAAATGGGATAAATATTTAATTTATATTTATTTTGGAAGATGAAATTTGAAATTTAAATTGATTGTATCTGAATTTGAAATTCAAATATGAGATTGATTTGAAATTTGAAAATCTTGTCTTAAATAAATATTTGAAATTTAAAAGATTATCCTATTTAAATTTGAATTTAACAAAATCTTTTCCTTGCACAATAAAGGTGGCATCTATCTTAGATAAGGGTGGAAGACAAGATTTTCTCCTAATTTGAATTTGAATTTTGTTTTGATAAGAGATTACACAATTATTTAAATTTCAAATAAAGTTATTATGAATTTATTTGAATTTGAATTAGAATTGTGGAAAATTATCTATGTGAAAAAAATTCAAAGAATTATAAAGTTTGAAATTTGAATCAAATTTTAAATTACAATTATCCTAAATGGCTAAATTTTTTATGTATAATTTCAAGGGAAGAAATTCAGATTTTTAGTGGATAAAGAAGAAAGAAAAATGTTGTTTGAATCTTGTTTGATTTTTGAATCTCCTCTATCCTTATGTCACTGAATTTTTGAGGGAAAAATAATCCCTTAGGAAGAATTGGTTTTTGCTAGGTGGGAGGAGAGAGAAAAAATGTTGTTTAAATTCTATTTAAATTTTGAATCCTCGATATCCTGTGAAAACCAAATTTTGGAGGGTTTATCCCCTTGGGAAATTCAGATTTTTTTGAGGTTGGTGGAAGAGAGAAAAAATCTATTCTTGGTCCAATTTAAAATTCAAGAAATCATCTCATACAATTTTACAAATAAGGGTTTTGATACTCCTATTTTCTTTGGACCACAAACTCTTAAGTGAGTAGGTTTATTATTGCATAAATCACATGATAATAAATTCTTAGAGATTTAAATGGTCAGAAGGAGACAAGATGCGCTGAGTACCGAACAAGAAAATAGGTGCTCACACATTCAACGTCTTGGAATTTAAGAATGACAGAGAAGGCTAGTTAGTTGAAATCCTTCCTGATGTTGTCCTCTAGCGTTTTTTATGATGACTCTGACATTTAATGTGTTTTCTTTAAAAAGTATATCCAATTGTTAGTAATTTATTATATATGATAACATGAGTTTTAATAATATTTAAAAATTTTTAAAATTTTACTGTATATTTTTTTTTATTTTTTTAACAGCTTTTATAAGCTTCATTTTCCAACTGGCCAGAGAGAAATCAACCGACAAAAATTAGCCCCATCAGCTGGTCAATTGGTTGCAAATATGGCCAACTAGGGGGAAATCAAGCCTGCTACTGGTTGTACTGGTCTAGATGGGATCGCATGCCAGAAATCATGGGCCCAACAGGAGGAGAGATATGTGTGAAGGGAGTAGCAGGGGTGCGTGCAAGAAACGTCAGCTGCCGGGGATGTGGCAACTGCAGAGTGACTAGCGGCTAGCAAATGTAAAAGTGACACGTGGCAGCTACTAGTCACACCTACGGAAGAAAAGAAAAGAAAAGATAAAATAAAAATGAAAACAAGGAAAAAAATTAAAATAAAATAAAAACATAAATGAAAACACAAAATAAAATAAATTCATAATTTAAAATTAAACATTTCCAAGATGAATATTTTGAACTATGGAAATATCTTAAAATTTAAATTATTTAATAAATTATGTAAACAAAAGTGCATTTTTATGCACTTATCATAACCCTCAGCAGCTTAATGATGGTCTATAGCAATTTAAGCACAAGAAAAATCATGTTATGATGAATAAAATTGAGTTAAAACCTCACAAAGCTGTCAAAACACTTTAAATCTCATAGTAACTTTATTTGAAATTAAACAATTGTGTAATCTCTTATCCAATACAAAATCAAATTAGGAGAAAATCTTGTCTTCTAAATCCAAGAGTAGCTAACCCCCTATTAGTGTGCTAGGATAAGATTTTATTCAATTCAAATTCAAATAGAATAATCTTTTAAATTTTAAATATTTATTTAAACAATATTTTCAAAATTTAAATTAATTTCATATTTATCTTTTAAAAGATAAATACAATTAATTTAAATTTCAAATCTTATCTTCCAAAATAAATATTCTTCCAAATTAAATATTTATCTTATTTATTGAATAATATAAAATTACAATTTTACCCCTTGGCACCTCGAAAAAATCGCCCACACCCTGTAAAGGATATGTTAGATTTTTCTCTTCACTAAATATAGAATTGGCAATTCAGGTCATGACATGACAATACGAAAAATGTGGGTTGGGGTTGAGAAAAAGGGTACGGGTTGATTTTGGGTCGAAACCATTTGACACGATCAAAAAACGAGTTAGGTTTAGATTAGCTCGTTCAACACGAGATTGACCCATGATAACTCGTTCAAAATTCGTATCTAATTCAGGTTAACTCGAAATTGATCCGAAATTTATTAATTTAACCTACTAATCTTAAATTAACTCGCATAATCCAAATTAGACCCGTATAACTTGAAAAAGAAAAAAACCTAGCCCAACCATATTTTTATTTTAATCTTAGCTCAATCCAACCCAACACCTTAATCTTAGCTCTCTCTAAGTCTTCTTTCTTTTTCCTTTGATTTTGGACACCTTTTTTTTTTTTCTGGCAGGTTGGTCCATGGGTCGTGTTATGTCAGCTAACCCGAAAGCACACTTGTTGACGGATTGTGCAGGTAGTGTCGTGTCAATCTGCCAACCCGTCAAGTTAGGTTAGGGTTGAGGTTTTTTTTGACCTGGTAGGTCACGGGTCGTGTTCAAGTTGTAATTTTAAATATTCGTGTTGGTTTCAATCTGACACGAACTCGACCTATTAACTCGAATTATCACCCCTAACTAAATACAAGCATACAAGTAATAAAGAATATCCTGATCAATTACTATCTGTTAAATAATTATGCGGAGCTAGTAAAAGGACCAATTTGATTTATATAATGTGGGCTCTAATAATCCTTGTAACTATTATTCTATACCGATTATTAGTTTCAAAATTACACCACTATAAACCTGAAACTATACTTATATACTGTATTACGTTAGCCAGTGATAAGCTATCATTCAATCACCTTATCATATATGCAACATCCTCATATCATATCCATGATCAGCCTTAGATCAAAGTCTGTTCGACCTACTAATCACGCTATTTTAAAAATCCATTATCCTCTCGAACAAGAAAATGATTATTCACCAGATGTCGACTTCCTCAAATCCCTGCAAGTTTGAAAATCCGAGTCCGTGTATCTTATGGGTGTTAGGTTTCCTCCAAAATATACCAGCATATAATCCCTTGTTCTCTTAATATACTTGAGTATATGCTTCATGGCTTGCCAATGCTTGATTTTAGGATTCATTTGATATCGACTCACTATATCTACCGCAAAACAAATATCTGGACGAATGCAAAGCATAACGTATATAAGGCTACCCATAATGGATGCATAAGGGACCTTACTCATACGTTCTCTTTCTTCTGATGTCTTGGGATAATCATCTAATGAAATAGTTAGACCAGTAATGGAAGGTTGTAAACCTTTCTTTGCCTCTTACATTGCATGCTTTTCAATTATTTTATCTATGTATGAAGCTTGGGATAATGCTATTATCTTGTTCTTTCGATCTTTAAAAAGATGAATGCCTGAATATAATTAGCCTCTCCCAAGTCATTCATATCAAACTATTCAAATAATTAAAGTTTGAACAATTATAAGTTTCCTATATCATTCTCAATGAGTAGTATATCATTGACATAGAGTACCAGAAAGACCACTTTTCCATCCTTTATGTTTATAAACACAAGGTTCATTAACATTTTGCTCAAAATCAAATGTTTTGATTGCCTGATCAAATCTGTAGTTCTATAAGTGGGTGCTTACTTTAATCCATAATTGGATCTAAATAACTTGCAAACTTTCCTCTCTTGGCCTTTTGTTACGAACTCTTTGAGCTGTAGCATATAGATACTTTCAGTAAGATGGCTATTCAAGAATGTCATCTTGACGTCCATTTATCAGATCTCATAATCGAGAGCCGCAATAATAAATAGAATAATGCAGATAGACTTCAACATCATAACAGGTAAAAAGATTTCATCGTAATCGACTCCAACTTTTGTGTGTACTCCTTTGCCACAAGTCTAGCCTTGAAAGGTTCAACTTTTCTTTCTACATCCCTCTTTCTTTTGAAGATCCACTCGTATCTAATGGGTTTAATCCCATCTAGTAGGTCATTGTTGATAGCCTGTTTCCAAGATTTAGAATCAGTATCATTTATAGCTTCATTGTAAGTGACCGGATCATCATCATGTTCATGAACTTCGGCCTGATATACCTCAGCATCATATATAAAGAAATTAGGTTTCCTGAAAACCATCCCAATAAATTGAAGCACCCTAAACTATTGATTATTTGTACGTCTTTCACTAGAACTTGGACTTATGTCCAAGACTGAAAACTATGGAGTAGTTCTATCAATCGATAACTACTCTAGTACTACTTCACTTCGAAACTTAAAGTCATTCATGTAACTTTCCTCCAGGAATGTTGCGTCAATTGAGACAATGACCTTTTGTTCCTTGGGTTATAGAATAGACCTCCTTTAGTTTGTTTAGGATATCCTACAAAACATGCATAATTTTGATAGCAGTTCTAACTTCTTCACATCTCTATCTAATACATGTACTAGGCAACCCCATATTTTTATATGTCTAAGAGAAGGCTTCTTGCCACCCTATAATTTGTATGGAGTCTTAGGAATTGATTTACTTGGAACTTGATTCAAAATATAATATGTTGTTTGTAGTGCATATCCCCAGAATGATAATGATAGCGTTGAATAACTTAGCATAGACCGTACCATATCCAACAAGGTCTTTTTTCTCCTTTCAGCTACACCATTAAGTTGTGAAGTACTAAGTGTAGTCAATTGGGAAAAAAATCATATTTTCTATAAGATGTCCTAAAAATTCATCGGAGAGGTATTCGCCACCTCAATCAAATTAAAAAGTTTTTATGGATTTACCCAATTACTTTTTCTACTTTTACAAGGTACTATTTGAACTTTTCAAAGGTTTCGCTCTTATGGTGCATCAGGTACATATATCCATACCTTGAGTAATCATTTGTATAACTGACATAATACTCATACCTTCAAGGTAAGATTCACATTGAGGAAGATATACCTCCTTTAGAGTATCCAAAGGACCATCTTTCATCAATTTTTGAATCTTATCTTGATTAATATGACTAATTCTTAAATGCCAAAAGTACACCTTATTAGAATGAAAAACATTTGACCTTTTAAAGTTATTAACCGGTTCAGTGTCAAGCAGTGAGTACATCTTAGATTTGATCAATTAAAGATTTTCATCTATCCATCCAAAACAAATAAAAGACTTATTTTTATAAATATCAACTTTTTTATTAAAAGAAACTGAATAAGAATCCCTTATTAAACAAGCTACCGATATAAGGTTTCTCCTAAAATCAAAAACATAAAAACAATCTTTTATTAAAATAAACCTAAATTCATCAAAATAAAGATGTATATCTCCCACTGTTTCATCCATTACCAAGCTACCATCTCTAATCTGCAACTAGAGGCTAATATCATGTAGACTTCTCATTTCCACAAACCCTGCAAAGAAACAAAAACATGAGTAGCGGCTCTCGAATTAATGACCCAAATATCGTTCGATTCTTCCAGCAAATAAGCTTCCAAATAAAGAAGATCCTTACTTTCCTTATCCTTGGCGGCTAGGAATTCCTTGCAAGACTTCTTAAGATGGCCTACCTTCCCATAGTGGAAGCACTTGGACTTTTTAAGGTCCTTAGGCTTCTTATTCTTCTTCTTTTTCTTCCCATCCAATACAAGAGGAATAGATGAACTAGAAGCCCCTTGCTTCTTCTTTGATTTCTTTTTGTTCCCGCAGGGTTTAAAAGACTCAACCAAGTTGACCTCTCCCTTGGTCATGATTGGAACCCCATCATTGATCATCTGCTCATAGGCCTGAAGTTGCTTTATGAGCTCGGCAAGTCCTAACTCCCTTGTCGTCAGATTATATACAGCTTTAAACCCCACATAATCCTTAGACAGAGTCTTGAATACCATCTCAATTTGGGTGTTATAGTCTATCTACGCACTGTTGTCAGTAGCCTCAACAAAGAATGCCATCAACATAAGTATATGGTCCTTCACCGGAGTACCTGCCTTCTACCTGAAGTTCATTATACTTATGATAGTGAATTGTTGAGCCAACTTTTTGTAGGAAAAAATCAGTAAAAATGCATCAGAGTGGCATAGTGGAATTACAAAAATTTTTTAAGATCGTTAAATATCTCGTGATGCCATATACAATAAACTAACAACAATATAAATTTATACCTCAGAGAACGCCAACTGTAGAAGGAGAATGATTGGAGGTCTTCAATGAACTAGCATTCTCTACTATTCTCTAATTCCCAGATGGTAGAATGTATGAGTACTCGATTCCTTGACTGGTATGCTAGCACTGCTAGTCTTCTTCCGACCACCCAGATCTCTAAAGAATTTATTGTCATGGTGAGTTATGCAACAATAAGCCTGCTCACCTGAGAATTTGTGGTCTGAGAGAACTGGAGTGGTAGGACCTGTATTTATAGATTGGCATGAGGTGATCTTTTGAATTCGAATTGGATTAGGAGAAGATTTTCTCCCTTATCCACTCACAAAAATCCGAAAATTCTAGGCCAAATTTTAGGGATAATTTTCGGCCACTTTAGGGATTTTTGGAATCCAAATTCAAATAGGATTTTAACTTGAATTTTATCTCCTCACTCATTCAATAAAACCAAATTTCCCTAAGGCCATAAACCTGTCCAGATTCAGCCACTTTAGTGTGAGGAGAACCAAAATTCAAATAGGAATTTCTAGCTTAAATTTTATCTCACCCTTATCCATTAAAAAACCGAAAATCTCCCTTGCTTGAATTTCCGTTGAACCTTATCCACAGAAATTGAAATATCTAGGAAGATTTTCCTCAATAAAATTTTGACCACTTTTAGTTAGGATTAGGATTCAAAATTTAAGTAGGATTCAAACAAGATTTTCCTCTCCTTTATCCAAACCAAAACTGAATTTCATCCTATGAATTATCCAAATGAAATTCGAATCCTACATAGATTGTCATTCAAAATTTGAATTTGAATTTCAAAGTTCAAATTTCAAAATTAAAACTTCAAATTCAAATTTCAAATTTCAAATTTAAATTTCGAATTCAAATTTCAAATTTCAAATTTCAAATTTAAATTTCAAATTCAAATGTCAAATTCGAATTTCAAATTTAAATTTCAATTTAAATTTTCAAATTCAAAATTTAAACAAATTTCAAATTTCAAAATTTAAAATTCAAATTTCAAACTTCGCAAAAAGTTGTATTTTAAATTTTGTTCTCATGGATAATTTTCTACAACTCCAATCCAATCTCAAATAAAATCATGACAACTTTATTTGGAGTTCGAATAATTGTGGACTCTATTATCTAAAAAAAGTTTTGAATTCAACCGGAGAAAATCTTGTCCACCATCCTGATCCTATGTTAACACCATCCACGTAAAGTCAACTAGCCAATAAGCATACACAGATCAATTTGCCATTCATTAAGAAATTATGTGAAGTTAGTAGAGGGATCAATTGGACCGATATAATCGGGCTCCCGTGAATCCATATTATCATCATTCTGTACCAAATAACTTAATCATATGATCACTAATTTCAGAGTCATATCACTATAAACCTGAAACTGAACTCCCAATTATATACCGTATTACGAAAGCCTGTGACAAGCTATTGTCCAATGACCTTGTCATGTATGCAAAACCCTCATATAATATCCAACATCAGCCTTAGGTCAAAGTCCGTTCAACCTACTAATTAGGCTATCTTAATGTTCCATTATACTACCAAATAAGAAAATGATTATTCACCATATGTAAATAAGAAGTCATCTGTCTAGCAAACAACCCAAGGCCTTGTCCATTTTCACATCCAGTATAATGCCTTTAAGAGAATACTCTTAACTCCTTATTAGAGTTATGATTCCAATATCTATAAATAAACCCTTCATCGTATATAAGTCGCGCACCCAACGAACCTGTCTATAAGCTTACTACCACTAAGACGCTTTAGCCATTGGAACATCAAAGTACACAAGTCATATACATGAAGTAGTTCATTTACTCAGAATTAAGGTTATTGCATAATGAACGTCAAAAGCAGATTGATCTACTCATAGCGAACTACGTAGTTCGATCATGCTTTAGTCCTGATCTAATATGTCACCACCAAGTAACATATCGATGTTTTTACTTGGGAGTTTATGCTCTGGACAGTCAAGACAAACCATCCCCACTATGCCTTTAGACAACATAATAGTCTTAACATGAGTTAGATGCTCAGTCTAACCCCATAGACTACGGACCTTAGTTTAGACCGCTTACTTTAGAACATTGTCTTCTCGCATACAAAAGTCCATTGCATGCAACGTTCTAACAGTTTTAACACAAACAGTCAGTGAGCCATATTTGCTTACTTCTACTTTAACATGTAAATAGAATGAGGACAAACAATAATGTAATGAATAACCTCTATTATTAATTTTATTATCCAGTTCAAAATAAATGAAATACATCAAAATGACTTTCATGCTTAGGGCATTTCCTAACATCTCCCACTTGCCCTAAGCAAGTAGATGTGCCATGTTACGCATCCCCATCACCTCGATATGCCTCTTAAAGCTTCTGGCTACCAAAATCTTAGTAAAGGGATCGGTAATGTTGTCCTTAGACGCGATATTACATACATCCACTTGTCTAGTCTCCACGTGCCCTCTAATGATGTGGTACCTCCGATCTATGTGCTTGGTCCTCTTGTGGCGTCGAGATTCCTTTGTGTTGGCAATAGTCCGGTGTTATCACAATAAAGTGTGATAGGCTTGTCAACACCCGGAAGGACCTCAAGATCTCTAAAGAACTGGCAGAGCCAAACCACTTCTTTAGATGTCTCATCCGTAGCCACATGCTCAGTCTCTATTGTAGAGTCAGCTATGCAACCCTGTTTCATGCTCCTCCACACAATGGTGCCTCCTCCGAGCAAGAATACTGATCCTGATGTCGATTTACTTGAATCCTAGCAAATCTAGAAGTTTGATCCGTCTATCCTATGGATGTTAGGTCCCCTCCAGAATACACTAGCATATAATCCCTCGTTCTCTTAAGATACTTGAGTATATGCTTTACTGCTTGTCAGTGCTTGATTTCAGGATTTGCTTGATATCGACTCACTATAACTACTATAAAACATATATCCGGGTGAGTGCAAAGCATAGCGTACATAAGACTACCAACAGTAGATGTATAAGGGACCTTACTCATATACTTTCTTTCTTCCGATGTCTTAGGACAGTCATCCAATGAAAGAGTTAGATCGGCAATAGAAGGTTGTGAACCTTTCTTTGCCTCTTGCATTGCAAACTTTTCAATTATTTTATATATATATATGAAGCCTGGGATAATGCTATTATTTTATTCTTTCGATCTCTAAATAGACGAATGCCTAGAATATAATTAGCTTCTCCCAAGTCCTTTATATCAAACTGCTGGTTCAGCCAAAGCTTGATCGATGATAAATTCCCTACATCATTCCCAATGAGCAGTATATCATCGACATAGAGTACTAGAAAGACCACTTTACCATCCTCAATACGTTTATAAACACAGGGTTCATCAACGTTCTGCTCAAAACCGAATGTTTTGATCGCATGATCAAACCTTTGGCTCCATGAGCGGGATGCTTGCTTTAATCCATATATGGATCTAAGTAACTTACAGACTTTTCTTTCTTGACCTTTTAACATGAACCCTTCAAGCTGTATCATGTAGATACTTTCCTTAAGATGGCCATTCAAGAATGCTGTCTTGACATCCATTTGCCAGATCTCGTAGTCGAGAGTCGCAACAACAGACAGAAGAATACGTATAGACTTTAGCATAGCAACAAGCGAAAATGTTTCATTGTAATTAATTCCAGCCTTTTGCGTGTACCCCTTTGCAACTAGTCTAGCCTTGAAAGTTTCCACTCTCCCTTCCACATCCTTCTTTCTTTTGTAGACCCATTTGCATCCAGTGGGTTTTGTCCCATCCGGCAGATCTACAAGTTTCCAAACAGAGTTGGATTTCATAGAATCCATCTCATTGTTCATGGCCTGTTTCCAAGATTTAGAATCAACATCATTTATAGCTTTATAATAAGTGATCGGATCCTCCTCATGCTCATGAGCCTCGGCCTGGTACATCTCAGCATCATACATGAAGAAATCAGGCTTCCTTGAAACCCTCCCACTACGATGAAGCACCCTAATCTATTGATCGTCTACAGGTCTTTCACTGGAACTCAGACTTGTGTCCAAGACTGAAACCTATAGAGCAATTCTTTCACCTGATAACTCCTCTAGCATCACTTTGCTTCGAGGCTTAAAGTCATCTATGTGACTTTCCTCCAAAAATGTCACATGGGTTGATATAATGACTTTTTGTTCTTTCGAGTTATAGAACATACCTCCCTTAGTTCCCTTAGGATACCCAACAAACATGCATAATTCCGATCCTAACTCCAACTTCTTCGCATTCTGATCTAGTACATATACCGAGCAACCCCATATTCTCATATGTCCAAAGGAGGGCTTCCTGCCACGCCACAATTCATACGGAGTCTTAGGAATTGACATGTTTGGAACTTGGTTCAGAATATAGCACGTCGTTTGTAGTGCATCCCCAGAATGATAACGGCAGCGTAGAATAACTCATCATGGACCGTACCATATCCATCAAGGTCCTGTTTCTCCTTTCGGCTACACCATTCTGTTGTGGAGTACCAAGTACAGTCAATTGGGATAATATCCCATTCTCTATAAGATATCCTAGAAATTCATCGGAAGAGGTATTCGCCACCTCGATCAGATCAAAGTGTCTTTATGGATTTACCTAATTGCTTTTCCACTTCTGCATGATACTCTTTCAACTTGTCAAAGGTTTCACTCTTGCGGTGCATCAGGTACACATATCCATACCTCGAGTAATCATATATAAAGAAGACATAATACTTGTACCCTCCTCGTGCTGCGACGTTCATGGGGCTACATACGTCAGTGTGCACAATTTCTAAGAGTTCCTGAGCCCTAGTACCCTTAGTTCTAAAAGACCTCTTAGTCATCTTACCCTCAAGACAAGACTCACATTGAGAAAGATGTACCTCCTCTAGAGATTCTAGAGGACCGTCCTTCACCAACATTTGAATTCTATCCTGATTAATATGACCAAGTCTTAAATGCCAAAGATACGCCTTGTTAGAGTGAGAAACTTTCAATCTTTTAGAGTTATTTGTCAATTCAATGTCAAGCAGTGAGTACATCTTTGGTTTGATTAAATACAGGTTTCCATCCATCCATCTAGAACAGATAAAATACTTATTTTTACGAATATCAACTCTTTTATTAAAAGAAACTGAATAAGAATCCTTTATTAAGTAAGCTACCGATATAAAGTTCCCTCTAATATTAGGAACATAAAAATAGTCTTTCAATAATATAAACCTAAATTTATCAAAATATAGATGTACGTCTCCCACTGCCTCAGTCACCACCAAGCTACCATCTCCGGTCCACAACGAGAGGCTCCTATCACATAGACTTCTTGTTTCCATGAACCCCTGCATAGAAACACACATGATTAGTGGCACCCGAATCAACAACCTAAGTGTCTTTAGATTCTTCCACCAAACATGCTTCTAAATGTAAAAATTCCTTATCTTCCTTGCCCTTGGCGGCTAGGAAATCCCAGCAAGCCTTCTTGAAGTGACCTACCTTCCCATATAAGAAGCACTTGGACTTTTTAGAGTCCTTGGGCTTCTTATTCTTCTTCTTCTTCTTCCCATCTGAGACAGAAGGATTAGAAGAACTAGAAGCCGTATGCTTCTTATTTGGCCTCTTCCTCTTCCATGAAGGTTTGGAAGATTCTGCTAAATTGGCATCTCCTTTCGGTTGGACCGCATCCCCATCCTTGATCATCCACTCATAAGCTTGGAGTTGCTTCATGAGCTCGGTGAGTTCTAACTCCCTTGTCGTCAGATTACATGCAGCCTTAAACCCCACAAAATCCTTAGACATAGTTTTAAACACCATCTCGATCTGGGTGTTGTAGTCCAGTTCAGCACCATTTTCGGTAGTCTCAGCAAAAAATCCCATTAGAGTGATTATATAGTCCTTCACCGGAGTACCTGCCTTCTGCTTAGAGTTCATAATACTGGTGATAGCAGAATGTCGAGTCAATTTTTGTTGGCCTGCGAACATGTCCTCCAGGTATTCCATAATCTCCCTAGTAACTTAATAAGTCTCATGCTGCTTTTGTAAAGCACTCGTCATGCTAGCAAGAATGTAGCACCAAGTTATCTCATTGGATTCTCTCCATCAAGTATAGGCAACTGGGATCTCCTCAAGTGGTGTGTTAGGTTTGGGCCCAGGTGTGCATGGTTTGTTCAGCACAAACTTGTGTCTCTTGCAACTAAGAACTATTAGCATATTTCTTTTCCAGTCTTTATAATTATCACCATTCAGCTTATTTTCAGTAAGTTTTGAAATGAAGGGTGTCGGTGATATTCTGAACTGAAATAAAATTATACTAGACATCATTACAAAGCCCAAGTAAATATATAGATAATTTAGCAAATAAAATATATAAGTATGTTCCTACATGAAACTTGAAAAACGTGTAGCATTGCAATGGTAATTCTCAGTACCTATTGTCCCAAGTCACCGAGGGGTGGTCATGAGACAAATAGCTAGAACATGGACCCTATCTAATTAATATATGTTGCCTTAAATCCTCCAAGGTTAAGACATATATTAATAACCGCTTATTTTAGCTACCAGTTTAGTTAACAGAGCTTCTAGGAAAGGTTAATAAGTAAATGAGTCTTGAGTGTATAACCATTATTTACGTAGCCCGATCCACGTCCTACTAAGCCACCGAGGGGTGGTCATGAATAGAATCATGCCCGAACACGTTTTCCATATAGGAGATCCAACCCAGTATACCGGCGGTGGTAAACACCTATCAAGGGGTGTGGTCAGGGCAGAATTGACGCAAGGCGTTACCATGCTTTCACATATGGATCAACAATGGCGGTCGTGAGTTTTGTTTGAAACACTCTCCCACTTAATGTTTTGAAAAATATGCAAGTTTTGGCAAATATGTATGATCAATATAGTCTGAGCGGCATTCACCTATCCTATATGATATGTTATCAAATATGCATGCAAGACATCTATCAATACATACTCATCCATCCATGACATATCACAGGAAAAAATAAATGACGGAATAAATAACCGAGCTATGGTCCCATCCTAGAACAAAGAAAATAAAGATTACAAAATTCCATCCAAAGCATTCTTTGGGTCTTGAATTTTGTTCCGTCTTCTTGTATCCATCTTCATGTAGCCTCTCCACTTATTTCCCATCCTAAGAATCATTTAAAATTTAAATTTCAAATTCAAATTTTAACCAATTTAAATTTCATGTGTAATAATATGTAATTTCAAAAATTTCAATTCTTCAATTATATATTTTTAAACATGATTTAAAATTAAATCTAAAATTTAAAAATTGAAATTTTTGTTTTCTTTTTTTCAGACCGTCGGTCCACGGGGCCCGAAGGCCCGCAGCCGCTGTAGGTAGCCCCTAGCCCCCCGGGGGGGCTAGTAGCCCACTGCCAAAGGCTGGGTGTAGCCCTGCCAGCTATAGGCAAGGCCTGCAGCCACAGGCTACATGCCTAGGTGGGCGCAGTAGACCGCCAGGCTACAGGCAACGCCTGCAGCCATTGGCTGTAGCCCAGGGCTTAGGCGGCCCCCGGGTGGGCCACGGCTACCCTTGGCTGCAGGCAAAGCCTGTGGCAGTGGGTGGTGTTGGCCTGGATAGGGGTTGTCGTAGCCCTATCTTGCCCGAGGGCGGGGGCTGTAGCCCCACCAAGGCTAGTGGCCTATCCCGAGGGGTTGGTCCTCGATTTCCGTGTCATATTCCAATCTTCCCATTAGGATCTCCAAAAATTAATTTGAATCATAATTAAATTGGAATTTTTCCACACAAACAAAATTTCAATTTTTTAAATTAAATTTAACTTTTGGGAAAAATAAATTACGATCTTCAAACTTCAATCTCCTCCAAGAATAATTACATAAAATTTCCTAAATCATTTTTGGTGTACAAAATTCCAATCATAATAATTCTAAGAGACTAAAAATTAAAATCCATGGGAAAATTACAGTGATGATAAACCGCTCCTATGGTTACATAAAAATTCCTAGATGCAATTTTTCTAAATTCTAAGGAATCATAACCGGCATAAACAAGCATGCTGATAATAATTTAAAAAATTATAATATCCACATACTACATACATAATTCATGATAACAACATAAAGAAAACCTAGAATGCCACTCTCTAAATATTAAATCCATACATAAATAAAAAACTAACTAATTATCTAATTTATATACATTGCATAGTCATGAGATGGCTCTGATGCCAATTGTAGGAAAATTTTGGTAAAAACGCATTAGAGTGGCACAGCAGAATTACAAAAATTTTTCAAAATCATTAAATATCTCGTGATACCATATACAATAAACTAACAACAATATAAATTCATACCTCAGAGAACGCCAACTGTAGAAGGAGAATAATTGGAGGTCTTCAATGAACTAGCATTCTCTACTATTCTCTAATTCCCAGATGGTAGAGTGTATGAGCACTCGATTCCTTGACTGGTATGCTAGCACTGCTAGTCTTCTTCCGACCACCCAGATCTCTAAAGAATTTATTGTCACGGTGAGTTATGCAACAATAAGCCTGCTCACCTGAGAATTTGTGGTCTGAGAGAACTGGAGTGGTAGGACCTGTACTTATAGATTGGCATGAGGTGATCTCTTGAATTCGAATTAGATTAGGAGAAGATTTTCTCCCTTATCCACTCACAAAAATCCGAAAATTCTAGGCCAAATTTTAAGGATAATTTTCGGCCACTTTAGAGATTTTTGGAATCCAAATTCAAATAGGATTTTAACTTGAATTTTATCTCCTCACTCATTCAATAAAACCAAATTTCCCTAAGGCCATAAACCTATCCAGATTCAGCCACTTTAGTGTGAGGAGAACCAAAATTCAAATAGGAATTTCTAGCTTAAATTTTATCTCACCCTTATCCATTAAAAAACCGAAAATCTCCCTTGGTTTATCCACAAAATTTTCGGCCACATTAAGGAGGGTGATGTGACGCCTTAAATTCTATTTAAGGGTCAATATATAATTTAAATAAAATTAGTGTGCCAAAAATTAATTAAAAATCTTTTGGAAACCCTAGGTTGGTTTCCTAGTCAAATTCTGCTCAAAAAGTCAACAATCTGAACTTCAAAAAGAAACCCTAAAATATTCAGCCATCACTTGGGTTTTTAATTAAAATTTAAATTCCACAAATCCAAGGAGGATTTAAATTCAAATTTCATCCCTTAGATATAAAGAAGAAATTTTGGCCATAAAGTATAGGAAATAAACGAGATTTTTATTTGAATCAAAAGCTAGGTCAAAACTCAATCAAAATTCAAATTATTTTTCCTTAAAAACTAAGGGATAATTTTGGCCACCTAAAGGGAAATAAGAGAGAAAACCCTAGCCTCAAAACAGCACAAAAACTTTCCCTTTTACCCTTAGAAATTTCGGCCAAACAAGGAAGAGAAAGGGAAAGAAAGAAAACCTAGTATAAAAACCCTCTTTTAACTCTCATTCACCCTTCCTTTCACACTCAAAAAATTCGGCCAGCTTTCCCTTCTCTCCTCTCTGAATTTTCTCTCCCAAAACACACCCAAAACAGCAAACAAAACCTATCAAAAGGTAGCTCAAAGATTCAACAATTTTTGAGACAAAAACAAGGTGAGAAATCAAACTTTTTCCTTCCTTCTCCTTTTGGTTTTAAATCCGAATTTTTATATGGTTTTCTCCACTGTTTTCCCTACTGTTTTGAAGACTCTAACACTCACACAAATTCAGCCAAAAAGGAGACCAAGCATCAAAAATAGTGCAGCACAAACAAGGTGTGAATCTCTCTCTCAAACCCTAAAAATTTTGCCTCTTTGTTCCCTTTCAAAAACCCTATTATCACATGTGTAAATTTTATGATTTTTGCCAATTTGATTCTTGGGTTGTGTTAATGACATATAAGTAAGGTTTTCCACAAAATTTCGTGATCATTGGATGAAAATTGAATTGGTTTGAGGCTAATCGAAATTCGGACACAGAAAAACGGAAATCTGGAAAATTACCATATAAACAGTAAATTTGTGTCAGCCATAACTTGAGTTTTAAAAACGATTTTTGAGTGATTCTTGAGCCTAAAATTAAAGTCAAGATGTTCCCTAAATTCCTGCAAAATTTCAGAACCAAACTCATCTGTTTGCCTAGTCAAAATATTTTTCTAATATAGGCGGACAGAACTACCAGTTTTTAAACTGAAACTGAAACCCAGATTTTATGCCTGAAAACAACCCCTCGGTTTTTGGCCTAATTGAATGACCAAATGATGTCTAAAAATTATAAAAATTATATGGAATTAAAGCTACGGATGTCTAGTTTAACATATTAAAAATTTAGAATTTTTGGGATTAAAAATGAATTAATATGGATTTTACAATCAGCCTAGGTCAGTCTGCCCATGTCCAGTAATATCCTATCTTAGAGTTTTTCACAAATTTTTTAAATCCCAAATGTTTATTAAACGTTTTAAAATCTTTTGTAGCACACTAAAATGATTGAATGATTATGTCTAGACCTAGACTGATCATATGTTTTGATTATAGGATTTATTTGACGTTCTTGCTTGATTGGTGGATCACGTTATTGCAACGCTTGTGCGAAAATTGAGGTAGGACATTCTAGCCTTTTCTGGGAGTAGTCAAGTGTTTTAAATTCCCCTGTTTTATCGATGGCATGCTGTTTTCAGTTTATGAAATTATTATACTGTTTTTGGATGAAATAAACGCATGCAAAGTGTTTTGTATTAAATGTGTATTTTAAAGCGTGTTTTGATTAATGGCATAATATAACTTGGTAAATACCATCTTTTGAATAATCCGGTGAACATAATTGAGCTCTAGTTCACGATCATTGTAAATGATGCGTGCGTCCCAGAGTTGACGCCATGGGGGAAGGTCCCTAAACCTGCGCAGGGCCGTTCGGCCTATTTAGACCGTAACGAGATGATCTAGGATAAATTCAAATTTGAGGCACGTATATTATAGCTACGACAAGTCCTCACTCATAATATGATGGTTGTTTTAATGATTTATTATTTTAATATTGGGGCACGTATATTGCAGCTACGCTAAGTCCTCAGCAGAATAAAACTTGCATTAAAAATGTTTTTCACGAAATCGTTGATTATTTTTTTTGTTATGATTATTATGTCATGTATTTTTTTTAAATTGTTGATTATTTTTGGAAATGAATATTATGCCATATTTTTAAATGTTATCTGTTAACCCACCTTTGTTTCTGTCCTATTGAGCCAGCGCTCACGTCCCTTTTTCTTTGTGATTTCGAAATGACTACTTCCAGGTACGGGAGGTAGCAGTTCCGAAATTCGTTGAGATATCCGTTACTACCGAAGATGATGCTATCCGTTTTCTCCATCTTCTTCTTTCTGTTTCTCGTTCTGATGTAATGAGACTTTAAGTTTGTACTTTATTTCACGTTATTCAAATTTCATGCTTGGGAATATTTTATGGTTGGTAATTTCTTTTGAAAACCGATTTTGTGTTTGACTTCCGCATTAAAAAGCATTTATTTTTTCCTTTATTTTTATTTTGTGGTTATGATGCTACTTTATAATTAGGCTTAGCTAAATTATAATGTTGACCCGTTGTTTTTGTAATAAATGTTTTCCTTAAATCTCGGGTTGATATTATGATTTGGCTGCCGTGTCACGTGTCTAAATTTTGGGCCGTGACAGGTGAGAATCAAAATTCAACTAGGATTTTCTTGCTTGAATTTCCCTTGAACCGTATCCGCAAAAACCGAAATATCTAGGAAGATTTTCCTCAACAAAATTTTGGCAACTTTTATTTAGGATTAGGATTCAAAATTCAAGTAGAATTCAAATAAAATTTTCCTCTCCTTTATCTAAACCAAAACTGAATTTCATCCTATGGATTATCCACATGAAATTCGAATCCTATATGCATTGTGATTCAAAATTTGAATTTGAATTTCAAAGTTCAAATTTCAAAATTTAAACTTCAAATTCAAATTTCAAATTTAAATTTCGAAGTCAAATTTCAAATTTCAAATTTCAAATTTAAATTTCAAATTCAAATGTCAAATTCGAATTTCAAATTTAAATTTAAATTTTAAATTTCAAATTCAAAATTTAAATTTCAAATTTCAAATTTCAAAATTCAAATTTCAAACTCCATAAAAAGTATACATGACAGAAACATCTTTAAGTGGTGCATCAGGCCAGGGCCCTAGTGGGCATGATTTATCTAGTACGAACTTATGTCTCTCGCAGCTAAGAACAATTAGCAAATTTCTTTTCCAATCTTTATAATTGTCGCCATTTAGTTTGTTTTCAGTCAATATTAAGATTAGAGGCGTCGATGACATTTTGAGTTGAAACAAAATGTAAAAGAACATTATCATAAAGCCCAAGTAAATATACAGAAATTTAGTAAATAAAACATACAAGTATATTCCTATATGAAATTTGGAAAAAAATCATGTAGCATTGCAATGGAAATTCTCAACATCTATTGCCTCAAGCATCAAGGGGTGGTCATGAGATAAATAGCCGGAACATAGACCCCTTCCAATCAATATTTGATGCCTTAAATTCTCCAAAGTTAAGACATATATTAATAACCATTTATTTTAGCCACCAGTTTAACTAACAGAGTTCTTAGGGAAAGTTAATAATTAAATAAGTCTTGAGTGTATAATCATTATTTACATAGTTTGATCCACGCCCTATCCAAGCCATTAAAGGATGGTCATTAATACAATCATGCCCAAACACGTTTTCCACTTAGAGGATCTAACCTAGTATACCTGCGGCAGTAAACACCTATCGAGGAGTATGGTTAGGGTGGAACTAATGCAAAGTATTACCATGCTTTCTCATATGGATAAACAATGGAGGCCGTGGGTTTTGTTTGAGACCCTTTCCCATTCAATTTTTTTAAAAACCTATAACTTTTTGTAAAATATGTATGATCAATATAATTTAAGTGGCATTCTTCTATCTTATATGATATATTATCAAATATGCATACAAATTATTTATCAATACATATTCATCCATCTATGACAAAACATAGAATAAATAAATAATGAAAAATTAAATAACCTAGCCATAGTCCCATCCTAAAAAAAAAAATTAAAGATTATAAAATTACATCCAAAGTATTCTTTGGGTCTTAAATGTTGTTTTATCTTTGTGTATCCATCTTCATGTAGTTCCTTTATTTATATTTCATCCCAAAAATTATTTAAAATTGAAATTTTCAAAATTCAAATTTTAAACAATTTCAAATTTTATATATAACAATATGTAATTATAAAATTTAAATTTATAATTACAAAAATTTATACACAATTTGGAATTAAATATCAAATTTAAAATTGAAAAAAATACAAACCTCAACCCTATAGGCCATGGACTCGAAGGCCTACAACACAAGAAGGGCCATGACAGCCCATAGCCTGCCTGGCCGCAGGCTCACTAGCATGCACCTGGGTGTAGGTCAAGCCTGCAAGCTACCTTAGTCGCAGGCCACCTGCCTGCACCTAGGCGCTGGTAGGTCTGTTGGCCAACTGGGTGGGCTGCCTGCCATACCTACTACCGGGTCCACTATCTCACCGGCCCTTCAAGGTTGGTACCAAGATAGGGTCCAAGGTCCGTTCCTTTTTCTGTCATATTCCTAATTCGTCTATTAGGATCTCCAAAAAAAAAATTTTGAATCCTAATTAAATAGGGAATTTTTGCACAAAAGAAATTTTCAATTATTAAATTAAATTTAATCCTTGGGAAAAATAAACTATGCCTTCAGTCTTCATTTTGACCATGAATAATTATATAAAATTTCCTATACTACTTTTTAGTGTACAAAAATTCTAAAATTCGAACAGATAAAAAATTAAAATCCATGGGAAAATTACGATGATGATAAACCGCTCTTATGGTTAAATGAAAATCTTAGATACAATTTTTCTAAATTCTAACGAACCATGGCCAGCAAAATTAAGCATGTTTATAATAATTTTAAAAAGTAAAAATAATTACATACATCATACATAATATATGATAACAATAACAATAATAATAATTATGAGTAAGTGAATCACTTCATGTGTATAACTTGTGTAATTTGATGTTCCAAAGGTTAAAGGTCTAAGATGTAATAAGCTTATAAATTGGTTCGTTAGGTATATGACTTGTATACGTTGGAGGGTTTATTTACAGATATAGGAATCATAGCTCTAATGAGGAGTAAAGGTTATCCTCTTAAAGGCATTATACTAGAAGTAAAAATAGACAAGACTTTTGGTCGTTTACTTGGCTAATGGCATCTTATTCACATATGATGAATAATCAATTTTTAATCGGATGTATAATGGATCTTTAAGATAACTTGATCCATAAGGCGAATGAATGTTGACCTAAGATTGATCAAGGATATGTAGGAAAAAACGTAATACATGCGTGGCGAAATTTTAAAAATTTTTTAATATCTTTTAAAAACTTGTGTTGCCATATACAATAAATTATTCAACGATCATTATACCTTTAGAAGAAACCACTAGAAACATCAGAGGATGTGAATGAGGGGTTTCAACCAACTAGCATTCTCTACTATTCTCCAATTCTTAAACAGTGGAGTATGTGGACACTCAATTCCTCAATCGATATTCCAGCGTGGCTTGTCTCCTTCCAACCACCCAGATCTCTGAGAAATTATTATTATTAGTAAGATATATAATAATAAATTCACTCATTTAAGAGTCTGTGGTCTAAAGAAAATAGGAGTCTTAAAGGCTCTATTTATAAATTTACATTAGGTGACTTTGAAAATTTTGAATTAAACTAAGAAAAGATTTTTCTCTTTCCTCTCCACACTAACCGTTCATATATCAGTTTTAGGTCAAATTAAGGCTGTCTTGGCCATTAATCCGACACTGCGTTTTCCACTATTCCACAAATCTTGTAATTTTGTCTACATGAATAATTTTCCATAACCCAATTTAAATTTAAATAAAATCATAGCACCTTTATTTGAAATTTAAATAATTATGTAATCTCTTATCCAAAACAAAATTCAAAGTCAAATTAGGAGAAATTCTTCTCTTCCAAATCTCTAGAGATAGATGCCACCTATATTTGAGCTAATACAAGATTTTGTTTAATTCAAATTCAAATAGGATAATTTTTTAAATTTCAAATATTTATTTAAACAAGATTTTCAAAATTCAAAATTATCTTATATTTATCTTTAAAAAATAAATACAATTAATTTAAATTTTAAATCTCATCTTTCAAAATAAATATTCACCTAAATTAAATATTTATCCCATTTATTGAATGATAAAAAATTATAATTTTGCTCCTGACACCTAGAGAAAAACGCCCACACCTGGAATGGGTAATTGAGAATTTTTCTGTTCACTAAATGCAAGAATACAAGCAATAAAGAATATCCCAATCAACTACTATCCATTAAGGAATTATGCGGAGCTAGTAAAAGGATCGATTAGACATATATAATAATGGTTTTAATAATCTATGTAACAATTATTCTATACCAGATAAACCTATTATAATTATTAATTTTAGAATTATACTACTATAAACCTGAAACTGCACTCCCAGTTATATACAGTATAACATAAGCTAGTAACATGCTATCGTATAATGACCTTGTTGTAGGAAAAATCAATAAAAATTGCATAATAGAATTACAAAATTTTTTTAAGATCGTTAAATAACTCGTAATGCCATATACAATAAGTTAACAACAATCAATATACCTTCAGAGGAAATGCCAGGAATGTCAGAGGAAGTGACTGGAGGGCTTCAATGTGACAAACCAAAGAATCTTAATAGTGTTACCTAGGTTAAACTAGGGTTTTTCTAAGACTTTTTGTGAATAAGAATGTATGAGAACACTGTATTTGTAAATAACAAATAATAGTATTAATAGAAATAAATAAATATTTTGGAGGATTTAAATCTCCAAAAATGGTCAAAGAATAAAGTTCATGATTGAGAAAGTAAATTCGTACCAAAACGCTCAAAATGAAATGGTTTCGATATCCGAAAAGAATATAGATATAAAGAAATGGCAAGTCAAAGCAAAAATAAGATAAAATAAGTGTTTTAGAGTTTTTAAGAATTTTCAGATTAAGTTAGATCGAACTGATAGCATGGATGGTTAGAAAAGTCCTCCGGTATACTCCCCTAGAAATCTCGTCACTTTCGGAAAAATGAGGATGCCATTTAGAAATTGAAAACCCCAAGAGATTACCTTAGGTAAACCAAGAATCGGGAAAAAGACGAAAAATTACAGTTTTGAGTTTTAGGCGAACCAGAGTGAATTACGGAAAACCGATGCACGGACAGCCTCAGAAACTCGTCTACGCCATTTCGATGCAAAACCGTTCTGTTTGAATTTTAGTCAAAAAGTTTGACCGAAATAATTATGTGGAGTCAAAGATTAGATGAGAAACATTGAATGGATGTAAGATTATATCAAGATCCAAGGGCTAGGGCTTAAAGTCACTTTGATCCAATGGTTAGGATGCAAAGTCAACATAAAAAGTCAAGGAAAGCTTAGCAAATTTCCAAGAAAATTCTAGGGCATATTATGTGGTGGATTTTTATGGGAAAATCAGAAAAAAAAAATCTACCAATTTTCTTTTCATTTCAAAACAGCCCTTAAAGATTGCAAAAATTACACAAAAAGCTTACAAAAATGCCCCCAAAACATTTGCTAATTGGTCCCTCATCTCTTTGGCTATAAAGCACACGATTTTGGCCATGAAAAACTAGAAAAAAAATTTGTATTTTTCTACCTCCAATCAGCTGTGAGCTTTCTCACCATAGCCAAGTTAATTTCTTCAAAACATTTTCACAAGAAAGTGTGTAGAATCCATCCCAAGCATCAAGAGATCAACAAAGCAAGGTAAACCCTCCTTTTTCCAAGTTTTCTTCTCATTTTCTTTGTTGAAAAACCGTGGGAATCTAGTGGATTTTGGGATGAAATTTTGATGGTTGTTTCATTGGTTTTGTCTTAGAAAAACAATGTTAGCAAGTGATGAACTAAAGCCATGAACTAAGGTGCAAAAATTGAAATTTCCATGTTGGTTTCTCACCAAAATCCTTGGGATTCTAACCTCTTTTGTGTTGGATATTAAGTGTAGATTTCAGTTGGTTTTCGCTTAAAAGAATGTTAATTGTATAAGGCTAAAACAAGTAATGATTAAGGGCATGAAAAAAATCAAGTTTAGTGCATGTTTTGCTCACAAAATCCGTGAGCTATTCATGGCATGGAAGGGTGAAATTTTGATGTAAACTTGGTTGGTTTTTGATGTTGAAAAACATGTGGAAATGTGATGAAAGAAAAGCATGAAATGGAATTGAAAAACATAAACTTTATGCTTGTTTTTCTATGGAAAATCCGTGGCCTTCCAAGGGTATGATGCATGAAATTTTGTGATGAGTTAGGTTAAATTTTGTGTGATAATAGATATGTGTTGATGTGGAAAATGAATAGTGAAAAATGAAGTTTTGAAACAAAATTCTTGTTTAAGATTTTCTCAATAAAAATCGTGTATAGGTTGTAGGTAAAAAGGTTAAGTTGGTTTGATATTGTTAGGAAATGCCCTAAGCATTAGAGACATTTTGATGTATTTATTTTGAACTGGATAATAAAATTATATATAGAGGTTATTCATTACATTACTATCTGTCCTCGTCTTATTTACATGTTAAAGTAAATGTAAGCAAATATGGCTCCCTGACTGCTTGTGTTAAACAGTTAGAACGTTGCATGCAATGGACTTTTGTATGCGAGAAGACAATGTTCTAAAGTTAGCGGTCTAAACTATGGTCTGTAGTCTATGGGGTTAGACCGAGCATCTAACTCATGTTAAGACTATTATGTTGTCTAAAGTCTTGGAGGGGACGGTTTGTCTTGACTGTCTGGAGCTGGACTCCCAAGTAGAGACATAGATATGTTGCTTGGTGGTGACATATTAGACTGAGACTAAAGCGTGATTGATCTACGAAGTCCGCTTTGAGTGGATCGAGTTGCTTTTGACGTTCATTATGCAGTAACCTTAATCCTGAGTAAAAGGACAGCTTCATGTATATGACTTGTGTACTTTGATGTTCCAATGGCTAAAGCGTCTCAGAGGTAGTAAGCTTATAGACCGGTTCTTTGGGTGCATGACTTGTATACGATGAAGGGTTCATTTACAGATATCGGAATCATAGCTCTAATGACTAGTTAAGGGTATCCTCTTAAAGGCATTATACTGAATGTGAAAATGGACAAGGCCTTGGGTCATCTGCTGGGCGGATGACTTCTTATTCACATATAGTGAATAATCATTTTCTTTATTCGGTAGTATAATAGAACTTTAAGATAGCCTGATCAGTATGATTAAACGAACTTTAGCCTAAGGCTGATCATGGATATCATATGAGGGTTCTGCATACATGACAAGGTCATTGGACGATAGCTTGTCACAGGCTTACATAATACGGTATATAATTGGGAGTTCAGTTTCAGGTTTATAGTGGTGTGACTCTAAAATTAGTGATCATATGATTGAGTTGTTCGATAAAAGAATGATGATCATATGGATTTGCGGGAGCCCGATTATATATGTCCAATCAGTCCCTCTACTAGCTCCACATAATTCCTTAACGTTTGGTAAATTGATTTGTGTATGCTATTGGCTGGTTTATTATGCATGGATGGTGATGACATAGGATTAGGATGGTAGACAAGATTCTCTCCGGTTGGATTCAGATTTTGTTTTGGATAATAGAGTACACAATTATTCGAACTCCAAATAAAGTTGTCATGATTTTATTTGAGATTGGATTGGAGTTGTAGAAAATTATCCATAAGAACAAGAATTTGAAACACAACTATTTTGTGGATTTTGAAATTTGAATTTTGAAATTTGAATTTTGAATTTTGAATTTTGAATTTGAAATTTGAATTTGAAATTTGAATTTGAAATTTGAATTTGAAATTTAAATTTGAAATTTGAAATTTGAATTTGAAATTCGAATTTGAAATTTGAAATTCAAATTTTGAATCACAGTCCAAGTAGGATTTGAATTTGTTGTGGAAAATCCACAAGGTTTGAAATTCGAATTTGAGTTGGATATGGAGAGGATAATCTTGTTAGAATCCTACTTGAATTTTGAATCCAAATCCTAACTAATGATGGACAAAATTTTGAGGATTATCCTCAATGGATTTTCGGTTTTTGTGGATAAGGTTCAAGGGAAAAATTCAAGTTTCAATCCCAGTTGAATTTGGATTCTCTCCTCCTTGATAATGGCTGAATTTTTGGAGTAAATCTCCTAGGAGATTTTCGGTTATTTTGGATAAGGATGAGATAAGATTCAAGCTTGAAAATCCTAGTAGAATTTTGATTCTCCCTTATCCTAAATGTGGCCGAATTTTTTGAAGAGATTTTCTCCTTGGAATTTTTGGATTTTTTGGTTGAAAAGGGAGATAAAATTCTAGTTAAAATCTTGTTTAGATTTAGATTGGATTTATCCTAAATGGCCGAATTTTATTGTTGGGATTTTCCCTTGGAAAATTCAGATTTTATGGTTGTGGATAAGGGAGAATATCTTCTCCTAATCCAACTCGAATTCAGAGAATCACCTCATGCAGGTCTATAAATAGAGGTCCTGCCACTCCAGTTCTCTTAGACCACAGACTCTCAGGTGAGCAGGCTTATTATTACACAGCCCACCGTGACAATAAGTTCTTTAGAGATCTGGGTGGTCGGAAGAAGACTAGCAGCGCTAGCATACCGATCGAGGTTCAGAGTGCCCACACACTCAGTCATTCAGGAATTGGAGAATAGTAGAGAAGGCTAGTTGGTTGAAGCCTCCGGTCATTCTCCTCCTGCAAGATTGGCGTCCTTGAGGTATGAGTTTTTAATTGTTGTTGGTTTATTGTATATGGCATCATGAGATATTTAACGATCTAAAAAATTTTTATTGTTCCGCTGTGCCACTCTGATACGTTTTTACCGATTTATTTTCCTACAGATATGTTATGGAATGAAACAACGTGTAAATTATGAATTAAACCGAGCCTAAAAATGAGAAAGAACGGGTTGAAATCCCGTTAGAAATGCTTAGGTTTTAATGGAAAATTTTACATAAAAAGTTTGTAACTTTTACATAAAATTAGGTTTGTGGTATAGTACGTGGCAGGATTAAATAGGTTAGATGGTTTCGAGGCGTTTCCTAAACGCTGAGAACCTAGAATTTTAGCGGAAATGCTGCCGAAAATTTTATAACGGCACGAAGGGAATTTTAGGAAACGAGGGGTAAATTAGGGTCAAGAATTGAAAAACCCAAGCCCCTCGGAGACCTAGGCTCGAGGAAGGGCAATAGACGATTTTAGAAGTTGTGAAATGCCCATTTGAGATCCCGAGAGGTTAGAAAAATGAGAAACGACCCCAAGGGTTGGAATAGTACCACCCGAGAGTCGGGTGAATAGTAACCTGAGCATTTCGGTAAGAAATGTCGTAAAAGCTCGATAAGACCTAAGAAAAGTTATTTTATGATTTTTGGGACTAGAAAACCTAATTAAAACGCTAAAATGAAATTTTACGGTCTAAGGTCCCGTCAAGGGTAAAATGGTCATTTCGATCGAAAATTTTAGAAAGGTCAAAAGAGGAGCATTGAACCCCCTAGATGGTCATTTTATGACTTTTGAGCTTAGAAAGGCTAATCTAAGCAGTAAAATAAAATATTCACAGTCAAAGTTAAAATACTATTCATAATGAATAGTACTATTCATAGTCAAAGTTACTATTCATCACTTTGATCAAAATTTTTGAAGTGCTCGGAAAAGATCGTTAGAGCCCCAGAAGAACCTAAATAGGATTTTAATGGTCAAAATCAAAATTTAAGTCTAAGAAACAGAGAAAAATCCCACTAAGAGCAAAACGGTTATTTTGTCAAAAGTTAAGGGTAAAATGGTCATTTTGTAAAAAGATTCCAAAAAGGTCTAAATAGGATCGTTCAGGCTTTAAATGCTGTCATAAGGTTTTAATTAATTTTTTAAAAGCCAAAGTTCAGATTTTAGTAGAACGAAAGCTATTTAATAAAAATGTAATTAACCGACGACATTATTGTCTAAGGAAACCCGACCGGAGATGGGCACAGGAATTCAAAAGACCCGAGAAAGCTTACTTTAACACAAACACTATAAGTACAGACATTTAAATGTCTACGCACAAACTGACTTACCATAAAATTAAGTTTATATATAAGTTATATATGTGGTGGCATGATAATCTAACATGTTCACAAAGTCAGAAAAGCATGAAAAAAAAAAACTAAAGTATAGAAAGATAAATATAAGCAAGATAATAAGATTGAAAATGTAAGGTTGGCGTACCGGCCTCTCCAGATGTGAGGTTTAAGAATAGCCTCCACCCCAGAAGTGTGGTGCTACTGCAAGAATAAGGTAGTTAATGGCTTAATGTGCTACCCCAAGTGTGGTAGTGCAAAGATTGACCTTGGGGTTGATTGGTGGGTCGCTCCCCCTTCCCCTACTGGTCTGCGCACATTAGGTATATCCAACCATGGGCCCACAAGTGAAAGATGAAGAAAGAAAAGAAAAGAAAAAGAAAAGAAAAGAAAGAAAAGAAAAAGATAAAATAGAAAGAACAAAGAAATCATAAGAACAGAAAATAGACACATATAAAAGACTAACCTTAAGTGTTATGCATAAATCATGTTTTATCTCCATGTTTGTACTTACTGACCTTTAGCTTACAAGTCTGTTTAGGATGTAGGTAACAATGGTAAGCACCCTGCATTATGAAAAAAGAGTTGAAGGACTGGCAGGCAGATTCCCACAGTGTCATGGACAGGTTATGGATCAGCTTCTTACTACTTTGATTTGTACAATAATAAGCCTGCTCACTTGAGAGTCGGTGGTCTAAAGTGAACTGAAGTGGAAGGACCCCTATTTATAATCATGTATGAAGTGATCTCTTGAATTTTGAATTGGACCAAGAGAAGATTTTCTCTCCCAATTTTTTATCAAAAAATCTGAACTCTCCTAAGGGAAAATCCCCCTAAAGAATTCGGCCCCTATATGGATTTTTGATTCAAAATTCAAACATGATTTTTAACTTGAATTTTGTCTCCTCCAGGCTTTCTAAAATCGATTCCCTCTAGGCCTTGATCATGACTAGATTTGGCCATTTCCAAAGGAAGGAGAATTCAAAATTCAAATAAGATTTTATCTGAAATTTTCTCCCTTCCTTATCCATAAAAACCGATTCTCCCAAGGGTGAGATTCCCTTCAAAAATTCGATTACACCTTATGAGGGAGAGATTCGAAATTGAAATAGGATTGAAACTTGAATTTTTCTTCTTCCTTATCCACACAAAAAACCAATTCTCTCTATGGATAAACTTGAAAATTTTGGCTACTTTTTATGCAAAGGAGGATTCAAAATTGAAGTAAGATTCAAATAAGATTTTCCTCTCCTTTATCCACAAGAAAACGGAATTTCTTCATGTGGAATTATCCACAAAAAAATCAGTTGCTTTCTAGGTATGTGATTCAAAATTTGAATTCAAATTTCAAACTCTACAAATATTTGAATTTTGAATTTTATCCTTATGGATAATTTTTCACAACTCTAATTCAAATTCAAATAAAATCATGACAATTTTATTTGAAATTTGAATAATTGTATAATCTCTTATTCAAAACAAAATTCAAATTCAAACAGGAGAGAATCTTATCTTCCACCCTTATCCTATATGGACACCACTTCCTTTTGTGCAAAGATAAGATTTTGCTCAATTTAAATTCAAATAGGATTCAAATTTCAAATATTTATTTTAAGACAAGATTTTCAAAATTCAAATCAATCATATATTTGAATTTTAAATTTGAAATTCAAATATAATTAATTTGAAATTCAAATCTTAGCATGCAAAATAAATATTAACAATTATTCATCCTATTTATTGAATAATATAAAATTATAATTTTGCCCCTTCAGTGCATTGAGAAAATGCCTACACCCTGTGGAAGGGTGATTCAGATTTTCTCTTCACTAAATGCAAGACAACAAGCCAATGAATATGCCCTAATCAATTTGCCATCCGTTAAGGAATTATGCGGAGCTAGTAGAGGGACCAATTTAACATATATAATTGGGCTCTCGTAAATCGATGTGATCATTGTTCTAAACGAATAACTCAATCACATGATCACTAATTTCAAAGTCACACCAATATAAACCTGAAACTGAACTCCTAATTATATATGGTATTATGAAAGCCTGTGATAAGCTATTGTTTAATGACCTTGTCATATATGTGTAACGCTTATATGATATTCACGATCAGTCTTAGGTAAAAGTCTATTCAACCTATTGATTAAGCTATCTTAAAGTTCTATTATACTACCGAATAAGAAAAAGATTATTCACTATATATAAATAAGAAGTCATCTGCCAAGCAGATGACCCAAGGCCTTGTCCATTTTCACATCCAGCATAATGCCTTTAAGAGGATACCCTTAACTCTTTATTAGAGCTATGATTTTAATATCTCTAAACAAATCCTCCATTATATACAAGTCATGTACCCAATGAACCGGTTTATAAGCTTACTGCCTCTGAGACGCTTTAACCATCAAAGTACACAAGTCATATACATGAAGCAGTTCATCTACTCAGGATTAAGGTTATTGCATAATGAACATCAAAAGTGACATGATCAGCTCAAGCAGACTATGTAGATCAATTATACTTTAGTCCCAGTCCAATATATCACCACTAAACAACATATCTATGTCTCTACTCGAGAGTTAAAGCTTCAAACAGCTAAGATAAACTGTCCCCATTTGGCTTTAGATAACATAATAATCTTAACATGAGTTAGATGCTCAGTCTAACCCCATAGACTACGGACCATAGTTTAGACTGCTTACTTTAGAATGCTGTCTTCTTGCGTACAAAAGTCCCTTGCATACAGCATTCTAACAGTGTAACACAAGCAGTCAATGAGTCATATTTGCTTGTATTTACTTTAACATGTAAATAAAATGAGGACATACAACAATATAATGAATAACCTCTAAATATAATTTTATTATCCAGTTCAAAAAAGTTAAATGCATTAAAATGCCTTTCCCGCTTAGGGTATTCCTAACAATCTCTCACTTGCCCTAAGCCAGTAGATGTACTATGTTTCGCATCCCCATAACCTTAACATGCCTTTTAAAGCTTCTAGCCACCAAAGTCTTAGTAAAGGGGTTGGCAATGTTGTCCTCGGACGCGACCTTGCATACACCCACTAGTCCTGCTTCCACGTGCCCTCTTATTATGTGGTATCTCCGATCTATATGCTTTGTCCTTTTGTGGTGCCTAGATTCTCTTGTGTTGGCAATAGCCGTGCTATTATCACAATAGAGTGTGATAGGTTTATCAACACCTGGAATGACCTCAAGGTCTCTAGAGAACTTGAAGAGCTAAGCCACCTCTTTGGATGCCTCAATAGTAGCCATATACTCAGCCTCCATCATAGAGTCAAAAGTGTAACCCTATTACAGGCTCCTCCATACAATGGCACCTCCTCTGAGGAAGAACACTGATCCTGAAGTTGACTTCCTCAAATCCTTGCAAGTCTGGAAATCTGAGTCAGTGTATCCTACGAGTGTTAGGTCCCCTCCAGAATATACGAGCATATAATCCTTCATTCTCTTAAGATACTTGAGTTTATACTTCACGGCTTGCCAGTGCTTGATTCTAGGATTCGCTTGATATTGACTCACCATACCTACTGCAAAACAAATGTTTGAGCGAGTGCAAAGCATAGTGTACATAAGGCTACCCACAGTGGATGCATAAGGGACCTTACTCATACGCTCTCTTTCTTCTGATGTCTTTGAGTAGTAATCCAATGAACGAGTTAGACTAGCAATAGAAGGTTGTGAACCTTTCTTTGCCTCTTGCATTGCATATTTCTCAATTATTTTGTCTATGTATGAAGCCTAGGATAATACTATCATTTTGTTCTTTTGATCTCTAAAGAGACGAATGCCTAGAACATAATTAGCTTCTCCCAAGTCCTTTATATCAAACTGTTGGTGTAACCAAAATTTGACCGATGATAAGTTCCCTACATCATTCCCAATGAGCAGTATATCATCGACATAGAGCACCAGAAAGACTACTTTTCCATCCTTGATACGTTTATTGTGACAACCGGGAAATTTTATCATTCTCGAAAAGTTGGTACATAGAATGTACATGATGAATTTCATGTTTAAAATGTGAAATATAGTGATTTTATATGTATATGCATGTGTGTCATACGCAGTATCAAGAAATTGGTCAAGATGGCCTTTTCTTGATATAAAACTGATATATCTAGATTTAGTATGCTCAAATTAGTTAATTGAGCATAAAAAGTAAATTTTGACCGGGAAACATGTAGTACCAGAAAATTGGTCAAGATGACCTTCAATAAAGTTGAAACTGATAAATTTGGGCTCAGCATGTCCAAATTAGTCAGTATAGCCTATCAGCATACTCAAATTAGTTAATTGAGCACAAAGGTAATTTTTGACCGGGAATTCGCAGTACCGAAAACTGGTCAAGATGACCTCAGATGGAAATGAAACTGATATATTTGGGTTCAGCACGTCCAAATTAGTTAAGATAGCTCATGTTGAAATTTTTGAAAATAAAGTATATAAAAGGACGAAAAATCAGAAATTTCAAAATAAGCCCTCAAAATTTTCACACTCTCTCATTTTCTCTCCCACACCGTCGGTGAACAGTAATCGACAATCGGAATCGGTGTCCGTTTTTGACACCACCGATCTTGTTGGAAAACTCTCACCGAGCTGAGTCCAACGGTGAGCTGAGTCGACGGAACCGACGTCAGAGCACGCCACACGCGCCGTCCAAAGCTGTTGGCTACCAAAATATTCGAACGGCCATATCTCCGCAGTCCGATGTCTGATCGACACAATTCCGACCCCAAAATACTCTGGGTGAAGAGTAGAACAAAACTCAAGCTTCATTTCGGCTCAATAGTCGCCGGATCGTACCGCCTAACATCGTGCCGTTGCCACTGTGAAGCCGTCGTGGAATCCGTCGATTCCGACGGAGTTGAGTGACGTGGTGGGTACCAAAATGATCAGAGGAGCACGGGGAACAAAAGGCCCAACCCAATTTTGGACAACAACCCTGGCACGGTGGAGATTGAACAATGCCGCCATCGATAAACTTTCAGGGGTCCAATTCCGATGATAGGGGTCTCGATTGGTGAAATTAACACCACTAATGGGTTCCTCATGTCGAGATCTATGAGATGGTGGCTGCCTTTTTCATCGCCGGTCAATGGCAACTCGGACCCCAAAATTTGAAGAATGGCCTGTTGGCTTATTTTCGATGTTCCGGACACGTCTGCGGCGTCATAATTGCAAGACGGAATTTCAAAAGTAAAGAACAGAGAATCAAAGTTTATGCACGCGAGACTAAACAATTCGTTCGATCACCGATGGGACGATCTCGGTAGTGTTTTTAGTCCCTTCATTCCTTAATTTATGTTTTGGAATGATTATGTAATAATTATGTAATTTGGCATGTGATATTGTAAGAAAAATGGATGAAAATGGTGGAAAAAGAAAATGTCTAAAATGTAAAGATTTTTACGTAAAAGTTAAGTTTTACATAAAAATATAGGCCTTTGGTATAGTACGTGGTAAAATAAAAATAGGTTAGATGGTTTTGAGGCGTTTCCTAAACGCCGAGAACCTAAAAATTAAGCGAAAATGCTGTCGAAATTTCTAAAACGGCACAAAAGGGTATTTTAGGAACCGAAGAGTAAAAATGTGATCAGGATGGAAATCCGAGCCCTCTCGGTGACCTAGGCCCGAAAAATAAAAGATTAACGACCGAGGGTTGGAATAATACCACCCGAGGGTCTTTGAATAGTAAACCAAGAAATTGTGGCAAATAATACCGTAAAAATTTAGTAAAGTCTAAGAAAAATTATTTTATGATTTTTGGGCTTAGAAAATCCAATCTAAACATTAAAATGAAAATGATACGGCTCAAATACCTGTCAGTGGCAAAACGGTCATTTGATCAAAAAATTTCAAGAATGATAAAAAAGGGCTTTAATGGACTTAGACGGCCAAAACTAAGTTGTAAATCAAAGAAAAGTAAAGTTATGATGAAAAATCACATTAGGGGCAAAATCGTAATTTTACCAAAAGTTAGCAAAAAAGTGGAAAATGGGATATTAGACCGCTAAGTTTATGATCGAGAAATGAAACGTATAATTTTTACGTTTTATTAAGTTTTATGTATGAAATAAGTATAGAAAATAACCATGATTATTTTGGTTATAGGGATCCGATACAGACGCGATGAAGAGACGTCTGCAGACCAAGGAAGCAAGAAAGGACATGCTAGTAAAGTATTTGTAAGTTCAAGTATTTATTTGTCTGTAGTATGAACTGACATGTTTATGTCTATGCTTATGTGTTATATAAAAGTAATGCATGTGAGTGCTATATGCACTAAAGTGTGACTAACATAATGCATAGTATAAAAACTATGTTAAGAAAGAAAGAATTTATGACATGCTTATGAAAGAGAATAAATGATATGAAAGAAATGAAATGAAATGAACGAAAGAAAGAAATGATTGATGAAATGCAAATGAAAGAAATGATATGAATGAAAGAAAGAATGGAAAGAAAATGAAAAAAAGAATGAATGAATGAACCAACGAAAAGATAAAGTAAAGAAAGAGAAAGATAAGCAAGACAATAAAACTGAAAAGTTAAGGTTGACGTACCGGCCTCCACAAGGGAGGTTTTCAGGTCTATAGCCTCCACACAGAATGTGGTGCTACCCAAAAGTACGGTAGTTGGCTGACCCTACCCCAAAAGACATGGTAGTTACAATCCATCCATAAAACACGGTGGATTAAGATGACCGTGAGGTTGATTGATGGGTAGCTCCCCCGTTCCCCCATTGGTCTACGTGCACTAGGTACATCCAACCACGGGCCCACAAAAAGAAGTGAAAGAAAGAAAATGAAAGAAAAGACAAGTAAAGACTAGTGAAAGAAAAGAAAGTAAAGCAAAGAAAAGTTAAGAAAAGAAAAGAACAGAACGATATGATATAAAAGAAAGAACGAACAACAAAAATGAGAGTTAAGTGAGAAAAGAAAAGAAAAGAATGACATCAAAGAAAGAAAAAACAAAAGAATAATGAAAATGAATGAATGAAAAGTAGACAAGTATAAAGAGACAAGTATAAATTGATATGCATAAGTCAGTCTTACGAATCTTAAGTATGTTTGTGATGTTTAAGCATACATTTAGTATGCTATATTTAAATTGATATGTATATACAATGTTTTGTATGATGTTAAGTAATTAAGTATGTTATGCTTAAGATGCTAAGCATACATTATGTATGCTATGTTTAAATTATGTTATGTTTAAGAGTATGGAAGTTTATTCTCAATGTTAGAATATGTTAAGTATGAAGTTGAAAGTAATGTATGATCTATGTTATGTTAATGTTCTGATGCCACAGTTGGTATCACATATGCTCTGTCCAAAAAGGTACAAGTTCTTATATGTCATGAATGTATGTTTGAACTTACTGAGCCTATCGCTTACAAGTTTATTTATGTTGCAGGTAAGCATCCTGTACGACGATAAGACAAGTGATGGATAACAAACGAGATCTGCACGTGCCAAGGGACTGGGCGAGGATTATGGTACTGCTATGAGTCTTTTGCTAAGCTGTTTAATGAGAGTATTGAAATGAAATATTTATGAAGTAATAAAGTTTAAATTATGTAAAATGTTTACTATACTAAATGCTTTATGATGACATAATTTTCAAGTTTAAAGTTTAAGAAAAAAAATTTTATTCCTCGTTTTCACGATAAAATGGGAAGTTAAAATAAGTACGTTAAAGAAAGTAAGTTTAAAGTTGAGGTAGCTACGGACGTATCATCACAGGTGGTATCAGAACAAGTTAAAAATAAGTTTAAGTATATTGCTGACGACCTATTGAGGCGACAATCTACCATAGTGGACTTCAAAGCTCTACTATGCTAGTACTGAGGTAGATACACAAAGGACGTATCGTCACATTTATAAACACAAGGTTCATCAACATTCTACTTAAAACTGAATGTTTTGATCGCTTGATCAAACCTTTGGTTCCATGAGCAGGATGTTTGCTTTAATCCATAAGTGGATCTAAGCAACTTGTAGACTTTTCTCTCTTGGCCTTTTACCATAAACCCTTTGGGCTGTACCATATAGATACTTTTCTCAAAATGGCCATTCAAGAATGTCATCTTGACGTCCATTTGTCAGATCTCGTAATCGAGAGCCGCAGTAATAGACAAAAGAATACGGATATACTTCAGCATAACAACAGGTGAAAAGGTTTCATCATAATTGATTCCAACCTTTTGCGTATACACCTTCGCCATAAGTTTAGCCTTGAAAGTTTTAACTCTCCCTTCCGCATCCCTCTTTCTTTTGTAGAGCCACTTGCACCCAATGGGTTTAATCCCATCCAGCAGGTTCATAAGTTCCCAAACAGAGTTGAATTTCATAGAATCCATCTTATTATTCATGGCCTGTTTCTAAGATTTAAAATCAACATCATTTATGGCTTCATCATAAGTGATTGGATCATCATCATATTCATGAGTTTCGGCTTGGTATACCTCAGCATCATATATGAAGAAATTAGGTTTCTTTGAAACCCTCATATTACAAAAAAGCACCCTAAACTGTTGATCGTCTGTAGGTATTTCACTAGAACTTAGACTTGTGTTTAATACTGAAACCTGAGGAGCAGTTTTATCACTTGATAACTCTTCTGGTACCATTTTACTTCGAGGCTTAAAGTCATTCATGTGACTCTCCTCCAAGAATGTCACATGGGTTGAAATAATGACTTTTTGTTCTTTTAAGTTATAGAACAGACCTCTCTTAGTTATTTTAGGATACCCTACAAACATATACAATTCTAATCGTGGTTCCAACTTCTTTGCATCCCTATTCAGTACATGTGTCAGGTAGCCCCATATTCTTATATGTCCAAGGGAGGGTTTCCTACCATGCCACAATTCATACGGAGTCCTAAGAATTGATTTACTTAGAATTTGGTTCAGAATATAGCATGCTATTTGTAATGCGTATCTCCAGAATGATAACGGTAGCGTTGAATAACTCATCATGGGCCGTACCATATCCAACAAGGTCCTGTTTCTCTTTTCGACTTCACCATTCTGTTATGAAGTACTAGGTGCAGTCAATTGGGATAGTATCCCATACTCTGGAGAGGTATTCGCTATATTGATCAAATCAAAGTGTCTTTATGGATTCACCCAATTGCTTCTCCACTTCCGCATGATACTCTTTAAACTTTTTAAAGGTTTCGCTCTTACGGTGCATTAGGTACACATATCCATACATTGAGTAATCGTCTATAAAAGAGACATAATACTCGAACCTTCCTCACCCAATGACATTCATGGGGCCACATAAGTCAGTGTGCACTATTTCTAATAGTTCTTGAGCCCTAGTACCTTTAGCTCCAAAAGACCTCTTAGTCATCTTACCCTCAAGACAATATTCACATTGAGGAAGATGCATCTCCTTTAGAGATTCTAAAGGACCGTCTTTCACCAACCTTTGAATCATATCCTGATTAATATAATGAAGTCTTAAATGCCAAAGGTACGCCTTGTTATAGTGAGAAACATTCATTCTTTTAGAGTTATTAGTTAATTCGACGTCAAGTAGTGAGTACATCTTTGGTTTGATCAAATAAAGGCTCCTATCCATCCATCCAGAACAGATACAAGACTTATTTTTGTGAATATCAACTCTTTTAGTAAAAGAAACTGAAGAAGAGTTTTTCCTAAAATTAGGAATATAAAAACAGTCTTTTAATGAAATAAACCTAAATTGATCAAAATAAAGATAAATGTCTCCCACTGCCTTAGCCATAACCGAGTTACTGTTTCCAGTTCGCAACGAGAGGCTCCTATTATATAGACTTCTTATTTCTATGAACCCCTGCAAAGAAACACAAACATGATTAGTGGCACCTGAATTAATAACCCAAGTATCTTTAGATTCTTCCACTTGATACACTTCTAAATAGTGAAGTTCCTTACCTTCATTGCCCTTGGTGGCTAGGACTTCCTAACAAGCCTTCTTAAAGTGACCTACCTTCTCACAATGGAAGCACTTGGACTTTTTAAGGTCCTTAGGCTTGTTCTTTTACTTTTTTTTCCCATCATACACAGGAGGAATAGAAGAACTAAAAGCCCTTTGCTTCTTCTTTGGTTTCTTCTTTTTCCTAGAGGGTTTAGAAGATTCTGCCAAGTTGGCCTCTCCCCTAGGTTGGACCGTATCCCCATCCTTGATCATGCGCTCCTAAGCTTGGAGTTGCTTGATGAGCTCAGTGAGTCCTAACTCCCTTGTCGCCAGATTATATGGGGCTTTAAACCTCACAAAATCATTTGATAGAGTTTTAAATACCATCTCAATATGGGTGTTGTAGTCCAGTTTAGCACCGTTTTCAACAACCTCAGTAAAAAATCCCATAAGAGCGATCATATGGTCCTTTACTAGAGTACCTACCTTTTATCTAGAGTTCATGATGCTTATGATGACAGACTGTCGAGCCAATTTTTCTTGGCTTTCGAACATATCATCCAAGTTCTCCATGATCTCCCTGGTGACTTGATAAGTCTTATGCTGCTTTTGTAAAGCATTCATCATGCTAGTAAAAATGTAGCATCAAGCAATCTCATTAGATTCTCTCCAACAAATATAGGCAAACAAGACCTCCTCAAGTGATGTGTCAAGTTTGGGCCTAGGTGGGCATGGTTCATCCAGCACAAACTTGTGTTTCTCGCAACTGAGAACTACTAGCAGATTTCTTTTCCAGTCTTTGTAATCATCGCCGTTTAATTTGTTTTTAGTAAGCATTGAAATAAAAGGGATCGGTGGCATTTTGAACTGAAATAAAATTATACAAGAACATTATTACGAAGCCTAACAAAATGTATGAAAATTTAGCAAATAAAATATACAAGTATGTTCCTATATGAAACTTGAAAAAACATGTAGCATTACAACGGTAATTCTCAACACCTATTGCCGCAAGCCACCAATGAGTGGTCATGAGACCAATAGCCTAAACATGGACCCCATTCAATTAATATATGTTGCCTTAAATCCTCCAAGATTAAGACATATATTAATAATCGCTTATTTTGGCCACTAGTTTTAGCTAATAGAGCTTCTAGGGAAGGTTAATAACTAAATGAGTCGTGAGTGTATAACCAATTTTTTACGTAATTCAATCCATGTCCTACCAAGCCACTGAGGGGTGGTCATGAATAGGATTATGCCCAAATATGTTTTCCATATAAGAGATCTAACTTAGTATACCAGTGGCGGTAAACATCTATCAAAGGGTGTGGTCAGGGTAAAATTGACACAAGGTGTGTTAGAAAATGCTCTAAGCATTAGAGACATTTTGATGTATTTATTTTGAACTGGATAATAAAATTATATATATAGAGGTTATTCATTACATTGCTGTTTGTCCTCATTCTATTTATATGTTAAAGTAAATGTAAGTAAATATGGCTCACTAACTGCTTGTGTTAAAACTGTTAGAACGTTGCATGCAATGGACTTTTGTATACGAGAAGACAATGTTCTAAAGTAAGCAGTCTAAACTAAGGTGTGTAGTCTACCGGGTTAGACTAAGCATCTAACTCATGTTAAGACTATTATGTTGTCTAAAGCCATGGTGGGGACGGTTTGTCTTGACTGTCTAGAGTAGACTCCCAAGTAGAGACATAGATATGTTGCTTGGTGGTGACATATTAGACCAGGACTAAAGCGTGATTGATCTACGTAGTCCACTATGAGTAGTTCAATCTGCTTTTGACATTCATTGTGCAGTAACCTTAATCTTGAGTAAATGAACTACTTCATGTATATGACTTGTGTACTTTGATGTTCCAATGGCTAAAGCGTCTCAGAGGTAGTAAGCTTATAGACCGATTCGTTGGGTGTATGACTTGTATATGATGAAGGGTTTGTTTACAGATATCCAAATCATAACTCTAATAAGGAGTTAAAGGTATCCTCTTAAAGGCATTATACTGGATGTGAAAATGGACAAGGCCTTGGGTCGTCTGCTGGGCAGATGACTTACGGTGAATAATCATTTTCTTATTCACATACGGTGAATAATCATTTTCTTATTCGGTAGTATAATGGAACTTTAAGATAGCCTGATCAGCAGGATTAAACGGACTTTGACCTAAGGCTGATCATGGATATCATATGAGGGTTCTACATATATGGTAAGGTTATTGGACAGTAGCTTGTAACAGGCTTACGTAATACGGTATATAATTGGGAGTTCAGTTTCAGGTTTATAGTGGTGTGACTCTGAAATTAGTGATTATATGATTGAGTTGTTCGGTAAAGAATGATGATCATATGGATTCACAGGAGCCCGATTATATATATCCAAGTGGTCCCTCTACTAGCTCCACATAATTCCTTAACGATTGGCAAATTGATTTGTGTATGCTTATTGGTTGGTTGATTATGCATGGATGGTGTTGACATAGGATTAGAATGGTAGACAAGATTCTCTCCGGTTGAATTCATAATTTGTTATGGATAATAAAGTACACAATTATTCGAATTCCAAATAAAGTTGCCTTGATTTTATTTGAGATTGGATTGGAGTTGTAGAAAATTATATATAAGAACAAAAATTTGAAATACAACTGTTTGTGAATTTTGAAATTTGAATTTTGAAATTTGAAATTTAAATTTTGAATTTGAAATTTGAAATTGAAATTTAAATTTGAAATTCAAATTTGAAATTTAAATTTGAAATTTGAAATTTGAAATTTGAATTTGAATTTTGAATTTTGAATTTTGAATTTTGAAATTCAAATTTTGAATCACAGTCCAAGTAGAATTCGAATTCTCTGTGGATAATTCCACAAGGCTAGAATTCGAATTTGAGTTGGATTATGAAGAGGAAAATCTTATATGAATTTTACTTGAATTTTGAATCCTAATTCTAACAAAAGTGGCCAAATTTTTGTTGAGGAAAATCCTCCAAGATATTTTCGGTTTTTATGGATAAGGATGTAGGGAAAAATTCAAGTTTCAATCCTAGTTGAATTTGGATTCTCTCCTCCCTGGAATTGGCCGAAATTTTGAGGGAGAGATTTTCGGTTATTTATGGATAAGGATGAGATAGAATTCAAGCTAGAAAATCTTATTTGGATTTTGATTCTCCTCACACTTTAATGACTTAATCTAGCCATGTTTTTGGCACAAAGAGGAATTGGTTTTTATGAGGGAATGAGGAGATAAAATTCTAGTTAAAATCTTGTTTGAATTTTGAATAAAAAATCCTTAAAGTGACCGAATTCATTATGGTTGGATAAGGCATAGATTTTTTGGATTTTATGGTTGGATAAGGGAGAAAATCTTCTCGTAATCCAATTCGAATTCAGAGGATCACCTTATGCAAGTCTATAAATAGAGGTTCTACCACTCTAGTTCTCTTAGACCATAGACTCTCAGGTGAGCAGGCTTATTGTTGCACAACTCACCATGACAATAAGTTCTTTAGAGATCTGGGTGGTCAGAAGAAGACTAGCAGTGCTAGCATACCGATCGAGGTTCAAAGTGCACACACATTCAGCCATTCGGGAATTGGAGAATAGTAAAGAAGGCTAGTTGGTTGAAGCCCTCTGATCATTCTCCTCCTACAGATTGGCATCCTTTGAGGTATGAATTTAAATTATTGTTGGTTTATTGTATATAGCATCATGAGATATTTAACGATCTTGAAAAATTTTATTGTTCCACTGGGCCACTCTGATACGATTTTTCTGAATTATTACCTACAAGGTGTTACCATACTTTCACATATGGATCAACAATGAAGGCCATGGGCTTTGTTTGAAAACCTTTCTCACTCAATATTTTGAAAAATATGCAAGTTTTGGAAAAAAAAAAATATGTATGATCAATATAGTTTGAGAGGCATTTATCTATCCTATATCATATGTTATCAAATATGCATATAAATCATCCATCAATATATATTTATACATCATGATATATCATAGAATAAATAAATGACAGAATAATTAAATAACCAAGTCATGGTCCCATCCTAGAAGAAAGAAAAATTAAAGATTACAAAATTTCATCCAAAGCATTCTTTAGGTCTTGAATTTTGCTCCATCTTCTTGTATCCTTATTCATGTAGCCTCTTCATTTATTTCTCATCGTGAGAATTAATAAAAATTCAAATTTTTGAAAAATTTAAATTTTAAATAATTTAAGTCTCATGTATAATAATATGTAATTTTAAAATTTGAATTTATATATTTTTATACACAATTTAAAAATTGAAAATTTCTGACCCTCAACCCACCTAGCCACGAGCCCGAAGGACCGCAGCCACAGTGGGCAGCCCCAGCACCAAGGGGACTGGCAGCCCACGACCAAGCATGCTGTAGCCCAATCGGGCTATAGGCATAGCCTGCAGCCAAGCGCTGCAGCCTTTGGGGGGCTTCTGCAGCCCTGGACAGGGGCTGTAGCCCCACCAAGGTCGACAGCCTATCCCGATTTGTCGTTTCTTGATTTTTGTGCCATATTCTAATTTATTCATTAGGATGTCCAAAAATTAATTTGAATCCTAATTAAATTGGAATTTTCTACACACAAAAAATTTCAATCTTTAAATTAAATTTAAACTTTGGAAAAAATAAATTATGGTCTTTAATCTTCAATCTCCTTCAAGAAAAATTACATAAGATTTCCTATATCATTTTTGGTGTACAAAAATTCTAATTGTGAAAATTCTAAGAGACGATAAATTAAAATCTATGGGAAAATTACGATGATGATAGACTACTCCTATGGTTACATGAAAAAAAATATAGATACAATTTTTCTAAATTTTAAGGAACTATAACCGACAAAATTAAGCATGCTTATAATAATTTCAAAATTTAAAATAACCACATATTTTATACATAATCTATGATAACAATATAAAGGAATCCTAGAATGCCACTCTCTAAATATCAAATCCATACATTAAAGAGACTAAAACAATTGTCTAATTTATGTACATGACATAATCACGAGCTGAGTTTAATACCAAATGCAGGAAAAATCGGTAAAAATTGCATAGTGGAATTACAAAAATTTTGCAAGATCATTAAATAACTCGTGATGTCATATACAATAAATTAACAACAATTAATATACCTTTAGAGGAAATGCCAGGAATGTCGGAGGAAGTGACCGGAAGGCTTCAATCAACTAGTTTTTTCTACTATTCTTCAATTCCCAGACGGTAGAGTATGTGCACACATACCCGGATCCTCGATTGGTATACTAACGCGGCTTATCTCCTTTCAACCACCTAGATCTCTTTAAGAACTTCTTGCTACAGTGATTTGTGCAACAATAAGCCTACTCACTTAAGAGTCTATAGTCTAAAGAGAACTAAAGTAGAAGGACCCCTATTTATAATCATACATAAGGTGATCCCTTGAATTTTGAATTGGATCAAGAGAAGATTTTCTCTCTCAATTTTTTATCAAAAAATCTGAACTCTCCTAAGGGAAAATCTTTCTAAAGAATTTGGCCCCTATATGAATTTTTGATTCAAAATTAAACAGGATTTTTTACTTGAATTTTGTCTCCTCCAAGCTTCCAAAAACCGATTCCCTCTAGGCCTTGATCATGATTAGATTCAGCCATTCCCAGGGGAAGGAGAATTCAAAATTCAAACAAGATTTTAACTTAAATTTCCTCCCTTCCTTATCCATAAAAACCGATTTTCCCAAGGGTGAGATTCCCTTCAAAAATTCGGTTACACCTTGTAAGGGAGAGATTCAAAATTCAAATAGGATTGAAACTTGGATTTTTCTTCTTCCTTATCCATACAAAAAACCAATTCTCTTTATGGACAAACTTGAAAAATTCGGCCACTTTTTGTGGAAAGGAGGATTCAAAATTGAAGTAAGATTCAAACAAGATTTTCTTCTCTTTTATCTACAAGAAACTGAATTTCTTCATGTGGAATTATCCATAAAAAATTTGGTTGCTTTCTAGGTTTAGGATTCAAATTTTGAATTTAAATTTCCAATTCAAATTTCAAACTCCACAAATATTTGAATTTTAAATTTTATCCTCATGGTTAATTTTCCACAACTCCAATTCAAATTCAAATAAAATCATGACAATTTTATTTGAAATTTGAAAATTTGTGTAATCTCTTATCCAAAACAAAATTCAAATTCACATAGGAGAGAATCTTGTCTTTCACCTTATCCTATGTGGACGCCACTTCCTTTGTGCAAGGAGAAGATTTTGCTCAATTCAAATTCAAATAGGATCCAAATTTCAAATATTTATTTTAAGACAAGATTTTCAAAATTTAAATCAATTACATATTTGAAATTTAAATACAATTAATTTAAAATTCAGATCTTATCATGTAAAAATAAAAATTAACAATTATTTATCCTGTTTATTGAATAATATAAAATTATAATTTTATCCCTCCAGCACACTGAGAAAACGCCTACATCCTATGAGAGGGCGATCTGGATTTTCTACTCACTAAATGCAAGACAACAAGCCAATGAGTATACCCTAATCAATTTGCCATCCGTTAAGGAATTATGTGGAGACAGTAGAGGGACCAATTGGATATATGTAATCGGACTACGTGAATCCATGTGATCATTATTCTGAACCGAACAACTCAATCACATGATCATTAATTTCAAAGTCACACCGCTATAAACTTGAAATTGAAATCTAATTATATACCATATTACGAAAGCTTGTGATAAGCTATTGTCCAATGACCTTGTCATATATGCATAACCCTCATATGATATCCATGATCAGCCTTCGGTCAAATTTCGTTCAACCTACTGATCAAGCTATCTTAAAGTTCATTATACTACCAAATAAGAAAAAGATTATTCACTATATGTGAATATGAAGTCATCTGCTAAGTAGACGACCCAAGACCTTGTCCAATTTCACATCCATATATTGCTTTTAAGAGCATACCCTTAACTCCTTATTAGAGCTATGATTCTGATATCTGTAAAAAAACCCTTCATCATATACAAGTCATGTACCCAACGAACTGGTCTATAAGCTTACTACCTCTGAGATGCTTCAGCCATTAGAATATCAAAGTACACAAGTCATATACATGAAGCAGTTTATGTACTCAGAATTAAGGTTATTGTATAATGAACGCCAAAAATGGCATGAACCTCGCAACCAGACTATACAGATTAGTTACACTTTAGTTTTGGTCCAATATGTCACCACCAAGCAACATATCTATGTTTCTACTCGGGAGTCAAAGCTCCGGACAGTCAAGACAAACCATCCCCATTTGGCTTTAGACAACATACTAGTCTTAACATGAGTTAGATGCTTGGTCTAACCCCATAGAATACGGATCATAGTTTAGACTGCTTACTTTAGAACGTTGTCTTCTCGCATACAAAAGTCCATTGCATGCAACATTTTAACAGTTTAACACAAGCAGTCAATGAGCCATATTTACTTGCATCTACTTTAACATATAAATAGAATGAGGACATACAGTAATATAATCAATAATCTTTAAATATAAGTTTATTATCTAGTTCAACAAAAATGAAATACATTAAAATGTCTTTCCCACTTACAGCATTCCTAACACTTGTCATGTATGCAACACCCTCATATAATATCCATGATCAGCCTTAGGTCAAAATTTTTTTGACCTACTGATCATGCGATTTTAAAGATCTATTATACACCCAACTAAGAAAATAATTATTAACAAAATATGAATAAGAAGTCATCTGCCAAACAAACGACTGAAAGCCTTGTCTATTTTCACATCCAGTATAATGCCTTTAAGACAATAACCTTTACTCCTTGTTAGAGTTATGTTTCCAATATATACAAACAAATCTTTCATCGTATACAAGTCATGTATCTAATGAACCGATCTATTAGCTTACTACCTCTGTGACATTTTAGTCATTGGAATATCAAAGTACACAACTCATATATATGAAGCAATTTACTTACTTAGGATAAAGGTTATTGCATAATGAACGTCAAAAGTTGATTAATACACTCAAATGGACTCCGTAGATCAATTGCACTTTGATTCAAGTCAGATACCTCACCACCAAGTAACATATCTAAGTATAGACTCGGTAGTTAAAGTTCTAAATAATCAAGACAAACTGTCTCCCTAATTGGATTTATACAATATAATAGTCTTGATAGGAGTTAGATGCTTACTCCAACCCCATAGATTACAAACTATAGATTTAAATCACTTATTTTAGAATGTTGTCTTCTCATATATAAAAGTCCATTGTATGCAACATTTTAACAATTTAACAATAAGTAGTCAGTTAGCCATATTTGCTTACATTTACTTTAACTTGTAAATAGGATAAGAACGTATAATAATATAATGAATAACGTCTAATATATTTTTATTTATCAGTTCAAAATGAATGAAATATATTAAAATATATTTCCCGCTTAGAGTGTAATATATGCCATGATCATAAACATAATTCAATTTGAGACAAGTAATTAAGTCTATGAATACTGTTTAAATTACCCACTTAAATGAATTAAATGAATAAAGAAACATTTAATTTCTATTCATACAATGAAAGGGACAACCAAAAATAAATCGGTTCACCTTATCACATGTAAGTGCGTGTGTGCGACACGTAGTATCAAGAAATTAGTCAAGACGGCCTTTTCTTGATACGAAACTAATGTACTTATAATCAGTACGCTCAAATTAGTTATCTAAGCATAAAAGTGAATTTTGAATGATAAATATGCAGCATCGAGAAAATGGTTAAGATGACATTTTCTTGACGCTAAACTGATATATTTATGATCAGTATGCTCAAATTAGTCAATTGAGCATAAAACATAAAGTTATGAACGAGATATACGCAGTATCAAGAAAAGGGTTAAGACGATATTTTCTTAACCCGAAACTGATATACTTAGAGTCAGTGCACTCAAACTAGTTGATTGAGTACAAAAAGTGATTTCTGAGTAGGGATATCACAGTATCTAGAAGCTGGTCAAGACAACCTCAGATGGGTATAAAACTGATAAATTCATGATCAGCACGCCCAAATTAGCAAAGATAGCTTGTGTCGAAATTTTTAATATAGAAATTGTACTATGTGTACACTGTGTTGGTACAGTTTAGAACACAATCACAAAGCCAGAGTAGAATAGTAAGCAGACACAGAGTAAGCTCATAAGCACCTACAGCCCATTAGAAATGATTAGAATAAAAATCGGATCAAGAGAATCCATTTTTCGATAAAGGTTTGGAACACAACTAGACAATTACCAAACACCGTTGTGGGAAATTAGACTGATAAGAGAAGTTTTTATAAATAAATTTCCACCTCAAAAACCGTCCCTAGCAGTCAAGAGACAAGGTGAAAAAGATTTCCTTGAAACAAGGAAACATGTTTGGAATTTTTGAATTAAGAAAGAGGGTTTTTTGAAGACAAGCATTATTACTTTTTGCAAAGCCTTCAATGCAAATGTGGGCTATGTTTTTTTAGCCTCCCTCGATTTTCTACATGGGGCAGCAGCTAAAATTTTTGTCTCCCCAAGCTTAGCCAATTAAGCTTAACAAAGTTGCTTAGAGTTGATTAAACTAATTTGAACCATTTTCTTCTTCCTACTCCCCCACACACTCTAAAGCAACCAAATTTTCTTCTTCTTCCTCTCAGCCAGTTGAACCCCCTTTTAGCCAAAAACACACCCAAAAATTTGTCACAAGTTGCTTGGATTGAACTTATTCTTCGGGTCACACAAAGGTAATCACTAGGACCCTTTTCTTGGCGGCTATTATCTTTAGTTAAGTTTTGACCTCGAAGGGATTTATTATGTATTTGAGCACATGGGTTGTAATAAGTTTATTTTGAGCTTTAAGTACTTTATCATGTGGTTGTGTGGTTATGGTTTTTGTTTTTATGGTTTGTGGTATGCTTGGATAGTTAGGGTTTGCATGAGAAGAAAATCTGTCCTTATTTTTAACCACGGATTTTGATAGTTTTGAGAATGATATGGATAGATTTTGAGAATATTTAATACATAAAAGTTTTAGGAAATTTCGTAACAGACGTTTTTGTGTGAAATGGACCTAGGCTAAAAACGACGTTAAGATAGGCTTTGAGATGGTTTTCTGACTGGAGGTCAAAACTGAGATTGTAATCCTGGAGGTAGGGACAGTTTCGAATTTTTATAAAAACGGGTAACCTTGAGTCTGAATCGGTTTCCAAGCTCAACACCAAAAACGTAGACCACATCGAAAATTTAAAAATGGACTAAAATTCATCTGTGTTGGCTTCACAGCGCAGTCTAATTTTATACTGCGGTGTTTGGTCTTTTCTCGGTAGTGTTCCAATTTTCACCTGAAAATTAGATTTCTGAATCCGATTTTTGTATTGTAAATTCTTGGTTGTTTTATACTATCAAAGAGCCCATTATCAATCTAAATTACTGTTCATATCCTATACTATGATAGTGTCTACACTGCGTTGTCCTTTCGCACGCAAACCGAGGTGTTCTCGGATGAAATTTCAGACACAGTCTTTCTTGATTAATTTGGACCTGCTGATTCTGTTTTTATCAGTTTTACATCCATCGGAAGTTGTATGGACCAATTTTCAGGATCTATGTGACCCCACCTCGAAAAACATGTCAGGTGCCCGATTGACTAATTTGGACGTTCTGAGTCCAAATATATTAGTTTCGGAGCGAGTAAAAGTCGTTTTGACCTTCATCCTGATACTGCGTATCTCTCAAGCTAAAATTTCCGTTTTATGCTCAATCAACCAGATTGAGTCTACTAACCGTTCATATATCAGTCTTAGGTCAATTTAAGGCTGTCTCGGCCAATAACTTGACACTGTGATTCTCACTATTCACTATTCACTGTCTTTCACTTAACTGATCAGTCTGAATGCTCTAACTCCGATTTTGTCAGTCTCTAGGTGAGAGGAGGTCATCCAGACCATTTTCTCGATATTGTACCCTTGCTAGAGTTATCTCTCGCTATCGTGCTCAGATGTTTGATCCGAGCATTCTGGTGATCTATACACCAATCTTGTGTTAAGAAATGGCCATCCGGACCAGTTTCCTGACACTGCGTGTCTCACACATACATACATATTATAGGGTAGACCGGGTTCACTGTCGATCACCCCTTTCATTACATGAATAGTACTTAAACAGTACTATATCTGTTTAATCTATTCAACTAGAAGATATACTATATTTTTCTAACTTAATTACTCATTACATAGTAATTAGGTTTCATGCATTTTGAGGGTCTATGTAACGGCTTTCTACCCATTACACGGCCTTCAACACGGCCTCTAACACGGGCGTGTATAAGGAAACACGGGCGTGTATAAGGAAACACTGGCGTGTATACACCAGACATGGGCGTGTACCAATTGAAATTCTTCAACACGGCCCTGTTTCAAAACACGGCCTTTTACACGTTCATTAACCCGGGTGGTACACGGCCTCTTACACAGCCGTGTCCTTGACCGTGTCTCTGTACATGGCTATGTTTAGTTACATGGCTTCTCACATGTTCATAACCCGAGCGATACATGGCCTCTTACACGGCCATGTACTTGACTGTGTTCTACTACACGGCTATGTACACATACACGGTTACACACACATACACAGCCTGATTGGTACACGGCCACTTACATGACTGTGTACAGGACCATGTACTTTAAATATTACACTAAAATGCATCAAATCATCCCTCAATCTCTCATTAAATGAAAATCAAGTTACAGGAATGGGGCTGTCCTTACAATCTACCCCCTTACAAAATTTTCATCCTCGAAAATTAGAATAAGTCTGGGAAGTCTCTCTTCATATCCTTTTCCCGTTCCCACGTGGCTTCTTTTATCTTGTGGTTCCACTACAATACTTTTACCAACGGAATAACCTTATTCCTGAGGACCTTATTTTCCCTAGCTAAATCTATACGGGTTTCTCCTCGTACATCAGGTCGGCGTGGACTTCAACGGGTTCCCGACTCAAAATGTGGGAACTGTCTACTTCTTCAGCATTGAGACGTGGAAAACATTGTGTACGGAAGCTAGTTCGGGAGGAAGCGCTAGTTGGTAGGCTACCTTCTTGACTTTCTCGATAATCTCGAAGGGTCCTATGTATCTAGGACTCAGCTTCCCTTTCTTCCCAAAGCGCGCTACCCCTTTCATGGGTGACACCTTGAGGAAAACTGAATCTTCTTCTTGAAATTTGAGAGGCCTTCATCATTTATCCACGTAACTCTTCTGGCGGCTATGTGCTGTATCTAGCCTCTCTCTTATAAACTTCACGTCTGTCGTGGTATCCTTGACGAAGTCGGTGCTGGTAAGCTATTTTTCTCTTGTTTCATGCTAGTGAACTGGAGATCAGCATCTTTTTTCGTAGAATGCCTCATACGGAGCCATCCCAATCTAGGAATGATAGCTATTATTGTACAAGAACTCTATCAAAGGCACCTTCTGATCCCAATTTCCTTTGAAGTCTAAGACATATGCTCTCAACATATCTTCTAAAGTCCAAATAGTTTTCTCAGACTGGCCGTCAGTCTGAGGATGGAAGGCATTGCTAAACTTCAATTTAGTTCCCATTGCAGCTTAAACGCTCTACCAAAACCTTGAAGTGAAGCGTCTATTGTGATCTAAGATGATCGATTTGGGTACTCCGTGCAGTCTTACTATTTGAGCGATGTACATTTCTACTAACCTCTCTACCGAGTAGCTCAACTTCATAGCTAAAAATCAAGCTGATTTCGTTAGTCGGTCCACAATTACCCAGATGGCATCGTTCCTGCTTGAGGTCCTGGGTAATCTGACCACGAAGTCTATGGTAATTTGCTCCCATTTCCACTCTGGTAGCTCGATCTTCTATAGTTCTCCTCCCGATCGCTGATGTTCTGCTTTAATTTTCTGGCAGGTAAGGCACTTTGCTATGAATTTGGTGACGTCATTCTTCATGTTTGGCCATCAAAAACTTCCTTTTAAGCCCTGGTACATCTTATTTGCTCTTGGATGTACCAAGTACAGTGTGTCATGAGCTTCTGACAAGATCTGCTTCCTGAGTTCCTCATCCTTTGGAACACATACTCTATCTCTGTAGTAGAGTGTGCCATCCTTGGAGACTCAAAACTCTGAATTTTGGTCCTCCACTGCCTCCTTTTTAAGCTTGTCCAGGGATGAATCGAGGTCTTGGCCAGGTTTAATTTCTTCTAAGAGCATCGACTGGAGGGTCATTTCAGACAACATCCCTGTTAACATCTCAATCTCACTACTCCGTAGCTCATCTTATAGTGTTTCTGGCAAGGCATGGATAGCCATAAGCGACGAGGTATGCTTTCTACTCAGCACGTCGGCCACCTTATTGGCTTTCCTTGGATGGTAAAGGATTTCACAGTCATAATCTTTAACCAGTTCCAGCCATCTTCGTTGCCTTATATTAAGCGCCTTCTGCGTGAAAATGTATTTAAGGCTCTGGTGGTCCGTGTAGATCTTGCATTTAACTTTACAAAGGTAATGCCTCCATATTTTGAGTGTAAAAACGACCGTTGCAAGCTCCAGGTCATGCGTCGGGTAGTTCCTTTTGTGGTTCTTGAGTTGTCGTGAAGCATACGCAACTACTCTACCACCTTGCATTAATACAGCTCCTAATCCAGTCTTGGACGCATCGCTGTAAATCACAAAATCTCCTTGTTCAGTATCTGGTATGGTCAAGATCGGGGCGCTCGTGAGTCGGCCTTTCAGCTCTTGGAAGCTCTTCTCGTACTTATCAGTCCACTTGCACTTCTTCTCTTTCTTTGTGAACGCGGTGAGTGGTGTGGCTAGTTTTGAGAATCCTTCCACAAATCGTCGATAATATCCCACTAGACCTAAGAAGCTGCTGATTTCTGTTACATTCTTCAGAGTTGGCCATTCACTATCTGCTTCTACTTTCACTGGGTCCACAGACACTCCCTCCTTAGAAACCACGTGATCGAGGAAGTGGACCTTCTTCAACCAAAATTCACATTTGGAGAATTTGGCATATAGCTGATGCTCCTTAAACTTGGATAGAACGGCTCTCAAATGCTCCTCATGCTCCTCCTTTGTCTTAGAATATACGAGTATGTCATCGATAAACACAATGACAAACTTTTCTAGGAACTCCTTGAATACTCGGTTCATCAGGTCTATGAAAGCTGCAGGTGCGTTCGTTAGCCCAAACGACATAATAAGGAACTCGTAATGCCCATATCTTGTTCGGAATGCTGTCTTGGGTATGTCTACATCCCTGATCCATAATTGGTGGTACCCGGAACGTAGGTTGATTTTTGAAAACACTACGGCACCTCAGAGCTGGTCGAATAAATCATTGATCTGCTGTAACGGATACTTGTTCTTAATCGTGATCTTATTCAGCTCCCTGTAGTCGATACACATCCTTAACATCCCATCCTTTTTCTTCAGAATAATACAGGTGCTCCCCAGGGTGAGCACCTCTGTCGGATGAAGCCTTTGTCCATTAGATCCTTTAGCTGAGTCTGTAGCTCCTTTAATTCTGCTGGGGCCATTCTGTAGGGGGTCTTGGATATGCGTGCCGATCTTGATAATAGTTTGATTTCAAATGATGTCTCCTGCTCTGGCAGAAGTCTTGGGAGATCTTCGAGGAATACTTCTGTGAACTCTTTTACTACTGGTACATTGTTCGGTCTGGTTTCCACTTCTTGGGTCGTATCCATGATGTGTGCGAGAAAACTAGTGCATCCGCTGGATAGTAGCTGGTGAGCCTTCATTGTCGATATCATCGTCTTTGGCTGCTTCAGTGATAAGCCCTTATAGGTAAATTTTCCATGTCCGCTCAGGTCAAAGGTCACCTCCCGTCTATAACGGCGTGGTATTTGACGAGGAAATCCATTCCTATAATCACATCTTAGTCGCACATCTCGATGACAATTAGGTCCATGCTCAGCTCGTGCCTACCAATAACTATTGGTACATGGCGTACCCAATAGCTAGACAACAAAACTTCCCCAGAGGGAAGGGCAGTTCGAAAAGTCTGGTTCATCTTATCTAGGTTCATGCCTAACTTCTAGCAAATTCTGATAATGTAAAAGAGTGCGTAGCTCCATAATCAAATGAAACCAGTGTAGTGGAGTTGACGATAGAAAGCTGACCTGTCACCACGACTGAGGTTTCGGCCTTTGCATCCTCACGAGTGAAGGAGTAAATTCTCCCCTGCGACTCTGGAGCTTCCAATCTACCTTGGTTGATCGACGGGCCTTCAATTCTTCCTTGGGCGGCGTGCAGCTATCCACTAGTAGGGCAGGCTTGACCTTGCTGATTTTGTGGGTTGGAGCGGTAGTGCTTGGCAAAGTGGCCTTCCTTGCCACATATGTAACAGCCATTGGTGCCCTAACGGCATTCTCTCGGATGGTTCTTTCTGCATTTAGGGCAAGGTGGGTGTTGATTGCTATTTCCCCCATGGTTATGGTTCTTTTGGAGGAAATTCCTCTACTGCCCTTGGTTGCTCTGGTTGCCTCTTCTTTTGTTGTTGTTGTGGTTGGACTGTCGGTGGTGTTGGCTGGCCCCTATGCTCTGCCCTTTGTGTTGTGAGTCGGGGTTTGGCCTTCCCTTGATCTGCTTTGGCTTGTTCTTTTCTTCCCTCTTGGCCTTGAAGATCTGGGCCCTTCTCTCCTTGTCTTGAGCCAACCAGTATTCTACCCGAATGGCCTTACTAACATATTCGGCTACTGTCGTTGGCCCATGACTTCCACTGCATACCTAGACGGCAATATCCGTCCGGAACATTTTTAGCATTTTCCTGACCCTTTCCTTCTCTGTTAGCAATAAGTCAGGACAAAGTCGTGCCAGTTATTCAAACTTCCTTACGGCCTCCATGACCGTCATGCTGCCCTGGCACAGACTGTTGAATTCGTTCTGCTGGACTGCTAGGGCTTCATTGTTGAATTATATTTCTCTGAACTCGATGATAAAGTCTGCCCAATTTATTGCGTTAACATCCCTCCTAATAGCCACGGTCTTCCACCACTGGTGTGCTCCTTTGTGTAGGGCAAGGGTTACGTATAGTACCTTCTCTCTTTCAGTTAATCCCACAAGGTCGAGGATGACCTGGACGTCGATCAACCAATCATCTGCTTCAATGGGGTTTGTAGTCCCCTCGAATTCAGGTACCTTCATGCGCCTAAACCGCTCGTACAGGTCACCCTCTCTATGGACTGCCACAAGGATATGGGTCACTGCGGAAGCAGCTACAGTCGGTGGTGCTGGCATTACTTGGACTGGTGGGGCCGTTTGTTCCCTAGGGCTGTCGGGGGTAGCTGGCGCCGCTAGGACTAGCACCTCTTTTGGTTGTGGTGCCTGGGATTGTCGGTTCAGTTGCTCCCGGAGTTGGTTAAGCGCCTGTTGTTGGTTTAACATCATTTCCTACATGCCTGTGAGCCGTGCCATTAGTTCATCGTCTCGTGTAGCTTAGTTTGTTTGGGCTCTTGTTCTTGCCATTGTCACCTATGTAACCCTATCACATAATAGGAAAAGAGAACATAAGTTCCTCAAATTTGGTACTTGGGGCTCGTGTTACATATCATTTTCCTTCTTACTAAACAATCCTCGATAAAAACATATATACTCATTTTATATCTTTCTTTCTCCTCTTGTGATGCTCATTGCACTTGTCGCATCGCATTGAGACATCACATGAGTGCCAGTAACCGTCCTGCACTCCATATTATACTTCGATCATACTTGTGGAAAAAATCATATTTAGGCCTTCAGGGCAAAATGATACTACTTTTCATATTAGATACCATAAAAATATATATATATATAAATATATATCCAAAATTCTAGTTCGGTGGGAGTGATACACACTTCCCAATATACAAACCCAACAAGTACAGCTAGATAAGTATGATAGGAAAAGCTACTATTTCCCTCTATATATATTTACATAACAAGAATTCCCGTGGAAAGGGTTACTACTACTCAGAGGATATTCCTGACTCTGCGTCGGACATTTCCTCATCCTCACTGTCGCTCAGGGGGAACTCCTCTTCATCTTCATCTCCCCAGATAATACTACCTTCGTCGTCACTAGCAATGATAACCTGGGGCTCATACATTTCTACCCCCTCATCGTCACTAATGTGGTCGGGGATCTCCTCCTCCTCATCGTTAGGTTGAGCATCGGGGATAGCCTCGTCACCGTCTTCATCCATCTGGTGTTTAGGAGACTGAGGGATTGGCTCAGGGTCTTCCATTGGGTCTTCATTATCTTTAGGTACTACTAGTTGTGGTTCGGCCACGAATCCTTCATCGGCTGGTGGGGGTGTTACGTTTGCCAAGTCAGGGTTGAGTGCCACTTGCTTAGCACCCACTATGTCTCGGACCAGGCGCCTCAGGTTCTCATATGGCAGAGGGTTGTGGACGAGGTCCCTCACGTACCATGGAATCCCTCTCCAAAGCAGGTCGGTTACCTCTGTAAATGGCTTGTCTAAGGGAATGCTCACCAAGATGGTGACCAAAAATCACTGACAGTAGTGTACCATAGTCTCTCCCTCATAAATGTCCCAAATGTCAGAGAAGACCTGATATCTCCTCTCATAAATGTCATCCCAGATATCTACAACCTTAGCTGGACAATCGAAGTTACGGAGATCTTGGCAGAACTCAGCCCACTGCATCACTGGACCCCTAATCCTGCATCGATCATTCCACCACGTCATTACTGGTCCTCACAATCGACTACTGGCCATTACCACCTGTAGACGGGGTGGAATATGGCACCCTTCAAAGATTGTCTCCATATGATGAATCCAATAAGGGAGTTTGTATGGATTGCTGCCGTCGTATGTGTGTAATCGCATGGCAGCAAAGGCTATACTCGCTTCTCAGTCCTCTTGCACTTGCGGGGGGTCAACTGGTGCAGCCATCCTCCTACTATAACTTAAACGTCAACTTATATACTAATATTTAAAACAAAAACAAAAACAAAAACTAACTTACTTAGACAGATGAGGCAGGCATTCAGCGATATGAGGTAGGGTGGCAGGAAAGCGCTCTGATACCAACTGTGACGCCCCGTGCCTTAATGGCCCAGACCGTCACTAAAAACTTGCTTACTTGCTTTCTTTTCTTATACTTTCTTACACTTGATATTTAAATAAATATCATAAATTTAGGGATTTTTTTTTACACGTACGTATTTACTGTGTATGTACGTATAACAATTACTATTCAAAAATACTATTTAACGATTACTATTCAAAAATACGGTTTACGATTACTATTTAAAAATACTATGTAATGGTACTATTCAAATGTACGATTTACGGTTACTATTTAAAAATACTATTTAACGATTACTATTCAAAATTACTATTTAGTGATTACTATTCACAAATACTGCTTGATAGTTACTATTTAAAATACTATTTAATCATTACTATTCAAAATACTGATACTCAAATTTACGGAAGATAAACTCGCAATGTCTCCATACCCTTGCCCTCACATCTGCCTCTACCGCCACCATTGCCCATTGGAGTTTAAGCCTTCGGATACTTACCTATAGTATGAACACACTACATGAGCTTTATGCCCAATAAGTACAACATGTTTACTGCAAAACATGTTTAAATATAGTACATACTTAAAAAAAACATATAAGCAGTCACATACCACTTTAACATATACCATATCACATACCATATCAATGACTATAAAACTTCACATGACATATGCATCACAGAAACATCGTGTACTGAGTGCATCTAGAAGCATGGTGAACTATAACTAATGCATGATCCGGTTATGTTCATTTATGCTTCATTATTTTCCTTTCTTTTTCTTGTCTATTTAGGGATCGTATGTCAGTATCGTATGTGCACAGACCATCGGTAATGCCTGTGGTTAAAAGTCAGAGAGTCATCAATGGATGCTCAACTTTCTACTTTAAACTTACTTTAAAACCCTTTCGACTGAAAGAGCCGGTACAACACGCCTATACATTTCCGTCTTGTTTATCTTTTTTAGCCACATGCTTTTCTAAGCTGTCCCTAATCCTACGTGGTAGGGATGTATGGCATCTATCTTGTTCTTTCATCAATCTACTTGATTGTGAAACTATATGCTCTTAATTATGTGTTGCAACATCGTGTGCATGGCATACATATTTTAACATACTGTAAAACACCATTTTAACATCATTTTATTCATGCTACAGGCGGAGTTGTACTTACCTAAATTTGCCAGCAAAATGCATACTCGCACCTTTAATGATTTACAAGTGACCATCTGTCATCAATAACATTTCTTATCAGCATCTTTGTAGAGTCACTACTACTGTGAGTGACTATTACTCATGTTTTTATGTGGTACCGAGACCCATCGATACCCTATTAGCCTACTATGGGGATTTGGTGTCTAACTTATATCATGTCTGATCAATCGTCTACTTGACAGATTAATCATCGTCCCTCACAGTGTTGTTTGAAACGTGGTCCTTGACTGGTTTACCGATCAGTCAACTGACCAGTTACCTCGCGTGTTGATAACTAAGTAGTCTACCGGTTACTATGCATAAACAAGTGTAGTAACCGACCGGGTTACTTTGCTTGTTGGGGTGTGGTAGCCTATCGGGCTACTATTCCTTGTTTGATGTAATGGCCCCCCTGGGCCATTATGGCTTGTTTAGGGTATTAGCCTACCGAGCTACTAAGGCTTGTTTGATGCCGTAGCCTACCGGGCTACACACACCGTTTCTTTGAAAAAAGTGTAGGTTGACTTAAAAGTTCTTGGGAAAAATTCTTTATTTTTTGGAACTGTCCCCTTATCACCCCGTTAGAAGGTGGGCGACGTTTTTATAAAAATAATGTTTGTATTTTTAAAGTGTTAAAACACATTTTATTTTGAAGAGTATAAATTATATTTTTTAAAGTTACTTTTTAAAGGTGGTTTTTGAACCATTTTTGAAAACCATTTTGAAACTTGATCGAAATGACTTTGTTTGTGATTTTGGAGAACATGAAAGTTTTCATCCTCGACAAGATGAACAAATCTCATGTTCACCTTGGAGCCTAATTCCAACTCCAACAGCTCCTAATTCAATTAAACCTATGGGCTTGTGCCCAGTTTTTCAAAAAATTCCCAGTTTTATGTCTCTGTAAATACGGCTCTATTTGAGGCTCAAAACGGCCAAATTTTTAAAATACATGTAAGGCATCTCAAAGGTTTCAACAAGATCTACAACTTTCATGTTGTGCCCAAACTTCGGTTCGGACTCTAAGGGGTCCGTTTTCACTAAAACCCATGCCTATTTCTGGGTTCGGATTTTGGTCCCAATTTGTTCCTAGTTTTGGACACCGAGTGAAAATCACTCTAAAAGCTTATCTTAAATTCATTTTTGGCCGAGGCCTATTTGACATAAAAATGACCGTATCAAAATTTTCTTAAAATACTATGTTTTACCAAATCCCAAATTTGGACCCTAAATGGGCAAAATGGCCAAAATCCATGGCCTTTCCTAGGGACAGATTTATGTCCAGCCACGTTCCTACTTGTTCGTAACATCACACATACTATAGCCATTTATAAAAATTTGTAAATATAACCACAACTACATAAACTTGAAAATGGAAACTTAAGGGCTCAAAATAAATTATTACAAACCATTTGCATAAATAAATACACATAAATGGCCTTGATCAAAACTTAAAACCAACTAACACAAAATAGGGTTTTCAATTTACCTTTTTTCCTTGAACTAAGCACTGTTTCAACTAGGGCTTGAGGAGCCAAAAATGGTCATGGGAATCCAAAAGAGTGGGGTCTGTTTTTGTTAGAAACAATACTAAAAATTTCTCTTAAAAACCAAATCAAAATAGAAACTAAAAACTACATGGATCGGTTTTGAAGACTTACCCTTGGTGCCTTAGAATGACTTGGATTCGACTTCTCCTAACATAAGCTTGTGAGGTTTGATTTTTGGTTAGTTTTTGGTATGATTTATGGCTTGAAAAAGTGAAGGTTTGGGGGCATAAAGGGGGTCGGCTACAGCTTAGTAGGAAAGGAAGAAATTGTTGTGTTTTTGGGGTGGCAAATGAAAGAACAAAACCCTTGTGCAAAGGGTGCCTTTTATAGGCAAAATTGATCAAGCTTACTTAGACTTAATCCTAATTAATTGTCCACCAAATTAGCCAAATCATGGGACAAATTGCTGTCCATTTTCAGACCAAAAGGAGCGTGAGCTACTACCATAAATGGGAGAAGAATAAAGAAACATTGTTGACCAAGCTTTTGAATACCCTTGAATATTTTATTCAAGTGTGTCATGGTTAGGATAATTTTTTAATGGTCACCTTTTTGGCTATGTGTGCAGCTGATTACAGCTACTTTTGCAGCAAAGGGGCATGAAATTTTAAGGCCAAAATTCATCTGTGTTGGCTTCACAATGCAGTCTAATTTTATACTGTGGTGTTCAGTCCTTTCTCAGCAATGTTCTAACTTTCAGCCGAAAATTGGATTTCTGAATCTAATTTTTGTACTATAAATTCCTAGTTGTTTTATACTATCTAAGAGCCCATTATCAGTCTAAATTATGGTTCACATCCTATACTGTAGTTGTGTCTACACTGTGTTGTCCTTTCACACGCAAACTGAGGCGTTCTCGGGTGAAATTTCAGACACAGTCTCTCTTGACTAATTTGGACGTGCTAATTCTGTTTTTATCAGTTTTACGTCTATCGGAGGTCGACTAGACTAATTTTCAAGATCTGTGTGATCTCACCTCAAAAAACGTGTCAGGTGCCCGATTGACTAATTTGGACGTTCTGAGTCCAAATATATCAATTTCAGAGCGAGTAAAGGTCGTTTTGACCCTAATCCTGATACTACGTATCTCTCAAACTAAAATTCCCGTTTTATGTTCAATCAACCAGATTGAGTCTACTAACTGTTCATATATCAGTCTTAAGTCAATTTAAGGCTGTCTCGGCTAATAACTTGACACTGCGATTCTCACTATTCACTATTCACTATCTTTCACTTAACTGACCAGTCTGAGTGTGCTAACTTCGATTTTGTCGGTCTCTAGGTGAGAGGAGGTCATCCAAATCATTTTCTTGATACCGTACCCTTGCTAGGGTTATCTCTTGCTATCGTGCTCAGATGTTCGGTCTGAGTGTTCTAGTGATCTGCTTACCAGTCTTGTGTCTAGAAATGGTCATCCAGACCAGTTTCCTGACACTACATGTCTCACATATATATACACATAATAGGGTAGACCGGGTTCATTGTCGATCACCCCTTTCATCGCATAAATAGTACTTAAACAGTACTGTATCTGTTTAATCTATTCAACTGGAAGATATACTGTATTTTTCCAACTTAATTACTCATTACATAGTAATTAGGTTTCATGCATTTTGAGGGTCTGTGTAACGGCTTTCTGCCCATTACATGGCCTTCAACACGACCTCTAACACGGGTGTGTATAAGGAACACAGGCGTGTATAAGGAACACGGGCGTGTATACACCAGACACGGGCATGTATCAATTGAAATTCTTTAACACAACCCTGTTTTAAAACACAGCCTTTTACACATTCATTAACCCGGGTAGTACACGGCCTCTTACACGGCTGTGTCCTTGACCGTGTCTCTGTACACGGTCATGTTCAGTTACACGGCTTCTCACATGTTCACAACCCGAGCGGTACACGGCCTCTTACACGGCCGTGTACTTGACCGTGTTCTACTACACAGCCATGTACACTTACATAGCTATACACATGTACACAGCCCGATTGGTATACGGCCACTTACACGGCCGTGTACAAGACCATGTACTTTAAAAATTGCACTAAAATGCATCAAATCATCCCTCAATCTCTCATTAAATGAAAATCAAGTTACCGAAATGGGGTGATCCTTACAGAAAGAGACGTTAATTGATTTATTAAGCAAATAAATCAATTAACCATGATTAAAAGATAGTTAAACAAACTCTCTAAAAAGATAGCAGTTTAGTACCGATGGTAATCGATAACATATGTCGATAGATGCTTTAGTCACAACGATATTAGTGACTTAGAAATGAATGTTAATGGAATGTGTTATTATTACAGGTAGACACCTGTATTACAACAAGACATAGTACGAATTGCTTGCAGATTAAATAAGTACAACTCCATCTACAGCATAAATGAAAATGATTTTAAACAGTTATTTTTACGATGAGAATGCTATCATTCCTTAATCGCGTATAATTGATAAATAACATAATGAAGATATTTTAGTCAGCTTTTATGATAAGTATGTTTTTATTCTTTAATCACGTATGATTACTGAATAACAAGATAGAGTTCATGACGTGATGAAAGTAATTCATGATCTCAACAATTGGGTAATTACGAAGCGAGTCAAGACTCGTTGAGCATGTCATACCGGCCTCTTGAGCTACGGGGAGATTTTCAATTTAAATATGACGAGGTTTTCAATTTAAATATGACGAGCCAAGGCTCCAAAGAAAGTTTGTGATCTTGGTGAATCCGAAGATCAGCGCGCATTCGGTATTAACACACGGGCCCTTAGACAAGTAAAGAAAGATAATGCATAATGAAGCATAATTAAGCATAATCGGTTCATGCATAGTTCATGATATGCTTTAAGTTATAGTTTTGATATGCTCTAAGTTATGTGATATATGTTATGCTTTTAGTTACATGGCATATGATATGTTTTCATGATATACTTTGAAGTTATGATATGTTTATAAGTATGATGTGCCTTTAAGTTATGGCACATGTTTTTAAATGATAGTTTTACGGGTTAAGTGTTGTACTTATTGAGCATAAAGCTCATCATGTGTGTTTATGTTATAGATAAGAAACCTACGGCTAGACTCCGATGGACGATGATGGTGGCAGGGCTAAAGTGAGGGTTGGGTATGGATATAACCATAAGTTCTACTTTCACATGATGTTAAGTAACCCTTTTTATTTTGAGAACCAAACTTATATTAAATAATGACCAGTTTAGTATTTCCTGAGTATGTATGTATGTTTGACCTCAAGTTCTATTAAGACCCTTATGAATTCGTAAGGTATATTTAAGTATGTATGTCTATAATAAAGCTTATGTAGAAAAAAAGATCCTATGGAAATTATGATGTTGAAGTATGATTGTTTTAAGCACGATTCTAAGTAAGTTTAAGTAAAGTAAGTTTAAGTAAGTGGCGACAGCCACGCCACTAGGGCAGGTCAAAGCCAAGGTCGCCACATAGAGTATTCTTAACAGGATATCATATGAGGATGTTGCATATATGATAAAGTCATTAGACGATAGCTAATCACTAGTTTGCATAATACCATGTATAATTGGGAGTGCAGTTTCAAGTTTATAGTGGTGTAATTACATAACTAATAATTGTGTAATAAGTTTATTCGGTATAGAATAATAATTATATAGATTATTGGAACCCACATTATATATGTTCAATCGATCTCTTCACTAGCTCAGCATAATTCCTTAATGGATGATAATTTATCAAGATATTCTTTATTGTTGGTTTTTTAGGTGTGGGTGTTTTTCTCTGGAAGCCAAGAGCAAAATTGTAATTGTGTTATTCAACAAATGGGATAAATATTTATTTTAGGTTAATATTTATTTTAGAAGATAAGATTTGAAATTTAAATTAATTGTATCTGTCTTTTAAAAGAAAAATATGAGATTGATTTAAATTTTTAAAATCTTGTTTGAATAAATATTTTGAAATTTAAAAGATTATCCTAATTGAATTTAAATTGAACAAAATCTTGTCCTAGCACACTAGCACACTAATAGGGGTCAGCTACTCTTGGATTTAGAAGACAAGATTTTCTTCAAATTTGATTTTGTTTTGGATAAGAGATTACACAATTGTTTGATTTCAAATAAAGTTGTTATACTTATATTTTGAATTTAAACTAGAGTTGTGAAAAATTATCTATGTAGACAAAATCACAAGAATTATGAAATTTGAAATTTTAATCAAATTTTAAATTCCACAACATATGGTGGATGAATTATTTGGGTCACATTCTTAGGGATAAAATTTGGCCGCACTTAGGAGATGGAGAAAGAAAAATCTTTTCTAGAATCTTATTTGAATTTTTAATCTTCCTTACCCTGTGTAGCCAAAATTTAAGGGTTTTTTCTATAGAAGAATTCGGCCTTGGTGTGATGGTGGAGAGAGAAAAATCTTTACTTGACTCCAATTCAAATTCTGAAAGTTACTTAATGCAAGTTTATAACTAGGACCCTCAGGACTTCTATTTTCTTTATATCACATACTCTCATGAGGGCAAATTTATTATTATATCTCTCATTCATAATAATAAATTCTTAGAGATTTGATTGGTTAAAAGGAGACAAGCCGCGCTAGAATATTAATTAAGGAACCGAGTGCCTACACACTCCATCACCCAAGAATTGGAGAATAGTAAAGAAAACTAGTTGGTTGAAGCCTCTTGGTCACATCTTCTAGCATTCTTGGTGATTTCTTTTGAAGGTATAATAATTATTAAATAATTTATTGTATATGGCAACACAGCTTTTAATGATCTTTGAAAATTTTTAAAATTTCGCTGCGCATATCTTACTATTTTTCCTACAATGTGATAAGCCCCTGGCTTTTTTGTAGGAAAAAATATAATAGCATGTAGCAGAATTTTAAAATATTTTTCAAAGATCGTTAAATGACTCATGTTACCATATATAATAAATTATCAACAATTATATACATTCGGAGGAAAACACCAAGAACGTCGAAGGAAGTGACTGAAGGGCTTCAACTAATTAGCCTTCTCTACTATTCCCCAATTCCCAGATAGTGGAGTGTGTGACCACTTGGTTCCTCGATCGGTATTCTAGCGCAGTTTGTCTCCTTTTAGCCATCCAAATCTCTAAGAATTTATTATTGTTAGTGAGATGTGTAATAATAAATTCGTTCACTTGACAGTCTGTGATCTAAAGAAAATAGGAGTGTCAAAACCCATATTTATAAAATTGCATTAAGTGATTTTTGAATTTTGAATTGGACCAATAAAAGATTTTTCTCTCTGCTTAAACCCTCCAGGCCGATTTTCAAAGGGTGGAAAAACACCTAAAAAATTCAATCACTCCAAGGAAGAGGAGATTCAAAATTTAAACAGGATTCAAACAAGATTTTTCCTATCCCTTATTCACACAAAAACTGATTCTACCCTATGGAATTATCCACCAAAGAATTCGGCCATGGTGATGTTTGTGGTTTAAAATCTGATTCAAATTTCAAACTCTACAAATCTTGAGGTTTTGTCTCTATAGATAATTTTCCATAACTCCAATTCAAATTTAAATAAAATCATGATAACTTTATTTGAAATTCAAATAATTATGTAATCTCTTATCTAAAATAAAATTTGAATTCAAATTCAGAGAAAATCTTGTCTTCCATCCTTATCCATTGTGGATGCCACCTACTTAGTGCTTGGGACAAGGTTTTATTCAATATAATTCAAATAGGATAATCTTTTAAAGTTCAAATATTTATTTTAAGACAAGATTTTCAAATTCAAATTAATCTCATATTTAATTTTCAAAAACAAATACAATTAATTTAAATTTCAAATTTTATCTTCTAAAATAAATATTAATTAAATATTTATCTCATTTATTAAATAATATAAAATTACAATTTTACCCCTCTGGCACCTAGAGAAAAACGCCTATACCTTATGAGAGGGTGATTCGGATTTTTCTCATCACTAAATGCAAGACAGCAAACAATAAAGAATTTCCCAACAAATTATCATCCTTTAAGGAATTATGCGAAGCTAGTAGAGGGACCAATCAAATATATATAATGTAGACTCCAACAATCCATATAACTATTATTCTATACTGAATAAACCCATTACTATTATTAGTTTTAAAGTCACACCACTATCAACTTGAAACTGCACTCCTAATTATATACAGTATTACGTAAGATCGTGGTAAACTATTGTTCAATGACTTTGATATATATGCAAAAACCCTCATATGATATTCATGATCAGCCTTAGATTGAAGTCCATTCAACCTACTAATTAAGCTATCTTACAGATCCTTTATGCTACCAAATAAGAAAAGATTATTCACCATATGTGAATAAGAAGTCATCTGCCCAATAGAAGACCCAAGGCCTTATCCATTTTCACATTTAGTATAATGCCTTTAAGAGGTAACCTTTACTCCTCATTAGAGTTATAATTCTAATATCTGTAAACAAATCATCTATCGTATATAAGTCATGTATCTAACAAACTAGTCTATAAGCTTACTACCTCTGAGACACTTTAGCCATTAGAACATCAAAGTACACAACTTATATACATGAAGCGATTCATCTACTCAGGATTAAGATTATTGCATAATGAATGTCAAAAGTGACATAATCTACTTAAATGGACTATGCAGATCAATTACACTTTAGTCCTGGTCCAATACGTCACCACCAAGCAATATATCTATGTCTCTATTTAGGAGTCGAAGTTCTAGATAGTCAAGACAAACTGTCGCCCTAATTAGCTTTAGACAACATAATAGTCTTAACATGAGTTAGATGCTTGGTTTAACATCATAGACTACGGACCATAGTTTAGACTGTTTACTTTAGAACATTGTCTTCTCGCATACAAAAGTCCATTGTATGCTACATTCTAACTAGTTTAACAAAAGTAGTCAATGAGCTATATTTGCTTACATTTACATTAACATGTAAATAGGATGAAGACATATAGCAATATAATGAATAACCTCTAATATAATTTTATTATTCAATTCAAAATGATTGAAAGACATATAATATGTCTTTCTCGCTTACGGCATTCCTAACATCTTTTGCCATAGATTCTATAATATAAATATCAAAATTCGACCCTTTTTAACTAGGGAGAGACGTACTTACAATGAATGTCACATAATGTAGGAAAAATGGGTAATTTACGCAGTGGAATTTTAAAAATTTTATTCAGATCATATTAATTCAAGTTGTCATATATAATAAGTTATTCAATAATCTACAAACTTTAGAGCGATAGATCAACAGCAATATCAGAGAAGGTTAATAAGAAAAGTTCAGCCAATTAGCCTTCTTTACTATACTCTAATTCTCAAATAGTGGAGTGTGTAGGAAAAAATAGTAAGAGTGCGTAGGAAATCATAGTAAGAGTGCGCAGTGAAATTTTAAAAAAATTTTCAAGATCAATGAAAAGTTTGTGTTACCATTTACAATAAATTACTCAACAATCATTATACTTTAGGAAGAAAACACCAGGAACGTCAGAAGGTGTGACCCAATGGCTTCAATTAATTAGGCTTCTCTACTATTCTCTAATTCTCGGATGGTGGAGTGTGTGGGCACTCGGTTCGTCGATCATTATTCTAGTGCAGCTTATCTCTTTCCAACCACCTAGATATCTGAGAATTTATTATTATTAGCGAGATGTATAGTAATAAATTCACTCACATGAGAGTTTATGGTCTAAAGAAAATAGGAGTCCCAAAGGCCCTACTTATATATTTGTATTAAGTTGCTTTCAAAATTTTGAATTAGACCAACAAAAGATTTTTCTCTTTCTTCTAATGTTCTAAAATGATTCTTTCACAAGGAGAATGCCCTAAAAAATACAGCAACCATAGAGTGAGGATCATTCAAAACTCAAACAGGATTCAGACAAGATTTTTCTCTCTCATTTCCACTCAAAACTGATCTCTACCTTGGGAGATTCCCACAAAATTTCGGCCATGATGGATTTTTTGTTAGGAAATGCCCTAAGTATTAGAGACATTTTGATGTATTCATTTTGAACTGGATAATAAAATTATACATAGAGGTTATTCATTACATTGCTATCTGTCCTCATCTTATTTACATGTTAAAGTAAATGTAAGCAAATATGGCTCACTGACTGCTTGTGTTAAAACTGTTAGAACGTTGCATGCAATGGACTTTTGTATGCGAGAAGACAATGTTCTAAAGTTAGCAGTCTAAATTATGGTCTGTAGTCTATAGGGTTAGACCGAGCATCTAACTCATGTTAAGACTATTATGTTGTCTAAAGCCTTAGAGGGGACGGTCTGTCTTGACTGTCTGGAGCTGGACTCCCAAGTAGAGACATGGATATGTTGCTCGGTGGTGACATATTAGACCGGGACTAAAGCGTGATTGATCTACGTAGTCCGCTATGAGTGGATCAATCTGCTTTTGACGTTCATTGTGCAATAACCTTAATCCTGAGTAAATGAACTACTTCATGTATATGACTTGTGTACTTTGATGTTCCAATGGCTAAAGCGTCTCAGAGGTAGTAAGCTTATAGACCGGTTCGTTGGGTGCATGACTTGTATACGATGAAGGGTTTGCTTGCAGATATCGGAATCATAGCTCTGAGGAGTTAAAGGTATCCTCTTAAAGGCATTATACTGAATGTGAAAATGGACAAGGCCTTGGGTCGTCTGCTGGGCGGATGACTTCTTATTCACATATGGTGAATAATCATTTTCTTGATTCGGTAGTATAATGGAACTTTAAGATAGCCTGATCAGTAGGATTAAACGGACTTTGACCTAAGGTTGATCATGGATATCATATGAGGGTTTTGCATATATGACAAGGTCATTGGATGGTAGCTCGTCACAGGCTTACGTAATACGGTATATAATTGGGAGTTCAGTTTCAAGTTTATAGTGGTGTGACTCTGAAATTAGTGATCATATGATTGAGTTGTTCGGTACAGAATGATGATCATATGGAATCATGGGAGCCCGATTATATATGTCCAATCAGTCCCTCTACTAGCTCCACATAATTCCTTAACGTTTGGCAAATTGATTTGTGTATGCTATTGGCTAGTTTATTATGCATGGATGGTGATGACACAGGATTAGGATGGTAGACAAGATTCTCTCCGGTTGGATTCAGATTTTGTTTTGGATAATAGAGTACACAATTATTCGAACTCCAAATAAAGTTGCCATGATTTTATTTGAGATTGGATTGGAGTTGTAGAAAATTATCCATGAGAACAAGAATATGAAACACAACCGTTTTGTGGAATTTGAAATTTGAATTTTGAAATTTGAATTTTGAAATTTGAAATTTGAATTTTGAATTTGAAATTTGAATTTGAAATTTGAATTTGAAAATTCGAATTTGAAATTTGAATTTGAAATTTAAATTTGAAATTTGAAATTTGAAATTTGAAATTTGAATTTGAAATTTGAATTTGAAATTTGAAATTCAAATTTTGAATCACAGTCCAAGTAGGATTCGAATTTGTTGTGGAAAATCCACAAGGTTTGAAATTCGAATTTGAGTTGGATTTGGAGAGGATAATCTTGTTAGAGTCCTACTTGAATTTTGAATCCAAATCCCAACAAAAGTGGGCGAATTTTTTGAGGATAATCCTCAATGGAAAATTCGGTTTTTGTGGATAAGATTCAAGGGTAAATTCAAGCTTCAATCCTAGTTGAATTTGGATTCTCTCTACTCCCTAAAAGTAGCCGAAATTTTGGAGCCTAAATCCTAGGAAATTCGGTTATTTTTGGATAAGGTTGAGATGAGATTTAGCTTGAAAAATCCTAGTGGAATTTTGATTCTTCCTTATCCTAAAAGTGGCCGAAAATTTGGAGAAGATTTTCTCCTAAAGATTTCGGATTTTTTGGTTGAAAAAGGGGGATAAAATTCTAGTTAAAATCTTGTTTAGATTTGGATTGGATTTGTCCTAGGAAAACCGAATTTAATTGTGGAGATTCTCCCTTGGAAAATTCGGATTTTTTGGTTTGGATAAGGGAGAAAATCTTTTCCTAGTCTAATTCGAATTCAGAGAATCACCTCATGCAGGTCTATAAATAGAGGTCCTGCCACTCCAGTTCTCTCAGACCACAGACTCTCAGGTGAGCAGGCTTATTGTTGCACAGCTCATCGTGACAATAAAGTTCTTTAGAGATCTGGGTGGTCGGAAGAAGACTAGCAGTGCTAGCATACCGATCGAGGTTCAGAGTGCCCACACACTCAGCCATTCAGGAATTGGAGAATAGTAGAGAAGGCTAGTTGGTTGAAGCCTCCAGTCATTCTCCTCCTGCAAGATTGGCGTCCTTGAGGTATGAGTTTTAATTGTTGTTGGTTTATTGTATATGGCATCATGAGATATTTAACGATCTTAAAATTTTTATTATTCCGCTGCGCCACTCTGATACGTTTTTACCGGTTTATTTTCCTACAATTGGTATCAGAGCCATCTCATGACTATGCCATGTACATAAATTAGACAATTACTTAGTCTTTTTATTTATGTATGGATTTGATATTTAGAGAGTGGCATTTTAGGGTTCCTTTATGTTGTTATCATGTATTATGTATAAAGTATGTGGTTATTTTAATTTTTTGAATTATTATAAGCATGCTTGTTTATACCAGTTATGGCTCCTTAGAATTTAGAAAAATTGTATCTAGGAATTTTTATGTAACCATGGGAGCAGTTTATTAACACTGTAATTTTCCCATGGATATTAATTCTTGTCTCTTAGAATTTTTATGGTTAGAATTTTTTGAACACCGGAAACGGTTTAGAATTTTTTATGTAATTATTCTTGGAGGAGATTGAAGATTGAAGACCGTAATTTATTTTTCCCAAAAAGTTAAATTTAATTTAAAGATTGAAATTTTGATTGTGTAGAAAATTTCAATTTAATTGGGATTCAAATTAATTTTTGGAGATCCCAATAGGTAAATTGGAATATGGCACGAAAATCGAGACACGACCCCTCGGGATAGGCCGACAAACCTTGGTGGGGCTGCAGCCCCTGCCCTCGGGCAGGATGGGGCTGCGGTAGCCCCTGAGCAGGCCCACACCACCCACGGCCGCAGGCTCTGCCTACAGCCAGGGGTGGCCGTGGCCTGCCCAAGGCTGGCCGCAGCCTGGGCGTGCAGCCTCTGGCTGCAGGCGCTGCCTGCAGCCTGCCGGCTGCTGCACCCAGTCTGGGCGTGCAGCCTGGCGCTGCAGGCTTGGCCTGTAGCCCGGCTGGGCTGCACAAGGGGCGGCCGTGGGCTGCCAGCCCCTCCGGGGTTGGTGGCTGCCCACGGCGGCTGCCGCCTTCACGAGCGGCGGTGTGGCGGTCCAAAATTTGAAAATTTTGATTTTTAAAATTTGAGATTTAATTTTAAATCATGTTTAAAAATATGTAATTGAAAATTTGAAATTTTTGAAATTACATATTATTACACATGATGATTAAAATTGTTTAAAATTTGAATTAGAAATTTAAATTTGAAATTCGAATTTGGAGTTTGAATTTGAAATTTAAAATTTTGGAAATTTAAATTTTAAATAATTCTTGGGATGAGAAATAAATGGAGAGGCTACATAAAGAAGGATACAAGAAGACGGAACAGAATTCAAGACCCAAAGAATGCTTTGGATGGAATTTTGTAATCTTTATTTTCTTTGTTCTAGGATGGAACCATAGCTTGGTTATTCTGTCAATTATTTTTTCTATGATATGTCATGGATGTATAAATATGTATTGATGGATGTTTTGTATGCATATTTGATAACATGTCATATAGGATAGGTGAGTGCCGCTCATACTATATTGATCATACATAATTTGTCAAAACTTGCATGTTTTTCAAAATATTGAGTGGGAGAGGGTTTCAAACAAAACCCACGGCCTCCATTGTTGATCCATATGTGAAAGCATGGTAACGCCTCGCGTCAGTTCCGACCTGACCACACCCCTCGGTAGGTGTTTACCGCCGCCGGTATACTAGATTGGATCTCCTATGTGGAAAACGTGTTCCGGTGCGATCCTATTCATGACCACCCCTCGGTGGCTTGGTAGGACGTGGATCGGGCTACGTAAACAATGGTTATACACTCAAGACTCGTTTAGTTATTAACCTTCCCTAGAAGCTCTGTTAACTAAACTGGTGGCTAAATAAGCGGTTATTAATATATGTCTTAACCTTGGAGGATTTAAGGTAACATATACTAATTGGACGGGGTCCATGTTCCGGCTATTTGTTCTCATGACCACCCCTCGGTGGCTTGGGGCAATAGGTGCTGAGAATTACCGTTGCAATGCTACATGTTTTTTCAAGTTTCATGTAGGAACATACTTGTATGTTTTTATTTGCTAAATTATCTGTATATTTGCTTAGGCTTTGTAATGATGTCTAGTATAATTTTATTTCAGTTCAAAATGTCACCGACACCCCTCATTTCGATACTTACTGAAAATAAGTTGAATGGCGATAATTATAAAGACTGGAAAAGAAATCTATTAATAGTTCTCAGCTGCGAGAGACACAAGTTCGTACTGGACGAACCATGCCCACCTGGGCCCAAACCTGACACACCACTTGAGGAGGTCCTGGTTGCCTATAATCGTTGGAGAGAATCCAATGAAATAGCTCGATGCTACATCCTTGCTAGCATGACGAGTGCTTTACAAAAGCAGCATGAGACTTATCAAGTTGCTGGGGAGATCATGGATAATCTGGAGGACATGTTCGGAGGCCAAGAAAAATTGGCTCGACAGTCCGCTATCACCAGCATTATGAACTTTAAGCAAAAGGCGGGTGCTCCGGTGAAGGACCATATGATCACTCTAATGGGATTCTTCGCTGAGGCTGTCGAGAATGGTGCTGAGTTGGACTATAACACCCAGATCGAGATGGTGTTCAAGACTCTGTCTAAAGATTTTGTGGGGTTTAAGGCCGCATACAATCTGGCGACAAAGGAGTTAGGACTAACCGAGCTCATGAAGCAACTACAGGCTTATGAGCGGATGATCAGGGATGAGGATGCGGTCCGACCTAAAGGAGAGGCCAATTTGGCAGAATCTTCCAATCCCTCACGGAAGAGGAAGAGGCCAAATAAGAAGCAAGTGGCTTCCAGTTCTTCTAATCCTCCTGTCTCGGACGGGAAGAAGAAGAACAAGAACAAGAAGCCAAAGGACCCTAAAAAGTCCAAATGCTTCCATTGTGGGAAGGTAGGTCACTTCAAGAAGGCTTGCCAGGAATTCCTAGCCTCCAAGGGCAAGGAAGGTAAGGAACTTCATTACTTAGAAGCGTGTTTGGTGGAAGAATCGAAAGACACATAGGTCATTGATTCGGGCGCCACTAATCATGTTTGTGTTTCTATGCAGGGGTTCGTGGAAACGAGAAGTCTACATGATAGGAGCCTCTCGTTGCAGACTGGAGATGGTAGCTTTATGGTGGCTAAGGCAGTGGGAGACGTTCATCTTTATTTTGATCAATTTAGGTTTATTTTATTGAAAGACTGTTTTTATGTTCCTAATTTTAGGAGGAACCTTATATCGGTAGCTTGTTTAATAAAGGATTCTTATTCAGTTTCTTTTTGTAAAAGAGTTGATATTCGTAGAAATAAGTCTTTTATCTGTTCTGGATGGATGGATGGAAACCTATATTTGATCAGACCAAAGATGTACTCACTGCTTGACACTGAATTAATTGATAACTCTAAAAGGTTGAAAGTTTCTCACTCTAACAAGGCGTATCTTTGGCATTTAAGACTTGGTCATATTAATCAGGATAGGATTCAAAGATTGGTGAAAGACGGTCCTCTGGAATCTCTGGAGGAGGTACGACTTCCCCAATGTGAGTCTTGTCTAGAGGGTAAGATGACTAAGAGGTCTTTTGGAGCTAAGGGTACAAGGGCACAGGAGCTCTTAGAAATTGTGCACACTGACGTATGTGGCCCCATGAACGTCACAGCACGAGGAGGGTTCGAGTACTATGTCTCTTTCATAGATGATTACTCGAGGTATGGATATGTGTATCTGATGCACCGCAAGAGCGAAACCTTTGACAAGTTCAAAGAGTATCGTGCAGAAGTGGAAAAGCAATTGGATAAATCCATAAAGACACTTCGATCTGATCGAGGTGGCGAATACCTCTCTGATGAATTTCTAGGACATCTTGTAGAGAACGGGATTTTATCCCAATTGACTGCACCTAGTACTCCACAACAGAATGGTGTAGCCGAAAGGAGAAACAGGACCTTATTGGATATGGTACGGTCCATGATGAGTTACTCAACGCTGCCATTATCATTTTGGGGACATGCTTTACAAACGACATGCTATATTCTGAACCAGGTTCCGAGCAAATCAATTCCTAGAACTCCGTATGAATTGTGGCGTGGCAGGAAGCCCTCCCTTAGACATATGAGAATATGGGGCTGCCCGGCACATGTACTGGATGGGGATGCGAAGAAGTTGGAATCAAGATCAGAATTGTGCATGTTTGTAGGGTATCCAACGGGAACTAAAGGAGGTCTGTTCTATAACCCGAAGGAACAAAAGGTCATTGTCTCAACCCATGCGACATTCTTGGAGGAAAGTCACATGAATGACTTTAAACCTCGAAGCAAAGTGGTGCTAGAGGAGTTATCGGTTGAAAGAACTGCTCCACAGATTTCGGTCTTGGACGCAAGTCCAAGTTCCAGTGAAAGACCTGCAGACGATCAACAATTTAGGGTGCCTCGTCGTAGTGGGAGGGTTTCTAAGAAACCTAATTTCTTTATGTATGATGCTGAGGTATACCAGGCCGAGGCTCATGAGCATGAGAAAGATCCGGTCACATATGATGAAGCTATAAAGGATGTTGATTCTAGATCTTGGAAACAGGCTATGAACAGTGAGATGGATTCTATGAAATCCAACTCTGTTTGGGAACTTGTAGATTTGCCGGATGGGATAAAACCCATTGGATGCAAATGGGTCTACAAAAGAAAGAAGGATGCGGAAGGGAGAGTGGAAACTTTCAAAGCTAGACTGGTTGCAAAGGGATACACGCAAAAGGCTGGAATCGATTACGAGGAAACCTTTTCGCCTGTTGCTATGCTGAAGTCTATCCGTATTCTTCTGTATATTGCTGCGGCTCTCGATTACGAGATCTGGCAAATGGATGTCAAGACGGCATTCTTGAATGGCCATCTTGAAGAGTGTATCTATATGATACAGCCCGAAGGGTTCGTAGCAAAAGGCCAAGATAGGAAAGTCTGTAAGTTGCTTAGATCCATTTATGGATTAAAGCAGGCATCCCGCTCATGGAACCAGAGGTTTGATCAAGCGATTAAGACATTTGGTTTTGAGCAGAACGTTGATGAACCTTGTGTTTATAAACGTATTAAGGATGGAAAAGTGGTCTTTCTGATACTCTATGTCGATGATATACTACTCATTGGGAATGATGTAGGGAATTTATCATCGGTCAAGCTTTGGTTACACCAACAGTTTGACATGAAGGACTTGGGAGAAGCTAATTATGTTCTAGGCATTCGTCTCTTCAGAGATCGAAAGAACAAAATGATAGCATTATCCAAACTTCATACATAGATAAAATAATTGACAAATATGCAATTCTAGAGGCAAAGAAAGGCTCACAACCTTCTATTGCCGGTTTAACTCTTTCATTGGATGACTGCCCCAAGACATCGGAAGAAAGAGAGCGTATGAGTAAGGTCCCTTATGCATCCGCTGTGGGTAGTCTTATGTACGCTATGCTTTGCACTCGCCCGGACATATGTTTTGCAGTAGGTATGGTGAGTCGATATCAAGCGAATCCTGGAACCAAGCACTGGCAAGCAGTAAAGCATATACTCAAGTATCTTAAGAGAACGAGGGATTATATGCTAGTGTATTCTGGAGGGGACCTAACACCCGTAGGATACACGGACTCAGACTTCCAGACTTGTAAGGATTCGAGGAAATCGACATCTCGATCAGTGTTTTTACTCGGAGGAGGCGCCATTGTGTGGAGGAGCGTGAAGCAGGGCTGCACAGCTGACTCTACTATGGAGGCTGAGTATGTGGCTGCGGCTGAGGCATCTAAAGAAGCGGTTTGGCTCCGCAAGTTCTTTAGAGACCTTGAGGTCATTCCGGGTGTTGACAAGCCTATCACACTTTACTGTGATAATACAGGGGCTATTGCCAACACAAGGGAATCTTGGCACCACAAGAGGACCAAGCACATAGATCGGAGGTATCACATTATTAGAGGGCATGTGGAGACAGGACAAGTTGATGTATGTAAGATCGCGTCCGAGGACAACATCGCTGATCCCTTTACTAAGACTTTGGTAGCTAGAAGCTTTGAGAGGCATGTAGAGGCGATGGGGATGCGTAACATGGCACATCTGCTGGCTTAGGGCAAGTGGGAGATTGTTAGGAAATGCCCTAAGTATTAGAGACATTTTGATGTATTCATTTTGAACTGGATAATAAAATTATACATAGAGGTTATTCATTACATTGCTATCTGTCCTCATCTTATTTACATGTTAAAGTAAATGTAAGCAAATATGGCTCACTGACTGCTTGTGTTAAAACTGTTAGAACGTTGCATGCAATGGACTTTTGTATGCGAGAAGACAATGTTCTAAAGTTAGCAGTCTAAATTATGGTCTGTAGTCTATGGGGTTAGACCGAGCATCTAACTCATGTTAAGACTATTATGTTGTCTAAAGCCTTAGAGGGGACGGTCTGTCTTGACTGTCTGGAGCTGGACTCCCAAGTAGAGACATGGATATGTTGCTCGGTGGTGACATATTAGACCGGGACTAAAGCGTGATTGATCTACGTAGTCCGCTATGAGTGGATCAATCTGCTTTTGACGTTCATTGTGCAATAACCTTAATCCTGAGTAAATGAACTACTTCATGTATATGACTTGTGTACTTTGATGTTCCAATGGCTAAAGCGTCTCAGAGGTAGTAAGCTTATAGACCGGTTCGTTGGGTGCATGACTTGTATACGATGAAGGGTTTGCTTGCAGATATCGGAATCATAGCTCTGAGGAGTTAAAGGTATCCTCTTAAAGGCATTATACTGAATGTGAAAATGGACAAGGCCTTGGGTCGTCTGCTGGGCGGATGACTTCTTATTCACATATGGTGAATAATCATTTTCTTGATTCGGTAGTATAATGGAACTTTAAGATAGCCTGATCAGTAGGATTAAACGGACTTTGACCTAAGGCTGATCATGGATATCATATGAGGGTTTTGCATATATGACAAGGTCATTGGATGGTAGCTCGTCACAGGCTTACGTAATACGGTATATAATTGGGAGTTCAGTTTCAAGTTTATAGTGGTGTGACTCTGAAATTAGTGATCATATGATTGAGTTGTTCGGTACAGAATGATGATCATATGGAATCATGGGAGCCCGATTATATATGTCCAATCAGTCCCTCTACTAGCTCCACATAATTCCTTAACGTTTGGCAAATTGATTTGTGTATGCTATTGGCTAGTTTATTATGCATGGATGGTGATGACACAGGATTAGGATGGTAGACAAGATTCTCTCCAGTTGGATTCAGATTTTGTTTTGGATAATAGAGTACACAATTATTCGAACTCCAAATAAAGTTGCCATGATTTTATTTGAGATTGGATTGGAGTTGTAGAAAATTATCCATGAGAACAAGAATATGAAACACAACCGTTTTGTGGAATTTGAAATTTGAATTTTGAAATTTGAATTTTGAAATTTGAAATTTGAATTTTGAATTTGAAATTTGAATTTGAAATTTGAATTTGAAAATTCGAATTTGAAATTTGAATTTGAAATTTAAATTTGAAATTTGAAATTTGAAATTTGAAATTTGAATTTGAAATTTGAATTTGAAATTTGAAATTCAAATTTTGAATCACAGTCCAAGTAGGATTCGAATTTGTTGTGGAAAATCCACAAGGTTTGAAATTCGAATTTGAGTTGGATTTGGAGAGGATAATCTTGTTAGAGTCCTACTTGAATTTTGAATCCAAATCCCAACAAAAGTGGGCGAATTTTTTGAGGATAATCCTCAATGGAAAATTCGGTTTTTGTGGATAAGATTCAAGGGTAAATTCAAGCTTCAATCCTAGTTGAATTTGGATTCTCTCTACTCCCTAAAAGTAGCCGAAATTTTGGAGCCTAAATCCTAGGAAATTCGGTTATTTTTGGATAAGGTTGAGATGAGATTTAGCTTGAAAAATCCTAGTGGAATTTTGATTCTTCCTTATCCTAAAAGTGGCCGAAAATTTGGAGAAGATTTTCTCCTAAAGATTTCGGATTTTTTGGTTGAAAAAGGGGGATAAAATTCTAGTTAAAATCTTGTTTAGATTTGGATTGGATTTGTCCTAGGAAAACCGAATTTAATTGTGGAGATTCTCCCTTGGAAAATTCGGATTTTTTGGTTTGGATAAGGGAGAAAATCTTTTCCTAGTCCAATTCGAATTCAGAGAATCACCTCATGCAGGTCTATAAATAGAGGTCCTGCCACTCCAGTTCTCTCAGACCACAGACTCTCAGGTGAGCAGGCTTATTGTTGCACAGCTCATCGTGACAATAAAGTTCTTTAGAGATCTGGGTGGTCGGAAGAAGACTAGCAGTGCTAGCATACCGATCGAGGTTCAGAGTGCCCACACACTCAGCCATTCGGGAATTGGAGAATAGTAGAGAAGGCTAGTTGGTTGAAGCCTCCGGTCATTCTCCTCCTGCAAGATTGGCATCCTTGAGGTATGAGTTTTAATTGTTGTTGGTTTATTGTATATGGCATCATGAGATATTTAACGATCTTAAAATTTTTATTATTCCGCTGCGCCACTCTGATACGTTTTTACCGGTTTATTTTCCTACATTTTTGTGATTCAAAATTTGATTCAAATTTCAAACTCTACAAATCTTGTGATTTTGTTTACATGGATAATTTTTAACAACTCTAATTTAAATTTTAAAAAAATCATGGTAATTTTATCTGAAATTCAAATAATTGTGTAATCTCATATCCAAAACAAAATTTAAATTAGGAAAAAATCTTGTCTTCCAATCCCGTAGATAAAATCCGTCCCCTACTTTAGTGTTAGGACAAGATTTTGTTCAATTCAATTTCAAATAGGATAATTTTTTAAATTTCAAATATTTATTTAAACAAGATTTTCAAAATTCAAATTAATCTCATATTTATCTTTTGAAAGATAAATATAATTAATTTAAATTTCAAATCTTATCTTCCAAAATAAATATTCTCCCAAATTAAATATTTATCCCATTTATTGAATAATACATTACAATTTTTCCCCCGACACTTAGAGAAAATCGCTTACACCCTATAAAGGGTGACCTAGATTTTTTCTTTTCACTAAATGTAAGAATACAAGTAATAAAGAATATCCCGATCATTACCATCTGTTAAAGAATTATGCGTAGCTAGTGAAAGAGTTAATTAGACATATATAATATGGGTTCTAATAATCCATGTAACTATTAATCTATACCGAATAAACTTGTTATAATTATTAGTTTCAGAGTCACACCACTATAAACCTGAAACTACACTCCTAATTATATATCGTATTACGTAAGCTAGTAATAAGCTATCGTCAAATGACTTTGTCATATATGTAACATCCTTATATGATATCCATGATCAGTCTTAGGTCAAAGTCCGTTCGACATACTGATCACGCTATATTAAAGATCCATTATACTCCTAAATAAGAAAATGATTATTTACCATATGTAAATAAGAAGTCATCTACTAAGCAACGACTCAAGGTCTTGTCCATTTTCACTTCTACTATAATGTCTTTAAGAGGATAATGTTTACTCCTCATTAGAGCTATAATTCCAATATCTATAAACCAACCCTCCATTATAAACAAGTCATGTACCCAACGAATCGATCTATAGGTTTAGTATTTCTAAGACGCTTTAGCCATTGGAACATCAAAGTACACAAGTTATATATATGAAGCGATTCACCTACTCAAGATTAAGGTTATTGCATAATCAATGTCAAAATAAATTGATTCACTCAAGCGGACTATGTAGATCAATTGCACGTTAGTCCAAGTTCGATACATCAACACCAAGCAATATATCTATGTTTCTACTAGGAAGTCAAAACTTTAGACATTCAAGACAAACTATCTCCCTAATTAGCCTTAGACAAGATAATAGTCTTAACTATAATTCAAACTACTCACTTTAGAATGTTGTCTTCTCGCATACAAAAGTCTATTGTATGCAACATTTTAATAATTTAACAACAAGCAGTCAGTAAGCTGTATTTGCTTACATTTACTTTAACACGTAAATATGATAAGAATATATAGTAATGTAATAAATAACATCTAATATATTATTAATCAGTTTAAAATAAATGAAATATATTAAAATATCTTTCATACCTAGGACATTCCTAATAGAGTGTGTGGGCGCTTGGTGTTTTGATCTATATTTGTTGCACTGCTTTTTCTTCTTTCAACAAATTAGAGTTCTTAGAATTTATTATTATTAATAGAATATAATATTAAGCGCTTTTAATTTAGATTTTATGGTCTAACTATAATAGAAGCCCTAGGCTCCTATATATAATGAATGACTAGGTGTTATTTAAATTTGAATAGAACACTTGAAAAAGATTTTTCTCTCTTCTTCCTCTTTAATTAGCAATTTTTCAATCCTTGGGGAAGACCAAAAATCATCCACTTTAGATAAGCGAGATTCAAATTTGATTTAAATTTTAATATCCATTTATCTTATGATTTTGTTTGCATAGATAATGTTTTATAAATCCAATTTAATTCAAATAAAATTATGACAACTTTATTTGAATAAAACAATTGTGGAATAATTATCTAAATAAAATCAAACAAGAGAGAAAATTTTTTCCTTACCTTATCCATATAGAAAATGCCTACTATAGATAAAGTAAGATAATATTTTATTTTAATTCAACTTCAAATAAGATAACAACCATGTATAGTTTAAACTATTTAATTATTTAAGATTATCTAGATATTTAAATTAATTATTTAAATAATTAATTCACCCATATCTCTTAATTTAAATTAATTTTATATTTATCATAAAAGATAAATATTATTAATTTAAATTACAGATCTTATTTTCAAATAATTATTTATCTAAACTAAATATTTATTCAATTAATTAAATGAAACAAAATCCTAATTACATCCTTAGTAAGAAAAACGCTTACACTATCAAAGATGGTGGTTAGGTTGTTCCATTTAACTAAGTCTAAGAAATAAAGTCACAAAAAATAATCCAATTGATAATCATCTATTAAGGAATTATGTTGAGTTAGCAAAGGGACCAAATAAACATATATAATATTAGCTCTAATAAGTTATTTAATTAATTATTCTATGCTAAATAAATTAATTACATAATTATTAATTTTGGAATCATACTATTATAAATTTGAAACTACACTCTTAATTATATATCATATTACGTATGCTAGTGCATAGCCATAGTTTAATGACTTGTCATATATGCAATACCTTCATATGATATCAATAATTAACTTAAATTAAAGTTTATTTAAACTTTTATCTCTTTATTTTAAAGATCCACCATATAACTAATACATGATTATTCACCAAATGTGAAAGATAAATCAAGCAAATAACCTAAGGTCTAGTCTATTTTCACATCCTGTATAATGCCATTAAGAGGATAACCATTACTCTTTATAAGAGCTATGATTCTATATATATAAGGAATGCTAAAATCGAATATAAGTCTTGTAACCAACAAACTGGTCTAAAAGCTTACTATTTCAAGACGCTTTAGTCTTTGGAATGTCAAAGTACATAAGTCATAAATATGAATCCTTTACTTACTCAGGAATAAAGTTATTACATAATAAATGTCAAAAGCGAATTAATCTATTCAAGCAGATTTATAGATCAATTACATTTTGGTCCTAGTCCAATATATTACCACCACTAGGTAATATATCTATGTCTCTGTTTAAAAGTTGTCTCGCTCTAGACTGTCAAGACTAACCATCTCTACAATGGGATCTAGACAACATAATAATCATCATCTGAGTTAGATACTCACTCTAACCTATAGATTACGAACTATAGATTTTGCTACTTACTTTAGAATGTTATCTTCTTGAGTATAAAGTCCGTTACATAAAACACTCTAGTAGTCTAAACAACAAGTAGTTGATAAGCCATATTTGCTTACATCTACTTTAACATGTAAATAATGACAAAAACAGTATAGTAAAGTTCTAATGAAAAACCTCAAATATATTATTAATCAATCAAAAATAAATGAAATACATCTAAAATGTCTTCCATACTTAAGGCATTCCAAACAAATAATTACTAGAATGCTCCTCTACATCATCTTGACTCCCATTGGAATCATCATCACTCCAAGTGGGCATCATGGCCTTATTCTTCTTTTTGAGAGTATTAGCACATTTGGCTTGAATATGTCCAAACCATTCATACTCCTAACTTGGAATTCCTTTTTTTTTTTCTTCCTTTCTTCAAATTGCTAAGATGATGAGGATCTATTCTTTTGAAAATTCCTTTTTTTTTTTTAAATTGTCCCCTTTTGTTTATCTTTTTCAAAATTTTGTTGAAACTTTTTGTCCACAAGGTAAGGGATTTAAGATCCTGATCATCTTTAGACTCATTCTTTTCAATAACTCCAACATAAAAAACAATTCTTGTATCTTTCTTGCTTGTCTTGAATTTCATCTCAAACGTTTGAAGTAAACCTATAAGTTTATCAAGTTTCATGGAATCCACATCTTGGCTACTTCAATGGCTGCAACTCTATAAGCAAAACATTTAGGAAGAGATATTAGAATCTCTTTAAGTCTAAGTATTTTTCACTAAGGGCAAAAGCTTTGTTTGCAATGTCACGAAGCTATTTGTTGAAGTCTGCAATGCACTCATCTTCCTTCTTTTGCAATTCCTCAAATTGGGTGGCCAATATCTGCAATTTGGAGACTTTCACAGCAACAGTTCTTTCATGCACTGTTTGTAGAATATTCCATTGCCTCTTTTGTAGATTCACATTTAGAGATCAATTTAACTTTATTGACATCCACAGCATTGAAGATAGCATTCAAGGCTTTTAAATTGTTGTTAATAAGCCGATCTTCTTCATTTGACCACATTTCTTCATATTTGAGAGTAGTCTTTCCTTTATCATCTGTCTGAGTGGGATGTTGCCATGTAGTCAAAATTGCCCACCAAGCCTTCTCATCAATGGGCTTGATGAAGGCCTTCATACATGCCTTCCAATATGGATAATTGGATCCATCCAAGTATGGTGGTTTGGTCACCGAGCCACCATCTCTAAAAAATTCCATTGCTTGTAAAATAAAAATCAGTAATGCCAAGATCTCACCAAAATACATTTTAGTGAACCCTTTCTAATATCAATTTTTAAAACTAGTTCTTTTCTTTTACCTAGTTTTGTTATTATATTGATTACAATATTACCAAAACTTAAAAAAATAATAATAATAATACAAGCAAATTTTAATGAGGTTTGATATAACCTATTCCTCAAGGCAATGCTCAGACATATGAACAATCTACTAAGTAAACAAAATTACAATTCAATTAAACTTATTCAACCCAAGACTCCCTCTCTAAGTATAACGCCTATGATACTACCTAGAAGACTTGCTTAGCAAGCACTACTGGACTTAATGTTGAAATCCCTTCAACAAACTAAGTTTTCTCTGGAAAACCTAAAGTTCTTCTCTCGAAGAAACTTAGAAACCCAGATGCTCAAAAACAATTTAATTCTATGAATTTTGGACTTTTCAAGGTGTGCAACAATTGTTTTGAGAATTCCAATATATACAGCAAAACAACTAACAAAGAATCTTTTCAAATAAATCTATTACAAGCTATCTGTTATAAAATCTATTGCAACAAAAATGGCAACAGTGTTGGTTGCTATAACAAAACTATCAACTTTCTGATTCTATAGAATTTGTTATCAAATCAATTCATATGTCAATTACGAACCTAGATTGATGGTAAGCTACAAGTGTGCGGGTCAAGTTTTGATAGTATAGTGGTAAGTAAAGTTTCATATCAATATGGATTAGTTTTTAAATTGTCACTAAATACCGTGATTATCATAACTTAACTTTAACTAGACACCCGAACTAGATGAAATTAAAATAAAACAAAAATAAATATAAATATTATAATAAAATATGGAAACTTTTATGCACAGATGTACTAGTGACTTGACTTTACTTTGTCATTCCTTTATTTATCTTATTTAGCAATTATTAGCTAATTAAACTCAATTCATTAATCAAGGAATCTAAATTAATCTCACTACTTCTCTTAAACATAAAGTGAGATAATGTATATAAATATCCAAACCAATATCCCTGTCTAACTTGTCTACCTACACACTCATTATGTTTAGCCTTTAATTGGAAAGCAAATGTTGATCGCCTCCTAGCCACAACAATCAAAATCCTTGTTGAAAATCAAGGACTTAATCACCTCCTGGTCTCACAAGATCCTAAATACTAAACATGATTATTTAAGTGTTGAACTCTTCCTAGATTCACAACTACCTAAACTGTGTTACACAATTCTAGACCATGAAATTAATCTCTCCTGAGCATCAAATCCATATTCTAAGTCATTTAGTTTATCTTTCAATAAATTGAAAGTGTTGGACACCAAGCAACATAAGTGAATTGAAATAGAAATTAAAATAACAATTAACATAATATTCAAAACATAGTTCAACAAAATTACATCAAGCCCTAGAAATAAAATCTAGCTCAGTATATAGAAATCAATAACTAAAAACATAAAAGGATTCATAAATGCAAATATTATTCAAGACAATTCTTATAAATATAAATCCAAGAAAAGTAAAGAAAACTAAAAAGGAAATAAAAGGAGAAGAAGAAATAATTTTGCATAGAGAAATCTTTAAGGATTTTAATTCTCTATGCAATCTTCAAGATTTTCACGAATTTCCTCATAGAATTTTTGCCTCCAAGCTCCCCTTCTCTCTACACATTTTATGCCGCTCTTCCTCTCTAACTTCCTAAAATGAGACTTCCCAATGAATAAATGATGCAACCCTCAAAATTTGGTCAATCTTGGCCATCTAATCCAATCCAAGGGCCTAATTTATGGATCTCCAGTGGAACAGGGATGGCACGAGCTCATGCTTGGGTGGTGCACCAGCACCGCCTTCTTAGCCCCCTAAGGGCTTGTGATGTTTTAGGGCGTGCATGGGGTGGTAAGGGCGCACACCTTGGTGGCATGCTTGTGCCCTGCTCTCTAGTGTCTGAATTAACCATCATCCATAACGCCTCCATTTTTGCACAAAAAGCTTGAGTTTTCACAAATGCCTAAGCTCTGTTATGGATTTTCGCAAGTACACGAATCGAACAAGTAATAAAGTGATGAGTAAAATATAATTCTAACTGTTGGAAAAAATGAAAAATATGCACAGTGAAATTTTAAAAATCTTTCAAAGATCGTTAGAACTTATATTGCCATATACAATAAATTATCAATAATCAAATATACCTTTCAGAGAAAACATCTTGGATGCTGAAGCGATCGTTAGAAACATAGGAGGACAACATCAAGAAAGGGCTTCAACTAACTAGCCTTCTCCGCTATTCTCTAATACCAAAATGGTTGAGTGTGTGGGCAGTGTTTCTTTGATCGATGTTTAGCACGGCTTATCTCCTTCTGATCACCCAGATCTCTAAGAACTTATTATCATGTGATTTATGCAATAATAAGCATGCTCACCTGAGAGTCTGTGATCTAAAGAAAACAGGAGTGGAAAAACCCTTATTTATAATATTACATAAGGTAACTTTTAAATTTTGAATTGCACTAAAAAAAGATTTTTCTCTCTCCCATAACCCTTAAAACCGATTCTCCCCTACACCAAAACCTTGGAAAAATTCTGTCATACTATGGAGAGGAGGATTCAAAATTCAAATAAGATTCAAACAAAATTTTTCTCTCTCTTATCCACCTAGCAAAACCAATTATCCCTGGGAGAATTCTCTCCTCAAAAATTCTGCCACATAGGATAGAGGAGAATCAAAAATCAAATAGGATTCAAACAAGATTTTACCTTCTACCTTATCCATAAGAAAAACCAAATTTTCTTTTTGGATTTATCCATAAAAATTCGGTTTTAGCTAGAATTTGTGATTCAAAATTTGATTCAAATTCCAAACTCTACAGATCTTTAAAATTTTTCCATATAGATAATTTTCCACAACTCCAATTCAAATTCAAATAAAATTATGGCAACTTTATTTAAAATTCAAATAATTGTGTAATCTCTTGTCCAAAACAAAATTAAAATATAAATTATGAGAAAATCTTGTCTTCCACCCTTATCCATTATGATACCACCCCTAGTAGTACTAGGATAAGATTTTGTTCAATTCAAATTCAAATAGGATAATTTTTTAAATTTCAAATATTATTTTAAGACAAGATTTTTAAAATTCAAATTAATCACATATTTGAATTTCAATTTCAAATACAATTAATTTAAATTTCAAATCTTATCTTCTAAAAATAAATATTAATTAAATATGTATCCCATTTATTAAATAATACAAAATTACAATTTTGAGAGAAGGCTTCTTGCCCTTCCACAATTTGAACGGAGTTCCAAGATTTGATTTGGTTAGAACATAGTTTAGAATACAGCACGCCGTTTGTAGTGCATATCCCTAAAATGATATTGGCAGCTCTGAATAACTCATCATGGATCGTATCATATTCAATAAGATCCTATTTCTCCTTTCAGCTACACCATTCTATTATGAAGTACTAGGTGCAGTCAATTGGAATAGAATCCTGTTCTCTACAAGATGTCCTAAAAAATCATCGAAGTGGTATTTGCCACCTCGATTAGATCGAAGTGTTTTTATGGATTTATCCTATTGCTTTTTCACTTATGCACGATACTCTTTAAACTCATCAAAGGTTTCGCTCTTGCAGTGCATTAGGTACACATATTTATACCTCGAGTAACCATTTATAAAGGAGACATAATAGTCATACTCGCCATGCACCTCGACGTTCATGAGGCCACATATATCAGTGCATACGATTTTAAGAATACCTTAGCCCTAGTACCCTTAACTCCAAGAGAGCGCTTGGTCATCTTACTCTTAATGCAAGATTCACATTGCGGAAGATGTACCTCCTCTAAAATATCTAGTGGACCGTCTTTTACCAATCTCAAAATCCTATCTTGATTAATATGACCTAGGCTCAAATGCCAAAAGTATGCCTTATTAGAGTGAGAAGTTTTAAGTCTTTTAAAGTTATCTATTAATTCAGTGTCCGATAGTGAGTATATCTTTGGTTTGATAAAATAAAAGGTTTCCATCTATTCTCCCGGAACAAATGAAAGAATTATTTTTACGAATAACAACCGTTTCATTAAACCAGACTGAATAACAATTCTTATTTAAACAAGCTACTGATATAAGGTTTCTCTTAAAATTAAGAACATAAAACAATCCTTTAATAAAATAAGCCTAAAATTATCAAAATAAAGACGAATTTCTCCCTCTGCTTAGCCACCACTAAGTTACCGTCTCCAGTCCGCAACGAAAAGCATCTATCACGTAGACTTCTCATTTCTACAGACCCTTACAAAGAAACATAAACATGATTAGTGGCACTCAAATCAATGACCCAATTGTCTTTTGACTCTTCCACTAAACAAGCTTTTAGGTATAGAAGTTCCTTACCTTTCTTGGTCTTGGAGGCTAGGAATTCCTGACAAGCCTTCTTGAAGTAACCTACCTTCTTACAGTAGAAGCATTTGGACTTTTTAAAGGTCATTCAGCTTCTTGTTCTTGTTCTTCTTCTTCCCATCAGAGACAAAAGGAATAGATGAACTAGAAGCCACCTACTTCTTCTTTGGCTTCTTCTTGTTCCCAAAGGGTTTGGAAGATTCTGCCAAGTTGGCCTCACCCTTGGTTTGGACCGCATCCCCATCTTTGATCATCTACTCATAAGCTGGGAGTTGCTTCATGAGCTCGGTAAGTCCTAAATCATTTGTCACTAGAATCTATGCGGCTTTAAACCCTACAAAATCCTTAGATAGAGTCTTGAATACAATTTCAATCTGGATGTTATAGTCCAACTTTACGCTATTTTCAGCAACTTCAGGTTCCTATAAGCGTAAGCATATGATCCTTCACTGGAGTACTTGCCTTCTACCTAGAGTTCATTGTACTTGTGATAGTGGACTGTCGAGCCAATTTTTCTTGGCCTTCAAACATGTCCTCCAAGTTATCCATGATTTCCCTAAGAACTTGCTAGGTATTGCGTTGGTTTTGCAAAGCACTCATCATGTTAGTAAGAATGTAGCATCGAGCTATCTCATTTGGATTCTTTCCAACGAGTATACACGGTAGAGACCTTTTCAAGTGGCGTCTTAGGTCAGGGCCCTGGTGGGCAAGGTTCGTCCAGTATGAACTTGTATCTCTCGCAGCTAAGAACTATTAGTAGGTTTCTTTTCTTTTTTTATAATTGTCCCCATTCAGTTTGTTTTCAGTAAGTATCATAATTAGAGATGTCAGTGACATTTTGAATTGATAATAAAATAAAAAGAATATCATTACAAAGCCTAAGCAAATATAATAAAATTTAGCAAACAAACGTACGAATATGTTCCTATATGAAAAACTTAAACAAAAAATATGTAGCATTGCAATGGTGATTTTCAGCATCTATCACTCTATGCCACCTCGGGGTGTACATGAAACGAATAGCAAAAACATAGACCTCGTCTAATTAATATATATTGCCTTAAATCCTATAAGGTTAAGACATATGTTAATAACTGTTTGTTTTGGCCACCGATTTAATTAACAGAGCTCCTTGGGGAGGTTAATAGTCAAACTAGTCCTGAGTGTGTAATTATTATTTACAACGTCTGATCCATGCCCTATTCAAGCCATCTCGGGATGGTCCCAAATAGAATATATCCAAACATGTGTTCCATATAGGAGATCCAACCTAGTATACTGATGGTGGTAGACACCTATCGAAGGTGTGGTTTGGACAAAACTGACACGAGGTACTACCGTGTTTTTACATATGGATTAACAATGGAAGCCATAGGTTTTGCTTGAAATCCTCACCTATTCAATATTTTAAAACAATAAGTTTTTATTTAAAATATGCATGATTAACATAGTATGAGCAGCATTCTTCTATCCTATATGACATGTCATCAAATATACAATATACCATTCTATCAATACATATTTATCCATACATGACAAAACATAAGAAAAATAAATGATGGAAAATTTAAATAACCAAGTCATAGTTCCATCCTAAAAAAATAGAAATACAAGATTACAAAATTTCATTTAAAGCATTCTTTAGGTTTTGAATTTTGCTCCATGTTCATGTAGCTCCACCATTTATTTCTTATCCCATAAATTCCTTTAAAATTCTAATTTCAAAAACTTTGAATTTTAATCAATTTTTAAATCACATGCATATGCGTATGTAATTTTCAAATTTCAAAAATTACATGTGATTATACATAGTTTAAAATTAAAATTTAAATCATTGATGATTCTCAAAAATTTCATCCCAACCCTAGGGGGTCGGGGTGCGAGAAAACGTCAACCTGAGGCCTCCTTGGGCCGCCATGGGCTTGCACCCATGGCTGTCCCCCAGTAACTATGGCTGCCTTGTGTAGTCGTGGGTTGCTTAAGTTGCCACAGGCTTTTGCTTGTGTCTCCCACCCAGCATCCCTGGCTCTTTTTCTCAGTTTTCGTACCAAATTCCAATTTTACCCATTATGTTGTCTTCATTAAAAATTGAAATTTTCCATAGAAAAATAATTTTTAAATCATCAAAATTAAATTCTAATTATGGGAAAAATAAATTTAAAGTCTTCAATCTTGATCTCCTCCATGAATAATTATATAAAATTTCCTATACCATTTCTAGTGTACAAAAATTCTAAATATCAAAGAGATAAAAATCCATGAGAAAGTTATAGTGATGATAGACCGCTCCCATGGTTACATAAAAATTCGTAGATACAATTTTTCTAAAATTTAAAGGAACTATAACTGGTAAAATTAAGCATGCTTATAATAATCACAAAATTAAAATAACTAAATGCAATATCTCACATAATTCACGAAAACAACATATAAGACTCCTAGAATACCACTCTATATATTAAATCTATACATGTTAGAGATACAATTGATTGTATAATTTATATATATGACATATTAATGAGTTGGTTCTAATACCACTTGTTAGAAAAAACGAAAAATATACACAATGGAATTTTAAAAATATTTCAAAGATCGTTAGAACTCAAGTTGTCATATATAATAAATTATCAATAATCAAATATACCTTTTGGAGAAAACACCTTAGATGTCAGAGTGAACGTCAGAAACACAAGAAGACAACATCAGGAAGAGCTTCAACTAACTAGCATTCTCCACTATTTTCTAATTCAAAGACGGTTGAGTGTGTGGGCATTTGTTTCTTCAATCAATATTCAGCATAGCTTGTCTCTTTCTGACTACCTAGATCTCTAAGAACTTATTATCATGTGATTTCTGCAACAATAAGCCTATTTATCTGAGAGTCTGTGGTCTAAAAAAAAAAAGATTCGAAAAACCGCTATTTATAATATTGCATAAGGTGACTTTTGAATTTTGAATTAGACAAAAAAAAGATTTTTCTCTTTTCAATAACCCCTAAAATCGATTCTCCCCCACGCCAAAACCTTAGAAAAATTTGATCATACTAGGGAGAAGAAGATTCAAAATTCAAATAGGATTCAAATAAGATTTTTCTCTCCCTTATCCACTTAACAAAACCGATTGTCCCTAGGAGAATTCTCTCCTCAAAAATTTGGCAACATAGGATACAGGAAAATCAAAAATTAAATAAGATTCAAAAAAGATTTTTCCTTCTCCCTTATCCACAAGAAAAACCAAATTTTCTTCTTGGATTTATCCACAAAAATTCGGTTCTAGTTAAAATTTGTGATTTAAAATTTGATTCAAATTTCAAATTCCACAAATCTTTAAATTTTATCCACGTGGATAATTTTTTACGACTCTAATTCAAATTCAAATAAAATCATAGTAATTTTATTTGAAATTCAAATAAATATGTAATTTCTTATCTAAAATAAAATTTAAATTTAAATTAGGAAAAAAACTTGTCTTCCACCTTTACCATTATGGACGCCACCCCTAGTAGTGCTAGGATATGATTTTGTTCAATTCAAATTCAAATAAAATAATCTTTTAAATTTTAAATATTTATTTTAAGACAAGATTTTCAAAATTTAAATTAATTACATATTTGAATTTCAAATTCAAATACAATTAATTTAAATTTCAAATCTTATCTTTCAAAAATAAATATTAATTAAATATTTATCCCATTTATTGAATAGTACAAAATTATAATTTTACCCCTCCAGCATATAGAAAAAAACGCTTACACCCTTATGGAGGATGATTTGGATTTTTCTCATCACTAAATGCAAGACAACAATTTACATAGGAATACCCTGATCAACTACCATTTTTAAAAAATTATAAGAACAGCAAAAGGACTGATTGGACATATATAATTTAGCTTTCATGAATTCATGTAATTATTATTCTATACTAAACAACTCAATCACATGATCACTAATTTCAGGATCATTCCACCATAGATATAAAATTGAACTCCCAAGTATATTGCAAATTACGCAAGTCTTAAAAAAGATACCGTTCAATGACCTTGTCATCAATGCAAAACTCTTATATAATATCTATGATTAACCTAGCTCAAAGTCTGTTCTACTTATTGATCATGCTATCTTAAATATCTATTATACACCTGATAAGAGAATGATTATCCACCATGTGTGAATAATAAGTCATCTGCAAAACAAATGACCTAAGGCCTTATCTATTCTCACCAATCTAGTATAATGCCTTTAAGAGAATAACATTAACTCTATATAAGAGTTATGATTCCTTATCTGTAAGTAATCCCTCCATCAAATGTGTATTGTGTACCCAATTAATCGGTCTATTAGCTTACTATCTCTGAGACACCTTGGCCTTTGGAACATCAAAGCACACTAATCACATACATGAAGCTGTTCACTTATTCAGAATTAAGGTTATTGCACAATGAACATAAAAAATAGATGGATCCACTCATAGCAGACTATGTAAATTAATCACGCTTTAGTCCCTATCCAATATGTTATCACCAAGCAACATATCTATGTCTCTACTCGGGAGTCAAAGCTCTGAATAGTCTAGACAAATTGTCCACCCCCCCCAAATTAGCTTTAGATAACATAATAGTTTTAACATGAGTTAGATGCTTACTCTAACCCCATAAATTACGGATCATAGATTTAGACTACTTACTCTTGAGTATTGTCTTCTCGTATACAAAAGATAATTATATACAACATTCTAGTAGTTTAATATAAGCAGTCAATAAGTCATATTTGTTTACATTTACTTTAACATATAAATAGGTTAAGAACTTATAGCGATGGAATGAATAATCTCTAAAATATTTTGTTAATCAGTTCAAAATTAAACAAAAAATATTAAAATATCTTTCCCGCTTAGGGTATACCTAACACCAATGAGGATAGTATTATTAAGTTCCAAAATTAATTAATTTTAATTTTATTTGAGTAATCGAAAAATATTACAATCGAAAAATTAAATAAATAAAATATTAAAAACAAATGAAAATAAAACAAGCAAGTACATAAATGCTAGGAATTATGATTTTATCATAATTAATCATATTTAATTATATTTAAGTATATTATTATGATTTTGTATTCAGATTTATTGATAGTCAACTATCATTTTTGTTTTATATTCTCTTTATTAAGTTATAAATAAATTCTACATTTTTATAGTTAAATTTATATAAAGGATTAGTAAATTAAAAACAATATCATATATATGTGAATAGTTTGTATTTTTTATGACAGTAAATCATTCCTTTAAAATAAGTTTTCTAATTCTTTTAAAATTGATTTTTTCAAATAAGAAACTAAGAGATTCGAAATACTTTCCTAAATCGTATTCCCAACAAAAGAAAAACTTCAAAACCTGTTATCCGAGAACTTTACAAAAGCCTATGTTTTGTAAACTTTCCAAAAATAACTATTAATTGACAAATAATACCAATACTAATAATATAAAAATCCAAACGGAGATTTAATTCACCGGTCTAAGGTTTTGTACAACAAGATAAAAGAACCTTACAGGACAAAAAAAAAAAAAAAACACATCCGTTAATACAACCACATAATGCAAAATCATATCAGATCCAATACGGAAAACCTGCCAATATCTGTGGCCTATGCCAAAATGACTCATCTTAAAATGCTTATTTAAAATTTATTTATCATCTTTTTTAGTGTCTCTCTCCAACACATGAGGTCGTATGTATAAGTGTTTATTGTTGAGCAAAAAAAAAAAAAGTGTTTATTGCACGAACTGTTGTCATATGTGTGGGGAGCATCAAGGTGAAGATGTTGGCATTAACGGATGATAAGCGAATACACGCAAATTTGGCGCCCTGTACAATGTAGAAGATTAGAAAGAAAATAAAGAAACGAGTGATCGTAAAAATTGGATGATGTTCGGTCAAAAGGTAAAAATAGATTATATACGTAAGCTGCACACAAACATAATACAAGGGACAAGCTCCTTATTGAGCAAAATCGTCCTTTATTACATCTAGTCAACCGACCTAAACTCCAAATCCGACAAATTAAATTTTATTATCACATAACCATTTTGGATACAAATCATAGCAAACTAAGCACCCGTTTGGGGGCTGTGTTCTAGCATCTAAAAATCAACTTTGTTTCAAAATTTCACCACTTATTATTATTTACATTTTCAAAACGCTATAGTAAACTCCAAATTTTAAAAATTTATAACTTTATATATACAAGTTCAAATGAAATAATTTTTTTTAAATTGCATAGAATTTCGAGAGGAACGAAACAATATTCATATTGATATTTTTTTTCAAAAAATTTTTTAATATTTTTTATTTTTTCACTTAAAACAGTTTTTTCTCCCAAAAACATTTTCCAAAACAACTTTTTTCTAATTCAAAAATAATATCTCCAACCTCCTCCCTAAAACTCTCCCTAAATAAAAAAATCTATCAGTCTCTCTTATCTATAAAAGTAAAACTGACACATCTTTGAAAAGGCTCATTTAAGCTTAACTAAAATTCTGAATCCAACAAATTAAATTTGATTAGTATGGAATTTCTCTAAATACATATCATATCAGACCCAAATATGAAAACTTGCTAATCTCTCGTACCTATAAATATAAAGCTGACACATCATCATAAAAACTCATTTAACCGCAATTTCAATGTGAAACGGACAAATTAAATTTAATTACCCTGTAATCTTTCTCGATGCAATCAATATGCCAATCTCTCTAACTTATAAGTGTAAAACTGATGCATTAAAAAAAAAAAAAGCTCATTTAAGCTAAACTTTAATTCTGAATCTAAAAAATTAGATTTGACTACCACATGATCTTTCTAAATGCAAATCATTTTAGATTCAAATACAAAAATGTTAGTCTCTGCTATTTATAAATGTAAAAACAAGACATCCTTAACCCAAAAAAAAAAAAAAGAGATCATTGAAGCTCAATTTAAATTCTGAATCTAACAAAATAGATTTAATTGCCACAAAATCTATCTAGATGTAAATCATATCAAACCCGAATACAAAAACATACCAATCTCTCTAATATATAAATGTAAAAATGATACATATTAAAAAAAGCTCCTTTAGCCTTAAATTCTAAATAAACATCTATATAAAAGCTCATTTAGGCTCAACTTAAATGCTAAATCTTACAAATTAGATTTTGATTACCATTAGATTTTTCTAGATGCAAATCAAATCAGATCCAAATACAAAAACTTTCAAGTCTCTCTGACCTATAAATGTAAAACTGATACATCTTAAAAAAAAAAAAAAACTCATTTAAGCTCAACTTAAATTTTAAATCCAGTAAATTGGATTTGATTATTATAGAATCTACACAAATCATATTAGACTTAAATTTGAACAAATCTTTGACTTATGGATGTCAAAAATCTTTAAAAAAAAAAAATCATTTAAACCCAACTTAAATTTATTTAAATTTGGAATCTGATAAATTAGATTTAATTACAACTGAATTTCTTTAAATATTATCTCAAATTCAAACATGAAAAGTTGTCGATGTCTTTCACTTATAAATGGCAAACATACACATGTTCATAAAATTTCATTTAAGCCCATTTAAATTAAATTTCTTGATTTGTTACGCAAAAAAAATATAAATTTAGTAACTATATCAAAAAAAAAATATAGAAGAAGAGGAAAAGGGGGAAAAAAAAAAAACTAAAAACGGCCATTTACTTTTTAGGCCATGGTTGGGGGCTAGAGATCACGTGGAGAGAGGGAGAGAGAGAGAGAGAGAGAGAGAGAGAGAGAGAGAGAGAGCGAGCGGAGAATAACGCAATAGAGGGACACTGGAGTTCTGTCCGAGTGAGTAACATCCAAGACTTTCCTTTTTTTTTTTCCCTCACTCCATATATAAATAAATTAAAATAAAAATGAAAACACGAAATTGAAACCCAGAAAAAAGGGGAAAAAAAAAGGGAAGAGAGGGAGGGAGAGAGAGATAGAGAGAGAAGAGAATGTGTGAACGAAGACCAGAAGACTTTGAAGACTAGAAAGAGGAAGAAGAAGAAATTCCTTCAAAAATCTCTCCTTTTCATTTCTGCTATTTCGTTAGGGCTCGATCTTCTTCTCTTTCTCGATCTTAATCTGATTCCGAGCTCTCAAAGCCCTAATTTATTTATTGAATCGCCATTTCTCCCAGGTCCGTTTCTCTTTAATCTGATGGGATCCTTTTTTTTTTTTTCATGTTTTGTTTGTAATTCTTTTTTTTTTTTTTAATTTTTGTGATGAGGATTTTTATAGTGTCGATTTGGTTGCTAATTTTGTTTTCGGGACTTGTAGACTACTGATATAATTCATGCTAAGTTTTTTTAACTGCTTTTTCGGTGGATTTCATTTTTCTTTTTTTTTTCTTTCAATGAAATTTGGTAATCTTGTTGCTGAAATTCTGGTTAATTAGTGAGGGGAAACGTCGGATTTTGGGAACTTCTTGAGCAAATTCCGAAAATTTTCCGAAATTTAGTTTATGTATAATCTAAAAAAGAAAAAAAAAATCGAATGTAATTGTTAGAAAAGCTTACCATGGTTCTTACCGTGGGGAAAATGCTTAAATTTTGGTGGATAATTTTTTTTTTCTTTTTTGGCATAACTCTGGTGAATGTTTGTTTTGGGTAGTCATAATTTTTGGTGGATAATCATTTTACCATAATTTGGTGGTTTTTTTTATTCTTTTTATATATTTTTTATTTCGAGTAATAATTTTGATAATCATTTTTACTATAATTTAGTGGTTTTTTTTAGTAATAATTTTGGTGGATAATTTGTTTGTTTGTTTGTTTGTTTATGTAGATTTGAGGTTTGTGATGCTGAAGAAATAAGGAACATTTGAAGGTTTTATTGAACATAAAAAAAGCTAGAAAAATGTTGGAGGGTCAAGGTGGTGTGAAATTCGCTGGAATTATTGGCCTAAATAACAATGATAACAACTACTGTGATATGTCCCAAGCTCAAGGGTTATATTATAAGCTTGGGGAGGGTACCAACATGTCCATTGACAGTTTTGTGAGCTTGCAAACGACCAACGATGGAGGATCAGTTGCGATGTCCGTTGATAACAGTAGTGTGGGCTCGAATACAAATGATTCCCACACTCGCATCTTGAACCACCAAGGGTTAAAAAGGCGTGCAAATGACAACTACTCCGTCTCAGTCCAACAGAGTGTTAATCGCCGAGGCAGAGTCATGCATGTTTTGAGCGATGATGCACTTGCTCGGGCTCTAATGGACAGCAACTCCTCGACAGAAGGGCTTGAGAATTATGAGGAGTGGACAATTGATTTGAGGAAGCTAAATATGGGGGAGGCTTTTGCGCAAGGTGCTTTTGGGAAACTCTATAGAGGTACTTACAAGGGTGAGGATGTCGCGATCAAGATCTTAGAGAGGCCAGAAAACGACCTGGAAAGGGCTCAGCTCATGGAACAACAGTTTCAGCAGGAAGTCAAGATGCTCGCTACACTCAAGCATCCAAACATTGTTCGTTTTATTGGTGCATGTCGCAAACCAATGGTCTGGTGCATAGTGACTGAGTACGCTAAGGGCGGTTCGGTTCGCCAGTTCCTGATGAAGCGCCAAAGCCGCTCAGTTCCATTGAAATTGGCTGTTAAACAAGCTTTGGATGTCGCCAGAGGAATGGCATATGTCCATGGGCTGGGGTTGATCCACCGGGACCTCAAGTCAGACAATCTCTTGATTTTCTCCGATAAGTCAATAAAGATTGCTGATTTTGGGGTTGCTCGGATCGAAGTGCAGACAGAAGGAATGACACCGGAGACTGGGACATACCGCTGGATGGCTCCGTAAGACTTTTAGACTCTTTAGCTGCAAGATATTTTACTATTATTAATTTATTGGCAAGCACATTTAGTGTCCATATCTCTGTCAGTCTCTTGGTTGTTTTTGGTTGATATTTTAACTTTCTGATTTGTTCATATGTCTTAAATAAGTTTTGTGCTTTGCAAAATTGTTCCTTGTTGGTGCCGGTTTCTATCTGAGTTTGTAAGGTCCATTCTTATCCAATTTTCAGGTTTGAACGCAATTTAGATTTAAATTACTTACAATCTTCATGTCTTCCTGTTTGTTTGCTTGATTGTTGCTTGCACCTTGCAGCTAGTTTTGTATCTAGATATCTTTCTGGCTTGCGACGAGAAATAGACCAGTAATCATTTCATGAATGGTCCAACTCCAGTTGAAATGCATCTTCGTGCATTTTCCTTATAGGGTTTTAAAAGCACTTAGTATTAGTCAATTTATTCTCTCTTTTTATGAAGTGTAGCTTGTCTGTACAATCAGTTTCTACTTTCTTGTTCTACTTATATAGAGTTACTTTTCTTTTTGGCATGGAGTTACAACTCCTTTGTCCATTAAAACTGAGAGATATTGTATGTTATATCTTTTATCATTTGTAAGTATTTGACATAGTCCAATGTCTATTACCTGGAATGTATCGGGTTTTTCTCGTCTCCTGTGAATTATGATTTTCAAGGCATTTAGTGGGGTTATGGTCATTTCATTCTCTTTAATATCATGTTACTTGATGTCTGAAGCAGATGTTTGTGTATATCCCTTTATAATAATGTGTTAAGCTGCTTTTAAAGAGCTCTTATTGTTCTAAAGTAATTCCTTGGCCCTTGCAAAATCAGGCTTAAATTTTAATGTTTAATTTTGATATCTTGGTGTAGGCTCTCTTTTCTTTAATACGTAGCACACATTTCTTTCCTAGTGGTATTGCAGTAAGTTAATTTTATGGTATTGGTTGATCAAAATAGTTGGTAATGGGTAGACATGCGAATTGAGTCTTCAAGTTTCCAAGTATTTTAACGAAACATGTACAAGAGCTATTTAGTTGAAGAAATCCATGTACCAGCTGCACAAAATGCTAAATTTTATCTTTGTCATACGCAAATCTATGTAAAACTCATATTGATCATTGCATTTTACATTTGTCTGCAATCTTTTTCTTCAGAAGATTTGGTAGTGAAACTTGTTTGTGCAATCTCCATGAAGACTTATGCAATCTTTTTTTCTTAATGGCTTACCTTTCCAGTGTTGTGATTTCTTTTCATTTTCATTTTCTTTTTCTTTTTACTCTCTCTCTCTCTCTCTCTCTCTCTCTCTCTCTCTCTAACATTGGGCTTTGCAGTGAGATGATCCAGCACAGGCCTTACACACAGAAAGTCGATGTATATAGCTTTGGAATAGTTCTTTGGGAGCTCATTACCGGGATGCTTCCGTTTCAGAACATGACGGCAGTGCAGGCAGCATTTGCAGTTGTTAACAAGGGTGTTCGTCCTATTGTCCCGAATGATTGTTTGCCCGTACTTGGTGAGATAATGACCCGATGCTGGGATGCCAATCCTGATGTCAGGCCGCCCTTCTCTGAGGTCGTGATAATGCTAGAGAATGCTGAGACGGAGATCATGACTACTGTGCGCAAAGCTCGTTTCAGGTGTTGCATGACCCAACCGATGACAGCAGACTGACCATCCATCCTCCTTCCCCCTTCCCCCAAGGAAGAATCATAAACACAAGTTGCTGACTGCATGAGAGAAATGAGCAGAGTGAAGTTCCTGTTAGTGTGTTTGTCAAGATATAAAAGCCGACCTTTGAATTGGATTTGAAGCAGCGTAATATTGTTATTTGTTCAGTGCTCTTGAGCATTGGAAATGATGGTGGAATCGCTGAAAAAAAAAAAAAAAAAAAAACCTAGAAAGAAAACTGTTTGACATGATTGGATTAAAGTAAAACTACAAAACCCAAATGAATATATGCAAGATTTTTTAGATAATGATGTTAATAAAAAAAAAAAAAAACCCAATCAGCAAAGAGAATCTCTATTCTCTAGTACAAGAGTCATTGCTAATGGTATCCTCAGTAGATCGCAATTTTGATGTCCCTTCTTTAATGCGCTTTTCATTTGATGCTCTATTCTGTTACTAAATGTAAGTAATAGGTTTATAATCGCTTTGTGTTATAAGAAGGGCGGTATCTTTTTTCTAACTAATAGTGGGTGGGTCTCATGAGATCTATATTGATTGGAATCAAATGAAGGTTACAGGATCATTTAACTTAACAAGGGGCATTTTTAGGGTTTTTTTTTGTCTTTTTTTGTTTTTTTTTTTTGTTTTTTGTTTTTTGTTTTTTTTTGGTGTCAATCACCAAAGGGGCCGCCGGTCTTGATTCCTTTGCATGGTCTGGGGACCGGTTGTTGCGGTGCAGCGGATCATAGCAGTGCCCTTGCCTGTGCCATTCCTAGACCCTGCAGCAGACGAGGGCAATGTCTTGCAAACTGGGAAATCAGGCAGGGAAATTTCCAGCAGTGCGGAGAATATCAACAATTGTATTATGTTGATAAGTCTCACGACTAAGATACTCCATCCATTTCCGAGGTTAAGTATTAGATGGACCAAAGCACAAAATCACTCTTGCTATTACAACCTGCCCTGTTGCCTTCTTTTAGAGACATTTCTGCTGACGACTTAGAATAATGACATGCATCTCAGAAAGTATTACTAGGTCTCTAGTTCATCTATGTAACTTAATTAGGCTTTTTTTTTTTTTTTTTTTCTAGAAACTTTTTTTGGCTTGTTTAAGAGGAGGGACAGACAACAAGAAAGGTCTAAATCATTAAGGTGAGAAAATAGAGAGTAGATTGAGTCTCTTTTATTATGTTTGGCATACATTTATTTATTCAATCCTTTTAGATTTGAAGGGATCCAAATTAGAATGAAATCTCACTTAATTTATTGTCTCTTTTAATCTCTTTTGCCGAACATCATAAGATTGTGTTTGATAAGAGAAGGAACGAAAGTAGGAAAAAAAAGGAAAGATTAGCACCTATAGAGCAAGGAGATAGTCTTTCTCATATATTTCCTATCAACTTTGTTTGTTTGTTTGTTGATTTTTTTTTTTCCACTCTTCCTCTCTTTCAATATTGATAGGATCAAAATTGGAATTTGCAGGCAAGTCTTGCCGTAATTTCCTATCAAGTGTGTTTGTTTGTTTGTTTCCTCCTTTTGTTTTTTGTTTTTTTTTTACACTCTTCCTATCTTTCAATTTTGATAAGATCAAAATTGAATATTCATACTTATAAGTAAATTTTACGATAATTTTATATTTAACTTCATTATATATAATAAAATTCGAAGTCCTCACCCTTTGATTCAATAGAAAAAACGTTGGACACATGTTTAAGATTTTGAATGCTTTAGCAAACCTATTCATGACTAAAATCCTTCCTATCAAATAAATATAAGTTATAAAATTTGTCCATTGATCCTCATATCCCAATCCCTCTCCTCACTTTTTCCTCATAACAAACAATGCTCATATGTCTCTGAATTTATTTATTTTCATTGATCACCCTGCTCCTATCCTTCTGTTCGCAGTATAATATGTGCACTTAAAGGATATAAATTTGAAATTAATCTTAAAAAAAAAAAAACGTGACAAAATATGAATAACTGGTTCTTTTTTTATTTCAATGATATTCGCAAATGTGTATTGAACAATGTCAATTGATTTACAAAGGTTGCTAATTATTTATTTACCTAATTAGTAAATATTAGTTTTTCTGAAAAAATGAGTAAATATTAGTAAAAAATATTAATTATAATTCTGTATTTAACTTATCTTAAAATATAGAATTTGTGTCACCACCTAATTATTAGTCTATGTGTATATTGAAAAAAAGAAAAAAAAAAAATCCTAAATCGATAACTTTTGTTGTGAATAATATTTATAATTAGAGTTATTAACTTATAATTAATAGGGAAAGTATCAAAATAATATAAATTTGGGCACCCTTTTGCTTAACATGACACCAATTTTAATCGGTTCATTGATATGACACAAACTAAATACTATTTTTTAAAACAAATTAAATAAAGAACTGGATCTACCGGTAAATTCTCACTTCACTCAAATATTTTCATACTTCACTTCGTAAACTTGCTCTCTCCTCTCTCTCTCTCTCTCTCTCTCTCGTACGTTGCAGACTTCTCCCACACCGATTTTCTTTCGGCCCAGACACAACTCTCTCTCTCTCTCTCTCTCTCTCGCTCTCCCCCACGTTGCTAACTTGAGAAAATCCTCCCCATCGATTCTCTCTACCCAAACAATTACATCTTCCTCTTTCTGCTTTTCTCTATTCTAGCTGATCCTCTCTCTGTCCCACCTTGCAGAAAAACAAAGTCAGGAAACGCAATTCGTTGGATATAATCGAAGAATCTGGGAAACTCACTGCCATTGAACAAACAGATACGACTAACTCAATTAATCTATTTCAAATTTTTGATTTTGACTGTACATAATTTTTTCCCTTTTTCTTTACAATTTGGAGCAACACGCCACTTAACAAGGAAGAAGAACAGAAAACAGCACTGAAGATCTCTGTCTCTACTAATTGTTACTGAAAAAATGAGTTTGGACTCTTAAATTTGATTCTGACTGTGTAAAAAACAAATTGGAATTTTCTGAAGCAACATTTTGTTCAGTATAATGCTTTTGCTTTACAGTTGTTGTTGTTGTTGTTGTTAAGACTGACCGTAACAGAATGCAAAGGATAGTTGTGTCGTATTGTTGCATTAATTCTTGGATTTTGTGGTTAATTTGTGAGGTTTTTTTCCCCCTGGTCGTGTTGGGTTTATGTTTAAATTTGTTTTGTTTTGTTTTTGTTTTTTTTGTTTTTGTTTTTCGAATGGAATTATTGAATCTTAAATTAAAAAAAAAAAAAAAAAACAATGTGCGTTCTTAGCAGAAGTTGAGTTGGGAAGTTTGGAAGATGAAGAGAAAGATTTGTTTCAAATCTCAATGTATCTCTATAGCTTATGGTAGTTTCAAATCATTATTCCAATCATCAAAGTCACTGTTTTTATGTTCTAATTTGAACCAGTGTCAGAGGCATTCTATTTTTTTTTTTCCATGTTCTTTAGTGACAACTATTCTCCCGGTGATTCTTTGACAGTTTTTGCAACGTCTTTCTATTCTTTGATGAAGTTGATGAGTAAGGTTTGAGAAGAGAAGGACATGCTGGTCAGGAATTAATTTGAAAGGGAAGGGAATTTCAGCTGGTCCTTGTAAAATTAATAAGAGTTCAACCATGTTTGAGAATGCTGGTTCATTTTGTTCTTTCACTATTTCGTCACGTTCTTTTGAATTCTCGTTAGCATTATGTTTGAAAGATTTTGAAATATTGTAGATGCTGATCGAGCTGTGTTGGCGTGTTCAAATGAAAATTTGCTTAGTACTTGTGCAATGAAATGACATGAAATGAAGGCTTGGGGAAGTGACAGAATGGTCGGGCAAACCGACCTTGAAGGCAGTGGTTACGTTGACGCTTCCCCAATCAGCAGAATGGTTATAGAACATCTCATGGACTCGTGATTGCAGACTCAATTTTCAGTTCAACCCAGATGCTATTATGTATTGTATTCTTTGTTCAATTCTCGTTCGGAGAACTATGTAGAACATGTAGTTATCAATTAGTAAGAATTCTAGCTTTTATTTTTATTTTTATTTTTTTTGAAATTACTCTGGAACATGTAGTTTTTTGAGATTATCCTTGTAAAGTATAATAGAGATTCTAGTAGAATAAGAATATTACTTTTATAGAATATGTTTTGAATTTTGTTAGAATATGTAGTTATTAATAAGTTATTATTATGGTTTCTTTTTCAAAATTACTCTTGTAGAATATAATAGAGATTTTGGTAGAATAAAGTTATTACTCTTACAAAATATATTTTAAATTCTGGTGAAATATGTAAATTAAAATTTTGGTATTCTTTTTGAAATTACTCTTGCAGAGTATAATAGAGATTTTGGTATAATAAAATTATTATGCTTGTAGAATTCTTGCTTTACTGTTACAAAGTATAGTTATTATTTTTATAGAATTCTTGTTAGAATTCTTGCTTTACTTTTGCAGAGTATAGTTATTATTCTTATAGAATTCCTTTACTCTTGTAAAGTATAATTATTACTCTTGTAGAATTTTTTTTTTATTTTTGCAGAATTCTTGCTTTACTCTTGCAGAATATAGTTATTACTCTTATAGAGTAATAGACTATATTATTCTTACAGAACCTGATTCATAGAATCTATCTCCAAGCAAAAAATAAAAAGAAAAAAAAAAGATTTATAGAACATATCACAATAACACAATCATAGAAGAAATTTCTCAAGAAACCTGTCATAATAACCTAATTTAGAGTATAAAGTTCAAAAAAGAAGCTATTACAATATTCTGATTCTATGATATTCATAGAAGAAAATTTCCAAAAGTACTGTAATGAAAACCTGTTGCAATTCAAATTCGAACATTGAACAAAATTTTTTTATAATCCAAAGGTTGAACAAATTTTTTTTTTTAATCAGGAGTTTGATAATGACACTTCATCACATTTTTATCTTCTTCTTTTATGTTTCCATGTTTTTGCATATAATCCTGTTATGGCCATATAATCCACATCATCTACATTTTATTGTTTTTCTCGTTTCACCTATTAAGAGTATCCTCTTGGTTCTTGGTCTTCTAGATGGGGTTCTTGCTAAAGGTTGTTTGATCTTCACCTCCTTTAAGTTCTGTGGAATCTCCCAAGTTTCCGGATCTCCAAGTGGGAAAAGGAGACTTGGCCGTAGCCCAAGCTGCAACATTGTGGGGACAATAGTTAATTGAAGCTCACAAGCAAGGAACTGATTTTGTCAAAGCGCAGGCAAGAGCACCCACGGGACCAATAGTCAAAACGATTCATTCATAAAATAAATAGGACAAAACAATTCGTTCACAAGCCTAAATCTGAGCTACATTATCATTTCGTCAGTAAACTAACGTTCCGTATAAGCAAAAATACTCGAATAAAAAGCTACATCTTGAGCAAAAATTCCCAGCTCCTAAAAATTCATATCAGAAATCAACAAGCATTGGTATTGACGCTCCAGATCAATCAATAGTCAAGTCGTGATCCACAGTAAAATTTTCTAAATAAGACAATTACAAAAATCAAGAAGCTTAATATGCAAACTGTAAATTAGAATTCGTTGCACAAGAAAACAACATATACATATATATATATATATATAGACACAAAGTATGCAGAACACTTGAATCACAATTATTTTTTCTTTTAAAATGAAAAAGATTTGTAATTATAATTTAGAAGTAAACCATAGCCAATACTCAATTGTGACTAACCTGAAACCATTGAACTAGCCTTACTCGTGAAAGGCTGAGTGGTCCTATGATGATCTCGAGGAGCTACGCTGCGGAGAGTTGTTAGGTCATCCCGAGATCAAAGATGGCATAAATGGTTGGAGCACACAGCAGGTGACATAGGAAAAATAGGGTACTTTACACAATGAATATTTTAAAAAATTTTCTTAGATTGTATAAATTCGTATTACCATATATAATTAATTATTCAATAATTTACATACCTTAAAGGAGAATGATAGGAATGCTAGAGAAGATGATCAAGAAAGTTTTAACTAACTAATCTTATTTACAATCCTCCAATTTCCGAACGGTAGAGTGTGTGGACACTATATCTCTTAATCGGTATTTGTGTGTGGCTTTATCCTTTAAATTATCCAAAACTCTTGCAGCTCATTATTACTGTAATGGGAAAATAATAATAAGCCCACTCACCTTAGAGTGATCTAAATAAAATAGGAGCTCTGAGGGTTCTAAATATAGTGTGTTAGGTTTTTCAGTATTGACATTTATGGCCATTGAGAAAAAACCAGAAATTTTAAGAAGTTTGAATGCAGGTCTAGCAGTTCAATGCAAGTTGTGCTACTAATACTTGCTGCAACATCCTGAAGATCTATTGCAACAATGTGAATGTCTTTTGAATTTTGACTTAGACTTAGAGAATTATGACAAATCAAGTTCAAATAGGATTTGGGGAGATATTTAAAGAGTAGATAAGTCTGAAGAAGGAAAAATAAATTTAAATTAGATTTCCTAATCCTATTTAAATTAAGATTTCAAAAAAATCTGAGATTTGCCTATATATGTTGCAATTTTAATTGGGAAAAAACATGCAGATATATTTGCAAGTAGATTTGGATAATATTTGCATAATATGTGCGTTTTAAAATTCAGCAGATTTGAATTTGAAATTTTAAAGTTGTTACAGAAGATGTTGTAAAATTATCTGTAATATCTTTAAATTTCAAAATAAATCCGAGATTTTACAGAAGATCTTTGGAATTCTATATAAAGACTCAAAATATTCATCCTTGAGATAAAGAACAAGAGTTATGATCGTGAAATTTTGAGTCCTTGGTAATTTTGAAGCTTTCTGCATTCTTTACGTCTTTCGGGGGTCTTCGGAGAAGGATTTGGAGTCTTCAGGAGGAGACAATAGCAGTTGAAGGGATTTCAACATATACTTGTAAGGGGATCTTATTGAACTTGGTCATTAACTGGATTCAAGACGACCGACGGCAACAAAGAGGGAGTCTTTAGATTGTTGAACGTAGTGCTTGTAATCTTTTGATAGTTAGTGAAGTGTTCAACGTCTGGGCGTGACCTCAAGGAGTAAGGAAACTGAATCTCGTAAAAATTACTTGTCTTATTTATTTACTTACTTTTGATAATTAATTAATTAGATTAATTAATTAAATTTGTTAAATAATATATAAACGGATCTTATAATTGGTATCATAGCTAGTTACTAATATATCTAGTTAGATTTTGGGATTTGATCTGTTTTGCAGGCATAGATTTTCTACATTAAGGAGAATCGGTTTTACACCCCCTACTACTTGATGGGACTAATTACCCTTATTGGAAGGCACGTATGAAGGCTTTTATTAAGGCACTTGATGAGGGAGCAAGGTACTCTGTTTTAACCGGTTGGACACACGCCATTACCAAGGATGATGAGGGTATGACTGTTCTGAAGCTTGAAGTAACATGTTGTAGTGATGAAGATAGATTGGCAAACAATAATTCAAAGGCTTTGAATGCAATCTTTGATACTCTAGATGCCAATTAATTCAAGCTTATCTCCACTTGTGAGACGGCCAAGCAAGCATGGACTATTCTAAAGACCGCCTATGAAGGGACAACTACAGTGAAGATGTCAAAGCTCCAAATTCTGATAACATGATTTGAAAATCTCAGGGTGCTTGAAAGTGACACAATAGCCCATTTCAATGCTTAATTATGTGATATTACTAATGAAGCTTTTGCTCTAGGTGAAAAATATTTTGAGACAAAATTGATGAGAAAGACATTGAGATCTTTACCGGAAAGATTTGCCTATAAGGTCACGGCTATTGAGGGAGCCCAACATGTGAGCACCATGCGGTTAGATGGATTAATGGGCTCTTTGCAGATCTTTGAGATGAATTTGAAGCAAAACAAGAAGTCAAAAAGCATCGCCTTGCAAGCGGAGACTCAAAATCCTATTAATGAAGAAGAAGTTGGTAATAAGGTAGACTTACTAAATCTCTTACTTTGATTTTTAGTGAAATTTTGAAAAAGATGAATAAATAGAATAAGGCTTCAAATTCTAGAAGACCTAATAATTTTCAAAAGAAAAAAGCAACTCCAAATACCCTTGATTCCAAGAAATAAGGTAAAGGAATCAAGTGTCATGAATGTGAAGGATTTAGTCATATCCAGTCGGAGTGTGCTAACACGTTTAAGAAAAAGGGCAAGTCATTAAAAACAATATAGAGTAATGAAGAGTCTGAAGGTAGTCAGGAGGAGGATGAAGATAATATAATTAATTACATAGCCCTTACTAGTTGCATAGAAACAAGACCTATAGACTACTCGAATGCTGTTTCGATGTGTGTTGCAACATCTGGTGGCACATCGAGCAATGTCGCAACATCTCCTGACACATTGAATGAAACATCTGTCGAAATCGATGGTTTTTACTATTCTGACTCTAACTGTTGCAGTGATGATGAAGAACTTAGTAATAGTGAAATTGATAAGGCATATGAGAAGATGTACTTCAATTGGATTTAGTTGTGCAAATTGAATAAGAAATTGGAAGATCGTGTGACTGAGTTAGTAAACGAAAGTGATTCTCTGAAGAAAGCAGTGGAGCTATGAAATTCAAGTTATTGAAAAAGATAAGAAGTTTTAAGAAACTCGAATCAAATTCAATGAAACTCAAAAGTCTTTAAAGATGCTTAATTCAAGAACAATCAAACTTGATCACATCTTGTCAATTAGTAAATCTTATAGAGATCATCATGGCCTAGGCTATATAGGTAAAGCCTCTTCATCTAAGACTGTGTTTGTGAAAGAAACATCTGGGGCGCTTGTTTTTGTTTTCGAGAATGATTTTTCATTTTAAAAAACATAGAAAATGAAAACGGTCTCAAAATAGCGTTTGTTTATTCAATATTTTCAAAACCATTTTGAAAACATTGTTTTCAACTATGTTGTTTTTCTGGGTTTTTTGAAAACGAAAAAAAGTTATTTTCACTTTTTGTTTTTGTTTTCTCCCTCCATCTCCTCTCTCTCTCTGACTGTGCAGTGTCAGTGATGATCATATCCAATGATAGCATCCATCTCTGATGAAGGCTGATGACCATGGGCTAGTGACGATGATGACGACCCCCTCACAACGATAACTATCGACTCATGACTTAAATTTAGCCATCATTGCCACCTAGAGCTTAGACCACCAATATCTTCTACCCCTATCGCTCATTGCAAAACCTACCACCAAAGTTTTTTTTTTTTTAATAATGACTAATAATTTATTTTTTATTATTTTTTTAAAATTAAAAATAAATATATTTTTATAAGATACTCACTTATAAAATGAGTTTCAAAATATATAACTAAACAAAATTTCATATTTATGTTTTTCAAAATATACACTCAGAAAACATAACCAAACACAATTTCAGAAATAATATCAATACAGTTTTCAAAACATTCTTATTTTCAATTTTTTGAAAATAGAAAACATATCAAAACCAATACCAAACGCCACCATCATCTTCTGTTCTAGAATTCGATCTAGGTAAGAAATCTAGACTTGCATCTCTAAGGCTTAAGCCCAAGAGGTTTGTTCCTACTTGTCATTGTTGCAGTATACCAGGACATATTAGGCCTAGATATTTTAAGTATTTAAGTGCTTTAAAAAGAGGAATGATTGTTAATCAATCAAATTTTGTTAACTCAAGATCTGCACCTAAGTTTAAAACTGATTTGAAAAATAATTTTTCTTGAAGAATTTGGGTAAGAAATTCTGATCTTAGGTGTTGTATTGATCATAACTCTTTAAAAGCATATTCTATTAAAAAAAAGACTATTGTTCTAGAATATATTACAATAGAAAGTCAACTAGTAGGTGTTATTACCAAGAATCTTAATTCGGTGAGGTCTGTGTCTTTAAAATATATATATATTATTAGAGTTTTGTGTAGGAAAAATCGGTAAAATATGCACAGTGGAATTACAAAAATTTTTAAAGATTGTTAAATATCTCATGATACCATATATAATAAACTTACAATAATAATACTTATACTTTTAGAGGACGCCAAAATTATAGGAGGAGAATGACCGGAGGGTTTCAACCAAGTAGTCATCTTTACTATTCTCCAATTCCCGGATGGTAGAATGTGTGGGCACTCGGATCCTCGATCTATATGCTAACACTGCTAGTCTCTTTCCGAGTACCCAGAATTCTAAAGAACTTATTATCACGGTGAGTTATGCAACAATAAGCCTGCTCATCTAAGAGTCTGTGGTTTGAGAGAACTGGAGTGGTAGGACCCCTATTTATAGACTTGCATGAGGTAATCCCTTGAATTTGAATTGGACAAGAGAAGATTTTCTCCCTTCCTTCCACACAAAATCCGAATTCTCTATAGGCCAAAATCAAGGGAAGATTTGGCCGTCCTTGGAGATTTTGCATTCAAAATTCAAATAGAATTTTAACTTGAATTTTATCTCTTCATTTATCTAGAAAAACCGATTCACCCTTGTGCCAAGAGGCATGTCTAGATTTGGCCTTCCAAGTGTGAGGAGAATCAAAATTCAAATAGGATTTTCTAACTTGAATTTCATCTCACCCTTATCCATAAAAAATCCAAATTTCCCTTAGGCTTATCCATAAAGATTTTTAGCCCTTTTGTGAGGAAGAGATTCAATATTTAAATAGGATTAAAACTTGAATTTTTCATTCATATTTATCCAAACAAAATCCGAATACTCCTAGGGATAAATCCCTTCAATAAATTCAGCCACCTTTAAGGGATTGGTATTTAAAATTCAAGTAGGATTCAAACAAGATCTTCCTCTCCCTTATCCACATTAAAACCAAATTCCCTTATGGAATTATCCACAAAAATTCGGTTATAATAAGATTTTGTGATTCAAAATTTGAATTCAAATTTCAAAGTTCAAATTTCAAAAAATCAAACTTCAAATTCAAATTTCAAATTTAAATTTCGAATTCAAATTTCAAATTCAAAATTTAAATTTCAAATTTCAAATTTCAAACTCTACAAAAAACTTGTATTTCAAATTTTTTGTCCTCATGGATAATTTTTCACAACTCCAATTCAAACTCAAATAAAATCATGACAACTTTATTTGGAATTCGAATAATTGTATAATCTCTTATCCAAAACAAAATTTAAATTGAACAGGAGAGAATCTTGTCTGCCATCCTTATTCTATGTGCACACCACCTATATCCATGCTAGACAACCAACCAGCCAGTATACCCCGATCAATTTGTTATCCATTTAGGAATTATGTGGAGCTAGTAGAGGGATCAATTAGACATATATAATCGGGCTCCCATAAACCCATATGATCATTATTCTAACCAAATAAGTCAATCATACGATCACTAATTTCAGAGTCATACCACTATAAACCTGAAACTGAACTCTCAATTATATACTGTATTATGAAAGCCTGTGACAAGCTATTATCCAATGACCTTGTCATGTATGCAAAACCCTTATATGATATCCATGATCAGCCTTAAGTCAAAGTTTGTTCAACCTACTGATCAAGCTATCTTAAAGTTCCATTATACTACTAAATAAGAAAACGATTATTCACCATGTGAATAAGAAGTCATCCACCCAGCAAACAACCCAAGGCCTTATCTATTTTTACATCTAGTATAATGCCTTTAAGAGGATACTCTTAACTCCTTATTAGAGCTATGATTCCAATATATGTAAACAAACACTCCATCGTATACAAGTCATGTACCCAACGAATCGGCCTATAAGCTTACTACCTCTGAGATGCTTTAGCCATCGGAACATCAAAGTACACAAGTCATATACATGAAGTAGTTTAAGGTTATTGCATAATGAACGTTGAAAGCAGATTTATCCACTCATAGCAGACTACGTAGATCAATCATGCTTTAGTCCCGATCTAATATGTCACCATCAGGCAACATATCTATGTAAGGACCGCCCCATTCCTGTAACTTGAATTTCAATTAATGAGAAATTGAGGAATAATTTGATGTTATTTAGTGCAAAATTTACAGAACACGATCAAGTACACGGCCGTGTAAGGAGCCGTGTACCGATCGGACTATTTACATGAGAAAGGCCATGTGAGTGAACATGGCCGTGTAATGTGACACGGTCAAGTACACGGCCGTGTACCGCTCGGGTTAATGAACGTGTAAAAGGTCGTGTTTTAGAACATGACCGTGTATGTGAACACGGCCAGGTACATGGCCATGTAGGAGACCGTGTACCATTCAATAAAATGAACGCATTCCAAGAAACAGCCGTGTTGAGCAAGCTCAACTAGTACACGCCCGTGTAGGAGGCCATGTATAAAGTAGAGAGCCACTGAAACGAGTCTCATGATTTATGAAGCTTAATTACTATGTAATAAGTAATTAAGTTGAAAAATATGGTATAATTTCCAGTTGAATAGACTAAACAGATACAGTATTGTTTAGATACTACTCATGTAGTGAAAGGGGAGTGATCGACAGTGAACCCGATCCACCCTAATATGTGTATAAGTGTATGAGATGTGCAGTGTTAGGAAACTGGTCCGGACGACCATTTCTTAACACAAGACTAGTGAACAGATCACTAGAACGCTCGGACCGAACGTCTGAGCATCACAGCGATAAAAAACCTAGCAGGGTATAATATTGAGAAAATGGTCCAGATGACCTCATCTCATCTAGAAACTAACAAAATCAGAGTCAGAACACTCAGACTAATCAGTTAGAACAGAAAGCAGTGAATAGTAAATAGTGAAAAACACAGTGTCAAGTTACTGGCCAAGACGGCCTTAATTTGACTTAAAACTGATATATTCACAGTCAGCAGGCCCAATTTGGTCAATTGAGCATAAACTATGAATTTTTGTCTGAGAGATACGCAATATCGGGAAGAGGGTCAAGACGACCTTTACTCGCCCCGAAACTGATATATTTAGACTTAGGACGCCCAAATTAGTCAATCGAGCACCTGACATGTTTTTCGAAGCCGGATCACATAGATTCCAAAAACTGGTTTAGACGACCCCGGACAAACATAAGACTGATAAATTAAAATCAGCACGTCCGAATTAGTCAACAGAGACTGTGTCTGAAATTTCGCCTGGGAATGCCTCGGTTTACGTGCGAAAGGACGACACAGTGTAGACACAACCATAGTATAGGAAACGAATAGTAAGTTAGTGTAGAATGGGCTCATAGATAGTATAAACCATCTAGAAATCATTAGTATAAAAATCAGATTTAGAAAATGGATAAAAATTAGAACATTGCCGAAAAAGAATCGAAAATTACAGCAGAAAACTGGACTGCGAAGAGAGCAGCACAAATGAATTTTTTTTTCTGGCCCAAAACCGTGTTCTCTAGCTGGAAAACTAGCTAGTTTTCAGCTGCTAAAAACCCCAAAAAGCAACGAATAAAAAATGGGGGAATTATGACACAAAACCCATTAAACTATTATTCATTTCCATCACTTCCAATCAACAAATTTTTTATCTTTTCTCCCTTAAATTACAACAGCACATTCAGTGGGAATGGCTGAAATGGGATAGAAATTTGTCCCTAAATTAGCCTTAAGTTGGCTTGATTAATCAAGCTTAAGTTGAAATTAATCAAGCCCAAATTAGCCATCACTTCCCATCACTTCCAATCCCCAAATTATTCATTTCCATCACTTCCAATCAACAAATTTTTTATCTTTTCTCCCTTAAATTGTAGAAGCACATTCGGTGGGAATGGCTGAAATGGGATAGAAATTTGTCCCCAAATTAACCTAAAGTTGGCTTGATTAATCAAGCTTAAGCTAGTTAAGTGAGCTCAGGTTTTTTCTATAAAAGGGGTAAGCATAGCTTAGCTTTAGTTTCTTCATTTTATACTCCGAAAAAATTGCAACTCATTCTCCCTTTCTTTCTAGCTACTGCCAACCCCTCTAAGTCACCCAAGCCTCCATTTTTCAAGCCATAAATCATACCAAAAAAATTAACTAAAAGCCAACCTCTTCAAGCTTGTGCTAGGTGACTTCAAATCCAAGTCATTCTAAGCCTTTCAAGGATAAGATTTCAAATCAATCTTTGTGGTTTGTAGATGTTGATTTGGTTTGATACTAAGAGAAATTATTTTGGTGTTTTGCTAGCACAAAACCGACCCTTATTCCCTTGGTTTTCCATGGCTATTTTGGTCATCAAGTCTCGGTTCAAAATCATGCTTAGTTCAAAGCACAAATGTAATAACCGAAAACCTTACCCTTAGTGATTTTAAGATTTTGATCAAGGTCATTTATGTGTATTTGTTTATACAAATGATTTGTAATAAGTTTATTTTGAGCCCTTAAGTGGTTATTTTTACGAATGGTTGTGTGCAAATGAGAGCATAAACATTTTTAGTGATTGGACACAATTTGTCCTCAAGGAAAGGCCACGGATTTTGACTATTTTGACCACCTTAGATTCTGATTTTGGCATTTGTTAAACACGATATTTTAAGAAAATTTCATTATGGTCGTTTTTACATCAAATAGCCTTTGGCAAAAAACGATACTATGATAGATTTTTTGAGTGGTTTTCACTCGGTGTCCAAAGCTGGGAACAAAACTGGGAACAAAATCCTAACCCAGAAATTAGTCTTGGGTTTTATTAAAAATGGACCACTTAGATTCTGAACTGAACTTTAGGTTTAACACAAAAGTTGCAGATCTCGTTGAAACCTTGAGAATGACCTATGCATATTTTAAAAATTTGACCGTTTCGAGCCTTAAACAAAGCCGTTTACAAAACAATGCAAAACTGGGATTTTTTGTTGTTGTAAAAACTAGGCATATAGGCCACGGGTTTAGTAAGATTAAGGCCAGTTAGAGTTAAAATTGAGCTCTGAGGTGAACATGAGATTTTTTCATCTCGTTGAGAATAAAAACTTTCATGTTCGCTGAATTTACAAACAAAGTCATTTCGGTCAAGTTTCAAAACAGTTTTTAAAAGTGGTTTAAAAACCACCTTTAAAATGCAACCTCAAAAATGTGTTTTATAACACTTTAAAATATAAACATGGTTTTAACAAAAACATCCCCCACCTTCCCACGGGGTGATAAAGGGACGGGTTTCAAACACATAATTTTTTCAAGAATTTTATAAATTAACCAAAACGATTTTCTTAAATAAACAAAACAGTGTGTGTAGCCCAGTAGGCTACCACACCCAAACAAGCAAAGTAACCTGGTCAATTACTACACCAAGTTTACACATAGTTACCCGGTAGGCTACCTAATTACCAATACGCGAGGTGATCGGTCAGTTGACTGGTCGACAACCAGTCAAGGACCGTGTTCTAAACGACACTGTGAGAAGCGGTGATTAATCTGTCAAGAAGATAGTTAATCAAACAACGATAGGAGTTAGATGCCAAATCCCCAAAGTAAGCCAATAGGGTACCGATGGGCTTCGGTACCATATAGAAACATAAGTAATAGTCACTAACAATATTAGGGACTCAGCGAAGGTGCTGATAAGACATATTATTGATGACAGGTGGTAACCTGTAAGCTGATAGAGGCATTAGTATGAGTACACATTTGCTTGCAATTTAGGTAAGTACAACTCCGCCTATGACATGAACACAATGTATTTAAAACGATGTTTTACAGTATGTTAAATATGTATGCCATGCACACATTCATGCACAGCATAGTTAAGAGCATATGGTTTCACAATCAAGTAGATTGGTGAAAGATCATGTTAGATGCCATATGTCCCTACCGCGCAGGATTAGGGACAGCTTAGAGAAGCACGTGGCTAGAAAAGATAAACAAGATGGAAATTTATAGGCGTGTCGTACAGGCTTTTTCAATCGAAAGGGTTTTCAAGATAAGTTAAAGCAGAAAGTTGAGCATCTATTAATGGCTCTCCGGCTTTTTAACCACGGGCATTGCCAATGGTCTGTGCACACACGGTACTGACACATGGGCCCTAAATAAACAAGAAGAAAAAGAAAAGAGAAGTTTGAAACATAAATGAACATAACCGGATCATACATTAGTTATAGTTCACCATGCTTCTAGTTACAGTAAGATGCATTTTAGTACACGATGCATTTTGTTATGCATAATGTATATAAAGTTTTATATTCAATGATATGTTATGTGATAATATGTGATTTGTTACATGGTATATGATATGCTTATGTGATTTTAAGTATGTACTATGTTTAAACATGTTTTGCGGTAACATGTTGTACTTACTGGGTGTAAAGCTCACGGAGTGTGTTCATACTGTAGGTAAGTGTCCCATAGTTTAATCATCTATAGCCAATGACGGCGGTAGAGGCGGATGTGAGGGGAGGTTGTGGACACACCGTGAGTATTCTTCCGCATAATTTTTGAGTAAATAGTATTTATGAATAGTAATCGTTAAACAGTATTTTTGAATAGTGATGGTTAAACAGTATTTTTGAATAGTAGCCGTTAAATGGTATTTTTGAATAGTAACTGATAAATAGTATTTTTGAATAATAACCGTTAAATAGTATTTATGAATAGTAATCGTTAAATAGTATTTTTGAATAGTAACCGTTAAGTGGTATTTTTGAATAGTAGCCGTTAATAGTACGCGTACGTGAATAGTAAATATGTACGCAGTAAAAAAAATCCCTAAAATTATGGTATCTAATTAAGTAACTTTAAGTATCAATCGCAAGAAAGTATAAGTATTAATTAAAGTAGCAAGTTTTTAGTGACGGTCCGGGCCACCGAGGGCACGGGGCGTCACAATTTATGTCTCTACTCGGGAGTCTTTACTCCGGACAGTCAATACAAACCATCCCCACCATGGCTTTAGACAACATAATAGTCCTAACATGAGCTAGATGCTCATTCTAATCCCATGACTACAGACCATAATTTAGATTGCTTACTTTAGAGTATTGTCTTCTCGCATACAAAAGTCCATTGCATGCAACATTCTAACAGTTTTAACACAAGTAGTCAATGAGCTATATTTGCTTACGTTTACTTTAACATGTAAATAGTATGAGAACAAACAGCAATGTAATGAATAATCTCTAAATATAATTTTATTATTCAGTTCAAAATAAATGAAATTCATTAAAATGTCTTTCATGCTTAGGGCATTTCCTAACAATCTCCCACTTGCCTTAAGTCAGTAGATGTGCCATGTTTCGCATCCGTATCACCTCAGCATGCCTCTCAAAGCTTCTAGCCACTAAATTCTTGGCAAAGGAGTCGGCAATGTTGTCCTCAGACGCGACCTTACATACATCCACTCGTCCTGTCTCCACGTGCCCTCTAATTATGTGGTACCTCCGATCTATGTGCTTAGTCCTCTTGTGGTGCCGAGATTCTTTCGTGTTAGCAATAGCCCTGCTATTATCACAATAGAGTGTGATAAGTTTGTCAACACCCAGAATGATCTCAAGGTCTCTAAATAACTAGCAGAGCTAAACCGCTTCTTTAGATGCCTCAGCGCAGCCACATACTCAGCTTCCATTGTAGAGTCAATCGTGTAACCCTATTTCAAGCTTCTCCACACAATGGGGCCTTCTCCGAGCAAGAGCACTGACCCTGATGTCGACTTCCTCGAATCCTTACAAGTCTGGAAGTCTGAATCGTGTATCCTATAGGTGTTAGGTCTTCTCTAAAATACACTAGCATATAATCCCTCACTTTCTTAAGATACTTAAGTATATGCTTTACATTTACTAGTGCTTAGTTCTAGGATTCGCTTGATATCAACTCACCATACCTACCGCAAAGCAAATATCTGAGCGAGTGCAAAGCATAGCATACATAAGGCTACCCACAGCAGATGCATAAGAGACCTTACTCATACACTCTCTTTCTCTAGATGTCTTGAGATAGTTATCCAATGAAAGAATTAGACCGGTAATGGAAGGTTGTGAACCTTTTTTTGCCTCTTGCATTGCATACTTGTCAATTATCTTGCCTTTGTATGAAGCTTGGGATAATGCTATCATTTTGTTCTTTCGAGCTCTAAAGAGATGAATGCCTAGAATATAATTAGCTTCTCCCAAGTCCTTCATCTCAAATTGTTAGTTTAGCCAAACTTTGACTGATGATAAATTCCCTATATCATTCCTAATGAGCAGTATGTCATCGACATAGAGCACCAGAAAGACCACTTTTCCATCCTTAATACGTTTATAAACACAAGGTTTATCAATGTTCTACTCAAAACTAAATTTTTTGATCACTTGATCAAACCTGTGGTTCCATAAGCGGGATGCTTATTTTAATCCATAAATGGAGCTAAGCAACTTCCAGACATTTCTTTCTTGGCCTTTTACCACGAACCCTTCGGGTTGTATCATATAGATATTTTCTTCAAGATGGCCGTTCAAGAATGCCGTTTTGACGTCCATTTGTCATATCTTGTAGTCGAGAGCTATAGCAACGAACATAAGAATACGGATAGACTTTAGCATAGCAACAGATGAAAAGGTTTCATCGTAATCAATTCCAACCTTTTGCGTGTATCCCTTTGCCATAAGTCTAGCCTTGAAAGTTTCAACTCTCCCTTCTGTATCTTTCTTTCTTTTGTAGGCCTACTTACATCTAATGGGTTTTATCCCATTTGGTAGATCCACAAGTTTCTAAATAGAGTTGGATTTCATAGAATCTATCTCATTGTTTATGCCCTGTTTCCAAGATTTAGAACCAACATCGTTTATAGCTTCATCATAGGTAACTGGATCATCCTCATGCTCATGATCTTCGGCCTAGTATACCTCAGCATCATATATGAAGAAAGTGGGTTTCCTTAAAACCCTCCCACTATGACGAAGCACCCTAAATTGTTGATCGTCTACAGGTCTTTCACTGGAACTCAGACTTGCGTCCAAGATTGAAACCTGTGGAGCAGTTCTATCATCCGATAACTCCTCTAGCACCATTTTGCTTTGAGTCTTAAAGTCATTCATGTAACTTTCCTCCAAGAATGTCGCATGGGTTGATATAATAACCTTTTGTTCCTTCGTGTTGTAGAACATACCTCCCTTAGTTCCCTTAGGATACCCTACAAACATGCACAATTCTGATATTGGTTCTAACTTCTTCGCATCCCCATCCAGTACATGTGCCGAGTAGCCCCATATTCTCATATGTCCAAGGGAGGGCTTCCTGCTATGTCACAATTCATATGGAGTCCTAGGAATTGATTTACTTAGAACTTGGTTCAGAATGTAGCATGCTGCTTGTAGTGCATATCCCCAAAATGATGACGGTAGCATTGAATAACTCATCATGGACTGTACCATGTCCAATAAGATCCTGTTTCTCCTTTCAGCTACACCATTCTGTTGTGGAGTACCAGGTGCAGTCAATTGGGATAGTATCCCATTCTCTATAAGATATCCTAGAAATTTATCGGAGAGGTATTCGCCACCTCGATCAGATCAAAGTGTCTTTATGGATTTACCCAATTTCTTTTCCACTTCCACACGATATTCTTTGAACTTATCAAAAGTTCTTCTCTTGCGATGCATCAGGTACACATATCCATACCTCAAGTAATCGTCTATAAAAGAGACATAACACTCGAATCCTCCTCGTGTTATGATGTTCATGGGGCTACATACGTCGGTGTGTATAATTTTTAAGAGTTCCTGAGCCCTAGTAACCTTAGCTCTAAAAGATCTCTTAGTCATCTTACCTTCAAGACAAGACTCACATTGAGGAAGACGTACCTCTTTCAGAGATTCCAAAAGATCGTCTTTCATCAATCTTTGAATCCTATCCTGATTAATATAACCAAGTCTTAAATGCCAAAGATACGCCTTGTTAGAATGAGAAACATTTAACCTTTTAAAGTTATTAGTTAATTCGGTGTCAAGCAGTGAGTATATCTTTGGTTTGATCAAATACAGTTTTCCATCCATCCATCTAGAATAGATAAAAGACTTATTTTTATGAATATCAACTCTTTTAGTAAAAGATACTAAATAAGAATCTCTTATTAAACAAGCTACCGATATAATGTTCCTTCTAAAATTAGGAACATAAAAAATTGTCTTTCAATAATATAAACATAAATTCATCAAAATAAAGATAAATGTCTCCCACTACTTCAGCTACCACCAAGCTAACGTCTCCAGTCTGCAACGAGAGGCTCCTATCATGTCGACTTCTCATTTCCATGAACTCTTGCAAAGAAACACAAATATGGTTAATGGCGCCTGAATCAATGATCCAAGTGTCTTTCGATTCTTCCACCATACACGCTTCTAAATAATGAAGTTCCTTACCTTCCTGGCCTTTGGCGGCTAAGAATTCCTAGCAAGCCTTTTTAAAGTGACCTACCTTCTCATAGTGGAAGCACTTGGACTTTTTAGGGTCCTTGAGCTTCTTATTCTTCTTCCCATCTGAGACAGAAGGAATAAAAGAACTGGAAGTTGCTTGCTTCTTATTTGGCTTCTTCCTTTTCCGTGAGGGTTTAGAAGATTTCACCAAGTTGGCCTTTCCTTTAGGTCGGATCGCATCCCCATCCTTGATCATTTACGCATAAGCTTGGAGTTGCTTCATGAGCTCAGTGAGTCCAAGCTCCCTTGTCACAAATTATATGTGGCCTTAAACCCCACAAAATCTTTTGACAGAGTTTTAAACACCAGTTCAATCTAGGTGTTGTAGTTTAGTTCAACACCGTTTTCGGTAGCCTCAGCAAAGAATCTCATAAGAGTGATCATATGGTCCTTTACCAGAGTACCTGACTTTTGCTTAGAGTTCATGATACTGGTAATGGCAGACTGTCGAGCCAATTTTTCTTGGCCTCTAAACATGTCCTCCAAGTTCTCCATGATCTCCCTAGCAACTTAATAAGTCTCATGTTGCTTTAGTAAAGCACTTGTCATGCTAGCAAGAATGTAGCACTGAGCTATTTTATTGGATTTTCTCCAACAAGTATAGGCAACCGGGACATCTTCCAATGGTGTGTCAGGTTTGGACCTAGGTGGACATAATTCGTCTAGTACAAACTTGTGTCTCTTGCAGCTGAGAACTATCAGTAGATTTTTTTTCCAATCTTTATAATTATCACCATTAAGTTTATTTTTAGCATGGCGCCCCCGACCGCGGTCCACCGAAACTATTACAATCAAGCTCCTTAGTCGACTGAAATAGCTCATGAACTTTGTTGGGTCACCTAAATTCCTTTCTTTCCTTTAAACCCTTTGTGAAATTTGAAATCTTTTTTTTTAAATACATTTTCTTGTTTGTAACGTAATGTAAATAAACTGAATTATATTTGTCACTTTTTAAAAGTACAAACATACTTTATACATAAATACCTAAATCAAATCTTTTTACAATACATGTCTTTTTTTTTCAACGCTCAGCAGAAAACTTATAGTAGGACCATATCCACAGTGGATTCCCTATCCCTTTGACACGCTCGCATCCTGCCGCCATCCAAAAATCTACCGGACAGGTTTCTCACCTGCAACATGAACAAACTAATGAGCTAACAGGCTCAGTAAGTTTAAACATACATAGTAAGAATCATATTGATTCAAAAACACTAAAACTCAATTTCCTATGAATAGTACTATTTATCATGAATAGTAACTTTGACCTTTGACCGATGAATAATAACAGTTACCCTAATTGGTTACTATTCACTTTACTCTATCGGGGTACTATTCACATACCCTAACCGAATTTACATTACTCTAGTGTAAACTTCGGTTATGTTCAATTATGATTTTTATCATTTTATTGATTGTTTATTCTCTATTTGATTTCTAGTTTAGAGCTCTGTTTATGACAGTACCGATGATTATAAGCGTGTTGACTGGGAGGGTCTAAGGAGCGACCTTAGAACATCGGCCTCTATAGCCCTGATATCCTCGTAGGATCTGAGAAAAACCTCCATCACTATGTTGGAGGGGCTGTACGCCTTAGTGGTTTCATTACCATCTTTCTTATAGTTCCCCACCGGCGACATTCATATGAATAGTCCCACGATGGAACCCTTATTGCCTGTAGGTCTTTACATTTATTTCTTTATGTGTGTTTTTAATTAACCACACTATAGTGCCCTAGCACTTCTCCATAGTGTATTATTTATACACTTTTTAATTTCTCATTTCATTAGGTGAGTTAGTTTAACTACACCCCTATTGCCCGTAGGACTTTACAAGTTTATACGAAAAGTACTTAAATCAATCAAATAGTAATTCATGCTGCAGACATGTAAATATCTGAGCTTACCAAACATTTATCATAGCATTGCGCTATGAAACATTCATATAGCACATAAACCTAGACATAACAGATCAATTCATTCATATAATGAACAACATCAGAATGTTCATGAGCAGACAAATGAATGCCGGAACTTACACATATCACACCTAGACATAATAGTTTATTCATGTTGTAGTCAATTAAATGTTCGAACTTACAGATACTTTCGCTAGCATTTCCTTTCCCGGCTCCGCAGACGTTCCTTTGCCGCGTCTGGATCGGGTTCCTATAACCGGAATAACCACGGTTATTCTAAATCTTCATTTCATATTCAAAATTTAGTAAAATGTAAAAATTCTACGTTTTATTTCCCATAAATGGTCTTAGGAATCTAAAATCCCATTTTCCATTTTTACACAAGTCTTGGCAAAATTACCATTTTGCCCCTGATTTGATTTCTCATCATAAACCTACTTTTTGTTGGTTTAAGACCCAAATTTAACTTTTATAATTTCATTTTAACTATCCTTAGGCATTCACGATCCTTTCCGAGCCTTTCGGAAATTTTTGGTCAAAATGACCATTTTACCCCTGATGGGTCTCGGGACCGTTATATGCTTACTGTGATTTTTAACAGGATTTTCTAAGCCCAAATATCATAAAATAATATTTGTTAAGCTTTTACACACTTTTACAGCATCCATTACTGTTCCATAGACGACTATTGGTGATCCGACCCTCGGGTGGTACTATTCCAACACCCAGGGTCGTTTCTCGTTTTTCTCACGTTTCGAAGCCTTAAATGGGTATTTCACTACTCTTGAAACGTTTGTTATGCTAATCCCAAGCCTTAGACACCGAGTGGGCTCGGGTTTTCATCCCGACCTCAAATTTACCTTTCGTTTCCTAAAATACCCTTGACATTGGTTTTCCCGTTCTCTTACATTTTCACAACCTCGGAGGGATGGTTTACTATTCCTTAAAGGTTCATTTTCCTATTTTCTGAGCCTAACTCATCAAAGGGTCTCGGTTTCCATTACCGAACACAATTTGCCTCTTGTTTTTCACCAAAATGCCCATAGTGCCATTTTCAAAATTTCGGTAGCATTTCCGCTAAATTTCTAGATTTTCGGCGTTTAGTAAACGCCTCAAAACTATCTAACTTAGTCTAATCTACTACGTACTATACCAGAGGCCTAATTTTTACGTAAAAATATTCACATTTCCCATACATTTTCCTTTTCTGACATTTCATTCATTTTACTCTTTTTTTTTCTTTTCTTTTTACAATTTGAATACAAATTACATATAAATCATTCCAATACATAAATAAGGAATGAAAGGAAATGAAATCGCTACCAAAATCGTCCTGTTGGTGATCGAACGAACTGTTCGGTCTCGATCGCACAAACTTTTTGTCTCCGTTCTTCTTGTTCAGAATCCCGGTTGGCAATTTTGATGCCACGGATGTGTCCAGAACATCGAAAATAGGCCAACGGGCCATTCTTCATTTTTCTGCCCCCGGGTCGCTGTTAACCGGCGTTGATCGCGTTGACCGGCATTGACTCCGACATTGACCGGTGGCGGCGCGAACAACGGAGGTGTCCACCTTGAAGATCTCGACAAGAGGAGTCCATTGGTGGTGTCAATTTCACCATTGGAGACTCCGATCGTCAACAATCGGCCTCGAAAACTCGACCCACGGCGGCGGCATTGAATCTCGACCGTGCCGGGGTTGTTGCTCGAAATTGTTTGAGGGCTTTTGTTCCCCATCATCTTCTGAGTATTTTGACACCCATGGTGTCCCTCGACTCGGCTGGAAATGACGGATTCCACGGTTGCTTCACGGCGGTGACGGCGCGGCTTTGGGCAGCGCGATCGGTGATTGTTGAGCCGAAATGAAGCTTGGTTTTTGTTCTACTCTTCAAGACGAAGCTTTTGGGGTCGGAATCGTGTCGATCAGAGGTCAGACGGTAGAGATACGGCTGTTTTAAATTTACGGCCACCGGCGGCTTCGGGCGGCGCGTGCGGCGTTCTCTGGTGTCGGTTCCGTCGATTCAGCATACTGTTGGACTTAGCTCGTCGAGAGCTTTCCAACAAGACCAGCAGTGTCGAAAACGGACACCGTTTTCGGTGGTCGGTTACTGTTCACTGACGGTGTATACGTGGGGGAGAAAATCTAGAAAAGGAAAATTATGGGACCTTTTCTGCAATTTCGACCTTTTATACCCTTTTTGTCCAAAATTTCAACATGAGCTATCTTGACTAATTTGGGCGTGCTGAACCCAAATATATCAGTTTTATTTCCATCCGAGATCATTTCGACCAGTTTCCGATACTGCGAATTCCCGGTCAAAAGTTACCTTTGTGCTCAATTAACTAATTTGAGCATTCTGATAGGCTATATTGACTAATTTGGATGTTCTGAATCCAAATATATCAGTTTCGTCGTCATCCGAAGTCATCTTGGTCAGTTTCCGATACTGTACATTTCCCGGTCAAAATTCTTGTTTTGTGCTCAATTGACTAATTTGAGCATTCTGATTCCAAATATATCAGTTTTATATCAAGAAAATGTCATCTTGACCAATTTCTTGATACTGCATATGTCCAGGTCAAATATTACTTTTCATGCTCAATTGACTAATTTGAGCATGCTGAATCTAAATATATTAATTTTAGGTCAAGAAGAGGTCATCTAGAACAACTTCTCGATACTATGTGTAACACATACACGCACTCACGTCTAAAATCACTACTATCAGTATTTTATCTTTTTGTGCACTCAATTTATCCTGAGTCACCTACTAGGGTTTACAGTTCACTGTTTTTCCCCAGTTCAATTCGGCATGCTTTTACATCACCGAATTCTTAATTTGTAATATCGTTAGAACATTTTATCTCGTTCTACACAATATTAATCATTCATTTCACATTTTAAACATGAAATTCATCATGTACAAGCAATTTACAATATTTCGAGAACAGTAAAATTTCCCGGTTATTACATTCACCCCTCCTTATAAAATTTTCGTCCTCGAAAATTAGCACAAGTGAGGGTACAACATTCTCGTTTCATCTTTCCTAGTAAAATATGAATAAGTTGCTCTTCATATGTCAGATCCTCCTGAATCTAAATCGATTCGTACCTCAATACATGAGATAAATTCGATACCTGTTTCCTTAGCCTACATTCGTGAAAAACACTATATACTGCTGACAGTTCTGAAGGTAGTACCAATTTATAGGTAACCTTTTCAATATGTTTAAAAATTTCATAGGGTCCAATACATCTTGGAATAAATTTTCTTTTCTTACCGAACACATTATTCCCTTCAATGGGAATACTTTTAAAGAATATGAAATCCCTTTCATTAAACTATAGGGATCTTCAGCGTTTATCTGCATAATTCTTCTACCGACTTTGTATGATCTTTATTCATTGTTGTATTTTCACAATTACATTCGAAGTTTCTTATACGAAATCGGTCTTGTGCCACTGTTTCTCTCGCAGGTCATACCAATAGGTAAGCGATCTACACTTTCGTCTATATAAAGCTTCACAGGGTACCATTTCTATAGAAGCTTAGTAGCTGTTGTTGTACGAGAATTTCCTCTAATAGTAACTTCTCGTTCCAATTCTTAGGAAATCCATGACTTAGACATGAAACATGTCTTCTAGTGTTTGAGTAATTCGTTCAGATTGATCTTCCATCTAGGGATGAAAAGTCGTACTAAGACGCAATTTTGTTTCCATGACTCCTTGTACACACTTCCAGAAATTCGAAGCGAATTACGCATCTAAATCGAATATGATAAATTTGAAACACCATGTTATCTGACAACATGGTTTACATAGAAATTCGCTAACTTTTCCAGTGAAAAGTCATTTTCACTACTATGACTCTTGCTGTTTTCATCAATCTATCCACCATAATTCAGATGGCGTTATATCCCTCTTGGGTCCTTGATAATTCCATTACAAAATTCATCGTAATATGTTCCCACTTACGTTTGGGAACTTCCAATGATTCCAGTTTTCCACCTGGATGTTTATGTTCAGTCTTAACTTTCTGACGGTCATACATCAGTTCATAAATTTTGCGCTCTCATTCGTCGTCTCTTTCCACCAGAATTGCAATTTTAATTTCTGGTATACTTTACTCGCTTTAAAATGCACTGAATATGGCATTTTATGGGCTTTTGCCATACTTCACCTCATTAATCCTTCATTAGTTGGAATATGAATTCCTCCTTAATGTAAGATCATTCCACCCTTGGAAATCCCTTCTTGATAATTTATTAGATTTGATCTTGCTTTAGAGCCCTTTTAGTGTCTTCGAATAGCGATGACTCTAATTGGAGTACAGCTAACCTTTCGGATATCAGTCCTAACTCCAATGAGTGTATCTCTTGTCGTAATTGTTCTGCTAATTTTTCTTTTGGCTACTGGTACTAGACAGTAGACTTTCTGCTTAAGGCATCCATCACATGGTTGATTGATTTTTTTCTGGGTGGTAGAGGATCTCACAGTTGTAATCCTTCACCAACTCTAACATTCGTCTTTGCCACATATGTAGATTCTCTTTCGATGCATCGCAATATATCACGAATTTCTCCCTTTTTGTGAGAAGCGTGTGAATTGGTGTGCTTGTTAGTCAAATTTTCAACTTTCAAAAACTCTTTTCACATTCTTCAGTCTACTCATATTACCTCTCCTTGCGCGTAAAAGCCGTAAGAGGTGCCGCTAGTCGTGCGAACCTTTCCATAAGTCTTCTATAGTTGCCAACCAAACCTAAGAAATTCCGTATTCCCATTACAGTTTTAGGTGCAGGCAATTCGTTAGTCGTCTCCCCTTGATACGATCTACGATGATTCCTTGTTTGGGGACTACGTGTCTGAGAAAATACACTTTATCTAGCCAAAATTCGCACTTGGAGAATTTTGCATAGGGTCGGTGCTGTCTCATAATGTGCAGAGTAGTTCTTAAATGCTCTTCATACTCCTTATGAGTCTATAAATATATAAGTATGTCATCGATAAACACAATGACAACTTATCTAGGAATTCCTTGAACACTCAGTTGATGGTATCTTAATCGTAAATTAGTCTTAGAGAATACTGCCACACCTTTGAAAATGGGTGCAGTTCTTTGCATGAGCTTTATCTCAAAGGAAATTTCTTGTTCTTACAGAAATCTAGACAATTTCTTTAAAAGATCGTCGAGAAATTCATGGACAATGGGAACATTTTCTGATTAAAGCTTATGTTCCTCTATTACATTTGCCACATAGGCCAAATATCCAATTCAATCATTGGACATTAGCTTACTCCCACTTCACGAGCTAATTATCATCTTCCTCGATTTACGTGACGAATCCACATGTTCAAAGCTTTCTTCGTCGTCTAGTTGAAATACTATCTTTCTGTTCTGACAATCAACTATGGTTTGATATTTCCCTAGGAAATCCGTTCCTAGGATTACATCACAATCAACTAACCTTATAACAATCGATTCTATCGCTATGTTTGACGTTCCTACTTTCGCATCCTCCTTAGTGTACGCCAAGACATGAGCATTGGCACGTGTTACGTGTTCTTGTCTTTCCAGTACTACCAATAATCTTTCAAATCTAGCCTATAACACATAGGCTTGGGACGTTATTGCTGTGGTTAAAATGTTTCTTGTGTATTCTACCGATTTGTGGGTCAGTTTCTGGCATAACGGCCTTCTTTTCCCATATTGGTAACATGCACTGAGATCGATTCAGTATTACGGCCAGTGCCTTTTCTCACTTGTAGCGTAACTGGATATATCTGATCCTATATTATTAGTCAACTTCCTTTGTGGCCTTCTATTATTCCAGGTTAGGTTTTCATTTTCTTGGAAAATTTACCTTTTCCTTTATTCTACGACTATAGGCCTGGAGCATTAAACTGTCCTGGCCTAACATTCTGATTAGGTTTACTGCTTTGGCCAATTTAGGTTCCAACTTAGGAAAAATTTAGTCAAAGTCCTTTCCCTTTTCCAGGTTTTTCAGACTTTTTCTCTTTCTTCTTTCTGTCTAGCCCGCTGGTATTCAACCCGCAGAACGTGACTGACGCAGTCTGTCACTGAAGGTGATGGCATTAGACCACTATCCACCAAAGCAAAGATCTCTGGTCGGGAACATTCCAATCATTCTCTGTATCTTTTCCCTCTAAATAATTACCATGTAAGGGCATCATTTGGACAATTGATCAATTTCTGATGCACTTCACTCACTGATACATTTCCTTGCTTTAATGCGGTAAACTTTTTTTTGTTATGATTTCCGTGATGTAGGATCATAATATATCTAATGAAATTCAACCAGAAATTCATTCTAGTCCACAGTAGTCTCATCTCTTCTCATTCTGACAATGTTCTATCAGAACTTAGCATCTTTCATTAGAACAAAGGACGTACGCAGAACCTTCTCCTTGCTCTATCAAGTTTATGGAGTCTCAAATCATCTATATAGATGAAAATCATTCCTCTGCTTCCACTGAATCTGTAGAGCCCTCAAATTCTAGAGGTTTCATTCCATGGAATCGCTTATATAATAACTCTGGATTTACTATTGACCATAGTTCCTGTATCCTTTTGAGAACAGTGATAATGTACTACCTATTCAACTGCAGGGGTCAGTGGTGGCTGAACCTCCTCAACACCCTACCTAGGTTCTATCTCATCTAAACGCCGTCTTAATTCAGTGTTTTCTTACATCTAGACCTCTAAAAGGCCTTATAATTTCTCCACCCTTTTTGACAGGATGAGACATTCACTTATATTTTCTTGACCACATGTATTCACCATATTTTCTATTTTCCTATAATCGTTTGAAAATCAATTATTAGATTTTCAATGTATATATATATTTCACAAAATTTTTAAGATTTCCCGAAATTCAAAGAAATCCTAATGCCATAGCATCGTACGACATTATTATAACTAGTTTCATGACGTTCACATACATATCAATATTAAGGCCTTGTATATACAACAACCTCTTTTACATTGCATATACATATATACACATATGTACCACTCTACATTTTAGTCATTCTATCGATCCAGTTTCAAAGGAAAATTCCTTCGGATCTTCTTTCTCTTCATCCGGACCATTTCTAGCGCAATAAATGCACATGGCCCATTTATCGTATATTATGCCTTTTCATATACGACAAAACAATAAAATTCATTATATTATATCAACACATTTTGACAGTTCATATCCATTCATCACACACATGTCACTACATACATATGTCATTTCATAACATTTCAATATAACATAAAGGATATATATATAGCCTAATATATCTAATTTTCCTGGTCTACAGGAAACTTTTACGGGTCCTCTTCTTCCTTGGTTAGATCATTCACCTATAGACATTCTTGGATTTACGTTCGTCTCGGCTTCAGTTCCGTCGTGAATTCCACACAAATTGGAGGGGATTCATCAGTTCCTTAAAGCGCATAGCATACGTTAGAACTATGTCACCGGACATCGACTGCTGTTTCTCAATCCAATGAACTAATTCTCGTGTGTTCACAACTCTAAGGAACTCAGGTGACGTTAGAAGTGACACCTTGTTTGCCCTTGAGGAATTGGGGTTGATGTTAGACTCTTTCCGAGAGAAGATTTACTCAATCGTGGCATGGTGAAGCTTGGTCCAGTTAAGCGCTACTCCTGGTCATAAGAATCCCAATACACACGAGTATCTCCCTGAAAAGCATTGTCAACAGCCAATAAGACCCATCATCCTGATTAATGGTACACAGCCGGAAAATCATTTCAATAACATGACACCAATCTTGCCTTCCTATGAAATTCTGAAGGACTATTCGCCACTCCAAACTTTGTGGGCATCTAACATTGGAATTCTATATAACTTGATGGCAATCTTCAATTCTTTTCTGAGCAGCCTTCCTTGTTCATTCTCTAGCACTGTACGATCATAATCATGGTAATTCTCTATCTCGAACTCTGTATAGCCTTATCGTGGCAGTCCACTGCACTATACAATCATGAGACCACATTCATTGATCTCGTCATCTCATTTCATCTAAGTCGTTTATTTTCCTATAAATAAACAACTACTAATTCAAAACTAGACTAACTTACTTGGATATATGAGCAGGTTGCGTCTCGTGCCAAGAAGGACATGGTCAAGCTCACTTTGATACTACCTGTGGCGCCCCCGACCGCGGTCCACCGAAACTATTACAATTAAGCTCCTTAGCCGACTAAATAGCTCATAAACTTCGTCGGGTAGCCTAAATTCTTTTCTTTCCTTTAAACCCTTTGTGAAATTTGGAATCATTTATTTTAAATACATTTTCTTGTTTGTAACATAACGTGATTAAACTGAATTATGTTTGTTACTTTTTAAAAGTACAAACATACTTTATACATAAATACCTAAATCAAATCTTTTTACAATGCACGTCTTTCTTTTTCAACGCTCAGTGGAAAACTTGTAGTAGGACCATATCCACAGTGGATTCCCTATCCCTTTGACACGCTCGCATCCTACCGTCATCCAGAAATCTATCGGACAGGTTTCTCACCTGCAACATGAACAAACTGATGAGCTAACAGGCTCAGTAAGTTCAAACATACATAGTAAGAATCATATTGATTCAAAAACACTAAAACTCAATTTCCTATGAATAGTACTATTCACCATTAATAGTAACATTGACCTTTGATCGATGAATAGTAACAGTTACCCTAACTGGTTACTATTCACTTTACTCTATCGGAGTACTATTCACATACCCTAATTGAATTTACATTACTCTAGTGTAAGCTTCGGTTATGCTCAATTATGATTTTTATCATTTTATTGATTGTTTATTCTCTATTTGATTTCTAGTTTAGAGCTCTGTTTATGGTAGTACCGATGATTATTAGCGCGTTGACTAGGAGGGTCTAAGGAGCGACCTTAGAAGATAGACCTCCACAGCCCTGATATCCTCGTAGGATCTGAGAAAAACCTCCACCACTATGTTGGAGGGGCGGTACGCCTTAGTGGTTTCATTACCATCTTTCTTATAGTTCCCCACCGGCGACATTCATATGAATAGTCCCACGGTGGAACCCTTATTGCCCGTAGGTCTTTACATTTATTTCTTTATGTGTGTTTTTAATTAACCACACTATAGTGCCCTAGCACTTCTCCATAGTGTATTATTTATACACTTTTTAATTTCTCATTTCATTAGGTGAGTTAGTTTAACTACACCCCTATTGGCCGTAGGACTTTACAAGTTTGTACAAAAAGTACTTAAATTGATCAAATAGTAATTCATACTGCAGACATGTAAATATCTGAGCTTACCAAACATTTATCATAGCATCGCGCTATGAAACATTCATATAACACATAAACCTAGACATAACAGATCAATTCATTCATATAATGAACAACATCAGAATGTTCATGAGCAGACAAATGAATGCTGGAACTTACACATATCACACTTAGACATAATAGTTTATTCATGTTGTAGTCAATTAAATGTTCGAACTTACAGATACTTTCGCTAGCATTTCCTTCCCCGGCTCCACAGACGTTCCTTTGCCGCGTCTGGATCGGGTTCCTATAACCGGAATAACCACGGTTATTCTAAATCTTCATTTCATATTCAAAATTTAGTAAAATGTAAAAATTCTATGTTTTATTTCCCGTAAATGGTCTTAGGAATCTAAAATCCCATTTTCCATTTTTACACTAAGTCTTGGTAAAATTACCATTTTGCCCCTGATTTGATTTCTCATCATAAACCTACTTTTTGCTGGTTTAAGACCCAAATTTAACTTTTATAATTTCATTTTAACTATCCTTAGGCATTCACGGTCCTTTCCGAGCCTTTCAGAAATTTTTGGTCAAAATGACCATTTTGTCCCTGATGGGTCTCGGGACCGTTATATGCTTACTGTGACTTTTAACAGGATTTTCTAAGCCCAAATATCATAAAATAATATTTGTTAAGCTTTTACACACTTTTACAGCATCCATTGCTGTTCCATAGATGACTATTGGTGATCCGACCCTCGGGTGGTACTATTCCGACACCTAGGGTCGTTTCTCGTTTTTCTCACGTTTCGGAGCCTTAAATGGGTATTTCACTACTCCTGAAACATTTGTTATGCTAATCCTGAGCCTTAGACACCTAGTGGGCTCGGGTTTTCATCCCGACCTCAAATTTACCTTTCGTTTCCTAAAATACCCTTGACATTGGTTTTCCCATTCTCTTACATTTTCACAACCTCGGAGGGATGGTTTACTATTCCTCAAAGGTTCATTTTCCCATTTTCCGAGCCTAACTCATCAAAGGGTCTCGGTTTCCATTACCGAACACAATTTGTCTCTCGTTTTTCACCAAAATGCCCATAGTGCCATTTTCAAAATTTCGGCAGCATTTCTACTAAATTTCTAGGTTTCTAGAGGCCTAATTTTTATGTAAAACTTAACTTTTTACATAAAAATATTCACATTTCCTATACATTTTCTTTTTCTGAAATTTCATTCATTTTACTCTTTTTTTTCTTTTCTTTTTACAATTTGAATACAAATTACATATAAATCATTCCAATACATAAATAAGGAATGAAAGGAAATGAAATCGCTACCGAAATCGTCCCGTTGGTGATCCGACGAACTGTTCGGTCTCGATCGCACAAACTTTTTGTCTCCATTCTTCACGTTCGGAATCTCGGTTGGCAATTCTGATGCCACGAATGTGTCCAGAATGTCGAAAATAGGCCAACGGGCCATTCTTCATTTTTCTGCCCCCGGGTCGCCGTTGACTGGCGTTGACCGACGGCGGCACGAACAACGGAGGTGTCCACCTTGAAGATCTCGATGAGAGGAGTCCATTGGTGGTGTCAATTTCACCATTGGAGGCTCCGATGGTCGGCAATTGGCCTCGAAAACTCGGCCCAAGGCGGCGGCGTTGAACCTCGGCCGTGCCGGGGTTGTTGCCCGAAATTGTTTGAGGGCTTTTGTTCCCCATCATCTTCTAAGTATTTTGACACCCACGGTGTCTCTCGACTCGGCCGGAAACGAAGGATTCCACGGCGGTGACGGCGAGGCTTCGAGCAGCGCGATCCGGCGACTGTTGAGCTGAAATGAAGCTTGGGTTTTATTCTACTCTTCAAGATGAAGCTTTTGGGGTTGGAATCGTGTCGATCGGAGGTCGGACGGCGGAGATACGGCGGTTTGAAATTTCCAGCCACCGGCGGCTTCGGGCGGCGCGTGCGGCGTTCTCCGGCGTCGGTTCCGTCGATTCAGCACACCGTTGGACTCATCTCGTCGAGAGCTTTCCAACAAGACCAGTGATGTCGAAAACGGACACCGTTTCCGATGGTCGATTACTGTTCACCGACGGTGTATACGTGGGGGAGAAAATCTAGAAAAGGAAAATTATGGGGCCTTTTCTGTAATTTCGACCTTTTATACCCTTTTTGTCCAAAATTTCAGCATGAGCTATCCTGAATAATTTGGACGTGCTGAACCCAAATATATCAGTTTTATTTCCATCCGAGATCATTTCGACTAGTTTCTGATACTGCGAATTCCCGGTCAAAAGTTACCTTTGTGCTCAATTAACTAATTTGAGCATTCTGATAGGCTATATTGACTAATTTGGACGTCCTGAATCCAAATATATCAGTTTCGTCGTCATCCGAGGTCATCTCGGTCAGTTTTCGGTACTGTACATTTCCTAGTCAAAATTCTCGTTTTGTGCTCAATTGACTAATTTGAGTATTCTGATTCCAAATATAACAGTTTTATATCAAGAAAATGTCATCTTGACCAATTTCTTGATACTGCATATGGCCAGGTCAAATATTACTTTTCATGCTCAATTGACTAATTTGAGCATGCTGAATCTAAATATATTAATATTAGGTCAAGAAAAGGTCATCTAGAACAACTTCTCGATACTATGTGTAACACACACACGCACTCACGTCTAAAATCACTACTATCAGTATTTTATCTTTTTGTGCACTCAGTTTATCCTGAGTCACCTACTAGGGTTTACAGTTCACTATTTTTCTCCAGCTCAATTCGGCATACTTTTACATCGCCGAATTCTTAATTTGTAATATCGTTAGAACATTTTATCTCGTTCTACACAATATTAATCATTCATTTCACATTTTAAACATGAAATTCATCATGTACAAGCAATTTACAATATTCTGAGAACAGTAAAATTTCCCGGTTATTACATTTCGTAAGTATTGAAATGAGGGGTGTTGGTGACATTTTGAACTGAAATAAAATCATACAAGAATATCATTACAAAGCCTAAGCAAATATAGAGAGAATTTAGCAAATAAAACATACAAGTATATTCCTACATGAAACTTGAAAAAAAATGTAACATTGCAATAGTAATTCTCAGCATCTATTGCCCCAAGCCATCGAGGGGTGGTCATGGGACAAATAGCTAGTACATAGATATGTTGCCTTAAATCCTCCAAGGTTAAGACATATATTAATAACCACTTGTTTTGGCCACCAGTTTAGTTAACAGAGCTTCTACGGAAGGTTAATAACTAAACGAGTCTTGAGTGTATAACCATTGTTTATGTAGTCCGATCCATGTTCTACCAAGCCACCGATGGGTGGTCATGAATAGAATCATGCCCGAACATGTTTTCTACATAAGAGATCCAGCCTAGTAGATCGGCGGTGGTAAACACCTACCGAGGGGTGTGGTCAGGGTAGAATTGATGCGAGGCGTTATCATGCTTTCACATATGGATTAATAATGTAGGCCATGGGTTTTGTTTGAAACCTTCTCCCACTTAATATTTTGAAAAACATGCAAGTTGTGAAAAAAATGTGTGATTAATATAGTCTGAGCGGCATTCACCTATCCTATATGATATGTTATCAAATATGCATCCAAATCATCCATCAATACATATTTATCAATCCATGATATATCATAGGAAAAATAAATGACGGAAAAATTTAAACAACCAAGTTATGGTCCCATCCTAGAATAAAGAAAAATAAAGATTATAAAATTCCATCCAAAGCATTCTTTGGGTCTTGAATTTTTGCTTCATCTTCTTGTATCCATCTTCATGTAGCCTTCTTATTTATTTCTCATCCTATGAATTATTTAAAATTCAAATTTCAAAAATTTAAATTTCAAATTCATATTTCAAATTTGAATTTTAAATTTAAATTTCAAATTCAAAATTTTAAACAATTTAAATTTCATGTGTAATAATATGTAATTTCAAAAATTTCAAATTTTCAATTACATATTTTTAAACATGATTTAAAATTAAATCTCAAATTCAAAAATTGAAAATGTTCATTTTTCGGCCCATCGACCAACGGGCCTAGAAGCCCGCAGCCGCCTTGGGTAGCCCCCAGCCACCGGGGGGTTGGCAGCCCACGCTCAGGCTAGGTGGAACCCTGCTGGGCTGCCTACCCTAGTTGGTGCAGCAGCCCACCAGGCTGCACACCCCGGGGGGCCATAACAACCCATCAGGCTGTAGCCCAGGGCCTTGGTAGCCCCTGGGGGGGGGGGGGGGGGGGGAGGGTGGGGTGGGAGGGGGGCCACGACCACCATTGGTTGTAGGCATAGCCTGTGGCCGTGGGTGGTCTAACCCTAGACAGGGGCTGCCGCAGTTCCATCCTGCCTGAGGGCAGGGGCTGTAGCCCCACCAAGGTCGTTGGCCCATCCTGAGGGGTCAGTCTTTGATTTTCATGTCATATTCCAATTTACCCATTAGGATCTCCAAAAATTAATTTGAATCCTAATTAAATTGGAATTTTCCATACAAATAAAATTTTAATCTTCAAATCAAATTTAACTTTGGGAAAAAATAAATTTTGGTCTTCTATCTTTAATCTCCTCCAAGTATAATTGCATAAAATTTCCTATACCGTTTCCTGTGTACAAAATTCTAATCTTAAAAAAAAAATTCCAAGAGACTAAAAATTAAAATCTATAGGAAAATTATGGTGATTATAAATTGCTCCCATGGTTACATAAAAATTCCTAGATATAATTTTTCTAAATTCTAAGGAACCATCTGGTAAAATTAAGCATGCTTATAATAATTCCAAAAATTACAATAATCACATACTACATACATAATTCATGATAACAACATAAAGGAATCCTAGAATGCCACTCTCTAAATATCAAATCTATACATTAAAAAAAAAGACTAACCTATTGTCTAATCATGTACATGACATAATCATGAGATGGCTCTGATACCAATTGTAGGAAAAATAGGTAAAATATGCACAGTGGAATTACAAAAATTTTTAAAGATCGTTAAATATCTCATGATGTCATATACAATAAACTAATAACAATAATACTCATACCCTCAGAGGACGTCAAAACTACCGGAAGAGAATGACCAGATGGCTTTAACCAACTAGTTCTCTCTATTATTCTCCAATTCTCGGATGGAAAAGTGTATGGGCACTCGGATCTTCGATCGGTATTTTAGCACTGCTAGTCTCCTTTGGACCATCCAGATCTCTAAAGAACTTATTGTTAGGAAATGCCTAAGCATTAGAGATATTTTGACATATTTATTTTGAACTGGATAATAAAACTATATATAGAGGTTATACATTACATTACTGTTTGTCCTCATTCTATTTACATGTTAAAGTAAATGTAAGCAAATATGGCTCCCTGACTGCTTGTGTTAAAACTGTTAAAATGTTGCATGCAATGGACTTTTGTATGCGAGAAGATAATATTCTAAAGTAAGTGGTCTAAACTAAGGTCTGTAGTCTATGGGGTTAGACTAAGCATCTAACTCATGTTAAGATTATTATGTTGTCTAAAGCCATGGTGGGGACGGTTTGTCTTGACTGTCTGGAGCATAGACTCCCAAGTAGAGATATAGATATGTTGCTTGGTGGTGACATATTAGACCGGGACTAAAACGTGATTGATCTACGTAGTCCGCTATGAGTGGATCAATTTGTTTTTGACGTTTATTGTGCAGTAACCTTAATCCTGAGTGAATGAACTACTTCATGTATATGACTTGTGTGCTTTGATGTTCCAATGGCTAAAGTGTCTCAGAGGTAGTAAGCTTATAGACCGGTTCGTTGGGTGTATGATTTGTATATGATGAAGGGTTTATTTATAGATATCGGAATCATAACTCTAATAAGGAGTTAAGGGTATCCTCTTAAAGGCATTATACTGGATGTGAAAATAGACAAGGCCTTGGGTCGTCTGTTGGGTGGATGACTTCTTATTCATATATGGTGAATAATCATTTTCTTATTCGGTAGTATAATGGAACTTTAAGATAGCCTGATCAGTAGGATTAAATAGACTTTGACCTAAGGCTGATCATGGATATCATATGAGGGTTCTGCATATATGACAAGGTCATTAGACAATAGCTTATCACAAGCTTATGTAATACAATATATAATTGGGAGTTCAGGTTCAGGTTTATAGTGGTGTGACTCTGAAATTAGTGATTATATGATTGAGTTGTTCGGTAAAGAATGATTATCATATGGATTCGTGGGAGCCCGATTATATATGTCCAATTGGTCCCTCTACTAGCTCCACATAATTCCTTAACATTTGGCAAATTGATTTGCATATGCTATTGGCTAGTTGATTATGCATGGATGGCGTTGACATAGGATTAGGATGGTGGACAAGATTCTCTCCGGTTGAATTCAGATTTTGTTTTGGATAATAGAGTATACAATTATTCGAATTCTAAATAAAGTTGACATGATTTTATTTGAGATTGGATTGGAGTTGTAGAAAATTATCCATGAGAACAAAATTTGAAATACAACTATTTTGTGGATTTTGAAATTTGAATTTGAAATTTGAAATTCAAATTTTGAATCACAGTCCAAGTAGGATTCGAATTTTTTGTGGTAAATCCACAGGGCTGAAATTCAAATTTGGGTTGGATATAGAGAGGAAAATCTTGTTTGAATCCTACTTGAATTTTGAATCACAATCCTAACTAATTTTGGTCAAAAATTTTGAGGATTATCCTTATGGAATTTTCAAAAATTTTGTGGATAAGATTCAAAGAAAAATTCAAGTTTCAATCCTAGTTGAATTTGGATTCTCTCCTCCCTGATTATGGCTGAAATTTTTGAAGGAATATCCTAGGCGATTTTTGGTTATTTTGGATAAGGATGAGATAAAATTCTCTCCTCCCTTATGGCATTATCCACAAAAATTCGGTTACAACAAGATTTTGTGATTCAAAATTTGAATTTAAATTTCAAAGTTCAAATTTCAAAAAATTCAAACTTCAAATTCAAACTTCAAATTCAAATTTCAGATTCAAATTTTGAATTCAAAATTCAAATTCAAATTTCAAATTTAAATATCAAATTCAAATTTTAAATTTAAATTTCAAATTCAAATTTCAAATTCAAAATTTAAATTTCAAATTTCAAACTCCATAAAAAACTTGTATTTCAAATTTTTTGTCCTCATAGATAATTTTCCACAACTCCAATTCAAACTCAAATAAAATCATGGCGACGTTATTTGGAATTTGAATAATTGTGTAATCTCTTATCCAAAATAAAATTTGAATTCAACAAGAGGGAATCTTGTCTACCATCCTTATCCTATGTGCACACCACCTATATCCATACAAGACAACCAGCCAGCCAGTATACCCCGATCAATTTGCTATCCATTTAGGAATTATGTGAAGTTAGTAGAGGGACCAATTGGATATATATAATTAGACTCTCGTGAATCCATATGATCATTATTCTATACCGAACAACTCAATCATATGATCACTAATTTCAGAGTCATACCACTATAAGCCTGAAACTGAACTCCTAATTATATACCGTATTACAAAAGCCTGTGACAAGCTATTGTCCAATGACCTTGCCATGTATGTAAAACCCTCATACGATATCCATGATCAACCTTAGGTCAAAGTTCGTTCAACCTACTGATCAAGCTATCTTAAAGTTTCATTGTACTACTGAACAAGAAAACGATTATTCACCATGTGAATAAGAAGTTATCCATCTAGTAGACGACTCAAGGTCTTGTCCATGTTCACATCCAGTATAATGCCTTTAAGAGGATACTCTTAACTCCTTATTAGAGCTATGATTCCAATATATATAAACAAACCCTCTATCGTGTACAAGTCATAAACCCAACGAATCGGTCTATAAGCTTACTATCTCTGAGATGTTTTAACCATTGGAACATCAAAGTACACAAGTCATATACTTAAAGTAGTTCATTTACTCAGGTTTAAGGTTATTGCATAATGAACGTCAAAAGCAAATTGATCCACTCATAGTGGACTACGTAGATCAATCACGCTTTAGTCCCGGTCTAATGTGTCACCACCAGGCAACATATCTATGTCTCTACTCGGGAGTATTTACTTCGGATAGTCATGACAAACTGTCCCCACCATCGTTTTAGACAACATAATAGTCTTAACATGAGCTAGATGCTTGGTCTAACCTCATAGATTACAGACCATAATTTAGACTACTTACTTTAGAACATTGTCTTCTCGCATACAAAAGTCCATTACATGCAATATTCTAACTGTTTTAACACAAGCAGTCAATGAGCCATATTTGCTTACATTTATTTTAACATGTAAATAATATGAGGACAAATAGCAATGTAATGAATAACCTCTAAATATAATTTTATTATTTAGTTCAAAATAAATGAAATACATTAAAATGTCTTTCATGCTTAGTGCATTTCCTAATATTTTGCATGATGTAAGTGTGTTTTTCTGTCTTTGCATTGCATTGCATATTAGGTTTGCATTTAAGTTTTTTTTTGGCATGTTAAAAAAAAAAAAAAAACAAAAGGGAAAAAAAAGTATTATCGTTTTTATCATTTACAGATTTCATATCTAAGGATCATAATTGCATTGGATTGAACTAATTATAGCTCTTGAAAATTGGTGAAGGTTGTGTTCTTATGTGTGCTTGACTGTTGGTTTGATTTTGCCATGATTCTTTGCCTTTACTAGCACATAATCTTGATCTCTTGATTTTTTACATGCTTGGAGAAGGTTTATGTGATCTTTTGTGATCTTCATGATCTCATAGGATACTAGAACTTGTTTTTGATTATCACTCGAGATAAAATTCAAGTTAAAATCCTATTTGAATTTTGAATGCAAAATCCCCTAGGGTGGCCGAACCTTCCCTTGCTTTTGGCCTATAGGGAATTTAGATTTTGTGTGGAAAGGAAGGGAGACAAACTTCTCTTAGTCCAATTCAAATTCAAGGGATCACCTCATGTAAGTCTATAAACAGAGGTCCTACCACTCTAGTTCTCCCAGACCACATACTCTTAGGTGAGTAGGCTTATTGTTGTACAACTCATCGTGATGATAAGTTCTTTACAGATCTGGGTGGTCAAAAAGAGACTAGTAGTGCTAGTATATCGATCAAGGATCTGAGTGCCCACACACTCTGCCATCCAGGATTTGGAAAATAGTAGAGAAGACTAGTTGGTTGAAGCCCTCCGATCATTCTTCTCCTGCAGTTTGGTGTCCTCTGAAGGTATGAGTTTATATTGTTGTTAATTTATTATATATTGCATCATGAGATATTTAACGATCTTGAAAAATTTTTGTAATTCTACTGTGCATATTTACCGTTTTCTCTTACAAACATTGTGACAACCGAGAAATTTTACTGCTCTCGGAAGATATGTACAATAAAAGTATACAATGATTTTTATATGTATAATTGTAAAATGTATGATTTAATACTATTTAGAATGCAATGAAATTTTCTAACCATGCCAAAGAGAGTATTCAGAAATGGAGAATTTTACCGAATCGAAATTTGATCAATTATGCCTTTTTCAGTTTCAAAAACCCTAGAAATATACTGTCAGTCACAAAAAGATGAAATACGTACGGCATGGATTTTTAGTCAAACCGGAGTAAATTAAGGAAAACTGATCGTATGGACAGCCATCAGAAGCTCGTCTACGTGATTTCGGTGCAAAACCGTTCGGTTTGACTTTTGATAAAAAAGTTTGACCAAAATAAATATGACCCGTGGATGCAAGATTTTATCAAGATCCAAGGGCTAGGGTTTAAAGTTACTTTGATCCAATGGTTAGATGCAAAGTCAACACATAAAAGTCAAGGAAAGCTTAGAACAATTTCAAGAGAATTCTAGGGCTTCTAGGTGGTGGATTTTCTTGGGAAAATCAGAAAAAAAATCTATCAAATTTTGATTTATTTACAGAACAGCCCCTAAAAGTTACAAAAATTACTCAAAAAGCTTGCAAAAATGCCCTTAAAACATTGCAAAATATTCCCTCAAAATTCAGCCATAAAACCTACGGTTTTAGCTAAGAAAAACAGAAACCATTTCAGGTAAAAATCTGCTACTTCTTTACCCAGTCCAGCCGTGAGCTTTCCTTTGTAGGAAATAAATCGGTAAAGATGTATCAGAATGGCGCAGCGGAACAATAAAATTTTTTTAAGATCGTTAAATATCTCATGATGCCATGTACAATAAACCAACAATAATTAAAACTCATACCTCAAAGGACGCCAATCTGCAGGAGGAGAATGATTGGAGGGCTTCAACCAAGTAGCCTTCTCTACTATTCTCCAATTCCCGAATGGCTGAGTGTTTGGGTACTCTGAAACTTGATCGGTATGCTAGTACTGCTAATCTTTTTCTGACTACCGAGATCTCTAAAGAACTTATTGTCACGGTGAGTTATGCAATAATAAGCCTGCTCACCTGAGAGTCTGTGGTCTGAGAGAACTGGAGTGGCAAGACTTCTATTTATAGACTTGCATGAGGTGATCCTCTGAATTCGAATTAGATTAGGAGAAGATTTTGTCCCTTATCCACTCACAAAATCTGAATTTTCATGGCCTTATCCAACCAAAAATTTCATCCACTTTTGAGATTATCCAATCCAAATTTAAATAGGATTTTAACTTGAATTTTATCTCCTCATTCTCTCATAAAACCCGTTTCCCCTTTGTGCCAAAAACATGACTAGATTTGGTCATTAAAGTGTGACGAGAATCAAAATCCAAATAGGATTTTCTAGCTTGAATTTTATCTCATCCTTATCCAATTAAAACCGAAAATCTCCCTTGAGATTCACTCAAAAATTTCAGCCAATTCTAGGGAGGAGAGAATCCAAATTCAACCGGAATTGAAACTTGAATTTTTCCTTAATCTTATCCAAGAAAAAACCGAAAAATCTATGAGTATATTCCTCAATATTTTCGTGCAAGTTAGTTAGGATTGGGATTCAAAATTCAAGTAGGATTCAAACAAGATTTTCCTCTTCATAATCCAACTCAAATTCAAATTCAAACCTTGTGGAATTATCCACAAAGAATTCGAATCCCACTTGGACTATGATTCAAAATTTGAATTTCAAATTTCAAAATTCAAAATTCAAATATAAATTCAAAATTCAAAATTCAAAATTCAAAATTCAAAATTCAAAATTCAAATTTAAATTTCAAATTCAAATTTCAAATTCGAATTTCAAATTCAAATTTCAAATTCAAAATTTAAATTTCAAATTTCAAAATCCATAAAAAAGTTGTATTTCAAATTTTGTTCTCATGGATAATTTTCTACAACTCCAATCCAATCTCAAATAAAATCATGGTAACTTTATTTAAAGTTCGAATAATTGTGTACTCTATTATCCAAAACAAATTATGAATTCAACCGGAGAGAATCTTGTCCATAATCCTAATCCTATGTCAACACCATCCATGCATAATCAACCAGCCAATAAGCATACACAAATAAATTTGCTAATCGTTAAGCAATTATGTGGAGCTAGTAGAGGGACCAATTGGACATATATAATCGGGCTCCCGTGAATTCATATGATCATCATTCTTCATCGAACAACTCAATCATATGATCACTAATTTCAGAGTCACACCACTATAAACCTAAAACTGAACTCCCAATTATATACCGTATTACGTAAGCCTGTGACAAGCTATTGTCCAATGACTTTGCCATATATGCAAAACCCTCATATGATATCCATGATCAGCCTTAGGTCAAAGTCTATTTAATCCAACTGATCAGGCTATCTTAAAGTTCCATTATACTACCGAATAAGAAAATGATTATTCACCATATGTGAATAAGAAGTCATCTGCCCAGCAGACGACCCAAGGTGTTAGGAAATGCCCTAAGTATTAGAGACATTTTGATGTATTCATTTTGAACTGGATAATAAAATTATACTTAGAGGTTATTCATTACATTGCTATCTGTCCTCGTCTTATTTACATGTTAAAGTAAATGTAAGCAAATATGGCTCACTGACTGCTTGTGTTAAAACTGTTAGAACGTTGCATGCAATGGATTTTTGTATGCGAGAAGACAATGTTCTAAAGTTAGCAGTCTAAACTATGGTCTGTAGTCTATGGGGTTAGACCGAGCATCTAACTCATGTTAAGACTATTATGTTGTCTAAAGCCTTGGAGGGGACGGTCTATCTTGACTGTCTGGAGCTGGACTCCCAAGTAGAGACATGGATATGTTGCTCGGTGGTGACATATTAGACCGGGACTAAAGCGTGATTGTTCTACGTAGTCCGCTATGAGTGGATCAATCTGCTTTTGACGTTCATTGTGCAATAACCTTAATCCTGAGTAAATGAACTACTTCATGTATATGACTTGTGTACTTTGATGTTCCAATGGCTAAAGCGTCTCAGAGGTAGTAAGCTTATAGACCGGTTCGTTGGGTGCATGACTTGTATACGATGAAGGGTTTGTTTGCAGATATCGGAATCATAGCTCTGAGGAGTTAAAGGTATCCTCTTAAAGGCATTATACTGAATGTGAAAATGGACAAGGCCTTGGGTCGTCTGCTGGGTGGATGACTTCTTATTCACATATGGTGAATAATCATTTTCTTGATTCGGTAGTATAATGGAACTTTAAGATAGCCTGATCAGTAGGATTAAACGGACTTTGACCTAAGGCTGATCATGGATATCATATGAGGGTTTTGCATATATGACAAGGTCATTGGATGGTAGCTCGTCACAGGCTTACGTAATACGGTATATAATTGGGAGTTCAGTTTCAGGTTTATAGTGGTGTGACTCTGAAATTAGTGATCATATGATTGAGTTGTTCGGTACAGAATGATGATCATATGGAATCACGGGAGCCCGATTATATATGTCCAATCAGTCCCTCTACTAGCTCCACATAATTCCTTAACGTTTGGCAAATTGATTTGTGTATGCTATTGGCTAGTTTATTATGCATGGATGGTGATGACACAGGATTAGGATGGTAGACAAGATTCTCTCCGGTTGGATTCAGATTTTGTTTTGGATAATAGAGTACACAATTATTCGAACTCCAAATAAAGTTGCCATGATTTTATTTGAGATTGGATTGGAGTTGTAGAAAATTATCCATGAGAACAAGAATATAAAACACAACCGTTTTGTGGAATTTGAAATTTGAATTTTGAAATTTGAAATTTGAATTTTGAAATTTGAAATTTGAATTTTGAATTTGAAATTTGAATTTGAAATTTGAATTTGAAATTCGAATTTGAAATTTGAATTTGAAATTTAAATTTGAAATTTGAAATTTGAAATTTGAAATTTGAATTTGAAATTTGAATTTGAAATTTGAAATTCAAATTTTGAATCATAGTCCAAGTAGGATTCGAATTTGTTGTGGAAAATCCACAAGGTTTGAAATTCGAATTTGAGTTGGATTTGGAGAGGATAATCTTGTTAGAATCCTACTTGAATTTTGAATCCAAATCCCAACAAAAGTGGGTGAATTTTTTGAGGATAATCCTCAATGGAAAATTCGGTTTTTGTGGATAAGATTCAAGGGTAAATTCAAGCTTCAATCCTAGTTGAATTTGGATTCTCTTTACTCCCTAAAAGTGGCCAAAATTTTGGAGCCTAAATCCTAGGAAATTCGGTTATTTTTGGATAAGGTTGAGATGAGATTTAGCTTGAAAAATCCTAGTGGAATTTTGATTCTTCCTTATTCTAAAAGTGGCCGAAAATTTGGAGGAGATTTTCTCCTAAAGATTTCGGATTTTTTGGTTGAAAAAGGGAGATAAAATTCTAGTTAAAATCTTGTTTAGATTTGGATTGGATTTATCCTAGGAAAACCGAATTTAATTGTGGAGATTCTCCCTTGGAAAATTCGGATTTTTTGGTTTGGATAAGGGAGAAAATCTTTTCCTAGTCCAATTCGAATTCAGAGAATCACCTCATGCAGGTCTATAAATAGAGGTCCTGCCACTCCAGTTCTCTTAGACCACAGACTCTCGGGTGAGCAGGCTTATTGTTGCACAGCTCATCGTGACAATAAAGTTCTTTAGAGATCTGGGTGGTCGGAAGAAGACGAGCAGTGCTAGCATACCGATCGAGGTTCAGAGTGCCCACACACTCAGCCATTCGGGAATTGGAGAATAGTAGAGAAGGCTAGTTGGTTGAAGCCTCCGGTCATTCTCCTCCTGCATATTGGCGTCCTTGAGGTATGAGTTTTAATTGTTGTTGATTTATTGTATATGGCATTATGAGATATTTAACGATCTAAAAATTTTTATTGTTCTGCTGCGCCACTCTGATACGTTTTTACCGGTTTATTATCCGCCAAAATTTTCATATTGGCTGCCAGCCCCTCCGGGGTTGGTGGCTGCCCACGGCGGCTGCCGCCTTCACGAGCGGCGGTGCGGCGGTCCAAAATTTGAAAATTTTGATTTTTAAATTTGAGATTTAATTTTAAATCATGTTTAAAAAATATGTAATTGAAAATTTAAAATTTTTGAAATTACATATTATTACACATGATGTTTAAAATTGTTTAAAATTTAAATTTGAAGTTTAAATTTGAAATTCGAATTTGGAATTTGAATTTGAAATTTAAATTTTTGGGAGATTTAAATTTTAAATAATTCTTGGGATGAGAAATAAATGGAGAGGCTACATAAAGATGGATACAAGAAGGCGGAACAAAATTCAAGACCCAAAGAATGCTTTGGATGGAATTTTGTAATCTTTATTTTCTTTGTTCTAGGATGGAACCATGGCTTGGTTATTCTGTCAATTATTTTTCTGTGATATGTCATGGATGTATAAATATGTATTGATGGATGTTTTGTATGCATATTTGATAACATGTCATATAGGATAGGTGAGTGTCGCTCATACTATATTGATCATACATAATTTGTCAAAACTTGCATGTTTTTCAAAATATTGAGTGGGAGAGGGTTTCAAACAAAACCCACGGCCTCCGTTGTTGATCCATATGTGAAAGCATGGTAACGCCTCGCGTCAGTTCTGACCTGACCACACCCCTCGGTAGGTGTTTACCGCCGTCGGTATACTAGATTGGATCTCCTATGTGGAAAACGTGTTCGGGTGCGATCCTATTCATGACCACCCCTCGGTGGCTTGGTAGGACGTGGATCGGGCTACGTAAACAATGGTTATACACTCAAGACTCGTTTAGTTATTAACCTTCCCTAGAAGCTCTGTTAACTAAACTGGTGGCCAAATAAGCGGTTATTAATATATGTCTTAACCTTGGAGGATTTAAGGTAACATATATTAATTGGACGGGGTCCATGTTCCGGCTATTTGTTCTCATGACCACCCCTCGGTGGCTTGGGGCAATAGATGCTGAGAATTACCGTTGCAATGCTACATGTTTTTTCAAGTTTCATGTAGGAACATACTTGTATGTTTTATTTGCTAAATTATCTGCATATTTGCTTGGGCTTTGTAATGATGTCTAGTATAATTTTATTTCAGTTCAAAATGTCACCGACACCCCTCATTTCGATACTTACTGAAAATAAGTTGAATGGCGACAATTATAAAGATTGGAAAAGAAATCTATTAATAGTTCTCAGCTGCGAGAGACACAAGTTCGTACTGGACGAACCATGCCCACCTGGGCCCAAACCTGACACACCACTTGAGGAGGTCCCGGTTGCCTATAATCGTTGGAGAGAATCCAATGAGATAGCTCGATGCTACATCCTTGCTAGCATGACGAGTGCTTTACAAAAGCAGCATGAGACTTATCAAGTTGCTGGGGAGATCATGGAAAATCTGGAGGACATGTTCGGAGGCCAAGAAAAATTGGCTCGACAGTCCGCTATCACCAGCATTATGAACTCTAAGCAAAAGGCGGGTGCTCCGGTGAAGGACCATATGATCACTCTAATGGGATTCTTCGCTGAGGCTGCCGAGAATGGTGCTGAGTTGGACTATAACACCCAGATCGAGATGGTGTTCAAGACTCTGTCTAAAGATTTTGTGGGGTTTAAGGCCGCATACAATCTGGCGACAAAGGAGTTAGGACTTACAGAGCTCATGAAGCAACTACAGGCTTATGAGCGGATGATCAGGGATGAGGATACGGTCCGACCTAAAGGAGAGGCCAATTTGGCGGAATCTTCCAATCCCTCACGGAAGAGGAAGAGGCCAAATAAGAAGCAAGTGGCTTCCAGTTCTTCTAATCCTCCTGTCTCGGACGGGAAGAAGAAGAAGAAGAACAAGAAGTCAAAGGACCCAAAAAAGTTCAAATGCTTCCACTGTGGGAAGGTAGGTCACTTCAAGAAGGCTTGCCGGGAATTCCTAGCCTCCAAGGGCAAGGAAGGTAAGGAACTTCATTACTTAGAAGCATGTTTGGTGGAAGAATTGAAAGACACATGGGTCATTGATTCGGGCGCCACTAATCATGTTTGTGTTTCTATGCAGGGGTTCGTGGAAACGAGAAGTCTACATGATAGGAGCCTCTCGTTGCGGACTGGAGATGGTAGCTTTGTGGTGGCTGAGGCAGTGGGAGACGTTCATCTTTATTTTGATCAATTTAGGTTTATTTTATTGAAAGACTGTTTTTATGTTCCTAATTTTAGGAGGAACCTTATATCGGTAGCTTGTTTAATAAAGGATTCTTATTCAGTTTCTTTTAGTAAAAGAGTTGATATTCGTAGAAATAAGTCTTTTATTTGTTCTGGATGGATGGATGGAAACCTATATTTGATCAGACCAAAGATGTACTCACTGCTTGACACTGAATTAATTGATAACTCTAAAAGGTTGAAAGTTTCTCACTCTAACAAGGCATATCTTTGGCATTTAAGACTTGGTCATATTAATCAGGATAGGATTCAAAGATTGGTGAAAGACGATCCTCTGGAATCTCTGGAGGAGGTACGACTTCCCCAATGTGAGTCTTGTCTAGAGGGTAAGATGACTAAGAGGTCTTTTGGAGCTAAGGGTACAAGGGCACAAGAGCTCTTAGAAATTGTGCACACTGACGTATGTGGTCCCATGAACGTCACAGCACGAGGAGGGTTCGAGTACTATGTCTCTTTCATAGATGATTACTCGAGGTATGGATATGTGTATCTGATGCACCGCAAGAGCGAAACCTTTGATAAATTCAAAGAGTATCGTGCGGAAGTGGAAAAGCAATTGGATAAATCCATAAAGACACTTCGATCTGATCGAGGTGGCGAATACCTCTCCGATGAATTTCTAGGACATCTTGTAGAGAATGGGATATTATCCCAATTGACTACACCTGGTACTCCACAACAGAATGGTGTAGCCGAAAGGAGAAACAGGACCTTATTGGATATGGTACGGTCCATGATGAGTTACTCAACGCTGCCATTATCATTTTGGGGACATGCTTTACAAACGGCGTGCTATATTCTGAACCAGGTTCCGAGCAAATCAATTCCTAGAACTCCGTATGAATTGTGGCGTGGCAGGAAGCCCTCCCTTGGACATATGAGAATATGGGGCTGCCCGGCACATGTACTGGATGGGGATGCGAAGAAGTTGGAACCAAGATCAGAATTGTGCATGTTTGTAGGGTATCCAAAGGGAACTAAAGGAGGTCTGTTCTATAACCCGAAGGAACAAAAGGTCATTGTCTCAACACATGCGACATTCTTGGAGGAAAGTCACATGAATGACTTTAAGCCTCGAAGCAAAGTGGTGCTAGAGGAGTTATCGGGTGAAAGAACTGCTCCACAGATTTCGGTCTTGGACGCAAGTCCGAGTTCCAGTGAAAGACCTGCAGACGATCAACAATTTAGGGTGCCTCGTCGTAGTGGGAGGGTTTCTAAGAAACCTAATTTCTTTATGTATGATGCTGAGGTATACCAGGCCGAGGCTCATGAGCATGAGGAAGATCCGGTCACATATGATGAAGCTATAAAGGATGTTGATTCTAGATCTTGGAAACAGGCTATGAACAATGAGATGGATTCTATGAAATCCAACTCTGTTTGGGAACTTGTAGATTTGCCTGATGGGATAAAACCCATTAGATGCAAATGGGTCTACAAAAGAAAGAAGGATGCGGAAGGAAGAGTGGAAACTTTCAAAGCTAGACTAGTTGCAAAGGGATACACGCAAAAGGCTGGAATCGATTACGAGGAAACCTTTTCGCCTGTTGCTATGCTGAAGTCTATCCGTATTCTTCTGTCCATTGCTGCGGCTCTCGATTACGAGATCTGGCAAATGGATGTCAAGACGGCATTCTTGAATGGCCATCTTGAAGAGTGTATCTATATGATACAGCCCGAAGGGTTCGTAGCAAAAGGCCAAGATAAGAAAGTCTGCAAGTTGCTTAGATCCATTTATGGATTAAAGCAGGCATCCCGCTCATGGAACCAGAGGTTTGATCAAGCGATTAAGACATTTGGTTTTGAGCAGAACGTTGATGAACCTTGTGTTTATAAACGTATTAAGGATGGAAAAGTGGTCTTTCTGATACTCTATGTCGATGATATACTACTCATTGGGAATGATGTAGGGAATTTATCATCGGTCAAGCTTTGGTTACACCAACAGTTTGACATGAAGGACTTGGGAGAAGCTAATTATGTTCTAGGCATTCGTCTCTTCAGAGATCGAAAGAACAAAATGATAGCATTATCCCAAGCTTCATACATAGATAAAATAATTGACAAATATGCAATGCTAGAGGCAAAGAAAGGCTCACAACCTTCTATTGCCGATTTAACTCTTTCATTGGATGACTGTCCCAAGACATCGGAAGAAAGAGAGCGTATGAGTAAGGTCCCTTATGCATCCGCTGTGGGTAGCCTTATGTACGCTATGCTTTGCACTCGCCCGGACATATGTTTTGCAGTAGGTATGGTGAGTCGATATCAAGCGAATCCTGGAACCAAGCACTGGCAAGCAGTAAAACATATACTCAAGTATCTTAAGAGAACGAGGGATTATATGCTAGTGTATTCTGGAGGGGACCTAACACCCGTAGGATACACGGACTCAGACTTCCAGACTTGTAAGGATTCGAGGAAATCGACATCTGGATCAGTGTTTTTGCTCGGAGGAGGCGCCATTGTGTGGAGGAGCGTGAAGCAGGGCTGCACAGCTGACTCTACTATGGAGGCTGAGTATGTGGCTGCGGCTGAGGCATCTAAAGAAGCGGTTTGGCTCCGCAAGTTCTTTAGAGACCTTGAGGTCATTCCGGGTGTTGACAAGCCTATCACACTTTACTGTGATAATACAGGGGCTATTGCCAACACAAGGGAATCTCGGCACCACAAGATGACCAAGCACATCGATCGGAGGTATCACATAATTAGAGGGCATGTGGAGACAGGACAAGTGGATGTATGTAAGATCGCGTCCGAGGACAACATCGCTGATCCCTTTACTAAGACTTTGGTAGCTAGAAGCTTTGAGAGGCATGTAGAGGCGATGAGGATGCGTAACATGGCACATCTGCTGGCTTAGGGCAAGTGGGAGATTGTTAGGAAATGCCCTAAGTATTAGAGACATTTTGATGTATTCATTTTGAACTGGATAATAAAATTATACTTAGAGGTTATTCATTACATTGCTATCTGTCCTCGTCTTATTTACATGTTAAAGTAAATGTAAACAAATATGGCTCACTGACTGCTTGTGTTAAAACTGTTAGAACATTGCATGCAATGGACTTTTGTATGCGAGAAGACAATGTTCTAAAGTTAGCAGTCTAAACTATGGTCTGTAGTCTATGGGGTTAGACCGAGCATCTAACTCATGTTAAGACTATTATGTTGTCTAAAGCCTTAGAGGGGACGGTCTGTCTTGACTGTCTGGAGCTGGACTCCCAAGTAGAGACATGGATATGTTGCTTGGTGGTGACATATTAGACCGGGACTAAAGCCTGATTGATCTACGTAGTCCGCTATGAGTGGATCAATCTGCTTTTGACGTTCATTGTGCAATAACCTTAATCCTGAGTAAATGAACTACTTCATGTATATGACTTGTGTACTTTGATGTTCCAATGGCTAAAGCGTCTCAGAGGTAGTAAGCTTATAGACCGGTTCGTTGGGTGCATGACTTGTATACGATGAAGGGTTTGTTTGCAGATATCGGAATCATAGCTCTGAGGAGTTAAAGGTATCCTCTTAAAGGCATTATACTGAATGTGAAAATGGACAAGGCCTTGGGTCGTCTGCTGGGTGGATGACTTCTTATTCACATATGGTGAATAATCATTTTCTTGATTCGGTAGTATAATGGAACTTTAAGATAGCCTGATCAGTAGGATTAAACGGACTTTGACCTAAGGCTGATCATGGATATCATATGAGGGTTTTGCATATATGACAAGGTCATTGGATGGTAGCTCGTCACAGGCTTACGTAATACGGTATATAATTGGGAGTTCAGTTTCAGGTTTATAGTGGTGTGACTCTGAAATTAGTGATCATATGATTGAGTTGTTCGGTACAGAATGATGATCATATGGAATCACGGGAGCCCGATTATATATGTCCAATCAGTCCCTCTACTAGCTCCACATAATTCCTTAACGTTTGGCAAATTGATTTGTGTATGCTATTGGCTAGTTTATTATGCATGGATGGTGATGACACAGGATTAGGATGGTAGACAAGATTCTCTCCGGTTGGATTCAGATTTTGTTTTGGATAATAGAGTACACAATTATTCGAACTCCAAATAAAGTTGCCATGATTTTATTTGAGATTGGATTGGAGTTGTAGAAAATTATCCATGAGAACAAGAATATAAAACACAACCGTTTTGTGGAATTTGAAATTTGAATTTTGAAATTTGAAATTTGAATTTTGAAATTTGAAATTTGAATTTTGAATTTGAAATTTGAATTTGAAATTTGAATTTGAAATTCGAATTTGAAATTTGAATTTGAAATTTAAATTTGAAATTTGAAATTTGAAATTTGAAATTTGAATTTGAAATTTGAATTTGAAATTTGAAATTCAAATTTTGAATCATAGTCCAAGTAGGATTCGAATTTGTTGTGGAAAATCCACAAGGTTTGAAATTCGAATTTGAGTTGGATTTGGAGAGGATAATCTTGTTAGAATCCTACTTGAATTTTGAATCCAAATCCCAACAAAAGTGGGTGAATTTTTTGAGGATAATCCTCAATGGAAAATTCGGTTTTTGTGGATAAGATTCAAGGGTAAATTCAAGCTTCAATCCTAGTTGAATTTGGATTCTCTTTACTCCCTAAAAGTGGCCGAAATTTTGGAGCCTAAATCCTAGGAAATTCGGTTATTTTTGGATAAGGTTGAGATGAGATTTAGCTTGAAAAATCCTAGTGGAATTTTGATTCTTCCTTATTCTAAAAGTGGCCGAAAATTTGGAGGAGATTTTCTCCTAAAGATTTCGGATTTTTTGGTTGAAAAAGGGAGATAAAATTCTAGTTAAAATCTTGTTTAGATTTGGATTGGATTTATCCTAGGAAAACCGAATTTAATTGTGGAGATTCTCCCTTGGAAAATTCGGATTTTTTGGTTTGGATAAGGGAGAAAATCTTTTCCTAGTCCAATTCGAATTCAGAGAATCACCTCATGCAGGTCTATAAATAGAGGTCCTGCCACTCCAGTTCTCTTAGACCACAGACTCTCAGGTGAGCAGGCTTATTGTTGCACAGCTCATCGTGACAATAAAGTTCTTTAGAGATCTGGGTGGTCGGAAGAAGACTAGCAGTGCTAGCATACCGATCGAGGTTCAGAGTGCCCACACACTCAGCCATTCGGGAATTGGAGAATAGTAGAGAAGGCTAGTTGGTTGAAGCCTCCGGTCATTCTCCTCCTGCATATTGGCGTCCTTGAGGTATGAGTTTTAATTGTTGTTGATTTATTGTATATGGCATCATGAGATATTTAACGATCTAAAAATTTTTATTGTTCCGCTGCGCCACTCTGATACGTTTTTACCGGTTTATTATCCTACACATGGCCTTGTCCATTTTCACATCCAGTATAATACCTTTAAGAGGATACCTTTAACTCCTCATTAGAGCTATGATTCCGATATCTGTAAACAACCCTTCATCGTATACAAGTCATGTACCCAACGAACCGGTCTACAAGCTTACTACCTTTGAGACACTTTAGCCATTGGAACATCAAAGTACACAAGTCATATACGTGAACTAGTTCATTCACTCAGGATTAAGGTTACTGCACAATGAACGTCAAAAGCAGATTGATCTACTCATAGCGGACTACATAGATCAATCATGCTTTAGTCTCGGTCTAATATGTCACCACTAAGCAATATATCTATGTCTCTACTTGGGAGTCTATGCTCCAGACAGTCAAGACAAACCATCCCCACCATGGCTTTAGACAACATAATAGTCTTAACATGAGTTAGATGCTCGGTCTAACCCCATGGACTATAGACCTTAGTTTAGACCACTTACTTTAGAACATTGTCTTCTCACATACAAAAGTCCATTGCATGCAACGTTCTAACAGTTTTAACACAAGCAATCAGTGAGCTATATTTGCTTACATTTACTTTAACATGTAAATAGAATGAGGACAAACAACAAGATAATGAATAACCTCTATATATAATTTTATTATCTAGTTCAAAACAAATACATCAAAATGTCTTTAATGCTTATGGCATTTCCTAACATCCTCTTCATTTCCAAGTGATTTTCTTCAAGTTTTTGGAGCAAAAGCCCAACCTTAAGTCACCTCCAACTATTCTAGCAAGGTAACTCTTGAAAACATGTTGTTTTCTTGCATTTTTCATGAAAAATCCATGGCTGATTGGGGTGGAAGGATTGAGAATTTTCAAGTTTCAATTATGTGGTTTTGGTGTTGTTAATGTTTGGTTGTGATTAGAGAAGGTTTTGGGAGCAAAAACACAAATTTTGAGAGTGTTTTCTAGTGGAAGACAACGTGAATGTTAAGAGGTTGTGAACGAAAAATTTTCAAAGTAAAGGTTGTGGTTAAGGTTTTGTTTATTTGAATTGGTAGGAGAATCAAATTTTTATAAATTTGGAAGCAAGAATAAAAATTTCAGTCATATTGCTCAATGTGAATCTGTGTGTGTGCATGGGTGTTGGTGGATGAAAATTTTATGGTGAGCTTTGAATTTTTAGTGGTTTGAAAGTAAAGTTTGATGTGTGAAATTGATAAGAAAAAGGAGGTGAGCATGAAAGCAAAATTTTGTGCTTGATTTCCCAAGGAAATCCGTGGCATTCCAAGGTTAAGTTTTGTGTTGGAATGAATATGTGTTGATGTGGAAAATGAATGATGAAAAATGGAACTTTGAAACAAAAATTTTATTTAAGATTTTCTTAAGAAAACCATGTGTAGGTTAAGGGTAAAATGGTCATATTGGTATGATTTGTTATGGAATGAAACAATGCGTAAGTTGTGAATTAAACTAGACCTAAAAATGATAAAGAATGGGTTAAAATCCCGTTAAAAATGATTAGGTTTTAATGGAAAAATTTTACATAAAAAAGTTTGTAATTTTTACATAAAATTAGGTTTGTGGTATTGTACGTGACAGGATATAATAGGTTAGATGGTTTCGAGGCGTTTCCTTAATGCCGGGAACATAAAAATTAAGCAAAAACGCTATCAAAATTTTAGGCCGCCCGAAGGGCATTTTAGGAAACGATGGGTAAATTAGGTTTGGGAATTTAGAAACCCGAGCTCCTCGAGGACTTGGGCTCGAGGAAGGGCAATGAATGATTTCAGAAGTAGTGAAATATCTATTTAAGGTCCCGAAAGGTTAGAAAAATGAGAAACGACCCCAAGGGTTGGAATAGTACCACCCGAGGGTCAGTGAATAGTAACCTGAGCATTTTGGCAAGTAATGTCATAAAAGCTCGGTAAGCCTAAGAAAAATCATTTTATGATTTTTGGGATTAGAAAACCCAGTTAAAACAGTAAAATGAAAATTTTATAGTCTAAGGTCCGGTTAAGAGCAAAATGGTCATTTTGAACAAAATTTTTTAAATTGCTAGAAAAAGACTGTAAAAGCCTTAGAATGATTTAATTAAATTTCTAAAGGTCAACATAGAACTGTAAGTCAGAAAATGGGGAAAAATCCCACTAAGGACGAAATGATCATTTTGTCAAAAGTTAGGGGCAAAACGATCATTTTGTCAAAAAGTTAGGAAAAGTGATATTTGTAGGAATAAAATCGGCAAAAACGTATCAGAGTGGCACAGTGGAACAAAAAAATTTTCTTTTCAAGATCGTTAAATATCTCGTGATGCCATATACAATAAACTAACAATAATAAAACTCATACCTCAAGAGGACACCAAATTGCAGGAGGAGAATGACTGGAGGGCTTCAACCAACTAGCCTTCTCTACTATTCTGTAATTCCTGGATGGTAGAGTGTGTTGGCACTCGGTTCCTTGACTAGTATGCTAGTACTGCTAGTCTCCTTCCGACCACCCAGATCTCTAAAGAACTTATTGTCACGGTGAGTTGTGCAACAATAAGCCTGCTCACCTGAGAGTCTGTGGTCTGAGAGAACTGGAGTGGCAGGACCTCTATTTATAGACTTGCATGAGGTGATCCTTTGAATTTGAATTGGATTAGGAGAAGATTTTCTCCCTTATCCACAACAAAAAACCGAATTTTCTAGGCCTTATCCAACCAAAAAGAATTCAGTCATTTTTATGGATTTTCTTTCAAAATTCAAACAGGATTTTAAGTGGAATTTTATCTCCTCATTCCCTCATAAAAATCGATTCCCCTTTGTGCCAAAAACATGACTAGATTTGATCATTAAAGTGTGACGAGAATCAAAATTTAAAAAGGATTTTCTAGCTTGAATTTAATCTCACCCTTATCCATTAAAACCGAAAATCTCCCTTGAGATTATCCACAAAATTTTCGGCCATTTTAGAGGGGAGAGAATCCAAATTCAACTGAGATAAAACTTGAATATTTTTCCGGCATCTTTATCCCACAAAATCTGAATTCTCCTAGGAGTTATCCACCCTAACAAATTCGGTTTTTCTAGATAGATTTAGGACTCAAAATTCAAGTAGGATTCAAACAAGATTTTCCTCTCCATAATCCAACTCAAATTCGAATTCTAACCCTATGGAATTATCCACAAAGAATTCGAATTCCACTTAGACTGTGATTCAAAATTTGAATTTCAAATTTCAAATTTCAAAATTCAAAATTCAAAATTCAAAATTCAAAATTAAGTTTCAAATTAAAATTTCAAATTCGAATTTAAAATTTAAAATTTAAATTTCAAATTCAAAACTTAAATTTCAAATTTCAAAATTCAAATTTTAAAATCCACAAAAAGTTGTATTTCAAATTTTGTTCTCATAGATAATTTTCTACAACTCTAATCCAATCTCAAATAAAATCATGGCAACTTTATTTGGAGTTCGAATAATTGTGTACTCTATTATCTAAAACAAAATCTGAATTCAACCGGAGAGAATCTTGTCTACCATCCAGATCCTATGTCAACACCATCCATGCATAGTCAACAAGCCAATAAGCATACACAAATCAATTTGCCAACCGTTAAGGAATTATGTGAAACTAGTAGAGGGACCAATTGGACATATATAATCGGGCTCCCGTGAATCCATATGATCATCATTCTTCATCGAACAACTCAATCATATGATCACTAATTTCAGAGTCACACCACTATAAACCTGAAACTGAACTCCCAATTATATACCGTATTACGTAAGCCTGTGACAAGCTACTGTCCAATGACCTTGCCATATATGCAAAACCCTCATATGATATCCATGATCAGCCTTAGGTCAAAGTCCGTTTAATCCTACTGATCAGGCTATCTTAAAGTTCCATTATACTACCGAATAAGAAAATGATTATTCACCATATGTGAATAAGAAGTCATCTGCCCAGCAGACGACCCAAGGCCTTGTCCATTTTCACATCCAGTATAATGCTTTTAAGAGGATACCTTTAACTCCTCATTAGAGCTATGATTCCGATATCTGTAAACAACCCTTCATCGTATACAAGTCATGTACCCAATGAACCGGTCTACAAGCTTACTACCTCTGAGACACTTTAGCCATTGGAACATCAAAGTACACAAGTCATATATACGAAGTAGTTCATTACTTAGGATTAAGGTTATTGTATAATGAACGTCAAAAGCAGATTGATCCACTTATAGCGGACTAGGTAGATTAGTCACGCTTTAGTCTCGGTCTAATATGTCACCACGAAGCAACATATCTATGTCTCTACTTGGGAGTTTATGCTCCGGACAATCAAGACAAACCGTCCTCACCATGGCTTTAGACAACATAATAGTCTTAACATGAGTTAGATGGTCGGTCTAACCCTATAGACTACAAACCTTAGTTTAGACTGCTTACTTTAGAACATTGTCTTCTCGCATACAAAAGTCCATTGTATGCAACGTTCTAACAGTTTTAACACAAGCAGTCAGTGAGCCATATTTGCTTACATTTTCTTTAAATGTAAATAGAATAAAGACAAACAACATTGTAATGAATAACCTCTATATTATAATTTTATTTTCTAGTTCAAAATAAATACATAAAAATGCCTCTAATGCTTAGGTCATTCCCTAACAATCTCCTACTTGCCCTAAGCCAGCAGATGTGCCATGTTACGCATCCCCATCGCCTCTACATGCCTTTCAAAGTTTCTAGCCACCAAAGTCTTAGTAAAGGGATCGGTAATGTTATCCTCGGATGTGATCTTACATACATCTACTTGTCTTGTCTCCACATGCCCTCTTATAATGTGATACCTCTGATTTATGTGCTTAGTCCTCTTGTGGTGCCGAGATTCCCTTGTGTTGGCAATAGCTCCAGTGTTATCACAGTAAAGTGTGATAGGCTTGTCAACACCCGGAATGACCTCAAGGTCTCTAAAGAACTTGCAGAGCCAAACCGCTTCTTTAGATGCGTCAGCCACAGCCACAGCCACATACTCAGCCTCCATCGTAGAGTCAGCTGTGCAACCCTTCTTCATGCTCCTCCACACAATGGCACCTCATCCAAGTAAGAAAACTGATCCTGATGTCGATTTCCTCGAATCCTTGCAAGTCTGGAAGTCTGAGTTTGTGTATCCTACGGGTGTTAAGTCCCCTCCAGAATGCACCAGCATATAATCCCTCATTCTCTTAAGATACTTGAGTATATGCTTTACTGCTTGCTAGTGCTTGGTTCTAGGATTCGCTTGATATCGACTCACTATACCTACTGCAAAATATATGTTCGAGTGAGTGCAAAGCATAGCATACATAAGTCTACTCACAGCGGATGCATAAGGGACCTTACTCATACGTTCTCTTTCTTCCGATGTCTTAGGACAGTTATGTGACACCCCCTGATTCCAACCACCCGCAATTGTCATGAATCAACTCTACGGCCGACCAAGACTACTCGTGTGTCAAATCCGAGTCGTTAGTTTTAAACTCTTTTTCTCATAATACTTAATTATCAGGGCCTAAAATTTTGCCCAAAATTTTTTTTCTTTAATACATACTTTTCCTTAAGAAAACTAGGTAAGAAAGTCATATAATATGCTAACTTTTATATGTCTTAAATAAGTATAACATAATATACAACATATAATATATATATGTACTGTATATTTTGTTTCCAAACACATTTTCTTCAACTCAAAAAGGCTCAAAAAGCTCAGCAAAAAACTTATGGCAGGACCAAGTCCACGGTGAGTTCCCTATCCCCTTGACACGCTCGCATCCAACTGTCATCCAGAAATCTACTGGACAAGTTTCTTACCTGCAACATGAACAAACTGATGAGCTAACAGGCTCAGTAAGTTCAAACATACATAGTAAGAATCATATTGATTCAAAAACACTTAAAACTCAATTTTCTATGAATAATACTATTCATCATGAATAGTATTATTAACCATAAATAGTGACTTTGACCTTTGATCGATGAATAGTAACAGTTACCCTAACTGATTACTATTCACTTTACCCTAACGGGGTACTATTCACATATCATAACCGAATTTACATTGCTCTAGCGTAAACTTTGGTTATGCTCAATTATGATTTTTATCATTTTATTGATTGTTTATTCTCTATTTGATTTCTAGTTTAGAGCTCTTTTTACTGCAGTACCGATAATTATTAGTACGCTGACTGGGAGGGTCTAAGGAGTGACCTTAGAACATCAACCTCCATAGCCTTGATAACCCCGTAGGATCTGAAACAAACTTCCACCACTATATTGGAGGGGCGGTACGCCTTAATGGTTTCATTATCATCTTTCAATTTTATAGTCTTGACCAAGTGATATTAATCATCACCTTAAGGTCACTATCCTCCATTGCTTGTAGGTCTTACTTATTCTTATTATTTGGGATATATTATTCTAACTAATCCTCAAATGTCTATAAGACTTTATGTCTAGTGTACATCTAGTACAGAAATAAAACAACACAGTATTTCATATTGCAGACACGTAAATGCTCGAACTTACCAATACTGCGCTAGTGTCCACTTCCGAAACTCTTCCGTAGTTCTATCTTTATTTTGGGTTCCTACAGACATAATATTGTCTGTTAATACCCTATTTTAATTATCACTTTAAATATACATTTATTTCACTTAATAACTCCATACTTTTATATTTTGTTTATGGTACACGGTCTGCAACACACCCGTGTCTCAGCCTGTGTACCTTTTCAGGTTTATTCTACACGGCCATGTTGTTTACTATCCAGCTGTGTAACTGTACACGGCTTGATACACGCCCGTGTTCAAGCCCGTGTACCTCTCGGGTTGTAACATTTTTTTCCTAAACACGGCCGTGTATTCTTTTACACGCATGTGTTCCTCGAAATTTTTAGATTTTTTTACTCTAAAATCTTTATTTTGAGTCTTAGAATTTTATCTAAGTTATTCTAGGTCTTTTAGGGTCCTTTTCGAGCCTTTTGGAAATTTTTGGTCAAAATGACCATTTTGCCCCTAACGGGTCTCGGGACCGTAACTGTTCCGTTCTATCATTTTTTTCAAATTTTCTAAGTCCAAATATTTTAAAATAATATTCCCTAGGTTTCTGTATCATTTTACAGCTTAAATTGCTACAAAATCTTAACCTCATTTTTCCCGACCCTCGATTACTATTCATCTGTCACCTAGGGTCGTTTTTTAATTTTTCGAGTGTTTCGGAGCCTCAAATGGCCCTTTCATTATTCATTAAACATTATTTATCCCGTCCCCGGCCCTCATTTCTCGAGAGGCTCGGGTTTCCTATCCCGACCTACATTTTTCTCACATTTCCCAAAATACCCCTAACATGAATTTTTTTTTTCTGTTTTAGGCATTTTAGTCTTTTAGGGTCGGTTTACTATTCCTTTTGGGTTAGTTTTCCATTTCTAACTCTAATTCACCGAGAGGTCTCGGTTTCCTTCCCGAGTCCAATATTTTTACCCCTCGTTTCCCGAAATGCCCTTAAGTCGATTTTAGAAATTTCGGCAGCATTTTCGCTTATATTTTAAGGTTTCCCGGCGTTAGGTACGCCTCAGAACCTTTGTACCTGCCACATACTATACCAGAGGCCTATTTTATACAAAGTTTCCAAACTTTGTATAAAAATTTTCAACATGATTCAATATTCAGAAACCAACACAAACTACAACATTTTTCTTTCGAACTAGTCTCGGTTTATTAGTTAATCATATCAAAATAATTTTTCATCACAATATATCATTCTTAGGTTTTCTAATGTATAAAACAACATAAAAAAAAACTAACAAAACATGCATTCTAACCCTAGCATAGCCACGAATTTTCATGCACAAACACAAGAAAAATCTTATTTTCTTTCCTAGGGTTTTTATCAACACATTTCAACATTATAAATTTTTCATTTCTTAATGTTCATGCCCACGGTTTTAGCAAGAAAATTACATCAAATTTTTCTTGTTTCCTTATTCTAATTCATGCTTAATTCAACACATAATTGAATGAACATAAACACTAAATCAAAACATCAAAACTCATACATTTTCACACCATTGAAGCCACGGTTTTTCAAGGGAAACATGCAAAATTTTTGCTTGTTTCTAAACCCTAATTCATGCTTTAATTTTTGCAATACCAAACTAATCACAACATCAACTAAATAACAATTTTTTTTCATTGTTTTCACACTCTCATACCCACGGATTTTCTAAGGAAAATCAAAGAGAAAAGCTTTAATTTTGAAGTTTACCTGGACTAGTTGATGACTTGGTGTTAGAAATGCAATGTAAACTAAGCTTGATGTGAATTTTTGGAACAAAATTTTGGCTTGCAAGGGGAGTTTTGGTCACGATTTTTGGGCTGATGAAAAGGCAAGAGTTTGGCTGATTTTTTTTTTTTTGATTGAATTTTGATGCCTATGTATAGGCAAAAACCAAGGGCTCTTTAGTAAATTTTTTTCAACAATTTGCTAATTGTTCAAGGACTAAAAAGTAAGGATTTTGGGGCAAAAATCAAATTTTTTTCTTCTTCCTTTCCAAGTGGCTGAATGGCCTTTCTCCAAAATAAAAAAAAAAAGATTTCAAATGAATTTTTGGCAAGATCGTGACCCTTGATCAAAATTTGGGACAATCCTAGCCATACACCTTTCACTTTTACTTTCCAAACTAAGTAAACTAAAATGGATTTATGACATCATCTTGATGATGTCATCCTACTATTCATATTAATTTACTAATTAATTCGTAGTCGATTTTTGACCGAAATCCGATCCGAACGGAACTTCACTGAAATCGTGTAGGCAGGTTCTCGGCGCCTTCGGTGCGATCGGTTTGTCTTATTTTGCTTCCGTTTGATCAGAATTCTCTACCGTAAATTTCTATTGTTTTAGTGCATTTCAATGTATTCTCTAGGGTTTTTGGCTCTGATTTCGAACTGTCTCACCCAATTATGTCTGGTAAAATTTTCCATCCCTGAACTTACACACTTTAACACTGCCAGAACATTTTTACACTATTCACAACAGTATTAAAACATAACATTTTCATATTTTATTCATTAAAATTGTTATATACATACAATTTTAACCTACTCCGAGAATCCAAAATTCCCGGTTATCACAAGTCATCCAATGAAAGAGTTAGACCCGCAATGGAAGGTTGTGAACCTTTCTTTGCCTCTTGCATTACATATTTGTCAATTATTTTATCTATGTATGAAGCCTGGGATAATGCTATTATTTTGTTCTTTTGATCTCTGAGGAGACGAATGCCTAGAACATAATTAGCTTCTCCCAAGTCCTTCATGTCAAACTATTGGTGTAGCCAAAGCTAGACCGATGAGCAGTATATCATCGACATAGAGTACTGGAAAGACCACTTTACCATCCTTTATGCGTTTATAAACATAGGGTTTATCAACATTTTGCTCAAAATCAAATATCTTGATCGCTTAACCAAATCTCTAGTTCCATGAGTGGGATGCTTGCTTTAATCTATAAATGGATCTAAGCAACTTGCAGACTTTTCTTTCTTGGCCTTTTACCACTTACCCTTTGGGCTGTATCATGTAGATACATTCCTTAAGATGGCCATTTAAGAATGCCGTCTTGATGTCCATTTGCCAGAATCTCATAATCGAGAGCCGTAGCAACGGACAGAAGAATGCGGATAGACTTCAGCATAGCAAAGGAGAAAAGGTTTCATCATAATCGATTCCAGTCTTTTGCATGTACCCCTTTGCAACCAGTCTAGCTTTAAAAATTTCCACTCTCCCTTCCACATCCTTCTTTCTTTTGTAGATCCATTTGCATCCAATGTGTTTTATCCCATCCAACAGATCTACAAGTTCCCAAACAGAGTTAGTTAGACTTCATAGAATCCATCTCATTGTTCATGGCTTGTTTTCAAGATTTAGAATCAATATCATTTATAGCTTCATCATAAGTGACCGGATCATCCTCATGCTCATGAGCCTTAGCCTGTTATACCTCAGCATCATACATGAAGAAATTAGGCTTCCTTGAAACCCTCCCCCTATAATGAGGCACCCTAAATTGTTGATCGTCTGTAGGTCTTTCACTGGAACTCGGACTTGCATCCAAGATCGAAATCTGTGGAGCAGTTCTTTCACTCGATAACTCCTCTAGCACCACTTTCCTTCGAGGCTTAAAGTCATTCATGTGACTTTCCTCCAAGAATGTTGCATAGGTTGAAATAATGACCTTTTGTTCCTTCGGGTTATAGAACAGACCTCCCTTAGTTCCCTTAGGATACCCTACAAATATGCACAATTCTGATCATGGTTCCAACTTCTTCGCATCCTTATCTAGTACATGTGTCAGGCAGCCCCATATTCTCATATGTCCAAGGGAGGGCTTCCTTGCCATGCCACAATTCATACGGAGTCCTAGGAATTCACTTGCTTAAAACCTGATTCAGAATATAGTACACCGTTTGTAATGCATATCCCCAAAATGATAATGATAGCGTTGAATTACTTATCATGGACCGTACCATATCCAATAAGGTCATGTTTCTCCTTTCGGCTACACCATTCTGTTGTGGAGTACCAGGTGCAGTCAACTAGGATAATATCCCATTATCTACAAGATGTCCTAAAAATTCATCAGAGAGGTATTTGCCACCTCGATCAGATCGAAGTATCTTTATGGATTTACTCAATTGCCTTTCCACTTCCACACGATACTCTTTGAACTTATCAAAGGTTTTGCTCTTGCGGTGCATCAGATACACATATCCATACCTCGAGTAATCGTCTATAAAGGAGACATAATACTCGAAACCTCCTCATGCTGTGACATTCATAGGGCCACTTATGTCAGTATGCATAATTTCTAAGAGTTCCTGAGCCCTAATACCCTTAGCTCCAAAAGACCTCTTAGTTATCTTACCCTCAAGACAAGACTCACATTGAGGAAGACGTACCTACTCCATAGGTTCTAGAGGACCGTCCTTCACCAATCTTTGAATCCTATCCTGATTAATATGACCAAGTCTTAAATGCCAAAGATACGCCTTATTAGAGGGAGAAACTTTCAACCTTTTAGAGTTATCAATTAATTTGGTATCAAGCAGTGAGTACATCTTTGGTTTGATCAAATATAGGTTTCCATCCATCCATCCAGAACAGATAAAAGACTTATTTTTATGAATATCAACTCTTTTACTAAAAGAAACTGAATAAGAATCATTTATTAAACAAGCTACAGATATAAGGTTCCTCCTAAAATTAGGAACATAAAAACAATCTTTCAATAATATGAACCTAAATTCATCAAAGTAAAGATAAACATCTCCCACTGCCTAAGCCACTACCAAGCTACCATCTTCGGTCCGCATCTAGAGGCTCCTATCATGTAGACTTCTCATTTCCACGAACCCCTACATAGAAACACAAATATGATTAGTGGTGCCCGAATCAATGACCTAAGTGTGTTTCGATTCTTCCACCAAACACGCTTTTAAATAATGAAGTTCCTTACCTTCCTTGCCCTTAGAGGCTAGGAATTCCAGGCAAGCCTTCTTGAAATGATCTACCTTCCCACAGTGGAAGCACTTGGACTTTTTAGGGTCCTTGGGCTTCTTGTTCTTCTTCTTCTTCTTCCCGTCTGAGAGAGAAGGATTAGAAGAACTGGAAGCCGCTTGCTTCTTATTTGACCCCTTCCTCTTTCGTGAGGATTTGGAAGATTCTGCCAAATTGGCCTCTCCTTTAGGTTGTACTGCATCCCCATCCCTAATCATCCACTCATAAGTTTTGAGTTGCTTCATGAGCTTGGTGAGTCATAACTCCCTTGTCACCAGATTGTATGCGGCCTTAAACCCCACAAAATCTTTTGACAGAGTTTTGAACACCATCTCGATTTAGGTGTTGTAGTCTAGCTCAACACCATTTTCAGCAGGCTCAGCAAAGAATCCCATTAGTGTGATCATATGGTCCTTTACTGGAGTTTTTGCCTTTTGCTTAGAGTTCATGATACTTGTGATAGCTAACTGTCAAGCCCATTTTTCTTGGCCTCCAAACATGTCCTCCAAGTTCTCCATGATCTCCCTAGCAACTTGATAAGTCTCATGCTGCTTTTATAATGCACTTGTCATGTTAGCAAGTATGTAGCACCGAGCTATCTCATTGGATTCTCTCCAACGAATATAGGCAACCGGGACCTCCTCAAGTGATGTGTCAGGTTTGGGCCCAGGTGGGCATGGTTCATCCAGCACGAACTTGTGTCTCTCGTAGCTGAGAATTATCAGTAGATTTCTTTTCCAGTCTTTATAATTATCGCCATTCAACTAATTTTTAGTAAGTATCGAAATGAGGGGCGTCGGTGACATTTTGAACTGAAATAAAATTATACTAGACATCATTACAAAGCCCAAGCAAATATATAGATAATTTAGTAAATAAAACATACAAGTATGTTCCTACATGAAACTTGAAAAACATGTAGCATTGCAACGGTAATTCTCAGCACCTATTGCCCTAAGCCACTGAGGGGTGGTCATGAGACAAATAGCCGGAACATAGACCCCATCCAATTAATATATGTTTCCTTAAATCCTCCAAGGTTAAGACATATATTAATAACTGCTTATTTTGGCCACCATTTTAGTTAACAGAGCTTCTAGGGAAGGTTAATAACTAAATGAGTCTTGAGTGTATAACCATTGTTTACGTAGCCCGATCCACATTCTACCAAGCCACCGAGGGGTAGTCATGAATAGAATCGTGCCCGAACACGTTTTTCACATAGGAGATCCAACCTAGTATACCGACGGTGGTAAACACCTACCGAGGGGTGTGGTCAGGGCAGAACTGACACGAGACGTTACCATGCTTTCATATATAGATCAACAATAAAGGCCGTGTGTTTTGTTTGAAACCCTCTCCCACTCAATATTTTGAAAAACATGCAAGTTTTGACAAATATGTGTGATCAATATAGTCTGAGCGGCATTCACCTATCCTACATGACATGTTATCAAATATGCATTCAAAACATCCATCAATACATATTTATACATCCATGACATATCATAAAAAAAATAATTGACGGAAAAATAACCAAGCCATAGTTCCATCCTAGAAGAAAGAAAATAAAGATTACAAAATTCCATCCAAAGCATTCTTTGGGTCTTGAATTTTGTTCCATCTTCTTGTATCCATCTTTATGTAGCCTCTCCTTTTATTTCTCATCCCAAAAATCATTTAAAATTCAAAATTCAAAATTCAAATTCGAATTTCAAAATTCAAAATTCAAATTCAAATTTTAAACAATTTAAATTTCATGTGTAATAATATGCAATTTCAAAAATTTAAAATTTTGAATTACATATTTTTAAACATGATTTAAAATTAAATCTCAAATTTAAAAATCAAAATTTTTCGATTTTCAGCCTGTCGGCCCATGGGGCCCAGAGGCCCGCAGCCACTGTGGGCTGTCGCCAACCCCCAGGAGGGTTGGCAGCCCACAGCCACAGGCCGGGCGCAACCATATCGGCCTACAGCCCCAGGCTGGACGTCTGGGTGCTACTACAGCCCCAGGCTGCAGGCATGGGCTGCATGCCTGGGTAGACGCTGCAGCCCGCCAGGCTGCAGGTGATGCCTGCAGCCATGGGCTATAGCCTAGGGCCTCAGCCAACCCCTAACGGGGCCACGGCCACCCTCGGCTGTAGGCAGTGCCTACGGCCATGGGTGGTGCAGCCGTGGGCAAGGGCTACCATAGCCCTATCCTACCTGAGGGCAGGGGCTGCAGCCCTACCAAGGCTGATGGCCTATCCCGAGGGGTCCGTCCTTGATTTCCATGCCATATTCCAATTTACCCATTAGGACCTCCAAAAATTAATTTGAATCCTAATTAAATTGGAATTTTCCACACAATCAAAATTTCAACCTTTAAATTAAATTTAACGTTTGGGAAAAATAAATTACGGTCTTCAAACTTTAATCTCCTCTAAGAAATAATTACATAAAATTTCCTAAACCGTTTCCGGTATACGAAAATTCTAATCATAATAATTTTAAGAGACAAAAAATTAAAATCCATGGGAAAATTACGGTGATGATAAACCGCTCCAATGGTTACATAAAATCCTAGATACAATATTTCTAAATTCTAAGGAACCATAACCGGCATAAGATAAGCATGCTTATAATAATTAAAAAATAAAAAATAAAATAACCACATACTACATACATAATACATGATAACAACATAAAGGAATCCTAGAATGCCACTCTCTAAATATCAAATCCATACATAAATAAAAGGACTAACTAATTGTCTAATTTATGTACACGGGATAGTCACGAGATGGCTCTGATAACAATTGTAGGAATAAAATCGATAAAAACATATCAGAGTGGCGCAGCGGAACAATAAAATTTTTTTTTCATGATCGTTAAATATCTCATGATGCTATATATAATAAACTAACAACAATAAAACTCATACCTCAAGAGGATGCCAAACTACAGGAGGAGAATGACTGGAGGGCCTAAACCAACTAGCCTTCTCTGCTATTCTCTAATTCCTTGATGGTAGAATGTGTGGACACTTGGTTCCTTAATCGGTATGCTAGCACTGCTAGTCTCCTTCCGACCACCCAGATCTCTAAAGAACTTATTGTCACGGTGAGTTGTGCAACAATAAGCCTGCTCACCTAAGAGTCTGTGGGCTAAGAGAACAGGAGTGGCAGGACCTCTATTTATAGACTTGCATGAGGTGATCCTGTGAATTTGAATTAGATTCGGAGAAGATTTTCTCCCTTATCCATAGCAAAAAACTGAATTTTATAGGCCTTATCCAACCAAAAAGAATTCGGCCATTTTTAAGGATTTTCTTTCAAAATTCAAATAGGATTTTAACTTGAATTTTATCTCCTTATTCCCTCAAAAAAACCGATTCCCCTTTGTGCCAAAAACATGACTAGATTCGGTCATTAAAGTGCGAGGAGAATCAAAATTCAAATCGGATTTTCTAGCTTGAATTTAATCTCACCCTTATCCATTAAAACCGAAAATCTCCCTTGAGATTATCCATAAAATTTTTGACCATTTTAGACGGGAGAGAATCTAAATTCTGTAGGAAAATAAACCGGTAAAAACGTATCAGAGTGGCGCAGCGGAACAATAAAAATTTTTAGATCGTTAAATATCTCATGATGCCATATACAATAAATCAACAACAATTAAAACTCATACCTCAAGGACGCCAATGAACAGGAGGAGAGTGACCGGAGGCTTCAACCAACTAGCCTTCTCTACTATTCTCCAATTCCCGAATGGCTGAGTGTGTGGGCACTCTGAACCTCGATCGGTATGCTAGCACTGCTAGTCTTCTTCCGACCACCCAGATCTCTAAATAACTTTATTGTCACGATGAGCTGTGCAACAATAAGCCTGCTCACCTGAGAGTCTGTGGTCTCCGAGAACTGGAGTGGCAGGACCTCTATTTATAGACCTGCATGAGGTGAATCTCTGAATTTGAATTGGACTAGGAAAAGATATTTTCCCTTATCCAAACCCAAAAAATCCGAATTTTCCAAGGGAGAATCTCCACAATTAAATTCGGTTTTTCTAGATAAATCCAATCCAAATCTTAACAAGATTTTAGCTAGAATTTTATCTCCCTTTTCCAACCAAAAAATCCGAAATTCACAAGGAGAAAATCCTCCAAATTTTCGGCCACTTTTAGGATAAGGGAGAATCAAAATTCCACTAGGATTTCTCAAGCAAAATCTCATCTTAACCTTATCCAAAAATAACCGAATTTCTTAGGATTAGGGATCCAAAATTTCGGCCACTTTTGGGAGGAGAGAGAAACCAAATTCAACTAGGATTGAAGCTTGAATATTCCCTTGAATCTTATCCACAAAATCCGAAATCTTTCATGAGGATTATCCTCAAAATTTCGTCCCTTATTTGTTGGGATTTGGATTCAAAATTCAAGTAGGATTCTAACAAGATTATCCTCTCCAAATCCAACTCAAATTCGAATTTCAAACCTTGTGGATTTTCCACAACAAATTCGAATCCTACTTGGACTGTGATTCAAAATTTGAATTTCAAATTTCAAATTCAAATTTCAAATTCAAATTTCAAATTTCAAATTTCAAATTTAAATTTCAAATTCAAATTTCAAATTCGAATTTCAAATTCAAATTTCAAATTCAAATTTCAAATTCAAAATTCAAATTTCAAATTTCAAAATTCAAATTTCAAATTTCAAAATTCAAATTTCAAATTCCACAAAACGGTTGTGTTTCATATTCTTGTTCTCATGGATAATTTTCTACAACTCCAATCCAATCTCAAATAAAATCATGGCAACTTTATTTGGAGTTCGAATAATTGTGTACTCTATTATCCAAAACAAAATCTGAATCCAACCGGAGAGAATCTTGTCTACCATCCTAATCCTGTGTCATCACCATCCATGCATAATAAACTAGCCAATAGCATACACAAATCAATTTGCCAAACGTTAAGGAATTATGTGGAGCTAGTAGAGGGACTGATTGGACATATATAATCGGGCTCCCGTGATTCCATATGATCATCATTCTGTACCGAACAACTCAATCATATGATCACTAATTTCAGAGTCACACCACTATAAACCTGAAACTGAACTCCCAATTATATACCGTATTACGTAAGCCTGTGACGAGCTACCATCCAATGACCTTGTCATATATGCAAAACCCTCATATGATATCCATGATCAGCCTTAGGTCAAAGTCCGTTTAATCCTACTGATCAGGCTATCTTAAAGTTCCATTATACTACCGAATCAAGAAAATGATTATTCACCATATGTGAATAAGAAGTCATCCGCCCAGCAGACGACCCAAGGCCTTGTCCATTTTCACATTCAGTATAATGCCTTTAAGTGGATACCTTTAACTCCTCAGAGCTATGATTCCGATATCTGCAAACAAACCCTTCATCGTATACAAGTCATGCACCCAACGAACCGGTCTATAAGCTTACTACCTCTGAGACGCTTTAGCCATTGGAACATCAAAGTACACAAGTCATATACATGAAGTAGTTCATTTACTCAGGATTAAGGTTATTGCACAATGAACGTCAAAAGCAGATTGATCCACTCATAGCGGACTACGTAGATCAATCACGCTTTAGTCCCGGTCTAATATGTCACCACCAAGCAACATATCCATGTCTCTACTTGGGAGTCCAGCTCCAGACAGTCAAGACAGACCGTCCCCTCTAAGGCATTAGACAACATAATAGTCTTAACATGAGTTAGATGCTCGGTCTAACCCCATAGACTACAGACCATAGTTTAGACTGCTAACTTTAGAACATTGTCTTCTCGCATACAAAAGTCCATTGCATGCAATGTTCTAACAGTTTTAACACAAGCAGTCAGTGAGCCATATTTGCTTACATTTACTTTAACATGTAAATAAGACGAGGACAGATAGCAATGTAATGAATAACCTCTAAGTATAATTTTATTATCCAGTTCAAAATGAATACATCAAAATGTCTCTAATACTTAGGACATTTCCTAACAATCTCCCACTTGCCCTAAGCCAGTAGATGTGCCATGTTACGCATCCCCATCGCCTCTACATGCCTCTCAAAGCTTTTAGCTACCAAAGTCTTAGTAAAGGGATCAGCGATGTTGTCCTCGGACGCGATCTTACAAACATCCACTTGTCCTGTCTCCACATGCCCTCTAATACTGTGATACCTCCGATCGATGTGCTTGGTCCTCTTGTGGTGCCGAGATTCCCTTGTGTTGGCAATAGCCCCTGTATTATCACAGTAAAGTGTGATAGGCTTGTCAACACCCGGAATGACCTCAAGGTCTCTAAAGAACTTGCGGAGCCAAACCGCTTCTTTAGATGCCTCAGCCGCAGCCACATACTCAGCCTCCATAGTAGAGTCAGCTGTGCAGCCCTGCTTCACGCTCCTCCACACAATGGCGCCTCCTCCGAGTAAAAACACTGATCCAGATGTCGATTTCCTCGAATCCTTACAAGTCTGGAAGTCTGAGTCCGTGTATCCTACGGGTGTTAGGTCCCCTCCAGAATACACTAGCATATAATCCCTCGTTCTCTTAAGATACTTGAGTATATGCTTTACTGCTTGCCAGTGCTTGGTTCCAGGATTCGCTTGATATCGACTCACCATACCTACTGCAAAACATATGTCCGGGCGAGTGCAAAGCATAGCGTACATAAGGCTACCCACAGCAGATGCATAAGGGACCTTACTCATACGCTCTCTTTCTTCCGATGTCTTGGGACAGTCATCCAATGAAAGAGTTAAACCGGCAATAGAAGGTTGTGAGCCTTTCTTTGCCTCTAGCATTGCATATTTGTCAATTATTTTATCTATGTATGAAGCTTGGGATAACGCTATCATTTTGTTCTTTCGATCTCTGAAGAGACGAATGCCTAGAACATAATTAGCTTCTCCCAAGTCCTTCATGTCAAACTGTTGGTGTAACCAAAGCTTGACCGATGATAAGTTCCCTACATCATTCCCAATGAGTAGTATATCATCGACATAGAGTATCAGAAAGACCACTTTTCCATCCTTAATACGTTTATAAACACAAGGTTCATCAACGTTCTGCTCAAAACCAAATGTCTTAATCGCTTGATCAAACCTCTGGTTCCATGAGCGGGATGCCTGCTTTAATCCATAAATGGATCTAAGCAACTTGCAGACTTTCCTATCTTGGCCTTTTGCTACGAACCCTTCGGGCTGTATCATATAGATACACTCTTCAAGATGGCCATTTAAGAATGCCGTCTTGACATCCATTTGCCAGATCTCGTAATCGAGAGCCGCAGCAATGGATAGAAGAATACGGATAGACTTAAGCATAGCAACAGGCGAAAAGGTTTCCTCGTAATCGATTCCAGCCTTTTGCGTGTATCCCTTTGCAACCAGTCTAGCTTTGAAAGTTTCCACTCTCCCTTCCGCATCCTTCTTTCTTTTGTAGACCCATTTGCATCCAATGGGTTTTATCCCATCCGGCAAATCTACAAGTTCCCAAACAGAGTTGGATTTCATAGAATCCATCTCATTGTTCATAGCCTGTTTCCAAGATCTAGAATCAACATCCTTTATAGCTTCATCATATGTGACCGGATCTTCCTCATGCTCATGAGCCTCGGCCTGGTATACCTCAGCATCATACATAAAGAAATTAGGTTTCTTAGAAACCCTCCCACTACGACGAGGCACCCTAAATTGTTGATCGTCTGCAGGTCTTTCACTGGAACTCAGACTTGCGTCCAAGACCGAAATCTGTGGAGCAGTTCTTTCACCCGATAACTCCTCTAGCACCACTTTGCTTCGAGGCTTAAAGTCATTCATGTGACTTTCCTCCAAGAATGTCGCATGGGTTGAGACAATGACCTTTTGTTCCTTCGGGTTATAGAACAGACCTCCTTTAGTTCCTTTTGGATACCCTACAAACATGCACAATTCTGATCTTGGTTCCAACTTCTTCGCATCCCCATCCAGTACATGTGCCGGACAGCCCCATATTCTCATATGTCTAAGGGAGGGCTTCCTGCCACGCCACAATTCATACGGAGTTCTAGGAATTGATTTGCTCGGAACCTGGTTCAGAATATAGCACGCCGTTTGTAAAGCATGTCCCCAAAATGATAATGGCAGCGTTGAGTAACTCATCATGGACCGTACCATATCCAATAAGGTCCTGTTTCTCCTTTCGGCTACACCATTCTGTTGTGGAGTACCAGGTGCAGTCAATTGAGATAATATCCCATTCTCTACAAGATGTCCTAGAAATTCATCGGAGAGGTATTCGCCACCTCGATCAGATCGAAGTGTCTTTATGGATTTATCCAATTGCTTTTCCACTTCCGCACGATACTCTTTGAACTTGTCAAAGGTTTCGCTCTTGCGGTGCATCAGATACACATATCCATACCTCGAGTAATCATCTATGAAAGAGACATAGTACTCGAACCCTCCTCGTGCTGTGACGTTCATGGGGCCACATACGTCAGTGTGCACAATTTCTAAGAGCTCCTGTGCCCTTGTACCCTTAGCTCCAAAAGACCTCTTAGTCATCTTACCCTCTAGACAAGACTCACATTGGGGAAGTCGTACCTCCTCCAGAGATTCCAGAGGACCGTCTTTCACCAATCTTTGAATCCTATCCTGATTAATATGACCAAGTCTTAAATGCCAAAGATACGCCTTGTTAGAGTGAGAAACTTTCAACCTTTTAGAGTTATCAATTAATTCAGTGTCAAGCAGTGAGTACATCTTTGGTCTGATCAAATATAGGTTTCCATCCATCCATCCAGAACAGATAAAAGACTTATTTCTACGAATATCAACTCTTTTACTAAAAGAAACTGAATAAGAATCCTTTATTAAACAAGCTACCGATATAAGGTTCCTCCTAAAATTAGGAACATAAAAACAGTCTTTCAATAAAATAAACCTAAATTGATCAAAATAAAGATGAACGTCTCCCACTGCCTCAGCCACCACAAAGCTACCATCTCCAGTCCGCAACGAGAGGCTCCTATCATGTAGACTTCTCGTTTCCACGAACCCCTGCATAGAAACACAAACATGATTAGTGGCGCCCGAATCAATGACCCATGTGTCTTTCGATTCTTCCACCAAACACGCTTCTAAGTAATGAAGTTCCTTACCTTCCTTGCCCTTGGAGGCTAGGAATTCCCGGCAAGCCTTCTTGAAGTGACCTACCTTCCCACAGTGGAAGCATTTGGACTTTTTAGGGTCCTTTGGCTTCTTGTTCTTCTTCTTCTTCTTCCCGTCTGAGACAGGAGGATTAGAAGAACTGGAAGCCACTTGCTTCTTATTTGGCCTCTTCCTCTTCCGTGAGGGATTGGAAGATTCTGCCAAATTGGCCTCTCCTCTAGGTCAGACCACATCTTCATCCCTGATCATCCGCTCATAAGCCTGTAGTTGCTTCATGAGCTCGGTAAGTCCTAACTCCTTTGTCGCCAGATTGTATGCGGCCTTAAACCCCACAAAATCTTTAGACAGAGTCTTGAACACCATCTCGATCTGGGTGTTGTAGTCTAACTCAGCACCATTCTCGGCAGCTTCAGCGAAGAATCCCATTAGAGTGATCATATGGTCCTTCACCGGAGCACCAGCCTTTTGCTTGGAGTTCATAATGCTGGTGATAGCGGACTGTCGAGCCAATTTTTCTTGGCCTCCGAACATGTCCTCCAGATTTTCCATGATCTCCCCAGCAACTTGATAAGTCTCATGCTGCTTTTGTAAAGCACTCGTCATGCTAGCAAGGATGTAGCATCGAGCTATTTCATTGGATTCTCTCCAACGATTATAGGCAACCGGGACCTCCTCAAGTGGTGTGTCAGGTTTGGGCCCAGGTGGGCATGTTTCGTCCAGTACGAACTTGTGTCTCTCGCAGCTGAGAACTATTAATAGATTTCTTTTCCAATCTTTATAATTGTCGCCATTCAACTTATTTTCAGTAAGTATCGAAATGAGGGGTGTCGGTGACATTTTGAACAGAAATAAAATTATACTAGACATCATTACAAAGCCCAAGCAAATATGCAGATAATTTAGCAAATAAAACATACAAGTATGTTCCTACATGAAACTTGAAAAAACATGTAGCATTGCAACGGTAATTCTCAGCACCTATTGCCCCAAGCCACCGAGGGGTGGTCATGAGAACAAATAGCCGGAACATGGACCCCGTCCAATTAATATATGTTGCCTTAAATCCTCCAAGGTTAAGACATATATTAATAACCGCTTATTTGGCCACCAGTTTAGTTAACAGAGCTTCTAGGGAAGGTTAATAACTAAACGAGTCTTGAGTGTATAACCATTGTTTACGTAGCCCGATCCACGTCCTACCAAGCCACCGAGGGGTGGTCATGAATAGGATCGCACCCGAACACGTTTTCCACATAGGAGATCCAATCTAGTATACCGGCGGCGGTAAACACCTACCGAGGGGTGTGGTCAGGTCAGAATTGACGCGAGGCGTTACCATGCTTTCACATATGGATCAACAATGGAGGCCGTGGGTTTTGTTTGAAACCCTCTCCCACTCAATATTTTGAAAAAACATGCAAGTTTTGACAAATTAGGTATGATCAATATAGTATGAGCGGCACTCACCTATCCTATATGACATGTTATCAAATATGCATACAAAACATCCATCAATATATATTTATACATCCATGACATATCACAGAAAAAATAATTGACAGACTAACCAAGCCATGGTTCCATCCTAGAACAAAGAAAATAAAGATTACAAAATTCCATCCAAAGCATTCTTTGGGTCTTGAATTTTGTTCCGTCTTCTTGTATCCATCTTTATGTAGCCTCTCCATTTATTTCTCATCCTTGGGCAGGCCACGGCCACCCCTGGCTGCAGGCAGAGCCTGCGGCCGTGGGTGGTGTGGGCTTGCACAAGGGCTGCCGCAGCCCCATCCTGCCCGAGGGCAGGGGCTGCAGCCCCACCAAGGCCCGTGGGCCTATTCCGAGGGGTCGTGTCTCGATTTTCGTGCCATATTCCAATTTACCTATTAGGATCTCCAAAAATTAATTTGAATCCCAATTAAATTGAAATTTTCCACACAATCAAAATTTCAACCTTTAAATCAAATTTAACTTTTGGAAAAAATAAATTACGGTCTTCAATCTTCAATCTCCTCCAAGAATAATTACATAAAAAATTCTAAACCGTTTCCGGTGTACAAAAAATTCTAACCATAAATATTCTAAGAGACAAAAATTAAAATCCATGGGAAAATTACAGTGTTAATAAACTGCTCCCATGGTTACATAAAAAAATTCCTCGATACAATTTTTCTAAATTCTAAGGAACCACAACCGGTATAAACAAGCATGCTTATAATAATTCAAAAAATTAAAATAACCACATACTTTATACATAATACATGATAACAACATAAAAGAACCCTAGAATGCCACTCTCTAAATATCAAATCCATACATAAATAAAAAGACTAAGTAATTGTCTAATTTATGTGCATGGCATAGTCATGAGATGGCTCTGATACCAATTGTAGGAAAATAAACCGGTAAAAACGTATCAGAGTGGCGCAGCGGAACAATAAAAATTTTTAGATCGTTAAATATCTCATGATGCCATATACAATAAATCAACAACAATTAAAACTCATACCTCAAGGACGCCAATGAACAGGAGGAGAGTGACCGGAGGCTTCAACCAACTAGCCTTCTCTACTATTCTCCAATTCCCGAATGGCTGAGTGTGTGGGCACTCTGAACCTCGATCGGTATGCTAGCACTGCTAGTCTTCTTCCGACCACCCAGATCTCTAAATAACTTTATTGTCACGATGAGCTGTGCAACAATAAGCCTGCTCACCTGAGAGTCTGTGGTCTCCGAGAACTGGAGTGGCAGGACCTCTATTTATAGACCTGCATGAGGTGAATCTCTGAATTTGAATTGGACTAGGAAAAGATATTTTCCCTTATCCAAACCCAAAAAATCCGAATTTTCCAAGGGAGAATCTCCACAATTAAATTCGGTTTTTCTAGATAAATCCAATCCAAATCTTAACAAGATTTTAGCTAGAATTTTATCTCCCTTTTCCAACCAAAAAATCCGAAATTCACAAGGAGAAAATCCTCCAAATTTTCGGCCACTTTTAGGATAAGGGAGAATCAAAATTCCACTAGGATTTCTCAAGCAAAATCTCATCTTAACCTTATCCAAAAATAACCGAATTTCTTAGGATTAGGGATCCAAAATTTCGGCCACTTTTGGGAGGAGAGAGAAACCAAATTCAACTAGGATTGAAGCTTGAATATTCCCTTGAATCTTATCCACAAAATCCGAAATCTTTCATGAGGATTATCCTCAAAATTTCGTCCCTTATTTGTTGGGATTTGGATTCAAAATTCAAGTAGGATTCTAACAAGATTATCCTCTCCAAATCCAACTCAAATTCGAATTTCAAACCTTGTGGATTTTCCACAACAAATTCGAATCCTACTTGGACTGTGATTCAAAATTTGAATTTCAAATTTCAAATTCAAATTTCAAATTCAAATTTCAAATTTCAAATTTCAAATTTCAAATTTAAATTTCAAATTCAAATTTCAAATTCGAATTTCAAATTCAAATTTCAAATTCAAATTTCAAATTCAAAATTCAAATTTCAAATTTCAAAATTCAAATTTCAAATTTCAAAATTCAAATTTCAAATTCCACAAAACGGTTGTGTTTCATATTCTTGTTCTCATGGATAATTTTCTACAACTCCAATCCAATCTCAAATAAAATCATGGCAACTTTATTTGGAGTTCGAATAATTGTGTACTCTATTATCCAAAACAAAATCTGAATCCAACCGGAGAGAATCTTGTCTACCATCCTAATCCTGTGTCATCACCATCCATGCATAATAAACTAGCCAATAGCATACACAAATCAATTTGCCAAACGTTAAGGAATTATGTGGAGCTAGTAGAGGGACTGATTGGACATATATAATCGGGCTCCCGTGATTCCATATGATCATCATTCTGTACCGAACAACTCAATCATATGATCACTAATTTCAGAGTCACACCACTATAAACCTGAAACTGAACTCCCAATTATATACCGTATTACGTAAGCCTGTGACGAGCTACCATCCAATGACCTTGTCATATATGCAAAACCCTCATATGATATCCATGATCAGCCTTAGGTCAAAGTCCGTTTAATCCTACTGATCAGGCTATCTTAAAGTTCCATTATACTACCGAATCAAGAAAATGATTATTCACCATATGTGAATAAGAAGTCATCCGCCCAGCAGACGACCCAAGGCCTTGTCCATTTTCACATTCAGTATAATGCCTTTAAGAGGATACCTTTAACTCCTCAGAGCTATGATTCCGATATCTGCAAACAAACCCTTCATCGTATACAAGTCATGCACCCAACGAACCGGTCTATAAGCTTACTACCTCTGAGACGCTTTAGCCATTGGAACATCAAAGTACACAAGTCATATACATGAAGTAGTTCATTTACTCAGGATTAAGGTTATTGCACAATGAACGTCAAAAGCAGATTGATCCACTCATAGCGGACTACGTAGATCAATCACGCTTTAGTCCCGGTCTAATATGTCACCACCAAGCAACATATCCATGTCTCTACTTGGGAGTCCAGCTCCAGACAGTCAAGACAGACCGTCCCCTCTAAGGCTTTAGACAACATAATAGTCTTAACATGAGTTAGATGCTCGGTCTAACCCCATAGACTACAGACCATAGTTTAGACTGCTAACTTTAGAACATTGTCTTCTCGCATACAAAAGTCCATTGCATGCAATGTTCTAACAGTTTTAACACAAGCAGTCAGTGAGCCATATTTGCTTACATTTACTTTAACATGTAAATAAGACGAGGACAGATAGCAATGTAATGAATAACCTCTAAGTATAATTTTATTATCCAGTTCAAAATGAATATATCAAAATGTCTCTAATACTTAGGGCATTTCCTAACAAATTCAACTGGGATTGAAATTTGAATTTTTTTCCTACATCTTTATCCCACAAAATCTGAATTCTCCTAGGAGTTATCCACCCTAGCAAATTCGGTTTTTCTAGATAGATTTAGGACTCAAAATTCACTTAGGATTTAAACAAGATTTTCCTCTCCATAATCTAACTCAAATTCGAATTCTAACCCTGTGGAATTATCCACAATGAATTCAAATTCCACTTAGACTGTAATTCAAAATTTGAATTTGAAATTTCAAAATTTAAAATTTCAAATTAAAATTTCAAATTCGAATTTCAAATTCAAATTTCAAGTTCAAAATTTAAATATCAAATTTCAAAATTCAAATTTCAAAATCTACAAAAAGTTGTATTTCAAATTTTGTTCTCGTGGATAATTTTCTACAACTCCAATCCAATCTTAAACAAAATCATGGCAACTTTATTTAGAGTTTGAATAATTATGTACTCTATTATTCAAAATAAAATCTTAATTCAACCGGAGAGAATCTTATCTACCATCCTGATCCTATGTCAACACCATCCATGCATAGTCAACTAGCTAATAAGCATACACAAATCAATTTGCCAACCATTAAGGAATTATGTGGAACTAGTAGAAGGACCAATTAGACGTATATAATCGGGCTCCTATGAATCTGTATGATCATCATTCAGTACCAAACAACTTAATCATATAATCACTAGTTTCAGAATCACACCACTATAAACCTGAAACTGAACTCCCAATTATATACCGTATTACGAAAGCCTATGACAAGCTAATGTCCAATGACCTTGTCATGTATGCAGAACCCTCACATGATATCCATGATCAGCGTTAGGTCAAAGTCCATTCAATCCTACTAATCAGGCTATTTTAAAGTTCCATTATACTACCGAATAAGAAAATGATTATTCACTATATATGAATAAGAAGTCATCTATCCAGCAGACGACCCAAGGCCTTGTCCATTTTCACATCCAGTGTAATGCCCCTAAGAGGATACCTTTAACTCCTTAGAGCTATGATTTCGATATCTACAAACAAACCCTTCATCATATACAAGTCATGTACCCAATGAACCGGTCTATAAGCTCACTACGTTTGAGACGCTTTAGCCATTGGAACATCAAAGTATACAAGTCATATACATGAAGTAGTTCATTTACTCAGGATTAAAGTTATTGCATAATGAACGTCAAAGGCATATTGATCCACTCATAGCGGACTACGTAGATCAATCATGCTTTAGTCCCGGTCTAATATGTCACCACTAAGTAACATATCTATGTCTCTACTTGGGAGTCTATGCTTCAGACAATCAAGACAAACCGTCCCCACCATGGCTTTAGACAACATAATAGTCTTAATATGAGTTAGATGCTCGGTCTAACCCCATAGACTATAGACCTTAGTTTAAACTGCTTACTTTAGAACATTGTCTTCTTGCATATAAAAGTCCATTGCATGCAATGTTCTAACAGTTTTAACATAATGGTCAGTGAGTCATATTTGCTTACATTTACTTTAACATATAAATAGAATAAGGACAAACAACAACATAATGAATAACCTCTATATTATAATTTTATTATCCAGTTTAAAATAAATACATAAAATTGTCTCTAATACTTAAGGCATTTCCTAACAATATTAAGTCCCGGAATGGTATCCTAAGGTTTTAATGATCAAATTCAAATTTTTCAATAGTACATGAGTATGTACTAGAGAAACACGGGCGTGTAGTGAAAATGTTCAAAAAACCGGAGAGGTACACGGCCATGGACATGGCCGTGTACCAGGCCGTGTAATAAATACAAAAATAAAAAATAAACCCCTAAACAAATAATTAGGGATTTAGAATTAGAAATTTTATATTTTCACAATATTTTAAATATGAAATGAATAGTAAAAATAATCGTGATTTATTTTAGTTATAGGGATTCAACAAAAAGGCGATAAAAGGATGTTAGTTGATCCTGGCAAGGAAACGCTAGCAAAATATCTATAGGTTCAGACATTTATTTGTCTGCAACATAAATTTACATAATATGTTTATATGTTATGTATGATATGTAATTAAGTATCAAGGTACTATATGTACACTAACATAGAAAATAAAATACCACAAGTAAAGAATGTAATGTAAAGGTTTTCCAGACTCAGGAGGCAGTAATAATGCCATCGGTTAGGAACCACATGAAAGTCGGTAATGAAACCAATATTGGTGTACCAGCCTCCCACACAGGTAGAGGTTTCTTATGTTATGTTATATTATATCAAGTTCATGTCATGTAGACTGCAGAGGATTGGCCAGTGGGTCGCTCCACAGAGTCCCTCACAGTCATGCGTGTACTACGGTACGACCAATCATGGGGTCCAAATCCAGAACCTAAGCAAGATAAAGACCTAAGACTTAAGATTTGCCGTAATTGAGCATAATCAGGACTAACAAGTACTAACAGTATAATTAGGGTTTATGATATGATGTATGATTTATGTTATATGTTTTTATATTTGAACTTACTGAGCCTGTCACTCATAAGTTTATTCATGTTGTAGGTAAGAAGCCCATATGCTAGTAGATAATGGATAGATGAGGAGCGGGATCTGCATTTGCCATCAGGGTTGGGCTGGGGAATGGTCCTGCTGATGTTTTCCGCTGAGTGACTTTGAAAGCTATTTTGAAATGTTGTATTATGATGTAAATTAAGCACGACAAGTATGATATGTATTTTAGTATATGTTTTATAATGTTTTATGACTTTACAGTTACAAGATCGATTTTTTTATAAAAAAAATCCACAGTTTTCATGATAAAATTTAAGTTTAAAATACGAATGGTAAATAACAAAAACAAGTTACATGTAAGTTACTAGTGACCCATTGAGGTGACAATCTATCATAGTGGACTCCAAAGCTCTACTATGCTAGTATTATTAGCCTCCATGAACGTTGCCACAGTTGGTATCAGAGCTAGGTTGACCATGTCCCTCAAGGCCTGATGCACATCCCGTTCGTCGATCTAAGTGAGTTAAGTTTATTTTTATAATTAGTAAAATATTTTTTTACGTTAAGTGAACCTTATATAGGAACTAGATGACGAGACCACCGTATATCAGACCACATCCATGCCAAGTTGGGGGTCCTCCTAGGGTGTGGAATAGACCTATAATTAGGCCATCCCCACCTCGACGACCGATGGTACGCTCCCCGACACTAGCAAACCCTGCTACTCCATGAGTAGAGGCACTGACGACTACCAGGACACCAACCCCTCCACTGGTACTCCATCCACCACCAGTAGTAGTCAACATTCTGATAGTTGGCGGACGAGAGCATATCGGTATAAGGGTTTTCGCCAGGGCTACCTAGGCATTCGGGCTTGCCAGCCACCTATTTTTGATGGAGGGCATCAGTCGGCACAAGTACAGGACTGGCTGCACACTATAGAGACGATATGCCAGTCATGTGATATAGACCAGGATTACTGGGTCATCCTCACTGTGAGCACTTTCCAAGAAGATGCCCAACTATATTGGGAATATTGCGATCAAGACGGATTATTAAGGCTTAACTGGGCCAACTTCTGTTTGACCATGAGGCAATAATTTTCCCAAAGGAACACAAAGATGACTCTAATTCCTCTGGCTAGCGAGGAAAGTATGCCACCACCTATATTACCTCAAATAACGGACGTCAGGGAGTTTATTCAGAGAATAGAAAGATTTCAGATGACGCCTGGGGATACGGTACTTATATATGCAGCGCGATTCGAGGAGAACGTTGTAAAAAAGTGTCCACTCTCGAATATCTCCGATGATGATTTTTGTGAAATGTTCTGGAAAGGACTCACAACAGAGTTGAAACAAAGGGTGAGTTTACTTCATTCCGTTACTAGGCGGGAATTTTCACCAGAGCCATAAAAGCTAAAAGGGTGCAGTTAAGGGAACGCATGGAAGGGCATCAGTGTGAACAGGATTATGAGGAAGAAGTACTGATGCGTTTATATGGACCACCGGTGATGGCAAATGATCACGAGGCCGATCCATCATGACAAAGGACAAATATGACTCATGATCAAGGGACGTCTACTGGTGATGATTCTGATGAGGACGAAGAAGACCCGGAGGAATTTCCATTAGGTCAAGATGAATAGGATAGTTGAAACCTGAAATATGTGTAAATACACGTCCATATGTAAATATGTATATATGTATGTATGTTTATGTGAAGTAAGAAGCTAAGAAAAATATAGTCTAAACATTACAGTATAAATGTTCATGTATGCTATGTATGATGCAAGAAATGCTATGAAATGAGATGAGATATTTTGAAATGCTTATATTATGTAATACATAATATGTTTAAAATTTCTGCTACATTACCAAGTTATTTATGGAAAAATCTAACTCTTGATCATTATGCAAGGCTAGAAGAAAGAGAACATAATGAGTGCACGAAAGAGTACGATGCCCTACAATAGTAGATAGAGTGGAGGAATTACAAGCCCTCTTAGAGACACAAATGAAAGAAAATGCTAAATTACGATAGTGGTTATCTGCAATGGAACAACGACAAGGTAAAGAAGAAGGCCATGCCTCACAGGCGGTAGAAACCGTACCAGCAGTGCCGCCTGTTGTTCCAGAGGTCCAGCAACCCCAACCTAGGGTGAACCTGGAACCCTAATATGAATGATTCTGTCAGATGAAGCCACCAAAGTTTACAGGTTTGATTGATCCATTGGAGGTAAAGGAGTGGCTTTCTTCTCTATAGGTGATCCTAGAGTTTATGCATTTGACTGACCACAAAAAGATTTTATGTGCGTCCTTCGTGCTGAAAAAGGATGCGTGATTCTGGTGGGACATTATCTGTATGAGAAGGGACGTGACCACAATGACTTGGGATGAATTTCTGGAGGAATTCAACCAGAAGTATTATGATCTAGCCGTCCTATGCCCCCAACAAAAAGAATTTGCTGAAATGAAACAAGGGAATCAGTCGATGAGGGAAGTATACAGGAGATTTGATCAGCTGTCCTCCTTGTGCTCTTATGTGGTACCGACTAAGAGAGAGAAGATTCCGAAGATGATTGGCATGTTTAGGCCAGAAATATCTGCCTTAGTTAACAGTGGCCCAGTACCACCAACCTCAGTGGCGGATTATGTAAGGGCCCTCAGAGCTAAATACCACCTACTCAGACAAAAGGAAGAAAGGGAGAAAGTTTAGGAGGCAAAGAAAAAGGAAAAGATCCTAGCCAAGTCAGCACAAGTAGGGATGCAGACGGGTCAAGGCAGTAAGTCCAGTCAGAATCAACCCAATCAGTCCAACATTCGAGGCTCCCAACAAATAAAAGTCAGGATAGTCGCAATCAACAATGGAAGATCAGTCAAGGCACAAGATTGAGTTTTCCCACGTGTGTCATGTATGGAAAAAGGCACCCAGGCCAGTGCCGATTTGGGACCAACACATTTTACCAATGCGGACAAGAGGGTCATTTTGCTAAAAATTGTCCGATGAACCACCAGAATACCTCAGGGCCGATGCAGTAGCGCCAGCAATATCCTTCACGTCCCCGATTGCCTCAGGCTCATGCTTTACAGGGGAGAATTGAAGGGCCTTCGGTAGTGCCACCAACATGGTCCCAACACCAAGAGCAGACCCCATGAATAGATGCTCACGTTATGGTCTTCACCAAAGAGGAGGCTGAAGCGGGGATATCCAATATAGTTACAGGTCAACTTTCTGTATTTAACCACGTGGCATGCGTCCTTTTTGATTCAGGAGCCACACATTTCTTTGTATCTCATGAATTCGCTGACAAGTTAGAATATGATAAGGACCATATGGGAATGACTTTTAGGACAGCTCTACCTTCAGGAGAAGTGCTATTGTCAAATTACTGGTTATGCAATGTGCCAATAATTGTGGCTGTGATAACCAGGAATTTGGAGATTCTCGGAGAAATATAAAATTGTATGTATATGATAATTTTACCAATGTGCCAGTAATTCTGGCTGTGATAACCAAGAATTTTGAGATTCTCGGAGAAATATAAAATTGTATGTATATGACAATTTTAATATATAAAATGTGAAAAAGTTATGTTTTAAAACTGGTTAGAATGCGATAAAATATTCTAACAGTGTTAAAGAGTGTAAGTTCGGAGATGGAAAATCTTCCCAAACAGAAATGGGTGAGACGGCCCTAAAACAGAGCCAAAAACCCTGAAGAGTGCACCGAAGTGCACTAAAAGACAAAAATTTACGGTAATGAATTTTGGTCAAATGAAAGCAAAATAAGGCAGACCGATCACACCGGAGGCGTCAGAAACCTGCCTACGCAATTTTGGTAAATTTTCATTCGGTTTGACTTTCGATCAAACGTTGACCACGAATTAATACATGAATTAATTAGATGATGTCATATATGACATCATCAATATGATGTATTAAATAGATAATTAAGGCTTTAAAGGGAGTTAGGTAGCATTAATGTCTAAGATTAATGGGAATCTTGGATCACTGGCCAAGATTTAGTCAAAATGGCTTGAAAAAAATTTGGTAAAAATGGGGAAAATCATAGTCGGCCAAAGGAAGAAAAAATCAGCAAAAAATTTTATTTTGACCCCAAAAAGTTTGCAAAAATATCCCTAAACAATTTCCAAATTGTTGGAAAAAATTGCTAAGAGGTCCTCCACCATTTGCCTATAAATAAGAGTGGAAATTCACTTGAAAAAAATCAGAAAAATTCAGCCCTATGTTGCCCATTTTTGCCGAAAGCTTCCTCCCCCTTAAACCAAAATTTTGACAAAAGTTTTACACCAAATTAGCCTCCAAACTCACACCAAACATCAAGGATTTGAATTGATAAGGTGAGCCACCATTTTGAAGCATTTTTCATTGAATTTCTTTAAGAAATTCATGCGTGTTGGGTTTAGAAAAATGATAAGAATTTGATGATTTGTTTTGGTGTGAATGTTAGTTTGGTGATGTAGTGATGAAAGCATGATTTAGAAACTTGAAACAAGCAAAATTGATGCATGTTTCTTTGCAAAATTCGTGGCCTATATACATGAGAAAATGGAAATTTTTGTGAGGAAAAATTGATGAAGGAATAGTGAAAAGAACCTTAGGAATAAGAAAAATTTTCCTATGGTTATGGAACATGAAAACCGTGGCATAAGGCTAGGCTGGAATGAAAAAATTTCTTAGGTTTTTAATGTTGAAATGTGCATTAGGAACCCTAAGATGGATATGTGATAATTGAGTTTTGTGGAAAAAAATTTTGTGCTATTGAATACCATGTGAAACCGTGGGTTATGATGAGAAAAATGGTGAATTGATATGTTGTGATTTAAATAATGTTAATGTGGAAATGTTTTATGTAAAGTTTGGTAACTTTGCATAAAATAGGCCTCTGGTATAGTACGTGGTAGGTACAAAGGTTCTGAGCTGTACCTAACACCGGGAAAACCTAAAAATTTAAGCGAAAATGCTATCGAAATTTCTAAAACAGCTTAAGGGCATTTCAGGAAACGAGGGGTAAAAATATAGGCTCATAAATAAAACCGAGACCCCTCAGTAGGTTAAAGGTGATAATGGAAAACTAAACCCGAAAGAAATAATAAAACGACCATTCGATGACTAAAATGCCGAGAACCGGAAAAATTGACGTTAGGGGTATTTTAGGAAACGAAGGAGAAAATTTATGGACGAGATAGAAAACCTAAGCCCCTGGGGAACCAAGGCTCGAGAATGGGATGAGAAACGTTTCAGGAGTAGTGAAATACCCATTTGAGGCTCTGAAACGCTAAAAAAACGAGGAACGACCTTAGGTGTGAGATGAATAGTATCTCGGGGGTCGGGTGAGGAATAGTTATTGAAATTGTAGCAAAAAATGCTGCAAAAGTATATCGAATCCCAGGAAATATTATTTTATGATATTTGGGCTTAGAAAATCTCAGAAAAATAATAAAATAGAATTGTTACGATCCCAAGACCCCGTTAGGGGTAAAATGGTCATTTTGACTAAAAATTTCTGAAAGGCTCGGAAAGGACCGTTTAGGATCTAGAATGCTTTAAATAAGACTGTAGAGGCCATAATTAAGATTTTAAAGTTAAAAATTTAAAATTTATAAGTGCATGGGCGTGTACGTTGAAACACTGGCGTGTAGTGGAAACCCGAGAGGTACACGGGCTTGGACACGGGCGTGTATCAAGCCGTGTATCACATAAAGAGATGAAATGTGTTGTAAAGTGAATAACAAAATAAATATATCCAAAGTGATAATTGATGATGGGTATTAATAGACAATACTCTGTCTGTAGGGACCCAAACTAGAGACAAAAACAAAACTACGGAGGATTTCCGATGGTGGACATTATCGTAGTTGTGGTAAGTTCAAGCATTTTGATGTCTGCAATATGAAAGACTGTGATATTTAATTATGTACTAATTGTACATTAGATGTTAAGTCCTACGGGCACTAGGGTGTAGTTAGACTAACACACCTAGAGAAATGATAAAGTGAGATGTGTACTGTGGGTACATTATGGAAGGAGTGTGACTAAATTTAAGACACACCCTTAAAAGAAAAAATGTGTAAGATCTACGGGCAATAAAGGTTCCTGACTTTGAGGTGATTATTAATGTCACTCAGTCGGAACTGTAATTGAAAGATGGTAATGAAACCAAGTTTGGCATACCGGCCTCCAACAATAAGGTGGAGGTTTATAGGTCCCTCAGGGACACAATGACCGCTTTGGGCGATGATGGATTGGGGAGGATTAGCCTCAGGGTCGCTCCCAAGGCCTCTCACAATCAACGTGCATGTTATGGTACAAGGCCAAAATGAGCTCAAAACCAGAACACAAACAGAGATAATGACCAAAAAAAAAAATGTGATGAAAGACATAATTGAGCATAATTGAGCATAACCGACACTAACGTTAAGTGTAGTGAACTCGGTTAGGGTGACATGAATAGTAACCGGTTAGAGTCAAAGTTACTATTTATTGGTCAAAATTCAAAGTTACTGTTTATAGGTGAATAGTACTATTCATAGATAAATAGTCTATTCATAGGAAATTTTATTATTGATGCTTTTGAATCTATGTGATTCATAGTTTGTATGTTTGAACTTACTGAGCCTGTTAGCTCACCAATTTGTTCATGTTGCAGGTAAGAAACCTGTCCAGTAGATTACCTAGATGGCGGTAGGATACGCGGTGCCAATGGGATAGGGAATCCACTATGGATTATGGTCCTGCTATTAGTCTTCCACTGATTGTCAAAAGAGAGAGTTTGAAGAAAATGTGTTTTTGAGAAACAAAGTTGAGATTATGTATTTTTGTAAATACTGTATTGTATTGCAAAAAAGACAACTAAAAGTTTAGTTTTAAATTTTATATGGCTTTCATACATGGCTTTAAATTTTGTGCCCTATAAGATGAGAAGTTAAAAGTAAAAGTGTTTTTAGTGGCGATCGATGAGGTGCACGGGCTGTCTTGATCAACGACAGAGTCTGATTATGATAGTTTCGCGTGGCCAAAGTCAGGGGTGTCATAGTGGCAAATAGGGAGTTGTACGTCGATTTGATCTTAATGAAGATCGTCGACTATGATGTGATCCTAGGAATGAATTTCCTAGGAAAATACCAAGCCACAATCGACTGTCGAAAGCAGAAAATAGTCTTTTGACCGGATGAGAAAGAGAGTTTTGAGTATGTTAACATATCTTGTCAATCGAGGAAGATGCTGATCAGTGCAATGAAAGTGAAGAAGTTGATAGCTAGTGGCTATATGGGATACCTAGCATACGTAACAGATGTAACAGAGGAAAAGAAATTGCAACCGGAAGATGTTCCAGTTGTCAACGAATTCCTCGATGTATTTCCAGAGGTATTACCGGGATTACCGCCAGAAAGGGAGATTTCGTTCGAGATCGATATTATGCCAGGGACTGCTCCAATATCTAAAGCACCATATCGTATGGCCCTAGCAGAATTGAAAGAACTACAGGTGCAGTTAAAAGAACTGATTGATAAGGGATTTATCTGACCAAGCTACTCTCCATGAGGAGCTTCGATTTTATTCATTAAAAAGAAAGATGGAACTCTCCAGATGTGTATTGATTATAGAGAGTTGAATAAGGTTATCATCAAGAATAGGTATCTATTACCTAGAATTAATGACCTGTTTGACCAGTTAAAAGCAGTAGCGGTATTCTCGAAGATTAATTTATGTTCGGGATACCATCAACTGAGAATCTAGGAGAGCGACATTCCCAAGATGGCGTCCAGAACCGGTTATGGTCACTATGAATTTTTGGTGATGCTGTTTGGATTGACTAATGCTGTAGCCACATTTATGGATCTGATAAACAGAGTCTTTAAGAAATTTCTTGATAAGTTTGTTATCATATTTATCAATGACATACTTATATATTCAAAGACTTATGAAGAGCACGAGGAGCATCTGAGAATTGTTCTTCACACCATGAGAAGGCATCAGTTGTATGCGAAATTCTCTAAGTGTGAATTTTGGTTGGATAAAGTGCCCTTTCTTGGACACATAGTGACAAAGGAAGGAATCACTGTAGATCATACCAAGGTGGAAGTAATTAATTAGTGGTCTACTCTTAAGAGTGTGACTGAGATACAAAGCTTCTTAGGACTAGCCGGCTACTACAGAAGGTTTGTAGAAGGGTTCGCACGATTAGCTGCACCCCTTACTACTGTCATTGGTAAGGAAAAGAAATACGAGTGGACGTAAGAGTGTGAAAGAAGTTTTCAAGAATTGAAGAGATAACTGATGAGTGCACCCATTCTTACACTACCCACCGAAGGAGAAAAGTTCACAATCTACGATGTTGCTTCAAAGATAGGCTTGGGAGCTGTATTAATGCAGAATGACAACGTGATTGCTTATGCATCATGCTAGTTAAAGGACCACGAGAGTGTAGGAATAAAACCAGTAAAAACGCATCAGAGCGGCGTAGCGGAACAAAATTTTTTTTTCAAGATCATTAAATATCTCGTGATGCCATATACAATAAATTAACAACAATAAAACTCATACCTCAAGAGGACGCCAATATTGCAGGAGGAGAATGACTGGAGGGCTTTAACCAACTAGCCTTCTGTACTATTCTCCAATTCCTAGATGGCAGAGTGTGTGGGTACTCGGTTCCTTGACCGGTATGCTAGCACTTCTAATCTTCTTCTGACCACCCAGATCTCTAAAGAACTTATTGTCATGGTGAGTTATACAACAACAAGCCTGTTTACCTGAGAGTCTATGGTCTGAGAGAACTGGAGTGGTAGGACCTCTATTTATAGACTTGCATGAAGTGATCATTTGAATTTGAATTAGATTAGGAGAAGATTTTCTCCCTTATCCACTCACAAAAATCTGAAAATTCTAGGCCTTATCCAACCAAAAAGAATTCAGCCACTTTAAGGATTTTTCTTTCAAAATTCAAACAGGATTTTAACTTGAATTTTATTTCCTCATTCCCTCATAAAAACCGATTCCCCTTTATGCCAAAATCATGACTAGATTCGGTCATCAAAGTGTGAGGAGAATCAGAATTCAAATATGATTTTTTAGCTTGAATTTAATCTCACCCTTATCCATTAAAAAACTGAAAATCCCCTTGGATTTATCCTCAAAATTTTTGGCCACTTTTAGGGAGGAGAAAATCCAAATTCAACTAGGATTTTCTTACTTGAATTTTTCTTGAACCTTATTCACAAAAACCGAAAATATATAGGAGGATTTCCCTCAACAATTTTCGACCATTTTAGTTAGGATTGGGATTTAAAATTCAAGTAGGATTCAAATAAGATTTTCCTCTCTATAACTCAATTCAAATTCAAATTCTAACCCTGTGGAATTATCCACAAAGAATTCGAATTCCACTTAGACTGTGATTTAAATTTTGAATTTCAAATTTCAAAATTCAAAATTCAAATTCAAAATTCAAAATTCAAAATTCAAAATTCAAATTTAAATTTCAAATTCAAATATCAAATTCAAAATTTAAATTTCAAAATTCAAATTTCAAAATCCCCAAAAAAGTTGTATTTTAAATTTTTGTTCTCATGGATAATTTTCTACAACTCCAATCCAATCTAAAATAAAATCATGGTAACTTTATTTGGAGTTCGAATAATTGTGTACTCTATTATCCAAAACAAAATATGAATTCAACCGGAGAGAATCTTATCCACCATCCTAATCCTTTGTCAACGCCATCCATGCATAATCAACTAGCCAATAAGCATACACAAATCAATTTGCCAATCGTTAAGGAATTATGTGGAGCTAGTAGAGAGACCAATTGGACATATATAATCGGGCTCCTATGAATCCATATGATCATCATTCTGTACCGAACAACTCAATCATATGATCACTAATTTCAGAGTCACACCACTATAAACCTGAAATTAAACTCCTAATTATATACCGTATTACGAAAGCCTGTGACAAGCTAATGTCCAATGACCTTGTCGTGTATGCAGAACCCTCATATTATATCCATGATCAGCCTTAGGTTAAAGTCCGTTCAATCCTACTGATCAGGCTATCTCAAAGTTCCATTATACTACCGAATAAGAAAATGATTATTCACTATATGTGAATAAGAAGTCATCTGCCCAGCAGATGACCCAAGGCCTTGTCCCTTTTCACATCCAGTATAATGCCTTTAAGAGGATATCTTTAACTCTTTAGAGCTATGATTCTGATATCTATAAACAAACCCTTCATCGTATAGAAGTCATTCACCCAATGAACCGGTCTATAAGCTTACTACCTTTGAGACACTTTAGCCATTGGAACATCAAAGTACACAAGTCATATACATGAAGTAGTTCATTTACTCAAGATTAAGGTTAATGCATAATGACCGTCAAAAGCAGATTGATCCGCTTATAGCAGACTACGTAGATCAATTACGCTTTTGTCTTGGTCTAATATGTCACCACCAGGTAACATATCTATGTCTCTACTTGGGAGTCTATGCTTCAGACAGTCAAGACAAACCATCCCCACCATGACTTTAGACAACATAATAGTCTTAACATAAGTTAGATGCTCGGTCTAACCCCATAGACTACAGACCTTAGTTTTGACTGCTTACTTTAGAACATTATCTTCTTGCATACAAAAGTCCATTGTATGCAACGTTCTAACAGTTTTAATACAAGCAGTTAGTGAGCCATATTTGCTTACATTTACTTTAACATGTAAATAGAATAACGATAAATAGCAATGTAATGAATAATCTCTATATTATAATTTTATTATCCAGTTCAAAATAAATACATAAAATATCTCTAATGCTTAGGGCATTTCCTAACAGAGAGAAACTATCCCACGCATAACTTGGAACTTGCTACAGTAGTGTTCGCACTCAAAATCTGGCGACACTATTTATATGTAGCTCAGTGCCAAATCTTCACTAATCACCAGAGTTTGAAATACTTCTTCACGCAGAAGGAGTTAAACATGCGACAGAGAAGATGGTTAGAGTTAGTGAAGGACTATGATTATGAAATCCTTTACCATCCCGGAAAGGCAAACCGAATAGCCGATGCTTTAAGTAAAAAATTGACTACTCCGTAACCTTTGTCAATGGAGGAGCTACCCAAAGCGTTGTAGCAAGAAATTAACTCCCACAGATTAGAGTTAATAGCTGTGAAGTTATCAGTACTGCTATTAGAATCCTCTCTATTTGAAGATATTAAAGAAGCCCAAAAACTAGATCCAAGTGCAATGAAGCTTTGAGAAGAGGTTTCCGATGGCAAGAAGTCAGATGTAAGCATTTCTAGTGATGGAATGCCTTTATATCAGGGGGGAATCTATGTCCTGGCCAATGAAGGACTTAGAAAATGAATCATGGCAGAAGCTCATGAAACGTCGTATTTCGTTCATCCTGGAGCCAGTAAAATGTATCAAAACCTTAAGATATAGTTTTGGTGGAAAGGGATGAAAAATAATATTACAAAATTCACGAGTAGATGCCTGATTTGTCAAAGAGTCAAGGCCGAGCATAGACATCCCGGAGAAAAATTGGAACCTCTAGAAATTCTAGAGTGGAAATAGGAGCATATTACCATGGATTTTGTGGTAGGGCTTCCTAAGATCCGAGAAGGGTATGGTGCTATCTGGATGATAGTGGATAGACTGACAAAGATGACACGATTCGTAGCCATTAAAACAACTTTCACATTAGAGAAATTGGCACATCTATATGTGACTAATATTATTCGATTACATGGAGTTCCAAAGTCTATTATCTCTGATCGTGATGCACGGTTCACTTCAGCATTCTGGAAATGCGTACAAGAAGCTATGGGGACAGAGTTACTCTTTAGCACAGCTTTTCATCCCTAGACAGATGGACAGTTAGAGCGAACTATCCAGACATAGGAAGACATGCTCAGAGCCTATGTTATAGATATCCTGGGAGTTTGGAATAAGAAGCTACCATTGATCGAATTCTCATACAACAATAGTTACCAAGCTTCCATAAGAATGGCACCGTATTAGGCTCTATATGGATTAAAATGTAGATCGCCTATTCATTGGTATGATTTACGAGAAAGTAGCTACACAAGACTGATTTTATACAGGAAACTTTAGAGGCAGTTGCAAAGATCCAGAGAAGAATGAAGATCGCCTAAAGCTGACAGAAAAGTTATGCAAATAAATGATGAAGATTCCTAGAGTTCAACAAAGGAGACTTCGTATTCCTTAAGGTCTCACCGATGAAGGGCGTAATGTGTTTCGGTAAAAAGGGAAAATTGAGTCCAAGATATATTGGGCTATTTGAAATAATCGAACGCATTGGAAAGGTAGCCTACAAGTTAGCATTACCTCTAGATTTGTTGGCAATACATAATGTCTTCCATGTATCATTGTTGAGGAAGTATGTACCTGATCCATCACATGTGTTGAAGTATGAACCCATACAAGTCCAAGAAGATTTGATGTATGAAGAACAACCAGTATAGATTTTAGCACATGAGGAAAAAGTGTTAAGAAATAAGACGATCCTACTAGTTAGGTTTTATGGAGAAATCATAGTGTTGAAGAGGTTACGTGGGAATGTTAAGACGAGATGAGAGCTTTATACCCCTACTTATTCTAATTTTTTAGGACAAAAATTTTATAAGGAGGAGTGAATGTGATAACCAAGAAATTTTACTGCTTTCAAAAAATATGTACAATAAAGTATTAAATGATTTTTATGTGTATAATTGTAAAATGTATGATTTAATACTATTTTGAATGCAATGAAATGTTCTACCCATGCCAAAGAGAGTGTGTTCAGGAATGGAGAATTTTACCGAACCAAAATTTGATCAATTATGCCTTTTCTAGTTTCAAAAACCCTAGAAATATACTGTCAGTCACTAAAAGATGAAATACTCACAGCATGGATTTTTAGTCAAACCGGAGTGAATTAAGGAAAACCGATCGTATGGACAGTCTTAAAAACTCGTCTACACGATTTCGGTGCAAAACCGTTTGGTTTAACTTTTGGTCAAAAAATTTGACCGAAATATATATGTAGAGTCATGATTGGGTGTGAAACATATAATCGATGTAAGATTTCATCAAGATCCAAGGGCTAGGGTTTAAAGTTACTTTGATCTAATGGTTAGGATGCAAAGTCAACACATAAAAGTCAAGGAAAGCTTAGAACAATTTCAAGAGAATTCTAGGGCTTCTAGGTGGTGGATTTTCATGGGAAAATCAGGAAAAAAATCTGCCAAATTTTGATTCATTGCAAAACAGCCCCTAAATGTTACAAAAATTACTCACAAAGCTTGCAAAAATGCCCTTAAAACATTTCATAATAGTCCATCAAAATTTAGCCATAAAATCCACGGTTTTAGCCATGAAAAACAGAAACCATTTCAGCTAAAAATCTGTTTCTTCTCTGCCCAGTCTAGCCGTGAGCTTTCCTCTTCATTTCCAAGTGATTTTCTTTAAGTTTTTGGAGCAAAAACTCAACCTTAAGTCACCTCTAACCATTCTAGCAAGGTCACTCTTGAAAACATGTTGTTTTCTTGCATTTTTCATGAAATATCTGTGGCTGATTGGGGTGGAAGGATTGAGAATTTTCAAGTTTCAATCATGTGATTTTGGTGTTGTTAATGTTTGGTTGTGATTAGAGAAGGTTTTTGGAGCAAAAACACAAATTTTGAGAGTGTTTTCTAGTGGAAGACAACATGAATGTTAAGAGGTTGTGAATGAAAAATTTTCAAAGTAAAGGTTGTTGTTAAGGTTTTATTTATGTGTATTGGTAGGAGAATCAAATTTTTATAAATTTGGAAGCCAGAATAAAAATTTCAGTCATATTGCTCAATGTGAATCTGTGTGTGTACATGGGTATTGGTGGATGAAAATTTATGGTGAGCTTTGATTTTTAGTGGTTTGAAAGTAAAGTTTGATGTGTGAAATTGATAAGAAAAAGGAGGTGAGCATGAAAACAAAATTTTGTGCTTGATTTCCCAAGGAAATCTGTGGCATTCCAAGGATGTGATGCATGAAATTTTGTGATGAGTTAGGTTAAGTTTTGTGTTGTAATAAATATGTGTTGATGTGGAAAATGAATGATGAAAAATGAAACTTTGAAACAAAAATTTTGTTTAAGATTTTGTTTAGAAAACTGTGTGTAGGTTAAGGGTAAAATGGTTATATTGGTGTGATATGTTGTGGAATAAAACAATGTGTAAGTTGTGAATTAAATTGGGCCTAAAAATGAGAAAGAACGGGTTAAAATCCCGTTTAAAATGATTAGGTTTTAATGGAAAAATTTTACATAAAAAGTTTATAACTTTTACATAAAATTAGGTTTATGGTGTAGTATGCAGCATGATTGAATAGATTAGATAGTTTTGAGGTATTTCCTAAACGTCAGAAACCTAAAAATTAAGCAGAAACGCTGTTGAAATTTTAGGGCGCCCGAAGGGCATTTTAGGAAACGAGGGGTAAATTAGGGTCGGGAATTTGGAAACTCGAGCCCCTTGGGGACCTAGGCTCGAGTAAGGGCAATGGACGAATTCAAAAGTAGTGAAATGTCCATCTGAGGTTCCGAAAGGTTAGAAAAACGAGAAACGACCCCAAGGGTCGGAATAGTACCACTCGAGGGTCGATGAATAGTAATCCAAGCATTTCGGCAAAAAATGTCGTAAAAGCTCGTGAAGGCTTAAGAAAATTTATTTTATGATTTTTGGGACTAGAAAACCCGGTTAAAACGCTAAAATGAAAATTTTACGGTCTAAGGTCCTGTTAGGGGCAAAATGGTCATTTTGACCAAAATTTTCTAAATTGCTAGAAAAAGACCGTAAAAGCCTTAGAATGATTTAATTAAATTTCTAAAGACCAAAATAGAGCTGTAAGTTCAAAAATAGGGAAAAATCCCACTAAGGATGAAATGGTCATTTTGTCATAAGTTAAGGGCAAACTGGTTATTTTGTCAAAAAGTTAGGAAAAGTGATATTAAGACCCAGAATGGTATCCTAAGGCCTTAATTAAGGTTTTAATGATCAAATTCAAATTTTTCAATAGTACACGGGCATGTACTAGAGAAACACAGGCTTTGTAGTGAAAATGTTCAAAAAACCCGAGAGGTACACGGCTATGGACACGGTCGTGTACCAGGCCATGTAATAAATACAAAAATGAAAAATAAACCCCTAAACAAATAATTAGGGATTTAGAATCAAAAATTTTATATTTTCACAATATTTTAAATATGAAATGAATAGTAAAAATTATCGTGATTTATTTCGGTTATAGGGATTCAACAAAAAGGCGATAAAAGGACCCTAGTTGATCCTGGTAAGGAAACGCTAGCAAAATATCTATAAGTTCAAACATTTATTTATCTGCATCATGAATTTACATAATATGTTTATGTGTTATGTATGATATGTGATTAAGTATCAAGGTGCTATATACACACTAACGTGTAAAATAAAATACCAGAAGTAAAGAATGTAATGTAAAGGTGTTCCAGACCCAGGAGGTAGTAATAATGCCACCAGTTAGGAACCACATGAAAGTCGGTAATGAAACCAATATTGGCACATCAGCCTCCAATACAGGTGGAGGGTTCTTATGTTATGTTATATTATATCAAGTTCATGTCATGTAGACTGTAGAGGATTGGCCAGTGGGTCGCTCCCCAGAGTCCCTCTCAGTCATGCGTGCACTACGATACGACCAATCATGGGGCCCAAAACCAGAACCTAAGCAAGATAAAGACCTAAGACTTAAGATTTGCCATAATTGAGCATTATCAAGACTAACAAGTACTAACAATATAATTAGAGTTTATGATATGATGTATGATTTATGTTATATGTTTTTATGTTTGAACTTACTAAGCCTGTCACTCATAAGTTTATTCATGTTGCAGGTAAGAAGCCTGTACACTAGTAGATAATGGATGGATGAGGAGCAGGATCTGCATCTGCCATCAAGGCTAAGCGAGGGGAATGGTCTTGCTGATGCTTTCTGCTGAGCAACTTTGAAAGCTATTTTGAAATGTTGTATTATGATGTAAATTAAGCATGACAAGTATGATATGTATTTCAGTATATGTTTTATAATGTTTTACGACTTTATAGTTTCAAGATTGGTTTTTTTTTTAAATCCCTAGTTTTCACGATAAAATTTAAGTTTAAAATACGAATGGTAAATAACAAAACAAGTTACAAGTAAATTACTGGTGACCCATTGATGTGATAGTCTATCATAGTGGACTCCAAAGCTCTACTATGCTAGTACTATTAGCCTCCATGAAGGGCGGGCTACCATAAATATTCCAATCACTTTCTAGATTTTCTCTCTCTCAGTAGGTACCATGTAAGGACACAATCTGGAGAGTTGATCAAATTTCCTACATACTTCACTCATCGACATGTTTCCCTGCTTTAATTTAGCAAACTCTTTTTGCTGCAGTCTCAATGATGCAGGGTTATAATATTTTTGGTTAAACTCGACCAGAAACTCATTCCAGTTCATGGCAATCGTATCCTTTCTCATACGGACAATGTCCTACCCGAACCTTGCAGCCTTTCTCAGAATAAAGGATGCGCATAAAACCTTCTTTTGTTCTGACAAGTTCATAAAATCTAGGATTTTATGGATAGAGGAAAGCCATTCCTCTATTTCTAAAGGATTTGTCGAACCCTCAAACTCTGAAGGCTTCATCCTATAGAACCATTCATATAACGACTCTTGGTTTATTTTCGGTTGGGGTTCCCTGACTCTTTCGGGAACAGTAGGTGGTGGTACTAGTTGTTCAACAGCAGGTACTGGTGGTGGCTAAACCTCTTCAGCACCCTGCTTTTATTCCATCTACTCGAAATGTTGCCTTAATTCAGTGTTCTCCTTCATCTGTGCTTCTAAAAGGGCTTATAACTCATCAACCCTTTCAGAGAGGATGGGATGTCCTCTCATATTTCCTTGACTTCGCGTATCTACCATGTTCTCTATTTCCTTTAATCACAAGATAATCAATCATTAGATTTTCCATAAGTAAATTTCACAAAAGTTTTAAAAATTTCACGAATTCAATGCAATCATAACGCCACATCATCGTAAACTATCATCAAAACTCATTTCGTAACTTTGACTTTTCATTCATTTCATAATATTCACATACATTTCAACTTTTATGGCCTTATACACAAAACGGTCCTTTTACATTGAGTATACATATATACACATATGTACATCTCTACACTCAATCCTCTTGTTGATCTGGATTCTTAGGAACTTCTTCTGGATCTTCTTCCTCTTCATCCTAACCATTTTCGGTCCCGGATGATGTTCCTTGATTGGAACCTATCTTATTTTATTGCCTAGATGGACTCACCTCATGGTCATTCACCATCAGTCGAGGCCCAAATAGACGCATCAGCATACCATCTTGTAGCTGTTATTTACACTTATTACGCACCATACATTCTAATAACAACTCCCTTTTGGCTTTAGCCACTGCAACTATGAACTTTTGTAGAGTAAGGGGGTACAGTGGAGTTAATCTTTGCTATAGATCTACCATTAGCCCCTTCCAAAATATATCACAAAAATCCTTATCAGTGAAGTTAGATAAGGGACATCTTCTCACAATGTTCTCCTCGAATCTTACTACATAAGTGAATATTGTGTCACTGAGCAGCATTTGTAGTCTCTTAGCATGGAGAACAAACTTTTTAATATCTGTAAATCTAGGTAGTGCAGGTGGCTGTGTCGCTACCCTGCTCTCCGGAGGGTTTGGAACTGGTGTCAGGCTCTTAGGAGGAAACTGTTGCATCATAATATGGCTAAACTCAGCCCAGTCAAGTCCCAATAACATGTCTTGGTTGCAGTATTCCCGTTACATCCGTGCATCTCTCTAGAATGTGTTGACCGCCAACATAACCCAGTAGTCCTCATTAATATCGCACAGGCACATGATCATCTCAACAACATGGAGCCAATCCCTAGTAGACATCGCCTGCTAACCTCCCTCAAAATTAGGTGGACAACTGGCTGAAAAGCTTATACAACACTAGCAGAAACCCTCGTTCCTATGTGTGGACACCCTCCCACTATTGGGATATCGATCTCCACTGGTGGAAGAGATACTAGTTGATGAGGTGGCACTCTCACTAGTGACAGTACCCTAGCCCGTGGTGCTGGCAGCTCAGGTGTCCGGGATCTATGCACCAGTCGTTGAGACATGGACGGCCTAATAATGGACCTTGTCTATATCCTAAGCGGTCCTCTCGGTCTATATGACTGAGGTCACACATAGGGTGGTCTCATCATCGTATATCCTATAAAAATATATATCGCCGTATAAATAAATAGTTAACTATCTTAAAGAAAGCTAACTTACTTAGATTAATGAGCAGGCTGGTTTTGTGCCACGAGTGATATGGTCGAGCTGCTCTGATACCACCTGTGGCATCCCCATCTTCTGGTTAAAAAAAACTATTATAATCAAGCTCTGTAGCTGACTGAAATAGTTCGTAAACCTCAATAGGTTGTCGAAAACTCACTTTTGCTTTTAACTCTCTCATCATTTTGGGTATTTTTTTTAAAACTTCATTCTCAAAATATTTTTCTTGCTAAACTGTGTAGTAAATAAAAATTTACTATGATAGTCATTTTGGAAGTACAAAACATAATTTACAGAAATACATAATTTCAACTTTGCACATAAAATACATCAATTCTCTCTTCTTCAAATCTTCACTTTAAAAGCTTAGTTGAAGACTGGCAATAGGACTATATCCATAGTTGATTCCTTATCCCCATTTTGGCACACGCTACTCCTGTTGTCATCCATAGTGCTCCTACTAGCTACTGTAGGAAAAAATCAGTAAAAACGTATCAGAGCGACGTAGCAGAATAACAAAAAATTTTAAGAATCGTTAAATATCTCATGATGCCATATACAATAAACTAACAACAATAAAACTCATACCTCAAGAGGATGCCAATACTGCAGGAAGAGAATGATCGGAGGGCTTCAACCAACTAGAGAAGAATTCTCCAATTCCCAGATGGCAGAGTGTTGTAGGAGAATAAATCGGTAAAAACGTATCAGAGTGGCGCAGCAGAATAATAAAAATTTTTAGATCGTTAAATATCTCATGATGCCATATACAATAAACCAATAACAATTAAAACTCATACCTCAAGGACGCCAATCTTGCAGGAGGAGAACGACCGGAGGCTTCAACCAACTAGCCTTCTCTACTATTCTCCAATTCCCGAATGGCTGAGTGTGTGGGCACTCTGAACCTGGATCGGTATGCTAGCACTGCTAGTCTTCTTCCGACCACCCAGATCTCTAAAGAACTTATTGTCACGATGAGCTGTGCAACAATAAGCCTGCTCACCTGAGAGTCTGTGGTCTAAGAGAACTGGAGTGGCAGGACCTCTATTTATAGACCTGCATGAGGTGATTCTCTGAATTCAAATTGGATTAAGAAAAGATATTCTCCCTTATCCATATCCATAAAATCTGAATTTTCCATGGGAAAATCCCAACAATAAAATTCGGTTTATTTAGGATAAATCCAATCCAAATCTAAACAAGATTTTAACTAGAATTTTATCTCCCTTTTTCAACCAAAAAATCTGAAATCTCCTAGGAGATTTTCCCTCCAAAAATTCGGCCACATTTAGGATAAGGGAGAATCAAAATTCCACTAGGATTTTCAAGCTTGAATCTTATCTCAACCTTATCTAAAATAACCGAATTTTCCTAGGAGATTTTCTCCATAATTTCTACCATTTTTCAGGGAAGGAGAGAATCCAAATTCAACTAGGATTGAAACTTGAATTTTTCCCTTGAACCTTATCCACAAAAAACCGAAATTCCATTGAGGATTATCCTCAAAATTTCATCCATAATTTGTTAGGATTTGGATTCAAAATTCAAGTAGGATTCTAACAAGATTATCCTCTCCAAATCCAACTCAAATTCGAATTTCAAACCTTGTGGATTTTACACAACAAATTCGAATCCCACTTGGACTGTGATTCAAAATTTGAATTTCAAATTTTAAATTTGAATTTCAAATTCAAATTTCAAATTTCAAATTTCAAATTTCAAATTTCAAATTTAAATTTCAAATTCAAATTTCAAATTCGAATTTTAAATTCAAATTTCAAATTCAAATTTCAAATTCAAAATTCAAAATTCAAATTTCAAATTTCAAATTTCAAATTTCAAAATCCACAAAACGGTTGTGTTTCAAATTCTTGTTCTCATAGATAATTTTCTACAACTCCAATCCAATCTCAAATAAAATCATGGCAACTTTATTTGGAGTTCGAATAATTGTATACTCTATTATCCAAAACAAAATCTGAATCCAACCAGAGAGAATCTTGTCTACCATCCTAATCCTGTGTCATCACCATCCATGCATAATAAACCAGCCAATAGCATACACAAATTAATTTGCCAAACGTTAAGGAATTATGTGGAGCTAGTAGAGGGACTGATTGGATATATATAATCGGGCTCCCGCAAATCCATATGATCATCATTCTTTACCGAACAACTCAATCATATGATCACTAGTTTCAGAGTCACACCACTATAAACCTGAAACTGAACTCCCAATTATATATCGTATTACGTAAGCCTGTGACGAGCTACTATCCAATGACCTTGTCATATATGCAAAACCCTCATATGATATCCATGATCAGCCTTAGGTTAAAGTCCGTTTAATCCTACTGATCAGGCTATCTGAAAGTTCCATTATACTACCGAATTAATAAAATGATTATTCACCATATGTGAATAAGAAGTCATCTGCCCAGCAGATGACCCAAGGCCTTGTCCATTTTCACATTTAGTATAATGCCTTTAAGAGGATACCTTTAACTCCTTAGAGCTATGATTCCGATATTTGCAAAAAAACCCTTCATCGTATACAAGTCATGCACCCAATGAACCGGTCTATAAGCTTACTACCTCTGAGACGCTTTAGCCATTGGAACATCAAAGTACACAAGTCATATACATGAAGTAGTTCATTTACTCAGGATTAAGGTTATTGCACAATGAACGTCAAAAGCAGATTGATCCACTCATAGCGGACTACATAGATCAATCACGCTTTAGTCCAGGTCTAATATGTCACCACCAAGTAACATATCTATATCTCTACTTGGGAGTCCAGCTCCAGACAGTCAAGACAAACCGTCCCCTCCAAGACTTTAGACAACATAATAGTCTTAACATGAGTTAGATGCTCGGTCTAACCCCATAGACTACAGACCATAGTTTAGACCGCTAACTTTAGAACATTGTCTTCTCGCATACAAAAGTCCATTGCATGCAACGTTCTAACAGTTTTAACACAAGCAGTCAGTGAGCCATATTTGCTTACATTTACTTTAACATGTAAATAAGACGAGGACAGATAGCAATGTAATGAATAACCTCTATATATAATTTTATTATCCAGTTCAAAATGAATACATCAAAATGTCTCTAATGCTTAGGGCATTTCCTAACAAGTGTGTGGGCACTCGGTTCCTCGACCGGTATGCGAGCACTGCTAGTCTTCTTCCGACCACCCAGATCTTTAAAGAACTTATTGTCACGGTGAGTTATGCAACAATATGCCTGCTCATTTGAGTGTCTGTGGTCTAAGAGAACTGAAGTGGTAGGATCTCTATTTATAGACTTGTATGAGGTGATCCCTTGAATTCAAATTGGATTAGGAGAAGATTTTCTCCCTTATCCATACACAAAATCTGAAATTTTGAAGGCATTATCCAACTAAAAAATTTTGGCCATTTTAGGGATTATCCAATCCAAATTCAAACAGGATTTTTACTTGAATTTTATCTCCTTATTTATCCATAGTAACTGAATTTCCCTAGGTCATAAATAAGGCTAGATTTGGCCACTTTATTGTGAGGAGAATCAAAATCCAAATAGGATTTTCTAGCTTGAATTTTATCTCCCCCTTATCCATTAGAAAATCCGAAATTCTCTTTGGTATTATCCAATAAATTTTGGCCAACTTAGGGAGGAAGAGAATCCAAATTCAACTGAGATTGAAACTTGAATTTTTCCCTGAATCTTATCCACAAAAACCAAAATATCTAGGAGGATTTTCCTCAATAAAATTTCGGCCATTTTTAGTTGGGATTAGGATTTAAAATTCAAGTAGGATTTAAACAAGATTTTCCTCTCCATAATCCAACTCAAATTCGAATTCTAACCCTGTGGAATTATCCACAAAGAATTTGAATTCCACTTGGGCTGTGATTCAAAATTTAAATTTAAATTTCAAAGTTCAAATTTCAAATTCAAAGTTCAAATTCAAACTTCAAATTCAAATTTCAAATTTAAATTTCAAATTCAAATTTCAAATTTGAATTTTAAATTTAAATTTCAAATTCAAATTTTAAATTCAAAACTTAAATTCCAAATTTCAAAATTCAAATTTCAAAATCCACAAAAAGTTGTATTTCAAATTTTCTCCTCATGGATACTTTTCTACCACTCCAATTCAATCTCAAATAAAATCATGGCAACTTTATTTGGAGTTCGAATAATTGTGTACTCTATTATCTAAAACAAAATCCGAATTCAACCGGAGAAAATCTTGTCCACCATCCTAATCCTATGTCAACACCATCCATGCAAAGTCAACTAGCCAGTAAGCATACACTGATCAATTTGCCAACCGTTAAGGAATTATGTGGAGCTAGTAGAGGGACCAATTGGACATATATAATCGAGCTCTCGTGAATCCTAATGATCATTATTCTGTACCGAACAACTCAATCATATGATCACTAATTTCAGAGTCACACCACTATAAACCTAAAACTGAACTTCCAATTATATACCGTATTACGAAAGCCTGTGACAAACTAATGTCCAATGACCTTGTCATGTATGCAAAACCCTTATATGATATCCATGATCAGCCTTAGGTCAAAGTCTGTTCAATCCTACAGATCAAGGTATCTTAAAGTTCTATTATACTACTGAATAAGAAAATGATTATTCACCATATGTGAATAAGAGGTCATCTACCCAGCAGATGACCCAAGGTCTTGTCCATTTTCACGTCCAGTATAATGCCTTTAAGAGGATACCTTTAACTCCTTAGAGCTATGATTCTGATATCTATAAACAAACCCTTCATCATATACAAGTTGGACACCCAACGAACCGGTCTATAAGCTTACTATCTCTGAGACGCTTTAGCCATTAGAACATCAAAGTACACAAGTCATATATATGAAGCTGTCCATCTACTCAGGATCAAGGTTACTACACAATGAACGTCAAAAGTAGATCGATCCACTCAAAGCGGACTTCATAGACCAATCACGCTTTAGTCCCGGTCTAATATGTCACTACCAAGCAACATATCTATGTCTCTACTTGGGAGTCTATGTTTCGGACAGTCAAGACAAACCATCCCTACCATGGCTTTAGACAACATAATAGTCTTAATATGAGTTAGATGCTCGGTCCAACCCCATAGACTACATACCTTAGTTTAGACAGCTTACTTTAGAACATTGTCTTTTCGCATGCAAAAGTCCATTGAATGCAACGTTCTAACAGTTTTAACATAAGCAGTTAGTGAGCTATATTTGCTTACATTTACTTTAACATGTAAATAGAATAAGGACAAATAGCAATGTAATGAATAACCTCTATATTATAATTTTATCATCCAGTTCAAAATAAATACATCAAAAATGTCTTTCATACTTAGGGCATTTCCTAACAGTTACAGGTTTCTTACCTACAACATGAACATATTGGTGAGCTACAAGCTCAGTAAGTTCGAATATAAATACTAGAAATCATATAAATTCTAAATCATGAATATTAACTTTTATCATAAATAGTACTATTTATCATAAATAGTAACTTTGACTTTGAAGTAAATTGTAACATTGACTTTGACCAAGTACTATTTATGTCAACTTTAACTGGGAATACTATATGTAAAGTTAGTGCATGTTATGCTTGGTTATGCTCTCTTATGGCTTTCCATTTATTCTTAGGTCTTTATCTTTTATTATATTCTGGTTTTGGGCCCCATATTGGCCGTATCATTTTGCGCACATGAATGGGAGGGACTCTAGGGAGCTACCCACTGGCCAATCCTCCATAATCTGCCATAAGCCCGAAGCTATATCCTTGTAATGACCCCCATGTTCATGAAACATAATTACTATATAATCAGTAATTAAGTTAATGAATACAGTATAATTTTTCCAGTTTGAATGAATTAAACGGGTGAAGAAACGTTTAATTACTATTCATGTAGTGAAAGGGGCAACTAGGAGTGAGATCGGTTCACCTTAGTACATGTGATGTGCGTGTGAGACACGCAGTATCAAGAAAACCAGTCCAGATGACCATTTCTTGACACAGAATTGATGAGCTAGTCATCAGTATGCTCAGACTGGTTATCTGAGCATAATAGTGAAATTTTGTCAAATAAATATACAGTATCGAGAAAAATGGTCGAGATGGCATTTTCTTGACATAAAACTGATATATTTATAATCAGCATGCTTAATTTAGTTAATTGAGCACAGTACGTAAAATTTTGTCTGAAAGATACACAGGATTGGGAAAGGGGTCAAGACAACCTTTTCTCAGCTCAAAATTGATATATTTAGACTCAGAACCCTCAAACTGGTCAGTTGAGCACTAAAGGTGATTTCCGAGTCGGGATCACACAGATACATAAAAATGGTCTAGATGACCTTAAATGGACGTAAAACTAATAAATTTGAAATTAGCACGTCCAAATTAGTCAGGATAGACTGTGTTTAAAATTTCACACAAAAAAGTCTCGTTATACGTGTGCAGTATCAACACAGTGTAAGACACAACCGTAGTACAGTAAATAAATAGTAAACAGGCACAAAATAGGCTCATAGGTGCTACAACCCAATCTGGAATAATCAGAATAAGAATCGGATCAAGAAAATCCAATTTTCGGTCAACGATTAGAACATCGTCGAAAACTAAACTCTTGCCTTTTTTCTTCAGCCCAAAACCGTGAGCTTCACCTCCCTTAAACCAAAAATTTTGTTTTCAATTTCACATCAAACCTAGCTTGAATTGCATTTCCAATCTCAAGGCATCAACTAATCAAGGTAAGCTTCAAAATTGAAGCATTTTTCCTTGATTTTCCATAGAAAATCCGTGGGTTTGGAGTGTTGAAAAACAATGAAAAAAAATTATTGATTTGTTGATTCTATGATTGGTTTGATGTTGTAGTATTTAAAGCATGAATTAGGATTGAGAAACAAGCAAAAATTTTGCATGTTTCCCTGAAAATCTGTGGCTTCAATGGTGTGAAAAATGCACGAGTTTTGATGTTTTGATTTAGTATTTATGTTCATTCAATTATGTGTTGAATTAAGCATGAATTGGAATAAAGAAACAAGAAAATTTTGATGTAATTTTCTTGCTAAAACCGTGGGCATGAACATTAAGAAATGAGAAATTTTTAATGTTGAAGAATGTTGATAAAAACCCTAGGAAAGAAAATGAAATTTTCTATGTTTATGCATAAAATCCGTGGCTATAACTAGGGTTAGAATGCATGTTTTGTTAGGTTTTTGGATGTTGTTTTATACATTGGAAAACCTAAGAATGATGTGATGTGATGAAAAATTATTTAGATGTGGTTAATTAGTAAATCGAGGCTAAAATGAAAGAAAAATGTTATGGTTTTTGTTGATTTCTAAATGTTGAATCATGTGGAAAATTTTTATACAAAGTTTGAAAACTTTGTATAAAATAGGCCTCTGGTATAGTACATGGCAGGTATAAAGGTTCTGAGGCGTATCTAACGTTGGGAAACCTTAAAATATAAGCAGAAATGCTGTCGAAAATTCTAAAATCGGCTTAAGGGCATTTCGAGAAATGAGGGGTAAAAATATTGGAACTCGGGAAGGAAACCGAGACCCCTCTGTAAGTTAGGATTAGAAATGAAAAATCAACCCAAAAGGAATAGTAAACCGACCCCAAAATACTAAAATGCCTAAAATAGGAAAAAAATTCATGTTAGGGGTATTTTGGGAAACGAGAAAAAATGTAGGTCGGAATAGAAAACTCAAGCCTCTCGAGGACCAAGGGCCGGAGACGGGATAAATAATGTTTAATAAGTAGTGAAAGGGCCATTTGAGACTCCGAAACGCTCGAAAAATGAAAAAACAAACCTAGGTGACGGGTGAATAGTAACCGAGGGCTGGGAAAAAAGAAGTTGAGATTTGGTAGCAAATTAAGCTGTAAAATGATACGGAAACCTAGAAAATATTATTTTAAAATAATTAGACTCAGAAAAATTGGAAAAAAATGATAGAACGAAACAATTACGAACCCGAGACCCGTTAGGGGCAAAATGGTCATTTTGACCAAAAATTTCCAAAAAGGCTCGGAAAGAACCCTAAAAGACCTAGAATAACTTAGATAAAATTCTAAAACTAAAAATGAAGATTTTAGAGTTAAAATTCTAAAAATTTTGAGGAACACGGGCGTGTAGAGGGATACACGGCCATGTATAGGAAAAATTTTATAACCCGAGAGGTACACGGGCTTGAACATGGGCGTGTATCGAGCCGTGTGTTAGGAAATGCCCTAAGTATTAGAGACATTTTGATGTATTCATTTTGAACTGGATAATAAAATTATGCTTAGAGGTTATTCATTACATTGCTATCTGTCCTCGTCTTATTTACATGTTAAAGTAAATGTAAGCAAATATGGCTCACTGACTGCTTGTGTTAAAACTGTTAGAACGTTGCATGCAATGGACTTTTGTATGCGAGAAGACAATGTTCTAAAGTTAGCAGTCTAAACTATGGTCTGTAGTCTATGGGGTTAGACCGAGCATCTAACTCATGTTAAGACTATTATGTTGTCTAAAGCCTTAGAGGGGACGGTCTGTCTTGACTGTCTGGAGCTGGACTCCCAAGTAGAGACATGGATATGTTGCTTGGTGGTGACATATTAGACCGGGACTAAAGCATGATTGATCTACGTAGTCCGCTATGAGTGGATCAATCTGCTTTTGACGTTCATTATGCAATAACCTTAATCCTGAGTAAATGAACTACTTCATGTATATGACTTGTGTACTTTGATGTTCCAATGGCTAAAGCGTCTCAGAGGTAGTAAGCTTATAGACCGGTTCGTTGGGTGCATGACTTGTATACGATGAAGGGTTTGTTTGCAGATATCGGAATCATAGCTCTGAGGAGTTAAAGGTATCCTCTTAAAGGCATTATACTGAATGTGAAAATGGACAAGGCCTTGGGTCGTCTGCTGGGCGGATGACTTCTTATTCACATATGGTGAATAATCATTTTCTTGATTCGGTAGTATAATGGAACTTTAAGATAGCCTGATCAGTAGGATTAAACGGACTTTGACCTAAGGCTGATCATGGATATCATATGAGGGTTTTGCATATATGACAAGGTCATTGGATGGTAGCTCGTCACAGGCTTACGTAATACGGTATATAATTGGGAGTTCAGTTTCAGGTTTATAGTGGTGTGACTCTGAAATTAGTGATCATATGATTGAGTTGTTCGGTACAGAATGATGATCATATGGAATCACGGGAGCCCGATTATATATGTCCAATCAGTCCCTCTACTAGCTCCACATAATTCCTTAACGTTTGGCAAATTGATTTGTGTATGCTATTGGCTAGTTTATTATGCATGGATGGTGATGACACAGGATTAGGATGGTAGACAAGATTCTCTCCGGTTGGATTCAGATTTTGTTTTGGATAATAGAGTACACAATTATTCGAACTCCAAATAAAGTTGCCATGATTTTATTTGAGATTGGATTGGAGTTGTAGAAAATTATCCATGAGAACAAGAATATGAAACACAACCGTTTTGTGGAATTTGAAATTTGAATTTTGAAATTTGAAATTTGAATTTTGAAATTTGAAATTTGAAATTTGAATTTGAAATTTGAATTTGAAATTTGAATTTGAAATTCGAATTTGAAATTTGAATTTGAAATTTAAATTTGAAATTTGAAATTTGAAATTTGAAATTTGAAATTTGAAATTTGAATTTGAAATTTGAATTTGAAATTTGAAATTCAAATTTTGAATCACAGTCCAAGTAGGATTCGAATTTGTTGTGGAAAATCCACAAGGTTTGAAATTCGAATTTGAGTTGGATTTGGAGAGGATAATCTTGTTAGAATCCTACTTGAATTTTGAATCCAAATCCCAACAAATAAGGGACGAAATTTTGAGGATAATCCTCATGAAAGATTTCGGATTTTGTGGATAAGATTCAAGGGAATATTCAAGCTTCAATCCTAGTTGAATTTGGTTTCTCTCTCCTCCCAAAAGTGGCCGAAATTTTGGATCCCTAATCCTAGGAAATTCGGTTATTTTTGGATAAGGTTAAGATGAGATTTTGCTTGAGAAATCCTAGTGGAATTTTGATTCTCCCTTATCCTAAAAGTGGCCGAAAATTTGGAGGATTTTCTCCTTGTGAATTTCGGATTTTTTGGTTGGAAAAGGGAGATAAAATTCTAGCTAAAATCTTGTTAAGATTTGGATTGGATTTATCTAGAAAAAACCGAATTTAATTGTGGAGATTCTCCCTTGGAAAATTCGGATTTTTTGGGTTTGGATAAGGGAAAATATCTTTTCTTAGTCCAATTCAAATTCAGAGATTCACCTCATGCAGGTCTATAAATAGAGGTCCTGCCACTCCAGTTCTCTAAGACCACAGACTCTCAGGTGAGCAGGCTTATTGTTGCACAGCTCATCGTGACAATAAAGTTCTTTAGAGATCTGGGTGGTCGGAAGAAGACTAGCAGTGCTAGCATACCGATCGAGGTTCAGAGTGCCCACACACTCAGCCATTCGGGAATTGGAGAATAGTAGAGAAGGCTAGTTGGTTGAAGCCTCCGGTCATTCTCCTCCTGTTCATTGGCGTCCTTGAGGTATGAGTTTTAATTGTTGTTGATTTATTATATATGGCATCATGAGATATTTAACGATCTTAAAATTTTTATTGTTCCGCTGCGCCACTCTGATACGTTTTTACCGGTTTATTTTCCTACACCGTGTACAGTTAGACGGTTAAGAAAGAAAATAACATGGCTGTGTAGAATAGACCCAAGAGGTACACGGGCTGGAACACGGGCGTGTTGCAGACCGTGTACCACAAACAAAATTTAAATGTGTAGAATTGTTAAGTGAAAAAAATGTATATTTAAAGTGATAATTAAAACATGGTATTAACAGACAATATTATGTCTGTAGGAACCCAAAATAGAGATAGAACTGCGGAGGAGTTCCGGAAGTGGACACTAGCGCAGTATTGGTAAGTTCAAACATTTTCGTGTCTACAACATGAAATACTGTGTTGATCTATTTTGTACTGGGTGTGCACTAGATATAAAATCTTATAAGCATTTGGGGATTAGTTAGAATAACATATCCCAAATAACGAAAATTAGTAAGACCTACGGGCAATGGAGGATAGTGACCTGGAGGTGACATATAAGATCACTTGGTCAAAACTATAAATTAAAATATGGTAATGAAACCATTAAGGCGTACCACCCTTCCAACATAGTGGTGGAGGTTTGTTTAAATCCTACAGGGTTATCAGGACTGTGGAGGCCGATATTCTAAGGTCGTTCCTTAGACTCTCCCAGTCAGTGCGCAAATAATCATCGGTACTGCCATAAACAGAGTTCTAAACTAGAAATCAAATAGAGAATAAACAATCAATAAAATGATAAAAATTATAATTGAGCATAACCGAAGTTTACGTTAGAGTAATGTAAATTCGGTTAGGATATGTGAATAGTAACCAGTTAGGGTAAAGTGAATAGTAACCAGTTAGGGTAACTGATACTATTCATCGGTCAAAGGTCAAAGTTACTATTTATGGTGAATAGTCTATTCATAGGAGATTAAGTTTTTAGTGTTTTTGAATCAATATGATTCTTACTATGTATGTTTGAATTTACTGAGCCTGTTAGCTCATCAGTTTGTTCATGTTGCAGGTAAGAAACCTGTCCAGTAGAATTCCTAGATGGCGGCAGGATGCAAGCGTGTTAAGGGGATAGGGAACTCACCATGGACTTGGTCCTACCATAAGTTTTCCGCTGAGCTTTTTGAGTCAAAGAAAATATGTTGAAGATAAAATATACAGTACATATATATAAAATATATGTTGTATAATATATTGTACTTATTTAAGACATAGAAAAGCCAGTATTATATTTTACATCGCTTTCTTACTTGGTATTCGTAAGAAAAAGTATGTATTAAAGAAAAAAATTTTATGGGCGAAAATTTAGGCCTCGGTATTTAAGAATTATGAGCAAAAGAGTTTAAAACTGATGACTCGGATTCGACGCACGAACAGTCTTGGTCAGCCATAGAGTCGATTCATGACGGTTGCGGGTGGTTGGAATTAGGGGAGGTCACAAGAAGGCTAGTTGGTTAAAACCCTCCAGTCATTCTCCTCCTACAGTTTGACGTCCTCTTGAGGTATGAGTTTTATTGTTGTTAGTTTATTATATATGGCATCATGAGATATTTAACAATCTTGAAAAATTTTTATTATTCCGCTGCGCCACTCTGATGTGTTTTTACCGATTTTATTCCTAAAATACATACTTAACATATTGTAAAAACATCATTTTAAATTCATTTGATTCATGCCGTAGGCGGAGTTGCATTTACCTAGTTTGCAAGCCAACACATACTCTCGCCTTTATCAACTTACATGTTACTACCTGTTATCAATAACAAACCTCACTAATATTGGTCGCTGAGTCACTAGTATCGTTAGTAACTAATATATGGTACCCATTGCTGTCGGTACTAACTCACTCTCTCACTCTTGAGAGTTTACTTCTCTATATGTGGTTAATTAATTTATTACCCAATAAATTAATTAAAGTCGTTCTTAGGTCACCATTATTGTTAGTGACTGTAACTTGTGTTTCTATGTGGTACCGAGGCCCATCGGTACCCCATTGACCTACTTTGGGGACATGGCATCTAACTTCCATCATGTTTGATTCATTGTCTTCTTGATAGATTAATCATTGTTCCTCACAGTGTTGTTCAAAACACAGTCCTTGACTGGTTGACTAATCAGTCAACTGACCGGTTACCTTGCGTGTCGTTAACTAGGTAGTCTATAGGTTATGATACGTAAACTTGGTATAGTAATCGACTGAGTTACTTTGCTTATTTGGATGTGGCAGCCTACCGGGCTACTATGGCTTATTTGGTGTGGTAGCCTGTCGGGCTACCAACACTATTTTGGTTATTTAAGAAAATCATCTAGGTTGCCTTATAAAATTTTTGGAAAATTCTTTGTTTTGAAACCGTCCCCTTGCCACCTCGTTGGAAGGTGGGGGACGTTTTATTAAAACCATATTTTTATTTTAAAGTGTGTAGAACACATTTTGGTGTTATATTTTAAGGATGGTTTTTGAACCATTTTCAAAAACTGTTTTGAAACTTGATCGAAACAACTTTGTTTTAAATTTGACGAACATGAAATTTTTCATCCTTGACGAGATGAACAATTTTTGTATTCACCTCGGAGCTCAAATCTAACTCTAACGGCTCCTAAACTCATTGAACCCGTGGCCACTGTGTCCAATTTTTTGTAAAAGTTCCAGTTTTACGTCATTTTAAAAATAGCTCTGTTTGAGGCCCGAAACGGCCAAATTTTTAAAACACGCTTAAGTTGTCTTAAAGGTTCAATGAGATCTACAACTTTTGTATTAAGCCTAAAGTCTGGTTCAGACTCTAAGTAGTCCATTTTATAACAAAACCAGAGACTAATTCTGGGTTTGGATTTTCAGTCCCAGTTTTGGACACCGAATGAAAACCACTCGAAAAACCTATCGTAGCTTTGTTTTTGGCCAAAACCTATTTGATCCAAAAACGTCCAAATCAAAATTTTCTTAAAACTTCATGTTTCACTAAGTCCCAAATTCAGACCCTAAGGGGGTCAAAATGGCCAAAATTTGTGGCCTTTTTCTGGTGACAGATTGTGTCCAGCCACTTTTCTAAATGTTCATGCATCACACATACTCACATCCATTCGTAGAAAATATAAACACAACCACACAATGACAAACTTAAAAATGGAAAGCTAAGGCTCAAAATAAACTTATTACAACCCATATGCATAAACAAATACACATAAATCCCTTGATCAAAATCTTAAAATCAACTAACCACAAGAGGGGGTTTTCGGTTTTTACCTCTTGTTCTTCAAACCAAGCACAATTTCGAACCATGGCTTGATGACCAAAATGGCCATGTGATTCTTGGTGAAAAAGGGGTCAATTATATGCTAGGAAAACACCAAAAAATATTTCTCTTGATATCAACTCAAAACCATAACTAAAAACCATAAAGATTGGTTTCAAAAACTCACCCTTTGATGAACTTAGAATTACTTGGAATGAATCCTCCTAGCTCAAGCTTGAAAGGGGTTAAATTTTGGTAACGTTTGGCTGTGCTTTTGGCTTGAAAAATGGAGGGTTTTGGGCCTTGGAACAATCAGCAACAGCAAGAGAAAGAGAGAGAAAAAGAGTTATGATTTTTGGGGTGTGAAAAGGAAAGACTAAAACCTAAAGTCATGCCCACCCTTTTATAGACAAATTCTAATCAAACTTAACCAACTTTAAGCTCAATTAATCAAGCCAATATTAGGCTAATTTAGGGATAAATTTCTACCCATTTCAGCCCTTAGGAGCCGTGGGAGCTGCTGCATTGAATAGGGGGAAATAAACAATGTTTTCTTGATGACATGTAATGGAATGTGGTGGAAAGCTTGAATTTTTAATTCAAGTGGTGTCATAACTTGTCCAATTTTTTATTGCTACCTTTTTGGGGTTTTTGTGCAACAAAACCAGCTGGTTTCTAGCCAAAGCACATGGTTTTGAAGGCCAAAATTCATCTGCATTTGGTTCTCTTTACAGTCTAGTTTCTGTCGTTTGATATCTGACCCTTTCTCGGCAGTGTTCTAGTTTTCATTCAGAATTGGATTTTCTGAATCTGATTTTTGCACTGATCAATCCTATTCGATTTATACTGTCTAAGAGCCCATTCAATACCAGTTTACTATTCATCTCCTATACTATGGTTATGTCTACACTGTGTTGTCCTTTCACACGCATATCATGGCGTTCTCAGGTGAAATTTCAAGCACAGTTTCTCTTGACTGATTTGGGCATGCTGATTTCATTTTTATCAGTTTTACATCTGTTCGGGGTCGTCTGGACCAGTTTTCAGGATCTATGTGATCCCGCCTTGAAAAAAATGTCAGGTACCTGATTGACTAATTTAGGCGTCCTGAGTCTAAATATATCAGTTTCGGGGCAAGAAAAGGTCGGCTTGACCGTCTTCCCGATATTGCGTATCTCTTAAACTAAAATTCTCATTTTATGCTCAATTGACCAGATTGAGCCTACTGACTTTTAATATATCAGTTTTAGGTCAGATTAAAGCCGTCTTGGCCATTAATCGGACATTGCGTTTTTCACTATTCACTATTCATCGTTCTAGCTTAACTGACTAGTCTGAGTGTTTTGACTCCGATTTTGTCAGCCTCTGGGTGAGAAGAGGTCATTCGGACCATTTTCTCGATACCGTACCCTTGCTAGGGTTACTTATCGCTATTGTGCTCAGGTGTTCGGTCCGAGCATTCTGGTGATTTGTTCGCCAGTCTTGTGTCAAGAAATGGTCGTCCAGACGAGTTTCCTGACACTGCGTGTCTCATACACTCATACACATAATAGGGTGGATCGAGTTCACTGTCGGTCGCCCCTTTTACTGCATGAATAGTACTTATGCAGCACCGTACCTGTTTAATCTATTTAACTGGAAATTATACTATATTTTTCAACTTAATTACTCATTACATAGTAATTAGGTTTCTTGCATTTTGAGAGTCTGTATAGCGGCTCTCTGCTCATTACACGGCCTTCTACATGGGTTCTAACACGGGCGTGTTCACATAACATGGGTGTGTTCACACAACATGAGCGTGTATTGTCCGAACACGGGCATGTACTAGTTGAGCTTGCTCAACACGGCCATGTCTTGGAACACGTTTATTTACCCGAGCACTATACGGCCACTTACACGGCCGTGTACCCTGTAGGAAATAAATCGGTAAAAACGTATCAGAGTGGTGTAGCGGAACAATAAAAATTTTTCAAGATTGTTAAATATCTTATGATGCCATCTACAATAAACCAACAAAAATTTAAACTCATACCTAAAGGACGCCAATCTGCAGGAAGAGAATGATCAGAGGGCTTCAACCAACTAGTCTTCTTTACTATTCTCCAATTCCCGAATGGCTGAGTGTGTGGGCACTCTGAACCTCGATCGGTATGCTAGCACTGCTAATCTTCTTCCGACCACCCAGATCTTTAAAGGACTTATTGTCATGGTGAGTTATGCAATAATAAGCCTGCTCACCTGAGAGTCTGTGGTCTGAGAGAACTGGACTGGCAGGACCTTTATTTATAGACTTGCATGAGGTGATCCTCTGAATTTGAATTGGATTAGGAGAAGATTTTGTCCATTATCCATCCACAAAATCTGAATTTTCTTTGCGTTATCCAACCATAATGAATTCTGCCACTTTACAGATTTTTCATTCAAAATTCAAATAGGATTTTAACTAGAATTTTATCTCCTCATTCCCTCATAAAAAACCAATTCCCCTTTATGCCAAAAACATGACTAGATTCGGTCATTAAAGTGTGAGGAGAATCAAAATCCAAATAGGATTTTCTAGCTTGAATTTTATCTCATCCTTATCCAAATAAAACCGAAAATCTCCTTGAGATTTGCCCTCAAAATTTCAGTCACTTTTAGGGAGGAGAGAGTCTAAATTTAACTGGGATTGAAACTTAAATTTTTCCCTGCATCCTTATCCACAAAAACCGAAAATATCTTGGAGGATTTTACTCAACAAAATTCGACCAAGTTAGTTAGGATTGGGATTCAAAATTAAAGTAGGATTCAAACAAGATTTTCCTTTTCATAATCCAACTCAAATTCGAATTCTAGCCTTGTGGAATTATCCACAAAGAATTCGAATTCCACGATTCAAAATTTGAATTTCAAAATTCAAAATTCAAAATTCAAATTCAAAATTCAAAATTCAAAATTCAAAATTCAAATTTAAATTTCAAAATTCAAATTCGAAATTCAAATTTAAATTTCAAATTCAAGTCTCAATTCAAAATTCAAAATTCAAATTTCAAAATTCAAATTTCAAAATCCACAAACAGTTGAATTTCAAATTTTTGCTCTCATGGATAATTTTCTACAACTCCAATTTAATCTCAAATAAAATCATGGCAACTTTATTTGGAGTTCGAATAATTGTGTACTCTATTATCCAAAACAAAATCCGAATTCAACCAGAGAGAATCTTGTCCACCATCCTAATCCTATGTCAACACCATCCATGCATAATCAACTAGCCAATAGCATACTCAAATCAATTTGCCAATCGTTAAGGAATTATGTGGAGCTAGTAGAGGGACCAATTGGACATATATAATCGGGCTCCTGTGAATCCATATGATCATCATTCTTTATCGAACAACTCAATCATATGATCACTAATTTCAAAGTCACACCACTATAAACCTAAAACTAAACTCCCAATTATATACCGTATTACGTAAGTCTGTGACAAGTTATCGTCCAATGACCTTGTCATGTATGCAGAACCCTCATATGATATCTATGATCAGCCTTAGGTCAAAATCCGTTCAATCCTATTAATTAGGCTATCTTAAAGTTCCATTACACTACCGAATAAGAAAATGATTATTCACCATATGTAAATAAGAAGTCATCTACCCAACAGATGACCCAAGATCTTGTCCATTTTCACATCCAGTATAATGCCTTTAAGGGGATATCCTTAACTCCTTATTAGAGCTATGATGCCAATATCTGTAAACAAACCCTTCATCGTATACAAGTCATGCACCCAACGAACCGGTCTATAAGCTTACTTCCTCTGAGACGCTTTAGCCATTAGAACATCAAAGTACACAAGTCATATACATGAAGTAGTTCATCCACTCAAGATTAAGGTTACTGCACAATGAACATCGAAAGCAGATTGATCCGCTCATAGCAGACTACGTAGATCAATCACGCTTTAGTCCCGGTCTAATATGTCACTATTAAGCAAAATATCTATGTCTCTACTTGGGAGTCTATGCTCCAGACAGTCAAGATAAACTGTCCCCACCATGGCTTTAGACAACATAATAGTCTTAACATGAGTTAGATGCTCGGTCTAACCCCATAGACTACAGACCTTAGTTTAGACCGCTTACTTTAGAACATTGTCTTCTCGCATACAAAAGTCCATTGCATGCAATGTTCTAACAGTTTTGACACAAGCAGTCATGGAGCCATATTTGCTTACATTTACTTTAACATGTAAATAGAATGAGGACAAATAGCAATATAATGAATAACCTCTATATATAATTTTATTATCCAGTTCAAAATAAATATATCAAAATGTCTCTAATGCTTAGGGCATTTCCTAACATACCCAACCGTGTTACATTACACGGCCATGTTCACTCACATGGCTTCTCACACTTATATAGTCCGATCGGTACACAGCTTCTTACACGATCGTGTTCCTCGAATTTGCACTAAAAGGCATCAAACTAAATTTCTCATTATATAGAATTTAGGTTACATGAGTATGGGGGTCCTTACAACCTACCCCCCTTACAAAATTTTGTCCTCAAAAATTAGAATAGTTGTGGGAAGTTTCTTTTCATATACTCTTCCCGTCTCCATATGGCTTCTTCTATGTTGTGATTCTGCCACAACACTTTTACAAGTGGTATAACCTTATTCCTAAGTACTTTGTCTTCTTTGGCTAGGATTCGCACGGTTTCTCATCATATGTTAGATCGGCATGCACTCCGTGCAGTCTCACTAGCTGAGCTTCATAAATTTCTACTAGTCTTCCTACTGAGTAGCTCACTTCCATGGTTAAAAAATTGAGCTGATTTTGTCAATCGATCTACAATTTCCCAAATTGTGCCATTGCTGCTTGACGTTCTTGGCAATCCATCTACAAAATCCACCATAATCTACTCCCATTTCCACTCAGGCAGCTCATTTTTTTGTAGCTCTCCAGCAGGTCATTGATGTTCTACTTTAATCCTCTAGCATGTGAAGCATTTTGGCAACGAACTTGGCAACGTCGTTTTTCATTCCCAGCCACTAAAAACTCTTTTTTAAGTCCTTGTACATCTTATTTACTCCTGGATGTACTGAATATTACGTTTCATGAGCCTCCGAAAGGATCCGCTTCCTGAGTTCCTCATCATTTGGAACACACACTCTATCTCTGAAATAGAGTATGCCATCCTTAGATACTCGAAATTCTGAACTCTGGTCCTCCATGGCTTCCTTTTTGGGCTTATTTAGGGTCAAATCAAGGTCCTGACTGACCTTAATTTCCTCTAGGAGTGTTGATTGGGGGTCATCTTAGACAATCTTCCTGTCAAAAACTCGATTTCACTGCTGTGTAGTCCCTTTTGTAGTGCTTCTGGCAAGGCACGTACAACCATAAGCAATGAGGAGTGCTCTCTACTCAGCGCATCAGCCACCTTGTTGGCTTTCCCTAGATGGTATAGGATTTCACAGCCGTAATCCTTCACCAGCTCTAGGCATCTTCGCTGCCTCATGTTGAGACTCTGGTGGTCCATGTTAATTTTGCACTTGATATCATCTAGGTAGTACCTTCGTATCTTGAGTGTGAAAACTACTACTGCTAGCTCCAGATCGTGCGTAGGGTAGTTCTTCTTGTGGTCCTTGGGTTGTTGTGAAGCATATGTGACCACTTTACCACTCTACATTAACATGGCTCCTAACCCGATCTTGGTTGCATTGCTATAAATCATGAAGCTTCCCTGACTAACATCCAAATTAATCAGTGTTAGAGCACTCGTGAGTCTCCGTTCAGTTCCTGAAAGTTCTCTTCACACTCATCGACCCACTAATACCTCTTTCCCCTTCTTGGTAAGCGCTCAAGGTGGAGCGGCTAGCTTCGAAAAGCTTCAAAGAAGCACCGGTAATATCTTGCTAAGTCTAGGAAACTGCGGATCTTCGTCATGTTTCCTCAGAGTTAGTCACATGCTAACTGCCTTAATTTTCACTAGATTGATTATTACTCCCTCTTTGGAGACCACATGGCCTAGAAAATGGACTTCTTCCAGCCAAAACTCGTACTTGGAGAACTTGACATACAATTGATGGTTCTTTAATATTTGCAATACTATCCTCAATTGTTCTTCATGCTCCTCATTTCGTCTTGGAGTATAATAGTATGTCATTGACGAACACGATGACAACCTTATTCCAAAGTCCTTGAACACCTGGTTCATGAAGGCTATTGGAATGTTTGTCAATACTAGCCTTGTCATTACTAACTATAATGACTTGAGGCTCATACATATTCATCTATTCGCCTTTACTGTAGTAGTTGGGGGTCTCCTCCTCTTCATCATCACCTATCTCCTCATCCTCAGGATGAGCGTCAGGAAGGTCCTCATCATCATCGTCGTTAACCTCCACCTATAGAAGGTATTCAGGAGACGAAGGGGTTGGTTCAGGTTCTTCCATGGCTCTGATGTCCTCAAGTGCTCTTAGCTGATGCTCGGCCTTGGTTTTATCATGAGCCTTCTTCAACATGTGTTGTAGAAGTCCATATCAGTTTTCTCGTGGTGCACAGTGTACTTTAGAATTACGTCACTGAACATTGGCTGTAGTCTCTCAGTCCGATGAGCAAATCCTCGTATGTCTGCTACTCTAGGGAACTTAGGTAGTTTCATTCCCCCGCTTGCCCAATAAGAAAAACTGGGGCTAATACTAGACTCCTCTCAGAGATTTGCTTGATCGTGGTATGGTGAAAATCGACCCAGTTAAGAGCTCATCCTGGTCACAAGAATCCCAATGCACACGAGAGTATCTCCCTGAAAGATATCAACAGCCATTAACACTTAGTTATCCTGATCAATGGTGTATAATTGGGGAATCATCTTGGTAGCACAAAACTAGTCCTGACATTCCCATGGAGTGTAGGAGTACTGTTTGTCACTCAAAACTTAGTGGACAACTAGCCCTGAAGATCGATACCACTTGGCAGCAATCCATGTTCCTACTCTGAGCAGTTCTTTAGCATTACATGGTCGTGATTTTATGTGTAGTGATCTCAACATCTCTTCTGACTCTTTCTTTTTTGGTCGCACTCTAGTCACATGTGAAAATATTATATCTAAGCCTTTGGGCGAAACTGCACTGCTTTTTATATCGTTTTAAAAGTACATAACTTTAGTCTATTGGGAGTGGTAAATACTTCCAGGTACATAGTCTTAAAAGGACATGCTAGGTTAGATCTAGCGGGGGTAAGCTATTGCTTCCCATAATACATATATACGCGCCTAAGAAAAGGTTCTACCTTAGTTGTCTGGGGCTTCCAGTCTGCCTTGTGCTATTGAAGGGCCTTCAATTCTAGTTTGGATAGTGTGGAGTTGATTATTTGTGCGACGAGCTGGATTCTGTGTGATGATCAGGAAATATTCAGTATCAAGAAATTGGTTAAAATGACATTTTCTTGATATGAAACTGATATATTTAGACTCAGGATGCCCAAATTAGTCAATCAGGCACCTGACACGTTTTTCGAGACGGGATCACACAGATCCTGAAAACTGATCGAGATGACCTCGAATGAAGTTGAAACTGATAAATTTGGATTCAGCACGTCCAAATTAGTCAGTATAGCCTATTTGTATGCTCAAATTAGCTAATTGAGCAAAAAGGTAATTTTTGATCGAGAATTCACAGTACCGGAAACTGGTCAAGATGACCTCAGATGAAAATAAAACTGATATATTTGGATTCAGGACGTCCAAATTAGTCAGGATAGCCCATGTTGAAATTTTGGGCGAAGAAGTATATAAAGGGCGAAAAATCAGAAATGTAAGAAATAAGCCCATAACTTTCTCTTATTTTCTCTTTCCACCCCTTACCCGAAAATGAACAGTAACCGACCATCAGAAACGGTGTCCGTTTTCGACACCGCCGGTGTCATCGGAAAGCTCTCACCGAGCTGAGTCCAACGGTGGGTCGACTCGACGGAACAGCCGCCGCACGCCGCCGCACGCGCCGCTCGAATGCCGCCGGAGCCGAGAAATTCGATCGCCGATATCTCCTCCGTCCGGCCACCGTTTGCCACGAAACTGGTCCCAAAAGTTTCGTGGTGAAGAGAGGAGCAAAACCCATGCCACCGATTGCCTCAACACCGACGGAATCGAGCCGGCCAAGCTTCGAAAAAGTCGGTGAAACGCCGCCGTGGAGCCGCCGTCGAAACGCCCGATTCCGGCCGAGTTGAAGTGCGCCGTTGGTGCAGAAATGACCGCAGGGCTGAGAGGAGCAAAAGCCCTCAACCAATTTTGGGAAAAAGGTCCGGCACGGCGGAGTTCCACCGTCGCCGCCGTGACCGTGGTTTTCGAGGGAATTTTCCGACGATAGGGGCCTCCAAACATGAAATTGAGGTCACCAATGGATTCCTCTCGTCGAGTTCTTCAAGATGGGCTACTCATTTGCCACCGTCGCCGCCGTCACCCGCCGGTCAACGGCGGTCAACGCCGGTCAACGGCGGTCAACGCCGGTCAACGGTGACCGGAGACAAAAAATCTAAGAATGGCCCGTTGGCCTATTTTCGATGTTCCGGACACATCCGCGACGTCAGAATTGCAAGACGGAGTCTCAAAGGCAAAGAACGGAGAATTAAAGTTTGTCCGCACGAAATCGAACAGTTCGTTCGATCGCCAGTGGAACGATTCCAGTAGTGACTTCGGTCCCTCCATTCCTGAAATTAATGTTTTTGGAATGAGAATATATGAATTATGTATTCTGGAATGTGAAATTGTAAGAAAATTTGGACTATGTGTATGAAAAATAGTCAAATGAGAAAAAGTGAAAAATGTAAAGATTTTTACGTAAAAAGTTGAGTTTTTACGTAAAAATATAGGCTCTGGTATAGTACGTGGTAGAATAGAACGAGGTTAGATGGTTTCGAGGCGTTTCCTAAACGTCGGGAATCCAAAAATTAAGCAGAAATGCTGCCGAAATTTTGAAAACGGCACAAAAGAGTATTTTAAGAACCGAAGGGTAAAAACGTGGTCGGGATGGAAACCTGAGCCCTTTCGGTGACCTAGACCCGAGAAAGAGCATTAACGCTCGAGGGTCAGAATAGTACCACCCGAGGGTCGGTAAATAGTAAACCAAGAAATTATGGTAAATAAGTGCCAAAGCTAAGTTGCGAATCAAAGAAAAGTAAGGTTATAATGAGAAAAATCCCATTAGGGGCAAAATGGTAATTTTGCCAAAAGTTCAGGGTAAAATAGTAATTTTACCAAAAGTTAGCAGAAAAGTTATAAATTGGATATTAGATCCTTAAATTTATGATCGAGAAATGAAACGTAGAATTTTTACGTTTTATTAAGTTTTATACATGAAAGAAGCATAGAAAATAACCGTTATTATTTCGGTTATAGGGATCCGCGCCAGACAATATGAAGAGACGTCTGCGGACCAAGGAAGCGAGAAAAGAGATGCTAGCAAGTATTTGTAAGTTCAAACATTTAATTGACTGCAACATAAATGAACTGGACATGTTATGTGCTATGTGTTCTATGTAGTAAGTTCGAATACTTAATTGACTGCAATATGAATAGACTATTATGTCTAAGTATGATATGTGGTAAGTACAGACATTTAATTGTCTGCTCACGAATGGACTTACCATAGAGTTGTGTTATATATATATATACATTTTAAGCTATTCAGTTTGTGACATGATACTAACATGTTCACGAGAATAGTAAGCAAGATCAGAAATAGAAAAGAGGAATAAGATAAGTCAGATAATAAGACTTAAAAGTTAAGGTTGGCGTACCGGCCTCCCCAGTTGTGAGGTTGCCAGATAGCCTCCACCCCAGAAGTGTGGCGCTGCCTCGTTAATAATGAGGTAGTTTATGGCTTAACTTCCTGCCTCCACCCCAGAAGTGTGGCGCTGCCTCGTTAATAATGAGGTAGTTTATGGCATGACTTACTACCTATAAGGTCAGTAGTCCAGAGATGACCTTAGGGTTGATCGGTGGGTCGCTCCCCTGATCCTCTATTGGTCTGTGCACACTAGGGACGTCCAACCACGGGCCCACAAGTGAAAGATTAAGCAGATAAAGCAAAGAAAAGAAGAGAAAGTAAAGTTTAGTAAAGAAAAGCTAAGAAAAACTAGAAGAGGAAAGAATGAAAGTAAACAAGCATAATGCCACTAATATGTGTGCATATGCTTAGCAAGAAAAGAAAAGAAGAAGAAAAGTATGACATGAAAGAAATAATGAAAGCAAACAAGCATAATGCGACTAACATATGTGCATATGCTATGTTATGCATAAATTGATATGCATAAGTCAGTTATACAATTTTAAGTGTATCTGTGATGTTTAAGCATACATTAAGTATGCTGTGTTTAAGTTGATATGTGTATACAATATTTTGTATAATGTTGAGTATGTTATGCTTAAGATGTTAAGCATACATCCTGTATGTTATGTTTAAATTATGTTCTGCTAAAAGAACGTTGAGGATTGTTCTCTCAATGTTAGAATATGTTATATATGAAGTTGAAAGTAAAGTATAAGGTATGTTCATGTTCTGATGCCACAGTTGGTATCAGACATGTTCTGTCCAAAAGGTATGAGTTAGTATTTTGTCATGAATGTATGTTTGAACTTACTGAGCCTGTCGCTCACAAGTTTGTTTATGTTGCAGGTAAGCATCCTACACGAAGATAAGACAAGTGATGGATGACAGATGGAATCTGCATGTGCCAAGGGACTGGGTGAGGGTTATGGTACTACTATGAGTCTTCCGCTGAGCTGTTTAAAAGAGTATTAAGATGATGTTTTATAATGTAAATGAAGTTAAGGCAATGTAAAATATTTATTATAGTAAATGTTTTACGACGGTACAGTTTCCAAGTAAAGTTTAAGAAAAGAAAAAAAAAATTTATTCCATATTTTTATGTTCAAATGGGAAGTAGAGTAAGCATGTTAAAGAAAGTATGTTAAAAGTAAGATACCAGCTATTACAGATGGTATCAGAATAAGTTAGAAACAAGTTGAAAGTAAGTTACCGACGACCCAAGTGGTTACAGTCTATTGCAATTGGCAACAGTGGCTGACTGTAATAGTACTGTTTAACCCTACGTAGGGCGGGCCGTCACATTCTGTTGATTCTGCGGGTTGGAATAACAGTCTCTCGCATAGTGGCCTTCCTTGCCACAAATGAAACAGCTACTTGTTCCTTGGCGACATTCTCCTGGGTACCTCCTTCTGCATTTTGGGCACATCGGGTGTTTGTTGTCATCTCTTCCCTGGTCGTTTCTCTTCTGAGGGAAGTCCTTTTATGAACCTTGGTTGCCCTGATTCCCTTTCCTCTTATTGTTGTTGTGGGACTACCTGCTATTTTGGTTGGTCCCCACGTTCTGCCTTCTCTCTTGAGATTTTGGGTTTTGCTTCCCTTGTGTCAGCTTGTTTGGGGTTCTTTCCTCCCTTCAAGCTTTGTAGATCTAAGCCCTTCTCTCTTTGTCTTGAGCCAACTAATACTCAACTCGGAAGGCTCGGCTGACACATTTTGCCATTGTTACGGGCCCATGGCTACCACTGCAGACTTGGACGGCGATGTCCGTCCTAAACATTTTCAGCATCCTCTTGACCTTCTCCTTCTCAATCGGTACTAAGTCTGGACATAGTCGAGCCAGCTGCTCGAATTTTATTACTGCCTCCATGACAGTCATGCTTCCCTAGCGTAGATTATTGAATTCATCTTGTTGCACTGCCAAGGCCTCATCGTTAAAGTACATCTCTTTGAATTCATCGATGAAGTCTACCCAGTTCATTTCATTGATGTTTCTTCTGATGGCCACGGTCTTCCACCATTGGCGAGCTCCCTTGCTTAAGGCAAGGGATGCACACAATACCTTCTCCCTCTCCGTCAACCCTACGAGGTCTAAGATGACCTGGATGTCAGTCAACCAGTCGTCGGCCTCTGTAGGGTTTATGGTTCCTTCAAACTTTCGCACTTTCAGGCACCGGAATTGCTCATAGACGTCATCTTCTCTAGGAGATGGCACAAGAACATTGGCTGTTACGGGAGCAGCCACGGTTGATGGCGCTGGAGTCGCTTGGTTTGGAGGATCCGCTTACTCTATGGGAGTATCAGGGGCTACTGGAGCCTTTTGGACTGGTACTCTTGTCATTTGAGGTGCCTGAGGCTATTGGTTTAATTGCTCCCTGAGCTGAGCGAGTTCTTATTGCTGATTCTCCATCATCTCTCGCATAGCTGCGAGCTGCTCCATTAATTCATCCTCCTGGGATGCTTGGTTTGTCTGTGTACGTGTTCGAACCATTTTGTCCTTTGGAACCCTCGTCCTCTGGTGGGGCTCTACTAGCGTAGCCTATACTGATGCAACCATAGTTACACATTATGACTTACGTTGACTTACACATTAATACTGTAAAATAAAAACTAACTTAATTGGACAGATGAGGCAGGCATGCGACGATGTGAGGTAAGGTGGTAGGATAACCGCTCTGATACCAATTGTGACGTCCTATGCCCTGAGTGGTCCGGACCGTCACTTAAAAACTACTACTACAACTGATACTTATACTTTCTTGCAAAGTATTGATACTTACTTAAAATCTATTTACTTAGATACCCTAATTTTAGGGATATTTTTTGGTTATATACGTATTCACTATTCACATACGTATACTTTAAATATGCATCGTCTAAACATTTGGGAGTTCAATTACCCATACATACTTATAATACTGTTTAACTATTACTATTCAAAAATATTGTTTACTATTACTATTCAAAAATACTGTTTAACTGTTACTATTCCAAAAATACTATTTAACTGTTACTTTTTAAAAATGCTATTTACTATTACTATTCAAAAAAATACTGTTTAACTGTTACTATTTAAAAAAACTGTTTACTGTTACTATTTAAAAATACTAGTTACTCAAGCTGTACAGAAGATTTACTCACAGTGTATCCATAACCTTGCCCTCATATCCACCTCCGTCGTCATCATCGTCCATTTTTGTTTAAGCCGTAGGACGTTTACCTATAGCATGAAAACACTCCGTGAGCTTTACACGCAGTAAATACAACATGTTAACCACAAAACATGTTTAAAACATAGTACATACTTAAAACCATATAAGCATGTTATAACCAACACATCTCACTGAGACATTCCACATATTAGAACAACACATATCACTGAATGTAGAACATCATATACTGTGTCATAACAAACTGAATGCATAACAGAAACATCATGTATTGAATGCATCTTACTATACATGGAAGCATAGTGAACTACATCGTGAATAATGCATGGTCTGATTATGCTCATCTTATGCTTCAATGTTTTTTTTTTCTTATGTCTACTTAGGGCCCGTGTGTCAGTACCGAGTGCACATGGATCATCGGGAACACCCCTGATCCTGGGTCTTGGCCCATTATGGATATATTTTATGGCCTTGGCTTGTTATACATTATGAGCCTTAGCTGATTAGATTTTGTGGTCCTTGGCCCGTTATACTGACACCCTTATTCTCATCTTTCCTAATTCTTTATTTGATTGTGCCACAAACTCTACTAGGCCATCCCCTAATCTTACGCGATTGGGATTTATAGCACCTAATTTGTTCTTTCATCAATCTACTTGATTCTAAAACTATATGCTCTTATACATGCTGTGCAATAACATGTGCATGGTATACATACTTAACATACTGTAAAAACATCATTTTAAATTTATTTTATTCATGCTGTAGGCGGAGTTGCACTTACCTAATTTGCAAGCCAACACGTACTCTCGCCTTTATTAACTTATAGGTTACTACCTGTCATCAATAACACATCTCATTAATATTGGTCACTGAGTCACTAGTATTGTTAGTGACTAATATATGGTACCGATTGCCGTTGGTACTAACTCGCTCTCTCACTCTTGAGAGTTTGCTTTTCAATATGTGGTTAATTAATTTATTACCCAATAAATTAATTAATGTCATTCTTAAGTCACCATTACCGTTAGTGACTGTAACTTGTGTTTCTATGTGGTACCGAGGCCCATCGGTACCCCATTGACCTACTTTGGGGATTTGGCATTTAACTTTCATCGTGTTTGATTAATTGTCTTCTTGACAGATTAATCATCGTTCCTCACAGTGTTGTTCAGAACATGGTCCTTGACTGGTTGACCGATCAGTCAACTGACCGGTTATCTTACGCATCGTTAACTAGGTAGTCTACAGGTTATGATACATAAACTTGGTGTAGTAACTGACTGGGTTACTGTGCTTGTTTGGGTGTGGTAGCCTACCGGGCTACCATGGCTTGTTTGGTGTGGTAGCCTACCGGGCTACCCACACTATTTTGGTTATTTAAGAAAATCATTTTGGTTGCCTTATAAAATTTTTGAAAAATTCTTTGTTTTAAAACCATCCCCTTGCCACCCCGTTGGAAGGTGGGGGATGTTTTATTAAAACCACATTTTTATTTTAAAGTGTGTAGAACACATTTTGGTGTTATATTTTAAGGATGGTTTTTTAACCATTTTTGATAACTATTTTGAAACTTGATCGAAACGACTTTATTTGTAAATTTGATGAACATGAAATTTTTCATGCTCGATGAGATGAACAATTTTCATGTTCACCTCGGAGCTCAAATCTAACTTGAATGGCTCCTAAACTCATTGAACCTCTGGCCAATGTGCCCAGTTTTTTGTAAAAGTTCCAGTTTTATGTCATTTTAAAAACAGTTATGTTTAGGACCTAAAACGGCCAAATTTTTAAAACACACATAGGTCTTCTTAAAGATTTTGATGAGATCTATAACTTTTATGTTGAGCTCGAAGCCCAGTTCGGAATCTAAGTAGTCCATTTTTAACAAAACCCGAGACTAATTCTGGGTTCAGATGTTCAGTCCCAGTTTTGGACACCGAATGAAAACCACTCGAAAAACCTATCGTAGCTTCATTTTTGGCCAAAACCTAATGCAAAAACATCCGTATCAAAATTTCCTTAAAACTCCGTGTTTCACAAGTCCTAAATTCGAACCCTAAGGGGGTCAAAATGACCAAAATCTGTGACCTTTTTCTGAGGACAAATTGTGTCCAGCCACTTTTCTAAATGTTCATGCATCACACATACTCACATCCATTCGTAGAAAACGTAAACATAACCACACAACCACAAACTTAAAAATGGAAAGCTAAGGGATCAAAATAAACTTATTACAAACCATGTGCATAAACAAATACACATAAATCCCTTGATCAAAATCTTAAAATTAACTAACCATAAGAGAGGGTTTTCAGTTTTTACCTCTTGTGCTTCGAACCAAGGCTTGATGACCAAAATGGACATGTGATTCTTGATGAAAAAGGGGTTTGTTTTATGCTAACAAAACACCAAAAAATATTTCTCTTAATATCAACTCAAAGCCATAACTAAAACCCACAAAGATTGGTTTCAAAAACTTACCCTTGGATGAACTTAGAATGGCTTGGAATGAATCCTCCTAGCTCAAGCTTGAAAGTGATTAAATTTTGGTAACCTTTAGCTATGTTTTTGGCTTGAAAAATGGAGGGTTTTGGTGGTTGGAGCAGTCGGCAATAGGAAGAGAAAGAGAGAGAAAAAGAGTTGTGGTTTTTGGGGTGGGAAAAAGAAAGACTAAAACCTAAAGCCATGCTCACCCTTTTATAGGCAAATCCTAATCAAACTTAACCAACTTTAAGCTCAATTAATCAAGCCAATCTTAGGCTAATTTGGGGACAAATTTCTGCCCATTTCAGCCCTTGGGAGCCATGGGAGCTGCTGTATTAAAGGAGGGGAAATAAACAAGGTTTTCTTGGTGACATGTAATGGAATGTGATGGAAAGCTTGAATTTTTAATTCAAGTGGTGTCATAACTTGTCGAATTTTTTATTGCTACCTTTTTGGGGTTTTTGTGCAACAAAACCAGCTGGTTTATAGCCAAGGCACATGGTTTTTAAGGCCAAAATTTATTCGCATTTGGTTCTCTTCGTAGTCTAGTTTCTGCCGTTCAGTATCCGACCCTTTCTTGGTAGTGTTCTAGTTTTCACTTGGAATTGGATTTTCTGAATCCAATTTTTGTACTGATCAATCCTAGTCGGTTTATACTATCTAAGAGCCCATTCAATACCAGTTTACTATTCATCTCCTATATTGTGGTTGTGCCTACATTATGTTGTCCTTTTGCACGCACATCAAGGCGTTCTCGAGTGAAATTTCAGACACAGTCTCTCTTGACTAATTTGGACGTGTTGATTTTATTTTTATCAGTTTTACATCTGTCTGGGGTCATCTGGACCAGTTTTCAGGATCTGTATGACCCCGCCTCGAAAAACATGTCAAGTGCCCGATTGACTAATTTGGGCATCCTGAGTCTAAATATATCAGTTTCAGGGCGAGAAAAGGTCGTCTTGACCCTCTTCCCATTACTGCATATGTCCCAAACTAAAATTCTTATTTTATGCTCAATTGACCAGATTGAGCCTACTGACTGTTAATATATCAGTTTTAGGTTAGATTAAGGCCGTCTTGGCCATTAATCAGACACTGCATTTTCCACTATTCATTATTCATCATTTCTAGCTTAACTAACTAGTTTGATTGTTCTGACTCTGATTTTATCAGTCTCTGGGTGAGAAGAGGTCATTCAGACCATTTTCTTGATACCGTACCCTTACTAGGGTTACTTATCGCTATTGTGCTCAGATGTTCGGTCTGAGCGTTTTGGTGATCTATTCGCCAGTCTTGTGTTAAGAAATGGTCATCCAGACCAGTTTCCTAACACTGCGTGTCTCATACACTTATACACATAATAGGGTGGACCGAGTTCACTGTCGATTGCCCCTTTCACTACATGAATAGTACTTAAATAGCATCGTACCTGTTTAATCTATTCAACTGGAAATTATACTGTATTTTTCAATTCAATTACTCATTACATAGTAATTAGGTTTCATGTACTTTGAGAGTCTATATAGTGGCTCTCTGCTCATTACACGGCCTTCTACACAGGTTCTAACACGGGCGTGTTCAAGCAACACGAGCGTGTATTGTCCAGACACGGATGTGTACTAGTTGAGCTTGCTCAACACACCCATGTCTTGGAACACGTTTCTTTACCCGAATGGTACATGGCCACTTACATGGCCATGTACTTGACCGTGTTATACTACACGGCCATGTTTACTCACATGGCCTCTCACACTTATATAGTCCGATCAGTACACGGCTTCTTACATGGCCATGTACCTGACCGTGTTCCTCGAATTTGCACTATAAGGCATCAAACTAACCCAAATTCATTCCTCAATTTCTCATTATATAGAATTTAGGTTACATGAGTATGGGGTCCTTACAATTTTAGACAATCTTCCCATCAAAATCTTGATCTCACTACTGCGTAGCTCCTTTTGTAATGCTCCTAACAGGGTACTTATGGCTATAAGTGATGAAAAATGCTTCCGACTTAGTGCATCGGCCACCTTATTGGCTTTTCCTGGGTGGTACAGGATTTCACAGTCGTAATCCTTTACCAGTTCTAGCCATCTTCATTGTCTCATATTAAGCTCTTTCTGTGTGAAGATATATTTGAGGCTCTGGTGGTCCATGTAAATCTTGCACTTAACACCATATAGATAGTGCCTCCAAATCTTAAGCGTAAAAATGACTGTGGCTAACTCCAGGTCATGTGTTGGGTAATTTTTCTCATGGTCCTTGAGTTATCGCGAAACGTATGTGACCATTCTACCATTCTACATCAATAAAGCCCCTAGTTCGGTCTTGGATGCGTCACTATAAATCACAAAATTTCCCTATCTAGCATCTGGAATGGTCAGTATCAGAGCGCTTATGAGTCTGTGTTTTAACTCCTGGAACCTCTTTTCGCACTTATCCGTCCACTCATACTTCTTATCCTTTTTGGTGAGTATTGTAAGTGAGGCAGCCAGCTTCAAAAAGTCTTCAACAAAGTGCCGATAATAACCTGCTACACCTAGGAAACTATAGATTTTCATCACGTTCCTCAGGGTCGGCCATGTGCTAACTGCCTTGACCTTTGCTGGGTCTACAAATACTCCTTCCTTGAAGACTACGTGGCCAAGAAAGTGAACCTTCACTAGCCAAAACTCACACTTGGAGAATTTGGCATACAGCTGATGATCTTTAACTTACGTAGGATGGCCCTCAATTGTTCGTGGTGTTCCTCCTTCGTCTTAGAGTATACAAGTATGTTATCGATGAACACAATCACAAACTTGTCTAAGAAGTCCTTGAACATGCGGTTCATTAGGTCCATGAAGGCTACTGGGGCGTTAGTCAGTCTGAATGACATAACCAAATACTTGTAATGTCCATATCGTGTTTGGAAAGCTGTTTTGGGTACATCCTCATCCTAATTCGTAGCTGATGGTACCCAGAGCATAGGTTAATCTTTAAGAATACCGTAGTACCTCGGAGCTGATCGAACAGATTATCGATCCGTGGCAACGGATACTTGTTCTTTATCGTGATCTGGTTCAGCTACCTATAGTGTATGCACATCCTTAGCTTTCCGTCCTTTTTCTTCACAAATAAAACAGGTGCTCCTTAAGGTGAATAGCTTTGTCAGATGAAACCCTTATCCAATAAGTCCTTTAGTTGAGCTTACAGCTCCTTTAACTCCGTCGGGGCTATTCGGTAAGGGGCCTTAGAGATAGGGGCAGATCCTGGTAAAAGCTCGATCTTGAACGATATCTCGTGCTTTGGCAGAAGCCTTGGAAGATCTTCTAGAAATACTTCCACAAACTCTCTAACTACTAGAATGCTATCCGACCCTATCTCTGCTTATTGGGCCTTGTCCACTATATGTGCTAGGAAACCGGTGCATCCACTGGTTAGCAGCTTATGGGCCTTCATCATTGAGATCATCGTCTTTGGCTACTTCAATGACAAACCCTTGTAGACAAACTTCTCGTGCCCGATTGGTTCAAAGGTAACCCTCCGTCTTCGACAGTCTATGACGGCATTATACTTGGTGAGGAAGTCCATTCCCACGATTACGTTATAGTCGTACATTTGATGATGATTAGGTCCATGCTCAACTCTCACCCATTGACAACTACTAGCATGTGGCATATCCAGTAGTTAGACAACAAAACTTCCCCTGAGGGAAGTACAGTTCGGAAAGTTTGTCCCATTCTATCTAAATTCTTGTCTATCTTCCTAGCAAACTCTGATGATGCAAATGAATGCGTGGCTCCAAAATCAAATAAAACTAGTGCAGCAGAGTTGGTGATAGAAAGTTGACTTGTCACCACCGTGGAAGTTCCAGCTTCCGCATCATCTCTAGTGAAGGCATATATTCTTCCCTGAGCGTCTAGTGCCTCCAATCTTTCTTGAGTGATCGAAGGACCTTCGATCTTGGTCTGGGTGGCATGCAGTTGACTGCTAGTGGTGAGGGCTTGGCTTTGCTGATTCTGCAGGTTAGAGCGGTAGTTCTTGGTGTAGTGGCCTTCCTTGCCACATATGTAGCAGCCATTGGTTTCTTGTTTGCACTCTTCGGGATGATTTCTTCCAGACTTTGGGCATGGCGAGTGTTAATTGCTATTTCCTCCCTGATTCTTCTTCTTCTGGGGGAAGTTCCTTTGTGGCCCTTAGTTACTCTAGTTCCCCTTCCTCTTGTTATTGTTGTGGGATTATTTGTTGTGTTGGCTGGCTCCCACATTTTTCCCTTTATGCTATGATTTGGGGTTCCGTCTCCCCTTGGTCTGCTTGGCCTGTGTTTTCTCCTCTCTTCTGGCCTTGATGATTTGTGCCTTTCATTCCTTGTCCTAAGCCAACCAGTATTTGGCTTGGATGGCTCTACTAACGCATTCTGCCACTACTACGGGCTCATGGCTATCACTGCAGACTTGGACGGTGATGTCCATCCAAAACATCTTTAACATTTTCCTAACCCTTTCCTTCTCTATTGGCACCAGATCTAGGTAGAGCCGAGCCAGTTGCTCGAACTTCGTTACTGCCTCCATCACAGTCATGTTACCTTGTCGTAGGTTATTGAACTCATCCTGCTGGGCTGCTAGGGCCTCTTAATTGAAATACATTTCCTTAAACTCTTCTACAAATTTTGGCAACTCATCATACTAATGTCCCTCCTGATTGTGACTATCTTCCACCATTACCGTGCCCCCTTGCATAGGGCAAAAGATGCACACATTACCTTCTCCCTATTAGCTAATCTCGTAAAGTCCAAGATCATTGTGATGTCCATTAGCCAATCGTCGGCTTCTATAGGATTGGTAGTCCCTTCAAACTCTAGCGCCTTCATGTGCTTGAACCACTCATACAGGTCGCCTTCCCTAGGGCTTGGCAAAAGAACATTGGTTGCTATAGGAGCAGCCACGACTGAGGGTGCTGGTGTCATCTGAGCTGGAGGAGCCGCTTGCTCCTAGGGAGTGTCGGGGGCTACTGGAGCCTCTTAGACTGGCACCTCAACTGGTTGTGGTGCCTAGGGTTGCAGGTCCAGTCGTTCCCTAAGTTGGGTAAGCTCCTGTTGTTGGTTAAACATAATTTCTTGCATAACTGCGAGTTGTGCCATTAGTTCATCTTCCTGAGTGGCTTGGTTTGACTAAGATCCCGTTCTTGCCATGTTTTCCTATGTAACCTTATCACACAGCAGGAAAAGAGGATGTAATTCTTCTAATTCCATACTTGGAAATCATATCACATGTTATTTGTTTTCTTACTCAACAATTATAGATATAAGAATATGTAGCAAATAAATCGGTAAAAACATATCAGAATGGCGCAGTGGAACAATAAAAATTTTTCAAGATCGTTAAATATCTCATGATGCCATATACAATAAACCAACAACAATTTAAACTCATACCTCAAGGACACCAATCTTGCAGGAGGAGAATGACCGGAGGGATTTAACCAACTAGCATTCTCTACTATTCTCCAATTCCTGAATGGCTGAGTGTGTGGGCACTCTTAACCTCGATCGGTATGCTAGCACTGCTAGTCTTCTTCCGACCACCTAGATCTCTAAAGAACTTATTGTCATGGTAAGTTGTACAACAATAAGCCTGCTCACCTGAGAGTCTATGGTCTGAGAGAACTGGAGTGGCTGGACCTCTATTTATAGACTTACATGAGGTGATTCTCTGAATTCGAATTGGATTAGGAGAAGATATTCTCCCTTATCCACAATAAAAAAATCTGAATTATCCAAGGGGAAAATCCTAACTAAAAATTCGGCTTCTTTAGGATTATCCAATTCAAATCTAAATAACATTTTAACATGAATCTTATCTCCCTTTTTCAACCAAAAAAAAATCCAAAAATCCAAGGGAAAATTCCAACAAAAATTTCGACCACTTTTGGACAAGGAAGAATTAAAATTCCGCTAGGATTTTCAAGCTTGAATCTTATCTCATCCTTATCCAAAATAACTGAAAATCTCCTAGGAGATCTTCCTCAAATTTTTGACCATAATCAGGAAGGAGAGAATCCAAATTCAACTGGGATTGAAACTTGAATTTTTCCTTGAACCTTATTCATAAAAAATCTGAAAATTCCATGAGGATAATCCTCAAAATTTTCGTCCATTATTGTTAGGATTTGGATTCAAAATTCAAGAAGGGTTCTAACAAGATTTTCCTCTCCATATCTAACTCAAATTCGAATTTCATTTCTTGTGGATTTACCACAAGAAATTCGAATCCCACTTGCACTGTGATTCAAAATTTGAATTTCAAATTTCAAATTCAAATTTCAAATTTCAAATTTCAAATTTCAAAATCCACAAAACAGTTGTATTTCAAAGTCTTGTTCTCATGGATAATTTTCTACAACTCCAATCCAATCTCAAATAAAATCATGGCAACTTTATTTGGAGTTCGAATAATTGTGTACTCTATTATCCAAAATAAAATTTGAATCCAACTGGAGAGAATCTTGTCGACCATCCTAATCCTATGTCAACACCATCCATGCATAATAAACTAGCCAATAGCATACACAAATCAATTTTGCCAAATGTTAAGAAATTATGTGGAGCTAGTAGAGGGACCAATTGGACATATATAATTGGGCTCCCGCAAATCCATATGATCATCATTCTTTACCGAACAACTCAATCATATGATCACTAATTTCAGAGTCACACCACTATAAACCTGAAACTGAACTCCCAATTATATACCGTATTACGTAAGCCTGTGACAAGCTATCATCCAATGACCTTGTCATGTATGCAGAACCCTCATATGATATCCATGATCAGCCTTAGGCCAAAGTCCGTTTAATCCTACTGATCAGACTATCTTAAAGTTCCATTATACTACCGAATAAAGAAAACGATTATTTACCATATGTGAATAAGAAGTCATCCGCCCAGCAGACGACCCAAGGCCTTGTCCATTTTCACATGCAGTATAATGCTTTTAAGAGGATACCCTTAACTTCTCATTAGAGCTACGATTCTGATATCTGTAACGAACCCTTTATCGTATACAAGTCATGCACCCAATGAGCCGGTCTATAAGCTTACTACCTCTGAGATGCTTTAGCCATTGGAATATCAAAGTACACAAGTCATATACATGAAGCTGTCCATCTACTCAGGATTAAGGTTACTGCACAATGAACGTCAAAAGCATATCAATCCACTCAAAGCGGACTTCGTAGATCAATCACGCTTTAGTTCCGGTCTAATATGTCACCACCATGCAACATATCTATGTCTCTACTTGGGAGTCTATGCTCCAGACAGTCAAGACAAACCGTCCCCTCCAAGGCTTTAGACAACATAATAGTCTTAACATGAGTTAGATGCTCGGTCTAACCCCATAGACTACAGACCATAGTTTAGACTACTTACTTTAGAAAATTGTCTTCTCACATGCAAAAGTCCATTACATGTAACGTTCTAACAATTTTAACACAAGTAGTCAGGGATTCATATTTGCTTCCATTTACTTTAACATGTAAATAAATTAAGGACAGACAGTAATGTAATGAATAACCTCTATATATAATTTTATTATCCAGTTCAAAATAAATACATCAAAATGTCTCTAATGCTTAGGGCATTTCCTAACAATGTCCCACTTGCCCTAAGCCAGCAGATGTGCCATGTTACGCATCCCCATCACCTCTACGTGCCTCTCAAAGCTTCTAGGCACCAAAGTCTTAGTAAAGGGATTAAGAATGTTGTCCTCGGACGTGATCTTATATACATCTACTTGGCCTGTCTCCACGTGCCCTCTAATAATATGATATCTCCGATCTATGTGCTTGGTCATCTTGTGGTGCCGAGATTCCCTTGTGTTGGCAATAGCCCTAGTATTATCACAGTAAAGTGTGATAAGCTTGTCAACGCCCAGAATGACCTCAAGATCTCTAAAGAACTTGCAGAGTCAAACCACTTCTTTAGATGCCTCAGCTGCAGCCACATACTCAGCCTCCATAGTAGAGTCAGCTGTGCAGCCCTGCTTCATGCTCCTCCTCCGAGCAAAAACACTGATCCAGATGTCGATTTTCTCGAATCCTTACAAGTCTAGAAGTCTGAGTCCGTGTATCCTACGGGTGTTAGGTCCCTTCTAGAATACACCAGCATATAATCCCTCGTTCTCTTAAGATACTTGAGTATATGCTTTACTGCTTGCCAGTGCTTGGTTCCAGGATTCGCTTGATATCGACTCACCATACCTACTGCAAAACATATGTCTGGGTGAGTGCAAAGCATAGCATACATAAAGCTACCCACAGTGGATGCATAAGGGACCTTACTCATACACTCTCTTTCTTCCGATGTCTTTGGACAGTCATCCAATAAAAGAGTTAGACCGACAATAGAAGGTTGTGTACCTTTCTTTGCCTCTTACATTGCATATTTGTCAATTATTTTATCTATGTATGAAGCTTGGGATAACGCTATCATTTTGTTCTTTCGATCTCTGAAGAGACGAATGCGTAGAACATAATTATCTTCTCCCAAGTCCTTCATGTCAAACTGTTGGTGTAACCAAAGCTTGACCGATGATAAGTTCCCTACATCATTCCCAATGAGTAGTATATCATCGACATAGAGTATCAAAAAGACCACTTTTCCATCCTTAATACGTTTATAAACACAGGGTTCATCAACGTTCTGCTCAAAATCGAAAGTCTTGATCACTTGATCAAATCTCTGGTTCCATGAGTGGGATGCTTACTTTAATCCATAAATGGATCAAAGCAACTTGCAGACTTTCCTTTCTTGGCCTTTCGCTATGAATCCTTCGGGCTGTATCATATAGATACACTCTTCAAGATGGCCATTCAAGAATGCCGTCTTGACATCCATTTGCCAGATCTCGTAATCGAGAGCTGCAGCAATGGACAGAAGAATACGGATAGACTTCAGCATAGCAACAGGTGAAAAGGTTTCATCGTAATCGATTCTAGCCTTTTGCGTGTATCCCTTTGCAACCAGTCTAGCTTTGAAAGTTTCCACTTTCCCTTCCGCATCCTTCTTTCTTTTGTAGACCCATTTGCATCCAATGGGTTTTATCCCATTCGGTAAATCTACAAGTTCCTAAACAGAGTTGGATTTCATAGAATCCATCTCATTGTTCAAAGCCTGTTTCTAAGATTTAGAATCAACATCATTTATAGCTTCATCATAGGTGACCGGATCATCTTTATGCTCATGAGCCTTGGCCTGGTATACCTCAGCATCATACATGAAGAAATTAGGTTTTTTCGAAACCCTCCCACTACGATGAGGCACCCTAAATTATTGATCGTCTGCAGGTCCTTCACCGGAACTCGGACTTGCGTCCAAGACCAAAACCTGCGGAGCAATTCTTTCACCCGATAACTCCTCTAGCATCACTTTGCTTCGAGGCTTAAAGTCATTCATGTGACTTTCCTCCAAGAATGTCGCATGGGTTGACTTTTTGTTCCTTCAGGTTATAGAACAGACCTCCTTTAGTTCCCTTTGGATACCCTACAAACATGCACAATTCTGATCTTGGTTCCAACTTCTTCGCATCCCCATCCAGTACATGTGCCGGGCAGCCCCATATTCTCATATGTCCAAGGGAGGGCTTTCTGCCACGCCATAATTCATACGGAGTCCTGGGAATTGATTTGCTTGGAACCTGATTCAGAATATAGCACGTCGTTTGTAAAGCATATCCCCAAAATGATAATGGCAGAGTTGAATAACTCATCATGGACTGTACCATATCCAACAAGGTCCTATTTCTCCTTTCAGCTACACCATTCTGTTGTGGAGTACTAGGTGCATTTAATTGGGATAATATCCCGTTCTCTACAAGATGTCCTAGAAATTTGTCAGAGAGGTATTCGCCACTTCGATCAGATCGAAGTATCTTTATGGATTTATCCAATTGCTTTTCTACTTCCGCACGATACTCTTTGAACTTGTCAAAGGTTTTGCTCTTGCGGTGTATCACATACACATATCCATACCTCGAGTAATCGTCTATAAAGGAGACATAATACTCGAACCCTCCTCGTGCTGTGATGTTCATGGGGCCACATATGTCAGTGTGCACAATTTCTAAGAGCTCCTGAGCCCTAGTACCCTTAGCTCCAAAAGACCTTTTAGTCATCTTTCCCTCTAGACAAGACTCACATTGAGGAAGACGTACCTCCTCCAGAGATTCTAGAGGACCGTCCTTCACCAATCTTTGAATCCTATCCTGATTAATATGACCAAGTCTTAAATGCCAAAGATATGCCTTGTTAGAGTGAGAAACTTTCAACCTTTTAGTGTTATCTATTAATTCGGTGTCAAGCAGTGAGTACATCTTTGGTTTGATCAAATATAGGTTTCCATCCATCCATCTAGAACAGATAAAAGACTTATTTCTACAAATATCAACTCTTTTACTAAAAGAAACTAAATAAGAATCCTTTATTAAACAAGCTACCGATATAAGATTCCTCCTAAAATTAGGAACATAAAAATAGTCTTTCAATAAAATAAACCTAAATTCATCAAAGTAAAGATAAATATCTCCCACTGCCTCAGCCACCACCAAGCTGCTGTCTCTAGTCCGCAACGAGAGGCTCCTATCATGTAGACTTCTTGTTTCCATGAACCCTACATAGAAACACAAACATGATTAGTGGTGCTCGAATCAATGACCCAAGTGTCTTTCGATTCTTCCACCAAACATGCTTCCAAATAGTGAAGTTCCTTACCTTCCTTGCCCTTGGCGGCTAGGAATTCCCGGTAAGCCTTCTTAAAGTGACCTACCTTCCCACAGCGGAAGCACTTGGACTTTTTAGGGTCCCTGGGCTTCTTGTTCTTCTTCTTCTTCTTCCTATCCGAGACAGGAGGATTAGAAGAACTGGAAGCCACTTGCTTCTGATTTGGCCTCTTCCTCTTCCGTGAAGGTTTGTAAGATTCTCCCAAATTGGCCTCTCCTTTGGGTTGGACCGCATCCCCATCCCTGATCATCCGCTCATAAGCTCGGAGTTGCTTCATGAGCTCGGTAAGTCCTAACTCCCTTGTCGCTAGATTGTATGTGGCCTTAAACCTCACAAAATCTTTAGACAGAGTTTTGAATACCATCTTGATCTGGGTGTTGTAGTCCAATTCAGCACCATTCTCGGTAGCCTCAGCGAAGAATCCCATTAGAGTGATCATATGGTCCTTCACCAAAGTACCTGCCTTTTGCTTAGAGTTCATAATGCTGGTTATAGCAGATTGTCAAGCCAACTTTTCTTGGCCTCCGAACATGTCCTCCAGATTTTCCATGATCTTCCCAACAACTTGATAAGTCTCATGCTGCTTTTGTAAAGCACTCATCATGCTAGCCAGAATGTAGCATCGAGCTATCTCATTGGATTCTCTCCAACAAGTATAGGCAACCGGGACCTCCTCAAGTGGTGTGTCAGGTTTGGGCCCTGGTGGGCATGATTCGTCCAGTACGAACTTGTGTCTCTCGCAGTTGAGAACTATCAACAGATTTCTTTTCCAATCTTTATAATTATCGCCATTCAGTTTATTTTCAGTAAGTATTGAAATGAGGGGTGTCGGCGACATTTTGAACTGAAATAAAATTATACTAGACATCATTACAAAGCCCAAGAAAATATATAGATAATTTAGCAAATAAAACATACAAGTATGTTCCTACATGAAACTTGAAAAAACATGTAGCATTACAATGGTAATTCTTAGCACCTATTGCCCCAAGCCACCGAGGGGTGGTCATGAAAACAAATAGCCGGAACATGGACCCCGTCCAATTAATATATGTTGCCTTAAATCCTCCAAGGTTAAGACATATATTAATAACCGCTTATTTGGCCACCAGTTTAGTTAACAGAGCTTTTAGGGAAGGTTAATAACTAAACGAGTCTTGAGTGTATAACCATTGTTTACGTAGCTCGATCCACGTCCTACCAAGCCACGAGGGGTGGTCATGAATAGGATCGTACCCGAACACATTTTCCACATAGGAGATCCAATCTAGTATACCGGCGACAGTAAACACCTACCAAGGGGTGTGGTCAGGGCAGAACTGACGCGAGGCGTTACCATGCTTTCACATATGGATCAACAATGGAGGCCATGGGTTTTGTTTGAAACCCTCTCCCAATCAATATTTTGAAAAAACATGCAAGTTTTGACAAATATGTATGATTAATATAGTATGAGTGGCACTCACCTATCCTATATGACATGTTATCAAATATGCATATAAAACATCCATCAATACATATTTATACATCCATGACATATCACAGAAAAATAATTGATAGAATAACCAAGCCATGGTTCCATCCTAGAACAAAGAAAATAAAGATTACAAAATTCCATCCAAAGCATTCTTTGGGTCTTGAATTTTGTTCCGTCTTCTTGTACCCATCTTTATGTAGCCTCTCCATTTATTTCTCATCCCAAGAATCATTTAAAATTTAAATCTCCAAAAAATTTAAATTTCAAATTCGAATTCCAAATTCGAATTTCAAATTTAAATTTCAAATTCAAATTTTAAACAATTTTAAACATCATGTGTAATAATATGTAATTTCAAAAATTTCAAATTTTCAATTACATATTTTTAAACATGATTTAAAATTAAATCTCAAATTAAAAAAAAAAAAACAAAAATTTTGATTTTTGAACCGTCACCCCACCGCCCCGGAAGCTGGCAGCCGCCGTGGGCAGCCCCCAGCCCCCAGCCCCCGTGGGGCTGGCAGCCCACCGCCACCCCATGTACAGTCCTGCCGGGCTACAGGCCAAACCTGCAGCGCCTAGGCTGGGCGTAACAGCTGGTAGGCTGCACGCCCAGGCTACGGCCAGCCTTGGGTGGGCCACGGCTACCCTCAGTTGCAGGCCAAGCCTGCGACCGTGGGTAGTCATGGCCTGTCAAGGGGCTGCTGTAGCCCCATCCTGCCCGAGGGCAGGGGCTGCAGCCCCATCAAGGCCCAATGGCCTATCTCGAGGGGTCGTGTCTCGATATTCGTGTCATATTCCAGTTTGCCTATTAGGATCTCCAAAAATCAATTTGAATCCCAATTAAATTGAAATTTTCCACACAATCAAAATTTCAGCCTTTAAATCAAATTTAACTTTTGAGAAAAATAAATTACGGTCTTCAATCTTTAATCTCCTCCAAGAATAATTACATAAAAAATTCTAAACCGTTTCCGGTGTACAAAAATTCTAATCATAATAATTCTAAGAGACAAAATTAAAATCCATGGGAAAGTTATATTGTTAATAAACTGCTCCCATGGTTACATAAAAAATTCCTAGATACAATTTTTCTAAATTCTAAGGAACCATAACCGACAAAAACAAGCATGCTTATAATAATTTAGAAAATTAAAATAACCACATACTACATACATAATTCATGATAACAACATAAAGGAATCCTAGAATGTCACTCTCTAAATATCAAATCCATACATAAATAAAAAGACTAATTAATTGTCTAATTTATGTACATGGCATTGTCATGAGACGGCTCTGATACAAATTGTAGGAAATAAATCGGTAAAAATATATCAGAGTGGCGCAGCGGAATAATAAAAATTTTTCAAGATCGTTAAATATCTCATGATGCCATATACAATAAACCAACAACAATTTAAACTCATACCTCAAGGACGCCAATCTTGCAGGAGGAGAATGACCGGAGGGCTTCAACCAACTAGCCTTCTCTACTATTCTCCAATTCCTGAATGGCTGAGTGTGTGGGCACTCTTAACCTCGATCGGTATGCTAGCACTGCTAGTCTTCTTCTGACCACCTAGATCTCTAAAGAACTTATTGTCACAGTGAGTTGTGTAACAATAAGCCTACTCACCTAAGAGTCTGTGGTTTGAGAGAACTGGAGTGGCAGGACCTCTATTTATAGACTTGCATGAGGTGATTCTCTGAATTCGAATTGGATTAGGAGAAGATATTCTCCCTTATCCACAACAAAAAAATCTGAATTATCTAAGGGAAAAATCCCAACTAAAAATTTGGCTTCTTTAGGATTATCCAATTCAAATCTAAACAAGATTTTAACATGAATCTTATCTCCCTTTTTCAATCAAAAAAAAATCCGAAAATCCAAGGGAAAATCCAAACAAAAATTTCAGCCACTTTTGGATAAGAAAGAATCAAAATTCCACTAGGATTTTCAATCTTGAATCTTATCTCATCCTTATCCAAAATAACCGAAAATCTCCTAGGAGATCTTCCTCAAATTTTCAACCATAATCAGGGAGGAGAGAATCCAAATTCAACTGGGATTGAAACTTGAATTTTTCCTTGAACCTTATCCACAAAAAATCTAAAAATTCTATGAGGATAATCCTCAAAATTTTCATCCATTATTGTTAGGATTTGGATTCAAAATTCAAGTAGAGTTCTAACAAGATTTTCCTCTCCATATCCAACTCAAATTCGAATTTCATTCCTTGTGGATTTACCACAAGAAATTCGAATCCCACTTGGACTGTGATTCAAAATTTGAATTTCAAATTTCAAATTTCAAATTTCAAATTTCAATTTCAAATTCAAATTTCAAATTCAAATTTCAAATTTCAAATTTCAAAATTCAAATTTCAAAATCCACAAAACAGTTGTATTTCAAAGTCTTGTTCGCATGGATAATTTTCTACAACTCCAATCCAATCTCAAATAAAATCATGGTAACTTTATTTGGAGTCCAAATAATTGTGTACTCTATTATCCAAAACAAAATCTGAATCCAACCGGAGAGAATCTTGTTGACCATCCTAATCCGATGTCAACACCATCCATGCATAATAAACTAGCCAATAGCAGGCACAAATCAATTTTGCCAAATGTTAAGGAATTATGTGGAGCTAGTAGAGGGACCAATTGGACATATATAATCGGGCTCCCGCAAATCCATATGATCATCATTCTTTACCAAACAACTCAATCATATGATCACTAATTTCAGAGTCACACCACTATAAACCTGAAACTGAACTCCCACTTATATACCGTATTACGTAAGCCTGTGACAAGTTATCATCCAATGACCTTGTCATGTATGCAGAACCCTCATATGATATCCATGATCAACCTTAGGCCAAAGTCCGTTTAATCCTACTGATCAGGCTATCTTAAAGTTCCATTATACTACCGAATAAAGAAAATGAGTATTCACCATATGTGAATGAGAAGTCATCCGCCCAGCAGACGACCTAAGGCCTTGTCCATTTTCACATTCAGTATAATGCCTTTAAGAGGATACCCTTAACTCCTCATTAAAGTTACGATTCCGATATCTGTAAACGAACCCTTCATCGTGTACAAGTCATGCACCCAACGAACCGGTGTATAAGCTTGCTACCTCTGAGACGCTTTTGCCATTGGAACATCAAAGTACACAAGTCATATACATGAAGCTGTCCATCTACACAGGATTAAGGTTACTGTACAATGAACGTCAAAAGCGGATCGATCCACTCAAAGCGGACTTCATAGATCAATCACGCTTTAGTCCCGGTCTAATATGTTACCACCAAGCAACATATCTATGTCTCTACTTGGGAGTCTATGCTCCAGACAGTCATGACAAACCGTCCCCTCCAAGGCTTTAGACAACATAATAGTCTTAACATGAGTTAGATGCTCGGTCTAACCCCATAGACTACAGGCCATAGTTTAGACCACTTACTTTAGAACATTGTCTTCTCGCATACAAAAGTCTATTACATGCAACGTTCTAATAGTTTTAACACAAGCAGTCAGGGAGCCATATTTGCTTACATTTACTTTAACATGTAAATAAATTGGGGCCAAACAGCAATGTAATGAATAACCTCTATATATAATTTTATTATCCAGTTCAAAATAAATACATCAAAATGTCTCTATGCTTAGGGCATTTCCTAATAGTATACACATAATATCTTTCTTTCTCTTATACTATGATGTTCATTATAATTGCCGCATTGTATTGGAACATCGTTTGAGTGCCAGGATTCGTCCTGCACTTTCTGTCACACTTTGATCATATCTGGGCCTTTGGGTGAAACTGTACTATATATTTCACAAAATATATATGTATACTCAAAAATATGTACCAGCTTCTAGTTGTGTGGGAATGATGCATACCTCCTAATACACAATCCCAACAGGGTACATTAGGCTAAGTCTGATGGGAAAAGCTACTGCTTCCCTCTATACATTTACATAACCAAAATTTCCATAGAAAGGGTCTGTGGCGCCCATCCAGCCATGCGAAACCGCGAGGATTGACCCCATAGTCGACCAAGACAGCCCGTGCACCGAATCTGAGTCACCATTTAAAACTCTTTTTCTTATCGCTCTCATGTTTCAGGGCCTAAAATTTTGCCCATAATTTTTTTTTTCTTTTCAAAATACTCTTCTCTGATGAAAGCCAAGTATGAAAGCCAGATAAAATATAATACTAACTTTTAGTTGTCTTTTTGAAGTACAATATAATTTACAAATATACAAAATATGTACTTTGTTTTTCAAAAATACATTTTCTTCAATTCACTATTTTATCGCTCAGCGGAAAACTTATGGTAGGACTAAGTCCACAGTGTGTTCCCTATCCTATCGGCACACACGCATCTTACCGCCATCCAGAAGTCTACTGGACAGGTTTTTTACCTACAACATGAACAAACTGATGAGCTAATAGGCTCAGTAAGTTCAATCATACTTAGTAAGAATCACATAGATTCAAAAACATAAAAAACACAACTTCCTATGAATAATACTATTCATCCACGAATAAACTATTCATCCACGAATAAACTATTCATCATAAATAGTAACTTTGACCATTGACTGATGAATAGTAACTGTTACCCTAACTGATTACTATTCACATTACCCTAACCGAATCCACTACACTTAGTGCTAGTGTCGATTATGTTCCATTATGCTCTATTATGGCTTTCATCACCATATTGATTATTCTCTCTATTTGTATCTTGGTTTTGAGCTCATTGTGGTAGTACCGATAGTTTATTTGAGCACTGATTGGGAGGGTCTAGGGAGTGACCCTAGAGCTTGTTCCTCTCCAGCCCTCATCGCTCATAGCGATTATTATATCCCTAAAGGAACTGTAAACCTCCACCACAACATTGGAGGGTGGTACACCTTAAATGGTTTTATTACCATCTTTCAATTATAATTCTGACCAAGTGAAATTAATCGTCAACTCAAGGTCATTAACCTCCATCGCTTGTAGGCCTTATGTATTCTCTTTCTCTTATTAGTTTGAATGTGTTATACTAACTAATCCCCCAATGTCCATAGGACTCAATATCTAATGTACAACTAGTAAATAACGAAATAATACAGTATTTCATGTTGTAAACATGAAAATGCTTGAACTTACCACTACTGCAATAATGTCCACTTCCAACACCTATTGCCCCAAGCTATTGAGGGGTGGTCATGAGACAAATAACCAGAACATGGACCCCATCCAATTAATATATGTTGCCTTAAATCCTCCAAGGTTAAGACATATATTAATAACCACTTATTTTGGCCACCAGTTTAGTTAACAGAGCTTCTACTAGGGAAAGTTAATAACTAAATGAGTCTTGAGTATATAACCATTGTTTACGTAGCTCGATCCACGTCCTACCAAGCCCCCGAGGGGTGGTCATGAATAGGATCGTGCCCGAACACGTTTTCCACATAAGAGATCCAATCTAGTATACCGGCAGCGGTAAACACCTACCGAGGGGTGTGGTCAGGGTAGAACTGACGCGAGTCGTTATTATGCTTTCACATATGGATCAACAATGGAGGCCGTGCGTTTTGTTTGAAACCCTCTCCCACTCAATAATTTGAAAAACATGTAAGTTTTGACAAATATGTATGATCAATATAGTATGAGCGGCATTCACCTATCCTATATGATATGTTATCAAATATGCATGCATAACATCCACCAATACATATTTATACATCCATGACATATCACAGAAAAAATAAACAGATAAATAACCAAGTCATGGTTCCATCCTAGAACAAAGAAAATAAAGATTACGAAATTCCATCCAAAGCATTCTTTGGGTCTTGAATTTTGTTCCGTCTTCTTGTATCCATCTTTATATAGCCTCTCCATTTATTTCTCATCGCAAGAATCATTTAAAATTTAAATCTCAAAAATTTAAATTTCAAATTCAAATTTCAAAGTCGAAATTTAAATTTAAATTTCAAATTCAAATTTTAAACAATTTTAAATTTCATGTGTAATAATATGTAATTTCAAAAATTTCAAATTTTCAATTACATATTTTTAAATATGATTTAAAATTAAATCTCAAATTTAAAAATCAAAATTTTTCGCTTTTCGAACCATCGACCCCACAGCCCTGGATGTCAGTAGCCGTCGTGGGCAGCCCCGAGCCCCTAGGGGGGCTGGCAGCCCACGGCCGCCGGCCATGTGTAGCCATGTCGGGGTGTAGGCCAAGCCTGCAGCCACAGGCTGCATGCCTAGGTTGGACGCAGCTGCCGCCAGGTTGCAGGCGTCGCCTGCAGAAGGGCTATAGCCTAGGGCTGCCGCCAGCCCTTGGGGGTCGCGGCCGCCCTCAGCTATAGGCAGAGCTTGGCGCTGTGGGTGGTGCAGCCATGGTCAGGGGCTGCCACAGCCCCATCCTACCCAAGGGTAGGGGCTGCAGCACCACCACGGCTGGTGATCCATCTCGAGAGGGTCAATTCTCGATTTCCTTGTCATATTCCAGTTTACCCATTAGGATCTCCAAAAATTAATTTGAATCCTAATTAAATTGAAATTTTCCACACAATCAAAATTTCAACCTTTAAATTAAATTTAACTTTTGGTAAAAATAAATTACGGTCTTCAAACTTCAATCTCCTCCAAGAATAATTACATAAAAATTCCTAAACCGTTTCCGGTGTATAAAAATTCTAATAATAATAATCCTAAGAGACAAAAAATTAAAATCCATGGGAAAATTACGGTGATGTTAAACCGGCCCCATGGTTACAAAAAAATTCCTAGATAAAATTTTCTAAATTCTAAGGAACCATAATCGGTATAAAACAAGCATGCTTATAATAATTTAAAAAATTAAAATAACCACATACTACATACATAATATATGATAACAATATAAAGGAATCCTAAAATGCAATTCTCTAAATATCAAATCCATATATAAATAAAAAGACTAACTAATTGTTAATTTATGCGCATGACATAGTCACGAGATAGCTCTGATACCAATGGTAGGAAATAAATTGGTAAAAATATATCAGAGTAGCACAGCAAAACAATAATTTTTTTTTGAAGATCGTCAAATATCTGATGATGCCATATACAATAAACCAACAACAATTTAAACTCATACCTCAAAGGAAGCCAATCTGAGGGAGGTGAATGATCGGAGGGCTTCAACCAACTAGCCTTCTCTACTATTCTCAAATTCCCCAATGGTTGAGTGTGTGGGCACTCTTAACCTCGATCGGTATGCTAGCACTGCTAGTCTTCTTTCGATCACCCAGATCTCTAAAGAACTTATTGTCACGGTGAGTTGTGCAACAATAAGCCTACTCACCTGAGAGTCTGTGGTCTTAGAGAACTGGAGTGGTAGGACCTCTATTTATAGACTTACATGAGGTGATCCTCTGAATTCAAATTGGATTAGGAGAAGATTTTCTCCTTTATCCACACATAAAAATCTGAAAAATCTAGGGCCAATAACTACTAAAAGATTTTGGCCACTTTAAGGATTTTTCTTTCAAAATTCAAACAGGATTTTAACTTGAATTTTATCTCTCCATTTATCCACAAAATCTGAATTTCCCTAAGGCCATAGACCTATTCAGATTCGTTTATTAAAGTGAGAGGAGAATCAAAATTCAAATAGGATTTTCTAGCTTGAATTTTATCTCATCCTTATCCAAATAAAACCGAAAATCTCTTGAGATGTGCCCTCAAAATTTTGGCCACTTTTAGGGAGGAGAGAATCTAAATTCAACTGGGATTGAAACTTGAATTTTTCCTTGCAATCATATCCATAAAATCCAAAATTACTTGGGAGATTTTTCCCTAACAAATTCGGTTTTCCTTGGTAGATTTGGGATTCAAAATTTATGTAGGATTCAAACAAGATTTTCCTCTTCATATCCAACTCAAATTCGAATTCTAACCTTGTGGAATTATCCACAAAGAATTCAAATTCCACTTGGACTATGATTCAAAATTTGAATTTCAAATTTCAAAATTCAAAATTCAAATTCAAATTTCAAATTTCAAATTTCAAATTTCAAATTTCAAATTTCAAATTTCAAATTTCAAATTTCAAATTTCAAATTTCAAATTTCAAATTCGAATTTCAAATTCAAATTTCAAATTCAAATTTCAAATTCGAATTTCAAATTCGAATTTCAAATTCAAAATTTCAAATTCAAAATTTAAATTTCAAATTTCAAATTCAAATTTCAAAATCCACAAAAAGTTGTATTTCAAATTTTTGTTCTCATGGATAATTTTCTATAACTCCAATCCAATCTCAAATAAAATCATGGCAACTTTACTTGGAGTTCGAATAATTGTGTACTCTATTATCCAAAACAAATTATAAATTCAACCGAAAAGAATCTTGTCGACCATCCTAATCCTATGTCAACACCATCCATGCATAATCAACTTGCCAATAAGCATACACAAATTAATTTGCCATTCTTTAAGGAATTATGTGGAGCTAGTAGAGTGGCCAATTAGACATATATAATCGGGCTCTTGTGAATCCACATGATCATCATTCTTTACCGAACAAATCAATCATCTTATCACTAATTTCAAAGTCACACTACTATAAAACAGATTCTAATGAACCATAACTGGCATAAAACAAGCATGCTTATAATAATTTAAAAAATTAAAATAACCACATACTACATATATAATACATGATAACAACATAAAGGAAACCTAGAATGCCACTCTCTAAATATCAAATCCATACATAAATGAAAAGACTAACTAATTGTCTAATTTATGTACATGGCATAGTCACGATATGGCTGTGATACCAATTGTAGGAAATAAATTGATAAAAACGTATCAGAGTGGCGTAGCAGAACAATAAAATTTTTTTTGAAATCATTAAATGTCTTATGATGCTATATACAATAAACCAATAACAATTTAAACTCATACCTCAAAGGACACCAATCTGCAGGAGGAGAATGATCGAAGGGCTTCAACCAACTAACCTTCTTTACTATTCTCCAATTCCTGAATGGCTGAGTGTGTGGGCACCCTGAACCTCGATCGATATGCTAGCATTGCTAGTCTTCTTCCGACCACCTAGATCTCTAAAGAACTTATTATCACGGTGGGTTGTGCAACAATAAGCCTGCTCACCTGAGAGTCTGTGGTCTTAGAGAACTGGAGTGGCAGGACCTCTATTTGTAGACTTGCATGAGGTGATCCTCTGAATTCGAATTGGATTAGGATAAGATTTTCTCCCTTATCCACACATAAAAGATTTCAGCCGCTTTAAGGATTTTTCTTTCAAAATTCAAACAGGATTTTTACTTGAATTTTATCTCCCCATTTATCCACAAAATCCGAATTTCCCTAAGGCCATAAACCTGTCTAGATTCGTTTATTAAAGTGTGAGTAGACTCAAAATTCAAATAGGATTTTCTAGGTTGAATTTTATCGCATCCTTATCCACAAATAACCGAAAATCTCCCTTAAGATTCACTCAAAATTTTCGGCCACTTCCAGGGAAGAGAGAATCCAAATTTACCTAGGATTGAAACTTAAATTTTACCCTGCAATCTTATTTATAAAATCCAAAATTACCTTGGGAGATTTTTCCCTAACAAATTCGGTTTTGCTTGTTAGATTTGGGATTCAAAATTCAAGTAGGATTCAAACAAGATTTTCCTCAACATATCCAACTCATATTCAAATTCTAACCTTGTGGAATTATCCACAAAGAATTCGAATTCCACTTGGACTGTGATTCAAAATTTGAATTTCAAATTTCAAAATTTAAAATTCAAAATTCAAATTTGAATTTCAAATTTAAATTTCAAATTCAAATTTCAAATTCGAATTTGAAATTTAAATTTGAAATTCGAATTTGAAATTTAAATTTAAATTTCAAATTCGAATTTCAAATTCAAAACTTAAATTTCAAATTTCAAAATCCATAACTCAATCATATGATCACCAATTTCAGAGTCACATCACTATAAACCTGAACTGAACTCCCAATTATATACCGTATTATGTAAGCCTGTGACGAGCTATCGTCCAATGACCTTGTCATATATGCAAATCATATGATATCCATGATTAGCCTTAGGTCAAAGTTCGTTTAATCCTATTGATCATGCTATCTTAAAGTTCCATTATACTACCGAATAAGAAAATGATTATTCACCATATGTGAATAAGAAGTCATCTGTCCAGCAGAAGACCCAAGGCCTTGTCCATTTTCACATCCAGTATAATGCCTTTAAGAGGATACCTTTAACTCCTCATTAGAGCTATGATTCTGATATCTGTAAATGAACCCTTCATCGTATACAAGTCATGCACCCAACGAACCGGTCTATAAGCTTACTACCTCTGAGAAGCTTTAGCCACTGGAACATCAAAGTACACAAGTCATATACATGAAGCTGTCCATCTACTCAGGATTAAGGTTACTGCACAATGAATGTCAAAAGCAGATCGATCCACTCAAAGTGGACTTCGTAGATCAATCACACTTTAGTCCCGATCTAATATGTCACCACCAAGCAACATATCTATGTCTCTACTTCAGAGTCTATGCTCCAGACAGTCAAGACAAACTGTCCCCTCTAAGGCTTTAGACAACATAATAGTCTTAACATGAGTTAGATGCTCGGTCTAACCCCATAGACTACAAACCTTAGTTTAGACCGCTTACTTTAGAACATTGTCTTCTCGCATACAAAAGTCCATTGCATGCAATGTTCTAACAGTTTTAACACAAGCAGTCAGTGAGCCATATTTGCTTACATTTACTCTAACATTAAATAGAATAAGAACAAATAGCAATGTAATGAATAACCTTTATATTTTAATTTTATTATCCAGTTCAAGATAAATACATAAAAATGTCTCTAATGCTTAGGGCATTTCCTAACATTTACAGATTCATTTACTAAAAAATCACAATTATTCATTTTTCGACCCTTAGTTACTATTCATCCAACACCTAGGGTCGTTTCTTGTTTTCTTAGCGTTTCAGAGCCTCAAATGGGCATTTCACTACTCTGAAAACATTTTTCATCCGATCCCCGAGCATCGGTTCCTAAGGGGCTCAGGTTTCCTATCCCAATCTAATTTTTCTCCCTCGTTTCCAAAAATACCCTTAACGTGAATTTTTCTCGTTCTTAGCATTTTAGTTATTAAGGGGTCAGTTTACTATTCCTCTTAGGTTGGTTTTCCATTACTGACCCTAATCCACCGAGGGGTCTCGATTACCTTTCTGAGTCTAATATTTTTACCCCTCGTTTCTCGAAATGCCCTTATGCTATTTTAGAAATTTCGACAGCATTTCCGCTTGTATTTTTAGGTTTCCCCAGCTTTAGGTACACCTTAGAACCTTTGTACCTACCACATACTATAGCAGAGACCTATTTTATACAAAGTTACCAAACTTTGTGTAAAAATTTTCCATATTATCATCATTCCAAATTTCAACACAAATCATCAATTTTTTTCCACTTATAGCCTCGGTTTCTCATGATTAACAACACCAAATATTTTTCATCACATTAAACAATCGACATATATCACTCTAAGGTTTTCAAATGTACATATAAACATTAAAAACCTAACCAAATTTCATTCCAACCCTAACATTAAGCCACGGATTTTCATGCTAAACCACTATAGAAAATTTTGTTCTTATTACTAGGGTTTTATCAACATTTCTCATCATTGTTCAACACTAAAAATTTTCTATTTTCTAGTGTTTATTGGCCACGGGTTCTAGCATGAAACATGCATCAAAATTGCTTGTTTCATTTTTCCAATTCTTGCTTTAATAGACATGGTATCAAACTAACATAACCATTAAAGCAAATCACCAAATTTCTCAACATTTTTTCCCTTCAACAAGACGGTTTTCATAGGAAAGCATGCAAAATTTTTTTGCTTGATTCCTATTTCTAAATCATGCTTCATTCATCTTAATATCAAACCAATCAAATCATCAACAAAACATCAAAATTTTCAACATAATTCCCCACCAATGGGCCACGGATTTTTCAAAGAAAAACCAATGAAAATACTTCAATTTGAAAGCTCACCTTATCAATTAGTTTCCTTGCAACCAAAGCTTGGATTGGAAGCTAATTTTGGTGTAAAATTTTTGCTAAAATTTGGTTTGAAATGGGGTAAGGTGCATGGATTTTTGGTAGTAAAAAAATGGCAACAGTTTGGCCCATTTTTCCAATTTTTTCAAATGAATTTCTCATGCCTATTTATAGGCAAATGGATGGGGACCTTTTTGTAATTTTTCTCAACAATTCCATAATTGTTTAGGGACTTAAATACAAACTTTTTGGGGCCAAATTTTCAAATTTTGGATTACCTTCTTTCCATGTGGCCGAATCCCTTTTTTCCATTTTTCCAAATTTTTTTCAAAGCCATTTTGGATTGATCATGGCCATTGATCCTAAAAGCATTTAATCTTGGCCTTTAATGCTACCTACCACATTAATTAGGCTTAATTAACCTAATTAACTAAATCCAAATTATGATATCATTATGACATCATCTAATTAATATGTGAATTAATTCGTGGTCAAATTTTGACCGATAGTCAAATCGAATGGAACTTTACCGAAATTGCATAGGTGGGTTCCAGGTGCCTCTGATGTGATCGGTCTGTTTTATTTTGCTTCCGTTTGGCCAGAATTCACTACCATAAATTTTCTTCTTTTAGTGCACTCGGGTGCACTCTTCAGGGTTTTTGGCTTCATTTTTGAGCCGTCTCACCTGTTTTTATTCAGTAAGATTTTCCATCTCCAAACTCACTCACTTTAACACTACCAGAACATTTTCACAGTATTCTCAATAGTATAAAAACATAACTTTTTATATTTTATTTATTAAAATTGATACATACATACAATTTTAATTTACTCCGAGAATCTAAAAATTCCCAGTTATCACATTCACCTCTCCTTATAAAATTTTTCTCCTCAAAAATTTAGAACAAGTGGGGGTACAATTTTCTATTTCTTCTTCTCAGTCCCATGTAGCCTCTTCGATGTTGTGATTTTTCCATAGCACTTTGACTAATGGGATTGTTTTATTCCTCAAGACTTTCTCTTCCCGTGCCAAGTTTCGAACAGGTTTGTCTTCGTAAGTGAGATCTTTCTGAATTTAGATCGGTTCATGTTTCAGCACATGGGATGGATCTGATATGTACTTCCGTAACATCGACACATGAAACACATTATGTACCGCCGACATTTCTGGAGGTAATGCCAATCTATAGGCAACCTTCCCAATGCGTTCGATGATCTCATATGGTCCAATATATCTTGGACTCAATTTCCCTTTCTTTCCAAATAGCATTATTCCTTTCATCGGTGAGACTCTTAAGAATATGAAATCCCATTTGTTAAACTCTAGGGATCTTTATCTTTTGCCCGCATAGCTCTTCTGTTTACTCTGTGCTATTTTCATCTATTGTTGTATTTTTGTAACTGCATCCACTGTTTCTTGTACAAAGTTTGTTTTGTGTAGTCTTTTTTCTTGTAAATCATACCAATGGATAGGTGATCTATACTTCCTTCCATATAAAGCTTCATGGGGTGCCATACCTATTGAAGCCTGGTTACGAAATTTACCAATGGAAGTTTCTTGTTCCAGCTCCCCGGGAAATCTATTGTACACGTGTGAAGCATGTCTTCTGGCATTTAAATTGTCTGCTCAGATTGCCCATTCATCTGCAGATGAAATGCTGTACTCAGGTGCACTTCCATTCCCATAGCTTCTTGCACGTACTTCTAAAAATTTGAAGTGAATCATGTATCATGATCCGATACAATGGACTTAGGAACTCCATGTAATCTGACTATGTGGTTAACATATAAGTTCACTAACTTTTCTAGTGAAAAAGTCATTTTCACTGTTATGAACCTTACCGTCTTTATCAACCTGTCAACAATAACCCAAATAGCATCGTAACCTTCTTAGGTTTTCAGCAATCCTACCACAAAGTCCATCGTAATATGTTCCTATTTCCATTCAGGAATCTCCAAAGGCTCTAGTTTTCCGCTTGGATGTCGGTGTTCAGCCTTAACTTTTTGGCACGTCATACATTTACTCACAAATTCAGCAATGTCCTTCTTCATCCCTTTCCACCAGAATTGTAGTTTCAAATCTTGGTACATCTTACTAGCACCGGGATGCATTGAATATGGCATTTCATGGGCTTTTGCTATAATTCACCTTCTTAATTCTTCGTCATTAGGAATATAAATTCTTCCCTGACGTAAGATCAATCCTTCTTTGGATACTCCCTCCTGAGGACTTGGTAGATTGGGATCTCGCTTTTAAGTTTCTCTAATGTCCTTATATAACGATGATTCTAATTGTAGTGCAGCCAATCTTCCTGCTATCAGCACCATTTTAAACGTATTAATTTCCTGCTGCAATGGCCTTAGAAATTTTCCAATTGGCAGTTGCTACGGAATAGTAGATTTCCTACTTAACGCATCTGCAACATGATTGGCTTTTCTGGGATGGTAGAGGATTTCACAATCATAGTCCTTTACCAACTCTAATCATCTCCTTTGCTGCATATTTAGCTCCTTCTGTGTGAAGAAATACTTTAAACTCTGGATGTTAGTATAAATCTGACACTGAGCTCCATACAGATAGTGTCGCCAGAACTTCAATGCGAACACTACTGCGGCAAGTTCCAGATCATGCGTGGGATAGTTTCTTTCATGGTCCTTTAATTGACACGAGGCATAGGCAATCACTTTATCGCCTTGCATCAAGACAGCTCCTAATCCTATCTTTGACACATCACTATAAATCACAAACATCTCCCCTTCAGTGGGAAGTGTAAGAATTGGCGCACTGGTTAATTTTCTTTTCAGCTATCGGAAACTTCTTTTGCACACCTCTGTCCACTCGTACTTCCTTTCCTTGCGTGTAAGAGCCATGATAGGTGCAGCGAGTCATGCGAATCCCTTTACAAATCTTCTGTAATAGCCGACTAAACCTAAAAAACTCTGTATTTCAGTCACATTCTTAGGTGCGAGCCATTCATTAATCACCTTTACTTTTGATGGGTCCATGGCAATTCCTTCCTTCGAAACCACATGTCCAAGGAAATGTACTCTATCTAGCCAAAATTCACACTTAGAAAATTTGGCATAGAGTTGATGCTTCCTTATCGTCTGTAAAATGATTCGTAAGTGTTCTTCATGCTCCTCTTGAGTCTTTGAATATATAAGTATGTCATCGATAAACACAATGACAAACTTATCTAGAAATTCTTTGAAGACTCTATTCATCAAGTCCATAAATGTAGCTGGCACATTTGTTAACCCAAACGGCATCACAAGGAATTCGTAATGACCGTAACAGGTCTGAAATGTGGTCTTGTGAATATCACTCTCCTTGATCCGCAACTAATGGTATCCTAATCGTAGATCAATCTTGGAGAATATCACTGTGCCTTTGAGTTGGTTAAACAAGTCGTCAATTCTAGGTAGCTGATACCTATTCTTGATAGTGACCTTCTTCAACTCTCGGTAGTCGATGCACATATGAAAGGATCCATCCTTATTCTTGACAAACAGTATGGGAGCACCCTATAGAGAATAGCTTGGACGTATGAATCCCTTATCAAAAAGCTCTTTCAACTACTCTTGTAACTCTTTCAACTCTGCCGGTGCCATCCGGTACAGCACCTTTGAAATGGGTGCGGTTCCTAGCATCAGTTTAATCTCAAAAGAGATTTCTCGTTCCAGCGACAATCTGGGTAATTCTTCCAGGAAGACATCGATAAACTCCTTCACAATAGGAGCATTTTTAGGTTGGAGATTCCATTCCTCTTTCACATCCACTATGTATGCTAAATATTCAGCACAGCCACTAGACATTAGCCTTCTTGCTTTCATCGAGTTAATCATTATCTTCCTCATTTTGCATGACGAATCGACATATTCAAACCCATCTTCCTGGTCGGGTTGGAACATTATCTTCCACTTCCAACAATCGATCATGGCTTGATACTTTCCTAGGAAATCCATTCCTAGTATAACATCATAATCCGCAAGCTCCATCACGATTAATTTTGCATACAACTCCCTATTTGCCATAATTATTGGCACATGAGGCAACCAATAATTGGACATCAATACTGGACATCAATACTTCTCCTGAGGGTAAAGCCATTCTAAAGGTCATACCTATATTGTTTTTAGGATATCCTATTTTGTTCACGAATTGGTATGAAATAAATGAATGCATAGCACCAGAATCAAATAAAACAGACGTCAAATGATTAGAGACAGAAAACTGACCTGTCACTATATTGGAAGTCCCTACTTCTGCATCCTCCTTGGTATATACCATAACTCTAGCATCTGCACAAGGTAAGCATTGTGGTCTTTCTTATCTCTCTATGGATGAAGGACCTTTAATCTTTGCCTAGATTGCATGTGCTTGGGGATGTTGTTGCTGTGTTTGGAACAAACCCTGCACATTTTGCCTATTTTCAGGGCAGTTCCTGGAAAAATGGCCAGCCTTTCCACATTGGAAATAGGCGTTTAGGGCAAGTCTGCATCTACCTGAATGTCTTTTTCCACAGACAATGTAGTCACGAATAATAAGTCCAGTATTATTATTCAACCTTCACTGCTGGTTCCTATTTCCAGAATTATTCCCTTTCCTCTTTCCTTGTGACTGCTGGCCAGAAGTACTTGATTGCCTGGCCTTAACATTTGAGCTCGGCTTGCTGCTTTGTCCAACTTGAGATCCAACTTGTATCGTTTTTGTCAAAAACTTCTCCTTCTTTTTGGCATCCCATACCTTTTCTTTTTCTTCCTTCTGTCTGACCAGGTAATACGCTGCCTCAAAGCTCTACTCACATAATCAAATACAGTAGTGGGTGGCGTCAACCCATTGTCCACCAATGCTGAGATTTTAGGGTGGAACATTCCTAGCATCTTCTGGATTTTCTCCCTCTTAGTGGAGAAAACGTATGGACATAATCGGGACAATTGATCAAACTTGCTATAGACTTCTATCATTGACATGTCCCCCTGCTTCAACTCTACAAACTCCCTTTGTTGGGGTCAAAGCAGTATGGGATTATAGTACTTCTGATTGAATTCTTCTAATAAATCTATGTAGGACATTGTGAACACGTTCCTTCTCAACTTGACTAAATCCCACCAAAACCTTGCATCTTTCTTCAGAACAAAGGACGCACGCATAATCTTTTCCTGATCATTCAGCTCCATAAATTCTAATAAAATATGAAGCAAAGACAACCACTCCTCTGCTTCTAAAGGGTTTTTGGAACCCTCGAACTCCAGCGGCTTCATTCATCAAAATCATTCATAAAGTGGCTCATGATTGACTCTAGGTTGGGGTTGTGGTTCTACTATTTCAATCTCAGGTTCAATTGGCGGCACTTCTTATTCAGGTGTGTCCATTTGTGGGTTTTGGGCTTCTTCTTGGCCTTATTTTTGTTCCATCTGTTCTATTCTTTGTCTCAGCTCAGCATTTGCCTTCATCTAAGCCTCTAACATGGCTTCTTGTTCATCTACTCTTTCTAAAAGGACTGGACACCCTCTCATGTTTCTCAAGTTTTGTAGATTCACCATCTTTGGTTACTTCCTATAATCGCAAGAAAGTCATTCATTATATTTTCCACAAACATATTTTTACAATGTAAGTAAAAATAGTTTCAATCATCATATAATTTCAATATTTCATCATTTGAACATGTCAAAACATCATTTCATTTCATTTCAAAATTTTCCATATACACGTCAGTTCGAAGGCTCCTTTTTCAAAATAGTCTTTCGATACAGTCATAGATATACATATACAAATATTTATACATTTATACATCTTATATGATTTCTATCTAATCCCTTGTTTGAGGTAGATCTAAAACTATTGGAAACTCTTCTGGATCTTCTTCATCCTCATCCGAGCCATTTCTGACCTCGGATGGGGTCGATCCCCTAGTAGGACTCGTATCCTCTCTTCGTCTTGATGTGCCGGCCTCATGATCATTTGCCATTGGCTGTGCCCCAGACAGACGGTCTAATATGGCATCCTGTAATAATTGCTCACATCTCTTGCACACCATGCACTCCATCATCAATTCTTCCTCTACCTTAGCTACGGTAACTATAAATTTGCGTAAAATAGTAGGGCATAAAGGGGTTACCCTCTGTTGTAGATCTATAGTGAGCCCCTTCTAGAAAATATCACAAAAGTCCTCCTCAGTAAGGTTAGACATAGGGCATCTCCTCACTACATTTTCCTCAAATCGTACTGCTTAAGTAAAAACTGTATCACTCAGTAACATCTATAGTCTCTTAGTTCGGAGAACAAACTCCCTCACATCTATATATCTAGGCATCGCTGGTGGTAGAGTCACTACCCTGCTCTCTGAAGGGTCTAGAACCGGTGACGCTGGACTCTTTGGTGGGAACTACAGTATCATAATGTGTCGTAACTCAGCCCAATCTAGTCTCAACAACATCTCCTGGTCATAGTACTCCCAATACATCCATCCATCCTCACGAAATGTGCCGACTGCTAATAACACGCAACAGTCCTCATCTATATCGCACTGACGCATGATCGTCTCTATGTCATGTTGCCAATCTCGAGTAAAGATCCCTTTCTGACCTCCCTCAAAAGTGGGTGGATGACTACCTCTAAAGGCATTTACCACTCGTACCGATACTCGAGATCCTACATGTGCTCGTAGCGACTGGTGGATTAATAACCGGTTGAGGAGGTGGTGCTTGTACTGGTGCTAGTGCTACAATCCTTGGCGCTGGTGGCTCAGGTATCGGCAGTTGAGTTACTGCTCGATGAATCATGGACGGTCTGATAACGGGCCTAGTCCATACCTGGATCGGTCCTCTCAGTAGGTATGGGTGGGGTCTCATATAAAGTGGTCTAGTCATCATGTGTCCTACAAAAATATATAACCTCGAATAAATGAAAAGTTAACTAACTTAAAGAAAGCTAACTTACTTGGATTGACGAGAAGATCGTGCTTCGTGCCAATAGGGATATGGTTAACTACTTTGATACCAACCTATGGCGCCCCCAAATCCAACCAAGCGAAACTATCGAGGTCCGACCCCGTAGTTAACCAGGACAGCTTGTGCACCGAATTCGAGTCACCATTTAAAACTCGTTTTCTTATCACTCTCATGTTTCAGTGCCTAAAATTGCGCCCATAGTTTTTTTTTCTTTTCAAAATACTCTTCTCTGATGAAAGCCAAGTATGAAAGCCTGATTAAATATAATACTAACTTTTAGTTGTCTTTTTGAAGTACAACATAATTTACAAATATACAAAATATGTACTTTGTTTTTCAAAAATATATTCTCTTTAATTCACTATTTTATCGCTCAGTGGAAAACTTATGTCAGGACCAAGTCCACAGTGGGTTCCCTATCCCATCGGAACACTCGCATCCTGCCGCCATCCAGGAGTTTATTAGACAGGTTTCTTACCTGTAACATGAACAAACTGATGAGCTAACAAACTCAGTATGTTCAAACATACTTAGTAAGAATCACATAGATTCAAAAACATCAAAAACACAACTTCCTATGAATACTACTATTCATGGATGAATAGACTATTCATGGATGAATAGTACTATTCATGGATGAATAGTACTATTCATCCATGAATAGTACTATTCATGGATGAATATACTATTCATCCATGAATAGTACTATTCATCCATGAATAGTATTATTTATCATAAATAGTACTTTGACCTTTAACTGATGAATACTAACTGTTACCCTAACCAGTTACTATTTACATTACCCTAACTGAATCTACTACACTTAGTGCTAGTGTCGGTTATGTTCCATTATGCTCTATTATGGCTTTCATCAACTTATTGACTATTCTCTCTATTTGTATCTTGGTTTTGAGCTCATTGTGGCAGTACCGATAGTTTATTTGTGCACTGACTGGGAGGGCCTAGGGAGCGACCCTAGAGCGTCTTCCTCTCTAGCCTTCATCGCTCGTAGCGATTATTATATCCCCGAAGGACCTGTAAAACCTCCACCACAATGTTGGAGGGGTGGTACGTCTTAAATAGTTTTATTACCATCTTTCAATTATAATTCTAACCAAGTGACATTAATCGTCACCTCAAGATCATTAACCTCTATCGCCTGTAGGCCTTACATATTCTCTTTCTCTTATTATGTGGGATGTGTTATACTAACTAATCCCCCAATATCCATAGGACTTAATATCTAATGTACAATTAGTACCTAATGAAATAATATAGTATTTCATGTTGCAGACATGAAAATGCTTGAACTTACTACCACTGCGATAAAGTCCACTTTCGGAACTCCTCCACAGTTTTATCTCTAGTTTGGGTCCCTACAGACATAGTTTTATCTGTTAATACCTATCATTAATTATCACTTTGGATATATATTCATTTCACTTAACAATTCAACATATTTCAACTTTTTATGTGGTACACGGTTTGCAACACGCCCGTATTTCGGCCCGTGTACCTCTTGGGTTCCCCTACATGGCCGTGTTTCAATGTACACGCCCGTGTTTCAATGTACATGCCCGTGTACTATTTAAACTCTAAATTTTAGCTCCAAAATCTTTATTTTGGGTTTTAGAATTTTATTTAAGACATTCTATATCCTTTACGGCCCTTTCCGAGCCTTTCAGAAATTTTTAGTCAAAATGACCCTTTTGCCCCTGATGGGTCTTGGGACCATAACTATTCCATCCTATCATTTTTCCTAAATTTTCTAAGCCTAAATATCATAAAATAATATTCCCTAGGCTTCTGTATTGTTTTACAGCTTCATTTGCTAAAAAATCACAATTATTCATTTTTCGACCCCCGATTACTATTCATCCAACACCTAGGGTCGTTTCTCGTTTTTCTAGCGTTTCGGAGCCTCAAATGGGTATTTTACTACTCCAAAAACGTTTTTAATCCCGTCCCCGAACCTCAATTCCCGAGGGGCTCGGGTTTCCTATCTCGATCTAATTTTTCTCCCTCGTTTCCTAAAATACCCCTAACGTGAATTTTTCCCGTTCTTGGCATTTTAGTCATTAAGGGGTCGGTTTACTATTCCTCTTGGGTTGGTTTTCCATTACTAACCCTAATCCACCGAGGGGTCTTGGTTTCCTTTCCGAGTCTAATATTTTTACCCCTTATTTCCCGAAATGCCCTTATGTCGTTTTAGAAATTTCGACAGCATTTCCGCTTGTACTTTTTGGTTTCCCTTGCATTAGGTATGCCTCAGAACCTTTGTACCTGCCACGTACTATACCAGAGACCTATTTTATACAAAGTTACCAAATTTTGTATAAAAATTTTCCACATTATCATCATTCCAAATTTCAACACAAATCATCCATTTTTTTTCCACTTATAGCCTCGGTTTCTCATGATAAACAACACCAAATATTTTTCATCACATTAAACAATCATCATATATCACTCTCAGGTTTTCAAATGTACGTATAAACATTAAAAACCTAACAAAATTTCATTCCAACCCTAACATTAAGCCACGGATTTTCATGCTAAACCACCATAGAAAATTTTGTTCTTATTACTAGGGTTTTATCAACATTTCCCATCATTGTTCAACACTAAAAATTTTCCATTTTCTAGTGTTTATTGGCCACGGGTTCTAGCATGAAACATACACTAAAATTGCTTGTTTCATTATTCCAATTCATGCTTTAATAAACATAGTATCAAACTAACATAACCATTAAAGCAAATCACCAAATTTCTCAACATTTTTTCCTTTCAACAAGCCACGGTTTTCATAGGAAAGCATGCAAAATTTTTTTGCTTGATTCCTATTTCTAAATCATACTTCATTCATCTTAATATCAAACCAATCAAATCATCAACAAAACATCAAAATTTTCAACATAATTCCCCACCAATGAGCCATGGATTTTTCAAAGAAAAACCAATGAAAATACTTCAATTTGAAAGCCCACCTTATCAATTAGTTTCCTTGCAACCTAAGCTTGGATTGGAAGCTAATTTTGGTATAAAATTTTTGCTAAAATTTAGTTTGAAATGGGGTAAGGTGCATGGATTTTTGGCAGAAAAAAATGGCAAGAGTTTGGCCCATTTTTCAAATGAATTTCCCATGCCTATTTATAGGCAAATGGATAGGGACCTTTTTGTAATTTTTCCCAACAATTACATAATTGTTTAGGGACTTAAATGCAAACTTTTTGTGGTCAAATTTACAAATTTTGGGCTGCCTTCTTTCCATGTGGCCGAATCCCTTTTTTCCATTTTCTCCAAATTTTTTTCAAAGCCATTTTGGCTTGATTATGGCCATTGATCCTAAAAGCATTTAATCTTGGCCTTTAATGCTACCTACCACATTAATTAAGCTTAATTAACCTAATTAACTAAATCCAAATTATGATAACATTATGACATCATCTAATTAATATGTGAATTAATTCGTGGTCAAATTTTGACCGAAAGTCAAACGGAACTGAATTTTACCGAAATCGCATAGGCAGGTTCCGGGTGCCTCAGGTGCGATCGGTCTATTATATTTTGCTTCCGTTTCGCCAGAATTCACTACCATAAATTTTCATCATTTAGTGCATTCCAGTGCACTCTTTAGGGTTTTTGGCTTCGTTTTCGAGCCGTCTCACCCGTTTCTGTTCGGTAAGATTTTCCATTTCCGAACTCACTCAATTTAACATTGCTGGAACATTTTCACAGCATTCTCAATAGTATTACAACACAACTTTTTCATATTTTATTTATTAAAATTGATACATACATATAATTTTAATTTAATTTGAGAATCTAAAAATTCCCGGTTATCACAAGGTCACTGCTATACAAAGGACAATCCTGATTCTGCATTAGACATTTCCTCATCGTCACTATCACTGAGAGGAAAATCCTCCAGATACTCCTCCTCGTCCCCCCAGACGAAACTGCCTTTGTCGTCGTTGGCTATGCTTACTTGGGGCTCATACATCCCCATCCATTCATCATCGCTAAAGTGATCGGGGATCTCCTCTCCCTCATTGTCGAGATGGGCATTGGGAAGAACCTCGTCATCATCCTCTTCCATGTGGTGTTTGAGAGACAGAGGGGCTGGTTTAGGGTTCTCCATCAGTTCCCCATTGCCCTCGGATGCCTCAAGCTAGTGTTCGGCCATGAAATCTCCATTTGTTAGTTGGGGTGTAGGGTCTATGGGGTTGCCTTCTATGTCAATGGCTACTGTAATGTCTTGGGCTAGTGTAGGGTTTCTAGGGTCGAGCACTTCTCTCTCTGCATCCACTATTTCCCAAACAAAGTGCCTCAGCTCTTCATGTTGCGGAGAGTAGTGGTCGAGATCCCTCACATACCATGGAGTCCCTTTTCACAACAAGTAAGCTATCTCTGCAAATGGTCTATCTAAGTGGATATAAGGTAATGGCGTCTATAAACCTTTGACAGCAATGTGCCATGGCCTCCCCCTCATAGACATCCCAGATATCGAAGAAGACCTGGTATTGCCTCTCGTACATGTCATCCCAGATATCTGCATCTCTAGTTGGTCCATCGTAATTGTGAAGGGCTTGGCAGAACTCGGCTCATTGCATCGTCGGATCCCTGATCTTACGTTGTTCATTCCACCATTCCAATGCTGGTCCCTCTAGCTGGCTACTGGACATGGCATGCTTGGAAAATAACCTGTAGGTGAGGTGGAATATGGCACGCTTGGAAAATAACCTCCATATGGTAGATCCAAAATGGAAGTTCACATGGGCGACGACCATCATATAGGTCTGGTCGCATGGCGGCAAAAGCCAAGCTTGCTTGTCAATCTTCTTGTACTTGACGGGGGCCAATCGGTGCAGCCATACTACTTATTATAACTTAAACGTCAAATTATATACTAACGTTGAAGGAAAAAATAAACTTACTTGGACAGATGAGGTAGGCATGCGGCGATGTGAGGTAAGGTGGCAGGATACCACTTTGATACCAGCTGTGACGTCCCATGCCCTGAGTGGGCCGGACCATCACTTAAAACTACTACTGATATTTACTTGCTTAAAATCTGTTACTTAACTTACTTAATTTGATACCATAATTTTAGGGATTTTTTTTTTGAATGCGTACGTATTTACTATTCACATATTTATACTTTAAAATACAAAGTCTACATTATGGGGAGTTCAATTACACATATATACTTATAAAACTATTTAACTAATTACTATTCAAAATATACTGTTTACTCAAAAACTGTGCAGAAGTTTTAAACACGTGGTGATATCTATAACCTCGCCCTTACATCTGCCTCTGCCACCGTCATCACCCATTGAGCTCTAAGCTATAGGTCACTTACCTACAGCATAGACACACACTGTGAACTTTATTGCCCAGTAAGTATAACATGTTATCTGCAAAATATGTTTAAATCATAATACATACTTAAAATCATATAAGCATGTCATATACCAACATATATCATTGAAACATTCTACATACCAAAACATCACATACTATATGCATAACAGAAAACATCGTGTACTAAATGCATGTTTACTATAGTTGGAAGCATAGTGAAGTATAACTAATGCATAATGTGAACAATGCATGATCTAGTTATGCTCATTTATGCTTCGATATTCTTTTTCTTTCCTATGTCTAACTGAGGGCCTGTATATCTGTACTGAGTGTGCGCAGATCATCAGAAACGTCCGTGATCACTAACTTAAGAGCCGTCAACGGAGGCTCATCTTACTTTAACTTGAAAAACCTCTTCAACGGAAAAGGCAGGTACGACACACTTATTAATTTCCTAATTATTTATCTGATCTGGCCATATGCTCTACTAAGCTATCCCTAATCTTACGTGATAGGGATGTATGGCATCTAACTTGTGCTTTCATCAATTTACACGATTGTTAAACTACATACTTTCTTAAATGCGATGCAACAACAGTGTATGGATTGCATACTTAACATATTGTAAAGATCAATACTTTAAATTCATTTTGCTCATGCTGTAGGCGGAGTTGTACTTATCTAGTTTGCAAACAAACTTATACTATCGCCTTTGTCAAATTATAGGTAACCACCTATCAACAACACGTATTTCAATGATACTCTTGCTAAGCCACTAATACCATAAGTGACTAGAGCAGATACTTACTAACTTGCTCTCTTTTTGGTGAGTTTGATCATTTAATCGTGACTAATTAATTTATTATCCAATAAATAATTAACGTCATTCTTAGGTCACTATCACCGTTAGTGACCATAACTTGCATAGTTGTATGGTACCGAGGCCCATCGGTACCTTACTGCTCTATTTTGGGAATTTGGTGTCTAACTTTTATCACATTTGATTAAGTTGTCTACTTAATAAATTAATCGTCGTTTCTCACTATATCGTTCAAACTCGGTCCTTGATTGGTTGACCGACTAGTAACTGACTGGTTACCTCGTGCGTCGTTAACTAGGAAGCCTACCGGGTTACTTTGCTTGTTTGGGTGTGGTAGCCTATCGGGCTACTTCTACTGTTTTATTTTGAAAACTGTCTTGGTTGTCTTATCAAATTTTTGGGAAAATTATGTTCTTTGAAACCGTCCTTTTATCACCCCATTGGAAATTGGGGGCATTTTATTGAAACCATATTTTTATTTTAAAAAGGTTAGAACACATTTTGGTGTTTGCATTTTAAAGGTAGTTTTTGAACCATTTACTGAATCTATTTTAAAAACGTGTTTGAAACAACTTAGTTTGTAAATTTGGTGAACATGAAACTTTTCATCCTGGACAAAATGAACAACTCTTGTGTTCATCTCAGAGCTTAAATCAAACTCTAACGGGTCCTAAATTCACTAAACCCGTGGCTAGTTTATGTCCAGTTTTAGGAAAAATCCTAGTTTTACACTATTTTTAAAATGGCTCTGTTTGAGGTCCGAAATGGCCAAATTTTTAAAACATGCATAGATCATCTTAAAGATTTTGACAAGATCTACAACTTTCATGTTGAGCCCAAGATCTGGTTCGGACTCTAAGTGGTTCATTTTTAACAAAACCCGAGACTGTTCCTGAGTTCAGATTTTTAGTCCTAGTTTTGGACACCAGTTCAAAACTACTCGAAAAGTCTATTTTAGAGTCATTTTTGGCCGAAAGCCGCAAAAACAACCATAACAAAATTTTCTTAAAACTTCATATTTTACCAAATCCCAAATTCAGATTCTAATTTGGTCAAAATGGCCAAAATCTATGGCCTAAATCTGGGGACAGATTTGTGTCCAACCACCTTAACGTCCACACAGACACATATCCATCCATAAAATTTAAACCACAACCACACAACCACATAAACTTAAAAATGAAAAGCTAAGGGCTTCAAATAAACTTATTATAACCCATTGTACACATAAATACACATAAATTCCTTGATCAAAAACTTAAAAATAACTAAGCACAAAAAGAGGGTTTTCAGTTTTACCTTGCATGCTATGAACCAAGCACACCGAATCAAAGCTTGGGTGACCAAAATGGCCATGTGAACCATGGGAGTTTAGGGTCAGCTTATGCTAGAAAAGACATCGAAAATTTTCTCTTAACATCAAACCAAAATAATAACTAAAAACACAAGGATTGGTTCTAGAATCTTACCCTTGAATGACCTTGAGATGGCTTGGATGGAAACCTCCTAACACAAGCTTGAAGGGGCTAAATTTTGGTAAGCTTTTAGCTAGATTTTTGGCTTGCAAATGGTTGGTTTGGGAGCTAGGGGGTAGTCAGCTACAGCTAGGAAAAGAAGAAGAAGAATGGTTGGTTTTTGGGTGCAAAAGAAAGAAAGTGACCCCTTTAGGTCAAGCATGCCTTTTATAGGCAAATCTAACCCAACTTAATCAAACTTAAGCTCACTTAATTAAGCCACAATTTTGCCTATTGGGGAACAAATTGCTGCCATTTCAGCCTCCCAAAAGCTGAGGGCTACGTGCATGGGGAAAGGGCAAAATAAAAAAAATTTTCTTGTTGGCCACATGATGGAAACCTTGCATTGTTTAATCAAAAAGGTGGCCAACACATCCCTAACTTTAGGGAAAACTTTTCCCTCTTTTTACGGCTGTGTTTGGGGTTGTTTTTGCTGCTTGCACATGGTTTTCTAGGGAAAAATTTCATCTACAAAGTCTTCTCTTCGCAGTCTAATTTCTGCCTTTTGGTATCCGATCCTTTTTCGGCAGTGTTGTAGTTTTCATCCAAAATTGGATTTTCTAAATCCGATTTTTATACTAATCATTCCTAGTTGGGTTGTACTACCTATGAGCCCATTTTGTGTTTATTTTACTATTCATTTTCTATACTGTGGTTGTGTCTACACTGTATTGTCCTTGCACATGCATAACAAGGCGTTCTTGTGTGAAATTTCAAACACAGTCTCTCCTGACTAATTTGGATGTGTTGATTTCAATTTATCAGTTTTACTCCTATTTGAGGTCATTTGGATGAGTTTTTAGGATCTGTGTAATCCCACCTCGAAAAACATGTCTTGTGCTTAATTGACTAATTTGGGCATTCTAAGTCTAAATATATCAATTTCAGACTGAGAAAAGGTTGTCTTGACCCTCTTCCTGACACTATGTATCTCTCAAACAAAAATTAACGTTTTGTGCTCAATTGACCAGATTGAGTCTGCTAACTATTAATATATCAGTTTTAAGTCAATTTAAAGTCATCTTGGCCATTAACCTGACACTGCGTATCTACTATTCACTATTCAATGTTTTCTGTTTAGCTGACTAGTCTGAGCGTTCTGACTCCGATTTTGTCAGTCTCAGGGCGAGAAGAGATCATCTGGACCATTTTCTCAATACTATACCTTTGCTAGGGTTACTATCACTATTGTACTCAGATAACCAGTCCGAGCGTACTGATGATCTACTCACCAGTCTGGTGTCAAGAAATGGTCGTCTGAACTTGTTTCCTGATGCTACGTATCTTATACACTCATACACATAATAGGGTGAACCGATTTCACTATCAGTTACCCCCTTTCACTGTATGAATAGTAATTAAACATTACTATACCCGTTTAATCCATTCAACTGGAAAATTTACTGTATTTATCAACTTAATTACTTATTATATAGTGATTAAGTTTCATGAATCATGAGAGTCATTACAGTGGCTTTCTACTCAATATACGGCCTTTTACACAGGTTCTTACCCGAGCGATACATGGCCACTTACAAGGCCGTTTACCTGACCATGTTATACTACATGGCCATGTTCACTTACACGGCCTCTCATATGTACACAGTCTGAACGGTACACGGCCACTTACACGGCCGTTTACCTGACCGTGCTCCTCAAATGTACATCTAAAAGCTTTCAAAATACTCTAATTTCATTCCTTAATCTTAATTAAATTACATGAATGGGGCGGTCCTTACATAATCCCTCATATTATTTCATGGTCAAAGTTTGACCAAAAGTCAAACCGAACGAAAATTTACCGAAATCATGTAGGCAGGTTTCTGGCGCATCCTGTGCGATCTGTTTACCTTATTTCATTGTCGTTTGTCCAAAAATCATTGCCGAAGTTTTTCATCTTTTAGTGCATATCATGCACCCTCTAGGGTTTTCGGTTCCAATTCGGGACCGTTTTCTTCGTTTTGATTCGGTGAAATTTTCCTTTACCGAAATCCTATTTTTAACATTGTTAGAACATTTTATCGCATTCTAAACAAAATTAAATCATTCATTTCAACATTTTGAACATTAAAATTTTCATATACATACAATTTACATATCTTCCGAGAACAATAATATATCTCAGTTATCACACCAAAGATTTGATTAAGTGATCAAAACATTCAATTTTGAGCAGAATGTTGATAAACCTTGTGTTTATAAACATATTAAGGATGGAAAAGTGGTCTTCCTAGTGCTATATGCCGATGATATACTGCTCATTGGGAATAATGTAGGGAATTTATCATCTGTCAAACTTTGGCTGCACCAACAGTTTGACATAAAGGACTTGAGAGAAGCTAATTATGTTCTAGGCATTTTTCTCTTTAGAGATTGAAAGAACAATATGATAGCATTATCCCAAGCTTCATACAAAGACAAGATAATAGATAAGTATGCAATGCAAGAGGCAAAGAAAGGTTCACAACCTTCCATTGCCAGTCAAACTCTTTCAATGGATGACTGTCCCAAGACATCAGAAGAAAGAGATCGTATGAGTAAGGTCCCTTATGCATCCGCTGTGGGTAGCTTATGTACGCTATGCTTTGCACTCGTGCGGATATTTGTTTTGTGATAGGTATAGTGAGTCGATATCAAGCAAATCCTAAAATCAAGCACTAACAAGCAGTATGGCATATACTTAAGTATCTTAACAGAACGAGAGATTATATGCTAGTATATTTTGGAGGGGACCTAATACCCATAGGATACATAGATTCAAACTTCTAGACTTGCAAGGATTCAAGAAAGTCGACATCAGGATTAGTGTTCTTGCTCGGGGGAGGCACCATTGCATGGAGGAGCTTGAAACAGGGCTGCATGGCTGACTCTATGATGGAGGCTGAGTATGTGGCTGCGGCTGAGGCATTTAAAGAAGCGGTTTGGATCCGCAAGTTCTTTAGAGACCTTGAGGTCATTCCGATATTGACAAGCTTATCATGCTCTATTGTGATAATAGCACAACTATTGCGAACACAAGAGAATCTCGACACCACAAGGGGACAAAGCACATAGATCGAAGGTACCACATAATTAGAGGGCACGTGGAGACAGGACAAGTGGATGTATGTAAGGTTGCATTCGAGGACAACATTACCAACCCCTTTACTAAGACTTTAGTGGCTAGAAGCTTTGAGAGGCATGTTGAGGTGATGGAGATGTGAAACATGGCATATCTACTGGCTTAGGGCAAGTAGGAGATTGTTAGGAAATGCCCTAAGCATGAAAGATATTTTAATATATTTCATTTATTTTGAACTGGATAATAAAATTATATTTAGAGGTTATTCATTACATTACTGTTTGTCCTCATTCTATTTACATGTTAAAGTAAATGTTAGCAAATATAGCTCACTGATAGCTTATGTTGAACTGTTAGAATGTTGCATGCAATGGACTTTTGTATACGAGAACACAATGTTCTAAAGTAAGCAGTCTAAATTAAGGTCCGTAGGCTATGGGATTAGACTGAGCATCTAACTCATGTTAAGACTATTATATTGTCTAAAGCCATGATGGGAATGATTTGTCTTGACTGTCCAGAGCATAGACTCCCGAGTAAAGACATAGATATATTGCTTGGTAGTGACATATTATACCGGGGCTAAAGCATGATTGATCTATGTCGTTCGCTATGAGTGGATCAATCTGCTTTTGACGTTCATTATGCAATAACCTTAATCTTGAGTAAATGAACTACTTCATGTATACTTTGATGTTCCAATGGTTAAAGCATCTCAGAGGAAGTAAGCTTATAGATTGGTTCATTGGGTGCATGACTTGTATATGATGGAGGGTTTGTATATAGATATTGGAATCATAGCTCTAATATGGAGTTAAGGATATCCTCTTAATGGCATTATACTGGATGTGAAAATGGACAAGGCCTTAGGTCATTTGCTAGGCGATTGACTTCTTATTCACATATAGTGAATAATCATTTTCTTATTCAGTAGTATAATGGGACTTTAAGATAGGTTGATCAGTAGGTTGAAAGAAGTTTGACCTAAGGCTGATCGTGGATATCATATGAGGGTTTTGCATACATGATAAGGTCATTGGACCATAGCATATCACAGGCTTTCATAATACAATATATAACTGGGAGTTTAGTCTCAGGTTTATAATAATGTAACTCTGAAATTAGTGATCATATGATTGAGTTGTTTGGTATAGAATGATGACCATATGGATTCACAAGAGTCCAATTATATATGTCTAATTGGTCCCTCTACTAGCTCCACATAATTCCTTAACAGATGGCAAATTGATCAGGGTATACTTATTGGTTGGTTGTCTTGCATGGATATGGGTAGTGTCCACATAGGATAAGGATGGAAGACAAGATTCTCTCTTGTTAAATTCGAATTTTGTTTTGAATAAGAGATTACATAATTATTCGAATTCCAAATAAAGTTGCCATGATTTTATTTGAGTTTAAATTGGAGATGTGGAAAATTATCCATGAGGACAAAATTTGAAATACAAGTTTTTTATGGTGTTTGAAATTTGAAATTTAAATTTTGAATTTGAAATTTGAAATTTGAGGTTTGAATTTTGAAAATTGAACTTTGAAATTTGAATTCAAATTTTGAATCACAAAATCATGTTATAACCGAATTTTTGTGGATAATGGCATAAGGAAAATTCAGTTTTCTTATGGATAAGGGAGAGGAAGATCTTGTTTGAGTCCTACTTGAATTTTGAATCTCTCCCTCCCATGGTAGCCGAATTCTCTATGGATAAAGCCTAAGGGAATTTAGATTTTTTGTGGATAAGGATGAGATGAAATTCAAGTTAGAAAATCCTATTTGAATTTTGATTCTCCTCATTTGGATGGCTGAATCTAGCCATGTTTCTTGGCCTAGTGGAAATTCGGTTTTAGTGGATAAATGAGGAGATAAAATTCAAGTTAAAATCCTGTTTGAATTTTGAATAGAATATCTTCCTAAGGTGGTCGAAAATCTAAGGGATATTTTGGCCTAAAGGAGTTTGGATTTTGTGTGAAAAAGGGGAAGAAAATCTTCTCTTGGTTCAATTTTAAATTCAAGGGATCACCTCATGCAATTCTATAAATAGGGGTCCTACCACTCCGGTTCTCTCATATCACAGACTCTCAGGTGAACAGGGTTATTATTGCATAACTCACCGTGACAATAAGTCCTTTAGAGATCTGGGTGGTCAAAAGAAGACTAGCAGTGCTAGTATACCAATTGAGGATCTGAGTACCCACACACTCTGTCATCTGGGAATTGAAGAATAGTAGAGAAGGCTAGTTGGTTGAAGTGTGGGCCACCTGACTAAATCGAGTCATCCACTCTCTTTTTCTTTGCTTCTTCTTACTTAATATGCTTTTCTTTATTTCTTTTATAGGGCTTGTGCTTGAAAAATTGTAGAGTTTTTTGTGTATAACTTAATGGAAATATACGTTCTTTGAAATTGCATGTATATATATCTCTATTTTATTTTTTGTAAAATACTTGTGATCTTGTTTCTTTAAAATACTTAGTAATATAAACATACTTTATTACATAAGTATAATTTCAAACTTGCCTCACTTCCTTACATAACATGCTTGTCTTGTCTTTATACATTTATACATATACTTTTCTATTATACTTCTTTCACAGTGGATAATTTGCGAAGCGTATTCACAACCCGTCCATGACACTGTGGGAATCTGTCTACCAACCCTTCAGCTTTCTTTTCATAATGCAGGTTGCTTACCCTTGTTACCTATATCATGAACAGACTTGTGAGCTAAAGCTCAGTAAGTACAAACATACATGTAAGACATGCTTCATGCATAACACTTAGGGTTAGTCCTCTTATGTGTGACTATTTCTTGCTCTTATGATTTTTCTATTCTTTCTTTATTTTATTAATACCTTTCTATTTTGTACTTTTCTTTTCTTTCTTTCTTTATCTTCCTTTCTTTTCTTTCTTTCTTTATCTTCCTTTCTTTTCTTTCTTTCTTTTTCTTTCTCTTATGGGCCCGTGATTGGACGTACCTAATGCATGCGGACTAATGGGAAAAGGGAGAGCGACCCACCAATCAACCTCAAGGTCAAACTTTGAACTACCACACTTGGGTAAGCACATTGAGCCATTAACTACCACATTATCGAGGTAGCACCACACATTGGGGGGGAGGCTATGATTATCAAACCTCACTCTAGGGAGGTTGGTACACTAACATTTATATTTCCAGTCTTATTATCTTGCTTACATTTATCTTTCTTTACTCTAGCTTATTATTCTTTTTTGATCTCGTGAACATGTTAAACTATCACGTCACCAATGCATAACTTATATATATGCAAAGCATAGTTCTGTGGCAAGTCAGCTTTTGAGTAGACATTTAAATATCTGTACTTATAGTGTTTGTACTAAAGTGAGCTTTCTCGGGTCCTTTGACTTCCCTTGCCCATCTCTGTTCGGGTTTTCTATAAACAACAATATCGTCTGTTAATCACATTTTTATTAAACTGCTTTTGTTTTACTAAAATCTAAACTTTGGCTTTTAAAATCTTAATTAAAGCCTTATGACAGCATTTAAAGCCTGAACAGTCCTATTTAGATCTTTCTGGAATCTTTTTGCAAAATGACCGTTTTGCCCTTAACTTTTGGCAAAATGACCGTTTTGCCCCTAGTAGGATTTTTCTTCGTTTCTTGGACTTAAATTTTGATTTTGGCCTTTAAAATCCTATTTAGGCTCTTCTAGGGCTCTAACGATCTTTCCAAGTATTCTAGAAATTTTGATAAAAATGATAAATAGTAACTTTGACTATGAATAAAACTATTCATCATGAATAGTAACTTTGACTTCGACTGTGAACTTTTTATTTTACTGCTTAGATGGGCTTTTCTAAGCCCAAAAGTCATAAAATGACAATCTGGGGGGTCTAATGTTCCTCTTTTGACCTTTTTAAAATTTTTGGTCGAAATGACCATTTTGCCCCTGATGGGTCCTGAGGCCATAATGTTTTCACTTTAACACTTTGGTGGGGTTTTCTAATCCCCAAAAATTACAAAATAATATTTTCTAGGCCTTGACAAATTTTTACAGTGCTAATTGCTATAATTTTACTATTTATTTTTCACCCGACCCTCGGGTGGCACTATTTTGAGCCCTCGGGTAATTTGTCGTTTTTCTTACGTTTCGGGGCTCCAAATAGACGTTTCATTAATATTGAAAACGTCCGTCATCTTTTCTTAGACCTAAGTCACCGAAGAGGCTCAGGTTTTCACCCCAACCCTAAATTTATCCCTCGTTTCTCAAAATGCCCTTAGGGTCGTTTTTCTTCTTTTCTGTTGTTTAAAATTTTTGAAAGGACTATTTATTACTCCTTAACACATCCTTCCTTCTTTTTTGATCCTAAATCATCAAGGGGTCTCGGTTTCAATTTTCGAGCACTTTTTTACCCCTCGTTTCCCGAAATGCCCTTAGTGTCGTTTTAAAAGTTTCGGTAGCATTTCTGCTTAATCTTTAGGTTTTCAGTGTTTAGGAAATGTCTCAAAACCATCTAACCTCTCTACCCAGCCACGTGCTATATCAGAGGCCTATTTTATGTAAAATGTTTCAAACTTTTTACGTAAAAATCTTTGTAAAAACCTAATCATTTCTAACCACATTTTCATCGATTTCTTTCTCACTTTGACTTCGGTTCTTATACACAATCTCACCACATTGTTTTTACACATTATTCTTTTACAAAAACTTAAGCTTTCTTACTCCTAACCCCATGATTTTCTTGAGAGAAAACCTAACCAACCTTTGTTTCAAAGTTTCTAAATTCACAAACTTGTCTTCCACATTAACGTGATTCATCTACAAGTCAAAACACAACCTTGTTTTTCCCAAAAAATTCATGCCTTTCACTATTGAAACCCATGGTTTTTAATGAAAAACTTATTCAAAATTTTGTTTTAAATCAACTAAACTCACAATCTTGCATCCTACATCAACATACTTCAATTTTATAATCAATTGCAAACTTTATTCTTCATAAAATTTTTTCTATTTCTCACCATTCCTTCTACAACAACACACGGATTCTTTCTTGAATCAAAGGCACCAAAATTGTGTTTTCTAACTTCTAATCCATTCTCTAACTCAATCACATACTAGTTCTTGTTTTTGAATCAAAATCAACAAAGTTTAAACTTGAAAATTTCAACTTAACTCCTTCATGAAACCCACAAATTTTGTCATCAAAAGCCAAGAAAAAGATGAAAAAAATGAAGATTACCTCACTATGCTGCTCACCACTTGCTTAGGAAGGATTCTTGCTCAAGTTAGGAAGAAAAACTTGAAAATTTTCTTGCTTGAAGCGGGAGGATCACTCACGGCTGCAAGGGGCTGGACTTTGCCAAAATTTTTTTTTTTTTGGGTTTCTAAGGCACAAAACCGTACCCTTTTTGCAGCCAAAAGAAAGGGGTTCTTGGCAATTATTTTTAGGGGCTTTTTAGCAAAGTTTTAGGGGGTTTTTGACAACTTTTTTGGGGTTATTTTGCAATTATTTTGGCTGTGTTTCTACTGCTTCCATTGACTCTAAACCAACCATAAATTCATCAATTTTCAACTTTTTCCTCATGCATTTTTGGCTTGATTTCAACCCTTGATCAAAGCTTTCTTTAAATTCTAGCCTTTGGATCTACCTACCCCTTCCACATGCATTTTCTTTCTTGATTTATGAGATCATGCATGTGACATCATGTATGACTTCACTTAATTAATCTGAAAGTCAAAGTTTGACCTAAAGTCAAACCTAACCAAATTTCACCGAAATCGCATAGGCGAGTTTCTGGGGCCTTCCGCGCAATCGGTTTACCTTATTTTACTATCGTTTGGCTAAAAATCAAAACCGTAATTTTTTATCTTTTAGTGGACTTGGTTTACCTAAGGTAATCTCTTGGGGTTTTTAGTTCTGAAAAGCATCATCATTTTTTCGAAAATGATGAAATTTCTAAAGAAGTGCACCGAAGGACTTATCTAGCCATCCACACTATCAATTTGATCTAACTCAATCTCGAAACTCTTAAAAACCTTAAAACTCTTATCTTGTCTTATCTTTGCTTTGACTTGCCATTTCTTTGTGCCTATACTTTTCGGATATCGAAACCACTCCATTGTGAGCGTTTTGGTCCAAAATCACTTTCTCAATCGTGAACTTTATCCTTTAATCATTTTTGGAGATTTTTAAAATCCTTAAAAACATTTATTTACTATTATTAACACTATTATATTTTTATTTACAAATATAATGTTCTCATACATTCTTATTCACAGAAATTCTTAGAAAAACCTTAGTTTAACCTAGGTAATACTATTGAAATTTTCTGGTCTATCACAATCACCCCTCCTTAAGAATTTTAGTCCTTGAAAATCAGAACAAGTAGGGGTACTTGGCTCTTATTTCTTCTTCTCTTTTCCACGTGGCCTCTTCTACTCTATGATTTCTCCATAGGATTTTGACCAGTGGAATACTTCTGTTTCTTAACATTTTCTCCTCTCTAGCAAGTATTTGCATGGCTTGCTCTTCGTAGGATAAGTCTTCTCGAACTTGAATCAGCTCATAGTCCAAGACATGTGAAGGTTCTGATATGTACTTTCTCAGTATTGACATGTGAAAGAAATTATGTACTGAAGACAACTTTGGTGGTAGTGCTATCTTATAGGTTACCTTTCCAATTCGGCTAATAATCAGAAAAGGTCTTATATATCTTGGACTCAACTTCCCTTTCTTTCCAAATCACATGACACCTTTCATTGGTGCTCTCTTTAGGAACACAAAGTCCCCTTCATTGAATTCAAGGAATCTTTATCTTTTGTCTGCATAACTCTTCTGATGACTCTGCATAGTTTTCATCATTTGTTGGATCTTTTTGACTACATTTATCATCTCCTGAATGAACTCGGTCTTATGTAGTTCTTTCTCCCTAAGATCATACTAATGAATAAGAGATCTACATTTTCATCCATATAATGATTCATAAGGAGCCATTCCAATTAAGGCTTGATAACTACTGTTGTAAGAGAATTCAATCAATGGTAGCTTCTTATTCTATGCCCCCTTGAAATCTAGTATGCATGCTCGGAGCATATCTTTCAACGTTTGGATCATGCACTCGGATTATCCATCAGTTTGGGGGTGGAATGTGGTGCTGAATCTCAACTCTGAGCCCATCGCTTCTTGTACACTTTTCCAGAAATTAGATGTGAACTGACTGTTACGATCTAATACTATCGCTATTGGTATCCCATGTAATCTCACAATGTTAGCGATATATAATTCTACCAATTCTCCAACGTGTACATCATCTTTACGGGTATGAAGTGAGCAGACTTAGTCAATCGATCCACCACTACCCATATCATCTCCAATCCTTCACTTGTCCTAGGCTATCCTACCATGAAATCCATAGTCACAAGCTCCCATTTCCATTCTGGGATCTCCAATGGCTATAACTCAACTGCTGGCCATTGATGCGCAACTTTGACCCTCTGACATGTTAAACAACTACTAACGTGTTTAACAATGTCATTCTTCATCTTTCTCCACCAAAAGTGCTACTTTTGGTCTTGGTACATTTTTGTACTACCCAGGTGTACTGAATAAGGGGTATCATGGGCTTATGTCAAAATTATTTTCTTTAAACCCTCCTTGTTCAGTATGCAAACTCGTCCTTGAAAGAGTAATATTCCATCATCAGAAAGGTGGAATTCTAACTTTTCATTCTTAGAAGCTTCTTTTCTAAGTTTTCTAAGAACACAGTCTAGCTCTTGAGCTTCCTTAATTTCTTCTAGGATTATTGACTTCAATTGCATTACTGCCAACTTTCCTGAAACTAACTCCACTCCTAATGAGGAAATTTCGCGCTGCAGCAGCTTGGGTAGCTTTTCGATGGCTACTTATTCTGGCATTATCGACTTGTAACTCAACGCATCTGCTACTTTATTCGCTTTGCTGGGGTGATACAAAATTTCACAATCATAGTCCTTTACCAGTTCTAGCCATCTCCTTTGTCTCATATGGAGCTCCTTCTGGGTGAAGAAATACTTTAAGCTCTGATGAGCCGTGAAGATCCTACACCAAACTTCATACAGATAATGTCACTATATTTTAAGGGCAAACATGATGGCTGCTAACTCTAGATCATAATTTGGGTAGTTCTTCTTATGTTTTTTAAGTTGGTGAGATGCATAAGCTATCACCTTTCCTTCCTGCATCAAGCTAGCTCCTAATCCTGTCCTAGATGCGTAGCTATAAATGTCAAACTCTCCCTAATCTTTAGGGATTGTAAGAACTGGAGCACTGGTCAACCGGTTCTTCAGTTCTTGAAAACTCTCTTCACACTTCTTTATCCATTCAAACTTCTTCTCCTTGTAGGTGAGGGCAATGAGAGGGGCAGCTAATCTTGCAAATCTCTCTACAAACTTGTGGTAGTATCCTGCCAATCCTAGGAATCTCTAGATCTCAGTCACATTCTTCAGAGGAGACCATTTGCTTACTGCTTCTATCTTTGCTGGGTCTACTGAAATCCTATCTTTGGAGACAACATGTCCTAAGAAATGGACTTTATTTAGCTAGAATTTGCACTTTGAAAACTTGATATAAGATTGGTGCTCCTTTAGAGTACATAATGCAGTCCGGAGATGCTCTTCATGTTCCTTTCGATTCTTCGAGTAAATAAGGATGTCATCGATAAACACAATGACAAACTTGTCCAAAATTCCTTAAATACTCGATTCATCAGATCCATAAAAGCAGCTGGCGCATTCGTCAATCCAAAGGGCATAACGAGGAATTCATAGTGTCCATACTGGGTTTTGAACGTGGTCTTTGGAATGTCCCCTTCCTTGATTTTCAATTGTTGGTAACCAAATCGAAGGTCGATCTTTGAAAAGATCGCGACTCCCTTGAGCTGATCGAATAAGTTGTCGATCCTAAACAATGGATACTTATTCTTGATCGTAACTTTATTAAGCTCGTAGTAATCTATGCACATCCTTAAGGTGCCATCCTTTTTCTTCGCAAAGAGGACTGGAGCTCCCCATGGCAAAAAACTAGGTCGAATAAAACCTTTCTGTAACAATTTCTTCAGCTGAGCTTGTAATTCCTTAAGCTCAACTGGAGCCATCCTGTATGGGGCCTTGGAAATTGGAGACATTCCTGGCAACAACTCAATCTTGAAGGTGATTTCTCTATCAAGGGGAGCCTGTGGGAGTAAAATCGGTACGCATCAGAGTGGCGTAGCAGAACAACAAAAATTTTTCAAGATCGTTAAATATCTTGTGATGCCTTATACAATAAATTAACAATAATAAAACTCATACCTCAAAAGGATGCCAACTGTAGGAGGAGAATGATTGGAGGGCTTAAACCAACTAGCCTTCTCTACTACTCTCCAATTCCCAGATGGTAGAGTGTGTGGGCACTCGGTTCCTTGACCAGTATGCTAGCACTGCTAGTCTTCTTCCGACCACCCAGATCTCTAAAGAACTTGTTGTCACGGTGAGTTATGCAACAATAAGCCTGCTCACCTGAGAGTCTGTGGTCTAAGAGAACTAGAGTGGCAGGACCTCTATTTATAGACTTGCATAAGGTGATCCTCTGAATTCGAATTGGACTAAGAGAAGATTTTCTCCCTCATCCACAACCAAAAATCTGAATTTTCTAGGGCCAATAACCATCAAAAGATTTCAGCCATTTTGGGATCTTTACTTTTAAAATTCAAACAGAATTTTTACTTGAATTTTATCTCCTCACTCATTAACAAAAACCAAATTTCCTAATGCCATAAACCTGTCCAAATTCGCCCATTAAAGTGTGAGGAGAATCAAAATCCAAATAAGATTTTCTAACTTGAATTTTATCTCATCCTTATCCAATTAAAAAACTGAAAATCCCCTTGAGATTTTCCTCAAAATTTCGGCCAATCTAGGGAGGAGAGAATCCTAATTCAATTGGGATTGAAACTTGAATTTTTCCCTGAACCTTATCTACAAAAACTGAATTATCTAGGAGGATTTTCCTTAACTAATTTTCGACCACTTTTGTTACAATTAGGATTCAAAATTCAAGTAGGATTCAAACAATCAAAACCATATTTTCTCTTATGGATAATCCATAAAAAATTCGAATCCTATATGGATTGTGATTCAAAATTTGAATTTCAAATTTCAAAGTTCAAATTTCAAAATTCAAACTTCAAATTCAAATTTCAAATTTAAATTTTGAATTCAAATTTCAAATTCAAATTTCAAATTCAAATGTCAAATTCAAATTTCAAATTTATATTTCAAATTCAAAATTTAAATTTCAAATTTCAAAATTCAAATTTCAAAATCCACAAAAAGTTATATTTCAAATTTTTGTTCTCATGGATAATTTTCTATAACTCCAATCCGATCTCAAATAAAATCATGGCAACTTTATTTGGAGTTCGAATAATTGTGTATTCTATTATCCAAAACAAAATATGAATTCAACCAGAGAGAATCTTGTCCACCATCCTAATCCTATGTCAACACCATCCATGCATAATCAACTAGCCAATAAGCATACACAAATCAATTTACCAACCGTTAAGGAATAATGTGGAGCTAGTAAAGGGAGCAATTGGACATATATAATCGGGCTCCCGTGAATCCATATGATCATCATTCTATAACGAACAACTCAATCATATGATCACTAATTTCAGAGTCACACCACTATAAACCTAAAACTGAACTCCCAATTATATATCGTATTATGAAAGCCCATGACAAGCTAATGTCCAATGACCTTGTCATGTATGCAAAACCCTCATATGATATCCATGATTAGCCTTAGGTCAAAGTCCATTTAATCCTATTGATCAGGCTATCTTAAAGTTCCATTATACTACCGAATAAGAAAATGATTATTTACCATGTGTGAATAAGAAGTCATCCGCCCTGCAGACGACCCAAGGCCTTGTCCATTTTCACATCCAGTATAATGCCTTTAAGAGGATACCTTTAACTTCTTAGAGCTATGATTCCATTATCTGTAAACAAACCCTTCATCGTATACAAGTCATGCACCCAATGAACCAGTCTATAAGCTTACAACCTATGAGATGTTTTAGCCATTGGAACATCAAAGTACACAAGTCATGTATATGAAGTAATTCATTTACTCAGGATTAAGGTTATTGCATAATGAACGTCAAAAGCGGATTGATCCACTCATAGCGAACTATGTAGATCAATCACGCTTTAGTCCCGGTCTAATATGTCACCATCAAGCAACATATCTATGTCTTTACTTGGGAGTCTATGCTCCAGACAGTAAAGACAAATAGTCCCCACCATGGCTTTAGACAACATAATAGTCTTAACATGAGTTAGATGCTTGGTCTAATCCCATAGACTATAGACCTTAGTTTAGACCACTTACTTTAGAACATTGTCTTCTTGTATACAAAAGTCCATTGCATGCAACGTTCTAACAGTTTTAACACAAGCAGTCAGTGAGCCATATTTGCTTACATTTACTTTAACATGTAAATAGAATAAGGACATATAACAATGTAATGAATAACCTCTATATTATAATTTTATTATCCAGTTCAAAATAAATACATTAAATGTCTCTAATGCTTAGGGCATTTCCTAACAAAGTCCTGGCAATTCTTCTGGAAACACCTCTATGAATTCATTGATCATAGGCACATCGTTAGGTTGAAGCTTTACCTCCTTTGGCATGTCCGTGACATAAGCTAAATACCCAGTGCAACCGCTAGATATTAGCTTTCTAGACCTCATAGAACTGATCATCATATTTGACAACTTCTGAGAATGAGTTACATACTCAAACTGATCTTCTCTTTCTGCCTGAAATACTATTTTTCACCGTCGACAATCAATTGTTGCACGGTCCTTTCTAAGGAAATCATTCCAAGGATAACATCATAGTCAACTAATTCTAGTATAACTAGATTGATGTATAACTCTCTATTAACAACAATTACTAGTACATGACGTAACCAGTAATCGAACAGTAATATCTCACCAGATGGCAAGATTATCTTAAATACTTATCCAATTTTATCCTTAGCATGGCTAATTCATTCTACGAAGTTATATGAGGAAAATGGGTGTGATGCACCTAAGTCAAATAAAACATGTGTAGGGCTTTGACCAACAAGAAGCTGACCTGTCACTACATTAGAGGTGCCTACCTCCACGTCCTCTTTGTTGTAGGCTAGAAGGTGCGCCTCTGTCTTTGGTGCAATTGTGACGTCCCGTGCCCTTAGAGGCCCGGACCGTCACTTAAAAACTACTACTTGAACTGATACTTATACTTTCTTACAAATCATTAATACTTATTCAAAACTTATTAACATTGATACCTTAATTTTGGGGGATTTTTTTTTATATGCATATGTATTTACTATTCACATACGTATACTATTAAAATACAGAGACTGCATCATAGGAAGTTTAATTATATATACATACTTATAATACTGTTTAACTATGTACTATTTAAAAATACTATTTACTGTTACTATTCAAAAATTCTATTTAACTATTACTATTCAAAGATACTATTTAACGGTTACTATTTAAAAATACTGTTTAACTGATACTATTCAAAATACTGATTACTTAAACTATGCAGAAGATTATACACCCATAACCTCGCCCTCACATTCGCCTCCACCGCCGTCATTGCCCATTGATGATTATACCATAGGACGCTTACCTACAGCATGAATGTATACTATGAGCTTGATGCCCAATAAGTACAACAGGTTAACCGCAAAACATGTTTAAAATATAGTACATACTTAAAATCATATAAGCATGTCAAGTATTAACATATACCACATATCACATACCATATCATCACATATCATATCATCACATATCATGTCATTGAATACAAAACTTCACATATTACATGCATAGCAGGAACATTGTGTACTAAATGCATCTTACTATAACTAGAAGTATAGTAAACTATAACTAATGCATACTGTGAACCATGCATGATCTGGTTATGTTCATTTATGCTTCAATGTTCTTTTTCTTTCTCTTGTCTACTTAAGGCCCGTGTGTCAGTACCGAGTGCACACAGACCATCGGTAACACCCGTGGTCACTAAAAAACGAAGAGCCATCAACGGATGCTCAACTTACTTTAACTTGAAAAACCTCTTCAATTGAAAAGGCCGGTAAGACAAGCTTATTAAATTCTGACTGATTTAACTATTCTAGCCATATGTTTTGTGAAGCTGTCCTTGTTCCTACGTGACAGGGATATATGGCATCTAACTTGTTCTTTTCTCAATCTACGCGATTATGAATTATATGCTCTTCTACATGTTGTGCACAATTGGGCATAGATGCATACTTAAAATACTGTAAAAACCATCATTTAAATTCATTTTATTCATACTGTAGGTAGAGTTGTACTTACCTAGTTGCAAGCAACTTGTACTCTCACCTCTATCAGATTACAGGTAACCACCTGTCAACACAACGTACTTCGTTAACACCTTTGCTGAGTCACTAATACTATTAGTGACTAAAGTAGATAAATTCATTTGGTACCGATTGCTGTCAGCACTAACTCACTCTTTATTCAGAGTTTGATTCTCTAGGTGTGTTTAATTAATTTATTGTCCCATAAATTAATTACAGCGTTCTTAGGTCACTTTTGCTGTTAGTGACTATAACTTATGTTTCTATTTGGAACCAAGGCCCATCGGTACCCTACTGGTCTACTTTGGGAATTTGGTATTTACTGTCTATCATCTTTGATTAATTGTCTACTTGACAAATTAATCATCGTTCCTTACCATTTCATTCAAACTCGATCATCAACTGGTTGACAGACTAGTCAACTGACCGGTTACCTTACGTGTCGTTAACTATGTAGTCTACCAGATTTGTGGTGGCCCGCCCTTCACAGAGATCATACAATACTATTACAGTCAAGCTTTATCGCTAACTGCGATAGATTGTACTCTCATGGGTCGCTGGCTAATCTATCTCTCTTGTAGAACATGACGTTTTTGGGGAAATTTTTTTTTTAAACATTATATGAAACATCATCCACTATTTACTTTGTTTGCAAGTACAAAGTAATTTACACAATATAGTACTTTCGCAAAATATATATTTACAAAAGAACTGTTTCTCTTTCCTTTCTCTGTTATTGCTCAGTGGAAAGACTCTGGCAGGACCATATCCCTTGGCCTCCTATCCCATTTGACACTCACTATCCCGTCCGCCATCCAGCCATTCAAAGCTATTGAGCTGGTTGCTTACAAACAACATAAGCAAAAATGGTGAGCTGTGGCGGCCCGCCCCTCGTAGAGATCATACAATACTATTACAGTTGAGCTTTATCGCTAACTGCAATAGATTGTACTCTCATGGGTCGCCGGCTTATCTCTCTCTTTCTTTTAAATCATGACGTTTTTTGGGAAATTTTTTTTTTTTTAAACATCATGTAAAACATTTCCCACTATTTACTTTCTTGGCAAGTACAAAGTAATTTACATATTACAGTACTTTTGTAAAATATATAATATTACAAAAGACTGTTTCTTTTTTTTTTCCTTCCCTTTTTATCGCTCAGTGGAAAGACACTGGCAGGACCATATCCCTCGCCCAGTTATCCGATTTGACACGCGCCATCCCGTCCGCATCCAGTCAAACAAGCTACTGAACTGGTCGCTTACCTACAACATTAGCAAAAATGGTGAGCTACAGGCTCAGTAAGTTCAAACATGCAAGAAATAAAGTTTCTATGAATAGTACTATTCATCGTAAATAGTACCATTGACACTATTCATACGTGAATACTAACTTTGACCACTATTCATACGTGAATAGTAAGTTTGACCATAACACAGTGTCACAACAGTACATCTACCGCGATGTTAGTACTCTCACTAAACTGTCTTATGCTCAATTATGGCATAGTTTCAATTTTAGGTAATTATCTTTGCTTATGTTTTGGTTTTGAGCTCAGGTTGGCAGTACCATTTAAGTGCGCATGACTGGGAGCGGTACATTAGTGCTGACCTCCACAGCCTAAATCTCATAGCCCCGAAGGCAAAATTGTACATGACTGGGAGCGGTACATCAGTGCTGACCTCCACAGCCTTATTCTCATAACCCCGAAGGTAAAAATACCTCCCTGTACGGAAGGCTGGTACGCCAGAAAGTGGTTTCATTACTGACTTTTTAAATTCTAACCCGGTGACTTCACATTGTCCCGTGGTTAGGAATGGTTCACATTTTAATTTTAGGTGAGTGAGTTTCATTAGCCTCGCTCTAGTGCCCGAAGCACAATTGACAATGTGTCCATTCTCAATAGTGTCCGTAGCACATTACGTCTCTCTCTCTACTCTATAATAGTGCCCGTAGCACATATGTACCTAACTTATAGTTAGTACATCAAAGTTAGCAATAATAATGCTATATGTTGCAGACAAGTAAATGTCTGAACTTACCTTATCAGTCTCTTCCCTCTTTCTCTCTTGGATCTTTGATCGCCTTCCTTGTAGGTCGATTTTTGGATCCTACAGACAAAACCTTGTCTGTTAATTTCTATTTCCATTTATAGCTTTTATTTTTCATTTAAAAGCTTAAATAAAACCTATTTATAACTTTTTAGGCTTTATTTATCATTTTCCCCATTTTTTCTCAACTTTGGTAAAATTACGATTTTGCCCCTGTATTTTGGCAAAATTACAATTTTACCCCCGACGGAAATTTTCCCGATCCAGACTGCATTTTTGGCTCTCAGGAACTTTTTTGACTCTTTTCTAATCGTTACCGGGTTCATTTCTATTTTATTTCCACTTTTCACTTTCCCGACCCTCGGGAAGCACTATTCCGACCCCTACGTCGGTTTAGTAATTTTCTATCGTTTCGGAGTCTCAAATGGACGTTTCACTAGTATTTAAAACGTTCATCTAAACATTCCCGACCTAGGTCTCCGAGGTTCGGATTTTCCGTTCCCGACTCGGCCCTTTATTTCACTTCCAAAAACGCCCCCCCCTCGGGGTCGATTTTTTTCAATTTCACTCGCGTTTTAAATTTTTAAGGGGACGGGTTACTATTCACGAACCACCCCTTAGGTTTTCCTCATTCAATTTTCCGTTAGGGACTCGGGTTTCCGACCCGACCCCAAACTTTTTATTTTTATTTCTATTTTACTCCAAATGCTGTTTTCGAAATTTCGGCAGCATTTCGGCGTAATTTTAAGGCTACCGGCGTTAGGTACGCCTCGAACCATATGTACCTGCCACGTACTATACCACAAGCCTATTTTATGTAAAAGTTTTCCAAACTTTTACATAAAGCTCACAAATTTTCAATTTCATATTTTAACCCACATTACAAAATTTTTTCTCAATTTTGTCCTTTGTTTTGGTCTTGGTTTTCACAATCAAACCGAACCAAACTTCTCAAATTTTCAACCACATTTTAGGCTATTAAAATGTCATTTTTTTAACACATTTTCAAGCCCATTTTCATTGCATTTTTCAACCAAATTCTTAGGGTTTTTACCATATATAACCCACTGCCAATGAATGAAAAACATGCACAACATTTTTGTTTCACTCTTTCACTCATAATTCCATCATTTGCATATTAAAATGCATGATTTCAATTAACCAAACATCACATAAAACCATGCAAATTTTTCTTCCAAACCCTTAGGTAACCCCACGGCCACATTAGGTAAATGCACACCAAAATTTTTTTCAAGCTTTTCCATAATGCAATTCATGGTTTATTCTTCACAAAATTTAACTTGAAAGCATGTTAGCAATTAAACCACACAAATTTCTTATTGCTTACTCAAGGTAACCCACGGTTTTACCCTTGGAAAACCAACAAAATTTCGGTTTTTCTTTAAAACAAATACATGGTTTTCTTACATATTACACCCTTAACAAAACCCAAGCATCAAATCATGGAAAACAACCAAAAATTTTCCATCTTTTTTCACTATTCACCCCACGGTTTTCTTGAAGAAAAACCAAGAAAAAGTTGAGTGCAAGGGGAGTTACCTTAGCCAATTGCTTCCTTTGTCTTCAAGGAATGTTTTGACACAAATTTGGTGAAGAAAAATTGAAGGAATAGCTTGGTCTCCCTTGGTAGCTCACGGCTCCACCATGGAAGGATACTTAGAAAATTTTTCTTTGGTTTTTGACTTGAAATTTGGTCTCGGCTTTTTGTTCCAAAAGTGGCCGACTTATGCCACTAAAAGGCCAATTAATTTGGCTTTCCACCAATGAGATTTCACCACCTTTCAACACTAATACTTTCCATAATTTTCACAAATTAAAAATGATGAATTTTAGCCAAATCTTGGCCTTTAGATCAAAAAGTAAATTAATCATGGCCATTAATGCTACCAACCACCATTTTAATCCCATTTATTAAATGGATTTATGATGTCATAAATGCTAAAGTAAAATTGACTTTGACTTTCACTATTCACATTAATTCGACTACTTTTTGACCGATACCGGTTCGAGCCGAAATTTTCCTAAAATCGTCCCAGCGTGTTCCTGAGGTCTCCTGTGCAGTCGGATCAATTTAAACTGCTTCCGTTTGATCAAAATTAATCCCGGAAGTTTTCCGTCTTTTATTGGCCCGGTTAGGGTTTTCAATGCCGGTTTTGCACCGTTTCACCCGTTTCAACTCAGTGAATTTTTCCAACACTGAATTCTTACTCGTCAGTATTGTTAGAACATTTTCATATATTCTAAACAATATAAATACATTTATTTCGCTCTTTAAATAGTATAAATTGTTATATACATACATTTGTACATTTTCATCCGAGAATTGCCTGAATTTCCCGGTTGTCACATTCACCCCTCCTTATAAAATTTTTGTCCTCGAAAATTAGAACAAATGGGGGTATAAACTCCTCATCTCGTCTTCTCGTTCCCACATAGCTTCTTCAATGTTGTGATTTTTCCACAGAATCTTCACTAGTGGGATTGTCTTATTCCTCAGTACTTTCTCTTCACGAGCCAGTACTCGAATAGGTTGTTCCTCGTATGTCAAATCCTCATGGATTTGAATAGGCTCATGCTTCAACACATGGGACGGATCTGGTATATACTTTCTCAGCATCGACACATGAAATACATTATGCACTGCTGACAATTCTGGAGGTAACGCTAATCTGTAAGCGACCTTTCCAAAGCGTTCGATAATTTCATAAGGTCCAATATATCTTGGACTTAGTTTCCCCTTCTTACCGAAGTGCATAATCCCCTTCATGGGCGAGACCTTGAGGAATACGAAGTCTCCTTCCTCAAACTCTAAGGATCTCCGGCTCTTGTCCGCATAACTCTTTTGTCGGCTTTGCGCAATTTTCATTTGATGCTGAATTCTAGCAACTGCATCGGAAGTCTCTTTTATGAAATCCGTCTTATGCAACTGCTTCTCTCGCAATTCGTACCAGTGTAATGGTGATCTGCATTTCCGTCCATACAAAGCCTCGTAAGGTGCCATGCCTATAGAAGCTTGGTAACTATTATTGTATGAGAATTCAATCAATGGTAACTTCTCGTTCCAATTTCCCGCAAAATCCATAACACAAGCTCGAAGCATGTCCTCTAACGTCTGAATTGTCCGCTCCGACTGTCCGTCTGTTTGCTGATGAAAAGCCGTACTGAGTCTCAATTCAGTACCCATGGCCTCTTGCACACACTTCCAAAAATTCAAAGTGAACCGTGCATCTCGATCTGATACAATGGATTTTGGTACTCCATGTAATCTGACGACATGAGTTACATATAACTGAGCAAACTTTTCCAAGGAAAAATTCATCTTGACAGCTATAAACCGTGCCGTCTTGGTCAGTCTATCCACAATAACCCAAATGGCATCATAACCTTCTCGGGTTTTTGGGAGTCCCACTACAAAATCCATCGTAATGTGTTCCCATTTCCATTCAGGAATCTCCAACGGTTCCAATCTTCCTGCTGGATGTTTATGTTCCGCTTTGATTCTCTGACAGGTCATGCATCTGCTCACGAATTTCGCTATATCGTTCTTCATCCCTTTCCACCAGAACTGTAACTTCAAGTCCTGATACATCTTACTAGCTCCAGGATGAACCGAATAGGGTGTCTCATGAGCTTCTGACATGATCCGTCTTCTAAGTTCCTCATCAGCTGGAACATTTATCCTTCCTTGATAAAGGATTATTCCATCCTTGGAAATTCCTTCTTGAGAACTTGTCATTATTGGATCTCGCCTCTGAGCTTCCTTTATATCCTCAAATAGCGATGATTCCACTTGGAGTGCAGCTAGTCTTCCAGATATCAACTCCAAGTTCAAAGAATTTATCTCTTGCTGCAATGGCTTCGGAAGCCTGTTTATTGGTAACTGGTGAGATACGGTAGACTTTCTACTTAGAGCATCCGCTACACGGTTGGCCTTCCTTGGATGGTATAGGATTTCACAATCATAATCCTTTACCAGTTCCAACCATCTTCTTTGCCGCATATTGAGCTCTTTTTGCGTGAAGAAATACTTCAGGCTTTGGTGATCAGTAAAAATCTAACATTGAGCTCCATAGAGATAGTGTCGCCAAATTTTAAGTGCGAACACTACTACAGCAAGTTCAAGGTCATGCGTAGGGTAATTCCTTTCATGCTCCTTTAATTGACGGGAAGCATAGGCAATCACCTTGCTGCCTTGCATTAGGACTGCTCCCAATCCTATTTTAGATGCATCGCTGTAGATCACAAACTTCTCCCCTTCAGTGGGAAGCGTAAGGATTGGTGCGCTTGTCAGTCGCCTCTTTAACTCCTGGAAGCTTCTTTCGCATTCCATAGTCCACTCGTACTTCCTTTCTTTGCGTGTAAGAGTAGTAAGAGGTGCAGCTAATCACGCAAATCCCTCTACAAATCGCCGATAATAACCAGTTAACCCCAAGAAACTGCGTATTTCCGTCACACTCTTGGGTACAGGCCACTGGTTAATTGCATCTACTTTTTTCGGATCTACAGCAATACCTTCCTGGGATACAACATGCCCGAGGAAATGTACTCTATCCAGCTAAAACTCACATTTTGAGAATTTGGCATACAGTTGATGCTTCCTTATCGTATTCAGCACGATCCTCAGATGTTCTTTGTGCTTCTCATGACTTTTCGAGTATATAAGAATGTCATCAATGAATACAATGCCAAACTTATCCAAATACTCTTTAAAAATTCTGTTCATCAAGTCCATAAACGCTGCCGGCGCATTTGTTAATCCAAATGGCATCACAAGAAACTCGTAGTGACCATAACGAGTCCTAAACGCCGTCTTAGGAATATCACTTTCTTTAATTCTCAGCTGGTGATATCCTGATCGTAAATCGATCTTGGAAAATACCGCTGCGCCTTTTAACTGGTCGAATAGGTCATCAATTCTAGGTAACGGATACCTATTTTTGATCGTAACCTTATTCAACTCCCGATAATCAATGTACAAACGGAATGTTCCATCCTTTTTCTTGACGAATAGCACAGGTGCACCCCATGGAGAATAACTCGGCCTGATGAATCCTTTATCCAAAAGCTCCTTTAATTGTACCTGCAGCTCCTTTAACTCCACTGGAGCCATGCGATATGGTGCTTTGGAAATAGGTGCCGTTCCAGGCATCAACTCAATTTCGAACGAGATTTTTATCTCTGGAGGTATCCCTGGTAACTCTTCTGGAAATACGTCAAGAAACTCATTAACCACAGGAACATCTTCTGGTTGAAGCTTCTGTTCCTCTGTAGTGTCCACCACATATGCCAGATATCCCATGCAACCACTGGCTATCAGCTTGCTTGCTCTCAGCGAACTAATCATCATCTTCTCGGGTTTTCGAGAAGTGTCGACATACTCGAAACTCTCTTCTTCCTCAGGTTGGAATACTATTTTTCGATTTCGACAGTCGATCATAGCTTGGTATTTCCCTAGGAAATCCATGCCTAGAATCACATCATAATCCGCAATCTTCATTACGATCAACTCCGCATATAGTTCTCTATTTGCCACATATACTGGTACATGAGGTAGCCAGTATTTAGACAACAATACTTTCCCAGAGGGTAAAGCTATCTTAAACACCCTTCCCATATAGTCCTTAGGAAGTCCTATCTTGTCAGCAAATGCATAGGAAACAAAAGAATGCGTAGTGCCGAAATCAAATAGTACAGAGGCTACATGACTAGCGACAGGAAGCTGACCTGTCACCACGTTTGATGTTCCTACCTCTGCATCCTCTTTACTGTAAGCCATCACACGAGCATCGGCATGTGACACACGCTCCTGGCGTTGCGGCCTTACTGGTGACTCTTCAACTCTGGCCTGAAGGGAATGAGCTTGTAGGCGTGTCTGCTGTTGTTGGGAAGTGCCTTGTCCACCCTGTCTATTTGGACAGTTCCTGGCATAATGGCCTTCCTTTCCACATTCATAGCAAACAAGTGGCCCAAATCTGCATTGTCCAGAATGTCTTTTCCCGCATGTAGGACAATTTTACACATTGGATTCCGCATTACCAGCTGTTCTCCGCTGCTGGTTTCGACTATTTCCCTGGCGATTTCCAGAAAAATTGCCTTTCCTGTTATTTTACTGGGATCCTTGATTATTGCCCTGGCTTGGTTTAGCATTCTGACTTGGCTTGCTCGATTGGCCAGCTTGTGCATACTTTGCCAAAGCCCTCTCCTTCTTGGCCTCCCAGTGTTTTTCTCTTTCTTCTTTCTGTCGGGCTACGTGGAACTCAGCTCTAATGGCTCGACTCACACAGTCTGCTACAGAAGTAGGTGGTACTTGTCCAGTGTCTACTAACGCAGCAATTTCTGGCCTGAACATCCCGATCATTTTCTGTATCTTCTCCCTCTCAGTAGGGACTACATAAGGACATAAACGGGATAACTGGTCGAACTTTCGGCAAACTTCACTCACCGACATATTTCCTTGCGTCAACTCTGAGAACTCTTTTTGTTGTTGTCTCAGAGATGCAGGGTCGTAATATTTCTGATTAAATTCTTCTAGAAATTCCGCCCAACTCATGGTAGATACGTCTCTTCTCATTCGTACAGTGTCCCACCAAAAACGAGCATCTTTTCTCAGCACAAAAGACGCACATGCAACCTTCTCCCGATCGGTTAGGTTCATGAATTCCATGATCACTTGTAATGACGACAACCAGTCTTCAGCCTCTAGAAGATTTGTAGACCCTTCAAATTCTGGCAGCCTCATACGTCTGAATCTTTTATAGAGGGGTTCTAGATTTAATACTGGTTGAGGTTCAGGAACTCTCTCATGTACAGTAGCTGGAGGGATAACCGGATCTACCTCAGCTTCCTGTTCTACTTGGGTACCCTCAGAGCCTTGTCTCTGTTCTAGCTCCTCTACCCGTCACCTCAGATTAGCATTTTCACGCATCTGAGCTTCTAACAGGGCTTGTATCTGATCCAATCTCTCCATAACATTAGGATGTGGCTCTCGTCCTTCTGGTCGATTACGCAAATCCACCATCTTGCCTATTGTCCTATTATGGCACAATAATTCACCGTTAGCTTTTCCATAACCACATTCGTAAAGTCATATCAATTTACGAAATTTAGGATAATGTAAAGCCACGTCATCGTAACACATCATCGTACAACATATAATCATTTTGATATTTTATTCATAGCAAAACATTTATATGTAATACATAATCATCACCAGTCATATATACATCGGCCATTTATACATCCTGGCCACAAGTCTATACAAAAGAGCTTTTCTCTAAGCTACTTATGTACATGTATACATATCTACTGGTCACGCATCCCCTGTGTCTGGGACTAGAGGATATTCTTCTGGATCCTCATCGTCATCGGGATCATCTGAATCGTCACCACCCCTAGGCAATGCTCCCTGTCCTGAGTCATCACCTCTTCGTGGTCTAGACGGTCCAGCCTCATGATCATTCATCATTCTTCTCAGTCCGAAGATGCGTGCAAACATCTCATCTTGACCCAGTGTCTCTCGTCGACTCTGCGTCAGATGCTCGATCAGAATCTCTCTCTCGATCGTCCTGATCGTCACCACAAACTCTTGGAGCGTAGGAGGAAATAGCTTGATCACCCTCTGTCTCAACTCTATGGGCAAACCTCTCCAAAATAGCTCACAACAGTTTGCTTCAGTGAGGTTGGGCAACGGACATCTTCTCCTAATGGTCTCCTCAAATCGTGCTGCGTAAGACATCACTGTCTCACCAGACAACATGACCATCCTCTCTGTCTGGAGAATGTAGTCCCTAACCTCATCAAATCCGGGATACGCAGGTGTATCAGCCTCTCGTCTCTCAGGAGGTGCTGGAGCAGGTGCTGGATCCTTAGGCGGAAACTGATCAGCCAGTCGCTGACAGAACTCAGCCCAACTGAATCCTAATAAAATCTCCTGGTCACAATACTGCCAAAACACTCGAGCATCTCCCTGAAACATACTGATGGCCAACTGGATCCACATATCTAGATCGATGTCGCACATCACCATAATCCTCTCGATGGCATGGAGCCAGTCCTTCGCCTCCATCGATTGTCATCTACCATCAAACATAGGGGGACTGCTAGCTCGAAATGCCTATACTGCCCGTGCCGAAACTCTCATCCCAATATGTTGGCGTCCACCAATAACTGGAATGTCCACTACCACCGGTGGATGAACTATCGGTCGTGGCTGTACAATATCTACTGGCGCTGGCACGGATGCTGGTACTGGTACCGGAGGTCTCTCGGGCACCGGGGGTCTAATTAACGGTCGTTGGGACATAGACGGCCTCACAATAGGTCTCGTTCATACCCGTAATACTCCTCTCGGTCGAGGTAGCGGTGGTCTCACATATGGAGGTCTGGTCATCTTGCTACCTATAACATAATTATTTTCATATAAGAAAATAATTAACTAAACTTAAGTAAACTACTTACTTGGATAGCGGTGCAGGATGCGCGAAGTGTCAAATCAGGATATGGTCACACTGCTCTGATATACCAACTGTGACTGCAGTTGGTAATCCAAACTAGATCCATCGTAATTCCGTTCTAATACCAACTGTGACGGCAGTTGGTATTATAAACTAGACCAATCTCAAACTTAGCTCTGATACCAACTGTGGCAGCAGTTGGTATTATAAACTAAACCAATCGCAAACCTTGCTCTGATACCAACTGTGGCGGCTTGCCCCTCGTAGAGATCATACAATACTATTACAGTTGAGCTTTATCACTAACTGCGATAGATTGTACTCTCATGGGTCGCCGACTTATCTCTCTCTTTCTTTTAAATCATGACGTTTTTGGGGAAATTTTTTTTTTTTTTTAAACATCATGTAAAACATTTCCCACTATTTACTTTGTTGGCAAGTACAAAGTAATTTACATATTACAGTACTTTCGTAAAATATATAATATTACAAAAGACTGTTTCTTTTTTTTTTCCTTCCCTTTTTATCGCTCAGCGGAAAGACTCTGGCAGGACCATATCCCTCGCCCAGTTATCCGATTTGACACGTGCCATCCCGTCCGCATCCAGTCAAACAAGCTACTGAGCTGGTCGCTTACCTGCAACATTAGCAAAAATGGTGAGCTACAGGCTCAGTAAGTTCAAACATGCAAGAAATAAAGTTTCTATGAATAGTACTATTCATCATAAATAGTACCATTGGCCACTATTCATATGTGAATAGTAACTTTGACCACTATTCATATGTGAATAGTAAGTTTGACCACAACACAGTGTCACAACAGTATATCTACCGCGATGTTAGTACTCTTACCAAACTGTCTTATGCTCAATTATGGCATAGTTTCAGTTTTAGGTAATTATCTTTGCTTATGTTCTGGTTTTGAGCTCAGGTTGGCAGTACCATTTAAGTGCGCATGACTGGGAGCGGTAAATTAGTGCTGACCTCCATAGCCTTAATCTCATAGCCCCGAAGGCAAAATTGTACATGACTGGGAGCGGTACATCAGTGCTGACCTCCACAGCCTTATTCTCATAGCCCCGAAGGCAAAAATACCTCCCTGTACGGAAGCCTGGTACGCCAGAAAGTGGTTTCATTACCGACTTTTTAAATTCTAACCCGGTGACTTCACATTGTCCCGTGGTTAGGAATGGCTCACATTTTAATTTTAGATGAGTGAGTTTCATTAGCCTCGCTCTAGTGCCCGAAGCACAATTAACAATGTGTCCATTCTCAATAGTGCCCGTAGCACATTACGTCTCTCTCTCTACTCTATAATAGTGCCCGTAGCACATATGTACCTAACTTATAGTTAGTACATCAAAGTTAGCAATAATAATGCTATATGTTGCAGACAGGTAAATGTCTGAACTTACCTTATCAGTCTCTTCCCTCTTTCTCTCTTGGATCTTTGATCGCCTTCCTTGTAGGTCGATTTTTGGATCCTACAGACAAAACCTTGTCTGTTAATTTTTATTTCCATTTATAGCTTTTATTTTTCATTTAAAAGCTAAAATAAAACCTATTTATAACTTTTTAGGCTTTATTTATTATTTTCCCCATTTTTTCTCAACTTTAGCAAAATTACGATTTTGCCCCTGTATTTTGGCAAAATTACGATTTTACCCCTATATTTTGACAAAATTACAATTTTGCCCCTGATGGAAATTTTCCCGATCCAGACTGCATTTTTGGCTCTCAGGAACTTTTCTGACTCTTTTCTAATCGTTACCGGGTTCATTTCTATTTTATTTCCACTTTTCACTTTCCCGACCCTCGGGAAGCACTATTCCGACCCCTACGTCGGTTTAGTGATTTTCTATCGTTTCGGAGCCTCAAATGGACGTTTCACTAGTATTTAAAACGTTCATCTAAACATTCCTGACCTAGGTCTCCGAGGTTCGGATTTTCCGTTCCCGACTCGGACCTTTATTTCACTTCCAAAAACGCCCCCCCTCGGGGTCGGTTTTTTTCAATTTCACTCGCGTTTTAAATTTTTAAGGGGATGGGTTACTATTCATGAACCACCCCTTAGGTTTTCCTCATTCAATTTTCCGTTAGAGACTCGGGTTTCCGACCCGACCCCAAACTTTTTATTTTTATTTCTATTTTACTCCAAATGCTGTTTTCGAAATTTCAGCAGCATTTCGGCGTAATTTTAAGGCTACCGGCGTTAGGTACGCCTCGAACCATATGTACCTGCCACGTACTATACCACAAGCCTATTTTATGTAAAAGTTTTCCAAACTTTTACATAAAGCTCACAAATTTTCAATTTCATATTTTAACCCACATTACAAAATTTTTTCTCAATTTTGTCCTTAGTTTTGGTCTCGGTTTTCACAATCAAACCGAACCAAACTTCTCAAATTTTCAACCACATTTTAGGCTATTAAAATGTCATTTTTTTTAACACATTTTCAAGCCCATTTTCATTGCATTTTTTAACCAAATTCTTAGGGTTTTTACCATATATAACCCACGGCCAATGAATGAAAAACATGCACAACATTTTTGTTTCACTCTTTCACTCATAATTCCATCATTTGCATATTAAAATGCATGATTTCAATTAACCAAACATCACATAAAACCATGCAAATTTTTCTTCCAAACCCTTAGGTAACCCCACGGCCACATTAGGTAAATGCACACCAAAATTTTTTTCAAGCTTTTCCATAATGCAATTCATGGTTTATTCTTCACAAAATTTAACTTGAAAGCATGTTAGCAATTAAACCACACAAATTTCTTATTGCTTACTCAAGGTAACCCACGGTTTTACCCTTGGAAAACCAACAAAATTTCAGTTTTTCTTTAAACCAAATACATGGTTTTCTTCCCTATTACACCCTTAACAAAACCCAAGCATAAAATCATGGAAAACAACCAAAAATTTTCCATCTTTTTTCACTATTCACCCCACGGTTTTCTTGAAGAAAAACCAAGAAAAAGTTAAGTGCAAGGGGAGTTACCTTAGCCAATTGCTTCCTTTGTCTTCAAGGAATGTTTTGACACAAATTTGGTGAAGAAAAATTGAAGGAATAGCTTGGTCTCCCTTGGTAGCTCACGCTCCACCATGGAAGGATACTTAGAAAATTTTTCTTTGGTTTTTGGCTTGAAATTTGGTCTCGGCTTTTTGTTCCAAAAGTGGCCGACTTATGCCACTAAAAGGCCAATTAATTTGGCTTTCCACCAATGAGATTTCACCACCTTTCAACACTAATACTTTTCATAATTTTCACAAATTAAAAATGATGAATTTTGGCCAAATCTTGGCCTTTAGATCAAAAAGTAAATGAATCATGGCCATTAATGCTACCAACCACCATTTTAATCCCATTTATTAAATGGATTTATGATGTCATAAATGCTAAAGCAAAATTGACTTTGACTTTCACTATTCACATTAATTCGACTACTTTCTGACCGATACCGGTTCGAGCCGAAATTTTCCTGAAATCGTCCCGGCGTGTTCCTGAGGTCTCCTGTGCAGTCGGATCAATTTAAACTGCTTCCGTTTGATCAAAATTAATCCCGGAAGTTTTCCGTCTTTTATTGGCCCGGTTAGGGTTTTTAATGCCGGTTTTACACCGTTTCACCCGTTTCAACTCAGTGAATTTTTCCAACACTGAATTCTTACTCGTCAGTATTGTTAAAACATTTTCATATATTCTAAACAATATAAATACATTTATTTCGCTCTTCAAATAGTACAAATTGTTATATACATACATTTGTACATTTTCATCCGAGAATTGCCTGAATTTCCCGGTTGTCACATGAGTTACAAGCTCAGTAAGTTCAAACCTGCAAGAAATAGAATTTCTATGAATAGTACTATTCATCATAAATAGTAACATTGACCACTATTCATCATAAATAGTAACTTGGACTACCACACAGTATATCAACAGTACATCAACAGTACATCAACCACGATGTTAGTACCCTCACGAACTGTCTTATGCTCAATTATGGCATAGTTTCAGTTTTAGGTAATTATCTTTGATTATGTTCTGGTTTTGAGCTCATGTTGGCAGTACCATTTCTGTACACATGACTGGGAGCAGTACATTAGTGCTGACCACCACAGCCTTAATCTCATCATCATAGCCCAGAAGGCAAAATTGTACACGACTGGGAGCAGTACATTAGTGTTGACCTCCGCAGCCTTAATCTCATCATCATAACCCCGAAGGCAAAGTTGTACCTCCCTGTACGGAGGGCAGGTACGACAAAAATGGTTTCATTACCGACTTTTTAAAGTTCTGTTAGGAATGGTTCACATTTTAATTTTAAGTGAGTGAGTTTCATTAACCTCGCTCTAGTGCCCGAAGCACAATTTATTATGTGTCCCATTCTCAATAGTGCCCGTAGCACATATGTACCTAACTTATAGTTAGCACATCAAAGTTAGCAATAATAATGCTACATGTTGCAGACAGGTAAATGTCTGAACTTACCTTATCCCTCTCTTCTCTTTTTCCTTCTTGGATCTTTAATGGCTCTCCTTGCGGGTCGATTTTGGGATCCTACAGACAAAATCTTGTCTGTTAATTTCATTTCCATTTATAACTTTTATCTTTTATTAAAAAGCTTAAATAAAACCTATTTATAACTTTTTAGGCTTTATTTATCATTTTCCCCATTTTTCTCAACTTTTACAAAATTACGATTTTGCCCCTATATTTTGGCAAAATTACAATTATGCCCCTGACGGAATTTTCTCGATCCAGGCCGTACTTTTGGCTCTCAGGAACTTTTCTGACTCTTTTCTATTCATTACCGGGTTCGTTTCTATTTTATTTCCATTTTTCGCTTTCCCAACCCTCGGGAAGTACTATTCTGACCCTTACGTCGGTTTAGTGATTTTCTATCGTTTCGGAGCCTCAAATGGGCGTTTTACTAGTATTTAAAACGTTCATCTAGACGTTCCCGATCTAGGTCTCCGAGGCTCGGATTTTCCGTACCCGACTCGGACCTTACTTCGTTTCCCAAAAACGCCCCCCCTCGGGGTCGGTTTTTCAGTTTCACTCGCGTTTTACATTTTTAAGGGGATGGGTTACTATTCACGAACCACCCCTTAGGTTTTCCTTATTCAATTTTCCTTTAGGGACTCGGGCTTCCGACCCGACCCTAAACTTTTATTTTTTATTCCCTTTTTACCCCAAATGCCGTTTTCGAAATTTCGGCAGCATTTCGGCGTAAATTTAAGGCTACCGACGTTAAGTACGCCTCGAACCATATGTACCTGCCACGTACTATACCAAAGTCCTATTTTATGTAAAAGTTTCCCAAACTTTTACATAAAAGCTCACACATTTAACAATTCACATTTTGAACCACATTCCACAAAATTCTTTCAATTTTGCCCTTAGTTTTAGCCACGGTTTTTGTGGGCGACCCCTCTAGCTTAGGTCGTCCACCTTATCTTGCTTGCTTTCTTTATTCTCTGCTTATTCTTACTTAGCTTACTTGTTTCTATAACTTTCTTCTCCTTGGGGTTTAAAAGATTTGTTCTTGCAAAACTAGGAATATTTTTTTTTTCTTTAACTGGAGGAAACTACTAATTCTTGAAAATTGTGTATACATAAATATATACGTACTTCTTAATACTTTTTCCCAAAATATATTTTGGAGTCTTGTTACTTTAAAGTACGTAAAAATAGAAACACATTTTTAAGCTTGTTTCACTACTTTACATACTACACTCTTGTCTTGTCTTTACACAAATACCTCACTATTACACTTTCTTTCTTTTACACCTTGAGTACAGCGGAATTCTGTGAAACGGAACCATAACCCGTCCATGACATCGCTGGGATCTGCCTGCCAGCCCGCTACTCTTGTTTCATCTTGCTGGTTGCTTTCCTTTATTACCTACAGCACGAATAGACTAATGAGCTAAAGCTCAGTAAGTACAAACATACATACAAGTAAATAAGCTGAATACACCACTCTAGGGTTAGTCAACTTAGGACCAATTATTTTCTTTAGTCCTATACTACTTGTTCTTTCTATTCTATTTCTTTCTTTTTTTGCTTTACTTCATCTGCTTAATCTTTCACTTGTGGGCCCGTGGTTGGACGTGCCTGGTGCGTGCAGACCAATAGAGGATCAGGGGAGCGACCCACCGATCAACCCTAAGGTCATCTCTGGACTACTGACCTTATAGGTAGTAAGTCATGCCATAAACTACCTCATTATTAACGAGGTAGCGCCACACTTCTGGGGTGGAGGCAGGAAGTTAAGCCATAAACTACCTCATTATTAACGAGGCAGCGCCACACTTCTGGGGTGGAGGCTATCTGGGAACCTCACAACTGGGGAGGCCGGTACGCCAACCTTAACTTTTAAGTCTTATTATTTGACTTAACTTATTTCTCTTTTCTTTTTCTAATCTTGCTTACTATTCTCGTGAACATGTTAGTATCATGTCACAAACTGAATAGCTTAAATGTGTATATATATATAACACAACTTTATGGTAAGTCCATTCGTGAGTAGACAATTAAATGTCTGTACTTACCTTATCAATCTCTTCTCTTCTTCTCTCTAGGATCTTTGATCGTCCTCCTTGTAGGTCGATTTTTGGATCCTACAGACAAACTTTGTCTGTTAATTTCATTTCCATTTATAGCTTTTATTTTTCATTAAAAAGCTTAAATAGAACCTATTTACAACTTTTTGGGCTTTATTTATCATTTTCCCAATTTTTCCCAACTTTTGCAAAATTACGATTTTGCCCCTATATTTTGGCAAAATTGCAGTTTTGCCCCTGACGGAATTTTATTGATCCAGACTGCATTTTTGGCCCTCAGGAACTTTTCTGACTCTTTTCTAATCATTACCGGGTTCGTTTCTATTATATTTCCACTTTTCACTTTCCCGACCCTCGGGAAGCACTATTCCGACCCTTACGTCGGTTTAGTGATTTTCTATCGTTTCGGAGCCTCAAATGGACGTTTCACTAGCATTTAAAACGTTCATCTAGACATTCCCGACCTAGGTCTCCGAGGCTCGGATTTTCCGTACCCGACTCGGACCTTTATTTCATTTCCAAAAACGCCCCCCCCTCGGGGTCGGTTTTCCGTTTCACTCGCATTTTACATTTTTAGGGGATGGGTTACTATTCACGAACCACCCCTTAGGTTTTCCTTATTCAATTTTCCGTTAGGGACTAGGGTTTCCGACCCGACCCTAAACTTTTATTTTTAATTCCTATTTTACCCCGAAAGCCGTTTTCGAAATTTCGGTAGCATTTCGACGTAATTTTAAGGCTACCGGCGTTAGGTACGCCTCGAACCATATGTACCTGCCACATACTATACCACAAGCCTATTTTATGTAAAAGTTTTCCAAACTTTTACATAAAAGCTCACAAATTTCCAATTTCACATTTTTAACCACGTTACAAAATTTTTTCACAATTTTGCCCTTAGTTTTGGTTTCGGTTTTCACCACCAAACCGAACCAAAGTTTCTCAAACTTTTCAACCACTTGTTAGGCTATTCAATGCCATTTTTCTAACACTTTTTCAAGCCCATTTCCTTGTACTTTTCAACTAAATTCTTAGGGTTTTTAAACACTTAAAACCCACGGCCTCATTAGTGAAAAACATGCCAAATTTTCTTTTCATTCTTTCAATCAAAATTTCATCCTTTACATCATAAAATGCATGATTTCAATTAACCAAACATCACCTAAAAGCATGAAAATTTTTCTTCCAAATCATTAGGAAGCCCACGGCCTCATTAAGCAATGCACACCAAAAATTTTTTCAAGCTTTTCCATAATGAATCCATGCTTTATTCTTCACCAATTTCAACTTAGAAAGCATGTTAACAATTAACCACAACTTTTTCTCATTGGTTACCTAAGGTAACCCACGGATTTTCCTTTGAAAAACCAACCAAAATTTGGTTTTTCTTTAAACAAATTACATGGTTTTCTTACTTATTACAACCTTAACAAAACCCAACGTCAATTTCCATGAAAAACAACCAAAATTTTTGCATCTTTTTCTCACTATTCACCCACGGATTTCATGAAGAAAAACCATGAAAAAATCAAGTGCAAGGGAAGTTACCTTAGTCAAATGCTTCCTTAGTCTTCTAGGAACACTTTGACACTCTTTTTGTGAAGAAAAGTTGAAGGAATTACTTGGTTCTTCTTTGATCACTCACGGCTCACCATGGAAATGCCTTAGAAAAAATTTTGTTATGTTTTGCTTTCAATTTTTTGTCTCGGCCTTTATCCCCCAAGTTTTGCCGACTTATGCATGGAAGAAAGCCAATTAATTTGGCTCTAAACCAATGAAATTGTGACACCTTTCATGCTTAATTCTTTCTCCATTTTTCAAAAATTAAAAAGGTTAATTTTTGGCTAAATCTTGGCCTTTGGATCAAAAAGCAAATGAATCATGGCCATTTATCCTACCTAACACCAATTTCTTTCCATTTCTTAAATGGATTTATGATGTCATAATTACTAAAGTGAAAGTTGACTTTGACTTTCACTATTCACATTAATTCGACTACTTTTTGACCGATACCGGTTCGAGCCGAAATTTTCCTGGAATCGTCCCGGCGTGTTCCTGAGGTCTCCTGTGCAGTCGGATCAATTTAAATTGCTTCCGTTTGATCAAAATCAATCCCGGAAGTTTACCGTCTTTTTGAGCTCCGGTTAGGGTTTCAATGCCGGTTTTGGCACCGTTTCACCCGTTTCAACTCAGTGAATTTTTCCAACACTGAATTCTTACTCGTCAGTATTGTTAGAACATTTTAATATATTCTAAACAATATAAATACATCTATTTCACTCTTTAAATAGTACAAATTATTATATACATATATTTGTACTTTTCTTACTGTGCTCTTACTTTGACTTGCCATATTCTTATCTTTATACTGTTCAGATACCGAAACTACTCCTTTTTGAGCGTTTTGGGCCTGAATTCACTTTCTTACTCATATACTTTATTCTCTACTTATTTTTGGAGATTTTAATTTCCTTCAAAACATTTATTTATTTCTATCAACACTATAATTTGTCTAATTACAACCATAGTGTTTCTTTACATTCTTACTTACAGAACTCATAGAAAACCCTAGATTAAACTAGGTCACACCGCTAAAATTCTCTGGTCGTCACATTCACCCCTCCTTAAAAATTTTCGTCTTCGAAAATCAGAACAGGTGGGGGTACTTGGCTCTCATCTCATCTTCTCTTTCCCACGTGGCCTCTTCTACATTATGATTTTTCCATAGAACTTTGACCAGCGGGATGCTTTTATTTCTTAATATCTTCTCTTCTCGCGCAAGTATTTGCACCGGTTGTTCTTCGTAAGAGAGATCCTCTCGAACTTGGATTGGCTCATAATCTAGGACATGTGAAGGGTCCGAGATATACTTTCTTAGCATAGATACATGAAAGACATTATGCATTGAAGATAATTCCGATGGCAAAGCTATCTTATAGGCTACTTTCCCAACCCAGCAAATAATTGGGAAAGGTCCTATGTATCTTGGGCTCAGCTTTCCTTTCTTTCCAAAACGCATGACACCTTTCATTGGTGCTACTTTTAAGAATACGAAGTCACCCTCGTTAAACTCTAGGAATCTTCGTCTTTTATCTGCGTAGCTTTTCTGACGACTTTGTGCAGTTTTCATTCTCTGCTGAATCTTTTGGACCGCGTCTATCGTTTCTTGGATAAACTCGGTTTTATGAAGTTCTTTCTCCCTGAGTTCATACCAATGAATGGGAGATCTACACTTTCGTCCATATAATGCCTCATAAGGAGCCATCCCAATGGACGCTTGATAGCTGTTGTTGTAGGAGAATTCTATCAACGGCAGCTTCTTATTCCAGGCTCCCTTGAAATCTAAAATACAAGCACGAAGCATATCTTCTAGCGTTTGGATTGTACGCTCAGACTGTCCGTCGGTCTGAGGATGAAATGCAGTGCTGAATCTTAGTTCGGAGCCCATTGCCTCTTGTACACTTTTCCAGAAATTGGATGTGAACCAACTGTCACGATCTGACACTATTGTTGTCAGTATTCCATGTAATCTCACAATGTTGGAAATGTACAATTCTGCGAATTTCTCTAATGTGTATGTCATCTTTACGGGTATAAAGTGAGCAGATTTGGTCAATCGATCCACCACTACCCATATCATGTCAAATCCTTCACTTGTCTTGGGTAGCCCGACCACGAAATCCATGGTTACGTGCTCCCACTTCCACTCTGGAATCTCTAATGGTTGCAGCTCTCCGGCTGGCCGCTGATGCTCTGCTTTGACTCTTTGACATGTTAAGCAGCTGCTGATGTGTTTAACAATGTCATTCTTCATCTTTTTCCACCAAAAGTGCTGCTTTAGATCCTGATACATTTTCGTACTGCCCGGATGCACTGAATATGGAGTGTCATGGGCCTCTGTCAAGATTCTTTTCTTTAAATCTTCTTCATCTGGTACACGAATTCTTCCTTGGAAGAGTAAAGTTCCATCTTTGGAGAGGTGGAATTCTGACTTGTCATTCCTAGAGGCTTCTTCTTTAAGCCTTTTGAAAGCAGCATCTAGCTCTTGAGCCTCTTTAATTTCCTCAAGAATTGTTGGTTTGAGTTGCATTGCTGCTAATTTTCTTGAAATTATCTCTACTCCCAACAAGGAGATCTCATGTTGAAGTGGCTTGGGCAGCTTATCGATGGCTATTTGCTCTGGCATCGTTGATTTACGACTCAACGCGTCTGCCACTCTGTTTGCCTTACCGGGGTGATATAAGATCTCACAATCATAGTCTTTTACTAACTCCAGCCATCTTCTTTGTCTCATGTTAAGCTCTTTCTGAGTAAAGAAATACTTTAAGCTCTGGTGGTCGGTGAAGATTCTGCACCGAACTCCATATAGGTAATGTCGCCATATCTTCAAAGCAAATACGACGGCTGCTAACTCCAAATCATGAGTCGGATAGTTCTTTTCATGCTCTTTGAGTTGTCTTGATGCATAGGCTATTACTTTTCCATCCTGCATCAGCACAGCTCCTAGACCTGTCCTGGAGGCATCGCTATAAATGTCGAAGTCTCCTTCATCCTTTGGAATTGTGAGAATTGGAGCACTGGTCAACCGATTCTTCAACTCTTGAAAGCTTTCTTCACACTTCTTTGTCCACTCGAACTTCTTCTCTTTGCGTGTGAGAGCAGTGAGAGGGGCAGCTAATCTGGCAAATCCCTCTACAAATCTCCGATAATAGCCCGCTAATCCGAGAAAACTCCGGATCTTGGTCACATTCTTTGGAGGAGACCACTTGCTTACCGCTTCGATCTTTGCTGGGTCTACTGAAATTCCGTCTTTGGAAATGACATGTCCTAAGAAGTGGACCTTACCTAGCCAAAATTCACATTTGGAGAACTTTGCATATAGCTGATGCTCCTTCAGAATGCGTAACACAATTCGAAGATGCTTCTCATGCTCCTTCCAATCTTTCGAGTATATAAGGATGTCATCGATAAACACAATGACAAACTGGTCTAAAAATTCCTTGAATACTCGATTCATCAGATCCATAAAAGCGGCTGGTGCATTTGTTAATCCAAAAGGCATAACGAGAAATTCGTAGTGCCCATACCGTGTTCGGAATGCAGTTTTTGGAATGTCTCTTTCTTTAATTTTTAACTGATGATAGCCGGATCGAAGATCAATCTTCGAGAAGACGGTGGCTCTTTTAGCTGATCGAATAAATCATCGATCCTTGGTAGAGGATATTTATTCTTGATCGTGACTTTGTTGAGCTCACGATAATCTATGCACATTCGGAGGGTTCCATCCTTTTTCTTCATGAAGAGAACTGGAGCTCCCCACGGTGAATAACTAGGCCGTATAAAACCTTTCTCTAATAACTCCTTCAGCTGAGCTTGTAATTCTTTAAGCTCAGCCGGTGCCATTCTGTAAGGGGCCTTTGAAATCGGAGACGTTCCTGGCAGCAGCTCGATCTCGAAGGTAATCTCTCGATCAGGAGGAAGTCCCGGTAATTCTTCTGGAAATACCTCCACGAACTCGTTGATCACTGGTACCTCGTTCGGTTGTAGTTCTACCTTCTTGGTGGTGTCCTTGACATAAGCTAGATATCCGGTACAGCCACTAGATATTAGCTTTCTTGCCAGCAGGGGACTGATCAGCATTTTCGACTGCTTCTGAGAATGCCCTTGATACTCAAACTGGTCTTTTTCTCCAAACTGGAACACTACTTTTCGTCGTCGACAGTCAATGGTCGCTTGATATTTTGCAAGGAAATTCATTCCAAGGATAACGTCATAATCGACTAACTCTAAGACGACTAAGTTGACGTACAACTCCCTATCAGCAACAATTACTGGTACATGACGTAACCAGCAATCAGATAATAATACCTCACCAGACGGTAAGGTGGTTTTAAACACTTGGCCAATTTTATCCTTGGCATGACTAACTCTTTCTACAAAGCTATGTGAGGCAAATGAATGCGATGCACCGGAGTCAAATAAAACAAGTGCAGGGCTTTGGGCGACAAGAAGCTGACCTGTCACCACATTCGAGGTGCCTGCCTCTACATCTTCACTGGTGTAGGCTAATAGATGTGCCTCAGTCTTTGGTAGACTTTCTTGGCGTCCAGGTTGAGTATGCGATCCTTGTATAGCATGGACCTGGCTCGTCTGTCGGGACTGAAAGGATCCCGGCTGGTTCTGTTGGTTGGATGGGCAGACTCTAGCATAATGGCCTTCTCTACCACAAACAAAGCATGCGGTATTCCCCAGCTTGCACTCGCCCTTGTGCAGTCTTCCACATTTTGGGCATGGCTGTCGGTTCTGTACTCCTTCTAAGCCTTTCCTTTGCTGAGTGTTGCGAGTATTTTGGCCCCAATTTTCATTTGGGTTTCCCTTTCGTTTATTGGTATTTTGCTGGTTCTGGTTATTTTTCTGACCAGGCTTCATTCCTTGACCAGATTTATTACTTTGGCCGGCTTGGTTGTTCTTCTGAGTCTGCTTCGCGAGATCTCTTTCTTTCTTCTTCTCCTCCCAGACTTTTGTTCTTTCTTCCTTAACTCTGTTCAGACGATTCTCGGCCCTCATAGCTCTGCTTACACAGTCTGCTACAGTGGCTGGCGGGGTCTCGCCACTCTCCACATTTAGGGCTATATCTTGTCGGAACATATTGATCATCCTCCGTACCCACTCTTCTTCTGTGGGTACCAAATATGGACACAGTCGAGCTAATCTGTCAAATTTACGGCAGGCTTCAGTCACTGTCATCTCGCCTTGCCTCAGCTCATCGAACTCTCTTTGTTGAGCTCGTAGGGTGTCAAGGTTTAAATACTTCCTGTTAAATTCTCCCAGGAAGTCATTCCAGGTCATCCTTCTAACTTCCCTTCGCATCTTTACTGTCTCCCACCAATAACGAGCATCCTTCGTTAATATGCAGGAGGCGCAAAGGACCTTCTCTTGGTCTGTTAGGTCCATAAACTCAAACATAGTCTGCAATGACGCCATTCTTCAGCCTCTAAGGGTTCTATAGATCCCTCAAACTCTTTTGGCTTCATCTTCCGGAACCATTCATACAATGATCCCTGGTTGGCTCCAGCTCGGGCACCTATTGCTACTTCAGGTACCATTCGGACTGGTGGTGCTACTGGTTCAGGAGCTGGTTGTGGCTCCGGTACTGGTGCTTGAGGTGGAGGGAAATTCACTTGGGAACCATTCCTCTGTTCCAGTAGCTCTTGCAGTCTCTGGTTCTGTGTTTCTTGTGCCTCTAGCCGAGCTTGTATGTTAGCTAAGACAGTGGCTAAGTCTGCTTCTTGAGCTTGCTCAGCTCGTGTGCGAACCATGTTGCTGTGTCTGACCTATAACAGTAGCGACATGGTTTAGTGATAAATTAGATATTGATTATCTAAAATTAACTTACTTGGATTGAGCAGGTGCAGATGCTGAGATGTCATGGAAAGGTCGATAGTAGAACCGCTCGCTCTGATACCAACTCTTGTGGGCGACCCCTCTAGCTTAGGTCGTCCACCTTATCTTGCTTGCTTTCTTTATTCTCTGCTTATTCTTACTTAGCTTACTTGTTTCTATAACTTTCTTCTCCTTGGGGTTTAAAAGATTTGTTCTTGCAAAACTAGGAATATTTTTTTTTTCTTTAACTGGAGGAAACTACTAATTCTTGAAAATTGTGTATACATAAATATATACGTACTTCTTAATAATTTTTCCCAAAATATATTTTGGAGTCTTGTTACTTTAAAGTACGTAAAAATAGAAACACATTTTTAAGCTTGTTTCACTACTTTACATACTACACTCTTGTCTTGTCTTTACACAAATACCTCACTATTACACTTTCTTTCTTTTACACCTTGAGTACAGCGAAATTCTGCGAAACGGAACCATAACCCGTCCATGACATCGCTGGGATCTGCCTGCCAGCCCGCTACTCTTGTTTCATCTTGCTGGTTGCTTTCCTTTATTACCTACAGCACGAATAGACTAATGAGCTAAAGCTCAGTAAGTACAAACATACATACAAGTAAATAAGCTGAATACACCACTCTAGGGTTAGTCAACTTAGGACCAATTATTTTCTTTAGTCCTATACTACTTGTTCTTTCTATTCTATTTCTTTCTTTTTTTGCTTTACTTCATCTGCTTAATCTTTCACTTGTGGGCCCGTGGTTGGACGTGCCTGGTGCGTGCAGACCAATAGAGGATCAGGGGAGCGACCCACCGATCAACCCTAAGGTCATCTCTGGACTACTGACCTTATAGGTAGTAAGTCATGCCATAAACTACCTCATTATTAACGAGGTAGCGCCACACTTCTGGGGTGGAGGCAGGAAGTTAAGCCATAAACTACCTCATTATTAACGAGGCAGCGCCACACTTCTGGGGTGGAGGCTATCTGGGAACCTCACAACTGGGGAGGCCGGTACGCCAACCTTAACTTTTAAGTCTTATTATTTGACTTAACTTATTTCTCTTTTCTTTTTCTAATCTTGCTTACTATTCTCGTGAACATGTTAGTATCATGTCACAAACTGAATAGCTTAAATGTGTATATATATATAACACAACTTTATGGTAAGTCCATTCGTGAGTAGACAATTAAATGTCTGTACTTACCTTATCAATCTCTTCTCTTCTTCTCTCTAGGATCTTTGATCGTCCTCCTTGTAGGTCGATTTTTGGATCCTACAGACAAACTTTGTCTGTTAATTTCATTTCCATTTATAGCTTTTATTTTTCATTAAAAAGCTTAAATAGAACCTATTTACAACTTTTTGGGCTTTATTTATCATTTTCCCAATTTTTCCCAACTTTTGCAAAATTACGATTTTGCCCCTATATTTTGGCAAAATTGCAGTTTTGCCCCTGACGGAATTTTATTGATCCAGACTGCATTTTTGGCCCTCAGGAACTTTTCTGACTCTTTTCTAATCATTACCGGGTTCGTTTCTATTATATTTCCACTTTTCACTTTCCCGACCCTCGGGAAGCACTATTCCGACCCTTACGTCGGTTTAGTGATTTTCTATCGTTTCGGAGCCTCAAATGGACGTTTCACTAGCATTTAAAACGTTCATCTAGACATTCCCGACCTAGGTCTCCGAGGCTCGGATTTTCCGTACCCGACTCGGACCTTTATTTCATTTCCAAAAACGCCCCCCCCTCGGGGTCGGTTTTCCGTTTCACTCGCATTTTACATTTTTAGGGGATGGGTTACTATTCACGAACCACCCCTTAGGTTTTCCTTATTCAATTTTCCGTTAGGGACTAGGGTTTCCGACCCGACCCTAAACTTTTATTTTTAATTCCTATTTTACCCCGAAAGCCGTTTTCGAAATTTCGGTAGCATTTCGACGTAATTTTAAGGCTACCGGCGTTAGGTACGCCTCGAACCATATGTACCTGCCACATACTATACCACAAGCCTATTTTATGTAAAAGTTTTCCAAACTTTTACATAAAAGCTCACAAATTTCCAATTTCACATTTTTAACCACGTTACAAAATTTTTTCACAATTTTGCCCTTAGTTTTGGTTTCGGTTTTCACCACCAAACCGAACCAAAGTTTCTCAAACTTTTCAACCACTTGTTAGGCTATTCAATGCCATTTTTCTAACACTTTTTCAAGCCCATTTCCTTGTACTTTTCAACTAAATTCTTAGGGTTTTTAAACACTTAAAACCCACGGCCTCATTAGTGAAAAACATGCCAAATTTTCTTTTCATTCTTTCAATCAAAATTTCATCCTTTACATCATAAAATGCATGATTTCAATTAACCAAACATCACCTAAAAGCATGAAAATTTTTCTTCCAAATCATTAGGAAGCCCACGGCCTCATTAAGCAATGCACACCAAAAATTTTTTCAAGCTTTTCCATAATGAATCCATGCTTTATTCTTCACCAATTTCAACTTAGAAAGCATGTTAACAATTAACCACAACTTTTTCTCATTGGTTACCTAAGGTAACCCACGGATTTTCCTTTGAAAAACCAACCAAAATTTGGTTTTTCTTTAAACAAATTACATGGTTTTCTTACTTATTACAACCTTAACAAAACCCAACGTCAATTTCCATGAAAAACAACCAAAATTTTTGCATCTTTTTCTCACTATTCACCCACGGATTTCATGAAGAAAAACCATGAAAAAATCAAGTGCAAGGGAAGTTACCTTAGTCAAATGCTTCCTTAGTCTTCTAGGAACACTTTGACACTCTTTTTGTGAAGAAAAGTTGAAGGAATTACTTGGTTCTTCTTTGATCACTCACGGCTCACCATGGAAATGCCTTAGAAAAAATTTTGTTATGTTTTGCTTTCAATTTTTTGTCTCGGCCTTTATCCCCCAAGTTTTGCCGACTTATGCATGGAAGAAAGCCAATTAATTTGGCTCTAAACCAATGAAATTGTGACACCTTTCATGCTTAATTCTTTCTCCATTTTTCAAAAATTAAAAAGGTTAATTTTTGGCTAAATCTTGGCCTTTGGATCAAAAAGCAAATGAATCATGGCCATTTATCCTACCTAACACCAATTTCTTTCCATTTCTTAAATGGATTTATGATGTCATAATTACTAAAGTGAAAGTTGACTTTGACTTTCACTATTCACATTAATTCGACTACTTTTTGACCGATACCGGTTCGAGCCGAAATTTTCCTGGAATCGTCCCGGCGTGTTCCTGAGGTCTCCTGTGCAGTCGGATCAATTTAAATTGCTTCCGTTTGATCAAAATCAATCCCGGAAGTTTACCGTCTTTTTGAGCTCCGGTTAGGGTTTCAATGCCGGTTTTGGCACCGTTTCACCCGTTTCAACTCAGTGAATTTTTCCAACACTGAATTCTTACTCGTCAGTATTGTTAGAACATTTTAATATATTCTAAACAATATAAATACATCTATTTCACTCTTTAAATAGTACAAATTATTATATACATATATTTGTACTTTTCTTACTGTGCTCTTACTTTGACTTGCCATATTCTTATCTTTATACTGTTCAGATACCGAAACTACTCCTTTTTGAGCGTTTTGGGCCTGAATTCACTTTCTTACTCATATACTTTATTCTCTACTTATTTTTGGAGATTTTAATTTCCTTCAAAATATTTATTTATTTCTATCAACACTATAATTTGTCTAATTACAACCATAGTGTTTCTTTACATTCTTACTTACAGAACTCATAGAAAACCCTAGATTAAACTAGGTCACACCGCTAAAATTCTCTGGTCGTCACAGTTTTCCTATCCAAAACCTAGCCAAAAATTTTCAATCTTTCAAACAAATTTTAGGCTATTCAAATGCTATTACCTAGCACATTTTCAAGCCAATTTCCATGCATTTTACAACATAATTCTTAGGGTTTTTCACCATTCATACCCCACGGCCATTTTAGGTAAAACATGCACCAAATTTTTTTTTCGTGCTTTCAATCACATAACCATCATTTTCATAATTAAATGCATGATTTAAACTATGCAAACATCAAGTTAATCATGCAAAAATATTCACCAAACCCTAATTACACCCCACTGTCATATTAGGGAAATTTGACACCAAATTTTTCCAAGCTTTATAACCATACAAATCATGCTTTCTATTTAACCAAAACATGATTTAAAGCATTACAACACTTAAACAACAACAATTCATCATCAACCACACAAGGTAACCCACGGTTTTACCCTTGGAAAACCAACCAAAACTTTGTTTTTCTTTAAACAAAATGCATGGTTTTTCTTCTAATCACACCCTTAACAAAACCCAAGCACCAAATCAACCAAAACAAATCACAAATTTTCTCATCTTTCACACTATTGAGCCCACGGATTTTATGGAGAAAACAAGCCAAAAATCACATTTTTTTTCATGCAAATCCAATACATGAATAACCTAATTCAACATATCACAAAACCAACACATAATTTCATCAATTCCACAACAATTTTTCATCTTTTTCTTCCCATTACTCCCACGGATTTCATGGCCAAAAATTGGGAAATTTTACAAGTTTTGAAGCTCACCTTGATTAGTTGGATGCTAGCTTGCCAAACTTGAGTTCTTGCTTCAAATTTTTAAAGAAATCCTTTAATTCTCCAAGATGGCTCACGTTTTCTCTCTAGGACACTTAGAAGAAATTTTTTTTCTCTTTGTTTTGGCGTGAATAAGCTTCGAGCGCTTATGTTTCATGATTTGCCAACTTAAGTGCCAAAGAAGCCAATTAATTTAGCTTCCAACCAATGAGATTTCAACACCTTTCATGCCATTTCTTTCCAAATTTTTCACAAAATTAATTTGGCTAATTTTGGCCAAATCTTAGCCTTTAGATCAAAATCATGTTTAATCTTGGCCATTAATGCCACCAACCACCATAATTTTCACATTTAATAAATGGCTTTATGATGTCATAAATGCAAAGTAAAACTTTGACTTTGACTTTACTATTCACATTAATTCGACTACTTTTTGACCGATATCGGTTCGAGCCGAAATTTTCCTGAAATAATCCCGGCGGGTTCCTGAGGTCTCTTGTGCAGTCGGATCAATTTATACTGCTTTCGTTTGATCAAAATCAATCCCAGAAGTTTTTCATCTTTTAGTCACCATAATGCACCGGTTAGGGTTTTCAATGTCGTTTTTGGCACCGTTCCACCCGTTTCAATTCAGCGAATTTTCTCAACACTGAATTCTTACTTGTCAGTACTATTAGAACATTTTAATACATTCTAAACAATATAAATACATTCATTTCACTATTTAAATAGTATAAATTGTTATATACATACTTTTGTACATTTTCTTCTGAGAATGCCTAAATTTCCCGGTTGTCACATTCACCCCTCCTTATAAAATTTTCGTCCTCGAAAATTAGAATAAGTGGGGGTATAAACTCCTCATCTTGTCTTCTCGTTCCCATGTAGCTTCTTCAATGTTGTGATTTTTGCACAAAATCTTCACCAGTGGGATTGTCTTATTCCTCAATACTTTCTCTTCACGAGCCAGTGCCCAAATAGGTTGTTCTTCATATGTCAAATCCTTATGGATCTGAATAGGTTCATGCTTCAATACATGGGACGGATCTGGTACATACTTTCTCAGCATCGACACATGAAATACATTATACACTGCCGACAATTCGGGAGGTAACGCTAATCTGTAAGCGACCCTTCCAATGCATTCGATAATTTCATAAGGTCCAATATATCTTGGACTCAGTTTCCCCTTCTTGCCGAAACGCATAATCCCCTTCATAGGCGATACTTTAAGAAACACAAAGTTTCCTTCATCAAATTCCAAGGATCTTCGCCTTTTATCCGTATAACTCTTTTGTCGACTTTACGCAATTTTCATTTGACGCTGAATTCTTACAACGGCATCAGAAGTTTCTCGTATAAAATCCGTCTTATGCAGTTGTTTCTCTCGCAGGTCATACCAGTGTATCGGTGATCTGCACTTCCATCCATAAAGAGCTTCATAAGGTGCCATTCCTATGGAAGCTTGGTAACTATTATTGTATGAGAATTCAATCAATGGTAACTTCTCGTTAAAATTTCCCACAAAATCCATTACACAAGCTCGAAGCATGTCCTCTAATGTCTGAATAGTCCGCTCTGACTGTCTGTCTGTTTGTGGATGAAATGCCATATTGAGTCTCAATTCAGTACCCATGGCTTCTTGCATACACTTCCAAAAATTCGAAGTGAATCGTGCATCTCGATCTGATACAATGGATTTTGGTACTCCATGTAATCTGACGACATTAGCTATGTATAACTGAGCAAACTTTTCCAACGAAAAAGTCATCTTGACAGCTATAAACCGTGCCATCTTGGTCAGTCTATCCACAATAACCCAGATGGCATCATAACCTTCTCGGGTTTTTGGTAGTCCCACTACAAAATTCATCGTAATGTGTTCCCATTTCCATTCAGGAATCTCCAAAGGTTCCAATTTTCCTGCTGGATGTTTATGTTCTGCTTTGATTATCTGACAGGTCATGCATCTGCTCACGAATTTCGCTATATCATTCTTCATCCCTTTCCACCAGAACTGTAACTTCAAGTCCTGATACATCTTACTAGCTCCGGGATGAACCGAATATGGTGTCTCATGGGCTTCTGACATGATCCGTCTTCTAAGTTCCTCATCAGCTAGAACATTAATTCTTCCTTGATAAAGGATCATTCCATCCTTGGAAATTCCTTCTTGAGAATTTGTCATTCTTGAATCTCATCTTTGAGCTTCTTTGATATTCTCAAACAACAATGATTCCACTTGGAGTGCAGCCAATCTTCCGGATATCAGCTCTAAGTTCAAGGAATTTATCTCTTGCTGCAATAGTTTCGGAAGCCTTTTTATTGGTAGTTGGTGTGATATGGTAGACTTTCTACTTAAAGGATCTGCTACATGGTTGGCCTTCCCTTGATGATAGAGGATTTCACAATCATAATCCTTTACCAGTTCCAACCATCGTCTTTGTCGCATATTGAGCTCCTTTTGCGTGAAGAAATACTTCAGGCTTTGGTGATTAGTAAAAATCTGACACTGAGCTCCATAGAGATAGTGTTGCCAAATTTTAAGTGCAAACACTACTACAGCAAGTTCAAGGTCATGCGTAGGGTAATTCTCTTCATGATCCTTTAATTGACGTGAAGCATACGTAATCACCTTGCCGCCTTGCATTAGGACTACTCCCAATCTTATTTTGGATGTATCACTGTAGATCACAAACTTCTCCCCTTCAGTGGGAAGCATAAGGATTGGTGCGCTTGTTAGCCGTCTCTTTAACTCCTGGAAGCTTCTTTCGCATTCCATAGTCCACTCATGCTTCCTTTCCTTACGTGTAAGAGTAGTAAGAGGTGCAGCTAAACGAGCGAATCCCTTTACAAATCTCCGATAATAACTAGCTAACCCCAAGAAACTGCGTATTTCCATCATACTCTTGGGTGCAGGGCATTGGTTAATTACATCTACCTTGGTCGAATCTACAGCAATACCTTCCTGGGATACAACATGTCTGAGGAAATGTACTCTATCCAACCAAAACTCGCATTTTGAGAATTTGGCATACAGTTGATGCTTTCTTATCGTATGCAACATGATCCTCAGATGCTCCTTGTGCTCCTCATGAGTCTTTGAGTATGTAAGAATGTCATCAATGAATACAATGACAAACTTATCCAAATACTCTTTAAAAATTCTGTTCATCAAGTCCATGAACATTGCTGGCGCATTTGTTAATCCGAATAGCATTACAAGGAACTCATAATGACCATAACGAGTCCTAAACGCCGTCTTAGGAATATCACTTTCTTTAATTCTCAGCTGGTGATATCCTGATCGTAAGTCGATCTTGGAAAATACTACTGTGCTTTTTAACTGGTCGAATAAGTCATCAATTCTAGGTAACGGGTACCTATTTTTGATCGTAACCTTATTCAACTCCCGGTAATCAATGCACAAACGGAACGTTCCATCCTTTTTCTTGACGAACAACACAAGTGCACCCCACAGAGAATAACTTAGCCTGATAAATCCCTTGTCCAAAAGCTCCTTTAATTGTTCCTGCAGCTCCTTTAACTCCATTGGAGCATGCGGTATGGTGCTTTGGAAATAGGTGCCATTCCAGGCATCAACTCAATTTCAAACGAGATTTCTCTCTCTAGAGATATCCCTGGTAACTCTTCCAGAAATACATCAACAAATTCATTAACAACAGGAACATCTTCAGGTTGAAGCTTCTGTTCCTCTGTAGTATCCATCACATATGCCAGATATCCCAGACAACCACTGGCCATCAGCTTGCTTGCTTTCAACGAACTGATCATCATCTTCCCGGGTTTTCGAAAAGCATCGACATATTCAAAACTCTCTTCTTCCTGAGGTTGGAATACTATTTTTTGATTTCGGCAGTCGATTGTAGCTTGATATTTCCCTAGGAAATCCATGCCTAGAATCACATCATAATCCACAATCTTCATTACGATCAACTCAGCATATAGCTCTCTATTTGCCACATATACTGGTACATGAGGTAGCTAGTAATTGGACAACAATACTTCCCCAGAGGGTAAAGCTGTCTTAATATTTTTCCATATAGTCCTTAGGATGTCCTATCTTGTCAGCAAATTCATAGGAAACAAAAGAATGTGTAGCACCGGAATCGAATAGTATAGAGGCTACATGACTAGCGACAGGAAGCTGACCTGTTACCACATTTGATGTTCCTGCCTCTGCATCCTCCTTGCTGTAGGCCATCACACGAGCATCAGCACGTGGCACACGCTCCTGGCGTTACGGCCTTACTAGAGACTCTTCAACTCTGGCCTGAAGGGAATGAGCTTGTGGGCGTGTCTGGTGCTGTTGGGAAGTGCCTTGTACACCCTGCCTATTGCTTGGATAGTTCCTGGCGTAATGACCTTCCTTTCCACATTCATAGCAAACAAGTGGCCCATATCTGCATTGCCCAGAATGTCTCTTCCAGCATGTAGAATAATTTTGTACATTGGATTCCGCATTACCAGTTGTTTTTCACTGCTGGTTTCGATTATTAGCCTGGCGATTCCTAGTAAAATTGCCTTTCCTCTTGTTTTGCTGGGGTCCTTGATTATTGCCCTGGCCTGGTTTAGCATTCTGATTTGGCTTGCTAGATTGACCAGCTTGTGTAGACTTAGCCAAAGCCCACTCCTTCTTTTTGGCCTCCCAGTGCTTTTCTCTTTCCTCTTTCTGTCGGGCTACGTGAAACTCAGCTCTTATGGCCTGACTAACACAATCTACTATAGAAGTAGGCGGTACCTGTCTAGTATCTACCAATACAGCAATTTCTGGTCTGAACCCTCTCAGTAAGGACTACATAGGGGCATAAGCGGGATAACTGATCAAACTTTTGGCAAACTTCACTCACTGACATATTTCCTTGCGTCAATTCTGAGAACTCTTTCTGCTATAGTCTCAGAGATGCAGGATCATAATATTTCTGGTTAAATTCTTCCAGAAATTCTGCCCAACTCATGGTAAACACATTTCTTCTCATTCGCACAGTGTCCCACCAAAATTGAGCATATTTTCTCAACACAAAAGACGCACATGCGACCTTCTCCTGGTCAGTTAGATTCATGAAATCCATGATCACTTGTAAGGATGACAACCAGTCTTTAACCTCTAGAGGATTTGTAGAACCTTCAAATTCTGAAGGCCTCATACGCTTGAATCTTTCATAGAGGGGTTCCAGATTTACTACCGGTTACGGTTCAGGAACTCTCTCATGTACAGCAGCTGGAGGGATAACCGGATCTACCTCAGCTTCCTGTTCTACTTGGGTGCCTTCAGAACCTTGCCTCTGTTCTAACTCCTCTACTCATTGTCTCAGATTAGCATTTTCTTGCATCTGAGCTTCTAGTAAAGCTTGTCTCTGCTCTAATCTCTCCATGATATTAGGACGTCGTTCTCGTCTCTCTGGTCAATTTCGTAAATCCACCATCTTGCCTAATATCCTATTATGGCACAACAATTCACCGTTAGCTTTTCCATGACCACATTCGTAAAATCACATATATTTATGAAATTTAGGGTAATGTAAAGCCACATCATCGTAACACATCATCGTACAACATATAATCATTTTGATATTTCATTCATAGCAAAACGTTTATATATCATACATAACCATCACCAGTCATATATACATCGGCCATCATATACATCTTGGCCATAAGTCTATACAAAAGAGCTTTTCTCTATAAGCTACTTATGTACATGCATACATCTACTAGTCACACATCCCTTGTGTCTGGGACTAGAGGATATTCTTTTAGATCCTCATCGTCATCTGGATCATTTGAGTCATCACCACCCCTAGGCAATGCTCCCTGTCCTGAGTCATCACCTCCTCATGGTCTAGACGGTCCGGCCTCATGATCGTTCATCATCCTTCTCGGTCCAAAGATGCATGCCATCATCTCATCTTGACCCAGTGTCTCTCGTCAACTCTACGACAGATGCTCAATCAAAATCTCCCTCTCGATCGTCCTGATCGTCATTACAAACTCTTAGAGTGTAGGAGGATATAGCTTAATCACCTCTGTCTCAACTCTATAGGTAAACCTCTCCAAAAAAGCTCACAACAGTTTGCTTCAGTGAGGTTGGGCAATGGACATCTCCTCCTAATAATCTCCTCAAATCGTGCTACGTAAGACATAACTGTCTCACCAGATAACATGACCATCCTCTCTGTCTGGAGAATATAGTCCCTAACCTCATCAAATCCAGGATACGCAGGTGTAACTGCCTCTCGTCTCTCTAGAGGTGTAGGAGTTGGTGTCGGATCCTTAGGCAAAAACTGATCAGCCAATCGCTGACAGAACTCAGCCCAACTGAATCCCAACAGAATCTCCTGATCACAATAATCCCAGAATACTCGAGCATCTCCCTGAAACATACTTATGGCCAACTGGATCCACATCTCTTGGTCAATATCACACATCACCATAATCCTCTCTATGGCATGGAGCCAATCCTTTGTCTCCATTGACTGTCGTCCACTATCAAACATAGGGGGACTACTAGCTCTGAATGCCTGTACTGCCCGAGCTGAAACTCTTACTCCAATATGTTGTCGTCCACCAACAACTGGAATGTCTACTACTACAGGTGGATGAAGTACCCGTCGAGGCTATACTACATCTACAGGAGCTAGTGCTGGTACTGTAGGTATCTCTGGCACCAGGGGTCTAAGTACCGGACGTTGGAAAATAGACGGCCTCACAATAGGTCTTGTCCATACCCGTAACACCCCTCTCGGTCGTGGTAGCGGCGGTCACGCATAAGGAGGTCTGGTCATCTTGCTACGTATAAGATAATTATTTTCACATAAGAAAATAATTAACTAAACTTAAGTAAACTACTTACTTGGATTGCGGTGCAGGATGCACGAAGTGTCAAATTAGGATATGGTCAACACTGTTCTGATATACCAACTGTGGCGACAGTCAGTAATCTAAACTAGACCAATCGTAAATCCGCTCTGATACCAACTGTGGTGGCCCGCCCTTCATAGAGATCATACAATACTATTATAGTCAAGCTTTATCGCTAACTGTGATAGATTGTACTCTCATGAGTCGCCGGCTAATCTATCTCTCTTGTAGAACATGATGTTTTTGGGGAAAATTTTTTTTTTTAAACATCATCCACTATTTACTTTGTTTGCAAGTACAAAGTAATTTACATAATACAGTACTTTTGCAAAATATATATTTACAAAAGAAATGTTTCTCTTTCCTTTCTCTGTTATCGCTCAGTGGAAAGACTCTGGCAGGACCATATCCCTTGGCCCCCTATTCCATTTGACACTCGCTATCCCGTCCGCCATCCAGCCATTCAAAGCTACTGAGCTGGTCGCTTACTTGCAACATAAGCTAAAATGGTGAGCTATAGGCTCAATAAATTCAAACATGCAAGAAATAGAATTTATATGAATAGTACTATTCATCATGAATAGTAACATTGACCACTATTCATCATAAATAGTCCCTTTGACTACCACACAGTATATCAATAGTACATCAACCGCGATGTTAGTACCCTCATGAACTGTCTTATGCTCAATTATGGCATAGTTTCAGTTTTAGGTAGTTATCTTTGATTATGTTCTGGTTTTGAGCTCATGTTGGCAGTACCATTTTAGTACACATGACTGGGAGCGGTATATTAGTGCTGACCTCCGCAGCCTTAATCTCATCATCATAACCCCGAAGGCAAAGTTTACCTCCCTGTACGAAAGGCTGGTACGCCAAAAGTGGTTTCATTACCGACTTTTTAAAGTTTTAACCCGGTGACTTCATATTGCCCCGTGGTTAGGGATGGCTTACATTTTAATTTTAGGTGAGTGAGTTTCATTAACCTCGCTCTAGTGCCCGAAGCACAATTTATTATGTGTCCCATTCTCAATAGTGCCCGTAGCACATTTCGTCTCTCTCTCTACTCTATAATAGTGCCCGTAGCACATATGTACCTAACTTATAGTTAGTACATCAAAGTTAGCAATAATAATGCTACATGTTGCAGACAGGTAAATGTCTGAACTTACCTTATCCCTCTCTTCTCATTTTCCTTTTTGGATCTTTAATGGCTCTCCTTGCGGGTCGATTTTGGGATCTTACAGACAAAACCTTGTCTGTTAATTTCATTTCCATTTATAGCTTTTATCTTTTATTAAAAAGCTTAAATAAAACATATTTATAACTTTTTAGGCTTTATTTATCATTTTCCCCATTTTCCTCAACTTTTGCCAAATTACGATTTTACCCCTATATTTTGACAAAATTACAATTATGCCCTTGATGGAATTTTCTCGATCCAAACCGCACTTTTGCCTCTCAGGAACTTTTCTGACTCTTTTCTATTTATTACTGGGTTCGTTTCTATTTTATTTCCATTTTTCACTTTCCCGACCCTCAGGAAGCACTATTCCGACCCTTACGTCGGTTTAGTGATTTTCTATCGTTTCGGAGCCTCAAATGGACGTTTTACTTATATTTAAAACGTTCATCTAGACTTTCCCGATCTAGGCCTCCGAGACTCGGATTTTCTGTACTCGATTCGGACCTTTACCTCGTTTCCCAAAAACGCCCCCCCTCGGGGTCTGTTTTTCAGTTTCACTCGCGTTTTACATTTTTAAGGGGATGGGTTACTATTCACGAACCACCCCTTAGGTTTTCCTTATTCAATTTTCCTTTAGGGACTCGGGTTTCTAACCTGACCCTAAACTTTTATTTTTTATTCCTTTTTTACCCCAAATGCCGTTTTTGAAATTTCGACAGCATATCGGCGTAAATTTAAGGCTATCGGCGTTAGGTACACCTTGAACCATATGTACCTGCCACATACTATACCAAAGTCCTTTTGTATGTAAAAGTTTCCCAAACTTTTACATAAAAGCTCACACATTTAACAATTCACATTTTGAACCACATTCCACAAAATTCTTTCAATTTTGCCTTTAGTTTTAGCCACGGTTTTCCTATACAAAACCTAGCCAAAAATTTTCAATCTTTCAACCAAATTTTAGGCTATTCAAATGCTATTACCTAGCACATTTTCAAGCCAATTTCCATGCATTTTACAACACAATTCTTAGGGTTTTTCACCATTCATACCCCACGGCCATTTTAGGTAAAATATGCACCAAATTTTTTTTTCATGCTTTCAATCACATAACCATCATTTTCATAATTAAATGCATGATTTAAACAATCCAAACATCAAGTTAATCATGCAAAAATATTCACCAAACCCTAATTACACCCCACGGCCATATTAGGGAAATTTGACACCAAATTTTTCTAAGCTTTATAACCATACAAATCATGCTTTCCATTTAACCAAAACATGATTTAAAGCATTAAAACACTTAAACAACAACAATTCATCATCAACCACACAAGGTAACCCATGATTTTACCCTTGGAAAACCAACCAAAACTTTGTTTTTCTTTAAACAAAATGCATGGTTTTTCTTCTAATCACACCCTTAACAAAACCCAAGCACTAAATCAACCAAAACAAACCACAATTTTTCTCATCTTTCACACTATTCAACCCATGGATTTTATGGAGAAAACAAGCCAAAAATCACATTTTTTTTCATGCAAATCCAATACATGAATAACCTAATTCAACATATCACAAAACCAACACATAATTTCATCAATTCCACAACAATTTTTCATCTTTTTCTTCCCATTACTCCCAAGGATTTCATGGCCAAAAATTGGGAAATTTTACAAGTTTTGAAGCTCACCTTGATTAGTTGGATGCTAGCTTTCCAAACTTGAGTTCTTGCTTCAAATTTTTGAAGAAATCCTGTGATTCTCCAAGATGGCTCACGTTTTCTCTCTAGGACACTTAGAAGAAATTTTTTTTCTCTTTGTTTTGGCAAGAATAAGCTTCGGGTGCTTATGTTTCATGGTTTGCCGACTTAAGTGCTAAAGCAGCCAATTAATTTAGCTTCCAACCAATGAGATTTCAACACCTTTCATGCCATTTCTTTCCAAATTTTTCACAAAATTAATTTGGCTAATTTTGGCCAAATCTTAGCCTTTAGATCAAAATCATGTTTAATCTTAGCCATTAATGCCACCAACCACCATAATTTTCACATTTAATAAATGGCTTTATGATGTCATAAATGCAAACTAAAACTTTGACTTTGACTTTACTATTCATATTAATTCGACTACTTTTTGACCGATATCGGTTCAAGCCGAAATTTTCCTGAAATCGTCCCGGCGGGTTCCTGACGTCTCCTGTGCAGTCGGATCAATTTAAACTGCTTCCGTTTGATCAAAGTCAATCCCAGAAGTTTTTCATCTTTTAGTGCACCATAATGCACCGGTTAGGGTTTTCAATGCCGTTTTTGGCACCATTCCACCCGTTTCAATTCAGCGAATTTTATCAACACTAAATTCTTACTCGTCAGTATTGTTAGAACATTTTAATACATTCTAAACAATATGAATACATTCATTTCACTATTTAAATAGTACAAATTGTTATATATATACATTTGTACATTTTCTTCTGAGAATGCCTAAATTTCCCGGTTGTCACAAGATCACTATTGCTTGTTTGGTGTGGTAGCCTACCGAGCTACCTATACTGTTTTAGTTATTTTTGAAAATTATTTGGTTGACTTCTAAAATTCTTGGCAAAAATTATGTGTTTTGAAACCATCCCCTTATCACCCCATTGGAAGGTGGGCGTGTTTTATTAAAACTATGTTTTTATTTTAAACAATGTAAAATATATTTTGGTGTTGCATTTAAAAGGTGGTTTTGAACCACTTACCGAAACCGTTTTAAAAACTTGTGTGAAACGACTTAGTTTGCAAATTTGGCAAACATAAAATTGTTCGTCCTCGATGAGACAAACGATTCTCATTTCACCTCAGAGCTCAAATCTAACTCGAACGGGTCCTAATCTTACTAAACCGTGGCCTGTTTGTGCCCAGTTTTTGCAAAAATCCCAGTTTTATGCTATTTTGAAAACGACTCTGTTTGAGGCCCGAAATAGCCAAAATTTTAAAATATGCATAGGTTTTCTTAAAAGTTTTGACGAGATCTACAACTTTCATGTTGAGCCCGAGATCTAGTTCGGAATCTAAGTAGTCCATTTTTAACAAAACCTGAGACTATTTCCAGTGCTCAGATTCTTGGTCCTAGTTTTGGACACCGAATCAAAACCACTCAAAAAACAAATCTTACTGTCGTTTTTGGCCAAAACCTATTTGACACAAAAATGACCGTAACAAAATTTCCTTAAAACTCCATGTTTGACGAAATCCCAAATTCAGAACCTAAGGGGGTTAAAATAGCCAAAATCCATGGCCTTTTTCTGGGGACAGATTGTGTCGAGCCACCTAAAAAAAAAGTCCATGCTCACATGTGCACACATCCATTTGTAAAAATGTAAACATAACCACATAACCACAAACTTAAAAATGGAAAGCTAAGGGCTCAAAATAAACTTATTACAACCCATTTTCATAAACAAATGCACATAAATTTCTTGATAAAAAACTTAAAAATAACTAACCACAAAAGGGAGGGTTTTTCGGGTTTATCTTTCGTGCTAAGAATTAAGTACACCGAAATAAAGGCTTGAGTGACTAAATGGCCATGTGAACCAAGAGAGGTAGGGGTTAGTTTTGTGTTAGCAAAGACACCAAAAATTTCTCTTAACATCAATCTAAAATAATAACTAAAAACCATAAAGTTTTGGTTCTAGAATCTTACCCTTGATCACCTTGAAATGGCTTGAAAATGAATCCTCCTAACACAAGTTTGAAAGGCTAATTTTTGGTGACTTTTTGGTTAGGTTTTTGGCTTGGAAATGGTGGGTTTTAGGGGCTTGGAGCAGTCAGCTATAGTAAGGAAAAGAGAGAGAAAGGAGTTGTGTTTTTGGAGGTGTGAAAATGAAATAACAAAACCTAAGGCATGGTCACCCCTTTTATAGACAAACCTAGGTGAAATTAACCAACACTGAGCTTAATTAATCAAGCCAAACTTAACCTAATTTGGGGACAAATTTGCTGCCCATTTTAGTCCTCAAAACCAGGGAGGCTGCGGCCATTTAAAGAGGGGAAAATAAAAAATTTTGGTGATGGAATATGATGGAAAATGAAATATAGTTTAATGGATTTGTGTCATAACTTGTCCCTTATTTTAATGTTATTTTTTGGGTTTTTGTGCAATTAAAAACATCTGGTCTTCAGCTAAGGGCACAAGGTTTTTAAGGTCAAAATTCATCTATATTTGCTTCTCTTCGCAATCCAATTTTCTACTGCGGTGTTCGGTCCTTTCTCGGCAGTGTTCTAATTTTCACTCGAAAATCGGATTTTCTAAATCTAGTTTTTATACTATCAATTCCTAGCCAGTTTAAACTGTCTAATATCCCATTCTATACAAATTTACTATTCATTTCCTATACTGTGGTTGTGTCTACACTGTGTTGTCCTTGCGTATGCAAAACGAGGCGTTCTGGTGCGAAATTTTCAACACAATCTCTCTTGACTAATTTGTATCAGTTTTACATCCATCTAAGGTCTTCTAGACTAGTTTTCAGGATCTATGTGATCCTACCTCGAAAAATGTGTCAGGTGCCCGATTGACTAATTTAGGCGTTCTAAATATAAATATATCAGTTTCGGGGTGAAAAAAGGTCGTCTTAACCCTCTTCCCGATACTGCATATCTCTCAAACTAAAATTCTCGTTTTGTGCTCGATTACTAGATTGAGCCTGCTGATTGTTAACATATCAGTTTTATGTCAGACTGAGGTCGTCTTGGCCATAAATCTGACACTGCGTCTTCTATTATTCACTATTCATTGTTCTCTATTTACCTGACTAGTCTGAGCATTCTGACTCTGATTTTATCAGTTTATAGATGAGAAGAGGTCATCTGGACCTTCGTTCTCGATAATGTACCCTTGTAAGGGTATTTCTCGCTATTGTGCTCAGATGTTCGGTACGAGCGTTCTAGTGATCTGTTCACCAGTCTTATGTCAGGAAATGGTTGTCTGGACTAGTTTCCTGATACTGCGTATCTTAAACACTTATACACATAATAGGGTGGACCGAGTTCACTGTCGGTCACCCCTTTCACTACAGGAATAGTCTTAAATAGCATTGTACTTGTTTAATTTATTCAACTGAAAATTATACTGTATCTTTCAACTTAAATACTCATCGCATAGTGATTGGGTTTCACGCATTACGAGAGTCTTTAGAGCAGCTCTTTGCTTAATACACGGCCTTCGACACGGGTTCTTATATGGGCATGTACAAAGCAACATGGGCATGTATTAGTTGGAATTCCTCAACATAGCCCTATTCTGAAACACGACCTTTTACACATTCATCAACCCGAGCGGTACACGGTCATTTACACGGTCGTGTACCTGATCGTGTTAATCAATATTGCATTAAAAGGCATCAAATTAACACAAATTCATTCCTCAATTTATCATTATATAGAATTTAAGTTACAGGAATGGGGCGGTCCTTACAACCTACCCCTTTACAAAATTTTCATCCTCAAAAATTAGAATAAGTCTGTGAAGTCTCTTTTCGTATCCTCTTTCCGTTCCCATATAGCTTCTTCTATAGTGTCGTTCTGCCACAGCACTTTTACAAGCGGAATCACTTTATTCCTAAGAACTTTATTTTCCTTGGCTAAAATCTGCATGGTTTTCTCTTCATATGTTAGATCAATGTGGACTTCGATAGGTTCTTGACTCAGAATATGGGAGCTGTCCGGCATGTACTTCTTCAGCATTGAGATGTGAAAGACGTTATGCACCGAAGCCAATTCAAGAGGAAGGGCTAACCTGTAAGCTACCTTCCCAACTCTCTCGATAATGTCGAAGGGTCCTATGTACCTAGGCCTCAACTTCCCTTTCTTCCCAAAGTGCATCACCCCTTTCATGGGTGCCTCTTTGAGAAAGACAGAGTCTCCTTCTTGAAACTTGAGGGGTCTGTGGCATTTGTTTGCATCGCTCTTCTGTCGACTGTGTGCCGTATCCAGTCTTTCTCGAATTAACTTCACATCTGCTATTGTATTCTTAACAAAGTCTGTGCTAGTGAGTTGTTTCTCTCTGGTCTTGTGTCAGTGAACCAGAGATCGGCATTTTCTTCCGTAGAGTGCCTCGTACGGAGCCATCCCAATTGAAGAATGGTAGCTGTTATTGTACAAGAACTCTATCAAACGTAGCTTCTAGTCCTAGTTTTCCTTGAAGTCTAGGACACAAGCTCTCAGCATATCCTCTAACGTCTGAATGGTTCTCTCGGACTAACCATCAGTCTGAACATGAAATGCCATGCTGAACTTCAACTTGGTTCCCAACGAGGCTTGAACACTCTACCAAAATCTGGAAGTGAAGCATCCATTGCGATCTAAAATGATTGATTTTAGTACTCCGTGCAACCTTACTATCTGAGCCACGTACATTTCAGCTAGTCTTTCCACCGAGTAGCTTAGCTTTATAAGTAAAAATCAAGTTGATTTCATTAATCAGTCCACAATTACCTAGATTACATCGTTACTACTTGATGTTCTAGGCAATCTGACCATGAAATCCATCGTAATCTGCTCCCATTTTAACTCAGGTAGCTTGATTTTTTACTGTTTTCCAGCCAGTCGTTAGTGTTCTACTTTAATTTTTTGGCATGTGAGACACCTTGCTATGAAGTCAGTGACGTCGTTCTTCATCTTAGGCCACAAAAAACTCTTTCAGGTCTTTGTACATTTTGTTCGCCCCTAGATGTACCGAGTATGGCATGTTGTGGGCTTCTAAAAGGATCATTTTTCTGAGTGCTTCATCCTTTGGAATACACACTCTATCTCTGAAGTAGAGTATGTCATCACTAACGACTCGAAATTCTGTACTCTGGTCCTCTGTTGCCTCCTTCCTGAGCTTGTCCAAGGACGAATCACAATCCTGATTGGCCTTGATTTCTTCTAGAAGCGTTGAATGGAGGGTCGTTTCAGATAACCTCCCTGTTAAAATCTCTATCTTGCTACTATGTAGCTCCTTTTACAGTGCTTCTGGCAAGGCATGGATAGCCATAAGCATTGAAGAGTGCTTTCTGCTTAGCGTGTCAGCCACCTTATTGGCTTTTCCTGGGTAATATAGGATTTCACAGTCATAATCCTTCTGTGATGACCCACCCTACATAGGTTTAAACAGTACTATTATAGTCAGCTACTATTGCCAACTGTGATAGACTGTAACCATTTGGGTCGTCAGCAACTTGCTTTTAACTTATTCTGACACCACTTATGATGGCTGGTATCTTATTTTTAACATACTTCCTTTAACATGCTTACTTTAACTTCCCATTTGAACGTGAAAATAGGGAGTAATTTTTTTTTCTTTAACTTAAACTTAAAAACTGTATCATCGTAAAACATTTACTAAAGTAAATCTTTTACATCATCATAACTTGATATACATTATCAAACATCATTTCAACATTCTTTTCATTACTCTTTTAAACAGCTCAGCGGAAGACTCATAGCAGTACTATAACCCTTGCCCAGTCCCTTGGCACATGCAGATCTCGTTCATTATCCATCACTTATCTTATCGTCATGCAGGATGCTTACCTGCAACATAAACAACTTGTGAGCGACAGGCTCAGTAAGTTCAAATATACATTCATGACATATAACAATTCATACCATATAGTACAAGGTAATTCTGATACCTACTGTAGCCTCGGAATATTACATAACGTATATCGTATATTGCTTAACATTCATACTTATCACACATAACCTTATAAACATACTTGTAAATATCTAAACACACTTTACATCATAATCCTACTTTCACTCTTAGCATGGTAAACATACTTAATGTACTTTATACGTACTTAACATCATAAACATACTTTTATACTTATCATGCTTTAATCTCATGAACATGCTTTCATACTTGAACCTTATGAACTTACTGTAACATCATGAACATACTTAACATACTTGGTATCATGAACATGCTTTTATACTTAACATACTTGAAACATCGTAGTCATACTTGTGTATACTTGAACATCGTAAACATAGTATACTTAATGTATGCCACACATTGTAAACATAACATATATATCATACTTATTATCATGAAAATACTTTCACATTTAACATAATAAATATACTTGTCATGCTGAAATACATAAAACATCGTAAATGTACTCAAGCATCATAAATTATACTTATATATAGTTAAATATCCTTAACATCATAAACATACTTTCATACATACAAACATTGCATACACGTATCGTTTATTACTTAGACATCCATATTTTAATATAACATGCATATTTATCATCATATAGAGCATACTTAACATAGTATGATTAACTTACGTTTATTAACTTATGCGTAATAGTTATAACATATCATATTTTTAACATGAACATTAGTTATGTTATACTTGCTTATTACCATGAATAGTATTATTCACTATAAATAGTAACTTTATAACGTTATGTTTGCTTAACATTAATACTTAAACGTATTTAATATCCTTCATACCATATCTGACAGAACATATATGATACCAACTATGACATCAAAACATTAACACAACATACATCATACATTACTTTAGATTTCATACTTAACATATATAATATTTAAAACATACTTATACATACTTTTCATCATAACCATACTTGACATATTACACACCGTGAGTACACTTTCATACTAAACATGCTTTAAACATACTTAATATCCTAAACGTACTTGCATTCTTGACATGCTTTAAACGTACTTAATATCTTGAACATACTTTCGTGCTATCCTCTACAATTTACATAACATTAGACTTCCAAATCTGGGACGTGCCACCATCGGTTTGGGAGCCCTATAATAACTGAACAGAATTTCATGCTTATTATTGTAAACATATCATGATTTAAACATAGCATATTGAACATAAGGTTAACATCATAAATATAACATACTTGACACACTTGTTATTGTGAAAATACTTTCATATTTAACATCATAAATATACTTATCATACTTAAATATGTAAAACTTTGTAAATATACTTAAGCATCGTAAATACACTTACTTATGCTTAAATATCCTTAACATCAAACATAACATGGATCATTAACATAATAAATAACATGCATTGCTTTTATATTACTATTCACTTTAAATAGTAACTCTAACCATGAACAGTACTATCGACTGTGAACAGTATCGTGGACCGTGAGCAGTGACTTTGATTGCATCGGTATTCGTAGTGTTAGTATATCTTATGCTCGTTTATGGACTGCATTTTTTTTCTTGAGTCTTTATCTTTCATTACTTTCTGGTTTTTTTTTTGCCCCATGATTGGTCATACCGTAATGCGCGCATAACTGAGAGGGACTCTGGGGAGTGACCCACTGGCTAATCTTTTATAGTCTACATAACATCAAACTTCCAAACCCGGGACATATCACCAGCAGTTTGGAGTCCTAACAATACTGAATCTGAAATACCTCCACCTGTGTGGGAGGCCGGTACGCCAATACTGATTTAGTTACTGATTTTCTTGTGGTTCCTGACTGGTGGCATTTATACTGCCTCTTGGGTCTGGAACTCTTTAAATTATTCTGTAGTTTATTCTGTAGTTTTCTTAAGATTTTATCTCTTATGTTAGTGTGCATACGACACCTGACTACTAAATTTCTGTCATCTATACCACATAAGCATACTGAGTAAATTCATGCTGCATACAGATAAATGTCTGAACTTACAAAATATAACACATAAATATAAACATGTCAAGTCAATTTTTATTTGACTTAGACATAGCGCATGGTTCATAACATGACTTTTGTAACATTCAAATCATAGTATCTTGGCACTAAAACTGCACATAAAACATATAAACATGACCAGTCCATTTATGTGGCAGACATGGAAATATTTAAACTTACATGCTGCATATAGAACACATAACATATAAACATGTCAAGTAAGTTCATGTTGCAGACAATTAAATGCCCGAACTTACTGTAAATAACACTTAAACATAAAAGTCAATTCATATTTGACTTAGACCTAACACATAAACATCCAACGTTTAAAGCTTCAGTCTTATTATTTTATTGATTCTTGTCTTTTCTTATTGTCTTTCATATGATTCAGACCAAGGGGCATTATCATTGTCTCCATGGTCTGGAACACTTCTCATGCCTTTCTTTCATTGTGTGTATTTTATTAAATACACTTTTGTGCATATAACACCTTACATATATACTACTAAGAAATGCCCTAAGCATTAGAGACATTTTGAGATATTTATGTTGAACTGGATAATAAAATTATATATAGAGGTTATTCATTACATTGCTATCTGTCCTCATTTTATTTACATGTTAAAGTAAATGTAAGCAAATATGGCTCCCTGACTACTTATGTTAAACTGTTAGAACGTTGCATGCAATGGACTTTTGTATGCGAGAAGACAATGTTCTAAAGTAAGCGGTCTAAACTATGGTCTGTAGTCTATGGGGTTAGACCGAGCATCTAACTCATGTTAAGACTATTATGTTGTCTAAAGCCTTGGAGGGGACGGTTTGTCTTGACTGTCTAGAGCTGGACTCCCAAGTAGAGACATAGATTTGTTACTTAGTGGTGACATATTAGACCGGGACTAAAGCATGATTGATCTACGAAGTCCACTTTGAGTGGATCGATCTACTTTTAATGTTCATTGTGCAGTATCCTTAATCCTGAGTAAAAGGACAACTTCATGTATATGACTTGTGTACTTTGATGTTCCAATGGCTAAAGCATCTCAGAGGTAGTAAGCTTATAGACCGGTTCGTTGGGTGCATGACTTGTATACGATGAAGGGTTTGTTTACAGATATCGGAATCATAGCTCTAATGAGGAGTTAAGGGCTCTTAAAGGCATTATACTGAATGTGAAAATTGACAAGGCCTTGGGTCATCTGCTGGGCGGATGACTTCTTATTCACATATGGTGAATAATCATTTTCTTAATTCGGTAGTATAATGGAACTTTAAGGTAGCCTGATCAGTAGGATTAAACGGACTTTGGCCTAAGGCTGATCATGGATATCATATGAGGGTTCTGCATACATGACAAGGTCATTGGACGATAGCTTGTCACAGGCTTACGTAATACGATATATAATTGGGAGTTCAGTTTCAGGTTTATAGTGGTGTGACTCTGAAATTAGTGATCATATGATTGAGTTGTTCGGTAAAGAATGATGATCATATGGATTTACGGGAGCCCAATTATATATGTCCAATCAGTCCCTCTACTAGCTCCACATAATTCCTTAACGTTTGGCAAATTGATTTGTGTATGCTATTGGCTAGTTTATTATGCATGGATGGTGTTGACATAGGATTAGGATGGTCGACAAGATTCTCTCTGGTTAGATTCAGATTTTGTTTTGGATAATAGTGTACACAATTATTCGAACTCCAAATAAAGTTGCCATGATTTTATTTGAGATTGGATTGGAGTTGTAGAAAATTATCCATGAGAACAAGAATTTGAAATACTACTGTTATGTGGATTTTGAAATTTGAAATTTGAAATTTGAAATTTGAATTTGAAATTTGAATTTGAAATTTGAATTTGGAATTCGAATTTGAAATTTGAATTTGAAATTTACATTTGAAATTTGAAATATGAAATTTGAAATTTGAAATTTGAATTTAAAATTTGAATTTGAAATTTGAAATTTGAAATTCAAATTTTGAATCACAGTCCAAGTGGGATTCGAATTTGTTGTGGTAAATCCACAAGGAATGAAATTCGAATTTGAGTTGGATATGGAGAGGAAAATCTTGTTAGAATCCTACTTGAATTTTGAATCCAAATCCTAACCAAATATGGATGAAAATTTTGAGGATTATCCTCAATGGATTTTCAAATTTTTGTAGATAAGGTTCAAGAAAAAATTCAAGTTTCAATCCCAATTGAATTTGGATTCTCTCCTCCCTGATAATGGCCGAATTTTTGGAGTAAATCTCCTAGGAGATTTTCAGTTATTTTGGATAAGGATGAGATAAGATTCAAGCTTTAAAATCCTAGTGGAATTTTGATTCTTCCTTATCTAAAAGTGGCCGAAATCTTGGTGGAGATTTCTCCTTTGAATTTTTAGATTTTTTGGTTGAAAAAAGGGAGATAAAATTCTAGTTAAAATCTTGTTTGGATTTGGATTGCAATTATCCTATAATGGCCGAAATTTGTTGGGATTTTCCCTTGGATAATTTCAGATTTTATGGTTGTGGATAAGGAAGAATATCTTCTCTTAATCCAATTCGAATTCAGAGAATCACCTCATGCAGGTCTATAAATAGAGGTCCTTCCACTCCAGTTCTCTCAGACCACAGACTCTTAGGTGAGCAGGCTTATTATTGCACAACCCACCATGATAATAAGTTCTTTAGAGATCTGGGTGGTCGGAAGAAGACTAGCAGTGCTAGCATACCGATCGAGGTTCAGAGTGCCCACACACTCAGCCATTCGGGAATTGGAGAATAGTAGAGAAGGCTAGTTAGTTGAAGCCCTCAGGTCATTCTCCTCCTGTAGATTGGCATCCTTGAGGTATGAGTTTTAATTGTTGTTGGTTTATTGTATATGGCATCATGAGGTATTTAACGATCTAAATTTTTTTTATTGTTCTGCTGTGCCACTCTGATACGTTTTTACCGATTAATTTTCCTTCACATACTTTACCTTTCATACATAACATATAAACATATTACATAATTTCGTATAACAGACAATAAAATGTCTGAATTTACTACATATAACTCATAGATATAAACATGTTAATTTATGTTGCAGTTAACTAAATACTTGAACTTGCAACATATAACACATAAAAATCTATATATGTTGCAGACATAGAAATATTTGAAGCTTACCACATATGACAATTAGACATAATAGTCTATTCATGTTGCAGTCAATTAAATGTTCGAACTTACTGTTACTTCTGCTCGTATCTCCTTTCTTGCTTTCTTGGTCTGCAGATGTCTCTTTATCGCATCAGTATCAGATTCCTATGACCGAAATAATCACGATTATTTTTGTTACTTAAATCATACATAAAGCATAATAAAACGTAAAAATTCTACATTTTATTTCCCAATCATGAATTAGGAGTCTAATATCCCATTTATAATTTTTCTGCTAACTTTTGACAAAATTACCATTTTACCTTGAACTTTTGGTAAAATTACCATTTTGTCCCTAACGGGATTTTTCATCATAACCTTACTTTTCTTTGATTTACAACTTAATTCTGGTCCTTAGAATCTTAATTAAGTCATTCTAAGTCCATTAGGGCCCTTTTTCTATCATTTTTGAAATTTTCGGTCAAAATGATCGTTTTGCCCCTGATAGGTCTTTGAGCCATATCATTTTCATTTTATTGCTTATGCTAGATTTTCTAAACCCAAAAATCATAAAATCATTTTTCTTAACCCTTTTTGGGCTTTTTCAGCCTTAATTGCCGAAATGCTCGGGTCACTATTCACTGACCCTCGGGTGGCACTATTCCGACCCTAGGTCGTTAATCATCTTTTTCAGGCCTAGATCATCGAGGGGGCTCGGGTTTTCATCCCAATCATATTTTTACCCTTCAGTTCCTAAAATAGCCCTTTATGCTGTTTTTGAAATTTCAATAGCATTTTCGCTTAATTTTTGGGTTCCCGGCGTTCAGGAAACACCTCGAAACCATCTAACTTAATTCTATTCTATCACGTATTATAACAGAGGCCTATATTTTTACGTAAAAATCTTTATATTTTACATATTTTCTTATTTGACTATTTTTTTAACACATAGTCCATTTTTCTCATAATTTCACATGTTAAAATACATAATTAATATATAATCATTCCAAAACAAAAATTTCAGGAATGGAGGGACCAAAGTCACTACCGAAATCGTCCCACTGGCGATCGAACGAACCGTTCGGTCTCATGCGGACAAACTTGATTTTGCCATTCTTCACTTTTGAAATTTCGTCTTGAAATTCTGATGCTGCGATGTGTTCGGAACGTCGAAAATAGGCCAACGGGCCATTCTTCAATTTTTGGTCACCAGTCGCCGTTGACAGCATTGATCGCTGTTGACCAACATTGACCGGCGGCAGCATGGAGAAAGGATGCCACCATCTCATAAATCTCGACGTGAGGAACCCATTGGTGGTGTCAATTTCACCAATCGAGGCTTCTATGGTCAGAAATCAAGCCTCGAAAGGGCGACGGTGGCGGCAACGTCCAATCTCCGCTGTGCCGGGGTTATTACCCAAAATTAGGTTGGGGCTTTTGTTCCCTATGCTTCTTTGAGCATTTTAGTACTGGCAGTGTGGCTCAACTCTATTGGAAATGGCGAGTTTCACGTCGGTGTCATGGCAGCAATGACGAAGCTTCAGGCGGCGCGATCCGGTGGCTGTTGAGGTGAAATGAGCTATGGGTATTGTTCTACTCTTCACCCCGACTACTTTGGGATTAGAATCATGTCGATTGGACGTCGGATGTCAGAGATCTGGCCGATCAAAAATTTCAGCCACCGGCAGCTTCGGGCAGCGCATGCGGGTTCCTCCAGTGTCGGTTTCGTCGACTCGGCACACCGTTGGACTTAGCTCGGCGAGAGCTTTCCAACGAGACTGGGGGTGTCAAAAATGGACATCGTTTCTGGTGGTCGATTACTGTTCATTTTCGTGTAAGGGGGAGGAAGGAGAAGGTGAGAGGAAATTATGGGCTTATTTTTTAAATTTCTGATTTTTCGCCCTTATTTATACTTTTTCGCCCAAAATTTTAACATGAGCTACCCTGACTAATTTGGGTGTGCTGAATCCAAATATATCAGTTTTATTTTCATCCGAGATCATCTCGTCTAGTTTTCGGTATTGCAAATTCCCGGTCAAAAATTACCTTTGTGCGCAATTAACTAATTTGGGCGTGCTGAACCCAAATTTATTAGTTTCAACTTCATTCAAGGTCAACTAGACTAGTTTTCCGATACTGCATGTTTCCTGGTCAAAATTTACATTTTGTGCTCAATTGACTAAATTGAGCATACTGATTCTAAATATATCAGTTTTATATCAAGAAAAGGTCATCTTGACCAATTTCTTGATACTGTGTATGCGTACATACATAAAATCACTACATTTCCTATTTTTAAACATAAAATTCATCATGTACATTCAATGTACCTATTTTCCGAGAATAATGAAATTTTCCGGTTGTCACACCTTCACCAGTTCTAGCCATCTTCGTTAGCTCATATTAAGCTCCTTCTGCATGAAAATATATTTGAGACTCTAGTGGTCAGTATAGATCTCACACTTAATGCCATATAAGTAATGCCTCCAAATTTTGAGTGCAAAAACGACCGCTACAAGCTCCAGGTCATGTGTCGGGTAATTTCTTTATTCTTAAGTTGTCGCGAAGTGTATGCGACTACTCTACCATTTTGCATCAGTACAGCTCCTAATCCCATCTTGGAGGTGTCACTATGGATCACGAAGTTTCCCTGCCTAGCATCCGGTATGGTCAGGATCGGAGTGCTTGTGAGTCACATTTTAGTTCCTGGAAGCTCCTTTCGCACTTGTCAATCCACTCATACTTCTTCTCTTCCTTGGTGAGTGCTATGAGTGGTGCAACTAACTTTGAGAAGCCTTCGATGAAGCATCGATAATATCCTACTAGTCCGAGGAAACTGTGGATTTCCGTTACGTTCCTCGGGGTCGGCCATTTACTAACTGCTTCCACCTTTGCTGGGTCTACTGACACTCCTTCCTTAGAGACTACGTGGCCAAGGAAGTGAACCTTCTCTAGCCAAAACTCACACTTGGAGAATTTGGCACACAACTGATGCTTTCATAGCTTGAGTAGGACGGCTCTTAAATGCTCCTCATGCTCTTCCTTCGTCTTGGAGTATACAAGTATGTCATTGATAAACATAATGATAAACTTGTCAAGAAGTCCTTGAAGACACAATTCATTAGGTCTATGAAGGCTACAAGGGCGTTAGTCAGTCCGAACGACATAACCAAAAACTCATAATGTCCATAACACATTCGAAGAGCTATCTTAGGTACATCTTCATCCCAGATTTGTAACTGATGATACCCGGAATGCAGGTTAATCTTGGAGAATATGACAGCACCTCAGAGCTGGTTGAACAGATCATCAATCCATGGCAATGGATACTTGTTCTTTATCGTGATCTTGTTTAGCTCCCAGTAGTCTATACACATTCTCAGCGTTCCGTCATTTTTCTTCACGAATAAAACAGGTGCTCCCCACGGTGAGCAACTCTATTGAGTGAAGCCGTTGTCCATTAGATCCTTCAACTGAGTTTGAAGCTCTTTTATCTCTATCGGGGCCATTCTGTAAAGGGCCTTGGTGATGGGGGCTGATCCTGGTAATAGCTTGATCTTGAATGACATCTCCCGCTCTGGCAGAAGCCTTGGAAGATCCTCTGGGAATACTTCTATAAATTCTTGAACCACTGATGCGCCATCAGGTCCTATCTCTGCTTACTTGGTCTTGTCCACTATGTATGCGAGGAAGCTGGTGCATCTACTAGACAGTAGCTTGTGAGCCTTCATTGTTGATATCAACATCTTCGGCTGCTTCAGCGATAAGCCCTCGTAGATAAACTTCTCGTGTTCGACTGGTTCGAAGGTAACCTTCCATCTTCAATAATTTATGATGATGTTGTACCTTGTGAGGAAGTTCATTCCCACAATTATGTCATAGTCATGCATGTTGAGAATGATCAAGTTAATGCTTAACTCTTGTCCACAGATAATTATTGGTATGTGGTGTGGCCAATAATTAGGCAACAAAACTTCCTCGGAGGGAAGAGCAGTTTGAAAAGTTTGATCCATCTTATCCAGGTTCTTATCTAACTTCCTTGTTATGCCTTGTGCCTTTAGTGGCCCGGACCGTCACTTAAAACTTGCTACTTTAAGCAATACTTATACTTTCTTGTAATTGATACTTAAATTTACTTAAATAGATACCATAAATTTTAGGGATTTTTTTTTTACAGCGTACATATTTACTATTCACGTACAGGTATTATTAACAACTACTATTCAAAAATACCGGTTAATGATTACTATTTAAAAATACTGTTTAACGGTAACTATTCATAAATACTATTTAACAGTTAGTGTTCAAAAATACCATTTATCGTTTATTATTCGAAAATACCATTTCACGATTACTATTCATAAATACTGTTTAACCATCATTATTCAAAATATTACTTAATGATTACTATTCACAAATACTGTTTACTCAAAAATTATGTGGAAGAATACTCGCGGTGTGTCCACAACCTCCCCTCACATCCGCCTCCGCCGTCGTCATTGCCCATAGTTGATTAAGCCATAGGACACTTACCTACAGCATGAACACACTCCGTGAGCTTTAAGCCCAGTAAGTACAACATGTTTACCGCAAAACATGTTTAAAACATAATACATACTTAAAACCACATAGCAGTTCATACAACATTTATCATATAATATATCATCACATCACACAGCAAGTCATTGAAAATCATACTTTACATATGCATAACAGAATACATCGTGCATTGTAATGCATCTTTCTATAACTGGAAGCATGGTGAACTATAACTAATGCATGATCCGGTTATGTTCGTTTATGCCTCAGATTTCTCTTTTCTTTTCTTCTTGTCTATTTAGGGCCCATGTGTCAGTACTGTGTGCACGCAGACTAGCGGTAACGCCCGAGGTTACTAAAAAGCTGGAGAGCCATCAACAGATGCTTAACTTTCTGCTTTAACTTAACTTAAGAACCTCTTTGACTGAAAAGGCCGGTACGACACATCTATTTAATTCCATCTTGTTTATCTATTCTAGCCACGTGCTTCTTTAGCCTGTCCCTAATCCTAAGCGGTAGGGACGTGTGGCTTTTAACACGATCCTTCACCAATCTACTTGATTGGGAAACTATATGCTCTTAAATATGCTGTGCATCAATGTGTGCATGGCATAAATACTTAACATACTATATGCAAACAAATGCGTACTCGTACTCACGTCTCTATCAGCTTATAGGTTACCACTTGTCATCAATAACAAATCTATCAGCACCTTTGGTGAGTCACTAATACTATTAGTGACTATTACTTCTGTTTCTCTGTAGTACCGAGGCCCGCCGGTACCCTATTGGCCTACTTTTGGGATTTAGCATCTAACTCCTATCGTATTTTCATTAACTATCTTCTCGACAAATTAATAACTATTCCTCATAAACAGGGTCCTTGACTGGTTATCGACTAGTCAACTGACTGGTTACCTCACGTATTGGTAACTCGGTAGCCTATCGGGTTACTATGCATAAACTTGGTGTAGTAACCGGCCGGGTTACTTTGTCTGTTTGGGTATGGTAGCCTATAAGGCTACTATTCCTTGTTGAAGTGGCCTACCAGGCCACTATGGTTTGTTTGGTGTAGTAACCTACAGGGCTACTGTAGGAAAATAAATCGGTAAAAATGTATCAGAGTGGCGCAACGGAATAATAAAAATTTTTAGATCGTTAAATATCTCATGATGTCATATACAATAAACCAACAACAATTAAAACTCATAGCTCAAGGACGCCAATCTACAGGAGGAGAATGACCGGAGAGCTTCAACCAACTAGCCTTCTCTACTATTCTCCAATTCCTGAATGGCTGAGTGTGTGGGCACTCTGAACCTTGATCGGTATACTAGCACTACTAGTCTTCTTCCGACCACCCAGATCTCTAAAGAACTTATTGTCACGATGAGTTTTGCAACAATAAGCTTGCTCACCTGAGAGTCTGTGGTCTGAGAGAACTAGAGTGGCAGGACCTCTATTTATAGACTTGCATGAGGTGATTCTCTGAATTCGAATTAGATTAGGAGAAGATATTCTCCCTTATCCACAAGCACAAAATCTGAATTTTCCAAGGGAAAAATCCCAACAATAAATTCGGCTACTTTAGGATAATTCCAATCTAAATCTAAACAAGATTTTAACTAGAATTTTATTTCCCTTTTTTTCAACCAAAAAATCCAAGGGGAAAATCTCCACCAACATTTCGGCCACTTTTGGATAAGGGAGAATCAAAATTCCACTAGGATTTTCAAGCTTGAATCTTATCTCATCCTTATCTAAAATAACCGAAAATCTCCTAGGAGATTTATGCTAGGAAATGCCCTAAGCATTAGAGACATTTTAATGTATTTATTTTGAATTGGATAATAAAATTATATATAAAGGTTATTCATTACATTGCTATCTGTCCTCATTTTATTTACATATTAAAGTAAATGTAAGCAAATATGGCTCCCTGATTGCTTGTTTTAAACTGTTAGAACATTGCATGCAATGGACTTTTGTATGCGAGAAGACAATGTTCTAAAGTAAGCGGTCTAAACTATGGTCTGTAATCTATGGGGTTAGACCGAGCATCTAACTCATGTTAAGACTATTATGTTGTTTAAAGCCTTGGAGGGGATGGTTTGTCTTGATTGTCTGGAGCATAGATCCCAAGTAGAGACATAGATATGTTGCTTGGTGGTGACATATTAGACCGGGACTAAAGCGTGATTGATCTACGAAGTCCGCTTTGAGTGGATCGATCTGCTTTTGACGTTCATTGTGTAGTAACCTTAACCCTGAGTAAAAGGACAGCTTCATGTATATGACTTGTGTACTTTGATGTTCTAATAGCTAAAGCGTCTCAGAGGTAGTAAGCTTATAGACCGGTTCGTTGGGTGCATGACTTGTATACAATGAAGGGTTCGTTTACAGATATCGGAATCATAGCTCTAGTGAGGAGTTAAGGGTATCCTCTTAAAGGCATTATACTGAATGTGAAAATGGACAGGCATTACACTGATTCTGGGGATGAGAAATAAATGGAGAGGCTACATAAAGATGGATACAAGAAGACGAAACAAAATTCAAGACCCAAAGAATGCTTTGGATGGAATTTTGTAATCTTTATTTTCTTTGTTCTAGGATGGAACCATGGCTTGGTTATTCTGTCAATTATTTTTTCTGTGCTATGTCATAGATGTATAAATATGTATTGATGGATGTTTTATATGCATATTTGATAACATGTCATATAGGATAGGTGAGTGCCGCTCATACTATATTGATCAAACATAATTTGTCAAAACTTGTATGTTTTTCAAAATATTGAGTGGGAGAGGGTTTCAAACAAAACCCACGACCTCTATTGTTGATCCATATGTGAAAGCATGGTAACGCCTCGCATCAATTCTACCCTGACCACACCCCTCGGTAGGTGTTTACCGCCACTGGTATACTAGATTGGATCTCCTATGTGGAAAACGTGTTCGGGTACAATCCTATTCATGACCACCCCTCGGTGGGTTGGTAGGACGTGGATCGGGCTACATAAACAATGGTTATACACTCAAGACTCATTTAGTTATTAACCTTCCCTAGACGCTCTGTTAACTAAACCGGTGGCCAAATAAGCAGTTATTAATATATGTCTTAACCTTGGAGGATTTAAGGCAACATATATTAATTGGACGGGGTCCATGTTCCGGCTATTTGTTTTCATGACCACCCCTCGGTGGCTTGGGGTAATAGGTGCTAAGAATTACCGTTGTAATGCTACATGTTTTTCAAGTTTCATGTAGGAACATACTTGTATGTTTTATTTGCTAAATTATCTGTATATTTGCTTGGGCTTTGTAATGATGTCTAGTATAATTTTATTTCAGTTCAAAATATCACCGACACCCCTCATTTTAATACTCACTGAGAATAAACTGAATGGCGATAATTATAAAGATTGGAAAAGAAATCTGTTGATAGTTCTCAACTGCGAGAGACACAAGTTCGTATTGGACGAACCATGCCCACCAGGGCCAAAACTTGACACACCGCTTGAGGAAGTCCCGGTTGCCTATACTCGTTGGAGAGAATCCAATGATATAGCTCGATGTTGCATGCTTGCTAGTATGAAGAGTGCTTTACAAAAGCAGCATGAGACTTATCAGGTTGCTAGGGAGATCATGGATAATCTGGAGGACATGTTCAGAGGCCAAGAAAAGTTGGCTCGACAGTCCGCTATAACCAGCATTATGAACTCTAAGCAAAAGGCGAGTACTTTGGTGAAGGACCATATGATCACTCTAATGGGATTCTTTGCTAAGGCCGCCGAAAACGGTACTGAGTTGGACTACAATACCCAGATCGAGATGGTGTTCAAAACTCTGTCTAAAGATTTTGTGGGGTTTAAGGCCGCATACAATCTGGCGACAAGGGAGTTAGGGCTAACCGAGCTCATGAAGCAACTCCAGGCTTATGAGCGGATGATCAAGGATGGGGATGCTATCCAACCCAAAGGTAAGGCCAATTTGGCGCAATCTTCCAAACCCTCACGGAAGAGGAAGAGGCCAAATCAGAAGCAAGCGGCTTCCAGTTCTTCTAATCCTCCTGTCTCGGATGGGAAGAACAAGAAGAAGAACAAGAAGCCCAGGGACCCTAAAAAGTCCAAGTGCTTCCGTTGTGGGAAGGTAGGTCACTTTAAGAAGGCTTGCCGGGAATTCTTAGCCGCCAAGGGCAAGGAAGGTAAGGAACTTCACTACTTGGAAGTGTGTTTGGTGGAAGAATCGAAAGACACTTGGGTCATTGATTCGGGTGCCACTAATCATGTTTGTGTTTCTATGCAGGGGTTCGTGGAAACGAGAAGTCTACATAGTAGGAGCCTCTCGTTGTGAACTGGAGACGCAGCTTGGTAGTGGGTGAGGCAGTGGGAGATATTTACCTTTATTTTGATCAATTTAGGTTTATTTTATTGAAAGACTGTTTTTATGTTCCTAATTTTAGGAGGAACCTTATATCGGTAGCTTGTTTAATAAAGGATACTTATTCAGTTTCTTTTAGTAAAAAAGTTGATATTCATAGAAATAAGTCTTTTATCTGTTCTGGATGGATGGATGGAAACCTATATTTGATCAAACCAAAGATGTACTCACTGCTTGACACTGAATTAATAGATTACTCTAAAAGGTTGAAAGTTTCTCATTCTAACAAGGCGTATCTTTAGCATTTAAGACTTGGTCATATTAATCAGGATAGGATTCAAAGATTGGTGAAAGACGGTCCTCTGGAATCTCTGGAGGAGGTACGACTTCCCCAATGTAAGTCTTGTCTAGAGGGTAAAATGACCAAGAGGTCTTTTGGAGCTAAGGGTACAAGGGCTCAGGAGCTCTTAGAAATTGTGCACACTGACGTATGTGGCCCCATAAACGTCACAGCACGAGGAGCGTTCAAGTATTGCACACTGACGCATGTGGCCCCATAAACGTCACAGCATGAGGAGCGTTCGAGTATTATGTCTCTTTTATAGATGATTACGCGAGGTATGGATATGTGTATCTGATGCACTGCAAGGGCGAAACCTTTGACAAGTTCAAGGAGTATCGTGCGGAAGTGGAAAAGCAATTGGATAAATCCACAAAGGCACTTCGATCTGATCGAGGTGGCGAATACCTCTCCGACGAATTTCTAGGACATCTTGTAGAGAATGGGATATTATCCCAATTGATTGCACCTGGTACTCCACAATAGAATGGTGTAGCCGAAAGGAGAAACAGGACCTTATTGGATATGGTACGGTCCATGATGAGTTATTCAATGCTGCCATTGTCATTTTGGGGATATGCTTTACAAACAGCATGCTATATTCTAAATCAGGTTCCAAGTAAATCAATTCCCAGAACCCCGTATGAATTTTGGCGTGGCAGGAAGCCCTCCCTTGGACATATGAGAATATGGGGCTGCCCGGCGCATGTACTGGATGGGGATGCGAAAAAGTTGGAACCAAGATCAGAATTGTGCATGTTTGTAGGGTATACAAAAGGAACTAAAGGAGGTCTGTTCTATAACCCGAAGGAACAAAAAGTCATTATCTCAACCCATGCGAAATTCTTGGAGGAAAGTCACATGAATGACTTTAAGCCTCGAAGCAAAGTGATGCTAGAGGAGTTATGGGTGAAGGAACTACTCCACAGATTTCGGTCTTGGATGCAAGTTTGAGTTCCGGTGAAAGACCTACAGACGATCAACAATTTAGGGTGCCTCGTCGTAGTGGGAGGGTTTCGAAGAAACCTAATTTCTTCATGTATGATGCTGAGGTATACCAGGCCGAGGCTCATAAGCATGAGGATGATCCGGTCACCTATGATGAAGCTATAAATGATGTTGATTCTAAATCTTGGAAGCATGCTATGAACAATGAGATGGATTCTATGAAATCCAACTCTGTTTGGGAACTTGTAGATTTGCCGGATGGGATAAAACCCATTGGATGCAAATGGGTCTACAAAAGAAAGAAGGATGTGGAAGGGAGAGTGGAAACTTTCAAAGCTAGACTGGTTGCAAAGGGATACACGCAAAAGGCTGGAATCGATTACGATGAAACCTTTTCACCTGTTGCTATGCTGAAGTCTATCCGTATTCTTCTGTCCTTTACTGCGGCTCTCGATTACAAGATCTGGCAAATGGATGTCAAGACAGCATTCTTGAATGGCCATCTTGAAGAGTGTATCTATATGATACAGCCCGTAGGGTTCGTAGCGAAACGCCAAGAAAAGAAAGTCTGCAAGTTGCTTAGATCCATTTATGGACTAAAGCAAGCATCCCGCTCATGGAACCAGAGGTTTGATCAAGGGATTAAGACATTTGGTTTTGAGCAGAACGTTGATGAACCCTGTGTTTATAAACGTATAAAAGATGGAAAAGTGGTCTTTTTGATACTCTATGTTGATGATATACTACTCATTCGGAATGATGTAGGGAACTTATCATCGGTCAAGCTTTGGTTACACCAACAGTTTGACTTGATGGACTTGGGATAAGCTAATTATGTTCTAGACATTCATCTCTTCAGAGATCGAAAGAACAAAATGATAGCGTTATCCCAAGCTTCATACATAGATAAACTAATTGACAAATATGCAATGCAAGAGGCAAAGAAAGGTTCACAACCTTCTATTGCCGGTCTGACTCTTTCATTGGATGACTGTCCCAAGACATCGGAAGAAAGAGAGCGTATGAGTAAGGTCCCTTATGCATCCGCTGTGGGTAGCCTTATGTACGCTATGCTTTGCACTCGCCCGGATATATGTTTTGCAATAGGTATGGTGAGTCGATATCAAGCAAATCCTGGAACCAAGCACTGGCAAGTAGTCAAGCATATACTCAAGTATCTTAAGAGAACGAGGGATTATATGCTAGTGTATTCTGGAAGGGACCTAACACTCATAGGATACACGGACTTAGACTTCCAGAGTTGTAAGGATTCAAGGAAATCGACATCTGGATCAGTGTTTTTACTCAGAGGAGGCGCCATTGTGTAAAGGAGCGTGAAGCAGGGCTGCACAGCTAACTCTACTATGGAGGCTAAGTATGTGGCTGCAGCTGAGGCATCCAAAGAAGCGGTTTGGCTCCGCAAGTTCTTTAGAGACCTTGAGGTCATTCTGGGTGTTGACAAGCCTATCACACTTTACTGTGATAACACAAGGGCTATTGCCAACATAAGGGAATCTCGGCACCACAAGAGGACCAAGCACATAGATCGGAGATATCATATTATTAGAGGGCACGTGGAGACAGGACAAGTGGATGTATGTAAGATCGCGTCCGAGGACAACATTGCCGATCCCTTTACTAAGACTTTGGTGGCTAGAAGCTTTGAGAGGCACGTAGAGACGATGGGGATGCGTAACATGGCACATCTGCTGGCTTAGGGCAAGTGGGAGATTGTTAGGAAATGCCCTAAGCATTAGAGACATTTTGATGTATTTATTTTGAACTGGATAATAAAATTATACATAGAGGTTATTCATTACATTGCTATCTGTCCTCGTCTTATTTACATGTTAAAGTAAATATAAGCAAATATGGCTCCCTGACTGCTTGTGTTAAACTGTTAGAACGTTGCATGCAATGGACTTTTGTATGCGAGAAGACAATGTTCTAAAGTTAGCGGTCTAAACTATGGTCTGTAGTCTATGGGGTTAGACCGAGCATCTAACTCATGTTAAGATTATTATGTTGTCTAAAGCCTTGGAGGGGACAGTTTGTCTTGACTGTCTGGAGCTGGACTCCCAAGTAGAGACATAAATATGTTGCTTGGTGGTGACATATTAGACCGGGACTAAAGCGTAATTGATCTACGAAGTGCGCTTTGAGTGGATCGATTTGCTTTTGACGTTCATTATGCAGTAATGTTAATCCTAAGTAAAAGGACTGCTTTATGTATATGACTTGTGTGCTTTGATGTTCCAATGGCTAAAGCGTCTCAGAGGTAGTAAGCTTATAGACCGGTTCGTTGGGTGCATGACTTGTATACGATGAAGGGTTCGTTTACAGATATCGGAATCATAGCTCTAGTGAGGAGTTAAGGGTATCCTCTTAAAGGCATTATACTGAATGTGAAAATGGACAAGGCCTTGGGTCGTCTGCTGGGCGGATGACTTCTTATTCACATATGGTGAATAATCATTTTCTTTATTCGGTAGTATAATGGAACTTTAAGATAGCTTGATCAGTAGGATTAAACGGACTTTGGCCTAAGGCTGATCATGGATATCATATGAGGGTTCTGCATACATGACAAGGTCATTGGACGATAGTTTGTCACAGGCTTACGTAATACGATATATAATTGGGAGTTCAGTTTCAGGTTTATAGTGGTGTGACTCTGAAACTAGTGATCATATGATTGAGTTGTTCGGTGAAAGAATGATGATCATATGGATTTGCTGGAGCCCGATTATATATGTCCAATCAGTTCCTCTACTAGCTCCATATAATTCCTTAACGTTTGGCAAATTGATTTGTGTATGCTTTTGGCTGGTTTATTATGCATGGATGGTGATGACATAGGATTAGGATGGTAGATAAGATTCTCTCCGGTTGGATTCAGATTTTGTTTTGGATAATAGAGTATACAATTATTCGAACTCCAAATAAAGTTGCCATGATTTTATTTGAGATTGGATTGGAGTCGTAGAAAATTATCCATGAGAACAAGAATTTGAAACACAACTGTTTTGTGGATTTTGAAATTTGAATTTTGAAATTTGAAATTTAAAATTTGAAATTTGAATTTGAAATTCGAATTTGAAATTTGAATTTGAAATTCGAATTTGAAATTTGAATTTGAAATTTAAATTTGAATTTGAAATTTGAAATTTGAAATTTGAAATTTGAATTTGAAATTCGAATTTGAAATTTGAAATTCAAATTTTGAATCACAGTCCAAGTAGGATTCGAATTTATTGTGGAAAATCCACAAGGTTGGAAATTCGAATTTGAGTTGGATATGGAGAGGATAATCTTGTTAGAATCCTACTTGAATTTTGAATCCAAATCCTAACTAATGATGGACGAAATTTTGAGGATTATCCTCAATGGATTTTCGGTTTTTATGGATAAGGTTCAAGAAAAAAAATTCAAGTTTCAATCCCAGTTGAATTTGGATTCTCTCCTCCCCAGAAAGTGGCTGAAATTTTGGAGCATATCTCCTAGGAAAATTCGGTTATTTTGGATAAGGATGAGATAAGATTCAAGCTTGAAAATCCTAGTGGAATTTTGATTCTCCCTTATCCTAAATGTGGCCGAATTTTTTGAGGAGATTTCCTCCTTGGAAATTTCAGATTTTTTGGTTGAAAAAGGGAGATAAAATTCTGGTTAAAATCTTGTTTAGATTTGGATTGGATTTATCCTAAATGGCCGAATTTTATTATTAGATTTTTTCCTTGGAAAATTCAGATTTTAGGATTATGGATAAGGGAGAATATCTTCTCTTAATCTAATTCAAATTCAGAGAATCACCTCATGCAGGTCTATAAATAGAGGTCCTGCCACTCCAGTTCTCTTAGACCACAGACTCTCAGGTAAGCAGGCTTATTGTTGCACAGCTCATCGTGACAATAAGTTCTTTAGAGATCTGGGTGGTTGGAAGAAGACTAGCAGTGCTAGCATACCGATCGAGGTTCAGAGTGCCCACAGACTCAGCCATTCAGGAATTGGAGAATAGTAGAGAAGGCTAGTTAGTTGAAGCCTCCGGTCATTCTCCTCCTACAAGATTGGCGTCTTTGAGGTATGAGTTTTAATTGTTGTTGGTTTATTGTATATGGCATCATGAGATATTTAACGATCTAAAAATTTTTATTGTTCCACTGCGCCACTCTGATACATTTTTACCGATTTATTTTCCTACAGACTTGTATACGATGAAGGGTTCGTTTACAAATATCAGAATCATAGCTCTAATGAGGAGTTAAGGATATCCTCTTAAAGGCATTATACTGAATGTGAAAATGGACAAGGCCTTGGGTCATCTACAGGGTGGATGACTTCTTATTCACATATGGTGAATAATCATTTTCTTAATTCGGTAATATAATGGAACTTTAAGATAGCCTGATCAATAGGATTAAATGGACTTTGGCCTAAGGCTGATCATGGATATCATATGAGGGTTCTGCATACATGACAAGATCATTGGACGATAGCTTGTCACAGGCTTACGTAATATGGTATATAATTGGGAGTTTAGTTTCAGGTTTATAGTGGTGTGACTGTGAAATTAGTGATCATATGATTGAGTTGTTCGGTAAAGAATGATGATCATATGGATTCGCGGGAGCTCGATTATATATGTCTAATTAGTCCCTCTACTAGCTCCACATAATTCCTTAACATTTGGCAAAATTGATCTGTGTATGCTATTGGCTAGTTTATTATGCATGGATAGTGTTGACATAGGATTAGGACGGTAGACAAGATTCCCTCCGGTTGGATTCAGATTTTGTTTTGGATAATAGAGTACATAATTTTTCGAACTCCAAATAAAGTTGTCATGATTTTATTTGAGATTGGATTGGAGTTGTGGGAAATTATCTATGAGAACAAGAATTTGAAATACAACTGTTTTGTGGATTTTGAAATTTAAATTTTGAAATTTGAAATTTGAAATTTGAAATTTGAATTTTGAATTTTGAATTTTGAATTTGAAATTTGAATTTGAAATTCAAATTTGAAATTTGAATTTGAAATTCAAATTTGAAATTTAAATTTGAAATTTGAAATTCAAATTTTGAATCACAGTCCAAGTGGGATTCAAATTTGTTGTGGTAAATCCACAAGGAATGAAATTTGAATTTGAGTTGGATATGGAGAGGAAAATCTTGTTAGAATCGTACTTGAATTTTGAATCCAAATCCTAACCAAATATGGATGAAAATTTTGAGGATTATCCTCAATGAATTTTTGGATTTTTGTGGATAAGGTTTAAGGAAAAATTCAAGTTTCAATCCCAGTTGAATTTGGATTCTCTCCTCCCTGATAATGGCTGAATTTTTGGAGTAAATCTCCTAGGAGATTTTCGGTTATTTTGGATAAGGATGAGATAAGATTCAAGCTTGAAAATCCTAGTGGAATTTTGATTCTCCCTTATCCAAAAAGTGGCCAAAATTTTGGTGGGGATTTTCCCCTTGGATTTTCGGATTTTTTGGTTGAAAAAGGGAGATAAAATTCTACTTAAAATCTTGTTTAGATTTGGATTGGAATTGTCCTAAAGAGGCCGAATTTATTGTTGGGTTTTTCCCCTTGGAAAATTCAGATTTTGTGCTTATGGATAAGGGAGAATATCTTCTCCTAATCTAATTCAAATTCAGAGAATCACCTCTAGCAGGTCTATAAATAGAGGTCCTACCACTCCAGTTCTCTCAGACCACAGACTCTCAGGTGAGCAGGCTTATTGTTGCACAACTCACCGTGATAATAAGTTCTTAGAGATCTAGGTGGTCGGAAGAAGACTAGCAGTGCTAGCATACCGATCGAGGTTTAGAGTGCCCACACACTCAGCCATTCGAAAATTGGAGAATAGTAGAGAAGGCTAGTTGGCTGAAGCCCTCCGATCATTCTCCTCCTGCAGATTGGCGTCCTTGAGGTATGAGTTTTAATTGTTGTTGGTTTATTGTATATGGCATCATGAGATATTTAACGATCTAAAAATTGTTATTGTTCCGCTGCGTCACTCTGATACGTTTTTATCGATTTATTTTCCTTCAATTTACTCCAAAAATTCGGCCATTATCAGGGAGGAGAGAACCCAAATTCAATTGGGATTGAAACTTGAATTTTTCCTTGAACTTTATCCACAAAAATCTGAAAAATCATTGAGGATAATCCTCAAAATTTTCGTCCATATTGGGTTAGGATTTGGATTCAAAATTCTAGTAAGATTCTAACAAGATTTTCCTCTCCATATCCAACTCAAATTCGAATTTTATTCCTTGTGGATTTACCACAACAAATTCAAATCTCACTTGGACTGTGATTCAAAATTTGAATTTCAAATTTCAAATTTCAAAATTCGAATTTAAATTTCAAATTCGAATTTCAAATTCAAATTTCAAATTCAAAATTCAAAATTCAAATTTCAAATTTCAAAATCCACAAAACAGTTGTATTTCAAATTCTTGTTCTCATGGATAATTTTCTACAACTCCAATCCAATCTCAAATAAAATCACGGCAACTTTATTTGGAGTTCGAATAATTGTGTACTCTATTATCCAAAACAAAATCTGAATCCAACCAGAGAGAATCTTGTCCACCATCCTAATCCTATGTCAACACCATCTATGCATAATAAACTAGCCAATAGCATACACAGATCAATTTTGCCAAATGTTAAGGAATTATGTGGAGCTAGTAGAGGGACAGATTGGACATATATAATCGGGCGCCCACAAATCCATATGATCATCATTCTTTACCGAATAACTCAATCATATGATCACTAATTTCAGAGTCACACCACTATAAACCTGAAACTGAACTCCCAATTATATACCGTATTACGTAAACCTGTGATAAGCTATCGTCCAATGACCTTGTCATGTATGCAGAACCCTCATATGATATCCATGATCAGCTTTAGGCTAAAGTCCGTTTAATCCTACTGATCAGGCTATCTTAAAGTTCCATTATACTACTGAATTAAGAAAATGATTATTCACCATATGTGAATACGAAGTCATCCGCCCAGTAGACGACCCAAGGCCTTGTCCATTTTCACATCAGTATAATGCCTTTAAGAGGATACCCTTAACTCCTCATTAGAGCTATGATTCTGATATCTGTAAACTAACCCTTCATCGTATACAAGTCATGCACCTAACGAACCGGTCTATAAGCTTACTACCTCTGAGACGCTTTAGCCATTGGAACACCAAAGTAAACAAGTCGTATACATGAAACTATCCTTTTACTCAGGATTAAGGCTACTGCACAATGAACGTCAAAAGCAGATCTATCCACTCAAAGCAGACTTCATAGATCAATCACGCTTTAGTCCCAGTCTAATATGTCACCACCAAGCAATATATCTATGTCTCTACTTGGGAGTCCAGTTCCAGATAGTCAAGACAAACCGTCCCCTCCAAGGCTTGAGACAACATAATAGTCTTAACATGAGTTAGATGCTCAGTCTAACCCCATAGACTATAGACCATAGTTTAGACCGCTAACTTTAAAATATTGTCTTCTCGCATACAAAAGTCCATTGTATGCAACGTTCTAACAATTTAACACAAGCGGTTAGGGAGCCATATTTGTTTACATTTGCTTTAACATGTAAATAAAACGAGGACAGATAGCAATGTAATGAATAACCTCTATATATAATTTTATTATCCAGTTCAAAATAAATACATTAAAATGTCTCTAATGCTTAAGGCATTTCCTAACACCTTGCCCTCACATTCACCTCCGCTGCCACCATCGCCCATTGGGATTTAAGCCGTAGTATGCTTACCTACAACATGAACACACTACGTGAGCTTTACGCCCAGTAAGTACAACATGTTTACCATAAAACATGTTTAAACATAGTACATACTTAAAAACATATAAGCAGTCATATATCACATATACCACTTTAACATATCACATATCACATACCATATCAAGAATTATAAAACTTCACATAACATGTGCATCACAGAAACATCGTGTACTGAATACATCTAGAAGCATGATGAACTATAACTAATGCATGATCCGGTTATGTTCATTTATGCTTCAACTTCTCTTTTCTTTTCTTGTCTATTTAGGGCCCATGTGTCAGAACCGTGCATACACAGACCATCACTAATGCCTGTGGTAAAATAGCCGGAGAGCCATCAACGGATGCTCAACTTTCTGCTTTAACTTAAAACCCCTTCATTTGAAAGGGCCTGTATAGCACGCTTACTACTTTTTGTCTTGTTTATCTTTTCTAGCCATATGCTTCTCTAAGCTGTCCTAAATCCTACATGGTAGGGACGTATGGCATCTAACTTGCATTTTCATCAATCTACTTGATTGTGAAACTACATGCTCTTAAACGTGAGGTGCAACATCGTGTGCATGGCATACATATTTTAACATACTATAAAATATCATTTAAAAGCATTTTCGTTCATGCCATAGGCGGAGTTGTACTTACGTAATTGCAAGCAACTTGAAATCACGCCTTTATCAATTTACAGGTTATCACCTGTCATTAATAACGTTTCTCATTAATACTCTCGTTGAGTCACTATTAACGCTAGTGACTATAACTTACATTTCTATAGGGTACCAAGACCCGTCGGTACCCTATCGGCCTATTATGGGGATTTGGTGTCTAACTCGTATCGTGTTTGATCAATCATCTACTTGACAAATTAATCATCGTTCCTCACTGTGTTGTTCGAAACGCAGCCCTTGACTGGTTTGCTGCTCAGTCTACTGACTAGTTAACTCGCGTGTTGGTAACTAAGTAGTCTATCGAGTTACTACACATGAACTTAGTGTAGTAACCGACCAGGTTACTTCGCTTGTTGGGGTGTGGTAGCCTACCGAGCTACTAAGGCTTGTTTGGTGTAATGACCCACCGGGCCACTATGGCTTGTTTGGTGTAGTAGCCTACCGAACTACTAAGGCTTGTTTGGTGTAATGGCCCACCGGGCCACCATGGCTTGGTTGGGGTAGTAGCCTACCGGGCTACTAAGGCTTGTTTGGTGTAATGGTCCACTGGGCCACCATGGCTTGGTTGGGGTAGTAGCCTACCGGGCTACTAAGGCTTGTTTGGTGTGGTAGCCTACCGGGCGCCACACACTATTTTACTTTGAAAAATTGTTTGGGTTGGCTTGTAAAAAAAATCTTGGAAAAATTCCTTATTTGGAAACCATCCCCTTATCACCCCGTTGGAAGGTGGGGGACGTTTTTATGAAAACCTTGTTCATATTTTAAAGTGTTAAAAACACATTTTTATTTTGAAGTGTGTAAATTATATTTTTAAAGCTTGCATTTTAAAGGTGGTTTTTGAACCACTTTTGAAAACAATTTTGAAACTTGGTCTAAACGATTGTTTGAAATTTTGTCGAACACGAAAGTTTTCGTCCTCGACAAGATGAACAAATCTCATGTTCATCTCGGAACTTAAATCTAACTCTAACGGCTCCTAATTTCATTAAAACCGTGGGCTTGGTGCCCAGTTTTTTTGTAAAAATCCCAGTTTTACGTCTCTGTAAAAAAAACGGTTGGGTTTGAGGTCTGAAACGGCCAAATTTTCGACTCCCATCGGTCATTCTCAAGGTCTCGACGAGATCTACAACTTTCATGTTGAGTCTGAGAACCGGTTTAGACTCTAAGTGGTCCATTTCTAGCAAAACCCGAGACTAAACACTGGGTTTGGATTTTGTTCCTAGTTTTGGACATCGAGTGAAAAATAGTCTAAAAACCTATCTTAGGTTCGTTTTTGGCCGAGGGCTTTTTGATGCAAGAATGACCGTATCAAAAATTCCTTAAAATCATGTTTCACCAAATCCCAAATTCAGACCCTAAGGGGGTCGAAATGGCCAAAATCAGTGGCCTCTCCCTAAGGATAGATTTGTGTCCAGCCACTAAAACATTCATGCTCTCATTCGCACATAACCATTCATAAAAAATAACGTAAACACAACCATAACCACATGAACTTAAAAATGACAATCTAAGGGCTCAACATAAACTTATTACAAACCATTTACATAAATAAATACACATAAATGGCCTTGATCAAAACTTAAAACCAACTAACATAAGATAAGGTTTTTTGGTTTACCTTTGTGCCTTGAACCAAGCACGGTTTCAACTAGGTTTGAGGAACCGAAAATGGTTGTGGGAATCCAAGAGAATGGGGTTTGATTTTGCTAGAACAAATACCAAAAATTTGTCTTAAAAATCAAATCAAAATAGAAACTAAAAACTACAAGGATCGGTTTTTAAAGACTTACCCCTGGTGCCTTAGAACGACTTGGATTCGAATCCTCCTAGCACAAGCTTGTGAGGTTTGATTTTTGGTAAGTTGTGGTATGATTTAAAGCTTGAAAAAGTGAGGGTTTGGAAGGCTCAAGTTTTCGGCTGCAGCTAGGAGAAGAAGAGGAATGAAAAGTGTTTTGGAAGCCAAAAAGATAGGAAACAAATCCCTTGTGTAAAGGGTGCCTTTTATAGGCAAAATTGATCCAACTTACTTAGACTTAATCCTACTTAATTGTCTACCAAATTAGCCAAATCTTGGGATAAATATGCTGCCAATTTTCAGAACAAATGAGCGTGGGTTGCTCGTTGGAAGGAAGGAGGAATAAACAATTGTTATTGACCAACTTTTTTAAAACCCTTGAATATTATATTCCAATGTGTCATGGCTAGGGAATTATTTTAATGGCCACTTTTTGGGCTATGTGTGCTGCAGATTACAGCTGCTTTTGCAGCTAAGGGGCATGGAAATTTAAGGCCAATTTTATCTATGTTGGCTTCTCATCGCAATCTAATTTTATACTGCGGTGTTCGGTCCTTTCTCGGCAGTGTTCTAATTTTCATTCGAAAATTGGTTTTCTGAATCCGATTTTTGTACTGTAAATTCCTGGTTGTTTTATACTGTCTAAGAGCCCATTATTAGTCTAGAATACTGTTCACTTCCTACACTGTGGTTGTGTCTACACTGTGCTGTCCTTTCGCATGCAAACTGAGGTATTCCCGGGTGAAATTTCAGACACAGTCTCTCTGGGCTAATTTCGATGTGCTGATTCTATTTTTATCTGTTTTATGTCCATCGGAGGTCATCTAGACTAGTTTTCAGGATCGGTGTGACCCCACCTTGAAAAATGTGTCAGGTGCCCGATTGACTAATTTGGGCGTTCTAAGCCCAAATATATCAGTTTTGGGGCGAGTAAAGGTCATCTTGACTCTCATCCTAATACTGCATACCTCTCACTATTTATTATCCATCGTTTTCTACTTAACTGACTGGTCTGAGTGCTCTAACTCTGATTTTGTTAGTCTTTAGGTAAGAAGAGGTCATTTGGACCATTTTCTCGATGTCGTATTCTTTCTAGGGCTATCTCTTGCTATTGTGCTCAGATGTTCGGTCCGAGCGTTCTGATGATCTATTTACCAGTCTTGTGTCAAGAAATGGTCGTCCAGACTAGTTTCCCGATACTGTATGTCTCATTCATATATACACATAATAGGGTGGACCGGGTTCACTGTCGGTCGCCCCTTTCACTGCATGAATAGTACTTAAACAGTACCGTATCTGTTTAGTCTATTCAATGGGGAAATATACTATATTTTCCAACTTAATTACTCATTGTATAGTAATTAGGTTTCATGCAATTTGAGGGTCTGTGTAACGGCTTTCTGCTCATTACACGGCTTTCAACACGGCCTCTTACACGGGTGTGTATAATGTAACACGGGCATGTATACACCAGACACGGGCGTGTACTAGCTGAATTTCTTCAACACGACCATATTTGAAAACACGACCTTTTAAATGTTCATTAACCCGAGAGGTACACAGCCTCTTACACGGCCGTGTTCTTGACCGTGTCTCAGTACACGGCCGTGTTCAGTTACACGGCTTCTCACACGTTCACAACCCGAGCGATACACAGCCTCTTACACGGTCGTGTACCTGACCGTATTCTACTACATGGCCATGTATACTTACATGGCTACACACATGTACACAGTCTGAGTGGTACATGGCCACTTACACGGTCGTGTACCTAACCGTGTACTTTAAAAACTTCACTAAAATGCATCAAATTATTCTTCAATTTCTCATTAAATTGAAAATTAAAGTACATGATCGGGGTGGTCCTTACACTTGAAGAGGTTTGCTTTTGGTAAATTTTTGGTAAGGTTTTGGACTTGAGAAATGGGGGTTTTGGAGCTTGGAATTTTTGGCAGTAGCTAGAGAGAAAGAGAGAATGAATGTGTGATTTTTGGAGGTGTGAAAAGAAAGGAAACACACTAAAGCTAGTTTCACCCCTTTTATAGACAATTCCTGACCAAACTTAACCACTTTAAACTTGATTAATTCAAGCCATTTTTAAGTAAATTTGGGAACAAATTTCTGCCCTTCTCAGTGTAAAAACCAGGAAATTTCACTATTCTCAGAATAGGGTAAATTACATGTACATGATGAATTTCATGTTTAAAATGTGAAATGTATGATTAATATTGTGTAGAACGAGATAAAATGTTCTAACAATATTACAGATTAAGAATTCGGTGATGTAAAAGCATGCCGAATTGAGCTGGGGAAAAACAGTGAACTGTAAACCCTAGTACGTGACTCAGGGTAAGCTGAATGCACAAAAAGATAAAATACTGATAGTAGTGATTTTAGACGTGAGTGCATGTGTGTGTGTTGCATATAGTATTGAGAAGTTGGTCTAGATGACCTCTTCTTGACCTAAAATTTATATATTTAGATTCAGCATGCTCAAATTAGTCAATTGAGCATGAAAAGTAATATTTGATCCGGAGATACGCAGTATCAAGAAATTGGTCAAGATGACATTTTCTTGATATAAAACTGATATATTTGGAATCAGAATGCTCTAATTAGTCAATTGAGCACAAAACGGAAATTTTGACCGGAAAATGTACAGTATCAGAAACTGGCCGATATGACCTCGGATGACAACGAAACTGATATATTTGGATTCAGGATGTCCAAATTAGTCAGCATAGCCTACTAGAATGCTCAAATTAGTTAATTGAGTACAAAGGTAATTTTCGACCGAGAATTCGCAGTACCAGAAACTAGTCGAAATGATCTAGGATGAAAACGAAACTGATATATTTGGGTTCAGCACGCCCAAATTAGTCAGAATAGCTCATATTGAAATTGTGGACAAAAAGGGTACAAAAGGTCGAAATTGTAAAAAAGGCCCCATAATTTCCCTTTTCTAGATTTTTCTCCCCCACACCTACACCGTCGGTGAACAGTAATCGACCACCAGAAACGGTGTCCGTTTTCGACATCGCCAGTCTCGTTGGAAAGCTCTCGACGAGCTGAGTCCAACGGTGTGCTGAATCGACGGAACCGACGTCGGAGAACGCCGCACGCGCTGCCCGAAGCCGCCGGTGGTCGTAAATTTCAAACGGCCGTATCTTCGCCGTCCGACCTCCGATTAACACGATTCTGATCCCAAAAGCTTCGTCTTGAAGAGCACTACAAAACCCAGCCAGTGGTTCATCTTAATGGCCGCCAGATTGTGCCGCCTGAAGCCGCGCCGTCACCGCCGTGAAGCCGCTGTGGAATCTATCGTTTCTGGCTGAGTTTAAGGACACCGTAGGTGTCAAAATACTCAGAAGATGATGGGGAACAAAAGCCCTCAAACAATTTCGGGCAACAACCCTAGCATGACGGAGATTCAATGCCGCCACCGTGGGTCGAGTTTTCGAGGCCGATTGTCGACGATCGGAGCCTCCAATGGTGAAATTGACACCACCAATGGACTCAACTCGTTGAGATCTTCATGGTGGACACCTCCGTTGTTCGCGCCACTGCCGTCCGCCACCGGTTAACACCGAAGTCAACACCGGTCAATGCGGTCAACGCCGACCCGGGGGCGGAAAAATGAAGAATGGCCCGTTGGCCTATTTTCGACGTTCTGGACACATCCACGGCATCAGAATTTCCAACCGAGATTCCAAACGTGAAGAACGAAGACAAAAATTTTGCGCGGTCGAAACCGAACGGTTCGTCCGATCGCCGACGGGATGATTTCGGTAGCGATTTCGTTTCCCTTCATTCCTTATTTATATATTAAAATGATTTATATGTAATTTGTATTCAAATTGTAAAAAGAAAAGAAAAAAGAAAGAGTAAAATGAATGAAATGTCAGAAAAAGAAAATGTATGGGAAATGTGAATATTTTTACATAAAAAGTTGAGTTTTACCTAAAAATTAGGCCTCTGGTATAGTAGGTGGTAGAATAAAATAGGTTAGATGGTTTTGAGGCGTTTCCTAAACGTCGGAGACCTAGAAATTTAGCGAAAATGCTGCCAAAATTTTGAAAACGGCACTAAGGGCATTTTTTTGAAAAACGAGAGGCAAATTATGTTCGGTAATGGAAACCGAGACCCTTCGATGAGTTAAGCTCGGAAAAATGGGAAAATGAACCTTTGAGGAATAGTAAACCATCCCTTTGAGGTTGTGAAAATATAAGAGAATGGGAAAACCAATGTCAAGGGTATTTTAGGAAACGAAAGGTAAATTTGAGGTCGGGATGAAAACCCGAGCCCACTCGGTGTCTAAGGCTCGGGATTAGCATAACAAACATTTCAGGAGTAATAAAATACCCATTTAAGGCTCCGAAACGTGATAAAAACGAGAAACGACCCTAGGTGTCAGAATAGTACCACCCGAGGGTCGGATGACCAATAGTCATCTATGGAACAGCAATGGATACTATAAAAGTGTGTAAAAGCTTAAGAAATATTATTTTATGATATTTGGGCTTAGAAAATCCTGTTAAAAGTCACAGTAAGCATATAACGGTCCCGAGACCCGTCAGGGGTAAAATGGTCATTTTGACTAAAAATTTCCGAAAGGCTCGGAAAGGACCGTGAATGCCTAAGGATAGTTAAAATGAAATTATAAAAGTTAAATTTAGGTCTTAAACCAACAAAAAGTAGGTTTATTATGAGAAATCAAATCAGGGGTAAAATGGTAATTTTGCCAAGACTTAGTGTAAAAATGGAAAATGGGATTTTAGATTCCTAAGACCATTTACAGGAAATAAAACGTAGAATTTTTACATTTTACTAACTTTTGAATATGAAATGAAGATTTAGAATAACCGTGGTTATTCCGATTATAGGAACCCGATCTAGACGCAACAAAGGAACGTCTGTGGAGCCGGGGAAGGAAATGCTAGCAAAAGTATCTGTAAGTTTGAACATTTAATTGACTGCAACATGAATAGTCTATTATGTCTAAGTGTGATATGTGTAAGTTCCAGCATTCATTTGAATTATGTATTGTGTATAAACTATGTTTGTACTTTTAAAAGTGATAAACATAGTTCGGTTTAATTACGTTATGTTTACAAACAAGAAAAAGTATTTTTTAAAAAATGATTCCAAATTTCACAAAGGGTTTAAAGGAAAGAAATGAATTTAGGCGACTCGACGAAGTTCACGAGCTATTTCAGTTAGCTAAGGAGCTTGATTGTAATAGTTTCGGTGGAACGAGGTCGGGGGCGCCACAGGTGGTATCAGAGCGAGCTTGACCATATCCCTCTTGGCACGAGACGCAACCTGCTCGTCTATCCAAGTAAGTTAGCCTAGTTTTGAATTAGTAGTTGTTTATTTATAGGAAAATAAACGAATTAGATGAAATGAGATGACAAGATCAATGAAGGTGGTCTCACGATTGTATAGTGCTAGTGGACTGCCACGATACGGCTATACAGAGTTCGAGATAGAGAATTACCATGATTATGATCGTACAGTACTAGAGAATGAACAAGGAAGGCTGCTCAGAGAAGAAATGAAGATTGCCATCAAGTTATATAGAACTCTAATGTTAGCTGCCCACAAAGTTTGGAGTGGCGAATAGTCCTTCAGAATTTCATAGGAAGGCAAGATTGGTGTCACGTTATTGAGATGATTTTCCGACTGTGTACCATTAATCAAGATGATGGGTCTTGTTGGCTGTTGACAATGCTTTTCAGGGAGATACTTTCATGTGTATTGGGATTCTTGTGACCAGGAGTAGTGCTTAACTGAACCAAGTTTCACCATGCCACAATTGAGTAAATCTTCTCTCGGAAAGAGTCTAACATCAGCTCCAATTCCTCAAGGGCAAATAGGGTGTCACTTCTAATGTCACCTGAGTTCCTTAGAGTTGCGAACATATGAGAATTAGTTCATCGGACTGAGAAACTGCAGTTGATGTCCGGTGACATAGTTCTAACGAATGCTTTGCGCTTTGAGGAACTGATGAATCCCTTCCAATTTGCTTGGAATTCACGGTGGAACTAAAGTCGAGACGAACGTAGATCCAAGAATGTCTATAGGTGAATGATCTAGCCAAGGAAGAAGAGGACCCGTAAAAGTTTCCTGTAGACCAGGAAAATTAGATGTATTAGGCTATATATATATCCTTTATGTTATCTTGAAATGTTATGTAATGACATGTGTATGTAGTGACATGTGTGTGATGAATTGTTAGGAACTGTCAAAATGTGTTGATATAATATAATGAGTTTTGTTGTTTTGTCCTATATGAAAAGGTATAATATATGATAAATGGGCCATGTGCATTTATTGCGCTAGAAATGGTCTGGATGAAGAGAGAGAAGATCCGAAGGAATTTCCCTTTGAAACCGGATCGATAGAATGATTAAAATGTAGAGTGGTAAATATGTGTATATATGTATACTCAATGTAAAAGAGGCTGTTGTATATACAAGGCCTTAATATTGATTTGTATGTGAACGTTATAAAACGAATTATAATAATGCCTTACGATGATATGGCATTAGGATTTCTTTGAGTTTCGGGAAATTTTAAAAATTTTGCAAAATATATATATATACATTGAAAATCTAATGATTGATTTTCAAATGATTATAGGGAAATAGAAAATATGGTGAATACATATGGTCAAGAAAGTATGAGTGAATGTCTCACCCTGTCAAAAAGGGTGGAGGAATTATAAGGCCTTTTAGAGGTCTAGATGCAAGAAAACGCTAAATTAAGACTGTGTTTAGATGAGATAGAACGTAGGCAGGGTGCTGAGAAGGTTCAGCCACCACTGGCCCTTACAATTGAATAGGTAGTACATTACCGCTGTTCCTGAAAGGATACAGGAACTACGGTCAATAGTAAATCAAGAGTTATTACATAAGCGATTCCATGGAATGAAACCTCTAGAATTTGAGGGCTCTACAGATTTAGTTAAAGCAGAGGAATGATTTTCATCTATATAGATGATTTAAGACTCCATAAACTTGATAGAGCAAGGAGAAGGTACTACGTACGTCCTTTGTTCTGATGAAGGATGCTAAGTTCTGATAGAACATTGTCAGAATGAGAAGATATGAGACTATTGTGAACTAGAATGAATTTCTGGTTGAATTTCATTGAATATATTATGATCCTACATTACAGAAATCGTAACGAAAATGGGTTTACCGCATTAAAGCAAGGAAATTATCAGTGAGTGAAGTGCATCAGAAATTGATCAACTGTCCAAATGATGCCCTTACATGGTAATTATTAAGAGGGAAAAGATACAGAGAATGATTGGAATGTTCCGACCAGAGATCTTTACTTTGGTGGATAGTGGTCTAATACCACCACCTTCAGTGACAGACTACGTCAGTCACGTTCTGCGGGTTGAATACCAGCAGGCTAGATAGAAAGAAGAAAGAGAAAAAGTCTGAGAAGCCTGGAAGAGGGAAAGGACTTTTACTAAATTTTTCCCAAGTTGGAACCTAAATTGGCCAAAGCAGTAAACCTAATCAGAATGTTAGGCCAGGACAGTTTAATGCTCCAGGCCTATAGTCATAGAATAAAGGAAAAGGCAAATTTTCTGAGAAAATGAAAACCTAACCTGGGATAATAGAAGGCAGCAAAGGAAGCTGACTAATAATATAGGATCAAATGTATCCAGTTGCGCTACAAGTGAGAAGGGGCATTAGCCACAGTGTTGATTTGGCCCCAGTGCATGTTAGCAATGTGTGAAAAGAAGGCCATTATGCTAAAAATTGTCCCACAAATCGGTAGAATCCACAGGAAACGTTTTAACCCCAGCAATAACGTCCCAAGCCCATGTGTTATAGGCTAGATTTGAAAGATCATTGGTAGTACCGGAAAGACAAGAACGCATGCCACGTGCCAATGCTAGTGTCTTGGCGTACATCAAGGAGGATGTGAAAGTAGGAACGTCAAACATAGTGACAGAATCGATTGTTATAAGGTTAGTTGATTGTGACGTAATCCTAGGAATGGATTTCCTAGGGAAATATCAAACCATAGTTGATTGTCGGAACAGAAAGATAATATTTCAACTAGACGACAAAGAAAGCTTTGAATACGTGGATTCGTTATGTAAATCGAGGAAGATGATAATTAACTCGTGAAGTGTGAGTAAGCTAATGTCCAATGATTGAATTGGATATTTGGCCTATGTGGCAAATGTAATAGAGAAACAGAAGCTTTAATCAGAAAATGTTCCCATTGTCCATGAATTTCTCGACGATCTTTTAAAGAAATTGTCTAGATTTCTGTAAGAACAAGAAATTTCCTTTGAAATCGAGCTCATGCAAAGAACTGCACCCATTTTCAAAGGCGTGGCAGTATTCTTCATGATCGATATACAATCAGAATAACATCAACTAAGTGTTCAAGGAATTCCTAGATAAGTTGTCATTGTGTTTATCGATGACATACTTATATATTCATGACTCATAAGGAGTATGAAGAGCACTTGAGAACTGCTCTGCACATTATGAGATAGCACCGACCCTATGCAAAATTCTCCAAGTGTGAATTTTGGGTAGGTACAGTGCATCTTCTCAGACACGTAATCTCCAAACAAGGAATCGTCGTAGATCCTGTCAAGGGGAGACGACTAACGAATTGCCTGCACCTAAGACTGTAATGGGAATACGGAATTTCTTAAGTTTGGTTGGCAACTATAGAAGACTTGTGGAAAGGTTCGCATGACTAGCGGCACCTCTTACGGCTTTTACGCACAAGGAGAGGTAATATAAGTAGACTGAAGAATGTGAAAAGAGTTTTTGAAAGTTGAAAAAAATTGACTAACAAGCACGCCAATTCACACGCTTCTCACAAAATGGGAGAGATTTGTCATATATTGTGATGCATCGAAAGAGAATCTGAATATGGGGCAAAGAGAATATTGGAGTTGGTGAAGGATTACAACTGTGAGATTCTCTACCAACCAGAAAAAAAAATCAATCAACCGTGTGATGGATGCCTTAAGCAAAAAGTCTACTGTTCCATACCAGTAGCCAAAAGAAAAATTAGCAGAATAATTACGACAAGAGATACACTCATTGGAGTTGGAGCTGATATCCGAAAGGTTAGCTGTACTCCAATCAGAGTCATCACTACTCGAAGACACTAAAAGGGCTCTGAAGCAAGATCAAATCTAATAAGTTATTGTTAGGAAATGCCCTAAGCATTAGAGACATTTTGATGTATTTATTTTGAACTGGATAATAAAATTATATATAGGGGTTATTCATTACATTGCTATCTGTCCTAATCTTATTTACATGTTAAAGTAAATGTAAGCAAATATGGCTCCCTGACTGCTTGTGTTAAATTGTTAGAACGTTGCATTCAATGGACTTTTGTATGCGAGAAGACAATGTTCTAAAGTTAGCGGTCTAAACTATGGTCTGTAGTCTATGGGGTTAGACCTAGTATCTAACTCATGTTAAGACTATTATGTTGTCTAAAGCCTTAGAGGGGACGGTTTGTCTTGACTGTCTGGAGTTGGACTCCCAAGTAAAGACATAGATATGTTGCTTGGTGGTGACATATTAGACCGGGACTAAAGCATGATTGATCTACTAAGTCCACTTTGAGTGGATCGATCTGCTTTTGACGTTCATTATGTAGTAACCTTAATCCTGAGTAAAAGGACAGCTTCATGTATATGACTTGTGTACTTTGATGTTCCAATGGCTAAAGCGTCTCAGAGGTAGTAAGCTTATAGACCGGTTCATTGGGTGCATGACTTGTATACAATGAAGGGTTCGTTTACAGATATCGGAATCATAGCTCTAATGAGGAGTTAAGGGTATCCTCTTAAAGGCATTATACTAAATGTGAAAATAGACAAGGCCTTGGGTCATCTGCTAGGCGGATGACTCCTTATTCACATATAGTGAATAATCAGTTTCTTTATTCGGTAGTATAATGGAACTTTAAGATAGCCTGATCAGTAGGATTAAATGGACTTTGGCCTAAGGCTGATCATGGATATCATATGAGGGTTCTGCATATATGACAAGGTCATTGGACGATAGCTTGTCACAGGCTTACGTAATACGGTATATAATTGGGAGTTCAGTTTCAGGTTTATAGTGGTGTGACTCTGAAATTAGTGATCATATGATTGAGTTGTTCGGTAAAAGAATGATGATCATATGGATTTGCGGGATCCCGATTATATATGTCCAATCAGTCCCTCTACTAGCTCCACATAATTCCTTAACGTTTGGCAAATTGATTTGTGTATTCTATTGGCCGGTTTATTATGCATGGATGGTGATGACACAGGATTAGGATGGTAGACAAGATTCTCTCCGATTGGATTCAGATTTTGTTTTGGATAATAGAGTACACAATTATTTGAACTCCAAATAAAGATGCCATGATTTTATTTGAGATTGGATTGGAGTTGTAGAAAATTATCCATGAGAATAAGGATTTGAAACACAACTGTTTTGTGGATTTTGAAATTTGAATTTTCAAATTTGAAATTTGAAATTTGAATTTTCAAATTTGAAATTTGAAATTTGAAATTGAAATTTGAATTTGAAATTCGAATTTGAAATTTGAATTTGAAATTTAAATTTAAAATTTGAAATTTGAAATTTGAAATTTGAAATTTGAAATTTGAATTTGAAATTCGAATTTAAAATTTGAAATTCAAATTTTGAATCACAGTCCAAGTGGGATTCGAATTTGATGTGGTAAATCCATAAGGTTTGAAGTTCAAATTTGAGTTGGATATTGAGAGGATAATCTTATTAGAATCCTACTTGAATTTTGAATCCAAATCCTAACTAATAATGGACAAAAATTTTGAGGATTATCCTCAATGGATTTTCAGTTTTTGTGGATAAGGTTCAAGGGAAAAATTCAAGTTTTAATTCCAGTTGAATTTGGATTCTCTCCTCCCAGAAAAGTGGCCGAAATTTTGGAGAATATCTCCTAGGAAAATTCAGTTATTTTGGATAAGGATGAGATAAGATTCAAGCTTGAAAATCCTAGTGGAATTTTGATTCTCCCTTATCCTAAAAGTGGCCGAAATTTTTAGGAGATTTTCTCCTTAGATTTTTTGGATTTTTTGGTTGAAAAAGGGAGATAAAATTCTAGTTAAAATCTTGTTTAGATTTGGATTGGATTTATCCTAAATGGACGAATTTTATTGTTGGGATTCACCCTTGGAAAATTCGGATTTTATGGTTATGTATAAGGGATAATATCTTTTCCTAGTCTAATTCGAATTCAGAGAATCACCTCATGCAGGTCTATAAATAGAGGTCCTGCCACTCCAGTTCTCTTAGACCACAGACTTTCAGGTGAGCAGGCTTATTGTTGTACAGCCCACCGTGACAATAAAGTTCTTTAGAGATCTGGGTGGTCGGAAGAAGGCTAGCAGTGCTAGCATACCGATCGAGGTTCAGAGTGCCCACACACTCAGCCATTCGGGAATTGGAGAATAGTAGAGAAGGCTAGTTGGTTGAAGCCTCCGGTCATTCTCCTCCTGCAAGATTGGCATCCTTGAGGTATAAGTTTTAATTGTTGTTGGTTTATTGTATATGGCATCATGAGATATTTAACGATCTTAAAAATTTTTATTGTTCCGCTGCGCCACTCTGATACATTTTTACCGATTTTTTTTCCTTCAAATGGTATCAGAGCCATCTCATGACTATGCCATGTACATAAATTAGACAATTACTTAGTCTTTTTATTTATGTAAGGATTTGATATTTAGAGAGTGGCATTCTAGGATTCCTTTATGTTGTTATCATGGATTATGTATAAAGTATGTGGTTATTTTAATTTTTTGAATTATTATAAGCATGCTTGTTTATGCTGGTTATGGTTCCTTAGAATTTAGAAAAATTGTATCTAGGAATTTTTTATGTAACTATGGGAGCAGTTTATTAACACTGTAATTTTCCCATGGATTTTAATTTTCTGTCTCTTAAAATTTTTTATGGTTAGAATTTTGTACACCGGAAACGGTTTAAGAATTTTTTATGTAATTTTTCTTGGAGGAAATTGAAGATGGAAGACCGTAATTTATTTTTCCCAAAAGTTAAATTTGATTTAAAGATTGAAATTTTGATTGTGTGAAAAATTTCAATTTAATTGGGATTCAAATTAATTTTTGGAGATCCTAATAGTAAATTGGAATATGGCACGAAAATCGAGACACAATCCCTCGGGATAGGCCGACGAGCCTTGGTGGGGCTGCAGCCCCTACCCTCGGGCAGGATGGGGCTGCGGCAGCCCCTGTGCAGGCTACCAATTGAAGGAAAATAAACCGGAAAAACGTATCAGAGTGGCGCAGCGGAACAATAAAAAATTTTAGATCGTTAAATATCTCATGATGCCATATACAATAAATCAACAACAATTAAAACTCATACCTCAAGGACGCCAATATGCAGGAGGAGAATGACCGGAGGCTTCAACCAACTAGCCTTCTCTACTATTCTCCAATTCCCGAATGGCTGAGTGTGTGGGCACTCTGAACCTCGATCGGTATGCTAGCACTGCTAGTCTTCTTCCGACCACCCAGATCTCTAAAGAACTTTATTGTCACGATGAGCTGTGCAACAATAAGCCTGCTCACCTGAGAGTCTGTGGTCTGAGAGAACTGGAGTGGCAGGACCTCTATTTATAGACCTGCATGAGGTGATTCTCTGAATTCGAATTGGACTAGGAAAAGATATTTTCCCTTATCCAAACCCAAAAAATCCGAATTTTCCAAAGGGAAAATCTCCCAAATAAATTCGGTTTTTGCTAGATAAATCCAATCCAAATCTTAACAAGATTTTAGCTAGAATCTTATCTCCCTTTTCCAACCAAAAAATCCGAAATTCACAAGGAGAAAATCTCTCCAAATTTTCGGCCACTTTTAGGATAAGGGAGAATCAAAATTCCACTAGGATTTCTCAAGCAAAATCTCATCTTAACCTTATCCAAAAATAACCGAATTTCCTAGGATTAGGGATCCAAAATTTCGGCCACTTTTGGGAGGAGAGAGAAACCAAATTCAACTAGGATTGAAGCTTGAATATTCCCTTGAATCTTATCCACAAAATCCGAAATCTTTCATGAGGATTATCCTCAAAATTTCGTCCCTTATTTGTTGGGATTTGGATTCAAAATTCAAGTAGGATTCTAACAAGATTATCCTCTCCAAATCCAACTCAAATTCGAATTTCAAACCTTGTGGATTTTCCACAACAAATTCGAATCCTACTTGGACTGTGATTCAAAATTTGAATTTCAAATTTCAAATTCAAATTACAAATTCAAATTTCAAATTTCAAATTTCAAATTTCAAATTTAAATTTCAAATTCAAATTTCAAATTCGAATTTCAAATTCAAATTTCAAATTCAAATTTCAAATTCAAAATTCAAATTTCAAATTTCAAAATTCAAATTTCAAATTTCAAAATTCAAATTTCAAATTCCACAAAACGTTTGTATTTCATATTCTTGTTCTCATGGATAATTTTCTACAACTCCAATCCAATCTCAAATAAAATCATGGCAACTTTATTTGGAGTTCGAATAATTGTGTACTCTATTATCCAAAACAAAATCTGAATCCAACCGGAGAGAATCTTGTCTACCATCCTAATCCTGTGACATCACCATCCATGCATAATAAACTAGCCAATAGCATACACAAATCAATTTGCCAAACGTTAAGGAATTATGTGGAGCTAGTAGAGGGACTGATTGGACATATATAATCGGGCTCCCGTGATTCCATATGATCATCATTCTGTACCGAACAACTCAATCATATGATCACTAATTTCAGAGTCACACCACTATAAACCTGAAACTGAACTCCCAATTATATACCGTATTACGTAAGCCTGTGACGAGCTACCATCCAATGACCTTGTCATATATGCAAAACCCTCATATGATATCCATGATCAGCCTTAGGTCAAAGTCCGTTTAATCCTACTGATCAGGCTATCTTAAAGTTCCATTATACTACCGAATCAAGAAAATGATTATTCACCATATGTGAATAAGAAGTCATCCGCCCAGCAGACGACCCAAGGCCTTGTCCATTTTCACATTCAGTATAATGCCTTTAAGAGGATACCTTTAACTCCTCAGAGCTATGATTCCGATATCTGCAAACAAACCCTTCATCGTATACAAGTCATGCACCCAACGAGCCGGTCTATAAGCTTACTACCCTCTGAGACGCTTTAGCCATTGGAACATCAAAGTACACAAGTCATATACATGAAGTAGTTCATTTACTCAGGATTAAGGTTATTGCATAATGAACGTCAAAAGCAGATTGATCCACTCATAGCGGACTACGTAGATCAATCATGCTTTAGTCCCGGTCTAATATGTCACCACCAAGCAACATATCCATGTCTCTACTTGGGAGTCCAGCTCCAGACAGTCAAGACAGACCGTCCCCTCTAAGGCTTTAGACAACATAATAGTCTTATCATGAGTTAGATGCTCGGTCTAACCCCATAGACTACAGACCATAGTTTAGACTGCTAACTTTAGAACATTGTCTTCTCGCATACAAAAGTCCATTGCATGCAACGTTCTAACAGTTTTAACACAAGCAGTCAGTGAGCCATATTTGCTTACATTTACTTTAACATGTAAATAAGACGAGGACAGATAGCAATGTAATGAATAACCTCTAAGTATAATTTTATTATCCAGTTCAAAATGAATACATCAAAATGTCTCTAATACTTAGGGCATTTCCTAACAATCTCCCACTTGCCCTAAGCCAGCAGATGTGCCATGTTACGTATCCCCATCGCCTCTACATGCCTCTCAAAGCTTCTAGCTACCAAAGTCTTAGTAAAGGGATCAGCGATGTTGTCCTCGGACGCGATCTTACATACATCCACTTGTTCTGTCTCCACATGCCCTCTAATAATGTGATACCTCCGATCGATGTGCTTGGTCCTCTTGTGGTGCCGAGATTCCCTTGTGTTGGCAATAGCCCCTGTATTATCACAGTAAAGTGTGATAGGCTTGTCAACACCCGGAATGACCTCAAGGTCTCTAAAGAACTTGCGGAGCCAAACCGCTTCTTTAGATGCCTCAGCCGCAGCCACATACTCAGCCTCCATAGTAGAGTCAGCTGTGCAGCCCTGCTTCACGCTCCTCCACACAATGGCGCCTCCTCCGAGCAAAAACACTGATCCAGATGTCGATTTCCTCGAATCCTTACAAGTCTGGAAGTCTGAGTCCGTGTATCCTACGGGTGTTAGGTCCCCTCCAGAATACACTAGCATATAATCCCTCGTTCTCTTAAGATACTTGAGTATATGCTTTACTGCTTGCCAGTGCTTGGTTCCAGGATTCGCTTGATATCGACTCACCATACCTACTGCAAAACATATGTCCGGGCGAGTGCAAAGCATAGCATACATAAGGCTACCCACAGCGGATGCATAAGGGACCTTACTCATACGCTCTCTTTCTTCCGATGTCTTGGGACAGTCATCCAATGAAAGAGTTAAACCGGCAATAGAAGGTTGTGAGCCTTTCTTTGCCTCTAGCATTGCATATTTGTCAATTATTTTATCTATGTATGAAGCTTGGGATAACGCTATCATTTTGTTCTTTCGATCTCTGAAGAGACGAATGCCTAGAACATAATTAGCTTCTCCTAAGTCCTTCATGTCAAACTGTTGGTGTAACCAAAGCTTGACCGATGATAAATTCCCTATATCATTCCCAATGAGTAGTATATCATCGACATAGAGTATCAGAAAGACCACTTTTCCATCCTTAATACGTTTATAAACACAAGGTTCATCAACGTTCTGCTCAAAACCAAATGTCTTAATCGCTTGATCAAACCTCTGGTTCCATGAGCGGGATGCCTGCTTTAATCCATAAATGGATCTAAGCAACTTGTAGACTTTCCTATCTTGGCCTTTTGCTACGAACCCTTCGGGCTGTATCATATAGATACACTCTTCAAGATGGCCATTCAAGAATGCCGTCTTGACATCCATTTGCCAGATCTCGTAATCGAGAGCCGCAGCAATGGACAGAAGAATACGGATAGACTTCAGCATAGCAACAGGCGAAAAGGTTTCCTCGTAATCGATTCCAGCCTTTTGCGTGTATCCCTTTGCAACCAGTCTAGCTTTGAAAGTTTCCACTCTCCCTTCCGCATCCTTCTTTCTTTTGTAGACCCATTTGCATCCAATGGGTTTTATCCCATCCGGCAAGTCTACAAGTTCCCAAACAGAGTTGGATTTCATAGAATCCATCTCATTATTCATAGCCTGTTTCCAAGATCTAGAATCAACATCCTTTATAGCTTCATCATATGTGACCGGATCTTCCTCATGCTCATGAGCCTCAGCCTGGTATACCTCAGCATCATACATAAAGAAATTAGGTTTCTTAGAAACCCTCCCACTACGACGAGGCACCCTAAATTGTTGATCGTCTGCAGGTCTTTCACTGGAACTCGGACTTGCGTCCAAGACCGAAATCTGTGGAGCAGTTCTTTCACCCGATAACTCCTCTAGCACCACTTTGCTTCGAGGCTTAAAGTCATTCATGTGACTTTCCTCCAAGAATGTCGCATGGGTTGAGACAATGACCTTTTGTTCCTTCGGGTTATAGAACAGACCTCCTTTAGTTCCCTTTGGATACCCTACAAACATGCACAATTCTGATCTTGGTTCCAACTTCTTCGCATCCCCATCCAGTACATGTGCCGGGCAGCCCCATATTCTCATATGTCCAAGAGAGGGCTTCCTGCCACGCCACAATTCATACGGAGTTCTAGGAATTGATTTGCTCGGAACCTGGTTCAGAATATAGCACGCCGTTTGTAAAGCATGTCCCCAAAATGATAATGGCAGCGTTGAGTAACTCATCATGGACCGTACCATATCCAATAAGGTCCTGTTTCTCCTTTCGGCTACACCATTCTGTTGTGGAGTACCAGGTGCAGTCAATTGGGATAATATCCCATTCTCTACAAGATGTCCTAGAAATTCATCGGAGAGGTATTCGCCACCTCGATCAGATCGAAGTGTCTTTATGGATTTATCCAATTGCTTTTCCACTTCCGCACGATACTCTTTGAACTTGTCAAAGGTTTCACTCTTGCGGTGCATCAGATACACATATCCATACCTCGAGTAATCATCTATGAAAGAGACATAGTACTCGAACCCTCCTCGTGCTGTGACGTTCATGGGGCCACATACGTCAGTGTGCACAATTTCTAAGAGCTCCTGTGCCCTTGTACCCTTAGCTCCAAAAGACCTCTTAGTCATTTTACCCTCTAGACAAGACTCACATTGGGGAAGTCGTACCTCCTCCAGAGATTCCAGAGGACCGTCTTTCACCAATCTTTGAATCCTATCCTGATTAATATGACCAAGTCTTAAATGCCAAAGATATGCCTTGTTAGAGTGAGAAACTTTCAACCTTTTAGAGTTATCAATTAATTCAGTGTCAAGCAGTGAGTACATCTTTGGTCTGATCAAATATAGGTTTCCATCCATCCATCCAGAACAGATAAAAGACTTATTTCTACGAATATCAACTCTTTTACTAAAAGAAACTGAATAAGAATCCTTTATTAAACAAGCTACCGATATAAGGTTCCTCCTAAAATTAGGAACATAAAAACAGTCTTTCAATAAAATAAACCTAAATTGATCAAAATAAAGATGAACGTCTCCCACTGCCTCAGCCACCACAAAGCTACCATCTCCAGTCCGCAACGAGAGGCTCCTATCATGTAGACTTCTCGTTTCCACGAACCCCTGCATAGAAACACAAACATGATTAGTGGCGCCCGAATCAATGACCCATGTGTCTTTCGATTCTTCCACCAAACACGCTTCTAAGTAATGAAGTTCCTTACCTTCCTTGCCCTTGGAGGCTAGGAATTCCCGGCAAGCCTTCTTGAAGTGACCTACCTTCCCACAGTGGAAGCATTTGGACTTTTTAGGGTCCTTTGGCTTCTTGTTCTTCTTCTTCTTCTTCCCGTCCGAGACAGGAGGATTAGAAGAACTGGAAGCCACTTGCTTCTTATTTGGCCTCTTCCTCTTCCGTGAGGGATTGGAAGATTCCGCCAAATTGGCCTCTCCTTTAGGTCGGACCACATCTTCATCCCTGATCATCCGCTCATAAGCCTGTAGTTGCTTCATGAGCTCGGTAAGTCCTAACTCCTTTGTCGCCAGATTGTATGCGGCCTTAAACCCCACAAAATCTTTAGACAGAGTCTTGAACACCATCTCGATCTGGGTGTTGTAGTCTAACTCAGCACCATTTTCGGCAGCCTCAGCGAAGAATCCCATTAGAGTGATCATATGGTCCTTCACCGGAGCACCAGCCTTTTGCTTGGAGTTCATAATGCTGGTGATAGCGGACTGTCGAGCCAATTTTTCTTGGCCTCCGAACATGTCCTCCAGATTATCCATGATCTCCCCAGCAACTTGATAAGTCTCATGCTGCTTTTGTAAAGCACTCGTCATGCTAGCAAGGATGTAGCATCGAGCTATTTCATTGGATTCTCTCCAACGATTATAGGCAACCGGGACCTCCTCAAGTGGTGTGTCAGGTTTGGGCCCAGGTGGGCATGGTTCGTCCAGTACGAACTTGTGTCTCTCGCAGCTGAGAACTATTAATAGATTTCTTTTCCAATCTTTATAATTGTCGCCATTCAACTTATTTTCAGTAAGTATCGAAATGAGGGGTGTCGGTGACATTTTGAACTGAAATAAAATTATACTAGACATCATTACAAAGCCCAAGCAAATATATAGATAATTTAGCAAATAAAACATACAAGTATGTTCCTACATGAAACTTGAAAAAAAATGTAGCATTGCAACGGTAATTCTCAGCACCTATTGCCCCAAGCCACCGAGGGGTGGTCATGAGAACAAATAGCCGGAACATGGACCCCATCCAATTAATATATGTTACCTTAAATCCTCCAAGGTTAAGACATATATTAATAACCGCTTGTTTGGCCACCAGTTTAGTTAACAGAGCTTCTAGGGAAGGTTAATAACTAAACGAGTCTTGAGTGTATAACCATTGTTTACGTAGCCCGATCCACGTCCTACCAAGCCACCGAGGGGTGGTCATGAATAGGATCGCACCCGAACACGTTTTCCACATAGGAGATCCAATCTAGTATACCGGCGGCGGTAAACACCTACCGAAGGGTGTGGTCAGGTCGGAACTGACGCGAGGCGTTACCATGCTTTCACATATGGATCAACAATGGAGGCCGTGGGTTTTGTTTGAAACCCTCTCCCACTCAATATTTTGAAAAACATGCAAGTTTTGACAAATTATGTATGATCAATATAGTATGAGCGGCACTCACCTATCCTATATGACATGTTATCAAATATGCATACAAAACATCCATCAATACATATTTATACATCCATGACATATCACAGAAAAAATAATTGACAGAATAACCAAGCCATGGTTCCATCCTAGAACAAAGAAAATAAAGATTACAAAATTCCATCCAAAACATTCTTTGGGTCTTGAATTTTGTTCCGTCTTCTTGTATCCATCTTTATGTAGCCTCTCCATTTATTTCTCATCCCAAGAATTATTTAAAATTTAAATCTCCAAAAATTTAAATTTCAAATTCAAATTTCAAATTCGAATTTCAAATTTAAATTTCTAATTCAAATTTTAAACAATTTTAATCATCATGTATAATAATATGTAATTTCAAAAATTTCAAATTTTTAATTACATATTTTTAAACATGATTTAAAATTAAATCTTCAAATTTAAAAATCAAAATTTTCTGATTTTGGACCGCCGCACCGCCGCCCGTGAAGGCGGCAGCCGCCGTGGGCAGCCACCAACCCCGGAGGGGCTGGCAGCCCACGGCTGCCCCTTGTGCAGCCCTGCCGGGCTGCAGGCCAAGCCTGCAGCGCCAGGCTGCACGCCCAGACTGGACGCAGCAGCCGGCAGGCTGCAGGCAGCGCCTGCAGCCAGAGGCTGCACGCCCAGGCTGCGGCCAGCCTTGGGCAGGCCACGGCCACCCCTGGCTGCAGGCAGAGCCTGCGGCCGTGGGTGGTGTGGGCCTGCACAGGGGCTGCCGCAGCCCCATCCTGCCCGAGGGCAGGGGCTGCAGCCCCACCAAGGTTTGTCGGCCTATCCCGAGGGGTCGTGTCTCGATTTTCGTGCCATATTCCAATTTATCTTTTAGGATCTCCAAAAATTAATTTGAATCCCAATTAAATTGAAATTTTCCACACAATCAAAATTTCAACCTTTAAATTAAATTTAACTTTTGGGAAAAATAAATTACGGTCTTCAATCTTCAATCTCCTCCAAGAATAATTACATAAAAAATTCCTATACCGTTTCCGGTGTACAAAATTCTATCCATAAAAATTCTAAGAGACAAAAATTAAAATCCATGGGAAAATTACAGTGTAAATAAACTGCTCCCATGGTTACATAAAAAATTCCTAGATACAATTTTTCTAAATTCTAAGGAACCATAACCGGCATAAACAAGCATGCTTATAATAATTCAAAAATTAAAATAACCACATACTTTATACATAATACATGATAACAACATAAAGGAACCCTAGAATGCCACTCTCTAAATATCAAATCCATACATAAATAAAAAGACTAAGTAATTGTCTAATTTATGTACATGGCATAGTCATGAGATGGCTCTGATACCAATTGAAGGAAAATAAACCGGAAAAACGTATCAGAGTGGCGCAGCGGAACAATAAAAAATTTTAGATCGTTAAATATCTCATGATGCCATATACAATAAATCAACAACAATTAAAACTCATACCTCAAGGACGCCAATATGCAGGAGGAGAATGACCGGAGGCTTCAACCAACTAGCCTTCTCTACTATTCTCCAATTCCCGAATGGCTGAGTGTGTGGGCACTCTGAACCTCGATCGGTATGCTAGCACTGCTAGTCTTCTTCCGACCACCCAGATCTCTAAAGAACTTTATTGTCACGATGAGCTGTGCAACAATAAGCCTGCTCACCTGAGAGTCTGCGGTCTGAGAGAACTGGAGTGGCAGGACCTCTATTTATAGACCTGCATGAGGTGATTCTCTGAATTCGAATTGGACTAGGAAAAGATATTTTCCCTTATCCAAACCCAAAAAATCCGAATTTTCCAAAGGGAAAATCTCCCAAATAAATTCGGTTTTTGCTAGATAAATCCAATCCAAATCTTAACAAGATTTTAGCTAGAATCTTATCTCCCTTTTCCAACCAAAAAATCCGAAATTCACAAGGAGAAAATCTCTCCAAATTTTCGGCCACTTTTAGGATAAGGGAGAATCAAAATTCCACTAGGATTTCTCAAGCAAAATCTCATCTTAACCTTATCCAAAAATAACCGAATTTCCTAGGATTAGGGATCCAAAATTTCGGCCACTTTTGGGAGGAGAGAGAAACCAAATTCAACTAGGATTGAAGCTTGAATATTCCCTTGAATCTTATCCACAAAATCCGAAATCTTTCATGAGGATTATCCTCAAAATTTCGTCCCTTATTTGTTGGGATTTGGATTCAAAATTCAAGTAGGATTCTAACAAGATTATCCTCTCCAAATCCAACTCAAATTCGAATTTCAAACCTTGTGGATTTTCCACAACAAATTCGAATCCTACTTGGACTGTGATTCAAAATTTGAATTTCAAATTTCAAATTCAAATTTCAAATTCAAATTTCAAATTTCAAATTTCAAATTTCAAATTTAAATTTCAAATTCAAATTTCAAATTCGAATTTCAAATTCAAATTTCAAATTCAAATTTCAAATTCAAAATTCAAATTTCAAATTTCAAAATTCAAATTTCAAATTTCAAAATTCAAATTTCAAATTCCACAAAACGTTTGTATTTCATATTCTTGTTCTCATGGATAATTTTCTACAACTCCAATCCAATCTCAAATAAAATCATGGCAACTTTATTTGGAGTTCGAATAATTGTGTACTCTATTATCCAAAACAAAATCTGAATCCAACCGGAGAGAATCTTGTCTACCATCCTAATCCTGTGACATCACCATCCATGCATAATAAACTAGCCAATAGCATACACAAATCAATTTGCCAAACGTTAAGGAATTATGTGGAGCTAGTAGAGGGACTGATTGGACATATATAATCGGGCTCCCGTGATTCCATATGATCATCATTCTGTACCGAACAACTCAATCATATGATCACTAATTTCAGAGTCACACCACTATAAACCTGAAACTGAACTCCCAATTATATACCGTATTACGTAAGCCTGTGACGAGCTACCATCCAATGACCTTGTCATATATGCAAAACCCTCATATGATATCCATGATCAGCCTTAGGTCAAAGTCCGTTTAATCCTACTGATCAGGCTATCTTAAAGTTCCATTATACTACCGAATCAAGAAAATGATTATTCACCATATGTGAATAAGAAGTCATCCGCCCAGCAGACGACCCAAGGCCTTGTCCATTTTCACATTCAGTATAATGCCTTTAAGAGGATACCTTTAACTCCTCAGAGCTATGATTCCGATATCTGCAAACAAACCCTTCATCGTATACAAGTCATGCACCCAACGAGCCGGTCTATAAGCTTACTACCCTCTGAGACGCTTTAGCCATTGGAACATCAAAGTACACAAGTCATATACATGAAGTAGTTCATTTACTCAGGATTAAGGTTATTGCATAATGAACGTCAAAAGCAGATTGATCCACTCATAGCGGACTACGTAGATCAATCATGCTTTAGTCCCGGTCTAATATGTCACCACCAAGCAACATATCCATGTCTCTACTTGGGAGTCCAGCTCCAGACAGTCAAGACAGACCGTCCCCTCTAAGGCTTTAGACAACATAATAGTCTTATCATGAGTTAGATGCTCGGTCTAACCCCATAGACTACAGACCATAGTTTAGACTGCTAACTTTAGAACATTGTCTTCTCGCATACAAAAGTCCATTGCATGCAACGTTCTAACAGTTTTAACACAAGCAGTCAGTGAGCCATATTTGCTTACATTTACTTTAACATGTAAATAAGACGAGGACAGATAGCAATGTAATGAATAACCTCTAAGTATAATTTTATTATCCAGTTCAAAATGAATACATCAAAATGTCTCTAATACTTAGGGCATTTCCTAACAATAACCACCCACAGCCGCAGGCTTGGCCTGCAGCCGAGGGTGGCCGTGGCCTACCCAAGGCTGGCCGCAGCCTGGGCGTGCAGCCTGGTGCTGCAGGCTTGGCCTGCAGCCCCGCAAGGCTGCACATGGGCGGCCGTGGGCTGCCAGCCCCTCCGGGACTGGTGGCTGCCCACGGCGGCTGCCGCCTCTGGGGGTGGTGGTGCGATGATTCAAAAATCAAAAAATTTTAATTTTTAAATTTGAGATTTAATTTTAAATCATGTTTAAAAAATATGTAATTGAAAATTTGAAATTTTTGAAATTACATATTATTACACATGATGTTTAAAAATTGTTTAAAATTTGAATTTGAAATTTAAATTTGAAATTCGAATTTAGAATTTGAATTTGAAATTTAAATTTTTGAGATTTAAATTTTAAATGATTCTTGGGATGAGAAATAAATGGAGAGGCTACATAAAGATGGATACAAGAAGATGGAACAAAATTCAAGACCCAAAGAATGCTTTGGATGAATTTTTGTAATCTTTATTTTCTTTATTCTAGGATGGAACCATGGCTTGGTTTTTCTGTCAATTATTTTTTCTGTGATATGTCATGGATGTATAAATATGTATTGATGGATGTTTTATATGCGTATTTGATAACATGTCATATAGGATAGGTGAATGCCGCTCATACTATATTGATCATACATAATTTTTCAAAACTTGCATGTTTTTCAAAATATTGAGTGGGAGAGGGTTTCAAACAAAACCCACGGCCTCCATTGTTGATCCATATGTGAAAGCATGGTAACGCCTCGCGTCAGTTCTGTCCTGACCACACCCCTCGGTAGGTGTTTACCATCGCCGGTATACTAGATTGGATCTCCTATGTGGAAAACGTGTTCGGGTACGATCCTATTCATGACCACCCCTCGGTGGCTTGGTAGGACGTGGATCGGGCTACGTAAACAATGGTTATACACTCAAGACTCGTTTAGTTATTAACCTTCCCTAGAAGCTCTGTTAACTAAACTGGTGGCCAAATAAGCGGTTATTAATATATGTCTTAACCTTGGAGGATTTAAGGCAACATATATTAATTGGACGGGGCCCATGTTCCGGCTATTTATTTTCATGACCACCCCTCGGTGGCTTGGGGCAATAGGTGCTGAGAATTACCATTGCAATGCTACATGTTTTTCAAGTTTCATGTAGGAACATACTTGTATGTTTTATTTGCTAAATTATCTGTATATTTGCTTGGGCTTTGTAATGATGTCTAGTATAATTTTATTTCAGTTCAAAATGTCACCGACACCCCTCATTTCGATACTTACTGAAAATAAGCTGAATGGCGATAATTATAAAGATTGGAAAAGAAATCTATTAATAGTTCTCAGCTGCGAGAGACACAAGTTCGTGCTGGACGAACCATGCCCACCTGGGCCCAAACCTGACACACCACTTGAGGAGGTCCCAGTTGCCTATAATCGTTGGAGAGAATCCAATGAGATAGCTCGATGCTACATCCTTGCTAGCATGACGAGTGCTTTACAAAAGTAGCATGAGACTTATCAAGTTGCTGGGGAGATCATGGAAAATCTGGAGGACATGTTCGGAGGCCCAGGAAAATTGGCTCGATAGTCCGCTATCACCAGTATTATGAACTCTAAGCAAAAGGCGGGTACTCTGGTGAACGACCATATGATCACTTTAATGGGATTCTTCACTGAGACTGTCGAGATGGTGCTGAGTTGGACTACAACAACCAGATCGAGATGGTATTCAAGACTCTGTCTAAAGATTTTGTGGGGTTTAAGGCCGCATACAATCTGGTGACAAAGGAGTTAGGACTAACCGAGCTCATGAAGCAACTACAGGCTTATGAGCGGATGATCAGGGATGAGGATGCGGTCCGACCTAACGGAGAGGCCAATTTGACGGAATCTTCCAATCCCTCACGGAAGAGGAAGAGGCCAAATAAGAAGCAAGTGGCTTCTAGTTCTTCTAATCCTCTTGTCTCGGACGGGAAGAAGAAGAAGAAGAACAAGAAGCCAAAGGACCCTAAAAAGTCCAAATGCTTCCATTGTGGAAGGTAGGTCACTTTAAGAAGGCTTGCCAGGAATTCCTAGCCGCCAAGGGCAAGGAAGGTAAGGAACTTCATTACTTGGAAGCGTGTTTGGTAGAAGAATCAAAAGACACTTGGGTCATTGATTCGGGCGCCGCTAATCATGTTTGTGTTTCTATGCAGGGGTTCATGGAAACGAGAAGTCTACATGATAGGAGCCTCTCGTTGTGGACTAGAGATGGTAGCTTTGGGGTGGCTGAGGCAGTGGGAGATGTTTACCTTTACTTTGATCAATTTAGGTTTATTTTATTAAAAGACTGTTTTTATGTTCCTAATTTTAGGAGGAACCTTATATCGGTAGCTTGTTTAATAAAGAATTCTTATTCAGTCTCTTTTAGTAAAAGAGTTGATATTCGTAGAAATAAGTCTTTTATCTGTTCTGGATGGATGGATGGAAACCTATATTTGATCAAACCAAGGATGTACTCACTGCTTGACACTGAATTAATTGATAACTCTAAAAGGTTGAAAGTTTCTCACTCTAACAAGGCGTATCTTTGGCATTTAAGACTTGGTCATATTAATCAGGATAGGATTCAAAGATTGGTGAAAGACGGTCCTTTGGAATCTCTGGAGGAGGTACGACTTCCCCAATGTAAGTCTTGTCTAGAGGGTAAAATGACCAAGAGGTCTTTTGGAGCTAAGGGTACAAGGGCTCAGGAGCTCTTAGAAATTGTGCACACTGATGTATGTGCCCCATGAATGTCACAGCACGAGGAGGGTTTGAGTATTATGTCTCTTTTATAGATGATTACTTGAGGTATGGATATGTGTATCTGATGCACCGCAAGAGCGAAACCTTTGACAAGTTCAAAGAGTATCGTGCGGAAGTGGAAAAGCAATTGGATAAATCCATAAAGACACTTCAATCTGATCGAGGTGGCGAATACCTCTCCGACGAATTTCTAGGACATCTTGTAGAGAACGGGATATTATCCCAATTGACTGCACCTGGTACTCCACAACAGAATGGTGTAGCCGAAACGAGAAACAGGACCTTGTTGGATATGATACGATCCATGATGAGTTATTCAACGCTGCCATTATCATTTTGGGGATATGCTTTACAAACAGCGTGCTATATTTTGAACCAGGTTCCCAGCAAATCAATTCCTAGAACTCCGTATGAATTGTGGCGTGGCAAGAAGCCCTCCCTTGGACATATGAGAATATGGGGCTGCCCGGCGCATGTACTGGATGGGGATGCGAAGAAGTTGGAATCAAGATCAGAATTATGCATGTTTGTAGGGTATCCAAAAGGAACTAAAGGAGGTCTGTTCTATAACCCAAAGGAACAAAAGGTCATTGTCTCAACCCATGCGACATTCTTGGAGGAAAGTCACATGAATGACTTTAAGCCTCGAAGCAAAGTGGTGCGAGAGGAATTATCGGGTGAAAGAACTGCTCCACAGATTTTGGTCTTGGACGCAAGTCCAAGTTCCGGTGAAAGATCTGCAGACGATCAACAATTTAGGGTGCCTCGTCATAGTGGGAGGATTTCGAAAAAACCTAATTTCTTCATGTATGATGCTGAGGTATACCAGGCTGAAGCTCATGAGCATGAGGATGATCCGGTCACCTATGATGAAGCTATAAATGATGTTGATTCTAAATCTTGGAAACAGGCTATGAACAATGAGATGGATTCTATAAAATCTAGCTCTGTTTGGGAACTTGTAGATTTGCCGGATGGGATAAAATCCATTGGATGCAAATGGATCTACAAAAGAAAGAAGGATGCGGAAGGGAGAGTGGAAACTTTCAAAGCTAGACTGGTTGCAAAGGGATACACGCAAAAGGCTGGAATCGATTACGATGAAACCTTTTTGCCTGTTGCTATGCTGAAGTCTATCCGTATTCTTCTGTCTGTTGCTACGGCTCTCGATTATGAGATCTGGCAAATGGATGCCAAGATGGCATTCTTGAATGGCCATCTTGAAGAATGTATCTATATGATACAGCTCGAAGGGTTTGTAGCGAAAGGCCAAGAAAGGAAAGTCTGCAAGTTGCTTAGATCCATTTATGGATTAAAGCAAGCATCCTGCTCATGGAACCAAAGGTTTGATCAAGCGATTAAGACATTTGATTTTGAGCAGAATGTTAATGAACCTTGTGTTTAAAAACGTATTAAGGATGGAAAAGTGGTCATTCTGATACTCTATGTCGATGATATACTACTCATTGGGAATGATGTCGGGAACTTATCATCGGTCAAGCTTTGGTTACACCAACAGTTTGACATGAAGGACTTGGGAGAAGCTAATTATGTTCTAGGCATTCGTCTCTTCAGAGATTGCAAGAACAAAATGATAGCGTTATCCCAAGCTTCGTACATAGATAAAATAATTGACAAATATGCAATGCAAGAGGCAAAGAAAGGTTCACAACCTTCTATTGCCGGTCTAACTCTTTCATTGGATGACTGTCCCAAGACATCGGAAGAAAGAGAGTGTATGAATAAGGTCCCTTATGCATCCGCTGTGGGTAGCCTTATGTACGCTATGCTTTGCACTCGCCCGGATATATGTTTTGCAGTATGTATGGTGAGTCGATATCAAGCAAATCCTGAAACCAAGCACTGGCAAGCAGTAAAACATATACTCAAGTATCTTAAGAGAACGAGTGATTATATGCTGGTGTATTCTGGATGGGACCTAACACTCATAGGATACATGGACTCAGACTTCCAGACTTGTAAGGATTTGAGGAAGTCGACATTAGAGGGCATATGGAGACAGGATAAGTAGATGTATGTAAGATCGCGTCCGAGGACAACATCGTCGATCCTCTTACTAAGACTTTGGTGGCTAGAAGCTTTGAGAGGCACGTAGAGGCGATGGGGATGCGTAACATGGCACATCTGCTGGCTTAGGGTAAGTGGGAGATTGTTAGGAAATGCCCTAAGCATTAGAGACATTTTGATGTATTTATTTTGAACTGGATACTAAAATTATATATAGAGGTTATTCATTACATTGCTATCTGTCCTAATCTTATTTACATGTTAAAGTAAATATAAGCAAATATGGCTCCCTGACTGCTTGTGTTAAACTGTTAGAACGTTGCATGCAATGGACTTTTGTATGCGAGAAGACAATGTTCTAAAGTTAGCAGTCTAAACTATGGTCTGTAGTCTATGGGGTTAGACCGAGCATCTAACTCATGTTAAGACTATTATGTTGTCTAAAGCCTCGGAGGGGACTGTTTGTCTTGATTGTCTGGAGCTGAACTCCCAAGTAGAGACATAGATATGTTGCTTGGTGGTGACATATTAGACCAGGACTAAAGCGTGATTGATCTATGAAGTCCGCTTTGAGTGGATCGATCTACTTTTGACATTCATTATGTAGTAACTTTAATCCTGAGTAAAAGGACAGCTTCATGTATATGACTTGTGTACTTTGATGTTCTAATGGCTAAAGCGTCTCAGAGGTAGTAAGCTTATAGACCGGTTCGTTGGGTGCATGACTTGTATATGATGAAGGGTTCGTTTACAGATATCGGAATCATAGCTCTAATGAGGAGTTAAGGGTATCCTCTTAAAGGCATTATACTGAATGTGAAAATGGACAAGGCCTTGGGTCGTCTGCTGGGCAGATGACTTCTTATTCACATATGGTGAATAATCATTTTCTTTATTCGGTAGTATAATGGAACTTTAAGATAGCTTGATCAGTAGGATTAAACGGACTTTGGCCTAAGGCTGATCATGGATATCATATGAGGGTTCTGCATACATGACAAGGTCATTGGACGATAGCTTCTCACAGGCTTACGTAATACGGTATATAATTAGGAGTTCAGTTTCAGGTTTATAGTGGTGTGACTATGATTAAGTTGTTCGGTAACAGAATGATGATCATATGGATTTGCGGGAGCCCGATTATATATGTCCAATCAGTCCCTCTACTAGCTCCACATAATTCCTTAACGTTTGGCAAATTGATTTGTGTATGCTATTGGCTGGTTTATTATGCATGGATGGTGATGACACAAGATTAGGATGGTAGACAAGATTCCCTCCGGTTGGATTCAGATTTTGTTTTGGATAATAGAGTACACAATTATTCGAACTCCAAATAAAGTTGCCATGATTTTATTTGAGATTGGATTGGAGTTGTAGAAAATTATCCATGAGAACAAGGATTTGAAACACAACTATTTTATAGATTTTAAAATTTGAATTTTCAAATTTGAATTTTGAATTTTGAATTTGAAATTTGAATTTGAAATTTGAATTTGAATTTTGAATATTGAAATTTGAAATTTGAATTTGAAATTCGAATTTGAAATTTGAAATTCAAATTTTGAATCACAGTCCAAGTGGAATTCGAATTTGTTGTGGTAAATCCACAAGGTTTGAAATTCGAATTTGAGTTGGATATTGAGAGGATAATCTTGTTAGAATCCTACTTGAATTTTGAATCCAAATCCTAACTAATAATGGACGAAAATTTTGAGGGTTATCGTCAATGGATTTTCGGTTTTTGTGGATAAGGTTCTAGGGAAAAATTCAAGTTTCAATCCCAGTTGAATTTGGATTCTCTCCTCCCAGAAAAGTGGCCGAAATTTTGGAGAATATCTCCTAGGAAAATTCGGTTATTTTGGATAAGGATGAGATAAGATTCAAGCTTGAAAATCCTAATGGAATTTTGATTCTCCCTTATCCTAAAAGTGGCCGAAATTTTTAGGAGATTTTCTCCTTAGATTTTTCGGATTTTTTGGTTGAAAAAGGGAGATAAAATTCTAGTTAAAATCTTGTTTAGATTTGGATTGGATTTATCCTAAATGGCCGAATTTTATTGTTGGGATTCTCCCTTGGAAAATTCGGATTTTATGGTTATGGATAAGGGAGAATCTCTTTTCCTAGTCCAATTCGAATTCAGAGAATCACCTCATGCAGGTCTATAAATAGGGGTCCTGCCACTCCAGTTCTCTTAGACCACAGACTCTCAGGTGAGTAGGCTTATTGTTGCACAGCCCACTGTGACAATAAAGTTCTTTAGAGATCTGGGTGGTCGGAAGAAGACTAGCAGTGTTAGCATACCGATCGAGGTTCAGAGTGCCCACACACTTAGCCATTCGGGAATTAGAGGATAGTAGAGAATGCTAGTTGGTTGAAGCCTCCGGTCATTCTCCTCCTGCAAGATTGACGTCCTTGAGGTATGAGTTTTAATTGTTGTTGGTTTGTTGTATATGGCATCATGAGATATTTAACGATCTTAAAAATTTTTATTGTTCCGCTGCACCACTCTGATACATTTTTACCGATTTATTTTCCTTCAGTTATCAGGAAGAGATTTCCAAGGGTGGAATGATCTTACATTAAGGAGGAATTCATATTCCAATGAATGAAGGATTAATGAGGTGAAGTATGGCAAAAGCCCATAAAATGCCATATTCAGTGCATTTCGGAAAGAGTAGAGTATACCAGAAATTAAAATTGCAATTCTGGTGGAAAGAGACGACGAATGAAATTGCAAAATTTGTGAATCGATGCATGACCGTCAGAAAGTCAAGACTGAACATAAACATCCAGGTGGAAAACTGGAATCATTGGAAGTTCCTGGACATAAGTGGGAACATATTATGATGAATTTTGTAATTATCAAGGACCCAAGAGGGATATAATGCCATCTGAATTATGGTGGATAGATTGATGAAAATGGCAAGAGTCATAGTAGTGAAAATGACTTTTCACTGGAGAAGTTAGCGAATTTCTATGTAAACCATGTTGTTAGATAACATGGTGTTTCAAGTTTGTCATATTCGATTTAGATGCGCAATTCACTTCGAATTTTTGGAAGTGTGTACAAGGAGTCATGGGAACGAAATTGCGTCTTAGTACGACTTTTCATCCCTAGACGAAGATTAATCTGAGTGAATTACTCGGACACTAGAAGACATGTGTCGTGTCTAAGTCATGGATTTCCTAAGAATTGGATCGAGAAATTACTATTAGAGGAAATTCTCATACAACAATAGCTACCAAGCTTCTATAGGAATGGTACCCTATGAAGCTTTAGATGGACGAAAGTGCAGATCGCTTACCTATTGGTATGACTTGCGAGAGAAACAGTGGCACGAGACCGATTTTTATAAGAAACATCAGATGTAATTGTGAAAATACAGCGATGAAGAAAGATCGCACAGAGTCGGCAGAAGAATTATGTAGATAAACGCTGAAGATCCTTAGAGTTTAATGAAAGGGATTTCATATCCTTTAAAAGTGTTCCCAATGAAGGGAATAATGTGTTCGTTAAGAAAAGAAAATTTAGTCCAAGATGTATTGGACCCTATGAAATTTTTGAACGTATTGAAAAGGTTACCTATAAATTGGTACTATCTTCAGAACTGTCAGCAGTACATAGTGTTTTTCACGAATGAATGCTAAGGAAACAGGTATCGAATTTATCTCATGTATTGAGGTATGAATCGATTTAGATTCAGGAGGATCTGACATATGAAGAGCAACTTGTTCAGATTTTGCTCGGAAAGATGAAACGAGAATGTTGTACCCTTACTTGTGCTAAATTTTCGAGGACAAAAATTTTATAAGGAGGGGTAAATGTAATAACCGGGAAATTTTATTGTTCTCGAAATAGGGTAAATTGCATGTACATGATGAATTTCATATTTAAAATGTGAAATGTATGATTAATATTGTGTAGAACGAGATAAAGTGTTCTAACGATATTACAGATTAAGAATTCGGTGATGTAAAAGCATGCCGAATTGAGCAGGGGAAAAACAGTGAACTGTAAACCCTAGTACGTGACTCAGGGTAAGCTGAATGCACAAAAAGATAAAATACTGATATGAGTGATTTTAGACATGAGTGCGTGTGTGTGTGTTGCACATAGTATTGAGAAGTTGGTCTAGATGACCTCTTCTTGACCTAAAATTTATATATTTAGATTCAGCATGCTTAAATTAGTCAATTGAGCATGAAAAGTAATATTTGATCTGGAGATACGCAGTATCAAGAAATTAGTCAAGATGACATTTTCTTAATATAAAACTGATATATTTGGAATCAGAATGCTCTAATTAGTCAATTGAGCACAAAACGGAAATTTTGACCGGGAAATGTACAGTACCGAAAACGGGCCGAGATGGCCTCGGATGACAACGAAACTGATATATTTGGATTCAGAATGTTCAAATTAGTCAGTATAGCCTATCAGAATGCTCAAATTAGTTAATTGAGCATAAAGGTAATTTTTGACTGGGAATTCGCAGTACCGAAAACTGGTTGAAATGATCTGGGATGAAAACAAAACTGATATATTTGGGTTCAGCACGTCCAAATTAGTCAGGATAGCTCATATTGAAATTTTGGACAAAAAGGGTATAAAAGGTCCAAATTACAAAAAAGGCCCCATAATTTCCCTTTTCTAGATTTTTCTCCCCCACACCTACATCGTCGGTGAACAGTAACTGACCAACGGAAACGGTGTCCGTTTTTGACACCGCCAGTCTCGTTGGAAAGCTCTCGACGAGCTGAGTCCAACGGTGTGTTGAATCGACGGAACCGACGCCGGAGAACGCCGCACGCGCCGCCCGAAGCCGCCGGTGACCAGAAATTTCAAACGACCGTATCTCCACTGTCCGACCTTCGATCGACACGATTCCAGTCCCAAAAGCTTCGTCTTGAAGAGCACTACAAAACCCAGCTAGTGGTTCATCTCAGCGGCTGCCGGATCGTGCCGCCCGAAGCCACGCCGTGAAGCCGCCTTGGAATCCGTCGTTTCCGGTCGAGTCGACGGACACCGTGGGTGTCAAAATACTCAGAAGATGATGGGGAATAAAAGCCCTCAAACAATTTCGGGCAACAACCCCGGCACGGTGGAGATTCAATGCCGCCACCATGGGTCGAGTTTTCGAGGCCGATTGTCGACGATCGGAGCCTTCAATGGTGAAATTGACACCACCAATGGACTCCTCTCGTCGAGATCTTCAAGGTGGACACCTCCGTTGTTCGTGCTGCCACCGGTCAATCCTGAAGTCAACGCTGATCAACGCCGACCCGGGGGCGGAAAAATGAAGAATGGCCCGTTGGCCTATTTTCGATGTCCTGGACGCATCCGCAGTATCAGAATTTCCAACCGTGATTTCGAACGTGAAGAACGGAGACAAAAAGTTTACGCGGTCGAGACCGAACGGTTCGTCCGATCGCCAACAAGATGATTTTGATAGTGATTTTGTTTCCCTTCATTCCTTATTTATGTATTAGAATGATTTATATGTAATTTGTATTCAAATTGTAAAAAGAAAAGAAAAAAGAAAGAGTAAAATGAATGAAATGTCAGAAAAAGAAAATGTATGGGAAATGTGAATATTTTTACGTAAAAAGTTGAGTTTTACGTAAAAATTAGGCCTCTGGTATAGTACGTGGTATAATAAAATAGGTTAGATGGTTTTGAAGCGTTTCCTAAACACCGGAGACCTAGAAATTTAGCGAAAATGCTGCCGAAATTTTGAAAACGGCACTAAGGGCATTTTGGTGAAAAACGAGAGGCAAATTGTGTTTGGTAATGGAAACCGAGACCCTTTGATGAGTTAAGCTCAGAAAAAAGGGAAAATGAACCTTTGAGGAATAGTAAACCATCCCTCCGAGGTTGTGAAAATATAAGAGAACGGGAAAACCAATGTCAAGGGTATTTTAGGAAACGAAAGGTAAATTTGAGGTCGAGATGAAAACCCGAGCCCACTCGGTGCCTAAGGCTCGGGATTAGCATAACAAACATTTCAAGAGTAGTGAAATACCCATTTAAGGCTCCAGAACGTGAGAAATGTAGGAAAATAAACCGGTAAAAACGTATCAGAGTGGCGCAGCGGAGCAATAAAAATTTTAGATCGTTAAATATCTCATGATGCCATATACAATAAATTAACAACAATTAAAACTCATACCTCAAGGACGCCAATATGCAGGAGGAGAATGACCGGAGGCTTCAACCAACTAGCCTTCTCTACTATTCTCCAATTCCCGAATGGCTGAGTGTGTGGGCACTCTGAACCTCGATCGGTATGCTAGCACTGCTAGTCTTCTTCCGACCACCCAGATCTCTAAAGAACTTTATTGTCACGATGAGCTGTGCACCAATAAGCCTGCTCACCTGAGAGTCTGTGGTCTGAGAGAACTGGAGTGGCAGGACCTCTATTTATAGACCTGCATGAGGTGATTCTCTGAATTCGAATTGGACTAGGAAAAGATTTTCTCCCTTATCCAAACCAAAAAATCCGAATTTTCCAAGGGAGAATCTCCACAATTAAATTCGGTTTTCCTAGGACAAATCCAATCCAAATCTAAACAATATTTTAACTAGAATTTTATCTCCCTTTTTCAACCAAAAAATCCGAAATCTTTAGGAGAAAATCTTCTCCAAATTTTCGGCCACTTTTAGGATAAGGAAGAATCAAAATTCCACTAGGATTTTTCAAGCTAAATCTCATCTCAACCTTATCCAAAAATAACCGAATTTCCTAGGATTTAGGCTCCAAAATTTCGGCCACTTTTAGGGAGTAGAGAGAATCCAAATTCAACTAGGATTGAAGCTTGAATTTACCCTTGAATCTTATCCACAAAAACCGAATTTTCCATTGAGGATTATCCTCAAAAAATTCGCCCACTTTTGTTGGGATTTGGATTCAAAATTCAAGTAGGATTCTGACAAGATTATCCTCTCCAAATCCAACTCAAATTCGAATTTCAAACCTTGTGGATTTTCCACAACAAATTCGAATCCTACTTGGACTGTGATTCAAAATTTGAATTTCAAATTTCAAATTCAAATTTCAAATTTCAAATTTCAAATTTCAAATTTAAATTTCAAATTCAAATTTCAAATTCGAATTTTCAAATTCAAATTTCAAATTCAAATTTCAAATTCAAAATTCAAATTTCAAATTTCAAAATTCAAATTTCAAATTTCAAAATTCAAATTTCAAATTCCACAAAACGGTTGTGTTTCATATTCTTGTTCTCATGGATAATTTTCTACAACTCCAATCCAATCTCAAATAAAATCATGGCAACTTTATTTGGAGTTAGAATAATTGTGTACTCTATTATCCAAAATAAAGTCTGAATCCAACCGGAGAGAATCTTGTCTACCATCCTAATCCTGTGTCATCACCATCCATGCATAATAAACTAGCCAATAGCATACACAAATCAATTTGCCAAACGTTAAGGAATTATGTGGAGCTAGTAGAGGGACTGATTGGACATATATAATCGGGCTCCCGTGATTCCATATGATCATCATTCTGTACCGAACAACTCAATCATATGATCACTAATTTCAGAGTCACACCACTATAAACCTGAAACTGAACTCCCAATTATATACCGTATTACGTAAGCCTGTGACTAGCTACCATCCAATGACCTTGTCATATATGCAAAACCCTCATATGATATCCATGATCAGCCTTAGGTCAAAGTCCGTTTAATCCTACTGATCAGGCTATCTTAAAGTTCCATTATACTACCGAATCAAGAAAATGATTATTCACCATATGTGAATAAGAAGTCATCCGCCCAGCAGACGACCCAAGGCCTTGTCCATTTTCACATTCAGTATAATGCCTTTAAGAGGATACCTTTAACTCCTCAGAGCTATGATTCCGATATCTACAAACAAACCCTTCATCGTATACAAGTCATGCACCCAACGAACCGGTCTATAAGCTTACTACCTCTGAGACGCTTTAGCCATTGGAACATCAAAGTACACAAGTCATATACATGAAGTAGTTCATTTACTTAGGATTAAGGTTATTGCACAATGAACGTCAAAAGTAGATTGATCCACTCATAGCGGACTACGTAGATCAATCATGCTTTAGTCCCGGTCTAATATGTCACCACCAAGCAACATATCCATGTCTCTACTTGGGAGTCCAGCTCCAGACAGTCAAGACAGACCGTCCCCTCCAAGGCTTTAGACAACATAATAGTCTTAACATGAGTTAGATGCTCGGTCTAACCCCATAGACTACAGACCATAGTTTAGACTGCTAACTTTAGAACATTGTCTTCTCGCATACAAAAATCCATTGCATGCAACGTTCTAACAGTTTTAACACAAGCAGTCAGTGAGCCATATTTGCTTACATTTACTTTAACATGTAAATAAGACGAGGACAGATAGCAATGTAATGAATAACCTCTAAGTATAATTTTATTATCCAGTTCAAAATGAATACATCAAAATGTCTCTAATACTTAGGGTATTTCCTAACAATCTCCCACTTGCCCTAAGCCAGCAGATGTGCCATGTTACGCATCCCCATCGCCTCTACATGCCTCTCAAAGCTTCTAGCTACCAAAGTCTTAGTAAAGGGATCAGCGATGTTGTCCTCGGACGCGATCTTACAAACATCCACTTGTCCTGTCTCCACATGCCCTCTAATAATGTGATACCTCCGATCGATGTGCTTGGTCCTCTTGTGGTGCCGAGATTCCCTTGTGTTGGCAATAGCCCCTGTATTATCACAGTAAAGTGTGATAGGCTTGTCAACACCCGGAATGACCTCAAGGTCTCTAAAGAACTTGCGGAGCCAAACCGCTTCTTTAGATGCCTCAGCCGCAGCCACATACTCAGCCTCCATAGTAGAGTCAGCTGTGCAGCCCTGCTTCACGCTCCTCCACACAATGGCGCCTCCTCCGAGTAAAAACACTGATCCAGATGTCGATTTCCTCGAATCCTTACAAGTCTGGAAGTCTGAGTCCGTGTATCCTATGGGTGTTAGGTCCCCTCCAGAATACACTAGCATATAATCCCTCGTTCTCTTAAGATACTTGAGTATATGCTTTACTGCTTGCCAGTGCTTGGTTCCAGGATTCGCTTGATATCGACTCACCATACCTACTGCAAAACATATGTCCGGGCGAGTGCAAACCATAGCGTACATAAGGCTACCCACAGCGGATGCATAAGGGACCTTACTCATACGCTCTCTTTCTTCCGATGTCTTAGGACAGTCATCCAATGAAAGAGTTAAACCGGCAATAGAAGGTTGTGAGCCTTTCTTTGCCTCTAGCATTGCATATTTGTCAATTATTTTATCTATGTATGAAGCTTGGGATAATGCTATCATTTTGTTCTTTCGATCTCTGAAGAGACGAATGCCTAGAACATAATTAGCTTCTCCCAAGTCCTTCATGTCAAACTGTTGGTGTAATCAAAGCTTGACCGATGATAAATTCCCTACATCATTCCCAATGAGTAGTATATCATCGACATAGAGTATCAGAAAGACCACTTTTCCATCCTTAATACGTTTATAAACACAAGGTTCATCAACGTTCTGCTCAAAACCAAATGTCTTAATCGCTTGATCAAACCTCTGGTTCCATGAGCGGGATGCCTGCTTTAATCCATAAATGGATCTAAGCAACTTGCAGACTTTCTTATCTTGGCCTTTTGCTACGAACCCTTCGGGCTGTATCATATAGATACACTCTTCAAGATGGCCATTCAAGAATGCCGTCTTGACATCCATTTGCCAGATCTCGTAATCGAGAGCCGCAGCAATGGACAGAAGAATACGGATAGACTTCAGCATAGCAACAGGCGAAAAGGTTTCCTCGTAATCGATTCCAGCCTTTTGCGTGTATCCCTTTGCAACCAGTCTAGCTTTGAAAGTTTCCACTCTCCCTTCCGCATCCTTCTTTCTTTTGTAGACCCATTTGCATCCAATGGGTTTTATCCCATCCGGCAAATCTACAAGTTCCCAAACAGAGTTGGATTTCATAGAATCCATCTCATTGTTCATAGCCTGTTTCCAAGATCTAGAATCAACATCCTTTATAGCTTCATCATATGTGACCGGATCTTCCTCATGCTCATGAGCCTCGGCCTGGTATACCTCAGCATCATACATAAAGAAATTAGGTTTCTTAGAAACCCTCCCACTACGACGAGGCACCCTAAATTGTTGATCGTCTGCAGGTCTTTCACTGGAACTCGGACTTGCGTCCAAGACCGAAATCTGTGGAGCAGTTCTTTCACCCGATAACTCCTCTAGCACCACTTTGCTTCGAGGCTTAAAGTCATTCATGTGACTTTCCTCCAAGAATGTCGCATGGGTTGAGACAATGACCTTTTGTTCCTTCGGGTTATAGAACAGACCTCCTTTAGTTCCCTTTGGATACCCTACAAACATGCACAATTCTGATCTTGGTTCCAACTTCTTCGCATCCCCATCCAGTACATGTGCTGGGCAGCCCCATATTCTCATATGTCCAAGGGAGGGCTTCCTGCCACGCCACAATTCATACGGAGTTCTAGAAATTGATTTGCTCGGAACCTGGTTCAGAATATAGCACGCCGTTTGTAAAGCATGTCCCCAAAATGATAATGGTAGCGTTGAGTAACTCATCATGGACCGTACCATATCCAATAAGGTCCTGTTTCTCCTTTCGGCTACACCATTCTGTTGTGGAGTACCAGGTGCAGTCAATTGGGATAATATCCCATTCTCTACAAGATGTCCTAGAAATTCATCGGAGAGGTATTCGCCACCTCGATCAGATCGAAGTGTCTTTATGGATTTATCCAATTGCTTTTCCATTTCCGCACGATACTCTTTGAACTTGTCAAAGGTTTCGCTCTTGCGGTGCATCAGATACACATATCCATACCTCGAGTAATCATCTATGAAAGAGACATAGTACTCGAACCCTCCTCGTGCTGTGACGTTCATGGGGCCACATACGTCAGTGTGCACAATTTCTAAGAGCTCCTGTGCCCTTGTACCCTTAGCTCCAAAAGACCTCTTAGTCATCTTACCCTCTAGACAAGACTCACATTGGGGAAGTCGTACCTCCTCCAGAGATTCCAGAGGACCGTCTTTCACCAATCTTTGAATCCTATCCTGATTAATATGACCAAGTCTTAAATGCCAAAGATACGCCTTGTTAGAGTGAGAAACTTTCAACCTTTTAGAGTTATCAATTAATTCAGTGTCAAGCAGTGAGTACATCTTTGGTCTGATCAAATATAGGTTTCCATCCATCCATCCAGAACAGATAAAAGACTTATTTCTACGAATATCAACTCTTTTACTAAAAGAAACTGAATAAGAATCCTTTATTAAACAAGCTACCGATATAAGGTTCCTCCTAAAATTAGGAACATAAAAACAGTCTTTCAATAAAATAAACCTAAATTGATCAAAATAAAGATGAACGTCTCCCACTGCCTCAGCTACCACAAAGCTACCATCTCCAGTCCGCAACGAGAGGCTCCTATCATGTAGACTTCTCGTTTCCACGAACCCCTGCATAGAAACACAAACATGATTAGTGGCGCCCGAATCAATGACCCATGTGTCTTTCGATTCTTCCACCAAACACGCTTCTAAGTAATGAAGTTCCTTACCTTCCTTGCCCTTGGAGGCTAGGAATTCCCGGCAAGCCTTCTTGAAGTGACCTACCTTCCCACAGTGGAAGGATTTGGACTTTTTAGGGTCCTTCGGCTTCTTGTTCTTCTTCTTCTTCTTCCCGTCCGAGACAGGAGGATTAGAAGAACTGGAAGCCACTTGCTTCTTATTTGGCCTCTTCCTCTTCCGTGAGGGATTGGAAGATTCCGCCAAATTGGCCTCTCCTTTAGGTCGGACCGTATCCTCATCCCTGATCATCCGCTCATAAGCCTGTAGTTGCTTCATGAGCTCGGTAAGTCCTAACTCCTTTGTCGCCAGATTGTATGCGGCCTTAAACCCCACAAAATCTTTAGACAGAGTCTTGAACACCATCTCGATCTGGGTGTTATAGTCCAACTCAGCACCATTCTCGGCAGCCTCAGCGAAGAATCCCATTAGAGTGATCATATGGTCCTTCACCGGAGCACCCGCCTTTTGCTTAGAGTTCATAATGCTGGTGATAGCGGACTGTCGAGCCAATTTTTCTTGGCCTCCGAACATGTCCTCCAGATTATCCATGATCTCCCCAGCAACTTGATAAGTCTCATGCTGCTTTTGTAAAGCACTCGTCATGCTAGCAAGGATGTAGCATCGAGCTATTTCATTGGATTCTCTCCAACGATTATAGGCAACCGGGACCTCCTCAAGTGGTGTGTCAGGTTTGGGCCCAGGTGGGCATGGTTCGTCCAGTACGAACTTGTGTCTCTCGCAGCTGAGAACTATTAATAGATTTCTTTTCCAATCTTTATAATTGTCGCCATTCAACTTATTTTCAGTAAGTATCGAAATGAGGGGTGTCGGTGACATTTTGAACTGAAATAAAATTATACTAGACATCATTACAAAGCCCAAGCAAATATGCAGATAATTTAGCAAATAAAACATACAAGTATGTTCCTACATGAAACTTGAAAAAAATGTAGCATTGCAACGGTAATTCTCAGCACCTATTGCCCCAAGCCACCGAGGGGTGGTCATGAGAACAAATAGCCGGAACATGGACCCCGTCCAATTAATATATGTTACCTTAAATCCTCCAAGGTTAAGACATATATTAATAACCGCTTATTTGGCCACCAGTTTAGTTAACAGAGCTTCTAGGGAAGGTTAATAACTAAACGAGTCTTGAGTGTATAACCATTGTTTACGTAGCCCGATCCACGTCCTACTAAGCCACCGAGGGGTGGTCATGAATAGGATCGCACCCGAACACGTTTTCCACATAGGAGATCCAATCTAGTATACCGGCGGCGGTAAACACCTACCGAGGGGTGTGGTCAGGTCAGAACTGACGCGAGGCGTTACCATGCTTTCACATATGGATCAACAATGGAGGCCGTGGGTTTTGTTTGAAACCCTCTCCCACTCAATATTTTGAAAAACATGCAAGTTTTGACAAATTATGTATGATCAATATAGTATGAGCGGCACTCACCTATCCTATATGACATGTTATCAAATATGCATACAAAACATCCATCAATACATATTTATACATCCATGACATATCACAGAAAAAAAAATAATTGACAGACCAACCAAGCTATGGTTCCATCCTAGAACAAAGAAAATAAAGATTACAAAATTCCATCCAAAGCATTCTTTGGGTCTTGAATTTTGTTCCGTCTTCTTGTATCCATCTTTATGTAGCCTCTCCATTTATTTCTCATCCCAAGAATTATTTAAAATTTAAATTTCTAAAAATTTAAATTTCAAATTCAAACTCCAAATTCGAATTTCAAATTTAAATTTCTAATTCAAATTTTAAACAATTTTAATCATCATGTGTAATAATATGAAATTTCAAATTTTTAATTACATATTTTTAAACATGATTTAAAATTAAATCTCAAATTTAAAAATCAAAATTTTCAAATTTTGGACCGCCGCACCGCCGCCCGTGAAGGCGGCAGCCGCCGTGGGCAGCCACCAACCCCGGAGGGGCTGGCAGCCCACGGCCGCCCCTTGTGCAGCCTGCCGGGCTGCAGCCCAAGCCTGCAGCACCAAGCTGCACGCCCAGACTGGGCGCAGCAGCCAGCAGGCTGCAGGCAGCGCCTGCAGCCAGAGGCTGCACGCCCAGGCTGCGGCCAGCCTTGGGCAGGCCACGGCCACCCCTGGCTGCAGGCAGAGCCTGCGGCCGTGGGTGGTGTGGGCCTGTACAGGGGCTGCCGCAGCCCCATCCTGCCCGAGGGCAGGGGCTGCAGCCCCACCAAGGTTTGTCGGCCTATCCCGAGGGGTCGTGTCTCGATTTTCGTGCCATATTCCAATTTATCTTTTAGGATCTCCAAAAATTAATTTGAATCCCAATTAAATTGAAATTTTCCACACAATCAAAATTTCAACCTTTAAATTAAATTTAACTTTTGGGAAAAATAAATTACGGTCTTCAATCTTCAATCTCCTCCAAGAATAATTACATAAAAAATTCCTATACCGTTTCCGGTGTACAAAATTCTATCCATAAAAATTCTAAGAGACAAAAATTAATATCCATGGGAAAATTACAGTGTTAATAAACTGCTCCCATGGTTACATAAAAAATTCCTAGATACAATTTTTCTAAATTCTAAGGAACCATAACCGGTATAAACAAGCATGCTTATAATAATTCAAAAAATTAAAATAACCACATACTTTATACATAATACATGATAACAACATAAAGGAACCCTAGAATGCCACTCTCTAAATATCAAATCCATACATAAATAAAAAGACTAAGTAATTGTCTAATTTATGTACATGGCATAGTCATGAGATGGCTCTGATACCAATTGTAGGAAAATAAACCGGTAAAAACGTATCAGAGTGGCGCAGCGGAACAATAAAAATTTTAGATCGTTAAATATCTCATGATGCCATATACAATAAATTAACAACAATTAAAACTCATACCTCAAGGACGCCAATATGCAGGAGGAGAATGACCGGAGGCTTCAACCAACTAGCCTTCTCTACTATTCTCCAATTCCCGAATGGCTGAGTGTGTGGGCACTCTGAACCTTGATCGGTATGCTAGCACTGCTAGTCCTCTTCCGACCACCCAGATCTCTAAAGACCTTTATTGTCAGGATGAGCTGTGCAACAATAAGCCTGCTCACCTGAGAGTCTGTGGTCTGAGAGAACTGGAGTGGCAGGACCTCTATTTATAGACCTGCATGAGGTGATTCTCTGAATTCGAATTGGACTAGGAAAAGATTTTCTCCCTTATCCAAACCAAAAAATCCGAATTTTCCAAGGGAGAATCTCCACAATTAAATTCGGTTTTCCTAGGACAAATCCAATCCAAATCTAAACAAGATTTTAACTAGAATTTTATCTCCCTTTTTCAACCAAAAAATCTGAAATCTTTAGGAGAAAATCTTCTCCAAATTTTCGGCCACTTTTAGGATAAGGAAGAATCAAAATTCCACTAGGATTTTTCAAGCTAAATCTCATCTCAACCTTATCCAAAAATAACCGAATTTCCTAGGATTTAGGCTCCAAAATTTCGGCCACTTTTAGGGAGTAGAGAGAATCCAAATTCAACTAGGATTGAAGCTTGAATTTACCCTTGAATCTTATCCACAAAAACTGAATTTTCCATTGAGGATTATCCTCAAAAAATTCGCCCACTTTTGTTGGGATTTGGATTCAAAATTCAAGTAGGATTCTAACAAGATTATCCTCTCCAAATCCAACTCAAATTCGAATTTCAAACCTTGTGGATTTTCCACAACAAATTCGAATCCTACTTGGACTGTGATTCAAAATTTGAATTTCAAATTTCAAATTCAAATTTCAAATTTCAAATTTCAAATTTCAAATTTAAATTTCAAATTCAAATTTCAAATTCGAATTTTCAAATTCAAATTTCAAATTCAAATTTCAAATTCAAAATTCAAATGTCAAATATGAAATGAAGATTTAGAATAACCGTGGTTATTCCGATTATAGGAACCCGATCCAGATGCGGCAAAGGAACGTCTGCGGAGCCGGGGAAGGAATGCTAGCGAAAGTATCTGTAAGTTTGAACATTTAATTGACTACAACATGAATAGACTATTATGTCTAAGTGTGATATGTGTAAGTTCCAGCATTCATTTGTCTGCTCATGAACATTCTGATGCTGTTCATTATATGAATGAATTGATCTGTTATGTCTAGGTTTATGTGCTATATGAATGTTTCATAGCGCGATGCTATGATAAATGTTTGGTAAGCTCAGATATTTACATGTCTACAGCATGAATTACTATTTAATTGATTTAAGTACTTTTCGTACAAACTTGTAAAGTCCTACGGGCAATAGGGGTGTAGTTAAACTAACTCACCTAATGAAATAAGAAATTAAAAAGTGTATAAATAATACACTATGGAGAAGTGCTAGGGCACTATAGTATGGTTAATTAAAAACACACATAAAGAAATAAATATAAAGACTTACGGGCAATAAGGGTTCCACCGTGGGACGATTCATATGAATGTCGCCTGTGGGGAACTATAAGAAAGATGGTAATGAAACCACTAAGGCGTACCGCCCCTCCAACATAGTGGTAGAGGTTTTTCTCAGATCCTATGAGGATATCAGGGCTGTGGAGGTCGATGTTCTAAGGTTGCTCCTTAGACCCTCCTAGTCAGCGTGCTAATAATCATCGGTGCTGCCATAAACAGAGCTCTAAACTAGAAATCAAATAGAGAATAAACAATCAATAAAATGATAAAAATCATAATTGAGCATAACCAAAGTTTACACTAGAGTAATGTAAATTCGGTTAGAATATGTGAATAGTACCTCGTTAGGATAAAGTGAATAGTAACCAGTTAGGGTAATTATTACTATTCATCGAACAAAGGTCAAAGTCATGATTCATGGTGAATAGTATGATTTATGGTGAATAGTACTATTCATAGGAAATTGAGTTTTAGTGTTTTTGAATCAATATGATTCTTACTATGTATGTTTGAACTTACTGAGCCTGTTAGCTCATCAGTTTGTTCATGTTGCAAGTAAGAAACCTATCCAGTAGATTTCTGAATGGCGGCAGGATGCGAGCGTGTCAAAGGGATAGGGAATCCACTGTGGATATGGTCCTGCTATAACTTTTCCACTGAGCGTTGAAAAAAGAGACATGTATTGCAAAAAGATTTGAATTATGTATTGTGTATAAACTATGTTTGTACTTTTAAAAGTGACAAACATAGTTCAGTTTAATTATGTTATGTTTACAAACAAGAAAAAGTATTTAAAAAAAAAATGATTCCAAATTTCCCAAAGGGTTTAAAGGAAAGAAAAGAATTTAGGCGACTCGACGAAGTTCACGAGCTATTTCAGTCAGCTAAGGAGCTTGATTATAATAGTTTCGGTGGACCGAGGTCGGGGGCTCCACACTCAGCCCTTCTCCACCGAATTTTCTACAGCCATAATGGAGGGAAAATAAAAAATGGCATGGTGTAAGGTGATGGAATGGTGATGGAAAAGGACTTGTAATTTAATGGGTTTTTGCGTCCTTTTTCGCCATTTTTTTATTCATGCATTTTGGGGTTTTCATCAGCCTAAAACCAGCTAGTTTTGTAGCTAGTATCCATGGTTTTTGGGGTTGAAAAGTTTCATCTATGTTGCTCTCTTTGCGGTCCAGTTTTCTACTGCGGTTTTCGATCCTTTCTCGGTAGTACCCTAGTTTTCATTCGGAAATCAGATTTTCTGAATCTGATTTTTACATTGATGATTTCTAGTTGGTTTATACTGTCTAAGAACCCATTCTACATAAATTTACTATTTATTTCCTATACTATGGTTGTGTCTACACTATGTCATCCTTTCACATGCAAACTGAGGCGTTTATGGGTGAAATTTCAGACACAGTCTCTCTTGACTAATTTGGATATGTTGATTTCATTTTTATCAGTCTTATGTCCATCCGGGGTCATCTGGACCATTTTTAGGATCTGTGTGACCCCACCTCGAAAAATATGTCAGGTGCCTGGTTGACTAACTTTGGCATCTTGAGTCTAAATATATCAGTTTCGGGGTGAGTAAAGATCATCTTGACCCTCTTCCCGATACTGTGTATTTCTCAAACTAAAATTCTCATTTTTATGCTTAATCGATCAGATTGAGCCTACTGACCGTTAATATATCAGTTTTAAGTCAAATTAAGGCTGTCTTGGGTAGTAACTTAACACTGCATTTTTTTACTATTCACTACTTTCTATTCTAACTAACTAGCCTGAGTGTTTTGACTCTGATTTTGTCAGTTTCTGGATGAGATAAGGTCATCTGGACCATTTTCTCAGTATTGTACCCTACTAGGGTTTCTGTCGCTATTGCGCTCGGATGTTCGGCCTGAACATTCTGGTGATCTGCTCACCAGTCTTGTGTCAAGAAATGGTCATTTGAACCAGTTCCCTGATACTACATATTTCACACATTTATACACATAATAGGGTGAACCAGATCCATTGCAGGTTACTTCCTTTCACTTTATGAATAGAAATAAACAATACTGTACCTGTTTAATCTATTCACTTGGAAATTATATTGTATTTTTCAACTTAATTACTCATTGCATAGTAATTAGGTTTCATGCATTTTAAGGGTCTGCACAGCAACTTTTTTTTTGCTCATTACATGGCCTCTTACACGGCCTCCTACACGGGCGTGTACCAGTGAGCCTTGCTCAACACGGCCGTGTCTTGGAACAGAATCATTTTATCGATTGGTACACGGCCTCTTACAAGACCGTGTACCTGGGCGTGTCACACTCTATGGCCATGTACACCAACATGGCCTCTGACATTTCAACAACCTGATCAGTACACGATTACTTACATGGCCGTGTACTTGACCGTGTTCACCTACCTGGCTATGTTTACTCACACGACCTCACGCACGTACACAGTACTAACGGTACACGGCCACTTACACGGCTGTGTGCATGACTATGTTCACCTATGCGGTCATGTGCAGTTGTACGACCATTTTCACTCGTACAGTCTGGGTAGTACATGGCCACCTACACGGCTATGTGCTGTGTACATGCCTGTGTTCTTCAATTTTTCACTAAAATGCATCAAATTATTCCTCAATTTCTCATTAAATGAAAATTAAGTTACAGGAATGGGGTAGTCCTTACATTCCTAGCAAATTCTGAGGATGCAAATAAATGTGTAGCTCTGAAATCAAACAAAACTAGTGCAGTGGAGTTGGTGATAGAAAGCTGAGTTGTCACCACTGTCGAGGTTCCAGCCTCTGCATCCTCTCGAGTGATGGCGTAGATCCTTTCTTGAGCTTCTAGTGCCTCCAGTCTACCCTGAGCAATTGATGGACCCTCAATCCAAGTCTGGACGACATGCAGCTGACTATTAATGGCGCAGGCTTAGCCTTGTTGATTCTGCAGGTTTGAGCAGCAATTCTTGGCATAGTGGCCTTCTTTGCCACAGATGTAGCAGCCACCGGTTCCTAGGCGGCATTCTCAGAGATGGTTTTTTTCCACACTTTAGACAAGGCAGGTATGGATTGCCATTTCTTCCTCGATTATTTTTCTTCTGAGGGAAGTTCCTCTGCTACCCTTGGTTGTTCGAATTCCCTTTCTTTTTATTGTTGGGGTGGGATTGTCTGTTATTCTCGCTGTTTCCCACACTTTGCCTTTTGTGCTGAAATTTAGAGTGCTGTCTACCCTTGGTCGATTTCACCTAGTTCTTTTCTTCTATCTTGGCCTTGAAGAGTTGAGCCTTTCACTCCTTGTCCTGGGCCAACCAATATTCTGCTCGGATGGCTCGGCTAACACACTCTGCTACTGTTGCGGGCCCGTGGCTACCGCTGCAAACTTGGATGGTGATATCTATCCTGAACATTTTTAGCATCCTTCAGACCTTTTCCTTCTAGGTCGGTACTAAGTCTAGGCAGAGTTGAGCCAGTTGCTCAAACTTCCTCATTGCCTCCATGATAGTCATGTTGCCCTGGTGCAGATTGTTAAACTCGTCCTGCTGGGCTACTAGGGCTTCGTCATTGAAATACATCTCCGTGAACTCGATGATGAAGTCTACCCAGTTCATCTCGTTAACGTTTCTTCAGATGGCCACGGTCTTCCACCATTGGCATGTCCCCTTGCATAAGGCAAGAGATGCACACAATACTTTTTCCATTTCTGTCAGTCCTACAAGGTCTAAGATGACCTGGACATCAGTCAACCAATCGTCGGCTTCGATGTGGTTCATAGTCCTTCAAATTCTGGCACTTTCATGCGCTTGAATCGCTCGTATAGGTTGCCTTCTCTATGAGCTAGCACAAGAACGTTCACTGGTGTGGGAGCAGTAACAGCCGATGGTGCTGGCGTTGTCTGGACTGGTGGGATTGCTTGCTCTGTGGGGGTGTCTGGGGCTATTAGTGCTGCTTGAACTAGCACTTCTACTGATTATGGGGCCTGAGGTTGTCAGTCCAGTCTTTCCCTCAGCTGAGTGAGTTCTTGCTGTTGGGTCTCCATCATGGCTCGCATGGCAGCGAGCTGCGCCATTAGCGCGTCTTCTCGGGTGGCCTGATTAGTCTGAGCTCTTGTTCTTGCCATCGCTTCCTATGTAACCCTATCACACAGCGGGAGAGAAAACATAAGTCTTTTAAACTCTGTACTTGGGACTTGTATCACACATTTTTTTCTTTACTTAACAATCTTACTTAACATCATAGATATAAATATACGTATTATATCTTTATTTTCTTTTCTTATTCTGTGATGTTCAATACAATTGCCGCATTGTATTGAAACATCGTCTGAGTGCCAGGAACCGTCCTGCACTTTTTGTCTCACTACTGACATGTGTGGAAACTCATCAATTTTAGGCCCTCTGGGTGAAACTATGCTGCTTTTCATAATGTATTACACAAAATATATATATACATTCAAAACTCTAGTTCAGCGGGAGTGATACATATTTCCCAATATACGATCCCATAAGTATATTTAGCTAAGTCTGGCGGGGAAAGCTACTGTTCCCCTCCATATATTTACATAACAAAAATTCCCATGGAAAAGGGTTACTACTACTCGGAGGACACTCCTGACTCGGCATCAGACATCATCTCGTGCTCATTGTCACTAAGTGGGAACTCTTTTGGGTCCTTCTCCTCATTTCCCCAGACAATACTGCCTTTGTCGTCACTGGCAATGATGACTTGGGGCTCATACATCCCCATCCACTCATCGTCGCTGAAGTGATCAGGGATTTCCTCCCCCTTATCATCATCTTCTTCTAATAGGTGCTCAGGAGACAGAGGGCCTGGTTCGGGGTCCTCCATCGGTTCCCCATCACCCTCGGGTACTACTAGCTGGTGTGCAACCACGAACTCTTCGTCGGCCAGTTGGGGTGCTGCGTCCGACGAGTCACCCTCCATGTTAACTGTTGTTACAAAACCTTCGCCAGTTGTAGGGTTGAGTGCCACTCTCTCGATTTCTACTATATTCCAGGCAAGGTGCCTTAGGTCTTTGTGTTGTAAAGTGTAGGGAACAAGGTCCCTTATGTACCATGGTGTCCCTCTCCATAGTAAGTCAGCTACTTCTGCAAAAGGTTGGTCCAAAAGGATGTAGGGAAGCATCGCATCCATGAACCTCTGACAGTAGTACGCCATGGTCTCTCCCTTATAGATATCCCAGATGTCAGAGAGGACCAGGTACCGCCTCTCATGCATGTCATCCCAAATCTCTATCTCATGCTGGTTCAACGCTATCACAAAGGTCACGCCAGAACTTGGCCCACTACGATGTCAGATCCTTGATCCTACGTCGTTTGTTCCACCAGGCAAATCTAGCCCCTCCAATCTACTACTAGCTAATACCACCTATACGCGAGGTGGGATATGGCACACTTCGAAAATAACCTCCAAATGATGGATCCAATATGGGAGTTCACTTAAGTGACGACCATGGTATATGTCTGGTCGCATGGCGGCAAAAGCTAGGCTCGCTTAATGATCTTCTTGTACTTGGCTGGGCTCAACCGGTACGGCCGTTATCTCCTATTATAATTCAAACATTAGCTTATATGTTAACTCTGAAGGAAAAACAAAAACTAACTTACTTGGATAGATGAGGCAGGCGTACGGCGATGTGAGGTGGGTGGCATGATATCGCTCTAATATCAACTGTGACGTCCTGTGCCCTTAATGGCTCAAACCGTCACTTAAAAACTACTACTTAAACTGATACTTATACTTTCTTGCAAACCATTAATACTTACTTAAAACTTATTAACTTAGATACCTTAATTTTAGGGAATTTTTTTTATATGCATACGTATTTGCTATTCACGTATGTATACTATTAAAATACAGAGATTGCACCATAGGAAGTTCAATTATACATACATACTTATAATACTATTTAACTACTGTTCAAAAATACTATTTACTATTATTATTCAAAAATTCTGTTTAACTATTACTATTTAAAGGTACTATTTAATGGTTACGATTCAAAAATACTATTTAACTGGTACTATTCAAAATACTGATTACTTAAGCTGTGCAAAGATTAACTCGCGTTGTATCCATAACCTCGCCGACACATCCATCTCCGCCGCCGTCATCGCCCATTAATGATTGTATCATAGGTTGCTTACCTACAGCATAAATGTACACTATGAGCTTTATGCCCAGTAAGTATAATATGTTAACCGCAAAACATGTTTAAAATATAGTACATACTTAAAATCATATAAGCATGTCAAGTATCAACATATACCACATATCACATACCATATTATCACATATCATATCATCATATATCATGTCATTGAATACAAAACTTCACATATTACATGCATAGCAGAAACATTGTGTACTAAATGCATCTTACTATAACTAGAAGCATAGTGAACTATAACTAATGCATACTGTGAACCATGCATGATCTGGTTATGTTCATTTATGCTTCAATGTTCTTTTTCTTTCTCTTGTGTACTTAAGGCCCGTGTGTCAGTACCGAATGCACACAGACCATCGGTAACACCCGTGGTCACTAAAAAACGAAGAGCCATCAACGGATGCTCAACTTACTTTAACTTGAAAAACCTCTTCAATTGAAAAGGGCGGTATGACATGCTTATTAAATTCTGACTGATTTAACTATTCTGGCCATATGCTTTTCTAAGCTGTCCCTGTTACTATGCGACAGGGATATATGGCATCTAACTTGTTCTTTCCTCAATCTACGCGATTATGAATTATATGCTCTTCTACGTGTTGTGCACAATTGTGCATAAATGCATACTTAAAATACTGTAAAAACCATCATTTAAGTTCATTTTATTCATGCTATAGGCGGAGTTGTACTTACCTAGTTGCAAGCAACTCATACTCTCACCTCTATCAGATTATAGGTAACCACCTTTCAACATAATGTACTCCGTTAACACCTTTGCTGAGTCACTAATACTGTTAGTGACTAAAGCAGATAAAATCGTTTGGTACCGATTGCCATCGGTACTAACTCACTCTCTATTCAGAGTTTGATTCTCTAGGCATGTTTAATTAATTTATTACCCCATAAATTAATTACAGTGTTCTTAGGTCACTTTTGCCATTAATGACTATAACTTGTGTTCTATATGGTACCGAGGCCCATTGGTACCCTACTGGTCTACTTTGGGAATTTGGTATTTACTGTCTATCGTGTTTGATTAATTGTCTAGTTGACAAATTAATCATCGTTCCTCATCATTTCGTTCAAACTCGGTCATCAACTGGTTGACCGACCAGTCAACTAACCGGTTATCTCGCGTGTCGTTAACTAGGTAGTCTACCAGATCACTATTGCTTGTTTGGTGTGGCAGCCTACCGGGCTACCCACACTATTTTAGTTATTTTTGAAAATCATTTGGGTTGACTTATAAAATTCTTAGGGAAAATTATGTGTTTTGAAATCGTCCCCTTATCACCCCATTGGAAGGTGGGAGCGTTTTATTAAAACCATGTCTTTATTTTAAACAATGTAAAATACATTTCGGTGTTTCATTTAAAAGATGGTTTTAAACCACTTACTAAAACCGTTTTAAAAACTTGTTTGAAACAACTTAGTTTGTAAATTTGACGAACATAAAATTTTTCATCCTCGACGAGATGAACGATTCTTGTGTTCATCTCGAAGCTCAACTCTAGCTTGAGTGGGTTTTAATCTTACTAAACCCGTGGCCTGTTTGTGCCCAGTTTTTGTAAAAATCCTAGTTTTATATTATTTTGAAAACGGCTCTGTTTGAGGCCTGAAATGGCCAAATTTTTAGTCGTCTTAAAGATTTCGACGAGATCTACAACTTTTATGTTGAGCACGAGATCTGATTCTGACTCTAAGTGGTCTATTTTTAACAAAATCTGAGACTATTTCCAGTGCTCGAATTCTTGGTCCTAGTTTTGGACACCAAATCAAAACCACTCGGAAAACCTATGTTAGTGTCGTTTTTGGCCTGTGACATCCTGTGCCCTTAGTGGCCTGAACCGTCACTTAAAAACTACTACTTGAACTGATACTTATGCTTTCTTGCAAACCATCAATACTTACTTAAAACTTATTAACTTAGATACCTTAATTTTAGGGGATTTTTTTTACATGCGTACGTATGTATACTATTAAAATACAAAGACTACATCATAGGAAGTTCAATTATATATACATACTTATAATACTGTTTAACCATGTACTATTCAAAAATATTGTTTGTCTGTTACTATTCAAAATACTATTTAATAGTTATTATTTAAAAATACTATTCAACTATTACTATTCAAAATACTATTTATCGATTACTATTCACAAGTACTGTTTAACTGACACTATTCAAAAATATTGATTACTTAATCTGTGTGGAAGATTAATTCACGGTGTATCTATAATCTCGCCTCACATCCACCTCCGCCGCCATCATCACCTATTGTGGTTTAAGCCATAGGATGCTTACCTACAGCATAAACACACTTCGTGAGCTTTACGCCCAGTAAGTACAACATGTTAACCGCAAAATATGTTTAAAACATAGTACATACTTAAATCCTCATAAGCATGCCAGGTATCATCATATACCACTTAAACATATCACATACCATATCATCATATATCATATCATCACATATCATCACATAATATATCATTAGATACAAAACTTCTTATATTACATGCATAGTAGAAACATCGTATACTGAATGCATCTTACTGTAGCTAGAAGCATAGTGGACTAATGCATATGTATGATCTGGTTATGTTCATTTATGCTTTAATGCTCTTTTTCTTTCTCTTGTCTACTTAGGGCCCGTGTGCCAGTACTGTGTACGCACAGACCATCGGTAACGCCCATGGTAAGAAAAAAAAAAACTGAAGAGCCATCAACGGATGCTCAACTTTGCCTTAACTTACTTTAACTTGAGAACCTCTTTAACTGAAAAGTTCGGTATGACACGGTTACTAAATTCCATCTTATTTATCTATTCTAGCCACATGCTTCTCTAAGTTGTCTCTAATCCTACGTGGCAGAGATATATGGCATCTAACTTGTTCTTTCATCGATCTACTTAATTGTGAAACTATCTACTCTTATACATGCTGTGCAACAACGTGTGCATGGCATATGTACTTAACATACTATAAAAACATCGTTTTAAATTCATTTCATTTATGCCATAGGCGGAGTAGTACTTATCGAGTTGGCACGTAAACTCGTACTCTCGCCTTTATCCAATTTATAGGTAACTACCTGTCAACATAATGTTTCTCATCAATACTTTTACTGAGTTACTAATACTATTAGTGACAAAAGCAAATAAAATCGTTTGGTACCAATTACCGTCGGTACAACTCACTCTCTTTCTCAGCATTTGAATCTCTAGACGTGTTTAATTAATTTATTGTCCCATAAATTAATTACAATGTTCTATGGTCACTATTACCATTAGTGACTGTATCTTGTATTGTAGTATTGTTAGAAAATGCCCTAAGCATGAGATACATATTGATGTATTTATTTTGAACTGGACAATAAAATTATATGTAGAGGTTATTTATTACATTGCTGTTTATCTTTATTCTATTTACATGTTAAAGTAAATGTAAGTAAATATGGCTCATTGACTGCTTGTGTTCAAACTACTATAACGTTGTATGCATTGGACTTTTGTATGTGAGAAGATAATGTTCTAAAGTAAGCAGTCTAAACTAAGGTCTGTAGTCTATGGGGTTAGATCGAGCATCTAACTCATGTTAAGACTATTATATTGTCTAAAGCTATAGTGGGGATGGTTTGTCTTGACTATCTGGAGCATTGACTCCCAAGTAGAGACATAGATATGTTGCTTGGTGGTGACATATTAGACCGGGACTAAAGCGTATTGATCTACGAAGTTCACTTTGAGTGGATCAATCTGCTTTTGACGTTCATTGTGCAGTAACCTTAATCCTGAGTGAATGGACTACTTCATGTATATGACTTGTGTACTTTGATGTTCCAATGGCTAAAGCGTCTCAGAGGTAGTAAGCTTATAGACCGGTTCGTTGGGTGCTTGACTTGTATACGATGAAGGGTTTGTTTACAAATATCGGAATCATAGCTCTAATAAGGAGTTAAGGGTATCCTCTTAAAGGCATTATACTGGATGTGAAAATGGACAAGGCCTTGGGTCGTCTGCTGGGCGGATGACTTCTTATTCACATATGGTGAATAATCATTTTCTTATTCAGTAGTATAATGGAACTTTAAGATAGCCTGATCAGTAGGATTAAACGGAATTTGACCTAAGGCTGATCATGGATATCATATGAGGGTTCTGTATACATGACAAGGTCATTAGACAATAGCTTGTCACAGGCTTACGTAATACGGTATATAATTGGGAGTTCAGTTTCAGGTTTATAGTGGTATGACTCTGAAATTAGTAATCATATGATTGAGTTGTTCGGTATAGAATGATGATCATATGGAATCACGGGAGCCCGATTATATATGTCCAATAGGTCCCTCTACTAGCTCCACATAATTCCTTAACGGTTGGCAAATTATTTGTGTAGGCTTATTAGCTAGTTGATTATGCATGGATGGTGTTGACATAGGATAAGGATGATGAACAAGATTATCTTCGGTTGAATTCGGATTTTGTTTTTGGATAATAGAGTACACAATTATTCGAACTCCAAATAAAGTTGCTATGATTTTATTTGAGATTGGATTCGAACTCCAAAAAGTTGTGGATTTTGAAATTTGAATTTTGAAATTTGAAATTTAAATTTTGAATTTGAAATTTGAATTTGAAATTTAAATTTGAAATTTAAAATCTGAAATTTGAAATTCAAATTTTGAATCACAGTCCAAGTGGAATTCGAATTCTTTGTGGATAATTCCACAAGGTTAGAATTCAAATTTGAGTTGGATTATAGTGAGGAAAATCTTGTTTGAATCCTACATGAATTTTGAATCCCAATCCGAACTAACTTGGTCAAAAATTGTTGTAGAAAATCCTCCTAGATATTTTTGGTTTTTATGGATAACGATGCAGGGAAAATTCAAGTTTCAATCCCAGTTGAATTTGGATTCTCTCCTCCCTAGATTGGTCGAAATTTTGAGGAAAAATCTCAAGGAAATTTTTGGTTTTTTATGGATAAGGATGAGATAAAATTCAAGCTAGAAAATCCTATTTGAATTTTCATTCTTTCCATCACATTATGGTCGAAAATTTTGTGGATATATCCTAGTGAATTTTGGAATTTTTGTGGATAAATGGGGAGATAAAATTCAAGTTAAAATCCTGTTTGAATTTTGAATGCAAAAATCTAAAAGGTGGCCGAATTTTTTTAGGGGATAAGGCCTTGAAAAATTCGATTTTTGTGAGTGGATAAGGGAGAAAATCTTCTCCTAATCCAATTCAAATTCTAAAGAATCACCTCATGCAAGTCTATAAATATAGGTCCTGCCACTCTAGTTCTCTCAGACTACAGACTCACAGGTGAGCAAGCTTATTGTTGCACAACTCACCGTGACAATAAGTTCTTTAGAGATTTGGGTAGTCGGAAGAAGACTAGCAGTGCTAGCATATTGGTCGAGAAACTGAGTGCCCACACACTCTACCATCCGAGAATTGGATAATAGTAGAGAAGGCTAGTTGGTTGAAGCCCTCCAGTCATTTTCCTAGTACAGTTGGCGTCCTCTTGAGGTATGAGTTTTATTGTTGTTAATTTATTGTATATGGCATCGTGAGATATTTAACGATCTTGAAAAATTTTTATTGTTCCGCTGCACCGCTCTAATGCATTTTTACTGATTTTATTCCTACAAGTATGGTACTGAGGTCTATCGGTACCTTATTACTCTATTTGGGGATTTGGTGTCTAACTTCTATCGTGATTGATTAATCGTCTTCTGGATAGATTAATCATCGTTCCTCACAGTATCATTCAAAACACGGTCCATGACTGGTTTACCGATCAGTCAATTGACCGGTTACCTCGTGCGTCATTAACTAGGTGGTCTACTGGTTTAATATGTGTAAACTTGGTGTACTAACCGACCGGGTCACTTTGCTTGTTTGGGTGTGGTAGCCTACTGGGCTACCCATACTGTTTTAGTCATTTTTTTTAAAATTGTCTTGGTTGCCTTATAAAATTTTTATGGGGAAAATTACGTTCCTTAAAACCATTCCCTTATCACCTAGTTGAAAGGTGGGGGATATTTTATGAAAACCATATTTTATTTTTTTAAAAGATTAGAACACATTTTGGTGTTTGTATTAAAAGGTGGTTTTTAAACCATTTTCGAAAACTATTTTGAAACTTGATCGAAACGACTTAGTTTGTAAATATGGCGAACATAAAATTTTTCATCCTTAATAAGATGAACAATTCTTGTGTTCACCTCGGAGCTTAAATCTAACTGGAATAGGTCATAATCTTACTAAACTCGTGGCCATTGTGCCCAGTTTTTTGTAAAAATTCTAGTTTTACATCCTTTTAAATACGACCCTGTTTGAGGCCTGAAACGGCCAAATTTTTAAAACATGCATAGGTCGTCTTAAAGGTTTCGACGTGTTTTACAACTTTCATGTTGAGCCCGAGATCTGGTTCAGACTCTAAGTGGTCCATTTTTAACAAAACCCGAGACTGTTACTAGTGCTCAGATTCTTGGTCCCAGTTTTGACACCGAATGAAAATCACTCGAAAGACCTATCTTTGTATCGTTTTTTGCCAAAATCTATTTGAATGCAAAAATGACCGTAATGAAATTTTCTTAAAACTCGGTGTTTCACCAAATCCTAAATTCAGATTCTAACTTGGTCAAAATTACCAAAACCCATGGCCTTTCCTGGGGACAGATTGTGTCTAGCCATCCTTAAAACAAAACGTTCATGCTAACACGTGTACACTTCCATTCATAAAAATGTAAACACAACCACACCACTGCAAACTTAAAAATTTCAAAATAAACTTATTACAACCCATTTACATAAACAAATACACATAAATCTCTTGATCAAAAGCTTAAAAACAACTAACCACAAAAGGGAGGGTTTTTTGGTTTTACCTTAGGTGCCAGGAATCAAGCACAAACATGAGACAAGGCTTGAGTGACCAAACAGCCACGTAATTCTTGGTGAAAAAGGGGTCGGTTTATGCTAGCAAGACGCCAAAAATTTTCTCTTTAATATCAAACCAAAACCAAAACTAGAAAAACACAAGGATGGTTCCAAAAACTTACCCTTGCAAACCCTTGAAGTGGCTTGGAATGAAACCTCCTAACACAAGCTTGAGAAGGCTGATTTTTGGTAAATTCTTGGCTGTGTTTTTGGCTTGAAAATGGAGGGCTTTAGGGGTAGGAGTAGTCAGCTGTAGCAAAAAAGAAGAGAGAAGGAGTTGTGGCTTTGGCGATGTGAAAAAGGAAAGAACAAAGGCCTAAGGTGTGATCACCCTTTTATAGAAAAACCTAAGCAAAAATTAACCAACCTTAAGCTTGATTAATCAAGCCAATCTTAAGCTAACTTGGGGGAAAATTTCTACCCACTCTAGCCCTTGGGAGCCGTGGACCTGCGTGCATTGAAGGAGGGGATGAATTAAAAACTTTTTGTTCGATGGCATGTGATGGAATGGTGACATTTTTTATTCACATTGTGTCATAGCTTGTCCCATTTTTTATTTCTACTTTTCCCACTCTTTAGTGCTGTGTTTGGCGGCTGTGTAAGCTGCTTGCCCATGATTTTCTAGGGAGAATTCATCTGCAAAGTCATCTCTTCGCAGTCTAATTTCTGTCGTTTGGTATTTGACCCTTTTTCGGCAATGTTCTAATTTTCACCTGGAATTGGATTTTCTAAATCTGATTTTTATACTGATGATTTCTAGTTGGTTTATACTGTCTAAGAGCCCATTCGTACTAGTTTACTATTCATTTCCTATACTGTGGTTGTGTCTACACTGTGTTGTACTTGAACACGCATATCGAGGTGTTTTCACGTAAAATTTTCAACATAGTCTCTCTTGAGAAATTCGGATGTGTTGCTTTTAATTTTATCAATTTTACATCTATCCAGGGTCGTCTGGACCAGTTTTTGGGATCTGTGTGACCCTGTCTTGAAAAACGTGTCAAGTGCCCGATTGACTAATTTTGGTGTCCTGAGTCTAAATATATCAGTTTTGGGGTGAGAAAAGGTCGTCTTGACCCTTTTCCTGATACTGCGTATCTCTCAGACAAAATTTTACATTTTGTGCTCAAACTGACCAGATTAAACCTACTGATGGTTACTATATCAATTGTAGGTCAGATTAAAGCTGTCTTGGACATTAATCTAGCATTGTGTTTTTCACTATTCACTATTCACCGTTTCCAGCTTAAATGACTAGTCTGAGTGTTCTGACTCTAATTTTGTCAGTCTCTGGGCGAGAAAAGGTCATTTGGACGATTTTCTCAATACCGTACCCTTGCTAGGGTTATTTATCGCTATTGTGCAGAGATGTTCGGTCCGAGCATTTTGGTGATCTGTTCACTAGTCTTGTGTCAAGAAATGATTGTCCGGACCAGTTTCCTGACATTGCATGTCTCATATACTCATACATATAATAGGATGGACCGGGTTTACTGTCGGTCGCCCCTTTCACTGTATGAATAGTACTTAAACAGTACCGTACCTATTTAACCTATTCAACTAGAAAATATATTATATTCTTCAACTTAATTACTCATTGTATAGTAATTAGGTTTCACAAATCATGAGAGTCTTTTCAACAGCTCTCAGCTCAATACACGGGCTCTTACACGAGCTTGTATAAGGCAACATGGCCATGTACTAGTTGAAATTTCTCAACATAATCATGCTCTGAAACATGGCCTTTTACATGTTCATTAACCCGAGCAGTACACAGCCACTAACAAGGTCGTGTACCTGACCGTGTTGCACTACACGGTCATATTCACTCACACAGCTTCTAATACTTCAACAGTCCGAACGGTACACGGTTGTCTACAAGGTCGTGTACCTGACTGTGTTCTTTACATTCACCCTAAAAGACACTAATTTATTCCAAAATTCATTCCTCGAACTTTCATTAAGTAGTACTTAGGTTACATGAACGGGGCGGTCTTTACAATCTACCCCTCTTACAAAAATTTTCGTCATCGAAAATTAGAATAAATTAGGGAAGTCCCTTTTCATATCCTCTTCCCGTTCCCATGTAACTTCTTCTATATTATGGTTCCACCACAATATTTTTTCAAGCAAAATAACTTTATTCCTAAAGACTTATTTTCCTAAGAAAAAATTTGCACGAGTTTTTTTTTCATGTGTCAAATCTGCGTGGACTTCTACTGGCTCTTGACTTAACACGTGAGAGTTATTCGGCACGTACTTCTTTAGCATTGAGATGTAGAAGACGTTATGTACTGAAGCTAATTCGGAAGGGAGTGCTAACCGGTAAGCCACCTTCCCGACTCTTTCGATGATATCAAAAGGTCCTATATATCTAGGACTGAGCTTTCGTTTCTTCCCAAAGTGCATCACCCCCTTTCATGGGTGCCTCGTTGAGAAAAATTAAGTCTCCTCCTTGAAACTTGAGGGGTCTGCGACATTTGTCTACGTAGCCCTTCTGGCAACTGTGCACCGTCTCTAGCCTCTCTCTTATAATCTTCACGTCTGTCATTGTATCTTTAAAAAAATCTGTGCTAGTAAGCTGTTTCTCTCTGGTCTCATGCTAGTGAACCGGAGATCAGCATTTCCTTCCATAGAGTGCCTTATATAGTGCCATCCCGATCAAGGAATGGTAGCTGTTATTTTATGAGAACTCGATCAATGCTAGCTTCTAGTCCCAATTTCCCTTAAAGTCTAGGACACAAGCTCTCAGCATATCTTTTAATGTCTAAATGGTTCTCTCAGACTGACCGTCAATCTGAGGATAAAAAGTTGTGCTGAACTTCAACTTAGTACCTAATGAAGCTTAGATGCTCCGCCAAAACTTAGAAGTGAAGCGCCTGTCGTAATCTGAAATGATTGATTTTGGTGCTCCGTGTAACCTTACTGTCTGAGCCACATACATTTCTGTCGACTTTTCTACCGAGTAGTTTAGCTTCATAGCTAAAAATCGAGCAAATTTTTATCAATCGATCCACAATTACCTGGATTGTGTCATTGTCGCCTGACATCCTCGGCAATTCGACCACGAAATCCATCGTAATTTGTTCCTATTTCCACTTAGGCAGCTCGATTTTCTATAGTTCTCTTATTGGCCGTCGATGTTCTACTTTAATCCTTTGACACATGAGGCACCAAGTAATGAACTCGATGATATCGTTCTTTGTTTTAGGCCACCAAAAATTCTCCTTTAAGCCTTTGTACATCTTATTTGCCCCTGGTTGTATAGAATAGGGTGTTTCATAAGCCTCTGAAGGGATTCGTCTTTTGAGTTCTTCAACCTTTGGAACACACACTCTATCTCTGTAATAGAGTATGCCGTCCTTAAAGACTCCAAACTCGGAATTTCGGTCCTCTGCAGCCTCCTTTCTGAGCTTGATTAGGGACGAATCAAAGGCTTAACCGGCCTTGATTTCTTCTAAGAGTGTCGATTGGAGGGTCATTTCAGATACCGTCCCCATTAAAATCTCAATTTCGTTGCTACGTAGCTCCTTTTTGTAATGCTCTCGACAAAGCACTGATAGTCATAAGCGACGCAGAGTGCTTTCTACTCAGCGCATTGGCCACCTTATTGGCCCTTCCTGGATAGTAAAGGATCTTATAGTCGTGATCCTTAACCAGTTCCTCGTTGCCTCATAGTAAGCTCTTTCTGTGTAAAGATGTACTTGAGGCTCTGGTGGTCCATATAGATCTCATACTTGATGCCATATAGGTAGTACCTCTATATCTTAGCATGAAACTACTGCTGTTAGCTTCAGATCGTGCTTAGGGTAGTTCTTCTCGTGGTCCTTGAGTTGTCGTGGAGCATACGTGACTACTTTCCCACTCTGCATTAACATGACTTCTAACACGATCTTGGATGCATTGCTATAAATCGTGAAGTATCCCTAACCATCATCTAGATTGCTCAGTGTTGGAGTGCTCGCGAGTCTCCGTTTAGCTCTTGAAAGTTCTATTCACACTCATCGATCCACTAATACCTCTTTCCTTTTTTGGTAAGCACTGAAAGTAGAGCAGCTAGCTTCGAAAACCTTCAATGAAGCGCCGGTGATATCCTACTAAGTTTAGGAAACTGTGGATTTTCGTCACGTTTCCTCGGAGTTGGTCACACGTTAACTGCCTCAATTTTTGCCAGGTTGATGGTTACTCCTTCCTTGGAGAACTTGGCATACAGCTGATGGTCCTTTAATATGTGCGATACTATCCTTAAATGTTCTTCACGCTCCTCCTTTTGTCTTGGAGTATAATAGTATGTCATCGACGAACATGATGACAAACTTATCCCCAAAAGTCCTTGAACACCCGGTTTATTAAGTCCATGAAGGCTACTCTGGAGTTTGTCTATACTAGCCTCGTCATCACTGGCTATAATGACTTGAGGCTCATACATCTCCATCTATTCTCCTTTGCTGTGGTAGTCGGAGGTCTCCTTCTCTTCATTACCATCCATCATCTCATCCTCGAGATGGGAATTAGGAAGGTCCTCTTCATCATTGTCATTAATCTCCACTTCGAGGAGGTGTTCCAGAGACGAAGGGGTCGGTTCGGGCTCTTCCATGGGTTCCTCTGACGTCCTTAAGCACTTTTAGCAGATGCTCGGCCTTGGTTTCATCATGAGCCTCCTTCAACATGTGTTGTAGAAGTCCATATCCGTTCCTCACAGTGCACAACATACGTTAAAATTGTGTCACCGGACATCGGTTGTAATCTCTCAATCCGATGAACAATTATTTTATATCCGTAACTCTTAGGGAACTTAGGCGATTTCACTTCCCCACTTGCTAGTTTATTGGACTCCTTCCAGTGATTTGCTCGATCGTGGTATGGCAAAACTTGACCCAGTTAAGAGCTCATCTTGGCCACAAGAATCCCAAAACACCCGAGAGTATCTTCTTAAGAGATATCGACAGTCAATAGGACTCAGTTATCCTAATCAATGGCATATAATCGGGGAATCATTTTGATAACGTGAAACCAATCCTGACATTCTCATGGAGTGTAGGAATACTGTTTGCCACTCAAAACTTAGTAAACAACCAGCCTTGAAGATCGATACAACTCAGCCAGCAATCTATGTTCCTACTCAGAGCAGTCCTTTAGCACTGCACGGTTATGATTTGTAGTCAGTGCACATCCTTGGCATTCCGTCCTCTTCATCATGATTAGTATGAGTGCTCCCTAGGGTGAACAGCTCGATCGAACAGATCCCTTGTTTATTTAGTCCTTTGGCTGGGCTTAGAGCTCCTTTAGCTCTGTAGGGCCTATTCCATATGGGGCCTTGGAGATGGGGGGCTAATCCCGATAGTTTTTCAGTCTCGAATGATATCTCGTGCTCTAGAGGGAGTTCTGGAAGATCTTCTGGAAGTACTCCCATGAATTTCCTAACCATCGACACGTTCTTAGATCCTATCTCTATTTCTTGAGTCTTATCTACCACGAATGCTAGGAGGCCCGTGCATCCATTGGGTAGCATCTTGTGAGCCTTCACTATTGAGATCATCGTCTTTGGTTGCTCCAGTGACAAACCCTTGTAGATGAACTTTTCACACCTGATCGGTCCAAAAGCGACTCTTCACCTTCGACAGTCTATGACAGCGTTGTAATTTACGAGGGATTCTATTCCCAAGATTACGTCCTAGTTTTCTAGCAAGCCTGACGATGCAACCTACTAGGTGGCTACGTCACAATCATACTCCCTTGGTGTCAGTTGGTGAACTCATCCTGTTACACTGCTAACGCCTTGCTGTTAAAGTACATCTCCTTGAATTCAGTCTAGCTCATCTTGCTGACGTTTATTCTAATCACTATTATCTTCTAACATTGACGTACCTCTTCCTCGAGGCAAAGGATACATACATCATCTTCTCTTTAACGACCAATTCCCCTAGAATTCAAGACTACTTGGTTATCCACTAACCGGTCATCGGCTCCTATGGGGTTGGTGGTTCCTTCGAACTCTGGCGCTTTCATGCACCGAAACCTCTCGTATAAGTCACCTTCCCTAAGAACTAGCTGAGGTATGTTTGTTGCTATGGAGATAGCCCCTGTTGGTTCCCTATCATCTCTCATATAGCCACACATTGTGCTATCAATGCATCTTCTCAGGGATGCCTAGGTTGTTTGCATACACATTCTAACCATGATGCCCTTTAAGCTCCATCATATGGCGGAAAAGAAATTATAAGTCTTTTTGTTTCCATACTAGGAGATTACATCACCTATCATTTTCCTTCTTACTCCACTATCATAGGTATGTATATATATGCATCATACCCTTCTTTTTCTTATACTTGTGATGTTCAATACACTTTGCCTTATCATATTGAGATATCGACTAAATGTTAGGACTCATCCTGTGGCTTTCGTCTTAATATGGTCATGTATGGAAAACTCATATCTAGGTCCTCAGGGCAAAAACTATACTGCTTCTCATAATTTTCTTACAAAAATATATACAAACTCTAGTCTGGTGGAAGTGACACACAGTTCCTAATACATAGTCCAAAAAGGATAATTTAGGCTAAGTCTAATGGGAAAAGCTACTACCTCCCCTCATACATATATACATAGCCTAAGAAAAGATTCTGCTCTAGTTGTTTGGGGCTTCCAGACTGCCTTATGTGATCGAAGGGACTTTAGCTCCGGTCTGGGCAGCGTGAAGTTGGCCACTTGTGGTATTGGCTTGGTTTCGTTGGCTCTGTGGGTTGGAATAACAGTTTCTAGTTTAGTGCCCTTCCTTACCATAGATGAAACAGCCACTTACCACCTTCTTGCATTCACCTGGGTGCCTTTTCCTGCATTACAGGCACATCAAGTGTGTGTAACCCTGGTTTTTCTTCCTCTTTTTGTTGTTTTTCTAAGGTTGCCTGTTGTTCTGGCTGGTTTCCACATTCCTTACTCGGTGCTGCGGCTAGGGGTTTCGTTTTCCTTGAACCTGTTTAGCTTGGTTTCTTTCTTCAATGGGCGATGACCTATAGTTGTTGAGAAGGTCTCAGCAGAAGTCCTTCCAATGTATAATCGGGTCTCTACCCCTACAATGCTAATCCCACTAGGCTATAGCTGGTCCCGCCAGTCTGCTACTGGCCAAATCCACCTATAGGTGAGGTGGGACACGGCAAACCCTGATGACGACTTCCATGTGGAGGATCCAGAATGGAAGCTCGGGCGAATGACGAACATCATATCGATCTGGGTGCATGACGGTGAAACCCTTACCTGCCTGCCGATCTTCATGTGTTTGGCGGGGGCCTACGGGAGTAGGTTCCACCGGTGCAGGTCCTACCGATGCTGGTTCTATTGGTACAGATTCCGCTGGTTCTATTGGTACAGATTCCACTGGTATAGGTTCTGTCAGCTCAGGTTCCACTGATGTAGGTTTCACCGATATAGGGTCCACTAGTTCAAGTTCCATTAGCATGGCCATGGCTGTCTACCATAATTCAAACATCAACTTACGGACTAATACTTATAGAATAAAAACTAACTTACTTGGACAGATGAGGCAGGTATGCGGTGATGTGAGGTAGGGTGGCAGGATACCGCTCTGATACCAACTGTCACATCCTGTACCTTTAGTGGCCCGAACCGTCACTTAAAAACTACTACTTGAACTGATACTTATACTTTCTTGCAAACCATCAATACTTACTTAAAACTTATTAACTTAGATACCTTAATTTTGACGGGATCACATAGATCCCAAAAATTGGTCCAGACGACCTCCGGTGGACGTAAAAACTAATAAAAGTTGAATCAGCATGTCCAAATTAGTCAAGAGAGACTGTGGCTGAAATTTCACCCGGGAACGTCTCAATTTGTGTGTGAAAGGATAACACAGTGTAGATACAACCACAGTATAGGAAATAAATAGTAAACTAGTATAGAATGGGCTCTTAGACAGTATAAAACAATCAGGAAATGATAGTGTCAAAATCGGATTCAGAAAACCCAATTTTCATATGAAAATTAGAATACTGTCGAGAAAAGACCGAACACCGAAGTAGAAAATTAGACTGCGTAGAGAAGCCAACACAGATAAATTTTGGACACAAAAATTCATGCCCTTATCTATAAAAAGTAGCTGGAAATGGCTGCTGTATAGGCCAAAAGTGAGAATAAAATAATCCATTAGCTATGACAACTTTTGATTAAAAAATTCAAGGGGTTTTCAAGCACTTGTCAAAGAAAATGTTTGTTTATTCTCTCCCTTCCATACAGCAACCCACGCCCATTTATGGACTGAAGAAGGGCAGCAGTTTGTCCCTTGATTAGGCTAAAATAGTGGATGATTAATTTAGTTTAGGCTTAAGCAAGTTGATTAAGTTTGCCTATAAAACACACACTTTGCACAAGGGTTTTACTTTCCTTACTTTGGCACCCCAAAACACATTTCATTCTCTCCCTTTCTTCTAACTACAGCTGACCCCTTTAAGTCAACAAAAGCCTCCATTTTCAATCCTTAAATCATACTAAAAACATACCAAAAATCAAACCTCACAAGCTTGTATTAGGAGGAATCAAATCTAAGCCATTCCAAGTTCACTCAAGGGTAAGGTTTCTAATCAATCTTTGTGGTTTTAGTATTTGTTTTGGTTTGATATTAAGTGAAAATTTTTAGTGTCTTGCTAGCACAAACCAACCATTTTTCCTCCAAGAAACACACGGCCATTTTGGTCACCAAGCCTTGGTTCAAAGCACAAAGGTAATAACCGAAAACCCTACCTTTGGTGATTTAGTGATTTTAAGTTTTGATCAAGGCCATTTATATGTATTTGTTTATGTACATGGGTTATAATAAGTTTATTTTGAGCCATTAAGTTTCCATGTTTAAGTTTATGTAGTTATGGTTGTGTTTACATTATTTTTACGAATGGTTGTGTGCGAATGAGAGCATGAACATTTTTAGTGACTGGACACAATCTATCCTTAAGAAAGGCCACGGATTTTGGCCATTTTGACCCCCTTAGGGTCTGAATTTGGGATTTGGTAACATGGTGTTTTAAAGAAATTTCATTATGGTCGTTTTTGCATCAAATAACCCTCGGTCAAAAATGACGCTACGATAGGTTTTTCGAGTGGTTTTCACTTAGTGCCCAAAACTGGGAACAAATTCCGAACCTAGAAATTAGCCTTAGGTTTTATTAAAAGTGGACCACTTAGAGTCCGAACCAGACTTCAGGCTCAACACAAAAGTTGTAAAACACGTCGAAAGCTTTAAGATAACTAACGTGTGTTTTAAAAATTCGACTGTTTTGGGCCTCAAACAAAGCCGTTTTTAAAATGACGTAAAATTGAGATTTTGCAAAAAACTGGGCACATAGGCCACGGGTTTGATAGGATTAGGACCCATTGGAGTTAGATTTGAGCTCCAAGATGAACACGAGAATTGTTCATCTCGTTGAGGATGAAAATTTTCATGTTTGCCAAATTTACAAACAAAATCATTACGATCAAGTTTCAAAATGGTTTTCGAAAGTGGTTCAAGAACCACCTTTAAAATATAACATCAAAATGTGTTTTAACACTTTAAAATATAAACATGATTTTCATAAAAATGTCCCCCACCTTCCAACAGGGTGATAAGGGGATAGGTTCCAAACACGTAATTTTCCAAGAATTTCACAAGGCAACCAAAATGATTTTCAAACATAACCAAAACAGTGTGGGTAGCCCGGTAGGCTACCACATCAAATAAGCGATAGTAACCCGGTAGATTACCAAGTCAACAATGCACGAGGTAACCAATCAGTTGACTGGTCAGCACCCAGTCAAGGATCGTGTTTTGAATGAAATGGTAAGGAACGATGATTAAACTATCATATAGACAATTAATCAAACACGATCGACATTAGACACCAAATCCCCAAAGTAGGCCAATAGGGTACCGATGGGCCTCGGTACCACATAGAAATGCAAGTAAATGTCACTAACAATAGTAGTGACTAAAATACGACGTTAATTAATTTATTGGGTAGTAAATTAATTAACCATGCATAAAGAAGCAAACTCTGAAAAGAGAGCGAGTTAGTACCGACGGCAATCAGTACCTAGCAAATTATCTGCTTTAGTCACTAATAGTGATGGTGACTCAACAAGAGTATTAATGAGGAACGTTATTGATGATAGGTGGTCACCTGTAATTTGTTAAAGGTGCGAGTATGCAATTGCTTGCAATTAGGTAAGTACAACTCCGCTTATGGCATGAATAAAATGAATTTAAAGTAATGGTTTTTACAGTATGTTAAGTATGCACACCATGCACATGTTGTTGCACAGTATATATAGAAGCATATAGTTTCACAATTGCATAGATTGATGAACAAAAAAATTAGAGGCCAAGCATCCCCATCGCACAAGATTAGGGGATAACCTAGTAGAGTATATGACACGATCAAATAAAGAATTGAGAAAAATAAGAATAAGGTGTCAGTGTAATGGGCCAAGGCCCACAAAATCTAACGAGTCGAGGCTCATAATGTATAACAGGCCAAGGCCCACAAAATCTAACAAGCCAAAGCTCATAATGTATAACAGGCCAAGACCATAAAATATATCCATAATGGGCCCTAAGTAGAGAAAGAAAGAAAAGAGAATAACAAAGCATAAATGAGCATAACCGGACCATGCATTGTACACGGTATGCAATAGTTATAGTTTACTATGCTTCCATTCATAGTAAAATGCATTTAGTACTCGTTGTCTCTGCTATGCATATAGTAAATGAAGTCTTGAGATATGATGCTACGATATATGATATGTGATGATCTGATATGTGACATGTTTGAGTGATATATGTTGATACTTGGCATGCTTATATGATTTTAAGTATGTACTATGTTTTTAAACATGTTTTGCTGTAAACATGTTGAGCTTACTGGACATAAAGCTCACTGAGTGTGTTCATGCTGTAAGTAAGCGTCTTATGGCCTGATCAAGGATGGGCGATGACGGCGGTGGAGGTGGATGTGAGGCGAAGTTGTGGACACACCACGAGTATTCTTTCGCATAGTATGTTAGGTAACAGTATAATTTAGAACAGTAAACATTATATATATAAACAGTATTTTTGAATAGTAATTGTTAAATAGTATTTTTGAATAGTAACTGTTAAACAATACTTTTCGATAGTAGCTGTTAAACAGTATTTTTTGAATAGCAACCGTTAAACAGTACTTTTGAATAGTAAATCATTAAACATTATTTTTAAATAGTAATCATTAAATAATATCTTTGAATTTCAATGGTATACGTATGTGGATAGTAATTACATACGTCATAAAAAAAATCTACTAAAATTGTAGCATCAATTGCAAGAAAGTATAAGTATCAATTAAAGTAAGCAGTTTTCAGTGACAGTCTAGGCCACTAAGTGCACGGGGCATCATAGTTAGTATCAGCACGGTTTCCTACCACCCTACCTCACATCCCCGTATGCCTGCCTCATCTGTCCAAGTAAGTTAGTTTTTGTCATAAAGTATTAGTTTGTAAGTTAATGACTAAGTTACAGTAGGTGACCATGGCGATGCCAGGGGAACCTGCACGACAAAACATGCACCAGTATCACTTGCTCTTATAGGCCCTCGTTAGATACAAGAAGATCGTCGGGTGAGTACGGCTTTCGTCGCGATGCACCCAGACAGATACGACGGGTACCGTCTAAATGAGCTCCCACTATGGATTCACAATATGTAGGTTATCTTCCAAACCTACCACATCCCACTACACCTACAGGTGGTTTTAGTAGGCAGTAGGCTAAAGGGGCCAGCTATGGCCTGGTGGAGTCAATATCATAAGGATAAAGACCCAATCGTACATTAGGAGAATTTTCACCAAGAACTCCTCAACCACTATAGACCAGCCGGTGAGGACCCTATTCTGGCTATACCACTAGTAGTATATCACCTCGATGCGGAGAACAATGATGATGATGATGTTCCTAACTTCATCAACGATGATGAAGGGATAGAGTACGAGCTAGAACCTCAGGTTATCACAACCAACGATAACGAGGCCAGCTCTAGCTCGGAAAACGAAGAGGACCCAGAAGAGTTTTTTGTCGACGGGAGCGATGATGAGGATATCTCCGATGCAGAATCAGTACTAACCTCTGAGTAGCAATGACCCATAATAGCAAAACTTTTGACAATGTATATAGACATGATGGGAAGTAGTAGCTTACTCCCACTAGACCTATCCTAATATGCCCTTTTGAGACTATGTACCTAAAAGTGTTTACCACCCCCAATAGACTAAAATTATGTACTTTTAAAACAGTATGGAAAGCAGTATCGTTTTGCCCAAGAGCTTAGAATTAACATTTTCACATGTGAGTAAGAAGGAAATGATAGGTGACGTGAGTCCTAGTACAGAACGAAGGACCTATAAATCCTTTTCCACTATTTGATAGAGTTCGAAGGAACCACAAACCCCGTAGGAGCCGATGACCGGTTAGCGAATATCCAAGTAGTCTTGGATTCTAGGAGATTAGCCAATAGAGAGAAGATGATATACGTATCCCTTGCTTTGAGGAAAAGGCACATCAGTAGTGATTAGAAGAAATGTCAGCAAGATAAGTTAGACTGAATTCAAGGGAATGTACTTCAACGGCAAGGCGTTAGCAGCACTACAGGATGAGTTCACCAACCGGCGCCAAGGGAATATGATTGTGATGGAGTCACCTAATAGTTACATCATCAGACTTGCTAGAAAACTAGATAGGGACTTGGATAGGATGAAATAGACTCTTGGAATAGCACTTTCCTCAAGGGAAGTTTTGTTGTCTAGTACTGGATGCGTTATGTACCAATCTTCAGGGCTAGTTGTCCACTAAGTTTTGAGTGGCAAACAATGCTCTTACACTCCATGGGAATGTCAGGACTGGTTTCACACTATCAAGATGATTCCCCAGTTGTATGCCATTGATCAAGATAACTAAGTCCTGTTGACTATTGATATCTCTCAGGAAGGTACTCTCATGTGTATTGGGATTCTCACGACCAAGAGCTAAAAGGAGTCCAGCATATCTCTAAAAGGAGTCCAGCATCAGCCCTAGTTTTTCTTTATAGGCAAGCGGGGGAGTGAAACTACTTAAGTTCCCTAAAGTAGCAGATATACGAGGATTTGCTCATCGGACTGAGAGACTACAGCTGATGTCCAGTGATGCAATTCTAAAGTATGTTGTGTGCTACGAGGAAACTGATATGGACTTCTACAACACCAGTTGAAGAAGGCTCATGACGAAACTAAGGTCGAGCATTAGCTAAGAGCACGTGAGGATGTTAGGGGAACCCATGGAAGAGCCTGAACCAACCCCCTTCGTCCCCCAAACACCTTCTAGAGGTAGAGGTTAACGATGACAGTGAAGAGAAGGAGACCCTCGACTACTACAGCAAAGGTGAATAAATGGAGATATATGAGCCCCAAGTCATTATAGCTAGTGATGACGAGGCTAGTACTGAAAAACAATCCGGTAGCCTTCATAGAATTAATGAACCAGGTGTTCAAGGACTTTTGGGAAGTTTGTCATCACGTTCATCGATGACATATTATTATACTCCAAAATAAAAGAAGGAGTATGAAGAACATTTAAGGATAGTATCACGTATATTAAAGGACAATCAACTGTATGCCAAGTTCTCCAAGTGCGAGATTTGGCTGGAGGGAGTCCATTTTCTAGGCCACGTGGTCTCCAAGGAGGGAGTAACCGTCAAGTCAGCAAAAATTGAGGTAGTTAGCGTGTGGCCAACTCCGAGGAAACGTGACAAAGATCTACCATTTCCTAAACATAGCAGGGTGTTACCGGTACTTCGTCGAAGCTTTTTGAAGCTAGTCGCTCTACCTTGAGCACTTATCGAAAGGAAAAGAGGTATTAGTGGGTCGATGAGTATGAGGAGAAATTTCAAGAACTGAACGGGACTCACGAGTGCTCCAACACTAACCAATCCAGATGCTGGTCGGGGAAACCTCACGATTTATAACAATGCACCCAAGATCGAGTTAGGAGCCATGTTAATGCAGAGTGGTAGAGTGACCGCGTATGCTTTACGCCAACCCAAGGACCACGAGAAGAACTACCCTACGCATGATCTGGAGCTAGCATTAGTAGTTTTCATGCTCAAGGTATGGAGGTACTACCTAGACGGTGTCAAGTGCGAGATCTATACGGACCACCAGAGCCTCAAATATATCTTCACGCAATAGGCGCTAAATATGAGACAACAAAGATGGCTGGAACTGATTAAGGATTACAATTACGAGATCCTTTACCATCCAAGAAAAGCTAATAAGGTGGTTGATGAACTGAGTTAAAAGCATACCTTGTCACTTATAACCATCCATGCCTTATCGGAAACCCTACAAAAGGAGCTACGGAGTAGCGAGATTGAGATGTTAACAGGGGAGTTATCTGAAACGACCCTCTAATCGACGCTCTTAGAAGAAATTAAGGCAGGCTAGGATCTTGATCCATCCCTGAACAAGCTCAAAAAGGAAGCTATGAAGGACCGAAGCTCGGAGTTTCAAGTCTCTTAGGACAGCATACTCTATTACAGAGATAGAGTGTGCATTCCAGAGGTTAAAGAACTCAAAAGATGAATCCTATCAAAAGCTCGTGACATGCCATGCTTAGTACATCTAGGGGAAAATAAGATGTATAAGGACTTAAAAGAGAGTTTTTGGTGGCCTAAGATGAAGAATGATATCACTAAGTTCATTGCAAGATGCCTTACATGTCAAACGATTAAAGTAGAACATCAACAACTGGCTGGAAAACCACAGAAAATCAAGCTGCTCAAGTGAGAATGAGAGCAGACTATGATGGATTTCTTAGACTGGTTTCCAAGAAAATCGAGCGGTAATGATGCAGTTTGGGAGATTATGGACCGATTGACAAAATTTGCTCGATTTTTAACTACGAAAGTGAGCTACTCTGTAGTAAGACTAGTAAAAATTTATGGAGCTCAGCTAGTGAGACTGCATGGAGTGCATGCCGATCTGACATACGAGGAGAAATTGTGCGAATCCTAGCCAAAGAAGGCAACGTACTTAGGAATAAGGTTATACCACTTGTAAAAGTGTTGTGGCAAAATCACAACATGGAAGAAGCCATATGGGAATGGGAAGAGTATATAAAGAGAAAATTCCCAGAACTATTCTAATTTCCGAGGACGAAAATTTTGTAAGAGGGGTAGGTTGTAAGCACTGCCACTTTCATGGAACCTACTTACCATGAAATAAGACATTAAGGAATAAAATTAGAGTACTTTGAGAGCTTTCAGATGCATATTTGGAGAACACGGTCAGGTACACGGCCGTGTAAATAGTCATGTACCATTCAAACTATGTACACATGAGAGAAGCCGTGTAAGTATACATGGCCGTGTGCTGTGACATGGTCAGATACACGGCCGTGTAAGTGGTCGTGTGCTGCTCGGGTAAACAAACGTGTTCCAAGACATGGTTGTGTTGAGTGAGCTCAACTAGTAAACGCCCGTGTCTAGACAATACACGTCCATGTTGCCTTGTACACCCCCGTGTAAGAACCCGTGTAGAAGGTCGTGTATGGAACTGAGGGCTATTGTAAAGACTCTCGTAATGCATGAAACCTAATTACTATGTAATGAGTAATTAAGTTGGAAAATATAGTATATTTTCCAGTTGAATAGATTAAATAGATACGGTACTGTTTAAGCACTATTTATGCAGTAAAAGGAGCGACCGACAATGAACCCGGTCCACCCTATTATGTGTATGAGTATATGAGACACGCAGTGTCAGGAAACTGGTCCGGATGACCATTTCTTGACACAAGACTGGTGAGTAGATTACTAAAACGCTCAGACTGAACGTCTGAACACAATAATAGTGGATAACCCTAGCAAGGGTACGGTATCGAGAAAATGATCTGGATGACCTCTTCTCACCTAAAGACTGACAAAATCGAAGTCAGAGCACTCAGACTAGTCAATCAAGTATAAGACAGTGAATAGTAAATAGTGAAAAATGCAGTGTCAAGTTATTGGCCAAGATGGCCTCAATTTGACATGAAACTGATATATGAACGGTTAGTAGACTCAGTCTGGTTGATTGAGCACAAAATGAAAATTTTAGTTTAAGAGACATGCAGTATTAGGACAACGGTCAAGAAGACCTTTACTTACCCCGAAACTGATATATTTAGACTCAGAACACCCAAATTAGTCAATCGGGCACCAGACACCTTTTTTAAGGTAGGATCACACAGATCCTAAAAATAGGTCCAGACGACCTTCGATGGACGTAAAAATGGATAAAAATGGAATCAACACATCCAAATTAGTCAAGAGAGACTGTATCTAAAATTTCACCTAGAAACGCCTCGATTTACGTGTGAAAAGACAACACAGTATAGACACAACCACAGCATAGGAAATAAATAGTAAACTAGTATAGAATGGGCTCTTAGACAGTGTAAAACAATCAAGAATTGATAGTATTAGAATCGGATTCAGAAAACCTAATTTTCAGATGAAAATTAGAACACTGTCGAGAAAGGACCAAACACCGCAGTAGAAAATTAGACTACGTAGAGAAGCCAACACAGATAAATTTTGGACTCAAAAATTCATACCCCTAGCTGCAAAAAGCAGCTAAAAATGGCTGCTACATAGGCCAAAAGTAAGAATAAAATAATCCATTAGCTATGACAACTTTTGATTAAAAAGTTCAAGGGCTTTTAAGCACTTGTCAAAGAAAATGTTTGTTTATTTTCTCCCTTCCATGCAACAGCCCACACCCATTTATGGACTGAAAAAGGGCAGCAAATTTGTCCCTTGATTAGGCTAAAATGGTGGACAATTAATTTGGTTTAGGCTTAAGTAAGTTGATTAAGTTTGCCTATAAAAGGCACACTTTGCACAAGGGTTTTGCTTTCCTTACTTTAGCACCCCAAAACACATTTCATTCTCCCTTTCTTCTAGCTACAACTGACCCCTCTAAGCCACCAAAAGCCTCCATTTTCAAGCCTTAAATCATACTAAAAACTTACCAAAAATCAAACCTTACAAGCTTATATTAAGAGGAATCAAATCCAAGCCATTCCAAGTTCCCTTAAGGGTAAGGTTTCTAATCAATCTTTGTGATTTTAGTATTTATTTTGGTTTGATATTAAGTGAAAATTTTTGGGGTCTTGCTAGCACAAATCTACCCTTTTTCCTCTAAGAAACACACGGCCATTTTGGTCATCAAGCCTTGGTTCAAAATCGTGCTTGGTTCAAAGCATAAAGGTAATAACTGAAAACCCTACCTTTAGTGATTTAGTGATTTTAAGTTTTTGATCAAGGGCATTTATGTATATTTGTTTATGTACATGGGTTGTAATAAGTTTATTTTGAGCCCTTAAGTTTCCATTTTTAAGTTTATATGGTTGTGGTTGTGGTTGTGGTTGTGTTTACATTATTTTTACGAATGGTTGTGTGCAAATGAGAGCATGAATGTTTTTAGTGGCTGGACACAATCTATCCTTAGGAAAGGCCATGGATTTTGGCCATTTGGACCCCATTAGGGTCCAAATTTGGGATTTGGTAAACATGATGTTTTAAGGAAATTTCGTTACAGTCATTTTGTGTCAAATAGCCCTCAGCCAAAAATAACACTACAATAGGTTTTTCGAGTGGTTTTCACTCGGTGCCCAAAACTTGGAACAAAATCCGAACCCAAAAATTAGCCTTGGGTTTTATTAAAAATGGACCACTTAGAGTCCAAACTGAACTTCAGGCTCAACACAAAAGTTGTAGAACATGTTGAAACCTTTAAGATGACCTACGTGTGTTTTAAAAATTCAATTGTTTCGAGCCTCAAACAGAGCCATTTTTAAAATGATGTAAAACTCAGATTTTGCAAAAAACTGGGCATATAGGCCACGGGTTTGATAGGATTAGTACCCATTTGAGTTAGATTTGAGCTCTGAGATGAACACAAGAATTGTTCATCTCGTCGAGGATGAAAAATTTCATGTTTGCCAAATTTATAAACAAAATCGTTACGATCAAGTTTCAAAATGGTTTTTGAAAGTGGTTTAAGAACCACCTTTAAAATATAACACCAAAATGTGTTTTAACACTTTAAAATATAAACATGGTTTTCATAAAAACATCCCCTACCTTCTAACGGGGCAATAAGGAGACGGGTTCCAAACACATAATTTTCCAAGAATTTAACAAGTCAACCAAAATGATTTTCAAACATAACCAAAACAGTGTGAGTAGGCTGGTAGGCTACGATACCAAATAAGCGATAGTAACACGGTAGATTACTAAGTCAACAATGCGCAAGGTTGTAGGCGACCCCTCTAGCTTAGGTTGTCCACCTTATCTTGCTTGCTTTCTTTATTCTTTGCTTATTCTTACTTAGCTTACTTGTCTTTATAACTTTCTTCTTCTTGGGGGTCTAAAAGATTTGTACTTGAAAAACTAGAAATATTTTTTTTATGGCATGAATAAAATGAATTTAAAGTAATGGTTTTTATAGTATGTTAAGTATGAACACCATACACACGCTGTTATACAGCATACATAAGAGCATATAGTTTCACAATCACGTAGATTGATGAACAAACAAATTAGAGGCCAAGCATCCCCATCGCATAAGATTAGAGGATAACCTAGTAGAGTATGTGGCACGATCAAATAAAGAATTGGGAAAGATGAGAATTGTCAGTGTAACTGGTCAAGGCCCATAAAATCTAACGAGACGAGGCTCATAATGTATAACAGGCTAAGGCCCATAAAATTTAACGAGCCGAGGCTCATAATGTATAACAGGCCAAGGCCATAAAATATGTCCATAACGGGCCCTAAGTAGAGAAAGAAAGAAAAGAGAATAACGAAGCATAAATGAGTATAACTCGACCATGCATTGTACAACATATGCAATAGTTATAGTTCACTATGCTTCCAGTCATAGTAAAATGCATTCAATACTCATTGTCTCTGCTATGCATATAGTATATGAAGTTTTGAGATTTGCGATATATGATATGTGATGATCTGGTATGTGACATGTTGTGTGATATATGTCGATGCCTGGCATACTTATATGATTTTAAGTATGTACTATGTTTTTAAACATGTTTTGCAGTAAACATATTGTACTTACTGGACGTAAAGCTCATGGAGTGTGTTCATGCTGTAGGTAAGCATCCTATGGCCTGATCACTAATGGACGATGACGGCGGCGGAGGCGGATGTGAGGCGAGGTTGTGGACACACCGTAACTATTCTTCTACATAGTATATTGAGTAACAGTATAATTTGGAATGGTAAACACTATATATATGAACAGTACTTTTAAATAGTAACCATTGAACAGTGTTTTTGAATAGTAATTGTTAAATAGTACTTTTGAATAGTAACCATTAAACAGTATTTTTGAATAGTAACTGTCAAACAATATTTTTAAATAGTAACCGATAAACTGTACTTTTGGATAGTAATCGTTAAACAGTATCTTTGAATTTCAACAGTATACGTATGTGGATAGTAATTATGTACGTCATTAATAAAAAATCCCCTAAAATTGTAGTATCAATTGTAAGAAAGTATAAGCATCAATTAAAGTAAGTAGTTTTCAGTGACGGTCTGGGCCACTAAGGGCATGGGGCGTCATACTCTATGCGGAAGATTAACTTGCGGTGTATCCATAATCTCACCTTACATCAACCTCCACCGCCGTCATCACCCATTATGGTTTAAGCCATAGGACGCTTAGCTACAGCATGAACACATTCCATGAGCTTTATGTCTAGTAAGTACAACATGTTAACCGCAAAACATGTTTAAAATATAGTACATACTTAAATCCTCATAAGCATGCCAGGTATCATCATATACCACTTAAACATATTACATACCATATCATCACATATCATATCATCACATATCATCACATAACATATCATTGGATACAAAACTTCTCATACTATATGCATAACAGAAACATCATGTATTGAATGCATCTTACTGTAGCTAGAAGCATAGTGAACTAATATGTATGCATGATCTGGTTATGTTCATTTATGCTTCAATGCTCTTTTTCTTTCTCTTGTCTACTTAGGACCTGTGTGCCAGTACCGTGTGTGTGCAGACCATCGATAACGCCTGTAGTAAAAAAAAAGAAGCTGAAAAGCCATCAACGGATACTTAACTTTGCCTTAAATTACTTTAACTTGAGAACCTCTTCAACTAAAAAGGCCGGTATGACACGCTTACTAAATTCCGTCTTGTTTATCTGTTCTAGCCATATGCTTCTCTAAGCTATCCTTAATCCTACGCGGTAGGGATATATGGCATCTGACTTATTCTTTCATCAATCTACTGATTGTGAAACTATATGCTCTTATACATGCTGTGCAACAACGTGTGCATGGCATACGTACTTAACATACTATAAAAACATCATTTTAAATTCATTTCATTCATGCCGTAAGTGGAGTTGTACTTACCTAGTTTGCATGCAAACTCGTACTCTCGCCTTTATCCAATTTACTGGTAGCTACCTGTCAACATAACATTTCTCATCAATACTTTTGCTGAGTCACTAATACTGTTAGTGACAAAAGCAGATAAAATGATTTGGTACCAATTGCCGTCGGTAAAACTTGATCTCTTTCTCAGCGTTTGAATTTATAGACGTGTTTAATTAATTTATTGCCCCATAAATTAATTACAATGTTCTCTAGTCATTATTATCGTTAGTGACTATATTTTGTATTGTGGTATAGTATTGAGGTCTTTCGGTACCCTATTACTCTATTCGGGGATTTGGTGTTTAACTTCTACCATGATTGATTAATTATCTTCTGGACAGATTAATCATTGTTCCTTACAGTATCGTTTGAAACACTGTCCTTGACTGGTTGACCGATCCGTCAACTGACCGATTACCTCGTGCATCATTAACTAGGTAGTCTACTAGTTTACTATGTGTAAACTTGGTATAGTAACCGACCGAGTTACTTTGCTTATTTGGGTGTGGTAGCCTACCGGGCTACCCATACTATTTTAGTCATTTTTTTGAAAATTGTCTTGGTTGCCTTATAAAATTTTTTTGGGGAAAATCATGCTCTTTAAAACCGTCCCCTTATTACCCTGTTGGAAGGCGAGGACATTTTATGAAAACCATATTTTATTCTTTTAAAAGATTAGAACACATTTTGGTGTTTGTATTAAAAGGTGGTTTTTAAACAATTTTTGAAAACTATTTTGAAACTTAATTGAAACGACTTAGTTTGTAAATATGGCGAACACAAAATTTTTCATCCTCGATGAGATGAACAATTCTTATGTTCACTTTGGAGCTCAAATCTAACTCAAACAGGTCCTAATCTTACTAAACCGGTGGCCATTGTGCCTATTTTTTTGTAAAAATTCCAGTTTTACATCATTTTAAAAACGGCTCTATTTGAGGTACGAAACAGCCCAATTTTTAAACACACATAGACCTTTTTAAAGGTTTCAATGTGTTCTACAACTTTCATGTTGAGCCCGAGATCCGGTTTAGACTCTAAATGGTCCATTTTTAATAAAACCCAGGACTGTTTCTAGTGCCCAGATTCTTGGTCCCAGTTTTGGATACCGAATGAAAATCACTCAAAAAACCTATCTTAATGTTGTTTTTGGCCAAAACCTATTTGAGACAAAAACGATCGTAATGAAATTTTCTTAAAACTTGGTGTTTCACTAAATCGCAAATTCTGAGTCTAACTTGGTCAAAATGACCAAAACCTGTGGCCTTTCCTGGGGACAGATTGTGTCCAGCCATCCTTAAAACAAAACGTTCATGCTCACATGTACACACATCCATTCATAAAAATGTAAACACAACCACACCACCACAAACTTAAAAATGGAAAGCTAAGGGATCAAAATAAACTTATTACAACCCATTTACATAAACAAATATACATAAATCTCTTGATCAAAAACTTAAAAACAACTAGCCACAAAAGGGAGGGTTTTTTGGTTTTACCTTAGGTGCTAGGAATTGAGCACAAACTTGAGTCAAGGCTTAAGTGACCAAATGGCCGTGTGATTCTTGGTGAAAAAAGGGTTGGTTTATGTTAGCAAGACACCAAAAATTTTCTCTTTAATATCAAACCTAAACCAAAACCAGAAAAACACAAGGATAGGTTCCAAAAACTTACCCTTGCAAACCCTTAAAATGGCTTGGAATGAGACCTCCTAACACAAGCTTGAGGGGGCTGATTTTTGGTAAATTCTTAGGTATGTTTTTGGCTTGAAAATGGAGGGTTTTTGGGCTTGGGAGCAGTTAGCTGCAGCAAGAAGGAAGAGAGAAGGAGTTATGGCTTTTGTGATGTGAAAAAGGAAAGAACAAATGCCTAAGGTGTGATCACCCTTTTATAGACAAACCTAAGCAAACATTAACCAACCTTAAGCTTGATTAATCAAGCCAATCTTAACCTAACTTAGGGACAAATTTCTACTCATTCCAGCCCTTGGGAGCCATGGACCTGTGCGCATTCAAGGAGGGGAAGAATTAAAAATTTTTTGTTTGATGGCATGTGATGGAATGGTGACATTTTTTATTCATATTATGTCATAGCCTGTCCCATTTTTTATTTCTACTTTTCCCACTCTTTAGGGCTGTGTAAGCTACTTGCACACGGTTTTCTAGGGGGAGAATTCACCTGTAAAGTGTTCTCTTTCTATCGTTCGGTATCTAACCTTTTTTTGGCAGTGTTCTAGTTTTCACTCGAAATTGGATTTTCTGAATCTGATTTTTATACTGATGATTTCTAATTTGTTTATACTGTCTAAGAGCCCATTTTGTACTAGTTTACAATTCATTTCCTATACTGTAGTTGTATCTACACTGTGTTGTAGTTGTGTGCATATCGAGGTATTTTCGCATGAAATTTTCAACATAGTCTGGACTAATTCGGTTGTGTTGATTTTAATTTTATCAGTTTTATGTCCATCCGATGTCGTCTGGACCAGTTTTTGGGATCTATGTGACCCTACCTCGAAAAACATGTCAGGTACCTGATTGACTAATTTAGGCATCCTGAGTCTAAATATATCAGTTTCGGGACAAGAAAAGGTCACCTTGATCCTCTTCCCGATACTGCATATCTCTCAGACAAAATTTTACATTTTGTGCTCAATTGACCAGATTAAGCCTACTGACGGTTACTATATCAATTTTAGGCCAGATTAAGGTCGTCTTGGCCATTAATCTGACATTGCGTTTTTCACTATTTACTATTCACTGTATCTAGCTTAACTGACTAGTCTGAGTATTCTGACTCTGATTTTGTCAGTCTCTGGGTGAGAAGAGGTCATTCGGACAATTTTCTCGATACCGTACCCTTGCTAAGGTTATTTATCGCTATTGTGCTAAGATGTTCGATCTGAGTATTCTGGTGATCTGTTCACCAGTGTTGTGTCAAGAAATGGCCATCCGGACCAGTTTCCTGACATTGCGTGTCTCATTTACTCATACACATAATAGGGTAGACTGGGTTCACTGTCGATCGCCCCTTTTACTGTATGAATAGTACTTAAATAGTATCGTACCTGTTTAACCTATTCAACAGGAAAATATACAATATTCTTCAACTTAATTACTCATTGTATAGTAATTAGGTTTCACAAATCATGAGAGTCTTTTCAACGACTCTCAGCTCAGTACACGGCCTTCTACATGGGCTTTTATACAGGTGTGTACAAGGCAATACAGGTGTGTATTGGTTGAAATTTCTCAACACCGTCATGCTCTTAAACATGACCTTTTACACGTTCATTAACTCGAGCGGTACATGGCCACTTACACAGTCGTGTTCCTGACCGTGTTACACTACACGGCCATATTCACTCATATGGCTTCTAATACTTCAACAGTCCGAACGGTACATGGCTGTCTACACAGCCGTGTGCCTGACCATGTTCTTTACATTCACCCTAAAAGACACCAATTTATTCCAAACTTCATTCCTTAAATTTTCATTGAGCAGCACTTAGGTTACATAAATGGGGCAGTCTTTACATGGCCAAAACCTATTTGAAGCAAAAACGACCGTAATAAAATTTCCTTAAAACTTCGTGTTTTACCAAATCCCAAATTCGGACCCTAAGGGGATCAAAATAGCCAAAACCCGTGGCCTTTTTCTGGGAATAGATTGTGTCCAGCTACCTAAAAAAAACGTCCATGCTCACATGTGCACACTTCCATTTGTAAGTATGTAAACACAACTACACAACCATAAACTTAAAAATGGAAAGCTAAGGGCTCAAAATAAACTAATTACAACCCATTTGCATAAACAAATACACATAAATTTCTTGATCAAAAACTTAAAAATAACTAACCACAAAAGGAAGGGTTTTCCGGGTTTACCTTTCGTGCTAAGAATCAAGCACACCAAAATAAATGCTTAAGTGACTAAATGGCCTTGTGAACCAAGAGAGGTAGGGGTCGGTTTTGTGCGAGCGAAGACACCAAAAATTTCTCCTAATATCAACCCAAAACAATAACTAAAAATCACAAAGTTTTAGTTCTAGAATCTTACCCTTGACCACCTTGAAATGGCTTGAAAATGAATCCTCATAACACAAGATTGAAGGGCTGATTTTTGGTGACTTTTTGGTTTGATTTTTGGCTGAGAAATGGTGGGTTTTGGGGGCTTGGAGCAGTCGGCTACAACAAGGAAAAGAGAGAGAAAAGAGTTGTGTTTTTGGAGGTGTGAAAATGAAAGAACAAAACCTAAGGCATGGTCACCCCTTTTATAGACAAACCTAAGTGAAATTAACAAACACTAAGCTCAATTAATCAAGTCAAACTTAAGCTAATTTGGGGACAAATTTGTTGCCCATTTCAGTCCTCAAAATTGAGGGAGCTGCAGCCATTTAAGGAGGGGAAAATAAAAAATTTTGGTGATAGAATGTGATGGAAAATGAAATATAGTTTAGTGGATTTATGTCATAACTTGTCCCTTATTTTAATGTTACTTTTTAGGGTTTTTGTGCAGCTAAAAACAGCTGGTTTTTAGCCAAGGGCACATGGTTTTTAAGGCCAAAATTCATCTGCATTTGCTTCTCTTTGCTGTCCAGTTTTCTACTGCAGTGTTCGATCCTTTATCGGCAATGTTCTAATTTTCACCCAGAAATCGGATTTTCTGAATCCGATTTTTGTACTGTCAATTTCTGATTGGTTTATACTATTTAAGAGCCCATTCTATACCAGTTTACTATTTATTTTCTATACTGTGGTTATGTCTATACTGTGTTGTCCTTGCGCATGTAAAACGAGGCATTCTGGTGTGAAATTTTTTACACAGTCTCTCTTGACTAATTTGGATGTGCTGATTTCAATTTTATCAGTTTTATGTCCATCTGAGGTCGTCTGGACCAGTTTGGGATCTGTGTGATTTCACCTCAAAAAACATGTCAGGTGCCTGATTGACTAATTTAGGTGTTCTGAGTATAAATAGATCAGTTTCGGGGCGAGAAAAGGTCGTCTTGACCCTCTTCCCGATACTGCGTATTTCTCATACTGAAATTCTCGTTTTGTGTTCAATTGACCAGATTGAGCCTACCGATCATTAATATATCAGTTTTAGGTCGAGCTGAGGCCATCTTGGCCTTTAATCTGACACTGCATCTTCCATTATTCATTGTTTTCTATCTGACTGACTAGTCTGAGCATTTTGACTCTGATTTTGTCAATCTCTGGATGAGAAAAGGTCATCTCGTTTAAGGATCACCCCATTCCTGTAATTTAAAATTTCATTTAATGAGAAATTAAGGGATAATTTGATGCATTTTAATGTAAAATTGAAGAACACGGGCATGTACATGGCCATGTAAGTGGTCGTGTACTGTCCAGATTGTGCGCGTGAAAATAGCCATACAACTGTATATGATCGTGTAAGTGAACACAGTCATGTACACGGCCATGTAAGTGGTCATGTACTGTTGGTACCGTGCACGTGCGTGAGGCTGTGTAAGTAAACATGGCTGTGTAGGTGAACACGATCAAGTACACGGCCATGTAAGTGACCGTGTACTGATTAGGTTGTTGAAATTTAGAGGCTGTGTTGGTTTATATGGCCGTGTGGTGTGACACACCCAGGTACACGACCTCGTAAGAAGCCGTGTATCAATCAGTAAAATGAATTTGTCCTAAGACACGGCCGTGTTGAGTAAGCTCAATTGGAACACGCTTGTAGAGCCTTGTACACGCCCATGTAGGAGACCGTGTAGGAGGCCGTGTAAGGATTAGGGAGCCATTGAAATGACTCTTCCGATTTACGAAGCTTAATTACTATGTAATAAGTAACTAAGTGGAAAACTACCGTATAATTTCTAGTTGAATAGACTAAATATATACAGTACTGTTTAGGTGCTATTCATACAGTTAAAGGAGGTACCCGACAGTGGATTCCGTCCACCCTATTATGTGTATAAATGTATGAAATACGCAGTATCAGGGAACTGGTTCAGATGACCATTTCCTGACACAAGACTGGTGAGCAGATCACTAGGACGCTCGAACTGAACCTCTGAGCATAATAGGGATAGAAACCCTAGTAGTGTACAATACTGAGAAAATTGTCTAGATGACCTCATCTCATCTAGAAACTGACAAAATCGGAGTCAAAACACTCAGACTAGTCAGTTAGAATAGAAAGCAGTGAATAGTGACAAATGCTGTGTTAGATTAATGGCCAAGACGGCTCTAATTTGATCTAACGCTGATATATGAATGTTCAGTAAGCTCAATCTGCTCAATTAAGCACAAAACGAGACTTTTAGTATGAGAGATACGCAGTATTAGGATGAGGGTCAAGACTGTAGGAAAATAAACCGGTAAAAACGTATCAGAGTGGCACAGCGGAACAATAAAAATTTTTAGATCGTTAAATATCTCATGATGCCATATACAATAAACCAACAACAATTAAAACTCATACCTCAAGCACGCCAATCTTGCAGGAGGAGAATGACCGGAGGCTTCAACCAACTAGCCTTCTCTACTATTCTCCAATTCCCGAATGGCTGAGTGTGTGGGCACTCTGAACCTCGATCGGTATGCTAACACTGCTAGTCTTCTTCCGACCACCCAGATCTCTAAAGAACTTTATTGTCACGATGAGCTGTGCAACAATAAGCCTGCTCACCTGAGAGTCTGTGGTCTGAGAGAACTGGAGTGGCAGGACCTCTATTTATAGACCTGCATGAGGTGATTCTCTGAATTCGAATTGGACTAGGAAAAGATTTTCTCCCTTATCTTTAACCAAAAATCCGAATTTTTCATAGGATAATCCTAACAATTAAATTCGGTTTTTCTAGGATAAATCCAATCCAAATCTAAACAAGATTTTAACTAGAATTTTATCTCCCTTTTTCAACCAAAAAATCCGAAATCTTTAGGAGAAAATCTTCTCCAAATTTTCGGCCACTTTTAGGATAAGGAAGAATCAAAATTACACTAGGATTTTCAAGCTAAATCTCATCTCAACCTTATCCAAAAATAACCGAATTTCCTAGGATTAAGGCTCCAAAATTTCGGCCACTTTTAGGGAAGGAGAGAATCCAAATTCAACTAGGATTGAAACTTGAATTTTTCCTTGAATCTTATCCACAAAAACCGAATTTTCCATTGAGGATTATCCTCAAAAATTCGCCCACTTTTGTTGGGATTTGGATTCAAAATTCAAGTAGGATTCTAACAAGATTATCCTCTCCAAATCCAACTCAAATTCGAATTTTTCAAACCTTGTGGATTTTCCACAACAAATTCGAATCCTACTTGGACTGTGATTCAAAATTTGAATTTCAAATTTCAAATTCAAATTTCAAATTCAAATTTCAAATTTCAAATTTCAAATTTCAAATTTAAATTTCAAATTCAAATTTCAAATTCGAATTTCAAATTCAAATTTCAAATTCAAATTTCAAATTCAAAATTCAAATTTCAAATTTCAAAATTCAAATTTCAAATTTCAAAATTCAAATTTCAAATTCCACAAAACGGTTGTGTTTCATATTCTTGTTCTCATGGATAATTTTCTACAACTCCAATCCAATCTCAAATAAAATCATGGCAACTTTATTTGGAATTCGAATAATTGTGTACTCTATTATCCAAAACAAAATCTGAATCCAACCGGAGAGAATCTTGTCTACCATCCTAATCCTGTGTCATCACCATCCATGCATAATAAACTAGCCAATAGCATACACAAATCAATTTGCCAAACCTTAAGGAATTATGTGGAGCTAGTAGAGGGACTGATTGGACATATATAATCGGGCTCCCGTGATTCCATATGATCATCATTCTGTACCGAACAACTCAATTATATGATCACTAATTTCAGAGTCACACCACTATAAACCTGAAACTGAACTCCCAATTATATACCGTATTACGTAAGCCTGTGACGAGCTACCATCCAATGACCTTGTCATATATGCAAAACCCTCATATGATATCCATGATCAGCCTTAGGTCAAAGTCCGTTTAATCCTACTGATCAGGCTATCTTAAAGTTCCATTATACTACCGAATCAAAAAAATGATTATTCACCATATGTGAATAAGAAGTCATCCGCCCAGCAGACGACCCAAGGCCTTGTCCATTTTCACATTCAGTATAATGCCTTTAAGAGGATACCTTTAACTCCTCAGAGCTATGATTCCGATATCTGCAAACAAACCCTTCATCGTATACAAGTCATGCACCCAACGAACCGGTCTATAAGCTTACTACCTCTGAGACGCTTTAGCCATTGGAAAATCAAAGTACACAAGTCATATACATGAAGTAGTTCATTTACTCAGGATTAAGGTTATTGCACAATGAACGTCAAAAGCAGATTGATCCACTCATAGCGGACTACGTAGATCAATCACGCTTTAGTCCCGGTCTAATATGTCACCACCGAGTAACATATCCATGTCTCTACTTGGGAGTCCAGCTCCAGACAGTCAGGACAAACCGTCCCCTCTAAGGCTTTAGACAACATAATAGTCTTAACATGAGTTAGATGCTCGGTCTAACCCGATAGACTACAGACCATAATTTAGACTGCTAACTTTAGAACATTGTCTTCTCGCATACAAAAGTCCATTGCATGCAACGTTCTAACAGTTTTAACACAAGCAGTCAGTGAGCCATATTTGCTTACATTTATTTTAACATGTAAATAAGACGAGGACAGATAGCAATGTAATGAATAATCTCTATGTATAATTTTATTATCCAGTTCAAAATGAATACATCAAAATGTCTCTAATACTTAGGGCATTTCCTAACAATCTCCCACTTGCCCTAAGCCAGCAGATGTGCCATGTTACGCATCCCCATCGCCTCTACATGCCTCTCAAAGCTTCTAGCCACCAAAGTCTTAGTAAAGGGATCAGCGATGTTGTCCTCGTATGCGATCTTACATACATCCACTTGTCCTGTCTCCACAAGCCCTCTAATAATGTGATACCTCCGATCTATGTGCTTGGTCCTCTTGTGGTGCCGAGATTCCCTTGTGTTGGCAATAGCCCCTGTATTATCACAGTAAAGTGTGATAGGCTTGTCAACACCCGGAATGACCTCAAGGTCTCTAAAGAACTTGCGGAGCCAAACCGCTTCTTTAGATGCCTCAGCCGCAGCCACATACTCAGCCTCCATAGTAGAGTCAGCTGTGCAGCCCTGCTTCACGCTCCTCTACACAATGGCGCCTCCTCCGAGTAAAAACACTGATCCAGATGTCGATTTCCTCGAATCCTTACAAGTCTGGAAGTCTGAGTCCGTGTATCCTACGGGTGTTAGGTCCCCTCCAGAATACACTAGTATATAATCCCTCGTTCTCTTAAGATACTTGAGTATATGCTTTACTGCTTGCCAGTGCTTGGTTCCAGGATTCACTTGATATCGACTCACCATACCTACTGCAAAACATATGTCCGGGCGAGTGCAAAGCATAGCGTACATAAGGCTACCCACAGCGGATGCATAAGGGACCTTACTCATACGCTCTCTTTCTTCCGATGTCTTGGGACAGTCATCCAATGAAAGAGTTAAACCGGCAATAGAAGGTTGTGAGCCTTTCTTTGCCTCTAGCATTGCATATTTGTCAATTATTTTATCTATGTATGAAGCTTGGGATAATGCTATCATTTTGTTCTTTCGATCTCTGAAGAGACGAATGCCTAGAACATAATTAGCTTCTCCCAGGTCCTTCATGTCAAACTGTTGGTGTAACCAATGCTTGACCGATGATAAGTTCCCTACATCATTCCCAATGAGTAGTATATCATCGACATAGAGTATCAGAAAGACCACTTTTCCATCCTTAATACGTTTATAAACACAAGGTTCATCAACGTTCTGCTTAAAACCAAATGTCTTAATCGCTTGATCAAACCTCTGGTTCCATGAGCGGGATGCCTGCTTTAATCCATAAATGGATCTAAGCAACTTGCAGACTTTCTTATCTTGGCCTTTTGCTACGAACCCTTCGGGCTGTATCATATAGATACACTCTTCAAGAATGCCGTCTTGACATCCATTTGCCAGATCTCGTAATCGAGAGCCGCAGCAATGGACAGAAGAATACGGATAGACTTCAGCATAGCAACAGGCGAAAAGGTTTCCTCGTAATCGATTCCAGCCTTTTGCGTGTATCCCTTTGCAACCAGTCTATCTTTGAAAGTTTCCACTCTCCCTTCCGCATCCTTCTTTATTTTGTAGACCCATTTGCATCCAATGGGTTTTATCCCATCCGGCAAATCTACAAGTTCCCAAACAGAGTTGGATTTCATAGAATCCATCTCATTGTTCATAGCCTGTTTCCAAGATCTAGAATCAACATCCTTTATAGCTTCATCATATGTGACCGGATCTTCCTCATGCTCATGAGCCTTGGCCTGGTATACCTCAGCATCATACATAAAGAAATTAGGTTTCTTAGAAACCCTCCCACTACGACGAGGCACCCTAAATTGTTGATCGTCTGCAGGTCTTTCACTGGAACTCAGACTTGCGTCCAAGACCGAAATCTGTGGAGCAGTTCTTTCACCCGATAACTCCTCTAGCACCACTTTGCTTCGAGGTTTAAAGTCATTCATGTGACTTTCCTCCAAGAATGTCGCATGGGTTGAGACAATGACCTTTTATTCCTTCGGGTTATAGAACAGACCTCCTTTAGTTCCCTTTGGATACCCTACAAACATGCACAATTCTGATCTTGGTTCTAACTTCTTCGCATCCCCATCCAGTACATGTGCCGGGCTGCCCCATATTCTCATATGTCCAAGGGAGGGCCTCCTGCCACGCCACAATTCATACGGAGTTCTAGGAATTGATTTGCTCGGAACCTGGTTCAGAATATAGCACGCCGTTTGTAAAGCATGTCCCCAAAATGATAATGGCAGCATTGAGTAACTCATCATGGACCGTACCATATCCAATAAGGTCCTGTTTCTCCTCTCGGCTACACCATTCTGTTGTGGAGTACCAGGTGCAGTCAATTGGGATAATATCCCATTCTCTACAAGATGGCCTAGAAATTCATCGGAGAGGTATTCGCCACCTCGATCAGATCGAAGTGTCTTTATGGATTTATCCAATTACTTTTCCACTTCCGCACGATACTCTTTGAATTTATCAAAGGTTTCGCTCTTGCGGTGCATCAGATACACATATCCATACCTCGAGTAATCATCTATGAAAGAGACATAGTACTCGAACCCTCCTCGTGCTGTGACGTTCATGGGGCCACATACGTCAGTGTGCACAATTTCTAAGAGCTCCTGTGCCCTTGTACCCTTAGCTCCAAAAGACCTCTTAGTCATCTTACCCTCTAGACAAGACTCACATTGGGGAAGTCGTACCTCCTCCAGAGATTCCAGAGGACAGTCTTTCACCAATCTTTGAATCCTATCCTGATTAATATGACCAAGTCTTAAATGCCAAAGATACGCCTTGTTAGAGTGAGAAACTTTCAACCTTTTAGAGTTATCAATTAATTCAGTGTCAAGCAGTGAGTACATCTTTAGTCTGATCAAATATAGGTTTCCATCCACCCATCCAGAACAGATAAAAGACTTATTTCTACGAATATCAACTCTTTTACTAAAAGAAACTGAATAAGAATCCTTTATTAAACAAGCTACCGATATAAGGTTCCTCCTAAAATTAGGAACATAAAAACAGTCTTTCAATAAAATAAACCTAAATTGATCAAAATAAAGATGAATGTCTCCCACTGCCTCAGCCACCACAAAGCTACTATCTCCAGTCCGCAACGAGAGGCTCCTATCATGTAGACTTCTCGTTTCCACGAACCCCTGCATAGAAACACAAACATGATTAGTGGCGCCCGAATCAATGACCCATGTATCTTTCGATTCTTCCACCAAACACGCTTCTAAGTAATGAAGTTCCTTACCTTCCTTGGCCTTGGAGGCTAGGAATTCCCGGCAAGCCTTCTTGAAGTGACCTACCTTCCCACAGTGGAAGCATTTGGACTTTTTAGGGTCCTTTGGCTTCTTGTTCTTCTTCTTCTTCTTCCCGTCCGAGACAGGAGGATTAGAAGAACTGGAAGCCACTTGCTTCTTATTTGGCCTCTTCCTCTTCCGTGAGGGATTGGAAGATTCCGCCAAATTGGCCTCTCCTTTAAGTCGGACCGTATCCTCATCCCTGATCATCCGCTCATAAGCCTGTAGTTGCTTCATGAGCTCGGCAAGTCCTAACTCCTTTGTCGTCAGATTGTATGCGGCCTTAAACCCCACAAAATCTTTAGACAGAGTCTTGAACACCATTTCGATCTGGGCGTTATAGTCCAACACAGCACCATTCTCGGCAGCCTCAGCGAAGAATCCCATTAGAGTGATCATATGGTCCTTCACCGGAGCACCCGCCTTTTGCTTAGAGTTCATAATGCTGGTGATAGCGGACTGTCGAGCCAATTTTTCTTGGCCTCCGAACATGTCCTCCAGATTTTCCATGATCTCCCCAACAACTTGATAAGTCTCATGCTGCTTTTGTAAAGCACTCGTCATGCTAGCAAGGATGTAGCATCGAGCTATCTCATTGGATTCTCTCCAACGATTATAGGCAACCGGGACCTCCTCAAGTGGTGTGTCAGGTTTGGGCCCAGGTGGGCATGGTTCGTCTAGTACGAACTTGTGTCTCTCGCAGCTGAGAACTATTAATAGATTTCTTTTCCAGTCTTTATAATTATCGCCATTAAACTTATTTTCAGTAAGTATCAAAATGAGGGGTGTCGGTGACATTTTGAACTGAAATAAAATTATACTAGACATCATTACAAGGCCCAAGCAAATATACAGATAATTTAGCAAATAAAAACATACAAGTATGTTCCTACATGAAACTTGAAAAAACATGTAGCATTGCAACGGTAATTCTCAGCACCTATTGCCCCAAGCCACCGAGGGGTGGTCATGAGAACAAATAGCTGGAACATGGACCCCGTCCAATTAATATATGTTACCTTAAATCCTCCAAGGTTAAGACATATATTAATAACCGCTTATTTGGCCACCAGTTTAGTTAACAGAGCTTCTAGGGAAGGTTAATAACTAAACGAGTCTTGAGTGTATAACCATTGTTTACGTAGCCCGATCCACGTCCTACCAAGCCACCGAGGGGTGGTCATGAATAGGATCGCACCCAAACACGTTTTCCACATAGGAGATCCAATCTAGTATACCGGCGGCGGTAAACACCTACCGAGGGGTGTGGTCAGGTCAGAACTGACGCGAGGCGTTACCATGCTTTCACATATGGATCAACAATGGAGGCCGTGGGTTTTGTTTGAAACCCTCTCCCACTCAATATTTTGAAAAACATGCAAGTTTTGACAAATTATGTATGATCAATATAGTATGAGCGGCACTCACCTATCCTATATGACATGTTATCAAATATGCATACAAAACATCCATCAATACATATTTATACATCCATGACATATCACAGAAAAATAATTGACAGAATAATCAAGCCATGGTTCCATCCTAGAACAAAGAAAATAAAGATTACAAAATTCCATCCAAAGCATTCTTTGGGTCTTGAATTTTGTTCCGTCTTCTTATATCCATCGTTATGTAGCCTCTCCATTTATTTCTCATCCCAAGAATTATTTAAAATTTAAATCTCCCAAAAATTTAAATTTCAAATTCAAATTCCAAATTCGAATTTCAAATTTAAATTTCAAATTTGAATTTTAAACAATTCTAAAACATCATGCGTAATAATATGTAATTTCAAAAATTTTTAATTACATATTTTTTAAACATGATTTAAAATTAAATCTCAAATTTAAAAATCAAAATTTTCTGATTTTTGGACCGTCGGACCGCCGCCCCCGTAGGCGGCAGCCGCCGTGGGCAGCCACCAACCCCGGAGGGGCTGGCAGCCCACGGCCGCCCCTTGTGCAGCCCTGCCGGGCTGCAGGCCAAGCCTGCAGCTCCAGGCTGGGCGCAGCAGCCGGCAGGCTGCAGGCAGCGCCTGCAGCCAGGGGCTGCACGCCCAAGCTGCGGCCAGCCTTGGGCAGGCTGCGCCACCCTCGGCTGCAGGCAGAGCCTGCGGCCTTGGGCAGGCTGCGCCACCCTCGGCTGCAGGCAGAGCCTGCGGCCGTGGGTGGTGTGGGCCTGCACAGGGGCTGCCGCAGCCCCATCCTGCCCGAGGCCAGGGGCTGCAGCCCCACCAAGGCCCGTCGGCCTATCCCGAGGGGTCGTGTCTCGATTTTCATGCCATATTCCAATTTACCTATTAAGATCTCCAAAAATTAATTTGAATCCCTATTAAATTGAAATTTTCCACACAATCAAAATTTCAACCTTTAAATCAAATTTAACTTTTGGGAAAAATAAATTACGGTCTTCAATCTTCAATCTCCTCCAAGAATAATTACATAAAATTTCCTAAACCGTTTCCGGTGTACAAAAAATTCTAACCATAAAAAATTCTAAGAGACAGAAATTAAATTCCATGGGAAAATTACAGTGTTAATAAACTGCTCCCATGGTTACATAAAAATTCCTAGATACAATTTTTCTAAATTCTAAGGAACCATAACCGGCATAAACAAGCATGCTTATAATAATTAAAATAACCACATACTTTATACATAATACAGGATAACAACATAAAGGAACCCTAGAATGCCACTCTCTAAATATCAAATCCATACATAAATAAAAAGACTAAGTAATTGTCTAATTTATGTACATGGCATAGTCATGAGATGGCTCTGATACCAATTGTAGGAAAATAAACCGGTAAAAACGTATCAGAGTGGCACAGCAGAACAATAAAAATTTTTAGATCGTTAAATATGTCATGATGCCATATACAATAAACCAACAACAATTAAAACTCATACCTCAAGGACGCCAATCTTGCAGGAGGAGAATGACCGGAGGCTTCAACCAACTAGCCTTCTCTACTATTCTCCAATTCTCGAATGGCTGAGTGTGTGGGCACTCTGAACCTCGATCGGTATGCTAACACTGCTAGTCTTCTTCCGACCACCCAGATCTCTAAAGAACTTTATTGTCACGATGAGCTATGCAACAATAAGCCTACTCACCTGAGAGTCTGTGGTCTGAGAGAACTGGAGTGGCAGGACCTCTATTTATAGACCTGTATGAGGTGATTCTCTGAATTCGAATTGGACTAGGAAAAGATTTTCTCCCTTATCTTTAACCAAAAATCCGAATTTTTCATAGGATAATCCTAACAATTAAATTCGGTTTTTCTAGGATAAATCCAATCCAAATCTAAACAAGATTTTAACTAGAATTTTATCTCCCTTTTTCAACCAAAAAATCTGAAATCTTTAGGAGAAAATCTTCTCCAAATTTTCGGCCACTTTTAGGATAAGGAAGAATCAAAATTACACTAGGATTTTCAAGCTAAATCTCATCTCAACCTTATCCAAAAATAACCGAATTTCCTAGGATTAAGGCTCCAAAATTTCGGCCACTTTTAGGGAAGGAGAGAATCCAAATTCAACTAGGATTGAAACTTGAATTTTCCCTTGAATCTTATCCACAAAAACCGAATTTTCCATTGAGGATTATCCTCAAAAATTCGCCCACTTTTGTTGGGATTTGGATTCAAAATTCAAGTAGGATTCTAACAAGATTATCCTCTCCAAATCCAACTCAAATTCGAATTTTTCAAACCTTGTGGATTTTCCACAACAAATTCGAATCCTACTTGGACTGTGATTCAAAATTTGAATTTCAAATTTCAAATTCAAATTTCAAATTCAAATTTCAAATTTCAAATTTCAAATTTCAAATTTAAATTTCAAATTCAAATTTCAAATTCGAATTTCAAATTCAAATTTCAAATTCAAATTTCAAATTCAAATTTCAAAATTCAAATTTCAAAATTCAAATTTCAAATTTCAAAATTCGAATTTCAAATTCCACAAAACGGTTGTGTTTCATATTCTTGTTCTCATGGATAATTTTCTACAACTCCAATCCAATCTCAAATAAAATCATGGCAACTTTATTTGGAATTCGAATAATTGTGTACTCTATTATCCAAAACAAAATCTGAATCCAACCGGAGAGAATCTTGTCTACCATCCTAATCCTGTGTCATCACCATCCATGCATAATAAACTAGCCAATAGCATACACAAATCAATTTGCCAAACCTTAAGGAATTATGTGGAGCTAGTAGAGGGACTGATTGGACATATATAATCGGGCTCCCGTGATTCCATATGATCATCATTCTGTACCGAATAACTCAATTATATGATCACTAATTTCAGAGTCACACCACTATAAACCTGAAACTGAACTCCCAATTATATACCGTATTACGTAAGCCTGTGACGAGCTACCATCCAATGACCTTGTCATATATGCAAAACCCTCATATGATATCCATGATCAGCCTTAGGTCAAAGTCCGTTTAATCCTACTGATCAGGCTATCTTAAAGTTCCATTATACTACTGAATCAAGAAAATGATTATTCACCATATGTGAATAAGAAGTCATCCGCCCAGCAGACGACCCAAGGCCTTGTCCATTTTCACATTCAGTATAATGCCTTTAAGAGGATACCTTTAACTCCTCAGAGCTATGATTCCGATATCTGCAAACAAACCCTTCATCGTATACAAGTCATGCACCCAACGAACCGGTCTATAAGCTTACTACCTCTGAGACGCTTTAGCCATTGGAACATCAAAGTACACAAGTCATATACATGAAGTAGTTCATTTACTCAGGATTAAGGTTATTGCACAATGAACGTCAAAAGCAGATTGATCCACTCATAGCGGACTACGTAGATCAATCACGCTTTAGTCCCGGTCTAATATGTCACCACCGAGTAACATATCCATGTCTCTACTTGGGAGTCCAGCTCCAGACAGTCAAGACAAACCGTCCCCTCTAAGGCTTTAGACAACATAATAGTCTTAACATGAGTTAGATGCTCGGTCTAACCCCATAGACTACAGACCATAATTTAGACTGCTAACTTTAGAACATTGTCTTCTCGCATACAAAAGTCCATTGCATGCAACGTTCTAACAATTTTAACACAAGCAGTCAGTGAGCCATATTTGCTTACATTTATTTTAACATGTAAATAAGACGAGGACAGATAGCAATGTAATGAATAATCTCTATGTATAATTTTATTATCCAGTTCAAAATGAATACATCAAAATGTCTCTAATACTTAGGTCATTTCCTAACAAAGACGACCTTTACTCGCCCCGAAACTGATATTTTTAGACTTAGTACGCCTAAATTAGTCAATCGGGCACTTGACATGTTTTTTGAGATGAGATCACACAGATCCCAAAAACTAGTCCAGAGGACCCTAGACGAATATAAAACTGATAAAATTGAAATCAGCACATCCAAATTAGTCAAGAGAGACTGTGTCTAAAATTTCGCCTAGGAACACCTCGGTTTGTGTGTGAAAGGACGACACAGTGTAGACACAACCACAGTATAGAAAATGAATAGTAAATTGGTGTAGAATGGGCTCATAGATAGTATAAACCCTCTAGAAATCATCAGTATAAAAATCGGATTCAGAAAATCTGATTTCTAGATGAAAATTAGAACACTGCCGAAAAAAGACCGAAAACCACAGTAGAAAACTAGACTGCGAAGAGAGCATCATAGATGAATTTTTCTGGCCTCAAAACTATGTACCACAGCTAGAAAACTAGTTGGTTTTGGCTGCTAAAAACCCCAAAGAGCAAGCAATAAAATATGGGGTTAGTTTATGACACATTTTTATAAACAATTGCTAAAATTCACATCACTTACCATCACCTTACACCATGCCATTTTTTTATTATTTCCCTTAAATTGCAGTAGCACATTTGGTGGGAATGGCTAAAAAAGGATAGAAATTTGTCCCTAAATTTGTCTAAAGTTGGTTTGATTAATTAAGCTTAAGTTGGTTAAACTTGCTTAGAGTTTTCCTATAAAAAGGGGACCATACCTTAACTTATGTTTCTTTCATTTCACACCTCCAAAAAACATAACTCTCTCTCTCTCTTTCCAAGCAACAGCTGACCACTTCCATAGCCCCAAAACCACCATTTTTGCAAGCCAAAACCAAGCCAAAACTTACCAAAAGCTAGCCCCCTTCAAGCTTGTGTTAGAGGTTTTCATTCCAAGTCATTCTAAGTCTTTCAAGGGTAAGATTTTGAATCAATCTTTATGGTTTGTAGATGTTGATTTGGTTTGACACTAAGAGATATTATTTTGGTGTTTTGCTAGCACAAAACTGACCCTTATCCCCTTGGTTTTCCATGGCCATTTTGGTCATCAAGTCTCGGTTCCAAATCATGCTTGGTTGAAAGCACAAACGTAATAATCGAAAACCCTACCCTTCGTTATTTAGTGATTTTAAGATTTTGATCAAGACCATTTATGTGTATTTGTTTATGCAAATGGTTTGTAATAAGTTGATTTTGAGCCTTTAAGTATCCATTTTTAAGTTTATATGGCTGTAGCTGTGTTTACATTATTTTAACAAATGGTTGTGTAAAAATGAGAGCATTATAGTTTTTAGTGATTGGACACAATCTGTCCTCAAAGAAAGGCCATGGATTTTGGCTATTTTGACCCCATTAGGGTCTGATTTTGGGATTTAGTAAAATACAATGTTTTAAGGAAATTTCGATATGGTCGTTTTTACATCAAATAGCCTTTGGCCAAAAACGACACCACGATAGGTTTTTCGAGTGGTTTCCACTCGGTGCCCAAAACTAGGAACAAAATCCAAACCCGTAAATCAGTCTTGGGTTTTATGAAAAATTGACCACTTAGAGTCTGAACCAGACTTTGAGATCTCGTTGAAACCTTGAGAACGACCTACGCATGTTTTAAAAATTTGGCCGTTTCGGGCCTTAAATAGAGCTGTTTTCAAAACAACACAAAACTGGGATTTTTTGTAAAAACTGGCCACATAGCCCACGGGTTTAGTAAGATTAGGGTCGGTTAGAGTTATAATTAAGCTCTAAGGTGAACACAAGATTTGATCATCTCGTCGAGGGTGAAAACCTTCATGTTTGCCAAATTTACAAACAAAGCCGTTTCGGTCAAGTTTCAAAATAGTTTTCAAAAGTGGTTCAAAAACCACCTTTAAAATGCAACCTCAAAAATGAGTTTTAACACCTTTAAAATATAAACATCGTTTTCATAAAAACATCCCCCACCTTTCAACGGGGTGATAAGGGGACGGGTTCCAAACATATAATTTTGCCAAGAATTTTTTAAGGCAATCAAAATGATTTTTTTCGTAAGTAACCCAAAATAATTTTTCAAAGTAAACAGTGTGGGTAGCCCGGTAGGCTACCACACCAAACGAGCCTTAGTAGCTCGATAGGCTACTACACCAAATGAACCATAGTGGCCCGGTAGGTCATTACACCAAGGAATAGTATCCCGGAAGGCTACCACACCCAAAGAGGCAAAGTAACCCGGTCGGTTACTACACCAAGTTTACGCATAGTAACCCGATAGGCTACCTAGTTATCAATGTGCGAGGTAACCGGTTAGTTGACTAGTTTACAACTAGTCAAGGACTGAGTTTTGAACAACACTACGAGGAAACAACGATTAATCTGTCAAGAAGACAGTTAATCAAACAACGATAGGAGTAAGATGCCAAATCCCCAAAGTAGGCCAATAGGGTGCCGATGGGCGTCTGTACCACATAGAAATGCAAATTACAATCACTATCAGTAGTAGTGACCAAAAGATGATATTAATAAGATGCGTTCTTGATGACAGGTAGTTACCTGTAAATTAATAAAGGCGCGAGTACGCATTTGCTTGCATTTAAGTAAGTACAACTCTACCAACAACATGAATGAAAACGAAGTTAAAACAATGTTTTACAGTGTGTTAAAATATGTATGCCATGCACATGATGATGCACAGCATATTTAAGAGCATATAGTTTCATAATTATGAAGATTGATGAAAGATCATATTAGATGCCATAAGTCCCTGCCACGTAGGACTAGGGATAGCTTAGAAAAGCATGTGGCTAGAAAAGGATAAACAAGATGGAATTCATAGGCATGTCGTACCGGCCTTTTCAATTGAAAGGGTTTTTAACTAAGTTAAAGCATAAAGTTGAGCATTCGTTGATGGCTCTCTGGCTTTTTATTGACCTCGGGCGTTACCATTGGTCTGCACGCACACGGTACTGGCACATGGGCCCTAAGTAGACAAGAAAAAAGGAAAAGAGAATATTGAAGCATAAATGAACATAACTTGATCATGCATTAGTTATAGTTCACTATGCTTCTAGTTACAGTAAATGCATTCAGTACACGTCATCCCTGCTATGCATATAGTATATGAAGTTTGAAATGTGATGCTGCAATATGCGATATGTGACATGTGATATGTGATATGTGATATATGATATGTGATATGTGATGTGTGGTATGTGATAATATCTGGTATGACATGTGTATATGGTTTTTCAAGTACGTACTATGTTTTAAACATGTTTTACGGTAAACATGTTGTACTTACTAAGTGTAAAGCTCACGGAGTGTGTTCATGCTGTAGGTGAGCGTCTTACGGCTTGATCGTCTATGGGCGATGATGGCGGTGAAGGCAAATGTGAGGGGAGATTATGGACACACCGGAGTATTCTTCTGCATAATTTTGAGTAAACAGTATTTATGAATAGTAATCGTTAAATAGTATTTTGAATAGTGATGGTTAAACAGTAATTTTGAATAGTAATCGTTAAACAGTATATTTGAATAGCAATCGTTAAGTGGTATATTTTGAATAGTAACCATTAATAGTACCCGTACATGATTAGTAAATATGTATGCAGTCAAAAAAAAATCCCTAAAATTTATGGTACCTAATTAAGTAGTTTTAATTATCAATTGCAAGAAAATATAAGTATTATTTAAAGAAGCAAGTTTTTAAAGTGATGGTCTGGGCTACTGAGGGCACGGGGTGCCACAGTTGGTATCAGAGCGATTTTCTGCCACCCTACCTCACATCGCCGGACGTCTACCTCATCTATCCAAGTAAGTTAATTTTGTTTTTTCAAAGTTTAGTACATAAGATTAATGTTAAATTTATAATAAGAGATAATTGGCCGCACTACGAGACCCTCAGCAAATACAAGAAGATCGAGAAGCAAGTCTAGCTTTGGCTGTCATGCGACCAGACATATATGATGGCAGCCACCCACATGAATTCCCATACTGGATCTATCATATGGAGGTGATCTTCAAAGCATATCATATTCCAACCCGCCTACAGGTGGTACTAGCCAACAGCTGTCTAGGAGGAGTCGTGATGGAGTGGTGTAATGAACGACGCCGAATCAGGGATCCGGCAATGCAGTGGGTCAAGTTCAATCAAGACATATGCAATTCTGATAGCCCAGCCAGAGACGCAGACATCTGGAATGATATGTACGAGAGACGATACGAGGTCCTCTCTGACATGTGGGATATCTACATGGGAGAAACCATGGTGCACTATTGCCAAAGGTTTCTGGACGCCATGTTGCCTCACATCCTTTAGGATAGACCTTTTTCAGAAGTAACCGACTTGTTATGGACAGGAATTCCATAGTATGTGAGAGATCTTGTCTACTACCATCCACCATATGAGAACCTAAGGCGCCGTGTCTGAGACATAGTGGAAGCCGAGCTAGTGGTGCTCAATCCTGCATGGGGCGAGGACTTTACAACGACAGCTAACGTGGAGGGTGACACCACAAACGCAGCACCCCAACCAGCCGAAGAAGGGTTCGAGGCTGCGCACTAGTCGGTAGTACCCGAGGGTGAGGAGGAACCGATAGAGGATCCCGAGCCAGCCCCTTAGTCTCCTGAGCATCACGAGGAGGTAGATGATGATGAGTCTATCCCCGATGCCTAACCAGATGATGAGGGGGATGAAATCCTCGATCATTTTAGTGACGATGAGTGGATGGAGATGTACGAACCCCAGGTTATCATTGCTAGTGACGATGAGGGCAGTATTGTCTGGGGTGACAAAGATGAAGACCTCAAGGAATTCCCTCTTAGCGACAATGAGGACGAGATGATGTCGGACACCGAGTCTGGGATATCTTCTGAGTAGCAGTAACCCTTTTCGTAGGAATTTTGTTTTATAAATATAGAGGGAGAACAATAGCTCCCCTGTCTGACTTAGTTAGTTGTACTTTATGGTATCATATTTTGAGAAGTGTGTGTCACTACCGCCAAACTAAAAGCATGTACATATATTTTTGAGTATTTTATGAAAAGAAGTATCATTTTGCCTTGAGGGCCTAAATATGATTTTTTTTTTTACAAGAATGATCAAGTATAATAACAGTGCACACAGTTCCTGGCACTCAGATGATGTCCCAATACGATGCGGTAATCGTATTAAACATCACAAGAGTAAGAGAAGAAAGGAAAGATATAATATATATAATTATATTCGTGATGTTTAAATAGAATTATTAAGTAAGAAAGAAAATGATAAGAGTCCCAAGCATAAAATTTGAGGAACTTATGTTCTCTCTTGCCGTTATGTGATAGGGTTACATAGGAATAATGGCAAAAACAAGAGCTCAGACTAACCAAGCTACACGAGACGACGAGCTTATGGCACGTCTTGTAACGATGCAGGAAATGATGTTAAATCAACAACGTGAGCTTAACCAACTCAGGGAGCAAATGAACCGACAACAACAGCCACCACAACCACGGAGGTGCCAGTCCAAGCAGCTCCAATAGCCCCCAACACACCTGAAGAGCAGGTAATTCCACCTGTCCAGTCCCCACCGCACCATCAGCTATGGCTGCTCCCGCAGCAGCCAGCATTCTTATGCCAGCTCCGAGAGATGGCAACTTATACAAATGATTCAGGTGCATAAAGGTGCCAGAATTCGAAGGGACAATGAACCCTATTGAAGTAGATGACTGGTTGACTGATGTCCAAGTCATCCTAGACCTAGTAAGGCTGACGGAGAAGTAAAAGGTACTATATGCATCCCTAACCGTACACAAAGGAGCATGCCAGTGGTGGAAAACCGTGGCAATTAGAAGGGACATTAGTGCGATGAATTGGGCAGACTTCATTGTCGAGTTTAGGGAAATGTATTTCAACGATGAAGCCCTAGCTGTCCAGTAAGACGAATTTAACAATTTACACTAGGGCAGCATGACTTTTATGGAAGAGGTCTGAAAATTTGAGCAGCTGGCTCAACTTTGCCCTAACCTTGTACCGATAGAGAAGAAGAAGGTCAGAAGGATGCTAAAGATATTCTGGACAGACATTGCAATCCAAGTCTATAGTGGCAGCCATGGGCTCACGATCGTAGCTGAGTGTGTCAGCAGGGCTATCCTAGTAGAATATTGGCTAGCCCAATATAGGAAAAGAAAAGCGTAGATTTTTAAGGCCAACCGAGAAGAGAAGACGCAGGCCAGACCGAGCAAGGGATGACAGCACCCTCATTCTCCCAACAAGGGTCAGAATGTAGGGAATAGCCAGCACAATAAGCAACCCCACCATAACAACAAAAGAAAAGGGAATCTGAATAACCAAGGGCAACAGAGAAATTCCCCCCAGAAGAAGAACAACCATGGGGGAAATGGTAATCAGCACCCACCATGCCTAAAGTGTAGGAAGAATCACCCCAGAGAATGCCGCCTAGGGACTAGCGGTTGCTACATCTGTGGCAAGGAGGGCCACTTCGCTAAGCATTGTCGATCTAACCTGCAAAATCAACAGGGCCAAGCCCGTGCAACAAGAGGTCAACTGCACACTGCTCAAGGAAGAATTGAAGGCCCATCAATCAACTATGGTAGATTGGAAGCTCCAGAGTGTAAGGATCGCCCCATTCCTGTAACTTGATTTTCATTTAATGAGAGATTGAGGGATGATTTGATGTATTTTAATGCAATTTTTAAAATACACGATCCTATACACGGCCATGTAAGTGGCCGTGTACCAATCAGACTGTGCACGTGTATGTAGCCGTGTAAGTATACATGGCCGGGTAGTAGAACACGGTCAGGTACACGGCCGTGTACCACTCGGGTTGTGAACACATGAGAAGCCGTGTAACTGAACATGGCCGTGTATAGAGACACGGTTAAGAACACAGCCGTGTAAAAGGCCGTGTATGGGGTAGAGAGCTACTAAAATGTATCTCACAATTCGTGAAACTTAATTACGATATAATTAAGTTTTTAAGTTAAAAAATACAGTATAATTTTTAGTTGAATAGACTAAATAGATACAGTACTGTTTAAGTACTATCCATGAAATGAATTGGGTGACCGACAGTAAACCCGATCTACCCTATTATGTATATGAATGTATGAGATGTACAGTGTCAGGAAACCGGTCTAGACGGCCAATTCTTGGCACGAGGCTGGTGAGCAGATCACCAGAACACTAAGACCGAATGTCTGAGCCCGATATTGAGAGAATGGTCCGGTTGACCTCTTCTCACTTAGAGACTGACAAAAATCAGAGTCAGAGCACTCAGACTAGTCAGATAAGTCAAAGACAGTGAACAGTGAGAATCGCAGTGTCAAGTTATTGGCCAAGACGACCTTAAATTGACCTAAAATTGATATATGAATGGTTAGTAGACTCAATCCAGTTGATTGAGCATAAAACAGAAATTTTAGTTTGAGAGATATGCAGTATCAGGATGAGGGTCAAAACGACCTTTACTCGCTCTAAAACTGATATATTTGGACTCAGAACGTCCAAACAAGTCAATCAGGCGCCTAAAACGTTTTTCAAGGTGGGGTCACATAGATCCCGAAAAGTGGTCTAGATGACCTTCGATTGACGTAAAACTGATAAAAATGGAATCAGTGCATCCGAATTAGTCAAGAGAGACTATATCTGAAATTTCACTCGGGAACGCCTCGGTTTGCATGCGAAAGGACAACACAGTGTAAACACAAGCACAGTATAGGATGTGAACAATAAATTAGACTAATAATGGGCTCTTAGATAGTATAAAACAACCAGGAATTTACAGTACAAAAATCAGATTTAGAAATCTAATTTTCGGGTGAAAATTGGAATAATGCTGAGAAAGGACCTAACACCGCAGTATAAAATTTGACTGTGATGAGAAGCCAACACAGATAAAATTGGCCCTTAGAAACCATGCCTGTAGCTGTAAATGGTAGCTGAAAATGGCTGCTCCCATAGCCCAAAAGTGAGATTAAAAACTTACCCTAGCTATGACAACTTTTGAATAAAAAATTCAAAGGGTTTTAAAAGCTTGCTTAACAATCTTTTTTTTTTCTTCTCTCCCTTCCATGAGCAGTCCACGCCCACTTTGGTCTGAAAATGGGCAGCAATTTGTCCCATGATTTGGCTAATTTGGTGGACAATTAATTAGGATTAAGTCTAAGTAAGCTTGATCAATTTTTCCTATAAAAGGCAAGCATGACCTAAGGAGATCACTTTCTCACTTTTATACCCAAAACTCACTTCACTTTCTCTCTCCAGTCCTTACTATAGCTTAACTCTAAGGTCCCTAAACCCCCATATTTTCAAGCTTAAATCACACCCAAAAACCTTCCAAAAAATTAAACCTTACAAGCTTGTGTTAGGAGAAGTCGAATCCAAGTCATTCTAAGGCACTAAGGGTAAGTCTTCAAAACCGATCCTTATAGTTTTTAGTTTTGTTTTGATTTGGTTTTGAAGAGAAATTTTTGGTATTATTTCTAGCAAAAACAGACCCCACTCTCTTGGATTCCCGTGACCATTTTTGGCTCCTCAAGCCCTAGTTGAAATCGTGCTTGGTTCAAGGCACAAAGGTAAACCGAAAACCCTATTTTGTGTTGGTTGGTTTTAAGTTTTGATCAAAGCCATTTATGTGTATTTGGTTATGCAAATAGTTTATAATAATTTATTTTGAGCCCTTAAGTTTCCAATTTTAAGTTTATGTGGTTATGGTTGTGTTTACAATTTTTACGAATGGTTATTAGTTTGTGTGATGTGATGTATGTATGGAGATGTGGCTGGACATAAATCTGTCCCTAGGAAAGGTCATGGATTTTGGCCATTTTGACCCACTTAGTGTCCAAATATGGGACTAAGTAAAGATGGCATTTTAAGGAAATCCCTAGATAGACAGGAGAAAGAAAAGAGAGTGTTGAAACATAAATGAACATAACCGGATCATGCATACGCATTAGTTCACTATGCTTCTAGTTACAGTAAGATGCATTCTGTACACGATGGTATCTGCTATGCATATATTAAGTAAAGCTTTATATTCAATGTCATGTTATGTGATGATATGGTATGTAATATGTTAAGTGCTATATAACATGCTCATATGATTTTCAAGTATATACTATATTTTAAATATGTTTTGCGATAAACATGTTGTACATACTGGGCGTAAAGCTCACGGAGTGAGTTCATACTGTATGTAAGCATCCTATGGCGTAAACCCTAATGGGTAATGACAGTGGTAGAGGCGGGTGTGAGGGTGCAGTTACAGATACCACCATAAGTATTGTCTTTTGCATAGTTTTTGAGTAACAGTATGTTTTGAAACAGTACACAATATTTTTAAATAGTAACTATTAAATGGTATTTTTAAATAGTAACTGTTATACAGTATTTATGAATAGTAACCATTGAACAGTACATATGAATAGTGACAATGAGGATGAGATGATGTCCGACGCCAAGTCAGGGTTGTCTTCCGAGTAGTAGTAACCCTCTTAGCAGGAATTTTTGATTTTGTGCATATATGGAGGGAGCAGTAGCTTTCCTCACTTGACTTAACTTAGTGTACTTGTTGGGACCATATTTTGGGAAGTGTGTGTCACTCTCGCGAAGCTAAAAGCATGTATATCTTTTTCAGTAATTTTATGAAAAAGTAGTATTATTTTTCCCTGAGGGCCTAAATATGATTTTTCTACACATGTCAGTAATGGGACAAGAGTGCAGGACGGTTCCTGGCACTCAAATGATGTTTCAATGCAATGCGGCAGTTATAATGAACATCACAAGAATAAGAGAAGAAAAGAAAGAGATAATATGTATATTTATGATGAAATTGTTAGGTAAGAAAATGATATGTAATATGAGTCCCAAGTACAAAGTTTAAAAAGACTATCTTTTCTTTTTTCCGCTGTATAATAGGATTACATAGGAATGATGGCGAGAACAAGAGCTCAGACCACTCAAGCTACTCGAGATGATGAGCTAATGGCACGGCTCGCAACCATGTAGGAAATGATGTTAAACCAACAATGGGAGCTTAACCAACTCAGGGAGCAATTGAACCAACAACCTCAGGCACCACAACCAGTGGAGGTGCCAGTTCAAGCAGCTCCAGTAGTCCCCGACACTCCTAGAGAACAAGTGGCCCCACCACTCCAGACAATGCCAACACCACCGGCTGTGGCTGCTCCGACAGTAGCCAATGTCCTTATGCTGACCCACAGATAAGGTGACCTATACGAGCGGTTTAGGCACATCCCGGTACCTGAATTTGAAGGGATGACGAACCCCATTGAAGCTGATGACTGGTTGACCGACGTCCAGGTTATCCTAGACTTCGTAGGGCTGACTGAAAGGGAAAATGTGCTATGTGCATCCCTCACCCTACACAAAGGAGCATGCCAATGGTGGAAGATTGTGGTAATCAGAAGGGTTATTAATGTAATGAACTGGGCTAACTTCATCACCGAGTTCAGGGAGATGTACTTTAACGATGAAGCCCTAGTAGTCCAATAGAATGAATTAAACAATTTGTGCCAAGGACGCATGATGGTCATGGAGTTGCAAGGAAGTTTGAGCAACTAGCTCGACTTTGCCCCGACTTAGTGCTGACCAAGAAGGAGAAGGTCTGAAGGATGCTGAAAATGTTTCGGACAGATATAGCAGTCCAAGTCTGCAGCGGTAGCCATGGGCCCGCAGCCGTAGCAGAGTGTGTCAGCAGGGCCATCTGAGCAGAATATTGGTTGGCCCAAGACAAAGAGAGAAGGGCCCAGATTTTCAAGGCAAAAAGAGAAGAGAAGAACCAGTCAAAGCAGATCAAGGGAAGGTCAAATTTTGACTCACAAAACAAGGGGCAGAACACAGGGGCTAGCCAATACCACAGATAGTCCAACCACAACAATAACAAAAAAAAAAAGGGAACCTAAGCAATCATGGGCAACAGAGAAATTCCCCCTAGAAGAAGAATAATCATGGGGGAAATGGTAACCCACACCCACCTTATCCAAAGTGTGGAAAGAACCATCTAGGATAATGTCACCTAGGCACCAGCGGCTGCTACATCTATGGCAAAGAAGGCCACTTCGCCAAGCATTGCCGCTCTAACCCACAAAATCAGTAGGGCCAAGCCTGTGCCACTAGTGAATAACTGCATGTTGTTCAGACCAAAATCGAGGGCCCATCAATTGCACAGGGTAGATTGGAAGCTCCTGGGATGCAAGCGAGGATCTACGCCTTCACCAGAGAGGATACAGAGGTCGAAACCTCAACGATGGTGATAGGTCAGCTTTCTATCGCCAACTCCACTGCATTAGTATTGTTTGATTTTGGAGCTACGCACTCATTTGCATCCTCAAAATTTGCTAGGAAGTTAGACAAGAACCTAGCTAAGATGAATCAAACTTTTCGAATTGCCCTTCCCTCTAGGGAAGTTTTGTTGTCTAGCTATTAGATACGACACGTGCCAATAGTTGTTAGTAGGCATGAGCTGAGCGTGGACCTAATCATCATTGATATATGTGACTACGACATGATTATAGGAATGGATTTCCTCACCAAGTATCACGCCATCATAGACTGCTAAAGACAGGAAGTTACATTCGAACCTATTGGGCACGAGAAGTTTGTCTACAAGGGCTTATCACTGAAGCAACCCAAGATGATGATATGGGCTATGAAGGCTCACAAGCTATTGTCTAGTGGATGTACTAGTTTCTTAGTGCACATAGCAGACAAGACTCAGGAGGTTGAGATAGGACCAGAAGGCGTGCTAGTGGTTCGAGAGTTTATGGAAGTCTTCCCCGACGATCTCCTAGGACTTTCGCTAGAGTGCGAGATAGCATTTGAGATCAAACTGTTACCAAGGTCAGTCCTCATCTCCAAGGCCCCCTACAGAATGGCCTGTTAAAAGAACTTTAAACACAGTTAAAGGACTTGATGGACAAAGGGCTTATCCGACAAAGCTGCTCCCCGTGGGGAGCATCGGTTTTGTTTGTAAAGAAGAAGGACAGAACACTGAGGATGTGCATAGACTACCAGGAGTAGAACAAGATCACAATCAAGAGCAAGTACCCGTTACCATGGATCGATGATCTGTTCGACCAGCTCCGAGGTGCTACCGTATTTTCAAAGATCGACCTACGTTCCGGATATCATCAGCTATGAATTTGAGATGAAGACATACCCAAGACAGCTTTTTGAACACTATATGGGCATTACAAGTTCCTGGTCATGTCATTCGGATTGATGAACGTCCCCGCAGCTTTCATGGACCTGATGAACCGCGTCTTCAAGGACTTCCTAGACAAGTTTATCATTGTATTCATCGATGACATACTTGTATACTCCAAGACGGAAGAGGAGCATGAAGAGCACTTAAGGACTGTCTTGCGCAAGCTACGAGACCATCAGCTATATGCCAAATTTTCCATGTATGAATTTTGGCTGGAGAAGGTCCATTTTCTTAGTCATGCGGTCTCCAAAGAAGGAGTATCAATAGACCCAGTAAAAATTAAAGCAGTTAGTGACTGGCTGACTCTGAAAAATGTAATAGAAATCCGTAGCTTCCTAGGGCTAGTAGGCTATTATCAGCGCTTTGTTAAAGGTTTCTCAAAGTTAGCCACCCCACTCACAGCACTCACCAAGAAAGAGAAAAAGTATGAGTGGACTGACAAGTACAAAAGCAGTTTTCAGGAGCTAAAATGAAGACTCATGAGCACTCCGATCCTAACAATACCAGATGTTGGACAAGGAAATTTTATGATTTACAGCGATGCATCCAACACCAGGTTAGGAGTCGTACTGATGCAGAGTGGTAAAGTGGTCACATATGCTTCGCGACAACTTAAGAACCATGAAAGGAACTACTCGATGCAAAACTTGGAGCTAGCTGCGGTCGTCTTTGCACTCAAAATATGGAAGCACTATCTAGATGGCATTAAGTGTGAGATATATACGAACCACCAGAGCCTCAAATACATCTTCACACAGAAGGAGCTCAAAATGAGGCAATGAAGATGGCTGGAACTGATTAAGGATTACGACTGTAAAATCCTTTATCATCTAGGGAAAGCCAACAAGGTGGCTGATGTGCTAAGTAGAAAGCATACCTCGTCGCTTATGGCTATCCATGCCTTGCCAGAAGCACTACAACAGGAGCTACGAAGCAACGAGATTGAAATTTTGATAGGGAGGTTGTCTGAAATGATCCTCTAGTCAACGCTCCTAGAGAAAATTAAAGCCAGCCAAGACCTTGATTCAACCCTAATCAAGCTAAAAAGGGAGACAATGAAAGGCCAGAGTTCAGAGTTTTAAATCTCTAAGGCTGACATTCTCTATTTCAGAGATAGAGTGTATGTTCCAAAGGATGAAGAACTCTGGAGAAGGATCCTTTTGGAAGGTCATGACACGCCGTACTTGGTACATCCAGGGGCAAATAAGATGTACCAGGACTTAAAAGAGAGTTTTTGGTGGTTGAGAATGAAAAATAATGTCACCGAGTTCATAGCGAAGTGCCTCACATGCCAGAAAATCAAAGTAGATCATCAACGACCGGGAGGAGAACTATAGAAGATCGAGCTACTAGAGTGAAATGGGAGCAAATTACAATGGATTTCATGGTTGGATTGCCCAGAACATCAAGTAGTAATGACGCAATCTGGGTAATCATGGAACGATTGACAAAATCAACTTGATTTTTAGCGATGAAGCTAAGCTACTCGGTGGAAAGGTTAGCCGAAATATATGTAGCTCAAATAGTAAGGTTACACGGTGTACCTAAAACGATCATCTCAGATTGTGATGGACGCTTTACTTCAAGATTTTAGTAGAGCATTCAAGCTTCAATGGGAACTAAACTGAAGTTCATCACAGCTTTCCATCCTCAGACTAACGGCTAGTCTGAGAGAACCATTTAGACGCTAGAGGATATGCTGAGAGCGTGTGTCCTAAACTTCAAGGGGAATTGGGACCAGAAGCTACCTTTGATAGAATTCTCGTATAATAATAGCTATCACTCCTCAATTAGGATGGCTCCGTACGAGGCACTTTATGGAAGAAAATGCTGATCTCCAGTCCATCGGCACGAGACCGGAGAGAAATAGCTTACTAGCACAGATCTTGTCAAGGATACAATAGCAGACGTGAAGATCATAAGAGAAAAGCTAGTGATGGCACACAGTCGCCAGAAGAGCTATGGTAACAAATGCCGCAGACCCCTCGAGTTTTAGGAAGGAGACTCCGTTTTTCTCAAGGTGGCACCCATGAAGGGGGTGATGCGCTTTGGGAAGAAAGGAAAGTTGAGTCCTAGGTATATAAGACCCTTTGAAATCATCGAGCGAGTTGGGAAAGTGGCTTACAGGTTAGCCCTTCCTCCCAAATTGGCCTTGGTACATAACGTCCTTCACATCTCAATGTTGAAGAAATACATGTCAGATAGCTCCTATATCCTAAGCCAAGAACCAGTTGAAGTCCATGCTGACTTAACATATAAAGAGAAGCCCATGCAAATTTTAGCTACGTAAGATAAAGTCCTCAGGAATAAAGTTAACCCACTTGTAAAGGTGTTGTGGCAGAACCACAACATGGAAGAAGCCACATAGGAACGGGAAGAGGATATGAGAAGAGACTTCCTAGATTTATTTTAATTTTCGAGGACGAAAATTTTGTAAGGGGGGTAGGTTGTAAGGACTCCCATATTCATGTAACCTAAATTCTATATAATGAGAAATTGAGCAATGAATTTGGGTTAGTTTCATGGCTTTTCGTGCAAATTTGATGAACACAGTTAGTTACACGGCCGTGTAGGAAGCTTGTAGTAATCAGACTATTTACGTGAGAAAGGCCATGTGAAAGAACATGGCCGTGTATTGTAACATGGTTAGGAACACAACCGTGTAAGTAGCCGTGTACCACTCGGGTAAATGAACGTGTTCCAAGACATAGCTGTGTTGAGTAAGATCAACTAGTACACACCTGCGTCCGGAAGGTACACGCCCGTCTTGCCTTATTCACTCCCGTGTAAGAGGCTGTGTTGAAGGCCGTGTAATGAGTAGAGAGCCGATATACAGACTCTGAAAATGTATAAAACCTAATTACTATGTCATGAGTAATTAAGTTGAAAAATATAGTATATTTTTCAGTTAAATAGATTAAACAGGTACGGTGCTGTTTAAGTACTATTCATGCAGTGAAAGGGGTGACCGACAGTGAACCTGGTCCACCCTAATAAGTGTATAAGTGTATGAGATGCGCAGTGCTAGGAACTGGTCTGGACGACTATTTCTTGACACAAGACTAGTGAGCAGATCACCAGAACGCTCGGACCGAACCTCTGAGCACAATAGCGAGAGAAAAAAAACCATAGTAGGGGTACAATACCAAGAAAAGGGTCCAGACGACCTCTTCTCATCTAGAGACTAACAAAATCGGAGTCAGAGCAATCAGACTGGTTAGTTAAGTAAAAGGATAGTGAATAGTGAATAGTGAATACTAAAAAATGCAGTGTTAAGTTACTGGCCAAGACGGCCTTAATTTGACCTAAAACTGATATATTAATAGTCAGCAGGCTCAATCTGGTCAATTGAGCATAAAATGAGAATTTTAGTTTGGGAGATACGCAGTATCGGGAAGAGGGTCAAGACGACTTTATCTCGCCCCGAAACTGATATATTTAGAATCAGAACACCCAAATTAGTCAATCGGGCACCGGACATGTTTTTCGAGGTGGGGTCACACAGATCCCGAAAACTAGTCTAGACGACCTCGGACGGATGTAAAACTAATAAAAATGGAATCAGCACATCCAAATTTGTCAAGAGAGACTGTGTCTAAAATTTCGCCCGGGAACACCTTAGTTTGCATGCGAAAGGACAATACAGTGTAGACAGAACTATAGTATAGGAAATAAACAGTAAAATAGACTAATAAGGGGCTTTTAGATAGTATAAAATAACCAAAATTTGACAGTACAAAAATCGGATTCAGAAATCCAATTTCAGGTGAAAATTGGAATACTGCCGAGAAAGGACCAAACACCACAGTAGAAAATTAAACTGTAAGAGAAGCTAATACAGATATAATTTTAGCCACAAAATCCATGCCCCCTTAGCTGCAAAAGTAGCTGAAAATGGTTGCTACATAGCCCTAAAGAGAGATTAAAAAATTGCAAAAGTTATGACAACTTTTGTATAAAATATTCAACATGTGATCAAAGAATTTTTTTTTTTATTCTCCCTCCATAAAATGGCAGCAGCCCTCGTTTTTGTGGACTGAAAAAGGGCAGAATTTTGTCCCTTGATAGTCTAAATTGGTGGACAATTAATTTGGTTTAGGCTTAAGCAAATTTGGTTAGAGTTGCCTATAAAAGGCACCCATGACCAAGAGATACCACTTTCCCTCATTTGGCACCCCAAAGCACAGTTCATTTCTCTCCGTTTCTCTTGCTACAGCCAACCCCTCTAAGTCACCAAAAGCCTTCATTTTCAAGCCATAAATTAATTAATTAAACACGATACAAGTTAGATACCAAATCCCTAAAGTATGCTAGTCAGGTATCGATGGGCCTCGGTACCACATAAAAACACAAGTTATGGTCACTAACGATAATAGTGAGCTAGGAACGATAGTAATTAATTTATGGATAATAAATTAATTTATCGAGTATAGAAAGTGAATTAGTACCGACGGCAATCGGTACCAAACGATTTATTTACGGTAGTTACTAACAGTATTAGTGACACAACAAAAGTGTTAATGGAGTACATTATGTTGACAGGTGGTTACCTGTGACCTGATAAGGCGAGAGTACGAATTATTGCTTGCAATTAGGTAAGTACAACTCTGCCTACAGCATGAATAAAATGAATTTTAAACAATATTTTTACAAATATGTTAAGTATGTATGCCATGTATACATTGTTGCATAGCAAGTATAAGAGCACATAGTTTCACAATCAAGTAGATTGATGAAAGAACAAGTTAGATGCCATACGTCCCTACCGCATAGGATTTGGGACAGCTTAGAGAAGCATATGGCTAGAATAGATAAACAAGATGGAATTCAATAGGCATGTCATACCGGCCTTTTCAGTTGAAGAGGTTTTTAAGTTAAAGTAATTTAAAGCAGAAAGTTGAGCATCCATTAACGGCTCTCCAGCTTTTTAGTGACCTCGGGCATTACCGTTGGTCTGTGCGCACACGGTATTAACCATGGGCCCTAAATAGACAAGAAAAAGAAAAGAGAGTGTTGAAGCATAAATGAACATAACCAGATTATGCATACGTATTAGTTCACTATGCTTCTAGTTACAGTAAAATGCATTCTGTACACGATGGTATCTGCTATGCATATAGTAAGTAAAGCTTTATATTCAATGTTATGTTATGTGATGATGTGGTATCTGATATGTTAAGTGCTATATAACATGCTCATATGATTTTCAAGTATATATTATGTTTTAAACATGTTTTACGATAAACATGTTGTACTTACTAGGTGTAAAGCTCACGGAGTGTGTTCATATTGTAGGTAAGCGTCCTATGGCATAAACCCTAATGGGTAATGATGGCGGTAGAGGCGGGTGTGAGGGCACAGTTACGGATACCACCACAAGTATTGTCTTCCGCAGTCTTTGAGTAACAGTTTGTTTTGGAACAGTACACAATATTTTTAAATAGTAACTGTTAAATGGCATTTTTGAATAGTAATCGTTATACTGTATTTATAAATAGTAACCATTAAATAGTATTTATGAATAGTAATTGTTAAATAGTACTTTTGAATAATAACCATTATGTAGTATTTTTAAATAGTAACTGTTATACAATATTTATGAATAATAACTGTTAAATAGTAATTTTAAATAGTAACTATAAAGTAGTATTTTTGGAATAGTAGATAGTTAAAATATACATACATGAATAGTGAATACGTAGGATGTATAAAAAAAATCCCCTAAAATTTGTAGTATCAATTGCAAGAAAGTATAAGTACCATTTAAAGAAGTAGTAGTTTTCAGTGACGGTCCGGGCCACTAAGGGCACAGGGTGTCACAAGATCAACGTCTATACCATGATCTTGTCAACTCATCATCTTATCCTTACAAGATGTTTATTTTCAATAAATAAATATTTACTAATTTAGAATAAAACTAACTTACTTGGATAGCGAATAGGATGTGCATCGTACCAGGAGGGATATGGTCGAACTACTCTGATGCCGAATGTGGCAACCCGCCCTTCTTAAAGGCTGAACAGGACCATTGCGATCGAGCTCTGAAGCCAACTGTGATAGCCTGCCACCTCATGGGTTGTCGGCAATTTACTTTTAACGTACTTTAAAATCTTATCATTTTAACTTTCCATTTTAATCGTGAAAATAGGGAATAATTTTTTTTTTAAAACTATATCATCGTAAAACATTTACTAAGGTAAACATTTTACATTATCGTAACTTGATATACATCATAAAACCTCATTTCAACATCCATTTTAATACTCTTTTTAAACAACTCAGCGGAAGACTTATAGCAGAACCATAACTCATGCCCAGTCCCTTGGCACATGCAGATTTCATTCATTATCCATCACTTGTCTTATCGTCGTGCAGGTTACTTACCTACAACATGAACAAACTTGTGAGCTAATTGCTTAATGAATTCAAACATACATACATGACATATAAGAACTCATACCATATAGGACAGAGTATATCTGATACTAACTGTGGCATCAGAACGTTAACATAACGTATATCATATATTACTTTAAACTTCATACTTAACGTACTTAACATTGTAAACATACTTGTATGTACTTGAACATACTTTACATCATAATCATACTTGTTGCATACTTCAACATACTTAACGTACGTTAACATCATGAACATACTTAACATACTTAACATCGTAAACATACTTAATGTATACTTAAACATTGTAAACATAAAATACTTTACGTATGCTTAAATATTGTAAACATACTTAACATAGAACATAGCACATAGCGCAGAGCATCAATATAATGTTAGTGCATATTATGCTCATTTATGGGCTACATCCTTAGTCTTGGGTCTTTATCTTTCATTACGTTCTGGTTTTAGGCCCCACGTTTGTCGTACTGTAGTGCGTGCATTACTGAGAGGGACTCTAGGGAGCGACCCACTGGCCAAACCTCAACAGTCTACTTAACGTGAACATAGCATAACATAACATAACATGAGTAACCTTTACCTAGTTGGGAAGTCGGTAAGCTAAAAGGGGTTCATTACCATCTTTCATGTTATTCCTAATCTGGTGGCATTATCAGTGCCTCCTTGGTTTGGAACACTTTACATTTCTTTCTATACTTGTGTGTATTTTATTTTACACATTAGTGTGCATATAACACCTTGCGTATATACTTCACATTATATCCATAGCATATAAACATGTCCAGTCAACTCATATATGACTTAGACATCTAATGGGTACGTTGAGTCTAATTGGTGATCAAAGGAGCCGTTTGATCTTGCGTATATAAACTTTAATTCAGTTCTTCACATTTGAAATTTTGGTTGGCAAATCTGATGCCATAGACATGTCTAGAATGTCAAAAATAGGCCAGAGCGGCATTTTTCAAAATTTGGGGTTCGGTCACCATTGATCGACGCTGACCGCCATTAACCAGCATTGACCTACCATTGACCGATGGCGGCGTAGGCCAATATGGATACCAATTTGTAGATCTCGACGAGAAGAGCTAATTTTCAGTGTCAATTTACTGAATCGAAGCTCCCATCACCAGAAACGAAACCTCCAATAGTGGACAGTGACAGCGAGGTCCGATCTCTACCATCCCATGGTGGTTTCATGAAATTGACTTGGGGCTTTTGTTTCCCACACTATTCTGAGCAATTTAGGCTAGGCGGTGTCGCTCACCTCTACCGGAATCAGTGAGTTCCACGGCGACGTTATGGCAGCAACAGCGTAGCTTCGGGTGGTGCAATCTGACAGCCGTTGAGGTGAAATAAGACATGGGTTTTGTTCTCCTCATCACCACGAGTCTATTGGGACTGGAATCACCCTGATCAGAGGTCGGACGACGAAGATATGACATCGGGAAATTCAGCGCCTTTAGTGGCGGTTCCGTCGACTTGACCACACCGTTGGACTCAGCTCAATGAGAGCTTTCCAATGAGACTGGTGGTGTCGAAAACGAACGCCATTTTTGGTTACCAATGGTTACTGTTCACTCACGGTGGTGGGGAGGAAAGAGAGAGAGAAGAAAAAAATGAGGGCCCTTTTTTTCAAAAAAACCCAATTTTTCTACTGTTATATATACTTTTTTTTTTTGGTGAAAATTTTAACATATGCTATACTGACTAATTTGGCCGTGCTGAACCTAAACATGTCAGTTTTACATTCGTTCGAGGTCATCTTGACCAGTTTTCTGGTACTGCGATTTCTAGGTCAAAAATTACTTTTTGTGCTCAATTGACTAATTTAAGCATGTTGATTATAAATATATCAGTTTTATTTCAAGAAAATGCCTTCTTGACCAATTTCTTGATAATATATATTTGTAGGTCTAAAGTTACATTTTATGCTCAACTAACTAATTTGAGCATACTGTTCTAAATATATCAGTTTTATATTAAGAAAATATCATCTTGACCAATTTCTTGATACTGTGTGTGACACACAAGCGTACACACATAAAATCACTACATTTCATATTTTAAATATGGAATTCATCGTGTACATTCTATGTACCAATTTTCTGAGAATAATGAAATCTCTCGGTTGTCACATACTTCCTTAGCATAGAAATGTGAAAGATGTTGTGCATTAAGACTAACTTGGGAGGAAGTGCTAATCTATACACTACATTCCTGACTCTTTTGATTATCTCAAAAGGTCCTATGTACCTAGGACTGAGCTTTCCTTTCTTTTCAAAGTGCATCACCCCCTTCATGAGTGCTACTTTGAGAAAGACTGAGGCCTTTACTTGAAACTCTAGGGGTCTACGGCGCTTATTGGCACAACTCTTCTGGTGACTATGTGCTGTATCTAATCTTTCTTGTATCAACTTCACGTTGCCGTTGTATTCTTGATGAAGTCTATGGTGACTAGTTGTTTCTCTTCAGTCTCATGCTAATGAACCGAGGACCTACACTTCATAGGATGCCATTCCTATTGAGGAATGGTAGCTGTTGTTATATGAGAACTCAATCAATGGCAGCTTTTTATTTCAGTTCCCTTTAAAATCTAGGACGTAAGCTCTCAGCGTATCTTTTAATGTCTATATAGTTCTCTCAGACTGTCCATCGGTCTGAGGATGGAAGGCCGTACTAAACTTCAATTTGGACCCCAATACAGCCTGAACATTCTACCAAAACCTAGATGTGAAGCGATCGTCACGATTTGAAATGATTGACTTTGGCACTCCATGTAGTCTTACGGCCTGGGCTACATAGATTTCTGCTAAACATTCCACCGAATAGTTAACCTTTACTGCTAGGAATCTGGCTAATTTCGTCAGTCTATCTATAATTACCTAGCTTGCATCGTTGCCGTCGAAAGTTCTTGGCAATCTAACTACATAATCCATAGTGATCTCGTCCTATTTCTATTCTGGTAGCTCAATTTTCGGCAACTCCCTTGCCAGGCATTGGTGTTCAGCCTTAACCTTTTGACATGTAAGGCATTTGGTTACAAATTCGGCGATGTCATTCTTCATTCCAGGCCACCAAAAATTTCCTTTTAGATCTTTATACATCTTGGTTACTCCCAGATGTATAGATTGTGGCGTCTCATGAGCTTTTAAAAGGATTCATTTCTTGAGATCTTCATCTTTTGGAACACATACTCTATCCTTATAGTAGAGTATGTTGTCTTTAGAGACTCTAAATTCTGAACCTTTGTCTTCCATAGTTCCCTTTCTTGACTTAATCAAGGATGAATCGAGTCCTTGGTCAATTTTGATTTCATCCCAAAGTGTCGGTTAGAGAGTCATGTTAGACAATCTTCTTGTCAAAATCTCGATCTCGTTGTTGCATAAATCCATTTACAGAGCTTTAAGCCAAGTACTAATAGCCATAAGCGATATGGAATTCCTTCAAATTAATGCATCAGCCACCTTGTTGGCTTTTCCTGGATGAAAAAGGATTTCACAATCATAATCCTTGATCAATTCTAGCCATCTTCATTGCCTCATGTTAAGCTCCTTCTGTATGAAGATGTATTTATGACTCTAGTGATCGATGAAGATCTCATACTAGTACCTCCAAATCTTTAGTGCAAAAACTACCGCTACAAGTTCTAGATCATGCATTAGGTAGTTTTTCTCATGATCCTTAAGCTGTCACGAGGCATATGTAACTACTTTGCCGTTCTGTATTAAGACTGCTCCTAATCCAATCTCAGATGCATCACTATAAATTACGAGGTTTCCTTGGCTAGCTTCTAGAATGGTCAGCACTAGAGTGCATGTGAGTCAGCGTTTCAGCTCTTGAAAACTTTCCTCACATTTGTCTGTCCACTCGAACTTCTTTCCTTTTTTGGTGAGTGCTATAATTAGTAAGACTAACTTTGAAAAACCTTCGACAAAATGCTGGTAATATCCTGCTAAACTAAGAAAACTATGTATTTCCATCACATTCTTTGGGATTGGTCATGTGCTAACCGCATCAATCTTCACAGGGTCTATGGATACTCCCTCCTTGGAGATTACGTGACCAAGGAAATGAACCTTTTCTAGTCAAAACTCGTAATTGGAAAATTTGGCATATAGCTAGTATCCATTAACATGTGTAAGACAATCCTCAAATGCTCTTCATGCTCTTCCCTTGTCTTGGAGTATATAAGTATGTCATCAATGAATTCAATAACAAACTTATCCAGGTAGTCCTTAAATACATGATTCATTAAATCCATGAAGGCGATTGAGGCATTAGTTAGCTCGAAAGATATAACAAGAAACTCATAATATCCATATCGCATTCGAAAAGCTGTCTTGGGCACGTCCTCATCCTTAATGTAATGACCCCTATGTTCATGGAACCTAATTACTATGTAATAAGTAATGAAGTTTATAAATACAATGTAATTTGCCAGTTTGAACGCATTAAACGGGTATAGAAACATTTAATTAATATTCATGTAGTGAAAGGGGTAATCGAGAGTGAGATCGATTCACCTTAGTATACGTGAGTGTGCATGTGAGACACGCAGTATCAAGAAACCGGTCCAAACGACCATTTCTTAACACAGAACTGATGAGCTAATCATCAGTATGCTCAGACTGGTTATCTAAGCACAACAGTAGAATGTGGCCTGATGCATGTGCAGTATCAAGAAAAATGGTCCAAATGACCTCTTTTTAACAAGAAACTGACAAAATCGGAGTCAGAATGCTCAGACTAGTCGGTTAAGCATAGAACAGTGAATTATGGATAGTAAATATGCAGTGTCAGGTTAATGGCCAAGACAACCTTAATTTGACATAAAACCGATATATTTAGACTCAGTACACTCAAATTAGTCAATTAAGTGCAAAACACGTTTTTTAAGGTGGGAACATACAGTACTGGAAAATTGGTCTAGACGACCTTAGATGGATGTAAAACTGATAAATTTGAAATCAGCGTCCAAATTAGTCAGGATGACTGTGTTTGAAATTTCACACATAAAAGTCTCGTTATACGTGCGCAGTGTCAAGTAGACAAATTTATCAATCACGATTAGAAATTAGATACCAAACTCTCAAAGGAGAGTAATGTGGTACCGATAAGTATCGATACCAAACAACGATAGATTTATTAGTCACTAACGACTATAATGACCTAAGAACGGAATTTAATGGGAATGCATTATGATTACAGGAAGAGACCTGTAATTTGTCGAGACGAGGTACAATTTGCCTGTAGATCACGTGAGTACAACTCCGCTTATAGTATAAATAATATGAGTTTAAAACTGTTGTTTTCACTCTATGTTAAGTATGTAATTTGTGCATGATGGTTGCATAACATAGCATGTTTCATAATCGTGTTAGATTAATGAACAGAATAAGATAGATGCCATTACATCCCTATCGCGTAAGATTAGTGGATAGCCTAGCAGAGCTCATGGCATATCAGACATAATTCTAGAATTAGGTAATTTAAGCGTGTCGTACTAGCCTCTCAAGCTAGAAGAGGTTTTTCAGTTTAAGTATGACGAGCCCAAGCTGAGGCTCAAAAGAAAGTTGTGGTCTCGATGAATCCATAGATCCCCATGCATTCGGTACTGACACACAAGCCCACAGACAAGTAAAGAAAGATAATGCATAATGAAGCATAATTGAGCATAATCGGTTCATGCATTGTTCGCGATATGCCCTAGACACAGTTATAGTATGCTTCTCAGTTACATGATATGATATGTCCACATGATATACATTCTGAGTTATGTTACATGATATGTTTCCATGTTCTATGTGAATGTGTGACCTGGTTGACAGTTTTTAATATGCCTTATAGTATGGCATATGTTTTTAAAGTACATTTTGCAGATGATATGTTGTACTTGCTGAGCGTAAAGCTCATAGTGTGTGTTCATACTATAGGTAAGTGACCTATGGCCTAGACTTCGAAGGATGGTGACGGCGGTAGAGGCAGATGTAAGGGTGAGGTTGTGGATACCACCACCAGTGTTAATTTCTGCTCAGTATTAAGCAGATGTTTTATTTTGAGAACTGACTTATATCAAGTAGTAACCAGTTTAGTAAATTCATAAGTATGTATGTATGTCTGAACTTCTGTTGTATTTAAACCTTTGGGTATCTGTAAAGTATATATATGTACGTAAATAGTAAAACGTATGTATTAAAAAAAAATCCCTAAAATTATAGTATTAAAGTAAGTAAGTTTGAGCAATAGTTTTCAAGTAAGTTAAGTAACAGTAGTTTTAAGTAATGATCCTGGGCCACCAGGGTCTCGGGGCACCACAGTTGGTATCAAAGCGGTATCCTGCCACCCTACCTCGCATCACCACATGTTAGCCTCATCTGTCCAAGTAAGTTAGTTTATATTTTATGCTGATAGTATGTTAGTTAATGTTAAGTTATAATATGTGGCCATGGTCACACTAGTAGAACCCGTACAGGTAGAACCCCACCAGAGGACGAGGGTTTCGATGGACAACATGGTTCGAACGCGTACACAAACAACCAAAGCATCACGTGTTAGGAAATGCCCTAATCATTAGGGACATTTTGATGTATTTATTTTGAACTGGATAATAAAATTATGTATAGAGGTTATTCATTACATTGCTATCTGTCCTCGTTTTATTTACATGTTAAAGTAAATGTAAGCAAATATGGCTCCTTGATTGCTTGTGTTAAACTGTTAGAACGTTGCATGCAATGGACTTTTGTATGCGAGAAGACAATGTTCTAAAGTTAGCGGTCTAAACTATGGTCTATAGTCTATGGGGTTAGACCGATCATCTAACTCATGTTAAGACTATTATGTTGTCTAAAGCCTTGAAGGGGACGGTTTGTCTTGACTGTCTGGAGCTGGACTCCCAAGTAGAGACATAGATATGTTGCTTGGTGGTGACATATTAGACCGGGACTAAAGCGTGATTGATCTACGAAGTCCGCTTTGAGTGGATCGATCTGCTTTTGACGTTCATTGTGCAGTGACCTTAATCCTGAGTAGAAGGACAGCTTCATGTATATGACTTGTGTACTTTGATGTTCCAATGGCTAAAGCATCTCAGAGGTAGTAAGCTTATAGACCGGTTCGTTGGGTGCATGACTTGTATACGATGAAGGGTTCGTTTACAGATATCGGAATCATAGCTCTAATGAGGAGTTAAGGGTATCCTCTTAAAGGCATTATACTGAATGTGAAAATGGACAAGGCCTCGGGTCGTCTGCTGGGCGGATGACTTCTTATTCACATATGGTGAATAATCATTTTCTTTATTCGGTAGTATGATGGAACTTTAAGATAGCCTGATCAGTAGGATTAAACGGACTTTAGCCTAAGGCTGATCATGGATATCATATGAGGGTTCTGCATACATGACAAGGTCATTGGACGATAGCTTGTCACAGGCTTACGTAATACAATATATAATTAGGAGTTCAGTTTCAGGTTTATAGTGGTGTGACTCTGAAATTAGTGATCATATGATTGAGTTGTTTGGTAAAGAATGATGATCATATGGATTTGCGAGAGCCCGATTATATATGTCCAATCAGTCCCTCTACTAGCTCCACATAATTCCTTAACGTTTGGTAAATTGATTTGTGTATGGTCTTGGCTAGTTTGTTATGCATGGATGGTGTTGACTTAGGATCAGGATGGTAGACAAGATTCTCTCCGGTTGGATTCAGATTTTGTTTTGGATAATAGAGTACACAATTATTCGAACTCCAAATAAAGTTGCCATGATTTTATTTGAGATTGGATTGGAGTTGTAGAAAATTATCCATGAGAACAAGAATTTGAAACACAACTGTTTTGTGGATTTTGAAATTTGAATTTTGAAATTTGAAATTTGAATTTTGAAATTTGAATTTGAAATTTGAATTTGAAATTCGAATTTGAAATTTGAATTTGAAATTTAAATTTGAAATTTGAAATTTTTGAAATTTGAAATTTGAAATTTGAATTTGAAATTTGAATTTGAAATTTGAATTTCAAAATTCGAATTTGAAATTTAAATTTGAAATTTGAAATTTGAATTTTGAATTTTGAATTTGAAATTCGAATTTGAAATTTGAAATTCAAATTTTGAATCACAGTCCAAGTGGGATTCGAATTTGTTGTGGTAAATCCACAAGGAATGAAATTCGAATTTGAGTTGGATATGGAGAGGATAATCTTGTTAGAATCCTACTTGAATTTTGAATCCAAATCCTAACTAAAGATGGACGAAAATTTTTGAGGATTATCCTCAATGGATTTTTTGGATTTTTGTGGATAAGGTTCAAGGAAAAATTCAAGTTTCAATCCCAGTTGAATTTGGATTCTCTCCTCCCAGATAATGGCCGAATTTTTGGAGTGAATCTCCTAGGAGATTTTCGGTTATTTTGGATACGGATGAGATAAGATTCAAGCTTGAAAATCCTAGTGGAATTTTGATTCTTCCTTATCCAAAAGTGGCCGAATTTTTGTGGAGATTTTCTCCATAGAATTTTCAGATTTTTTGGTTGAAAAAGGGAAATAAAATTCTAGTTAAAATCTTGTTTAGATTTGGATTGGATTTATCCTAAAGTAGCCGAATTTATTGTTGGGATTTTCTCCTTGTAAAATTCAGATTTTGTGCTTGTGGATAAGGGAGAATATCTTCTCCTAATCCAATTCGAATTCATAGAATCACCTCATGCAGGTCTATAAATAGAAGTCCTACCACTCCAGTTCTCTCAGACCACAGACTCTCAGGTGAGCAGGCTTATTGTTGCACAGCCCACCGTGACAATAAGTTCTTTAGAGATCTGGGTGGTCGAAAGAAGACTAGCAGTGCTAGCATATCGATCGAGGTTCAGAGTGCCCACATACTCAGCCATTCGGGAATTGGAGAATAGTAAGAAGGCTAGTTGGTTGAAGCCCTCCGATCATTCTCCTCCTGTAGATTGGTGTCCTTGAGGTACGAGTTTTAATTATTGTTGGTTTATTGTATATGGCATCATGAGATATTTAACGATCCTAAAAAATTTTTATTATTCCGCTGTGCCACTCTGATACATTTTTACCGATTTATTTTCCTACAATTGGTATTAGAGCCATCTCATGACTATGCCATGTACGTAAATTAGACAATTACTTAGTCTTTTTATTTATATATGGATTTGATATTTAGAGAGTGGCATTCTAGGATTCCTTTATGCTGTTATCATGGATTATGTGTAAAGTATGTAGTTATTTTAATTTTTTTAAATTATTATAAGCATGCTTGTTCATGCCGGTTATGGTTCCTTAGAATTTAGAAAAATTGTATCTAGGAATATTTATGTAACCATGGGAGCAGTTTATTAACATTGTAATTTTCCCATGGATTTTAATTTTTGTCTCTTAGAATTATTATGGTTAGAATTTTGTACACCGGAAACGGTTTAGGAAATTTTATATAATTATTCTTAGAGAAGATTGAAGATTGAAGACCGTAATTTATTTTTCCCAAAAGTTAAATTTAATTTAAAAGTTGAAATTTTGATTGTGTGGAAAATTTCAATTTAATTGGGATTCAAATTAATTTTTGGAGATCCTAATAGGTAAATTGGAATATGGCATGAAAATCGAGACATGACCCCTCGGGATAGGCCGTCAGGACTTGGTGGGGCTGCAGCCTCTGCCCTCGGGCAGGATGGGCTGCGGTAGCCCCTGTGCAGGCCATAACCACCCACGGCTGCAGGCTTGGCCTGCAGCCGAGGGTGGTCGTGGCCTCCCCAAGGCTGGCCGCAGCCTGGGCGTGCAGCCTGTGGCTGTAGGCGCTGCCTGCAGCCTGCCAGCTGCTGTGCCCAGCCTGGGCGTGTAGCCTGGCACTACAGGCTTGGACTGCAACCCTGCATGGCTGCACATCGGCGGCCGTGGGCTGTCAGCCCCCCCGGGGCTAGTGGCTGCCCACGGCGGCTACTGCCTTCGGGGGCGGTGGTGTGACGGTTCAAAAAAATCGAAAAATTTTGATTTTTAAATTTGAGATTTAATTTTAAATCATGTTTAAAAATATGTAGTTGAAAATTTGAAAATTTTGAAATTACATATTATTACACATGATGTTTAGAATTGTTTAAAATTTGAAATTGAAATTTAAATTTGAAATTTGAATTTGGAATTTGAATTTGAAATTTAAATTTTTGAAGATTTAAATTTTAAATGATTCTTGGGATGAGAAATAAATAGAGAGGCTACATAAAGATGGATACAAGAAGACGGAACAAAATTCAAGACCCAAAGAATGCTTTGGATGGAATTTTGTAATTTTTATTTTCTCTGTTCTAGGATGGAACCATGTCTTGGTTATTCTGTCAATTATTTTTTCTGTGCTATGTCATGGATGTATAAATATGTTTTGATGGATGTTTTATATGCATATTTGATAACATGTCATATAGGATAGGTGAGTGCCATTCATACTCTATTGATCATACATAATTTGTCAAAACTTGCATATTTTTCAAAATATTGAGTGGGAGAGGGTTTCAAACAAAACCCACGGCCTCCATTGTTGATCCATATGTGAAAGCATGGTAACGCATCGCGTCAGTTCTGCCCTGACCACACCCCTCGATAGGTGTTTACCGCCGCTGGTATACTAGATTAGATCTCCTATGTGGAAAACGTGTTCGGGTATGATCCTATTCATGACCACTCCTCGGTGGCTTGGTAGGACGTGGATCGGGCTACGTTAACAATGGTTATACACTCAAGACTCGTTTAGTTATTAACCTTCCCTAGAAGCTCTATTAACTAAATTGGTGGCCAAATAAGCAGTTATTGATATATGTCTTAACCTTGGAGGATTTAAGGCAACATATATTAATTGGACGGGGTCCATGTTCCAGCTATTTGTTTTCATGAGCACCCCTCGGTGGCTTGGGGCAATAGGTGCTGTGAATTACCATTGCAATGCTATATGTTTTTCAAGTTTCATGTAGGAACATACTTGTATGTTTTATTTGCTAAATTATTTGTATATTTGCTTGGGCTTTGTAATGATGTCTAGTATAATTTTATTTCAGTTCAAAATGTCACCGACACCCCTCATTTCAATACTTACTGAGAATAAACTGAATGGCGATAATTATAAAGATTGGAAAAGAAATCTGTTGATAGTTCTTAGCTGCGAGAGACACAAGTTCGTACTGGACGAACCATGCCCACCAGGGCCAAAACCTGACACACCAATTGAGGAGATCCCGGTTGCCTATACTCGTTGGAGAGAATCCAATGATATAGCTCGATGCTACATGCTTGCTAGCATGACGAGTGCTTTACAAAAGCAGCATGAGACTTATCAAGTTGCTAAGGAGATCATGGATAATCTGGATGACATGTTCGAAGGCCAAGAAAAGTTAGCTCAATAGTCCGCTATAACCAGTATTATGAACTCTAAGCAAAAGGTGGGTACTCCGGTGAAGGACCATATGATCACTCTAATGGGATTCTTCGCTGAGGCTGCTGAAAACGGTGCTGAGTTGGACTACAACACTCAGATCGAGATGGTGTTCAAAACTCTGTCTCAAGATTTTGTAGGATTTAAGGCCACATACAATCTGGTGATAAGGGAGTTAGGATTAACCGAGCTCATGAAGCAACTCCAAGCTTATGAGCGGATGATCCGGGATGGGAATGCGGTCCAACCCAAAGGAGAGGCCAATTTGGCGGAATCTTCCAAACCCTCAAGGAAGAGGAAGAGGCCAAATCAGAAGTAAGCGGCTTCCAGTTCTTCTAATCCTCCTTTCTCGGATGGGAAGAAGAACAAGAAGAACAAGAAGCCCAGGGACCCTAAAAAGTCCAAGTGCTTCCGCTGTGGGAAGGTAGGTCACTTTAAGAAGGCTTATCGGGAATTCCTAGCCACCAAGGGCGAGGAAAGTAAGGAACTTCATTACTTAGAAGTGTGTTTGGTGGAAGAATCGAAAGACACTTAGGTCATTGATTCGGGCGCCACTAATCATGTTTGTGTTTCTATGCAGGGGTTCATGGAAACGAAAAGTCTACATGATAGGAGCCCCTCGTTGCAAATTAGAGACGGCAGCTTGGTGGTGGCTGAGGCAGTGGGAGATATTTACCTTTACTTTGATCAATTTAGGTTTATTTTATTGAAAGACTGTTTTTATGTTCCTAATTTTAGAAGGAACCTTATATCGGTAGCTTGTTTAATAAAGGATTCTTATTCAGTTTCTTTTAGTAAAAGAGTTGATATTCGTAGAAATAAGTCTTTTATCTGTTCTGGATGGATGGATGGAAACCTATATTTGATCAAACCAAATATGTACCCACTGCTTGACACTGAATTAATTGATAACTCTAAAAGGTTGAAAGTTTCTTACTCTAACGAGGCGTATCTTTGGCATTTAAAACTTAGTCGTATTAATCAGGATAGGATTCAAAGATTGGTGAAAGATGGTGCTCTAGAATCTCTGGAAGAGGTACGTCCTCCTCAATGTGAATCTTGTCTAGAGGGTCAGATGACTAAGAGGTCTTTTGGAGCTAAGGGTACAAGGGCACAGGAGCTCTTAGAAATTGTGCACACTGACGTATGTGGCCCCATGAACGTCACAGCACGAGGAGGGTTCGAGTATTATGTCTCCTTTATAGATGATTACTTGAGGTATAGATATGTGTATCTGATGCACCGCAAGAGTGAAACCTTCGACAAGTTCAAAGAGTCTCGTGCGGAAGTAAAAAAGCAATTGGATAAATCCATAAAAACACTTCGATCTGATCGAGGTGGTGAATAGCTCTCCGATGAATTTCTAGGACATCTTGTAGAGAATGGGATATTATCCCAATTGACTGCACCTGGTACTCCACAACAGAATGGTGTAACCGAAAGGAGAAACAAGACCTTGTTGGATATGGTATGGTCTATGATGAGTTATTCAACGCTGCCATTATCATTTTGAGGATGCTTTACAAACGGCATGCTATATTCTGAACCAGGTTCCAAGCAAATCAATTCCCAGAACTCCGTATGAATTGTGGCGTGGCAGGAAGCCCTCCCTTGGACATATGAGAATATGGGGCTGCCCGGCGCATGTACTGGATGGGGATGTGAAAAATTTGGAACCAAGATCAGAATTGTGCATGTTTGTAGGGTATCCAAAAGGAATTAAAGGAGGTCTGTTCTATAACCCGAAAGAACAAAAAGTTATTGTCTCAACTCATGCAACATTCTTGGAGGAAAGTCACATGAATGACTTTAAGTCTCGAAGCAAAGTAGTGCTAGAGGAGTTATCGAGTGAAAGAACTACTCCACAGATTTCGGTCTTGGACGCAAGTCCGAGTTCTGGTAAAAGACCTGCAGACGATCAACAATTTAGGGTGCCTCGTCGTAGTGGGAGGGTTTCGAAGAAACCTAATTTCTTCATGTATGATGCTGAGGTATACTAGGCCGAAACTCATAAGCATGAGGATGATCCGGTCACCTATGATGAAGCTATAAATGATGTTGATTCTAAATCTTGGAAACAGGCTATGAACAATGAGATGGATTCTATGAAATCCAACTCTGTTTAGGAACTTGTAGATTTGTCGGATGGGATAAAATCCATTGGATGCAAATGGGTCTACAAAAGAGAGAAGGATGCGGAAGGGAGAGTGGAAACTTTCAAAGCTAGACTAGTTGCAAAGGGGTACACGCAAAAGGCTGGAATAGATTATGATGAAACCTTTTCGCCTGTTGCTATGCTTAAGTCTATCCATATTCTTCTGTCCATTGCTGCGGCTCTCGTTTACGAGATCTGGCAAATGGATGTCAAGACGGCATTCTTGAATGGCCATCTTGAAGAGTGTATCTATATGATAGAGCCCGAAGGGTTCGTAGAGAAAGGCCAAGAAAGGAAAGTCTGCAATTTGCTTAGATCCATTTATGGATTAAAGCAAGCATCCCGCTCATGGAACTAGAGGTTTGATCAAGCGATTAAGACATTTGGTTTTGAGTAGAACGTTGATGAACCCTGTGTTTATAAATGTATTAAGGATGGAAAAGTGGTCTCTCTGATACTCTATGTCGATGATATACTACTCATTGGGAATGATGTAGGAAACTTATCATCGGTCAAGCTTTGGTTACATCAACAGTTTGACATGAAGGACTTGGGAGAAGCTAATTATGTTCTAGGCATTCGTCTCTTCAGAGATCGAAAGAACAAAATGATAGTGTTATCCCAAGCTTCACACATAGATAAAATAATTGACAAATATGCAATGTAAGAGGCAAAGAAAGGTACACAACCTTCTATTGCTAGTCTAACTCTTTCATTAGATGACTGTCCCAAGACATTGGAAGAAAGAGAGCGTATGAGTAAGGTCCCTTATGCATCCACTATGGGTAGTCTTATGTACGCTATGCTTTACACTCGCCCGGATATATGTTTTGCAGCAGGTATGGTGAGTCGATATCAAGCAAATCCTGGAGCCAAGCACTGGTAAGCAGTAAAGCATATACTCAAGTATCTTAAGAGTGTCGGAAAATAAATCGTTAAAAATGTATTAGAGTGGCGCACCGGAACAATAAAAATTTTTAGATTGTTAAATATCTCATGATGCCATATACAATAAACCAATAACAATTAAAACTCATATCTCAAGGATGCCAATCTGCAGGAGGAGAATGACCGGAGGCTTCAACCAACTAGCCTTCTCTACTATTCTCCAATTCTCGAATGGCTGAGTGTGTTGGCACTCTGAACCTCAATTGGTATGCTAGCACTGCTAGTCTTCTTCGGACCACCCAGATCTCTAAAGAACTTATTTTCATAGTGGGCTGTGCCACAATAAGCCTGCTCACCTGAGAATCTGTGGTCTGAGAGAACTGGAGAGGCAGGACCTCTATTTATGGACCTGGATGAGGTGATTCTCTGAATTCGAATTGGATTAGGAGAAGATATTCTCCCTTATCCACAACCATAAAATCTGAATTTTCCAAGGGAAAATCCCAACAATAAAATTCGACCATTTAGGATAAATCCAATCCAAATCTAAACAAGATTTTAACTAGAATTTTATCTCTCTTTTTCAACCAAAAAATCCGAAAAATCTAAGGAGAAAATCTCCTAAAAAATTCAGCCACTTTTAGGATAAGGGAGAATCAAAATTCCACTAGGATTTTCAAGCTTGAATCTTATCTCAACCTTATCCAAAATAACCGAATTTCCCTAGGAGATATGCTCCAAAATTTCGGCCACTTTTCTGGGAGGAGAGAATCCAAATTCAATTGGGATTGAAACTTGAATTTTTCCCTTAAACCTTATCCACAAAAACCGAAAATCCATTGAGGATAATCCTCAAACTTTCGTCGATCATTAGTTAGGATTTGGATTCAAAATTCAAGTAGGATTCTAACAAGATTATCCTCTCCATATCCAACTCAAATTCGAATTTCAAACCTTATGGATTTTCCACAACAAATTCGAATCCCACTTGGACTGTGATTCAAAATTTGAATTTCAAATTTCAAATTCGAATTTCAAATTTCAAATTTCAAAATTCAAATTTCAAAATCCACAAAACAGTTGTGTTTCAAATTCTTGTTCTCATGGATAATTTTCTACAACTCCAATCCAATCTCAAATAAAATCGTGGCAACTTTATTTGGAGTTCGAATAATTGTGTACTCTATTATCCAAAACAAAATCTGAATCCAACTGGAGAGAATCTTGTCTACCATCCTAATCGTACGTCATCACCATCCATGCATAATAAACCAGCCAATAGTATACTCAAATCAATTTGCCAAACGTTAAGGAATTATGTGGAGCTAGTAGAGGGACTGATTGGACATATATAATCGGGCTCCCGCAAATCCATATGATCATTATTCTTTTACTGAACAACTCAATCATATGATTACTAGTTTCAGAGTCACACCACTTTAAACCTGAAACTGAACTCCCAATTATATACCGTATTACGTAAGCCTGTGACAAGCTATCGTCCAATGACCTTGTCATGTATGCAGAACCCTCATATGATATCCATGATCAGCCTTAGGCCAAAGTCCGTTTAATCCTACTAATCAAGCTATCTTAAAGTTCCATTATACTACCGAATAAAGAAATGATTATTCACCATATGTGAATAAGAAGTCATCCGCCCAGCAGACGACCCAAGACCTTGTCCATTTTCACATTTAGTATAATGCCTTTAAGAGGATACCCTTAACTCCTCATTAGAGCTATGATTCCAATATCTGTAAACGAACCCTTCATCGTATACAAGTCATGCACCCAAAGAACCGGTCTATAAGCTTACTACCTCTGAGACGCTTTAGCCACTGGAACATTAAAGTACACAAGTCGTATACATGAAGCTGTCCTTTTACTGAGGATTAAGGTTACTGCATAATGAACATCAAAAGCAGATCGATCCACTCAAAGTGGACTTCGTAGATCAATCACGCTTTAGTCCCGGTCTAATATGTCACCACCAAGCAACATATCTATGTCTCTACTTAGGAGTCCAGCTCTAGACAGTCAAGACAAACTGTCCCCTCCAAGGCTTTAGACAACATAATAGTCTTAACATGAGTTATATGCTCAGTCTAACCCCATAGACTATAGACCATAGTTTAGACCGCTAACTTTAGAACATTGTCTTCTCGCATACAAAAGTCCATTGCATGCAACGTTCTAACAGTTTAACACAAGCAGTCAGGGAGCCATATTTGCTTACATTTACTTTAATATGTAAATAAGACGAGGACAGATAGCAATGTAATGAATAACCTCTATATATAATTTTATTATCCAGTTCAAAATAAATACATCAAAATGTCTCTAATGCTTAGGGCATTTCCTAACAATCTCCCACTTGTCCTAAGCCAGCAGATGTGCCATGTTACGCATCCCCATCACCTCTACGTGCCTCTCAAAGCTTCTAGCCACCAAAGTCTTAGTAAAGGGATCGGTAATGTTGTCCTTGGACGCGATCTTACATACATCCGCTTGTCTTGTCTCCACGTGCCCTCTAATAATATGATATCTCCGATCTAAGTGCTTGGTCCTCTTGTGGTGCCGAGATTCCCTTGTGTTGGCAATAGTCCCAGTGTTATCACAGTAAAGTGTGATAGGCTTGTCAACACCCGGAATCACCTCAAGGTCTCTAAAGAACTTGCGGAGCCAAACCGCTTCTTTAGATGCCTCAGCTACAGCCACATATTCAGCCTCCATAGTAGAGTCAGCTGTGCAACCCTACTTCACGCTCCTCCACATAATGGCTCCTCCTTCGAGTAAAAACACTGATCTAGATATCGATTCCTCGAATCCTTACAAGTCTGGAAGTCTGAGTCTGTGTATCCTACGGGTGTTAGGTCCCCTCCAGAATACACCAGCATAGAATCCCTCGTTCTCTTAAGATACTTGAGTATATGTTTTACAACTTGCCAGTGCTTGGTTCCAGGATTTGCTTGATATCGACTCACCATACCTACTGCAAAACATATATCCGGGCGAGTACAAAGCATAATGTACATAAGGCTACCCACAGCGGATGCATAAGGGACCTTACTCATATGCTCTCTTTCTTCCGATGTCTTGGGACAGTCATCCAATGAAAGAGTTAGACCAGCAATAGAAGGTTGTGAACCTTTCTTTGCCTCTTGCATTGCATATTTGTCAATTATTTTATCTATGTATGAAGCTTGGGATAACGCTATCATTTTGTTCTTTCGATCTCTGAAGAGACGAATGCCTAGAACATAATTAGCTTCTCCTAAGTCCTTCATGTCAAACTGTTGATGTAACCAAAGCTTGACCGATGATAAGTTCCCTACATCATTCCCAATGAGTAGTATATCATCGACATTGAGTATCAGAAAGACCACTTTTCCATCCTTAATACGTTTATAAACACAAGGTTCATCAACGTTCTGCTCAAAACCAAATGTCTTAATCGCTTGATCAAACCTCTGGTTCCATGAGCGGGATGCTTGCTTTAATCCATAAATGGATCTAAGCAACTTGCAGACTTTCCATTCTTGGCCTTTCGCTACGAACCCTTCGGGCTATATCATATAGATACACTCTTCAAGATGGCCATTCAAGAATGCCGTCTTGACATCCATTTGCCAGATCTCGTAATCGAGAGCCACAGCAATGGACAGAAGAATACGGATAGACTTCAGCATAGCAACAGGCGAAAAGGTTTCATCGTAATCGATTCCATCCTTTTGCGTGTACCCCTTTGCAACCAGTCTAGCTTTGAAAGATTCACTTTCCCTTCCATATCCTTCTTTTTTTTGTAGACCCATTTGCATCCAATGGGTTTTATCCCATCCGGCAAATCTACAAGTTCCCAAATAGAGTTGGATTTCATAGAATCCATCTCATTGTTCATAGCCTGTTTCCAAGATTTAGAATCAACATCATTTATAGCTTCATCGTAGGTGACCGGATCATCCTCATGCTCATGAGCCTCGGCCTGGTATACCTCAGCATCATACATGAAGAAATTAGGTTTCTTCGAAACCCTCCCACTACGACAAGGCACCCTAAATTGTTGATCGTCTGCAGGTCTTTCACCGGAACTCGGACTTGTGTCCAAGACCAAAATCTGTAGAGCAGTTCTTTCACCCGATAACTCCTCTAGCACCACTTTGCTTCGAGACTTAAAGTCATTCATGTGACTTTCCTCCAAGAATGTCGCATGGGTTGAGACAATGACTTTTTGTTCCATCGGGTTATAGAACAGACCTCATTTAGTTCCTTTTGGATACCCTACAAACATACACAATTCTGATCTTGGTTCCAACTTCTTCACATCCCCATCCAGTACATGCGCTGGGCAGCACCATATTCTCATATGTCTAAGGGAGGGCTTCCTGCCATGCCACAATTCATACGAAGTTCTAGGAATTGATTTGCTTGGAACCTGGTTCAGAATATAGCACGCCGTTTGTAAAGCATATCCCCAAAATGATAATGGCAGCGTTGAATAACTCATCATGGACCGTACCATATCCAACAAGGTCCTGTTTCTCCTTTCGGCTTGTGGAGTACCAGGTGCAGTCAATTGGGATAATATCCCGTTCTCTACAAGATGTCCTAGAAATTTGTCGGAGAGGTATTCGCCACCTCGATCAGATCGAAGTGTCTTTATGGATTTATCCAATTGCTTTTCCACTTTCGCACGATACTCTTTGAACTTGTCAAAGGTTTCGCTCTTGCGGTGCATCAAATACACATATCCATACTTCGAGTAATCATCTATAAAAGAGACATAATACTCGAACCCTCCTTATGCTATGACGTTCATGGGGCCACATACGTCAGTTTGCACAATTTCTAAGAGCTCCTGAGCCCTTGTACCCTTAGCTCCAAAAGACCTCTTGGTCATCTTACCCTCTAGACAAGACTCACATTGGGGAAGACGTACTTCCTCCAAAGATTCCAGAGGACCGTCTTTCACCAATTTTGAATTTTATCCTGATTAATATGACCAAGTCTTAAATGCCAAAGATATGCCTTGTTAGAGTGAGAAACTTTCAACCTTTTAGAGTTATCTATTAATTCAGTGTCAAGCAGTGAGTACATCTTTGGTTTGATCAAATATAGGTTTCCATCCATCCATCCAAAACAAATAAAAGACTTATTTCTATGAATATCAACTCTTTTACTAAAAGAAACTGAATAAGAATCCTTTATTAAACAAGCTACTGATATAAGGTTCCTCCTAAAATTAGGAACATAAAAACAGTCTTTCAATAAAATAAACCTAAATTGATCAAAATAAAGGTAAATATCTCGCACTGCCTCAGCCACCACCAAGCTGCCGTCTCCAGTTCGCAACGAGAGGCTCCTATCATGTAGACTTCTCATTTCCACGAACCTCTGCATAGAAACACAAACATGATTAGTGGTGCCCGAATTAATGACCCAAGTGTCTTTCGATTCTTCCACCAAACACGCTTCCAAGTAGTGAAGTTCCTTACCTTCCTTGCCCCTGGCTGTTAGGAATTCCCGGCAAACCTTCTTAAAGTGACCTACCTTCCCACAATGGAAGCACTTGGACTTTTTAGGGTCCCTGGGCTTTTTGTTCTTCTTCTTCTTCTTCTCATCCGAGACAGGAGGATTAGAAGAACTGGAAGCTGCTTGCTTCTGATTTGGCCTCTTCCTCTTCCATGAGGGTTTGGAAGATTCCGCCAAATTGGCCTCTCCTTTGGGTTGGACCGCATCCCCATCCCTGATCATCCGCTCATAAGCTTGGAGTTGCTTCATGAGCTCGGTTAATCCTAACTCCCTTATCACCAGATTGTATGTGGCCTTAAACCCCACAAAATCTTGAGATAGAGTTTTGAACACCATCTCGATCTGGGTGTTGTAGTCTAACTCAGCACCGTTTTCGACAGCCTCAGCAAAGAATCCCATTAGAGTGATCATATGGTCCTTCACCGGAGTACCCACCCTTTACTTAGAGTTCATAATACTGGTTATAGCGGACTGTCGAGCTAACTTTTCTTGGCTTCCGAACATGTCCTCCAAATTATCCATGATCTCCCTAGCAACTTGATAAGTGTCATGCTGCTTTTGTAAAGCACTCGTCATGCTAGCAAGCATGTAGCATCGAGCTATATCATTGGATTCTCTCCAACAAGTATAGGCAACCGGGACCTCCTCAATCAATGTGTCAGGTTTTGGCCCTAGTGGCCATGGTTCGTCCAGTACGAACTTGTGTCTCTCACAGCTAAGAACTATCAACAGATTTCTTTTCCAATCTTTATAATTATCGCCATTCAGTTTATTCTCAGTAAGTATTGAAATGAGGGGTGTCGGTGACTTTTTGAACTGAAATAAAATTTTACTAGACATCATTACAAAGCCCAAGCAAATATACAAATAATTTAGCAAATAAAACATACAAGTATGTTCCTACATGAAACTTGAAAAACATGTAGCATTGCAACGGTAATTCTCAGCACCTATTGCCCCAAGCCACCGAGGGGTGCTCATGAAAACAAATAGTCGGAGCATGGACCCCGTCCAATTAATATATGTTACCTTAAATCCTGCAAGGTTAAGACATATATCAATAACTGCTTATTTGGCCACCAGTTTAGTTAACAGAGCTTCTAGGGAAGGTTAATAACTAAACGAGTCTTGAGTGTATAACCATTGTTTACGTAGACCGATCCACGTCCTACCAAGCCACCGAGACGTGGTCATGAATAAAATCATACCCGAACACGTTTTCCACATAGGAGATCCAATCTAGTATACGGGCGGTGGTAAACACCTACTGAGGGGTGTGGTCAGGGCTGAACTGACGTGAGGCGTTACCATGCTTTCACATATGGATCAACAATGGAGGTCGTGGGTTTTGTTTGAAACCCTCTCCCACTCAATATTTTGAAAAACACGCAAGTTTTGACAAATTATGTATGATCAATATAGTATGAGCAGCACTCACCTATCCTATATGACATGTTATCAAATATGCATATAAAACATCTATCAAAACATATTTATACATCCATGACAGAGCACAGAAAAAATAATTGACAGAATAACCAAGCCATGGTTCCATCCTAGAACAAAGAAAATAAAAATTACAAAATTCCATCCAAAGCATTCTTTGGGTCTTGAATTTTGTTCCGTCTTCTTGTATCCATCTTTATGTAGCCTCTCCATTTATTTCTCATCCTAAGAATCATTTAAAATTTAAATCTTCAAAAATTTAAATTTCAAATTCAAATTCCAAATTCGAATTTCAAATTTAAATTTCAAATTCAAATTTTAAACAATTCTAAACATCATGTGTAATAATATGTAATTTCAAAAATTTCAAATTTTCAATTACATATTTTTAAACATGATTTAAAATTAAATCTCAAATTTAAAAATCAAAATTTTTTGATTTTTTTGAACCGTCACACCACCGCCCCCGAAGGCGGCAGCCGCCGTGGGCAGCCACCAGCCTCGGGGGGGCTGGCAGCCCACGGCTACCCATGTGCAGCCCTGCCGGGCTACAGGCCAAGCCTGCAGCGCCAGGCTGCATGCCCAGGCTGGGCGCAGCAGCCGGCAGGCTGCACGCCCAGGCTGCGGCCAGCCTTGGGTAGGCCACGGCTACCCTCGGCTGCAGGCCGTGGGTGGTTATGGCCTGTACAGGGGCTGCCGCAGCCCCATCCTGCCCGAGGGTAGGGGCTGCAGCCCCACCAAGGCCCGTTGGCCTATCCCGAGGGGTCGTGTCTCGATTTTCTTGCCATATTCTAATTTACCTATTAGGATCTCCAAAAATTAATTTGAATCTCAATTAAATTGAAATTTTCCACACAATCAAAATTTCAACCTTTAAATCAAATTTAACTTTTGGGAAAAATAAATTACGGCCTTCGATCTTCAATCTCCTCCAAGAATAATTACATAAAATTTCCTAAACCGTTTCCGGTGTACAAAAATTCTAACCATAAAAATTCTAAGAGACAAAAATTAAAATCCATGGGAAAATTACAGTGTTAATAAACTGCTCCCACGGTTACAAAAAAAAATTCCTAGATACAATTTTTCTAAATTCTAAGGAACCATAACCGGCATAAACAAGCATGCTTATAATAATTCAGAAAATTAAAATAACCACATACTTTATGCATAAAACATGATAACAACATAAAGGAACCCTAGAATGCCACTCTCTAAATATCAAATCCATACATAAATAAAAAGACTAAGTAATTTTCTAATTTATGTACATAGTATAGTCATGGGATGGCTCTGATACCAATTGTTGGAAAATGAATTGTTAAAAACGTATCAGAGTGGCGCAGTGGAATAATAAAAATTTTTAGATCGTTAAATATCTCATGACGCCATATACAATAAACCAACAACAAGTAAAACTCATACCTCAAGGACGCCAATCTGCAAGAGGAGAATGACCGGAGGCTTCAACCAACTAGCCTTCTCTACTATTCTCCAATTCTCGAATGGCTGAGTGTGTGGGCACTCTGAACCTCGATCGGTATGCTAGCACTGCTAGTCTTCTTCTGACCACCCAGATCTCTAAATAACTTATTGTCACAGTGGGCTGTGCAACAATAAGCCTGCTCACCTGAGAGTCTGTGGTCTGAGAGAACTGGAGTGGCAGGACCTCTATTTATGGACCTGGATGAGGTGATTCTCTGAATTCGAATTGGATTAGGAGAAGATATTCTCCCTTATCCACAACCATAAAATCTAAATTTTCCAAGGAAAAATCCCAATAATAAAATTCGGCCATTTAGGATAAATCTAATCCAAATCTAAACAAGATTTTAACTAGAACTTTATCTCCCTTTTTCAACCAAAAAATCCAAAAAATCTAAGGAGAAAATCTCCTAAAAAATTCGGCCACTTTTAGGATAAGGGAGAATCAAAATTCCACTAGGATTTTCAAGCTTGAATCTTATCTCATCCTTATCCAAAATAACCGAATTTTCCTAGGAGATATGCTCCAAAATTTAGGCCACTTTTCTGGGATGAGAGAATCCAAATTCAACTGGGATTGAAACTTGAATTTTTTCCTTGAACTTTATCCACAAAAACCGAAAATCCATTGTGGATAATCCTCAAAATTTCGTCCATCATTAGTTAGGATTTGGATTCAAAATTCAAGTAGGATTCTAACAAGATTATCCCCTCCATATCCAACTCAAATTCAAATTTCAAACCTTGTGGATTTTCCACAACAAATTCAAATCCCACTTGGACTATGATTCAAAATTTGAATTTCAAATTTCAAATTCGAATTTCAAATTCGAGTTTCAAATTCAAATTTCAAATTTCAATTTTCAAATTTAAATTTCAACTTCGAATTTCAAATTCGAATTTCAAATTTCAAATTTCAAAATTCAAATTTCAAAATCCACAAAACAGTTGTGTTTCAAATTCTTGTTCTCATGGATAATTTTCTACAACTCCAATCCAATCTCAAATAAAATCATGGCAACTTTATTTGGAGTTCGAATAATTGTGTACTCTATTATCCAAAACAAAATCTGAATCCAACTGGAAAGAATCTTGTCTACCATCCTAATCGTACGTCATTACCATCCATGCATAATAAACCAGCCAATAGTATACTCAAATCAATTTGCCAAACTTTAAGGAATTATGTGGAGCTAGTAGAGGGACTGATTGGACATATATAATCGGGCTCCTGCAAATCCATATGATCATCATTCTTTTACTAAACAACTCAATTATATGATTACTAATTTCAGAGTCACACCACTTTAAACCTAAAACTGAACTCCTAATTATATACCGTATTACGTAAGCCTGTGACAAGCTATCGTCCAATGACCTTGTCATGTATGCAGAACCCTCATATGATATCCATGATCAGCCTTAGGCCAAAGTCCGTTTAATCCTACTGATCAGGCTATCTTAAAGTTCCATTATACTACCGAATAAAGAAAATGATTATTCACCATATGTGAATAAGAAGTCATCCACCCAGCAGATGACCCAAGGCCTTGTCCATTTTCACATTCAGTATAATGCCTTTAAGAGGATACCCTTAACTCCTCATTAGAGCTATGATTCCGATATCTATAAACGAACCCTTCATCGTATACAAGTCATGCACCCAACGAACCGGTCTATAAGCTTACTACCTCTGAGACGTTTTAGCCATTGGAACATCAAAGTACACAAGTCATATACATGAAGCTGTCCTTTTACTCAGGATTAAGGTTACTGCATAATGAACGTCAAAAGCAGATCGATCAACTCAAAGTGGACTTCATAGATCAATCACGCTTTAGTCCCGGTCTAATATGTCACCACCAAGCAACATATCTATGTCTCTACTTAGGAGTCCAACTCCAGATAGTTAAGACAAACTGTCCCCTCCAAGGCTTTAGACAACATAATAGTCTTAACATGAGTTAGATGCTCGGTCTAACCCCATAGACTACAGACCATCATTTAGACCGCTAACTTTAGAATATTGTCTTCTCGCATACAAAAGTCCATTGCATGCAACGTTCTAACAGTTTAACACAAGCAGTCAGGGAGCCATATTTGCTTACATTTACTTTAACATGTAAATAAGATGAAGACAAATAGCATTGTAATGAATAACCTCTATATATAATTTTATTATCCACTTCAAAATAAATACATCAAAATGTCTCTAATGCTTAGGGCATTTCGTAACAAAGGGAACGAGGGATTATATGCTGGTGTATTCTGGAGGGACCTAATACCCGTAGGATACCTAAACTGTGTCTTCCAGACTTGCAAGGATTTGAGGAAGTCAACATTAGAGGGCACGTGGAGACAGGATAAGTAGATGTATGTTAGATCACGTCCGAGGACAACATTGCCGATCCCTCTACTAAGACTTTGGTGGCTAGAAGCTTTGAGAGGCACGTAGAGGTGATGGGGATGCGTAACATGGTACATCTGCTGGCTTAGGGCAAGTGGGAGATTGTTAGGAAATGCCCTAACCATTAGAGATATTTTGATGTATTTATTTTGAACTGGATAATAAAATTATATATAGAGGTTATTCATTACATTGCTATCTGTCCTCGTTTTATTTACATGTTAAAGTAAATGTAAGCAAATATGGCTCCCTGACTACTTGTGTTAAACTGTTAGAACGTTGCATGCAATGGACTTTTGTATGCGAGAAGACAATGTTCTAAAGTTAGCGGTCTAAACTATGGTCTGTAGTCTATGGGGTTAGATCGAGCATCTAACTCATGTTAAGACTATTGTGTTGTCTAAAGCCTTGAAGGGGACGGTTTGTCTTGACTGTTTGGAGCTGGACTCCCAAGTAGAGACATAGATATGTTGCTTGGTGGTGACATATTAGACCGGGACTAAAGCGTGATTGATCTACGAAGTCCGCTTTGAGTGGATCGATCTGCTTTTGACGTTCATTGTGGAGTAACCTTAATCCTGAGTAAAAGGACAGCTTCATGTATATGACTTGTGTACTTTGATGTTCCAATGGCTAAAGCGTCTCAGAGGTAGTAAGCTTATAGACCGGTTCATGCATGACTTGTATATGATGAAGGGTTCGTTTACAGATATCGGAATCATAGCTCTAATGAGGAGTTAAGGGTATCCTCTTAAAGGCATTATACTGAATGTGAAAATGGACAAGACCTTGGGTCGTCTGCTGGGTGGATGACTTCTTATTCACATATGGTAAATAATCATTTTCTTTATTCGGTAGTATAATGGAACTTTAAGATAGCCTGATCAGTAGGATTAAACGAACTTTGGCCTAAGGTTGATCATGGATATCATATGAGCGTTCTGCATACATGATAAGGTCATTGGACGATAGCTTGTCACAGGCTTACGTAATACGGTATATAATTGGGAGTTCAGTTTCAGGTTTATAGGGGTGTGACTCTGAAATTAGTGATCATATGATTGAGTTGTTCGGTAAATAATGATGACCATATGGATTTACGGGAGCCTGATTATATATGTCCAATCAGTCCCTCTACTAGCTCCACATAATTCCTTAACGTTTGGCAAATTGATTTGTGTATGCTCTTGGCTAGTTTATTATGCATGGATGGTGTTGACATAGGATTAGGATGGTAGACAAGATTCTCGCCGGTCAGATTCAGATTTTGTTTTGGATAATAGAGTACACAATTATTCGAACTCCAAATAAAGTTGCCATGATTTTATTTGAGATTGGATTGGAGTTGTAGAAAATTATCCATGAGAACAAGAATTTGAAACTCAACTGTTTTGTGGATTTTGAAATTTGAAATTTGAAATTTGAAATTTGAAATTTGAAATTCGAATTTGAAATTCGAATTTGAAATTCGAATTTGAAATTCGAATTTGAAATTTAAATTTGAAATTTGAAATTTTTGAAATTTGAAATTTGAATTTTGAATTTGAAATTTGAAATTGAAATTTGAAATTGAAATTTAAATTTGAAATTTGAAATTTGAAATTTGAAATTTGAAATTGAAATTCGAATTTGAAATTTGAAATTCAAATTTTGAATCACAGTCCAAGTGGGATTTGAATTTGTTGTGGTAAATCCACAAGGAATGATATTCGAATTTGAGTTGGATATGGAGAGGATAATCTTGTTAGAATCCTACTTGAATTTTGAATCCAAATCCTAACTAAAGATGGACAAAAATTTTTGAGAATATATCCTCAATGGATTTTTCTAATTTTTATGGATGAGCTTCAAGGAAAAATTCAAGTTTCAATCCCAGTTGAATTTGGATTCTCTCCTCCTAGATAATGGCCGAATTTTTGGAGTGAATCTCCTTAGAATTTTCTGATTTTTTGGTTGAAAAAGGGAGATAAAATTCTAGTTAAAATCTTGTTTAGATTTGGATTGGATTTATCCTAAAGTGGCTGAATTTATTATTGGGATTTTCCCCTTGTAAAATTTAGATTTTGTGCTTGTGGAAAAGGGAGAATATCTTCTCCTAATCCAATTCGAATTCATGGAATCACCTCATGCAGGTCTATAAATAGAGGTCCTACCACTCCAGTTCTCTCAGACCACAGACCTCAGGTGAGCAGGCTTATTGTTGCACAGCCCACTGTGACAATAAGTTCTTTAGAGATCTGGGTGGTCAGAAGAAGACTTGTAGTGCTAGCATACCGATCAAGGTTCAGAGTGTCCACACACTCAGCCATTCAGGAATTGGAGAATAGTAGAGAAGGCTAGTTGGTTGAAGCCCTCTGATCATTCTCCTCCTGTAGATTAGCGTCCTTGAGGTATGAGTTTTAATTGTTGTTGGTTTATTGTATATGGCATCGTGAGATATTTAACGATCCTAAAAAATTTTTATTGTTCCGCTGTGCCACTCTGATACGTTTTTACCGATTTATTTTCCTACATCCCGAGAAGATGAGTTAACGGCACAACTCGTGGCCATGCAAGAAATAATGGAGAATCAACAGTGCGACCTATACCAGCTCAAGGAGCAATGAGGTCAACAGCACTAGGCACTATAGACAATAGGGGTGCTAGCTTAGGAAGCTCCACCAACCTCAGAGACATCAAGGGAGTGAGCAACTTTGCCAGTCTAGGGAGTTCTATAAAGGTAGGAATTTCCTACACCACTACTAGCCCCTTCAGCAATGGCTACTACGATAGCAGCGAACGTACCTCAGCTAGCCTTTAGGGAAGGCAACTTATATGAGAGATTTGGTACATGAAAGTACCAGAGTTCGAAGGAACCACCAACCCTATAGAGGCTGATGACTGACTAATGGATATCCAAGTAATCTTGGATTTTATGAGATCTGATAGAGAGAAGGTGATGTTCACATCCTTTGTCCTAGGGAAAGAGGCATGTCAGATCAGAAGAAACGTTAGCGAGATGAGTTAGACTAAATTCATGGAGGAATTTAAAGAGATGGTACTTTAACGACAAGGTATTAGCAGTGTAACAAGATGAATTCAACAACCTACACCAAGGTAGCATAACTGTCATGGAGGCAGTTAGGAAATTTAAACAACTGGCTCGACTTTGTCCGGATTTGGTACCTACTAAAAAGGAAAGAGTTAGATAAATGTTGAAGATGTTCAGAACAGACATCATAGTTCAAGTCTACAGCGGAAGTCACGGACCAGTGACGGTTGCAGAATGCATCAGTAGGGCCATTTGAGCCAAATACTAGTTGGCACAAGATAGGAAGCGAAAAGCTCAAATCTTTAAGGCACCGAAGTAGGAGAAAACTTAAGCTAAGCAAGCTCAGGGGAAGTAGAACCCTAAGTCACAACACAGAGAGCAAAACACAGGGATCAGCCAGAGTAGCAAGCAATCCCACAACAACAATAAGAGGAAGGGGAATCAGGGCAGTCAAGGTTCATAGAAGAACTTCCCCCAGAAGAGAAACGACCAGAAAGGAAACGACAGCCAATATCTGATGTGCTCAAAATGTGGAAGAGGGCACCCGAGAGAATGCAAGCAGGGAGCAAGTGGCTGTTTCATCTGTGGCAAGGAAGACCACTACACTAGAAACTATTATTCCAACCCATAAAATCAATAGAACCAAGCTAGCACCACAAGTAACCAACTCCACACCACCCAGACTAGGATCAAAGGCCCTTCGATCACATAAGGCAGACTGGAAGCTCCAGACAACTAAGAGAGAAACTATGCCTACATGAGGAGGATCTAGAGGAATTTCCCCTCAACGAGAGCAATGACGAGGAGATCTCAGATGCAGAGTCAAGATTATCCTCAAAGTAGCCATGACCTATTTTAGCAAGACTTTTGACCATGTATATATATGTATGAAGGGAGGCAGTGCCCTACTTCCACTTGACTTAACCTAGCATGTCCTTTTGAGACTATGTACTGGGAAGTGTTTACCACTCCTAACAGGCTAAAGTTATGTATTTTTATATGATATGAAAAGTAGTGCAGTTCTGGCCAAAGGCTTAGATAGAATATTTTCACACGTAATTGGAGTGTGACAGAAAGTGCAGGATGTTAGGAAATGCCCTAAGCATGAGTGACATATTGATGTATTTATTTTGAACTGGACAATAAAAATTATATATAAAGGTTATTCATTACATTGCTGTTTTTCCTTATTTTATTTACATATTAAAGTAAATGTAAGCAAATATAGCTCATTGACTGCTTGTGTTAAAACTGTTACAATGTTGCATGCAATGGACTTTTATATATGAGAAGACAATGTTCTAAAGTAAGCAGTATAAACTAAGTTCTATAGTCTATGGGGTTAGACCAAGCATCTAACTCATGTTAAGACTATTATGTTGTCTAAAGCCATGGTGCGGACGATTTGTCTTGACTATCTGGAGCATAGACTCCCAAGTAGAGACATAGATATGTTGCTTGGTCGTGACATATTAGACCGGGACTAAAGCATGATTGATTTATGTAGTCCGTTATGAGTGGATTAATCTGCTTTTGACGTTCATTATGCAATAACCTTAATCCAGAGTCAATGAAATACTTCATGTATATGACTTGTGTACTTTAATGTTCCAATGGCTAAAGCATCTCAGAGGTAGTAAGCTTATAGACCGATTCGTTGGGTGCATGACTTGTATACGATGAAGGGTTTGTTTACAGATATCGGAATCATAGCTCCAAGGAGTTAAAGTTATCCTCTTAAAGGTATTATACTGGATGTGAAAATGGATAAGGCCTTAGGTTGTCTGCTGGGCAAATGACTTCTTATTCACATATGGTGAATAATCATTTTCTTATTCGATAGTATAATGGAACTTTAAGATAGCCTGATCAGTAAGATTAAACGGACTTTGTCCTAAGGCTGATCATGGATATCATATGAGGGTTCTGCATATATGACAAGGTCATTGGACAGTAGGTCATCATAAGCTTACATAATACGGTATATAATTGGGAGTTCAGTTTCAGGTTTATAGTGGTGTGACTCTGAAATTAGTGATCATATTATTGAGTTGTTCGGTACAGAATGATGATCATATGGATTCATGGGAGCCCAATTATATATGTCCAATTGGTCCCTCTACTAGCTCCACATAATTCCTTAATGGTTAACAAATTCATCAGTGTATGCTTATTGGCTAATTGATTATACATGGATGGTGTTGACATAGGATTAGGATGGTGGACAAGATTCTCTCCGGTTGAATTCATATTTTTGTTTTGGATAATAGAGTACACAATTATTTGAACTCCAAACAAAGTTGCCATGATTTTATTTGAGATTGGATTGGAGTTGTAGAAAATTATCCATGAGGGCAAAATTTGAAATACAACTTTTTTTTGTGGATTTTGAAATTTCAATTTTGAAATTTGAAATTTGAAATTCAAATTTCAAATTTAAATATCAAATTTCATTTCAAATTCAAATTTCAAATTTGAATTTGAAATTTGAATTTTAAAATTTAAATTCAAATTTTGAATCACGGTCTAAGTGGAATTCAAATTCTTTGTGGATAATTCCAAAAGGTTAGAATTCAAATTTGAGTTGGATTATGGAGAGGAAAATTTTGTTTGAATCCTACTTGAATTTTGAATCCCAATTCTATCAAAAGTGGCCGAAAATTAGTTGAGGAGAATCCTCCTAGATAATTCATTTTTTGTGGATAAGGTTCGGGGAAAAATTCAAGTTTCAATCCCAGTTGAATTTGGACTCTCTCCTCCCTGGAATTGGTCGAAATTTTTGAGGCAATCTCAAGGAAGATTTTCGGTTTTAATATTGATAAGGATTAGATACAATTTAAGTTAGAAAATCCTATTTGAATTTTGATTCTCCTCATACTTTAATAGACGAATCTGGACAGGTTAATGGCCTTAGGGAAATTCGGTTTTATTGGATGAGTGAGGAGATAAAATTCAAGTTAAAATCCTATTTGAATTTTGAACACAAAATCCTAAAAAATGGCCGAATTTTTTAGTTGGGATAAGCCTAGGATTTTTGGATTTTGTGTTGTGGATAAGGGAGAAAATCTTCTCCTAATCCAATTCGAATTTAGAGGATCACCTCATACAAGTCTATAAATAAATGTCTTCCCACTCCAGTTCTCTCAGACCACAGATTCTCAGGTAAGCACCCTTATTGTTGCACAACTCACCGTGACAATAAGTTCTTTAGAGATCTGGGTGGTCGGAAGAAGACTAGCAGTACTAGCATACCGATCGAGGTTCAGAGTGCCCACACATTCAGCCATTCGGGAATCAGAGAATAGTAGAGAAGGCTAGTTGGTTGAAGCCCTACAGTCATTCTCCTTCTGCAGTATGTTAGGAAATGCCCTAAGTATTAGAGACATTTTGATGTATTCATTTTGAACTGGATAATAAAATTATACATAGAAGTTATTCATTACATTGCTATCTGTCCTCGTCTTATTTACATGTTAAAGTAAATGTAAGCAAATATGGCTCACTGACTGCTTGTGTTAAAATTGTTAGAACGTTGCATGCAATGGACTTTTGTATGCGAGAAGACAATGTTCTAAAGTTAGCAGTCTAAATTATGGTCTGTAGTCTATGGGGTTAGACCGAGCATCTAACTCATGTTAAGACTATTATGTTGTCTAAAGCCTTAGAGGGGACGGTTTGTCTTGACTGTCTGGAGCTGGACTCCCAAGTAGAGACATGGATATGTTACTCGGTGGTGACATATTAGACCGGGACTAAAGCGTGATTGATCTACGTAGTCCGCTATGAGTGGATCAATCTGCTTTTGACGTTCATTGTGCAACAACCTTAATCCTGAGTAAATGAACTACTTCATGTATATGACTTGTGTACTTTGATGTTCCAATGGCTAAAGCGTCTCAGAGGTAGTAAGCTTATAGACCGGTTCGTTGGGTGCATGACTTGTATACGATGAAGGGTTTGTTTGCAGATATCGGAATCATAGCTCTGAGGAGTTAAAGGTATCCTCTTAAAGGCATTATACTGATTGTGTAAATGGACAAGGCCTTGGGTCGTCTGCTGGGCGGATGACTTCTTATTCACATATGGTGAATAATCATTTTCTTGATTCGGTAGTATAATGGAACTTTAAGATAGCCTGATCAGTAGGATTAAACGGACTTTGACCTAAGGCTGAGCATGGATATCATATGAGGGTTTTGCATATATGACAAGGTCATTGGATGGTAGCTCGTCACAGGCTTACGTAATACAGTATATAATTGGGAGTTCAGTTTCAGGTTTATAGTGGTGTGACTCTGAAATTAGTGATCATATGATTGAGTTGTTCGGTACAGAATGATGATCATATGGAATCATGGGAGCCCGATTATATATGTCCAATCAGTCCCTCTACTAGCTCCACATAATTCCTTAACGTTTGGCAAATTGATTTATGTATGCTATTGGCTAGTTTATTATGCATGGATGGTGATGACACAGGATTAGGATGATAGACAAGATTCTCTCTGGTTGGATTCAGATTTTGTTTTGGATAATAGAGTACACAATTATTCGAACTCCAAATAAAGTTGCCATGATTTTATTTGAGATTGGATTGGAGTTGTAGAAAATTATCCATGAGAACAAGAATATGAAACACAACCGTTTTGTGGAATTTGAAATTTGAATTTTGAAATTTGAAATTTGAATTTTGAAATTTGAAATTTGAATTTTGAATTTGAAATTTGAATTTGAAATTTGAATTTGAAATTCGAATTTGAAATTTGAAATTGAAATTGAAATTTGAAATTTAAAATTTGAAATTTGAAATTTGAATTTGAAATTTGAAATTCAAATTTTGAATCACAGTCCAAGTAGGATTCGAATTTGTTGTGGAAAATCCACAAGGTTTGAAATTCGAATTTGAGTTGGATTTGGAGAGGATAATCTTGTTGGAATCCTACTTGAATTTCGAATCCAAATCCCAACAAAAGTGGGCGACTTTTTTGAGGATAATCCTCAATGGAAAATTCGGTTTTTTGTGGATAAGATTCAAGGGAAAATTCAAGTTTCAATCCTAGTTGAATTTGGATTCTCTCCTTCCCTAAAAGTGGCTGAAATTTTGGAGCCTTAATCCTAGGAAATTCGGTTATTTTTGGATAAGGTTGAGATGAGATTCAAGCTTGAAAATCCTAGTGGAATTTTGATTCTTCCTTATCCTAAAAGTGGCCGAAAATTTGGAGAAGATTTTCTCCTAAAGATTTCGGATTTTTTGGTTAAAAAAGGGAGATAAAATTCTAGTTAAAATCTTGTTTAGATTTGGATTGGATTTATCCTAGAAAAACCGAATTTAATTGTTAGGATTATCCTATGAAAAATTCGGATTTTTGGTTAAAGATAAGGGAGAAAATATTTTCCTAGTCCAATTCGAATTCAGAGAATCACCTCATGCAGGTCTATAAATAGAGGTCCTGCCACTCCAGTTCTCTCAAACCATAGACTCTCAGGTGAGCAGGCTTATTGTTGCACAGCTCATCGTGACAATAAAGTTCTTTAGAGATCTGGGTGGTCGGAAGAAGACTAGCAGTGCTAGCATACCAATCGAGGTTCAGAGTGCCCACATACTCAGCCATTCAGGAATTGGAGAATAGTAGAGAAGGCTAGTTGGTTGAAGCCTCCGGTCATTCTCCTCCTGCAAGATTGGCGTCCTTGAGGTATGAGTTTTAATTGTTGTTGGTTTATTGTATATGGCATCATGAGATATTTAACGATCTAAAAAATTTTATTGTTCCGCTGGGCCACTCTGATACGTTTTTACCGATTTATTTTCCTACACAGTATTGGCGTCCTCTTAAGGTATGAGTTTTATTGTTGTTGGTTTATTGTATATGGCATCACGAGATATTTAACGATCTTAAAAATTTTTATTATTCCACTGTGCCGCTCTGATGCGATTTTATCGATTTATTTCCTACAATTGGTATCAGTGACATCTCGTGACTATGCCATGTACATAAATTAGACAATTAGTTAGTCTTTTTCTTTATGTATGGATTTGATATTTAGAGAGTAGCATTCTAGGATTCCTTTATGTTGTTATCATGTATTATATATAGTATGTGGTTATTTTAATTTCTTAAATTATTATAAGCATGCTTGTTTTATGCGGGTTATGATTCCTTAGAATTTTAGAAAATTGTATCTATGATTTTTTATGTAACCATGGGAGCGGTTTATCGTCACCGTAATTTTCCTATGGATTTTAATTTTTTGTCTCTTATAATTGTTATGATTAGAATTTTTGTACACCAAAAATGGTTCATGAAATTTTATGTAATTATTCTTGGAGGAGATTGAAGTTTGAAGACTGTAATTTATTTTTCCCAAAAGTTAAATTTAATTTAAAGGTTGAAATTTTGATTGTGTGGAAAATTCCAATTTAATTAAAATTCAAATTAATTTTAGGATATCGTAATGGGTAAATTGGAATATGACACGAAAATCGAGGCACGATCCCTCGGGATAGCCCATCGGCCTTGGTGGGGCTGCAGCCCCTGCCCTCAGGCAGGATAGGGCTGTGGCAGCCCCTGTCCAGGCTAAGACCACCCACGGCTGCAGGCTTTGCCTGTAACTAGGGGTGGCCGTGGCCCACCCAAGGGCCGGCCAGGCCTTGGGCGTGGAGCCCATGGCTGCAGGCAGCGCCTGAAGCCTGGCTGGCTACTGCGCGTACTTGGTCCAGCCCATGGCTGCAGGGGCTGCCTGCAGCCGGCTGGATTACACCCGGCCTATGACTGTGGGCTGCCAGCCCCCCCGGGGGGGCTAGGGGCTGCCCACGGTGGCTGCGGGCCTTCGTGGGCCTGTGGGCCAACGGGCCGAAAAACGAAAATTTTGATTTTTAAATTTGAGATTTAATTTTAAAATCATGTTTAAAAATATGTAATTGAAAATATAAAGTTTTTTGAAATTACATATTATTACACATGATATTTAAATTGTTTAAAATTTGAAATTTAAATTTTAAATGATTCTTGGGATGAGAAATAAATGGAGAGGCTACATAAAGATGGATGCAAGAAGACGAAACAAAATTCAAGACCTAAAGAATGCTTTGGATGGAATTTTGTAATCTTTATTTTCTTTGTTCTAGAATGGAACCATGGCTTGGTTATTTTTCTGTCAATTATTTTTTCTGTGATATGTCATGGATGTATAAATATGTATTAATGGATGTTTTGCATGCATATTTGATAACATGTCATATAGGATAGGTGAATGCCGCTTATACTATATTGATCATATATATTTGTCAAAACTTGCATGTTTTCAAAATATTGAGTGGGAGAGGTTTCAAACAAAATCCACGGCCTCCATTATTGATCCATATGTGAAAGCATGGTAACGCCTCGCATCAGTTCTGCCCTGACCACACCCCTCGATAGGTGTTTACCACCGCCAGTATACTAGGTTGGATCTCCTATGTGCAAAACGTGTTCGAGCACGATCCTATTCATGATCACCCTTCGGTGGCTTGGTAAGACGTGGATCGGGCTACGTAAATAATGGTTATACACTCAAGACTCGTTTAGTTATTAACCTTCCCTAGAAGCTCTGTTAACTAAACTGGTGGTCAAAATAAACGATTATTAATATATGTCTTAACCTTGGAGGATTTAAGGCAATATATATTAATTGGACGGGGTCCATGTTCCGGCTATTTATCTCATGACCACCCCTCGGTGGCTTGGGGCAATAGGAGCTGAGAATTACTATTGCAATGCTTAAATGTTTTTTCCAAGTTTCATGTAGGAATATACTTGTATGTTTTATTTGCTAAATTATCTCTATATTTGCTTGGGCTTTGTAATGATGTCTAGTATAATTTTATTTCAGTTCAAAATATCACCAACACCCCTCATTTCAATACTTACTGAAAATAAGCTGAATGGCGATAATTATAAAGACTGGAAAAGAAATCTATTGATAGTTCTCAGCTATGAGAGACACAATTTCGTGCTAGACGAACCATGCCCACCTGGGCCCAAACCTGACACACCGCTTGAGGAGGTCCCGATTGCCTATACTCGTTGGAGAGAATCCAATGAGATAGCTCGATACTACATTCTTGCTAGCATGACGAGTGCTTTACAAAATCTGGAGGACATGTTCGAAGGCTAATAAAAATTGGCTTGACATTCTGCTATTACCAGCATTATGAACTCAAAGCAAAAGGCAGGTACTCCGGTGAAGGACCATATGATCACTCTAATGGGATTCTTTGCTGAGACTACCGAGAATGGTGCTAAGCTAGACTACAACACCCAGATCGAGATGGTGTTTAAAACACCGTCAAAAGATTTTGTGGGGTTTAAGGCCGCATATAATTTGGCAATAAGGGAGTTAGGACTCACTGAGCTCATGAAGCAACTCCAAGCTTATGAGCGGATGATCAGGGAAGGGGATGTGGTCCAACCCAAAAGAGAGGCCAATTTGGCCGAATCTTCCAAACCCTCGCGGAATCTTCCAAACCCTCATGCAAGAGGAAGAGGCCAAATAAGAAGTAAGCAGCTTCCAGTTCTTCTAATCCTCCTATCTCGGATGGAAAGAAGAAGAACAAGAACAAGAAGCCCGGGGACCTTAAAAAGTCCAAGTGCTTCCACTATGGGAAGGTTGGTCACTTCAAGAAGGCTTACCGGGAATTCCTAGCCGCCAATGTCAAGGAAGGTAAGGAACTTCATTATTTAGAAGCATGTTTGGTGGAAGAATGAAAGACACTTGGGTCATTAATTTGGGAGCCACTAATCATGCTTGTGTTTCTATGTAGGGGTTCGTGGAAACGAGAAGTCTACATGATAGGAGCCTCTCGTTGCGGACTGGAGACGGTAGCTTGGTGGTGGCTGAGGCAGTGGGAGACGTTTATCTTTACTTTGATGAATTTAGGTTTATTTTATTGAAAGACTGTTTCTATGTTCCTAATTTTAGGAGAAACCTTATATCAGTAGCTTGTTTAATAAAGGATTCTTATTCAGTTTCTTTTATTAAAAGAGTTGATATTCATAAAAATAAGTCTTTTATCTGTTCTGGATGGATGGATGGAAATCTATATTTGATCAAATCAAAGATGTACTCACTGCTTGATACCGAATTAATAAATAACTCTAAAAGGTTGAAAGTTTCTCACTCTAACAAGGCATATCTTTGGCATTTAAGACTTGGTCATATTAATCAGGATAGGATTCAAAGGTTAGTGAAAAATAGTCCTTTTGAATCTCTGGAGGAGGTACGTCTTCCTCAATGTGAGTCTTGTCTTGAGGGTCAGATGACTAAGAGGTCTTTTGGAGCTAAGGGTACTACAGCTCAGGAACTCTTAGAAATTGTACACACTGACGTATGTGGCCCCATGAACGTCACAGCATGAGGAGGGTTCGAGTATTATATCTCCTTTATAAACGATTACTCGAGATATGGATATGTGTACCTGATGCATCGTAAGAGCGAAACCTTTGATAAGTTCAAAGAGTATCATGCGGAAATGGAAAAGCAATTGGGTAAATCCATAAAGACACTTCGATCTGATCGAGGTGGCGAATACCTCTCCGATGAATTTCTAGGACATCTTGTAGAGAATGGGATATTATCCTAATTGACTGCACTTGGTACTCCACAACAAAATGGTGTAGCCGAAAGGAGAAACAGGACCTTATTGGATATGGTACGGTCCATGATGAGTTATTCAACACTGCCGTTATCATTTTGAGGATATGTATTATAAACAGCGTGCTATATTCTGAAGCAGGTTCCTAGTAAGCCAATTCCCAGGACTCCGTATGAATTGTGGCATGGCAGGAAGCCTTCCCTTAGACATATAAGAATATGGGGCTGCCCAGCACATGTACTGGATGGGGATGCGAAGAAGTTGGAACCAAGAACAAAATTATGCATGCTTGTAGGGTATCCTAAGGGAACTAAGGGAGGTTTGTTCTGTAACCTACACGAACAAAAAGTCATTGTTTCAACCCATGCGACATTCTTGGAGGAAAGTCACATGAATGACTTTAAGCCTCGAAGTGAAGTGGTGCTAGATGAGTTATCAGGTGAAAAAACTGCTTCACAGGTTTTGGTCTTGGACGCAAGTCTGAGTTCCGGTGAAAGACCTGCAGACGATCAACAATTTAGGGTGCCTCGTCGTAGTGGGAAGGTTTCGAAGAAGCCTAATTTCTTCATGTATGATGCTGAGGTATACCAGGCCGAGGCTCATGAGCATGAGGATGATCTAGTCACTTATGATGAAGCTATAAATGATGTTGATTTTAAATCTTGGAAATAGGCCATGAACAATGAGATAGATTCTATGAAATCTAACTCTGTTTGGGAACTTATAGATTTTCCAGATAGGATAAAACCCATTAGATACAAGTGGGTCTATAAAAGAAAGAAGGACGCGGAAGGGAGAGTGAAAACTTTCAAAGCTAGACTGGTTACAAATAGGTACACGCAAAAGGCTGGAATCGATTATAATGAAACCTTTTCACCTGTTGCTATGCTAAAGTCTATCCGTATTCTTCTGTTCATTGTTGCGGCTCTCGACTACAAGATCTGGCAAATGGACATCAAGACGGCGTTCTTGAATGGCCATCTTGAGGAATGTATCTACATGATACAGCCTGAAGGGTTCATGGCAAAAGGCCAAGAAAGAAAAGTCTGCAAGTTGCTTAGATCCATTTATGGATTAATGCAAGCATCCCACTCATAGAACCAGAGATTTGATCAAGCGATCAACACATTTGGTTTTGGGTAGAACATTGATGAGCCCTGTGTTTATAAACGTATTAAGGATGGTAAAGTGGTCTTTCTAATACTCTATATCGATGATATACTGCTCATTGGGAATAATGTAGGGAACTTATCATCAATCAAACTTTGGCTGTACCAACAGTTTGATATGAAGGACTTGGGAGAAGCTAATTATGTTCTAGGCATTCACCTCTTCAGAGATCAAAAGAACAAAATGATAGCATTATCCCAGGCTTCATACATAGATAAAATAATTGACAAATATGCAATGCAAGAGGCAAAGAAAGGTCCACAACCTTCCATTGCTAGTCTAACTCGTTTATTGGATGACCGTCCTAAGATATCGGAAGAAAGAGAGCGTATGAGTAAGGTCCCTTATACATCCGCTGTGGGTAGCCTTATGTACACTATGCTTTGCACTCGCTCGGGTATATGTTTTGCAGTAGGTATGGTGAGTCGATATCAAGCGAATCCTGGAACCAAGCACTAGCAAGCAGTAAAGCATATACTTAAGTATCTTAAGAGAATGAGGGATTATATACTGGTATATTCTGAAGGGGACCTAACACCCGTAGGATACACAGACTGAGTCTTCCAGACTTGCAAGGATTCGAGGAAGTCGATATCAGGATCAGTGTTCTTGATTGGAGAGGGCACATGGAGACAGGATTAGTAGATGTATGTAAGATCGCGTCTGAGGACACAGTTGCCAATGCCTTTACTAAGACTTTAGTGGCTAGAAGCTTTGAAAGGCATGTAGAGATGATGGGAATGCGTAACATAGCACATCTGCTGGCTTACGGTAAGTGGGAGATTGTTAAGAAATGCCCTAAGCATGAGTGACATATTGATGTATTTATTTTGTACTGGATAATAAAAATTATATATAGAGATTATTCATTACATTGTTGTTTGTCCTTATTTTATTTGCATGTTAAAGTAAATGTAAACAAATATGGCTCACTGACTGTTTGTGTTAAAACTATTAGAACATTGCATGCAATGGACTTTTGTATGCGAGAAGACAATGTTCTAAAGTAAGCGGTCTAAACTAAGGTCTGTAGTCTATGGGGTTAGACCGAGCATCTAACTCATGTTAAGACTATTATGTTGTCTAAAGCCATGGTGGGGACAGTTTGTCTTGATTGTCTGGAGCATAGACTCCTAAGTAGAGACATAGATATATTGCTTGTTGGTGACATATTGGACTGGGACTAAAGCGTGATTGATCTACGTAGTCCGCTATGAGTGGATCAATCTGCTTTTGACGTTCATTATGCAATAACTATAATCCTGAGTAAATGAACTACTTCATGTATATGACTTGTGTACTTTGATGTTCTAATGGCTAAAGCGTCTCAGAGATAATAAGCTTATAAACCGGTTCGTTGGGTGCATAACTTGTATACAATGAAGGATTTGTTTACAGATATCAGAATCATAGCTCCAAGGAGTTAAAGGTATCCTCTTAAAGGCATTATACTGGATGTGAAAATGGACAAGGCCTTGGGTCGTCTGTTGGGTAGATGACTTCTTATTCATAGATGGTGAATAATCATTTTCTTATTCAGTAGTATAATAGAACTTTAAGATAGCCTGATTGGTAGGATTAAACAAACTTTGACCTAAGGCTGATCATGGATATCATATGAGATTTCTACATATATGACAAGGTCATTGGACAGTAGCTCGTCACAGGCTTACGTAATACGATATATAATTGGGAGTTCAATTTCAGGTTTATAGTGGTGTAACTCTGAAATTAGTGATCATATGATTGAGTTGTTCGGTACAGAATGATGATCATATGGATTCATGGGAGCCCGATTAGTCTCTACTAGCTCCACATAATTCCTTAACGGTTGGCAAATTGATCAGTGTATGCTTATTGGCTAGTTGATTATGCATAGATGGTGTTGACATAGGATTAGGATGGTGGATAAGATTCTTTCCGGTTGAATTCATATTTTTGTTTGGGATAATAGAGTACACAATTATTCAAACTCCAAATAAAGTTACCATTATTTTATATGAGACTGGATTGGAGTTGTAGAAAATTATCTATGAGGGCAAAATTTGAAATACAACTTTTTTTTATGGATTTTGAATTTTGAATTTTGAAATTTGAAATTTAAATTTTGAATTTGAAATTTGAATTTGAAATTTAAATTTGAAATTCGAATTTGAAATTTGAATTTGAAATTTAAATTTGAAATTCAAATTTGAAATTTAAATTTGAAATTTGAATTTTGAAATTTGAAATTTGAATTTGAATTTTGAATTTTGAAATTTGAAATTGAAATTTGAAATTTGAAATTTGAAATTTGAAATTTGAATTTGAAATTTGAAATTTGAATTTTGAAATTCAAATTTTGAATCACAGTCTAAGTGGAATTCGAATTCTTTGTGGATAATTCCACAAAGTTAGAATTCGAATTTGAGTTGGATTATGAAAAGGAAAATCTTGTTTGAATCCTACTTGAATTTTGAATCCCAATTCTATCAAAAGTGGCTGAAAATTAGTTGAGGAGAATCCTCCTAGATAATTCATTTTTTGTGGATAAGGTTTAGGGAAAAATTCAAGTTTCAATCCCAATTGAATTTGGATTCTCTCCTCCCTAGAATTGGCCGAAATTTTTGAGGGAATCTCAACGAAGATTTTCAGTAATTTATGGATAAGGATGAGATAAAATTCAAGCTAGAAGATCCTATTTGAATTTTGATTCTCCTCACACTTTAATAAATGAATCTGGACAAGTTAAAGGCCTTAGGGAAATTCGCTTTTATTGGATGAGTGAGGAGATAAAATTCAAGTTAAAATCCTGTTTGAATTTTAAATACAAAATCCTAAAAAATGGCCAAATTTTTTAATTGCGATAAGCCTAGGATTTTCGGATTTTGTGTTATGGATAAGGGAGAAAATCTTCTCCTAATCCAATTTGAATTCAGAGGATCACCTCATGTAAGTCTATAAATAGAGTTCTTGCCACTCCAGTTCTCTCAGACCACAGACTCTCAGGTAAGCACGCTTATTGTTGCACAACTCACCGTGACAATAAGTTCTTTAGAGATCTGGGTGGTCGGAAGAAGACTAGCAGTGCTAACATACTGATTGAGGTTCAGAGTGTCCACATACTCAGCCATTCAGGAATCAGAGAATAGTAGAGAAGGCTAGTTAGTTGAAGCCCTCCAGTCGTTCTCCTCTTGCAGTATTGGCATCCTCTTGAGGTATGAGTTTTATTGTTGTTGGTTTATTGTATATGGCATCACGAGATATTTAACGATCTTGAAAAAATTTTATTGTTCCGCTTTGCCGCTCTGATGCGATTTTTCTGATTTATTTCCTACACAGGACGAGTCCTGGCACTAAGACGTGGTTTTGATACGATGTGATGTGATATAATTCATATTAAACTTCACGATATACAGAGCAAAATTAAAAGAAAGCTAGATAGGGGCTTAGATGGAATGAAACAGGCTTTAGAACAGTACTTCCCATAGGGGAAGTTTTATTGTCTAATTACTGGATACATCATGTGCCAGTAAATATCTGTGATCGAGAATTGAGTGCTAACCTGATCATCATCGACATGATCGATTATGACGTAATCTTGGGGATGGACTTCCTCATAAAATACAACGCCATCATCGACTATCAAAGGTGGAAGGTTGCTTTTGATCCAATCAGGTGCAAAAAGTTTGTCTATAAGGGTTTGTTATTGAAGCAACCCAAGATGATGATCTCAGCAATGAAGGCTCATAAGCTGATGTCCAATGGATGCATAGGCTTCCTAGCACACGTAGTAGACAAGACTCAAGAAGTAGAGATAGGGCCTGAGAGCATATCAATAGTTAGGGAATTCGTGGAAGTGTTTCCAGAAGAACTTCCAGGACTCCCGCTAGGGCATGAGATCTTGTTCGAGATTGAACTTTTGCCAAGATTAGCCCCTATATCTAAGGCCCCATACTTAATGGCTCCTGCAGAGCTAAAGGAGCTCCAAGCCTAACTAAATGACCTGATGGACAAGGGATTCATTCGATAGAGCTATTCACCTTAGGGAGCACTCATACTATTGGTAAAGAAGAAAGACGAAACACTAAGAATGTGCATTGACTACAGCAAGCTGAACAAAATCACGATCAAGAACAAGTACCCGTTACCATGGATTGACGACATGTTTGATCAACTCCGAGAAGCGGCAGTATTCTTAAAGGTTGACCTGCGTTCAGGGTACCATTACCTGAGAATCAGGAATGAGAGTGTACCCAAAACAGCCTTTCGAACACAGTACAGACAATATGAGTTCCTTGTTATGTCGTTCGGACTAACAAACACTCTAACAGCCTTCATGGATTTGATGAACCATGTGTTCAAGGACTATTTGGATAAGTTTGTCATTGTATTCATCGATGACATATTTATATACTCCATGTGATAACTGGGAATTTTAGATTCTCGGAGTATATTAAAATTATATGTATGTATCAATTTTAATGAATAAAATATGAAAAAGTTATGTTTTAATATTGTTGTGAATACTGTAAAAATGTTTCGGCAGTGTTAAAGTGAATGAGTTTGGGGATGGAAAATCTTACTGAACAGAATCGGGTGATACGGTTCGAAAACGGAGCCAAAAACCCTAGAGAGTGCACTGAAATGCACTAAAATGATAGAAATTTATAGTATAGAATTTTGACCAAACGGAAGCAAAATAAAACAAACCGATTGCACCGGAGGCGCCAGGAACCCACCTATGCGATTTTGGTAAAGTTCCATTCGATTTGACTTTCGATCAAAATTTGACCACGAATTAATTAGTGAATTAATCCATACATATAATAGGATGACATCACATTAATGATGTCATAAATACAATTCTTAAGGCTTGGAAAGTAAGGTTTAATAGGTGTATGGCTAGGATTTGTTGTCTTTTTGATCAATGGCCAAGATCTCGCCAAAAAGACATGGAAAAAAATTTAAAAAAATTTGAAAATGGCCATTCAGCCGCCTAGAAAGAGGGTAACAAAAAATTTTGATTTTTTGCCCAAAAATATTGCATTTTAGTCCTTGAACAATTAGTATATTGTTGGAAAAAAATTGCCAAAAGGTCCCTTGCTTTGGCCTATAAATAGGCTTCAAAATTTATTCAAAAAAATAGAGAAAAGTGGCCAAACTTTTACCAAAATTCCCAGCCAAAAATCTGTGGGTCTTCCCCCCTTTTTAAGCAAAAATTTGTCAAAATTTCACACCAAAATTAGCCTCCAATTCAAGCTTAGGCATCAAGTGATCAATTGGAAAAGGTAAGCCACAATTTTGAAGCTTTCTTGTTGAAATTTTTTTAAAAAATCGGTGGTTATTGATGTGGAAAAATAGTGAGAAATTTGATGTTTTAATGATGGTTATTGATTGGTTTGGTGTTTTAGAGATTAAGCACGAATTAGAATCAAGAATCAAGAAACAAGAAATTTTGATGCACTTTCCATGCTAAAATCCGTGGGTGATAAATACTAGAAAATGAAAATTTTTTAGTATTGAACAATGATAAGCAATTTGTAATAAAAACCCTAGGAAAGAAAACAAAATTTTCTATGTGAATTAGCATGAAAAATCCGTGGCTAATGTTAGGGTTGGAATGAAAATTTTGTTAGGTTTTGATGTGGATATGCACATTGAAAAACCTAAAAATAATATGTGATAATTGCTTAAGGTGGTGAAAACCATTTGGTGATGATTAACATGATAAACCGAGGCTAGGTTTGGAAAGAATTTGATGATGTGTATTGAATTCTGAATATTGATTAATGTAGAAAATTTTTATACAAAGTTTGGTAACTTTGTATAAAATAGGCCTCTAGTATAGTATGTGGTAGGTACAAAGGTTCTGAGGCGTACCTAACACTGGGGAAACCTTAAAATACAAGCGAAAATGCTGTCGAAATTTCTAAAACAGCATAAGGATATTTCAGGAAACAAAGGATAAAAATATTAGACTCCAAAAGGAAACCGAGACCCCTCACTAGGTTAGGATCGAAAATGGAAAACCAACCCAAGAGGAATAGTAAATCGACCCTTAATGACTAAAAATGCCTAAAATGGGAAAAAATTTATGTTAGGGGTATTTTAGGGAACAAGAGGAAAAGATTGGATCGGAACAGGAAACTTGAGCCTCTCGGGGACCGAGGGTCAGGGACGGCATGAAAATGTTTCAGGAGTAGTGAAATGCCCATTTGAGGCTCCAAAACGCTAGAAAAACGAGAAACGACTCTAGGTGATGAATGAATAGTAATCAAGGGTCGAAAAATAGATAATTGAGATTTTGTAGCAAATTAAGCTGTAAAATGATACAGAAGCCTAGAGAATATTATTTTGAGATATTTAGGCTTAGAAAATTCGAGAAAAATGATAAGACAGAATAGTTACGGTCCCGAGACCAGTCAGGGGCAAAATAGTCATTTTGACTAAAAATTTCTGAAAGGCTCAGAAAGGACCATGATGTAAGGACCACCTCGATCATGTACTTTAATTTTCAATTTAATGAGAAATTAAAGAATAATTTGATGCATTTTAGTGTAATTTTTAAATTATACGGTCAGGTACACGACCGTGTAAGTGGCCGTGTACTACTCAGATTGTGTACGTGCGTGTAGCCGTGTAAGTATACATGGCCGTGTAGTAGAACACAGTCAAGAACACGGTCGTGTACCCCTCGGGTTAACGATCGTGTAAAAGGCCGTGTTTTGAGACATGGCCGTGTTGAAAAACTTTAGCTAGTACACACCCGTGTTCGGTATATACACGCCCGTGTTACCTTATACATGCCCGTGTTGAAGGCCATGCTGAAGGCCGTGTAATGAGCAGAAAGCCGTTACACAGACCCTCAAATTTGCATGAAACCTAATTACTATGCCATGCGTAATTAAGTTGGAAAATATAGTATATTTTCCCATTGAATAGACTAAACAGATACGGTACTGTTTAAGTACTATTCATGCAGTGAAAGGGGCGACCGACAGCGAATCCAGTCCACCCTATTATGTGTATAGATGAATGAGACATGCAGTGTCGGGAAACTGGTCCGGACGACCATTTCTTAACACGAGACTGGTAAATAGATCACCAGAACACTCGGACCGAACATTTGAGTATAATAGTGAAAGGTAGCCCTAGCAAGAGTACGATATCGAGAAAATGGTCCAGATGACCTCTCCTCACCTAGAGACTGACAAAATCGGAGTCAGAGCACTCAGATTAATCAGTTAAGTAGAAAATGGTGAATAGTGAATAGTGAAAAATGTAGTGTCAAGTTATTGGCCAAGACGGCCTTAATTTAACCTAAAACTGGTACATGAACTGTTAGTAGACTCGATCTGGTTGATTGGGTACAAAATGAGATTTTTAGTTTGAGAGATACGCAGTATCAGGATGAGGGTCAAGACGACCTTTACTCACCCCGAAACTGATATATTTGGGCTCCGAACGCCCAAATTAGTCAATCAGGCACCTGACACGTTTTTCGCGGTAGGGTCACACCGATCCTGAAAACTGGTCTAGACGACCTCCGATGGACGTAAAACTAATAAAAATGAAATCAGCACGTCCAAATTAGTCAAGAGAGACTGTGTCTGAAATTTCGTCTGGGAACACCTCGATTTACGTGCGAAAGGACAACACAGTGTAGATACAACCACAGTATAGGACGTAAACAATAATTTAGACTGATAATGGGCTCTTAGACAGTAGAAAACAACCAGGAATTTACAGTACAAAAATCGGATTCAGAAAACCAATTTTCTGGTGAAAATTGGAACACTACCGAGAAAGGACCGAACACGCAGTATAAAATTAGACTGCAATGAGAAGCCAACACATATAAAATTGGCCTTAAATTTCCGTGCCCCTTTTCTGCAAAAGCAGCTACAATCTGCAACACACATAGCCCAAAAGATGGCATTAAATTAATCTTCCTAGCCATGACACATTGGAATATAATATTCAAGGGTTTCTAAAAAGTAGTCAACAACCATTGCTTATTCTTTCCTCCTCCCAAAAAGCAGCCCCACGCCCATTTCTTCAGAAAATTGGCAGCATATTTGTCCAAGATTTGGCTAATTTGGTAGACAATTAAGTAGGATTAAACCTAAGTAGTTTGATTAATTTTTGCCTATAAAAGGCACCCTTGACATAAGGCATGTACTTTTGTTTCCACACACCTAAAACCACAAGTCTTTTTCTCCTTCTTTTCCTTGCTTGCTGTCGAATCTTCTCAGCCCCAAAAGCCAACATTTTGCAAGCCAAAACCTTGACCAAAACTCACAAAAAACCGACCTCTTCCAAGCTTGAGCAAGGGGAGACCGAACCAAGCTTTTCGAGTACACCAAGGGTAAGTGCAAAACTGATTTTTTTTCTTGTGTTTTGATTCTTGGTTTGAGTTGTTGTTTGAATGATTTTTTTTGGTAACTTGGCTAGCATAAAACCAACCTCAAGCCCTTGAGTTGCCACGACTTTTTGACCCCCCCAAGCCTAGCCAAAAGTGTGCTTGAGTCCAAAGCACCAAAGGTAAAAATCGAAACCCTTCTCATGGTGATTAGTTGAAAAATTTAGTTTTCAATCTAAGGGTTTTATATGTATTTGTTTATGCACAAGGTTGTATTAAGTTATTTGAGCCCTTAGCTTTCATTTCTTAAAGTCATTATGGTTATGGTTGTGTTTACTTTAAGTTACATATGGTTTGTAGATGTGTATGCGTGGATGTGAATTATGGTGGCTGGACACAAATCTGTCCTTAGAAAACAACCACGGATTTTGGCCATTTTGACCCACTTAGGGTCCGAATCTGGGATTTGGTAAAACATGGTAAGCAAATTTCGATATGCTCGTTTTTGCATCAAATAGGCCTTGGCCAAAAACAATCCTAAGATAGGTTTTTAGGGTGTTTTTCAATTGGTGTCCAAAACTGGGAACAAAAATCCGAGTGTTGAAACAGTCTCGGGTTTTGCTAGAAATGACCCACTTAGAGTCTAAACCGATCCTCATACTCAACATGAAAGTTGTAGATCTTGTCGAGACCTTGAGAACGACTCGTGAGAGTCAAAAATTTGGCCGTTTTGGGCCTCAAACCGAGCCGTTTTTACAGAGACGTAAAACTGGGATTTTTACAAAAAAAACTGGGCACCAAGCCCATGAGTTTAATGAAATTAGGAGTCGTTAGAGTTAGATTTAGGCTCCGACATGAACACAAGATTTTTTCATCTTGTCGAGGGCGAAAACTTTCATGTTCGACAAAATTTCAAACAAAGTCGTTTAGACTAAGTTTCAAAATTGTTTTCAAAAATGGTTCAAAAACCACCTTTAAAATGCAAGCTTTAAAAATGTGATTTATACACTTCAAAATAAAGAGGTGTTTTTAACACTTTAAATATGACCAAGGTTTTTATAAAAATGTCCCCTACCTTCCAACGGGGTGATAAGGGGACAGTTTCAAAATAAAGAATTTTTCCAAGATTTTTACAAGCCAACCCAAACAATTTTTTCAAAGTAAAATAGTGTGTGTAGCCCGGTAGGATACCATACCGAACAAGCCTTAGTAGCCCAGTAGGCTACTACCCTAAACAAGCCATAGTGGCCTGGTGGACCATTATACCAAACAAGCCTTAGTAGCCCGATAGGCTACCACACCCCAATAAGCAAAGTAACCCGGTCGGTTACTACACTAAGTTCACGTATAGTAACTCAATAGACTACTTAGTTACCAACACACAAGTTAACCGGTCAGTTGACTGAGCGGTAAACCAGTAAAGGGCCGCGTTTCAAACAACACAGTGAGGAACGATGATTAATCTGTCAAGTAGACGATCGATCGAATACGATACGAGTTAGACACCAAATCCCCATAATAGGCTAATAGGGTACCGACGGGTCTTGGTACCCCATAGAAACACAAGTTATAGTCACTAACATTGATAGTGACTCAACGAGAGAATTAATGAGAAATGTTATTGATGACAAGTGGTAACCTGTGAATTGATAAAGGCGTGATTCAAGTTACTTGCAATTAGGTAAGTACAACGCCGCCTATGGCATGAACGAAAATGCTTTTAAATGATATTTACTAGTATGTTAAAATATGTATGCCATGCACACGATGTTGCACCTCATGTTTAAGAGCATGTAGTTTCATAATCAAGTAGATTGATGAAAAAGCAAGATAGATGCCATACATCCCTACCATGTAGGATTTGGGACAGCTTAGAGAAGCATATGGCTAGAAAAGATAAACAAGACGGAAAGTAGTAAGCGTGTCGTACCAGCCCTTTCAAATGAAGGGGTTTTTAAGTTAAAGCAGAAAGTTGAGCATCCGTTGATGGCTCTCCAGTGATTTTACCACAGGCATTACCGATGGTCTGTGCACACACGGTACTAATATATGGGTCCTAAATAGACAAGGAAAGAAAAGAGAAGTTGAAGCATAATTGAATATAAGCGGATCCTACATTAGTTATAGTTCACCATGCTTCTAGATGCATTCAGTGCACGATGTTTCTGTGATGCACATGTTATGTAAAGTTTTATAATCCTTGATATGATATGTGATATATGGTATGTGATATGTGATATGTTAAAGTGGTATATGTGATATATGACTGCTTATATGTTTCTAAGTATGTACTATGTTTAAACATGTTTTGCGATAAACATGTTGTACTTATTGGGCGTAAAGCTCACCTAGTGTGTTCATACTATAGGTAAGCGTCCTACGGCTTAAATCTCAATGGGCGATGGTGGTGACGAAGGTGGATGTGAGGGCAAGGTTATGGAGACACCGTGAGTTTATCTTCCACAATTTAAGTATCAGTATTTTGAATAGTACTTTAAATAGTAACTGTCAGACAGTACTTTTGAATAGTAATCGTTAAATATTATGCTTGAATAGTACCATTAAAGGGTATTTTTGAATAGTAACCGTAAATCATATTTTTAAATAGTAATCGTTAAATGGTATTTTTGTATAGTAACCATAAATCGTATTTTTGAATAGTATTTGGTAAATAGTATTTTTGAATAGTAATCGGTATACATATGTATACCGTAAATACGTACATATAAAAAAAATTTCCCTAATTTTATGATATCTAGTTAAGTATAAGTTGTTAGAAAGTATACGAAAAGCAAGCAAGTTCAGTTTTTAGTGACGGTCCGGGCCACTGAGGGCATGAGGCGTCACACATAAAGGATCTAGAATGACTTAAATAAAATTTTAGGGCCCAAAATAAAGATTTTAGAGTTAAAAATCTATAGTTTAAATGGTACACGAGTGTGTACAGTGGAACACGGCTATGTAAAGTAAAATCGAGAGGTACATGATCAGGGACACGTGCGTGTTGCAGACCATGTACCACATAAAGAATTGAAATTTTTTATAAAATTTATCACAAAATAAATATATTTAAAGTGATAATTAATAAAGGATATTAACAGACAATATTATGTTTGTAGGGACCCAAATTAGAGATAGAACTGCGGAGGAGTTCCGGAAGTAGACATTATCACAGTGTTGGTAAGTTCATGCATTTTCATGTTTGCAACATAAAATACTGTATTACTTTGTTATGTCCTAGTTGTACATTAGGTATCAAGTCCTACAGACACTTGGGAATTAATTAGTATAACATGTCCCACATAATAAAAGGAAAAGAATATCTAAGGCCTACGGACGATGGAGGTTAGTGACCTTGAGGTGACGATTTATATCACTTGGTCAAAATTATAATTGAAAGATGGTAATAAAACCATTTAAGGTGTACTACCCCTCCAACATTATGGTGGAGGTTTTTCAGATCCTACGAGGACATAATAAGGGCTGGAGAGGAAGAAGCTCTAGGGTCGCTCCCTAGGCCCTCCTAGTCAGTGCGCAAGATAAACTATCAGTACTGCCATAATGAGCTCAACACTAAATGAAGAGAATAGTCAATAATGTGATGAAAGCCATAATTAAGCATAACCGACATTAACACTAAGCTTTGTGAATTCGATTAGAGTAATGTGAATAGTAATCGGTTAGGGTAATGTGAATAGTAATCAGTTAGAGTAATGTGAATAGTAGCCAGTTAAGGTAACGATTACTATTCATTGGTCAAGGGTCAAAGATACTATTCATGATAAATACTATTATTTATGTATGAATAGTACTATTTATAGGAAATTAGATTTTAATATTTTCGAATCTATGTGATCCTCCTATGTTTGAACTTACTGAGTCTGTTAGCTCATCAGTTTATTCATGTTGTAGGTAAGAAACATGTCCAGTAGATTAATGGATAGCGGCAGGATGTGCACGTGTCAGTGAGATAGGGAATTCACCGTGGGTCTGGTCCTGTCATCAGTCTTCCGCTGGGCTTTGAGAGTTAGGGAATTGAAGAGAATGTGTCTTTGAAAAATACAGTATAAATATATTGTATGTTGTACTTTATGTTGTACTTAAAAAAAAAGACATCTAAAAGCTAATATTGTATTTTATGAGGCTTTCGTACTTAACTTTCTTTTAAGGAAAAGTGTGTACTAAAAAAAAAAAGAAACACAATTACGGGTGAAATCTGAGCCCTGAAAAGTAAGAGTTGAGAGAAAAAGAGTTTTAAATGGCGATTTAGATTCGGCACACGGGCTGTCTTGGCCAACAACAGAGTCAATTCATGACAATTGCGGGTGGTTGGATCCGGGGGTGTCACCAGGTTGGTATCAGAGCGGTTGACCATATCCCTATTGGCATGAAACGCAATCTGATTGTCAATCCAAGTAAGTTAGCTTTCTTTAAGACTAGTTAACTTTTCGTTTATTCGAGGTTATATATTTTGTAGGACGTACGATGACTAGACCACCTTATATGAGACCCCACCCATACCGACCGAGAGGACCGATCTGGGTATGGACTAGGCTTGTGATCAGACCATCGATGATTCATCAAGCAGTACATCGATCGCTTATACCTGAGTCGCCAGCGCCAAGGACAGTAGTACCGGCACCGGTACAAGCACCACCTCTTTGACCGGTTGTAAATCCACCAGTAGCGGTAGATATTCCAGTGGTGGGAGATCGAGCTTGTATAGGAGCTAGAGTATCAGTACGATCAGGACACGCTTTCAGAGGTAGTCATCCACCTATATTCACGGGAGGTCAATAGGGGATCTCTACTCGAGATTGGCTACATAATGTAGAGACGATCGTGCGCCAGTGCGACATAGATGAGAACTGCTAGGTGTTGATGGTAGTTGGCACATTCCGTGAGGATGCAAGGTTGTATTTGGAGTACTGTGATCAGGAGATGTTGTTAGCACTTGGTTGGGCTGAGTTTCACCAAATCATGATGCAGCAATTTTTGTAGAGGAGTTCAACACTGGTTTCAGACCCTCCTAAGAACAGTGTAGTAACGCCGCCACCGACCATGCCTAAGTATACAGATGTCAGAGATTTTGTTCTTCTGGTAGAGAGACAACAGATGATGCTGAGTGATATTGTATTCACGTATGCAGTCCAGTTTCAGGATAACGTTATGAGCAGATGTCCTCTGTCCAACCTTACAGATGAGGATTTTTGTGATATATTTTCGAAGGGACTCACTATTGATCTACGACAGAGGGTAACCCCTTTGTACCCTACTACCTTACATGAGTTTATAGTAACTGTAGCTAAAGTAGAGGAGAAGATGATGATGGAGCGCATGGTGTGCAAGAAATGGGAGCAGTGATTGCAGGAGGCCATGCTAGACCATCTCTATGGGGCACAGCTAATGGCAAACGATCATGAAGCTGGTCCATCAAGGCAACCAGATGGTATGGGTCCTGTTGAAGGATCGACGCCATCCGAGGCCGGAAACGGTACGGATGAGGATGAAGTAGATCTAATGGAATTTTTGACAATCTCGGATCAACCCCAACCAGGAGATTAGATATAGAGACACATGTGATGTATAAATGTATATATATCTGTATATGTGTATATATGACTGTATCGAAAGGCCGTTTTGAAAAAGTAGCCTTCGAACTGATGTATATTTGAAAATTTTAAAATGAAAGGAAATGACAATCATATTTTGACATGTTCAATAGATGAAATGTTAAAATCTATATGATGATTAAAAACTATTTTTACTTATATGGTAAAAATATGTTTGTAAAAATCTAACGATCGATTTTCATGCAATTATAGGAAATAGAAAAGATAGTGAATCCATGAAACCTGAGGAATATGAGAGGGCGTCCAGTCCTGTTAGAAAGAGTGGATGAGTTGGAAGCTCTAATAGAAGCCGAAATGAGAGAAAATGCCGAGTTAAGAAAAAGACTCGAGCAAATGGAACAAAGACAAGGCCAAAAAGAAGACCAAAACCCACACGTGGCCGCACCTGAACAAGAAGTACCGCCAACTAAACCCAAAATTGAAATAGTAGAACCCCAATTGTAACCCCAAGTCAACCAGGAGCCACTGTATGAACAATTCCGACGAATGAAGCCGTCGGAGTTTGAGGGTTCCATAAACCAGTTAGAAGCAGAAGAATGGTTATCCTCACTCCATATGATCTTGGAATTTATGGAGTTGAATGACAAGGAAAGGATTATGTGTGTGTCCTTTGTTCTAAAGAAGGATGCGAGGTTTTGGTGGGAGTCAGTCAAGTTGAGAAGGAACATGTATTCAATGTCATGGATAGATTTCCTAAAAGAATTCAATCAGAAGTATTATAATCCCGCACTACTGTGACCTCAATAAAGAGAGTTTGCAGAATTAAAGCAGGGGGACATGTTAGTGATCGAAGTCTGTAGAAAGTTCGACCAGTTGTCCCGACTGTGCCCATATGCTATCACCACTGAAAGGGAGAAAATTCAGAAGATGCTGGGAATGTTCCGTTTTGAAATCTCAACATTGGTAGATAGTGAGGTTGACGCCACCTATGACTGTGTCTGATTGTGTAAGCAGAGCGTTAAGGGCTGAATATTACTTGGTTCAACAGAAGGAGGAAAGGGAAAAGATTTGGGATACTAGGAAGCAGGAAAAGGTCTTGGCCAAAGCTGTACAAGTTGGATCCCAGGTCGGACAAAGCAGCAAATCGAATCAGAACCCTAAGGCCGAACAAGCATGTACATCTGGCCAACAGTCACAGAGCAAGAGGAAGGGGAATAATTCTGGGAATAGGAACTAGCAGCGGAGGTTGAGCAATAATGCTGGACCTATTGTTCATGACTGCATAGTCTGTGGAAAAAGACATGCAGGCTGATGTAGACTTGCCCTAAATGCCTGTTTCCAATGTGGGAAGGACGGTCATTTTGCCAAAAACTGTCTTGAAAATAGGTAAAATGTGGAAGGTTTATCTCAGTCACAACAGCAACGTTCCCAGGCACATTCACTATAGGCTAAGGTGGAAGGTCCTTCATCCACAGAGAGACAGGAAAGATCACAAGGCCTACCCTGTGCAGATGCTAGAGTCATGGTCTATACAAAGGAAGATGCGGAAGCCGGAACATCAAATGTAGTGCTAGTTTTCTATCGCTAATAATTTGGCATCTGTTTTATTTGATTCTGGAACTACGCATTCTTTCATTTCATACCAATTTGCGAATAGGATAGGATATCCTAAAGACAATATGGGTATGACATTTAGAACTGCGCTACCCCCAGGGGAAGTCTTGATGTCCAATTATTGGTTACCTCATATACCAATAATTATGGCAAATAGGGAGTTGTATGCAAAATTGATCGTAATGGAGCTTGCCGACTACGATGTAATACTAGGATTGGATTTCCTAGGGAAGTATCAAGCCACGATCGATTGCCAAAAGCGGAAGATAAGTTTTCAACCCGACCAGGAAGATGGATTTGAATACATCGATACATCATGCAAAGCGAGGAAGATAATAATCAACTCGATGAAAGCAAGGAGGCTAATGTCGAGCGGTTGTACTAGATACTTAGCATGCATAGTGGACGTGATGAAGGAACGAAAGCTTTAACCTGAAAATGTTCCTATTGTGAAAGAATTCATCGATGTCTTCCCAGATGAATTACCAAGATTGCCACCTGAACGAGAAATCACCTTTAAGATCGAGCTGAAGCTAAGAACTGCACCTATCTCAAAGGCACCATACCAAATGGCACTGGTAGAATTAAAAGAGTTACAGGAGTAGCTGAAGGAGTTTCTTGGCAAAGGATTTATACGTCCGAGCTATTTCTCATGAGGTGTTCTAGTGTTGTTTGTTAACAAGAAGGATGGATCTTTTCGAATGTGCATTGATTACAGGGAGTTGAACAAAGTCACTGTCAAGAATAGGTATCCGCTACCTAGAATTGACAACTTGTTTGACCAACTCAAAGGCGCAACGGTGTTTTCCAAGATCGATCTACGATCAAGATACCATCAACTAAGGATCAAGGAGAGTGACATCCACAAGTCCGCATTTCAGACTCGCTATGGTCATTATGAATTTCTTGTGATGCCGTTTGGGTTAATAAATGCACCAGCTGCATTTATGGATTTGATGAATCGACTTTCTAACGAATATCTAGATAAGTTTGTCATTGTATTTATCGATAACATACTCATATATTCAAAGACTAGCGAGGAGCATGAGGAACATCTGAGGATTGTCTTGAAGATGATAAGGAAGCATCAACTCTATGCCAAATTCTCAAAATGTGAATTCTGGCTAGATAGAGTACATTTTCTTGGACATGTGGTTTCCAAGGAAGGAATCACCGTGGACCCTGCAAAAGTGGAGGCGATCAATGAATGGCCAGCACCTAAGAATGTAACAGAAATATGAAGTTTCTTAGGTTTGGCTGTTATTATAGAAGATTTGTTGAATGATTTGCATGACTTGTCAGTCCTATCACGGCTCTTACACGTAAAGAAAATAAGTATGAATGGACTGAAGAGTTCGAGAAAAGCTTCCGAGAACTGAAGAAATGACTAACAAGCACGCCGATACTGACACTTCCTACTGAAGGAGAGATATTCTGATTTACAGTGATGCCTCGAAAATGGGATTAGGAGCTGTCCTGATGCAAGGTGACAAGGTGATTGCCTATGTCTCGTGTCAATTAAAGGACCACGAAAGAAATTATCCCACGCATGATTTGGAACTTGCCACAGTAGTGTTCGCATTTAAGATCTGGCGACATTATCTATATGGAGCTCAGTGTTAGATTTATACTGACCATCAAAGTCTAAAGTATTTCTTCACGCAAAAAGAGCTAAATATGCGACAAAGGAGATGGCTAGAGCTGGTAAAAGACTATGATTGTGAAATCCTCTATCAACCTGGAAAAGCCAATCGTGTTGCAAATGCATTAAGTGGAAAATCTACTGTCTTGCAACAACTGCCGATTGGAAAACTTCCAAAGCCATTGTAGTAAGAAATCAACATGTTGAAGGTGGAGCTGATAACTAGAAAATTTACTACATTACAACTGGAATCAACACTATATGAGAATATCAGAGAGGCTCAGAAACGAGACCTAAAACTAGCAAGTCCTCAAAGGTGAGTATCTAAAGATGGATTAATCCTACATCAGGGAAGAATTCAAGTTCCAGATGATGAAGGATTAAGAAGGTGAATTATGGCAGAAGCCCATGAAACACCATATTCAGTACATCCCAGAGCTAGTAAGATGTACCAGGATTTGAAGCAATAATTCTGGTGGAAAGGAATGAAGAAGGACATTACTAAGTTTGTAGGCAAATGTATGACGTGCCAAAAGGTTAAAGTTGAACATCGTCATCCAAGTGGAAAACTAGAGCTGTTGGAGATTCTTGAATGAAAATAGGAACATATCACAATGGACTTTGTGGTAGGATTATCGAAGACCCAAGAAGGTTATGATGCCATTTGGGTTATTGTCGACAGATTGACAAAGACGGCAAGGTTCATTGCTGTGAAAATGACCTTTTCATTAGAAAAGTTAGCGAACATGTATGTAAGTCAGGTTACATGGAGTTCTGAAATCCATTATGTCAGATCATGATCCAAGATTCACTTCGAATTTCTGGACATGTATGCAAGAGGCTATGGGAACAGAAGTGCATCTGAGCACAGCATTTCATCTGCAGATGGACGGCCAACCTAAGTGGACAATTCAAATGCTAGAAGACATGCTTTGCACGTGTACATTCAATTTCCTAGGGAGCTGGAACGAGAAACTTCCATTGGTGGAGTTTTCATACAATAATAGCTACTAAGCTTCAATAGGTATGGCACTCTATGAAGCTCTATATGGAAGGAAGTGTAGATCACCGATTCATTGGTATGATTTACAAGAAAAACGACTACATAAGAAAGATTTTGTACAAAAAATAGTGGATGCAGTTATAAAAATATAGCAACAGATGAAAATAGCCCAGAACCGATAGAAGAGCTATGCAGACAAAAGACAAAGGTCCCTAGAATTCAACGAAAGGGATTTCGTATTCTTAAGAGTCTCACCGATGAAAGGAATAATGCGGTTTGGAAAGAAAGGGAAATTAAGTTTGAGATATATTAGATCATGTGAGATTATCGAACGCATTGGTAAGTCGCTTATAGATTGGCGTTACCTCCAAAAATATCGGCAGTACATAATGTGTTTCATGTGTCGATACTACGGAAGTGTATATCGGATCCGTCCCATGTGTTGAAACGTGAACCGATCTAGATTCAGGAAGATCTGATGTCCGAGGAGAGGCCTGTTCAAATTCTGGCACGAGAAGAGAAAGTTTTGAGGAAAAAAACGATCCCATTAGTCAAAGTATTATGGAGAACTCACAACATTGAAGAGGCTACATAGGAGCGAGAAGATGAAATTAGAAGTTTGTACCCCCACTTGTTCTAAATTTTTGAGGATGAAAATTTTATAAGGAGGGGTGAATGTGATAACCAGGAATTTTAGATTCTCGGAGCATATTAAAATTGTATATATGTATCAATTTTAATTAAATAAAATATGAAAAAGTTGTGTTTTAATACTGTTGTGAATACTGTAAAAATGTTCAGGTAGTGTTAAAGTGAATGAGTTCGGGGATGGAAAATCTTACCGAACAGAATCGGGTGATATGGTTCGAAAACAGAGCCAAAAACCCTAGAGAGTGCATTGAAATACACTAAAACGATAGAAATTTGCGCTAGAGAATTTTGACCAAACGGAAGCAAAATAAAACAAACCGATCGCACCGGAGGCGCCCGGAACCCGCCTACACGATTTCGATAAAATTCTGTTCGGTTTGACTTTCGGTCAAAATTTTACTACAAATTAATTAGTGAATTAATCCATACATATAATAGGATGACATCACATTAATGATGTCATAAAGACAATTTTTAAGGCTTGGAAAGTAAGGTTTAATAGGTGTATGGCTAGGATTTGTTATCTTTTTGATCAATGGCCAAGATCTAGCCAAAAAGACATGGAAAAAAATTTAAAAAAATTTGAAAAAGGCCATTCGGCCACCTGGAAAGGGGCAACAAAAAAATTTGATTTTTAGCCCAAAAATATTGTATTTTAGTCCTTGAACAATTAGCATATTGTTGGAACAAAATTGCCAAAAGGTCCCTTGCTTATGCCTATAAATAGGCTTCAAAATTCATTCAAAAAAATAGAGAAAAGTGGCCAAACTTTTGCCAAAATTTCTTGCCAAAAATCCATGGGTCTTCCCCCCATTTTAAGCAAAAATTTGTCAAAATTTCACACCAAAATTAGCCTCCAATTCAAGCTTAGGCATCAAGTGATCAATTGGAAGAGGTAAGCCACAATTTTGAAGCTTTCTTGTTGAAATTTTTCAAAAAATTCTGTGGCTATTGATGTGGAAAAATAGTGAAAAATTTGATGTTTTAATGATGGTTATTGATTGGTTTGGTGTTTTAGAGATTAAGCACGAATTAGAATCAAGAAACAAGAAATTTTGATGCACTTTCCATGCTAAAATCCGTGGGTGATAAATACTAGAAAATGGAAAATTTTTAGTATTGAACAATATTAAGCAATGTGTAATAAAAACCCTAGGAAAGAAAATAAAATTTTCTATGTGAATTAGTATGAAAAATCCGTGGCTAATGCTAGGGTTGGAATGAAAATTTTGTTAGGTTTTGATGTTGATATGTACATTGAAAAACCTAAAAACAATATGTGATAATTGCTTAAGGTGATGAAAAACATTTGGTGATGATTAACATGATAAACCAAGGCTAGGTTTGGAAAGAATTTGATGATGTGCATTGAATTCTGAATATTGGTTAATGTGGAAAATTTTTATATAAAGTTTGGTAACTTTGCATAAAATAGGCCTCTAGTATAGTACGTGGTAGGTACAAAGGTTCTGAGACGTACCTAACACCGAGGAAACCTTAAAATACAAGCAGAAATGCTGCCGAAATTTCTAAAGTGGCATAAGGACATTTCGGGAAACAAAGGGTAAAAATATTAGACTCGGAAAGGAAACCAAGAACCCTCGGTGGGTTAGGATCAAAAATGAAAATCCAACCAAGAGAATAGTAAACCGACCCTTAATGACTAAAAATGCCTAAAATGAGAAAAAAAATTCATGTTAGGGGTATTTTAGGAAACAAGGGGAAAAGATTGGATCGGGATAGGAAACCTGAGCCCCTCGAGGACTGAGGGCTGAGGACAGGATGAAAAACATTTCAGGAGTAGTGAAATGCCCATTTGAGGATCCAAAACACTAGAAAAACGAAAAACGACTCTAGGTGACAAATGAATAGTAATCAAGGGTTGAAAAACAGATAATGAGATCTTGTATCAAATTAAGCTGTAAAATGATACAGAAGCCTAGAGAATATTATTTTAAGATATTTGGGCTTAGAAAATTTGAGAAAAATGATAAGACAGAATGGTTACGGTCTCGAGACTCGTTAGGGACAAAATGATTATTTTGACCAAAAATTTCTGAAAGGCTCGGAAAGGACGATAAAGGGCCTAGAATGACTTAAATAAAATTTTAGGACCCAAAATAAAGATTTTAAAGTTAAAAATCTAGAGTTTAAATGGTACACGGGCGTGTACAGTGCAACACGGCTGTGTAAAGTAAAATCGAGGGGTACACGGTCAGGGACATGGGCGTGTTGCAGACCGTGTACCACATAAAAAATTGAAATGTTTTGTAAAACGTATCACAAAATAAATATATTTAAAGTGATAATTAATAAAGGATATTAACAGATTATATTATGTTTGTAGGGACACAAATTAGAGATAGAATTGCGGAGGAGTTCAGGAAGTGGACATTATCGTAGTGTTGGTAAGTTCAAGCATTTTCATGTCTGTAACATGAAATACTGTATTATTTTGTTATGTACTAGTTGTACATTAGGTATCAAGTCCTATGGACATTTGGGGATTAGTTAGTATAACATGTCCCAAATAACAAAAGGAAAATAATACCTAAGGCCTATGGGCGGTAGAGGTTAGTGACCTTGAGGTGACGATTTATGTCACTTGGTCAGAATTATAATTGAAAGATGGTAATAAAACCATTTGAGGTATATCACCCCTCCAACTTTGTGGTGGAGGTTTTTCAGATCCTACGAGGACATAATAAAGGCTGGAGAGGAAGAAGCTCTAGGGTCGATCCCTAGGGCTTCCTAGTCAGTGCATAAGATAAACTATCAGTACTGCCACAATGAGCTCAACACTAAATAGAGAGAATGGTCAATAATGTGATGAAAGCCATAATTGAGCATAACTGACACTAACACTAAACTTTGTGAATTCAGTTAGAGTAATATGAATAGTAACCGGTTAGAGTAATGTGAATAGTAACTGATTAGGGTAATGTGAATAGTAATCAGTTAAAGCAATATGAATAGTAACTGATTAGAATAATATGAATAGTAACCAGTTAGGGTAACAGTTACTATTCACCGGTCAAGGGTCAAATATACTATTCATAATGAATACTACTATTCATAAGAAATTAGATTTTAATGTTTTTGAATTTATGTGATTCTTATTAAGTATGTTTGAACTTATTGAGCTTGTTAGCTTATCAGTTTATTCATGTTGCAGGTAAGAAATCTGTCCAATAGATTAATGGATGGTGGCTGGATGTGCGCATGTCAGTGGGATAGAGAATTCACTATGGGTTTGGTCCTGCCATCAGTTTTCTGTTGGGCTTTGAGAGTTAGGGAATTGAAGAGAATGTGCCTTTGAAAAATAAAGCATAAATATATTGTATGTTGTACATTATATTGTACTAAAAAAAAAGATATCTGAAAGCTAATATTGTATTTTATGAGGCTTTCGTACTTAACTTTCTTTTAAGGAAAAGTGTGCATTAAAAAAAAAAGAAAAAAAATTATGGGCGAAATCTGGGCCATGAAAAATAAGAGTTGAGAGAAAAAGAGTTTTAAATGGCGATCTGGATTCGACACACAGGCTATCTTGGCCAGCAACAGAGTCGGTTCATGACAGTTGTGGGTAGTTAGATCCGGGGGCGTCACACTTCAAGATGAAGGAGGAGCACGAAGAGCACCTATGGATCATCTTACGCGTGTTACAGGATCATCAACTATACGCCAAGTTCTCTAAGTATGAGTTTTGGCTGGAAAAGTTTCATTTCCTAGGCCATGTATTCTCCAAGGAGGGAGTATTAGTCGACCCAGCAAAACTTGACACAGTTAGCACATGGCCAGCTCTGAGGAACGTGACAGAGATACACAGTTTCCTAGGCTTAGCGGGATATTACCGGTGCTTTGTTGAGGGTTTTTTAAAGTTAGCTACACCACTCACAACGCTCACCGAGAAGGGAAAGAAGTTTGAGTAGACCGAAAAGTGTGAGGAGAGTTTTCAGAAGCTGAAAATAAGACTCACCAGCACTTCAGTGCTGACCATTCCAGATACTAGCCAAGGGAGCTTTGTGATCTATAGTGACGCATCAAAAACTGGGTTAGGAGCCGTGTTGATGTAGGGTGGTCGAGTAGTCATGTATGCTTCACGACAGCTCAAGGACCATGAGAAGAACTACCCAACGCGTGATCTGGAGCTAGCAGCGGTAGTTTTTATGCTGAAAATATAGAGGCACTACCTGTATGGAGTCAAGTGCAAGATCTACATAGACCATCAGAGCCTCAAGTACATTTTTACGCAAAAGGAGCTCAACATAAGGCAGTGAAGATGGCTAAAGTTGGTAAAGGATTATGACTGCGAGATTTTATACCATCTGGGAAAAGCCAATAAAGTGGCCGATGCACTGAGTCAAAAGCATTCCACTTCACTTATGGCTATCAATGCCATGCTAAAAACTCTACAGAGGGATCTATGTAGCAGCGAGATCGAGATCCTGACAGGGAAATTGTCTGACATGACCCTCCAATCGACACTCCTAGATGAGATCAAGGCTGGTCAAGAACTCGATTCATCCCTGATCAAGTCTAGAAAGGAAGCTACAGAGGACAAAGGTTCAAAGTTTAGAGTCTCTAAGGACGACTTACTTTACTACAAGGATAGAGTGTGTGTTCCGAAGGACGAAGAGCTCAAGAAGTGAATTCTTTTGGGAGCTCATGAGGCACCATATTTTGTACATCCAGGAGCGAATAAGATGGACAAGGACGTAAAAGGAAGCTTTTGACGGCCTGGAATGAAGAATGACATCACCGAGTTTGTTGTCAGATGCCTTATGTGTCATTGCGCATACTTACATTTAACATATCTTATAACATACATTTAAAACATAGTATGCAAAACATAGCATACACATCAACTAACATCAAAGGTTAGTCACATTATGCTTGTTTATCTTCGTTTTACGTTCTTATTGTTCTTTCTTCTCTTTCTTATCCTTCTATTCTTTCTTTTCTTTCTTATCCTTTTGTTCTTTCTTTTTTTTTCTTTTCTTTCACTATCTTGTGGGCCTATGGTTGGACGTACCTACTGCGTGTGGACCAATGGGGGAAGGGGGAGCTACCCACCAACCAATCCCAAGGTCGAACTTTAAGCCTAAACTACTGCATCTTGGGGGTAGCACCACACAACTAGGGTGGAGGCCATAAACTTTAAACTTTAAACCTCACCCTGGGGGAGGTTGGTACGCCAACCTTTAAATTTTTAGTCTTATTATCTTGCTTATCATTATCTTTCTTTACTTTAACTTTTCGTTCTTTTCTAACTTCGTGAACATGTTAGATTATCATGTCACAATGCACGATTCTTAATATTTGCATAGTTAGAAACTATTCTTATCGTTTTATAAAACATTTCTTTACAAACACGTTATTTATAATGTCACATAATCATATGGTCCTATGGCAAGTCAGTTCGTGAGTAGACAATTAAATGTCTATACTTATAAATACATCACTCGTATCTCCTTCTTCGCTTCAGGATATGCAGATGTTCCTTTTTACGTAAAAATTCTCATAAAACTTATTTGTTTTCTATTGACATTTCATATTTTCTTTATAATTTCTCAAGCCAATAATCCATAATTAATACATAATCATTGCAATAATAAAATGAGGAATAAAGGGATCAAAATCACTACCAAAATCGTTCCCATCGGCGATCCAAAGAGCCGTTCAGTCTTGACCACACAATCTTTGAATCATCATTCTTCACTTTTAAAATTCTGGTTTGCAAATCTGATGTCATGGATGTGCTCAAAACGTTGAAAATAGGCCAGAGGGCCATTCTTCAAATTTCGGGGTCTGGGTCACTGTTGAGCGGCATTGACCGATGTTGACCGGCAGCAGCATGGGTCAAAGTGGACACCATTTCGTTCAACGAGAAGAACCCATTTCTGATGTCAATTTCTTAAATTAGAGCTCCCATCATCAGAAATCGAGCTTCAAAGGTGGACAGCGGCAGCGATGCTCTGATCTCTGCCATCCTGTGGTGGTTTCTTCAAATTGGCTTGGGGCTTTTGTTTCCTACACTATTCTGAACAGTTTGGGCTGGGCGGTGTCGCTCACCTCCATCGAAATCGGTAAGTTTGACGATAAAGGCACGGTAGACTTGGGTGGTGCGATCTGGTGGCCATTGAGGTAAAAAAAAGGTATGTGTTTTATTGTCCTCTTCACCTCGAATCTATTAGGACTGAAATCACCTCGATTGGAGGTCGGACAGCGAAGTTATGGCGTTGGGAATTTTCACTCCTTCGATGACTTTGGGCGACTTGTGTGGCGTCCTCCGACGGTGGTTCCATCGAGTCGACCCACCGTTGGACTCAACTCAGCAAGAGCTTTCCAATGAGACTGGTGGTGTCGAAAACGGACGCCGTTTTCGATTTGTGGTTAATATTCATTTTTGGTGGTGGGGGCGAAAAAGAGAGGAAGAAAAAAATGGGGAACTGTTTTGCAATTTCTGATTTTTTCCCCTTTTATAACTTTTTTTTTAATTTTAACATGGGCTATACTGACTAATTTGGGCGTGCTGAACTCAAATATGTCAGTTTTACATTCATTCGAAGTCATCTCGACCAGTTTTCCGATACTGTGATTTCCTGATCAAAATTTACTTTTTGCGCTCAATTGACTAATTTGAGCATGTTGATTCTAAATATATCAGTTTTATATCAAGAAAAGGCCATCTTGACTAATTTCTTGATACTATATGCGACACACACACGTACACACATAAAATCACCACATTTCACATTTTAAACATGGAATTCATCGTATACATTCCATGTACCGATTTTTCGAGAATGATGAAATTTCTCGGTTGTCACATTCACCCTTCCTTATAAGATTTTTGTCCTTGAAAATTAGAACTAGTGAGGGTACTTGTCTTTCTTTTCTTCTTCTTCTTTCCAGATGGCCTTTTTAACATTAGGGAAAACTTTACATATGGTAGAGCATAGCTGTCTGCGCTGAGCATTCTTAACGTTCTGATTCCCATTTCCGTTAAGCTTTACTTTCCTTTTGGTTGCATTTAATTGGCCTTAGTTGTTATCCTAATCAGGCTTAGGAACCTTGTTAGGCTTGCTACTCTTTCTGCTTGATTGCTCTTTTAATTCTATTTGGCAAAGTCTCTTTCTCTCTTTCAGTCTTCTCCTGCCTTGATCCACATTTGTCTCGGCCTTGGTTTCATCATAAGCCTTCTTCAAAACATATGTTGTAAAACTCCATATCAGTTCCTCATAGCGCACAGGATACGTTAGAATTGTGTTATCGGACATCGGCTGCAGTCTCTCAGTCCGATGAATAAATTCTTATATATCCTCAACTCTAGGGAACTTAGGCGATTTCACTTCCCCGTTTGCCCATAAAGAAAATTGGGACTGATGCTGGACTCCTCTAGGAGATTTGTTCGATCGTGGTATGGCGAAACTCGAAATAGTTAAGAGCTCATCCTGGTCACAAGAATCCCAATACACTTGAGAGTATCTCCCTGAGAGATATCAACAGCCAACAGGACTCAGTTATCCTGATCAATGACGTACAATCGAGAAATCATTTTGATAACGTGAAACTAGTCCTGACATTCTCATGAAGTGCAGGAGTACTGTTTGTCACTCAAAACTTAGTGGACAACTAGCCCTGAAGATCAGTACAACTTGGGCAGCAATCCACATTCCTACTCTGAGCAGTTCTTTAGCACTGCACAGTCATGAATTTACATATAGTGATCTTATCATCTCTTCATCTTATCCTCGTCATCATAGATCTCGTCATCTCGTTACTATAAAATGTTATCTTCAATAAATAAATATTTACAAAGTTAAAATAAAACTAACTTACTTGGACTGTGTAGAAGCAGATACTTGAAATTTCATGGGGGGGGGGGGGGGGGGGGGGGTCGTTGAAGGAACTCTGTTCTGATGCCACCTCTTGTGGACGACCCGACTCACTTGAGCTGTCCACTTAAAACCTTACTCTTCTTAACTATACTTTTCTTAACTTTACTCTTCTTAACTTAGCGTACTTACTTTACTTCTTATACTTTTCTTACCTTCTTTAAACTTCTCACTTAACTTCATCCTTTTAAAGTACTTTAAGAAGTACTTTTTTTAACATACTCATTTCTTATACTATTGAACCTTGCCATTTTATACTTGGCATTTAAACTTACTTGCAGAAACGGTGTTTGAAAAATTACTGATAATTTTTTTTTTATCTTTTCTTTCTTAAACTTGATTTAAACATATGAGTTTTGAAAAATATATTGAAATACTTCATAAACTTAACTTACATTAAACCTTATCTCTTTTCTTTTCATTACATATACACTTTCTTTTTATCACAGTGGAAAATCACAGTGAAACCATAACCCACTCCATGACACTCCAGGAATTTGTCTGCTAGCCCATTTATTCCTTTCCTCATAATGTAGGCAGCTTACTCTTGTTTCCTACATCACGAACAGATTAGTGAGCTAGAGCTCAGTAAGTACAAATATACATATAAAAACATTATGCATACTTACATTTATCATATCTTATAACATACATTTAAAACATAGTATGCAAAACATAGCATACACATCAATGAACATTGAAGGTTAGTCACATTATGCTTGTTTATCTTCATTCTATGTTCTCATTGTTCTTTCTTCTCTCTCTTATCCTTCTATTCTTTCTTTTCTTTCTTATCCTTCTATTCTTTCTTTTCTTTCTTATCCTTTTGTTCTTTCTTTTCTTTTCTTTTCTTTTCTTTCACTATCTTGTGGGCCCATGGTTGGACGTAGCTATTGTGTGCGGACCAATGGGGGAAGGGGGAGCTACTCACCAATCAACCTCGAGGTCAAACTTTAAGCTCAAACTACCACATCTTAGGGGTAGCACCACACAACTGGGGTAGAGGCCATAAACTTTAAACCTCACCCTGGGGGAGGTCGGTACGCCAACATTTAAATTTTCAGTCTTATTATCTTGCTTATGATTATCTTTCTTTACTTTAACTTTTTGTTCTTTTCTAACTTCGTGAACATGTTAGATTATCATTTCATAATGCATGATTCTTAATATTTGCATAGTTAGAAACTTTTCTTATCGTTTCATAAAACATTTCTTTACAAACACGTTACTCATAACGTCACATCATCATAAGGTCGTATGACAAGTCAGTTCGTGAGTAGACAATTAAATGTCTGTACTTACAAATACATCACTCGTATCTCCTTCTTCACTTCTGGATCTGCAGACGTTCTTTTGTCGCGTCTGGATCGGGTTCCTATAACCGAAATAATAACGGTTATTTAAATTTAAATCTTTATTCTTATGTAAAACTTAGTAAAACATAAAAATTCTACATTTAATCTCTAAATAATGGACTTAGGGGTCTAAAATCCCATTTCTAGCCTTTCCGTCAACTTTTGTCAAAATTACCATTTCGCCCCTAACTTTTGGCAAAATGACAATTTCATCCCTAGCGGACTTTTCTTACTTTTCTCCTTCTTAAATCTTGATTTTGGCCTTAAAAATCTTAATTAACCTCATTTGTCACTTTTTCACTAACTTTTGGAAAATGACTGTTGTATCCCAAACTTTTGACAAAATTACCATTTTGCCCCTAGCGGGATTTTTCTCAATTAAACTTTACTTTTGGCCTTTAAAATCCTGATTAGAGCCTTTGGGTCACATTTAAAACCCTAACGATTCGTTTTAACTATTTCTCAAATTTATGGTCAAAATGACTATTTTACCCTTGACGGGTCTTTCTTACTTTTCTTCGACTTAAAACTTGATTCTGCCCTTTAGAATTCTATTTAAGCTATTCTAAAGCTCTAACGGTTCTTTTTGAGTTTTTCAGAAATTTTGATCAAAATGATGAATAACGACTTTGACCGCGAATATAACAATTTATCATGACTAGTAACTTTGACTTTGACTGTAAACATTTTATTTTACTGTTTAGACTGGCTTTTCTAAGCCCAAAAGTTATAAAATGACAATCTGGGGGGTTCAACACTCCTTTTTTGACCTTTCTAAAATTTTTGATCGAAATGACCATTTTGTCCCTGACGGTCCTGGGGTTGTATTGTTTTCAGTTTAATACTTTGGTGGGGTTTTCTAATCCAAAAAATTATAAAATAATATTTTCTAGGCCTTGACAAATTTTTACAACTTTAATTACTACAATTTCACTATTTATTTTACACTCGACTCTCGGGTAATACTATTCCGACCCCTCGGGTCGTTTCTTGTTTTTCTTGCGTTTCGGAGCGTCAAATGGGTATTTCACTACTCTTGAAACGTTTGTTATTCTATTCCCGAGCCTTAGTTACTGAGGGGCTTGGGTTTTCACCCCAACTTTCAATTTCACCTCTCGCTTCCTAAAATACCCTTAGTGTTGTTTTTCTTCTTTTTCTAACTTTTCGAGACTTCAAAGGGATGTTTTACTATTCCTTAAAATGTCCATCTTTCTTTCCTGTGCCTAACTCATCGAGGGGTCTCGGTTTTCACTCCCAAGTACATTTTTCCCTTCATTTCCTAAAATACCCTTATGTTGCTTTAAAAATTTCAGTAGTATTTCCTCTTAATTTTTTGGGTATCCGATGTTTAAGAAACACCTCAAAACCATCTAACCTCTATAACCTGCCACGTACTGTACCAGAGGCCTAATTTTTATGCAAAAGTCTAAACTTTTTACGTAAAAATTCTCATAAAAATTATTCATTTTCTGTCGACATTTCATCTTTTCTTTATAATTTCTCAAGCCCATAATCCATAATTAACACATAATGATGCAATAATAAAATGAGGAATGAAGGGATCAAAATCACTACCAAAATCATTCCCATCGGCAATCCAAAGAGCCATTCAATCTCGACCACACAATCTTTGAATCATCGTTCTTCACTTTTGAAATTTTGGTTTGTAAATCCGATGCTGTGGATGTGTCTGGAACGTCAAAAATAGGCCAGAGTTCCATTCTTCAAATTTTAAGTCCGGGTCCCTGTTGACCGGTGTTGACAGGCTATTGACCCAACGTTGACCAGCGGTGGTGTGGGCCAAAGTGGACACCATTTCGTAGATCTTGACGAGAGGAATTCATTTCTGGTGTCAATTTCCCGAAATTGGAGCTCCCATCATCGGAAATCGGGCTTCAACGATGGACGGCAGTGGCGATGCTCTGATCTCTGCCATCCAATGGTGGTTTCTTGAAATTAGCTTAGGGCTTTTGTTTTTGCACTGTTCTAAGCAGTTTGGGCTGGACGGTGTCACTCACCTCTGCTGGAATTGGCAAGTTCGACGGTGGAGGCAGGGCGGTGACACGGTAGACTTGGGTGACACGATCCGGTGGCTGTTGAGGTGAAATGAGGTATAGGTTTTGTTCTTCTCTTCACCATTAATATATTGGGACTGGAATCACCTCGATTGGAGGTCGGATTGCGAAGTTACGGTGTTAGGAATTTTCACTCCTTTGGTAACTTTGGGCAACGCATGCAGGGTCCTTCGGTGGCGGTTCCGTTGAGTCGAACCACCGTTGGACTCAGCTCGGCGAGAGCTTTCCAATGAGACCGGTGGTGTAAAAAACAAACGTCGTTTCTGGTTCCTGGTTACTGTTCATTTTTTGTGGTGGGGGAGAAAAAGAGAGAGAAGAAAAAAATGGGGAACTATTTTGCAATTTCTGATTTTTTTCCCTTTTTATACTTTTTTTTTTTAAATTTTAACATAGGCTATACTGACTAATTTGGGCGTGCTGAACCTAAATATATCAGTTTTACGTTCATTCGAGGTCATCTCTACTAGTTTTCTGGTACTGCGATTTCCTGGTCAAAAATTTACTTTTTACGCTCAATTGACTAATTTGAGCATGCTGATTCTAAATATCTCAGTTTTATATCAAGAAAAGGCCATCTTGACCAATTTCTTGATACTGTATATCTGTGGGTCAAAATTTACATTTTATGCTCAATTAACTAATTTGAGTGTACTAATTCTAAATATATCAGTTTTACATCAAGAAAAGGTCATCTTGACCGATTTCTTGATACTGTGTGTGGCACACGTGTGTACACACATAAAATCACTACATTTTAGATTTTAAACATGGAATTTATCATGTACATTCTATGTACCGATTTTCTGAGAATGATGAACTTTCTCGGTTGTCACACTAAATGTTCTCCCCATATTATCCTTAGCGTATCTTAACTTGTTAGCAAAGTCATAGGATACAAAGGAATATGTAGCTCCTAAATCAAAAAGGACACATGCCAAATGGTTAGCTACAGAAAGCTGACCTGTAACCACGTTAGAACTTCCCGCTTCTGCATCCTCCTTGGTGTAGGCCATAACACATGCTTCAGCTCGAGGGGTATACTCTTGACGTTCCAGCGTAGTTGGAGGCATTATTGGAGACCCTTCAATTCATGCTTGTAACGCATGAACCTGAGAGGGTCATGGACGTAGAGGAAATTAGGGGCGTTGCTGCATTGGACTTGGGACATTCGAGTGGCTCATCAAACAATTCTTTGCAAAATGTCCTTCTCATTCGCATTGATAACAAGTGCTAACGCCATATCGACACTGGCCTATTTCCAAGAAAATTGCCTATTTCTCTTATTTTGTTATTGTGGGCCTTGGTTAATGAACTAACTATGTCGAGTCTGATTGGGCTTACTGCTTTGGCCAGTTAGAGTCCCTACCTGTGCTGACTTGGCAAGGATCTTCTCCTTCTTCTTTGCTTCCCATACTTTTTCTCTTTCTTCCTTCTGTCTGGCCAAATGATATTCGGTCCTGAGGGCTCGGCTCATGTAGTCTGCCGCCGAAGTTGGTGGTACTAGTCTACTATCCACCTATAATGACCACCATGTCCATGGAACCTAATTAATCTGTAATAAGTAATTAAGTTAATGAATACAGTATAATTTTTCAGTTTGAATGAATTAAATAGGTAAAGAAACATTTAATTACTATTTATGCAATGAAAGGGGCAACTGAGAATGAGATCGGTTCACCTTAGAACATGTGAGTGTGCGTGTGAGACACGTAGTATCAAGAAACCTGTGCAGACAACCATTTCTTACCATTTTCTTGATATAGAACTGATGAGCTATCAGTACGCTCAGACTGGTTATCTGAGCACAATAGTGAAATTTTGCCTGATAAATATACAGTATCGAGAAAATAATCGAGATGACGTTTTCTTGACATAAAACTGATATATTTATAGTAAACATGCTCAATTTAGTTAATTAAGTACATAACGTGAAATTTTGTTTGAGGCATATACAGTATCGGGAAAAGGGTCAAGACGACCTCTTCTTAGCCTAAGACTAATATATTTAGACTCAGAACGCTCAAACTAGTCAGCTGAGCACAAAAGGTGATTTCCGAGTCGGGATCACACAGATCTAGAAAACTAGTCCAGACAACCTCAGATAGACGGAAAACTGATAAATTTGAAATTAGCACATCCAAAGTAGTCAGGATAGACTGTGTCTGAAATTTCACACGAAAAAGTTATACTATGCGTGCGTAGTGTCAGCACAGTATAGACACAACTACAGTACCGTAAATGAATAGTAAATAGGCACATACTGGGTTCATAGGCACTACAACCCAACCAAGAATGAATAGTATAAGAATCTGATCAAGAAAATCTACGTTCAGTCAACGTCTAGAACATTGTCGAAAAAGGACCGAACACCATTAGAGGAAATTAGACTGTTGAGGGAAGCTTTTGCAGATGATTTCTTCCCCTTAAAAACCGTGTTTGGAAGTAGCCAAACACAGCTCTACGAGCATGTGGACAAGCCTCCCACAAAACAAGGAAGCATGCTTATGACCCCTTGAATAAAAAATGAAAAAGTGGTAGGCAAAACACTATAAACTTTATCAAGCAATTAATGCAATTTGTGCTTCTTTTCTCTTCAGCCCCCACGGTTTTTTTCAGCTAGGTGGCAACAGTAAATTTGTCCCCTAGATTGGCTAAGGTTTGGCTTAATTAAGTTGACTTAGAGTTGATTAAACTTGCTTAGTATTTGTCTATAAATAGGTGTGCATGGCCTTAGACCCCATTTTCTTCCTTTGGCTCACCAAAAAACTCTCAAGACACCAACTTTTGTTCTTATTCTCTTCAGCCAGTCATCGCCCTTGCAGCCCCAAAACACAAAAAAGTTCCCTATAATTTTTACCAAAAAAATCAGCCGCATACTGGCTTGGGAGGAGCCATTTCTTCAAGTCACTTCAACACCACTTTGAGGTAAATTACTAGGACACTTCCTTGTGGTTTTAGTTGGTTATTTGGCTTGGTTAACCAAGGATATTTTTATGTTTCTTTCTAGCCCTAGCCAACTCTATTTCCACCCTGTTTGGTCACCACTTGGTTCGGTTGTGTTAGGTTCAAAGCACACTAAGGTAAAAATCTGAAAAACCCTTCCTTTTTATGGTTTAGTATCTTTTTAAGTTTTGAGATCAAAAAGATTTATTATTTCAAGCAATGGGTTGTAACAAGTTTATTTTGAGCCCTTAGCATTTTGTATTTATGTTTTTTTGCTTGTACGGTTGTGATTTAAGTTTTTGTGGATGGTTGATTGTATGGACATTTTAGGATTTGGCTAGAAACCAAACCTATCTCAGATTTTAGCCACTAATTGTGGATTTTTGAGCATGTTCTGTATGGATTTTGAGATTTTGTAAACACGAAATTTTAGAAAATTTTGTTATTGTCATTTTTACATGAAATAGCCTTTGGCCAAAAATGACAGCAAGATAGGTTTTCGGAGCATTTTATAACCGGAGTTCAAAACTGGGACTAAAACCTAGAAACAGGGAATTGTCTTAGGTTTTTATAAAATGAGCAACTTAGAGTTCGAATCGGATCTCGGACTCAACACAAAAGTTTTAGATCACGTCGAAAACTAAAAGATGGCTCATAGTTTTTTAAAAATTCGACCGTTTAGGACTCCAAATGGAGTAGTTTTTAAATAACGGAAAAACTGGCAATTTTTCTAAAACGAGCACAGTTTTAGCCACGGGTTTGCTAGGTTTAGGACTTGTTAGAGTTTGAGTCGAGCTCTGAAGTCAACACAAAAGTTATTCATCTCGTCGAGGACTAAAAGTATCGTGTGTGCCAAGTTCATAAATTCAATTGTTTAAAATGAGTTACAAACAGTTTTTCGAAAAAGGGTTCAAAAACCCCTTTATCAAATGAACACCAAAATGTGTTCTTTTTAAATAAGAAAATGGTTTTAAGAATAATATCCTCACCTTCCAATGGGGTGCAAGGGAGATTGTCTTCAAATCCTGAGAAAAAGAATTTCACAAAAACAAACGACATTTTTCAAAAATAAGTTTTGAATTAGTAAAGGTAACCCAATAGGCTAACAGTCAATACATGAGGTAATCGGTTAGTTGACTAGCCGGTTAACCAATCAAACCCGAGATAGAAAGAGGTAGAGTGAAGTTAATTAATTTATTAGGTAAATAGATTAATTAACCATGATTAGAAATTAGAAAATCAAACTCGCAAGAGGAGAGCAGTAGTACCGATAAGGATCGGTACTATATAACGATAGAATTTTTATTAGTCACTAATGACCATAGTGACCTAAGAACGAGTTTTAACGGAAATAGGTTATAATTATAGTGACTTGTAAATTGATGAGGCAAGGTACAAATTTGCCTACAGATCAGGTAAGTACAACTCTACCTGTAGCATGAATAAAATGAGTTTAAAGTGCTATTTTTTTTTACTCTATGTTAAATATGCAAATCATGTATGATTGTTGCATAGCACGATAGAAGTGTTTATAATTTCATAATCGCGTAGATTGATGAAAGCATGAGTTAGATGCCATACATCCCTATCACGCATGATTAGTGGATAGTCTAGTAGAGCATATGGCATGATCAGATATAGAATTGGGTAAATAGAATAGAGGTGTTAGTAAAACGAGCTAAGGCCCATAAAATATATCCATAACGGGCCAAGGCCCATGATCACGGTGAATCTGATGATCCGCGCACAGTGGTACTGACACTAGAGCCCTTCAGATAAGAAAAGATAATGAATAATGAAGCATAAAATGAGCATAATCAGTTCATGCATTGTTCACAATATGCCCTAGCTATAGTTACAGTATGCTTCCAGTTAGAGTGTTGATATGCATTCAGTTACGTGAAATGTTTTAGTGCATAGTACATGTTGTGTGTACATGACATGCTTATATGTTTTAAGTATGGCTTACGTTTTAAACACGTTTTGCGGATAGAATGTTGTACTTGCTGAGCATAAAGCTCACAGTGTGTGTTCATGCTGTAGGTAAGTGACCTATGGCCTAGACTCCGATAGACGGTGATGGTGGCAGAGGCGGATGTGAGATTGAGGTTGTGGATGCCACCACCAGTGTTAATTTCCGCTCAATATTAAGTAGTCGTTTTATTTTGAGAACTGAACTTATATTAAGTAGTAACCAATTCAGTATTTCTTGAGTATGTATATATGTTTAAACTATAGTTGTATTAAGATTCATATGTGTTGTCAAGTATATTTAAATATATATGGCTATAGTAAAGTATACGTATTCAAAGCCTATAAAAAAAATCCCTAAAATTATGGTATTAAGATAAATAGTTTTAAGCAAGTTAAGTATGCTCAAGTTTAAGTAATAGTAGTTTTCAAGTGATGTTCTAGGGCTGCCGGAGCATCGGGGTGCCACAATTGGTATCAGAGTGATATCCTACCACCCTACCTTACATCACTACATGCTAGCCTAATCTATCTAAGTAAGTTTTTTTTTTATTTTATAGTATTAGGATATAAGTTAGCATTATCAGTGGTAATAGGTAGCTATGGCTGCTCCAGTAGACCCCCGCCAAATACACGCAGATCATCAGGCGAGTTTGGCTTTCGCTACCATGCATCTAGATAGATTCGATGGTCGCCGCCGACCTTATGTGCTTATGAGATGGATTCATAATATGGAAGTCATATTCCATACCTACCATATCCCACCTCCCCTACAGGTGGTCTTGGATCGACGTACGGAAGGAGACCTTATGATGGATTGGGCAAACTTTTGCCAAGAGCTCTGCATCACATTTGCACCACTTCCATCTGATGGGATCCATAGGCCAGAGTGAGAAGTGGGTATTTGGGTAGACATGCACGAGAGGCGATGCGACGTCCTCTCTGGTATATTGGATGTCTACGAGGGGGAGACCATGATGCATTATTGTCAGAGGTTCATGGATGCCATGCTACCCTACATCCTCTTGTGTAGACTTTTCAGGGAGGTAGCCGAACTATTATGGAGAGGAGTTTCGTAGTACATGAGGGAACTCGTCTGCTATGGTCCGCCCCTTGAGGACATGAGGCACTTTATATGAGACATAGTAAGTGCTGAGGTGGAGGCAGATCAACGTCAGAAACCACGAGCAAGCTCACATCATTGCGAGTGCTGCCAATGATAAGGGCAACCCAGTGGACCTAGCCCACCAACCGACTGGCGAGAACCCCATGGCTAAGCACCAGCTAGAGGCACCTGAGGATGTTGAGGAGCCCAGGGAGGAGATCGAACCAGCCCTCTGTCTCCCGAACACCTCCTAGAGGTGGAGGATAGCAATGATGATAATGATAGCCTTCCTGATGCCCCTCCCTAGGATAAAGAGATGGGTAACGATGAAGAAGATGAGATCCCCGACCATTTTAGTGACGACGAATGGGTTAAGATGTATAAGCCTGAGCCTCATGTCATTATAGCCATTGATGATGAGGCTAGCTCTAGCATTGAGGACGGGGAGGATTCGGAGGAATTCCCCCTTGACGAGAGTGATGACAAGGAGATCTCCGATGCAGAGTCAGGATTATCCTCAGAGTAGCAGTGACTATTTTACCAGGAATTTTGACCATGTATATGTATAATGGGAAGCAATAGCTTACTCCCACTAGACCTAGCCTAGTATATCCTTTTGGGTTTATGTACCGGGAAGTGTGTTTCATTCCCACCAGACTAGAGTTTTGTACATTTTTTTTGTGAAATTTTATGAAAAGTAGTACAGTATTGGCCAAGGGCCTAGATATGATATCCCACACATGACCATAGTATGACAGAAAGTGGAGGACAAGTCCTGGCACTCAGACGATGTTTCAATGCGATATGACAATTTGTATTGAACATCAAAGCATAAGAAAAAGAAAGATGTAATGTATATATATCTATGATAGTTGAGTAAGAAGGTAAATGATATGTGACATACTTTCCAAGTACAGAAACGAATATTTACAATTTCTTTTCCCGCTATATGATAAGGTTTTGAAGGACAACATGGCAAGAACACAAGCATAGACAACCCAAGCATCCTGAGAGGATGAGTTAATAGCACAACTCGCGGTTATGCAAGAAATAATGGAAAATCAACAGCGTGACCTAGACCAGCTCACGGAGCAGCTAGGTCAATAGAACCAGGCACTACAGACAGTAGGGGTGCCAGCTCAGGAGGCTCCACTAGTCTCAGAGACTTCAAAGGAGCGAGCAACTTCCCCAGTCTAGGGAGTTCTATGAGGGCAGGAATTTCCTGCATCACCATCAGCTCCTCCAGCAACGGCTGCTCTGGTAGCAGCAAATGTACCTCGGCCAGCCTTTAGGGAAGGTGACTTGTATGAGAGATTTTGGCACATGAAAGCGCCAGAGTTCGAAGGAACCACCAACACCATAGAGGTTGATGACTGGCTAATAGATATCCAAGTAGGCTTGGATTTTATGGGATTGACTGACAGAGGGAAGGTGATGTACGCATCCTTTATCCTGAAGAAGGAGGCGCGTCAGTGGTGGAAGACAGTAGTAATCAGAAAGAACATCAGCGAGATGAGCTGGATTGAATTCATGGAGGACTTCAAGGAGATGTACATCAATGACGAGGCATTAGTAGCGCAACAAGATGAGTTCGCAACCTGCACTAAGGGAATATGACTGTGATAGAGGCAGTCAGAAAATTTATGTAGGAATAAAATTGGTAAAAATACATCAGAGCGACGCAGCGGAACAATAAAAATTTTTCAAGATTGTTAAATATCTCATGATGCCATATACAATAAATTAACAACAATAAAACTCATACCTCAAGAGGATGCCAACTGTAGGAGGAGAATGACTTGAGGGCTTCAACCAACTAGCCTTCTCTACTATTCTCCAATTCCTGGATGACAGAGTGTGTGGGTACTCGGTTCCTTGACCGGTATGCTAGCACTGCTAGTCTTTTTTCGACCAACCAGATCTCTAAAGAACTTATTGTCATGGTGAGTTATGCAACAATAAGCCTGCTCACCTGAGAGTCTGTGGTTTGAGAGAACTGAAGTGGCAGGACCTCTATTTATGGACTTGCATGAGATGATCTTCTGAATTCGAATTGGATTAGGAGAAAATTTTCACCCTTATCCACAACATAAAATCTGAAAAATCCTAGGCTAATTCCAACTAGAAAATTCAGCCACTTTTAGGATTTTGTATTCAAAATTCAAACAACATTTTAACTTGAATTTTTATCTCTTCAATTATCTATAATAACTGAATTCCCTTAGTGCCAAAAACATGACTAGTTTTAGCCATTAAAAGTGAGGAGAATCAAAATCCAAATAGGAATTTCTAGCTTGAATTTTATCTCACACTTATCCACAAATAACTGAAAAATCTCCTTGATTTATTCAATAATTTTCGTCCACTTTAGGTTGGAAGAGAATCAAAATTCAACTAGGATTTTCTTACTTGAATTTCCCTTGAACCTTATCCACAAAAACCGATTCCTCTCAAGGTGGGATTCCCTTAACAAATTCGGTTTTTCTTGATAGATTTAGGATTCAAAATTCAAGTAGGATTTAAACAAGATTTTCCTCTCCTTTATCGAAAAACCACAAAAAATTCGAATCCTTCATGGATTGTGATTCAAAATTTGAATTCAAATTTCAAAGTTTAAATTTCAAAATTCAAACTTCAAATTCAAATTTCAAATTTAAATTTCAAATTCAAATTTCAAATTTCAAATTTCAAATTCAAATTTCAAATTCGAATTTCAAATTTAAATTTCAAATTCAAATTTCAAATTCAAAATTTAAATTTCAAAATCCAAAATTCAAATTTCAAACTGCACAAAAAGTTGTATTTCAAATTTTGTTCTCATGGATAATTTTCTACAATTCCAATCCAATCTCAAATAAAATCATGGCAACTTTATTTGGAGTTCGAATAATTATGTACTTTGTTATCCATCCTAATCTTATGTCAACACCATCCATGCATAATCAACTAGCCAATAGCATACACAAATCAATTTGCCAATTGTTAAGGAATTATGTGGAGCTAGTAGAGGGACCAATTGGACATATATAATCGAGCTCCCGTGAATCCATATGATTATCATTCTTTACCAAACAACTCAATCATATGGTCACTAATTTCAGAGTCACACCACTATAAACCTGAAACTGAACTCCCAATTATATACCGTATTACATAATCTTGTGACAAGCTATTGTCAAATGACCCTGTCATGTATGCAAAACCCTCATATGATATCCATGATCAGCCTTAGGTCAAAGTCTGTTCAATCATACTGATCAGGCTATCTTAAAGTTCCATTATACTACCAAATAAGAAAATGATTATTCACCATATGTAAATGAGAAGTCATTCACCCAGCAGACGACCTAAGGCCTTGTCCATTTTCACATCCAGTATAATGCCTTTAAGAGGATACCCTTAACTCTTTATTAGAGCTATGATTCTGATATCTGTAAACAAACCCTTCATCGTATATAGGTCATGCACCCAACGAACCAGTCTATAAGCTTACTACCTCTGAGACGCTTTAGCCATTGGAACATCAAAGTACACAAGTCATATACATGAAGTAGTTCATTCACTCAAAATTAAGGTTACTGCACAATGAACATCAAAAGCAGATTGATCCACTCATAGTGGACTACGTAGATCAATCGCGCTTTAGTCCCGGTCTAATATGTCACCACCAAGCAACATATCTACGTCTCTACTTGGGAGTTTATACTCCAGACAGTCAAGACAAACTGTCCCCACCATGGCTTTAGACAACATAATAGTCTTAACATGAGTCAGATGCTCGGTCTAACCCCATAGACTACAGACCTTAGTTTAGACCGCTCACTTTAGAACATTGTCTTCTTGCATACAAAAGTCCATTGCATGCAACGTTTTAACAGTTTTAACACAAGCAGTCAATGAGCCATATTTGCTTACATTTACTTTAACGTGTAAATAGAATAAGGACAAACAACAATATAATGAATAACCTCTATATTATAATTTTATTATCCAGTTTAAAATAAATACATAAAATGTCTCTAATGCTTAGGGCATTTCCTAACAATCTCCCACTTGCCTTAAGCCAGCAGATGTGCCATGTTACGCATCCCCATCACCTATACATGCCTCTCAAAGCTTCTAGCCACCAAAGTCTTAGTAAAGGGATCGGCAATGTTGTCCTCAGACGCGATCTTACATACATCCACTTATCCTGTCTCCACGTGCCCTCTAATAATTGATACCTCTAATCTATGTGCTTAGTCCTCTTGTGGTGCCGAGATTCCCTTGTGTTGGTAATAGCCCCAGTGTTATCACAGTAAAGTGTGATAGGCTCGTCAACACCCAGAATGAACTCAAGGTCTCTAAAGAACTTGCAGAGCCAAACTGCATCTTTAGATGCCTCAGCCGCAGCCACATACTCAGCCTTTATAGTAGAGTCAACTGTGCAACCCTGCTTCATGCTCCTCCACATAATAGTGCCTCCTCCGAGCAAGAACACTGATTCTGATGTCGATTTCCTCGAATCCTTGCAAGTTTAGAAGTCTGAGTCCGTGTATCCTACGGGTGTTAGGTCACCTCCAGAATACACCAGCATATAATCTCTTGTTCTCTTAAGATACTTAAGTATATGCTTTACTGCTTGCCAGTGCTTGGTTCCAGGATTCGCTTGATATCGACTCACCATACCTACTGTAAAACACATGTCCAGGCGACTACAAAGCATAGCATACATAAGGCTACCCACAGCGAATGCATAAGGGACCTTACTCATACACTCTCTTTCTTCTGATGTCTTGGGACAGTCATCTAATGAAAGGGTTAGACCGGCAATGGAAGGTTGTGAACCTTTCTTTGCCTCTTGCATTGCATATTTATCAATTATTTTATCTATGTATGAAGCCTGGGATAATGGTATCAATTTTTTATTTCGATCTCTGAAGAGACGAATGCCCAGAGCATAATTAGCTTCTTCTAAGTCCTTCATGTCAAACTGTTGGTGTAGCTAAAGCTTGACTGATGATAAATTCCCTACATCATTCCCAATGAGTAGTATATCATTGACATAAAGTACTAGAAAGACCACTTTACCATCCTTAATACGTTTATAAACACAGGGTTCATCAACATTCTGCTTAAAACCGAATGTCTTGATCACTGGATCAAATCTCTGGTTACATGAGTGGGATGCTTGCTTTAATCCATAAATGGATCTAAGCAACTTGCAGACTTTTCTTTCTTGTCCTTTTGCCATGAACCCTTCAGGTTGTATTATGTAGATACATTCCTCAAGATGGCCATTCAAGAATGCCGTCTTGACGTTCACTTGCCAGATCTCGTAATCGAGAGTCGCAGCAACGGACAGAAGAATACGGATAGACTTCAGCATAGCAACAGGCGAAAAGGTTTCATTGTAATCGATTCCAGCCTTTTGCATATACCCCTTTACAACTAGTCTAGCTTTGAAAGTTTCCACTTTGCCTTCCGCATCCTTCTTTCTTTTGTAGACCCACTTGCATCCAATGGGTTTTATCCCATCCGATAGATCTACAAGTTCCTAAACAGAGTTGGATTTCATAGAATCCATCTCATTATTCATGGCCTGTTTTCTAAAACTGTTTCCAAGATTTAGAATCAACATCATTTATAGCTTCATCATAAGTGAACGAATCATCCTCATGCTCATGAGCCTCGGCCTGGTATACCTCAGCATCATACATGAAGAAATTAGGCTTCTTTGAAACCCTCCCACTACGACGAGGCACCCTAAATTGTTGATCGCCGTAGGTCTTTCACCAGAACTCGGACTTGCGTCCAAGATCGAAACCTGTGGAGCAGTTTTTTCACCCGATAACTCCTCTAGCACCACTTTACTTCGAGACTTAAAGTCATTCATGTGACTTTCTTCCAAGAATGTCACATGGGTTGAAACAATGACTTTTTGTTCCTTCGAGTTATAGAACAAACCTCCCTTAGTTCCCTTTGGATACCCTACAAACGTGTACAATTCCAATCTTGGTTCCAACTTCTTTGCATTCTTATCCAGTACATGTGCCGGGCTGCCCCATATTCTCATATGTCCAATGGAGGGCTTCTTGCCACACCACAATTCATATGGAGTCCTGGGAATTGATTTACTTGGAACTTGGTTCAAAATATATCACGCCGTTTGTAATGAATATCCCCAAAATGATAACGATAGCGTTGAATAACTCATCATGGACCGTACCATATCCAATAAGATCCTGTTTCTCCTTTCGGCTACACCATTCAGTTGTGGGGTGCCAGGTGCAATTAATTGGGATTATATCCCACTCTCTGTAAGATGTCCCAAAAATTCATCGGAGAGGTATTCGCCACCTCGATCAGATTGAAGTGTCTTTATAGATTTACCTAATTGCTTTTCTACTTCCGCACGATACTCTTTGAACTTATCAAAGGTTTCGCTTTTGCGGTGCATTAGTTACACATATCTATACCTCGAGTAATCATCTATAAAGAAGACATAATACTCGAACCCTCCTCGTGGTGTGACGTTCATGGGGCCACATACGTCAGTGTGCACAATTTCTAACAGTTCCTGAACCCTAGTATCCTTAGCTCCAAAAGACCTCTTAGTCATCATACCCTCAAGACAAGACTCACATTGAGGAAGACGTACCTCCTCCAGAGATTCTAGAGGACTGTTTTTCACCAACTTTTGAATCCTATCCTAATTAATATGACCAAGTCATAAATGCCAAAGATACGCCTTGTTAGAGTGAGAAACTTTCAACCTTTTAGAGTTATTTATTAATTTGGTGTCAAGCAATGAGTACATCTTTGGTTTGATCAAATATAGGTTTCCATCCATCCATCCAAAACAGATAAAAGACTTATTTTTACGAATATCAACTCTTTTACTAAAAGAAATTGAATAAGAATTATTTATTAAACAAGCTACCGATATAAGGTTCTTCTTAAAATTAGGAACATAAAAACAGTCTTTCAATAATATAAACCTAAATTCATCAAAATAAAGATAGACGTCTCCCACTGCCTCAGTTACCACCAAGCTACCGTCTCCGGTCTGCAATGAGAGGCTGCTATCATGTAGACTTCTCATTTCCACGAACCATTGCATAGAAACACAAACATAATTAGTGGCACCCGAATCAATGACCCAAGTGTCTTTCGATTCTTCCACCAAACACGCTTCTAAATAATGAAGTTCCTTACCTTCCGTGCCCTTGAGGGCTAGGAATTCCCAGCAAGCCTTCTTGAAATGACCTACCTTTCCACAATGGAAGCATCTGGACTTTTTAGGGTCCTTAGGCTTCTTGTTGTTCTTCTTCTTCTCCCCACCCGAGACAGGAGGATTAGAAGAACTGGACGCTACTTGCTTCTTATTTGGCCTCTTCCTCTTCCATGAGGGTTTGGAAGATTTCATCAAATTGGCCTCTCCTTTGGGTTGGACCGCATCCCCATTCTTGTGTTAGGAAATGCCCTAAGCATTAGAGACATTTTGATGTATTTATTTTGAACTGGATAATAAAATTATATATATAGAGGTTATTCATTACATTACTGTTTGTCCTCATTCTATTTACATGTTAAAGTAAATGTAAGCAAATATGGCTCACTGACTACTTATCTTAAAACTGTTAGAATGTTGCATGCAATGGACTTTTGTATCCAAAAAGACAATGTTCTAAAGTAACCAGTCTAAACTAAGGTCTGTAGTCTATGGGGTTAGACCAAGCATCTAACTCATGTTAAGACTATTATGTTGTCTAAAGTCATGGTGGGGACGGTTTGTCTTGACTGTCTGGAGTATAGACTCCCAAGTAGAGACATAGATATGTTGCTTGGTGGTGACATATTAGATCGGGACTAAAGCGTGATTGATCTACGTAGTCCACTATGAGTGGATCAATCTGCTTTTGATATTCATTGTGCAGTAACCTTAATTCTAAGTGAATGAACTACTTCATGTATATGACTTGTGTACTTTGATGTTCCAATGGCTAAAGCGTCTCAGAGGTAGTAAGCTTATAGACCAGTTCGTTGGGTACATGACCTGTATACGATGAAGGGTTTGTTTACAGATATCGGAATCATAGCTCTAATAAAGAGTTAAGGGTATCCTCTTAAAGGTATTATACTCGATGTGAAAATGGATAAGGCCTTGGGTCATCTACTGGGTGAATGACTTCTTATTTACATATGGTGAATAATCATTTTCTTATTTGGTAGTATAATGGAACTTTAAGATAGCTTGATCAGTATGATTGAACAAACTTTGACCTAAGGCTGATCATGGATATCGTATGAGGGTTTTGCATACATGACAAGGTCATTTGACAGTAGCTTGTCACAAGCTTATGTAATACGATATATAATTGGGAGTTCAGTTTCAGGTTTATAGTGGTGTGACTCTGAAATTAGTGACCATATGATTGAGTTGTTCGGTAAAGAATGATGATCATATGGATTCACGGGAACTCGATTATATATGTCCAATTGGTCCCTCTACTAGCTCCACATAATTCCTTAACGATTGGCAAATTGATTTGTGTATGCTATTGGCTAGTTAAGCATGCATGAATGGTGTTGACATAGGATTAGGATGGTGGATAAGATTCTCTCCGTTAAATTCAGATTTTGTTTTGGATAATAGAGTACACAATTATTCGAACTCCAAATAAGTTGTCATGATTTTATTTGAGATTAGATTGGAGTTGTAGAAAATTATCCATGAGAATAAAGTTTGAAAAAAAAACCTTGTGGAGTTCGAAATTTGAATTTTGAATTTTGAAATTTGAAATTTGAAATTTGAAATTTGAAATTTGAATTTGAAATTTGAAATTTGAAATTTAAATTTTGAATTTGAAATTTGAAATTTAAATTTACCTTTGAAATTCGAATTCGAAATTTGAATTTGAAATTTGAAATTTGAATTCGAAACTTGAATTTGAAATTTGAAATTGGAAATTTGAATTCGAAATTTAAATTTAAAATTTGAATTTAAAGTTTGAATTTTGAAATTTAAATATTGAAATTTGAAATTCAAATTTTGAATCGCAGTCCATGTAGAATTCGAATTTTTTGTGGATAATCCATATGGAGAAATTCGAATTTGACTTGGATTTTGGAGAGGAAGATTTTGTTTAAATCCTACTTGAATTTTGAATCCCAATCCTAACTAACTTGGTTGAAAAATTTGAGGAATATCCTCATGGAATTTTTGAAATTTTTGTGGATAAGATTCAGGGAAAAATTCAAGTTTCAATTCCAGTTGAATTAGGATTCTCTCCTCCCTGTATTGGCTAAAAATTTTGACTAAATCTCCAAGGAGATTTTCGGTTATTTTGGATAAGGATGAGATAAAATTCAAGTTTGAAAATCCTAGTTGAATTTTGATTCTTCCCTTACTTTTGTGGCTGAAATTTTAAGGAAATCTTAAAAGAGATTTTTGGATTTTTTGGGTAGGTAATGGTGAGATAAAATTCAAGTTAAAATCCTGTTTGAATTTTGAATGCAAAATCCTGAAGGTGGTCGAATTTTTTAGTTAGGATAAGGCTTGAATTTTCAGATTTTGTGTTGTGGATAAGGGAGAAAATCTTCTCCTAATCCAATTCGAATTCAGAGGATCACCTCATGTAAGTCTATAAATAGAGATCCTGCCACTCCAGTTCTCTCAGACCACAGACTCTCAGATGAGCAGGCTTATTGTTGCACAACTCACCGTGACAATAAGTTCTTTAGAGATCTGGGTGGTCGGAAGAAGACTAGTAGTGCTAGCATACCGATCAAGGTTTAGAGTGGCCACACACTCAGTCATTCAGGAATTGGAGAATAGTAGAGAAGGCTAGTTAGTTGAAACCCTCCAATCATTCTTCTCCTATAGATTGGCGTCTTTTGGGGTATGAGTTTAAATTGTTGTTAGTTTATTGTATATGGCATCATAACATATTTAACAATCTTGAAAAATTTTTATTGTTCCGCTGCATCACTCTGATACATTTTTACCAATTTATTTCTTACAATTGGTATCAGAGCCATCTCATGACTATGCCATGTACGTAAATTAGATAATTAATTAGTCTTTTAATTTATGTATGATTTGATATTTAGAGAGTGGCACTCTAGGATTCCTTTATGTTGTTATCATGTATTATGTATGTAGTATGTGGTTATTTTAATTTTCTGAGTTATTATAAGCATGCTTATTTTATGTCGGTTATGGTTCCTTAGAATTTAGAAAATTGTATCTAGGAATTTTTTATGTAACCATGGGAGCGGTTTATTATCACCGTAATTTTCCATGGATTTTAATTTTTTGTCTCTTAGAATTATTATGATTAGAATTTTTTGTACACTAGAAATGGTTTAGGAAATTTTATGTAATTATTCATGGAGGAGATTGAAGTTTAAAGACCGTAATTTATTTTTCCCAAAAGTTAAATTTAATTTAAAGGTTGAAATTTTGATTGTGTGGAAAATTTCAATTTAATTAGGATTCAAATTAATTTTTAGAGATCCTAATAGGTAAATTAGAATATGACACGGAAATCGAAGACGGACCCCTCAGGATGGACCACCAGCCGTGGTGGGGCTGTAGCCCCTGCCCTCGGGCAGGATGGGGCTGTGGCAGCCCCTGCCCACGGCTGCACCACCCACGGGCATAGGCTCTGCCTGCAACTGAGGGTGGCCGAGGCCCCCCAAGGGCTGGCCCCAGCTTGGGCTGCAGCCCATGGCTGCAGGCGACACTTGTAGCCTGGCGGGCCCCTGCGCCCAGTGCAGACCTGCAGCCTGTGGCTGCAGGCTTGGCCTGTAGCCCGGCATGGCTGTGCATGGCCTGCGGCCGTGGGCTGCTAGCCCCCCTGGGGGCTAGTAGCTACCCACGACGGCTGTCGGCCTCCAAGGCTGTGGGGTCGATGGTTTGAAAATCAAAAAATTTTGATTTTTAAATTTGAGATTTAATTTTTAAATCATGTTTAAAAATATGTAATTGAAAATTTGAAATTTTTGAAATTACATATTATTGCACATGATATTTAAAATTGTTTAAAAATTTGAATTTGAAATTTAAATTTGAAATTCGAATTTGGAATTTGAATTTGAAATTTAAATTTTTGGGATTTAAATTTTAAATAATTCTTGGGATGAGAAATAAATGAAGAGGCTACATAAAGATAGATACAAGAAGACGGAATAAAATTCAAGACCCAAAAAATGCTTTTGATGGAATTTTGTAATCTTTATTTTCTTTGTTCTAGGATGGAATCATGACTTGGTTATTTATCTGTCAATTATTTTTTTCTGTGATATGTCATGGATGTATAAATATGTATTGATGGATGTTTTATATGCATATTTGATAACATGTCATATAGGATAGGTGAATGCCACTCATACTATATTGATCATACATATTTGTCAAAACTTGCATGTTTTTCAAAATATTGAGTGGGAGAGGTTTTCAAATAAAACCCACGGCGTCCATTGTTGATTCATATGTGAAAGCATGGTAACACCTCGCGTCAGTTCTGCCCTGACCACACCCCTCGGTAGGTGTTTACCACTGCCGGTATACTAGGTTGGATCTCCTATGTGGAAAACGTGTTCGGGTACGATTCTATTCATGACCACCCCTCGGTGGCTTGGTAGGACATGGATCGGGCTATGTAAACAATGGTTATACACTCAAGACTTGTGTTGTTATTAACCTTCCCTAGAAGCTCTGTTAACTAAACTGGTGGCCAAAATAAGCGGTTATTAATATATGTCTTAACCTTGGAGGATTTAAGGCAACATATATTAATTGGATAAGGTCCATGTTCCAACTATTTGTCTCATGACCACCCCTCGGTGGCTTTGGGCAATAAGTGCTGAGAATTACCGTCGCAATGCTACATTTTTTCCAAGTTTCATGTAGGAACATACTTGTATGTTTTATTTGCTAAATTATCTGTATATTTGCTTGGGCTTTGTAATGATGTCTAGTATAATTTTATTTCAATTCAAAATGTCACCGACACCCCTCATTTCAATACTCACTGAAAATAAGCTGAATGGCGATAATTATAAAGACTGGAAAAGAAATCTATTGATATTCTCAGCTACGAGAGGCACAAGTTCATGCTAGACGAACCATGCCCACCTGGGCCTAAAGCTGAAACACCGCTTGAGGAGGTCCCGGTTGCCTATACTCATTGGAGAGAATCCAATGAGATAGCTCGGTGCTACATACTTGCTAGCATGACGAGTGCTTTACAAAAGTAGCATGAGACTTATCAAGTTTCTAGGGAGATCATGGAAAATCTGGAGGACATGTTCGGAGGCCAAGAAAAATTAGCTTGACAGTCTGCTATAACCAGCATTATGAACTCCAAGCAAAAGGCAGGTACTCCAGTAAAGGATCATATGATCACTTTAATGGATTGTGATTCAAAATTTGAATTCAAATTTCAAAGTTTAAATTTCAAAATTCAAACTTCAAATTCGAATTTCAAATTTCGAATTTCAAATTCAAATTTCAAATTTCGAATTTCAAATTCAAATTTCAAATTCGAATTTCAAATTTAAATTTCAAATTCGAATTTCAAATTCAAAATTTAAATTTCAAATTTCAAATTTCAAAATTCAAAATTCAACTTTCAAACTCCACAAAAAGTTGTATTTCAAATTTTGTTCTCATGGATAATTTTCTACAACTCCAATCCAATCTCAAATAAAATCATGACAACTTTATTTGGAGTTCGAATAATTGTGTACTCTATTATCCAAAACAAAATCCGAATTCAACTGGAGAGAATCTTGTTCACCATCCTAATCCTATGTCAACACCATCCATGCATAATCAACTAGCCAATAAGCATACACAAATCAATTTGCCAACTGTTAAGGAATTACGTGGAGCTAGTAGAGAGACCAATTGGACATATATAATCGGGCTCCCATGAATCCATATGATCATCATTCTGTACCGAACAACTCACTCATATGATTACTAATTTCAGAGTCACACCACTATAAACCTGAAACTAAACTCCCAATCATATACCGTATTACGAAAGCCAGTGACAAGCTAATGTCCAATGACCTTGTCATGTATGCAAAACCCTCATAAAATATCCATGATCAGCCTCAGGTCAAAATCTATTTAATCCTATTGATCAGGCTATCTTAAAGTTCCATTATACTACCGAATAAAAAAATGATTATTCACCACATGTGAATAAGAAGTCATCTACCCAGTAGACAACCTAAGGCCTTGTCCAAACCCTTCATCGTGTACAAGTTATGCACCCAATGAACTCGTCTATAAGCTTGCTACCTCTGAGATGCTTTAGCCATTGGAACATCAAAGTACACAAGTCATATACATGAAGTACTTCATTTACTTAGGATTAAGGTTATTGCATAATGAACATCAAAAGCATATTGATCCACTCATAGCGGACTACGTAGATCAATCACGCTTTAGTCCCAGTCTAATATGTCACCACCAAGCAACATATCTATGTCTCTACTTGGGAGTCTATGCTCCGGACAGTCAAGACAAACCGTCCCCACCATGGCTTTAGACAACATAATAGTCTTAACATGAGTTAGATGCTCGGTCTAACCCCATAGACTACAGACCTGAGTTTAGACTGCTTACTTTAGAACATTGTCTTCTTGCATACAAAAGTCTATTGCATGCAATGTTCTAACAGTTTTAACACAAGCAATCAGTGAGCCATATTTGCTTGCATTTACTTTAACATGTAAATAGAATAAGGGTAAACAGCAATGTAATAAATAACCTCTTTATTATAATTTTATTATCCAGTTCAAAATAAATACATAAAATGTCTCTAATGCTTAGGGCATTTCCTAATAATTTGAACAATTAGCTAGATTCTGTCTGGACTTAGTACCGATAAAAAAGGAAAGAGTCAGAATGATACTAAAGATGTTCAGGACGGACATCGCAATACAGGTCTGTAGTGGAAGTCACGGATCGACGACAGTTGTAGAATGTGTTAATAAGGCCATCTGAGCCGAGTACTAGTTGGCACAGGATAGGGAGCGAAAGGCTCAGAACTTTAAGGTATGGAAGGAGGAGAAAACTCAAACGAAGTAGGTTCAAGGAAAGCAGAACCCAAAGTCTCCAAACAGAGGGTGAAATGCAGGTACTGGCCAGAGTATGAGGCCACCCCATAACCACCAAAAGAGGAAGGGAAACCCAGGTAACCAAGGCCCGTAGAAGAACTTCCCCCAGAAGAGAAACGACTAGAGAGGAAACAGCAGTCAATATCTGATGTGCTTGAAATGTGGAAGAGGGCACCTAAGCAGGGAGCAGGTGGCTGTTTCATCTGTGGTAAGGAAGGCCACTATGTAAAAAACTGTTTTTTCAACCTACAGAATCAATAGAACCAAGCTCACACCACAAGTAACCAACTCCATGCCGCTCAAACCAGGATCGAAGGCCCTTCGATCACATAAGGTAGGTTGGAAACTCCAGACAACCAAGGAAGAATCTACGCCTATATGAGGAGTGACGCTGAAGCTGGAACTTTTATAGTAGTGACTGGTCAGCTTTCTGTCACCAACTCAGATGCTTTGTTTTTATTTGATTTTGGAGCCACCTATTCATTTGTATCATCTGACTTTGCAAGAAAGCTAGACAGGGGCTTAAATAGGATGAAATAGACTTTTAGAATAGCACTTCCCTTAGGGGAAATTTTATTGTCTAATTACTAGATGCATTACGTACCGGTAATTATCTGTGATAGAGAGCTAAGTGTTAATATGATAATCATCGACATGATTGATTATGATGTATTCTTGGCAATGGACTTCCTCGCAAAATACAACACCATCATAGATTGTCGATGATGGAAAGTCGCTTTTGGACCGATCAAATGCGAAAAGTTCGTTTACACGAGTTTGTCACTAAAGCAACCAAAGATGATGATCTCAATAATGAAGGCTGGTAAGATGCTATCCAGTGGATGCACGGGCTACCTAGCACACGCAGTAGATAAGACTCAACGAGCAGAGATAGGGCCTAAGAGCATACCAATAGTTAGGGAATTCATGGGAGTATTTTTAGAAGATCTTCCAGGACTTCCGCCAAAGCGCGAGATCTTGTTCGAGATTTAACTTCTACCAGGATCAGCCCCCATTTCCAAGGCCCCATATCGAATGGCCCCTATAGAGCTGAAAGAGCTCCAAGCCCAGCTGAAGGACTTAATAGATAAGGGATTAATTCGACAGAGCTGTTCACCCTGGGGAGTACCCATACTATTCATGAAGAAGAAAGACGGAACACTGAGAATGTGCATCGACTATAGAGAGTTGAACAGGATTACGATTAAGAACAAGTATCCATTACCATAGATTGACGATCTATTTGATCAACTCCGAGACGCTACAGTGTTCTCAAAGATCGATTTGTGTTCAGGGTACCATCAACTGTGAATCAGGGCTAAGGATATACCCAAAACAGCCTTTTGAACGTGGTACAGACACTACGAGTTTCTTGTTTTGTTGTTTGGACTAACAAAGGCTCTAGTAACCTTCATGGACCTGATGAACTGTGTGTTCAAGAACTATTTGTATAAGTTTGTCATTGTGTTCATCGATGACATATTTATATATTCCAAGACGAAGGAAGAGCACGAAGAGCACCGTCTTGTGCATGTTACAGGATCATCAGCTTTATGCCAAGTTCTCCAAGTGCAAGTTTTGGCTGGAAAAGGTCCATTTCCTAGGTCACGTAGTCTCCAAGGAAGGAGTATCCGTCGACCCAGCGAAAATTGACGCAGTTAGCGCGTGGCCAGCCCCGAAGAATGTGATAGAAATATGTAGTTTCTTAGGATGAGTAGGGTATTACTGATGCTTTGTCGAGGGATTTTCGAAGTTAGCCGCACCACTTATAGTGCTCACCAAGAAGGGAAAGAAGTTTGAGTGGACTGACAAATGTGAGGAGAGTTTTCAAGAACTGAAATAAAGACTCACCAGTGCTCTAGTTCTGACCATTCTAGATGCTAGCCAAGGGTGCTTTGTGATCTACAGCGATGCATCTAAAACCAGGTTGGGAGCCGTGTTGATGCAGAGTAGTAGAGTAGTCACATATGCTTCACGACAGCTTAAGGAGCATGAGAAAAACTACCCTACACATGATCTGAAGCTAGTAATGGTAGTTTTTGTGCTGAAAATATGGAGGCACTACCTTTACGGAGTCAAGAGTGAGATCTACATCAACTACCAGAGCCTCAAATATATTTTTACACAGAAAGAGCTCAACATGAGGCAACGAAGATGGCTAGAGTATAATGACCCCCATATTCCTAAAACTTAATTACTATGTAATAAGTAATTAAGTTAATGAATATAGTATAATTTGCCAGTTTGAATAGGTTAAACGGGTACAGGAACGTTTAATTACTATTTACACAGTGAAAGGGGCAACCGAGAGTGAGATCAATTCACCTTAGTACATGTGAGTGTGCGTGAGAGACACACAGTATCAAGAAAACAGTCTAGACAACCATTCCTTAACATAGAACTAATGAGTTAGTCATCAGTATGCTCAGACTGGTTATCTGAGCACAACAGTGGAATTTGGCTTGATAGATATATAGTACCAAGAAAAGTGGTCTAGATGACCTCTTCTCACCAAGAAACTAACAAAATCGGAGTCAGAATGCTCAGACTAGTCAGTTAAGCATAGAACAGTGAATTATGAATATTAGATACATAGTATCAGGTTAATGGCTAAGATGGCCTTAATTTGATATAAAACTGATATATTTATAGTCAACAGACTCAATTTAGTCAATTGACCACAAAATGTGCAGTTTTGTTTGAAAGATATGCAGTATCGGGAAAAGAGTCAAGACAACCTTTTCTAATCCTGAAACTGATATATTTAGACTTAGTACGCTCAAATTAGTCAATTGAGCGCAAAACACCTTTTTTGATGCGGGAATATATAGCACTCAAAAACTGGTCCAGACAACCTCAGATGGACGTAAAACTAATAAATTTGAAATCAACATGTCCAAATTAGTCAGGATAGACTGTGTTTGAAATTTCGCATGAAAAAGTCTTGTTATGCGTGTGCAGTATCAACATAGTATAGACACAATCACAGTATTGTAAATGAACAGTAATAAAGGAATAGTATGGGCTCATAGGCATTACAACCGAACTAAGAATGAAAAAAATAAGAATCAAATCAAAAGAATCAATTTTCAGCCAATGTTTAGAACACTGTCGAAAAAGGGTCGAACACTGTCGGAGGAAATTAGATTGTGAAGAGAAGACAACACAGATGAATATTTCCCCATCCAAAATCATGTGCTATAGCTGGAAAAACTAGAAAAGCCAGCTGAAAAAGCCCCTCCTTAAAATAAGGAAATAGGATTGCAAGCTAGTGATTAAAATATGCAAAAGTGTATGACACACTACTGCAACTTTTGTGCTAGCATTTGTTTCTTCTCTTGGCCCCAAATTGTAACAGCAGCCCAAGTTTTTTGAAGGCTGCTAGTAGCCAAGATTTGTCCCCAAGGTTAGCAAAAATTTGGCTTAATTAAGTGGGCTTAAGGTTGATTAAATTTGCTTAGCTTTTTCCTATAAATAGGTGTGCTTGACCTTAGGTTTCATTTTCTTCTTTTGCACACCCTTAAGCACCAACATTTTCTCCCCTTCTCTCTATAAAAATCTAACCCTCCTTTAGCCAAAATATAGCCCCAAAACTCAGCCAAAAACACACCAAAATCCCTACTAAAAATTAGCCACATTCAAGCTTGTGTTGTGGTCTTTCATTTAAGCCATTTCAAGGCCCTTTCAAGGTAAATTGCTAGGACTTTCTTTGTGGTTTAGTTGGTTATTTTTTGCTTGGCTAACCAAGGATGTTTTGTGTTCTTTTTTAGATAAAAACCAACCCACTTCTCACCTAAAGCCACCTGGAATTTTGGTCACCCACCCCCTTGGTTCGGTTATGCTTATTTTGAAGCACACTAAGGTAAAACCTGAAAACCCCTCCTTTTGTGGTTTAGTTTCGTTTAAGTTTTGAGATCAAGTGATTTATGTGTATTTATTTAAGTAATAGGTTATAATATTCTTTATTTTGAGCCCTTAGCATCTTGGTTATGTATTTTTGTGGTTATGTACTTGAGCTTTAAGTTTTTGTGGATGGATGTGTGAATAGACATTTAGGGTTGGCTGAGGACCAACCTATCCCAATTTTTAGGCCATAGTTTTGGCCAGTTTTGGATGCATTATGGTCCAATTTTGGGAATTTGTAAAACATAAAGTTCTCAGGAAATTTTGTTACAAGCATTTTTGTGTCAAATAGCCTTTAGCCAAAAATGATTCTAAGATAGGTTTTCGAGGCAATTTTCAACCGGAGTTCAAAACTGGGATTGAAATCCTGAGCAACAAGAACAGTCTCGGATTTTTATAAAAATGACCAATTTCGAGTCTGAACCAGACTCTAGACTCAACACAAAAGTTTTAGATCTTGCCGAAATCTTTACCTATTCGAGTTTTAAAAATTTGGCCATTTCTGGGCCCAAATAGTGCAGTATTTAAACAAGCATAAAATTGGAATTTTTCTAAAATTGGGCACAAGTTTTAGCTATGGGTTTTGAGTGTTTCAGACCCATTAGAGATTAAATCGAGCTCTGAGATGGACATAAAATGTTCATCTCATCGAGGACTAAAAGTTTCATGTTCACTAAGTTCCAAAATTAAATCATTTCGAACAAGTTTTAAACGGTTTTTGGAAAATGGTTCAGGAACCACCTTTACACATGAACACCAAAATGTGTTCTCTTTAAATAAGAAAATAGTTCAAAACTCAAGTTTGTGCTCAAACCAAGAAAATGGTTTAAACAAGAAAATGTGTTCCTTTTTACAAAAACTCAATCGTTTTAAGTAAGTTTTGCGTAGTTTTTCAAAAAAGGGTTCAAGAACCCCCTTATCAAATGAACACCAAAATGTGTTCTTTCCCTTTTAAAATGGAAAAATGGTTTTAAGGAAAAACACCCTCACCTTCCAATGGGATGTAAAGGGAATGGTATTCAAAAATCCTAAGAAAAAGAGCTTCACAAAAACAAAGAACGCTTTTCAGTAATAAGTTTAAATTGGCAGATGTAACCTGGTAGGTTGCCTAGTTAATATACGAGGTAACCAAGTAGGTAACTAGCCCAATTAGATATATGGCCCGTACATGAGGTAACCGATTAGTTGACTAGTCGGTTAACTAGTCAAAAACAGTGGGTGAGAGAGAGACGTTGTTAAATTTGTCAAATAGACGAATTTAACAATCATGATCAGAAGTTAGATACCGAACTCTCAAGGGAGAGCAGTTTGGTACCGATACGGATCGGTACCATACAACAATAGATTTATTAGTCATGAATGATAATAGTGACCTAGAGCTACGTTAATTAATTTATTGGGTAAATAATTTAATTAATTGCGATTATAAAATCAAACCCTCAAGAAGAGGGCATTTAGTACCAATAAGGATCAGTACCACCTAACGCTATAATTCTTACTAGTCACTAATGACTATAGTGACCTAAGAGCAAATGTTAATGAAATGTGTTATGATTACAGAAAGGTACCTGTATTGTGACAAAGGCGAGAGTATAAACTGTACACTGACAGGTAAGTACAACTCCACCTACAACATGAGCAAAAAAGAGTTTAAAGTGTTTTTTTTTTTTTTACTCTATATTAAGTATGCAAATCATGTATTGTTGTTGCATAGCATGATAGAAGAGCTTATAAGTTCACAATCGCATAGATTGATGACCAGTATAAGATAGATGCCATTACATCCCTATCGCGTAAGACTAGTGGATAGCCTAGTAGAGCTCATGACATATCGACATGATTCCACAATTGGGTAATTATTAAGCATGTCGTACTAGCCTCTCCCGCTTGAAGAGGTTTTTCAGTTTAAGTATGACGAGCCTTAGCCGATGGCTCTTAATACATAACGAAGCCAAGTCGAGGCTCAAAAGAAAGTTTGTGGTCTCAGTGAATCCGCAGATCCACGCGTATTCGGTACTAACACACGCGCCCTCAGCAAAGAAAAGAAAGATAATGAATAATGAAGCAGAAAATAAGCATAATTGGTTCATGCATTGTCTACGTTATGCCCTAAATACAGTTATAGTATGTTTCTCAGTTGCAGGATATGTTATGTTCACATGATATGCATTATGAGTTATGCTACATGATATGTTTCCATGTTCTGTGTGAATGTGTGACATGAATGATAGTTTTTAAGTGTACCTGTTAGTATGGCTTATGTTTTTAAACATGTTTTGCACATGACACGTTGTACTTATTGAGCGTAAAGCTCACAGTGTGTATTCATACTGTAGGTAAGAGACCTATGAGCTAGACACTGATGGATGATGACGGCGACAAAGGTGGGTGTGAGGGTTAAGGTTGTGGATACCACTACCAGTGTTAACTTCTGCACGATATTGAAAAATCAATCTCATGTTTTGAGCAGTCTAATGGTTTTAAGTATGTACATATATTAACCCTAGTTGTATTCAGATTTTCATATGTTTGTAAGTATAAGTATGTACGTAAATAGTAAAACATACTATTCAAAAAAATCCCCATTTTTACAATATTAGGAAATAGTTTTCAAGTAAGTTAAGTAACAGTAGTTTTCAGCAGTGACGGTCTGGGGCCGCCAGAATGGTCCGAGTCGCCACCGTTTGGTATCAGAGAAAACTATAAGATAAATAGTTTTAAGCAAGTTAAGTATGTTCAAGTTAAGTTAAGTAAGATTTAAGTGACGGTTCGGGGCCACCAGGGCTTCGGGATGTCACAATTGGTATCAGAGTGGTATCTTGCCACCCTACCTCACATCGCTGCATGCCAGCCTCATCTGTCCAAGTAAGTTAGATTTTATTTTACGATATTAGTATGTAAGTTAACATAATTTATAATATGTAGCCATGGTTACACTAGTAGAACCCGCACCAGTAGAATCCCGCAAGAAGACGAGGGTTTCGGTGGACAACATGGTTAAAATGCGTACATAAATAACCTAAGCATCCTGAGAGGATGAGTTAATGGCATAACTCACGGTTATGCGAGCAATAATAGAGAATTAACAGTGTGACCTAGACCAACTCAGGGAGTAGCTAGGTCAATAGAACCAAGCACCACAGGTAGTAGGGGTGCCAACTCAAGAGATGCCGTCAGCCTTAGAGGCCCCGTGGGAGCAAGTGATTTCCCCAGCCCAGGAAGTTTTACAAGGGCGTGAAATTCCTGAACCACAACCAGCACCCCCAACAGTAGCAGCTCCAGTAATAGCAAATGTCCTTCTAACAACCCCTAGGGAAGGTGACTTGTATGAGAGATTCTGGCGCATGAAAGCTCCAGAGTTTGAAGGTACTACCAATCCCATAGAGGCCCATGATTGGTTGATAGATATCTAAGTAATGTTGGATTTTATGGGACTGACAAAAAGAGAGAAGGTGATGTGTGCATCCTTTGCTTTGAGAAAGGAGGCACATCAATGGTGGAAGACAGTAGTGATCAAAAGAAACGTTAGCGAGATGAGCTGGACTGAATGCATGAAGGAGTTCGAGGAGATATATTTCAACGACGAGGCACTAGTAGCACAATAAGATGAGTTTAACAACCTGTGCCAAAGTAGCATGACCATGATAGAGGCGGTCAGGAAGTTTGAAGAGTTAGCTCGACTCTATCCTGACCTAGTACCCATAAAGAAAGAGAGAGTTAGATAAATGCTGAAGATGTTCAAAACAGACATCGCAATCCAGGTCTGCAACGGGAGCCACGGGCCAGCGATAGTGGCAGAATGTGTCAGCAGGGCTATCCGAGCTGAATACTGGTTGGCTCAGGATAAGGAGCGAAGGATTCAGATTTTCAAAGCCCGAAGGGAGGAAAAGACACAAGCTAAGCAGGCTTAAGGGAAACCGAACCCAGAGTCTCAACATAGAAGGCAAAAAGTAGGGGTTGGCCAAAATAGTAGGTAATCCATAATAACAACAATAAGAGGAAGGGAAATCAGGGTAACCAAGGCCCCCAGAAGAACTTCCCTCAGAAGATAAATGACCAGAGAGGAAACGGCAGCCAATATCTGACGTGCTCGAAATGCGAAAAGGGGCAACCAGAAGAGTGCAAGCAGGGAGAAAGTGGCTATTTCATCTTTAGCAAGGAAGGCCACTACGCCAGAAACTGTTATTCCAACCCATAGAATCAACAAAATCAAGCTCGCACCACAAGTAATCAACTCCACGCCACCCAGACCAGGAGCGAAGGCCCTTTAATCACACAAGGTAGACTGGAATCTCCACACAACTAAAGCAGAATCTTTTCTTAGGATATGTTTATAGGCATGATGGGAAGCAGTAGCTTACCCCCACTAGACCTATCCTACTATGTCCTTTTGAGATTATGTACTAGGAAGTGTGTGTCACTCCCACCAGACTAGAGTATTGTATATATTTTCCTTGTAAAAATTTTATGAAAAGTAGTACAGTATTGCCCAAAGGCCTAGATATGATATCCCACACATGACCCACAGTGCGACAGGAAGTGTAGGACGAGTCCTGACACTAAGATGATGTTTCGATATGTTGATATGTGATATAATTCATATTGAACATCACGATATACAAAGCAAGATTAAAAGAAAACTAGACAAGGGCTTACATAGGATGAAATAGACTTTTAGAATAGCACTTCCCTCAAGGGAGGTTTTATTGTCTAGTTACTGAATATGTTATGTACCGGTAATTATCTGCAGTAGAGAGTTGAGCATTATTCGAATCATCATTGATATGATCGATTATGATGTAATCTTAGAAATGGACTTCCTCGTAATTTATAATGCCATCATAGACTGTCGAAGGTAGAAAAGTTGCTTTGGAACTGATCGGGAGCAAAAAGTTCATCTACATGGGTTTGTCGTTGAAGCAACCAAAGACAATGATCTCTACAATGAAGGCTTACAAGCTGATATCCAGCCGATGCATAGGCTTCCTAGTACACGTGGTAGACAAGATTCGAGAAACAGAGATAGAACACAAGAACATGTTGATAGTCAAGGAATTCATGAAAATGTTTCTAGAAGATCTTCTAGGACTCCTGTCGGAGCGTGAGATCTCATTTGAGATTAAACTTCTGCCTGGGTTAGTCCCCATTTCTAACGAGATCTCAAACGATGAGGCTGGAAACCTACCCCCTTTATGTTTTCCAAGTTCCCAAATTAAATTGTTTCGAATAAGTTTTAAACAATTTTTGGAAAATGATTCAAGAACTACCTTTACACATGAGCCCCAAAATGTGTCCTCTTTAAATAAGAAAATAGTTCAAAACTCAAGTTTGTGCTCAAACCAAGAAAATGGTTTAAACAAGAAAATGTGTTCCTTTTACACAAACTCAATCGTTTTAAGCAAGTTTTACGCAGTGTTTCGAAAAAGGGTTCAAGAACCCTCTTATCAAACAAATACCAAAATATGTTCTTTCCCTTTTAAAATGGAAAAATGGTTTTAAGGAAAAACACCCTCACCTTCCAATGGACGCAAGGGGAATGGTATTCAAAAATCCTAAGAAAAAGAACTTCACAAAAACAAAGGACACTTTTCAGTAATAAGTTTAAACCGGTGGATGTAACCCGGTAGGTTACCTAGTTAATATATGAGGTAACTATGTAGGTAACTAGCCCGATTAGATATGTGGTCTGTACGTGAGATAATTGGTTAGTTGACTAGTCGGTTAACTAGTCAAACACAGTGGACGAGAGAGACACGTTGGTAAATTTGTCAAATAGACAAATTTATCAATCACGATCAGAAGTTAGATACTGAACTCTCAAGGGAGAGCAGTTTGGTACCGATACGGATTGGTACGACACAACGATAGATTTATTAGTCACTAATGTGTAGGAAAATAAACCGGTAAAAACGTATCAGAGTGGCGTAGCGGAACAATAAAAAATTTTTAGATCGTTAAATATCTCATGATGCCATATACAATAAACCAACAACAATTAAAACTCATACCTCAAGGATGCCAATCTTGCAGGAGGAGAATGACCGGAGGCTTCAACCAACTAGCCTTCTCTACTATTCTCCAATTCTCGAATGGCTGAGTGTGTGGGCACTCTGAACCTCGATCGGTATGCTAGCACTGCTAGTCTTCTTCCGACCACCCAGATCTCTAAAGAACTTTATTGTCACGATGAGCTGTGCAACAATAAGCCTGCTCACCTGAGAGTCTGTGGTCTGAGAGAACTGGAGTGGCAGGACCTCTATTTATAGACCTGCATGAGGTGATTCTCTGAATTCGAATTGGACTAGGAAAAGATTTTCTCCCTTATCCAAATCAAAAAATCCGAATTTTCCAAGGGAGAATCTCCACAATTAAATTCGGTTTTCCTAGGATAAATCCAATCCAAATCTAAACAAGATTTTAACTAGAATTTTATCTCCCTTTTTCAACCAAAAAATCCGAAATCTTTAGGAGAAAATCTCCTCCAAATTTTCGGCCACTTTTAGGATAAGGAAGAATCAAAATTCCACTAGGATTTTTCAAGCTAAATCTCATCTCAACCTTATCCAAAAATAACCGAATTTCCTAGGATTTAGGCTCCAAAATTTCGGCCACTTTTAGGGAGTAAAGAGAATCCAAATTCAACTAGGATTGAAGCTTGAATTTACCCTTGAATCTTATCTACAAAAACCGAATTTTCCATTGAGGATTATCCTCAAAAAATTCGCCCACTTTTGTTGGGATTTGGATTCAAAATTCAAGTAGGATTCTAACAAGATTATCCTCTCCAAATCCAACTCAAATTCGAATTTCAAACCTTGTGGATTTTCCACAACAAATTCGAATCCTACTTGGACTGTGATTCAAAATTTGAATTTCAAATTTCAAATTCAAATTTCAAATTCAAATTTCAAATTTCAAATTTCAAATTTCAAATTTAAATTTCAAATTCAAATTTCAAATTCGAATTTCAAATTCAAATTTCAAATTCAAATTTCAAATTTCAAATTTCAAATTTCAAATTCCACAAAACGGTTGTGTTTCATATTCTTGTTCTCATGGATAATTTTCTACAACTCCAATCCAATCTCAAATAAAATCAGGGCAACTTTATTTGTAGTTCGAATAATTGTGTACTCTATTATCCAAAACAAAATCTGAATCCAACCGGAGAGAATCTTGTCTACCATCCTAATCCTGTGTCATCACCATCCATGCATAATAAACTAGCCTATAGCATACACAAATCAATTTGCCAAACGTTAAGGAATTATGTGGAGCTAGTAGAGGGACTGATTGAACATATATAATCGGGCTCCCGTGATTCCATATGATCATCATTCTGTACCGAACAACTCAATCATATGATCACTAATTTCAGAGTCACACCACTATAAACCTGAAACTGAACTCCCAATTATATACCGTATTACGTAAGCCTGTGACGAGCTACCATCCAATGACCTTGTCATATATGCAAAACCCTCATATGATATCCATGATCAGCCTTAGGTCAAAGTCCGTTTAATCCTACTGATCAGGTTATCTTAAAGTTCCATTATACTACCGAATCAAGAAAATGATTATTCACCATATGTGAATAAGAAGTCATCCGCCCAGCAGACGACCCAAGGCCTTGTCCATTTTCACATTCAGTATAATGCCTTTAAGAGGATACCTTTAACTCCTCAGAGCTATGATTCCGATATCTGCAAACAAACCCTTCATCGTATACAAGTCATGCACCCAACGAACCGGTCTATAAGCTTACTACCCTCTGAGACGCTTTAGCCATTGGAACATCAAAGTACACAAGTCATATACATGAAGAAGTTCATTTACTCAGGATTAAGGTTATTGCATAATGAACGTCAAAAGCAGATTGATCCACTCATAGCGGACTACGTAGATCAATCACACTTTAGTCCCGGTCTAATATGTCACCTCCAAGCAATATATCCATGTCTCTACTTGGGAGTCCAGCTCCAGACAGTCAAGACAGACCGTCCCCTCCAAGGCTTTAGACAACATAATAGTCTTAACATGAGTTAGATGCTCGGTCTAACCCCATAGACTACAGACCATAGTTTAGACTGCTAACTTTAGAACATTGTCTTCTTGCATACAAAAATCCATTGCATGCAACGTTCTAACAGTTTTAACACAAGCAGTCAGTGAGCCATATTTGCTTACATTTACTTTAACATGTAAATAAGACGAGGACAGATAGCAATGTAATGAATAACCTCTATGTATAATTTTATTATCCAGTTCAAAATCAAAATGTCTCTAATACTTAGGGCATTTCCTAACAATCTCCCACTTGCCCTAAGCCAGCAGATGTGCCATGTTACGCATCCCCATCGCCTCTACATGCCTCTCAAAGCTTCTAGCTACCAAAGTCTTAGTAAAGGGATCAGCGATGTTGTCCTCGGACGCGATCTTACATACATCCACTTGTCCTGTCTCCACATGCCCTCTAATAATGTGATACCTCCGATCGATGTGCTTGGTCCTCTTGTGGTGCCGAGATTCCCTTGTGTTGGCAATAGCCCCTGTATTATCACAGTAAAGTGTGATAGGCTTGTCAACACCCGGAATGACCTCAAGGTCTCTAAAGAACTTGCGGAGCCAAACCGCTTCTTTAGATGCCTCAGCCGCAGCCACATACTCAGCCTCCATAGTAGAGTCAGCTGTGCAGCCCTACTTCACGCTCCTCCACACAATGGCGCATCCTCCGAGTAAAAACACTGATCCAGATGTCGATTTCCTCGAATCCTTACAAGTCTGGAAGTCTGAGTCCGTGTATCCTACGGGTGTTAGGTCCCCTCCAGAATACACTAGCATATAATCCCTCGTTCTCTTAAGATACTTGAGTATATGCTTTACTGCTTGCCAGTGCTTGGTTCCAGGATTCGCTTGATATCGACTCACCATACCTACTGCAAAACATATGTCCGGGCGAGTGCAAAGCATAGCGTACATAAGGCTACCCACAGCGGATGCATAAGGGACCTTACTCATACGCTCTCTTTCTTCCGATGTCTTAGGACAGTCATCCAATGAAAGAGTTAAACCGGCAATAGAAGGTTGTGAGCCTTTCTTTGCCTCTAGCATTGCATATTTGTCAATTATTTTATCTATGTATGAAGCTTGGGATAATGCTATCATTTTGTTCTTTCGATCTCTGAAGAGACGAATGCCTAGAACATAATTAGCTTCTCCCAAGTCCTTCATGTCAAACTGTTGGTGTAACCAAAGCTTGACCGATGATAAATTCCCTACATCATTCCCAATAAGTAGTATATCATCGACATAGAGTATCAGAAAGACCACTTTTCCATCCTTAATACGTTTATAAACACAAGGTTCATCAACGTTCTGCTCAAAACCAAATGTCTTAATCGCTTGATCAAACCTCTGGTTCCATGAGCGGGATGCCTGCTTTAATCCATAAATGGATCTAAGCAACTTGCAGACTTTCTTATCTTGGCCTTTTGCTACGAACCCTTCGGGCTGTATCATATAGATACACTCTTCAAGATGGCCATTCAAGAATGCCGTCTTGACATCCATTTGCCAGATCTCGTAATCGAGAACCGCAGCAATGGACAGAAGAATACGGATAGACTTCAGCATAGCAACAGGCGAAAAGGTTTCCTCGAAATCGATTCCAGCCTTTTGCGTGTATCCCATTGCAACCAGTCTAGCTTTGAAAGTTTCCACTCTCCCTTCCGCATCCTTCTTTCTTTTGTAGACCCATTTGCATCCAATGGGTTTTATCCCATCCGGCAAATCTACAAGTTCCCAAACAGAGTTGGATTTCATAGAATCCATCTCATTGTTCATAGCTTGTTTCCAAGATCTAGAATCAACATCCTTTATAGCTTCATCATATGTGACCGGATCTTCCTCATGCTCATGAGCCTCGGCCTGGTATACCTCAGCATCATACATAAAGAAATTAGGTTTCTTAGAAACCCTCCCACTACGACGAGGCACCCTAAATTGTTGATCGTCTGCAGGTCTTTCACTGGAACTCGGACTTGCGTCCAAGACCGAAATCTGTGGAGCAGTTCTTTCACCCGATAACTCCTCTACACCACTTTGCTTCGAGGTTTAAAGTCATTCATGTGACTTTCCTCTAAGAATGTCGCATGGGTTGAGACAATGAACTTTTGTTCCTTCGGGTTATAGAACAGACCTCCTTTAGTTCCCTTTGGATACCCTACAAACATGCACAATTCTGATCTTGGTTCCAACTTCTTCGCATCCCCATCCAGTACATGTGCCGGGCAGCCCCATATTCTCATATGTCCAAGGGAGGGCTTCCTACCACGCCACAATTCATACGGAGTTCTAGGAATTGATTTGCTCGGAACCTGGTTCAGAATATAGCACGCCGTTTGTAAAGCATGTCCCCAAAATGATAATGGCAGCGTTGAGTAACTCATCATGGACCGTACCATATCCAATAAGGTCCTGTTTCTCCTTTCGGCTACACCATTCTGTTGTGGAGTACCAGGTGCAGTCAATTGGGATAATATCCCATTCTCTACAAGATGTCCTAGAAATTCATCGGAGAGGTATTCGCCACCTCGATCAGATCGAAGTGTCTTTATGGATTTATCCAATTGCTTTTCCACTTCCGCACGATACTCTTTGAATTTATCAAAGGTTTCGCTCTTGCAGTGCATCAGATACACATATCCATACCTCGAGTAATCATCTATGAAAGAGACATAGTACTCGAACCCTCCTCGTGCTGTGACGTTCATGGGGCCACATACGTCAGTGTGCACAATTTCTAAGATCTCTTGTGCCCTTGTACCCTTAGCTCCAAAAGACCTCTTAGTCATTTTACCCTCTAGACAAGACTCACATTGGGGAAGTCGTACCTCCTCCAGAGATTCCAGAGGACCGTCTTTCACCAATCTTTGAATCCTATCCTGATTAATATGACCAAGTCTTAAATGCCAAAGATACGCCTTGTTAGAGTGAGAAACTTTCAACCTTTTAGAGTTATCAATTAATTCAGTGTCAAGCAGTGAGTACATCTTTGGTCTGATCAAATATAGGTTTCCATCCATCCATCCAGAACAGATAAAAGACTTATTTCTACGAATATCAACTCTTTTACTAAAAGAAACTGAATAAGAATCCTTTATTAAACAAGCTACCGATATAAGGTTCCTCCTAAAATTAGGAACATAAAAACAGTCTTTCAATAAAATAAACCTAAATTGATCAAAATAAAGATGAACGTCTCCCACTGCCTCAGCCACCACAAAGCTACCATCTCCAATTCGCAACGAGAGGCTCCTATCATGTAGACTTCTCGTTTCCACGAACCCCTGCATAGAAACACAAACATGATTAGTGGCGCCCGAATCAATGACCCATGTGTCTTTCGATTCTTCCACCAAACACGCTTCTAAGTAATGAAGTTCCTTACCTTCCTTGCCCTTGGAGGCTAGGAATTCCCGGCAAGCCTTCTTGTAGTGACCTACCTTCCCACAGTGGAAGCATTTGGACTTTTTAGGGTCCTTCGGCTTCTTGTTCTTCTTCTTCTTCTTCCCGTCTGAGACAGGAGGATTAGAAGAACTGGAAGCCACTTGCTTCTTATTTGGCCTCTTCCTCTTCCGTGAGGGATTGGAAGATTCCGCCAAATTGGCCTCTCCTTTAGGTCGGACTGTATCCTCATCCCTAATCATCCGCTCATAAGCCTGTAGTTGCTTCATGAGCTCGGTAAGTCCTAACTCCTTTGTCACCAGATTGTATGCGGCCTTAAACCCCACAAAATCTTTAGACAGAGTCTTGAACACCATCTCGATCTGGGTGTTATAGTCCAACTCAGCACCATTCTCGGCAGCCTCAGCGAAGAATCTCATTAGAGTGATCATATGGTCCTTCACCGGAGTACCCGCCTTTTGCTTGGAGTTCATAATGCTGGTGATAGCGGACTGTCGAGCCAATTTTTCTTGGCCTCCGAACATGTCCTCCAGATTATCCATGATCTCCCCAGCAACTTGATAAGTCTCATGCTGCTTTTGTAAAGCACTCGTCATGCTAGCAAGGATGTAGCATCGAGCTATCTCATTGGATTCTCTCCAACGATTATAGGCAACCGGGACCTCCTCAAGTGGTGTGTCAGGTTTGGGCCCAGGTGGGCATGGTTCGTCCAGTACGAACTTGTGTCTCTCGCAGCTGAGAACTATTAATAGATTTCTTTTCCAATCTTTATAATTGTCGCCATTCAACTTATTTTCAGTAAGTATCGAAATGAGGGGTGTCGGTGACATTTTGAACTGAAATAAAATTATACTAGACATCATTACAAAGCCCAAGCAAATATGCAGATAATTTAGCAAATAAAACATACAAGTATGTTCCTACATGAAACTTGAAAAAAATGTAGCATTGCAACGGTAATTCTCAGCACCTATTGCCCCAAGCCACCGAGGGGTGGTCATGAGAACAAATAGCCGGAACATGGACCCCGTCCAATTAATATATGTTACCTAAATCCTCCAAGGTTAAGACATATATTAATAACCGCTTATTTGGCCACCAGTTTAGTTAACAGAGCTTTTAGGGAAGGTTAATAACTAAACGAGTCTTGAGTGTATAACCATTGTTTACGTAGCCCGATCCACGTCCTACCAAGCCACCGAGGGGTGGTCATGAATAGGATCGCACCCGAACACGTTTTCCACATAGGAGATCCAATCTAGTATACCGGCGGCGGTAAACACCTACCGAGGGGTGTGGTCAGGTCAGAACTGACGCGAGGCGTTACCATGCTTTCACATATGGATCAACAATGGAGGCCGTGGGTTTGGTTTGAAACCCTCTCCCACTCAATATTTTGAAAAACATGCAAGTTTTGACAAATTATGTATGATCAATATAGTATGAGCGGCACTCACCTATCCTATATGACATGTTATCAAATATGCATACAAAACATCCATCAATACATATTTATACATCCTTGACATATCACAGAAAATAATTGACAGACTAACCAAGCTATGGTTCCATCCTAGAACAAAGAAAATAAAGATTACAAAATTCCATCCAAAGCATTCTTTGGGTCTTGAATTTTGTTCCGTCTTCTTGTATCCATCTTTATGTAGCCTCTCCATTTATTTCTCATCCCAAGAATTATTTAAAATTTAAATTTCCAAAAATTTAAATTTCAAATTCAAACTTTAAATTCGAATTTCAAATTTAAATTTCTAATTCAAATTTTAAACAATTTTAATCATCATGTGTAATAATATGTAATTTCAAAAATTTCAAATATTTAATTACATATTTTTAAACATGATTTAAAATTAAATCTCAAATTTAAAAATCAAAATTTTCAAATTTTGGACCGCCGCACCGCCGCCCGTGAAGGCGGCAGCCGCCGTGGGCAGCCACCAACCCCGGAGGGGCTGGCAGCCCACGGCCGCCCCTTGTGCAGCCTGCCGGGCTGCAGGCCAAGCCTGCAGCACCAGGCTGCACGCCCAGACTGGGCGCAGCAGCCGGCAGGCTGCAAGCAGCGCCTGCAGCCAGAGGCTGCACGCCCAGGCTGCGGCCAGCCTTGGGCAGGCCACGGCCACCCCTGGCTGCAGGCAGAGCCTGCGGCCGTGGGTGGTGTGGGCCTGTACAGGGGCTGCCGCAGCCCCATCCTGCCCGAGGGCAGGGGCTGCAGCCCCACCAAGGTTTGTCGGCCTATCCCGAGGGGTCGTGTCTCGATTTTCGTGTCATATTCCAATTTATCTTTTAGGATCTCCAAAAATTAATTTGAATCCCAATTAAATTGAAATTTTCCACACAATCAAAATTTCAACCTTTAAATTAAATTTAACTTTTGGGAAAAATAAATTACCGTCTTCAATCTTCAATCTCCTCCAAGAATTATTACATAAAAAATTCCTATACCGTTTCCGGTGTACAAAATTCTATCCATAAAAATTCTAAGAGACAAAATAAAATCCATGGGAAAATTACAGTGTTAATTAAACTGCTCCCATGGTTACATAAAAATTCCTAGATACAATTTTTCTAAATTCTAAGGAACCATAACCGGTATAATCAAGCATGCTTATAATAATTCAAAAAATTAAAATAACCACATACTTTATACATAATACATGATAACAACATAAAGGAACCCTAGAATGCCACTCTCTAAATATCAAATCCATACATAAATAAAAAGACTAAGTAATTGTCTAATTTATGTACATGGCATAGTCATGAGATGGCTCTGATACCAATTGTAGGAAAATAAACCGGTAAAAACGTATCAGAGTGGCGCAGCGGAACAATAAAAAATTTTTAGATCGTTAAATATCTCATGATGCCATATACAATAAACCAACAACAATTAAAACTCATACCTCAAGGATGCCAATCTTGCAGGAGGAGAGTGACCGGAGGCTTCAACCAACTAGCCTTCTCTACTATTCTCCAATTCCCGAATGGCTGAGTGTGTGGGCACTCTGAACCTCGATCGGTATGCTAGCACTGCTAGTCTTCTTCCGACCACCCAGATCTCTAAAGAACTTTATTGTCACGATGAGCTGTGCAACAATAAGCCTGCTCACCTGAGAGTCTGTGGTCTGAGAGAACTGGAGTGGCAGGACCTCTATTTATAGACCTGCATGAGGTGATTCTCTGAATTCGAATTGGACTAGGAAAAGATTTTCTCCCTTATCCAAATCAAAAAATCCGAATTTTCCAAGGGAGAATCTCCACAATTAAATTCGGTTTTCCTAGGATAAATCCAATCCAAATCTAAACAAGATTTTAACTAGAATTTTATCTCCCTTTTTCAACCAAAAAATCTGAAATCCTTAGGAGAAAATCTCCTCCAAATTTTCGGCCACTTTTAGGATAAGGAAGAATCAAAATTCCACTAGGATTTTTCAAGCTAAATCTCATCTCAACCTTATCCAAAAATAACCGAATTTCCTAGGATTTAGGCTCCAAAATTTCGGCCACTTTTAGGGAGTAAAGAGAATCCAAATTCAACTAGGATTGAAGCTTGAATTTACCCTTGAATCTTATCCACAAAAACCGAATTTTCCATTGAGGATTATCCTCAAAAAATTCGCCCACTTTTGTTGGGATTTGGATTCAAAATTCAAGTAGGATTCTAACAAGATTATCCTCTCCAAATCCAACTCAAATTCGAATTTCAAACCTTGTGGATTTTCCACAACAAATTCGAATCCTACTTGGACTGTGATTCAAAATTTGAATTTCAAATTTCAAATTCAAATTTCAAATTTCAAATTTCAAATTTCAAATTTAAATTTCAAATTCAAATTTCAAATTCGAATTTCAAATTCAAATTTCAAATTCAAATTTCAAATTCAAAATTCAAATTTCAAATTTCAAAATTCAAATTTCAAATTTCAAAATTCAAATTTCAAATTCCACAAAACGGTTGTGTTTCATATTCTTGTTCTCATGGATAATTTTCTACAACTCCAATCCAATCTCAAATAAAATCATGGCAACTTTATTTGTAGTTCGAATAATTATGTACTCTATTATCCAAAACAAAATCTGAATCCAACCGGAGAGAATCTTGTCTACCATCCTAATCCTGTGTCATCACCATCCATGCATAATAAACTAGCCTATAGCATACACAAATCAATTTGCCAAACGTTAAGGAATTATGTGGAGCTAGTAGAGGGACTGATTGGACATATATAATCGGGCTCCCGTGATTCCATATGATCATCATTCTGTACCGAACAACTCAATCATATGATCACTAATTTCAGAGTCACACCACTATAAACCTGAAACTGAACTCCCAATTATATACCGTATTACGTAAGCCTGTGACGAGCTACCATCCAATGACCTTGTCATATATGCAAAACCCTCATATGATATCCATGATCAGCCTTAGGTCAAAGTCCGTTTAATCCTACTGATCAGGTTATCTTAAAGTTCCATTATACTACCGAATCAAGAAAATGATTATTCACCATATGTGAATAAGAAGTCATCCGCCCAGCAGACGACCCAAGGCCTTGTCCATTTTCACATTCAGTATAATGCCTTTAAGAGGATACCTTTAACTCCTCAGAGCTATGATTCCGATATCTGCAAACAAACCCTTCATCGTATACAAGTCATGCACCCAACGAACCGGTCTATAAGCTTACTACCCTCTGAGACGCTTTAGCCATTGGAACATCAAAGTACACAAGTCATATACATGAAGAAGTTCATTTACTCAGGATTAAGGTTATTGCATAATGAACGTCAAAAGCAGATTGATCCACTCATAGCGGACTACGTAGATCAATCACACTTTAGTCCCGGTCTAATATGTCACCTCCAAGCAACATATCCATGTCTCTACTTGGGAGTCCAGCTCCAGACAGTCAAGACAGACCGTCCCCTCCAAGGCTTTAGACAACATAATAGTCTTAACATGAGTTAGATGCTCGGTCTAACCCCATAGACTACAGACCATAGTTTAGACTGCTAACTTTAGAACATTGTCTTCTTGTATATAAAAATCCATTGCATGCAACGTTCTAACAGTTTTAACACAAGCAGTCAGTGAGCCATATTTGCTTACATTTACTTTAACATGTAAATAAGACGAGGACAGATAGCAATGTAATGAATAACCTCTATGTATAATTTTATTATCCAGTTCAAAATCAAAATGTCTCTAATACTTAGGGCATTTCCTAACATAATGATAGTAGTGACCTAAGAGTGACGCTAATTAATTTATTAAGTAAATAAATTAATTAACTACGATTAGAAAATCAAACTCTCAAGAGGAGGGCAGTTAGTACCGATAAGGATCGGTACCACCTAACGCTAGAATTTTTATTAGTCACTAATGACCACAGTGACCTAAGAGTGAATGTTAATGAAATGGGTCATGATTATGTTAGGAAATGCCCTAAGCATTAGAGATATTTTGATGTATTTATTTTGAACTGGATAATAAAATTATATATAGAGAATATTCATTACATTACTATCTGTCCTCATTTTATTTATATTTTAAAGTAAATGTAAGCAAATATGGCTCCCTGACTGCTTGTGTTAAAACTGTTAGAACGTTGCATGCAATGGACTTTTGTATGCGAGAAGACAATGTTCTAAAGTAAACAGTCTAAACTAAGATCTACAGTCTATGAGGTTAGACCGAGCATCTAACTCATGTTAAGACTATTATGTTGTCTAAAGCCTTGGAGGGGACGGTTTGCCTTGACTATCTGGAGCATAGACTCCCAAGTAGAGACATAGATATGTTGCTTAGTGGTGACATATTAGACCGAGACAAAAGCTTGATTGATGTACGAAGTCCACTTTGAGTGGATCGATATGCTTTTGATGTTCATTGTGTAGTAACCTTAATCATGAGTAGATGGACAGTTTCATGTATATGACTTGTGTACTTTGATGTTCCAATGGCTAAAGCGTCTCAGAGGTAGTAAGCTTATAGACCGGTTCGTTGGGTGTATGAGTTGTATACGATGAAGGTTTCGTTTACAGATATCGGAATCATAGCTCTAATGAGGAGTTAAGGGTATCCTCTTAAGGCATTATACTGAATGTGAAAATGGATAAGGCCTTGGGTCATCTACTGGGTGGATGACTTCTAATTCACACATGGTGAATAATCATTTTCTTTATTCGGTAGTATAATGGAACTTTAAGATAGCCTGATCAGCAGGATTAAACGGACTTTGGCCTAAGGTTGATCATGGATATCATATGAGGGTTCTGCATACATGACAAGGTCATTGGATGATAGCTTGTCATAGGCTTACATAATACGGTATATAGTTGGGAGTTCAGTTTCGGGTTTAGAGTGGTGTGACTCTGAAATTAGTGATCATATGATTGTTAGGAAATGCCCTAAGCATTAGAGACATTTTGATGTATTTATTTTGAACTAAATAATAAAATTATATATAGAGGTTATTCATTACATTGCTATCTGTCCTCGTTTTATTTACACATTAAAGTAAATGTAAGCAAATATGACTCCCTGACTGCTTGTGTTAAACTGTTAGAATGTTGCATGCAATGGACTTTTGTATGTAAGAAGACAATGTTCTAAAGTTAGCGGTCTAAACTATGGTCTGTAGTTTATGAGATTAGACGGAGCATCTAACTCATGGTAAGACTATTATGTTGTCTAAAGCCTTGGAGGGGACGGTTTGTCTTAACTGTCTGGAGCATTGACTCCCAAGTAGAGACTGTAGGAAAATAAATCGGTAAAAACGTATCAGAGTAGCGCAGCGGAACAATAAAAATTTTTAGATCGTTAAATATCTCATGATGCCATATACAATAAACCAACAACAATTAAAACTCATACCTCAAGGATGCCAATCTTGCAGGAGGAGAATGACCGGAGGCTTCAACCAACTACCCTTCTCTACTATTCTCCAATTCCCGAATGGCTGAGTGTGTGGGCACTCTGAACCTCGATCGGTATGCGAGCACTGCTAGTCTTCTTCCGACCACCCAGATCTCTAAAGAACTTTATTGTCACGATGAGCTGTGCAACAATAAGCCTGCTCACCTGAGAGTCTGTGGTCTGAGAGAACTGGAGTGGCAGGACCTCTATTTATAGACCTGCATGAGGTGATTCTCTGAATTCGAATTGGACTAGGAAAAGATTTTCTCCCTTATCCATAACCAAAAAATCTGAATTTTCCAAGGGAGAATCTCCACAATTAAATTCGGTTTTCTTAGGATAAATCCAATCCAAATCTAAACAAGATTTTAACTAGAATTTTATCTCCCTTTTTCAACCAAAAAATCTGAATTTTTCTTGGAGAAAATCTCCTCATAAATTTCGGCCATTATGGATAAGGGAGAATCAAAAATTCCACTAGGATTTTCAAGCTTGAATCTTATCTCAACCTTATCCAAAATAACCGAATTTCCTAGGAGAGATTCTCCAAATTTTCAGCCACTTTTCAGGGAGGAGAGAATCCAAATTCAACTGGGATTGAAACTTGAATTATTCCCTTGAATCTTATCCACAAAAATCTGAATTTTTCCATGAGGATTATCCTCAAAAATTTCGTCCACTTTTGTTGGGATTTGGATTCAAAATTCAAGTAGGATTCTAATAAGATTATCCTCTCCAAATCCAACTCAAATTTGAATTTCAAACCTTGTGGATTTTCCACAACAAATTCGAATCCTACTTGGACTGTGATTCAAAATTTGAATTTCAAATTCAAATTTCAAATTTCAAATTTCAAATTTCAAATTTCAAATTCAAATTTCAAATTCGAATTTCAAATTCGAATTTCAAATTCAAATTTCAAATTCGAATTTCAAATTCAAATTTCAAATTCAAAATTCAAATTTCAAATTTCAAAATTCAAAATTCAAATTTCAAATTTCAAAATTCAAATTTCAAATTCCACAAAACAGTTGTGTTTCATATTCTTGTTCTCATGGATAATTTTCTACAACTCCAATCCAATCTCAAATAAAATCATGGCAACTTTATTTGGAGTTCGAATAATTGTGTACTCTATTATCCAAAACAAAATCTGAATCCAACTGGAGAGAATCTTGTCTACCATCCTAATCCTGTGTCATCACCATCCATGCATAATAAACCAGCCAATAGCATACACAAATCAATTTGCCAAACGTTAAGGAATTATGTGGAGCTAGTAGAGGGACTGATTGGACATATATGATCGGGCTCCCGTGATTCCATATGATCATCATTCTTTACCGAACAACTCAATCATATGATCACTAGTTTCAGAGTCACACCACTACAAACCTTAAACTGAACTCCCAATTATATACCGTATTACGTAAGCCTGTGACGAGCTACCATCCAATGACCTTGTCATATATGCAAAACCCTCATATGATATCCATGATCAGCCTTAGGTCAAAGTCCGTTTAATCCTACTGATCAGGCTATCTTAAAGTTCCATTATACTACCGAATCAAGAAAATGATTATTCACCATATGTGAATAAGAAGTCATCCGCCCAGTAGACAACCCAAGGCCTTGTCCATTTTCACATTCAGTATAATGCCTTTAAGAGGATATCTTTAACTCCTTAGAGCTATGATTCCGATATCTGCAAACAAACCCTTCATCGTATACAAGTCATGTACCCAACGAACCGGTCTATAAGCTTACTACCTCTGAGACGCTTTAGCCATTGGAACATCAAAGTACACAAGTCATATACATGAAGTAGTTCAGTTACTCAGGATTAAGGTTATTGCACAATGAACGTCAAAAGCAGATTGATCCACTCATAGCGAACTACGTAGATCAATCACACTTTAGTCCCGGTCTAATATGTCACCACCGAGCAACATATCCATGTCTCTACTTGGGAGTCCAGCTCTAGACAGTCAAGACAAACCGTCCCCTCTAAGGCTTTAGACAACATAATAGTCTTAACATGAGTTAGATGCTCGGTCTAACCCCATAGACTACAGACCATAGTTTAGACTGCTAACTTAAAACATTGTCTTCTCACATACAAAAGTCCATTGTATGCAATATTCTAACAGTTTTAACACAAGCAGTCAGCGAGCTATATTTGCTTACATTTACTTTAACATGTAAATAAGACGAGGACAGATAGCAATGTAATGAATAACCTCTATGTATAATTTTATTATCCAGTTCAAAATGAATACATCAAAATGTCTCTAATACTTAGGGCATTTCCTAACAGAGACATAGATATGTTGCTTGGTGGTGACATATTAGACCGGGACTAAAGCGTGATTGATCTACGAAGTCCGCTTTGAGTAGATCGATCTGCTTTTGATGTTCATTGTGCAGTAACCTTAATCCTGAGTGGATGGACAGCTTCATGTATATGACTTGTGTACTTTGATGTTCCAACGGCTAAAGCGTCTCAGAGGTAATAAGCTTATAGACCGGTTTGTTGGGTGCATGACTTATATACGATGAAGGGTTCGTTTACAGATATCGGAATCATAACTCTAATGAGGAGTTAATGGTATCCTCTTAAAGGCATTATATTGAATGTGAAAATGGACAAGGCCTGGAGTCGTCTGCTGGGCGGATGACTCCTTATTCACATATGGTGAATAATCATTTTCTTTATTTGGTTGTATAATGGAACTTTAAGATAGCCTGATCAGTAGGATTAAACGGACTTTGACCTAAGGCTGATCATGGATATCATATGAGGGTTTTGCATACATGACAAGGTCATTGGACGATAGCTTGTCACAGGTTTACATAATACGGTATATAATTGGGAGTTCAGTTTCAGGCTTATAGTGGTGTGACTCTGAAATTAGTGATCATATGATTGAGTTGTTCGGTAAAGAATGATGATCATATGGATTTGCAGGAGCCCAATTGTATATGTCCAATTAGTCCCTCTACTAGCTCCACATAATTCGTTAACATTTGGCAAAATTGATCTGTGTATGCTATTGGCTAGTTTATTATGCATGGATGGTGTTGACATAGGATTAGGATGGTAAACAAGATTCTCTCCGGTTGGATTCAGATTTTGTTTTGGATAATAGAGTACACAATTATTCGAACTCCAAATAAAGTTGCCATGACTTTATTTGAGATTGGATTAGAGTTGTAGAAAATTATCCATAAGAGCAAGAATTTGAAATACAACTGTTTTGTGGATTTTGAAATTTGAATTTTGAAATTTGAAATTTGAAATTTGAATTTGAAATTTGAATTTGAAATTCGAATTTGAAATTTGAATTTGAAATTTGAAATTCAAATTTTGAATCACAGTCCAAGTGGGATTCGAATTTCTTATGGTAAATCCACAAGGAATGAAATTCGAATTTGAGTTAGATATAGAGAGGAAAATCTTGTTAGAATATTACTTAAATTTTGAATCTAAATCCTAACAATAATGGACAAAAATTTTGAAGATTATCCTTATGGAATTTTCAGATTTTTTGTGGATAAGGTTCAAGGAAAAATTCAAGTTTCAATCCTAGTTGAATTTGGATTCTCTCCTCCCTGATTATGGCTGAAAATTTGAGGAAGATCTCCTAGGAGATTTTCGGTTATTTTGGATAAGGATGAGATAAGATTCAAGCTTGAAAATCCTAGTGGAATTTTGATTCTTCCTTATGCAAAAGTGGCCAAAATTTTTGTTAGGATTTTTCCCTTGGATTTTCAGATTTTTTGGTTGAAAAAGGGAGATAAGATTCATGTTAAAATCTTGCTTAGATTTGAATTGGATAATCCTAATGTTGGCCGAAATTTGTTGGGATTTTCCCTTGGATAATTTGGGATTTTATGTTGTGGATAAGGGAGAAAATCTCCTCCTAATCCAATTCGAATTCAGAGAATCACCTCATGCAAGTCTATAAATAGAGGTCCTGCCACTCCAGTTCTCTTAGACCACAGACTCTCAGGTGCATAGGCTTATTATTGCACAACTCACCGTGACAATAAGTTCTTTAGAGATCTGGGTGGTCGGAAGAAGACTAGCAGTGCTAGCATACCGATCGAGGTTCAGAGTGCCCACACACTCAGCCATTCCGGAATTGGAGAATAGTAGAGAAGGCTAGTTGGTCGAAGCCCTTCGGTCATTCTCTTCCTACAGATTGGCATCCTTGAGGTATGAGTTTTAATTGTAGTTGGTTTATTGTATATGGCATCATAAGATATTTAACGATCTTGAAAAGTTTTTATTATTTCGCTGCGCCACTCTGACACGTTTTTACCGATTTATTTCCATCAATTGGTATCAGAGCCGTCTCATGACTATGCCATGTACATAAATTAGATAATTAATTAGTCTTTTCATTTATGTATGGATTTGATATTTAGAGAGTGGCATTCTAGGATTCCTTTATGTTTTTATCATGGATTATGTATGTAGTATGTGGTTCTTTTAATTTTCTGAATTATTATAAACATGTTTGTTTTTGCCGGTTATGATTCCTTAGAATTTAGAAAAATTGTATCTAGGAATTTTTATGTAACCATGGGAGCAGTTTATTAATACTATAATTTTCCCATGGATTTTTAATTTTGTCTCTTAGAATTATTATGGTTAGATTTTTTGTACACCGGAAACGGTTTAGGAAATTTTATGTAATTATTCTTGGAGGAGATCGAAGTTTGAAGACCGTAATTTATTTTTCCCAAAAGTTAAATTTAATTTAAAGGTTGAAATTTTGATTATGTGGAAAATTTTAATTTAATTGGGATTCAAATTAATTTTTGAAGATCCTAATGGGTAAATTGGAATATGGCATGAAAATCGAGACACGACCCCTCGGGATAGGCCATCTGGCCTTGGTGGGGCTACAACCCCTGCCCTCGAGCAGGATGGGGATGCGACAGCCCCTGTACAGGCCATGACCACCCACGGCCGCGGGCTTGGCCTGCAGCCGAGGGTGACCGTGGCCCTCTCAAGGCTGGCCGCAGCCTGGGCGTGCAGCCTGTGGCTGTAGGTGCTGCCTGCAGCCTGTCGGCTGCTACGCCTAGCCTAGGCGTGTAGTCTGGCGTTGTAGGCTTGGCCTGCAGCCCGGCAGGGCTGCACATAGGGCGGCTATGGGCTGCCTACCCCCCGGGGCTGGAGGCCGCCTACGGCGGTTGTCGGTTTCCGGGGCGGTGGGGTGACGGTTCAAAAATCAAAAAAAAATTTTTTTGATTTTTGAATTTGAGATTTAATTTTTAAATCATGTTTAAAAATATGTAATTGAAAATTTGAAATTTTTGAAATTACATATTATTATACATGATGTTTAAAATTGTTTAAAATTTGAATTTGAAATTTAAATTTGAAATTCGAATTTGGAATTTGAATTTGAAATTTAAATTTTTAGAATTTAAATTTTAAATAATTATTGGGATGGAGGGGCTACATAAAGATGGATACAAGAAGACGGAACAAAATTCAAGACCCAAAGAATGCTTTGGATGGAATTTTGTAATCTTTATTTTGTTTGTTCTAGGATGGAATCATGGCTTGGTTATTCTGTCAATTATTTTTTCTACGATATGTCATGGATGTATAAATATGTATTGATGGATGTTTTATATGCATATTTGATAACATATCATATAGGATAGGTGAGTGCCGCTCATACTATATTAATCATACATATTTGTCAAAACTTGCATGTTTTTCAAAATATTAAGTGGGAGAGGGTTTCAAACAAAACCCACGGCCTCCATTGTTGATCCATATGTGAAAGCATGGTATTGCCTCACGTCAGTTCTGCCCTGACCACAACCCTCGATAGGTGTTTACCGCCGCCGATATACTAAATTGGATCTCCTATGTGGAAAACATATTCGGGTACGATCCTATTCATGACCACCCCTCGGTGGCTTGGTAGGATGTGGATCGGGTTATGTAAATAATGGTTATACACTTAAAACTCGTTTAGTTATTAACCTTCCCTATAAGCTCTGTTAACTAAACTGGTGGCCAAACAAACGGTTATTAATATATGTCTTAACCTTGGAGGATTTAAAGCAACATATATTGATTGGACAGGGTCCATGTTCTGGCTACTTGTTTTCATGACCACCCCTCGGTGGCTTGGGGTAATAGGTGCTGAGAATTACCGTTGCAATGCTACATGTTTTTCAAGTTTCATGTAGGAACATACTTGTATGTTTTATTTGCTAAATTATCTATATATTTGCTTGGGCTTTGTAATGATGTCTAGTATAATTTTATTTTAGTTCAAAATGTCACCGACATCCCTCATTTCAATACTTACTGAGAATAAACTGAATCGCAATAATTATAAAGATTGGAAAAGAAATCTGTTAATAGTTTTCAGCTGCAAGAGACACAAGTTCATACTAAACGAACCATGCCTACCAGGTCCCAAACCTGACACACCGCTTGAAGAGGCCCTGGTTACCTATACTCATTGGAGAGAATCCAATGAGATAGCTCAATGCTACATTCTGGCTAGCATGATGAGTGCTTTACAAAAGCAGCATGAGACTTATCAAGTTGCTGGGGAGATCATGGAAAATCTGGAGGACATGTTCAGAGGCCAAGAAAAGTTGGTTCGACAGTCTGCTATAACCAGTATTATGAACTCTAAGCAAAAGACAGGTACTCTGGTGAAGGACTATATGATCACTCTAATGGGATTCTTCGCTGAGGCTGCCGAGAACAGTGCTAAGTTGGACTACAACACACAGATCGAGATGGTATTCAAAACTCTATCTAAAGATTTTGTGGGGTTTAAGGCTGCATACAATCTGGCAACAAGGGAGTTAGGACTAACTGAGCTCATGAAGCAACTCCAAGCTTATGAGCGGACGATCAGGGATGGGGATGCAATCTAACCCAAAGGAGAGGCCAATTTGGTGGAATCTTCTAAACCCTCACGGAAGAGGAAGAGGCCAAATCAGAAGCAAGCAGCTTCCAGTCCTTCTAATCCTCCTGTCTCGGATGGGAAGAAGAAGAAGAAGAATAAGAAGCCCAGGGACCCTAAAAAGTCCAAGTGCTTCCGCTGTTGGAAGGTAGGTTACTTCAAGAAGTCTTGCTAGGAAATCCTAGCCGCCAAGGGCAAGGAAGGTAAGGAACTTCACTACTTGGAAGCGTGTTTGGTGGAAGAATCAAAAGACACTTAGGTCATTGATTTGAGCGCCACTAATCATGTTTGTGTTTCTATGCAGGGGTTCGTGGAAATGAGAAGTCTACATGATGGGAGCCTCTCGTTGCGGACTGGAGATGGTAGCTTGGTGGTGGCTGAGGCAGTGGGAGATATTTATCTTTACTGTGATGAATTTAGGTTTATTTTATTGAAAGACTATTTTTATGTTCCTAATTTTAGGAGGAACCTTATATCGGTAGCTTGTTTAATAAAGGATTCTTATTTAGTTTCTTTTAGTAAAAGAGTTGATATTCGTAGAAATAAGTCTTTTATCTGTTCTGGATGGATGGATGGAAACCTATATTTGATCAAACCAAGGATGTACTCATTACTTAACACCGAATTAATAGATAACTCTAAAAGGTTGAAAGTTTCTCACTCTAACAAGGCATATATTTGGCATTTAAGACTTGGACATATTAATCAGGATAGGATTCAAAGATTGGTGAAAGACGGTCCTCTAGAATCTCTGGAGGAGGTACGTCTTCCTCAATGTAAGTCTTGTCTAGAGGGAAAGATGACTAAGAGGTCTTTTGGAGCTAAGGGTACTAGGGCTCAGGAGCTCTTAGAAATTGTGCACACTGACGTATGTGGCCCCATGAACGTCACAACACGAGGAGGGTTCGAGTATTATGTCTCCTTTATAGACGATTACTCGAGGTATGGATATGTGTATCTGATGCACCACAAGAGCAAAACCTTTGACAAGTTCAAAGAGTATCGTGCGGAAGTGGAAAAGCAATTGGATAAATCCATAAAGACACTTCGATCTGATCAAGGTGGTGAATACCTCTCTGACAAATTTCTAGGACATCTTGTAGAGAATGAGATATAATCGCAATTGACTGCACCTAGTACTCCACAACAGAATGGTATAGCCGAAAGGAGAAACAGGACCTTGTTGGATATGGTACGGTCCATAATGAGTTATTCAACGCTGCCATTATTATTTTGGGGATATGCTTTACAAACGGCATGCTATATTCTGAATTAGGTTCTAAGCAAGTCAATTCGCAGAACTCCGTATGAATTGTGGAGAGGCAGGAAACCCTCCCTTGGACATATGAGAATATGGGGCTACCCGGCACATGTACTGGATAGGGATGCGAAGAAGTTGGAACCAAGATCAGAATTGTGCATGTTTGTATGGTATCTAAAGGGAACTAAAGGAGGTCTGTTCTATAACCCGAAGGAACAAAAAGTCATTGTATCAACCCATACGACATTCCTGGAGGAAAGTCACATGAATGACTTTAAGCCTCGAAGCAAAGTGGTGCTAGAGGAGTTATCAGGTAAAGGAACTGCTCCACAAGTTTCAGTCTTTAATGCAAGTCTGAGTTCCAGTGAAATACCTGTAGACGATCAACAATTTAGGGTGCCTCGTTGTAGTGAGAGGGTTTCAAAGAAACCTAATTTCTTCATGTATGATGCTGAGGTATACCAGGCCGAGGATCATGAGCATGAGGATGATCTGGTCACCTATAATGAAGCTATAAATGATGTTGATTCTAAATCTTGGAAACAGGCTATTGTAGGAAAATAAATCGGTAAAAACGTATCAGAGTGGCGCAGCGGAACAATAAAAATTTTAGATCGTTAAATATCTCATGATGCCATATACAATAAATCAACAACAATTAAAACTCATACCTCAAGGACGCCAATATGCAGGAGGAGAATGACCGGAGGCTTCAACCAACTAGCCTTCTCTACTATTCTCCAATTCCCGAATGGCTGAGTGTGTGGGCACTCTGAACCTCGATCGGTATGCTAGCACTGCTAGTCTTCTTCCGACCACCCAGATCTCTAAAGAACTTTATTGTCACGATGAGCTGTGCAACAATAAGCCTGCTCACCTGAGAGTCTGTGGTCTCAGAGAACTGGAGTGGCAGGACCTCTATTTATAGACCTGCATGAGGTGATTCTCTGAATTCGAATTGGACTAGGAAAAGATATTTTCCCTTATCCAAACCCAAAAAATCCGAATTTTCCAAAGGGAAAATCTCCCAAATAAATTCGGTTTTTGCTAGATAAATCCAATCCAAATCTTAACAAGATTTTAGCTAGAATCTTATCTCCCTTTTCCAACCAAAAAATCCGAAATTCACAAGGAGAAAATCTCTCCAAATTTTCGGCCACTTTTAGGATAAAGGAGAATCAAAATTCCACTAGGATTTCTCAAGCAAAATCTCATCTTAACCTTATCCAAAAATAACCGAATTTCCTAGGATTAGGGATCCAAAATTTCGGCCACTTTTGGGAGGAGAGAGAATCCAAATTCAACTAGGATTAAAGCTTGAATATTCCCTTGAATCCTATCCACAAAATCCGAAATCTTTCATGAGGATTATCCTCAAAATTTCGTCCCTTATTTGTTGGGATTTGGATTCAAAATTCAAGTAGGATTCTAACAAGATTATCCTCTCCAAATCCAACTCAAATTCGAATTTCAAACCTTGTGGATTTTCCACAACAAATTCGAATCCTACTTGGACTGTGATTCAAAATTTGAATTTCAAATTTCAAATTCAAATTTCAAATTCAAATTTCAAATTTCAAATTTCAAATTTAAATTTCAAATTCAAATTTCAAATTCGAATTTCAAATTCAAAATTCAAATTTCAAATTTCAAAATTCAAATTTCAAATTTCAAAATTCAAATTTCAAATTCCACAAAACGGTTGTATTTCATATTCTTGTTCTCATGGATAATTTTCTACAACTCCAATCCAATCTCAAATAAAATCATGGCAACTTTATTTGGAGTTCGAATAATTGTGTACTCTATTATCCAAAACAAAATCTGAATCCAACCGGAGAGAATCTTGTCTACCATCCTAATCCTGTGACATCACCATCCATGCATAATAAACTAGCTAATAGCATACACAAATCAATTTGCCAAACGTTAAGGAATTATGTGGAGCTAGTAGAGGGACTGATTGGACATATATAATCGGGCTCCCGTGATTCCATATGATCATCATTCTGTACCGAACAACTCAATCATATGATCACTAATTTCAGAGTCACACCACTATAAACCTGAAACTGAACTCCCAATTATATACCGTATTACGTAAGCCTGTGACGAGCTACCATCCAATGACCTTGTCATATATGCAAAACCCTCATATGATATCCATGATCAGCCTTAGGTCAAAGTCCGTTTAATCCTACTGATCAGGCTATCTTAAAGTTCCATTATACTACCGAATCAAGAAAATGATTATTCACCATATGTGAATAAGAAGTCATCCGCCCAGCAGACGACCCAAGGCCTTGTCCATTTTCACATTCAGTATAATGCCTTTAAGAGGATACCTTTAACTCCTCAGAGCTATGATTCCGATATCTGCAAACAAACTCTTCATCGTATACAAGTCATGCACCCAACGAGCCGGTCTATAAGCTTACTACCCTCTGAGACGCTTTAGCCATTGGAACATCAAAGTACACAAGTCATATACATGAAGTAGTTCATTTACTCAGGATTAAGGTTATTGCATAATGAACGTCAAAAGCAGATTGATCCACTCATAGCGGACTACGTAGATCAATCACGCTTTAGTCCCGGTCTAATATGTCACCACCAAGCAACATATCCATGTCTCTACTTGGGAGTCCAGCTCCAGACAGTCAAGACAGACCGTCCCCTCTAAGGCTTTAGACAACATAATAGTCTTAACATGAGTTAGATGCTCGGTCTAACCCCATAGACTACAGACCATAGTTTAGACTGCTAACTTTAGAACATTGTCTTCTCGCATACAAAAGTCCATTGCATGCAACGTTCTAACAGTTTTAACACAAGCAGTCAGTGAGCCATATTTGCTTACATTTACTTTAACATGTAAATAAGACGAGGACAGATAGCAATGTAATGAATAACCTCTAAGTATAATTTTATTATCCAGTTCAAAATGAATGCATCAAAATGTCTCTAATACTTAGGGCATTTCCTAACAATCTCCCACTTGCCCTAAGCCAGCAGATGTGCCATGTTACGCATCCCCATCGCCTCTACATGCCTCTCAAAGCTTCTAGCTACCAAAGTCTTAGTAAAGGGATCAGCGATGTTGTCCTCGGACGCGATCTTACATACATCCACTTGTCCTGTCTCCACATGCCCTCTAATAATGTGATACCTCCGATCGATGTGCTTGGTCCTCTTGTGGTGCCGAGATTCCCTTATGTTGGCAATAGCCCCTGTATTATCACAGTAAAGTGTGATAGGCTTGTCAACACCCGGAATGACCTCAAGGTCTCTAAAGAACTTGCGGAGCCAAACCGCTTCTTTAGATGCCTCAGCCGCAGCCACATACTCAGCCTCCATAGTAGAGTCAGCTGTGCAGCCCTGCTTCACGCTCCTCCACACAATGGCGCCTCCTCCGAGCAAAAACACTGATCCAGATGTCGATTTTCTCGAATCCTTACAAGTCTGGAAGTCTGAGTCCGTGTATCCTACGGGTGTTAGGTCCCCTCCAGAATACACTAGCATATAATCCCTCGTTCTCTTAAGATACTTGAGTATATGCTTTACTGCTTGCCAGTGCTTGGTTCCAGGATTCGCTTGATATCGACTCACCATACCTACTGCAAAACATATGTCCGGGCGAGTGCAAAGCATAGCATACATAAGGCTACCCACAGCGGATGCATAAGGGACCTTACTCATACGCTCTCTTTCTTCCGATGTCTTGGGACAGTCATCCAATGAAAGAGTTAAACCGGCAATAGAAGGTTGTGAGCCTTTCTTTGCCTCTAGCATTGCATATTTGTCAATTATTTTATCTATGTATGAAGCTTGGGATAATGCTATCATTTTGTTCTTTCGATCTCTGAAGAGACGAATGCCTAGAACATAATTAGCTTCTCCCAAGTCCTTCATGTCAAACTGCTGGTGTAACCAAAGCTTGACTGATGATAAGTTCCCTACATCATTCCCAATGAGTAGTATATCATCAACATAGAGTATCAGAAAGACCACTTTTCCATCCTTAATACGTTTATAAACACAAGGTTCATCAACGTTCTGCTCAAAACCAAATGTCTTAATCGCTTGATCAAACCTCTGGTTCCATGAGCGGGATGCCTGCTTTAATCCATAAATGGATCTAAGCAACTTGCAGACTTTCCTATCTTGGCCTTTTGCTACGAACCCTTCGGGCTGTATCATATAGATACACTCTTCAAGATGGCCATTCAAGAATGCCGTCTTGACATCCATTTGCCAGATCTCGTAATCGAGAGCCGCAGCAATGGATAGAAGAATACGGATAGACTTCAGCATAGCAACAGGCGAAAAGGTTTCCTCGTAATCGATTCCAGCCTTTTGCGTGTATCCCTTTGCAACCAGTCTAGCTTTGAAAGTTTCCACTCTCCCTTCCGCATCCTTCTTTCTTTTGTAGACCCATTTGCATCCAATGGGTTTTATCCCATCCGGCAAATCTACAAGTTCCCAAACAGAGTTGGATTTCATAGAATCCATCTCATTATTCATAGCCTGTTTCCAAGATCTAGAATCAACATCCTTTATAGCTTCATCATATGTGACCGGATCTTCCTCATGCTCATGAGCCTCAGCCTGGTATACCTCAGCATCATACATAAAGAAATTAGGTTTCTTAGAAACCCTCCCACTACGACGAGGCACCCTAAATTGTTGATCGTCTGCAGGTCTTTCACTGGAACTCGGACTTGCGTCCAAGACCGAAATCTGTGGAGCAGTTCTTTCACCCGATAACTCCTCTAGCACCACTTTGCTTCGAGGCTTAAAGTCATTCATGTGACTTTCCTCCAAGAATGTCGCATGGGTTGAGACAATGACCTTTTGTTCCTTCGGGTTATAGAACAGACCTCCTTTAGTTCCCTTTGGATACCCTACAAACATGCACAATTCTGATCTTGGTTCCAACTTCTTCGCATCCCCATCCAGTACATGTGCCGGGCAGCCCCATATTCTCATATGTCCAAGGGAGGGCTTCCTGCCACGCCACAATTCATACGGAGTTCTAGGAATTGATTTGCTCGGAACCTGGTTCAGAATATAGCACGCCGTTTGTAAAGCATGTCCCCAAAATGATAATGGCAGCGTTGAGTAACTCATCATGGACCGTACCATATCCAATAAGGTCCTGTTTCTCCTTTCTGCTACACCATTCTGTTGTGGAGTACCAGGTGCAGTCAATTGGGATAATATCCCATTCTCTACAAGATGTCCTAGAAATTCATCGGAGAGGTATTCGCCACCTCGATCAGATCGAAGTGTCTTTATGGATTTATCCAATTGCTTTTCCACTTCCGCACGATACTCTTTGAACTTGTCAAAGGTTTCACTCTTGCGGTGCATCAGATACACATATCCATACCTCGAGTAATCATCTATGAAAGAGACATAGTACTCGAACCCTCCTCGTGCTGTGACGTTCATGGGGCCACATACGTCAGTGTGCACAATTTCTAAGAGCTCCTGTGCCCTTGTACCCTTAGCTCCAAAAGACCTCTTAGTCATTTTACCCTCTAGACAAGACTCACATTGGGGAAGTCGTACCTCCTCCAGAGATTCCAGAGGACCGTCTTTCACCAATCTTTGAATCCTATCCTGATTAATATGACCAAGTCTTAAATGCCAAAGATATGCCTTGTTAGAGTGAGAAACTTTCAACCTTTTAGAGTTATCAATTAATTCAGTGTCAAGCAGTGAGTACATCTTTGGTCTGATCAAATATAGGTTTCCATCCATCCATCCAGAACAGATAAAAGACTTATTTCTACGAATATCAACTCTTTTACTAAAAGAAACTGAATAAGAATCCTTTATTAAACAAGCTACCGATATAAGGTTCCTCCTAAAATTAGGAACATAAAAACAGTCTTTCAATAAAATAAACCTAAATTGATCAAAATAAAGATGAACGTCTCCCACTGCCTCAGCCACCACAAAGCTACCATCTCCAGTCCGCAACGAGAGGCTCCTATCATGTAGACTTCTCGTTTCCACGAACCCCTGTATCGAAACACAAACATGATTAGTAGCGCCCGAATCAATGACCCATGTGTCTTTCGATTCTTCCACCAAACATGCTTCCAAATAATGAAGTTCCTTACCTTCCTTGCCCTTGGAGGCTAGGAATTCCCGGCAAGCCTTCTTGAAGTGACCTACCTTCCCACAGTGGAAGCATTTGGACTTTTTAGGGTCCTTTGGCTTCTTGTTCTTCTTCTTCTTCTTCCCGTCCGAGACAGGAGGATTAGAAGAACTGGAAGCCACTTGCTTCTTATTTGGCCTCTTCCTCTTCCGTGAGGGATTGGAAGATTCCGCCAAATTGGCCTCTCCTTTAGGTCGGACCACATCTTCATCCCTGATCATCCGCTCATAAGCCTGTAGTTGCTTCATGAGCTCGGTAAGTCCTAACTCCTTTGTCGCCAGATTGTATGCGGCCTTAAACCCCACAAAATCTTTAGACAGAGTCTTGAACACCATCTCGATCTGGGTGTTGTAGTCTAACTCAGCACCATTTTCGGCAGCCTCAGCGAAGAATCCCATTAGAGTAATCATATGGTCCTTCACCGGAGCACCAGCCTTTTGCTTGGAGTTCATAATGCTGGTGATTGCGGACTGTCGAGCCAATTTTTCTTGGCCTCCGAACATGTCCTCCAGATTGTCCATGATCTCCCCAGCAACTTGATAAGTCTCATGCTGCTTTTGTAAAGCACTCGTCATGCTAGCAAGGATGTAGCATCGAGCTATTTCATTGGATTCTCTCCAACGATTATAGGCAACCGGGACCTCCTCAAGTGGTGTGTCAGGTTTGGGCCCAGGTGGGCATGGTTCGTCCAGTACGAACTTGTGTCTCTCGCAGCTGAGAACTATTAATAGATTTCTTTTCCAATCTTTATAATTGTCGCCATTCAACTTATTTTCAGTAAGTATCGAAATGAGGGGTGTCGGTGACATTTTGAACTGAAATAAAATTATACTAGACATCATTACAAGGCCCAAGCAAATATGCAGATAATTTAGCAAATAAAACATACAAGTATGTTCCTACATGAAACTTGAAAAAAAATGTAGCATTGCAACGGTAATTCTCAGCACCTATTGCCCCAAGCCACCGAGGGGTGGTCATGAGAACAAATAGCCGGAACATGGACCCCGTCCAATTAATATATGTTACCTTAAATCCTCCAAGGTTAAGACATATATTAATAACCGCTTATTTGGCCACCAGTCTAGTTAACAGAGCTTCTAGGGAAGGTTAATAACTAAACGAGTCTTGAGTGTTTAACCATTGTTTACGTAGCCCGATCCACGTCCTACCAAGCCACCGAGGGGTGGTCATGAATAGAATCGCACCCGAACACGTTTTCCACATAGGAGATCCAATCTAGTATACCGGCGGCGGTAAACACCTACCGAGGGGTGTGGTCAGGTCAGAACTGACGCGAGGCGTTACCATGCTTTCACATATGGATCAACAATGGAGGCCGTGGGTTTTGTTTGAAACCCTCTCCCACTCAATATTTTGAAAAACATGCAAGTTTTGACAAATTATGTATGATCAATATAGTATGAGCGGCACTCACCTATCCTATATGACATGTTATCAAATATGCATACAAAACATCCATCAATACATATTTATACATCCATGACATATCACAGAAAAAATAATTGACAGAATAACCAAGCCATGGTTCCATCCTAGAACAAAGAAAATAAAGATTACAAAATTCCATCCAAAGCATTCTTTGGGTCTTGAATTTTGTTCCGTCTTCTTGTATCCATCTTTATGTAGCCTCTCCATTTATTTCTCATCCCATGAATTATTTAAAATTTAAATCTCCAAAATTTAAATTTCAAATTCAAATTCCAAATTCGAATTTCAAATTTAAATTTCTAATTCAAATTTTAAACAATTTTAATCATCATGTATAATAATATGTAATTTCAAAAATTTCAAATTTTTAATTACATATTTTTAAACATGATTTAAAATTAAATCTCAAATTTAAAAATCAAAATTTTCTGATTTTGGACCGCCGCACCGCCGCCCGTGAAGGCGGCAGCCGCCGTGGGCAGCCACCAACCCCGGAGGGGCTGGCAGCCCACGGCTGCCCCTTGTGCAGCCCTGCTGGGCTGCAGGCCAAGCCTGCAGCGCCAGGCTGCACGCCCAGACTGGGCGCAGCAGCCGGCAGGCTGCAGGCAGCGCCTGCAGCCAGTGGCTGCACGCCCAGGCTGCGGCCAGCCTTGGGCAGGCCACGGCCACCCCTGGCTGCAGGCAGAGCCTGCGGCCGTGGGTGGTGTGGGCCTGCACAGGGGCTGCCGCAGCCCCATCCTGCCCGAGGGCAGGGGCTGCAGCCCCACCAAGGTTTGTCGGCCTATCCCGAGGGGTCGTGTCTCGATTTTCATGCCATATTCCAATTTATCTTTTAGGATCTCCAAAAATTAATTTGAATCCCAATTAAATTGAAATTTTCCACACAATCAAAATTTCAACCTTTAAATTAAATTTAACTTTTGGGAAAAATAAATTACGGTCTTCAATCTTCAATCTCCTCCAAGAATAATTACATAAAAAATTCCTATACCGTTTCCGGTGTACAAAATTCTATCCATAAAAATTCTAAGAGACAAAAAATTAAAATCCATGGGAAAATTACAGTGTAAATAAACTGCTCCCATGGTTACATAAAAAATTCCTAGATACAATTTTTCTAAATTCTAAGGAACCATAACCGGCATAAACAAGCATGCTTATAATAATTCAAAAAATTAAAATAACCACATACTTTATACATAATACATGATAACAACATAAAGGAACCCTAGAATGCCACTCTCTAAATATCAAATCCATACATAAATAAAAAGACTAAGTAATTGTCTAATTTATGTACATGGCATAGTCATGAGATGGCTCTGATACCAATTGTAGGAAAATAAATCGGTAAAAACGTATCAGAGTGGCGCAGCGGAACAATAAAAATTTTAGATCGTTAAATATCTCATGATGCCATATACAATAAATCAACAACAATTAAAACTCATACCTCAAGGACGCCAATATGCAGGAGGAGAATGACCGGAGGCTTCAACCAACTAGCCTTCTCTACTATTCTCCAATTCCCGAATGGCTGAGTGTGTGGGCACTCTGAACCTCGATCGGTATGCTAGCACTGCTAGTCTTCTTCCGACCACCCAGATCTCTAAAGAACTTTATTGTCACGATGAGCTGTGCAACAATAAGCCTGCTCACCTGAGAGTCTGTGGTCTCAGAGAACTGGAGTGGCAGGACCTCTATTTATAGACCTGCATGAGGTGATTCTCTGAATTCGAATTGGACTAGGAAAAGATATTTTCCCTTATCCAAACCCCAAAAATCCGAATTTTCCAAAGGGAAAATCTCCCAAATAAATTCGGTTTTTGCTAGATAAATCCAATCCAAATCTTAACAAGATTTTAGCTAGAATCTTATCTCCCTTTTCCAACCAAAAAATCCGAAATTCACAAGGAGAAAATCTCTCCAAATTTTCGGCCACTTTTAGGATAAAGGAGAATCAAAATTCCACTAGGATTTCTCAAGCAAAATCTCATCTTAACCTTATCCAAAAATAACCGAATTTCCTAGGATTAGGGATCCAAAATTTCGGCCACTTTTGGGAGGAGAGAGAATCCAAATTCAACTAGGATTAAAGCTTGAATATTCCCTTGAATCCTATCCACAAAATCCGAAATCTTTCATGAGGATTATCCTCAAAATTTCGTCCCTTATTTGTTGGGATTTGGATTCAAAATTCAAGTAGGATTCTAACAAGATTATCCTCTCCAAATCCAACTCAAATTCGAATTTCAAACCTTGTGGATTTTCCACAACAAATTCGAATCCTACTTGGACTGTGATTCAAAATTTGAATTTCAAATTTCAAATTCAAATTTCAAATTCAAATTTCAAATTTCAAATTTCAAATTTCAAATTTAAATTTCAAATTCAAATTTCAAATTCGAATTTCAAATTCAAAATTCAAATTTCAAATTTCAAAATTCAAATTTCAAATTTCAAAATTCAAATTTCAAATTCCACAAAACGGTTGTATTTCATATTCTTGTTCTCATGGATAATTTTCTACAACTCCAATCCAATCTCAAATAAAATCATGGCAACTTTATTTGGAGTTCGAATAATTGTGTACTCTATTATCCAAAACAAAATCTGAATCCAACCGGAGAGAATCTTGTCTACCATCCTAATCCTGTGACATCACCATCCATGCATAATAAACTAGCTAATAGCATACACAAATCAATTTGCCAAACGTTAAGGAATTATGTGGAGCTAGTAGAGGGACTGATTGGACATATATAATCGGGCTCCCGTGATTCCATATGATCATCATTCTGTACCGAACAACTCAATCATATGATCACTAATTTCAGAGTCACACCACTATAAACCTGAAACTGAACTCCCAATTATATACCGTATTACGTAAGCCTGTGACGAGCTACCATCCAATGACCTTGTCATATATGCAAAACCCTCATATGATATCCATGATCAGCCTTAGGTCAAAGTCCGTTTAATCCTACTGATCAGGCTATCTTAAAGTTCCATTATACTACCGAATCAAGAAAATGATTATTCACCATATGTGAATAAGAAGTCATCCGCCCAGCAGACGACCCAAGGCCTTGTCCATTTTCACATTCAGTATAATGCCTTTAAGAGGATACCTTTAACTCCTCAGAGCTATGATTCCGATATCTGCAAACAAACTCTTCATCGTATACAAGTCATGCACCCAACGAGCCGGTCTATAAGCTTACTACCCTCTGAGACGCTTTAGCCATTGGAACATCAAAGTACACAAGTCATATACATGAAGTAGTTCATTTACTCAGGATTAAGGTTATTGCATAATGAACGTCAAAAGCAGATTGATCCACTCATAGCGGACTACGTAGATCAATCACGCTTTAGTCCCGGTCTAATATGTCACCACCAAGCAACATATCCATGTCTCTACTTGGGAGTCCAGCTCCAGACAGTCAAGACAGACCGTCCCCTCTAAGGCTTTAGACAACATAATAGTCTTAACATGAGTTAGATGCTCGGTCTAACCCCATAGACTACAGACCATAGTTTAGACTGCTAACTTTAGAACATTGTCTTCTCGCATACAAAAGTCCATTGCATGCAACGTTCTAACAGTTTTAACACAAGCAGTCAGTGAGCCATATTTGCTTACATTTACTTTAACATGTAAATAAGACGAGGACAGATAGCAATGTAATGAATAACCTCTAAGTATAATTTTATTATCCAGTTCAAAATGAATGCATCAAAATGTCTCTAATACTTAGGGCATTTCCTAACAGCTATGAACAATGAGATGGATTCTATGAAATCCAACTCTGTTTGGGAACTTGTAGATTTGCCGGATGGGATAAAACCCATTGGATGCAAATGGGTCTACAAAAGACAGAAGGATGTGGAAGGGAGAGTGGAAACTTTCAAAGCTAGACTGGTTGCAAAGGGGTACACGCAAAAGGCTAGAATCGATTACGATGAAACCTTTTCGCCTGTTGTTATGCTGAAGTCTATCCGTATTCTTTTGTCCATTGTTGCGGCTCTCGATTACGAGATCTGGCAAATGGACATCAAGACGGCATTCTTGAATGGCCATCTTGAGGAGTATATCTACATGATACAGCTCGAAGGGTTCATAGCGAAAGGCCAAGAAAGGAAAGTCTGTAAGTTACTCAGATCCATTTATGGATTAAAGCAAGCATCCCGCTCATGGAACCAGAGATTTGTTCAAGCGATCAAGACTTTTGGTTTTGAGCAGAACATTGATGAACCCTATGTTTATAAATGTATTAAGGATGGGAAAGTGGTCTTTCTGATACTCTATGTCGATAATATACTGCTAATTGGGAATGATGTAGGGAACTTATCATTGGTCAAGCTTTGGCTAGACCAATAGTTTGACATGAAGGGCTAATTATGTTCTAGGCATTCGTCTCTTCAGAGATCAAAAGAACAAAATGATAGCGTTATCCCAACCTTCAAACATAGATAAAATAATTGACAAATATGTAATACAAGAGGCAAAGAAAGGTACACAACCTTCTATTGTCGGTCTAACTCTTTCATTGGATGACTGTCCAAAGACATCAGAAAAAAGAGAGCATATGAGTAAGGTCCCTTATGCATCCACTGTGGGAAGCCTTATGTACGCTATGTTTTGCACTTGCCCGTACATATGTTTTGTAGTAGGCATGGTGAGTCGATATCAAGCGAATCCTGGAACTAACCACTGGCAAGCAGTAAAGCATATACTCAAGTATCTTAAGAGAATGAGGGATTATATGCTGGTGTATTCTGGAGGGGACCTAACACCTGTAGAATACATGGACTCAGACTTCTAGACTTGCAAGGATTTGAGGAAGTCGACATTAGAGGGCACGTGGAGACAGGATAAGTAGATGTATGTAAGATCGCATCCGAGGACAACATTGTCGATCCCTCTACTAAGACTTTGGTGGCTAGAAGCTTTGAAAGGCATGTAGAGGTGATGGGGATGCGTAACATGGCACATCTGCTGGCTTAGGGCAAGTGGGAGATTGTTAGGAAATGCCCTAAGCATTAGAGACATTTTGATGTATTTAGTTTGAACTGGATAATAAAATTATATATAGAGGTTATTCATTACATTGCTATCTATCCTCATTTTATTTACATGTTAAAGTAAATGTAAGCAAATATGGCTCCCTGACTGCTTGTGTTAAAACTGTTAGAACGTTGCATGCAATGGACTTTTATATGCGAGAAGACAATGTTCTAAAGTAAGCAGTCTAAACTAAGGTCTGTAGTCTATAAGGTTAGACCGAGCATCTAACTCATGTTAAGACTATTATGTTGTCTAAAGCCTTGGAAGGGACGGTTTGTCTTGACCGTCTAGAGCATAGACTCCCAAGTAGAGACATAGATATATTGTTTGGTGGTGACATATTAGACCGGGACCAAAGCTTGATTGATCTACGAAGTTCACTTTGAGTGGATTGATCTGCTTTTGACATTCATTGTGTAGTAACCTTAATCCTGAGTAGATGGACAGCTTCATGTATATGACTTGTGTACTTTAATGTTTCAATGGCTAAAGCATCCCAGAGGAAGTAAGCTTATAGACTGGTTCATTGGGTGCATGACTTGTATACGATGAAGGGTTCATTTACAGATATCGGAATCATAGTTCTAATGAGGAGTTAAGGGTATCCTCTTAAAGGCATTATATTGAATGTGAACATAGACAAGGCCTTGGGTTGTCTGCTGAGCTGATGACTTCTTATTCACATATGGTGAATAATAATTTTCTTTATTTGGTAGTATAATGGAACTTTAAGAAAGCCTGATCAGTAGGATTAAACGGACTTTAGGCTAAGGCTAATCATGGATATCATATGAGGGTTCTGCATACATGACAAGGTCATTGGATGATAGCTTGTCACAGGCTTACGTAATACAGTATATAGTTGGGAGTTCAGTTTCAGGTTTATAGTGGTATGATTCTGAAATTAGTGATCATATGATTGAGTTATTTGGTAAAGAATGATGATCATATGGATTTGCGGGAGCCCTATTATATATGTCCAATTAGTCCCTCTGCTAGCTCCACATAATTCCTTAACGTTTGACAAAATTGATTTGTGCATGCTATTGGCTAGTTTGTTATGCATGGATGGTGTTGACATAGGATTAGGATGGTCGACAGGATTATCTCCGGTTGGATTCAGATTTTGTTTTGGATAATAGAATACACAATTATTTGAACTCCAAATAAAGTTGCCATGATTTTATTTGAGATTGGATTGGAATTGTAGAAAATTATCCATGAGAACAAGAATTTGAAATACAACTATTTTGTGGATTTTGAAATTTGAATTTTGAAATTTCAATTTAGAATTTAGAATTTGAAATTTGAATTTGAAATTTAAATTTGAAATTTGAAATTCGAAATTTGAATTTAAAATTTGAATTTGAAATTTGAAATTCAAATTTTGAATCACAGTCTAGGTGGGATTCGGATTTCTTATGGTAAATCCATAAGGAATGAAATTCGAATTTGAGTTGGATATGGAGAGGAAAATCTTGTTAGAATCTTACTTGAATTTTGAATCCAAATCCTAACAATATTGGACGAAAATTTTGAGGATTATCCTTATGGAATTTTTAGATTTTTTGTGGATAAGGTTCCGGCAAAAATTCAAATTTCAATCCTAGTTGAATTTGGATTCTCTCCTGCCTGATTATGGCCGAAAATTTGGGGAAGATCTCCTAGAAGATTTTCGGTTATTTTGGATAAGGATGAGATAAAATTCAAGTTTGAAAATCCTAGTGGAATTTTGATTTGGCCCTATCCAAAAGTGGCCGAAATTTTTGTTGGGATTTTCCCCTTGGATTTTTAGATTTTTTGGTTGAAAAAGGGAGATAAGATTCATGTTAAAATCTTGTTTAGATTTGAATTGGATAATCCTAATGTTGGCCAAAATTTGTTGGGATTTTCCCTTGGATAATTTCGAATTTTATGTTGTGGATAAGGGAGAAAATCTTCTCTTAATCCAATTCGAATTCAGAGAATCACCTCATGCAAGTCTATAAATAGAGGTCCTGCCACTCCAGTTTTCTTAGATCACAGACTCTCAGGTGAGCAGGCTTATTGTTGCACAACTCATCGTGGTAATAAGTTCTTTAGAGATCTGGGTGGTCAGAAGAAGACTAGCAGTGCTAGCATACCGATCGAGGTTCAGAGTGCCCACACACTAAACCATTCAGGAATTGGAGAATAGTAGAGAAGGCTAGTTGGTTGAAGCCCTCCGGTCATTCTCCTCCTGTAGATTGGCATCCTTGAGGTATGAGTTTTAATTGTTATTGGTTTATTGTATATGGCATCATGAGATATTTAACGATCTTGAAAAATTTTTATTGTTCCGCTGCGCCACTCTGATATATTTTTACCGATTTATTTCCTTCAGATTACAGGAAGGTACCTGTATTGTGACAAAGGCGAGAGTACAAACTGTCCGCTAACAGGTAAGTACAATTCCACCTACAGTATGAGCAAAAATGAGTTTAAAGTGTTTTTTTTTTTACACTATGTTAAGTATGCAAATCATGTATGGTTGTCACATAGCATGATAGAAGAGCTTATAAGTTCACAAACGTGTAGATTAATGACCAGTATAAGATAGATGCCATTACACCACTATCACGTAAGACTAGTAGATAGCCTAGTAGAGCTCATGGCATATCACACATGATTCCACAATTGGGTAATTATTAAGCGTGTCGTACCGACCTCTCCTGCTTGAAGAGGTTTTTTAGTTTAAGTATGACGAGCCTCAGCTTATGGCTCTTAATGCATAACGAGCCCAAGTTGAGGCTCAAAAGAAAGTTTGTGGTCTCGGTGAATCTGTTGATCCGCACGCATTCGGTATTGACACACAAGCCCTTAGCAAAGTAAAGAAAGATAATGAATAATGAAGTATAAAATGAGCATAATCGGTTCATGCATTGTCCACTTTATGCCCTAGATACAGTTATAGTATGTTTCTCTATTACAAGATATGTTATGTTCACATGGTATGCATTCTGAGTTATGCTACATGATATGGTTCCATGTTTTGTGTGAATGTGTGACATGAATGACAGTTTTTTAAGTATGCCTGTTAGTATGGCTTATGTTTTTAAACATGTTCTGCAGATGACATGTTGTACTTACTGAACGTAAAGCTCACAGTATATGTTCATGCTGTTGGTAAGAGACCTACAAGTTAGACACTGATAGACGATGACGGCGGCAGAGGCTGGTGTAAGGGTTGAGTTTATGGATATCACCACCCGTGTTAACTTCCACACGATATTGAAAAATCAATCTCATATTTTGAGCAGTCTAATGGTTTTAAGTATGTACATATATTAACCCCAGTTATATTCATATTTTCATATGTTTGTAAGTATAAGTATGTACGTAAATAATAAAATGTACTATTTAAAAAATCCTCATTTTTACAATATTAGGAAATAATTTTCGAGTAATTTAAATAACAATAGTTTTCAGTAGTGGTGGTCTAGGGTCGCCAGAATGGTTCGGGTCGCCACAATTTGGTATCAAAGAAAACTATAAGATAAATAGTTTCAAGCAAGTTAAGTAAGTTTTAAGTGACAGTTCGGGGCCACTAGGGCTTCGGTATGTCACATAGAGTTGGTCAAGGATTATGATTGTGATATCCTATACCTTTTAGGAAAGGCCAACAAGGTAGCCGATGCGTTGAGCTGAAAGCATTCCACTTCACTTATGGCTATCAGTGCCTTGTCAAAAGCTCTACAGAGGGATTTGTGTAGGAGCGAGATCGAGATTCTGACAGGGAAATTGTCTAACATGACCCTCCAATCGACACTCCTAGATGATATCAAGGCTGGTCAAGAACTCAATTTATCCCTAGTCAAGTCCAGAAAAGAAGCTACGAAAGACAAAAGTTCAGAGTTTAGAGTCTCTAAGGACAGCATACTCTACTACAGGGATAGGGTATGTGTTTCAAAGGATGAAGAGCTCAATAAACAAATCCTTTCGGAAGCTCGTGAGACGCCATACTCTATACATCCAGGAGCGAATAAGATGTACAAGGACCTGAAAAGAAGTTTTTGATAGTCGGGAATAAAGAATGACATCGCTGAGTTTGTAGCCAGATTCCTTAGGTGTTAGAAGGTTATGGTAGAACACCAACACCTGGCAGGAGAATTGTAGAAGATTGAGCTGCCCAATTGGAAATAGGACTAGATTACAATGGACTTCATAGTCAGACTGCCGAGGACATGCAACGACAATGATGCAATCTAGGTGATCGTGGATAGACTGACGAAATCAGCCAGATTTCTAGCGATAAAAGTTAGTTACTTAGTGGAACGACTAGTAGAAATCTATATGGCTCAGATCGTAAGACTGCAAGAAGTGCCAAAGTCGATCATCTCAGATCGTGACGGACGCTCCACCTCCAGATTCTGGTAAAGCGTTCAGGCTGTATTATGGTCCAAGTTAAAGTTCAGCACAGTACTCCATCTCAGATCGATGGTCAGTCTGAGAGGACCATGCAGATGTTAGAAGACATGTTGAGAGCCTACATCCTAGACTTTATGGGAAACTGGGATTAGAAGCTACCCCTGATTGAGTTCTCGTACAACAACAGCTGCCACTCCTCGATCATAATGGCACCTTACGAGGCACTTTATGGAAGGAAATGCAGATCCTCGGTTCATTGAAACGAGACCAGAGAAAAACAACTAATTAGCATAGACTTCATCACGAATATAATGGCAGATGTGAAGCTGATACGAGAGAGGTTAGATACAGCGCATAGTCGTCAGAAGAGTTTTGTAGATAAGCACCGTAGACCCCTTAAGTTTCAAGAAGGAGATTCAGTCTTTCTAAAGGTGTTACCCATGAAAGGGGTGATGTGCTTTGGAAATGTGGCGACCCACCCTGCTTAGAGGCTGACAAAACCATCACGGTTGAGTTCTGAAGCTAACTATGATAGACTGCTACCTCATTGGGTCATCGGCAACATACTTAAACTCACTTACTTTTATACCTTTAAACTTTGTCATTTTAACTTTCCATTTTAATCGTGAGAATAGGGAATAAAATTTTTTTCTGTGAAATTAAACTTTGAAAACTGTGTCGTCGTAAAACATTTACTATAATAAACATTTACATTATCATAACTTGATATACATCATAAAACATCATTTCGACATCCATTTCAATACTATTTTTAAACAACTCAGTGGAAGACTCATAGTAGTACCATAACCCTCACCTAGTCCCTTGGCATATGTAGATCTCATTCGTCATCCATCACTTGTCTTATCATCGCACAGGTTGCTTACCTACAACATAAACAAACTTATGAGCTATAGGCTCAGTAAGTTTAAACATACATATATGACATATAAATACTCGTACCATATAGTACGAAGCATATCTGATACCAACTGTGGTATCCGAAAATTAAAGTAACATATATCATACATTGCTTTAAACTTTCATACTTAAACATACTTTAACATCGTGAACATACTTTCATACTTAACATACTTTAACATCTTGAACATACTTTCATACTTAAAATACTTTACATCATAAACATATCATATTTTAAACATAGCATACTTAACATATGCTTAAATATCGTAAACATAACATACTTAACATAAAGCTATGTTCATAGCACAGAGCATCAAACATAGAGTTAGTGCATATTATGCTCCTTTATTTTCATTCTTTCATTTTCGTTGTTCATTTTTCCTTTCATAACGTTTCATTCTTTTCCTTTCTTTACTTTACTTTACTTTACTTTACTTTTGTAATGACCCCTATGTTCATGAAACCTAATTACTATGTAATAAGTAATTAAGTTAATGAATATAGTATAGTTTTCTAGTTTGAATAAATTACATGGCAAAGAAACATTTAATTACTATTCATGCAATGAAAGGGGTAATCGAGAGTGAGATCGGTTCACCTTATTACATGTGAGTGTACGTATGAGACACGCAGTATCAAGAAACAAGTCTAGACGACCATTTCTTGACCCAGAATTAATGAGCTAGTCATCAATATGCTCAGACTAGTTATCTAAGCACAATAGTGAAATTTTACCTGATAAATATGTCGTATCGAGAAAATGGTCGAGATGATGTTTTCTTGACATAAAACTGATATATTTATAGTCAGTATGCTCAATTTAGTTAATTAAGCATAAAACATAAAATTCTGTTTGAGAGATATGCAGTATCGAGAAAGGGGTCAAGATGACCTTTTCTCAGTTCGAAACTGATATATTTAAACTCAGAACGCTCATAAATGATCAATTGAGCACAAAAGGTGATTTCCGGGTCAGGATCACACAGATTCAGAAAAACTGGCCCAGATGACCTCAGATGGACGTAAAACTGATAAATTTGAAATCAACACGTCCAAATTAGTCAGGATAGCCTGTGTTGGAAATTTTACACAAAAAAGTTACGCCATGCATGTGCAGTGTTAACACAGTCTAAGACACAACCACAATACTGTAAATGAATAGTAAATAGGCACAGTATGGGCTCATAGGTACTACAACCCAACCAGGAATGAATAGAATAAGAATCAGATCAAGAGAATCTATTTTCAGTCAAGGTTTAGAACACAGCCGAAAAAGGACCGAATACCGTCCGAGGAAATTAGATTGCGAAGAGAAGCTTTCACAGATGAAATTTTTCCCTCAAAGACCATGACAATGGACAGCCAAACAAAGCCCTAGGAGACAATGTGGAAAAGTTTACCTTAAAACAAGGAAACATGCCTTGTAAGCTTTTGAATAAAAAGTGCAAAAGGTGTAGACAAACACTAGTGACTTTAGCAAGGCATTCAATGCAATTTTGGGCTCTTTTTCTTCATGTCCCCCTCGTTTGTAGGCAGCAAGTAGCACAACTTTGTCCCCTAGATTAGCTAAGGTTTGGCTTAATTAAGTTGACTTAGAATTGATTAAACTTGCTTAGCATTTGTCTATAAATATGTGTGCATGGCCTTAGACTCCATTTTCCTTTTTTTGCACACCAAAACACCAAACATTTTCTCTCCCTTCTCTTCAGCCAAAACCGACCCCTCCCTCAGCCAAAAATATACCAAAAACTCAGCCAAAAACTTAACAAAAATCAGCCCAACGGTGCTTCAGATTGAGCCACTCTTCAAGACCACTTTGAGGTAAATTGCTAGGACACTTTCCTTTGTGATTTTAGTTGTTCATTAGCTTGACAATAAAAGAAAATTTTTGTGTTTCTCTATAGTTCCAGCTGACCCCTTTGTTTACCTTAGTCCACATGAAATTTTGGTCCCAAGCCTCAGTTCGGTTATGCTAGGTTCAAAGCATACTAAGGTAAAAATCTGAAAACCCCTCCTTTTTGTGGTTTAGTTCTTTTTAAGTTTTGAGATCAAAGAGATTTATTGTGTATTTCAAGCAATGGGTTGTAATAAGTTTATTTTGAGCCCTTAGCATTTTGTATTTATGTTTTTGTACTTGTGTGGTTGTGAATTAAGTTTTTGTGGATGGTTGATTATATGAACATTTTAGGGTTTGGCTAGAAACCAAACCTATCCCAGATTTTAGCCATAGATTTATGAATTTTTGAGCATGTTCCTTATGGATTTTGAGATTTTGTAAAACACAAAAGCTTTAGAAAATTTTGTTACGGTCATTTTTATGTCAAATAGCCTTCGGTTAAAAATGACAGAAAGATAGGTTTTCGGAGCAGTTTATAACTAGAGTTGTTCAAAACTAGGACTGAAACTTGGGGAAAGGAGACAGTCTTGGGTTTTTATAAAAATGAGCAAGTTAAATTCCGAACCGGATCTTGGGCTCAACACAAAATTTTTAGATCTCGTAAAAAAATAAAAGATGACTTGCGCAAGTTTTGAAAATTCGGCCGTTTAGGGCCCCAATCAAAACAGTTTTTAAATAACCAAAAAACTGGTAAATTTTCTAAAACGGGTATAGTTTTAGCCAAGGGTTTGCTAGGTTTAGGACCCATTAGAGTTTGAATTAAGCTCTAAGGTGAACACAGAAGTTGTTCATCTTGTCGAGGACTAAAAATATCATGTTCGCCAAGTTTGCAAATTCAATCGTTTAAAAAGAGTTACAAACAATTTTTTGAAAAAGGGTTCAAAAACCCCTTTATCAAATGAATACCGAAATGTGTTCTTTTTAAACAAGAAAATAGTTTTAAGAAAAACACCCTCACCTTTTAATGGGGTGCCAGGGAAATCGTGTTCAAAACCTAAGAAAAGGATTTCACAAAACGAAGGATATTTTTCAGAAATAAGTTTTAAATCGGTAAAGAGAACCCGATAGATTATACAATCATCATGCAAGATAACCAAGTAGATAACTAGCACGATTAGATATAAATCCCATACGTGTGGTAACTGGTTAGTTGACTAGCCGGTTAACTAATCAAACCCGAGATAGGAAGAGGTAGAGCGACGTTACTTAATTTATTAGGTAAATAAATTAATTAACCACGATTAGAAATTAGGAAATCAAACTCTCAAGTGGATAGCAATTAGTACCGATAAAGATCGGTACCACATAACGATAGGATTTTAATTAGCCACTAATGACCATAGTGACCTAAGAGTAAGTTTTAATGGGAATGCAATATGATTACAGGTAGGGACCTATAATTTGTCGAGGTGAGGTACAATCTGCCTGCAGATCAGGCAAGTACAACTCTGCCTACAGCATGAATGAAATGAGTTTAAACTATTATTTTCAGTCTATGTTAAGTATGCAAATTGTATATGTTGGTTACATAATTCATAATCATGATAGATTAATGAACAATATATGTTAGATGCCATTACATCCCTATCACACATGATTAGTGGATAGCCTAGTAGTGTTAGGAAATGCCCTAAGTATTAGAGACATTTTGATGTATTCATTTTGAACTGGATAATAAAATTATACATAGAGGTTATTCATTACATTGCTATCTGTCCTCGTCTTATTTACATGTTAAAGTAAATGTAAGCAAATATGGCTCACTAACTGCTTGTGTTAAAACTGTTAGAACGTTGCATGCAATGGACTTTTGTATGCGAGAAGACAATGTTCTAAAGTTAGCAGTCTAAATTATGGTCTGTAGTCTATGGGGTTAGACCGAGCATCTAACTCATGTTAAAACTATTATGTTGTCTAAAGCCTTAGAGGGGACGGTTTGTCTTGACTGTCTGGTGCTGGACTCCCAAGTAGAGACATGGATATGTTACTCGGTGGTGACATATTAGACCGGGTCTAAAGCGTGATTGATCTACGTAGTCCGCTATGAGTGGATCAATCTGCTTTTGACGTTCATTGTGCAATAACCTTAATCCTGAGTAAATGAACTACTTCATGTATATGACTTGTGTACTTTGATGTTCCAATGGCTAAAGCGTCTCAGAGGTAGTAAGCTTATAGACCGGTTCGTTGGGTGCATGACTTGTATACGATGAAGGGTTTGTTTGCAGATATCGGAATCATAGCTCTGAGGAGTTAAAGGTATCCTCTTAAAGGCATTATACTGAATGTGAAAATGGACAAGGGCTTGGGTCGTCTGCTGGGCGGATGACTTCTTATTCACATATGGTGAATAATCATTTTCTTGATTCGGTAGTATAATGGAACTTTAAGATAGCCTGATCAGTAGGATTAAACGGACTTTGACCTAAGGCTGATCATGGATATCATATGAGGGTTTTGCATATATGACAAGGTCATTGGATGGTAGCTCGTCACAGGCTTACGTAATACGGTATATAATTGGGAGTTCAGTTTCAGGTTTATAGTGGTGTGACTCTGAAATTAGTGATCATATGATTGAGTTGTTCAGTACAGAATGATGATCATATGGAATCACGGGAGCCCGATTATATATGTCCAATCAGTCCCTCTACTAGCTCCACATAATTCCTTAACGTTTGGCAAATTGATTTGTGTATGCTATTGGCTAGTTTATTATGCATGGATGGTGATGACACAGGATTAGGATGGTAGACAAGATTCTCTCCGATTGGATTCAGATTTTGTTTTGGATAATAGAGTACACAATTATTCGAACTCCAAATAAAGTTGCCATGATTTTATTTGAGATTGGATTGGAGTTGTAGAAAATTATCCATGAGAACAAGAATATGAAACACAACCGTTTTGTGGAATTTGAAATTTGAATTTTGAAATTTGAATTTTGAATTTTGAATTTTGAAATTTGAATTTTGAATTTGAAATTTCAATTTGAAATTTGAATTTGAAATTCGAATTTGAAATTTGAATTTGAAATTTAAATTTGAAATTTGAAATTTGAAATTTGAAATTTGAATTTGAAATTTGAATTTGAAATTTGAAATTCAAATTTTGAATCACAGTCCAAGTAGGATTCGAATTTGTTGTGGAAAATCCACAAGGTTTGAAATTCGAATTTGAGTTGGATTTGGAGAGGATAATCTTGTTGGAATCCTACTTGAATTTTGAATCCAAATCCCAACAAAAGTGGGTGAATTTTTTGAGGATAATCCTCAATGGAAAATTCGGTTTTTTGTGGATAAGATTCAAGGGAAAATTCAAGTTTCAATCCTAGTTGAATTTGGATTCTCTCCTTCCCTAAAAGTGGCCGAAATTTTGGAGCCTTAATCCTAAGAAATTCGGTTATTTTTGGATAAGGTTGAGATGAGATTCAAGCTTGAAAATCCTAGTGGAATTTTGATTCTTCCTTATCCTAAAAGTGGCCGAAAATTTGGAGAAGATTTTCTCCTAAAGATTTCGGATTTTTTGGTTGAAAAAGGGAGATAAAATTCTAGTTAAAATCTTGTTTAGATTTGGATTGGATTTATCCTAGAAAAACCGAATTTAATTGTTAGGATTATCCTATGAAAAATTCGGATTTTTGGTTAAAGATAAGGGAGAAAATCTTTTCCTAGTCCAATTCGAATTCAGAGAATCACCTCATGCAGGTCTATAAATAGAGATCCTGCCACTCCAGTTCTCTCAGACCACAGACTCTCAGGTGAGCAGGCTTATTGTTGCACAACTCATCGTGACAATAAAGTTCTTTAGAGATCTGGGTGGTCGGAAGAAGACTAGCAGTGCTAGCATATCGATCGAGGTTCAGAGTGCCCACACACTCTGCCATTCGGGAATTAGAGAATAGTAGAGAAGGCTAGTTGGTTGAAGCCTCTGGTCATTCTCCTTCTGCAAGATTGGCGTCCTTGAGGTATGAGTTTTAATAGTTGTTGGTTTATTGTATATGGCATCATGAGATATTTAACGATCTAAAAAATTTTATTGTTCCGCTGCGCCACTCTGATACGTTTTTACCGATTTATTTTCCTACAATTGGTATCAGAGCCATCTCATGACTATGCCATGTACATAAATTAGACAATTACTTAGTCTTTTTATTTATGTATGGATTTGATATTTAGAGAGTGGCATTCTAGGGTTCCTTTATGTTGTTATCATGTATTATGTATAAAGTATGTGGTTATTTTAATTTTTTGAATTATTATAAGCATGCTTGTTTATGCCGGTTATGGTTCCTTAGAATTTAGAAAAATTGTATCTAGGAATTTTTATGTAACCATGGGAGCAGTTTATTAACACTGTAATTTTCCCATGGAATTTAATTTCTGTCTCTTAGAATTTTTATGGTTAGAATTTTTTGTACACCGGAAACGGTTTAGAAAATTTTATGTAATTATTCTTGGAGGAGATTGAAGATTGAAGACCGTAATTTATTTTTCCCAAAAGTTAAATTTGATTTAAAGGTTGAAATTTTGATTGTGTGGAAAATTTCAATTTAATTGGGATTCAAATTAATTTTTGGAGATCCTAATAGGTAAATTGGAATATGACACGAAAATCGAGACACGACCCCTCGGGATAGGCCGACGGGCCTTGGTGGGGCTGCAGCCCCTACCCTTTGGCAGGATGGGGCTGCGGCAGCCCCTGTGCAGGCCCACACCACCCACGGCCGTAGGCTCTGCCTGCAGCCGAGGGTGGCGCAGCCTGCCCAAGGCTGGCCGCAGCCTGGGCATGCAGCCACTGGCTGCAGGCGCTGCCTGCAGCCTGTCGGCTGCTGCGCCCAGCCTGGGCGTGCAGCCTGGCGCTGCAGGCTTAGCCTGCAGCCCGGCAGGGCTGCACAAGGGGCGGCCGTGGGCTGCCAGCCCCTCCGGGGTTGGTGGCTGCCCACGGCGGCTGCCGCCTACAGGGGCGGCGGTCCGACGGTCCAAAAATCAGAAAATTTTGTTTTTAAAATTTGAGATTTAATTTTAAATCATGTTTAAAAATATGTAATTAAAAATTTGAAATTTTTGAAATTACATATTATTACACATGATGTTTTAAAATTGTTTAAAATTCAAATTTGAAATTTAAGTTTGAAATTCGAATTTGGAATTTGAATTTGAAATTTAAATTTTTGGGAGATTTAAATTTTAAATAATTCTTAGGATGAGAAATAAATGGAGAGGCTACATAAAGATGGATACAAGAAGACAGAACAAAATTCAAGACCCAAAGAATGCTTTGGATGGAATTTTGTAATCTTTATTTTCTTTGTTCTAGGATGGAACCATGGCTTGATTATTCTGTCAATTATTTTTCTGTGATATGTCATGGATGTATAAATATGTATTGATGGATGTTTTGTATGCATATTTGATAACATGTCATATAGGATAGGTGAGTGCCGCTCATACTATATTGATCATACATAATTTGTCAAAACTTCCATGTTTTTCAAAATATTGAGTGGGAGAGGGTTTCAAACAAAACCCACGGCCTCCATTGTTGATCCATATGTGAAAGCATGGTAATGCCTCGCGTCAGTTCTGACCTGACCACACCCCTCGGTAGGTGTCTACCGCCGCCGGTATACTAGATTGGATCTCCTATGTGGAAAACGTGTTCGGGTGCGATCCTATACATGACCACCCCTCGGTGGCTTGGTAGGACGTGGATCGGGCTACGTAAACAATGGTTGTACACTCAAGACTCGTTTAGTTATTAACCTTCCCTAGAAGCTCTGTTAACTAAACTGGTGGTGAAATAAGCGGTTATTAATATATGTCTTAACCTTGGAGGATTTAAGGTAACATATATTAATTGGACGGGGTCCATGTTCCGGCTATTTGTTCTCATGACCACCCCTCGGTGGCTTGGGGCAATAGGTGCTGAGAATTACCGTTGCAATGCTACATGTTTTTTCAAGTTTCATGTAGGAACATACTTGTATGTTTTTATTTGCTAAATTATCTGTATATTTGCTTGGGCTTTGTAATGATGTCTAGTATAATTTTATTTCAGTTCAAAATGTCACCGACACCCCTCATTTCGATACTTACTGAAAATAAGTTGAATGGCGATAATTATAAAGACTGGAAAAGAAATCTATTAATAGTTCTCAGCTGCGAGAGACACAAGTTCGTACTAGACGAACCATGCCCACCTGGGCCCAAACCTGACACACCACTTGAGGAGGTCCCGGTTGCCTATAATCGTTGGAGAGAATCCAATGAGATAGCTCGATGCTACATCCTTGCTAGCATGACGAGTGCTTTACAAAAGCAGCATGAGACTTATCAAGTTGCTGGGGAGATCATGGAAAATCTGGAGGACATGTTCGGAGGCCAAGAAAAATTGGCTCGACAGTCCGCTATCACCAGCATTATGAACTCTAAGCAAAAGGCGGGTGCTCCGGTGAAGGACCATATGATCACTCTAATGGGATTCTTCGCTGAGGCTGCCGAGAATGGTGCTGAGTTGGACTATAACACCCAGATCGAAATGGTGTTCAAGACTCTATCTAAAGATTTTGTGGGGTTTAAGGCCGCTTACAATCTGGCGACAAAGGAGTTAGGACTTACCGAGCTCATGAAGCAACTACAGGCTTATGAGCGGATGATCAGGGATGAGGATACGGTCCGACCTAAAGGAGAGGCCAATTTGGCAGAATCTTCCAACCTCTCACGGAAGAGGAAGAGGCCAAATAAGAAGCAAGTGGCTTCCAGTTCTTCTAATCCTCCTGTCTCGGACGGGAAGAAGAAGAAGAAGAACAAGAAGCCAAAGGACCCTAAAAAGTCCAAATGCTTCCACTGTGGGAAGGTAGGTCACTTCAAGAAGGCTTGCCGGGAATTCCTAGCCTCCAAGGGCAAGGAAGGTAAGGAACTTCATTACTTAGAAGCGTGTTTGGTGGAAGAATCGAAAGACACATGGGTCATTGATTCGGGCGCCACTAATCATGTTTGTGTTTCTATGCAGGGGTTCGTGGAAACGAGAAGTCTACATGATAGGAGCCTCTCGTTGCGGACTGGAGATGGTAGCTTTGTGGTGGCTGAGGCAGTGGGAGACGTTCATCTTTATTTTGATCAATTTAGGTTTATTTTATTGAAAGACTGTTTTTATGTTCCTAATTTTAGGAGGAACCTTATATCGGTAGCTTGTTTAATAAAGGATTCTTATTCAGTTTCTTTTAGTAAAAGAGTTGATATTCGTAGAAATAAGTCTTTTATCTATTCTGGATGGATGGATGGAAACCTATATTTGATCAGACCAAAGATGTACTCACCGCTTGACACTGAATTAATTGATAACTCTAAAAGGTTGAAAGTTTCTCACTCTAACAAGGCGTATCTTTGGCATTTAAGACTTGGTCATATTAATCAGGATAGGATTCAAAGATTGGTGAAAGACGGTCCTCTGGAATCTCTGGAGGAGGTACGACTTCCCCAATGTGAGTCTTGTCTAGAGGGTAAGATGACTAAGAGGTCTTTTGGAGCTAAGGGTACAAGGGCACAGGAGCTCTTAGAAATTGTGCACACTGACGTATGTGGCCCCATGAACGTCACAGCACGAGGAGGGTTCGAGTACTATGTCTCTTTCATAGATGATTACTCGAGGTATGGATATGTGTATCTGATGCACCGCAAGAGCGAAACCTTTGATAAATTCAAAGAGTATCGTGCGGAAGTGGAAAAGCAATTGGATAAATCCATAAAGACACTTCGATCTGATCGAGGTGGCGGATACCTCTCTGATGAATTTCTAGGACATCTTGTAGAGAAAGGGATATTATCCCAATTGACTGCACCTGGTACTCCACAACAGAATGGTGTAGCTGAAAGGAGAAACAGGACCTTATTGGATATGGTACGGTCCATGATGAGTTACTCAACGCTGCCATTATCATTTTGGGGACATGCTTTACAAACGGCGTGCTATATTCTGAACCAGGTTCCGAGCAAATCAATTCCTAGAACTCCGTATGAATTGTGGCATGGCAGGAAGCCCTCCCTTGGACATATGAGAATATGGGGCTGCCCGGCACATGTACTGGATGGGGATGCGAAGAAGTTGGAACCAAGATCAGAATTGTGCATGTTTGTAGGGTATCCAAAGGGAACTAAAGGAGGTCTGTTCTATAACCCGAAGGAACAAAAGGTCACTGTCTCAACCCATGCGACATTCTTGGAGGAAAGTCACATGAATGACTTTCAGCCTCGAAGCAAAGTGGTGCTAGAGGAGTTATCGGGTGAAAGAACTGCTCCACAGATTTCGGTCTTGGACGTAAGTCTGAGTTCCAGTGAAAGACCTGCAGACGATCAACAATTTAGGGTGCCTCGTCGTAGTGGGAGGGTTTCTAAGAAACCTAATTTCTTTATGTATGATGCTGAGGTATACCAGGCCGAGGCTCATGAGCATGAGGAAGATCCGGTCACATATGATGAAACTATAAAGGATGTTGATTCTAGATCTTGGAAACAGGCTATGAACAATGAGATGGATTCTATGAAATCCAACTCTGTTTGGGAACTTGTAGATTTGCCGGATGGGATAAAACCCATTGGATGCAAATGGGTCTACAAAAGAAAGAAGGATGCGGAAGGGAGAGTGGAAACTTTCAAAGCTAGACTGGTGGCAAAGGGATACATGCAAAAGGCTGGAATCGATTATGAGGAAACCTTTTCGCCTGTTGCTATGCTGAAGTCTATCCGTATTCTTCTGTCCATTGCTGCGGCTCTCGATTACGAGATCTGACAAATGGATGTCAAGACGGCATTCTTGAATGGCCATCTTGAAGAGTGTATCTATATGATACAGCCCGAAGGGTTCGTAGCAAAAGGCCAAGATAAGAAAGTCTGCAAGTTGCTTAGATCCATTTATGGATTAAAGCAGGCATCCCACTCATGGAACCAGAGGTTTGATCAAGCGATTAAGACATTTGGTTTTGAGCAGAACGTTGATGAACCTTGTGTTTATAAACGTATTAAGGATGGAAAAGTGGTCTTTCTGATACTCTATGTCGATGATATACTACTCATTGGGAATGATGTAGGGAACTTATCATCGGTCAAGCTTTGGTTACACCAACAGTTTGACATGAAGGACTTGGGAGAAGCTAATTATATTCTAGGCATTCGTCTCTTCAGAGATCGAAAGAACAAAATGATAGCATTATCCCAAGCTTCATACATAGATAAAATAATTGACAAATATACAATGCTAGAGGCAAAGAAAGGCTCGCAACCTTCTATTGCCGGTTTAACTCTTTCATTGGATGACTGTCCCAAGACATCGGAAGAAAGAGAGCGTATGAGTAAGGTCCCTTATGCATCCGCTATGGGTAGCCTTATGTACGCTATGCTTTGCACTTGCCCGGACTTATGTTTTGCAGTAGGTATGGTGAGTCGATATCAAGCGAATCCTGGAACCAAGCACTGGCAAGCAGTAAAGCATATACTCAAGTATCTTAAGAGAACGAGGGATTATATGCTAGTGTATTCTGGAGGGGACCTAACACCCGTAGGATACACGGACTCAGACTTCCAGACTTGTAAGGATTCGAGGAAATCGACATCTGAATCAGTGTTTTTACTCGGAGGAGGCGCCATTGTGTGGAGGAGCGTGAAGCAGGGCTGCACAGCTGACTCTACTATGGAGGCTGAGTATGTGGCTGCGGCTGAGGCATCTAAAGAAGCGGTTTGGCTCCGCAAGTTCTTTAGAGACCTTGAGGTCATTCCGGGTGTTGACAAGCCTATCACACTTTACTGTGATAATACAGGGGCTATTGCCAACACAAGAGAATCTCGGCACCACAAGAGGACCAAGCACATAGATCGGAGGTATCACATTATTAGAGGGCATGTGGAGACAGGACAAGTGGATGTATGTAAGATCGCGTCCGAGGACAACATCGCTGATTCCTTTACTAAGACTTTGGTAGCTAGAAGCTTTGAGAGGCATGTAGAGGCGACGGGGATGCGTAACATGGCACATCTGCTGGCTTAGGGCAAGTGGGAGATTGTTAGGAAATGCCCTAAGTATTAGAGACATTTTGATGTATTCATTTTGAACTGGATAATAAAATTATACATAGAGGTTATTCATTACATTGCTATCTGTCCTCGTCTTATTTACATGTTAAAGTAAATGTAAGCAAATATGGCTCACTGACTGCTTGTGTTAAAACTGTTAGAACGTTGCATGCAATGGACTTTTGTATGCGAGAAGACAATGTTCTAAAGTTAGCAGTCTAAATTATGGTCTGTAGTCTATGGGGTTAGACCGAGCATCTAACTCATGTTAAGACTATTATGTTGTCTAAAGCCTTAGAGGGGACGGTTTGTCTTGACTGTCTGGAGCTGGACTCCCAAGTAGAGACATGGATATGTTACTCGGTGGTGACATATTAGACCGGGTCTAAAGCGTGATTGATCTACGTAGTCTGCTATGAGTGGATCAATCTGCTTTTGACGTTCATTGTGCAATAACCTTAATCCTGAGTAAATGAACTACTTCATGTATATGACTTGTATACTTTGATGTTCCAATGGCTAAAGCGTCTCAGAGGTAGTAAGCTTATAGACCTGTTCGTTGGGTGCATGACTTGTATACGATGAAGGGTTTGTTTGTAGATATCGGAATCATAGCTCTGAGGAGTTAAAGGTATCCTCTTAAAGGCATTATACTGAATGTGAAAATGGACAAGGGCTTGGGTCGTCTGCTGGGCGGATGACTTCTTATTCACATATGGTGAATAATCATTTTCTTGATTCGGTAGTATAATGGAACTTTAAGATAGCCTGATCAGTAGGATTAAACGGACTTTGACCTAAGGCTGATCATGGATATCATATGAGGGTTTTGCATATATGACAAGGTCATTGGATGGTAGCTCGTCACAGGCTTACGTAATACGGTATATAATTGGGAGTTCAGTTTCAGGTTTATAGTGGTGTGACTCTGAAATTAGTGATCATATGATTGAGTTGTTCGGTACAGAATGATGATCATATGGAATCACGGGAGCCCGATTATATATGTCCAATCAGTCCCTCTACTAGCTCCACATAATTCCTTAACGTTTGGCAAATTGATTTGTGTATGCTATTGGCTAGTTTATTATGCATGGATGGTGATGACACAGGATTAGGATGGTAGACAAGATTCTCTCCGGTTGGATTCAGATTTTGTTTTGGATAATAGAGTACACAATTATTCGAACTCCAAATAAAGTTGCCATGATTTTATTTGAGATTGGATTGGAGTTGTAGAAAATTATCCATGAGAACAAGAATATGAAACACAACCGTTTTGTGGAATTTGAAATTTGAATTTTGAAATTTGAAATTTGAAATTTGAAATTTGAAATTTGAATTTGAAATTTAAATTTGAAATTCGAATTTTGAATTTGAAATTTAAATTTGAAATTCGAATTTGAAATTTGAATTTTGAAATTCGAATTTGAAATTTGAATTTTGAAATTCGAATTTGAAATTTGAAATTTGAAATTTGAAATTTGAAATTTGAAATTTGAATTTGAAATTTGAATTTGAAATTTGAAATTCAAATTTTGAATCACAGTCCAAGTAGGATTCGAATTTATTGTGGAAAATCCACAAGGTTTGAAATTCGAATTTGAGTTGGATTTGGAGAGGATAATCTTGTTGGAATCCTACTTGAATTTTGAATCCAAATCCCAACAAAAGTGGGCAAATTTTTTGAGGATAATCCTCAATGGAAAATTCGGTTTTTTGTGGATAAGATTCAAGGGAAAATTCAAGTTTCAATCCTAGTTGAATTTGGATTCCCTCTTTCCCTAAAAGTGGCCGAAATTTTGGAGCCTTAATCCTAGGAAATTCGGTTATTTTTGGATAAGGTTGAGATGAGATTCAAGCTTGAAAATCCTAGTGGAATTTTGATTCTTCCTTATCCTAAAAGTGGCCGAAAATTTGGAGAAGATTTTCTCCTAAAGATTTCGGATTTTTTGGTTGAAAAAGGGAGATAAAATTCTAATTAAAATCTTGTTTAGATTTGGATTGGATTTATCCTAGAAAAACCGAATTTAATTGTTAGGATTATCCTATGAAAAATTCGGATTTTTGGTTAAAGATAAGGGAGAAAATCTTTTCCTAGTCCAATTCGAATTCAGAGAATCACCTCATGCAGGTCTATAAATAGAGGTCCTGCCACTCCAGTTCTCTCAGACCACAGACTCTCAGGTGAGCAGGCTTATTGTTGCACAGCTCATCGTGACAATAAAGTTCTTTAGAGATCTGGGTGGTCGGAAGAAGACTAGCAGTGCTAGCATACCGATCGAGGTTCAGAGTGCCCACACACTCAGCCATTCGGGAATTGGAGAATAGTAGAGAAGGCTAGTTGGTTGAAGCCTCCGGTCATTCTCCTCCTGCAAGATTGGCGTCCTTGAGGTATGGGTTTTAATTGTTGTTGGTTTATTGTATATGACATCATGAGATATTTAACGATCTAAAAAATTTTATTGTTCCGCTGCGCCACTCTGATACGTTTTTACCGATTTATTTTCCTACAAGTAGAGCATATGGCATGATCAAATACATAATTGGGCAAAATAGAATAAAGGTGTTAGTAAAATGGGCCAAGCCCCATAAAGTATATCCATAACGGGCCAAGGCCCATAATCACGGTGAATCCGACGATCCGTGAACAGTGGTACTGACAGCAAGGCCCTTCAGATAAGAAAAAATAATGAATAATGAAGCATAAAATGAGCATAATCGGTTCATGCATTGCTCACGATATGCCCTAGCTATAGTTACAGTATGCTTCCAGTTATAATGTTGATATGCATTCAGTTTTGTATGATGTTTTAGTTATGTATTCAGTTATGTGAAATGTTTCAGTGCATAATACATGTTGTGTGTACATGATATGCTTATATGTTTTAAGTATGACCTAAGTTTTAAACACATTTTGTGGATAGAACGTTGTACTTGTTGGGTGTAAATCTCACAACGTATGTTCATATTGTAGGTAAGCAACCTATGGCCCAAACTTCGATGGAGGTGACAGCGGCAGAGGTGGATGTAAGGATGAGGTAGTAGATACCACCACCAGTGTTAATTTCCACTCAGTATTAAGCAGTCGTTTTATTTTTAAGAACTGAACTTATATTAAGTGGCAACTAGTTTAGTAAATTCATGAGTATGTATTTATGTTTGAACCTCAGTTATATTCAAACCTTTGGGTATCTGTAAAGCATATACATGTATTTACATTAATAGTAAAACATACGTATTCAAAAAAAAATCCCTAAAATTATAGTATTAAAGTAATAAGTTTGAGTAATAGTTTTCAAGTAAGTTAATTAACAGTAGTTTTCAAGTGACGTTCCGGGGATGCCAGAGTCTCGGGGCGCCACAACTTTCACTTATGGGCCCATAGTTGGTCGTACCTAATACGTGTAGACCAATGAGGGGAGTGGGAGCGACCCACTAACCTACCTCAAGGTCGAACTTTAACTGTTAACTACCATACCTTCGGGGTAGCACCTTTAAGCCTTTAAATACTACACCGTCAGGGTAGCACCACATTTTGTGGAGACATTAAACTATCACACCTTCGAGGTAGCACCATACTAAGTGGAGGCCTTGAACATAGAACCTCACTCTGGGGAGGCCAGTACGCCAACCTTTAAATCTTAAGTCTTATAATCTTGCTTATCTTTCTCTTTCTTTATCTTATCTTTTCGTTCTTTCGTATGGTTCCAACTAGGTGCCATTCCCATTGCCCTTTGGTTCGGAACCCTTTACATTACTTTCTTTCTTTCATTTCTTTTCTTTTCATAAGCATTTCATAAATTATTTCTTTCTTAATGTAGTTTTCATAGTTTGTGTTATGTTGTCACACTTTAGTGCATATAGCACTCACATACATAACTTTCATATAACACATAAACATAGACATAACATGTCGATTCATGTTGCAATCAACTAAATGTTTGAACTTACAGATACTTTTGCTCGTATCTCCTTTCTTGCTTTCTTAGTCTGCAGATGTTCCTTCATCATGTCTGGAGCGGATCCTTGTAGCCAAAATAATAACGGTTATTTTATATCCTTATTTCATACATAAAGCTTAGTAAAAACGTAAAAATTCTACTTTTCATTTCTGAATCATGAACTTGGGGGTCTAATATCCCATTTATAACTTTTCTGCTAACTTTTGACAAAATTACCATTTTGTTCCTAACGGGATTTTTCATCATAACCTTACTTTTCTTTGATTTAAAACTTGGTTTTGGCTTTTAGAATCTTAATTAAGCCATTCTAAGTCCATTAGGGTCTTTTTCTATCATACCTGAAATTTTCAGTCAAAATGACCGTTTTGCCCCTGACGGGTCTTTGGGTCATATCATTTGCATTTTAATACTTAGACTAGATTTTCTAAGCCCAAAAATAATAAAATCAACTTTCTAGTCTTTATCGGGTCCTTACCGCTTTAATTGCCCTAAATTTTCTTACTTAGTTCACACCCGTCCTTTGGGTGGTACTATTCCTATATAGTGGTGGTTTTTCTTCGTTTTCTTAGATTTTGAGATTTCGAATGGGTGGTTTACAAATCCTCAAAATATCCATCCTTCTTTCCTGGACCTAGGTCACCGAGGGGGCTTAGGTTTCTATCCCGACCACAATTTTTTACCCCTCGTTTCCTAAAATACCCCTTTATGCCATTTTAAAAATTTTGGCAGTATTTTCACTTAATTTTTAGGTTCCCGATGCTTAGGAAACGCCTCAAAACCATCTAACCAATTCTAGTTTGCCACGTACTAAACCAGAGGCCTAATTTTTATGTAAAAACTCAAACTTTTAACGTAAAAATCTTCACATTTCACACATTTTCTTGTTTGATCATTTCTCATATCAATAATCTGTAATTAATATATAATCATTCTAATTAACAAATTGAGAAATGAAAGTGGTCGAGATCACTACCAAAGTCGTTCAACGACATCCAATGGGTAGGTTGACTCCAATTAGTAATCAAAAGAGCCGTTCGATCTCACGTGCACAAACTTTAATTCACTGTTCTACACATTTGAAATTCTGGTTGGCAAATCTAATGCCGCAGACGTGTCTAGAATGTCAAAAATAGGCCAAAGGGCCATCCTTCAAAATTTGGGATCCGGTCGTCGTTGACCGCTGTTGACCGATGTTGACCTGCTGTTGACCCGCATTGACCGGCGGCGGCATGGGCCAAGATTCATGCCATTTTGTAGATCTCAATGAGAAGAACCCAATTTCGATGTCAATTTACCAAATCGAAGCTCCCATCGTTGAAAATCAACCCTCTAATGGTGGACAATAGCGGCGAGCTCTGATCTCCACTATGCCGTTGTAGTTTCTTGAAATCGCCTTGGGGCTTTTGTTTCCTACCCTATTCTGAGCAGTTTAGGCTGGGCGATGTCGCTCACCTCTTCTGGAATCGACAAGTTCCATGACGACGTTGTGGCAGTAATGGCGAGCCTTCGGGCAACGCTATCCGGTGGCCATTAAGGTGAAACAAGACATGGGTTTTGTTATCCTCTTCACCACGAATCTATTGGGACTAGAATCATGTCGATTGGAGGTCAGACGACGAAGATATGGCATCAAAAAATTTTGTGCCTCCAGCGGAGATTCCATCGAGTCGACACATCATTTGACTCAGCTCGGCAAACCATTTGACTCAGCTCGGCAAGAGCTTTCCAACGAGACTGGCGATGTCGAAAACGGATGCTGTTTTCGGTTCATGGTTACTGGTCACTCACGGCGTGGGGGAAGAAAGAGAGAGAAAAGGAAAATGTGAGGCCTTTTTTGCAATTTCCCAATTTTTCCACCTTTATATACTTTTTTTTTGGGTGAAAATTTTAACATATGCCATACTGACTAATTTGGGCGTGCTGAACCTAAATATATCAGTTTTACATTCATTCGAGGTCATCTCGACCAGTTTTTCGATGCTACAATTTCTTGTCAAAAATTACTTTTTGTGCTCAATTGACTAATTTGAGTATGCTGATTCTAAATATATCAGTTTTATATCAAGAAAATATCATCTTGACCAATTTCTTGATACTGTATGTTTCAATTGACTAATTTGAGCATACTGATTCTAAATATATTAGTTTTATATCAAGAAAAGGTCTTCTTGACCAATTTCTTGATACTGTGTGTGACACACACACGTACACACATAAAATAACTATATTTCACATTTTAAACATGGAATTCATCGTGTACATTCTATGTACCATTTTTCTGAGAATGATAAAATTTCCCGGTTGTCACAGGAAAGAAGGGAAAGCTCAGTCCTAGGTACATATGACCCTTCAGGATAATCGAGAGAGTCAATAAGGTGGCTTATAAATTAGCGCTTCCTCCCGAGTTAGCTTCGGTGCACAACGTCTTTCACGTCTCGATGCTGAAGAAGTACATGCAAGACAGCTCCCATGTTTTGAGTCAAGAACCCATAGAAGTACACGCTGATCTGACTTACGAGGAGAAACCCATGCAGATCCTAGCCAGAAAAGAAAAGGTGCTGAGGAACCATATGGGAACGGGAAGAAGACATGAGAAGAGACTTCACGGAATTGTTCTAATTTTCAAGAACGAAAATTTTGTAAGGTGGGTAGGTTGTAATGACCACTATGTTCATGGAACCTAATTACTCTATAATAAGTAATTAAGTTAATAAATACAGTATAATTTTCTAGTTTGAATGAATTAAATGGGTAAAGAAACATTTAATTACTATTCATGCAGTGAAAGGGGCAACCGAGAGTGAGATCAGTTCACCTTAGTACATGTGAGTGTGTGTGTGAGACATGCAGTATCAAGAAACCAGTCTAGTCGACCATTTCTTGACGTAGAACTGATGAGCTAGTCATCATTATGTTCAAACTGGTTATCTGAGCACTATAGTGAAATTTTGCCTGATAAATATATAGTATTGAGAAAATGGTCGAGATGACGTTTTCTTGACATAAAACTGATATATTTATAGTCAGCATGCTTAAATTGAGCATAGAACGTGAAATTTTGTTTGAGGCATACATAGTATTGGGAAAAGGGTCAAGATAATCTCTTCTCAGCCCAAAACTAATATATTTAGACTCAAAATGCTCAAATTGGTCAGTTGAGCACAAAAGGTGATTTTTGAGTTGGGATCACACAGATCCAGAAAACTGGTCTAGACGACCTCAGATGGATGTAAAATTGATAAATTTGAAATCAGCACATCCAAATTAGTCAGGATAGACTGTGCCTAAAATTTCGCACAAAAAAGTTGTGCTATGCGTGTGTAGTGTCAGCACAGTGTAGACACAACCACAGCACCATAAATGAATAGTAAACAGGCACAGAATGGGTTCATAGGCATTGCAACCCAACCAACAATGAATAGTATAAGAATCAGATCAAGAAAATCCACATTCAGTTAAGGTCTAGAACACTATCGAAAAAAGACCAAACACTGTTAGAGGAAATTAGACTGTTGAAGGAAGCTTTTATGGGAGCATGTGGACAAGCCTCCCACAAAACACGGAAGCATGGTCATGACACCTTGAATAAAAAATGAAAAAGTGGTTGGCAAAACACTATAGACTTTATCAAGCAATTAATGCAATTTGTGCTTCTTTTCTCTTTAGCCCCCACATTTTTTTTTCCAGCTTGGTGACAGTAGCAAATTTATCCCCTAGATTAGCTAAGATTTAGCTTAATTAAGTTGGCTTAGAGTTGATTAAACTTGCTTAGCATTTGTCTATAGATAGGTATGCATGGCTTTAGATCCCATTTTCTTCCTTTGGCTCACCAAAAAGCTCTCAAGACACCAACTTTTCTTTTCATTCTCTTCAGCCAGCCAACGCCCTTGCAGCCCCAAAACACACCAAAGTTCACCAAAATTTTTACCAAAAAAATCAGCCACACACTAGCTTGGGAGGAGTCATTTCTTCAAGTCACTTCAAGACCACTCTGAGGTAAATTGCTAGGACACTTTCCTTGTGGTTTTAGTTGGTTATTTGGCTTGGTTAACCAAGGAGATTTCTATGTTTCTTTCTAGCCTTAGCCGACTCCATTTCCACCCTTGGTCTACATGAAAGTTTAGTCACCACTTGGATCAGTTGTGCTAGGTTCAAAGCACACTAAGGTAAAAATATGAAAAACTCCTTCTTTTTGTGGTTTAGTTTCTTTTTAAGTTTTGAGATCAAAGAGATTTATTATGTATTTCAAGCTATGGGTTGAAATAAGTTTATTTTAAGCCCTTAGCATTTTTTATTTATGGTTTTGTGCTTGTGTGGTTGTGATTTAAGTTTTTGTGGATAGTTGATTGTATGGACATTTTAGGGTTTGGCTGGAAACCAAACTTGTCCCAGATTTTAGCCAAGGATTTATGGATTATTAAGCATGTTTTGTATGGATTTTGAGATTTTGTAAAACACAAAAGTTTTAGAAAATTTCGTTACAGTCATTTTTTGCGTCAAATAGCCTTTGGCCAAAAATGATAGCAAGATAGGTTTTCGAAGCATTTTATAACTGGAGTTTAAAACTAGGACTGAAACCTGGGAACAGGTAATAGTCTTTAGTTTTTATAAAAATGCACAACTTAGAGCCCGAACCCGATCTTGAGCTCAACATGAAAGTGTAGATCATGTTGAAAACTAAAAGATGGCATATGTGAATTTTAAAAATTTGGTTGTTTAGGGCTCCAAACAGAGTAGTTTTTAAATAACCAAAAAACTGGCAATTTTTCTAAAACGGGCACAATTTTAGCCACAGGTTTACTAGGTTTAGGACTCGTTAGAGTTTGAGCCGAGCTCCAAGGTAAACATAAAAGTTGTTCATCGCGTCGAGGACTAAAAGTATCATGTTCACCAACTTCGCAAATTCAATTGTTTAAAAAAAGTTACAAATAGTTTTTTGAAAAAGGTTTCAAAAACCCCCTTATCAAATGAACACCAAAATGTGTTCTTTTTAAATAAGAAAATGGTTTTAAGAAAAAAACCCTCACCTTCCAATAGGGTGCAAGGGAGATTATGTTCAAATCCTAAGAAAAGGAATTTTAAAAAAACAAAAGGCATTTTTTAGGAATAAGTTTTGAATCGGTAAAGGTAACCCGATATGCTAATAGTCAATACACGAGGCAACCGATTAGTTGACTAGCTAGTTAACCAATCAAACCTGAGATAGGAAGAGGTAGAGCGACGTTAATTAATTTATTGGATAAATAAATTAATTAATTACGATTAGAAATTAGAAAATTAAACTCTCAAGAGGAGAGTAGTAGTACCGATAAGGACCGATACCACATAACGATAGAATTTTTATTAGTCACTAACGACCATAGTGATCTAAGAGTGAGTTTTAACGAAAATGCATTACAGGTAGAGACCTGTAAATTGACGAGGCAAGGTATAAATTTGCCTACAGATTAGGTAAGTACAACTGCGCTTGCAGCATGAACAAAATGAGTTTAAAGTGCTATTTTTTTTTTTACTCTATGTTAAGTATGCAAATCGTGTATGATTATTGCATAGCATGATAGAAGTGTTTATAATTTCATAATCACATAGATTGATGAAAGCATGAGTTAGATGCCATACATCCCTATCACGCATAATTAGTGGATAGCCTAGTAGAGCATATGGCATGATCAGATATAGAATTGGGTAAATAGAATAAAGGTGTCAGTAAAATGGGCCAAGGCCCATAAAATATATCCATAACGGGCCAAGGCCCATGATCATGGTGAATCTAATGATCCGCGCACAGTGGTACTGACACCAGGGCACTTTAGATAAGAAAAGATATTGAATAATGAAGTATAAAATGAGCATAATCGGTTCATGCATTGTTTACGATATGCCCTAACTATAGTTACAGTATGCTTCCAGTTATAGTGTTGATATGCATTCAATTATGTGAGATGTTTCAATTATGAATTTAGTTATGTGAAATATTTTAGTACATAGTACATGTGTGTACAGGACATGCTTATATGTTTTAAGTATGGCTTACATTTCAAACATATTTTGTGGATAGAATGTTGTACTTGTTGAGCATAAAGTTCACAGTGTGTGTTCATGCTATAGGTAAGCGACCTATAGCCTAGACTCCGATGGACGGTAATGGCAACAGAGGCGGATGTGAGGGTGAGGTTGTGGATACCACCACTAGTGTTAATTTTCGCTCAGTATTAAGCAGTCGTTTTTTTTTTTAGAACCGAACTTATATTAAGTAGTAACCAGTTCAGTATTTCTAGAGTATGTATATATGTTTAAACCACAATTATATTAAGATTCATATGGGTTGTAAAGTATATTTAAATATATATGGCTATAGTAAATCATACATATTCAAAGCCTATAAAAAAATCTCTAAAATTATGGTATTAAGATAAATAGTTTTAAGCAAGTTAAGTTTGTTCAAGTTTAAGTAACAGTAGTTTTCAAATGATGTTCCAGGGTAGCCAGGCCTTCAGGGCACCACACCACCAAAGTAGATATCTCTGGTCTAAACATGCCAATCATTTTCTAGATTTTTTCCCTCTACGTCGGCACCCCATAGGAGCACAGTCATGACAGTTGATCGAATCTTTTGCATACTTCGCTAATTGACTGATTCCCTTGCTTCAACTCTACAAACTCTTTTTGTTGTGGGCGCAGAGCAGCCGGATCATAGTACTTCTAGTTAAATTCCCCCAGGAATTCATTCCATGTCATGGTGGCCACATCTCTTCACATTTGAACTGTATCCCACCAAAAGGGCATCCTTCTTCAGCACAAAGGATGTGCACAGAACTTTTTCTTGCTCAATTAAATTCATAAACTCCAGGATCATTTGCAGGGAGGAAAACCATTCCTCTGCCCCTCAAGTGGATTTGTCGAGCCCTCAAACTCTAAAGGCTTCATTCGGTGGAATCGTTCCTATAGGGGTTCTTGATTTATCATTTGTTGGGGTTAGTAGGCTTCTGGAACAACTGCTGGTGCTGCTTGTTTTGTTGCAGCCGCCTGTGAGGTTTGGCCTTTTTCTTGGCCTTGTTTTTGTTCCATTAGGATTATTCGTTGTCTTAATTCTGCATTTTCCTTCCTCTGGGCTTCTAGAAGAGCTTGTGGCTCCTCTCCTATATCAGCTAGTGTCGATCGTCGTCCTCTTCAGGTCTTCATTATGCTATTTCCTTTCCTAAAGTAACACAATGACCAAATGTTAAATTTTCCATAAATAAATTTGGTATCATAAAAGAAATTTTAAATATATCATAATTTTAACATATCATTTACTTCATAACACAAACATTTCAAAACATCTTATATCATTTCATAACATTTCATCGTATCTACATATCATTCATGAATTCTTACATACATTTTAACATTAGGGCTATATTTATCATAGCCTTTTACTTCAAATATACATATATACACACATATACATATATTTATACACATTTTACACTTTAATCATCTTGTTCATTTTGATCCAACGGAAACTCTTCTGGATCTTCTTCATCATCGTCGGAATCATTTTCAACCCCAGAAGGGTTCCTTGATCAACATTTGTATCTGTCCTCTGATGCGATGGACCTACCTTATGGTCATTGGCCATCGGTCGTGGTCCAAATAAACGCATCAATACTCCTTCTTCATGTTCTTGTTCCCATTAGTCTTTTTCTATGCGCTCCCTTAGCTGTTTTCTTTCAGCTTTGATGACCTTGATAACGAATTCACGCTGAGTGAGGGAATAGAGTGGACTCACCTTTTGTCTTAGCTCTATTGGGAGTCCTCTCCAAAACATGTCATAATAATCTTCATCAGAGAGGTTAGGTAGTGGGCATCTTCTTATAACATTTTCTTCAAATCGCGCTGCATACGTAAGTACTGTATCTCCAGACATCATCTGTAATCTCTCTATCCTTTGGACAAACTCCCTGATGTACAAAATTCGAGGTAGCATAGGCGGCGGTATAACTTCTGTAACAACCCCCATGTTCATGGAACTTAATTACTATGTAATAAGTGATTAAGTTAATGAATACAATATAATTTACAAATTTGAAAAAATTAAACATGTACAGAAACATTTAATTACTATTCATACAGTGAATGGGGTAACCTAGTGTGAGATCGGTTCACCTTAGTACATGTGAGTGTACGTGTGAACACGCAATATCAAGAAACCAGTCCAGATGACCATTTCTTGACACAGAACTAATGAGCTAGTCATCAGTATGCTCAGACTAGTTATCTGAACACAACAGTGAAATTTTGCTTGATAAATATACGGTATCGAGAAAATGGTCGAGATGACGTTTTCTCAACATAAAACTAATATATTTATAGTCAGTATGCTCAATTTAGTCAATTGAGCATAGAATGTGGAATTTTGTTCAAGAGATACGTAGTATCAGGAAAGGGGTCAAGACGACCTTTTCTCAGCCATAAACTGGTATATTTAGACTTAGTACGCTCAAATTAGTCAACTGAGCGTAAAACATATTTTTTGAGGCAGGAACATTCAGTACCCAAAAACTGGTCCAGACGTCCTCAGACGGATGCAAAATTGATAAATTTGAAATCAACACATCCAAATTAGTTAGGATAGACTATGTTTGCAATTTTACACGAAAAAGCCTCATTATGCGTGTGTAGTGCCAACACAGTATAGACACAACCACAGTACGGTAAATGAATAGTAAATAGACATAGAATGTGCTCATAGGCAATACAGCCCAACTAGGAATGAATAGTATAAGAGTCGAATCAAAGAGATCCATTTTCATTTGAAATCTAGAACACTGCCGAAAAAAGGTCGAATACTGAAAGAAGGAAATTGGACTGCGAAGAGGAGACTTTGTAGATGAATTTCTCCCTTAGAAAACCGTGTACATGCACCCCAAATAAAGCCAAATGCAGCCCTAGAAATAAGCCACAAGCTTATGACAATTTTGATTTAAAAATACAATAGTACATGACTAACACCATAGCCTTTCTTCCATGCATTTAATACCAAATTGGCTCTTTTTTCCCCATGGAGTCACACGGATTTTTTCCAGTCTAAAGTGCAGAAAAGATTGTCCCAAATATGGTCAATGAGATCTTGGTTAAGTGTGAATAAAATATGCAAAAGTAGGGGGCAAATCACTATTGCTTTTCATAAAAATTAATGTAACTTTTCCTCTTCTTTCTTCCCAAGGTGCCATCGAATTTTGTGGGGGGCTATAGCACAGATTTTTATTCCCCAATTTAGCTAAGTTTTGGCTTAATTAAGTGGTTTAGAGTTAGTTATTCTTGCTTAGCATTTGCCTATAAATAAGGGTAAGTGGACTTAGGCCTCATTTTTCCCATTTGCTCACTCAAAAGCTCCCAAAAACCAACCACTCCTCTCCCTTTCTCTTCTGAAAAATCCAACCCTTCCACAGCCCTAAACACTCAAAAATCTCGCCAAAATTTCCCAACAAAAAAAAAAATCAGCCACTCAAGTGCTTGGTAGGAGTCTTTCACTCAAGCCATTTCAAGGTTGTTTTTGGGTAAGGTAATAGAACCGATCGTTGTGGTTTTAGTTGTTATTTTGGATTGATAATAAGAGAAAATTTTGGGTGCCAACAAGCCGACCCCATCTCCCCTTGGTCAACATGGTAATTTTTGGTCACCCTTGGTTCGGTTGTGCTTGTTTTGAAGCACACTAAAGTAAAACCCAAAAACCCTTCCTTTTGTGGTTTAGTTTTGTTTAAGTTTTGAGATCAAGTGATTTATGTATATTTATTTAAGAATAGGGTTGTAATAATATTTATTTTGAGCCTTTAGCATCTTGGTTATGTATTTTTGTGGTTGTGTGCTTAAGCTTTAAGTTTTTGTAGATGGATGTGTGAATGAACGTTTAGGGTTGGCTGGGAACCAACCTGTCCTAGTTTTTAGGCCACGATTTTGGCCATTTTTGAACATGTTATGGTCCAATTTTGGGAATTTGTAAACATAAAGTTTTAAGAAAATTTTGTTATGAGCGTTTTTGTGTCAAATAGCATTTGGCCAAAAATGATTCTAAGATAGGTTTTCGAGGTAGTTTTCAACTGGAGTTCAAAATTGGGACTAAAATCTTAAGCAACAGGAACAATCTCAGATTTTTATAAAAATGACCAACTTAGAGTCTGAACTAGACTCCGGACTTAACATGAAAGTTTTAGATCTCATTGAAACCTTCAAAATGATGCCTATGAGTTTCAAAAATTTGCCATTTCGGGACCCAAACAGGGCAGTTTTTAAACAAGTGTAAAATTAGAATTTTTCTAAAACTGAGCATAAGTTTTAGCTACAGGTTTTTGGTGTTTTGGACTCGTTAGATGTTAAATCGAGCTCTGAGATAAACACAAAAGTTGTTCATCTCGTTGAGAACTAAAAGTTTCATTTTTGCCAAATTCATAAATTAAATCATTTCGATCAAGTTTTAAACAGTTTTCGGTAAAATGGTTCAAGAACCACTTTTAAATATGAACACCAAAATGTGTTCTTTCCCTTTTAAAATGGAAAAATGATTTGATAAACCCCCCTCCCCCCCCCCCCCCTTCCAACGGGGTGATATGGGGATGGTTCCAAAGGGCATAGATTTTCCCCAAAATTTTGTAGGATTTTCAAAACAATTTTCTTAAAAAAAATGGTGGAGGTAGCCCGATTGGCTACTACACCAAATACGTAAAGTAACCTGGTAGGCTACATAGTCAATGGTGTGTGAGGTAGCCAATCAGTTGACTGGTCAGTTAACCAGTCAAGAATCAAGTTTGAATTGGAAAGTGAGAGGCGATGATTAATTTGTCAAGTAGGCAAATTAATGAAGCATGACTAGAAATTAGATACCAAGTTCCCAAAGTAGAGTAGTTGGGTATCGATAGGCATCGGTACCATACAACAATAAAATTTATAGTCACTAATGACTTGTTAGGAAATGCCCTAAGCATTAGAGACATTTTGATGTATTTATTTTGAACTGGATAATAAAATTATATATAGAGGTTATTCATTACATTGCTATGTGTCCTTATTCTATTTACATATTAAAGTAAATGTAAGCAAATATGGCTCTCAGACTGCTTGTGTTAAAACTGTTAGAACGTTGCATGCAATGGACTTTTGTATGCGAGAAGACAATGTTCTAAAGTAAGCGGTCTAAACTAAGGTTTGCAGTCTATGGGGTTAGACCGAGCATCTAACTCATGTTAAGACTATTATGTTGTCTAAAGCCATGATGGGGACGGTTTATCTTGACTACCTCGAGCATAGACTCCCAAATAGAGACATAGATATGTTATTTGGAGGTGACATATTAGACCAGAACTAAAGCATGATTGATCTACGTAATCCGCTATGAGTAGATCAATCTGCTTTTGATGTTCATTGGATAGTAACCTTAATCCTGAGTGAATGAACAGCTTCATGTACATGACTTGTGTACTTTGATATTCCAATGGCTAAAGCGTCTCAGGGGTAGTAAGCTTATAGATCGGTTCATTGGATGCATGACTTGTATACGATGAAGGGTTTGTTTACAGCTATCGGAATCAGAGCTCTAATAAGGAGTTAAGGGTATCCTCTTAAAGGCATTATACTGGATGTGAAAATGGACAAGGTCTTGGGTTGTGTACTGGGCGGATGACTTCTTATTCACATATGGTGAATAATCATTTTCTTATTCGGTAATATAATGGAACTTTAAGATAACCTGATCAGTAGGATTAAACAGACTTTGACCTAAGGCTGATCATGGATATCATATGAGGGTTCTGCATATATGATAAGGTCATTGGACAATAGCTTGTCACAGGCTTGCATAATACGGTATATAATTGGGAGTTCAGTTTTAGGTTTATAGTGGTGTGACTCTGAAATTAGTGATCATATCATTGAATTATTCGGTAAAGAATGATGATCATAAGGATTCGCAGGAGCCCGATTATATATGTCCAATTGGTCCCACTACTAGCTCCACATAATTCCTTAACGTTTGGCAAATTGATTTGTGTATGCTATTGGCTAGTTGATTATGTATGGATGGTGTTGACATAGGATTAGGATAGTGGATAAGATTCTCTCCGGTTGAATTCAAATTTTGTTTTGGATAATAGAGTACACAATTATTCGAACTCCAAATAAAGTTACCATGATTTTATTTGAGATTGGATTGGAGCTGTAGAAAATTATCCATGAGAACAAGAATTTGAAATATAACTATTTTGTGGATTTTGAAATTTGAAATTTGAATTTGAAATTTAAATTTAAAATTTGAAATTTGAATTTGAAATTTGAAATTCAAATCTTGAATCACAGTCTAAGTGGGATTCGAATTTTTTGTGGTAAATCCACAGGGATAAAATTCGAACTTGAGTTGGATATGGAGAGGAATATCTTGTTTGAATCCTACTTGAATTTTGAATCACTATTCTAACTAGTTTTGGTCGAAAATTTTGAGGATTATCATCATGGAATTTTCAAAAATTTTATGGATAAGATTCAGGGAAAAATTCAAGTTTCAATCCCAGTTGAATTTGGATTCTCTCCTCCCTGATTATAGTTGAAATTTTTGAAGGAATATCCTAGGAGATTTTCGGTTATTTTGGATAATGATGAGATAAAATTCAAGCTTGAAAATCCTAGTTGAATTTTAATTCTCACCCTATTATTTGTGGTCGAAAATTGGGAGGAAATCTCAAGATAGATTTTCGGATTTTTTTGGTTGGATAATGGTGAGATAAAATTCAAGTTAAAATCCTGTTTGAATTTTGAACACAAAATCTTGAATGTGGTCGAAATATTTTGGTGTTTTTCGGCCTTGTTAATTCCGGATTTTGTGTGTGGATAAGAGAGAAAATCTTCTCCTAATCCAATTCGAATTCAGAGGATCACCTCATGCAAGTCTATAAATAGAGGTCCTACCACTCCAATTCTCTTAGACCACAGACTCTAAGATGAGCAGGCTTATTGTTGCATAATTCACCATGACAATAAGTTCTTTAGAGATCTGGGTGGTCGGAAGAAGACTAGCAGTGCTAGCATATCGATCGAGGTTCTGAGTGCCCATACACTCAGCCATTCGAGAATTGGAGAATAGTAGAGAAGGCTAGTTGGTTGAAGCCCTTCGATCATTCTCCTCCTACAGATTGGCATCTTTGAGGTATGAGTTTAAATTAGTGTTGGTTTATTATATATGGAATCATGAGATATTTAATGATCTTGAAAAATTTTTATTGTTCCGCTGCACCACTCTGATACATTTTTACCAATTTATTTTCCTACAATTGGTATCAGAGCCATCTCATGACTATGCCATGTACATAAATTAGACAATTAATTAGTCTGTTTATTTATGTATGGATTTGATATTTAGAGAGTGGCATTCTAGGATTCCTTTATGTTGTTATCATATATTATGTATAAAGTATGTGGTTATTTTAATTTTTTGAATTATTATAAGCATGCTTGTTTTTGCCAGTTATGGTTCCTTAGAATTTAGAAAAATTGTATCTAGGAATTTTTATGTAACCAAGGGAGCAGTTCATTAACACTATAATTTTCCCATGGATTTTAATTTTTTGTCCCTTAGAATTATTATGGTTAGAATTTTTTGCATACCGAAAACGGTTTAGTAAATTTTATGTAATTAGTCTTGGAGGAGATTGAAGTTTAAAGACCATAATTTATTTTTCCAAAAAGTTAAATTTAATTTAAAGGTTGAAATTTTGATTGTGTGGAAAATTTCAATTTAATTAGGATTCAAATTAATTTTTGGAGATCCTAATGGGTAAATTGAAATATGACATGAAAATCAAGGACCGATCCCTCGAGATGGACCACCAGCCATGGTGGGGCTGTAGCCCCTGCCCTCAGGCAGGATGGGGCTGCGGCAGCCCCTGCCCACGGCTGCACCCCACGGCCGCAAGCTTTACCTACAACAAGGGATGGCCGTGGCCCTCCCAAGGGCCGGCCAGCCCTTAGGCGTGCAGCCCATGCCTACAGCCTGGCGGGCTGCTGCGCCCAGCCCAGGGTGCAGCCAAGCCTGCAGCCCTACAGGGCTGCACATGGTGTGGCCGTGGGTTGCCAGCCCCCCTGGGGGCTGGGGGCTGCCCACGACTGCTGCCGGTCTCCGAGGGCTGAGGGACCGATGGATCAAAAATCGAAAAATTTTGATTTTGAGATTTAATTTTTAAATCATGTTTAAAAATATGCAATTGAAAATTTGAAATTTTTGAAATTACATATTATTGCACATGATATTTAAAATTGTTTAAAATTTGAATTTGAATTTGAAATTTAAATTTGAAATTTGAATTTGAAATTTAAATTTTTGGGATTTAAATTTTAAATGATTCTTGGGATGATAAATAAATGGAGAGGCTACATAAAGATGGATACAAGAAGACGGAATAAAATTCGAGACCTAAAGAATGCTTTGGATGGAATTTTGTAATCTTTATTTTCTTTGTTCTAGGATGGAACCATGGATTAGTTATTTATCTGTCAATTATTTTTTCTGTGATATGTCATGATGTATAAATATATATTGATGGATGTCTTATATGCATATTTGATAACATGTCATATAGGATAGGTGAGTGCTGCTCATACTATATTGATCATACATATTTGTCAAAACTTACATTTTTTTAAAATATTGAGTGGGAGAGGGTTTCAAACAAAACCCACGGCCTCCATTGTTGATCCATATGTGAAAGCATGGTAACGCCGCGCGTCAGTTCTGCCCTGACCACACCCCTCGGTAGGTGTTTACCGCCATCGGTATACTAGGTTGGATCTCTTATATGGAAAACGTATTCGGGCATGATCTTATTCATGACCACACCTTGGTGGCTTGGTAGGACATGGATCGGGCTACGTAAACAATGGTTATATACTCAAGACTCATTTAGTTATTAACCTTCCCTAGAAGCTCTGTTAACTAAACTAGTGGCCAAAATAAGCTGTTATTAATATATGTCTTAACCTTGGAGGATTTAAGGCAACATATATTAATTGGATGGGGTCCATGTTCTGGCTATTTTTCTCATGACCACCCTTCGGTGGCTTGGAGTAATAGGTGCTAAGAATTACCATTGCAATGCTACATATTTTTTCCAAGTTTTATGTAGGAACATACTTGTATGTTTTATTTGCTAAATTATCTGTATATTTGCTTGGGCTTTGTAATGATGTCTAGTATAATTTTATTTCAGTTCAAAATGTCATCGACACCCCTCATTTCAATACTTACTGAAAATAAGCTGAATGGCGATAATTATAAAGACTGGAAAAGAAATCTGTTGATAGTTCTCAACTGCGAGAGACACAAGTTAGTACTAGACGAACCATGCCCACCTGGCCCAAACCTGACACACCGCTTGGGGAGGTCCTAGTTGCCTACACTCGTTGGAGAGAATCCAATGAGATAGCTCGGTTCTACATTATGGTTAGCATGACGAGTGCTTTACAAAAGCAGCATGAGACTTATCAAGTTGCTGGGTAGATCATGGAAAATTTGGAGGACATGTTTAGAGGCCAAGAAAAGTTAGCTCGACAGTCTACTATAACCAGTATTATGAACTCTAAGCAAAAGGCAGGTACTCTAGTGAAGGACCACATGATCACTCTAAATGGGATTCTTTGCTGAGGCTACCGAGAATGGTGCTGAGTTGGACTACAACATCCAGATCGAAATGCTGTTTAAAATTCTATCTAAGGATTTTGAGGGGTTTAAGTCCGCATATAATCTGGCGACAAGGGAGTTAGGACTCACTGAGCTCATGAAGCAACTCCAAGCTTATGAGCGAATGATCAAAGATGGGGATGCAGTTCAACCCAAGGGAGAGGCTAATGTGGCGGAATCTTCCAAACCCTCACGGAAGAGGAAGAGGCCAAATAAGAAGCAGTCAGCTTCGAGTTCTTCTAATCCTCCAGTCTCAAATGAGAAGAAGAAGAACTAGAACAAGAAGCCTAAGGACCCCAAAATGTCTAAGTGCTTCCATTGTTGGAAGGTAGGTCACTTCAAGAAGGCTTACTGGGAATTCCTAGCCGCCAAGGGCAAGGAAGGTAAGGAACTTCACTATTTAGAAGCGTGTTTGGTAGAAGAATCGAAAGACACTAGAGTCATTAATTCGGGTACCACTAATCATGTTTATGTTTCTATACAGGGGTTCGTGGAAACAAGAAGTCTACATGATAGGAGCCTCTCGTTGCGGACTGGAGACGGTAGCTTGGTAGTGACTGAGGCAGTGAGAGACATTTATCTTTATTTTGATGAATTTAGGTTTATTTTATTAAAAAACTGTTTTTATGTTCCTAATTTTAGGAGGAACCTTATATCAGTAGCTTGTTTAATAAATGATTCTTATTCAGTTTCTTTTAGGAAAAGAGTTGATATTCATAGAAATAAGTCTTTTATCTGTTCTGGATGGATGGACGGAAACCTATATTTGATCAAACCAAAGATGTACTCACTGCTTGACACTGAATTAATAGATAACTCTAAAAGGTTGAAAGTTTCTCACTCTAACAAGGCGTATCTTTGGCATTTAAGATTTGGTCATATTAATCAGGATAGGATTCAAAGGTTAGTGAAAGACGGTCCTCTAGAGTCTCTGGAGGAGGTACATCTTCCTCAATGTGAGTCTTGTCTAAAGGGAAAGATGACTAAGAGGTCTTTTGAAGCTAAGGGTACTAGGGCTCAGGAACTATTAAAAATTGTGCACACTGACGTATGTGACCCCATGAACATCACAGCACGAGGAGGGTTCGAGTATTATGTCTCCTTTATAGACAATTACTCGAGGTATGGATATGTGTATCTGATGCACTGCAAGAACGAAACCTTTGACAAGATCAAAGAGTATCGTGCGGAAGTGGAAAAGCAATTGGATAAATCCATAAAGACACTTCGATCTGATCGAGGTAGCGAATACCTCTCCAAAAGCAATTAGATAAATCCATAAAGATACTTCAATCTGATCAAGGTGGCGAATACCTCTCCGACGAATTCTAGGACATCTTGTAGAGAATGGGATATTATCCCAATTGACTGCACTTGGTACTCCACAACAGAATGGTGTAGCCGAAAAGAGAAAAATGACCTTGTTGGATATGGTACGGTCCATGATAAGTTATTCAACACTGCCGTTATCATTTTCAGATATGCTTTACAAACGGCGTGCTATATTCTGAACCAGGTTCTAAGCAAGTCAATTCCCAGGACTCCGTATGAATTATGGCATGGTAGGAAGTCCTCCCTTGGACATATGAGAATATGGGGCTACCCGGCACATGTACTGGATGGGGATGCGAAGAAGTTGGAACCAAGATCAGAACTATGCATGTTTGCAGGGTATCCAAAGGGAACTAAGGGAGGTCTGTTCTATAACCCGAAGGAACAAAAAGTCATTGTTTCAACCCATGCGACATTCTTGCAGGAAAGTCACATGAATAACTTTAAGTCTCGAAGCAAAGTAGTGCTAGAGGAGATATCGGGTGAAACAACTGCTCCACAGGTTTCGGTTTTGGATGCAAGTCCGAGTTCTGGTGAAAGACCTGTAGACAATCAACAATTTAATGTGCCTCATTATAGTGGGAGGGTTTTGAAGAAACCTAATTTCTTCATGTATGATGCTGTCGTATACCAAGCTGAGGCTCATGAGCATGAGGATGATCTGGTCACTTATGATGAAGCTATAAATGATATTGATTCTAAATCTTGGAAACAGACTATCAACAATGAGATGGATTCTATGAAATCCAACTCTGTTTGGGAACTTATAGATTTGCTGGATGGGATAAAACCCATTGGATGCAAATGGGTCTACAAAAGAAAGAAGGATGCGGGAGGAAGAGTGGAAACTTTCAAAGCTAGACTGGTTGTAAAGGGGTACACGCAAAAGGCTGGAATTGATTACGATGAAACCTTTTCGCCTGTTGCTATGCTGAAGTCTATCAGTATTCTTTTGTTTGTTGCTGCGGCTCTCGATTATGAGATCTGGCAAATGGATGTCAAGACGGCATTCTTGAATGGCCATCTTGAGGAGTGTATCTACATGATACGGCCAGAAGGGTTCATAGCAAAAGGCCAAGAAAGGAAAGTCTGCAAGTTGCTTAGATCCATTTATGGATTCAAGCAAGCATCCCGCTCATGGAACTAGAGATTTGATCAAGCGATCAAGACGTTTGGTTTTGAGCAGAACATTGATGAACCCTGTGTTTATAAAGGTATTAAAGATGGAAAATTGGTCTTTCTGATACTCTATGTCGATGATATACTACTCATTGGGAATGATGTAGGGAACTTATCATTAGTCAAGCTTTGGTTGCACCAACAGTTTGACATGAAGGACTTGGGAGAAGCTAATTATGTTCTACGCATTCATCTCTTTAGAGATCGAAAGAACAAAATGATAGCGTTATCCCAAGCTTCATACATAGATAAAATAATTGACAAATATGCAATGTAAGAGGCAAAGAAAGGTTTACAACCTTCCATTGCCGGTCTAACTCTTTCATTGGATGACTATCCCAAGACATCAGAAGAAAGAGAGCGTATGAGTAAGGTCCCTTATGCATCCGCTGTGGATAGCCTTTTGTATGCTATGCTTTGTACTTGTCCAAACATATGTTTTGCAGTAGGTATGGTGAGTTGATATCAAGCGAATCCTGGAATCAAGCACTGGCAAGCAGTAAAGCATATACTCAAGTATCTTAAGAGAACGAGGGATTATATGCTGATGTATTCTGGGGGGGACCTAACACCTATAGGATACACAAGCTCAGACTTCCAGACTTGTAAGGATTCGAGGAAATCGACATCTGGATCAGTGTTCTTACTCGGAGGAGGTGCCATTGTGTGGAAGAGCATGAAGCAGAGTTACACAGCTGACTCTACGATGGAGGCTGAGTATGTGGCTGCGGCTGAGGCATCTAAAGAAGCGGTATGGCTCCGCAAGTTCTTTAGAGACCTTGAGGTTATTTCGAGTGTTGACAAGCCTATCACACTTTACTTGTAGGAAATAAATCGATAAAAACGTATCAGAGTGGCGCAGCGGAAAAATAAAAATTTTTCAACATCGTTAAATATCTCATGATGCCATATACAATAAACCAACAACAATTTAAACTCATACCTTGAGGATGCCAATTTGTAGGAAGAGAATGACTGGAGGGCTTCAACCAACTAGCCTTCTCTACTATTCTCTAATTCCTGAATGGCTAAGTATGTGGGCACTCTGAACCTCGATCGGTATGCTAGCACTACTAGTCTTCTTCCGACCACCCAGATTTCTAAAGAACTTATTGTCACGGTGAGTTAGGGCTTAGTTGATCCATGATTTATGTTTCGTCTTTTGTTTTCTTTTCGTTTGTTTTGAGAAATATATCGATCAATTCTGATTCTTTATTTTTCTATTGATTCTTTTCCGATCGAGATTGTAACAATAAGGCTGCTCACCTGAGAGTTTGTAGTCTGAGAGAACTGGAGTGGCAGGACTTCTATTTATAGACTTGCATGAGGTGATTCTCTGAATTCGAATTGGATTAGGTGAAGATAGTCTCCCTTATCCACAACCAAAAAATTTGAATTTTCCAAGGGGAAAATCTCAACAAATTTTCGGCCAACTTAGGATTATCCAATTCAAATCTAAACAAGATTTTAACTAGAATTTTATCTCCCTTTTTCAACCAAAAAATCCGAAAATCCTAGAGGATCTTCACCAAATATTTTCGACCATTTTAGGATAAGGGAAGAATCAAAATTCCACTAGGATTTTCAAGCTTGAATCTTATCTCATCCTTATCCGAAATAACCAAAAATCTCCTAGGAAATCTTCCTCAAATTTTTGGCCATAATCAGGGAGGAGAAAATCGAAATTCAACTGGGATTGAAACTTGAATTTTTCCCTGAACCTTATCCATAAAAAATTTGAAAATTGCACGAGGATCATCCTCAAAATTTTCGTCCATTATTGTTAGGATTGGGATTCAAAATTCAAATAGGATTCTAATAAGATTTTCCTCTCCATATCTAACTCAAATTTGAATTTCATTCCTTGTGGATTTACTACAACAAATTCGAATCCTACTTAGACTGTGATTCAAAATTTGAATTTCAAATTTCAAATTCAAATTTTAAATTTCAAATTTCAAAGTTCAAATTTAAATTTCAATTTCAAATTTCAAATTTGAATTTCAAATTCAAATTTCAAATTTCAAAATCCACAAAATAGTTGTATTTCAAATTCTTGTTCTCATGGATAATTTTCTACAACTCCAATCCAATCTCAAATAAAATTATGACAACTTTATTTGGAGTTCGAATAATTGTGTAAACTATTATTCAAAACAAAATCTGAATCCAACCGGAGAGAATCCTATTGACTATCCTAATCCTATGTCAACACCATCCATTCATAATAAACTAGCCAATAGCATACACAAATCAATTTTGCCAAACGTTAAGGAATTATGTGGAGCTAGTAGAGGGACAATTGGACATATATAATCGGGCTCCTACAAATCCATATGATCATCATTTTTTACCGAACAACTCAATCATATGATCACTAATTTCAGAGTCACACCACTATAAACCTGAAACTGAACTCCTAACTATATACCGTATTACGTAAGCCTGTGACAAGCCATCGTCCAATGGCCTTGTCATGTATGCAGAACCCTCATATGATATCCATGATCATCCTTAGGCCAAAGTCCGTTTAATCCTACTGATCAGGCTATCTTAAAGTTTCATTATACTACTAAATAAAGAAAATGATTATTCACCATATGTGAATAAGAAGTCATCCACCCAGCAGACAATCCAAGGCCTTGTCCATTTTCACATTCAGTATAATGCCTTTAAGAGGATACCCTTAACTCCTCATTAGAATTATGATTCCGATATCTGTAAACAAACCCTTCATCGTATACAAGTCATGCACCTAACGAACCGGTCTATAAGCTTACTACCTCTGAGACGCTTTAGCCATTGGAACATCAAAGTACACAAGTCATACACATGAAGCTGTTCATTCACTCAGAATTAAGGTTACTCCACAATGAATGTCAAAAGCAGATTGATCCACTCATAGCGGACTACATAGATCAATCATGCTTTAGTCCTGGTCTAATATGTCACCTCCAAGTAATATATCTATGTTTCTACTTGGGAGTCTATGCTCCAGATAGTTAAGACAAACCATCTACACTATGGATTTAGACAATATAATAGTCTTAACATGAGTTAGATGCTCGGTCTAACCCCATAGACTATAGACCATAGTTTAGACCGCTTACTTTAGAACATTGTCTTCTCGCATACAAAAGTCCATTGCATGCAATGTTCTAACAGTTTTAACATAAGCAGTCAGGGAGCCATATTTGCTTACATTTACTTTAACATGTAAATAAAATTGAGGACAGACAGTAATGTAATGAATAACCTCTATATATAATTTTATTATCCAGTTCAAAATAAATACATCAAAATGTCTCTAATGCTTAGGGCATTTCCTAACATTACTGTGATAACACCGGGGCTATTGCCAACACAAGGGAATCTCGGCACCACAAGAGGACCAAGCACATAGATCGGAGATATCACATTATTAGAGGGCACATGGAGACAGGACAAGTAGATGTATGTAAGATCACATCCGAGGACAACATTACCGATCCCTTTACTAAGACTTTGGTGGCTAGAAGCTTTGAGAGGCATGTAGAGGCGATGGGGATGCGTAACATGGCACATCTACTGGCTTAGGGCAAGTGGGAGATTGTTAGGAAATGCCCTAAGCATTAGAGACATTTTGATGTATTTATTTTGAACTGGATAATAAAATTATATATAGAGGTTATTCATTACATTGCTGTGTGTCCTCATTCTATTTACATGTTAAAGTAAATGTAAACCAATATGGCTCTCTGACTGCTTGTGTTAAAACTGTTAGAATGTTGCATGCAATGGACTTTTGTATGTGAGAAGACAATGTTCTAAAGTAAGCGGTCTAAACTAAGGACTGTAGTCTATGGGGTTAGACCGAGCATCTTACTCATGTTAAGACTATTATGTTGTCTAAAGCCATGGTGTGGACGGTTTGTCTTAACTATCTAGGGCATAGACTCCCAAGTAGAGACATGGATGTGTTGCTTGGAGGTGACATATTAGACTAGGACTAAAGCATGATTGATCTACGTAGTCCGCTATGAGTAGATCAATATGCTTTTGACATTCATTGTGGAGTAACCTTAATTCTGAGTGAATGAACAGCTTTTGTGTATGACTTGTGTACTTTGATGCTCCAATGGCTAAAGCGTCTCAAAGGTAGTAAGCTTATAGACCGGTTTGTTGGGGTGCATGACTTGTATATGATGAAGGGTTTGTTTACAGATATTGGAATCATATCTCTAATAAGGAATTAAGGGTATCCTCTTAAAGGCATTATACTGGATGTGAAAATGGACAAGGCCTCGGGTTGTCTGCTGGGAGGATGACTTCTTATTTATATATGGTGAATAATCATTTTCTTATTCGGTATTATAATGGAACTTTAAGATAGCCTGATCAGTAGGATTAAATGGACTTTGACCTAAGGCTGATCATGGATATCATATGAGGGTTCTGCATACATGACAAGGTCATTGGACAATAGCTTGTCACAGGCTTACATAATACAGTATATAATTGGGACTTTAGTTTCAGGTTTATAGTGGTGTGACTCTGAAATTAGTAATCAGATGATTGAGTTGTTCGGTAAAGAATGATGATCATATGGATTCGCGGGAGCCTGATTATATATGTCCAATTGGTCCCTCTACTAGCTCCACATAATTCCTTAACATTTGGCAAATTGATTTGTGTATGCTATTGGCTAGTTGATTATGCATGGATGGTGTTGACATAGGATTAGGATGGTGGACGAGATTCTCTCCGGTTGAATTCAGATTTTGTTTTGGATAATAGAGTACACAATTATTCGAACTCCAAATAAAGTTGTCATGATTTTATTTGAGATTGGATTGGAGTTGTAGAAAATTATCCATGAGAACAAGAATTTGAAAAACAACTGTTTTGTAGATTTTGAAATTTGAATTTAGAATTTAGAATTTGTAATTTGAATTTGAAATTTAAATTTGAAATTCGAATTTGAAATTTGAATTTGAAATTTGAAATTTGAAATTTGAAATTTGAATTTGAATTTGAATTTGAAATTTAAAATTCAAATTTTGAATCACAATCCATGTGAGATTCGAATTTTTTATGGTAAATCCACAGGGATGAAATTCGAATTTGAGTTGGATATAGAGAGGAAATTCTTATTTGAATCCTACTTGAATTTTGAATCACAATCCTAACTAATTTTGGTCGAAAATTTTGAGGATTATGCTCATGGAATTTTCAAAAATTTTGTGGATAAGATTCAGGGAAAAATTCAAGTTTCAATCCCAGTTGAATTTGGATTCTCTCCTTCCTGATTATGGCCGAAATTTTTGAAGGAATATCCTAGGTGATTTTCTGTTATTTTGGATATGGATGAGATAAAATTCAAGCTTGAAAATCCTAGTTGAGTTTTGATTCCTTCCCTATTATTTGTGGCTGAAAATTGGGAGAAATCTCAAGATAGATTTTCAGATTTTTTTGGTTGGATAATGGTGAGATAAAATTCAAGTTAAAATCCTGTTTGAATTTTGAACACAAAATCTTAAATGTGGCCGAAATATTTTGGTGTTTTTTGGCCTTGCTAATTTCAGACTTTGTGTGTGGATAAGGGAGAAATTCTTCTCCTAATCTAATTCGAATTCAAAGGATCACCTCATGCAAGTCTATAAATAGAGGTCCTGCCACTCTAGTTCTCTTAGACCACAGACTCTCAGGTGAGCAGGCTTCTTGTTGCACAACTCACCGTGACAATAAGTTCTTTAGAGATCTGAGTTGTCGGAAGAAGACTAGCAGTGCTAGCATACCGATCAAGGTTCGGAGTGCCCACATACTTAGCCATTCAGGAATTGGAGTACAGTAGAGAAGGCTAGTTGGTTGAAGCCCTCCTATCATTCTCTTCCTGCAGATTGGCATCCTTGAGGTGTGAGTTTGAATTGTTGTTGGTTTATTGTATATGACATCATGAGATATTTAACGATCTTGAAAAATTTTTATTGTTCTGCTGCGCCATTCTGATACGTTTTTACTAATTTATTTTCCTACATGACCATAGTAACCTACGATCAAAGTTTAACAAAGATGCATTATGATTACGAGTCGCTACCTGTAATTTTCAACAGAGGCAAAGTACAAATTGTTGACTAATAAGTAAGTACAACTATGCCTACAGCATAAGTAAAAATGAGTTTAAAGTGTTATTTTTACTCTATGTTGTATGGTTGTTGCATAGCTGACAGAAGAGCTTATAAGTTCACAATCGCGTACATTGATGACCAGTATAAGTTAGATGCCATTACATCCCTATCGTGTAAGACCAGTGGATAGCCTAGTAGAGCTCATGGCATATCAGACATGATTCCATAATTGGGTAATTATTAAGCGTGTCGTACCGGCCTCTCCCACTTGAAGAGGTTTTTCAGTTTAAGTATGATGAGCCTAAGCCGATGGCTCTTAATATATAATGGGCTAAGGCCCATAAAGAAAATTTGTGGTCTCAGTGAATCCATTGATCCGTGCACATTCGGTACTGACACATGGGCCCTCAGCAAAGTAAAGAAAGATAATAAATAATGAAGCATAAAATGAGCATAAATGGTTCATGCATTGTTCACGTTGTGCCCTAGATACAGTTATAGCAAGCTTCTCAGTACAGGAGATGTTGTGTTCACATTATATGCATTTCAGGTTATGCTACCTAATATGTTTCTATGTTCTATGTGAATGTGTGACATGTTTATCAGTTTAAATACATGCCTTAAGGTATGGCTTATGTTCTAACCGTGTTTTACAGATGACATGTTGTACTTGCTAAGCATAAAGCTCACAGTGTGTGTTCATGCTATAGGTAAGCAACCTGTGGCCTAGACTCCGTTGGGCGATGACGGTGGCAGAGGCGGATGTGAGGGTTGAGCTTATCGATACCACCACCAGTGTTAACTTCCGCATAATATCGAAAAATCAATTTTATGTTTTGAGTAGCTAAATAGTTTTAAGTATGTTCATATATTACCCCAGTTGTATTCAGACTTTTGTTTATTTGTAAGTGTATGTATGTACGTGGATAGTAAAACGTATTAATAAAAAAAATCCCTATTTTTATGATATTAAGTAATAGTAGTTTTAATTGACTGTTCGATGCCACTCAGGGCTCCAGGCTATCACAGTTGGTAACAGAGTAAGATCCTGCTACCCTGCCTTACATCGGCACATGCGTGCCTCATCTGTCCAAGTAAGTTAGTTTTTATTTTTCAGTGTTAGTATGTAAGTTAACATTTAAATAATAATAGGCAGCCATGGCTGCACTGGTAGAACCTACTCCGATAAACCCCTACCAAATACTCGAAGATCATCAAGCAAGTTCAACTTTTGTCAACATGCAACCAGATCGATACGATGGTCGTCATCTACACGAGCTCCGATTTTGGATCCGTCGTACGGAAGTCTTCTTTCGAGCCTGCTGTTAGGAAATGCCCTAAGCATTAGAGACATTTTTGATGTATTTATTTTGAACTGGATAATAAGATTATATATAGAGGTTATTCATTACATTGCTATCTGTCCTCGTCTTATTTACATGTTAAAGTAAATGTAAGCAAATATGGCTCCCTGACTGCTTGTGTTAAACTGATGGAACGTTGCATGCAATGGATTTTTGTATGCGAGAAGACAATGTTCTAAAGTTAGCGGTCTAAATTATGGTCTGTAGTCTATGGGGTTACACCGAGCATCTAACTCATGTTAACACCATTATGTTGTCTAAAGCCTTGGAGGGGACGGTTTGTCATGACTGTCTGGAGCTGGACTCCCAAGTAGAGACATAGATATGTTGCTTGGTGGTGACATATTAGACCAAAACTAAAGCGTGATTGATCTACGAAGTCCGCTTTGAGTGGATCGATCTGCTTTTGACGTTCATTATGCAGTAACCTTAATCCTGAGCAAAAGGACAGCTTCATGTATATGACTTGTGTACTTTGATGTTCCAATGGCTAAAGCGTCTCAGAGGTAGTAAGCTTATAGACCGGTTCGTTGGGTGCATGACTTGTATACGATGAAGGGTTCGTTTACAGATATTGGAATCATAGCTCTAATGAGGAGTTAAGGGTATCCTCTTAAAGGCATTATACTGAATGTGAAAATGGACAAGGCCTTGGGTCGTCTGCTGGGCGGATGACTTCTTATTCACATATGGTGAATAATCATTTTCTTTATTCGGTAGTATAATGGAACTTTAAGATAGCCTGATCAGTAGGATTAAACGGACTTTGGCCTAAGGCTGATCATGGATATCATATGAGGGTTCTACATATATGACAAGGTCATTGGACGATAGCTTGTCACATGCTTACGTAATACGATATATAATTGGGAGTTCAGTTTCAGGTTTATAGTGGTGTGACTCTGAAACTAGTGATCATATGATTGAGTTGTTCGGTAAAAAATGATGATCATATGGATTTGCGAGAGCCCGATTATATATGTCCAATCAGTCCCTCTACTAGCTCCACATAATTCCTTAACGTTTGGCAAATTGATTTGTGTATGCTATTGGCTAGTTTATTACGCATGGATGGTGATGACACAGGATTAGGATGGTACACAAGATTCTCTCCGGTTGGATTCAGATTTTGTTTTGGATAATAGAGTACACAATTATTCGAACTCCAAATAAAGTTGCCATGATTTTAATTGAGATTGGATTGGAGTTGTAGAAAATTATCCATGAGAACAAGAATTTGAAACACAACCGTTTTGTGGATTTTGAAATTTGAATTTTGAAATTTGAAATTTGAAATTTGAATTTGAAATTTGAATTTGAATTTCAAATTTGAATTTCAAATTTAAATTTGAAATTTGAATTTGAAATTTGAATTTGAAATGTGAAATTCAAATTTTGAATCACAGTCCAAGTGGGATTTGAATTTGTTGTGGAAAATCCACAAAGTTTGAAATTCGAATTTGAGTTGGATTTGGAGAGGATAATCTTGTTAGAATCCTACTTGAATTTTGAATCTAAATACTAACAAAAGTGGATGAAATTTTTGAGGATAATCCTCAATGGAATTTCGGTTTTTGTGGATAAGGTTCAAGGGAAGATTCAAGTTTCAATCCTAGTTGAATTTGGATTCTCTCCTTCCCTGAAAAGTGGCCGAAATTATGGAGGAAATCTCCTAGGAAAATTCGGTTATTTTGGATAAGGTTGAGTTAAGATTCAAGCTTGAAAATCCTAGTGGAATTTTGATTCTCCCTTATCCTAAATGTGGCCGAATATTTGGAGAAAAATCTCCTAGGAAATTTTGGATTTTTTGGTTGAAAAAGGGAGATAAAATTCTAGTTAAAATCTTGGTTAGATTTGGATTGGTTTTATCCTTAAAAAACCGAATTTTATTGTTGGGATTTTCCCGTGGAAAAATTCGGATTTTATGGTTATGGATAAGGGAGAATATCTTTTCCTAGTCCAATTCAAATTCAGAGAATCACCTCATGCAGGTCTATAAATAGAGGTCCTGCCACTCCAGTTCTCTCAGACCACAGACTCTCAGGTGAGCAGGCTTATTATTACACAACTCATCGTGACAATAAAGTTCTTTAGAGATCTGGGTGGTCGGAAGAAGACTAGCAGTGCTAGCATACCAATCGAGGTTCAGAGTGCCCACACACTCAGCCATTCGGGAATTGGAGAATAGTAGAGAAGGCTAGTTGGTTGAAGCCTCCGGTAATTCTCCTCCTGCAAGATTGGCGTCCTTGAGGTATGAGTTTTAATTGTTGTTGGTTTATTGTATATGGCATCATGAGATATTTAACGATCTAAAAATTTTTATTGTTCCGCTGCACCACTCTGATACGTTTTTACTGATTTATTATCCTACAATTGGTATCAGAGCCATCTCATGACTATGCCATGTACATAAATTAGACAATTACTTAGTCTTTTTATTTATGTATGGATTTGATATTTAGAGAGTGGCATTCTAGGGTTCCTTTATGTTGTTATCATGGATTATGTATAAAGTATGTGGTTATTTTAATTTTCTGAATTATTATAAGTATGCTTGTTTATGCCTGTTATGGTTCCTTAGAATTTAGAAAAATTGTATCTAGGAATTTTTTATGTAACCATGGGAGCAGTTTATTAACACTATAATTTTCCCATGGATTTTAATTTTTGTCTCTTAGAATTTTTATGGTTAGAATTTTTGCACACCAGAAACGGTTTAGGAAATTTTATACAATTATTCTTGGGGGAGATTGAAGATTGAAGACCGTAATTTATTTTTTCCCAAAAGTTAAAGTTGATTTAAAGATTGAAATTTTGATTGTGTGAAAAATTTCAATTTAATTGGGATTCAAATTAATTTTTGGAGATCCTAATAGGTAAATTGGAATATGACACGAAAATCGAGACACGACCCCTCGGGATAGGCCGACGGGCCTTGGTGGGGCTGCAGCCCCTGCCCTCGGGCAGGATGGGGCTGCGGCAGCCCCTGTACGGGCCAACACCACCCACGGCCGTAGGCTTGGCCTGCAGCCAAGGGTGGCCGTGGCCAACCCAAGGCTGGCCGCAGCCTGGGCGTGCAGCCTGGGTGTGCAGCCTGGCGCCGCAGGCTCGGCCTGCAGCCCGGCAAGGCTGCACATGGAGGGGGCCGTGGGCTGCCAGCCCCTCCGGGGTTGGTGGCTGCCCACGGCGGCTGCCGCCTTCGGGGGCGGCAGTGCGATGGTCTAAAATTCGAAAAATTTTGATTTTTAAATTTGAGATTTAATTTTAAATCATGTTTAAAAATATGTAATTGAAAATTTGAAACTTTGAAATTACATATTATTGCACATGATGTTTAAAATTGTTTAAAATTTGAATTGGAAATTTAAATTTAAAATTCGAATTTGGAATTTGAATTTGAAATTTAAATTTTTGGAGTTTTAAATTTTAAATGATATTTGGGATGAGAAATAAATGGAGAGGCTACATAAAGATGGATACAAGAAGATGGAACGAAATTCAAGACCCAAAGAATGCTTTGGATGGAATTTTGTAATCTTTATTTTCTTTGTTCTAGGATGGAACCATGGCTTGGTTATTCTGTCAATTATTTTTTCTGTGATATGTCATGGATGTATAAATATGTATTGATGGATGTTTTGTATGCATATTTGATAACATGTCATATAGGATAGGTGAGTGCTGCTCATACTATATTGATCATACATAATTTGTCAAAACTTGCATGTTTTTCAAAATATTGAGTGGGAGAGGGTTTCAAACAAAACCCACGGCCTCCATTGTTGATCCATATGTGAAAGCATGGTAACGCCTCGCGTCAGTTCTACCCTAACCACACCCCTCGGTAGGTGTTTACCGCCGCCGGTACACTAGATTGGATCTCCTATGTGGAAAACGTGTTCGGGTGCGATCCTATTCATGACCACCCCTCGGTGGCTTGGTAGGACGTGGATCGGGCTACGTAAACAATGGTTATACACTCAAGACTCGTTTAGTTATTAACCTTCCCTAGAAGCTCTGTTAACTAAACTGGTGGCCAACTAAGCGGTTATTAATATATGTCTTAACCTTGGAGGATTTAAGGCAACATATATTAATTGGACGGGGTCCATGTTCCAGCTATTTGTTCTCATGGCCACCCCTCGGTGGCTTGGGGCAATAGGTGCTGAGAATTACCATTGCAATGCTACATGTTTTTCAAGTTTCATGTAGGAACATACTTGTATGTTTTATTTGCTAAATTATCTGTATATTTGCTTGGGCTTTGTAATGATGTCTAGTATAATTTTATTTCAGTTCAAAATGTCACCGACACCCCTCATTTCAATACTTACTGAGAATAAACTGAATGACGACAATTATAAGGATTGGAAAAGGAATCTATTAATAGTTCTTAGCTGCGAGAGACACAAGTTCGTACTGGACGAACCATGCCCACCAGGGCCAAAACCTGACACACCGATTGAGGAGGTCCCGGTTGCCTATACTCTTTGGAGAGAATCCAATGATACAGCTCGATGCTACATACTTGCTAGCATGACGAGTGCTTTACAAAAGCAGCATGAGACTTATCAAATTGCTGAGGAGATCATGGAAAATCTGGAGGACATGTTCGGAGGCCAAGAAAAATTGGCTCGACAGTCCGCTATCACCAGTATTATGAACTCTAAGCAGAAGGCGGGTACTCCGGTGAAGGACCATATGATCACTCTAATGGGATTCTTCGCTGAGGCTGCCGAAAACGGTGCTGAGATGGACTACAACACCCAGATCGAAATGGTGTTCAAAACTCTGTCTAAAGATTTTGTGGGGTTTAAGGCCGCATACAATCTGGCGACAAGGGAGTTAGGATTAACCGAGCTCATAAAGCAACTGCAAGCTTATGAGCGGATGATCAGGGATGGGGATGCTGTCCAACCTAAAGGTGAGGCCAATTTGGCAGAATCTTCCAAACCCTCACGGAAGAGGAAGAGGCCAAATCAGAAGCAAGCGGCTTCCAGTTCTTCTAATCCTCCTGTCTCGGATGGGAAGAAGAAGAAGAAGAAGAACAAGAAGCCCAGGGACCCTAAAAAGTCCAAGTGCTTCCGTTGTGGGAAGGTAGGTCATTTCAAGAAGGCTTGCCGGGAAATCCTAGCGGCCAAGGGCAAGGAAGGTAAGGAACTTCTTTACTTAGAAGCGTGTTTGGTGGAAGAATCGAAAGACACTTAGGTCATTGATTCGGGCGCCACTAATCATGTTTGTGTTTCTATGCAGGGGTTCGTGGAAACGAGAAGTCTACATGATAGGAACCTCTCGTTGCGAACTGGGGACGGCAGCTTGGTGGTGGCTGAGGCAGTGGGAGATGTTTACCTTTATTTTGATTAATTTAGGTTTATTTTATTAAAAGACTGTTTTTATGTTCCTAATTTTAGGAGGAACCTTATATCGGTAGCTTGTTTAATAAAGGATTCTTATTCAGTTTCTTTTAGTAAAAGAGTTGATATTCGTAGAAATAAGTCTTTTATCTGTTCTGGATGGATGGATGGAAACCTATATTTGATCAAACCAAAGATGTACTCTCTGCTTGACACTGAATTAACTGATAACTCTAAAAGGTTGAAAGTTTCTCACTCTAACAAGGCGTATCTTTGGCATTTAAGACTTGGTCATATTAATCAGGATAGGATTCAAAGATTGGTGAAAGACGGTCCCCTGGAATCTCTGGAGGAGGTACGACTTCCCCAATGTGAGTCTTGTCTAGAGGGTAAAATGACTAAGAGGTCTTTTGGAGCTAAGGGTACAAGGGCTCAAGAGCTCTTAGAAATTGTGCACACTGACGTATGTGGCCCCATGAACGTCACAGCACGAGGAGGGTTCAAGTATTATGTCTCTTTTATAAATGATTACTCGAGGTATGGATATGTGTATCTGATGCACCGCATGAGCGAAACCTTTGACAAGTTCAAGGAGTATCGTACAGAAGTGGAAAAGCAATTGGATAAATCCATAAAGACACTTCGATCTGATCGAGGTGGCGAATACCTCTCCGACGAATTTCTAGGACATCTTGTAGAGAACGGGATATTATCCCAATTGACTGCACCTGGTACTCCACAACAGAATGGTGTAGCTGAAAGGAGAAACAGGACCTTATTGGATATGGTACGGTCCATGATGAGTTACTCAATGCTGCCATTATCATTTTGGGGATATGCTTTACCAACGGCATGCTATGTTCTGAATCAAGTTCCGAGCAAATCAATTCCCAGAACTCCGTATGAATTGTGGCGTGGCAGGAAGCCTTCCCTTGGACAAATGAGAATATGGGGCTGCCAGGCACATGTACTGGATGGGGATGCGAAGAAGTTGGAACCAAGATCAGAATTGTGCATGTTTGTAGGGTATCCAAAAGGAACTAAAGGAGGTCTGTTCTATAACCCGAAGGAAAAAGAGTCATTGTCTCAACTCATGCGACATTCTTGGAGGAAAGTCACATGAATGACTTTAAGCCTCGAAGCAAAGTGGTACTAGAGGAGTTATCGGGTGAAAGAACTGCTCCACAGATTTTGGTCTTAGACGCAAGTCCGAGTTCCAGTGAAAGACCTGCAGACGATCAACAATTTAGGGTGCCTCATCGTAGTGGGAGGGTTTCTAAGAAACCTAATTTCTTCATGTATGATGCTGAGGTATACCAGGCCGAGGCTCATGAGCATGAGGAAGATCCAGTCACATATGATGAAGCTATAAATGATGTTGATTCTAAATCTTGGAAACAGGCTATGAACAATGAGATGGATTCTATGAAATCCAACTATGTTTGGGAACTTGTAGATTTGCCGGATGGGATAAAACCCATTGGATGCAAATGGGTCTACAAAAGAAAAAAGGATGTAGAAGGGAGAGTGGAAACTTTCAAAGCTAGACTGGTTGCAAAGGGATACACACAAAAGGCTGGAATCGATTACGATGAAACCTTTTCGCCTGTTGCTATGCTGAAATCTATCCGTATTCTTCTGTCCATTGCTGCGGCTCTCGATTACGAGATCTGGCAAATGGATGTCAAGACGGCATTCTTGAATGGTCATCTTGAAGAATGTATCTATATGATACAACCCGAAGGGTTCGTAGCAAAAGGCCAAGAAAGGAAAGTCTGCAAGTTGCTTAGATCCATTTATGGATTAAAGCAAGTATCCCACTCATGGAACCAGAGGTTTGATCAAGTGATTAAGACATTTGGTTTTGAGCAGAACGTTGATGAACCTTGTGTTTATAAACGTATTAAGGATGGAAAAGTGGTTTTTCTGATACTCTATGTCGATGATATACTACTCATTGGGAATGATGTAGGGAACTTATCATCGGTCAAGCTTTGGTTACACCAACAGTTTGACATGAAGGACTTGGGAGAAGCTAATTATATTCTAGGCATTCGTCTCTTCAGAGATCGAAAGAACAAAATGATAGCGTTATCCCAAGCTTCATACATAGATAAAATAATTGACAAATATGCAATGCAAGAGGCAAAGAAAGGCTCACAACCTTCTATTGCCGGTCTAACTCTTTCATTGGATGACTGTCCTAAGACATCGGAAGAAAGAGAGCGTATGAGTAAGGTCCCTTATGCATCCGCTGTGGGTAGCCTTATGTACGCTATGCTTTGCACTCGCCCAGACATATGTTTTGCAGTAGGTATGGTGAGTCGATATCAAGCAAATCCTGGAACCAAGCACTGGCAAGCAGTAAAGCATATACTCAATTATCTTAAGAGAACGAGGGATTATATGCTGGTGTATTCTGGAGAGGACCTAACACCCGTAGGATACACAGACTCAGACTTCCAGACTTGTAAGGATTCGAGGAAATCGACATCTAGATCAGTGTTTTTACTCGAAGGAGGCGCCATTGTGTGGAGGAGCGTGAAGCAGGGCTACATAGCTGACTCTACTATGGAGGCTGAGTATATGGCTGTGGCTGAGGCATCTAAAGAAGCGGTTTGGCTCCACAAGTTCTTTAGAGACCTTGAGGTCATTCCGAGTGTTGACAAGCCTATCACACCTTATTGTGATAATACAGGGGCTATTGCCAACACAAGGGAATCTCAGCACCACAAGAGGACCAAGCACATCAATCGGAGATATCACATTATTAGAGGGCATGTGGAGACAAGGCAAGTGGATGTATGTAAGATCGCGTCCGAGGACAACATTGCCGATCTCTTTACTAAGACTTTGGTGGCTAGAAGCTTTGAGAGGCACGTAGAGGCGATGGGGATGCGTAACATGGCACATCTGCTGGCTGAGGGCAAGTGGGAGATTGTTAGGAAATGCCCTAAGCATTAGAGACATTTTTGATGTATTTATTTTGAACTGGATAATAAGATTATATATAGAGGTTATTCATTACATTGCTATCTGTCCTCGTCTTATTTACATGTTAAAGTAAATGTAAACAAATATGGCTCCCTGACTGCTTGTGTTAAACTGATGGAACGTTGCATGCAATGGATTTTTGTATGCGAGAAGACAATGTTCTAAAGTTAGCGGTCTAAATTATGGTCTGTAGTCTATGGGGTTAGACCGAGCATCTAACTCATGTTAAGACTATTATGTTGTCTAAAGCCTTGGAGGGGACGGTTTGTCTTGACTGTCTGGAGCTGGACTGCCAAGTAGAGACATAGATATGTTGCTTGGTGGTGACATATTAGACCGGGACTAAAATGTGATTGATCTACGAAGTCCGCTTTGAGTGGATCGATCTGCTTTTGACGTTCATTATGCAGTAATCTTAATCCTGAGTAAAAGGACAGCTTCATGTATATGACTTGTGTACTTTGATGTTCCAATGGCTAAAGCGTCTCAGAGGTAGTAAGCTTATAGACCGGTTCGTTGGGTGCATGACTTGTATACGATGAAAGGTTCGTTTACAGATATTGGAATCATAGCTCTAATGAGGAGTTAAGGGTATCCTCTTAAAGACATTATACTGAATATGAAAATGGACAAGGCCTTGGGTCGTCTGCTGGGCGGATGATTTCTTATTCACATATGGTGAATAATCATTTTCTTTATTTGGTAATATAATGGAAATTTAAGATAGCCTGATCAGTAAGATTAAACGGATTTTGGCCTAAGGCTAATCATGGATATCATATGAGGGTTCTACATATATGACAAGGTCATTGGACGATAGCTTGTCACAGGCTTACGTAATACGGTATATAATTGGGAGTTCAGTTTCAGGTTTATAGTGGTGTGACTCTGAAACTAGTGATCATATGATTGAGTTGTTCGGTAAAGAATGATGATCATATGGATTTGTAGGAGCCCGATTATATATGTCCAATCAGTCCCTCTACTAGCTCCACATAATTCCTTAACATTTGGCAAATTGATTTGTGTATGCTACTGGCTAGTTTATTATGCATGGATGGTGATGACACAGGATTAGGATGGTACACAAGATTCTCTCCGGTTGGATTCAGATTTTGTTTTGGATAATAGAGTACACAATTATTCGAACTCCAAATAAAGTTGCCATGATTTTATTTGAGATTGGATTGGAGTTGTAGAAAATTATCCATGAGAACAAGAATTTGAAACACAACTGTTTTGTGGATTTTGAAATTTGAATTTTGAAATTTGAAATTTGATTTTTGAATTTGAAATTTGAATTTGAAATTTGAATTTGAAATTCGAATTTGAAATTTGAATTTGAAATTTAAATTTGAAATTTGATATTTGAAACTTGAAATTTGAAATTTGAATTTGAAATTCGAATTTGAAATTTGAAATTCAAATTTTGAATCACAGTCCAAGTGGGATTCGAATTTGTTGTGGAAAATCCATAAAGTTTGAAATTCGAATTTGAGTTGGATTTGGAGAGGATAATCTTGTTAGAATCCTACTTGAATTTTGAATCTAAATCCTAACAAAAGTGGACAAAATTTTTGAGGATAATCCTCAATGGAATTTCGGTTTTTGTGGATAAGGTTCAAGGGAAGATTCAAATTTCAATCCTAGTTGAATTTGGATTCTCTCGTTCCCTGAAAAGTGGCCGAAATTATGGAGGAAATCTCCTAGGAAAATTCGGATATTTTGGATAAGGTTGAGATAAGATTCAAGCTTGAAAATCCTAGTGGAATTTTGATTCTCTCTTATCCTAAATGTGGCCGAATATTTGGAGAAAAATCTCCTAGGAAATTTCAGATTTTTTGGTTGAAAAAGGGAGATAAAATTCTAGTTAAACTCTTGTTTAGATTTGGATTGGTTTTATCCTTAAAAAACTGAATTTTATTGTTGGGATTTTCCCATGGAAAAATTCAGATTTTATGGTTATGGATAAGGGAGAATATCTTTTCCTAGTCCAATTCAAATTCAGAGAATCACCTCATGCAGGTCTATAAATAGAGGTCCTGCCACTCCGGTTCTCTCAGACCACAGACTCTCAGGTGAGCAGGCTTATTGTTGCACAACTCATCGTGACAATAAAGTTCTTTAGAGATCTGGGTGGTCGGAAGAAGACTAGCAGTGCTAGCATACTGATCGAGATTCAGAGTGCCCACACACTCAGCCATTCGGGAATTGGAGAATAGTAGAGAAGGCTAGTTGGTTGAAGCCTCCGGTCATTCTCCTCCTGCAAGATTGGCGTCCTTGAGGTATGAGTTTTAATTGTTGTTGGTTTATTGTATATGGCATCATGAGATATTTAACGATCTAAAAATTTTTATTGTTCCGCTGCGCCACTCTGATATGTTTTTACTGATTTATTATCCTACACCTGCCATATCGCACCACACCTACAGGTGGATTTGGGAAGTAGCAGGCTAGAAGGACTAGTCATGGCCTGGTGGGAGTGGCCTGGTAGGGTTAGAGACCCGATTGTACATTGGGAGGATTTCTGTTGTGATCTCCTCAACCATTATAGACTGCCACCGACTGAGGAAGTTTTCGGGCCTGACTAAAATGAGGCCATTTATATAGGGCATTCTCTAGCATATGGGGCATTTACAAAGGAGAGATAGTGGTTCACTATTGTTGAAGGTTTTGGGACGCAATGTGGTTGCTTACACTGTGGGAGGTACCCTTTAGGGACTCAGTAGAGCTCTTGTGGAGAGGCATTCTGGAGAATGTAAGAGGACTCGTCTGATACCCTATGAACCATGAGGATATAAGGCGATTCATACAAGAGATAGTGAATGCCGAGGTAGAAGCAGTCAACCCTAGAGACAGAAGCAAGCTCAGGACATTACGGGTGCTGCCAATATGGATGGTAACCCAGTAGACCCTACACACCAACCGGCCGACAAGGATCTCATGGCCGAGCATCAACCGGAAGTGCTTGAGGATGATGAGGAACCCATGGAAGAGCCCGAACCAGCCCTTCTGTCTCTCAAACACCTCTTAGAGGTGGAAGACAATGACGATAATGATAAAGAACTTTCGGATGCCCCTCCTAAGGTTGCAGAGATAGGTGATAATGAAGGGCATGAGATCCCCGATCCTTTTAGTGACGACGAATGGATGGAGCATGAGCCTAAGCCTCAAGTCATTATAGCCAGAGATGACGAGGTCAGTTTTGGCTAGGGAGATGAGGATGACCCAGAGGAGTTTCCCTTCACCGAGAGCATCGATGAGGAGATCTCTAACATAGAGTCAGGATTATCCTCTGAGTAGCAGTGGCCCTTTTTGCAAGAATCTTAACCATGTATATGTATGATAAGGAAGCAATAGCTTTTTCCCACTAGACTTTCTAATATACCAGGATTGTACACTAGGAAGTGTATGTCACTCCAACCAGACTAGAGTCTTGTATATATTTTGTGAAAAATATTATGAAAAGCAGCACAGTAATGCCCAAGGACCTAGATATGCTATTCCACACATGACCGTAGTATGATTGAAAGTACAAGACGAGTCCTAACACTCAAGCGATGTTTTAATGCGATATGGCAAATGGTATTGAACATCACAATATAACAAAAAGAAAGATATAATATGTATACATATATCTATGATAGTTGAGTAAAAAAGAAAATGATATGTGACATGAATTCCAAGTATGGAAACAAAAGACTCATAATTTCCTTTCCCGCAGTATGATAGGGTCACGTAGGAAAGCATGGCAAGAACATGAGCACAGACAAACCAAGCATCTCGAGAGGATGAATAGATGGCACAGTTCGCAGCTATGCGAGAGATGATCGAGAACCAGCAGTGTGACCTAGACCAGCTCAGGGAGCAGCTAGGCCAATAGAACCAGGCACCATAGAGAGCAGAGGTGCCAGCCCAGGAGGCTCCAGCTGTTAGGAAATGCCCTAAGCATTAGAGACATTTTGATGTATTCATTTTGAACTGGATAATAAAATTATATATAGAGGTTATTCATTACATTGCTATCTGTCCTCGTCTTATTTACATGTTAAAGTAAATGTAAGCAAATATGGCTCACTGACTGCTTGTGATAAAACTGTTAGAACGCTGCATGCAATGGATTTTTGTATGCGAGAAGACAATGTTCTAAAGTTAGCGGTCTAAACTATGGTCTGTAGTCTATGGGGTTAGACCGAGCATCTAACTCACGTTAAGACTATTATGTTGTCTAAAGCCTTGGAGGGGACGGTTTGTCTTGACTGTCTGGAGCTGGACTCCCAAGTAGAGACATAGATATGTTACTTGGTGGTGACATATTAGACCGGGACTAAAGCGTGATTGATCTACGTAGTCCGCTATGAGTGGATCAATCTGCTTTTGACGTTCATTGTGCAATAACCTTAATCCTGAGTAAATGAACTACTTCATGTATATGACTTGTGTACTTTGATGTTCCAATGGCTAAAGCGTCTCAGAGGGTAGTAAGCTTATAGACCGGTTCGTTGGGTGCATGACTTGTATACGATGAAGGGTTTGTTTGCAGATATCGGAATCATAGCTCTGAGGAGTTAAAGGTATCCTCTTAAAGGCATTATACTGAATGTGAAAATGGACAAGGCCTTGGGTCTTCTGCTGGGCGGATGACTTCTTATTCACATATGGTGAATAATCATTTTCTTAATTCAGTAGTATAATGGAACTTTAAGATAGCCTGATCAGTAGGATTAAACGGACTTTGACCTAAGGCTGATCATGGATATCATATGAGGGTTTTGCATATATGACAAGGTCATTGGATAGTAGCTCGTCACAGGCTTACGTAATACGATATATAATTGGAAGTTCAGTTTCAGGTTTATAGTGGTGTGACTCTGAAACTAGTGATCATATGATTGAGTTGTTCGGTAAAGAATGATGATCATATGGATTTGCGTGAGCCAGATTATATATGTCCAATCAGTCCCTCTACTAGCTCCACATAATTCCTTAACGTTTGGCAAATTGATTTGTGTATGCTATTGGCTAGTTTATTATGCATGGATGGTGATGACACAGGATTAGGATGGTAGACAAGATTCTATCCGGTTGGATTCAGATTTTGTTTTGGATAATAGAGTACACAATTATTCGAACTCCAAATAAAGTTGCCATGATTTTATTTGAGATTGGATTGGAGTTGTAGAAAATTATCCATGAGAACAAGAATTTGAAACACAACCGTTTTGTGGATTTTGAAATTTGAATTTTGAAATTTGAAATTTGAAATTTGAATTTGAAATTCGAATTTGAAATTTGAATTTGAAATTTAAATTTGAAATTTGAAATTTGAAATTTGAAATTTGAAATTTGAAATTGAAATTCGAATTTGAAATTTGAAAATCAAATTTTGAATCACAGTCCAAGTGGGATTCGAATTTGTTGTGGAAAATCCACAAGGTTTGAAATTCGAATTTAGGTTAGATTTGGAGAGGATAATCTTGTTAGAATCCTACTTGAATTTTGAATCCAAATCCTAACAAATTATGGACGAAATTTTGAGGATAATCCTCAATGGAATTTCGGTTTTTGTGGATAAGGTTCAAGGGAAAAATTCAAGTTTTAATCCTAGTTGAATTTGGATTCTTTCCTTCCCTGAAAAGTGGCCGAAATTATGGAGGAAATCTCCTAGGAAAATTCGGTTATTTTGGATAAGGTTGAGATAAGATTCAAGCTTGAAAATCCTAGTGGAATTTTGATTCTCCCTTATCCTAAATATGGCCGAATTTTTGGAGGGAAAATCTCCTAGGAAATTTCGGATTTTTTGGTTGAAAAAGGGAGATAAAATTCTAGTTAAAATCTTGTTTAGATTTGGATTGGATTTATCCTAAATAATCCAAATTTTATTGTTGGTATTTTCCCATGGAAAATTCAGATTTTATGGATATGGATAAGGGTGAATATCTTTTCCTAATCCAATTCGAATTCGGAGAATCACCTCATGCAGGTCTATAAATAGAGGTCCTGCCACTCCAGTTCTCTTAGACCACAGACTCTCAAGTGAGCAGGCTTATTGTTGCACAGCTCATCGTGACAATAAGTTCTTTAGAGATCTAGGTGGTCGGAAGAAGACTAGCAGTGCTAGCATACCGATCGAGGTTCAGAGTGCCCACACATTCAGCCATTCGGGAATTGGAGAATAGTAGAGAAGGCTAGTTGGTTGAAGTCTCCGATCATTCTCCTCCTACAAGATTGGCATCCTTGAGGTATGAGTTTTAATTGTTGTTGGTTTATTGTATATGGCATCATGAGATATTTAACGATCTTAAAAAATTTTTATTGTTCCGCTGTGCCACTCTAATACGTTTTTACCAATTTATTTTCCTACACCAATAGCCCTAGAAACTCTGAAGGAGTAAGCAGCTCCCCTAGCCTGGTAGCATCAGCACCCCCAGTAACGACTGCTCCTACAGCAATAAATGTTCTTTTGCCAACCTTTAGGGAAGGCAACTTATATGAGAGATTCTGGCGTATGAAAGCACCAGAATTCGAAGGAACTACCAATCCCATAGAGGACTATGATTGGCTGATAGATATCCAAATAATCTTAGATTTTATGGGATTGATTGAAAGAGAAAAGGTGATGTGCGCTTCTTTTGCCTTGCGAAAGGAGGCACGATAGTGGTGGAAGACGTTAGCTATCAGGAGGAATGTCAGTGAAATAAGCTAGATAGAATTCATAGATGAGTTCAAAGAGATGTACTTCAATGACGAGGCACTAGCAGTACAACAAGATGAATTCAACAACCTGCGCCAAAACAATATGACTGTCATGGAAGCAGTTAGGAAGTTTGAGTAGTTGGCTTGACTTTGTCTAGATGTGGTGCCTGCAGAAAAAGAGAAGGTCAGAAGAATGTTGAAAATATTCCGAACAGACATCGCAGTCCAGGTCTGCAATAGAAGCCACAGACCAATGACAGTGGCTGAATGTGTTAGCAGGGCTATCTGAGCCGACTACTGGTTGGCTCAGGATAAAGAACGAAGGGCTCAGATCTTCAAAGGCAAAGGGGAGGAAAAGACTCAAGCTAAATAGGCTAAGGGGAAGCAGAACCTCGAGCCGCAGCACAGAGGGCAGAATGTGGGGACTAGCTAGCATAATAGGCAGTCCCACAATAACAACAAGCAGAAAAGGAATCAGGGCAACTATGGATCGTAGAAGAATTTTCACCAGAAGAAGAACAACAGGAGAAGAAATGGAAACCAACACCTGTTATGCCCGAAATATGGAAGAAAGCACCCAAGAGAGTGTCGACAGGGAACGAGTGGCTGTTTTATTTGTGGTAAGGAAGGCCACTACACCAAAAAATTGTTACTCCAATCCACAGAACCAGCAGAGCCAACCCCATAAAACAAGTGGCCAACTTCACGCCACCCAAACCAAGATCGAAGGCCCTTCAATTGTCTAAGGTAGATTAGAGGCTCTGGACACCCAAGGAAGAATCTATACTTATACAAGGAATAATGCCGAAGCTGGAACTTCAACAGTGGTGACAGGTCAGCTTTCTGTCGCCAACTCAGCTACATTAGTTTTGTTTGATTCTGGAGCCACCTATTTGTTCACATCATCAGAATTTGCTAGAAAGCTAGATAGGAGCTTAGATAGAATGGAACAAACTTTTCGAACTGCACTTCCCTTAGGAGAGGTTTTGTTGTTTAATTACTAGATAAGTCACATACTAGTAATTATCTGCAGACGAGAATTAAGTGTTAACCTAATCGTCATTGACATGTACAACTATGATGTAATCATGGTGATGGACTTCTTCACAAGGTACAACACCATCATAGATTGTCGAAGGCGAGAGGTTACTTTTGAACCAATCGGGTGTGAAAAGTTTGTTTACAAGGGTTTGTCACTGAAACAGCCAAAGACGATGATCTCAACGATGAAGGCTTACAAGCTGATATCCAGTGGATGTACTAGTTTCTTAGCACATGTAGTGGACAAGACTCAAGAAGCAGAGATAGGGCTGGAGAGCGTACCAGTAGTCAGGGAATTCATGAAAGTATTTCTAGAAGATCTTCCAAGACTTCCGCTAGAGTGTAAGATTTCATTCGAGATTGAACTTCTACTAGGATCAGCCCCCATTTCCAAGGCCCCATACCGAATGGCCCCTACAGAGCTAAAGGAGCTCTAAGCCCAACTAAAGGACTTGATGGACAAGGGATTCATTCGACAGAGCTGTTCACCTTGGGGAGTACACATATTGTTCATAAAGAAAAAGGATGGAATGCTAAGAATATGTATCGACTACAGAGAGCTAAAAAAAATCATGATCAGTACCTGTTGCAGTCGATTGATGACTTATTTGATCAACTTTGAGATGCTGTAGTGTTCTCGAAGATCGATCTACATTCAGAGTACCATCAACTACAAATCAGGGATGAGGATATACCCAAAATAGCCTTCTAAATGTGGTACGGACACTACGAGTTCCTTGTTATGTCGTTCGGATTGACTAACGCCCCAGCAGCCTTTATAGACCTGATGAATCGTATGTTCAAGGATTTTTTGGATAATTTGTCATTGTGTTTATTGATGACATACTTATATACTCTAAGATGAAGGAAGAGCATGAAGAGCACTTAAGGACCATCTAGCGCATGTGAGGGGACCACCAGCTGTACGCCAAGTTCTCAAAGTGTGAGTTTTAGTTGGAAAAGGTCTATTTCCTAGGCCACGTAGTCTCTAATGAGGGAGTATTAGTCGACCTAGCAAAGGTTGAGGTAGTTAGCGCATGGCTAGCTCCGAGGAACGTGACGAAGATCCACAGTTTCCTATGCTTAGTAGGATATTACCGACGCTTTATCGAGGGTTTTTCAAACCTAGCCGCACCACTCAAAGCTTACCAAGAAGGGAAAGAAGTTCAAGTAGATCGACAAGCATAAGGAGAGTTTTCGAGAGCTGAAACGAAGATTCACCAGGGCCCCAATACTGACAATTCTAGATGCTAGCCAAGGAAACTTTATGATCTATAGCGATGCATCTAAAACTAGGTTGGGAGCTATGTTGATTTAGAGTGGTAGAGTAGTCACATATGCTTCATGATAACTCAAGACCCACAAGAAAAACTACCCTACGCATGATCTGGAGCTAGCAGCAATAGTTTTTGTGCTGAAGATATAGAGGCACTAATTATATGGGGTCAAGTGCAAAATCTACACAGACCACCAGAGCCCCAAGTACATTTTTACACAGAAAGAACTTAACATGATGCAGCGAAGATGGCTATTGTTAGGAAATGCCCTAAGTATTAGAGACATTTTGATGTATTTATTTTGAACCGGATAATAAAATTATATATAGAGATTATTCATTATATTGCTATCTGTCCTCATTTTATTTACATGTTAAAGTAAATGTAAGCAAATATGGCTCCCTGACTGCTTGTGTTAAACTGTTAGAACGTTGCATGTAATGGACTTTTGTATGCGAGAAGACAATATTCTAAAGTAAGCGGTCTAAACTATGTTCTGTAGTCTATGGGGTTAGACTGAGCATCTAACTCATGTTAAGACTATTATATTGTCTAAAGCCTTGGAGGGGACGGTTTTTCTTGACTGTCTGGAGCATAGACTCCCAAGTAGAGACATAGATATGTTACTTGGTGGTGACATATTAGATCGGGACTAAAGCATGATTGATCTACGAAGTCCGCTTTGAGTACATCGATCTGCTTTTGACGTTCATTATGCAGTAACCTTAATCCTGAGTAGATGGACAGCTTCATGTATATGACTTGTGTACTTTGATGTTCCAATGGCTGAAGCGTCTCAGAGGTAGTAAGCTTATAGACCGGTTCGTTGGGTGCATGACTTGTATACGATGAAGAGTTCGTCTACAGATATCGGAATCATAGCTCTAATGAGGAGTTAAGGGTATCCTCTTAAAGGCATAATATTGAATGTGAAAATGGATAAGGCCTTGGGTTGTCTGCTGCGAGGATGACTTCTTATTCACATATGGTGAATAATCATTTTCTTTATTCGGTAGTATAATGGAACTTTAAGATAGCCTGATCAGTAGGATTAAACAGACTTTGGCCTAAAGCTAATCATGGATATCATATGAGGGTTCTGCATACATGACAAGGTCATTGGAAGATAGCTTATCACAGGCTTACGTAATACGGTATATAATTGGGAGTTCAGTTTCAGGTTTATAGTGGTGTGACTCTAAAATTAGTGATCATATGATTGAGTTGTTCGGTAAAGAATGATGATCATATGGATTTGCGGGAGCCCGATTATATATGTCCAATTAGTCCCTCTATTAGCTCCATATAATTCCTTAACGTTTGGCAAATTGATTTGCGTATGCTATTGGCTAGTTTATTATGCATGGATGGTGTTGACATAGGATAAGGATGGTCGACAAGATTCTTTCCGGTTGGATTCAGATTTTGTTTTGGATAATGGAGTACACAATTATTTGAACTCCAAATGAAATTGCCATGATTTTATTTGAGATTGGATTGGAGTTGTAGAAAATTATCCATGAGAACAAGAATTTGAAATACAACCTTTTGTGGATTTTGAAATTTGAATTTTGAATTTTGAATTTTGAATTTTGAATTTTGAAATTTGAAATTTGAATTTGAAACTTGAATTTGAAATTTGAATTTGAAATTCGAATTTGAAATTTGAATTTGAAATTTAAATTTGAAATTTGAAATTTGAAATTTGAAATTTGAAATTTGAAATTTGAATTTGAAGTTTGAATTTGAAATTTGAAATTCAAATTTTGAATCACAGTCCAAGTGGGATTCGAATTTGTTGTGGTAAATCCACGAGGAATGAAATTTGAATTTGAGTTAGATATGGAGAGGAAAATCTTGTTAGAATCCTACTTGAATTTTGAATCCAAATCCTAACTAAATATGGACGAAAATTTTGAGGAATATCCTCAATGAATTTTTGGATTTTTGTGGATAAGGTTCAAGGAAAAATTCAAGTTTCAATCCCAGTTGAATTTGGATTCTTTCCTCCCTGATAATGGCCGAATTTTTGGAGTAAATCTCCTAGGAGATTTTCGGTTATTTTGGATAAGGATGAGATAAGATTCAAGCTTGAAAATCCTAGTGGAATTTTGATTCTCCCTTATCCAAAAGTGGCCGAAATTTTGGTGGCGACTTTACCCTTGGATTTTTGGATTTTTTGGTTGAAAATGGGAGATAAAATTCTAGTTAAAATCTTGTTCAGATTTAGACTGGAATTATCCTAAAGTGGCCGAATTTATTGTTGGGATTTTCCCCTTGGAAAATTCAGATTTTGTGCTTATGGATAAGGGAGAATATCTTCTCCTAATCCAATTCGAATTCAGAGAACCACCTCATGCAGGTCTATAAATAGAGGTCCTGCCACTCCAGTTCTCTCAGACCACAGACTCTCAGGTGAGCAGGCTTATTGTTGCACAACTCACCGTGACAATAAGTACTTTAGAGATCTAGGTGGTTCGAAGAAGACTAGCAGTACTAGCATACCGATCAAGGTTCAGATTGCCCATACACTTAGCCATTCGGGAATTGGAGAATAGTAGAGAAGGCTAGTTGGTTGAAGCCCTCCGGTCATTCTCCTCCTACAAATTGGCGTCCTTGAGGTATGAGTTTTAATTGTTGTTGGTTTATTATATATGGCATCATGAGATATTTAACGATCTAAAAAATTTTTACTGTTCCGCTGTGCCACTCTAACACATTTTTATCGATTTTTTTTCCTACAGCTATACTATCCAGGAAAAGCCAACAAGGTGGCCAATGCACTGAGTCAAAAACATTCTTCATCGCTTATGGCTATCAGTGCCTTATCGAGAGCACTATAAAAGGAGCTATATAGCAGTGAGATCAAGACTTTGATAGAGAGATTATCTGACATGACCCTCCAATCGACGATCCTAAAAGAGATCAAGATCAGTCAAGACCTCGATTTGTCCCTGATCAAGCCTAGAAAGGAAGATATAAAGGATAAGAGTTCAGAGTTTAGAGTCTCTAAGGAAGGCATACTCTACTATAGAGATAGAGTATGTGTTCTGAAAGATGAAGAACTTAAGAAGCAAATCCTTTCAAAAGCTCACGAGGCACCATATTCCATACATCCAAGGGTGAATAAGTTGTACAAGGACCTGAAGGGAAGCTTTTGGTGACTTGGAACTAAGAATGACATCATCAAGTTCGTCGCCAGATGCCTTACATGTCAAAAGGTTAAGGCAGACCATCAGCGGCTGGCAGGAAAACTGTAGAAAATTGAGTTACCCGAGTGAAAATGGAACCAGATTACGGTGGATTTCATAATCGGATTGCCAAGGATCCAACAACAATGATGCAATCTGGGTGATCGTGGATAGATTGACAAAATCAGCTAGATTTCTAGCGATAAAAGTTAGCTACTCAGTATAGCAATTAGCAAAAATCTATATGGCTTAGATTGTAAGACTACATGGAGTGCCAAAGTCAATCATCTCAAATCGTGACGGACGCTTCATCTCCAGATTTTGGCAAAGCGTTCAGGCTGCATTAGGGTCCAAGTTAAGGTTCAGCATAACATTCTATCCTCAGACCGATGGTCAGTCTGAGAGGACTACACAGATGCTAGAGGACATGCTGAGAGCCTGTATCCTAGATTTTAAAGTAAACTAGGATCAGAAACTACCCTTGATCGAATTCTAGTACAACAACAGCTATCATTCCTTGATTGGGAAGGCACTGTATGAGGCACTTTATGGGGGAAAATGTAGATCTTCAGTTCATTGGCACGAGACCGGAGAGAAACAGCTCATTAGCACGAACTTCATTAAGAATACAATGGCAGACGTGAAGTTGATACGAGAGAGGTTAGACACAGCGCACAATCGCTAGAAGAGTTTCTTAGATAAGCACTATAGACCCCTCGAGTTTCAAGAAGGAGACTCAGTCTTTCTCAAGGTAGCAACCATGAAAGGGGTGATGCACTTTGGAAAGAAGGGAAAACTCAATCCTAGGTATATATGACCCTTTGAGATAATTGAGAAAGTCGGGAAGGTTGCTTATAGACTAGCGCTTCCTCCCGGGTTAGCTTCAGTGCACAACATCTTTCACGTCTTAATACTAAAGAAGTACGTGCCAGACAGCTCCCATGTTCTAAGTCAAGAACCGGTCAAAGTACCACTGATCTAACGTACGAGGAGAAACCTGTGCGGATCTTAGCCAAAGAAGATAAAGTACTTAGAAATAAAGTAATACCTCTTGCAAAAGTGTTGTGGCAAAATAATTATGTTGAGGAAGCCACATAGGAACAGAAAGAAGATATGAAAAGAAACTTTCCGGAATTGTTCCAATTTTCGAGGATGAAAATTTTGTAAGGGGGTAGATTGTAACAACCCCTATGTTCATGGAATCTAATTACTATGTAATAAGTAATTAAGTTAATAAATACATTATAATTTTCCAATATGATTAAATTAAATGGGTATAGAAACGTTTAATTACTATTCATGCAGTAAAGGGGGCAACTGAGAGTGAGATCGATTCACCTTAGTACATGTGAGTGTGCGTGTGAGACAGACAGTATCAAAAAACCAGTCCAGACGATCACTTCTTGACATAGAACTGATGAGCCAGTCATCATTATGTTTAGACTAGTTATCTGAGCACAACAGTGAAATTTTGCTTGATAAATATACAGTGTCGAGAAAATGGTCAAGATGATGTTTTCTCAACTTAAAACTGATATATTTATAGTCAGCATGCTCAACTTAGTCAATTGAGCACAAAACATGGAATTTTGTTCGAGAGATACGTAGTATCGGGAAAGAGATGACCTTTTCTTAGCCAAAAACTGATATATTTAGACTCAGTACACTCAAATTAGTCAATTGAGCACAAAACACGTTTTTTGAGGCAGGAACATACAGTACTTGAAAACTGGTCTAGACGACCTCAGATGGACGTAAAACTGATAAATTTGAAATCAGCACATCCAAATTAGTCAGGATAGACTGTCTGTAATTTCGTATGAAAAAGCCTCGTTATATATGTGTCGTGTCAACATAGTATAGACACAACAACAGTACAGTAAATGAATAGTAAATAGACATAGAATGGGCTCATAGGCAATACAACCCAACCAAGAATGGATAGTGTAAGAATCGGATCAAGGAGATCCATTTTCGATCAAAATCTAGAACACTACTGAAAAAGGTTTGAATACCGAACGAAGGAAATTAAACTGTGAAGATGAGACTTTGTAGATGAATTCTTCCCCTGGAAAACTATGCACATGCAGCCCCAAATAAAGCCTAATGCAGCCCTAGAAATAAGCCACATGCTTATGACAATTTTGATTTAAAAATACAAGCAACATAGCCTTTCTTCCATGCATTTAATGCCAAATTGGCTCTTTTTCCCCCATGGAGTCACACGGATTTTTCCAGCCAAAAGTGTAGAAAATATTGTCCCAAATATGGTCAATGAGGTCTTGGTTAAGTGTGAATAAAATATGCAAAAGTGGGGGGGGGGGGGGGGGGGGGGGCAAATCACTATTGCTTTTCATACAACTTAATGTAACTTTTCTTCTTCTTTCTTCCCAAAATGCCATCAAATTTTGTGGGGGGAAACAGCACAGATTTTTGCTCCCCAATTTAGCTAAGTTTTGGCTTAATTAAGTGGTTTAGAGTTAGTTAATCTTGCTTAGCATTTACCTATAAATAAGGGCAAGTGGCCTTAGGCCTCATTTTTCCCATTTGCTCACTCAAAAGCTCCTAAAAACCAACCACTCCTCTCCCTTTCCCTTCTGAAAAATCCGACCTCTCCACAGCCTCAAACACTCAAAAATCTCACCAAAATTTCCCAATAAAAAAAAATTAGCCACTCAAGTGCTTGGTAGGAGTCTTTCACTCAAGCCATTTCAAGGTTGTTTTTCGATAAGGTCCTAGAACCGATCTTTGTGGTTTTAGTTGTTATTTTGGCTTGATAATAAAAGAAACTTTTTAGTGTCCCCTTATAGCACAAGCTACCCCATCTCCCCTTGGTCCACATGGTAATTTTTGGTCACCCTTGGTTCGGTTGTGCTAGTTTCAAAGTACACTAAGGTAAAACCCAAAAAGCCCTCCTTTTGTGGTTTAGTTTCATTTAAGTTTTGAGATTAAGTGATTTATGTGTATTTATTTGAGAAATGGGTTATAATAATCTTTATTTTGAGCCCTTAGTATCTTGGTTATGTATTTTTGTAGTTGAATGCTTGAGCTTTAAGTTTTTGTGGATGGATGTGTGAATGGACATTTAGGGTTGGCTGGGAACCAACTCGTCCCAGTTTTTAGGCCACAATTTTGGCCATTTTCAAACACGTTATGTTCTGATTTTGGGGATTTTAAAGAAATTTTCGTTACAACCATTTTTGTGTCAAATAGCCTTTAGCCAAAAATGAATCTAAGATAGGTTTTCGAGGCAATTTTCAACTGGAGTTCAAAACTGGGACTGAAATCCTGAGCAACAGGAACAGTCTTGGATTTTTATAAAAATGACTAATTTAGAGTCTGAACTGAACTCTGGAATCAACATGAAAGTTTTAGATTACATCAAAACCTTTAAAATGACCTATGCGAGTTTTAAAAATTTGGCCGTTTCGGGCCCCAAAGAGAGCAGTTTTTAAACAAGCATAAAATTGGAATTTTTCTAAAACTGGGCATGGGTTTTAGCCATGGGTTTTGAGTGTTCGGACCTGTTAGATGTTAAACCGAGCTTCTAGATGAACACAAAAGTTGTTCATCTCGTCGAGGACTAAAAGTTTCATGTTCAACAAATTCACAAATTAAATCGTTTCAAACAAGTTTTAAACAGTTTTCAGTAAAATGGTTCAAAAATCACTTTTAAATATGAACACCAAAATGTGTTCTTTTCCTTTTAAAATGGAAAATTGATTTTGATAAAACACACCCCCCCCCCCCCTCCCCCACCTTCCAACGGGGTGATATGGGGATAATTCTAAAGAGCATATATTTTCCTCAAATTTTTATAGGATTTCTAAAATAATTTTCTTAAAAAGAAAACAATAAAGGTAGCCCGATTGGCTACTACACCAAATATGCAAAGTAACCTGGTAGGTTACATAGTCAACAGTGCGTGAGGTAACCGGTTAGTTGACTGATCGGTTAACCAGTCAAGGATGAGTTTTTGAATGGGATAGTGAGAGACGGTGATTAATTTGTCAAGTAGACAAATTAATCAAGCACGATTAGAAATTAAATACCAAATTCCTAAAGTAGAGCAATTGGGTACTGATAGGCATCGATACTATACAACAATAAAATTTATAGTCACTAATGGCCATAGTGACCTAAGAACAAAGTTTAACAAAGATGCGTTACGATCACAGGTCGCTACCTATAATTTTCAATAGAGGCAAAGTACAAATTATCGGCTGACAAGTAAGTACAACTCCACCTACAGCATAAGCAAAAATGAGTTTAAAGTATTATTTTTACTCTATGTTGTATGGTTGTTGCATAGCATGATAGAAGAGCTTATAAGTTCACAATCACGTAGATTGATGACCAATATAAGTTAGATGCCATTACATCCCTATTGCGTGAGACTAGTGGATAGCCTAGTAGAGCTCATGGCATATCAGACATGATTCCACAATTGGGTAATTATTAAGCGTGTCATACAGGCCTCTCCTGCTTGAAGAAGTTTTTCAGTTTAAGTATGACGAGCCTAAGCCGATGGCTCTTAATACATAACGGGCTAAGGCCCATAAAGAAAATTTGTGGTCTCGGTGAATCTGTTGATCCACGCACATTCTGTATTGACACACGGGCTTTCAGCATATTAAAGAAAGATAATGAATAATGAAGCATAAAATGAGCATAAATGGTTCATGCATTGTTCACCTTGTGCCCTAGATACAGTTATAGCGAGCTTCTCAGCACATGAGATGTTGTGTTCACATCATATGCATTTCGGTTTATGCTACCTAATATGTTTCTATGTTCTGTGTGAATGTGTGACACGTTTATCAGTTTAAATATATGCCTTAACGTATGGCTTATGTTCTAACCGTGTTTTGCGGACGACATGTTATACTTGCTGAACGTAAAGCTTCCGTTGGGCGATGACGGCGGTAAAGGTGGATGTGAGGGTTGAGGTTATGGATACCACCACCAGTGTTAACTTCCAAATAATATAAAAAAATCAATTTTATGTTTTGAGTAGCTAAATAGTTTTAAGTATTTTCATATATTACCCCAGTTGTATTCAGACTTTTGTATGTTTGTAAGTATATGTATGTGCATGAATAATAAAATGTACTAACAAAAAAAATCCCTATTTTTATGGCATTAAGTAATAGTAGTTTTAAGTGACGTTCCGGGGCAGCCAGGGTCTTAGGGCACCACAACTTCCTCATGTCTCGAAGGAACTAGGGTCGCTACTGGGCTCTTCTGAGAGAATTGTTGTCTCATGGTCTGGTGAAAATTAGCCCAGTTGAGCCCTAACAGGTCATCCTGGTTGCAGTATTCCCAAAACGCTCGAGCATCTCCCTGAAAATTGCTCATCGGAAGCATAACCTAATTATCCTAGTCTATATCGCATAGCCATAGAATCATTTCTACAACGTGTAACCAGTCCTGTACCTTAAAGGATTAGTGTCCTCTGTCAAAGGTGGGTGGCTGGCAAACCCTAAATACTTGAACAGCTTAGACAGAAACCCTCGTTCCCATGTGTTGCCTTCTGTCCATGATCGGGATGTCAATCTCCACTAGTGGAAGAGGTACCAGTGGAGGAGTTGGAGCTCTGACCACAATCGGTACATCAACCTGTGGAATAGTAGTGTTTGCTGGTGCTGGAGTACGTACCGTTAGGCGTCGGGGTAGGGATGGCCTAACTATGGACCTTGTCCATACCCTAGGCGGTCTTCTAGATTGCCACCTCATTGGGTCACCGCAACTTACTTTTAACTTACTTTCTTTGATTTACAAACTTATTTTAAATTTTCATTTTAACATGAAAATAGTGAAATTCTTTTTTATACTGAGCTTGAAAACTTAATAGCGTCAAACATTTACAAAATAACACATTTTACATTATCGTACTAAATTCACATCATAAAACATTATTTCAAAATTCCTTTAAAATAGCTCAATAGAAATCTGGTAGCAGGACCATATCCCTCGCCCAGAACCTGTGGCAGATGCAGATCCCGCCCCTCATCCAATATAAAATCTACTAGTGTACAGATTTCTTACCTGCAATGTAATGACCGCCCTGTTAGGAAATGCCCTAAGTATTAGAGACATTTTGATGTATTTGTTTTGAACTGGATAATAAAATTATATATAGAGGTTATTCATTACATTGCTATCTGTCCTCGTCTTATTTACATGTTAAAGTAAATGTAAGTAAATATGGCTCACTAACTGCTTGTGTTAAAACTGTTAGAACATTGCATGTAATGGACTTTTGTATGCGAGAAGACAATGTTCTAAAGTTAGCGATCTAAACTATGGTCTATAGTCTATGGGGTTAGACCGAGCATCTAACTCATGTTAAGACTATTATGTTGTCTAAAGCCTTGGAGGGGATGGTTTGTCTTGACTGTCTGGAGCTGGACTCCTAAGTAGAGACATAGATATGTTGCTTGGTGGTGACATATTAGACCGGGACTAAAGCGTGATTGATCTACGTAGTCCGCTATGAGTGGATCAATCTGCTTTTGACGTTCATTACGCAATAACCTTAATCCTAAGTAAATGAACTACTTCATATATATGACTTGTGTACTTTGATGTTCCAATTGCTAAAGCGTCTCAGAGGTAGTAAGCTTATAGACCGGTTCGTTGGGTGCATGACTTGTATACGATGAAGGGTTTGTTTACAGATATCGGAATCATAGCTCCAAGAAGTTAAAGGTATCCTCTTAAAGGCATTATACTGAATGTGAAAATGGACAAGGCCTTGGGTCGTCTGCTGGGCGGATGACTTCTTATTCACACATGGTGAATAATCATTTTCTTAATTCGGTAGTATAATGGAACTTAAGATAGCCTGATCAGTAGGATTAAACAGATTTTGACCTAAGGCTGATCATGGATATCATATGAGGGTTTTGCATATATGACAAGGTCATTGGATAGTAGCTCGTCACAGGCTTACGTAATACGGTATATAATTGGGAGTTCAGTTTCAGGTTTATAGTGGTGTGACTCTGAAATTAGTAATCATATGATTGAGTTGTTTGGTACAGAATGATGATCATATGGAATCACGGGAGCCCGATTATATATGTCCAATCAGTCCCTCTACTAGCTCCACATAATTCCTTAACGTTTGGCAAATTGATTTGTGTATGCTATTGGCTAGTTGATTATGCATGGATGGTGATGACACTGTTAGGAAATTCCCTAAGTATTAGAGACATTTTGATGTATTCATTTTGAACTGGATAATAAAATTATACTTAAAGGTTATTCATTACATTGCTATCTGTCCTCGTCTTATTTACATGTTAAAGTAAATGTAAGCAAATATGGCTCACTGACTGCTTGTGTTAAAACTGTTAGAACGTTGCATGCAATGGATTTTTGTATGCGAGAAGACAATGTTCTAAAGTTAGCAGTCTAAACTATGGTCTGTAGTCTATGGGGTTAGACCGAGCATCTAACTCATGTTAAGACTATTATGTTGTCTAAAGCCTTAGAGGGGACGGTTTGTCTTGACTGTCTGGAGCTGGACTCCCAAGTAGAGACATGGATATGTTGCTTGGTGGTGACATATTAGACCGGGACTAAAGCATGATTGATCTACGTAGTCCGCTATGAGTGGATCAATCTGCTTTTGACGTTCATTGTGCAATAACCTTAATCCTGAGTAAATGAACTACTTCATGTATATGACTTGTGTACTTTGATGTTCCAATGGCTAAAGCGTCTCAGAGGTAGTAAGCTTATAGACCGGTTCGTTGGGTGCATGACTTGTATACGATGAAGGGTTTGTTTGTAGATATCGGAATCATAGCTCTGAGGAGTTAAAGGTATCCTCTTAAAGGCATTATACTGAATGTAAAAATGGACAAGGCCTTGGGTCGTCTGCTGGGCGGATGACTTCTTATTCACATATGGTGAATAATCATTTTCTTGATTCGGTAGTATAATGGAACTTTAAGATAGCCTGATCAGTAGGATTAAACGGACTTTGACCTAAGGCTGATCATGGATATCATATGAGGGTTTTGCATATATGACAAGGTCATTGGATGGTAGCTAGTCGCAGGCTTACGTAATACGGTATATAATTGGGAGTTCAGTTTCAGGTTTATAGTGGTGTGACTCTGAAATTAGTGATCATATGATTGAGTTGTTCGGTACAGAATGATGATCATATGGAATCACGGGAGCCCGATTATATATGTCCAATCAGTCCCTCTACTAGCTCCACATAATTCCTTAACGTTTGGCAAATTGATTTGTGTATGCTATTGGCTAGTTTATTATGCATGGATGGTGATGACACAGGATTAGGATGGTAGACAAGATTCTCTCCGGTTGGATTCAGACTTTGTTTTGGATAATAGAGTACACAATTATTCGAACTCCAAATAAAGTTGCCATGATTTTATTTGAGATTGGATTGGAGTTGTAGAAAATTATCCATGAGAACAAGAATATGAAACACAACCGTTTTGTGGAATTTGAAATTTGAATTTTGAAATTTGAAATTTGAATTTTGAAATTTGAAATTTGAATTTTGAATTTGAAATTTGAATTTGAAATTTGAATTTGAAAATTCGAATTTGAAATTTGAATTTGAAATTTAAATTTGAAATTTGAATTTGAAATTTGAATTTGAAATTTGAAATTCAAATTTTGAATCACAGTCCAAGTAGGATTCGAATTTGTTGTGGAAAATCCACAAGGTTTGAAATTCGAATTTGAGTTGGATTTGGAGAGGATAATCTTGTTAGAATCCTACTTGAATTTTGAATCCAAATCCCAACAAAAGTGGGCGAATTTTTTGAGGATAATCCTCAATGGAAAATTCGGTTTTTGTGGATAAGATTCAAGGGTAATTTCAAGCTTCAATCCTAGTTGAATTTGGATTCTCTCTACTCCCTAAAAGTGGCCGAAATTTTGGAGCCTAAATCTTAGGAAATTCGGTTATTTTTGGATAAGGTTGAGATGAGATTTAGCTTGAAAAATCCTAGTGGAATTTTGATTCTTCCTTATCCTAAAAGTGGCCGAAAATTTGGAGAAGATTTTCTCCTAAAGATTTCGGATTTTTTGGTTGAAAAAGGGAGATAAAATTCTAGTTAAAATCTTGTTTAGATTTGGATTGGATTTGTCCTAGGAAAACCGAATTTAATTGTGGAGATTCTCCCTTGGAAAATTCGGATTTTTTGGTTTGGATAAGGGAGAAAATCTTTTCCTAGTCCAATTCAAATTCAGAGAATCACCTCATGCAGGTCTATAAATAGAGGTCCTGCCACTCCAGTTCTCTCAGACCACAGACTCTCAGGTGAGCAGGCTTATTGTTGCACAGCTCATCGTGACAATAAAGTTCTTTAGAGATCTGGGTGGTCGGAAAAAGACTAGCAGTGCTAGCATACCGATCGAGGTTCAGAGTGCCCACACACTCAGCCATTCGGGAATTGGAGAATAGTAGAGAAGGCTAGTTGGTTGAAGCCTCCGGTCATTCTCCTCCTGTATATTGGCGTCCTTGAGGTATGAGTTTTAATTGTTGTTAATTTATTGTATATGGCATCATGAGATATTTAACGATCTAAAATTTTTATTGTTCTGCTGCGCCACTCTGATACGTTTTTACCGGTTTATTTTCCTACAGACACAGGATTAGGATGGTAGACAAGATTCTCTCCGGTTGGATTCAGATTTTGTTTTGGATAATAGAGTACACAATTATTCGAACTTCAAATAAAGTTGCCATGATTTTATTTGAGATTGGATTGGAGTTGTAGAAAATTATCCATGAGAACAAGAATTTGAAACACAACCGTTTTGTGGATTTTGAAATTTGAATTTTGAAATTTGAAATTTGAATTTTGAATTTGAAATTTGAATTTGAAATTTGAATTTGAAATTCGAATTTGAAATTTGAATTTGAAATTTAAATTTGAAATTTGAAATTTGAAATTTGAAATTTGAATTTGAAATTCGAATTTGAAATTTGAAATTCAAATTTTGAATCACAGTCCAAGTGGGATTCGAATTTGTTGTGGAAAATCCACAAGGTTTGAAATTCGAATTTGAGCTGGATTTGGAGAGGATAATCTTGTTAGAATCCTAGTTGAATTTTGAATCTAAATCCTAACAAAAGTGGACGAAATTTTTGAGGATAATCCTCAATGGAATTTCGGTTTTTATGGATAAGGTTCAAGGGAAAAATTCAAGTTTCAATCTTAGTTGAATTTGGATTCTCTCCTTCCCTGAAAAGTGGCCGAAATTTTGGAGATAATCTCCTAGGAAAATTTGGTTATTTTGGATAAGGTTGAGATAAGATTCAAGCTTGAAAATCCTAGTGGAATTTTGATTATTCCTTATCCTAAAAGTGGCCGAATATTTGGAGAAGATTTTCTCCTAGGAATTTCGGATTTTTTGGTTGAAAAAGGGAGATAAAATTCTAGTTAAAATGTTGTTTGGATTTGGATTGGATTTATCCTAAGAAAACCGAATTTTATTGTTGGATTTTCCCATGGAAAAATTCGGATTTTTTGGTTATGGATAAGGAGAATATCTTTTCCTAGTCCAATTCGAATTTAGAGAATCACCTCATGCAGGTCTATAAATAGAGGTCCTGCCACTCCAGTTCTCTCAAACCACAGACTCTCAGGTGAGCAGGCTTATTGTTACACAGCTCCTCGTGACAATAAGTTCTTTAGAGATCTGGGTGGTCAGAAGAAGACTAGCAGTGCTAGCATACCGATCGAGGTTCAGAGTGCCCACAAACTCAGCCATTTTGGAATTGGAGAATAGTAGAGAAGGCTAGTTGGTTGAAGCCTCCGGTCATTCTCCTCCTGCAAGATTGGCGTCCTTGAGGTATGAGTTTTAATTGTTGTTGATTTATTATATATGGCATCATGAGATATTTAACGATCTAAAATTTTTAATTGTTCCACTGCACCACTCTGATACGTTTTTACCGATTTATTTTCCTACAATCGGTATCAGAGCCATCTCATGACTATGCCATGTACATAAATTAGACAATTACTTTGTCTTTTTATTTATGTATGGATTTGATATTTAGAGAGTGGCATTCTATGGTTCCTTTATGTTGTTATCATGGATTATGTATAAAGTATGTGGTTATTTTAATTTTTGGAATTATTATAAGCATGCTTGTTTATATCGGTTATGGTTCCTTAGAATTTAGAAAAATTGTATCTAGGAATTTTTATGTAACTATGGGAGCAGTTTATTAATACTGTAATTTTCCCATGGATTTTAATTTTTGTCTCTTAGAATTTTTATGGTTAGAATTTTTGTACACCGGAAACGGTTTAGGAAATTTTATGTAATTATTCTTGGAGGAGATTGAAGATTGAAGACCGTAATTTATTTTTTCCCAAAAGTTAAATTTGATTTAAAGGTTGAAATTTTGATTGTGTGGAAAATTTCAATTTAATTGGGATTCAAATTAATTTTTGGAGATCCTAATAGGTAAATTGGAATATGGCACGAAAATCGAGACACGACCCCTCGGGATAGGTCGACGGGCCTTGGTGGGGCTGCAGCCCCTGCCCTCGGGCAGGATGGGGCTGCGGCAGCCCCTGTGTAGGCCAACACCACCCACGGCCGCAGGCTTGGCCTGCAGCCAAGGGTGGCCGTGGCCTGCCCTAGGCTGGCCGTAGCCTGGGCGTGCAGCCTGCCGGTTGCTGTGCCCAGCCTGGCGCTACAGACTTGGCCTCCAGCCCGGCAAGGCTACACATAGGGGGTAGCCGTGGGCTGCCAGCCCCTTTGGGGCTGGTGGCTGCCCACGGCGGCTGCCGCCTTCGGGGACGGCAGTGCGACGGTCTAAAAAATCTGAAAATTTTGATTTTTGAATTTGAGATTTAATTTTAAATCATGTTTAAAAATATGTAATTAAAAATTTGAAATTTTTGAAATTACATATTATTACACATGATGTTTAAAATTGTTTAAAATTTGAATTGGAAATTTAAATTTGAAATTCGAATTTGGAATTTGAATTTGAAATTTAAATTTTGTGAGATTTAAATTTTAAATAATTCTTGGGATGAGAAATAAATAGAGAGGCTACATAAAGATGGATATAAGAAGACGGAACAAAATTCAAGACCCAAAGAATGCTTTGGATGGAATTTTGTAATCTTTATTTTCTTTGTTCTAGGATGGAACCATGGCTTGGTTATTCTGTCAATTATTTTTTCTGTGATATGTCATAGATGTATAAATATGTATTGATGGATGTTTTATATGCATATTTGATAACATGTCATATAGGATAGGTGAGTGCCGCTCATACTATATTGATCATACATAATTTATCAAAACTTGCATGTTTTTCAAAATATTGAGTGGGAGAGGGTTTCAAACAAAACCCATAGCCTCCATTGTTGATCCATATGTGAAAGCATGGTAACGCCTCGCGTCAGTTCTGCCCTGACCACACCCCTCGTTAGGTGTTTACCACCGCCGGTATACTAGATTGGATCTCCTATGTGGAAAACGTGTTCGGGTATGATCCTATTCATGACCACCCCTCGATGGCTTGGTAGGACGTGGATCGGACTACGTAAACAATGGTTATACACTCAAGACTCGTTTAGTTATTAACCTTCCTTAGAAGCTCTGTTAACTAAACTGGTGGCCAAATAAGCGGTTATTAATATATGTCTTAACCTTGGAGGATTTAAGGCAACATATATTAATTGGACTGGGTCCATGTTCCAGCTATTTGTTTCACGACCACCCCTCGGTGGCTTGGGGCAATAGGTGCTGAGAATTACCATTGCAATGCTACATGTTTTTCAAGTTTCATGTAGGAACATACTTGTATGTTTTATTTGCTAAATTATCTGTATATTTGCTTGGGCTTTGTAATGATGTCTAGTATAATTTTATTTCAGTTCAAAATGTCACCGATAACCCTCATTTCAATACTTACTGAAAATAAGCTGAATGGCGATAATTATAAAGACTGGAAAAGAAATCTATTAATAGTTCTCAGCTGCGAGAGACACAAGTTCGTACTGGACGAACCATGCCCACCTGGGCCAAAACCTGACACACCACTTGAGGAGGTCCCGGTTGCCTATAATCGTTGGAGAGAATCCAATGAGATAGCTCGATGCTACATCCTTGCTAGCATGACGAGTGCTTTACAAAAGCAGCATGAGACTTATCAAGTTACTGGGGAGATCATGGAAAATCTGGAGGACATGTTCGGAGGCCAAGAAAAATTGGCTCGACAGTCCGCTATCACCAGCATTATGAACTCTAAGCAAAAGGCGGGTACTCCGGTGAAGGACCATATGATCACTCTAATGGGATTCTTCGCTGAGGCTGCCGAGAATGGTGCTGAGTTGGACTACAACACCCAGATCGAGATGGTGTCAAGACTCTGTCTAAAGATTTTGTGGGGTTTAAGGCTGCATACAATCTGGCGACAAAGGAGTTAGGACTAACCGAGCTCATGAAGCAACTACAGGCTTATGAGCGGATGATCAGGGATGAGGATGTGGTCCGACCTAAAGGTGAGGCCAATTTGGCGGAATCTTCCAATCCCTCACGGAAGAGGAAGAGGCCAAATAAGAAGCAAGTGGCTTCTAGTTCTTCTAATCCTCCTGTCTCGGACGGGAACAAGAAGAAGAAGAACAAGAAGCCAAAGGACCCTAAAAAGTCCAAATGCTTCCATTGTGGGAAGGTAGGTCACTTCAAGAAGGCTTGCTGGGAATTCCTAGTCGCCAAAGGCAAGGAAGGTAAGGAACTTCATTACTTGGAAGCGTGTTTGGTGGAAGAATCGAAAGACACTTGGGTCATTGATTCAGGCGCCACTAATCATGTTTGTGTTTCTATGCAGGGGTTCGTGGAAATGAGAAATCTACATGATAGGAGCCTCTCATTGCGAACTGGAGATGGTAGCTTTATGGTGGCTGAGGCAGTGGGAGATGTTTACCTTTATTTTGATCAATTTAGGTTTATTTTATTAAAAGACTGTTTTTATGTTCCTAATTTTAGGAGGAACCTTATATCGGTAGCTTGTTTAATAAAGGATTCTTATTCAGTTTCTTTTAGTAAAAGAGTTGATATTCGTAGAAATAAGTCTTTTATCTGTTCTGGATGGATGGATGGAAACTTATATTTGATCAAACCAAAGATGTACTCACTGCTTGACACTGAATTAATTGATAACTCTAAAAGGTTGAAAGTTTCTCACTCTAATAAGGCATATCTTTGGCATTTAAGACTTGGTCATATTAATCAAGATAGGACTCAAAGATTGGTGAAAGACGGTCTTCTGGAATCTCTGGAGGAGGTACGACTTCCTCAATGTGAGTCTTGTCTAGAGGGTAAAATGACTAAGAGGTCTTTTGGAGCTAAAGGTACAAGGGCTCAGGAGCTCTTAGAAATTGTGCACACTGACGTATGTGGCCCCATGAATATCACAGCACGAGGAGGGTTCGAGTATTATGTCTCTTTTATAGATGATTACTCGAGGTATGGATATGTGTATCTGATGCACCGCAAGAGCGAAACCTTTGACAAGTTTAAAAAGTATCGTGCGGAAGTGGAAAAGCAATTGGATAAATCCATAAAGACACTTCGATCTGATCGAGGTGGCGAATACCTCTCCGATGAATTTGTAGGACATCTTGTAGAGAATGGGATTTTATCCCAATTGACTGCACCTGGTACTCCACAACAGAATGGTGTAGCCGAAAGGAGAAACAGGACCTTATTGGATATGGTACGGTCCATGATGAGTTATTCAACGCTGCCATTATTATTTTGGGGATATGCTTTACAAACGGCATGCTATATTCTGAACCAGGTTCCCAGCAAATCAATTCCCAGAACTCCGTATGAATTGTGGCGTGGCAGAAAGCCCTCCCTTGGACATATGAGAATATGGGGCTGCCCGGCATATGTACTGGATGGGGATGCGAAAAAGTTGGAACCAAGATCAGAATTGTGCATGTTTGTAGGGTATCCAAAAGGAAACTAAAGGAGGTCTGTTCTATAACCCGAAGGAACAAAAAGTCATTGTCTCAACCCATGCGACATTCTTGGAGGAAAGTCACATGAATGACTTTAAGCCTCGAAGCAAAGTGGTGCTCGAGGAGTTATTGGGTGAAAGAACTGCTCCACAGATTTCGGTCTTGGACGCAAGTCCAAGTTCCAGTGAAAGACCTACAGACGATCAACAATTTAGGGTGCCTCGTCGTAGTACGAGGGTTTCTAAGAAACCTAATTTCTTCATGTATGATGATGAGGTATACCAGGCCGAGGCTCATGAGCATGAGGATGATCCGGTCACTTATGATGAAGCTGTAAATGATGGTGATTTTAAATCTTGGAAACAGGCTATGAACAATGAGATGGATTCTATGAAATCCAACTCTGTTTGGGAACTTAAAGATTTGCCGGATGGGATAAAACCCATTGGATACAAATGGGTCTACAAAAGAAAGAAGGATGCGGAAGGGAGAGTGGAAACTTTCAAAGCTAGACTGGTTGCAAAGGGATACACGCAAAAGGCTGGAATCGATTACGATGAAACCTTTTCGCCTGTTGTTATGCTGAAGTCTATCCGTATTCTTCTGTCCATTGTTGCGGCTCTCGATTACGAGATCTGACAAATGGATGTCAAGACGGCATTCTTGAATGGCCATCTTGCAGAGTGTATCTATATGATACAGCCCGAAGGGTTCGTAGTGAAAGGCCAAGAAAGGAAAGTCTGCAAGTTGCTTAGATCCATTTATGGATTAAAGCAAGCATCCCGCTCATGGAACTAGAGGTTTGATCAAGCGATTAAGACATTTGGTTTTAAGCAGAACGTTGATGAACCTTGTGTTTATAAACGTATTAAGGATGGAAAAGTGGTTTTTCTGATACTCTATGTCGATGCTATACTACTCATTGGGAATGATGTAGGGAACTTATCATCGGTCAAGCTTTGGTTACACCAACAGTTTGACATGAAGGACTTGGGAGAAGCTAATTATATTCTAGGCATTCGTCTCTTCAGAGATCGAAAGAACAAAATGATAGCGTTATCCCAAGCTTCATACATAGATAAAATAATTGATAAATATGCAATGCAAGAGGCAAAGAAAGGCTCACAACCTTCTATTGCCGGTCTAACTGTTTCATTGGATGACTGTCCCAAGACATCGGAAGAAAGAGAGCGTATGAGTAAGGTCCCTTATGCATCCGCTGTGGGTAGCCTTATGTACGCTATGCTTTGTACTCGCCCAGACATATGTTTTGCAGTAGGTATGGTGAGTCGATATCAAGCAAATCCTGGAACCAAGCACTGGCAAGCTGTAAAGCATATACTCAAGTATCTTAAGAGAACGAGGGATTATATGCTGGTGTATTCTGGAGGGGACCTAACACCCATAGGATACACGGACTCAGACTTCCAGACTTGTAAGGATTCGAGAAAATCGACATCTGGACCAGTGTTTTTACTCTGAGGAGGCGCCATTGTGTGGAGGAGCGTGAAGCAGGGCTGCACAGCTGACTCTACTATGGAGGCTGAGTATGTGGCTGCGGCTAAGGCATCTAAAGAAGCGGTTTGGCTCCGCAAGTTCTTTAGAGACCTTGAGGTCATTCCGGGTGTTGACAAGCCTATCACACTTTACTGTGATAATACAGGGGCTATTGCCAACACAAGGGAATCTCGGCACCACAAGAGGACCAAGCATATTGATCGGAGATATCACATTATTAGAGGGCATGTGGAGACAGGACAAGTAGATGTATGTAAGATCGCGTCCGAGGACAACATCGCTGATCCCTTTACTAAGACTTTGGTGGCTAAAAGCTTTGAGAGGCATGTAGAGGCGATGGGGATGCGTAACATGGCACATCTACTGGCTTAGGGCAAGTGGGAGATTGTTAGGAAATGCCCTAAGTATTAGAGACATTTTGATGTATTCATTTTGAACTGGATAATAAAATTATATATAGAGGTTATTCATTACATTGCTATCTGTCCTCGTCTTATTTACATGTTAAAGTAAATGTAAGCAAATATGGCTCACTGACTGCTTATGTTAAACTATTAGAACGTTGCATGCAATGAACGTTGCAACTCTTTCTTCTCTTTCTTTCCTTACTGCATCTGACCATCCCATAGCCCCCAAAACCACCATTTTCAAGCCTAAAAATCCAGCCATAAGTTTGCCAAAAAACAGCCCCTTCAAGCTTGTGTTAGGAAGTTTTTCATCCAAGCCATTTCAAGGAGACTCAAGGGTAAGTTTCTGGAACCTATCCTTGTGATTTTTAGTTATTATTTTATGTTGATGTTAAGAGATAATTTTTGGTGTTTTTGCTAGCGTAAATCGACCCTAACTTTTCTTGGTTCACATGGCCATTTCGGTCACTCAAGCTTTGATTCGGTATGCTTGATTCCTAGCACCTAAGGTAAAACTGAAAAAACCCTCCCTTTTGTGGTTAGTTATTTTAAGTTTTTGATCAAGAAATTTATGTGTATTTGTTTATGTAAATGGGTTGTAATAAGTTTATTTTGAGCCCTTAGTATGTTTATTTTCAAGTTTATGTGGTTGTTTGATTTTTGGTTTAAGTTTATGAATGGTTGAGAGAATGGATGTTTTTAAGGTGGCTGGACATAAATCTATCCCCAGAAATAGGTCACGGGTTTTGATCATTTTGACTATGTCCAAGTCCGAATTTAGGATTTGGTTAAAATATAGTTTTAAGAAAATTTCATTACGGTCATTTTTGCATGAAATGGGTTTTGATCAAAAATGAATCTAAGATAGGTTTTTCGAGTGGTTTTCCTTTGGCGTCCAAAACTAGGACTAAAAATCCGAGCCCAGACACAGTCTCGGGTTTTGTTAAAAATGGACCATTTAGAATCCGAACCGGATCTAAGACTCAACACAAAAGTTATAGATCTCGTCGAAATCTTTAAGATAACCTATGCGTATTTTAAAAATTTAGCCATTTCTGACCTCAAACAGAGCCATTTTTAAAATAGTGTAAAACTGGGATTTTTGCAGAAACTGGGCACAAGTAGCCATGGGTTTAGTAAGATTAGGACCCATTCGAGTTTGATTTGAGCTCCGAGATGAACATGAGAATTGTTCATCTTGTTGAGGATGAAAAATTTCATGTTCGCCAAATTTACAAACTAAGTCCTTTCAAACATGTTTTTAAAATGGTTTTGGTAAATGGTTCAAAAACCATCTTTAAAATACAACACCAAAATGTGTTTTACATACTTTAAAATGAAAATGTGGTTTTGATAAAACCTCCCCCACCTTCCAATAGGATGGCAAGGGGACGGTTTCAAAGCACATAATTCTCCCAAGAATTTTATAAGTCAACCAAAACAATTTTCAAAATGAACATAAATAGTAACGGTAGCCCGGTAGGCTGCCACACCAAACAAGCGATAGTAACCCGGTAGACTACCTAGTAACAATGCACGAGGTAACCGGTCAGTTGACTGGTCGATAAACCAGTCAAGGACCATGTTTTGAATGAAATGGTGAGGAACGATGATTAATCTATCATGTAGACAAGTTAATCAAACACAATAGAAATTAGACACCAAATTCCCAAAGTAGAGCAGTAGGGTACCGATAGGCCTTAGTACCATATTACGATGAAAGTAATAGTCACTAACGATAAAAGTGACCTAAGAACACTGTAATTAATTTATGGGCCAATAAATTAATTAACCATGTATACAGAAGCAAACTCCCAAGAGAGAGAGAGAGCAAGTTAATACCGACAGCAATCGGTATCATATGTTAGTCACTAACGGTACTAGTGACTCAACGACAATTATTAATGGAGTACGTTATGTCGACAGGTAGTTACCTATAATTTGATAAAGGCGAGAGTATGAGTTTGCTTGCAACTAGGTAAGTACAACTCCACCTATAACATGAATAAAATGAGTTTGAAATGATGATTTTACAGTATGTTAAGTATGCATACCATGCATACATTGTTGCACAGCATGTATAAGATCATATAGTTTCATAATCGAGTAGATTGATGAAAGAACAAGTTAGATGCCATATATCCCTATTTCATATGATTAGGGGCAGCTTAGAACAGCATATGACCATACTAGATAAATTAGTTGGAAATTTAATAAGCATGTCATACCGGCCTTTTCAGTTGAAGAGGTTTTACAAGTTAAAGTAAGTTGAGCATCCGTTGATGGTTCTTCGTTTTACTAGCCATGGGCATTTCCGATGGTTTGTGCACACTCGGTACTGACACACGGGCCCTAAGTAGACATAAGAAAGAAAGAGAACATTGAAGCATAAAATAAGCATAATCGGACCATGTATTGTTCACGATATAGTTCACTATGCTTCCAACTACAGTAACATGCATTCAGTATACGATGTTTTCTGCTATACATATAGTATGTGAAGTTTTGTATTCAGTGATATGATATGTGATGACCTAGTATGTAATATGTTTAAGTGGTATATGTTGATACTTGACATGCTTATATGGTTTTAAGTATTTATTATGTTTCAAACATGTTTTCATGCTTATATGGTTTTAAGTATTTATTATGTTTTAAACATGTTTTGCAGATGACATGTTGTACTTACTGGACGTAAAGCTCACGAAGTATGTTTATGCTGTAGGTAAGCGTCCTATGGCATAAACAACAATGGGCGATGATGGCGACGGAGGCGGATGTGGGGGGCAAGGTTATGGATACCAGTACAAGTTAAATCTTCCGCATAGTTTTTTTGAGTAACAGTATATTTTGGAACAGTTAATAGTATATTTGAATAGTAATCAGTTAAACAAGTTTACAAGTATGTATGTATAAATGAACTCCCAATGATTTAGACGATGTATTTTTAAAAATATACGTACGTGAATAATAAATACGTACGCCTTCAAAAAAAATCCATAAATTTACAATATCTATGTAGGTAAGATTAAGCAATAGTATTAGTAGTAGTAGTTTTTGAGTGACGATCTGAGCCACTCAGGGCATAAGACGTTACAGTTGGTATGCTAGCACTGCTAGTCTTCTTCCAACCACCCAGATCTCTAAAGAACTTATTATCACGGTGAGTTATGCAACAATAAGCCTGCTCACCTGAGAGTCTGTGGTCTGAGAGAACTGGAGTGGCAGGACCCCTATTTATAGACTGACATGAGGTGATCTCTTGAATTTGAATTGGACTAGGGGAAGATTTTCTCCCTTATCCACTCACAAAATCTGAAATTTACATAGGCCAAACACAAGGGTAGATTCGGCCTACTCTAGGGATTTTGTAATCTAAATTCAAATAGGATTTTGACTTGAATTTTATCTCCTCACCTATCCATAAAAAACCGATTTCCCCTAGTGCCAAAAATATGACTAGATTCAACCATTAAAGTGTGAGGAGGAGAATCAAAATCTAAATAGGATTTTCGAACTTAAATTTTATCTCACCCTTATCCATAAAAACCGAAAATCTCCCTTGGATTTATCCAACAATTTTCATCCACTTTAGGGAGGGAGAGAATCAAAATTCAACTAGGATTTTCTTGCTTGAATTTCCCTTGAACCTTATGCATAAAAACCAAAAATATCTAGGAGGACTTTTGTCAACAAATTTTGGCCACTTTAGATTAGGATTACGATTCAAAATTCAAGTAGGATTCAAACAAGATTTTCCTCTCCTTTATCCATATCAAATTTGAAATTCATCATGTGGATTTATCCATAAAGAATTCGAATTCTACATAGATTGTGATTCAAAATTTGAATTCAAATTTTAAAGTTCAAATTTCAAAATTCAAACTTCAAATTCAAAATTCAAATTTAAATTTTGAAATCATATTTCAAATTTAAATTTTGAATTCAAATTTCAAATTTAAATTTCAAATTAAAATTTCAAATTTTAATTTCAAATTAAAATTTCAAATTAAAATTTCAAATTTTAATTCCAAATTCAAATTTCAAATTCAAATTTCAAATTCAAAATTTAAATTTCAAATTTCAAATTTCAAATTTCAAATTCAAATTTCAAACTCCACAAAAAGCTGTATTTCAAATTTTGTTCTCATGGATAATTTTCTACAACTCCATTTCAATCTCAAATAAAATCATGACAACTTTATTTGGAGTTAGAATAATTGTGTACTCTATTATCTAAAACAAAATCTGAATTCAACCGGAGAGAATCTTGTCCACTATCCTGATCCTATGTCAACACCATCCATGCAAAGTTAACTGGCCAATAAGCATACACAAATCAATTTGCCATTCATTAAGGAATTATGTGGAGCTAGTAGAGGGACTAATTGGACATATATAATTGGGCTCCTGTGATTCCATATGATCATCATTTTGTACCGAACAACTCAATCATATGATCACTAATTTCAGAGTCACCCCACTATAAACCTGAAACTGAACTCCCAATTATATACCGTATTATGAAAGCCTGTGACAAGCTATTGTCCAATGACCTTGTCATGTATGCAAAACCTTCATATGATATCCATGATCAGTCTTAGGACAAAGTCCATTCAACCTACTGATCAGGCTATCTTAAAGTTCCATTATACTATCGAATAAGAAAATGATTATTCACCATATGTGAATAAGAAGTCATCCACCTAGCAGACAACCTAAGGCATTGTCCATTTTCACATCCAGTATAATGCCTTTAAGAGGATACCCTTAACTCCTTATTAGAGCTATGATTCTGATATCTATAAACAGACCCTTCATCATATACAAGTCATGCACCCAACGAACCGGTCTATAAGCTTACTACCTTTGAGACGCTTTAGCGATTAGAACATCAAAGTACATAAGTCATATACATGAAGTAGTTCATTTACTCAGGATTAAGGTTATTGCATAATGAACGTCAAAATCAAATTGATCTACTCATAGCGGACTACGTAGATCAATCATGCTTTAGTCCTGGTCCAATATGTCACCACCAAGCAACATATCTATGTCTCTACTCAGGAGTCTATGCTCCAGACAGTCAAGACAAACTGTCCCCACCATGACTTTAGACAACATAATAGTCTTAACATGAGTTAGATGCTCGGTTTAACCCCATAGACTATGAACCTTAGTTTAGACTACTTATTTTAGAACATTGTCTTCTCGCATACAAAAATCCATTGCATGCAACGTTCTAACAGTTTTAACACAAGCAGTCAGTGAGCCATATTTGCTTACATTTACTTTAATATGTAAATAGAATGAAGACAAACAGCAATGTAATGAATAACCTCTATTATTAATTTTATTATCTAGTTCAAAATAAATAAAATACATCAAAATGTCTTTCATGCTTAGGGTATTTTTTAACAGCTACATACATTTTGGCTAACCTTTCCATCGAGTAGCTCAGCTTTATCACTAAAAATCAAGCTGATTTTGTCAATCAGTCCACGATTACCCAGATTGCATCATTACCGCTTGATGTTTTAGGCAATCTGACCATGAAATCCATTGTAATTTGCTCTCATTTCCACTCTAGTAGCTCGATCATTTACAGTTCTCTTCCCAGTCGCTGATGTTCTACTTTAATTTTCTAGCATGTGAGGCACTTTGCTATGAACTTAGCAACGTCGTTTTTCATTCCCGGCCACCAAAAACTCTCTTTTAAGTCCTGGTACATCTTATTTGCCCCTGGATGTACCGAGTATGGTGTGTCATGGCCTTCTGAAAGGATCTTTTTCCTGAGTCCTTTATCCTTCAAAACACATACCTTATCTTTGAAATAGAGTGTACCATCCTTAGAGACTTGAAACTCTGAACCCAGGTCCTCTGTTGCCTCCTTTTTGAGCTTGTGTAGGGATGAATTGAGGTCTTGGCCGGCCTTGATTTCCTCTAGGAGTGTCGACTGGAGGGTAATTTCTAACAACCTCCCTGTTAAAATTTCAATCTTGCTGCTCCATAGCTTCTGTTGTAGTGCTCCTGGCAAGATATGGATAGCCATAAGCAACGAGGTATACTTTCTAGTTAGTGTACCAGCCACCTTATTGGCTTCCCTGGATGATATAGGATATCACAGTCATAATCTTTTACCAGTTCTAGCCATCTTCTCTGCCTCATGTTAAGCTCCTTCTACATGAAAATATATTTGAGGCTCTGGTGGTCCGTGTAGATCTCATACTTGACGCCATATAGATAGTGCCTCCATATTTTAAGTGCAAAAATGACCACGGCTAGCTCCAGGTCGTGCGTCGGGTAGTTCCTTTCGGGGTTCTTAAGTTATCGCGAAGCATATGCAACCACTTTACCACTCTACATCAGTACGGCTCCTAACCCGGTCTTGGACGGCCCACTGTAAATCACAAAATTTCCTTGACTGGCTTCTGGAATGGTCAAGATCAAAGCGCTGGTGAGTCTTTGTTTTAATTCCTAGAAGTTCTTTTCGTACTTGTCGGTCCACTCATACTTCTTTTCTTTCTTGGTGAGCGCGGTGAGTGGTGCAGCTAGCCTTAAGAATCCTTCAACAAAGCGTGGATAATAACCTGCTAATCCTAGGAAGCTGCGAATTTTCATTACGCTCTTCGGAGTCGGCCAATCACTAACTGCTTCTACCTTCACTAGGTCCACAGATACTCATTCCCTGGAGATTGCATGACCAAGGAAGTGGACCTTCTCCAGGCAAAATTTGTATTTGGAGAATTTGGCGTATAGCTGATGGTCTTGCAGCTTGCGCAAGACAGCCCTTAAGTGCTCCTCATGCTCCTCTTTTGTCTTGGAGTATACAAGTATGTCATCGATGAACACAATGACAAACTTGTCTAGAAAGTCTTTGAACACGTGGTTCTTTAAGTCCATAAAAGCTGTGAGGGCAATCGTCAATCCGAATGACATGACCAGGAACTCGTAATGCCCATAGCGTGTCCGAAAAGCCATCTTGAGTATGTCTTCATCAAGAATTCATAGCTGATGATATCTGTAATGCAGGTCGATCTTTGAGAACACTACAGCTGTGATAACCGGGAATTAGATTCTCAGAGTAGATTAAAATTGTATGTATGTACCTATTTTAATAAATAAAATATGAAAAAGTTGTGCTTTAATACTGTTGTGAATACTGTAAAAATGTTCTGGCAGTGTTAAAGTGAGTGAGTTCGGAGATGGAAAATCTTACCGAACAGGAAATGGGTGAGACGGCTCGAAAACGAAGCCAAAACCCTGAAGAGTGCATCGAAGTGCACTAAAAGACGAAAATGTATGGTAGTGTATTCTGGCCAAACGGAAACAAAATAAAATAAACCGATCACACGGGAGGCGCCGGGAACCCGCCTATGCAATTTCGGTAAAGTTCCGTTTGGTTTGACTTTCGGTCAAAATTTGACCACGAACTAATACACGAATTAATTCATTGATGTCATGGGATGAAATGCATTTATGATGTCATAAATAGAAAAATAAGGCTTATAAAGTAAGGTTGATAAGATGTATGGCTAGGATTGGTTGCTTTTTGGATCAAAGAACATGATTTAGCCAAAATGGCTTGAAATGTTTTTTGGAAAATGGGAAAAAGGGAGGCGGCAAAAAGAGGAAAAAGAATCAGCGAAAAATTTTAAATTTTGGCCCAAAAAGTTTGCATTAAAGTCCCTTGACAATTAGGAAATTGTTGGAAAAAAATTGCTAAAAGGTCCCTTGCTTTTGCCTATAAATAGTCTTCAAAATTCACTTAAAAAAATAAGAAAACTTGGCCAAACTCTTGCCATTTTTGTAGCCAAAAATCCATGCTCCCTTAGTGGATTCCAAGCCAAAAATTTCAAAATTTCACGCCAAAACTAGCTTCTAATATAAGTTTAGGCATCAAGAGATCAATTGAGAAGGTAAGCCATCAATTTGAAGCAATTTTCTTTGAATTTTCCTTAGAAAATTCGTGGCTTATGTGGTATGGAAAACATTGAAAAATTTGATGTTTTGTTGATATTTATGATTGGTTTGGTGTTCTAGAGTTTGAAGCATGAATTAGGATTAAGAAACAAGCAAAATTTGATGCTTGATTTCTATGAAATCCATGGCTAGTAAGCGTGGAGAAAATGATGAAAGTTTGGTGATTTGCTTTGATAGTTATGTGAGTTTGATACTATGTTTATTAAAGCATGAATTGGAATAATGAAACTAGCAATTTTGGTGCATGTTTTATGCTAGAAACCATGGCTAATAAACACTAGAAAATGAAAAGTTTTTAGCATTGAACAATGATGAGAAGTGTTGATAAAACCCTAGTAATAAGAACAAAATTTTCTATGGTGGATGAGCATAAAAAAATCCGTGGTTTAATGCTTGGGTTGGAATGAAATTTTGTTAGGTTTTAATGTTTTTGTGTACATTTGAAAACCTAAGAGTGATATGTGATAATTGTTTAATGCAATGAAAAATATTTGGTGTTGTTTATCATGATAAACTGAGGCTATGATTGGGGAAGAATTTGATGATGCGTTTAGAACTTGAATACTAGTTAATGTGGAAAATTTTTCTACAAAGTTTGGTAACTTTGTATAAAATAGGCCTCTGGTATAGTACGTGGCAGGTACAAAGGTTCTGAGGCATACCTAATACCGAGAAAACCTTAAAATACAAGCGGAAATACTGCTGAAATTTCTAAAACGGCATAAGGGCATTTCGGGAAACAAGGGGTAAAAATATTAGACTCAAAAAGGAAACCGGGACCATTCGGTGGATTAGGGCTAGTAATGGAAAATCAATCCAAGAGGAATAGTAAATCGACCTTTAATGACTAAAATGCCGAGAACGGGAAAATTTCACGTTAGGGGTATTTTAGGAAACGAGGGAAAAAAATTAGGTCAGGATAGAAAACCTGAGCCCCTTGGGAACCGAGACTAGGGGATGGGATGAAAAACGTTTCAGGAGTAGTGAAATACCTATTTGAGGCTCTGAAACGCTAGAAAAACGAGAAACAACCCTAGGTGTCTGATGAATAGTAATCGAGGGTCAGAAAATGAATAATTGAGATTTTATAGCTATTAAAGCTGTAAAATGATACAGAAGCCTAGGGAATATTATTTTATGATATTTGGGCTTAGAAAATTCAGGAAAAATGATAGAATGGAATAGTTATGGTCTTGAGACTCGACAGGGGCAAAATAGTCATTTTGACTAAAAATTTCTAAAAGACTCGAAAAGGACCGTAAAGGATCTAAAATGTCTTAAATAAAATTCTAAAACCCAAAAATAAAGATTTTAGAGTAAAAAATCTAGACTTTAAATAGTACACGGGCGTGTACTGTGAAACACGACCATGTAGAATAAACCCGAGAGGTACACGGGCTGAGACACGGGCATGTTGCAGGCTGTGTACCACAAATAAAGTTGAAATATGTTGAATTGTTAAGTGAAATGAATATATATCCGAAGTAATAATTAATGATGGGTATTAACAGACAATACTATGTCTTTAGGGACCCAAACTAGAGATAAAACTACGGAGGAGTTCCAGAAGTGGACATTATCGCAGTGTGGTAAGTTCAAGCATTTTCATGTCTACAACATGAAATACTATATTATTTTATTATGTACTAGTTATACATTAGGCATTAAGTCTTATGGATATTGGGAGATTAGTTAGTATAACACATCCCACATAATAAGAGAAAGAGAATATCTAAGGCCTACAGGCGATGGACGTTAATGACCTTGAGGTGACGATTAATGTCATTTAGTCAGAATTATAATTGAAAGATGGTAATAAAACCATTTAAGGTGTACCGCCCCTCTAACATTGTGGTGGAGGTTCACAGGTCCTTCGGGAATATAATAATTGCCACGAGCGATGAGGGCTAGTGAGGAAGAAGCTCTAGGGTCGCTCCCTAGTCCCTCCCAGTCGACATGCTATAAATTATCGGTACAACGACTAAGAGCTCGAAACCAGAAGATAAACAAAGATAATAGACAATAATGTGACAAAAGCCATAACAGAGCATAATTGAGTATAACCGACACTAGCACTAAGTGTAGTTGATTCAGTTAGGGTAACATGAATAGTAATTGGTTAGGGTAATAGTTACTATTCATCGATCAAGAGTCAAAGTCACTATTTATGGTAAATAATACTATTCACGTATAAATAGTACTATTCATAGGAAATTAGATTTTGATGTTTTTGAATCTATGTGATTCTTATTAAGTATGTTTGAACTTACTAAGCCTGTTAGCTCATCAGTTTGTCCATGTTGCAGGTAAGAAACCTGTCCAGTAGACTATATGGATGGCGGTAGGATGTGTGCGTGTCAATGCGATAGGAAATCCATTGTGGATTTCAGTCCTGCTACCAGTCTTCTACTGAGCAATAAGTTAGTGAATTGAAGAGAATGTATTTTGAAAAATACAATATATATATTGTATATTGTACATTATGTTGTACTCAAAAAGATAACTAAAAATTAGTTTCATATTTCATATGGCTTTCATACTTAGCTTTCTGTTGAGGAAAGTATGTATTAAAAAGAAAAAAAATTATGGGCAAAATTTGGACCCTTAAAAATAAGAGTTGAAAGAAAAAGTGTTTTAAATGGCAATCTGGATTCAGCGCACGAGTTGTCTTGGTCAACAACGTAGTCGGATCATGATGGTTTCACATTGTTGGATTTGGGGGTGCCAGAGCAACACCACGAAGCTGGTCGAATAGGTCGTTGATCCGTGGCAACAAATACTTGTTCTTTATTATGATCTTGTTTAGCTCCCAGTAGTCGATGCACATTCGCAACATTCCGTCCTTCTTCTTTACAAACAAGACAGGTGTTCCCCACGGTGAGCAGCTTTGTCGAATGAAGCCTTTGTCCATCATATCCTTCAACTGAGTCAGAAGTTCCTTTAACTCTGCTGGGGCCATTTGTTAAGGGGCCTTGGATATAGAAGCTGATCCTGGTATGAACTAGATCTCGAATAATATCTCGCGCTCTGGCGGAAGTCCTGGGAGATCTTCGGGGAATACTTTGGTGAACTCTTAAACTACAGGTATGCTATCTGGTCTGAATTTTGCTTCTTGGGTCTTGTCCACTATGTGCACCAGGAAACCGGTGCATTCGCTAGATAGTAGTTTGTGAGCCTTCATAGCTGATATCATCATCTTGGGTTGCTTCGGTGACAAGCCCTTGTAAACAAACTTCTCGTGTTCGATCAGCTCAAATGTCACTTCCTGTCTTCAACAGTTTATGACAGTGTTGTAGTTGGTGAGGAAGTCCATTCCCATGATTACATCATAGTCACACATATCGATGATGATTAGATTCACACTTAGCTCGTGCCCACTGATAACTACTGGCATGCAACGTATCCAATAGCTAGACAACAAAACTTCCCCAGAAGGAAGGGCAGTTCAAAAAGTTTGTTCCATTTTATCTATGTTCTGGCCTGTCTCCCTAGCAAACTTTGATGATGGAAAAGAGTGTGTAGCTCTAGAATCAAATAGTACTTTGGACAAGGCGGGTGTTGATTGCCATTTCCTCCCCGATTATTTCTCTTATGTGAAAAGTTCCTCTGTAGCCCTTGATTACTCTGGTTCCCCTTTCTTTTGTTGTTGTTGTGGTTGGACTGTCTGTGGTGTTGGCTGGCCCCTGTGTTCTATCCCTTGTGCTGTGAGTCGGGATTCGGCCTTCCTTTGATCTCCTTTGGCTGGTTCTTCTCTTTTCTCTTTGCCTTAAAAATCTAGGCCCTTCTCTCTTTGTCTTGGGCCAACCAGTATTCCACTCAGATGGCCCTACTGACATATTCAGCTACGGTTGCAGGCTCATGGCTGTCGCTGCAGACTTGGATGACTATATCCGTTCGAAACATTTTCAACATCCTCCTAACCTTTTCCTTCTCCTCCTAACCCATTGGCACTAGGTCAGTGTAGAGTCGGGCTAGTTGCTTAAATTTCTGGACCGCTTCCATTACGGTCATGTTGCCCTAGCGTAAATTATTAAATTCATCCTGCTGGATTGTTTGGCTTCATCATTGAAGTACATCTCCCTGAACTCGGTAATGAAGTCTGTCCAATTCATTACATTAACATCCCTTCTGATAGCCACAGTCTTCCACCATTAGCGTGCTCCTTTACGTAGGGCTAGGGATGTGTATAGTACTTTTTCTCTTTCTGTGAGTCCCACGAGGTTTAGGATGACCTGGACGTCAATTAACCAGTCATCGGCTTTAATAAGGTTCGTAGTCCCTTTAAATTTGAGTACCTTCATGTGCCTAAACTGCTCGTAAATGTCGCCTTCTCTGTGGCTTGGCATAAGGACGTTGGCTACTACGGGAGTAGCCACAGCTGATGGTCCTGGCTTGGCTTGGACTAGTGGGGCAGCTTGTTCTCTAGGAGTGTCGGGGGCTACTAGAGCTGGTTAAGCTGGCACCTCCACTGGTTATGATGCCTGATGTTGTCGGTTCAATTGCTCCCTGAGTTGGTTAAGCTCCTGTTGTTGGTTTAACATCATCTCCTACATGGTTGCGAGCCGTGCCATTAGCTCGTCATCTCGAGTAGCTTGATTAGTCTTAAGCTCTTGTTCTCGCCATCGTTCCTATGTAACCCTAACACACAGCGGGAAAAGAAAACATAAGTCCTTTAAACTTTGTACTTGAGACTCGTATTACATATTATCTTTGTACTTAACAGTTTCATCATAAATATACATATTATCTGTTTCTTTTTTTCTCTTATTCCTGTGATGTTCATTACAATTGCCGCATTGCATTGAAACATCATTCGAGTGCCAAGAATCGTCCTACACTCTTGTCTCATTACCGACATGTGTAGAAAAATCATATTTAAGCTCTCAGGGCAAAACAGTACTACATTTCATAAAATTACTCAAAAATATATACAGGCTTTAAATTTGGTGGGAGTGACACACACTTCCCATAATACAATCCCAACAAGTATATTAAGTTAAGTCAGATGGGGAAAACTACTGTCCCCCTCTAATATATTTACATAACAAAAGTTCCCGTGGAAAGGGTTACTACTATTCAGAAGACAATCCTGACTTAGCGTTAGACATCATCTCGTCCTCACTGTCATTAAGAGGGAACTCCTCCGGGTCCTCCTCCTCATCTCCCTAGATAATACTGCCTTTGTCATCACTCGTGATGATAACTTGGGGCTCGTACATCCCCATCCACTTACCATCACTAAAATGATCAAGGATTTCATCCCCCTCATCATCTGGTTGGGCATCGGGGATAGCCTCGTCATCGTCTTCCTCCAATTGGTGCTCAAGAGACAAAGGAGCTGGATCGGGGTCCTCATTGTCTTCAGGTACTGCTAGCTGCGGTTCGGCCATGAACTCACCGTCGACTGGCTGGGGGTCAATCGGTGTAGCCATTATCTCCTATTATAAATTAAATGTTAACTTATATACTAACACTAAAGGAAAAACAAAACTAACTTACTTAGACAAATGAGGAAGGCATACGGCGATGTAAGGTAGAGTGGCAGGATACCGCTCTAATACCAACTGTAACACCCCATGCCCTTAGTGGCCCGGACCGTCACTTATAAACTACTTCTTTAAATAATACTTATACTTTCTTGCAAACTATTTATACTTACTTAAAAACTATTTACGTAAGTACCCTAATTTTAGGGGATTTTTTTTATACGTAGTATGTATTTAGTATTCACATACATATATTGTAACTATTTACTATTTCAAAAATACTGCTTAATGGTTACTATTTAAAAATACTATTTAATGATTACTATTCATAAATACTATGTAACGGTTACTATTTAAAAATATTGTATAACGATTACTATTCATAAATACCATATAACGGTTACTATTTAAAAATACTATTTAATGGTCACTATTCATAAATACTGTATAACGTTTACTATTTAAAAATACCATTTAACGGTTACTATTCAAATATACTGTGTACTGTTCCAAAATATACTGTTACTCAAAAACTATGCGGAAGACAATACTTGTAGTGGTATCCATAACCACGCCCTCACACCTGCCTCCACCGTCGTCATCGCCCATTAAGGTTCAAGTCATAGGACGCTTACCTACAACATGAACACACACCATGAGCTTTATTGCCTAGTAAGTACAACATGTTAACCGCAAAACATGTTAAACATAGTACATACTTAAAATCATATAAACATGTCATAAATCAACATATATCGCATACCACATCATCACATAACATGACATTGAATATAAAACTTTACTTACTATATGCATAGCAGATACCATCGTGTATAGAATGCATCTTACTATAACTAGAAGCATATCGAACTATAACTAATGTGTACTATGAACAATACATGGTCCAGTTATGTTCATTTATGCTTCAATGCTCTCTTTTCTTTCTCTTGTCTATTTAGGGAGCATATGTTAGTACCGTGTGTGCACATACCATCGATAATGGCTGTGGTCAAAAAGCCAGAGAGCCAGCAATGGATACTCAACTTTCTGCTTTAAATTACTTTAACTTGAAAACCTTTTCAATTGAAAAGGCCGGTACGACGCACCTATAAATTTCCATCTTGTTTATCTTTTCTAGCCATATGCTCCTCTAAGCTATCCCTAATGTTACGCGATCAGGATGAATGGCATCTAACTTGTTCTTTCAACAATCTACCTGATTGTGAAACTATATATTCTTATACATGCTGTGCAACAATGTGTGTATGGCATACATACTTAACATACTGTAAAACATCATTTTAAATTCATTTTATTCATGTCGTAGGCAGAGTTGTACTTACCTAGTTGTAAGCAACTCAAACTCATGCCTCTATCAGCTTACAAGTTACCACCTGTCATCAATAGCATTTCTCGTTAATACTCTTGCTAAGTCACTGTTAAACGTCAGTGACTAAAGTAGATAACTCGCATGGTATTGATTGCCATCAGTACTAACTCGCTCTCTATTCAGAGTTTGCTTCTTTATACGTAGTTAATTAATTTATTTACCTAATAAATTAATTAATATCATCTTTTGGTCACTACTGCCATTAGTGACTGTAACTTGCATTTCTATGTGGTACCGAGGTCCATCGGTACCCTATTGGCCTACTTTGGGGATTTGGTGTCTAACTTGTATCGTGTTTGATTAATTATCTACTTGACAGATTAATCATCGCTCCTTGCAGTGTCGTTCGAAACACAGTCCTTGACTGGTTGCCGACCAGTCAACTGACCGGTAACCTCGTGCGTCGTTAACTAAGTAGCCTACTAGGTTACTATATGTAAACTTGGTATCGTAACCGACTAGGTTACTTTGCTTGTTTGGGTGTGGTAGCCTACCGGGCTACCCACATTGTTTTGGTTATTTACGAAAATCCTTTTGGTTAACTTATAAAATTTTTGGAAAATTCTTTGTTTTGAAATCGTCCCCTTGCCACTCCGTTGGAAGGTAGGGGACATTTTATTAAAACCACATTTTTATTTTAAAGTATGTAAAACACATTTTGGTGTTATATATTTAAGATGATTTTCGAACCATTTTTGAAAACTATTTTGAAACTTAATCGAAAGGACTTTGTTTGCAAAAATGGCGAACATGAAATTTTTCGTCCTCGATGAGATAAACAAGTTTCATGTTCACCTTGGAGCTCATATCTAAACATAAAGGCTCCTAAACTCATTGAACCATTGGCCAATGTGCTTAGTTTTTTTGTAAAAGTTCCAGTTTTACTTTACTTTAAAAATGGCTATGTTTGAGGCCTGAAATAGCCAAATTTTTAAAATACATGCTGGTTTTCTTAAAGCTTTTAACGTGTTCTACAACTTTCGTGTTATGCCCGAAGTTCCATTCGGACTCGAAGGGGTTCATTTTTAGCAAAACCTGTACCTATGTCTGGGCTTAGATTTTCAGTCCTAGTTTTGGGCACCGAGTGAAAATCACTCAAAAAACCTATCATAGTGTCATTTTTGGCCAAAACCTATTAATGCAAAAATGACTGTTTCGAAACTTTCTTAAAACACCATATGTAATGACCGCCATTTTCATGGCACCTACTTACCATGTAATAAGTCATAAAAGAATAAAATGGACATAATTTAATGTCTTTTAGTGCAAATTTAAGAAACACGGTCAAGTACATGATCGTGTAAGAGGCTGTGTACCACTCAGATAGATGAATGTATTTCAAAGACATGGCCGTGTTGAGTAGTCTCAACTAGTACATGCCCGTGTCTGAAATGTACACGCCCGTGTTGCGTTGCACACGTACGTGTAAGAGTCCGTGTAGAAGGCTGTGTAATGAGCCGAGAGCCACTGTGATGACTCTCATGAATTATGAAACTTAATTACTATGTAATGATGTAATTAAGTTAATAAGCACAGTGTGCTTTTCAGTTGAATGAATTAAACAGGAATAGTAACGTTTAATTACTATTCATACAGTGAAAGGGATAATCGACAGTGAAATCGGTCCACCCTATTATGTGAGTATGCGTTGAGACATGCAATATCAAGAAACCGGTCTAGACGACCATTTCATGATACAAAACTGATGAGCTAGTCATCAGTACGCTAAGACTGGTCATCTGAGCGCAGTAGTGATAATTGCCCTAATAGATTTACAGTATTGAGAAAAGTGGTCTAGATGACCTCTTCTCGCCCAGAGATTGGCAAAATCGGAGTCAGAACGCTCAGATTAGTCAGTCAAATAGTGAATATTGAATAGTGAATAGTGAGAAACACAGTGTTAGGTTAGTGGCCAAGACGGCCTTAATCTGGCACAAAAACTGATATATTGATAGTCAGCAGGCTCAATCTGGTCAATTGAGCACAAAATGTAGATTTTTTTTTTAAGGGATACGCAGTATCGGGATGAGGGCCAAGATGACCTTTTCTCGTCCCGAAACTGATATATTTAGACTCAGGACGCCCAAATTAGTCAATCGGGCACCTGACACGTTTTTCAAGACAGGGTCATACAGATCCTGAAAACTGGTCTAGAAGACCTCAGATGGACGTAAAACTGATAAATTTGAAATCAGCACGTCCAAATTAGTCAAGGGAGACTGTGTTTGAAATTTCACGCGAAAACACCTCGTTATGCGTGCGTAGTGTCAACACAGTGTAGGCCTAACCACAGTATCAAGAAATTGGTCAAGATGACCTTTTCTTGATATAAAACTGATATATTTGGTTTCAGCACGCCCAAATTAGTCAGTATAGCCTATCTTAAAATTTTTCAAAAAATTAGTATAAAGGGGTCGAAATTTTTACATTTTTGTAAAAAGGGCCCCCATTATTTTTTTTCCTATCTTTTTCTCCCCACACCACCCGTAGGTGAACAGTAACCATCAGTCGAATCCGACCTCCGTTTTCGACACCGCTGGCACCATTGGAAAGCTCTCGACGAGCTGATTCAAACGGTGGGCCGAGTCGACCGAACCGACGTCGGAGCACGCCGCACGCGCCGCCCAAAGCCGCCGGTGGCCAAATTTTTCAAGCCGCCATATCTCCGCCGTCCGATGTCCAAATGCCACGATTCCGGTCCCAATGGATTCGTGGTGAAGAGTAGAATAAAACCTAGGCTTCATTTCACGTCAACAGCCGCCGGATCGCGCCGTCCAAGGTTCGCCGTCGCCGTCGCTATCGCCGCCGTCGAATCTCGCTATTCTGGCGGAGTTGAGTTGCAAGGCCGATATCAAAATGCTCAGAACAAAATGTAGATCAAAAGCCCCAAATCAATTTTGGGCAACAGCGCCGGAAAATGAGGATCCAACACCGTCGCCGTCGCCGACTTTTCGAGGGTTGATTTCCGGTGATAGGAGTTTCGATTGGTGAAATTGACACCACCAATGGGTTCCTCTCGTCGAGCTCTTCAAGATGGTGGTCGCCACTCCCATCGCCGCCGTGGTCAACGCCGGTCAACGGTCGGTCAATGTCGGTCAACGGACCGAAAATTGAAGAATGGCCCGTTGGCCTATTTTTGACGTTCCGGACACATTCGCGGCATCGGATCTGCAAACCGGAGTTTGAAAAGTGGAGAACGATGATTCAAAGATTGTGCGATCGAGATCGAACGGTTCACTCGACCGCCGACGGGAACGATTTTGGTAGTGGTTTTGATCCCTTGATTCCTCAATTTATTATTAGAAACAATTATGTACGAATTATGGTTTACTGACTTGAGGAATTGTAAGAAAAAGGGATGAAATGTCGAAAAAGAGAATGTGAGAAAATGTGAATATTTTTACGTAAAAAGCGGAGCTTTTACGTAAATATTAGGCCTCTAGTTTAGTACGTGGCAGGTTAGAATAGATTAGATGGTTTTGAGGCGTTTCCTAAACGCCGGAAACCCAAAAATTAAGCGGAAATGCTGCCGAAATTTCTAAAACGGCACAAAGGGGTATTTTAGGAAACGAGGGGTGAAAATGTAATCGGGATGGGAACCCGAGCCCCCTCGATGACCTAGGTCCAGGAAAGAAGGGCGGACGTTTACAGGATTAGTGAACCGCCCAATTAGAAATCTCGAAATGTAAGAAAACAACCCCTAGATCAGAATAGTGCCACCCGAGGGACGGGTGTGATCTAAGTATAAAATTTGGGGCGATTACATCGATAACGGTAACCCGACAGGCTAAATGGTCATACGGGAGGTATTCAGTCAGTTGACTAATCGGTTAGCCAGTCAAGGACTAAGTCGGAATGGGATAGTGAGAGACAGTGATTAATCTGTCAAGTAGACAAATTAATCAAGCACGATTAAAAATTAGATATCAAATTTCCCAAAGTAGAGCAGTTGGGTACCGATAGGCATCGGTACCACACAACGATAAGCTTATTAGTTCCTAACGATAGAGTGACCTAAGAGCGATGTTAATTAATTTATTGGGTAAATAAATTAATTAACAATGATTAGAAAATCAAATCCTTAAGAAGAGGGCAATTAGTACCGATAAGGTTCGGTACCACATAACGAGAATTTTTATTAGTCACTAATGACCACGGTGACCTAAGAGTGAATGTTAATGTAATGCATTATGCTTACAGGGAGGTACCTGTATTGTGACGAAGGTGAGAGTATAAACTGTCTGCTGACAGGTAAGTACAACTCCGCCTACAGCATGGATAAAATGAATTTAAAATGATGCTTTTCCAGTACTTTAAGTATGTATCTTGCACACGATGCTGCACAGCATACATAAGAGCATATAGTTTCACAATCGAGTAGATTGATGAAAGAACAAGTTAGAAGCCATAGATCCCTACCGCGTAGGATTGGGAACAGCTTAGAGAAGCGTATGGCTAGAACAGTTAAACAAGATGGAAATAAATAGGTGTGTCGTACCGGCTCCTTTAGTCGAAGGGGTTTCCAGTTAAAGAAAGTTAAGGCCAAAAGTTGAGCATCAGTTGATGGCTTATCGGCATTAGTTGACCTCGGGTGTTACCGTTGGTCTGCGCGCACACGGTACTGACACATGGGCCCTAGATAGACAAGAAAAGAAAAGAGAAGTTTGAAGCATAAATGAACATAACCGGACCATGCATTAGTTATAGTTCGCTATGCTTTCTTTTTCAGTAGAGTGCATACAGTACACGATGTTTCTGTCATGCATAAAGTATGTGAAGTTTTATATTCAGTGTTATGACATATTATGTGATGACATGATATGTGAGCTGATATGTGATATGCTTATATGGTATGTGATTTATTAAGTGATATATGTCATGCCTATGATTTTACGTATGTGCTATGTTTTAAACATGTTTTACGGTTAACATGTTGTACTTACTGGGCGTAAAGCTCACGGAGTGTGTTCATGCTGTAGGTAAGCATCCTATAGCATAAACATCAAGGGACGATGATTGTGGTGGAGGTGGATGTGAGGATGAGGTTATGGATACACCGCGAGTATTCTTCCGCACAGTTTGAGTAAATATTTTGAATGGTGACAGTTAAATAGTATTTTGAATAGTAAAGGTTAAACGGTATTTTGGAACAGTAAACAGTATATGTATGAGTAGTATATTTAAATAGTATCTGGTGAAAAGTAATCAGATAAACAAGTATATAATTATGTATGTATAATTGAAATCCTTATGCTTTTCAAATTCCACATTTTAATAGTATGCGTACGTGAATAGTAAATACGTACGCGTATATAAAAAAAAAAATTTTCCCTCTAAATTTATGGTATTAAATTCAGCAAGTTTAAGTATCGGTTTTAAAGAAGAAGTATAAGTAAAAGTTAAAGAAGCAAGTAATAGTTTACAGTGACGGTCCGGGCCGCTGAGGGCACGGGGCATCACAGTTGGTATCAGAGCAGTTTCCTGCCATCCTACCTCACATCACCGCATGCCTACCTCATCTGTCCAAGTAAGTTAGTTTTATTTTTTAGTCGGTAAATGTTTATCTATTGAAGATAACATTTTATAGTAATGAGATGACGAAACCTATGATGGCGAGGATAAGACGAAGAGATGCTGAGATCATTATACGAAAATCACGACCGTGCAGTGCTAGAGAACTGCTCAGAGAAAGAACATGGATTGCTACCCGAGTTGTACCGATCTTCAGGGCTAGTTGTCCACTAAGTTTTGAATGGCAAACAGTACTCCTGCACTCTATGAGAATGTCAGGACTGGTTTTGCGTTATCAAAGTGATTCCCCGATTGTACGCCATTGACCAGGATAACTGAGTCCTGTTGGCTGTTGATATCTCTTAGGAAGATACTCTCGTGTGTATCGGGATCCTTATGACTAGGATGAGCTCTTAACTGCGTCGAGTTTCGCCATACCACGATCGAGCCAATCTCTGAGAGGAGTCCAGCATCAACCTCAGTTTTTCTTTATGGGTAAGCGAGGAGTGAAACTGCCTAAGTTCCCTAGAGTTATGGATATACGAGAATTTGTTCATCAGACTGAAAGACTGCAGCTGATGTCCGGCGATACAGTTCTAACGTATGCTGTTCACTACAAGGAGCCGATATGGACTTCTACAATACATTCCGAGACCAAAGTGGATCAAGATAGGAGAAGACCCAAAGAGAGAAAGAGACCTTGCCAAACAGAATTAGAAGAGCGATCAAGCAGGACTAGCAAGCCTTATCAAGGAGATAGTGAATGCTGAGAGAAAAGTGCTCAACCCCGGGAACCCTACACAAGCCCAAGGCATTATAGCAGCCGCCATTATGGAGGGTGACCCGGAAGAACCAGCACCCCAACTGGCCGATGAAGAGTTCATGGCCGAGCACCAGCCAGAAGTACACGAGGGCAATAGGGAGCCAATGGAGAACCCCGAACCAGCCTGTATGTCTCCCGAACACCCCATGGAAGAGGAAGATGACAAGACTCTTTCTGATGCCCATCCCGACGATGAGGGAGAGGAGATCCCCAACCGCTTTAGTAATGACGAAGAGATGGGGATGTACGAACCCCAAGTCATCATAGCCAGCGATGACGAGGTCAGTTTCGACTAAGAAGAAGAGAACCCAGAGGAGTACTCACTCAGTGATAGTGACGATGAGGAGATGCCTGATACTGAATCAGGATTGTCCTTCCAATTGTAGTAACCCTTCTGCGGGAATGTTAGTTATGAAAAAAATATAGAGGGAAGCAGTAGCTCTCCCTCGTCAGTTGTAGCATAATGTACTTGTTGGGATCGTATAGGGGAAGTGTGTGTCACTTCCACTGAACTAGAATCTTGAATATATGTATATATATTATGTGAAATATATTATGAGATAAGCAGTAAAGCTTTGCCCTAGGGGCCAGATATAAATTTTTTCCACAAGCATGAGTATGATATGACAGAAAGTGCAGGATGAATCCTAGCACTCAGACGATGTCCCAATACAATGCGGTAATTGTATTGAACATCACAGTATGAGAGAAAGAAAGGTGGATATAGTGTGTATATTTATATCCATAATGTTTAGGTAAGATTGTTAAGTAAGAAAGAAAATGATATGTGATACGAGTCCCAAGTACAGAATTTAAGAGACATATTTGGGTTACATAGGAAAACATGGCAAGAACGAGAGCTTAGTTAAATCCAGCATCCTGAGAGGATGAGTTCACAGCACAGATCGCAGCCATGTGAGAGATGATGGAGAACCAGTAACGGGAGCTAAACCAGCTTAGGGAACAGCTGGGCCAGCAACCCTAGGCACCACAGTCAGTAAAGATGCTAGCACAGGAGGCTCTAGCAGCCCCAGAAATTCTGAGGGAACAAGCAGCTCCTCTAGCCCAAGAGGCACTAGCACCCATAGTAACAGCTGCTCTCGTAGCAGCAATTGTTTTCTGCCAACTCCTAGGGAAGGCAACTTGTATGAGAGATTCCGACGCATGAAAGCATTAGAATTCTTAAGAATCACCAACCCTATAGAGGCCGATGATTGGCTAACGGATATCCAAGTAATCTTGGATTTTATAGGGTTAACAGATAGAGAGAGAAAGTGATGTACGCATCCTTCACCCTGCGCAATGAGGCGCGTTAGTGGTGGAAGATTGTAACCATTAGGAGGAACATCAGAGAGATGAGCTGGAGCGATTTCATTGAGGAATTCAAGGAGATGTACTTCAACGAGGAAGCACTAGCAGTGCAGTAAGACAAGTTCAACAATCTGCGCCAATGTAGTGCGACTGTTATAAAGGTAGTCAAGAAATTTGAGCAGTTGGCTCAACTTTTTCCAGATTTGGTACTGACTAAAAGGAGAGAGTTAGACGAATGCTGAAGATGTTCAGAACGGAAATTGCAGTTTGGGTCTGTAGCTGAAGCCACGAACCAGCGACACTAGTAGAATGTGTCAGCAAGGCTATCTGAGCCGAGTACTGGTCGGCTCATGATAAGGAGCGAAAGGCGCAGGATTTTAAGGCACGAAAGGAGGAGAAAACACAAGCTGAGCAGGCTCAGGGGAAGCAGAACCCCGAGTTACAACATAGAGGACAGAATATGGGAACCGGCCAGAATAGTAGGCATTCCCATAACAACAACAAGAGAAAAGGGGAATTAAGGCAATCAAGATTCACAGAAGAATTTCCCCAGAAGAGAGACGACCAGGAAGGAATGACAGCCAATACCCGACGTGCACGAGATGCGGAAAGAGGCACCCAGGAGAATGCAAGCAGAGAGCAAGTAATTGTTTCATCTGTGGCAAGGAAGGCCACTATGCCAAAAAACAAAAATTGCTACTCCAACCTGCAGAATCGACAGAATCAACCCCGCACTGAGAATAATCAACTTCACACCAACCAGACCAGGATCGAAGACCCTTCAATCACACAAGGTATACTGAAAGTTTCAGACAGCTAAGGGAGAATCTATGCTTACACAGGGAGTGACGTTGAAGCTGTAACTTCTGTAATGGTGACAGGCTAGCTTTCTATCGCCAACTTTGATGCATTAGTTCTACTTGATTCTGGAGCCATCCATTCGTTGCATCATCAGATTCTGCCAAAAAAAAAAAGCTTAGGACACAATGTTGTCATAAACTGTTGAAGGCGGAAAATCGTTTTCGAACCAATTGGATGTGAAAAGTTCATCTATAAGGGTTTGTCGCCAGAGCAACCAAAGACGATGATATCAACAGTGAAGGCTCGCGAGATGCTATCCAGTAGATACACGGACTTCCTAGTATACGTAGCAGATAAGACTCAAGGAATAGAGATAGGACCCGAGAACGTGCCGATAGTCAGGGAATTCATAGAGATATTTCCAGAAGGTCTTCTAGAACTGTGACGCCTTAAATTTTATTTAAGGGTCAATATATAATTTAAATAAAATTAGTGTGCCAAAAATTAATTTAAAAATCTTTTGGAAACCCTAGGTTGGTTTCCTAGTCAAATTCTGCTCAAAAAGTCAACAATTTGAACTTTAAAAAAAAAAAAAAAACCCTAAAACATTCGGCCATCACTTGGGATTTTAAATTAAAATTAAAATTCCACAAATCCAAGAAGGATTCAAATTCAAATTTCATTCCTTAGATATAAAGAAGAAATTCGGCCATAAAGTGTAGGAAATAAAGGAGATTTTATTTGAATTAAAAGCTAGGTTAAAACTCAATTAAAATTCAAATTATTTTTCCTTAAAAACTAAGGGATAATTTTCGGCCATTTAAGGCGAATAAGAGAGAAAACCCTAGCCTCAAAACAGCACAAAAACTTTCCCTTTTGCCCCTTAAAATTTTTAGCCAAACAAGGAAGAGAAAGGGAAAGAAAAACCTAGTATAAAAATCCCCTTTTAACTCTCATTCACCCCTCCTTTCACCCTCAAAATTTCGGCCAGCTTTCCCCTCTCCCCTCTCTGAATTTTCTCTCCCAAAACACACCCAAAACAGCAAACAAAACCTACCAAAAGGCAGCTCAAAGATTCAACAACTTTTGAGACAAAAACAAGGTGAGAAATCAAACTTTTTCCTTCCTTCTCCTTTTGATTTTAAATCCGAAATTTATATGGTTTTCTCCACTATTTCCATACTGTTTTGAAGACTCCAATACTCACACAAATTCAGCCAAAAGGGAGACCAAGCATCAAAAATAGGGCAGCACAAACAAGGTGTGATTTTTCTCTCAAACCCTAAAATTTTGCCTCATTGATCCCCTTTTCAAAAACCCTATTATCATATGTGTAAGATTTTATGATTTTGTCAATTTAATTCTTGGGTTGTGTTAATGACATATAAATAAGGTTTTCCACAAAATTTCGTGATCATTGGATGAAAATTGAATTGGTTTGAGGCTAATCGAAATTCGGACACAGAAAAACGGAAATCTGGAAAATTACCATATGAACAGTAAATTTGTGTTAGCCATAACTTGAGTTTTAGAAACGATTTTTGAGTGATTATTGAGCCTAAAATTAAATTCAAGATGTCCCCTAAATTCCTGAAAAATTTCAGAACCAAAATCCTCCATTTTCCTAGTCAAAATATTTTTCTAAGATAGGCGGACAGAACTGCCAGGTTTTGAACCGAAACTGAAACCCAGATTTTTATGCCTAAAAACAACCCTCGGTTTTTGGCTTAGTTGAATGACCAAATGATGTCCAAAAATTATAAACATTATATGGAATTAAAGCTACGGATGTCTAGTTTAACATATTAAAAATTTAGAATTTTTGGGATGAAAAATAAATTAATATGGATTTTACATTCAGCCTAGGTCAGTCTGCCCATGTCCAGTAATATCCTAACTTAGAGTTTTTCATAAATTTTAAATCCCAAATGTTTATTAAACGTTTTAAAATCTTTTGAGGCACACTAAAATGATTGGATGATTATATCTAGACCTAGACTGATCATATGTTTGATTATAGGAATTATTTGACGTTCTTGCTTGATTGGTGGATCACATTATCGCAACGCTTGTGCGAAAATTGAGGTAGGACGTTCAAACCTTTTCTGGGAGTAGTCAAGTGTTTTAAATTCCCCTGTTTTATTGATGACATGCTGTTTTCGATTTATGAAATTATTATACTAGTTTTGATGAAATAAACGCATGTAACGTATTTGGTAATTAAATGTGTATTTTAAAAACGTGTTTTGATTTATGGCATAATATAACTTGGTAAATACCATCTTTTGAATAATCCGGTGAACATAATTGAGCTCTAGTTCACGATCATTGTAAATGATGCGTGCGTCCCAAAGTTGACGCCATGGGGGAAGGTCCCTAAACCTGCGCAGGGCCGTTCGGCCTATTTAGACCGTAACGAGATGATCTAGGATAATTCAAATTCGAGGCACGTATATTATAGCTACGATAAGTCCTCACTCATAATATGATGGTTGTTTAATGATTTATTATTTTAATATTGGGGCACATATATTGCAGCTACGCTAAGTCCTCAGCAGAATAAAACTTGCATTAAAAATGTTTTTCACGAAATTGTTGATTATTTTTTTTATGATTATTATGCCATATTTTTAAATGTTATCTGTTAACCCACCTTTGTTTCTGTCCTACTGAGCCAGCGCTCACGTCCCTTTTTCTTTGTGATTTCGAAATGACTACTTCCAGGTGTGGGAGGTAGCAGTTCCGAAAATCATTGAGCTATTTCGTTTCTACCGAGGATGATGCTATCCGTTTTCTCCATCTTCTTCTTTCTGTTTCTTGTTCTGATGTAATGAGACATTAAGTTTGGACTTTATTTCACGTTATTTAAATTCTATGCTTGGGAATATTTATGGTTGGTAATTTTTTTTGAAAACCGATTTTGTGTTTGATTTCTGCATTAAAAGGTACTTTCTACTTTATTTTGTTTTGTGGTTATGATGCTACTTTATAAATAATTAGGCTTAGCTAAATTATAATGTTGACCCGTTTTTCATAATAAATGTTTTCCTTAAATCTCGGGTTGATATTATGATTTGGCTGCCGTGTCACGTGTCTAAATTTTGGGCCGTGACAAGAACTCTCGTCAGAGCGCGAGATCTCGTTCGAGACTGAACGTTTACCAGAATCAGCCCCCATCTCCAAGCCCAGCTGAAGGACTAAATAGGCAAGGGATTTACTCGACAGAGCTGTTCACCCTGGGGAGCACCTGTACTATTCGTGAAGAAGAAAGATGGACCACTAAGAATGTGCATCGACTACAGAGAGTTGAATAGGATTACGATTAAGAACTAGCATCCGTTGCCACGGGTTGATGATCTATTTGATCAGCTCCGAGATGCTGCAATGTCCTCGAAGATCAATCTACGTTCAGGGTACCATCAACTACGAATCAGGAATAAAGATGTACCCAAGACAGCCTTTCAAACGCGATACGGACATTATGAGTTTCTGTTTGTGTCGCTCAGGTTGACGAACGCACCAGCAGCTTTCATGAATCGGATTAACTGCATGTTCAAGGACTATTTGGATAATTTTGTCATTGTGTTCATCGATGACATACTTATACACTCTAAGACAAAGGAAGATCACTTAAGGATCATTTTGTGCATGTAACAGGACCATCAGTTATACGCCAAGTTCTCCAAGTACGAGTTATGACTAGAGAAGGTCCATTTTCTAGGCCACGTAGACCCCAAGGAAGGAGTATCTGTGGACCTGACGAAAATTGATGTAGTTAGCACGTGGCCAGCTCAGAGGAACAAAACGGGAATTCACAGTTTCTTTAAACTAACAGGATGTTACCTACACTTAGTCGAAGGCTACTCAAAGTTAGCTGCTCCGCTCACAGTGCTCACCAAGAAGGGAAAGAGGTATAAGTGAATCGACAAGTGTGAGGAAAGCTTTCAAGAGCTGAAATGAAGACTCATAAGCGCTCCAATGCTGACCATTTCAAATGTTGGTCAGGGAAGCTTTGTGATTTAAGCGCCGCATCTAAAATCAAGTTAGAAACTGTGATGATGCAGAGTGGTAGAGTAGTCGCGTATGCTTCACGACAACTCAAAAACCTTGAGAAGAGCTACCCAATGCGTGATCTGGAGCTAGTAGCGATAGTTTTTACGATAAAAGCATGGAGGCACTACCTATACGGAATCAAGTGCGAGATCTTACACCAATCACCAGAGCCTCAAGTATATCTTCACGCAGAAAGAGCTCAACATGAGGCAGCATAGATGACTAGAGTTGGTAAGGATTACGACTGCGAGATCTTATGCCATCTGGGGGAAGCCAATAAGGTGGCCGATGCGCAGAGTCAGAAGTATATTACTATGCCTATGACTATTAGTGCCTTGTCAGGAACGCTACAAAGGAGCTATGTGACAGCAAGATCAAGATTTTGATAGGGAGATTGTCTGACATGACCCTCCAATCGACGCTCCAAGAAGAGATCAAGATCGGTCAAGGTTTCGATTTGTCCCTGCTTAAGTCCAGAAAGGAAGCTATAGAGGACAAGGATTCAGAGTTTGAGATCCCTAAGAACGACGTACTCTACTACAGAGGTAGAGTGTGTGTGTTATGAAAAATGAAGAACTCACGAAGTGAATCTTTTTAGAACCTTACGAGACGTCACATTCCGTACATCCGGTGGCGAATAAGATGTACAAGTACCTGAAGGAAAGCTTTTGGTGATTTGGAATGAAGAATGACATTGTCAAGTTCGTTGCCAGATACCTTATGTGCCAGAAGGTTAAGGCAGATCACCAGCGCCCAGTAGGATAATCGTAGGAAATTAAGCTACCCGAGTAGAAATGGGACTAGATTACGATGAATTTCGTAGTCAGATTGCCGAAGATGTCAAACGATAATGACGCAATCTGGGTGATTATAGATAGACTGACGAAATCAGCTAGATTTTTAGTAATGAAAGTTAGCTACTCGGTGGAATGACTAGCAGAATCCATGCGGCACAGTTCGTGAAACGGCACGGAGTACCAGAGTTGATCGTCTCAGATCGTAGTGGATGCTTTACCTCCAGATTTTGGCAAAGCATTTAAGCCTCATTACGGTCCAAATGAGAGTTCAGCACAACATTTCATCCTCAGACCGACAGTTAGTCTGAGAGGACCATACAGATGTTAGAGGACATGTTGAGACCTGCGTCCTAGACTTCAAAGGAAATTGAGATCAGAAGCTACCATTGAGTGAGTTCTCGTACAATAGCAACTATCATTCCTCGATACGAATGGCACCGTACGAGACACTCTGTGGAAGGGAATGTAGATCCCTGGCTCATTAGTACGAAACCAGAGAGAAACGACTAGTTAGCTCAGACATCATCAAGAATACCATGGCAGACGTGAAGCTGATACGAAAAACGTAAGATACAGTGCACAGTCGACAGAAGAATTTTGACGATAAGCGCCATAGACCCCTCGAGTTTCAAGTAGCGACACCCATGAAAAGGATGATGCGCATTGAAAAGAAAGGAAAGCTCAGTCCTAGGTACATAGGACCCTTGAGATAATAGAGAAAGTCGGGAAGGTGGCTTATAGACTAGCAGTTCCTCCCGAGTTAGTTACCGTGCATAACGTCTTTCACGTCTTCATGCTGAATAAGTACGTGCCAGACAGCTCCCATATTCTTAGCCAAGAATCCGTTGTAGTATACGCTGATCCGACGTACGAGGAGTGCGGATCCTAGTCAAAGAGGAGAAGGTACTTAGGAATAAAGTATACTGCTAGTAAAAGTGTTGTGGCGGAATCATCGTGTTGAGGAAGCCACATGAGAATGGGAAGAAGACATGAGAAGAGACGTCCCGGAATTATTCTAATTTTCAAGGACGAAAATTTTGTAAGGGGGATAGGTTGTAATGACCACCATTTTCATGGCACCTACTTACCATGTAATAAGTCATAAAAGAATAAAATGGACATAATTTAATGTTTTTTAGTGCAAATTTAAGAAACACGGTCAAGTACATGATCGTGTAAGAGGCTGTGTACCGCTCAGATAGATGAATGTATTTCAAAGACATGGCCGTGTTGAGTAGTCTCAACTAGTACATGCCCGTGTCTGAAATGTACACGCCCGTGTTGCGTTGCACACGCACGTGTAAGAGTCCGTGTAGAAGGCTGTGTAATAAGCCGAGAGCCACTGTAATGACTCTCATGAATTATGAAACTTAATTACTATGTAATGATGTAATTAAGTTAATAAGCACAGTGTGCTTTTCAGTTGAATGAATTAAACAAGAATAGTAACGTTTAATTACTATTCATGCAGTGAAAGGGGTAATCGACAGTGAAATCGGTCCACCCTATTATGTGAGTATGCGTTGAGACATGCAATATCAAGAAACCGGTCTAGACGACCATTTCATGATACAGAACTGATGAGCTAGTCATCAGTACGCTCAAACTGGTCATCTGAGCGCAGCAGTGATAATTGCCCTAATAGATGTACAGTATTGAGAAAAGTGGTCTAGATGACCTCTTCTCGCCCAGAGACTGACAAAATCGGAGTCAGAACACTCAGATTAGTCAGTCAGATAGTGAATAGTGAATAGTGAATAGTGAGAAACGCAGTGTTAGGTTAGTGGCCAAGACGACCTTAATCTGGCATAAAACTGATATATTAATAGTCAGCAGGCTCCATCTGGTCAATTGAGCACAAAATATAGATTTTTTTTAAGGGATACGCAGTATCGGGATGAGGGTCAAGACGACCTTTTCTCGTCTCGAAACTGATATATTTAGACTCAGGACGCCCAAATTAGTCAATCGGGCACCTGACACGTTTTTCAAGACGGGGTCATACAGATCCCAAAAACTGGTCTAGAAGACCTCAGATGGACGTAAAACTGATAAATTTGAAATCAGCACGTCCAAATTAGTCAAGGGAGACTGTGTTTGAAATTTCACGCGAAAACGCCTCGTTATGCGTGCGCAGTGTCAACACAGTGTAGGCCTAACCACAGTATCAAGAAATTGGTCAAGATGACCTTTTCTTGATATAAAACTGATATATTTGGGTTCAGCACGCCCAAATTAGTCAGTATAGCCTATCTTAAAATTTTTCAAAAAATTAGTATAAAGGGGTCAAAATTTTTAGATTTTTGTAAAAAGGGCCCCCATTATTTTTTTTCCTATCTTTTTCTCCCCACACCACCCGTAGGTGAACAGTAACCATCAATCGAATCCGACCTCCGTTTTCGACACCGCTGGCACCATTGGAAATCTCTCGACGAGCTAATTCCAACGGTGGGCCGAGTCGACCGAACCGACGCCGGAGCACGCCACACGCGCCGCCCAAAGCCGCCGGTGGCCGAATTTTTCAAACCGCCGTATCTCCGCCGTCCGACGTCCAAATGCCACGATTCTGGTCCCAATGGATTCGTGGTGAAGAGTAGAATAAAACCCAGGCTTCATTTCATGTCAACAGCCACCGGATCGCGCCGCCCAAGGTTTGCCGTCGCCGTCGCTATCGTCGCCGTCGAATCTCACTATTCCGGCGGAGTTGAGTTGCAAGGTCGGTATCAAAATGCTTAGAACAACACGTAGATCAAAAGCCCCAAATCAATTTTGGGCAATAACGCCGGAAAATGAGGATCCAACACCGCCACCGTCGCTGACTTTTCTAGGGCCAATTTCCGGTGATAGGAGCTTCGATTGGTGAAATTGACACCACCAATGGGTTGCTCTCGTCGAGCTCTTCAAGATGGTAGTCGCCACTCCCATCGCCGCCGTGGTCAACGCCGGTCAACGGCAGTCAACGGTGACCCGGAGACCGAAAATTGAAGAATGGCCCGTTGGCCTATTTTTGACGTTCCGGACACATCCGCGGCATCGGATCTGCAAACCGGAGTTTCAAAAGTGGAGAACGATGATTCAAAGATTGTGCGATCGAGATCGAACGGTTCACCCGACCGCCGACGGGAACGATTTTGGTAATGGTTTTGATCCCTTGATTCCTCAATTTATTATTAGAAACAATTATGTACGAATTATGGTTTACTAACTTGAGGAATTGTAAGAAAAAGGGATGAAATGTCGAAAAAGAGAATGTGAGAAAATGTGAATATTTTTACGTAAATAGCGAAGCTTTTACGTAAAAATTAGGCCTCTGGTTTAGTACGTGGCAGGTTAGAATAGATTAGATGGTTTTGAGGCGTTTCCTAAACACCGGAAACCCAAAAATTAAGCAGAAATGCTGTCGAAATTTCTAAAACGACGTAAAGGGGTATTTTAGGAAACAAGGGGTGAAAATGTGATCGGGATGGGAACCCGAGCCCCCTCGATGACCTAGGTCCAGGAAAGAAGGGCGGACGTTTACAGGATTAGTGAACCGCCCAATTAGAAATCTCGAAATGTAAGAAAACGACCCCTAGATCAGAATAGTACCACTCGAGGGACGGGTGTGATCTAAGTATAAAATTTGGGGCGATTACATCGGTAACGGTAACCCGACAGGCTAAATGGTCATACGGGAGGTATTCAGTCAGTTGACTGGTCGGTTAGCCAGTCAAGGACTAAGTCGGAATGGGATAGTGAGAGACAGTGATTAATCTGTCAAGTAGACAAATTAATCAAGCACGATTAAAAATTAGATATCAAATTTCCCAAAGTAGAGCAGTTGGGTACCGATAGGCATCGGTACCACACAACGATAAGCTTATTAGTTCCTAACGATAGAGTGACCTAAGAGCGATGTTAATTAATTTATTGGGTAAATAAATTAATTAACAATGATTAGAAAATCAAATCCTTAAGAAGAGGGCAATTAGTACCGATAAGGTTCGGTACCACATAACGAGAATTTTTATTAGTCACTAATGACCACGGTGACCTAAGAGTGAATGTTAATGTAATGCATTATGCTTACAGGGAGGTACCTGTATTGTGACGAAGGTGAGAGTATAAACTGTCTGCTGACAGGTAAGTACAACTCCGCCTACAGCATGGATAAAATGAATTTAAAATGATGCTTTTCCAGTACTTTAAGTATGTATCTTGCACACGATGCTGCACAGCATACATAAGAGCATATAGTTTCACAATCGAGTAGATTGATGAAAGAACAAGTTAGAAGCCATAGATCCCTTCCACGTAGGATTGGGGACAGCTTAGAGAAGCGTATGGCTAGAACAGTTAAACAAGATGGAAATAAATAGGTGTGTCGTACCGGCTCCTTCAGTCGAAGGGGTTTCCAGTTAAAGAAAGTTAAGGCCAAAAGTTGAGCATCAGTTGATGGCTCATCGGCATTAGTTGACCTCGGGCGTTACCGTTGGTCTGCGCGCACACGGTACTGACACATGGGCCCTAAATAGACAAGAAAAGAAAAGAGAAGTTTGAAGCATAAATGAACATAACCAGACCATGCATTAGTTATAGTTCGCTATGCTTTCTTTTTTAGTAGAGTACATACAGTACACGATGCTTCTGTCATGCATAAAGTATGTGAAGTTTTATATTCAGTGTTATGACATGTTATGTGATGACATGATATGTGAGCTGATATGTGATATGCTTATATGGTATGTGATTTATTAAGTGATATATGTCATGCCTATGATTTTAAGTATGTGCTATGTTTTAAACATGTTTTGCGGTTAACATGTTGTACTTACTGGGCGTAAAGCTCACGAAGTGTGTTCATGCTGTAGGTAAGCATCCTATAGCGTAAACATCAAGGGACGATGATGGTGGCGGAGGTGGATGTGAGGATGAGGTTATGGATACACCGCGAGTATTCTTCCGCACAGTATGAGTAAATATTTTGAATGGTGACAGTTAAATAGTATTTTGAATAGTAAAGGTTAAACGGTATTTTGGAACAGTAAACAGTATATGTATGAGTAGTATATTTAAATAGTATCTGGTGGAAAGTAATCAGATAAACAAGTATATAATTATGTATGTATAATTGAAATCTTTATGTTTTTCAAATTCCGCATTTTAATAGTATGCATACGTGAATAGTAAATACGTACGCGTATATAAAAAAAAAAAAAAATTTCCCTCTAAATTTATGGTATTAAATTTAGCAAGTTTAAGTATCGGTTTTAAAGAAGACGTATAAGTAAAAGTTAAAGAAGCAAGTAATAGTTTACAGTGATGGTCCGGGCCGCTGAGGACACGGGGCGTCACACCATGTTTTATCAAATCCCAAATTCGGACCCTAAGGGGGGTCAAAATGACCAAAATCTGTGACCTTTTCCTGGGGATAGATTTGTGTCCAGTCACTTTTCTAAACATCCATGCTCACACATTCACCAATTTATTCGTAAAAATGTAAACACAACCACAACGATATAAACTTAAAAATGAGAAGCTAAAGGCTAAAATAAACTTATTACAACCCATGTGCATAAACAAATACATAAAAATTTCTTGATCAAAAACTTAAAAACAAGTAACCATAAAAGGGAGGGTTTCAGTTTACCTCTTGTGCTATGGTCTAAGCATAAATCTGAACTAGGGCTTGAGTCATTTAATGGCTATGGGGATACCTAGGATATAGGGTCAGTTTTGTTCTAGCAAAAACACCAAAATAATTTCTCTTAATATCAAACCAAAATAATAACTAAAACTACGAAGATTGATTAGAAGCCTTACCCTTGAAGGAACTTAGAATGGCTTGGATTTGAAGTCACCTACACGAGCTTGGAGGGGGCTAGATTTTTGGTAGGTTTTTGGTATGATTTGGGCTTGAAAATGTGAGGGTTTGGGAGCTTAAAGGCAATCAGCTGCAGCTAGAAGAAAGAGAGAATGCGTGTTGTGTTTTGGGGTGCCAAAATGAAGAAAGCCAACCCTTGTGCCATGTGTGCCTTTTATAGGCAAATGTAACCCATCTTGCTTAAGCCTAAACCAACTTAATTGTCTACCATTGTAGCCTAATCAAGGGATAAATTTGCTGCCCATTTCAGCCTCATAATGGCTATGGGCTGCACGCATGGGAGGGGAAGAAGAAAATAAAAATTTCTTTGACATGTGCTTGAAAACCCTTGAATTTTTTATTCAAAAGTTGTCATAACTTTTGCATTTTTTAATTGCCACCTTTTGGGCTATGTAGCAGCCATTTTCAGTTGCTTTTGTAGCTAAGAGGCATGGATTTTTGAGGCCAAAATTTATCTATATTGGCTTCTCTTTGCAGTCTAATTTTCTACTACGGTGTTCGGTTCTTTCTCGACAATGTTCTAATTTTCACCTGAAAATTAGATTTCTGAATCTGATTTTTTTGTACTGTCAAATCCTGGTTGGTTTATACTGTCTAAGAGCCCATTCTATGCCATTTTACTATTCATTTCCTATATTGTGGTTATGTCTATACTCTGTTGTCCTTTCACACGTAAAACGAGGCGTTTCTGGACGAAATTCCAAACATAGTCTCTCTTAACTAATTTGAACATGTTGATTTCAATTTTACTAGTTTTACGTCTGTCCGGGGTCGTCTGGACCAATTTTCTGGATCTGTGTGACCCCACCTCAAAAAACGTGTCAGGTGCCCATTTGACTAATTTGGGCCTTCTGAGTCTAAATATATCAGTTTCGGGGCGAGACAAGGTCGTTTCTACCCTCATCCCATTACTGCATATCTCCCAAATAAAAATTCTCGTTTTATGCCTAATTGACCAGATTGAGCCTACTGACTACTAATATATCAGTTTTATGTCAAATTAAGGCCGTCTTGGCCAGTAACTTGACACTGTGTTTTTTTCACTATTTACTATTCACTGTATTTTACTTAACTGACTAGTCTGAGTGCTTTGACTCCGATTTTGTCAGTCTCCTGGTGAGAAGAAAGTCATCCAGACCATTTTCTCTATACCAAACCCTTACTAGGGTTATTTCTCACTACTCTGCTCAGATGTTCGGTCCGAGGGTTTTGGTCAACTGTTCACCAGTCTCGTGTCACGAAGTGGTTATCCGGACTAGTTTCCTGATACTGCATATCTCATACATTGATACACATAATAAGGGGGACCGAGTTCACTATCGGTCGCCTCTTTCACTGCATGAATAGTACTTAAACAGCACCATACCTATTTGATCTATTCAGTGGGAAAATATACTGTATTTTCCAACTTAATTACTCATGACATAGTAATTAGGTTTCATGCAAATTTGAGAGTTTGTATAGTGGCTCTTTGCTCATTCACGGCCTTTTACATGGCCTCTCTTACATATACAGTCCAAACGGTGCACGGCTACTTACACCGTCGTGTACCTAATTGTGTTCCTCAAATGCGACAAAAAGCATCAAAATATTCCTCAATTTCTCATTATATGAAAATCAAGTTACAGAAATGGGGTGGTCCTTACACTTCCGAGGCTTCCGCCAGAGCGGGAGATATCATTTGAGATCGAGCTCCTACTAGGATCAGCCCCCATCTCCAAGGCCCCCTGGAGAATGGCCCCAACAGAGTTAAAGGAACTTCAGACTCAGTTGAAGGATCTGATGGACAAGGGCTTCATCTGACAGAGCTGTTCACCATGGGGAGCACCTGTCTTGTTCATGAAGAAAAAGGACGGAACGTTAAGGATGTATATAGACTACCGGGAGCTGAACAAGATCACGATAAAGAACAAGTATCCATTGCCACAGATCGACGATCTGTTCGACTAACTTCGAGGTGCTGTAGTGTTCTCATAGATTGACCGACGTTCTGGGTACCATCAACTATGAATTAGGGATGAAGATGTACCCAAGATAGCATTCCAAACACGATACAGACATTACGAGTTTTTGGTCATGTCATTCGGACTGACTAACGCCCCAGTGGCCTTCATGGAACTAATGAACCATGTGTTTAAGGAATTCTTAGACAAATTTGCCATTGTGCTCATCAATGACATACTTGTATACTCCAAGATGAAGGAAGAGCACGAGGAGCATTTGAGGGTAATCTTACTCAAGCTAAGGGACTACTAGCTATACGCCAAGTTCTCCAAGTGCAAGTTTTGGCTGGAGGAGGTTCACTTTCTTAGTCAGGTGGTCTCCAAGGAAGGAGTATCAGTGAACCCCGCGAAGGTAGAGACCGTTAGCGCATGGCCAACACCAAGGAACATGATAGAAATCTATAGTTTCTTAGGACCACTAGGATATTACCGACGCTTCATCGAGGATTTTTTGAAGTTAGCCGCTCCACTCACAATACTCACCAAGAAGGATAAGAAGTATGAGTGAATGGATAAGTGTGAAGGGAGCTTCGAGGAGCTGAAACGAAGACTCACGAGTGCCTTAATATTGACTATTCCAGAAGCTGGTCAAGGAAACTTGTGATCTACAGTGATGCCTCCAAGATCGGACTAGGAACCGTATTGATGCAAAATGATAGAGTGGTTGCATAAACTTTGCGACAACTCAAGAACCACAAAAGGAACTACCCGACGCATAACCTGGAACTAGCAGCGGTTGTTTTTGTACTCAAGATTTGGAGGCACTACTTACACGGCGTCAAGTGTGAGATCTATACGGACCACCAGAGCCTCAAATACATCTTCACACAGAAAGAGCTCAACATGAGGCAACGAAGATGGCTAGAACTGGTGAAGGATTATAACTGTGAAATCCAATACCATCCAGGAAATGCCAACTGTAATGACTCTCATATTCACGGAACCTACTTAATGTGTAATAAGTAATTAAGGAATGAATTTGGAGTATTTTGAAGCTTTTTGGTGTACATTTGAAGAACACAGTCAGGTACATGGCCATGTAAGTGGCCGTGTATAGTTTGGATTGTTGAAGTGTAAGAAGCCGTGTAAGAGTACATAGCCGTGTAGTGTAACACGGTCAGGTACACGACCGTGTACTGTTAAGGTTAATGAATGTGTTTCAGAACATGGGCGTATTGAGCAATCTCAACTAGTACACGCCCGTGTTCAAAATGTACACGCCCGTGTAAGAGTCTGTGTAGAAGGCTTTGTAATGAGCCGAGAATCGCTGTAATGACTCTTATGAATTATGAAACTTAATTATTATGTAATGAGTAATTAAGTTACTAAATACAGTACACTTTCCAATTGAATGCATTAAACCGGTACAGTAATGTTTAATTACTATTCATGCAGTGACAAGGGTAACCGACAGTGAAATCAGTCCACCCTATTATGTGAGTGTGCGTGTAAAACATGCAGTATCAAGAAACCGGTCCAAACGACCATTTCTTGACACAGAACTATCATGCAGTGAAAGGGGCAGAGTGGCACAGGAGAACAATAAAAATTTTTTAAGATCGTTAAATATCTCATGATGCCATATACAATAAACCAACAACAATTTAAACTCATACCTCAAGGACGCCAATCTTGTAGGAGGAGAATGACCGAAGGGCTTTAACCAACTAGCCCTCTCTACTATTCTTTAATTCCCGAATGGCTGAGTGTGTGGGCACTCTGAACCTCGATCGATATGCTAGCACTGCTAGTCTTCTTCCGACCACCCAGATCTCTAAAGAACTTATTGTCACGGTGAGTTATGCAACAATAAGACTACTCACTTGAGAGTCTGTGGTCTAAGAGAACTGGACTGGTAGGACCTCTATTTATAGACTTGCATGAGGTGATTCTCTCAATTCGAATTGGATTAGGAGAAGATATTCTCCCTTATCCACAACCAAAAAATCTGAATTTTCCAAGGGGAAAATCCCAACAAAATTTTGGCCCTCTTTAGGATTATCCAATTCAAATCTAAACAAGATTTTAACTTGAATTTTATCTCCTTTTTTTCAACCAAAAAATCCGAAAATCCTTAAGGATTTTCACCAAATATTTGCGGCGACAAAAGATAAGGGAAGAATCAAAATTCCAATAGGATTTTCAACCTTGAATCTTATCTAATCCTTATTCAAAATAACCAAAAATCTTTTAGGATTTATCCTCAAAAAATTCAACCATAATCAGGGAGGAGAGAATCCAAATTCAACTGGGATTGAAACTTCAATTTTTCCCTAAACCTTATCCACAAAAATTCTGAAAATTCCATGAGGATAATCTTCAAAATTTTCTTCCATTATTGTTAGGATTTGGATTCAAAATTCAAGTAAGATTCTAACAAGATTTTCCTCTCCATATCCAACTCAAATATGAATTTCATTCCTTGTGGATTTACCACAAGAAATTCGAATCCTACTTGGACTGTGATTCAAAATTTGAATTTCAAATTTCAAATTTCAATTTCCAATTTTAAATTTCAAATTTAAATTTCAAATTCAAATTTCAAATTAGAATTTCAAATTCAAATTTCAAATTCAAATTTCAAATTCAAAATTCAAATTTCAAATTTCGAAATTCAAATTTCAAAATCCACAAAACAGTTGTATTTCAAATTCTTGTTCTCATGGATAATTTTCTACAACTCCAATCTAATTTCAAATAAAATCATGGCAACTTTATTTGGAGTTCGAATAATTGTGTACTCTATTATCCAAAACAAAATCTGAATCCAACCGAAGAGAATCTTGTCCGCCATCCTAATCCTATGTTAACAGCATCCATGCATAATCAACTAGTCAATAGCATGCTTAAATCAATCTGCCAAACGTTAAGGAATTATGTGGAGCTAGTAAAGGGACTAATTGGACATATATAATCGGGCTCCCGTAAATCCATATGATCATCATTCTTTACAAAACAACTCAATCATATAATCACTAATTTTAGAGTCACACCACTATAAACCTGAAACTGAACTCCCAATTATATACCATATTACGTAAGCCTGTGACAAGCTATCGTCCAATGACCTTGTCATGTATGCAAAACCCTCATATGATATCCATGATCAGCCTTAGGTCAAAGTTCATTTAATCCTACTGATTAGGCTATCTTAAAGTTCCATTATACTACCGAATATTATTCACCATATGTGAATAAGAAGTCATCCTCCCAGCAGCCGACCCAAGGCCTTATCCATTTTCACATCCAGTAAAATGCCTTTAAGAGGATACCCTTAACTCCTTATTAGAGCTACGATTCCGATATCTGTAAACGAACTCTTCATCGTATACAAGTCATGCACCCAACAAACCGGTCTATAAGCTTACTACCTCTGAGACGCTTTAGCAATTAGAACATCAAAATACATAAGTCATATATGTGAAGCTGTTCATCTACTCAGGATTAAGGTTACTGCACAATGAATGTCAAAAGCAGATTGATCCACTCTAAGCGGACTTCGTAGATCAATCATGCTTTAATCCTTATCTAATATGTCACTACCAAGCAACATATCTATGTCTCTACTTGGGAGTCCAGCTCTAGACAGTCAAGACAAACCGTCCCCTCCAAGGCTTTAGATAACATAATAGTCTTAACATGAGTTAGATGCTCGATCTATCCCCATAGACTACAGACCTTAGTTTAGACCGCTTACTTTAGAACATTGTCTTCTCGTATACAAAAGTCCATTGCATGCAACGTTCTAACAGTTTTAACACAAGCAGTCAGGGAGCCATATTTGCTTACATTTACTTTAACATGTAAATAAAATGAGGACAGATAGCAATATAATGAATAATCTCTATATATAATTTTATTATCCAGTTCAAAATAAATACATCAAAATGTCTCTAATGCTTAGGGCATTTCCTAACAATCCCCCCACTTGCCCTAAACCGGTAGATGTGCCATGTTAAGCATCGCCATCACCTCTACATACTTCTCAAAGCTTCTAGCCACCAAAGCCTTAGTAAAGGGTTCGGCAATGTTGTCCTCAGATGCGAACTTACATACATCTACTTGTTCTGCCTCCATGTGCCCTCTAATGTCGACTTCCTTGAATCCTTGCAAGTCTGGAAGACTCAGTCCATGTATCCTATGAGTGTTAGGTCCCCTCCCGAATACACCAGCATATAATCCCTCGTTCTCTAAAGATACTTGAATATATGCTTTACTGCTTGCCAGTGCTTGGTTTCAGGATTCGCCTGATATTGATTCACCATACTTACTGCAAAACATATGTCCGGGCGAGTACAAAGCATAGCGTACATAAGGCTACCCATAGCAGATGCATAAGGGACCTTACTCATACGCTCTCTTTCTTCAGATGTCTTTGGATAGTCATCTAATGAAAGAGTTAGACCGGTAATAAAAGGTTGTGTACCTTTCTTTGCCTCTTGCATTGCATAGTTGTCAATTATTTTATCTATGTATGAAGCTTGGGATAATGCTATCATTTTGTTCTTTCGATCTCTGAAGAGACGAATGCCTAGAACATAATTAACTTCTCCCAAGTCCTCCATGTCAAACTGTTGGGGTAACCAAAGCTTGATCGATGATAAGTTCCCTACATCATTCCCAATAAATAGTATATCATCGACATAGAGTATCAAAAAGACCACTTTTCCATTCTTAATACGTTTATAAACACAAGGTTCATCAACGTACTGCTTAAAATCAAAAGTCTTGATCGCTTGATCAAATCTCTGGTTCCATGAGCGGGATGCTTGCTTTAATCCATAAATGGATCTAAGGAACTTGCAGACTTTTCTTTCTTGGCCTTTTGCTATGAGGGCTGTATCATGTAGATACACTCCTCAAGATGGCCATTCAAGAATGCCGTCTTGACATCTATTTGCCAGATCTCGTAATCGAGAGCCGTAGCAACAGACAGAAGAATACGGATAGACTTCAGCATAGCAACAGGCGAAAAGGTTTCATCGTAATCGATTCCAGCCTTTTGCGTGTACCCCTTTGCAACCAATCTAGTTTGAAAGTTTCCACTCTCCCTTCCGTATCCTTCTTTCTTTTGTAAACCCATTTGCATCCAATGGGTGTTATCCCATCCGGTAAATCTACAAGTTCCCAAACAGAGTTGGATTTCATAGAATCCATCTCATTGTTCATAGCCTGTTTCCAAGATTTAGAATCAACATCATTTATAGCTTTATCATAGGTGACCGGATCATCCTCATGCTCATGAGCCTCGGCCTGGTATACCTCAGCATCATACATGAAGAAATTAGGTTTCTTCGAACCCTCCCACTACAACGAGGCACCCTAAATTGTTGATCGTCTGCAGGTCTTTCACCAGAACTCAGACTTGCGTCCAAGACCAAAACTTGTGGAGCAGTTCTTTCACCCGATAACTCCTCTAGCACCACTTTGCTTCGAGGCTTAAAGTCATTCATGTGACTTTCCGCCAAGAATGTCGCATAGGTTGATACAATGACTTTTTGTTCCTTCGGGTTATAGAATAGACCTCCTTTAGTTCCCTTTGGATACCCTACAAACATGCACAATTCTGATCTTAGTTCCAACTTCTTCGCATCCCCATCCAGTACACGCGCTGGGCATCCCTATATTCTCATATATCCAAGAGAGGGCTTCCTGCCATACCACAATTCATACGGAGTCCTGGGAATTGACTTGCTCAGAACCTGGTTCAGAATATAGCACGCCGTTTGTAAAGCATATCCCCAAAATGATAATGGCAGCGTTGAATAACTCATCATGGACCGTACCATATCCAACAAGGTCCTGTTTTTCCTTTCGGCTACACCATTCTGTTGTGGAGTACCAGGTGTAGTCAATTGGGATAATATCCCATTCTCTACGAGATGTCCTAGAAATTCGTTAGAGGGGTATTCACCACCTCGATCAGATCGAAGTGTCTTTATGGATTTATCCAATTGCTTTTCCACTTCCACACGATACTCTTTGAACTTGTCAAAGGTTTCGCTCTTGCGGTGCATCAGATACATATATCCATACCTCGAGTAATTGTCTATAAAGGAGACATAATACTTGAACCCTCCTCATGCTATGACATTTATAGGGCCACATATGTCAGTGTGTACAATTTCTAAGAGCTCCTGAGCCCTTGTACCCTTAGCTCCAAAAGACCTCTTAATCATCTTTCCCTCTAGACAAGACTCAAATTGAGCAAGACGTACCTCCTCCAGAGATTCTAGAGGACCGTCTTTCACCAATCTTTGAATCCTATCCTGATTAATATGACCAAGTCTTAAATGCCAAAGATACGCCTTGTTAGAGTGAGAAACTTTCAACCTTTTAGAGTTATTTATTAATTCAGTGTCAAGCAGTGAGTACATCCTTGGTCTGATCAAATATGGGTTTCCATCCATCCATCCAAAACAGATAAAAGACTTATGTTTACGAATATTAACTCTTTTATTACAAGAAACTGAATAAGAATCCTTTATTAAATAAGCTACTGATATAAGATTCCTCCTAAAATTAGGAACATAAAAATAGTCTTAAAATAAAATAAACCTAAATTGATCAAAGTAAAGGTAAATATCTCCCACTGCCTCAGCCACCACCAAGCTGCCGTCTCCAGTCCACAACGAGAGGCTCCTACCATATAGACTTATCGTTTCCATGAACCCCTGCATAGAAACATAAACATGATTAGTGGCTCCCGAATCAATGACCTAAGTGTCTTTCGATTCTTCCACCAAACACGCTTCTAAGTAGTGAAGTTCCTTACCTTCCTTGCCCTTGGTGGCTAGGAATTCCCAGCAAGCCTTCTTAAAGTGACCTACCTTCCCATAGCGGAAGCACTTGGACTTTTTAGGGTCCCTGGGCTTCTTGTTCTTCTTCTTCTTCTTCCCATCCGAGACAGGAGGATTAGAAGAACTGGAAGCTGCTGGCTTCTGATTTGGCCTTTTCCTCTTCCGTGAGGGGTTGGAAGATTCCGCCAAATTGGCCTCTCCTTTAGGTTGGACCACATCCCTATCCCTGATCATCCACTCATAAGCTTGGAGTTGCTTCATGAGCTCGGTTAGTCCTAACTCCCTTGTCGCAAAATTGTATGCGGCCTTAAACCCCACAAAATCTTTAGATAGAGTTTTGAACACCATCTCGATCGGGGTGTTGTAGTCCAACTCAGCACCATTCTCGGCAGCCTCAATGAAGAATCCCATTAGAGTGATCATATGATCCTTCACCGGAGTACCTGCCTTTTGCTTAGAGTTCATAATGCTGGTTATAGCGGACTGTTGAACCAACTTTTCTTGGCCTCCGAACATGTCCTCCAGATTGTCCATGATCTCCCTAGCAACCTGATAAGTCTCACGCTGCTTTTGTAAAGCACTCGTCATGCTAGCAAGTATGTAGCACGGAGCTATCTCATTGGATTCTCTCCAATGAGTATAGGCAACCGGGACCTCCTCAAGTGATGTGTCAGGTTTAGGCCCTGGTGGGCATGGTTCATCCAATACGAACTTGTGTCTCTCGCAGCTGAGAACTATCAACAGATTTCTTTTCCAATCTTTATAATTATCGCCATTTAGTTTATTCTCAGTAAGTATTGAAATGAGGGGTGTCGGTGACATTTTGAACTGAAATAAAATTATACTAGACATCATCACAAAGCCCAAGCAAATATACAGATAATTTAGCAAATAAAACATACAAGTATGTTCCTACATGAAACTTGAAAACATGTAACATTGCAACGGTAATTCTCAGCACCTATTGCCCCAAGCCACCAAGGGGTGGTCATGAAACAAAAAGCCGAAACATGGACCCCGTCTAATTAATATATGTTGTCTTAAATCCTCCAAGGTTAAGACATATATTAATAACTGCTTATTTGGCCACCAGTTTAGTTAATAGAGCTTCTAGGGAAGGTTACTAACTAAACGAGTCTTGAGTGTATAACCATTGTTTACGTAGCCTGATCCACGTCCTACCAAGCCATCGAGGGGTGGTCATGAATAGGATCGTACCCGAACACGTTTTCCACATAGGAGATCCAATCTAATATACCGGCTGCGGTAAACACCTACCGAGGGGTGTGGTCAGGGCAGAACTGACGCGAGGTGTTACCATGCTTTCACATATGGATCAACAATGGAGGCCGTGGGTTTTGTTTGAAACCCTCTCCTACTCAATATTTTGAAAAACATGCAAGTTTTGACAAATATGTATGATCAATATAGTATGAGCGGCACTCACCTATCCTATATGACATGTTATCAAATATGCATATAAAACATCCATCAATACATATTTATACATCCATGACATATCACAGAAAAAATAATTGATAGAATAACCAAGCCATGGTTCCATCCTAGAACAAAGAAAATAAATATTACAAAATTCCATCCAAAGCATTCTTTGGGTCTTGAATTTTGTTCCGTCTTCTTGTATCCATCTTTATGTAGCCTCTCCATTTATTTCTCATCCCAAGAATTATTTAAAATTTAAATTCTAAAAATTTAAATTTTAAATTTAAATTCCAAATTCGAATTTCAAATTTAAATTGTAAACAATTTTAAACATCATGTGTAATAATATGTAATTTCAAAAAATTTAAATTTTCAATTACATATTTTTAAACATGATTTAAAATTAAATCTCAAATTTAAAAATCAAAATTTTCGATTTTTTTGAACCGTCGCCCCCACCACCCCCAGAAGCCAGTAGCCGCTGTGGGCAGCCCCCAGCCCCCGGGGGGCTGGCAGCCCACGGCCGCCCTTTGTGCAGCCCAGGCTGTAGCTAGCCCAAGGGGGGGCCACGGCCACCCTCAGCTGCAGGAAAGCCTGTGGCCGTGGGTGGTCATGGCCTGTATAGGGGCTACCGCAGCCCCATCCTGCCCGAGGGCAGGGGCTGCAGCCCCACCAAGGCCCATGGCCTATCCCGAGTGGTCGGTCCTTGATTTCCAAGCCATATTTCAATTACCCATTAGAATCTCCAAAAATTAATTTGAATCCCAATTAAATTGAAATTTTCCACACAATCAAAATTTCAACATTTAAATTAAATTTAACTTTTAGGAAAAATAAATTACGGTCTTTAAACTTCAATCTCCTCCAAGAATAATTACATAAAAAATCCTAAACCATTTTTGGTGTACAAAAATTCTAATCATAATAATTCTAAAAGACAAAAATTAAAATCCATGAGAAAATTACAGTGTTAATAAACTGCTCCCATGGTTACATAAAAATTCCTAGATACAATTTTTCTAAATTCTAAGGAACCTTAACTGGCAAAAACAAGCATGCTTATAACAATTCAGAAAATTAAAATAACCACATGCTACATACATAATCCATGATAACAACATAAACGAATCCTAGAATGCCACTCTCTAAATATCAGATCCATACATAAATAAAAAGACTAATAAATTGTCAAATTTATGTACATGGTATAGTCATGAGATGGCTCTGATACCAATTGTAGGAAATTAAATCGGTAAAAATGTATCAGAGTGGCGTAGCAGAACAATAAAAATTTTTCAAGATCGTTAAATATCTCATGATGCCATATACAATAAACTAACAACAATTTAAACTCATACCTCAAGGACGCTAATCCTGCAGGAGGAGAATAACCAGAGGGCTTCAACCAATTAGCCTTCTCTACTATTCTCTAATTCCCGAATGGCTTAGTGTGTGGGCATTCTGAACCTCAATCGGTATGCTAGCACTGCTAGTCTTCTTCTGACCACCCAGATCTCTAAAGAACTTATTGTCACGGTGAGTTATGCAATAATAAGCCTGCTCACCTGAGAGTCTGTGGTCTAAGAGAACTGGAGTGGCAGGACCTCTATTTATAGACTTGCATGAGGTGATTCTCTGAATTCGAATTGGATTAGGAGAAGATATTCTCCGATATCCATAAGCAAAAAAACTGAATTTTCCAAGGGGAAAATCCCAACAAAATTTTGGCCCTCTTTCGGATTATCCAATTCAAATCTAAACAAGATTTTAACTTGAATTTTATCTCCCTTTTTTCAACCAAAAAATCCGAAAATCCTTAAGGATTTTCACCAAATATTTTCGGCCACAAAAGATAAGGGAAGAATCAAAATTCCACTAGGATTTTCAACCTTGAATCTTATCTCATCCTTATCCAAAATAACCGAAAATCTCCTACGATTTATCCTCAAAAAATTCAACCATAATCAGGGAGGAGAGAATCCAAATTCAACTGGGATTGAAACTTCAATTTTTCCATGAACCTTATCCACAAAAAATCTGAAAATTCCATGAGGATAATCCTTAAAATTTTCGTCCATTATTGTTAGGATTTGAATTCAAAATTCAAGTAGGATTCTAACAAGATTTTCCTCTCCATATCCAACTCAAATTCGAATTTCATTCCTTGTGGATTTACCACAAGAAATTCAAATCCTACTTGGACTGTGATTCAAAATTTGAATTTCAAATTTCAAATTTCAAATTTCAAATTTAAATTTCAAATTCGAATTTCAAATTCAAATTTCAAATTCGAATTTCAAATTCAAAATTCAAATTTCAGATTTCAAAATTCAAAATTCAAATTTCAAAATCCACAAAACAGTTGTATTTCAAATTCTTGTTCCCATGGATAATTTTCTACAACTCCAATCCAATCTCAAATAAAATCATGGCAACTTTATTTGCAGTTCGAATAATTGTGTACTCTATTATCCAAAACAAAATTTGAATCTAATCGAAGAGAATCTTGTCCACCATCCTAATCCTATGTTAACAGCATACATGCATAATCAACTAGTCAATAGCATACTCAAATCAATTTGCCAAACATTAAGGAATTATGTGGAGCTAGTAAAGGGACTAATTGGACATATATAATCAGGCTCCCGTAAATCCATATGATCATCGTTCTTTACAAAACAACTCAATCATATAATCACTAATTTCAGAGTCAAACCACTATAAACCTGAAACTGAACTCCCAATTATATACCGTATTACGTAAGCCTGTGACAAGCTATCGTCCAATGACCTTGTCATGTATGCAGAACCCTCATATGATATCCATGATCAGCTTTAGGTCAAAGTCCATTTAATCTTACTGATCAGGCTATCTTAAAGTTCCATTATACTACCAAATAAAAAAAATGATTATTTGCCATATGTGAATAAGAAGTCATCCGCCCAGCAGACGACCGAAGGCCTTGTTTATTTTCACATCCAATGTAAATGCCTTTAAGAGGATACCCTTAACTCCTTATTAGAGCTATGATTCCGATATCTGTAAATAAACCCTTCATCGTATACAAGTCATGCACCCAACGAACCGGTCTATAAGCTTACTACCTCTGAGACGCTTTAGCAATTGGAACATCAAAATACACAAGTCATATACATGAAGCTATTCATCTACTCAGGATTAAGGTTATTGCACAATGAACGTCAAAAGCAGATTGATCCACTCAAAGCGGACTTCGTCGATCAATCACGCTTTAATCCCTGTCTAATATGTCACCACCAATCAACATATCTATGTCTCTACTTAGGAGTCCAGCTCCAAACAGTCAAGACAAACTGTCCCCTCTAAGGCTTTAGACAACATAATAGTCTTAATATGAGTTAGATGCTCGGTCTAACCCGTTAGACTATATACCTTAGTTTAGACCGCTTACTTTAGAACATTGTCTTCTCGCATACAAAAGTCTATTGCATGCAATGTTCTAACAGTTTTAACACAAGCAGTCAGGGAGCCATATTTGCTTACATTTACTTTAACATCTAAATAAAATGAGGACAGACAGCAATGTAATGAATAACCTCTATATATAATTTTATTATCCAGTTCAAAATAAATACATCAAAATGTCTCTAATGCTCAGGGCATTTCCTAACACGGGAAACCACAGTATCAGAAAAGGTCGAGATGACCTCAGATGAAAATTAAACTGATATATTTGGGTTCAGCATGCTCAAATTAGTCAGTATAGCCTATGTTAAAATTTTTCAAAAAAATTAGTATAAAGGACGAAAATTTTGGATTCCTTGTAAAATGGCCCCCATAAGTTTTTCTTATCTCTTTTTCTTCCCCCCACACTTCATGAATGTAAACAGTAACCACCAATCAAACCTGACCTCCATTTTTGACACCGCCAGCACCATTGGAAATCTCTTGACGAGTTGAGTCCAACGGTATGCCGAGTCAATGGAACCGACGTCGGAGGAAGGCGCACGTGCCGCCCAAAGCTGTCGGTGGTCAAAAATTTTGATCGGCCATATCTCTGCTGTCCGATGTCCAAATGCCACGATTCCAGTCCCAATGGATTCGTGGTGAAGAGTAGAACAAAACCCAGGCCTCCTTTCACGTATCAACAGCCGGATCGTGCTGCTCAGCCTTTGCCATCGCCACCACCGTCGCCACCATGGAATCCGTCGATTCTGGTGGAGTTGAGTTGCAAGGTGGGTACCAAAATGCTCAGAACAACATGGGGAACAAAAGCCCCAAATCAATTTTGGGCAAAAACGTCGAGAAGACGGAGATCTAACCACTGCTGCTGTAACCGACTTTAGAGGGTCGATTTTCGATGATAGGAGCCTCGATTGGTGAAATTGACACCACCAATGGGTTCCCCTCATCGAGCTCTTCAAGATGGTGGCTACCTTCTCCATCACTGCCGTGGTCAACGTCGGTCAACGATGACCCGGTGACCAAAAATTGAAAAATGGCCCGTTGGTCCGTTTTCTACGTTCTGGACATATCCGTGGCATTGGATTTGCAAACTAGAATTTCAAAAGTGACGAACGATGATTTAAAGATTGTGCGATCGAGACTGGATAGTTCTTTTGATCGCTGATGGGAACAATTTGGTAGTAATTTTGATTCCCTTATTCCTCATATTATTATTGGAATAATTGTTTATTAATTATGGATACTGACTTGAGGAATTGTACGAAAAAGGGATGAAATGTCGAAAAAGAAAATGTGAGAGAATATGAATATTATTACATAAAAATTGAGCTTTTACGTAAAAGTTAGGCCTCTGGTATAGTAAGTGGTACATTAGAATAGGTTAGATAGTTTTGAGGCATTTCTTAAACAACGGGAACCCCAAAAATTAAGCAGAAATGCTGCCAAATTTCTAAAACGGCACAAAGGGATATTTTAGGAAACGAGAGGTAAAAATATGATCGGGATAGAAACCCTAGCCCCCCCTTGATGACCTAGATCTGAGAAATGATGGGAACTAGTAGCGTGAACTAAACCAGCTTAGGGAACAGCTAGGCTAGCAAACCCCAGGCACCACAGACAGCAGAGGTGCCAGCCCAGGAGGCTCCAGCAACCCTAGAAACTCCAAAGGAGCAAGCAGCTCCTCCAGCCCAAGTGGCACTAGCACCCTTAACAATAGCTGTTCTCACAGCAGCAATTGTTCTTCCACCAACCCCTAGGGAAGGTGACTTGTATGAGAGATTCTGGTGCATGAAAGCGTTAAACTTCAGAGGAACCACCAACCCTATAGAGGCTAATGACTGGCTAACAGATATCCAAGTAATCTTGGATTTTATAGGGTTAACAAATAGAAAGAAAGTGATGTGTGCATTCTTCACCCTGTGCAATGAGGCGCGTTAGTGGTGGAAGATGGTAACCATTAGGAGGAACATTAGAGAGATGAGCTGGAGCAACTTCATTGAGGAATTCAAGGAGATGTACTTCAACGAGGAAGCACTAGCAGTGTAATAAGACAAGCTCAACAACCTGTGCTAAGGTAGCATGGTTGTCATGGAGGTAGTCAGGAAGTTTGAGCAGCTAGCTCAACTTTGTCCAGATTTGGTATCGACTGAAAAAGAGAGAGTTAGACGAATGCTGAAGATGTTCAGAACCAACATCGCAGTTCAGGTCTGTAGTGGAAGCCACAGACCAGCGATAGTAGCAGAATGTGTCAGTAGGGCTATCCAAGTTGAGTACTGGTTGACTCAGGATAAGGAGCGAATAGAATTTTAAGGCACGAAAGGAGGAGAAAACACAAGCTAAGCATGCTCAAGAGAAGCAGAACCCTGAGTCACAACGCAAAGGGCAGAACATGGGGACCGGGCAGAATAGCAGGCATTCCCATAACAATAAGAGAAAAGAAAATCAGGGCAACCAAGATTCACAGAAGAATTTCCCCTAGAAGAGAAACGGCCAAAGAGGAAATGGCAACCAATACCCGACGTGCCCGAAATGCAAAAGGAGGCACCTAGGAGAATGCAAGCAAGGAGTAAGTGGTTATTCCATCTGTGGTAAGGAAGGCCACTATGCCAAAAACTACTACTCCAACCCACAGAATCTACAGAATCAACCCCATACTAAGAATAATCAACTTCACGCTGCCCAGATCAGGATCGAAGGCCCTTGATCACACAAGGCAAACTAAAAGCTCCAGACAACTAAGAGAGAGTCTATGCTTACATGAGGAGTGACGCTGAAGCTGGAACTTTCGTAATGGTGACGGGCCAGCTTTCTATCGCCAACTTTGATGCGTTAGTTTTATTTGATTCTGGAGCCACCCATTTGTTGTATCATCAGATTTCGCTAGAAAGCTAGATAGGAGCTTAGATAGGATGAAATAGACTTTTAGAATATCACTTCCTTCAGGGGAAGTTTTATTGTTTAATTACTGGATATGTCAGGTACTAGTAATTATCTGTGGATAAGAATTAAGCATTAACCTGATCGTCATCGATATATACGACTATGATGTAATTGTGGGGATGGACTTCCTCATAAAATACAATGTCGTCATAGACTGTCGAAGGTGGGAGGTTACTTTCGAACCAATCAGATGCGAAAAGTTCATGTACAAGGGTTCGTCACCGGAGCAACCAAAGACGATGATCTCATAAGTGAAAGCTTGCGAGATGCTATCTAATGGATGCATGGGCTTCCCAGCATACGTAGTAGATAAGACTTAAGGAACAGAGATCGGACCCCAGAACGTGTCGATAGTCAGCGAATTCATAGAGGTATTTCTAGAAGATCTTCCAAGACTCCCGCCAAAGCGTGAGATCTCGTTCAAGACTGAACGTCTGCCAGAATCAAGCCCCATCTCTAAGGTCCCATACAGAATGGGCCTTGCAGAGCTAAAGGAGCTCCATGCCCAGCTGAAGGACTAAATAAACAAAGGATTCATTCAACAGAGCTATTTACCCTGAGAAGCACCCTTACCATTCATGAAGAAAGATGGAACACTGAGAATGTGCATCGACTATAGAGAGTTGAACATGATTACGATTAACAACAAGTATCCGTTGCCATGGGTTGACGATCTATTTGATCAGCTCCGAGATACTGTAGTGTTTTCGACGATCGATCTACGTTCAGGGTACCATCGCTGTGAATCAGGGATGAAGATGTACCCAAAATAGCCTTTCCGAATGTGATACGGACATTATTAGTTTCTGATCATGCCGTTCAAATTAACAAACGTGCCAGCAACCTTCACAGACCTAATGAACCGTATGTTCAAGGACTATTTGGATAAGTTTGTCATTGTGCTCATCGATGACATACTTATATACTCTGAGACGAAGGAAGAGCACGAAGAGCACTTAAGGATCGTCTTGCGCATGTAATAAGACCATCAACTATATGCAAAGTTCTCCAAGTATGAGTTTTGGCTGGAGAAGGTCCATTTCCTAGGCCACATAGTCTCCAATGACAGAGTGCCCATCGACTCGGTGAAAATTGATGTAGTTAGCAAGTGGCCAGCTCCGAGAAATGTGACGGAGATCTGTAGTTTCCTAGGCTAAGTGGGATACTACCGATGTGTTATAGAAGGTTTTTCAAAACTAGACACACCGCTCACAGCACTCACTAATAAGGGAAAGAGGTATGAGTAGACCAACAAGTGTGAGGAAAGCTTTCAAGAGCTGAAACGAAGACTCACAAGTACCCCAATACTGACCATTCCAGATGCTGGTCAGGAAAGCTTTGTGATTTATAGCGATGCATCTAAAAACAGGTTGGGATCCATGTTGATGCAGAGTGGTAGAATAGTTACGTACTCTTCACGATAACTCAAAAACCCTGAGGAGAGCTACCCAACACGTAATCTGGAGCTAGCAACGGTAGTTTGTGCATTAAAAGCACAGAGGCATTACCTGTACGGAGTCAAGTGTGAGATTTACACCGATTACCAGAGCCTCAAGTGTATCTTCACGTAGAAAGAGCTCAACATGAAGCAGTGTAGATGGCTAGAGTGGGTAAATGATTACGACTGTGAGATCCTATACTATCCGTGAAAAGCCAATAAAGTGACCGATGTGCAGAGTCGGAAGCACTTTACTATGCTTATGGCTATCAGTGCCTTGTCGAGAGCGCTATAATGGAAGCTATGTAGCAGCGAGATCAAGAAAGGTTGTCTAACATGACCCTCTAATCAACGCTCAAAGAAGAGATCAAGATCGGTCAAAGCTTCGATTTGTCCCTGAACAAGCTCAAAAAAAAGGCTAAAGAGGACCAAAGTTCAGAGTTTAGAGTCACCAAGGATGGCATAATCTATTACAAGGATAGGGTATATGTTCCGAATGATGAGGAACTCAAGAAGCGAATCCTTTTAGAAGCTCACGAGACACTGTATTCTGTACATCCAGTGGTGAATAAGATGTACAAGGACCGAAGGAAAGCTTTTGGTGGCCTGGAATGAAGAATGACATTGTCAAGTTTGTCACCAGATACCTTACGTGCCAGAAGGTTAAGGCAGAACACCAATGTCCAGTAAGAGAATCACAGAAAATTAAGCTACCTGAGTGAAGTGGGACCAGATTACGATGGACTTCATGGTCGGACTGCCAAGGACCTCCAACAGCAATGATGCAATCTAGGTGATCGTAGAAAGATTGATGAAAATCAGCCAGATTTCTTACGATAAAAGTTAGCTACTCAGTGGAATGACTAGCAGAAATCTATGCGGCTCAACTCGTAAAACTGCACGGAGTGCCAGAGTCGATCGTCTCAGATCGTAGCAGACGGTTCACCTCCAGATTTTGGCATAGCGTTCAAGCCGTATTAGGGTCCAAGTTAGAGTTTAGCACAACATCCCATCCTTAGACTAACAGTTAGTATGAAAAGACCATACAGACGTTAGAGGACATGTTGAGAGCCTACGTCCTAGACCTAAAAGGAAATTGGGATCAGAAGCTACCCTTGAGCAAGTTCTTGTACAACAATAACTACCATTCCTCGGTAGGAATGGCATCGTACGGGGCACTTTGTGAAAAGAAATGCAGATCTCCAGCTCATTGGTACGAGACCAGAGAGAAACGACTAGTTAGCTCGGACATCATCAAGAATACCACGGCAGACGTGAAGCTGATACAAGAAATGTTTGATACAGCTTACAGTCGACAGAAGCATTTTGACGATAAGCACCATAGACCCCTTAAGTTTCAAGTAGGAGACTCGGTCTTTCTCAAGGCGGCACCCATGAAAGGGGTGATGCGCTTTGAAAAGAAAGGAAAGCTCAGTCCTAGGTACATAGGACCCTTGGAGATAATAGGGGAAGTTGGGAAGGTAGCTTATAGACTAGCACTTCCTCCCGAGTTAGCTACAGCGCACAACGTCTTTTACGTCTTGATGCTGAAGAAGTACGTGCCAGACAGCTCCTATATTCTGAGTCAAGAACCCGTTGTAGTACACGCTGATCTGATGTAAGAGGAGAAACCCATGCGGATCTTAGTTAGAGAGGGGAAAGTACTTAGGAATAAAGTATACCGCTAGTAAAAGTGTTGTGGTGGAATCACAACATTGAGGAAGCCACATGAGAATGGGAAAAAGACATGAGAAGAGACTTCGCGGAATTATTCTAATTTTCAAGGATGAAAATTTTCTATAGAGGGTAGGTTGTAATGACCCCCATATTCATGGAACCTACTTACCGTGTAATAAGTAATTAAGGAATGAATTTGGAGTATTTTGAAGCTTTTTAGTGCACATTTGAAGAACATGGTTAGGTACACGGCCGTGTAAGTGGCCGTGTACTATTCGGACTGTTTAAGTGTAAGAAGTCATGTAAGAGTACATAGCCATGTAGTATAACACGGTCAGGTACACGACCATGTAAATGGCCGTGTACCACTAGGGTTGATGAACGTGTTTCAGAACATGGGCGTGTTGAGCAATCTCAACTAGTACACGCCTGTGTTCAAAATGTACACACCCGTGTTACCTTATACATGCCCATGTAAGAGTCCGTAGAGAAGGCTGTGTAATAAGCCGAGAGTCGCTATAATGACTCTCATGAATTATGAAATTTAATTACTATGTAATGAGTAATTAAGTTAATCAATACAGTATACTTTCCTGTTGAATGAATTAAACGGGTACAGTAACGTTTAATTACTATACATGCAGTGATAGGGGCAACCGACAGTGAAATCAGCCCACCTTATTGTGTGAGTATGCGTGTGAGACACGCAGTATCAAGAAACCGGTCCAAATGACCATTTCTTAACATAGAATTGTCGTGCAGTGAAAGGGGCAATCAAGAGTAAGATTGGTTTACCTTAGTACATGTGAGTGTGCATGTGAGACACGCAGTATCAAGAAACCGGTCCAGACGACCATTTCTTGACACAGAACTGATGAGCTAGTCATCAGTACGCTCAGACTGGTCATCTAAGCACAGTAGCGATAATTACCCTCATACGTGTACAGTATCGAGAAAAGTGATCTAGATGATCTTTTCTCGCCAAGAAACTGACAAAATTGGAGTCAGAATGCTCAGACTAGTCAGTCAGATAGAAAACAGTAAATAGTAAAGAATGAATAGTGAATAGTTAATAATGGAAAACGCAGTGTCATTTTAATGGCCAAGATGGCCTTAATCTGGTAGAAAACTGATATATTAATAGTTAGCAGGCTCAATCTAGTCAATTGAGCACAAAATGTAGATTTTTGTTTGAAAGATACGTAGTTCGAGATGAGGGTCAAGACGACCTTTTCTCGCCCCAAAACTAACATATTTAGACTCAGGACGCCCAAATTAGTCAATTGGGCACCTGACATGTTTTTCGAGATAGGGTCACACAGATCCTGAAAACTGGTCTAGAAGACCTCAGATGGACATAAAACTGATAAATTTCAAATCAGCACGTCCAAATTAGTCAGGATAGATTGTGTTTGAAATTTCACTCGAAAACACCTCGTTATGCGTTCGTAGTGTCAACACAGTGTAGGCCTAACTACAATATCAAGAAATTAGTCAAGATGACGTTTTCTTGAAATAAAACTGATAAATTTGGAATCAGCATGCTCAAATTAGTCATTTGAGTACAAAAAGTAATTTTTGACTGGGAAACCGCAGTATTGGAAAACTGATCGAGATGACCTCGGATGAAAATAAAACTAATAAATTTGGGTTCAGCACGCCCAAATTAGTCAGTATAGCCTATGTTAAAATTTTTCAAAAAAATTAGTATAAAGGACGAAAATTTTGGATTCCTTGTAAAATGGCCCCCACAAGTTTTTCTTATCTCTTTTTCTTCCCCCCACACCTCACGAATGTAAACAATAACCACCGATTGACATTGGAATCCGACTTCTGTTTTCAACACCGCCAGAACCATTGGAAAGCTCTCGACGAGCTGAGTCCAACGGTGTGCCGAGTCGATGGAACTGACGCCGGAGGAAGGCGCACGCGCCACCCAAAGCTGCCGGTGGTCAAAAATTTCGATCGGCCATATCTCCACCGTCTGATGTCCAAATGCCACGATTCTAGTCCCAATGGATTTGTGGTGAAGAATAGAACAAAACCCAGGCCTCCTTTCACATCAACAGTCGCTAGATCGCATTACCCAGCCTTCATCATCAACACCGCCGTCGTTGCTGTGGAATCCGTCAATTCCGTCAGAGTTGAGTTGCAAGGTGGGTACCAAAATACTCAGAACAACACGGGGAACAAAAGCCCTAAATCAATTTTGGGCAAAAATGCCTGGAAGATGGAGATCCAACCACCACTGCTGTCGCTAACTTTCGAGGGCCAATTTCCAGCGATAGGAGCCTCAATTGGTGAAATTGACACCACCAATGGGTTCCTCTCGTCGAGCTCTTCAATATGGTGGCCGCCTTTTCCATCATTGTCCTGGTCACCGCTGGTCAACGCCCGGTCAATAGCAGTCAACACCGGTCAACGGTGACTCCGTGACCAAAAATTGAAGAATGGCCTGTTGGTCCATTTTCGACGTTCCAGACACATCTACGGTATCGAATTTGCAAATTGGAATTTCAAAAGTGACGAATGATGATACAAAGATTATGCGGTCGAGACCGAACGGTTCTTTTGATCACCGATGGGAACAATTTGGTAGTAATTTTGATTCCTTTATTCCTCATATTATTATTGGACTAATTGTGTATTAATTATGGATACTGACTTGAGGAATTGTAAGAAAAAGGGATGAAATGTTGAAAAAGAAAATGTGAGAGAATGTGAATATTATTACATAAAAGTTGAGCTTTTACCTAAAAATTAGGTCTCTGGTATAGTACGTGGTAAATTAGAATAGGTTAGATGGTTTTAAGGTGTTTTCTAAATGCCAGGAACCCTAAAAATTAAGTGAAAATGCTGCCAAAATTTCTAACGGCACAAAGGGGTATTTTAGGAAACGAGGGGTAAAAATGTGATCGGGATGGAAACCCAAGCCCCCTCTCGATGACCTAGGTCTGGGAAAAAAGGATGGACATTCTGAGGATTAGTAAACCGCCCATTCAAAATCCTGAAATGTAAGAAAACTACCCGTATGTCAGAGTAGTACCACCCGAGGGACAGGTGTGGGCTAAGTATAGAATTTGGGGTGATTATATCGGTAAGGTAACCTGATAGGCTAAACAGTCAATACGCGAGGTATACGGTTCGTTGACTAGTCGGTTAACTAGTTAAGGACCGAGTTTAAATGGGATAGTGAGAGACAGTGATTAATTTGTCAAGTTAACAAATTAATTAAGTACGATTAGAAATTAAATATCAAATTCCCAAAGTAGAGCAGTTAGGTACCGATAGGCATTGGTACCACACAACGATAGATTTATTAGTTACTAATAATAGAGTGACCTAAGAATGACGTTAATTAATTTATTGGGCAAATAAATTAATTAACCAAGATTAGAAAATCAAACTCTTAAGAGGAGAGCAATTAGTACCGATAAGGATCGGTATCACCAAATGATAGAGTTTTTATTAGTCACTAATGATATAGTGACCTAAGAGTGACGTTAATTAATTTGTTGGGCAAATAAATTAATTAATCATGATTAGAAAATAAAACTCTCAGGAGGAGGGCAATTAGTACCAATAAGGGTTAGTACCACATAACAATAAAGTTTTTATTAGCCACTAATGACCACAGTGACCTAAGAGTGAATGTTAAAGAAATGCCTTGTAATTATAGGGAGGTACTTGTATTGTGACAAAGGCGAGAGTATAAACTGTCTACTGATAGGTAAGTACAACTCCGCCTACAGCATGAATAAAATGAGTTTTAAATGATATTTTTTACAGCATGTTAAGTATGCAAACCATGCACAAGTTGTTGCATAGCATGCATAAGAGCATTTAGTTTCACAATTGTGTAGATTGATGAAAGAACAAGTTAGAGGCCATATATCCCTACCGCGTAGGATTAGGGATAGCTTAGAGAAGCATATGGATAGAATAGATAAACAAGATGGAATTTAATAAGCGTGTCGTACCGGCCTCTCCAGCTGCAGAGGTTTTCCAAGTTAAAGTAATTTAAAGCAGAAAGTTGAGCATTCGTTGATGGCTATCCGACTTTTTCACCACGAGCGTTACCGATGGTCTGTACGCACACGGTACTGACACACGGGCCCTCAACAGAGTAAAGAAAAGATAATAAATAATGAAGCATAACATGAGCATAATCGGATCATGCATTGTTACGATATGCCTTAGCTACAGTTCAGCATGCTTCTTGTTACAGTAGATATGCAATCAATACACGATGTATTCTGATATGCCTAAAGTATGTGATATCTTGCATTCAGTGATATGCTATATTCTGATATGTGAATGTTTCAGTGATATATATTGATATATGACTTGCTTATATGATTTTAAGTATGTGCTATGTTTTAAACATGTTTTACGGTTAACATATTGTATTTACTGGGCATAAAGCTCACAGTGTGTGTTCATGCTATAGGTAAGCGTCCTATGGCTTAAACAGTAATGGGCGATGACGGCAGCGGAGGCGTATGTGAGGGCGAGGTTATGGATACATCGCGAGTATTCTTCCGCACAGTTTATGTAATAAGTATTTTTGAATAGTAATCGCTAAATAATATTTTTGAATAGTAATAGTTAAATAGTATTTTTTAATAGTAACAATTAAATAGCATATTTGGAATAATATTTAATTAAACAGTCAGTATAAGTATGTATATATAATTGAAATCCCTATGTTTTCAGATTCTGCATTTTAATAGTATATGTACATGAATAGTACATACGTACGCGTATAAAAAAAATATTCCTAAAATTCTGATATCTAAACAAGTAAGTTTAAGTATTGACTTTAAAGTAAAAGTTAAAGAAGCAGTTTTTAGCGACGGTCCGAGCCACTTAGGGCACGGGACGTCACACCAACAAGGTGGCCAATGCGCTAAGTAGAAAGCACTCTTCATCGTTTATGGCTGTCCATGCCTTATCAGAAGCACTACAAAAGGAGCTACGTAGCAGCAAGATCGAGATTTTAGCGGGGAGGTTGTCTGAAATGACCTTCTACTCAATGCTTCTAGAAGAGATTAAGGACAGGTAGAACCTTGATTCATCCCTGAATAAGCTCAAAAAGGAGGCAACGGAGGACTAGAGTTCAGAATTTCGGGTCTCTAAGGATGGCATACTCTATTTTAGAGATAGAGTCTATGTTCCGAAGGATGAGGAGCTCAGGATATGGATCCTTTCAAAGGCTCATGAAATGCCATATTTTGTACATCTAGGGGCGAACAAGATATATAAAGAACTAAAAGAGAGTTTTTGGTGGTCGGAATGAAAAGCAACGTTGTTGAGTTCGTCGTAAAATGCCTCACGTGTCAGAAAATTAAAGTAGAACATCAATGACCGGCTGGAGAACTACAGAAAATCAAGCTGCATGAATGGAAATGAGAGCAGATTATAATGGAGTTCGTCGTCAGATTACCCAAGACATCAAGTGACAACGATGCATTCTAGGTAATTGTGGATTAATTGACGAAATCAGCTCGATTTCTAGCAATGAAGCTGAGCTACTTGGTAGAAAGGCTAGCAGAGATGTATGTAGCTCAGATAGTAAGGTTGTACAGAGTACGAAAATCAATCATTTCAGATCGAGACGGATGCTTCACTTCCAGGTTTTGGCAGAGCGTCCAAGCCTCATTGGGAACCAAGTTGAAGTTCAACACAACTTTTCATCCTCAGACTGATGATCAATTTGAGAGAACTATACAAACATTGGCGGATATGCTGAGAGCTTATGTCCTAGACTTCAAGGGAAACTAGGACCAGAAGCTACCATTGATCAAGTTCTCATATAATAACAGCTACCATTCCTCGATCGGGATGGCACTATGTGAGGCACTCTATGGAAGAAAATGTCGATCTCTAGTTCACTGGTACAAGACTGAAGATAAATAGCTTACCACCACAGATTTCATCAAGAATACAATAGCAGACGTGAAGTTGATACGAGAGAGGTTAGATACAGTACATAGTCGCTAGAAGAGCTACGCAGACAAATGCCACAGACCCCTCGAGTTTCAAGAAGGAGACTCTATCTTTCTCAAAGTAGCACCCATGAAAGGGGTAATACACTTTGGGAAGAAAGGGAAGTTGAGTCTTAGGTACATAGGACCCTTTGAGATTATCGAGAGAGTTGGAAAGGTGGCTTACAGATTAGCCCTCCCTCTCGAATTAGCTTTAGTGCATAATGTCTTCCATGTCTCGATGCTGAAGAAATATGTGCCAGACAGTTTCCACGTTTTGAGCCAAGAGCTTGTCGAAGTACACGCCAATCTGACATATGAAGAAAAACTTGTGCGGATTTTAGCTAAGGAAGATAAAGTACTTAGGAATAAGGTCATACCACTTGTAAAAGTATTGTGGCGAAACCATAATCTAGAAGAAGCCACATGGGAATGGGAAGAAGATATGAGAAGAGACTTCTTGGATTTGTTTTAATTTTCAAGGATGAAAATTTTGTAAAGGGGTAGGTTGTAAGGACTGCCCTGTTCATGTAACCTAATTTCCATATAATGAGAAATTAAGGAATAATTCGATGCATTTTAATGTAAATTAGACAAACACGATCAGGTACACGACCATGTAAGTAGCCGAGTACTGCTCGGGTTGATGAACATGTAGAAGGCTGTGTCCTAGGATGCTGTCGTTTTGAGAAAATTCAACTAGTACACACCGGTGTAAGAACCCGTGTATAAGGCCGTGTATTGAGCAGAGAGCTGCTGTAAAGACTCTCGTAATATGTGAAACCTAATTACCATGCAATGAGTAATGAAGTTGAAAAATACAGTATATTTTCCAGTTGAATAGATTAAACAAGAATAGTGATGTTTAATTACTATTCTTGTTTAGTGATGTTTAATTACTATTCATGCAATGAAAGGCGCGATCGACAGTAAAATTGGTCCACCCTATTGTATGTGTAAGTGTATAAGATGTGCAGTATCATGAAACTGGTCCAAACGACCATTTCCTGACATAAGACTGGTGAACAGATCATCAGAATGCTCAGACTGGTCATCTGAGCATAACAGCGAGAAATACCTTAGCCGAGGTATAGTATCAAGAAAAATGGTCTAGGTGACCTCTTCTCACCAAGAGACTGACAAAATTGAAGTCAAAATACTCAGACTAGTCAGTTAAGCAAAAGACAATAAATAGTGAATAGTGGAAAACCCAGTGTCAGATTAATGGCCAAGACGGCCTTAATTTGACCTAAAACTGATATTTTAACAGTCAGTAGACTCAATCGGGTCAATTGAGCCTAAAATGAGAATTTTTGTTTGAGAGATACGTAATATCGAGAAGAGGATCAAGACGACCTTTTCTCACCCCAAAACTGATATATTTAGACTCAGAACGCCCAAATTAGTCAATCGGGCACCTGACAGTTTTTCGAGGTAGGATCACACAGATTCCAAAAACTGGTTTAGACAATCTCAGATAGACGTAAAACAGATAAAATTGAAATCAACACGTCCAAATTAGTCAAAAGAGACTGTGTTAAAAATTTCATACCAGAACGTCTCGTAATGCATGCGTAAGGACAATACAGTATAGACATAACCATAATATAGGAAATAAATAGTAAATAGGTACAAAATGGGCTCATAGTTAGTACAACCCAACCAAAAATCATCAGTATAAAAATCGGATTCAGAAAATCCAATTCCGAGTGAAAACTAAAACACTGCCAAAAAAGGGTCGGATACCGAACGGTAGAAACTAGACTGCAAAGAGAGGCAAATGCAGATGAATTTTTACCACTCAAAATCCGTGTCCCCCAAGCTGAAAAGTAGCTATTTTTAACTATAAAAATAGCCCTAAAAAGTAGAAATAAAATATTGAAAAGGTATGACACCTTTTGATTAAACAATGTTAGATTTCCATTACATGCCATTAACCAAATTTTTTTATTTGGCCCTCCTTTAATGTGCACAGCTCCCTCAGTATTTAAAGGCTAGAATTACAGCAAATTTGTCCCAAAATTAGCGTAAGATTGGCTTGATTAATTGAGCTTAAGATTGGTTAAGTTTGGTTAAGTTTGTTTAGGTTTTGTCTATAAAAGGGTAGACATAGCTTTAGGTTTTGTTCTCTTTTTTCCACACCCCAAAACACAACCCTTTCTTCTCTTTCTTTCCTTGCTGCAGTCAACCATCCCATAGCCCCTAAAACCATCATTTTCAAGCCTAAGAATCCAGCCAAAAGTTTGCCAAAAATCAGCCCCTTCAAGGTTGTGTTAGGAAGTTTTCATCCAAGCCATTTCAAGGATACTCAAGGGTAAGTTTTTGGAATCTATCCTTGTGATTTTTAGTTATTATTTTGGGATGATGTTAAGAGAAAATTTTTGGTGTTTTTGCTAGCATAAACTGACCCCAACCTCTCTTGGTTCACACGGTCATTTCGGTCACTCGAGCTTTGATTCAGTGTGCTTGACTCCTAGCACCTAAGGTAAAACGGAAAAAACCCTCCCTTTTGTGATTAGTTATTTTAAGTTTTTAATCAAGAAATTTATGTGTATTTGTTTATGCAAATGGGTTGTAATAAGTTTATTTTGAGCCCTTAGCATGTGTATTTTCAAGTTTATGTGGTTGTGTGATTTTTGATTTAAGTTTATTAATGTCGGAAAATAAATCGGTAAAAACGTATCAGAGTGGCGCAGCGGAACAATAAAAATTTTTCAGATAGTTAAATATCTCATGATGCCATATACAATAAACCAACAACAATTAAAACTCATACCTCAAGGACGCCAATCTGCAGGAGGAGAATGACTGGAGGACTTTAACCAACTAGCTTTCTCTACTATTCTCCAATTCCTGAATGGCTGAGTATGTGGGCACTCTGAACCTCGATCGGTATGCTAGCACTGCTAGTCTTCTTCTGACCACCCAGATCTCTAAAGAACTTATTGTCACGGTGGGCTGTGCAACAATAAGCCTACTCACCTGAGAGTCTGTGGTCTGAGAGAACAGGAGTGGCAGGACCTCTATTTATAAACCTGCATGAGGTGATTCTCTGAATTTGAATTGGATTAGGAGAAGATATTCTCCCTTATCCATAAGCACAAAATCTGAATTTTCCAAGGGAAAATCCCAACAATAAAATTTGGCCACTTTAGGATAAATCCAATCCAAATCTAAACAAGATTTTAACTAGAATTTTATCTCCCTTTTTCAACCAAAAAATCCGAAAATTCCAAGGAGAAAATCTCCTCAAAAAATTCGGCCACTTTTAGATAAGGGAGAATCAAAATTCCACTAGGATTTTCAAGCTTGAATCTTATCTCATCCTTATCCAAAATAACCGAATTTTCCCTAGGAGATTCACTCCTAAATTTCAGCCACCTTCTGGGAGGAGAGAATCCAAATTCAACTAGGATTGAAACTTGAATTTTTCCTTGAACCTTATCCACAAAAAATCCGAAAATCATTGAGGATAATCCTCAAAATTTTCGTCCAACTTTAGTTAGGATTTGGATTCAAAATTCAAGTAGGATTCTAACAAGATTATCCTCTCCATATCCAACTCAAATTCGAATTTCAACCCTTGTGGATTTACTACAACAAATTCGAATCCCACTTGGACTGTGATTCAAAATTTGAATTTCAAATTTCAAATTCAAATTTCAAATTCAAATTTCAAATTTCAAATTTCAAATTTCAAATTTCAAATTTCAAATTTAAATTTCAAATTCAAATTTCAAATTTAAATTTCAAATTCGAATTTCAATTTCAAATTTCAAAATTCAAAATTCAAATTTCAAAATTCAAATTTCAAAATCCACAAAATAGTTGTGTTTCAAATTCTTGTTCTCATGGATAATTTTCTACAACTCCAATCCAATCTCAAATAAAATCATGGCAACTTTATTTGGAGTTCGAATAATTGTGTACTCTATTATCCAAAATAAAATCTGAATCCAACCGGAGAGAATCTTGTCTACCATCCTAATCCTATGTCAACACCATCCATACACAATGAACTAGCCAATAGCATACACAAATCAATTTTGCCAAACGTTAAGGAATTATGTGGAGCTAGTAGAGGGACTGATTGGACATATATAATCGGGCTCCTGCAAATCCATATGATCATTATTCTTTACCGAACAACTCAATCATATGATAACTAATTTCAGAGTCACACCACCATAAACTTGAAACTGAACTCTCAATTATATACCGTATTACGTAAGCCTATGACAAGCTATCGTCCAATGACCTTGTCATGTATGCAGAACCCTCATATGATAACCATGATCAGCCTTAGGCCAAAGTCTGTTTAATCCTATTGATCAGGCTATCTTAAAGTTCCATTATACTACCGAATTAAGAAAATGATTATTCACCATATGTGAATAAGAAGTCATCTGCCCAGCAGACGACCCAAGGCCTTGTCCACTTTCACATTCAGTATAATGCCTTTAAGAGGATACCCTTAACTCCTTATTAGAGCTATGATTCCGATATCTATAAACAAACCCTTCATCGTATACAAGTCCTGCACCCACCGAACCGGTCTATAAGCTTACTACCTCTCAGACGCTTTAGCCATTGGAACATCAAAGTACACAAGTCATATACATGAAGCTGTCCTTTTACTCAGGATTAAGGTTACTACACAATGAACGTCAAAAGCAGATAAATCCACTCAAAGTGGAGTTCGTAGATCAATCACGTTTTAGTCCCGATCTAATATGTCACCACCAAGTAACATATCTATGTCTCTACTTGGGAGTCCAGCTCCAGACAGTCAAGACAAACCATCCCCTCCAAGGCTTTAGACAGCATAATAGTCTTAACATGAGTTAGATGCTCGGTCTAACCTCATAGACTACAGACCATAGTTTAGACTGCTAACTTTAGAACATTGTCTTCTCGCATACAAAAGTCCATTGCATGCAACGTTCTAACAGTTTAACACAAGCAGTTAGGGAGCCATATTTGCTTACATTTACTTTAACATGTAAATAAAATGAGGACAGATAGCAATGTAATGAATAACCTCTATATATAATTTTATTATCCAATTTAAAATAAATACATCAAAATGTCTCTAATGCTTAGGGCATTTCCTAACAATCTCCCACTTGCCCTAAGCCAGCAGATGTGCCATGTTACGCATCCCCATCGCCTCTATGTGCCTCTCAAAGCTTCTAGCAGCCAAAGTCTTAGTAAAGGGATCGACAATGTTGTCCTTGAACGCGATCTTACATACATCTATTTGCCCTGTCTCCACGTGCCCTTTAATAATATGATATCTCCGATCTATGTGCTTGGTCCTCTTGTGGTGCCGAGATTCCCTTGTGTTGGCGATAGCCCCAGTGTTATCACAGTAAAGTGTGATAGCCTTGTCAACACCCAGAATGACCTTAAGGTCTCTAAAGAACTTGCGAAGCCAAACCGCTTCTTTACATGCCTCAGCCGCAGCTACAGCCACATACTCAGCCTCTATTGTAGAGTCAGCTGTGCAGCCCTGCTTCACTCTCCTCCACACAGTGGCGCCTCTTCCGAGTAAAAACACTGATCCAGATGTCGATTTCCTCGAATCCTTACAAGTCTGGAAGTCTGAGTCCGTGTATTGTACGGGTGTTAGGTCCCCTCCAGAATACACCAGCATATAATCCCTCGTTCTCTTAAGATACTTTAGTATATGCTTTACTGCTTGCCAGTGCTTGGTTCCAGGATTTGCTTGATATCGACTCACCATACCTACTGCAAAACATATATCCGGGCGAGTGCAAAGCATAGCGTACATAAGGCTACCTACAGCAGATGCATAAGGGACCTTACTTATACGCTCTCTTTCTTCCGGTGTCTTAGGACAGTCATCCAATGAAAGAGTTAGACCGGCAATAGAAGGTTGTGAACCTTTCGTTGCCTCTTACATTGCATATTTGTCAATTATTTTATCTATGTATGAAGCTTGGGATAACGCTATCATTTTGTTCTTTCGATCTCTAAAGAGACGAATGCCTAGAACATAATTAGCTTCCCCCAAGTCCTTCATGTCAAACTGCTGGTGTAACCAAAGCTTGACCGATGATAAGTTCCCTACATCATTCCCAATGAGTAGTATATCATCAACATAGAGTATCAGAAAGACCACTTTTCCATCCTTAATATGTTTATAAACACAAGGTTCATCAACGTTCTACTCAAAAGTAAATGTCTTAATCGCTTGATCAAACCTCTGGTTCCATGAGCGGGATGCTTGCTTTAATCCATAAATGGATCTAAGCAACTTGCAGACTTTCCTTTCTTGGCCTTTCGCTACGAACCCTTTGGGCTGTATCATAGAGATACACTCTTCAAGATGGCCATTCAAGAATGCCGTCTTGACATCTATTTGCTAGATCTCGTAATTGAGAGCCGCAGCAACAGACAGAAGAATACGGATCGACTTCAGCATAGCAACAGGCGAAAAGATTTCATCATAATCGATTCCATCCTTTTGCATGCATCCCTTTGCAACCAGTCTAGCTTTGAAAGTTTCCACTCTCCCTTCTGCATCCTTCTTTCTTTTGTAGACCCATTTGCATCCAATGGGTTTTATCCCATCTGGCAAATCTACAAGTTCCCAAATAGAGTTGGATTTCATAGAATCCATCTCATTGTTCATAGACTATTTCCAAGATTTAGAATCAACATCATTTATAGCTTCATCATAAGTGATCGGATCATCCTCATGCTCATGAGCCTCGGCCTGGTATACCTCAGCATCATATATGAAGAAATTAGGTTTCTTCGAAACCCTCCCACTACGATGAGGCACCCTAAATTGTTGATCATCTGTAGGTCTTTCATCGGAACTTGGACTTGCGTCCAAGACCAAAATCTGTGGAGCAGTTCTTTCACCCGATAACTCCTCTAGCACTACTTTACTTCGAGGCTTAAAGTCATTCATGTGACTTTCCTCCAACAATGTCGCATGTGTTGAGACAATGACTTTTTGTTCCTTCAGGTTATAGAACAGACCTCCTTTAGTTCCCTTTGGATACCCTACAAACATGCACAATTCTGATCTTGGTTCTACCTTTTTCACATCCCCATCCAGTACATGCGCCGGGCAGCCCTATATTCTCATATGTCCAAGGGAATGCTTCCTGCCACGCCACAATTCATACGGAGTTCTAGGAATTGATTTGCTTGGAACCTGGTTCAGAATATAGCATGCCGTTTGTAAAGCATATCCCTAAAATGATAATCGCAGCATTGAATAACTCATCATAGATCGTACCATATCCAACAAGGTCCTGTTTCTCCTTTCAGCTACACCATTCTGTTGTGGAGTACCAGGTGCAGTCAATTGGGATAATATCCCGTTCTCTACAAGATGTCCTAGAAATTCATTGGAGAGGTATTTGCCACCTCGATCAGATCGAAGTGTCTTTATGGATTTATCCAATTGCTTTTCCACTTCCGCACAATACTCTTTGAACTTGTCAAAGGTTTCACTCTTGCGGTGCATCAGATACACATATCTATACCTCGAGTGATCATTTATAAAAGAGACATAATACTCGAACCCTCCTCGTGCTGTGACGTTCATGGGGCCACATACGTCAGTGTGCACAATTTCTAAGAGCTCCTGAGCCCTTGTACCCTTAGCTCCAAAAGACCTCTTAGTCATTTTACCCTCTAGACAAGACTCACATTGAGGAAGACGTACCTCCTCTAGAGATTCCAGAGGACCGTCTTTCACCAACTTTGAATCCTATCCTGATTAATATGACCAAGTCTTAAATGCCAAAGATACGCCTTGTTAGAGTGAGAAACGTTCAACCTTTTAGAGTTATCTATTAATTCGGTGTCAAGCAGTGCGTACAACTTTGGTTTGATCAAATATAGGTTTCCATCCATCCTGTCAGAACAGATAAAAGACTTATTTCTACCAATATCAACTCTTTTACTAAAAGAAACTGAATAAGAATCATTTATTAAACAAGCTATCGATATAAGGTTCCTCCTAAAATTAGGAACATAAAAACAGTCTTTCAATAAAGTAAACCTAAATTGATCAAAGTAAAGGTAAATATCTCCCACTGCCTCAGCCACCACCAAGCTGTCGTCTCCAGTTCGCAATGAGAGGCTCCTATCATATAGACTTCTCATTTTCACGAACCCCTGCATAGAAACACAAACATGATTAGTGGTGCCCGAATCAATGACCCAAGTGTCTTTCGATTCTTCCACCAAACATGCTTCCAAGTAATGAAGTTCCTTACCTTCCTTGCCCTTGGCGACTAGGAATTCCTGGCAAGCCTTCTTAAAATGACCTACCTTCACACAACGAAAGCATTTGGACCTTTTAGGGGTCCTTGGGCTTCTTGTTTTTCTTCTTTTTCTTCCCATCTGAGACAGGAGGATTAGAAGAACTGGAAGCCGCTTGCTTTGGATTTGGCCTCTTCCTCTTCCGTGAGGGTTTGGAAGATTCTGTCAAATTGGCCTCACTTTTGGGTTGGACCACATCCCCATCCTTGATCATCCGCTCATAAGCTTGGAGTTGCTTCATGAGCTCAGTTAGTCCTAACTCCCTTGTCACCAGATTGTATGTGGCCTTAAACCCCATAAAATCTTTAGACAGAGTTTTGAACACCATCTCGATCTGGGTGTTGTAGTCCAACTCAGCACCGTTCTCGACAGCCTCAGAGAAGAATCCGATTAGAGTGATCATATGGTCCTTCACCAGAGTACCTGCCTTTTGCTTGGAGTTCATAATGTTGGTGATAGTAGACTGTCGAGCCAATTTTTCTTGGCCTCCGAACATGCCCTCCAGATTGTCCATGATCTCATGCTACTTTTGTAAAGCACTCGTCATGCTAGTAAGTATGTAGCATCGAGCTATATCATTGGATTCTCTCCAACGAGTATAGGCAACCGGGACCTCCTCAAGCGGTATGCCAGGTTTTGGCCCTGGTGGGCATGGTTCGTCCAGTACGAACTTGTGTCTCTCGCAGCTGAGAACTATCAATAGATTTCTTTTCCAATCCTTATAATTATCGCCATTTAGTTTATTCTTAGTAAGTATTGAAATGAGGGGTGTCGGTGACATTTTGAACTGAAATAAAATTATACTAAACATCATTACAAAGCCCAAGCAAATATACAGATAATTTAGCAAATAAAACATACAAGTATGTTCCTACATGAAACTTGAAAAAAACGTGTAGCATTGCAACGGTAATTCTCAGCACCTATTGCCCTAAGCCACCGAGGGGTGGTCATGAAAACAAATAGCCGGAACATGGACCCCGTCCAATTAATATATGTTGCCTTAAATCCTCTAAGGTTAAGACATATATTAATAACCGCTTATTTGGCCACCAGTTTAGTTAACAGAGCTTCTAGAGAAGGTTAATAACCAAACCAGTCTTGAGTGTGTAACCATTGTTTACGTAGCCCGATCCACGTCCTACCAAGCCACCGAGGGGTGGTCCTGAATAGGATCGTACCCGAACACATTTTCCACATAGGAGATCCAATCTAGTATACCGACAGTGGTAAACACCTACCGAGGGGTGTGGTCAGGACAGAACTGACGCGAGGCGTTACCATGCTTTCACATATGGATTAACAATGGAGGCCGTGGGTTTTGTTTGAAACCCTCTCCCACTCAATATTTTGAAAAACATGCAAGTTTTGACAAATTATATATGATCAATATAGTATGAGTGGCACTCACCTATCCTATATGACATGTTATCAAATATACGTATAAAACATCCATCAATACATATTTATACATCCATGTCATAGCATAGAAAAAATAATTGACAAAATAACCAAGCCATGGTTCCATCCTAGAACAAAGAAAATAAAGATTACAAAATTCCATCCAAAGCATTCTTTGGGTCTTGAATTTTTTGTTTCGTCTTCTTGTATCTATCTTTATGTAGCCTCTCCATTTATTTCTCATCCCAAGAATCATTTAAAATTTAAATATCCAAAAATTTAAATTTCAAATTCAAATTCCAAATTCGAATTTCAAATTTAAATTTAAATTTCAAATTTTAAACAATTTTAAACATCATGTGTGATAATATGTAATTTCAAAAATTTCAAATTTTCAATTACATATTTTTAAACATGACTTAAAATTAAATCTCAAATTTAAAAATCAAAATTTTTCGATTTTTTGAACCGTCGCACCACCGCCCCCGGAGGCGGCAGTCGTCGTGGGCAGCCACCAGCCCCGGGGGGGTTGGCAGCCCACGGCCGCCCATGTGCAGCCCTGCCAGGCTGCAGGCCAAGCCTGCAGCGCCAGGCTGCACGCCTAGGCTGAGGCCGCAGCCACCCTCGGCTGCAGGCCAAGCCTGTGGCCGTGGGTGGTTATGGCCTGCACAGGGGCTGCCGCAGCCCCATCCTGCCCGAGGCCAGGGCTGCAGCCCCACCAAGGCTGGATGGCCTATCCCGAGGGGTCGTGTCTCGATTTTCGTGTCATATTCCAATTTACCTATTAGGATCTCCAAAAATTAATTTGAATCCCAATTAAATTGAAATTTTCCACACAATTAAAATTTCAATCTTTAAATCAAATTTAACTTTTGGGAAAAAAAAAATTACGGCCTTCAATCTTCAATCTCCTCCAAGAATAATTACATAAAAATTCCTAAACCGTTTCCGGTGTACAAAATTCTAACCATAAAAATTCTAAGAGACAAAAATTAAAATCCATGGGAAAATTACAGTGTTAATAAACTGCTCCCATGGTTACATAAAAAAAATCATAGATACAATTTTCCTAAATTCTAAGGAACCATAATCGATATAAACAAGCATGCTTATAATAATTCAAAAAATTAAAATAATCACATACTTTATACATAATACATGATAACAACATAAAGGAATCCTATAATGCCACTCTCTAAATATCAAATCCATACATAAATAAAAAGACTAAGTAATTGTCTAATTTATGTACATGGCATAGTCATGAGATGGCACTGATATCAATTGTAGGAAAATAAATCGGTAAAAACGTATCAGAGTGGCGCAGCGGAACAATAAAAATTTTTCAGATCATTAAATATCTCATGATGCCATATACAATAAACGAACAACAATTAAAACTCACACCTCAAGGACGCCAATCTGCAGGAGGAGAATGACCGGAGGGCTTCAACCAACTAGCCTTCTCTACTAATCTCTAATTCCCGAATGGCTGAGTGTGTGGGCACTCTGAACCTCGATCGGTATGCTAGCCCTGCTAGTCTTCTTCCGACCACCCAGATCTCTAAAGAACTTACTGTCACGGTGGGTTGTGAAACAATAAGCCTGCTCACCTGAGAGTCTGTGGTCTGAGAGAACTGGAGTGGCAGGACCTCTATTTATAGACCTGCATGAGGTGATTCTCTGAATTCGAATTGGACTAGGAGAAGATATTCTCCCTTATCCATTAGCACAAAATATGAATTTTCCAAGGGAAAATTCCAACAATAAAATTCGGCCACTTTAGGATAAATTCAATCCAAATCTAAACAAGATTTTAACTAGAATTTTATCTCCCTTTTTCAAACAAAAAATCCGAAAATTCCAAGGAGAAAATCTCCTCAAAAAGTTCGGCCACTTTTAGATAATGGAGAATCAAAATTCCACAAGGATTTTCAAGCTTGAATCTTATCTCATCCTTATCCAAAATAACCAAATTTTCCCTAGGAGATTCACTCCTAAATTTCGGCCACCTTCTGGGAGGAGAGAATCCAAATTCAACTGGGATTGAAACTTGAATTTTTTCTTGAACCTTATCCACAAAAAATCCAAAAATCATCGAGGATAATCCTCAAAATTTTTGTCTAACTTTAGTTAGGATTTGGATTCAAAATTCAAGTAGGATTCTAACAAGATTATCCTCTCCATATCCAACTCAAATTCGAATTTCAAACCTTGTGGATTTACCACAACAAATTCGAATCCTACTTGAACTGTGATTTAAAATTTGAATTTCAAATTTCAAATTCTAATTTCAAATTCAAATTTCAAATTTCAAATTTCAAATTTCAAATTCGAATTTCAAATTCAAATTTCAAATTCAAATTTCAAGTTCAAATTTCAAATTTCAAAATTCAAAATTCAAATTTCAAATTTCAAAATTCAAATTTCAAAATCCACAAAATAGTTGTGTTTCAAATTCTTGTTCTCATGGATAATTTTCTACAACTCCAATCCAATCTCAAATAAACTCATGGCAACTTTATTTGGAGTTCGAATAATTGTGTACTCTATTATCCAAAACAAAATCTGAATCCAACCGGAGAGAATCTTGTCTACCATGCTAATCCTATGTCAACACCTTCCATGCACAATAAACTAGCCAATAGCATACACAAATCAATTTTGCCAAACGTTAAGGAATTATGTGGAGCTAGTAGAGGGACTGATTGGACATATATAATCGGGCTCCCGCAAATCCATATGATCATTATTCTTTATTGAACAACTCAATCATATGATCACTAATTTCAGAGTCACACCACTATAAACCTGAAATTGAACTCCCAATTATATACCGTATTACGTAAGCCTCTGACAAGCTATCGTCCAATGACCTTGTCATGTGTGCAGAACCCTCATATGATATCCATGATCAGCCTTAGGCCAAAGTCCATTTAATCCTGCTGATTAGGCTATCTTAAAGTTCCATTATACTACCGAATAAAGAAAATGATTATTCACCATATGTGAATAAGAAGTCATCCGCCCAGCAGACGACCCAAGGCCTTGTCCATTTTCACATTCAGTATAATGCCTTTAAGAGGATACCCTTAACTCCTCATTAGAGCTATGATTCCGATATCTGTAAACAAACCCTTCATCGTATACAAGTCATGCACCCAACGAATCGGTCTATAAGCTTACTACCTCTCAGACGCTTTAGCCATTGGAACATCAAAGTACACAAGTCATATACATGAAGCTGTCCTTTTACTCAGGATTAAGGTTACTGCACAATGAACATCAAAAGCAGATCGATCCACTCAAAGCGGACTTCGTAGATCAATCACGCTTTACTCTCGGTCTAATATGTCACCATCAAGCAACATATCTATGTCTCTACTTGGGAGTCCAACTCCAGACAGTCAAGACAAATCGTCCCCTCCAAGGCTTTAGACAACATAATAGTCTTAACATGAGTTAGATGCTTGGTCTAACCCATAGACTACAGACCATAGTTTAGACCGCTAACTTTAGAATATTGTCTTCTCGCATACAAAAGTCGATTGCATGCAATGTTCTAACAGTTTAACACAAGCAGTCAGGGAGCCATATTTGGTCACATTTACTTTAACATGTAAATAAAATGAGGACAGATAGCAATGTAATGAATAACCTCTATATATAATTTTATTATCCAGTTCAAAATAAATACATCAAAATGTCTCTAATGCTTAGGGCATTTCTTAACAATTAATGGTTAAGAGAATGGATGTTTTTAAGGTGACTAGACACAAATCTATCCCCAGAAATAGGCCACAGGTTTTGGTCATTTTGACCATGTTAGAGTCCCAATTTGGGATTTGATAAAACATGGAGTTTTAAAGAAATTTCATTATGATCGTTTTTGCATCAAATAGGTTTTGGCCAAAAATGATACTAAGATAGGTTTTTCAAGTGGTTTTCCTTTGGTGTCCAAAACTGGGACTAAAAATCTGAGTCCAGACACAGTCTTGGGTTTTGTTGAAAATGGACCACTTAGATTCCGAACCGGATCTCGGGCTCAACACGAAAGTCATAGATCTTGTCGAAATCTTTAAGACAACTTATGCATATTTTAAAAATTTGACCATTTCGGGTCTTAAACAGAGCCTTTTTTAAAATAATGTAAAACTGGGATTTTTGCAGAAACTAGGTGCAAGTAGCCATGGGTTTAGTAAGATTAGGACCCGTTTGAGTTATTTAAGCTCTGAGATGCACATGAGAATTATTCATCTCATCGAGGATGAAAATTTTCATGTTCACCAATTTTACAAACTAAGTGGTTTCAAATACGTTTTTAAAACAGTTTCGGTAAATGGTTCAAAAACAATCTTTAAAATACAACATCAAAATGTTTTTTACACACTTTAAAATGAAAATGTGGTTTTAATAAAACGTCCCTCACCTTCCAATGGGGTGGTAAAGGGACGGTTTCAAAGCACATAATTTTCCCAAGAATTTTATAAGTCAACCAAAACAATTTTCAAAATGAACATAAATAGTAACGGTAGCCCGGTCGGTTACCACACCAAACAAATGATAGTAGCCCGATAGACTACCTAGTAACAATGCGCGAGGTAACCGGTCAGTTAACTGGTCAGTAAACTAGTTAATGACCATGTTTTGAATGAAATGGTGAGGAATGATGATTAATCTATCATGTAGACAAGTTAATCAAACACAATAGAAGTTAGACACCAAATTCCCAAAGTAAAGTAGTAGGGTACGGATAAGCCTCGGTACCATGCCATGATGCAAATAATAGTCACTAATAGCAAAAGCGACAGAAGAACACTGTAATTAATTTATGGGTCAATAAATTAATTAACCATGTATAGAAAAGCAAACTCTCAATAGAGAGAGAGAGAGTTAGTACCGACGGCAATCGGTACCATAAATTAGTCACTAACGGTACTAGTGCCTCAGCGACAATTATTAATGGAGTATGTTATGTTGACAGGTGATTACCTATAATTTGATAAAGGCGAGAGTATGAGTTTGCTTACAACTAGGTAAGTACAACTCTGCCTATAGCATGAATAAAATGAGTTTGAAATGATGATTTTATAGTATGTTAAGTATGCATACCATGCACACATTGTTGCACAGCATGTATAAGAGCATATAGTTTCATAATCAAGTAGATTAATGAAAGAACAAGTTAGATGCCATATATCCCTATCGCATAGGATTAGGGGCAGCTTAGAAGAGCATATGACCAGAGCAAGTAAACAAGTTGGAAATTTAATAAGCGTGTCATACTGGCCTTTTCAGTTGAAGAGGTTTTTCAAGTTAAAGTAAGTTGAGCATTCATTGATGGCTCTGCATTTTAGTGGCCACGGGCGTTTCCGATGGTCTGCGGGCACTCGGTACTGACACACGGGCCCTAAGTAGACATAAAAAGAAAGAGAACATTCAAGCATAAAATGAGTATAATCGGACAATGCATTGTTCACGATATAGTTCACTATGCTTTCAACTACAGTAAGATGCATTCAGTGCACGATATTTTCTGCCATGCATATAGTATGTGAATTTTTGTATTCAGTGATATGATATGTGATGATCTGGTATGTGATATGTTTAAGTGGTATATGTTGATACCTGGCATGCTTATGTAGTTTAAAGTATGTATTATGTGTCAAACATGTTTTGCGGACAACATGTTATACTTATTGGGCGTAAAGCTCACGAAGTGTGTTCATGTTGTAGGTAAGCGTCCTATGGTATAAACAACAATGGGCGATGACGGCAGTGAAGGCAAATGTGAGGGCAAGGTTATGGATGCCACCACAAGTTAAATCTTCTGCATAGTTTTTTTGAGTAACAGTATATTTTGGAACAATTAATAGTATATTTGAATAGTATCTTTTGAATAGTAATCAGTTAAACAAATTTACAAGTATGCATGTATAAATGAACTCCCAATGATTTAGACAATGTATTTTTTAAAATATATGTACCTGAATAGTAAATACATATGCCTTAAAAAAAAAATCCCTAAATTTACGATATCTATGTAGGTAAGATTAAGCAATAGTATTAGTAGTAGTAGTTTTTAAGTGACAGTCTGGGCCACTCAAGGCACGGGACATCACATTGACAATTTGTTTGATCAGCTCTAAGATGCAGCAGTGTTCTTGAAGATCGATCTACACTCAGGGTACCATTAACTATGAATCAGGGATGAGAATGTACCCAAAATAGCCTTCCGAATGTGGTACGAACACTACGAGTTCCTCTTTATGTCGTTCAGACTGATAAACACCCTAGCAGCCTTTATGGACTTGATGAACCACGTGTTCAAGGACTTTTTAGATAAGTTTGTTATTGTGTTCATCGATAACATTCTTATATACTCTAAGATTAAGGAGGAACACAAAGAGCATTTAAGGTCTGTCTTGCGTATGCTATGGGACCATCAGTTGTACACCAAGTTCTCCAAGTGCTAGTTTTGGCTAGAAAAGGTCTATTTCCTAGGCCACGTAGTCTTCAAGGAGGGAGTATCCATCGACCCAACAAAAATTGACACAGTTAGCGTATAGTCAGCTCCGAGAAACGTGACGAAGATTTGCAGTTTCCTAGGCTTAGTGGGATACTACCGGTGCTTCATCGAGGGTTTTTAAAAGTTAGTTGCACCACTCATAGCACTCACCAGGAAAGGAAAGAAGTTTGAGTGGACTGACAAATGTGAGGAGAGTCTTTAAGAACTGAAATGAAGACTCACTAGTGCCCCTATACTGACAATTCTAGATGCTAGCCAAGGAAACTTTATGATTTATAGCGACGCATCTAAAATTAGGTTAGGAGCCGTGTTGATGCAGAGTGGTAGAATAGTCACATATGTTTCACGACAGCTCAAGGACCATGAGAAGAACTACCCTACGCATGATCTGTAGCTAGCAGTGGTAGTTTTTATGCTAAAGATATGGAGGCACTACCTGTACGGGGTCAAGTGCAAAATCTACACAGACCATTAGAGCCTCAAGTACAGTATTACATAGAAAGAACTTAACATGAGGCAGCGAAGAGGCTAGAATTAGTAAAGGATTACGATTGTGAAATCCTATACCATCCAGGAAAAACAAACAAAGTGGCTGATGCGCTGAGTCAAAAACATTCTTTGTCACTTATGGCTATCAGTGCCTTGTCAAGAGTGCTATAAAAGGAGCTATGTAGTAGCAAGATTGAGATTTTAACAAGGAGGTTGTCTGACATGACCCTCCAATTGACGCTCTTAGAAGAGATTAAGATCGGTCAAGACCTCGATTTATCCCTGATCAAGCTCAGAAAGGAAGCTTCAGAGGATAAGAGTTTAGAGTTTAAAGTCTCTAAGGATGGCATACTCTACTACAAAGATAAAGTGTATGTTCCGAAAGATGAAGAACTCAAGAAGTGAATCCTTTCAGAAGTTCACGAGACGCCATATTCCATACATCCAGGGGTGAATAAGATGTACAAGGACCTGAAGGAAAGATTTTGGTGGCCTAAAATGAAGAATGACATCATCGAGTTCATCGTCAGATGCCCTACGTGTTAGAAGGTTAAGGTAAAACATCAGTGGCTGGCAAGAGAACTGTAGAAAACTGAGCTGCCCTAGTGGAAATGGGACCAGATTACGATGGATTTCATAGTCAGACTGCTAAGGACTTCCCACGGCAATGATGCAATCTGGGTAATCATGGACAGACTGATGAAATCAGCAAGATTTTTAGCAATAAAGGTTAGTCACTCGGTGGAATGACTAGTAGAAATTTATATGGCTTAAATAGTAAGACTGCATGGAGTGCCAAAGTCTATCATCTCAAATCACAACGAACGCTTCACCTCCAGATTTTGGTAGAGTGTTCAGGCTGCGTTAGGGTCTAAGCTAAGGTTCAGCATAGCATTCCATCCTCAGACTGACGGTCAGTCTGAAAGGACTATACAAACGTTGGAGGATATGTTGAGAGCCTATGTCCTAGAATTTAAAAGAAGCTTGGACCAGAAGCTATCCTTGATCGAATTCTCATACAACAACAGCTATCATTCTCCGATCGGGATGGCACCATATGAGGAACTTTATGGAAGAAAATGCAGATCTCTGGTTCATTGGTATGAGATCAGAGAGAAACAGCTTACCAGCATGGACTTCATCAAAAACACCATGGCAGACATAAAGATGGTACGAGAGAGATTAGATATAGCGCACAGTCACTAAAAGAGTTACACAAATAAGCACCATAGTCCCCTCGAGTTTCAAGAAGAAGACTCAGTCTTTCTCAAGGTGGCAACCATGAAAGGAGTTATGCACTTTGGAAGGAAGGGAAAGCTTAGTCCTAGGTACATAGGACCTTTCAAGATAATCGAGAGAGTCAAGAAGGTTGCTTACAGATTAGTGCTTCCTCCCGAGTTAGCTTCAGTGCACAACATCTTCCACGTCTTGATGCTGAAGAAGTACGTGCCAGACAGCTCCCATGTTTTGATCCAAGAACCCATAGAGGTACATGCTGATCTGACCTATAAGGAGAAGCCTATGCAGATCTTAGCTAGAGAAGAGAAAGTGCTTAGGAATAAAGTCATACCCCTTGTAAAAGTGTTGTGGTGAAATCATAATATTGAGGAAGTCACATGGGAACGGGAAGAAGATATGAGAAGAGACTTCCCGAAATTATTCTAATTTTTTAGGACAAAAATTTTGTAAAGGGGGTAGGTTGTAATGACCGCCCTGCTCATAACCTAGTTACCATGTAAAGAGTAATTAATTAATGAATCCAGTATAATTTTTCCAGTTGAATGAATTAAACGGGTACAGAAATGTCTAATTACTATTCTTGCAATGAAAGAGGCAACCAACAGTGAAATCGGTTCACTTTAGAACATGTGAACGTGCGTATGAGACACGTCATATCAAGAAACCGGTCCAAATGACCATTTCTTGACACAGAACTAATGAGTTAGTCATCAGTACACTCAGACTGTTTATTTGAGCACAGTAGTGATATTTGGCCTGATAGATGTACAATATCGAGAAAAATAGTCAAGATGACCTCTTCTCGCCAAGAAATTGACAAAATCGGAGTCAGAACGCTCAGACTAGTCAGTTAAACACAGAACAGTGAATTATGAATAGTAAATATGCAATGTCAGGTTAATGGCCAAGACGGCCTTAATTTGACATAAAACTGATATATTTACAGTCAGTATGCTCAATTTAGTCAATTAAGAATAAAATGTAAAATTTTATTTGAGAGATAAGCAGTATCAGGATCGAGGTCAAGACGACCTTTTCTCATCCCGAAACTGATAAATTTAGAGTCAGTATGCTCAAATTAGGCAATTGAGCAAAAAACATATTTTTCAAGGTGAGATCACATAGATCCCAAAAACTGGTCTAGACAACCTCAGATGGATGTAAAGTTGATAAATTTGAAATCTGCACATCCAAATTAGTCAGGATAGACTATGTTCGCATTTTCGCACGAAAAAGCCTCGTTATGTGTGCGTAGTGTCAACACATGTAGGCACAAACACAGTATAGAAAATGAATAGTAAATAGACTCAAAATGGGCTTAAAGGCACTACAACCCAACTAGGAATGATCAAAATAAGAATCGGATCAAGAAAATTCAATTTTCAGCCAAGGTTTAGAACATCATCGAACAAGGGCCGAGCACCATCAGAGAAAATTAGACTGTAAAGAGAAGCTTTTACAGATGAATTTTCCCCTTAAAAATCCATGTATTGCAACTGAAAAAGTAGCAAAAGTCAGCTGCAAAACCCCCTTAAAATATTACATAGGCTTGTAAGCTTTTTGGAATAAAAAATTCAAAAGGTGGTAGTCTAGCACATGTAACTTTTGGCATGAATTTAATGCAAATCTTACCACAAAAATCAGCATGCCTTCCCCGATTTTTGAAGGCAGCCAATAGCAAGTTTTTGTCCCCTAGGTTAGCAAGAAAATTGGCATAACTAAGTGGGATTTAGGCTGATTAATTTTGTTTAATTTTTCCAATAAAAGGATGTGCTTGGCCTAGGGTATCATTTCCTTCTTTTGCTCACCCAAAGACAAAACTTTTCCCTCCCTTTTTCTTCAAAAAATCCGACCCCTTTTCAGCCAAGAGATAGCCCCAAAATTCAGCCAAAAACACACCAAATCTTCACCAAAAATCAGCCATAACCTATGGGAAAATAAATCGGTAAAAACGTATCAGAGTGGCACAGTGGAACAATAAAAATTTTTCAGATCGTTAAATATCTCATGATGCCATATACAATAAACCAACAACAATTAAAACTCATACCTCAAGGATGCCAATCTGTAGGAGGAGAATGACCAGAGGGCTTCAACCAACTAGCCTTCTCTACTATTCTCCAATTCCCGAATGGCTGAGAATGTGGGCACTTTGAACCTCGATCGGTATGCTAGCACTGCTAGTCTTCTTCCGACCACCCAGATCTCTAAAGAACTTATTGTCACGGTGAGTTGTGCAACAATAAGCCTGCTCACCTGAGAGTCTGTGGTCTGAGAGAATGGAGTGGCAGGACTTCTATTTATAGACCTGGATGAGGTGATTCTCTGAATTCGAATTGGATTAGGAGAAGATATTCTCCCTTATCCACAAGCACAAAATCTGAATTTTCCAAGGGGAAAATCCCAACAATAAATTCAGCCACTTTAGGATAATTCCAATCCAAATCTAAACAAGATTTTAATTAGAATTTTATCTCACTTTTTCAACCAAAAAATCCGAAAATCCAAGGAGAAAATCTCCACCAAAATTTCAGCCACTTTTGGATAAGGGAGAATCAAAATTCTACTAGGATTTTCAAGCTTAAATCTTATCTTATCCTTATCCAAAATAACCAAAAATCTCCTAGGAGATTTACTCCAAAAATTCGACCATTATCAGGGAGGAGAGAATCCAAATTCAACTGGGATTGAAACTTGAATTTTTCCTTGAACCTTATCCACAAAAATCTGAAAATCCATTGAGGATAATCCTCAAAATTTTTATCCATATTTAGTTTGGATTTGGATTCAAAATTCAAGTAGGATTCTAACAAGATTTTCCTCTCCATATCCAACTCAAATTCGAATTTCATTCCTTGTGGATTTACCACAACAAATTCGAATCCCACTTGGACTGTGATTCAAAATTTGAATTTTAAATTTCTAATTCGAATTTCTAATTCAAATTTCAAATTTCAAATTTCAAATTTAAATTTCAAATTGAAATTTCAAATTCGAATTTCAAATTCAAATTTCAAATTCAAATTTCAAATTCAAAATTCAAATTCCAATTTCAAAATTCAAATTTCAAAATTCAAATTTCAAAATCCACAAAACAGTTGTATTTCACACTCTTGTTCTCATGGATAATTTTCTACAACTCTAATCCAATCTCAAATAAAATCATGGCAATTTTATTTGGAGTTCGAATAATTGTGTACTCTATTATCCAAAACAAAATCTGAATCCAACCGGAGAGAATCTTGTCTACCATCCTAATCCTATGTCAACACCATCTATGCATAATAAACTAGCCAATAGCATACACAGATCAAATTTGCCAAATGTTAAGGAATTATGTGGAGCTAGTAGAGGGACTGATTGGACATATATAATCGGGCTCCCACAAATCAATATGATCATCATTCTTTACCGAACAACTCAATCATATGATCACTAATTTCAGAGTCACACCATTATAAACCTGAAACTGAACTCCCAATTATATACTATATTATGTAAGCCTGTGACAAGCTATCATCCAATGACCTTGTCATGTATGCAGAATCCTCATATGATATCCATGATCAGCCTTAGGCCAAAGTCTGTTTAATCCTACTGATTAGGTTATCTTAAAGTTCCATTATACTACCGAATTAAGAAAATGATTATTCACCATATGTGAATAAGAAGTCATCCACCCTGTAGACGACCCAAGGCCTTGTCCATTTTCACATTCAGTATAATGCCTTTAAGAGGATATCCTTAACTCCTTATTAGAGCTATGATTCCGATATCTGTAAACGAACCCTTCATTGTATACAAGTCATGCATCCAATGAACTGGCCTATAAGCTTACTACCTCTAAGACGCTTTAGCCATTGGAACATCAAAGTACACAAGTCATATACATGAAGCTGTCCTTTTACTCAGGATTAAGGTTACTGTGCAATGAACGTCAAAAGCAGATCGATCCACTTAAAGCGGACTTCGTAGATCAATCACGCTAATCCCGGTCTAATATGTCACCACCAAGCAATATATCTATGTCTCTACTTGGGAGTCTATGCTCCAGACAGTCAAGACAAACCGTCCCCTCCAAGGTTTTAGACAACATAATAGTCTTAACATGAGTTAGATGCTCGATCTAACCCCATAGACTGCAGACCATAGTTTAGACCGCTAACTTTAAAACATTGTCTTCTCGCATACAAAAGTTCATTACATGCAACGTTCTAACAGTTTAACACAAGCAGTCAGAGAGCCATATTTGCTTAAATTTACTTTAACATGTAAATAAAACGAGGACAGATAGCAATGTAATGAATAACCTCTATATATAATTTTATTATCCAGTTCAAAATAAATACATCAAAATGTCTCTAATGCTTAGGGCATTTCCTAACATAACCTAGCTTGTGTTGGAGCCATTTCCTCAAGCCATTTCAAGGTCACTTTAAGGGTAAGTTGCTAGGACTTTTCTTTGTGGTTTTAGTTGTTATTTTGGCTTGACAATAAGATCAAATTTTTGGTGTCCCCTTCTAGCCAAGGCCGACCCCTTTTCACTAAGGACCACATAGATTTTGGTCACCTACCCCCTTAATTCGGATTGTGCTTGGTTCATAGCATACAAGGTAAAAACCGAAAATCCTTTTTATGGTTTAGTTTCTTTTACCTTTTAAGATCGGGTGATTTATTCGTATTTGTTTAAGCAATGGGTTGTAATAATCTTTATTTTGAGCCCTTAGCTTATTGGTTATGTATTTTTATGGTTGTGTGCTTGAGCTTTAAGTTTTTGTAGATGGATGTTGTAGGAAAATTAATCGGTAAAAACATATCAGAGTGATGCAGCGGAACAATAAAAATTTTTAGATCATTAAATATTTCATGATGCCATATACAATAAACCAACAACAATTAAACTCATACCTCAAGGACGCCAATCTGCAGGAGGAGAATGACCAAAGGGCTTCAACCAACTAGCCTTCTCTACTATTCTCCAATTCCTGAATGGCTGAGTGTGTGGGCATTCTGAACCTCGATCGGTATGCTAGCACTGCTAGTCTTCTTCCGACCACCCAGATCTCTAAAGAACTTATTGTCACGGTGGGTTGTGTAACAATAAGTCTGCTCACCTGAGAGTCTGTGGTCTTAGAGAACTGGAGTGGCAGGACCTCTATTTATAGACCTGCATAAGGTGATTCTCTGAATTCGAATTGGATTAGGAGAAGATATTCTCCCTTATCCATAAGCACAAAATCTGAATTTTCCAAGGGAAAATCCCAACAATAAAATTCGGCCACTTTAGGATAAATCCAATTGAAATCTAAACAAGATTTTAACTAGAATTTTATCTCCCTCTTACAACCAAAAAATTCGAAAATTCTAAGGAGAAAATCTCCACTAAAATTCGGCCACTTTTGGATAAGGGAGAATCAAAATTCCACTAGGATTTTCAAGCTTAAATCTTATCTCATCCTTATCCAAAATGACCGAAAATCTCCTAGGAGATTCACTCCAAAATTTCGGCCATTATCTGGGAGGAGAGAATCCAAATTCAATTGGGATTGAAACTTGAATTTTTCCTTGAACCTTATCCGCAAAAAATCTGAAAATCCATTGAGGATAGTCCTCAAATTTTTCGTCCATCATTAGTTAGGATTTGGATTCAAAATTCAAGTAAGATTCTAACAAGATTATCCTCTCCACATCCAACTCAAATTCGAATTTCATTCTTTATGGATTTTCCATAACAAATTCGAATCCCACTTGGACTGTGATTCAAAATTTGAATTTCAAATTTCAAATTCGAATTTCAAATTCAAATTTCAAATTTCATATTTCAAATTTCAAATTTAAATTTCAAATTCGAATTTCAAATTCGAATTTCAAATTCAAATTTCAAATTCAAATTTCAAATTCAACTTTCAAAATTCAAATTTCAAAATTCAAATTTCAAATTTCAAAATTCAAATTTCAAAATCCATGAAACAGTTGTATTTCAAACTCTTGGTTTCATGGATAATTTTCTACAACTCCAATCTAGTCTCAAATAAAATCATGGCAACTTTATTTGGAGTTCAAATAATTGTGTACTCTATTATCCAAAACAAAATCTGAATCCAACCGGAGAGAATCTTGTCTACCATCCTAATCCTATGTCAACACCATCCATGCATAATAAACTAGCCAATAGCATACACAAATCAATTTTGCCAAACGTTAAGGAATTATGTGGAGCTAGTAGAGGGACTGATTGGACGTATATAATCGGGCTCCCGCAAATCCATATGATCATTATTCTTTACCGAACAACTTAATCATATGATCACTAATTTCAGAGTCACACCACTATAAACCTGAAACTGAACTCCCAATTATATACCGTATTACGTAAGCCTGTGATAAGCTATCGTCCAATGACCTTATCATGTATGCAGAACCCTCATATGATATCCATGATCAGCCTTAGGCCAAAGTCCATTTAATCCTACTGATCAGGCTATCTTAAAGTTCCATTATACTACCGAATTAAGAAAATGATTATTCACCATATGTGAATAAGAAGTCATCCGCCCAGCAGATGACCCAACGCCTTGTCCATTTTCACATTCAGTATAATGCCTTTAAAAGGATACCCTTAACTCCTCATTAGAGCTATGATTCCGATATCTGTAAACAAACCCTTCATCGTTTATAAGTCATGCACCCAACAAACCGGTCTATAAGCTTACTACCTCTGAGACGCTTTAGCCATTAGAACATCAAAGTACACAAGTCATATACATGAAGCTGTCCTTTTACTTAGGATTAAGGTTACTATATAATGAACGTCAAAAGCAGATCGATCCACTCAAAGCGGACTTCATAGATCAATCACGCTTTAGTTCCGGTCTAATATGTCACCACCAAGCAACATATCTATGTCTCTACTTGGGAGTCCAGCTCCAGACAGTCAAGACAAACCATCCCCTCCAAGGCTTTAGACAACATAATAGTCTTAACATGAGTTAGATGCTCGGTCTAACCCCATAGACTATAGACCATAGTTTACACCACTAACTTTAGAACATTGTCTTCTCCCATACAAAAGTCCATTGCATACAACGTTCTAACAGTTTAACACAAGCAATCAGGGAGCCATATTTGCTTACATTTACTTTAACATCTAAATAAAACGAGGACAGATAGCAATATAATGAATAACCTCTATATATAATTTTATTATCCATTTCAAAATAAATACATCAAAATGTCTCTAATGCTTAGGATATTTCCTAACAGATGTGTGAATGGACGTTTAGGGTTGGCTGGGGACCAACCTATCCTAGTTTTTAGGCCACGATTTTGGCCATTTTTGAACATGTTATGATCCTATTTTGGGAATTTGTAAAACACAAAGTTTAAAAGAAATTTCATTACGAGCATTTTTATGCAAATACCTTTTGGCTAAAAATGAATCTAATATAGGTTTTAGAGGTAGTTTTCAACTGGAGTTCAAAACTGGGACTGAAATCCTGAGCAACAGGAACAGTCTCAGATTTTTATAAAAATAAGCAACTTAAAATTCGAACCGGATCTCGGACTCAACATGAAAGTTTTAGATCTCGTCGAAATCTTTAAGATGACCTTGTGGGTTTTAAATATTTGGCCGTTTCGAGCCCCAAACATAGTAGTTTTAAAACAAGCGTAAAACTGGAATTTTTCTAAAATTGGGCATGAGTTTTAGCAATGGGTTTTGAGTGTTTCAAACCCATTAGATGTTAAACTGAGCTCCGAGATGAACATGAAAGTGGTTCATCTTGTTGAGGGCTAAAAGTTTCATGTTCACTAAATTCACAAATTAAATCGTTTCGAACAAGTTTTAAACGGTTTTCAGTAATATGGTTCAAGAACCACTTTTAAATATGAACACCAAAAAGTTTTCTTTCCTTTTTAAAATGGAAAAATGGTTTTTATAAAACACCCCCTATGATATCCCGTACCCCTGAGTAGTCCGGACCGTCACTAAAAACTACCACTAATACTGATACCGATTTTTCTTTAAAACTGATACTTAAACTTACTTACTTAAATACCATAATTTTAGGGGATTTTTTTTTATGTACAGGTATTTAATATTCACGTACGTATACTTTAGAATACAAATCTAAGTCATAAGGAGTACTGCCATACATACATATTTATAAAATACTTTAACTAATTACTATTTAAAATGTACTATTCAGATATACTGTTTACTGATCCAAATATACTGTTACTCAAAACTATGCGGAAGAAAAAACTCGTGGTAGTATCCATAACCTCATCCTCACATCCGCCTCTGCCGCCATTATCACCCATTGATGTTTAAGCTATAAGACGCTTACCTACATCATGAACACACACTGTGAGCTTTATGCCCAGTAAGTACAACATGTCATCCGTAAAACATGTTTAAATCGTAAGCCATATTTAAGGCATATACAATTGGCAATTTTGTCACATATTCACACAGAACATGAAAACATATCATGTGGCATCTTAAAATGTATATCATATGGGTATATCCTATCATGCAACTAGGAAGCTTGCTCTAGCTGTATCTAGGGCATAACGTGCATACTACATGAATTGTCTATGCTCAATTATGCTTCCTTATCAATTTTCTTTCTTTACTTTATCGAGGGCCACTGTGCGAAGGGCCACTTTACGGAGGACCACTGTGTGGAGGGTCATTTTATTGAGGGCCGCTATGCAGAGGATCGTCATACTTAAACTAAAAAAACCTCTTCAAACGGAAAAAAGGCCGGTATGACATTGCTTAACGGTTTCCCAATTATTGAATCATATCTGTAATCCTCATGCCATAAGCTCTACTAAGCTATCCCCTAATCTTACGTGATAGGGATCTAATGGCATCTAACTTATACTGTTCATAAATCTACATGATTATGAAACTATATGCTTTTTTAACATGCTATGCAACAACTGTGCATGGTTTATACTTAATATAGTATGAAAACAGTACTTTAAATCTATTTTTGCTCATACTATAGGCGGAGTTGTACATACCTAGTTTGCACGCAAACTTGTACTCTCGCCTTTATCACATTACAGGTATCTACCTGTCAACATAACGTACTCCATTAATTTATCACTGAGTCACTAGTACCATTAGTGACTAACATATGGTACCGATTGGCATCGGTATTAACTTGCTCTCTCTTAAGAGTCTGCTTCTCTATATGTGGTTATTTAATTTATTACCCAATAAATTAATCAATGTTGTTCTTAAATCACTATTACCATTAGTGACTGTAACTTATATTGTTATACGGTACTGAAGCCCATCGGTACCCTACTGCTCTACTTCGGGAATTTCGTGTCTAACTTCTATCGTGTTTGATTAATTATCTACTTGATAGATTAATCATCGTTCCACATCATATCGTTCAAACTCGGTCCTTGACTGATTGACCGACCAGTCAACTGACCGGTTACCTTGCGCATTGTTGACTTAGGTAATCTACCAGGTTACTAAGCTTGTTTAATATGGTAGCCTACTGGGCTACCGCTACTGTTTGGTTTATTTTGCAAAACTCGTTTTGGTTGCCTTATAAAATTCTTGGGAAAATTATGTGCTTTGAAACCATCCCCTTATCACCCCGTTGGAAGGTGGGGGCATTTTATTAAAACTATGTTTTTATTTTAAAAGTGTAGAATACATTTTGGGTGTTGTATTTAAAAGGTGGTTTTTGAACCACTTACTGAAACTGCTTTAGAAACGTGTTTGAAATGACTTAGTTTGTAAATTTGACGAACATGAAATTTTTCATCCTCGATGAGTTAAACAATTCTCGTGTTCATCTCAGAACTCAAATCAAAATCCAAAGGGTCCTAGTCTTACTAAACCCATGGCTACTTGTGCACAGTTTTTGCAAAAATCCCAGTTTTACGCTATTTTAAAAATGGCTCTGTTTGAGGCCCGAATCGGCCAAATTTTTAAAACATGCATAAGTTATCTTAAAGGTTTCGACAAGATCTACAACTTTCATGTTGAGCCTGAGACCCAGTTTGTATTTAAATGGTCCATTTTTAACAAAACCCAAAACTGTTTCTAGTACTCAGATTTTTAGTCCTAGTTTTGGGCACTGAATGAAAATTACTTGAAAAACCTATTTTATTTTCGTTTTTGGCCAAAAGCTATTAGACATAAAAACGGCTGTAATGAAATTTTCTTAAAACTTCATGTTTCACCAAATCTTAAATTTGGAATCTAACATGGTCAAAATGACCAAAACCCATGGCCTATTTCTGGGGACAGATTTGTGTACAGCCACCTTAAAAACGTCCATTCTCTCAACCATTCATAAACTTAAACCAAAAATCATACAACCACATAATCTTGAAAATAAACATGCTGAGGGCTCAAATTAAACTTATTACAACCCATTTGCATAAATAAATACACATAAATAGTCTTGATCAAAACTTAAAAATAACTAACTTCAAAAAGGGTGTTTTTCAGTTTTACCTTATACACTAGGGATCAAGCACACCGAATCAACGCTTGAGTGACTGAAATAGCTGTATGAACCAAGAGAGTTTGGGGTCAGTTTATGCTAGCAAAAACACTAAAAATTTCCTCTTAACATCAACCAAAAATGATAACTAAAAATCACCAAGATTGGTTTCAAAAACTTACCCTTGGATGAACTTAAAATGGCTTGGATTGAAATCTCCTAACACAAGCTTGAAGGGGCTGATTTTTGGTAAGCTTTTGGTTGGATTTTAGGCTTGAAAAATGATGGTTTTGGGGGCTTGGAGTAGTGGGTCGTAGCAAGAAAAGAAAGGGAAGGAAGAGTTGTGTTTTTTGGGCAAAAGTAAGAAAGTAAACCCTTTAGGTCATGTTTGCCTTTTATAGGCAATTTTAACCCAACTAACTTAGACTTCAGCTCACTTAATTATCCACATTTTTTGCCTAATCAAGAGACAAATTTGCTGCCATTTCAGCCGCCTATTTACCAAGGGCTGCGCGTGGAAGAGGGGCCAAATAAACAAAGGTTTTCCTTGTTGCCATGTGCTTGAATTTGGAATTGTTTAATCAATGGTGTCATAACTTTTGCAATATTAAATTGCCACCTTTTGGGTTATTTGTGCAGCTAAAAATAGCTGCTTTTCAGCTGGGGGGATACACAATTTTTAAGGCCAAAAATTCATCTGCATTTGCTTCTCTTTGCAGTCTAATTTTCTACTGCGGTGTATAGTACTTTCTCAGCAGTGTTCTAGTTTTCACCCAGAATTGGATTTTCTGAATTAGATTTTTATACTGATCATTTCTAGTAGGGTTATACTGTCTACGAGCCCATACTGAGTCTATTTTACTGTTTATTTCTTATACTGTGGTTGTGTCTACACTGTGTTGTCCTTACGCACGTAAAATGAGGCGTTCCCGTGTGAAATTTCAAACACAGTCTCTCTTGACTAATTTGGATGTGTTGATTTCAAATTTATTAGTTTTGCATCCATTTGAGGTCGTCTGGACCAGTTTTCGGGATCTGTGTGACCCCATCTCGAAAAACGTGTCAGGTGCCTGATTGACTAATTTGGGCGTTCTGAGTCCAAATATATCAGTTTCAGGGTGAGAAAAAGTTGTCTTGACCTTCATCCTGATACTGCATATCTCTCAAACAAAAATTCTCGTTTTGTGCTGAATTAACTAGATTGAGCCTACTAATTGTTAATATATCAGTTTTAGGTCAAATTAAGGCCGTCTTGGCCATTAACCTGACACTGCGTTTCTATTATTCACTATTCACTGTTTCCTGTTCGACTGACCAATTTGAGTGCTCTGACTCTGATTTTGTCAATCTTTGGGCGAAAAGAGGTTATTTGGACCATTTTCTCAATACTTACCCCTACTCGAGTTACTATCGCTGCTATACTCAGATGTTCGGTCCGAGCGTTTGGATGATTTGTTCACCAGTCTTGTGTTTCTGATACTGCACATCTTATACACTTATACACATAATAGGGTGGACCTATTTCACTGTCAGTCACCCCTTTCACTATATGAATAGTAATTAAACATTACTGTATCTGTTTATTCTATTCAATTGGAAAATATGCCGTATTCCTCAACTTAATTCCTCGTTGCATGGTAATTATGTTTCACGTATTATGAGAGTCTGTATAGTGGCTCTGTGCTCAATACATGGCCTTCTCACATGTACACAATCTGAACGGTACACGATTACTTACACGACCGTATACCTGACCGTGTTCTTCAAATTTGCACTAAAAGGCATCAAATTATTCCTCCATTTCATTCCTTAATGTCTTATTACATGGTAAGTAGGTCTCATGAAAATGGCGGTCATTACAACCTCCCCCCTTACAAAATTTTCATCCTTGAAAATTAGAATAGTTTTGAAAAGTCTCTTTTCATATCCTCTTCCCGTTCCCATGTGGCTTCTTCTATATTCTGGTTCTGTCACAACACTTTTACAAGCGGAATAACTTTATTCCTAAGGACTTTATTCTCCTTGGCTAAAATTCGCACGAGTTTTTCTTCATATATCAGATCGGCGTGGACTTCTACTGGTTCTTAGCTTAAGATATGTGAGCTGTCTAGCACGTACTTCTTTAGCATTGAGACGTGGAAAACGTTGTGCACTGAAGCTAATTCAGGAGGGAACGCTAATCTGTAAGCTACCTTCCTAACTTTCTCGATGGTCTTAAAGGGTCCTATATATCTAACACTGAGCTTCCCTTTCTTCCCAAAGTGCATTACCCCTTTCATGGGTGCCATCTTGAGAGAAACTAAGTCTCATTCTTGAAACTTGAGGGATCTGCATAGCTTTTCTAATGATTGTACGCCGTGTCTAATCTTTCTTGAGTTAACTTCACATCTGCTATTGTATTCTTAATGAAGTCCGTGCTGGTGAGCTATTTCTCTTTGGTCTCATGCCAATGAACTGGAGACCAACATTTTCTTCTATAGAGTGCCTCATACGGTGCCATCCCAATCGAGGAATGGTAGCTGTTGTTGTATGAGAACTCAATCAATGGTAGCTTCTTGTCCTAGTTTCCCTTGAAGTCTAGGACACAAGCTTTCAGCATATCCTTTAACGTTTGAATGGTTCTCTCGGACTGACCGTCGATCTGAGGAAGGAAAGCTGTGCTGAACTTTAATTTAGTTCCCAATGAAGCTTGAACGCTCTGCCAAAACCTAGAAGTGAAGCGTCCGTCATGATCTGAAATGATTGATTTTTGTACTCCGTGCAACCTTACTATCTGAGCTACGTACATTTCTGCCAGTCTTTCTATCGAGTAGCTCAACTTCATAGCTAAAAATCGGGCTGATTTCGTCAATCGGTCCACAACTACCCAGATTGTGTCGTTGTCGCTTGGCATCCTGGGCAATCCGACCATGAAATCCATTGTAATCTGCTCCCATTTCTACTCAGGTAGCTCGATTGTCAGTAGTTCTCCAGCCGGTCGTTGATGTTCTACCTTAATTCTTTGGCATGTAAGGCATTTGGTGATGAACTCGGCAACATTGTTTCTCACTCTCGGCCACCAAAACCTCTCTTTTAAATCCCTGTACATCCTTTTTGCCCTTGGATGTACAGAATATGGCATTTCATGAGCCTCTGAAAGGATTCGTTTCCTAAGTTCCTCATCTTTTGGAACACACACTCTATTTCTATAATAGAGTATGCCGTCCTTAGAGACTCAAAAGTCGGAACTCTCACCCTCCATTACTTCCTTTTTGAGCTTGTTCAGGGATGAATCAAGGCCCTGGCTAGCCTTAATTTCCTCTAGGAGTGTCGATTGAAGGGTTATTCCAGACAACTTTCTCGTCAGAACTCGATTTCACTGCTGCGTAGCTCCTTTTGTAATGCTTCTGGCAAGGCACGAATAGCCATAAGCGATGAAGAGTGCTTTGTACTCAATGCATTGGCCACCTTGTTGGCTTTTCCTGGATGATATAGGATTTCACAGTTGTAATCCTACACTAGTTTCTAGCCATCTTTGTTGTCTCATGTTAAGCTCCTTTTGTGTGAAGATGTACTTTAGGCTCTGGTGATCCATGTAGATCTCACACTTAATGCCATATAACTAGTGCCTCCAAAATCTTAAGTGCAAAAACAATCGCTACTGGCTCTAGGTCATGTGTGGGGTAATTCCTTTCATGGTCCTTGAGTTGTGGTGAGGCGTATGCAACCACTCTACCATTCTACATCAGCACGGCTCCTAATCTGATCTTGGAGGCATCACTGTTGATCATAGAGTTTCCTTGACTACCATCTAGAATAGTCAATATTGGGGTGCTCATGAGTCTTTATTTCAGCTCCTGGAAGCTCCTTTCACACTTATCCATCCACTCATACTTCTTAACCTTCTTGGTGAGTGTTATGAGTGGATCGGCTTGTGATAACCAGGAATTTTTAGATTCTCGGAGAGAATTAAAATTGTATGTATGTAACAATTTTAATGTATAAAATATGAAAAATTTGTGTTTTAATACTATTGAGAATACAATGAAAACGTCCTAACAATGTTAAAGAGTGTAAGTTCAGAGATGGAAAATCTTCCTAAACAGAAACGAGTGAGACGGCCCTAAAACGGAGCCAAAAACCCTGGAGAGTGCACCGAAGTGCACTAAAAGACGAAATTTTATGGTAATGAATTTTGGTCAAATGGAAGCAAAATAAGGCAGATCGATTGCACCGGACACGTCAAAAACCCACCAACGCGATTTCGGTAGATTTCTGTTCGGTTTGACTTTTGGTCAAACTTTGACCATGAATTAATTAGATGATGTCACATGTGACATCATAAATGTGATGTAATAAATAGAAATTTAAAGCTTATTAAAGTAGTTAGGTAGCATTAATGGTTAGTATTAAAGGAATCTTGGATCAATGGCCAAGATTAAACCAAAATGGCTTGAAAAAATTTCAAGAAAATGGATAAAAAGGGAGTCAGCCAAAGGAGAAAAAAATCAGCCAAAAATTTTTACTTTGACCCCAACAATGTTGGTAAAAAGTCCCTAGACAATTATCAAATTGTTGGGAAATTTTGCTAAAAGGTCCTCCATCTTTTTGCCTATAAATAGTTTATGAAATTCACTTAGAAAAATTTGGAAAATGCAGCCAAATTCTACCCCATAGAATCCCTGAGCTTTCTCCCCCTTTAAGCCAAAATTTTGACAAAATTTTCACACCAAATTAGCTTCCAATCCTAGTTCAAGCATCAAGGATTAGAATTGATAAGGTGAGCCACTAGTCGAAACATTTTTCATTGATTTTCTTCATGAAAACCATGGCTTGTTGGTGTTGAAAATTTTTGAAAAGTTTGATGTTTTGTTTAGTGGTTTTGTTGGCTTGGTGATATATTGATCAAGGAAGAATTAGAAATTTGAAACAAGCAAATTTTGATGCATGTTTCTTATGAAATCCGTGGGTTTGGTGTAAAGAAATGGAAAATTTTGTGATGAAAAATGATAAGAAAATGTTGACAAAAGACCATAGGAATAAGAGAGAAATTTTCCTAAGGTTTTGAGCATGAAAACTGTGGCATGTAATGGCTAGGTTGGAATGAAAATTTCTTAGGTTTTTGATGATGAATTGTGCATTAGAAACCCTAAGAATGAATGGTGATAAATGAGCATTGTGATGAAAATTTCTTGGTGTTGATTACCATGAAAACTACGGCCTTAATTGAGTAAAATTGATGAATTTTGTGTTGTAAATTGAATGATGGATAATGTGAAAATTTTTAAGTAAAGTTTGGTAACTTTGCATAAAATAGGTCTCTGGTATAGTAGTGCCAGGTACTAAGGTTCTGAGGCGTACCTAACACCAGAGAAACATAAAAATATAAGAGGAAATGCTATCGCAATTTTTAAAATGGCATAAAGGCATTTCGGGAAACGAGGGGTAAAAATGTAGGTTTGAAAATAAAACCAAGACTCCTCAGTAGGTTAGGGTTGGTAACAGAAAATGGAACCCAAAAGGAATAGTACAAGGACCCTTTAGTGTCTAAAATACCGAGAACGGGGAAAATTGACATCAAGGGTATTTTAGGAAATGAGGGGGAAAATTTATGGACGGGATAGAAAACCCGAGCCCCTCGAGATCAAAGGCTAGGGAACGGGATGAGAAACTTTTCAGGAGTAGTAAAATACCCATTTGAGGCTCCGAAACGCTAGAAAAATGAGGAACGACTCTAGGTGTTGGATGAATAGTATCCCGAGGTCGGGTGAGGAATAGTTACTGATTTTGCGGCAAATAATACTGTAAAAATATATCGAAGCCTAAGAAATATTATTTTATGATATTTGGGCTTAGAAAATCATGAAAAAAAATAATATAACGAAATTGTTATGGTCCCGAGACCCATTAGGGGCAAAATGATCATTTTGATCAAAAATTTCTGAAAGGCTCGGAAAGGTCCGTAAAGGATCTAGAATGCTTTAAATAAGGCTCAGAATGAAAATTTTGAAATGAAATGGCATGAAATTTTGATATGTTAAAATGATGAGATGTCTGAAATTATATGATGATCGAAACTATTTTTACTTACATGGTAAAAATATGTTTGTCGAATATCTAAAGATTGATTTTCATGCAATTATAGGAAGTAGAAAAAGATGTTGAACCCCTGTAACCTACGAAATATGAGAGGGCATCCAATCCTTTCAGAAAGGGTAAATGAATTACAAGCTTTGATAGAAGCTCAGATGAAAGAAAATGCTGAGCTAAGGCAGAGATTAGAGCAGATGGAACAAAGGCAAGGCCAAGATGAAGGCTAAACCTCTCAAATGGCTGCACCTGAACAAGAAGTGCCACTAGTTATACCTGAAATAGTAGTAGAACCCCAACTACAACCCCGAATAAATCAGGAACAACTCTATGAATGATTTCGACGGATGAAGCCGTCAAAATTTGAGGGTTCCACAAATCCACTTGAAGTAGAGGAGTGGTTGTCCTCATTCCACATGATCCTCGAATTTATGAATCTGAATGTTCAAGAAAGGATAATGTGTGTATCTTTTGTATTTAAGAAGGATGCGAGATTTTGGTGGGACACTGTCAAACTAAGAAGAAACATGCCTACGATGTCATAGGTAGACTTCTTAGAGGAATTTAATCGAAGTACTATGACCCTGTGTTGTTACGACCCCAACAGAGGGAGTTTACAGAGTTAAAACAGGGAAGCATGAAAGTGAGTAAGGTCTGTCAGAAGTTTGACCAACTATCCCGCCTATGTCCATAAGTTGTCCCAACAGAGAGGGAGAAAGTCCAAAAGATGTTAGGGATGTTCAAACTTGACATCGCAGCTTTAGTAGATAGTGGGTTAACACCACCCACTACTGTAGCTGACTGTGTGAGTCAAGCTTTAAGAGCCAAATATCACCTAGCTCAACAGAGGGAAGAAAAGGAGAAAATTTGGAATGCCAAAAAGAAGGAGAAAGTATTCGCAAAAGCTGCACAAGTTGGATCCCAGGTCGGACAAGGAAGTAAGTGGAATCTGAACGCTAAGGCCGGACAACCAAGCACTTCTGGCCAACAGTCTCAAGGAAAGAGGAAAGAAAATAATTCTGGAAATAGAAATCAACAGCGGAAGCTGAATAATAATGCTTTAGCTGTTGTTCGTGACTGTGTTATGTGTGGAAGAAGACATTAAGGCCGATGTAGACTCATACCAAATACCTGTTTCTAGTGTGGAAAGGAAGGCCATTTTTCCAAGAATTGTCCTGAGAATAGGCAAAATGTATAGGGAACGTTCCAGCCACAGCACAACGTCCCCAAGCACATGCACTATAGGCCAAGATTGAAGGCCCTTCATCTTCAGAGGTGCAAGAAAGACTGGACTGCTTACCTCATGTAGATGCTCGAGTTATGGTTTATACCAAACAGGATGCAAAAGCCGGGACATCCAATGTAGTGACAGGTCAACTTTTTGTCGCTAATCATTTGGCATCTATTTTATTTGATTCTGGAGCTATGCATTCATTTATTTCATACCAATTTTTGAATAAGATAGGATATCCTAAAGACAACATGGGTATGACGTTTAGAATGGCTCTACCCTCAGGAGAAGTATTGATGTCCAATTATAGGTTACCACATGTGCCAATAGTTATGGCAAATAAGGAGCTATATGTGGAATTGATCATGATGGAGTTAGCAGATTACGACGTAATCTTAGGAATGGATTTCCTAGGGAAGTATCAAGCCACGATCAATTGCCAGAAGCAGAAGATAGTGTTCCTGTTAGGAAATGCCCTAAGCATTAGAGATATTTTGATGTATTTATTTTAAACTGGATAATAAAATTATATATAGAGGTTATTTATTACATTGATATCTGTCCTCAATTTTATTTACATGTTAAAGTAAATGTAAGCAAATATGGCTCCCTGACTACTTGTGTTAAACTGTTAGAACGTTGCATGCAATGGACTTTTGTATGCGAGAAGACAATGTTCTAAAGTAAGCGGTCTAAACTATGGTTTGTAGTCTATAGGGTTAGACCGAGCATCTAACTCATGTTAAGACTATTATGTTGTCTAAAGCCTTGGAGGGGACGTTTTGTTTTGACTGTCTAGAGCATTGACTCCCAAGTAGAGACATAGATATGTTGCTTGGTGGTGACATATTAGACCGGGACTAAAACGTGATTGATCTACGAAGTCCGCTTTGAGTGGATCGATATGCTTTTGACATTCATTGTGCAGTAACCTTAATCCTGAGTAAATGGATAGCTTCATGTATACGACTTGTGTACTTTGATGTTCCAATGGCTAAAGCGTCTCCGAGGTAGTAAGCTTATAGACCAGTTCGTTGGGTGCGTGACTTGTATACGATGAAGGGTTCATTTACAGATATCGGAATCATAGCTCTAATGAGGAGTTAAAGGTATGCTCTTAAAGGCATTATATTAAATGTGAAAATGGACAAGGCCTTGGCTCGTCTGCTGGGTGGATGACTTCTTATTCACATATGGTGAATAATCATTTTCTTTATTCGGTAGTGTAATGGAACTTCAAGATAGTCTAATCAGTAGGATTAAATAGACTTTGGCCTAAGGCTGATCATGGATATCATATGAGGGTTCTGCATACACGGCAAGGTCATTAGATGATAGCTTGTCACAGGCTTATGTAATACGGTATATAATTTGGGAGTTCAGTTTCAAGTTTATAGTGTTGTGACTCTGAAATTAGTGATCATATGATTGAGTTGTTCAGTAAAGAATGATGATCATATGGATTTGCGGGAGCCCGATTATATATGTCCAATTAGTCCCTCTATTAGTACCACATAATTCCTTAACGTTTGGCAAATTGATATGTGTATGCTATTGGCTAGTTTATTATGCATGGATGGTGTTGATATAGGATTAGGATGGTCGACAAGATTCTCTCCGGTTGGATTCAGATTTTGTTTTGGATAATAGAGTACACAATTATTTGAACTCCAAATAAAGTTGCCATGATTTTATTTGAGATTGGATTGGAGTTATAGAAAATTATCCATGAGCACCAGAATTTGAAATACAACTGTTTTGTGGATTTTGAAATTTGAAATTTGAAATTTGAATTCCAAATTTGAATTTGAAATTCAAATTTGAAATTTAAATTTGAAATTTAAATTTGAAATTTGAATTTGAAACTTGAAATTTGAATTTGAATTTGAATTTTGAAATTTGAATTTTGAATTTGAAATTCGAATTTGAAATTTGAAATTCAAATTTTGAATCACAGTCCAAGTGATATTCGAATTTGTTGTGGTAAATCCACAGGGAATGAAATTCGAATTTGAGTTGGATATGGAGAGGAAATCTTGTTTGAATCCTACTTGAATTTTGAATCCAAATCCTAACTAAATATGGACGAAAATTTTGAGGATTATCCCCAATGAATTTTTGGATTTTTGTGGCTAAGGTTCAAGGAAAAATTCAAGTTTCAATCCTAGTTGAACTTGGATTCTCTCCTCCCTGATTATGGCCGAAAATTTGAGGAAGATCTCCTAGGAGATTTTCGGTTATTTTGGATAAGGATGAGATAAGATTCAAGTTTGAAAATCCTAGTGGAATTTTGATTCTTCCTTATCCAAAAGTGGCCAAAATTTTAGTTGGGATTTATCCCTTGGATTTTCATATTTTTTGGTTGAAAAAGGGAGATAAGATTCATGTTAAAATCTTGTTTAGATTTGGATTGGAATTATCCTAAAGTGGCCGAATTTATTGTTGGGATTTTCCCCTTGGAAAATTTAGATTTTATGCTTGTGGATAAGGGAGAATATCTTCTCCTAATCCAACTCGAATTCAGAGAATCACCTCATGCAGGTCTATAAATAGAGGTCCTGCCACTCTAGTTCTCTGAGACCATAGACTCTCAGGTGAGCAGGCTTATTGTTGCACGACTCACCGTAACAATAAGTTCTTTAGAGATCTGGGTGGTCGGAAGAAGACTAGCAGTGCTAGCATACCGATCGAGGTTCAAAGTGCCCAAATACTCAGCCATTCAGGAATTGGAGAATAGTAGAGAAGGCTAGTTGGTTGAAGCCCTCCGGTCATTCTCCTCTTGCAGATTGGCGTCCTTGAGGTATTAGTTTTAATTGTTGTTGGTTTATTGTATATGGCATCATGAGATATTTAACGATCTAAAAATTTTTATTGTTCTGCTGCGTCACTCTGATACGTTTTTACCGATTTATTTTCCTATAATTGATATCAGAGCCATCTCATGACTATGCCATGTACATAAATTAGACAATTACTTAGTCTTTTTATTTATGTATGGATTTGATATTTAAAGAGTGTCATTCTAGATTTCCTTTATGTTGTTATCATGTATTATGTATAAAGTATGTGGTTATTTTAATTTTTTGAATTATTATAAACATGCTTGTTTTTACCGGTTATGGTTCCTTAGAATTTGGAAAAATTGTATCTAGGAATTTTTTATGTAACCATGGGAGCAGTTTATTAGCACTGTAATTTTCCATGGATTTTAATTTTTGTCTCTTAGAATTATTGTGGTTAGAATTTTTATACACTGGAAACGGTTTAGGAAATTTTATGTAATTATTCTTGGAGGAGATTGAAGATTAATGACTACAATTTATTTTTCCCAAAAGTTAAATTTGATTTAAAGGTTGAAAGTTTGAATGTGCGGAAAATTTCAATTTAATTGGGATTCAAATTAATTTTTGGAGATCCTAATAGGTAAATTAGAATATGGCATGAAAATCGAGACATGACCCCTCGAGATAGGCCGTCGGGCCTTGGTGGGGCTGCAGCCTTTGCCCTCGGGCAGGATGGGCTGCGGCAGCCCCTGTGCAGGCCATAACCACCCACGGCCGCAGGCTTGGCCTGCAGCCGAGGGTGGCGTGGCCTCCCCAAGGCTGGCTGCAGCCTGGGCGTGCAACCTATTGCGGTAGGCGCTACCTGCAGCTTGCCGGCTGCTACGCCCAGCCTAGGCATGCAGCCTGGCACTGCAAGCTTGGCCTGCAGCCTGACAAGGCTGCACATTGGGGCGGCCGTGGGCTGCCAGCCCCCCGGGGGCTGGGGGCTACCCACGGCGGCTGCCGCCTCCGAGGGTGGTGGTGCGATGGTTCAAAAATCGAAAAATTTTGATTTTTAAATTTGAGATTTAATTTTAAATCATGTTTAAAAATATGTAATTGAAAATTTGAAATTTTTGAAATTACATATTATTATACATGATGTTTAAAATTGTTTAAAAATTTGAATTTGAAATTTAAATTTGAAATTCGAATTTGGAATTTGAATTTGAAATTTAAATTTTTGGAATTTAAATTTTAAATGATTCATGGGATGAGAAATTAATGGAGTGGCTACATAAAGATGAATACAAGAAGACGGAACAAAATTCAAGACCCAAAGAATTCTTTGGATGGAATTTTGTAATCTTTATTTTCTTTGTTCTAGGATGGAACCATGGCTTGGTTATTCTGTCAATTTTTTTTGCTGTGATATGTCATGGATGTATAAATATGTATTGATGGATGTTTTGTATGCATATTTGATAACATGTCATATAGGATAGGTGAGTGCCGCTCATACTATATTGATCACACATATTTGTCAAAACTTACATGTTTTTCAAAATATTGAGTAGGAGAGGGTTTCAAACAAAACCCACGGCCTCCATTGTTGATCCATATGTGAAAGCATGGTAACGCCTCGCGTCAGTTCTGCCCTGACCACACCCCTCGGTAGGTGTTTACCGCCGTCGGTATACTAGATTGGATCTCCTATGTGGAAAACGTATTCGGGTACGATCCTATTCATGACTACCCCTCGGTGGCTTGGCAGGACGTGGATCGGGCTACATAAACAATGGTTATACACTCAAGACTCGTTTAGTTATTAACCTTCCCTAGAAGCTCTATTAACTAAACTGGTGGCCAAATAAGTGGTTATTAATATATGTCTTAACCTTGGAGGATTTAAGGCAACATATATTAATTGGACGGGGTTCATGTTCTGGCTATTTGTTTTCATGACCACCCCTCGGTGGCTTGGGGCAATAGGTGCTGAGAATTACCATTGCAATACTACATGTTTTTCAAGTTTCATGTAGGAACATACTTGTATGTTTTATTTGCTAAATTATCTGTATATTTGCTTGGGCTTTGTAATGATGTCTAGTATAATTTTATTTCAGTTCAAAATGTCACCGACAGCCCTTATTTCAATACTTACTGAGAATAAACTGAATGGCGATAATTATAAGGATTGGAAAAGAAATCTGTTGATAGTTCTCAGCTGTGAGAGACACAAGTTCGTACCGGACGAACCATGCCCACCAGGGCCCAAACCTGACACACTGCTTGAGGAGGTCCCGATTGCCTATACTCGTTGGAGAGAATCCAATGATATAGCTCGATGCTACATGCTTGCTAGCATGACGAGTGCTTTACAAAAGCAGCATGAGACTTATCAAGTTGCTCGGGAGATCATGGAAAATCTGGAGGATGTGTTCGGAGGCCATGAAAAGTTGGCTCGACAGTCTGCTATAACCAGTATTATGAACTCTAAGTAAAAGGTGGGTACTCTGGTGAAGGACCATATGATCACTCTAATAGGATTCTTCGCTGAGGCTGCCGAGAACGGTGCTGAGTTGGACTACAACACCCAGATCGAGATGGTGTTCACGAGATGGTGTTCAAAACTTTGTCTAAAGATTTTGTGCGGTTTAAGGCCGCATACAATCTGGCGATAAGGGAGTTAGGACTAACTGAGCTCATGAAGCAACTCCAAGCTTATGAACGGATGATCAGAGATGGGGATGCGGTCCAACCCAAAGGAGAGGCCAATTTGGTGGAATCTTCCAAACCCTCTCGGATGAGGAAGAGGCCAAATCAGAAGCAAGCGGCTTCCAGTTCTTCTAATCTTCTTGTCTCGGATGGGAAGAAGAAGAAGAAGAATAAGAAGCCCAGGGACCCTAAAAAGTCCAAATGCTTTCATTGTGGGAAGGTAGGTCACTTCAAGAAGTCTTGCCAGGAAATCCTAGCCGCCAAGAGCAAGGAAGGTAAGGAACTTCACTACATAGAAGGGTGTTTGGTGGAAGAATCGAAAGACATTTGGGTCATTGATTTGGGCGCCACTAATCATGTTTGTGTTTTTATGCAGGGGTTTGTGGAAACGAGAAGTCTACATGATAGGAGCCTCTCATTGCAGACTGGAGACGGTAGTTTGGTGGTGGCTGAGGCAGTGGGAGATATTTATCTTTACTTTGATGAATCTAGGTTTATTTTATTGAAAGACTGTTTTTATGTTCCTAATTTTAAGAGGAACCTTATATCGGTAGCTTGTTTAATAAAGGATTCTTATACAGTTTCTTTTAGTAAAAGAGTTGATATTCGTAGAAATAAGTCTTTTATCTATTCTGGATGGATGGATGGAAACCTATATTTGATCAAACCAAAGATGTACTCACTGCTTAACACCGAATTAATAGATAACTCTAAAAGGTTGAAAGTTTCTCACTCTAACAAGGCATATATTTGGCATTTAAGACTTGATCATATTAATCAGGATAGGATTCAAAGATTGGTGAAAGACGGTCCTCTAGAGTCTCTGGAGGAGGTACGTCTTCCTCAATGTAAGTCTTGTCTAGAGGGAAAGATGACTAAGAGGTCTTTCGGAGCTAAGGGTACTAGGGCTCAGGAGCTCTTAGAAATTGTGCACACTAACATATGTGGCCCCATGAACGTCACAGCATGAGGAGGGTTCAAGTATTATGTCACCTTTATAGACGATTACTCGAGGTATGGATATGTGTATCTGATGCACCGTAAGAGCAAAACCTTTGACAAGTTCAAAGAGTATCGTGCGGAAGTGGAAAAACAATTGGATAAATCCATAAAGATACTTTGATCTGATTGAGATGGTGAATACCTCTCCAACGAATTTCTAGGACATCTTGTAGAGAATGGGATATAATCGCAATTTACTGCACCTAGTACTCCACAACAGAATGGTATAGCCGAAAGGAGAAACATGACCTTATTGGATATGGTACAGTTCATGATGAGTTATTCAACACTGCCGCTATCATTTTGGGGATATGCTTTACAAACGGCGTGCTATATTTTGAACCAGGTTCCAAGCAAGTCAATTCCCAGAACTCCGTATGAATTGTGGCGAGGCAAGAAGCCCTCCCTTGGACATATGAGAATATGGGGCTGCCCGACACATGTACTGGATGGGGATGCGAAGAAGTTGGAACCAAGATCAGAATTGTGCATGTTTGTAGGGTATCTAAAGGGAACTAAAGGAGGTCTGTTCTATAACCCGAAGGAAAAAAAAGTCATTATTTCAACCCATACGACATTCTTGGAGGAAAGTCACATGAATGACTTTAAGCCTTGAAGCAAAGTGATGCTAGAGGAGTTATCAGGTGAAAGAACTGCTCCACAGGTTTTGGTCTTTGACGCAAGTCTAAGTTCCGGTGAAAGACCTACGGACGATCAACAATTTGGGGTGCCTCGTCATAGTGGGAGGGTTTAAAAGAAACCTAATTTCTTCATGTATGATGCTGAGGTATACCAGGCCGAGGATCATAAGCATGAGGATGATCCGGTCACCTATGATGAAGCTATAAATGATGTTGATTCTAAATCTTGGAAACAGGCTATGAACAACGAGATAGATTCTATGAAACCCAACTCTGTTTGGGAACTTGTAGATTTACCGGATGGGATAAAACCCATTGGATGCAAATGGGTCTACAAAAGAAAGAAGGATGCGGAAGGGAGAGTGGAAACTTTCAAAGCTAGACTGATTGCAAAGGGGTACACGTAAAAGGTGGGATCGATTACGATAAAACCTTTTCGCCTGTTGCTATGCTGAAGTCTATCCGTATTCTTCTGTCCATTGCTGTGGCTCTAGATTATGAGATCTGGCAAATAGACGTCAAGACGGCATTCTTGAATAGCCATCTTGAAGAGTGTATCTATATGATACAGCCTGAAGGGCTCGTAGTGAAAGGCCAAGAAAGGAAAGTCTGCAAGTTACTTAGATCCATTTATGGATTAAAGCAAGCATCCCGCTCACGGAACTAGAGGTTTGATCAAGAGATTAAGACATTTGGTTTTGAGCAGAACGTTGATGAACCCTGTGTTTATAAACGTATTAAGGATGAAAAGTGGTCTTTCGGATACTCTATGTCGATGATATACTACTCATTGGGAATGATGTAGGGAAATTATCATCGGTCAAACTTTGGCTACACCAACAGTTTGACATGAAGGACTTGGGAGAAGCTAATTATGTTCTAGGCATTCGTGTATTCAGAGATCGAAAGAACAAAATGATAGTGTTATCCCAGGCTTCATACATAGATAAAATAATTGACAAATATGCAATGCAAGAGGCAAAGAAAGGTACACAACCTTTTATTGCCAATCTAACTCTTTCATTGGATAACTGTCCAAAGACATCGGAAGAAGGAGAGCGTATGAGTAAGGTCCCTTATGCATCTGCTGTGGGAAGCCTTATGTATGCTATGCTTTGCACTCGCCCGGACATATGTTTTGCAGTAGCTATGGTGGGTGGATATCAAGTGAATCCTGGAACCAAGCACTGGCAAGCAGTAAAGCATATACTCAAGTATCTTAAGAGAACGAGGGATTATATGCTGGTGTATTCTGGAGGGGACCTAACACCCATAGGATACACAGACACAGACTTCTAGACTTGCAAGGATTCGAGGAAATCGACATCTGGATTAGTGTTCTTGCTCGGAAGAGGTGCCATTGTATGGAGGAGCATGAAGCAGGGCTGTACAACTGACTCTACTATGGAGGCTGAGTATGTGGCTGCGGCGAGGCATCTAAAGAAGTGGTTTGGCTCCGCAAGTTCTTTAGAGACCTTGAGGTCATTCCGTGTGTTGACAAGCCTATCACACTTTACTGTGATAACACTGGGGCTATTGCCAACACAAGGGAATCTCGGCACCATAAGAGGACCAAGCACATAGATTGGAGATATCATATTATTAGAGGGCACGTGGAGATAGGAAAAGTAGATGTATGTAAGATCGCATCCGAGGATAATATTGTCGATCCTTTTACTAAGACTTTGGTGGCTAGAAGCTTTGAGAGGCATGTAGAGGCGATGGGGATATGTAACATGGCACATCTACTGGCTTAGGGCAAGTGAGAGATTGTTAGGAAATGCCCTAAGCATTAGAGACATTTTGATGTATTTATTTTGAACTAGATAATAAAATCATATATAGAGGTTTTTTATTACATTGCTATCTGTCCTCATTTTATTTATATATTAAAGTAAATGTAAGCAAATATGGCTCCATGACTGCTTGTGTTAAAACGGTTAGAACATTGCATGTAATGGACATTTGTATGCGAGAAGACAATGTTCTAAAGTAAGCGGTCTAAACTAAGGTCTGTAGTCTATGGGGTTAAATCGAGCATCTAACTCATGTTAAGACTATTATGTTGTCTAAAGCCTTGGAGGGGACGGTTTGTCTTGACTGTCTGGAGCTGGACTCCCAAGTAGAGACATAGATATATTGCTTGGTGGTGACATATTAGAGACTAAAGCGTGATTGATCTATGAAGTCTGCTTTTAGTGGATCGATCTGCTTTTGACATTCATTATGCAGTAACCTTAATCCTGAGTAGGTGAACAGCTTCATGTATCTGACTTATGTACTTTGATGTTCCGATGGCTAAAGCGTCTCAGAATTAGTAAGCTTATAGACTGATTCGTTGGGTGCATTACTTGTATACGATGAAGGGTTTGTTTACAGATATCAGAATCATAGCTCTAATAAGGAGTTAAGGGTATCCTCTTAAAGGCATTATACTAAATGTGAAAATGGACAAGGCCTTGGATCGTCTGCTGGGCGGATGACTTCTTATTCACATATGGTGAATAATCATTTTCTATATTCGGTAGTATAATGAAACTTTAAGATAGCCTGATTAGTAGGATTGAATGCACTTTGTCCTAAGACTGATCATCGATATCATATGAGGGTTCTGCATACATGACAAGGTCATTGGACGATAGCTTGTCATAGGCTTACGTAATACGGTATATAATTGTGAGTTCAGTTTCAGGTTTATAGTGGTGTGACTATGAAATTAGTGATCATATGATTGAGTTGTTCGGTAAAGAATGATAATCATATGGATTCGCGGGAGCCTAATTATATATGTCCAATTGGTCCTCTACTAGTTCCACATAATTCCTTAACATTTGGCAAATTGATTTGTGTATGCTATTGATTAGTTGATTATGCATGGATGGAGTTGACATAGGATTAGGATGGTTGACAAGATTCTCTCTAATTGAATTCAGATTTTATTTTGGATAATAGAGTACACAATTATTCGAACTCCAAATAAAGTTGCCATGATTTTATTTGAGATTGGATTGGAGTTGTAGAAAATTATCCATGAGAACAAGAATTTGAAATACAACTATTTTGTGGATTTTGAAATTTGAAATTTGAATTTTGAATTTTGAATTTTGAATTTTGAAATTTGAAATTTGAAATTTGAAATTTGAATTTTGAATTTGAAATTTGAATTTGAGATTTGAATTTGAAATTTGAATTTGAAATTTAAATTTTGAATCATAGTCCAAGTAGGATTCGAATTTCTTGTGGTAAATCCATAAGGAATGAAATTCGAATTTGAGTTGGATATGGAGAGGAAAATCTTGTTAGAATCCTACTTGAATTTTGAATCCAAATCCTAACAATAATGGACGAAAATTTTGAGGATTATCCTCATGGAATTTTCAGATTTTTTTATGGATAAGGTTCAGTGAAAAATTCAAGTTTCAATCCTAGTTGAATTTGGATTCTCTCCTCAATGATTATGGCCGAAATTTTGAGGAAGATATCCTAGGAGATTTTCGGTTATTTTGGATAAGGATGAGATAAGATTTAAGCTTGAAAATCCTAGTCGAATTTTGACTCTTCCCTTACCTTTTGTGGCCGAAAATTTTATGGATTTATCCTAGTGAATTTTCAGATTTTTCTAGTGGATAATGGGGAGATAAAATTCAAGTTAAAATCTTGTTTAGATTTGAATTGGATAATCCTAAAGTAGCCAAAATTTTAGTTGGGATTTTCCCCTTGGAAAATTCAGATTTTTTGGTTGTGGATAAGGGAGAATATCTTCTCCTAATCCAATTCGAATTCAGAGAATCACTTCATGCAAGTCTATAAGTAGAGGTCCTGCCACTCAAGTTCTCTGAGACCACAGACTCTCAGGTGAGCAGGCTTATTTTGTATAACTCACCGTGACAATAAGTTCTTTAGAGATCTGGGTGGTCGGAAGAAGACTAGCAGTGCTAGCATACCGATCGAGGTTCAGAGTGCCCACACACTCAGCCATTCGGGAATTGGAGAATAGTAGAGAAGGCTGGTTGGTTGAAGCCCTCCGGTCATTCTCCTCCTGCAGATTGGTGTCCTTGAGGTATGAGTTTAAATTGTTATTGGTTTATTGTATATGGCATCATGAGATATTTAACGATCTTGAAAAATTTTTATTGTTCCGATGCGTCACTCTGATACATTTTTAACGATTTTTTTTCCTACATAGGGTACCACCAATTACGAATTAGGGATAAGGATATACCCAAAACAGCCTTTCGAACGTGATACAGACATTACGAGTTTCTAGTCATATCGTTTGGACTGACAAATGCCCTAGAAGCCTTTATGGACCTGATGAAACACGTGTTCAATCGCTTCCTAGATAAGTTTGTCATTGTGTTCATCGATGACATTCTTATATACTCTAAGAAGAAGGAGGAGCACGAAGAGCACTTAAGAACCATCTTATGTATGCTACAGGACCATCAACTGTACGCCAAGTTCTCCAAGTGTGAGTTTTGGCTAGAAAAGGTCCATTTCCTAGGCCATGTAGTCTCTAAGGAGGGAGTATCCGTCGACCCGATGAAAATTGATGCAGTCAGCGTGTGGCCAGCTCCAAGGAACGTGACGGAGATCCGCAGTTTCTTAGGCCTAGTAGGATATTATTGGTGCTTTGTTGAGGGTTTTTCAAAGCTAGCCGTACCACTCACAGTGCTTACCAAGAAGGGAAAGAAGTTTGAGTAGACCGACAAGTGTAAGGAGAGTTTTCGAGAGTTGAAATGAAGACTCACCAGCACCCTAGTACTGACAATTCCATATGCTAGCCAAGGGAATTTTGTGATCTATACCACTGCATCAAAAATCAAGTTGGGTGCCGTGTTGACGCAAGATGGTAGAGTAGTCACGTATGCTTCATGACAGCTCAAGGACCACGAAAAGAACTACCCTACGCATGATCTGAAACTAGCAATGGTAGTTTTTGCATTAAAGATTTAGAGGCACTACCTGTACGGGGTCAAGTATGCAATTTACACAGACCACCAGAGTCTCAAGTATATCTTTATGCAGAAAGAACTCAACATGAGGCAGCGAAGATGGCTAGAATTGGTAAATGATTACAATTGCAAGATCCTATACCATCTAAGAAAGGCCAACAAGGTGGCCGATGTATTGACTCAGAAGCACTCTACTTCACTCATGGCTATCAGTGCCTTACCAGGAGCGTTATAAAAGGAGCTATACAGTAGCGAGATAGAGATTTTGATAGGAAGGTTGTCTGAAATGACCCTCCAATCGACGCTCTTAGAGGAGATTAAGATCAGTCAAGACCTCGATTTGTCTTTGATCAAGCTCAGAAAGGAAGCTACAGAAGATAAGAGTTCAGAGTTTAGAGTCTCTAAAGACGGCATACTCTACTACAAAGATAGAGTGTGTGTTTCGAAAGATGAACAACTCAAGAAGCGAATCCTTTCAGAAGCTCATAAGACGCCATATTCTGTACATCAAGGGGCGAATAAGATGTACAAGGACCTGAAGGCTTTTAATCGCCTGGAATGAAGAATGACATCACCGAGTTCATCGCCAAATGCCTTACGTGTCAGAAGGTTAAGGCGGAACATCAGCGGCCAGCAGGAGAATTACAAAAGATTGAGTTGCCCGAATGGAAATGGAACCAGATTACGATGGATTTTGTAGTTGGATTGTCAAGGACGTCAAACAACAATGACCCAATCTAGGTGATTATGGACAGACTGACAAAATCAGCTCAATTTCTAGCCATGAAAGTTAGCTACTCAGTGGAACGACTAGCAGAAATTTATATAGCTCAAATAGTAAGACTACACAGAGTGCCAAAGTCTATCATCTCAGATCGTGACGAATGCTTCACCTTCAGATTTTGGTAGAGCGTTCAGGCTGCATTAGTGTAAGGATTGCCCCATTCTTGTAACTTGAATTTCAATTAATGAGAAATTGGAGAATAATTTGATGCATTTTAGTGTAAAAATTGAAGAACACGGGCATGTACACAGCCATGTAAGTGGCCGTGTACTATCCAGACTGTGCGTGTGAAAATGGCCGTGCAACTGTACATGGCCATGTACTGTTGGTACTGTGCACGTGCGTGAGGCCGTGTAAGTAAACATGACAGTGTAGGTGAACACGATCAAATACACGGCCGTGTAAACGACCGTGTACTGATCAAGTTGTTGAAATGTCAGAGGCTGTGTTGGTGTACATGGTCGTGTAGTGTGACACGCTTAGGTACACGGACATGTAAGAGGCCGTGTATCAATCGGTAAAATGAGTCTGTTACAAGACACAGCTGTGTTGAGCAAAGCTCAACTGGTACACGCCCGTGTAGCCTTGTACACGCCCGTGTAAGGGGTAGTGTAATGGGCAAAAAGTTACCATGCAGACCCTTAAAATGCATGAAACCTAATTACTATGCAATGAGTAATTAAGTTGAAAAATACAATATAATTTCCAAGTGAATAGATTAAACAGGTACGGTACTGTTTATTTCTATTCAAAAAGTGAAAGGGGGTAACTGATAGTGAATTCAGTCCACCCTATTATGTGTATAAATATATGAAATACACAGTATCAGGGAACTGGTTCAGATGACCATTTCCTGACACAAGACTGTGAGCAAATCACCAGAACGCTCGGACCGAACCTCTGAGCACAATAGCGATAGAAACCCTAGCAGGGTACAATACTGAGAAAATGGTTCAGATAACCTCTTCTCGTCTAGAGACTAACAAAATCGGAGTCAGAACACTCGGACTAGTTAGTTAGAATAGAAAACAATGAATAATAAATAGTGAAAAATGCAATGTCAAGTTACTGGCCAAGACGGCCTTAATTTGACTTAAACTTATATATCCACAGTCAGCAGACCCAATTTGGTCAATTGGCTACAAAATGTGAATTTTAGTTTGGGAGATAAGTAGTATCAGGATGAGGGTCAAGACGACCTTATCTCACCCCAAAACTGATATTTTTAGACTTAGGATACCCAAATTAGTCAATCGGGCACCTGACACATTTTTTGAGACGGGATCACACAAATCCCGAAAACTAGTCCAGAGGATCCCAAACAGACATAAGACTGATAAAATTGAAATCAGCACATCTGAATTAATCAAGAGAGACTGTGTCTGAAATTTCATCGGAGAACGCCTCGGTTTGCGTGCGAAAGAACAACATAGTATAGATGCAACCACAGTATAGGAAATGAATAATAAATTTATGTAGAATGGGCTCTTAAATAGTATAAACCATCTAGAAATCATCAGTGTAAAAATCAGATTTAGAAAATCTGATTTCCAGATGAAAATTAGAACATTGCCGAGATAGGACCGAAAACTACAGTAGAAAACTGGACTGCGAAGAGAGCAACTCAGATGAAAATTTTCAGCCCCAAAAACTGTGATGCTAGCTAGAAAACTAGCTGGTTTTGGGTTGATGAAAACCCCAAAAAGCATGAATAAAAAATGGGGAAAGAGGGCACAAAAACCCATTAAATTACAATTCCTTTTCCATCACCATTCCATCACCTTACACCATGCTATTTTTTATTCTTCCCTTTTAAATGGCTATAGCAAAATTCAGTGGGAATGGGTTGAGAAGGGCAGAATTTTTTTCACAAATTAGCCTAAAGTTAGCTTGATTAATCAAGCTTAAGTTGGCTAAGCAACCTTAGGTTTTTTTTATAAAGGGTTGACTATACATTAGCTTGTGTTTTCTTTCTTTTTCACACCTCCAAGAATACACCATTCATTCTCTCTTTTCCAAGCAATAGCCGACCCCTTTCCATAGCCCCAAAATCATCATTTTTACAAGCCAAAAACAAGTCAAAAATTTACAAAAGCCAACCTCTTCAATCTTGTGTTAGGAGAATTCAAATCTAAGTTAATTTAAGGCACCATGGGATAGGTTTTAAAATCCAATCCTTGTAGATTTTAGTTTTTGTTTTGGTTTGATTTTTAAGAGAAAAATTTTGGTATTGTTTCTAGCAAAAACCGACCTCATTCCCCTTGGTTTCCCATGACCATTTGGTTCCTCAAGCCTAGCTTGGATTTGTGCTTGAACCATAGCTTAAGAGGCAAAAACCGAAACCTTCCCCTTTGGTGATTTAGTGATTTTAAGTTTTTAATCAAGGCCATTTATGTGTACTTGTTTATGCACATGGTTTGTAATAATTTTATTTTGAACCCTTAGCTTTCCATTTTTAAGTTTATGTGGTTGTGGTTGTGGATGTGTTTACAATTTTTACGAATGGCTATTGTATGTGTGATGCTACAAACATTTAAGAATGTGGTTGGACATAAATCTATCCCTAGGAAAGGCCATGGATTTTGGCCATTTTGACCCACTTAAGGTCCAAATTTGTCATTTGGTAAACATGGTATTTTAATGAAATTTTGACGCGGTCGTTTTTACGTCAAACAGCCCTTGGCCAAAAACAAAGATACGATAGGTTTTTAGAGTGGTTTTCACTCGATGCAGAAAACTAGGACCAAAAATCTGAACCCTGTAATTAGCCACAGGTTTTATTAAAAATGGACTATTTAGAGTCCAAACCGGTTCTCGGACTCAACACGAAAGTTGTAGATCTCATCGAGACCTTAAAAATGACCTACATCTGTTTTAAAAATTTGGCCGTTTTTGGCCTTAAACAGAGCCATTTTCAAAACAATGCAAAACTAGGATTTTTGTAAAAACTGAGCACATAGGCCACGGGTTTAGTAAGATTAGGGCTAGTTAGAGTTAGAATTGAGCTCTAAGGTGAACATGAGATTTGTTCATCTCATTGAGAATGAAAACTTTAATGTTTGCCAAAATCACAAAAAAAGTCGTTTGTACTAAGTTTCAAAATAGTTTTCAAAAATGGTTCAAAACCACCTTTAAAATGCAAGCATCAAAAATGTGTTTTACATACTTCAAATAAAAATGTATTTTTAACACTTTAAAATATAAACATGTTTTCATAAAAACGTCCCCCACCTTCCAAAGGGGTGATAAGCGGACGGGTTCCAAACACATAATTTTTTCAAGAATTTTTATAAGTAAACCAAAACGATTTTCTTAAATAAACAAAACAGTGTGTGTAGCCCGGTAGGCTACCACACCTTAGTAGCCCAGTAGGCTACTACACCAAACAAGCCATAGTGGCCAAGTAGGCTACTACACCACACAAGAAATAGTAGCCCAGTAGGATACCACACCAAAATAGGTAAAGTAACCTGGCCGGTTACTACACCAAGTTTACGCATAGTAACCTGGTAGGCTACCTAGTTACCAATACGCAAGGTAACCGGTCAGTTGACTGGTTGACAACCAGTCAAAGACAGTGTTTCAAACCATACTGCGAGGAACGGTGACTAATCTATCAAGAAGACAATTAATCATATACGATAGTTGATATACACCAAATCCCCATAGTAGGCCAATAGGGTACCAATAGACCTCGGCACCACATAGAAATGCAAGTTACAGTCACTAACGATAATAGTGACTTAGCAAGAGTATTAATGAGAAACACTATTGATGACAGGTGGTAACCTGTAAGTTGATAGAGGCGTGAGTATGCAATTGCTTGCTATTAGGTAAGTACAACTCTGCTTATAGTATGAACGAAAATAATGTTAAAATGAAGTTTTTATAGTATGTTAAGTATTTATGCCATGCACACGTTGATGCACAGAATAATTTAGAGCATATAATTTCTTAATCAAGTAGATTGGTGAAAGATCATGCTAGAAACCACACGTCCCTACCATATAGGATTAGGGACAACTTAGAGAAGCACGTGGCTGGAATAGATAAACAAGATGGAATTAAATAGGGGTGTCGTACCGGCCTTTTCAGTTGAAGAGGTTCTTAAGTTAAGTCAAAGCAGAAAGTTGAGCATCCGTTGATGGCTCTCCAGCTTTTTAGTGACCTCGGGCGTTACCGTTAGTCACGTGCACATGGTACTGACACATGGGCCCTAAATAAACAAGAGGAAAAGAAAAGAGAAATCTGAAGCACAAACTAACATAACTGGATCATGCATTAGTTATAATTTACCATGCTTCCAGTTACAGAAAGATGCATTACAATACACGATGTATTCTGTTATGCATATATTATGTAAAGTGTGATATTTAATGACTTGCTATGTGATATTATGATATGTGATATGATAAGTGCTATATGAACTGCTATGTGATTTTAAGTATGTATTATGTTTTAAACATGTTTTGCGGTAAATATGTTGTACTTATTGGACGTAAAGCTCACGAAGTGTATTCATGCTGTAGGTAAACGTTTTATGGCTTAATCAACTATGGGCAATAACGGTAGCGAAGGCGGATGTGAGGGGAGGTTATGGACACACCACGAGTATTCCTCCGCATAATTTTTAAGTAAACAGTATTTGTGAATAGCAATCGTTAAATAGTATTTTTTGAATAGTGATGGTTAAACAATATTTTTGAATAGTAATCGTTAAGCAGTATTTTTGAATAGTACCCATATGTGAATAGTAAATATATACGTAGTGAAAAAAAATCCCTAAATTTTATGGTATCTAATTAAGTAGCTTTAAGTATCAATTATAAGAAAACATAAGTATTATTTAAAGTAGCAAGTTTTTAAGTGACGGTCCGAGCCACTGAGGGCACGGGGCGCCACAGTTGGTATCAGAGCAGTTTCCAACCACCCTACCTCACATCGCTGGACGCCTGCCTCATCTGTCCAAGTTAGTTAGTTTTGTTTTTCAAGTTTAGTACATAAGATTAACGTTAAATTTATAATAGGAGATAATGGCCATACCAGGAGACCCCCAGCAAATATAAGAAGATCGCGAAGCGAGTCTAGCATTTGTTATTATGCGACCAGACATATATGACAGCAACCACCCACACGAACTCCCATACTGGATCCATCATATAGAGGTGATCTTTGAAACATGTTGTATTCCACCCCGCCTACAGGTGATACTAGCCAATAGCCGTCTAGGGGAGTGGTGGAATGAACGACGCAGGATCAGGGATCACGCAATGCAGTGGGCCAAGTTCTGTCAAGACCTACGCAATTCCGATGACCTGATCAGAGACGCAGACATCTGGAATGATATGTATGAGAGGCGATACGAGGTCCTCTCCGACATTTGGGATATCTATGAGGGAGAGACCATGGTGCACTATTACTAGAGGTTTCTGGACACCATGTTGCCTCACATCCCTCAAGACAGACCTTTTTCAGAAGTAACCGACCTATTATGGAAAGGAATTCCATAGTATGTGAGAGATCTCATCCACTACCCTCCACCACATGAGAACCTGAGGCGCCTTGTCTGAGACATAGTGGAAGCCGAGTGAGTGGTGCTCAACCCCACACTGAGTGAGGACTTTGTGGCGGCAGCTAACGCAGCACCCCCACCGACCGAAGAAGGGTTCAAGGCCGCACTAGCCATACCGGAGGGTGAGCAAGAACCAATGGAGGATCCCGAGCCAGCCCCTCAGCCTCCCGAGCATCACGTGGAGGCAGATGATGATGAGGCTATCCCCGATGCCAAACCAGATGATGAGGAGGATGAAATCCCCAATCATTTTAGCGACGATGAGTGGATGGGGATGTACAAACCCTAGGTTATCATTACTAGTGACGATGAGGGCAGTATCATCTGGGGTGATGAAGATGAAGACCTCGAGGAGTTCCCTCTTAGTAACAACGAAGGCGAGATGATGTTGGATGCCGAGTCTGGGATATCTTCTGAGTAGCAGTAACCCTTTTCATGGGAATTTTGTTTTGTAAATATAAAGGGGGTACAGTAGCTCCCCCATCTGACTTAGTTAGTTGTACTTTATGGGATTGTATTTTGGGAAGTATGTGTTACTCCCGCCAAACTAAAAACGTGCATATATATTTTTGAGTATTTTATGAAAAGAAGTATTATTTTGCGTCGAGGACCTAAAAGTGATTTTTTTTTCATAAGAATGATCAAGTATAATAAGAGTGCAGGATGATTCCTGGCACTCAAATGATGCCCTAATACGATGCGGTGATCGTATTAAACATCACAAGAGTAAGAGAAAAAAGGAAAGATATAATAAGTATAATTATATCCATGATGTTTAAATAGGATTGTTAAGTAAGAAGGAAAATGATATGTAATATGAGTCCTAAGTACAAAATTTGAGGAACTTATGTTCTCTTTTCCCGTTATGTGATAGGGTTACATAGGAATAATGGCAAGAATAAGAGCTCAGACCAACCAAGCTACACGAGACGGCGAGCTTATGGCACGTCTTGCAACGATGTAGGAAATGATGTTAAATCAACAACAGAAGCTTAACCAACACAAGGAGCAAATGAACTGACAACAGCAGGCATCACAATCGTTGGAGGTGCCAGCCCAAGCAGCTCCGATAGCCCCCAACACACCTGAAGAGCAGGTAGTTCCACCAGTCTAAACCCCACCAGTACCATCAACTGAGGCTGCTCCCGCAACAGCCAACATTCTTATGCCAGCTCCGAGGGATAGTGACTTATATGAACGATTCAGGCACATGAAGGTGCTAGAGTTCGAAGAGACAATGAACCCTATTGAAGCAGACGACTGGTTGACCGATGCCTAGGTCATCCTACACCTTGTAGGGCTGACGGAGAGGGAAAAGGTACTATGTGCATCACTAGCCCTACGCAAGGGAGCACGCCAATGGTGGAAAACCGTGACAATCAGAAAAAAAGTTAGTTTGATGATCTAGGCGGACTTCATCACCGAGTTCAAAGAAATGTACTTCAATGACGAAGCCCTAGCAATCCAATAGGATGTATTCAACAATCTACGCCAAGGCAGCATGATGGTCATGGAGGCCGTAAGAAAATTTGAGCAGCTAGCTCGATTATGCCCTGACTTAGTGCTAACCGAGAAAGAAAAGGTCCAGAGGATGCTGAAAGTGTTCCAGACAGATATTGCAGTCCAAGTCTGTAGTGGCAGCCATGGACCCGTGACCGTGGCTGAATGTGTTAGCAGGGCCATCCGGGCCGAGTATTGACTAGCCAAAGACAAGGAGAGAAGGGCCCAAATCTTCAAGGCAAGGAAAAAAGAGAAGAATCAGCCAAAGCAGATCAAAGGAAGGCCGAATTCTGACTCACAGCACAAGACGCAGAACACAGGGGCTAGCCAACACCATAGATAGTCCAACCACAACAACAACAAAAGAAAAGGAAACCAGAGCAACTAGGAGCAGCGGAGGAATTTCCCCCAGAAAAAGAACAACCATGGGGGAAATGGCAATTAACACCCACTTTGTCCAAAGTGCGGGAAGAATCAACCAGGAGAATGTTGCCAAGGCACCAGCGGCTGCTACATATGTGGTAAGGAAGGCCACTTCGCCAAACACTATCGCTCAAACCCACAGAATTAGCAGGGCCAAGCCTGCCCCACTAGCGGACAACTACATGCTTCCCAAGCTAGAATTGAAGGTCTATCAATCGCCCAGGGCAGATTAGAAGTTCCACAGACGCAGGGGAAGATCTACGCTTTCACAAGGGAGGATGTGAAATCTGGAACCTCGACCGTGGTGACAGGGTAGCTTTCTGTTGTCAACTCTACTGTCGTGGTTTTTTTTTATTCTAGAATAACACATTCATTCACATCATCAGAGTTTGCTAGGAAGATAGGCCAGAATGTAGATAGAATGAATCAAAGTTTTCAAACTGCTCTTCCCTCTGGGGAAGTTTTATTGTCTAATTACTGGCTACGCCATGTTCCAGTAATTATCTGTGGACGGGAGCTCAGTATCAACCTGATCATCCTCGACATGCATGATTATGACGTGACAGTAGGGATGGATTTCCTTGCCAAGGATCACGCTGTCATAAACTGTCAGAGATGAGAGGTTACCTTCAAGCCAGTCAGACACGAGAAGTTTGTCTACAAGGGTTTATCACTAAAACAACCCAAGATGATAATATCGGCTATGAAGGCTCACAAGCTTCTATCCAGTGGATGCATCGGATTCCTCACACACATCGTAGACAATGTACCAGTAGTTCAAGAGTTTATGGAAGTGTCCCCCGAAGATCTTCCAAGACTTCCACCGGAACGAGAGATTTCATTTAAGATTGAGCTGTTACCAAGATTAGCCCCTATATCCAAGGCCCCATATAGAATGGCCCCGACAGAGCTAAAAGAACTCCAGACCCAGTTGAAGGATCTAATAGACAAAGGATTCATCCGATAGAGCTGTTCACCATGGGGAGCAACGGTCTTGTTTGTGAAGAAGAAGGATGGAACGTTGCAAATGTGCATAGACTACCGGGAGCTGAACAAGATGACGATAAAGAACAAGTATCCGTTACCATGGATCGATGATCTATTTGACCAGCTCCGAGGCACTGTCATATTCTCTAAGATTGACTTACGTTTCGGGTATCATCATCTACGAATAAAGGATGAAGACATACCCAAGACTGCTTTCCAAACTTGAAATGGACACTATGAGTTCCTTGTCATGTCATTCGGATTCACAAACGCCCCCGCAGCTTTCATGGACCTAATAAACCGTGTCTTCAAGGGGTTCTTAGACAAGTTTGTCATTGTATTCATCAATGACATACTTGTATATTCTAAGACAAAGGAGGAGCATGAGGAGCATCCACGAGCCATTCTACTTAAGTTAAAGGAGCATCAGCTGTATGCCAAATTTTTCAAATGCGAATTTTGGCTGGAAAAGGTCCATTTTCTTGGGCATGTAGTCTCCAAGGAAGGCGTATCAGTAGACCCAGCAAAAGTCGAAGCAGTTAGTGATTGGTCAACCCTGAAGAGCGTAACAGAAATCCATAGTTTCCTCAGTTTAGTAGATTACTACCAATGCTTTGTGAGAGGTTTCTCCAAGTTAGCCGCACCACTTACAGCACTCACCAAGAAAGAGAAGAAGTATGAGTGGACCGATAAGTGCGAGAAAAGCTTCTAGGAGCTAAACCGAAGACTCACAAGCACGTCGATTTTGACCATCCCAGATGCTGGACAAGGAAATTTTATGATTTATAGTGATGCGTCTAGGAACGGGTTAGGAGCTGTACTGATGCAGAGTGGTAAAGTGATCGCATATGCTTCGCGACAACTCAAGAATCATGAAAGGAATTACCCGACACACGACCTAGAGCTTGTAGCGGTCGTCTTTGCACTCAAAATATGGAGGCACTATCTATATGGCGTTAAGTACGAGATCTACACGGACCACCACAGCCTCAAATATATCTTCACACAGAAAGAGCTCAACACGAGGCAGAGAAGATGGCTAGAACTGGTGAAGGATTATGACTATGAAATCCTATATCACCCAGGAAAAGCCAATAAGGTGGCCGATAAGCTGAGTTGGAAGCACTCTTCAAAGCTTATGACAATCCACGCCTTGCTAGAGACACTACAAAAGGAGATACATAGCAGTGAAATTAAAGTTTTAATGGAGAGGTTGTCTGAAATAACCCTCCAATCCACGCTACTAGAAGAAATTAAAGCCGGCCAAAACCTCGACTTGTCTTTGGATAAGCTCAAAAAGGAGGCAATAAAGGGACAGAGTTCAGAGTTTTAAATCTCTAAGGATGGGACACTCTATTTCAGAGATAGAGTGTATGTTCTGAATAATAAAGAACTAAGGAAATAGATCCTATCTAAAGCTCATAACACGCCATACTCAGTACATCCAGGAGCAAATAATATGTACTAGGACTTAAAAGGAAGTTTTTGGTGGCCAAACATGAAGAGTGACGTCGCCAAGTTCATAGCAAAGTGCCTCACCTACCAGAGAAGCAAAGTAAAGCATCAGCAACTGGGAGGAGAACTGCAAAAGATCGAGCTACCAGAGTGGAAATGGGAGCAAATTATGATAGATTTCATGGTCGGATTGCCCAGAACCTCTAGTGGGAACGATGCCATCTGGGTAATTGTGGACTGACTAACGAAGTCAACTCGATTTTTGGCCATGAAATTGAGTTACTCGGTAGAGAGATTAGCAAAAATGTATGTGACCCAAATAGTAAGACTACACAGTGTACCAAAATCGATCATCTCAAATCACAACAGACACTTCACTTCAAGGTTTTGGCAAAGCGTTCAAGCTTCTATGGGAACTAAATTGAAGTTCAGCACCACCTTCCATCCTCAGACTGACGGCCAGTCCAAGAGAACCATTCAGACACTGAAAGATATGCTGAGAGTGTGTGCCCTAGATTTCAAAAGAAATTGGGATCAGAAGCTACCTTTGATAGAGTTTTTGTACAATAATAGCTATCATTCCTCGATTGGAATGGCATCGTACAAGGCACTACACAGAAGGAAATGCAGATCTCCGGTGCATTGGCATGAAACTAGAGAGAAATACCTCACCAGCATGGACTTCGTCAAGAGCACAACAGAAAATGTGAAGCTTATCCGAGAGAGACTGGATACAGCTCATAGCCGCCAGAAGAATTACGCTGACAAATGCCACAGACCCCTTGAGTTTCAAGAAGGAAACTCCATCTTTCTCAAAGTGGCACCTATGAAAGGGCTGATGCGCTTTGGGAAGAAAAGAAAGCTCAGTCCTAGATATATAGGACCCTTTGAGATCCTCGAGAGAGTTGGGAAGGTAGCCTACAAATTAGTACTTCCTCCCAAACTAGCATCAGTGCATAATGTGTTCCATGTCTCAATGTTGAAGAAGTATGTGCCAGATAGTTCCCACATCCTAAGCTAAGAACTGGTGGAAAAACACGCTGATCTGACCTATGAAGAAAGATTCGTGCGAATTCTAGCTAAGGAAGATAAAGTCCTCAGGAATAAAGTTATCCCACTTGTAAAGGTGTTGTGGCGGAACCACAACCTAGAAGAAGCCACATGGGAACGGGAAGAGGATATGAGAAGAGACTTCCCGAACTTATTCTAATTTTTGAGGATGAAAATTTTGTAAGAGGGACAGGTTGTAAGGATCGCCCCATTCCTGTAACTTGAATTTCAATTAATGAGAAATTAAGAAATAATTTGATGCATTTTAATGTGAAAATTGAAGAACACGGGCATGTACATAGCCATGTAAGTGGTCGTGTACTGTCCAGACTGTGCATGTGAAAAAGGCCATGCAACTGTACATGGCAGTATAGGTGAACACGGTCATGTATACGACCATGTAAGTGGTCATGTACCGTTGGTACTATACACGTGCGTGAGGCTGTGTGAGCAAACATGGCCATGTAGGAGAACACGGTCAAGTACACGACCATGTAAATGACCGTGTACTGATCGGGATGTTAAAATGTCAGAGGCCGTGTTGGTTTACATGGCCGTGTAGTATGACACGCCCAGGTACACGGCCATGTAAGAGGACATGTATTAATCGGTAAAATGAGTCTGTTCCAAGACACGGTCGTGTTAAGCAAAGCTCAACTGGTACATGCCCGTGTAGCCTTGTACACGCCCGTGTAGGAGGCCGTATAAGAGGCCGTGTAATGAGCAAAAAGTTACTGTGCAGAACCTTAAAATGCATGAAACCTAATTACTATGCAAGGAGTAATTAAGTTGAAAAATACAATATAATTTCTAAGTGAATAGATTAAACAGGTACAGTACTGTTTATTTCTATTCATAAAGTGAAAGGGGGTAACCGATAGTGAATCCGGTCCACCCTATTATGTGTATAAATGTATAAAATATGCAGTATCAAGGAACTGGTTCAGATGACCATTTCCTGACACAAGACTAGTGCGCAGATCACCAGAATGCTCAGACCGAACCTCTGAGCACAATAGCGATAGAAACCCTAGCAGGGTACAATACCGAGAAAATGGTTCAGATAACCTCTTCTCGTCTAGAGACTGACAAAATCGGAGTCAGAACACTCAGACTAGTTAGTTAGAATAGAAAACGATGAATAGTAAATAGTGAAAAACGTAGTGTCAAGTTACTAGTCAAGACGGCCTTAATTTGACTTAAAACTAATATATCCACAGTCAGCAGATCCAATTTGGTTAATTGGGCACAAAACATGAATTTTAGTTTGGGAGATACGCAGTATCGGGATGAGAGTTAAGATGACCTTATCTCACCCCGAAACTGATATTTTTAAACTCAAGATGCCTAAATTAGTCAATCGGTCACTTGACACGTTTTTCGAGATGGGATCACACAGATCTCGAAAACTAGTCCAGAGGAACCCAGACGGACATAAGACTGATAAAATTGAAATCAGCACGTCTGAATTAGTCAAGAGAGACTTTATCTAAAATTTCACCCAAGAACGCCTCGATTTGCGTGTGGAAGAACAACACAGTGTAGACACAACCACAATATAGAAATTAAATAGTAAATTTGTGTAGAATGGACTCTTAAACATTATAAACCATCTAGAAATCATTAGTGTAAAAATTAGATTCAGAAAATCCGATTTCTAGATGAAAATTAGAACACTGCCGAGATAGGACCGAAAATCGCAGTAGAAAACTGGACTGCGAAGAGAGCAACTCAGATGAAAAATTTCAGCCCCAAAAACCATGGATGCTAGCTGGTTTTGGGCTGATGAAAACCCTAAAAAGCATGAATAAAAAATGGGGAAAGAGGGCACAAAAACCCATTAAATTACAATTCCTTTTCCATCACAATTCCATCAGCTTACACCATGCCATTTTTTATTCTTCCCTCTTAAATGGTTGTAGCAAAATTTGGTGGGAATGGGCTGAGAAGGGCAGAATTTTGTCTGCAAATTAGCCTAAAGTTGGCTTGATTAATCAAGCTTAAGTTGGTTAAGCAACCTTAGGTTTTTTCTATAAAAGGGTGACCATACATTAGCTTATCTTTTCTTTCTTTTTCACACCTCCAAAAACACACCATTCATTCTCTCTTTTCCAAGCAGCAGCCGACGCCTTTCCACAGCCCCAAAACCATCATTTTTGTAAGCCAAAACCAAGTCAAAAATTTGCCAAAAGCCAACCTCTTCAAGCTTGTGTTAGGAGGATTCGAATCCAAGTCGTTCTAAGGCCCCAAGTGTAAGTGTTCAAAATCCAATCCTTGTAGTTTTTAGCTTTTGTTTTGGTTTGATTTTTAAAGAAAAATTTTGGCATTTTTTGTAGCAAAAACTGACCTTATTCCCCTTGGGTTCCCATGACCATTTGGTTCCTCAAGCCTAGCTTGGATTTATGCTTGAACCATAGCACAAGAGGTAAAAACCTAAACCTTCCCCTTTGGTGATTTAGTGATTTTAAGTTTTCAATCAGGGCCATTTATGTGTATTTATTTATGCACATGGTTTGTAATAATTTTATTTTGAGCTTTTAGCTTTCCATTTTTAAGTTTATGTGGTTGTGGTTATGTTTACAATTTTTACGAACCACTATTGCATGTGTAATGCTACAAACATTTAGGAATGTAGCTGGACATAAATTTGTCCCTAGGAAAGGCCACGGATTTTGGCCATTTTGATCCACTTAGGGTTCAAATTTGGCATTTAGTAAAATATGGTGTTTTAAAGAAATTTTGATACATTCGCTTTTGCATCAAATAGCCCTTGACCAAAAACGATGATACGATAGGTTTTTAGAGTGGTTTTCATACGGTGCCCAAAATTGGGACCAAAAATCCGAACCCTGTAATTAGTCACGGGTTTTATTAAAAATGGACCACTTACATTCTGAACCGGTTCTCAGACTCGACATGAAAGTTGTAGATCTCGTAAAGACCTTGAAACAACCTACACATGTTATAAAAATTTAGCCGTTTCAGGCCTTAAACAGAGTCGTTTTCAAAACAACGCAAAACTGGGATTTCTATAAAAATTGGGCACATAGGCCACAGGTTTAGTAAGATTAGGGCTGGTTAGAGTTAGAATTGAGCACTAAGGTGAACACGAGATTTGTTAATCTCGTCGAGGATGAAAACTTTTATGTTCACCAAAATCGTAAACAAAGTCGTTTCGACCAAGTTTCAAAACAGTTTTCAATTCAAAACCACCTGTAAAATGTAAGCATCAAAAATGTGTTTTACATACTTCAAATAAAAATGTATTTTTAATACTGTAAAATATAAACATGTTTTCATAAAAACGTCCCCCACCTTCTAAGGGGCTGATAAGGGGATGGGCTCTAAACACGTAATTTTTCCAAGAGTTTTTATAAGTAAACCAAAATGATTTTCTTAAATAAACAAAACAGTGTGTGTAGCCCGGTAGGCTACCACACCAAACAAACCTTAGTAGCCCAGTAGGCTACTACACCAAACAAATCATAGTGTGTTAGGAAATGCCCTAAGCATTAGAGACATTTTGATGTATTCATTTTGAACTGGATAATAAAATTATATATAGAGGTTATTCATTACATTACTATCTGTCCTCGTCTTATTTACATGTTAAAGTAAATGTAAGCAAATATGGCTCACTGACTGCTTGTGTTAAAACTGTTAGAACGTTGCATGCAATGGACTTTTGTATGCGAGAAGACAATGTTCTAAAGTTAGCGGTCTAAACTATGGTTTGTAGTCTATGGGGTTAGACCGAGCATCTAACTCATGTTAAGACTATTATGTTGTCTAAAGCCTTGGAGGGGACGGTTTGTCTTGACTGTCTGGAGCTGGATTCCCAAGTAGAGACATAGATATGTTACTTGGTGGTGACATATTAGATCGGGACTAAAGCGTGATTGATCTACGTAGTCCGCTATGAGTGGATCAATCTGCTTTTGACGTTCATTGTGCAATAACCTTAATCTTGAGTAAATGAACTACTTCATGTATATGACTTGTGTACTTTGATGTTCCAATGGCTAAAGCGTCTCAGAGGTAGTAAGCTTATAGACCGGTTCGTTAGGTGCATGACTTGTATACGATGAAGGGTTTGTTTGCAGATATCGGAATCATAGCTTTGAGGAGTTAAAGGTATCCTCTTAAAGGCATTATACTGAATGTGAAAATGGACAAGGCCTTGGGTCGTTTGCTGGGCGGATGACTTCTTATTCACATATGGTGAATAATCATTTTCTTAATTCGGTGGTATAATGGAACTTTAAGATAGCCTGATCAGTAGGATTAAACGGACTTTGACCTAAGGCTGATCATGGATATCATATGAGGGTTTTGCATATATGACAAGGTCATTGGATAGTAGCTCATCACAGGCTTACGTAATACGGTATATAATTGGGAGTTCAGTTTCAGGTTTATAGTGGTGTGACTCTAAAGCTAGTGATCATATGATTGAGTTGTTCAGTAAAGAATGATGATCATATGGATTTGTGGGAGCCCGATTATATATGTCCAATCAGTCCCTCTACTAGCTCCACATAATTCCTTAACGTTTGGCAAATTGATTTGTGTATGCTATTGGCTGGTTTATTATGCATGGATGGTGATGACACAAGATTAGGATGGTAGACAAGATTCTCTTCGGTTGGATTCAGATTTTGTTTTGGATAATAGAGTACATAATTATTCGAACTCCAAATAAAGTTGCCATGATTTTATTTGAGATTGGATTCGAGTTGTAGAAAATTATCCATGAGAACAAGAATTTGAAACACAACCGTTTTGTGGATTTTGAAATTTGAATTTTGAAATTTGAAATTTGAATTTTGGAATTTGAAATTTGAATTTTGAATTTGAAATTTGAATTTGAAATTTGAATTTAAAATTTGAATTTGAAATTTGAATTTGAAATTTAAATTTTAAATTTTAAATTTGAATTTGAAATTCGAATTTGAAATTTGAAATTCAAATTTTGAATCACAGTCCAAGTGGGATTCGAATTTGTTGTGTAAAATCCACAAGGTTTGAAATTTGAATTTGAGTTGGATTTGGAGAGGATAATCTTGTTAGAATCCTACTTGAATTTTGAATCCAAATCCTAACAATTTATGGACGAAATTTTGAGGATAATCCTCAATGGAATTTCGGTTTTTTGTGGATAAGGTTCAAGGGAAAAATTTAAGGTTCAAGGGAAAAATTTAAGTTTCAATCCTAGTTGAATTTGGATTCTCTCCTTCCCTGAAAAATGGCCGAAATTATGGAGAAAATCTCCTAGGAAAATTCGGTTATTTTGGATAAGGTTGAGATAAGATTCAAACTTGAAAATCCTAGTGGAATTTTGATTCTCCCTTATCCTAAATGTGGCCTAATTTTTGGAGGGAAAATCTCCTAGGAAATTTCGGATTTTTTGGTTGAAAAAGGGAGATAAAATTCTAGTTAAAATCTTGTTTAGATTTGGATTGGATTTATCCTAAATAAACTGAATTTTATTGTTGGGATTTTCCCATGGAAAATTCAGATTTTATGGATATGGATAAGGGAGAATATCTTTTCCTAATCCAATTCGAATTCAGAGAATCACCTCATGCAGGTCTATAAATAGAGGTCCTGCCACTCCAGTTCTCTTAGACCACAGACTCTCAGGTGAGCAGGCTTATTGTTGCACAGCTCATCGTGACAATAAAGTTCTTTAGAGATCTGGGTGGTCGGAAGAAGACTAGCAGTGCTAGCATACCGATCGAGGTTCAGAGTGCCCACACACTCAGCCATTCGGGAATTGGAGAATAGTAGAGAAGGCTAGTTGGTTGAAGCCTCTGGTCATTCTCCTCCTGCAAGATTGGCGTCCTTGAGGTATGAGTTTTAATTGTTGTTGGTTTATTGTATATGGCATCATGAGATATTTAACGACCTAAAAATTTTTATTATTCCGCTGCACCACTCTGATACGTTTTTTTACCGATTTATTTTCCTACATAGTGGTCCGGTGGGCCACTACACCACACAAGGAATAGTACCCCAGTAGACTACCACACCCAAATAGGCAAAGTAACCTAGCCGGTTACTACACCAAGTTTATCCATAGTAACCCGGTAGGCTACCTAGTTACCAATATGCGAGGTAACCGGTCAGTTGACTAGTTGACAACCAGTTAAAGACCGTGTTTTGAACGATACTACGAGGAACGATGATTAATTTTTCAAGAAGACAATTAATCATATACGATAACCGATATACACCAAATCCCCATGGTAGGCTAATAGGATACCGATGGACCTTGGCACCACATAGAAACGCAAGTTACAGTCACTAATGATAATAGTGACTTAGCAAGAGTATTAACGAGAAACGCTATTGATGACAGGTGGTAACCTGTAAGCTAATAGAGGCACGAGTACGCAATTGCTTGCAATTGGGTGAGTACAACTCCGCCTACAGTATGAACGAAAATGATGTTAAAATGATGTTTTTACAGTATGTTAAGTATTTATGCCATGTACACGTTGATACACAACATAGTTAAGAGCATATAGTTTTCCAATCAAGTAGATTGGTGAAAGATCATGTTAGAAGCCACACGTCCCTACTGTGTAGGATTAGGGACAGCTTAAAGAAGCACGTGGCTAGAACAGATAAACAAGATGGAATTAAATAAGTATGTCGTACCGGCCTTTTCAATTGAAGAGGTTCTTAAGTTAAGTCAAAGTAGAAAGTTGAGCATCCGTTGATGGTTCTCTGGTTTTTTAGTGACCTCGGCTGTTACCATTGGTCTGCGCACACACGTACTGACACATGGGCCCTAAATAGACAAGAGGAAAAGAAAAGAGATATCTGAAGCATAAACGAACATAATCGGATCATGCATTAGTTATAGTTCACCATGCTTCCAGTTGCAGAAAGATGCATTACAATACACAATATATTTTGTTATGCATATATTATGTAAAGTGTGATATTCAATGACATGCTATGTGATATTATGATATGTGATATGATAAGTGTTATATGAACTGCTATGTGATTTTAAGTATGTATTATATTTTATGTATTATATTTTAAATATGTTTTGAGGTAAACATGTTGTACTTACTGGCATAAAGCTCACGGAGTATGTTCATGCTGTAGGTAAGCGTCCTATAGCTTAATCAACTATGGGCGATGACAGTGGCGGAGGCAGATGTGCGGGGAGGTTATGGACACACCGCGAGTATTCTTCCACATAATTTTTGAGTAAATAATATTTATGAATAGTAATCATTAAATAGTATTTTTTGAATAGTGATGGTTAAACAGTATTTTTGAATAGTAATCGTTAAGCGTTATTTTTGAATAGTAGTCATTAATAGTACCCGTATGTGAATAGTAAATACGTACGCAGTCAAAAAAAATTTCCTAAAATTTATGGTATCTAATTAAGTAACTTTAAGTATCAATTGTAAGAAAACAAAAGTATTATTTAAAGTAGTAAGTTTTTAAGTGACGATCCGGGCCACTGAGGGCACGGGGCACCACAATTAAGAACCAAATTGAAGTTCAACACAACAGTCCATCCTCAGACCGACAGTGAGTCTGAGAGAACTATATGAACATTAAAGGATATGTTGAGAGCCTGTTTCCTAGATTTCAAGGGAAACTGGGACCAGAAGCTACCCTTTATCGAATTTTCGTACAACAACAGCTATCATTCCTCGATCAGGATAGCGCCATACGAGGCACTTTATGGGTGAAAATGCCGATCTCCAGTTTACTGGCACGAAACCAGAGAGAAATAGCTTACCAGCACGGACTTTATTAGGAATAGAACAACAGACATGAAGCTGATATGGGAAAGATTAGATACAGCGCACAGTCACCAAAAGAGTTACGCAGATAAGCGCCGTAGACCCCTCGAGTTTCAAGAAGGAGACTCAGTCTTTCTCAAGGTGGACCCATGAAAGGGATGATGCACTTTGGAAAGAAGAGAAAGCTTAGTCCTAGGTACATAGGACCCTTCAAGGTAATCGATAGTGTCGGAAAGGTAGCTTACAGATTAGCGCTCCCTCCCGAGTTAGCTTCAGTGCACAACGTCTTCCATGTCTTGATGCTGAAGAAGTACGTGCCATATAGCTCCCATATTTTGAGCCAAAAACCCATAGAGGTACACGCTGATCTGACTTATAAGGAGAAACTCATGCAGATCTTAGCCAGAGAAGAGAAGGTGCTCAAAAATAAAGTCATACCCCTTGTAAAAGTGTTGCAGCAGAATCATAACATAGAGGAAGCCTCATGGGAGCGGAAAGAAGATATGAAAAGAGACTTCCCGAAATTGTTCTAATTTTTTTGGACAAAAATTTTGTAAGGGGGATAGGTTGTAATAACCCCCATGTTCATGAAACCTTATTACTATGTAATAAGTAATTAAGTTGATAAATACAGTAAATTTTTCTAGTTGAATGAATTAAACGGGTACAGTAACGTTTAATTATTATTCATGCAGTGAAAGGGACAACCGACAGTGAAATCGGTTCACTTTAGTACATGTGTGGGTGTGTGTGAGACACGCAGTATCACGAAACTGGTCCAGACGACCATTTCTTGATACAAAACTGATAAGCAATTCATCAATATGCTCAGACTGGTTATCTGAGTATAGCAACGATAATGACCCTGATAGTGGTATAATACTGAGAGAAATGGTCTAGATGACCTCTTCTTATCTAAAAACTGACAAAATTAGAATTAGAACATTCAGACTAGTTAGTAAAACAGAAAGCAGTGAAAAGTGAATAGTAGATAGCAGTGTCAGGTTAATGTCCAAGATGGCCATAATTTGACATAAAACTGATATATTAACAGTCAGTAGGCTCAATTTAGTTAATTAAGCACAAAGCATGAAATTTTGTTTGAGAGATATGCAATATCGAGAAAAGGGTCAAGACGACCTTTTCCCGAAGCTGATATATTTAGACTCAGAACGCTTAAATTAGTCAATTGAGCGCAATATACATTTTTTGAGATGGGGTCGCACAGATCCCGAAAACTGGTCCAAACGACCTCAAATGGACGTAAAACTGATAAAATTGAAATCATGACGTCCAAATTAGTCAGGGTAGACTGTGTTTGTAATTTCGCACGAAACAACCTCATTATGCATGCACAGTGTCAACACAGTGTAGGCACAACTACAGCATAGGAAGTAAATAGTAAATAGGCTAAGAATGGGCTTATAGGTGTAGGAAAATAAATCGGTAAAACGTATCAGAGTGGCGCAGCGGAACAATAAAAATTTTTAGATCGTTAAATATCTCATGATGCCATATACAATAAACCAACAACAATTAAAACTCATACCTCAAGGACGCCAATCTTGTAGGAGGAGAATGACCGGAGGCTTCAACCAACTAGCCTTCTCTACTATTCTCCAATTCCTGAATGGCTGAGTGTGTGGGCACTCTGAACCTCGATCGGTATGCTAGCACTGCTAGTCTTCTTCCGACCACCCAGATCTCTAAAGAACTTTTTTGTCACGATGAGCTGTGCAACAATAAGCCTGCTCACCTCAGAGTCTGTGGTCTGAGAGAACTGGAGTGGCAGGACCTCTATTTATAGACCTGTATGAGGTGATTCTCTGAATTTGAATTGGATTAGGAAAAGATATTTTCCCTTATCCATAACCAAAAAATCCGAATTTTCCAAGGGAGAATCTCAACAAAAAATTCGGTTTTTCTTAGGATAAATCCAATCCAAATCTAAACAAGATTTTAACTAGAATTTTATCTCCCTTTTTCAACCTAAAAAATCCGAAAATTACAAGGAGAATATCTCCTAAAAATTTCGGCCATTATGGATAAGGGAGAATCAAAAATTCCACTAGGATTTTCAAGCTTGAATCTTATCTCAACCTTATCCAAAATAACTGAATTTTCCTAGGAGATTTTCTACCTAATTTCGGCCACTTTTCAGGGAAGGAGAGAATCCAAATTTAACTGGGATTGAAACTTGAATTTTTCCCTTGAATCTTATCCACAAAAATCCGAAATTTTCTTGAGGATTATCCTGAAAATTTCGTTCAACATTTGTTACGATTTGGATTCAAAACTCAAATAGGATTCTAACAAGATTATCCTCTCCGAATCCAACTCAAATTCGAATTTCAAACCTTGTGGATTTTCCACAACAAATTCGAATCCTACTTGGACTGTGATTCAAAATTTGAATTTCAAATTTCAAATTCAAATTTCAAATTTCAAATTTCAAATTCAAAATTCAAAATTCAAATTTCAAAATTCAAATTCCACAAAACGGTTGTGTTTCATATTCTTGTTCTCATGGATAATTTTCTACAACTCCAATCCAATCTCAAATAAAATCATGGCAACTCTATTTGGAGTTCGAATAATTGTGTACTCTATTATCCAAAACAAACTCTGAATCCAACCGGAAAGAATCTTGTCTACCATCCTAATCCTGTGTCATCACCATCCATGCATAATAAAACAAGCCAATAGCATACACAATTCAATTTGCCAAACGTTAAGGAATTATGTGGAGCTAGTAGAGGGACTGATTGGACATATATAATCGAGCTCCCGCAAATCCATATGATCATCATTCTTTTACCGAACAACTCAATCATATGATCACTAGTTTCAGAGTCACACCACTATAAACCTGAAACTGAACTCCCAATTATATACCGTATTACGTAAGCCTGTGACAAGCTATCGTCCAATGACCTTGTCATATATGCAGAACCCTCATATGATATCCATGATCAGCCTTAGGCCAAAGTCCGTTTAATCCTACTGATCAGGCTATCTTAAAGTTCCATTATACTACCGAATAAAGAAAATGATTATTCACCATATGTGAATAAGAAGTCATCCGCCCAGCAGACGACCCAAGGCCTTGTCCATTTTCACATTCAGTATAATGCCTTTAAGAGGATACCCTTAACTCCTCATTAGAGCTATGATTCCAATATCTGTAAACGAACCCTTCATCGTATACAAGTCATGCACCTAACGAACCGGTCTATAAGCTTACTACCTCTGAGACGCTTTAGCCATTGAAACATCAAAGTACACAAGTCATATACATGAAGCTATCCTTTTACTCAGGATTAAGGTTACTGTATAATGAATGTCAAAAGCAGATCGATCTACTCAAAGCGGACTTCGTAGATCAATCATGCTTTAGTCCGGTCTAATATGTCACCACCAAGCAACATATCTATGTCTCTACTTGGGAGTCCAGCTCCAGACAGTCCAGACAAACCGTCCCCTCCAAGGCTTTAGACAACATAATAGTCTTAACATGAGTTAGATGCTCGGTCTAACCCCATAGACTACAGACCATAGTTTAGACCGCTAACTTTAGAATATTGTCTTCTCGCATACAAAAATCCATTGCATGTAACGTTCTAACAGTTTAACACAAGCAGTCAGGGAGCCATATTTGCTTACATTTACTTTAACATGTAAATAAGACGAGGATAGATAGCAATGTAATGAATAACCTCTATATATAATCTTATTATCCAGTTCAAAATAAATACATCAAAAATGTCTCTAATGCTTAGGGCATTTCCTAACAATCTCCCACTTGCCCTAAGCCAGCAGATGTGCCATGTTACGCATCCCCATCGCCTCTACATGCCTCTCAAAGCTTCTAGCCACCAAAGTCTTAGTAAAGGGATCGGCGATGTTGTCCTCGGACGCGATCTTACATACATCCACTTGCCCTGTCTCCACATGTCCTCTAATAATATGATATCTCTTATCGATGTGCTTGGTCCTCTTGTGGTGCCGAGATTCCCTTGTGTTGGCAATAGCCCCTGTATTATCACAGTAAAGTGTGATAGGCTTGTCAACACCCGGAATGACCTCAAGGTCTCTAAAGAACTTGCGGAGCCAAACTACTTCTTTAGATGCCTCAGCCGCAGCCACATACTCAGCCTCCATAGTAGAGTCAGTTGTGCAGCCCTGCTTCACGCTCCTCCACACAATGGCGCCTCCTCCGAGTAAAAACACTGATCCAGATGTCGATTTCCTCGAATCCTTACAAGTCTGGAAGTCTGAGTCTGTGTATCCTACGGGTGTTAGGTCCCCTCCAGAATACACCAGCATATAATCCCTCGTTCTCTTAAGATACTTGAGTATATGCTTTACAGCTTGCCAGTGCTTGGTTCCAGGATTCGCTTGATATCGACTCACCATACCTACTGCAAAACATATGTCCGGGCGAGTGCAAAGCATGGCGTACATAAGGCTACCCACAACGGATGCATAAGGGACCTTACTTATACGCTCTCTTTCTTCCGATGTCTTGGGACAGTCATCTAATGAAAGAGTTAGACCGGCAATAGAAGGTTGCGAACCCTTCTTTGCCTCTTGCATTGCATATTTGTCAATTATTTTATCTATGTATGAAGTTTGGGATAACGCTATCATTTTGTTCTTTTGATCTCTGAAGAGACGAATACCTAGAACATAATTAGCTTCTCCCAAGTCCTTCATGTCAAACTGCTGGTGTAACCAAAGCTTGACCGATGATAAGTTCCCTACATCATTTCTAATGAGTAGTATATCATCGACATAGAGTATCAGAAAGACCACTTTTCCATCCTTAATACGTTTATAAACACAAGGTTCATCAACGTTCTGCTCAAAACCAAATGTCTTAATCGCTTGATCAAACCTCTGGTTCCATGAGCGGGATGCCTACTTTAATCCATAAATGTATCTAAGCAACTTGCAGACTTTCCTTTCTTGGCCTTTCGCTACAAACCCTTCGGGCTGTATCATATAGATACACTCTTCAAGATGGCCATTCAAGAATGCCGTCTTGACATCCATTTGGCAGATCTCGTAATCGAGAGCCGCAGCAATGGACAGAAGAATACGGATAGACTTCAGCATAGCAACAGGCGAAAAGGTTTCATCGTAATCGATTCCAGCCTTTTGCGTGTATCCCTTTGCAACCAGTCTAGCTTTGAAAGTTGCCACTCTCCCTTCTGCATCCTTCTTTCTTTTATAGACCCATTTGCATCCAATGGGTTTTATCCCATCCGGCAAATCTACAAGTTCCCAAACAGAGTTGGATTTCATAGAATCCATCTCATTGTTCATAGCCTGTTTCCAAGATTTAGAATCAACATCATTTATAGCTTCATCATATGTGACCGGATCTTCCTCATGCTCATGAGCCTCGGCCTGGTATACCTCAGCATCATACATGAAGAAATTAGGTTTCTTAGAAACCCTCCTATTATGACGAGGCACCCTAAATTGTTGATCGTCTGCAGGTCTTTCACTGGAACTCGGACTTGCGTCTAAGACCGAAATCTGTGGAGCAGTTCTTTCACACGATAACTCCTCTAGCACCACTTTGCTTCGAGGCTTAAAGTCATTCATGTGACTTTACTCCAAGAATGTCGCATGGGTTGACACAATGAATTTTTGTTCCTTCAGGTTATAGAACAGACCTCCTTTAGTTCCTTTTGGATACCCTACAAACATACACAATTCTGATCTTGGTTCCAGCTTCTTCGCATCCCCATCCAGTACATGTGCTGGGTAGCCCCATATTCTCATATGTCCAAGGGAGGGCTTCCTGCCACGCCATAATTCATACGGAGTTCTGGGAATTGATTTGCTCGGAACTTGGTTCAGAACATAGCACGCCGTTTGTAAAGCATATCCCCAAAATGATAATGGCAGCATTGAGTAACTCATCATGGACCGTACCATATCCAATAAGGTCCTGTTTCTCCTTTCAGCTACACCATTCTGTTGTGGAGTACCAGGTGCAGTCAATTGGGATAATATCCCGTTCTCTACAAGATGTCTTAGAAATTCGTCGGAGAGGTATTCGCCACCTCGATCAGATCGAAGTGTCTTTATGGATTTATCCAATTACTTTTCCACTTCTGCACGATACTCCTTGAACTTGTCAAAGGTTTCGCTCTTGCGGTGCATCAGATACACATATCCATAGCTCGAGTAATCATCTATAAATGAGACATAATACTCGAACCCTCCTCGTGCTGTGACGTTCATGGGGCCACATACGTCAGTGTGCACAATTTCTAAGAGTTCCTGAGCCCTTGTACCCTTAGCTCCAAAAGACCTCTTAGTCATTTTACCCTCTAGACAAGACTCACATTGGGGAAGTCGTACCTCCTCCAGAGATTCCAGAGGACCGTCTTTCACCAATCTTTAAATCCTATCCTGATTAATATGACCAAGTCTTAAATGCCAAAGATACGCCTTGTTAGAGTGAGAAACTTTCAACCTTTTAGAGTTATCAGTTAATTCAGTGTCAAGCAGTGAGTACATCTTTGGTTTTATCAAATATAGGTTTCCATCTATCCATCCAGAACAGATAAAAGACTTATTTCTATGAATATCAACTCTTTTACTAAAAGAAACTGAATAAGAATCCTTTATTAAACAAGCTACTGATATAAGGTTCCTCCTAAAATTAGGAACATAAAAACAGTCTTTGAATAAAATAAACCTAAATAGATCAAAATAAAGGTAAACATCTCCCACTGCCTCAGCCACCACCAAGCTGCCGTCCCCAGTTCGCAACGAGAGGTTCTTATCATGTAGACTTCTCGTTTCCACAAACCCCTGCATAGAAACACAAACATGATTAGTGGCGCTTGAATCAATGACCCAAGTGTCTTTCGATTCTTCCACCAAACACGCTTCTAAGTAAAGAAGTTCCTTGCCTTCCTTGCCCTTGGCGACTAGGATTTCCCGGCAAGCCTTCTTGAAATGACCTACCTTCCCACAACGGAAGCACTTGGACTTTTTAGGGTCCCTGGGCTTCTTGTTCTTCTTCTTCTTCTTCCCATCCAAGACAGGAGGATTAGAAGAACTGGAAGCCACTTGCTTCTAATTTGGCCTCTTTCTCTTCCTTGAGGGTTTGGAAGATTCCGCCAAATTGGCCTCACCTTTGGGTTGGACAGCATCCCCATCCCTGATCATCCGCTCATAAGCTTGGAGTTGCTTCATGAGCTCGGTTAGTCCTAACTCCCTTGTCGCCAGATTGTATGCGGCCTTAAACCCCACAAAATCTTTAGACAGAGTTTTGAACACCATCTCGATCTGGGTGTTGTAGTCCAACTCAGCACCGTTTTCGGCAGCCTCAGTGAAGAATCCCATTAGAGTGATCATATGGTCCTTCACCGGAGTACCCGCCTTCTGCTTAGAGTTCATAATACTGGTGATAGCGGACTGTCGAGCTAATTTTTTTTTTGGCCTCCGAACATGTCCTCCAGATTTTCCATGATCTCCCCAGCAATTTGATAAGTCTCATGCTGCTTTTGTAAAGCACTCGTCATGCTAGCAAGTATGTAGCATCGAGCTATATCATTGGATTCTCTCCAACGAGTATAGGCAACCGGGACCTCCTTAATCAGTGTGTCAGGTTTTTGGCCCTGGTGGGCATGGTTCGTCCAGTACGAACTTGTGTCTCTCGCAACTGAGAACTATTAACAGATTTCTTTTCCAATCCTTATAATTGTCGCCATTCAATTTATTCTCAGTAAGTATTGAAATGAGGGGTGTCGGTGACATTTTGAACTGAAATAAAATTATACTAGACATCATTACAAAGCCCAAGCAAATATACAGATAATTTAGCAAATAAAACATACAAGTATGTTCCTACATGAAACTTGAAAAACATGTAGTATTGCAACGGTAATTCTCAGCACCTATTGCCCCAAGCCACCGAGGGGTGGTCATGAGAACAAATAGCTGTAACATGGACCCCGTCCAATTAATATATGTTGCCTTAAATCCTCCAAGGTTAAGAGATATATTAATAACCGCTTATTTGGCCACCAGTTTAGTTAACAGAGCTTCTAGGGAAGGTTAATAACCAAACCAGTCTTGAGTGTGTAACCATTGTTTACGTAGCCCGATCCACGTCCTACCAAGCCACCGAGGGGTGGTCATGAATAGGATCGCACCCGAACACGTTTCCACATAGGAGATCCAATCTAGTATACCGGCGGCGGTAAACACCTACCGAGGGGTGTGGTCAGGGCAGAACTGACGCGAGGCGTTACCATGCTTTCACATATGGATCAACAATGGAGGCCGTGGGTTTTGTTTGAAACCCTCTCCCACTCAATATTTTGAAAAACATGCAAGTTTTGGCAAATTATGTATGATCAATATAGTATGAGCGGCACTCACCTATCCTATATGACATGTTAACAAATATGCATACAAAACATCCATCAATACATATTTATACATCCATGACATATCACAGAAAAAATAATTGACAGAATAACCAAGCTATGGTTCCATCCTAGAACAAATAAAATAAAGATTACAAAATTCCATCCAAAGCATTCTTTAGGTCTTGAATTTTGTTCCGTCTTCTTGTATCCATCTTTATGTAGCCTCTCCATTTATTTCTCATCCCAAGTATCATTTAAAATTTAAAACTCCAAAAATTTAAATTTGAAATTCAAATTCCAAATTCGAATTTTAAATTTAAATTTCCAATTCAAATTTTAAACAATTTTAAACATCATGTGTAATAATATGTAATTTCAAAATTTCAAATTTTCAATTACATATTTTTAAACATGATTTAAAATTAAATCTCAAATTTAAAAATCAAAATTTTTTGAATTTTAGACCATCACACTGCCGCCCTTGAAGGCGGCAGCCGCCATGGGCAGCCACCAACCCCGGAGGGGCTGGCAGCCCACGGCCGCCTCCATGTGCAGCCCTGCCGGGCTGCAGACCAAGCCTGCAGCGCCAGGCTGCACGCCCAGGCTGGGCGCAGCAGCCGGCAGGCTGCAAGCAGCGCCTGCAGCCAGAGGCTGCACGCCCAGGCTGCGGCCAGCCTTGGGCAGGCCACGGCCACCCTCGGCAGCAGGCCAAGCCTGCGGCCGTGGGTGGTGTTGGCCTTTACAGGGGCTGTCGCAGCCCCATCCTGCCCGAGGGCAGGGGCTACAGCCCCACTAAGGCCCGTCGGCCTATTCCGAGGGGTGTCGTGTCTCGATTTTCGTGTCATATTCCAATTTACCTATTAGGATCTCCAAAAATTAATTTGAATCCCAATTAAATTGAAATTTTCCACACAATCAAAATTTCAATCTTTAAATCAAATTTAACTTTTGGGAAAAAATAAATTACGGTCTTCAATCTTCAATCTCCTCCAAGAATAATTACGTAAAATTTCCTAAACCGTTTCCGGTGTACAAAAACTCTAACCATAAAAATTCTAAGAGATAAAAATTAAAATCCATGGGAAAATTACAGTGTTAATAAACTGCTCCCATGGTTACATAAAAAATTCCTAGATACAATTTTTCTAAATTCTAAGAAACCATAACCGGCATAAACAAGCATGCTTATAATAATTCAGAAAATTAAAATAACCACATACTTTATACATAATCCATGATAACAACATAAAGGAACCCTAGAATGCCACTCTCTAAATATCAAATCCATACATAAATAAAAAGACTAAGTAATTGTCTAATTTATGTACATGGCAAAGTCATGAGATGGCTCTGATACCAATTGTAGGAAAATAAATCGGTAAAAACGTATCAGAGTGGCGCAGCGGAACAATAAAAATTTTTAGATCATTAAATATCTCATGATGCCATATACAATAAACCAACAACAATTAAAACTCATACCTCAAGGACGCCAATCTTGCAGGAGGAGAATGACCGGAGGCTTCAACCAACTAGCCTTCTCTACTATTCTCCAATTCTCGAATGGCTGAGTGTGTGGGCACTCTGAACCTCGATCGGTATGCTAGCACTGCTAGTCTTCTTCCGACCACCCAGATCTCTAAAGAACTTTATTGTCACGATGAGCTGTGCAACAATAAGCCTGTTCACCTGAGAGTCTGTGGTCTGAGAGAACTGGAGTGGCAGGACCTTTATTTATAGACCTGCATGAGGTGATTCTCTGAATTTGAATTGGATTAGGAAAAGATATTTTCCCTTATCCATAACCAAAAAATCAGAATTTTCCAAGGGAGAATCTTAACAAAAAATTTGGTTTTTCTTAGGATAAATCCAATCCAAATCTAAACAAGATTTTAACTAGAATTTTATCTCCCTTTTTCAACCCAAAAAATCTGAAAATTACAAGGAGAATATCTCCTAAAAATTTCGGCCATTATGGATAAGGGAGAATCAAAAATTCCACTAGGATTTTCAAGCTTGAATCTTATCTCAACCTTATCCAAAATAACCGAATTTTCCTAGGAGATTTTCTACCTAATTTCGGCCACTTTTCAGGGAAGTAGAGAATCCAAATTCAACTGGGATTGAAACTTGAATTTTTCCCTTGAATCTTATCCACAAAAATCTGAAATTTCCTTGAGGATTATCCTCAAAATTTCGTGCAACATTTGTTAGGATTTGGATTCAAAATTCAAGTAGGATTCTAACAAGATTATCCTCTCCAAATCTAACTCAAATTTGAATTTCAAACCTTGTGGATTTTCCACAACAAATTCGAATCCTACTTGGACTGTGATTCAAAATTTGAATTTCAAATTTCAAATTCAAATTTCAAATTCAAATTTCAAATTTCAAATTTCAAAATTCAAATTTCAAATTCCACAAAACGGTTGTGTTTCATATTCTTGTTCTCATGGATAATTTTCTACAACTCCAATCCAATCTCAAATAAAATCATGACAACTCTATTTGGAGTTCGAATAATTGTGTACTCTATTATCCAAAACAAAATCTGAATCCAATCGGAAAGAATCTTGTCTACCATCCTAATCCTGTGTCATCACCATCCATGTATAATAAACCAGCCAATAGCATACACAATTCAATTTGCCAAACGTTAAGGAATTATATGGAGCTAGTAGAGGGACTGATTGGACATATATAATCGGGCTCCCGCAAATCCATATGATCATCATTCTTTTACCGAACAACTCAATCATATGATCACTAGTTTCAGAGTCACACCACTATAAACTTGAAACTGAACTCCCAATTATATACCGTATTACGTAAGCCTGTGACAAGCTATCGTCTAATAACCTTGTCATATATGCAGAACCCTCATATGATATCCATGATCAGCCTTAGGCCAAAGTCCGTTTAATCCTACTGATCAGGCTATCTTAAAGTTCCATTATACTACTGAATAAAGAAAATGATTATTCACCATATGTGAATAAGAAGTCATCCGCCCAGCAGACGACCCAAGGCCTTGTCCATTTTCACATTCAGTATAATGCCTTTAAGAGGATACCCTTAACTCCTCATTAGAGCTATGATTCCAATATCTGTAAACGAACCCTTCATCGTATACAAGTCATGCACCCAACGAACCGGTCTTTAAACTTACTACCTCTGAGACGCTTTAGCCATTGGAACATCAAAGTACACAAGTCATATACATGAAGCTATCCTTTTACTCAGGATTAAGGTTACTGCATAATGAACGTCAAAAGCAGATCGATCCACTCAAAGCAGACTTCGTAGATCAATCACGCTTTAGTCCCGGTCTAATATGTCACCACCAAGCAATATATCTATGTCTCTACTTGGGAGTCCAGCTCCAGACAGTCAAGACAAACCGTCCCCTCCAAGGCTTTAGACAACATAATAGTCTTAACGTGAGTTAGATGCTCGGTCTAACCCCATAGACTACAGACCATAGTTTAGACCGCTAACTTTAGAACATTGTCTTCTCGCATACAAAAATCCATTGCATGCAACGTTCTAACAGTTTAACACAAGCAGTCAGGGAGCCATATTTGCTTACATTTACTTTAACATGTAAATAAGACGAGGACAGATAGCAATATAATGAATAACCTCTATATATAATCTTATTATCCAGTTTAAAATAAATACATCAAAAATGTCTCTAATGCTTAGGGCATTTCCTAACAATAGGTGCTACAACCCGACCAAGAATAATCAGTATAAGAATCGAATCAAGAAAATTCAATTTCGGTGGAAATCTAAAGCACTGCTGAAAAAGGGTCAAGTACCGAAAGCAGAAAATTAGACTGCGAAAAGGAGACTTTGCAGATGAACTTTTCCCCTAGAAAAGCATGCACATGCAGCACAAATAAGGCCGAAGACAGCCCTAAAAATAGGGAAAAGTTTCCCCTAAAGTAAGGAGTGTGTTGGATACTTTTTATTAAAATAAGGAACAGTTTTGTCACATGACCAAACCATGCATTTAAGCATTTTGGCCTCCTTTTGTGCACAGCCCCCTCGATTTTTGTGTGGGAAGATGGCAGGAAATTTGTCCCCAATTTAGCTAAGTTTTGGGTTTAATTATGTGAGCTTAAATTTGATTAATCTTGGTTAGTTTTGTTTATAAAAGGAGGTGCTTGGCCTAGGGTGTCATTTTCTTTTTTTGTACACCCAAAACACCAACACTTTTCCTCTTCTTTTCTTAGCTATAACCAAACCCTTTCCAGCCCCAAAACTGACCATTTCCTAGCCAAGAAACCCAGCCAAAGTCAGCCAAAAACTTACCAAAAAATCAGCCTTACTTTGGTTGTGTTAGAAGCATCTCTTCAAGATCATTTTAAGGTTTTTTTCGGTAAGGTTCTAGAACCAATCTTTGTGGTTTTATTGATTTTTCTTTTGGTTTGTTGATAAAAGTAAATTTTGTGTTTCTTCTAGCCAAAGGCCAAACCCCTTGTTTTTACTAAGGACCACACGTTTTGGTCACCCACCCCTTGGTTCGGATTATGCTTAGTTCATAGCACACAAGGTAAAAACCGAAACCCTATTTGAGGTTTATTTTTGTTTAAGTTTTGATCAAGGAAATTTATGTGTATTTATTTGAGCAATGGGCTGTAATAATCTTTATTTTGAGCCCTTAGTATTTTATTTTTTTATTTATATGGTTGTGTAGTTATGGTTTAAGTTTTTGTGGATGGATATGTAAATGTACGTTTTAGGGTTGGCTGGACACCAACCTGTCTTAGTTTTTAGGCCACAGTTTTGGCCATTTTCAAACATGTTATGGTCTAATTTTGGGATTTGGTAAAACATAAAGTTTTAAGAAAATTACGTTACGGTCATTTTTACGTGAAATAGCTTCTGGCCAAAAATGACACTAAAATAGGTTTTCTGAGCAGTTTTTAACCGAAGCTAAAAATTGGGACTGAAATCCAGAGCAACAGCTCGGATTTTTATAAAAATGACCAACTTAGAGTCCGAACCAGACCTCGGACTCAACATAAAAATTTTAGATCTCATCGAAACCTTTAAGATGACCTGTGCAAGTTTTAAAAATTTGATCATTTCGGACCCCAAACAGAGCAGTTTTAAAACAAGCATAAAACTGAAATTTTTCTAAAATTGGGTAAGAGTTTAGCCACGGGTTTGATGAGTTTAGGACCCGTTAGAGATTAAACCGAGCTTCGAGATGAACATGAGAGTTGTTCATCTCATCGAGGACTAAAAGTTTCATGTTTGCTAATTTCATAAATTAAATTGTTTTGAACAAGTTTTAAAACAGTTTCAGTAAAATAGTTCAAGAACCACTTTTAAATATGAACACCAAAATGTGTTCTTTCCCTTTCAAAATGGAAAAATGGTTTTGATAAAAAACCCCCACCTTCCAATGGGGTGATATGGAGACGGTTTCAAGGAGCATAGTTTTTCCCTAAAATTTTATAAGATTTCTAAAACAGCTTTCTTAAAAATAAATAAAACGGTAGACTGATTGGTGACTACACCAAATGCGCAAAATAACTCGGTAGGCTACATAGTCAACGATACACGAGGTAACCGGTCAGTTAACTAATCGGTTAACCAGTCAAGGACAGAGTTTGAACGATATGGTGAGAGACAATGATTAATTTGTCAAGTAGACGAATTAATCAAGCACGATTAGAAATTAGATACCAAATTCCCAAAATAAGATCAGTTGGGTACCGATAGGCATCAGTACCATACAATAATAAAATTTATGGGCACTAACAATAGTAGTGACCTAAGAGCAACGTTAATTAATTTATTGGGTAAATAAATTAATTAACCACGATTAGAGAATCAAAACTCACCAAAAAGAGAGCAAGTTAGTATCGATGGCAATTGGTAATGTAAGTTAATAGCTGCTTTAGTCACTAACGGTATTAGTGACTCAGCGATGAGTATTGATGGAATACGTTATGATGACAGGTAGATACTTGTAATTTGACAAGGGCGAGAGTACAAGTTTTACCTACAGATTAGTTAAGTACAACTCCACCTGCAACATGAGCAAAAATGAGTTTAAAGTGTTATTTTTACTTTATGTTAAGTATGCAAATTGTGTTAATGATGGTTGCATAGCACAATATGTTCATAATCGTGTAGATTGATGAACAGTATAAGTTAGATACCATTACATCCCTATCGCGTAAGATTAGGGGATAGCCTAGTAGAGCTCATGGCATAACAGACAAGATTCTAGAATTAGGTAATAAAATTAAGGTGTCGGTATAACGGGTGCAAGGCCCACAACTTATATCGGGTGCAAGGCCCATAATACTTATGCAAATATCGGGCGCAAAGCCCACGAGCACAAGGCTCACTATGATCATAGGCGTTCTCAATGATCCACGCGCAGTTTGGTACTAACACCAGAGCCCGTCAGATAAGGAAAGATAATGAATAATGAAGTATAATATGAGCATAATCAGTTCATGCATTGTTCACAATATGCCTTAGTTATAGTTATAGTATGCTTCCAGCTATAGTTGGTATGCATTCATTTATATGATGTTTTTGTTATGCATTCAGTTATGTGATGTTTCAGTTATATATTCAGTTATGTGTGATACTTTGGATTTGTATCCAGTATGTGGAATGTTTCAGTGCATGATACATGTTGTGTGTACATGACATGCTTATACATTTTGAGTATGACTTATATTTTGAACACGTTTTGCGGATAGAACGTTGTACTTACTAAACGTAAATCTCACAATGTGTGTATTCATACTATAGGTAATCGACCTATGGCCTAGACTCCGATGGACGGTGACGGCGGCAGAGGTGGATGTGAGGGTGAGGTTGTCGATACCACCGCCAATGTTGACTTTCGCACAATATTAAACAAACATTTTATTTTTGAGTAGTAACCAGTTAGACCTTTATGTTGAACTTTATTTGTTTTAGACCTTTATGTTTGTAAAGTATATGTATGCATGTAAATAGTAGAACGTACGTGTATATATATATATCCAATAAAATTATGGTATCAAAGTAAGTAAGTTTGAGTAATAGATTTCAAGTAAGTTAAGTATCAGCAAGTTTTAAGTGAGGTCCGAGCCACTCAAGATCTGGGCTATCACATTTGTTTCCCGTTGGATATTCCAACATGCTTAATGCATTCCTTTAAAGCTTAACTTCAACCTCGTATTTCAGGATCTTGCATGACAAAACCAGTTCTTGTTCTTACAACAAACTTTATTTGTAAGAAGTCAACAATTATCATTAGGTAAATGTTATTAAAAATGGTCAGAGATTTGCATGTCCATCTCCAAATATTCCCTCAAAATCCAAACATGAAGAAATTGAGAAGATGCAAGACTAAAATCACTGAGACAACAGAAAAAATTTGAATGTTCATAAAATTTAGATTAAAGAATATAGAAAATCAATAGACCTGACAAGGTTTTCTCTTTACAAACGATGCATACTTTGTTACTGACTCTAATTCACTCTTAAATAATCCCTAGTAATAGCATGGCCACAGGTCAATAATACCTTCAAACATCAGCTATGGTGAACATGAATAGTTGCAACCATCCATCAAACATGGTGACATGATGGATATGCAGGCTAGCCTAGGGATGCCATAATGCTGCAACATCATCAACAACAGCCACAGGGGAATGCATGAGAGGTCCGCATTTATTACTCCAAACACAGGCTATCATTATAACTACACTACCTATTATCCAGCTCCACACTCATCGTCATATATGCTAAGCTTAACTATATGGTAGTGAGAAATGCCTTTGCTGCATATGTATTCAAAAATGAGTTCACAGATGACTGAACCTGCTCAACTAAGTTGTGTTTTGGTGTTTGTGTACATTTGCTCGATGTCCCTCATCCACTTTGCTCTTCTTCTTCTTTAAAATCCAAAAAAAAAAGTAAATAAATAAATACCCAATTGAGAATTAAAAGAGAGTATAAATATAAAATGAAAAATGATCTGAAAGTAAAGGAATTGAAATGGGACATGGGCAAAAGAGTACATAAGACAGATACTGAGTGAGAACAGTGGATCATCACCTCAACAAATCTTATTTGTAACTCACAAGCCTCGAAAGTTACAAACAAAGAAAGCTCAACAGATCTTATAACTTAGGGTCCAATATATAACAACCAAGGGAAAATAGTTTCATTTCAAACTTGAACCACTTTAAAGTGGAATGAAAAACACTAACAGTAGCACTATTTAAGAAAAATACAACAAACTGTTAGGAAATGCCCTAAGCATTAGAGACATTTTGATGTATTTATTTTGAATTGGATAATAAAATTATAGATATAGAGGTTATTCATTACATTGCTATCTGTCCTCATTTTATTTACATGTTAAAGTAAATATAAGCAAATATGGCTCCCTGACTGCTTGTGTTAAAACTATTAGAACATTGCATGCAATGGACTTTTGTATACGAGAAGATAATGTTCTAAAGTAAGCGGTCTAAACTATGGTCTATAGTCTATCGGGTTAGACCGAGCATCTAACTCATGTTAAGACTATTATATTATCTAAAGCCTTGGATGGGACAGTTTGTCTTGACTGTCTGGAGCTGGACTCCTAAGTAGAGACAAAGATATGTTACTTGGTGGTGACATATTAGACTGGGACTAAAGCGTGATTGATCTATGAAGTCCGCTTTGAGTGGATCGATCTGCTTTTGACGTTCATTGTGCAGTAACCTTAATCCTGAGTAGATGGACAGCTTCATGTATATGACTTGTGTACTTTGATGTTCCAATGGCTAAAGTGTCTCAGAGGTAGTAAGCTTATAGGCTGGTTCGTTGGGTGCATGACTTGTATACGATGAAGGGTTCGTTTACAGATATCGAAATCATAGCTCTAATGAGGAGTTAAAGGTATCCTCTTAAAGGCATTATACTGAATGTGAAAATGGACAAGGCCTTGGGTCGTCTGCTGGGTGGATGACTTCTTATTCACATATGGTGAATAATTATTTTCTTTATTCGGTAGTATAATGGAACTTTAAGATAGCCTGATCAGTAGGATTAAACGAACTTTGGCCTAAGGTTGATCATGGATATCATATAAGGGTTCTGCATACATGACAAGGTCATTGGATGATAGCTTGTCACAGGCTTACGTAATACGGTATATAAATGGGAGTTCAGTTTCAGGTTTATAGTGGTGCGACTCTGAAATTAGTGATCATATGATTGAGTTGTTCAGTAAAGAATGATGATCATATGGATTTGCAGGAGCCCAATTATATACGTCCAATTGGTCCTTCTACTAGCTCCACATAATTCCTTAACGTTTTGCAAAATTGATTTGTGTATCTATTGGCTAGTTTGTTATGCATGGACGGTGTTGACATAAGATTAGGATGGTCAGCAAGATTCTCTTCGGTTGGATTCAGATTTTGTTTTGGATAAAAGAGTACACAATTATTTGAACTCCAAATAAAGTTGCCATGATTTTATTTGAGATTGGATTGGAGTTGTAGAAAATTATCCATGAGAACAAGAATTTGAAATACAACTGTTTAGTGGATTTTGATATTTAAATTTTGAATTTTGAATTTGAAATTTGAATTTGTAATTTAAATTTGAAATTCAAATTTGAAATTTGAATTTGAAATTTAAATTTGAAATTTGAATTTGAAATTTGAAATTCAAATTTTGAATCACAGTCCAAGTAGGATTTGAATTTGTTGTGATAAATCCACAAGGAATGAAATTCGAATTTGAGTTGGATATGGAGAGGAAAATCTTATTAGAATCCTACTTAAATTTTGAATCCAAATCCTAACAATAATGGTCGAAAATTTTGAGGATTATCCTCATGCAATTTTTAGATTTTTTGTGGATAAGGTTCAGGGAAAAATTCAAATTTCAATCCCAATTGAATTTGGATTCTCTCCTCCCTAATTATGGCCGAAAAATTGAGGAAGATTTCCTAGGAGATTTTCGGTTATTTTAGATAAGGATGAGATAAGATTCAAGTTTGAAAATCCTAGTGGAATTTTGATTCTTCCCTTATCTTAAAGTGGCCGAAAATATTTGGTGAAGATCCTCTAGGATTTTCGAATTTTTTGGTTGATAAAGGGAGATAAAATTCTAGTTAAAATCTTGTTTAGATTTAAATTAGATAATCCTAAGTTGGCCGAAAATTTGTTGAGATTTTCCCCTTGGAAAATTCAGATTTTTTGGTTGTGGATAAGGGAGAATATCTTCTCCTAATTCAATTCGAATTTAGAGAATCATGTGACAACCGGGAAATTCAGGCATTCTCGGAAGAAAATATACAAATGTATGTATATAACAATTTATACTATTTAAATAGTGAAATAAATAAATTTAGATTGTTCAGAATGTATTAAAATGTTCTAACAATACTAACGAGTAAGAATTCAGTGTTGATAAAATTCACTGAATTGAAATGAGTGGAACGGTGCCAAAAACGGCATTGAAAACCCTAACCGGTGCATTATGGTGCACTAAAAGATGAAAAACTTCCAGGATTGATTTTGATCAAACGAAAGCAGTATAAATTGATCCAACTGCACTAGAGACCTTAGGAACCCGCCGAGACGATTTTAGGAAAATTTCAGCTCAAACCGATATTGGTCAAAAAGTAGTCGAATTAATGCAAATAGTAAAGTCAAAGTCAATGTTTTACTTTACATTTATGACATCATAAAGCCATTTATTAAATGTGAAAAATTTGGTGGTTGGTGGCATTAATGGGCAAGATTGATTTGCTTTTTGATCTAAATGCCAAGATTTGGCCAAAATTCCACCCATTTTATTTTTGAAAAATGGTGGAAAGAATTAGCAAGAGTGGTGTCAAACTCTCATTGGCTAATTAAGGGTGACTCATGCCAAATTAGCCAAATTAATACGGCTTCCTTAACCAAAAAGGTTCGGCCATTTTGAAGCGAAAAACCCGTAGCTTATTCAAAGCCAAAACAAAGAAGAAAAAATTTTTCTAAGTGTCCAAGAGAGCAAGCCGTGAGCAACCAAGAGGAACCAAGCCAAATATTCAAGTTTTCTTCACAAAAGTGGTATCAAACTCTTCACTGAAGTTAAGGGAAGCAAGAAAGCAAGGTAACCATCTTTGGTTTGAAAATTTTCTTGCTTTTTCATTGAAAAATCCGTGGGTTAAATAGTGTGAAGGATGAGAAATTTTGTGGTTTGTTTTGGTTGATTTGGTGCTTGGGTTTTGTTAATGGTTTGATTAGAAGTAAAACCATGCATTTTATCTAAAGAAAAACAAAGTTTTGGTTGGTTTTTCAAGGGTAAAACCGTGGGTTACCTTGTGTATTTGATGATGGATTGTTGTTGTTTAAGTGTTGTAATGCTTTAAATCATGTTTTGGTTAAATGGAAAGCATGATTTGTATGGTTATAAAGCTTGGAAAAAAATTTGGTATCAAATTTCCCTAATATGGCCGTGGGGTGTAATTAGGGTTTGGTGAACATTTTTGCATGATTAACTTGAGGATTGGATAGTTAAAATCATGCATTTAATTATGAAAATGATGGTCATGTGGTTGAAAGCATGAAACAAAAATTTGGTGCATGTTTTACCTAAAATGGCCGTGGGGTATGAATAGTTAAAAACCCTAAGAATTGTGTTGTAAAATGCATGGAAAATGGCTTGAAAATGTGCTAGGTAACGGCCTTTGAATAGCCTAAAATTTGGTAGAAAGCTTGAAAATTTTTGGCTAGGTTTTGGATAGGAAAACCGTGGCTAAAACTAAGGGTAAAATTGAAAGAATTTTTTTAATTGTGGTTCAAAATGTGAATTGGAAAATGTGTGAGCTTTTATGTAAAAGTTTGGGAAACTTTTACATAAAATAGGACTTTGGTATAGTACGTGGCAGGTACATATGGTTCGAGGCGTACCTAACGCCAGTAGCCTTAAATTTACGCCGAAATGCTGTCGAAATTTCGAAAACAGCATTTGGGGTAAAAAGGGAATTAAAAATAAAAGTTTAGGGTCGGGTCAGAAACCCGAGTCCCTAAAGGAAAATTGAATAAGGAAAACCTAAGGGGTGGTTCGTGAATAGTAATCTGTCCTCTTAAAAATGTAAAACGCGAGTGAAACTAAAAAACCAACCCTGAGGGGGGGCGTTTTTGGGAAACGAAGTAAAGATCCGAGTCGGGTACAGAAAATCCGAGCCTCGGAGACCTACATCGGGAAAGTCTAGATGAACGTTTTAAATACCAGTAAAACGTCCATTTGAGGTTCCGAAACGATAGAAAATCATTAAACCGACGTAAGGGTCGGAATAGTACTTCCCGAGGGTCGAGAAGGTGAAAAATGGAAATAAAATAGAAACGAACCGGGTAATGAATAGAAAAGAGTAAGAAAAGTTCCTGAGAGCCAAAAGTGCGGTCTGGATCAAGAAAATTCCGTCAGGGGCATAATTGTAATTTTACCAAAATATAGAGGTAAAATCATAATTTTGTAAAAGTTGAGAAAAATGGGGAAAATGATAAATAAAGCCTACAAATTTATAAATAGGTTTTATTTAAGCTTTTTAATAAAAAAATAAAAAGCTATAAATAGAAATGAAATTAACAGACAAGGTTTTGTCTGTAGGATCCCAAAATCGACCCACAAGGAGAGCGATTAAAGATCCAGGAGGAAAAAAGAGAAGAAACAGATAAGGTAAGTTCAGACATTTACCTGTCTACAACATGTAGCATTATTATTGCTAACTTTGATGTACTAACTATAAGTTAGGTACATATGTGCTACAGGCACTATTATAAAATAGAGAGAGAGACGAAATGTGCTACGGGCACTATTGAAAATGGGACACATAATAATTGTGCTTCGGGCACTAGAGCGAAGTTAATGAAACTCACTCACGTGAAATTAAAATGTGAACCATTCCTAACCACGGGGCAATATGAAGTCACCAGGTTAGAACTTTAAAAAGTCGGTAATGAAACCACTTTTGGTGTACCAGCCTTCCGTACAGGGAGGTAAACTTTGCCTTCGGGGCTATGATGATGAGATTAAGGCTATGGAGGTCAGCACTAATGTACCGCTCCCAGTCATGCACACTAAAATGGTACTGCCAACCTGAGCTCAAAACCGGAACATAATTAAAGATAATTACCTAAAACTGAAACTATGCCATAATTGAGCATAAGACAGTTTCGTGAGAGTACTAACATCGTGGTTGATGTACCATTGATATACTGTGTTGTAGTCAAAATTACTATTCATGATAAATAGTACTATTCATAGAAATTCTATTTCTTGCATGTTTAAACTTACTGAGCTTGCAGCTCACCATTTTTGCTTATGTTGCAGGTAAGCAACTAGCTCAGTAGCTTTGTATGGTTGGATGGCGGACGGGATAGCGAGTGTCAAATGGGATAGGAGGCCAAGGAATATGGTCCTGCCAGAGTCTTTCCACTGAGCGTTAAACAAAGAAAGGAAAAAGAAATAGTTCTTCTGTAATATTATATATTTTACGAAAGTACTGTATTATGTAAATTACTTTGTACTTGTAAACAAAGTGATTAGTGGATAATGTTTTACATGATGTTTTAAAAAAAAAATTTCCCCAAAAACGTCATGGTTTAAAGAGAAATAGATTAGCTGGCGACTCATGAGAGTACAATCTATCGCATTTAGTTATGAAGCTTAACTGTAATAGTATTGTATGATCTCTACGAAGGGCGGGCCGCCACAGTTGGTATCAGAGCGGATTTACGATTGGTCTGGTTTAGATTACTGACTGTCGCCACAGTTGGTATATCAGAGCAGTGTTCACCATATCCTGATTTGACACTTCGCGCATCCTGCACCGCAATCCAAGTAAGTAGTTTATTTAAGTTTAGTTAATTATTTTTTTATGTGAAAATAATTATCTTATAGGTAGCAAGATGACCAGACCTCCTTATGCGAGATCACTGCTACCACGACCAAGAGGGGTGTTACGGGTATGGACGAGACCTATTGTGAGGCCGTTTATTTCCCAACGTCCGGTACTTAGACCCCCAGTGCTCGAGAGACCTCCAGCACTAGCACCAGCTCCTGTAGATGTAGAACAGCCTCGACTGGTACTTCATCCACCTGTAGTAGTAGACATTCCAGTTGGTGGTGGTGTGGCGGCCCGCCCCTCGTAGAGATCATACAACACTATTACAGTTGAGCTTTATCGCTAACTGCGATAGATTGTACTCTCATCGGTCGCCGGCTTATCTCTCTCTATTTTTAAATCATGACGTTTTTTGGGAAAATTTTTTTTTTCTCTTTAAACATTATGTAAACATTTCCCACTATTTACTTTGTTGGCAAGTACAAAGTAATTTACATATTACAGTACTTTCGTAAATATATAATATTACAAAAGACTGTTTCTTTTTTTTTTTCCTTCCCTTTTTATCGCTCAGCGGAAAGACTCTGGCAGGACCATATCCGTCGCCCAGTTATCCGATATGACACGTGCCATCCCGTCCGCATCCAGTCAAACAAGCTACTGAGCTGGTTGCTTACCTGTAACATTAGCAAAAATGGTGAGCTACAGGCTCAGTAAGTTCAAACATGCAAGAAATAAAATTTCTATGAATAGTACTATTCATCGTAAATAGTATATTTGACCATTATTCATACGTGAATAGTAACTTTGACTACAACACCGTGTCACAACAATACATCTACCGCGATGTTAGTACTCTCACTAAACTGTCTTATGCTCAATTATGGCATAGTTTCAGTTTTAGGTAATTATCTTTGCTTATGTTCTGGTTTTGAGCTCAGGTTGGCAGTACCATTTAAGTGCGCGTGACTGGGAGCGGTACATTAGTGCTGACCTCCACAGCCTTAATCTCATAGCCTCGAAGGCAAAATTATACATGACTGAGAGCGGTACATCAGTGCTGACCTCCACAGCCTTATTCTCATAGCCCCGATGTGACGCCCCGTGCCCTCAGCGGCCCGGACCGTCACTGTAAACTCTATTACTTATACTTCTTCTTTAAAACCTTTACTTAAACTTGCTGAATTTAATACCATAAATTTAGAGGGAAATTTTTTTTTTTATATACGCGTATGTATTTACTATTCACGTACACATACTATTAAAATGCGGAATTTGAAAAACATAAGGATTTCAATTATACATACATAATTATATACTTGTTTATCTGATTACTATTCACCAGATACTATTTAAATATACTACTCGTACATATACTGTTTACTGTTCTAAAATACCGTTTAACCTTTACTATTCAAAATACTATTTAACTGTCACCATTCAAAATATTATTTACTCATACTGTGCGGAAGAATACTCGCGGTGTATCCATAACCTCATCCTCACATCCACCTCCGCCGCCATCATCGCCCCTTGGTGTTTGCGCTATAGGAAGCTTACCTACAGCATGAACACACTCCGTGAGCTTTACGCCCAGTAAGTACAACATGTTAACCGCAAAACATGTTTAAAATATAGCACATACTTAAAATCCTAAGCATGACATATATCACTTAATAAATCACATACCATTTAAGCATATCACATATCAGCTCATATATCATGTCATCACATAACATGTCATAACACTGAATATAAAACTTCACATACTTTATGCATAACAGGAGCATCGTGTACTGTATGCACTCTACTGAAAAAGAAAGCATAGCGAACTATAACTAATGCATGGTCCGGTTATGTTCATTTATGCTTCAAACTTCTCTTTTCTTTTCTTGTCTATTTAGGGCCCATGTGTCAGTACCGTGTGCGCGCAGACCAACGGTAACTCCCAAGGTCAACTAATGCCGAAGAGTCATCAACTGATACTCAACTTTTGGCCTTAACTTTCTTTAACTGGAAACCCCTTCGACTGAAGGAGCCGGTACGAAACACCTATTTATTTCTATCTTGTTTAACTGTTCTAGCCATATGCTTCTCTAAGTTGTCCCCAATCCTACGCGGTAGGGATCTATGGCCTCTATCTTGTTCTTTCATCAATCTACTCGATTGTGAAACTATATGCTCTTATGTATGCTGTGCAGCATCGTGTGCAAGATACATACTTAAAATACTGGAAAAGCATCATTTTAAATTCATTTTATCCATACTGTAGGCAGAGTTGTACTTACCTGTTATCAGACAGTTTATACTCTGGCCTTCGTCACAATACAGGTACCTCCCTGTAATCATAATACATTTCGTTAACATTTACTCTTAGGTCATTGTGGTCATTAGTAACTAATAAAAATTCTCGTTATGTGGTATCGATCCTTATAGGTACTAATTGCCCTTCTCTTAATAATTTAATTTTCTAATCATTGTTAATTAATTTATTTGCTCAATAAATTAATTAGCATCGCTCTTAGGTCACTCTATCGATAGGAATTAATAAAACTATCGTTGTGTGATACCGATGCCTATCGGTACCTAACTGCTCTACTTTGGGAAATTTGATATCTAATTTTTAATCGTGCTTGATTAATTTGTCTACTTGACAAATTAATCACTGTCTCTCACTATCCCATTCCGACTTGGTCCTTGACTGGCTAACCGACCAGTCAACTGACTAAATACCTCCCGTATGACCATTTAGCCTGTCGGGTTACCGTTACCGATGTAATCGCCCCAAATTTTATACTTAGATCACACCCGTCCCTCGGGTGGCACTATTCTGATCTAGGGGTCGTTTTCTTACATTTCAAGATTTCTAATTGGGCGGTTCACTAATCTTGTAAACGTCCGTCCTTCTTTCCTGGACCTCGGTCATCGAGGGGGCTCGGGTTTCCATCCCGATCACATTCTCACCCCTCGTTTCCTAAAATACCCCTTTGTGTCGTTTTAGAAATTTCGACAGCATTTCCGCTTAATTTTTGGGTTTTCGGCGTTTAGGAAACGCCTCAAAACCATCTAACCTATTCTAACCTGTCACGTACTAAACCAGAGGCCTAATTTTTACGTAAAAGCTCCGCTTTTTACGTAAAAATATTCACATTTCCTCACATTCTCTTTTTCGACTAGTTGAGACTACTCAACACGGCCATGTCTTTGAAACACATTCATCTATCTGAGCAATACACAGCCTCTTACACGGCCGTGTGTTTGACCGTGTTACACTACATGGCTATGTACACTCACACGGCTACTAACAGATACACAGTTCGAATGGCATACGGTCACTCACACGGCCGTATACCTGACTGTGTTACTTAAATTTGCACTAAAAGGCATTAAATTATGTTCATTTTATTCCTTAATGACTTATTACAAGTAAGTAGGTGCCATGAAAATGGCGGTCATTACAACCTACCCCCCTTACAAAATTTTCGTCCTCGAAAATTAGAATAATTCCGGGAAGTCTCTTCTCATGTCTTCTTCCCATTCTCATGTGGCTTCCTCAACACTATGATTCCGCCACAACACTTTTACTAGCGGTGTACTTCATTCCTAAGTGCTTTCTCCTTTCTAACTAAGATCCGCACGAGTCTCTCCTCGTACGTCGGATCAGCGTATACTACAACGGATTCTTGGCTAAGAACATGGGAGCTGTCTGGCACGTACTTTTTCAGCATCAAGACGTGAAAGACATTGTGCACTGTAACTAACTCGGGAGGAAGCGTTAGTCTATAAGCCACCTTCCCGACTTTCTCTATTATCTCGAGGGTCTTATGTACCTAGGACGGAGCTTTCCTTTCTTTTCGAAATGCACCACCCCTTTCATGGGTGCCGCCTTGATAAAGACCAAGTCTCTTACTTGAAACTCAAGGGGTCTATAGCGCTTATCGTCAAAATTTTTCTGTCGACTGTGCACTGTATCTTACGTTTTTCGTATCAGCTTCACGTCTGCCATGGTATTCTTGATGATGTCTGAGCTAACTAGCCGTTTCTCTCCGGTTTCGTACTAATGAGCCAGGGATCTACATTCCCTTCCACCGAGTAGCTAACTTTCATTGCTAAAAATCTAACTGATTTCATCAGTCTTTCTACAATCACCCAGATTGTGTCATTATCGTTTGACGTCTTCGGCAATCCGATTACGAAATTCATCGTAATCTGGTCCCATTTCCACTCGGGTAACTTAATTTCCTACGATTATCCTGCTGAGCACTGGTGATCTACCTTAACCTTCTGGCACGTAAGGCATCTGATAACGAACTCGACAATGTCATTCTTCATTTCAGGCCACCAAAAGCTTTCCTTCAGGTACTTGTACATCTTATTCGCTATCGGATGTACGGAATATGACGTCTCGTAAGGTTCCAAAAGGATTCGCTTCTTGAGTTCTTCATCTTTCAGAACACACACTCTATCTCTGTAGTAGAGTACGTCATCCTTAAGGATCTTAAACTCTGAACCCTTGTCCTCTATAGCTCCCTTTCTGGACTTGAGCAGGGACAATTCGAAGCCTTGACCGATCTTGATCTCTTCTTGGAGCATCGATTGGAGGGTCATGTCAGACAATCTCCCTATCAAAATCTTGATCTCGCTGTCGCAAGCTCCTTTGTAGCGCTCCTGACAAGGCACTAATATTCATAGGCATAGTAATATGCTTCTGACTCTACGCATTAACCACTTTATTGGCTTTCCCCGGATGGTATAAGATCTCACGGTCATAATCCTTACCAACTCTAGCCATCTACGCTGCCTCATGTTGAGCTCTTTCTGCGTGAAGATACATTTGAGGCTCTAATGGTCGATGTAAATCTCGCACTTGACTCCGTACAGGTAGTGCCTCCATGCTTTTATCGTAAAAACTATCGCTACTAGCTCCAGATCACGCGTTGGGTAGCTCTTCTCAAGGTTTTTGAGTTGTCGTGAAGCATACGTGACTACTCTACCACTCTGCATCAACACAGTTTCCAACTTGGTTTTAGATGCGGCGCTATAAATCATGAAGTTTCCCTAACCAACATTTGAAATGGTTAGCATTGGAGTGCTTATGAGTCTTCATTTCAACTCTTGAAAGCTTTCCCCACACTTGTCGATTCACTTATACCTCTTTCCCTTCTTGGTGAGCACTGTGAGCGAAGCAGCTAACTTTGAGTAGCCTTCGACTAAGTGTAGGTAACATCCTGTTAGTTTAAAGAAACTGTGAATTCCCGTTACGTTCCTCTGAGCTGGCCACGCGCTAACTGCATCAATTTTCATCGGGTCCACAGATACTCCTTCCTTGGGGACTACGTGGCCTAGGAAATGCACCTTCTCCAGCCAAAACTCGTACTTGGAGAACTTGGTGTATAACTGATGGTCCTGTTGCATGCATAAAATGATAATTAAGTGCTCTTCATGCTCTTCCTTCGTCTTAGAGTGTATAAGTATGTCATAAATGAACACAATGACAAACTTATCCAAATAGTCCTTGAACATGTGGTTCATCCGGTTCATGAAAGTTGCTGGTGCGTCCGTTAATCTAAGCGACAAGAACAGAAACTCGTAATGTCCGTACCGCATTTGAAAGGCTATTTTGGGTACATCTTCTTTCCTGATTCATAGTTGATGGTACCCTGAACGTAGATCAATCTTCGAGAACATTGCAGCGTCTCAGAGCTAATCAAATAGATCGTCAACTCGCGGCAACAGATGCTTGTTCTTAATCGTAATCCTGTTCAACGCTCTGTAGTCGATGCACATTCTCAGTGGTCTATCTTTCTTCTTCACGAATGGTATGGGTGCTCTCCAGGGTGAATAGCTCTGTCGCACGAATCCCTTATCTATTTAGTCCTTTAGCTGGGCTTGGAGATCCTTTAGCTCTGTAGGGCCTATTCCGTAGGGGGCCTCAAAGATGTGGCGGATTCTAGTAGACGCTCAGTCTCGAACGAGATCCTGCGCTCTGGTTGGAGTCCTGCAAGATCTTCTGGAAATATCTCCATGAATTCCCTGACTATCGGTACGTTGTCGGGTCCTATCTCTATTCCTTGAGTCTTATCTGCTACGTATATTAGGAAGTCCGTGCATCCACTGGATAGCATCTCGCGAGCCTTCACTGCTGATATCATCGTCTTAGGTTGCTCTGGCGACAAACCCTTGTAGATGAACTTTTTGCATCCGATTGGTTCGAAAACGATTTTCCGCCTTCAACAGTTTATGACAACGTTGTGTCCTAAGCTTTTTTTTTTTTTTTGGCAAAATCTGATGATCCAACGAATGGGTGGCTCCAGAATCAAGTAGAACTAACACATCAAAGTTGGCGATAAAAGCAGGCCTGTCACCATTGTAGAAGTTACAGCTTCAACGTCACTCCCCGTGTAAGCATAGATTCTCCCTTAGCTGTCTGAAGCTTTCAGCATACCTTGTGTGATTGAAGGGTCTTCGATCCTGGTCTGGTTGGTGTGAAGTTGATTATTCCCAGTGCGGGGTTGATTCTGTCGATTCTGCAGGTTGGAGTGGCAATTTTTTTTTTTGGCATAGTGGCCTTCCTTGCCACAGATGAAACAACCACTTGCTCTCTGCTTGCATTCTCCTGGGTGCCTCTTTCCGCATCTCGTGCACGTCTGGTATTGGCTGTCATTCCTTCCTGGTCGTCTCTCTTCTGGGGAAATTCTTCTGTGAATCTTGATTGCCTTAATTCCCCTTTTCTCTTGTTGTTGTTATGGGAATGCCTACTATTCTAGTCGGTTCCCATGTTCTGCCCTCTGTATTGTGACTCGGGGTTCTGCTTCTCCTGAGCCTGCTCGGCTTGCATTTTCTCCTCCTTTCATGCTTTAAAATTCTACGCCTTTTACTCCTTATCATGAACCGATCAGTACTCAGCTCAGATAGTCTTGCTGACACATTCTGTTAGGGTCGCTGGTCCGTGGCTTCCGCTACAGACCTAAACTGTGATTTCCGTTCTGAACATCTTCAGCATTCGTCTGACTCTCTCCTTTTGGTCGGTACCAAATCTGGACAAAGTTGAGCCAACTGCTCGAACTTCTTGACTGCCTCCATAATAGTCATACTACCTTGGTGCAGGTTGTCGAACTCGTCTTACTGCGCTACTAGTGCTTCCTCGTTGAAGTACATCACCTTGAATTCCTCAATGAAATCGCTCCAGCTCATCTCTCTGATATTCTTCCTAATGGTTACCATCTTCCACCACTAACGCGCCTCATTGCGCAGGGTGAAGGGTGCATACATCACTTTCTCTCTCTATCTATTAACCCTATAAAATCCAAGATTACTTGGATATCCGTTAGCCAATCATCGGCCTCTATAGGGTTGGTGATTCCTAAGAATTCTAACGCTTTCATGCGTCGGAATCTCTCATACAAGTCGCCCTCCCTAGGGATTGGCAAAAAAACAATTGCTGCTATGAGAGTAGCCATTACTATAGGCGCTAGTGCCTCTTGGGCTGGAGGAACTGCTTGTTCCCTCAGAGTTTCTGGGGCTGCTAGAGCCTCCTGTGCTAGCATCTTTATTGACTGTGGTGCCGGGGTTGCTGGCCCAGGGGTTCCCTAAGCTGGTTTAGCTCCCGCTGCTGGTTCTCCATCATCTCTCGCATGGCTGCGATCTGTGCTATCAACTCATCCTTTCGGGATGCTGGGTTTAACTAAGCTCTCGTTCTTACTATGTTTTCCTATGTAACCCTATCGTACAGCGGGAAAGGAAAATATGTCCCTTAAATTCTGTACTTGGGATTCGTATCACATATCATTTTCTTTCTTACTTAACAATCTTATTTAAACATTATGGATATAAATATACACACTATATCCATCTTTCTTTCTCTCATACTGTGATGTTCAATATAATTGCCGCATTGTATTAGGACATCGTCTGAGTGCTAGGATTCGTCCTGCATTTTCTGTCATATCATACTCACACTGTGGAAAAAAATTTATATCTGGCCCCTAGGGCAAAGCTTTACTACTTATCTCATAATATATTTCACATAATATATATACATATATTCAAGATTCTAGTTCAGCGGGAATGACACACACTTCCCCTATACGATCCCAACAAGTACATTGTGCTACAACTGACGGGGGAGAGCTGCTGCTTCCTTCTATATATTTTCATAACTGACATTCCCGCAGAAGGGTTACTACTATTGGAAGGACAATCCTGATTCAGTATCAGGCATCTCCTCATCGTCACTATCGCTAAGTGAGTTTTCCTCTGGGTTCTCCTTTCCCTCATCGTCAAGATGGACGTCGGAAAGAGTCTCATTATCTTCCTCCTTCATGGGGTGTTTGGGAGACATACGGGTTAGTTCGGGATTCTCCATCGGCTCCCTATTGCCCTCGTGTACTTTTGGCTAGTGTTCGGCCATGAACTCTTCATCGGCCAGTTGGGGTGCTGGTTCTACCGGGTCACCCTCCATAATGGTGGCTGCTATAATGCCTTGGGCTTGTGCAGGGTTCCCGGGGTTGAGCACTTTTCTCTCGACGTTCACTATCTCCTTGATAAGGCTTGCTAGTCCTGCTTGATCGCTCTTCTAATTCTGTTTGGCAAGGTCTCTTTCTCTCTTTGGGTCTTCTCCTATCTTGATCCACTTTTGTCTCGGCATGTATTGTAGAAGTCCACATCGGTTCCTTGTAGTGAACAGCATACGTTAGAATTGTATCGCCGGACATCAGCTGCAGTCTTTCAGTCCGATGAACAAATTCTCGTATATCCATAACTCTAGAGAACTTAGGCGGTTTCACTCCCTGCTTGCCCATAGAGAAAAACTGGGGTTGATGCTGGACTGCTCTCAGAGATTAGCTCTATCGTGGTATGGCGAAACTCGACACAGTTAAGAGCTCATCCTGGTCATAAGGATCCCGATACACATGAGAGTATCTTCCTGAGAGATATCAATAGCCAACAGGACTCAATTATCTTGATCAATGACGTACAATAAGGGAATCACTTTGATAACATGAAACCAGTCCTGACATTCTCATGGAGTGCAGGAGTACTGTTTACCACTCGAAACTTAGTGGACAACTAGCCCTGAAGATCGATACAACTCCGGCAGCAATCCATGTTCTTTCTCTGAGTAGTTCTCTAGCACTGCACGGTCGTGATTTTCGTATAATGATCTCAACATCTCTTCGTCTTATCCTCACCATCATAGGTTTCGTCATCTCATTACTATAAAATGTTATCTTCAATAGATAAACATTTACCGACTAAAAATAAAACTAACTTACTTGGACAGATGAGGCAGGCATGCGGCGATGTGAGGTAGGATGGCAGGAAACTGCTCTGATACCAACTGTGAAGGCTCGCGAGATGCTATCCAGTGGATGCACGGACTTCCTAGGATACGTAGCAGATAAGACTCAAGGAATAGAGATAGGACCTGACAACGTACCGATAGTCAGGGAATTCATGGAGATATTTCCAGAAGATCTTGCAGGACTCCAACCAGAGCGCGGGATCTCGTTTGAGACTGAGCGTCTACTAGAATCAGCCACATCTTTGAGGCCCCCTACGGAATAGGCCCTATAGAGCTAAAGGAGCTCCAAGCCCAGCTAAAGGACTAAATAGATAAGGGATTCGTGTGACAGAGCTATTCACCCTGGAGAGCACCCATACCATTCGTGAAGAAGAAAGATAGACCACTGAGAATGTGCATCAACTACAGAGCGTTGAACAGGATTACGATTAAGAACAAGCATCTGTTGCCGCGAGTTGACAATCTATTTGATTAGCTCTGAGACGCTGCAATGTTCTCGAAGATTGATCTACGTTCAGGGTACCATCAACTATGAATCAGGAAAGAAGATGTACCCAAAACAGCCTTTCAAACGCGGTACGGACATTACGAGTTTCTGTTCTTGTCGCTTAGATTAACGGACGCACCAGCAACTTTCATGAACCAGATGAACCGCATGTTCAAGGACTATTTGGATAAGTTTGTCATTGTGTTCATTCATGACATACTTATACACTCTAAGACGAAGGAAGAGCACGAAGAGTACTTAATTATCATTTTGCGCATGCAACAGGACCATCAGTTATACACCAAGTTCTCCAAGTACGAGTTTTGGCTGGAGAAGGTGCATTTCCTAGGCCACGTAGTCCCCAAGGAAGGAGTATCTGTGGACCCGATGAAAATTGATGCAGTTAGTGTGTGGCCAGCTCAGAGGAACGTAACGGGAATTCACAGTTTCTTTAAACTAACAGGATGTTACCTACACTTAGTCGAAGGCTACTCAAAGTTAGCTGCTTCGCTCACAGTGCTCACCAAGAAGGGAAAGAGATCTAAGTGAATCGACAAGTGTGGGGAAAGCTTTCAAGAGCTGAAATGAAGACTCATAAGCACTCCAATGCTGACCATTTCAAATGTTGGTTAGGGAAACTTCATGATTTATAGCGCCGCATCTAAAACCAAGTTGGAAACTGTGTTGATGCAGAGTGGTAGAGTAGTCGCGTATGCTTCACGACAACTCAAAAACCTTGAGAAGAGCTACCCAACGCGTGATCTGGAGCTAGTAGCGATAGTTTTTATGATAAAAGCATGGAGGCACTACCTGTACGGAGTCAAGTGCGAGATTTACATCGACCATTAGAGCCTCAAATGTATCTTCACGCAGAAAGAGCTCAACATGAGGCAGCGTAGATGGCTAGAGTTGGTAAGGATTATGACCGTGAGATCCTATACCATCCGGGGAAAGCCAATAAAGTGGTTAATGCGTAGAGTCAGAAGCATATTACTATGCCTATGAATATTAGTGCCTTGTCAGGAGCGCTACAACGGAGCTATGCGACAGCGAGATCAAGATTTTGATAGGGAGATTGTCTGACATGACCCTCCAATCGATGCTCCACGAAGAGATCAAGATCAGTCAAGGCTTCGAATTGTCCCTGCTCAAGTCCAGAAAGGGAGCTATAGAGGACAAGGGTTCAGAGTTTAAGATCCTTAAGGATGACGTACTCTACTACAGAGATAGAGTGTGTGTTCTGAAAGATGAAGAACTCAAGAAGCGAATCCTTTTGGAACCCTACGAGACGTCATATTCCATACATCCGATAGCGAATAAGATGTACAAGTACCTGAAGGAAAGCTTTTGGTGGCCTGAAATGAAGAATGACATTGTCGAGTTCGTTGTCAGATGCCTTACGTGCCAGAAGGTTAAGGTAGATCACCAGTGCTCAGCAGGATAATCGTAGGAAATTAAGTTACCCGAGTGGAAATGGGACCAAATTACGATGAATTTCGTAATCGGATTGCCGAAGACGTCAAACGATAATGACACAATCTAGGTGATTGTAGAAAGACTGATGAAATCAGTTAGATTTTTAGCAATGAAAGTTAGCTACTCGGTGGAAAGGAATGTAGATCCCTGGCTCATTAGTACGAAACCGGAGAGAAACAGCTAGTTAGCTCAGACATCATCAAGAATACCATGGCAGACGTGAAGCTGATACGAAAAACGTAAGATACAATGCACAGTCGACAGAAAAATTTTGATGATAAGCGCTATAGACCCCTTGAGTTTCAAGTAAGAGACTTGGTCTTTATCAAGGCGGCACCCATGAAAGGGGTGGTGCATTTCGAAAAGAAAGGAAAGCTCCGTCCTAGGTACATAAGACCCTCGAGATAATAGAGAAAGTCGGGAAGGTGGCTTATAGACTAACGCTTCCTCCCGAGTTAGTTACAGTGCACAACGTCTTTCACGTCTTGATGCTGCGTGCCAGACAGCTCCCATGTTCTTAGCCAAGAATCCGTTGTAGTATACGCTGATCTGACGTACGAGGAGAGACTCGTGCGGATCTTAGTTAGAAAGGAGAAAGCACTTAGGAATGAAGTACACCGCTAGTAAAAGTGTTGTGGCGGAATCATAGTGTTGAGGAAGCCACATGAGAATGGGAAGAAGACATGAGAAGAGACTTCCCAGAATTATTCTAATTTTCGAGGACGAAAATTTTGTAAGGGGGGTAGGTTGTAATGACCGCCATTTTCATGGCACCTACTAACCTGTAATAAGTCATTAAGGAATAAAATGAACATAATTTAATGCCTTTTAGTGCAAATTTAAGTAACACAGTCAGGTATACGGCCGTGTGAGTGACCGTATGCCATTCGGACTGTGTATCTGTTAGTAACCGTGTGAGTGTACATAGCCATGTAGTGTAACACGGTCAAACACACGGCCGTGTAAGAGGCTGTGTACCGCTCAGATAGATGAATGTATTTCAAAGACATGGCCGTGTTAAGTAGTCTCAACTAGTGCACGCCCGTGTCCGAAATGTACATGCCCGTGTTGCGTTGCACACGCACGTGTAAGAGTCTGTGTAGAAGGCTGTGTAATGAGCCGAGAGCCACTGTAATGACTCTCATGAATTATGAAACTTAATTACTATGTAATGATGTAATTAAGTTAATAAGCACAGTGTGCTTTTCAGTTGAATGAATTAAACAGGAATAGTAACGTTTAATTACTATTCATGCAGTGAAAGGGGTAATCGACAGTGAAATCGGTCCACCCTATTATGTGAGTATGCGTTGAGACACGCAATATCAAGAAACCGGTCTAGACGACCATTTCATGATACAGAACTGATGAGCTAGTCATCAGTACGTTCAGACTGGTCATCTGAGCACAGCAGTGATAATTGCCCTAATAGATGTACAGTATCGAGAAAAGTGGTCTAGATGACCTCTTCTCGCCAATGGACTGACACCCGAAGGCAAAAATAGTACATGACTGGGAGCGGTACATCAGTGCTGACCTCCACAGCCTTATTCTCATAGCCCCGAAGGCAAAAATACCTCCCTGTACGGAAGGCTGGTACGCCAGAAAGTGGGTTCATTACCGACTTTTTACACTTCTAACCCGGTGACTTCATATTGCCCCGTGGTTAGGAATGGTTCACATTTTAATTTTAGGTGAGTGAGTTTCATTAACCTCGCTCTAGTGCCCGAAGCATAATTAAAAATGTGTCCATCCTCAATAGTGCCCGTAGCACATTAAGTCTCTCTTTCTATTCTATAATAGTGCCCGTAGCACATATGTACCTAATTTATAGTTAGTACATCAAAGTTAGCAACAATAATGCTATATGTTGCAGACAGGTAAATGTCTGAACTTACCTTATCAGTCTCTTCTCTTTTCCTCTCATGGATCTTTGATCGCCCTCCTTGTAGGTCGATTTTTGGATTCTACAGACAAAACCTTGTCTGTTAATTTCATTCCCATTTATAACTTTTATTTTTCATTTAAAAGCTTAAATAAAACCTATTTATAACTTTTTAGGCTTTATTTATCATTTTCCCCATTTTTTTCTCAACTTTTACAAAATTACAATTTTACCCCTGTATTTTGGTAAAATTACGATTTTACCCCTATATTTAGGCAAAATTACAATTTTGCCCCTGACGGAAATTTTCCCGATCCAGACTGCATTTTTGGCTCTCAGGAACTTTTCTGACTCTTTTCTAATCATCACCGGGTTCGTTTCTATTTTATTTCCACTTTTCACTTTCCCGACCCTCGGGAAGCACTATTCCGACCCCTACGTCGGTTTAGCGATTTTCTATCGTTTCGGAGTCTCAAATGGACGTTTCACTAGTATTTAAAACGTTCATCTAGACTTTCCCGACCTAGGTCTCCGAGACTCGGGTTTTCCGTTCCCGACTCGGACCTTTATTTCATTTCCAAAAACGCCCCCCCCTCGGGGTTGGTTTTTTTTCAATTTCACTCACGTTTTAAATTTTTAAGGGGACGGGTTACTATTCACGAACCGCCCCTTAGGTTTCCCTTGTTAAATATTTCGTTAGGGACTCGGGTTTCCGACCCGACCCCAACTTTTTATTTTAATTCCCATTTTACCCCGAATGCCGTTTTCGAAATTTCGGCAGCATTTCGGCGTAAATTTAAGGCTTCTGGCGTTAGGTACGCCTCGAACCATATGTACCTGCCACGTACTATACCACAAGCCTATTTTATGTAAAAGTTTTCCAAACTTTTACATAAAAGCTCACAAAATTCCAATTTCACATTTTGACCCACATTACAACATTTTTTCACAATTTTGTCCATAGTTTGGTTTCGGTTTTTCACAACCAAACCGAACCAAAATTTGTCAAACTTTTCAACCACTTTTTAGGCTATTCAATGCCATTTTTTTAACACATTTTCAAGCCCATTTTCAATGCATTTTCAACCAAATTTCCTAGGGTTTTTACTATATATAACCCACGGCCAATGAATGAAAAACATGCCAAATATTTTTGTTTCATTCTTTCAATCACATTTCCATCATTTACATGTTAAAATGCATGATTTAAATTAACCAAACATCACATAAAATCATGCAAAAGTTTCCACCAACCCTTAGGTAACTCACGGCCACATTAGGTTATTCACACCAACAATTTTTTTTTCAAGCTTTTCACAATGCAATTCAAGCTTTATTCTTCACAAAATTTAACTTGGAAGCAAGTTAACAATTAAACCACAAAATTTTCTCATTGTTTACTTAAGGTAACCCACGGATTTACCCTTGGAAAACCAACCAAAAATTGGTTTTTCTTTAAACCAATTGCATGGTTTTCTTCTGTAAGGACCACCCCGTCCTTATAACTCAATAAATTATTCAATGAGAAGCTAAGGAATAATTTGATGCGTTTTTAGTCCAAATACATCGAACACGGTCAAGTACATGGTCGTGTAAGAAACCGTGTACTGATCGGATTGTTTTATGAGAGAGGCCGTGTGAGTTAACATGGCCGTGTAGTTTTATATGGTCAGGTACACGGCTGTGTAAGTGGCCGTGTACCACTCGGGTAAGTGAGCATGGTCCAAGACACGGTCGTGTTGAGAAAGCCTAGCTAGTACACGCCCGTGCTCAAGCCATACACGCCCGTGTTAGAACCCTTGTAGAAGGCCGTGTACTGAACAGAGAGCCAATTTTAAGACTCTCGTAATACGTGAAACCTAATTACTATGAAATGAGTAATTAAGTTGATAAATGTAGCATAAATTCCAGTTGAATAGACTAAACAGGTGCAATACTGTTTATTACTATTCATACAGTGAAAAGGGGTAACCGACAGAGAACCCGGTCTACCCTGTTATGTGTATAAGTGTATAAGATACACAGTGTCATGAAACTAGTCCGGATGACCATTTCCTAACACAAGACTGGTGAGCAGATCACTGAAATACTCGGACCAAACGTCTGAGCACAATAACGAGAATCTCCCTAGTAGGGTACAGTATCGAGAAAATGGTCTGGATGACCTCTTCTCACCCAGAGACTGACAAAATCGGAGTCAGAACACTCGGACTAGTCAGTTAGAACAGAGAACAGTGAACCATGAATAGTGAATAGTGAATAGTGCAAGATGCAGTGTCAAGTTACTGGCCAAGACGGCCTTAGTTTGACTTAAAACTGATATATCTAGACTCAGGACGCCCAAATTAGTCAAACGGACACCTGACATGTTTTTCGACGTGGGACTTCACAGATCCTGAAAACTGGTCTAGACGACCTCAGACGGACATATGACTGATAAAATTGAAATCAGAACGTCCGAATTAGTCAAGAGAGACTATGTCTGAAATTTCGCCTAGGAACGCCTCGGTTTGCGTGCGAAAGGACAACACAGTGTAGACACTACCGCAGTATAGGAATGAATAGTGATTTGGTATAGAATGGGCTCTTAGACAGTATAAAACAATTAGAAATCGTCAGTACAAAAATCAGATTCAGAAAATCCAATTTTTGGATGAAAATTAGAACACTGCCGAGAAAGGGCTGAAAAACGCAGTAGAAAACTAGACTGCACAGAACTGATTCGGTTGGACTTTTACTCCAACCAAACCATGCCCCCTTTGGTTAGGAAAACAGCTGCAAAACCAGCTGCAAAACCAGCTGAAAGTGATCCCTTAAATCAAGGGATGTGTTGGAGTTTTTAGATTAAAAAAATGGGGATTTAAGGACAAGAGGACCATGACCATTTAATGCAAACTTGCTCCCTTTCACCCTCCATCATGGCTCCGAAATTTCAAGGGCTACAGCACAGATTTTTGTCCCCCAATTGAGCTAAATTATGGCTTAATTAAGAGGGCTTAGAGTTAAGCAAAGTTGCTTTGAGTTGCCTATAAAAAGGTGCAACCACCCTTAGGTTTCACTTTTTCCATTTGCTCACAAAAACACTCAAGAAAAATATAGCTTTCTCTCCCCTTTCTCTTCAGAAAATCCGACCCCTCTTCAGCCCCTAAACCACCCATATTTTCACATAACTTTCACACAAAAGCTTGGCCACACAAGTTGTTAGGGGTGCACTCTTCCAAGATAGTTTCGGTAAGACCCTAAAACCGAAATTTTTTCTATGGTGTAATTTTTCATCTTGGCTGGATATTAAGAGAAACTTTTTGTTTTCCTTGTGTTCTCATTCTACCACAAATGATCCCTCAACCCTCTTTGTTTTCTATGGAGCCTTGACAGCCACCCTTGGCCCGGTTGTGCTTGGATCAAAGCACTCTAAGGTATAAACCGAAAAACCCCCATCTTTTGTGGTTAGTTGTTTTTAAGTTTTTGATCAAAGGAGATTTATATGTATTTGGTTATGCACATAGGTTGTAATAAGTTATTTGAGCCCTTAGCTTTCAGTTTTTAAAGTTTTTGTGGTTGTGGTTGTGTTTACTTTAGTTTACAAGTGGTTTGAGATATGTGTGTGCATGAGTGTGTAGAGGGTGGCTGGACACAAAATCTGTCCCCAGGATCAGCCACGGATTTTGGCCAGTTTGACCCAATTAGGGTCCGAATCTGGGATTTGGTAAAACATAAAGTTTTAAGGAAATTTTGATACGGTCGTTTTTACATCAAATAGCCATTGGCAAAAAATGAACCTACGATAGGTTTTTCGGCTAGTTTTGGTTCGGTGTCCAAAACTGGGAGTAACAAATCCGGACCAAATGAACAGTCCCAGATTTTTATTAAAATGACCCTTTTAGAGGCCGAACCAGAATTTGGTCAAAACACAAAAGTTTTAGATCTCGACGAAACCTTGAAACTGACTTGCGCAGGTTTCAAAAATTCGGCCGTTTCGGGCCCCAAACAGACCTGTTTTCAAAACTGCGTAAAACTGGAACTTTTATAAAAACTGGGCACAAAGGCCACGGGTTTGATGAATTTAGGAGCCGTTAGAGTTAGAATTAGGCTCCGTAATGAACACAAGAATTGTTCATTTTGTCGAGGACGAAAAGTTTCATGAACGCCGATTTCTCAAACAAAGTCATTTCGAACAAGTTTCAAATTATTTTCAAAAGTGGTCTAACACCACATTTTTTAGCACATTTACAATGTGTTCCCTTTAAATGACTTAGAAATGATTTCAACAAAAACACCCTCATCCTCCAACGGGGCGAGGTGAGACTCGTTTTCAAAAATGTGGGGACACCATACCCCTTTCAAAATGAAAAATCCTTTTGTAAGAATTTCTAGATTTGAACAAAGTTTTCAAAGGAATTTCACAAAGAACAAGGGACGTTTTTAGTAAGATATGGTAGAGGTAGCCTAGTCGGCTACGACACCATAATGCAAGGTAGCCCGATAGGCTACCACACCCAAACAAGCAAAGTAACCCGAACGGTTACTATACCAAGCCTACACATAGTAGCCTGATAGGCTACCTAGTTGCCAAAACGTGAGGTAACCGGTCAGTTGACTGATCGGTAAATCAGTCAAGCACCGTGTTCAGAGCAACATTGTGAGGAATGTTGATTTAACTGTCAAGAAGATAGTTAATTAAACGTGACGGAAATTAGACACCAAATTCCCAGATAGGCCAATAGGGTACCGAGGGACCCCGGTACCACATGAAAGACGAGTATAGGCAAAAGTAGCCTAAGGACGTGGTAGTTAATTTATGGGGCCATAAGTTAATTAACCATATACAAATAAGTTAACTCTTGAGATAGAGAGTAAGTAGTGCCGACGGCAATCGGTATCAAGTAATTATCTACTTTAGTCACTGACAGTATTGGTGACTTAGAGAAGGTATTAACGAGAGACGTTATTGATGACAGGTAGTAACCTGCAAATTTCTAAAGGTGCGAATACAAGTGCTTGCAATTAAGTAAGTATAACTCCGCCTCCAGCATGAATAAAATGATGTTAAAATGATGGTTTTACAGTATGTTGAGTATGCCTTACATGCACACGATGTTGCACAGCATACATAAGAGCATATAGTTTCACAATCGAGTAGATTGATGAAAGAACAAGTTAGAAGCCATAGATCCCTACCGTATAGGATTGGGGATAGCTTAGAGAAGCATATGGCTAGAACAGTTAAACAAGATGGAAATAAATAGGTGTGCCGTACCGGCTCCTTCAGTTGAAGGGGTTTCCAGTTAAAAAAAGTTAAGGCCAAAAGTTGAGCATCAGTTGATGGCTCTTCGGCATTAGTTGACCTCGGGCGTTACCGTTGGTCTGCGCGCACACGGTACTGACACATGGGCCCTAAATAGACAAGAGAAAGGAAAAAGTGCTAAAGCATAACTGAACATAACCGGATCATGCATAGTTCACTATCCGCATTAGTTCGCTATACTTTTAGCTACAGTAAGATACATGCTTTTACATGAAGTAATCTGTATGCATATGGTATATAAAGTTTGTATGCTATGACATGATATGTGATGATATGGTATATGCTAAGTGTTATATGTGACTATCTTGCATGCTTATGCGTTTTAAGTATGTATTATGTTTAAACATGTTTTGCGGTTAACATGTTGTACTTACTGGGCTTAAAGCTCACGGAGTGTGTTCATGCTGTAGGTAAGCGTCCTATGGCATAAGCCACGATGGGCAATGACGGCGGCGGAGGCGGATGTGAGGCGAGGTCATGGACACCATACGAGTTTAACTTCTGCACAGTTTAAGTAAACAGTATTTTGAACAGTAACAGTACAGTACCAGTAGATGGTACTTTTAAATAGTAATCGTTAAATGGTATTTCTGAATAGTAATGCTTACACAATATTTTTGAGTAGTAATAGTTGAATAGTATTTTTGAATAGCAGCTGATTGATACTATTCAAAAATACTATTCCACAAAATGAACAGTATAAGTATGTTTACAAGATTATTATTATGTTTCAAATTCTGCTTTTAATAGTACATGTACATGAATAGTAAATACATGTGCTAAAAAAAAAATTCTTCTAAAATTAGGGTAACCTATTAAAGATATTTTAAGTAAGCAATATTCAATTACAAGAAAGTATAAGTAAAAGTAAAGAAACAGTAGTTTTACAGTGATGGTCCGGGCCGCCTAGGGCGCGGGGCGTCACAGTTGGTATCAGAGCGATTTCCTGCCACCCTACCTCACATCGCTGCACGCCTGCCTCATCTGTCCAAGTAAGTTAGTTTAATTATCCTTCAGTATCAGTATATAAGTTGACATCCATATTGTAATAGGAGATATGGCTGCACCGGTAGACCCTCAACACCAAGACGACGATAGGGCAGTAAGTGATGCCTTCGTCGAAATGGACTTAGATATGTTCGATGGTCAGCATAGGCCTTACAATCTGTTGAGATGGGTTCAGCAGGTGGAGGTAGCCTTTCGTACCTGCCATGCCCTACCTCACCTGCAAGTGGAGCTAGCAAGCAGCAAGTTAGATGGACCAGCGTTGGTTTGGTGGCTGGACCAGCGAAGGGATGGAAAACCAGTGCCAGATTGGGCCACTTTCTGCCAGGAACTCCATGCCATGTTTGCACCACCCGTATTCGAGAAACTCTATGGTCCAAATAGGAATTTCGGCACATGGAGAGACATGCACGAGAGGAGGTACGACGTCCTCTCAGGTATGTGGGATGTCGATGAAGGAGAGACCATGGCGCATTATTGTCGGAGGTTTAAGGATGCGATGCTACCCTACATTCCCTTCGACCGCTCTTTTCGAGAAGTAGCTGAGCTAGTTTGGAGAGGGGTACCAAGGGACGTTAGGGAACTTGTCCCCTACCCTCCACCACATCAAGATTTAAGGCGTTTCCTTCAAGAGATAGAGTATGCCGAAGTCGATGCGGTCAACGTTAAGAACTACGAGCGGGCACATAATGCTGCTAATCTTACCGCTCATGAGGAGGACCCTATTCCAGCTATACCGTTGGCTGAGTACCGCTTTGAGGAACCAGAGGATGATGATGACATCCCCTATTTCTCCAATGATGACGAGGAGATGGAGGAGTATGAGCCGGAACCTCAAGTCATTATCGCTAGTGATGATGAGGTCAGTTCAGACTCAGAGGACGAGGAGGATCCAGACGAATTCCCCCTCGATGAAAGTGATGGCGAAGAGATGTCCGATCCAGAATCAGTGATCATGTCAGAGTAACTGCACTCTACCTCGGTAGTTTTGTCTAAGCTATGTATATGTGTATAGAAGGAAGCAGTAGCTTTCCTCGCTAGACCTAAGTTAATGTACTTGTTGAGACCGTATCTTGGGAAGTGTGTATCTCTCCCAACAGCCCAAAGTTATGTACTTTCTTATGATATATGAAAAGCAACACCATTGTCCAAGGCTCAGATATGTTTTTTTTCACACATGAGTATAGTGTGACAGTATGTGCGAGATAGGTCCTAGCACTTAGAAGATGTTTCAATACGATAAGTTAAGATACAAATCGTAGTGAACATCACAGTAAAGAAAAAGAAAGGAAAGATATAATATGTATACTTATATTCATGATGATTGAATAAAATCATTAAGATGATATGCGATACGATTCCCAAGTACAAAGTGTGATAAAAGCAAAACTTATAGTTCTTTTTCCCGTTGTGTGATAGGGTTACATCAGAAGAAATGACGAGAACAAGAGCTCAGACTAATCAAGCCACTCGAGAAGATGAGTTAATGGCACGGCTCACAGCCATGCAGGAGATGATGATGAACCAACAACAAGAGCTTGCTCAGCTCAAGGAGCAAGTCAACCAACAATCTCATACACCACAACCTGTAGAGGTGCCAGCCCAAGCCGACCCAGTAGCCCCATCAGTCCAGGAAGCTCCAGCACCACCGGTTGTGGTTGCTCCTGCAGCAGCAGAAGTTCCCTTACCAGTCTCAAGAGATGGTGACTTATACGAGCGATTTCGACGTCTGAAGGCACCAGAGTTTGAGGGGACAACTAACCCTATCGAGGCAGATGACTGGCTAACTGACATCCAAGTCATCCTAGACCTTGTAGGGCTAACTGAGAGGGAAAAGGTACTGTGTGCATCCCTTGCCTACGGAAAGGAGCACGACAGTGGTGGAAAACAGTGGCTATTAGGAGAGACATTAATGCAATGAACTGGGCAGACTTCATTATGGAGTTCAGAGAAATGTATTTCAATGATGAAGCCTTAGCAGCACAACAAGATGAGTTCAACAATCTACGCCAAGGTAGTATGACAGTAATGGAAGCTGTCCGCAAGTTCGAGCAGCTAGCTCGACTATGCCCCGACCTGGTGCCAACCGAAAAGGAAAGGGTCAGAAGGATGCTGAAGATGTTTAGAACCGACATTGCCGTCCAAGTATTTGGTGGAAGCCATGGACCAACAACGGTAGCTGAGTGTGTTAGTCGAGCCATCAGGGCCGAATACTAGTTGGCCCAAGATAGGGAGAGGAAAGCACAGATCTTCAAAGCCAAGAGAGAGGAGAAGACACTGGCCAGACCCAACAGGGGAAGACCGAACCCCGATTCACAACATAAGGGTCAGAATATGGGAAACAGTCAGAGTAACCGACAGTCCCATAACAACAAGAGGAGAGGAAGCCAGAATAACCAAGGGCAATAGAGGAATTTCCCCCAGAAGAAGAACAATCGGGGAGGAAATGGCAGTCAGCACTCTCCTTGCCTGAAGTGCAGGAAGAACCACCTAGGGGAGTGCCGCTTAGGCACTAACGGTTGCTACATCTGTGGTAAGGAAGGCCACTTCGCTAAGCAATGCCGCTCAAACCCTCAGAATCAGCAGGGCCAAGCCCGTGCCAGTAGCGGCCAACTACATACCGCCCAAGCCATAATTGAAGGTACACCCATCATCCAAGGTAGACTGGAAGCTCCAGAGATGCAGGGGAGAATTTATGCCTTTACAAGGGAGGATGCAGAAGCTGGGACCTCAACCGTGGTGACAGGTCAGCTTTCTGTTGCCAACTCCACTGCATTAGTATTATTTGATTCTGGAGCTACGCATTCCTTTATGTCATCAAAGTTTGCTAGAGAACTAGGTCAGAACATAGACAAGATGAACCAAACTTTCCGAACTGCCCTTCCCTCCGGGGAAGTTTTATTGTCTAGCTATTGGGCAAGACATGTACCAGTAGTTATCAGTGGGTACGAGCTAAGTATAGATCTAATCGTCATCGACATGTGCGACTACGACGTAATCGTGAGAATGGACTTCCTCGCTAAGTACAGTGCCATAATAGACTGTCAAAGACGAGAGGTTACCTTCGAGCTAAACGGGAACAAGAAGTTTATCTACAAAGGGTTATCATTAAAGCAGCCGAAGATAATAATATCCGCTATAAGGGCTCACAAACTTCTATCCAGTGGATGCGTCGGTTTCCTAGCACACATGGTAGACAGCAACCATAAAGCGGAGATAAGGCCTGAAGATGTCCCAATGGTCAGAGAATTCATAGAAGTATTCCCAGAGGATCTACTAGGACTTCCGCCAGAAAGGGAGATATCATTCGAGATCGAGCTGTTACCAGGATCAGCCCCCATCTCCAAGGCCCCATATAGAATGGCCCCGGCAGAGTTAAAGGAACTCTAGGCCCAGTTGAAGGATCTAATGGACAAGGGCTTCATTCGACAGAGTTGTTCACCGTGGGGAGCACCAGTTTTATTCGTGAAGAAGAAGGATGGAACATTAAGGATGTGCATCGATTACAGGGAGCTGAACAAGGTCACTATAAAGAACAAGTATCCGTTGCCACGAATCGACGATCTGTTTGACCAGCTCCGAGACGCTGCAGTGTTCTCAAAAATCGACCTACGTTCCGGGTATCACCAACTACGGATTAGAGGTGCAGACATACCCAAGATAGCCTTTCGTACACGATATGGACACTACGAGTTCCTCGTTATGTCATTCGGACTAACGAATACCCCTGCAGCCTTCATGGATCTGATGAATAGAGTGTTCAAGGAGTTCTTAGACAAGTTTGTCATTGTGTTTATCGATGACATACTTGTGTATTTTAAGACAAGGGAGGAACACGAGGAGCATCTAAAAGCTATTCTACTCAAGCTAAAGGAGCACCAGCTATACGCCAAATTCTCCAAGTGCGAGTTTTGGCTGGAAAAGGTCCATTTTCTTGGTCACGTGGTCTCCAAGGACGGAGTATCAGTAGACCCAGTGAAAGTCGAAGCAGTCAGCGAATGGCCGACTTCGAAGAACGTAACGGAGATCCGCAGTTTCCTAGGCCTAGCAGGCTATTACAGACGTTTCGTAGAAGGGTTCTCGAAGTTAGCCGCACCACTCACAGCACTCACTAAGAAGGAGAAGAAGTATGAGTGGACGGATAGATGCGAGAAAAGCTTCCAGGAGCTAAAACACAGACTCACGAGCGCTCCGATCCTGACTATACCAGACGCTGGACAGGGGAATTTTGTAATCTACAGTGATGCATCTAAGACCGGACTAGGAGCCGTACTGATGCAGAATGGGAAAGTAGTCGCTTATGCCTCGCGACAACTTAAGAACCACGAGAGGAATTATCCGACTCATGACCTAGAGCTAGCAGCGGTCGTGTTTGCACTGAAAATATGGAGGCATTATCTATACGGCGTCAAGTGTGAGATTTATACGGACCACCAAAGCCTCAAATACATCTTCACGCAGAAGGAGCTCAACATGAGGCAGCGAAGATGGCTAGAATTGGTGAAGGATTACGACTGTGAGATCCTATATCACCCAGGGAAAGCCAACAAGGTGGCTGATGCACTCAGTAGGAAGTACTCTTCATCGCTTATGGCTATCAATGCCTTGCCAAAAGCCCTACAGAAGGAGCTATGTAACGGCGAAATCGAGATTCTAACAGGGAAGTTGTCTGAAATGACCCTCCAATCAACACTCCTAGAAGAAATCAAGGCCGGCCAAGACCTCGATTTAACCCTGAACAAGCACAAGAAGGAGGCAATGGAGGACCGGAAGTCAGAATTCCAAGTCTCTAAGGAGGGCATACTCTATTTTAGAGGTAGAGTGTGCGTTCCGAAGGATGAAGAACTCAGGAAAAGGATCCTTTCAGAAGCCCATGACACACCGTACTCAGTTCATCCAGGGGCAAACAAGCTATACAAAGACTTGAAAGACATTTTTTGGTGGCCTAAGATGAAGGGTGATGTCGCTGAATTTGTCGCAAAGTGCCTTACATGTCAAAAAATTAAAGTAGAACATCAACAACCTGGAGGAGAACTGCAGAAAATCGAGCTCCCTGAGTGGAAATGGGAACAAATTACAATGGACTTCGTGGTCGGACTGCCTAGAACATCCAGTGGAAACGACGCCATCTGGGTAATTGTGGACCGACTGACGAAATCAGCTCGATTCTTAGCCATGAAGTTGAGCTACTCAGTGGAGAGGCTAGCAGAAATGTACGTGGCCCAGATAGTAAGACTGCACGGTGTACCTAAGTCAATAATTTCAGATCGTGATGGGCGCTTCACTTCAAGGTTTTGGCAGAGCGTCCAAGCTTCAATGGGGACTAAGTTGAAGTTCAGCACAGCTTTCCACCCTCAAACCGACGGTCAGTCAGAAAGGACAATACAAACGTTGGAAGATATGTTGAGAGCGTGTGCCCTAGACTTCAAGGGGAATTGGGGCCAAAAGCTGCCGCTAATAGAGTTCTCGTACAACAACAGCTACCATTCCTCGATCGGAATGGCACCATACGAGGCACTCTATGGAAGGAAATGTAGATCTCCGGTCCACTGGCATGAGACTGGAGAGAAACAGCTCACTAGCACGGACTTCGTCAAAAGTACAACAGAAGACGTGAAGATTATACGGGAGAGACTGGAGATAGCTCATAGTCGTCAGAAGAGTTACACTGATAAACGACGCAGACCTCTCGAGTTTCAGGAAGGAGATTCAGTTTTCCTCAAGGTAGCACCCATGAAAGGGGTGATGCGCTTTGGGAAGAAAGGGAAGCTCAGCCCTCGATATATAGGACCCTTCGAGATCCTCGAAAGAATTGGGAAGGTAGCCTACAGGTTAGCGCTCCCTCCCGAGTTAGCATTTGTGCATAACGTTTTCCACGTCTCGATGCTGAAGAAATACGTGCCTGATAGTTCCCACATACTGAGTCAAGAGCCTGTTGAAGTACACGCCGACCTGACATATGAGGAAAGACCAGTGCAGATTTTAGCTAAAGAGAGCAAAGTCCTCAGGAATAAAGTGATCCCGCTTGTGAAAGTGCTGTGGCGGAATCACAACATAGAAGAAGCTACATGGGAAAGGGAAGAGGACATGAAGAGAGACTTCCCGGATTTATTCTAATTTTCGAGGACGAAAATTTTGTAAGGGGGTAGGTTGTAAGGACCACCCCGTCCTTATAACTCAGTAAATTATTCAATGAGAAGCTAAGGAATAATTTGATGCGTTTTTAGTCCAAATACATCGAACACGGTCAGGTACATGGTCGTGTAAGAAACCGTGTACTGATCGGATTGTTTTATGAGAGAGGCCGTGTGAGTTAACATGGCCGTGTAGTTTTATATGGTTAGGTACACGGTTGTGTAAGTGGCCGTGTACCACTCGGGTAAGTGAGCATGGTCCAAGACACGGTCGTGTTGAGAAAGCCTAGCTAGTACACGCCCGTGCTCAAGCCATACACGCCCGTGTTAGAACCCTTGTAGAAGGCCGTGTACTGAACAGAGAGTCAATTTGAAGACTCTCGTAATGCGTGAAACCTAATTACTATGAAATGAGTAATTAAGTTGACAAATGTAGCATAAATTCCAGTTGAATAGACTAAACAGGTGCAGTACTGTTTATTACTATTCATACAGTGAAAAGGGGTAACCGACAGAGAACCCGGTCTACCCTGTTATGTGTATAAGTGTATAAGATACACAGTGTCATGAAACTAGTCCGGATGACCATTTCCTAACACAAGACTGGTGAGCAGATCACCGAAATACTCGGACCAAACGTCTGAGCACAATAACGAGAATCTCCCTAGTAGGGTACAGTATCGAGAAAATGGTCTGGATGACCTCTTCTCACCCAGAGACTGACAAAATCGGAGTCAGAACACTCGGACTAGTCAGTTAGAACAGAGAACAGTGAACCATGAATAGTGAATAATGAATAGTGCAAGATGCAGTGTCAAGTTACTGGCCAAGACGGCCTTAGTTTGACTTAAAACTGATATATCTAGACTCAGGACGCCCAAATTAGTCAAACGGACACCTGACATGTTTTTCGAGGTGGGACCTCACAGATCCTGAAAACTGGTCTAGACGACCTCAGACGGACATATGACTGATAAAATTGAAATCAGAACGTCCGAATTAGTCAAGAGAGACTATGTCTGAAATTTCACCTAGGAACGCCTCGGTTTGCGTGTAAAAGGACAACACAGTGTAGACACTACCGCAGTATAGGAATGAATAGTGATTTGGTATAGAATGGGCTCTTAGACAGTATAAAACAATTAGAAATCGTCAGTACAAAAATCAGATTCAGAAAATCCAATTTTTGGATGAAAATTAGAACACTGCTGAGAAAGGGCTGAAAAACGCAGTAGAAAACTAGACTGCACAGAACCGATTCGGTTGGACTTTTACTCCAACCAAACCATGCCCCCTTTGGTTAGGAAAACAGCTGCAAAATCAGCTGCAAAACCAGCTGAAAGTGATCCCTTAAATCAAGGGATGTGTTGGAGTTTTTAGATTAAAAAAATGGGGTTTTAAGGACAAGAGGACCATGACCATTTAATGCAAAGTTGCTCCCTTTCACCCTCCATCATGGCTCCGAAATTTCAAGGGCTGCAGCACAGATTTTTGTCCCCCAATTGAGCTAAATTATGGCTTAATTAAGAGGGCTTAGAGTTAAGCAAAGTTGCTTTGAGTTGCCTATAAAAAGGTGCAACCACCCTTAGGTTTCACTTTTTCCATTTGCTCACAAAAACACTCAAGAAAAATACAGCTTTCTCTCCCCTTTCTCTTCAGAAAATCCGACCCCTCTTCAGCCCCTAAACCACCCATATTTTCACATAACTTTCACACAAAAGCTTGGCCACACAAGTTGTTAGGGGTGCACTCTTCCAAGATAGTTTCGGTAAGACCCTAAAACCGAAATTTTTTCTATGGTGTAATTTTTCATCTTGGCTGGATATTAAGAGAAACTTTTTGTTTTCCTTGTGTTCTCATTCTACCACAAATGATCCCTCAACCCTCTTTGTTTTCTATGGAGCCTTGACAGCCACCCTTGGCCCGGTTGTGCTTGGATCAAAGCACTCTAAGGTATAAACCGAAAAACCCCCATCTTTTGTGGTTAGTTGTTTTTAAGTTTTTGATCAAAGGAGATTTATATGTATTTGGTTATGCACATGGGTTGTAATAAGTTATTTGAGCCCTTAGCTTTCAGTTTTTAAAGTTTTTGTGGTTGTGGTTGTGTTTACTTTAGTTTACAAGTGGTTTGAGATATGTGTGTGCATGAGTGTGTAGAGGGTGGCTGGACACAAAATCTGTCCCCAGGATCAGCCACGGATTTTGGCCAGTTTTACCCAATTAGGGTCCGAATCTGGGATTTGGTAAAACATAAAGTTTTAAGGAAATTTTGATACGGTCGTTTTTACGTCAAATAGCCATTGGCAAAAAATGAACCTACGATAGGTTTTTCGGCTAGTTTTGGTTCGGTGTCCAAAACTGGGAGTAACAAATCCGGACCAAATGAACAGTCCCAGATTTTTATTAAAATGACCCTTTTAGAGGCCGAACCAGAATTTGGTCAAAACACAAAAGTTTTAGATCTCGACGAAACCTTGAAACTGACTTGCAAGGGTTTCAAAAATTCGGCCGTTTCGGGCCCCAAACAGACCTGTTTTCAAAACTGCGTAAAACTGGAACTTTTATAAAAACTGGGCACAAAGGCCACGGGTTTGATGAATTTAGGAGCCGTTAGAGTTAGAATTAGGCTCCGAAATGAACACAAGAATTGTTCATTTTGTCGAGGATGAAAAGTTTCATGAACGCCGATTTCTCAAACAAAGTCATTTCGAATAAGTTTCAAATTATTTTCAAAAGTGGTCCAACACCACATTTTTTAGCACATTTACAATGTGTTCCCTTTAAATGACTTAGAAATGATTTCAACAAAAACACCCTCATCCTCCAACGGGGCGAGGTGAGACTCATTTTCAAAAATGTGGGGACACCATACCCCTTTCAAAATGAAAAATCCTTTTGTAAGAATTTCTAGATTTGAACAAAGTTTTCAAAGGAATTTCACAAAGAACAAGGGACGTTTTTAGTAAGATATGGTAGAGGTAGCCTAGTCGGCTACGACACCATAATGCAAGGTAGCCCGATAGGCTACCACACCCAAACAAGCAAAGTAACCCGAACGGTTACTATACCAAGCCTACACATAGTAGCCTGATAGGCTACCTAGTTGCCAAAACGTGAGGTAACCGGTCAGTTGACTGATCGGTAAATCAGTCAAGCACTGTGTTCAGAGCAACATTGTGAGGAATGTTGATTTAACTGTCAAGAAGACAGTTAATCAAACATGACAGAAATTAGACACCAAATTCCCAGATAGGCCAATAGGGTACCGAGGGACCCCGGTACCACATGAAAGACGAGTATAGGCAAAAGTAGCCTAAGGACGTGGTAGTTAATTTATGGGGCCATAAGTTAATTAACCATATACAAATAAGTTAACTCTTGAGATAGAGAGTAAGTAGTGCCGACGGCAATCGGTATCAAGTAATTATCTACTTTAGTCACTGACAGTATTGGTGACTTAGAGAAGGTATTAACGAGAGACGTTATTGATGACAGGTAGTAACCTGCAAATTTCTAAAGGTGCGAATACAAGTGCTTGCAATTAAGTAAGTATAACTCCGCCTGCAGCATGAATAAAATGATGTTAAAATGATAGTTTTACAGTATGTTAAGTATGCCTTACATGCACACGATGTTGCACAGCATACATAAGAGCATATAGTTTCACAATCGAGTAGATTGATGAAAGAACAAGTTAGAAGCCATAGATCCCTACCGTATAGGATTGGGGATAGCTTAGAGAAGCATATGGCTAGAACAGTTAAACAAGATGGAAATAAATAGGTGTGCCGTACCGGCTCCTTCAGTTGAAGGGGTTTCCAGTTAAAAAAAGTTAAGGCCAAAAGTTGAGCATCAGTTGATGGCTCTTCGGCATTAGTTGACCTCGGGCGTTACCGTTGGTCTGCGCGCACACGGTACTGACACATGGGCCCTAAATAGACAAGAGAAAGGAAAGAGTGCTAAAGCATAATTGAACATAACCGGATCATGCATAGTTCACTATCCGCATTAGTTCGCTATACTTTTAGCTACAGTAAGATACATGCTTTTACATGAAGTAATCTCTATGCATATGGCATATAAAGTTTGTATGCTATGACATGATATGTGATGATATGGTATATGCTAAGTGTTATATGTGACTATCTTGCATGCTTATGCGTTTTAAGTATGTATTATGTTTAAACATGTTTTGCGGTTAACATGTTGTACTTACTGGGCTTAAAGCTCACGGAGTGTGTTCATGCTGTAGGTAAGCGTCCTATGGCATAAGCCACGATGGGCAATGACGGCGGCGGAGGCGGATGTGAGGCGAGGTCATGGACACCATACGAGTTTAACTTCTGCACAGTTTAAGTAAATAGTATTTTGAACAGTAACAGTACAGTACCAGTAGATGGTACTTTTAAATAGTAATCGTTAAATGGTATTTCTGAATAGTAATGCTTACACAATATTTTTGAGTAGTAATAGTTGAATAGTATTTTCGAATAGCAGCTGATTGATACTATTCAAAAATACTATTCCACAAAATGAACAGTATAAGTATGTTTGCAAGATTATTATTATGTTTCAAATTCTGCTTTTAATAGTACATGTACATGAATAGTAAATACATGTGCTAAAAAAAAAAAAAATTCTTCTAAAATTAGGGTAACCTATTAAAGATATTTTAAGTAAGCAATATTCAATTACAAGAAAGTATAAGTAAAAGTAAAGAAACAGTAGTTTTACAGTGATGGTCCGGGCCACCTAGGGCGCAGGGCGTCACATCTTCCTATTTACACCCTTAACAAAACCCAACATCAAATCAATGAAAAACAACCAAAAATTTTTCATCTTTTTTCACTATTCACCCCACGGTTTTCTTGAAGAAAAACCAAGAAAAAGTTAAGTGCAAGGGGAGTTACCTTAGTCAATTGCTTCCATTGTCTTCAAGGAATGTTTTGACACACTTTTTGTGAAGAAAAATTGAGGGAATATCTTGGTTTCCCTTGGGTCACTCACGTACACACCATGGAAGACTTAACAATTTTTTGTTCTTTGGTTTTGCTTCAAAATATGTCTCGGCCTTTTGTTCCCAAAAAGTGGCCGACTTATGCATGAAACAAGCCAATTAATTTGGCCTTTAACCAATCAAATTTCAACACCTTTCACCTAATTCTTTCCATCATTTTCACAAATTAAAAATGATGAATTTTGGCCAAATCTTGGCCTTTAGATCAAAAAGTAGATGAATCATGGCCATTAATGCTACCAACCACCATTTTCTTTCCATTTATTAAATGGATTAATGATGTCATAATTGCTAAAGTAAAAGTTGACTTTGACTTTCACTATTCACATTAATTCGACTACTTTTTGACCGATACCGGTTCGAGCCGAAATTTTCCTGAAATCGTCCCGGCGTGTTCCTGAGGTCTCCTGTGCAGTTGGATCAATTTAAACTGCTTCCGTTTGATCAAAATTAATCCCGGAAGTTTTCCGTCTTTTATTGTCCCGATTAGGGTTTTCAATGCCGGTTTTGACACCGTTTCACCCGTTTCAACTCAGTGAATTTTTCCAACACTGAATTCTTACTTGTCAGTATTGTTAGAACATTTTCATATATTCTAAACAATATAAATACATTTATTTCACTCTTTAAATAGTACAAATTGTTATATACATACATTTGTACATTTTCATCCGAGAATTGCCTGAATTTCCCGGTTGTCACAGGTGGACGCCAACATATTGGAGTGAGAGTTTCAACTCGAGCAGTACAGGCATTCAGAGCTAGTAGTCCCCCTATGTTTGATGGTGGACGATAGTCAATGGAAATAAAGAATTGGCTCCATGCCATAGAAAGGATTATGGTGATGTGCGATATTGATCGAGAGAAGTGGATCCAGTTGGCAATAAGTATGTTTCGGGGAGATGCTAGAGTATTCTGGGATTATTGTGATCAGGAGATTCAGTTGGGATTCAGTTGGGCTGAGTTCTGTCAACGATTGGCTGATCAGTTTCCACCTAAGGATCCGACACTGACTCCTACACCTCCAGATAGACGAGAGGCTGTTACACCTGCATATCCTGGATTTGATGAGGTTAAGGACTATATTCGCCAAACAGAGAGGATACTCATGTTGTCTGGTGAGACAGTTATGTCTTACGCAGCACGATTTTAGGAGACTATTAGGAGGAGATGTCCGTTGCCCAACCTCACTGAAGCAAACTGTTGTGAGCTTTTCTGGAGAGGTTTACCCATAGAGTTGAGACAGAGGGTGATTAAGCTATATCCTCCTACGCTCCAAGAGTTTGTAGTGACGATCAGGACGATCGAGAGGGAGGTTTTGATTGAGCATCTGTTGCAGAGTCGACGAGAGACACTGGGTCAAGATGAGATGATGGCACGCATCTTTGGGCTGAGAAGGATGATGAACAATCATGAGGCCGGACAGTCTAGACCACGAGGAGGTGATGACTCAGGACAAGGAGCATTGCCTAGGGGTGGTGATGACTCAGATGATCCAAATGACGATGGGGATCCAGAAGAATATCCTCTAATCCCAGGCGCAGGAGATGTGTGACCAGTAGATGTATTCATGTACATAAGTAGCTTATAGAGAAAAGCTCTTTTGTACAGACTTATGGCCAAGATGTATATGATGGCTGATGTATATATGACTGGTGATGGTTATGTATGATATATAAACGTTTTGCTATGAATGAAATATCAAAATGATTATATATTGTACGATGATGTGTTATGATGATGTGGCTCTACATTACCCTGAATTTCGTAAATTTATATGATTTTACGAATATGGTCATGGAAAAGCTAACGGTGAATTGTTATGCCATAATAGGATAATAGGCAAGATGGTGGATTTGTGAAATCGACCAGAGAGACGAGAACGATGTCCTAATCTCATGGAGAGAATAAAGCAGATACAAGCTTTACTAGGAGCTTAGCTGCAGGAAAATGCTAATCTGAGGCAACGAGTAAAGGAGTTAGAATAGAGGCAAGGTTCTGAAGGTACCCAAGTAGAATAGGAAGTTAAGGTAGATCCGGTTATCTTTCCAGCTGCTGTACATGAGAGAGTTCCTGAACCGCCTTAGGTAGTAAATTCGGAACCCCTCTATGAAAGATTCAGGCGTATGAGGCCGCCAGAATTTGAAGGTTCTACAAATCCTCTAGAGGCTGAAGACTGGTTGTCATCTTTGCAAGTGATCCTGGAATTCATGAATCTAACTGACCAGGAGAAGGTCGCATGTGCGTCTTTTGTGTTGAGGAAAGATGCTCGTTTTTTGTGGGACACTGTGCGAATGAGAAGAAACGTGTCTACCATGAGTTGGGTAGAATTTCTGGAAGAATTTAACTAGAAATATTATGATCCTACATCTCTGAGACTACAGCAGAAAGAGTTCCCAGAATTGAAGTAAGGAAATATGTCGGTGAGTGAAGTTTACCGAAAGTTCGATCAATTATCCCGCTTATGTCCCTATGTAGTCCCTACTGAGAGGGAGAAAATATAGAAAATGAGTGGGATGTTCAGGCTAGAAATTGCTGCATTAGTAGATACTGGACAGGTACCGTCGACTTCTGTAGCAGATTGTGTTAGTCGGGCCATAAGAGTTGAGTTTCACGTAACCCGACAGAAAGAGGAAAGAGAGAAGCACTAGGAGTCCAAAAAGAAGGAGAGGGCTATGGCTAAGTCTACACAAGCTGGTCAATCTAGCAAGCCAAATCAGAATGCTAAACCAGGCCAGGGCAATAATCAAGGGTCCCAGTAAAACAAGAGGAAAGGCAATTTTACTGGAAATCGCCAGGCTAATAATCGAAACCAACAGCGAAGAACAGCTGGCAATACGGAATCCAATGTACCAAATTGTCCTACATACGGGAAGAGACATTCTGGGCAATGCAGATATGGGCCACTTGTTTGCTATGAATGTGGAAAGGAAGGTCATTACGCCAGGAACTGTCCAAGCAATAGGCAGGGTGTACAAGGTACTTCCCAACCGCACCATACACGCCCACAAGCTCATTCCCTTCAGGCCAGAGTCGAAGAGTCTCCAGTAAGGCCGCAACGCCAGGAGCGTATGTCACGTGCTGATGCTCGTGTGATGGCCTACACCAAGGAGGATGCAGAGGTAGGAACATCAAATGTGGTGATAGGTCAGCTTCCTGTCGCTAGTCATGTAGCCTCTGTACTATTCGATTCTGGTGCTACGCATTCTTTTGTTTCCTATGAATTTGCTGACAAGATAGGACATCCTAAGGACTATATGGGAAAAATATTTAAGATAGCTTTACCTTCTGGGGAAGTATTGTTGTCTAATTACTGGCTACCTCATGTACCAATATATGTGGCAAATAGGGAGCTATATGCTGAGTTGATCGTAATGAAGATCGTGGATTATGATGTGATTCAAGGCATGGATTTCCTAGGGAAATATCAAGCTACAATCGACTGCTGAAAGTGAAAAATATTATTCCAACCCAAGTAAGAAGAGAGTTTCAAATACGTCGATGCTTCTCGAAAACCTGGGAAGATGATGATCAGTTCGCTGAAAGCAAGTAAGCTGATGGCCAGTGGTTGTATGGGATATCTGGCATATGTGATGGATACTACAGAGGAACAGAAGCTTCAACCTGAAGATGTTCCTATTGTTAATGAATTTCTTGACGTATTTTCGGAAGAGTTACCAGGGATAGAGAGAGAAATCTCGTTCGAAATTGAGTTGATGCCTGGAATGGCACCTATTTCCAAAGCACCATACCGCATGGCTCCAGTGGAATTAAAGGAGCTACAAGAACAATTAAAGGAGCTTTTGGACAAGGGATTCATCAGACCGAGTTATTCTCCATGGGGTGCACCTGTGTTGTTCGTCAAGAAAAAGGATGGAACGTTCCGTTTGTGCATTGATTACCGGGAGTTGAATAAGGTTACGATCAAAAATAGGTACCTGTTACCTAGAATTGATGACTTATTCGACCAGTTAAAAGGCGCATTGAGAATTAAAGAAAGTGATATTCCTAAGACGGCGTTTAGGACTCGTTATGGTCATTATGAGTTCCTTGTAATGCCATTCGGATTAACAAATGCGCCAGCAACCTTCATGGATTTGATGAACAGAATTTTTAAAGAATATTTGGATAAGTTTGTCATTGTGTTCACTGATGACATTCTTATATACTCAAAGACTCCTGAGGAGCACAAAGAGCATCTGAGGATCGTGTTGCATACGATAAGGAAGCATCAACTGTATGCCAAATTCTCAAAATGCGAGTTTTGACTGAACAAAGTACATTTCCTCAGACATGTTGTATCCCAGGAATGTATTGCTGTAGATCTGACAAAGGTAGATGCAATTAACCAATGGCCTGCACCCAAGAGTGTGGCGGAAATACATAGTTTCTTGGGTTAGCTGGTTATTATCGGAGGTTTGTAGAGGGATTCACACGTTTAGCTACACCTTTTACTGCTCTTACATGCAAGGAAAGAAAGTATGAGTGGACTATGGAATGCGAAAGAAGCTTCCAGGAGTTAAAGAGACAGCTGACAAGCGCACCAATCCTTATGCTTCCCACGGAAGGGGAGAAGTTTGTGATCTACAGTGATGCACCTAAAACAAGTTTGGGAGCAGTCTTGATGCAAGGCAGCAAGATAGTTGCCTACGCTTCACGTCAATTAAAGGATCATGAAAAGAATTTGTGACAACCGGGAAATTCAGGCCATTCTTGGATGAAAATGTACAAATGTATGTATATAACAATTTGTACTATTTAAAGAGTGAAATAAATGTATTTATATTGTTTAGAATATATGAAAATGTTCTAACAATACTGATGAGTAAAAATTCAGTGTTGGAAAAATTCGCTGAATTGAAACGGGTGAAACGGTGCCAAAACCGGCATTGAAAACCCTAACTGGGACAATAAAAGACGGAAAACTTCCGGGATTAATTTTGATCAAACGGAAGCAGTTTAAATTGATCCGACTGCATAGGAGACCTCAGGAACACGCCGGGACGATTGCAGGAAAATTTCGACTCGAACCGGTATCGGTCAAAAAGTAATCGAATTAATGTGAATAGTGAAAGTCAAAGTCAACTTTTACTTTAGCATTTATGACATCATTAATCCATTTAATAAATGGAAAGAAAATGGTGGTTGGTAGCATTAATGGCCATGATTCATTTGCTTTTTGATCTAAAGGCCAAGATTTGGCCAAAATTCATCATTTTTAATTTTTGAAAATCATGGAAAGTATTAGTGTTGAAAGGTGTGAAATCTCATTGGTGGAAAGCCAAATTAATTGGCTTATTGCATGGTTAAGTCGGCAAAACTTAACAAAAGTGGCCGAAGTCAAATTTCAAGCCAAAAAAAAACCAAAGAAAAAAAATGCTAAGTGTTCTTCCATGGTGGAGCCGTGAGTAACCCAAGGGAAACCAAGCTATTCCTTCAATTTTTCTTCACCAAATTTGTGTCAAAACATTCCTTGAAGACAAAGGAAGCAATTGACTAAGGTAACTCCCCTTGCACTTAACTTTTTCTTGGTTTTTCTTCAAGAAAACCGTGGGGTGAATAGTGAAAAAAGATGGAAAATTTTTGGTTGTTTTCCATGATTTGATGCTTGGGTTTTGTTAAGGGTGTAATAAGGAAGAAAACCATGTATTTGGTTTAAAGAAAAACCGAAATTTTGTTGGTTTTTCAAGGGAAAAACCGTGGGTTACCTTAGGTAAACAATGAGAAATTTGTGTGGTTTAATTGCTAACATGCTTTCAAGTTAAATTTTGTGAAGAATAAACCACGAATTTCATTATGGAAAGCTTGAAAAAAATTTTGGTGTGCATTTACATAATGTGGCCGTGGAGTTACCTAAGGGTTTGGAAGAAAAATTTGCATGGTTTTATGTGATGTTTGGTTAATTGAAATCATGCATTTTAATATGCAAATGATGGAATTATGAGTGAAAGAATGAAACAAAAATGTTGTGCATGTTTTTCATTCATTGACCGTGGGTTATATATGGTAAAAACCCTAAGAATTTGGTTGAAAAATGCAATGAAAATGGGCTTGAAAATGTGTTAAAAAAATGACATTTTAATAGCCTAAAATGTGGTTGAAAATTTGAGAAGTTTGGTTCGGTTTGATTGTGAAAGCCGAGACCAAAACTAAGGACAAAATTGAGAAAAAATTTTGTAATGTGGGTTAAAATGCAAATTGGAATTTTGTGAGCTTTTATGTAAAAGTTTGGAAAACTTTTACATAAAATAGGCTTGTGGTATAGTACGTGGCAGGTACATATGGTTCGAGGCGTACCTAACGCCGGTAGCCTTAAAATTACACCGAAATGCTGCCGAAATTTCGAAAACAGCATTTGGGGTAAAATGGAAATAAAAATAAAAGTTTGGGGTCGGATCGGAAACCCGAGTCCCTAACGGAAAATTGAATTAGGAAAACCTAAGGGGTGGTTCGTGAATAGTAACCCGTCCCCTTAAAAATGTAAAACGCGAGTGAAATTGAAAAACCGACCCCGAGGGGGGGGCGTTTTTGGAAACAAAATAAAGGTCCGAGTCGGGAACGGAAAATCCGAGCCTCGGAAACCTAGATCGGGAATGTCTAGATGAACGTTTTAAATACTAGTGAAACGTCCATTTGAGGCTCCGAAACGATAGAAAATCACTAAACCGACGTAGGGGTCGGAATAGTGCTTCCCGAGGGTCTGGAGAGTGAAAAGTGAAAGTAAAAAAAAAAATGAACCTGGTAATGATTAGAAAAGAGTCAGAAAAGTTCCTGAGAGCCAAAAATGCAGTCGGGATCGAGAAAATTTCCGTCAGGGGTAAAATTGTAATTTTACCAAAATATAGGGGCAAAATTGTAATTTTTCAAAAGTTGAGAAAAATGGGGAAAATGATAAATAAAGCCTAAAAAGTTATAAATAGGTTTTATTTAAGCTTTTAAATGAAAAATAAAAGCTATAAATAGAAATGAAATTAACAGACAAGGTTTTGTCTGTAGGATCCAAAAATCGACCTACGAGGAGAGCGATCAAAGATTCACGAGAGAAAAAGAGAAGAAACTGATAAGGTAAGTTCAGACATTTACCTGTCTGCAACATATAGCATTATTGTTGCTAACTTTGATGTACTAACTGTAAGTTAGGTACATATGTGCTATGGGCACTACTATAGAGTAGAGAGAGAGACGTAATGTGCTACGGGTACTATTGAGAATGGACACATTGTTAATTGTGCTTCGGGCACTAGAGCGAGGTTAATGAAACTCACTCCCCTAAAATTAAAATGTGACACATTCCTAACCACGGGACAATGTGAAGTCACCGGATTAGAATTTAAAAAGTCGGTAATGAAACCACTTTCTGGCGTACCAGCCTTCCGTACAGGGAGGTACTTTTGCCTTCGGGGCTATGAGATTAAGGCTGTGGAGGTCAGCACTGATGTACCGCTCCCAGTCATGTACTATTTGCCTTCGGGGCTATGAGATTAAGGCTGTGGAGGTCAACACTAATGTACCGCTCCCAGTCATGCGCACTTAAATGGTACTGCCAACCTGAGCTCAAAACCAGAACATAAGCAAAGATAATTACCTAAAACTGAAACTATGCCATAATTGAGCATAAGACAGTTTAGTGAGAGTACTAACATCGCAGTAGATGTACTGTTGTGACACTGTGTTGTGGTCAAACTTACTATTCATGTATGAATAGTAGTCAAAGTTACTATTCACGTATGAATAGTGGTCAAAGGCACTATTTATGATAAATAGTACTATCCATAGAAATTTTATTTCTTGCATGTTTGAACTTACTGAGCCTGTAGCTCACTATTTTTGCTAATGTTGCAGGTAAGCGACCAGCTCAGTAGCTTGTTTGACTGGATGCGGACGGGATGGCGCGTGTCAAATGGGATACCTGGGCGAGGGATATGGTCCTGCCAGAGTCTTTCCGCTGAGCGATAAAAAGGGAAGAAAAAAAAAAAGAAACAGTCTTTTGTAATATTATATATTTACGAAAGTACTGTAATATGTAAATTACTTTGTACTTGCCAACAAAGTAAATAGTGGGAAATGTTTACCTGATGTTTAAAGAGAAAAAAAAAATTTCCCAAAAAAAACGTCATGATTTAAAAATAGAGAGAGATAAGCCGGCGACCCATGAGAGTACAATCTATCGTAGTTAGCGATAAAGCTCAACTGTAATAGTATTGTATGATCTCTACGAGGGGCGGGCCGCCACAGAATTACCCTACGCATGACCTTGAACTTGCTGCAGTAGTGTTTACACTTAAAATTTGGCGACACTATCTCTATGGAGCTCAATGTCAGATTTTTACTGATCACCAAAGCCTGAAGTATTTCTTCACGCAAAAGGAGCTCAATATGCGACAAAGACGATGGTTGGAACTGGTAAAGGATTATGATTGTGAAATCCTATATCATCCAGGGAAGGCCAACCGTATAGTAGATGCTTTAAGTAGAAAGTCTACCATATCGCACCAGCTACCAATAAAAAGGCTTCCGAAACCATTGCAGCAAGAGATAAATTCTTTGAACTTGGAGTTGATATCCAGAAGATTGGCTGCACTCTAAGTGGAATCATCGTTATTTGAGGATATAAAGGAAGCTCAAAGACGAGATCCAAGAATGACAAGTTCTCAAGAAGGAATTTCCAAGGATAGAATGATCCTCTATCAGGGAAGAATTAATGTTCCAGCTGATGAGGAACTTAGAAGACGGATCATGTCAGAAGCCCATGAGACACCATATTCAGTTCATCCCAGAGCTAGTAAGATGTATCAGGACTTGAAGTTACAGTTCTGGTGGAAAGGGATGAAGAACAATTTAGCGAAATTCGTGAGTAGATGCATGACTTGTCAGAGAATCAAAGCTGAACATAAACATCCAGCAGGAAGATTGGAACCTTTAGAGATTCCCGAATGGAAATGGGAATACATTACGATGGATTTTGTAATGGGACTCCCAAAAACCCGAGAAGGTTATGATGTCATCTGGGTTATTGTGGATAAACTGACCAAGACGGCACGATTTATAGCTGTCAAGATGACTTTTTCTTTGGAAAAGTTTACTCAGTTGTATATAACTCATGTCGTCAGATTACATGAAGTACCAAAATCCATTGTATCAGATCGAGATGCACGATTCACTTCAAATTTCTGGAAGTGTGTACAAGAAGCCATGGGTACTGAATTGAGACTCAGTACGGCATTTCATCCACAAACAGACGGACAGTCAGAGCAGACCATTCAGACATTAGAGGACATGCTTCGAGATTGTGTAATGGATTTTGCCGGAAATTGGAATGAGAAGTTATCATTAATTGAATTCTCATACAATAATAGTTACCAAGCTTCCATAGGCATGGCACCTTATGAGGCTCTTTACGGACGAAAATGCAGATCGTCGATACACTGGTATGACCTGCAAGAGAAATAACTGCATAAGACGGATTTTATACAAGAAACTTCCGATGCCGTTGTAAGAATTCAGCGTCAAATGAAAATTGCGCAAAGTCGATAAAAGAGTTATGCGGATAAGAGGCGAAGATCCTTGGAATTTAATGAAGGAGACTTCGTGTTTCTTAAGGTATCGCCTATGAAAGGGATTATGCGTTTCGGTAAGAAGGGTAGACTGAGTCCAAGATATATCAGACCTTATGAAATTATCGAACGCATTAGAAGGGTCGCTTACAGATTAGCGTTACCTCCCGAATTGTCGACAGTGCATAATGTATTTCATATGTCGATGCTGAGAAAGTATATACCAGATCCATCCCATGTGTTGAAGCATGAACCTATTCAGATCCACGAGGATTTGACATATGAAGAACAACCTGTTTGAGTGCTAGCTCGTGAAGAGAAAGTACTGAGAAATAAGACAATCCCACTAGTAAAGATTTTGTGGAAAAATCACAACATTGAAGAAGCTGCGTGGGAACGAGAAGACGAGATGAGGAGTTTATACCCCCACTTGTTCTAATTTTTTAGGACGAAAATTTTATAAGGAGGGGTGAATGTGACAACCAGGAAATTCAAGCATTCTAGGAAGAAAATATACAAATGCATGTATATAACAATTTGTACTATTTAAATAGTGAAATAAATAAATTTATATTGTTCAGAATGTATTAAAATGTTCTAACAATACTGACGAGTAAGAATTCAGTGTTGATAAAATTCATTGAATTGAAACGGGCGGAACGGTGTCAAAAACGACATTGAAAACCCTAACCGGTACATTATGGTGCACTAAAAGATGAAAAACTTCCGAGATTGATTTTGATCAAACGGAAGCAGTATAAATTGATCCGACTACACTAGAGACCTCAGGAACCCGCCGGGACGATTTCAGGAAAATTTCGGCTCGAACCGATATCGGTCAAAAAGTAGTCAAATTAATGTCAATAGTAAAGTCAAAGTCAAAGTTTTACTTTGCATTTATGACATCATAAAACCATTTATTAAATGTGAAAAATTTGGTGGTTGGTGGCATTAATGGGCAAGATTGATTTGCTTTTGGATCTAAACGCCAAGATTTGGCCAAAATTCCACCCATTTTATTTTTGAAAAATGGTGGAAAGAATTAGCAAGAGTGGTGTCAAACTCTCATTGGTTAATTAAGGGTGACTCATGCCAAATTAGAAAAATTAATATGGCTTCCTTAACCAAAAAGTTTCGGCCATTTTGAAGCAAAAAACCCGTAGCTTATTCAAAGCTAAAAAAAAGAAGAAAAAATTTTTCTAAGTGTCCAAGAGAGCAAGCCGTGAGCAACCAAGAGGAACCAAGCCAAATATTCAAGTTTTTTCACAAAAGTGGTATCAAACTCTTCATTGAAGTTAAGGGAAGCAAGAAAGTAAGGTAACCATCTTTGGTTTGAAAATTTTCTTGCTTTTTCATTGAAAAATCCGTGGGTTAAATAGTGTGAAGGATGAGAAATTTTGTGGTTTGTTTTGGTTCATTTGGTGCTTGGGTTTTGTTAATGGTTTGATTAGAAGAAAAACCATGCATTTTGTCTAAAGAAAAACAAAGTTTTGGTTGGTTTTTCAAGGGTAAAACCGTGGGTTACCTTGTGTATTTGATGATGGATTGTTGTTGTTTAAGTGTTGTAATGCTTTAAATCATGTTTTGGTTAAATGGAAAGCATGATTTGTATGGTTATAAAGCTTGGAAAAAATTTGGTATCAAATTTTCCTAATATGGCCGTGGGGTGTAATTAGGGTTTGGTGAACATTTTTGCATGATTAACTTGAGGATTGGATAGTTAAAATCATGCATTTAATTATGAAAATGATGGTTATGTGGTTGAAAGCATGAAACAAAAATTTGGTGCATGTTTTACCTAAAATGGCCGTGGCGTATGAATGGTTAAAAACCCTAAGAATTGTGTTGTAAAATGCATGGGAAATGGCTTGAAAATGTGCTAGGTAATAGCCATTGAATAGCCTAAAATTTGGTTGAAAGATTGAAAATTTTTGGCTAGGTTTTGAATAGGAAAACCGTGGCTAAAACTAAGGGCAAAATTGAAAGAATTTTTTTAATTGTGGTTCAAAATGTGAATTGGAAAATGTGTGAGCTTTTATGTAAAAGTTTAGGAAAATTTTACACAAAATAGGACTTTGGTATAGTACGTGATAGGTACATATGGTTCGACCCTAACGCCGGTAGCCTTAAATTTACACCGAAATGCTGTCAAAATTTCAAAAAGAGCATTTGGGGTAAAAAGGTAATTAAAAATAAAAGTTTAGGGTCGGGTCGGAAACCCGAGTCCCTAAAGGAAAATTAAATAAGGAAAACCCAAGGGGTGGTTCATGAATAGTAACTCATCCCCTTAAAAATGTAAAAATCGAGTGAAACTGAAAAACCGACCCCGAGGGGGGGCGTTTTTGGGAAACGAAGTAAAGGTCCGAGTCGGGTATGGAAAATCCGAGCCTCAGAGACCTACATCGGGAAAGTCTAGATGAACGTTTTAAATGCTAGTAAAACGTCCATTTGAGACTCCGAAACAATAGAAAATCACTAAACCGACGTAAGGGTCGGAATAGTACTTCCCGAAGGTAGGGAAGGTGAAAAATGGAAATAAAATAGAAACGAACCCGGTAATGAATAGAAAAGAGTCAGAAAAGTTCCTGAGAGTCAAAAGTACGGTCTGGATCGAGAAAATTCCGTCAGGGGCATAATTATAATTTTACCCAAATATAGGGGCAAAATCGTAATTTTGTAAAAGTTGAGAAAAATGGAGAAAATGATAAATAAAGCCTAAAAATTTATAAATAGGTTTTATTTAAGCTTTTTAATAAAAAAAATAAAAGTTATAAATAGAAATGAAATTAACAGACAAGGGTTTATCTGTAGGATCCCAAAATCGACCCACAAGGAGAGCAATTAAAGATCCAGGAAGGAAAAAAGAGAAGAAACAGATAAGGTAAGTTCAGAAATTTACCTGTATGCAACATGTAGCATTATTATTGCTAACTTTGATGTACTAACTATAAGTTAGGTACATATGTGCTACGGGCACTATTATAGAATAGAGAGAGAGACGAAATGTGCTACGGGCACTATTGAAAATGGGACACATAATAATTGTGCTTCGGGCACTATTATAGAATAGAGAGAGAGACGAAATGTGCTACGGGCACTATTAAAAATGGGACACATAACAATTGTGCTTCGGGCACTAAAGCGAGGTTAATGAAACTTACTCACGTGAAATTAAAATGTGAACCATTCCTAACCACGGGGCAATATGAAGTCACCAGGTTAGAACTTTAAAAAGTCGGTAATGAAACCACTTTTGGCATACCAGCCTTCCGTACAGGGAGTAAATTTTGCCTTCGGGGCTATGATAATGAGATTAAGGCTGTGGAGGTCAGCATTAATGTACCGCTTGCAGTCATGCGCACTAAAATGGTACTGCTAACCTGAGCTCAAAACCAGTACATAATTAAAGATAATTACCTAAAACTGAAACTATGCCATAATTGAGCATAAGACAGTTTCGTGAGAGTACTAACACTGTGGTTGATGTACTGTTGATATACTGTGTTGCAGTCAAAGTTACGATTCATAATGAATAGTGATCAATATTACTATTCATGATGAATATTACTATTCATAGAAATTCTATTTCTTGCATGTTTGAACTTACTGAGCCTGTAGCTCACCATTTTTGCTTATGTTGCAGGTAAGCAACCAGCTCAGTAGCTTTGTATGGCTGGATGATGGACGGGATAGCGAGTGTCAAATGGGATAGGAGGCCAAGGGATATGGTCCTACCAGAGTCTTTTCGCTGAGCGTTAAACAAAGAAAGGAAAAAGAAATAGTTCTTTTGTAATATTATATATTTTACGAAAGTACTGTATTATGTAAATTACTTTGTACTTGTAAACAAAGTGATTAGTAGATAATGTTTTACATGATGTTTTAAAAAAAATTTTCCCCAAAAACGTCATGGTTTAAAGAGAGATAGATTAGCCGATGACTCATGAGAGTACAATCTATCGCAGTTAGCTATGAAGCTTAACTGTAATAGTATTGTATGATCTCTACGAAGGGCGGGCCGCCACAAATCACCTCATACAAGTCTATAAATAGAGGTCCTGCCACTCCAGTTCTCTCAGACCACAGACTCTCGGGTGAGCAGGCTTATTGTTGCACAACTCACCGTGACAATAAGTTCTTTAGAGATCTGGGTGGTCAGAAGAAGACCAGCAGTGCTAGCATACCGATCGAGGTTCAAAGTGCCCACACGCTCAGCCATTCAGGAATTAGAGAATAGTAGAGAAGGCTAGTTGGTTGAAGCCCTCCGGTCATTCTCCTCCTGTAAGATTGGCGTTCATGAGGTAGGAGTTTAAATTGTTGTTGGTTTATTGTATATGGCATCATGAGATATTTAATGATCTTGAACACTTACGGAAGATAAACTCGCGGTGTCTCCATAAACTTGCCTTCATATCCGCCTCCGCCGCCACCATCGCCCATTGGGATTTAAGCCGTAGGACGCTTACCTACAGCATGAACACACTATGTGAGCTTTACACCCAGTAAGTATAACATGTTTTTTGGAAAACATGTTTAAACATAGTACATACTTAAAAATATATAAGCAATCATATATCATATCCACCACTTTAACATATCACATGTCACATATCATATCAATAATTATAAAACTTCACATAACATGTGCATCACAGAAACATCGTGTACTGAATGCATCTAGAAGCATGGTGAACTATAACTAATGCATGATCCAGTTATGTTCATTTATACTTCAAACTTCTCTTTTCTTTTCTTGTCTATTTAGGGCCAATGTGTCAGTACCATGCGTGCACAGACCATCGGTAACGCCTGTGGTAAAATAGCTGGAGAGCCATCAACGGATGCTCAACTTTCTGCTTTAACTTAAAACCCCTTCATTTGAAAGGGCCGGTACGACACGCTTATTACTTTCCATCTTGTTTATCATTTCTAGCTATATGCTTCTCTAAGCTGTCCCAAGTCCTACATGGTAAGGACGTATGACATCTAACTTGCTTTTTCATCAATCTACTTGATTGTGAAACTACATGCTCTTCAACATGAGGTGTAACATCGTGTGCTTGGCATACATATTTTAACATACTATAAAATATCATTTGAAAGCATTTTTGTTCATGTCATAGGCGGAGTTGTACTTACCTAAATTGCAAGCAACTTGAATCACGCCTTTATAAATTCACAGGTTACCACATGTCATCAATAATGTTTCTCATTAATTCTCTCATTGAGTCACTATTAACGTTAGTGACTATAACTTGCGTTTCTATGGGGTACCGAGACCCGTCAGTACCCTATTGGCCTATTATGGGGATTTGGTGTCTAACTCGTATCGTGTTCGATCAATCGTCTACTTGACAAAGTAATCATCGTTCCTCACTATGTTGTTCAAAAATGCGGCCCTTGACTGGTTTACCGCTCAGTCAACTGACTAGTTAACTCACACGTTGGTAACTAGGTAGTCTATCGAGTTACTATATGTGAACTTAGTGTAGTAACCGACCGGGTTACTTCGTTTGTTGGGGTATGGTAGCCTACCAGGCTACTAAGGCTTGTTTAGTGTGATGGCCCACCCAGCCACTATGGCTTGTTTGGGGTAGTAGCCTATCGGGCTACTAAGACTCGTTTGGTGTGGTAGCCTACCAGGCTACACACACTATTTTATTTTGAAAAATTGTTTGGGTTGACTTGTAAAAATCTTGGTAAAATTCCTTATTTTGAAACCGTCCTCTTATCACCCTGTTGGAAGGTGGGGGACGTTTTTATGAAAACCTTGTTCATATTTTAAAGTGTTAAAAACACATTTTTATTTTGAAGTGTATAAATTATATTTTTAAAGCTTGGATTTTAAAGGTAGTTTTTGAACCACTTTTGAAAATTATTTTGAAACTTGGTATAAATGACTTTGTTTGAAAGTTTATCAAACATGAAAGTTTTCATCCTTGACAAGATGAACAAATCTCATGTTAATCTCGGAGCCTAAATATAACTCTAACGGATCCTAATTTCATTAAACCCGTGGGCTTGGTGCCTAGTTTTTTTTTTTTTTTTTGTAAAAATCCCAGTTTTACGTCTTTGTAAAAAAGGCTCAGTTTGAGGCCCGAAACGGCCAAATTTTTGACACGCATAGTCGTTCTCAAGGTCTCGACGAGATTTATAACTTTCATGTTGAGTCCGAGAACCGGTTCGGACTCTAAGTGGGTCATTTCTAGCAAAACCCGAGACTGTTTCAACACTCAGATATTTTGTTCCCAGTTTTGGACACCGAACCAAAACTTGCCGAAAAGTCTATCTTAGTCATTTTTGGCCAAGGTCCATTTGACACAAAAATGACCGTATCGAAATTTCCTTAAAACATTATGTTTTACCAAATCCCAGATTTGAACCCTAAATGGGTCAAAATGGCCAAAATCCGCGGCTGTTTTCTAAGGACAAATTTGTGTCTAGCCACCATAATACACATCCATGCATTCACATCCACAAACCATATACAACTTAAAGTAAACACAACCACAACAACAATGACTTTAAGAAATGAAAGCTAAGGGATCAAATAACTTAATACAACCTTGTGCATAAACAAATACACATAAAACCCTTAGATTGAAAACTAAATTTTTCAACTAATCACCATGAGAAGGGTTTCGGTTTTTACCTTTGGTGCTTTGGACTCAAGCACACTTTTGGCTAGGCTTGGGGGGTCAAAATGCCATGGAAACTCAAGGGCTTAAGGTTGGTTTTATGCTATCCAAGTTACCAAAAAAAATCATTCAAACAACAACTCAAAACCAAGAATCAAAACACAAGGAAAAATCAATTTTGCACTTACCCTTGGTGCACCCGAAAAGCTTGGTTCGGTCTCCCCTTGCTCAAGCTTGGAAGAGGTCTGTTTTTTTTTTTATGATTTTTGGTCAAGGTTTTGGCTTGCAAAATATTGGCTTTTGGGGCTGAGAAGATTCAGTAGCAAGCAAGGAAAAGAAGAAGAAAAAGACTTGTGGTTTTAGGTGTGTGGAAACAAAAGTCCATGCCTTATGTCAAGGGTGCCTTTTATAGGCAAAAATTAATCAAACTACTTAGGCTTAATCCTACTTAATTGTCTACCAAATTAGCCAAATCTTGGGACAAATATGCTGTCAATTTTTAGAATAAGTGGGCATGGGCTGCTCATTGGGAGGAGGAAGGAATAAACAATTATTGTTGACTATTTTTTCAAAAACCCTTGAATATTTTATTCTAATGTGTCATGGCTAGGGAGATTATTTTAATGGCCACCTTATGGGCTATGTGTGCTGTAGATTACAGTTGCTTTTGCAGCTAAGGGGCATGAAAATTTAAGACCAATTTTATCTGTGTTGGCTTCTCATCGCAGTCTAATTTTATACTACAGTGTTCGGTCCTTTCTCAGCAGTGTTCTAATTTTCACCAGAAACTTGGTTTTCTGAGTCTGATTTTTGTACTGTAAATTGCTGGTTGTTTTCTACTATCTAAGAGCCCATTATCAGTCTAAATTACTGTTTACATCCTATACTGTGGTTGTGTCTACACTGTATTGTCCTTTTGCACGTAAACCGAAGCGTTCCCGGGTGAAATTTCAGACACAGTCTCTCTTGACTAATTTGGAAGTGCTGATTTCATTTTTATCAATTTTATGTCCATCGGAGGTCATCTAGACTAGTTTTCAGGATCTGTGTGATCCCACCTCGAAAAACGTGTTAAGTGCCCGATTGACTAATTTGGGCATTCTAAGCCAAAATATATCAGTTTCGGGGCGAGTAAAGGTCGTCTTGACCCTTATCCTGATACTGCGTATCTCTCAAACTAAAAAAAAAATCTCATTTTGTACTCAATCAATCAGATCGAGTCTGCTAACCGTTCATGTATGAGCTTTAGGTCAAATTAAGGCCATCTTGGCCAATAACTTGACACTGTATTTCTCTCTATTTATTATCCACTGTTTTCTACTTAACTGACTAGTCTGAGTGCTCCGACCTTGATTTTATCAGTCTCTAGGTGAGAAGAGGTCATCTGGACCATTTTCTTGATATCATACCTTTGCTAGGGCTATCTCTCACTATTGTGCTCAGATGTTCGATCCGAGCATTCTGATGATCTATTTACCAGTCTTGTGTCAAGAAATGGTCATCCGGACCAGTTTCTCGATACTGCATGTCTCATTCATATATACACATAATAGGGTGGACCGGGTTCGCTGTCGGTCGCCCCTTTCACTGCATGAATAGTACTTAAACAGTATCGTATCTGTTTAGTCTATTCAATGGGGAAATATACTATATTTTCCAACTTAATTACTCATTGCGTAGTAATTAGGTTTCATGCAATTTGAGGGTCTGTGTAACGGCTTTCTGCTCATTACACGGCCTTCAACACGTCCTCTAACACGGGCATGTATAATGTAACATGGGCGTGTATACACCGGACACGGGTGTGTACTAGCTGAATTTCTTCAACATGGCTATGTTTGAAAACATGGCCTTTTACACATTCATTAATCCGAGAGGTACACGGCCCTGTTCTTGACTGTGTCTCAGTACACAGCCATGTTCAGTTACATGGCTTCTCACACATTCACAACTCGAGCGGTACACAGCCTCTTACACGGCCGTGTACCTGACCGTGTTCTACTACACAGCCATGTATACTTACACGGCTACATACATGTACACAGTCTGAGTGGTACATGGCCGTGTACCTGACTGTGTACTTTAAAAATTGCATTAAAATACATCAAATTATTCTTCAATTTCTCATTAAATTGAAAATTAAAGTACATGATCGGGGCGGTCCTTACAGTCCAAACTTCCTATAGGCCAAGATCAAGGTTGAATTTAGCCACCCTAGGGAATGAGTGATTCAAAATTCAAACAGGATTTAAACTTGAATTTTGTCTCCTCTAAGAGTCCAAAAACCGATTCCCCTTTAGGCCATAATCATGCCTAGATTCGACCACACCAAGAAAAGGAGGATTTAAAATTCAAACAGGATTAAAACTTGAACTTTCTCTCTTCCTTATCCACAAAAAACTAATTCTTCCAAGGGTGGAAATCCCTTCAAAATTTGGTTACCTTTTGTGCAGGGAGGGATTCAAAATTCAAGTAGGATTTAAACAAGATTTTCCTCTCTCTTTTCACAAGAAAACTGATTCCCATTAGGAGTTCACTTCCTTATAGAATTCAACCTTCATTAGGTTTGTGATTCAAAATTTGAATTCGAATTTCAAACTCCACAAATATTTCAATTTTGAATTTTATCCACATGGATAATTTTCCACAACCCCAATTCAAATTCAAATAAAATCATTCTAGCTTTATTTGAAATTCAAATAATTGTGTAATTTCTTATCCAAAACAAAATTCAAATTCAAATAGGAGAGAATCTTGTCTTCTACCATTATCCAAAGTGAACACCACCTATCTTTGTGCAAGAACAAGATTTTGTTCAATTCAAAATCAAATAAGATTCAAATTTCAAATATTTATTTTAAAACAAGATTTTCAAAATTTTAAATTTCAAATCTTAACATCCAAAAATAAATATTAATAAATATTTATCCTATTTATTGAATAATACAATATTACAATTTTGCCCCTCTAGCACATAAAGAAAAACATCTACACCCTATGGGAGGGTGATCTGGATTTTCTCTTCACTAAATGCAAGACAACAAACCAATAAATATATCCCAACCAATTACCATCCGTTAAGGAATGATGTGGAGCTAGTAGAAGGACCAATTAGACATATATAATCAAGCTCCAATGAATCCATGTGATCATTATTTTAAACCAAACAATTCAATCACATGATCACTAATTTCAGAGTCACAACACTATAAACCTAAAACTAAACTCCTAATTATATACTGTATTACATATGTAAGGACCCCCATACTCATGTAACCTAAATTCTATATAATGAGAAATTGAGGAATGAATTTGGGTTAGTTTAATGCCTTTTAGTGCAAATTCGAGGAACATGGTCAAGTACACGGCCATGTAAGAAGCAGTGTACCGATCAGACTGTATAATTTTGAAAAGCTGCGTGAGAGTACATGGTTGTGTAGTGTGACACAGTCAGGTACACGACCATGTAAGTGGCCGCATACCACTAGGGTAAAATGAACGTGTTCCAAGATATGGCCGTGTTGAGCAAGCTCAACTTATACACGCCCGTATCCAGGTAATACATGCTCGTGTTGCCTTATACATGCCCATTTAATAGGCCATGTAGAAGGCTGTGTAATGAGCAAAGAGCCATTATAAAGACTCTCAAAAATGTATGAAACCTAATTGCTATATAATGAGTAATTAAGTGGGAAAATACAGTATATTTTCAATTGAATAGATTAAACAGGTATAGTACTGTTTAAGTACTATTCATGTAATGAAAGGGATAGCCGACAATGAACCCGGTCTACCCTATTATGTGTATGAGTGTATGAGACACGTAGTGTTAGGAAACTGATCTGGATAACCATTTCTTGACACAAGACTGGTGAACAGATCACCAAAATGCTCAGACCGAACATCTGAGCACAATAGCGATAAATAACTTTCGTAAGGGTACGGTATTGAGAAAATGGTCCAGATGACCTCTTCTCACCTAGAGACTAACAAAATCGGAGTCAAAGCACTCAGACTAGTTAGTTAAGCAAAAGACAGTGAATAGTAAATAGTGAAAAACGCAGTGTCAGGTTAATGGCCAAGATGGCCCTAATCTAACATGAAACTGATATATTAATAGTCAGTAGGCTCAATTTGTTCAATTGAGCACAAAACGAGAATTTTAGTTTTGCAGATACGCAATATTAAGATAAGAGTCAAGACGACCTTTACTCGTTCTGAAACTGATATATTTAGACTCAGGACGCCCAAATTAGTCAATCGGGCACCTGACACGTTTTTCGAGGTGGGGTCACACAGATCCCAAAAACTGGTCAGAATGACCCCGAACGGACGTAAAACTGATAGAAATGAAATCAGCACATCCGAATTAATCAAAAGAGACTGTGTCTAAAATTTCGCATTGGAACGCCTCGGTTTACGTGTAAAAGGACAACACAGTGTAACCACAACCACAGTATAGAAAATAAATAGTAAATTAGTGTAGAATGGGCTCTTAGACAGTATAAACCAACTAGAAACCATCAGTATAAAAATCAGATACTAAAAATCTGATTTCCGGATGAAAATTAGAACACTGCCGAAAAAGGACTAAAAACCATAGTAGAAAATTGGACTGCGAAGAGAGCAATACAGATGAATTTTTTTGGCCCCAAAACCGTGTGTCCTTAGCTAGAAAACCATCTGGTTTTGCTGCACAAAAACCCCAAGAAGAAGCAATAAAATATTGGGTAGGTTATGACACAAAACCCATCAAACAACAATTCATTTCCATCACTTACCATCAAACATTTTTTAATCTCCCCCTCCTTAATGGCTACAGTACATACGGTGGGATGGGCTGAAATGGGGTAGATTTTTGTCCCTAAATTAGCTTAAAGTTGGCTTGATTAATCAAGCTTAAGTTTGGTTAAGCTTGCTTAAGTTTGTCTATAAAACGAAGGTAACACCTTAGGCCTTTGTTCCTTTCATTTCACACTCAAAAAAAATTTCAACTCTTTCTCTCTCATTCTCTTACTGCTGCCTACTCTTTTACACCCCAAAAACCTCCATTTTTCAAGTCCAAAACATAGCCAAAGGTTACCAAAAAAATCAACCCCTACAAGCTTGAGCTAGGAGGATTCATTCCAAGCTATTCTAAGTCTATCCAAGGGTGAGTTTTTGAAACCAATCTTTGTGGTTTTTGGTTATTGTTTTGTGTCGCCTTAAATTTTATTTAAGGGTCAATATATAATTTAAATAAAATTAGTGTGCCAAAAAGTAATTAAAAATCTTTTGGAAACCCTAGGTTGGTTTCCTAGTCAAATTCCGCTCAAAAAGTCAACAATTTTAACTTCAAAAAAAAACCCTAAAATATCCGGCCATCACTTGGGATTTTTAATTAAAATTTAAATCCCACAAATCCAAGCAAGATTCAAATTTAAATTTCATCCCTTAAATATAAAGAAGAATTTCGGCCATAAAGTGTAGGAAATAAAGGAGATTTTATTTGAATTAAAAGCTAGGTCAAAACTCATTCAAAATTCAAATTTTTTTTTTCCTAAAAACTAATGGATAATTTTCGGCCACTTAAGGGGAAATAAGAGAGAAAACTCTAGCCTCAAAACAGCACAAAAACTTTCCCTTTTGCCCCTTAAAATTTGCGGCCAAACAAGGAAGAGAAAGGGAAAGAAAAACCTAGTATAAAAACCCTCTTTTAACTCTCATTCACCCTTCCTTTCACTCTCAAAAATTTGGCCAGCCTCCCCTTGTTTCCTCTCTGAATTTTCTCTCCCAAAACAACCCCAAAACAACAAACAAAAGCCTACCTAAAGGCAGCTCAAGGATTTAACAAATTTTGAGACAAAAACAAGGTGAGAAATCAACTTTTTCCTTCCTTCTCCTTTTGATTTTAAATCCGAAATTTATAAGGTTTTCTCCACTGTTTTCCCTACTTTTTTGAAGACCCCAACACTCACACAAATTCAGCCAAAAAGGAGACCAAGCATCAAAAATAGTGCAGCACAAACAAGGTGTGAATCTCTCTCTCAAACCCTAAAAATTTTGCCTCTTCGTTTCCCTTTCAAAAACCCTATTATCACATGTGTAAAATTTTATGTTTTTGTCAATTTGATTCTTGGGTTGTGTTAACCACATATAAATAAGGTCCTCCACAAAATTTCGTGATCATTGGATGAAAATTGAGTTGATTTGAGACTAATTGAAATTCGGACACAGAAAAACGGAAGTCTGGAAAATTATCATATGAAAATTTGTGTCAGCCATAACTTGAGTTTTAAAAATGATTTTCGAGTGATTCTTGAGCCTAAAATTAAATTTAAGATCTCCCCTAAATGTCTACAAAATTTCAGAACCAAACTCATCCGTTTGCCTTGTCAAAATATTTTTCTAAGATAGGCGGACAGAACTGCCAGTTTTTGAACTGAAACTGAAACCCAGATTTTATGCCTGAAAACAACCCCTCGGTTTTTGGCCTAATTGAATAACCAAACGATGTCCAAAAATTATAAAAATTATATAAAATTAAAGCTACGGATGTCTAGTTTAATATATTAAAAATTTAGAATTTTTGGGATTAAAAATGAATTAATATTAATTTTATAATCAGCCTAGGTCAGTCTGTCCATGTCCAGTAATATCCTAACTTAGAATTTTTCACAAATTGTAAATCCCAAATGTTTATTAAACGTTTTGAAATCTTTTGTGGCACACTAAAATGATTGGATGATTATGTCTAGACCTAGACTGATCATATGTTGTGATTATAGGATTTATTTGACGTTCTTACTGGATTTGTGGATCACGTTATCGTAATGCTTGTGCGATAATCGAGGTTAGACGTTCTAGCCTTTTCTGGGAGTAGTCAAGTGTTTTAAATTTCCCTGTTTTATCGATGGCATGCTGTTTTCAGTTTATGAAATTATTATATTGTTTTTGATGAAATAAACGCATGCAACGTATTTGGTAATTAAATGTATATTTTAAAACGTGTTTTGATTTATGGCATAATATAACTTGGTAAATACCATCTTTTGAATAATCCGGTGAACATAATTGAGCTCTAGTTCACGATCATTGTAAATGATGCGTGCGTCCCAAAGTTGACGCCATGGGGGAAGGTCCCTAAACCTGCGCAGGGCCATTCGGCCTATTTAGACTGTAACGAGATGATCTAGGATAATTCAATTCGAGACACGTATGTTATAGCTACAACAAGTCCTCACTCAAAATATGATGGTTTATTTTAATGATTTATTATTTTAATATTGGGGCACGTATATTGCAGCTACGCTAAGTCCTCAGCAGAATAAAACTTATATTAAAAATATTTTCACGAAATTGTTGATTATTTGTTTTAAATGATTATTATGCCATGTATTCTTAAATTGTTGATTTTATTTTTGGAAACGAATATTATGCCATACATTTAAATGCTACCTGTTTAATCCACCTTTGTTTCTGTCCTACTGAGCCAGCGCTCACATCCCTTTTCTTTGTGATTTCGAAATGACTACTTCCAGATGCGGGAGGTAGCAGTTTCGAAAATCGTTGAGACATCCGTTACTATCGAAGATGATGCTATCCGTTTTCTCCATCTTCTTCTTTATGTTTCTCGTTCTGATGTAATGAGACTTTAAGTTTGTACTTTATTTCACGTTATTTAAATTTTATACTTGGGAATATTTTATGGTTGGTAATTTCATTTGAAAACCGATTTTGTGTTTGATTTCCGCATTAAAAAGCATTTATTTTCTCCTTTATTTTATTATGTGGCTATGATGCTACTTTATAAATAATTAGGCTTAGCTAAATTATAATGTTGACCCGCTCTTCGTAATAAATGTTTTTCCTTAAATCTCGGGTTGATATTATGATTTGGCTGCCGTGTCATGTGTCTAAATTTTGGGCCGTGACAAATAATGGTATCAGAGACCAGGTTTTCAAAAGGGTTTTTCATCAAAACGTTTTCAAAAGGGTTTTTATCAAAACGTTTTCATAATACCCAAGCGTAGTTTTCCTTACTCTTAGAAGCTTATAGGATTTCCTCTTCCTTCAATCGTATGCAGCAAAATGGCTCGTCCCGGCACGCGTAGTCAGAGGCAGCAGAGAGGCAACGACGAAGAGAACCCCAGGAACACGCAGCCTCAAGGGAGACAGAATGCAGCGGTTCCTACACCGAATGATCAGCTAACGGCGATGCAGAACCTCACGGCGGTGATACAGGCTCTCCTCACCGTCTTACCTTTTGGAACACCTAACCCAACTCCTGTAGCCAATGTTGTTCCTAATGAGACCCCGAGAGCGGGGAGTTCTTCTCAAACTCCTCAGCAAACGCCTACCACCAAAAACCCTACCTCTGGAGTAGTACCTACCTAGCCTATGATACATCCTAAACAGGCAGCCCTAACTCTTTTCTTTAAGCCTCACCTACCCACTTTCGACGGCACGGGCACAGAGATGGATGCTGACTACTAGTTTGATGCCAATCGCAAGCAGCTAAAGTTGACCGCCACACCCGCAGAGTTCTGGGTTGAGTTTGCTTCCAACAAGCTGGTGGGTCTGGCCTCTACCTGGTGGGCTAGTATTAAGGATGGTTTGACAGAGGAGCAGAGGACTTCTTGGACAGTTTTCGAGGAGCGTTTTCACGAGCGTTTCTTTTCAGCTCAGTTCCACGACAGAAAAGCTAGGGAGTTCATCCGTTTGAAGCAAGGGTCTATGTCAGTACGGGAATATGAAGCCAAGTTCACTGAATTGGCCCGGTATGCGAAGAATCAGGTTTTGGATGAAGCTACTAAGTGTCTACGCTTTGAGGAAGGGCTTAGCCTCTATGTGAAGAGGGGTGTACAACCGTTCCAGATCAGGGATAGCTACCAGCAGATAGTTGCTAAGGCATTGACAGTGGAAGAGGGCGACAAGGAGTTCCTTGAAGCTCGTAACAGAAACAAGTCTGGACCAATCTGCAACAAGCCTCAGCACAAGCCGCAGACTCCTTACCAGAAGAACCAGCAGTCTCAGGGATCGGGTTCTCATCAATTTTCTGGACAGCGACAGGGTCGGGTGAATGTGATTACCTGTTTCGAGTGTGGTGATGAAGGCCACAAAAGAAATCTCTGCCCGAAGAGACAGTCAAGAGACAATGCTCATAGACATCATCATCAGCGGAATCAGAATGGTCTTCCGCAGAAGCAACAGTTTACTTCCCAGTCTTCGCAGTCACAGCGCCCTCAGCTTCCGACTTCCTATCAGCCTCAGCGCACAAGCCAGTACACTGCGCCTTATACTCCACATGCTACACCGCTACAGTAGTTCCCGGTGCCGAGTTATCAGAGACCGCCACCACAGGGTCAGAGTACGGGCTATCAGCGAGGGAATACAGCTCAAAATCGTGGTAAGGCACCACAGGTACACGCTCTTGGAGCTGACAGCATGGAGATAGATCATACACCGACTACATTAGATGGTATATATCCTATCTTTGGTATATATGCACATGTTTTGTTTGACACCGGAGCTACACACTCTTTTATAGCCCAACATTATGCTCGTTCACTTGGTTTAAAACTGCAAAGTCTTGACTCTCTCTTATGTGTGAAATCCCCGTTGGGCACGACTACCGTTAGTGATGGGTGTCAAGCCTATGTTTATGTTGGGGATGTTTGTTTGGAGGCATCACTTGTGGTAATGCCTATGTTTGCTTATGACGTCATTCTAGGATATGACTGGCTTTCCCGATATGGGATTATGCTTGATTGTCGTAATCGTCGCATTATCTTTACAACTGATTCCGGACATGTGGTGTCCTATCAGTTAATCTTAGTTTCAGATATTGATAGATCTGCTCTGAGGTTTGTATCGAAGAGTAGGCAGGGTATTCTTTGCTTCTTATCCTTGTATGCAGTAGAAGGATCCAGTTCTGAAAAGAGTACCCAACCAATACCTGTTGTCGATAGTTTTCCAGATGTTTTTCCAAAAGCTCTTCCAGGTTTACCACCTCATCGAGAAATAGAGTTTCGTATCGACTTAGTTCCTGGAACAGCTCCTTTTGCTTCTGCTCTGTATCGTATGGCACCTCTAGAGATGAAAGAGTTGAGCAAGCAGCTGGATAAGTTGAAATCGCTGGGCTTTATTCGAGACAGTAACTCACCTTGGGGTTCATCAGTCCTTTTTGTGAAGAAAGCCGACGGTTCGCTACGTCTCTGTGTGGACTACAGAAAGCTCAATAGTGTGACCATCAAAAATAAGTATCCGTTACCACGTATAGATGACCTGTTCGATCAATTGGGTGGAGCTTGTTTCTTCTCCAAGGTTGATTTGAGATCCGGTTATCATCAGCTTCGTGTCAGAGAGGAGGATATCCCGAAGACAGCGTTCCGAACGAGGTATGGCAGTTATGAGTTCTTAGTAATGCCTTTCGGTTTGACAAACGCGCCAGCAGCCTTCATGGATATGATGAATAGAGTCTTCCGACCTTTTCTTGATAAGTTCGTCATCGTATTCATCGACGACATCCTCATCTACTCCCGAACTGGTGAAGATCATGCATAGCATCTCAGTATAGTTTTACAGACTCTTCGTAAACATCAATTGTACGCCAAGAAAGAAAAATGTGAGTTTTGGATGACAGAGGTCAAGTTTCTCGGGTATATCATCTCAGGGGACGGTATATCAGTTGATCCATCCAAGGTTGAAGTGATTCTTAAGTGGGAACGACCGAAGAATGTTCCAGAGATCCGAAGCTTCTTGGGCTTAGCGGGATATTATCGACATTTTGTACAGGACTTCAGCAAGCTTGGCGCTCCCCTCACCAATCTGACAAAGAAGGATGTACCTTTCGTTTGGGACAACAGCTGTGAGTCAGTTTTCCAGGAGTTAAAAAGTCGTTTGACGTCTGCACCTATCCTTATCATTCCGGATCAGGATCAAGTATATGATGTCTACACTAATGCTTCTCATCAAGGTCTTGGAGCAGTTTTGATGCAACAGAACCGAGTTGTCGCTTATGCCTCACAACAGCTGAAACAACATGAACGAAACTACCCTACACACGATCTAGAGTTAGCTGCAGTAGTGTTCGCGCTTAAGATTTGGCGTTGTTATCTGTATGGTGCCAGTTTTAGACTGTTTTCAAATCACAAGAGCTTGAAATACCTGGCTACACAGAAAGATCTCAACCTGCGTCAGAGAAGATGGGTAGAATACATGCAAGACTACGACTTCCAAGTCGAGTACCATCCGGGTAAAGCAAACGTGGTCACAGATGCACTAAGTAGGAAAAGAGAGGCAGTTCCCAATCTTGATCATGACGCTTCTATAATGGCTATGCAGATAGTTGAGTGGGAAAAGGACAGAGTTCTTACAGCTTATCAGGTTCGTTTTGGTGAAGTTCAGGGTCACCCAGTGTTGTATAACTTAGTGATGGAACCAGACTACGTGCAGAGGATCAAGGAGAATCAGTTGGTAGATACACGTCTCGTTGACATCCGAGATAAATTGTTAAAGGGCAAGCATGTTGCAGAATGGTCGATGGACGCCAGTGGAATTCTTTACAACGAGGGTCGCTTAGCAGTGCCACACATCCCAGAGCTTATATAGAAGATCTTATTAGAGTTTCATCAGTCGAGGTTCGCCATGCACCCAGGTGGAAACAAGATGTATCAAAACTTAAGACGGCAGCTTTGGTGGAGAGGTATGAAGTTAGATGTGAAGAACTTCGTGGCCAACTGTTTGACATGTCAGAAAGTAAAGGCAGTACGGGAGAGACCCGCAGGTCTGCTCCAACCACTTCCAATACCTCGGTGGAAGTGGGATAGTATAGGAATGGACTTCCTAACTGGCTTACCGAGAGCACAGGATGGATCTGATGGAGTCTGGGTAGTTGTAGATCATCTCACAAAGACCGCGCACTTCATCCCGTTCAAGACGACTTGCAGCAGGAACCAGCTAGCCGAGCTTTACATGAGGAACATAGTCAGATTGCATGGAGTCCCTTCAGTGATCATTTCTGATCGTGATACGCGCTTCAACGCTCGCTTTTGGCAAAGTCTACAGGAAGCTCTAGGCACAGAACTAAACTTCAGCATCGCTTTTCATCCGCAGACAGATGGTCAGTCGGAACGTCTCATACAGATTCTCGAGGATATGCTACGTGCCTGCGTTCTTGATCTTGGAGATGGATGGAGCAAACACCTCTACATGGCAGAGTTCACATACAATAATAGTTATCAAGCGAGTATCGGAATGGCACCCTTTGAAGCATTGTACGGAAAGCCTTGTCGATCACCCATCTATTGGGTTGACAACCAGGAAGCACCAGTGGGTGGACCCGATATAATCCTAGACCAGTACGAGAAGATTGCCATCATCAAACAACGACTTCTAACAGCACAGAGTCGACAGAAGAGCTATGCAAATCAACGCAGAAAGCCGTTAGAGTTTAAGGTCGGAGAGTTTGTATTGCTAAAGGTGTCACCGAAGAAAGGTATCTCTCGTTTTAGAGTTAAAGGGAAGCTAGCACCGCGTTACATTGGACCTTTCGAGATCGTACGCAGAGTTGGTAAGGTTGCATATGAGCTGAAGTTACCCGACACCTTGGGAGTGCACAACGTTTTCCATGTATCGATGCTGAGGAAGAGTGCACGAACAGAGTCCGAAGTTATTTCAACAGATGATGTAGAAATCCAACCAGATGTCTCTTACGTCGAGGTTCCAATGAAGATTTTGGATCGTAAGGTCAAGCAGCTGAGAACGAAAACAATACCCATGGTGAAGGTTCTTTGGAGTAACCACGGTGAAGAGGAAGCCACATGGGAAACCGAGAAAGATATGCGCGAGAACCATGCCGAATAGTTCGCTAAGCAGTAGAGTACATATAATGTAGTCGACCTAAGTTTGTTTTGTAATCTTACTCTGTTCATAGTGGTAGATATACCACTATATGTTTTGAAAGGTGCGTTTAGATCGCTTAATGAAATGAGAAGTTATTCATATTCTTATTCTCTTCTTTAGTGTGGAGTAATTCTTAAAGTTTCGAGGACGAAACTATTTTTAGTGGTAGATATTTGTGACGTCTTAAATTTTATTTAAGGGTCAATATATAATCTAAATAAAATTAGTGTGCCAAAAAGTAATTAAAAATCTTTTGGAAACCCTAGGTTGGTTTCCTAGTCAAATTCCGCTCAAAAAGTCAACAATTTTAACTTCAAAAAAAACCCTAAAATATTCGGCCATCACTTAGGATTTTTAATTAAAATTTAAATCCCACAAATCTAAGGAGGATTCAAATTTAAATTTCATCCCTTAAATATAAAGAAGAATTTCGGCCATAAAGTGTAGGAAATAAAGGAGATTTTATTTGAATTAAAAGCTAGGTCAAAACTCATTCAAAATTCAAATTTTTTTTTCCTAAAAACTAATGGATAATTTTCGGCCACTTAAGGGGAAATAAGAGAGAAAACCCTAGCCTCAAAACAGCACAAAAACTTTCCCTTTTGCCCCTTAAAATTTTCGGCCAAACAAGGAAGAGAAAGGGAAAGAAAAACCTAGAATAAAAACCCTCTTTTAACTCTCATTCACCCTTCCTTTCACTCTCAAAAATTCGGCCAGCCTCCCCTTGTTTCCTCTCTGAATTTTCTCTCCCAAAACAACCCCAAAACAACAAACAAAAACCTACCTAAAGGCAGCTCAAGGATTTAACAAATTTTGAGACAAAAACAAGGTGAGAAATCAACTTTTTCCTTCCTTCTCCTTTTGATTTTAAATCCGAAATTTATAAGGTTTTCTCCACTGTTTTCCCTACTTTTTTGAAGACCCCAACACTCACACAAATTCAGCCAAAAAGGAGACCAAGCATCAAAAATAGTGCAGCACAAACAAGGTGTGAATCTCTCTCTCAAACCCTAAAAATTTTGCCTCTTTGTTTCCCTTTCAAAAACCCTATTATCACATGTGTAAAATTTTATGTTTTTGTCAATTTGATTCTTGGGTTGTGTTAACCACATATAAATAAGGTCCTCCACAAAATTTCGTGATCATTGGATGAAAATTGAGTTGATTTGAGACTAATTGAAATTCGGACACAGAAAAACGGAAATCTGGAAAATTACCATATGAACAGTAAATTTGTGTCAGCCATAACTTGAGTTTTAAAAATGATTTTCGAGTGATTCTTGAGCCTAAAATTAAATTCAAGATGTCCCCTAAATGCCTACAAAATTTCAGAACCAAAATCATCCGTTTTCCCTATCAAAATATTTTTCTAAGATAGGCAGACAGAATTGCCAGTTTTTGAACTGAAACTGAAACCTAGATTTTATGCTTGAAAACAACCCCTCGGTTTTTGGCCTAATTGAATAACCAAACGATGTCCAAAAATTATAAAAATTATATGGAATTAAAGCTGCGGATGTCTAGTTTAACATATTAAAAATTTAGAATTTTTGGGATTAAAAATGAATTAATATTAATTTTACAATCAGCCTAGGTCAGTCTGTCCATGTCCAGTAATATCCTAACTTAGAGTTTTTCACAAATTGTAAATCCCAAATGTTTATTAAACGTTTTGAAATCTTTTGTGGCACACTAAAATGATTGGATGATTATGTCTAGACCTAGACTGATCATATGTTGTGATTATAGGATTTATTTGACGTTCTTGCTGGATTTGTGGATCACGTTATCGTAACGCTTGTGCGATAATCGAGGTAGGACGTTCTAGCCTTTTCTGGGAGTAGTCAAGTGTTTTAAATTTTCCTGTTTTAACGATGGCATGCTGTTTTCAGTTTATGAAATTATTATATTATTTTTGATGAAATAAACGCATGCAACGTATTTGGTAATTAAATGTGTATTTTAAAACGTGTTTTGATTTATGGCATAATATAACTTGGTAAATACCATCTTTTGAATAATCCGGTGAACATAATTGAGCTCTAGTTCACGATCATTGTAAATGATGCGTGCGTCCCAAAGTTGACGCCATAGGGGAAGGTCCCTAAACCTGCGCAGGGCCGTTCGGCCTATTTAGACCGTAACGAGATGATCTAGGATAATTCAATTCGAGGCACGTATGTTATAGCTACGACAAGTCTTCACTCAAAATATGATGGTTTATTTTAATGATTTATTATTTTAATATTGGGGCACGTATATTGCAGCTACACTAAGTCCTCAGCGGAATAAAACTTATATTAAAAATGTTTTCACGAAATTATTGATTATTTGTTTTAAATGATTATTATGCCATGTATTCTTAAATTGTTGATTTTATTTTTGGAAACGAATATTATGCCATACATTTAAATGCTACCTGTTTAATCTACCTTTGTTTCTGTCCTACTGAGCTAGCACTCACATCCCTTTTCTTTGTGATTTCGAAATGACTATTTCCAGGTGCGGGAGGTAGCAGTTCCGAAAATCGTTGAGATATCCGTTACTACCGAAGATGATGCTATCCGTTTTCTCCATCTTCTTCTTTATTTTTCTCGTTCTGATGTAATGAGACTTTAAGTTTGTACTTTATTTCACGTTATTTAAATTTTATGATTGGGAATATTTTATGGTTGGTAATTTCATTTGAAAACCGATTTTGTGTTTGATTTCCGCATTAAAAAGCATTTATTTTCTCCTTTATTTTATTATGTGGTTATGATGCTATTTTATAAATAATTAGGCTTAGCTAAATTATAATGTTGACCCGCTCTTCGTAATAAATGTTTTTCCTTAAATCTCAGGTTGATATTACGATTTGGCTGCCGTGTCACGTGTCTAAATTTTGGGCCATGACATGTTTTGAGTTGATATTAAGAGATAAATTTTGGTGTTTTGCTATCATAAAACTGACTCCTTTTCACCAAGAATCACATGGTCATTTGATCACTCAAACCCTAATTTAGATTTGTGCTTGGTTTAAAGCACAAGAGGTAAAAACCGAAAACCCTATGTCTTGTGGTTAGTTGATTTTAAGATTTTGATCAAGGGATTTACATGTTTTTGTTTATGTACATGGGTTATAATAAGTTTATTTTGAGCCCTTAGCTTTCCATTTTTAAGTTTATGTGGTTGTGGTTGTGTTTGCATTATTTTTTATGGATAGATTTATGAATGTGTAAGCATGGATGTTTAGGAAGGTGGCTGGACACAATCTGTCCTCAAGAAAAGGCCACAGATTTTGGCCATTTTGACCCCTTTAGGGTCTGAATTTGGGATTTAGTTAAACACAGAGTTTTAAGGAAATTTCGATGCAGTCATTTTTGCAAATAGATTTTGGCCAAAAACGACACTACGATAGGTTTTTCGAGTGGTTTTCACTTGGTGTCTGAAACTAGGACTGAAAAATCTGAACCTAGAATTAGTCTCACATTTTACTAAAAATGGACCACTTAGAGTCCGAACCGGACTTCAGGCTCAACATGAAAGTTGTAGAACATGTCGAAATCTTTAAGATGACTCATATTTGTTTTAAAAATTTAGCCGTTTCGAACCTCAAACAGAGCCATTTTTAAAATGACGTAAAACTGGATTTTTTACAAAAAAAAACTGGGTACAATTGCCACGGTTTTAGCAAGATTAGGACCCATTCGAGTTAGATTTGAGTTCTGATGTGAACATGAGAATTTTTCATCTCATTGAGGACGAAAAATTTCATGTTCGCCAAATTTACAAACAAAGTCGTTTCAATTAAGTTTCAAAATAGTATTCGAAAATGGTTCAAAAATCACCTTTTAAATACAAACACCAAAATGTATTTTAAACTTGTTAGAATAAACATGGTTTTAATAAAACATCCCTACCTTCCAACGGGGTGATAAGGGACGGTTTCAAAACACACAATTTTTCAAGAATTTTATAAGTCAACCAAAACAATTTTTCAAACTAAAACAGTGTGGGTAGCCCGGTAGGCTACCACACCAAACAAGCAATGGTAACCCGGTAGGCTACCACACCCAACAGGCAATAGTGGCCTGGTAGGCCACCACACCAAACAAGCCATAGTAGCCCGGTGGGCTACCACACCCAAACTGGCAAAGTAACCCGACTGGTTACTACATCAAGTTCACGCATAGTAACTCGATAGGCAACCTAGTTAACGACACGCAAGGTAACCGGTCAGTTGACTAACTGGTAAACCAATCAAGGACCGTGTTTTGAACAACACTGTGAGGACCGATGATTAATCTATCAAGAAGACGATTAAGCAAACGCGATAGAAGGTAGACACCAAATCTTCAAAGAAGGCCAATAGGGTACCGATAGGCCTCGGTACCCCATAAAAACGGAAGTTACAGTCACTAACGGTAGTAGTAACCAAAAGACGACGTTAATAAATTAATTAATCACATATAGAGGAGCAAGCTCTCGAGATAGAGAGCGAGTTGGTACCGACGGCAATCGGTACCAAGCAATTTATCTACTTTAGTCACTAACGGTAACAGTGACTTAGTAAGAATATTAATGAGATGTGTTATTGATGACAGGTAGAAACCTATAAGTTGACTAAGGCAAGAATACAAGTTTGCGTGCAAACTTGGTAAGTACAACGCCGCCTACGACATGAATAAAATGAATTTAAAAATGATATTTTTATAGTATGTTAAGCATGTATGCCATGCACATGTTGTTGCACAGTATGTATAAAAGCATATAGTTTCACAATCGCGTAGATTGATGAAAGAACAAATTAGAGGCCAGGCATTCCCATTGCATAAGATTAGGGAATAGCCTAGCAAAGTATGTGACACGATCAAATAAAAAATTAGGAAAGATGAGAATAAGGGTGTCAGTATAACGGGCATGAGGCTCATATTATGTATATAACGGGCACTAGGCCCACATTATGTATATAAATATAACGGGCACGAGGCCCAAGTTACGTATATAACAGGCACGAGGCTCACCTTATGTAAAAAAAATATAACGGGCCCTAAGTAGACATAAGAAAGAAAAGAGAATAACGAAGCATAAATGAGCATAACCGGACCATGCATTGTACACGGTATGCAATAGTTCACTATGCTTCCATTCATAGTAAAATGCATTTCAATATATGGTGATATCTGTCATGCATATAGTATGTGAAGTTGATTCAGTGATATCATATGTGATTATCCGGTATGTGACATGTTTAAGTGATATATGTTGAATACCTAGCATGCTTATATGATTTTAAGTATGTACTATATTTAAACATGTTTTGCGATTAACATGTTGTACTTACTGGGCGTAAAGCTCACGGAGTGTATTCATGCTGTAGTTAAGCATTATATAGCTTAAACCACAATAGGCGATGACGGCGGCGAAGGCGGATGTGAGGGTGAGGTTGTGGATACACCGTGAGTAAATCTTCTGTATGGCTTGAGTAACTAGTATTTTTAAATAGTAACAGTAAACAGTAATTTTAAATAGTAACAGTAAACAGTGTTTTTGAATAGTAATAGTTAAATAGTATTTTTGAATAATAACAGTAAACAGTATTTTTGAATAGTAATAGTAAACAATATTATTGAATAGTAACAGTTGAATAGTATTTTTGAATAGTAATAGTTAAACAGTATTATAAGTGTGTATGGGTAATTGAACTCCTAAATATTTAGATGATGTATATTTAAAGTATACGTACGTGAATAGTAAACACATACGTCTCAAAAAAATCCCTAAAATTATGATATCTAAGTTAATAAGTTTTAAATAAGTAATAATGGTTTGCAAGAAAATATAAGTATCAGCTCAAGTAGTTAAGTGACGGTCCGGGCCGCTAAGGGCACGGGACGTTACAGTTGGTATCAGAGTGGTTTCCTACCACTTTACCTCATATCGCCGCATGCTTACCTTATCTGTCCAAGTAAGTTAGTTTTTATTTTACAGTATTAGTATGTAAGTTAACACAAGTTATAATGTGTAACCATGGCTACGCCAGTAGAGCCCACCAGAGAACAAGGATTCCAAAGAATAAAATGGTTCGAACATGTACGCGAACAAACCAAGCATCCCGGGAAGATGAATTAATGGCGCAGCTCACAGCTATGCGAGAGATGATAGAGAATCAACAACGGGAATTAAACCAACTTAGGGAACGGCTGAACCAGCAACCCCAGGCACCGTAACCGGCATAAGTGCTAGTCCAAGAGGCTCCAGTAGCCCCTGACACTTTCAGGGAGCAAGCAGCTCCTCTAGTCCAGACGACTCCAGCACCATCAATGGTGGCTACTCCCGCAACAGCCCATGCTCTTTTACCGACCCCTAGGGCGGGTGACCTATATGAGCGATTTAGGTGCATGAAGGTGCCAGAGTTTGAGGGAACCACCAACCCTATTGAAGCCAACGACTGGCTGACAGACATCACAATGATCCTGGACTTAACAGGATTATCTGAAAAGAAAAAGGTGATGTGTGCATCTTTTGCCCTGTGAAAGGGAGCAAGGCAATGGTGGAAAGTAGTGGCCATCAGGAGAAATGTCAATGCCATAAGTTGGGCAGACTTCGTTGATGAGTTCAAGGAGATATATTTTAACGAAGAGGTGCTAGCGACACAACAGGATGAGTTTAACAACCTGCACCAGGGCAATATGACCGTGATAAAGCCGGTCAGGAAATTTGAACAACTAGCCTGACTCTACCCTGACCTAGTACCCACTGAGAAGGAGAGAGTCCGATGAATGCTGAAAATGTTTAGAACAGACATAGTTGTCTAAGTCTGTAGTGGTAACCATGGGCCCGCAACCGTGGCTGAATGCGTCAATAGAGCCATCCCGGTCGAGTACTGGTTAGCTCAGGATAAAGAACGACGAGCTTAGATCTTCAAGGTTTGACGAGAGGAGGAGATGCAGGCTAAGCAGACTAAAAGGAGACAGAACCCCAGCTCACAAAATGAAGGGCAGAATTTGGGAACCAACCAGAATAGCAGGCAACCCCACAATAACAACAAGAGGAAGAGTAATCCGGGCAATCAAGGTTTACAGAAGGATTTCCCTTAGAAGAGGAACGACTAGGGAGGAGACAGCAACAAACACTTGTCGTGCCCAAAATGCGGAAAGAGGCACCTAGGAGAATGCAGACACAGAACAAGTGGCTGTTTTATCTGTGGCAAGGAAGGCCACTACACGAGGGACTGTTATTCCAACCCACAGAATCAATAGAACCCAGCTCTTCCCACAAATAATCAACTCCACGCTATCCAGACCAGTATTGAAGGCCCTTCAATCGTACAAGGCAGACTGGAAGCCAAAAACAACTAAGGCAGAATCTTTTCTTAGGCGCGTATATATATAATGGGAAGCAGTAGCTTACCCCCGCTAGATCTAACTTAGCATGTCCTTTTAAGACTATGTATCTGGAAGTGTTTACCATTCCCAATAGACTAAAGTTATGTACTTTTAAAACGATATAAAAAGCAGTGCAGTTTTGCCCAAAGGCTTAGATATAATATTTTCACACATGACTAGAGTACAACTGAAAAGGAAAGAGTCAGAAGAGATGTTGAGATCACTATACATAAACACGTCCATGCAATGCTAAAGAACTACTCAGAGCAGGAGCATGGATTGCTGCCAAGTGGTACCGATCTTTAGGGATAGTTTTCCACTAAGTTTTGAGTAGTAAACAGTACTCTACACTCTATGAGAATGTCAAGACTGGTTTTACATTATCAAAATGATTCCCTGATTATTCACCATTGATCAGGATAACTGAGTCCTGATGGCTGTCGATATCTTTCAAGAAGGTACTCTCATGGGTATGGAGATTCTTATGACCAAGATGAGCTCTTAACTGGGTCAAGTTTCACCATACCATAATCGAGCAAATCACTAAGAGGAGTCCAGCATCAGCCCCAGTTTTCTCTATGGGCAAGCGAGGAGGTGAAACCACCTAAGTTCTTTAAGTTTGGGATATACAAGAATTGTTTATCGGACGGAGAGACTGCAGTCGATGTCCAGTGACATAGCTCTAACATATGCTGTGCGCTACGAGAAACCGATATGGACTTCTACAACACATATGGAAGAAGGCGGAAAGTCATTTTTGGACTAATCGGGTGCGAAAGATTCGTCCACAATGGGTTAGTCGCCAAGGCAACCAAAGACATTGATCACGGCAATGAAGAGTTGCAAGATGCTATCCAGTGGATGCACGGGCTTCTTAGCATACGTAGTAGATAAGACTCGAGGAATAGAGATAGGACCCGAGAACGTGCGGATAGTCAGGGAGTTCGTTGAGGTATTTCCAGAAGATCTTCCAAGACTCCCGCTAGGGCGCGAGATCTAATTCGAGACTGAACATCAACCCGGGTCAGCCCCCATCTCTAAGGCCCCATACCGAATGGGCCCTATAGGACTAAAGGAGTTCCAAGTCGGCTGAAGGATTTAATGGACAAGGGATTCATTCGATCAAGCTGTTCACCCTGGGGAGCACCCATACTATTCATGAAGAAGAGAGACAGAACACTGAGAATGTGTATCGACTACAGAAAGTTGGAAAGGATTTCATCTGTGAAATCCTATATCATCTGGGAAAAGCCCACAAGGTGGCCGATGCGCTAAGTCGAAGGCATTCTTTGTCATTATGGCCATTAGCACCCTGTCAGGAGCGTTACAGAAGGAGCTATGTAGCAGCGAAATCAAGATTTTAATGGGGAGGTTATTAGACATGACCATCCAATCGACACTTCTAGGAGGAATTAAGACTAGTCAGCACCTTGATTCATCCCTAAATAAACTTAAAAAGGAGGCAACAGAGGGCCAGAATATAGAGTTTAGAGTCACTGAGGACGGCATACTCTATTTTAGAGATAGAGTATGTGTTCCGAAGGATGAAGAACTCAGGAAAAAGATCCCTTCGAAAGCCCACGAAACGCCATATTTTGTACATCCAGGGGAAAACGAGATGTACAAGGAGCTAAATGAAAGTTTTTGGTGGCCTGGAATAAAGAATGATGCTACCGAGTCTGTTGCCAGATACCTTACATGCCAAAAGGTTAAGGCAGAACACCAACACCCAGTAGGAGAATTACAAAAAGTTAGGCTACCCAAGTGGAAATAGGACCAGATTACGATGGATTTCATAGACGGATTGCCAAGAACGTCAAGCGACAACAGCGTAATTTGGGAAATTGTGGACAAATTGACGAAATTAGCTCAATTTCTAACTAAAAAGTGAGCTACTCAGTAGGGAGACTAGCATAAATTTATGAAGCTCAGCTAGTGGGACTACACGAAGTGTATGCCGATCTGACATACGAGGAGAAACTGTGCAAATCCTAGTCAAAGAAGACAAGATACTTAGGAATAAGCTTATACCACTTGTAAAAGTGTTGTGGCAGAACCACAATATAGAAGAAGCCATATAGGGATGGGAAGAGTGCATGAAAAGAAACTTCCCGGAACAATTCTAATTTTCGAGGACGAAAATTTTGAAAGGGGGGTAGGTTGTAAGGACCCCCATACTCATGTAACCTAAATTCTATATAATAAGAAATTGAGAAATGAATTTGGGTTAGTTTAATGCCTTTTAGTGCAAATTCAACGAACATAGTCAAGTACACAGCCATGTAAGAAGTCATGTACCGATCAGACTGTATAAGTGTGAGAAGCTGCATGAAAGTACATGGCCGTGTAATGTGACACGATCAGGTACACGACCATGTAAGTGACTGTGTACCGCTCGAGTAAAATGAACGTGTTCCAAGACATGGCCGTGTTGAGTAAGCTTAACTGATACATGCCCGTGTCCGGGAAATACACGCTCGTGTTGCCTTATACACGCTCGTGTAATAGGTCATGTTGAAGGATGTGTAATGAGTAGAGAGCCATTATAAAGACTCTCAAAAATGTATAAAACCTAATTGCTATATAATGAGTAATTAAGTTGGAAAATACAGTATATTTTCAGTTGAATAGATTAAACAGGTATGATACTGTTTAAATACTATTCATGTAGTGAAAGGGGCGACCGACAATGAACCCGATCCACCCTATTATGTGTATGAGTGTATGAGACACGCAGTGTTAGGAAACTGGTCTGGACGACCATTTCTTGACACAAGACTGGCGAACAGATCACCAGAACACTCAGACCAAACATCTGAGCACAATAATGATAAATAACCCTAGCAAGAGTACGGTATCGAGAAAATGGTCCAGATGACCTCTTCTCACCTAGAGAATGACAAAATCGGAGTCAGAGTACTCAAACTAGTCAGTTAAGCAAAAGCAGTGAATAGTGAAAAATACAGTGTCAGGTTAATGGCCAAGACGGCCCTAATCTAACATAAAACTGATATATTAACGGTCAGTAGGCTCAATTTAGTAAATTAAGCACAAAACAAGAATTTTAGTTTGGGAGATACATAGTATTGAGATGAAGATCAAGACGACCTTTACACGCTCCAAAACTGATATATTTAGACTTAGGACGCCCAAATTAGTCAATCGCACACCTGATACGTTTTTCGAAGTGGGGTCACACAGATCTGAAAAACTAGTCTAGACGACCCCGGATGGATGTAAAACTGATAAAAATGAAATCAGCACGTCCGAATTAGTCAAGGGAGACTGTGTCTAAAATTTCGCACAAGAACGCCTCAGTTTACGTGTGAAAGGACAATATAGTGTAGCCACAACCACAGTATAGGAAATAAATAGTAAATTGGTGTAGAATGGGCTCTTAGACAGTATAAACCAACTAGAAATCATCAGTATAAAAATCGGATTCAGAAAATCTGATTTCCTGATGAAAATTAGAACACTGCCGAAAAAGGACCGAAAATCGAAGTAGAAAACTGGACCGCGAAGAGAGCAACACAGATGAATTTTTTTGGCCTCAAAACTATGTGTCCTTAGCTAGAAAACCAGCTGGTTTTGCTGCACAAAATCCCCAAGAAGAAGCAATAAAATATTGGGTAGGTTATGACACAAAACCCATTAAACAACAATTCATTTCCATCACTTACCATCAAACATTTTTTAATCTTCCCCTCCTTAATGGCTGTAGTACATTCGGTGGGATGGGCTGAAATGGGGTAGATTTTTGTCCCTTAATTAGCTTACAGTTGGCTTGATTAATCAAGCTTAAGTTTGGTTAAGCTTACTTGGGTTTGTCTATAAAAAGGAGGTCACACCTTAGGCCTTTGTTCCTTTCATTTTACACTTAAAAAAAATTTCAACTCTTTCTCTCTCATTCTCTTACTGCTGCCTACTATTCCACACCCCCAAAACCTCCATTTTTCAAGTCCAAAACACAGCTAAAGGTTACCAAAAAAATCAGCCCCCACAAGCTTGAGCTAAGAGGATTCATTCCAAGCCATTCTAAGGCTATCCAAGGGTGAGTTTTTGAAACCAATCTTTGTGGTTTTTGGTTATTGTTTTGAGTTGATATTAAGAGATAAATTTTGGTGTTTTGCTAGCACAGAACCGACCCTTTTTTCACCAAGAATCACTCGGCCATTTGATCACTCAAGCCCTAGTTTGGATTTGTACTTAGTTCAAAGCACAAGAGGTAAAAACCGAAAACCCTATGTCTTGTGGTTAGTTGATTTTAAGATTTTGATCAAGGGATTTACGTGTATTTGTTTATGCACATGGGTTATACTAAGTTTATTTTGAGCCCTCAGCTTTCCATTTTTAAGTTTATGTGGTTGTGGTTGTGTTTGCATTATTTTTTACGAATGGATTTATGAATGTGTGAGCATGGATGTTTAGGAAAGTGGCTAGACACAATCTATCCTTAAGAAAAGGTCACGGATTTTGGCCATTTTGACCCCCTTAGGTTCCGAATTTGGGATTTGGTTAAACACAAAGTTTTAAGAAAATTTTGATACGGTTGTTTTTACGTTTTGGCCAAAAACGACACTACAGTAGGTTTTTCGAGTGCTTTTCATTTAGTGTCCAAAATTGGGACTAAAAAATCCGAACCCAGAATTAGTCTCGGGTTTTGCTAAAAATGAACCACTTAGAATTCGAACCGAACTTCGGGCTCAACATGAAAGTTGTAGAACACGTCGAAATCTGTAAGACAACCATTGTGTGTTTTAAAAATTTGGCCATTTCAAGCCTCAAACAGAGCCATTTTTAAAATGATGTAAAATTGGATTTTTTTTTTTTACAAAAAACTGGGTACAATAGCCACGGGTTTAGCAAGATTAGGACCCGTTCAAGTTAGATTTGAGCTCCGAGGTGAACATGAGAATTGTTCATCTCGTTGAGGACAAAAAATTTTATATTCACCAAATTGCAAACAAAGTCGTTTCGATCAAGTTTCAAAATAGTTTTCGAAAATGGTTCAAAAATCACCTTTTAAATACAAACACCAAAATGTGTTTTAAACTGGTTAGAATAAACACGGTTTTATCCCCACCTTCCAACAGGGTGATAAGGGACAGTTTCAAAACACATAATTTTTCAAGAATTTTATAAGTCAACCAAAACAATTTTTCAAACTAAAATAGTGTGGGTAGCCCACCAAACAAGTAACAGTAACCCAGTAAGCTACCACACCCAACAGGCAATAGTGGCCCGTTAGGCCACTACACCAAACAAGCCATAGTAACCCGGTGGGCTACCACACCCAAACTGGCAAAGTAACCCAGCTGGTTACTATACCAAGTTCACGCATAGTAACCCGATAGGCTACCTAGTTAACGACACGCTAGGTAACCAGTCAGTTGACTAACCAGTAAACCAGTCAATGACCGTGTCTTGAACAACACTGTAAAGAACGATGATTAATCTGTCAAGAAGACGATTAAGCAAACACGATAGAAGGTAGACACCAAATCCCCAAAGAAGGCCAATAGGGTACCGATAGGCCTCGGTACCCCATGGAAATGCAAGTTATAGTCACTAACAGTAGTAGTGACCAAAAGACAATGTTAATTAATTTATTAGGTAATAAATTAATTAACCACATATAGAGGAGTAAACTCTCGAGATAGAGAGTGAGTTAGTACCGACGGCAATCAGTACCAAGTAATTTATCTGCTTTAGTCACTAACGATAACAGTGACTTATCAAGAGTATTAATGAGATGCATTATTGATGACAGATAGTAACCTGTAAGTTTACTGAGGCGAGAGTACAAGTTTGTGTGAAAACTAGGTAAGTACAATTCCGCCAGCATGAATAAAATGAATTTAAAAATGATGTTTTTACAGTATGTTAAGTATGTATTCCATGCACACGTTGTTATACAGTATGTATAAGAGCATATAGTTTCACAATCACATAGATTGATAAAAGAACAAATTAGAGGCCAGGCATCCCCATCACATAAGATTACAGAATCGCCTAGCAAAGTATATGGCATGATCAAATAAAGAATTGGGAAAGATGAGAATAAGGGTGTCAGTATAACGGGCACGAGGCCCATATTATGTATATAACGGGCACGAGGCCCACATTATGTATATAAATATAACAGGCACGAGGCCCATGTTACGTATATAATGGGCACGAGGCCCACCTTATGTATAAAAATATAACGGGCCCTAAGTAGACATAAGAAAGAAAAGAGAATAACAAAGCATAAATGAGCATAACCGGACCATGCATTGTACATGGTATGCAATAGTTCACTATGCTTCCATTCATAGTAAAATGCATTTCAGTATATGGTGATATCTGTCATGCATATAGTATGTGAAGTTGATTCAGTGATATGATATGTGATTATCTGGTATGTGACATGTTTAAGTGATATATGTTGAATATCTGGTATGCTTATATGATTTTAAGTATGTACTATGTTTAAACATATTTTGTGGTTAACATGTTGTACTTACTGGGCGTAAAGCTCACGGAGTGTGTTCATGCTGTAGGTAAGCGTCCTATAACTTAAATCACAATGGGTGATGACGGCGGTGAAGGCGAATGTGACGGTGAGATTATAGATACACCGTGAGTAAATCTTCCGTACAGCTTGAGTAATTAGTATTTTTGTATAGTAACAGTAAACAGTATTTTTGAATAGTAACAGTAAACAATATAGTTGAATAGTAACAGTTGAATAGTATTTTTGAATAGTAATAGTTAAACAGTATTATAAGTGTGTATGGGTAATTGAACTCCCAAATAGTTAGATCATGTATATTAAAAGTATACGTATGTGAATAGTAAACACATACGCCTTCAAAAATAAAACCCTAAAATTATAGTATCTAAGTTAATAAGTTTTAAGTAATAATAGTTTGTAAGAAAGTATAAATATCAGCTCAAGTAGTAGCTTTTAAGTGACGGTCTAGGCCGCTAAGGGCACGGGACGTCACAACATAAGCCAGTGATAAGCTATTGTCAAATGACCTTGTCATATATGCAAAAACCCTCGTATAATATCCATGATCAGCCTTAAGTCAAAATCCATTCAACCTACTGATCAAGCTATCTTAAAGTTCCATTATACTACCGAATAAGAAAATGATTATTCAGCATATGTGAATAAGAAGTCATCTGTCTAGTAGATGACCCAAGGCCTTGTTCATTTTCACATCTAGTATAATGCCTTTAAGAGGATACCCTTAACTCTTTATTAGAGTTATGATTTCATTATCTGTAAACAAACCCTCTATCATATACGAGTAATGTACCCAATGAACCGATCTATAAGCTTAATACCTATGAGGCGCTTTAGCCTTTGGAATATCAAAGTACACAAGTCATATACATAAAGTGATTCATCTACTTAAGACTAAGGTTATTGCATAATGAATGTCAAAAGTGACATGATCCGCTCAAGCAGACTATGCAGATCAATTACACTTTAGTCTCGATGCAATATGTCACCACCAAGCAATATATCTATGTCTCTACACTGAAGTCATAAGCTCTAGATAGCCAAGACAAACCTTCCCCCTAATTTGCTTTAGACAATATAATAGTCTTAATGTGAGTTAGATGCTCGGTCTAATTCCATAGATTACGGACCATAGTTTAGACTGCTTACTTTAGAACATTGTATTCTCGTATATAAAAGTCCATTGTATGTAATATTCTAATAGTTTAATACAAACAGTTAGTCAGCCATATTTGCTTACATTTACTTTAACATATAAATTAGAGTAAGGACATACAGTAATGTAATGAATAACCTCTAAATATAATTTTATTATCTAGTTCAAAATAAATGAAATATATTAAAATGTCTTTTTTGCTTAGAGCATTCCTAATAGTGCAATGCTATAAGTTTAGCCTCGTTAGAGGTCACTGCCATCAACTTTATACTTCTCTGGAACTGAATAGCATCGACCAACAAAACCAATGATATTTGATTGATTTTCAATCAGTTTTGGCAGCCTAATTAGTCAATGGTGGTTTCAGTTTTGAGAAACAAATGATATTCAAATGTTTACCAAACCAACAAATTTAGTCAGTGACCAATCGATAAATAACCCATTTTGTACACTTAAAAAAATGTAGGAAAATTATGTGTAGTGGTGCAGCAGAATTTTAAAAATTTTGAAGATCAAATGAATTTGTGATGTCATGTATAATAAATGTTAGGAAATGCCCTAAGTATTAGAGACATTTTGATGTATTTATTTCGAACTGGATAATAAAATTATATATAGAGGTTATTCATTACATTATTATCTGTCTACATGTTAAAGTAAATGTAAGCAAATATGGCTCCCTGACTGCTTGTGTTAAACTATTAGAACGTCGCATGCAATGGACTTTTGTATGCGAGAAGACAATGTTCTAAATTTAGCAGTCTAAACTATGGTCTATAGTCTACGGGGTTAGACCGAGTATCTAACTCATGTGAAGACTATTATGTGTCTAAAGCCTTGGAGGGGACGATTTGTCTTGACTGTCTGGAGCATTGACTCCCAAGTAGAGACATAGATATGTTGCTTGGTGGTGACATATTAGACCGGGACTAAAGCGTGATTGATCTACGAAGTCCGCTTTGAGTTGATCGATCTGCTTTTGACGTTCATTGTGCAGTAACCTTAATCCTGAGTATGGACAGCTTCATGTATATGACTTGTGTACATTGATGTTCCAGTGGCTAAAGCATCTCAGAGGTAGTAAGCTTATAGACCGGTTCGTTGGGTACATGACTTGTGTACGATGAAGGGTTCGTTTACAGATATCGGAATCATAGCTCTAATAAGGAGTTAAGAGTATCCTCTTAAAGGCATTATACTGAATGTGAAAATGGACAAGGCCTTGGGTCGTCTACTGGGCGGATGACTTCTTATTCACATATGGTGAATAATCATTTTCTTTATTCGGTAGTATAATGAAACTTTAAGATAGCCTGATCAGTAGGATTAAACGGACTTTGGCCTAAGGTTGATCATGGATATCATATGAGGTTTCTGCATACATGACAAGGTCATTGGACGATAGCTTATCACAGGCTTACGTAATACGGTATATAATTGGGAGTTCAGTTTCAGGTTTATAGTGGTGTGACTCTGAAATTAGTGATCATATGATTGAGTTGTTCAGTAAAGAATGATGATCATATGGATTTGCGGGAGCCCGATTATATATGTCCAATTAGTCCCTCTACTAGCTCCACATAATTCCTTAACGTTTGGCAAAATTAATCTATGTATGCTATTGGCTAGTTTATTATGCATGGATGGTGTTGACATAGGAATAGGATGGTAGACGAGATTCTCTCCGGTTAGATTCAGATTTTGTTTTGGATAATAGAGTACACAATTATTCGAACTCCAAATAAAGTTGCCATGATTTTATTTGAGATTGGATTGGAGTTGTAGAAAATTATCCATGAGAACAAGAATTTGAAATACAACTGTTTTGTGGATTTTGAAATTTGAAATTTGAATTTTGAATTTTGAATTTGGAATTTTGAATTTGAAATTCGAATTTGAAATTTGAATTTGAAATTCGAATTTGAAATTTGAATTTGAAATTTAAATTTGAAATTTGAAATTTGAAAATTGAAATTTGAAATTTCAATTTGAAATTCGAATTTGAAATTCGAATTTGAAATTTGAATTTGAATTTGAATTTGAATTTGAAATTTGAAATTAAAATTTTGAATCACAGTCCAAGTGGGATTCAAATTTATTGTGGTAAATTCACAAGGAATGAAATTCGAATTTGAGTTGGATATGAAGAGGAAAATCTTGTTTGAATCCTACTTAAATTTTGAATCCAAATCCTAACCAAATATGGACGAAAATTTTAAGGATTATCCTCAATGAATTTTCAGATTTTTGTGGATAAGGTTCAAGGAAAAATTCAAGTTTCAATCCCAGTTGAATTTGGATTCTCTCTTCCTTGATAATGGCCAAATTTTTTGAGTAAATCTCCTAGGAGATTTTTGGTTATTTTGAATAAGGATGAGATAAGATTCAAGTTTGAAAATCCTAGTGAATTTTTTATTCTTCCTTATCCAAAAGTGGTCGAAATTTTTGTGGGGATTTTCCCCTTGGATTTTCGGATTTTTTGGTTGACAAAGGGATATAAGATTTATGTTAAAATCTTGTTTGAATTTGGATTGGATAATCTTCAATAATGGCTGAAATTTGTTGGGATTTTCCCTTGGATAATTTCAGATTTTATGGTTGTGGATAAGGGAGAATATCTTCTCCTAATCCAATTCGAATTCAGAGAATCACCTCATACAGGTCTATAAATAGAGGCCCTGCCACTCCAGTTCTCTCAGACCACAGACTCTCAGGTGAGCAGGCTTATTGTTGCACAACTCACCGTGACAATAAGTTCTTTAGAGATCTGGGTGGTCGGAAGAAGACTAGCAGTGGTAGCATACCGATCGAGGTTCAGAGTGCCCACACACTCAGCCATTCAGGAATTAGAGAATAGTAGAGAAGGCTAGTTGGTTGAAGCCCTCCGGTCATTCTCCTCCTGCAGATTGGCGTCCTTGAGGTATGAGTTTTAATTATTGTTGGTTTATTGTATATGGCATCATGAGATATTTAACGATCTTGAAAAATTTTTATTGTTCCGCTGCGCCACTCTGATAAGTTTTTAACGATTCATTTTCCTACAATAAATTAATTCATAATCTATATACCTTATAGCCAAGAATTCTAAGAATGCTTTAAGAACTTCTTATCCGAAAACTTCAACCAACTAACCTTCTTCACTATTCTTGAATTCCCAAATAATGAAATGTATGAGCACTCGTTTTTCTTAATCTACGGATGCAGTTTTCTTAAATTTTCCTTCTAACTACTTAGAGCTCTAGCACTTATTACCACGTAAGAGTATAACAGTATGCTCTTTTTTAAGTCTATGGTCTATCTTTAAAATAAAAGTATTAACCCCTATTTTTAAGAATTAATTAAGTGGTGTACGAGTCCAATTAGAACTCATGAAAAGATTTTGTTGTCTCCTCATACTTTGAAAATAAATACTTACCACATAGGATAGGGCACCCAAATTCAATTTAAATTCCAAATGACCAATTATTTTGAAATTTATGATTTATTTGTCTACATAATGTTCCATAATTCTAATTTTAATTTAAATAAAATCTTGATAACTTTATTTGAATAAAAAATAATTATCTAAAAATTATCTAAAAATATCTTTTCCTTGTCTACATGTTAAAAATGTTTATTAGGAGAGGAATGTATAAGATTTTGTTTCAATTTAAATCCATTTATAATATTATCCATATCTAGTTCCTTTAATTTATTTAAATAAGATTATCTAGTTATTTAAATTAATTGTTCAAATAAGTAATTCATCTATATCTATTAATCAAAATTAAAATCCATATTTATGTCTTAAGATAAATACAACAAATTTAAATTACATATTTTATTAAAATTAATAACATAATAATTATTTAAATAAATAATTATCCAAACTAAATACTTATCATAAATAATTAAACAAAACAAAAATCTATTCCCACACTAGGGAAAAATGACTACTCTACAATGATGGGCATGTCTGGGGTTACATCACACTAAGACCAATAATTAAAGGATTAATTATACAAATTTCCCTTGGACTATGGAAATAATTAAATAAAACAAAACAAAAATCTATTCCCATACTACGGAAAAACGCCTACATTACTATGATGGGCATGTTTGGCATTTCATCACGCTAAGACCAATAATTAAGTGATATCATACAAATTTCCCATGGACTATGTATCATATTTTACTTTACCCTTGCAATTGTAAAACCATTCATCATGCCCCCTTATCTACATGGAACCATTCATTTTACCCCCTCCGTTCACTTCCGTTTATAAACTTAATGAAATTGTTAGCGTGGCACCCCATGAAAGATTAAATAAATGTTTTGGAATATAAATCCTAATTATTAAACCAAATATTAATTTTCAATTACAAAAATTAAAATTTATTTTTTTCTCTTCTTTGTTCGCTTTCTCTCTAGCACTCTCTCACTACCCATTTTTGGATTTTGCCTTGTTGGAAAGTTTCTAGCTAAGGAACTGAAGGACGACCGTGAAATTGACAACGACAACCTCTAGTTTAAGCTTCCGATCGTGACATGGTCAATTGTGGCAAAGCAAGCCTACAGTTCGAAGATACTAGTGGAGGGGATGGGCGTGTGCATGGAGCTCATGAAGGGAGCACAAAGTGGCAACGTCATGGTGGAGTTGCTGAGAATGGTGATCAATCTGGTGATGGACTTGATAACCGGGAATTTTCAGATTCTCGTAGAGAATTAAAATTGTATGTATATAACAATTTTAATATATAAAATGTGAAAAAGTTGTGTTTTAATACTGTTGAAAATACAATGAAAATGTTCTAACAGTGTTAAAGAGTGTGAGTTCAGAGATGGAAAATCTTCCCGAACAGAATTGGGTGAGATGGCTCGAAAACGAAGTCCAAAACCCTGGAGAGTGCACCGAAGTGCACTAAACGACAAAAAATTATAGTAATGAATTATGGTCAAATAGAAGCAAAATAAGGCAGACCGATCGCACTGGAGGCGTCAGAAACCCGCATACGCAATTTCAGTAAATTTCTATTCAGTTTGACTTTCTGTTAAACGTTGACCACGAATTAATACATGAATTAATTAAATGATGTCACATGTGACATCATAAATGTGATGTACTAAATGAAAATTTAAAGCTTATTAAAGAAGTTAGGTAGCATTAATGGCTAGGATTAAAGGAATCTTAGATCAATGGCCAAGATTAAGCCAAAATAGCTTGAAAAAAAATTTAGGAAAATGGGTAAAAGGGGAGTCGGCCAAAGGAGAAAAAATCAGCCAAATATTTTTATTTTGACCCCAAAAAGTTTGCTAAAAAGTCCCTAAACAATTAACAAATTATTGGGAAATTTTGCTAAAAGGTCCTCTACCCTTTTGCCTATAAATAAGTGTGAAAAATCACTTAGAAAAATCAGAAAATGTAGCCCAATTCTGCCCATTCTTGGCCGTGAGCTTCTTTCCCCTTTTAAGCCAAAATTTTGACAAATTTCCTCACCAAACTAGATTCCAATCCTAGTCCAAGTTGCAAGGGATCGAATTGATAAGGTGAGCCACATTTTGAAGCATTTCTTAGTGATTTTCTTCAAGAAAAACCGTGGCTTATTGATGTGGAAAAATGTTGGAAATTTGATGTTTTGTTTAAGTGTTTATGTTGGTTTGGTGATGTGTTGATCAAAGCATGTGTTAGAAAATAGAAACAAGCAATAATTGAATACCGTGGCTTTGAACATAAAAACCATGGCATTTGAAGGCTAGAATGGAATGAAAGTTTCTTAGGTTTTTTATGTTGATATGTACATTAGAAATCCTAAGAATGAATGGTGATAAATAAGCATTATGATGAAAATTTCTTCGTGTTAATTACCATGAAAACCATACCCATAATTGAGTAAAATTGATGAATTTTGTGTTGTAAATTGAATTATGGATAATGTGAAAATTTTTACATAAAGTTTGGTAACTTTGTGTAAAATAGGCTTCTGGTATAGTACGTGACAGGTACCAAGATTCTGAGGTGTACCGAATGCCGGATAAACCTAAAAATATAAGCGGAAATGTTGTCGAAATTTCTAAAACGGCATAAGGGCATTTCGGGAAATGAGGGATAAAAATATAGGCTCGGAAATGAAATCGAGAGCCCTAGGTATGTTAGAACTGATAACGGAAAATGGAACCCAAAAAGGAATAGTACAACGACCGCCTAGTGTCTAAAATGCCGAGAACGGAAAAAATTGACATTCGGGGTATTTTAGGAAATGAGAGGGAAAATTTATGGACGGGATAGAAAACCCAAGCCCCTCGGGAATCAAGGTTCGGGAATGGGATGAGAAACATTTTAAGAGTAGTGAAATACTCATTTGAGGCTCCGAAACGCTAGAAAAACGAAGAACAACCCTAAGTGATAGATGAATAGTACCCGAGGGTCGGGTGAGAAATAGTTACTGATTTTGCAGCAAACAATGCTATAAAAATATATCGAAACCTAAGAAATATTATTTTATAATATTTGGACTTAGAAAATCCCGAAAAAATAATAGAACGAAATTGTTACGGTCCCAAGACCCGTCAGGGGTAAAATGGTCATTTTAATCAAAAATTTCCGAAAGGCTTGGAAAGGATCGTTAGGGATCTAGAATGCTTTAAATAAGATTCTAGAGGTCATAATTAAGATTTTGAAATTAAAAATCAAAAAAATTATAAGTACACGGGCGTGTATATTAAAACATGGCCGTATAGTGTAAACCCGAGAGGTACACGGGTTTGGACACGGGCGTGTTGCAAGTCGTATACCACATAAAGAAATGAAATGTGTTGTAAAGTTAATCACAAAATGAATATATCCCATGTGATAAATGATGATGGGTATTACCAGATAATACTCTGTCTGTAGGGACCCAAACTAGAGAAGGTAACAAAACTGCGGAGGATTTTTGAAGGTGGACATTATCACAATTGTGGTAAGTTCAAGCATTTTCATTTCTATAACATGAAATACTGTGATATTTAATTATGTACTAATTGTACATTAACTGTTAAGTCCTACAGGCACTAGGGTATAGATAGACTAACACACCTAGAGAAGTAATAAAGTGAGATGTGTACTATGGGTACACTATGGAAGGAGTGTGATTAAAATTAATACACACCCTTAAAAGAAAGAATGTGTAAGACTTACAGGCAATAAAGATTCCTGACTTTGAGGTGATGATTAATGCCACCGGGTCGGAACTGTAATTGAAAGATGGTAATGAAACCATGTTTAGCGTACCGACCTCTAATAATAAGGTGGAGGTTTACAGGTCCTTCGGGGACACAAGAACCACTTCGGGCGATGATGGACTGAGGAGAATTAGCCTTAGGGTCACTCCCAAGGCCTCTCATAGTCAGTGCGCACATGAAAACGGTATAAGGCCAAAATAAGCTCGAATCGCGAACATAATAAAAAATAATTACCAAAATGTGATGAAAGCCATAATTGAGCATAACCGACACTAACGTTAAGTGTAGTGGACTCAATTAGGGTGATGTAAATAGTAACCAATTAGAGTCAAAGTTACTATTCACAGTCAAAAGTCAAAATACTGTTCATGAGTGAATAGTACTATTTATGGATGAATAATAATATTCATAGGAAATTTTATTTTTGATATTTTTGAATCTGTGTGATTCATAGTACGTATGTTTGAACTTACTGAGCCTGTTAGCTCACCGGTTTGTTCGTGTTACAGGTAAGAAACCTGTTCAGTAGATTACTTGGATGGCGGCAAGATACGCAATGCCAATGGGATAGGGAATTCACTGTGGATTATGGTGCTGCTACCAGTCTTCCACTGAACGTCAAAAGAGTGAATTAAAGAGAATATATTTTTGAAAAACAAAGTACAGATAGTGTATTTTTGTAAATTATATTGTATTGTAAAAAGACAACTATGTATAATTCTAAACTTTATATGGCTTTCATATAATGCCATTATGCAAGAAAAGTATTTTGAAAAGAAAAAAAAATATTGGCGAAAATTTTGAGCCCTGTAAAATGAGAGATTCAAAGTAAAAGAAAGTTTTTAGTGACGACCCGACGAAGTGCACGGGCTGTCTCGGTCGACAACGGAGCCGGATCGTCACGGTTTCACGTGGCCGAGGTTGGAAGCGTCACATGGACGGAGTTGACTAGGGAGGGGAGATGTGAAGGAGGGTCAAGGAGTTTAAGTTGCAAATAAACGAAGCCATAAGAGAGGTAGAGGAGCACAAAGGGTCTACTCTTAAAGCCATGGATGAGCCATTTCTCCCTCTAACTCTCTATTTTCTCCATTTCTCTCTCTAAAATTAGGGTTTATTTTAGCTCTTACAAAAAAAAAGGTTTAATCTAATAATTAATTATTAAAATGAGCATTTTTATTAAAATACCCTTTATTATCATTTTTAAATTTGCCTAATTACCCCTTATTATCATTTTTACTTATCGTGGTTGTCCAATCTCTAAATTTTTGACTGATTATTTTTTTCCTATGAAACTTTAATGTAGAATGAATATTTAAAACAAAGGTTTTTACACTAATAACCTGGAATTTATAGTATAATTCTAAATTATCCCCTATAATTTAAAAATATATAGCAAAAACCACAAATTTAACTTGCATATGGAACATTAATTAAGAGCATGAATGGTCTTTTTTAATCAATGTGAATGTAAATTTATACATAAATAAAGTAAATTCAAAATTTTTTTATTGGACTAATTACAAGAATTCCCCTCAAACAATCACCCTTTAATGTTTTCTCATCGAATTTCAAAACATAATATCACATCCCTTGATCTATATTCCATTAATAAACATTCTTCTTCTATTAGTTTAAAGGCCCTAAATCGAACAAATTTAAATCAAAATAGATAAAAATGAGTATTCTTGATTAATGATTCATGTGTAAAATTACATGTCAATTTTTGTCCAAAATTTAACACAGTTATTAATTGGGGGGTTTTGCTACACATTTTTAAGTTCAGAGTATAAATTCCCACTGACAAAGTCATAGAAGACTCGGGGGTTAGCTGCCACCCTACCCAAGGGGCTCATATACTTTTCTACCCCTATCATCTTAATTTTTTCAATAAAGTCCTTTATTTGCCCCCTTGAAATTTTGAAATTACAAAATTTACTTAGATTTTTCTAATAAATTTAAATTAAGTCTCAAGATTTGATTTATAAATATACATTATTTTATTCTTAACATTCCAGTAAACAAAAAGTTAATTGCACTATTATTTAAACTCAGATTTTGAGCTTTTCAAAATTAATTATTTTATATTACAAAGTTTATATAAGAAAAAAATATTTAAAGTTGAACAATCTTTTAATCTAAAATTTAGTTTAACTTGAAAAAAATTTCTAGCTCTATGATCAAAATATGTGTTATATTTTTTTTATGAGTACGCTACAATCTTTTTTTTTTTTTTTTTCATTTTTTAGCCACATCGTGTATCTCCAAAAACTCTCACTCTATCAATTTTCTCCTTGATTAATCCAATAGAAGCACAGATACACGAACCAAACCAAGCGGGGGCTAAACAATTTTAAAAAGACGAAAGAAGCTTTTGAAGCCGCGCGCCATGCAAGTAGGAATCCACAATTCCCACTTCTTCTTCTTCTCTGTCTCTCTCTCTCGAATCTCGATCTTTCTATCCTCTGTTCTTCTGTCAAGGTAAACACTTCTCAACTGTATTTAAAATATGTTACGAGTAAATGAATTTTTAGTAAACGAAAATGAAGAATCTTGGGATAACTGCTAAGCAAAGTGTTAATGTTTATTTCTAAATTGCCTTTTGTCTTTTCCTGTCCTACACTTAGAATTTATCCTCGCTTCCTCTTAGGCATTTTGTGAGGCGTTTTGGAAGTCTTTTTGTCCTTTATGAAAAGGAGGGAATTGCTTGTTACTCTGTTCAAAGTATGTGATAGTTTGAAATCTGTGGCACAACTTCACTCACAAACTTTTTAAGCTGGCCTTGCCCATGATAGTTTCTTTACCACAAAACTCACTGCTTTATATGCTAAATATGCATCACTCGGTGGTGCCCGTAAACTGTTTGATGAAACGCCTCGCAGAACAGTTTATCTCTGGAATGCTACACTCAGTAGCTACTATGGAGATCAGCAATGGGAAGAGACTTTGTACCTCTTTCGTGACATGATCTGTAATGGGAGAGGTGACGATGAGAAGTCAGATAATTTCACGGCATCTATGGCTCTTAAGGTGTGTGCAGGTTTAAGGGTGCAAAAATATGGCAAAATGGTGCATGGGTTTATAAAAAAGCGTGATAAAGCTTGCCAAGACCTGTTTGTGGGTTCTGCTTTGATCAAATTCTATGCGAAATGTGGACTAATGGATGATGCTTTACTAGTGTTCAAGGAATTTTCTCAGCCCGATGTTGTTTTGTGGACAACGATGGTTACTGGGTAGGAGCAAAATGGTAATCCTGAAGAAACGCTAAGATTTTTCTTGCAAATGGTTATGGCAGAAGGTTTTAATCCAGAAAGAGTGACGCTTGTTAGTGTTCTTTCTGCTTGTTCTCAATTGTCAAATTTTAAGCTTGGCAGTTTTGTGCATTGTTTTGTTATTAGGAGGGGCTTCGATAGTGATGTATCTATGGTGAAATCACTTTTGAATCTCTATGCAAAAACAGGTTCCATAAATTTTGCCAATAATTTGTTCAGAAAAATGCCAGAACAAGATGTGATATCATGGAGCTCAATTATTGCTTGTTATGTCCTTAACGGGGCTGCTGTCGAGGCATTAGATCTTTTCAATTAGATGATTAATCAGAAGATTGAACCCAATTCAGTAACTGTGGTCAATGCATTGCAAGCATGTGCCATTATCTATAACTTGGAAGAGGGTCGAAAGATTCATAAATTAGTTGTCAAGAAAGGTTTTATATTTAATATGTCAGTACGTACAACTCTAATTGATATGTATATGAAGTGCTTTGCCCCTGACCAAGCAGAGGATCTGTTTGAAAGAATGCCCAATAAAGATGTGGTTTCTTGTGCTACAATGTTAAGTGGGTACACTTACAAAGGAATGGCGTACCAATCTATAGGCGTCTTCCATAACATGCTATTAGAAGATATTAAACCTGATGCTGTTGTCATGGTGAAGATTCTTGCAGCTTGTGCACAGTTGGGAATTCTTCAGCAAGCTCTGTGCCTTCATTAATATGCGAAGAAAATGCGATTCAACAGTAACATCTTTGTTGGATCTTCACTCATAGGGTTGTACTCAAAATGTGGTAGCCTAGATAATGCTGTCCAAATATTTGAAGGGATTGTGAACAAAGATGTTTTTATATGGAGTGCAATGAATGCGGCTTATGCACTTCATGGGCATGGAGGAGAGGCTGTGTATATATTGATCAAATGGTGAAGAAGTCAGATGTTAGGCCAAACAAGGTGACATTCCTCTCTCTTTTATCTGCATGTAGCCATTCAGGTTGGGTTGAAAAAGGGTTAGAAGTATTTAATTTGATGGTGCATGAATACCAACTAATGCCTGATTCTGAGCATTATGGTTTGAGAGTTGGACAAGGCGATGGAAATCATTAACAAAATGCCATCTCCATCTGGGCCACACGTTTGGGGAGCCTTGCTTGGTGCATGTCGGATACATCACAATATCAAGTTGGGAGAGGTTGCAGCAAAAAATATTTTTGAGTTAGATCATACCTATGCAGGGTTTTACGTATTGTTATCAAATATCTATGCTGCGGATGAGAACTGGGAAAGTGTTGCAGAACTTAGAAAGCTAATTAAGGAGAAGAAGCTGAAGAAGGGCGTTTGGGACAAGTATGGTTGAAGCAAGAAATGAAATCTGTAGCTTTGTTTCCGGTGATAGATTTCACCCAGACTCTGAGCAGATTTATGAATTGCTAAGAAAGTTGGAGGTGAATGTGATGGAGGAATCTTACATTTGTGATATAAAACTCATTTGAGTTTGAGTATAATTAAGAAAGTGAGGTTTGCACGCACTCGCGGCACACAGTGTAAGATTTATAATTTGACATTTGTCTCTCCAAACTTTCAGTGTGATAATTGGAATCACAATTATAGCCATGAATCTGGTGAAGTCATTCAAAATGTGGTAAACGAGAAGCAGAAAGAAAAACAAAACCCTGTGTCCTAACTTTTCTTTTTGGAATTGCGTCAATGATATTATTGGTTATAATAAAAAGAAAAAAGGCTTCTTCAAAATGACTGAGCCAAACAATACTAAAAGTCACCGAAATTTTCCTGGTGAACTTCAATTAAATGAGAAAAAAATTCCTGGTCAATAAGCAAAGCCTGAAAGATATATCTTCTTGTCTTCTATAGTGCTGTGCTCAACTATGTCTTTGTGGCGTTTGCCTCAGCCTAAAAAATACGAAAAATAAATGTAGCTTTCCGTCTTTGAAGTTATACAGAGTCTAACGTGCAGCTTAGGCAGTTTATGATTTATTTGAAATATATTTTTATCACGCATTTTTCCTTGAAAGAACATGATTTTCTAATACAATTTGGTTTGTTTCACAGTCACAGAAATGAGCTTACTGCTTAAAGGACTCCCATCTTTGATCCCCAAATCCTCGAAATCTCCTCTGCAACTATGTCACTTTATTCCTCAATCAGAGCCATTTCATCTGATACATACAGAACAAACAACTCCAAATTACATTGTAAAAGCCATATGCGATTCATTCAGAAGCGGTCGGAACTGGGACACCATCTCTAGAAAATTCCATCATGTTGAGTTTGATGAACCACTTGTGGAGAAAATACTCTTGGAACTGAAGCAACCAATTGACGCAAAACAAGCTCTCGGTTTCTTCCACTGGGCAGCCCACGAAGAGAATTTCCAACATGGCCTTCGATCTTACTGCTTAGCCATTCACATCTTGGTCCGAGCTAGGCTGAACTTGGATGCTCGAGCTTTGATCGAATCGGTTTTGAAGAATAACACTGGGAATTCTTCCAAGTTCTTGGTGGCTGATTCACTGCTTCATAGTTACAAGCTTACTGATTCCAACCCATTTGTGTTTGACCTGCTTGTGCAGGCTTATTCCAGGTTGAGAATGTTCGAGGATGGTTTTGAGGTGTGTTGCTTTTTGGAAGAACGCGGATTTTCACCAAATCTGGTGAGTTTCAATACTTTGATGCACGTTGTTCAGAAATCTGGTGAGAACACTATGGTTTGGAGGATTTATGAACATATGATTAGGAGGAGAATATACCCAGATGAAGTGACGGTTAGAACGGTGATTAGTTCTTTGTGTAAAGAAGGGAAGTTGAAAAAATATGTCGAGATGTTGGATAGGATCCATGGAAGCAGATGCTCTCCTTCTATGATTGTGAACACAAGTTTGGTTTTCGGGATTTTAGAGGAAGGAAGAGTTGAGGAAGGAGTGGTGTTGTTGAAAAGAATGTTGCAAAAGAATATGGTGTTTGATACAATTGCTTACTCTTTGATTGTTTATGCTAAAATAAAGCTTGGAAATTCAGGCTCTGCATGGGAAGTATATGATGAAATGCTTAAGAGAGGTTTCCGAGCAAACCCTTTTGTTTATACGTTATTTGTAGGCGCATACTGCAAAGAGGGAAAGATGGACGAAGCACATTGCTTGATGAAAAATATGGAAGACATGGGTTTGAAGCCATACGACGAGACTTACAATTCTCTTGTTGCAGGCTATGCCAAAGCCGGAAGATCGCAAGAAAGCTTAAGGGAATGTGAGAGAATGATGGAGAAGGGCTTTGTTCCTAGTTGTGCAGCTTTTAATGAGATGGTTGATAAGCTTTGTGAGAATGGAGAAGTGGAAAAAGCAAATGCGATGCTAACTCGATTATTAGAGAAAGGATTCTCTCCAAATGACAGCACATATGCGAGTCTCATCAATGGCTACGAGAACAAAGGTGGTGTAGAAGAAGTTGTTAAGCTTTTTTATGAAATGGAGAGCAAATCACTATCTCCCGGATTGTCTGTTTTTTCGACGTTGATAGACAGCCTTTGCCAATCTGGGAGACTGGAGGAAGCAGAGAAATATATTAGACTTATGAAAGATCATTCCCTAGCAGTAAACGAGTGTTTGTATGAGAGTTTGGTTGCTAGCTACATAGAGAAGGGTGACACAGAAAGGGCCATTAGACTTCAAAATGAACTGGTTCTTTGAAGGTTTAAGGCCTAACAGTAACGTTGGAATAGGGGACATGAGGTTAAAAATAGTATTCCTAGTGAAGTCATAATAAAATCTGTAACTTCTTTTTATGCCTTGACAATGCATTACAATTTCAAACTATTTCTTATATTTAACATGTTACGTCTAGGAGATCTGAGCCTGGTATGTAAAAGGCTTGAACGCTTTCAAATGCAATCATCGTCATAAGGTTTTCATGGTGGCATAAAAGGTTACAAAACTTTCATATGTTACTAGTTGAAAAAAAAAAAAGGGAGAAAAAACATAAAAAGATCAGACAAGGAAAAAAAAAAACTCGAACCTCCAAAAAAAAAAAACGTTGAACAAACCCCTTTCAAATTAGGTTAAAAAATATTTTAAAAAATAAAGATGAAACTCCCTTACAAAACTCAAAAAAACAAAAAAACAAAAAAAAATTATTCTCACCTTTATTAGTGTTAAAATAGAAAGGTCTGGTTATAATCCCCTAGTTAATAAATGAGAAGTTATATCCCAATTTAATCTGAGCCATCTTTTTAATTGTTTTGAAAATAAATAATGGAAGAAAATGATCGGATGGTGGAGGGTGATTAAGGGCATTAACGGACAAAGAACTAGTGAAAATAAATGGTAATGGTAAGGGCAGATAATCCCCCTCCAAACTCCTCCCTCAAATCTGACCTAAGTGTGTTTCCTACAACCTCAGCCAACGTCGACCGCTGCTCCTTCTCCTCCGACGCCCACAACCAAAAACAAAAATAATGAGGAAAGAGCTCATTTAGCAGAATAACGCTAAATGACAATTTAATTAAAAAAAAAAAAGGTTGGCCAAACAGGAAGGGAGGTACTCCATCATTATCAAAAAGCCCAATTCTCTAGGTTGGACCAAACTTTTTCTCAACCAACAAACGACAACAAAACTTCTTACCCTTCTTCAATACAAAATTTACCACCTCTAATTATGACTCCCCACAATTTTTATTCTTTTCATATTTATTAATTAATCATTCAATATAGTATTTACCTTTCTACCTAAGTTTTAATAATTTTCTTTTACTTTTCAACCATTTATAATGTGATTTTACCACCATGCCCTTCAAGCCATCGTGTTATTCCACAAATTTGTTGAACAACCGGCTTTCGCACTTGACATTTTCTCCACATACTCTCCTCTCTTAATGCCACGTGTGTGATGGACTTGTCCCCCACAATATGGTGCTGGCCTATAGATTTGGCAAAAATAGAAATAGATTACGCATATTTTCGGAATTCCCACTCAAAGCCTTATTATTGCTAAGTTGACGTGTGTTCATTAAAAAGAACAGAATTTGACACGTGTAAATGCGGTTAAAATCTGATGAAGACAATAAACTTCTCAGAAAAAAAAAAAAAAGGCCCTTTTTTGTGTGTACCTTGAACTTATTAGTATTTCACAACTTGGATACTATATTTCGATTTTTACAAATGGGACACGAAAATATAAACATCTGTTGCAATTACGGTCCAATAACTATTAGTTGTCAATTAACGAATGGATACCACAGTTTGTACACAAGATGCACCCTAAACTTTTTGTTTATTGGCAATTTAGACTTTGAATTTACTTATTTTTAACTCTTTTTTGTTGCTAAGAATTACTATAATTGGAGACAATGATTAATAAAAATATAGAATTTGAATCCCTATCTTAAATTCAAAATAAAAAAAAATTACTTTTTGCATTATTTGGCTAAGAATTCATTTTTTATTTTTATTTTTTTTGCTAAGAATTAATCTTTGCATTTAAAATTGAGATTGACATATGTTATCATTTTTTTTAACTTAAGATGAGAAATCTAATATTGCATGTTTTAATAAAATTAAATATGATATTATCGCTAAACTATATTTATAACCATAATTAACATCTATTATTGATTGGACAGTATTGTAATAAGTTTTGAAATTTTATAATTTTAATAAATTTTTAATATTAAAATTTAAGTGTACAATATTCTCAATAATGAAGATTTAAAGATGCACGAACTTCTTATGAGTGTTGAAATTTAAGTGTTGATAATGGTTGATGACTCACCTGGTGACGTAATTTATTTACTTATTTTTATTATAAAATGCTTTACATTGAAAATTGAGAAAAGCCAAATGACGTAAATGTTTTAAAATTAGTATATAGTTGGTGTTTTTATACCGTTTTATATTCATATTACATTTAAACGAAATATAATTTTTATCTAAATATAAAAATTTTACGTTTAAATATAATATTTTTTAACAATACTTCAAACATATTTATTATTTTAGAATATTTTGAAAATATTTTTTTTTTTCATTCACATCATATTCTCTTTCTATCTCACTTTTCTTATATACTTTTACCAATCATATCAACTTTTCAACTCCAAAATATAATTCAAATACTTTTCATCTAAACACACGTTGCATTCAAATACAAAATAAATACTTTTCATCTAAATATAAAATATATTTAACGTATTACATTCAAACACAATACAATAATATATTTACTAAACGCCCTAATTAGTTGGCTAAGGTCCACACGTTATTCCATCTCATTTTATGGTTTTCAGCTCAAAGCCTATGGTTTTCAACTCAAATTTGGCTTTGCTGTCATAAATGCAAAGCGTAAACAAGGCTAAAATCCCCAAAGTTTTGGTTGGTTTTTTTTTTTTTTTTTTTCATTGGTAGTGATAAAATAAAATGATTTTTAATAAATCCACTTATTATGTGGCGCTCCTCTTGATTTGTTTCATCTTCTTTGAAACCGCTGGTAACATATATAACTTATATAGTTATATGTATAATAAGTTCTTTTAATTTCTATTAGATTGACAGAGTTTGAAAATCCTCGCATAATATTTATTTAATTATTGTAAATCTTTCATCTTTTCATATTTCAAATTCCTTGTAATATTTCTGAAAATTAAAGATTAAAGTCTAATGCTTTTATTGGACTCTACCAAACAAGTTAAACAATAATATTCATGAGGGGGAAAAAAAAAAGGAAAAATGTACTTTTATATAACAATGGTAAATTTTAGGTAATTTGGTGACTAAGAACTCTCCACATAGAGTGGTGTGAGGGACCTTAAACATCTAACATTTTACTCATGTAATAGTACAATATCACTTTTAGAATATGTTGAATGTAATAGATTTTTAAAAATAAGGTAACCTATAGGCTGTTATGGTAAAGTTGTAATTAGAGTTTCAGTGAAATGTACATGTGAAACTAGCATAAGCATTTGTTAGGTTTTTAGTAGGTATTTATTGGTGTTTGTAATCCATGATGTTTGGTGGATTGTTTAATAGTTATATCTGAAGGAATATGTGTGATCAAATCTCGTTAAATTATCTGTATCTTTTATTTATTTACACTTTTGATAATTTAATTTATTTAATAATTTAATTAAATTCATAAATAATTAAAACAAATCTAACAGTATTAATAGAGTATTTATATTTGAAAAGGCAATCGAGATTAAGGAGGGATTGAAGTTGAAGAATCAAACATATTAAATATATTAAACACATTTAAACAATCTGATCATCATAAATTATATATTATTATTCATCCCTGCATTAGTTCAACTTTATATTTTGTGTTAGCGTGTGTGTGTGTGCGTGTGTGTTGCGTTCCCCTCGATGGGAGATCTGACAATATTATAGGGGTTTTGCTTTGAATAACAGGGAAACTTGTCGAGACGGTGCGACTTGTACAATGATATGTAGACTAGAGTATCAAAAAACAGTTATGGGAGTATGTCATAGAAAAAGATTTGTTGTGTGGAGGAAGCCTTATTGTTTCTGTTTGGCACCTATTCTGAATAGTGTTTATCTACTATATCAATTTTTTATTATCATTAAATTTTTTTAATTGTACATTGTCGTTTTAACAATGCAAGGAAAGCCACAAAGTTGCTCATATGAACTCAATCATTGTTATAATTTTAATGATAGTTTTTTAATTATTAAGAAACATAAAAGATGTAAATAAAAACAAAAACAAAAAAAAACAACAAAAAATTGAGCATAGTATTTACCTGTCGCATTTGTGAATTCTGAAAGTCTTACGCACAATCAATTTTTATGTACGTCATTAATAGAATGATTTTGTCTTCTCGTATGGTGTTGGACGGAAAATCACAAAATCTTCTCTCAAACAAACAAACAAAAAAGAAAATTACATAATTAACGCTTCTTCATTCTCTCAACCATATTAAGTCTTGATAGGCAGGGTGTACCTGCAGAAGACACTTGACGTAGGCAAACGCTATTGGAGAGAATTAAAGAAACAAAATAGCAAAGTTTTAAAGCATTCCTAATGTATTTCTCAATATCAATATTATATCTATTACAAATTAATATAAAAAAATATCATACTTGAGTTTTGTACTTCAATATATTAATGCTCTTTCTAGTGTTACATAAGTAAAATTTTAATATTTAAATTCAAATAATTTAAAAATAATAAAATTGTAATGATTAGATAAAAAAGTTGAAACATCAATCAATAACACTCAAATGTCAAATTTAACATGGAATAACTCAATGGAAAATTGGCCACCAAGTTCAGCATTTGGCTAATTTAACATCAAATATAAGGGTTAGTTTGGCTAATTTGACATTCAAACGCAATACATTGAATACAATTTATGTATAGAAGAAAAGTATTAGTATTACATTTAAATACAATATGAATTTGAGTGAAAAGTATTTGAATTATATTTTAATAATAAATATGTAATGTGATAGGTAAAAGTAAAGAGAAAAAAAGAAGAGAGAAAGAGAATATATGATGTAATTAATAAAAATAATAAAAAACGTGAAATGATGAATAATGAATGTATTGAATTTAAAATATAATGTGATTGGTATTTGTATGAAATACTTTTGTATTTAGGTGAAAATTGCAATGTGTGTACTAAATGTGCACTAACACTCCTATAGAAAATTTATCTTTAACCCGAATGTCAACATTTACCATTAACACATCAATTTAACACTCGATGCACTCCATTAGAAATTTTGAAAGCCACCTCTCTAGTGCTACGTCAGATTACCTTTTAAGAAGAGATCAAATTTCATTTCGGAACAACTCTTTAAGGGTTCTATTCTAAAACCAGTCCAAACAGGACCTATGTACAGCACGGAAGAAAGGACAATGTCTATACAACCACTCTTTTTCTTTTTCCTAGAAAATTTTCCTTCTCAAGGTAAACGTTCCTAAAACAGATCACTTTTTAGAAAGGTTTCCTCTCGCCAAAAAAACTGTAGTGGGAGGAACTGAGCTAGCAAAGCATTAAGTCACTATTGCCGGTTTCCAGAGGCAAGGGTGAATATCTTACGATTTTTGTAGATCACTTTCGCAGAACCTCCAACAACCATCATCTTGCCTTTTCAGAACATATCGGATTTTGTAGGTGCTGCAATAAAGTAAAAAATAAAAGATGAAGAGGAGCAAACCACAAAAGAGTCAATGAAGATTACAATGCACCCAGCTTTCCAAAGACTAAAATGTATACAAACAAAACATGCCAAAAATCCTAGTAGGTCATTAAATATGTATAGACAAGTATATTGCTACTCACCTATAATAACTGGGGTTCTTCTGCTCAGAATCATTAACAAGTTCGGCTGCTTCCTCCAAAAGAGCTTCGATTTCAGCCATCTCTTCTCCAATTCCATCTGACAAAATTTCAGCTCGAAGGACAGACAATTGCAGCAGCACAAATTTCCAATAACAAGACCTGGATTTAGCAGCATCCGCCAAAGCATGCCACTGAAAGACCAAAACACACATAAATATGGATTTCTAATGGCAAGTAATTAAACTTATGCCTAAACAGTATTATTACAAAAAAATCATAGAAAAAAGATGCAAAATGTGTCAATATTCCACTTTTCATGTTTATAATGACAAAGGCCCTTCAATTTTTCTGAATGTTTATTTATGTTGCTCAGACAAATTCAGCCATCATTTTATTCAAACTCATTCAAAATTTTACAGAAACTCAAAACAAGGCCACTTTCTTGTAACTATCTAAAATTTTTTGATTGAACTTAGTCCTTTTCTTTTTTCTTTGAAGAAGTCTCCATTAGTGACAAAACCATAACTTAGCTGAAGGTTTGAACAGAAGAGCATCATTTGAAGGTAAAGCCCCTACGGGATGATATTGGCCAAAATATCAGTCAGTTAAGTAGCTGAAACAATAGACTTGTTACATTCAACCTAGGATCATGTTGCTAAAATCATCAAATAAATACATTAGATTACTTGCACATTACCAATAGCTTGCATAGGTTGACAAAGATTATAAATAAAAGACAAAAGACTGCTAGGATAGATACAGATATATTTACCTGAGAAAGCATGGAGTCGTCAAGAATTTCAGAGAGACTATGAACTTTATGGCCAGGTCCTAGAGCTTCAGCCTTAATTTCCTGCCATTGCTTAACAAGTTCTTCAGCTTCTTCCATAGGCATGAGGCTCTGAGACATAGCTCGTGCAGAAGATGAGAATTTCGCAGTGCGGCTTAAAGTTTGGGTATTTCCAGCTTCTGAGTTGCTGTGCAACCGTGTGGCAACCATTCCCAAAAGCTTCTTCAGTCTCCTAGAAACCCCAACCCCAGTGATATAAGCAGGCACAAGATTGTCGCCCATAGAAGAATCAGTTTTCCAGATCAGGGAACTTGCATTTGTATTTAATTTACTTGGGATACCTTTTGAAGTCATCCGATTTACATTCATGCCTGCTAACCTAAAGCTGGCAAAGAAAATGCACCCAAGTACCGCGACTGAAGTAAACCTTCTGACAATATATGCTTGGGATGACCAACTTTCCCATACTTTATTGTGGTGAATGCCTATATTCCTTTTCAATTGAACAGATGATGCACTAGCATTGTTTCCATTGTTACTTTTGTTCAATATCAATGAGTTTTGCAAGTCAATTGGAGCCAACTGCTTGACAGCTGTACCAAGATTTTGAGAAGAGTTCAGACGAGAAAGAGAATTGTCAAAATCTCTACGCACTGACAAAAGATTAATCGGCATTGTTCTTTGACTAACACCAGTAGAAATGGTTTGTGGAGATACTCTATTTTTCTTGCTCCCAAGGATTTTCTTTTCACCATTGAAAAAGTTGACCTGCAAAAACATACACATTAAAACTACACAATTGATATGAAAACAGTTAAAAAAACATTTTCCATACGAATCTCACCAAAGTTGGAGGAGAGTCCCGTGTATCCAGAAATACGTTAAGCACAGCATCTTTCAGCCATGTTTCCTAGTCAAATTGAGCAGAGTCTGTCGTAAAAACAATGACCTTTGAAGATAATGAAAAAAATACTTCAAACAAGTAGAATGTGCAGTGGCACTACATGAAATGGTCCTGACATTTAACATTTGATGCAAGCAATGAATCAAGACATATTAAAGACATTCAAAATAACTACAAGGTGAGAACTGTACTAATTACGAATGCAACAACTAAAAACAGAATTTAGTAAAAGACGGTACGTACCAACAATTGATTTGCACCAGAAGCATCTTTGGTTTCCCTCCCTGAAATTGAATATCGTGCAGAATTATTTGAATTTGATTCAAGTTGCTGAAGTTGCTCTACCACCTCACCTTTACTAACCTGAAAACAAGATATCACCAAAGTACACCATTGAGGAAACACAAGGGCAAAAGGAGGAGGCTGAAATTCATAGCTGCAGAAACCAAAAAATAAGGTTTCTGAAAGTCTTCGAATGGAGTTGAACAAAATATAAGCGGAAAAAACTAGAAATAAATAAATAAATAAATAAGCAAACTACCTGACCAAGAAGAAACAGGCAAAAAGCATCCTCAAATTTCATATCAATGCCTTCTGATGCCGTCAGACACTCACAAATGGTTTTTGCTTTGCTAATCTGCAAACAATAGGGAAAAATAACACATAAACGAAACTGATGTTGAAGAATTGTTATCTATTTCTCTCTCTCTCCTCAGATATGATACATGCAAATGGAATTTATATTTACCAACCTTTTGTATACAAACATATATATCTTGCTTATAAGATTCCATTAATACTAACTTTAGGCTTCATTTCTCAGACAGGATGGCAAGTGTGTGTGTGTGTGTGTGTGAGAGAGAGAGAGAGAGAGAGAGAATGAGATAGAGAGATGAAAAGGTGACAATTGGAGGACGTAAGCAGTTACCAGTTCAGTTTGCTTGTTTGAAAATCCAACCGCGATATGAGCTACTAATACCAAGTAGAAACAATTAAAATCAATTACAACCCTTTGATTTTGTGACTCAAGCGACTTCTTATTCTTTCGTGTAATTGCCAGATCGCTCCATGGAAGAAGATCAATTATTTCAGTAGCTGCTAGCTTTTCAAGTGCTTGGCTCAAAAAGCATGGCCAATCTTCAACTTGGCATGATGCCTCTACATCAAGTCCCTGTCTAAGCAATTCACGCAAGGCTGAAATAGCTCCTTGTCTTCGCTCAGCATTCTCAGGTGTATTAGGAATCCCTAGTAATTCCAATGTGCAAACAGGGGCTAGCTCCTCCAGAGATTCTTCTATCTAAATCAATGGCCAAAAGGTATAAAAATGTGAATCAAGTTATCTTTAGTACAACTATTGACGTTTTTTGTGAAGGAAAGATGAGAAAACTTCTCTTTTTCTCATTTTAAAATAAGGAGAAATTACAAAGATATATATAGCCCTTGAAGGAGTAGTAGTTTCCTTCTTAGACTATGGTAAAAAAGGAAAGGGAATAAATCTCCTAAAAATACCCCCAAAATATATCCTATTAATTACAAACAATCATACCAAAAATAGCTTATTCCCTAAATCAAGCTAAATCACTCGACACTCCCCCTCAAGTTGGCGCATAGATATTGATCATGCCCAACTTACTTACAAGAGACTCGAAACTCTGCCTAAGTAAACCTCTAGTGAAGATATCTGCAATTTGCTGTCCGGTGGGAATGAATGGTATGCAAATAACACCACTTTCAAGCTTTTCCTTTATAAAGTGTCTATCAATCTCCACATGCTTGGTTCGATCGTGTTGAACTGAATTATTTGCAATGCTGATTGCAGCCTTGTTGTCACAAAATAGCTTCATTGGGAGCTGTACAAGTTGTCTTAGTTCTTCTAGAACTCTTTTCAACCATAGTATCTCACAGATCCCCTGAGCCATTGCTCTATATTCTGCTTCAGCACTGCTCCGAGCAACCACACTTTGCTTCTTACTCCTCCAAGTCACTAAATTTCCCCATAGGAGTGTACAATAACCGGATGTAGACCTTCTGTCAACTGTAGATCCTGCCCAGTCTGCATCAGTGTAGACTTCAATCCTCCGTTACTCACCCTTCTTGAAAAACAACCCTTTTCCAGGAGTTCCCTTCAAGTACCTTAGAATCCTGTAAACTGCTTCAGGATGTTCTTCACATGGAGCGTGCATAAATTGGCTAACTACACTGACAGCAAAAGAGATATCTGATCGTGTGTGAGACAAATAAATCAACTTTCCCACCAAACGTTGGTATCTTCCTGTGTCTACAGGAGTGCCTTCTGTAATATCCCCGAGCTTTGAATTATGTTCTATAGGAGTATCTGAAGGCTTGCATCCGCTCATTCCTATTTCTTCTAATAAATATAGGTTATATTTTCTTTGGGAGATGACAATGCCTTTCTTTGATCTGGCAATTTCCACCCCAAGAAAATATCTGAGAAGTCCTAAATCTTTGATCTCAAATTCAACAGAGAGATTCTTCCTTAACTTATCCATCTCCTCGAAATCATCTCCAGGAAGGATAATGTCATCTACATAAACAATCAGAGTTGCAATTTTTCCTACAATCTTTATGAACAAAGTATAAGCTGACTGTCCTTGTAGAAACCCTTGAGCCTTTACAAACCTTGCAAACCTGTCAAACCATGCCCTCAGAGATTGTTTAAGCCCATACAAAGACTTCTTTAGCCTGCAAATTTTGTTCCCAAAACTTCCACTAAACCCTAGGGGAGCTTTCATGTACACCTCGTCCTCTAAATCTCCATTTAGAAATGCATTTTTAACATCTAGCTGCTGTAAAGGCCAATCCATATTGACTGCCACAGAGATTAAAACTCTTAAAGTATTCAACTTAGCAACTAGTGAAAAAGTTTCTGAATAGTCAATCCCGTAGGTTTGAGTAAATCCCTTAGCAATCAGGCGAGCCTTATATCTTTCAAGCGATCCATCAGAGTTGTACTTTACTATAAACACCCACTTGCATCCCACCAGTATCTTTCCTTTAGGTGGATCAACTATCTCCCACGTACTGTTCTTCTCAAGGGCCCTCATTTCCTCAAAGACTGCCTTCCTCCAGTCAGGAACTTCTAGAGCTTCCTGTATATTCTTAGAGATAACAACAGAAGATATTTTTGAAGTGAAAGCTTGGAATGATGGAGATAAACTTTTGTAGGACAAAAAATTATACAATGGATGTTTAGTATAGGTCCTAGTGCCTTTTCTAAGAGCAATGGGTAGGTCTAAAGACTTATCAGACTCTGAAGAGAAAACTGGTTCAGAAGACACAACATGAGGAAGATTTAACTCAGAAAAAGGCTTACCTAATTGTCCTGTGGTCTTCGGATTTGCCCTTGGGTTGGAGTTATGAACATACTCCAAGTTGTTGGTTTTTCCTTGTTCTGGATACTTTCTCGAGTAGACCAACCCTTTATAACGATTTCCATCTTGCCTCGCACACACCTCATCTCTTTCCTGAGTTTCATTTTGTAAAGGCGCAAGAGATTGTTCATCCAAATCATTATTATCTAAGACATTTTTGTAAACCAAATACATCTTTTCCAGTGGTCACCACAGTTTCTTTTGGGAAAAAATCATCCAACAACCAATCAAACTCATCATAGGATGAATCTTCACTAGATGTCTCCCCCTGAAGATGAGTCATATTAAAGTATGGTTTTTCTTCAAAGAAGGTTACATCCATGGAGACAAAGAATTTTTTTGTTGTTGGATCAAAACATTTATAACCCTTTTGGTTTGAAGGAGAGCCAACAAAAACACATTTCCTTGCTCTAGGATCAAGTTTTCCTCGATTGATGTCATGAACATGAACATATGCAGTACACCCGAACACTTTAAGAGGAAGCTCATGTAAGAGCCGAGATGAGGGAAAACATTTCTTAAAACATGTCAAAGGTGTTTGAAATTTTAAAATTTTTGAAGGCATTCTATTAATCAAATATGTGGCAGTGAGAATGGCTTCACCCCACAAATATTTTGTTTTATTCGTAAACATTAGTGATCTTGCAACTTCAAGAAGATGTTTATTTTTCCTCTCTACTACTCCATTTTGTTGAGGGGTGTTGTTGCATGAGCTTTGGTGTACAATACCATTTTCAGAAAAAAAAAACTTCCCCAAAATTTTATTGAAATATTCTTTACCATTATCACTTCGAAAAATTTGAATCCTACTTTGGAACTGTGTTTCTATCATTTTGAAAAAAAATTTGAACACATTTTCAGATTCTGATTTTTCCTCAAGTAAAAACACCCAGATAATTCGAATATTGTCATAAATAAAAGTTATAAACCATTTTTTTCCAGTTACCGTTTTAACTCTTCATGGTCCCCACACATCACTATGAATAAGAGTAAAAGGTTGTGTTGCCTTGTATGGTTGTGCTGGAAAAAAAGTTCAATGGTGTTTGGCAAGTTCACAGATTTCACATGAAAATGAATATGGATTCTTATTCATAAAGAACTTAGGAAATAAATGTCTCATATAATAAAAACTTGGATGTCCTAATCTGAAATGCCATAACATAATTTCATTCTCACTGGGATTTGAAGTAGAATTGAGAAAAGTCCTCTAGAAGTATTCTCTCGAGTCATATCCATCTTCAAGAAAATAGAGACCTCCAACTTGTCTAGCATGCCCAATCATCCTCCCCGTGGTCAAATCCTGAACTAACAATCAGATGACGAAAAATTAGCTTGACACTTCTAGTCAACTGTTAATTTGCTAACTGACACCAAATTACAGGACAACTTGGGAACATGAAGGACATTATGGAGGGTTAGAACAGGGGAAATAGCAACTGATCCCTTCCCAGCTACCACTGAGAATGAACCATCTGCTATCTTAACTTTTTGATTCCCTGCACAGGGACTATAGGAAGAAAACATTTCAGACGTGCCAGTCATATGATCAGTTGCACCAGAGTCAATTATCCAAGAATTAGAGTTGACACCAAAGCAGGATGACACCAAATGATTACCTTTCTGAACCAAAGAACACGAGGGATTTGGGTTAAAGATAGCCTAAGATTGAAGAATTTTACAGATTTGCTCTATCTGTTCCTTTGTGAAGGACGGTACTCCTGAGGATGATTTAGATCCTGCCTCCATTGTGTTTGCTTAGGGAACACGGTTGTCTGACTTCTTCTTGTGGTTGCTCGACTTTCCATAGAGTTTCTAGCAATTATCCCGTGTGTGCCAAGGCTTGTTGCAATAATCACAAATCGGTTTTGATTTGTTATTCCTTTTTCCCCCTTCAGGTTTAGCCCCTCTAGACACAAGTGCAGAGCCTTCTGTGACGGGTTCTTGTTTTCCAATCATCACCTTCCGCCTCATCTCCTCTCTTCGGAAAAGACCTCTCGGATAGATGGCAGTGGTTTTCTTCCCAAGATCCGGCCTCTCACCTCATCTAACTCTTGCTTCAAACCTACAAAAAAAACATACACACGATCGTTTTCTTCCCTCTTTTTATGCCGAATACTGTCACTTGGACAGTCCTAATTATCCTCATAACATAGGTCTAGTTCCTGCCACAAGATCACAAGTTCATTATAGAAAATGGTGACATCACGATCTCCTTGTCTAGCCTTCCACAATTTTGTCTTCAATTCAAAAATCTGAGATGAATTTTCAATATCAGAGTACATCTCCCGCACTGTGTCCCACACCTCCTTGGCTGCCGGCAAGAACAAATGTGGTTTTCCAGTAGTCGACTCCATAAAGTTAATTAACCAAGCCGTAACTAAGGAATTTTCTGACCTCCAAGCTGCCAATCCAGGATCAGCAGCTGCTGGTTTTCTAACTTCTCCAGTCAAATGGCCGAGTTTCCCTCTCCCATCAATCGCCAATTTTATGGTTTAGGCCCATTCCAAATAATTACAACCATTAAGCTTATGGTTCATTAATTGGAATGTCATACCCGAGCCAAAAAACTCTGCACCACCGCTCACTCCTCCTCCTCTGGTGACCGGCACCATGCTCCCTGGATTTTCAGTTCCTGAAGCTGCTCCTCCAGGACCTGCCACGCTTGAACTATCTCCTTCTGCAGGCGAGTTCTTCTTTTGGACTGTCATAGCCATCCTATAGTCCATCAGGGTTCAGATAGAAGGGGAAAGTAGAGAAGAAGAAGGGCTGGGGTTTTAATAGAAGAAAGGGACGGAGAGGAAAAAAACTCGGAATTTTTCTAGAGCCATGGCTCTAATACCATGACATTTTTAACGAAGGAAAGATGAGAAAACTTCTCTTTTTCTCATTTTAAAATAAGGAGAAATTACAGAGATATATATAGCCCTTGAAGAAGTAGTAGTTTCCTTCTTAGACTACGGTAAAAAAGGAAACGGAATAAATCTCCTAAAAAAACCCCCAAAATATCTCCTATTAATTACAAACAATCATACCAAAAATAGCTTATTCCCTAAATCAAGCTAAATCACTCGACAACTATATATATAACCAATTAATAGCTTTGCAACAGCATAAAAAGTTTTCAACCAGATAAGCATCCCTCTATTTTTTTAACAGCTTAACATATTCTTGGTCTCAACTAAAACTTTTGCTATCCATATTTTCCCTAGCATTTCAGCCAAAATATTCAAGAATTTTGGTGACTTAGTTACTAAAGTTCTCTTAAGCAATAGTAGGTATGCATATGCATGTTATAAAGTGAAGGTCAATGCTTAACAACATTTGAGTAAATTATGTTGTGTTTTAAGTTTGGATGCAAGAACAAACGAGGGTACTAGCATTACCTCGGATAACAATTTTAGTTCCTGCAAAGACTTCTCACTCCTTAGAAGGCACTGAGCACGAGCAAGAGCCTCAAATCCTTCGGACACGTTGTTCTTCTCAAAACCATTCTTCGCAGTTGTACACTTCAAGAAAGCACCTATGATAAGAAAAAGAGGCATAACAAGGCTGCTAGAAATAGAAGGTACAAGATCCTAACCTCTTTGCTTCAAATGTCTTACCTCAGCTAACGCCATAGAAAGAAGCAAATCATGAATATATGGCTTAGCATCTGGATGCTGAAGAGCAACACGGCCGATGTCTAGGACTAGCTTTATTTCACCAACCTGAATTGGAAAGTCATAACATCATATTATCAGTTTCCAAGATAAAATGATGCTATTGGCAGCGAGGGAAGATATTTATCATTAGTAGTTACATTGACAAGATACAGTTTTAACTTTTTCCCAATTTTAATCTTAAAAAAAATGCCGTATCTAAAATGAAGAATCAAAATTCAAAAGCAGAGTGTCGTAAAAAAAAAAGGTTGCAAAATCCTACAACAAGAAAATGTTGAAAATAGCTGTATATTCTAAAAGTAATACGTCTATGAAAAACATTACGTTTATCGAATGTATATTGAAATAAAAAATATTCTTTCAAAACAAATGTCTTTCACGCATTTAGCAAAATAGAATAAGCTCAGATACTTTACCTCTTGGAGGAGGCAAAGAGTACCAGGCAACCAAGACCAAGGCACTCGAAGAGAAGATTTCGGCAGGATCTTTTCCTTCGCATTACCAGCATATTCTGGTTCAAAGAGAAGCTTATCTCTCACATCCATCAAAACATCCTGGAAGCAACATAAAAGAAAGAAGGAATAAAATTTAAACATAATAGCATGTTCTTTCACCACTTAAAAGATACAGAATTAAAAATATGTGAACCGAAAACAGAACATTAACTAAGGTTCCTACCTGACGAGATACAACCACATCCATGCTATAGCCCTCGTCAATTTCAGCATTTTTCAAATCCATCACAGATTTAACGATCTCATCTTTCTCAGCTTGATCCGTTACACCAATAATCTACAAGATAATTCCTTATGAGTAAATTACCAAAAGCAAAGAAAAAAGAAACAACAGTGTTAATGCAAGGTGTCAAAATTATGCTGTCCTTTCACGTTATAGTCGGAAAATTGAGTGCAAAATTTGGAAACTTAAGGTGACATTTGGTATTGGTTTTGAAATGTTTTCTATTTTCAAAAAAAGTGAAAATGAGAATGTTTTGAAAACTGTGTTGAGATCATTCCATGGTCGTCATCCTTCGTCGGAGATGGATGCCATCATTAAATATGATCATCACTAACGCTGCATAGGCAGAAAGAGAAAAAGAGAGAAAGAGAGAGAGAGAGAGGAGATAGCGGGAGAAAACAAAAACAAAAACAAAAAATGAAAACAACTTTTTTCGTTTTCAAAAAACCCAAAAAAACAACATAGTTAAAAACGATATTTTTGAAATAGTTTTGAAAAGGTTGAATAAACAAACACTATTTTGGAACCGTTTTTATTTTCTGTATTTTTGAAAATGGAAAATCATTCTTGAAAATAAAAAAAAAACGCCCCCTAAATGATCCACATCAAGTATGGGAAAACAAACGGTGAAAGAACAGAAACTCGTAATAATGAAATAAAGACGTTAAGCCACCAGTTAATCTGGTTTGCCATATGAGGGGCAAAAAGGAGAAAAGGCAACAGTTGGAGGATGAGGTGCACAATCTAGAAGGTTAGCTGAGCTGGAAAGGGGTCAGAAAAAAGGTTAGGCTTGGGCAGCGGAGTATTTGAGGAGGATTTCAGCATTCAGAATTTTGTCTGTAATTTGGGAGAACATTGGCAGACCTTGGAGGCAGGAGAACCTCGAATTCTCCATCCCTATTATCATCTTTTGTTTCATCTTTTACGTTGCTTTCTCTTGTAATTCCTTGAGAGGAAGATGGTATACTGTTGAAGGAGATAAATAAAAGAAACCTGGCCCTATTTCCAGGAGTTGAATCCCAATATTTCTCTCTATTTTCCTTTGTTATTTGGTTGGGTTTTTGAGTTCTCGCAGCTTGGTATCAGAGCGAGATCCAAGGCAGGGAGTTTGGAGGAGCGGAAGAAAGAAATTGGTGAGGAAGAGTTGGTGAAAAGGGTGGAGTATGCAGAGGAGTCGCTGCAAATGTTGGCAGCCATGACCAACCCACTCTCCAAGATACATGAGGACGTTGATGAAATGGGGACCCAAATCGGAGCGATGCAAGCGACATTGAGAAAATTGGAGGCTCTGTTGATGAGACCAGTAATAGCCCAAGAGTCATATCCGCCACTCTCATGGCCAAAGGAGATCCAGGGAATGGAGCGTGAAGTCCATGGTGTGGGGTGAGATTTTCAAGGGCTTGGGCGAGAAGTTTGGCCAAAGGAAAAGCCAAGGGTTTCAAGGGTAGGGTGAGCCCAACATCAGACAACTCTGCCTGCACGGCCTTGGAGGCCGGTGGATCATCAGGGCAAATGGTTAGAGATGCCTATTTTTCAAGGAGAGGACCCTCAAGAATGGGTATTTCGGGTAGAACGATTCTTTGCCATCAATGAGATTGAAGAAGAAGAGAAGATAGTGGCTGCAGCGGTGTGTGTGGAGGGAAAGGCTTTGGGATGGTTCCAATGGGCAGATGCCTAGGAGCCATTTGCAACATAAAGAGAACTTTGAATGGCGGTGTTGTGGTTCGGGCGGACTAGAGGCGAGGACCCCAATGGAGTAGTTGATGGCACTCCAACAAGGTAGGACAGTGACTGATTTCCTTGAGGAGTTTGAGCAAGTGGCTACACAGATGAGAGCGGCGCAGGAGGGAGTTTTCAGAGGAGCATTTCTAAACGAGATGAGGGAAGATATCCGGGCTGAACTGAAGATGCACAGGCCTAATAGTTTGTATGAGTTGATGAACTTGGCCCAATATGTGGAAGAAAGGAATGAGGCTGCTGAGTGGGTTAGGAGGTTAAAAATGGGTCATGGGTTCAAATATGATAACACAGGTAGAAGCATCACATTTGGAAAAGATACTAATTTTAATCGATCACCCCTCGAGAGCTCCATTTAATCCAATTCGACAAAAGAAATTGGACCAAAGGCAACCAAGCGGTGGGGTGGTGGTACGACTTCGAGAGTGTCAAGCGAAGATTCTACGGGATTCCGACGATTGATGAAAGACGAAGGGCAACAAAGGGGAGCAAAGGGATTATGCTTCAAATGCAATGAGAAATTCAGCCAGGGACACCGTTGCAAGAGTCGACAGTTGCAAGTCTTGACAGTGGGGGAAGAGGAAGAGGAATCGAAAGAAGAGGAGGAGGAAGAGGATGGGTCAAAGACAACACCAGAGGCTGGAAACGATAAAGTGGACCTTTCTCTTAACTCATTGCGAAGGGTATCATTAACGAATACCATGAAGGTCATAGGGACGTTGGGAAATAAAGAATTAGGTGTCTTGGTGGATAGTGGAGCAACTCACAGTTTCATTCTTCTACGATAGTTACAGAGTTAAAGATTCCCGTGGAAACAAAAATCTGACACAACATCCAAGTAGGTAATGGCTTATGTTTTAAACAACAAGGAGTTTGTAAAGGGTTGGAGGTGTGGGTTCAAGATCATAGGGTGAGGGAGGATTTATTTCCTTTTGATCTGGGTAGTGCAGATATCATACTTGAGGTGTCCTGGTTGAGCACGTTAGGGGAGGTGAGGGCTGATTGGGCTAAATATACGATGAAGTTTAGAGTAGGCCCAATTTGGGTTTCATGAAAGGGAGCTCCTAGCCTCTGTTATGCTCTAGTCAAGCTCCAATCATTACTCCGATCGGTGGCCAATAGTGGCATGGGGCTATTAGTGGGGTTATGTGAATTATCTTATACAGAAGCCTCAAACAAAGGAGAGATAAGGAGAATAGTTCAAGAGTTTAGTGAGGTGTTTGAAGAACCAAGAGGTCTTCCACCCCAGTGGGAGCGGGAACACCGATTTATATTGAAAGAAGGACCTACCCCACCACATGTGTGGCCTTACCGATACTTGCAGGTGCAAAAAGATGAGATTGAGTGTCTAGTGGCGGATATGTTGGTCGCAGGGATCATCCGATCTAGTAGTAACCCTTTTTCAAGTCTGATGTTGTTGGTGAAGGAAAAAGATGGGAGCTGACGTTCTGTGTTGAATACCGGGATTTGAATCAAGTGATGGTACCTAACAAGTTTCCTATTCCAACGATTGACGAACTATTGGACGAGTTGCATAGAGCAACAATTTTTTCTAACTTGGATTTTGATAGAACCCCACCAAGAACTATAAGAGATAGAAAGAAATAGAAGACGAATCGGGAAGAAAATGATATTCGTATTTCATTAAAAGAAGAAAAATATTTCTAGAGTAAGGGATACAAAACTGATAGCAGTTTCGAGGGTGCTATCTACCTCCTCCTATTCCTAGCCAGAATCCAGATACCTCAAAACGTGCCCCCCTCTCATTACAAATACCCTGCCCTTAACCGATTTTCTCTCTCTCCTCCGGAGGCTTAACTAACTTTCGCTACAATCTAATCATTTTTATTCTTTTCTTTCCACATTAGCCCACGTAGGTATGTGACTGAATTTACCGCCTTGGCCCTGCCTATTTCCCTTCTTCTTCCTTCTCTGGTATACCAGCTTAATCGATGGCCTATCAATAACCCCGGGTACAAGAGTCACTTTGTCCTCAAGGTGAAATTGGGGAAATTGCTTGGTGATGAGGTCAGCCGGTTCCCATGATGCTTCAAATTCTGGCAGCTGCTTCCACTTGGCTAGGACTTCGATGTTTGCTGCAGTGCTCCCCTTGGGGCGACGGATGTCCAATATTGCCTACGGTTCTACTAGCCATTCAAGTTCTGAGTCCAATATAGCTGACAACGGCTGAGAAGGCACTTCGGTGCCCAAAGAGCGCTTGAGTTGGGATATGTGAAAAACTGGATGGATTGGAGAGTCGGCTGGCAAGTCCAATTTGTAAGCTACGGGGCCAATTCGCTGTACTATCCTGTAGGGGCCGAAAAAACAAGGTGAGAGTTTCTCGTTGAGTCTCGTGGCTAAGGAACGGCGACGGTACGGCCTCAACTTCACATATACCATATCGCCCTCCTGGAACTAGATATCCCTGCGGTGTTGATCAGCCCGGCCCTTCATCTTAGCTTGAGCATGAGCTAGGTGGCTTTTTAGTTCGTCTAAGAGGGAGTCTCGTTCCTATAATTGTTGTTCTACAGCTGAGATGGCTGTTCGACCAACTCCAACTCGCAGTAGTGGAGGGGGATCCCGCCCATAAACGGCACAAAAAGGGGTTGTTGCTATGGAGGAGTGATAGGTGGTATTATACCAGTATTCTACCCAAGCCAGCCACTTATTCCATGACGTTGGTTTTTCATAGGAAAAACAACGCAAGTATGCCTCCAAACACCGATTCACTACTTCCGTCTGTCCATCCGTTTGTGGGTGGTAGGCGGCGGTGCTTCTTTGCAAGCTAGTTCCTTGCAACTGGAATAATTCTTTCCAAAAGTGACTAAGAAATATTTTGTCTCGATCCGAGACTATGGATCATGGTACTCCATGTAAGCGCACAACTTCTTGGACAAAGGCAGCTGCCATTGACTCTGCCGTATAAGGATGCCTAAGGGCAATGAAATGTGCGTACTTGCTTAACCGATCTACAACCACAAGGATGGCATTATATACTTGTGATTTTGGTAATCCTTCAATGAAATCCATGGTAACGTCCTCCCAGATTGTTTGTGGGATGGGAAGTGGTTGCAAGGTCCCTGCCGAAGATAAAGCTTGGACCTTATTCTGTTGACAAATTGTGCAAGCCTCCACGAATTCCTTGATGTCCTTCTTCATACCAGGCCAAAACAAATCTGCCAAGACCCTCTTGTAAGTTCGGAGGAACCCCGAATGCCCCCCTACCAAACTGGCATGAAATTCTCGAAGGAGGTGGGCAATCAAACTAGAACCATGCGGCAACACTAACCGGCCCTTGTACAGGAGGCATCCTTGATCAATGGTGTACTTTGGCCTCACATTTGGGTCGGTAGTCACTTCTCTTTTTCTACGTGACATGAAGGGGTCTGCTTCCACTTGTGAAGCCACCGTTTGGACATCCAACACTCTTGGAATAGTCAAAGCCGCATTCTCTATTGTAGTCGGTCGCCTTGAGAGTGCATCCGCTGCCTTATTTTCCAGGCCCGGTTTGTACTGTATTTCGAAGTCATACCCTAGCAGTTTGGAAAGCCACTTTTGATACTCATCGTGCACCACCCACTGTTCCAAGAGATACCGGAGGGCTTGTTGATCCGTGCGAACTATAAATCGCCACCCTAACAGATAATGTCGCCACTTTTGTACTGCTAGAACGATGGCCATTAGTTCTCGCTCATACACTGATTTCCGTTGAGCTCGTTCGGATAAGGCTTAACTGAAATAAGCGATTGGTCCTTTTCCTTGAGTCAGGCCAGCCCCTACTCCTGATCCTGAAGCATCTGTCTCAATCAAAAAAGGTGTTGAAAAATCTGGTAAAGTTAGAACAAGGAGAGAAACCATCGCTTGCTTGAGTTGGTTGAAGGCTGCCTCAGCGGTGGTGCTCCAATGGAAAGCATCCTTGCACAGTAGTTGAGTTAATGGTTTTGCGATGACGCCGTAACTAGCCACGAACCACCGGTAATAACCGGTGAGACCGAGAAATCCTCGGAGCTCCTTCAAAGATTTTGGAGAAGGTCATTGAACCATAGCCTCTATCTTACTGGGATCCGCTGCTACCCCTGTGGCGGAGACCAAATGCCCCAAATATTCGATTTGGGGCTAGGCGAAAGAACACTTGCTGCGGTTGACATGCAGCCTTTCCTTAGCTAATATCTTTAAAACAGTTGTTAGGTGCTCCACGTGTTCTTCCAAGTCGCGACCGTAGACTAGAATGTCATCAAAGAAAACGAGGACAAATTTCCAGAGGTGCTGTCGGAATATCTAATTCATGAGGGGACTGGAAAGTTGCCGGTGCGTTGGTGAGCCCAAAAGGCATGACAAGGAACTCATAGTGTCCCTCGTGAGTCCGAAATGCTATCTTTGGGACATCCTCCTTGCAGACCCGAATTTGATGATACCCTGACTTCAAATCCAGTTTAGAGAAGGTTATGACTCCATAGAGCTCATGCAGTGATTCGTCGATAACTAGGATAGGAAACCGGTCAGGTACCGTGGCCTTGTTAAAGGCCCTATAGTCTACACAAAAACGCCAGCTCCCGTCCTTCTTTTTGACGAGGAGAACCAGGCTGGAAAATGGGCTAATGCTCGACTGGATAATCCCTGCTGTGAGCATTTCCTTAATCAACCTTTCTATTTCATTCTTTTGCAGGTGTGAATACCTATATGGTCACATATTAATGGGAAAAACTCCTTCAACCAGTCGGATGGCGTGATCAATCTCCCTTATCGGTGGTAACCCTACTGGTGACTCAAATACTAACCTGAATTGCTCTAGTACCCCTTGTATAGCTTCTGGAATGGCTCCCTCGCTGATTCTTTTAACGGCCGTCAAGGAACTAAGTTCCACTAACACTCCCTGACCGTCCTGCCTAATATTCCGTATCATAGTTTTCAAGGAGACGCACTGTTTATTGAGACTAGGGTCACCTTGAAGCTTCACTGTAGAGTCTCCGAAATTAAACTTCATCGTGAGTTGGTTCCAATCCACTTCCATACTGCCCAGCGTTCCAAGCCACTACATTCCTAATACCACATCGGTGCTACCTAACTCCAGGGGGAGAAAATCCTGTATTACGATGAGCCCTTGCATAATGATAACTACTCCGCGACATATACCCTTCCCTTTGACCGATACCCCCATGCCCGTGACCACCCCGTAACTATTGGTATTGTCCAGCTACAAATCTAAAGAAGAAACCAAGTCCAGATCAATGAAATTGTGGGTTACCCCACAATCAATCAAGATTGTTACCTCTTTGTCGTTGACTCCTTTTAGCTTCATCGTGCTTGGTGTAGTGAGTCCCACGATCAAGTTTAGTGAAAGCTCCACCGTTTCCGGCACCTCTGGCCGTGTTGCTTGGGTCTCCACCACTGTCGTCTGTCCTTCGTCCTCATCTACTTCATCGTCGTACAATAGCAATACTCAGAGTTCCTTGTTCTTGCACCGATGTCCTGGAGTGTATTTTTCGTCGCATCGAAAACAAAGTCCCTTGGCTCTCATGTCCGCCTAGTCCGACTCCGCCAATCACCTCGTCGGAGTTTCTCGCTTTTGGACTGAAGGTCTCTTCCCTAGTAGTATTGATCTGGAGTTGAATGATTCGGGAAGCTTACTCGGTTGGGCCACATTCCCTTTCTCAGTCCGTGGGTTTTTTAAGACCAGATTTCTTTCCTCTATGAGTTGGGCCAGCTCCATCATTAGGCCCAATCCCTCTGGCCTCATTAATCTCAGCTCAGCCCTTACCTCAAGCCTTAGCCCTTTCATGAACGTACTCTCTAGAACTTCTGCTGATAATCCGTGTAGCGGCGCCGAGAGTATCTCGAAGTTCCACCGGTATTCCGCTACGGTCCCTTGCTGCCGAATGCCTAGAAATTGCTCATGCAAGGATCCGAGCTGTGATTGTCGGAACCGCCTTAGTAGGCGTTGTTTGAAATCGTTCCAATTCAAGAACGGCACTCGCGTTTCTGTCCATTGAAACCACAAGAGGACCTCGCCATCGAGGCTGATCTCAGCTGTTGCCAATCGTTCGACCGGTGTTAACAGGTTCAAATTGAAAAAACGCTCGGCCCGGAAAACCCACCCATCCGGATTGTCCCCCGTGAAGACCGGCATTTCTAACTTGCGGTCCCCTTGCCAGTCGCCCCCACTCATCGGAGAAGAGCTGAATACTCCCCCTCCACCTAGCGCACCTATTCCATCGAATCGTTGGCCGTGTCGCCCCTCCTGACTTTGAGGTGTTTCCGGTTGATTCTGCGTTTCCTTCATCGATCGGCCTGACTCCTCCATTGTGCTACCCGAAGTGTCTCCTTCTTCCACTGTTTTTCCCGTAGGAGGTCTTGGGTTCGTGAGGACCGACACCATCCTCTGTGTTTCTTCGACCGCTCGCAGGGCTCGGACCACATTCTGCGCTAGCAGCTCCACCGAGTGCTCAATGCCAGGTAACCTCTGTAGCTGCTCTTTCAACCCCCCTAACTCCTGTTCCACCACATCCAGCCTCGCTCCCGCCTTCTTCTGGGCCATCTAGGACCGAACGGCTCTGATACCAATTTGATAGAACCCCACCAAGAACTATAAGAGACAAAAAGAAATAGAAGACGAATCGGGAAGAATATTTGTATTTCATTAAAAGAAGAAAAATATTTCTAAAGGGATACAAAACTGATAGCAGCTTCGAGGGTGCTATCTGCCTCCTTCTATTCGTAGCCAGAATCTAGATACCTCAAAACGTGTCCCCCTCTCATTACAAATACCTTGCCCTTAACCGATTTTCTCTCTCTCCTCCCTGGGCTTAACTAACTTTCGCTACAACCTAATCATTTTTATTCTTTTCTTTCCACGTCAGCCCATGTAGGTATGTGACTGAATTTACCGCTTTGGCCCTACCTATTTCCCTTCTTCTTCCTTCTCTGGTATACCAGCTTGATCGATGGCCTATCAAATTTATGTGCTGGCTACCATCAAATCAGAGTTCGTGAAGCTGATGTGGTTAAGATGGCTTTCGAACACACGAGGGACATTACAAGTTCTTCATAATGCCCTTTGATTTGACTAACGCGCCGACGACATTTCAAGTGTTTATGAACAAGGTGTTTCAGGCATTCCTCTGCAAATTTGTACTCGTCTTCTTCAACGACATCCTTGTCTACAGCCACTCTCTAGAAGATCATCATCAACATTTGATCACAGTGCTTAGGGTGCTTAGAAAAGAGCGGTTATATGCTAAGCCCAAGAAGTGTAGGTTTGGTCAGAGGAAGTTGAAGTATTTGGGGCATTTGATTTCAGCGGAGGGGATGTCAGCAAGTCCTTCCAAGGTAAAAGCCATTACAAAGTGGCCATCATTGAAGAGTGTCCACGAGGTTAGAGGCTTTTTGGGGCTCACAAGTTATTGCTGCCGGTTTGTTCGAAGCTGCAAGTCCATTGCTAGACCTTTAACAACCTTGTTAAAGATGGGAGGGCTTGTTTGGTCAAGGGAAGCAGCCAAATCTTTTGAAGAACTTTAAAAAGCTATGATGAACTTGCCCACTTTGGCTATGCCGAACTTCTCAAGACCATTTGTGATTGAGACGGATGCATCAAGGTTTGGTTTGGGGGCTATACTTATGCAAGAGAGGAGACCTATTGCCTTTTACAGTAAGGCACTTTCTCCTAATTCCTGGGCTAAATCAGTCTACGAGCAAGAGTTGATGGCAATAGTGATGGCAGTTCAAAAGTAAAGACATTTCTTGTTGAGACGTCACTTTACTATACAAACAGACCAATAGAGCTTACAGTTTATTCTGGACCAACGTCAGCTTCCCACCGAACACCTAAGATGGGTAACCCAAAGCTTATAGGCTATGATTTTGAAGTGCAATACAAGACAGGGGCTGCAAATAGAGTGGCAAATGCCTTATCGCAACGTCCGACGGGGCCAAAGATTTCCTTGGCAGTGTTGTCTTTTACTCAAATTTGAGAGTTTGTGGCGATCCGGGGAGTTCAAAGAGAAGTACCAGAATGGGCAGCCATCATTAACCAAATAGAAACGGGGGAGGCAATGGAAGGTTATTCTTTACAGAATGGGCTGCTATTCTACAGAAACCGGCTAGTTTTTCCCGAGGCTTCATCATGGGTTGATAAGATATTGCAACATTATCATGATTTGGTGGTGGGAGGGCACTATGGAATCTTGAGGACCTATAAATGGTTGACGGTAGAGTTTTTTTGGTGTGAAATGAAACGGCATATTCAAAATTATGTCTCTCACTACGAAATATGCCAATAGATGAAGACCAAATCATTATCCCCAACAAGACTATTACAATTGTTGCCTATTCCGAATGTGGTGTGGGAAGATGTTTCAATGGACTTCATAGGTGGCCTTCTCAAATCAGAAGGAATTGATACGGTACTGGTGGTCGTTGACAGGTTATCTAATTATGCCCATTTCTGCTCTCTCTCATACCCATTTTCGGCCAAACAGGTAGCCGAGGTCTTCATAGCCAAAGTGGTGCAACTTCATGGCATTCCTCGTTCCATTGTGAGTGATCGAGATCCCATCTTCGTGAGTGGATTTTGGCGTGAACTATTCAAAGCCCAAGGAACTAACCTCATACCAAGTTTGTCATACCATCCAGAAACGAACGAGCAAACAGAAGTGGTTAATTGTTGCTTGGAAGCCTAATTCTGGTGTTTTGCAGGGGACAAACCACGCCGGTGAGCTGCATTTTTGCCTTGGGCAAAGTATTGGTTCAATACCATTTTCAATGCCTCTACCAAATTCATGCCATTTTGCATTGTCTACAGTTGAGATCCACCGACTTTCTATTGGTTCCAAGATGTCCCGGGGACCGTCGTCGTAGTAGAGGACCAATTGGCCTTGAGGAATGAGATGTTAGACTCACTTAAGTCTCATCTAGTGGTGGCTCAACAACGTATGAAGAAGTTTGCAGACTTACATCGTCGAGAAGTCCATTATGAGATTGGTGACAAGGTTCTCTTGAAGTTGTGACTGTATCGACTTCAAGTCCTTGGCTCGCCATACCAATGAGAAACTTGCTGCCTGCTATCCATTTGAGGTAGTGGAATGCATAGGTGCAATGGCCTACTGTCTCAAGCTTCCAAAGGAGGCCACCATACATCCGGTTTTTCATGTGTCGCAGCTCGAGAAATTCAAAGGTGATCGCTTGGTGAAGCAATCCTTTCGCCCCACTTGACAGATGAGCTCAAACTTTGGTAACGCCTGTCGCAGTCCTGGCCATACACATCGTATTCGTCGAAGGACGTGAGGAGCTTGAGGCCTTGACCCAATGGCAGGACCTATCAGAATGGGAAGCCACTTGGGAGTCTGTGGCTAAGTTGAAGGAGCAATTCCCTCAATACCACCTTGAGGACAAGGTGGCTGTTGCAAAGGGGGGATATTATTAGGCCACCAATTAATCTGGTTTACTGTAAGAGGGGAAAAAAGGAGAAAAGGAAAGAGTTGGGGGGTGAGGTGGACAATCTAGAAGGTTAGCTGAGCTAATAAGGGGTCAGAAAAACGGTCAGGCTTGGGCAGGGGAGTACTTGAGGAGGATTTCAGCATTGGGAATTTTGTCTGTGATTTAGGAGAACATTGGCAAACTTGGGGGCAGGAGAACCTCGAATTCTCCATACCTGTTATCATCTTTTGTTTCATCTTTTACATTGCTTTCTCTTGTAATTCCTTGACAGGAATATGGTATACTGTTAAAGGAGATAAAAAAAAAAAAAAAAGAAGAACATGGCCCTATTTCTAGGCGTTGAATCCCAATATTCCTCTCTGTTTTCCTTTGTTGTTTGGCTGGGTTTTTGAGTTCTTGCAAAAGAAAATGAGTATGAAAACAATAACCACCCGACACGTCAAGTCTAAATCTAGAGTTGCGATTTAGTATACGAATGTGTTTATGGGAAATAAAAACTCTTTAAAATCCAATTGAAGCACTTAACTGAGCCTATAGCACGCACATTGCTAATTATAAGAGGGGAAAAAAAAAAGCCTCCAACATATTTCCACAGAGACATGGACAAAAACAAAGCTGGTATCCTCCTGTTCATCTTTTACAGAATTAATGGCTATTATAATTGATAAATAAATAAACCTACCGTGCATGGTTCATCATACCGTTCTTATACTTCTAAAACTACAGTTTGAAATATCAGTTCCAATGGGAATTTTTCTATTCAACTCCAAAACTCCCAAATCTACATCTCATTTTCTCTTTATTAAATTTTCATGAAATTCAATATTTAAAAGTCCATAACTTGCTTATTTTACATCGAAATGAGATGATTCTTATGCCTAATGCTCACAACAATGTGAGCAACGAAATATGATCCATATCACATAATATATTTCAAATTTTTATACTATTTATAATATCATAGTTCATTTCTAATTCACACATCAGCCAAGCACACATTCCAATTCCAACAAACAAAACTCCAACTCCAACTCCAACTCCAATCATTGTTCCAAACAGGCCCTAAAACTCTCTAAATTCCTATTGAAGCTCTTAATTTAGCTAATACTGCGAAATACATATATTCCATGAAGAAATGGTAACAAAAATAAGGTTTCGCCGTTCTTTTTTTCCTCAAAAAAATAACAGCTACTATATCCAAATGCATATACATATAAATACACACATTACATAAATATATATATATATAGAGTGAGAGAGAGAGAGAGATGAGGAGCAATCAAATCACCTGATAGCAAGTGATAGGGATCTCAACAGAGGGGCGAGGGGGAGCGATCTCAACAATGCGGGTATCGACAGCGCTCAATCTCCACCGTCCGTTAAGATTACCAGCACAATTAGACTTTCGCGACTGCGGGCCAGTACAAACCCTAGAAATCCCGATCCCGGAGAAGAACGGAATAATGGTGAAAGAGTAACCACCATTGTTGTTGTAGTTATAGCTCCGGCAAAGGGAGCAACTGGACGGAATGCCAGGCACCGCCTGAGACAACGCCATGGGAGAAGAAGAGAGGAATGAAAACCCTAAGAATCAGAAGCTTCTTATTCGCTCAGGCATCGTCGGAAAAAAGCTTCGGAAATTGGTCTACTCCTTTTGTGTGGAAGAAGGAACGAATGATAATGCCATTAACTTTTCCAAAAGCGAAGGAAGAAGGAATGAAGATCTCTCCCTCTCTCTCTCTCTCTCTCTATTTGTCCAAGTCTGTCTGGGCTGATAAACGAAGAGTGGGGATTTTGAAAAAATATGTTATTTTGAAAAAATATGTTTGAAAGAAAATTTTATTTACAAAGCAAAAATATAAAATTTTAAGTTTTTTTTAGAAAAAATTATTAATATTAATATTATTTTGTTTTTTTTTTAATTTTATGTAATTTAAAAAAAATCATCTTATTTAGATTTATATATACAAAATTATAAACTTTTAAAATTTAGAATTCTAAATAATAAAAAATAATAGATTATTAAAACAATTTTGGTTTTAGAGATATCGGGTCTTAATGATATTTGTCCCTATTTATGCTACCAATTTTCTCTCTTTTTTTTAATCATTTACTATAATTTTACAATTTACTTTTTCATGTAACTTTATTAATATAAATAAAATAATAAGATAAAATTTTTCAATTATATAAAATTTTTAAAGTAATAAAAAAAATTTGTATTATTATTTTTTTAAATATATTTTAAATTTTATCATTATTTTACTTCAAATTGTTTGATTTTATTAAATGCATATTTTTAAAACTCAACTCATTTCTAATTTCTAAAATTTTATTTTCAAAACCTTACCTAGTGGGCCTTAAAATTATGTAAATTTTGACTTTTGACTTTTTTTTTTTTTACTTTAATTTTTTAACAAAAAAATGCGGGACTATTTAGTTGAAAAACCCATCCATAGGAAGGCCCATATCTCTTTAGCTAGGACTGGTAATTTAGGTCACGACACAATAACACGACACGAAACCCGCACGAAATTATAGAGTTTGGGTTTTCCTTAAATAGGTTTGGGTCAAAAAGGGTCGAACTCGTCAAACACGATTAAATAAAGAGTTGAACCCGCACAAACCCGTCAACCCACAATTGACACGAAATAACCCATTTAACAAATTAATTATATATGGGTTGACATGAATATAACTCATAAATTACCAATTTATAATTTTTAATATATTTATATTATTATATATATTATAATGTTTTACTATTTTTAATTTTGAGTTTTCGAAATTCAGATATAATATATATTTTATATTTTATATATATATTTTAAAAAAAATTTAACATAAAAAAGAAAATCTAGATTTTACTTTATTTTTTTTAGTCTTTTATTGTTTTTGTAACTTTGCTCACCTCACCCAATCGCCATTCCTTTCCCTCGCGATAACACGACCAACCGTCTCTGACCTTGTAATCATTATTTTATTTATATTTAATTTAAACGGGTTAATTTGGGTCAACACGATTAATAAATGGGTTGGGTTTGGGTTTGAGATTTTGACACGAATATTTAATAAACACGACATGATAACACGAATTACCAACTCTATCTTTAGCCAACTCCAAGGCAGCCAAATACTTGACCTCATCATAGAGTCAGAAATGCATAATTGTTTCACGCCCCTTTATATGATAGCTTCACAATTCAAGGCAAACACATGTCTAATTCGACCTCCTTGAATTCAAATTAGACAAAACTTGAATTAGTATATCCAACAGGTGTCAAATTAGAACCTAAATACACTAGTATATAGTTTATTGTTATCTGCGGATACTTAAGAATATGCTTGATCGCTTCCCAATATTTTGGTCTAGGATTCAATTGGTGCCGATTGACAATTCCAATATCTAATCTTGTACATAACATTGCATGTATAATTAGGTTTCCTATAACAGGCACAGAGAACCTTTCTCGTGCTTTCAACTTCCTTAGAAGCTTTGGAAGACATTTCTTCTAATAATGCTATTTAATATCTCGCAGGTTGTTGACCATTTTAGAGTTTTGCATTGACTTCTTTTCAATTATTTTATCTATGTATAAGGCTAGAGACGATTCTATCAGCTTATTCTTTATATCTCAAAAAAGTATTCCAAAGACATGACTAGCTTCTCTTAATTCTTTTATTTGGAATTGTTTAGCTAACAGTGTTTCTCGATCGATGTCGATATTTCCACATCATTCATTAAGACTAGAATTTCATCAACACAAAGGATTGAGAAGAAAACATAATTGTCCTTTACTTTCCTGTAAATGCATGACTTGTTCACATTTTGATCGAAATCAAAAGATTTGATTGCTTTATTGAATTTATATATTTCCTGATCTATAGGTTTGTTTTAGTCCATATATAAACCTTTGTAATTTGCAAACCTTTTGTTCTTATCCTATAGTAATATGTACCTTTATGATTATATCATATAAATATTCTTATCATGATGATCATTCAAAAGTGTCGTTTTAATGTCCATTTGTCATATCTCATATCACAACATGTGATTATGGCTATAAAAGTACCATTAGATTTATGCATAGTCCCTGGAAAGATGATAATTCTGTTTGGGAGAACCATATATTCAATAACATTTGGAAATAAAACAATTGAATAGAAATATTTGAATTGTCATTTTAAAATGGTGTTTGAATGTTTATATTTAGCTAATACAGTAGTGATTTTTGTAATTATATAAATTAAAAACAGCAAAACAGCGGTAATTAAACAATCATGCATTCAATCAATATGGCCATGATAGTTGGTAATTGTAGAAATTACTCCTGCTCAAACAATGTGTTTAATCAAGAAAAGATCCAAGATTCTGATTTTAACAAGTGCAATTAATATTAGCATGACTCTTGATCATTATAGGAATTATTAACAACAAATTATTTCCTTCACAAAAAGCACTAAAACTCGCGGCAATCACAACACGTGATAGATAACACATACTCATACTTCCAGTCAATATATATAGCCATTAGTTGTGGTTATTATAACAATTACTCCTAACCAAACAAGGTTAAAACATGATCAAACTACAGATTGTATATGATTTTTCAAAAATTGAGTCCATAATACTCCTTATTTATGAAATTCATGTAGACCATACAAGTATCCCAAATATTTAAACCCAATATATAGATTCGATTTTTAGTGAAAACGCTTACACTTAAAAAATCTATACTAATTACCTATAGAACATAGACAACTTTTTAGTGCATGTAAATTACACAAAAAAAAAATCACCAACATGCAAAATAAAAGTATGGTATGATAAAAATGCTTACTTTATAAAGAAAATCTTATCTTTTTTTTCTTGCAAAAACCACAAATCTCCATTCAAATTTTTGTTTACCTTTGGAATAGAGTATTGCTTTGATGCAGTTTGTGACTTCAGCTTCATCATTTTTGGAGGTTTCAAATAGCTTTAGTGGAGGTTTCTCTCTCTAACATTGTCTTCCCCGTTCTCGGTTTTTCTCTTCCCTGGGCAAAATGCAGTCTATGACTTCGGCTTCACCATTTTTGGAGGTTTCGAACAATTTTAGTGGAAGTTTTTACCTCTAACAGACTATTCTCCAATCTTGGCTTCTATTTTCTCTAGGCAAAATTTAAATATCTCTCTCTTTTGAGGTAAAAAAAAAAAAAGAGAGAGAAATGATATTTCGGGTAATCAATACCCATTTATTATCTGATAGACTCATCTTTAAAAAAAAATCTTTTAACGTGATGATATTAGATGTGAAAATTCAAAAAATGATGCTAAAATTAAAATTATTTTTCTCAAATGTGGAATTTTTGAAATTTACCCTTAAAACAAGTGAAGGGATATCTTCTTAATCGAATCATTCCTACTGGATACAACTTTTGTCTACCATTCCTGCTTTGAAAAATATCACTCTTCCATCTGCGTGTCTATTCCTTTTATAGATCTACTAATCCAATGGATTTTATCTTTGCAGGCGCATCCGCAAGACTCTGTGGAATACATAGACTCTATCTCGTAGATCATCGCCTTATGCTATGCTTCAGAAAAACATTCTTAACCTCCTCAAAAAACTAGAAGGATGAAAATTTGTTTCCTTTATCCAAATAATTTATAACTAGAATAATTGTTTTCAAATTGAAAAAAAAAAAAAAGAATACTTGTTTTCAAATTTCAATAAAAAATTTCATTATAAATATATAATTTTTTTATTTTGTTTTCACAATAAAGATATTAAAGTTTTGTTATCATATCTATTTTAGTCATTTAAGAACAACACAGAAATTTGGTTATATAATTTACCAAACATTATAATAGTATTTTTGAAAGTATCAACACTATCGAAACAACAATTATTAAACTCTTAACTACTTATAACAGCTGATTTTCCTTCAGGCAGCTAGCAACAAATTTTTCAAAAGCAATAGTATTACTAAACTGGCTCAAGATTTCCCTTTCTTTTTCTAAATATCTCTGTCATTTTCTTTCCTCTCGTAAACCAAAGTCTATGTTTAGTAGGAGAGAGAATAGAATGGAAAGTAAAAGATAAAACATAAAAAATAAGAATCATGAAAAAGAAAATGATAAAAAGAGAAAGAAATTGAATTAGTTTGTAATTATCACTTTATTTCCATTTATTTTCAACATTTAATTTAAATTTGAACCTAAATTTTAACTTGAATTTGTGTTAAAATTAAGGATTTATTATTCAAATTCCCCCTGAATTACGTACCCTATTTCACTTTGTCTCTCAGATTTTTTTAACTATTCATTATGCCTTCTAAACTACATAAAACGTCTCATTGTGCCCCCTCTGTCTATAAACCTAACAAAATTGTTGGCATTGCATACATTAAGAAATTAATCAAACATTTTTTTTTAAATATAAACCTATATTAAACCTCTTCTCTCTCTTTCTCTTACCTTCTTCCTTTATTTGCAAAATCTTTAAACCTCTTATAGATAGAAGGCACACAAAGAGAGAAGGAAGCCATGGTAAGGCTTCCCTTATCTTCTTCTCCAACACATTCTTTGAAGTTCCATCTCTAGTCCTATTCTCCTTTCCTCCCTCAACTTGGTCGCTTCAACTCACCTAAGCCCAATCTCCTCCCTCCCTTCACCTCAAGTTCTAATAGGTCAACTCGTTGCCCTACAAATTAGATATCTCATCTCAACCTTCTTCTCTTTGGAGCTTATCCTTTTCTTCGTTGTCGATGCTACGTTTTCCTCAGCCACATCCTCGTATGGATCACGCAAGAACCACATTCGTCACCCAAGCAAATCTTGAATGTAGCTTCCCTGCGAGATCTAGCCTCCGCCGTCCCCTTCCCAACACAACCACCCCTTACCCCCATGATCCAACCTCCACTGCCAACTCCTCCTTGTGATTTAACCTCTGCCACCACCTCCTCCACTCGATCCAACCTTTTCCACCATAGGTTCACCTTCAATGTTTTTAGGCATGGCATTTTTTTTTTAAATAGGAAAAAAAAATTTTGTACATTTTTTATTACATTTGTTTTTGTTGATAATTGATATTGTTTAAATCATAATTTATTTTTTGTTAATATTTTTAAATAATATTTAACTCTTGGTCAATTACTCATTGACCATAGGTCAACCACTAATTCACTATAGTCAATCACCAATTTTCATAGTCAATCACTGATTGACCACAAACAAAATATTAATTTTTTGATTCATCAGTAATTAACTATTAATAAATACTATTAAAAAATTAAAACTAACTAACCCATTCAACTTTCTCTCTTCCTCTCTCTTTGCTCTCTCTCTCTCTTCGCTGTCTAGCAACCATCACTATCGACCCCTCGCTGAACTCCTACACCCACGACCCATCCCATACCCACAACCCATCTGTAACCCATCACCAGATCAAACCTCTAACACCATAGATTAAAAGCTTTATAGTCACCAAATATATCGATGATAGAGGCTGTAGTCATCAGGGATATCATAGCTCCTTCTGCCTAGGGACATTGACGGCACATCATGAATGTTAGAAATGCCTTAAGTGGGAAAGACATTTTTAATGTATTTCATTTATTGTTAAACTGATTAATAATATATTAAAGATTATTCATTACATTACTATATGTCCTAATTCTATTTATATCTTAAAATAAATGTAAGCAAATATGACTTATTGACTACTTGTTGTTAAACTGTTAGAATGTTGCACAAAATGGCCTTGTATGCGAGAAGATAACATTCTAAAGTAAGTAGTCTAAATCTATAATTCGTAGTCTATGAGATTAAAATGAGCATCTAACTCATGTTAAGACTATTATGTTGTCTAAAGCCAATTAGGGAGACGGTTTGTCTTAACTGTCTAGAGCATTTAACTCCTAAGTAGAGACAGATTTATTGCTTGGTGGTGACATATTAGACTGTGATTAAAGTGTAATTAATCTACATAGTCCACTTGAATAGATTAATTCACTTTCGACGTTCATTATGCAATAACCTTAATCCTGAGTAAATGAATGACTTCATGCGTATGACTTATATACTTTGCTATTTCAAAGGCTAAAATGTCCTTAAACTAGTAAGTTTATAGATCAGTTCATTGGGTACATGACTTGTATACGATAGAGAGTTTGCTTATAAATATGGAATCATAACTATAATAAGGAGTGGAGGTTATCTTCTTAATGACATTATACTAGATATGAAAATGGATAAGATCTTGGATCATTTACGCAACTTCTTATTCATATATAGTGAATAATTATTTTTTCATCGGGTGTATAATGGATCTCTAAGATAACGTGATCAAAAGGTTGAACAGATTTTGACCTAAGGTTGATTATGGATATCATATAAGGGTGTTGCATATATGACAAAGTCATTAGATGATGGTTATTCACTAGTTTGCATAATTCAGTATATAATTTGGAGTGCAGTTTTAGGTTTATAGTGGCATAACTCTGAAATTAATAATTGTATAATGGCTTTATTCAGCATAGAATAATAGTTATATAGATTATTGGAGCTCACATTATATATATTTAATCATCTCTTTACTAGCTCTTCATAATTTCTTAACAGATGGTGATTAATCGAGATATTCTTTATAGTTTGTATTCTTACACTTAGTGAAGAGAAAAAATTCGGGTCACCTCGTTAAGGTGTAGGCTTTTTTTTTGGCAAGGGTAAAATAGTAATTTTGTTTTATTTAATTAATAGGATAAATATTTATTTGAAAAATAAGATTTGAAATTTAAATTAATTTTATTTGTCTTTTAAAAAATAAATATGAGATTGATTTAAATTTTGAATAGATAAAGTAAATTAATTATTTAAAAAATTAATTTAAATATCTAGAGAATCTTATTTAAATAAATATTTTAAATTGAAAGATTATCCTATTTGAATTTGAATTGAACAAAATCTTATTCTTGATGCATTCATGGTTAGCGTTTTTCTTATGGATAAGGAAGACAAGATTTTCTCTTAATTTGATTTTATTTTGGATGATTATTATATAATTGTTTAATTCAAATAAAGTTGCTATGATTTTATTTTGAATTTAAACGGGAATTATGGAACATTATACATGTAGACAAAATTATAAGATTTGTGGAGATTAAAATTTGAATCAAATTTTGAATCTCTTTGCACCTATAAGTGGTGGATTTTTTAGGGAAAAATCATTAAGGAGAAACCGGCCATACAAGGGGAGGAGATAGAAAAAATCTTTTCTGTTGTCTTGTTTAAATTTAAAAAACCACTCAATGCACTCACTATTAATGAGACCCTTGGGACTCTTATTTTTTTTAGATCACAAACTCTCGTTGAGTAAATTTATTATTATAACTCTCACTCATAATAATAAATTATCAAAGATCTAGGTGGTTGGAAGGAGACAAGCCACACGAATATTAATCAAGGAATCGAGTGTCCATATACTCTATCATTTGGGAATTGGAGAATAGTAAAGAAGGTTAGTTGATTAAAGTTTTCTTAGTTATATCCTCTAGCATTCTTGGTGTTTTCCTCTAAAGGTATATAGATTATTGTGTGATTTACATGCAGAAAAAATTGAAAAACATGCATAGCAGAATTTTAAAAATTTTTAATGTCGTAAAAATTCTTGTTGCCATTTACAATAGATTATTGTGGTAGCCCGCCCTACGTAGAGACTAACAGTACTATCATAGTCGAGCTCTAAAACCAAATACTATAGACTGCCATCTCATTAGGTCACCAGCAACTTACTTTTAACTTGCTTTCTTTGTTTTACAACTTATTTTAAATTTTCATTTTATCGTGAAAATAGTATTTTTTTTTTTATTGAACTTGAAAATTTACATCATAAAACATTGTTCTAAGAATTCCTTTAGAATAGCTTAACAGAAATCCATTAGCAGGACCACTTCCCTAGCCCAGCCCCTGTGGCAGATGTAGATCTCGCTCCTCGTCCATCCATAATCTACTAGTGTACAGGTTTCTTACCTACAACATGAATAAACTTGTGAGTTATAGGCTCAATAAGTTCAAATATAAAGACAAATAACATAGACCTTAGACTATAACTTAAAACATTAAGTATACTGTTAGTACATGTTAGACTTAATTATGCTTAGTTAGGGGCAAAGTTTAAGTCTTAGGTCATTATCTTGCATTACGTTCTGGTTTTAGGCTCCATTTGGTCATACCGTATTACGCGCATGACTGAGAGGGACTCCGAGGAGCGTTGTAAGGACCCCCATATTCATGGAACCTACTCACCGTGTAATAAGTCATTATGAAATGAATTTGAATAATTTGATGCCTTTTAGTGTGCATTTGAAGAACACGGTCAGGTATACGGCTGTATAAGTAGCTGTGTATCACCCAGGTAGATGAACGTGTTTCAAGGACATGGCCATGTTGAGCAGTCTCAATTAGTACACGCTCGTATTGCCTTGTACACGCCCATGTAAGAGCTTGTGTAGAAGGCCATGTATTGAGCAGAGAGCCGCTGTAAGGACTCTCATGATTCATGAAATCTAATTACTATATAATGAGTAATTAAGTTGAAAAATACAGTATATTTTCCAGTTGAATAGATTAAATAGGTACAATAACGTTTTATTACTATTTATGCAGTGAAAGGGGCAACTGACAGTGAAATCGGTCCACCCTATTATGCGTAAGAGTGTATAAGATGTGTAGTATCAGGAAACTAGTCCAGACGACCATTTCTTGACACCAGACTGGTGAACAGATCATCAATACGCTCGGACCAGTTATCTGAACACAACAGCGATAATAACCCTAACAGAGGTACAATATCGAGAAAAATGATCCAGACGACCTCTTCTCGCCTAGAAACTGACAAAATCGGAGCCAGAAGCTCAGACTGATAAGTTAAATAGAAAACAGTGAATAGTAGATAATGCAGTGTTAGCTTAATGGCTAAGACGATGTTAATTTGACTTAAAACTGATATATTAACAGTCAGCAGGCTCAATCTAGTTAATTGAGCACAAAACGAGAATTTTTACTTGAGAGATATGCAGTATTCGGGAAGAAGGTCAAGACGACATTTTTTTAGCCTGAAACTGATATATTTAGACTCAGAATGCCCAAATTAGTCAATTGGGCACCTGACACGTTTTTCAAGGTGGGATCATAGAGATCCTGAAAACTGGTCCAGACGACTTCAGATGGATGTAAAATTGATAAATTTGAAATCAGCATGTCCAAATTAGACAAGAGAGACTGTGTTTGAAATTTCGCACGAGAACGCCTCGTTATGCGTACGCAAGGACAACACAGTATAGACATAACCACAGTATAGGAATTAAATAGTAAAATGGACACAAAATGGGCTCATAGGCAGTACCACCCAACTAGGAATGATCAATATAAAAATTGGATTCATAAAATCCAATTCCATTTGAAAACTAGAACCTGCTGAAAAAGAGTCGGATATTAAAAGGCAGAAATTAGACTGCGAAGAGAAGACTTTACATATGAAATTCTCCCCTAGAAAATCGTGTGCAAGCAGCTAGAACACAGCCAAATGTAGCCCTAAAAATTGGGAAAAGTTTTCCCTAAGGTAAGGGATGTGTTGGCTACCTTTTTAGTAAAATATTCTAGTTTCCATCACATGGCCAGCAAGAAAAATTTTTAATTGGCCCCTTCCCCATGCGTGCAGCCCATGGCCTTGGTGGCTAAAAAATGGCAGCAATTTATTCCCCAATTAGGCAAAAATTTGGTTAGTTAATTGAGCTTAAGTTTAATTAAGTTTGGTTTAGATTTGTCTATAAAGGCATGCTTGACCTAAAAGGGTTACTTTCTTTTTTTTGCACCCAAAACACAACCATTCTCTTTCTTCTTTTTCTAGCTGCAGCTGACCACTCCTCAGCACCCAAACCAACCATTTTCAAGCCAAAAATCCAACCAAAAACTCACCAAAAGCTAGCCACCACCAAGCTTGTGTTAAGAGGTTTTAATCCAAGCCATTCCAAGTTCACTCAAGGGTAAGTTTTTAGAACTAATCCTTGTGTTTTTAGTTAGTATTTTAGTTTGATGTTAAGAAAAAAATTTTGGTGTCTTTTCTAGCAAAAGCTGACCCCAAACACCCTTGGTTCACATGGCCATTTTGGTCACCCAAGCTTTGATTCGGTGTGCTTGGTTCATAGAATGTGAGGTAAAACTGAAAACCCTCTTTTTGTGGTTAGTTATTTTTAAGTTTTTAATCAAGGAATTTATGTGTATTTATTTGTGCAATGGGTTGTAATAAGTTTATTTTGAGCCCTTAGCTTTTTATTTTTAAGTTTATGTGGTTGTGTAGTTGTGTTTTAAATTTTATGGATGGATATGTGTGTGTGTGGACGTTAAGGTGGCTGGACACAAATTTGTCCCTAGATTTAGGCCACGGGTTTTGGCTATTTTGACTAGGTTAGAGTCCGAATTTAGGATTTGGTAAAATACAAAGTTTTAAGAAAATTTCGGTACGGTCGTTTTTGTGTTTTAGGCAAAAAATGACTCTAAAATAGACTTTTTGAGTAGTTTTGAACCGGTGTCCAAAACTAGGACTAAAAATCCAAGCACAAGAACAGTCTCAGTTTTTGTTAAAAATGAATCACTTAGATTCCGAATCGGATCTCGAGCTAAACATGAAAGTTGTAGATCTCATCGAAAGCTTTAAGATGACCTATGTGTGTTTTAAAAATTTATCTATTTCGGGTCTCAAACAGAGCCATTTTTAAAATAGCGTAAAACTGTGATTTTTCTTAAAAACTGGACATAAGTTAGCCATGGTTTTAGTGAGTTTAGGAGGCGTTAGAGTTTGATTTGAGTTCCGAGGTGAGCATGAGAGTTATTCATCTCATCGAGGATGAAAAGTTTTATGTTCACCAAATTTACAAACTAAGTCGTTTCGACTATGATTTTAAAACAGTTTCAGTAAATGGTTCAAAAACTACCTTTAAAATACAAACACCAAAATGTGTTCTAACCTCTTTAAAATAAGAATATGGTTTTAACAAAACACCCCCACCTTCCAACGGGGTGATTAGGGGACGGTTTCAAAGCACATAATTTTCCCAAGAATTTTATAAGGCAACCAAAATAATTTTGCAAAATAAACAAAACAGTAGTGGTAGCCCTGTAGGCTACCACATCAAACAAGATTAGTAACCTGGTAGGCTACCGAGTCAATAACGCGTAAGGTAACCGGTCAATTGATTGGTCAGTCAACTAGTCAATGATCGAGTTTGAACGATATAGTAAAGAATGATGATTAATTTGTTAAGTAGACAATTTAATCAAACACGATAGAAGTTAGATACCAAATTCCCAAAGTAGAACAATTAGGTACCGATGGACCTCAGTATCATACAATGATATAAGTTATAGTCACTAATGGTAGTAGTGACAAAAAAAAAAGACGTTAATTACTTTATTAGGTAATATATTAATTAGCCATGATTAGACAATCAAACTCACCAAAAGAGAGCAAGTTAGTACCGACGGCGATCGATACCATACGTTAGTATCTGCTCTAGTCACTAATGGTATCAGTGACTCAGCAAGAGTATTAATAGAATACGTGTTGATGATAGGTAGTTACCTATAACGTGATAAGGGCGAGAGTACAAGTTTGCTTGCAAACTAGATAAGTACAACTCCGCCTACAGTATGAGCAAAATGAATTTAAATGTTGGTTTTTTTAGTATGTTAAATATGCCAACCATGCACAAGTTTTTACATAGCATGTATAAGAGCATATAGTTTTACAATCGTGTAGATTGGTGAAAGAACAAATTAGACGCCATACATCCCTATCGCGTAAGATTAGGGACAGTTTAGTAGAGCATATGGCTAGATCGGTTAAACAAGTTAGAAATTAATAAGCATGTCATACCAGCCTTTTCCATTGAAGAGGTTTTTCAAGTTTAAGTAAGATGAGTCTCCGTTGATGGCTCTTAAGTTAGTGATCACGGACATTTCCAATGATTAGCGCGCACTCGGTACTGACACACGGGCCCTCAGCTAGACATAGGAAAGAAAAAGAATATTGAAGCATAAATGAGCATAACCGGATCATGTATTGTTCACAGTATGTATTAGTTATAGTTCACTATGCTTCCAACTATAGTTTACATGCTTTCAGTGCACGATGTTTTGTTATGCATTCAGTATGTTATGTTTCAGTTCTGCATTCATTGATATGTGTTATTTTGGTATGTAGAATGTTTCAGTAGTTTATGTTGGTATATGATATGCTTATATGGTTTTAAGCATGTACTATGATTTAAACATGTTTTGCGAACGATCTGTTGTACTTATTGGGCATAAAGCTCATAGTGTGTGTTCATGTTGTAGGTAAGTGACCTATAGCTTAGAGCTTAATGGGCGATGACGGTGGCGGAGGCGGATGTGAGGACGAGGTTATGGATATCACCGCGAGTTTAAAACTTCCGCATAATTTTTGAGTAAACAGTATTTTTAAATAGTAATTTAGTTAAATAGTTTTATAAGTATGTATGTGTAATTGAACTCCCTATGATGTAGACTTCATATTTTTAAAGTATACGTATGTGAATAGTAAATACGTACGCATTCAAAAAAAATCCCTTATAATTATGGTATCAAATTAAGTAAGTTTAAGTAATAGTTTTTAAGTAAGTTAATTAGTAGTAGTTTTAAGTGACGGTTCGGGCCACTAAGGACACGTGATGTTATAGTTGGTATCAGAGAGGTATCCTGTCACCCTACCTCACATCGCCGCATTCTTGCCTCATCTGTCCAAATAAGTTAGTTCTTGCTTTATAGAATTGGTCTGTGAGTTGACATTTAAATTATAATATGAGATAATGGCCGCACTAGTAGATCTCTGTCAAGTGCAAGAAGATTGACAAGCAAGCCTGGCTTTCGTCGCCATGCGACCAGACCTATATGATGGTAGCCATCCATGCGAACTCCCATATTGGATCCACCATATGGAGGTTATTTTCAAGACTTACCATATCTCACCTCATCTACAGGTGGTTTTGGCAAGCAGCAGACTGGAGGGACTAGTATTGGCCTGGTGGAACGAACGACGTAGGATCAGGGATCCGACAATGCAGTGGGCCGAGTTCCGCCAAGACCTCCACAATTCTGATGGACTAGCTAGAGATGGAGATATCTGGGACGACATGTATGAGAGGCAATACCAGGTCCTCTCTGATATCTAGGATGTCTATAAGGGCGAGGCCATGGCACACTACTATCAAAGGTTTATAGATACCATGTTACCTCACATCCTTTTAGACAAACCATTTGCAGAGATAGCCGACCTGTTGTGGAAAGGGACTCCGTGATACGTAAGGGATCTCGTCCATTACCCTCCGCAACATGAAGACCTGAGGCGCCTTGTCCAGGATATAGTGAATGCCGAGGAAGAAGCATTTAACCCTGGGAACCCTGCACCAATCCAAGGCGTTCCAGCAGCTGCCCATATGGAGGGTAACCCGGTAGACCCTGTAATCCAACAGGCTGACGAAGAGTTCATGGTTGAACACCAGCCCGAAGCACCCGAGGGCAATGGGGAACCGATGGAGAACCTCGAACCAGCCCCTTTGTCTCCCGAGCACCACATGGAAGAGGATGATGGCGAGATTCTTCTCGATGATGAGGGAAAGGAGATCCCCGATCACTTTAGCGATGACAAATGGATGGGGATGTATGAGCCCCAAGTCATCATAGCCAGCGACGATGAAGGCAGTTTCGTCTGGGGGGACGAGGAGGAAGATCCAGAGGAGTTTCCTCTCAGCAACAATGATGACGAGGAAATGTCTGATGCGGAATCAGGATTGTCCTCTGTGTAATAATAACCCTTTTCACTGGATTTTTGGTTATGTAAATATATAGAGGGAAGCAGTAGCTTTCCCCACTAGACTTAACTTAACGTACCTGTTGGGATTATATATTGGGAAGTACGTGTAACTCCTGCTGAACTAGAGTCTTGAGTATATGTATATATATATTTTGTGAAATCTATAAGTTTACCCCAGGACTCAGGCATGATTTTTTTTCCACAGTATGATCATAGCATAACAAAAAGTGCAGGACGAATCCTGACACTCAGATGATGTTCCAATACAATGCGACAATTATATTGAACATCACAGTATAAGAAAGAGAAAGATATAATATGTATGCTTATATCTAAGATTGTTAAGTAAGAGAATGATATGTGATACAAGTCCCAGGTACAGAATTTAAAAGACTTATATTTTCTTTTCCGTTGTGTGATAGGGTTACATAGGAAAACATGACAAGAATGAGATCTCAGTCAAACCAAGCCACCCGAGAAGACGAACTAATAGCACAACTCGCAACTATGTGAGAAATGATGCTGAACCAACAACAAGAACTTACCTAGCTTAGGGAACGATTGGACCGGCAACCCCAGGCACCACAACTAGTAGAGGTGCCAGCCCAGGAGGCTCCAGTAGCCCCTGATACTCCCAGAGAGTAAGCAGCTCCCCCAGCTCAGACGATACCAGCACCCTCAACCTTGGCTGCTCCCGTAGTGGCCAATGTTCTTGTGCCAACCCCTAGAGAGGGCGATCTGTATGAGAAATTCCAGCACATGAAACTGCCAGAATTCGAAGGAACCACAAATCCCATTGAAGCCGACGACTGGCTAACCGACATTCAAGTGATCTTGGACCTTGTGGGATTGACAGAAAGGGAGAAAGTGTTGTATGCATCCCTTATCCTATGCAAGGGGGCACGACAATGGTAGAAAACAGTGGCCATTAGAAGAAATGTCAATGAAATGAGTAGGGCAGACTTCATTGATGAGTTCGAGGAGATGTATTTTAATGATGAAGCGTTAGTGACGCAACAAGATGAGTTTAACAATCTATGCTAGGGTAGCATTACCGTGATGGAGGCGGTCAGGAAATTTGATCAGTTAGCCTAACTCTGCCTTGACCTAGTACCCACCGAAAAAAAGAGAGTCAAACGGATGCTGAAGATGTTCAGGACGGATATCACCGTCCAAGTCTGCAGCGGTAGCCATGGGTCCACGACAGTGGCAGAATGCATTAGTAGAGACATCTGAGCAGAATATTGGTTGGCTCAGGACAAAGAAAGAAGGGCGCAGATCTTCAAGGCTAGAAGAGAGGAGAAAACACAGGCCAAGTAGACCAAGGGGAGACAGAACCCTGAATCACAGCAAAAAAGGCAAAATGTGGGAGCCAGCCAACACAATAGGCAATCCTACAATAATAACAAGAGAAAAGGGAACCAGAATAACTAAGGGCCGCAAAGGAACTTCCCCCCAAAGAAGAATAACCAGGGAGGAAATGGCAATCAACACTCGCCATGCCCAAAGTGTGGAAGAAATCATCCTGAAGAGTGCAAACAAGGAACTAATGGCTGCTACATATATGGTAAGGAAGGCCACTACGTCAAAAACTACCGTTCTAACCCGCAGAATCAACAAGGTCAAGCCCGCACCACTAGCGGTCAACTACACGCCGTCCAGACTAGGATCAAAGGTCATTCGATAGCTCAGGGAAGATTAGAGGCACCAGACACTGAGGGAAGAATCTCTACCTTCACCAGAGATGATGTGGAAGCTGGAACTTCGATTGTGGTGACAGGTCAGCTTTCTGTTGCCAACTCAGTTGTTTTGGTTTTATTTGATTCTGGAGTCACGCATTCATTTGCATCCTCAGAGTTTGCTAGGAAGATAGATAAGAACCTGGATAGAATGGAACAAACTTTCTGAACTATCCTTCCCTTAGGGAAAGTTTTGTTGTCTAATTACTGGGTACGTCTGTAGGAAAATAAATCAATAAAAACGTATCAGAGTGGCGCAACGGAACAATAAAAATTTTTAGATCGTTAAATATCTCATGATGCCATATACAATAAACCAACAACAATTAAAACTCATACCTCAAGGACGCCAATCTTGCAGGAGGAGAATGACCGGAGGCTTCAACCAACTAGCCTTCTCTACTATTCTCCAATTCTCGAATGGCTGAGTGTGTGGGCACTCTGAACCTCGATCAGTATGCTAGCACTGCTAGTCTTCTTCCGACCACCCAGATCTCTAAAGAACTTATTGTCACGATGAGCTGTGCAACAATAAGCCTGCTCACCTGAGAGTCTGCGGTCTTAGAGAACTGGAGTGGCAGGACCTCTATTTATAGACCTGCATGAGTTGATTCTTTGAATTCAAATTGGATTAGGAAAAGATATTCTCCCTTATCCATAACCATAAAATCTGAATTTTCTATGGGAGAATCTCAACAATAAAATTCGGCCATTATAGATAAATCCAATCCAAATCTAAACAAGATTTTAACAAGAATTTTATCTCCCTTTTTTCAACCAAAAAATCCGAAATTCCTAGGAGAAAATCTCCTCCACAAATTCGGCCACTTTTAGGATAAGGGAGAATCAAAATTCCACTAGGATTTTCAAGCTTGAATCTTATCTCATCCTTATCTAAAATAACCGAATTTTCCTAGGAGATACACTCCAAAAATTTCGGCCACTTTTCAGGGAGGAGAGAATCCAAATTCAACTGGGATTGAAACTTGAATTTTTCCCTTGAACCTTATCCACAAAAACCGAAATTCTATTGAGGATTATCCTCAAAATTTCGTCCACCTTTTGCTAGGATTTGGATTCAAAATTCAAGTAGGATTCTAACAAGATTATCCTCTCCAAATCCAACTCAAATTCAAATTTCAAACCTTGTGGATTTTCCACAACAAATTCGAATCCCACTTGGACTGTGATTTAAAATTTGAATTTCAAATTTCAAATTCGAATTTCAAATTCAAATTTCAAATTTCAAATTTCAAAATTTCAAATTTCAAATTTCAAATTTCAAATTTAAATTTCAAATTCAAATTTCAAATTCGAATTTCAAATTCAAATTTCAAATTCAAAATTCAAAATTCAAAATTCAAATTTCAAAATCCACAAAGTAGTTGTGTTTCAAATTCTTGTTCTCATAGATAATTTTCTACAACTCCAATCCAATCTCAAATAAAATCATGGTAACTTTATTTGGAGTTCGAATAATTGTGTACTCTATTATCCAAAACAAAATCTGAATCCAATCGGAGAGAATCTTGTCTACCATCCTAATCCTGTGTCATCACCATCCATGCATAATAAACCAGCCAATAGCATACAAAAATCAATTTGCCAAACGTTAAGGAATTATGTGGAACTAGTAGAGGGACTGATTGGACATATATAATCCGGCTCTCGCAAATCCATATGATCATCATTCTTTACCGAACAACTCAATCATATGATCACTAGTTTCAGAGTCACACCACTATAAATCTGAAACTGAACTCCCAATTATATACCATATTACGTAAGCCTGTGATAAGCTATCGTCCAATAACCTTGTCATGTATGCAGAACCCTCATATGATATCCATGATCAGCCTTAGGCCAAAGTCCGTTTAATCCTACTGATCAGGCTATCTTAAAGTTCCATTATACTATCGAATAAAGAAAATGATTATTCACCATATGTGAATAAGAAGTCATCCGCCCAGCAGACGACCCAAGGTCTTGTCCATTTTCACATTCAATATAATGCCTTTAAGAGGATACCTTTAACTCCTCATTAGAGCTATGATTCCAATATCTGTAAACGAACCCTTTATCGTATACAAGTCATACACCCAACGAACCGGTCTATAAGCTTACTACCTCTGAGACGCTTTTACCATTGGAACATCAAAGTACACAAGTCATATACATGAAGCTGTCCTTTTACTCAGGATTAAGGTTACTACATAATGAACGTCAAAAGCAGATCGATCCACTCAAAGCGGACTTCGTAAATCAATCACGCTTTAGTCCCGGTCTAATATGTCACCACCAAGCAACATATCTATATCTCCACTTGGGAGTCCAACTCCAAACAGTCAAGAAAAACCGTCCCCTCCAAGGCTTTAGACAACATAATAGTCTTAACATGAGTTAGATGCTCGGTCTAACCCCATAGACTACAGACCATAGTTTAGACTGCTAACTTTAGAACATTGTCTTCTCGCATACAAAAGTCCATTGCATGCAACGTTCTAACAGTTTAACACAAGCAGTCAGGGAGTCATATTTGCTTACATTTACTATAACATGTAAATAAGATGAGGACAGATAGCAATGTAATGAATAACCTCTCTATATATATAATTTTATTATCCAGTTCAAAATAAATACATCAAAATGTCTCTAATGCTTAGGCATTTCCTAACAACGTCATGTGCTAGTAATTATCTACAGGCGAGAGTTAAGTATCAACCTGATCATCCTCTATATGTATGACTATGACGTAATCGTAGGGATGGACTTTCTCACCAACTACAATGCCGTCATAGATTATCGAAGACGGGAGGTCACCTTCGAAATGATTGGATGCGAGAAGTTTATCTACAAAGGTTTGTCATTCAAGCAGCCAAAGATGATGATTTCAGCAATGAAGGCCCACAAATTGTTATCCAGTGGATGCATTGGCTTTCTAACACGTATAGTGGACAAGACCCAAGAAGCAGAGATAGGACTAGATAGCATCCCAGTGGTTCGAGAGTTCGTGGAAGTGTTTCCAGAGGATCTTTTAAGGCTTCTACCCATGCGCGAAATATCGTTCGAGATTGAGCTTCTACCAGGATCAGCCCCTATCTCCAAGGCCCCATACCGCATGGCCCCTGCGGAATTAAAAGAACTCCAAGCTCAGCTAAAGGATTTATTAGATAAGGGTTTCATCTAACAAAGCTGTTCACCTTGGGGAGAACCTGTTCTATTCGTGAAGAAGAAGGACGGAATATTAAGGATGCGCATAGACTATAGAGACTTGAATAAGATCACAATAAAGAACAAGTATCCGTTGCCACAGATCGACGATCTGTTCGATTAGTTCTGAGTTGCTGCAATATTCTTGAAGATTGACCTGTGTTTCAGGTACCACCAATTGCGAATCAGGGATGTAGACATACCCAAAATAGCTTTCCGAATACGATACGGACATTATGAGTTTCTAATCATGTCGTTTAGACTAACTAACGCCCCAGCGGCCTTCATGGACCTGATGAATCGGGTTTTCAAGTACTTCTTAGATAAGTTTGTCATTGTGTTCATCGATGACATACCTATATATTTTAAGACAAAGAAGGAGCACGAGGAGCATTTGAGGGCCATCTTACGCAAACTAAAGGATCATCAACTGTATGCCAAATTCTCCAAGTGCGAATTGTGGCTGGAGAAGGTTCACTTTCTTGGCCACGTAGTCTCTGAGGAGGGAGTATCAGTAGATCCAGCGAAAGTCAAGGCAGTTAGCGAATGACCGACCCCGAGGAACATGACAAAAATCTACAATTTCCTAGGCCTAGCAAGTTATTATCGGCACTTCATCGAAGGCTTTTCGAAGCTAACCGCCCCACTTACAGCACTCACCAAGAAGGATAAGAAGTATAAGTGGACGGATAAGTACAAAAAGAGCTTTCAGGAGCTGAAATGAAAACTCACAAGCACCCCAATACTAACCATTCCAGTTGCTGGTCAGGGAAACTTCATGATCTACAGTGATGCACCCAAGATCGATTGGGAACTGTGTTGATGCAAAATGGTAGAGTGGTCGTATACGCTTCGCAACAACTCAAGAACCATTAAAGGAACAACCTAACACATGACCTGGAGCTAGCAGCGGTCATTTTTGCACTTAAGATTTGGAGGCATTACCTATATGGTGTCAAGTGTGAGATCTATACGGACCACCAGAGTCTCAAGTACATTTTCACGTGGTAGGAGCTTAATATGAGGCAACGAAGATGGCTGGAACTGGTAAAAGATTATGACTGTGAAATCCTATACCATCCAGGAAAAGCAAACAAGGTGGCCGATACGCTAAGTAGAAAGAATTCCTCATCACTTATGGTTGTCTGTACCTTGCCGGAAGCACTATAAAAAGAGCTACGCAGCAGTGAGATCGAGATTTTAACGGGGAGGTTATCTGAAATGACCCTCCAATCAACGCTCCTAGAAGAAATTAAGGCTAGTCAGTGTAGGAAAAAATCAGTAAAAATACATCAGAGTGACGCAATAGAATTACAAAAAAATTTTCAAGATTGTTAAATATCTCGTGATGCCATATACAATAAACAAACAACGATATAAATTTATAACTTAGAGTGTAGAAATAAAATCGGTAAAAACGCATCAGAGCTGCACAGCGGAACAATAAAAATTTTTCAAGATCGTTAAATATCTCGTGATGCCATATACAATAAACTAACAACAATAAAACTTATACCTTAAGAGGACACAAATACTGCAGGAGGAGAACGACTGGAGGGCTTCAACCAACTAGCCTTCTCTACTATTCTCTAATTCTCGGATGGCAGAGTGTGTGGGCACTCGGTTCCTCAACCGGTATGCTAGCACTACTAGTCTTCTTCTGACCACGCAGATCTCTAAAGAACTTATTATCATGGTGAGTTATGCAACAATAAGCCTGCTCACCTGAGAGTCTGTGGTTTAAGAGAACTGGAGTGACAGGACCTCTATTTATAGACTTGCATGAGGTGATCTTTTGAATTCAAATTGGATTAGGAAAAGATTTTCTCCCTTATCCACTGACAAAAATCTGAAAATTCTAGGCCTTATCTAACCAAAGAGAATTCAGCCACTTTAAGGATTTTTCTTTCAAAATTCAAACAGGATTTTAACTTGAATTTTATCTCCTTATTCCCTCATAAAAACCGATTCCCCTTTATGCCAAAATCATGACTAGATTCGGTCATTAAAGTGTGAGAAGAATCAAAATTCAAATAGGATTTTCTAGCTTGAATTTAATCTCACCCTTATCCATTAAAACCAAAAATCTCCCTTGAGTTTATCCTCAAAATTTTCGACCACTTTTAGGGAGGAGAGAATCCAAATTCAACTAGGATTTTCTTGCTTGAATTTTTCTTGAACCTTATCCACAAAAATCGAAAATATCTAGGAGGATTTCCCTCAACAATTTTCGACCATTTTAGTTAGGATTGGGATTCAAAATTCAAGTAGGATTCAAATAAGATTTTCCTCTCTATAATCCAACTCAAATTCGAATTCTAACCCTGTGGAATTATCCACAAAGTATTTGAATTCCACTTGGACTGTGATTCAAAATTTGAATTTCAAATTTCAAATTCGAATTTCAAATTTAAATATCAAATTCAAATTTCAAATTCAAAATTTAAATTTCAAATTTCAAAATTCAAATTTCGAAATCCACAAAAAAGTTGTATTTCAAATTTTTGTTCTCATGGATAATTTTCTATAACTCCAATCCAATCTCAAATAGAATCATGGTAACTTTATTTGGAGTTCGAATAATTGTGTACTTTATTATCCAAAACAAAATATGAATTCAACTGGAGAGAATCTTGTCCACCATTCTAATCCTATGTCAACACCATCCATGCATAATCAACTAGCCAATAAGCATACACAAATCAATTTGCCAACCGTTAAGGAATTATGTGGAGCTAGTAGAGGGACCAATTGGATTTATATAATTGGGCTCTCGTGAATTCATATGATCATCATTCTGTACTGAACAACTCAATCATATGATCACTAATTTCAGAATCACACCACTATAAACCTGAAACTGAACTCCCAATTATATACCGTATTATGAAAGCCTGTGACAAGCTAATGTCCGATGACCTTGTCCTGTATGCAGCCCTCATATGATATCCATGATCAGCCTTAGGTCAAAGTCCGTTTAATCCTACTGATTAGGCTATCTTAAAGTTCCATTATACTACCGAATAAGAAAATGATTATTCACCATATGTGAATAAGAAGTCATCTGCCCAGTAGATGACCCAAGGCCTTGTCCATTTTCACATCTAGTATAATGCCTTTAAGAGGATACCTTTAACTCCTTAGAGCTATGATTCTGATATTTGTAAACAAACCCTTCATCGTATATAAGTTATACACCTAACGAACTAGTCTATAAGCTTTCTACTTTTGAGACACTTTAGCCATTAGAACATCAAAGTATACAAGTCATATACATGAAGTAGTTCATTTACTCAGGATTAAGATTATTGCATAATGAACGTCAAAAGTAGATTGATCCACTCATAGCGGACTACGTAGATCAATTACGCTTTAGGCCCGGTCTAATATGTCACCACCAAGCAATATATCTATGTCTCTACTTGGGAGTCTATACTCCGGACAGTCAAGACAAACCGTCCCCACCATGACTTTAGACAACATAATAGTCTTAACATGAGTTAGATGCTCGGTCTAACCCCATATACTACAGACCTTAGTTTAGACCACTTACTTTAGAATATTGTCTTCTTGCATACAAAAGTCCATTGTATGCAACATTCTAACAGTTTTAACACAAGCAGTCAGTGAGCTATATTTGCTTACATTTACTTTAACATGTAAATAGAATAAGGACAAATAGCAATGTCATGAATAACCTCTATATTATAATTTTATTATCCAGTTCAAAATAAATACATAAAATGTCTCTAATGCTTAGGGCATTTCCTAACATAGAGGACGCCAACTGTAGGAGGAGAATGACTGGAGGGCTTCAACCAACTAGCCTTTTCTACTTTCTCCAATTCTCGGATGGCAGAGTGTGTGGGCACTCGGTTCCTCGATCGATATGCTAGTACTGCTAGTCTTCTTCTGATCACCCAGATCTCTAAAGAACTTATTGTCACGGTGAGTTATGTAATAATAAGCTTGCTCATCTAAGAGTCTGTAGTCTGAGAGAACTGGAGTGGTATGACCCCCATTTATAGACTGGCATGAGGTGATTCCTTGAATTCGAATTAGATTAGGAGAAGATTTTCTCTCTTATCCACAAACAAAATCCGAAAATCCCATAGGCCACAGTCATGGGAAGATTCCGCTAACCTTGGGATTTTGCAATCCAAATTCAAACAGGATTCTAACTTGAATTTAATATCATCATTATCTACTATAACCGAATTTTCCTTTTGCCCAAGAACAAGGCTAGATTCGGCCACCCTAGTGTGAGAAGAATCAAAATTCAAATAGGATTTTCTAGCTTGAATTTTATCTCACCCTTATCCATTAAAAACCGAAAATCTCCTTTAGATTTATCCAATAATTTTCATCCACTTTAGGGAGGGAGAGAATCAAAATTCAACTAGGATTTTCTTGCTTGAATTTCCCTTGAACCTTATCCATAAAAACTAAAAATATCTAGGAGGATTTTCGTCAACAAATTTCGGCCACTTTAGGTTAGGATTAGGATTCAAAATTCAAGTAGGATTCAAACAAGATTTTCTTCTCCTTTATCCATATCAAATTCGAAATTCACCATGTGGATTTATCCACAAAGAATTCAAATTCTACATGGATTGTGATTCAAAATTTGAATTCGAATTTCAAAGTTCAAATTTCAAAATTCAAACTTCAATTTCAAAATTCAAATTTAAATTTTGAATTCAAATTTCAAATTTAAATTTCAAATTCAAATATCAAATTCAAATTTCAAATTCAAATGTCAAATTCAAATTTCAAATTCAAATGTCAAATTCAAATTTAAAATTTAAAATTTAAAATTTAAATTTAAAATTTAAAATTTAAAATTTAAATTTAAAATTTAAATTTAAAATTTAAAATTTAAAATTCAAATTTCAAACTCCATAAAAAAGTTGTATTTCAAATTTTGTTCACATGAATAATTTTCTACAACTCCAATTCAATCTTAAATAAAATCATGGTAACTTTATTTGAAGTTCGAATAATTGTGTACTATATTATCCAATACAAAATTCGAATTCAACCGGAGAGAATCTTGTCCACCATCCTGATCCCATGTCAACACCGTCCATGCTAAGTCAACTAACTAATAAGCATACACAGATCAATTTGCCATTCTTTAAAGAATTATGTGGAGCTAGTAGAGCGACCAATTGGACATATATAATCGGGCTCCCATGAATCCATATGATTATCATTCTGTACCGAACAACTCAATCATATGATCACTAATTTCAGAGTCACACCACTATAAACCTGAAACTGAATTCCCAATTATATACCGTATTACGAAAGCCTGTGACAAGTTATTGTCCGATGACCTTGTCTGTAGGAAAATGAATCGGTAAAAACGTATCAGAGTGGCGCAGTGGAACAATAAAAACTTTTCAGATCGTTAAATATCTCATGATGCCATATACAATAAATCAACAATAATTAAAACTCATATCTCAAGGACGTCAATCTGTAGGAGGAGAATGACCGGAGGGCTTCAACCAGCTAGCCTTCTCTACTATTCTCCAATTCCCGAATGGTTGAGTGTATAGGCACTCTGAACCTCGATCGGTATGCTAGCACTGCTAGTCTTCTTCCGACCACCCAGATCTCTAAAGAACTTATTGTCACAGTGAGTTGTGCAACAATAAGCTTGCTCACCTGAGAGTCTGTGGTCTAAGAGAACTGGAGTGGCAGGACCTCTATTTATAGACCTGCATAAGGTGATTCTCTGAATTCGAATTGGATTAGGAGAAGATATTCTCCCTTATCCACAAGCACAAAATCTGAATTTTCTAAGGGGAAAATCCCAACAATAAATTTGGTCACTTTAGGATAAATCCAATCCAAATCTAAACAAGATTTTAACTAGAATTTTATCTCCCTTTTTCAACCAAAAAATCTGAAAATTCAAAGGAGAAAATCCCCATAGAAATTCGGCCACTTTTGGATAAGGGAGAATTAAAATTCCACTAGGATTTTCAAGCTTGAATCTTATCTCATCCTTATCCAAAATAACCGAAAATCTCCTAGGAGATTTACTCCAAAAATTCGGCCATTATCTAGGAAGAGAGAATCCAAATTCAACTGGGATTGAAACTTGAATTTTTCCTTGAACCTTATCCACAAAAATCCAAAAAATCATTGAGGATAATCCTCAAAATATTAGTCCATATTTGGTTAGGATTTGGATTCAAAATTCAACTAGGATTCTAACAAGATTTTCCTCTTCATGTCCAACTTAAATTCGAATTTCATTTCTTGTGAATTTACCATAACAAATTCGAATCCCACTTGGACTGTGATTCAAAATTTGAATTTCAAATTTCAAATTCGAATTTCAAATTCGAATTTCAAATTTCAAAATCCACAAAACAGTTGTATTTCAAATTCTTATTCTCATGGATAAATTTTCTACAACTCCAATCCAATCTCAAATAAAATCATGGCAACTTTAGACGACCCAAGGCCTTGTCCATTTTCACATTTAGTATAATGCCTTTAAGAGGATACCTTTAACTCCTCATTAAAGCTATGATTCCAATATCTGTAAACGAACCATTCATCGTATACAAGTCATGCACCCAACGAACCGGTCTATAAACATACTACCTCTGAAACGCTTTAGCCATTGGAACATCAAAGTACACAAGTCATATACATGAAGCTGTCCTTTTACTCAGGATTAAGGTTACTGCACAATGAACGTCAAAAGCAGATCGATCCACTCAAAGCGGACTTTGTAGATCAATCACGCTTTAGTCCCAGTCTAATATGTCACCACCAAGCAACATATCTATGTCTCTACTTGGGAGTCCAGCTCCAGACAGTCAAGACAAACCGTCCCCCCAAGGCTTTAGACAACATAATAGTCTTAATATGAGTTAGATGCTCGGTCTAACCCCATAGACTACAGATCATAGTTTAGACCGCTAACTTTAGAATATTGTCTTTTCGCATACAAAAGTCCATTGCATGCAACGTTCTAACAGTTTAACACAAGCAGTCAGAGAGGCATATTTGCTTACATTTACTATAACATGTAAATAAAATGAGGACAGATAGCAATGTAATGAATAACCTCTATATATAATTTTATTATCCAGTTCAAAATAAATACATCAAAATATTTCTAATGTTTAGAGCATTTCCTAACATTGTCATGTATGCAAAACCCTCATATGATATCCATGATCAGTCTTAGGTCAAAGTCCGTTCAACCTACTGATTAGGCTATCTTAAAGTTCCATTATACTACCGAAAAATGATTATTTACCATATGTGAATAAGAAGTCATTCTCCTAGCAGACAACTCAAAGTCTTGTCTATTTTCACATCCAGTATAATGCCTCTAAGAGGATACCATTAACTCCTTATTAAAGCTATGATTCCGATATCTATAAACAAACTCTTCATCGTATATAAATCAGGCACCCAATGAATCGGTCTATAAGCTTACTATCTCTGAGACGCTTTAGCCATTGGAACATCAAAGTACAAAAGTCATATATATGAAGTAGTTCATTTACCTAGAATTAAGGTTATTGCATATTGAACGTCAAAAGTAGATTGATCTACTCATAGCAGACTACGTAGATCAATCTCACTTTAGTCTTGGTCCAATATGTTACCGCCAAGTAACATATCTATATCTCTACTCGGGAGTCTATACTCCGGATAGTCAAGACAAACCGTCCCCACCATGACTTTAGATAAAATAATAGTCTTAACATGAGTTAGATGCTTGGTCTAAACCCATAGACTACGGACCTTAGTTTAGACCGCTTACTTTAGAACATTGTCTTCTCGCATACAAAAAATCCATCGCATGCAATGTTCTAACAGTTTTAACAGTAGTCAGCGAGCCATATTTGCTTACATTTACTTTAACATGTAAATAGAATGAGGACAAATAGTAATATAGTGAATAACCTCTATTATTAATTTTATCATCCAGTTCAAAATAAATGAAATACATCAAAATGTCTTTCATGCTTAGGACATTTCCTAACAGTCAGAATCTCGATTCGTCCTTGAACAAGCTCAGAAAGGAAGTTACGAAAGACTAAAGTTCAGAGTTCATAGTCTCTAAGGACGAGGTACTCTATTACAGAGATAGAGTGTGCGTTCCGAAGAATGAGGAACTCAGGAAGTGAATCCTTTCAGAAGCCCACGAAATGCCATATTCTGTACATCCAGGGGCAAACAAGATGTACAAAGACTTGAAGGAGAGTTTTTAGTGGCTAGGAATGAAGAACGACGTCGTCGAGTTTGTTGTAAGATGCCTCACATGTCAGAAGATTAAGGTAGAACATTAACGACCAACAGGAGAACTATAGAAAATTGAGCAGCTGAGTAGAAATGGGACCAAATTACGATAGATTTTGTAGTCAGATTGCCGAGGGCGTCGAGCGACAATGATGCAATCTGGGTAATTGTGGACCGATTGACGAAATCAGCTTGATTTCTAGTTATGAAACTGAGCTACTCAGTAGAAAGACTAGCAAAAATGTATGTAGCTCAAATAGTGAGACTGCACAGAGTGCCGAAATCTATCATCTCAGATCGCAACAGACACTTCACCTCTAGGTTTTGGCAGAGCGTCCAGGCTTCATTATGAACTAAAATTGAAGTTTAGCACAGCTTTTCATCCTCAAACTGACGGTCAGTCCAAGAGGACCATACAAACATTAGAGGATATGTTGAGAGCTTATGTCCTAGACTTCAAAGGAAACTAGGACCAGAATCTACCTTTGATCGATTTCTCATACAATAACAGCTACCATTCCTCGATCGGGATGGCACCGTACGAGGTACTCTATCGAAGAAAATACCGATCTTCAGTTCACTAGAACAAGACTGGAGAGAAACAGCTTACCAGTACAGACTTCATTAAGAATACTATGGTAGACGTGAAGCTAATACGAGAGAGATTGGATACGGCACATAGTCGCCAAAAGAGCTATGCAGACAAACGCCAAAGACCCCTCGAGTTTTAAGAAGGAGACTGAGTTTTTCTCAAGGTAGCACCCATGAAAGGGGTGACGCGCTTTGGGAAGAAAGGAAAGCTCAGTCCTAGATATATCAGACCCTTCGAGATTATTGAGAGAGTCGGGAAGGTGGCTTACAGATTAGCACTTCCTCCTGAATTAGCCTCAATACATAACGTCTTCCACGTATCAATGCTGAAGAAGTACATGCCAGACAGCTCCCACGTTTTGAGCCAAGAGCCGGTTGAAGTCCACGTCGATCTGACATACGAGGAGAAACCCATGCAGATCTTAGCAAGATAAAGTACTTAGGAATAAGGTTATACCGCTTGTAAAAGTATTATGGTGGAATCATAATATAGAGGAAGCCACATAGGAATAGGAAGAAGATATGAAAAGAGACTTCCTAGAATTGTTCTAATTTTCAAGGGCGAAAATTTTGTAAGGGGGGTAGGTTGTAAGGACCCCCATATTCATGAAACTTACTCGCCGTATATTAAGTCATTATGAAATGAATTTGAATAATTTGATGCCTTTTAGTACGCATTTAAAGAACATGACCAGGTACACGGCCGTGTAAGTAGTCATGTACCGCTTGGGTAGATGAACGTGTTTTCAGAACATGGCCGTGTTGAGCAGTCTCAACTAGTACATGCCTGTGTTGCCTTGTACATGCCCGTGTAAGAGCTCGTGTAGAAGGCCATGTATTGACCAGAGAGCCGTTGTAAGGACTCTCATGATTCATGAAACCTAATTACTATGTAATGAGTAATTAAGTTGAAAAATACAGTATATTTTCTAGTTGAATAGATTAAACAGGTACAGTAATGTTTAATTACTATTCATATAGTGAAATGGGTAACCGATAGTGAAATCGGTCCACCCTATTATGTGTAAGAGTGTATAAGATACGCAATGTCAGAAAATTGGTCTAAACGACCATTTCTTGACACCAGACTGGTGAACAGATCATCAGTATACTCGAACCAGTTATCTAAGCATAACAGCGATAATAACCCTAACAGGGGTACAATATCGAGAAAAATAGTCCAGATGACCTCTTCTTGCCTATAAACTGACAAAATCGAAGCTAGAACGCTCAGACTGGTCAGTTAAATAGAAAACAGTGAATAGTAGATAACGCAGTGTTAGGTTAATAGCCAAGACGACCTTAATTTTACTTAAAATTGATATATTAACAGTCAGTAGGGTTAATTTAGTCAATTGAGCACAAAACGAGACTTATTGTTTGAAAGATATGCAGTATCGGGAAGAGGGTCAAGACGACCTTTTCTTAACCCGAAATTGATATATTTAGACTCGGAACGTCCAAATTAATCAATTGGGCACCTGACACATTTTTTGAGGTGGGGTCACACAAATCTAGAAAACTGATCCAGATGATCTCAGATGGACGTAAAACTGATAAATTTGAAATCAACATGTCCAAATTAGTCAAGATAGACTGTGTTTGAAATTTCGCATGAGAACGCCTCGTTATGCGTGCGCAAGGACAGCACAGTGTAGACAAAACCACAATATAGGAAATAAATAGTAAAATGGACACAAAATGGGCTCATAGGTAGTACAACCCAACTAAGAATGATTAGTATAAAAATCGGATTCAGAAAATCTAATTCCGATTGAAAACTAGACAACTGCCGAAAAAGGGTCAGATACCGAAAGGTAGAAATTAGACTGCAAAGAGAAGACTTTGCAGATGAAATTCTCCCCTAGAAAATCGTGTGCAAGCACCTAGAACATAGCCAAATGTGGCCCTAAAAATTGGGAAAAGTTTTCCCTAAAGTAAGGAATGTGTTGGCCACCTTTTTAGTAAAATATTCTAGATTTCCATCACATGGCCAACAAGAAAAATTTTTAATTGGCCCATTCCCCATGCACACAGCCCACGGCCTTGGAGGTTGAAAAATGGTAGCAATTTGTTCCCCAATTAGGCAAAAATTTGGTTAGTTAATTGAGCTTAAGTTTAATTAAGTTTGGGTTAGATTTGCCTATAAAAGGCATGCTTGACCTAAAAGGGTCACTTTCTTTCTTTTGCACCCAAAACACAACCGTTCTCCTTCTTCTTTTTATAGCTACAGCTGACCACTCCTCAGCCCCCAAACCAACCATTTTCAAGGCAAAAATCCAACCAAAAACTCACCAAAAGCTAGCCACCACCAAGCTTATGTTAAGAGGTTTCCATCCAAGCCATTCCAAGTTCACTCAAGGGTATGTTTTTAGAACCAATCATTGTGTTTTTAGTTGTTATTTTGGTTTGATGTTAAGAAAAATTTTTTGATGTCTTTTCTAGCCAAAGCCGACCCTAAACCCCCTTGGTTTACATGGCCATTTTGGTCACCCAAGTTTTGATTCTGTGTGCTTGGTTCATAGAACGTGAGGTAAAACTGAAAACCCTCTTATTGTGGTTAGTTATTTTTAAGTTTTTGATCAAGGAATTTATGTGTATTTATTTATGCAATGGGTTGTAATAAGTTTATTTTGAGCCCTTAGCTTTTCATTTTTAAGTTTATGTGGTTGTGTGATTGTGGTTTAAATTTTATGGATAGATATGTGTGTGTGGATGTTAAGGTGGCTGGACACAAATCTATCCTCAGATTTAGGCCACAGGTTTTGACTATTTTGACCACATTAGAGTTTTAATTTTGGATTTAAAGAACATAAAGTTTGAAGAAAATTTCGTTACGATCATTTTTGCGTCAAATAGCTTTTGGCCAAAAATGAATCTAAGATAGACTTTTTGAGTAGTATTGAATTAGTATCCAAAACTGGGACTAAAAATCTAAGCATAGGAACATTCTCGGGTTTTGTTAAAAATGAACCACTTAAATTCCGAACCGGATCTCAGGCTCAACATAAAAATTGTAGATCTCGTCGAAATCTTTAAGATGACCTATGTGTGTTTTAAAAATTTGGCCGTTTCGGGTCTCAAACAGAGCCATTTTTAAAATAGCGTAAAACTAGGATTTTTCTTAAAAAATAGACATAAGTTAGCCACGGGTTTAGTAAGTTTAGGAGTTGTTAGAGTTTGATTTGAGCTCTGAGGTGAACATAAGAGTTGTTCATCTTGTTGAGGATGAAAAGTTTTTTGTTTTCCAAATTTATAAACTAAGTCGTTTCGAACAAGTTTTTAAAATAGTTTCGGTAAATAGTTCAAAAATCACCTTTAAAATGCAAACACCAAAATGTGTTCTAACTTCTTTAAAATAAGAATATGGTTTTAATAAAATGCCCCCACCTTCCAACTGAGTGATAAGGGGATGGTTTCAAAGCATATAATTTTCCCAAGAATTTTATAAGGCAACCAAAATAATTTTGCAAAATAACAAAATTGTAGCGGTAGCCCTGTAGGCTACCACATCAAACAAGTTTAGTAACCTAGTAGGCTATCGAGTTAACAACGTGTGAGGTAACCAGTCAGTTGACTGGTCGGTCAACCAGTCAAGGACCGAGTTTGAACGATATAGTGAGGAACGATGATTAATTTGTTAAGTAGACAATTTAATCAAACATGATAGAAGTTAGATACCAAATTCCCAAAGTAGAACAGTTGGGTACCGATGGACCTTAGTATCATACAACGATACAAGTTATAGTCACTAACGATAGTAGTGACTAAAAAAAATGACGTTAATTAATTTATTCAGTAATACATTAATTAGCCACGATTAGACAATCAAACTTACCAAAAGAGAGTAAGTTAGTACCGACGGCAATCGGTACAATACATTAGTATATGCTCTAGTCACTAACGGTATTAGTGACTCAACAAGAGTATTAATGGAATACGTGTTGATGACAGGTAGTTACTTGGTAGTTACCTGAAACGTGATAAGGGTGAGAGTACAAGTTTGCTTGCAAACTTGGCAAGTACAATTCCGCCTATAGCATGAGCAAAATGAATTTAAATGTTGGTTTTTATAGTATGTTAAATATGCCAACCATGCATAAGTTGTTGCATAACATGTATAAGAGCATATAGTTTCACAATCGCGTAGATTAATGAAAGAACAAATTAAATGCCATACATCCCTATCGCGTAAGATCAGGGACAGCTTAGTAGAGTATATGGTCAGATCAGTTAAACAAGTTAGAAATTAAGAAGTGTGTCGTACCGACCTTTTCCGTTGAAGAGGTTTTTCAAGTTTAAGTAAGATAAGCCTCTATTGACGACTCTTAAGTTAGTGATCACGGACTTTTTTGATGATAAGCGCGCACTCGGTACTGACACACGGGCCCTCAGCTAGATATAGGAAAGAAAAAGAATATTGAAGCATAAATGAGCATAACCGGATCATGCATTGTTCACAGTATGCATTAGTTATAGTTCACTATGCTTCCAGCTATAGTAGACATGTTTTCAATACAGATGTTCTGTTATAAATTTAGTATGTTATGTTTCAGTTCTGCATTCAGTGATTTGTGTTGTTCTGGTATGTGGAATGTTTCAGTCATTTATGTTGGTATATGATATGCTTATATGATTTTAAGTATGTACGATGATTTAAACATGTTTTGCGGACGACATGTTGTACTTACTGGGTATAAAACTCACAGTGTATGTTCATGCTGTAGGTAAGCGACTTATAGCTTAGAGCTCAATGGGCGATGACGGTGGCGGACGCAGATGTGAGGGCGATGTTATAGATATCACTGCTAGTTTAAAACTTTCGCACAGTTTTTGAATAAACAGTATTGTTGAATAGTAATTTACTTAAACAGTTTTATAAGTATGTATGTGTAATTGAACTCCCAATGATGTAGACTTCGTATTTTTAAAGTATAAATACATGAATAGTAAATATGTACGCATTCAAAAAAAAAAACCCCTAAAATTATGGTATCAAATTAAGTAAGTTTAAGTAATAGTTTATAAGCAAGTTAGTTAATAGTAGTTTTAAGTGACCGTTCGGGCCACTAAGGGCATGGGACGTCACAGCGACCCACTGGTCAATTCTCAACAGTCTACATAACTTGAACATTACATAACATAACATGAAAAACCTCCACCTAGCGGGAGGCTGATATGCCAATAGTGGTTTCATTACCATCTTTCATGTGGTTCCTAACTGGTGGCATTCTCATTGCCTCTTGGGTCGGGAACCCTTTACATTTCTTCTCTTATTTGTGTGCATTTTATTTTACACATTAGTGTACATATAACATCTTGATACATACTTTACATATTATACATAACATATGAACATATTACATAAATTCATATTGTAGATAATAAAATGTCTACACTTACAGGTTTCTTGCTAAGGTCTGCTTCTTGGGATTCATTGACGTCCTTTCGTTACGTTTTAATTGAGTCCCTATAATCGAAATAATTCACGGTTATTTTTACTATTCATTTCATATTTAAAATATAGCAAAAACGTAACATTTCTAAGTCTGGGTCCCTAACGATGCATTTAAGGGCCTAATATTTCCTTTTTGACTTTTTTGTCAACTTTTGGAAAAATGACCATCTTGTCCCCAACCTTTGACAAAATGACCATTTTGTCCTTAGTGAGCGTTTCTCATTTTTCTTGTAATTAAGTCTTGATTTTGACCATTTAAACCTTAATTAAGGCCTTAGGATGTCATTCCAGTCCTTAACGTCCTTTTTTCTAACTTTTGACAAAATGATCATTTCATCCCTAGTGGGTTTTTTTTTTTTTTCGTTTCTTCAACTTAAAGCTTAATTTTGGCCTTTAGGATTTTAATTAGTCATTCTAAGGCTCTAACGATCTTTTTCTAGCGTTTTGGAAATTTTTGACCAAAATGACCATTTTGCCCCTGACGGGTTTTCGGGCCGTAAAATTTTCACTTTAGCGTTTAAATGGGATTTTCTATGACCAAAAATCATAAAATTATTTTTCTTAGGCTTTACCGAGCCTTTACGACATTAATTACCAAAATACTCAGGTTACTATTCACCCAATTCCTGGTGATACTATTCCGACCCTCAGTCGTTCATTCACTTTTTCTTGCATTTCGGGTTCCGAACGGACATTTCGCTAACATTGAAAACATCCATCATTCTTTCCTCGGAGTAGGTCACCAAGGGGGCTCGGGTTTTCAAACTCCAACCCTATTTTACCCTTCGTTTCCTAAAATACCCTTCGGGCTATTAGAAAAATTCCGACAGCGTTTCCACTTAAATTTTAGGTTCCCGGCGTTTAGATAACGCCTTAAAACCTTGGTACATGCTAAGTACTAAATCAAAGACCTAATTTTTATGTAAAAACCTAAACTTTTTATGTAAAAATTTTTATAAAACCCTAGTCATTTCCAACACTGTTTTGGTTCGTTTTTACCTATTCTCTCCCTCTATTTTCATCCATATTCCTCACTTACATTTTTCTCACAAAATTTCCCATTACACATACAAACCTAGCCACAGATTTTTATGAAAATCAAGCATACAGTTTGAATTTTTTTTTTTCTAACAATCACATACCTATACCAATCTTTTGGATCAACAAAATAACCCTAATCATGCTAAAATTTTTCATTCACACCCCTCCCCATATCTCATGGATTTTATTAACAACACATCCATAAAATTTGGTTTTTTTTCAAACTCAAATTCATTACTTGTCTAAATCAGTTGCTAGCCTAGTCTTTAAAGCAAAATTAAAGAAAACCAAGGCTTGAAATACAACTGACCAACCACACTCCTTCCCACGGTTTTCTATTAGAAAACATGCATAAAGGTTTGTTTTTCTTCAAGCTCTATTTCATAACTTGAATTTATCTAATGCCACATCACATTTGAAAGCAAGAAAACCAACAAAAACAACTTGAAATTCATCCCAAAATTCATCCCATAACTCATGCTTTCTGTTGAGAAAATATATATAAAATCTCTTGTTTTTCATTTCTAATTCATTACTTGTTTCTACCACAAAACAATATTACTCTTTAAACCAAAACTAACCAAAATCAAAACTTGAAAATCACCACACAAACTGTATGCAGCCCGCTATTTTCTAAATAGGAAAATCAAGAAGAAAAGCTTGGAAATGGAGGTTTACCTCACTAGTCATTGATTACTTGAACTTGGGATGGATTCTAAGCAACTTTCAGTGAAAAATTTTTGAAGAAAATGGGCTTGGATAGGGAGGAGAGTGCATGGCAATAGGGAGGTAGAGAAGAAGATTTTTTTTCCCTGTTTTTTTAGAAGCTCAGAACAGGGCTTAAATGGCTGCCAAAAAAGAGAGGTTAAATTGCAAAGGTTTTTGGGTAATTTGGCAACCCTTTAAGGGTTATTTGTAACTTTTTAAGGGCTATTTTGCAAATAAAAAAAATGTTTCCGATTTTTTCTTCATTTTGCAACCTAAATCTGCCACCTTTGCATGCTATAAAACTCTTTAATTTTTCTAAGGTGTTTCTTTGGCTTTTTGGGTTGACGTTGAATCTTCGCCATTGGATCAAAGTGACTTTAAGCCCTAACCTTTAGATCATTGTGTATCTTAGCATTCTTATGAATGTCATACACCATAGTCTTTACTTCATATATAATCTTGATCAAACTTTTGACCAAAAGTCAAACCGAACGGTATTTTACCGAAATCGCGTAGGCAGGTTTCCGAGGCCGTCCATGTGACCGCTTTACCTTAATTCACTCTCGTTTGATCGAAAATCAATGCCACATGTTTTTCATCTTTTAGTGAATCTTGGTATCCATCTAGGGTTTTTGATACCGAAAAGGGCATCGTTTGTCCAATTTCAATTCGGTAAAATTTTCTATCACTGAATACCCTTCCTTTAGCATTGTTAGAATTTTATTGCATTCTAAACAATATTAAATCATATATTTTACATTTTAAACTTAAAAATCATTGTATTCATACCATGTACATGTTCTCCGAGAATGAGAAAATTTCTCGGTTATCACATTCACCCTCCTTATAAAATTTTCGTCCTCGAAAATTAGAACAAGTGGGGGTCCAAAGCTCTCATCTCCTCTTCACGTTCTCACATAGCCTCTTCGATACTGTGATTTCTCCATAGTACCTTGACTAGTGGGATCGTCTTATTTCATAGCACCTTTTCTTCCTGAGCTAATATCTGTAGAGGTTGTTCTTCATAGGTTAGATCTTCTTGAACTTATATCGGTTCATACTTCAATAAATGTGATGGGTCTGGAATATATTTCCTCAACATAGACACATAGAAGACATTATGTACTGCTGACAAGTCTGGAGGCAACGCTAATTTATAGGCCACATTTCCAATGCGTTCGATAATTTTAAACAGTCCAATATATCTTGGACTCAACTTTCCCTTTTTATCGAAACGCATTACACTTTTCATTGGCGATATCTTGAGAAATGCAAAGTCCCCTTCGTTGAATTCCAGGAATCTTCATCGTTTATCCACATAACTCTTTTGTCGGCTTTGAGCAATCTTCATTCTTCACTGGATCTTTACAATTACATCTGAAGTTTCCTATATAAAATCAGTCTTATGCAGTTGATTTTCTCATAGATTGTACCAGTGAATAGGTGATTTACACATTCATCTATATAGAGCCTCGTAGGGTGCCATTCCGATGGAAGCTTTGTAACTATTGTTGTATGAGAATTCTACTAAAGGTAGCTTCTCATTCCAGACTCCTTGGAAATCCATTATGCAGGCTCTAAGCATGTCTTCTAGTGTCTGGATGGTTCATTCAGATTGCCCACTCGTTTGAGGATGAAACACTGTGCTGAGGCGTAATTCCGTACCCATAGCTTCTTGTATGCATTTCCAAAAGTTTGAAGTGAACCACGTATCATGATTAGAGACAATGGACTTCAGAACTCCAGGTAGCTGAATGATATTGATCACATAAAGATGTCCCAATTTCTCCCATGTGAAGGTTGTTCTCACCAATATGAAACGCATCGTCTTGGTCAGTCTATCTATAATCACCCAGATAGCGTCGTAGCCTTCTCAAGTTTTGGGAAGCCCTACCATGAAATCTCTGGTAATATGCTCCCATTTCCATTCCGGAATTTCTAGAGGTTCTAGTTTTCCTCTAGGTTGTCTATGTTCGGCCTTAACTTTTTGGCAAGTTAGGCATCTACTCGCGAATTTTGCAATATCATTTTTCATCCCTTTCCACCAAAACTGCATCTTTAAGTCTTGATACATTTTGCTGGCTCCAGGATGAACTGAATACGGTGTTTCATAAGCTTCTGCTATGATTCATTTTTTAAGTTCTTCATTAGTCGGAACATAGATTCTCCCTTGATACAAAAGCATTCCATCATCAGTAATGCTTGCATCTGACTTCTTATTTGTGGAAACCTCTTCTCAGAGCTTCGTGGCACTATGGTCTAGCTTCTGGGCTTCTTTGATGTCCTCAAACAATGACAATTCCAATTGAAGTGCAGATGGTTTCTCGGATATTAACTCTATTTCGAGGGAGCTAATTTCTTGTTGCAACGACTTTGGTAGCTCCTCTATTGGTAACCGCTGAGGAGTCATTGATTTCCTGCTTAGAGCATCGGCTACTTGGTTTGCCTTTCTGAGATGGTAGAGGATTTCATAATCGTAGTCCTTTACCAACTCTAACCACCTTCTTTGTCGCATATTTAACTTCTGCGTGAAAAAGTGCTTCAAGCTTTGATGATCAGTGAAGATCTGACACTGAGCTCCATATAAATAGTGTTACCAGATTTTGAAGGAAACACTACTGCAGCAAGTTCCAGGTCATGAGTCGGATAATTCCTCTCGTGATCCTTCAATTGGAGCGATGCGTATGCAATCACTTTATTATTTTGCATCAGAACAGCTCCTAAGCCCATATTTGAGGTGTCACTGTAGATGGTAAACTTTTCTCCTTTGGTAGGTAGTGTAAGGATTGGTGCACTTATCAGCCGTCTCTTTAATTCTCTAAAGCTCCTTTTACACTCATCTGGCCATTCATATTTCTTTTATTTATGCGTGAGGGCAGTGAGAGGTACAGCTAATCGTGCAAATCCTTCCACAAATCTTCTATAGTAGCCGGCTAATCCTAAGAAACTTCGTATCTTTGTTACGTTCTTAAGTGCAGGCCAATCATTAATTGCATCTACCTTAGCAAGATCAACAGTAATTCCTTCTTTTGACACCACATGTCCCGAAAAGTGGACCTTATCTAGCCAAAATTCACACTTAGAGAATTTCGTGTACAATTTATGCTCTTTCATAGTGTGAAGGACGATCTTCAAATGCTCTTCATGTTCTTCGTGAGTCTTTGAATATATAAGTATGTTATCAATAAACACAAAGACAAACTTATCTAGGAATTCCTTAAAGACTCTATTCATTAGATCCATGAACGTGGCTGGAGTGTTGGTCAACCCAAATGGCATTACTAGGAATTTATAATGTCTATAATGAGTTCTAAATGCCATCTTTGAAATATTAGTCTCCTTGATTCTCAACTGATGATATCCTAAACGTAAATCGATCTTCGAGAATACTGCTGTGCCTTTAAGTTGATCGAACAAGTCATCAATTCTAGGTAACGGATACCTATTCTTGATGGTGACCTTATTTAATTCTCTATAATCGTTGCACATGCGGAGAGTTCCATCTTTCTTCTTAATAAAAAAAACTGGAGCTCCTCATGGAGAGTAGCTCGATCGGATAAACCCCTTGTCAAGCAGCTTTTTTAATTACACCTGCAGTTCCTTTAGTTCTGCTAGTGCCATATGATACAGTGCCTTGGAGATTAGTGTAGTCCCTGGCATAAGGTCAATCTCAAATGAGATTTCCCGTTCTAGAGGCACTCCTGGCAATTCTTCAGGAAATACATCAAGAAATTCTTTGACGACTGGAACATTCTCTCGTTGCAGTTTCTATTCCTCCGTCATATCTACCACACATGCCAAGTATCCCTTATAGCTACTGGCCATTAACTTCTTTGCTTTCAGCGTGCTAATCATTGTTTTCCTTGTTTGGTGGAAAGAGTCAACGTATTCGAAACTCTCCTTCTCATCAGGTTGGAATACTATTTTTCACTCTCAACAATAAATTGTTGCTTGATATTTTCCTAGGAAATCCATTCCTATGATTACATCGTAATCAATGATCTTCATCACAATCAAGTCAACATACGTTAGGAAATGCCCTGAGCATTAGAGACATTTTAATGTATTTTGAACTGGATAATAAAATTATATATAGAGGTTATTCATTACATTGCTGTGTGTCCTCATTCTATTTACATGTTAAAGTAAATGTAAGCAAATATGGCTCCCTGACTGCTTGTGTTAAAACTGTTAGAACGTTGCATGTAATGGACTTTTGTATGCGAGAAGACAATGTTCTAAAGTAAGCGGTCTAAACTAAGGTCTGTAATCTATGGGGTTAGACCGAGCATCTAACTCATGTTAAGACTATCATGTTGTCTAAAGCCATGGTGGGGACGGTTTGTCTTGACTGTCTGAAGCATAGACTCCCAAGTAGAGACATAGGTATGTTGCTTGGTGGTGACATATTAGACCGGGACTAAAGCATGATTGATCTACATAGTCCACTATGAGTGGATCAATCTGCTTTTGATGTTCATTATGCAGTAACATTAATCGTGAGTGAATGAACTACTTCATGTATATGACTTGTGTACTTTGATGTTCCAATGGCTAAAGCATCTTAGAGGTAGTAAGCTTATAGACCGGTTCGTTGGGTGTATGACTTGTATACGATGAAGGGTTTGTTTATAGATATCGGAATCATAGCTCTAATAAGGAGTTAAGGGTATCCTCTTAAAGGCATTATACTGGATGTGAAAATGGACAAGGCCTTGGATCATCTGCTGGGCGGATGACTTCTTATTCACATATGGTGAATAATCATTTTCTTGTTCGGTAGTATAATGGAACTTTAAAATAGCCTGATCAGTAGGATTGAATGGACTTTGACCTAAGGTTGATCATGGATATCATATGAGGGTTCTGCATATATGACAAGGTCATTAGATAGTAGCTCGTCACAGGCTTACGTAATACGGTATATAATTGGGAGTTCAGTTTCAGGTTTATAGTGGTGTGACTCTGAAATTAGTGATCATATGATTGAGTTGTTCGGTATAAAATGATGATCATATGGAATCACGGGAGCCCAATTATATATGTCCAATTGATCATTCTACTAGCTCCACATAATTCCTTAACGTTTGGCAAATTGATTTGTGTATGCTATTGGCTAGTTGATTATGTATGGATGGTGTTGACATAGGATTAGGATGGTGGACAAGATTCTCTCCGGTTGAATTTAGATTTTGTTTTGGATAATAGAGTACACAATTAATCGAACTCTAAATAAAGTTGCCATGATTTTATTTGAGATTGGATTGGAGTTGTAGAAAATTATCCATGAGAACAAGAATTTGAAATACAACTGTTTGTGGATTTTGAAATTTGAATTTGAAATTTAAATTTGAAATTCGAATTTGAAATTTGAATTTGAAATTTGAAATTTGAAATTTGAAATTTGAATTTGAAATTTGAAATTTGAATTTTGAAATTTGAAATTCAAAGTTTGAATCACAGTCCAAGTAGAATTCGAATTCTTTGTGGATAATTCCACAAGGCTAGAATTCAAATTTAAGTTGGATTATGAAGAGGAAAATCTTATTTGAATCCTACTTGAATTTTGAATCCAAATCCTAACTAACTTGGCCGAATTTTGTTGAGGAAAATCCTCCAAGATAATTTCGGTTTTTGTAGATAAGGATGCAATAAAAAATTCAAGTTTCAATCCTAGTTGAATTTGGATTCTTTCTCCCTAAAAGTGGTCGAATTTTTGAGGATAAATCCTAGGAGATTTTTGGTTATTTTGGATAAGGATGAGATAAAATTCAAGCTTGAAAATCCTAGTTGAATTTTGATTCTCTCCCTATTATTTATGGCTGAAATTTTGGAGGAAATCTCAACATAGATTTTCGGATTTTTTGGTTGGATAATGGTGAGATAAAATTCAAGTTAAAATTCTGTTTGACTTTTGAACACAAAATCTTGAAAGTGGCCGAAATATTTTGGTGTTTTTTGGCCTTGTTAATTTCAGATTTTGTATCTGGATAAGGGAGAAAATCTTCTCCTAATCCAATTCAAATTCAGTGGATCACCTCATGCAAGTTTATAAATAGAGGTCCTGCCACTCCAGTTCTCTTAGACCACAGACTCTTAGGTGAGCAAGCTTATTGTTGCACAACTCCCCGTGACAATAAGTTCTTTAGAAATTTGGGTGGTCGGAAGAAGACTAGTAGTGCTAGCATACCGATCGAGGTTCAGAGTGCCCACATACTCAGCCATTCGGGAATTAGAGAATAGTAGAGAAGGCTAGTTGGTTGAAGCCCTCCGGTCATTCTCCTCCTGCAGATTGGCATCCTTGAGGTATGAGTTTTAATTATTGTTGGTTTATTGTATATGGCATCATGAGATATTTAACGATCTTGAAAAATTTTTATTGTTCCGCTGCGCCACTCTGATAAGTTTTTAATGATTCATTTTCCTACAATAAATTAATTCATAATCTATATACCTTATAGCCAAGAATTCTAAGAATGCTTTAAGAACTTATCATGTATTATGTAAAAGATTCCTTTATGTTGTTATCATGTATTATGTATAAAGTATGTGGTTATTTTAATTTTTTTTGAATTGTTATAAGCATACTTGTTTTTGACCGGTTATGGTTTCTTAGAATTTAGAAAAATTGTATCTAGGAATTTTTATGTAACCATGGGAGCAGTTCATTAACACTGTAATTTTCCCATGGATTTTAATTTTTTGTCTCTTAGAATTATTATGGTTAGAATTTTTTGTACACCGAAAACGGTTTAGGAAATTTTATATAATTATTCTTGGAGGAGATTGAAGTTTGAAGACCGTAATTTATTTTTTCCCAAAAGTTAAATTTAATTTAAAGGTTGAAATTTTGATTGTGTGGAAAATTTCAATTTAATTAGGATTCAAATTAATTTTTGGAGATCCTAATGGATAAATTGAAATATGATACGGAAATCGAGGATCGACCCCTTGGGATAGACCACCAGCCGTGGTGGGGCTGCAGCCCCTGCCCTCGGGTAGGATGGGGCTACGGCAGCCCCTGCCCACGGCTGCACCCCATGGCCGCAGGCTTTGCCTGCAGCCAGGGGTGGCCGTGGCCCTCCCAAGGGCCCGCCAGCCCTTAGGCATGCAGCCACGCCTGCAGCCTGGCAAGTTACTGCGCCCACCCGGGCGTGCAGCCTGTGACTACAAGCGTTGCCTGCTGGGTGCAGCGCCCAGCCCAGGGTGCAGCCTAGGGCTGCACATGGTGTGGCCATGGGCTGCCAGCCCCCCCAGGGGTTGGGGGCTGCCCACGGCGGCTATCGGTCTCCTGGGACCGAAGGGCCGATGGAACGAAAATCAAAAAATTTTGATTTTTAAATTTGATATTTAATTTTTAAATCATGTGTAAAAATATGTAATTGAAAATTTGAAATTATATATTATTGCACATGATATTTAAAATTGTTTAAAATATGAATTTGGAATTTAAATTTGAAATTCGAATTTGGAATTTGAATTTGAAATTTAAATATTTGGGATTTAAATTTTAAATAATTCTTGGGATGAGAAATAAATGGAGAGGCTACATAAAGATGGATACAAGAAGACGGAACAAAATTCAAGACCTAAAGAATGCTTTGGATGGAATTTTGTAATCTTTATTTTCTTTGTTCTAGGATGGAACCATAGCTTGGTTATTTATCTGTCAATTATTTTTTCTGTGATATGTCATGGATGTATAAATATGTATTGATGGATGTTTTATATGCATATTTGATAACATGTCAAATAGGATAGGTGAGTGCCGCGCATACTATATTGATCATACATATTTGTCAAAACTTGCATGTTTTTCAAAATATTGAGTGGGAGAGGGTTTCAAACAAAATCCACGACCTCCATTGTTGATCCATATGTGAAAGCATGGTAATGCCTCACATCAGTTTTGCCCTGACCACATCCCGCGGTAGGTGTTTACCGCTGCCGATATACTAGGTTGGATCTCCTATGTGGAAAACGTGTTCGGGTACAATCCTATTCATGACCACCCCTCGGTGGCTTGGTAGGACGTGGATCGGGTTACGTAAACAATGGTTATACACTCAAGACTCGTTTAGTTATTAACCTTCCCTAGAAGCTCTGTTAACTAAACTGGTGGCCAAAATAAGCGGTTATTAATATATGTCTTAACCTTGGAGGATTTAAGGCAACATATATTAATTAGACGGGGTCCATGTTCTGGCTATTTGTCTCATGACCACCCCTCGGTGGCTTGGGGCAATAGGTGCTGAGAATTACCATTATAATGCTACATGTTTTTTCCAAGTTTCTTGTAGGAACATACTTGTATGTTTTATTTGCTAAATTATCTATATATTTGCTTGGGCTTTGTAATGATGTTTAGTATAATTTTATTTCAGTTCAAAATGTCACCGATACCCCTCATTTTAATACTTACTGAAAATAAGCTGAATGGCAATAATTATAAAGACTGGAAAAGAAATCTACTTATAGTTCTTAGCTGCGAGAGACACAAGTTCGTGCTGGACGAACCATGCCCACCTAGGCCCAAACCTGACACACCGCTTAAGGAGGTCTAGATTGCCTATACTCGTTAGAGAGAATTCAATGATATAGCTCGCTGCTACATACTTGCTAGCATGACGAGTGTTTTACAAAAGCAGCATAAGACCTATCAAGTTGCTAGAGAGATCATGGAAAATCTGGAGGACATGTTCGGAGGCCAAGAAAAATTGGCTCGATAGTTTGCTATCACCAGTATTATGAACTCCAGGCAAAAGGCGGGTATTCCGGTGAAGGATCATATGATCACTCTAATGGGATTCTTCGCTGAGGCTGCCGAAAATTATGCTGAGTTGGACTACAACACCCAGATCAAAATGGTATTTAAAACTCTGTCTAAGGATTTTGTGGGGTTTAAGGCCGCATATAATCTGACGACAAGGGAGTTAGGACTCACCGAGCTCATGAAGCAACTCCAAGCTTATGAGCGAATGATCAAGGATGGGGATGCGGTTCAACCCAAGGGAGAGGCTAATTTGGCGGAATCTTCCAAACCCTCACGGAAGAGGAAGAGACCAAATAAGAAGCAGGCATCTTCTAGTTCTTCCAATCCTCCTGTCTCGGATGGGAAGAAGAAGAAGAAGAACAAGAAGACTAAGGACCCTAAAAAGTCCAAGTGCTTCCATTGTGGGAAAGTAGGTCACTTGAAGAAGGCTTGTCGGGAATTCCTAGCCACCAAGGGCAAGGAAGGTAAGGAACTTTACTATTTAGAAGCGTATTTAGTGGAAGAATCGAAAGACACTTGGGTCATTGATTTGGACGACACTAATCATGTTTGTATTTTTATGCAGGGGTTCGCGGAAACGAGAAGTCTACATGATAGGAGCCTCTCGTTGCAGACTGGAGACGGTAGCTTGGTGGTGGCTGAGGCAGTGGGAGACATATATCTTTATTTTGATGAATTTATGTTTATTTTATTAAAAAACTGTTTTTATGTTCCTAATTTTAGGAGGAATCTTATATCGGTAGCTTGTTTAATAAAGGATTCTTGTTCAGTTTCTTTTAGTAAAAGAGTTGATATTCGTAGAAATAAGTCTTTTATCTATTCTGGATGGATGGATGGAAACCTATATTTGATCAAACCAAAGATGTACTCACTGCTTGACACCGAATTAATAGATAACTCTAAAAGGTTGAAAGTTTCTCACTCTAACAAGGCGTATCTTTGGCATTTAAGACTTGGTCATATTAATCAGGATAGGATTCAAAAGTTGGTGAAAGACGGTCCTCTAGAATCTCTGGAGGAGGTACGTCTTCCTCAATGCGAGTCTTGTCTCAAGGGTAAGATGACTAAGAGGTCTTTTGGAGCTAAGGGTACTAGGACTCAGGAACTCTTAGAAATTGTGCACACTGACGTATGTGGCCCCATGAACGTCACAGCACGAGGAGGGTTCGAGTATTATGTCTCCTTTATAGACGATTACTCGAGGTATGGATGTGTGTATCTGATGCATCGCAAGAACAAAACCTTCGCCAAGTTCAAAGAGTATTGTGCGAAAGTGGAAAAGCAATTGGATAAAGTCATAAAGACACTTCGATCTGATCGAGGTGCCGAATACCTCTCTGACGAATTTCTAGGACATCTTGTAGAGAATGGGATATTATCTTAATTGACTACACCTGGTACTCCACAATAGAATGGTGTAGCCGAAAGGAGAAAGAGGACCTTGTTGGATATGGTACGGTCCATGATGAGTTATTCAACGCTGCCATTATCATTTTGAGGATATGCTTTACAAACGGCGTGCTATATTCTGAACCAGATTCCAAGCAAGTTAATTTCTAGGACTCCGTATGAATTGTGGTGTGGCAAGAAGCCCTCCTTTGGACATATGAGAATATGGGGCTACCCGGTACATGTACTGGATGGGGATGCGAAGAAGTTGGAACCAAGATTAGAATTATGCATGTTTATAGGATATCCAAAGGGAACTAAGGGAGGTCTGTTCTATAATTCGAAGGAACAAAAAGTCATTATTTCAACCCATGCGATATTTTTGGAGGAAAGTTACATGAATGACTTTAAGCCTCGAAGCAAAGTAGTGCTAGAGGAGTTATCAGGTGAAAGAACTACTACACAGGTTTCGGTCTTGGATGTAAGTCTGAGTTCCGGTGAAAGACCTACAGACGATCAACAATTTAGGGTGTCTCGTCATAGTAGGAGGGTTTCGAAGAAGCCTAATTTCTTCATGTATGATGCTGAGGTATACCAGGCCAAGACTCATGAGCATGAGGATGATCCGGTCACTTATGATGAAGTTATAAATATTGTTGATTCTAAATCTTGTAAACAGGCTATGAACAATGAGATGGATTCTGTGAAATCTAACTCTGTTTGGGAACTTGTAGATTTACCGGATGGGATAAAACCCATTGGATGCAAATGGGTCTACAAAAGAAAGAAGGATGCGGAAGGGAGAGTGAAAACTTTCAAAGCTAGACTAGTTGCAAAGGGGTACACGCAAAAGGCTGGAATCGATTACGATGAAACCTTTTCGCCTATTGTTATGCTGAAGTCTATCATTATTTTTCTGTCCGTTACTGCGGCTCTCGATTACGAGATTTGGTAAATGGATGTCAAGATGGCATTCTGGAATGGCCATCTTGAGGAGTATATCTACATGATACAGCCTGAAGGAAAAGGCCAAGAAAGAAAAGTCTGCAAGTTGCTTAGATCCATTTATGGATTAAAGCAAGCATCCCGCTCATGGAACCAGAGATTTGATCAAGCGATCAAGACATTTGGTTTTGAGCAGAACGTTGATGAACCCTGTGTTTATAAATGTATTAAGGATGGAAAAGTGGTCTTTCTGATAGTCTATGTCGATGATATACTACTCATTGGGAATAATATAGGGAACTTATCATCGATCAAGCTTTGGTTGCACCAACAGTTTGATATGAAGGACTTGGGAGAAGCTAATTATGTTCTAGGCATTCGTCTCTTTAGAGATCGAAAGAACAAAATGATAGCGTTATCCCAAACTTCATACATAGATAAAATAATTGACAAATATGCAATGCAAGAGGCAAAGAAAGGTTCACAACCTTCCATTGCCGGTCTAACTCTTTCATTGGCTTAATATCCCAAGACATCGAAAGAAAGAGAGCGTATGAGTAAGGCCCCTTATGCATCCGCTATGAGTAGCCTTACGTACACTATGCTTTACACTCCCCTGAACATATGTTTTGCAGTAAGTATGGTGAGTCGATATCAAGCGAATCCTAGAATCAAGCACTGGCAAACAGTAAAGCATATACTCAAGTATCTTAAGAGAACGATGGATTATATGCTGGTGTATTCTGGAGGGAACCTAACACCCGTAGGATACACAGACTCGGGCTTCTAGACTTGTAAGGATTCGAGGAAATCGACATCTGGATCAGTGTTCTTACTCGGAGGAGGCGCCATTGTGTGGAGGAGCGTGAAGTAGGGTTGCACAGCTGATTCTACGATGAAGGCTGAGTATGTGGCTGCGGATGAGGCATCTAAAGAAGCGGTTTGGCTACGTATGTTCTTTAAAGACCTTGAGGTCATTCCGGGTGTTGACAAGCCTATTACACTTTACTGTGATAACACTGGGGCTATTACTAACACAAGAGAATCTTGAAACCACAAGAGGACCAAGCATATAGATCGGAGATATCATATTATTAGAGGGCACGTGGAGACAGGACAAGTAGATGTATGTAAGATCACGTCTGAGGACAACATTGCCAATCCCTTTACTAAGACTTTGGTGGCTAGAAGATTTAAGAGGCATGTAGAGGCGATGAGGATGCGTAACATGGCACATCTACTAGCTTAGGGCAAGTGGGAGATTGTTAGGAAATGCCCTAAGCATTAGAGATATTTTGATGTATTTTGAACTAGATAATAAAATTATATATAGAGTTTATTCATTACATTGTTGTGTGTCCTTATTCTATTTACATTTTAAAGTAAATGTAAGCAAATATGGCTCCCTGACTACTTGTGTTAAAATTGTTAGAACGGTGCATGCAATTGACTTTTGTATGGGAGAAGACAATGTTTTAAAGTAAGCGGTCTAAACTAAGGTCTGTAGTCTATGGGGTTAGACCAAGCATCTAACTTATGTTAAGACTATTATGTTGTCTAAAGCCATGGTGAGGATGGTTTGTCTTGACTGTCTAGAGCATAGACTCCCAAGTAGAGATATAGATATGTTGCTTGGTGGTGACATATTAGATCGGGACTAAAGCGTGATTGATCTACGTAGTCCGCTATGAGTGGATCAATCTGCTTTTGACGTTCATTATGTAGTAACCTTAATCGTGAGTGAATGAACTACTTCATGTATATAACTTGCGTACTTTAATGTTCCAATGGCTAAAGCGTCTCAAAGGTAGTAAGCTTATAGACCGGTTCGTTGGGTGCATGACTTGTATACGATGAAGGGTTTGTTTACAGATATCGGAATCATAACTTTAATAAGAAGTTAAGGGTATCCTCTTAAAGGCATTATACTGGATGTGAAAATGGACAAGACCTTAGGTCGTCTGCTGGGTGGATGACTTCATATTCACATATGGTAAATAATCATTTTCTTATTCGGTAGTATAATGGAACTTTAAGATAGCCTGATCAGTAGGATTAAACGAACTTTGACCAAAGGCTGATAATGGATATCATATGAGGGTTCTGCATATATGATAAGGTCATTGGATAGTAACTCGTCACAGGCTTATATAATACGGTATATAATTGGGAGTTCAGTTTCAGGTTTATAGTGGTGTGACTCTGAAATTAGTGATCATATGATTGAGTTGTTCGGTACAGAATGATGATCATATGGAATCACGGGAGCCCGATTATATATGTCCGATTGGTCCCTCTACTAACTCCACATAATTCCTTAACGTTTGGCAAATTGATTTGTGTATGCTATTGGCTAGTTGAATATGCATGGATGGTGTTGACATAGGATTAGGATGGTGGACAAGATTTTCTCCGGTTGAATTCAGATTTTGTTTTGGATAATAGAGTACACAATTAATCGAACTCCAAATAAAGTTGCCATGATTTTATTTGAGATTGGATTGGAGTTGTAGAAAATTATCCATGAGAACAAGAATTTGAAATACAACTGTTTGTGGATTTTGACATTTGAAATTTGAAATTTGAAATTTGAAATTTAAAATTTGAATTTGAAATTCGAATTTGAATTTCGAATTTGAAATTCGAATTTGAAATTTGAAATTTGAAATTTGAAATTTGAAATTTGAAATTTGAAATTTGAAATTTGAAATTCAAATTTTGAATCACAGTCCAAGTAGAATTCGAATTCTTTGTGGATAATTCCACAAGGCTAGAATTCGAATTTGAGTTGGATTATGAAGAGGAAAATCTTGTTTGAATCCTACTTGAATTTTGAATCCAAATCCTAACTAACTTGGCCGAATTTTGTTGAGGAAAATCCTCCAAGATAATTTCGGTTTTTGTGGATAAGGATGCAATGAAAAATTCAAGTTTCAATCTTAGTTGAATTTGGATTTTCTCCTCCCTAAAAGTGGCTGAATTTTTGAGGATAAATCTTAGGAGATTTTCTGTTATTTTGGATAAGGATGAGATAAAATTCAAGCTTGAAAATCCTAGTTGAATTTTGATTCTCTCCCTATTATTTGTGGCTGAAATTTTGGAGGAAATCTCAACATAGATTTTCGGATTTTTTGGTTGGATAATGGTGAGATAAAATTCAAGTTAAAATCCTGTTTGAATTTTGAACACAAAATCTTGAATGTGGCCAAAATATTTTAGTGTTTTCTGGCCTTGTTAATTTCAGATTTTGTGTGTGGATAAGGGAGAAAATCTTCTTCTAATCCAATTTGAATTCAAAGGATCATCTCATGCAAGTCTATAAATAGAGGTCCTGCCACTCTAGTTCTCTTAGATCATAGACTCTCAGGTGAGCAGGCTTATTGTTACACAACTCACCGTGACAATAAGTTCTTTAGAGATCTGGGTGATAGGAAGAAGACTAGCAGTGCTAGGATACCGATTGAGGTTCAGAGTGCCCACACACTCAGCCATTCAGGAATTGGAGAATAGTAGAAGGCTAGTTGGTTGAAGCCTTCTGATCATTCTCCTCTTGCAGATTGGCGTCCTTTAGGTATGAGTTTAAATTATTGTTGGTTTATTGTATATGGCATCATGAGATATTTAACAATTTTGAAAAATTTTTGTTGTTCCGCTATGCCACTCTGATACGTTTTTACCGATTTTATTCCTACAACATATAACTCCCTATTTGCCATAATTACTAGCACATGACGTAACCAGTAATTTGACAGCAACATTTCTCCTGAAGGTAGCGCTGTGCCAAATGTTCTCCCCATATTATCCTTAGCGTATCTTAACTTGTCAGTAAAGTCATAGGATACAAAGGAATGTGTAGCTCTTGAATCAAAAAGGACACATGTCAAGTAGTTAGCTACAGAAAGCTGACTTGTAACCACATTGGATGTTCCTATTTCTGCATCCTCCTTGGTGTAGGTCATAACTCGTGCATTAGTCCGAGGTGCATACTCTTGACGTTCCAGCCTTGTTAGAGGCATTATTAGAGACCTTTCGATTCTCCCTTATATTGCATGGACTTGAGGAGGTTGTGGATGTAGAGGAAATTGGGAGCGTTGTAGCATTGGCCCTGGGACATTTGGGCGGTTCATCGAACAATTCTTCCTAAAATGTTCTTCTCGTCCGCACACATAGTAGGTATTGGTGCCGAATCAGCACTGGCCTGGATGCCTTTTCCCACGTGTAGCACAAGTGGGAATACCTGGTCCTATATTGGTGGTAAGCTTCTGCTGCTGGTTTCGATTATCCTGGTTTTTATTTCTAGGAAAATTGCCTTTTCTCTTAACTTTGTTGTTGTAGTCCTTGGTTGTTAGACTAATTAGGTCGGGTCTGATTAGGCCTACTGCCTTGGCCAGTTTGGGTCCCTGCTTGTGCTGACTTGGCAAGGATCTTCTCCTTCTTCTTTGTTTCCCATACTTTTTCTCTTTTTTCCTTCTGTATGGCAAAATGGTATTCAGCCTTGAGGGCTCGGCTCACGTAGTCTGTCACCGAAGTTAGTGGTACTAGTCCGCTATCCACTAGAGCAGATATCTCTGGTCTAAACATGTCGATCATTTTTTGGATTTTCTTCCTCTCTGTCAACACCACGTAGGGGCACAATTATGACAGTTGGTCGAATCTTCTACACACTTCGCTGACCGACTGATTCCCTTACTTCATCTCCGTAAATTCTTTTTGTTGTGGGTGCAGAGCAGCCGGATCATAGTACTTCTTGTTGAATTCCCCCAAGAATTCATCCCATGTCATGATAGTCACATCTCTTTACATTCAAAGTGTATCCCACCAAAAACGGGCATCCTTCTTCAGCACAAAGGATGTGCATAGAACTTTTTCTTATTTAGTTAATTTCATAAACTCTAGGATCATTTGCAGAGAGGAAAGCCATTCCTCTACCTCAAGTGGATCTATCGAACCTTGAACTCTGGAGGCTTCATCTGACGGAATTGTTTATAAAGGGTTCTTGATTTATCATTTGTTAGTGTTGGTGGGCTTCTAGAACAACTAGTGGCACTGCTTGTTCTGACTCAACCACCTGTGGGGTTTGGCCTTCTTTTCGGCTTTGCTTCTATTCCATTGTGTCTAATCATTGTCTCAATTCTGCATTTTCCTTTATTTGGGTTTCAAGAAAAGCTTGTAGCTCCTCTACTCTATTAGCTAATGTCGGTCGTCGTCCTCTTCGGGTGTTCATTATGCTCTTTCCTTTCCTAAGATAGCACAATGACCAAACGTTAAATTTGTCCATAAATAAATTTGGTATTATAAAAGAAACTTTAAACATATCATAATTTCAACATATCATTATTTCACAACATAAACATTTCAAAACATCTCATATCATTTCATAACATTTCATCGTATTTACATATCATTCATATCAATTATGAATTCTTACATACATTTTAACATTAGGGCTATGTTTATCATAGCTTTTTACTTCAAATATACATATATATACACATATACATATATTTATACACATTTCATCCTTCAGTTATCTTACTGATTTTGATCTAACGGAAACTCTTCTAGTTCTTCTTCATCATCGTCGGAATCATTTCCAGTTCCAGAAGGGGTTCCTTGATCAACGTTTGTATTTGTCCTTCGACACGATGGACTTACCTCATGGTCATTGGCCATCGGTCGTGATCCAAATAAACGCATCAATACTCCTTCTTCATGTTCTTGTTTCCACTGGTCTCTTTCCATATGCTCCCTTAACAACTCTCTTTCGGCTTTGATAGCCTTGATGAAGAATTCGCGCCAAGCAAGGGAATAGAGTGGACTCACCCTTTGTCTTAATTCCACTGTGAGTCCTCTTCAAAACATGTCACAATAATCTTCGTCGGAGAAGTTAGGTAGCAGGCGTCTTCTTATAACATTTTCTTCAAATCACGCTGCATACATAACTACTGTATCTTCAGACATCATCTATAATCACTCTGTCCGCAGGATAAACTCCCTGACGTCAAAAATTTGAGGTAGCATAGGTGACGGCATAACTTGCTCACGTCTCTGAGGAATTAGGGTCGCTACTGGGCTTTTTTGGGAGAATTGCTTTCTCATGGTCTGACAAAAATTGGCCCAGTTAAGCCCTAACAACTCATCCTGGTTGCAGTAATCCCAAAACACTCGAGCATCTCCCTGAAAAGTGCTCATAGCAAGCATGATCTAACATTTCTAGTCAATGTCAAATAGTCGTAGAATCATTTCTACAACGTGCAACCAGTCCTGTACCTTAATGGATTGGTGTCCTCCATCAAAGGTGGGTGGTTGGCAAATCGTAAATGCTTGAACAACTCGAACGAAAACCCTTGTGCCAATGTGTTGTTGTCTACCCACGACCGGGATATCAATCTCCACTGGTGGAGGAGGTACCAGTGGAGGAGTTGGAGCTCTGACTGCAGTAGGTACATCAACCCGTGGAATAGCAGTGTCTGCTAGCATGAGAGAACGTACCGTTAAGCATTGGGGCAGGGATGGCCTAACTATGGACCTAGTCCATACCCTAGGCTGTCTTCTAGCTCTGTGTAGTTTTGGTCTCGCATAGGGTGGTCTCGTCATTTTACTTCCTACATAATGTTTATTTTCACGTAAATAAACATTACTAATCATAAAAATAAAATTAACTTACTTGGATCGACGAACGGGATGCGCGTCATGCTATGAGGGATATGGTCAACTGCTCTGATACCAACTGTGGTGGCCCGCCCTACGTAGAGGCTAACAGTACTATCCCAGTCGAGCTCTGAAGCCAACTACGATAGATTGTCACCTCATTGGGTCACCGGTAAATTACTTTTAACTTGCTTTCTTTGTTTTACAATTTATTTTAAATTTTCATTTTATCATGAAAATAGTGATTTTTTTTAATTGAACTTGAAAATTTAACAACGTAAAACATTTACTAAGAGAAATGCTTTACATCGTTGTATTAATTTACATCATAAAACATTGTTCCAAAAATTCCTTTAGAATAGCTCAGTGGAAATCCATTAGCAGGACAACTTCCCTCGCCTAGCCCCTATGGCAGATTCAGATCGCGCTCCTCGTCCATCCATAATCTACTGGTGTACAAGTTTTTTACCTACAACAGAAATAAACTTGTGAGCTACAGGCTCAGTAAGTTCAAACATAAAGACAAGTAACGTAGACCTTAGACTATAACTTAAAACATTAAGTATACTATTAGTACATGTTAAACTTAATTATGCTCAGTTAGGAGCAAAGTTTAAGTCTTAGGTCATTATCTTGCGTTCTGGTTTTGAACCCCATGTTGGTCGTACTGTATTGCGCGCATGATTAAAAGGGACTTCAGGGAGCGACCCATTGGCCAATCCTCAACAGTTTACATAACATGAACATTACATAACATAACATGAGAAACCTCCACCTAGCGGGAGGCCGGTACGCCAAGAGTGGTTTTATTACCATCTTTTATGTGGTTCCTAACCAGTGACATTCTTATTGCCTCCTGGGTCGGGAACCCTTTACATTTCTTCCCTTATTTGTGTGCATTTTATTTTACACATTAGCGTGCATATAGCATCTTGATACATACTTTACATATTGTGCATAGCATATAAACATATTACGTACATTCATGTTGCAGATAATAAAATGTCTGAACTTACAGGTATCTTGCTAAGGTCTGCTTCTTGGGATTCGTTGATGTCCCTTCGTCATGTTTTAATTGAGTCCTTATAACCAAAATAATTCACGGTTATTTTCACTATTCATTTCATATTTAAAATGTAGCAAAAACGTAACATTTCTAAGTCTGGGTCCCTAACGATGCGTTTAAGGGCCTAATATTTCATTTTTGACTTTTTTTGTCAACTTTTGGAAAAATGACCACCTTGTCCCTAACCTTTGACAAAATGATCATTTTGTCCTTAGTGAACGTTTCTCATTTTTCTTATACTTAAGTCTTGATTTTGACCATTTAAACCTTAATTAAGGCCTTAGGATGTGATTCCAGTTTTTAACGTCCCTTTTCCTAACTTTTAACAAAATAACCATTTTTCCGTTAGTTTTTGACAAAATGATCATTTCATCCCTAGTGGGGTTTTTCTTCATTTCTTCAACTTAAAGCTTAATTTTGGCCTTTTGGATTTTAATTAAGTCATTCTAAGGTTCTAACGATCATTTTCTAGCATTTTGGAAATTTTTGGTTAAAATGACCATTTTGTGCTTGATGGGTCTTCGGGCCGTAAAATTTTCACTTTAGCGTTTTAACGAGATTTTCTATGACCAAAAATCATAAAATAATTTTTCTTAGGCTCTATCAAGCCTTTATAATATTAATTGTTGAAATGCTTGGGTTACTATTCACCTGACCCTTAGATGGTACTATTCCGACTCTTTGTCATTCATTTACTTTTTCTTGCATTTCCAGGCTCTAAATGGACGTTTCACTAACATTGGAAACGTCTGTCATTCTTTTCTTGGCCTAGGTCATCGAGGGGACTCAGGTTTTCAAACCCCAACCCTATTTTATCCTTCGTTTCCTAAAATACCCTTCGGCCTTAGAAAAATTCCGACAGCGTTTCCGCTTAAATTTGAGATTCTCAGCGTTTAGATAACGCCTTAAAACGTTGGTACCTGCCAAGTACTAAACTAGGGGCCTATTTTTTTACATAAAAACCCAAACTTTTTACGTAAAAATTTTTATAAAACCCTAGTCGTTTCTAACGCCGTTTCGGTTCGTTTTTACCTATTCTTACCCTCTATTTTCATCCATATTCCTCACTCACATTTTTCTCACAAAATTTCCCATTACACACACAAACCTAGCCATGGATTTTTATGAAAATCAAGCATACAATTTGATTTTTTTTTTCCTAACAATCACATACCTATACTGATCTTTTGGATCAACAAAATAACCCTAATCATGCTAAAATTTTTTATTCACACCCCTCCCCATATCTCACGGATTTTATTTGCAAAACATCTATAAGATTTGGTTTTTTTTTTCAAACTCAAATTCATTACTTGTCTAAATCACTTGCTAGCCTAGTCTTTAAAGCAAAATTAAACAAAACCAAGGCTTGAAATACAACTCACCAACCACACTCCTTGAAATACAACTCACCAACCACACTCCTTCCCACAGTTTTTTATCAGAAAACATGCATAAAGATTGGTTTTTTTTCAAGCTCTTTTCATGACTTGAATTTATCTCATGCCACATCACATTTGAAAGCAAGAAGACCAACAAAAACAACTTGAAATTCATCCCAAAATTCTTCCCCATAACTCACGGTTTTCATTGGGAAAATATATATAAAATCTCTTGTTTTCCATTTCTAATTCATTACTTGTTTCTACAACAAAACAATATCACTCTTTAAACCAAAACTAACCAAAATCAAAACTTGAAAATCACCACACAAACTACATGCAGCCCGCGGTTTTCTGAATAGGAAAATCAAGAAGAAAAGCTTGGAAATGAAGGTTTACCTCATTAGTCTTTGATTACTTGAACTTGGGACAGATTATAAGCAACTTTTAGTGAAAAAATTTTGAAGAAAATGGGCTTGGATAGGGAGGAGAGTGCATGGCGGCTGGGAGGTAGAGAAGAATATTTTTTTCTGGTTTTTTGGAAGCTCAAAACAAGGCTTAAATGGCTACCAAAAAAGAGGGATTAAATTGCAAAGGTTTTTGGGTAATTTGGCAAATCTTTAAGGTTTATTTTGCAACTTTTTAAGGGCTATTTTGCAAATAAAAATTTTTTTCTGATTTTTTCTTCATTTTCCAACCTAAATCCACCACCTTTGCATGCTAGAAAACTCTTGATTTTTTCTAAGGTGTTTCTTTGACCTTTTGGGTTGGCTTTGAATCCTAGCCATTAGATCAAAGTGATTTTAAACCTAACCTTTAGATCATTGTGTATCTTAGCATTCTTATGAATGTCATACACCATAGTATTTTCTTCATATATAATCTTGGTCAAACTTTTGACCAAAAGTAAAACTGAACGGTATTTTACCGAAATCGCGTAGGTGGGTTTCTGAGGCTGTCCGTGTGATCGGTTTACCTTAATTCGCTCTCGTTTCACCAAAAATCAGTGCCGTAGGTTTTTTGTCTTTTAGTGAATCCTGGTGTCCATCTAGGGTTTTTGATACCGAAAAGGGTATCATTTGTCCAATTTCGGTTCAATAAAATTTTCTATCAACGAATACCCTTCCTTTAACATTGTTAAAACATTTTATTGCATTCTAAACAATATTAAATCATACATTTTATATTTTAAACTTAAAAATCATTATATTCATACCATGTACATGTTCTCCAAGAATGAGAAAATTTCTCGGTTATTATGTTCACCCCTCCTTATAAAATTTTCATTCTCGAAAATTAGAATAAGTGGGGGTACAAAGCTCTCATCTCCTCTTCACGTTCCCACATAGCCTCTTCGATATTGTGATTTCTCTATAGTGCCTTGACTAGTGGGATCGTCTTATTTTGTAGCACCGTTTCTTCTGAGCTAATATCTATACAAGTTGTTCTTCATAGGTGAGATCTTCTTGGAATTGCATCGGTTCATACTTCAATACATGTGATGGGTCTGGAATATATTTTCTCAACATAGATACATGGAAGACATTATGTACTGCCGACAAGTATGGAGGAATCACTAATTTATAGGCCACCTTTCCAATGCGTTTGATAATTTCAAACGGTCCAATATATCTTAGACTCAACTTTGCCTTTTTATTGAAACGCATTACACCTTTTATTGGTGATATCTTGAGAAATACGAAGTCCCCTTCGTTGAATTCTAGAAATCTTCGCTGTTTATTCGTATAACTTTTTTGTTAGCTTTGAGCAATCTTCATTCTTCGCTGGATCTTTGCAACTGCATCTGAAGTTTCCTATGTGAAATCAGTCTTATGCAGCTGCTTTTCTCATAGATCATACTAGTGAATAGGTGATCTACACTTTTGTTTATATAGAGCCTCATAGGGTGCCATCCCGATGGAAGCTTGGCAACTGTTGTTATATGAGAATTCTACCAAAGGCAGCTTCTCATTCCAAACTCCTGGGAAATCCATTATGCAGGCTCTAAGCATATCTTCCAGTGTCTGGATGGTTCGTTTAGATTGCCCATTTATTTGAGGATGAAACGCTGTGCTGAGGCTTAATTCCGTACCTATAGCTTCTTGCACGCATTTCTAAAAATTTGAAGTGAACCGTGTATCACGATTAGAGACAATAGGTGTGGCTGAATTTTTCCCTAGGAGATTTCCTCAAAAATTTCATTCGCCTATGTTTGGGAGATTCAAAATTTGATTTAAATTTCAATCTCCATAAATCTTGTGATTTTGTTTGTATGGATAATGTTTCCTAACTCCAGTTTAAATTCAAAATAAAATCATGATAACTTTTTCTGAATTAAACAATTATGTAATTATCATCTAAAACAAAATCAAATTAGGAGAAAATCTTGTCTTGTAAATCCAATAAAAAATCCATCACCTAGATGTGTGCAAGGATAAGACTTTGTTCAATTCAAATTCAAATAGGATAATGTTTCAATTTAAAATATTTATTTAAATAAAATTTTTCAAAAATTTAAATTAATCTAATATTTATCTTTTAAAAGATAAAAACAATTAATTCAAATTCCAAATCTTATCTTCTAAAATAAATATTTATATAAATTAAATACTTATCTCATTAATTGAATAAAACAAAATTACAATTTTGCCCTTGACCCAGAGAAAAAACCCCTACACCTAAGATTAGGTGACTTGGATTTTTCACTTTACTAAATGCAAGAATACAAAATAAAGAATTATAGGATAAAATCGATCAAAATTGCATAGTAGAATTACAAAAAATTTTCAAGATCGTTAAATATCTCGTGATGTCATATACAATAAATTTATACCTTCAAAGGACGCCAATAATGCAAGAGGAAAGTGACTGGAGGGCTTCAACCAACTAGCCTTCTCTACTATTCTCTAATTCCTGGACGGCAGAGTGTTTGGTACCTGGATCCTCAATCGGTATACTAGTACAGATCTCCTTCGACCACCCAGATCTCTTTAAGAATTTATTGCTACGGTGATTTGTGTAACAATAAGCCTGCTAATCTGAGAGTCTGTGGTCTGAGAGAACTTGAGTGGTAGGAACCCTATTTATAATTTTGCATGAGTTGATCCCTTGAATTTTGAATTGGACGAAGAGAAGATTTTCTCTCCCTTTTCCACACCTAAATCCGAACTCCCTTAAGCCAAAATCTCCCTTGAATTTTCAGCCACCTTTAGGAGATCTTTTATTCAAAATTCAAATAGGATTTGACTTGAATTTTTGTCTTCCTTTTTCAACCAAAAACTGATTCTCTCTAAGGCCAAGATCATGGCTAGATTCGGCTACACCAAGAGGAAGCAAGACACAAAATTCAAACAGGATTTTAACTTAATTTCATCTCACCCTTATCCACAAAAACCGATTCTTCCTTAAGCATTATCCATAGAGGAAATTCGGTTACACCATGTGAGGGAGAGATTCAAAATTCAAATAGGATTGTAACTTGAATTTTTCTTCATCCTAATCCACCAAAACTGATTCCTCTCATAGGGGATAAACCTAAAGAAATTCTGCCATACTAGGGGATCATGATTCAAAATTTAAGTAGGATTCAAACAAGATTTTCCTCTTCACCTTTATCCATAAGAAAACTGAATTTGCCATGTAGATTTATTCACAACAAAATTCGGTTACCACTTGGTTTGTGATTCAAAATTTGAATTCAAATTTTAAAGTTTAAAGTTCAAAATTCAAACTTCAAATACAAATTTCAAATTTAAATTTCAAATTCAAATTTCAAATTCAAAATTTAAATTTCAAATTTCAAACTCCATAAAAAACTTGAATTTCAAATTTTTGTCCTCATGGATAATTTTTCACAACTCCAATTCAAATTCAAATAAAATCATGACAACTTTATTTAGAATTCAAATAATTGTGTAATATCTTATCTAAAACAAAATTTAAATTCAATTAGCAGAGAATCTTATCTTCCACCTTTATCCTTTGAGGACACCACTTATATCCATGCAAGACAACAAGCCAATAAATATACCCTAATCAAGTTGCCATCCATTAACGAATTATGTGGAGCTAGTAGAGAGACCATTTCGACTTATATAATCGGCTCTCGTAAATCCATGTGATCATTATTCTATACCGAACAACTCAATCACATGATCACTAATTTCAGAGTCATACCACTATAAACCCAAAACTGAATTCCCAATTATATACCGTATTACGAAAGCCTGTGACAAGCTATTGTCTAATGACCTTGTCATGTATGCAAAACCATCATATGATATCCATGATCAGCCTTAGGTCAAAGTTCGTTCAACCTACTGATGAAGCTATCTTAAAGTTCCATTATAGTACCCAATAAGAAAATGATTATTCACCATATGTGAATAAGAAATCATCCGCCGAGCAGACGACCCAAGGCCTTATCCATTTTCACATCCAGTATAATGTCTTTAAGAGGATACCATTAACTCCTTATTAGAGCTATGATTCCAATATCTACAAACAAACCCTCCATCGTATACAAGTCATATACCAAATGAATAGGTCTATAAGCTTACTACCTCTGAGACGCTTTAGCCATTGGAACATCAAAATACACATGTCATATACATGAAGTAGTTCATCTACTTAGGATTAAGGTTATTGCATAATGAATGTCAAAAATAGATTGATCCACTCATAGCGGACTACGTAGATCAATCACGCTTTAGTCCTGGTCTAATATGTCACTACTAAACAACATATCTATATCTCTACTCGAAAGTCTATGCTCTGGATAGTTAAGACAAATCGTCCCCACCATGGCTTTAGACAACATAATAGTCTTAACATGAGTTAGATACTCGGTCTAACCCCATAGACTACGGACTATAATTTAGGCTGCTTACTTTAGAGCGTTGTCTTCTCGCATACAAAAGTCTATTACATGCAACATTCTAACAGTTTAACACAAGTAGTCAGTGAGCCATATTTGCTTATATTTACTTTAACTTATAAATAGAATGAGGACATACAGTAATGTAATAAATAACCTTTAAATATAATTTTTTTATCCAGTTCAAAATAAATGAAATACATTAAAATGTCTTTCTTGCTTAGGGAATATCTTAACAAAAATACCCTAATTAATTACTATCCGTTAAGGAATTATATGGAGCTAGTAAAGGGACCGATTGAACATATATGATGTGAGCTTTAATATTCCATATAACTATTATTTTATGCCGAATAAACCCGTTACACAATCATTAGTTTCAGAGTTATGCTATTATAAACCTGAAACTGCATTCTTGATTATATACTAAATTACGCAAGCTAGTGATTAATCATCATCTAATGACCTTGTCATGTATGTAACTCCCTTATATGATATTCATGGTTAATTTTAGGTTAAAGTCCGCTCAACCTATTGATCATGATATCTTAAAGATCCATTACACACCCGATTAAAAAAATGATTATTCACTATACATGAATAAGAAGTTATTTTCCAAGCAAACGACCCAAGGACTTGTCCATTTTCACATTTAGTATAATACTTTTACTCCTTATTAGAGTTATGATTCTATATTTGTAAGCAAACTCTTCATTGTATACAAGTCATGAACCTAACGAACCAGTCTATAAGCTTGCTAACCCTGAGACACTTTAGCCTTTGGAATATCAAAGTACATAAGTCATACATATGAAATGATTCACTTATCCAATATTTGTATGAAAAATTTTAAAATTTTCACAATGGAATTACAAAAACTTTTTAAAGATCGTTAAATGATATCATATATAATAAATCATCAATAATTTATTATATCTTAAGAGGAAACGCCAAGAATGTTAGAGGAAGTGACCACGAGGCTTCAACCAACTAGCCTTCTCTACTATTCTCTAATTCTCGGACGGCGGAATGTGTGGGTACTCAAATGCTTGACAGGTATATGTGGCGGCCCGCCCTTCATGGAGGCTAACAATACTAGCATAGTAGAGATTTGAAGACCACTATGTTAGACTATCACCTTAATGGGTCGCCGACAACTTACTTATAACTCGTCTTTATTATTTATTGATCGTAATTTAAACTTAAATATTATTATGAAAACTGAGAAAAACTTTTTTTTTTCTAAAACTTATTTTGAAACTATAGAGTTGTAAAACATCATAAAACACATACTATAATACATATCATATTTTGTTGTACTTAATTTATATCATGTTACAAACATCCAAAATAACTTTCAAAGTCTGCTCAGCAGAAAACATAACCAGGACCATTCCCCTCGCCTAGCCCTGACGGCAGATGCAGATCCCGCTCCTCGTCCATCCACTAGCTGCGGATGTACAGGTTTCTTACCTGCAACATGAATAAACCTGTAAGCAACAGGCTCAGTAAGTTCAAATATATAAACTGGAACATAAAACATAAAATCATAAAAAGTACTATTTACATGAATAGTAACTTTGACTTTTGATCATGAATACTAAGATTGACTTTGACTAGTACTATTTACGTCAACTTTGACCTAAGCTGCTACACATACAGTTAGTACATATTATGCTCAATTATGGCAAATCTTAAATCTTAGGTCCTTATCTCGCATTAAGTTTTGGTGTTGGGCCCCTGGATTGGTCGAACCGTAGTGCGCGTATGACTGAAAGGGACTCTGGAGAGCGACCCACTGGCCAATCCTCTACAGTCTACATAACATTAGACTTCTGTACCCGGAACGTACTACCATCAATTTGGAAGCGATATCATATTTGAACATAAAGAACTTTCACTTGTGTGGGAGGCCGGTACGTCAATACTGGTTTCATTACCGACTTTCATATAGTTCCTAACCGGTGGCATTATGATTGCCTCCTGAGTCTGGAACTCTTTACATCATGTTCTTTATTTGTGGTTATTTATTATTCCACGTTAGTGTGCATATAGCACCTTAATACTTATTTACATATCTTACATAGCATGTAAACATAGCAAGTAAATTTATGCTGCAGACAAATAAATGTTGGAACTAACAGATATTTTGCTAGTGTTTCCTTTCCTGGGTCAACCGGCTTCCTTATATCGCCTTTTGGTTGATTCCCTATACCCGAAATAAACCACGGTTATTTTTACTATTCATTTTATATTTAAAATATTGTAAAAATATAAAATTTCTGATTTTAGATTCCTAATTATTCGTTTGGGATTCATATTTTCACTTCTGTATTTATTATATGGCTAATGATACTATTCCGGACCTCAATATCACTTTTATTAACATTTTGATAAAATGACCATTTTGCCCCTAACCTTTGACAAAATGACCATTTCGTCATTAGCGGGATTTTCCCCCGTTTTTCTGACTTACGGTTCTATTTTAACCTTAAGAAATTTTATAAAATCATTCTGGGACTTTTACGAAATTTTTTAAATAATTTAGAAAAATTTGGTCAAAATGACCATTTTGCCCCTGACGGGACTCTAGACTGTAAAATTTCCATTTTAATGTTTTAACTGGGTTTTCGAGTTCCATTTTAATGTTATCGAATTACTTGGATTACTATTCACCTGACCCTCAGGCGGTACTATTCTGACCCTCGGGGTCGTTTCTCGTTTTTTCTAATCGTTCGGGATCTCAAATGGACATTTCACTACTTTCAAAATCGTCCATCGCCCTTCCTTGAGCCTAGGTCCCCGAGGGGGCTCGGGTTTTCGGTTTCTGACCCTATTTTTACCCCTTGTTTACCATATTGCCCTTCGGGCGTCCTGAAAATTTCGGTAGTATTTCCGCAGAAAGGGCACGGATTTTCAATTGAAAATCCAAGCACAAACTTTTATTTTTCTCATCTCATTTCTTTACTTGATTCATCAACATGTTAACACCATGTTTCCAATCCAATTTCAACAATATAAAAATCTCATTTCTCCCTAATGTAACCCACGGATTCCACATGAAAAACAAGCACAAAATTTAATGTTTTTCAATTCCATTTCTTTCATTTCATTTCCACATGCTTTTCAACACCAAAAACCAAACAAATCTTTATCAAAATTTCATCTTCCTACACCATGCTTAGCCCACAGATTTAGTGAATTAAAATGCCCTAAACTTAGTTTTTCATACTCATGATTCCACACTTGTTTTAATCACATACTATTAACACCCTTTCAAGCATGAATCAACCAAATAAAAACTGAAATTTCTCCCTTCAAAATAGTCCATAACCACACGGATTTTTCATGGAAAAACAATGAAAAACCATGTAAGAATGGAAGCTCACCTTATTTCCTTGATTTCTTGAACTTGGAGACAAATTTCACACACTTTCTTGATAAGATTTTGAAGAAAAATTTCTTGTTTCAATGGGGGAGGCATAGGGCTGTAAAAGGGCTGAAGAAACCAAAATTTTTTCTGGTTTCTAAGTGTCAAAACCATGTATAAATGAAGCCAAAAAGGAGGGACTAAGTTGCAATTGTTTTAAGGGTATTTTTGCAAGCTTTTTGTGCAATTTTTGAACTCTTTAGGGGCTGCTTTATAATTAAACAAATTAGGGCAGATTTTTTTTTGTTTTTGCCCCTAAAAATCCGCCACTTCATGCCCTAGAACATTCTTGAAATTTTGTGTTAAGCTTCCTTTGACTTTTCATGTTGACTTTGAATCATGGCCATTGGATCATCTTGACTTTAAACCCTAGCCTTTGGATTTGAATGTAATCTTACATCCTTTCAAAGTTCCACATTCAATCTTTGACTCCTCTCATTAATTTAGGTCAATTTTTTACCAAAAGTCAAACCAAATGGTTTTGCACCGAAATCGTGTAGACGAGTTTCTGAGGCTGTTCGTGCGACCAGTTTTCCTTATTTTACTCCGGTTTGCCTAAAAATCAATCCTGTAAGTATTTTGTCTTTTAGTGCCATACAGTATATTTCTAGAATTTTTGAAACCGAAAAGGCATATTTTGCCCGATTGCGGTTCGGTAAAATTTTCCATTCCTGAACACGTTCTGATTTGCACCGTCAGAACATTTCATCACGTTTTAAATAATATTAAAACATATGTTTTATAATTATACATATAAAAATCATTGTATACTCATGTTATACAAAATTTCTAAGAACAGTAAAATTTCTCGATTGTGACATTCACCCCTCCTTATAAAATTTTCATCCTCGAAAATTAGAATAAGTGGGGGTATAAAGCTTTCATCTAATCTTCATATTCTCACGTAGCGTCTTCAACACTGTGGTTTCTCCATAGAACCCTGACTAGTGGGATCATCTTATTTCTCAACACCTTTTCTTCACGCGCCAAAATCTGCACTAGTTGTTCTTAGTCAGATCTTCTTGAACTTGTATAGGTTCATACTTCAACACATGCGATGGATTAGGTACGTACTTCCTTAACATCGATACATGGAAGACGTTGTATACTACCAAAAAATCTGGAGGTAATGCTAACTTATAGGCCACCTTCCTACTGCATTCGATTATTTCAAATGGCCCAATATATCTTGGACTCAATTTTCCCTTTTTACCGAAACGCATTACACCCTTCATTGGTGATACTTTAAGGAATACATAATCCCCCTTTTCAAACTCTAAGAATCTTCGTTGTTTATCTGCATAACTTTTTTGTCGTTTTTGAGCGATCTTCATTCTTTTCTAAATCTTTGCAACTGTCTCTAAAGTTTCCTGTATAAAATCAGTCTTGTGCAGCTGCTTTTCTCGTAGATTATACTAATAAATAGGTGACCTATACTATCATCCATATAGAGCCTCATACTATGCCATTCCTATAGAAGCTTGATAACTATTGTTGTATGAAAATTCTATCAATGGTAGTTTCTCATTCCAACTTCCGTGGAAATCTATAATGCAGGCTCTGAGCATGTCTTCCAGTGTCTAGATAGTTCGCTTTGACTATCCATCTGTCTGGGGATGGAAAGCTGTACTAAGGCGTAGCACTGTCCCCATAGCTTCTTGTATGCACTTCCAAAATGTTGAAGTAAACCATGCATATCGATCTGAAATAATAGACTTTGGGACTCCATGTAGCCGAATAATATTAGTCACATACAAATGTGCCAATTTCTCCAAGGTGAAGGTTGTTTTCATGGTTATAAATCGCATTGTCTTGGTCAATCTATCTACAATCACCTAGATAGCATCATACCCTTCTCGGGTCTTGCGAAGCCCTACCACGAAGTCCATGGTAATATGCTCCCATTTCCACTCCGGAATTTCTAGAGGTTCCAATTTTCCTCCGGGATGTCTATGCTCGGCTTTGACTCTTTGATAAGTCAGGCATCTACTCACGAATTCTGCAATATCGTTCTTCATTCCTTTCCACCAAAACTATATCTTGAGATCTTGATACATGTTGCTGGCTCCAGGATGAACGGAATACGGTGTTTCATGAGCTTCTGCCATGATTCATTTTCTCAATCCTTCATTAGCCGGGACATAGATTCTCCGTTGATACAAAAGTATTCCGTCATTGGAGATGCTTATATCTGACTTCCTACCCTCGGAAACCTATTCTCGGAGTTTTATTATGCTTGGTTCCAGCTTCTGGGCTTCTTTAATATCTTCAACCAGAGAGGACTCTAATCGTAGTGCTATAACTTCCCGGTTATCAACTCCAATATAAGGGAGTTAATTTCTTACTGTAAGGCTCTTGGTAACTCCCCTATTGGCAATTTCTGTGGAATGGTTGACTTTCTACTTAAGGCATCAGCTACTCGGTTCGCCTTTCCTGGATGGTAAAGGATTTCACAATCATAGTCCTTCACCAACTCTAACCATCTTCTCTGCCACATGTTTAACTCCTTTTGCGTGAAGAAGTATTTCAAACTTTAGCGATCAGTGAAGATTTGACATTGAGCTCCATATAAATTGTCGCCAGATTTTGAGTGTGAATACTATAGTAGCAAGTTCCAGGTCATGAGTGGGATAGTTCCTCTCATGGTCCTTTAACTGGCGCGACGCATAAGCTATCACCTTGTCATTTTGCATAAGTACAGCTCCCAAGCTTAATCTTGAAGCATCACTATAGATCGTGAACTTTTCTCCTTCAGTGGGTAATGTAAGAATGGGTGCACTTGTCAATCGTCTTTTCAATTCTTGAAAACTTCTTTCACACTCTTACGTCCACTCGTATTTCCTTTCCTCACGAGTGAGAGTAGTTAGGGGTGCGGCTAGTCATGCAAACCCTTCCATGAACCTTCTGTAGTAGCCGGCTAGTCCTAAGAAGCTTCGTATCTCAGTCACACTCTTAGGAGTAGGCCACTCATTAATTGCGTCTACCTTAACTGGATCTACAGCAATTCCTTCCTTGGTCACCACGTGCCCAAGAAAGTGCACTTTATCCAACCAGAATTCACACTTAGAGAATTTCGCATACAACTGATGGCTTCTCATGGTGTGAAGAATGATTCTTAGATGCTCTCCATGCTCCTTATGAGTCTTTGAGTATATAAGTATGTCATCGATAAATACGATAACAAACTTATCAAGGAATTCTTTAAAGACTCTATTCATTAAATCCATAAATGCGACTAGAGCATTAGTCAATCCAAATGGCATCACTAAAAATTCATAGTGACCGTATCAGGTTCTGAATATAGTCTTAGGAATATCACTCTCCCGGATTCTCAGTTGATGGTATCTCGAACGTAAGTCAATCTTCGAGAATATTGCTGCTCCTTTTAATTGGTCAAACAGATCATCAATTCTAGATAGTGGATACCTGTTCTTTGATAGTAACCTTATTCAACTCTCTATAATCGATATACATCCGGAGAGTTCCATCCTTCTTTTTAACAAATAAAACTGGAGTGCCCCATAGGGAGTAACTTGGTCGGATAAATCCCTTGTCAAATAGCTCTTTTAACTACACCAGTAGTTCTTTCAAATTTACTGGGGCCATACAATATGGTGCCTTGAAAATTGGAGCCGTCCCCGGCATAATCTTGATCTCGAACGAAATTTCCCTTTCTAGAGGCAACCCTGGTAATTCCTCTAGAAACACATCGAGAAATTCGTTAACAATTGGAACATCTTCTGGTCGCAAATTCTTTTCCTCAATCATGTCTGTCATGTATGCAAGGTATCCCGTACAACCACTAGCCATCAACTTCTTTGCTTTCATTGTACTGATCAACATCTTCCTCGACTGACGAGATGTGTCGACATACTCAAAACTTTCTTGCTTATCCGGTCAAAAGACTATCTTCCACTTCCGACAGTCAATTATTGCTTGGTATTTTCCTAGGAAATCCATTCCTAGGATCACATCATAGTCGACGATCTTCATTATGATCAAATCAACATATAACTCCCCATTTGCCATGATTACTGGCACATGACATAACCAGTAATTCGATAGCATCACTTCTCCTGATGGTAAGGCTGTTCTAAAAGTCATCCTTATAGGATCCTTAGCATATCCTAACTTGTCAGTAAATTCATGAGACACAGAAGAATATGTGGCTCCTGAGTCAAAAAGCACACATGCCACGTGATTGAATACAGAAAGTTGACCTGTAATCACATTTGATGTTCCCGCTTCAGCATCTTCCTTGGTAAAAACTGTGACACGAGCATCTAGTCTGGAAGTCTGTTCTGGGCTTTCAGACCATGTTGGTGATACTCCTGAAGGCCCTTCAATCCTCCCTTGTAAAGCATGAGCTTGAGGCGGTTGTTAACATGGAGGATATTGCTGGCGCTGCTGCATCCTTGAGGTATTCTGGCAGTTCATTAGGCAATTTTTCACAAAATGCCCTTCTCGTCTGCACTAGTAACATGTATTTGTGCCAAATTTACACTAGCCTGGATGCCTTCTTTCACACGTAGCACATGTGGGAAAACTCAGTCCTGAGCCTTGACTAGTCTTTCGTTATTGATTGCGACTGTCTTGGCTTCTGTTCCCCAAGCAATTCCTTTTCTTTTACCCTGTTATCATTGAGAACCATAAGTGTTGGACTAATTGGCTCGGTTCTGACTGGACTTACTACCTTATCCAGTCTGCATCCCTGCTTGTGCTGACTTGGTCAGAATCTTCTCCTTTTTCTTCGCTTCCTAGACTTTTTCTCTTTCCTCTTTTTGTCTGAGCAAGTGATATTCAGCTTTGAGGGCTCTGCTTACACAATCTACCACTGAGGTAGGTGGTATTGGCCCATTGTCAACTAAAGCATCTATTTCTGGCCTGAACATGCCAATTATCTTCTGAATCTTTCTTTCTTAGTCGGGACCACATAAGGACATAACCGTGACAACTGATCAAATCTTCTGCACACTTCACTCATTGACTGGTTCCCTTGTTTCAGTTCAGCAAAATCTTTTTATTGGGGGGCGTAGAGTAGCTGGATCATAATATTTCTGGTTAAATTCCTCCAGAAACTCATCCCAGGTTATCGTGGTCACGTCTCTCTTCATACAGACTGTGTTCCACCAGAAACGGGCATCCTTCTTAAGTACAAAGGACGTGCATAGAATCTTCTCTTGATCAGTTAAATTCATGAAGTCAAGAATCATCTGCAGAGAAGAAAGCCGCTCCTCTGCCTCGAGTGGATCAATAAAACCCTCGAACTCCGACGGCTTCATCCAACAGAATCAGTCATATAAGGGTTCCTGGTTCACCCTAGGTTGAGGCTGCTGAACCTCTGGAACAACCGGCGGCACTGCTGGTACTGTTTCTGCCGCATGCGAAGCATAGCCTTCTTCTTGGTCCTATCGTTGTTCCATAGCAGACAACCGTTGTCGTAGTTCAACATTCTCTTTCATCTGATTCTCTAGGAGAGCTTGTAGTTCCTCCACTCTATCTACTAGTGTAGGATGTCATCCCCTTCTTGCACTCATTGTGTTCTCTTTCTTCTAACCTTAAACAATAATCAAGAGTTAGATTTTCCATAAAGAATCTTAGAAATGTGGTGAAAATTTTAAACATATCATTTACTGTGAAGCATAAACACATCAAAACATCTCATGTCATTTCATAGCATTTTCTTACATCATACATGGCATACATTGGCATTTACATATATACTGTATTGTCTAGGTGATATTTGTCTTAACTTTTTACATACATACATATTTACATATGGGGTGTATTTACACACTTCCAGACTCGACTATCCTATTCATTTTGATCCAAGGGAAATTCCTCTCGCTGTTCATCATCGTCGAAGTCATTGCCCGTAGATGTTCCCTGACGAGTCACATTTGCCCTTCATCGCGACGGACCTGCCTCGTGATCATTAGCTCTCGGTGGTGGTCCATATAAACATGTTAACACCCCCTCCTCGTGATCTTGTTCCCATTGATGCTTTTCCATGCATTCCCTTGGCTGCAGCCTTTCAGCTCTAATGGCACTAGCGACAAACTCATGCCGAGGAATGGAATGGAGTATACTCACCTTTCGTTTCAGCTCTGAGGTGAGTCCTTTCCAGAATATTTTCCGAAAATCTTCATCAGAAAAGTTTGGGAGCGGGTACCTCTTAACAACATTCTCATCGAATCGCACTACACTGTGTCCCCAAGCATCATCTGAAATCTTTCAACTCTCTAAAGATAATCTTTGACATCCGTTATTTGAGGTAATGTAGGCGGCGGCGTGCTTTCCTCTCTAGCCGAGGGAACTAGAGACGTCTCTGGGCTCCTTCGTGAAAATTGCTGTCTCATGACCAAGCAGAAGTTGCCCCAGTTAAGCCTCAGCAATGCCTTTTGATCGCAAAACTCCCAATATATTCGGGCATCTCCTTGAAAAGTGCTTGCTGCAAGAATGACCTAATAATCTCAGTCTATATCACAGGATCGGTAAATCAGCTCCATAGTGTGCAGCCAGTCCTGTATTGCTACTGACTGATGTCTTCCATCAAATATAGGTGGCTGACAGGCCCTAAAAGCCTGAGTAACTTTAGCAGAAACTCTCGAGCCAATGTGATCTCATCCACCAACTACTAGGATATCAACTACTACTGGTGGTGGATTGAGCACTGGTGAAGGGGTTAGTGCCCTGATGGTCGTTGGTGCCTCTACTCGTGGAGGGGCCGGGTTGGCCGGTACCGGAGAGCGTACCATCAGTTGTCAAGGTGGGGATGGCCTAATTATGGGTCTGGTCCACACCCTTAGAGGAGCTCTAGCTCGGTATGGATATGGTCAGAAGTAGAGTGGTCTCGTCATCTATCTCCTACATAAGGTTCGCTTAGTGTAAATAAACATTTTAGTAATTATAAAAATAAACTTAACTTACTTGGATCGACGAACGGGATGCGCATCAGGCCTTGAGGGATATGGTCAACTGCTCGGATACCAACTATGGCGGCCTGCCCTTCATGGAGGCTAATAGTACTAGTATAGTAGAGCTTTTGAAGACCACTATGTTAAACTGTCACCTTAATGGGTCGCCGGTAACTTACTTATAACTCGTCTTTGTTTTTTATTGATCGTAATTTAAACTTAAATATTATTATGAAAACTGAGGAAATTTTTTTTTTCTAAAACTTATTTCGAAACTATAGAGTTGTAAAACATCATAAAACACATACTGTAACACATGTCAAATTCTGTTGTACTTAATTTACATCATGTTACACACATCCAAAATAACTTTCTAAGTCTACTCAACGAAAAACATAAGTAGGACAATTCCCCTTGCCCAGCCCTGATGGCAGATACAGATCTCACTCCCCGTTCATCCACTAGCTACTGGTGTACAGGTTTCTTACCTGCAACATGAATAAACCTGTGAGCGACAGGCTTAGTAAGTTCAAACATACAAACTGGAACATAAAACATAAAATCATAAAAAATACTATTTACATAAATAATAACTTTGACTTTTGACCATAAATAGTAAGGTTAACTTTGACCGATACTATTCATGCCAACTTTGACCTAAGCTACTACACATACAGTTAGTACATATTATGCTCAATTATGACAAATCTTAAGTCTTAGGTGTTTATCTTACATTAAGTTCTAGTGTTAGGCCCCTGGATTAGTCGTACCGTAGTGTGCGCATGACTGACAAGGACTCTAGGGAGTGACCCACTAGTCAATTCTTTACAGTCTACATAACATTAGACTTCCATATCAGGGACGTGCCACCATCAGTTTGGAAGCCATATCATATCTAAACATGAAGAACCTCCACCTGTTTGGGAGGCCAGTACGCCAATACTGGTTTCATTACCGACTTTCATATGGTTCCTGACCGGTGGCATTATGATTGCCTCCTGGGCCTGGAACTCCTTACATCATATTCTTTATTTGTGGTTATTTATTATTCCACGTTAATGTGCATATAACACCTTAATACTTATTTACATATCTTACATAGCATATAAACATAGCAAGTAAATTCATGCTGCAGACAAATAAATGTCTGAACTTACAGATATTTTACTAGTGTTTCCTTTCCTGGGTCAACCGGCTTCCTTATATCGCCTTTTGGTTGATTCTCTATACCCGAAATAAATCACGGTTAATTTTACTATTCACTTCATATTTAAAATGTTGTAAAAATATAAAATTTCTGATTTTAGATCCCTAATTATTCGTTTGGGATTCATATTTTCACTTCTGTATTTATTATACGGCATAGGATACTATTCTGAACCTCAATATCACTTTTATTGACAAAATGACTATTTCGCCCCTAACCTTTAACAAAATGACCATTTCATCTTTAGCGGGATTTCCCCCCATTTTTCTGACTTACGATTCTATTTTAACCTTAAGAAATTTAATAAAATCATTCTAGGACTTTTACGGTCTTTTTCTAACAATTTAGAAAATTTTGATCAAAATGACCATTTTGCCCCTGACGGGACTTTAAACCGTAAAATTTCTATTTTAATATTTTAACTGGGTTTTCTAGTTTCAAAAATCATAAAATAATCTTTCTTAGGTCTTACCGAGCTTTTAGGACATTTCTTGTTGAATTGCTTGGGTTACTATTCATCTGACTCTCGGGTGGTACTATTCCGACCCTAGGGGTCGTTTCTCGTTTTTCTAATCGTTCGGGACCTCAAATGGACATTTCACTACTTTCAAAATCGTCCATTGCCCTTCCTCGAGCCTAGGTCCCTGAAGGGGCTTGGGTTTTCAGTTTATGAACCTATTTTTACCCCTTGTTTACTAAATTGCCCGTCGGGCGTTCTGAAAATTTCTGCAGCATTTCCGCTGAAATTTTAGGTTTCCTGTGTTTAGGAAATACCTCGAAACCATCTACCCTATACTATCATGCGCGTACTATACCATAAACCTAATTTTAGGTAAAAGTTTCAAACTTTTTATGTAAAATTTTCTATTAAACCTAACCATTTGTAACGGGATTTCAACCCGTTCTTTCTCATTTTTGGGCCCGATTTTATACACAATTTGCACATGGTTTCGTTCCATAACACATTATGCTAAAATAACATTTTCACCCCTAACCTATACATGGGTTTTCTAAAAAAAACCCTAAACAAAATTTTTGTTTCAAAACTCCATTTTTCCTTATTTATTTTCCAATATAATACATGCACATTACAACACAAAACCTAACATGACTCATCAAATTTTCATGCATTTTCCTCTTAGAAAGGGCACGGATTTTCAATTGAAAATCCAAGCACAAACTTTTATTTTTCTCATCTCATTCCTTTACTTGATTCATCAACATGTTAACACCATGTTTCCAATCCAATTTCAACAACATAAAAATCTCATTTCTCCCTAATGTAACCCATGGATTCCACATGAAAAACAAGCACAAAAGTTAATGTTTTTCAATTCCATTTCTTTCATTTCATTTGCACATGCTTTTCAACACCAAAAACCAAACAAATCTTTATCAAAATTTCATCTTCCTACACCATGCTTAGCCCATGGATTTAGTGAATGAAAATGCCCTAAACTTAGTTTTTCATGCTCATGATTCCACATTTGTTTTAATCACATACCATTAACACCCTTTCAAGCATGAATCAACTAAATAAAAACTGAAATTTCTCCCTTTAAAACAGTCCATAATCACACGAATTTTTCATGGACAAACAATGAAAAACCATGAAAGAATGGAAGCTCACCATATTTCCTTGATTTCTTGAACTTGGAGATAAATTTCACACACTTTCTTGATAAGATTTTGAAGAAAATTTTCTGGTTTCAATGGGGAAGGCACAGGGCTGCAAAAGGATTGAAGAAACCAAAATTTTTTCTGGTTTCTAAGTGTCAAAACCATTTATAAATGAAGCCAAAAAGAAGGGACTAAGTTGCAATTGTTTTAAGGGCATTTTTGCAAGCTTTTTGTGTAATTTTTAAACTCTTTAGGGGCTGCTTTATAATTAAACAAATTAGGGCAGATTTTTTTTTCTATTTTTGCACCTAAAAATCCGCCACTTCATGCCCTAGAACATTCTTGAAATTTTGTGTTAAGTTTCCTTTAACTTTTCATGTTGACTTTGAATCATGGCCATTAGATCATCTTGACTTTAAACCCTAGCCTTTGGATTTGAATGTAATCTTACATCCTTTCAAAGTTCCACATTCAATCTTTGACTCCTCTCATTAATCTAGGTCAAACTTTTTGACCAAAAGTCAAACCAAACGGTTTTGCACCGAAATCGCGTAGACGAGTTTTTGAGGCTGTCCGTGCAATCGGTTTTCCTTATTTCACTCCAATTTGCCTAAAAATCAATCCCATAAGTATTTTATCTTTTAGTGCTATACAGTATATTTCTAGAATTTTCGAAATCGAAAAGGCATATTTTGTCCGATTTCGGTTCGGTAAAATTTTTCGTTGCTAAACACACTGTTATTTGCACCATCAGAACATTTCATCACGTTCTAAATAATATTAAAACATATGTTTTATTATTATACATATAAAAATCATTGTATACTCATGTTATACAAAATTTCTCGATTGTGACATTCACCCCTCCTTATAAAATTTTTGTCCTAAAAAATTAGAATAAGTGGGGGTATAAAGCTTTCATCTCATCTTCACATTCTCACGTAGCCTCTTCAACACTGTGATTTCTCCATAGAACCTTGACTAATGGGATCGTCTTATTTCTCAACACGTTTTCTTCACGCGCCCAAATCTGTATTGGTTGGTCTTGGTAGGTCAGATCTTCTTGAACTTGTATAGGTTCATACTTCAGCACATGCGATGGATCAGGGACGTACTTCCTTAGCATTGATACATGGAAGACGTTGTGTACTGCCGAAAAACCTGGAGGTAATGCTAACTTATATGTTACCTTCCCAATGCGTTCGATTATTTCAAATGGCCCAATATATCTTGAACTCAATTTTCCCTTTTTACTGAAACGCATTCCACCCTTCGTTGGTGATACTTTGAGGAATACATAATCCCCCTTTTCGAACTCCAAGAATCTTCGTCGTTTATCTACATAACTTTTCTATCGGTTTTGAGTGATCTTCATTCTTTTCTGAATCTTTGCAATAGCCTTTGAAGTTTCCTGTATAAAATCAATATTGTGCAGCTACTTTTCTCGTAGATCATACCAATGAATAGGTAACCTACACTTTCATCCATAAAGAGCCTCATACGATGCCATTCCTTTGGAAGCTTGATAACTATTATTGTATGAAAATTCTATCAATGGTAGTTTCTCATTCCAACTTTCGACGAAATCTATAACGTAGACTCTGAGCATATCTTCCAGTGTCTGGATAATTCGCTTTGACTGTCCATCTGTCCAGGATGGAAAGCTATACTAAGGCGTAGCTCTGTCCCCATAGCTTCTTGTATGCACTTCCAAAATATTGAAGTAACCTGTGCATCTCGATCTGGAACAATAGACTTTGGGACTCCATGTAGCCGAATAATGTTAGTCACATATAAATGTGCTAATTTCTCCAAGGTGAAGGTTGTTTTCATGGCTATAAACCGCGCTGTGTTGGTCAATCTATCTACAATCACTTAGATAGCATCGTACCCTTCTTTGGTCTTGGGAAGCCCTACCACGAAGTCCATGGTAATATGCTCCTATTTCCACTCTGGAATTTCTAGAGGTTCCAATTTTCCTCCGGGATGTCTATGCTCGGCTTTGACTCTTTGACAAGTCAGGCATCTACTCACGAATTCTGCAATATCATTCTTCATCCCTTTTCACTAAAATTGTATCTGAGATCTTGATACATGTTACTGGCTCCAGGATGAATGGACTACGGTGTTTCATGAGCTTCTGTCATGATTCGTCTTTTCAGTCTTTCATTAGTCGGTACATAGATTCTCCCTTGATACAAAAGCATTCCGTCATTGGAGATGCTTATATCTGACTTCCTATACTCAGAAACCTTTTCTCAGAATTTTATTATGCTTGGATCCAGCTTCTGGGCTTCTTTAATATCTTCAACCAGAGAATACTCTAATCGTAGTGCTCTAACTTCCCGGTTATTAACTCCAATCTAAGGTAGTTAATTTCTTGCTATAAGGCTCTTGGTAACTCCTCTGTTGGCAATTTCTGTGGAGTGGTTGACTTTCTGCTTAAGGTATCAGCTACTCGGTTCACCTTTCCTGGATGGTAAAGGATTTCGCAATCATAGTCCTTCATCAACTCTAACCATCTTCTCTGCCGCATATTTAACTCCTTCTGTGTGAAGAAGTATTTCAAACTTTGGTGATCAGTGAAGATTTGACACTGAGCTCCATATAAATAGTGTCACCAGATTTTGAGTGTGAATACTACAACAGCAAGTTCCAGGTCATGAGTGGGATAGTTCCTCTCATAATCCTTTAACTGGCGCGACGCATAAGTTATCACCTTGTCATTTTGCATAAGTACAGCTCCCAAGCCTATTCTTGAAGCATCACTATAGATCATGAACTTTTCTCCTTCAATGGGTAATGTAAGAATGGGTACACTTGTCAGTCGTCTCTTCAATTCTTGAAAACTTCTTTCACACTCTTACATCTCTTCGTATTTCCTTTCCTTACGAGTGAGAGCAGTGAGGGGTGTGGCTAGTCGTGCGAACCCTTCCATGAACCTTCTGTAGTAGCTAGTTAGTCCCAAGAAACTTTGTATCTCAGTCACACTCTTAGGAGCAGGCCACTCATTAATTGCTTCTACCTTGACTGGATCTACAGTAATTCCTTCCTTGGTCATCACGTGCCCAAGAAAGTGTACTTTATCCAACCAGAATTCACACTTAGAGAATTTTGCATACAACTGATGGCTTCTCATGGTGTGAATAACATTTCCTAGATGCTCTTCATACTCTTTATGAGTCTTTGAGTATATAAGTATGTCATTGATAAATATGATAACAAACTTATCAAGGAATTCTTTAAAGACTCTGTTCATTAAATCCATATATGCGACTGGAGCATTAGTCAATCTGAATGGCATCACTAAAAATTCATGGTGATCGTATCGGGTTTTGAATGCAGTCTTGGGAATATCACTCCCTCGAATTCTCAGTTGATAGTATCCCGAACGTCGGTCAATCTTTGAGAATACTGCTGCTCCTTTTAACTGGTCGAACAGGTCATCAATTCTAGGTAGTGGATGCCTGTTTTTTGATAGTAACCTTATTCAACTCTCTATAATCGATACACATCCGGAGAGTTCTATCCTTCTTTTTAACAAATAAAACTAGAGTGCCCCATGGGGAGTAACTTGGTCGGATAAATCCCTTGTCAAGTAGCTCTTTTAGCTGCACCTGCAGTTCTTTCAATTCTGCTGGGGTCATAAGATATGGTGCCTTGGAAATTAGAGCCGTCCCTGGCATAATCTCGATCTTGAACGAGATTCCCCTTTCTGGAGACAACCCTAATAATTCCTCTAAAAACACATCGAGAAATTCGTTAACAACTAGAACATCTTCCGGTCGCAAATTATTTTCCTCACTCATGTCTGTCACATATGCCAGGTATCCCGTACAACCACTGGCCATCAACTTCTTTGCTTTCATTACACTGATCAACATCTTCCTCGACTGATGAGATGTGTCGACATACTCAAAACTTCTTCTCGTTCGGTCGAAGGACTATCTTCTGCTTCCGATAGTCGATTGTGACTTGGTATTTTTCCAGGAAATCCATTTCTAGGATCACATCATGGTCGACGATCTTCATTATGATCAAATTAACATATAACTCCCTATTTTCCACGATTACTGGCACTTGACATAACCAGTAATTTGACAGCATCACTTCTCTTGATAGTAAGGCTGTTTTAAAAGTTATCCTTGTAGGATCCTTAGCATATCCTAACTTGTCAGCAAATTCATGAGACACAAAAGAATTTGTGGTTCCTGAGTCAAAAAGGACACATGCCACATGGTTGAATATAGAAAGCTGATCTGTAACCACGTTTGATATTCCTACTTCAACATCTTCCTTAGTAAAAACTATGACACAAGCATCTGGTCTAGGAGTCTATTCTGGGCATTCAGACCATGCTGGTGGCACTCCTGAAGGCCCTTCAATCCTCCCTTGTAAAGCATGAGCTTGAGGTGGTTGTTGACGTGGAGGATATTGTTGGTGCTGCTGCATCGGCCTTGAGGTATTCTGGCAGTTCATTGGACAATTTTTTACAAAATGCCCTTCTTGTTCGCATTGGTAACATGTATTTGTGCCAAATTTGCACTGGCCTGGATGCCTTCTTCCACACGTAGCACATGTGGGAAAACTCAGTCCTGAGCCTTGACTAGTCTGTCGCTGTTGATTATGACTGTATTGGCTTCTGTTCCCTGAGAAATTCCCTTTTCTTTTACCCTGTTGTTGTTGAGAACCTTGAGTGTTGGACTGATTGGGTTGGTTTTGACCAGACTTACTACCTTGTCCAGTCTGCATCCCTGCTTGTGCTACTTGGCCAGAATCTTCTCCTTTTTCTTCGCTTCCAAGACTTTTTTTCTTTCTTCTTTTTGTCTGAGCAAGTGATATTCAACTCTGAGGGCTTTGCTTACATAATCTACCACTGAGGCAGGTGGTATTGGCCCACTGTCAACTAAAGCGGCTATTTCTGGCCTGAACATGCCAATCATCTTCTGAATCTTTTCTCTCTCAGTCGGGACCACATAAGGACATAACCGTGACAACTGATCAAATCTTCTGCACACTTCACTTACTGACTGGTTCCCCTGTTTCAGTTCGGCAAACTCTTTTTGTTGGGGGCGTAGGGTAGCTGGATCATAATATTTCTGGTTAAATTCCTCCAGAAACTCATCCCAGGTTATCGTGGTCACGTCTCTCCTCATACAGACTGTGTCCCACCAGAAACGGGCATCCTTCTTAAGTGCAAAGGATGCATACAGAATCTTTTCTTGATCAGTTAAATTCATGAAGTCAAGAATCATCTGCAGAGAAAAAAGCCACTCCTCTGCCTCGAGTGGATCAATCGAACCCTCGAACTCTAGCGGCTTCATCCGACGGAATCATTCATATAAGGATTCCTGGTTCACCCTAGGTTGAGGCTGCTGAACCTCTGGAACAATTGGCGGCACTACTGGTACTGTTTTTGCCGCCTGCGAAGCATAGCCTTCTTCTTGGCCATGTCGTTGTTCCATAGCAGGCAACCGTTGTCGTAGTTCAACATTCTCTTTCATCTGATTCTCTAGGAGGGCTTGTAGTTCCTCCACTCTATCTACTAGTGTAGGATGTCGTCCCCTTCTTGCACTCATTGTGTTCTCTTTCTTTTAACCTTGCACAATAATTAAGAGTTAGATTTTCCATAAAGAATCTTAAAAATATGGTGAAAATTTTAAACATATCATTTACTGCGAAGCATAAACACCTCAAAACATCTCATGTCATTTCATAGCATTTTCTTACATCATACATGGCATACATAGGCATTTACATATATATTGTATTGTCTAGGTGATATTTTTCTTAACTTTTTACATGCATACATATTTACATATGGGATGTATTTACACACTTCCATACTCAACTATCCTATTCATTTTGATCCAAGGGAAATTCCTCTCGGTCTTCATCATCATCGGAGTCATCACCCGTAGAAGTTCCCTAACGAGTCGCATTTGCCCTTTGTTGCGATGGACCTGCCTCGTGATCATTAGCTCTCGGTGGTGGTCCATATGAACATGTCAACACCCCCTCCTCATGATCTTGTTCCCGTTGATGCTTTTCCATGCATTCCCTTAGCTGCGGCCTTTCAGCTCTAATGGCTCTAGCGACAAACTCATGCCAAGGAATGGAATGGAGTAGACTCACCCTTCATTTTAGCTTTAAGGTGAGTCCTTTCCAGAACATTTCCCAAAAATCTTCATCAGAAAATTTTGGGTGCGGGCACCTCTTAACAACATTCTCATCGAATCGCACTGCATATGTAAGCACTGTGTCCCCAGGCGTCATCTGAAATCTTTCAACTCTCTGAAGATAATCTTTGACCTCTGTTATTCAAGGTAATGTAGGTAGCGGTGTGCTTTCCTATCTAGTCAGGAGAAATGGAGATGTTTCTGGGCTCTTTCGAGAAAATTGCTGTCTCATGACCAAGCAGAAGTTGGCCCAGTTAAGCCTTAGCAATGCCTCTTGATCGCAGAACTCCCAATATATTCGGGCATCTTCTTGAAAAGTGCTTACTGCAAGAATGACCCAATAATCTTGGTCTATATCACAGGATTGGCAAATCAGTTCTATAGTGTACAGCCAGTCCTGTACTACTATTGATTGACATCCTCCATCAAATATAGGTGGCTGACAGGCCCTAAAAGCCTGGGTAGCCCTAGCAGAAACTCTCGAGCCAATGTGATCTCATCCACCAACTACTGGGATATCAACTACTACTGGTCGTTGATTGAGTACTGGCTGAGGGGTTGGTGCCCTGGTGGTCGCCGGTGCCTCTGCTTATGGAGGGGTTGGGTTAGTTGGTGCCAGTGAGTGTACTGTCGGTTGTCGGGGTGGGGATGGCCTAATTATGGGCCTGGTCCACACCCTTGGAAGACCCCTAACTCGGTATGGATGTGGTCGGAAGTAGGGTGGTCTCGTCATCTATCTCCTACATAAGGTCCACTTAGTGTAAATAAACATTTTACTAATTTTAAAATAAACTTAACTAACTTGGATCGATGAACGGGATGCGCATCAGGCGTTGAGGGACATGGTCAACTGCTCGGATATCAACTGTGGCAGCCCGCCATTCATGGAGGCTAACAGTACTAGTATAGTAGAGCTTTGAAGACCACTATGTTAGACTGTCACCTCAATGGGTCACTGGTAACTTACTTATAACTCGTCTTTGTAATTTACTGATCGTAATTTAAACTTAAATATTATTATGAAAACTGAGAAAAAAATTTTTTTTTTCTAAAACTTATTTTGAAATTATAGAGTTGTAAAACATCATAAAACACATACTGTAATACATATCATATTCTGTTGTACTTAATTTACATCATGTTACAAACATCCAAAATAACTTTCAAAGTCTGCTTAGCGGAAAACATAAGCAGAACCATTCCTTTTGCCCAGCTCTGACGGCAGATGCAGGTCCCGCTCTTCGTACACCAGTAGCTAGTGAATGGATAAACCTGTGAGCGACAGGGTTAGTAAGTTCAAACATACAAGCTGGAACATAAAACATAAAATCATAAAAAGTACTATTCATAAGAATAGTAACTTTAACTTTTGACCATGAATAGTAAAGTTGACTTTGACCGGTACTATTCATGTCAACTTTGACCTAAGTTGCTACACATACAGTTAGTACATATTATGCTCAATTATGACAAATCTTAAGTCTTAGGTCTTTATCTTGCATTAAGTTCTGATGTTGGGCCCCTAGATTAATCGTATCGTAGTGCGCGCATGACTGAGAGGGACTCTGGGGAGTGACCCACTGGCCAATCCTCTACAGTCTACATAACATTAGACTTCCGTACCAAGGACGTATCACCATCGGTTTGGAAACCATATCATATCTGAACATGAAGAACCTCCACCTGTGTGGGAGGTCAGTACGCCAATACTGGTTTCATTACCGACTTTCATATGGTTCCTGACCGGTGGCATTATGATTGCCTCCTGGGTCTGGAACTCCTTACATCATGTTCTTTATTTGTGGTTATTTATTTTTCCACATTAGTGTGCATATAGCACCTTAATACTTATTTACATATCTTACATAGCATATAAACATAGCAATTAAATTCATGCTACAGACAAATAAATGTCTAAACGTATAGATATTTTGCTAGCGTTTCCTTTCCTGGGTCAACCGACTTCCTTATATCACCTTTTAGTTGATTCCCTATACCCGAAATAAACCACGGTTATTTTTACTATTCACTTCATATTTAAAATATTGTAAAAATATAAAATTTCTGATTTTAGATCCCTAATTATTCGTTTGGGATTCATATTTTCACTTATATATTTATTATACGGCTTTGGATACTATTCCGGGCTTCAATATCACTTCTCTTAACTTTTTAACAAAATGACCATTTTGCCCCTAACCTTTGACAAAATGACAATTTCGTCGTTAACGGGATTTTCCCCCATTTTTCTGACTTACGGTTCTATTTTAACCTTAAGAAATTTAATAAAATCATTCTGGGACTTTTACGGCCTTTTTCTAACAATTTAGAAAATTTTGGTCAAAATGACCATTTTGCCCTTGACGAAACCTTAGACCGTAAAATTTCAATTTTAATGTTTTAACTGGGTTTTCTAGTTCCAAAAATCATAAAATAATCTTTCTTAGGTCTTACCGAGCTTTAACGATATTTCTTATCGAATTGCTCAGGTTACTATTCACCCGACCCTCGGGTGACTATTCACCCGACCCTCAGGGTCGTTTCTCATTTTTCTAACCGTTCAGGATCTCAAATGGACATTTCACTACTTTCAAAATCGTCCATTGCCCTTCCTCGAGCCTAGTTCCCCGAGGGGGCTCAGGTTTCCGGTTCCCGACCTTATTTTAACCCCTCGTTTACCAAATTGCCCTTCAGGCATCTTGAAAATTTCGGCAGCATTTCCGCAGAAATTTTAGGTTCCCGGCATTTAAGAAATACCTCGAAACCATCTACCCTATACTATCCTGCCACGTACTATACCACAAACCTAATTTTACGTAAAAGTTACAAACTTTTTACGTAAAATTTTCTATTAAACCTACCCGTTTGTAACGGGATTTCAACCCGTTCCTTCTCATTTTTGGGTCGGGTTTTATACACAATTTGCACATGGTTTCGTTCCATAATATATTATGCTAAAATAACATTTTCACCCCTAACCTATACACGGTTTTTCTAAAAAAAAACCTAAACAAAATTTTTGTTTCAAAACTCCATTTTTCCTTATTTATTTTCCACATTAATGCATAACTCATCAAATTTTCATGCATTTTCCTCTTAGAAAGGGCATGGATTTTCAATTGAAAATTCAAGTGCAAACTTTTATTTTTCTCATCTCATTCCTTTACTTGATTCATCAATATGTTAACACCATGTTTCCAATCCAATTTCAACAACATAAAAATCTCATTTCTCCCTAATGTCACCCACGGATTCCACATAAAAAACAAGCACGAAAATTAATGTTTTTCAATTCCATTACTTTCATTTCATTTCCACATACTTTTCAACACCAAAAACCAAACAAATCTTCATCAAAATTTCATCTTCCTACACCATGCTTAGCTCACAGATTTAGTGAATGAAAATGCCCTAAACTTAGTTTTTTATGCTCATGATTCCACACTTGTTTTAATCACATACCATTGACACCCTTTCAAGCATGAATCAACCAAATAAAAATTGAAATTTCTCCCTTCAAAACAGTCCATAACCACACTGATTTTTCATGGAAAAATAATGAAAATCCATGCAAGAATGGAAGCTCACCTTATTTCCTTGATCTCTTGAACTTGGAGACAAATTTCACACACTTTCTTGATAAGATTTTGAAGAAAATTTTCTGGTTTCAATGGGGGAGGCACACGGCTGCAAAAGGGCTAAAGAAACCAAAATTTTTTCTTGTTTCTAAGTGTCAAAACCGTGTATAAATGAAGCCAAAAAGGAGGGACTAAGTTGCAATTATTTTAAGAGCATTTTTACAAGCTTTTTGTGCAATTTTTGAACTCTTTTGGGGCTGCTTTATAATTAAACAAATTAGGGTAGATTTTTTTTTTTCTGTTTGTGCCCCTAAAAATCCGCCACTTCATGCCCTAGAACATTCTTGAAATTTGTGTTAAGCTTCCTTTGACTTTTCATGTTGACTTTGAATCATGGCCATTGGATCATCTTGACTTTAAACCCTCACCTTTGGATTTGAATGTAATCTTACATCCTTTCAAAGTTCCACATTTAATCTTTGACTCCTCTCATTAATTTAGGTCAAACTTTTGAACCAAAAGGCAAACCAAACAGTTTTGCATCGAAATCGGATAGACGAGTTTTTGAGGCTGGCTATCCATGCGATCGGTTTTCCTTATTTCACTCCAGTTTGCTTAAAAATCAATCCCGTAAATATTTTGTCTTTTAGTGTCATACAGTATATTTCTAGAATTTTCGAAACCGAAAAGGCATATTTTGTCCGATTTCGGTTCGGTAAAATTTTCCGTTCTTGAACATGCTCTTATTTGTGCTGTCAAAATATTTCATCATGTTCTAAATAATATTAAAACATATATTTTACAATTATACATATAAAAATCGTTGTGTACTCATGTTATACAAAATTTCTAAGAACAGTAAAATTTCTCGATTGTGACAGTATATTAGCGCGGCTTGTCTCCTTCTGACCACTTAAATCTCTTAAGAACTTATTGCTATGGATATTTGTGCAATAATAAGCCTATTCACCTGAGAGTCTGTGGTCTAAAGAGAATAGGAGTGGAAGGGCCTCTGTTCATAATATTGCATGAGGTAACCTTTTTGAATTTTGAATTTTGAATTGGATCAATAGAAGATTTTTCTCTCCCATTCCTCAGGAAAAACCGATTCTCCCTTTAGGCCAAAAATTAGGCTAAATTTGGCCACACCAAAGGAGAGGAAGATTCAAATTTCAAACAAGGTTTAAACTTAAATTTTCCTTTCCCTTATCCACACAAGAAAACCGATTATCTCTAAGGGAACAAGCCCTACAAAATTTGGCTATTCATGTGTGAGGAGAATCAAAACTCAAACAAATTCAAACTTGAATTTTCTCTCCTTCTTATCCATACAAAACCAACTCCTTCTAGGAGTGTTCCCCTTGAAAGAATTCGGTCACTTTTGTGAGAGGAGGATTAAAAATTCAAGTAGGATTCAAATAAGATTTTTCCTTCTCCCTTATCCACAAACACCGAATTTCTCCATGTGAAATTATCCACAACCAATTTGGCCATGCAGACATTTGTGATTCAAAATTTGATTCAACTTTCAAACTTTACAAACCTTTTGAATTTTATCCATATGGATAATTTTCCACAACTCCAATTCAAATTCAAATAAAATCATGACAACTTTATATGAAATTCACATAATTATGTAATCTCTTATCCAAAACAAAATTCAAATTCAAATAAGAGAGAGTCTTATCTTCCATTCTTATCCAATATGGACGCCACTTTTAGGTTGTACAAGGATAAGATTTTATTTAATTCAAATTCAAATAGGATTCAAATTTCAAACATTTATTTTAAGACAAGATTTTCAAAATTCAAATTAATCATATATTTGAATTTCAAATTAAAATACAATTAATTTAAATTTCATATCTTATCATCCAAAAATAAATATTAACTAAATATTTATCTCATTTATTGAATTATGCAAAATTTCAATTTTTCCCCTCCATCACACAATGAAAAACGCTTATACCCTGTAGGAGAGTGATCCGGATTTTTCTCTTCACTAAATGCAAGACAACAAGCCAATAAGAATATCTTGACTAAATACCATCTGTTAAGGAATTATGTAGAGCTAATAGAGGGACCAATTAGACATATATAATCGGGCTTCCTTGAATCTATGTGATCATTATTCTATACCAAACAACTCAGCCACATGATCACTAATTTCAGAGTTATACCACTATAAACTTGAAAGTGAGCTCCTAGTTATATATCATATTATGCAAGCCAATGATAAGCTATTGTCCAATAACCTTGTCATATATGAAAAACTCTCATTTGATATCTGTGACCAACCTTAGGTTAAAGTCCATTCAACCTACTAATCAAACTATTTAAAGTTTTATTATAGTTCCGAATAAGAAAATGATTATATACCATATGTAAATAAGAAATCATCCAACCAACAGACGACCCAAGGCCTTGTCCATTTTCACATCCAGTATAATGCCTTTAAGAGGATATCCTTTACTTCTTATTAGAATTATGATTCCAATATCTGTAAACAAACCCTCTATCGTATACAAGTTATGTACCTAATGAACCGGTTTAGAAGCTTACTACATATGAGATACTTTAGCCATTGGAATATTAAAGTACACAAGTCATATATATGAAGTGATTCATCTACTCAGGATTAAGGTTATTGCATAATCAACGTCAAAATTAACATGATCCACTCAAGTGAACTATGCAGATCAATTATACTTTAGTCCCCGTCTAATATGTCACCACCAAGCAACATATCTATGTCTCTACTCGGGAGTCTAAGCTCCTAACAATCAAAATAAACTGTCTCCCTAATTAGTTTTAGATAACATAATAGTTTTAATATGAGTTAGATGTTTGATCTAACCCCATAGACTATGGACCATGGTTTAGACTGCTTACTTTAGAATGTTGTCTTCTTGCATATAAAAGTCTATTATATGCAACATTCTAACAGTTTAACACAAGTAATCAGTGAGTCATGTTTGCTTACATTTACTTTAATATGTAAATTAAATGAGGACATATAGTAACGTAATAAATAACCTCTAAATATAATTTTATTATCCAGTTCAAAATAAATGAAATATATTAAAAATGTCTTTCCCACTTAGGGCATTCCTAACAATCTCCCACTTGCCTTAAGCCAGTAGATGTGCCATGTTTCACATCCCCATCGCCTCAACATGTCTTTCAAAATTTCTAGTCACTAAAGTCTTAATTAAAGGGTCGGTAATGTTGTCCTCGGATGTGACCTTACATACATCTACTAGTTCTACTTCCGCATACCCTCTTATTATATGGTATCTTCGATCTATATGCTTTATCCTCTTATGGTGCTTAGATTCTCTAGTGTTGGCGATCACCACGCTATTATCACAATAGAGTGTGATAGGTTTGTCAACATTTGGAATGACCTCAAGGTCTCTAAAGAACTTATGGAGCCAGACCACTTCTTTAGATGCCTCAGTTGCAGCCACATATTCAGCTTCCATCGTAGAGTCAGCATTGTAACCCTGTTTCATGCTCCTCTACACAATGGCACCTCTTCCGACCATGAACATTGATTCCAAAGTCGATTTCCTCGAATCCTTACAAGTCTGAAAATCTGAGTCCGCGAATCCTACGGGTGTTAGGTCCCTTCCAGAATATACCAGCATATAATCCTTTGTTCTCTTAAGTTACTTGAGTATATGCTTCACAGTTTGCTAGTGCTTGATTCCAGGATTCGCTTGATATCGACTCACCATACCTACTGCAAAACAAATATCTGAATGAGTGCAAAGCATAACGTATATAAAGCTACCCACAACGGATGCATAAGGGACCTATTCATATGCTCTTTTTCTTTCGATGTCTTAGGACAGTCTTCCAATGAAAGAGTCAAAATGGCAATGGAAGGCTATGAACCTTTCTTTACCTCTTGCATTTTATACTTTTCAATTATTTTGTTTATGTATGAAGCCTGAGATAATGCTATCATTTTGTTCTTTCGATCTCTGAAGAGATGAATACCTAGAACATAATTAGCCTCTCTGAAGTCCTTCATGTCAAACTGTTAGTGCAACCAATATTTGACCACAAGTTTCCTACGTCATTCCTAATGAGTAGTATATCAACAACATAGAGCACCAGAAAGACCACTTTTTCATCCTTAATACATTTATAAACACAAGGTTCATCAGCGTTCTGCTCAAAACTGAATGTTTTGATTGCTTAATCAAACCTTTGGTTCCATGAGAGGGATGCTTGTGTGATAACTAGGAATTTTAAGATTCTCAAAAGAATTTAAAATTGCATATGTATGACAATTTTAATATATAAAATATGAAAAAGTTGTGTTTTAATATTATTGAGAATGCAGCAAAATGTTCTAACAGTGTTAAAGAGTGTAAGTTCAGAGATGGAAAAATCTTTCTAAATAGAAATGGGTGAAACGGCCCTAAATCGGAGCCAAAAGACCTAGAGAGTACACCAGATGCACTAAAAGACGAAAATTCATGGTAATGAATTTTGGTAAAACGGAAGCAAAATAAGGCAAACCGATCACATCGGAGGCGTAAGAAACCCGTTTACGCGATTTCGGTAGATTTCTGTTCGATTTAACTTTTGGTCAAAATTTGACCACGAATTAATATATGAATTAATTAGATGATATCATATGTGACATCAAAATTATGACGTAATAAATGGTGGATTTAAGGCTAAAAAGGGTGGTTGGTAGCATTAATGATGAGATTAATGGTAATCTTGAATCAAAGGCTAGGATTAGGCCAAAATTTCATGTGAATTTTTGGCAAACATTTTGATAAATGGGTAATTAGGTCAGCTAAAGGCAAAAAAAGACAGCCAAAATTTTCCATTTAGTCCCTAGAAAGTTTGCTAAAAAGTTCCTAAACAATTTCCAAATTGTTGGAAAAAATTGCAACTTGGTCCTCCACCCATTTGCCTATAAATAGAAGTGAGAAAATTCATTTGGAAATCAGAAAAAACAGCCCAAATTCTGTCTAAGTGAAGCCGTGTATCATTCCTCCTTCCTAAGCAAAATTTTAGCAAAATTTCTTCACCAAATTAGCTTCCAAACCTACTCCAAGTATCAAGGAATCAAGTTGATAAGGTGAGCTACTATTTTGTAGCTGTTCTTGTTGTTTTTCCCTTCAAAATCCGTGGCATGTTGAGTGTGAAAGAATGGTTAAAATTTGATGATTTATTTTGGTGTTGATAATGATTGAATGATGTGGTGATTGAAGCATGTTTTAGAAACTTGAAACAAGCAAAATTTATGCATGTTTCCTATCCAAACCCATGGCTTATGTACAAGATCATATGGAAATTTTTGTAATGAAAATTGGTGAAGAAATGTTTGATAAAGGGTTATAAGAATAAGAAAAAATTTTCCTATGGTTTTGGACATGAAACCCATGGCATTAAGGCAAGGTTGGAATGAAATTTTCTTATGTTTTTGATGTAAAAATGTGCATTAGAAACCCTAAGATTGAAGAGTGATAAATGAGCTTTGTGATAAAAATTTTTGGTGTTGAATTCCATAAAAAAACCGTGGCCTATGATTGAGGAAAATTGGTGAAATTTGTGATTGGATTGAATGGTTGTTAATGTGAAAAATTTTTACGTAAAGTTTGGTAATTTTGTGTAAAATAGGCCTTTGGTATAGTACGTGGTAGGTACTAAGGTTCTGAGGCGTACCTAACGCCGGGAAAACCTAAAAATTTAAGCGAAAATGCTGCAGAAATTTTTAAAACAGCATAAAAGCCATTTCAAGAAACGAGGGGTAAAAATGTAAGCTCGAAAACAAAAACTGAGACCCCTCAGTAGGTTAGAGTTGGTAATGGAAAAATTAAACCCAAGAGGATTAGTAAAACAACCCTCTAATGTCTAAAATGCTGAGAACGGGAGAAATTACTTTAGGGATATTTTAGAAAACGGGGGGAAAAATTTATGAACGGGATGGAAAACTGAAGCCCCTTCGAAACCAAGGCTCGAGAACGGGATGAAGAAGTTTTAGGAGTAGTGAAATATCCATTTGAGGCTCCAAAATGCTCGAAAAATGAGAAACGACCCTAGGTGTCGGAATAGTACCTCCGAGGGTCGGGTGAGGAATAGCTACCGATTTTACAACAAATAATACTGTAAAAATATATTAAAGCCTAAGAAATATTATTTTATGATATTTGGGCTTAGAAAATCCCATAAAAATGGTAGATTGGTAATGTTATGGTCTTGAGACCTGCCAGGGGTAAAATGGTCATTTTAATCAAAAATTTCTGAAAGGCTCGGAAAGGACTGTTAAAGACCTAGAATGTCTTAAATAAGATTCTAGAGGCCATAACTAAGATTTTAAAGTTAAAAATCCAAAGTTTATGAGTACATGGGTGTGTACTCTAGAACACTAGTGTGTAAGAAAAACCTGAGAGGTACATGGGCTTGGACACAGGCATGTATCAAGCTGTGTGTCACATAAAGAGATGAAATGTGCTGTAATGCTAACAACAAAATGAATGTATGCAAAGTGATAAATGATGTTGGGTATTAATAGACAATATTTTGTCTGTAGGGACCTAAATTAGAGAAGGTACAAAAACTGCAAAGGAAGTCAAAAATTGGACATTAGCACAGTTTTGGTAAGTTCAAGCATTTTCATGTCTGTAACATGAAATATTGTGATATTTGATTATGTACTAATTATACATTAGATGCAAAGTCCTACGGGCACTAGGATGTAGTTAGACTAACACACCCAACGAATATGATTAAGTGAAATGTGTACTGTGGGTACACTATGAAAAGAGTGTGACTAAATTTAAGACATACCTATAAAAGAAAGAATGTGTGAAGACATACGGGCATTGAGGGTTTTTGACTTTGAGGTGATGATTAATGACATCCGGTCGGAACTATAATTAAAAGATGGTAATGAAATCACTTTTGGCGTACTGGCCTCCAATATGGGTATTACAAGTCCTTCAGGGACACAAGAACCACCTCGGGTGATGATGGACTGGGAAGGATTAACCTCAGAGTCGCTCTTAAGGCCCCTCACAGTCAGCGCGCATATGATATCGGTATAGGCAATTTGAGTTCAAAACCAGAATTTAATGAAGATAATGACCGAAAATTTAATGAAAGTCATAAATGCACATAATTGAGCATAACCAACACTAACATGACGTGTAGTATACTCGGTCAAAGTGATGTGAATAGTATCTAGTCAAAAGTCAAAATTATTATTTACTAGTCAAAAGTCAAAGTTATTATTCACGGATGAATAGTATTATTCATAGGAAATTTTATTAATGATATTTTTAAATCTATGTGATTCATAGTATGTATGTTTGAACTTACTGAGCCTGTTAGCTCACCGGTTTGTTCATGTTGTTGGTAAGAAATCGGTCTAGTAGATACTCTAGATGGCAGCAGGATATGTGGTGCCATTGGGATAGGGAATTCCACTATGGATTATGGTCCTGCTACCAGTCAATCGGTCTAGTTGAAAGAGGGAATTTGATGAAAATGTATTTTGAGAAACAAAGTTGAGATAATATATTTTTGTAAATTATGTTGTATTGCAAAAAGACAACTAAAGTATTGTTTTAAAATTTTATATGGCTTTCATACAAGGCTTTCACGCAAGAAAAGTATTTTGGAAAAAAAAATGAGCTCCAAAATACAAAGATTTAGAAATGAGAGAAAGTTTTTAACGACTCAATGAGGTTCACGGGCTATCGTAATCGACCACAGAGTTGGATTGTAACAGTTTCGCGTGGTCGAAATTAGGGGTGTTACAGGTTGTTATTAGAGCAGTTGACCATATCCCTATTGGCACAAAGCACAGCCTACTCGTCAATCCAAGTAAGTTAGCTTTCTTTAGGTTAGTTAGCTATTTGTTTATACAAGGTTATGTATTTTGTAGGAGATACGATGACTAGGCCACCATATGTGAGACCTCAGCCGTATAGACCGAGAGGACCGATTGGGGTATGGACCAGATCTGTGATTAGGCCATCCATGTCCCAGCGACCAATACATAGATCGCCGACGCCTGAACCGCCAACACCACAGGCTAGAGCACTGTCATCGATTCAAGCACCGCCTCCTCGACCGGTACTTAATCCACCAGTCAACATAGACATCCCAGTTGTCAGAGGATGACCACACATAAGAGCCAGAGTGTCAGCACATGCTGTGCACGCTTTTTAAGGTAGTCATCCACCCACTTTCGAGGTAGGTCAACAAGGGATTGCTACCAGAGATTGGCTACATGATGTAGAGATAATCATATGCCAATGCGACATCAACAAGGACTGTTGGGTTATGTTGGCAGTCTGTACATTTCATGGAGATGTATGGATGTTCTAGGAATATTGTGACCAGGACATACTGTTGGGACTTGACTGGGTTGAGTTTAGGTATATTATGATACAATAGTTTCTACCAAAAAGCCCAGCACCGGTTCCAGATCCTTCGGAGAGTAGGGTAGCGACGCCACCACCTGCCTTGCCTAGATACATGGATATCAGGGAGTTTGTTCTCTGGGCAAAGAGACTACAAATGCTGCTTAGTGATATAGTCTTCACTTATGCAGTACGATTCGATGAGAACATTGTGAAGAGATGTCTCTTATCCAACCTCACTAATGAGGATTTTTATGATATATTCTAGAAGGGGCTTATGATAGATTTACGACAAAGGGTAACCCTACTATATCCTCTTACTTTACGAGAGTTTATAGTTACAATAGCTAAAGTAGAAGAAGAGCTATTGCTGAAGCACATGGTACACAATCGGCGTGAACAATTATTGTAAGAAGCAATGTTAGATCGTCTTTATGGAACGCAAACTATGACTAATGACCATGAGGCTGGCCCATCTAGACGACATGAAGGGATGAGTCCTAATAGAGGAATAACACCATCCGGGACCGATAATGGTTCGGATGAGGAAGAAGAGAATCCGGAAGAATTTTCGATAGTTCCGGACCAATCAGGGGATTAGATGTAAAAACATATGAGATGTATAAATGTATATATCTATATATGTACATGTATGACTATATTAAAAGGCTATTTTGAGAAAAAGCCTTAAAGTTGATGTGTATATGAAAGTTGTAAAATTTTGATATGATTAAATGATGAGATGCTTGAACTTATATGATGATTAAAAACTATTTTTACTTATATTGTAAAATTATGTTGTTGAAAATCTAATGATTGATTTTCATGTGACCATAAGAAATAGAAAAGATGGTGAATACACGAAACCAAAGAAATATGAGAGGGCGTCCTATCCTTTCAAAAAGAGTTAATGAACTACAAGCCCTTATAGAAGTTCAGATGAAGGAAAATGCTGAGTTAAGGTAAAGGTTAGAGCAAATGGAATAGAGGCAAAGCCAAGAAGAAGGCCAAACCTCACAAATGGCTGCACCTGAACAAGCAATGCTGCCAGTTATGCCGAAATAGTAATAAAACCCCAACCTCAACCCTGCGTAAATCAAAAACCATTGTGCGAACGATTTCAATGGATGAAGCCATCAGAATTCGAGGGCTCCACAAATCCACTAGAAGTAGAGGAGTGGCTTTCTTCAATACAAATGATTCTAGAATTTATGGACCTGACTGAATAAGAAAAAGTTATGTTTGCATCCTTTATGCTGAGGAAGGATGCAAGATTTTGGTGGCACACCATCAAACTGAGAAGAAACGTGGCTATGATGTCATGGATAGACTTTTTAGAAGAATTTAATCAGAAGTACTATGACCCCGCGCTGCTACGACCACAACAGAGGGAGTTTACAGAGTTTAAGCAGGGAAACATGACAGTGAGTGAAGTCTGTCAAAAGTTTGACCAACTATCCTGACTATGTCCATATGTCGTCCCTACTAAGAGGGAGAAAATACAAAAGATGCTCAGGATGTTCTGATCCGACATCTCGGCTTTGCCAGATAGTGGCTTAATGCCACCCACTACGATAGCTGACTGTGTTAGTCGAGCTTTAAGAGCTGAGTATCACCTAGCTCAACAAAGGGAAAAGAAGAAGAGAATCTGGGATGCCAAGAAGAAGGAGAAAGTCTTGGCAAAAGCTGCTCAAGCTGGACCCCAGGTTAGACAAGGTAGTAAGCCGAATCCGAACGTTAAAGCTGGACAATCAAGCACTTCTAGCCAACAGTCGCAAGGCAAAAGGAAAGGAATAATTCCAGAAATAAGAATCAGCACCCGAAGTTGAACAATAATGCCTTATCTATTGTTTGTGACTGTGTTATGTGCAGAAGGAGACACCCAGGACGATGCAGATATGCTCCAAATGCCTGTTTCTAATATAGAAAAGAAGGTCATTTTGCTAAGAACTACCCCGAGAATCAGTAAAATGTGCAGGGTATGTGTCAGCCACAGCAGCAACATCCCCAAGCTCATGCACTACAGGCTAAGATTGAAGGCCCTTTGGAGACGCAAGAAAGACTAAAATGCTTGCCTCGTATAGATGCTCGAGTCATGGTCTACACTATGGAGGATGCGAAAACTGGGGCGTCCAATGTAGTGACAGGTCAGCTTTCTGTCGCTAATCATTTGGCATCTATTTAATTTGACTCTAGAGCTACGCATTCATTTATTTCATATGAATTTGTGAACAGAATAGGATATCCTAAGGATAGTATGGGTATGACATTTAGAACAGCTCTACTCTCAGGCGAAGTATTGATGTCCAATTACTGGTTACCTTATGTACCAATGATTATGGCAAATAAGGAGTTATATGCGAAACTGATCGTGATGGAGTTAGCTGATTACAACGTAATACTAGGAATGGATTTTCTAGGAAAATATCTAGCCATGATTGATTATTGGAAGTGAAAAATAGTGTTCCAACCAAACCAGGAGGACGGCTTCGAATGTATTGGCTCGTCACATAAAACGAGAAAGACGATGATCAATTTGATGAAAGTAAGAAGGCTAATATCTAGTGGCTGTGCTGGATACTTAGCGTATATAGTAGATGTGATGGAGGAGCAGAAGCTTCAACCCGAAGATGTTTCTATTGTGAACGAGTTTCTTGATGTTTTCCTAGAAGAATTACCCGGGTTGCCGCCAGAACGGGAGATCTCTTTTGAGAATGAATTGATGTGAGGAACTGCACCTATCTTAAAGGCACTGTATCGAATGGTACCAGCGGAGCTAAAAGAGTTGCAAGAGCAATTAAAAGAGCTTCTTGATAAGGGATTCATCCGTTCGAGCTAGTCCTCATGGGGTACCCCAGTACTATTCGTCAAGAAGAAGGATGGAACGTTTCGCATGCATATCGATTACCGGGAATTGAACAAGGACACTGTCAAGAATAGGTATGCATTATCTAGAATTGACGACTTGTTCGATTAGCTCAAAGGCACAGGAGTATTCTCCAAGATCGATTTGCAATCAGGATATCATCAGCTACGGATCAAGAAAAGTGATATTCCCAAGACCGCGTTTAGGACCTTTTACGGTCATTACAAATTCCTTGTGATGCCGTTTAGGTTGACAAATATGCCAGTTACGTTTATAGACCTAATGAATCGAGTCTTTAAGGAATTTCTAGATAAGTTTGTCATTGTGTTTATCGATGACATACTTATATATTCAAAGACTCGTGAGGAGCATGAGGAACACCTGAGGATCGTTCTTTAAATGACAAGGAAGCCAAACTCTATGCAAAATTCTCTAAGTGTGAATTTTGGTTAGATAGAGTACATTTCCTCGGACACGTAGTCTCCAAGGAAGGAATCGCCGTGGATCCTGCTAAAGTAGAGGCAATCAATGAATGGCCTGCACCTAGGAACGTGACCGAAATACGGAATTTCGTAGGTTTAGCCGACTATTATAGGAGATTTGTAGAGGGATTCGCACGACTCGCTGCACCTCTAACAACTCTTACACGCATAGAGAGGAAGCATGAGTGGACTGATGAGTGCGAAAGGAGCTTCCGAGAGCTGAAGAAGCGACTAATAAGCGTGCCAATCCTTACGCTTCCTGCTGAAAGGGAGACGTTCGTGATATACAACAACGTTTCAAAAATGGGATTAGGAGCTGTCTTGATGCAAGGTGACAAGGTGATAGCATATATTTCACGTCAATTAAAGGATCACGAGAAAAATTATCCCACGCACGATCTAGAACTTGCTGCCATAGTGTTCGCACTTAAGATTTGGTGACACTATTCATATGGAGCTCAGTGTCAGATCTATACTGACCATCAGAGCTTAAAATACTTCTTCACACAGAAGGAATTAAATATGCGGCAGAGGAGATGGTTGGAGCTGGTAAAGGATTACGATTGCAAGATCCTCTACTATCTCAGAAAAGCCAATCGTGTTGTGAATGCGTTAAGTAGAAAATTTACTGTTTCACAGGAACTGCCGATTGAAAAACTACCAAGGCCATTGCAACAGGAGATTAATTCATTGAAGATGGAGCTGATATCTGAAAAATTGGCTGCACTTCAATTAGAATTATCGTTATTCGAGGACATTAGAGAGGCTCAAAAATGAGATCCAAATCTAGCAAGCCCTCAGGAAATAGTGTCCAAGAATAGATTAATCCTACATCAGGGAAGAATTCATGTTCCCGATGATGAAGGATTAAGAAGGTAAATTATGGTAGAAGCTCACGAGACGCCATATTCAATACATCCTAGAGCCAATAAGATATACCAGGATTCAAAGTTACAATTCTGGTGGAAGGAGATGAAGAATGATATCACTAAATTCGTGAGCCAATATATGATGTGTTAAAGAGTTAAGGTCGAATACGGACATCCAAGCAGAAAATTTAGAGCTGTTAGAAATTCTCGAATGGAAATGGGAACATATTATGATAGACTTTGTAATAGGATTATCAAAAACCCGAAAGGTTATGATGTTATTTGGGTTATCGTCAATAGATTAACAAAAATGGCGAGGTTCGTAGCAATGAAAATGACTTTTTCACTAGAAAAGTTAGCGAACCTTTATGTAACCCATATCGTTAGGTTACATGGTATTCCTAAGTCCATTGTATCGGATAGCGATACACGATTCACTTCAAATTTCTGAAAGTGCGAGCAAGAAGCTATGGGAATGGAATTGTGTTTGAGTATGGCTTTTCATCCGTAGGCGGACGGGCAATCTGAATGGACGATCCAAATGTTAGAAGACATGCTTCACGTGTGTATAATAGATTTCCTGGGAAACTGGAACAAAAAACTTCCATTGGTAGAATTTTCATACAATAATAGCTACCAAGCTTCTATAGGAATGGCACCTTATGAAGTTTTTTATAGAAGGAAATGTAGATTACCTGTCCACTGGTATGATCTACAAGAAAAGTAGCTGCACAAAATAGATTTTGTACAAGAAACAACTGATGCAATAGCAAAAATACAGTGACGAATGAAGATTACGCAGAGCCGATAGAAGAGCTATGTGGATAAACGACGAAGATCCCTAGAATTTAACGAAGGGGATTTCATATTCTTAAGAGTTTCGCCAATGAAAGAAATAATGCATTTCAGTAAGAAAGGGAAATTGAGTCCAAGATATATTAGACCTTTTCAAATCATCGAACGCATTGGGAAAGTTGCATGTAAGTTGGCATTACCTCTAGAGATGTCGGTAGTACATAACATGTTCCATGTATCCATATTGCAAAAGTAGATATCGGATCTGTCTCATGTATTGAAACATGAACCACTTCAGATCCAGGAAGATCTGACGTATGAAGAATGGCCTATTCAAATTTTGGCACGAAAAGAAAAAGTACTAAGAAACAAGACGATCCTATTAGTCAAAGTTTTGAGGAAAAATCACAACGTTGAAGAGGTTACATGGGAGCGCTAGGATGAAATTAGAGAAATATACCCCCACTTGTTCGAAATTTTCGAGGACGAAAATTTTATAAGGAGTGGTGAATATAATAATCGAGAATTTTAAGATTCTCGGAAGAATTTAAAATTGCATGTGTATGACAATTTTAATGAATAAAATATGAAAAAGTTGTGTTTTAATACTGTTGAGAATGCAGCAAAATGTTTTAACAGTGTTAAAGTGTGTAAGTTCAGAGATAAAAAAATATTCCCGAACAGAAACGGGTGAAATGACCCTAAATCTGAGCCAAAAGCCCCAGTTGTGCACCGAATGCACTAAAAGACGAAAATTTACAGTAATGAATTTTGGTCAAACGGAAGCAAAATAAGGCAAACCAATCGCACTGGAGGCATCAGAAACTCGCCTACCCGATTTCAGTAGATTTTCATTTGGTCTGACTTTTAGTCAAACTTTGACCATGAATTAATATATGAATTAATTGGACGATATTATGTATGACATCAAAATTATGATGTAATAAATGGTGGATTTAAGGCTAAAAAGGGTGGTTGGTAGTGTTAATGATGGAGATTAATGGTAATCTTGAATCAAGGGCTAGGATTGGGCCAAAATTTCATGTGAATTTTTGCAAAAATTTTGATAAATGGGTTGTAATTAGGTCGGCTAAAGGCAGAAAAAAATCAACCAAAATTTGTCATTTAGTCCCTAGAAAGTTTGCTAAAAAGTCCATAAACAATTTCTAAATTATTAGGAAAAATTACAACTTGGTCCTCCACCCATTTACCTATAAATAGAAGTGAGAAAATTCATTTGGAAATAAAAAAAAATAGCCCAAATTCTGTCCAAGTGAAGCCGTATATCATTCCTCCTTCCTAAGCAAAATTTTAGCAAAATTTCTTCACCAAATTAGCTTCCAAACCTACTCTAAGTATCAAGGAATCAAGTTGATAAGGTGAGCCACCATTTTGTAGCTTTTCTTGTTGTTTTTCCCTTCAAAATCCGTGGCATGTTGAGTATGAAAGAATGGTGAAAATTTGATGATTTATTTTGGTGTTGATGATGATTGAATGATGTGGTGATTGAAGCATGTTTTAGAAACTTGAAACAACCAAAATTTATGCATATTTCCTATCAAAACCCGTGGCTTATGTACAAGATGATATGGAAATTTTTGTAATGAAAATTGGTGAAGAAATGTTTGATAAAAGGTGATAAGAATAAGAAAAATTTTTCCTATGGTTTTGGACATGAAAACCGTGGCATTAAGGTATGGTTGGAATGAAATTTTCTTAGGTTTTTTATGTAAAAATGTGCATTAGAAACCCTAAGATTGAAGAGTGATAAATGAGCTTTGTGATAAAAAGTTTTGGTGTTGAATTCCATAAGAAAACCGTGGCCTATAATTGAGGAAAATTGGTGGAATTTGTGATTGGATTGAATGGTTGTTAATGTGAAAAAGTTTTACGTAAAGTTTGATAACTTTGCGTAAAATAGGCCTTTGGTATAGTACGTGGTAGGTACTAAGGTTCTGAGGCGTACCTAACGCTGGGAAAACCTAAAAATTTAAGCGAAGATGCTGCCGAAATTTTTAAAACGGCATAAAAGCTATTTCAGGAAACGAGGGGTAAAAATGTAGGCTCAAAAATAAAAACGGAGACCCCTCGGTAGGTTAGAGTTGGTAATGGAAAAATTAAACCCAAAAAGATTAGTAAAACGACCGTCTAATGTCTAAAATGCTGAGAATGGGAGAAATTGCATTAGGGATATTTTAGAAAACGAGGGGGAAAATTTATGGACGGGATGGAAAACCCGAGCCCCTCGAGAACCAAGGTTAGAGAACGAGATGATAAAGTTTCAGGAGTAGTAAAATATCCATTTGAGACTCCGAAACGCTAGAAAAATGAGAAACGACCCTAGGTGTCAGAATAGTACCTCCGAGGGTCGGGTGAGGAATAGCTACCGATTTTGCAGTAAATAATGCTGTAAAAATATATCGAAGCCTAAGAAATATTATTTTTATGATATTTGAGCTTAGAAAATCCCTGAAAAATGGTAGATTGGTAATGTTATGGTCCTGAGACCTGCCAGGGGTAAAATGATCATTTTGATCAAAAATTTACGAAAGGCTCGGAAAGGATCGTTAAGGACCTAAAATGTCTTAAATAAGATTCTAGAGGCTATAACTAAGATTTTAAAGTTAAAAATCCAAAGTTTATGAGTATACGGGCGTGTACTCTGAAACATAGGCATGTAAGAAAAACCTAAGAGGTACACGGGCTTGGACACGAGTGTGTATCAAGCCGTGTATCACATAAAGAAATGAAATGTGTTGTAATGCTAACAACAAAATGAATGTATGTAAAGTAATAAATGATGTTGGGTATCAACCGATAATATTTTGTCTGTATGGACCCAAATTAGAGAAGGTACAAAAACTGCAAAGGAAGTCAGGAATTGGACATTAGCACAGTTCTGGTAAGTTCAAGTATTTTCATGTTTGCAAACTGTGATATTTAATTATGTACTAATTTTACATTAGATGCAAAGTCCTACTGGCACTAGGGTGTAGTTAGACTAACACACCCAACGAATTGATAACGTGAAATGTGTACTGTAGGTACACTATGGAAAGAGTGTAACTAAATTTAAGACACACCCATAAAAAAGAATGTGTGAAGAAATATGCGCATTGAGGGTTCCTGACTTTAAGGTGATGATTAATGCCACTCGATCGAAACTATAATTAAAAGATGGTAATGAAACCACTTTTGGCGTACCGGCCTCTAGTAAGGTGGGGGCTTACAAGTCCTTCGAAGACACAAGAACCGCTTCGAGTGATGATGGACTGGGGAGGATTAGCCTCAGGGTCGCTCCCAAGACCCCTCACGGTCAACGCGTATATGATATCGGTACGGCCAATATGAGCTCAAAACCAGAGCTTAATAAAGATAATGACTGAAATTTTAATAAAAGCCATAAATGAGCATAACCGACACTAACGTGACGTGTAGTGTAGTCGATCAAAGTGATATGAATAGTGCCTGATCAAAAGTTAAAGTTACTATTCATATATGAATATTACTATTCATAGAAAATTTTATTATTGATATTTATGAATCTATGTGATTCATAGTATATATGTTTGAACTTACTGAGCCTGTTAGCTCACCAGTTTGTTCATGTTACAGGTAAGAAACCTATCCAGTAGATACTCTGGACGGCGACAGGATATGCGGAGCCATTAGGGTAGGGAATTCCACTATAGATTATGGTCCTACTACCAGTCTTACGCTGAGCATTAAAAGAGGAAATTTAAAGAAAATGTATTTTGAGAAACAAAATTGAGATAATGTATATTTGTAAATTATGTTGTATTACAAAAAGACAACTAAATTATTGTTTTAAAATTTTATATGGATTTCATACAAGGTTTCATGCAAGAAAAGTATTTTGGAAAAAAAAAAAGAGCTCCAAACTACAAAGATTTAAAAATGAGAAAAAGTTTTTGACGACTCAATAAGGTTCACGGCTGTCGCAATCGGCTACAGAGTTGGATTGTAATAGTTTCACGTGGCCAAAATTAGGGGCATCACAGCTTGCTTTAATTCATAAATGGATTTAAGTAACTTGTAAACTTTTCTCTCTTAGCCTTTTACCACGAACCCCTCAAACTAAACCATATAGATTCTTTCCTTAAGATAGCCATTCAAGAATACCGTCTTAACATTGATAACGCTAGAAAATAGAGTTATTTTATCACTTTTTCATGTATAAAAATTAGCTTATTCTTGAGAATTTTTGTCGTTTTTTATTTATTTTGTTTTGTGTACTTTAATTTATATTTTCATAAATTTCGTAAAGTTTTTATTTAATTTTTATCTTTTTCTAATAGTAATTAAATAAGCTTAAAATTAAATATTTTTAATGAGTCTACTTATAGTATTTCATTTTGGAAATATCAAATTATAGCATTTTGTTTTTCTGTAGCGTCAAAGAAGACATCACTATTCATGTCAGGAAACTATAAAAACCAAGCTTATCACGCATTCTATTACACTAGATCCATCCTAATTTCATATACTGGTGTCACGTCTCAAAATCCGGGACAGCGACAGGTGTCACTTCTCAAAAATCCGGGATAGTGACGGATATAAAATTTTTAAAGAATAAAGGAAAGGAAAGTTCAGATTTCTAATTCTGTCAGTTTTTATATCTTGCCCTTTACCGACTCTTTAAACTTGTTTATAAATTATGCTTGTATATTTTAAATTAATTAATATTTGTATTTCTATTTTTATCGCAATATCAAGTGGTGAGGTACGCATATCCCACAGATGCATACTTGGATAAAATAAAATAAGAAAGATCACAAAAGTAAAGTTTAGAATTTACAGTCCCGGAATGCTCATATACATACTTTGTCCTAAAGTACAGGTCACTGCTTCAAGTCTTTAGACCTTGTCGTCATGGACGGGTCCACGTCCCGTATCTTCTAATCACCCTTATCTCCTGGGGGTTTACCAGTTTTAAAACAATAAGCGAAAGGCCCAGTAGGATACTTTAAAAAAAATATATTTCAACATTTGAATTTAACCATCATACTAAGTATGTCAATGCAGTACCGAATCATAAACGTGGAATCGTGATTATGCAAATTGTGTCCCTATATACATCTAGTTCGTGTACGGTCCGTATGAGCCTCCCTCACCATGCCGAAGCATAATAAGTGATCCTCGATCGAGATGTGCACTCTTCGCATGTGTGTGCTGGCTCCCGGTATACTTTAACACCAAATCCAACTTTCAACATTTCACGTGAATATATGATTCACATAATAAAAATATACCGTATTGTTTTTCAAAAAAATCCGTAACCGGATATTTTTCCTTTAATTTCCGAAATCGTGATATTTCTAAATCACGTAAATTTCAAAGCTTTATAAACACATTTTCTTCAAATGATATTTGGCCAAATCATTAAAACAAAATTGGCTGCCAAGAAAGGGTAAGATATCCTACCTCGTTGGCAATTTGACCTACGATCAATTTCTCGCACGAATTCCAAGATAGTCTTTCTTTCTGAATTCGATCTACGAGTACCTAAAACAAGAAACACAGATAATTTAATTATCTATCCAAGAATTCCGTAATTGAATTACGGTAAACTCAACTAATTAGTATGCCATTGAATTTTTAAAATTTAGAATGATACTTTATTTTAACACCGTAATTTTAAAATAGCAATTTTAACACAAATATCCAAAATATATATATATTTAAAATTTTCGGCAAGACCTGCCCTAAATATAGGCTTCTCCAAAAGCTCCAAAATGCTCAACTTGCAGAAAAATTTTCCAATTCTCAGAACAGTTCAAAATACAAATTTCGAATCAAATTAAATTGAAAATCTAAAAATCATTATTATTATCATTATTATTATTATTACTTACTATTATTATTAGTATTATTATATATATGTTTATACTATTACACACACGCACACAGATATACATTTTATAATATATATATATACATATACACTTTTTTTTTTCTTTTTGCTGGTGAAGGAAGTCCGGCCGGAAGGAACTCACGGCGGCTGGTGGCATTGGGCACGACGGTCGGCAGCGCGACGAGGAGCAACCGGTGAGGCACGGGGATGAGGAAGGCGGCGAAGGCCCGGGACTGCTCGGGTCCGGCGTTGGCAGCGGCTGGCCGTGGTGTTCGGCGTGGCTCCGGTTCGTGAACGACGGCGAGGGCATGGGCTAGTGGTTGGCTTCTATTGGCGATTGGCGGTTGGGAGTTCTGCTGGGCTCGATCGGCGTCGGGTGGTGGCGAGGAAGGCGGGGCGCGGCTGGTTCGGGTTTGGCAGCTTGGCGGGGACGGTCAGTCGACTGTGGCGTCGCGAGGGGACACCAGCGATCGGGTTCGGCGAGGCGGTGGATCGGCTAGCTCGGTGGTGGCGGCGAGGAAGGAGGGGTAGTGCGTTTGGTTGGCTGGGCTTGGCGGCAGCTTCAGGCGGAGTTCGGCCGAAAAAAAAAAAGAGGAGAAGGAAAAGAAAGATAGGGAGGGGAAGAGAGAATCGGCGAGGGGAAGAAGAAGAGAAAAGAAAAGGAAGAAATAAAGAGCGTGAGGGAGAGAGGCGTGAGAGAGAGAGGCGAGAAGCAGAGGAAGAAGAAGAAAAAGAAAAGAAGAGAAAAAAAAAAGGGTGAGAGAGGGAGAAAGAGAATCAGTAGAGGGGGGAGCTTTTTTTTAAGAAAAAAAGAGGGAACAAGGGGAGATGGGATGCTGGCGAGGTAGAAGAAAAATAAAGAGAGAGAGGGGTGAGAGCTCGGTAGAAAAAAAAGAAATGAGGGAGGGAGGGAGTGGCCGGCAGGAAAAAAAACAGAGGGAGAGTGAGGCGGTGGAAAGTTGGTAAAAAAAGAAAGAAAAAGAAAAATAAGAGAGAAGATATTAAGAAGAGAAGGGGGGGGGGGGGGGGTTTCCGGAAAAATCCGGAAGGAAAAAAAAGAAAAAATAAATAAATGAAAAAATATTTAACAAATTTTGATTAGGTAAAAATTGTTAAAATTTTAAAATTGGTAAAAATGTTTTAAATATCCTCAAATTAATATTTAATACCCCAAAAATTTAAAATTGAATTCCCATGAAAATAAGAAAAATTTTATTGGCACACTAACAATTTGAGTTTATACATTCACACGCGAAATTTTAAATTCAAAAATTTCACAGCGTGACAATTCTCCCTTCCTACAAAGGAATTTCGTCCTCAAAATTCGAATTATCTAGATTTTGAAACAAATGGGGGTATTTCTCTAACATTTCGCTTTCTACTTCCCAAGTAGCGTCTTCACTTCCGTGATGTTGCCATAAAACCTTAACTAACGCTATTTCTTGATGTCGTATTCTCTTGACCTTTCTATCAAGAATTCGTACCAGTGCCTCTTCGTAGGAAACATCTTCTCGAATTGGTATGTCCTCGGGTGAAACTATTGCAGTAGGACCCGATTCGCATTTCCTAAGCATCGAGACATGAAATACATCATGCACGTGGGACAACTCTAATGGCAATGCTAAACGATAAGCAACTTTACCAACTCGTTGAATAATAAGGAACGGTCCCACGTATCGTGGAGCTAATTTCCCTTTCTTGCCGAAACGAGAAACTCCTTTTCGAGGAGAAACCTTTAGAAGCACAAAATCTCCTACCTCAAATTCTAATGGTCTTTGTCGTCTGTCAACGTAACTCTTTTGTCGGCTCTGAGCTGTTTTTAAGTGGTCTCGAATAATTCGAATTTTCTCGATAGTCTCCTCGGCAATAGTTGCTCCAGTATGAACTCGATCTTCAGGTTCGATCCAACATATGGGTGATCTACATGGTCTTCTGTAAAGAGCTTCGAATGGTGCCATTTTGATGCTAGATTGATAACTGTTGTTGTAGGCGAACTCTGCTAACGACAAATTATCAATCCATTTGTTCCCATAATCTAACGTGCATGCACGTAACATGTCTTCAAGGATCTGAATAACTCTTTCGGATTGTCCGTCGGTCTGTGGATGGAAAGCGGTGCTGAATTTCAATCTGTCCCAAAAGCTGCCTGGAAACTCTTCCAATATCGAGCGGTAAATCGAGGATCTCGATCAGAAATAATACTCAATGGTATTCCATGATATTTCACTATCTCGTCCAAATATACCTTGGCTAAGTTCTGCCTACCATATATGGACTTGATAGGAATGAAGTGCGCTGATTTCGTCAATCGATCTACCACTACCCAAATTGCATCGAAACCATTTCGTGTTTTTGGTAGTCCCATAAGGAAATCCATGGTAATTTCTTCCCACTTCCATTCTGGAACAGGTAGCGGCTGTAGCATCCCTCCAGGTTTCTGACGTTCCGCTTTAACCTTAAGACAATTCTGACAAGTCTTCACATAATTTGTCACATCATTTTTCATGTTTCGCCACCAGTATTGCCTCTTTAGATCCTTATGCATCCTGATAACTCCTGGATGTATTGCAAATCGAGAATTATGAGCTTCATCCATGATTGCCTTCTTCAATTCTGGTATTTGAGGAACAGCTAGGCGATGTTTGAAATACAAAGCTCCATCACTACGTATGTTCCAATGTTCTAGTTGTTCTCCATTCTGAAACTTTGACCAGACATTTTGCAAATGGCTATCTTTATGTTGATTCTCCTTGACTTGCTGAATCAAGTAAGGTGGAGTTACCAAATTGTAGAGAGTGATTGAATTTTGATCCTCAGAGATCTGAAGATCATAATCCTCAACCACTGCTGTTCTTTTCCAATCAAACACTGCTAACGAAGCAAGAACACCGGCACCTTTCCAACTAAGAGCATCTGCTACGACGTTAGCCTTACCTGGATGATATTCCAGAGTAAAGTCATAATCTTCCATATACTCTACCCAACATCTTTGTCTCAAATTCAGATCTTTCTGAGTAAAGAGATACTGCAAACTCTTATGATCAGAGAAAATCCGAAATGAGACACCATAGAGATAGCATCTCCAAATTTTTAAAGCAAAAATAATGGCTGCCAACTCTAAATCATGTGTTGGGTAGTTTTTCTCATGCATCTTTAATTGTCGAGATGCGTATGCTACCACATGTCCTCTCTGCATTAGAACACACCCGAGTCCTTCTTTCTATGCACTAGTATAAACTTCATAGGGTTCTTCAGGCTTGGGAATTATAAGAACTGGGGCACTGGCCAAGCGAGTTTTTAATTCTTGAAAAGCATTCTTGCATTTGTTGTCCCAGTCAAATCGAACATCTTTTCTTGTCAATCGTGTCATTGGGGCTGCAATTCGCGAGAAATCCTGAACAAATTTACGATAATATCCTGCTAATCCCAGAAAACTTCTGATTTCAGTTACATTTCTAGGTCGTTCCCACTTTATTATTGCTTCGACTTTGGTAGGGTCCACGGCTATACCTTGGCTAGAGATAAAATGTCCGAGAAATTTAACTTCAGATAACCAGAAGTCACATTTCTCCCTCTTAGTGTACAACTGATGCTCCCGCAGAGTTTGTAGGACCAGCCTTAGGTGTTGTTCGTGTTTTTCCCGGGTCTTAGAATAGATCAGAATATCATCAATGAAGACGATGACAAACTGATCTAGAAATGGTCGAAAAACACGATTCATCAAGTCCATAAAAGCTGCTGGAGCATTCGTTAAACCAAAAGGCATAACCAGGAATTCGTAAGATCCATACCGAGTCCGAAATGTAGTTTTTGGGATATCTTCCTCTCGGATTTTCAATTGATGATATCCAGATCTCAAATCAATTTTTGAGAAGTACTGAGCACCTTCAAGTTGATCAAATAACTCATCGATCCTTGGCAAGGGATATTTATTCTTGATGGTCGCCCTATTCAATTGCCTATAGTCAACACACAGTCGTAAGCTTCCATCTTGTTTCTTTGCAAATAGGACTGGTGCTCCCCATGGTGATTTGCTGAGTCGGATGAATCCTTTAAGTTCTAGCTCAGTCAGTTGCTTCCGCAATTCAGCTTTCTCCGCAGGTGCCATTTTATAAGGCGGAATTTATATCGGGGCTGTACCGGGAATAAGATCGATGCAGAATTCTACCTCTCGGTCAGGTGGCAAACCAGGTAAATCTTCAGGAAATACATTTGGAAATTCATCTACCACTGGAGTGTAGTGATCACCTCTTTCCACGTTGTTGTTACCTTCCAATGCGAAAATAATAGCGGCGCAAGATAGCTTTCGTCGACCACCGATGGCTGATCTCAATAGCTCACTGGTCATTACTCGATCTGAATCTTCGAGTTCGATCACCGTTGGGTTTGGCTCTATGAATAGTATCACCTTTCGGTGATGACAATCTAATGTTGCCATATTCTGAGTTAACCAATCCAGACCAAGAATCACATCATAGCGTCTCATTGGTAGGATAATGAATTGGACATTAAGTTGTTCGCCTTCTCGCGTAACAACATTAGTCCAACATATCATTGAAGCTTCGGTTTTTCCAAGTGGTGTACTTAGTTGCAAAGGTGACTCTAAAGGTTTGATTTCTAATTCTAATGCTTTTGCAAACGTGGATGCAATAAAAGAATGACTGGCACCAGTATCAAACAATACGTGTGCCCAACTAGAAGAGATCAGAATCATACCCTCCATAATCGTAGGACTGTTCTGAGTTGTTGGTTCTTCCCCTTCCACTGCATACATTTTCCCTTTTCCCTTGTCATTCATACTGTTCCTCGAGGTAGCGGGTCCCGCTGGCCTGAATTGTGGCGGTTGCGAAGAAGCCTGCCTACTAGTGGACATCTGAGATCTCCACTGTGACTGAAATGACTGAGGTCCAAAATTTGGCTGATAAGGGGCTTGTGGTGACCTATATTATGGCTGGGCAAATCCTGACTGTCCCTGGTTAACCGGTCCCTGGGTAAATTGTCCCGATCAAGATTGACGAGATCCTGCTCATGATTGGCTGGACTGCTGGAATTGTTGAGACGGCTGCTGTTGCCTGTAAGGACAGTTCCTCTTTAAATGTCCTGTCTGGCCACAGTTATAACAGCTCCTCTCATATGGGTGTACTTTTCCAGTAGAAGTGTTACTAGTACTGTCAGTTCTTCTACCTTCAACGTTGACCCCACTAACATGAGTACGATTCCCACGTTGACTTCTGGTCGGTCCCCCAGATGTCCTTGGAGTTTCAGATTTCTCCTTCTGAAAATTTTGATTATCCTGCTTAATACGCAGGGCAGCTGACACGAGCGTCGGGTAGTCTCGAATCTGCACACCCACCACTAGTCTCCTTATCGATGGTTTAAGTCCTTGCTCAAACTTGATACATTTGGTGCGCTCAGTCGCCACCATCGTAGAAGCAAATCTAGATAATTCTCCAAATTTTGACACGTACTCGAATACGGTCATATTTCCTTGTTGTAGGCTCATGAATTCTATAATCTTTTGATCCCTAAAGCTCTCAGGGAAAAATTGATCATAGAATAATTGTTCAAACATCTCCCAGGTCATCTCTTGGAGATTGTGCATTCTCCTAATTTGTCTCCACCAAATGCCAGCTTTACCGTCCAAATAGGTGGAAATAATTTCAATCCGGTATTCAGGTAGGGTCTAGATAGTGTCCATCTTCATCCCCACACTTTGGAACCAATCATCCGCTTCTTGAGGATCACCTTCACCAGTAAAGGCTGGAACTCGAAATCGTTGGAAATCTCGTAGGCTCCGGTTCATGTCACGGACGACAGGTTCATCTCTTGCACGAGCGGCCATGTTTTGTAATACTCGATACATCGCTTCCGTGACGTTAGCTTGGTCCGGCTCTGGCGTCGGTGTTGAAGTCGGGGTTGGAGTAGTTGTCAGGACGGTTCCCCTTCTACGTCTAGGCGGCATTCTATAAAATAAAATTCCGGGTTGTAAATTAGCATTTGATTTTACTCCAAGTATGCATATAATTCCTATGGGAACCCCAAACCATTCTCTGATACCAAAAATCCTGTCATGTCCCAAAATCTGGGACAGCGATAGGTGTCACTTCCCAAAAATCCGGGATAGTGACGGATATAAAATTTTTAAAGAATAAAGGAAAGGAAAGTTTAGATTTCTAAGTCTGTCAGTTTTTATATCTTTCCCTTTACCGACTCTTTAAACTTGTTTATAAATTATGCTTGTATATTTTAAATTAATTAATATTTGTATTTCTATTTTTATCGCAATATCAGGTAGTGAGGTACCCATATCCCACAGATGCATACTTGGATAAAATAAAATAAGAAAGATCACAAAAGTAAAGTTTAGAATTTACAGTCCCGGAATACTCATATACATACTTTGTCCTAAAGTACAGGTCACTGCTTCAAGTCTTTAGACCTTGTCATCACGGACGGGTCCACGTCACCCGTATCTTCTAATCACCCTCATCTCCTGGGGGTTTACCAATTTTAAAACAGTGAGCGAAAGGCCCAGTAGGATACTTTTAAAAAAAATATATTTCAACATTTGAATTTAACCATCATACTAAGTATGTCAATGTAGTACCTAAGCATAAACGTGGAATCGTGATTATGCAAATTGTGTCCCTATATACATTTAGTTCGTGTACGGTCCGTATGAGCCTCCCTCACCATGCCGAAGCATAATGAGTGATCCTCGATCGAGATGTGCACTCTTCGCACGTGTGTGCTGGCTCCCGGTATACTTTAACACCAAATCCAACTTTCAACATTTCACGTGAACATATGATTCACATAATAAAAATATACCGTATTGTTTTTCAAAAAAATCCGTAACCGGATATTTTTCCTTTAATTTCTGAAATCGTGATATTTTCTAAATCACGTAAATTTCAAAGCTTTATAAACACATTTTCTTCAAATGATATTTGGCCAAATCATAAAACAAAATTGGCTGTCAAGAAAGGGTAAGATATCCTACCTCGTTGGCAATTTGACCTACGATCAATTTCTCACACGAATTCCAAGATAGTCTTTCTTTCTGAATTCGATCTACGAGTACCTAAAACAAGAAACACAGATAATTTAATTATCTGTCCAAGAATTCGGTAATCGAATTACGGTAAACTCAACTAATTAGTATGCCATTGAATTTTTAAAATTTAGAATGATATTTTATTTTAACACCGTAATTTTAAAATAGCAATTTTAACACAAATATCCAAAATATATATATATTTTTAAAATTTTCGACATGACCTGCCCTAAATATAGGCTTCCCCAAAAGCTCCAAAATGCTCAACCTGCAAAAAAATTTTCCAATTCCCAGAACAGTTCAAAATACAAATTTCAAATCAAATTAAATTGAAAATCTAAAAATCATTATTATTATCATTATTATTATTATTGCTTACTATTATTATTAGTATTATTATATATATATGTTTATACTATTACACACACGCACACAGATATACATTTTATAATATATATATATACATATACACTTTTTTTTCTTTTTGCTGGTGAAGGAAGGCCGGCCGGAAGGAACTCACGGCGGCAGGGGCGGCGGCGGCTGGTGGCGTCGGGCACGGCGGTCGGCAGCGCGGCAAGGAGCAACTGGTGAGGCACGGGGATGAGGAAGGCGGCGAAGGCCTGGGACTGCTCGGGTCCGGCGTTGGCGGCGGCTGGCCGTGGTGTTCGGCGTGGCTCCGTTTGGTGAACGGCGGCGAGGGCATGGGCTAGTGGTAGGCTTCAATTGGCGATCGGCGGTTGGGAGTTCTGTTGGGCTCGATCGGCGTCGGGTGGTGGCGAGGAAGGCGAGGCGCGGCTGGTTCGAGTTCGGCGGCTTGGCGGGGACGGTCGGTCGACTGTGGCGTCGTGAGGGGACACCGGCGATCGGGTTTGGCGAGGCGGTGGATCGACTAGCTCGGTGGTGGCAGCGAGGAAGGAGGGGTAGTGCGTTTGGTCAGCTGGGCTTGGCGGTGGCTTCCGGTGGAGTTCGGCCGAAAAAAAAAAAGAGGAGAAGGAAAAGAAAGATGGGGAGGGGAAGAGAGAATCGGCGAGGGGAAGAAGAAGAGAAAAGAAAAGGAAGAAATAAAGAGCGTGAGGGAGAGAGGTGTGAGAGAGAGAGGCGAGAAGCAGAGGAAGAAGAAGAAAAAGAAGAGAAGAGAAAAAAAAAACAAGGGTGAGAGAGGGAGAAAGAGAATCGGTGGAGGGGGGAGCTTTTTTTTTTAAAAAAAAAAAGAGGGAACAGCGGGAGATGGGATGCTGGCTAGGGAGAAGAAAAATAAAGAGAGAGGGGGGTGAGAGCTCGGCGGAAAAAAAAGAAATGAGGGAGTGGTCGGTAGGAAAAAAAACAGAGGGAGAGTGAGGCGGTGGAAAGTCGGTAAAAAAAGAAAGAAAAAGAAAAATGAGAGAGAAGATATTAAGAAGAGAAGGGGGGGTTTCCGGAAAAATCCGGAAGGAAAAAAAAGAAAAAATAAATAAATGAAAAAATATTTAAAAAAATTTTGATTAGGTAAAAATTGTTAAAATTTTAAAATTGGTAAAAATGTTTTAAATATCCTCAAATTAATATTTAATACCCCAAAAATTTAAAATTGAATTCCCATGAAAATAAGAAAAATTTTATTTGCACACTAACAATTTGAGTTTATACATTCACACGCGAAATTTTAAATTCAAAAATTTCGCAGCGTGACAACTGGATTGTGTTAAGAAATGCCCTAAGCATTAAAGACATTTTGATGTATTTATTTTGAATTGGATAATAAAATTACATTGCTATCTGTCCTCGTTTTATTTACATGTTAAAGTAAATGCAAGCAAATATGGCTCCCTGACTGCTTGTGTTAAACTGTTAGAATGTTGCATGCAATGGACATTTGTATGCGAGAAGACAATGTTCTAAAGTAAGCGGTCTAAACTATGGTCTGTAGTCTATGGGGTTAGACCGAGCATCTAACTCATGTTAAGACTATTATGTTGTCTAAAGCCTTGGAGAAGACGGTTTGTCTTGACTGTCTAGAGCATAGACTCCCAAGTAGAGACATAGATATGTTGCTTGGTGGTGACATATTAGACCGGGACTAAAGCGTGATTGATCTACGAAGTCCGTTTTGAGTGGATCGATCTGCTTTTGATGTTCATTGTGCAGTAACCTTAATCCTGAGTAGATGGACAGCTTCATGTATATGACTTGTGTACTTTGATGTTCCAATGGCTAAAGCGTCTCAGAGGTAGTAAGCTTATAGACTGATTCGTTGGGTGCATGACTTGTATACGATGAAGGGTTCGTTTACAGATATCGGAATCATAATTCTAATAAGGAGTTAAGGTTATCCTCTGAAAGGCATTATACTGAATGTGAAAATGGATAAGGCCTTAGGTCGTCTGCTGGGCGGATGACTTCTTATTCACATATGGTGAATAATCATTTTCTTTATTCAATAATATAATGGAACTTTAAGATAGCCTGATCAGTAGGATTAAACGAACTTTGGCCTAAGGCTGATCATGGATATCATATGAGGGTTCTGCATACATGACAAGGTCATTGGACGATAGCTTGTCACAGGCTTACGTAATACGGTATATAGTTGGGAGTTCAGTTTCAGGTTTATAATGGTGTGACTCTGAAATTAGTGATCATATGATTGAGTTGTTTGGTAAAGAATGATGATCATATGGAATCACGGAAGCCTGATTATATATGTCCAATTGGTCCCTTTACTAGCTCAATATAATTCCTTAAAGTTTGGCAAATTGATTTGTGTATGCTATTGGCTAGTCGATTATGCATGGATGGTGTTGACATAGGATTAGGATGGTAGACAAGATTCTCTCCGGTTGAATTCAGATTTTGTTTTGGATAATAGAGTACACAATTATTCGAACTCCAAATAAAATTGCCATGATTTTATTTGAGATTGGATTGGAGTTGTAGAAAGTTATCCATGAGAACAAGAATTTGAAAAATAACTGTTTTGTGGATTTTGAAATTTGAAATTTGAATTTTGAATTTTGAATTTTGAATTTGAAATTTAAATTTGAAATTCGAATTTGAAATTCGAATTTGAAATTTGAATTTGAAATTTAAATTTGAATTTTGAATTTTGAATTTTGAATTTGAAATTTGAAATTCAAATTTTGAATCACAGTCCAAGTAGGATTCAAATTTCTTCTGATAAATCCACAAAGAATGAAATTCGAATTTGAGTTGGATATGGAGAGGAAAATCTTGTTAGAATCCTACTTGAATTTTGAATCTAAATCCTAACAATAATGGACGAAAATTTTGAGGATTATCCTCATGGAATTTTCAGATTTTTTGTGGATAAGGTTCAAGAAAAAATTCAAGTTTCAATCCCAGTTGAATTTGGATTCTCTCCTCCCTGATAATGGCCGAATTTTTTGAGTGAATCTCCTAGAAGATTTTCGGTTATTTTGGATAACGATGAGATAAGATTCAAGTTTGAAAATCCTAATGGAATTTTGATTCTTCCCTTATCCAAAAGTGGCCGAAATATTTGTTGGGATTTTCCCCTTGGATTTTCGGATTTTTTGGTTGTTAAAGGGAGATAAAATTCATGTTAAAATCTTATTTAGATTTGAATTGGATAATCCTAAAGATGGCTGAAATTTTGTTGGGATTTTCCCCTTGGATAATTTTGGATTTTATGTTGTGGATAAGGGAGAAAATCTTCTCCTAATCCAATTCGAATTCAGAGAATCACCTCATGCAGGTCTATAAATAGAGGTCCTGTCACTCCAGTTCTCTCATACCACAGACTCTCAGGTGAGCAGGCTTATTGTTGCATAACTCACCGTGACAATAAGTTCTTTAGAGATCTGGGTGGTCGGAAGACTAGCGGTGCTGGCATACCGATCGAGGTTCAGAGTGCCTACGCACTCAGCCATTCGGGAATTGTAGAATAGTAGAGAAGGCTAGTTAGTTGAAGCCCTCCGGTCATTCTCCTCCTGGAAGATTGGCGTCCTTGAGGTACGAGTTTAAATTGTTATTGGTTTATTGTATATGGCATAATGAGATATTTAACGATCTTGAAAAATTTTTATTGTTCCGCTACGCCACTCTGATACGTTTTTACCAATTTATTTCCTACAGATTGAAGCTAATGTACTACTGTAGCAGCACTATAGCAAGCATGCGCCGAACACTGTAGCACTGTAGCAAGTTTGAAAATTTGTGTTGTGTAGTACCGAATACTGTAGCATGTTTGAAAATTTGTGTTGTTTGGGCACAGAATACTGTAACAGGTTTGAAAAGTTGTGTGAAAGTTAGGTGGAATAGTGTAAATTTATTCTTATAAAATGGGGCATTCTTGGAGAGTTTTTTTTTTTTTTTGGGGGGGGGGGGGGGGGGGGTGGGATACATTTTGTCTCTCTCATTTTTGCCTTGCTTTCATTCTTTTGTTTTCTCTTTAGAATTTTGTGAGAATGTTTTACAAGTTAGGCTAGACTTCTTGGGTGAGGCAAGAGATGATCCTATATGTGTAGTGAGCTTATTTGGGTTTTGATTCTCTATGATTTATAATGTTTATACATTTGAGTAAATAATTTTCTTTCATCTCATTTATTTCTCACATCAATATATTTTGTTGACAACTTTTATATAAATTCAGTCAAGCTTTTTTTATGTAATTGTTGTATAATATAATATATTGATAAATATAGTTTTATAAGTAGTCTTTTACTGCATTATCACCGGTGGTATATTGTTGATTTTAGATTTCTTATAAGACAATATTTTCTAACACTTAATGTAAGAATTTTATTTACTCAAATACATATAATTCACAAGTTCTTCAAATCTTATCTTCCGATTGATTGTTTGGAATGTGAAACTTTCAATTGTGTCAATTTGGGAATCAAAATTTAAATAGGTGAATGAAGCATATATGGGATTGTCGATGTCTTATCATTTTTAATTATTGAATTTTCTCTACTGTAAATTGCATTATCTTTCAATCAAATTGCTCTAAAATCACAAAAACACATTCTTTCTTTTCTTGTTTGATTGCGTATCTCTCTAACACTTATGTTCTACTAATCTTTTTTGTTTGTTTTTATCACCTTCTCGTGGAATCGGCCATCCTAATTGTACTATAACTGACCGCTTTGTTTTGTAACAATTTGGGTGTAATCAAATTTTGGCACCGTTGCCGAGGAGATGTTTTAAGCAAGATTGATTAGTAGATTTTAAGACAAAAGAGGCACTTTTATTTATTTTATCTATTTTACCTTTTTATTTTCTTGTTCTTACAAAAAAAAAAAAGAGAAAAATTAACAACTAGTTTTAATTTTTAGATTAGTTTTTAGGTTACCAATTTTAATTAGGTCTCATAATTTGTATAACTGTAGGATTTAGAGTAATGTTAACTTAGGGTACTAATATTTAACATTTAACATTTCATAAAACATGTCATAAAATTTAATAAAATTTTCAAACAATTGTGTGGAATCGTTGAAAAGTACAAACTAATGGAGTTCTGTCTAGGAGGCTGAGTTTTGTTAGCATTTTACGCCACCAGTCTTTCCTGGAAACGTTGCTCTGTCTAGGAGGTTGATTTTGAAGGAGGTCTCGCCCCACCAATCTTTCCTGGGAGCACTCTTAGAGGTTACAATTTGCAGTTTTACATTATTATTGTTTTTGTAAAAAATAAATTTCCTTGTTTTTAAAAAAAATAAAAAATAAAAAAAAATAAAAAAAATAAAAGAGGTCAATTGGAACATGGGAAGAAGATGATAACTGCGTTTTCCAACAAGTCTTTCCCACAATATAAGACTAATGTTTTAAAGTGACAGATCTCGACCTTCATCCAAAAGGATAATGAAATTTTCTATCTAACTTGGGAACGATTCAAAAAGCTGTTAAATCAGTGTCCTCACCAGGGTTACGAGAGCTAGCGTCTCGTCAGCTATTTCTACATAAGGACTCACAATTCAAGAGCGCCAGTTTGTAGAGATAATGTGCAATGGAGAGTTTTTCCAAAAAGATCCTGAAAAAGCTTTTGAGTATCTCAACGAGCTAGCCGAGAAATCCTACACTTGGACTAGACAAAGGGCTACTAACAGCAATAGTCGGTCTCAACCTATTGGAATCTACAAACTAAGGGAAGAGGACAACCTCAAGGCCAAATCGAGTCTTTGACCTGACAAATTGAGGCCCTTAAATCCAAAGAAAAAAGAATCCACACAGTCACAAGGGCAGAATCACAAGAGCCAAGCTTCCTTGGTAGAGGGATAGGACATCTAGCTAACGATTGCCTCACTTACAGTGAAACGAGGAGAGTTTACGAAGAGTAATGTAACAACTTAGAGGCGTACAATAACCTTTTCTCTAACACGTACAGTGCTAGTTGAAAGAACCATCTGAATTCCAGTTGGAGAGATTCTAATGGAGAACTATGGAGAATTAAGCAACAACCACAACCACCAAAGGTGTATTCTGCACCTCAGTACCATGTACAACCATCAACGAGTTCTTTCGAGAATACTGGGCAGGCTTTCATGGAGATGCAGAATAAGATGAATGAAGAGTTTAAATCTCTTTTTACACAAATAATGGAAGAAAGAAAAGAGATAAAGAACCAGATCTCGAAGCTGACTGAAGTTATAATTGTTTTTGTTGAAAAACATGACAAATTCCCTTCACAAGCTCAATCTAACCAAAAAAGGCAACAAATGGCATAAACCTTTAACTTTGAAGATCATAACATCAAAGAGAAGAAAGCCATCATCACTCTTAGAGATAAGATTTTAGATAATCCATCAATAACTATAGTCACTTCAATTAGTCAAGAAGTTACCTCCAAGAAAAAGCCAACCAATCTTTCGGTTAAATTGCCTTTTCACCAAGATCTTCAACCTATTGGGAAAGTGCTAGAATATCAAGATCCCATGTGGCCAACTCCTTCGAAACCATCAATAGCATTAATCCTTGTAGTTCACAAAGCAAAATATTCGAAATCAATTTTTGTTGGATATACGTGCCGAATTGCTCTACATTCAGCCAAGCTTGAGAGCATCATTAATAAAGACCCGTATGTGGTGTTGCATGACACCTATTATGAGCAGAAGCCGCTTTTTGATAAAATGTGTTTTGAAGTCAAGTCGATGACTATAAATCAAGCGTTTTTTGGGAGGCAACCCAAACTGTCTTTTCTTTATTTTTTCTTAATTTTATTTTCTTTATGTGTTTGTTCTCTATTTTATTTTCACATATATTTTTAACTTTCTTAGTTTTAGATATGGAAGGCGCTCTATTAAAACTCTATAATAGGTTTCCTTTTCTTCTTCAAAATGCATTACTGAAGATATATAGATGCAGATTAGAAAGGATGAAGCTGCTCATGTATTTTGGCATACCAAAATATCTACATTGGATTATTGAGGCTAAGGTACGCTTATCAGGTGAATTTTCTAATTCATTTGACAACATATGCCAGGAATGGAAAAAGTACTTTTGCCAAGAGAAAAAGAGTAAAGAGAATGGGAGTCTGTTTTAGATGTGCGAGATGGAACTGTGACAACCAAGAAATTTCACCATTCTCAAAAAATAGGTACATTGAATGTACATTATGATTTTTGGGTATAAAATGTGAAATGAATGATTTAATATTATTTAGAATGTGATAAAATGTTCTGACAATGTTAAAGGTGAGAAATTCAGTTGTGGAAAAATTTCACAGAACCGAAACAGGAAAAAAAGGTGCCATTTCGGTATCGAGAGCCCTAGAATGTGACTTGTGGTAAGACAAGTCCATCAAAAGAGAAAGAGTTACGATAGTGATGTAATATGTGTGCGTGTGTGTGTTACACGCAGTATCAAGAAGTTGGTCAAGATGACCTTTTCTTGATATAAAACTGATATATTTAGAATCAGTATGCTCAAAATAGTCATTGACCATAAAATGCAATTTTTGACCGAGGAACATGCAGTATCAAGAAATTGGTCAAGAAGATATTTTCTTGATATAAAACTGATATATTTGTAATCAGAATGCTCAAATTAGTCATTTGAGCACAAAAAGTAATTTTTGATCAGGAAACATGCAGTACCAGAAAATTAGTCGAGATGACCTTGAATGAAATTGAAACTGATAAATTTGGGTTCAGCACGCCCAAATTAGTCAGTATAGCCTATCAACATGCTCAAATTAGTTAATTGAGCACAAAAGGTAATTTTTGACCGGAAATATGAAGTATCGGAAAACTGGTCAAGATGACCTCAAATGAAAATAAAACTGATATATTTGGGTTCAGCACGCCCAAATTAGTCAGGATAGTTCATGTTGAAATTTTAGACAAAAAAAGTATAAAAGGAGCAGAAAAGGTCGAATTTGCAAGAAAGGCCCTCATAATTTCCTTATCTCCTTTTTCTCCCCATACTACCCGAAAATGAACAGCCACCGAAAATGGTGTCTGTTTTCGACACCGCCGGTCTCGTTGGAAAGCTCTCAACGAGCTGAGTCCAACGGTGGGTCGAGTCAATGGAACGGCCGCCGGAGCACGCCATACGCGCCGCCTAAAGCTACCAGTGGCCGAAATTTTTGAACAGCCGTATCTCCACTATCCGACGTCCAAATGCCATGATTCCAGTCCCAATGGATTCGTGGTGAAGAGTAGAACAAAACTCAGGCCTCATTTCAGCTCAACAACTGCCGACTCACGCGTGGAATCCACCGATTCCGGTGAAGTTAAGCCACACAACCGGTCCCAAAATACTCAGAGTAGCATGGGAAACAAAAGCCCCAAGTCAATTTTAGACAACAAAGCCGACACGACGGACATCGAACATCGCCATCGCCGTCCAATTTTTGAGGCCTAATTTCCAGCGATAGGAGCTTCGATTGGTGAAATTGACACCACCAATAGGTTTCTCTCGTTGAGCTCTTCAAGATGGTGGCGGCCTTTTTCATCACTGCCGCCAGTCAACGACCGGTCAACGGCGGTCAACACCGGTCAACGGCGATCTGGTGACCAAAAATTGAAGAATGGCCCGTTGGCCTATTTTCGACATTCCAGACACGTCTGCAGCGTCAGAATTGCAAGACGAAATTTCAAACGTAAAAAATGAAGAAACAAAGTTTGTACGCGCGAGACCGAACAGTTCGTTCGATCACCAATGGGACGATTACGGTAGTGATTTCAGTCCTTCATTCCTTAAATTATGTTTTGAAATGATTATATACTAATTATGTATCTTGGTATGTGAGATTATAAGAAAAATAAATGAAAATGATGGAAAAAAAAGGGTGTGGGAATGTGAAGATTTTTACGTAAAAATTAAGTTTTACGTAAAAATATAGACCTCTAGTATAGTACATGGTAGAATAGAATTTGATTAGATGGTTTTGAAGCGTTTTCTAAACGCTAGGAACCCAAAAATTAAGCGAAAATACTGTCGAAATTTCTAAAACAGCACGAAGGTTATTTTAGGAAACGAGGGGTAAAAATGTGGTCGAAATGGAAACCCGAGCCCCCTCGGTGACCTAGGGTCGAGATAGTACTGTCCGAGGGTCGGTGAATAGTAAACTAAGAAATTGTGACAAATAATGCAGTAAAAATTTAGTAAAGCCTAAAAAACATTATTTTATGATTTTAGGCTTATAAAATCCCGTTAAAACATCAAAGTGAAAAAGTTACGGTTCTAGGACCCGCCAGGTGTAAAATGGTCATTTTGACCAAAAATTTTTGTAATGCTCGGAAAGGACCGTGAGTGCCTCAGAATAGTTAATGTAAAGCCCCGTGCCCTCAGCGGCCCGGACCGTCACTATAAACTCTATTACTTGCTTCTTTAGCTTTTACTTATACTTCCTCTTTAAAACCGATACTTAAACTTGCTGAATTTAATAGTATAAATTTAGAGGGATTTTTTTTTAATATACGCGTACGTATTTACTATTCACATACGTATTTACTATTCACGTACGTATACTATTAAAATGCGGAATTTGAAAAACATAAGGATTTCAATTATACATACACACTTATATACTTGTTTATCTGATTAATATTCACCAGATACTATTTAAATATACTATTCATATATATACTATTTACTGTTCCAAAATACCAATTAATCTTTACTATTCAAAATACTATTTAGCTGTCACCGTTCAAAATACTATTTACTCATACTGTGTGGAAGAATACTCGCGGTGTATCCATAACCTCATCCTCACATCCACCTCCGCCGCCATCATCGCCCCTTGGTGTTTGCGCTATAGGAAGCTTACCTACAGCATGAACACACTCCGTGAGCTTTACGCCCAGTAAGTACAACATGTTAACCGCAAAACATGTTTAAAATATAGCACATACTTAAAATCCTAAGCATGACATATATCACTTAATAAATCACATACCATTTAAGCATATCACATATCAGCTCACATATCATGTCATCACATAACATGTCATAACACTGAATATAAAACTTCACATACTTTATGCATGACAGAAGTATCGTGTATGTATGCACTCTACTGAAAAAGAAAACATAGCGAACTATAACTAATGCATGGTCCGGTTATGTTCATTTATGCTTCAAACTTCTCTTTTCTTTTCTTGTCTATTTAGGGCTCATGTGTCAGTACTGTGTGTGCGCAAACCAACGATAACGCCCGAGGTCAACTAATGCCGATGAGCCATCAACTGATGCTCAACTTTTGGCCTTAACTTTCTTTAACTGGAAACCCCTTCGACTGAAGGAGCCAGTACGACACACCTATTTATTTCCATCTTGTTTAACTGTTCTAGCCATACGCTTCTCTAAGCTGTCCCCAATCCTACGCGGTAGGGATCTATGGCTTCTAACTTGTTTTTTCATCAATCTACTCGATTGTGAAACTATATGCTCTTATGTATGCTATGCAGTATCGTGTGCAAGATAATACTTAAAGTACTGGAAAAGCATCATTTTAAATTCATTTTATCCATGCTGTAGGCGGAGTTGTACTTACTTGTCATCAGACAGTTTATACTCTTGCCTTCGTCACAATACAGGTACCTCCCTGTAATCATAATACATTTCGTTAACATTTACTCTTAGGTCACTGTGGTCATTAGTGACTAATAAAACTCTATCGTTAGTGATACCGATCCTTATCGGTACTAATTGCACTCTTCTTAAGAATTTGATTTTCTAATCATTGTTAATTAATTTATTTACCTAATAAATTAATTAACATCGCTCTTAGGTCACTCTATCGTTAGGAATTAATAAACTTATCGTTGTGTGGTACCGATGCCTATCGGTACCCAACTGCTCTACTTTGGGAAATTTGATATCTAATTTTTAATCGTGCTTGATTAATTTGTCTACTTGACAAATTAATCACTGTCTCTCACTATCCCATTCCGACTTGGTCCTTGATTGGCTAACCGACCAATCAATTGACTGAATACCTCTCGTATGACCATTTAGCCTGTCGGGTTACCGTTACCGATGTAATCGCCCCAAATTTTATACTTAGATCACACCCATCCCTCGGGTGGCATTATTCCGATCTAAGGGTCGTTTTCTTACATTTCGAGATTTCTAATTGGGCGGTTCACTAATCCTGTAAACGTCCGTCCTTCTTTCCCGGACCTAGGTCATCGAGGGGGCTCGGGTTCCCATGCCGATCACATTTTCACCCTTCGTTTCCTAAAATACCCCTTTGTGCCGTTTTAGAAATTTCGGTAGCATTTCCGCTTAATTTTTTAGTTTCCGGCGTTTAGGAAACGCCTCAAAACCATCTAACTTATTCTAACTTGCCACGTACTAAACCAGAGGCCTAATTTTTACGTAAAAGCTCCGCTTTTTACGTAAAAATATTCACATTTCCTCACATTCTCTTTTTTGACATTTCATCCCTTTTTCTTACAATTCCTCAAGTCAATAAACCATAATTCATACATAATTATTTCTAATAATAAATTGAGGAATCAAGGGATCAAAACCACTACCAAAATCGTTCCCGTCGGCGGTCGGGTGTACCGTTCGATCTCGATCGCACAATCTTTGAATCATCGTTCTCCACTTTTGAAACTCCGGTTTGCAAATTTGATGCCGCGGATATGTCCGGAACGTCAAAAATAGGCCAACGGGCCATTCTTCAATTTTCAGTCTCCGGGTCGTCGTTGACCGGCCGTTGACCACGGCGGCGATGGGAGTGGCGACCACCATCTTGAAGAGCTCAACGAGAGGAACCCATTGGTGGTGTCAATTTCACCAATCGAGGCTCCTATCACCGGAAATCGGCCCTCGAAAAGTCGGCGACGGCGGCGGTGTTGGATCTTCATTTTCCGGCGTTGTTGCCCAAAATTGATTTGGGGCTTTTGATCTATGTGTTGTTCTGAGCATTTTGATACCGACCTTGCAACTCAAGTCCGCCGGAATAGCGAGATTCGACGGTGGCGACGGTGACGGCGACGGTGACGGCGGCGACGGCGAACCTTGGGTGGCGCGATCCGGCGGCTGTTGACGTGAAATGAAGCTTGGGTTTTGTTCTACTCTTCACCACGAATCCATTGGGACCAGAATCGTGGCATTTGGACGTCGGACGGTGGAGAAATCACGGTTTGAAAAATTCGGCCACCGGTGACTTTAGGCGGCGCGTGCGGCGTTCTCCGACGTCGGTTCCGTCGACTCGGCACACCGTTGGACTCAGCTCATCGAGAGCTTTCCAATGGTGCCGGCGGTGTCAAAAACGGACGCTGGATTCGATGGTCGGTCACTGTTCATCTTCGTGTGGTGTGAGGGAAAAAAAGATAAGAAAAAAAATAATGGGGGCCCTTTTTACAAAAATCTAAAAATTTTGACCCCTTTATACTAATTTTTTGAAAAATTTTAAAATAGGTTATACTGACTAATTTGGGCGTGCTGAACCCAAATATATCAGTTTTATATCAAGAAAAGGTCATCTTGACCAATTTCTTGATACTGTGGTTAGGCCTACACTATGTTGACACTACGCACGCATAACGAGGCGTTTTCGCGTGAAATTTTAAACACAGTCTCCCTTGACTAATTTGGACGTGCTGATTTCAAATTTATCAATTTTACATCCATCTGAGGTCTTCTAGACCAGTTTTCAGGATCTATATGACCCCATCTCGAAAAACGTGTCAGGTGCCTGATTGACTAATTTGGGCGTCTTGAGTCTAAATATATCAGTTTCGGAGGGAGAAAATGTCGTCTTGACCCTTATCCCGATACTGCGTTTCTTTTAAACAAAATCTACATTTTGTGCTCACTTGACCAGATTGAACCTGCTGACTATTAATATGTCAATTTTATGCCAGACTAAGGCCGTCTTGGCCACTAATCTGACACTGCGTTTCTCACTATTCACTAATCACTAATCACTGTTCACTTTTCACTATCTGACTGACTAATCTGAGCGTTCTGACTTTGATTTTGTCAGTCTATGGGCGAGAAGAGGTCATCTAGACCGCTTTTCTCGATACTGTACATCTATTAGGGCAATTATCACTACTGCGCTCAGATGACCAGTCTGAGCGTACTGATGACTAGCTCATCAGTTCTGTATCATGAAATGGTCGTCTAGATCGGTTTCTTGATATTGCGTGTCTGAACGCATACTCACATAATAGGGTGGACCGATTTCACTGTAGGTTGCCCCTTTCACTGCATGAATAGTAATTAAACGTTACTGTTCCCATTTAATTCATTCAACTGAAAAGCACACTGTGTTTATTAACTTAATTACATCATTACATAGTAATTAATTTTCATAATTCATGAGAGTCATTACAGTGGCTCTCGGCTCATTACACAGTGTTCTACACGGACTCTTACGCGTGCGTGTGCAACGCAACACGGGCGTATACATTTCAGACACAGGCATGTACTAGTTGAGACTACTCAACACGACCATGTCTTTGAAATACATTCATCTATCTGAGCGGTACACAGCCTCTTACACGATCGTGTACTTGACCGTGTTACACTACACGACTATGTACACTCACACGGCTATTAATAGATACACAGTCCGAATGGCACACGGTCACTTACACGGCTGTGTACCTGGCCGTGTTACTTAAATTGTACTAAAAGACATTAATTTATGTCCATTTTATTCCTTAATGACTTATTACATGGTAAGTAGGTGTCATGAAAATGACGGTCATTACAGTTAAAATAATATTCAAAGGGCTAAAGTTAGGCTTTAAACTAACAAAAAGTGGGTTTACGGTGAGAAAAGTGAGCTAGGGCGAAAATGGTAATTTTGCCAAAAGTTTGGAAAAGGGCTGTTAAGGCTAGAAATGGTGTCCTAAGGCCATGATTGAGAGTTTAAAGGCCCGGTTCAAGAATTAAGAAGGGAAAAAGTGAGAAAATTCCGTTAGGGGTAAAATGGTATTTTTGTCAAAAGTTAGCAGAAAAGTGGAAAATGAGATATTAGACCCCTAATTCATGATTAGGAAATAAAACGTATAATTTTTACGTTTTGTTTAGTTTTATGTATGAAATGGGATTGAAAATAACCATTGATTTTTCGATTGTAGGAATCCGATCTAGACGCAACGAAGGAACGTCTGTGGACCCGAGAAAGGAGATATGCGTAAGAGTATCAGTAAGTTCAAATATTGCATTGTCTGCAACATGAACGACTATTATGTCTTTGCATGATGTGTTATAAGTTCAAATATTACATTGACTGCAACATGAATAGGCTATTATGTCTAAGTGTTATGTGTGGTAAGTTTAGACATTTAATTGTCTGTAACATGAAATATTGTGATATTTGATTTTGTACTAGTTGTACATTAGTTGTAAGTCCTACGGGCAATAGGGTATAGTAAGACTAACCCGCCTAATGAATTGAAAATTAATAAGTGTACTACGGGTACACTATGGAAAAAGTATGACTAAAATTAAGACATACTTTTAAAGGGAAAACGTGTAAGACCTACGGGCAACAGAGGCTACTAACCTTGAGATGACGATTAATGTCACTTGGTTAGAATTGTAATTGAAAGATGGTAAAGAAACCACTTTTGGCGTACCGCCCCTCCAACAAGAGTGGTGGAGGTTACAGGTGCTTCGGGGATATAATGACCGCTTCGGGCGATGATAAGACTAGAGAGGAAGGAGCCTTAGGGTCACTCCCAATGCCCTCCCGGTCAGAGCGCATATGATATCGGTACAGGGCCAAAAGAACCCAAATTAGAATATAAGCAAAGATAATAGATAAAATGTTATGAAAGCGATAACTGAGAATAATTGAGCACAACCGACACTAACACGAAGTGTAGTGGACTCGGTTAGGGTGACGTGAATAGTAACCGATTAGGATCAAAGTTACTATTTATCTGTCAAAGGTCAAAGTTACTATTCATCGATCAAAAATTAAAGTTACTATTCATAAATGAATAGTATTGTTCCTATTATTATTTATGGTTATTGATGCCACAGCTTGGTATCAGAGGTCAATGTTCGGTACTATATAGTATGAGTATTTTATATGTATGAATATTACTGTTATAGTATATGATACTAGTATGCGATATATTGTGAATAAGCTTATGAAATGTAAGTAATTTGAGGCATATATGATATCAAATATGTTTATGATGGGCAAGTAAGTATCAAGTATACTTACTATGTTACATATGAATGTTTAAAAGCAATGAATGGTGTATACCATATGTTTTGTTAATGCTCTGATGCCATAATTGAGGACAGAGTTATGTTATATGTTATGACTACTCTGATGCCATAGCTGGTATCAGATATGCTCGTTACTATATGGTAAGAGTTTTTATATATCATGTATTTATATTTTAACTTACTGAACTTTAGCTTATGAGTTTGTTCATGTTGCAAGTAAGAAACCTGTATCTCAGCAGTAGAGAGCAATGGATGATGGCGGGATTTGCATGCGCCAATGGATATAGGGAATCCACTATGGATATGGTCCTACTACCAGTCTTCCGCTAAGCGAATTGAAAGAAAAGATTTGAAGAAAAGAGAAATGATGTATTTGATGTGCAAATTTGAAATAAAATATTTCTGTAAGTTATGCTTTACAGAAATATTTTGTGAAAGAAAAATTATGTATTTTGAGAAATTATGTATTTATGCAAAATGAAGAAAAATATTTTAAGAAGAAAAAAAATTTGCCCTAGAATATCGAAAGTTTAAAAATAAGAGAAGGTTTAACGATGACTTGACGAGGTGCACGGTCCGTCTCAATCGACAGCGGAGTCAGATCGCGACGGTTAGGCGTGGCCGAGGTCGAGGGCGCCACAGGTGGTATCAGAGCAAGTTAAAAGTAAGTTACCGACGACCCATAAGGCGACGGTCTATCGCATTCAGCTTCAGAGCTCGACCGTGATGGTGCTATCTGGCCTCGACGAAGGGCGGGCCGTCACAGGAACTGTAATAAACGATGTAAAAACATACGAATGACCTCCATAAATCGAGATGACAAAATTCAGTTCATAAAGGATGGTTTGAGTAAAGAGTGATTGGATGATATCTTTTTGTCTCTTGATTTACATCCGAGTGGACAAGTTCAATGTATCATTCTTGACCTATGGAGTTTATTCGTGGATGAACGGAAGTGCCACAGTCTAGGAAATCTAACGTTAAAAGACCCTATTTGCCAGTTTATAAGAAAACTGGATGGGAAGCTCATCCTTAACTCATAGAAGGTGTTTAAGTCATTATTAGATGTAAAACCAGAGGAAGATATAAGCCATAATCACAACTACTATATAAATCTTGCTTTTTCTCATATTTCACTCTAATCATTATTATTATTATTTTGCATCGAGTTTGCATTTTTGACGTTTTCTTTGCATCAAGTCTATATTTTTGTCTTTTTCTTCTTTTTTTTTTTTTTATCAAGTGTATTTTTGACTTTTTCTTTTTGCATCGAGTGTGCATTTTTGACCTTTTCTTTGCATTAAGTGTGTATTTTTATCTTTTTCTTCTTTTCGCATCGAGTGTGTATTTTTGACTTTTTCTTTTCACATCAAGTATGTATTTTTGTCTTTTTCTTTTTATTTTTCAAAGTTTTCTGACAAACAGCCAATATAACCCCTGATAGATTTAACTCAGCATCGTCTTTCCTCACCTTATAAATATGCATGCATTTTCACCATTTTCATTATTTTCATCACATATATATCCATTTGTAAGGTTAGAAAGAAGTGAGTTGAGATGGAAAGTCCTTTAGTTCGTAAATTAAAACTATTTGTATTTTCAGTGGGACTAGTTTGGGAAAAGATAAAGAATTTTTGAAAGCAGCAAATAACCTTGGTAGGGTGTTAGCCGTTAGACAAATTAATCTAATATATGGGGGAAGAAGTCTTTGGTTAATGGGTTGTGTGTCATCCAGTGCATATGTGGGGGCAGTAAAGTCTTAGGTATCATTCTTAGTGCTTTAGCTGACAAAAAAATCACCAATTATACTCTAGGTAATGAGTTAAAGATCTCATCCATGCATGAGAGAATAAGTAATATGATGTGTAATACAGATGCCTTTATTGCTTTACCTAGTGGTTTAGGAACTCTGGAAGAGATTTTCAACACTGCCTCTTGGGTCCAACTTAATCTTTATTAAAAGCCGTTAGGATTGTTAAATGTTAATGGTTTTTATGATGGTTTGTTATCTTTTCTAGATTATGCTGTGGAACAGGAATTTATTATACCATCGACTCGGAAAATTTTAGTATCAGCTCCAACTGCTGATCAGCTAATTGACCAACTATAGATCTTTATGCCTGAACCTGACCCATTAATGTCACAAGTAGTATGGTCAACTATGGACAACAAAAGCAGTAAGAAGTGAGGGTTGGATCTGACGCTACGGTTGTAACATTCCTTAACTTGTTGGTTTTTCTCGTAACATTGGAATTTTTTTTTTAATTTCAGTTTGTCAATTTTTGCTTTCAATAACACTAGATCAGGTGAAACTGTTCATTCTTTACTTATCTACATTAGACATTAGGGACAATGTCTCAATTAGGTTGTGAGGAGGGAATAGTTTTGTCTTTTTGAATATTTGTTTAGTTTCTTGTGTTAAAAAAAAAAAATTTGCCTTGCCACTAGATTCATTATTTATAAGTGTTAGGAAATGCCCTAAGCATTAGAGACATTTTGATATATTTATTTTGAACTGGATAATAAAATTATATATAAAGGTTATTCATTACATTGCTATCTGTCCTCGTTTTATTTACATGTTAATGTAAATGTAAGCAAATATGGCTCCCTGACTGCTTGTGTTAAACTGTTAGAACGTTGCATGAAATGGACTTTTGTATGCGAGAAGACAATGTTCTAAAGTTAGCGGTCTAAACTGTGGTCTGTAGTTTATGGGGTTAGACCGAGCATCTAACTTATGTTAAGACTATTATGTTATCTAAAGCCTTAGAGGGGACGGTTTGTCTTGACTGTCTGGAGCATAGACTCCCAAGTAGAGACATAGATATGTTGCTTGGTGGTGACATATTAGATCGGGACTAAAGCGTGATTGATCTACGAAGTCAGCTTTGAGTGGATCGATCTGCATTTGACGTTCATTATGCAGTAACCTTAATCCTGAGTAAAAGGACAGCTTCATGTATATGACTTGTGTACTTTGATGTTCCAATGGCTAAAGCGTCTCAGAGGTAGTAAGCTTATAGACCAGTTCGTTGGGTGAATGACTTGTATGTGATGAAGGGTTTGTTTACAGATATCGGAATCATAGTTCTAATGAGGAATTAAGGGTATCCTCTTAAAGGCATTATACTGAATGTGAAAATGGACAAGGCCTTGGGTCGTCTGCTGGGCGGATGTCTTCTTATTCACATATGGTGAATAATCATTTTCTTAATTCGGTAGTATAATGAAACTTTAAGATAGTCTGATTAGTAAGATTAAACGGACTTTGGCCTAAGGCTGATCATGGATATCGTATGAGGGTTCTACATACATGACCAGGTCATTGGACGATAGCTTGTCACAGGCTTACGTAATACGGTATATAATTGGGAGTTCAGTTTCAGGTTTATAGTGGTGTGACTCTGAAATTAGTGATCATATGATTGAGTTGTTCGGTAAAGAATGATGATCATATGGATTTGCAGGAGCCCGATTATATATGTCCAATCAGTCCCTCTACTAACTCCACATAATTCCTTAACGTTTGGCAAATTGATTTATGTATGCTATTGGCTAGTTTATTGTGCATGGATGGTGTTGACATAGGATTAGGATGGCAGACAAGATTCTCTCCGGTTGGATTCAGATTTTGTTTTGGATAATAGAGTACACAATTATTCGAATTCCAAATAAAGTTGCCATGATTTTATTTGAGATTGGATTGAAGTTGTAGAAAATTATCCATGAGAACAAGAATTTGAAATACAACTGTTTGGTGGATTTTGAAATTTGAATTTTGAAATTTGAAATTTGAAATTTGAAATTTGAAATTTGAAATTTGAAATTTGAATTTGAAATTTGAAATTTGAATTTGAAATTCGAATTTAAAATTTGAATTTGAAATTTAAATTTGAAATTTGAATTTGAAATTCGAATTTGAAGTTTGAAATTCAAATTTTGAATCACAGTCTAAGTGAGATTCAAATTTGTTGTGGTAAATCCACAAGGAGTGAAATTCGAATTTGAGTTGTATATGGAGTGGAAAATCTTGTTAGAATCCTACTTGAATTTTGAATCCAAATCCTAACCAAATATGGACGAAAATTTTGAGGATTATCCTCAATGAATTTTCAGATTTTTGTGGATAAGGTTCAAGGAAAAATTCAAATTTCAATCCCGGTTGAATTTGGATTCTCTCCTCCCTGATAATGGCCGAATTTTTGGAGTAAATCTCCTAGGAGATTTTCGGTTATTTTGGATAAGGATGAGATAAGATTCAAGCTTGAAAATCCTAGTGGAATTTTGATTCTTTCTTATCCAAAAGTGGTCGAATTTTTGTGGGGATTTTCCCCTTGGATTTTCGAATTTTTTGATTGAAATGGAGGAGATAAAATTCTAGTTAAAATCTTATTTAGATTTGGATTGGATTTATCCTAAAGTGACTGAATTTATTGCTGGGATTTTCCCCTTGGAAAATTCAGATTTTGTGCTTATGGATAAGGGAGAATATCTTCTCCTAATCCAATTTGAATTCAGAGAATCACCTCATGCAGGTCTATAAATAGAGGTCCTGCCACTCCAGTTCTCTCATACCACAGACTCTCAGGTGAGCAGGCTTATTGTTGCATAACTCACCGTGACAATAAGTTCTTTAGAGATCTGGGTGGTCGGAAGAAGACTAGCAGTGCTGGCATACCGATCGAGGTTCAGAGTGCCCACACACTCAGCCATTCGGGAATTGGAGAATAGTAGAGAAGGCTAGTTGGTTGAAACCCTCCAGTCATTCTCCTCCTGCAGATTGGCGTCCTTGAGGTATAAGTTTTAATTGTTATTGGTTTATTGTATATGGCATCATGAGATATTTAACGATCTGAAAAATTTTTATTGTTCCGCTGTGCCACTCTGATACGTTTTTATCGATTCATTTTCCTACAATAAGATGGCTGAGTAAAGAGTTACTTTTAACACTCTTGATGCACATCTTATAGTAATGATTACTTTCTTGTGTCATTATTTTGTTTTTATTATAAATAAATAAATAAATAAATAAAGCAAAAAAAATAAAAAAGGGTGATTTCCCACTGATTTGATGATAAAAATTTTGGTTTTTTTATTTTATATAGTCTTTCAGAAAAATATAAATTTTGAACAAATTTGCCTTTAAATTTTTGAGTTTATCATAATAAGTTTGGGGATGTATTTTTTCTTAAAAAAATATTAAAAAAAAACCAAAAAAAGTTTTATTTTTAATAAGGGAAAGTTGTGAATAAGTTTGGAGGTGTTACCTGGGTATAAATAAAAAGCTCGACAACAAGTTATAAAATGATTAATGTGTTGAAGTGTGATCTAAGCTATATTATCCTTTATCTTATCTTCACCTTAGCCACACATTACAAGCCTAATAAAAGTTCTAATGATCCTTGGTTTTGTGTTTGTCGACATTAGTGGAGAGAGAAATGAAAAATGAACCTATGGGATTTGATAATTATCCGAGATCGATTGTTTTATTTCTCAGAAACTCATCCAAATTACATACAATTTAATGAAAAAGAAAATTTACACACACACATGGAATATTCAACTGTAAGTAGATATACTCTCAAATTAAATTAAAATTTTTAATCAAAATTTATGTTTTTTTTTCTGTAGACTATATCTTTTACAGTAACTTATGAGGAAATTTTTGGAAATCACCATTACTAATAAAATATTTTCTTCCGTTCTTTTCTTTTCTTTTGCTCGAGGATAAGCAAAATCTTAAGTTTGGGGGTGTGATAACACTAGAAAATAGAGTTATTTTGTCACTTTTTCATGCACCAAAATTAGCTTGTTCTTGAGAATTTTAGTCGTTTTTTATTTGTTTTTTATTTATTTTATTTTCTGTACTTTAATTTAGATTTTCATAAATTTCTTAAAGTTTTTATTTAATTTTCATCTTTTTCTAATAGTAATTAAATAAGCTTTAAATTAAATATTTCCAATGAGTCTACTTATAGTATTTTATTTTGGAAATATTTACTTTTAGCACTTTGTTTTTCAGTAGTGTCAAAGAAGGCATCACTATTCATGTCAGGAAACTGTGAAAACCAAGTTTATCACACATTCTATCGCACTAGATGCTTCCTAATTTCATGTATTGGATTGAAGCTAATGTACTACTGTAGCAACACTATAGCAAGTGTGCGCCAACACTGTAGCTGTCACGTTGCAAAATTTTTGAGTTGAAATTTCGCACGTGAATGTGTACAAAATTCAATTATTAGTGTGTCAATAAATGTTTAATTATGAAAATTCAATTTTTAATTTTTGATGTATTAAATATTAATTTGAGGATATTTAGAACATTTTCATAGATTTTGAAAATTTTATAATTTTTACCCAATAAATTTTTATCAAATATTGTTTTCTTTATTTTTCCCTATTTTTCTTTTCATTTTCTTTCCTCTTTCTCGATTTTTCCAGAAATCTATTTCCCCTTCTCTCTTTGTTTTCTTTCTTCACCGACCTTCACTCTTTCTCTTTCAAACTTCCACTTTTCTCTCTCTCTTTGTTTTTTTCTTTCCTTCACTGATTCCCTCTCATCTCACTTCCCCTCTGTTTTTTTTTTCTTTTCTTCTTTTCCCACTCACCAAACTCTCTTTCCCAATCTCCCTCTTACTCCCTAACTCCCTATCACACCCTCTCTGCTCTCCCCCTCACCGATTCTCTCTCACTCCCTCACCATCTCTCTTGCCTTCTTTTCTTCTTTCTCTCTCTTTTATTTCTGTCGAACGCCACCGAAGCCAGCTCACCGAACCCGATCGTCGTGCCCAGCCAACCGCCACAACCACGAGCTGCTGTCGCTATCCTCTGTCGTGCCCAATGCCCAGACCCAAGCAGCCACTGAGCCTTCGCTGCTTTTCCAGTCCCCAAGCCTAGTCGAACGTCAACCGAGCCCGAGCCATCGCCACCAACTTGACCCCAACCGAGACTGAAGCTCCGCGACCGTTGCCCGATCCAGCTCCTCCCCGTCCCATCCGACCTAGTCGCCGAGTCCTGTGAAACAGCCACGCATCGCCTTCCTCGTCACCGTCAGTCCCTGTCTCTTCCGGTTGTTCCTTACAGCCCAGTCGCCAAGCCTGAACCCCCTCACGCTCGAGCGCCGCCGCCCTCCGTCGCCGTGAGTCGCTTTTCTGGTGCCGGCCAGTCCTCCTAAGCAAAAGGGAAAAAAAGTATATATATATTATATGTGTATATCAGTGTGTGTATTTATATATTATATAATAAATAATAATGATAAAAATAATAATAAATTTGAATGAGTATTTTAAATTTATCTGGGATTTGAAATTTGAAATTTAAACTATTCGGGGAATTGGAATTGTTTTTCTGTAGGTTAAGCATTTTAGAGCTTTTAGGGAGTCTATATTTTAAGGCAGGTTATGCCAAAATTTTTAAATAATATTTTGGGTACTTGTATTAAAATTTTCGTTTTGAAATTTTGGTATTAAAATAAAATATCGTTTTAAATTTTAAAATCAACGGTATACTAATTAATTGAATTTACCATAATTACGATTATGGAACACCTAGACAGATAATTAAATTATCTGTGTTTCTTGTTTTAGGTACTCGTTGATCGAATTCGAGGAAAAAGATTATCTTGGAATTCATGCGAGAAGTGGTCAATAGATTGAATTATCAACAAGGTAGGATATCTTACCCTTTCCTTGTAGCCAGTTTTGTTTTTAGTGATTTGATCAAAATAATTTAAAGAAAATTAGTTTATAAAGTTTTGAAAATTCTGTGGTTTTAGAAAATATCACGATTTCAGAAATTAAAGGAAAAATATCCGGTCGCGAATTTTTTTGAAAATAATATGGTATATTTTATCATGCGAATCTTAATTTTAAATAAAATTTTGAAAATTTGGATTTGGTGTTAAAGTATACCAGGAGCCAGCACACACATGCAAAGAGTGCACAGCTCGATCGAGGATCACTCATCATGCTTCGGCATGGTGAGGGGGCTCATACGGACCGTAAACAAACTAGATGTATATAGGGACACAATTTGCATAATCATGATTCCACGTTTATAATTCAGTACTACATTGACATATTTAGTATGATAGTTAAAATAAAATGTTGAAAAATGTTTTTTTTTTAAATATCCTACTGGGCCTTTCGCTCACTGTTCTAAAACCGGTAAACCCTCAGGAGATAAAGGCGACTAGAGGATACGGAGTACGTGAAATCACCAGTGGACAACAAGGACTAAAGACATAGAAGTAGTGTTCTTTACTTTAGAACCAAGTATGTATATGAGTATTTCGGGACTATAAATTCTAAACTTTACTTTTGTAGTCTTACTTATTTATTTTATCCAAGTATGCATCTGTAGGATATGGGTACCTCACCACCTAACATTAGGATAATCATTTAAATACAAATAATAATTAACTTAAAATATACAAGCATAATTTGTAATCAAGTTTAAATAAACAGTAAAAGATAAAATATAAAAACTGACAAACCTAGGATTCTGAAATTCTCTTTTATTTATTTAACGCTTATACTTGTCACTATCTCGGATTTTTGGGACGTGACACCTATCGCTGTTTCGTATTTTGGGACGTGACAGGATTTTTGGTATCAGAACCGGGTTTGGGATTCCCGTAGGAATTGTATGCATACTTGGAGTAAAATAAAATGACAATTTACAACCCAGAATTTTTATTTTTATAGAATGCCGCCTAGACGTAGAAGGGAAAACATCCTGACAACTACTCCAACCCGACCTCAGCACCAATGCTAGAGCCGGATCAGGCTAACGTCATGGAAGCCATGTATCGAGTATTACAAAACATGGTTGCTCGTGCGAGAGATGAACCGGTTGTTCGTGACATGAACCAGAGCCTATGAGATTTTCAACGGTTCAGAGTTCCAGCCTTTACTGGTGAAGGCGATCCTCAAGAAGCGGATGATTGGTTAAAAGTGTGGTAATGAAAATGGATACTATCCAGACTCCACCTGAATACCAGATTGAAATTATTTCCACCTATTTGGATGGTAAAGCTGGCATATGGTAGAGACAAATTAGGAGAACGCATAACCTGCAAGAAATGACCTAAGAGATGTTTGAACAGCTATTCTATGATCAATTTTTCCCTGAGAGTTTTAGGGATCAAAAGATTATAGAGTTCATGGGCTTACAACAAAGAAATATGACCGTATTCGAGTACGTGTCAAAATTTGGAGAATTGTCCAGATTTGCTTCTACGATGGTGGTGACTGAGCGCACCAAATGTATTAAGTTTGAACAGGGACTCAAACCATCAATAAGGAGATTAATGGTGGGTATGTAGATTTGAGACTATCCGACGCTCGTGTCAGCTACCTTGCGTATTGAACAGGATAATCAAAATTTCCAGAAGGAGAAATCTGAAGCTCCAAGGACGTCCGGTGGACCGACTAGAAGTCAACGTGGGACTTGTACTCATGTTAATGGGGTCAACATCGAAGGTAGAAGAATTGACAATACCAGTAATATGTCTACTGGAAGATCACACCCATATGAGAGAAGCTATTATAACTATGGCCAGATAGGACATTTAAAGAGAAACTATCCTTATAGGCAACAGTAGCCGACTCAACAATTCCAGTAGTCCACCTAATCATCAGTAGGATCTCGTCAGTCTGGATCTGGACAATTTACCCAGGGACAGGTTATGTAATAACCGGGAAATTTTACTATTCTCGGAATATTGTAAATTGCATATACATGATGAATTTCATGTTTAAAATGTAAAATGTATGATTAATATTGTGTAGAACAAGATAAAATGTTCTAACGATATTACAGATTAAGAATTCGGTAATGTAAAAGCATGCTGAATTGAGCTAGGGAAAAACAATGAACTGTAAACCCTAGTACGTGACTCAGGGTAAGCTGAGTGCACAAAAAAATAAAATACTGATAGTAATGATTTTAGACGTGAGTGCGTGTGTGTGTTGCACATAGTATTGAGAAATTGGTCTAGATGACCTCTTCTTGACCTAAAATTGATATATTTAGATTCAGCATGCTCAAATTAGTCAATTGAACATGAGAAGTAATATTTGATCCAGAGATATACAGTATCAAGAAATTAGTCAAGATGACATTTTCTTGATATAAAACTGATATATTTGGAATCAGAATGCTCTAATTAGTCAATTAAGCACAAAACGGAAATTTTGACCGGGAAATGTACAGTATCGAAAACTGGCCGAGATGACCTCGGATGACGACGAAACTGATATATTTGAATTCAGGACGTCCAAATTAGTCAGTATAGCCTATCAGAATGCTCAAATTAGTTCCTTGAGTACAAAGGTAATTTTTGACGGGGAATTTGCAGTACCGGAAACTGGTCGAAACGATCTCGGATGAAAACGAAACTGATATATTTGGGTTCAGCACGCCCAAATTAGTCAGGATAGCTCATGTTGAAAATTTGAATATAAAAGGGTATAAAAGGGCGAAATTGCAGAAAAGGCCCCATAATTTTCATTTTCTAGATTTTCTCCCTCCACACCTACACCGTCGGTGAACGGTAACCGACCACCGAAAACGGTGTCCGTTTTCGACACCGCCAGTCTCGTTGGAAAGCTCTCGACGAGCTGAGTCCAACGGTGTGCTGAATCGACGGAACCGACGCCAGAGAACACCGCGCGAAGCCGCCGGTGGTCGAAAATTTCAAACGGCCGTATCTCCACCGTCCGACCTCCAATCGACACGATTCCGGTCCCAAAAGACTCGTGGTGAGGAGTAGAACAAAACCCAAGCTTCATTTCGATTCAACAGTCACCGGATCGTGCCGCCCGAAGCCGCGCCGTCGCCACCGTGGAATCCGTCGATTCTGGCGGAGTTGAGCCACACTACCGGTCTCAAAATGCTCAGAGAAGAACGGGGAGCAAAAGCCCTCAAACAATTTCGGGCAACAACCCCGGCACGGCGGAGATTCAACGCCGCCGCTGTGGGTCAAGTTTTCGAGGTCGATTGTCGACGATCGGAGCCTCCAATGGTGAAATTGATACCACCAATGGACTCCTCTCGTCGAGATCTTCAAGGTGGGCACCTCTGTTGTTTCCGCCGCCGCCGTCTGCCGTCGGAGTCAACGCTAGTCAACGCGGTCAATGTCGGTCAACGGCGACCCCGGGGCGGAAAAAATGAAGAATGGCCCGTTGGCCTATTTTCGACGTTCTGGACACATCCGCAGTATCAGAATTGCCAATCGAGATTCCGAACGTAAAGAACGGAGACAAAAAGGTAGCGTTTGGTATTGGTTTTAAAATCTGTTGAGATTTCAAAAATGGTGAATTTGAGATCGTTTTGAAAACTGATCTGAGATCGTTTCTGAAACTGTGTTTGGTTATATTTTTTGAGTGTATGTTTTTAAAAAACAATTCTGAAACTGTGTTTGGTTATATTTTTGAAAACCAGTCATTGCATAGTAAGTCAATGAAAATAAATTTATATTTAATTTAAAAAAATTATTATAAATACCAAAAATTAATAATTAATAAAAATTTTTAATTAAAAATTAATACCAATAATATTAAATAATTCATAATATCAATTAAAACATAATTAATCATTATATTTAGTTACAAGTATATTACAAATTAATTTTTAGCTGTAGAAGTAACATTTATCTAAAAAATTACCAATTCTATATACCATAACAATTATGATACATATTGTTCCCACATTACTTGTGCTATTTGATCTCTGAATTGGCTCATACGTTCTCGGTCTCTATTAGTGGAACCAACATCAGAAGACGGTGCAGATTCACTGTTATTTGTACGTTGTCGATTTCCTCTTCGTCTCTCAATATCTTCTACAGGCTCGTCAACGCTATAGTCTCTAAATAAATTATCATTTGCATCATACATCTTAATACAATTATGAATAATGCAACATGCAATTACTATCTGGGCTTGTTTATGTAAAGAAAAGTTGGACATATTCTTCAAAATACCAAATCGTGCTTTGAGAACACCAAAACACCTCTCGATGCAATTGCGTAATGACGAATGCCTGTAATTAAATAGTTCAATTGGTCCAGTTGGTTGTCCATTGTTTCTAAATTCAGATAAATGGTACCTTTCACCCCGGTACGGTGCAAGAAATCCCGGCATGTTGCTGTATCCAAAATCAACAACATAATATTTAGGCCATGGTGGCCTAATAAATTGGTTAGCTGGATCTTGTAATGCATGCAGTAATACTCTAGAGTCTGCAGCTGAACCTTCCCATCCACTATAAACATATGTAATTATCATATCAAAACTGCATGCTACCATTATATTCTGAGTACAAGTGTGTCGCCTTCCTCGATAAACTCTCTGTGCGGTCGCAGGGACAATAGCCATCACATGTGTGCCGTCAATAGCTCCGATACAGTCCTAACACAAGTAATAAACCACAAAAAATTTTAAACCATATTATAAAAGTACTAACCACCTATTTCAAACTTAAAAAATAATACAAATTTTACCTTAAACCACGGCCAATACTTATCACTATTTTGAATCTCCAAAAACACAGTGTTTGGGTTTGGTTGGCGGATAAAATCTGGGGCCAACGCACAAATTGCTAAGAACATTATCAAAATGTCGACTAACTGTTTCTCCAGAATGACAAAATCTGTCTTGTATGACTCTGTTACGGTCAGAATGACCAATGATCTTCAAGAACATCATCAACCGTTCTTCCACTGATAGTCGACTTCTAGGTAATAATTGACGTTGTTCAAGTAGCCGAGCTAATGCCAGAAAAGGTTCTTTATACATACGAAACAATTCATAGAATACGCCAGCATGGCCTTCCAGCATATTTAAAACATATTGTCGTCCTGTTAGTTCATTATTATGCCGAGGTTGCCTAGTAATAGATGGTACAAGATCTAGTAATAATTGTAAGATCTCGTCCTCGTCGTCAGATGACTCAAGTGAGTCGAAAAAAACCAACTCCTCATCAGTATCCGAACCACTTGATCCCATAATAACCTACACAAAAAAATCAACTGAATTTATACCTATTTGCCACCAATAATAATAACACAATAGAATAAATCTCTTATAATAAATATAACTCAACAAAATAGTCATTAAATAATAATTCAATAAACTGAAATTGTGAAAGTCAAAAACATAAACTAATCAAACTCAACAAAGTAGACACTACATAAAAGTTCAACATACTTTAATCCCAAAAGTGAACAACATATAAAGAAGTCTAACTTAATAAATCAGTCACTAAATAATAGTTCAACAAACTGAAAAAGTTTGACAGACTGGAATGAGTCTAATAAGCTAAAACCAATCATTAACGAATAACTACTTCGCTAAGCTGAGGATGAAACCACGACGACGCTCGGGTTTAAGCTTCATAAATGTCCCCCTGAAGTCCTTGTCCTTTGTCAACGTCTTAATTGCCGTCCCATATGTTATGTCATCCAAGTCTTCTATTGCATCCAACAACTCAATACAAATGTCAATACTATGGGGATCTTTAGTTGAGGTCTCAGCTGGACTTGTGTCCCCAAGACGTGCTCGCTTTGCAGCTAGATATTGCTGCAAGTCATTAGTGCGTTGCACTGACGCCTCACTTCACAAACTCACAGACTTTGCCAACAGCTCCACTGCTGACTCCAGTGCAGTTTTTTTCTTGTTCCTGGAACGGCTACTGCTGCCCTCAGCATGTCCCAAATGGTTGTTGTCTCTCTGGAGTTCGTGCGACTCATCCGTACCTTCGTGTATTGCTTCGACATTCACTGAAGGTGGTGGTGCTGTACATGGCACATTAGCTGCTGTTTGCGGACCTATGGCATTACGGCCTGTTGCAATAGTCCCAGCAAAGATCTCCTTTAGGAGGGAAAAGTGTAGTAAACCCTTCTTCTGGTACTTTTTAGCCTTTGGATTTTGCTGCATAATGAACAAATATTTAGATAAGCCAATGAATTAGCTTGTGCAAAAAAATTCTGAATTCCATTTAGAAAAAGGTACATTACTTGTAGATAGGAATCCCAAACTTCATATGAAGCTGTGACTGTATTTGCATCAGGATCCCATCCAAATCCAGTAGTTTCAATCAAGCTTTCGAACTCTCTTGTGCTACGTCTAAGCCTATTCCACTTAGTTTTAAGTTGTGTCACTGTAAGTCGCTTATTAAACTTACTATGTATGTCATTGGAAATTTTCATCCACGTTTTTTTGTCTAAAGTAGAGGTTTGAAGTCCTTTTTTTGCCTCCTCATATAGCGACTCGATAAAGAAAGATTCCAAATTTTCTCCCCATGTGGCAGATCCTCAGTAGTAGTATCGTCATTGACATCCATTATCTTAATATTACTGTTGCACACATTTTAAGATGACAGATTTACATATCACGGATCAATCATCACTAGTAATGTTACAAAAATTAATAATAGCAATCTTCATGTAACATTCAGAAACAATTTACGCTATGTATTAAATAATTACGACATATTAATCATGTTTGACCGTCATATATGTAGTTAAATTCATATCGGCTTTATTCCTAACGCCTTTTATAAGAAAAAAACAAAAAAGGTTAAACAACTAATCACTTATGTCTTTAGCATAAACCATGTGAATCCGCCAAGCTAGAAAAACCTCTCTCTCTCTCTCTCTCTCTCTCTCTCTTCATATCATTCTCTTTCCAAACGTGACAATGTCCCTCCACCACACACTATAAATTTTACTCCAACGACATCATTGTACCACTGCTAACAAAAAGATCTTTTTCTTTTCATTTTTTTTTTTCCGAACATGGGTTTGAGGCTCGGAGCTCTGTTCCCTTTGTTTCTCCAAGCTTTGTTCTTTTTTGTACAAGAAACAAGAGCAGAGCATGTGCTCTACAACGTGAGCGGGTTGAGAGGGAAGAGGCAAGTGAGTGGGTGTAATTTGTTCCAAGGAAAATGGGTTTTCGACCCTTCTTATCCTTTCTATGATTCCTCAAGCTGTCCATTTATAGATCCCGAGTTTGATTGCCAAAAACATGGCAGACCCAATACTCAGTACCTCAAGTACGCTTGGAAACCCGATTCTTGTAACTTCCCGAGATATCCAAATATATATATATACACACAAGCCCAAATAGTAAATGGATAATTTGACATTCATTCATTCAATGTCTCATTTGTTGCATAATCAGAAATAAAATCCTAATAGACAAATGGATGAAAAATATACAAAAGAAAGCAAAGGACCAAACAGGTTTGTACAAAAAAAACCAGACTTATGTTTTGACCAAACAGGCAGTAAGAGCCACAAATTCTCTCAAGCATATATTTCACAATCTATGCATATTGAGCCGAGACAAGCAAATTAAACACAAACCAAATTGAAATCACAAACCACAGCTCGGTTATTATGCCACAAAAACACAAATCACAGCTTCCAAATTGAAAGCACAGGTCGGTAATTAAACAAAAAAAAACAAACCACAGGTCGGTAATTAAACAAAAAAAACACAAACCACAGCTCGGTTATTATGCCACAAAAACACAAATCACAGCTTCCAAATTGAAATTACAAGCCGGTTATTATGCCAACGACACTACCAAATTGAAATCAACAAACACAAATGGCAACGGTGCAAGAAATTCACAAACCATGCCGTGCACAGGGACCGAGCAATGTCAACCAAATCACACACGGCAATGGCTACCACAGCTGTTTAAAAACGTCAATGTCAACCAAAATTGACCCAGAGCAGCTCCAATTCTAATTAGCTCATCGACTCAACAATTGAAACACAGCCGATTACCTCATCGACTCTGAAATTGAAAAAATTCCCAAATTCTAGGGTAAACGATTATCAACCCCCAAATCTTCAACCCGGCCGCCAGTCCAAATAACAAAAACCAAGGGAGAGAGTCCGAGATGAGAAGCTTACCTCCGGTGAAGCAGACGGCCGGTCGCAGGAAGCTTTGAACCCGATTGTGAGAGCCGGCAGAATACCAAATCAGATGGCAATGAACGACAGCAACCAGGGTCGAATGAGCCGACAGACCTTGGGCGACGGCGATGAACTACCCCAGGTGAGGAGAGACAAACCAGACGCCGATGAACTAACTTCGGCCGTCGGCGATGAACGACAGAGAAAGAGAATGGTGAGGCGAGAGGAGGGTCGGCGAGGTGAGCTCACGGCTGAGGCAAAATGAGGTCGAAAACAAGAACGAGCTTCGAGGTGAGCTCACGACGGCGATGAAATTGCTTCGGCCGCCGGCGATGAATGACAGAGAAAGAGAGTGCTGGAGGTGAGAGGAGGCGAACTCACGGGGAAGGCTTCGAAAACGACCGAAAACGAATGAAAACGATTAAATTCGTTTTCATTCGTTTATGTAAAAATCGAGAATATTAAAAACAGATTTCGAAATCTGTTTTCAAAATCAAGCTTAACCAAACGTGATTCCGGTGCGATTTTGAAAACGTTTCCCTAGGGAATCGTGAAACACGTTCCGGAACGAATACCAAACACGCTCAAAGTTTGTGCGATCGAGACCGAACAGTTTGTCCGATCACCGACGGGACGATTTCGGTAGCGATTTCGTTTCCCTTCATTCCTTATTTATGTATTCGAATGATTTATGTGTAATTTGTATTCAAATTGTAAAAAAGAAAAGAAAAAAAAAGAGTAAAATGAATAAAATGTCGGAAAAAGAAAATGTATGGGAAATATGAATATTTTTACGTAAAAAGTTGAGTTTTACGTAAAAATTAGGCCTCTGGTATAGTACGTGGTAGATTAGACTAAGTTAGATGGTTTTGAGGCATTTCCTAAACGCCGGAGACCTAGAAATTTAGCGGAAATGCTGCCGAAATTTTGAAAACAGCACTAAGGGCATTTTGGTGAAAAACGAGAGGCAAATTGTGTTCGGTAATGGAAACCGAGACCCTTCGATGAGTTAGGCTCAGAAAATGGGAAAATGAACCTTTGAGGAATAGTAAATCATCCCTCCAACGTTGTGAAAATGTAAGAGAACAGAAAAATCGACGTCAAGGGTATTTTAGGAAACGAAAAGTAAATTTGAGATCAGGATGAAAACCTAAGCCCACTCGGTGTCTAAGGCTCAGGATTAGCATAAAAAACGTTTCAGGAGTAGTGAAATACCCATTTAAGGCTCCGAAACGTGAGAAAAACGAGAAACGACCCTAGGTGTCGGAATAGTACCACCCGAGGGTCGGATGACCAATAGTCATCTATGGAACAGCAATGGATGCTGTAAAAGTGTGTAAAACCTTAAGAAATATTATTTTATGATATTTGGGCTTAGAAAATCCTGTTAAAAGTCACAGTAAGCACATAACGGTCCCGAGACCCGTCAGGGGTAAAATGGTCATTTTAACCAAAAATTTCCGAAAGGCTCGGAAAGGACCGTGAATGCCTAAGGATAGTTAAAATGAAATTATGAAAGTTAAATTTGGGTCTTAAACTAACAAAAAGTAGGTTTATGATGAGAAATCAAATCAGGGGCAAAATGGTAATTTTGCCAAGAGTTAGTGTAAAAATGGAAAATGGGATTTTAGATTCCTAAGACCATTTACGGGAAATAAAACGTAGAATTTTTACGTTTTACTAAATTTTGAATATGAAATGAAGATTTAGAATAACCGTGGTTATTCCGGTTAAAGGAACCCGATCCAGACACGGCAAAGGAACGTCTGCGGAGCCAGGGAAGGAAATGCTAGCAAAAATATCTGTAAGTTCGAACATTTAATTGACTGCAACATGAATAGACTATTATGTCTAAGTGTGATATGTGTAAGTTCAAGCATTCATTGGTCTGCTCATGAATATTCTGATGTTGTTCATTATATGAATGAATTGATCTGTTATGTCTAGGTTTATGTGCTATATGAATGTTTCATAGCGTGATGCTATGATAAATGTTTGGTACGCTCAGATATTTACATGTTTGCAGCATGAATTACTATTTGATTGATTTAAGTACTTTTCGTACAAACTTGTAAAGTCCTACGGGCAATAGGGGTGTAGTTAAACTAACTCACCTAATGAAATGAGAAATTAAAAAGTGTATAAATAATACACTATAGAGAAGTGCTAGGGCACTATAGTGTGGTTAATTAAAAACACACATAAAGAAATAAATGTAAAGACCTACGGGCAATAAGGGTTCCACCGTGAGATGATTCATATGAATGTCGCCGGTGGGGAACTATAAGAAAGATGGTAATGAAACCACTAATGCGTACCGCCCCTCCAACATAATGGTGGAGGTTTTTCTCAGATCCTACAAGGATATCAGGACTGTGGAGGCCGATGTTCTAAGGTCGCTCCTTAGACCCTCCCAGTCAGTGCACTAATAATCATCGGTACTGCCATAAACAGAGCTCTAAACTAGAAATCAAATAGAGAATAAATAATCAATAAAATGATAAAAATCATAATTGAGCATAACCGAAGCTTACGCTAGAATAATGTAAATTCAGTTAGGGTATGTGAATAGTTACCCGTTAGGATAAATTAAATAGTAACCAGTTAGGGTAACTGTTATTATTCATCGGTCAAAGGTCAAAATTACTATTCATGATAAATAGTACTATTCATAAAAAATTGAGTTTTAGTGTTTTTGAATCAATATGATTTTTACTATGTATGTTTGAACTTACTGAGCCTGTTAGCTCATCAGTTTGTTCATGTTGCAGGTGAGAAACCTGTCCGGTAGATTTCTGGATGGCAGCAGGATGCGAGCGTGTCAAAGGGATAGGGAATCCACTGTGGATATGGTCCTGCTACAAGTTTTCCGCTTAGCGTTGAAAGAAGAGATTTGAATAAAGAAAAGACATGTATTGCAAAAAGATTTGAATTATGTATTGTGTATAAACTAATTTTGTACTTTTAAAAGTGACAAACATAGTTCAGTTTAATTACATTATGTTTACAAACAAGAAAAAATATTTTTAAAAAAAAATGATTCCAAATTTCACAAAGGGTTTAAAGGAAAGAAAATAATTTAGGCGTCCCGACGAAGTTCACGAGCTATTTCAGTCGGCTAAGGAGCTTGATTATAATAGTTTCGGTGGACCGAGATCGGGGGCGTCACAGGTTAACTAGGGGCATTTTAACCAAGGACAGTCAGGATTTGGCCAGTCATAATATAGGCCACCACAAGCCCTTTATCAGTCAAATTTTGGACCTAAGTCATTCCAATCACAGTGGAGACCTCAGATGTCCACTAGTAGGCAAGCTTCCTCGTAATCACCATAATTCAGGGTAGTGGGACCCACTACCTCGAGGAACAATATGAATGATAAAGGAAAAGGGAAAATGTATGCTGTGGAAGGGGAAGAACAACAACTCAGAATAGTCCTATGGTTATGGAGGGTATGATCCTGATCTCTTCTAGTTGGGCACACATATTGTTTGATATTGGTACCAGCCATTCTTTTATTGCATCCATGTTTGCAAAAGCATTAGAATTAGAAATAAAACCTTTAGAGTCACATTTGCACCTAAGTATACTACTTGGAAAAACTGAAGCTTCATTGATATGTTGGACTAATGTTATTACGCGAGAAGGATAACTTAATGTCCAATTCATTATCCTACCAATGACACGCTATGATATGATTCTTGATATGGATTGGTAAACTCAAAATATGGTAACATTAGATTGTCATCACCGAAAGGTGATATTATTCATAGAGCCGAACCCGACGATGATTGAACTCAAAGATCCAAACTGAGTGATGACCAGTAAGCTGCTGAGACCAGCCATAGATGGTCGACAAAAGTTGTCTTACGCCGCCATTATTTTCGCATTAGAAGGTGACAATAACGTGAAAAGTGGCAATCACTATACTCCAGTGGTAGATGAATTTCCAGATGTATATCCTGAAGATTTACCTAGTTTGCCACTTGACCAAGAGGTAGAATTCTGCATTGATCTTATTCCTGGTACAGCTCCGATATCAATTCTACCTTACAAAATGGCACTTGAGGAGAAAACTGAATTGCGGAAACAATTGACTAAGTTAGAACTTAAAGGATTCATTCGGCTTAGTAAATCACCATGGGGAGCACTAGTCCTATTTGCAAAGAAACAAGATGGAAACTTACGACTGTGTGTCAACTATAGGCAACTGAATAGGGTGAAAATCAAGAATAAATATCCTTTTCCAAGGATCAACTAGTCATTTGATCAACTTGAAGGTGCTAAATACTTCTCCAAAATTGACCTGAGATCCAGATATCATCAATTGAAAATCTGGGAGGCAGGTATCCCAAAGACTGCATTTAGAACTCGGTATAGATCTTACGAATTCTTGGTTATGCCTTTTGGTTTAATAAATGCTCTAATAGCTTTCATGGACTTGATGAATCGTGTTTTTTGACCATTTCTAGATCAGTTTGTCATCGTTTTCATTTATGATATTCTGATATATTCTAAGACCCGGGAGGAACATGACCAACACTTAAGGTTGGTCCTACAAACTCTACAGGAGCATCAATTGTACGTCAAGAGGGAGAAATGCAACTTCTAGTTATCTGAAGTCAAATTTCTTGGGCATGTTATCTCTAGTCAAGGCATAGCCGTGAACCCTCTAAAAGTCAAGGCAATAATAAAATGAGAACGACCTAGAAATGTAACTGAAATCAGAAGTTTTCTAGGATTAGCAGGATATCGTAAATTTGTTCAAGATTTTTTGCAAATTGCAGCCCCAATGACACGATTGACAGGAAAAGATGTTCGATTTGGTTGGGACTATAAATGTGAGAACGCTTTTCAGGAATTAAAAACTTGCTTGACAAATATCCCAGTTCTTATAATTCTCAAGCTTAAAGAATCCTATGAAGTTTATACTGATGCATCGAAAGAAGGACTCTGGTGTATTCTAATGCAGAAAGGACATGTTATGGCATACGCATCTTGACAATTGAAGACACATGAGAAATACTACCTAACACATGACTTAGAGTTTGTAGCCATTTTTTTGCTTTGAAAATTTGGAGATTCTATCCTATGGTGTCTCATTTCAGATTTTCTTCGATCATAAGAGTTTACAGTATCTCTTTACTCATAAAGATATGAATTTGAGACAAAGACGTTGGGTAGAGTATATGGAAGACTATGACTTTACTCTAGAATATCATCCAGGTAAGGCTAACGTCGTAGCAGATGCTCTTAGCTGGAAAGGTGCAGGTGTTCTTGCTTCGTTAGCAGTGCTTGATTGGAAAAGAATAGCAGTGGTTAAGGATTATGATCTTCAGATTTTTAAGGATCAAGATTCAATGACTCTGTACAATTTAGTAACTTCACCCTACCTGATTCAGCAAGTTAAGGAGAATCAACATAAAGATAGCCATTTGCAAAATGTCTGGTCAAAGCTTCAGAATAGAGAATAACTGGAACATTAAAACATCCGTAGTGATGGAGTTTTGTATTTTAAACATCATCTAGCTGTTCCACAAATACCAGAATTGAAGAAGGCAATCATGGATGAAGCTCATAAATCTCGATTTACAATACATCCAGGAGTTATCAAGATGCATAAGGATCTAAAGAGACAATACTGCTAGCGAAACATGAAAAATGATGTGACAAAGTACGTAAAGACTTGTCAGAATTGTCTTAAGGACAAAGCGAAACGTCAGAAACCTAGAGGGATGCTACAGCCGCTACCTGTTCCATAGTGGAAGTGGGAAGAAATTACCATGGATTTTCATATGGGCTACCAAAAACACAGAATGGCTTTGATGTTATTTAGGTAGTGGATGATCGATTGACGAAATCAGCGCACTTCATTCTTATCAAATCAACATATGGTAAGAAGAACTTAGTTAGGGTATATTTAGATGAGATAGTTAAATATCATGGAGTACCATTAAGTATTATTTCTGATCGAGATTCTCGATTTACCGCTCGATATTGGAAGAGTTTCCAGGCAACTTTTGGGACAGATTTGAAATTTAGCACTGCTTTTCATCCGCAGACCCACAGACAATCCGAAAGGGTTATTCAGATTCTTGAAGACATATTACGTGCACGTGCTTTAGATTATGGGAACAAATGGATTGATAATTTATCATTAGCAGAGTTCACCTACAATAATAGTTATTAGTCTAGCATCAAAATGACACCATTCGAAGCTCTTTACGGAAGACCATGTGGATTACCCATATGTTGGATCGAACCTGAAGATCGAGTACATATTAGAACAACTATTGTCGACGAGACTACCGAGAAAATTTGAATTATTCAAGAACATTAAAAACAGCTCAGAGCCAACAAAAGAGCTACACTGACAGAAGACAGAGACCATTAGAATTTGAGGTAGGAGACTTTGTGCTTATAAAGGTTTCCCCTCAAAAAGGAGTTTCTCATTTTGGCAAGAAAGGGAAATTAGCTCCAAGATATGTGGGACCATTCCTTATTACTAAATGAGTTGGTAAAGTTGCTTATCGTTTAGCATTGCCATCAGAGTTATCCCATGTGCATGATGTATTTGATGTATCGATGCTTAGGAAATACGAACCAAGTCCTACTGTAATAGTCTTGCCCAAGAACATTCCAATTTGAGAAGATGTTTCCTACGAAGAGGCACCGGTATGAATTCTTGATAGAAAGGTTGAGAGAATACGACGTCAAGAGATAGCATGAGTTAAGGTTTTATGGCAACATCACAGAAGTGAAGACGCCACTTGGGAAGTAGAAAGTGAAATGCTAGAGAAATATCCCCATTTGTTTGAGAATCTAGATCATTTGAATTTCAAGGATAAAATTCTTTTATAGGAGGGGAGAATTGTCATGTTGCGAAATTTTTGAGTTGGAATTTCACACGTAAATGTGTACAAAATTCAATTGTTAGTGTGCTAATAAATGTTTAATTATGAAAATTCAATTTTTAATTTTTAGTGTATTAAATATTAATTTGAGGATATTTAGAACATTTTCATAGATTTTGATATTTTTATAATTTTTACCCAATAAATTTTTATCAAATATTGTTTTCTTTATTTTTCCTTATTTTTCTTTTCTTTTTCTTTCCTCTTTCTCGATTTTTCCGGAAATCTATTTCCCCTTCTCTCTTTGTTTTCTTTCTTCACCGACCTTCACTCTCTCTCTTTCAAACTTCCACTTTTCTCTCTCTCTTTATTTTTTTCTTTCCTTCACCGGTTCCCTCTTGTCTCACTCCCCTTCATTTTTTTTTTCTTTTCTTCTTTTCCCCCTCACTGAACTCTGTTTCCCGATCTCCCTCCTACTCCCTAACTCCCTCTCACACCCTCTTTGCTTTCCCCCTCACCGATTCTCTCTCACTCCCTCACCATCTCTCTTACCTTCTCTTTTTTCTCTCTCTTTTGTTTCGGTCGAACGCCAACGGAGCCAGCCCATAGAACCCGATCGCCGTGCCCAGCCAACTGCTATAGCCATGAGCCGCCGTCGCTATCCTCTGTCATGCCCAATGCCCGGACCCAAGCAGCCACCGAGCCTACGCTGCTTTCCTAGTCCCCAAGCCTAGCCGAACGTCAACTGAGCCCGAGCCACCGCCACCAGCTTGACCCCGACCAAGACTAAAGCTCCACGATCGTTGCCCAATCCAACTCCTCCCCAGCCAGTCCGACCCAGTCGCTGAGTCCCGTGAAACAGCCACGCCTCCCCTTCCTAGTCATCGTCCGTCCCCGTCTCATCTGGTTGTTCCTCACCGCCCTGTTGCCAAGCTCAAACCCCCTCACGCCCGAGCGCCCCCCCCTCCGCCACTATGAGTCCCTTTTTCTGGGGCCGACCAGTCCTCTTAAGAAAGAAGGAAAAAAAAAGTATATATATTATATGTGTATATCTGTGTGTGTATATATATATTATATAATAAATAATAATGATAAAAATAATAATAAATTTGAATGAGTGTTTTAAATTTGTCTGGGATTTGAAATTTGAAATTTAAATTATTCTGGGAATTAGAATTGTTTTTCTGTAGGTTAAGTATTTCGGAGCTTTTGGGGAGTCTATATTTTAAGGTCAGTCATGCCAAAATTTTTAAAAAATATTTTGGGTATTTGTATTAAAGTTTTAGTTTTGAAATTTTGGTGTTAAAATAAATTATCGTTTTAAATTTTAAAATCAACGGCACACTAATTAATTGAATTTACCGTAATTATGATTACGGAATACCTTGATAGATAATTAAATTATCTGTATTTCTTATTTCAGGTACTAGTTGATCGAATTCGATGAAAAAGATTATCTTGGAATTCATGCGAGAAATGGTCAGTAGATTGAATTGTTAACGAGGTAAGATATCTTACCCTTTCCTTATAGCCAGTTTTGTTTTTAGTGATTTGGCCAAAATAATTTAAAGAAAATGAGTTTATAAAGTTTTGAAAATTCCGTGGTTTTAGAAAATATCATGATTTCGGAAATTAAAGGAAAAATATCCGGTCGCGAATTTTTTTGAAAATAATATGGTATATTTTATCATGCGAATCTTAATTTCAAATGAAATTTTGAAAATTTGGATTTGGTGTTAAAGTATACTAGGAGCCAGCACACACATGCAAAGAGTGCATAGCTCGATCGAGAATCACTCATCATGCTTCGGCATGGTGAGGGAGCTCATACGGACGTACACGAACTAGATGTATATAGGGACACAATTTGTATAATCACAATTCCACGTTTATAATTCGGTACTGTATTGACATATTTAGTATGATGGTTAAAATAAAATGTTGAAAAATATTTTTTTATTTAAATATCCTACTGGGCCTTTCACTCACTGTTCTAAAACCGGTAAACCCCCAAGAGATAAAGACGACTAGAGGATACAGACCACGTGAAATCACCAGTAGACAACAAGGACTAAAAACATAGAAGTAGTGCTCTTTACTTTAGAACCAAGTATATATATGAGCATTCCGGAACTGTAAATTCTAAACTTTACTTTTGTAGTCTTACTTATTTTATTTTATCTAAGTATGCATCTGTGGGATATGGGTACCTCACCACCTGACATTAGGATAAACATTTAAATACAAATAATAATTAACTTAAAATATACAAGCATAATTTGTAAACAAGTTTAAATAGACGGTAAAAGATAAAATATAAAAACTGACAAACCTACGATTCTGAAATTTTCTTTTATTTATTTAACACTTCATACTTGTCACCATCCCGGATTTTTGGGACATGACACTGTCGCTGTTTCAAATTTTGGGACATGACAGTAGCAAGCATGTGCCGAACACTGTAGCAAGCATGCATCGAACACTATACCAAACATGCGCTGAAACTATAGCACATGTGCACCGATCACTGTAGCACTGTAGTAAGTTTGGAAATTTGTATTGTGTAGCACCGAATACTGTAGCATGTTTGAAAATTTGTGTTGTTTGGACACTGAATACTGTAACATGTTTGAAAAATTGTGTAAAAGTTAGGTAGAATGTACAAATTTATGCTTATAAAAGGGGGCATTCTTGGAGAGTTTTGGGGGGGGGGGGATACACTTTGTCTCTTTCATTTTTGTCTTGCTTTCATTCTCATGTTTTCTCTTTAGAATTTTGTAAGAATGTTTTGCAAGTTAGGCTAGAGTTCTTGGGTGAGACTAGAGATGATCCTATATGTGTAGTGAGCTTATTTGGGTTTGATTCTCTATGGTTTGTAATATTTATACATTTGAGTAAATAATTTTCTTTCATCTCATTTATTTCTCACATCAATAAATTTTGTTGACAACTTTTATATAAATTCAGTCAAGCTTTTTTTATGTGATTATTGTATGATATAATATATTGATAAACATAGTTTTATAAGTAGTCTTTTACTGCATTATCACTAGTGGCATATTATCGATTTTAAATTTCTTATAAGACAATATTTTCTAGCAATTAACTTAAGAATTTTATTTACTCGAATACATTTAATTCACAAGTTCTTCAAATCTTATCTTCCGATTGATTGTTTGGAATGTGAAACTTTCAATTATATCAATTTAGGAATCGAAATACAAATAGGTGAATAAAGCATATAAGGGATTCTCGATGTCTTATTATTTTTAACTATTGAATTTTCTCTACTTTAAATTGCATTATCTTTCAATCAAATTGCTCTAAAATCACAAAAACACATTCTTTCTTTTCTTGTTTGATTGCGTATCTCTCTAACACTTGTGTTCTATTAATCTCTTTTGTTTGTTTTTATCACCTCCTCATGGGATCAACCGTCCTAATTGTACTATAACTGATTGCTTTGTTTTGTCACAATTTGGGCTTAATCAGACGTCCATTTGCCAGATCTTATAATCGAGAACTGCTGCAATGGACAGAAGAATGCGAATAGGCTTCAGCATCGCAATAGGTGAAAAGGTTACATCATAATAAATTCCAACCTTTTGCGTGTATCATTTTGCCACAAGTCTAGCGTTGAAAGTTTTAACTTTCCCTTCTACATCCCTCTTTCTTTTGTAGACCCACTTGCACCCAATGGGTTTGATCCCATCTGGTAGGTCTACAAGTTCCCAAACAAAGTTGGATTTCATAGAATCTATCTCATTATTTCATGGCCTGTTTTCAAGATTTAGAATCAATATCATTTATAGCTTCATCATCATAAGTGACTAGATCATCATCATGTTCGTGAGCTTCAGCCTGGTATACCTCAGTATTACACATGAAGAAATTAGGTTTCCTGAAAACCCTCCCATTACGATGAAGCACCCTAAACTATTGATCATTTGTAGATCTTTCATTAGAACTCGGACTTGTATCCAAGACCTGTTAGGAAATGCCCTAAGTATTAGAGACATTTTGATGTATTCATTTTGAACTGGATAATAAAATTATATATAGAGGTTATTCATTACATTACTATCTGTCCTCGTCTTATTTACATGTTAAAGTAAATGTAAGCAAATATGGCTCATTGACTGCTTGTGTTAAAACTGTTAGAACGTTGCATGCAATGGACTTTTGTATGCGAGAAGACAATGTTCTGAAGTTAGCAGTCTAAACTATGGTCTGTAGTCTATGGGGTTAGACCGAGCATCTAACTCATGTTAAGACTATTATATTGTCTAAAGCCTTAGAGGGGACGGTTTGTCTTGACTGTCTGGAGCTGGACTCCTAAGTAGAGACATGGATATGTTGCTCGGTGGTGACATATTAGACCGGGACTAAAGCGTGATTGATCTACGTAGTCCGCTATGAGTGGATCAATCTGTTTTTGACGTTCATTGTGCAATAACCTTAATCCTGAATAAATGAACTACTTCATGTATATGACTTGTGTACTTTAATGTTCCAATGGCTAAAGCGTCTCAGAGGTAGTAAGCTTATAGATCGGTTCATTGGGTGCATGACTTGTATACGATGAAGGGTTTGTTTGCAGATATCGGAATCATAGCTCTGAGGAGTTAAAGGTATCCTCTTAAAGGCATTATACTGAATGTGAAAATGGACAAGGTCTTGGGTCGTCTGCTGGGCGGATGACTTCTTATTCACATATGGTGAATAATCATTTTCTTAATTCGGTAGTATAAAGGAACTTTAAGATAGCCTGATCAGTAGGATTAAACGGACATTGACCTAAGGCTGATCATGGATATCATATGAGGGTTTTTGCATATATGACAAGGTCATTGGATAGTAGCTCGTCACAGGCTTACGTAATACGGTATATAATTGGGAGTTCAGTTTCAGGTTTATAGTGGTGTGACTCTGAAACTAGTGATCATATGATTGAGTTGTTTGGTAAAGAATGATGATCATATGGAATCACAGGAGCCCGATTATATATGTCCAATCAGTCCCTCTACTAGCTCCACATAACTCCTTAACGTTTGGCAAATTGATTTGTGTATGCTATTGGCTAGTTTATTATGCATGGATGGTGATGACACAGGATTAGGATGGTAGACAAGATTCTCTCCGGTTGGATTCAGATTTTGTTTTGGATAATAGAGTACACAATTATTCGAACTCCAAATAAAGTTGCCATGATTTTATTTGAGATTAGATTGGAGTTGTAGAAAATTATCCATGAGAACAAGTATATGAAACACAACCGCTTTTGTGGATTTTGAAATTTGAATTTTGAAATTCGAAATTTGAATTTTGAAATTTGAAATTTGAAATTTGAATTTGAAATTTGAATTTGAAATTCAAATTTGAAATTTGAATTTGAAATTTGAAAATTTGAATTTAAAATTTGAATTTGAAATTTGAAATTCAAATTTTGAATCACAGTCCAAGAAAGATTCGAATTTTGATTCTTCCTTATCCTAAAAGTGGCCGAAAATTTGGAGAAGATTTTCTCCTAGAAATTTCAGATTTTTTGGTTGAAAAAGGGAGATAAAATTCTAGTTAAAATCTTGTTTAGGTTTGGATTGGATTTATCCTAAGAAAACCGAATTTAATTGTGAAGATTCTCCCTAGGAAAATTCGGATTTTATGGATATGGATAAGAGAAAATATCTTTTCCTAATCCAATTCAAATTCAAAGAATCACCTCATGCAGGTCTATAAATAGAGGTCCTGCCACTCCAGTTCTCTCAGACCACAGACTCTCAGGTGAGCAAGCTTATTGTTACACAGCTCATCGTGACAATAAAGTTCTTTAGAGATCTGGGTGGTCGAAAGAAGACTAGCAGTGCTAGCATACCGATCGAGGTTCAGAGTGCCTACACACTCAGCCATTCGGGAATTGGAGAATAGTAGAGAAGGCTAGTTGGTTGAAGCCTCCGGTCATTCTCCTCCTGCAAGATTGGCGTCCTTGAGGTATGAGTTTTAATTGTTGTTGATTTATTGTATATGGCATCATGAGATATTTAACGATCTTAAAATTTTTATTGTTCCACTGCGCCACTCTGATACGTTTTTACCGATTTATTTTCCTATAATTGGTATCAGAACCATCTCATGACTATGCCATGTACATAAATTAGACAATTACTTAGTCTTTTTATTTATGTGTGGATTTGATATTTAGAGAGTGGCATTCTAGGGTTCCTTTATGTTGTTATCATGGATTATGTATAAAGTATGTGGTTATTTTATTTGAATTATTATAAGCATGCTTGTTTATACCCGTTATGGTTCCTTAGAATTTAGAAAAATTGTATCTAGGAATTTTTATGTAACCATGGGAGCAGTTTATTAACACTGTAATTTTCCCATGGATTTTAATTTTTTGTCTCTTAGAATTTTTATGGTTAGAATTTTTGTATACCGGAAACGGTTTAGGAATTTTTTATGTAATTATTCTTGGAGGAGATTGAAGATTGAAGACCGTAATTTATTTTTTCCAAAAGTTAAATTTGATTTAAAGATTGAAATTTTGATTGTGTGGAAAATTTCAATTTAATTGGGATTCAAATTAATTTTTGGAGATCCTAATAGGTAAATTGGAATATGGCACGAAAATCGAGACACGACCCCTCGGGATAGGCCGACGGACCTTGGTGGGGCTGCAGCCCCTGTCTTCGGGCAGGATGGGGCTGCGGCAGCCCCTGTGCAGGCCCACACCACCCCGGTCGCAAGCTTGGCCTGCAGCCCTGGGTGGCCGTGGCTTGCCCAAGGCTGGCCGCAGCCTGGGCGTGCAGCCTCTGGCTGCAGGCTTGGCCTGCAGCCTGGCAGGGCTACACAGGGGGCGGCCGTGGGCTGCCAGCCCTGCCTGCAGCCTACCGGCTGCTACGCCCAGCCTGGGCGTGCAGCCTGGCGCTGCAAGCTTGGCCTGCAGCCCGACAGGGCTGCACAGGGGGAGGCCGTGGGCCTGGGCGAGCAGCCTGCAGCCCGACAGGGCTGCACAGGGGGCGGCCGTGGGCTGCCAGCCCCTCCGGGGTTGGTGGCTGCCCACGACGGCTGCCGCCTACGGGGGCGGCGGGCCGACGGTCCAAAAATCAGAAAATTTTAATTTTTAAATTAGAGATTTAATTTTAAATCATGTTTAAAAATATGTAATTTAAAATTTGAAATTTTTGAAATTACATATTATTACACATGATGTTTAAAATTGTTTAAAATTTAAATTTGAAATTTAAATTTGAAATTCGAATTTGGAATTTGAATTTGAAATTTAAATTTTTGGATATTTAAATTTTAAATAATTCTTGGGATGAGAAATAAATGGAGAGGCTACATAAAGAAGGATACAAGAAGACGGAACAAAATTCAAGACCCAAAGAATGATTTGGATGGAATTTTGTAATCTTTATTTTCTTTGTTCTAGGATGGAACCATAGCTTAGTTATTCTGTCAATTATTTTTTCTGTGATATGTCATGGATGTATAAATATGTATTGATGGATGTTTTGTATGCATATTTGATAACATGTCATATAGGATAGGTGAGTGTCGCTCATACTATATTGATCATACATAATTTGTCAAAACTTGCATGTTTTTCAAAATATTGAGTGGGAGAGGGTTTCAAACAAAACCCACGGCCTCCATTGTTGATCCATATGTGAAAGCATGGTAACGCCTCGCGTCAGTTCTGCCCTGACCACACCCCTCGGTAGGTGTTTACCGCCGCCGGTATACTAGATTGGATCTCCTATGTGGAAAACGTGTTCGGGTGCGATCCTATTCATGACCACCCCTCGGTGGCTTGGTAGGACGTGGATCGGGCTACGTAAACAATGGTTATACACTCAAGACTCGTTTACTTATTAACCTTCCCTAGAAGCTTTGTTAACTAAACTGGTGGCCAAATAAGTGGTTATTAATATATGTCTTAACCTTGGAGGATTTAAGGTAACATATATTAATTGGACGGGGTCCATGTTCCAGCTATTTGTTTTCATGACCACCCCTCGGTGGCTTGAGGCAATAGGTGCTGAGAATTACCGTTGCAATGCTACATGTTTTTCAAGTTTAATGTAGGAACATACTTGTATGTTTTATTTGCTAAATTATCTGCATATTTGCTTGGGCTTTGTAATGATGTCTAGTATAATTTTATTTCAGTTCAAAATGTCACCGACACCCCTCATTTCAATACTTACTGAAAATAAGCTGAATGGCGATAATTATAAAGACTGGAAAAGAAATCTATTAATAGTTCTCAGCTGCGAGAGACACAAGTTCGTACTGGACGAATCATGCCCACCTGGGCCCAAACCTGACACACCACTTGAGGAGGTCCCGGTTGCCTATAATCTTTGGAGAGAATCCAATGAAATAGCTCGATGCTACATCCTTGCTAGCATGACGAGTGCTTTACAGAAGCAGCATGAGACTTATCAAGTTGCTGGGGAGATCATGGACAATCTGGAGGACATGTTCGGAGGCCAAGAAAAATTGGCTCGACAGTCCGCTATCACCAGCATTATGAACTCCAAGCAAAAGGCGGGTACTCCGGTGAAGGACCATATGATCACTCTAATGGGATTCTTCGCTGAGGTTGCCGAGAATGGTGCTGAGTTGGACTACAACACCCAGATCGAGATGGTGTTCAAGACTCTGTCCAAAGATTTTGTGGGGTTTAAGGCCGCATACAATCTGGCGACAAAGGAGTTAGGACTGACCGAGCTCATGAAGCAACTACAGGCTTATGAGCGGATGATCAGGGATGAGGATGTGGTCCGACCTAAAGGCGAGGCCAATTTGGCGGAATCTTCCAATCCCTCACGGAAGAGGAAGAGGCCAAATAAGAAGCAAGTGGCTTCTAGTTCTTCTAATCCTCCTGTCTCGGACGGGAAGAAGAAGAAGAACAACAAGAAGCCAAAGGACCCTAAAAAGTCCAAATGCTTCCATTGTGGGAAGGTAGGTCACTTCAAGAAGGCTTGCCGGGAATTCCTAGCCGCCAAGGGCAAGGAAGGTAAGGAACTTCATTACTTGGAAGCGTGTTTGGTGGAAGAATCGAAAGACACATGGGTCATTGATTCGGGCGCCACTAATCATGTTTGTGTTTCTATGCAAGGGTTCGTGGAAACGAGAAGTCTACATGATAGGAGCCTCTCGTTGCGGACTGGAGATGGTAGCTTTGTGGTGGCTGAGGCAGTGGGAGATGTTTATCTTTATTTTGATCAATTTAGGTTTATTTTATTGAAAGACTGTTTTTATGTTCCTAATTTTAGGAGGAACCTTATATCGGTAGCTTATTTAATAAAGGATTCTTATTCAGTTTCTTTTAGTAAAAGAGTTGATATTCGTAGAAATAAGTCTTTTATCTGTTCTGGATGGATGGATGGAAACCTATATTTGATCAAACCAAAGATGTACTCACTGCTTGACACTGAATTAATTGATAACTCTAAAAGGTTGAAAGTTTCTCACTCTAACAAGGCGTATCTTTGGCATTTAAGACTTGGTCATATTAATCAGGATAGGATTCAAAGATTAGTGAAAGACGGTCCTCTGGAATCTCTGGAGGAGGTACGACTTCCCCAATGTGAGTCTTGTCTAGAGGGTAAAATGACTAAGAGGTCTTTTGGAACTAAGGGTACAAGGGCTCAGGAGCTCTTAGAAATTGTGCATACTGACGTATGTGGCCCAATGAACGTCACAGCACGAGGAGGGTTCGAGTATTATGTCTCTTTTATAGATGATTACTCGAGGTATGGATATATGTATCTGATGCACCGCAAGAGCGAAACCTTTGATAAATTCAAAGAGTATTGTGCGGAAGTGGAAAAGCAATTGAATAAATCCATAAAGACACTTCGATCTGATCGAGGTAGCGAATATCTCTCCGATGTATTTCTAGGACATCTTGTAGAGAACGGGATATTATCCCAATTGACTGCTCCTGGTGCTCCACAACAGAATGGTGTAGCTGAAAGGAGAAACAGGACCTTATTGGATATGGTACGGTCCATGATGAGTTATTCAACGCTGCCATTATCTTTTTGGGGATATGCTTTACAAACGGCGTGCTATATTCTGAACCAGGTTCCGAGCAAATCAATTCCTAGAACTCCGTATGAATTGTGGCGTGGCAGAAAGCCCTCCCTTGGACATATGAGAATATGGGGCTGCCCGGCACATGTACTGGATGGGGATGTGAAGAAGTTGGAACCAATATCAGAATTATGCATGTTTGTAGGGTATCTAAAAGGAACTAAAGGAGGTCTATTCTATAACCCAAAGGAACAAAAAGTCATTGTCTCAACCCATGCGACATTCTTGGAGGAAAGTCACATGAATGACTTTAAGCCTCGAAGCAAAGTGGTGCTAGAGGAGTTATCGGGTGAAAGAACTGCTCCACAGATTTCGGTCTTGGACGCAAGTCCGAGTTCCAGTGAAAGACCTGCAGACGATCAACAATTTAGGGTGCCTCGTCGTAGTGGGAGGGTTTCGAAGAAACCTAATTTCTTTATGTATGATGCTGAGGTATACCAGGCCGAGGCTCATGAGCATGAGGAAGATCCAGTCACATATGATGAAGCTATAAATGATGTTGATTCTAAATCTTGGAAACAGGCTATGAACAATGAGATGGATTCTATGAAATCCAACTCTGTTTGGGAACTTATAGATTCGCCGAATGGGATAAAACCCATTGAATGCAAATGGGTCTACAAAAGAAAGAAGGATGCGGAAGGGAGAGTGGAAACTTTCAAAGCTAGACTGGTTGCAAAGGGATACACGCAAAAGGCTGGAATCGATTATGAGGAAACCTTTTTGCCTGTTACTATGCTGAAGTCTATCCGTATTCTTCTATCCATTGCTACGACTCTCGATTACGAGATCTGGCAAATGGATGTCAAGATGGCATTCTTGAATGGCTATTTTGAAGAGTGTATCTATATGATACAGCCCGAAGGGTTCATAGCAAAAGACCAAGAAAGGAAAGTCTGCAAGTTGCTTAGATCCATTTATGGATTAAAGCAAGCATCCCGCTCATGGAACCAGAGTTTTGATCAAGCGATTAAGACATTTGGTTATGAGCAGAACGTTGATGAACCTTGTGTTTATAAATGTATTAAAGATGGAAAAGTGGTCTTTCTGATACTCTATGTCGATGATATACTACTCATTGGGAATGATGTAGGGAACTTATCATCGGTCAAGCTTTGGTTACACCAACGTTTGACATGAAGGACTTGGGAGAAGCTAATTATGTTCTAGGTATTCGTCTTTTCAGAGATCGAAAGAACAAAATGATAGCATTATCCCAAGCTTCATACATAGATAAAATAATTGACAAATATGCAATGCTAGAGGCAAAGAAAGGCTCACAACCTTCTATTGCCGGTCTAACTCTTTCATTGGATAACTGTCCCAAGACATCGGAAGAAAGAGAGTGTATGAGTAAGGTCCCTTATGCATCCGCTGTGGGTAGCCTTATGTACGCTATGCTTTGCACTCGCCTGGATATATGTTTTGCAGTAGGTAAGGTGAGTCGATATCAAGCGAATCCTGGAACCAAGCACTGGCAAGCAGTAAAGCATATACTCAAGTATCTTAAGAGAACGAGGGATTATATGCTGGTGTATTCTGGAGGGGACCTAACACACGTAGGATACACGGACTCAGACTTCCAGACTTGTAAGGATTCGAGGAAATCGACATCTGGATCAGTGTTTTTACTCGGAGGAGGCGCCATTGTGTGGAGGAGCGTGAAGCAGGGCTGCACAGCTGACTCTACTATGGAGGCTGAGTATGTGGCTGCGGCTGAGGCATCTAAAGAAGCGGTTTAGCTCCGCAAGTTCTTTAGAGACCTTGAGGTCATTCCGGGTGTTGACAAGCCTATCACACTTTACTGTGATAAAACAGGGGCTATTGCCAACACAAGGGAATCTCGGCACCACAAGAGGACCAAGCACATAGATCGGAGGTATCACATTATTAGAGGGCATGGGGAGACAGGACAAGTGGATGTATGTAAGATCGCGTCCGAGGACAACATTGCCGATCTCTTTACTAAGACTTTGGTAGCTAGAAGTTTTGAGAGGCATGTAGAGGCGATGGGGATGCGTAACATGGCACATCTACTAGCTTAGGGCAAGTGGGAGATTGTTAGGAAATGCCCTAAGTATTAGAGACATTTTGATGTATTCATTTTGAACTGGACAATAAAATTATACATAGAGGTTATTCATTACATTGCTATCTGTCCTCGTCTTATTTACATGTTAAAGTAAATGTAAGCAAATATGGCTCACTGACTGCTTATGTTAAAATTGTTAGAACGTTGCATGCAATGGACTTTTGTATGCGAGAAGACAATGTTCTAAAGTTAGCAGTCTAAACTATGGTCTGTAGTCTATGGGGTTAGACCGAGCATCTAACTCATGTTAAGACTATTATGTTGTCTAAAGCCTTAGAGGGGACGGTTTGTCTTGACTGTCTGGAGCTGGACTCCCAAGTCGAGACATGGATATGTTGTTCGGTGGTGATATATTAGACCGGGACTAAAGCGTGATTGATCTACGTATTCCGCTATGAGTGGATCAATCTGCTTTTGATGTTCATTGTGCAATAACCTTAATCCTGAGTAAATGAACTACTTCATGTATATGACTTGTGTACTTTGATGTTCCAATGGCTAAAGCGTCTCAGAGGTAGTAAGCTTATAGACCGGTTCATTGGGTGCATGACTTGTATACGATGAAGGGTTTGTTTGCAGATATCGGAATCATAGCTCTGAAGAGTTAAAGGTATCCTCTTAAAGGCATTATACTGAATGTGAAAATGGACAAGGCCTTGGGTCGTCTGCTGGGCAGATGACTTCTTATTCACATATGGTGAATAATCATTTTCTTAATTCGGTAGTGTAAAGGAACTTTAAGATAGCCTGATCAGTACGATTAAACGGACTTTGACCTAAGGCTGATCATGGATATCATATGAGGGTTTTTGCATATATGACAAGGTCATTGGATAGTAGCTCGTCACAGGCTTACGTAATACGGTATATAATTGGGAGTTCAGTTTCAGGTTTATAGTGGTGTGACTCTGAAACTAGTGATCATATGATTGAGTTGTTCGGTAAAGAATGATGATCATATGGAATCACGGGAGCCTGATTATATATGTCCAATCAGTCCCTCTACTAGCTCCACATAATTCCTTAACGTTTGTCAAATTGATTTGTGTATGCTATTAGCTAGTTTATTATGCATGGATGGTGATGACACAGGATTATGATGGTAGACAAGATTCTCTCCTGTTAGATTCAGATTTTGTTTTGGATAATAGAGTACACAATTATTCGAACTCCAAATAAAGTTGCCATGATTTTATTTGAGATTGGATTGGAGTTGTAGAAAATTATCCATGAGAACAAGAATATGAAACACAACCGTTTTTGTGGATTTTGAAATTTGAATTTTGAAATTTGAAATTTGAATTTTGAAATTTGAAATTTGAAATTTGAATTTGAAATTTGAATTTGAAATTTGAATTTGAAATTCGAATTTGAAATTTGAATTTGAAATTCGAATTTGAAATTTGAAATTTGAAATTTGAAATTTGAAAATTTGAATTTGAAATTTGAAATTCAAATTTTGAATCACAGTCCAAGAAGGATTCGAATTTGTTGTGGAAAATCCACAAGGTTTGAAATTCGAATTTGAGTTGGATTTGGAGAGGATAATCTTGTTAGAATCCTACTTGAATTTTGAATCCAAATCCCAATAAAAGTGGATGAAATTTTTGAGGATAATCCTCATGAAAAAAATTCGGATTTTTGTGGATAAGATTCAAGGGAATAATTCAAATTTCAATCCCAGTTGAATTTGGATTCTCTCCTCCCTGAAAAGTGGCCGAAAATTTGGAGAATCTCTCCTAGGAAATTCGGTTATTTTTGGATAAGGTTGAGATAAGATTCAAGCTTGAAAATCCTAGTGGAATTTTGATTCTTCCTTATCCTAAAAGTGGCCGAAAATTTGCAGAAGATTTTCTCCTAGAAATTTCGGATTTTTTGGTTGAAAAAGGGAGATAAAATTCTAGTTAAAATCTTGTTTAGGTTTGGATTGGATTTATTCTAAGAAAACCGAATTTAATTGTGAAGATTCTCCCTAGGAAAATTCGGATTTTATGGATATAGATAAGGGAAAATATCTTTTCCTAATCCAATTCAAATTCAGAGAATCACCTCATGCAGGTCTATAAATAGAGATCCTGCCACTCCAGTTCTCTCAGACCACAGACTCTCAGGTGAGCAGGCTTATTGTTGCACAGCTCATCGTGACAATAAAGTTCTTTAGAGATCTGGGTGGTCGGAAGAAGACTAGCAGTGCTAGCATACCGATCGAGGTTCAGAGTGCCCACACACTCAGCCATTCGAGAATTGGAGAATAGTAGAGAAGGCTAGTTGGTTGAAGCCTCCGATCATTCTCCTCCTGCAAGATTGGCGTCCTTGAGGTATGAGTTTTAATTGTTGTTGATTTATTGTATATGGCATCATGAGATATTTAACGATCTTAAAATTTTTATTGTTCCGCTGAGCCACTATGATACGTTTTTACCGATTTATTTTCCTACAAGACCAAAACCTATAGAGTAGTTCTATCACCCGATAACTCCTCTAGCACCACTTTACTTTGAGGTTTAAAGTCATTCATGTGACTCTCCTCCAAGAATGTTGCATGGGTTGAAACAATGACTTTTTATTTTTTCAGATTATAGAACAGACTTCCCTTAGTGCCTTTAGGATACCCTACAAACATGCATAATTCCTATCAGGTTCCAATTTCTTCGCATCCCCATCCTGTACATATGTCAGGTAGTCCCATATTCTCATATGTCCAAGGAGGGCTTCCTACCTCGTCACAATTCATACAGAGTCCTGAGAATTGATTTACTTAGAACTTGATTTAGAATACAACATGTCATTTGTAGTGCATATCCTCAGAATGATAATGGCAGCATTGAATAACTCATCATGGATTGTACCATATCTAATAAGGTCCTATTTCTCCTTTCGGCTACACCATTCTGTTATGGAGTACCAAGTGCAATCAATTAGGATAGTATCCCATTCTTACAAAATGTCCAAGAAATTCATGAAGAGGTATTCGCCACCTCAATCAGATCGAAATGTCTTTATGAATTTACTCAATTACTTTTCCACTTCCACACGGTACTCTTTGAACTTGTCAAAAGTTTCGCTCTTACGGTGCATTAGGTATACATATCCATATCTTGAGTAATCGTCTATAAAGGAGACATAATACTCAAACTCTCCTCACGCAATGACGTTTATGGGGCCATATACCTCAGTGTGCATAATTTCTAAGAGTTCCGGAGCCCTAGTACCCTTAGCTTTAAAAGGCCTCTTGGTCATCTTACCCTCAAGACAAGATTCACATTGAGGAAGATGTACCTTTTTCAGAGTTTCCATAGGACCATCTTTCACTGACCTTTAAATCCTACCTTAATTAATATGACTAAGTCTCAAATGTTAAAAGTATGCCTCATTAGAATGAGAAGCATTAAGTTAATTCGATGTCAAACAGTGAGTACATCTTAAGTTTGACTAAATAAAGGTTCCCATTCATCCATCCAGAATAGATAAAAGACTTATTTTTGCGAATATCAACTATTTTATTAAAAAAACTGAATAAAAATCTTTTATTAAAGAAGTTACCGATATAAAGTTCCTGTTAGGAAATGCCCTAAGTATTAGAGACATTTTGATGTATTCATTTTGAACTGGATAATAAAATTATATATAGAGGTTATTCATTACATTGCTATATGTCCTCGTCTTATTTACATGTTAAAGTAAATGTAAGCAAATATGGCTCACTGACTGCTTGTGTTAAAACTGTTAGAACGTTGCATGCAATGGACTTTTGTATGCGAGAAGACAATGTTCTAAAGTTAGCAGTCTAAACTACGGTCTGTAGTCTATGGGGTTAGACCGAGCATCTAACTCATGTTAAGACTATTATGTTGTCTAAAGCCTTAGAGGGGACGGTTTGTCTTGACTGTCTGGAGCTGGACTCCCAAGTAGAGACATGGATATGTTGCTCAGTGGTGACATATTAGACCGGGACTAAAGCGTGATTGATCTACGTAGTCCGCTATGAGTAGATCAATCTGCTTTTGACGTTCATTGTGCAATAACCTTAATCCTGAGTAAATGAACTACTTCATGTATATGACTTGTGTACTTTGATGTTCCAATGGCTAAAGCGTCTCAGAGGTAGTAAGCTTATAGACCGGTTCGTTGGGTGCATGACTTGTATACGATGAAGAGTTTGTTTGCAGATATCGGAATCATAACTCTGAGGAGTTAAAGGTATCCTCTTAAAGGCATTATACTGAATGTGAAAATGGACAAGGCCTTGGGTCGTCTGCTGGGCGGATGACTTCTTATTCACATATGGTGAATAATCATTTTCTTAATTCGGTAGTATAATGGAACTTTAAGATAGCCTGATCAGTAGGATTAAACGGACTTTGACCTAAGGCTGATCATGGATATCATGTGAGGGTTTTGCATATATGACAAGGTCATTGGATAGTAGCTCGTCACAGGCTTACGTAATACGGTATATAATTGGGAGTTCAGTTTCAGGTTTATAGTGGTGTGACTCTGAAACTAGTGATCATATGATTGAGTTGTTCGGTAAAGAATGATGATCATATGGAATCACGGGAGCCCGATTATATATGTCCAATCAGTCCCACTACTAGCTCCACATAATTCCTTCACGTTTGTCAAATTGATTTATGTATGCTATTGGCTAGTTTATTATGCATGGATGGTGATGACGCAGGATTAGGATGGTAGACAAGATTCTGTCCGGTTAGATTCAGATTTTGTTTTGGATAATAGAGTACACAATTATTCGAACTCCAAATAAAGTTGCCATGATTTTATTTGAGATTGGATTGGAATTGTAGAAAATTATCCATGAGAACAAGAATATGAAACACAACCATTTTGTGGAATTTGAAAATTGAATTTCGAAATTTGAAATTTGAATTTTGAAATTTGAAATTTGAATTTTGAATTTGAAATTTGAATTTGAAATTTAAATTTGAAATTTGAAATTTGAAATTTGAAATTTGAAATTTGAATTTGAAATTTGAAATTCAAATTTTGAATACAGTCCAAGTAGGATTCGAATTTGTTGTGGAAAATCCACAAAGTTTGAAATTCGAATTTGAGTTGGATTTGGAGAGGATAATCTTGTTAGAATCCTACTTGAATTTTGAATCTAAATCCCAACAAAAGTGGACGAAATTTTTGAGGATAATCCTCAATGGAAATTTCGGTTTTTGTGGATAAGATTCAAGGGAAAATTCAAGTTTCAATCCCAGTTGAATTTGGTTTCTCTCCTTCCCCGAAAAGTGGCCGAAATTATGGAGGAGATCTCCTAGGAAATTCGGTTATTTTTGGATAAGGTGGAGATAAGATTCAAGCTTGAAAATCCTAGTGGAATTTTTTGATTCTCCCTTATCCATAATGGCCGAAATCTTTAGGAGATATTCTCCTTGTAATTTTCAGATTTTTTGGGTTGAAAAAGGGAGATAAAATTCTAGTTAAAATCTTATTTAGATTTGTATTGGATTTATCCTAAGAAAACCGAATTTTTTGTTGAGATTCTCCCTTGGAAAAGTTCGGATTTTTTGGTTATGGATAAGGGAAAATATCTTTTCCTAATCCAATTCAAATTCAGAGAATCACCACATGCAGGTCTATAAATAGAGGTCCTGCCACTCCAGTTCTCTCAGACCACAGACTCTCAGGTGAGTAGGCTTATTGTTGCACAGCTCATCGTGACAATAAAGTTCTTTAGAGATCTGGGTGGTCGTAAGAAGACTAGCAGTGCTAGCATACCGATCGAGGTTCAGAGTGCCCATACACTCAGCCATTCGAGAATTGGAGAATAGTAGAGAAGGCTAGTTGGTTGAAGCCTCCAGTCATTCTCCTCCTGCAAGATTGGCGTCCTTGAGGTATGAGTTTTAATTGTTGTTGGTTTATTGTATATGGCATCATGAGATATTTAACGATCTAAAAAAATTTTATTGTTCCGCTGCGCCACTCTGATACGTTTTTTCCGATTTATAATCCTACAATTGGTATCAGAGCCATCTCATGACTATGCCATGTACATAAATTAGACAATTACTTAGTTTTTTTATTTATGTATGGATTTGATATTTAGAGAGTGGCATTCTAGGGTTCCTTTATGTTGTTATCATGGATTATGTATAAAGTATGTGGTTATTTTAATTTTTTGAATTATTATAAGCATGCTTGTTTATACAGGTTATGGTTCCTTAGAATTTAGAAAAATTGTATCTAGGAATTTTTATGTAACTATGGGAGCAGTTTATTAACACTGTAATTTTCCCATGGATTTTAATTTCTGTCTCTTAGAATTTTTATGGTTAGAATTTTTTACACCGAAAACGGTTTAGGAATTTTTATGTAATTATTCTTGGAGGAGATTGAAGATTGAAGACCGTAATTTATTTTTCCCAAAAGTTAAATTTGATTTAAAGGTTGAAATTTTGATTGTGTAGAAAATTTCAATTTAATTGGGATACAAATTAATTTTTGGAGATCCTAATAGGTAAATTGGAATATGACACGAAAATCGAGACACGACCCCTCGGGATAGGCCAACGGGCCTTGGTGGGGCTGCAGCCCCTGCCCTAGGGCAGGATGGGGCTGCGGCAGCCCCTGTGCAGGACCACACCACCCACGGCCGCAGGCTTGGCCTGCAGCCAGGGGTGGCCGTGGCCTGCCCAAGGCTGGCCGCAGCCTGAGCGTGCAGCCTCTGGCTGCAGGCGCTGCCTGCAGCCTGCCGGCTGCTGCGCCTAGCCTGGGCGTGCAGCCCGGCGCTGCAGGCTTGGCCTGTAGCCCGGTAGGGCGGCACATGGGGGCGGCCGTGGGCTGCCAGCCCCTTCGGGGTTGGTGGCTGCCCACGGCGGCTGCCGCCTACGCAGGCGGCGGTCCGACGGTCCAAAAATCATAAAATTTTGATTTTTAAATTTGAGATTTAATTTTAAATGATGTTTAAAAATATGTAATTAAAAATTTCAATTTATTTTTTGAAATTACATATTATTACACATAAAGTTTAAAATTGTTTAAAATTTAAATTTGGAATTTGAATTTGAAATTCGAATTTGGAATTTGAATTTGAAATTCGAATTTGGAATTTGAATTTGAAATTCGAATTTGGAATTTGAATTTGAAATTTAAATTTTTGGATATTTAAACTTTAAATAATTCTTGGGATGAAAAATAAATAGAGAGGTTACATAAAGATGGATACAAGAAGATAGAACAGAATTCAAGACCCAAAGAATGCTTTGTATGGAATTTTGTAATCTTTATTTTCTTAGTTCTAGGATGGAACCATAGCTTGGTTATTCTGTCAATTATTTTTTCTGTGATATGTCATGGATGTATAAATATGTATTGATGGATGTTTTGTATGCATATTTGATAACATGTCATATAGGATAGGTGAGTGCCGCTCATACTATATTGATCATACATAATTTGTCAAAACTTGTATGTTTTTCAAAATATTGAGTGGGAGAGGGTTTCAAACAAAACCCACGGCCTCCATTGTTGATCTATATGTGAAAGCATGGTAACTCCTCGCGTCAGTTCTGCCCTGACCACACCCCTCGGTAGGTGTTTACCGCCGCCGGTATACTAGATTGGATCACCTATGTGGAAAACGTGTTCGGGTACGATCCTATTCATGACCACCCCTCGGTGGCTTGGTAGGACGTGGATCGGTCTACGTAAACAATGGTTATACACTCAAGACTCGTTTAGTTATTACCCTTCCCTAGAAGCTCTGTTAACTAAACTGGGGGCCAAATAAGCGGTTATTAATATATGTCTTAACCTTGGAGGATTTAAGGCAACATATATTAATTGGACGGGGTCCATGTTCCGGCTATTTGTTCTCATGACCACCTCTTGGTGGCTTGGGGCAATAGGTGCTGAGAATTACCGTTGCAATGCTACATGTTTTTTTTCAAGTTTCATGTAGGAACATACTTGTATGTTTTATTTGCTAAATTATCTGTATATTTGCTTGGGCTTTGTAATGATGTCTAGTATAATTTTATTTCAGTTCAAAATGTCACCGACACCCCTCATTTCAATACTTACTGAAAATAAGTTGAATGGCGACAATTATAAAGATTGGAAAAGAAATCTATTGATAGTTCTCAGCTGCGAGAGATACAAGTAAGTGCTGGACGAACCATGCCCACCTGGGCCCAAACCTGACACACCACTTGAGGAGGTCCCGGTTGCCTATAATCGTTGGAGAGAATCCAATGAGATAACTCGATGCTACATCCTTGCTAGCATGACGAGTGCTTTACGAAAGCAGCATGAGACTTATCAAGTTGCTGAGGAGATCATGGAAAATCTGGAGGACATGTTCAGAGGCCAAGAAAAATTGGCTCGACAGTCCGCTATCACCAGCATTATGAACTCCAAGCAAAAGGCGGGTACTCCGGTGAAGGACCATATGATTACTCTAATGGGATTCTTCGCTGAGGCTGCCGAGAATGGTGCAGATTTGGACTACAACACCCAGATCGAGATGGTGTTCAAGACTTTGTCTAAAGATTTTGTGGGGTTTAAGGCCGCATATAATCTGGCGACAAAGGAGTTAGGACTAACCGAGCTCATGAAGCAATTACAGGCCTATGAGCGGATGATCAGGGATGAGGATGTGATCCGACCTAAAGGAGAGGCCAATTTGACTGAATCTTCCAATCCCTCACAGAAGAGGAAGAGGCCAAATAAGAAGCAAGTGGTGTTAGGAAATGCCCTAGGTATTAGAGACATTTTGATGTATTCATTTTGAACTGAATAATAAAATTATATATAGAGGTTATTCATTACATTGCTATCTGTCCTCGTCTTATTTACATGTTAAAGTAAATGTAAGCAAATATGGCTCACTGACTGCTTGTGTTAAAACTGTTAGAATGCTGCATGCAATGGACTTTTGTATGCGAGAAGACAATGTTCTAAAGTTAGCAGTCTAAACTATGGTCTGTAGTCTATGGGGTTAGACCGAACATCTAACTTATGTTAAGACTATTATGTTGTCTAAAGCCTTGGAGGGGACGGTCTGTCTTGACTGTCTGGAGCTGGACTCCCAAGTAGAGACATAGATATGTTGCTTGGTGGTAACATATTAGACCGGGACTAAAGCGTGATTGATCTACGTAGTCCGCTATGAGTGAATCAATCTGCTTTTGACGTTCATTGTGCAATAACCTTAATCCTGAGTAAATGAACTACTTCATGTATATGACTTGTGTACTTTGATGTTCCAATGGCTAAAGCGTCTCAGAGGTAGTAAGCTTATAGACCGGTTCGTTGGGTGCATGACTTGTATACGATGAAGGGTTTGTTTGCAGATATCGGAATCATAGCTCTGAGGAGTTAAAGGTATCCTCTTAAAGGCATTATACTGAATATGAAAATGGACAAGGCCTTGGGTCGTCTGCTGGGCGGATGACTTCTTATTCACATATGGTGAATAATCATTTTCTTAATTCAGTAATATAATAGAACTGTAAGATAGCCTGATCAGTAGGATTAAACGGACTTTGACCTAAGGCTGATCATGGATATCATATGAGGGTTTTGCATATATGACAAGGTCATTGGATAGTAGCTCGTCACAGGCTTACGTAATACGGTATATAATTGGGAGTTCAGTTTCAGGTTTATAGTGGTGTGACTCTGAAATTAGTCATCATATGATTGAGTTGTTCGGTACAGAATGATAATCATATGGAATCACGAGAGCCCGATTATATATGTCCAATCAGTCCCTCTACTAGCTCCACATAATTCGTTAACGTTTGGCAAATTGATTTGTGTATGCTATTGGCTAGTTTATTATGCATGGATGGTGATGACACAGGATTAGAATGGTAGACAAGATTCTCTCCGGTTGGATTCAGATTTTGTTTTGGATAATAGAGTACACAATTATTCGAACTTCAAATGAAGTTGTCATGATTTTATTTAAGATTGGATTGGAGTTGTAGAAAATTATCCATGAGAACAAGAATATGAAACACAACCGTTTTTATGGAATTTGAAATTTGAATTTTGAAATTTGAATTTGAAATTTGAATTTGAAATTTGAATTTGAAATTCGAATTTGAAATTTGAATTTGAAATTCGAATTTTAAATTTGAAATTTGAAATTTGAAATTTGAATTTGAAATTTGAAATTCAAATTTTGAATCACAGTCCAAGTAGGATTCGAATTTGTTGTGGAAAATCCACAAGGTTTGAAATTCGAATTTGAGTTGGATTTGGAGAGGATAATCTTATTAGAATCCTACTTGAATTTTGAATCTAAATCCCGACAAAAGTGGACGAAATTTTTTGAGGATAATCCTCATGGAAAAATTCGGTTTTTTGTGGATAAGGTTCAAGGGAAAATTCGAGCTTCAATCCTAGTTGAATTTGGATTCTCTCCTTCCCTGAAAAGTGGCCGAAATTAAGGAGAAAATCTCCTAGGAAATTCGGTTATTTTTGGATAAGGTTGAGATAAGATTCAAGCTTGAAAATCCTAGTGGAATTTTGATTCTTCCTTGTCCTAAAAGTGGCCAAAAATTTGGAGAAGATTTTCTCCTAGAAATTTCGGATTTTTTGGTTGAAAAATGGAGATAAAATTCTAATTAAAATCTTGTTTAGATTTGGATTAGATTTATCCTAAGAAAACCGAATTTTATTGTGGAGATTCTCCCTTGGAGAAATTCAGATTTTATGGATATGGATAAGGGAAAATATCTTTTCCTAATCCAATTCAAATTCAGAGAATCACCTCATGCAGGTCTATAAATAGAGGTCCTGCCACTCCAGTTCTCTCAGACCACAGACTCTCAGGTGAGCAGGCTTATTGTTGCACAGCTCATCGTGACAATAAAGTTCTTTAGAGATCTAGGTGGTCGGAAGAAGACTAGCAGTGCTAGCATACCGGTCGAGGTTCAGAGTGCCCACACACTCAGCCATTCGGGAATTGGAGAATAGTAGAGAAGGCTAGTTGGTTGAAGCCTCCGGTCATTCTCCTCCTGCAGATTGGCGTCCTTGAGGTATGAGTTTTAATTGTTGTTGATTTATTGTATATGGCATCATGAGATATTTAACGATCTAAAAATTTTTATTGTTCCGCTGCGCCACTCTGATACGTTTTTACCGATTTATTATCCTACAATTGGTATCAGAGCCATCTCATGACTATGCTATGTACATAAATTAGACAATTACTTAGTCTTTTTATTTATGTATGGATTTGATATTTAGAGAGTGGCATTCTAGGGATCCTTTATGTTGTTATTTTAATTTTTTGAATTATTATAAGCATGCTTGTTTATGCCAGTTATGGTTCCTTAGAATTTAGAAAAATTGTATATAGGAATTTTTTTTTATGTAACCATGGGAGCAGTATAATAACACTGTAATTTTCCCATGGATTTTAATTTCTGTCTCTTAGAATTTTTATGGTTTGAATTTTTTACACCGAAAACGGTTTAGGAATTTTTATGTAATTATTCTTGGAGGAGATTGAAGATTGAAAACCGTAATTTATTTTTCCCAAAAGTTAAATTTGATTTAAAGGTTGAAATTTTGAATGTGTGGAAAATTTCAATTTAATTGGGATTCAAATTAATTTTTGGAGATCCTAATAGGTAAATTGGAATATGGCACGAAAATCGAGACACGACCCCTCGGGATAGGCCAAAGGACCTTGGTGGGGCTGCAGCCCCTGCCCTCGGGCAGGATGGGGCTGCGGCAGCCCCTGTGCAGGCCCACACCACCCACGGCCGCAGGCTTGGCCTGCAGACAGGGGTGGCCGTGGCCTGCCCAAGGCTGGCCGCAGCCTGGGCGTGCAGCCTCTGGCTGCAGGCGCTGCCTGCAGCCTGCTGGCTGCTGCGCCCAGCCTGGCGCTGCAGGCCGGCAAGGCTGCACAAGGGGGTAGCCGTGGGCTGCCAGCCCCTTTAGGGGCTGGTGGCTGCCCACGGCGGCTGCCGCCTTCGAGGGCGGCAGCACGATCGTCAAAAATTCGAAAATTTTGATTTTTAAATTTGAGATTTAATTTTAAATCATGTTTAAAAATATGTAATTGAAAATTTGAAATTTTTGAAATTACATATTATTACACATGATGTTTAAAATTTAAATTTGAAATTTAAATTTGAAATTCGAATTTGGAATTTGAATTTGAAATTTAAATTTTTGGATATTTAAATTTTAAATAATTCTTGGGATGAGAAATAAATGGAGAGGCTACATAAAGATGGATACAAGAAGATGGAACAGAATTCAAGACCCAAAGAATGCTTTGGATGGAATTTTGTAATCTTTATTTTCTTTGTTCTAGGATGGAACCATAGCTAGATTATTCTGTCAATTATTTTTTCTGTAATATGTCATGGATGTATAAATATGTATTGATGGATGTTTTGTATGCATATTTGATAACATGTCATATAGGATAGGTGAGTGCCGCTCATACTATATTGATCATACATAATTTGTCAAAACTTGCATGTTTTTCAAAATATTGAGTGGGAGAGGGTTTCAAACAAAACCTACGGCCTCCATTGTTGATCCATATGTGAAAGCATGGTAACGCCTCGCGTCAGTTCTGCCCTGACCACACCCCTCGGTAGGTGTTTACCGCCGCCGGTATGCTAGATTGGATCTCCTATGTGGAAAACGTGTTCGGGTGCGATCCTATTCATGACCACCCCTCGGTGGCTTGGTAGGACGTGGATCGGGCTACGTAAACAATGGTTATACACTCAAGACTCGTTTAGTTATTAACCTTCCCTAGAAGCTCTGTTAACTAAACTGGTGGCCAAATAAGCGGTTATTAATATATGTCTTAACCTTGGAGGATTTAAGGTAACATATATTAATTGGACGGGGTCCATGTTCCGGCTATTTGTTTTCATGACCACCCCTCGGTGGCTTGGGGCAATAGGTGCTGAGAATTACCGTTGCAATGCTACATATTTTTCAAGTTTCATGTAGGAACATACTTGTATGTTTTATTTGCTAAATTATCTGTATATTTGCTTGGGCTTTGTAATGATGTCTAGTATAATTTTATTTCAGTTCAAAATGTCACCACACCCCTCATTTCGATACTTACTGAAAATAAGTTGAATGGCGATAATTATAAAGACTGGAAAAGAAATCTATTAATAGTTCTCAGCTGCGAGAGACACAAGTTCTTACTGGACGAACCATGCCCACCTGGGCCCAAACCTGACACACCACTTGAGGAGGTCCCAGTTGCCTATAATCGTTGGAGAGAATCCAATGAGATAGCTCGATGCTACCTCCTTGCTAGCATGACGAGTGCTTTACAAAAGCAGCATGAGACTTATCAAGTTGCTGGGGAGATCATGGAAAATCTGGAGGACATGTTCGGAGGCCAAGAAAAATTGGCTCGACAGTCCGCTATCACCAGCATTATGAACTCTAAGCAAAAGGCGGGTACTCCGGTGAAGGACCATATGATCACTCTAATGGGATTCTTTGCTGAGGCTGCCGAGAATGGTGCTGAGTTAGACTACAACACCCAGATCGAGATGGTGTTCAAGACTCTGTCTAAAGATTTTGTGGGGTTTAAGGCCGCATACAATCTGGCGACAAAGGATTTAGGACTAACCAAGCACATGAAGCAACTACAGGGTTATGAGCGGATGATCAGGGATGAGGATGTGGTCCGACCTAAAGGAGAGGCCAATTTGGCGGAATCTTCCAATCCCTCACGGAAGAGGAAGAGGCCAAATAAGAAGCAAGTGGCTTCTAGTTCTTCTAATCCTCCTATCTCGGATGGGAAGAAGAAGAAGAAGAACAAGAAGCCGAAGGATCCTAAAAAATCCAAATGCTTCCATTGTGGAAAGGTAGGTCACTTCAAGAAGGCTTGCCGGGAATTCCTAACCGCCAAGGGAAAGGAAGGTAAGGAACTTCATTATTTAGAAGCGTGTTTGGTGGAAGAATCGAAAGACACTTGGGTCATTGATTCGGGCGCCACTAATCATGTTTGTGTTTCTATGCAGGGGTTCGTGGAAACGAGAAGTCTACATGATAGGAGCCTCTCGTTGCGGACCGGAGATGGTAGCTTTGTGGTGGCTGAGGCAGTGGGAGATGTTTATCTTTATTTTGATCAGTTTAGGTTTATTTTATTAAAAGACTGTTTTTATGTTCCTAATTTCAGGAGGAACCTTATATCGGTAGCTTGTTTAATAAAGGATTCTTATTCAGTTTCTTTTAGCAAAAGAGTTGATATTCGTAGAAATAAGTCTTTTATCTGTTCTGGATGGATGGATGGAAACCTATATTTGATCAAACCAAAGATGTACTCGTTGCTTGACACTGAATTAATTGATAACTCTAAAAAGTTGAAAGTTTCTCACTCTAACAAGGCGTATCTTTGGCATTTAAGACTTGGTCATATTAATCAGGATAGGATTCAAAGATTGGTGAAAGATGGTCCTCTGGAATCTCTGGAGGTGGTACGACTTCCCCAATGTGAGTCTTGTCTAGAGGGTAAAATGACTAAGAGGTCTTTTGGAGCTAAGGGTACAAGGGCTCAGGAGCTCTTAGAAATTGTGCACACTGACGTATGTGGCCCCATGAACGTCACAGCACGAGGAGGGTTCGAGTATTATGTCTCTTTTATAGATGATTACTCGAGGTATGGATATGTGTATCTGATGCACCGCAAGAGCGAAACCTTTGACAAGTTCAAGGAGTATCGTGCGGAAGTGGAAAAGCAATTGGATAAATCCATAAAGACACTTCGATCTGATCGAGGTGGCGAATACCTCTCCGATGAATTTCTAGGACATCTTGTAGAGAACGGGATATTATCCCAATTGACTGCACCTGGTACTCCACAACAGAATGGTGTAGCCGAAAGGAAAAACAGGACCTTATTGGATATGGTACGATCCATGATGAGTTATTCAACGCTGCCATTATCATTTTAGGGATATGCTTTACAAACTGCATGCTATATTCTGAACCAGGTTCCAAGCAAATCAATTCCTAGAACTCCGTATGAATTGTGGCGTGGCAGGAAGCCCTCCCTTGGACATATGAGAATATGGGGCTGCCCGGCACATGTACTGGATGGGGATGCGAAAAAGTTGGAACCAAGATCAGAATTGTGCATGTTTGTAGGGTATCCAAAAGGAACTAAAAGAGGTCTGTTCTATAACCCGAAGGAACAAAAAGTCATTGTCTCAACCCATGCGACATTCTTGGAGGAAAGTCACATGAATGACTTTAAGCCTCGAACCAAAGTGGTGCTAGAGGAGTTATCGGGTGAAAGAACTACTCAACAGATTTCGATCTTGGACGCAAGTCTGAGTTCCAGTGAAAGACCTGCAGACGATTAACAATTTAGGGTGCCTCGTCGTAGTGGGAGGGTTTCGAAGAAACCTAATTTCTTCATGTATGATGCTGAGGTATACCAGGCCGAGGCTCATGAGCATGAGGAAGATCCGGTCACAAATGATGAAGCTATAAAGGATGTTGATTCTAAATCTTAGAAACAGGCTATGAACAATGAGATGGATTCTATGAAATCCAACTCTGTTTGGGAACTTGTAGATTTGTCGGATGGGATAAAACCCATTGGATGCAAATGGGTCTACAAAAGAAAGAAGGATGCGGAAGGGAGAGTGGAAACTTTCAAAGCTAGACTGGTTGCAAAGGGATACACGCAAATGGCTGGAATCGATTAAGAGGAAACCTTTTCGCCTGTTGCTATGCTGAAGTCTATCCGTATTCTTCTGTCCATTGCTGCGGCTCTCGATTACGAGATCTGGCAAATGGATGTCAAGACGGCATTCTTGAATGGCCATCTTGAAAAGTGTATCTATATGATACAGCCCGAAGGGTTCGTAGCGAAAGGCCAAGAAAGGAAAGTCTGCAAGTTGCTTAGATCCATTTATGGATTAAAGCAAGCATCCCGCTCATGGAACCAGAGGTTTGATCAAGCGATTAAGACATTTGGTTTTGAGCAGAACGTTGATGAACCTTGTGTTTATAAACGTATTAAGATTGGAAAAGTGGTCTTTCTAATCCTCTATGTCGATGATATACTACTCATTGGGAATGATGTAGGGAACTTATCATCAGTCAAGCTTTGGTTACACCAACAGTTTGACATGAAGGACTTGGGAGAAGCTAATTATGTTCTAGGCATTCGTCTCTTCAGAGATCGAAAGAACAAAATGATAGCATTATCCCAAGCTTCATAGATAGATAAAATAATTGACAAATATGCAATGCTAGAGGCAAAGAAAGGCTCACAACCTTCTATTGCCGGTCTAACTCTTTCATCGGATGAATGTCCCAAGACATCGGAAGAAAGCGAGCGTATGAGTAAGGTCCCTTATGCATCCGCTGTGGGTAGCCTTATGTACGCTATGCTTTGCACTCGCCCAGACATATGTTTTGTTGTTGGTATGGTGAGTCGATATCAAGCGAATCCTGGAACCAAGCACTGGCAAGCAGTAAAGTATATACTCAAGTATCTTAAGAGAACGAGGGATTATATGCTGGTGTATTCTGGAGGGGACCTAACACCCGTAGGATACACGGACTCAGACTTCCAGACTTGTAAGGATTCGAGGAAATCGACATCTGGATCAGTGTTTTTACTCAGAGGAGGCGCCATTGTGTGGAGGAGCGTGAAGCAGGGCTGCACAGCTGACTCTACTATGGAGGCTGAGTATGTGGCTGCGGCTGAGGCATCTAAAGAAGCGGTTTGGCTCCGCAAGTTCTTTAGAGACCTTGAGGTCATTCCGGGTGTTGACAAGCCTATCACACTTTACTGTGATAACACAGGGGCTATTGCCAACATAAGGGAATCTCGGCACCACAAGAGGACCAAACACATAGATCGGAGGTATCACATCATTAGAGGGCATGTGGAGACAGGACAAGTGGATGTATGTAAGATCGCGTCCGAGGACAACATTGCCGATCCCTTTACTAAGACTTTGGTAGCTAGAAGCTTTGAGAGGCATGCATAGGCGATGGGGATGCGTAACATGGCACATCTACTAGCTTAGGGCAAGTGGGAGATTGTTAGGAAATGCCCTAAGTATTAGAGACATTTTGATGTATTCATTTTGAACTGGATAATAAAATTATATATAGAGGTTATTCATTACATTGCTATCTGTCCTCGTCTTATTTACATGTTAAAGTAAATGTAAGCAAATATGGCTCACTGACTGCTTGTGTTAAAACTGTTAGAACGTTGCATGCAATGGACTTTTGTATGCGAGAAGACAATATTCTAAAGTTAGCAGTCTAAACTATGGTCTGTAATCTATGGGGTTAGACCGAGCATCTAACTCATGTTAAGACTATTATGTTGTCTAAAGCCTTAGAGGGGACGGTTTGTCTTGACTGTCTGGAGCTGGACTCCCAAGTAGAGACATGGATATGTTGCTCAGTGGTGACATATTCGACCGGGACTAAAGCGTGATTGATCTACGTAGTCCGCTATGAGTAGATCAATCTGCTTTTGACGTTCATTGTGCAATAACCTTAATCCTGAGTAAATGAACTACTTCATGTATATGACTTGTGTACTTTGATGTTCCAATGGCTAAAGCGTCTTAGAGGTAGTAAGCTTATAGACCGGTTCATTGGGTGCATGACTTGTATACGATGAAGGGTTTGTTTGCAGATATCGGAATCATAGCTCTGAGGAGTTAAAGGTATCCTCTTAAAGGCATTATACTGAATGTGAAAATGGACAAGGCCTTGGGTCGTCTGCTGGGCGGATGACTTCTTATTCACATATGGTGAATAATTATTTTCTTAATTCGGTAGTATAATGGAACTTTAAGATAGCCTGATCAGTAAGATTAAACGGACTTTGACCTAAGGCTGATCATGGATATCATATGAGGGTTTTGCATATATGACAAGGTCATTGGATAGTAGCTCGTCACAGGCTTACGTGATACGGTATATAATTGGGAGTTCAGTTTCAGGTTTATAATGGTGTGACTCTGAAATTAGTGATCATATGATTGAGTTGTTCGGTACAGAATGATGATCATATGGAATCACGAGAGCCCGATTATATATGTCCAATTAGTCCCTCTACTAGCTCCACATAATTCCTTAATGTTTGGCAAATTGATTTGTGTATGCTATTGGCTAGTTTATTATGCATGGATGGTGATGACACAGGATTAGGATGGTAGACAAGATTCTCTCTGGTTGGATTCAGATTTTGTTTTGGATAATAGAGTACACAATTATTCAAACTCCAAATAAAGTTGTCATGATTTTATTTAAGATTGGATTGGAGTTGTAGAAAATTATCCATAAGAACAAGAATATGAAACACAACCGTTTTTGTGGAATTTGAAACTTGAATTTTGAAATTTGAAATTTGAATTTTGAATTTGAAATTTGAATTTGAAATTCGAATTTGAAATTCGAATTTGAAATTTGAATTTTGAAATTTGAATTTTGAATTTGAAATTTGAATTTGAAATTTGAAATTCAAATTTTGAATCACAGTCCAAGTAGGATTCGAATTTGTTGTGGAAAATCCACAAGGTTTGAAATTCAAATTTGAGTTGGATTTGGAGAGGATAATCTTGTTAGAATCCTACTTGAATTTTGAATCTAAATCCCAACTAAAGTGGACGAAAGTTTTTGAGGATAATCCTCATGGAAAAATTCTGTTTTTTGTGGATAAGGTTCAAGGGAAAATTCAAGCTTCAATCCTAATTGAATTTGGATTCTCTCCTTCCCTGAAAAGTGGCCGAAATTAGGGAGAAAATCTCCTAGGAAATTCGGTTATTTTTGGATAAGGTTAAGATAAGATTCAAACTTGAAAATCCTAGTGGAATTTTGATTCTTCCTTATCCAAAAAGTGACCAAAAATTTGGAGAAGATTTTCTCCTAGAAATTTCAGATTTTTTGGTTGAAAAAGGGAGATAAAATTCTAGTTAAAATCTTGTTTAGATTTGGATTGGATTTATCCTAAGAAAACCGAATTTTATTGTGGAGATTCTCCCTTGGAAAAATTCGGATTTTATGGATATGGATAAGAGAAAATATCTTTTCCTAATCCAATTCAAATTCAGAGAATCACCTCATGTAGGTCTATAAATAGAGGTCCTGCCACTCCAGTTCTCTCAGACCATAGACTCTCAGGTGAGCAGGCTTATTGTTGCACAGCTCATCGTGACAATAAAGTTCTTTAGAGATCTGGGTGGTCAGAAGAAGACTAGCAGTGCTAGCATACCGGTCGAGGTTCAGAGTGCCCACACACTCAGCCATTCGGGAATTGGAGAATAGTAGAGAAGACTAGTTGGTTGAAGCCTCCGGTCATTCTCCTCCTGCAGATTAGCATCCTTGATTTATGAGTTTTAATTGTTGTTGATTTATTGTATATGGCATCATGAGATATTTAACGATCTAAAAATTTTTATTGTTCCGCTGCGCCACTCTGATATGTTTTTACCGATTTATTATCCTACAAGTGGCTTCTAGTTCTTCTAATCCTCCTGTCTCGGACGGGAAAAAGAAGAAGAAGAACAAGAAGCCGAAGGACCCTAAAAAGTCTAAATGCTTCCATTGTGGGAAGGTAGGTCACTTTAAGAAGGCTTCCCGGGAATTCATAGCCGCCAAGGGCAAGGAAGGTAAGGAACTTCATTACCTAGAAGCGTGTTTGGTGGTAGAATCGAAAGACACTTGGGTCATTGATTCGGGCGCCACTAATCATGTTTGTGTTTCTATGCAGGGGTTCGTGGAAACGAGAAGTCTACATGATAGGAGCCTCTCGTTGCGGACTGGAGATGGTAGCTTTATGGTGGCTGAGGCAGTGGGACATGTTTATCTTTATTTTGATCAATTTAGGTTTATTTTATTAAAAGACTGTTTTTTTGTTCCTAATTTCAAGAGGAACCTTATATCGGTAGCTTGTTTAATAAAGGATTCTTATTCAGTTTCTTTTAGCAAAAGAGTTGATATTCGTAGAAATAAGTCTTTTATCTGTTCTTGATGGATGGATGAAAACCTATATTTGATCAAACCAAAGATGTACTCACTGCTTGACACTGAATTAATTGATAACTCTAAAAGGTTGAATGTTTCTCACTCTAACAAGGCGTATCTTTGGCATTTAAGACTTGGTCATATTAATCAGGATAGGATTCAAAGATTGGTGAAAGATGGTCCTCTGGAATCTCTAGAGGAGGTACGTCTTCCCCAATGTGAGTCTTGTCTAGAGGGTAAGATGACTAAGAGGTCTTTTGGAGCTAAGGGTACAAGGGCACAGGAGCTCTTAGAAATTGTGCATACTGACGTATGTGGCCCCCATGAACGTCACAGCACGAGGAGGGTTCGAGTATTATGTCACTTTTATAGATGATTACTAGAGGTAGGGATATGTGTATCTGATGCACCGCAAGAGCGAAACCTTTGACAAGTTCAAAGAGTATCGTGCGGAAGTGGAAAAGCAATTAGATAAATCCATAAAAACACTTCGATCTGATCGAGGTGGCGAACACCTCTCCGACGAATTTCTAGGACATCCTGTAGAGAACGGGATATTATCCCAATTGACTGCACCTGATACTCCACAACAGAATGGTGTAGCCAAAAGGAGAAACAGGACCTTATTGGATATGGTACGGTCCATGATGAGTTATTCAACACTGCCGTTATCATTTTGGGGATATGCTTTACAAACGGCATGCTATATTCTGAACCAAGTTCCGAGCAAATCAATTCCCAGAACTCCGTATGAATTGTGGCGTGGCAGGAAGCCCTCCCTTGGACATATGAGAATATGGGGCTGCCCGGCACATGTACTAGATGGGGATGCGAAAACGTTGGAACCAAGGTCAGAATTGTGCATGTTTGTAGGGTATCCAAAAGGAACTAAAAGAGGTCTGTTCTATAACCCGAAGGAACAAAAAGTCATTGTCTCAACCCATGCGACATTCTTGGAGGAAAGTCACATGAATGACTTTAAGCCTCGAAGCAAAGTGGTGCTAGAGGAGTTATCGGGTGAAAGAACTACTCAACAGATTTCGGTCTTGGACGCAAGTCCGAGTTCCAGTGAAAGACCTGCAGACGATCAACAATTTAGGGTGCCTCGTCGTAGTGGGAGGGTTTCGAAGAAACCTAATTTCTTCATGTATGATGCTGAGGTATACCAGGCCGAGGCTCATGAGCATGAGGAAGATCCGGTCACATATGATGAAGCTATAAAGGATGTTGATTCTAAATCTTGGAAACAGGCTATGAACAATGAGATGGATTCTATGAAATCCAACTCTATTTGGGAACTTGTAGATTTGCCGGATGGGATAAAACCCATTGGATGCAAATGGGTCTACAAAAGAAAGAAGGATGCAGAAGGGAGAGTGGAAACTTTCAAAGCTAGACTGGTTGTAAAAGGATACACGCAAAAGGCTGGAATCGATTACAAGGAAACCTTTTCGCCTGTTGCTATGCTGAAATCTATCCGTATTCTTCTGTCCATTGCTGCGGCTCTCGATTACGAGATCTGGCAAATGGATGTCAAGACGCATTCTTGAATGGCCATCTTGTAAGGATTCGAGGAAATCGACATCTGGATCAGTGTTTTTACTCGGAGGAGGCGCCATTGTGTGGAGGAGCGTGAAGCAGGGCTGCACAGCTGACTCTACTATGGAGGCTGAGTATGTGGCTGTGGCTGAGGCATCTAAAGAAGCGGTTTGGCTCTGCAAGTTCTTTAGAGACCTTTAGGTCATTCCGGGTGTTGACAAGCCTATCACACTTTACTGTGATAACACAGGGGCTATTGCCAACACAAGGGAATCTCGGCACCACAAGAGGACCAAACACATAGATCGGAGGTATCACATTATTAGAGGGCATGTGGAGACAGGACAAGTGGATGTATGTAAGATCGCGTCCGAGGACAACATTGCCGATCCCTTTACTAAGACTTTGGTAGCTAGAAGCTTTGAGAGGCATGTATAGGCGATGGGGATGCGTAACATGGCACATCTACTAGCTTAGGGCAAGTGGGAGATTGTTACGAAATGCCCTAAGTATTAGAGACATTTTGATGTATTCATTTTGAACTGGATAATAAAATTATATATAGAGGTTATTCATTACATTACTATCTGTCCTCGTCTTATTTACATGTTAAAGTAAATGTAAGCAAATATGGCTCACTGACTGCTTGTGTTAAAACTGTTAGAACGTTGCATGCAATGGACTTTTGTATGCGAGAAGACAATGTTTTAAAGTTAGCAGTCTAAACTATGGTCTGTAATCTATGGGGTTAGACCGAGCATCTAACTCATGTTAAGACTATTATGTTGTCTAAAGCCTTAGAGGGGACGGTTTGTCTTGACTGTCTGGAGCTGGACTCCCAAGTAGAGACATGGATATGTTGCTCAGTGGTGACATATTAGACCGGGACTAAAGCGTGATTGATCTACGTAGTCCGCTATGAGTGGATCAATCTGCTTTTGATGTTCATTGTGCAATAACCTTAATCCTGAGTAAATGAACTACTTCATGTATATGACTTATGTACTTTGATGTTCCAATAGCTAAAGCGTCTCAGAGGTAGTAAGCTTATAGACCGGTTCATTGGGTGCATGACTTGTATACGATGAAGGGTTTGTTTGCAGATATCGTAATCATAGCTCTGAGGAGTTAAAGGTATCCTCTTAAAGGCATTATACTGAATGTGAAAATGGACAAGGCCTTGGGTCGTCTGCTGGGCAGATGACTTCTTATTCACATATGGTGAATAATTATTTTCTTAATTCGGTAGTATAATGGAACTTCAAGATAGCCTGACCAGTAGGATTAAACGGACTTTGACCTAAGGCTGATCATGGATATCATATGAGGGTTTTGCATATATGACAAGGTCATTGGATAGTAGCTCGTCACAGGCTTACGTGATACGGTATATAATTGGGAGTTCAGTTTCAGGTTTATAGTGGTGTGACTCTGAAACTAGTGATCATATGATTGAGTTGTTCGGTAATGAATGATGATCATATGGAATCACGGGAGCCCGATTATATATGTCCAATCAGTCCCTCTACTAGCTCCACATAATTCCTTAACGTTTGGCAAATTGATTTTTGTATGCTATTGGCTAGTTTATTATGCATGGATGGTGATGACACAGGATTAGGATGGTAGACAGGATTCTCTCCGGTTGGATTCAGATTTTGTTTTGGATAATAGAGTACACAATTATTCGAACTCCAAATAAATTTGCCATGATTTTATTTGAGATTGGATTGGAGTTGTAGAAAATTATCTATGAGAACAAGAATATGAAACACAACCGTTTTGTGGAATTTGAAATTTGAATTTTGAAATTTGAATTTTGAATTTTGAATTTTGAATTTTGAATTTTGAATTTTGAATTTTGAATTTGAATTTTGAATTTGAATTTTGAATTTGAAATTTGAATTTGAAATTTGAAATTTGAAATTTGAAATTTGAAATTCAAATTTTGAATCACAGTCCAAGTAGGATTCGAATTTGTTGTGGAAAATCCACAAGGTTTGAAATTCGAATTTGAGTTGGATTTGGATAGGATAATCTTGTTAGAATCCTACTTGAATTTTGAATCTAAATCCCAACAAAAGTGGACGAAATTTTTGAGGATAATCCTCAATGGAAATTTTGGTTTTTGTGGATAAGATTCAAGGGAAAATTCAAGTTTCAATCCTAGTTGAATTTGGTTTCTCTCCTTCGCTGAAAAGTGGCCGAAATTATGGAGGAGATCTCCTAGGAAATTTGGTTATTTTTGGATAAGGTTGAGATAAGATTCAAACTTGAAAATCCTAGTGAAATTTTTTGATTCTCCCTTATCCATAATGGCCGAAATCTTTAGGAGATATTCTCTTTGTAATTTTTGGATTTTTTGGGTTGAAAAAGGGAGATAAAATTCTAGTTAAAATCTTGTTTAGATTTGGATTGGATTTATCCTAAGAAAACCGAAATTTTTGTTGAGATTCTCCCTTGGAAAAGTTCGGATTTTTTGGTTATAGATAAGGGAAAATATCTTTTCCTAATCCAATTCAAATTAAGAGAATCACCACATGCAGGTCTATAAATAGAGGTCCTGCCACTCCAGTTCTCTCAGACCACAGACTCTCAGGTGAGCAGGCTTATTGTTGCACAGCTCATCGTGACAATAAAGTTCTTTAGAGATCTGGGTGGTCGGAAGAAGACTAGCAGTGCTAGCATACCGATCGAGGTTCAGAGTGCCCACACACTCAGCCATTCGGGAATTGGAGAATAGTAGAGAAGGCTAGTTGGTTGAAGCCTCCGGTCATTCTCCTCCTGCAAGATTGGCATCCTTGAGGTATGAGTTTTAATTGTTGTTGGTTTATTGTATATGGCATCATGAGATATTTAACGATCTAAAAAATTTTTATTGTTCCGCTGCGCCACTCTAATACGTTTTTTCCGATTTATAATCCTACAGTTCCTTATGAAATTAGGAACATAAAAATAGTCTTTCAATAGAGTAAACCTAATTTCATCAAAATAAAGATGTACATCACCCATTACCTCAATCACCACTAAGCTACCGTCTCTAGTCGGCACCAAGAGGCTCCTATCATGTAGACTTTGCATTTTCATGAACCCTTGCAAAGAAACATAAATATGATTAGTGGCACTCGAATCAATGACCCAAGTGTCTTTTGAGCTATTAACAAATTTATTTTTCAGTCTTTATTATTATCAAGATTTAGTTTGTTTTCAGTGAGTATTGAAATAAGAGGTGTTAGTGATATTTTGAACTCAAATAAAATAATAAAAGAACATCATTACAAAACCCAAGCAAATACAAGAAAAATTTAGCAAATAAAACATACGAGTATATTCCTATGTGAAACTTTAAAAACATATAGTATTGCAATGGTAATTCTCAGCACCTATTACCCATCCAATTAATAAGACAAATAGCCAGAACATAGATCCAATCCAATTAATATATGTTGCTTTAAATCCTCCAAAGTTAAGACATATATTAATAACCACTTATTTTGGCTACCAGTTTAGCTAATAGAGCTTCTAGGGAAGGTTAATAGCTAAATGAGTCTTGAATATGTAACCATCATTTATGTAGTTTGATCCACGTCCTTGTTGGAAAATAAACCGGTAAAAACGTATCAGAGTGGCGCAGCGGAACAATAAAAATTTTTAGATCGTTAAATATCTCATGATGCCATATTCAATAAACCAACAACAATTAAAACTCATACCTCAAGGACGCCAATCTTGCAGGAGGAGAATGACCAGAGGCTTCAACCAACTAGCCTTCTCTACTATTCTCCAATTCCCGAATGGCTGAGTGTGTGGGCACTCTGAACCTCGATCGGTATGCTAGCACTGCTAGTCTTCTTCCGACCACCCAGATCTCTAAAGAACTTTATTGTCACGATGAGCTGTGTAACAACAAGCCTGCTCACCTGAGAGTCTGTGGTCTGAGAGAACTGGAGTGGCAGGACCTCTATTTATAGACCTGCATGAGGTGATTCTCTGAATTTGAATTGGATTAGGAAAAGATATTTTTCCTTATCCATATCCATAAAATCCGAATTTTCCAAGGGATAATCTGCACAATTAAATTCGGTTTTCTTAGGATAAATCCAATCCAAATCTAAACAAGATTTTAACTAGAATTTTATCTCCCTTTTTCAACCAAAAAATCCGAAATTTCTAGGAGAAAATCTTCTCCAAATTTTCGGCCACTTTTAGTATAAGGAAGAATCAAAATTCCACTAGGATTTTCAAGTTTGAATCTTATCTCAACCTTATCCAAAAATAACCGAATTTCCTAGGAGAGATTCTCCAAATTTTCGGCCACTTTTCAGGGAGGAGAGAATCCAAATTCAACTGGGATTAAAATTTGAATTATTCCCTTGAATCTTATCCACAAAAATCTGAATTTTTCCATGAGGATTATCCTAAAAAATTTCGTCCACTTTTGTTGGGATTTGGATTCAAAATTCAAGTAGGATTCTAACATGATTATCCTCTCCAAATCCAACTCAAATTCGAATTTCAAACCTTGTGGATTTTCCACAACAAATTCGAATCCTTCTTGGACTGTGATTCAAAATTTGAATTTCAAATTTCAAATTCAAATTTCAACTTTCAAATTTAAATTTCAAATTCAAATTTCAAATTTGAATTTCAAATTCAAATTTCAAATTCAAATTTCAAATTCAAAATTCAAATTTCAAATTTCAAATTTCAAATTTCAAAATTCAAATTTCAAATTTCAAAAATCAAATTTCAAATTCCACAAAACGGTTGTGTTTCATATTCTTGTTCTCATGGATAATTTTCTACAACTCCAATCCAATCTCAAATAAAATCATGGCAACTTTATTTGGAGTTCGAATAATTGTGTACTCTATTATCCAAAACAAAATCTGAATCCAACCGGAGAGAATCTTGTCTACCATCCTAATCCTGTGTCATCACCATCCATGCATAATAAACTAGCCAATAGCATACACAAATCAATTTGACAAACGTTAAGGAATTATGTGGAGCTAGTAGAGGGACTGATTGGACATATATAATCGGACTCCCGTGATTCCATATGATCATCATTCTTTACCGAACAACTCAATCATATGATCACTAGTTTCAGAGTCACACCACTATAAACCTGAAACTGAACTCCCAATTATATACTGTATTACGTAAGCCTGTGACGAGCTACTATCCAATGACCTTGTCATATATGCAAAACCCTTATATGATATCCATGATCAGCCTTAGGTCAAAGTCCGTTTAATCCTACTGATCAGGCTATCTTAAAGTTCCATTATACTACCGAATCAAGAAAATGATTATTCACCATATGTGAATAAGAAGTCATCCGCCCAGCAGACAACCCAAGGCCTTGTCCATTTTCACATTCAGTATAATGCCTTTAAGAGGATACCTTTAACTCCTCAGAGCTATGATTCCGATATCTGCAAACAAACCCTTCATCGTATACAAGTCATGCACCCAACGAACCGGTCTATAAGCTTACTACCTCTGAGACGCTTTAGCCATTGGAACATCAAAGTACACAAGTCATATACATGAAGTAGTTCATTTACTCAGGATTAAGGTTATTGCACAATGAACGTCAAAAGCAGATTGATCCACTCATAGCGGACTACGTAGATCAATCACACTTTAGTCCCGGTCTAATATGTCACCACCGAGCAACATATCCATGTCTCTACTTGGGAGTCCAGCTCCAGACAGTCAAGACAAACCATCCCCTCTAAGGCTTTAGACAACATAATAGTCTTAACATGAGTTAGATGCTCGGTCTAACCCCATAGACTACAGACCATAGTTTAGACTGCTAACTTTAGAATATTGTCTTCTCGCATACAAAAGTCCATTGCATGCAACGTTCTAACAGTTTTAACACAAGCAGTCAGTGAGCCATATTTGCTTACATTTACTTTAACATGTAAATAAGACGAGGACAGATAGTAATGTAATGAATAACCTCTATGTATAATTTTATTATCCAGTTCAAAATGAATACATCAAAATGTCTCTAATACTTAGGGCATTTCCTAACAGTCCTACCAAGCCACTGAGGGATGTTCATGAATAGGATCATACCTGAACACATTTTTCACATAGGAGATCCAACCTAGTATCTCGATGGCAATAAATACCTACCGAGGGGTGTGGTCAAGGTAGAATTAATGCGAACAGAAATTTGAAATACAACTGTTTGTAGATTTTGAAATTTGAATTTTGAAATTTGAATTTTGAAATTTGAATTTGAAATTTGAATTTGAATTTTGAATTTGAAATTTAAATTTGAAATTCGAATTTGAAATTTGAATTTGAAATTTGAAATTTGAATTTGAAATTTGAAATTTGAAATTTGAAATTCAAATTTTGAATCACAGTCCAAGTGGAATTCAAATTATTTGTGGATAATTCCACAAGGCTAGAATTCGAATTTGAGTTGGATTATGAAGATGAAAATCTTGTTTGAATCCTATTTGAATTTTGAATCCTAATCCTAACTAACTTGGTCGAATTTTGTTGAGGAAAATCCTCTAAGAGATTTTCGGTTTTTGTGGATAAGGATTCAGGAAAAAATTCAAGTTTCAATCCAAGTTGAATTTGGATTCTCTCCTCCCTAAAAGTGACTGAAATTTTGAGGGCAAATCTCAAGGAGATTTTCGGTTTTATTCGGATAAGGATGAGATAAAATTTAAGCTAGAAAATCCTATTTGGATTTTGATTCTCCTCACACTTTAATGACCGAATCTAGTCATGTTTTTGACACAAAGGGGAATTGGTTTTTATGAGGGAAAGAGGAGATAAAATTCTATTTAAAATCATGTTTGAAATTTGAATTGGATAATCTCCAAGATGGCCGAATTTTTGGTTGGGATTTTCTCCTAGAAAATTCAGATTTTTTGTGAGTGGATAAGGGAGAAAATCTTCTCCTAATCCAATTCAAATTCAGAGGATCACCTCATGCAAGTCTATAAATAGAGGTCCTGCCACTCCAGTTCTCTAAGACCACAGACTAGGGGTGTTTGTTGGGTTGGTTGGATGGATTTTTCATATTTTTCAACCTACCCAATGAAGATTGGGTGGGTTATAAAATTTTTTCACCAACCTAATGTATAAAATCAACCCACCCAATTAAAGTTTGGGTGGGTTCATCGGGTTATTCGGATTCGTCGGGTTGGGCAATTTATTAAAACAAAATAATAAAATATGACTTAAAAATTCAACCATAAATCAAATTACAAACTCAAATAGTCAAATAAAGAAGTCTTACAAAGATAATAAAAACTAATTAAAACATGTTTTTAATAAATATTAAGTACGTGTTTGGGACACAAATTTTTTTGGCATTGCATTTAAATGCAATGCAATTTTCCCCCAAATACAAAAACATTTCATTCAAATACCAATCACATCAGATTTTAAATCTAACACAATCACTATTTATTATTTCACTTTTTCTATTACTTTTATTAATTACATCACATATTCTCTCTCCCTCTTTTTTTTCTCTCTACTTTTACCCATCACATCACATATTTATTATTAAAATACAATTCAAATACTTTTCCTCCAAACACACATTGCATTCAAATGCAATGCTAATGCTTTTCCTCCAAATACAAATTGCATTCAATACATTGCATTCAAACGCAATGCAAATGCAATGCGTTCACCAAACGAACCCTAAGAAATATTAACCACAAACAATTATACCTATTTCACAAGAATAATTTTCAACTCCAAACATCTCAACTTAATTGTCACTTCCCTGCACTTATAATGCAAGATCCATCACCTAAAAGTAAAATAGAACAGGTTTTCAATGTAGAATGCAACACAAATATAATATAAGACTATAATTTATAAGGTTTAAAAAGATATGTATATATATAATACCTGATGCAACTTCAAGAGATTCCTCCCAACCTTGCACTTCATTCATGTATTCTATAAGTGCTATAGGCTCATCCTCCTCCTCCTCAGAAACCAGCCAATTCTTTGAACAAATCAGAGCCTCAACCATCTTTAGTGACAAAGAACTCCTAAATTGATCAAATATCCGACCTCCAGTAGAAAATGCAGACTCAGATACAACTGTAAAGACTTGTACTGCCAATACATCTTTTGCAATTTGAGAAACAACTTTATATTTGCTTCCATTGTTTTTCCACCATCCCAGTATATCAAAGTGATCATCAGATAATCTTTCACGCCTATCATTCAAGTAATAATCCAAATCATTGGTTTCAATTTTTTCATCCAATTGGGATCTTAGTTTAACCCATGATGAGGATCTCATTGCAGGGATAGTAGAAGATATCAAAAATGCAACAGTTGAAGAGCTTGTAGCTGCATTTGATCCTTGAATTGGAACCTGTCTTTGAGGAGGAGGAGGAGGACGAGTCATCTCTTTGTAAAAATCATACAAACGACATAACATAGTTTCAACTGCTTTTATCATTTTATCCATAAGAGGAGCATCATAGATGAAGGCAAATCCAGTTTTTAAAACCTCTATCTTGAACATTGGATCCAGAACAGTCGCCACAAACATTAACAAGTTCATCTTCTCAATCTTTCCCCAATACTTATCATACTTTAATTGCATATTTGCTGTCATTTTCCCCAACAAAGTATGTGGTTCTTGAGCTAATTCTTGCAACAAACTATGCACATCATGTAGGAAAATAAATCGGTAAAAACGTACCAGAGTGGCGCAGCGGAACAATAAAAATTTTTTAAGATCGTTAAATATCTCATGATGCCATATACAATAAACCAACAACAATTAAAACTCATACCTCAAGGATGCCAATCTTGCAGGAGGAGAGAATGACCGGAGGCTTCAACCAACTAGCCTTCTCTACTATTTTCCAATTCCTAAATAGCTGAGTGTGTGGGCACTCTGAACCTCGATCGGTATGCTAGCACTGCTAGTCTTCTTCCGACCACCGAGATCTCTAAAGAACTTATTGTCACGATGAGCTATGCAACAATAAGTCTGCTCACTTGAGAGTCTGTGGTCTAAGAGAACTGGAGCGGCAGGACCTCTATTTATAGACCTGCATGAGGTGATTCTCTGAATTCGAATTGGATTAGGAAAAGATATTCTCCCTTATCCATATCCATAAAATCTAAATTTTTCATGGGAAAATCCCAACAATAAAATTCGGTTTATTTAGGATAAATCCAATCCAAATCTAAACAAGATTTTAACTAGAATTTTATCTCCCTTTTTCAACCAAAAAATTTGAAATTTCCTAGGAGATTTTCCTTCCAAAAATTCGGCCACATTTAGGATAAGGGAGAATCAAAATTCCACTAGGATTTTCAAGCTTGAATCTTATCTCAACCTTATCCAAAATAACCGAATTTTCCTAGGAGATTTCCTCCATAATTTCGGCCACTTTTCAGGGAAGGAGAGAATCCAAATTCAACTAAGATTGAAACTTGAATTTTTCCATTGAACCTTATCCACAAAAACCGAAATTCCATTAAGGATTATCCTCAAAATTTCGTCCATAATTTGTTAGGATTTGGATTCAAAATTCAAGTAGGATTCTAACAAGATTATCCTCTCCAAATCTAACTCAAATTCGAATTTCAAACCTTGTGGATTTTCCACAACAAATTCGAATCCCACTTGGACTGTGATTCAAAATTTGAATTTCAAATTTCAAATTCAAATTTCAAATTCAAATTTCAAATTTCAAAATTCAAATTTCAAATTTCAAATTTCAAATTTAAATTTCAAATTCGAATTTCAAATTCAAATTTCAAATTCAAATTTCAAATTCAAAATTCAAAATTCAAATTTCAAAATTCAAATTTCAAATTTCAAAATCCACAAAACGGTTGTGTTTCATATTCTTGTTCTCATGGATAATTTTCTACAACTCCAATCCAATCTCAAATAAAATCATGGCAACTTTATTTGGAGTTCAAATAATTGTGTACTCTATTATCCAAAACAAAATCTGAATCCAATCGGAGAGAATCTTGTCTACCATCCTAATCCTGTGTCATCACCATCCATGCATAATAAACTAGCTAATAGCATACACAAATCAATTTGCCAAACGTTAAGGAATTATGTAGAGCTAGTAGAGGGACTGATTGGACATATATAATCGGGTCCCGCAAATCCATATGATCATCATTCTTTACCGAACAACTCAATCATATGATCACTAGTTTCAGAGTCACACCACTATAAACCTGAAACTGAACTCCCAATTATATACCGTATTACGTAAGCCAGTGACGAGCTACTATCCAATGACCTTGTCATATATGCAAAACCCTCATATGATATCCATGATCAGCCTTAGGTCAAAGTCCGTTTAATCCTACTGATCAGGCTATCTTAAAGTTTCATTATACTACCGAATCAAGAAAATGATTATTCACCATATGTGAATAAGAAGTCATCCGCCCAGCAGACAACCCAAGGCCTTGTCCATTTTCACATTCAGTATAATGCCTTTAAGAGGATACCTTTAACTCCTTAGAGCTATGATTCCGATATCTGCAAACAAACCCTTCATCGTATACAAGTCATGCACCCAACGAACCGGTCTATAAGCTTACTACCTCTGAGACGCTTTAGCCATTGGAACATCAAAGTACACAAGTCATATACATGAAGTAGTTCATTTACTCAGGATTAAGGTTATTGCACAATGAACGTCAAAAGCAAATTGATCCACTCATAGCGGACTACGTAGATCAATCACGCTTTAGTCCCGGTCTAATATGTCACCACCAAGTAACATATCTATGTCTCTACTTGGGAGTCCAGCTCCAGACAGTCAAGACAAACCGTCCCCTCCAAGGCTTTAGACAACATAATAGTCTTAACATGAGTTAGATGCTCGGTCTAACCCCATAGACTACAGACCATAGTTTAGACCGCTAACTTTAGAACATTGTCTTCTCACATACAAAAGTCCATTGCATGCAACGTTCTAACAGTTTTAACACAAGCAGTCAGTGTGCCATATTTGCTTACATTTACTTTAACATGTAAATAAGACGAGGACAGATAGCAATGTAATGAATAACCTCTATATATAATTTTATTATCCAATTCAAAATGAATACATCAAAATGTCTCTAATGCTTAGGGCATTTCCTAACACATCAAGAATATCTTTAAAAAACAAGTTTGCAATCACGTACAAAGATCCACTAAATTTTATGGTGAGATCATAAAACTTCTTGAGAAACGTAACAAAAACTTCAACTTGATCCCAATCTGAGCTTTGTGGAGGACCTTCTATTACCATGCCATCGAGTCGTTCTTCCTTAAAGTACCTAGTATAATTTGCATCAGCTTCTAAATTCTTGAATGCTTTCTTGAATTTAAAGTAGCCACTAGCATCATGTAGGTAGAGTTCATCTAGTCACGACATCTAAACAAAGTAACGCCTTCGACTCTATGTTAGCTTCTTTGCAAGCTTCCTTAAAATGTTTAAGCCGTTCTGAAGAGGATCTTACATACCTAACTGCATTACGAACACTTGCAATAGAGCCACTCAATTCTTTCAAACCGTCAAAAACAATCAAGTTAATGATGTGAGCACAGCATCTCATGTGAAATATCTCCCCATTCAACACAATACCATGCCTCATTTCTTGAAGATGCTCCTTAACTTTCATCAATGCAACAGAATTGGAAGCAGCATTATCAACAGTGATTGAAAATACTTTTGTATACCCCATTCATTCAAGCAAGCAATCAACTCTTTGCCTATCATCTCACCCTTATGGCTAGGGACTTGAACAAAACTTATGATCCTCTTCTGCAATTTCCAATTATTATCAATCCAATGTGGAGTCAGACACAAATAGCCAATGTTTTGAATAGAAATCCAACAATCAGTTGTTAGAGACACTCTAAACATCTTTAGTTTATTCTTCAGCTTCTTCTTACTATCCAAGTATAATTGATAAATGTCTCTTTGTACAATTATTCTTGAATGCAACTCAACATGGGAAAAGGCTTTCTTCATTAGTTGTTGAAATCCTCTGCCATTCAGATGCTTAAACGGCAGCTCATCTAAAATGAAGTATGAAGCTATTTCATGTCTAATCTCTTTATGATTAAGCTTTGGTTGAGTAGTGGAAGCAACATCCTCAGAATCATCAGTTGTGCTTTTCTAAGTAAAAGCGTAAATGCTTTTTTGCTTGTCATCGTTAATAGCAGAATATGGATACTTTTTGCACCTATCCAGATGGTTCCACAATGATTTTGTCCCACATGTTTTTGTGCTTGAAGCATAATCATGTCCACAATAATTACATGCAGTCCTTTCTGGATTATTATTGGGAACTTCTGTAAAGTGATCCTATATAGTTGAAGTTTTTTTACCCATTTTCTTTCTCTTCTCTGGTGGACCTGAAGACTGAGGTTTTTGACTACCTTCGTCACCCTTAGAGGCATCAGTTTCTTTTTGTAATCCTTTCTCCTCCTCTTCCTCTTGAATGTGAGCAATCCACTCCATTTGTACTTCCTTCATTCTTTTTTTTTATTGCCATATAATATTACATAAGTTATATTAGTAATTCATTTCTATTTTCAATGAGTATAGTAACAAGAACTAATTCCAGGCAAATTGAAATAATTACATTTAACATATTTTACCATTTTTTTAACGTAAGCAATGTGAGTAAATAAGCAATGTCTTAGACTTAGAGAAATCATAGCTGACACTATGCAATAATTCTTAGTGAACTCTTCAAAAGATCTCCATGGACTTAATTATGTAAAAAGACAACATGAAGACCACATATTTTCCTTAAAATATATCTTTTGTACCACATATACAGTATATGTATATACCAACACAAACACACACAGCCATACCACATGCATATGCATGTTTACAACATGGAATTAGCTACTGTGTTTCAACTATATAAATATATATATATGTAGCGTGGAGAAAGAAAGCAAAGGGTACTATTTTCATGTAAAGTTTAATGCAAACACACACACACACACACACACACTTTGATCATGTATTTATTTCTTTAAACCATTTATGTTGCTGACCTTTCTCTCCTCTCCACCTATCTCTTCATTTACACGACAAACGGGCAAAAAGACAAAATGACAAATCCTTTTTTTTGACAATAACCAATCCCACCACTATCATCAACTTAACCACCAAAAGCTACCACTGGGAAAGATGAAAAGTGCACTAATAACGGATACTTCACTCATATTGCCATCTTAGCTCTTCTTCTATAATGACCAAAATCTTTTAGTATTTTTTTTTATTTTCCATTTCTTGAAAAACTTTATCATCGTCTTCACCAAATCGTCGACCACTACAGCATCTTTGCCTAAACCAAATCATCATCTGTTGCCAACGACACTAGCCTCCACCTACAGACTAATCACTTGAAAGAATTCCCCATTTTCACTCCGTTGATTTCTTTCCCCCCCCCCCCCCCCCCCCGAAACATGGATATACTTACACAATTTAAAATTTTCAGAAGATCAAAACTCCAAGACAAATATTGATTGTTTCTAGCCACTGAAATGAATTCACAAACAAAATGGAACAAAGATTGTAGACATGAAAGAGAAATAACATATATCTTACCGGTAGACGGAAGGGACGATTGGCAAAGTCGAACTCGGGCTGGGGTGAAAAGGTAGAACTGGACCGGTCGAACCATCGAGGGGAGACGGCTGACGATCGATGGAAGGGAGGATCGGGGGGGGGGGGGGGGGGGGGGCTCTGGACCTCTAGTGGTAGGTGACGCTGCGGCGGCTTAGGGAAAGGGTAAGGCACGAGATGAAGGGCTTTTTTTTGCCGGGGAGGGGGGGTAGGGTGGAGGCGCGAGGCAGAGAGAACAATGGTGTTCGGCAGGGCAGAAGGATCAGGGAGACTCTAGAGTACAGTGGCAGGCAGCAGCTTGGGGAGGCAAGGCATATGGATCGTCAAGATGGCTTAGGGGGGGGAGGCACAAAGCACACAATGAATCGGTTGAAGAGAAACCGATTAGGTTAATAAGAGATAAGCAGTTAAGCATGAAAGAGAAATAACATAAATCTTACCGGTAGACAGAACGGACGATTGGCGGAGTCGAACTCGGGCTGGGGTGAAAAGGCAGAACTGGACCAGTCGAACCGTCGAGGGGAAACGGCTGACGATCGATGGAAAGGAGGATCGGGGGAGGGGGGGCTATGGACCTCTGGTGGTAGGTGACGCCGCGGCGGCTTAAGGAAAGGGTAAGGCACGAAATGAAGGGCTTTTTTTTTTAGGGGGGTAGGGTGAAGGCGCGAGGCAGAGAGAACAATGGTGTTCGGTAGGGCAGAAGGATCGGGGAGACTCTGGAGTCCGGTGGCAGGCGGCAGCTTGGGGAGGTAAGGCACACAGGTTGTCGAGACGGCTTGGCGGGGGGAGGCGCAAAGCACACGGCAAATCGGTTGAAGAGAAACCGATTAGGTTAATAAGGGATAAGCAGTTAAGCACACAGGGCAGCCTTTATATTTTTTTAAAATATTAAAAAAAATTTTAATAGGGTAGGTTGGGTTTTTTCTGGGTTTTAGAATCCCAACCCGAACCCACCCAATCTTTAACTCGGGTTAGGTGGGTCAACCCGAATTTTTTTCGGGTCTGACGTGGACCCAACCCAACGAGTTTTTCTTGAGTGGGTTGGGTGGGTTATTTGGATTTCTGGATTTTGTGTTCACCCCTACCACAGACTCTCAGGTGAGCAGGCTTATTGTTGCACAACTCACCGTGACAATAAGTTCTTTAGAGATCTGGGTGGTCGGAAGAAGACTAGCAGTGCTAGCATACCGATCGAGATTCAGAGTGCCCACACACTCAGCCATTCGGGAATTGGAGAATAGTAGAGAAGGCTAGTTGGTTGAAGCCCTCCGATCATTCTCTTCCTGCAGATTGGCGTCCTTGAGGTATGAGTTTAAATTGTTGTTGGTTTATTGTATATGCAATCATGAGATATTTAACGATCTTGAAAAATTTTTATTGTTCCACTGCGCCACTCTGATACGTTTTTACCGATTTATTTCCTACAATTGGTATCGGAGCCATCTCATGACTATGCCATGTACATAAATTAGACAATTAATTAGTCTTTTTATTTATGTATGGATTTGATATTTAGAGAGTGGCATTCTAGGATTCCTTTATGTTGTTATCATGAATTATGTATATAGTATGTGGTTATTTTATTTTTTGAGTTATTATAAGCATGCTTATTTTATGCCGGTTATGGTTCCTTAGAATTTAGAAAATTGTATCTAGAAATTTTTATGTAACCATGGGAGTAGTTTATTAACACTGTAATTTTCCCATGGATTTTAATTTTTTGTCTCTTAGAATTATTATGATTAGAATTTTTATACACCGGAAACGGTTTAGGAAATTTTATGTAATTATTCTTGGAGGAGATTGAAGTTTGAAGACAGTAATTTATTTTTTCCCAAAAGTTAAGTTTAATTTAAAGGTTGAAATTTTGATGTGTGAAAAATTTTCAATTTAATTAGGATTCAAATTAATTTTTGGAGATCCTAATAGGTAAATTGGAATATGGCACAAAAATCGAGGCACGACCCCTCAGGATAGGCCTTGGAGGGGCTGTGGCAGCCCCTGTCTAGCCCATGACCACCCACGGCCGTAGGCTTTGCCTGCAGCCAGGGGTGGCCGTGGCCCACCCAAGGGCCGGCCATCACCCGGGCATGCAGCCGGCTGGACTGCACCAGGCCTGTGGCTACGGGCTGGGGGCTGCCCACGGCAGTTTCGGGCCTTCGGGCCCCCTCGGCCGAAAAAATAGAAAATTTTAATTTTTAAATTTGAGATTTAATTTTTAAATCATGTTTAAATATATGTAATTAAAAATTTTAAATTTTTGAAATTACATATTATTACACATGATATTTAAAATTGTTTAAAATTTGAATTTGAAATTTAAATTTGAAATTCGAATTTGGAATTTGAATTTGAAATTCAAATTCTTGAGATTTAAATTTTAAATGATTCTTGGGATGAGAAATAAATGGAGAGGCTACATAAAGATGGATACAAGAAGACGAAACAAAATTCAAGACCCAAAGAATGCTCTGGATGGAATTTTGTAATCTTTATTTTCTTTGTTCTAGGATGGAACCATGGCTTGGTTATTATTCTGTCAATTATTTTTTCTGTGATATGTCATGTATGTATAAATATGTATTGATGGATGTTTTATATGCATATTTGATAACATGTCATATAGGATAGGTGAGTGCCACTCATATTATATTAATCATACATATTTGTCAAAACTTGCATGTTTTTCAAAATATTGAGTGGGAGAGGGTTTCAAATAAAACCCACGACCTCCATTGTTGATCCATATGTGAAAGCATGGTAACGCCTCGCGCCAGTTCTGCCTTGACCACACACCTCGGTAGGTGTTTACTGCCGCCGGTATACTAAATTGGATCTTCTATGTGGAAAACGTGTTCAGGCACGATCCTATTCATGACCACCCATCGGTGGCTTGGTAGGACGTGGATCGGGTTACGTAAACAATGGTTATACACTCAAGACTCGTTTAGTTATTAACCTTCCCTAGAAGCTCTGCTAACTAAACTGGTGGCCAAAATAAGCGGTTATTAATATATGTCTTAACCTTGGAGGATTTAAGGTAATATATATTAATTGGACGGGGTCCATGTTTCAGCTATTTGTCTCATGACCACCCCTCGGTGGCTTGGGGCAATAGGTGCTGATAATTACCATTGCAATACTACATGTTTTCAAGTTTCATGTAAGAATATACTTGTATGTTTTATTTGCTAAATTATCTGCATATTTGCTTGGGCTTTGTAATGATGTCTAGTATAATTTTCAGTTCAAAGTGTCACCAACACCCCTCATTTCAATACTTACTGAAAATAAGCTGAATGACGATAATTATAAAGACTTGAAAAGAAATCTATTGATAGTTCTCAGCTGCGAGAGACACAAGTTCGTACTGGACGAACCATGCCCACTTGGGCCTAAACCTGACACACCGCTTAAGGAGGTCGCGGTTGCCTATACTCGTTGAAGAGAATCCAACAAGATAGCTCAGTGCTACATTCTGGCTACCATGACAAGTGCTTTACAAAAGTAGCATGAGACTTATCAAGTTGCTGGGGAGATCATGGAAAATCTAGAGGACATATCCAAAGGCCAAGAAAAGTTGGCTCGACAGTCTGCTATTACTAACATTATGAACTTCAAGCAGAAAGCAGGTACTCCGATGAAAGACCATATGATCACTTTAATGGGATTCTTTGCTGAGGCTACCGAGAACGGCGCTGAGTTGGACTACAACACCCAGATCGAGATGGTGTTCAAAACTCTGTCAAAAGATTTTGTGGGGTTTAAGGCCGCATACAATCTGGCGACAAGGGAGTTAGGACTAACCAAACTCATGAAGCAACTCCAAACTTATAAGCGGATGATCAGGGATGGGAATGTAGTCCAACCCAAAGGAGAGATCAATTTGGCGGAATCTTCCAAACCCTCACGTAAGAGGAAGAGGCCAAATCAGAAGCAAACGGCTTTTAGTTCTTCTAATCCTCTTGTCTCGAATGGGAAGAAGAAGAACAAGAAGCCCAGGGACCTTAAAAAGTCCAAGTGCTTCCACTGTGGGAAGGTAAATCACTTCAAGAAGGCTTGCCGGGAATTCCTAGCCGCCAAGGGCAAGGAAGGTAAGGAACTTCACTATTTAGAAGCGTGTTTGGTGGAAGAATTGAAAGACATTTGGGTCATTGATTCCGGCACCACTAATCTTGTTTGTGTTTCTATGCAAGGGTTCATGGAAACGAGAAGTTTACATGATAGGAGCATCTCATTGTGGACTGGAGACGGCAGCTGAGTAGTGGCTGAGGCAGTGGGAGATGTTTACCTTTACTTTGATGAATTTAGGTTTATTTTATTGAAAGACTGTTTTTATGTTCCTAATTTTAGGAGGAACCTTATATCGGTAGTTTGTTTAATAAAGGATTCTTATTCAGTTTCTTTTAGTAAAAGAGTTGATATTCGTAAAAATAAGTCTTTTATCTGTTTTGGATGGATGGATGGAAACCTATATCTGATCAAACTAAAGATGTACTCACTGCTTGACACCGAATTAATAGATAACTCTAAAAAGTTGAAAGTTTCTCAATCTAACAAGGCGTATCTTTGGCATTTAAGACTTAGTCATATTAATCAGGATAGGATTCAAAAGTTGGTGAAAGACGATCCTCTAGATTTTCTGGAGGAGGTACGTCTTCCTCAATGTGAGTCTTGTCTTGAGGGTTAGATGACTAAGAGGTCTTTTGGAGCTAAGGGTACTAGGCTCAGGAACTCTTAGAAATTGTGCACACTGACGTATATGGCCCCATGAACGTCACAGCATGAGGAGGGTTCGAGTATTATGTCTCCTTTATAGACGATTACTCGAAGTATGTATATGTGTATCTGATGCACCGCAAGAGCGAAACCTTTGACAAGTTTAAAGAATATCGTGCGGAAGTGGAAAAGCAATTGGATAAATCCATAAAGATACTTCGATCTGATCGAGGTGGTGAATACCTCTCCGACGAATTTCTAGGACATCTTGTAGAGAATGGGATATTATCCCAATTGACTGCACCTAGTACTCCACAACTGAATGGTGTAGTCGAAAGGAGAAACAGAACCTTGTTGGATATGGTACGGTTCATGATGAGTTATTCAACGCTGCCATTATCATTTTGGGGATATGCTTTACAAACGGCGTGCTATATTTTGAACCAGATTTCAAGCAAATCAATTCCCAAGACTCCATATGAATTGTGGCGTGGCAGGAAGCCCTCCCTTGGACATATGAGAATATGGGGCTGCCCGGCACATGTACTGGATGGGGATGCGAAGAAGTTGGAACCAAGATCAGAATTGTGCATGTTTGTAGGGTATCCAAAGGGAACTAAGGGAGGTCTGTTCTATAACTCGAAGGAACAAAAAGTCATTGTTTCAACCCATGCAACATTCTTGGAGGAAAGTCACATGAATGACTTTAAACCTCAAAGCAAAGTGGTGCTAAAGGAGTTATCGAGTGAAAGAACTGCTCCACAGGTTTTGGTCTTGGATGCAAGTCTGAGTTCCGGTGAAAAACCTGTAGACAATCAACAATTTATGGTGCCTTGTCGTAGTGGGAGGGTTTCGAAGAAACCTAATTTCTTTATATATGATGCTGAGGTATACCAGGCCGAGGCTTATGAGCATGAGGATGATCCGGTCACTTATAATGAAGTTATAAATGATGTTGATTCTAAATCTTGAAAACAGACTATGAACAATGATATAGATTCTATGAAATCCAACTCTGTTTGGGAACTTGTAGATCTGCCGGGTGGGATAAAACCCATTGGATGCAAGTGGGTCTACAAAAAAAAAAGGAGGATGCGGAAGGGAGAGTGGAAACTTTCAAAGCTAGACTGGTTGCAAAGGAGTACACGCAAAAGACTGGAATCGATTACAAAGAAACCTTTTCGCCTGTTGCTATGCTGAAGTCTATCCGTATTCTTCTGTCCGTTGCTGTGGCTCTCGATTACGAGATCTGGCAAATGGAAGTCAAGAAGGCATTCTTGAATGGCCATCTTGAGGAGTGTATCTACATGATACAGCCTGAAGGGTTCATGGTAAAAGGCCAAGAAAGAAAAGTCTACAAGTTGCTCAGATCCATTTATAGATTAAAGCAAGCATCCCGCTCATGGAACCAGAGATTTGATCAAGCGATCAAGACATTTGATTTTGAGCAGAACGTTGATGAACCTTGTGTTTATAAACGTATTAAGGATGGAAAAGTGGTCTTTTTGGTACTCTATGTCGATGAGATACTACTCATTGGGAATGATGTAGGGAACTTATCATCGGTCAAGCTTTGGCTACACCAACAGTTTGACATGAAGGACTTAGGAAAAGCTAATTATGTTCTAGGCATTCGTCTCTTCCGAGATCAAAAGAACAAAATGATAGCGTTATCCCAAGCTTCATACATAGATAAAATAATTGACAAATATGCAATGTAAGAGGCAAAGAAAGGTACACAACCTTCTATTGCCGGTCTAACTCTTTCATTGGATGATTGTCCAAAGACATCGGAAGAAAGAGAGCGTATGAGTAAGGTCCCTTATGCATCCACTGTGGGTAGCCTTATGCATGCTATGCTTTGCACTCGCCCGGACATATGTTTTGCAGTAGGTATGGTGAGTCGATATTAAGCGAATCCTGGAACCAAGCACTGGCAACCAGTAAAACATATACTCAAGTATCTTAAGAGAACGAGGGATTATATGCTAGTGTATTCTGGAGGGGACCTAACACCCATAGAACACATGGACTGAGTCTTCTAGACTTGCAAGGATTCGAGGAAGTCGACATTAGAGGGCACGTGGAGACAGGACAAGTAGATGTATGTAAGATCACGTTCGAGGACAACATTGCTGATCCCTTTACTAAGACTTTGGTGGCTAGAAGCTTTGAGAGGCATGTAAAGGCAATGGGGATGCATAACATGGCACATCTACTGGCTTAGGGCAAGTGGGAGATTATTAGGAAATGCCCTAAGCATTAGAGACATTTTGATGTATTTATTTTGAACTGGATAATAAAATTATATATATAGGTTATTCATTATATTGCTGTTTGTCCTCATTCTATTTACATGTTAAAGTAAATGTAAGCAAATATGACTCCCTGACTGCTTGTGTTAAAACTGTTAGAACGTTGCATGCAATGGACTTTTTGTATGCGAGAAGACAATGTTCTAAAATAAGCTGTCTAAACTAAGGTCTGCAGTCTATGGGGTTAGACTGAGCATCTAACTTATGTTAAGACTATTATGTTGTCTAAAGCCATGGTGGGGACGGTTAGTCTTGACTGTCTGGAGCATAGACTCCCAAATAGAGACATAGATATGTTGCTTGGTGGTGACATATTAGACCAGGACTAAAGCGTGATGGATCTACGTAGTCCGCTATGAGTGGATCAATATGCTTTTAACGTTCATTGTGCAGTAACCTTAATCCTGAGTGGATGAATAGTTTCATGTATATGACTTGTGCACTTTGATGTTCCAATGGCTAAAGCGTTTCAGAGGTAGTAAGCTTATAGACCGGTTCGTTGGGTGCATAACTTGTATACGATGAAGGGTTTGTTTACAGATATCGGAATCATAGCTCTAATAAGGAGTTAAGGGTATTCTCTTAAAGGCATTATACTGGATGTGAAAATGGACAAGACCTTAGGTCGTCTACTGGGTGGATGACTTCTTATTCACATTTGGTGAATAATCATTTTTTTTATTCGGTAGTATAATGGAACTTTAAAATAGCTTGATCAGTAGGATTGAACGGACTTTGACCTAAGGCTGATCATGGATATCATATGAGGGTTCTACATACATGACAAGGTCATTAGACAATAGCTTGTCACAGGCTTACGTAATACGGTACATAATTGGAAGTTCAGTTTCAGGTTTATAGCGGTGTGACTTTGAAATAAGTGATCATATGATTGAGTTGTTCGGTAAAGAATGATGATCATATGGATTCGCGAGAGCCCGATTATATATGTCTAATTGGTCCCTCTACTAGCTCCACATAATTCCTTAACGATTGGAAAATTGATTTGAGTATCTATTGGCTAGTTGATTATGCATGGATGGTGTTGATATAGGATTAGGATGGTGGACAAGATTCTCTCTGGTTTAATTCAGATTTTGTTTTGGATAATAGAGTACACAATTATTTGAATTCCAAATAAAGTTGCCATGATTTTATTTGAGATTGGATTGGAGTTGTAGAAAATTATCCATGAGAACAAGAATTTGAAATACAACTGTTTGTGGATTTTGAATTTTGAATTTTGAAATTTGAAATTTGAATTTGAAATTTAAATTTGAAATTCGAATTTGAAATTTGAATTTGAAATTTGAAATTTGAATTTGAATCTTAAATTTTGAAATTTGAAATTCAAATTTTGAATCACAGTCCAAGTAGGATTCGAATTTTTTGTGGTAAATCCACAAGGGATGAAATTTGAATTTGAGTTGCATATGAAGAGGAAAATCTTGTTTGAATCCTACTTGAATTTTGAATCACAGTCCTAACTAATTTTGGTTGAAAATTTTGAGGATTATCCTCATGAAATTTTCAAAAATTTTGCGGATAAGATTTAGGAAAAAATTCAAGTTTCAATCCCAGTTGAATTTGGATTATCTTCTCCCTAAAAATGGCCGAAATTTTGAGGGCAAATCTGTCACGTTGCGCAATTTTTGAATTTAAAATTTCGCGCGTGAATGTATAAACTCAATTTGTTAGTGTGCCAATAAAATTTTTATTATTATTATAAGGATTCTATTTTAAATTTTTGGGTATTAAATATTAATTTGAGGATATTTAAAACATTTTTACAAATTTTAAAATTTTAACAATTTTTAGCCAATCAAATTTAACAGATATTATTTTATTTATTTATTTATTTATTTTTCTCCTTTCCTCTTTCCGGATTATTCCGGAAATCCTTTCTTCTCTCTCTGTTTTTTTTTTCTCTTCACCGACTCACTTTTTTTTTTCTTTCTTTCTCTCTTTGTTTCTTTTTTTCCTCACCGACTTCCCCCTCTCTCTCCTTACTTTTATTTTTCACTCACACTCCCCCACTGCCTCTCTCACGCCCTCTCCCTCTGGGTTTTTTCTTCCCCTGCCGATCACTCCTTCACTCCCTCTTTTTTTTTTCTTTCCTCGCCAAGTTCTCCCTGATCTCTCTCTTTTTTTTTTAAAACTCCCCCTTTCTGTGTATTTATTCAACCGCCTCTCTCCCTTTTCTTTTTTTCTTTCTTTTCTTTTTCTTCTTCTTCTTCTCGCGCTCGCCCCCTCTCTCTCTTTGTTTTTCTTTTCCCTCGCCGGCTCTCCATCTCTTCTTCTCTTCTTCTTTTTTTTTTTTTTCTTTCGGCCGAACGCTACCGGAAGCCACCCACCTCACTTCTCCCACGCCGGTCCTCTCTCCTCCACGGGACCCAGCCACCACCGGCCAAAGCTCGCCACCGCCGATCACCAGTCCAAGCTGAAGTCGCTCGGTCGAAGCTCGTCCTACCCCAACCAGCCGCGCCGAACAGCCGCCGTTCCATCCAAGCGCCACCGAGTCTTCGCCGCACCGCCGCCAAGCCCGTTGACCGAAGACCGCCAGTCGCGCCTCGCCTTCCTAGCGACACCACCAAGCCGTGCCTCGCTGCCGTCCCCGCCTCGTCAGTTGCTCCTCGTCGCGCTGCCGATCGCCATGCCTAAGCCGAACCCAGCTGCCGCCTAGCCACCCGTTCTCGACGCCACCAACCACCGTCAGTTTCCTCGCCGCCGTGAGTCCTCTTCCAACCGGCTGGCCGATCTCTTTAAGTAAAGAAAAATATATATATGCATATATATATTATATGTATATCAGTGTGCGTGTGTATTAGTATACAAAATAATAATAATAATTATAAGTAATAATAATAATGAAAAATAATAATAATAATAATAATAATGATTTTTAGATTTTAAATTTAAATTGATTTGAAATTGGTATTTGAATTGTTCAGGGAATTGAAAAATTTTTCTGCAGGTCGAGCATTTTGGAGCTTTTGGGGAAGCCTATATTTAGGGCAGGTCATGCCGAAATTTTTAAATATATATATATTTTGGATATTTATGTTAAAATTTTTATTTTAAAATTATGGTGTTAAAATAAAGTATCATTTTAAATTTTAAAATTTAATGGCATACTAATTAGTTGAGTTTACCGTAATTCGATTACGAAATTCCTAGACAGATAATTAAATTATCTGTGTTTCTTGTTTTAGGTACTCATTGATCGAATTCAAGGAAAAAGACTATCTAGGAATTCGTGCGAGAAATTGATCGTAGGTCAAATTGCCAACGAGGTAGGATATCTTACCCTTTCTTTGTAGCCAGTTTTGTTTTAATGATTTGGCCAAAAATCATTTAAAGAAAATGTGTTTATAAAACTTTGAAATTTACGTGATTTAAAAAATATCACGATTTCGGAAATTAAAGGAGAAATATCCGGTTACGGATTTTTTTGAAAAACAATACGGCATATTTTTATTATGTGAATCATATGTTCATATGAGATATTGAAAGTTGGATTTGGTGTTAAAGTATACCGTGAGCCAGCACACACGTGCGAAGAGTGCACATCTCGATCAAGGATCACTCATTATGCTTCGGCATGGTGAGGAAGGCTCATACGGACCGTACACGAACTAGATGTATATAGGGACACAATTTGCATAATCACGATTCCACGTTTATGATTCGGTACTGCATTGACATACTTAGTATGATGGTTAAATTAAAATGTTGAAATATTTTTTTTTTAAAAGTATCCTACTGGGCCTTTCGCTCACTGTTTTAAAACTGGTAAACCCCCAGGAGATAAAGGTGATTAGAAGACACAGGTGACGTGGAACCGTTTGTGGACGACAAGGTCTAAAGACTTGAAGTAGTGATCTGTACTTTAGGACAAAGTATGTATAAGAGCATTCCGGGACTGTAAATTCTAAACTTTACTTTTACAATTTCACTTATTTTATTTTATCCAAGTATGCATCTGTGGGATATGGGTACCTCACCACCTGATATTGTGATAAAAATCGAAAATAAATATTAATCAATTTAACTTATACAAGCATAATTTATAAACAAGTTTAAAGAGTCAGTAAAGGGTAAGATATAAAAACTGACAGACTTAGGAATCTGAGCTTTCCTTTCATTATTCATTTAAAATCTTATACCTGTCACTATCCCGGATTTTTGGGAGGTGACACCTGTCGCTGTTCCGGGTTTTGGGACGTGATAGAATTTTTGGTATCAGAGCATGGTTTGGGGTTCCCATAGGAATTGTATGCATACTTGGAGTAAAATAAAATGCTAATTTACAACCCGGAATTTTTATTTTATAGAATGCCGCCCAGACGTAGGAGGGAAACCGTCCTAACAACTACTCCAACCCTGACCTCAGCACCGACGCCAGAGCCGGACCAGGCTAATGTCACGAAAGCTATGTATCGAGTATTACAAAACATAGTTACTCATGCGAGAGATGAACCGGTCGTTCGTGACATGAACCGGAGCCTACGAGATTTTCAACGATTTCGAGTTCTAGCCTTTACTAGTGAAGGTGATCCTCAAAAAGCAGATGATTGGTTCCAAAGTGTGATAATGAAGATGGACACTATCCAGACCCCACCTGAATACCGGATTGAAATTATTTCCACCTATTTGGACGGTAAAACTGGCATATGGTGGAGACAAATTAGGAGAACGCACAATCTCCAAGAGATGACCTGGGAGATGTTTGAACACTATTCTATGATCAATTTTTCCCTGAGAGTTTTAGGGATCAAAAGATTATAGAGTTCATGAGCCTACAACAAGGAAACATGACCGTGTTCGAGTACGTGTCAAAGTTTAGAGAATTATCCAGATTTGCTTCTACGATGGTGGCAACTGAGCGCACCAAATGTATCAAGTTTGAGCAGGGACTTAAACCATCGATAAGAAGACTGGTGGTGGGTATGCAGATTCGAGACTACCCAACGCTCGTGTCAGCTGCCCTGCGTATTGAACAGGATAATCAAAATTTCCAGAAGGAGAAATCTGAAGCTCCAAGGACGTCCGGTGGACCGACTAGAAGTCAACGTGAGAATCGTACTCATGTTAGTGGGTCAACATTGAAGGTAGAAGAACTGACAGTACTAGTAATACTTCTACCGGAAGATTACACCTGTATGAGAGGAGCTGTTATAACTGTGGCCAAACAGGACATTTAAAGAGGAACTGTCCTTATAGGCAACAGCAGCCAGCTCAACAATTCCAGCAGTCCAACCAATCATCAGCAGGATCTCGTCAATCTGGATCTGGACAATTTACCCAGGGACAGGTTAACCAGGGACATTTTAACCAGGGACAGTCAGGATTTGGCCAGTCACAATATAAGCCGCCACAAGCCCCTTATCAACTAAATTTTGGACCTCAATCATTTCAATCACAGTGGAGACCTCAGATGTCCACTAGTAGGCAAGCTTCTTCGCAACCGCCACAATTCAGACCAGCGGGACCCACTACCTCGAGGAACAGTATGAATGACAAGGGAAAAGGGAAAATGTATGCTGTGGAAGAGGAAGAACCAACAACTCAGAACAGTCCTACGGTTATGGAGGGTATGATTCTGATCTCTTCTAGTTGGGCACACGTATTGTTTGATACTGGTGCCAGTCATTCTTTTATTGCATCCACGTTTGCAAAAGTATTAGAATTAAAAATCAAACCTTTAGAGTCACCTTTGCACCTAAGTACTCCACTTGGAAAAACTGAAGTTTCATTGATATGTTGGACTAATGTTGTTACGCGAGAAGGCGAACAACTTAATGTCTAATTCATTATCCTACCAACGAGACGATATGATGTGATTCTTGGTATGGATTGGTTAACTCAAAATAGGACAACGTTAGATTGTCATCACCGAAAGGTGATATTATTCATAAAGTCAAACCCAACGGTGATCGAACTCGAAGATCCAGATCGAGTAATGACCAGTGAGCTATTAAGATCAGTCATAGATGGTCGACGAAAGTTATCTTGTGCCACTATTATTTTCGCATTAGAAGGTGACAACAACGTAAAAAGAGGTGATCACTACACTCCAGTGGTAGATGAATTTCCAAATGTATTTCCTGAAGATTTGCCTGGTTTGCCACCTGACCGAGAGGTAGAATTCTGCATTGATCTTATTCCCGGTATAGCCCCGATATCAATTTCGCCTTACAAAATGGCACCTGCGGAGAAAGCTGAATTGTGGAAACAATTGACTAAGCTAGAACTTAAAGGATTTATTCGGCTTAGTAAATCACCATGGGGAGCACCAGTCCTATTTGCAAAGAAACAAGATGGAAGCTTACGACTGTGTGTTGACTATAGGCAACTGAATAGGGTGACCATCAAGAATAAATATCCTTTGCCAAGAATCGATGAGTTATTTGATCAACTTGAAGGTGCTCAGTACTTCTCAAAAATTGATCTAAGATCTGGATATCATCAATTGAAAATCCGAGAGGAAGATATCCCAAAAACTGCATTTAGGACTCGGTATGGATCTTACGAATTCTTGGTTATGCCTTTTGGTTTGACGAATGCTCCAGCAGCTTTCATGGAATTGATGAATCGTGTTTTTTGACCCCTTTCTAGATCAATTTGTCATCGTCTTCATTGATGATATTCTGATCTATTCTAAGACCCGGGAGGAACACAAACAACACTTAAGGTTGGTCCTACAAACTTTGCGGGAGTATCAGTTGTACGCTAAGAGGGAGAAATGCGACTTCTGGTTATCTGAAGTCAAATTTCTTGGGCATGTTATCTCTAGTCAAGGCATAGCCATGGACCCTACAAAAGTCGAGGCAATAATAAAATGGGAACGACCTAGAAATGTAACCGAAATCAGAAGTTTTCGGGGATTAGCTGGATATTATCGTAAATTTGTTCAAGATTTCTCGCGAATTGCAGCCCCAATGACACGACTGACAAGAAAAGATGTTCGATTTGACTGGGACAGCAAATGTGAGAACGCTTTTCAAGAATTAAAAACTCGCTTGACCAGTGCCCCAGTTCTTATAATTCCCAAGCCTGAAAAACCCTATGAAGTTTATACTGATGCATCGAAAAAAGGACTCGGGTGTGTTCTAATGCAGAGAGGACATGTCGTAGCATATGCATCTCGACAATTAAAGACGCATGAGAAAAACTACCCAATACATGATTTAGAGTTGGCAGCCGTTATTTTTGCTTTAAAAATTTGGAGATGCTATCTCTATGGTGTCTCATTTCGAATTTTCTCTGATTATAAGAGTTTGCAATATCTCTTTACTCAGAAAGATCTGAATTTGAGACAAAGACGTTGGGTAGAGTATACGGAAGATTATGACTTTACTCTGGAATATCATCCAGGTAAGGCCAACGTCGTAGCGGATGCTCTTAGTCGAAAAGGTGCAGGTGTTCTTGCTTCGTTAGCAGTGCTTGATTGGAAAACAACAGCAGTGGTTGAAGATTATGATCTTCAGATCTCTGAGGATCAGAATTCAATCACTTTATATAATTTAGTGACTCCACCCTACTTGATTCAGCAAGTTAAGGATAATCAACATAAAGATAGCCATTTGCAAAATGTCTGGTCAAAGCTTCAGAATGGAGAACAACTGGAACATTGGAACATCCGTAGTGATGGAACTTTGTATTTCAAACATCGTCTAGCTGTTCCACAAATACCAGAATTGAAGAAGGCAATCATGGATGAAGCTCATAAATCTCGATTTGCAATACATCCAGGAGTTATCAAGATGCATAAGGATCTAAAGAGATAATACTGGTGGCGAAACATGAAAAATGATGTGACAAATTATGTGAAGACTTGTCAGAATTGTCTTAAGGTCAAAGCGGAACATCAAAACCTGGAGGGATGCTACAGCTGCTACCTGTTCCAGAGTGGAAGTGGGAAGAAATTACCATGGATTTTCTTATGGGACTACCAAAAACACAGAATGGTTTCGATGCAATCTGGGTAGTGGTAGATCGATTGACGAAATCAGTGCACTTCATTCCTATCAAGTCCATATATGGTAGGCAGAACTTGGCCAAGGTATATTTAGACGAGATAGTGAAATATCATGGAATACTATTAAGTATTATTTCTGATCGAGATCCTCGATTTACCGCTCGATATTGAAAGAGTTTCCAAGCAGCTTTTGGGACAGATTTGAAATTCAGCACCGCTTTCCATCCGCAAACCGACGGACAATCCGAAAGAGTTATTCAGATTCTTGAAGACATGTTACGTGCATGCGCGTTAGATTATGGGAACAAATGGATTGATAATTTGTCGTTAGCAGAGTTCGCCTACAACAACAGTTATCAATCTAGCATTAAAATGGCACCATTCGAAGCTCTTTACGGAAGACCATGTAGGTCACCTATATGCTGGATCGAACTTGAAGATCGAGTTCATACTGGAGTAACTATTGTCGAGGAGACTACTGAGAAAATTCGAATTATTCGAGAACACTTAAAAATAGCTCAGAGCCGACAAAAGAGTTACGTGGACAGACGACGAAGACCATTAGAAATTGAGATAGGCGATTTCGTGCTTCTAAAGGTTTCCCCTCGAAAAGGAGTTTCTCGTTTCGGCAAGAAAGGGAAATTAGCTCCACGATATGTGGGACCGTTCCTTATTATTCAACGAGTTGGTAAAGTTGCTAATCGTTTAGCGTTGCCATCAGAGTTGTCCCATGTACATGATGTATTTCATGTATCGATGCTTAGGAAATGCGAACCGAGTCCTACTGCAATAGTTTCACCTGAGGACATACCAATTCGAGAAGATGTTTCCTATGAAGAGGCACCGGTACAAATTCCTGATAGAAAGGTCAAGAGAATACGACATCAAGAGATAGCGTTAGTTAAGGTTTTATGGCAACATAACGGAAGTGAAGACGCTACTTGGGAAGTAGAAAGTGAAATGTTAGAGAAATACCCCCATTTGTTTGAAAATCTAGATAATTCGAATTTCGAGTACGAAATTCTTTTGTAGGAGGGGAGAATTGTCACGTTGTGAAATTTTTGAATTTAAAATTTCGCGCGTGAATGTATAAACTCAATTTGTTAGTGTGCCAATAAAATTTTTATTATTATTATGAGGATTCAATTTTAAATTTTTGGGTATTAAATATTAATTTGAGGATATTTAAAATATTTTTACAAATTTTAAAATTTTAACAATTTTTAGCCAATCAAATTTAACAGATATTATTTTATTTATTTATTTATTTATTTTACTCCTTTCCTCTTTCTGGATTATTCCGAAAATCTCTTTTTCTCTCTCTGTTTTTTTTTTTTCTCTTCACCGACTTACTTTTTTTTTTCTTTCTTTCTCTCTTTGTTTCTTTTTTTTCTCATCGACTTCCCCCTCTCTCTCCTTACTTTTATTTTTCACTCACACTCCCCCACCACCTCTCTCTCACGCCCTCTCCCTCTGGGTTTTTTCTTCCCCTGCCGATCACTCCTTCACTCCCTCATTTTTTTTTCTTTCCTCGCCAAGTTCTCCCTGATCTCTCTCTCTTTTTTTTTAAAACTCCCCCTTCACCGAATTTATTCACCCTCCCTCTCTCCCCTGTTTTTTTTTCTTTCTTTTCTTTTTCTTCTTCTTCTTCTCGCGCTCGCCCGCTCTCTCTCTTTGTTTTTCTTTTCCCTCGCCGGCTCTCCATCTCTTCTTCTCTTCTTTTTTTTTTTTTCTTTCGGTCAAACGCCACCGGAAGCCACCCACCTCACTTCTCCCACGCCGGTCCTCTCTCCTCCACGGGACCCAGCCACCACCGGCCAAAGCTCGCCACTGCCGATCGCCAGTCCAAGCCCGAAGTCGCTCGGCCGAAGCTCATCCTGCCCGAACCAGCCGCGCCGAACAGCCGCCGTTCCATCCAAGCGCCACCGGGTCTTCGCCGCACCGCCGCCAAGCCCGTTGACAGAAGACCACCAGTCGCGCCTCACCTTCCTTGCGACACCACCAACCTGTGCCTCCCCGTGCCTCGCCGCCGTCCCCGCCTGGCCGGTTGCTCCTCGTCGTGCTGCCGATCGCCGTGCCCAAGCCGGACCCAGTTGCCGCCTAGCCACCCATTCGTCGCCGACCGCCGTGCTCGACGCCACCAACCGCCGCCGGTTTCCTCACCGCCGTGAGTCCTCTTCCGACCGACTGGCCGATCTCTTCAAGCAAAGAAAAAAAATATATGCATATATATATTATATGTATATTTGTGTGCATGTGTATTAGTATACAAAAAATAATAATTATTATAAGTAATAATAATAATGAAAAATAATAATAATAATAATATTAATAATGATGATGATGATGATGATGATGATGATTTTTAGATTTTAAATTTAAATTGATTTGAAATTGGTATTTGAATTGTTCTGGGAATTGGAAAATTTTTCTGCAGGTCGAGTATTTTGGAGCTTTTGGGGAAGCCTATATTTAGGGCAGGTCATGCCAAAATTTTTAAAAATATATATATATTTTGGATATTTGTGTTAAAATTGCTATTTTAAAATTACGGTGTTAAAATAAAATATCATTTTAAATTTTAAAATTTAATGGCATACTAATTAGTTGAGTTTACCGTAATTCGATTACGGAATTCCTGGACAGATAATTAAATTATCTGTGTTTCTTGTTTTAGGTACTCGTTGATCGAATTCAAGGAAAAAGACTATTTAGGAATTCGTGCGAGAAATTGATCGTAGGTCAAATTGCCAACGAGGTAGGATATCTTACCCTTTCTTTGTAGTCAGTTTTGTTTTAATGATTTGGCCAAAAATCATTTAAAGAAAATGTGTTTATAAAGCTTTGAAATTTACGTGATTTAGAAAATATCATGATTTCGGAAATTAAAGAAGAAATATCCGGTTACGGATTTTTTTGAAAAACAATACAGTATATTTTTATTATGTGAATCATATGTTCATATGAGATATTGAAAGTTGGATTTGGTGTTAAAGTATACCGGAAGCCAGCACACACGTGCGAAGAGTGCACATCTCGATCGAGGATCACTCATTATGCTTCGGCATGGTGAGGAAGGCTCATACGGACCGTACACGAACTAGATGTATATAGGGATACAATTTGCATAATCACGATTCCACGTTTATGATTCGGTACTGCATTGACATACTTAGTATGATGGTTAAATTAAAATGTTGAAATATTTTTTTAAAAAAAGTATCCTACTGGGCCTTTCGCTCACTGTTTTAAAACTGGTAAACCCCCAGGAGATAAAGGTGATTAGAAGACACAGGTGACGTGGAACCGTTCGTGGACGACAAGGTCTAAAGACTTGAAGTAGTGATCTGTACTTTAAGACAAAGTATGTATAAGAGCATTCCGGGACTGTAAATTCTAAACTTTACTTTTACAATTTCACTTATTTTATTTTATCCAAGTATGCATCTGTGGGATATGTGTACCTTACCACCTGATATTGTGATAAAAATCGAAAATAAATATTAATCAATTTAAATTATACAAGCATAATTTATAAACAAGTTTAAAGAATCGGTAAAGAGTAAGATATAAAAACTGACAGACTTAGGAATCTGAGCTTTCCTTTCATTATTCATTTAAAATCTTATACCTGTCACTAGATTTTTGGGAGGTGACACCTGTCGCTGTTCCGGGTTTTGGGACGTGACAAAATCTCAAGGAGATTTTCGGTTATTTTGGATAAGGATGAGATAAAATTCAAGGTTGAAAATCTTAGTTGAATTTTGATTCTTCACTTACTTTTTGTGGCCGAAAATATTTGAGGAAATCCTAAAGAGATTTTCGAATTTTTTGGTTGGTTAATGGGAGATAAAATTCAAGTTAAAATCCTGTTTGAATTTTGAATGAAAAAAAATCCTAAAATGGCCGAATTCTTTTAGTGGATAAAGGCTTGAAATTTTCAGATTTTTTTGGTTGTGGATAAGAGAGAAAATCTTCTCCTAATCCAATTCGAATTCAGAGGATCACCTAATGTAAGTCTATAAATAGATGTCCTGCCACTCCAGTTCTCTCAGACCACAGACTCTCAGGTGAGCAGGCTTATTGTTGCATAACTCACCGTGACAATAAGTTCTTTAGAGATCTGGGTGGTTGGAAGAAGACTAGCAGTGCTAGCATACCAATCGAGGTTCAGAGTACCCACACACTCAGTCATTCAGGAATTAGAGAATACTAAAGAAGGTTAGTTGGTTGAAGCCTTCCGGTCATTCTCCTCCTGCAGATTGGCGTCCTTAAGGTATGAGTTTAAATTGTTGCTGGTTTATTGTATATGGCATCATGAGATATTTAACGATGTTGAAAAATTTTTATCATTCCGCTACGCCACTCTGATACATTTTTATCGATTTATTTCCTACAATGACTGAGAGGCTTCAACCAACTAGTCTTCTCTATTATTCTCCAATTCTTAGACGGTGGAGTGTGTAGGCACTCGAATGCTTGATCAGTATACTAGCGCGGCTTGTCTCCTTCCGACCACCCAGATCTCTTAAGAACATATTACTATGGTGCTTTGTGTAATAATAAGCCTACTTACCTATCTAAAGAGAATAAGAGTGGAAGGTTATAATATTACATGAGGTGACTTTTTTGAATTTTGAATTGGATCAAGAGAAGATTTTTCTCTCCTATTCTTTATGAAAAACCAATTCTCCCCTTAGGCCAAAAATTAGGTTAAATTCGGCCACACCGAGGAGGATTCAAAATTCAAATAGGATTCAAACTTGAATTTTCCTCTTCCTTACCTACACAAGAAAACCGATTTTCTCCAAGGTAACAAGCCCAACAAAATTTGACCATTCATGTATGAGGAGAATCAAAATTCAAACAGATTCAAACTTAAATTTTCTTTCCTTCTTATCCACACAAAACCAACTCCTTTTAGGAGTATTCCCGTTGAAAGAATTCGGCCACCTTTGTGAGAAGAGGATTAAAAATTCAAGTAGGATTCAAATAAGATTTTTTTTCTCCCTTATCCACAAAAAGCGAATTTCTTCATATGGAATTATCCACAACAAATTCGGCCATGCATAGGATTTGTGATTCAAAATTTAATTCAAATTTCAAACTTTACAAACCTTTTAAATTTTATCCATGTGGATAATTTTCCACAACTCCAATTCAAATTCAAATAAAATCATGGCAATTTTATTCGAAATTCAAATAATTATGTAATCTCTTATCCGAATCAAAATTTAAATTTAAATAGGAGAGAATCGTATCTTCTACCCTTATCCAATATGGACACCGCCTTTAGGTTGTACAAAGATAAGATTTTTGTTCAATTCAAATTTAAATAGGATTCAAATTTCAAACATCTATTTTAAGACAAGATTTTCAAAATTCAAATTAATTACATATTTGAATTTCAAATTTAAATACAATTAATTTAAATTTCAAATCTCATCATTCAAAAATAAATATTCACAAAATATTTATCCCATTTATTGAATTATATAAAATTATAATTTTACCCCTCCAGCACACAGAGAAAAATGCCTACACCCTGTAGAAGGGTTATCCGGATTTTTCTCTTTACCAAATGCAAGACAATAAGCCAATAAGAATATCCCAACCAAATATCATTCATTAAGGAATTATGTGAAGTTAGTAGAAGGAGCAATTGGACATATATAATCGAGCTCCTGTGAATCCATGTGATCATTGTTCTATACCAAACAACTCAATCACATGATCACTAATTTTCGAGTCACACCACTACAAACCTGAAACTAAACTCTGAATTATATACCGTATTACACAAGCCAGTGATAAGCTATTATCTAATGACCTAGTCAAATATGCAAACCCCTTATATAATATCCATGATCAGCCTTAGGTCAAAGTCCGTTCAACCTACTGATCAAGCTATTTTAAAGTTCCACTATAATACCAAATAAAAAAATGATTATTCACCATATGTGAATAAGAAGTCATCCACCCAGTAGACGACCTAAGGCCTTGTCTATTTTCACATCTAGTATAATGCCTTTAAGAGGATATCTTTTACTCCTTGTTAAAGTTATGATTCCAATATCTGTAAACAAACCCTCAATCGTATACAAGTCATGTACCTAACGAGCCGGTCTATAAGCTTACTATCTATGAGATGCTTTAGCCATTAGAACATCAAAGTACACAAGTTATATACATAAAGCGATTCATCTACTCAGGATTAAGGTTATTGCATAATGAATATCAAAACTGACGTGATCCACTCTAGTGGACTATGCAGATCAATTACACTTTGGTCCTAATCCAATATGTCACCACCAAACAACATATCTATGTTTCTACTCGAGAGTCTAATCTCCAGACAATCAAGACAAATCGTCCTTCCAATTGGCTTTTGACAACATAATAGTCTTAACATGAGTTAGATGCTCAGTTTAACCTCATAGACTACGAACCATAATTTAGACTGCTTACTTTAAAATGTTGTCTTCTTACATATAAAAGTAGATTGTATGCAACAATCTAATAGTTTAATACAAGCAATCAGTGAGTCATATTTGCTTACATTTTATGACGTCCCACCCTTCGTGGAGGCCACACGGAACCATCACGGTCGAGCTTTGAAGCCGACTGCGATAGTCCGTCACCTCATGGGTTGCCGGCAACTTACTTTTAACTTGCTCTGATACCACCTGTAGTGTCCCCCGATGCAGGTCAAGCGAAACCATTATGATCGCGCTCCATGGCCAATCGCAACGGACCGTGAACCTCGTTGGGTCGCCTAAAACCTTCTCTTATTTTTAAACTTTCGATATTTTAGGGTGAATTTTTTTTCTCTTTAAACTTCTTTCTTAAACTATTTTTCTTCACTTTGCAGAAATACGTAATTTCTCAAAATACATAATTTTTTTTTTCACAAAATATTTCTGTAAAGTATAATTTACAAAAATATTTTATTTCAACTTTACACATAAAATACATCAATTCTCTTTTCTTCAAATCTCTCTTTCAACTCACTCAGCGGAAGACTGGTAGCAGGACCATATCCACAGTGGATTCCCTATACCCATTGGCACACGTAAATCCCGCTGTCATCTATTGCACTCTACTGTTAAGATACAGGTTTCTTACCTGCAACATGAACAAACTCGTGAGTCAAAACTCAGTAAGTTCAAACATAAATACATGACATATAAAAGCTTTTACCATATTGTAACGAGCATATCTAATACCAGCCGTGGTATCAAAGTATTCATAACATATAACATAGCTCTATCACCAACTATGGCATCAGAGCATTAACATAACATATGGTATACACCATTCATTACTTTAAAACATTCATACGTAACATGGGAAGCATACTTAGCACTTACTTGAACATCATAAACATACTTGATATCATATCATACTTCAAATTACTTACATTTCGTAAGCTTATTTCACAACACATCGCATGCTAGTATCATATACTAGTAACAGTAATATTCATACATATAGAATACTCGTACCATATAGTACTGTACATTAACCTCTGATATCAAACTGGGGCATCAATAACCATAAATAATAAATTTAATCATGAATAGTACTATTTATAAGGAATAGTACCCCGACTTTGACCAAACACTACTCATGTCAACTTTGACCAAGACCACTAAACATACAGTTAGTGTCTATTATTCTCAATTATGGTTCCTAATTCAGTTTTGGGTCATTATCTTTTATTCAATTTTAGTTTTGGATCCATATTGGCCGTACCATTATGCGCGCTACTATGAGAGACCTGGGGAGCTACCCTTTCAGGCCAATCCTTAACAGTTTATCATCGCCTGAAGTGGTCATTTTATCCCCGAAGGACCTGTGAACCCCTACCGTACTGGAGGCTGATACGCCAAAAGTGGTTTTATTACTATCTTTCAATTATGGTTCCGACCGGGTGGTATTAATCATCACCTCAAAGTCAAAAACCTTTAATGCCCGTAGGTCTTTACACATTCTTTCATTTATAGATGTGTCCTAAATTCAATCACACTCTTTCCGCAGTGTACTTACAATACACATCTCACCTTATCAGTTCATTGGGTGTGTTAGTCGAACTACACCCTAGTGCCAGTAGGTCTTTGCATTTAATGTACAAATAGTACATAATTAAATATCACAATATTTCATATTACGGACAATTAAATGTCTGAACTTGCCATATATAACACTTAGACATAATAGTCTATTCATATTGCAGTCATGGAAATGCTTGCACTTACAATACATCATGCATAGACATAATAGTCGTTCATGTTGCAGACAATGCAATATTTGAACTTACAGATACTCTTGCGCGTATCTCCTTTCTCGGGTCCGCAGACATTCCTTCGTTGTGTCTGGATCAGGTTCTTATAACCGGAAAATCAACGGTTATTTTCAATCTTATTTCATACATAAAACTAAACAAAACGTAAAAATTTTACGTTTTATCTCTCAATTATGAACTTAGGAGTCTAAAATCCCATGTTCCACTTTTCCGCTAACTTTTGACAATATTACCATTTTACCCATAGTGGAATTTTCTCACTTTTTTCCTTCTTAATTCTTGAACCGAGCTTTAAAACTCTCAATTATGGCCTTAGGACACTATTTCTAGTTTTAACGGCCCTTTATCCAATTTTTGACAAAATGACTATTTTGCCCCTAACTTTTAACAAAATGACTATTTTATCTCTAGTTCACTTTTTTCACTGTAAACCCACTTTCCGTTGGTTTAAAACCTAAATTTAGCCCTTAGAATATTATTTTAACTATTATAAGGCATTCACGGTCCTTTTCGAGTATTTCAGAAATTTTTTTGGTTAAAATAACCATTTTACCCCTGACGAGCTTAGGAATGTATCATTTTCATTTTAACATTCTATCGGGCTATTCTATGCTCAAAAATCATGAAATAATTTTTCTTAGACTTTAATAAATTTTTACGGCATTATTTACCGTAATTTCTTGGTTTACTATCCACCGACCCCCCGAGTGGCACTTTTCTGACCCTAGGTCACTGAGGGGGCTTGGATTTGCATCTCGATCGTATTTTTACCCATCGTTTCCTAAAATACCCATTTTGTGCCGTTTTTTAAATTTTGACAGCATTTCTGCTTAATTTTTGGATTCCCGACGTTTAGGAAATGCTTCAAAACCATCTAACCTATTCTAATTTACTACGTATTATACCAGAGGCCTATATTTTCACATAAAACTCAACTTTTACGTAAAAATCTTCACATTCCCACACATATTTTTATCCATCATTTTTATCCATTTTTCTTACAATTTCATATACCAAAATACATAATTAATACATAATCATTCCAAAACATAAATTAAGGAATGAAAGGGCTGAAATCTCTACCAAAATCGTCCCACCGGCGATCGAACGAACCATTCAGTCTCGAGTGCACAACTTTATTCCACTGTTCTTCACTTTTCAAGTTTTGGTTTGTAAATCCGATGCCACAGATGTATCCGGAACATCAAAAATAGGCCAACGGGTCATTCTTCAAATTTTGGTCGTCGGGTCACCGTTGACCGGCGTTGACTCACCGTTGACTGGCAGTGGCGAGAGAAAAGGCGCCCACCATCTTGAAGAGCTCGACGAGAGGAACCTATTGGTGGTGTCAATTTCACCAATCGAGTCTCCCATCGCCGGAAACGAACCCTCGAAAATTGGACGGTGGTGACAAGCTTCGATCTCCACCGTGCTATGGTTATTTCATGCAATTAGCTTGGGCTTTTGCTCATCGTGCCACTCTAATCATTTTGGGACCGGTGGTGTCGCTGAACTCCGCTGGAATCGGCGACTTTCATGGCGGTGACACGACGGCGACGACAGGTGTTGGGCGGCACGATCTGGCAGCCATTGTTGTGAAACAAAACCTGGGTTTTGTTCTACTCTTCACCACGAATCCATTGGGATCGGAATCGTGGCATTTGGACGTCGGACGGCGGAGAAACGGCGGCAAGAAGTTTTGCGTCACTGGCGATTTTGTGCGGCGCGTGCAGCTTCCTCTGGCGGCCGTTCCGTCGACTCGACTCATCGTTGGACTCATCTCAGCGAGAGCTTTCCAACGAAACAGGCGGTGTCAAAAACGGACACCGTTTCCGATGGTCAGTTACTGTTTACATTTGGGTGGTGTGGGGAGAAAAAGAGATAAGGAAAAAATATGAGACCCTATTTGCAAATATCCAATTTTTCGCTCTTATATATACTTTTTTGTCCAAAATTTCAACATGAGCTATCCTGATTAATTTGGGCATGCTGAACCCAAATATATCAGTTTTATTTTCATCCAAGGTCATTTTAATCATTTTTCCGGTACTGCATGTTTCTCGGTCAAAATTTACTTTTTGTACTCAAATGACTAATTTAAGCATTCTAATTCCAAATATATCAGTTTATATCAAGAAAAGGTCATCTTGACCAATTTCTTGATACCATATGTTCCTCGGTCAAAAATTACATTTTATGCTCAATTGACCATTTTTAAGCATACTGATTCTAAATATATCAGTTTTATATTAAGAAAATGTCATCTTGACCAATTTCTTGATGCTGTGTGTAACACACGCGCATACATATAACATCACTACCGTAACTCTTTTGTCTTTTAGTGGATTTATCTTACCACAAGTCACCTTCTAGGGCTCTCGATACCGAAATGGCACTGTTTTTCTTATTTCAGTTTTGTGAAATTTTTCTACAACCGAATTTCTCACCATTAACATTATCAGAACATTTTATCACATTCTATATTAAATCATTCATTTCACATTTTAAACTTAAAAATCATAATATACATTCAATGTACCTATTTTCTGAGAAGGGTGAAATTTCTCGGTTGTCACACATTTACTTTAACATGTAAATTGAATGAGAACATATAGCAATGTAATGAATAATCTCTAAATATAATTTTATTATCTAGTTTAAAATAAATAAAATACATTAAAAATGTCTTTCCTGCTTAGGGCACTCCTAACAAAATTAAGATTATTGCATAATAAACGTCAAAGGGAATTAAATACTCAAGCAAACTACATAGATTAATTGCACTTTAGTTCCAGTCCAATATGTCACTATCAAATAACATATCTGTCACGTAACGAAATTTTTGAGTTTAAATTTCGCATGTGAATGTATAAAACTCAATTTATTAGTGTGCCAATAAAATTTTAATTATGAAAATTCAAATTTAAATTTTGATGTATTAAATATTAGTTTAAGGATGTTTAGAACATTTTTATCAAATTTTAAAATTTTTACAATTTTCACTCAAGACCTTTACCAAATGTTAATTTTCTTTTTCTTTCTTTTTTTTTCTTTTCTTTTTTCTCTCTTTCCGGATTTTTCTGGAGATTTAATCCTCCTTTTCTCTTTGTTTCTTTCCTTCTCACCGACTCACTTTCCTCACCGCCTCTCTCTCTACTCTCTTTCACTCTCTCTCGCCTCACTCTCTCTCGCCCTTTTGTTTTTTTTTTCTTTTCTTTCCTCTTCTTCTTCCCGCTCTCACTCTCCCCCCTCACCGATTCTCTCTCCCTCCCTCATCATCTCTCCTTCTCTTCTTCTTTCCCTTTTTTTTCCTGCCGAACGCTGACCAAGCAACGACCGGCCAAAGCTTACCACCACCAGACACCGATCAAGCCCAGTCAAAGTCCTAACCGCCGATCGCCAGTCCAAGCCCGAAGTCGCCTACCGAACCTGAACCAGCCGAGCCCGAAACACCCCACGCCGGACCGCCCAGCCGCGCCTCGTCTTCCTCGCGACCACCCCAAGCCGGACCCCGTTTCCACTGCTTCTTTGCCATTTTGTGAGCCTCCGCCAGCTGCCGCCAACCCCCGAACCAAGCAGTCACCGGGCTTTCACCGCCTTCCCCATCCCCGTGCTTGCTGCTCGTCCCCGCCTTAACCGGTTGCCTGCTGCCAAGCCCGAACCTTGAAACCGACCGCCCTTGCCATCGCCTGGCCTTCCGGTGCTGCCCAACGGACCAAGTGCCGTCGCCCTCTGACCGTCGTGAGCTCCACCGGTCGAATCCCTCCCTTAAAAAATATATATATAGATATGTGCATATACGTGTGTGTATTAGTATACAAAAATAATAATAATAATAATGATTTTTAGATTGTAAATTTAAATTAATTTGAAATTGGTATTTGAACTGTTCTGGGAATTGGAAAATTTTTCTGCAGGTTGAGCATTTTAGAACTTTTGAGGAAGTCTATATTTAAGGCGGATCATGCCAAAAAATTTTTTAAACATATTTTCGGTATTTGTATAAAAAGTGCCGTTTTAAAATTTCGACATTTGAATAAAATGTCATTTTGAATTTTAAAATCAACGGCATATTAATTAATTGAGTTTACCGTAATTCGATTACGGAATTCCTGGACAGATAATTAAATTATCTGTGTTTCTTGTTTTAGGTACTCGTTGATCGAATTCAAGGAAAAAGACTATCTTGGAATTCGTGCGAGAAGTTGATCGTAGGTTAAATCGCCAACGAGGTAGGATATCTTACCCTTTTTTTGTAGCTAGTTTTGTTTTAATGATTTGGCCAAAAATCATTTAAAGAAAATGAGTTCATAAAGTTTCGAAAATTATGTGATTTAGAAAATATCACGATTTCGAAAATTAAAGGAAAAATTATCTGGTCACGGATTTTTTTTTTGAAAAACAATACGGCATATTTTTATTATGTGAATCATATGTTTATATGAAAAGTTGAAAGTTGGATTTGGTGTTAAAGTATACCGAGAGCCAGCACACACGTGCAAAGAGTGCACATCTCGATTGAGGATCACTCATCATGCTTCGGCATGGTGAGGGAGGCTCATACGGACCGTACACGAACTAGATGTATATAGGGACACAATTTGCATAATCACGATTTCACGTTTATAATTCGGTACTGTATTGACATACTTAGTATAATAGTTAAATTAAATGTTGAAATTTAAAAAAAAATATATATCCTACTGGGCCTTTCGCTCACTATTTTAAAACTGGTAAAACCCCAGGAGATAAAGGTGATTAGAAGATACAGGTGACGTGGAACCGTTAGTGGATGACAAGAATTAAAGACTTGAAGTAGTGTTCTGTACTTTATGACAAAGTATGTATATAAGCATTCCGGGACTGTAAATTCTAAACTTTACTTTTGTAATCTTACTTATTTTATTTTATCCAAGTATGCATCTGTGGGATATGGGTACCTCACCACCTGATATTGTAATGAAAATTGAATATAAATATTAATTAATCTAAAATATACAAGCATAATTTATAAACAAGTTTATGGAGTCGGTAAAGGGTAAGATATAAAAACTGGCAGACTTAGGAATCTGAGCTTTCCTTTCATTTATTCTTTTAAAATCTTATATCTGTCACTATCCCGGATTTTTGGGATGTAACACCTGTCGCTGTTCCGGATTTTGGGACGTGACAATATCTATGCCTCTACTTGAGAGTTAAATACTCTCGATAGTCAAGAAAAATTGTTTCTCCAATTGGCTTTAGATGACAAAATAATCTTAACATGAGTTAGATACACATTCTAACCCCAAAGACTACAGATTATAGATTTAGACTATTTACTTTGGAATATTATCTTCTCACATACAAAAAACCATTGTATGCACTGTTCTAACAGTTGAACAACAATCAGTCAATGAGTCATATTTGCTTATATTTATTTTGATATGTAAATAAGACGAGAATATATAACAATATAATGAAAAACCTTTATTATATTATTAATAATTTCTAATATATTATTAATCAGTTAAAAAAATGAAATACATTAAAAATGTCTTTCCTACTTAGGATACTCTTAATATTATTATATATGACAACATGAGTTAGTGCGATCTTTAAAAAATTTTTTAAAATTCTACTTCGCACGTTTTCAGTTTTTCTTATAATGAAATCATAGGAACCAATGCGACAGGGGCCACAAGATTGTGATGGGTGACACGGAAAATGAACCTACACCAGTAAATTGCGAACAAATCATGTTGGCTGGTTTGAGAATGACAACGATGACGATGATGGTGAAACGAGGAGAGGGAAGAGAGAGAAAGAGGAGGAGAGAGAGGAAGGTGTTTGGGAAAAATAAAAATTAATTGACCAAAATAGCACATTAAGCCATTTAACTAAATAAAAAAAAAGTTGAGCTACCTATTAGTTTAGGTAATTTAAATAGGCCACATATCCTAATTTTTCTTGGGGAGTTCTAGAATGTGAACACCTTACTTTTCCCCATCAATGGGGACAAATCATTTGATCAACCATCAATGGCCTAAATTCATGTTTTGACAAAAACAAACATAGACACACTTACATTGGATCACATCTAATAAATACAAAAATAATGGGAAAAACTTGAAAAAAAAAAATGTAGGATGAACAACTGTCACTTATCGAACCAGAGGAATGGCCATCGCCCACACCCATCACTACTACCACATAGATTGAGAGCTTGCTGCCTAGATTAAGCCACCCGCCACTCATGGGAGATCTCGCCATTATGTTTTCCTTGACGATGACCCAGTCCACCCACGTAGCTACCTCGGAGGGGGGGAGAACACTAGCGAGTAGGAAGGGGGAAATCATGAACTCGTTGCCCAGATCGAGCTGCCTACCGCCTACCTTGGCTCACGAGTGGTGCCAGTAGTTGGTATGAAACCCACAAAACCCATGAAATCTGGATTTATCATTGGCAGTGGCTCGCATACCTTGGGTTCGTTCCTGCCGGTGGGGGCCTGGGCAGAGTTGATTGCCTAGCTTTGCGTAGGTGGGTCACGAACCCGGTAGTAGTGGTAGCACTAGTGGTGTCTCCGGTAGGAAGAAGATGTTTTTGGGGGTTAATGTCTGAAGGCATATTGGCAGTTTATTGGATGTAGTAAGGTGCACAATATGTTATGTGTGCATAAAATATCTAAATTATTGAAATTAGATCAAATGGTTTAAAATTGTCCTTATTGGTAGGGAAAAGGGGCACGGCCTCATTGTAGAATTGCCCGTTTTTCTTATTTATTTATTAAAATGATTGTTCCTAAAACTAGTTACCTAAAAATACAATATTTTATTTTTTTATTTTTTCAAAATATTTTTAAAAGTAATCTCAGGGTTTTTATTAAAACTGGAAATAGTTATAGAATAGTGTTTGTTTTGCACAAAGTTGTAAAACAGAAATGAAAACAAAAAAAAAAAGTTTTCATCTTTTGTTAGGAAATTTGAAAAAGAAATAAAATTACTTTTTTATTTTTTTTTATTTTCTAAAGCCTACACACTCAATAAATGTTTTTTGAAATATACCCAAACATAATTTTACTTTTTCTTCTACTCAAATCAATTTATCTAGAAATATAATCAAATATATATTCAAAAAATATCTCAAAGTTATTTTTAAAATATTCCCATTTCTATTTCATACTCAAAATAAGTCTTCGTTTGGGGACACTTTGCCAAACGGTGGAACATCGTTTGGTTTGCAAATGGATGTTTGGGGACTTTTAGGTGGTGTTTGGTATTATTTTGAAATATTTTTTTATTTTCTAAAAAATTAAAAATGAGAATGTTTTGAAAATAGTGTTAGGATCATTTTTGAAAATACGTTTGGTATTTTTTTTAGTGTTAAAATTTTTTTATGTTTTTTTGAAGCCAAATTTCTCTTTCTCTCTTGTCCAGTTCTCTCTCTATCTAGGACATCAATCATTGTCATCGCCACCATCACCATGTTGCCACTGGTGTGGCCTTCTTTTCTTTCTCTCTCTGTCTTTCTTTCTTTTTTGCAATCTCAGCCAGTCTTTTGAGCGAGGAATCTTCGTCTAAGGATGAAGACTAAATCCGACAAGTTATTATAGGATCTACGTTGCCGTCATCTAGGGCGGCGAGTTTCGTGAAGAAAAGGCATCGCAGTGGAGATCTATTGAGATTTGGTAGAGATAGATTCTGATCTGTTTCGTTGTTGTCATCACGAGTTAGTGATCGTTGTTGCGATGGAGCAGTCGTTATCGTCGCCAGTTCATGGTTATCGTCCTTCGTTGAAGATGGAGCTCGTCATTAAAGGTGGTTGTTGTCATTAGCGTCAAGGCAGAGAGAGAGGAGCGGGAGGGAGAAAATGAAAACACTAAAGTGAAAACAACGGTAGCGTTTGGTATTGTTTTTGAAATCTGTTATGTTTTCAAATTCTCTGAATTTGAGATCGTTTTGAAAACAATTCTGAGAACGTTTCTGAAATTGTGTTTGGTTTTATTTTCTGAGTGTATGTTTTGAGAAACAAAAAAGTGAAACTGTGTTTGGTTATATTTTTGAAAACCAGTCATTTTATAAGTATTCTATAAAAACATATTTATGTTTGATTTAAAAAAAAATTTATTATGAATACCAAAAATTAAAAATTAATAAAATTTTTTAATTGAAAAATGAATTAAAAATTAATAACCATAATATTTAAGTAATTACTATATCAATTAAATCTTAATTAACAATAATAATAAAATCAGAGAAATGGGAGAAATGGGAAAAATGAAATCAGAGAAAACGACTTTTAATCGTTTTCAATTTTACATTGGGAGCAAAGGCGATTTTGGATTCATTTTGAAATCTATTTTCAAAAACAATACAAACCAAACACAATTTCACACCGATTTCCTAGGAAATCGTGAAATCAGTTTTGGAAACAAAACCAAACACCCTCAACTTTTTTTTGTTTAAAAAAAAAAACAGTACAGTTGAAAATGGTATTTTTGAAATAGTTTTGAAAATATTAAATAAATACACATTATTCTAGGACTGTGTTCATTTTCTGCACTTTTGAAAATAGAAAAACATTATCAAAACAAAACCAAACGCTCCCTTAAGTTTCCAAAAGTCTTTTTTAAAAATTTATTATTTCATAATTTTTTATATAAAAATCAACAAAATATATATAGACCAAAGCATCTCTTGTTTTAATTATTCTTCTACTAAACACAAAATTTCAAAACAATTTATTTTTAAAAAATTTTTACTTCAAACTCAGGCTTAGTTTGGTAAATTAATTACGTTTGTATTGTGTTTGAATGTAATATATTAAATGTAATTTATATTTAGAGAAAAAGTATTTGTATTGTATTTAAGTGCAATGTGTATTTAGATGAAAAGTATTTAAATTGTATTTAAATAATAAATATGTTATGTGACGGATAAAAATAGAAAAAAAAGAGAAAAAAATTATATATGATGTAATTAATAAAAATAATAAAAAAGATAAAATAATAAATAATAAATATATTAAATTTAAAATATAATATAATTAATATTTAAATATAATATTATTATATTAAAATAAAAATTATATTATATTTAAATATAATATAAATATAATACTAAAAAAACAAAGCTCCCGTTTTCAAAATTTATCACAATTTTAGGTAGCGTTTGGTATTGTTTTTAAAATCTGTTATGTTTTCAAATTCTCTGAATTTGATATCGTTTTGAAAACAATTCTGAGAACGTTTCTGAAATTGTGTTTGGTTTTATTTTCTGAGTGTATGTTTTGAGAAACAAAAAAGTGAAACTGTATTTGGTTATATTTTTGAAAACCAGCCATTTTATAAGTATTCTATAAAAACATATATATGTTTGATTTAAAAAAAATTTATTATGAATACCAAAAATTAAAAATTAATAAAATTTTTTAATTGAAAAATGAATTAAAAATTAATAACCATAATATTTAAGTAATTACTATATCAATTAAATCTTAATTAATCATAATAATTAAATCAGAGAAATGAGAAAAATGAAATCAGAGAAAACGACTTTTAGTCATTTTCAATTTTACGTTGGAAGCAAAGGAGATTTTGGATTCATTTTGAAATCTATTTTCAAAAATAATACAAACCAAACACAATTTCACACTGATTTTGAAATCGATTTTTAAAAGAATCGTGAAATCTGTTTTGGAAACAAAACTAAACACACACTCAATGACGTCAATGGCAAATCTCTATCCTAATGGTCCTCTTAACCGGGCCCTAAAATGATTTCCAAAACGCTCCCAAACAGTGCCCACCACGTTCTTTCTTCCCTCGGCTTTTCACGAGGGCTCAAGTAAAACGTAAAAATTTCAGAGCAAAAAAAAAAAAAAATATATATATATATATATATATGAAAGGAGGACCTAATTTCCCTCCCGAAGTTCACCGTGCGGTTTTACTCTTTTCCGTCACACCGACTCTACAGTCTGAAACTCGTGGTATATATTTTACGCTTAATCCTTTCGATTCTTATTCTATGTAGTCTCCACCCAAACCAAAGCACTAAAAATGGTCAATATCTGTGAAAATTGTCCAATGTTAAGTACCAATTTTTTATTTTTCTAGCCTTGAAAGTCTCTTTAACCTATAGAGAAAGGGAACTTCTTTAACCTTTCTAATGTGTCCATAAAATACGGGGAGGGTATTTGTTATGAGCTATTCGTATTATATACAAACATAGATGCATACACATATATATATTTATATATGTATATGTATGTATGTATGTATACATATATTTTGTTAAGATTATTGAAATTTCGTTTTCTTGCTGTGTTAGCTGGTGATTCTACTTTGAATCCTTTGGTCTCTGGCAGCGCTTTAATATTAAGGAAACATGGTTTTGAGCCTCTTTCCTGTTGACCCCCTTTCTGGTTAGTGTAGTGATTCTTCTCTCTTTATCTCTCTTGTTTCATTCCTGATTCAGCGGAAATTGGAAACGAAATGTCTGTTTCTCGATTGGCCCGTGCATAGTGCGCTAAGAATTATGGTAGAGCAGTTTATGAATGTCTTCACGGTGGACTTGCTTTTTATGAAAGATGATAAAAGGGTGAATTTCCAAGCATTTACGCATTGGCGAGATCGTTTCTTATTTTATGTTGAAGCAATAACATACCATTAGAAACCTGGTTGTATGATTAGTTGGCGTTTTTTCCGAGGCAAAATACCTTTTATTCTAATGTATGTCTATACATTTGCAAGTTTTACCTAGCTTTTTGCTCTTTATCACTCGTTTGCATCTCTTCCATAAGTTGACTCATCATCATCGTGTTATGGGGCAATGCAGCCTTGTATGGTCACAATGCTTTTCCATTTTTTTTATTTTTAAAAATGAACTGCACCTGAACACCTCTTCAAGATGGACTGCCTATGATAGAACCATGTCCACAACTTTTGAGGCTAGCTTGGTTCGCAATATGATTTTTTGGTCGTCCTGGGGATTTATCTTGGTTGCATAATTGCTACCTAAACTTGAAAACTCTTTGATGGTTTCGAGTTTCTAGAAATTGAGATAAAGGTTTGCTAGGGAAGTTGGGCATAACACAAACTTTGTATAGTATATCATTATTGATTTTTTGTCTGCAATGACAAAAGGGAGAGAAACTGGGAATGAAGAAGGGAAAAAGTAAAAGAAAAGAATCAACAGGAGGAAAAAAAAAAAAAAGAATTTCTTTGACTTTTGACTGGTTACGCTTAATTGAATGTTAACTGCCTAATTTATTAGAAGCTTAGGCTGAATTTGTGTTTAAAATGAATGATGAGGGAATCTAGAGGTTGAATAGTAAATAGAGAATCCTAAATGAAACAAAAAACTACAGAATAAAGAAGCCCAAATTTCTATACGCATGCTCGTGCATGATTTCTCTTTTTAATTATATCTCAAGCTTACGTCTTTTTATATCAGGCACTTGGTTTTGTGGCTGCTGCGAGAGTTTCTGTTTATCACATTTTAGACTTTGGAAAAAGTGCTACATATAATGAGTTAACCATGCCATGTTGTTTCCTTGTTAAAGTCTGAAATGTAATACATTCACAAATATGTATATTTCTTTGGTTGCTGTCTATCTTACTGAATTGTTATATTTATTGATGTTTATCTTTTGAGTGGTTCTGTCCCTTGAGTATGGCGATCTTAGTTTTTAGTTAGGATGAGTGGCTTTATTTTGACACTATGTAACTAAGCATTTATGATGCAACAGGTGAAAATAAATACTATTTTTTTGCAAAGGGGACGTATAAAGTGGGTCGGAAAGGTATGCTCACCTTTTAGTTTGTGTTTGAAGGCCATTTCTACGTGTGGCTTGGTTATTTGAAGAAACGATTTAGTTTTGTTAGACTCACTAGAACTATCAAATGCTTCTGTCTTTCTCTTTAAGATTCTAAGACCCTTTAGAGTATGGTCATGTTACTAACTATTTTTGTTTGCTTTTGAATTAATTTCACTAATGGTGCCTAAAGGTCCAAACTATAGTAAAACTCTCATTTTTGGTCTCTAAAACCCCTACCTTTTGAAAGCACTCGGTTATTTCCTAAAGCAAATTTCCATCCAAATCTTGTTTCCTTTTTGTTAGAATTGAAAGGAATTAAAATAATCTTTTTGATTTCTTTCGAAGATGCATTTTCTATTTTTTACTTGGGACACATTTCTTCATATTGTATTCTTATACTTGTATGTTGGTAGAATTTATTGGTTGTTCTAAAAAGAAATACTTTTGCTTTTGTGTTTTTAGTGATGTATGACCTCTTAATTCTCGTGTCCTCGTAGGTTGTGATATAATTATCACTAAAGACAAAGGAGTTTCTCGGGTACATGCAGAAATATTTGTTGATGAAATGACTTCTAGTAATCCTCTTCAGAGTAAAACTCCTAGTTTGTCCTTAAATGTTCGAATTAGAGATTGCTCGAAGTATGGAACATTTATTGACAAGAGCCTTGGGTCAATGGAGAAAGTCCATGAGTTTCCAAATAAAGAAACAAGTTTAGCAGATGGAAACCTGCTTTCATTTGGAACTGGTAACGCAAGCTACAAGTAATCTCCGTCTCTCTCTCTCTCTCTCTATAGTGAGGCCATTGCCAGAAACAAGGAGTGCACACGTTCTTGGATACAAAGAAATTAAAATGACATCTTTAGGAACTAGACTAGTCTTGAACATTGTTTCCTTTAAATGCTACCTGCCATTGGATGGTCGAATGTCATTTTAGTAGAGATTGTAAAGACAATGCCTTTTTCTTATGCACACTCGTTGTTTACAAATTGACAGGCTTTCTTTTGTTCCACTCATTTTTTGGGTCTGCTCTTTGGAGCCAAGTCAAGTGAATCATCCCGTTAAAGATAAAATTTCATCGATAGGTTAGTCAGAAAAAATTTGGTAGCTAACAATTTTGCATAGTTGCTTGCTTCTGGATATAACTGCTCTTATGATTATTATTTGATCATTACGACTATTATTATCATCATCTGTTATTATTATACACTGAACTTTTGTAGGAGAATCAGAACAAAGGGAAAGAAGAATGCCTCAATTCAATAAAAAAAATGGTCTCTTGATTATTGGTATTTCCTTTTTATTTATGTTCTATTTGAGAGATGAATCAAAGAGGTATACAGCTCAGCTTGCAGTAATTTTATGGATCTAAATTTGGGTCTTTGACCTTGTTTAAAAACCTGTGGAAATATAAGCTTCTGCTGACGAGATGTGTCATGGTTGTGCTGGTGCTGATGATAGTTATCATGGCTGTGGAATTAGAGAGTTACTAAATGGTTAAATAGTAGTTTGGCTTAGCAATGTATCTATATATATTCTGACTTGGATCTTGGTTGACATCTAAACCAATGTGAAGAGCACAAAACAGAAGGGAAAGAGGGTGAGAATGAGCTAGGGAATAATACTAGAGCTTGATATATGTACTCTTTTTAGCTACCATGCTTAAACTACTAAGGTTGGTTACAGATTTCATCCATTTTAATTTGGTCATGAAAGTAAAATAACAATCAGGACTCCTTGTCCTCTGTTTGATGTACTTTTTTATTTTGGTTTTCAATGAGGTTTGTTGTTTCTTATATGTGTAATACAAGTAACATAATAATCAGATGTTTATGTCTATGTGTCCTGAAGTATAAACTAGAGCTATGAAGCTCAAAAAGTATCACATGTATTCAGAATACATATGGCGGAAGCTAGATGCTGTAGGGTTTAACCTGTTGTTCTCTCTCTCTCTCTCTCTCTCTCTTTCTCCCCTCCTCTCTCATGTGATAAAAAGGTGAAAGTTATATGCATAATTCTCTACTTTCATTGAAGTTGTGTAATTTGGGGTGAGTGTTTAAAAACTGTTCATGTTCCTAATAGCACACCAGTGGATGAGCATTTCTATTTTTCATTTCTGCTTTCTACAGAAAGAAAAGTAAATTAATTCATGATTTTGCTAATATTACCTTGAATATGAACGTCATTAATGTTCTGTTTCTTGGTAGGTGCTCATATTACTTCTAATTTCAGTCAAGAATGCACCCATGTAGTGATTGAGGAACTCACGCCAGTGAGAGAAGATTTACTAGATGCTATTGTGGCAAAGAAAGCTTGCATCCTAAGTAGCTGGATTGAGGTAAACAAATGTTTCAGTCTTGTTGTTGCTTAACTTGCATATAATTATTCAATTAATCATAAAGATGAACTTTTTGTTGGAATTCACTCCAAAATAATATTTTCTAGACTTGAATTTATTTAAAAATGATTCTTTAAACTTGTTTCATCCGATAATATTGTTGTACAGAAAAAACTGAGAAGAAAAATAGTAGGAGAGAATAATTTTTACTGTATGGTATTTGGGAATTTAAAGATCCCATTGTGGTACAAATATAGTAACTAATCTTCCTGATTACAAGGAGAATAAAAACTGATTCCTAAAATATATTTACAGCTCACGTGTATCTAATCTAACCAAATATATCACATAATCACATCAATTATAACAGATTCTTCAACACTCCCCCTCAAGCTGGCATGAAAATATCACTCATGGCAAGCTTGTCCACGAATCCTTCAAATTGTGCCTTGGGAAGCCCCTTGGTTAGTATATCTGCAACTTGGCTAGCGGTTGGTATGTAAGGCATGCATATCACACCACTGTCCAGTTTTTCCTTAATGAAATGTTTGTCCACCTCTACATGCTTGGTTCTATCATGTAGAACTGGATTGTGAGCAATTGAGATTGCCGTCTTGTTGTCGCAAAAAACTTTGATAGGCGTAGGAACGGGAATCTTTAACTCTACCAGTAGTCTTTTAAACCAAAGAACTTCGCAAAAGCCATGAGCAACTGAGCGAAATTCAGCCTCGGCACTACTTCTTGCCACCACACTTTGTTTCTTACTCCTCCAAGTAACCAGGTTACCACCAACAAACGTGCAATAGCCTGAAGTAGATCTTCTGTCACTTATACTGCTTGCCCAATCTGCATTGGTATAGGCTTCTATCTGTAGATGGCCTCTCCTTTTAAACATAAGTCCTTTCCTTGGTGTTCCTTTGAGATACCTCAATATCCTGTACACAGCTTCAAAGTGTTTTGATCCTGGTGAGTGCATAAATTGACTTACAACACTTACCGCAAAGGCTATGTCAGGGCGAGTATGGGCAAGGTAGATCAGTCTCCCCACTAATCTCTGATACCGCCATCGGTCTACTACCTCATCATCAGAAACTGTTTCTAACTTCAAATTGGGTTCAATCGGAGTTTCTGCCACCTTACAGCCAATCATTCCTGTCTCCTTAAGCAGATCAAGAACATATTTCCGTTGATTGATAAAGATGCCTTCTTTCGATCTTGCAAACTCCATCCCCAAAAAATACTTTAGTTTTCCCAAATCTTTGATCTCGAATTCTGTTTCTAGCTTTTTCTTCAGACTCTCAATTTCAAGAGCATCATCCCGGTCATAATTGTCATCAACGTACACGATCAAGATAGCAACTTTTCCTTCAGTGGAGTGTTTGAAGAATAAAGTATGATCTACCTGACTTTGTGTGAATCCATGTCTTTTGACAACACTGCCAAAGCGCTCAAACCAGGCTCTCGGAGACTACTTTAGGCCATACAACGATTTTTTCAGCTTACATACCTTTCCTTTCCCAAGGACTTCTTCAAACCCAGGAGGAAGATCCATATATATTTCTTCTTGCAAATCCCCATGAAGAAATGCATTTTTCACATCTAGCTGATGAAGAGGCCAATTGAGATTAACTGCAAGAGACAGAAATATTCTGATGGAATTAATTTTAGCGACAGGGGCAAAAGTTTCTTGGTAATCTATACTGTGAGTTTGAGTAAATCCTTTCGCTACAAGTCTGGCTTTGTATCTTTCTATACTCCCATCTGCTTTACACTTCACAGTGAATACCCATTTGCAGCCAACGGTCTTCTTATCCATAGGCAAATCACTTATACTCCACGTGTTGTTCTTCCTGAGAGCATTCATTTCCTCCATCACTGCTAATTTCCAATTCGGATTACCTAATGCTTCCTGAATAGTTCTTGGAACAAACATATCAGAAATCCTAGACACAAAGGCTCTATGGCTATTTGACAAGTTTTTGTAGGACAAGTACTTTGCAATTGGATGTTTAGTGCAGTTACGGATTCCTTTTCTTAGGGCAATAGGAACATCAAGGTCGGAAGGTGGTGACTTAGGTAATTCAGGTGGGGAAAGGATTGGAGTAGAAGTACTTTGAATGACTGTGGAAGGATCATCACCTGATGAGTTTGATTGGAGATCCGCTGGGGAAATGACTGGAGCAGTAGACTACTTGCGAAACTTTTTTCTGGAATAAACCTGAAGTTCAGAGTGCTTTTCTGGAAGTACTTCTCCCCCTGTCTCAGATACAACAATTTCTGGCAAAGTAGAGTTAGGAATATTGTTATTTTCCATATTTCCTACATCTATTTCCTGAATTTGTTTATTGGAATTGATCATTGGCTCAGTTAATTCTGGGATAGGAAAGGTCACAGTTTCCCAAAAATTGTCTTCTCCAATACAGTTCTCCCCCTGAAGAGAATTTTGGTGAAAGAAAGGTTGATTTTCAATAAATGTGACATCCATGCTTTCAAAAAATTTCTTTGTGATTGGATTGAAGCACTTATAACCCTTCTTATTAGATGCGTATCCAATGAAAACACATTTTTCAGCTTTTGGGTCAAGTTTTGTTCGAAAAATGTTTGGTATGTAGACATAGCATGTACAACCAAAAATTTTTAAGGGCAAGTCAGCAAACAACCGTGATGTGGGGAAAGCATTTTTCAAACAATTTAAAGGTGTTTCATATTTCAAAACTCGAGATGGCATTCTGTTAATTAGGTAGCATGCCGTTAAAAGAGCATTTCCCCAGAGGTATTTTGGAACATGCATGGAAAACATGATGGCACGGGCAACTTCAAGCAAATGTCTATTTTTTCGTTCAGCAATCCCGTTTTGTTGTGGTGTATCACGACAAGTTGATTGATGGACAATGCCTTTTTCCAGAAGGAAACCTCCTAAGTGTTTGTTAAAGTATTCAGTTCCATTATCAGTTCTTAATATGCCAATCTTGGTTTGAAATTGGTTTTCAATCACATGAAAAAAATCTTTAAACCTTTGTTCAACTTCTGATTTGTTTGCCAACAAATAGACCCAACATACCCGGATATGATCATCAATAAACGTCACAAACCATTTTTTACCAGACAGTGTAGTGACCTTAGAAGGTCCCCAAACATCACTATAAAATAGATAAAATGGTTTTGATGCAGAATAATTCCTTAAAGGGAATGAAACACGATGTTCTTTAGCCAAATGACAAGTATCACAATGCAATTTTGAACAATCAATCCCTTTGAACAAAGCAGGAAATAAATATTTGAGATATGAAAAACTAGGGTGTCCTAATCTCCTATGCCATAACATTATTTGATCATAGACAGAGGTTGAACTGGTACTATCTAGTCCCTGAGCTTTTTTATTCCCGAAGGCTGTTTCATCAAAGTAGTACAGTCCATTTATTTCCCTAGCAGTTCCAATCATCCTCTCCGAGTTCCGATCCTGAAAAAGGCAATGAGAAGGAAAAAACAAAATAGAATAGTTAGATTCTCTTGACAATTTGCTGACAGAGAGAAGATTACAAGCAAGTTTTGGAACATGTAAAACTGAAGCAAGAGTTATTTTTTCAGAAATTTTAACATGTCCTTTGCCTGCAATAGGTGAGAAGCTACCATCAGCAATTCTAACTTTTTCGGAACCAGAACAGGGGTAATATGAACTGAACAAGTGAGAACAACTTGTCATGTGATCGGAGGCCCCAGAATCGATGATCCAAGGGCCAGCTTTTGCAAGGATGGAAAAAGTGAGAGGATTTCTACCTGATTGTGCCATAGAACCGACAGGAATATTAGGTGATGAATAGGATTTTAGCAGTTTTTGAAGGTGGTCTAATTGCTCTTTACTGAAGGGAGAAGATTCAGCTTCATTGGCAGCAGCAATATTCTGTTCACCAGCCCTGTTTCCTCTGCTGTTAGAAGGCCTGCCGTGCAGTTTGTAGCACGTTTCCCTGGTATGCCGCGTTTTCCCACAGAAATCACACCGCAGATTGGCCTTGTCTCCTCCACGTTGGTTGTGAGGGGTTCTTCGGCTCACCTGGGCTTCGGAGATAACCAAGGCCGATCCTTCTATTGTTCCGGTTGAACCAGAATTTTTTTTCCCAAGCATCACCTGCCTGCGACTTTCTTCTCGGCGTACTTCGGCAAACACCTCTCCAATAGGTGGCAATGGATTTCTCCCAATAATTCGACCACGCACCTCGTCGAACTCTACATTCAAGCCTGCAAGAAACTTGAAGACTCGATTGACATCCACCATCTTTTTGTAACGGTTGCAGTCCTCCGTCGACTTCCACTCGTAGTCATTGAATAGGTCGAGATCCTGCCATATTCTTTTCAGAGTATTAAAATATTTTGTTACAGATTCCTCACCTTGTTGAATTTCTCCCAGCCGTAGAGTCAATTCATACACCTGGGATTGGTTTCCAAGGTCGGAATACATCTGTGAAACGTTGTCCCAAAGCTCCTTGGCTGTGGAATAGCGCATATAATTCGCACCAATTTCCTCAGCCATGGAATTAACCAGCCAAGTCATCACCATTGAGTTCTCAGCGTCCCAAACGGCGTAGGCTGGGTCCTTTGCGTCAGGCCTCTTAGCATCTCCCGTGAGATATCCAATCTTCCCTCTGCCTCTGATGTACATTCGCACGCACTGTGACCACCGGAGGAAGTTATCTCAATTCAGTCGGATTGTGGTTATTTGAACAGGATGGGTTTCGGTTGGGCTGCGAGCGATTTGTGGTCAATCAAAGAAGGCTGGGGTCGAGAGGTTTCAGACGTGACTTCAGACATTTTTTAGGACAAGGCAGCGGATTCAATCCCTAGGGTTCATTCTCATCTCTGATACCAAAAAAACTGAGAAGAAAAATAGGAGAGAATAATTTTTACTGTATGGTATTTGGGAATTTAAAGAGCCCATTGTGGTACAAATATAGTAACTAATCTTCCTGATTACAAGGAGAATAAAAACTGATTCCTAAAATATATTTACAGCTCACGTGTATCTAATCTAACCAAATATATCACATAATCACATCAATTATAACAGATTCTTCAACATACAGTTTGCTACAACTTTGCTTATAAATACATTGCTAGCATATCTTGTCTGTTATACACGTGAACTTGTTTCTATTCTTTTTTTTGTGTTTTTTTTTTTTTTTTTGTTCTTTGTTGTTATTTTTTTTCCTACAGCATTCCTTTTCACTGGATTCTTTAACATTTGAAGGGAAATTAAATCAGTCTATGCCAAGTCATATGACTAGTTTTTAAAACATCTTTTAGTTATTTTATAATCCCTGAATGGTTGTCTTTCACCTAACTTGTTCTAGTTGCTCTGCCAGTATTCCAGCACTTTCAGTTTTTGTATTTTTTCTTTTCTTCATCTTGTATGTAGTTTCCTAGATTTATTTCAATGCCCAGTTGAAAAATAAACGCAACGCGTACCTCAGTTTAAATTTTGAAACATATTCCTTGGTATTTACTCTTTCTTTTAATTATAATTATCTGACTGGAGCACTTTTGTTTAGTCAGTTGCAGAAGAAAAGATCTGCACTGAAATCCCTAGCTGCAGTTCGTAAGTGTTGATTTCGACATGTAAATTCATGATATTCCTTGAAAATTGAAATGTGCTTATTCTAACAAATACATCCTTCCCTATCTTAACCAGACACGCTCCGACACTTATGGTGGAAGGAGTATCAGTCAAACTTGCAGATCCAAGAACTCGTGAAACCTGTTTGGAAGGATACACTTTTGTGCTTGACTCCATAAGCAGTGTAAAACTTTGAATCCTTTAGACTTTAAGTCCCTAAGAAGTTTATATTATTCCATGAGAACTCATCCTAGTTTAGTGGATCCCATGAAATGGGAAAAAATAGTCATATTATAGATTGTATTACTTTAGATTCACTATTAAGAATTTAAAGTATGTTCATATGCTGTCATTTTATTAATTAGATTACAGTGTGTCCCAGAAACTGTGTCAAAAACTGTTTTAAATTGTTGGTCTCAACTATTTGTGAATCTTTAATTACAGCATGATCAAAAGTTGGACGTCCATGTTCGGATCAAATGAATGACTTGAACATATATATATATTTTTGTCTAATGCTCCAATAACATTGAAATTTTTTTGAATACTTATTGATCTCTTTGACATGCAATTACAGTACAAATTTGGGAAGCGGTTGCAGTCCCTATTGCAAATAGGTGGTGCAAAGGTTCTTTTTGTTGAAGGGTTTAGTTCAGCCAGCCAAGTATGCATTTCCTGTTTAATGCACTTGCACTTCTTGTTGTACCTCCTTTTTTTTAATTTTATTATTTAAGAAAATAATTTGCAGGAACCACTTTATTGGTACTTCAATATAGTGTTCTAGGCGTTTGAATGCTTAAGAATATTTAAGAATTCTTTTTTCCATCTTGAAAAAAGTATTTGTATTTTGATCTTTCGTTCTTTTTCTTTTTTCTATTTTTGGTGTACCTTAGAATAGAAGTATGTAATTTAACAAGATAATTTGAGGAAATAATTACTAATTTGGATGTTGCTGTTTTTATGTGTGAGTTGTACTCTACAGTTACGGAAATTCGTATTTGTGGAACAGCAAGGTGGCATTGTGCTTAGCTGATTGTTTTTTTTTTAGTTTTTATTTAATTTTATGCCTAGTTAACTTAAAATATGTGGATTTAGACTTGTAAATCGAAATTGTTTTTACAAATCTATGTTTCGTCTAAAATTGTCCTGCCTATGATTTTTCTTACAGGCTGCAGTCATTGGATGTAGAATATTTTAATAAAAAATGCCACAACATTCTCTCTCTCTCTCTCTCTCTCTATAGAATAGCAGAACCCTAGATTTTTGGATCATTATTGATTTTTCCCCCTAATGTAGAAGTCTAGACGATGTAGCTTCTTAGAGTGATATACATATATGTATATATTTTGTCTAAAAATGTGATGTTCCAGCTGGATTAGCTTCTGATCTATGTTGAAGCTAATCTTTGCAGGCCTTGGATAATGAAGCAAATAATTACGTTGTTTGTGTTATCCCTGGAGGGTCAGCTAACAAGCTTGGTCGCTTCAGTAAACTTGGCTCGCTAACTAGAGTAAATGAATTAGACTTAATATGTGCTGTTTTGACTGGGAAGCTGGATCGATCCATTTTCATATCACCTTGCGGCAAGTGCTTTTGGTCCTTCAGATAAATGCATTTCCTCAATTTTTTATTAGTAGAAAGCAGAATATATCCTAACTACACAGTTTTGTTTGTGAGCTGAAGAATTTACAATTTTTGTTCATGCATAAAATTCTGTTGTTGAACTTGGAAGCTATGATCAAGGTGGCAATACAACAGTAAAAAAAGACTATTATTTCTCATCAAAACAAGTTACATCTCTGAAAATTTGTTTTTGAACCATCATATGCTTAATATGGTAGATTTTATCCTGAATTAGTCATTCCTGTAAGTTTATATTTGTCATTAATTTATTTAATATACCGAAGTAAGAATGTCTGAACTGAAGGTATGTCCTTTTGCAGTAGTTGTATCATCTTCATGCTCCACAGAAGAGACAGTGGTCGCAGATTCTGAACCCGAAGATGAAACTGCAATGTCAGTCCCTGTAACTGCTGCTGCCCACTCTAGGAAAGTCATTGAAACTGTGAATCTGAGGGAGGGGATGGAGGATTATCCTGTGGCCAGTAAGATGGAGCAAACGGTGCATTATGCTGTAGCCAGTAAAATGGAGGGGGGGGAGGATTATGCTCCATCCAGTTACATTGCAACCTTTGGACCAAGTAGTGCTAGTGTTCCTTTCAAAAGGGACACAGTTACCGAGTCTGAAAGTGGAAACTTGGATATCATTTGTAGCCAATGTTTAATTGTCCGAGATACAAGCATGCGTACAAGCATTCTTACTGCGAACAATGAAGCCATAAATTTCAAACGATACAGAAAGGTAATGTAATCAAACCTTGCATTGGGAAAAGCTTTACAACCAGATTATTTGATTTGTCTGGTAAAAATTACACAGCAATTTGTCATCTATACATGTATAGAAAGGTACAGCAATTTGACTGCAAACAATGAAGCTATAAATCTTAAACGATTCAGAAAGGTGAAAGTGTACCCTTCGAAACGTTTTGGATGAAAAACATTTTTTTTTTGGTCCATTTTTTTTACGGCCTTTTTTTATTTTTCAACAATTTAGTCCTTTCTTTTTGTATTGGTCTTTTTTTTTTTTTTTTTCATTTTAGTCCTTTCATCTTTTTGGTATTTTTTTCTATGCCTCTCTTTTTATTTATTTTATTATTATTTTTTATTTTCAAGTCCTTTTTTTTTGGGTTCTATATATATATATTTTTACTTATTCTTTTAATTTTTCCCTACTCTGATAGATATTTTCAAATATGTTCAACCATGTGCATAGCACATGTTTTAAACTAGTATTAATATATAGTTCTTGTTCTGAGCAACGAATTTATAAAAATATTCCTGGCTTATATAGAAACCTATAAAACTATATCTCAAAAATAAGCGTTCTATTTTCTCCACAAACAATTTTTGTGTTTTTTTCCTCGATGTTTCAGGAAATCATGTCATAGGTTATATAATACAAAATATGGAATTAGAGCTAGAATAGTTATGTGAATACATGATTATGCTTGATACCTAGCAAGTTTAAGATGTCGTGTCAACCCAAACTGTGACAAGTTTGATAGCCACAAAGTGGTACATCCTCATCTGTGTTTCCGATTTGTCCATTGAATACTTTTCTAGTTAATCTGATGGAAGCGCTTTACTCTCATTCCTTTCTCTTCTGTTTCTTATCTATTGGAAATGCAGAGAGATATTCAATCTGGGAATAGCTTCAAAAATCTCATTCCATTCTCAATGTACCCGTACAAGTAAGGTATGTTTTCTGCCTAGCCAACTCATTTCTATGTTCAAATTCTATGTTCAAAGTAATAAGGCGTGCCTTATGGTTTCTCTCGCCTTTTGTTTTCCCATGACTGAGAATCAGACTATGGGACCAATGAAATGGTTGAGTCTGTGAAAGAAGAAAAATGAAGAAAGCAAATGGAGGCTCTTGCAGAAGACTTGTTTTAACAATGAAAAGGTCAGTAATGCTTTGTAAGCAGCCGACTAGGATTTGAAGATTTTAGTCACTCTTATTATATTAATGAAATCATTACAAGACCTTTAAATAGGAGAAGAAAGAGTATAATTTCCTGGAATATTCTTTTTTTAAAAATAACTAAAGAGTAAACTTTCCTAAAAATAAAAATAGCTTCTAAACATGCCATTTATAAAAAAACTGCTGACACTCCCTCTCAAGTTGGTGTATAGATATTCATCATGCCCAACTTGCTTACAAAATACTCGAAATTCTGCCTTAGGAGCCCTTTTGTGAAGACATCTGCAATCTGTTAATTAGATGGCAAGAAAGGAACGCAAATAACTCCTTCTTCAAGCTTTTCCTTGATGAAATGCCTGTCAATCTCAACATGTTTAGTTCTATCATGCTGAATTGGATTGTTTGCAATACTGATAGTCGTCTTATTGTCAAAGAACAGCTTCATAGGAAGTTCCACTGGTATGCTAAGTTCACTTAGAAGTTTCTTCACCCACAGTATCTCACATACTCCTTGAGCAATTGCTCGGTACTTAGCTTCAACACTACTACTTGCCACTACACCCTGTTTTTTGCTTCTCTAAGTTACTAGGTTTCCCCACACAAACGTGCAATATCCTGAGGTTGATCTTCTATCAGTTACTGACCCAGCCCAATCTGCATCTGTGTACACTTCAACCCCACGTTGATTGTTCTTCTTGAAGAAGAGTCCTTTTCCAGGAGTAGCTTTCAAGTATCTCAGTATCGTGTACACTACTTCCAAATGTTCTTGATAGGGAGTGTGCATAAATTGACTTACCAGACTGACAGCAAATGAGATGTCTGGGCGAGTATGAGACAAATAAATTAGCTTCCCCACTAATGTTGATATCGACCCGTATCAACTGGTACTCCTCTTATTTCTCCCATCTTGGAATTGAACTCTATGGGAGTGTCTGACGGCTTGCAACCTGTCATCCCAATCTCTTCTAGGAGGTCTAAAATATACTTGCGTTGTGACACTACTAACCCCTGTCTTGACCTTGTAATCTCCATGCCAAGGAAATATCTGAGTTGACTAAGATCCTTGATCTCAAACTCAGAGGACAGTTCCCTTTTTAACTCTTCTATGCCTTCAACATCATCACCTGTGAGGATAATGTCATCTATATAAACAACCAATACTACCATCTTTCCCTCATGTGATTTCTTCATAAACATAGTATGATCTGATTGTCCTTGTACAAATGCCTGACTCTTCACAAATTTTGTGAATCTATCAAACCAGGCCTAGGAGATTGTTTAAGACCATACAAAGATTTCTTGAGCCTGTGCAGACCTTACCACCAAACCTGTGAGAAAAGCTAGGTTGAGCTTCCATATACATTTCCTCTTCTAAATCTCCATTTAAGAATGCATTTTTAACATCCAGTTGGAATAGCCCCCATTCAAGGTTGACTGCAAGAGAAAGTATTACCCTTATCGTATTTAGTTTGGCAACAGGAGAGAAGGTTTCTAAGTAGTCTATGCCATAGGTTTGGGTAAATTCTTTGGCAACCAACTGAGCTTTGTACCTTTCAAGAGAGCCATCAGCCTTATATTTTACCGTAAACACCCATTTGCAATCGACCAGGGTCTTTCCTCTAGGTAACTCTGTGATTTCCTAAGTTTTGTTCTTTTCCAAGGCTCTCATCTCTTTAAGGACTGCTTCCCTCCATTCTGGAACACCTAGAGCTTCCTGTATATCTTTTGGAATAGTAACACAAGACAATCTCGAGGTAAATGCTTGAAATGAAGGGGATAGACTCTTACATGACAAGAAGTTATAGAAAGGGTGCTTGTGAAACAAGAATTTTTGAGTAATAATTCTTGATTAATCTTCTCATTGAAGCAGTAGTACAATATATACAATTAGTGTGCCACAATCTGGCAATCAAAAATGGGAATCAATCTCCCAAAAATAGCCTAATCAAATCTCCCTAATTTACACTTTCCTAATCTGACCAAATCAGCTAATAAAAGAAAAATGACAGCTAAATAAAATTGACAGCTAAATATTACATATTAATGACTAAATCTCCAACACTCCTCCTCAAGCTTAGGAATAGATATTTCGCATTCCAAGCTTGCGAAGAAGACCTTCATGGTTCGATTTCAGTAAGCTTTTGGTCAAAACGTCTGCTTCTTGTTCATGAGTGGAAATGTAGCATAGATCAATCCCTCCTTGTTCAATCTCATTCTTGATAAAGCTCCGATCGATTCTTACATGTTTCATACGATCATGCTGAACAGGATTATTTACTATGCTAATTGCTGATTTACTGTCACTATACAACTTAGGAGAACTCGCAGTAAGTTGTAGATCTTGCATCAATCTTTCCAACCAGATTACTTCGCAAACTCCTTGTGCCATCGCCCTAAATTCTGCTTCAGCACTACTTCTGGCTACAACTGTTTGTTTTTTACTCCTCCATGTAACTAAGTTACCCCACAGTTTTGTACAGTATCCTGAAGTTGACTTGCAATCTTCACTGCCAGCCCAGTCTGCATCAACATATCCTTCAATACTCCTGTTTTCAGTCTTTAAAAACATTAGCCCCTGTCCAACCGTTCCCTTGAGATACCTCAAGATATGGTTAACAGCCTCTAAATGCCTTTGGGTAGGTGAGTGCATATATTGACTGACTACACTCACGGCGCAGGCAATATCTGGCCGTGTAAGAGACAAATATATCAGTCTCCCGACTAAGCGTTGATACCTGCCTACATCCACAGGTTCCTCCTTTCCTGAAAATTTGCTCCTCCATGCTTTCTCAAGTGGAGTTCCTACTGGTTTACAGCCCAGTTTCCCTGTTTCTTTTAGCAGATCAAGAATGTATTTTCTTTGAGAAATGAAAATACTTTCTTTACTCCTTGCAACTTCCATACCCAGAAAGTATTTCAACGGCCCTAGGTCTTTAACCTCAAACTCCTCCTTCAACTTGCCCTTAAGCTTGTGAAGCTCATCTTCATCATCTCCTGTGAGTATTATGTCATCTACGTACACAATAAGAACAGCTCTCTTACCTGCTTCTCCTATTTTGATGAACACGGTGTGATCAGCTCTTGCTTGATGGTATCCCAACCGAGTGAGGGTAGAGCTAAATCTAGTGAACCATGCTCGAGGGGATTGCTTCAAACCATACAATGATTTTTTCAACTTGCAAACTTTTCCCTTTCTTTCCTGTACTTCAAACCCCGGTGGAACCTTCATATACACTTCCTCATCAAGATTGCCATTTAGGAACGCATTTTTAATGTCGAGTTGGTGGAGCTTCCAATCAAGGTTGGCTGCAATAGATAGGAGAACACGTATGGAATTGAGCTTTGCCACAGGAGCAAATGTTTCATCATAGTCAATCCCATATGTTTGTGTGTATCCTTGTGCCACAAACCTTGCTTTATATCTTTCAACCTCTCCATTAGCCTTGTATTTCACAGTAAACACCCATCTGCTTCCAACCACCTTTTTTCCTTCGGGTAAGTCAATCATCTCCCAGGTCCTGTTATCCTGTAAGGCCTTCATCTCCTCCTGCACCGCTTCTTTCCATCTCGGGTCCTTTAAGGCCTCATAGATGTTTTTCGGAATCTCAACTTCATCAACTTTTGCTGTAAAAACCTTAAATTCCGAAGACAACTGCTTACAGGTTAGGAAATTATAGATTGGGTGTTTGGTACAGGCTCTTACCCCTTTTCGAACTGCAATTGGCAAGTCCAGGTCATTGGTCATCTCATTATCCGAATCTCGGCTGAATAATTGATCTTGTTGAAGAGTTTTTGGCCTGCGAGAGTAAACCTGCAATGGTGTTTCAGTCACAAAATCTTTCCTATGAAGACCAGGTGAAGAGGTTGAAAAGGGTTCAGATGGGTTTAGACTTGGTTCTGATATTTGCTGATTGGAATTTTCAGAGTCTGGAATATTATCAGGATCAGAACAAATCAGATTTGGGACATTTTCAGGGTTTGCAGGAGGGTTTGCAGGAACTGAAATAATTTGATCAATCGAATTTGTAGTCTGAGGGGAACGAGGGATATCTTGTGTGATGGGAAAAGACACAGATGGATCCCAATGAACTTTCTCATTTGAATTCTCCCCTTTGGAAAGGTTATTGGGGTAGTAAAGCTGTTCCTCAAAAAAGGTTACATCACACGACACAAAAAATTTTTTAAGGACAGGAGAATAACATTTATAACCTTTTTTTGTCGGGGAATAGCCTACGAAAACACATTTAAAGGCCCTGGGGTCAAGCTTACTTCGGGTAGGTTGGTTATTGTGTTCGGTGGTGCCGTAACAGAACTGGTCAAATAACTAGCCTTCCCTCTTCCACGTATTACCAGCATAACGGACTGAAACCACTCGCGAAAATTCTGTCCATTGAGTTTGTGCTGCGTAATTTGTAAAGAGTGGCTGTCAAACGAACTGTTTGTTGAAGATCCTGCCATAGTTCCTTGAGATGCTTGATCCGCCGCTGTCGAGGACGCCTCGGTGGTCGAATTCAGCTGTTCTCTGGACATTCTTATGGACAGAAAAGAAGAAGAAAAAAGTTGAAGGTTGAAGTTTGAAGGTTACCAGGTTCGACGTAGCTCTGATACCATGAAACAAGAATTTTTGAGTAATAATTCTTGATTAATCCTCATTGAAGCAGTAGTACAATATATACAATTAGTGTGCCACAATCTGGCAATAAAAAACGGGAATCAATCTCCCAAAAATAGCCTAATCAAATCTCCCTAATTTATACTTTCCTAATCTGACCAAATCAGCTAATAAAAGAAAAATGACAGCTAAATAAAATTGACAGTTAAATATTACATATTAATGACTAAATCTCCAACAGCTTGGTACATGAACTAGTACCTTTCCTAAGAGCAATGGGTAAATTAATCGATATATTTGACTCGACAAGAGACTTAGAGTTAGACACAATATTTTGTGGTTCAGACAACGAATTACCTGACTAAGCTTCATTTTCCAGATTTGTCATCGGTTTAGGCTCTTGGCTTTGCTTAGGATTGGGAACTCTATCCTCCTATCTCGGATACTTCCTCTTATAGACTTTCCCTTTAAACTCACTTCCACCTTGCCTTGCACACATCTCGTTCTCTTTTCGAGCTTCACTCTGTAATGGCATAGGTAAAAGAACATCGCTATTTTCATTATTAGAGGCATCCTCAGTATTGTCATCATAATCTTTGAGTCTTATGGTTTTAGAATTTTTGCCATCATCATTTTGATTATTAGAGTGCACAGGAATAGGAACAATATCACAAATTAACAAGTCATCGTTTGAATCTTCACTTGATGTCTCCCTCTGAAGATGAGGGGTTGAGAAAAAAGGTTTGTTTTCAAAAAAGATGACATCCATAGATATAAAAAACTTCTTTATGAGTGGATCAAAACATTTGTATTCCTTTTGGGTGGAGGGATACCCAATAAAAACACATTTTCTTGCTCGGAAACTAATTTTCCCTAGTTTTGATTATGAATGTGAACAAATGCTGTACACTCAAACACTTTAAGGGAAAGATCATAAGTGAGACGACAAGAAGGAAACATTTCTTAAGTTGCTCCAACGGGGTTTGAAATTTTAACACTTTTGTAGGCATTCTGTTGATTAAAAAAGTGGCTGTCAAAATTGCTTCACTCCACAGATATTTTGGAATTGAGGTTGAAAACATAAAGACCGAGCAACCTCTAAGAGATGTTTATTTTTCCTTACTGCCACTCCATTCTGCTGTGGAGTGTTAGTAAAGGAACTTTGATGAACAATGCCTTTTTCAGTGAAAAAATTTCTCAAGATTTGTTTAAAATATTTTTTGCCATTATCACTTTTGAAAATCTGAATTCGTGTTTGAAATTGTGTCAATATCATGTTGTAAAAATTTTTAAACACAGTTTCAGTTTCAGACTTTTTATGTAGTAAGAACACCCAAGTAACATGTGTGTGATCATTGATAAATGTAATGAATTATCTCTTTCCTGTTAAAGTATTGACCCGATATGGCCCCCAAACATTACTATGAATCAAAGTAAAGGGTTTAGTGGCTTTATATGGTTGAGTAGAAAAAGAGGTTCGATGATGTTTTGCAAATTCACAAATCTCACACTGAAATAACGAAGGATTTTTATTGATAAAAAAGTTTTGGAAACAAATATCTTAAATAATGAAAGTTTAGATGTCCTAATCTAAAATGCCATAACATAATTTCACTCAAATCAAGAATAGAGATAGAAGTGAGACAAGTCCTTCGAGATTGCCTATTTAAGTCATATCCAGCGTCAAAAAAATTGAGTCCACCAACTTCCTTAGCATTGTCAATCGTCCTCCCTAAATTCAAATCTTGAAATAAACAGTCAGATGACGAGAAATTAGCTTGACACTTTTGATTATGGATAAATTTACTGACTGAAAGAAGATTACAGGACAATTTAGGAACATGAAGAACATTATGAAGTGTAATATTGGATGAGATAACAATAGATCCTTTTCCTACCACAGCTGAAAAAGTTCCATCTGCTATCTTCACTCTTTGATTCCCTGCACAAGGACTATAGGAAGAAAAAAATTTAAAGTAACTAGTCATATGATCAGTAGCACGAGAATCAGCTATCCAAGAGACACTTGACTTAACATTCAGACATGATAAAAAAATGGTTACCCTTTTTTGCCACGTGACTAGAAGGACTAGAATTGACAAGATTTGTGATTGGAAGAATTTACAGATTTGCTCTAGTTGTTCCTTCGTGAAAGGTTGCACTCCTGAAAGAGACTCCTTCCCTGACTTAGTAATATTAGCTTGGGAATTCCAGTTGTTGTCTCCTGTTTGCTTTTTCTTCAAATTAGTAGGCTTACCGTGGATCTTCCAACATGTCTCATGTGTATGCCATGGTTTCTTGCAATGATCACACCACGGTCTCTTATTTTTTCCTTCGTTATCACCACTTCTTGACACCAAAGCCGACCCTTCTGGATCAAGTGCTATCTTCCCAATCATTGCTTTCCTTCGAGCTTCTTCTCTATGCACTTCAGAAAACACTTCTCTTAGGGAGAGCAGTGGCTTCCTTTCAAGAATGCGACCACGGACTTTGTCTAGTTCTTGGTTAAGACTTGCAAGAAAAGTGTATACACGCTCATTTTCTTCTCGTTTCTTGTGTCTAACACTATCGCCCGGGTATTCCCAGTCTTCTTCATAGCACAAATCCAACTCTTGCCACAAAGTGACAATATCATTGTAATAAGCAGTAACATCACGGTTGCCTTGTCTGGAATTCCATAGTCTCGTTTTCAACTCAAATATTTGAGATGAATTCTCTAGGTCTGAATACATCTCTTTAACTGCTTCTCAAACATCCTTAGCAGTTGGTAAAAACATGTGTGGTTTGACAATGGCTGGTTCCATAGAATTAATTAGCCATGCTATAATTAGTGAGTTTTCAGAATTCCATATTGGTAACCCAGGTTCTCCAGCGGTTGGTTGGTGTTACACGTTCTCCTGTTAAATAGCCGAGTTTTCCCCTTCCATCAATAGCAAGTTTCATGGATTCAGACCACTCTAAAAAATTCTAGCCATTAAGCTTCAGTCCTGTCAATTGAAAAGAAGACACCGAGCCAAAAAAATCCTGACTGTTTTGGCCGTTAGAAGTCATGCCGCTACTGCCCCCAGGGTTAACGTTGCTGCTGTTGCTTGCCAAGTCTGTGCCTCCTTCAGTCGTTGTCGGTCGTGGAGGGCCGCTTTTGGCTGGTCATGGCCTGGCGGTAATTCCTCTTTGCCAAGCCGTCATTTTTTGAACCGGCTCTGATACCATGTAAGCAGCCGATTAGGGTTTGAAGATTTTAGTCTCTCTTATTATATTAATGAAATCAGTACAAGGCCTTTAAATAGAAGAAAAAAGAGTATAATTCCCTAGAATTTTCTTTTTCTAAAAATAACTAAAGAGTAAACTTTCCTGAAAATAAAAATAGCTCCTAAACATGCCATTTATAAAAAACTGCTGACATGTTTCTTTCTATCGACAACTTAAATTTGGAAGAATATACCTCGTATGATCTTGCTTAAATTTTACTCATACAAAAATGTTTGTTTAGGGTTAATTACTATTTCATTTTTTTACCTTGCATTATGGATGCTCTCAACATTGTACCTTTAAATTTTAATTTCATATCAAACCTACATCTTCTCTAGTTTAACTGCTAGTTTTTAGGGATTTGTAGGTAAATGACATTTTTATTAGAAGTTTTTTAATTAGTGACTGAAATTTTATAACATTAGCAAGATGGTCGTCTCTTCTTATATTTTATGTTATATAGTCAATTAGTTGGTGATTGACGATCAATCAATTAAGGTTATAAGTGTGACAACCGAGAAATTTTATTATTCTCAGAAAATAGGTACATTGAATGTATATTATGATTTTTGAGTTTAAAATGTGAAATAAATGATTTAATATTGTTTAGAACGTGATAAAATGTTCTGACAATGTTAAAGATAAGAAATTTGGTTGTGGAAAAATTTCACAAAACCGAAATAGGAAAAACGGTGCCATTTCGGTATCGAGAGCCCTAAAAGGTGACTTGTGCTAAGATAAGTCCACTAAAAGATGAAACAGTTAGGGTAGTGATGTTATATGTATGCGCGTGTGTGTTACACGCAGTATCAAGAAGTTGGTCAAGATGACATTTTCTTGAAATAAAATTGATATATTTAGAATTAGTATGCTCAAAATAGTCAATTGAGCATCAAATGTAATTTTTGACCGAGGAACATGCGGTATCAAGAAATTGGTTAAGATGACATTTTCTTGATATAAAATTGATATATTTGGAATCAAAATGCTTAAATTAGTTATTTGAGCACAAAAAAAATTTTTGATCGGGAAACATGCAATATCGAAAAACTGGTCAAAATGACCTTGGATGAAAATAAAACTGATATATTTGGGTTCGGCATGCCCAAATTAGTCAGGATAGTCTATGTTAAAATTTTCACAAAAAAAAAAAAAAGAGTATAAAAGGGGGAAAAATTGGATTATTACAAATAAAGACCCCATTTTTCTCCTTCTCTCTTTTTCTCGCCACACCACCGAAATGAACAGTAACCGACCACCGGAAACGGTGACTGTTTTTGACACCGCCGGCACCATTGAAAAGCTCTCGTCGAGCTGAGTCCAACGGTAAGTCGAGTCGACGGAACGGCCGTTGGAGGAAGCCGTACGCGCCGCTCGAAGTCACCGGAGGAGCAAATTTTTGAGCCGCTGTTTCTCTGCCATCCGACGTCCAAATGCCACAATTCCGGTCCCAATGGATTCGTGGTGAAGAGTAGAACAAAACCCAGACCTCATTTCAGCTCAACGGCCGTCGGATCGCGCCGTCCAGGCTCTGCCTGTCGCCGTCACTGTCGCCGCCATGGAATCCGTCGATTCTGGTGGAGTTGAGTGACATAGTGGGTACCAAAATGATCAGAAGGGCACGAGGAACAAAAGCTCCAAGCCAATTTCACGAAACAGCACCGGCACGACGGAGATCGAACATCGTCGCAGCCATCCCCCGTTGGAAGCCCGATTTTCGGCGATAGGAGTCTCGATTGGTGAAATTGACACCACCAATGGGTTCCTCTTGTCGTGCTCTTTAAGATGGTGGCCACCTTTTCCTCGCCGTTGCCAGTCAACGACGACTCGGCGACCAAAATTTGAAAAATGGCCTGTTGGCCTATTTTCGACGTTCCGGACACATCCGTGGCGTCAGATTTGCAAACCGGAACTTGAAAAGTGAAGAACGGTAGAATAAAGTTCATACGCTTGAAACCGAATGGTTCGTTCAATCGCCAGTGGGATGATTTCGGTAGTGATTTCGGTCTTTTCGTTCCTTAATTTATGTTTTGGAATGATTATGTATTAATTATGTATTTTGGCATGTGAAATTGTAAGAAAAAATGAATGAAATGATGGATAAAAAAATATGTGGGAATGTGAAGATTTTTACGTAAAAGTTGAGTTTTACGTAAAAATATAGGCTTCTGGTATAGTACGTGGTAGATTAGAACTTGGTTAGATGGTTTTGAGGCGTTTCCTAAACGCCGAGAACCTAAAAATTAAATGGAAATGCTGTCGAAATTTATAAAACGGCACAAGGGCGTATTTTAGGAAACGAGGGGTAAAAATGCGATCGGGATGGAAACCCGAGCTCCCACGGTGACCTAGGGTCGGAATAGTACCATCTGAGAGTCGATGAATAGTAAACCAGCAATTAATGCTATAAAAGCACGGTAAGACCTAAGAAAAATTATTTTATGATTTTTTTGGCTTAGAAAATCAGTCTAAGCATTAAAATGAAAATGATACAGCCCAAAGACCCGTCAGAGGTAAAATGGTCATTTTGATAAAAAATTTTTGAAATGCTCAGAAAGGATCGTGAGTGCCTTAGAATAGTTAAAATAATATTCTAAGGGCTAAATTTAGGTTTTAAACCAATGGAAAATGGGTTTACAGTGAGAAAAGTGAACTAAGGGCAAAGTGGTAATTTTGTCAAAAGTTAGCGGAAAAGTGGAAAATGAGATTTTAGACTCCCAAGTTCATGATTGAGGGATAAAACATAGTATTTTTACGTTTTGTGTGGTTTTATGTATGAAATAAGATTAAAAATAACCGTTGATTTTTCTGGTTATAAGAACCCGATCCAGACGCAACGAAGGAACGTTTGCGGACTCGGGAAAGGAGATACGTGCAAGAGTATCTGTAAGTTCAAATATTGCACTGTCTGCAACGAATTGATTGCCGTATATCTGTTTTAATATCAAAATGCTATGATATAAATGTTATGAACTATGTGTTATGTCTAAGTCAAATATGAATTAACGAGATATGTTTATGTGTTTTATGTGTAGTTAGTAAGTTCAGACATTTAATTGTCTGCAATATGAACTATTGTAATCTTTAAATATGTACTATTTGTACGTTAGACGCAAAGTCCTATGGACACTAGAGTGTAGTTAACTAACTCACATAATAATTAACAAGTCTGAGAGGTGTACTGAAAGTATACTAAGGATAGAAATGTTGTAGCACCAAAGTGTGATTAGATTAACACACTTATAAATAAAAGAATGTGTAAAGACTTACGGGCATTAAGGGTTCTTGACTTGAGGTGATGATTAATACCACTCGGTCGGAATTATAAGAAAGATGGTAATGAAACCACTGATGGTGTACCAGCTCCCAGTAATGATCACCTGGGAGTTCTTTTTCGAATCCTATGTGGATAGAGCCAATGGCTCATTAGATTAGATGATTGGCCGACGGGTCCCTCTCAGTAGCGCGCAACATCGGTACGGTCAATATGGATCCAAAACTAGAACTAAATAAAAGATAATGACCCAAAATTGAATTAGGAACCATAATTGAGAATAATAGACACCAACTGTATGTGACGCCCCGCATCCTTAGTGGCTCGGACCGTCACTTAAAAACTACTACTTTAACTTATACATTCTTGCAAACCATTAATACTTAAAATCTATACCATAACTTTCGGGGATTTTTTTGATTACGTACATAGTTACTATTCACGTACATGTACTATTTAACGGCTATTATTCAAAAATACCATTTAACAGTTACTATTTAAAAATATTATTTAACGGTTATTATTTAAAAATACTATTTAGTGATTACTATTTAAAAATACCATTTAACGGTTACTATTCAAAACTACTGTTTATTTCAAATTGTGCGGAAGAATACTCGTGGTGTATCTATAACCTCGTCTCACATCCGTCTCTGCCGCCATCATTGCCCATTGTGATTTAAGTCATAGGATGCTTACTTATAGCATGAACACACTCCGTGAGCTTTATGCCCAGTAAGTACAACATGTTAACTGCAAAACATGTTTAAACATAGTACATACTTAAAACATATGAAAAACTGGAAATCATATCACACATTCACACAGAACATGGAAAACATATCATGTAGCGTCTCAGAATGCATATCAAGTGGGCTTGTCCTATCATGCAACTATGAACCTTGCTCTAATTGTATCTAGGGCATAACGAGTATACTACATGAATCGTTTATGCTCAACTTATGTTTTATTATTTGTTATCTTTCATTATGAACCTCAACTTGGGCTCGTTATATCTTAGATTATTTTTTCTTTATAAGTCTCGACTTGGACTCGTTATGTGTTGTGAGCCTAGATTATTCTTTCCTTATGAGTCTCGATTTGGATTCGTTATGTTTTGTGAGCCTTGGCTTGGACTCGTTACAGATTATGAGTCTAGATTATTCTTTCTTTATGAGCCTCGACTTGGACTCATTATGTATATATTATGAGCCTCGACATGGGCTCATTATATAAATTATTAGCCTAAATTATTCTTTCTTTATGAGCTTCGACTTGGACTGGTTATGTTTTCATAACTCTACGTGATTATGAAACTATATGCTATGCATCAACTGTGAAAGGTTTGTATACTTAACATAGTATAAAACAATACTTTAAATTCATTTCATTCATACCGTAGGCGGAGTTGTACTTAATTTGCAAGCAATTGCGTACTCGCTCCTTTATTAAATTACAGGTGACTACCTGTCATCAATAACGCATCTTATTAATACTCTCGTTGAGTCACCATCATTATTAGTGACTAAAGTAGATAATTTGCTAGGTACCGATGCCATCGGCACTAACTCGCTCTCTGTTTAGAGTTTGCTTCTCTATGGGTGGTTAATTAATTTATTGTCCAATAAATTAATTACTGTCATTCCTAGGTCACTATTACCGTTAGTGACCATAACTTGTGTGTTTTTGGGGTACCGAGGCCCATAGGTACCCTATCAGTCTACTTTGGGGATTTGATGTCTAACTTGTCTCGTGTTTGATTAATTGTCTACTTGATAGATTAATCATCGTTCCTTGCAATGTCACTCGAAACACGGTCCTTGACTGGTTGCTGACCAGTCAACTGACCGGTTACCTCGCGCATCATTAGCTAAGTAATCTACCGGGTTACTAGTGCTTATTTGGTGTGGTAGCCTACCAGGCTACTCATACTGTTTAAGTTATTTATGAAAAATCGTTTTGGTTATATTATAAAATTCTTGGTAAAATTATATATTTAGAACCCGTCCCCTTATCACCCCGTTGGAAGGTGGGGGACGTTTGTATGAAAACCATTTTTATATTTTAACAAGTTTAAAACACATTTTTGGTGTTACATTTTAAGGGTGGTTTTTGAACCACTTTCGAAAACTATTTTGAAACTCGATCGAAACGACTTTGTTTGTGAAATTTGCAAACATGAAATTTTTTGTCCTCGACGAGATGAACAATTTTCATGTTCATCTCAGAGCTCAAATCTAACTCGAACGAGACCTAATCCTATCAAACCCATGGCCTATGTGCCCAGTTTTTTGTAAAAGTCCCAGTTTTGCATCACTTTGAAAACGGTTCTGTTTGAGACCTGAAACGGCCAAATTTTTAAAATACGCGTGGGTCGTCTTAAAGGTTTCGACGTGTTCTACAACTTTCGTGTTGAGTCCGAAGTCCGGTTCGGACTCTAAGTAGTCCATTTTTAATAAAACCTGAGACTAATTTCTGGGTTCGGATTTTGTTCACAATTTTGTTCCTAGTTTGGGCATCGAGTGAAAAACACTCGAAAAACCTATCGTAGTGTCGTTTTTTGCCAAAGATTATTTGACGCAAAAATGACCGTAACGAAATTTCCTTAAAACACAAGCTTGAAGGGGGCTAGCTTTTGGTAAGTTTTTTAGCTTGGTTTTGGCTTGCAAAAATAGTGGTTTTGGGGCTGTGGAAGGGGTTGGCTGCAGCAAGAAAAGAAAGGGGAGAAGTGTTTGTGTTTTGGGTGCAAAAGTGAGAAATTGGCACTCTTAGGTCATGTGTGCATTTTGTAGGCAAACTTAACTTAATTTAAATCTAATTAATTGTCTACATTTTTAGCCTAATCAAGAGACAAATTATTGTCATTTTTCTGCCTCTAATGGCCGTGGGCTGTTTGCATGGGGAAGGCCAACATAAACAAAGTTTTTTCTTGGCCATGTGCTTGAAAGTTAAAGTTTTTAATTCAAACATTATCCAACACATCCCTAACTTTAGGGAAAACTTTTCCCACTTGTTAGGGTAGTGTTTTTGGGCTTTCCTAGCTGATTGTACACGGTTTTCTTGGGGAAAATTTCATCTGCAAAGTCTTCTCTTCACAGTTTAATTTCTGTCGTTCGGTATCTGACCTTTTTTTGGCAGTGTTCTAGTTTTCACCCGAAATTGGATTTCTTGAATCCGATTTTTGTACTGCCAATTCTTAGTTGGTTTATACTGTCTAAGAGCTTATTATCAGTCTATTTCACTATTTATTTCTTATACTGTAATTGTGTCTACACTGTGTTGTCTTTTTGCACGCAATACGAGGCGTTACGGACGAAATTTCAGACACAATCTCTCTTTACTAATTTGGACGTGCTGATTTCATTTTTATCAGTTTTACGTCCATCGGAGGTCGTTTGGACCAGTTTTCAGGATCTGTGTGACCCCACCTTGAAAAATGTGTCAGGTGCCTGATTGATTAATTTGGTGTTCTGAGCCCAAATATATCAGTTTCGGAACGAGTAAAGGTCGTCTTGACCCTCATCCTGACACTGTGTATCTCTTAAACTAAAATTCTCGTTTTATGCTCAATCAATTGATTGAGTCTACTAACAGTTCATATATCAGTTTTAGGTCAAATTAAGGCCGTCCTGACTTGTAACTTGACACCGCGTTTCCCACTATTCACTATTCACTGTCTTTTACTTAACTGACTAGTCCGAGTGCTTTGACTCCGATTTTGTCAATCTCTAAGTGAGAAGAGGTCATTCAGACCATTTTCTCAATACCGTACCCTTATTAGGGTTTTTCATCGTTGTCGTGCTCAGACGATCGGTCCGAGCGTTATGGTGATCTGTTCATCAGTCTTGTGTCAAGAAATGGTCATCCGGACCAGTTTCCTAACACTGTGTGTCTCATACACTTATACATATAATAAGGTGGACCGGGTTCACTTTCGGTCGTCCCTTTCACTACATGAATAGTACTTAAATAATACCGTACCTGTTTAATCTATTCAACTAGAAAATATACTGTATTTTCCAACTTAATTACTCATTACATAGCAATTAAGTTTCATACATTTTTGAGAGTCTATATACCGGCTCTTAGCTCATTACACGGCTTCTTACATGGGTGTGTATAAGGCAACATGGGAGTGTATTATCTGGACACGGACTTGTATCAGTTGAGCTTGCTCAACACGGCCATGTCTTGGAACACGTCCATTTTACCCGAGCGGTATACGGCCACTTACACGGCCATGTACATGACCGTGTTACACTACACGGCCATGTTCACTCACACGGCTTCTTACATGACCGTGTACCTGATCATGTTCTGCGAATTTACACTAAAATGCATCAAACTGACCCAAACTCATTCCTTAATTTCTCATTATATAAAATTTAAGTTACACGATTATGAGGGTCCTTACATTGTAAATTTAGTGGTCTTGGTCAAAATTGACGTGAGTAGTATTTGGTCAAAGTCGAGGTACTATTCATTATAAATAGTACTATTTATGGTTAAATTTATTATTTATGATTATTGATGCCACAGTTTGGTATCAGAGGTTAATGCTCGGTACTATATGGTACGTGTATTTTATATGTATGAATGTTACTGTTACTAGTGTATGATACTAGTATGCGATGTGTTGTGAAATAAGCTTACGAAATGTAAGTAATTTGAAGTATGATATGATATCAAGTATGTTTATGTTGTTCATGTAAGTGTTAAGTATGCTTATTATGCTACGTATGAATGTTTTAAAGCAATGAATGGTGGATACCATATGTTATGTTAATGCTCTGATATCATAGTTGATGATAAAGCTATGTTATATGTTATGATTACTCTGATGCCACAGCTGGTATCAGATATGCTCGTTATTATATGGAAAGAGCTTTTATATGTCACGTATTTATCTTTGAACTTACTGAGTTTTAGCTCATGAGTTTGTTCATGTTGCAGGTAAGAAACCTGTAACTCAGCAGTAGAGTGCAATGGATGACGGTGGGATTTGCGTGTGCCAATGGGGATAGGGAATCTACTGTGAATATAGTCCTGCTACCAGTCTTCCACTGAGCGAATTGAAAGAGAAGATTTGGAAAAAAAAAAAAATTGATGTATTTTATGTGCAAAGTTGAAATAAAATATTTCTGTAAATTATGCTTTATAGAAATATTTTATGAAAGAAAGATTATGTATTTTGAGAAATTGCGTATTTCTGCAAAGTGAAGAAAAATATTTTAAGAAAGAAGTTTAAAGAGAAAAAAAAATTTTGCCCTAAAATAGAGCAAGTTAAAAGTATGTTAAAAGTAAGATACCAGTCGCTACAGGTGGTATCAGAGCAAGTTAAAAGTAAGTTACCGACGATCCATGAGACGGTTTATCGCAGTTGGCTTCAGAGCTCGATCGTGATGGTGCCGTCTGGTCTCTACGAAGGGTGGGGCGTCACAATAAGTGATTGATCAATATTAATATATAATTTTTATGGATTGATTATGGTCCCTGATTAATTATAATTAATCATGAATCGATTATAATCAATTATTGATTAGCGGTCATTTTTCTAAATAAAAAAATTTGGTCATTTATATTAATAAGTGTTTTTAAAAACAATTTGTTTACTTGATTTTTTTTTTAGTTTTTCTCACTTAAAGAGGACTTTACTTTTTAAAGATTATCATCCACTTGTTCACTACATATTTCCCAACTTGTAAAGCTGTCAACTAACGGGTCAAATCAGTATCTTACCGAGAGAAGGTATAAATTTGATGTGATATTGAAATTTGAGGATATAATGTTGAGAAGCATGCTTTTTATAAATATAATAAATAACTTTGTGCTTATAACATATATACAACTTTAGCTATCTTTAGAATCACGAATACTGCTTGATCGGTGTTTTGTCCACGTCACCGGGTGCCCCTTCATCCGTCTCTGGTCCTGTCACTGCCATGTGGCCCTTTTTTTTTTCCCTTACATTGTTCGTCTATTCGGTATGCAACTAATATGTATAAAAGCCTGTAAACGCTCTTTAGCAGAAAAAAGAGAAAAAATGCCTCTATACTCATATTTGTGTAACAAATTTTTAGGCGAGATGGTGTGGAGTGGCTGGTTCTTTTCATAAGCTTCTTACTAACGCCATGTAAATCTCTGGATGTGAAAGATTGCAGTTCTTTTCACATAAGTTAAAAGAACGTGCAAGTATGGCTAGAGCATATGCTCAGGTGTATTTAAGTTGCAACTTTATAAACAGTTGCGAAGTCAGGCGTACTCAACATAAGAAGTCTAAATTTTGTGTCCCTTTTATCTTCAATTATTAACCATGTACTTTTCTTCCCAAAACAAACAAAAAAGAAAAGAAATTGCGTTTATTCCTTTTATCTTTAAATTCCTAAATAGCAAGAATTAACTTCATTCATTAATGAAGGTTAAGTTTTATGAAATTATTGTTTTCCAACACGAACGAGAAATAGAGTAGGGGAGAGAATTATAATACAGAGTTGTTACGGAGATATTTTAACAATCTCCCGTTTGTTTATAGTACTGTATTTATATTGTTTTCAAATACAATGTAATTTTTACTCAAATACAAAAGTATTCTATTTAAAAATTAATCACATCACATTTTAAATTCAATACATTTATTATTTATTATTTTATTTTTACTAATTACAACATATATTTTCTCTCTTTCTTTTTTTTCTCTACTTTTATCAATCATATCATATATTTATCACTAAAATACAATTTAAATATTTTTCATTCAAACACACATTATATTCAAATAGAATATAAATACTTTTCCTTCAAATTCAAATTGCATTTAATACATTGTATTTAAATATAATATAAATGTAATACGTTTATAAAAAAAAAAAAAATCTTTGGACCTATTAACCACGCGGCTCCGGTATAAGCCAGATGATAAGTCAAATTTCAGTAAAGGAAGTGAGCTTTAGTGGAAGAGAGCTTTCTTAACTCTGCAAAGGAGTACAAAGTATGTAAGCTCTCAAGGTTATTGAGTATAGAACCATCCTAAAATGTTTTAATAAGTTTAATCGATATCGTTATGGTCACTAAGGTTTATTATTTAAAAAAAAGTGTTCGGCAAAATTTAAGGCATTTTAAATTGAGTAAGAATCTCTCATGAAAAAAATTATGATCTCATTGAGTGGCCTGATTAGATGTCTCATTCCTTTGGCAATGATTTCTTCTCCGTCCGATGTGGCTGATGTGGTAGGGCTATTGTAGTTGGCTGTCGATATGGATTTATCAGTCAAATTAAAAAGAGCAGGTTTAGAGATGCAAATTCTAATAACAATTTTTTAAATATCAATTTATATGTTATATTTTTATTGTTAATTAATTAATTAATAAGATAATATTTTAATACTGGTACGATTGTGCTTTTACACTCACAAATAAAATAAGGATAATTCATATATTATATAAATTGATACTTAAATATTAAGATTAGAATTAATATTTTTAATATTTTTTATTTAAAAAATTTAAACAAGGTAAATAAAGGATATACTATCAATTCTAGATTAATTGGTAAATCCTGTTGAACTAAAAATCTTGAAAACATGAAAAATGCATGTTTTACTTTGCAAATACTGTATTTATAGAAAAAATTGAAAATCTAAAACCAAATAATATAGAATTTATTTAAAAAAATTGGATATGAAAAGCAAGATAAATAGTATATTTACTTTTAAATATTGAATTTACAAGATATATTATAAATCTGAAAAACAAAATTAATAAAGAATTTACATGATAAAAACTAGATTTGCATCATAAAAGTAGTAGATTTACTTCTAAATATTAGATTTACAAGGATAACAAGAATTTAAAAAGACACTGTAGATATAAATAATAATTGCAAAATAATTGCATAGAATTTTTCGAAGAGAGAAAGGAGAGATAGAGAGACGAGGAGAGAGAATACGTGGAGGAGGTTGGCGGCTGATGTGTCATTGATCTATTGGCCTCTAAACTTTGCCTAGGAAGTTGCTATCTCCCGATCTACTATGAGGTGGGGCTCATGTCATCCGAAGAAGGGAGTTCGGGTTGGATTGTAGTTGGGTTGCATCTCGGGGGCGCTTGTTGTGGGATGGGGAACTTAGTTTGGTTGTAGGGTTGTAGGGTGAGGGAGTTGCTTCGATTGGAGCCTTTGCGGATCCCGAAGGAAGGGCTCATTTTGCTAGTCATGGGCATATTGATGGTGAGCCTCGAATTTTAAGCATCAACTGGCCATGCTTTGATGGGGTGGGGATCGGTGGCTTCTCAAGGTCCTGTTTGTTTGATTTTTGTTTTTGTTGGTGTACTTGTAATAAGAGTAGTGGTGTCTCCACCTGACCTTCTCTTAATGTGTTTTTTGTTTTGGGTCTCTGCTAGATTGTGTTCTATGAGTAAGTCTTTTGGTGGTAACCTTTGTGCTACATGATTGCTCCTCTTAGTTGATTGGAAGTACCCATCGATTGTAGAGGGTTTCTCAAAAAGAGCATTGTGTGGGCTCGATATTGGTATGCTAAGGTTCATTCCTAATTTTTGGGCCTTAAGCTTACGTTCCTCCCTTTGTGTATCATTGGATGTTATTGGTGGATCCAATTTCAATTGAGAGGTGTGTTTGTTGTATTACGAGGTTGTCACGTTCTCGTATTTGGCTTGTATTCTCTTTTTAGTTCAATGAATTTCCCCTTTTCAAAAAAAAAAAAAAAAAGACAAGGTAAATATTGGATATATAAGATAAAACAAAATTTATATAAAAAAACACTTTTTAGGTAGAAAAAAATTATTTTTTTAATTAACAATACATTTTTGCTTATTGATTTGTTAATAAATGTATTTTTAAGTAGGTAAATAAATCATGTACAAATTTTTTCTTGTCTATTGTGAAAGGATTTACAAGTAAAGAAATTATTTGTATATAAATATTTTTTTAGATTATTTTATAAATAACCTTTAAATTATAGATTTCCATTATTATTGGTTCTTGTTTGTTCAAAACTAGTCTTTATGTCTTCAATATATAGAAAATCGTTCAAAATACCCATTCATTCCAAATCTATTTAAAATTTTAACGAGAAACCTGAATTTACAATTTAAAATAAAATTTTGTAAGGATATTTTAGGAATTTCGAATGTGTTGCCTTATGTCCTTCGAGTCTTTAGTTTTTAATAAGCTGAAAAAATAAAAATTAAAAAAAAAAGAAAAACGAGAGAAACTCTCAAGTTTCTAAAGAGAAAATTTCTAGGGTGTTTTAGGTGAAATTTGTGCTAAGAAATCCAACACTTTTGAATCGTATTTCTTGATGCTTGGCACAAAGAATGGCAAATGGGCCTGGCACAAAGCTCTATGGGGTTCCAAATTACAGTAAGTATTTGGGGTTTCTGTTTTTATTTTTTTGGTTTTTTAGATAAAAACTTAGAACTTGATTCTCGAACACTTCTAATTCTCTGATGCTTTTGTTTTGAATCTTTCAACTAGTCACTCTTTGCAAAAATGCTTTCAAATATTTATTCCTATTTTTGCTTTACTACATTTTGGATGGTAGTAATATGCTTTCCATAAAGTCCTTTTTTTGTTTGTTTGTTTGTTTTATTCTTGGAACCCTGGAACTACTCTGAATGTGTTTTTATTTTTATTTTTACTCTGAGAATCACTTTGAATCTTGTTCTATTTACTCGGTCCTTTTAAGAATTTTTGACTAAAAGGTTATGGGATCACTCTGTTGCCTTGCTGCTTTTGAGAGGGAAATATGGTATCGATGTAGAGCTCAACTTGCGTCATGGGACCACCCTATTATTAGAATTTATGCCCAAAAGCATGTGATGTATTTGGATTTATTTATTTAAAATAAATGAAGTTGAAATTTTATTATAATTTATGTGCATATATTTTGAATATATATAAATATTATTAAAATTTAATAATTATTTATATGACCTTAACTAATGCATATAAGAGTTATATATAAGAGGATAATATTTAAGGATGATAATTAAAACAGTCTATTATAAATAATCAATTATTTAATTGATTAAACAATTAAAGTATGAAATCTTTAATTAGGTATCACTATTGCATTTTATTACTATTAAGAATAGAATAGTCTTATCTGAATTATTAATATAGCGAGACATTTAATGAGTGCACTATGTATAATGTGATTATGTAAGATGGAGTATGATGAGATATGAATCGCTAATAATTTCTTTTGCGTATAACGGATTCTAATCACATCAACTGATGGTTATATATTGAATAATCTTAATCTTGAGTTATTAGCATACTCCTATTTACAGAATCATGTCTTTTGATTTATTCAATACGGATTTGAAGTGACAAATCTTATCCCTTGTATTTTGGAGATATGATGAAGTAGATAACTGGGAATATTAATATTATAAGATGAAATCCATTCCTTTTTATTAAAAGAATAGATAAATAATTCCTTTACGTGTTGATTCAAGATTTGAATGATATGAGCACTCAATTCATGATTAACTTCGTGAATTTATCATTTATTAGAGAATCAATGATACATATGGATAAAGATGTAATTACAGAGGTTAATGTTCTTTATCTAGTTCTAATTATGATTATTTATGAATGATCAATCTATATATAATGGCTATATCAAATGGATGACTCTATTCTTTGAGTAATTTTATATTTATAATTTCAAAAGTACAATTCCAAGGTTTTGGTGGAGTAATATTGAAATTAATAAAGTTGATAAATTAATTAAAACATTTGATTAATTATCAACTTTATTAGAGTTTGAAATTATAAGTCCATTATTCCCCATATTGTCTTTGTTGGCAATTGAACAAGTGTATTTAATGATTTGTATTTTTGCTCACAAGTTTATGTGATATAATATATAAAAAAGATTACTTTTTTTATGATATCATAAATATTTATTTATTACTCAAACAATTAATTGTGTTATTTAAATAATAAGATTATTTAAATTAAATATTACTATGAGTGGGACTCATTGTGTCTATGCCTATTGCTATTGGGTGGGACCCATTAGTGTGTGGATTGATATTTGCTAGATTTCTATTTTTGATATTGTGAATATTATATCTGAAATTAGATTTTAAATTAAATATATATATATATAAAAGAAAAGGAAACAAAGAAGGAAACGAAGGTGGCATTTGATATTATTTTTGAAATATTTTCTGTTTTCAAAAAACTGAAATGAAAATGTTTTGAAAACTGTGTTGAGACCATTTCTGAAACTGTGTTTGTTATGTTTTTTGAGTGTATTTTGATAAATATAAAAATAAAACTCTGTTTGGTTATATTTTTAAAAACTCATTTTATAAGTAAGTATTTTGTACAAACATATTTATGTTTAATTTAAAAAAAGAACAAAAATAAAATTACTAGTCATAATTAAAAAAAAAAAAACCTTTGGTGGTGGGTTTTGCAATGAGGGGGAGGGGAGGAAGACATTGATGGTCTAAGCCCTAAGTGGCGACGATCTAAAGCGGCGAAGGTGGCGGCAGTGTTGTTGTTCTGAAGCAGATATGATTGTGGTGACAACCCCAAAGACACGAAATCCTAGTGCCGGCGACAATCCCCAAACTAATGTCCTGATGATCTTTGTCGTCGCTGGAGACGGAGGTCGTCATAATGGGTTTCTTGGGCTTCGTTTTTGCAGGATCTGGATTGCAAGTCTATGGTCGTCGTTGTGAAGGGGTCATTGTCGTCATAGTCAGTTTGTGGTCGTCATCCCTTCATTGAAAGAAAAGGCTATCACAATGGTTGTCTTCTCAAGATTTGGGTGGTGGTTGTCGTAAAGGAGCTGTCACCATTATCGCCATTTTGTGTTCGTCGTCCTTCACCAGAGATAGAGGCTATCGTCGGATATGGTCGTCATCATTGAGGCTGCACAGATACAGAGAGAGAGAGAAAGGAGAGGGAGGGAGAAAATGTAAACAAAAAAATGAAAATAACTTTTTTTTTGTTTTCAAAAAACTCAAAAAAAAAAAACATAGTTGAAAATGGTATTTTCAAAATGGTTTTGAAAACGTTAAATAAACAAATGCTATTTTAGGACCATTTTCATTTTTTGTGTTTTTGAAAATGAACAGTTATTCTCAAAAATAAAACTAAATGCCCCCAAAGTTTTCATAAGCATTGCAAAAAAATATATAAGATCAATATATATACGTAGAGGAAATTAAATTCCTTTAAACAGTCTGCCATTTATATATTATATTTTATCTAAAATATAATATAATATATTAATCTTAATTTTAAATATTATGAATATTTAAAATTCATGATAGAATTATTGGGTAACAAAAGATTGAGAAGCTAATTGAAGAAAAACTTCTAAGAGAAGGAATTCTTCTAGTAGAAGAAAATCTTCTAGGAAAAGGAATTTCTAGTGGTAGAAAATCTTCTTGAAGAAGGAACATTTCTTAAAGAAGAAAAGCTTCTACAAGTAGGATCACTTCTTCTATAAATAACCCCTTTGAGAGAAAAGTTCTCTTAAGCTTAAAAAAGTGTTCTTAAGGGTAAGGAAGAGAAAGGTTCTCTAAGATAAGTTCTTTGTTATCTCATGTTTTGAGAATAAAAAAAAAGATACTAAAATTGTGAGTGTAAAATCCTTTTGTTAATAGATAATGCCCATTTGTTAGTTTAATCAAGCGATGGATGTGAGGTGTGAAATTCAAAGGAGTCGAGTCATTTCTAGGTTCGAGCAAAGTCTTCTTAAGGAGTTTTAAAGTTATCTACCTAATAAGATGATGGTAAAAATCTTACTTTCTACTCTATTATATGTTAAATTAATATAACTATAGAATAAAAAAGAAAATTTGAGAAATTTTGTTGTTCATAGTCTCTTGTTTCTGCTAAATTTTTTAAATCACTATTTTTTTAAACCAATTTCTGTTGCCTTGTTGTTGGATTTCTGAGACATTGTTTTTTGAAAATAGTATGTAGTTGTGTGGTTTGATGTTTTTGTCCCTTTACTGATGGGGAGTAGAGGCTGTGCATGAGTGCGTGCCTGGAAGCCCCGAGAACCAAAGAAGGCTCGTTAGGAAAAGCAATAGAAAAATGAAGAAGAAGGAAAAGAAAAAAATAGAAAAATGAAAAAAATAGTAGTTTAGGATTTTTAACTTTACAATTTTGTTTTTATTTTTAGTTTTAGGTTTTTATTTCAATAATATTAAGAGAAATGGTACATTGAAGAGCTTGAAAAGGAGATGAAAAATGGGGGAGAAATTCTTGAGGATTTGTGGCAAACTTCAAATGAGTTTTTTTCTCTCTATTTTTTTCTCTTTTTGTAATTTGATATGCTTGAATCCTTGATTTGGTTAATTTTTGTTTTAATTTTATTTATGCATTAGTTTGTATTCTACGGTTCCAATGGAATCTATTGATAGATTTTGGATTTATTTTGCCCTCTTGGATTGGTTGTTGATTGATGGTGATTATTTATTTTATTATGTGTTTAATACTCCTAATTAGTTAGCTGCTAATTAGGTGATTTTTCAGTCTTAATTGGAATTAGCAAATTGAGATTAGGTTTTAATCAATAATAGGATTTTATATGCATTTGGAAATATGAATATATCCTTAGCTTATGTATAGCCATTGTGGATACTTGAATTTAATGAATTTATTTTAATTAGTTCCCTATAGTAATATAGGGTTTTAATTAGCGTAAATAGAGCTATTGGTTATAAGAAGAGGATTTCAGGCAATTTCATACATTTGACTAACAATCCCATTGATTAAAGTCAATCAATTAAAGGGTAAATTTAGTTCAAATGAAATTAATTAGGTGAAGTGTTTTTGTTTATTTTAGTTTCGTTAACTTTCCTAGATTTTATTTCTTGAATTTTTATTCTTAGTTTTAATTTCAATCATTCAAATAATTTTAGAGTTAATCAATTTCGGTACTTAACTCAAAATTAAACATAATCCTCGTGAGAATGATATCTTTACTCATACTATGTTACTTGTGTGATTCGTGTACTAGCGAGTATTTCATGCAAAAAGTTTTTGGCATCATTATTGGCATTTTTTTAACATCAATCCCAATTAGCTCTAGGATTAATTTGAATATTTTTGTCTTCTTTCCTGTTTTTCATTTATTTGCTTGTCTTTAGTTTTGATTTTGTTATTTGTTTCTATTATCTTGTTAAGGCTTTTATAATGTTGCATAGGCAAGTCCTCACAAGTTTTGCCCAACAAGAATTTGAGCCTTTTTATAGTGCTCGGTGGAGAAAGGCAAATCCTCACTCAATTGATCTATGGTTTTTCTAAAGAATATTTTTTGTAGTGCTTGGTGTTAGGAAATGCCCTAAGCATTAGAGACATTTTGAAGTATTTATTTTGAACTGGATAATAAAATTATATATAGAGGTTATTCATTACATTGCTATCTGTCCTCGTCTTATTTACATGTTAAAGTAAATGTAAGCAAATATGGCTCCCTGACTGCTTATGAAAATGGATAAGGCCTTAGGTCGTCTGCTGGGCAGATGACTGCTTATTCACATATGGTGAATAATCATTTTCTTTATTTGACAGTATAATGGAACTTTAAGATAGCCTGATCAGTAGGATTAAACGGACTTTGGCCTAAGGCTGATCATGGATATCATATGAGGGTTCTGCATACATGACAAGGTCATTGGACGATAGCTTGTCACAGGCTTACGTAATACAGTATACAATTGGGAGTTCAGTTTCAGGTTTATAGTGGTGTGACTCTGAAATTAGTGATCATATGATTGAGTTGTTCGGTAAAAGAATGATAAACATATGGATTTACGGGAGCCCGATTATATATGTCCAATCAGTCCCTCTACTAGCTCCACATAATTCCTTAACGTTTGGCAAATTGATTTGTGTATGCTATTGGCTGGTTTATTATGCATGGATGGTGATGACATAGGATTAGGATGGTAGACAAGATTCTCTCCGGTTGGATTCAGATTTTATTTTGGATAATAGAGTACACAATTATTCGAACTCCAAATAAAGTTGCCATGATTTTATTTAAGATTGGATTGGAGTTGTAAAAAATTATCCATGAGAACAAGAATTTGAAACACAACTGTTTTGTGGATTTTGAAATTTGAATTTTGAAATTTGAAATTTGAAATTTTGAAATTTGAATTTGAAATTCGAATTTGAAATTTGAAATTCGAAATTTGAATTTGAAATTCGAATTTGAAATTTGAAATTCAAATTTTGAATCACAGTCCAAGTAGGATTCAAATTTGTTGTGGAAAATCCACAAGGAATGAAATTCGAATTTGAGTTAGATATGGAGAGGATAATCTTGTTAGAATCCTACTTGAATTTTGAATCCAAATCCTAACTAATGATGGATGAAATTTTGAGGATTATCCTCAATGGATTTTCGGTTTTTGTGGATAAGGTTCAAGGGAAAAATTCAAGTTTCAATCCCAGTTGAATTTGGATTCTCTCCTCCCCAGAAAATGGCTGAAATTTTGGAGCATATCTCCTAGGAAAATTCGGTTATTTTGGATAAGGATAAGATAAGATTCAAGCTTGAAAATCCTAGTGGAATTTTGATTCTCCCTTATCCTAAATGTGGCCGAATTTTTTGAGGAGATTTTCTCCTTGGAATTTTCAGATTTTTTGGTTGAAAAAAGAAGATAAAATTCTAGTTAAAATCTTGTTTAGATTTGGATTGGATTTATCCTAAATGGCCGAATTTTATTGTTGGGATTTTCCCTTGGAAAATTCAGATTTTATGGTTGTGGATAAGGGAGAATATCTTTTCCTAATCCAATTCGAATTCAGAGAATCACCTCATGCAGGTCTATAAATAGAGGTCCTGCCACCCCAGTTCTCTTAGACCACAGACTCTCAGGTGAGCAGGCTTATTGTTGCACAGCTCATCGTGACAATAAGTTCTTTAGAGATCTGGGTGGTCGGAAGAAGACTAGCAGTGCTAGCATACCGATCGAGGTTCAGAGTGCCCACACACTCAGCCATTCGGGAATTGGAGAATAGTAGAGAAGGCTAGTTGGTTGAAGCCTCCGGTCATTCTCCTCTTGTAGATTGGCATCTTTGAGGTATGAGTTTTAATTGTTATTGGTTTATTGTATATGGCATCATGAGATATTTAACGATCTAAAAATTTTTATTGTTCCGCTGCGCCATTTTGATACATTTTTACCGATTTATTTAACCTACAATTGGTATCAGAGCCATCTCATGACTATGCCATGTACATAAATTAGACAATTACTTAGTCTTTTTATTTGTGTATGGATTTGATATTTAGAGAGTGGCATTCTAGGGTTCCTTTATGTTGTTATCATGTATTATGTATAAAGTATGCAGTTATTTTAATTTTTTGAATTAGTATAAGCATGCTTGTTTATGCCGGTTATGGTTTCTTAGAATTTAGAAAAATTGTATCTAGGAATTTTTATGTAACTATGGGAGCAGTTTATTAACATTGTAATTTTTCCATGGATTTTAATTTTTGTCTCTTAGAATTATTATGGTTAGAATTTTGTACACCGGAAACGGTTTAGGATTTTTATGTAATTATTCTTGGAAGAGATTGAAGATTGAAGACCGTAATTTATTTTTCCCAGAAGTTAAATTTAATTTAACGGTTGAAATTTTGATTGTGTGGAAAATTTCAATTTAATTGGGATTTAAATTAATTTTTGGAAATCCTAATAGGTAAATTGGAATATGACATGAAAATCGAGACACGACCCCTCGGGATAGGCCGACGGGCATTGGTGGGGCTGCAGCCCCTGCCCTCGGGCAGGATGGGGCTGCAGCAGCCCCTGTGTAGGCCATAGCTACCCACGGCCGCAGGCTTGGCCTGCAGCCGAGGGTGGCCGTGGCCTACCCAAGGCTGGCCGTGGCCTACCCAAGGCTGGCCGCAGCCTGGACGTGCAGCCTGTGGCTACAGGCGCTCCCTGCAGCCTGCCGGGTGCTGCGTCCAGCCTGGGCGTGCAGCCTGGCGCTGCAGGCTTGGCCTGCAGCCCGGCAAGGCTGCACATGGGGGCGGCCGTGGGCTGCCGGCCCCTCCGGTGCTGGTGGTTGCCCACGGCGGCTGCCGCCTCTGGGGGCGCTGGTGCGATGGTTCAAAAATGGAAAAATTTTGATTTCTAAATTTGAGATTTAATTTTAAATCATATTTAAAAATATGTATTTGAAAATTTGATATTTTTGAAATTACATATTATTACACATGATGTTTAAAATTGTTTAAAATTTGAATTTGAAATTTAAATTTGAAATTCGAATTTGGAATTTGAATTTGAAATTTAAATTTTAAATGATTCTTGGGATGAGAAATAAATGGAGAGGTTACATAAAGATGGATACAAGAAGACGGAACAAAATTCAATACCCAAAGAATGCTTTGGATGAAATTTTGTTATCTTTATTTTCTTTGTTCTAGGATGGAACCATGGCTTGGTTTTTCTGTCAATTTTTTTTCTGTGATATGTGATGGATGTATAAATATGTATTGATGGATGTTTTATATGCATATTTGATAACATGTCATATAGGATAGGTGAGTGCCACTCATACTATATTGATCATACATAATTTGTCAAAACTTGCATGTTTTTCAAAATATTGAGTGGGAGAGGGTTTCAAACAAAACCCACGGCCTCCATTGTTGATCCATATGTGAAAGCATGGTAACGCCTCGTGTCAGTTCTGTCCTGACCACACCCCTCGGTAGGTGTTTACCGCCGCCGGTATACTAGATTGGATCTCCTATGTGGAAAACGTGTTCGGGTACAATCCTATTCATGACCACCCCTCGGTGGCTTGGTAGGACGTGGATCGGGCTACGTAAATAATGGTTATACACTCAAGACTCGTTTAGTTATTAACCTTCCCTAGAAGCTCTGTTAACTAAACTGGTGGCCAAATAAGCGGTTATTAATATATGTCTTAACCTTGGAGGATTTAAGGCAACATATATTAATTGGATGGGGTCCATGTTCTGGCTATTTGTTTTCATGACCACCCCTCGGTGGCTTGGGGCAATAGGTGCTAAGAGTTACCGTTGCAATGCTACATGTTTTTTCAAGTTTCATGTAGGAACATACTTGTATATTTTATTTGCTAAATTATCTGTATATTTGCTTGGGCTTTGTAATGATGTCTAGTATAATTTTATTTCAGTTCAAAATGTCACCGACACCCTTCATTTCAATATTCACTGAGAATAAACTGAATGGTGATAATTATAAGGATTGGAAAAGAAATCTGTTAATAGTTCTCAGCTGCGAGAGACATAAGTTCGTATTGGACGAACCATGCCCACTAGGGCCAAAACCTAACACACCGCTTGAGGAGGTCCCAGTTGCCTATACTCGTTGGAGAGAATCCAATGATATAGCTCGATGCTACATGCTTGCTAGCATGACGAGTGCTCTTTACAAAAGCAGCATGAGACTTATCAGGTTGCTAGAGAGATCATGGATAATCTGAAGGACATGTTCGGAAGCCAAGAAAAGTTGGCTCGACGGTCCACTATCACCAGCATTATGAACTCTAAGCAAAAGGCACGTATTCCGGTGAAGGACCATATGATCACTCTAATGAGATTCTTCACTGAGGCTGCCGAAAACGGTGCTGAGTTGGACTACAACACCCAAATTGAGATGGTGTTCAAAACTCTGTCTAAAGATTTTGTGGGGTTTAAGGCTGCATACAATCTGGCGACAAGGGAGTTAGGACTAACCGAGCTCATGAAGCAACTCCAAGCTTATGAGCGGATGATCAGGGATGGGGATGCTGTCCAACCCAAAGGTGAGGCCGATTTGGCGGAATCTTTCAAACCCTCACGGAAAAGGAAGAGGCCAAATCGGAAGCAAGCAGCTTCCAATTCTTCTAATCCTCCTGTCTCAGATGGGAAGAAGAAGAAGAAGAACAAGAAGCCCAAGGACCTTAAAAAGTCCAAATGCTTTCGCTGTGGGAAGGTAGGTCACTTTAAGAAGGCTTGCCGGGAAATCCTAGCCGCCAAGGGCAAGGAAGGTAAGGAACTTCATTACTTGGAAGTGTGTTTGGTAGAAGAATCGAAAGACACTTGGGTCATTGATTCGGGTGCCACTAATCATGTTTGTGTTTCTATGCAGGGGTTCGTGGAAACAAGAAGTCTACATGATAGGAGCCTCTTGTTGCGAACTGGAGACGGCAGCTTGGTGGTGGCTAAGGAAGTGGGAGATATTTACCTTTATTTTGATCAATTTAGGTTTATTTTATTGAAAGACTGTTTTTATGTTCCTAATTTTAGGAGGAACCTTAATATCGGTAACTTGTTTAATAAAGGATTCTTATTCAGTTTCTTTTAGTAAAAGAGTTGATATTCGTAAAAATAAGTCTTTTATCTATTCTGGATGGATGGATGGAAACCTATATTTTGATCAAACCAAAGATGTACTCACTGCTTGACACTGAATTAATTGATAACTCTAAAAAGTTGAAAGTTTCTCACTCTAACAAGGCGTATCTTTGGCATTTAAGACTTGGTCATATTAATCAGGATAGGATTCAAAGATTGGTGAAAGACGGTCCTCTGGAATCTCTGGAGGAGGTACGTCTTCCCCAATGTGAGTCTTATCTAGAGGGTAAAATGACTAAGAGGTCTTTTGGAGCTAAGGATACAAGGGTTCAAGAGCTCTTAGAAATTGTGCACACTGACGTATGTGGCCCCATGAACGTCACAGCACGAGGAGGGTTCGAGTATTATGTCTCTTTCATAGATGATTACTCGAGGTATGGATATGTGTATCTGATGCACCGCAAGAGCGAAACCTTTGACCAGTTCAAAGAGTATCGTGCGGAAGTGGAAAAGCAATTGGATAAATCCATAAAGACACTTCGATCTGATCGAGGTGGCGAATACCTCTCTGACGAATTTCTAGGACATCTTGTAGAGAACGGGATATTATCCCAATTGACTGTACCTGGTACTCCACAACAGAATGGTGCAGCCGAAAGGAGAAACAGGACCTTGTTGGATATGGTACGGTCCATGATGAGTTATTCAACGCTACCACTATCATTTTGGGGATATGCTTTACAAACGATGTACTATATTCTGAACCAGGTTCCAAGCAAATCAATTCCCAGAACTCCGTATGAATTGTGGCGTGGCAGGAAGCCTTCCCTTGGACATATGAGAATATGGGGCTGCCCGGCGCATGTACTGGATAGGGATGCGAAAAAGTTGGAGCCAAGATCAGAATTGTGCATGTTTGTAGGGTATCCAAAAGGAACTAAAGGAGGTCTGTTCTATAACCCGAAGGAACAAAAAGTCATTGTCTCAACCCATGCGACATTCTTGGAGGAAAGTCACATGAAGGACTTTAAGCCTCGAAGCGAAGTAGTGCTAGAGGAGTTATCGGGTGAAAGAACTGCTCCACAGATTTCGGTCTTGGACGCAAGTCCGAGTTCCGGTGAAAGACCTACTGACGATCAACAATTTAGGGTGCCTCGTCGTAGTGGGAGGGTTTCGAAGAAACCTAATTTCTTCATGTGTAATGCTGAAGTATACCAGTCCGAGACTCATGAGCATGAGGATGATCCGGTCACCTATGATGAAGCTGTAAATGATGTTGATTCTAAATCTTGGAAACAGCCTATGAACAATGAGATGGATTCTATAAAATCCAATTCAGTTTGGGAACTTGTAGATTTGCCGGATGGGATAAAACCCATTGGATGCAAACGGGTCTACAAAAGAAAGAAGGATGTGGAAGGGAGAGTGGAAACTTTTAAAGCTAGACTGGTTGCAAAGGGATACACGCAAAAGGTTGGAATCGATTACGATGAAACATTTTCGCCTGTTGCTATGCTGAAGTCTATCCGTATTCTTCTGTCCGTTGCTGCGGCTCTTGATTATGAGATCTGGCAAATGGATGTCAAGACGGCATTCTTGAATGGCCATCTTGAAGAGTGTATCTATATGATACAGCCTGAAGGGTTCGTAGTGAAAGGCCAAGAAAGGAAAGTCTACAAGTTGCTTAGATCCATTTATGGATTAAAGCAAGCATCCCGCTTATGGAACCAGAGGTTTGATCAAGCGATCAAGACATTTGGTTTTGAGCAGAACGTTGATGAATCCTGTGTTTATAAACCTATTAAGGATGGAAAAGTGGTCTTTCTGATACTCTATGTCGATGATATACTACTCATTGGGAATAATGTAGGGAACTTATCATCGGTCAAGCTTTGGTTGCACCAACAGTTTGACATGAAGGACTTGGGAGAAGCTAATTATGTTCTAGGTATTCGTCTCTTCAGAGATCGAAAGAACAAAATGATAGCGTTATTCCAAGCTTCATACATAGATAAAATAATTGACAAATATGCAATGCAAGAAGCAAAGAAAGGTTCACAACCTTCTATTGCTGGTCTAACTCTTTCACTGGATGACTGTCCCCAGACATCGGAAGAAAGAGAGCGTATGAGTAAGGTCCCTTATGCATCCGCTGTGGGTAGCCTTATGTACGTTATGCTTTGCACTCTCCCGGATATATGTTTTGCAGTAGGTATGGTGAGTCGATAACAAGCAAATCCTGGAACCAAGCACTGGCAAGCCGTAAAGCATATACTCAAGTATCTTAAGAGAATGAGGGATTATATGCTGGTGTATTCTGGAAGGGACCTAACACCCATAGGATACACGGACTCAGACTTCCAGACTTGTAAGGATTCGAGGAAATCGACATCTGGATCAGTGTTTTTGCTCGGAGGAGGCGCCATTGTGTGGAGGAGCATGAAGCAGGGCTGCACAGCTGACTCTACTATGGAGGCTGAATATGTGGCTGCGGCTGAGGCATCTAAAGAAGCGGTTTAGCTCCGCAAGTTCTTTAGAGACCTTGAGGTCATTCCGGGTGTTGACAAGCCTATCACACTTTACTATGATAACACTGGGGCTATTGCCAACACAAGGGAATCTCGGCACCACAAGAGGACCAAGCACATAGATCGAAGATATCATATTATTAGAGGGCACGTGGAGACAGGACAAGTAGATGTACGTAAGATCACGTCCGAGGACAACATTGCCGATCCTTTTACTAAGACTTTGGTGGCTAGAAGCTTTGAGAGGCACGTAGAGGCGATGGGGATGCGTAACATGGCACATCTGCTGGCTTAGGGCAAGTGGGAGATTGTTAGGAAATGCCCTAAGCATTAGAGACATTTTGATGTATTTATTTTGAACTGGATAATAAAATTATATATAGAGGTTATTTATTACATTGCTATCTGTCATCGTCTTATTTACATGTTAAAGTAAATGTAAGCAAATATGGATCCCTGACTGCTTGTGTTAAACTGTTAGAACGTTGCATGCAATGGACTTTTGTATGCGAGAAGACAATGTTCTAAAGTTAGCGGTCTAAACTATGGTCTGTAGTCTATGGGGTTAGACCGAGCATCTAACTCATGTTAAGACTATTATGTTGTCTAAAGCCTTGGAGGGGACGGTTTGTCTTGACTGTCTGGAGCTGGACTCCCAAGTAGAGACATAGATATGTTGCTTGGTGGTGACATATTAGACCGGGACTAAAGCGTGATTGATCTACGAAGTCTGCTTTGAGTGGATTGATCTGCTTTTGACGTTCATTATGCAGTAACCTTAATCCTGAGTAAAAGGACAGCTTCATGTATATGACTTGTGTGCTTTGATGTTCCAATGGCTAAAGCGTCTCAGAGGTAGTAAGCTTATAGACCGGTTCGTTGGGTGCATGACTTGTATACGATGAAGGGTTCGTTTACAGATATCGGAATCATAGCTCTAATGAGGAGTTAAGGGTATCCTCTTAAAGGCATTATACTGAATGTGAAAATGGACAAGACCTTGGGTCGTCTGCTAGGCGGATGACTTCTTATTCACATATGGTGAATAATCATTTTCTTTATTCGGTAGTATAATGGGACTTTAAGATAGCCTGATCAGTAGGATTAAACGGACTTTGGCCTAAGGCTAATCATGGATATTATATGAGGGTTCTGCTTACATGACAAGGTCATTGGACGATAGCTTGTCACAGGCTTACGTAATACGGTATATAATTGGGAGTTCAGTTTCAGGTTTATAGTGGTGTGACTCTGAAATTAGTGATCATATGATTGAGTTGTTCGGTAAAAGAATGATGATCATATGGATTTGCGGGAGCCCGATTATATATGTCCAATCAGTCCCCTACTAGCTCCACATAATTCCTTAACGTTTGGCAAATTGATTTGTGTATGCTATTGGCTGGTTTATTATGCATGGATGGTGATGACATAGGATTAGGATGGTAGACAAGATTCTCTCCGGTTGGATTCAGATTTTGTTTTGGATAATAGAGTACATAATTATTCGAACTCCAAATAAAGTTGCCATGATTTTATTTGAGATTGGATTGGAGTTGTAGAAAATTATCCATGAGAACAAGAATTTGAAACACAACTGTTTTGTGGATTTTGAAATTTGAATTTTGAAATTTGAAATTTGAATTTTGAAATTTGAAATTTGAAATTTGAATTTGAAATTTGAATTTGAAATTTGAATTTGAATTTCGAATTTGAAATTCGAATTTGAAATTTAAATTTGAAATTTGAAATTTAAAATTTGAAATTTGAATTTGAAATTCGAATTTGAAATTTGAAATTCAAATTTTGAATCACAGTCCAAGTAGGATTTGAATTTGTTGTGGAAAATCCACAAGGAATGAAATTCGAATTTGAGTTGGATATGGAGAGGATAATCTTGTTAGAATCCTACTTGAATTTTGAATCCAAATCCTAACTAATGATGGATGAAATTTTGAGGATTATCCTCAATGGATTTTTAGTTTTTGTGGATAAGGTTCAAGGGAAAAATTCAAGTTTTAATCCCAGTTGAATTTGGATTCTCTCCTCCCCAGAAAGCGGCCGAAATTTTGGAGCATATCTCCTAGGAAAATTCGGTTATTTTGGATAAGGATGAGATAAGATTCAAGTTTGAAAATCCTAGTGGAATTTTGATTCTCCCTTATCCTAAATGTGGCCGAATTTTTTGAGGAGATTTTCTCCTTGGAATTTTCAGATTTTTTGGTTGAAAAAGGGAGATAAAATTCTAGTTAAAATCTTATTTAGATTTGGATTGGATTTATCCTAAATGGCCAAATTTTATTGTTGGGATTTTCCCTTGGAAAATTTGGAATTTATGGTTGTGGATAAGGGAGAATATCTTTTCCTAATCCAATTCGAATTCAGAAAATCACCTCATGCAGGTCTATAAATAGAGGTCCTGCCACCCTAGTTCTCTTAGACCACAGACTCTCAGGTGAGCAGGCTTATTGTTGCACAGCTTATCGTGACAATAAGTTCTTTAGAGATCTGGGTGGTCGGAAGAAGACTAGCAGTGCTAGCATACCGATCGAGGTTCAGAGTGCCCACACACTCAGCCATTCGGGAATTGGAGAATAGTAGAGAAGGCTAGTTGGTTGAAGCCTCCGGTCATTCTCCTCCTGCAGATTGGCGTCCTTGAGGTATGAGTTTTAATTGTTGTTGGTTTATTGTATATGGCATCATGAGATATTTAACGATCTAAAAATTTTTATTGTTCCGCTGCGCCACTCTGATACGTTTTTACGGATTTATTTTCCTACACATGGTAGAGATTTAATGATGACGCCTATTTTGTGAGGAATGCCCTAAAAGAGAAAAATATTTTAATATATTTATTTATTTTTGAATTGATTAATAATATATTAGAGGTTATTCATTACATTATTATTATATGTCATCGTCTTATTTATATGTTAAAGTAAATGTAAGCAAATATGATTAATTAACTACTTGACGTTAAACTACTAGAATGTTGTAGATAATGGTCTTTTATATGTAAGAAGACAACATTTTAAAGTAAGTAATCTAAATCTATAGTTTGTAGTCTATAGGATTATTGTGAGCATCTAATTTATATTAAGACTATTATATTGTCTAAAGCCAATTGGGGAGATGGTTTGTATTGACCGTTTAGAGCGAGTCAACTTTCAAGTAGAGACATATATATATTGCCTTATGGTGGTGACATATTGGACTTTGATCAAAGTGTAATTAATCTATGTAGTCTGCTAAAGTAGATTAATTCATTTATGATATTCGTTATGCTATAACCTTAATTCTGAATATGTAAATGGCTTCATATATATAACTTATGTACTTTAATATTTCAAAGGCTAAGGCATCTCGGAGTAGTAAGCTACAAGGCAATTGGACTGCAGTTATTCACTGGCTTACGTAATATGATATATGATTGATAGTGTAGTTTTAGGTTTATAGTAGTATAACTCTGAAATTAATAATTGTGTAATTGATTTATTTGGTATAGAATAGTTAATTACATAGATTATTTGTAATGTCCCGTGCTCTTAGTGGCCTGAATCGTCACTTAAAACTACTTCTTATAATAATACTAATACTTTCTTGTAAACCATTTATACTTACTTAAAATCTATTTTCTTAGATACCCTAATTTTAGGGGATTTTTTTTATACATCGTACATATTTACTATTCATGTACGTATACTTTAACTATTTACTATTCAAAAAATACTGCTTAACGGTTAGTATTCAAAAATACTATTTAACAGTTACTATTCATAAATACTGTGTAACGGTTACTATTTAAAAATACTATTTAATAGTTACTATTTATAAATACTGTATAATGGTTACTATTTAAAAATACTATTTAACGGTTACTATTCAAATATACTGTGTACTGTTCCAAAACATACTGTTACTCAAACTATGCGAAAGATAATACTCGTGGTGGTATCCATAACCTCGCCCTTACATCCGCCTCTGTCGCCGTCATCGCTCATTAGGGTTCAAGTCATAAGAAGCTTACCTATAGCATGAACACACACCGTGAGCTTAGTACAACATGTTATCTGCAAAACATGTTTAAACATAGTACATACTTAAAATCATATAAGTATGTCGTAAATCAACACATATCACTTATATATAGCACATACCAGATCATCACATAACATGTCATGGAATACAAAACTTTATATACCATATGCATAGCAGATTCATCATGTACTGAATGCATCTTATGATAGCTAGAAGTATAGTGAACTGTAACTAATGCATACTGTGATCAATGCATGATCCAGTTATGTTCGTTTATACTTCAATGTTCTCTTTCTTTCTCTTGTTTACTTAGGACTCGTGTGTCAGTACCGTGTGTGCACAGACGGTCTATAATGCCCGTGGTCAAGGAAAACCGAAGAGCCATCAACGGATGCCCAACTTTGCTTTATCTTAAACTTAAAGAACCTCTTGAACTGAAAAGGCCGGTACGATACGTTTACTAAAATTCTGTCTTGTTTATCTGTTCTAGCCATATGCTTCTCTAAGTTGTCCCTAATCCTATGCGGTAGGGATATATGGCATCTAACTTGTGCTTTCATCAATCTATTTGATTGTGATACTATATGCTCTTATACATGCTGTGCAACAACGTGTGCACGGCATACATACTTAACATACTGTAAAAACATCATTTAAACTCATTTTATTCATGCCGTACGCGGAGTTGTACTTACCTAGCTTGCACGCAAACTTGTACTCTTGCCTTAGTCAACTTACAGGTTACTACCTGTCATCAATAACGCATCTCATTAATATTGATCGTTGAGTCACTAGTACCGTTAGTGACTAATATATGGTACCGATTACCGTCGGTACTAACTCTCTCTCTTACTCTTGAGAGTTTGCTTCTCTATACGTGATTAATTAATTTATTACCCAATAAATTAATTAACGTCGTTCTAAGGTCACTATTTCCGTTAGTGACTATAACTTGCGTTTCTATGTGGTATCGAGGCCCATCGGTACCATATTGGCTTACTTTGGGAATTTGGTGTCTAACTTCCATCGTGTTTGATTAATTGTCTTCTTAACAATTTAATCATCGTTCCTCACAATATTGATCAAACTCAGTCCTTCATTGGTTGACTGACCAGTAACTGACTACTCGCGTGTCATTAACTAGGTAGCCTACCGAGTTACTATGTGTAAACTTGTTGTAGTAACCGACCGGGTTGCTTTGCTTGTCTGGGTATGGTAGCCAACCTAGCTACTATTGCTTATTCGATGTGGTAGCCTATCGGGCCACTATGGCTTATGTGGTAGCCTACCAGGCTACTATGGCTTATTTGGTGTGGTAGCCTACCGGGTTACCCACACTGCTTTGGTTATTTAATAAAATCGTTCTTGGCTGTCTTATAAAATTCTTGGGAAAATTCTTTGTTTTGAAACCATCCCTTTGCCACCCTGTTAGAAGGTGGGGGACGTTTTATTAAAACCATATTTATTTTAACAAAGTTAAAAACGCATTTTGGTGGTTGTATTAAAAGGTGGTTTTTGAACCATTTTTGAAAACTATTTTGAAACTTAATTGAAACGACTTTGTTTGCAAATTTGGCGAACATGAAATTTTTTGTCCTCGCCGAGCTGAACAATTCTCCTATTCCCCTCGAAGCTCAAATCTAACTTGAACGGGTCCTAATCTTACTAAACCCGGGCTATTGTGCCTAATTTTTTGTTAAAAATCCAGTTTTACGTCATTTTAAAAATGGCTCTGTTTGAGGCCTGAAACGGCCAAAATTTTAAAACAAGCATGGCCATTTTAAAGATTTCGACGTGTTCTACAACTTTCATGTTAAGCCCCAAGTTCGGTTCAGATTCAAAGTGGTCCATTTTTAGCAAAACCTGAGACTAATTTTGAGTTCAGATTTTTCTGTCCCAGTTTTGGGTACCGAATGAAAACCACTCTAAAAACCTATTGTATCGTCGTTTTTCGCCAAAGGCTAAACGTAAAAACAACCGTATCAAAATTTCCTTAAAACCCCATGTTTTACCAAATCCCAAATTTGAATTCTAAGGGGGTCAAAATGGCCAAAATCTGTGGCCTTTTCTTGAGGACAGATTGTGTCCAGCCATTTTCGTAAACATCCATGCTCACACATTCATAAATCCATTTGTAAAAATAATGCAAACACAACCATAACCACATAAACTTAAAAATGGAAAGCTAAGGGCTCAAAATAACTAATTGATGTGCATAAACAAATATACATAAATCTCTTGATCAAAATCTTAAAATCAACTAACCACAAGACATAGGGTTTTCAGTTTTTACCTTTTGTGCTTTGAACCAAGCACAAATCCGAACTAGGGCTTGAGGGATCAAATGGCCATATGATTCTTGGTGCAAAAGGGGACAGTTTTGTGTTAGCAAGACACCACAAAAATTTCTCTTAACATCAACCTAAAAATAGCTACTAAAACTACAAAGTTTTGGTCTAGAACCTTACCCTTGGTGCTCTTGAAATGGCTTGGAATTGAAGACCTCTAACACAAGCTTGAAGAGGTTGATTTTTGGTAAACTTCTGGTGGAATTTTGGACTTGGAAAATGGTGGTTTGGGGCTTGGGAATAGTCAGCAGTAGCTAGAGAAAGAAGGAGAGAATGGGTTGTGTTTGTGAAAGTGTGAAAATGAAAGAACCTAAGCCTAAGGCATTGTCACCCTTTTATAGACAAACTTAAGCAAGCTTAACCAAACTTAAGCTTGATTAATCAAACCAACTTTAAGCTAATTTGAGGACAAAAATCTGCCCCATTTTAGCCCATTCCACCGAATGTGCTGTAGCCATTAAGGAGGGGAAAGAAACAAAAATTTTTGGTTGATGGCTTGATGGAAGTGTGATATTGTTTATTCATTTGTGTCATAACCTAACCTTTATTTTATTTCTCACTTTTTTGGGGATTTTGTGCGGCAAAACCAGCTATTTTCTAGCTAGGTACACACGGTTTTGGGGCCAAAAAAATTCATCTGTGTTGCTCTCTTCGCAGTCCAGTTTTCTATTGCGGTTTTCGATCCCTTTTTGGCAGTGTTCTAATTTTCATCCAGAAATCGGATTTTCTAAATCTGATTTTGACACTGTCAATTCTTGGTTGTTTTATACTATCTAAGTGCCCATTATCAGTCTATTTTATTATTTATTTCCTATACTGTGGTTGTGTCTATATTGTGTTGTCCTTTTGCATGCAAAACGAGGTGTTCCTGTGTGAAATTTTAGACACAGTCTCTCTTGACTAATCTGGACATGCTGATTTCAATTTTACCAGTTTTATGTCCGTCCGGGGTCATCTGGACCAGTTTTTGAGATCTATGTGACCCTACCTCGAAAAATATGTTAGGTGTCCGATTGACTAATTTGGACATCCTGAGTCTAAATATATCAGTTTTAGGGTGAGATAAGGTTGTCTTGACCCTCTTCTCGATACTGCGTATCTCTTATACAAAAATTTTTGTTTTATACTCAGTTGACTAGATTGAGCATACTAATTGTCAATATATCCGTTTTAGGTTAAATTAAGGCCGTCTTGGCCTGTAACTTGACACTACGTTTTTCACTATTTACTATTTACTGCTTTCTGTTCTAACTGACTAGTCTAAGCGTTCTTAACAAACAGTGATCTGTTCACTAGTTTTGTGTTAAGAAATGGTCGTCTAGACCAGTTTCCTAACACTGCGTGTCTCATACATTCATACACATAATAGGGTGGATTGAGTTCACTGTCGGTCACCCCTTTCACTGCATAAATAAATTTAAACACTACCGTACCTGTTTAATCTATTCGACTGGAAAATATACTGTATTTTCCAACTTAATTACTCATTATATAGCAATTAAGCTTTGTACATTTTGAGAGTCTGTTTAGCGGCTCTTTGCCCAATACATGGCCTCTTACACGGGTTCTAACATGGGTGTGTACAAGGCAATACGGGCGTGTATTATCCAAACACGAGCGTTTACTAGTTGAGCATGCTCAACTCGGCCATGTCTTGAAACACGTTCACAATTCTGAGTAGTACACGACCACTTACATGGTCATGTACCTGACCGTGTCATACTACACGGCCATGTACTCTCACACGACTTCTCACACTTATACAGTCCGATCGGTACACGGCTTCTTACACGACTGTGTACTTGACTGTGTTTCTCGAATTTGCACTAAAAGGCATCAAACTAACCCAAATTCATTCCTGAATTTCTCATTATATAGAATTTAGGTTACATGAGTATGGGGATCCTTACAACCTACCCCATTTACAAAATTTTCATCCTCAAAAATTAGAATCGTTTCGGGAAGTTTCTTTTCATATACTTTTCCCATCCCTATATGGCTTGTTCTATGTTGTGGTTCCGCCACAACACTTTTACAAGTGGTATAATCTTATTTCTAAGTGCTTTGTCTTCTTTGGCTAGGATTCGCATGGTTTCTACTCGTATGTCAGATCGGCTTGCACTCCGTGCAGTGTCACTAGCTGAGCTTCATAAATTTATGCTAGTCTTCCTATTGAGTAGCTCACTTTCATGGTTAAGAAAAATCAAGCTGATTTTGTCAATTGGTCCATAATTTCCTAAATTACGCCATTGCCGCTTGACGTTCTTGGCAATACGACTATGAAATCTATCATAATTTGGTCCCACTTCCATTTGGGTAGCTCGATCTTCGGTAGTTCTCTCACCAGCCGTTGATGTTCTACTTTAATCTTTTGACACGTAAGGCATCTGGTGACGAACTCGGTGATGTCGTTCTTTATCTTAAGCCACCAAAAACTCTCTTTTAAGTCCTTGTACATCTTATTTTCCCCTGGATGTATAGAGCATGACGTTTCATGAGCTTTTGAAAGGATCTGCTTCTTAAGTTCCTCATCATTTGAAATACATACTCTATCTCTGTAATAAAATATGCCCTCCTTAGCAACCCTAAACTCTAAATTCCGACCCTTTGTTGCCTCTTTTTTGAGCTTATTCAGAGACGAATCAAGGTCCTGACTGGTCTTAATTCCTCCTAGGAGTGTCGATTGAAGGGTCATTCCAGACAATCTTCCCGTCAAAGACTCGATTTCACTGCTGCATAGCTCATTTTGTAGTGCATCTGGCAAGGCATGCACAACCATAAGCAATGAAGAGTGCTTTCTACTCAGTGCGTCGATCACCTTATTGGCTTTTCCTAGATGATATAGGACTTCACAGTCATAATCCTTTACCAGTTCTAGCCATCTTCGCTGCCTCATGTTGAGCTCCTTCTATGTGCAGATGTACCGAGGCTTTAGTGGTTTGTGTCAATTTTGCACTTGACATTGTCTAGGTAGTACCTCCATATCTTGAGTGTGAAAACTACTGCTGCTAGCACTAGATCGTGCATAGGGTAGTTCTTCTCGTGGTCCTTGTGTGGCGGCCCGCCCTGAATTGAGGCTATAGTACTAGCATAGTAGAGCTTTAAAGTACGCTATGGTAGGCCGTTACCTCAATGGGTTACCGGCATCTTACTTATAACTTGTTCTTGTTAAATTATTATTTGTAATTCAGATGATTTTTATTCTGAAAACCAAGGGATTTTTTTTTAAAACTATTGGTGATTGTAAACTGTAAAAATATAAGCATCATAAAACATAAGATACACTACTGCCATACTGGTCGTACATAATTTACATCATGATGTATTTTCAAAATATAATTCAAAATTTGCTCTCAAAACAACACTCAAAGTCTTCATAGCGAAAAAATCAGCAGGACCATTCCCCTCGCCCAGCCCAGGAGGTAGATGCAATTCTGCTACTCGTCCATCCACTGTCTACTAGTGTACAGGTTTTTTACCTACAACATGAATAAACTGGTGAGCGAGAGGCTCGGTAAGTTCAAACATACATGCAGGAACATAAAACACAAAATCATGAAAAAGCACTATTCATATAAATAGTAACTTTTACTTTTGAACATGAATAGTAAGGTTGAATTTGACTGACACTATTCATGTCAACTGGTATCTAAGCTACTACATATACAGTTAGTACGTTTTATAATCAGTTATGGCAGTTCTGAAATCTTAAGTCTTTATGTGATACTGAATTATGCTATTAGGCCCCTGAATTGATCGTATCGTAATGTGCGCACAATTGAGAGGGACTTTGGGGAGCGCCCCATTGGCTAATCCTCTATGGTCTAAATACATCAGACTTCCAAACCCGGGATGTATCACCAGCAGTTTGGAGTCCTATTACAACTGTAACTGAAATTTGAGAAACCTCCACCTATGTGGGAGGCCAGTACACCAATATTGATTTAATTTCTGAGTTTCTGGTGGTTCCTGACCGGTGACAATTATGCTGCCTCCAAGGTTGGGAACTCTTTTAATTATTTTGTAGTTTATTCTGTAGTTTTCTTAAGTTTTTATCTTTTGTGTTAGTGTGCATATAGCACCTGACTACTAAATTTCTGTCATCTATATCACATAAACATACTAAGTAAATTCATGCTGCAGATAAATAAATGTTTGAACTTACCGATATTTTACTAGCGATTCCTTCCCTGAGTCAACCGGCTTCCTTAATTTGCCTTTTGGTTGCTTTCCTATAACCGAAATAAATTGCGGTTATTTTTACTATTCGCTTCATATCTAAAATACAGTGAAAGTATAAAATTTCTAATTAGAACTCTTAATTATTTGTTTTGGGATTCATATTTTTAATTCTGTAATTATTATACTGCGTGAAATACTATTCCGGACCTTAATATCGCTTTTCTGAACTTTTTGACAATATGACCGTTTTACCCCTAACTTTTGACAAAATGACCATTTCGTCCTTAGCGGGATTTTCTCTCATTTTTTTGACTTACGACTCTATTTTAGCCTTTAGAAATTTACTACAATCATTCTGAGGCTTTTACGGTCTTTTTATAGCAATTTAAAAAATTTTGGTAAAAATGACTATTTTGCCCCTGACAGGACTTTAGACCAGAACATTCTCGTTTTATCATTTTATCTGGGTTTTCTGACCCCAAAACTTATAAAGTAACTTTTCTTAGGTCTTACCGAGCTTTTATGACATTTTCTGCCAAAACGCTCGGGTTACTATTTACCCGACCCTCGGGTGGTACTATTCCGACCCTTATGGTCGTTTCTCGTTTTTCTAGCCTTTTGGGACCTCAAATGGCAATTTCACTAGTTACGTAATCGTCCCTTATTCTCTTATCGAGCTTAGGTTTCTGAGGGGCTCGAGTTTCCGGTCCCCGACCCTATTTTTTTACCCCTCATTTACCAAATTGCCCTTTGTGCATCCTGAAAATTTCGACAGCATTTCCGCTGAAATTCTAGGTTCCCAGTGTTTAGGAAAGGCCTCGAAACCATCTATCCTATTCTACCCTACCAAGTACTATACCACAAACCTAATTTTATGTAAAATTTACAAACTTTTTACGTAAAATTTCATCACAAAACTTGCTCGTTTTTAACGGGATTTCAACCCGTTCTTTATCATTTTTAGGCCCTGTTTTATACTCAAATCACACATTCACATAGCTTAGCAAAACTTTCTCATTTTCCATTAAACCTATACATGGTTTTTTTTTTCTCCAAAAACCCTAAACAAAAACTTTTGTTTTATAACTCAAATTTTTCTTGTTTATTTTTCACATCAACACATTCATTTTTTTCATCACAACCATAGCATGATTCATCAATTTTTTTACACCTTAACCCTTTAGAAGGCCACTGTTTGGAATTAAAATCCAAGCATAAACATTTCATTTCATCATCTCATTCCCTCATTTGATTCATCAACATGTTAATATCAAATTTCCACATTCAAATCAACACAAAATCTCATTTTTTTCTTTCTTTCTTCCCCACGGTTTCCAATTGAAAAACAAGCATCAACATTGAATGTTTTTCAATTACATTTCATCCATTTCTTTCTTTCCATTTGCACATGATTTTCAACATCAAAATCAAACAAAACAACATGAAAATTTTCACCATTTCAACCTTAATAACCCATAGTTTTGGTAAAGAAAAACACCTACAAAACTTGCTTTTCATGCTCATGATTTCACACTTGTTTTAATCATTCACCATTTACACACTTTCAAGCATAAATCGATGAAACAAAACTGATTTTCTTCTCATTAAAACAGCCCATATCACACGGTTTTTTCCTCATGAAAAACAAGAAGAAATCATGCCAAAGTAGAAGATTACCTTGCTTGCTTGATAACTTGAACTTTGGGATGAATTTTTCACATTTTCTTGCACTAAACTTGAAGAAATTTTTCTAATTTCAATGGTTCAGGTGCATGGCTGCTCTAATGGCTGAAAACCAGAATTTTTTCTGGTTTCTAAGTCCCCAGAACCGTGTATATAATCGGCCAAAAAGGATGGACTAAGTTGCAAATGATTTAAGGGTATTTTAGCAAAGAGGCTGTTTTGCAATTAATCAAAGAGGACCAGATTTTTTTTTTCTGATTTTGGCCCCAAAATCCACCACCTATAACCCTAGAAACTTTTTGAATTTTTGCTTAAGCTTCCTTTGACTTTTCTAGTTGATTTTGCATCTTAGCCATTGATTTTTCTCGACTTTAAACCCTAACCCTTGGATTGGAATGTATCCTTACTTCCTTTCAAAGATTAACACTCAATCTTTGACTCCTTATTTATTGGATTCAAACTTTTGACCAAAAGTCAAACAAAAAATTTTTGCACCGAAATCGCGTAGACGAGTTCCTGAGGCTGTTCGCGTGATTGGTTTTCCTTATTTCGCTCCGGTTTGCCGAAAAATCAATACTGTAAGTATTTCATCCTTTAGTGGTTTACAGTATATTTTCAAAATTTTCGAAACTGAAAAGGCATATTTTATCCGATTTTGGTTCTGTAAAATTTTCCGTTTCTAATCACACTCTTGTCTGCACTGTCCGAACATTTCATCACATTCTAAATAGCATTAAAACATATGTTTTCCAGTTTTACACATAAAAATCATAGAGTACACAAGTTATATAAAATTTCTAGAAACAGTAAAATTTTTCGATTATGACATTCTCCCCTCTTTATAAAATTTTCGTCCTCGAAAATTAGAATAAGTGGGGGTATAAAGCTTTTATCTCATCTTTACATTCCTACGTAGCCTCTTCCACACTGTGGTTTCTCCATAAAACCTTGACTAGTGAGAACGTCTTATTTCTTAACACCTTTTCTTCTCGTGCCAAAATCTGCACTGGTTGTTCTGGGTAAGTCAAATCTTCTTGAACTTGTATCGGTTCATACTCCAGCACATGTGAAGGATCGGGTATGTACTTCCTCAACATTGACACATGGAAGACATTGTGTACTGCCGACAAATCTGGGGGTAATGCTAATCTATAAGCTACCTTCCCAATACGTTCGATTATTTCAAATGGCCCAATATATCTTAGACTCAATTTTCCCTTTTTACCGAAACACATTACGCCTTTCATTGGTGATACTTTGAGGAATACGTAATCCCCCCTTTTGAACTCCAAGAATCTTCGTCGTTTGTCTGCGTAACTCTTTTGTCGGCTTTGAGCTATCTGCATCCTTCTCTGGATCGTTGCAACTGCCTCTATAGTTTCTCTTATGAAATTAGTCTTATGCAGCTGCTTTTCTCATAGATCATACCAATGAATGGGAGACCTACACTTTCTTCCATACAGAGCCTTATAAGGTGCCATTCCCACGGAAGTTTGGTAACTATTGTTGTATGAAAATTCTATCAGCGGCAGTTTCTCATTCCAACTCCCGGGGAAATCTATAACGCAGGCTCTGAGCATATCTTCCCGTGTTTGGATAGTTCGCTCTGACTGTTCATCTGTTTGGGGATGGAAAGCCGTACTAAAGCGTAACTCGGTCCCCATAGCTTTTTGTACACACTCCCAAAATGCAGAAGTAAATTGTGTATCTCGATCTGATACTATAGACTTTGGCACTCCATGTAGCCGAATAATATGGGTCACATACAACTGTGCTAATTTCTCCAATGTGAAAGTTGTCTTCATGGCTATGAATCGTGCCGTCTTGGTCAGTCTGTCAACGATTACGCAGGTAGCGTCATACCCTTATCTGGTCCTGGGAAGTCCTACCACGAAATCCATGGTAATATGCTCCCATTTCTACTCTGGAATTTCTAAAGGTTCTAATTTTCCTCCTAGATGTCTATGTTAGGCTTTGACTCTTTGACAAGTCAGACATCTATTCACGTATTCCGCAATATCCTTCTTCATCCCTTTCCACCAAAAGTGTATCTTAAGATCTTGATACATTTTGCTGGCTCCAGGATGAATAGAATACGGTGTTTCATGAGCTTCTGCCATGATTCGTCTTCTCAGTCCTTCAGCAGCTGGAACACAGATTCTTCTTCGGTACAGAAGCAATCCATCAGTGGACATGCTTATATCTGATTCTTTATTTTCTAAGGCTTCTTCTCAGAGTTTTATCGCACCGGGGTCCTGCTTCTGGGCTTCTTTAATATCTTCATACAGAGAAGATTCTAATCTTAGGGCTGATAACCTCCCAATTATTAACTCTAATTAAAGGGAGTTAATTTCTTGATGTAAGGCTCTTGGTAGCTCTTTTATGGACAGCTTCTACGGTGTGGTTGACTTTCTGCTCAATGCATCCGCTACTCGATTCGCTTTTCCTGGATGGTAGAGAATTTCACAGTCATAATCTTTCACCAACTCTAACCGTCTTCTCTGTCGCATGTTTAACTCCTTCTGTGTGAAGAAGTATTTCAAACTCTGGTGATCAGTGAAGATTTGTCACTGAGCCCCATATAAATAGTGTCACCAGATTTTGAGTGCGAACACTACAGTAGCAAGTTCTAGGTCATGGGTGGGATAGTTCTTCTCATGGTTCTTTAACTGGCACGACGCATAAGCTATCACCTTATCGTTCTGCATGAGTACAGCTCCTATGCCTATCTTTGAAGCATCACTGTAAATCATAAACTTTTCACCCTTCGTAGGTAAAATAAGGATAGGTGCACTTGTCAGTCGCCTCTTCAACTCTTGAAAACTTCTTTCACACTATTGCATCCACTCGTATTTCTTTTCCTTACGAGTGAGAGCAGTTAGAGGTGCGGCTAATCTTGGGAATCCTTCTACGAATCTCCTGTAGTAGCCGGCTAACCCTAAGAAACTACATATTTCAGTTACAGTCTTAGGAGTAGGCCACTCATTAATTGCTTCCACCTTGGCTGGGTCTACTGCAATGCCTTCCTTTGTCACTACATGTCCAAGAAAATGCACTTTATTCAACTAGAATTCACATATAGAGAAATTTACATACAGCTGATATCCACCTGTGACGGCCCACCCTAGTAGTGTTAAACAGTACTATTACAGTCAGCCACTGTTGCCAACTGCGATAGACTGTAACCACTTGGGTCGTCGGCAACTTACTTTTAACTTGTTTCTAACTTATTCTGATACCATCTATAATAGCTGGTATCTTACTTTTAATATACTTTCTTTAACATGCTTACTCTAACTTCCCATTTGAACATGAAAATATGGAATAAATTTTTTTTTCTTTTCTTAAACTTTACTTGGAAACTGTACCGTCGTAAAACATTTACTATAATAAACATTTAACATTGCCTTAACTTCATTTACATTATAAAACATCATTTTAATACTCTTTTAAACAGCTCAGCAGAAGACTCATAGTAGTACCATAACCTTCACCCAGTCCCTGGGCACATGCAGATTCCATCCGTCATCCATCACTTGTCTTATGTCCGTGCAGGATGCTTACCTGCAACATAAACAAACTTATGAGCGACAAACTCAGTAAGTTCAAACATACATTCATGACAAAATACTAACTCATACCTTTTGGACAGAACATGTCTGATACCAACTGTGGCATCAGAACATGAACATACATTATACTTTACTTTCAACTTCATATATAACATATTCTAACATTGAGAGAACAATCTCAACATTTTTTTAGCATAACCTAATTTAAACATAACATACAGAATATATGCTTAACATCTTAAGCATAACATACTCAACATTATACAAAACAATGTATACACATATCAATTTAAACATAACATACTTAATGTATGCTTAAACATCACAAATACACTTAAAATTGCATAACTGACTTATGCATATCAATTTATGCATAACATAGCATATGCACACATATTAGTCGCATTATGCTTCTTTACTTTCACTCTTTCTTCTTCGTGATGTTCTTTTATTCTTTCTTTCTTTCATGTCATACTTTTCTTCTTCTTTTCTTTCCTTGCTAAGCATATGCACACATATTAGTGGCATTATGCTTGTTTACTTTCATTCTTCCTTCTTCGTTGTATTCTTCTGTTTTTTTCTTTTATATTATGTCATTCTTCTTGTTCTACAGATCATATCCTATTCCTTCATTCTATTTCTCTCTCTCTCTCTTTTTTTCTTTATCTGCCTCTTTTCTTTTCTTCTCCTACCTTTTCTTAGCTTTTGTTTACTTTACTTTATTTTCTTTTCTTTTTTTTTCTTTGCTTTTCTTAGCTTTACTTTCTTTTCTTTTCTTTGCTCTTCTTAGCTTTTCTTAGCTTTACTTTCTTTTCTTTTCTTTCTTTTTACTTTTACTAGTGGATCATATCCTCGTCTGTCCATCTATCTCCTTCCTTTCTTCTCTTTCTTTATTTATCTCTCTTTTCTTTTCTTTTCTTTTACTAGTGGATTCTATCCTAATCTGTCGATCTATCTCCTTCCTTTCTTCTCTTTCTTTATTTATCTCTCTTTTCTTTCCTTTTCTTTTCTTTTACTAGTGGATCCTATCCTAATCTGTTTCTTTTCTTTCACTGATGGATCATATCCTAATCTGTTTCTTTTCTCTGGCTGATGAATCATATCCTAATCTTCTTTGACTGATGGATCATATTCTAATCCGTTTCTTTTCTTTGACTGATGGATCATATCCTAATCTGTCGATCCATCTCCTTCCTTTCTTCTCTTTCTTTATTTATCTCTCTTTTCTTTTCTTTTCTTTTCTTTTACTAGTGGATCCTATCCTAATCTGTTTCTTTTCTTTCACTGATGGATCATATCCTAATCTGTTTCTCTTCTTTGGCTGATGAATCATATCCTAATCTTCTTTGACTGATGGATCATATTCTAATCCGTTTCTTTTCTTTGACTGATGGATCATATCCTAATCTGTCGATCCATCTCCTTCCTTTCTTCTCTTTCTTTATTTACCTCTCTTTTCTTTTCTTTTCTTTTCTTTTACTAGCAAATCATGTCCCAATCTATTGTTTTATCTCCTTCTTTTCTTTCTCTCTTTATCTGTCTCTTTTCTTTTCTTCTCCTAGCTTTTCTTTGCTTTTCTTAGCTTTACTTTGCTAAGCTTTACTTTCTTTTCTTTTCTTTGCTTTTCTTAGCTTTTCTTAGCTTTACTTTCTTTTCTTAGCTTTTCTTTGCTAAGCTTTACTTTCTTTTCTTTGCTTTTCTTTACTTTTCTTATCTTTCACTTTCTCTTGTGGGCCCATGGTTGGATGTACCTAATGCGCGTAGACTAATGGGGGAACGGGGAAGCAATCCACCAATCAACCCCAAGGTCGATCTCACACTATAAACTTGGGGTAGTGCGTTAGCCATTAACTGCCTTAAGCTTGCGGTAGCACCACACATCTAGGGTGGAGGCTATTCTTAACTCTTAAACCTCACAGCTGGGGAGGCCGGTACGCCAACCTTAACTTTTCAGTCTTATTATCTTGCTTATCTTTCTCGTTCTTTACTTTATCCTTTCGTTCGTTTGTTCATTCATTCTTTCTCTCTTTCGTTCATTTTCTTTTCCTTTCTTTCTTTCGTTTCTTTTCTTTTCTTTCTTTCTTTCTTTTGTTTCTTTTCTTTCGTTTGTATTTCATAAATCATTTATTTCTTAACGTAACTTTTCTATAGTGTGAATTATGTTAGTCACACTTTAGTGCATATAGCACTAACAGACATGAATTCCATATAACACTTAAACATAAACCTAACATAACATGTCAGTTCATGTTACAAACAAATCACATATTTGAACTTACCACATATCATACTTAGACATAATAGTCTATTCATATTACAATCAATTAAATATTCGAACTTACTACATAGAACACATAACACATAACATGACCAGTTCATTTATGTTGCAGTCAATTAAATGTTTGAACTTACTAATACCTGCTAGCATCTCTTTTCTTGCTTCCTTGGTCCGCAGACGTCTCTTCATATCGTCTGGAGCGGATCCCTATAACCGAAATAATAACGGTTATTTTCTATGCTTCTTGCATGTATAAAACTTAATAAAACGTAAAAATTCTACGTTTCATTTCTCCATCATAAATTTAAGGATCTAATATCCAATTTATAACTTTTCTGCTAGCTTTTAGTAAAATTACTATTTTACCCTGAACTTTTGGTAAAATTACCATTTTGCCCCTAATGGGATTTTTCTCATTATAACCTTACTTTTCTTTGATTTGCACTTAGCTTTGGCCCTTAAAATCTTAATTAAGCCATTCTAAGTCCATTAGGATCCTTTTCTATCATTCTTGAAATTTTCCAGTCAAAATTACCGTTTTACCCCTAATGGGTCTTTGAGTCATATCATTCTCATTTTATTACTTAAACTGGATCTTCTAAACTCAAAAATCATCAAATAATTTTTCTTGGGCTTTACTAAAATTTTTTTACGGCCTTATTTACCATAATTTCTTGGTTTACTATTTATCGACCCTCGGGTGGTACTATTCTGACTCTTGAGCGTTAATGCTCTTTCTCGGGTCTAGGTCACCGAAAGGGCTCGGGTTTCCATCTCGAGTACGTTTTTACCCTTTGGTTCTTAAAATACTCTTCTGTGCCGTTTTCAAAATTTCGGCAGCATTTTTGCTTAATTTTTGGGTTCCTGGCGTTTAGGAAACGCCTCGAAACCATCTAACCTAGTTCTATTCTACCACGTACTATACCAGAGGCTATATTTTTACGTAAAAACTCAACTTTTTACGTAAAAATCTTTACATTTTTCACTTTTTCTCATTTGACTATTTTCCATACACATAGTCCATTTTTCTTACAATTTCACATTCCAGAATACATAATGTTAGGAAATGCCCTAAGTATTAGAGACATTTTGATGTATTCATTTTGAACTGGATAATAAAATTATACATAGAGGTTATTCATTACATTCCTATCTGTCCTCGTCTTATTTACATGTTAAAGTAAATGTAAGCAAATATAGCTCACTGACTGCTTGTGTTAAAACTGTTAGAACGTTGCATGCAATGGACTTTTGTATGCGAGAAGACAATGTTCTAAAGTTAGCAGTCTAAACTATGGTCTGTAGTCTATGGGGTTAGACCGAGCATCTAACTCATGTTAAGACTATTATGTTGTCTAAAGCCTTAGAGGGGACGGTTTGTCTTGACTGTCTGGAGCTGGACTCCCAAGTAGAGACATGGATATGTTGCTCGGTGGTGACATATTAGACCGGGACTAAAGCGTGATTGATCTACGTAGTCCGCTATGAGTGGATCAATCTGCTTTTGACGTTCATTGTGCAATAACCTTAATCCTGAGTAAATGAACTACTTCATGTATATGACTTGTGTACTTTGATGTTCCAATGGCTAAAGCGTCTCAGAGGTAGTAAGCTTATAGACCGGTTCGTTGGGTGCATGACTTGTATATGATGAAGGGTTTGTTTGCAGATATCGGAATCATAGCTCTGAGGAGTTAAAGGTATCCTCTTAAAGGCATTATACTGAATGTGAAAATGGACAAGGCCTTGGGTCGTCTGCTGGGTGGATGACTTCTTATTCACATATAGTGAATAAACATTTTCTTGATTCGGTAGTATAATGGAACTTTAAGATAGCCTAATCAGTAGGATTAAACGGACTTTGACCTAAGACTGATCATGGATATCATATGAGGGTTTTGCATATATGACAAGGTCCTTGGATGGTAGCTCGTCACAGGCTTACGTAATACGGTATATAATTGGGAGTTCAGTTTCAGGTTTATAGTGGTGTGACTCTGAAACTAGTGATCATATGATTGAGTTGTTCGGTAAAGAATGATGATCATATGGAATCACGGGAGCCCGATTATATATATCCAATCAGTCCCTCTACTAGCTCCACATAATTCCTTAACGTTTGGCAAATTGAATTTGTGTATGCTATTGGCTAGTTTATTATGCATGGATGGTGATGACACAGGATTAGGATGGTAGACAAGATTCTCTCCGGTTGGATTTAGATTTTGTTTTGGATAATAGAGTACACAATTATTCGAACTCCAAATAAAGTTGCCATGATTTTATTTGAGATTGGATTGGAGTTGTAGAAAATTATCTATGAGAACAAGAATATGAAACACAACCGTTTTGTGGAATTTGAAATTTGAATTTTGAAATTTGAAATTTGAAATTCAAATTTTGAATCACAGTCCAAGTAGGATTCGAATTTGTTATGGAAAATCCACAAGGTTTGAAATTCGAATTTGAGTTGGATTTGGAGAGGATAATCTTGTTAGAATCCTACTTGAATTTTGAATCCAAATCCCAACAAATAAGGGACGAAATTTTGAGGATAATCCTCAAGCAAATTTCGGTTTTTGTGGATAGGATTCAAGGGAAAAATTCAAGTTTCAATCCTAGTTGAATTTGGATTCTCTCCTTCCCTAAAAAGTGGCCGAAATTAGGGAGAAAATCTCCTAGGAAATTCGGTTATTTTGGATAAGGTTGAGATGAGATTCAAGCTTGAAAAACCTAGTGGAATTTTTGATTCTCCCTTATCCATAATGGCCTAAATCTTTAGGGAAGATTCACCTTGAAATTTTCGGATTTTTTGGGTTGAAAAAGGGAGATAAAATTTTAGTTAAAATCTTGTTTTGATTTGGATTGGATTTATCCTAAGAAAAACTGAATTTTTTGTGGAGATTCTCCCTTGGAAAAATTCAGATTTTATGGGTTTGGATAAGGGAAAATATCTTTTCCTAATCCAATTCAAATTCAGAGATTCACCTCATGCAGGTCTATAAATAGAGGTCTTGCCACTCCAGTTCTCTTAGACCACAGACTCTCAGGTGAGTAGGCTTATTGTTGCATAGCTCATCGTGACAATAAAGTGCTTTAGAGATCTGGGTGGTCGGAAGAAGACTAGCAGTGCTAGCATACCGATCGAGGTTCAGAGTGCCCACACACTCAGCCATTCAGGAATTGGAGAATAGTAGAGAAGGCTAGTTGGTTGAAGCCTCCGGTCATTCTCCTCCTGCAGATTGGCGTCCTTGAGGTATGAGTTTTAATTGTTGTTGGTTTATTGTATATGGCATCATGAGATATTTAACGATCTAAAAATTTTTATTGTTCCGCTGCGCCACTCTGATACGTTTTTACCGATTTATTTTCCTACACATAATTCATATATACTCATTCCAAAAACATTAATTTCAGGAATGGAGGGACCGAAGTCACTACCGGAATCGTTCCATTGGCGATAGAACGAACTGTTTGGTTCCACGCGGATAAACTTTAATTCTCCGTTCTTTGCCTTTGAGACTCCATCTTGCAATTCTGACGTCACGGAGGTGTCCGGAACGTCGAAAATAGGCCAACGGGCCATTCTTAAATTTTTGGTCTCTGGTCGCCGTTGACCGGCGTTGACTCGCCGTTGACCGGCGGTTGGCGGCAGCGACGGTGGCAAATGAGTAGCCCATCTTGAAGAGCTCGACGAGAGGAATCCATTGGTGGCCTCAATTTCATGTTTGGAGGCCCCTATCGCCGGAAAATTCCCTCGAAAACCACGGTCACGACGGCGACGGTGGAACTCCGCCGTGCCGAAATTTTTTCCCAAAATTGGTTGAGGGCTTTTGCTCCCCTCAGCCCTGCGGTCGTTTCTACACCAACGGCGTACTTCAACTCGGCCGGAATCGAGCGTTTCGACGGCGGCTCCACGGCGGCGTTTCACCGACTTTTTCGAAGCTTGGGCGGCGCGATTCCACCGGTGTTGAGACGATCGGTGGCATGGGTTTTGCTCCTCTCTTCACCACGAAACTTTTGGGATCGATTTCGTGGCAAACGGTGGCCGGACGGCGGAGATATCGGCGATCGAATTTCTCGGCTCTGGCGGCATTCAAGCGGCGTACGGCGGCCGTTTCGTCGATTTGACCCACCGTTGGACTCAGCTCGGCGAGAGCTTTCCGATGACACCGGCGGTGTCGAAAATGGACACCGTTTCCGATGGTCGGTTACTGTTCATTTTCGGGTAAGGGGAGGAAAGAGAAAATAAGAGAAAGTTATGGGCTTGTTTTTTAAATTTCTGATTTTTCGCCCTATATATACTTTTTCGCCCAAAATTTCAACATGGGCTATCCTGACTAATTTGGACGTCCTGAATCCAAATATATCAGTTTTATTTTCATCTGAGGTTATCTTGACCGGTTTCCGGTACTGTGAATTCTCGATCAAAAATTACCTTTGTGCTCAATTAATTAATTTGAGCATACAAATAGGCTATACTGACTAAATTGGACGTGCTGAATCCAAATTTATCAGTTTCAACTTCATTTGAGGTCATCTCGATCAGTTTTCGGGATCTGTGTGACCTCATCTTGAAAAACGTGTCAGGTGCCTGATTGACTAATTTGGGCATCCTGAGTCTAAATATATCAGCTTCGGGCCAAGAAAATGTCGTCTTGACCCTTATCCCGATACTGCGTACCTCTCAACAAAATCCACATTTTGTGCTCAAATGACTAATTTTGAGTATTCTGATTCTAAATATATCAGTTTCATATCAAGAAAATGTCATTTTAACCAATTTCTTAATACTGTATATTTCCTGATCATCACGTTCACCCCTCCTTATAAAATTTTCGTCCTCGAAAATTAAGTCAAGTAGGGGTTCAAAGATTTCATTTCATCTTTGTTCATCCCTTAGACATATCATTTTACAACATTTACATGTTATTTCAACATTTCAATATAACATAAAGACTATATATATCATAGCCTTGTACATCTACTTTCTTTATATATATCAACAATTCTTTCTTTCTATATATCAACAATTCTAGGGAACATAGGCAATGTTGGAAATGACACCTCGCTTGCCCATGAGGAAACTGGGGCTAATGCTGGACTCTTCCAAGAGAATCACTCAATCGTGGTATGGCGAAACTTGGTAAAGTTAAGCGCTAATCCTGGTCACAAGGATCCTGGTACACACGAGAGCATTTCCCGGAAAGTGCTAACAGCCAAAAGGACCCAGTTACCTTAATCAATGGAGCACAGCCAGAGAATCATCTCAATGGCAAAGCATAAAACCAATTCTGCATTCCCATGGAATGCTAAAGTAAAAGTACTATCTATCCTTGAAACTCGTACAGGAAATTAATGCCTGTACTTATGATCTTATTATCTCATCGTCATATCCTTACAAAAGGTTTATTTTCAATAAATAAACATTTACTAAATTCAAAATAGACTAACTTACTTGGATGGCGAACTGGATTGCATCGTGCCAGGAGGGATATGGTCAACCTGCTCTGATACCACATGTGACAACAGGTGGTACTCTAAACTAGACCCATCGTAAACCTTGCTCTGATACCACCTGTGACGGCCCGCCCTACGTAGTGTTAAATAGTACTATTACAGTCAGTCACTGTTGCCAACTACGATAGACTGTAACCACTTGGGTCGTCGGCAGCTTACTTTTAACTTGTTTCTAACTTATTCTGATACCATCCATAATAGCTGGTATCTTACTTTTAACATACTTTCTTTAACATGCTTACTCTAACTTCCCATTTGAACATGAAAATATGGAATAAATCTTTTTTTCTTTTCTTAAACTTTACTTGGAAACTGTACCGTCGTAAAACATTTACTATAATAAACATTTTACATTGCCTTAACTTCATTTACATTATAAAACATCATTTTAATACTCTTTTAAACAGCTCAGCGGAAGACTCATAGTAGTACCATAACCCTCACCCAGTCCCTGGGCACATGCAGATTCCATCCGTCATCCATCACTTGTCTTATGTTCGTGCAGGATGCTTACCTGCAACATAAACAAACTTATGAGCGACAAGCTCAGTAAGTTCAAACATGCATTCATGACAAAATACTAACTCATACCTTTTGGACAGAACATGTCTGATACCAACTGTGGCATCAGAACATGAACATACATTATACTTTACTTTCAACTTCATATATAACATATTCTAACATTGAGAGAACAATCTTAACATTTTTTTAGCATAACCTAATTTAAACATAACATACAGAATATATGCTTAACATCTTAAGCATAACATACTCAACATTATACAAAACAATGTATACACATATCAATTTAAACATAGCATACTTAATGTATGCTTAAACATCACAAATACACTTAAAATTGTATAACTGACTTATGCATATCAATTTATGCATAACATAGCATATGCACACATATTAGTCGCATTATGCTTCTTTACTTTCACTCTTTCTTCTTCGTGATGTTCTTTTATTCTTTCTTTCTTTCATGTCATACTTTTCTTCTTCTTTTCTTTCCTTGCTAAGCATATGCACACATATTAGTGGCATTATGCTTGTTTACTTTCATTCTTCCTTCTTCGTTGTATTCTTCTGTTTTTTTCTTTTATATTATGTCATTCTTCTTGTTCTATAGATCATATCCTATTCCTTCATTCTATTTCTCTTTCTCTCTCTTTTTTTCTTTATCTGCCTCTTTTCTTTTCTTCTCCTACCTTTTCTTAGCTTTTCTTTACTTTACTTTATTTTCTTTTATTTTCTTTGCTTTTCTTAGCTTTACTTTCTTTTCTTTTCTTTGCTCTTCTTAGCTTTTCTTAGCTTTACTTTCTTTTCTGTTCTTTCTTTTTACTTTTACTAGTGGATCATATCCTAATCTGTCGATCTATCTCCTTCCTTTCTTCTCTTTCTTTATTTATCTCTCTTTTCTTTTCTTTTCTTTTACTAGTGGATTCTATCCTAATCTGTCGATCTATCTCCTTCCTTTCTTCTCTTTCTTTATTTATCTCTCTTTTCTTTCCTTTTCTTTTCTTTTACTAGTGGATCCTATCCTAATCTGTTTCTTTTCTTTCACTGATGGATCATATCCTAATCTGTTTCTTTTCTCTGGCTGATGAATCATATCCTAATCTTCTTTGACTGATGGATCATATTCTAATCCGTTTCTTTTCTTTGACTGATGGATCATATCCTAATCTGTCGATCCATCTCCTTCCTTTCTTCTCTTTCTTTATTTATCTCTCTTTTCTTTTCTTTTCTTTTCTTTTACTAGTGGATCCTATCCTAATCTGTTTCTTTTCTTTCACTGATGGATCATATCCTAATCTGTTTCTCTTCTTTGGCTGATGAATCATATCCTAATCTTCTTTGACTGATGGATCATATTCTAATCCGTTTCTTTTCTTTGACTGATGGATCATATCCTAATCTGTCGATCCATCTCCTTCCTTTCTTCTCTTTCTTTATTTACCTCTCTTTTCTTTTCTTTTCTTTTCTTTTACTAGCAAATCATGTCCCAATCTATTGTTTTATCTCCTTCTTTTCTTTCTCTCTTTATCTGTCTCTTTTCTTTTCTTCTCCTAGCTTTTCTTAGCTTTTCTTTGCTTTTCTTAGCTTTACTTTGCTAAGCTTTACTTTCTTTCTTTTCCTTGCTTTTCTTAGCTTTTCTTAGCTTTACTTTCTTTTCTTAGCTTTTCTTTGCTAAGCTTTACTTTCTTTTCTTTGCTTTTCTTTACTTTTCTTATCTTTCACTTTCTCTTATGGGCCCATGGTTGGATGTACCTAATGCACGTAGACCAATGGGGGAACGGGGAAGCAATCCACCAGTCAACCCCAAGGTCGATCTCACACTATAAACTTGGGGTAGTGCGTTAGCCATTAACTACCTTAAGCTTGCGGTAGCACCACACATCTGGGGTGGAGGTTATTCTTAACTCTTAAACCTCACAGCTGGGGAGGCCGGTACGCCAACCTTAACTTTTCAGTCTTATTATCTTGCTTATCTTTCTTGTTCTTTACTTTATCCTTTCGTTCGTTTGTTCATTCATTCTTTCTCTCTTTCGTTCATTTTCTTTTCCTTTCTTTCTTTCGTTTCTTTTCTTTTCTTTCTTTCTTTCTTTTGTTTCTTTTCTTGCGTTTGTATTTCATAAATCATTTATTTCTTAACGTAACTTTTCTATAGTGTGAATTATGTTAGTCACACTTTAGTGCATATAGCACTAACAGACATGAATTCCATATAACACTTAAACATAAACCTAACATAACATGTCAGTTCATGTTACAAACAAATCACATATTTGAACTTACCACATATCATACTTAGACATAATAGTCTATTCATATTATAATCAATTAAATATTCGAACTTACTACATAGAACACATAACACATAACATGACCAGTTCATTTACGTTGCAGTCAATTAAATGTTTGAACTTACTAATAATTGCTAGTATCTCTTTTCTTGCTTCTTTGGTCTGCAGACGTCTCTTCATATCGTCTGGTGCGGATCCCTATAACCGAAATAATAACGGTTATTTTCTATGCTTCTTGCATGTATAAAACTTAATAAAACGTAAAAATTCTACGTTTCATTTCTCGGTCATAAATTTAAGGATCTAATATCCAATTTATAACTTTTCTGCTAGCTTTTAGTAAAATTACTATTTTACCCTGAACTTTTGGCAAAATTACCATTTTGCCCCTAATGGGATTTTTCTCATTATAACCTTACTTTTCTTTGATTCGCACTTAGCTTTGGCCCTTAAAATCTTAATTAAGCCATTCTAAGTCCATTAGGATCCTTTTCTATCATTCTTGAAATTTTCCAGTCAAAATTACCGTTTTACCCCTAATGGGTCTTTGAGTCATATCATTCTCATTTTATTGCTTAAACTAGATCTTCTAAACTCAAAAATCATCAAATAATTTTTCTTGGGCTTTACTAAATTTTTTTTACGGCCTTATTTACCATAATTTCTTGGTTTACTATTTACCGACCCTCGGGTGGTACTATTCTGACTCTCGAGCGTTAATGCTCTTTCTGCTTAATTTTTGGGTTCCCGGCGTTTAGGAAACGCCTCGAAACCATCTAACCTAGTTCTATTCTTCCACGTACTATACCAGAGCCTATATTTTTACGTAAAAACTCAACTTTTTACGTAAAAATCTTTACATTTTTCACTTTTTCTCATTTGACTATTTTCCATACACATAGTCCATTTTTCTTACAATTTCACATTCCAGAATACATAATTCATATATACTTATTCCAAAAACATTAGTTTCGGGAATGGAGGGACCGAAGTCACTACCGGAATCGTTCCACTGGCGATAGAACGAACTGTTCGGTTTCACGCGGATAAACTTTAATTCTCTGTTCTTTGCCTTTGAGACTCCATCTTGCAATTCTGACGTCACGGAGGTGTCCAGAACGTCGAAAATAGGCCAACGAGCCATTCTTAAATTTTTGGTCTCCAGTCGCCGTTGACCGCCGTTGACCGGCGGTTGGCGTTGGCGGCGGCGACGGTGGTAAATGAGTAGCCCATGTTGAAGAGCTCGACGAGAGGAATCCATTGGTGGCCTCAATTTCATGTTTGGAGGCCCCTATCGCCGGAAAATTCCGTCGAAAACCACGGTCACGGCGGCGACGGTGTAACTCCGCCGTGCCGGAATTTTTTCCCAAAATTGGTTGAGGGCTTTTGCGCCCCTCAGCCCTGCGGTCGTTTCTGCACCAACGGTGTAGTTCAACTCGGCCGGAATCGAGCGTTTCGACGGCGGCTCCACGGCGGTGTTTCACCGACTTTTTCGAAGCTTGGGCGGCGCGATTCCGCTGGTGTTGAGACGATCGGTGGCATGGTTTTTGCTCCTCTCTTCACCACGAAACTTTTGGGACCAGTTTCGTGGCAAACGGTGGCCGGACGGCGGAGATATCGGCGATCGAATTTCTCGGCTCCGGCGGCATTCAAGCGGCGCGTGCGGCGGCGTACGGCGGCCGTTCCGTCGATTTAACCCAGCGTTGGACTCAGCTCGGCGAGAGCTTTCCAATGACACTGGCGGTGTCGAAAACGGACACCGTTTCCGATGGCCGATTACTGTTCATTTTCGGGTAAGGGGAGGAAAGAGAAAATAAGAGAAAGTTATGGGCTTGTTTTTGAAATTTCTGATTTTTCGCCCTTTATATACTTTTTCGCCCAAAATTTCAACATGGGCTATCCTGACTAATTTGGACGTCCTGAATCCAAATATATCAGTTTTATTTTCATCTGAGGTTATCTTGACCGGTTTCCGGTACTATGAATTCTCGATCAAAAATTACCTTTGTGCTCAATTAACTAATTTGAGCATGCAAATAGGCTATACTGACTAATTTGGACGTGCTGGATCCAAATTTATCAGTTTCAACTTCATTTGAGGTCATCTCGATCAGTTTTCGGGATCTGTGTGACCTCATCTTGAAAAACGTGTCAGGTGCCTGATTGACTAATTTGGGCATCCTGAGTCTAAATATATCAGCTTCGGGCCAAGAAAATGTCGTCTTGACCCTTATCCCGATACTGCGTACCTCTTAACAAAATCTACATTTTGTGCTCAAATGACTAATTTTGAGCATTCTGATTCTAAATATATCAGTTTCATATCAAGAAAATGTCATTTTAACCAATTTCTTAATACTGCATATTTCCTGATCATCACAGTCCTCAAGTGCTTCGGTTGATGCTCGATCTTGGTTTCATCATGAGCCTCCTTCAACATGTGTTGTAGAAGTCCATATCCGTTCCTCACAGTGCACAGCATACGTTAAAATTGTGTCACTGGACATCGGTTGTAGTCTCTCAGTCCGATGAACAAATTCTTGTATATTCGCAACTCTTAGGGAACTTAGGCGGTTTCACTTCCTTGCTTACCCATAGAGAAAAACTGGGGCTGATGCTGGACTCCTCTAGGTGTTTTGCTCGATCATGGTATGGCGAAACTTGACCCAGTTAAGAGCTCATCCTAGTCATAAGAATCTCAATACCCACGGGAGTACCTTCCTGAAAGATATCGATAGCCATTAGAACTCAGTTATCTTGATCAATGGTGTACAATTGGGGAATCATTTTAATAACATGAAACCAGTCCTGACATTCTCGTGGAGTGCAGAGTACTGTTTGCTACTCAAAACTTAGTAGACAACTAGCCCTAAAGATTGGTACAATTCGGGTGGCAATCCATGTTCCTACTTTGAATAGTTCCTTAGCACTGCATGGTCGTGATTCTACGTATAGTGATATTACAATCCCTTCTAACTTTTTCTTCTTCAGTCGGTACCAAATCTGGACAAGGTCGAGCCAGCTGCTCAATTTCCCTGACTGCCTCCATGACAGTCATGCTACCTTGGCACTAGTTGTTGAATTCGTCTTGCTGCGCTATTAGTGCTTCTTCATTGAAGTACATCCCTCTGAATTCCTCAATGAAGTCGCTCTAGCTTATCTTCCTAACGTTCCTCCTGATCACTACTGTCTTCTATTATTAGCATTCTTCCTTGCACAGGGTGAAGAATGCGTACATCACTTCCTTTCTATCTAATAGCCCTATAATAATCCAAGATTGCTTGAGTATTCGTTGGCCAGTCATTGACCTCTATAGGGTTAGTGGTCCCTTCAAATTCTAGCACCTTCATGTGCTGGAATTTTTCGTATAAATCACTTTCTCTAAGGGGGTTGGCAGAAGAGCATTGGCTACTACAGGGGCTGGGGAAGTTGCTCACCCCCTCACCCCTGAAGCCTCTAAGTTGCTGATGCCTTCTAGGCTAGCACCGCTGCTGCCCGTGGTTTGCTGGCCTAGCTGTTCCCTAAGCTAGTTCAGTTCACGCTACTAGTTTCCTATTATTTCATCGCCTAGCCGTGAGTTGTGCTATCAACCTATCCTCTCGGGATGCCTGGGTTGTTTGCATGTGCACTTTAATCATGATGTCTTTCGAACTCTATCACATAGCGAAAAAGGATTTATAGGTCCTTTGTTTCTGTACTAGGAAACCACGTCACCTATCATTTTCCTTCTTACTCACGCGTGAAAATATCGTATCTAAATCCTTGGGCAAAACTATATTGCCTTTCATATGAAATGTAGGTACACAACTTCAGTCTGTTGCGAGTGGTAACCACTTCCCGGTACATAGTCTCAAAAGGTCATATTAGGATAGGTCTAGTGGGAGGAAGCTACTACTTCCCAACATGCCTATAGACAAAGCCTAAGAAAAGATTTTACTTTAGTTATCTGGGGTTTCCAGTCTACTTGGTTCAATCGAAAGGCCTCCGATCCTGGTCTGAGCGGTGTGGAGTTGGTCACTTGTGATGCGGTCTTGGTTCCGTCGGCTCTGCGGATTGAAATAGCAGTTTTTGGCAAGGTGACCTTCCTTGCCATAGACGAAATAGCCACTTGTTCCCTTCTTGCATTCCCCTAGGTGCCTTCTCCCGTATTTCGAGCACGTCGGGTGTTTGTTGCTGTCTTCTTCCTTGTCATTTCTCTTCCTTTTCTTGTTGTTGTTGTGGGATTGCCTATAGTTCCGGTTGGTTCCCATATTCCGTACTCAGTCCTGCATTTTAGGGTTCTATTTCCCTTGAACCCGTTTAGCTTGAGTTCTTTCCTCTATAGGCAGCGACCTATAGTTGTTGAGAAGGTCTCGATAGAAATCCTCCCAGCATATAATCAGATCTCTACCCTTACAATGCTGATCCCACCAGGCCATAGCTGGTCCCTCCAGTCTGCTATTGGCCAAATCCACCTGTAGGTAAGGTGGGACATAGCAAACTCTGAAGACGACTTCCATGCGGCAGATCCAGAATGGAAGCTCGTGCGGATGGCAACCATCGTAATGATCTGGGTGCATGGCTGCAAAAGCCCTACCCGCTTGATGATTTTCGTATGTTTGGCGGGGACCTATGGGAGTAGGCTTCACCAGTGCAGGTCCTACCCGTGCTAGCTCCATTGGTGTAGATTTCACTGGTATCGGTTTTGCCAGCTCAGGTTCCACTAGTACAAGTTCCATTGACTCGGCCATGGCTGCCTACCATAACTCAAACATCAATTTACGTACTAATATATGTAGAATAAAAACTAATTTACTTGGATAGATGAGGCAGGCGTACGGCGATGTGAGGTAGGGTGGCAGGATACCGCTCTAATACCAATTGTGATGTCCCGTGCCCTTAGTGGCTCGAACCGTCACTTAAAACTACTTCTTATAATGATACTTATACTTTCTTGTAAACTATTTATACTTACTTAAAATCTATTTACTTAAATACCTTAATTTAAGGGGATTTTTTTATACGTCGTACGTATTCACTATTCACGTATGTATACATTAACTATTTACTATTCTAAAAATATTACTTAACAGTTACTATTCAAAAATACTATTTAATGATTACTATTTATAAAATACCGTATAACAGTTACTATTCAAAAATATCGTATAACGATTACTATTCAAAAATACTATTTAATAATTACTATTCATAAATACTGATAACGGTTACTGTTCAAAAATACCATTTAATGATTACTATTTATAAATACTGTATAATGGTTACTATTTAAATATACTGTGTGCTGTTCCAAAACATACAGTTACTCAAACTATGCAGAAGATAATACTCGTGGTGGTATCCGTAACCTCACCCTCACATCCGCCTCTGCCGCCGTCATCGCCCATTAGGGTTCAAGCCATAGGACAATTACCTACAGTATAAACACACACCGTGAGCTTTATTGCCCAGTAAGTACAACATGTTAACTACAAAACATGTTTAAACATAATACATACTTAAAATCATATAATCATGTCATAAATTAACATATATTACTTATGCATGGCACATACCAGATCATCACAAAACATGTCATGGAATACAAAACTTTACATAACATATGCATAGTAGATTCATCATGTACTGAATGCATCTTATGATAGCTAGAAGCATAGTGAATTGTAACTAATGCATACTGTGATCAATGCATGATCTGGTTATGTTCGTTTATGCTTCAATGTTCTCTTTCTTTCTCTTGTCTACTTAGGGTCCATATGTCAGTACCATGCGCGCGCAGACCGTCGGTAATGCCCATAGTCAAGGAAAGCCAAAGAGCCATCAACGGATGCCTAACTTTGCTTTATCTTAAACTTAAAGAACCTCTTCAACTGAAAAGGGTGGTATGACATGCTTACTAAAATTCCGTCTTGTTTATCTGTTCTAGCCATATGCTTCTCTAAGTTGTCCCTAATCCTACGCGGTAAGGATATATGGCATCTAACTTGTTCTTTCATCAATCTATTTAATTGTGAAACTATATGCTCTTATACATGTTATGCAACAATGTGTGCATGATATACATACTTAACATACTGTAAAAACATCATTTTAAACTTATTTTATTCATGCCGTAGGTGGAGTTGTACTTACATAGTTTGCACGTAAACTTGTACTCTCGCCTTAGTTAACTTACAGGTTACTATCTGTCATCAATAATGCATCTCATTAATATTGGTTATTGAGTCACTAGTACCGTTAGTGACTAATATATGGTATCGATTGCCATCGGTACTAACTCTCTCTCTTACTCTTGAGAGTTTGCTTCATTATATGTGGTTAATTAATTTATTATCCAATAAATTAATTAATGTCATTCTTAGGTCACTATTTCTGTTAGTGACTATAACTTGTGTTTCTATGTAGTACCGAGGCCCATCGGTACCCAATTGGCCTACTTTGGGAATTTGGTGTCTAACTTCCATCGTGTTAGGAAATGCCCTAAGCATTAGAGACATTTTAATGTATTTATTTTGAACTAGATAGTAAAATTATATATAGAGGTTATTCATTATATTGCTGTTTGTCCTCAATCTATTTACATGTTAAAGTAAATGTAAGCAAATATGGCTCACTGACTGCTTGTGTTAAAACTGTTAGAACGTTGCATGCAATGGACTTTTGTATGCGAGAACACAATGTTCTAAAGTAAGCGGTTTAAACTAAGGTCTGTAGTCTATGGGGTTAGACCGAGCATCTAACTCATGTTAAGACTATTATGTTGTCTAAAGCCATGGTGGGGACGGTTTGTCTTGACTGTCTGGAGCATATACTCCTAAGTAAAAATATAGATATGTTGCTTGGTGGTGACATATTAGACCGGGACTAAAGCGTGATTGATCTACGTAGTCTGCTATGAGTGGATCAATCTACTTTTGACATTCATTGTGTAGTAACCTTAATCCTGAGTGAATGAACTATTTCATGTATATGACTTGTGTACTTTGATGTTCCAATGGCTAAAGCATCTTAGAGGTAGTAAGCTTATAGACTGGTTCGTTGGGTGCATGACTTGTATACGATGAAGGGTTTGTTTACAGATATTGGAATCATATCTCTAATAAGGAGTTAAGGGTATCCTTTTAAAGGCATTATACTAGATGTGAAAATGGACAAGGCCTTGGGTCGTCTACTGGGCAGATGACTTCTTATTTACATATGGTGAATAATCATTTTCTTATTCAGTAGTATAATGGAACTTTCAGATAGCCTGATCAATATGATTAAACGGACTTTGACCTAAGGCTGATCATGGATATCATATGAGGGTTCTGCATATATGGCAAGGTCATTAGACAGTAGCTTGTCACAGGCTTACGTAATACGGTATATAATTGGGAGTTCAGTTTTAGGTTTATATGGTGTGATTCTGAAATTAGTGATCATATGATTGAGTTGTTCGGTAAAGAATGATGATCATATGGATTCACAGGAGCCTGATTATATATGTCCAATTGGTCCTTCTACTAGCTCCACATAATTCCTTAACGATTGGCAAATTGATTTGTTTATGCTTATTGGCTGGTTGATTATGCATGGATGGTGTTGACATAGGATTAGGATGGTAGACAAGATACTTTCTGGTTGAATTCATATTTTGTTTTGGATAATAGAGTACACAATTATTCGAACTCCAAATAAAATTGCCATGATTTTATTTGAGATTGGAATGGAGTTGTAGAAAATTATCCATGAAAACAAAAATTTGAAATATAACTATTTGTGGATTTTGAAATTTGAAACTTAAATTTTGAATTTGAAATTTGAAATTTGAATTTGAATTTTGAATTTTGAAATTTGAAATTCAAATTTTTAATCACAGTTCAAGTGGAATTTGAATTTTTTGTGGATAATTCCACAAAGCTAGAATTCGAATTTGAGTTGGATTATGAAGAGGAAAATCTTGTTTGAATCGTACTTGAATTTTGAATCCCAATCTTAACTAACTTGGTTGAAAATTTTGAGGAATATCCTTCTAGAATTTTTAGATTTTTTATGGATAAGATTTAGGGAAAAATTCAAGTTTCAATCCCAGTTGAATTTGGATTCTCTCCTCCCTAAAAGTGGCCGAAAATATTGAGGAAATCTTAAGGGAGATTTTCAGTTTTAATTGGATAAGGATGAGATAAAATTCAAGCTAGAAAATCCTATTTGGATTTTGATTCTCCTCACACTTTAATGACCGAATCTAGTTATGTTTTTGACACGAAGGGGAATCAGTTTTTAGGCGAGAATAAGGAGATAAAATTCAAGTTAAAATCCTGTTTAAATTTGGATTGGATAATCTCAAAACGTGCACGAATTTTTTGGTTGGATAAGCCCATGAAAAATTTGGATTTTATGAGTGGATAAGGGAGAAAATCTTCTCCTAATCCAATTCGAATTCAGAGGATCACCTCATGTAAGTCTATAAATAGAGGTCCGCCACTCCAGTTTTCTTAGACCATAGACTCTCAATTGAGCAGGCTTATTTTTGCATAACTCACCATGACAATAAGTTCTTTAAAGATCTGGGTGGTCGGAAGAAGACTAGCAGTGCTAGCATACCAATCGAGGTTCACAGTGCCCACACACTCAGCCATTCAGGAATTGGAGAATAGTAAAGAAGGCTAGTTGGTTGAAGCCCTTCGATCATTCTCCTCCTGCAAATTGGCGTCCTTTAAGGTATGAGGTTAAATTGTTGTTGGTTTATAGTATATGGTATCATGAGATATTTAACGATCTTGAAAATAATTTTATTATTCCGCTGCGCCACTCTGATACATTTTTACCAATTTGTTTCCTACACATCGTGTTTGATTAACTGTCTTCTTGACAATTTAATCATCATTCTGCACAATATTGATCAAACTCAGGCCTTCACTGGTTGACCGACTAGTAACTGACCGGTTACCTCGCGCGTCGTTAACTAGGTAGCCTACCTGGTTACTATGTGTAAACTTGGTGTAGTAACCGACCGGGTTACTTTGCTTGTCCAGGTGTGGTAGCCTACCGAGCTACTATTGCTTATTCGGTGTGGTAGCCTATCGGGCTACTATGGCTTATGTGGTAGCCTACCGGGCTACTATAGTTTATTTGGTGTGGTAGCCTACCGGGCTACCCACACTGCTTTGGTTATTTAAGAAAATCATTCTTGGTTGTCTTATAATATTCTTGCAAAAATTCTTCGTTTTGAAACCATCCCCTTACCACTCCGTTGGAAGGTGGGGGATGTTTTATTAAAAACCATATTTATTTTAACAAAGTTAAAAACACATTTTGGTGGTTGTATTAAAAGGTGGTTTTTGAACTATTTTCTAAAACTATTTTGAAACTTATTGAAACGACTTTGTTTACAAATTTGGCGAACATGAAAATTTTTGTCCTCGATGAGATGAACAATTCTTGTGTTCACCTCAGAGCTCAAATCTAACTCAAATAGGTCCTAATCTTACTAAACCCACGGCTATTGTGCCTAGTTTTTTTTGTAAAAAATCCAGTTTTACATCATTTTAAATATGGCTCTGTTTGAGGCAAAAAACGGCCAAATTTTTAAAATACACATAGGTCATCTTAAAGATTTTGAAGTGTTCTACAACTTTCGTGTTGAGCCCGAAGTCCGGTTCGGACTTAAAGTGGTCCATTTTTAGCAAAACCCAAGACTAGTTCTGGGTTCGGATTTTTTAGTCCCAGTCTTGGGCACCGAATGAATACCACTCTAAAACCCTATTGTATCGTCGTTTTTGACCAAAGGCTATTTGACATAAAAACGACCGTAAGAAAATTTCCTTAAAATTTTATGTTTTATAAATCTCAAATTTGAACTCTAAAGGGGTCAAAATGGCCAAAATTCGTGGCCTTTTCTTGAGGACAGATTGTGTCCAACCATTTTTGTAAACATCCATGCTAACACATTCATAAATCCATTCGTAAAAATAATGTAAACACAACCATAACCACATAAACTTAAAAATGGAAAGCTAAGGGCTCAAAATAACTTATTACAACCCATGTGCATAAACAAATATACATAAATCCCTAGATCAAAATCTTAAAATCAACTAACCACAAGACATAGGGTTTTTGGTTTTTACCTCTTGTGCTTTAAACCAAGCACAAATCCGAACTAGGGCTTGAGTGATCAAATGGCTATGTGATTCTTGGTGTAAAAGGGGTCAGTTTTGTGCCTAAAAATAACTACTAAAACCATAAAGTTTTGGTCTAGAACCTTACCCTTGGTGCTCTTGAAATGGCTTGGAATTGAAGACCTCTAACACAAGCTTGAAGAGGTTGGTTTTTGGTAAACTTCTAGTGGAATTTTGGACTTGGAAAATGGTGGTTTGGGGCTTGGGAACAGTCGGCAGTAGCTAAAGAAAGAAGGAGAGAATGGGCTGTGTTTTTGGAAGTGCGAAAATAAAAGAACCTAAGCCTAAGGCATAGTCACCCTTTTATAGACAAACTTAAGCAAACTTAACCAAACTTAAGCTTGATAAATCAAACCAACATTAAGCTAATTTGGTGACAAAAATCTGCCCCATTTCAGCCCATTCCACTGAATGTGCGGTAGCCATTAAAGGGGGGAAATAAACAAAAATTTTTGGTTGATGGCTTGATGGAAGTGTGACATTGTTTATTCATTTGTGTCATAACCTACCCTTTATTTTATTTCTCACTTTTTGGGGTTTTTGTGTAGCAAAACCAGCTGGTTTTCTAGCTAGGGACACAGTTTTGGGGCCAAAAAAATTTATTTGTGTTGCTCTCTTCGCAGTCCAGTTTTCTACTGCAGTTTTTGGTCCCTTTTCGGCAGTGTTCTAATTTTCATCCAGAAATCAAATTTTCTGAATCCAATTTTGACACTGTCAATTCCTGGTCATTTTATACTGTCAAGAGCCCATTATCAGTCTATTTTACTATTTATTTTCTATATTGTGGTTGAATCTACACTGTATTGTCTTTTCACATGCAAAACGAGGCGTTCTTGTGCAAAATTTCAGACACAATCTCTCTTGACTAATTTGGACATCCTGATTGTGGCGCCCTGTGCCCTTAGTGGCCCAGACCGTCACTAAAAACTGCTATTACTTGTACTTTTAACTTTTGCTTTAAAGTCGATGCTTGAACTTACTTAATTTGATACCATAAATTTAGTGGATTTTTTTATACGTGTACGTATTTACTATTCACATACGTATACTTTTAAAATGCAGAATTTGAAAAACATAAGGATTTTAATTATACATATTGTGATGACCACCCTATACGTGTAAACCAAATTATTATGTAATACGTAATTTTATTTATAATGCAGTGTAAATTACCAATTGAATGCATTAAATGAGTATAAGATCGTTTAATTATTATTCATGCAATGAATGGGGCTATCGACATGTACAATCGGTCTGTCTCGATATATGTGAAAATACGCGTGAGACACGTTGTATCCATAAAATGGCCCAGACGGCCATTTCTTGACATAGAACAGATGAACTAGTCATCGGTATACTCAGGCTGGTCATTTGAGCACAGTAGTGAAATCTTGCTTGATAAATATATCATACCGAGGAAATAAGTCGCGGTGACAATTTTCTTGACATAAAACTGGTATATTTATAATTAACAGGCCCAATCGGGTCAATTGGGCATGAAATACGAGGTTTTGTCTGAGAGACACGCAGTATCAGGAAAGGAGTCAAGATGGCCTATTCTTAGCCCGAAACTAATATATTTAGTTTCAGAACGCCGAAACTGGTCGGTTTAGCACAAAAGGTGATTTCTGGTTGGGAATCACACAAATACCAAAAACTGATCTGGACGACTCCAGATGGGCATAAAACTGTTAAAAATGGATTCAGCACGCCTAAATTAGTTAGGATAGCCTGTGTCGGACATTGCGTGCGAAAAAGTTGTATTACACACGCGCAGTGTCGGTACAGCGTAAGACATAACCACAGTGCGGGAAATGAATAGTGAACAGTGACCGAGTGGGCTCCTAGGCATTATAACCTAACCAAAAATAGCTAGAAATAACTAGAGTGAAGATCGGAAGTCATAAGTGCAATTTCAGGTGAAAATTAGAACACTGCCGAAAAAAGGATCGAAAAATCACAGTAGAAAACAGGACTGCGAAGAAACCGACCTAGTTAGATTGTAACCACTCCAAAACTGGGTCCCACTGGATGGAAACTAGCTAGTTTGACTAGTTAGAAAACCCCAAAAAGTAAGAATAAACAATGGGGAAAAATGACACCGAAAACCCCTTAAACAACAATTTATTTTTCATCACCTTTTCAGATCAATTTAATAAAATATTTGCCTTGTTCTTCCCAAGGTGGGCGATGTGATGGGGGGGCTGCACATATAAGGATTTGTCTCTTGGTCAGGCAAAATTTTGGGTTAATTTGGCTTGATTTGGTGAAGCTAATGGTGCTTAAGTTTGCCTATAAATAGGTGTCACCTCCCTTGCCCTTCACTTCCTTTCTTTTAGCTCCCAAAAGCCAAGTGTTCTCTCTTTTCCTTGCAGCAAAAACCCACCCCTGTTTCCCCTTAGCAAACACCAAAATTTCACACAAAAACTCTTACACAAGGCTTGCCAACAAGGGTGCTTAGGAGTGCACACCTTGAAGCTTATTTTGGTAAGGTCTTAGAACCAAGTCCATTTGTGGTTTAGTGTTTTGTTTGGGTTGATATTAAGACCAAAATTTTTATGTTCTCTCCTAGCTCACGTGGACCCCTCAACCCTTGGATCACATGGCTTTTAGTCATCCAAGCTTAGTTCGGATTTGTGCTCAAACCTGTGGCGGCCCGCCCTTCGTAGAGATCATACAATACTATTACAGCTAAGCTTTATCGCTAACTGCGATAGATTGTACTCTCATGGGTCGCCGGCTAATCTATCTCGCTTTAAATCATGACGTTTTTGGGGAAATTTTTTTTTTTAAAAAAACATCATGTAAAACATTATCCAATAATTACTTTGTTTATAAGTACAAAGTAATTTACATAATATAGTACTTTCGCAAATATATACTATTACAAAAGAACTGTTTCTTTTTCCCTCTCTCTTTTATCACTCAGCTGAAAGACTCTGGCAGGACCATATCCCTCGCCTCCTATCCCATTTGACATGCGCTATCCCGTCCGCCATCTAGTCATACAAAGCTACTGAGCTGGTTGCTTACCTGCAACATAAGCAAAAATGGTGAGCTACAGGCTCAGTAAGTTCAAACATGCAAGAAATAAAATTTCTATGAATAGACTATTCATCGTAAATAGTAACGCTGACCACTATTCATACATAAATAGTAACTTCGACCACTATTCATTATGAATAGTAAGTTTGACCACCACACAGTATATCAACAATACATCTACCGCGATGTTAGTACCCTCAGGAAACTATCTTATGCTCAATTATGGCATAGTTTCAGTTTTAGGTAATTATCTTTGATTATGTTCTAGTTTTGAGCTCAGGTTGGCAGTACCATTTAAGTGCGCATGACTGGGAGCGGTACATTAGTGTTGACCTCCACAGCCTTAATCTCATAGCCCCGAAGGCAAATTTGTACATGATTGAGAGCGGTACATTAGTGCTGACCTCCACAGCTTTAGTCTCATCGTGGCCCCGGAGGCAAAATTTACCTCCCTATACGGAAGGCTGGTACGCTAAAAGTGGTTTTATTACCGACTTTTTAAAGTTCTAACCCGGTGACTTCATATTGCCCTGTGGTTAGGAATGGTTCACATTTTAATTTCATGTGAGTGAGTTTCATTAACCTCGCTCTAGTGCCCGAAGCACAATTTACTATGTGTCCCATTTTCAATAGTGCCCGTAGCACATTTCATCTCTCTTTCTACTCTATAATAGTGCCCGTAGCACATATGTACCTAACTTATAGTTAGTACATCAAAGTTAGAATTGATAATGCTATATGTTGAAGACAGGTAAATGTCTGAACTTACCTTATCAGTTTCTTCCTCTTTTCTTTCTTGGATCTTTGATCGCCCTCCTTGTAGCCCGATTTTGGGATCCTACAGACAAAACCTTGTCTATTAATTTCATTTCCATTTATAGCTTTTATTTTTCATTAAAAAGCTTAAATAAAACCTATTTATAACTTTTTAGGCTTTATTTATCATTTTTCCCATTTTTCTAAACTTTTGTAAAATTATGATTTTGCCCTTATATTTTGGTAAAATTACAATTTTACCCCTGACGGAATTATTCTCGATCCAGACTGCATTTTTGGCTCTCAGGAACTTTTCTGACCCTTTTCTATTCATTACCGGGTTCGTTTCAATTTTATTTCCATTTTTTCACTTTCTCGACTCTCAGGAAGCACTATTCCGACCCTTACGTCGGTTTAGTATTTTCTATCGTTTCGGAGCCTCAAATGGATGTTTTACTAGTATTTAAAACGTTCATCTAGACGTTCTCAATCTAGGTCTCCGAGGCTCGGATTTTCCGTATCCGACTCGGACCTTTACTTCGTTTCCCAAAAACGCCCCCCCCCTCGGGGTCAGTTTCTTTTCAGTTTCACTCGCGTTTTACATTTTTAAGGGGACGGGTTACTATTCATGAACCACCCCTTAGGTTTTTTTTATTCAATTTCCCTTTAGGGATTTGGGTTCCCGACCCGACCCTAAACTCTTATTTTTAATTCCCTTTTTACCCCAAATGCCATTTTCGAAATTTTGACAGTATTTCGGCGTAAATTTAAGGCTACCGGCGTTAGGTACGCCTCGAACCATATGTACCTGCCACGTATTATACCACAAGCCTATTTTATGTAAAAGTTTCCCAGACTTTTACATAAAAGCTTACAACATTTTAATTCACATTTTTAACCACATTCCACAAAATTTCTTTCAATTTTGGCCTTAGTTTTAGCCACGGTTTTCACACTCAAAACCTAACCAAAACTTCTCAATTTTTCAATCAAATTTTAGGCTATTCCAATGTCATTACCTAGCACATTTTCAAGCCAATTTACATGCATTTTTCAACAAAAATTCTAGGGTTTTTCACCATTATAACCCATGGCCATTTAAGAGAAACATCCACCAAATTTTTGTTTCATGTTTTCAACCACATAACCATCATTTTCATAATTAAATGTATGATTTAAACCATCCAAACATCAAGTAAATCATGCAAAAATGTTCACTAAACCCTAATTGCAAGCCACGGCCACTTTAGGGAAATTTGACATCAAAATTTTTCCAAGCTTTATAACCACACAAGTCATGCTTTACATTTAACCAAAACATGATTTAAAGCATTACCACAATTAAACAACAACAATTCATCATCAACTACACATGGTAACCCACGGTTTTACCCTTGGAAAACCAACCAAAATTTTGTTTTTCTTTAAACAAAATGCATGGTTTTTCTTCTAATCACACCCTTAACAAAACCCAAGCACCAAATCAACCAAAACAAGCCAAAAATTTTCTCATTTTCATACTATTCATCCCACGGATTTTAGGGAGAAAAATCAAGAAAAAATGAAAACCAAAGAAGGTTACCTTGCTTTCTTGCTTCCTTTGTCTTCAAGAAAGGGTTTGACACCACTTTTGTGAAGGAAATTTGGATGATTTGCTTGGTTCCTCTTGGTTGCTCACGTATTCCACTAGGGAGAACACTTAGAAAAATTTTTGCTTATGTTTTGGCTTTGAAATGGCTACGGCCACTTTGTGTTCCAACTTTGCTGACTTAGGCACAAAGAAATCCAATTAATTTGGCTTTCATCCAATCAAAATGCAACACTTTTCAAGCCTTTTCTTTCCATTTTTTTCAAAAATTTAATTTGGTTAATTTTGGCCAAATCTTGGCCTTTAGATCAAAAAGCAAGTTAATCTTGGCCGTTAATGCCACCAACCACCATAATTTTCCCATTTAATATTTTGGCTTTATGATGTCATAAATGTAAAGTAAAGTGTTGACTTTGACTTTACTATTCACATTAATTCGACTACTTTTTGACCGTTGTCGGTTCGAGCCGAAATTTTCCTGAAATCGTCTCGGCGGGTTCCTGAGGTCTCCTGTGCAGTCGGATCAATTTATACTACTTCCGTTTGATCAAAATCAATGTCGAAAGTTTTTCATCTTTTAGTGCACCGGTTAGGGTTTTCAATGCTGTTTTTGGCACCGTTCCACCCATTTCAACTCAGTGAATTTTATCAACACTGAATTCTTACTTGTCAGTATTGTTAGAACATTTTAATACATTCTAAACAATATAAATACATTTATTTCACTCTTTAAATAGTACAAATTATTATATACATACATTTGTACATTTTCTTCCGAGAATTCCAGAATTTCCCGGTTGTCACATTCACCCCTCCTTAAAAAATTTTCGTCCTCGAAAATTAGAACAAATGGGGGTATAAACTCGTCATCTCGTCTTCTCGTTCCCACGTAGCTTCTTCAATGTTATATTTTTCCACAAGATCTTCACTAGTGGGATTGTCTAATTCCTCAGTACTTTCTCTTCACGAGCCAGTACTCGAATAGGTTGTTGTTCGTATGTCAAATCCTCGTGGATCTGAACAGGTTCATGCTTCAACATATGGGATGGATCTGGTATATACTTTCTCAGCATCGGCACATGAAATACATTATGCACTGCCGACAATTCTAGAGGTAACGCTAATCTGTAAGCGACCTTTCCAATGTGTTCGATAATTTCATAAGGTCCAATATATCTTGGACTCAGTTTCCCCTTCTTACTGAACCGCATAATCCCCTTCATAGGTGATACCTTGAGAAACACGAAGTCTCATTCATCAAACTCCAAGGATCTTCGCCTCTTATCTGCATAACTCTTTTGTCAGCTTTGCGCAATTTTCATTTGACACTGAATTCTTGCAACGGCATCGGAAGTTTCTCGTATAAAATCCGTCTTATGCAGTTGTTTCTCTAGCAAATCATACCAATGTATCGGCGATCTGCACTTCCGTCCATACAAAGCCTCATAAGGTGCCATACCTATGGAAGCTTGGTAACTATTATTGTATGAGAATTCAATTAATGATAACTTCTCGTTCCAATTTCCTGCAAAATCCATTACACAAGCTCGAAGCATGTCCTCTAACGTCTGAATAGTCCGCTCCGACTATCCGTCTGTTTGCGGATGAAATGCTGTACTGAGTCTCAATTCAGTACCCATGGCTTCTTGCACACATTTCCAGAAATTTGAAGTGAATCGTGCATCTCGATCTGATACAATGGATTTTTGTACTCCATGTAATCTGACGACATGAGTTACATACAATTGAGCAAACTTTTCCAATGAAAAAGTCATCTTGACAGCTATAAACCGTGCCGTCTTGGTCAGTCTGTCCACAATAACCCAGATGGCATCATAACCTTCTTGGGTTTTTGGGAGTCCCACTACAAAATCCATTGTAATGTGTTCCCATTTCCATTCAGGAATCTCCAAAGGTTCCATTCTTCCTGCTGGATGTTTATATTCCGCTTTGATTCTCTGACAGGTCATGCATCTGCTCACGAGTTTCGCTATATCATTCTTCATCTCTTTCCACCAGAACTGTAACTTCAAGTCCTGATACATCTTGCTAGCTCCGGGATGAACCGAATATGGTGTCTCATGGGCTTCTGACATGATCCGTCTTCTATGTTCCTCATCAGCTGGAACATTAATTCTTCCTTAATAAAGGATTATTTCATCCTTGGAAATTCCTTCTTGAGAACTTGTCATTCTTGGATCTCGTCTTTGAGCTTCCTTTATATTCTCAAACAACGATGATTCCACTTGGAGTGTAGCCAATCTTCTAGATATCAGCTCCAAGTTCAAGGATTTTATCTCTTACTGCAATGGCTTCGGAAGCCTTTTTATTAGTAGCTAGTGCGATATGGTAGACTTTCTACTCAAAGCATCCGCTACACAGTTGGCCTTTCTTGGATGGTATAGGATTTCACAATCATAATCTTTCATCAGTTCCAACCATCGTCTTTGCCGCATATTGAGCTCTTTTTGCATGAAGAAATACCTCAGGCTTTGGTGATCAGTAAAAATCTGACATTGAGCTCCATAGAGATAGTGTCGCCAAATTTTAAACGCAAACACTACTGCAGCAAGTTCAAGGTCATGCGTAGGGTAATTCCTTTCATGATCCTTTAATTGATGGGAAGCGTAGGCAATCACCTTGCCGCCTTGCATCAGGACTGCTCCCAATCCTATTTTAGATGCATCACTGTAGATCACAAACTTCTCCCCTTCAGTAGGAAGCGTAAGGATTGGTGCGCTTGTCAGCCGTCTCTTTAACTCCTGGAAGCTTCTTTCGCATTCCATAGTCCACTCATACTTCCTTTCCTTGCGTGTAAGAGCAGTAAGAGGTGCAGCTAAACGCGTAAATCCCTCTACAAATCACCGATAATAACCAGCTAACCCCAAGAAACTGCGTATTTCCGTCACACTCTTGGGTGCAGGCCACTGGTTGATTGCATCTACCTTTGTCGGATCTATAGTAATACCTTCTTGGGATACAACATGTTTAAGGAAATTGTTAGGAAATGCCCTAAGCATTAGAGACATTTTGATGTATTTATTTTGAACTGGATAATAAAATTATATATAGAGGTTATTCATTACATTGCTATCTGTCCTCATTTTATTTACATGTTAAAGTAAATGTAAGCAAATATAGCTCACTGACTGCTTATGTTAAACTGTTAGAACGTTGCATGCAATGGATTTTTGTATGCGAGAAGACAATGTTCTAAAGTTAGTGGTCTAAACTATGGTCTGTAGTCTATGGGGTTAGACCGAGCATCTAACTCATGTAAAGACTATTATGTTGTCTAAAGCCTTGGAGGGGATGGTTTTTCTTGACTGTCTGGAGCTGGACTCCCAAGTAGAGACATGGATATGTTGCTCGGTGGTGACATATTAGACCGGGACTAAAGCGTGATTGATCTATGAAGTCTGCTTTGAGTGGATCGATCTGCTTTTGACGTTCATTATGCAGTAACCTTAATCCTGAGTAAAAGGACAGTTTCATGTATATGACTTGTGTACTTTGATGTTCCAATGGCTAAAGCGTCTCAGAGGTAGTAAGCTTATAGACCGGTTCGTTGGGTGCATGACTTGTATACGATGAAGGGTTCGTTTACAGATATTGGAATCATAGCTCTAATGAGGAGTTAAGGGTATCCTCTTAAAGGCATTATACTGAATGTGAAAATGGATAAGGCCTTGGGTCATCTGCTGGGCGGATGAATTCTTATTCACATATGGTGAATAATCATTTTCTTTATTCGGTAGTATAATGGAACTTTAAGATAGCTTGATCAGTAGGATTAAACGGACTTTGGCCTAAGGCTGATCATGGATATCACATGAGGGTTCTGCATACATGACAAGGTCATTGGACGATAGCTTGTCACAGGCTTACGTAATACGGTATATAATTGGGAGTTCAGTTTTAGGTTTATAGTGGTGTGACTTTGAAATTAGCGATCATATGATTAAGTTGTTTGGTAAAAGAATGATGATCATCTGGATTTACGGGAGCCCGATTATATATGTCTAATCAGTCCCTCTATTAGCTCCACATAATTCCTTAACGTTTGGCAAATTGATTTGTGTATGCTCTTGGCTGGTTTATTATGCATGGATGGTGATGACACAGGATTAGGATGGTAGACAAGATTCTCTCCAATTGGATTCAGATTTTGTTTTGGATAATAGAGTACACAATTATTCGAACTCCAAATAAAGTTGCCATGATTTTATTTGAGATTAGATTGGAGTTATAGAAAATTATCCATGAGAACAAGAATTTGAAATACAATTGTTTTGTGGATTTTGAAATTTGAATTTTGAAATTTGAAATTTGAATTTTGAATTTGAAATTTGAATTTGAAATTCGAATTTGAAATTTGAATTTGAAATTCGAATTTGAAATTTGAATTTGAAATTTGAAATTTGAAATTTGAATTTGAAATTCGAATTTGAAATTTGAAATTCAAATTTTGAATCACAGTCCAAGTGGGATTCAAATTTGTTGTGGAAAATCCACAAGGTTTGAAATTCGAATTTGAGTTGGATTCGGAGAGTATAATCTTGTTAGAATCCTACTTGAATTTTGAATCTAAATCCTAACAAAAAGGTGGACGGAATTTTGAGGATAATCCTCAATAGAATTTCGGTTTTTGTGGATAAGGTTCAATGGAAAAATTCAAGTTTCAATCCCAGTTGAATTTGGATTATCTCCTCCCTGAAAAGTGGCCGAAATTATGGAGAAAATCTCCTAGGAAAATTCGGTTATTTTGGATAAGGATGAGATAAGATTCAAGCTTGAAAATCCTAGTGGAATTTTGATTCTCCCTTATCCTAAAAGTGGCCGAATTTGTGGAGGAGATTTTCTCCTAGGAATTTCAGATTTTTTGGTTGAAAAAAGGGAGATAAAATTCTAGTTAAAATCTTGTTTAGATTTGGATTGGATTTATCCATAATGGCCGAATTTTATTGTTGAGATTCTCCCATAGAAAATTCAGATTTTATGGTTATGGATAAGGGAGAATATCTTTTCCTAATCCAATTCAAATTCAGAGAATCACCTCATGCAGGTCTATAAATAGAGGTCCTGCCACTCCAGTTCTCTTAGACCACAGACTCTCAGGTGAGTAGGTTTATTGTTGCACAGCTCATCGTGACAATAAGTTCTTTAGAGATCTGGGTGGTCGGAAGAAGACTAGCAGTGCTAGCATACCGATCGAGGTTTAGAATGCCCACACACTCAGCCATTCAGAAATTGGAGAATAGTAAAGAATGCTAGTTGGTTGAAGCCTCCGGTCATTCTCCTCTTGCAAGATTGGCGTCCTTGAGGTATGAGTTTTAATTGTTGTTGGTTTATTGTATATGGCATCATGAGATATTTAACGATCTAAAAATTTTTATTGTTCCGCTGCGCCACTCTGATACGTTTTTACCGGTTTATTTCCTATAGAAATGTACTCTATCCAGCCAAAACTTGCATTTTGAGAATTTGGCATACAGTTGATGCTTCCTTATCGTATGCAACACGGTCCTCAGATGCTCCTTGTGCTCCTCATGAGTCTTTGAGTATATAAGAATGTCATCAATAAATACAATGAAAAACTTATCCAAATACTCTTTAAAAATTCTGTTCATTAAATCCATGAATGCTACTGGCACATTTGTTAATCCGAATGGCATCACAAGGAACTCATAGTGACCATAACGAGTCCTAAACGCCGTCTTAGGAATATCACTTTCTTTAATTCTCAGCTGGTGATATCCTGATCGTAAGTTGATCTTGGAAAATACCACTGTGCCTTTTAACTGGTCGAATAGTTCATCAATTCTAGGTAATGGATGCCTATTTTTGATCGTAACCTTATTCAACTCTCGGTAATCAATGCACAAACGGAACGTTCCATCCTTTTTCTTAACGAACAACACAGGTGCACCCCACGGAGAATAACTCGGTCTGATAAATCCCTTGTCCAAAAGCTCCTTTAATTGTTCCTGCGGCTCCTTCAACTCCACTGGAGCCATGCAGTATGGTGCTTTGGAAATAGGTGCCGTTCCAGGCATCAACTCAATTTCGAACGAGATTTCTCTCTCTGGAGGTATCCCTGGTAACTCTTCTGGAAATACATCAAGAAATTCCTTAACAACAGGAACATCTTCAGGTTGAAGCTTTTGTTCCTTTGTAGTATCCACCACATATGCCAGATATCCCATGCAACCACTGACCATCAACTTGCTTGCTTTCAGCGAACTGATCATCATCTTCCCGGGTTTTCGAGAAGCATCGACATATTCGAAACTCTCTTCTTCCTCAGGTTGGAATACTATTTTTTGATTTCAGCAGTTGATTGTAACTTGATATTTCCCTAGGAAATCCATGCCTAGAATCACATCGTAATCCATGATCTTCATTATGATCAACTCCGCATAAAGCTCCCTATTTGGCACATATATTGGTACATGAGGTAGCCAGTAATTGGACAACAATGCTTCCCCAGAGGGTAAAGCTGTCTTAAATTCTCTTCCCATATAGTCCTTAGGATGTCCTATCTTGTCAGCAAATTCATAGGAAACAAAAGAATGCATAGCACCGGAATCGAATAGTACAGAGACTACATGACTAGCGACAGTAAGCTGACCTGTCACCACATCCGATGTTCCTGCCTCTGCATCCTCCTTGCTGTAGGCCATCACACGAGCATCAGCACGTGGCACACGCTCCTGACGTTGCGGCCTTACTGGAGACTCTTCAACTCTGGCTTGAAGGGAATGAGCTTGTGGGTGTGTCTGGTGCGGTTGGGAAGTGCCTTGTACACCCTGCCTGTTGTTTGGACAATTCCTGGCATAATGATCTTCCTTTCCACATTCATAGCAAACAAGTGGCCCATATCTACATTACCCAGAATGTCTCTTCCCGCATGTAGGACAATTTTACACATTGGATTCCGCATTACCAGCTGTTCTTCGCTGCTAGTTTCGATTATTACCCTGGCGATTTCCAGTAAAATTGCCTTTCCTCTTGTTTTGCTGGGATCCTTAATTATTGCCCTGGCCTGGTTTAGCATTCTGATTAGGCTTGCTCGATTGACCAGCTTGTGTAGACTTAGCCAAAGCCCTCTCCTTCTTTTTGGCCTCCCAGTGCTTCTTTCTTTCCTCTTTCTGTCGGGCTACGTGAAACTCAGCTCTTATGGCTCGACTAACATAATCTGTTACAGAAGTAGGCGGTACCTGTCCAGTATCTACCAATGCAGCAATTTCTGGCCTGAACATCCCGATCATTTTCTGTATTTTCTCCCTCTCAGTAGGGACTACATAAGGACATAAGCCGGATAACTGATCAAACTTTCGTCAAACTTTACTCATCGACATATTTCCTTGCGTCAATTCTGAGAACTCTTTCTGCTATTGTCTCAGAGATGCAGGGTCATAATATTTCTGGTTAAATTCTTCCAGAAATTCTGCCCAACTCATGGTAGACACATTTCTTCTCATTCGCACAGTGTCCCACCAAAAATGAGCATTTTTTCTCAACAGAAAAGACGCACATGCGACTTTTTCCTGGTCAGTTAGATTTATGAATTCCATGATCACTTGCAAGGATGACAACCAGTCTCAGCCTCTAGAGGATTAGTAGAACCTTCAAATTCTGATGGCCTCATACGCCTGAATCTTTCATAGAGGGGTTCCAGATTTAATACCGGTTGCGGTTCAGGAGCTCTCTCATGTACAGTAGCTGGAGGGTTAACCGGATCTACCTCAGCTTCCTGTTCCACTTGGGTACCTTCAAAACCTTGCCTCTGTTCTAACTCCTCTACTCGTTGCCTCAGATTAGCATTTTCTTGCATCTGAGCTTCTAATAAGGCTTGTATCTGATCTAATCTCTCCATGATATTAGGACGTCGTTCTCGTCCTTCTGGTCGATTTCGCAAATCCACCATCTTGCCTATTGTCCTATTATGGCACAACAATTCACCGTTAGCTTTTCCATGACCACATTCGTAAAATCATATAAATTTACGAAATTCAGGGTAATGTAAAGCCACATCATCATAACACATCATCGTACAACATATAATCATTTTGATATTTTATTCATAGCAAAACGTTTATATATCATACATAACCATCCCCAGTCATATATACATAAGCCATCATATACATCTTGGCCACAAGTCTATACAAAAGAGCTTTTCTCTATAAGCTACTTATGTACATGCATACATCTACTGGTCATACATCCCATGTGTCTGGGACTAGAGGATATTCTTTTGGATCCTCATCGTCATCTGGATCATCAGAGTCATCACCACCCCTAGGCAATGCTCCCTATCCTGAGTCATCACCTCCTCGTGGTCTAGACGGTCCAGCTTTATGATTGTTCATCATCCCTTTCGGCCCAAAGATGCATGCCATCATCTCATCTTGACCCAGTGTCTCTCGTCGACTCTGCGTCAGATGCTCAATCAAAATCTCCCTCTCGATCGTCCTGATCGTCACTACAAACTCTTGGAGCGTAGGAGGATATAGCTTAATCACCCTCTGTCTCAACTCTATGGGTAAACCTCTCCAGAAAAGCTCACAACAGTTTGCTTCAGTGAGGTTGGGCAACAGACATCTCCTTCTAATGGTCTCCTCAAATCGTGCTGCGTAAGACATAACTGTCTCACCAAACAACATAACCATCCTCTCAGTCTGGAGAATATAGTGCTTAACCTCATCAAATCCAGGATACGCGGGTGTATCTGCCTCTCGTCTCTCTGGAGTTGCTGGAGCAGGTGTCGGATCCTTAGGCGGAAACTGATCAGCCAATGGCTGACAGAACTCAGCCCAACTGAATCCTAATAGAATCTCCTGGTCACAATACTCCTAGAATACTCAAGCATCTCCCTAAAACATACTGATGGCCAACTAGATCCACATCTCTCGGTTAATGTCACACATCACTATAATCCTCTCTATGGCATGGAGCCAGTTCTTCATCTCCATCGATTGTCGTCCACCATCAAACATAGGGGGACTGCTCACTCTGAATGCTTGTACTACCCGAGCTGAAACTCTCACACCAATATGTTGGCGTTCACCAACAACTGGAATGTCCACTACTACAGGTGGATAAAGTACTAGTCGAGACTGTACTACATCTATTGGAGCTGGTGCTGGTACTGGAGGTCTCTCGGGCACCGGGGGTCTAACTACTAGTCGTTGGGAAATAAACAGCCTCACAATAGGTTTCATCCATACCCGTAACATCCCTCTCGGTCCGTGGTAGCGGTGGTATGACATAAGGGGGTCTGGTCATCTTGCTACCTATAAGATAATTATTTTCACATAAGAAAATAATTAACTAAACTTAAGTAAACTACTTACTTGGATAACAGTGTAGGATGCGCGAAGTGTCAAATCAGGATATGGTCAACACTGCTCTGATATACCAACTGTGGCAGCAGTTGGTAATTTGAACTAAACCAATCATAAATCCGCTCTGATACCAACTGTGGCGGCCCGCCCTTCGTAGAGATCATACAATACTATTACAGTTAAGCTTTATCACTAACTGTGATAGATTGTACTCTCATGGGTCGCGGGCTAATCTATCTCTCTTTAAATCATGACGTTTTTGGGGAAATTTTTTTTTTAAAAAAACATCATGTAAAACATTATCCACTAATCACTTTGTTTATAAGTACAAAGTAATTTACATAATATAGTACTTTCGCAAATAAATACTATTACAAAAGAACTGTTTCTTTTTCCCTATCTCTTTTATCGCTCAGCGGAAAGACTCTGGCAGGACCATATCTCTCGCCTCCTATCCCATTTGACACGCACTATCCCGTCCACCATCCAGTCATACAAAGCTACTGAGCTGGTCGCTTACCTGCAACATAAGCAAAAATGGTGAGCTACAGGCTCAGTAAGTTCAAACATGCAAGAAATAAAATTTCTATAAATAGTACTATTCATCTAAATAGTAATGTTGACTACTATTCATGCATGAATAGTAACTTTGACCACTATTCATTATGAATAGTAAGTTTGACCACCACACAGTATATCAACAATACATCTACCGCGATGTTAGTACCCTCATGAAACTGTCTTATGCTCAATTATGGCATAGTTTCAGTTTAGGTAATTATCTTTGATTATGTTCTGGTTTGGAGCTCAGGTTGGCAGTACCATTTAAGTGCGCATGACTGGGAGCAGTACATTAGTGCTGACCTCCACAACCTTAATCTCATAGCCCCGAAGGCAAATTTGTACATGACTAGGAGCGGTACATTAGTGCTGACCTCCACGGCCTTAGTCTCATCATGGCCCCCAAGGCAAAATTTACCTCCCTGTACGGAAGGCTGGTACGCCAAAAATGGTTTTATTACCGACTTTTTAAAGTTCTAACACGATGACTTCATATTGCCCCGTGGTTAGGAATGATTCGCATTTTAATTTCGTGTGAGTGAGTTTCATTAACCTCATTCTAGTGCCCAAAGCACAATTTACTATGTGTCCCATTCTCAATAGTGCTCGTAGCATATTTTGTCTCTCTCTCTACTCTATAATAGTGCCCGTAGCACATATGTACCTAACTTATAGTTAGTACATCAAAGTTAGCAATGATAATGCTATATGTTGCAGACAGGTAAATGTCTGAACTTACCTTATCAGTTTCTTCTCCTTTTCTTTCTTGGATCTTTGATCGCCCTCCTTGTAGCTCGATTTTGGGATCCTGCAGACAAAACCTTGTCTGTTAATTTCATTTTCATTTATAGCTTTTATTTTTCATTAAAAAGCTTAAATAAAACCTATTTATAACTTTTTAGGCTTTATTTATCATTTTTCCCATTTTTCTAAACTTTTGTAAAATTATGATTTTGCCCTTATATTTTGGTAAAATTACAATTTTACCCCTGACGGAATTATTCTCGATCCAGACTGCATTTTTGGCTCTCAGGAACTTTTCTGACTCTTTTCTATTCATTACCAGGTTCGTTTCAATTTTATTTCCATTTTTTCACTTTCCCGACTCTCAGGAAGCACTATTCCGACCCTTACGTCGGTTTTGTATTTTCTATCGTTTCAGAGTCTCAAATGGACTTTTTACTAGTATTTAAAACGTTCACCTAGACGTTCCCGATCTAGGTCTTTGAGGCTTGGATTTTCCATATCCGATTCGGACCTTTACTTCGTTTCCTAAAAACGCCCCCCCCCTCGGGGTCAGTTTTTTTTTCAGTTTCACTCGCGTTTTACATTTTTAAGGGGACGGGTTACTATTCATGAACCACCCCTTAGGTTTTCCTTATTCAATTTCCCTTTAGGGACTTGGGTTCCCGACCCGACCCTAAACTCTTATTTTTAATTCCCTTTTTACCCCAAATGCCGTTTTCGAAATTTTGGTAGTATTTCGGTGGAAATTTAAGGCTACCGGCGTTAGGTACACTTCGAACCATATGTACTTGCCACGTACTATACCACAAGCCTATTTTATGTAAAAGTTTCCCAAACTTTTACATAAAAGCTTACAACATTTCAATTCACATTTTTAACCACATTCCACAAAATTTCTTTCAATTTTGCGCTTAGTTTTAGCCACGGTTTTCACACTCAAAACCTAACCAAAACTTCTCAATTTTTCAACCAAATTTTAGGCTATTCCAATGTCATTACCTAGCCCATTTTCAAGCCAATTTACATGCATTTTTCAACAAAAATTCTAGGGTTTTTCACCATTATAACCCACGGCCATTTAAGAGAAACATGCACCAAATTTTTGTTTCATGTTTTCAACCACATAACCATCATTTTCATAATTAAATGTATGATTTAAACCATCCAAACATCAAGGAAATCATGCAAAAAACCCTAATTGCAAGCCACCGCCACTTTCGGGAAATTTGACATCAAAATTTTTCCAAGCTTTATTGTGACGACCAGAGAATTTTAGCGGTGTGACCTAGTTTAATCTAGGGTTTTCTATGAGTTCTGTAAGTAAGAATGTAAAGAAACACTATGGTTGTAATTAGACAAATTATAGTGTTGATAGAAATAAATAAATGTTTTGGAGGAATTAAAATCTCCAAAAATAAGTAGAGAATAAAGTATCTGAGTAAGAAAGTGAATTCAGGCCCAAAACGCTCAAAAAGGAGTAGTTTCGGTATCTGAACAGTATAAAGATAAGAATATGGCAAGTCAAAGTAAGAGCACAGTAAGAAAAGTACAAATATATGTATATAATAATTTGTACTATTTAAAGAGTGAAATAAATGTATTTATATTGTTTAGAATATATTAAAATGTTCTAACAATACTGACGAGTAAGAATTCAGTGTTGGAAAAATTCACTTAGTTAAAACGGGTGAAACGGTGCCAAAACCGGCATTGAAAACCCTAACCGAGCCAATAAAAGACGGTAAACTTCCGGGATTGATTTTGATCAAACGAAAGCAGATTAAATTGATCCGACTGCACAGGAGACCTCAGGAACATGCCGGGACGATTTCAGGAAAATTTCGGCTCGAACCGGCATCGGTCAAAAAGTAGTCGAATTAATATGAATAGTGAAAGTCAAAGTCAACTTTCACTTTTGCAATTATGACATCATAAATCAAGAATTATAAATGAAGGAAATATGGTGGTTGGTGGAATGAAAGGCCATGGTTCATTTAGCTTTTGATCTAAAGGCCAAGATTTGGCCAAAATTTACCCTTTTTAATTTTTGAAAAATGGAGAAAGAATTAGGCATGAAAGGTGTCAAAATTTCATTGGTTTAGAGCCAAATTAATTGGCTTTCCTTCATGCTTAAGTTGGCAAATTTGTAACAAAGTGGCCGAGACTTTGTTTCATGCCAAACCAAAAGAAAAATTTTTTTTTCTAAGTCTTCCATGGAGTCTACGTGAGCCACCCAAGGAGAACCAAGAGTTTTCTTCAAAATTTCTTCACAAAAAGAGTGTCAAAGTGTTCTTAGAAGACAAAGGAAGCATTAGACCAAGGTAACTCCCTTTTTCACTTAATTTTTCATGGTTTTTCTTCATAAAATCCGTGGGTGAATAGTGATAGGAAGATAGAAAAATTTTGGTTGCTTTTCATGGAAATTGATGTTGGGTTTTGTTAAGGTTGTAATAAGTAAGAAAACCATGTAATTTGTTTAAAGAAAAACCAAATTTTGGTTGGTTTTTCAAAGGAAAATCCGTGGGTTACCTTAGGTAACCAATGAGAAAAAGTTGTGGTTAATTGTTAACATGCTTTCTAAGTTGAAATTGGTGAAGAATAAAGCATGAATTCATTGTGAAAAGTTTGAAAAAAAAAATTTCTTGTGTGAATTTCCTAAAGTGGCCGTGGGGTTTGTTAAAGGTTTGGAAGAAAATTTTGCTTGATTTATGTGATATTTGGTTAAATTAAATCATGCAATTTAATATGCAAATGATGAATTTATAATGGAAAGAATGAAACCAAAATTTTTGGCATGTTTTCATTCTTTGGCCGTGGGGTATAAGTGTGTAAAAACCCTAGGAAATTTGGTTGAAAAGTACAAGGAAATGGGCTTGAAAAAGTATTAGAAAAATGGCATTGAATAGCCTAAAAAGTGGTTGAAAAGTTTGAGAAATTTTGGTTCGGTTTGGTGGTGAAAACCGAAACCAAAACTAAGGGCAAAATTGTGAAAAAATTTTGTAATGTGGTTAAAAATGTGAAATTGGAATTTGTGAGCTTTTATGTAAAAGTTTGGAAAACTTTTACATAAAATAGGCTTGTGCTATAGTACGTGGCAGGTACATATGGTTCGAGGCGTACCTAACGCCGGTAGCCTTAAAATTACGCCGAAATGCTGCCGAAATTTCGAAAACGGCTTTCGGGGTAAAATAGGAATTAAAAATAAAAGTTTAGGGTCGGGTCGGAAACCCGAGTCCTTAACGGAGAATTGAATAGGGAAAACCTAAGGGGTGGTTCGTGAATAGTAGACCGTCCCCTAAAAATGTAAAATGAGAGTGAAACGGAAAAACCGACCCCGAGGGGGGGGCGTTTTTGGAAATGAAATAAAGGTCCGAATCGGGTACGGAAAATCCGAGTTTCGGAGACCTAGGTCGGGAATGTCTAGATGAACGTTTTAAATACTAGTGAAACGTCCATTTGAGACTCCGAAACGATAGAAAATCACTAAACCGACGTAAGGGTCGGAATAGTGCTCCCGAGGGTCGGGAAAGTGGAAAGTGGAAATAAAATAGAAACGAACCCGGTAATGATTAGAAAAGAGTCAGAAAAGTTCCTGAGGGCCAAAAATGCAATCTGGATCATTAAAATTCCGTCAGGGGCAAAACTGTAATTTTGCCAAAATATAGGGGCAAAATCGTAATTTTGCAAAAGTTGGGGAAAATTGGGGAAATGATAAATAAAGCCCAAAAAGTTGTAAATAGGTTCTATTTAAGCTTTTTAATGAAAAATAAAAACTATAAATGGAAATGAAATTAACAGACAAAGTTTGTCTGTAGGATCCAAAAATCGACCTGCAAGGAGGGCGATCAAAGATCCTAGAGAGAAAAAGAAAAGAGATTGATAAGGTAAGTACAGACATTTAATTTTCTACTCACGAATGGACTTACCATAAAGTTGTGTTATATATATATACACATTTAAGCTATTCAGTTTGTGACATGATACTAACATGTTCACAAGAATAGTAAGCAAGATTAGAAAAAGAAAAGAGGAATAAGTTAAGTCAAATAATAAGACTTAAAAGTTAAGGTTGGCGTACCGGCCTCCACAGTTGTGAGGTTCCCAGATAGCCTCCACCCCAGTTGTGTGGCGCAGCCTCGTTAATAATGAGGTAGTTTATGGCTTAACTTCCTGCCTCCACCCCAGTTGTGTGGCGCTGCCTCGTTAATAATGAGGTAGTTCATGGCATGACTTACTACCTATAAGGTAAGTAGTCCCGAGATGACCTTAGGGTTGATCGGTGGGTCGCTCCCCTGATCCTCTATTAGTCTACGCGCACTAGGTACGTCCAACCACGGGCCCACAAGTGAAAGATTAAGCAGATAAAGTAAAGCAAAGAAAAGAAAGAAATAGAATAGAAAGAACAAGTAGTATAGGACTAAAGAAAATAATTGGTCCTAAGTTGACTAACCCTAGAGTGGTGTATTCAGCTTATTTACTTGTATGTATGTTTGTACTTACTGAGCTTTAGCTCATTAGTCTATTCGTGATGTAGGTAATAAAGGAAAACAACCAGCAGTATGAAGCAAGAGTAGCGGACTGGCAGGCAAATCCCAGCGATGTCATGGACGGGTTATGATTCCGTTTCGCAGAATTCCGCTGTACTCAAGGTGTAAAAGAAAGAAAGTGTAATAGTGAGATATATGTATAAAGACAAGACAAGAGTGTATTATGTAAAGTAGTGAAACAAGCTTAAAAGTATGTTTCTATTTTTACGTACTTTAAAGTAACAAGACTCCAAAATATATTTTGGGAAAAAGTATTAAGAAGTACGTATATATTTATGTATACACAATTTTCAAGAATTAGTAGTTTCCTCCAGTAAAAAAAAAAAAAATATTCCTAGCTTTTCAAGAACAAATCTTTTAAACCCCAAGGAGAAGAAAGTTATAGAGACAAGCAAGCTAAGTAAGACTAAGCAAAGAATAAAGAAAACAAGCAAGATAAGGTGGACGGCCTAAGCTAGAGGGGTCGCCCACAAGAGTTGGTATCAGAGCGAGCGGTTCTACTATCGACCTTCCATGACATCTCAGTATCTGCACCTGCTCAGTCCAAGTAAGTTAATTGTAAATAATCAATATCTAATTAGTACTAAACCATGTCGCTACTGTTATAGGTCAGACACAGCAACATGGTTCGCACACGAGCTGAGCAAGCTCAAGAAGCAGACTTAGCCGCTGTCTTAGCCAACATACAAGCTCGGCTAGAGGCACAAGAAACACAGAACCAGAGACTGCAAGAGCTACTGGAACAGAGGAATGGGGCCCAAGCGAATTTCCCTCCATCTCAAGCACCAGTACCGGAGCCACAACCAGCTCCTGAACCAGTAGCACCACCAGTCCGAATGGTACCTGAAGTAGCAATAGGTGCCCGAGCTGGAGCCAACCAGGGATCATTGTATGAACGGTTCCGGAAGATGAAGCCAAAAGAGTTTGAGGGATCTATAGAACCCTTAGAGGCTGAAGAATGGTTAGCGTCATTGCAGACTATGTTTGAGTTTATGGACCTAACAGACCAAGAGAAGGTCCTTTGCGCCTCCTGCATATTAACGAAGGATGCTCGTTATTGGTGGGAGACAGTAAAGATGCGAAGGGACGTTACAAGGATGACCTGGAATGACTTCTTGGGAGAATTTAACAGGAAGTATTTCAACCTTGACACCCTACGAGCTCAACAAAGAGAGTTCGATGAGCTGAGGCAAGGCGAGATGACAGTGACTGAAGCCTGCCGTAAATTCGATAGATTAGCTCGACTGTGTCCACATTTGGTACCCACAGAAGAAGAGCGGGTACGGAGGATGATCAATATGTTCCGACAAGATATAGCCCTAAATGTGGAGAGTGGTGAGACCCCGCCAACCACTGTAGCAGACTGTGTAAGCAGAGCTATGAGGGCTGAGAATCGTCTGAACAGAGTTAAGGAAGAAAGAACAAAAGTCTGGGAAGAGAAGAAGAAAGAAAGAGATCTCGCGAAGCAGACTCAGAAGAACAACCAAGCTGGCCAAAGTAATAAATCTGGTCAAGGAATGAAGCCTGGTCAGAAAAATAACCAGAACCAGCAGAATACCAATAAACGAAAGGGAAACCCAAATGAAAATTGGGGCCAAAATACTCGCAACACTCAGCAAAGGCAAGGCTTAGAAGGAGTACAGAATCGACAGCCATGCCTAAAATGTGGAAGACTGCACAAGGGTGAGTGCAAGCTGGGGAATACCGCATGCTATGTTTGTGGTAGAGAAGGCCATTATGCTAGAGCCTGCCCATCCAACCAACAGAACCATCCGGGATCCTTTCAGTCCCGACAGACGAGGCAGGTCCATGCTATACAAGGATCGCATACTCAACCTGGATGCCAGGAGAGTATACCAAAGACCGAGGCACATCTATTAGCCTACACCAGGGAAGATGTAGAGGCAGGCACCTCGAATGTGGTGACAGGTCAGCTTCTTGTCGCCCAAAGTCCTGCACTTGTTTTATTTGACTCCGGTGCATCGCATTCATTTGCCTCACATTGCTTTGTAGAAAGAGTTAGTCATGCCAAGGATAAAATTGGCCAAGTGTTTAAAACCACCTTACCGTCTGGTGAGGTATTATTATCTGACTACTGGTTACGTCACGTGCCAGTAATTGTTGCTGATAGGGAGTTGTACGTCGACTTAGTTGTCTTAGAGTTAGTCGATTATGACGTTATCCTTGGAATGGATTTCCTTGCAAAATATCAAGCGACCATTGACTGTCGACGACGAAAAGTAGTGTTCTAGTTTGGAGAAAAAGACCAGTTTGAGTATCAGAGGCATTCTCAGAAGCAGTTGAAAATGCTGATCAGTCCCCTGCGGGCAAGAAAGCTGATATCTAGTAGCTGTACCGGATATCTAGCTTATGTCAAGGACACCACCAAGAAGGTAGAACTACAACCGAACGAGGTACCAGTGATCAACGAGTTCGTGGAGGTATTTCCAGAAGAATTACCGGGACTTCCTCCTGATCGAGAGATTACCTTTGAAATCGAGTTGCTGCCAGGAACGTCTCCGATTTCAAAGGCCCCTTACAGAATGGCACCAGCCGAGCTTAAAGAATTACAAGCTCAGCTGAAGGAGTTATTAGAGAAAGGTTTTATACGGCCTAGTTATTCGCCATGGGGAGCTCCAGTTCTCTTCGTGAAGAAAAAGGATGGAACCCTCCGAATGTGCATAGATTATCGTGAGCTCAACAAAGTCACGATCAAGAATAAATATCCTCTACCAAGGATCGATGATTTATTCGATCAGCTAAAAGGAGCCACCGTCTTCTCGAAGATTGATCTTCGATCCGGCTATCATCAGTTAAAAATTAAAGAAAGAGACATTCCAAAGACTGCATTCCGAACACGATATGGGCACTACGAATTTCTCGTTATGCCTTTTGGATTAACGAATGCACCAGCCGCTTTTATGGATCTGATGAATCGAGTATTCAAGGAATTTTTAGACCAGTTTGTCATTGTGTTTATCGATGACATCCTTATATACTCGAAAGATTGGAAAGAGCATGAGAAGCATCTTCGAATTGTGTTACGCACTCTGAAGGAACATCAGCTATATGCAAAGTTCTCCAAATGTGAATTTTGGCTAGGTAAGGTCCACTTCTTAGGACATGTCATTTCCAAAGATGGAATTTCAGTAGACCCAACAAAGATCGAAGCGGTAAGCAAGTGGTCTCCTCCAAAGAATGTGACCGAGATCCGGAGTTTTCTCGGATTAGCGGGCTATTATCGGAGATTTGTAGAGGGATTTGCCAGATTAGCTGCCCCTCTCACTGCTCTCACACGCAAAGAGAAAAAGTTTGAGTGGACAAAGAAGTGTGAAGAAAGCTTTCAAGAGTTGAAGAATTGGTTGACCAGTGCTCCAATTCTCACAATTCCAAAGGATGAAGGAGACTTTGACATTTATAGCGATGCCTCCAGGACAGGTCTAGGAGCTGTGCTGATGCAGGATGGAAAAGTAATAGCCTATGCATCAAGACAACTCAAAGAGCATGAAAAGAACTATCCGACTCATGATTTGGAGTTAGCAGCCGTCGTATTTGCTTTGAAGATATGGCGACATTACCTATATGGAGTTCGGTGCAGAATCTTCACCGACCACCAGAGCTTAAAGTATTTCTTTACTCAGAAAGAGCTTAACATGAGACAAAGAAGATGGCTGGAGTTAGTAAAAGACTATGATTGTGAGATCTTATATCACCCCGGTAAGGCAAACAGAGTAGCAGACGCATTGAGCTGTAAATCAACGATGCCAGAGCAAATAGCCATCGATAAGTTGCCCAAGCCACTTCAACATGAGATCTCCGTGTTGGGAGTAGAGATAATTTTAGGAAAATTAGCGGCAATGCAACTCAAACCAACAATTCTTGAGGAGATTAAAGAGGCTCAAGAGCTAGATGCTGCTTTCAAAAGGCTTAAAGAAGAAGCCTCTAGGAATGACAAGTCAGAATTCCACCTCTCCAAAGATGGAACTTTACTCTTCCAAGGAAGAATTTGTGTACCAGATGAAGAAGTTTTGAAGAAAAGAATCCTGACAGAGGCCCATGACACTCCATATTCAATGCATCCGGGCAGTACGAAAATGTATCAGGATCTAAAGCAGCACTTTTGGTGGAGAAAGATGAAGAATGACATTGTTAAACACATCAGCAGCTGCTTAACATGTCAAAGAGTCAAAGCAGAGCATCAGCGGCCAGTCGGAGAGCTGCAGCCACTAGAGATTCCAGAGTGGAAGTGGGAACACGTAACCATGGATTTCGTGGTCGGACTACCCAAGACAAGTGAAGGATTTGACATAATATAGGTAGTGGTGGATCGATTGACCAAATCTACTCACTTTATACCCGTAAAGATGACATACACATTAGAAAAATTCACAGAATTGTACATTGCCAACATTGTGAGATTACATGGAATACCGACAACAATAGTGTCAGATCGTGACAGTCGGTTCACATCCAATTTCTGGAAAAGTGTACAAGAGACAATGGGCTCCGAACTAAGATTCAGCACTGCATTTCATCCTCAGACCGACGAACAGTCTGAGCGTACAATTCAAAAGCTAGAAGATATGCTTCGTGCTTGTATTTTAGATTTCAAGGGAGCCTGGAACAAGAAGCTGCCATTGATAGAATTCTCCTACAACAACAGCTATCAAGCGTCCATCGGGATGGCTCCTTATGAGGCATTATATGGACGAAAGTGTAGATCTCCCATTCACTGGTATGAACTCAGAGAAAAAGAACTTTATAAAACCGAGTTTATCCAAGAAACGATAGACGCGGTCCAAAAGATTCAGCAGAGAATGAAAACTGCACAGAGTCGTCAGAAAAGCTACGCAGATAAAAGACGAAGATTCCTAGAGTTTAACGAGGGTGACTTCGTATTCTTAAAAGTAGCACCAATGAAAGGTGTCATGCGTTTTGGAAAGAAAGGAAAGTTGAGTCCAAGATACGTAGGACCTTTCCCAATTATTAGCCGGGTTGGGAAAGTAGCCTATAAGATAGCTTTGCCACTAGAATTATCTTCAGTGCATAATGTCTTCCATGTATCTATGCTAAGAAAGTATATCTCGGACCCTTCACATGTCCTAGATTATGAGCCAATCCAAATTCGAGAGGATCTCTCTTAAGAAGAACAACCGGTGCAAATACTTACGCGAGAAGAGAAGATATTAAGAAATAAAAGCATCCTGCTGGTCAAAGTTCTATGGAAAAATCATAATGAAGATGAGGCCACGTGGGAAAGAGAAGATGAGATGAGAGCCAAATATCCCTACCTGTTCCGATTTTCGAGGACGAAAATTTTTAAGGAGGGGTGAATGTGACGACCAGAGAATTTTAGCGGTGTGACCTAGTTTAATCTAGGGTTTTCTATGAGTTCTGTAAGTAAGAATGTAAAGAAACACTATGGTTGTAATTAGACAAATTATAGTGTTGATAGAAATAAATAAATGTTTTGGAGGAATTAAAATCTCCAAAAATAAGTAGAGAATAAAGTATCTGAGTAAGAAAGTGAATTCAGGCCCAAAACGCTCAAAAAGGAGTAGTTTCGGTATCTGAACAATATAAAGATAAGAATATGGTAAGTCAAAGTAAGAGCACAGTAAGAAAAGTACAAATATATGTATATAATAATTTGTACTATTTAAAGAGTGAAATAAATGTATTTATATTGTTTAGAATATATTAAAATGTTCTAACAATACTGACGAGTAAGAATTCAGTGTTGGAAAAATTCACTGAGTTAAAACGGGTGAAACGGTGCCAAAACCGGCATTGAAAACCCTAACCGAGCCAATAAAAGACGGTAAACTTCCGGGATTGATTTTGATCAAACAGAAGCAGATTAAATTGATCCGACTGCACAGGAGACCTCAGGAACACGCCGGGACGATTTCAGGAAAATTTCGGCTCGAACCGGCATCGGTCAAAAAGTAGTCGAATTAATGTGAATAGTGAAATTCAAAGTCAACTTTCACTTTTGCAATTATGACATCATAAATCAAGAATTATAAATGAAGGAAATATGGTGGTTGGTGGAATGAAAGGCCATGATTCATTTAGCTTTTTATCTAAAGGCCAAGATTTGGCCAAAATTTACCCTTTTTAATTTTTAAAAAATGGAGAAAGAATTAGGCATGAAAGGTGTCAAAATTTCATTGGTGTAGAGCCAAATTAATTGGCTTTCCTTCATGCTTAAGTCGGCAAATTTGTAACAAAGTGGCCGAGACTTTGTTTCATGCCAAACCAAAAGAAAAAAAAATTTTTCTAAGTCTTCCATGGAGTCTACGTGAGCCACCCAAGGAGAACCAAGAGTTTTCTTCAAAATTTCTTCACAAAAAGAGTGTCAAAGTGTTCTTAGAAGACAAAGGAAGCATTAGACCAAGGTAACTCCCTTTTTCACTTAATTTTTCATGGTTTTTCTTCATAAAATCCGTGGGTGAATAGTGATAGGAAGATGGAAAAATTTTGGTTGCTTTTCATGGAAATTGATGTTGGCTTTTGTTAAGGTTGTAATAAGTAAGAAAACCATGTAATTTGTTTAAAGAAAAACCAAATTTTGGTTGGTTTTTCAAAGGAAAATCCGTGGGTTACCTTAGGTAACCAATGAGAAAAAGTTGTGGTTAATTGTTAACATGCTTTCTAAGTTGAAATTGGTGAAGAATAAAGCATGAATTCATTGTGAAAAGTTTGAAAAAAAAATTTCTTGTGTGAATTTCCTAAAGTGGCCGTGGGGTTTGTTAAAGGTTTGGAAGAAAATTTTGCTTGATTTATGTGATATTTGGTTAAATTAAATCATGCAATTTAATATGCAAATGATGAATTTATAATGGAAAGAATGAAACCAAAATTTTTGGCATGTTTTCATTCTTTGGCCGTGGGGTATAAGTGTGTAAAAACCCTAGGAAATTTGGTTGAAAAGTACAAGGAAATGGCCTTGAAAAAGTGTTAGAAAAATGGCATTGAATAGCCTAAAAAGTGGTTGAAAAGTTTGAGAAATTTTGGTTCGGTTTGGTGGTGAAAACCGAAACCAAAACTAAGGGCAAAATTGTGAAAAAATTTTGTAATGTGGTTAAAAATGTGAAATTGGAATTTGTGAGCTTTTATATAAAAGTTTGGAAAACTTTTACATAAAATAGGCTTGTGGTATAGTACGTGGCAGGTACATATGGTTGGAAGCGTACCTAACGCCGGTAGCCTTAAAATTACGCCGAAATGCTGTCGAAATTTCGAAAACGGCTTTCGGGGTAAAATAGGAATTAAAAATAAAAGTTTAGGGTCGAGTCGGAAACCCGAGTCCCTAACGGAGAATTGAATAGGGAAAACCTAAGGGGTGGTTCGTGAATAGTAGACCGTCCCCTAAAAATGTAAAATGAGAGTGAAACGGAAAAACCGACCCCGAGGGGGGGGCGTTTTTGGAAATGAAATAAAGGTCCGAATCGGGTACGGAAAATCCGAGTTTCGGAGACCTAGGTCGGGAATGTCTAGATGAACGTTTTAAATACTAGTGAAACGTCCATTTGAGACTCCGAAACGATAGAAAATCACTAAACCGACGTAAGGGTCGGAATAGTGCTCCCGAGGGTCGGGAAAGTGGAAAGTGGAAATAAAATAGAAACGAACCCGGTAATGATTAGAAAAGAGTCAGAAAAGTTCCTGAGGGCCAAAAATGCAGTCTGGATCAATAAAATTCCGTCAGGGGCAAAATTGTAATTTTGCCAAAATATAGGGGTAAAATCGTAATTTTGCAAAAGTTGGGGAAAATTGGGGAAATGATAAATAAAGCCCAAAAAGTTGTAAATAGGTTCTATTTAAGCTTTTTAATGAAAAACAAAACCTATAAATGGAAATGAAATTAACAGACAAAGTTTGTCTGTAGGATCCAAAAATCGACCTATAAGGAGGGCGATCAAAGATCCTAGAGAGAAAAAGAGAAGAGATTGATAAGGTAAGTACAGACATTTAATTGTCTACTCATGAATGGACTTACCATAAAGTTGTGTTATATATATATATACACATTTAAGCTATTCAGTTTGTGACATGATACTAACATGTTCACGAGAATAGTAAGCAAGATTAGAAAAAGAAAAGAGGAATAAGTTAAGTCAAATAATAAGACTTAAAAGTTAAGGTTAGCGTACCGGCCTCCCCAGTTGTGAGGTTCCCAGATAGCCTCCACCCCAGTTGTGTGGCGCAGCCTCGTTAATAATGAGGTAGTTTATGGCTTAACTTCCTGCCTCCACCCCAGTTGTGTGGCGCTGCCTCGTTAATAATGAGGTAGTTCATGGCATGACTTACTACCTATAAGGTAAGTAGTCCAGAGATGACCTTAGGGTTGATCGGTGGGTTGCTCCCCTGATCCTCTATTGGTCTGCGCGCACTAGGTACGTCCAACCACGGGCCCATAAGTGAAAGATTAAGCAGATAAAGTAAAGCAAAGAAAAGAAAGAAATAGAATAGAAAGAACAAGCAGTATAGGACTAAAGAAAATAATTAGTCCTAAGTTGACTAACCCTAGAGTGGTGTATTCAGCTTATTTACTTGTATGTATGTTTATACTTACTGAGCTTTAGCTCATTAGTCTATTCGTGATGTAGGTAATAAAGGAAAACAACCAGCAGTATGAAGCAAGAGTAGCGGACTGGCAGGCAGATCCCAGCGATGTCATGGACGGGTTATGGTTCCGTTTCGCAGAATTCTGCTGTACTCAAGGTGTAAAAGAAAGAAAGTGTAATAGTGAGATATATGTATAAAGACAAGACAAGAGTGTAGTATGTAAAGTAGTGAAACAAGCTTAAAAGTATGTTTCTATTTTTACGTACTTTAAAGTAACAAGACTCCAAAATATATTTTGGGAAAAAGTATTAAGAAGTACGTATATATTAATGTATACACAATTTTCAAGAATTAGTAGTTTCCTCCAGTAAAAAAAAATATATATATTCCTAGCTTTTCAAGAACAAATCTTTTAAACCCCAAGGAGAAGAAAGTTATAGAGACAAGCAAGCTAAGTAAGACTAAGCAAAGATTAAAGAAAGCAAGCAAGATAAGGTGGAGAACCTAAGCTAGAGGGGTCGCCCACATTTATAACCACACAAATCATGCTTTACATATAACCAAAATATGATTTAAAGCATTACCACACTTAAACAACAACAATTCATCATCAACTACACATGGTAACCCATGGTTTTATCCTTGGAAAACCAACCAAAATTTTGTTTTTCTTTAAACAAAATGCATGGTTTTTCTTCCAATCACACCCTTAACAAAACCCAAGCACCAAATCAACCAAAACAAGCCAAAAATTTTCTCATTTTCACACTATTCGTCCCACGGATTTTAGGGAGAAAAATCAAGAAAAAATGAAAACCAAATAAGGTTACCTTGCTTTCTTGCTTCCTTTGTCTTCAAGAAAGGGTTTGACACCACTTTTGTGAAGGAAATTTGGATGATTTGCTTTGAAATGGCTACGGCCACTTTGGCTTTGAAATGGCTACGGCCACTTTGTGTTCCAACTTTGCCAACTTAAGCACAAAGAAAGCCAATTAATTTGGCTTTCAACCAATCAAAATGCAACACTTTTCAAGCTTTTTCTTTCCATTTTTTTCAAAAATTTAATTTGGTTAATTTTGGTCAAATCTTGGCCTTTAGATCAAAAAGCAATTTAATCTTGGCCATTAATGCCACCAACCACCATAATTTTCCCTTTTAATATTTTGGCTTTATGATGTCATAAATGTAAGGTAAAGTGTTGACTTTGACTTTATTATTCACATTAATTCGACTACTTTTTGACCGTTATCGGTTTGAGCTGAAATTTTCCTGAAATCATCTAGGCGGGTTCCTGAGGTCTCCTGTGCAGTCGGATCAATTTATACTGCTTCTATTTGATAAAAATCAATCCTAGAAGTTTTTCATCTTTTAGTGCACCGGTTAGGGTTTTCAATGCCGTTTTTGGCACGGTTCCACCCATTTCAACTCAGTGAATTTTATCAACACTGAATTCTTACTTGTCAGTATTGTTAGAATATTTTAATACATTCTAAACAATATAAATACATTTATTTCACTCTTTAAATAGTACAAATTGTTATATACATACATTTGTACATTTTCTTTCGAGAATGCCAGAATTTCCCGGTTGTCACAAAACTGAAGCACACAAGGTATAAACCGAAAAATTTACCTCTTTGTGGTTAGTTGTTTCTAAGTTTTCGATCAAGAAGTTTGTGTGTATTTATTTATGCAAATGGGTTGTAATAAGTTTATTTTGAGCCGTTAGCCTTCCATATTTAAGTTTGTGGTTGTGTGGTTATGTTTACATGTTTCTATGGATGGTTTGTGGATGAATGATGCATAGACGTGTTAGGGAAAAACTGGAAACAAATCTGTCCCGTTTTAGGGCCACGGATTTGGTTGTATTAGGACACGTTGTGGTCTGTTTTTGAGAAAACATAAAACATGAAAATTTAAGGAAGTTTTGTTACGAACATTTTTGCGTCAAGTAGAGCTCGGCCAAAAATGGCTCTAAGATAGGGTTTTAAACTATTTTTCAACCGGAGGTCAAAACTGGGGCCAAAATCCTGATTTTGGGAACAACCTCAGATTTTCATTAAAATGACCCATTTAGAATCTGAATCGAACTTCGGTCAAAACACAAAAGTTTTAGATCTTGACGAAATCTTAAAACTGACTGATGTGGCTTTCAAAAATTCGACCATTTTAGGCCCCAAACAGACACGTATTTAAAAGTGTGCAAACTAGAAATTTTTGGTAAAATTGGAAATGAAATTTGGCCACAGGTTTCTATGATTTTGGACCCTTTGGAGGTCAAACCAAGCTCCGAGATGTTCACTGGAGTTGTTTATCTCATCGAGCACAAACATTTTTATGTTTACCAATTTCACAAATAAAATGGTTTCGGACAAGTTTTATATGGTTTCTGAAGAAATGTTCAAAAACCCCCTTAACAAATGAGCACCAAAATGTGTTCTCCATTTTAAAAATGTAAAAAAATTTTCATAAAATACCCCTACTTTCCAATGGGGTGCTAAGGGGTCAATTTCAAAGAATTTTGTTGCTCCAAAGCTTTACAAAATTTTTAGAGCATTTTTGTAAAACTGGTGAAGTAGCCCGGTTGGTTACCAAGCAAAACTGTAAAGTAACCGGATAGATGACTAGCCCAACTAGTCAATAGGCCCAATGTGAGGAAACCGGTTAGTGGGCTAACCGGTTAAATGGTCCAAATGCTGGGGAACCCGATAGGTTACATGGTCCATGTGCTAGGTAACCCAATGGGTTACATAGTCCAATATGCAAAGAAGCCCGGTGGGCTACACCGTTGGCAAAACACGAGGTAACCAGTCGGTAGACTGGCCGGTCAACCGGTCAAAGACTGAGTTTGAATGTGAAGGTGAGATACGTCGATTAAATTGTCAAGTAGACAAATTAATCAGTCTCGTTAGATACCAGTAAAGTCGAAGTAGAACAGCTAGGTACCGAAGGGCATCGGTAACCTATAATAGTAAGAAATTATAGTCACTAATGATCATAGTGACTTAAGAGCAAATATTAACGACAATGCGTTATGATTATAGGACGTTACCTATAAGTGCATCGAGGCAAAATACAAACTGTTGGCAAACAAGTAAGTACAATTCCGCCTACAGTATTGTTAAGAAATGCCCTAAGCATTAGAGACATTTTGATGTATTTATTTTGAACTGGATAATAAATTTATATATAGAGGTTATTCATTACATTGCTATCTGTCCTCATCTTATTTACATGTTAAAGTAAATGTAAGCAAATATGGCTCCCTGACTGCTTGTGTTAAACTATTAGAACGTTGCATGCAATGGACTTTTGTATGCGAGAAGACAATGTTCTAAAGTTAGCGGTCTAAACTATGGTCTATAGTCTATGGGGTTAGACCGAGCATCTAACTCATGTTAAAACTATTATGTTGTCTAAAGCCTTGGAGAGGATGGTTTGTCTTGACTGTCTGGAGCTGGACTCCCAAGTAGAGACATAGATATGTTGCTTGGTGGTGACATATTAGACCGGGACTAAAGCGTGAATGATGTACGAAGTCCACTTTGAGTGGATCGATATGCTTTTGACATTCATTATGCAGTAACCTTAATCCTGAGTAAAAGGACAGCTTCATGTATATGACATGTGTACTTTGATGTTCCAATGGCTAAAGCGTCTCAGAGGTAGTAAACTTATAGACCGGTTCGTTGGGTGCATGACTTGTATACGATGAAGGGTTCATTTACAGATATCTTAATCATAGCTCTAATGAGGAGTTAAGGGTATCCTCTTAAAGGCATTATACTGAATGTGAAAATGGACAAGGCCTTGGGTCGTCTGCTGGGCGGATGACTTCTTATTCACATATGGTGAATAATCATTTTCTTTATTCGGTAGTATAATGGAACTTTAAGATAGCCTGATCAGTAGGATTAAACGGACTTTGGCCTAAGGCTGATCATGGATATCATATGAGGGTTCTGCATACATGATAAGGTCATTGGACGATAGCTTGTCACAGGCTTACGTAATACGGTATATAATTGGGAGTTCAGTTTCAGGTTTGTAGTGGTGTGACTCTGAAATAAGTGATCATATGATTGAGTTGTATGGTAAAAGAATGATGATCATATGGATTTGCAGGAGCCCGATTATATATGTCCAATCAGTCCCTCTACTAGCTCCACATAATTCCTTAACGTTTGGCGAATTGATTTGTGTATGCTATTGGCTGGTTTATTATGCATGGATGGTTATGACACAGGATTAGGATGGTAGACAAGATTCTCTCCGGTTGGATTCAGATTTTGTTTTGGATAATAGAGTACACAATTATTCGAACTCCAAATAAAGTTGCTGTGATTTTATTTGAGATTGGATTGGAGTTGTAGAAAATTATCCATGAGAACAAGAATTTGAAACACAACTATTTTGTGGATTTTGAAATTTGAAATTTGAAATTTGAATTTGAAATTTGAATTTGAAATTCGAATTTGAACTTTGAATTTGAAATTTAAATTTGAAATTTGAAATTTGAAATTTGAAATTTGAATTTGAAATTCGAATTTGAAATTTAAAATTCAAATTTTGAATCACAGTCCAAGTGGGATTCAAATTTGTCGTGGAAAATCCACAAGGTTTGAAATTCGAATTTGAGTTGGATTTGGAGAGGATAATCTTGTTAGAATCCTACTTGAATTTTGAATCCAAATCCTAACGAATAGTGGACGAAATTTTGAGGAATATCCTCAATGGAATTTCAGTTTTTGTGGATAAGGTTCAAGGGAAAAATTCAAGTTTCAATCCCAGTTGAATTTGGATTCTCTCCTCCCCAGAAAGTGGCCGAAATTTTGGAGAATATCTCCTAGGAAAATTCGGTTATTTTGGATAAGGATGAGATAAGATTCAAGCTTGAAAATCCTAGTGGAATTTTGATTCTCCTTTATCCTAAAAGTGACCGAAAATTTTAGGAGATTTTCTCCTAGGAAATTTCGGATTTTTTGGTTGAAAAATGGGAGATAAAATTCTAGTTAAAATCTTGTTTACATTTGGATTGGATTTATCCTAAATGGCCGAATTTTATTGTTGGATTTTTTCCTTGGAAAATTCAGATTTTATGGTTATGGATAAGGGAGAATATCTTCTCCTAATCCAATTCAAATTCAGAGAATCACCTCATACAGATCTATAAATAGAGGTCCTGCCACTCCAGTTCTCTCAGACCACAGACTCTCAGGTGAGCAGCCTTATTGTTGCACAGCCCACTGTGACAATAAAGTTCTTTAGAGATCTGGGTGGTCGGAAGAAGACTAGCAGTGCTACCATACCGATCGAGGTTCAGAGTGCCCACACACTCAGCCATTCAGGAATTGGAGAATAGTAGAGAAGGCTAGTTGGTTGAAGCCTCCGGCCATTCTCCTCCTACAGATTGGCATCCTTGAGGTATGAGTTTTAATTGTTGTTAATTTATTGTATATGGCATCATGAGATATTTAACAATCTAAAAATTTTTATTGTTCCGCTGCGCCACTCTGATACGTTTTTACCGATTTATTTTCCTACAGGTATGAATGAAAATAGATTTAAAATGGTTGTTTAAATTATGTTAAGCATTACAGTATGGTGTGCTTGTTGCATGACATGTAGGAGGTTCATAATCACGTAGATTAATGAACATCATAAGATATGGTGTCAATACATCCCTATCAGGGCATGATGAGAGATGAGCCCAGTGAGCGTAGGCACATGGTTACTAATACTCATAATCCACAATTGGGTAATCAGATTTACGGTGTCTGTATAACGGACCAAGTCGAGTCCATAAAGGTAACAGACCAGGTCGAGTCCATAAAGATAACGGGCCCCATGATCACGGTGAATCTGATAATCTGCGTGCCACAGTACTGACACTAGGGCCCTTCAGATAAGAAAAGATAAATAATAATAAAGCATAATTTGAGCATAACCGGTTCATGTATTGTTCACGGTATGCATTAGTTTTAGACATAGTATGCTTCCCAGTTGCATGACATAATATGATATGTTTCTCATGCTATATGATGTGATTGAATAGCTTGCACTCTGTGAGATGCTACATGATATGTTCTCGTGTTCTATACATGTTGTAATGCGTGATACGTGTGATATATGGTTTATGGTTTAGTATGCCACTACGTATGGCTTATGCTTTAAATCCAGTTTTGCAGATGATATGTTGTACTTACTGAGCGTTAAAGCTCATGTAGTGTGTTCATGCTATAGGTAAACAACCTGCATGCTAAACACTGCTGGACGATGATGGCGGCAGGGCAGATGTGAGGGTGAGATTGTGGATACCACCACCAAAGTCTACTTCCGTAAATTATTTTGAGAGTTTATTTTTTGAAAAGTAATTTAATAGTTTGGCATTTTGTGTATGTATATGTTAATCCAAATTTTCTTAAGACTTTTGTATGGTTATAAGTATAAGTATGTAGTAGGGAATTGCTAAACGCGCTATTAAAAAAAATCCCTAAAATTCGGTATCTATAAGTAATAGTTTTCAAAAGAGATAAGTTAAGACAAGTGTTTTTAGTGACGGTTTGTGCCACCAGGGCACGGGTTGTCACAGTTGGTATCAGAGCGGAATCCTGCCATCCTACCTCACATCACCGCGTGCCAGCCTCATCTGTCCAAGTAAGTTAGATTCTGTTTTAAAATTAGTATATAAGTTAATATTACGTGTTCTACATTGTAGCGATGGCCGCTCCAGTGGACCCCCAGCAGATACATGAAGACCAACAGTCAAGTCAAGCTTTCATCGCTACACGGCCAAATCGGTTTGATGGTCGATGCCGACCCTATGAGTTGATGAGGTGGATCCGTGATATGGAAGTTGTGTTCCAAACCCGCCATATTCCACCCTGCCTACAGGTGGCCCTAGCGAGCAGTAGGTTACATGGCCCAGCGAGGATGTGGTGGGAAGATCAACAAAGGATAGTAGGCCCCATAGAGGACGGGTGAACTTTTGCCACGAGTTCTGCATCGCATTTGCTCTAGCCTCATTCAACGAAGCTCACAGGAGAGGCCAAGATGTGGAGATCTGGACGGACATGCACGAGAGGCGTTACTGTGATGACCAGAGAATTCTAACAGTATAACTTAGTTTATTCTAGGATTTTCTATGAGTTCTATAAGCAAGAATGTAAAGAAACACTATGTTTGTAATTAGACAAATTATAGTGTTGATAGTAATAAATATATGTTTTGGAGGAATTAAAATCTCTAAAAAATAAGTAGAGAATAAAGTATATGAGTAAGAAAGTGATTTCAGGCCAAAACGCTCAAAAAGGAGTAGTTTCAGTATCCGAACAGTGTAAAGATAAGAATATGGCAAGTCAAAGTAAGAGCACAGTAAGAAAAGTAATTTCGAGTTTTTAAGAGTTTTAAGACAGTATTAGAATAATTTGACAGTACGGATGGCTAGACAAGTCCTCTAGTACGTCACCCCAGAAATTTCATCATTTTCGGTAAAATGATGAAGCATTTTGGGGCCAAAGAAACCAAGAGATTACCCTAGGTAAAACCTAAGGTTACTAAAGGACGAAAAACTTCGTCATTGATTTTTAGCCCAACGACAGTAGAATAAGGTAAACCAATCGCACAGAAGGCGTCAGAAACCGGCCTACGCGATTTCGGTAAAGTTTGGTTCGGTTTGACTTTTGGTGAAACTTTGACCTACGGATTAATTAGATGACATCATGGATGATGTCATAATTAGGAATAAGAATTAGAAGAAAAAGGGTGGTAGGTAGGATGAATGGCTAAGATTAAAGGTAGGTAAGATCAAGGGCTAAGATTAAGCCAAAAATACAAAGTTGATTTTTAAAAAATTCTATGGATAAGGGCTGAAGTAGGTCAGTTTTACAGTTGGAAAAACAGCAAAAATAATTCTATTTTGACCTCAAAAAGTTTGCAAATAAACCCTTCAAAAGTTGCTAAAAAGTCCCTAAAGAAAATTGCTAAAAAGCCCTCATTTTTTGCCTCCCTTTATAAAAACATTTCTGGTTTCATGAAATCAGAATTTTTTTTCTGAAACTACAGCCCCTTTGCTGCCCTCTGAAGCCATGACTCTCCCCCTCCATTGAGCTTGAGTTTCTTCAAAGTTTGGTGTCAAAATCTTAAGCAAAGTTCTTCCTAAGCAAGTGTTGAGTAACATAGCAAGGTAAGCTTGAAATTTCAAGCTTTTCTTTGGTATTTTGAAGCAAAAATCCATGGCTATGTTGAGTAGAAAAGAATAAGAAAAGTTTAGTTCAAACCTTGTTGTTTAAGGTTAATTAGTTTGCATGATAGTTAAAGAGTAATTTAGAAGCTTGAAACAAGAATTTTTCATGTTAGTTTTATGAGGAACCCGTGACTAAGTGTATGGGTTCAAGAAATTTCAAGTTTGGTTTAATTAAATTGTTGTTTTAAAGTGTGTTTTGATATGTAAAACACTAGAAAGAAAATTTGAAAGCTTAAAACCAAAGTGGGATTCGGTTTGTTTCAAGAAAAACCGTGTATGTTACTAGGGTTTGGAAGGAATTTTGAGTTGGTTTGGGTTGATTTAAACATGTGTTTTGATGTGTAAGATGTTTAGAAAGAAAAGTTAAAAAGTTTGAAAAAAAATTTTGTAAAAGTTTTCTAAAGAGGAACCATGTATACCTAGTGTGAAGAACATGTAAAAATCATGTGATTTTAGTATTGTGGTAAGTTAGAATGATGTAGAAGATAAGCTTGTGCAAGTAGTTGAATTGAAAACCAAAGTTAGGTTAGGATTTAGCATAAAAACCGTGGCCTAAGTGATTGAAAAATAAAGACTTTGTGTGTGATTTGTACATTGAGAATGTGGAAAGTTTTTATGTAAAAGTTTAGAAACTTTTGCGTAAAATAGGCCTCTAGTATAGTACGTGGCGGGTTTAGATTAGGATAGATGGTTTTAAGGTGTTTCTGAAACGCCGAAAACCTAAAATTTAAGCGGAAATGCTGTCGAAATTTTTAAAGCGGCATTAAGGGCATTTCAGGAAACGAGCAATAAAAATATGCTCGGAAATGAAAACCGAGATCCCTTGGTATCTTAGAGTTTGAAGTAAGAAAGCAAGTATAGCAGAATAGGAAATCGACCCCTAAAATCTAAAATGCCGAGAGGACGGAAAAAAATAACGTCAAGGGCATTTTGGGTAACAAGGGTAAAGTTTAGGGTCGGGATGGAAAAACCCGAGCCTCTCAGAGACCTAGGTCGGGAAGAGAATAAGGAACGTTTTTAAGATTAGTGTAAAGCTCGTTTGAAGCTCCGAAATGCTAGAAAAACGAGCCACGACCCCAAGGGTCAGAATAGTACCACTCGAGGGACGAGTGATAAGTAAATAGTGTAATCGTAACAAGTAAGTTGTAAAAATTTACCGAGACCTAGAAAAGATTGTTTTAAGATTTTAGGGACTTAGAAAATCCCATTTAAGCACCAAAATGAGAATGTTATGACCCCAAGACCCGTTAGGGGTAAAATGGTCATTTTGATCAAAAAGTCTAGAAAAGTCAAAAAAAAGGGGCGTCAAACCCTCCAGTTAGCTATTTTATGGTTCTCGGACTTAGGGAACCTAATCTAAGCAGAAAAATAGAAACGTCCCCTGGCCCATTACTATTCACATGCATGGCACTATTCACTGTCAAAGTTACTATTCACCAAGTTTACCAAAATTTTTGAAATGCTCGGAAATGGTTGCTAGAGCCCTAGAAAAGTCTAGACAGAGTCGTTAGGACTTTAAATGTCGCCATAAGACTTTAATTAAGATTTTAAAAGCTAAAGTTCAAATTTTAGTATAATAAAGTCAGTTAATGAAAATGTATTAACTGATGACATTATGTTTTTAGGAAACTCAACTAGAGACGGGCAAAGGAGCTTGACGGACCCACAGAAGTTTACACTAGCACAAGTGCTATAAGTACAGACATTTAATTGTCTACTCACGAATTGACCTGCCATAGAGATGTATTATATATATACACATTTAAGTTATTCAGTTTGTGACATGATACTAACATGTTCACGAGAATAGTTAAGCAAGATCAAATAAAGAAAAGAGGAATAAGATAAGTCAAATAATAAGACTTAAAAGTTAAGGTTGGTGTACCAGCCTCTCCAGTTTTGAGGTTCAAAGATAGCCTCCACCCCAGTTGTGTGGCGCTGCCTCGTGAATAATGAGGTAGTTGATGGCTTGACTTGCAACCTATAGGTAGTAGTCCAGAGATGACCTTAGGGTTGATTGGTGGGTTGCTCCCCTAATCCTCTATTGGTTTGCGCGCATTAGGTACGTCCAACCATGGGCCCACAAGTGAAAGATTAAGCAAGATAAAGTAAAGCAAAGAAAAGAAAGAAATAAAATAGAAAGAATAAGTAAAGCATAGGAGTAAGAAAATAATTGGTCATAAGTTGACTAACCCTAAGTGTGGTGTATTCAGTTTATTTACTTGTATGTTTGTACTTACTGAGCTTTAGCTCATTAGTCTATTCGTGATGTAGGTAATAAAGGTAAGCAACTAGTAATATGAAACAAGAGTAGCGGACTGGTAGGCAGATCCCAGCGATGTCATGGACGGGTTATGGTTCCGTTTCGCAGAGTTCCGCTGTAATTAAAGTGAAAAAGAAAGAAAGTGTAATAGTGATGTATATGTATAAAGATAAGATAAGAGTGTAGTATGTAAAGTAGTGAAACAAGCTTAAAAGTATGTTTTTATTTTTACGTACTCTAAAGTAACAAGACCGCAAAATATATTTTAGGGAAAAAATATTAAGTAGTACGTATATATTTATGTACACACGATTTTAAAGAACTAATAGTTTCATTCAGTCAAGTTTTTTAAAAAAAATATTCCTAGTTTTTCAATTACAAATCTTTTAAACCCCTAAAGAAAAAGAAAGTTATAAAGACAAGCAAGCTAAGTAAGAATAAGCAAAGAATAAAGAAAGCAAACAAGGTAAGGTGGACGACCCAAGCTAGAGGGGTTGCGCCCATAGTTACGACATCCTTTCTGGTATTTGGGATGTTTACGAAGGAGAGACCATGGCACACTATTGCCAGAGGTTTATGGATGGGATGCTACCCTACATCCCTTTGGATAGGCCTTTCGGAGAGGTGGTTGAGCTCCTATGGAGGGGAGTTCCCTGGTACACGAGGGACCTTGTCCACTACCCTTTGCAGCATGAGCATATTGGGTGCTTCATCCGAGACATATTGGATGCCGAAGAGGCTGTTATCGACCCTGAAAACCCTACCCCAGCTCATGATGAAGCAGGTCCTGCCAATGCTGGAGATGACCCAGCGGAACCAAACCCCCAACCGGCCAGCGAGGACCCCATGGCTGAGCTTCCGCCAGAGGTGCTAGAAAACACTGAAGAACCTATGAAGAGGATCCTATTCACACAATACCCCTAGTTGTATATTATCAGGAGGAGGATGACGATGACTATCTTGGCAGAGATGAATGGGAAGAACTCGAACCTGAGCCTCAAATCATCATAGCCAGTGATGACGAGGACAACTCTGGTTTGGAGGTCGAGGAAGAGGATCTAGAGGAGTTCTTTTTCGATGAGATTGACGACAAGGATGTCTCTGACACAGAGTCTATTTTGACCTCAGAGTAGCTAGGATGTACTTTAGTATATCCCCTTTTGACTATATGTATGCATGTATGAGGGAAGGCCGTAGCCTACTCTCGCTTGATTTAGCTCAGTCCGTTATTTTGAGTATATATATTGGGAAGTGTGTGCGTTTACCACTCCCAACGACTAACATTATGTACTTTTATTATGATATATGAAAAGTAATCTAGTTTTGCCCAAAGGCTCCAGATATGACCTTACACACGTAAGCACAATGTGAAGGAAAAGTGTGGAAGAGTCCTGGCACTCAGGTGGTGTTTCAATGCGATACGGCAATTGTATTGAACATCACGATAGTGAGAAAAAAAAAAGAAAGTTGCATATAAGTATGCTTATAATAGTTAAATAAGAAAGGAAGTTGATATGTAACCTGATTTCTGATTTTGAGATCCAATCTTTACCTTATTTCCTTGCTACATGGTAGGATCCCAAGGAACGAATGGTGAGGACACAAAGGCAGATGACGCAACCCTCCCAAGAGGAGGAATTGGCAACATAGCTTGCAACCTTGTGGGAAATGGTAGAGAACTAACAACAGGAGTTGGCCCAACTTAGAGCCCAACCGGGCCAACAGAACCAAGTACCACCCATGACAGGGGTACCAACTCAAGAAACCCCATCGGCATCTGAAACTCCATAGGAACAAGTGACTCCCCCGACCCAGGAGATCTTGCATGGGCGCGAGATCCCTGAACCATCACCAGTGCCCCCAGTAGCAACAACAAGTGTTCTTCCGCCAACCTACAGGTGAAGAGATCTATATGAAAGGTTCAGGCGCATGAAAGCGTCAGAGTTTAAGGGAACCGCCAACTTGATTGAGGCGGATGATTGGTTGGCCGAAATTCATATGGTCTTAGACCATATGGGTCTGACAGATAGAGAAAAAGTATTATGTGCATCTTTCACCCTGCGCAAGGAGGCGCTACAGTGGTGGAAAACCATGTCAATTAGGAAGAATATCCAAGAGATGACCTGGACTCAATTCATTGAAGACTTCAAGCAAATATATTTCAATGAAGAAGCCTTAGCGGTACAATAGGATGAGTTCAACAATCTACGATAGGGAAGTATGACTGTAATGGAAGCAGTCAGGAAGTTCGAGCAACTGGTTCAACTCTGTCCGGATTTAGTTCCCACTAAAAAAGAGAAGGTCCGCCGGATGTTGAAGATGTTTAGGACTGGTATTGCTATGCAAGTTTACAGTGGTAGCCATAAGCCAGCTATGGTAGCGGATTGTGGCGGTAGGGCCATCCGTGCTGAGTACTGGCTGGTACAGGACAAGAAGTAGAAGGCTCAATTTTACAAGACACGAAAAGAGGAGAAGTCTTAAGTAAAGCAGACTCAAGGGAGACAGAACCTGGAATCACAACATCGAGGGAAGACTGGAGGGACCAACCAGAACAACCGGCAACCCTACCCCAATAATAAGAGAAAAGGGAACACCAATAATCAAGATTCCTAGAAGAATTTTCCTTAGAAAAGAAACAATCGTGGAGGGAACAACAACCAGAACCCGAAGTGCTTGAAGTGCAGAAGGAACCATCCTGGTGAATGCAGACAGGGAAAGAGTGGTTGTTTCATTTGTGGCAAGGAAGGCCACTATGCTAAGAACTGCTATTCAAACCCTCAGAATCAGCAGAATCAACCCCGCTCAGCGAATAGCCAACTCCACACTACCCAGACCAGGATTGAAGGGCCATCAATCGTGCAAGGCAGGCTCGAAGCTTTGGAAACCCAAGGAAGGATTTATGCTTACACTAGAGACAATGCTGAAGCTGGGACATCTGCAGTGGTGACATGTCAGCTTTCTATCGCCAACTCAAGTGCATTAGTGTTATTTGATTCTAGAGCCACACACTCCTTCATATCATCAGAGTTTGTTGGGAGGCTAGATAGGGGTTTAGATAAGATGAAACAAACTTTCAGAACTGTACTTCCCTCAGGAGAGGTTTTGTTGTCTAATTACTGGGTGTGACATATGCCAGTAATTATTTGTGGTCGAGAACTGAGCGTCAACCTAATCATCGTCGACATGTATGACTACGATGTGATCTTAGGAATGGATTTTCTTACAAAATACAACAACATCATCGACTGCAGGAGGCAGAAAGTTGCCTTTGAACTTGTGGGATGTGAGAAGTTCACTTATACAGGTCTATTGCTAAAGCAACCACGGACGATGATCTCAGCAATGAAGGCACACAAGCTGATATCCAATGGATGCACGGCATACCTAGCACACGTGGCAGACAATGCCCAAAAGGCAGAGATAGGGCCCGAGAATGTACCGGTGGTCAGAGAATTCGTGGAGGTATTCCCCAAGGATCTTCCAGGACTTCCACTAGAGCGCGAGATTTCATTCGAAATCGAACTATTACCAGGATCAGCTCCTGTATCCAAGGCACCATATAGAATGGTCTCGACAGAGTTTTAGGAACTCCAAACCCAGCTAAAGGACTTCATGGACAAGGGTTTTATTCGCCAAAGTTTTTCTCCCTGGGGAGCACTTGTACTGTTCGTGAAGAAGAAAGACAGAACTCTAAGGATGTGCATAGACTACAAGGAGCTAAATAAGATCACGATCAAGAATAAGTACCCGTTACCGCGTATTGATGACTTATTTGATCAACTCCAAGATGCAGCAGTATTCTCCAAGATCGACCTACGCTCAGGGTACCACCAGCTGCGAATTAGGGATGAGGATATACCTAAAACAGCCTTCTGAACATGATATAGACATTACGAGTTTCTCGTTATGTTATTTGGACTTACTAACGCACCAACAGCCTTTATGGACTTGATGAATCGAGTATTCAAGGTGTATTTGGACAAGTTTGTCATTGTGTTTATCGATGACATACTGATATACTCCAAGACTCAGGAGGAGCATGCAGAGCACCTGAGGATAGTATAGTGTGTGTTAAAAGAGCATCAGTTGTATGCCAAGTTCTCCAAGTGTGAGTTTTGGCTGGAGAAGGTACATTTTCCAGGACATGTAGTCTCTAAGGAGGGAGTATCTGTGGACTCAACATGACAAAGATTGAAGCAGTCACCGTATGGCCAGCTCCGAAGAACATGACAAAGATACATAGTTTTTTGGGATTAGCAGGGTATTACCGGTGCTTTGTTGAAGGCTTTTCAAAGCTAGCCGCCCCTCTCACAGCACTCACAAAGAAGGAGAAGAAGTTTGAGTGGGCTGACAAATGTGAGCAAAGCTTTTAGGAGCTAAAACGTAGGCTCACGAGTGCCCCGATACTAACCATTCCGGATGTCAGTCAAGGAAGTTTTGTAATCTTCAGTGATGCATCCAAGGCTAGATTAAGAGTTATGTTGATGCAGAGCGGCAAGGTAGTTACGTATGCCTCACGATAGTTAAAGGAGCACGAAAAGAACTACCCTACGCATGATTTAGAGCTAGCCGCGGTAGTTTTTGCACTAAAGATATGGAGGCACTACCTCTACGGAGTCAAATGTGAAATCTACACGGACCACAAGAGCCTTAAGTATATCTTCACACAAAAGGAGCTTAACATAAGGCAACGCAGACGGCTAGAGCTGGTGAAGGATTACGATTATGAAATCTTATACCACCTATGAAAGGCCAACAAAGTGGTCGATGCATTGAGTCAGAGGCACTCCACGTCACTTATGGCTATCAGCACCTTGCCAAGAGCTTTATAGAAGGATCTGTGCAGCAGTGAGATCGAGATTCTGTCAGGGAAATTATCTGAAATAACTCTTCAGTTGACACTTCTAAACGAGATTAAGGCTAGCCAAGAGCTCGATTTGTCCTTAACCAAGCCAAGGAATGAGGCTAAGGAGGGTAATAACTCAAATTTTAAAGTCTCAAAGGACGGCATACTCTATTACAAGGGCGGAGTGTGTGTGCTGAAGGAGGCAGAGCTCAGAAAATGAATCCTCTCAGAGGCTCACGAGACGTCGTATTCCCTACATCCAGGAGCTAACAAGTTGTACAAGGACCTGAAGGGAAGTTTTTGGTGGCCTAGAATGAAGAATGACGTAGCAGAATTTGTCACCAAATGCCTTACGTGTCATAAAGTTAAGGCTGAACATCAGCGTCCAGCAGGAGAATTACAGAAAATCAAGCTACCTTAGTGGAAATGGGATCATATTATGATGGATCTCATTATCGGACTGCCAAGGACATCCAACGGAAATGACACAATCTGGGTGATTGTAGATCGATTGACGAAATCAACCAGATTCCTAGCCATAAAGATCAGCTACTCGGTAGAACGACTAGCAGAAATTTACGTGGCTTAGATTGTAAGGTTGCACGGAGTGCCGAAATTGATTATCTCAGATCGTGACGGACGCTTTACCTCCAAATTTTGGCAGAGTGTACAAGCCGCGTTAGGATCCAAGTTGAAGTTTAGCACGACCTTCCACCCTCAGACCGACGATCAGTCTAAGAGGACCATACAAACACTAGAGGACATGCTACACACCTATGTTTTGGACTTCAAGGGAAACTGGGATCAGAAACTACCACTGATCTAGTTCTCGTACAACAACAGCTACCATTCCTTGATAAGGATGGGATGGCACCGTACAAGGCACTCTATAGGAGAAAATGTAGATCACTAGTCCACTGGCATGAGACCGGAGAGAAACATGTAACTAGCATGGACTTCATTAGGGATATAACAGCAGCTGTGAAGCTGATACAGGAAAGGCTAGAAACAGCACACAGCCGCCAGAAGAGCTACGCAGACAAGCACCACAGACCTCTTAAGTTTCAAGTGGGAGACTTAGTCTTTCTCAAGGTGGCACCCATGAAGGGAGTAATGCACTTTGGAAAGAAAGGGAAGCTCAGTCCTAGATGCATAGGACCCTTCGAGATAATCGAGAGAATCAGGAACGTGGCCTACAAATTAGCACTTCCTCTCGAGTTAGCTTCGGTGCATAATGTCTTTCACATCTCAATGTTGAAGAAGTATGTGCCAGACAGTTCACATATCCTAAGCCAAGAACCCGTCGAGGTGCATGCTGATCTGACCTACGAAGAGAAACCTGTGCAGATTCTGGCCAGAGAAGAGAAAGTACTTAGAAATAAAGTTATACCGCTCGTAAAGGTGTTATGGCGGAATCATAATATAGAAGAAGCCACTTGGAACAGGAAGAAGACTTAAGGAGAGACTTCCCGGACTTGTTCTAATTTTCGAAGATGAAAATTTTGTAAGGGGAGTAGGATGTGATGACCACCCTATACGTGTAAACCAAATTATTGTGTAATACATAATTTTATTTATAATGTAGTGTAAATTGCCAATTGAATGCATTAAACGAGTACAGGATCATTTAACTATTATTCGTACAACGAATGGAGCTACTAACATGTACAATCGGTCTGCCTCGATATATGTAAGAATACATGTGAGACACGTCGTATCTAGAAAACGGTCCAGATGGCCATTTCTTGACATAGAACAGATGAACTAGTTATCTGTACGCTCAGACTGGTCGTCTGAACACAATAGTGAAATCTTGCTTGATAAATATATCGTACCGAGGAAATAAGTCGAGGTGACAATTTTCTTAACATGAAACTGGTATATTTATAATCAGTAGGCCCAATCGGGCCAATTGGGCATGCAATACGAGGTTTTGTCTGAGAGACACGCAATATTAGGAAAGGAGTCAAGATGACCCATTCTTAGCCCGAAACTAATATATTTAGTTTTAGAACGTCGAAACTGGTCGGTTTAGCACAAAAGGTGATTTCCGGTTGGGAATAACACAAATACCGAAAACTGATCCGAACGACTCCAGATGGGCATAAAACTGTTAAAAATGGATTCAGCACACCTAAATTAGTTAGGATAGCCTGTGTCGGACATTGTGTCTGAAAAAGTTGTATTACGCACGCGTAGTATCGGTACAGTGTAAGACACAACCACAGTGCGGGAAATAAATAATGAATAGTGACTGAGTAGGCTCCTAGGCATTATAACCTAACCAAAAATAGCTAGAAATAACTAGAGTGAAGATCGGAAGCCATAAGTACAATTTCAGGTGAAAATTAGAACACTACCGAAAAAGGATCAAAAAATCACAGTAGAAAACTGGACTGCGAAGAAACTGACCTAGTTAGATTGTAACCACTCCAAATCCAGGTCCCATTGGATGGAAACTAGCTAGTTCGACTAGTTAGAAAACCCTAAAAAGTAAGAATAAACAATGGGGAAAAAGTACACTGAAAACCCCTTAAACAACAATTTATTTTTCATCACCTTTTCACATCAATTTAATAAAATATTTGCCTTGTTCTTCCCAAGGTGGGCGATGTGATGGGGGAGCTGCACATATAAGGATTTTTCTCTTGGTTCGACAAAATTTTGGATTAATTTGGCTTGATTTGGTGAAGCTAATGGTGCTTAAGTTTGCCTATAAATAGGTGTCACCTCCCTTGCCCTTCACTTCCTTTCTTTTAGCTCCCAAAAGCCAAGTGTTCTCTCTTTTCCTTGCAACAAAAATCCGCCCCTTTTTCCCCTTAGCAAACAGCAAAATTTCACACAAAAACTCTTACACAAGGATTGCCTACAAGGGTGCTTAGGAGTGCACATCTTGAAGCTTATTTCGGTAAGGTCTTAGAACCAAGTCCATTTGTGGTTTAGTGTTATATTTGGGTTGATATTAAGACCAAAATTTTTGTGTTCTCTCCTAGCTCATATGGACCCCTCAACCCTTGGATCACGCGGCTTTTAGTCATCCGAGCCTAGTTCAGAGTTGTGCTCGAACCAAAGCACACAAGGTATAAACCGAAAACTTTACCTCTTTATGGTTAGTTGTTTCTAAGTTTTCGATCAAGAAGTTTATGGTATTTATTTATGAAAATGGGTTGTAATAAGTTTATTTTGAGCCCTTAGCCTTCCATATTTAAGTTTGTGGTTATGTGGTTATGTTTACATGTTTTTATGGATGGTTTGTGGATCAATGATGCATGGACGTGTTAGGGAAACACTGGAAACAAATCTGTCTAGTTTTAGGGCCATAGATTCGGCTGTATTAGGACATGTTGTGGTCTGTTTTTGAGAAAACGTAAAACACAAAACTTTAAGAAAATTTCGTTACGAGCATTTTTGTATTCGAATAGAGCTCGGTCAAAAATGGCTCTAAGATAGGGTTTTAAACTGTTTTTCAACTGGAGGTCAAAACTGGGGCCAAAATCCTGATTCCAGTAATGGCCTCAGATTTTCATTAAAATGACCCATTAAGAGTCCGAACTGGACTTTGGTCAAAACATGAAATTTTTAGATCTCGACGAAACCTTAAAATTAACTGATGTGGGTTTCAAAAATTAGGCCGTTTCGGGCCCCAAATAGACACGTATTTAAAAGTGTGCAAACTGGAAATTTTTGGTAAAACTAGGCATGAAATTTGGCCACGGGTTTCTATGATTTCGGACCCCTTGGAGGTCAAACCAAGCTCCGAGATGTTCACAGGAGTTGTTCATCCCATCGAGGACAAAAATTTTTGTGTTTACCAATTTCACAAAGAAAATCGTTTCGGATAAGTTTTATATGGTTTTCTGAAAAAGGGTTCAAAAACCCCCTTAACAAATGAACACCAAAATGTGTTCTCCAATTCAAAAATGGAAGATGATTTTTGTAAAACGCCCCCACCTTCCCATGGGGTGCTAAAGGGTCAATTTTAAAGAATTTTGTTGCTCTAAAGCTTTACAAAATTTTTAGAGCATTTTTGTAAAACTGGTGAAGTAGCCCGATTGGTTACCAAGCAAAACTGTAAAGTAACCAGATAGATGACTAGCCCAAGTAGTCAATAAGCCCAACATGAGGAAACAGGTTAATGGGCTAACCGGTTAAATAGACCAAATGCCAGGTAACCCGATAGGTTACATGGCCCATGCGCTAGGTAACCCAATGGGTTACACAGTCCAATATGCAAAGAAGCCCGGTGGGCTACACTGTTGGCAAAACGCGAGGTACCCGGTCGGTAGATTGGCCGGTCAACCAATCAAAGACTGAGTTTGAATATGACGGTGAGATACGTCGATTAAATTGTCAAGTAGACAAATTAATCAGTCTCGTTAGATACCAGTACTGTCGAAGTAGAACAGCTAGGTACCAAGGGGCATCGGTAACCTATAATAGTAAGAAATTATAGTCACTAATGATCACAGTGACTTAAGAGCAAATATTAACGACAATGTATTATGATTACAGGACGTTACCTGTAAGTGCATCAAGGCAAAGTACAAACTCTTGGCAAACAAGTAAGTACAATTCCACCTACAGTATGAACGGAAATGGATTTAAATGGTTGTTTAAATTATGTTAAGTATTACAGTATGGTGTGCTTGTTGCATGACATATAGGAGGTTCATAATCACGTAGATTAATGAACATCATAAGATAAGGTGCCATTACATCCCCATCAGGGCATGATGAGAGATGAGCCCAGTTGAGCATAGGCACATGGTTACTAATACTCATAATCCGTAATTGGGTAATTAGATTTAGGATGTCAGTATAACGGACCAAGTAGAGTCCATAAAGATAACGGACCAAGTCGAGTCCATAAAGATAACGGGCCAAGCTGAGCTTATGATCACAGTGAATCTGATGATCCGCGTGCCACAGTACTGACACTAAGGCCCTTCAGATAAGAAAAAATAAATAATAATGAAGCATAATTTGAGCATAACTGGTTCATGCATTATTCACGGTATGCATTAGTTTTAGACACAGTATGCTTCCCAGTTGCATGACATAATATGATATATTTCTCATGCTATATGACGTGATTGAATAGCTTGTACTTTGTGAGATACTACATGATATGTTCCCGTGTTCTATACATGTTGTAATGCGTGATACATGTGATATATGGTTTATGGTTTACTATGCCACTGTGTATGGTTTATGGTTTAAATCTGGTTTTGCAGATTATACGTTGTACTTACTGAGCGTTAAAGCTCACGTAGTGTGTTCATGCTGTAGGTAAGCGACTTGCATGCTAAACACTGCTGGACGATGATGGCGGCAGGGCAGATGTGAGGGTAAGGTTGTGGATACCACCACCAATGTCTACTTCCGCAAATTATTTTGAAAGTTTATTTTATAAAAAGTAATTTAACAGTTTGGCATTTTATGTATGTATATGTTAATCCAAATTGTGTTAAGACTTTAGTATGGTTATAAGTATAAGTATGTAGTAGGGAATTGCTAAATGCGCTATTCAAAAAAAAATCCCTAAAATTCGGTATCTATAAGTAATAGTTTTCAAAAGAGATAAGTTAAGACAAGTGTTTTCAGTGAAGGTTTGTGCCACCAGGGAACGGGTCGTCATATATATATTTATTTATCTGATTACTATTCATCAGATACTATTTAAATATACTATTCATACATATACTGTTTACTGTTCCAAAATACCGTTTAACCTGTACTATTCAAAATACTATTTAACTGCCACCATTCAAAATACTATTTACTCATACTGTGCGGAAGAATACTCGCGGTGTATCTATAACCTCATCCTCACATTTTCCTCCGCCGTCATCATCGCCCCTTGATGTTTACGCTATAGGATGCTTACCTACAGCATGAACACACTCCGTGAGCTTTATGCCCAGTAAGTACAACATGTTTACCGCAAAACATGTTTAAACATACATATACTTAAAATCATGTGAGCACACCAGTCATCACAGATGCCATATAACATATCATATATCATAGCATCATTTATCACATCATAGAATACATCATCATGTATTGAATGCATAACATAGCATACCTTATACTGAATGCATCTTATGGAGACTAGAAGCATAAGGAACTAATGCATACGGTGGTCAATGCATGATCCGGTTATGTTCATTTACGCTTCAACATCTTCTTTTTCTTTATCTTGTCTACTCTGGGGCCCTGTGTCAGTACTGAGTGCGCGCAGACCAACGGTAAAGCCGAGGTCACTAAATAGGCCGGAGGACCATCAACGAATGCTCAACTCTCTGCTTTCTCTTACTTTAACTCTGAAAACCCTTTCAACGGAAAGAGCTGGTACGACACCCCTATTAAATTCCATCTTGCTTATCTGTTCTAGCCATGTGCATTTCTAAGCTATTCCAAGGCCTACGCGATAGGGACGTATTGCTTCTATTTTGTTCTTTCATCAATCTACTCGATTGTGAAACTATATGCTCTTATGTATGCTGTACAGCATCGTGTGCATGATACATACTTTAAATACTAGAAAACCATTATTTAAATTCATTTTATTCATGCTGTAGGCGGAGTTGTACTTACCTGTCATCAGATAGTTTATACTTTTGCCTTCGTCACAATACAGGTACCTCCCTGTAATCATAACGTAATTCGTTAACATTCACTCTTAGGTCACTGTGGTCATTAGTGACTAATAAAAACTTTATCATTATGTGGCACCGATCCTTATGAGTACTAATTGCCCTCTTCTTAAGAATTTGATTTTCTAATTTCTAATCATGGTTAATTAATTTATTTACCCAATAAATTAATTAACGTCGCTTTTAGGTCACTCCATCGTTGTGTGGTACTAATGCCTATCGGTACCCAACTGCCCTACTTTGGGAATTTTGATATCTAATTTCTAATCGTGCTTGATTAATTTGTCTACTTGACAAATTAATCACTGTCTCTCACTATCTCATTCAGACTCGGTCCTTGACTGGCTAACCGACTAGTCAACTGATCGGATACCTCGCGTATTGACCATTTAGCCTATGGGGTTACCTTGACTGATTTAACAGCTCCAAATTTTACACTTAGCTCACACCCGTCCCTCGGGTGGTACTATTCTGACATAGGGGTCGTTTTCTTACATTTCGAGATTTCTAATTGGGCGGTTCACTAATCCTCAAAATGTCCGTCCTTCTTTCCCGGACCTAGGTCATCGAGGGGGGGTCGGGTTTCCATCCCAATCACATTTTCACCCTTCATTTCCTAAAATACCCCTTCGTGCCGTTTTAGAAATCTCGGCAGTATTTCCGCTTAATTTTTAGGTCCCGGCGTTTAGGAAATGCCTCATAACCATCTAACCTAATTCTAACTTGTCACGTACTAAACTAGAGGCCTAATTTTCATGTAAAAGCTCAGCTTTTTACATAAAAATATTCACATTTCCTCATATTCTCTTTTTCGGCATTTCATCCCTTTCTCTTACAATTCCTCAAGTCAGTAAACCATAATTAATACATAATTATTCCAATAATAAAATGAAGAATCAAGGGATCAAAAGCACTACCAAAATCATTCCTGTCGGCGGTTGAACAAACCGTTCGGTCTCGAACGCACAATCTTTGAATCGATGTTCTTCAATTTTGAAACTTCAGTTTGCAAATCCGATGCTACGGATGTGTCCGGAACGTCGAAAATAGGCCAACGTGCCATTCTTCAATTTTTGGTCTCTGTTCGCCGTTGGCCGGCATTAATCGCTATTGGCCACGGTGGCAATGAAAGTGGCGACCACCATCTTGAAGAGCTCGATGAGAGGAACCCATTGATGGTGTCAATTTCACCAATCGAGGCTTTTACTGCCAGAAATCGGGCTTCAAAGATCGACGATGGCGGTGGTTGTTGGATCTCCATTTTCTGGCATTATTGCCCAAAATTGATTTGGGGCTTTTGATCTACGTGTTGTTCCGAGCATTTTGGTACCCACCTTGCAACTCAACTCCGCCGGAATAGTCAGATTCCACGCGGTGATGGCGACGAGCGAGTTTGGGCAGTGCGATCTGGTAGTTGTTGACGTGAAATGAAGCCTGGGTTTTGTTCTACTCTTCACCACAAATCCATTGGGACTGGAATCATGGTATTTGGACGTCGGACGGAGGAGATACGGCGGTTTGAAAATTCCGCCACCGATGGTCTTCGAGCGACGCGTGCGCCTTCCTCTGGCGTCGGTTCCATTGACTCGATACACCATTGGAATCAGCTCGTCGAGAGCTTTCCAATAGTACTGGCGGTGTCAAATACAGAGCTCGGATTCGATCGGTGGTTACTGTTCATCTACAGATGTTGTGGGGGAGAAAAAGAAGATAAGAAAAATTATGGAGCCCTTTTCACAATAATCCAGAATTTCGACCCTTTATACTAATTTTTTGAAAAATTTTAAGATAGGCTATACTGAGTAGTTTGGGCGTGCTGAACCCAAATATATCAGTTTTTATCTTCATCCGAGGTCGTCTCGACCAGTTTTCCGATACTGCATGGTTCCCAATCAAAAATTACTTTTTGTGTTCAAATGACTAATTTGAGCATTCTGATTCCAAATATATTAGTTTTATATCAAGAAAAGGTCATCTTGACCAATTTCTTGATATTGTGGTTAGGCCTACACTGTGTTGACATTGTGCATGCGTAACGAGACGTTTATGCGTGAAATTTCAAACACAGTCTCTCCTGACTAATTTGGACATGCTGATTTCAAATTTATCAGTTTTACGTCCATCTGAGGTCTTCTGGACTAGTTTTCAGGATCTGTATGGCCCTGTCTTGAAAAACATGTCAGGTGTCGATTGACTAATTTGGCCGTCCTGAGTCTAAATATATCAGTTTCGGGGTGAGAAAAGGTCGTCTTGACCCTCATCCCGATACTGTGTATCTCTAAAACAAAATCTATATTTTGTGCTCAATTGACCAGATTGAGCCTGCTAACTATTAATATATCAGTTTTATGCCAGATTAAGGCCGTCTTGGCCATTAACCTGACATTGTGTTTTCCACTATTAACTATTTACTATTCATTATTTTTCTATCTGACTGATTAGTCTGAGCATTCTGACTCCGATTTTGTCCGTCTCCGAGCGAGAAGAGGTCATCTAGACCACTTTTCTCGATACTGTACATCTATTAGGGCAATTATCGCTACTGTACTCAGATGAACAGTCTAACTGTACTGATGACTAGCTCATCAGTTCTGTATCATGAAATGGTCGTCTGGACCAGTTTCTTAATATTGCGTGTCTCAACGCACACTCATATAATAGTGTGGACCGATTTCACTGTCGATTGCCCCTTTCACTGCATGAACAGTAATTAAACGTTACTATACCCGTTTAATTCATTCAACTGAAAAGCACACTGTGTTTATTAACTTAATTACATCATTACATAGTAATTAAGTTTCATAATTTATGAGAGTCATTACAGTGGCTTTCGGCTCATTACACAGCCTTTTACATGGACTCTTACACAGGCGTGTGCAAGGCAACACGGGCGTGTACATTTCGGACATGGGCGTGTACTAGTTGAGACTACTCAACACGGCCATGTCTTTAAAACACATTCATCTATCCGAGCGGTATACGACCATGTACTTGACCGTGTTACACTACATGGCCATGTACACTCACACGGCTATTAACAGATACACAGTCCGAACACTCACACGGTCGTGTACCTGACTGTGTTACTTAAATTTGCACTAAAATGCATTAAATTATGTTCATTTTATTCCTTAATGACTTTTTACATGGTAAGTAGGTGCCATGAAAATAGCGGTCATTACACTGATTCTAATTTTATTAGTTTTACATCTGTCCAGGGTCGTCTGGACCAGTTTCGAGATTTGTGTGACCCACCTCAAAAAAAGTGTCAAGTACCTGATTGACTAATTTGGGCATCTTAAGTCTAAATATATAAGTTTCGAGGCAAGATAAGGTCGTCTTGACTCTCTTCTTGATACTGCATATCTCTCACACAAAAATTTTTGTTTTATACTCAATTGACCAGATTGAGCCTACTGACTGTCAATATATCCGTTTTAGGTCAAATTAAGGCCATCTTGGCCCGTAACTTGACACTGCATTTTTTACTATTCATTACTTTCTGTTCTAACTGACTAGTTTGAGCGTTTTGACTTCGATTTTGTCAGTTTCTACACGAGAAGAGGTCATCCGGACCATTTTCTCAATACCGTACCCTCACTAGGGTTTTTCATCGCTATTGTGCTTAGATGTTCAGTCTGAGCATTCTAGTGATCTGTTCACCAGTCTTGTGTTAAGAAATGGTCATCCAGACTAGTTTCCTGACACTGCGTGTCCTATACACTCATACACATAATAGGGTGGACTTAGTTCACTGTCGGTTGCCCCTTTCACTATATGACCAGCATTTGGAATGGTCAGTATTGGAGCGCTTATGGGTCTTCGTTTCAGCTCTTGAAAGCTTTGCTCACACTTGTTGGTCCACTCATACCTCTTTCCCTTCTTGGTGAGCACTGTGAATGGTACGGCTAGCCTTAAAAAACCCTTGACAAACGTCAGTAGTATCCCACTAAGCCGAGGAAGCTACGGATCTTTGTCACGTTTCTCGGAGCTGGCTATGCGCTAACTACGTCAATTTTAGTCGGGTCCACAGCTACTCCTTCCTTGGGGACTACATGGCCTAGGAAATGGACCTTCTCCAGCCAAAACTCGTACTTAGGGAACTTCGCATATCACTGATGGTCCTGTTACATGCACAAGATGATCCTTAAATGCTCTTCGTGCTCTTCCTTCGTCTTAGAGTATGTAAGTATGTCATCGATGAATATAATGACAAACTTATCTGAATAGTCTTTGAACATGCAGTTCATCAAGTTCATGAAAGCTGCTGGCGCGTTTGTCAATCCGAACGACATGAACAGAAACTCGTAATGTCTGTACCGCATTTGAAAGGCTGTTTTGGGTACATCTTCATCCCTGATTCGCAGTTGATGGTACCCTGAGCATAGATTGATCTTCGAGGACACTGCAGTGTCTCAGAGCTGATCAAATGGATCATCAACCCGTGGCAACAGATACTTGTTCTTAATAGTTATCCTATTAAACTCTCTGTAGTCGATGCACATTCTCAATGGTCCATCTTTCTTCTTCACAAATGGTACGAGTGCTCCCCAGGGTGAACAATTCTATCGAGTGAATCCCTTGCCTATTTAGTCCTTTAGTTGGGCTTGGAGCTCTTTTAGCTTTGCAGGGCCCATTTTGTATGGGGCCTTAGAGATGGGGGCTGATTCTTGTAAATGTTTAGTCTCGAATGAGATCTCGCGCTCTGACGAGAGTTCTAGAAGACCTTCTGGAAATATCTCTATGAATTCCTTGACTATCGGCACGTTCTCGGGTCCTATCTCCATTCCTCGTGTCTTATCTACTACGTATGCTAGGAGGTCCATGCATCCACTGGATAGCATCTCACGAGCCTTCACTACTGATATCATCGTCTTTGGTTGCTCTGGCGATAAACCCTTATAGATGAACTTTTCACATCTGATTGGTTCGAAAATGATTTTTCGCCTTCAACAGTCGATGACGACGTTGTATCCTAGCTTTCTAGTGGAATCTGATGATGTAACGAATGGGTGGCTCCAGAATCAAATAGAACTAACACATCAAAGTTGGTGACAAAAAGCTGGCCCGTCACTACCGTAGAAGTTCCAGCTTTAGGTTCACTCCTCGTGTAAGCATAGATTCTCCCTTAGTTGTTTGGAGCTTCCAGTCTGCCTTGTGTGATCGAAGTGCCTTCGATCCTGGTCTGGATAGCATGAAGTTGATTATATTCCCAGTGTGGGGTTAATTTTGTCAGCTTTGTGGGTTTGAGTGGCAGTTTTTGGCATAGTGGCCTTCCTTGCCATAGATGAAACAACCACTTACTCTCTGCTTGCATTCTCCTGGGTGCCTCTTTCCACATTTCATGCATGTCGGGTATTGGCTGACATTTCCTTCCTCGTCATTTCTCTTCTGGGGGAAATTCTCCTGTGAATCTTGGTTGCCCTGATTCTCCTTTTCTCTTATTATTGTTATGGGAATACCTGCTATTATGGCCGGTCCCCACGTTCTGCCCTTTGTGTTGTGACTCGAGGTTCTGCTTCCCCTGATTCTGCTCGGCTTGCGTTTTCTCCTCCTTTCGTGCCTTAAAATGATGAGCCTTTCACTCCTTATCCTGAGCCAACCAGTACTCGGCTCGGATAGCCCTACTGACATATTCTGCTGTTGTCGCTGGTTCGTGGCTTCCACTACAGACCTGAACTTCGATGTCCGTTCTGAACATCTTCAGCATTCGTCTGACTCTCTCCTTTTAGTCGGTACCAAATCTGGGCAAAGTTGAGCCAGCTGCTCAAACTTCCTGATTGCTTCCATGACAGTCATGCTACCTTGGCGTAGGTTGTTGAACTCGTCTTGCTACACTGCTAGTGCTTCCTCGTTGAAGTACATCTCCTTAAATTCCTCAATGAAGTCATTTCAGCTCATCTCTCTAATGTTCCTCTTAATGGTTACTATCTTCCACCACTAACGCGCCTCATTGCGCAGGGTAAAGGATGCGCACATCACTTTCTTTCTATCTGTAAGCCCTATAAAATCCAAGATTACTTAGATATCTGTTAGCCAGTCATCGACCTCTATAGGGTTGGTGGTTCCTTTGAATTCTAACACTTTCACGCACCGAAATCTCTCATACAAGTCGCCTTCCCTAGGGGTTGGCGGAAAAACAATGGCTGCTTCGAGAGCAGCCGTTGCTAAAGGTGCTACTGCCACCTGGGCTGGAGGAGCTACTTATTTTCTCATAGTTTCTGGGACTGTTGGAGCCTCTTGTGCTGGCATCTCTGCTGACTGTGGTGCCTGGGGTTGCTGGCCCAGCCGTTCCCTAAGCTGGTTTAGCTCCCATTGCTGATTCTCCATCATCTCTCCCATGGCTGTGATCTATGCTATCAACTCATCCTCTAGGGATGCTGGGTTTGACTAAGCTCTCGTTCTTGCCAGGTTTTCCTTGTAACCCTATTGTACAGCGGGAAAGGAAAAATATATGTCTATTAAATTCTGTACTTGGGACTCGTATCACATATCATTTTCTTTCTTACTTAACAATCTTACTTAAACATTATAGATATAAATATACGTATTATATCCATCATAATTTCTCTTATACTGTGAAGTTCAATACAATTGCCGTATTGTATTGGAACATCATCTGAGTGTTAAGATTTGTCTTGCACTCTCTATCATACCATACTCACACTGTGAAAAAATTATATCTGGCTCTTTGGGAAAAACTTTACTGCTTATCTCATAATATATATCACAAAATATATATACATATATTCACGATTCTAGTTCAATGGGAGTGACACACACTTCCCTTATACGATCCCAACAAGTACATTATGCGACAACTGACAGGGGAGAGCTACTGCTTCCCTCTATGCATTTACATAACTAACATTCCTGCATAAGGGTTATTACTACTGGAAGGACAATCCTGATTCAGTATCAGGCATCTCCTCATCGTCACTCTCGCCGAGTGGGAACTCCTTTGGGTTCTCCTCTTATTCTCAGTTGAAACTGACCTTGTCATCGCTGGCTATGATGACTTGGGGTTTATACATCCCCATCTATTCGTCATTACTAAAGTGGTCGGGGATCTTCTCTCCCTCATCGTTGGGATGGGCATCGGAAAGAGCCTCATCATCATCCTCTTCCATGGGGTATTTGGGAGACATATGGGTTGGTTCGGGGTTCTCCATTGGTTCCCTATTGCCCTCGTGTACTTCTGGTTAGTGCTCGGCTATGAACTCTTCATCGGTCAGTTGGGGTGCCGGGTCTACCGGGTTACCCTCCATTATTGCGGCTGCTACAATGCCTTAGGCTTGTGCAGGGTTCCCGGGGTTGAGTACTTTTCTCTCGGCATTCACTATCTCCTAGATAAGGCTTACTACTCCTTCTGCTTGATCGCTCTTCTAATTTTGTTTGGCAAGGTCTCTTTCTCTCTTTTGGTCTTCTTCTGCCTTGTTCCACTTTTGCCTCAACGTGAATTGTAGAAGTCCATATCAGTTTCTCATTGCGCACAACATATGTTAGAACTGTATTACCGGACATCAACTGCAGTCTTTCAGTCCGATGAACAAATTCTCGTATATCCATAACTCTAGGGAACGTAGGCTATTTCACTCCCCGCTTGCCCATAGAGAAAAACTGGGGCTGATGCTGGACTCCTCTCAGAGATTGGCTCGATCATGGTATGGCGACACTTGATGCAGTTAAGAGCTCATCCTGGTCATAAGGATCCCGATACACACGAGAGTATCTTCCTGAGAGATATCAACAGCCAACATGACTCAGTTATCTAGATCAACGGCGTACAATCGGGGAATCACTCTGATAACATGAAACCAGTCCTGACATTCTTATGGAGTGCAGGAATACTATTTGTCTCTCGAAACTTAGTGGACAACTAGCCCTGAAGATCGGTACAACTCGGGCAGCAATCCATGTTCTTTCTCTGAGCAGTTCTCTAGCACTACACGGTCGTGATTTTTTGTATAATGATCTTAGCATCTCTTCATCTTATTCTCGCCATCACAGATTTCATCGTCTCATTACTATAAAATGTTATCGTCAATAGATAAACATTTACCGACTAAAAATAAAACTTACTTGGATAGATGAGGTAGGCATGTGGCGATGTGAGGTAGGATGGTAAGAAACCACTCTGATACCAACTGTGGTACCCCATGCCTTTAACGGCCCGGACCGTCACTAAAAACTGCTATTACTTGTACTTTTAACTTTTGCTTTAAAGCTGATGCTTGAACTCACTTAATTTGATATTATAAATTTAGTGGATTTTTTTTTATACGCATACGTATTTACTATTCATGTATGTATACTTTTAAAATATAGAATTTGAAAAACATAAGGATTTCAATTATACATACACACTTATATACTTGTTTATCTGATTATTATTCACCATATACTATTTAAATATACTATTCATACATATACTGTTTACTGCTCCAAAATATCGTTTAACCTTTACTATTCAAAATACTATTTTACTGTCACCATTCAAAATACTATTTACTTATACTGTGTGGAAGAATACTTGCGGTGTATTCATAACTTCATTCTCACATCCACCTCCGCCGCCATCATCGCCCCTTGATGTTTACGCTAAAGGACGCTTACCTACAGCATGAACACACTCGGTGAGCTTTACACCCAGTAAGTACAACATGTTTACTGCAAAACATGTTTAAACATACACATACTTAAAATCATGTGAGCACACCAGTCATCACAAATACCATATAATATATCATATATCATAGCATCATTTATTACATCATAGAATACATCATCACGTATTGAATGCATAACATAGCATACCTTATACTGAATGCATCTTATGGAGACTAGAAGCATAAGGAACTAATGCATACAGTGATCAATGCATGATCCGGTTATGTTCATTTATGCTTCAACATCTTCTTTTTCTTTATCTTGTCTACTCTGGGCCCCTGTGTCAGTACCAAGTACGCACAGACCAACGGTAAAGCCGAGGTCACTAAATAGGCTGGAGGACCATCAACGGATGCTCAACTCTCTACCTTCTCTTACTTTAACTCTGAAAACCCTTTCAATGGAAAGAGCCAGTACGACACGCCTATTAAATTCCATCTTGCTTATCTGTTCTAGCCATGTACTTTTCTAAGCTATCCCAAGGCCTACGCGGCAGGGACGTATGGCTTCTATCTTGTTCTTTCATCAATCTACTCGATTGTGAAACTATATTCTCTTATGTATGCTGTGTAGCATCGTGTACATGATACATACTTAAAATACTGGAAAACCATCATTTAAATTCATTTTATTCATGTTATAGGCGGAGTTGTACTTACCTGTCATCGGACAGTTTATACTCTCACCTTCATCACAATACAGGTACCTCCCTATAATCATAACGCAATTCGTTAACATTCACTCTTAGGTCACTGTGGTCATTAGTGACCAAAAACTTTATCGTTATGTGGTACCGATCCTTATCGGTACTAATTGCCCTCTTCTTAAGAATTTGATTTTCTAATTTTTAATCATGGTTAATTAATTTATTTACGCAATAAATTAATTAATGTCGCTCTTAGGTCACTCCATCGTTGTATGGTACCGATGCCTATCGGTAACCAACTGCTCTGCTTTGGGAATTTTGATATCTAATTTCTAATCGTGCTTGATTAATTTGTCTACTTGACAAATTAGTCAATGTCTCTCACTATCCCGTTTAGACTCGGTCCTTGACTGGCTAACCGACCAGTCAACTGACCGGATACCTCGTGTATTGACCATTTAGCCTATGGGGTTACCTTTACCGATTTAACCACTCCAAATTTTATGCTTAGCTCACACCTGTTCCTCGGGTGGTACTATTTTGACATGGGGGTCGTTTTCTTACATTTCGAGATTTTTAATTAGGCGATTCACTAATTCTCAAAACGTCCGTCCTTCTTTCTCAGACCTAGGTCATCGAGGGGGGCTCGGGTTTCCATCCCTATCACATTTTCACCCCTCATTTCCTAAAATACCCCTTTGTGCCGTTTTAGAAATTTTGGCAGCATTTCCGCTTAATTTTTGGGTTCTCGGTGTTTAGGAAATGCCTCATAACTGTCTACCCTATTCTAACCTACCACGTACTAAACTAGAGGCCTAATTTTTACGTAAAAGCTCAGCTTTTTACGTAAAAGTATTCACATTTTCTCACATTCTCTTTTTCGATATTTCATCCCTTTTTCTTACAATTCCTTATGTCAGTAAACCATAATTAATGCATAATTATTCCAATAATAAAATGAAGAATCAAGGGATTAAAACCACTACCAAAATCGTTCTCGTCGACGGTCGAACTAACCATTCGATCTCGAACGCACAATCTTTGAATCGGCGTTCTTCACTTTTGATACTCTGGTTTGCAAATCCGATGCCGCGAATGTGTCCGGAACGTCGAAAATAAGCCAACGGGCCATTCTTCAATTTTTGGTCTCCGGTCGCTGTTGACCACGGCGATGATGGAAGTGGCGACCACCATCTAGAAGAGCTCGACGAGAGGAACCCATTGGTGGTGTCAATTTCACCAATCGACGCTCCTATTGCCAGAAATCGGGCTTCGAAGATCGACAACAACGGCAGCGGTGGTTGGATCTCTGTTTTCCGGCGTTGTTGTCCTAAATTGATTTGGGGCTTTTGATCTACGTGTTGTTCTGAGCATTTTGGTACCCACCTTGCAACTCAACTCTGCTGGAATAGTCAGATTCCATGGCGGCGATGGCGATGGTGACGAGTAAGTTTGGGCAGTGCGATCTAGTGGCTGTTGACTTGAAATGAAGCCTGGGTTTTGTTCTACTCTTCACCACGAATCCATTGGGAGCGGAATCGTGGTATTTGGACATCGGACAGCGGAGATACGGCGGTTTGAAAATTCCACCACTGACGGTCTTCGAGCGGCGCGTGCGCCTTCCTCCGGTGTCGATTCCGTCGACTCGGCACACCATTGGAATCAACTCGTCGAGAGCTTTCTAATAGTACCGGCGGTGTACAAAATAGAGGTCGGATTCGATCGGTAGTTACTGTTCATCTACGGATGTTGTGGGGGAGAAAAAAAAGATAAGAAAAATTATGGGACCCTTTTCACAATAATCCAGAATTTCGCCCCTTTATACTAATTTTTTGAAAAATTTTAAGATAGGCTATACTGACTAATTTGGGCTTGCTGAACCCAAATATATTAGTTTTATCTTCATCCGAGGTCATCTCGACCAGTTTTCCGATACTGCATGGTTCCCGATCAAAAATTACTTTTTGTGCTCAAATGACTAATTTGAACATTCTAATTCCAAATATATCAGTTTTGTATCAAGAAAAGGTCATCTTGACCAATTTCTTGATACTGTGGTTAGGCCTACATTGTGTTGACATTGTGCACATATAATGAAGCATTTTCACGTGAAATTTCAAACACAGTCTCTCCTGACTAATTTGGACGTGCTGATTTCAAATTTATCAGTTTTACGTCCATCTGAGGTCTTTTGGACCAGTTTTCAGGATCTGTATGACCCCGTCTCGAAAAATGTGTTAGGTGCCCGATTGACTAATTTGGGCTTCCTGAGTCTAAATATATCAGTTTCGAGACGAGAAAAGGTCGTCTTGACCTTCATCCTGATACTGCATATCTCTCAATCTACATTTTGTGCTCAATTGACCAAATTGAGCCTGCTAACTATTAATATATCAGTTTTATGCCAGATTAAGACCGTCTTGCCCATTAACCTGACACTGCATTTTCCACTATTCACTATTTACTATTTACTATTTACTATTTTCTGTCTGATTGACTAGTCTGAGCGTTCTGACTCCGATTTTGTCAATCTCCCAGCGAGAAGAGGTCATTTAGACCACTTTTCTCGATACTGCACACTATTAGGGCAATTATCGCTGCTGTGCTCAGATGACCAGTCTAAGTGTACTGATGACTAGCTCATCAGTTCTGTATTATGAAATGGTCGTCTGGACCGATTTCTTAATATTACGCGTCTCAACGCACACTCACATAATAGTGTGGACCGATTTCACTGTCGATTGCCCCTTTCACTGCATGAACAGTAATTAAACGTTACTATACCCGTTTAATTCATTCAACTGAAAAGCACACTGTGTTTATTAACTAAATTACATCATTACATAATAATTAAGTTTCATAATTCATGAGAGTCATTACAGCGGCTCTCGGCTCATTACACAGCCCTTTACATGGACTCTTACACGGGCGTGTGCAAGGTAACACGGGCGTGTACATTTCGGACATGAGCATGTACTAGTTGAGACTACTTAACACGGCCATGTCTTTGAAACACATTCATCTATCCGAGCGGTATACAACCGTGTACTTGATCATGTTACACTACATAGCCATGTACACTCACACGGCTACTAACAGATACACAGTCCGAATGGCACACGGTCACTCACACGGCCGTGTACCTGACTGTGTTACTTAAATTTGCACTAAAATGCATTAAATTATGTTCATTTTATTCCTTAATGACTTATTACATAGTAAGTAGGTGCCATGAAAATGGCGGTCATTACACTGATTCTAATTTTATTAGTTTTACATCTGTCCGGGGTCGTCTGGACCAGTTTCAGGATCTGTGTGACCCACCTCAAAAAACGTGTCAGGTACCCGATTGACTAATTTGGGCATCTTGAGTCTAAATATGTCAGTTTCGGGGTGAGATAAGGTCGTCTTGACCCTCTTCCCGATACTGCATATCTCTCACACAAAAATTTTTGTTTTATACTCAATTGACCAGATTGAGCCTACTGACTGTCAATATATCCGTTTTAGGTCAAGTTAAGGCCGTCTTGGCCCGTAACTTGACATTGCATTTTTACTATTCATTACTTTCTGTTCTAACTGACTAGTTTGAGTGTTTTGACTTCGATCTTATCAGTTTCTAGACGAGAGGAGGTCATCCAGACCATTTTCTCAATACCGTACCCTCACTAGGGTTTTTCATCGCTATTGTGCTCAGATGTTCAGTCCGAGCGTTCTGGTGATCTGTTCGCCAGTCTTGTGTTAAGAAATGGTCGTCCAGACTAATTTCCTGACACTGCGTGTCCTATACACTCATACACATAATAGGGTGGACCGAGTTCACTGTCGGTCGCCCCTTTCACTGCATGAATAGTACTTAAACAGTACCGTACCTGTTTAATCTATTCGACTAGAAAATATACTGTATTTTCTAACTTAATTACTCATTACATAGCAGTTAGGTTTCATACATTTTGAAAGTCTGTTTGGTGGCTCTCTGCCCAAAACACGGCTTCTAACACAGGTGCTAACACAGGCGTGTATTTTCCGAACACGGGTGTGTACTAGTTGAGCTTGCTCAAAACAGCCATGTCCTGAAACACGTTCACAATTCTGAGCGGTACAAGGCCATTTACATGGCCATGTACCTGACCGTGTCACACTACACGGCCATGTACTCTCACACGGCTTCTCACACTTATACAGTCCAATCGGTACACGGCCTCTTACATAGTTGTGTACCTGACCGTATTCCTCGAATTTGCACTAAAAGGCATCAAACTAACCCAAATTCATTTCTCAATTTCTCATTATATAGAATTTAGGTTACATGAGTATGGGGGTCCTTACATTGCTGGAGTCAACTTTATTTATATCCAATTGGTCTCTTTACTAACTCCACATAATTCCTTAATGAATGGTAATTAATCGAGATATTTTTTATGCCTTGTTATTCTTGGACTTAGTGAAGAGAAATTCCGGATCACCTTTCCACAGGTGTAGGTGTTTTTCTTGCTAAGGGTAGAATAAGAATTTTGTTTCATTTAATTAACTAGATAAATATTGAATTTGTATAAATATATATTTGGAAGATAGGATTTGAAATTTAAGTTGATTGGTTTTATTTTTTAAGATAAATATGAGATTGATTTAAATTTAAAATATATGGATAAATTAATTATTTGATTAATTTAATTAAATATCTACATAATCTTATTTAAATAAATGTTTTGAATTAAATATGGAGATTATTTTATTTGAATTTGAATTGAAATAAAATCTTGTCCTTATGTGCTTATGGTATGTGCATTTTTTGAGGATAAGGCATGGAAAAAGTTTTTCTCCTTATTTTATTTTATTTGGATAATTATTACATTATTGTTTAATTCAAATAAAGTTGTTATGATTTTATTTTGAATTTAAACTGGATTTATAAAATATTATCTATACAAATAAAATCACAAGATAAATGAACATTGAAATTTGAATCAAATTATGGGTCTCCTTGTGGCGGCCGCCCTTCGTGGAGGCCGAACAGCACTATCACGGTCGAGCTCTAAGCCAATTGCGACAGCCTGCCACCTCATGGGTCATCAGCAACTTACTTTTAATGTACTTTCTTTGTTTAACACACTTATTTTAACTTCCATTTTAAAGTGAAAATAGGAAATAAATTTTTTTTTCCTAAAAAACTAAACTTTAAAAATTGGATCATTGTAAAACATTTATTAGAGTAAATATTTTACATCGTCGTATCCTAATTTACATCATATAATGCATTTCAACATCTATTTAAAAACTGCTCAGTAGAAGACTTGTAGCAGAACCATAACCCTCACCCAGTCCCTTGGCACATGCAGATCCCGCCCATCATCAATCAACTCGTCTATTGGCATGCAGGTCGCTTACCTGTAACATGAACAAACTCGTGAACTAATTACTCAGTAAGTTTAAACATTCATACATGACTTATAAATACTCGTACTATATAGCATAGAGCATTAACATAACATACAACATACATTGCTTAAAATTCATACTTAACATACTTTAACATTGTGAACATACTTAATGCATGTAATAACCCCCATATTCATGGAACCTAAATTACTATGTAATAAGTAATTAAGGAATGAATTTGGAGTATTTTGAAGCATTTTTGGTGCACTTTTGAAGAACACGATCAGGTACACGGCCGTGTAAGTGGCCGTGTACCACTCGGACTGTGTACGCGTAAGAAGCCGTGTGAGTGTACATGGCTATGTAAGTGAACACGGTCAGGTACACGGCCATGTAAGTGGCTGTGTACTGCTCAGGTTGTTAAACGTGTGAAAGGCCGTGTTTCAGGAAACGGACGTGTTAACCAATCTCAACTGGAGTACACCCGTGTTCGAAAACACATGCCTGTGTTGTAGGATATGCGCCCGTGTAAGAGCCCGTGTAAGAGCCGTGTCAAGGGCTGTGTTCAAGAAGCTGGGTGTGTTGAGCAATCTCGACTGGAACACACCTGTGTCTGGAGTATACACGCTTGTGTTGCATGGTACACGCCCATGTAAGTGCCTGTGTTGAAGGCCGTGTATTGAGCTGTGAGCTGAATTTTGAACTACAAAAAGAGCAAAATTTGCCACTTGAAGCAGAGAGCCGTTGTAACAACCCTCATGCCCCTGAAAACCTAAAATACTATGTAATTAGTAATTAAGTTAATGAATACAGTATAAATTACCAGTTTGAATAAATTAAATGGGTATAGAAATGTTTAATTTCTATTCATGCAGTGAAAGGTGCAATCGAAAGTGAAATCGGTTCACCTTAATGCATAGGGTATGCATGTAAGACACGCAGTATCAAGAAACCGATCCAGGTGACCATTTCTTGACAACAGAACTGATGAGCTAGTCATCAGTACGCTCATACTGATTATTTAAGCACGACAATAAAATTTTTGCCTGATAAGTATACAGTATCGAGAAAATGGTCGAGATGACATTTCCTCGACATAATACTGTTATATTTAGACTCAATATGCTCGCATTAATCAATTGAGCGTAAAACACGTTTTTCGAGATAGGGTCACATAGATCCTAAAAACTGGTCCAGACGACCTTAGATGGACGTAAAACTGATAAAGTTGAAATCAGCACGTCCAAATTAGTCAGGTTAGACTGTGTTTGCAATTTCGCACGTAACAGCCTCGTTATGCATGCATAGTGTCAACACAGTGTAGGCACAACCACAATATAGAAAATAAACAGTAAAATAGACATAGAATGGGCTCATAAGCATCACAACCCAACCAGGAATGAACGGTGTAAAAATCAGATTAATAAAATCTAATTTTAGCTAAAATCTAGAACACTGTCGAAAAAAGACCGAACACCATCAAAGGAAATTAGACTACAAAGAGAAGTTGTTACAGATGATTTTCCCCCTTAGAAATCTATGTATCTTAGCTGGAAAAGTAGCAAAATTCAGCTGCAAAGTAGCCAAAAGTTGCCATTAAAATATTGCTTAGCCTTATGACACGTGGGATTAAAATATTCAAAAGTGCAAGACAAGCACATGCACCTTTTGGCCTTGCATTTAAGGCAATTTAACCCCAAATTACAACAGCCCACCCTCGGTTTTTAAGGGCTGCCAATAGAAAAATTTTTTTCCCCTTGAGCTTGGTTAATTAGCTTAATTAAGTGAGTCTTAGGTTGATTAATTTTGGTTAGATTTGCCTATAAAAGGATGTGCTTGGCTTAGGGTATCACTTTTTCCTTTTGCACACACAAGAGAACATAACTTTTTCTTCAGAAAATCTGACCCCTTTCCATAGCCCCAAACACTCAAAAATCACACTAAATCTTCACTAAAAGTTAGCCACAACCAAGCTTGTGTTGGAACCATTTTCTCAAGCCATTTCGAGGTTGTTTCTTTGATAAGGTCCTAGAACCAATCTTTGTGGTTTTGTTGAATTTTCTTTAGCTTGATAGTGAGAAGAAAATTGTGTTTCTTTTAGCCAAAGGCCGACCCCTTTTTGTTCACCTAGGACCACACGGATTTTGGTCACCCTTGATTTGGATTGTGCTAGATCAAGCACACTAAGGTAAAACACCGAAAATCCTCTTTTATGGTTAGTTCATTTAAGTTTGATATCGAGAAATTTATGTATATTTATTTGAGCCATGGGTTGTAATAATCTTTATTTTGAGCCCTTAGCTTTTTGGATATGTATTTTATGGTTGTGTGTTTGAGCTTTAAGATTTTATGGATGGATGTGTGAATAGATGTTTTAGGGTTGGTTGAGAACCAACCTGTCCCTAGTTTTTAGGCCACGGGTTTCACCATTTTCGACCATGTTATGGTCTAATTTTTAGAATTTGTAAAACATGAAGTTTTAAAGAAATTTTGTTACGGTCATTTTTGGGTCAAATAGCCTTTGGCCAAAAATGACTCTAAGATAGGATTTCGAGGCAGTATTTAACTGAAGTTCAAAACTGGGACTGAAATCCTGAGCAACAGGAATAGTCTTGGATTTTTACAAAAATGACCAATTTAGAGTCTGAACCGGATCTCAGACTCAACGTGAAAGTTTTAGATCTCGTCAAAACCTTTAAGATGACCTATGCAAGTTTTAAAAATTTGGTCGTTTTGGCCCCCAAACAGAGCAGTATTAAAACAAGCATAAAACTAGAACGTGTCTAAAACTGGGCATGAACTTAGCTATAGGTTTTGAGTGTTTCAGACCCGTTAGAGATTAAACCAAGCTCGGGGATGAACATGAGAGTTGTTCATCTCGTCGAGGACTAAAAGCTTCATGTTTTCCAAATTCATAAATTAAATCATTTTGAACAAGTTTCAAAACAGTTTCGGTAAAATGGTTCAAGAACCACTTTTAAATATAAACACCAAAATGTGCTCTTTCCCTTTTAAAATGGAAAAATGGTTTTGATAAAACACCCCCACCTTCTAATGGGGTGATAAGGGGCCAAGTAGGCTACATAGTCATCGATGCATGAGGTAACTGGTCAGTTGACTAGTCAGTTAACGAGTCAAGGGCCGAGTTTGAACGAGATAGTGAGTAACGATGATTCATTTGTCAAGTAGACAAAGCAATCTTGCAAGATTAGAAATTAGATACCAAATTCCCAAAATAAGAGCAGTTGGGTACCGATGGGCATCAGTACCATACAACAATAGAATTTATAGTCACTAACGATCATAGTGACTTAAGAACAGAGTTTAACAAGGATGTGTTATGATTACAGGTCGCTACTTGTAATTTTCAACGGAGGTGAGGTACCAATTGTCAGCTGACATGTAAGTATAACTCTGCCTACAGCATGAGCAAAAATGAGTTTAAAGTGTTGTTTTTACACTATGTTAAGTATGCAAACCGTGCACAGTTGTTGCATAGCATATTATAAGAGCATATAGTTTCATAATCATGTAGAATTATGAAAGCATGATTTAGATGCCATACATCCCCATCACGTAAGATTAGGGGATAGCCTAGTAAAGCATATGGCTTGATCAGATAAACGATTGGGTAATTAATAAGCGTGTCGTACCGGCCTCTTCCACTTGAAGAGGTATTCAGCTTAAGTATGATGAGCCTATGCCAATGTCTCTTAATACATAACGGGTGCAAGGCCCACAATTGCAAGGCTCACTATGATCATAGACATTTCCAATGATCGGCGTGCAATTCGGTATTGACACATGGGCCCTCAGCAAAGATAAGAAATGATAATGAATAATGAAGCATAATATGAGCATAATTGGTTCATGCAGTTTTCGCGATATGCCTTAGCTATAGTCACAGTATGCTTCCAGCTATAGTTGATATGCATTAAATTATATGATGTTTTCTATTATGCATTCAGTTATGTGATGTTTTAGATATGTATTTAGTTATGTGTGATGCTTTGGTATTGCATCCAATATGTGGAATGTTTCAGTGCATGGTACATGTTATGTATACATGGCATGCCTATACGCTTTAAGTATGACTTGTGTTTAAACATGTTTTGCGAAAGACATGTTGTACTTACTGGGCGTAAAGCTCACAGTATGTGTTCATGCTATAGTTAAGCCTTTTGTAGTCTAGACTCCGATAGATGGTGACGGCGGCAGAGGCGGATGTGAGGGTGAGGTTATGGATACCACCGCAAGTGTTGACTTCCACACAGTATTGAACAAACATTTTATTTTTATAGTAACCAGATAAATAATTTCACAAGCATGTATATATGGTTAAACTTCAGTTGCTTTAAGATCTTTGGTTTTGTAAAGTATATGTATGCATGTAAATAGTAGTACGTACATATATATATAAAATATCTCTAAAATTATGGTATCAAAGTAGGTAAGTTTAAATCATAGTTTCAAGCAAGATACGTATCAGTAGTTTTAAGTGACGGTCTGGGCCACTCAGGGCATGAGACGTCACAGTTGGTATCAGAGCAGTATCTTACCACCCTACCTCACATCGCTGCATGCCAGTCTTATCTGCACCAGTAGACCCCCGCCAAGTATCCGAAGATCGACAGGCGAGCATGACTTTCACTGCCATGCAACCAGATCGATACGATGGTCGCCACTCGCACAAGCTCCCATTCTGGATCCACCGTATGGAGGTTATTTTCTGAGCCTTCCATATCCCACCTCACCTACAGGTGGATTTGGCAAGTAGTAGGCTGGAGGGACTAGCAATGGCTTGGTGGGATGAATGATGTAGGAACGGGAATCCAATGATGCACTGGGCTGAGTTCTGCTGAGAGACAGGGATATCTGGAAAGACATGCACGAGAAGCGATACGATGTCCTCTCTGGGATGTGGGATGCCTACGAGGGGGAGGCCATAACGCATTACTGTTAGAGATTCATGGATGTGATGTTACCCCACATCCCTTTGAATTTACCTTTTACGGAGATAGACGCTCTTTTATAGAGAGGAGTTTTGTGGTATGTAAGGGATCTCATCTGCTACCCTCTGCATCACAAGGACTTGAGGTGCCTTATCCAGGAGATAGTTGATGCTGAGAGGAAAGTGGTCAATCCTGGAAACCCCGACCAGTCCAAGATGTCGCGGTAGCTATCAATATGGAGGGTAACTTGGTAGACCCCGCACACCAGCTGGCCAACGAAGATCTCATGGCTGAGCATCAGTTGGAAGTGCTAGGGGACGATGAGGAACTAATGGAAGACTTTGAACCAGCCCTTCCGTCTCTCGAACACCCCTTAGAAGTGGACGGTAACTAGGATGATGACAAGGATCTTCCCGACACCCATCCTGAGGATGAGGAGATGGGTAATGATGAAGGAGAGGAGATCCTCAACCACTTCAGTGATGACGAGTGGATGGAGATGTACGAGCCTCAAGTCATTGTAGTTAGGGATGACAAGGTCAGTTTCAGCTAGGGAGATGAAGATGGGGACCCAAAGGAGTTCCCCTTCGACGAGGGCAATAATGAGGATATCTCTGATGCCGAGTCGGGCTTATCTTCGGAGTAGCAGCAACTATATTAGCAGGATTTCTTAGCCATGTGTATGTATGAGGGGAAGCAGTAGCTTTTCCCACTAGACTTAGCTCAATGTACACATTTTTGGGATTGTATACTAGGAAGTGTGTGTCACTCCTACCAGACTAAAGGTTTTGTACATATTTTTTTGAATATATTATGAAAAGCAGCATAGTTTCGTCCAAGGGCCAAGATATGATTTTTCCACAATATGACCGTAGTGGGACAGAAAGTGCAGGATGAGTCCTGGCACTCAGATGATGTTTCAATGCGATATGGAAAATTGCATTGAACATCACAGTATAAAAAAAAAAAAAAGAAAGATATAATATGTATACTTATATCTATGATAGTTGAGTAAGTAAGAAAATGATATGTGACATGATTTCCAAGTATGGAAATAAAAGACTCATATTTTCCTTTCCCGTTGTGTGATAGGGTTACATAGGAAAGCATGGCAAGAAAATAGGCACAGACATACCAAGCATCCCGAGAGGATGAACAGATGGCACAGCTCGTAGCTATGTGAGAAATGATGGAAAATCAGCAGCATTACCTAGACAAGCTCAGGATGAATAGAAAATGCTAGGCTGACAGAACCAGGCACTGCATACAGCTAAGGTGCCAGCCCAAGAGGCTCCAGTAGCCCCAGAAACCCCTGTAGGAAATAAATCGGTAAAAACATATCAAAGTGACGTATGTAGGAAAATAAATCGGTAAAAACGTATCAGAGTGGCGCAGCGGAACAATAAAAAATTTTAGATCGTTAAATATCTCATGATGCCATATACAATAAACCAACAACAATTAAAACTCATACCTCAAGGACGCCAATATGCAGGAGGAGAATGACCGGAGGCTTCAACCAACTAGCCTTCTCTACTATTCTCCAATTCTCGAATGGTTGAGTGTGTGGGCACTCTGAACCTCGATCGGTATGCTAGCACTGCTAGTCTTCTTCCGACCACACAGATCTCTAAAGAACTTTATTGTCACGGTGGGCTGTGCAACAATAAGCCTGCTCACCTGAGAGTCTGTGGTATGAGAGAACTGGAGTGGCAGGACCTCTATTTATAGGCCTGCATGAGGTGATTCTCTGAATTTGAATTGGATTAGGAGAAGATATTCTCCCTTATCCATAACCATAAAATCTGAATTTTCCAAGAGAAAATCCCAACAATAAAATTCGACCATTTAGGATAAATCTAATCTAAATCTAAACAAGATTTTACTAGAATTTTATCTCCCTTTTTCAACCAAAAAATCTGAAAATTCCAAGGAGAAAATCTCCTAAAAAATTTGGCCACTTTTAGGATAAGGGAGAATCAAAATTCCACTAGGATTTTCAAGCTTGAATCTTATCTCATCCTTATCCAAAATAACCGAATTTTCCTAGGAGATATTCTCCAAAATTCAACTGGGATCGAAACTTGAATTTTTCCCTTGAACCTTATCCACAAAAACCGAAATTCCATTGAGGATAATCCTCAAAATTTCATCCATTATTAGTTAGGATTTGGATTCAAAATTCAAGTAGGATTCTAACAAGATTATCCTCTCCAAATCCAACTCAAATTCGAATTTCAAACCTTGTGGGTTTACCACAACAAATTCGAATCCCACTTGGACTGTGATTCAAAATTTGAATTTCAAATTTCAAATTCGAATTTCAAATTCAAATTTCAAATTCAAATTTCAAATTCAAATTCCAAATTTCAAATTTCAAATTTCAAAATTCAAAATTCAAATTTCAAAATTCAAATTTCAAAATCCACAAAATAGTTGTGTTTCAAATTCTTGTTCTCATGGATAATTTTCTACAACTCCAATCCAATCTTAAATAAAATCATGGCAACTTTATTTGGAGTTCGAATAATTGTGTACTCTATTATCCAAAACAAAATCTGAATCCAACCGGAGAGAATCTTGTCTACCATCCTAATCCTATGTCATCACCATCCATGCATAATAAACCAGCCAATAGCATACACAAATCAATTTGCCAAACGTTAAGGAATTATGTGGAGCTAGTAGAGGGACTGATTGGACATATATAATCGGGCTCCCGCAAATCCATATGATCATCATTCTTTTACCGAGCAACTCAATCATATGATCACTAATTTCAGAGTCATACTACTATAAACCTGAAACTAAACTCCCAATTATATACTGTATTACGTAAGCCTGTGACAAGCTATCGTCCAATGACCTTGTCATGTATGCAGAACCCTCATATGATATCCATGATCAGCCTTAGGCCAAAGTCCGTTTAATCCTACTGATCAGGCTATCTTAAAGTTCCATTATACTATCGAATAAAGAAAATGATTATTCACCGTAACTGAATAAGAAGTCATCCGCCCAGCAGACGACCCAAGGCCTTGTCCATTTTCACATTCAGTATAATGCCTTTAAGAGGATACCCTTAACTCCTCATTAGAGCTATGATTCTGATATCTGTAAACGAACCCTTCATCGTATACAAGTCATGCACTCAACGAACCGGTCTATAAGCTTACTACCTCTGAGACGCTTTAGCCATTGGAACATCAAAGTACACAAGTCATATACATGAAGCTGTCCTTTTACTCAGGATTAAGGTTACGGCATAATGAACGTCAAAAGCAGATCGATCCACTCAAAGTGGACTTCGTAGGTCAATCACGCTTTAGTCCCGGTCTAATATGTCACCACCAAGCAACATATCTATGTCTCTACTTGGGAGTCCAGCTCCAGACAGTCAAGACAAACCGTCCTCTCCAAGGCTTTAGATAACATAATAGTCTTAACATCAGTTAGATGCTCGGTCTAACCCCATAGACTATAGACCATAGTTTAGACCGCTAACTTTAGAACATTGTCTTCTCGCATACAAAATTCCATTGCATGCAATGTTCTAACAGTTTAACACAAGCAGTCAGGGAGCCATATTTGCTTACATTTACTTTAACATGTAAATAAGACGAGGACATATAGCAATGTAATGAATAGCCTCTATATATAATTTTTATTATCCAGTTCAAAATAAATGCATCAAAATGTCTCTAATGCTTAGGGCATTTCCTAACAATCTCCCACTTGCCCTAAGCCAGTAGATGTGCCATGTTACGCATCCTCATCGCCTCTACGTGCCTCTCTAAGCTTCTAGCTACCAAAGTCTTAGTAAAGGGATCGGCAATGTTGTCCTCGGACGCGATCTTACATACATCTACTTGTCCTGTCTCCACGTGCCCTCTAATAATATGATATCTCCGATCTATGTGCTTGGTCCTCTTGTGGTGTCGAGATTTCCTTGTGTTGGCAATAGCCCCAGTGTTATCACAGTAAAGTGTGATAGGCTTGTCAACACTCGGAATGACCTCAAGGTCTCTAAAGAACTTACGGAGCCAAACCACTTCTTTAGATGCCTCAGCCGCAGCCACATATTTAGCCTCCATAGTAGAGTCAGCTGTGCAGCCCTGCTTCACACTCCTCCACATAATGGCGCCTCCTCCGAGTAAAAACACTAATCCAGATGTCGATTTCCTCGAATCCTTACAAGTCTGGAAGTCTGAGTCCGTGTATCCTACGTGTGTTAGGTCCCCTCCAGAATACACCAGCATATAATCCCTCGTTCTCTTAAGATACTTGAGTATATGCTTTACTGCTTGCCAGTGCTTGGTTCCAGGATTTGCTTGATATCGACTCACCATACCTACTGCAAAACATATATCCAGGCGAGTGCAAAGCATAGCGTACATAAGACTACCCACAGTGGATGCATAAGGGACCTTACTCATACGCTCTCTTTCTTCCGATGTCTTGGGACAGTCATCCAATGAAAGAGTTAGACCGGCAATAGAAGGTTGTGAACCTTTCTTTGCCTCTTGCATTGCATATTTGTCAATTATTTTATCTATGTATGAAGCTTGGGATAACGCTATCATTTTGTTCTTTCGATCTCTGAAGAGACGAATGCCTAGAACATAATTAGCTTCTCCCAAGTCCTTCATGTCAAACTGTTGGTGTAACCAAAGCTTGACCGATGATAAGTTCCCTACATCATTCCCAATGAGTAGTATATCATCGACATAGAGTATCAGAAAGACCACTTTTCCATCCTTAATACGTTTATAAACACAAGGTTCATCGACGTTCTGCTCAAAACCAAATGTCTTAATCGCTTGATCAAACCTCTGGTTCCATGAGCGGGATGCTTGCTTTAATCCATAAATGGATCTAAGCAACTTGCAGACTTTCCTTTCTTGGCCTTTCGCTACGAACCCTTCGGGCTGTATCATATAGATACACTTTTCAAGATGGCCATTCAAGAATACCGCCTTGACATCCATTTGCCAGATCTCGTAATCGAGAGCCGCAGCAATGGACAGAAGAATACGGATAGACTTCAGCATAGCAACAGGCGAAAATGTTTCATCGTAATCGATTCCAGCCTTTTGCGAGTACCCCTTTGCAACCAGTCTAGCTTTGAAAGTTTCCACTCTCCCTTTCGCATCCTTCTTTCTTTTGTAGATCCATTTTCATCCAATGGGTTTTATCCCATCCGGCAAATCTATAAGTTCCCAAACAGAGTTGGATTTCATAGAATCCATCTCATTGTTCATAGCCTGTTCCAAGATTTAGAATTAACATCATTTACAGCTTCATCATAGGTGATCGGATCATCCTCATGCTCATGAGCCTCGGACTGGTATACCTCAGCATCATACATGAAGAAATTAGGTTTCTTCGAAACCCTCCCACTACGACGAGGCACCCTAAATTGTTGATCGTCTGCAGGTCCTTCACCGGAACTCGGACTTGTGTCCAAGACTGAAATCTGTGGAGTAGCTCTTTCACCTGATAACTCCTCTAGCACCACTTTGCTTCGAGGCTTAAAGTTATTCATGTGACTTTCCTCCAAGAATGTCGCATGGGTTGAGACAATGACTTTTTGTTCCTTCGAGTTATAGAACAGACCTCCTTTAGTTCCTTTTGGATACCCTACAAACATGCACAATTCTGATCTTGGTTCCAACTTCTTCGCATCCCCATCCAGTACATGCGCCGGGCAGGCCCATATTCTCATATGTCCAAGGGAGGGCTTCCTGCCACGCCATAATTCATACGGAGTTCTAGGAATTGATTTGCTTGGAACCTGGTTCAGAATATAGCACACCGTTTGCAAAGCATGTCCCCAAAATGATAATGGCAGCGTTGAACAACTCATCATGGACCGTACCATATCCAACAAGGTCCTATTTCTCCTTTAGGCTACACCATTCTGTTGTGGAGTACTAGGTGCAGTCAATTGGGATAATATCCCGTTCTCTACAAGATGTCCTAGAAATTCGTTGGACAGGTATTCGCCACCTCAATCAGATCGAAGTCTCTTTATGGATTTATCCAATTGCTTTTCCACTTCCGCACGATACTCTTTGAACTTGTCAAAGGTTTCATTCTTGCGGTGCATCAGATACACATATCCATACCTCGAGTAATCATCTATAAAAGAGACATAATACTTGAACCCTCCTCGTGCTGTGACGTTCATGGGGCCACATACATCAGTATGCACAATTTCAAAGAGCTCCTGAGCCCTTGTACCCTTAGCTCCAAAAGACCTCTTGGTCATCTTACCCTCTAGACAAGACTCACATTGGGGAAGACATACCTCCTCCAGAGATTCCAGAGGACCATCTTTCACCAATCTTTGAATCCTATCTTGATTAATATGACCAAGTCTTAAATGCCAAAGATATGCCTTGTTAGAGTGAGAAACTTTCAACCTTTTAGAGTTATCTATTAATTCAGTGTCAAGCAGTGAGTGCACCTTTGGTTTGATCAAATATAGGTTTCCATCCATCCATCCAGAACAGATAAAAGACTTATTTCTACGAATATTAACTCTTTTACTAAAAGAAACTGAATAAGAATCCTTTATTAAACAAGCTATCGATATAAGGTTCCTCCTAAAATTAGGAACATAAAAACAGTCTTTCAATAAAATAAAACTAAATTGATCAAAATAAAGGTAAATATCTCCCACTGCCTCAGACACCACTAAGCTGCCATCTCCAGTTCGCAACGAGAGGCTCCTATTATGTAGACTTCTCGTTTCCACGAACCCATGCATAGAAACACAAACATGATTAGTGGCGCCCGAATCAATGACCCAAGTGTCTTTCGATTCTTCCACCAAACACACTTCCAAGTAGTGAAGTTCCTTACCTTCCTTGCCCTTGGCGGGGTAGGAATTCCCGGCAAGCCTTCTTAAAGTGACCTACCTTCCCACAACAAAAGCATTTGGACTTTTTAAGGTCCCTGGGCTTCTTGTTCTTCTTCTTCTTCTTCCCATCCGAGACAGGAGGATTAGAAGAACTAGAAGCCGCTTGCTTCTGATTTGGCCTCTTCCTCTTCCGTGAGGGTTTGGAAGATTCTGTCAAATTGGCCTCTACTTTGGGTTGGACAACATCCCCATCCTTGATCATCCGCTCATAAGCCTGGAGTTACTTCATGAGCTCGGTTAGTCCTAACTCCCTTGTCGCCAGATTGTATGCGGCCTTAAACCCCACAAAACTTTAGACAGAGTTTTGAACACCATCTCGATCTGGGTATTGTAGTCCAACTCAACACCGTTTTCAGTGGCCTTAATGAAGAATCCGATTAAAGTGATCATATGGTCCTTCACCGAAGTACCCGCGTTTTGCTTACAGTTCATAATACTGGTGATAGCGGACTGTCGAGCCAACTTTTCTTGGCCTCCGAACATGTCCTCCAGATTGTCCATGATCTCCCTAGCAACCTGATAAGTCTAGTGCTACTTTTGTAAAGCACTCGTCATGCTAGCAAGCATGTAGCATCGAGCTATATCATTGGATTCTCTCCAACGAGTATAGGCAACCGGGACGTCCTCAATCGGTGTGTCAGGTTTTGGCCCTGGTGGGCATGGTTCGTCCAGTATGAACTTGTGTCTCTAGCAGCTGAGAACTATTAACAGATTTCTTTTCCAATCCTTATAATTATTGCCATTCAGTTTATTCTCAGTAAGTATTGAAATGAAGGGTGTCGGTGACATTTTGAACTGAAATAAAATTATACTAGACATCATTACAAAGCCCAAGCAAATATACAGATAATTTAGCAAATAAAACATACAAGTATGTTCCTACATGAAACTTGAAAAACATGTAGCATTGCAATAGTAATTCTCAGCACCTATTGCCCCAAGCCACCGAGGGGTGGTCATGAGAACAAATAGCTGGAACATGGACCCCGTCCAATTAATATATGTTGCCTTAAATCCTCCAAGGTTAAGACATATATTAACAACCGCTTATTTGGCCACTAGTTTAGTTAACAGGGCTTCTAGGGAAGGTTAATAACTAAACGAGTCTTGAGTGTATAACCATTGTTTATGTAGCCCGATCCACGTCCTACCAAGCCACTGAGGGGTGGTCATGAATAGGATCGTACCCGAACACATTTTCCACATAGGAGATCCAATCTAGTATACTGGCGGCGGTAAACACCTACCAAGGGGTGTGGTCAAGGCAGAACTGAAGCGAGGCGTTACCATGCTTTCACATATGGATCAACAATAGAGGTCGTGGGTTTTGTTTGAAACCCTCTCCCACTCAATATTTTGAAAAACATGCAAGTTTTGACAAAATATGTATGATCAATATAGTATGAGCGGCACTCAGCTATCCTATATGACATGTTATCAAATATGCATATAAAACATCTATCAATACATGTTTATACATCCATGACATATCACAGAAAAAATAATTGATAGAATAACCAAGTCATGGTTCCATCTTAGAACAAAGAAAATAAAGATTACAAAATTTCATCCAAAGCATTCTTTGGGTCTTGAATTTTGTTCCTTATTCTTGTATCCATCTTTATGTAGCCTCTCCATTTATTTCTCATCCTAAGAATCATTTAAAATTTAAATCTCCAAAAATTTAAATTTCAAATTCAAATTCCAAATTCGAATTTCAAATTTAAATTTCAAATTCAAATTTTAAACAATTTTAAACATCATGTGTAATAATATGTAATTTCTAAAATTTCAAATTTTCAATTACATATTTTTAAACATGATTTTAAAATTAAATCTCAAATTTAAAAATCAAAATTTTTCGATTTTTTGAACCATCGCACCACCGCCCCTGGAGACGGCAGCCACTAGCCCCGGAGGGGCTGGCAGCCCACGGCCACCCCATATACAGCCTTGCCGGGCTGTAGGCCAAGCCTGCAGCGCCAGGCTGCGTGCCCAGGCTGCGGCCAGTAGTGGGTAGGCCACGGCCACCCTCGGCTGCAGGCCAAGCCTGCGGCCGTGGGTGGTTATGGCCTGCACAGGGGCTGCCGCAACCCCATCCTGCCCGAGGGCAGGGGCTACAGCCCCACCAAGGCCCGTCGGCGTATCCCGAGGGGTCGTGTCTCGATTTTCGTGTCATATTCCAATTTACCTATTAGGATCTCCAAAAATTAATTTGAATCCGAATTAAATTGAAATTTTCCACACAATCAAAATTTCAATCTTTAAATCAAATTTAACTTTTGGGAAAAATAAATTACGGTCTTCAATTTTCAATCTCCTCCAAGAATAATTACATAAAATTTCCTAAACCGTTTCCGGTGTATAAAAATTCTAACCATAAAAATTCTAAGAGACAAAAATTAAAACCCATGGGAAAATTACAGTGTTAATAAACTGCTTCCATAGTTACTTAAAAAATTCTTAGATACAATTTTTTCTAAATTCTAAGGAACCATAACCGGCATAAACAAGCATGCTTATAATAATTCAAAAAATTAAAATAACCACATACTTTATACATAATCCATGATAACAACATAAAGGAATCCTAAAATGCCACTCTCTAAATATCAAATCCATACATAAATATAAAGACTAAGTAATTGTCTAATTCATGTACATGGCATAGTCATGAGATGGCTCTGACACCAATTGTAGGAAAATAAATCGGTAAAAACGTATCAGAGTAGCCCAGCGGAACAATAAAATATTTTAGATCGTTAAATATCTCATGATGCCATATACAATAAACCAACAACAATTAAAACTCATACCTCAAGGACGCCAATCTGTAGGAGGAGAATGACCGAAGGTTTCAACCAACTAGCCTTCTCTACTATTCTCCAATTCCCGAATGGCTGAGTGTGTGGGCACTCTGAATCTCGATCGATATGCTAGCACTGCTAGTCTTCTTCCGACCACCCAAATCTCTAAAGAACTTTATTGTCACGGTGGGCTGTGCAACAATAAGCCTGCTCACCTGAGAGTCTGTGGTCTGAGAGAACTGGAGTGGCAGGACCTCTATTTATAGGCCTGCATGAGGTGATTCTCTGAATTTGAATTGGATTAGGAGAAGATATTCTCCCTTATCCATAACCATAAAATCTGAATTTTCCAAGAGAAAATCCCAACAATAAAATTCGGCCATTTAGGATAAATCCAATCCAAATCTAAACAAGATTTTAACTAAAATTTTATCTCCCTTTTTCAACCAAAAAATCTGAAAATTCCAAGGAGAAAATCTCCTAAAAAATTTGGCCACTTTTAGGATAAGGGAGAATCAAAATTCCACTAGGATTTTCAAGCTTGAATCTTATCTCATCCTTATCCAAAATAACCGAATTTTCCTAGGAGATTTTCTCCAAAATTTCGGCCACTTTCTGGGGAGGAGAGAATCCAAATTCAACTGAGATTGAAACTTCAATTTTTCCCTTGAACCTTATCCACAAAAACCAAAATTCCATTGAGGATAATCCTCAAAATTTCATCCATTATTAGTTAGGATTTGGATTTAAAATTCAAGTAGGATTCTAACAAGATTATCCTCTCCAAATCCAACTCAAATTCGAATTTCAAACCTTGTGGGTTTACCACAACAAATTCGAATCCCACTTGGACTGTGATTCAAAATTTGAATTTCAAATTTCAAATTCAAATTTCAAATTCAAATTTCAAATTTCAAATTTCAAATTTCAAATTTCAAATTCGAATTTCAAATTCAAATTTCAAATTCGAATTTCAAATTCAAATTTCAAATTCAAATTTCAAATTCAAAATTCAAAATTCAAATTTCAAAATTCAAAATTCAAATTTCAAAATTCAAATTTCAAAATCCACAAAACAATTGTGTTTCAAATTCTTGTTCTCATGGATAATTTTCTACAACTCCAATCCAATCTCAAATAAAATCATGGCAACTTTATTTGGAGTTCGAATAATTGTGTACTCTATTATCCAAAACAAAATCTAAATCCAACCGGAGAGAATCTTGTCTACCATCCTAATCCTATGTCATCACCATCCATGCATAATAAACCAGCCAATAGCATACACAAATCAATTTTTCAAACGTTAAGGAATTATGTAGAGCTAGTAGAGGGACTGATTAGACATATATAATCGGGCTCCCGCAAATCCATATGATCATCATTCTTTTACCGAACAACTCAATCATATGATCACTAATTTCAGAGTCATACCACTATAAACCTGAAACTAAACTCCCAATTATATACTGTATTACGTAAGCCTGTAACAAGCTATCGTCCAATGACCTTGTCATATATGCAGAACCCTCATATGATATCCATGATCAGCCTTGGGTCAAAGTCCATTTAATCCTACTGATCGGGCTATCTTAAAGTTCCATTATACTACCGAATAAAGAAAATGATTATTCACCGTGTGTGAATAAGAAGTCATCCGCCCAGCAGACGACTCAAGGCCTTGTCCATTTTCACATTCAGTATAATGCCTTTAAGAGGATACCCTTAACTCCTCATTAGAGCTATGATTCTGATATCTGTAAACGAACCCTTCATCGTATACAAGTCATGCACCCAACGAACCGGTCTATAAGCTTACTACCTCTGAGACGCTTTAGCCATTGGAACATCAAAGTACACAAGTCATATACATGAATCTGTCCTTTTACTCAGGATTAAGGTTACTGCATAATAAACGTCAAAAGCAGATCGATCCACTCAAAGCGGACTTCGTAGATCAATCACGCTTTAGTCCCAGTCTAATATGTCACCACCAAGCAACATATCTATGTCTCTACTTGGGAGTCCAGCTCCAGACAGTCAAGACAAACCGTCCCCTCCAAGGCTTTAGACAACATAATATTCTTAACATGAGTTAGATGCTCGGTCTAACCCCATAGACTACAGACTATAATTTAGACCGTTAACTTTAGAACATTGTCTTCTCGTATACAAAAGTCCATTGCATGCAATGTTCTAACAGTTTAACACAAGCAGTCAGGGAGCCATATTTGTTTACATTTACTTTAACATGTAAATAAGACGAGGACATATAGCAATGTAATGAATAACCTCTATATATAATTTTTATTATCCAGTTTAAAATAAATACATCAAAATGTCTCTAATGCTTAGGGCATTTCCTAATAACGTAGCGTAATAATAAAAATTTTTCAAGATCGTTAAATATCTCATGATACCATATACAATAAACCAACAACAATTTAAACTCATACCTCAAGGACTCCAATTTACAGGAGGAGAATGATCAGAGGGCTTCAACCAACTAGCCTGCTCTACTATTCTCTAATTCCCGAATGGCTGAGTGTGTGGGCACTCTGAACCTCGATCGGTATGCTAGCACTGCTAGTCTTCTTCCGACCACCTAGATCTCTAAAGAACTTATTGTCACGGTGAGTTGTGCAACAATAAGCCTGTTCACCTGAGAGTCTGTGGTATGAGAGAACTGGAGTAGCAGGACCTCTATTTATGGACATGCATAAGGTGATCCTCTGTATTCAAATTGGATTAGGAGAAGATTTTCTCCTTTATCCATAATGAAAATATGAATTTATTAAGCCTTATCCAACCAAAAAAGATTCGGCTACTTTATGGATTTTTCATTCAAAATTCAAATAGGATTTTAACTAGAATTTTATCTCCTCATTCCCTCATAAAAATTGATTCCCCTTTGTGCCAAAAGCATGACTAGATTTAGTCATTGAAGTGTGAAGAGAATCAAAATCCAAATAGGATTTTCTAGCTTGAATTTTATCTCATCCTTATCCAAATAAAACCGAAAATCTCCTTGAGATTTGCCCTCAAAATTTCGACCACTTTTAGGGAGGAGAGAATCCAAATTCAACTGGGGTTGAAGCTTGAATTTTTCCCTACACCCTTATCCACAAAAACCAAAAATATCTTGGAGGATTTTCCTCAACAAAATTCGACCAAGTTAGTTAGGATTGGGATTCAAAATTCAAGTAGGATTCAAACAAGATTTTCCTCTTCATAATCCAACTCAAATTCGAATTTTAGCCTTGTAGAATTATCCATAAAGAATTCGAATTCCACTTGGGTTGTGATTCAAAATTTGAATTTCAAATTTCAAAATTCAAAATTCAAATTCAAAATTCAAATTTTAAATTTCAAATTCAAATTTCAAATTCAAATTTCAAATTTCAAATTTCAAAATCCACAAACAGTTGTATTTCAAATTCTTGTTCTCATGGATAATTTTCTACAACTCCAATCCAATCGCAAATAAAATCATGACAACTTTATTTGGAGTTCGAATAATTGTGTACTCTATTATCCAAAATAAAATCTAAATTCAACCGGAGAGTATCTTGTCCACCATCCTAATCCTATGTTAACACCATCCATGCATAATCAACTAGCCAATAGCATACTCAAATCAATTTGCCAATCGTTAAGGAAATATGTGGAGCTAGTAGAGGGACCAATTGGATATATATAATCGAGCTCCCGCGAATTCATATGATCATCATTCTTTACCGAACAACTCAATCATATGATCACTAATTTCAGAGTCATACCGCTATAAACCTGAAACTGAACTCCCAATTATATATGTATTATGTAAGCCTGTGACAAGCTATTGTCCAATGATCTTGTCATATATGCAGAACCCTCATATGATGTCCATGATCAGCCTTAGGCCACGGTCCGTTCAATCCTACTGATCAGGCTATCTTAAAGTTCCATTATACTACCAAATAAGAAAATGATTATTCACCATATGTGAATAAGAAGTCATCTGCCCAGCAGATGACCCAAGGCCTTGTCTATTTTTGCATCAAGTATAATGCCTTTAAAAAGATACCTTTAACTCGTTATTAGAGCTATGATTCCGATATCTATAAACAAACCCTTCATCATATACGAGTCATGCACCCAACGAACCGGTCTATAAGCTTACTACCTCTGAAATGCTTTAGCCATTGGAACATCAAAGTACACAAGTCATATACATGAAGTAGTTCATTCACTCAGGATTAAGGTTACTGTATAATGAACGTCAAAAGCAGATTGATCCACTCATAGCGGACTACGTAGATCAATCACGCTTTAGTCCCAGTCTAATATGTCACCACCAAGCAACATATCTATGCCTCGACTTGGGAGTCTATGCTCTAGACAGTCAAGACAAACCGTTCTCACCATGGATTTAGATAACATAATAGTCTTAACATGAGTTAGATGCTCGATCTAACCCCATAGACTATAGACCTTAATTTAGACCACTTACTTTTGAACATTGTCTTCTCACATACAAAAAGTCCATTGCATGTAACGTTCTAACAGTTTTAACGCAAGTAGTCAGGGAGCCATATTTGCTTACATTTACCTTAACGTGTAAATAGAATGAGGACAAACAGCAATGTAATGAATAACCTCTATATATAATTTTATTATCCAGTTCAAAATAAATACATTAAAATGTCTTTAATGCTTAGGGCATTTCCAAACAATCTCCCACTTGCCCTAAGCCAGTAGATGTGCCATGTTACGCATCCCTATCACCTCTACATGCCTCTTAAAGCTTCTAGCCACCAAAGTCTTAGTAAAGGGATCGGCAATATTGTCCTCGGACGCGATCTTACATACATCTACTTGTCATATCTCCATGTGCCCTCTACGATTAAGAACACTGATCTTAATGTCGATTTCCTCGAATCCTTGTAAGTCTGGAAGACTCAGTCTGTGTATCCTATGGGTGTTAGGTCCCCTCGAGAATACACCAGCATATAATCCCTTGTTCTCTTAAGATACTTGAGTATATACTTTACTACTTGCCAGTGCTTGGTTCCAGGATTCGCTTGATATTGACTCACCATACCTACTGCAAAACATATGTCCAGGCGAGTGCAAAGCATAGCGTACATAAGGTTACACACAATGGATGCATAAGGGACCTTACTCATACGCTCTCTTTCTTCTGATGTCTTAGGACAGTCATCCAATGAAAGAGTTAGACCGTAATAGAAGGTTGTGAACCTTTCTTTGCCTCTTGCATTGCATATTTGTCAATTATTTTATCTATGTATGAAGCTTGGGATAACGCTATCATTTTGTTCTTTCGATCTCTGAAGAGACGAATGCCTAGAACATAATTAGCTTCTCCCAAGTCCTTCATGTCAAACTGTTGGTGCAACCAAAGCTTGACCGATGATAAGTTCCCTACATCATTCCTAATGAGTAGTATATCATCGACATAGAGTACTAGAAAGACCACTTTTCCATCCTTAATACGTTTATAAATATAGAGTTCATCAACATTCTGCTCAAAACCAAATGTTTTGATCACTTGATCAAATCTCTAGTTCCATGAGTGGGATGCTTGCTTTAATCCATAAATGGATCTAAACAACTTGCAGACTTTTCTTTCTTGGCCTTTTGCCATGAACCCTTCAGGCTGTATCATGTAGATACATTCCTCAAGATGGCCATTCAACAATGCCGTCTTGACATCCATTTGCTAGATCTCGTAATCGAGAGCTGCAGCAACAGACAGAAGAATACGGATAGACTTTAGCATAGTAACAGGCAAAAAGGTTTCATCATAATCGATTCCAGCCTTTTGCATGTACCCCTTTGCAACCAGTCTAGCTTTGAAAGTTTCCACTCTCCCTTCCACATCCTTCTTTCTTTTGTAGACCCATTTGCATCAATGGGTTTTATCCCATCCGGCAGATCTACAAGTTCCCAAACAGAGTTGGATTTCATAGAATCCATCTCATTGTTCATGGCCTATGTCCAAGATTTAGAATCAACATCATTTATAGCTTCATCATAGGTAATCGGATCATCCTCATGCTCATGAGCTTTAGCCTGGTATATCTCAGCATCATACATGAAGAAATTAGGCTTCTTCGAAACCATCCCACTACAACGAGGCACCCTAAATTGTTGATTGTCTGCAGATCTTTCACCAGAACTCAGACTTGCGTCCAAGACCGAAACCTATAGAGCAGTTCTTTCACCCGATAACTCTTCTATCCACCACTTTGCTTTGAGGCTTAAAGTCATTCATGTGACTTTCCTCCAAGAATGTCGCATGGGTTGAAACAATGTCATTTTGTTCCTTCAGGTTATAGAACAGACCACCCTTAGTTCCCTTAGGATACCCTACGAACATGCACAATTTTGATCTTGGTTCCAACTTCTTCATATCCCCATCCAGTAAATATGCCAGGCAGCCCATACTCTCATATGTCCAAGGGAAGGCTTCCTGCCACGCCACAATTCATACGGAGTCCTGGGAATTGGCTTGCTTGGAACCTAGTTCAGAATATTGCACACCATTTGTAATGCATATCCCCAGAATGATAACGGCAGCGTTGAATAACTCATCATGGACCGTACCATATCTAACAAGGTCCTGTTTCTCCTTTCGGCTACACCATTCTGTTGTGGAGTACCAGGTGTAATCAATTGGGATAATATCCCATTCTCTACAAGATGTTCTAGAAATTCATCGTAGAGGTATTCGCTACCTCAATCAGATTGAAGTGTCTGTATGGATTTATCTAATTGCTTTTCCACTTCCGCACGATACTCTTTGAAATTGTCAAAGGTTTCACTCTTGCGGTGCATTAAATACACATATCCATACCTCGAGTGATCGTCTATAAAGGAGACATAATACTTGAATCCTCCTCGTGCTGTGACGTTCATGGGGCCATATACGTCAGTGTGCATAATTTCTAAAAGTTCTTAAGCCCTAGTACCCTTAGCTCTAAAAGACCTCTTAGTCATCTTACCCTCAAGACAAAACTCACATTGAGGAAGACATACCTCCTCCAGAGATTCTAGAGGACCGTCTTTCACCAACCTTTGAATCCTATCCTGATTAATATGACCAAGTCTTAAATGCTAAAGATACGCCTTGTTAGAGTGAGAAACTTTCAATCTTTTAGAGTTATCTATTAATTCGGTGTCAAGCAGTGAGTACATCTTTGGTTTGATCAAATATAGGTTTCCATCCATCCATCCAGAACAGATAAAAGACTTATTTTTATGAATATAAACTCTTTTACTAAAAGAAACTGAATAAGAATCCTTTATTAAACAAGCTACTGATATAAGGTTCCTCCTAAAATTAGGAACATAAAAATAGTCTTTTAATACAATAAACCTAAATTCATCAAAGTAAAGGTAAACATCTCCCACTACCTCAGCCATCACCAAGCTACCGTCTCCAGTCCGCAACAAGAAGCTCCTATCATGTAGACTTCTCGTTTCCCCCTACATAGAAACACAAACATGATTAGTGGCGCCCGAATCAATGACTGAAGTGTCTTTCGATTCTTCCACCAAACACACTTCTAAATAGTGAAGTTCCTTACCTTCCTTGCCCTTGGCGGCTAGGAATTCCTGGCAAGCCTTCTTGAATTGACTTACCTTCCCACAACGGAAGCACTTAGACTTTTTAGGGTCCTTAGGCTTCTTGTTCTTCTTCTTCTTCTTCCCATCCGAGACAGGAGGATTAGAAGAACTGGAAGCCACTTGCTTCTGATTTGGCCTCTTCCTCTTCCGTGAGGGTTTGGAAGATTCTGCCAAATTTGCCTCTCCTTTTGGTTGCACCGCATCCCCGTCCCTGATCATTTGCTCATAAGCTTGGAGTTGCTTCATGAGCTCAGTGAGTCCTAACTCCCTTGTTGCCAGATTATATGCGGCCTTAAACCCCATAAAATCTTTTGATAGAGTTTTGAATACCATCTCGATCTAGGTGTTGTAGTCTAACTCAACACCGTTCTTGGTAGCATTAACAAAGAATCCCATTAGAGTGATCATATGGTCCTTCACTGGAGTATCTGCCATCTACTTGGAGTTCATAATGCTGGTTATAGCAGACTGTTGTGCCAATTTTTCTTGGCCTCCGAACATGTCCTCCAAATTTTCCCTAATCTCCCCAGTAACTTGATAAGTCTCATGCTGCTTTTGTAAAGCACTCGTCATGCTAGCCAGAATGTCGTACCGAGCTATGTCATTGGATTCTCTCCAACGAGTATAGGCAATGGGGTCCTCCTCAAGCGGTTGTCAGGTTTGGGCCCAGGTGGGCATGGTTCGTCCAGCACGAACTTGTGTCTCTCATAGCTGAGAACTATCAATAGATTTCTTTTCCAGTCTTTATAATTATCACCATTCAGTTTATTTTCAGTAAGTATTGAAATGAGGGGTGTCAGTGATATTTTGAACTGAAATAAAATTATACTAGACATCATTACAAAGCCCAAGCAAATACACAGATAATTTAGCAAATAAAACATACAAGTATGTTCCTAAATGAAACTTGAAAAAACATGTAGCATTGCAACAGTAATTCTCAGCACCTATTGCTCCAAGCCACCGAAGGGTGGTCATGAGACAAATAGCCGGAACATGGACTCCGTCCAATTAATATATGTTGCCTTAAATCCTCCAAGGTTAAGACATATATTAATAACCGTTTATTTTGGCCACCAGTTTAATTAACAAAGCTTCTAGGGAAGGTTAATAACTAAACGAGTCTTGAATGTATAACTATTGTTTACGTAGCCCGATCTACGTCCTACCAAGCCATCGATGGGTGGTCATGAATAGGATCGTGCCCGAACACGTTTTCCACATAGGAGATCCAACCTAATATACCGGCAGCGGTAAGCACCTACTGAGAAGTGTGGTCAGGGCAGAACTGACGCGAGGCATTATCATGCTTTCACATATGGATCAACAATAGAGGCCGTGGGTTTTGTTTGAAACCCTCTCCCACTCAATATTTTGAAAAACATGCAAATTTTGACAAATATGTATGATCAATATAGTATGAGCGGCACTCACCTATCCTATATGACATGTTATCAAATATTCATATAAAACATCCATCAATACATATTTATACATCCATGACATATCACAGAAAATTAATTGACGGAAAAAAAACCAAGTCATGGTTCCATCCTAGAATAAAGAAAATAAAGATTACAAAATTCCATCCGGAGCATTCTTTGGGTCTTAAATTTTGTTTCGTCTTCTTGTATCTATCTTTATGTAGCCTCTCCATTTATTTCTCATCCCAAGAATCATTTAAAATTTAAATCCAAAAAATTTAAATTTCAAATTCAAATTTTAAAAAATTTTAAATATCATGTGTAATAATATGTAATTTCAAAAATTTCAAATTTTCAATTACATATTTTTAAACATGATTTAAAAATTAAATCTCAAATTTAAAAATTAAAATTTTTCGATTTTTGAACCATCGGCCCCATGGCCCCAGAGGCCGGCAGCCGCCGTGGACAGCCCTCAGCCCCCGGGGGATTGGCAGCCCACGGCCGCAGGCCATGTGCAGCCTTGTCGGGCTGTAGGCCAAGCCTGCAGCCACAGGCTGCACGCCCAACAAGGCGCAGCAGCCCGCTAGGTTGTATGCAGCGCCTGCAGCCACAGGCTGCACACCTAGGGTTGCAGCCAGCCCTTGGGGGGCCACGGCCACCCTCAGCTATAGGCTCTGCCTGTAGCCATGGGCAGAGGCTATCGCAGCCCCATCTTGCCTGAGGGCAGGGGCTACAGCCCCACCACGGCTGGTGGTCCATCCCGAGGGGGTTGGTCCTCAATTTTCGTGCCATATTTCAATTTACCCACCCATTAGTATCTCCAAAATTAATTTGAATCCTAATTAAATTGAAATTTTCCACACAATCAAGATTTCAACCTTTAAATTAAATTTAACTTTTGGGAAAAATAAATTACGGTCTTCAAACTTCAATCTCCTCCAAGAATAATTACATAAAATTTCCTAAACTGTTTCCGGTGTACAAAAATTCTAATCATAATAATTCTAAGAGACAAAAAATTACAATCCATGGGAAAATTACAGCAATAATAAATTACTCCTATGGTACATAAAAAATTCCTAGATACAATTTTCTAAATTCTAAGGAATCATAACCGGTAAATACGAGCATGCTTATAATAATTTAAAAAATTAAAATAACCATATACTATATACATAATACATGATAACAACATAAAGGAATCATAGAATGCCACTCTCTAAATATCAAATCCATACATAAATAAAAAGACTAATTAATTGTTTAATTTATGTACATAGCATAGTCATGAGATGGCTCTGATACCAATTGTAGGAAATAAATCGGTAAAAATGTATCAGAGTGGCGCAGCGAAACAATAAAAATTTTTCAAGAACGTTAAATATCTCATGATGCCATATACAATAAACCAACAATAATTTAAACTCATACCTTAAGGATGCCAATCTGTAAGAGGAGAATGATCGGAGGGCTTCAACCAACTAGCCTTCTCTACTATTCTCCAATTCCCAAATGGCTGAGTGTGTGGGCACTCTGAACCTCGATCGGTATGCTAGCACTGCTAGTCTTCTTCCGACCACCCAGATCTCTAAAGAACTTATTGTCACGGTGAGTTGTGCAACAATAAGCCTACTCACCTGAGAGTCTGTGGTTTAAGAGAACTGGAGTGGCCGGATGATACGAACCTCGTCAAGAATAATGAGACCCGTCAAGATTATGAACCCAAGAACGTTCTAAAATCAGGTTCGAATGGATGGGAGACCTCGACCCATTGCTTCAGCAAAAAACAAGAACCTTGGTATATGGACCTCAACCCGTTGCTTAATGCGAAACAAGAACCTTGGTATAATGAAGATGCCACAATCAACTATGGAAGGGTTGATTGATAAGTCAGAAGCGAACGCTACGGAAAATTCTGATAAGTTCAGATAGTTCTTTAAAGAACCAAAGAGAATTAAAACTCTCAAATTTATGAATTAAATTGATGTGCTCTATTTTATTGCTATGGGAATGCCTATTTATAGGCAATTGTTACAAAGAATATTCCTAAAAAAAATCTGAAAAAAATAAGCCTAAAAAATCTGAAAATTATTTGAAAATTTGTTACAAAAGATAATCCTAAATCCTAACTGAAATTTGTTACAAAAGATAATCCTAAATCCTAACAAATCTGAAAATCTAATCCTAACCAAATTCGTAAATGTAGGAAGGTAGTTATTCAGCCCAAATTCGAAAATCCTTAGTTAAAAAACATCTTGGGCTTGATTGAATTAGCTGAGTTCCTCATGGGCTTGAATTAAGTTAATGTGTCATGAATCATGCTCAATGGGCCACGAATTTGATTGAGCCCAAACCTCTTGAATTAGCCCATTAAGTGCTTCTTTAAATCTCTTTGCTCTCGCTCTTGTAACTGGCCCAATTGGTATTTGAGTTGGTTCTCTTGACATTGATTGGTTTCTTTAAAGCTGTTCCTTGATTCACATCATTCCCCTCCTCTTGAAAAGGATTTGTCCTCAAATCATCACTTAATAAGGATTTGTATACATTGTCATCGATTCGTTCAAGAACTTGGAAAGGTCCATCCTCTCTAAGAAGTCGCTTGGAATGTCTTTGTGTCGGGATTCGTTTCTTCCTTATGCATAGCCAAACCTAATCTCCAGGATTAAAAACTAATTTGTGACGCATTTTGTTGGCTTGACCTTGAAGCTCCTTAGTCTTCTCGAGATTACTACTATAGATTTGTCGGTTTGGGTTGGAAGCACTGGGCACAAAATCAATTTGATGCTTGAACCCTCGGATAGATGGTAATCTACGTATTGCTTCCTCGGAAAAGACATCCTCGTATCCCTGTAAAAGTGAAACAACATAACTAGACAAAGAAGGGTCAAGCTCGTTAGTGTTTAAAAATGCCTCTTTGTACAAAAGTACAATCATCGGCTGTTTTAAAAACATAGCTCGCTTGATTTCACTCTCTTTTGCATAAAAATTCGTTTGTTTTTTCTCCGATTTTCTCTCAACGACCATAGTACTCTTCTCTTTTTTTTGCTCGCTTTTCTCGGCCTCTCTCTCTTTTTTACTCTCTTTCTTTTTTTCACTTTCTTTTTCATCTTTTATCTTTTGGTTGCTTTCTCTTTCACTTCTTTTCTTTTCTTCACCCTCTTTTTGTAATTTCACTTGATCTTTATACACTTGTTGTGATGTTAGTGGTACAAAAGTGATTGGTTGATCGTTGAGCATGAATGAATACTTGTTGGTAAAGCCATCCATGTTGACACACCAATCAAACTGCTTCTAAATCGTCAGAGACGATTTTACCTTGGACCGGAGTAACTTTCATCTTAATGCTACCCAAATTGTTTTCTTCTCAATTCCTATCTCTTGTAAATCGCCCTCCATGTATCCTATTACCCATAACTGAATTTCGATCGTCTTCTTTATCAAAGCCAGCCCCATAATCCTTTTCGTCTTCATCTCTCACTCTTCGAAATTGAACTCTTTCCCTTTTACACACGTTAGGAGCATTTAGTGACTGCTTCAAATGTGCAATCTCTATCCGGTCCAACCGTTCATACACTCGTTCTAATTCAACTCTCAACATCCGTTTCATCTCTCTCATCAACTATAATTGCAGGTTTGGAATAGTTGGTCGTGATGCCTCTACGGTTGAGTTTTCTTCTTTATTGCGTGACATATTTAAAATCTACAAAATAAGGTTAGAAACCTCACAAGCACTCCCTCACGTGTTTCACTCGAGATAAGAAAATTCACTCACTCTCGTGTTTGTCATTCAAACGGCTTTTACCCTCTAATATGCTCACTACTCCTGCCTTTTTCCACTCGTTAATTCTCGTTTGGTTCTTTTCAAACTAAACAAATGATAATCAAAATTTCCAGCAACAATTTTCCAAGAACCCACAGAAAAAAAAAAAACAACAATTACACAAATTGACAGACAAGAAAAGAATTTCACAAACTGAAACTTTCTTAATGATGAATCAACTTCTTTTTTCTGATTTTTTTTAATCCGAATTTTCCTTTTTTTTTTAAATCAGAAACTAAAATAAACTAGGATTTAAGGGGAAAAAAATAGAATAAGAAAGACACAAAATTCAAATAAGAATGGAGTAGAAGAAATTCGGCAAACTAGAATTTACAACCCAAAAAAAATTTTTTTTTTCCTGCTAGTCCGTACAGTCCATACCGTTGTTCCTTTTTTTTTTTTTTTTTTTGAGAGACTAGAAGAACAAGGAGTTAATATGAAAAGAAAAAAAATTTAAAGTATAGGCAAACCTAACCTAGAACCTAAGCTCTGATACCAAATGATACGAACCTCGTCAAGAATAACGAGACCCGTCATGATTATGAACCCAAGAACGTTCTAAAATCAAGTTCAAATGGATGGGAGACCTCGACCCGTTGTTTCAGTAAAAACAAGAACCTTGGTATATGGACCTCAACCCGTTGCTTAATGCGAAACAAGAACCTTGGTATAATGAAGATGCCACAATCAACTATGGAAGGGTTGATTGATAAGTCAAAAGCGAATGCCATGGAAAATTTTGATAAGTTCAGATAGTTCTTCAAAGAACCAAAGAGAATTAAAACTCTCAAATTTATGAATTAAATTGATGTGCTCTGTTTTATTGCTATGGGGATGCCTATTTATAGGCAATTGTTACAAAGAATATTCCTAAAAAAAATCTGAAAAAAATAAGCCTAAAAAATCCAAAAATTATTTGAAAATTTGTTACAAAAGATAATCTTAAATCCTAACTGAAATTTGTTACAAAAGATAATCCTAAATCCTAACAAATCTGAAAATCTAATCCTAACCAAATTCGTAAATGTAGGAAGGTACTTATTCAGCCCAAATTCGAAAATCCTTAGTTAAAAAACGTCTTGGGCTTGATTGAATTAGCTGAATTCCTCATGGGTTTGAATTAAGTTAATGTATCATGAATCATGCTCAATGGGCCACGAATTTGATTGAGCCCAAACCTCTTGAATTAGCCCATTAAGTGTTTCTTTAAATCTCTTTGCTCTCGCTCTTGTAACCGGCCCAATTGGTATTTGAGTTGGTTCCCTTGACATTGATTGGTTTCTTTAAAGCTGTTCCTTGATTCACATCACAGGACCTCTATTTATAGTCTTGCATGAGGTGATCCTCTGAATTTGAATTGGATTAAGAGAAGATTTTCTCCCTTATCCATAATAAAAATCTGAATTTATTAATCCTTATCCAACCAAAAAAGATTCGGCCACTTTATGGATTTTATATTCAAAATTCAAACAGGATTTTAACTAGAATTTTATCTCCTCATTCCCTCATAAAAACCGATTCCCCTCTGTGCCAAAAACATGACTAGATTCGGTCATTAAAGTGTGAAGAGAATCAAAATCCAAATAGGATTTTCTAGCTTGAATTTTATCTCATCCTTATCCAAATAAAACCAAAAATCTCCTTGAGATTTGCCATCAAAATTTTGGCCACTTTTAGGGAGGAGAGAATCCAAATTCAACTGGGATTGAAACTTGAATTTTTCCCTGCATCCTTATCCACAAAAACCGAAAATATCTTGGAGGATTTTCCTCAAAAAAATTCGACCAAGTTAGTTAGGATTGGGATTCAAAATTCAAGTAGGATTCAAACAAGATTTCCTCTTCATAATCCAACTTAAATTCGAATTCTAGCCTTGTGGAATTATCCACAAAGAATTCAAATTCCACTTGTACTGTGATTTAAAATTTGAATTTCAAATTTCAAAATTCAAATTTCAAATTCAAATTTCAAATTTCGAATTTCAAATTTAAATTTCAAATTCAAATTTCAAATTCGAATTCCAAATTTCAAATTTCAAATTCAAATTTCAAATTCAAAATTCAAAATTCAAAATTCAAAATTCAAAATTCAAAATTCAAAATTCAAATTTCAAATTTCAAATTTCAAAATCCACAAACAGTTGTATTTCAAATTCTTGTTCTCATGGATAATTTTCTACAACTCCAATCTAATCTCAAATAAAATTATGGCAACTTTATTTGGAGTTCGAATAATTATGTACTCTTTTATCCAAAACAAAATATGAATTTAACCGGAGAGAATCTTGTCCACCATCCTAATCCTATGTCAACACCATCCATGCATAATCAACTAGCTAATAGCATACTCAAATCAATTTGCCAATCTTTAAGGAATTATGTGGAGCTAGTAGAGGGACCAATTGGACATATATAATCGGGCTTCCGCAAATCCATATGATCATCATTCTTTACCGAACAACTCAATCATATGATCACTAATTTTAGAGTCACACCACTGTAAACCTGAAACTGAACTCCCAATTATATACCGTATTATGTAAGCCTGTGACAAGCTATTGTTCAATGACCTTTTCATGTATGTAGAACCCTCATATGATATCCATGATCAGCCTTAGGTCAAAGTCCATTCAATCCTACTAATCAAGCTAACTTAAAGTTCCATTATACTACCGAATAAAAAAATGATTATTCACCATATGTGAATAAGAAGTCATCTGCCTAGCAGACGACCCAAGGCCTTGTCCATTTTCACATCCAGTATAATGCCTTTAAGAAGATACCCTTAACTCCTTATTAGAGCTATGATTCCGATATTTGTAAACAAACCCTTCATCGTCTACAAGTCATGCACCCAATGAACCGGTCTATAAGCTTACTACCTCTGAGCTGTTTTACCCATTGGAACATCAAAGTACACAAGTCATATACATGAAGTAGTTCATTCACTCAGGATTAAAGTTACTGCACAATGAACGTCAAAAGCAGATTGATCCACTCATAGCGGACTACGTAGATCAATCACGCTTTAGTCCTGGTCTAATATGTCACCACCTAACAACATATCTATGTCTCTACTTGGGAGTCTATGCTCCAGACAGTCAAGACAAACCATCCTCACCATGGCTTTAGACAACATAATAGTCTTAACATGAGTTAGATGCTCGGTCTAATCTCATAGACTACAGACCTTAATTTAGACCGCTTACTTTAGAACATTGTCTTCTCACATACAAAAAGTCCATTGCATGCAACGTTCTAACAGTTTTAACACAAGTAGTCAGGGAGCTATATTTGCTCACATTTACCTTAACATGTAAACAGAATGAGGACAAACAGCAATGTAATGAATAACCTCTATATATAATTTTATTATCCAGTTCAAAATAAATACATCAAAATGTCTCTAATGCTTAGAGCATTTCCTAACAAACCCGAGGGAGCAAGCAATTCCCCCAGCCCGGATGGCATCAGCACCCCCAGCAACCACTGCTCTCGTAGTAGCCAATGTTCTTCTACCAACCCCTAGGGAAGGCGACCTGTATGAGAGGTTTCAGCACATTAAAGTGCCAAAGTTCGAAGGGACTATCAATCCCATAGAGGCCGATGATTGGTTGATAGATATCCAGGTGATCTTGGATTTTGTAGGATTGACTGATAAAGAAAAGGTGTTGCGTGCGTCCTTTGCCCTACGCAAAGGGGCACGGTAATAGTGGAAGGTGGTGGCCATCAAGAGGAATGTCAATGAAATGAGCTGGACAGACTTCATTGACGAGTTCAAAGAGATGAATTTTAATGATGAGGTACTAATGGCCAACAAGATGAATTCAACAACCTACGCTAAAGTAATATGACTATCATGGAGGCAATTAGGAAGTTTGAGTAGTCGGCTCGACTCTGTCCAGACTTGGTGCCTACGGAAAAAGAGAAGGTTAGAAGAATACTGAATATGTTCCGAACGGACATCACTGTAAAGGTCTACAGTGGGAGCCACGGACCAACAATAGTGGCTAAATGTGTCAGCAGGGCTAACCGAGCCAAATATTGGTTGGCCTAGGATAAAGAATGAAGGGCTCAGATCTTCAATGCCCGAAAGGAGGAAAAGACACAAGCCAAACAAGCTAAGGGGAAGCAAAACCCTGAGTCATAGCACTGAGCGTCGAATGTGGGAACCGGCCAGAACAGCAAGCAGTCCTATAACAACGATAAAAAGAAAGGGAATCAGGGCTGCAAGGACCACCCCATTCTTGTAACTTGAATTTCAATTAATGAGAAACTGAGGGATAATTTGATGCATTATAGTGCAAATTTGAAGAACATAGGCATATACATGGTCGTCTAAGTGGCCGTGTACTGTCCGGATTATGCGCATAAGAAAGGCCGTGCAACTGTACATGGCCGTGTAGATGAATACAGTCAGGTACACGGTCGTGTAAGTGGCCATATACCATTAGTACTGTGCATGTGCATGAGGCCGTGTAAGTAAACATGGCTGTGTAGGTGAATGCGGTTAGGTACACGGCCGTGTAAGTGATTGTGTATTGATTGGGTTGTTGAAATGTTAGAGGTCGTATAGGTGTACATGGCCGTGTAGTGTGACATGGCCAGGTACACGGCCGTGTAGGAGGCCGTGTACCAATCAGTAAAATGAAACTGTTCCAAGACACGGCCGTGTTAAGCAAGCTCAACTAGTACACGCCGGTGCAGCCTTGTACACACCCGTGTAGGAGGCCGTGTATAGAGTAGAGAGCCACTGAAATGACTCTCGTGAATTATGAAGCTTAATTACTATGTAATAAGCAATTAAGTTGAAAAATATGGTATAAATTCCAGTTGAATAGACTAAACAAATATAGTACAATTTAGGTACTATTCATGTAGTGAAAGGGGGTAACCAACGGTGAATCCGGTCCACCCTATTATGTGTATAAATATATGAAATACGTAGTATCAGGGAACTGGTTCAAATAACCATTTCTTGACACAAGACTGGTGAGCAGATCACACGGATGCTTGAACCGAACCTCTGAGCACAATAACGATAGAAACCCTAGCAGGGTACAATACCGAGAAAATGATCCAAATGACCTCATCTCATTTAGAAACTGACAAAATCAGAGTCAGAACACTCAGACTAGTCAGTTAGAATAGAAACCAATGAATAGTAAATAGTAAAAAATGCAGTGTCAGATTATTGGACAAGACGGCCCTAATTTAAACTAAAACTAATATATGAATGATCAGTAGGCTCAATCTGGTCAATTGAGCACAAAACAAGAATTTTAGTTTGAGAGATATGCAGTATCGGGATGAGGGTCAAGACATCCTTTACTTGCCCCCAAACTGATATATTTAAACTTAGGACACCCAAATTAGTCAATCGGACACCTAATACGTTTTTCGAAATGAGATCACACAGATCCCAAAAACTGGTACAAAGGATCTCGGACAGATATAAGATTGATAAAATTGAAATCAGCATGTCTAAATTAGTCAAGAAAGACTGTGTCTGAAATTTCACCAGGGGACGCCTCGGTTTACATGCAAAAGGACAACACAGTGTAGACACAACCACAGTATAGGAAATAAATAGTAAATTAGTGTAGAATGGGCTCATAGACAGTATAAACCATCTAGAAATCATCAATATAAAAATCGGATTCAGAAATTCTGATTTTCGGATGAAAATTAGAACACTGCCAAAAAAGGGATCGAAAGCCACAGTAGAAACTAGACTGCGAAAAGAGTAACATAGATGAATTTTTTTGGCCTCAAAACCATGTATCACAACTAGAAAACCAGCTGGTTTTGGCTGCTAAAAATCCCAAAAAGTGAAAAATAAAATATTGGGTTAGTTTATGACACATTGTATAAATAATTGCTAAATTTGACATCACCTTACCATCACCATTCCTTTTCTCACCCTCCCCCTTAAATGGCAGCAGCTCCCTTCTGATTTTGGGACTGAGAAGGGCAGAATTTTGTCCCCAAATTAGCCTAAAGTTGACTTGATTAATCAAGCTTAAGTTGGTTAAGTGAGCTTAGGTTTTTCCTATAAAAGGATGACCATACCCTTAGCTTTGGTTTCTTCATTTTCACATTCTAAAAATTTCAACTCATTCTCTTTTTCTCTCTAGTTGCTACTGACCACTTTCAACCCCCTAAAACCCCCATTTTTCAAGTCCCAAAAGTCTACCAAAAACTTACCAAAAGCCAACTTCTTCAAGCTTGTGCTAGGTGGAATCAATCCAAGCTATTCTAAGTTTAATCAAGGGTAAGGTTCTAGACCAATCTTTGTGGTTTGTAGATATTGATTTTTTGTTAGCACAAAACTAACCCTGATTCCGTTGGTTTTCCACAGCCACTTTGGTCATCAAGTCTCGATTCAAAATCATGCTTGGTTCAAAGCACAAAGGGAATAACCAAAAACCTTATCCTTGGTGATTTAGTGATTTTAAGATTTTGATCAATGCCATTTATGTGTATTTAATTATGCAAATGGTTTGTAAAAAATTTATTTCGAGCCCTTAAGTTTCCGTTTTTAAGTTTATGTGGTTATGGTTATGTTTACATTATTTTTATGAATGGTTGTGTGCAAATGAAAGCATAAACATTTTTAGCATTTGGACATAATCTGTCCTTGATACGGTCAATCTCCTACCCTATAGACCTTCTAGGAAAGTGCACCTATCGGTTTCTATAGTATAGTGGATAACAATATCGAGTGTCGATCCCACAGGGACTAACGAGTACTAGTACTTACTCTTTTCTTATTATCTATCCTATAAACAATCGATTCATGTTGAAATAATTAAATAAGAATTAAATTAAACCAATCCAACACAAAATTAACTCCAAACAGTAGAAGATTAAGATGAAATCAATCCAAACCAACAATACCTAGAAAATGAATCCCCCTGAAACGTCTATTGCATCCAAACCTTAATATATCAATTCATCTACTAATCATTGGACTGTGGAAATTCCTTAATTATGTTAATATCTTTCTCAAGCGTATTAACAACAAACCCCAGGTTGATTAATTGAAATCTCTTCCTAATTAAAACCCCCAGAATTGCATTAAACAATCAATGAATTTCTCTATTAGGTTTGACCCTAATCCGGAAGATTTACGTTGTCCTATCTCTAGAATCACGTGCAACTCCCTTCAATTATGCAAGATCAAATCAAACATAGGATTTCTCAATCGCAATTGTATGATATCAAACATGAATTAATACACCAGTAAATATCAATTCAATGATAATAAAGAACACATAATTGAATCTCAATGAACTTGAAGAATAAATTAAATTAATTAAGGATCAAATAATAATATTCATTCTAGGGTTCCTCCTATCTAGGTATCAACGAAATCAGTTCATAATCAATGGAATAACTGCACTACAATTCAATAGACTACAAAGAATAATCGAATCCATGACAAATCCTCTTGATTCTAATGCAATCCAACTTGAATTGATCGATGATTGCTTGTTGGAGTGTTTCTCTCTCTATTCTACCTCCTCTCTGCTGCTCTAGGGTTTTTTTTTTTTTTTTTTTTTTGCAGTTTGACGGCTCTCCCCTCCAATTGACAGATCCTGCCCTTTTTATAGAGCAAAATTCAACTTCCTGGATAGAACACGGGCTTCGACATGGTCTCTGGCAGATTTTACACGGGCGTGTACTAACCAACACGGGCGTGTGTTCTCACTCGACACAAGCGTGTATTTGTTAAATCACTGAACACGCCCGTTTCTACTATGCATGGCCGCTTACACGGTTCATGGTCACCTCTGTACACGGCCACTTACACGACCATGTACTAGACCGTTTTTTATATCTAATATCGCCGAACACGCCCGTTTTCCCGAAACATGGCTTTCTGCATGTTGGTCAGTCTGAGAGGTACATGGCCACGTACACGGCCGTGTACCAAATCGTGTTCTACTCAACTTTGGTCAAAAAGTTTCAAACTGCTTCGAATCTCCTCCTTATGCTCCCATTGCTTTAGCTAGGACCTGAAAACAACATATAAACCGATCAAGTGCAAAAGTCCATGAAAGTATCCCTAAACCAAACAATAATGACCTAAATATAGATTAAAAATATGTACAGTTTAGCACCTATCAAATCTCCTCACACTTAAGCATTTGCTTGTCCTCGAGCAAATAACAGTTCCAAATCATAAAACCTTCTAAATATCCCTCTCTCTCTTATCTCAATGCATCTCTCCATACTCCTTCCTACTATGACTTCTGAACCAAATTAAAATACAAGTAAAATCCAACAGTCCTAGACTAAACTTCTATAAACTATCATCCATAAACAGTCATGTTGACAGTCTTTTCGGAATCAAAAGCATAGGACTCATACCCTCACATAGGATTCACTCATTAAACGCTCAAAGTGTTTAGGGTAGAGAATATATCATAACACTCAAATCAATGCATAGCAGGAATCTTAACCATAAGCTTGCTAATATATCACATCACTATAATTAGATGCATAAATTAAAGGATCCTTGTCATGGCTGCGATGAAGTTTGGGTGGCGGTATAAAAAGAATGGAATGAATAGATCCCAGGTTAACCAAGAAAATAAAAGATAAAGGACCTGTATATACCAAATCACACAAGAACCTGACTCTCTTGTATATAAAACCTTCAATCAAAGCTCAAGTAAGGCGCATAAAACATTATTAACCACAATCATCTTCTGTTCTTACTTATTTACTTCTTTCTTTTTTTTTCGTTTTTTTTTAACTTCAATGATGCTCGCTTTACGAAATGTTGAACTTGAAAAATATTTGAGCATCCAAGTGGAATTGATCACAACAGAAGATGAAGTTTAAACATATACCATGCACCTTTAATCAGACAAGCCCTTTGTTTTGTACTCCTTTTGATCAAATTTTCATGCAATTCAGCTGACTAAGCCCTTCGGTGTAGAACAATGGTTATGGTGTTGGCCAAGAAAGAAAAAAAATGGGGTATTTGGCTTAAAATTCGGTCAACAGGAAAGGCTAAGACAAAATCCTTCTTTCCAATGCATCTAAAACAGTAATGTGCATAACAAAGCAAGTTCTAAAATCTTCCCACTATGCATGATAATCACACCAGAAAGAAAATAATTAGAGCATATAATGATGAATGCTCATAGGCTCAAATACTCACAAATTTTAGGCTCATGTGTGAATCCCATGCAATTCTCATCCAGATTAACTGTCTCAACAACTGCCTATAATGAAGCTCAAAAAAATCTAGCTATTCATGTCGTTTTCTGCTTGTATCTTAATCCAATTCAAGGAACCACAATCATTAAAAGCATGTTGAAACGCATTTTAACAAGATTAAGATTTCCAAACAGAAGAATCAATGAAAGGGGACTACTTTATGCAAGAAGACTACATAATGCTCGATTCCCAACAAATAAATTCCACTAAAACCAATATCCCTCCCCTACACTTAAAGATGTGCATTGTCCTCAATGGACACAATTAAAACAGTGAGAAATAAATAGGTAAATGGAAACAAAATGATAAAAGAACAAGTCAACGTGTTCTTCCCTGAATATATGTATATAATGAAGAGGTCGGTACAGTCAACAGAAATGCAGTGGGGATCAACAAACCTAGTTCTCTCGACCAGACGGAAAAATTGAATTCGAGACTGACTCCATAAACTACTTATCTGCTACTGGAGGCTCGGGATCCATAGGTGGGGTAGACTGGGGCTCTGTACTGGGTTCTTCGGAGATCGGTCCAGGCCTCGATGGCTCCTCAGGGCCACTAGTGGTGGGATCAACTGCTTGAACGTTGGGTAAGGTCGAGACCCCGAGGTAAGCATACAGGCGAGTCAATGTATCTTCAATCCAGGCCGACTGTCGCTCTAGTCGTATCAATCGAGATGAATGAACTTGCTGCAAAGCCACTGTCCTTCTTAGCATTGGCAGCATTTGACTGCTCAATCTCCCGGCGTTTGAGTGGGAAGGGGTAGCCGGGTGTTGGTCTTGTGGTGGTGGTGCAGGGGAGCAATCCCTCTCAGATTCGGCCTCAGTTGCAGGTGGCGGGTTACCTGTTAGAACATAGGTTGGACCACCTGGCCCCTGTCATCTCTCAACCATCCCCATGGATCTTAAAGTATCCATGTCAATCGGTATCATCTGGGATGCAATGGTCATGGGAGGTAGATGATTAAACAGCCCTAGGTTGCAAGCCAATCGCGTGATGTACGGCCCGCAACACACTGCACCCGCTCGTGGCCTGCTTGCCTGGCTATCCAAATACCATGCCCAGGCATGTCCCAAATGAATGGCCACCTTCTCCCTCATACTATAGATGTAAAAAGGTCACATCGAGAGACTACACCAGTGCTTTCTCTCCGTCCACTAATGGTGTGCACTAATAACTTGTGCATGTATCAAAGTTCTGGGTGACAAAGACGGGAGGCTTTGGATCTCGTTGGTGCGTACTCCATCCCTCTGCTAATGGACCTCCAATACTGTTGGTCATTAAATTTGGAGGGCCAATCCAGCTGTAGTTCTCTATAGGCGTCGGTTTGGGTAAACTCTTCGGTGTAGAAACCACAGTCTATTGAGGACTACGTATAGCTTCTGTGAAATCTTTCCCCGCAAATCTGAAACTCCATGTTGGGCATGGACCAGCTCAGTGATCTCTTGTTGAGGGAGAATATGGTGAGGAATTCCAAAGTTAACTCTTGATAAGCCGGTTCCTCAATGTCGAAGAATCGGTCCCAACTCCCAAAAGTGACCAATTCCCTCACTTGTTGATCTAAGCCAATCTACTGTAACACTAGCCAATCTATAAACCGACTATGCTCAAAAGGTTTTTCCAATAGCTTCTCAAGTCTCGTAAGGAATGTTGGAGCCTGAAATTGCAGCAGTGGGTACAGTCCATGTTGTTGTGGTGGGTGTTGCTGTGCATGAGAGGAGGCCTCTCCCCTCTGCCTTTTCCATGAAACTTCCTTTTGTCGCCACTGGATTTCTTTAGTACGTCTTGTCATGGTGGCAATTGGGGTCCTACAAAAGAAATTCATAGTGAGTAACAAAGATAGACTGAAAGTATGCACAATTCAAGCCTTATTCTGAGATTCACACTTTAATATTCAACCACCGATAAAATTGAACCACATTCCACGCATGCAAAAAGGTTAGGAAAATTTAAGCATACTAGTGAGAACGTCCGAGCACCACATTGGACAGAAAAAAATATGCACTCCCTTCCACAATGTTCGCACAAAAATAATCAAGCAACACAGAGCATTTCTATCAAATCATGCTATCAATCCATCAAATAACCCATAAATCACGAAAGTAAACGAGGAAGAAGAAGGAAGGAATACATACCGTCGTTTCCGTGAGTCGAAGAAGAAAGAAGACGAAATTTCACCCGAAATACCCAAAAATTCTTCGAACCAAATCTAATTCCTAAAGGGTATTTATCAAATGATTAGTTAGGATTAGGCTTACCCGGCTTTTCGTGCACGGATCGGCGTGATTCTTTGGTAGCAATTCAGATTTCAGAGAAAGGGGGCGTGTGTGAATGAAACAGTCGTGTTTCCAGCAACCGTTCATATAAATACTGCCTCGACACGCCCAGATACACGGCCATGTATCGGGCCGTGTCGAGAAAAATAAAAGAATACGGGCTGGTTACACGGCCGAGACATGGGCGTGTTACTTACCTGGCGATGAACACGGCTTCTAACACGGTCGTGTTTAAGGTCGTGTACTACTCTGTACAAAATTGTTCAATCTCCTTCTTCCGGACATGGTTGTTATCACGGCAAAGACACGGACATGTCTAATTTGAATTTACACGGCTCTAAACATGGCCGTGTCTATACACGTGTACTCCTCGGTACGTTGACTCCTATTTTTCCTCTCGTAAACATGCCCGTGTACCTGACAAATAAAACTACACATGGCCCCAGACACGCCCATTAACACGGGCGTGTTCCAAGGCGTGTTTTAGGAAAATTGTTCATGTCAATCATTTTTTTTTTCAAATGAATAAAAATAGACAGTAAAAAGAAACTAAGAGAAATCAAAACCTAACAAAAATTAAAACCTAAGGGCAATCAAAACCTAACGAAAATTAAATTTAGATTAAAGAAAACATGAAATAGGGGAAATGAGAAAGAAAACCCTTGGGTTGCCTCCCAAGAAGCGCTTGTTTAATGTCTTTAGCTTGACGCATTCACTTTCATCCACTAGTTGGTGTGGAGGTTGAACTCCTCCCTTTGAGAGTTATCAAACTCTCCTCCCAGGAGCAACTTGAGGTGATGTCCATTCACCTTGAACGTGCCTTTCTCTGGATGTGTTACTTCAACGGTACCGTAGGGGAAAACTTGCTTGACCGTAAAGGGACCTGACCATCTGGATTTGAGCTTTCCTGGGAATAATTTCAGTCGAGAATTATACAATAACACTTGATCTCCTTCGCTGAATTCTTTCCCCTGTTTGATCCTCCTGTCATGATATAGCTTACTTCACTCCTTGTATATCCTCGCGTTCTCATAGGCCATCAAGTGCCATTCCTCTAACTTGTTCACCTGGATTTTCCTCTTTTCTCCTGCAACATCCAAGTTAAAGTTAAGGAACTTAATTGCCCAATACACTTGGTGCTCAAATTCCACCGGTAAGTGACATGCTTTTCCATAAACTAGCCTATATGGTGTAGTTCCTATCGGTGTCTTGTATGCCGTCCTATAGGCCCAAAGAGCATCATCTAATTTGATGGACCAATCTCTCCTATGATGTTCTACAGTTCTTTCTAGGATTCTTTTCAAGTCCCTATTGGTCACCTCAACTTGGTCACTAGTCTGTGGATGGTAAGGGGTTGCAACTCTATGCGTAATACCATATTTTTTTAGTGCATTGATGAACTGTGCATTATGAAAGTGTGTGCCCCTATCACTAATGATTGCTCTAGGTGTGCCAAATCGAGAGAATAACCTTTTTAGGAACTTAACTACTACCCTAGCATCATTTGTTGGTAAAGCTTGGGCTTCAACCCACTTAGACACATAATCCACTGCCACTAGGATGTACTTGTTCCCAAAAGAGACTGGAAAAGGACCCATAAAGCCAATACCCCAAACATCGAAAACTTCACTAACAAGAATGAAATTTTGGGGCATTTCATCCTGGCAAGAGATGTTACCTGATCGCGGACAGTTGCCACACAACGCTACATACCTTTGGGCATCTCTAAATAAGGTAGGCCAATAAAAACCTGACTCGAGTACCTTCTGCGCTGTCCTATTCGCGTGGTAATGTCCTCCTGCCGGGCCGGCATGACAGTGTTGCAAAATCTTCCATCCCTCCACTTGCGAAACACATCGCCTAATGATTTGGTCTACACAAATCTTAAACAAGTAGGGGTCCTCTCAAAAGTAATTCTTCAAATCAGAAAAGAATTTCTTCTTTTGCTGATGAGAAAGCCCTTTAGGAAGGATGTCAGCAGCCAAGTAATTAGCAAAATTGGCAAACCAAGGGACTTTACCTGCACTTACCTCTGTCAGATGGTATAGACGTTCTTCAGGGAATGCATCATTGATGTCCTCTTCTGCCAACGTTTCTAGATTCGGGTTATCTAACCGCGAAAGATGGTCTACTGCTAGGTTTTCAACCCCCTTCTTATCTTTAATTTCCAAGTCGAATTCCTGTAACAACAAAATCCACCTGATCAATCTGTGCTTGGCATCTGCCTTATTTAACAAGTAACGCAATGTAGAATGATCAGTATAAACAATGACTTTGGATAAAATTAAATAAGATCTGAATTTATCAATGCAAAAATGACAGCTAGTAATTCTTTTTCAATGGTTGTATAATTCTCTTGAGTGTCCATCAAAGTCTTGCTAGCATAGTAGATGGGCTGAAAGTGCTTGTCTCTCCGCTGTCCAAGTACTGCACCTACTGCGAAGTCACTGGCATCACACATCAGTTCAAACGGAAGGTTCCAATCTGGTGCGACCATAATCGGGGCATTAGTTAATTTCTCCTTAAGAGTGTTAAATGCTTCCAAACACTCTTGAGTAAAGACGAATGGTGCATCTTTCTCGAGTAACTGAGTTAAGGGTCTGGCAATCTTAGAGAAGTCCTTGATGAATCTCCTATAAAAACCTGCATGTCCCAGAAAACTCCTCACAGCGTTAACTATAGTTGGGGGTGGTAGCTTTTTAATTGTCTCAATCTTAGCTCTATCTACCTCTATTCCCCTGCTCGAGATTTTATGGCCCAAAACTATGCCTTCTTGTACCATAAAATGGCACTTTTCCCAGTTTAAAACCAGATTAGTTTCTTCACACCTTTTCAGCACTCATTCAAGGTTGTGGAGGCATGCATCGAAGGAATCACCAAACACAGAGAAGTCATCCATAAACACCTCTATGATGTCTTCTATTAAATCATCAAAAATTGCCATCATACACCTTTAAAAGGTGGCAGGTGCATTGCACAGCCCAAAAGGCATCCTCCTGTATGCAAATGTGCCATATGGACATGTGAAAGTTGTCTTCTCTTGGTCCTCTGTGTTAGGAAATGCCCTAAGTATTAGAGACATTTTGATGTATTCATTTTAAACTGGATAATAAAATTATATATAGAGGTTATTCATTACACTGCTATCTGTCCTCGTCTTATTTACATGTTAAAGTAAATGTAAGCAAATATGGCTCACTGACTGCTTGTGTTAAAACTGTTAAAACGTTGCATGCAATGGACTTTTGTATGCGAGAAGACAATGTTCTAAAGTTAGCAGTCTAAATTATGGTCTGTAGTCTATGGGGTTAGACCGAGCATCTAACTCATGTTAAGACTATTATGTTGTCTAAAGCCTTGGAGGGGACGGTCTGTCTTGACTGTCTGGAGCCGGATTCCTAAGTAGAGACATAGATATGCTGCTTGGTGGTGACATATTAGACCAGGACTAAAGCGTGATTGATCTACGTAGTCCGCTATGAGTGGATCAATCTGCTTTTGACGTTCATTGTGCAATAACCTTAATCCTGAGTAAATGAACTACTTCATGTATATGACTTGTGTACTTTGATGTTCCAATGGCTAAAGCGTCTCAGAGGTAGTAAGCTTATAGACCGGTTCGTTGGGTGCATGACTTGTATATGATGAAGGGTTCGTTTACAGATATCGGAATCATAGCTCCAAGGAGTTAAAGGTTTCTTCTTAAAGGCATTATACTAAATGTGAAAATGGACAAGGCCTTGGGTCGTCTGCTAGGCGGATGACTTCTTATTCACATATGGTGAATAATCATTTTCTTAATTCAGTAGTATAATGGAACTTTAATATAGCCTGATCAGTAGGATTAAACGGACTTTGACCTAAGGCTGATCATGGATATCATATGAGGGTTTTGCATATATGACAAGGTCATTGGATAGTAGCTCGTCACAGGCTTACGTAATACGGTATATAATTGGGAGTTCAGTTTCAGGTTTATAGTGGTGTGACTCTGAAACTAGTGATCATATGATTGAGTTGTTCGATAAAGAATGATGATCATATGGATTTACGGGAGCCCGATTATATATGTCCAATCAGTCCCTCTACTAGCTCCACATAATTCCTTAACGTTTGGCAAATTGATTTGTGTATGCTATTGGCTGGTTTATTATGCATAGATGGTGATGACACAGGATTAGGATGGTAGACAAGATTCTCTTCGGTTGGATTCAGATTTTGTTTTGGATAATAGAGTACACAATTATTTGAACTCCAAATAAAGTTACCATGATTTTATTTGAGATTGGATTGGAGTTGTAGAAAATTATCCATGAGAACAAGAATTTGAAACACAACCGTTTTGTGGAATTTGAAATTTGAATTTTGTAATTTGAATTTTGAATTTTGAAATTTGAATTTTGAATTTTGAATTTGAAATTTGAATTTGAAATTTGAATTTGAAATTTGAATTTGAAATTTAAATTTGAAATTTGAAATTTGAAATTTGAATTTGAAATTTGAATTTGAAATTTGAAATTCAAATTTTGAATCACTGTCTAAGTAGGATTCGAATTTGTTGTGGAAAATCCACAAGGTTTGAAATTCGAATTTGATTTGGATTTGAAGAGGATAATCTTGTTAGAATCCTACTTGAATTTTGAATCCAAATCCCAACAAACTATGGACGAAATTTTGAGGATAATCCTCAATAGAATTTCGGTTTTTGTGGATAAGATTCAAGGGAAAAATTCATGTTTCAATCCCAGTTGAATTTGGATTCTCTCCTCCCTGAAAAGTGGCCGAAATTTTGGAGATAATCTCCTAGGAAAATTCAGTTATTTTGGATAAGGTTGAGATAGGATTCAAGCTTGAAAATCCTAGTAGAATTTTTGATTCTCCCTTATCCATAATGGCCGAATTTGTGGAGAAGATTTTCTCCTAGGAAATTTTAGATTTTTTGGTTGAAAAAGGGAGATAAAATTCTAGTTAAAATCTTGTTTAGATTTGGATTGGATTTATCCTAAGAAAACCGAATTTTATTGTTGGATTTTCCCATGGAAAAATTCAGATTTTTTGGTTATGGATAAGGGAGAATATCTTTTCCTAGTCCAATTTGAATTCAGAGAATCACCTCATGCAGGTCTATAAATAGAGGTCCTGTCACTCCAGTTCTCTCAGACCACAGACTCTCAGGTGAGCAGGCTTATTGTTGCACAGCTCATCGTGACAATAAAGTTCTTTAGAGATCTGGGTGGTCGGAAGAAGACTAGCAGTGCTAGCATACCGATCGAGGTTCGGAGTGCCCACACACTCAGCCATTCGGGAATTGGAGAATAGTAGAGAAGGCTAGTTGGTTGAAGCCTCCGGTCATTCTCCTCCTGCAGATTGGCGTCCTTGAGGTATGAGTTTTAATTGTTGTTGATTTATTGTATATGGCATCATGAGATATTTAACGATCTAAAAATTTTTATTGTTCTGCTGCGCCACTCTGATACGTTTTTACCGATTTATTTTCCTACACTCTGGTGCTATAGGAATCTGGAAATAGCCGGATAGACCATCCAAGAAGCAATAATACATATGACCCTCAAATCTCTCTAGCATTTGGTCCACAAAGGGCAATGGGAAGTGGTCTTTTCGAGTGGCATCATTAAGTTTTCTGTAGTCAATGCACGCTCTCCACCCAGTGACGGTTCTTATGGGAATCAGCTCGTTTTTCTCATTAGGTACCACCGTCATTCCACCCTTCTTTGGAACTACCTGCACAGGACTTACCCAAGCGCTGTTAGAGATCGGATAGATCATACCTGCGTCGAGGAGCTTAATCACCTCTGCTTTGACTACTTCCTTCATCTTGGGATTGAGTTGTCGCTGGGTTTGCATCGATGACTTGAATTCATCCTCCATTAGGATTTTGTGGGTGCAAAATGAAGGACTAGTTCCCCTAATGTCGGAAATCTTCCAAGTGATAGCCCTTTATGTTTCTTAAGTGCTACCAGCAGCTTTTCTTTCTGATCTGCCCTCAATCCAGAGGCGATAATGACTAGTAGCTTTGAATTCTTCTCCAAAAAGGTATACTCGAGATGGTCTGGTAACGCTTTCAATTCCAGAACTGGTGGGTCCTCGATAGAGGGTTTTAACCTCTTCTCTCCACTTTGTTCGATCTTTTCAAACTCTTTCTTTCTCATCATGAGCTCGCTAGCTTACAAATGTGCTACTTGTTCCTTAATGCAAGGATCATCGTCATTTTCCTCCCTTCCTTGTACAAGGCACAGCTCTAACGGGTCATCATGGACCAATTCCTGCAAATAATCAGAACGACAATATTAGTGGAGTCAAGAAAGTAACAAGTATCATCCTCCTCAAGGGAATGTCTCATGGCATTATGTATTTTAAAAGTTACCTCCTCATCCCCAACCCTAAGGACTAACTTACTATCACTCACATCTATAATGGCTCTGGCAGTAGCTAAAAAGGGTCGACCTAGAATAAGGGGCACCTCAATGTCCTCATCCATTTCAAGAATGATAAAATCTACAGGGAATATAAACTTATCTACCTTAACCAACACATCCTAAATGATGCCTTTAGGGTATTTAACTGACCTATCGGCTAACTGTATGCTCATCCTAGTTGATTTAGGCTCTCCTAACCTCAGTTTCTTAAACATCTTGTAAGGCATCAAATTAATGCTAGCTCCCAAATCTGCTAATGCTTTATCAACCGACAAACTACCAATGAGACAAGGAATAGTAAAACTCCCTGGATCTTTTAATTTCTTGGGCAGTTTGTTTTGCACAATTGCTGAGCACTCCTCACTTAATGTTACTGTTGACAGCTCCTCCAACTTCCTCTTATTTGAAAGCAATTCCTTCAAGAATTTTGCATACTTTGGCATCTGCGAAAGAGCTTCAACAAAAGGCAAGTTAATGTGAAGTTGCTTAAATAGTTCAAGAAACTTACCAAATTGCTCATCCATCTTATCCTTCTTTAGCTTGGCTGGGTATGGGATAGTGGGTTGGAAACCCTGCACAGGTTTAGGATTCCCATCCCCCTTCTCTATATCCTCGGATTGCTTGCCATTCTCTTCCTTACCATGCGGTTCTTTCTCAACTTGTAGTTCTTTACCACTCCTCAAGGTAACTGCCTTGACCTGCTCTTTTGGATTCTTCTCGATGTTATTAGGCAGGCTCCCTTGCTGTCTCTCTGACAGAAGCTTTGCCAGCTAACCAATCTGGTTCTCAAGGTTATGAATAGAAGACTCTTGGTTCCTCAGTGATGTTTCAGTGGCTTGGAATCAGCTTTCAGATGTTTGAATAAATTTAGCCATCAATTCCTCCATGCTAGGCTTCTTCTCTTGTGGCGGGTGTTGTTGCTGAAAACCCGGAGGAGGATTATTTCTTTGTTGTCCTTGATTTCCCTAAGAGAAATTGGGGTGGTTCCTCCAGCCTGGGTTATATATGTTGCTATATGGATTTTTTTGGGCCGTGGTGTTTTACCCATATAGTCAACATGCTCTGGTGTCTGTCTAGCCATAGCTGATAAACCTTGACACTTATCAGTCACATGTCCTCCCCCACACATGTCACACTACAGGACTTGAACAGGTTGATGGCCTACAAATAATCCATCAATCTTCTTACTCAAGGTTTCGACTTGCCTGGCCAAGGCTGTGACTGCATTAACCTCATAGATTCCAGCAGGTTTGCTAGGCTTCGCTCGGTTTGAGTGCCATTGGTAATTGTTCATGGCCATGTCCTCTATCAATTCCTGGGCTGCCTCTAGTGTTTTGTTATTCAATGTTCCTCCAGTCGCTACATCTATCATCTGCCTGGTTGCCGGATTCAACCCATTGTAGAAGGTTTGCACTTACAACCATGTTGGCAATCCATGATGTGGACACTTCCTTAGAAGATCTTTAAACCTCTCCCATGTCTCATAAAGTGTCTCAGAATCAATCTGGGCATAGGAAGAGATATCATTCCTTAGTTTGGCAGTCTTCACAGGTGGAAAGTACTTCAACAGAAACTTCTCTGTCATTTGGTCCCATGTAGTAATAGAACCTCTCGGCAGAGAATTCAGCCACTGCTTGGCCCTGTTCCTTAAAGAAAAAGGAAACAGCCTCAGCCTTATCGCATCATCAGTAGCGCCATTGATCTTGAAAGTATCGCAGATCTCCAGGAAATTTGCTATATGTGCATTAGGATCCTCATCCTGGAGCCCATCAAATTGTACATATTGTTGTACCATTTGAATAATATTGGGCTTGATCTCAAAATTATTGGCCGCCACAGCTGGTCTAACGATGCTGGATTCTGTCCCCATTAAGGATGGTCTTGCATAGTCGGACATAGTCCTTTGTTGCTCCGGTTCAGCCATGACTGGTTCCTGCACTAACTCTTCTTGTCTCTGTGAACGCCTGATTCTAAGAACTCGAAGAGTTGTTCTTTCAATCTCAGGATCTTCTTCAAAGAACTCAGATGGATTGTTGCGGGTCATAAATTGATCCAACTGCCTGAAATAGCAACACAAAAGAAAAAAAATATAAAATATAAGAAAATAAAAAATAAAAAATAAAAAAATATATAAGAATGAAATAAGAAATAAAATAGAATAAAATAAAATAAAACAAAAGAATGGATAGATTAATAGGAATTAAGTGTTCTTAATATCCTAGTCCCCGGCAACGGTGCCAAAAACTTGATACGGTCAATCTCCTACCCTATAGACCTTCTAAGCAAGTGCACCTATCGGTTTCTATAGTACAGTGGATAAAAATATTGAGTGTCGATCTTACAGGGACTAACGAGTACTAGTACTTACTCTTTTCTTATTATCTATCCTATAAACAATCGATTCATGCTGAAATAATTAAGTAAGAATTAAATTAAACCAATCCAACACAAAATTAACTCCAAACAGCAGAAGATTAAGATGAAATCAATCCAAACCAACAATACCTAGATAATGAATCCCCCTAAAACGTCTATTGCATCCAAACCTTAATATATCAATTCATCTGCTAATCATTGGACCGTGGAAATTCCTTAATTATGTTAATATCTTTCTCAAGCGTATTAACAACTAACCCCAGGTTGATTAATTGAAATCTCTTCCTAATTAAAACCCCCAGAATTGCATTAAACAATCAATGAATTTCTCTATTAGGTTTGACCCTAATTCGAAAGATTTACGTTGTCCTAGCTCTAGAATTACGTGTAACTCCCTTCAATTATGCAAGATCAAATCAAACATAGGATTTCTCAATCGCAATTGTATGTTATCAAACATGAATTAATACACCGGTAAATATCAATTCAATGATAATAAATAACACATAATGGAATCTCAATGAACTTGAAGAATAAATTAAATTAATTAAGGATCAAATAACAATATTCATTCTAGGGTTCCTCCTATCTAGGTATCAAAGAAATCAATTCATAATCAATGGAATAACTGCACTACAATTCAATAGACTACAAAGAATAATTGAATCCATGACAAATCCTCTTGATTCTAATGCAATCCAACTTGAATTGATTGATGGTTGCTTGTTGGAGTGTTTCTCTCTCTATTCTACCTCTTCTCTGCTGCTCTAGGGTTTTTTTTTTTGTAGTTTGTGTAGGAAAATAAACCGGTAAAAACGTATCAGAGTGGCGCAGCGGAACAATAAAAATTTTAAGATTGTTAAATATCTCATGATGCCATATACAATAAATCAACAACAATTAAAACTCATACCTCAAGGACGCCAATGAACAGGAGGAGAGTGACCGGAGGCTTCAACCAACTAGCCTTCTCTACTATTCTCCAATTCCCGAATGGCTGAGTGTGTAGGCACTCTGAACCTCGATCGGTATGCTAGCACTGCTAGTCTTCTTCCGACCACCCAGATCTCTAAAGAACTTTATTGTCACGATGAGCTGTGCAACAATAAGCCTGCTCACCTGAGAGTCTATGGTCTGAGAGAACTGGAGTGGCAGGACCTCTATTTATAGACCTGCATGAGGTGATTCTCTGAATTCGAATTGGACTAGGAAAAGATTTTCTCCCTTATCCAAACCAAAAAATCCGAATTTTCCAAGGGAGAATCTCCACAATTAAATTCGTTTTTCCTAGGATAAATCCAATCCAAATCTAAACAAGATTTTAACTAGAATTTTATCTCCCTTTTTCAACCAAAAAATCCGAAATCTTTAGGAGAAAATCTTCTCCAAATTTTCGGCCACTTTTAGGATAAGGAAGAATCAAAATTCCACTAGGATTTTTCAAGCTAAATCTCATCTCAACCTTATCCAAAAATAACCGAATTTCCTAGGATTTAGGCTCCAAAATTTCGGCCACTTTTAGGGAGTAGAGAGAATCCAAATTCAACTAGGATTGAAGCTTGAATTTACCCTTGAGTCTTATCCACAAAAAACCGAATTTTCCATTGAGGATTATCCTCAAAAAATTCGCCCACTTTTGTTGGGAATTGGATTCAAAATTCAAGTAGGATTCTAACAAGATTATCCTTTCCAAATCCAACTCAAATTCGAATTTCAAACCGTGTGGATTTTCCACAACAAATTCGAATCCTACTTGGACTGTGATTCAAAATTTGAATTTCAAATTTCAAATTCAAATTTCAAATTCAAATTTCAAATTTCAAATTTCAAATTTCAAATTTAAATTTCAAATTCAAATTTCAAATTCGAATTTTCAAATTCAAATTTCAAATTCAAATTTCAAATTCAAAATTCAAATTTCAAATTTCAAAATTCAAATTTCAAATTCCACAAAACGGTTGTGTTTCATATTCTTGTTCTCATGGATAATTAATTTTCTACAACTCCAATCCAATCTCAAATAAAATCATGGCAACTTTATTTGGAGTTCGAATAATTGTGTACTCTATTATCCAAAACAAAGTCTGAATCCAACCGGAGAGAATCTTGTCTACCATCCTAATCCTGTGTCATCACCATCCATGCATAATAAACTAGCCAATAGCATACACAAATCAATTTGCCAAACGTTAAGGAATTATGTGGAGCTAGTAGAGGGACTGATTGGACATATATAATCGGGCTCCCGTGATTCCATATGATCACCATTCTGTACTGAACAACTCAATCATATGATCACTAATTTCAGAGTCACACCACTATAAACCTGAAACTGAACTCCCAATTATATACCGTATTACGTAAGCCTGTGACGAGCTACCATCCAATGACCTTGTCATATATGCAAAACCCTCATATGATATCCATGATCAGCCTTAGGTCAAAGTCTGTTTAATCCTACTGATCAGGCTATCTTAAAGTTCCATTATACTACCGAATCAAGAAAATGATTATTCACCATATGTGAATAAGAAGTCATCCGCCCAGCAGACGACCCAAGGCCTTGTCCATTTTCACATTCAGTATAATGCCTTTAAGAGGATACCTTTAACTCCTCAGAGCTATGATTCCGATATCTGCAAACAAACCCTTCATCGTATACAAGTCATGCACCCAACGAACCGGTCTATAAGCTTACTACCTCTGAGACGCTTTAGCCATTGGAACATCAAAGTACACAAGTCATATACATGAAGTAGTTCATTTACTCAGGATTAAGGTTATTGCACAATGAACATCAAAAGCAGATTGATCCACTCATAGCGGACTACGTAGATCAATCACGCTTTAGTCCCGGTCTAATATGTCACCTCCAAGCAACATATCCATGTCTCTACTTGGGGGTCCAGCTCCAGACAGTCAAGACAGACCGTCCCCTCCAAGGCTTTAGACAACATAATAGTCTTAACATGAGTTAGATGCTCGGTCTAACCCCATAGACTACAGACCATAGTTTAGACTGCTAACTTTAGAACATTGTCTTCTTGCATACAAAAATCCATTGCATGCAACGTTCTAACAGTTTTAACACAAGCAGTCAGTGAGCCATATTTGCTTACATTTACTTTAACATGTAAATAAGACGAGGACAGATAGCAATGTAATGAATAACCTCTATGTATAATTTTATTATCCAGTTCAAAATGAATATATCAAAATGTCTCTAATACTTAGGGCATTTCCTAACAATCTCCCACTTGCCCTAAGCCAGCAGATGTGCCATGTTACGCATCCCCATCGCCTCTACATGCCTCTCAAAGCTTCTAGCTACCAAAGTCTTAGTAAAGGGATCAGCGATGTTGTCCTCGGACGCGATCTTACATACATCCACTTGTCCTGTCTCCACATGCCCTCTAATAATGTGATACCTCCGATCGATGTGCTTGGTCCTCTTGTGGTGCCGAGATTCGCTTGTGTTGGCAATAGCCCCTGTATTATCACAGTAAAGTGTGATAGGCTTGTCAACACCCGGAATGACCTCAAGGTCTCTAAAGAACTTGCGGAGCCAAACCGCTTCTTTAGATGCCTCAGCCGCAGCCACATACTCAGCCTCCATAGTAGAGTCAGCTGTGCAGCCCTACTTCACGCTCCTCCATACAATGGCGCCTCCTCCGAGTAAAAACACTGATCCAGATGTCGATTTCCTCGAATCCTTACAAGTCTGGAAGTCTGAGTCCGTGTATCCTACGGGTGTTAGGTCCCCTCCAGAATACACTAGCATATAATCCCTCGTTCTCTTAAGATACTTGAGTATATGCTTTACTGCTTGCCAGTGCTTGGTTCCAGGATTCGCTTGATATCGACTCACCATACCTACTGCAAAACATATGTCCGGGCGAGTGCAAAGCATAGCGTACATAAGGCTATCCACAGCGGATGCATAAGGGACCTTACTCATACGCTCTCTTTCTTCCGATGTCTTGGGACAGTCATCCAATGAAAGAGTTAAACCGGCAATAGAAGGTTGTGAGCCTTTCTTTGCCTCTAGCATTGCATATTTGTCAATTATTTTATCTATGTATGAAGCTTGGGATAACGCTATCATTTTGTTCTTTCGATCTCTGAAGAGACGAATGCCTAGAACATAATTAGCTTCTCCCAAGTCCTTCATGTCAAACTGTTGGTGTAACCAAAGTTTGACCGATGATAAGTTCCCTACATCATTCCTAATGAGTAGTATATCATCGACATAGAGTATCAGAAAGACCACTTTTCCATCCTTAATACGTTTATAAACACAAGGTTCATCAACGTTCTGCTCAAAACCAAATGTCTTAATCGCTTGATCAAACCTCTGGTTCCATGAGCGGGATGCCTGCTTTAATCCATAAATGGATCTAAGCAACTTGCAGACTTTCTTATCTTGGCCTTTTGCTACGAACCCTTCGGGCTGTATCATATAGATACACTCTTCAAGATGGCCATTCAAGAATGCCGTCTTGACATCCATTTGCCAGATCTCGTAATCGAGAGCCGCAGCAATGGACAGAAGAATACGGATAGACTTCAGCATAGCAACAGGCGAAAAGGTTTCCTCGTAATCGATTCCAGCCTTTTGCGTGTATCCCTTTGCAACCAGTCTAGCTTTGAAAGTTTCCACTCTCCCTTCCGCATCCTTCTTTCTTTTGTAGACCCATTTGCATCCAATGGGTTTTATCCCATCCGGCAAATCTACAAGTTCCCAAACAGAGTTGGATTTCATAGAATCCATCTCATTGTTCATAGCCTGTTTCCAAGATCTAGAATCAACATCCTTTATAGCTTCATCATATGTGACCGGATCTTCCTCATGCTCATGAGCCTCGGCCTGGTATACCTCAGCATCATACATAAAGAAATTAGGTTTCTTAGAAACCCTCCCACTACGACGAGGCACCCTAAATTATTGATCGTCTGCAGGTCTTTCACTGGAACTCGGACTTGCGTCCAAGACCGAAATCTGTGGAGCAATTCTTTCACCCGATAACTCCTCTAGCACCACTTTGCTTCGAGGCTTAAAGTCATTCATGTGACTTTCCTCCAAGAATGTCGCATGGGTTGAGACAATGACCTTTTGTTCTTTCGGGTTATAGAACAGACCTCGTTTAGTTCCCTTTGGATACCCTACAAACATGCACAATTCTGATATTGGTTCCAACTTCTTCGCATCCCCATCCAGTACATGTGCCGGGCAGCCCCATATTCTCATATGTCCAAGGGAGGGCTTCCTGCCACGCCACAATTCATACGGAGTTCTAGGAATTGATTTGCTGGGAACCTGGTTCAGAATATAGCACGCCGTTTGTAAAGCATGTCCCCAAAATGATAATGGCAGCGTTGAGTAACTCATCATGGACCGTACCATATCCAATAAGGTCATGTTTCTCCTTTCGGCTACACCATTCTGTTGTGGAGTACCAGGTGCAGTCAATTGGGATAAAATCCCGTTCTCTACAAGATGTCCTAGAAATTCATCGGAGAGGTATTCGCCACCTCGATCAGATCGAAGTGTCTTTATGGATTTATCCAATTGCTTTTCCACTTCCGCACGATACTCTTTGAACTTGTCAAAGGTTTCGCTCTTGCGGTGCATCAGATACACATATCCATACCTCGAGTAATCATCTATGAAAGAGACATAGTACTCGAACCCTCCTCGTGCTGTGACGTTCATGGGGCCACATACGTCAGTGTGCACAATTTCTAAGAGCTCCTGTGCCCTTGTACCCTTAGCTCTAAAAGACCTCTTAGTCATCTTACCCTCTAGACAAGACTCACATTGGGGAAGTCGTACCTCCTCCAGAGATTCCAGAGGACCATCTTTCACCAATCTTTGAATCCTATCCTGATTAATATGACCAAGTCTTAAATGCCAAAGATACGCCTTGTTAGAGTGAGAAACTTTCAACCTTTTAGAGTTATCAATTAATTCAGTGTCATGCAGTGAGTACATCTTTGGTCTGATCAAATATAGGTTTCCATCCATCCATCCAGAACAGATAAAAGACTTATTTCTACGAATATCAACTCTTTTACTAAAAGAAACTGAATAAGAATCCTTTATTAAACAAGCTACCGATATAAGGTTCCTCCTAAAATTAGGAACATAAAAACAGTCTTTCAATAAAATAAACCTAAATTGATCAAAATAAAGATGAACGTCTCCCACTGCCTCAGCCACCACAAAGCTACCATCTCCAGTTCGCAACGAGAGGCTCCTATCATGTAGACTTCTCGTTTCCACGAACCCCTGCATAGAAACACAAACATGATTAGTGGCGCCCGAATCAATGACCCATGTGTCTTTCGATTCTTCCACCAAACACGCTTCTAAGTAATGAAGTTCCTTACCTTCCTTGCCCTTGGAGGCTAGGAATTCCCGACAAGCCTTCTTGAAGTGACCTACCTTCCCACAGTGGAAGCATTTGGACTTTTTAGGGTCTTTCAGCTTCTTGTTCTTCTTCTTCTTCTTCCCGTCCGAGACAGGAGGATTAGAAGAATTGGAAGCCACTTGCTTCTTATTTGGCCTCTTCCTCTTCCGTGAGGGATTGGAAGATTCCGCCAAATTGGCCTCTCCTTTAGGTCGGACCGTATCCTTATCCCTGATCATCCGCTCATAAGCCTGTAGTTGCTTCATGAGCTCGGTAAGTCCTAACTCCTTTGTCGCCAGATTGTATGCGGCCTTAAACCCCACAAAATCTTTAGACAGAGTCTTGAACACCATCTCGATCTGGGTGTTATAGTCCAACTCAGCACCATTCTCGGCAGCCTCAGCGAAGAATCCCATTAGAGTGATCATATGGTCCTTCACCGGAGTACCCGACTTTTGCTTGGAGTTCATAATGCTGGTGATAGCGGACTGTCGAGCCAATTTTTCTTGGCCTCCGAACATGTCCTCCAGATTATCCATGATCTCCCCAGCAACTTGATAAGTCTCATGCTGCTTGTGTAAAGCACTCGTCATGCTAGCAAGGATGTAGCATCGAGCTATCTCATTGGATTCTCTCCAAGATTATAGGCAACCGGGACCTCCTCAAGTGGTGTGTCAGGTTTGGGCCCAGGTGGGCATGGTTCGTCGAGTGCGAACTTGTGTCCCTCGCAGCTGAGAACTATTAATAGATTTCTTTTCCAATCTTTATAATTGTCGCCATTCAACTTATTTTCAGTAAGTATCGAAATAAGGGGTGTCGGTGACATTTTGAACTGAAATAAAATTATACTAGACATCATTACAAAGCCCAAGCAAATATGCAGATAATTTAGCAAATAAAACATACAAGTATGTTCCTACATGAAACTTGAAAAAAATGTAGCATTGCAACGGTAATTCTCAGCACCTATTGCCTCAAGCCACCGAGGGGTGGTCATGAGAACAAATAGCCGGAACATGGACCCCGTCCAATTAATATATGTTACCTTAAATCCTCCAAGGTTAAGACATATATTAATAACCGCTTATTTGGCCACCAGTTTAGTTAACAGAGCTTCTAGGGAAGGTTAATAACTAAACGAGTCTTGAGTGTATAACCATTGTTTACGTAGCCCGATCCACGTCCTACCAAGCCACCGAGGGGTGGTCATGAATAGGATCGCACCCGAACACGTTTTCCACATAGGAGATCCAATCTAGTATACCGGCGGCGGTAAACACCTACCGAGGGGTGTGGTCAGGTCAGAACTGACGCGAGGCATTACCATGCTTTCACATATGGATCAACAATGGAGGCCGTGGGTTTTGTTTGAAACCTTCTCCCACTCAATATTTTGAAAAACATGCAAGTTTTGACAAATTATGTATGATCAATATAGTATGAGCGGCACTCACCTATCCTATATGACATGTTATCAAATATGCATACAAAACATCCATCAATACATATTTATACATCCATGACATATCACAGAAAATAATTGACAGACTAACCAAGCTATGGTTCCATCCTAGAACAAAGAAAATAAAGATTACAAAATTCCATCCAAAGCATTCTTTGGGTCTTGAATTTTGTTCCGTCTTCTTGTATCCATCTTTATGTAGCCTCTCCATTTATTTCTCATCCCAAGAATTATTTAAAATTTAAATTTCCAAAAATTTAAATTTCAAATTCAAACTCCAAATTCGAATTTCAAATTTAAATTTCTAATTCAAATTTTAAACAATTTTAATCATCATGTGTAATAATATGTAATTTCAAAAATTTCAAATATTTAATTACATATTTTTAAACATGATTTAAAATTAAATCTCAAATTTAAAAATCAAAATTTTCAAATTTTGGACCGCAGCACCGCCGCCCTTGAAGGCGGCAGCCGCCGTGGGCAGCCACCAACCCCGGAGGGGCTGGCAGCCCACGGCCGCCCCTTGTGCAGCCTGCCGGGCTGCAGGCCAAGCCTGCAGCACCAGGCTGCACGCCCAGACTGGGCGCAGCAGCCGGCAGGCTGCAGGCAGCGCCTGCAGCCAGAGGCTGCACGCCCAGGCTGCGGCCAGCCTTGGGCAGGCCACAGCCACCCCTGGAGAACAAGGGGCTACAAATTTTTAAACGTGTTCGGGTACGATCCTATTCATGACCACCCCTCGGTGGCTTGGTAGGATGTGGATTGGGCTACGTAAACAATGGTTATACACTCAAGACTTGTTTAGTTATTAACCTTCCCTAGAAGCTCTGTTAACTAAACTGGTGGCCAAATAAGCGGTTATTAATATATGTCTTAACCTTGGAGGATTTAAGGCAACATATATTAATTGGACGGGGTCCATGTTCTGACTATTTGTTTTCATGACCACCCCTCGGTGGCTTAGGGCAATAGGTGCTGAGAATTACTGTTACAATGCTACATGTTTTTCAAGTTTCATGTAGGAACATACTTGTATGTTTTATTTGCTAAATTATCAGTATATTTGCTTAGGCTTTGTAATGATGTCTAGTATAATTTTATTTCAGTTCAAAATGTCACCGATACCCCTCATTTCAATACTTACTGAGAATAAACTGAATGGCGATAATTATAAAGATTGGAAAAGAAATCTGTTGGTAGTTCTCAACTGCGAGAGACATAAGTTCGTACTGGACGAACCATGCCCACCAAGGCCTAAACCTGACACATCGCTTGAGGAGGTCTCGGTTGCCTATACTCGTTGGAGAGAGTCCAATGATATAGCTCAATGCTACATGCTTGCTAGCATGATGAGTGCTTTACAAAAGCAGCATGAGACTTATCAGGTTGCTAGGGAGATCATGGACAATCTAGAGGACATGTTCAGAGGCCAAGAAAAATTGGCTCGACAGTCCGCTATCACAAGCATTATGAACTCTAAGCAAAAGGCAGGTCCTCTGGTGAAGGACCATATGATCAGTCTAATGGAATTCTTCGCTGAGGCTGCTGAGAATGGTGCTGAGTTGGACTGCAACACCCAGATCGAGATGGTATTCAAAACTTTGTCTAAAGATTTCGTAGGGTTTAAGGCCGCATACAATCTGGCGACCCGAACTCATGAAGCAACTCCAAACTTATGAGCGGATGATCAGGGATGATGATGCAGTCCAAGCCAAAGGAGAGGCCAATTTGGCGGAATCTTCCAAAACCCTCATGGAAGAAGAAGAGGCCAAATCCAAAGCAAGCGGCTTCCAGTTCTTCTAATGATCCTGTCTCGGATGGGAAGAAGAAGAAGAACAACAAGAAGCCTAGGGACCCTAAAAAGTCCAAGTGCTTTCACTGTGGGAAGGTAGGTCACTTCAAGAAGGCATGTCGGGAAATCCTAGCTGCCAAGGGCAAGGAAGGTAAGGAACTTCACTACTTAGAAGCGTGTTTAGTGGAACAATCAAAAGACACTTGCGTCATTGATTCGGGCACCACTAATCATGTTTGTGTTTCTATGTAGGGGTTTGTGGAAACGAGAAGTCTACATGATAGGAGCGTCTCGTTACGGACTGGAGATTGTAGCTTGGTAGTGGCTGAGGCAGTGGGAGATATTTATCTTTATTTTGATAGATTTAGGTTTATTTTATTGAAAGACTGTTTTTATGTTCCTAATTTTAGGAGGAATCTTATATCGGTAGCTTGTTTAATAAAGGATTCTTATTCTGTTTTTTTAAGTAAAAAAGTTAATATTCGTAGAAATAAGTCTTTTATTTGTTCTGGATGGATGGATGGAAAACTATATTTGATTAAACCAAAGATGTACTCACTGCTTGACACAGAATTAATAGATAACTCTAAAAGGTTGAAAGTTTCTCACTCTAACAAGGCATACCTTTGTCATTTAAGACTTGGTCATATTAATCAGGATAGGATTCAAAGATTGGTGAAAGACGGTCCTCTGGAATCTCTGGAGGAGGTACGTCTTCCTCAATGTGAGTCTTGTCTAGAGGGAAAGATGACTAAGAGGTCTTTTGGAACTAAGAGTTCTAGGGCTCAGGAGCTCTTAGAAATTGTGCACACTGACGTATGTGGCCCCATGAACGTCACAGCACGAGGAGGGTTCGAGTATTATGTCTCCTTTATAGATGATTACTCGAGGTATGGATATGTGTATCTGATGTACCGCAAGAGCGAAACCTTTGACAAGTTCAAAGAGCATCGTGCGGAAGTGGAAAAGCAATTGGCTAAATCTATAAAGACACTTCGATCTGATCGAGGTGGTGAATACCTCTCCGACGAATTTCTAGGACATCTTATAGAGAATGGGATATTATCTCAATTGACTGCACCTGGTACTCCACAACAGAATGGTGTAGCCAAAAGGAGAAACAGGATCTTGTTGAATATGGTACGGTCCATGATGAGTTATTCAACACAGCCGCTATCATTTTAGGGATATGCTTTACAAACGGCGTGCTATATTCTAAACCAGGTTCCAAGCAAGTCATTTCCCAGGACTCCGTATGAATTGTGGCGTGGCAAGAAGCACACCCTTAGACATATGAGAATATGGGGCTGCCCGGCACATGTACTAGATGGGGATGCGAAGAAGTTGGAACTAAGATCAGAATTGTGCATGTTTGTAGGGTATCTAAAGTGAACTAAAGGAGGTCTGTTCTATAACCCGAAGGAACAAAAAGTCATCGTCTCAACCCATGCGACATTCTTGGAAGAAAGTCACATGAATGACTTTAAGCCTTGAAGCAAAGTGGTGCTAGAGGAGTTATCGGGTGAAAGAACTACTCCACAGATTTTGGTCTTGGATGCAAGTCTGAGTTCCGGTGAAAGACCTGCAGACGATCAACAATTTAGGGTGCATTGTCGTAGTCAGAGGGTTTCAAAGAAACCTAATTTCTTCATGTATGATGCTAAGGTATACCAGGCCGAGGCTCATGAGCATGAGGATGATCCAGTCACCTATGATGAAGTTATAAATGATGTTGATTCTAAATGTTGGAAACAAGCTATGAACAATGAGATGGATTCTATGAAATCCAACTCTGTTTGGGAACTTGTAGATTTGTCGGATGGGATAAAACCCATTGGATGCAAATGGGTCTACAAAAGAAAGAAGGATGCGGAAGGGAGAGTGGAAACTTTCAAAGCTAGACTGGTTGTAAAGGGGTACATGCAAAAGGCTGGAATCGATTACGATGAAACCTTTTCGCCTGTTACTATACTGAAGTCTATCCATATTCTTTTGTCCATTGCTGCGGCTCTCGATTACGAGATCTGGCAAATGGATGTCAAAACGACATTTTTGAATGACCATCTTGAAGAGTGTATCTATATGATACAACCCGAAGGGTTCGTAGCAAAAGGCCAAGAAAGGAAAGTCTACAAATTTCTTAGATCCATTTATGGATTAAAGCAAGCACCCCGCTCATAGAACCAGAGGTTTGATCAAGCGATTAAGATATTTGGTTTTGAGTAGAATGTTGATAAACCCTGTGTTTATAAACTTATTAAGGATGGAAAAGTGGTCTTTCTGATACTCTATGTCGATGATATACTACACATTGGGAATGATGTAGGGAACTTATCATCGGTCAAGCTTTGGTTACACCAACAGTTTGACATGAAGGACTTGGGAGAAGCTAATTATGTTCTAGGCATTCGTCTCTTCAGAGATCCAAAGAACAAAATGATAACGTTATCCCAAGTTTCATACATAGATAAAATAATTGACAAATATGCAATGCAAGAGGCAAAGAAAGGTACACAATCTTCTATTGCCATTCTAACTCTTTCATTGGATGACTATCCAAAGACATCGAAAGAAAGAGAGCGTATGAGTAAGGTCCCTTATGCATCCGCTGTGGGTAGCCTTATGTACGCTATGCTTTGCACTCACCCGGACATATGTTTTGCAGTAGGTATGGTGAGTCGATATCAAGCGAATCCTGGAACCAAGCACTGGCAAGCAGTAAAGCATATACTCAAGTATCTTAAGAGAATGAGGGATTATATGCTGGTGTATTCTAGAGGGGACCTAACACCCATAGGATACACAGACTCAGACTTCCAGACTTGCAAGGATTCGAGGAAATCGACATCTGGATCAGTGTTTTTGCTCGGAGGAGGAGCCATTGTGTGGAGGAGCGTGAAGCAGGGCTGCACAGCTGACTCTACTATGGAGGCTGAGTACGTGGCTGTGGCTGGGGCATCTAAAGAAGCGGTTTAGCTCCGTAAGTTCTTTAGAGACCTTGAGGTCATTCCGGGTGTTGACAAGCCTATCACACTTTGCTGTGATAACACTGGGGCTATTGCCAACACAAGGAATCTCAGCACCACAAGAGGACCAAGCACATAGATCAGAGATATCATATTATTAGAGGGCACGTGGAGACAGGCTAAGTAAATGTATATAAGATCGCGTCCGAGGACAACATTGTCGATCCCTTTACTAAGACTTTGATGGCTAAAAGCTTTAAGAGGCACATAGAGGCGATGGGGACGCGTAACATGGCATATCTACTGGCTTAGGGCAAGTGGGAGATTGTTAGGAAATGCCCTAAGCATTAGAGACATTTCGATGTATTTATTTTGAACTGAATAATAAAATTATATATAGAGGTTATTCATTATATTGCTATCTGTCCTCGTTTTATTTGCATGTTAAAGTAAATGTAAGCAAATATGGATCCTTGACTACTTGTGTTAAACTGTTAGAACGTTGCATGCAATGGACTTTTGTATGCGAGAAGACAATATTCTAAAGTAAGCGGTCTAAACTATGGTCTGTAGTCTATGGGGTTAGATCGAGTATCTAACTCATGTTAAGACTATTATGTTGTCTAAAGCCTTGGAGGGGACAGTTTGTCTTGACTGTCTGGAGTTGGACTCCCAAGTAGAGACATGGATATGTTGCTTGGAGGTGACATATTAGACCGGGACTAAAGTGTGATTGGTCTACGAAGTCTACTTTGAGTGGATCAATCTGCTTTTGACGTTCAGTGTGTAGTAACCTTAATCCTGAGTAGATGGACAGCTTCATGTATATGACTTGTGTACTTTGATGCTCCAATGGCTAAAGCATCTCAGAGGTAGTAAGCTTATAGACCGGCTCGTTGGGTGCGTGACTTGTATACGATGAAGGGTTCATTTACAAATATCGGAATCATAGCTTTAATGAGGAGTTAAGGGTATCCTCTTAAAAGCATTATACTGAATGTGAAAATGGACAAGGTCTTGGGTCGTCTGCTAGGCAGATGACTTCTTATTCACATATCGTGAATAATCATTTTCTTTATTCGATAGTATGATGGAACTTTAAGATAGCCAGATCAGCAGGATTAAACGAACTTTGGCCTAAGGCTGATCATGGATATCATACGAGGGTTCTGCATACATGATAAGGTCATTGGACGATAGCTTCGCACAGGCTTACGTAATGCGGTATATAATTGGGAGTTCAGTTTCAAGTTTATAGTAGTGTGTCTCTGAAATTAGTGATCATATGATTACGTTGTTTAGTAAAGAATGATGATCATATGGATTTGCAGGAGCCCGATTATATATGTCCAATTTCCCTCTACTAGCTCCACATAATTCCTTAGCGTTTGGAAAAATTGATTTGTGTATGCTATTGGCTAGTTTATTATGCATGGATGGTGTTGACATAGGATTAGGATGGTCGACAGGATTCTCTCCGGTTGCATTCAGATTTTGTTTTGGATAATAGAGTAAACAATTATTCAAACTCCAAATAAAGTTGCCATGATTTTATTTAAGATTGGATTGGAGTTGTAGAAAATTATCCATGAGAACAAGAATTTGAAATACAACTGTTTTGTGGATTTTGAAATTTGAAATTTGAAATTTGAATTTTGAATTTTGAATTTTGAATTTGAAATTTGAATTTGAAATTTGAATTTGAAATTTGAATTTGAAATTTGAATTTGAAATTCGAATTTGAAATTTGAATTTGAAATTCGAATTTGAAATTTGAATTTGAAATTCGAATTTGAAATTTGAAATTTGAAATTTGAAATTTGGATTTGAAATTTGAATTTGAAAATTCAAATTTAAATTTTGAATCACAGTCCAAGTGGGATTCGAATTTCTTGTGGTAAATCCACAAAGAATGAAATTCGAATTTAAGTTAGATATGGAGAGGAAAATCTTGTTTTTGAATCCAAATCCTAACAATAATGGACGAAAATTTTGAGGATTATCCTCATGGAATTTTCAGATTTTTTGTGGATAAGGTTAAAGGAAAATTCAAGTTTCAATCCCAGTTGAATTTGGATTCTCTCCTCCCTGATTATGGTCAAAAATTTGAGGGTATCTCCTAGGAGATTTTCGGTTATTTTGGATAAGGATGAGATAAGATTTAAGCTTCAAAATCCTAGTGGAATTTTGATTCTTCCTTATCCAAAAGTGGCCGAAATTTTTGTTGGGATTTTCCCCTTGGATTTTCGGATTTTTTGGTTGAAAAAGGGAGATAAGATTCATGTTAAAATCTTGTTTAGATTTGAATTGGATAATCCTAATGTTGGCTGAAATTTGTTGGGAGTTTCCCTTGGATAATTTCGGAATTTATGTTGTGGATAAGGGAGAAAATCTTCTCCTACTCTAATTCGAATTCAGAGAATCACCTCATGCAAATCTATAAATAAAGGTCCTGCCACTCCAGTTCTCTCAGACCACAGACTCTCAGGTGAGCAGGTTTATTGTTGCACAACTCACCGCGACAATAAGTTCTTTAGAGATCTGGATGGTCGGAAGAAGACTAGTAGTGCTAGCATACCAATAGAGGTTCAGAGTGCCCACACACTCAGCCATTCGGGAATTGGAAAATAGTAGAGAAGGCTAGTTGGTTGAATCCCTCCGGTCATTCTCCTCCTGCAAGATTGACATCCTTGAGGTATGAGTTTAAATTGTTGTTGGTTTATTGTATATGGAAACATGAGATATTTAACGTTCTTGAAAAATTTTTATTGTTCCGCTGCACCACTCTGATACGTTTTTACCGATTTATTTCCTATAATTGGTATTAGAGCCATCTCATGACTATGCCATGTACATAAATTAGATAATTAATTAGCCTTTTTATTTATGTATGGATTTGATATTTAGAGAATGGCATTCTAAGTTTCCTTTATGTTGTTATCATGTATTATGTATGTAATATGTGGTTATTTTAATTTTCTGAATTATTATAAGCATGCTTGTTTTTTCCGGTTATGGTTCCTTAGAATTTAGAAAAATTATACCTAGGAATTTTTATATAACCATGGGAGCAGTTTATTAACACTGTAATTTTCCCGTGGATTTTAATTTTATCCCTTAGAATTATTATGGTTAGAATTTTTTTGTACACCGGAAACGGTTTAGGAAATTTTATGTAATTATTCTTGGAGGAGATTGAAGATTGAAGACCGTAATTTATTTTTTCCAAAAGTTAAATTTAATTTAAAGATTGAAATTTTGATTGTGTGGAAAATTTCAATTTAATTGGGATTCAAATTAATTTTTTGGAGATCCTAATGGGTAAATTGGAATATGGCATGAAAATCGAGACACCACCCCTCGGGATAGGCCATCGACCCTTGGTGGGGCTGCAGCCCCTGCCCTTGGGCAGGATGGGGCTGCGGCTGCCCCTGTACAGGCCATGACCACCCACGGCTGCAGGCTTGGCCTACAGCCGAGGGTGGCCGCGGCCCTCCTAAGGCTGGCCACAGCCTGGGCGTGCAGCCTATGGCTGCAGGTGCTGCCTGCAGCCTGCCGGCTGCTGCGCCCAGCCTAGGCACATAGCCTGGCACTGGAGGCTTGGCCTGCAGCTCGGCAGGCCTGCACATGGGCTTGTCGTGGGCTGCCAGCCCCCCCGGGGGCTAGGGGCTGCCCATGGCGGCTGTCGGCCTCCGAGGGCGGTGGGGCGACGGTTCTAAAATCGAAAATTTTAATTTTTAAATATGAGATTTATTTTTAAATCATGTTTAAAAGTATGTAATTGAAAATTTAAAATTTTTGAAATTACATAGTATTGCACGTGATGTTTAAAATTGTTTAAAATTTGAATTTGAAATTTAAATATGAAATTCGAATTTGGAATTTGAATTTAAAATTTAAATTTTTAGAGATTTAAATTTTAAATGATTCTTGGGATGAGAAATAAATGTAGAGGCTACATAAAGATGGATACAAGAAGACGGAACAAAATTCAAGACCCAAAGAATGCTTTGGATGGAATTTTGTAATCTTTATTTTCTTTATTCTAGGATGGAACCATAGCTTAGTTATTCTGTCAATTATTTTTTCTGTGATATGTCATGGATGTATAAATATGTATTGATAGATGTTTTATATGCATATTTGATAACATGTCATATAGGATAGGTGAGTGCCGCTCATACTATATTGATCATACATATTTGTCTAAACTTGCATGTTTTTCAAAATATTGAGTGGGAGAGGGTTTCAAACAAAACCCACGGCCTCCATTGTTGATCCATATATGAAAGCATGGTAACACCTCGCATCAGTTCTACCCTGACCACACCCTTCGGTAGGTGTTTACCACCGCCGGTATACTAGATTAGATCTCCTATGTGGAAAACGTGTTCAGGTACGATCTTATTCATGACCACCCCTCGGTGGCTTGGTAGGACGTGGATTGGGCTACGTAAACAATGGTTATATACTCAAGACTCGTTCAGTTATTAACCTTCCCTAGAAGCTCTGTTAACTAAACTGGTGGCCAAATAAGCGGTTATTAATATATGTCTTAGCCTTGGAGGATTTAAGGCAACATATATTAATTGGATGGGGTCTATGTTCCGGCTATTTGTTTTCATGATCACCCCTCGGTGGCTTGGAGCAATAAGTGCCAAGAATTACCGTTGCAATGCTACATGTTTTTCAAGTTTTATGTAGGAACATACTTGTATATTTTATTTGCTAAATTATATGTATATTTGCTTGGCCTTGTAATGATGTCTAGTATAATTTTATTTCAGTTCAAAATGTCACCGACACCCGTCATTTCAATACTTACTAAGAATAAACTGAATGGCGATAATTATAAAGATTGGAAAAGAAATCTGTTGATAGTTCTCAGCCGCGAGAGACACAAGTTCGTACTGGACGAACCATGCCCACCAGGGCCTAAACCTGACACACCGCTTGAGGAGGTCCCGGTTGCCTATACTTGTTGGAGAGAATCCAATGATATAGCTCGATGCTACATTCTTGCTAGCATGATGAGTGCTTTACAAAAGTAGCATGAGACTTATCTGGTTGCTAGGGAGATCATGGATAATTTGGAGGACATGTTCGGAGGCCAAGAAAAATTGGCTCGACAGTCCGCTATTACCAGCATTATGAACTCTAAGCAAAAGGTAGGTACTCTGGTGAAGGACCATATGATCACTCTAATGGGATTCTTAGCTGAGGCTGCCGAGAACAGTACTGAGTTGGACTACAATACCCAGATCGAGATGGTGTTCAAAACTCTGTCTAAAGATTTTGTGGGGTTTAAGGCCGCATACAATCTGGCGACAAGGGAGTTAGGACTAGCCGAGCTCATGAAGCAACTCCAAGCTTATGAGCAGATGATCAGGGATGGGGATGTGGTCTAACCCAAAGGAGAGGCCAATTTGGCAGAATCTTCCAAAACCCTCACGGAAGAGGAATAGGTGAAATCAAAAGCAAGCGGCTTCCAGTTCTTCTAATCCTCCTGTCTCGGATAGGAAGAAGAAGAAGAACAACAAGAAGGCCAAGGACCCTAAAAAGTCCAAGTGCTTCCGTTGTGGGAAGGTAGGTCACTTCAAGAAGGCTTGCCGGGAAATCCTAGCCATCGAGGGCAAGGAAGGTAAGGAACTTTACTACTTTGAAGCGTGTTTAGTGGACGAATTGAAAGACACTTGGGTCATTGATTCGGGTTCCACTAATCATGTTTGTGTTTCTATACAGGGGTTCGTGGAAACGAGAAGTCTACATGATTGGAGCCTCTCGTGGAAATGAGAAGGCTAGTTGGTTGAAGCCCTCAGGCCATTCTCCTCCTGCAAGATTGGCATCCTTGAGGTATGAGTTTAAATTGTTGGTTTATTGTATATGGCATCATGAGATATTTAACGTTCTTGAAAAATTTTTATTATTCTGTTGTGTCACTCTGATACGTTTTCATCGATTTATTTCCTACAAATAATAAGATTGAAAAGTTAAATATTGGCGTACTGGCCTCTTTAAGGTGAGGTTTTCAGGTCTATAGCCTCCACACAGAATATGGTGCTACCCAAAAGGGTGGTAATTGGCTGACCCTACCCTAAAAGGCGTGGTAGCTATAATCCATCCATAAAATACGATGGATTAAGATGACCATGAGGTAGGATGGTGGGTCGCTCCCCCTCCTCCCATTGGTCTGTGCGCATTCGGTACGTTCAACATCGGCCCCATAAGTGAAAGTAAAGAAAGTAAAGAGAGAAAGAACAGAAAGAAAGTAAAGACAGAATATATGGAATAAAAGATAGACAAAGAACAGAACAATATAGTTCATAAGAAGAAATATAAAGAGGTCAAAAATCAAAGTATAGAAGGCCTAACAAGAGACTCTAACGTGGAAAAGAAAGTATAGCAAACCTAACTCTAGTCGGTACACTCATATCAGTTTTACATGTATGTTTGTACTTACTAAGCTTTAGCTCACTAGTTTGTTTATGGCATAAGTGACAAAGGTAAGCAGCTGGCATAATGAAGAAAGTAACTGATAGACTAGCGGACAGATTCCCGAGATGTCATAGTTAAGGAAGTGGACCCGCTAGGTTTTCTGCTGCAAAATAAAAGAGGAAAGAAAAGTTTAATGAATATGTAAAGAAAGAGAACAAGAAGTTATGTGTGTTTACAATTATGGAGTATGTATGGAAAGAATAAGAAAGTTTATATGTATGTTACAAGTCATGTATTTATATATGTATTTTCAGTAGATTATATTTCGTTTTAAAAAAAAAAGATCTACAGTTTCACACACACAAATTCTAAAACCAAAAGTAAGTTCTTCAAACATGTTTCTATGAAATAAAAAGTAAAATTATGTTACGTAAGAGTATCAAGAAAAGGATCCTTTTGGAAGCCCATGACACACCATACTTAGTACATCCAGAAGCAAATAAGATGTACCAGAACTTAAAAGTGAGCTTTTGGTGGCTGGGAATGAAAAACAACGTTGCTGAATTCGTTGCAAAGTGCCTCACATGCCAAAGAATTAAAGTAGAACATTAACGATTGTGTGGAGAACTACAGAAGATCGAGCTAACAAAGTGAAAATGGGAGCAGATTACCATGGATTTTGTGGTCGGATTGCCCAGGACACCAAGTAGAAACGATACAATATGGGCAATCGTGGACCGACTGATGATATCGGCTCGATTTTTAGCCATGAAGCTGAGCTATTCAGTAGAGAAACTGACAGAAATGTACGTGGCTCAAATAGTAAGGCTGCACGGTGTACTAAAATCGATCATCTCAAATCACGATGGATGCTTCACTTCAAGGTTTTGGCAGAGCGTTCAAGCTTCAATGGGAACCATGTTAAAGTTCAACACAGCCTTCCATCCTCAAACTGATGGCCAATTTGAGAGAACCATTCAGACGTTGGAGGATATGCTGAGAGCGTGTGCCCTAGATTTTAAAGGGAACTGGGATCAGAAGCTGTCATTGATAGAGTTCTTGTACAATAATAGCTACTATTCCTAGATCGGAATGGCACCATACGAGCCACTCTATGGAAAGAAATGCAGATCTCCTGTGCATTAGCACGAAACTGAAGAGAAACAGCTCACCAGCATGGACTTCGTTAAGAGCACAACAGAAGATGTGAAGCTTATATGAGAGAGACTGGATATAGCTCATAGCTGCTAGAAGAGTTATGCAGATAAACGACGGGGGCCCCTCGAATTTCAAGAAGGAAATTCAGTTTTTCTCAAGGTGGCACCCATGAAAGGGGTGATGCGCTTTGGGAAGAAAGGAAAGCTCAGCCCTCGAAAGAGTTGGGAAGGTAGCCTACAGATTAGCGCTCCCTCCCAAACTAGCATCAGCGCATAACGTGTTCCACGTCTTGATGTTAAAGAAGTACGTGCCAAATAGTTCCCACATACTAAGCCAAGAGCCGATTGAAGTACATGCCGATCTGACCTATGAAGAAAAACCCATGTGAATTGTAGCCAAGGAAGATAAAGTCCTTAGGAATAAAGTGATTTCACTTGTAAAAGTATTATGGTGGAATCATAACCTCAAAGAAGCTACATGGGAATAGGAAGAGAATATGAGAAGAGACTTCCCGGATTTATTCTAGTTTTCGAGGATGAAAATTTTGTAACGGGGGTAGGTTGTAAGGATCGCCCCATTTCTGTAACTTGAATTTCCATTAATAAGAAATTAAGCGATAATTTGATGCATTTTTGTGCAAATTTAAAGAACACAGGCATATACACGGCCGTGTAAGTGGCAGTGTACTGTCCAAATTGTGCGCATGAAAAAGGCAGTGTAACTGTACATGGCCGTATAGGTGAACACGGTCAGGTACATGGCCGTGTAAGTGGCTGTGTACCATTGGTACTATGCACGTTCATGAGGCTGTTTGAGTAAACATGGCCGTGTAGCTGAACACGGTTAGGTACACGACCGTGTACTGATCGGGTTATTAAAATGTTAGAGGCCGTGTAGGTGTACATGTCCGTGTAGTGTGACACGGCCAGGTACACGGCCGTGTAGGAGGCCATGTACCAATCGGTAAAATGAAACTGTTCCAAGACACGGTCGTGTTGAGCAAGCTCAACTGGTACACGTCCGTGTAGCCTTATACACGCCCTTGTAGGAGGCCGTGCATAGAGTAGAGAGCCACTGAAACGACTCTCGTGAATTATGAAGCTTAATAATTATGTAATAAGCAATTAAGTTGAAAAATACGGTATAAATTCCAGTTGAATAGACTAAACAAATACAATATGGTTTAGGTACTATTCATGTAGTGAAAGGGGGTAACCGACAGTGAATTCGATCCACCCTAATATGTGTATAAATGTATGAAATACACAGTATCAGGGAATAGGTTCAGATGGCCATTTCCTGACACAAGACTGGTGAGCAAATCACCCGAACGCTCAGACCAAACCTCTAAGTACAATAGCGATAGAAACCCTAGCAGGGTACAATACCGAGAAAATAGTCGAGATGACCTCATCTCATCTAGAAACTGACAAAATCGGAGTTAAAAAACTTAGACTAGTCAGTTAGAACAGAAAGCAATGAATAGTGAATAGTGAAAAATGCAGTGTCAGATTATTGGCCAAGACGGCCCTAATTTGACCTAAAACTGATATATGAACGGTCAGTAGGCTCAATCTGGTCAATTGAGCACAAAATGAGAATTTTAGTTTAAGAGATACACAGTATCGGGATGAGGGTTAAGACGACCTTTACTCGCCCCGAAATTGATATATTTAGACTCAAGAGACCCAAATTAGCCAATCGGACACCTGACATGTTTTTCGAGATAAGATCACACAGATCCTGAAAACTGGTCTAGTGGACCCCAGATGGACATAAGACTAATAAAATTGAAATCAGCACATCCAAATTAGTCAAGAGACACTGTGTTTGAAATTTCACCAGGTGATGCCTCGGTTTACGTGTAAAAGGACAACACAATGTAGACACAACCACAGTATAGAATATGAATAGTAAATTAATGTAGAATGGGCTCATAGACAATATAAACCATCTAGAAATCTTCAGTATAAAAATCAGATTCAGAAAATCAGATTTCCAGATAAAATTAGAACACTACCAAAAAAAGGATAGAAAACTGCAGTAGAAACTGGACTGCGAAGAAAGCAACACAGATGAATTTTTCTGGCCTTAAAACCATGTATCATAGGTGGAAAACCAGCTGGTTTTGGTTGCTAAAAACCCCAAAAAGTGAAAAATAAAATATTGGATTAGTTTATGATACATTGTATAAACAATTGCTAAATTTGACATCACCTTACCATCACCATTCCTTTTCCCAACCTCCCCCTTAAATGGCCGCAGCTCCCTTCTGATTTTGGGACTAAGAAAGGCAGAATTTTGTCCCCAAATTAGCCTACAGTTGGCTTGATTAATCAAGCTTAAGTTGGTTAAGTGAGCTTAGGTTTTTCCTATAAAAGGATGACCATACCCTTAGCTTTGGTTTCTTCATTTTCACACTTTAAAAATTTCAACTATTCACTCTTCCTCTCTAGCTGCTATCGACCACTTTCAACCCCCAAAAACCCTCATTTTTTAAGTCCTAAAAGTCTACCAAAAACTTACCAAAATCAACCTCTTCAAGTTTATGCTAGGTGGAATCAATCCAAGCTATTCCAAGTCCAATCAAGGGTAAGGTTCTAGACCAATCATTGTGGTTTGTGAATGTTGATTTCGTTTGATACTAAAGAAAATTATTTTAGTGTTTTGTTAGCACAAAATCGACCCATATTCCCTTGGTTTTCCATGGCCACTTTAGTGGCGGCCCGCCCTGAATTGAGGCTACAGTACTAGCATGGTAGAGTTTTAAAGTCTGCTATGGTCGACCGTTACCTCAATGGGTCGCCGATATCTTACTTATAACTTGTTCTTGTTAAATTACTATTTATAATTAAGACGATTTTTATTCTGAAAACCGAGGGATTTTTTTTAAAAACTATTTATGACTGTAAATTGTAAAAATATAAGCATCATAAAACATAAGATAAACTATTGTCATACTGGTCGTACATAATTTACATCATGATATAATTTCAAAATATAATTCAAAATCTCAAAACATCATTCTAAATCTTGCTCAGCGAAAAACATCAGCAGGACCATTCCCCTCGCCCAGCCTTGGAAGCAGATGCAATCCTGCTTCTCGTCCATCCATTGTCTATTGGTGTACAGGTTTCTTACCTATAACATGAATAAACTGGTGAGCGACAGGCTCAGCAAGTTCAAACATACATGCAGGAACATAAATCATAAAACCATGAAAGTACTATTCACATGAATAGTAACTTTAACTTTTGACCATGAATAGTAAGGTTGACTTTGAGTGATACTATTCATGTCAATTGTGGTCTAAGCTACTACACAGATAGTTAGTACGTTTAATGCTCAATTATGGCAATTCTTAAGTCTTAAGTCTTTATCTAATACTGAATTCTGATAACGGGCCCTTGAATTGATCGTACTGTAGTACGCGCATAACTGAGAGGGACTCTGGGGAGCGACCCACTGACCAATCCTCTACAATCTAACTATATCAGACTTCTAAAACCCAGGACGTATCACGAGCTGTTTGGAGTCATATCACATCTGAATCTGAGAAACCTCTACCTGTGTGGGAGGCCAGTACACCAATACTGATTTAATTACTGTGTTTCTGGTGGTTCTTGACCGGTGGCAATTATGCTACTTCTAGGGTCTGGAACTCTTTAAATTATTCTGTAATTTATTCCGTAATTCTCTTAAGATTTTATCTTTTATGTTAGTATGCATACAACACCTGATTACTAAATTTATGTCATCTATATCACATAAGCATACTGAGTAAATTCATGCTGTAGACAAATAAATGTCTGAACTTACAGGTATTTTGCTACCGGTTCCTTTCTTGAGTCAACCGGCTTCCTTAAATCGCCTTTTGGTTGCTTTCCTATAACCGAAATAAATCAGTCATTTTTAATATTCAATTCATAGCTAAAATACTATGAAAATATAAAACTTCTGATTTGGGTTCTTAATTATTCGCTTTGGGATTCATATTTTAAATTCTGTAATTATTATACTGCGTGAAATACTATTCCGGGCCTTAATATTGCTTTTATAAATTTTTGACAAAATGACCATTTTGCCCTCAACTTTTGGCAAAAATGATCATTTCATCCTTAGCGGGATTTTCTCTCATTTTTCTGACTTATGGCACTATTTTAGTCTTTAGAAATTTAATAAAATCATTTTGAGGCTTTTATAGCATTTTTCTGGCAATTTAGAAAAATTTTGGTCAAAATGACCATTTTGCCCCTAACGGGACTATAGATCGGGAAATTCTTATTTTTCCATTTTATCTGGGCTTTCTGATCCCAAAAATCCTAAAATAATGTTTCTTAGGTCTTACCGAGCTTTGACGACATTTTCTGCCAAAACGCTCGGATTATTATTCACCCGACCCTCGGGCAGTACTATTCCGACCCTCGAGGTCGTTTCTCGTTTTTCTACCCTTTCGGGACCTCAAATGGCTATTTCACTAGTTATGTAATCGTCCCTTATTCTCTTCTCGAGCTTAGATTTACGAGGCGGCTTGGGTTTCCGGTTCCCGACCCTATTTTTACCCCTCGTTTACCAAATTGCCCTTCGGGTGTCCTGAAAATTTCGATAGCATTTCTGCTAAAATTCTAGGTTCCCAGCGTTTAGAAAATGCCTCGAAACCATCTATCCTATTCTACCCAGCCAAATACTATACCACAAACCTAATTTTACGTAAAAGTTACAAACTTTTTACATAAAATCACATAGCAAAACTCACTCGTTTCTAACGGGATTTTAACCCGTTCTTTATCATTTTTAGGCCAGGTTTTATACTCAAATCACATATTCACATGGCTTAACAAAACTCTCTCATTTCCACTACTTCTATACACGGTTTTTCCCTAAAAAAAAAAAAAAAAAAAAAAAACCTAAACAAAATTTTTTTTGTTTTATAACTCAAAATTTCCTTATTTATTTTCCATATCAACACATTCATTTTTCATCATGAAACCCTAACATAATTCTTCAAAATTTCATACATTATCCCACAGATTTTCTTTGGAAAATCAACCTCAAAATTTTGTTTTCATTTCCATACTTCTTTCTTGTTTTCTACACAAAACGAACTTCACATTTACCATACACAATCAACAACATACAAAATCCCTTTATTCCTCTTTATTCCCCACGGTTTTAAATTGAAAATCAAACACCAACATTTAGTGTTTTTCAATTTTATTTCATCCCTTTCTTTCATTCCATTTCCACATGATTTTTTTTTTAACATCAAAACCAAACAAAACAACATGGAAATTTCATCTTCCTTCCTCATGAATAACCCACGGTTTTAATGAAAGAAAACACATAACAACTTGATTTTTCATGCTCTTGTTTCTTGCTTAACTTAATCTCACATCATTTACACATTTTCAACCAAAATTTCATGAAACAAAAACTGATTTTCTTCTCATTAAAACAGCCCATTCCACACAGTTTTTCCCCATGAAAACAAGAAGAAATCATCCAAAATAAAAGATTACCTTGCTTGCTTGATAACTTGAACTTTGGGATGAATTTTACACACTTTCTTGAAGCAAACTTGAAGAATATTTTTTCCTATTTTAGTGGAGGAAACTCACGGCTGTTTGGGCCAGAAAAGAAGCAAAGTTTTGGCTAAAAATTTTCTGTTTTTCATGGCCAAAATCGTGGGCTTTTATGGCTGAATTTTGAGGGATTTTCTTGCAATGTTTTAAGGGCATTTTTGCAAGCTTTTTGTGTAATTTTTGAAACCTTTAAGGGCTGCTTTATAATTAAACAAAATTGGGCAGATTTTTTTTCTATTTTTCCAGCCTAAATCCGCCACCTATCTTGCCCTAGAATTCTCTTGAATTTTTGATAAGCTTTCTTTGACTTTTTTAGTTGACTTTGCATCTTAGCCATTGAATTTTCTTGACTTTAAACCCTAGCCCTCGGATTGGAATGTATCATTACATCCTTTCAAAGATTCACACTCAATCTTTGACTCCTTATATATATTTGGAATCAAACTTTTGACCAAAAGTCAAACCGAAAATTTTTGCACCAAAATCGCGTAGATGAGTTCCTGAGGCTGTCCGTGCAATCGGTTTTCCTTATTTCGCTCTGGTTTGCCTAAAAATCAATACCGTAAGTATTTCCTCTTTTAGTGGTTTACAGTATATTTTCAAAATGTTCGAAACCGAAAAGGCGTATTTTGTCTTATTTCAGTTCAGTAAAATTTTTCGTTTCTGATCACACTCTTGTCAGCACTGTCCGAACATTTCTTCACATTCTAAATAGTATTAAAGCACATATTTTACAGTTTTATACATAAAAATCATTAAGTACACAAGTTATACAAAATTTCTAGAAACAGTAAAAATTCTCGATGATGACATTCTCCCCTCCTTATAAAATTTTCGTCCTCGAAAATTAAAATAAGTGGGGGTATAAGGCTTTCATCTCATCTTTACATTCCCACGTAGCCTCTTCAATTCTGTGGTTTCTCCATAAAACCTTGACTAGTGGGATCATCTTATTTCTCAACACTTTCTCTTCTCACTTTAAAATCTGCACTTGTTGTTCTGGGTAGGTCAAATCTTCTTAAACTTGTATCGGCTGATACTCCAGCACATGTGATGGATCAGATATATACTTCCTTAACATTGACACATGAAAGACATTGTGTACTGCCGATAGGTCTGGGGGTAATGCTAACTTGTAAGCTACCTTCCCAATGCATTCGATTATTTCAAATGGCCCAATATATCTTGGACTCAATTTTCCCTTTTTAGCGAATCGCATTATGCTTTTCATTGGTGATACTTTGAGGAATACGTAATCTCCCTTTTCGAACTCCAAGAATCTTCGCTGTTTGTCTGCGTAACTCTTCTATCGGCCTTGAGCGATTTGCATTCTTTTCTGAATTTTTACAACTGCCTCTTTAGTTTTTCTTATGAAATCAGTCTTATGCAGCTGCTTTTCTCGTAGATCATACCAATGGATAGGAGACCTACACTTTCTTCCATACAGAGCCTCATACGGTGCCATTCCTATGGAAGTTTGGTAACTATTGTTGTATGAAAATTCTATCAGTGGTAGCTTTTTATTCCAACTTCTAGGCAAATCTATAACACAGGCTCTGAGCATATATTCCAATGTCTGGATAGTTCGTTCTGACTGTCCATTTGATTGGGGATGAAAAGCTGTACTAAAGCGTAACTCGGTCCCTATAGCTTTTTGTACACACTCCCAAAATGTAGAAGTAAATCATGCATCTTGATCTAATACTATAGACTTTGGCACTCCATGTAGTCGAATAATATAGGTCACATACAACTGTGCTAATTTCTCTAACGTGAAAGTTGTCTTCATGGTTATGAATCGTGCCGTCTTGGTCAGCCTGTCAACAATTACCTAGATAGCGTCATACCCTTCTCTGGTCTTGGGAAGCCCTATCACGAAGTCCATGGTGATATGCTCCCATTTCCATTCTGGAATTTTTAAAGGTTCTAATTTTCCTCCTGGATGTCTATATTTGGCCTTTACTCTTTGACAAGTCAAGCATCTGCTCACGAACTCTGCAATATCCTTCTTCATCCCTTTCTACCAAAACTGTATCTTGAGATCTTGATACATTTTGCTAGCTCCAGGATGAATGGAATATGGTGTTTCATGAGCTTCTACCAGGATTCATCTTCTCAGTCCTTCAATAGCCGAGACATAGATCCTCCTTCAATACAAAAGCATTCCATCAGTGGACATGCTTATATCTTATTGTTTATTTTCTGAGGCTTGTTCTCGGAGTTTTATTGCACCTGGATCCTGCTTCTGGGCTTCTTTAATATCTTCATACAGAGAAAATTCTAATCTTAGGGCTGTTATCCTTCCAGTTATTAATTCCAATTGAAGGGAGTTAATTTCCTGCTACAAGGCTCTTGGTAGCTCGTCTATTAACAGCTTCTGTGGAGTGGTTGACTTTCTGCTCAATGCATCTGCTACTCGATTCGCCTTTCCTGGATGGTAGAGAATTTTACAGTCATAGTCTTTCACCAACTCTAACCATCTTCTCTGTCACATGTTTAAATCCTTCTGTGTAAAGAAATATTTCAAACTCTGGTGATCAGTGAAGATTTGACACTGAGTTCCATATAAATAGTGTCGCCAGATTTTGAGTACGAACACTCCAACAGCAAGTTCTAGATCATGAGTAGGATAATTCCTCTCATGGTTCTTTATCTGGCGCGACGCATAAGCTATTACCTTATCATTCTGCATGAGTACAGCTCCCAAGCCTATCTTTGAAGCATCACTATAGATCATAAACTTTTCACCCTCTGTAGGTAAAATAAGGATAGGTGCACTCGTCAGTCGCTTCTTCAACTCTTGAAAACTTCTTTCACACTCTTGTGTCCACTCATATTTCTTTTCCTTACGAGTGAGAACAGTGAGAGGTGCAACCAATCTTGCAAATCCTTCTACGAATCGTCGGTAGTAACCGGCTAACCCTAAGAACCTACGTATTTCAATTATGGTCTTAGGAGTAGGCTACTCATTAATCGCTTCCACCTTGGCTGGATCTACTGCTATGCCTTCCTTTGTCACTATGTGCCCAAGGAAATGCACTTTATCCAACCAAAATTCACACTTAGAGAATTTCACGTACTGCTGATGATTCCTCACAGTGTGAAGAACAATTCATAGATGCTCCTCATGCTCCTTATAAGTCTTCGAATATATAAGTATGTCATCGATAAACATGATAACAAACTTATCAAGAAACTCCTTGAAGATTCTATTCATCAAATCCATGAACACGGCTAGAGCATTGATCAATCCGAATGGCATCACTAAAAATTCATAGTGACCGTATTGGGTTCTGAATGCTGTCTTGGGAATATCACTCTTCTGGATTCTCAGTTGATAATATCCTGAAGGTAAATCAATCTTTGAAAATACTGCAGCTCCCTTTAGTTGGTCGAATAGGTCATTAATCCTAGGTAATGGATACCTATTCTTGATGGTAACCTTATTCAACTCTTTATAATCAATGCACATCCGGAGAGTTTCATCTTTCTTTTTAACGAATAGTACTGGAGCGCCCTATGGGGAATAGCTTAGTCAGATAAATCCTTTATCAAGTAGCTATTTTAATTGCACCTGTAATTCTTTCAATTCTACTGGGGCCATACGATATGGAGCCTTGGAAATTGGAGCAGTCCCTAGCATAATCTCAATTTTGAATGAAAATTCTCTTTCCAGAGGTAGCCCTGGCAAGTCTTCTGGGAATACATCGAGGAATTCGTTGACAACTGGAACATCTTCTGGTTGCAATTTCTTTTCCTCGGCCACGTCTATCATGTATGCCAGGTATCCCATATAGTCACTAGCCATTAACTTTTTCACTTTCATTGAACTAATCAACATCTTTTTCGATTGATGAGATGTGTCGACATACTCAAAACTTTCTTGCTCATCCAATCGAAAGACTATTTTTCGCTTCTGACAGTCGATGGTGGCTTGGTACTTTCCCAGGAAATCCATTCCTAGGATCACATTATAGTCGACGATCTTCATTATGATCAAATCGACATATAGCTCCCTATTTGCCACAATTACTAGCACATGATGTAACCAGTAATTGGACAGCATCACTTCCCCTGATGGTAAAGCTGTCCTAAAAGTCACTCCTATAGGGTCTTTAGCATACCCTAGTTTGTCAGCAAATTTCTGGGACACAAAGAAGTATGTAGCTCCTAAATCAAAAAGGACACATGCCACGTGGTTAAATATAGAAATCTGACCTATAACCACGTTAGATGTTACTGCTTCAGCGTCTTCCTTGGTAAAAACTGTAACACACGTATCTGGTCGTGAAGTCTGTTCTGGGTGTTTAGACCATACTGATGGCACTCCTGAAGGCCCTTCGATCCTTCCCTGTAAGGCATGAGCTTAAGGCGGTTGCTGACGTTGAGGGTATTGTTGGCGCTCTTGCATTGGTCCTGGGAAATTCTGGCGGTTCATTGGATAATTCTTTGCAAAATGCCCTTCTCTTCTGCACTGATAGCATGCAGTAATGCCAATTTTACACTGGCCTGGATGCCTCCTTCCACACATAGCACATATGGGAAAACTTGTCCCTGTGCCCTGACTAATCTTCCACTGGTGATTATGAGTATCTTGACTTCTATTCCCTGAAAAATTCCCTTTTCCTTTTCCTTACTATGGTTGGGAGCCTTGAGGGTTAGACTAGTTTGGTCTACTCTGGCCAGATTTACTACCTTGTCCTGTCTGCATCCCTGTTTGCGCTGATTTGGCAAGGATCTTCTCTTTTTCTTCGCTTCCCAAACCTTTTCTCTTTCTTCTTTCTGCCTGAGAAAGTGATATTCAGCCCTGAGGGCCCTGTTTACACAGTCCACTACTAAAGTAGGTGGTATTGGCCCACTGTCAACTACTGCAGCTATTTCTGGGCTAAACATGCCAATCATTTTCTGAATCTTTTCTCTTTCTGTTGGCACCACATATGGACATAACTGAGACAGCTGATCAAATCTACGACACACTTCGCTCACGGACTGGTTCCCTTGTTTTAATTCAGCAAACTCTTTTTGTTGGCGATGAAGAGCAGCTGGATCATAGTATTTCTGGTTGAATTCCTCCAGAAATTCTTCCCATGTCATTGTGGTCATATCCCTCCTCAAACAGACTGTATCCCACCAAAAATGGGCATCCTTTCTCAGCACGAAGGACACGTACAAAATCTTTTCTTTATCAATTAAATTCATGAAGTCGAGGATCCTTTGCAATGAAGAAAGCCACTCCTCTACCTCAAGTGGGTCAATCAAACCCTCAAACTTCGGTGGTTTCATTCGATGAAATCATTCATATAAGGGTTCTTGATTCACCCTCGGTTGAGGCTGCTGAACTTCTGGAGAGACCGGTGACTCTGCTGGTATGTTTCAGCCACCTAGGAAGCATTGCCCTCTTCTTGGGCCTGTCGTTGTTGTTCCATAGCGAAAGTCATTGTCGTAGTTCGGCATTTTCTTTCATTTGGTTTTCGAGGAGAGCTTGTACTTCCTCCAACCTTTCAGCTAGTGCAGGGCGTCAGCTTCTTCTTGCACTCATTTTTATCTCTTTCTTCTAACCTTGCAAAATAGCCAATAATTAGATTTCCCATAATTGATTTTGGAATTTTGTGAGAATTTTAAACATATCATTTACTACAAAATGTACACCGCAAAACATTTCATATCATTCCATAGCACTTTCTTACATCAAACATAGCATACACAACATTAGATATATTATTACAACGTCTGTCTTAGCTTTTTCACACATACGTACATATATACATATATTTACACATGTGGCGTATTGACCCACTTTTAGGATTCAACTATCCTATTCATTTTGCCCTGTCGAAAATTCCTCGGGGTCTTCATCATCTTCCTCAGAATCATCTCCCCTGGACATCCCTGGTCACGAGTTGCATTTGTCCTCTGTCGTGAGGGACCAGCCTCGTGATCATTAGCCATCGGTGCGGGTCCATATAGACATGTCAGTACCCCTTCTTCATGAGTTTGCTCCCATTGGTGCTTTTCCAAGCATTCTCATAATTGCGCTCTCTCAATTCTGATGGCACTAGCGACGAAATCACATCTAGGGATAGAATGGAGCAGGCTTACTCTTTGCTTTAACTTTAGGGTGAGTCCTTTCCAAAACATTTCGCGGAAATCTTCATCGAAAAAGTTTGGGAGTGGGCATCTTTTAACCACATTTTCCTCGAAACCGCATGATGTAGGTCAGCACTGTATCCCCGAGTGCCATCTAAAACCTCTCAATCCTCTATAGATAGTCCTTAACATCTGTTATGTGAGATAATGTCGATGGTGCGCTTTCCTCCCTAGCTGGAGGAACTGGGGTCGACTCTGGGCTCCTTTGGGGAAACCGCTGTCTCATGATTCGATAAAAATCAGCCCAATTAAGCCTCAGTAAAGCCTCCTGATCACCGTATTCCCAGTAAACTTAGGCATCTCCTTGAAAATTGCCAACAGCAAGAATAACCCAATAATCTTGATCAATATCGCATGATCGGCATATCAGTTCAACTATGTGTAACTAATCCTATATTAGCGGGGATTGGCGCCCTCTGTCAAAACTAGGGGGTTGACAGGCTCGAAATGCTCGTGTAGCTTTGGCAGATACCCTGGACCCAATATGGTCTCGTCCACCAACTACTAGTATATCAACTACTACCGGTGGGGATTGGTGCACTGGTGAAGGGATTGGTGCCCTGGCAGTGGCTGGTGCCTCTACTCTGGCAATAACTAGGTTGGCTAGTGCCGAAGGTTTTACCATCGGTTGTCGGGGCGGGGACGGTCTAATTATAGATCTGGTCCATACCCGTGGAGGACCCCTACCTCGATATAGATGTGGTCAGTAGTAAGGTGGCCTCGTCATCTGGCTCCTACATAGGGTTCACTTTACATAAGTAAACATGCTACTAATTGTAAAAATAAACTTAACTTACTTGGATCGACGAGCGAGATGCGCATCAGGCCTTGAGGGACATGGTCAACTACTCTGATACCAGCTGTGGTGGCCCGCCCTAAATTGAGGCTACAGTACTAGCATAATAGAGCTTTAAAGTCTGCTATGGTAGACCGTTACCTCAATGGGTCGTCGGCATCTTACTTATAACTTGTTCTTGTTAAATTACTATTTGTAATTAAGATGATTTTTATTCTGAAAATCGAGGGATTTTTTTTAAAACTATTTATGGCTCTAAACTGTAAAAATATAAGCATCATAAAACATAAGATAAGCTATTGTCATACTGGTCGTACATAATTTACATCATGATATAATTTCAAAATATAATTCAAAATCTGCTCTCAAAACATCATTCTAAATCTTGCTCAGTGAAAAACATCAGCAGGACCATTCCCCTCGCCCAGCCCTAGAGGCAGATACAATCCCGCTTCTCGTCCATCCACTGTCTACTGGTGTACAGGTTTCTTACCTGCAACATGAATAAACTGGTGAGCGCAGGCTCAGTAAGTTCAAACATACATGCAGGAACATAAATCACAAAATCATGAAAAGTACTATTCATATAAATAGTAACTTTGACTTTTGATCATAAATAGTAAGGTTGACTTTGACTGATACTATTCACGTCAACTGTGGTCGAAGCTAATACACAGACAGTTAATACGTTTTATACTCAATTATGGTAATTCTTAAGTCTTAAGTCTTTATCTGATACTGAATTCTGATAATGGGCCGCTAAATTGGTCATACCATAATGCGTGCATAACTGAAAGGGACTCTGAGGAGCGACCCACTGGCCAATCCTCTACAGTCTAACTATATCAGACTTCCAAAACCCGGGACGTATCACCAGCGGTTAGGAGCCCCATCATATCTAAATCTGAGAAACCTCCACCTGTGTGGGAGGTCGGTACGCCAATACTGATTTAATTACTGAATTTCTGGTGGTTCCTAACCGATGGCAATTATGCTGTCGCCAGGGTCTAAAACTCTTTAAATTATTCTGTAGTTTATTCTGTAATTCTTTTAAGATTTTATCTTTTATGTTAGTGTGCATACAGCACCTAACTACTAAATTTCTGTCATCTATATCACATAAGCATACTGAGTAAATTCATACTGTAGACAAATAAATGTCTGAACTGACAGGTATTTTGCTAGCGGTTCCTTTCCTGAGTCAACTGGCTTGCTTAAATCGCTTTTTGATTGCTTTCCTATAACCGAAATAAATCACGATCATTTTTACTATTCAATTCATAGCTAAAATACTGTGAAAAAACAAAACTTCTGATTTGGGTTCTTAATTATTCATTTTGGGATTCATATTTTAAATTCTGTAATTATTATACTGCGTGAAATACTATTCCAAGCCTTAATATCGCTTTTTTGAACCTTTTGACAAAATGACCGTTTTGCCCTTAACTTTTGGTAAAAATGACCATTTCGTTCTTAGCGGGATTTTCTCTCATTTTTTTGACTTATGGCACTATTTTAGTCTTTAGAAATTTAATAAAATGATTCTGAGGCTTTTACGGTCTTTTTCTGACAATTTAGAAAATTTTGGTCAAAATGACCATTTTGCCCCTGACGGAACTATAGACCAAGAAATTCTCATTTTTCCATTTTATTTGTGTTTTCTGATCCCAAAAATCCTAAAATAACATTTCTTAGGTCTTACCGAGCTTTTACAACATTTTATGTCAAAACGCTCGGATTACTATTCACCCGACTTTCGGGGTCGTTTCTCGTTTTTCTACCCTTTCGGGGCCTCAAATGGCTATTTCACTAGTTATGTAATCGTCCCTTATTCCCTTCTCAAGCTTAGGTTTCCGAGGGAGCTTCGGTTTTCGGTTCCCGACCCTATTTTTGCCCCTCATTTACCAAATTACCCTTTGGGCGTCCTGAAAATTTCGGCAGCATTTCCGCTGAAATTCTAGGTTCCCGGCATTTAGGAAATGCCTCAAAACCATCTATCCTATTCTACCCTGCCAAGTACTATACCACAAACCTAATTTTACGTAAAAGTTATAAACTTTTTATATAAAATCACATAGCAAAACTCACTCGTTTCTAACGGGATTTTAACCCGTTCTTTATCATTTTTAGGCCCGGTTTTATACTCAAATCACACATTCACATGGCTTAACAAAACTCTCTCATTTCCACCACTTCTATACACGGTTTTTCCCAAAAAAAAAAAAAACCTAAACAAAAATTTTTTTGTTTTATAACTAAAATTTTCCTTATTTATTTTCCATGTCAACACATTCATTTTTCATCACGAAACCCTAACATAATTCTTCAAAATTTTATACATTATCCCACAGATTTTCCTTGGAATATCAACCTCAAAATTTCGTTTTCATTTCCATTCTTCTTTCTTGTTTTCTACACAAAATCAACATCACATTTACTATACACAATCAACAACATACAAACTCCCATTGTTCCTCTTTATTCCCCATGGTTTTAAATTGAAGATCAAACATCAACATTTAGTGTTTTTCAATTTCATTTCATCCCTTTCTTTCATTCCATTTCCACATGATTTTTTTTTAACATCAAAACCAAACAAAATAACATGGAAATTTCATCTTCCTTCCTCATGAATAACCCACGGTTTTAATGGAAGAAAACACATAACAACTTGATTTTTCATGCTCTTGTTTCTTGCTTAACTTAATCTCACATCATTTACACATTTTCAACCAAAATTTCATGAAGCAAAAACTGATTTTCTTCTCATTAAAATAGCCCATTCCACACGGTTTTTCCCCATGAAAACAAGAAGAAATCATACCAAAATAGAAGATTACCTTGCTTGCTTGATAACTTGAACTTTGGGATGAATTTTACACCCTTTCTTGAAGCAAACTTGATGAATTTTTTTTCTATTTTAGTGGAGGAAACTCACGGCTGTTTGGGCCAGAAAAGAAGCAAAGTTTTGGCTGAAAATTTTCTGTTTTTCATGGCCAAAACCGTGCGCTTTTATGGCTGAATTTTGAGGGACTTTCTTGCAATGTTTTAAGGGTATTTTTGCAAGCTTTTTGTGTAATTTTTGAAACCTTTAAGGGCTACTTTATAATTAAACAAAATTGGGCAGATTTCTTTTTTTTGTTTTTCCAGCCAAAATCTGCCACCTATCTTGCCCTAGAATTCTCTTGAATTTTTGATAAGCTTTCTTTGACTTTTTTAATTGACTTTGCATCTTAGCCATTGAATTTTCTTGACTTTGAACCCTAGCCCTTGGATTGGAATGTATCATTACATCCTTTCAAAGATTCACACTCAATCTTTGACTCCTTATATATATTTGGAGTCAAACTTTTGAACAAAAGTCAAACCGAAAATTTTTGCACCGAAATCGCGTAGATGAGTTCCTGAGGCTATCTGCACGACCGGCTTTCCTTATTTCGCTCCAGTTTGCCTAAAAATCAATACTGTAAGTATTTTATCTTTTAGTAGTTTACAGTATATTTTCAAAACTTTTGAAACCGAAATGGCATATTTTGTCCGATTTCGATTCGGTAAAATTTTTCGTTTCTGATCACACTCTTGTCAGCACTGTCCGAACATTTCTTCGCATTCTGAATAGTATTAAAACATATGTTTTAGAGTTTTACACATAAAAATCATTGAGTACACAAGTTATACAAAATTTCTAGAAACAGTAAAAATTCTCGATTATGACAACTTTGGTCATCAAGTTTCAGTTCAAAATCGTGCTTGGTTCAAAGCACAAATGTAATAACCGAAAACCCTATCCTTAGTGATTTAGTGATTTTAAGATTTTGATCAAGGCCATTTATGTGTATTTGTTTATGCAAATGGTTTGTAATAAATTTATTTCAAGCCCTTAAGTTTTCATTTTTAAGTTTATGTAGTTGTGGTTATGTTTATATTATTTTTATGAATAGTTGTGTGCAAATGAGAGTATAAACGTTTTTAGCGATTGGACACAATCTATCCTCGAGGAAAGGCCACAGATTCTGGTTATTTTGACCCTTTTAAGTTCTGATTTTGGGATTGGTAAAGCATAGTGTCTTAAGGAAATTTTGATATGGTTGTTTTTGCGTCAAATAGCCTTTAGCCAAAAACGACATCACGATAGGTTTTTTGAGTAGTTTTCACTCGATGCCCAAAACTGAGAACAAAATCTGAACCCAGAAATCAGTCTCGGGTTTTATTAATAATGGACTACTTAGAGTCCAAACCGGACTTTGGACTCAACATAAAAGTTGTAGATCTCATCAAGAGCTTGAGAATGACCTATGCGTGTTTTAAAAATTTGCCGTTTTGGGCCTTAAACAGAGCCGTTTTCAAATCAACACAAAACTAGGATTTTTGTAAAAATTGGGCACATAGCCCACGGGTTTAGTAAGATTAGGGCCAATTAGAGTTAGAATTGAGCTCCGAGGTGAACATGAGATTTGTTCATCTCGTCGAGGATGAAAACTTTCATGTTCACTGAATTTACAAACAAAGTCGTTTTGATCAAGTTTCAAAATAGTTTTCAAAAGTGGTTCAAAAACCACCTTTAAAATACAACCTCAAAAATGTGTTTTAACACTTTAAAATATAAACATGGTTTTCACAAAAACGTCCCCCACCTTCCAATGGGGTGATAAGGGGACGGGTTGTAAACACATAATTTTTCTAAGAATTTTAACCAAAATGATTTTCTTAAATAAACAAAACAGTGTGTGTAGTCCGATAGGCTACCACACCAAACAAGCCTTAGTAGCCCGATAGGCTACTACACCAAACAAGCCATAGTGGCCCGGTAGGCCACTACACCAAACCAAGAATAGTAGCCTGGTAGGCTACCATACCCAAACAGGCAAAGTAACTCGGCCGGTTACTATACCAAGTTTACGCATAGTAACTCGGTAGGCTACCTAGTTACCAATACGCGAGGTAACCGGTCAGTTGATTGGTTGGTAACCGGTCAGTTGACTGGTTGGTAACCGATCAGTTGACTGGTTGGTAACCAGTCAAGGACCGTATTTAGAACAACACTATGAGGGATGATGACTAATCTATCAAAAAGACAGTTAACCAAACAACAATAGGAGTTAGATGCCAGATCCCCAAAGTAGGCCAATAGGGTACCGATAAGCCTCGGTACCATATAGAAACACAAGTAATAGTCACTAACAGTATTAGTGACTTAGCGAAGGTGTTGATGAGATACGTTATTGATGACAGGTGATAACCTGTAAGCTGATTAAGGCGTGAGTACGAGTACGCATTTGCTTGCAATTTAGGTTAGTATAACTCCACGTACAGCATGAATAAAATGCTTTTAAAACGATGTTTTTATAGTATGTTAAGTATGTATGCCATGCACATGTTGATGCATAGCATATTTAAGAGAATATAGTTTCACAATCAAGTAGATTGATGAAAGATCATGTTAGATGCCATAAGTCCCTAAAGTGCAGGATTAGGGACAACTTAGAAAAAAGGGCATGTGGCTAGGAACGATAAACAAGATGGAATTTATAGGCGTGTCGTACTGGCCTTTTCAGTTGACAGGGTTTTAAGTAAGTTAAAGCAGAAAGTTGAGCATCTGTTGATGGCTCTCTGGCTTTTTAGTGACCTCGGGCATTACTGTTGGTCTGTGCGCATACGGTACTTGCACATGGGCCCAAAATAGACAAGAAGAAAATGAAAAGAGAAGCTTGAAACATAAATGAACATAACCAGATCATACATTAGTTATAGTTCGCTATGCTCCTAGTCACGGTAAATGCACTCAGTACACATTGTCCTTGCTATGCATATAGTATATGAAGTTTGAAATGTGATGTTGCAATATGTGATATGTGATATATGATATGTTACGTGATGATATGTGATTTGCTGTATGGTATATGACATGCTTATGTGATTTTAAGTATGTATTATGTTTAAACATGTTTTATGGTTAACATGTTGTACTTACTGGGCGTAAAGCTCATGGAGTGTGTTCATGTTGTAGGTAAGCGTCCTACGGCTTAATCATCTATGGGTGATGATGGTGGCAAAGGTGAATGTGAGGGGAGGGTGTGGACACACCGTGATTATTCTTCCGCATAATTCTTGAGTAAACAGTATTTATGAATAGTAATTGTTAGATAGTATTTTGAATAATGATGGTTAAATAGTATTTTTAAATAGTAACATTTAAGTGGTATTTTCGTACAGTAACCGATAAATAGTATTTTTGAACAGTAACCGTTAAATAGTATTTATGAATAGTAATCGTTAAACAATATTTTTAAATAGTAACCGTTAAACAGTATTTTTAAATAGTAACCATTAATAGTACTTGTACGTGAATAGTAAATACATATGCGGTCAAAAAAAATATCCCTAAAATTTTGGTATCTAATTAAGTAACTTTAAGTATAAATTGCAAGAAAGTATGAGTATCACTTGAAGTAGCAAGTTTTTAGTGACGGTTCGTGCCACTGAGGGCACGGGGTGTCATAAGGGTAACCAAGGGTCGCAAATGAATTTCTTGCAGAAGAAGAACAACAGGGGAGGAAATGGCAATTAATACCCATCGTGCTCAAAATGTGGGAAAAAGCACCTGGGAGAGTGCAGACGAGGAGTGAGTGGCTGCTTCATTTGTGGCAAGGAAGCCCACTACACCAAAAACTGTTACTCCAACCCACAGAACCAGTAGAGCCAAGCTCGTACAACTAGTGGCCAACTTCACGCAGCCCAAATTAGGATCAAAGGCCCTCCGATCACCTAAGGTAGACTGAAGGCTCTAGATACCCAAGGAAGAATCTATGCTTTCACGAGAGATGATGCAGAAGCTGGAACTTCAATAGCGGTGACAGGTCAGCTTTTTGTCGCCAACTCGGTTGCATTAGTTTTATTTAATTCTGGAGCCACCCATTCATTCACATCATCAGAATTTGCTAGAAAGCTAGATAGAAGCTTAGATAGAATGGAACAGACCTTCTAAACTACACTTCCCTTAAGGGAAGTTTTATTGTCTAATTACTGGATATGTCATGTGCCAGTAATTATCTATGTGTGAGAATTGAGTGTTGACCTAATCGTCATCAACATGTACGACTATGATGTAATTATGGGGATGGACTTCCTCACAAAGTACAATGCCGTCATAGATTGTCGAAGGTGGAAGGTTACTTTCAAACCAATCGAATGCGAAAAGTTCATCTACCAGGGTCTATCACTATAGCAACCAAAGACGATGATATCAGTAATGAAGGCTTACAAGCTATTATCCAGTGGATGCACCGGCTTCCTAGCACATGTAGTAGACAAGGCCCAAGAAGCAGAGATAGGGCTGAAAGTTATTCATGGAAGTATTTCCAAAAGATCTTCCAGGACTTCTGCCAGAGCACGAGATTTCGTTCGAAATCGAACTTCTGCCAGGATCAGCCCCCATCTCCAAGGCCCTATACCAAATGGCCCCTACGGAGCTAAAGGAGCTTCAAGCCCAGCTGAAGGACTTGATGGACAAAGGATTCATTCGACAAAGCTATTCACTTTGGGGAGTACCAGTGTTATTTGTGAAAAAGAAAGATGGGACAGTAAGAATGTACATAGACTATAGGGAGTTGAACAAAATCATGATAAAAAACAAGTACCCATTACCGCAGATTGACCACTTATTTGATTAGCTTCAAGACAGAGCAGTGTTCTCAAAGATCGATCTACACTCAGGATACCATCAATTACGAATAAGGATGAGGATGTACCCAAAATAGCTTTTCGAATGCGGTACAGACATCACGAGTTTCTGGTCATGTCGTTTGGACTAACAAACGCCCCAACAGCCTTTATGGACCTGATGAACCGTGTGTTTAAGGACTTCCTAGATAAGTTTGTCATTATGTTTATCAATGACATTCTTATATACTCTAAGACGAAGGAGGAGCACAAAGAGAACTTAAGGATTGTCTTGCGCATGCTATGGGATCATCAGCTATAAGCTAAGTTCTTTAAGTGCAAGTTTTAGCTGGAAAAGGTCCATTTCCTAGGCCACATAGTCTCCAAGGAGGGAGTATCTGTCGACCCGACAAAAATTGACGCAGTTAGTGTATGGCCGGCTTCAAGGAATGTGATAGAGATCTACAGTTTCTTAGGCTCAGCAGGATATTACCGACGCTTTATGGAGGGTTTTTCAAAGTTAGCTGCACTACTCACAGCGCTCACCAAGAAGGGAAAGAAGTTCGAGTGGACCGATAAGTGTGAGGAGAGTTTTTAAGAGCTGAAGCGAAGACTCACCAATGACCCAGTATTGACAATTCCAGATGCTAGCCAAGGGAATTTTGTGATCTATAGCGATGCATCTAAAATCCGGTTAGGAGCCGTGTTGATGCAAAGTAGTAGAGTAGTCGTTTACACTTCACGACAGCTTAAGGACCATGAAAAGAACTACCTGACGCATGATCTGGAACTAGCAGCGGTAGTCTTTACGCTGAAGATATGGAGGCACTACCTATACAGGGTCAAGTACGAAATCTACACAGACCACCAGAGCCTCAAGTGCATCTTTACACAGAAAGAACTCAATATGAGGTAGTGAAGATGGTTAGAGTTGGTAAAGGATTATGACTGTGAAATCCTATACCATCCAGGAAAAGCTAATAAGGTAGCCGATGCGCTGAGTCGAAAACATTCTTTTTCGCTCATGGCTATCAGTGCCTTGTCAGGAGCACTACAAAAGAAGCTATGTAATAGCGAGATTAAGATTTTGACAGGGAAGTAATTTGAAATAAACCTCCAATTGACACTTCTAGAAGAGATCAAGATTGGTCAAGATCTCGATTTGTCCCTAATCAAGCTCAGAAAAAAAGCTACGGAGGATAAGAGCTCAGAGTTTAGAATCTCTAAGAACGGCATACTCTACTATAGAGATAGAGTGTGTGTTTCGAAGGATGAAGAACTCAAGAAGCGAGTCCTTTCGGAAGCTCACGAGATGCCATATTCCATACATCCAGGGGTGAATAAGATGTACAAGGACCTAAAGGAAAGTTTTTGATGGCCTGGAATGAAGAGTGACATTATTGAGTTCGTCACCAAATGCCTTACATGTTAAAAGATTAAGACGGAACATCAGCAGTTGGCAGGAGAACTGCAAAAAATTGAGTTGCCCGAGTGGAAATGGGACCAGATTATGATGGATTTCATGGTCGGATTGCCAAGAATGTCAAGCGATAATGATGCAATCTAGTGATTGTGGATAGATTGATGAAATCAGCTCGATTTCTAGCAATGAAAATTAGCTACTCAGTGGAACAACTAGCAGAAATTTACATAACTCAAATTGTAAGACTGCATGGAGTACCAAGGTCTATCATCTCAGATCATGACGGATGCTTTACCTCTAGATTTTGGCAGAGCGTTCAGGCCGCATTAGGGACCAGATTGAAGTTTAACACAGCATTCCATCCTCAAACCGACGATCAATCCGAGAAGACCATATAGACATTAGAGGACATGTTGAGAGCCTGTGACCTAGACTTCAAGGGAAACTGGGACCAGAAGCTACCCCTGATCGAGTTCTAATACAATCATAGTTATCATTCCTCGATCGGAATGGCACCATATGAGGCACTTTGTGGGAGAAAATGCAGGTCTCCAGTTTATTGGCACGAGACTGGAGATAAACAGCTTATTAGCATGGACTTTATTAGGAATACGACAGCAAAAGTAAAGCTAATACGAGAGAGATTGGATATAGCACACAGTCGCCAAAAGAGTTATGCAGATAGGCAGTGTAGACCTTTCGAGTTTCAAGAAGGAGACTCAGTCTTTCTCAAGGTGGCACCCACAAAAGGGGTGATGCACTTTGGATAGAAGGGAAAGCTCAGTCCTAGGTACATAGGACCTTTCAAGATAATCAAGAGAGTCAGGAAGGAAGGTGGCTTACAGATTAACACTTCCTCCTGAGTTAGCTTTAGTGCACAATGTATTCCACGTCTCGATGCTGAAGAAGTATGTGCCAGATAGCTCCTATGTTTTGAGCCAAGAACCTGTAGAGGCACATGCTGATCTGACCTATGAGGAGAAACCTATGGAAATCTTAGCCAGAGAAGAGAAGGTGTTTTGAAATAAATTCATACCTCTCGTAAAAGTGTTGTGGTAGAATCATAACATTGAGGAAGCCACATGGGAGCGGGAAGAGGACATGAGAAGAGACTTCTCAGAATTATTTTAATTTTCAAGGATGAAAATTTTGTAAGGGCGGTAGGTTGTAATGACCCCCATATTCATGGAACCTAAATTACTATGTAATAAGTACTTAAGGAATGAATTTGGAGTATTTTGAAGCATTTTTGGTGCACTTTTGAAGAACACGGTCAGGTACACGGCATATAAGTGGCTGTGTACTATTTGGACTGTGTATGTTTAAGAAGCCGTGTGAGTGTACATGGCTGTGTAAGTGAACACGGTCAGGTACACGGCCATGTACCGCTTGGGTTGTTGAACATGTGAAAGGCCGTGTTTCAGGAAACGGGCGTGTTAAGCAATCTCAACTGGAACACGCTTGTGTCTGGAAAACACATGCCCGTGTTGTAGGATACACGCCTGTGTAAGAGCCATGTCAAGTGCCGTGTTCAGGAAGCTAGGCATGTTGAGCAATCTTGACTGGAACACGCCCGTGTCTGGAGTATACACGCCCATGTTGCATGGTATATGCCCATGTAAGAGCCCGTGTTGAAAGCCGTGTATTGAGCTAGGAGCCAAATTTTGAACTACAAAAAGAGTAGAATTTGCCACTTGAAGCAGAGAGTCATTGTAACAACCCCCATGCCCCTGAAAAACTAAAATACTATGTAATTAGTAATTAAGTTAATGAATATAGTATAAATTGCTAGTTTGAATAAATTAAATGGGTACAGAAGCCTTTAATTTCTATTCATGCAATGAAAGGGGCAACCGAAAATGAAATCGATTCACCTTAATGCATGGGGTGTGCGTGTGAGACACGTAGTATCAAGAAACCGGTCCAGAAGACCATTTCTTGACAACAAAACTGATAAGCTAGTCATCAGTATGCTCAGACTGATTATCTAAGCACGATAGTAAAATTTTTGCCTGATAAGTATACAGTATCGAGAAAATGGTCGAGATGACATTTCCTTGACATAAAACTATTATATTTAGACTTAGTATGCTCAAAAATTGAGTGTAAAACACGCTTTTTGAGATAGGGTCACATAGATCCTAAAAAACTAGTCCAGATGACCTCAGATGGATATAAAACTGATAAATTTGAAATCAGCACATCCAAATTAGTCAAGATAGACTGTATTTGCAATTTCACACGAAATAGCCTCGTTATGTGTGCGTAGTGTCAACACAGTGTAGGCACAATCACAGTATAAGAAATGAATAGTAAAATAAACATAAAATGGGCTTATAGGCATTACAACCCAACCAGGAATGAACAGTGTAAAAATTAGATTAAGAAAATCCAATTTCGACTAAAATCTAGAACACTGTTGAAAAAGGACCGAACACCGTCGAAGGAAATTAGACTGCAAAGAGAAGTTGTTGCAGATGATTTTCACTTTAGAAATCTGTGTATCTTAGTTGGAAAAGTCGCAAAATTCAGCTATAAAATAGCCCAAAAGTTGCCATTAAAATATTTCCTAGCCTTATGACACATGGGATTAAAATATTCAAAAGTGCAAGACAAGCACATGCAACTTTTGGCCTTGCATTTAAGGCAATTTGACCCCAAATTGTAGTAGCCCACACTCGGTTTTTAAGGGCTGCCAATTGTGAAAATTTCCCCCCATGAGCTTGGGTAATTAGCTTAATTAAGTGAGTCTTAGGTTGATTAATTTTGGTTAAATTTGCCTATAAAAGGATGTGCTTGGCATAGGGTATCACTTCTTCTTTTTTCATACCTAAGAGAACACAACTTTCTCTTCCTTTTTCTTTAGAAAATCTGACCCATTTCCATAGCCCCAAACACTCAAAAATCACACCAAATCTTCACTAAGAATTAGCCACAACCAAGCTTATGTTGGAACCATTTTCTCAAGCCATTTCAAGGTTGTTTCTTCAATAAGGTCCTAGAACCGATTTTTGTGGTGTTGTTGATTTTTCTTTAGCTTGATAGTGAGAAAAAAATTTTATGTTTCTTCTAGCCAAAGGCCAACCACTTTTTGTTTACCTAGGACCACACAGATTTTGGTCACCCTTGATTCGGATTGTGCTAGATCAAGCACACTAAGGTAAAACACCAAAAACCCTCTTTTATGGTTAGTTTGTTTAAGTTTGATATCGAGAAATTATGTATATTTATTGAGCCATGGGTTGTAAGAATCTTTATTTTGAGCCCTTAGCTTGTGGATATGTATTTTGTGGTTATGTGCTTGAGCTTTAAGATTTTATAAATGGATGTGTGAATGGACGTTTTAGGGTTGGCTGGGAACCAACCTATCCCCAGTTTTTAGGACACGGGCTTGGCCATTTTTGACCACGTTATGGTTTGATTTTGGGAATTTGTAAAACATGAAGTTTTAAGGAAATTTCGTTATGGTCATTTTTATATATAGCCTTTGGCCAAAAATGACTCTAAGATAGGTTTTCAAGGCAGTTTTTAATCGGAGTTTAAAACTAGGACTGAAATCCTGAGCAACAGAAACAGTCTCGGATTTTTATAAAAATGACCAACTTAATGTCTGAACCGGATCTCGGACTCAACGTGAAAGTTTTAGATCTCATCGAAACCTTTAAGATTATATGCATGGATTTTAAAAATTTAGCCGTTGCAGGCCCCAATCAGAGCAGATTTAAAATAAGCATAAAACTGGATTTTTTCTAAAACTGGGCATGAACTTAGCTATGGGTTTTAAGTGTTTTAGACTCGTTAGAGATTAAACCAAGCTTCGAGATGAACATGAGAGTTGTTCATCTCATCAAGGACTAAAAGCTTCATGTTTGCCAAATTCATAAATTAAATCATTTCGAACAAGTTTTAAAATAGTTTCGGTAAAATGGTTTAAGAACCACTTTTAAATATGAACACCAAAATGTGATCTTTCTCTTTTAAAATGGAAAATTGGTTTTGATAAAACACCCCCACCTTCTAATGAGGTGATAAGGGGACGGTTTCAAAGAGCATAGATTTCCCCCCAAAATTTGATAAGATTTCTAAAACAATTTTCTAAATATTAATAAACGATAGAGGTAGCCCGATTGGCTACTACATCAAATATGCAAAGTAGCCCGATAGGCTACATAGTCATCGATGCATGAGGTAACTGGTCAGTTGATTGGTCGGTTAACCAGTCAAGGACTGAGTTTGAATGAGATAGTGAGGAACAATGATTCATTTGTCAAGTAGACAAAGCAATCTAGCACGATTAGAAATTAGATACCAAATTCCCAAAATAAGAGCAGTTAGGTACCGATGGGCATCAGTACCATATGACAATGGAATTTATAGTCATTAATGATCATAGTGACTTAAGAATAGAGTTTAACAGGGATGCGTTATGATTATAGGTACTTATGATTACAGGTCGATACCTATAATTTTCAACGAAGGCGAGGTACTAATTGTCGGCTGACAAGTAAGTATAACTCCACCTATAGCATGAGCAAAAATGAGTTTAAAGTGTTGTTTTTATACTATGTTAAGTATGTAAACCATGCACAGTTGTTGCATAGCATGTTATAAGAGCATATAGTTTCATAATCGCATAGAATTATGAAAGCATGAGTTAGATGCCATACATCCCCATCACGTAAGATTAGAGGATAGCCTAGTAGAGCATATGGCTTGATCAGATAAACAATTGGGTAATTAATAAGCGTGTCATACTGGCCTCAATCGCTTGAAGAGGTATTCAGCTTAAGTATGACGAGCCTATGCCGATGGCTCTTAATACATAACGGGCGCAAGGCCCACGAGTACAAGGCTCACTATGATCACAGACGTTTCTGATGATCCATACACAATTTAGTACTAACACACGGGCTCTCAGCAAAGATAAGAAATGATAATGAATAATGAAGCATAATATGAGCATAATCGGTTCATACATTGTTCGAAATATGCCTTAGCTATAGTTACAGCATGCTTCTAGCTATAGTTGATATGCATTCAGTTATATGATGTTTTCTGTTATGCATTCAGTTATGTGATGTTTCAGATATGTATTCAGTTATGTGTGATGCTTTGGTATTGCATCTAGTATGTGGAATGTTCCAATGCATGGTATATGTTGTGTACACATGGCATGCTTATACTCTTTAAGTATGACTTGTGTTTAAACATGTTTTGCAGATGACATGTTGTACTTACTGGGCGTAAAACTGACAATGTATGTTCATGCTATAGGTAAGCATCCTATAGCCTAGACTCCGATGGACGGTGATAGCGGCAGAGGCGACTGTGAGGGTGAGGTTATGGATACCATCGTTGATTTCCGCACAGTATTGAACAAACATTTTATTTTTATAGTAACCAGATAAATAATTTCACAAGTATGTATGTATGGTTAAACTTTAGTTGCTTTAAGACCTTTGGTTTTGTAAAGTATATGTATGCACGTAAATAGTAGTACATATGTATATATATATAAATATCCCTAAAATTATGGTATCAAAGTAAATAAGCTTAAATAATAGTTTCAAGCAAGATAAGTATCAGTAGTTTTAAGTGACGGTTCAGGCCACTCAAGGCACAGGACGACACAGTTGGTATCAGAGTGTATCCTACTAACCTACCTCACATCGCCACATGCCAGCCTCCTCTACCCAAGTAAGTTAGTTTTTATTTTATAGAATTGGTCTATAAGTTAACGTTTAATTTATAGTAGGTGATAATGGCTGCATCAGTAGAGCCCGCTAAGTATCCAAAGATCAACAGGGGAGCATGACTTTTGCTGCCATGCAACCAGACCAATACAATGGTCGCCACTTGCATGAGCTCCTATTCTGGATCCACCGTGTGGAGGTTATTTTCTGAGCTTTCCATATCCCACCTCACGTACAGGTGGATTTGGCAAGTAGTAGGCTGGAGGGACCAACAATGGCCTGGTGGAATAAACGATGTAGGAACGGGAATCTGATGATTCACTGGGCCTAGTTCTACTGAGACCTCCACGATTCTATCAGACCAGTTAGAGACAGGGATATCTGGAGGGACATGCACGAGAGGCGATACGATGTCCTCTCTGGTATGTGAGATGCCTACATGGGGGAGGCCATGACGCATTACTGTCAGAGATTCATGGATGCGATGTTACCCTAGATCCCTTTGAATATACCTTTTACGGAGATAGTCGCTCTTTTATGGATAGGAGTTCCATGGTACGTGAGGGATCTCGTCCACTACCTTCCGCATCACGAGGACTTGAGGTTTCTTATCCAGGAGATAGTGGACATTGAGAGGGAAGTGGTCAATCTCGAAAACCCTGCACAAATCCAAGACGTCACAATAGCTGTCAATATAAAGGGCAACCCGATAGACCTCGCACACCAACCGACCGATGAAGATCTCGTGGCCGAGCATCAGCTGGAAGCGCCAGGGGACGACGAGGAACCGATGGAAGACCCCGAACCAGCCCCTCAGTCTCCTGAACACCCCTTAGAAGTGGACAGTAACAAAGACGATGACGAGGATTGTGACGCCCCAAGCCCTCAGTGGCCCGAACCGTCACTAAAACTTGCTTACTTTTAGAAAATACTTATACTTTCTTACAATTGATACTTAAAGTTACTTATCTTATTATCATAAATTTAGGGATTTTTTTTATTGTATACGTATTTACTATGCACGTACGCACACCAATTACTATCCAAAAATACTATTTATCAGTTACTATTCCAAAATGCTATTCAACGGTTACTATTTAAAAATTCTGTTTACGATTACTATTCAAAAGTACTATTTATGATTACTATTCAAAAGTACTATTTACAGTTATTATTCAAAATACTATATACTAGTTACTGTTCACAAATACTATTTACTATTGCTATTCAAAATACTAAAACTGTGCGGAAGATTTACTCGCTGTGTGTTCCATAACCTCGCCTCACATCCGCCTCTGCCGCCAACATCCGCCTCCGTCGCCACCATTGCCCATAGATGCTTAAGCCATAGGACGCTTACCTACAGCATGAACACACTTCGTGAGCTTTATGTCTAGTAAGTACAACATGTTATCCACAAAATATGTTTAAACATAATACATACTTAAAATCGTACAAACATGCCACATACATATACCACATCAACATATTACATATCCAGTCATCACATAACATATCATGAATATGAAACTTTACATACTTTATGCAAAATAGAAACATCGTGATCTAAAAGCAGCATGGCGAACTAATGTGTACTGTGAACTAAGCATGATCCGATTATGTTCATTTATGCTTCAGTATTATCTTTTCTTTCTCTTGTTTACTTAGGGCCTGTGCATCAGTACCGTATGTGCACAGACCATCGGTAACGCCCATGGTTAAAAAGCCAGAGAGCCATCGATGGATGCTCAACTTTCTGCTTTAACTTACTTTAAAGCCCTTTCGACTGGAAGAGCCGGTACGACATGCTTATAATTTCCATCTTGTTTATCTTTTCTAGCCACATGCTTCTCTAAGCTGTCCCTAATCCTACGTGGTAGCGACGTATGGCATCTATCTTGTTCTTTCATCAATCTACTTGATTATGAAACTATATGCTTTTAAATATGCGGTGCAACATCATGTGTATGGCATACATGTTTTAACATATTGTAAAACATCATTTAACATCATTTTATTCATGCCATAGGCGGAGTTGTACTTACTCAGATTGCAGAAATACTTGCGCCTTTAACAATTTACAGGTGACCACCTGTTATCAATAATGTTCCTTATCAGTATCTCTGTAGAGTCACTAATACTATTAGTGACTATTACTTGTGTTTCTATATGGTACCGAGGCCCATCGGTACCCTATTGGCCTACTATGGGGATTTGGTGTCTAACTCGTATCGTGTCTAATCAATCGTCTACTTGACAGATTAATCATCATTCCTCACAGTGTTATTCAAAATGCGGTCCTTGACTAGTTTACCACTCATTTAACTGACCGATTACCTCGCGTGTTGGTAACTAAGTAGTCTACTGGGTTACTACGCGTAAACTGGTGTAGTAACCGATCGGGTTACTTCGCTTGTTAGGGTGTGGTAGCCTACCAGACTACTATTCCTTGTTTGGTATAATAGCCTACCGGGCCACTATAACTCGTTTGAGGTAGTAGCCTACCAGGCTATTACGGCTTGTTTGGTGTGGTAGCCTACCGGGCTACACACACCGCTTCTTTTTCAAAAAAAGAGTAGGTTGACTTAAAAAATTCTTGCGAAAAATTCTTTATTTTGGAACCGTCCCCTTATCACCCCGTTGGAAGGTGGGGGAAATTTTTATAAAAACCATGTTTGTATTTTAAAGTGTTAAAACACATTTTATTTTGAAGAGTATAAGTCACTTTTTTAAAGTTACATTTTAAAGGTGGTTTTTGAACCACTTTTGAAAACCATTTTGAAACTTGATTGAAATGACTTTGTTTGCAATTTTACCGAACATGAAGGTTTTCATTCTCAACAAGATGAACAAATCTCATGTTCACCTCGAAGCCTAAATCCAACTCTAATGGCTCTTAATTCCATTAAACCCATGGGCTTGTGCCTATTTTTTCTGAAAAAATCCCAGTTTTATGTCTTTGTAAAAACGGCTCTCTTTGGGGTCTGAAAAGGCCAAATTTTTAAAATATACATAGGTCATCTCAAAGATTTCGATGAGATCTACAACTTTTATGTTGAGCCCAAAGTTTGATTCAGACTCTAAGGGGTTTGTTTTCACCTATTTCTGGGCTCGGATTTTGTTCCTAGTTTGCTCCCAATTTTGGACACCGAGTGAAAAACACTCTAAAAACTTATCTTAGGTTCATTTTTGGCTAAGGGCTATTTGATGTAAAAATAACCGTATCAAAATTTCCTTAAAATATCATGTTTTACCAAATCCCAAATTTGGACCCTAAATAGGTCAAAATTGCCAAAATCCATGGCCTTTTTGAGGGACAGATTTATGTCCAGCCACGTTCCTAATCGTTCATAGTATCACACATGCAATAACCATCCGTAAAAATTGTAAACACAAACACAACCATATAAACTTAAAAATGGAAACTTAAGGGCTCAAAATAAATTATTACAAACCATTTGCATAAACAAATACACATAAATGGCCTTGATCAAAACATAAAACCAACTAACATAAGATAGGGTTTTTGGTTTACCTTTGTGCCTTGAACCAAGCATGGTTTCAACTAGGGCTTGAGGAACAAAAAATGGTCATAGGAATCCAAAAGAGTGAGGTTGGTTTTCTAGAAACAATACCAAAAATTTCTCTTAAAAACCAAACCAAAACAAAAACTAAAAACTACAAGAATCAGTTTTGAAAACTTACCCTTGGTGCCTTAGAATGATTTGGATTCAACTTCTCCTAATGCAAGCTTGTGAGGTTTGATTTTTGGTAGGCTTTTAGTGTGATTTAAGCTTGAAAATATGGTTTGGGGACATTAGAGTGGTCAGCTGTAACAAGGAGTATAGGGAGAAACTGAAGTGAGTTTTGGGTGCCAAAGTAAGGAAAGCAAATCACTTGTGTAAAAGTTGCCTTTTATAGGCAAAATTGATCAAGCTTACTTAGACTTAATCCTAATTAATTATCCACCAAATTAGCTTAATCATGGGATAAATTGCTGGCCATTTTTAGACCAAAATGGGTGTGGGCTACTGTCTTAAATGGGAGAAGGAATAAAAAAGTATTTGTTGATCAAGCTTTTGAAATCCCTTGAATATTTTATTCAAGTGTCATGGTTAGGGTAATTTTTTAATGGTCACCTTTTGGGCTATGAGCAGCCATTTTTAGCTGCCCTTTTGCAGCTAGGGGCATGATTTCTAAGGGCCAAATTTCATCTGTGTTGATTTCTCATCACAATCTAATTTTATACTGCGATGTTCGACCCTTTTTCAGCAGTGTTCCAATTTTCACTTGAAAATTAGATTTCTGAATCTGATTTTTGTACTGTAAATTTCTGGTTGTTTTATACTATCTAAGAGCCCATTATCAGTCTAATTTACTGTTCAAATCCTATACTGTGGTTGTGTCTACACTGTGTTGTCCTTTTGCACACAAACCGAGGCGTTCGCAGGTGAAATTTCAGACGCAGTCTCTCTTGACTAATTTGGACGTGTTGATTCTATTTTTATCAGTTTTACGTCCATCGGAGGTCATCTGGACTAATTTTTAGGATCTATGTGATCCCGCCTCGAAAAACATGTCAGGTGCCCAATTGACTAATTTGGACGTTCTGAGTCCAAATATATCAGTTTTGGAGCAAGTAAAGGTCGTTTTGACCCTCATCCTAATACTGCATATCTCTCAAACTAAAATTCTCATTTTGTGCTCAATCAACTGGATTGAGTCTACTAACCGTTCATATATCAGTTTTAGGTCAAATTAAGGCTGTCATGGCCAGCAACTTGACATTGTATTTTTTACTATTCACTGTCTTTCACTTAACTGACCAGTATGAGTGCTCTGACTTCGATTTTGTCAGTCTCTGGGTGAGAAGAGGTCATCTAAACCATTTTCTCGATATCGTACCCTTGCTAGGGTTATCTATCATTATCGTGCTCAATTGTTTGGTTCAAGCATTTTGACGATCTGTTCACCAGTCTTCTATCAAGAAATGGTCATCTGGACCAGTTTCCTGATGCTGCGTGTCTCACACATTCATACACATAAGAAGGTAGACCGGATTCACTGTCGATCACCCCTTTCATTGCATGAATAGTATTTAAACAGTACTGTATTTGTTTAATCTATTCAATTGGAAATTATACTGTATTTTGGAACTTAATTACTCTCCACATGGTAATTAGGTTTCACATATTACGAGAGCCTTTAAAAATGGCTCTCAGTCCCATACCAGGCAACACGAGCATGTACCGTTTGAGGCTGCTCAACACGATCGTGTCCTGGAAACACGTTCCCCTCTACCCGAGCGGTACACGGCCACTCACATGGCTTTGTACCTGACCATGTCACACTACACGGCCATGTACACTGACATGGCCTTTCACATGTAAACAGTCTGATCGGTACACGACTTCTTACACAACCGTGTATCAGACCATGTTCATCAAATTTTGCACAAAAAGCCATCAAACTAACCCCAATTCATTGCTCAATTTCTCATTATATAGAATTTAGGTTACATGGATATAGGGGTCCTTACAACCTCATCTTTAAAAATTAGAATAAATCCGGGAAGTCTTTTCTCATATCCTTTTCCCATTCCCATGTGGCTTCTTCTATGTTGTGGTTTCACCACAATACTTTTACAAGCGGAATCACTTTATTCCTAAGAACTTTATTCTCACTGGCTAAAATCTGCATGGGTTTTTCTTCGTACGTTAGATCGGTGTGCACTTTAACTGGCTCTTGGCTTACTATATGGGAACTATCTGGCACGTACTTCTTCAACATCGAGACATGGAAGACATTGTGTATGGAAGCTAGTTCGGGAGGAAGCCCTAATCGGTAAGCTACCTTCCCGACCCTCTTGAAGATCTCGAAGGGTCCTATATATCTAGGACTGAGTTTTCCTTTCTTCCTAAAGCACATTACCCCTTTCATGGGTGCCACCTTAAGGAAAACTGAATCTTCTTCTTGAAATTTGAGAGGTCTTTGTCATTTATCTACGTAACTCTTTTGGCAGCTATGTGCTCCATCCAGCCTCTCTCTTATAAGCTTCACGTCTGCCGTGGTATCCTTGACAAAGTCGGTGCTGGTGAGCTATTTTTCTCCAGTTTCATGCTAGTGAATTGGAGATCGGCATCTTCTTTCGTAAAGTGCCTCGTACAGAGCCATCCTAATCAAGGAATGATAGCTATTATTGTACGAGAACTCTATCAAAGGTAGCTTCTGATCCCAATTCCCCTTGAAGTCTAAGACACACGCTCTCAACATATCTTCTAAAGTCTGAATAGTTCTCTCAGACTGGCCATCAGTCTGAGGATGGAAGGCAGTGCTAAACTTCAATTTAGTTTCCATTGCAGCTTGAATACTCTGCCAAAACCTTGAAGTGAAGTGTCTATCGCGATCTGAGATGATTGATTTCGGTACTCTGTGCAGTCTTACTATTTAAGCTACGTACATTTCTGCTAACCTCTGTACCGTGTAGCTCAACTGCATGGCTAAAAATCGAACTGATTTTGTTAGTCAGTCCATAATTACCTAGATGGTATCATTCCTGCTAGAGCTCCTGGGCAATCTGACCATGAAATCCATGGTAATCTGCTCCCATTTCCATTTTGGTAGCTCGATCTTCGATAGTTCTCCTCCTAATCGCTGATGTTCTGGGTGAACTGTTCCCTCAATGGCCCGGACCGTCACTAAAAACTTTCTTCTTTAACTGATACTTACACTTTCTTATGATTTGTACTTAATCTGATATCATAAATTTTTAGGGATTTTTGTGTGTGTACATATTACGAATTATGTATAGTACAATTGTTAGTTACTATTTAAAATACCACTTAACGGTTACTGTCAGAAATACTGTTTAACCATCACTATTCAAAATATACGATTTAACATTACTATTTACAAATACTGTTTGCTCAAAGCTTATGCGGAAGAATACTCGCAGTGTGTCCACAACCTCCCCTCACATCCACCTCCGCCATCGTCATCGCCCATAGATGATTTAAGCCGTAGGACGCTTACCTACAGCATGAACATACTTTGTGAGCTTTACATCGAGTAAGTACAACATGTTTACTGTAAAACATGTTTAAACATAATACATATTTAAAATCATATGATCATACAACCATCATAGATACCATATAACACATCATGTATCATATCACCACATATCACATAATGGAATACAAACATCACATACTTCATGCATAACATAGTATATCTTATACTAAATGCATCTTATGAAAACTAGAAGTATAGAGAACTAATGTATAGAGTGATCAATGCATGATCCGGTTATGTTCAATTATGTTTCAAATATTTTTTTCTTTCTCTTGCCTACTTTGGGCTCCTATGTCAGTACCGTGTGCGCGTAGACCAACGGTAACGCTCAAGGTCGCTAAAAAGCCAGAGAGCCATCAACGGATGCTTAACTTTCTGCTTTACCTTACTTTAACTTTGAAAAATCTTTCGACTAAAAGAGCCGGTACGACACGCATATTAAATTCCATCTTGTTTATCTGTTCTAGCCATGTACTTCTCTAAGCTGTCCCAAATCCTATGCGATAGGGATGTATGGCTTCTAACTTGTTCTTTCATCAATCTACTTGATTGTGAAACTATATGCTCTTAAATATGTTGTGCGTCAATGTGTGCATGGCATGAAATACTTAACATACAGTAAACATCTTTTATTCATGCCGTAGGCCGAGTTGTACTTACCTAATTACAAGCAATTTCGTACTTGTTCTCACACCTCTATCAGCTTATAGGTTACCACCTGTCATCAATAACGTATCTCATCAGCGCTTTTGCTGAGTCACTAATACTGTTAATAACAATCACTTGCGTCTCTACGTGGTACCGAGGTCCATTGGTACCCTAAGGGCCTACTCTGGAGATTTGGTGTTCAACTCCTATTGTTGTTTGGTTAACTATCTTCTTGACAGATTACTTATCGTTTCTCACAGTGTTGCTTAGAACACGATCCTTGACTGATTGCCGAGCAATCAACTGACCGGTTATCTTGCGTGTTGGTAGCTAGGTAATCTACTGGGTTACTATGCATAAACTTGGTGTAGTAACCGACCGGGTTACTTTGCCTATTTGGGTGTGGTAGCCTTCTGGGCTATTATTCTTTAGTGTAGTAGCCTATCGGGCCACTATGGCTTGTTTGGCATAGTAGCCTACAGGGCTACTAAGACTCATTTGATGTAGTAGCCTACAAAGCTACTAAGACTCGTTTGGTGTGGTAGCCTATCGAGCTACTCACACTATCTTGTTTGTTTAAGAAAAATTGTTTTGATTTACTTATAAAAATTCCTGGAAAATCATGTGTTTGGAACTCACTCCCTTATCAAACCGTTGGAAGGTGGGGGACATTTTGATGAAAAATCATGTTCATATATTTAAAATGTTAAAAATACATAATTATTTGAGGTATGTAAAATACATTTTTATTGCGTGCATTTTAAAGGTGGTTTTTAACCATTTTTGAAAAACTGTTTTGGAACTAAGTCGAAATGACTTCGTTTGCAAATTTAGCGAACATGAAAGTTTTCATCCTCAACAAGATGAACAAATCTCATGTTCACCTCAGAGCCTATATCAAACTCTAATGGCTCCTAAACTTATTAAACTCGTGGGCTATGCGCCCAGTTTTACAAAAACTTCTAGTTTTACACCACTTTGAAAACGGCTCTGTTTAAGGCACAAACAGCCAAATTTTTAAAACACACATAGGCCATTCTCAAGGTCTCGATGAGATCTACGACTTTCATGTTGAGCCCGAAGTCCGGTTTGGATTCTAAGGGGTCCATTTTTAATAAAACCCGAGACTGCTGTCTGGGGTCGAGTCCTGTTCCTAGTTTTGTTCCCAGTTTGGGCACCGAGTGAAAATCACTCAAAAAACCTATCTTAATTTAGTTTTTGGCCAAAGGCTATTTGACATGAAAACGACCGTAACGGAATTTCCTTAAAACATTGTATATTACCAAATCCCAAATTTGTAACCTAAATGGGTTAAAAAAAGGCCAAATGGCCTATCCTAAGGATAGTTTTGTGTCCAGCCACATCATTAAACGTTACATTCATATCCTTAAGTAAAATATTTTGTAAACATAATCACAACCACATTACCTTAAAAATGGAAACTTAAGGGCTTAAAATAAAATTATTATAACCCATGTGCATAAACAAATACACATAAATAGCTTTGATCAAAACTTAAAAATCACTAACCACAAAAGCAAGGGTTTCGGTTTTTACCTTTTGTGCTTTGAACTGAGCACAACTTGAACTAAGGATTGGATGACAAGGAGACCATTGGAAACCAGGAAGAATGGAGGTCAGTTTTGTGTTAACAAACACCAAAAATATTTCTCTTAACATCAAATTAAAACAAGGGAACTAAAACCACAAAATTTGATCTAGAATCTTACCCTTAAAAAACTTGAGATGATTTGGAAATGGTTCCTCCTAGCACAAGCTTGATGAGGTTTGTTTTTTGGTAAACTTTTGGCAAGGTTATGAACTTGAAAAATGGTGGTTTTGGGGCTAGAGGGTGGTCAGCTACAGCAAGGGGAGAGAGAAAAATAAATGAGCTAAAATTTTGGAGTGTGAAAAGAAGAAACTAAGTTCTAAGGTATGGCCATCCCTTTTGTAGGCAAATCCTAAGCATACTTAACTATCTTAAGCTTAATTAATCAAGCCAACTTTAGGCTAGTTTTGGGGACAAAAACCTGCCCATTTCAGTCCCAAAAATCAGAAGGCATGTGTCCATTTAAGGGAAAGGGTGAGGAAGGAGTGGTGATGTGAGGTTTATGATTTGTTTATACAATGTGTCATCAACTACCCCAATATTTTATTTGCCACTTTTTGGGTTTTTAACTACTGAAAACCCAGCTAGTTTTCCAGCTAGAGTACATGGTTTTGGGGCTAAGGAAATTCATCTGTGTTGCTCTCCTCGCAATCTAGTCTTATACTGTGGTTTTCAATCCTTTCTCAGCAGTGTTCTAATTGTCGCCCAGAAATCAGATTTTTTGAATTCGATTTTTATATAGGTGATTTCTAGTTGATTTATATTGTCTGAGAGCCTATTCTACTCTAAGTTGCTATTCATATCCTATACCGTGGTTGTGTCTATACTATGTTATACTTACGCATGCATACCGAAGCATTTTTGTACAACATTTTCAACACAGTCTCCCTTGACTAAGTTAGATGTGTTGAGTCCATTTTTATAAATCCCTCGGTGAGAAGAGGTCGACCAGACTATTTCCTCAATATCGTATCCTTACTAGGGTTTCTATCATTGCTTTGCTCAGACGTTCGGTTTGAGCTTTTCAGGTGATCTGTTCACCAGTCTTGTGTCAGGAATGGTCGTCCCAACTAGTTTCCTAATATTACATATCTCACACATTTATACACACCATAGGGTGGACCGTATTCACTGTCAGATACCCCCTTTTCACTTTATGGATAGAAGTAGACAGTACCGTACCCGTTTAATCTATTCCATTGAACATCACACTACATTTTTTGACTAAATCCCTTATTATGTCGGGATTAAGCTTCATAGTTCGTGGGGGTCATTTTAGTGGTTTTCTACTCCTTACACGACCTCTCACACGGCCATATACACGGGCGTGTACAAGTTACACTAGTGTGTTGTTGCTCAACACATCGTGTCTTGGAAAACTTTATTTTTCCCGATTGGTACACGGCGTCATACACGGCCGTGCACCTAGGCATGTCACACTACACGGCCATGTTCATCAACACATCCGTTGACATTTCAACAACCCGATCAATACATAGTCTCTTACATGGTTGTGTACTTGACCGTGTTCACCTACATGACCATGTTTACTCATATGGCCTTATGCGCATGTGCAGTACAAACGGTACACAGCTACCTACACGGCCGTATACTTGACCGTGTTCACCTATACAGCCATGTACAGTTACTCGATCATTTTCATGTGCATAGTCTGGGCAGTACACGACCACTCCCACGGCCATGTATGTGTCTGTGTTCCTCAAATTTTGCACTAAATACATCAAATCATCTCGAAATTTCTTTATTAAATGAAATTTATGTTACAGGGAAGGGCGATCCTTACAACCTACCCCTCTTACAAAAATTTTCATCCTTAAAAATTAGAATAAATTCGGGAAGTCTTTTCTCATATCCTCTTCCCATTCCCATGTATCTTCTTCTAAGTTGTGGTTCCGCCATAACACTTTTACAAGTGGAATGACTTTGTTCCTGAGGACTTTATTCTCTCTAGCTAAAATCTGCACAGGCGTCTCCTCGTATGTCAGATCAGCGTGTACTTCTACTGGTTCCTGGCTTAGGATGTGGGAGCTGTCTGGCATGTACTTCTTCAACATTGAAACGTGAAAGATGTCATGTACTGATGCCAATTCGAGAGGAATGGCTAACCTATAAGCTACCTTCCTAACTTTCTCGAGGATCTCGTAAGGTCCTATGTATCTAGGACTGAGTTTTCCTGTGGCGGCCGGCCCCTCGTAGAGATCATACAATACTATTACAGTTGAGCTTTATCGCTAACTACGATAGATTGTACTCTCATGGGTCGCCGGCTTATCTCTCTCTCTTTTTAAATCATGAAATTTTTGGGAAAGTTTTTTTTTCTCTTTAAACATCATGTAAATATTTCCCACTATTTACTTTGTTGGCAAGTACAAAGTAATTTACATATTACAGTACTTTCGTAAATATATAATATTACAAAAGACTGTTTCTTTTTTTTTTTCTTTCCTTTTTATCGCTCAGCGGAAAGACTCTGGCAGGACCATATCCCTCGCCCAGTTATCCCATTTGACACGCGCCATCCCGTCCGCATCCAGTCAAACAAGCTACTGAGCTGGTCGCTTACCTGCAACATTAGCAAAAATGGTGAGCTACAGGCTCAGTAAGTTCAAACATGCAAGAAACGAAATTTCTATGAATAGTACTATTCATCGTGAATAGTACCTTTGACCACTATTCATACATGAATAGTAACTTTGACCACAACCCTGTAGCACACTAGTACATCTACCGCGATGTTAGTGTTCTCACTAAACTGTCTTATGCTCAATTATGGCACAGTTTCAGTTTTGGGTAATTATCTTTAATTATGTTCTGGTTTTGAGCTCAGGTTAGCAGTACCATTTAAGTGCGCATGACTGGGAGCGGTACATTAGTGCTGACCTCCACAGCCTTAATCTCATAGCCCCGAAGGTAAAATAGTACATGACTGGGAGCGGTACATCAGTGCTGACCTCCACAGCCTTATTCTCATAGCCCCGAAGGCAAAAATACCTCCCTGTACGGAAGGCTGGTACGCCAGAAAGTGGTTTCATTACCGACTTTTTAAATTCTAACCTGGTGACTTCACATTGTCCCGTGGTTAGGAATGGTTCACATTTTAATTTTAGGTGAGTGAGTTTCATTAACCTCGCTCTAGTGCCCGAAGCACAATTAACCATGTGTCCCATTCTTATAGTGCCCATAGCACATTACATCTCTCTCTCTACTTTATAGTAGTGCCCGTAGCACATATGTACCTAACTTATAGTTAGTACATCAAAGTTAGCAACAATAATGCTATATGTTGCAGACAGGTAAATGTCTGAACTTACCTTATCAGTCTCTTCTCTTTTCCTCTCGTGGATCTTTGATCGCCCTCCTCGTAGGTCGATTTTTGGATCCTACAGACAAAAACCTTGTCTGTTAATTTCATTTCCATTTATAGCTTTTATTTTTCATTTAAAAGCTTAAATAAAACCTATTTATAACTTTTTAGGCTTTATTTATCATTTTCCCCATTTTTCTTAACTTTTGCAAAATTATAGTTTTGCCCCTGTATTTTGGCAAAATTACGATTTTGCCCCTACACTTTGGCAAAATTACAATTTTACCCCTGACGGAAATTTTCCCGATCCAGACTGCATTTTTGGCTCTCAGGAACTTTTCTGACTCTTTTCTAATCATTACCGGGTTCGTTTTTATTTTATCTCCATTTTTAACTTTCCCGACCCTCGGGAAGCACTATTCCGACCCTTACGTCGGTTTAGCGATTTTCTATCGTTTCGGAGCCTCAAATGGACGTTTCACTAGTATTTAAAATGTTCATCTAGACATTCCCGACCTAGGTCTCCGAGGCTCGGGTTTTCTGTTCCCGACTCGGACCTTTATTTTATTTCCAAAAACGCCCCCCCCTCGGGGTCGGTTTTTCAATTTCGCTCGCGTTTTAAATTTTAAAGGGGACAGGTTACTATTCACGAACCACCCCTTAGGTTTCCCTTATTACATTTTTCCGTTAGGGACTCGGGTTACTGTCCTGGCCCTAACTTTTATTTTTAATTTCCATTTTACCCCGAATGCCGTTTTCGAAATTTCAGCAGCATTTCGGCGTAATTTTAAGGCTTCCGGCGTTAGGTACGCCTCGAACCGTATGTGCATGCCACGTACTATACCACAAGCCTATTTTATGTAACAGTTTTCCAAACTTTTACATAAAAGCTCACAAAATTCCAATTTCACATTATCACCCACATTACAAAATTTTTTTTCACAATTTTGCCCTTAATTTGGTTTCAGTTTTCACAATCAAACCGAACCAAATTTTGTCAAACTTTTCACCACACTTTAGGCCATTCAAATGTCATTTTTTTTCAACACATTTTCAAGACCATTTTCTTGGCATTTTCAACCAATTTCTTAGGGTTATAACCCACGGCCTCATGAATGGAAATCATACTCAACATTTTTGTTTCATGCTTTCAATTATAAATTCATCATTTGCATATTAAATTGCATGATTTCAATCAACCAAATATCACATAAACCATGCAAAATTTTTCTTCCAAACCTTTAACAAACCCCACGGCCACCTTATATAATTCACACCAAAAATTTTTTCAAACTTTTCACAATGAAATTCATGCTTTATTCTTCACCAATTTTAAGCTTGGAAGCAAGTTAGCAATTAAACCACAACTTTTTCTCATTGGTTACTTAAGGTAACCCACGGATTTTCCCTTGAAAAACCAACAAAATTTCGGTTTTTCTTTAAACAATTTGCATGGTTTTCTTCCTTATTACATCCTTAACATAACCCAACATCAAATCCATGAAAAACAACCAAAAATTTTTCCATCTTTTTCTCACTATTCACCCACGGATTTCATGAAGAAAAACCATGAAAAAATCAAGTGCAAGGGAAGTTACCTTGGTCTAATGCTTCCTTTGTCTTCAAGGAGTGTTTTGACACACTTTTTGTGAAGAAATGTTGAAGAAATCTCTTGGTTCTCCTTGGGTGGCTCACGTAGACACCATGGAAATAACTTAGAAAAATTTTGTTATGGTTTTTGGCTTGAAATTTGGTTTCGGCCTTTTGTTCCTAAAGTGGCCGACTTATGCATGAAAGAAAGCCAATTAATTTGGCTCTAAACCAATGAGAATTAACCACCTTTCATCACCATTTCTTTCCACATTTTTCAAAAATTAAAAAGGGTGAATTTTGGCCAAATCTTGGCCTTTAGATCAAAAAGTGGATGAATCATGGCCATTAAATTTCTTTCATTTATAATTTTGATTTATGATGTCATAAATACTAAAGTGAAGTTGACTTTGACTTTTACTATTCACATTAATTCGACTACTTTTTGACCGATACCGGTTCGAGCCGAAATTTTCCCGAAATCGTCCCGGCGTGTTCCTGAGGTCTCCTGTGCAGTCGGATCAATTTAAACTGCTTTCGTTTGATCAAAATTAATCCCGGAAGTTTTCCGTCTTTTATTGCCCCGGTTAGGGTTTTCAATGCCGGTTTTGCACCGTTTCACCCGTTTCAACTCAGTGAATTTTTCCAACACTGAATTCTTGCTTGTCAGTATTGTTAGAACATTTTCATATATTCTAAACAATATAAATACATTTATATCACTCTTTAAATAGTACAAATTGTTATATACATACATTTGTACATTTTCATCCGAGAATTGCCTGAATTTCCCGGTTGTCACATTTCCTTTCTTCCCAAAGCGCATTACCCCCTTCATGGGTGCCACCTTGAGAAAAACTGAATCTCCTTCTTGAAATTCGAGAGGCCTCCATCGTTTATCCGCGTAACTCTTCTGGCGGCTATGAGCTGTATCCAGTCTTTCTTGTATGAGCTTCACATCTTCTGTCATGCTCTTGACGAAGTCCATGCTGGTGAGCTGTTTCTCTCCAGTTTTTTGCTAATGCAATGGAGATTTGCATTTCCTTCCATAAAGTGCCTCGCATGGTGCCATTCTAATCGAGGAATGGTAGCAGTTAGCTTCTGGTCCCAATTCCCCTTGAAGTCTAGGACATAAGCTCTCAGCATATCTTCTAGCGTCTGAATGGTTCACTCAGACTGACCATCAGTTTGAGGATGGAAAGCTGTGCTGAATTTCAACTTGGTTCCCATTGAAGCTTGAATGCTCTGCCAAAACCTTGAAGTGAAGCATCCGTTGCGATCTGAGATGATCGATTTCGGCACATCGTGCAGTCTTACTATCTGAGCTATGTACATTTCAGCTAACATTTCCATCGAATAGCTTAGCTTTATTGGTAAAAATCGAGTTGATTTCGTTGATCGGTCCATAATTGCCCTGATGGCATCGTTTTTGCTTGAAGTTCTGGGCAATCCAACCACGAAATCCATTGTAATTTGCTCCTATTTCCACTCCGGTAGTTCAATTTTTTGTAGTTCTCCTCCTAGTCGCTGATGCTCTGTTTTGGTCCTCTGGTAGGTGAGATATTTTGCCACAAATTCAGCAACATCGTTTTTTATTCTCGGCCACCAAAAGCTTGCTTTTAAGTCTTGATACATATTATTCGCCCCTGGATGTACCAAGTAAGGTGTGTTATGAACTTCAGATAGGATCCTTTTCCTGAATTCCTCATTCTTTGGAACACATACCCTATCCTCGAAATAGAGTATGCCATTCCTAGAGACTTGAAATTCCAAATTATGTCCCTCTATTGCCTACTTTTAAGCTTGTGTAGAGTTGAATCAAGGTCTTGGCCAGCTTTAGTTTCCTCTAGTAGTGTTGATTGAAGGGTCATTTCCAACAATCTCCCTGTTAAAATCTCAATTTCGCTGCTATGAATCTCCTTTTGTAACATTTCTGGCAAGATGTGGATTGCCATGAGTGACGAGGTATGCTTTTTGCTTAATACGTCACCACCTTATTTGCCTTCCCTGGATGATAAAGGATTTCATAGTCATAATCCTTTACCAATTCCAGCCACCTCCTTTGCCTCATGTTGAGTTCTTTCTACGTGAAGATATACTTAAGGCTCTGGTGATCCGTATATATCTCATATTTGATGCCATATAGATATTGCCTCTGTATTTCGAGTGTAAAGATGACTGTTGCAAGCTTTAGGTCATGCGTCGGGTAATTCCTTTCATGGTTCTTGAGTTGTCGCGAAGCATACGTGACTACTCTACCATTCTGCATGAGTATGGCTCCTAGTCCAGTCTTGGACACGTCACTATAGATCACAAAATTCCCTTGTTCAGCATCCGGTATGGTCAAGATCGGAGCACTTGTGAGCCTACTTTTTAACTCTTGGAAGCTTTTCTCGCACTTATCAGTCCACTCATACTTCTTCTCCTTCTTGCTCAGTGCTGTGAATGGTGCAGCTAGCTTTAAAAATCCTTCTACAAAGCGTCGATAATAACCTACTAAGCTGAGGAAACTACGGATTTCTGTTACATTCTTCAAAGTTGGCCAGTCACTAACTGCTTCGACTTTCACTGGGTCTACAGATACTCTTTCCTAGGAGACTGCATGGCCAAGGAAATGAACCTTCTCTAGCCAAAATTCACGTTTGGAGAATTTGGCGTATAGCTGGTGATCTCGTAGCTTGCGCAAGATAGCCCTTAAGTGCTCCTCATGCTCCTCTTTCATCTTAGAGTATACAAGTATATCGTCAATGAATACAATAACGAACTTATCTAAGAATTCCTTGACACGGTTCATCAGGTCCATGAAAGTTATAGGTGCATTTGTCAGCCCAAATGACATGACAAGGAACTTGTAGTGTCCATAGCGAGTTTGGAAAGTTATCTTGGGTATGTCTTCATCACGAACTCGTAGCTAATGATAACCGGAACGTAGGTCAATCTTGGAAAATATGGCAACGCCTTGGAGTTGGTTGAACAGATTGTCGATTTGTGGCAACAGATACTTATTCTTGATCGTGATCTTGTTTAGTTCCTTATAGTCGATACACATTCTCAGCGTTTCATCCGTCTTCTTAACGAATAAGATAAGTGCTCCCCATGGTGAACAGCTCTATCGGATGAATCCTTTGTTCATCAGATCCATCAGCTGAGTCTGGAGCACCTTTAGCTCTGTTGGGGCCATTCTGTACGAGGCCTTGGATATAGGGGCTGATCTTGGCAATAGCTCGATCTCGAACAAAATCTTTAGCTCCTGTGGAAGTCCTGGAAGATCTTCGAGAAACACTTCCACAAACTCTCAAACCATAAGTACGTTATCTAGTCCTGTCTCTATCTCCTGAGACTTGTCTATGATGTGTGCAAGGAATCCAGTACATCCACTGGATAGAATTTTATGGGCCTTCATGGCAGAAATCATCATCTTGGGTTGTTTCAACGACAAACCCTTATAGATAAACTTCTCGTGTCCGACTGACTCGAAGGTAACCTCTCGTCTTCGGCAGTTTATGACAGCATGGTACTTTATGAGGAAGTCCATCCCTATAATCACGTCATAGTCGTGCATGTTGAGGATGATCAGATCGATACTCAGCTCCTATTCACAGATAATTACTAGTTCGTGGCGTAGCCAGTAATTAGACAACAAAACCTCCCCGGAGGGAAAAGCAGTTTGAAAAGTCTGTTTCATTCTATCTACATTCTGGCCTATCTTTGTAGCAAACTTTGACGATACAAATGAGTGTGTAGCTCCAGAATCAAATAAAACCAATGCAGTAGAGTTGATGACAGAAAGCTGACCTGTCACCACGTTTGAGGTTCCGACTTCTGTGTCCTCTCTGGTAAATGCGTAGATCTTCCCTGCATTTCTGGAGCTTCCAATATACCTTGATTGATGGAGGGACCTTCAATTCTAGCTTGGGCACTATGTAATTGTCCTCCTGTGATATGTTCTTGACCCTATTGGTTTTGTGGATTTGAGCGGCAGTACTTTGCGAAGTGACCTTCCTTGCCACATATGTAGCAACCACTAGTGCCTAGGCGGCATTCTCCCGGATGGTTTTTTCTACACTTTGAGCATGGTGATTACTGACTATCATTTCCCCTATGGCTATTCTTCTTCTGGGGAAAATGTCTCTGTTGCCCTTGGTTACTCAGATTCCCTTTCCTTCTATTATTATGATTGGACTGTTTATAGTGTTGGCTGGCCCCTGTATTCTGACCCTTGTACTGTGAGTCAGGAGTCGGCCTTCCCTTGAACTGTTTTGGCTTATTCTTCTCTTCCTTTTTTGCCTTAAAAATCTGGGCCCTTCTCTCCTTGTCTTGGGCCAACTAGTATTCAGCTTTGATGGCCATGCTAACACATTCAGCTACTATTACAAGACTATGGCTACCGCTGTAGACTTGGATGGCGATGTCTGTATGGAATATTTTTAGCATCCTTAGGACCTTTTTCTTTTTGGTCAGTACTAGGTTTGGGCAAAGTCGAGCCAATTGCTCAAACTTCCTTATGGCCTCCATGACCGTCATGCTACCCTAGTGTAAATTGTTGAATTCGTCTTGCTGAACGGCTAGGGCTTCATCATTAAAGTATATTTCTCTAAATTCAGTAATGAAGTCTGTCTAATTCATTGCATTGATGTCCCTCCTAATTGCCATGGTTTTCCACCACTGGTGCACTCCTTTGCATAAGGTGAGGGATGCACATAATACTTTTTCCATTTCAGTCAGCCCTACGAGGTCTAGAATGACCTGAACGTCAGTTAGCCAATCATCCGCTTCAATAGGGTTCATCGTCCCCTCGAATTCTGGCACCAACTTGCACCTAAATCGTTCATATAAGTCACCATCTCTTGAAACTGGCGTAAGAACATTGGCCACTACAGGAGTAGCCACAGCTGACAGTAGTGTACCATGGTCTCTCCCTCATAAATGTCCCAAATGTCAGAGAGTACTTGATACCTTCTCTCATACATATCAATTGTGGTGAACCGTGCCCTTAGTGGCCTAGACCGTCACTAAAAACTTTCTTCTTTAACTGATACTTATTCTTTCTTATGATTTGTATTTAATCTGATATCATAAATTTTTAGGGATCTTTTTTTGTGTACATAATTACTAATTATGTATAGTACAATTATTAGTTACTATTTAAAATACCACTAAACGGTTACTGTCAGAAATACTGTTTAACCATCACTATTCAAAATATACTGTTTAGCATTACTATTTAAAAATACTGTTTGCTCAAAGTTCATACAAAAGAATACTCGTGGTGTGTCCACAACCTCCCCTCACATCCACCTTCGCCACCGTCATCGCCCATATGTCTGCATCCTTAGTTGGACTGTCGGAGTTGTAGAGGTCTTGACAGGACTTTGCCCACGACATCGTTGGATCCTTGATCCTGCGTCGATCGTTCCACCATATCATTACTGGTCCTCGTAGTTAGCTACTAGCCAATACCACCCGTAGACGGGGCGGAATATGGCACGCTTTGAAGATTACCTCCATATGATGAATCTAATAAGGGAGTTCGTATGGGTTGCTGTCGTCGTATGTGTGTGGTCGCATGGCAACGAAAGCTATACTCGCTTCTCAGTCTTCTTGTATCTGCTGTGGGTCAACTGGTGTGGCCATCCTCCTATTATAACTTAAATGTCAACTTACATACTAATATTAAAAAAAAAAAAAAAACAAAAGTTAACTTACTTGGACAAATAAGGCAGGCGTACGGCGATATGGGGTAGGGTGGTAAGAAATCGCTCTGATACCAACTGTGGCGAACCGTGCCCTCAGTGGCCCGGAGCATCACTTTTTTAACTGATACTTATACTTTCTTATGATTTGTACTTAATCTGATATCATAAATTTTTAGAGATTTTTATTTGTGTACATAATTACTAATTACGTATATTATAATTATTAGTTATTATCCAAAATACCACTTAATGGTTATTGTCAGAAATACTATTTAACCATCACTATTCAAAGTATACTATTTATTATTACTATTTGCAAATACTGTTTGCTCAAAGCTCATGTGAAAGAATACTTGCGGTGTGTCCACAACCTCCCCTCACATCCACCTCTGTTGCTGACATCGCCCATAGACGATTTAAGCCGTAGGACGCTTACCTACAGCATGAACACACTTTGTGAGCTTTATGCCTAATAAATACAACATTTTACCGCAAAACATGTTTAAACATAATACATATTTAAAATCATATGATCATACAACCATTTGTGACAACTGGGAAATTTTATCATTTTTAGAAAATTGGTACATAAAATGTACATGATGAATTCCATGTTTAAAATTTGAAATGTAGTGATTTTATTCTATGTGTGTACGCATGTGTGTCATACACAGTATCAGAAAATTGGTCAAGATGACCTTTTCTAGATATAAAACTGATATATCTAGATTCAGTATGCTCAAATTAGTCAATTGAGTATAAAAAGTAAATTTTGACCGGGAAACATGCAGTACCAAAAAATTGGTCAAGATGACCTTGAATGAAGTTGAAACTAATAAATTTAGGCTCAGCACGCCCAAATTAGCTAGTATAGCCTATCAGCATGCTCAAATTAGCTAATTGAGCATAAAGGTAATTTTTGACCGGGAATTCACAGTACCGGAAACTGGTCAAGATGACCTCGGATGGAAATGAAACTGATATATTTGGGTTCAGTATGTCCAAATTAGTCAGGATAGCTCATGTTAAAATTTTTCACAAAAAAGTATATATAAGGGCGAAAAATCATAAATTTAAAAATAAGCCCTTAAAATTTTCACACTCTCTCATTTTCTCCCCCACACCGTCGGTGAACAGTAACTGACTATCAAAAACGGTGTCAGTTTTTGACACCGCCAGTCTCGTTGAAAAGCTGTCGACGAGCTGAGTCCAACGGTGGGCTTAGTTGACGGAACCGACGCCAGAGCATGCCGCACGCGCCGCCCAAAGTCACCGGCTGCTGAAAAATTTGAACAGTCATATCTCTGCCGTCCGCCGTCCGCCGTCCAACGTCCGATCGACACGATTCCAGCCCCAAAAGACTCATGGTGAAGAGTAGAACAAAACCCAAGCTTCATTTCAGCTCACAGTCACCAGATTGCACCGCCTAACATCGCACCATCACCGACGTGGAATCCGTCGATTCCAGCAGAGTTGAGTAAGGTGGTGGCTACCAAAATGGTTAGAGGAGCACGGGGAACAAAAGCCCCAACCCAATTTTGGGCAACAACCCCGGCACGACGGAGATTGAAAAACGCCACCGCCGACAAATTTTCGAGGGTTCGATTCAGGTGATAGGGGCCTCAATTGCTGAAATTGACACCACCAATGGGTTCCTCACGTCGAAATCTAGGAGATGGTGGCCATCTTTTTTCACGCCGTCACTGGTCAACGTCGATCAACGGCGACCGGTGACCAAAAATTGAAGAATGGCTCGTTGGCCTATTTTCGACGTTTCGGACAAATCCGTGGCATCAGAATTGCAAGACGGGATTTCAAAAGTAAAGAACAGAGAATCAAAGTTTGTATGTGTGAGATCAAACGGCCCCATCGATCATCGATTGAAGTCAATCTACCCAATGGACGTCGTTGAGTGACTCCGGTAGTGATTTCAACTATTTTAATTCCTCAATTTATTAATTGAGATGATTAACTGTTAATTATGGACTATTTGTATGAAAATGGTTGAATAAGAAAATGTATGTAATGTAAAGATTTTTACGTAAAAAGTATGGATTTTTACGTAAAAATTAGGCCTCTGGTATAGTACGTGCTAGAATAGAAGTAGGTTAGATAGTTTCTAGGTATTTCCTAAACGCCGGAAACCCAAAAATTAAGTGGAAATGCTACCAAAAATTCAAAAACAGCACAAAGGGGTATTTTAGGAACCGAAGGGTAGAAATGTGGTCGGGATGGAAACCCGAGCCCTCTCGGTGACCTATGCCCAAAAAAATAAAGGATTAATGACCGAGGGTTGGAATAGTACCACCCGAGGGTCCGTGAATAGTAAACCAAGAAATTGTGGCAAATAATACCGTAAAAATTTAGTAAAGTCTAAGAAAAATTATTTTATTATTTGTGAGCTTAGAAAATCTAGTCTAAGTATTAAAATGAAAATGATACGACCTAAAGACCCGTCAGGGGCAAAATAGTCATTTTGACCGAAAATTTTAGGAATGATAGAAAAGGGCTCTAATGGACTTAGAATGACTTAATTAAGATTCTAAGGGCCAAAACTAAGTTGTAAATCAAAGAAAAGTAAGGTTATGATGAAAAATCACATTAGGGGTAAAATGGTAATTTTGCCAAAAGTTAGCAGAAAAGTGGAAAATAGGATATTAGACCCCTAAGTTTATGATCGAGAAATGAAACATAGAATTTTTACGTTTTATTAAGTTTTATGTATGAAATAAGTATAGAAAATAACCAAGATTATTTTAGTTATAGGGATCCGATACAGACGCGATGAAGAGACGTCTGCGGACCAAGGAAGCAAGAAAGGATATGCTAGCAAAGTATTTGTAAGTTCAAACATTTATTTGTCTGTAACATGAAATGGCATGTTATGTTAGGTCTATGTTTAAGTGTTATATGAAGTTTATGTATGTGAGTGCTATATGCACTAAAGTATGACTAACATAATCCACACTACAAAAATTACGTTAAGAAAGAAATGAAAGAAAGAAATAAAAGAAATGAACGAAAGAAAGAAAGGAAAAGAAACGAAAGAAAGAATGAAAAGAAATGAACGAGAGAAAGAAAGGAAAGAAAATGAAAGAAAGAAAGAAAGGAAAGAAAAAGAAAGAAAGAATGAATGAATAAACGAACGAAAAGATAAAGTAAAGAACGAGAAAGATAAGCTAGATAATAAGACTGAAAATGTAAGGTTGGCATACCGGGCTCCCCAGTGTGAGGTTTAAGAATAGCCTCCACCCCAGTGTGTGGTGCTACCCCAAGTGTGGTAGTTAATGGCTTAATGTGCTACCCCAAGTATGGTAGTGTAAAGATTGACCTTGGGGTTGATTGGTGGGTAGCTCCCCCATTCCCCCATTGGTCTGCACGCACTAGGTACGTCCAACCACGAGCCCACAAGAGGAAGTTAAAGAAAGAAAATGAAAGAAAAGACAAGTAAAGATTAGTAAACGAAAAGAAAGTAAAGCAAAGAAAAGTTAAGAAAAGAAAAGAACAGAACGATAGGATATGAAAGAAAGAACGAACAATAAAAATGAGAGTTAAGTAAGAAAAGAAAAGAAACGAATGACATGAAAGAAAGAAGGAACAAAAGAATAATGAAAATGAATGAATGAAAAGTAGACAAGTATAATAAGACTAACATGTATGTATATGTTATGATATGCATAAGTCAGTCTTACGAATATTAAGTATGTTTGTGATGTTTAAGCATACATTTAGTATCCTATGCTTAAATTGATATGTGTATACAATGTTTTGTATGATGTTAAGTAATTAAGAATGTTATGCTTAAGATGCTAAGCATACATTATATATGCTATGTTTAAATTATGTTATGTTAAAGAGTAAGGAAGTTTGTTCTTAATGTTAGAATATGTTAAGTATGAAGTTGAAAGTAATGTATGATATATGTTATGTTAATGTTCTGATGCCACAGTTGGTATCTAATATGCTCTGTCCAAAAAGGTACGAGTTCTTATTGTCATGAATGTATGTTTGAACTTACTGAGCCTATCGCTCACAAGTTTGTTTGTGTTGCACGTAAGCATCCTGCATGATGATAAGACAAGTGATGGATGACGAACAAGATCTGCATGTGCCAAGGGACTAGGTGAGAGTTATGGTACTGCTATGAGTCTTCTGCTGAGCTGTCTAATGAGAGTATTGAAACAAAATGTTTATGAAGTAATAAAGTTTGAATTATGTAAAATATTTACTATGGTAAATGTTTTATGATGACACAATTTTCAAGTTTAAAGTTTAAGAAAAAAAAATATATTCCTCGTTTTCACGATAAAATGGGAAGTTAAAATAAGTACGTTAAAAAAAGTAAGTTTAAAGCTGAGGTAACTACGGACGTATCGTCACACCATCGTAGATACCATATAACACATCATGTATCATATCACCACATATCACATAATGGAATATAAACATCACATACTTCATGCATAACATAGTATATCTTATATTGAATGCATCTTATGAAAACTAGAAGCATAGAGAACTAATGTATACAGTGATCAATGCATGATCCAGTTATGTTCGTTTATGCTTCAAATATTCTTTTCTTTCTCTTGTCTACTTTGGGCCCCTGTGTCAGTACCGTGTGCGTGCAGACTAACGGTAACGCACGAGGTCATTAAAAAGCCAGAGAGCCATCAACGGATGCTCAACTTTCTGCTTTATCTTACTTTAACTTTGAAAACTCTTTCGACTAAAAGAGCCGGTACGACACGCCTATTAAATTCGATCTTGTTTATCTGTTCTAACCATGTACTTCTCTAAGCTGTCCCAAATCCTACGTGGCAGGGACGTATGGCTTCTAACTTGTTCTTTCATCAATCTACTTGATTGTGAAACTATATGCTCTTAAATATGCTGTGCGTCAATGTGTGCATGACATGAAATACTTAACATACAGTAAACATCATTTTAACGTCATTTATTCATGCTGTAGGCAGAGTTGTACTTACCTAATTGCAAGCAATTTCATACTCGTTCTCATACCTCTATCAGCTTACTGGTTACCACCTGTCATCAATAACGTATCTCATTAACGCTTTTGCTGAGTCACTAATACTGTTAGTGACTATCACTTGTGTCTCTACATGGTACCGAGGTCCATCGGTACCCTAATGGCCTACCTTGGGGATTTGGTGTTCAACTCCTATTGTTGTTTGGTTAACTGTCTTCTTGATAGATTACTCATCGTTCCTCATAGTGTTGCTCAGAACACGGTCCTTGACTGGTTGTCAACCAATCAACTGACCGGTTATCTCACGCGTTGGTAGCTAGGTAATCTACTGGGTTACTATGCGTAAACTTGGTGTAGTAACCGGTCGGGTTACTTTGCCTATTTGGGTGTGGTAGCCTTCTGGGCTACTATTCTTTTGTATAGTGGCCTACCGGGCCACTATGCCTTGTTAGAAGGTGGGGGACATTTTTATGAAAAATCATGTTCATATATTTAAAGTGTTAAAAATACATAATTATTTGAGAGATGTAAAATACATTTTTAATGTATGCATTTTAAAGGTGGTTTTGAACCATTTTTGAAAAAATGTTTTGGAACTAAGTCGAAATGACTTCGTTTGCAAATTTAGCGAACATGAAAGTGTTCATCCTCGACGAGATGAACAAATCTCGTGTTCATCTCGGAGCCTATATCAAACTCTAAAGGCTCCTAAACTCATTAAACTCGTGGGCTATACGTCCAGTTTTACAAAAACTTCCAGTTTTACACTACTTTGAAAATGGCTCTGTTTAAGGCCCAAAACAGTCAAATTTTTAAAATGCACATAGGTCGTTCTCAATTTCTCGACTAGTGTACAACTTTCATGTTGAGTCCAAAGTCCGGTTTGGACTCTAAGGGGCTGTTTTTAATAAAATCCGAGACTGCTGTTTGGGGTCGAGTCCTGTTCCCAGTTTTGTTCCCAGTTTGGGCATCCAGTGAAAATTACTTGAAAAGCCTATCTTAATGTAGTTTTTGGCCAAAGACTATTTGATGCGAAAATGACCATAACGAAATTTCCTTAAAACACCGTGTTTTCACAAATCCCAAATTTGGAACCTAAATGGGTCAAAAATGGCCAAAATCCATGGCCTATCCTGAGGACAGTTTTGTGTCCAGCCACATCATTAAACGTTACACTCATATCCTTACATAAAATATTCTGTAAACATAACCACAACCACATTAACTTAAAAATGAAAATTAAGGGCTTAAAATAAAATTATTACAACCCATGTGCATAAACAAATACACATAAATAGCTTTGATCAAAACTTAAATATCACTAACCATAAAAGCAAGGGTTTCGGCTTTTACCTCTTGTGCTTTGAACCGAGCACAACTTGAACTAAGGCTTGGATGACAAGTTGACTGTTGGAAACTAGGAAGAATGGAGGTCGATTTTATGCTAACAAACACCAAAAATATTTCTCTTAACATCAAATTAAAACAAGGGAACTGAAACCACAAAATTTGATCTAGAATCTTACCCTTGAAAAACTTGAGATGATTTGGAAATGGTTCCTCCTAGCACAAGCTTGATGAGGTTTATTTTTTGTTAAACTTTTGGCAAGGTTTTGAACTTGAAAAATGGTGGTTTTGGGGCTAGAGGGTGGTTGGCTGCAGCAAAGGGAGAGAAAAAAAAAATGAGCTGAAAGTTTGGAGTATGAAAAGAAGAAGCTAAGCTCAGGGTATGGCCATCCCTTTTATAGGCAAATCCTAAGCTTACTTAACTATCTTAAGCTTGATTAATCAAGCCAACTTTAGGCTAATTTTGGGGACAAATACATGCCCATTTCAGTCCCCAAAATTAGAAGGCATGCATCCATTTAAGGGAGAGGGTGAGGAAGGAGTGGTGATGTGAGGTTTATGATTTGTTTATACAATGTGTCATCAACTACCACAATATTTTATTTGCCACTTTTTAGGGGTTTTAACTACTGAAAACCCAGCTGGTTTTCTAGCTAGAGTACACGGTTTTTGGGCTAAGGAAATTCATCTATGTTGCTATCCTCGCAGTCCAGTCTTATACTGTGGTTTTCGATCCTTTCTCAGCAGTGTTCTAATTATCACCTAGAAATCGGATTTTTTTGAATCTAATTTTTATACGAGTGATTTCTGGTTGATTTATATCGTCTAAGAGCCCATTCTACTCTAAGTTGCTATTCATATCCTATACCGTGGTTGTGTCTATACTGCGCTATACTTGTGTACGCATACCGAAGCATTTTTGTGTGATACATTTTCAACACAGTCTCCCTTGACTAAGTTGGACGTGCTGAGTTCATTTTCCTAAATCCCTCGGTGAGAAGAGGTCGACCAGACTATTTCCTTGATATCATATCCTTACTAGGGTTTCTATCATTGCTTTGCTCAGACGTTCGGTTTGAGCTTTTCAAGTGATCTGTTCACTAGTCTTGTGTCAGGAATGGTCGTCCCAACCAGTTTTCTGATACTACATATCTCACACATTTATACACACAATAGGGTGGATCAGATTCACTGTCGGATACCCCCCTTTCACTTTATGGATAGAAGTAGACAGTACCGTACCTGTTTAATCTATTCCATTGAACATTACACTACATTTTTTGACGAAATCCCTTATTATGTCGGGATTAAGCTTCATAGTTCGTGGGGGTTATTTTAGTGGTTTTCTACTCCTTACACGACCTCTCACACGGCCATATACACGGGCGTGTACAAGGCTACACGGGCGTGTCTTTTCTCAACATGGCCATGTCATGGAAAAATTTCATTCTCCCGATTGGTACATGGTATCTTACAAGGTCCCATGCACGGGAGTGTACAAGTTACACGGGCGTGTCATTGCTCAACACAGTCGTGTCTTGGAAAACTTTATTTTTCCCAATTGGTACACGGCGTCGTACACAGCTGTGCACCTAGGCATGTCGCACTACACGACCATGTTCATCAACACGTCCATTGACATTTCAATAACTAGATTAGTACACGATCTCTTAGACAGCCATGTACTTGACCATGTTCACCTACATGATCATGTTTACTCATACGGCCTTATGCGTATGCACAGTACAAACGGTACATGGTTACCTACAACAATGTGTACCTAACCGTGTTCACCTGCCATGTACAGTTGCTCGATCATTTTCATGTGCACAGTCTGGGCAGTATACGTCTACTCACACGGCCATGTATGTGCCCGTGTTCCTCAAATTTTGCACTAAATGCATCAAATCATCCCAAAATTTCTTTATTAAATGAAATTTATGTTACAGGGAAGGGCGGTCCTTACATGTTCTGCTTTAATTTTTTGACTGGTGAGGCACTTTGCTACGAACTCGGTGACGTCATTCTTCATATTTGGCCACCAAAAACTTTCTTTTAAGCCCTGGTACATCTTATTTGCTCCTAGATGTACAAAGTATGGCGTATCATGAGCTTTTGATAGGATCCGCTTCCTGAGTTCCTCATCCTTTGGAACACATACTCTATCTCTGAAGTAGAGTGTGCCATCCTTAGAGACTTAAAACTCTGAATTCTGGTCCTCTACTGCCTCCTTTTTGAGCTTGTCTAAGGATGAATCAAGGTCTTGGCTGGCTTTAATTTCTTCTAGGAGCGTCGATTGGAGGGTCATTTCAGACAACCTGGCTGTTAACATCTTAATCTCGCTGCTCCGTAGCTCATTTTGTAGTGCTTCTGACAAGGCATGGATAGCCATAAGTGACGATGTAAGCTTTCTACTCAGCGTGTCGGCCACCTTATTGGCTTTTTCTGGATGGTAAAGGATTTCACAGTCGTAATCCTTAACCAGTTCCAACCATCTTTGTTGCCTCATATTAAGCTCCTTCTGTGTGAAAATATATTTGAGGCTCTGGTGGTCCGTGTACATCTCACATTTGACTCCATTAAGGTAATGCCTCGATATTTTGAGCACAAAAACGACCGCTGCGAGCTCCAGGTCATGCGTCGGGTAGTTCCTTTTGTGATTCTTGAGTTACCATGAAGCATATACGACTACTTTACCACCTTGCATTAATACGGCTCCTAATCCAGTCTTAGACGCGTCGCTGTAAATCACAAAATTTCCCTGTTCAACATCTGGTATGGTCAAGATCGGGGCACTCGTGAATCAGCCTTTTAGCTCCTGAAAGCTCTTCTCACACTTATTAGTCCACTCATACTTCTTCTCTTTCTTTGTGAGTGCTATGAGTGGTGCGGCTGGCTTTGAGAATCCTTCTACAAATTGTCGATAGTATCCCGCTAGACCTAATAAGCTGTGGATTTCCGTTACATTCTTCAGAGTTGGCCATTGACTAACTACTTATACTTTCGCTGGGTCCATGGACACTCCCTCATGGGAGACCACGTGACCTAGGAAATGGACCTTCTCCAACCAAAATTCACATTTAGAGAATTTGGCGTATAGCTAATGCTCCTTAAGCTTGTATAGGACGGCTCTCAAATGCTCCTCATGCTCCTCCTTTGTCTTAGAATATACAAGTATGTCATCGATAAACACAATGACAAACTTGTTTAGGAACTCCTTGAATACTCGGTTCATCAGATCCATGAAAGCTACAGGTACGTTCGTTAGTCTGAATGACATAACAAGGAACTCATAGTGTCCATAAAGTGTCTGGAATGCTGTCTCGGGTATGTTCGCATCCCTGATCCGCAATTGGTGGTATCCGAAACGTAGGTTGATTTTTGAGAATACTATGGCAGCTCAGAATTGGTTGAACAAATCATCGATTCACAGCAATGGATACTTGTTCTTAATCATGATCTTGTTCAGCTTCCTGTAGTCGATACACATCCTTAACGTCCCGTCCTTTTTCTTCATGAATAATACAGGTGCTCCCCATGGTGAGCAGCTCTATCAGATGAAGCCTTTGTCCATCAGGTCCTTCAACTGAGCTTGAAGCTCTTTTAGTTCTACCAGGGCCATTCTGTAGGGGGCTTTGGATATGGGTGCCGATCTTGGTTATAGTTCGATTTCGAACGATATCTCTTGCTCCGACAGAAGTCCTGGAAGACCCTCCGGGAATACCTTCACAAATTCTCGAACTACTAGAATGCTGTCAGGTCTTGTCTCCGCTTCCTAGGTTGTGTCCACTATATGTGCGAGAAAAGTGGTGCATCCACTAGATAGTAGCTGGTGAGCCTTCATTGTCGATATCATCGTCTTTAGCTGCTTCAACTATAAGCCCTTGTAGATAAATTTTTCATGTCCGCTCGGGTCGAAGGTCACCTCCCATCTCTGACAGTCTATAACGGGGTGGTATTTGGCGAGAAAATCCATTCCTATAATCAGGTCGTAATGGCACATCTCGATGACGATTAGATCCATGCTCAGCTCGTGCCCATCGATAACTACTGGCACATGACGTACCGAGTAGCTAGACAACAAAACTTCCCCAGAGGGAAGGGTAGTTTGAAAAGTTTGGTTCATCTTATCTAGGTTCTGGCCTATCTCTCTAATAAACTTGGATGATGCAAAAGAGTGCATAGCTCCAGAATCAAATAAAATTAGTGTAGTAGAGTTGGCAACAGAAAGCTAACCTGTCACCACAACTGACGTTCCGGCCTCCGCATCCTTGCGAGTGAAGGCATAAATCCTTCCCTGTGGCTCTGGAGCTTCCAATCTGCTTTGGCTGATTGTTGGGCCTTCAATCCTTCCTTGGGTAGCGTGCAGCTGTCTACTAGTAGGGTGGGCTTGGCCTTGCTGACTTTGTGGGTTCGAGCAGCAATGTTTAGCAAAGTGGCCTTCCTTGCCACATATGTAACAGCCGTTAGTGCCCTAGCGGCATTCTACAGGATGGTTCTTCCCATACTTTGGACAAGGTGGGTGTTGATTTCCGTTTCCTCCACGGTTGTGCTTGTTTTGGGGGAAATTTCTCTGCTGGCCTTGATTCCCCGGGTTCCCCTTTCTTTTGTTGTTGTTGTGGTTAGACTGTCTGTGATGATGGCTGGCCCCTGTGTTTTTCCCCTTATGTTGCGAGTCAAAATTCGACCTTCCCTTGATCTGCCTTGGTTGGTTCTTCTCTTCCCTTTTTACCTTGAAAATTTGGGCCCTTCGTTCTTTATCTTGGGCCAACCAGTACTCAGCTCGAGTGGCTATACTGACATATTCGGCCACAGTTGTTGGCCTATGGCTGCCACTGCAGACTTGGATGGCTATATCCGTCCAAAACATTTTCAGCATCCTTCTGATCCTTTCCTTCTCAGTCGGCAATAGGTTAGGGTAAAGTCGGGCTAGCTGTTCGAATTTTCTAATAGCCTCCATGACCGTCATACCTCCTTGGTGCAAATTATTAAATTCATCCTGTTGGACTGCTAGGGCTTCGTCATTGAAGTACATTTCTCTGAACTTAGCAATGAAGTCTGCCCAATTCATTGCATTGATATCTCTTCTGATTGCCACGGTTTTCCACCATTGGCGTGCTCCTGTGCATAAAGCTAGGGAGGCACATAGTAATTTTTCCCTTTCAGTCAGCCCTACGAGATCTAGAATGACCTGGACATTGGTCAACCAATCATCTCTTAGAGCTGGCACAAGAACATTGGCTACTGTAGGAGTAGCCATGGCTGATGGTGTTGATGGGATCTGGACTGGTGGGACTACCTGCTCTCTAGGTGTTGGGGGCTATTAGAGCTGCTTGGGCTAGCACCTCCACCAGTTGTGGTACCTGTTGTTGTCGGCTCATTTGGTCTCTGAGCTGGTTAAGCTCCCATTGTTGATTTACCATCATTTCCTGCATCGTTGCGAGACATGCCAGTAGCTCGTCGTCTCACATAGCTTGGTTTATTTAGGCTCTTGTTCTTGCCATTGTCACCTATGTAACGCTATCACATAACGAGAAAAGAGAACATAAGTTACTCAAATTTTATACTTGAAACTCGTATTACATATCATTTTCCTTCTTACTAACAGTCATAGATAAAAACATATATACTCATGTTATATCTCTCTTTCTTATCTTATGATGTTCATTGCAATTACCGCATTGTATTAGAACATCATATGAGTGCCAGGAACCATCCTGCACTTTTTATTATACTTGATCATACTCGTAGAAAATCATGTTTAGGCCCTCAGGGCAAAACTTAATTGCTTTTTCATAAAAACATCTCACAAAATATATATATATTCAAAAATATATGTACATGCTTTTAGTTGGTGGAAATGATACACACTTCCCAAAATACGATCTCAAAAGTACAACTACTAAGTTAGACAGGGGAGCTACTGTTCCCCTCTACATCTACAAAACAAAGTTCCCATGAGAAGGGTTACTACTACTCAGAAGATATCATAGACTCGACGTTCGACATCGCCTCATCCTCATTGTCGCCAAGTGGGAACTCCTCGGGGTCTTCATCTTCGTCTCTCTAAGCAAAATCAACTTCATCATCACTGGCGATGATGACTTGGGGCTCGTGCATCTCCATCCACTCCTCGTCGTTGAGATGATCGGGGATCTGCTCCTCCTCATTGTTAGGTTGGGCATCGGGAAGAGCCACATCATCATCTTCCTCATGGTGTTCGGGAGATTGAGGGACTAGCCCGGGTTCCTCCATCGGATTCCCGTGGTCCTCGGGTGCTTCAAGTACCACCGGCTGAGGTTCGGCTGCAAATTCCTCATTGTCAGGTTGGGGTATTACATTTACCAGGTTAGGGTTGAGGGCTACTCGCTCAGCGTCCACTATGTCTTGGATAAGGCATCTCAAGTCTTCATGCAGTGGAGGGTAGGGAACGAGGTTCCTCACATACCCCGGTATCTCTCCCCATAGGAGGTCAGCTATCTCTGAAAAAGGTTTATGCTGAGGGATATGAGATAATATGGCATCCAAAAATCTCTGGCAATAGTACGCCATGGTCTCTCCCTTGTAGAGATCCCAAGTGTCAGAGAGGATCTGGTATCATCACTTACGCATATCCTCCCATATGTCTATGTCTCGGGCTGGTGGAGTACTATTGCGGAGGTCGCTGTAAAATTCAGCCCACTGCATTGGAAGCCCGATCCTACGCTGTATGTTCCACTAGGTCAACGTTGGTCCTTCTAGTCTACTACTGACCAGAATCACCTGTAGGTACAGTGGAATATGGCATGCCTTGAAGATAACCTCCACATGATGGATCCAATATGAGAGTTCATGTGGGTGGTCGCCGTCATAGATGTCCGGCCGCATGGTGGCGAAAGCTAGACTCGCTTGTCGATCCTCTTGCACTTACCAGGGGTCAACTGGTGCAGCCATCTTCCTACTATAACTTAAACATCAGCTTATAAACTAATATTTGAAAACAAAAGCTAACTTACTTGGACAGATGAGGCAGGTGTACAGAGATGTGAGGTAGGGTAATTTTTTAATGGTCACATTTTGGTCTATGAGCAGCCATTTTTAGCTACCCTTTTGTAGCTAGGGACATGGTTTCCAAGGGCCACATTTCATCTGTGTTGACTTCTCATCGCAGTCTTATTTTATACTGCGGTGTTCGGCCCTTTCTCGACAATGTTCCAATTTTCACCCAAAAATTAGATTTTTGAATCTGATTTTTGTACTATAAATTCCGAGTTATTTTATACTGTTTAAGAGCCCATTATCAGTCTAATTTACTATTTCTATCCTATACTGTGGTTGTGTCTACACTGTGTTGTCCTTTCACACGTAAATCGAGGCATTTATGGGTGAAATTTCAGACACAGTCTCTCTTGACTAATTTGGATGTGCTGATTCCATTTTTATTAGTTTTATATCCATCGAAGGTCGTTTGGACTAATTTTTGAGATCTGTATGACCCCACCTCGAAAAACATATCAGTTGCCCGATTGACTAATTTGGACGTTTTGAGTCCAAATATATCAGTTTCGGAGCGAGTAAAGGTCGTTTTAACCTTCATCCTGATACTGCATATCTCTCCAACTAAAATTCTCATTTTGTGCTCAATCAACCGGATTGAGTCTACTAACCGTTCATATATCAGTTTTAGGTCAAATTAAGACCGTCTTGGCCAGTAACTTGACACTACGTTGTTCACTATTTATTATTCACTATCTTTCACTTAACTGACCAGCCTGAGTGCTCTGACTCTGATTTTGTTAGTCTCTAGGTGAGAAGAGGTCATCCAGACCATTTTCTCGATACCATACCCTTGCTAGGGTTATCTCTCGTTATCGTGCTCAGATGTTCGGTCTGAGCGTTCTGGCGATCTGTTCACCAGTCTTGTATCAAGAAATGATCGTCTGGACTAGTTTCCTGATGCTGCGTGTCTCACACATTCATACACATAATAGGGTAGACCGGGTTCACTGTCAATCACCCCTTTCATTACATGAATAGTATTTAAATAGTACTGTATCTGTTTAATCTATTCAATTAGAAATTATACTGTATTTTTGAACTTAATTACTCTCCACATGGTAATTAGGTTTCATATATTATGAGAGCCTTTAAAAATGGCTCTCAGTCCCATACACGGCCTTCTACATGAGTCCTTACACGGGCGTGTACCAGGCAACATGGACGTGTACCCGTTGAGGTTGCTCAACACAGCCGTGTCCTGGAAACACGTTCCTCTACCCGAGTGGTACATGGCCACTTATATAGTCATGTACCTAACTGTGTCATAATACACGGCCATGTACACTCACACGGCCTTTCACACGTAAAAAGTCCGATCGGTACACGGCTGTGTACCAGACCGTGTTCATCAAATTTTGCACCAAAAGCCATCAAACTAACCCAAATTCATTACTCAATTTCTCATTATATAGAATTTAGGTTACATGGATATAGGGGTCCTTACAAGGATCTTCCTGACGCCTATCCCAAGGATGAGGAGATGGGTAATGATGAAGAAGAGGAGATCCCTAACCACTTCAACGATGACGAGTGGATGGAGATGTACGAGTCTCAAGTCAATGTAGCCAGCAATGATGAGGTTAGTTTCAGTTGGGGAGATAGCGAGGAGGACCCAGAGGAGTTCCCCTGAGATGAGAGTGACAATGAGGAGATCTTCGATGCTAAGTTGGGGCTATCTTCGGAGTAGCAGCAACTATCTTAGCAAGATTTCTTAGCCATGTATATGTATAAGGGGAAGTAGTACCTTTTCCCACTAGACTTAGCTCAATGTACCCTTTTTTAGGATTGTATACTGGGAAGTGTGTGTCACTCCCACCAGACTAAAGGTTTTGTACATATTTTTGTGAATATATTATGAAAAGCAGCATAGTTTCACCCAAGGGCCCATATATGATTTTTCCATAACATGACCGTAGTGGGATAGAAAATGCAGGACGAGTCCTGGCACTCAGATGATATTTCAATGCGATATGGCAAATTGCATTGAATATCACAGTATAAAAAAAAGGAAAGATATAATATGTATACTTATATCTATGATAGTTGAGTAAGTAAGAAAATGATATGTGACATGATTTCTAAGTATAGAAATAAAAGACTCATATTTTCCTTTCCCGCTGTGTGATAGGGTTACATAGGAAAGCATGGCAAGAAAATAAGCACAGACATACCAAGCATCCTGAGAGGATGAACAGATGGCACAGCTCGTAGCTATGCGAGAGATGATGGAAAATCAGCAGCGTGACCTAGACAGGCTGAAGAAGTAGCTAGGCTGACAAAACCAGGCACCACAGACAACTGAGGTGCCAGCCCAAAAGGCGCCCGCAGCCCTAGAAACCCCAAGGGAGCTAGCAGCTCCCCCAGCCCAGATGGCATTAGCACCCTCAACAACGACTGCCTTGTAGTAGCCAATGTTCTTTCACCAACCCCTAGGGAAGGTGACCTGTATGAGAGATTCCAGCGCATGAAAGTGCCAGAGTTTGAAGGGACTACCAATCCCATAGAGGCCGATGATTGGCTGACAAATATCTAAGTGATCTTGGACTTTGTGGGATTAACTGATAGAGAAAAGGTGTTATGTGCATCCTTTGCCCTACGTAAGGGGGCACGGCAATGGTGGAAGATAGTGGCCATCAGGAAGAGTGTCAATGAAATGAGCTGGAAAGACTTCATTGACGAGTTCAAAGAGATGTTCTTTAACGATGAGGCATTAGCGGCCCAACAAGATGAATTTAACAACCTGCGCCAAGGCAGTATGACTGTCATGGAGGCAGTTAGGAAGTTTGAGTAGCTGGCTCGACTCTGTCCAGACTTGATGCCTACGAAAAAAGAGAAGGTTAGAAGAACACTGAAGATGTTCTGAATGGACATCGCCGTCCAGGTCTGCAGTGGGAGTCACGGACCAACGACAGTGGCTGAATGTGTTAGCAGGGCTATCTGAGCAGAATATTGATTGGCTCAGGATAAACAATGAAGGGCTCAGATCTTCAAAGTCTGAAGGGAGGAACAGACACAAGCCAAATAGGCTAAGGGGAAGCAGAACCCCGAGTCGCGGCACTGAGTGCAGAATATGGGAACCGGCCAGAATAACAGGCAGTCCCACAACAACAACAAGAGGAAAGAGAATCAGGGCAACCAAGGGTCACAAAAGAATTTCCCCCAGAAGAAGAACAATAGGGGAGGAAATGACAATTAATACCCGTCATGCCCAAAATGTGGGAAAAAGCACCCGGGAGAGTGCAGACTAGGAGCAAGTGGCTACTTCATTTGTGGCAAGGAAGGCCACTATGCCAAAGACTATTACTCCAACCCGTAGAACCATCAGAGCCAAGCCCGTACAACTAGTGGCCAATTTCACGTTGCCTAGACCAGGATCGAAGGCCCTTTGATCGCCTAAGGTAGACTGGAGGCTCCAAACACTTGGGGAAGAATCTATGCTTTCATAAGAGATGATGCAGAAGCTGGAACTTCAACAGTGGTGACAGGTCAGCTTTCTATCGTGAACTCGGTTACATTAGTTTTGTTTGATTCTGGAGCCACCCATTCATTCGCATTATCAGAATTTGCTAGAAAGCTAGATAAATGCTTAGATAGAATGGAATAGACCTTCCAAACTGCACTTCTCTCAGGGGAAGTTTTGTTGTCTAATTACTGTATACGTCATGTGCCAGTAATTATCTGCGAGCAAGAATTGAGTGTTAACCTGATCGTCATTGACATGTATGACTATGATGCAATTATGGGGATGGGATTCCTCACAAAGGACAATGCCGTCATAGATTGTCGAAGGTGGGAGGTTACTTTCAAACCAATCGGATGCAAAAAGTTCATCTACCAGGGTCTGTCGCTAAAGCAGCCAAAGACGAAGATATCAGCGATGAAGGCTCACAAGCTGTTATTGTTAGGAAATACCCTAAGTATTAGAGACATTTTGATGTATTCATTTTGAACGGGATAATAAAATTATATATAGAGGTTATTCATTACATTGCTATCTGTCCTCGTCTTATTTACATGTTAAAGTAAATGTAAGCAAATATGGCTCACTGACTGCTTGTGTTAAAACTGTTAGAACGTTGCATGCAATGGACTTTTGTATGCGAGAAGACAATGTTCTACAGTTAGCGGTCTAAACTATGGTCTGTAGTCTATGGGGTTAGACCGAGCATCTAACTCATGTTAAGACTATTATGTTGTCTAAAGCCTTGGAGGGGACGGTTTGTCTTGACTGTCTGGAGCTGGACTCCCAAGTAGAGACATAGATATGTTACTTGGTGGTGACATATTAGACCGGGACTAAAGCGTGATTGATCTACGCAGTCCGCTATGAGTGGATTAATCTGCTTTTGACGTTCATTGTGCAATAACCTTAATCCTGAGTAAATGAACTACTTCATGTATATGACTTGTGTACTTTGATGTTCTAATGGCTAAAGCGTCTCAGAGGTAGTAAGCTTATAGACCAGTTCGTTGGGTGCATGACTTGTATACGATGAAGGTTTTGTTTGCCGATATCGGAATCATAGCTCTAAGGAGTTAAAGGTATCCTCTTAAAGGCATTATACTGAATGTGAAAATGGACAAGGCCTTGGGTCATCTGCTGGGCGGATGACTTCTTATTCACATATGGTGAATAATCATTTTCTTAATTCGGTAGTATAATAGAACTTTAAGATAGCCTGATCAGTAGGATTAAACGGACTTTGACCTAAGGTTGATCATGGATATCATATGAGGGTTTTGCATATATGACAAGGTCATTGGATAGTAGCTCGTCACAGGCTTACGTAATACGATATATAATTAGGAGTTCAGTTTCAGGTTTATAGTGGTGTGACTCTGAAACTAGTGATCATATGATTGAGTTGTTTAGTAAAGAATGATGATCATATGGATTTGCGAGAGCCCGATTATATATGTCCAATCAGTCCCTCTACTAGCTCCACATAATTCCTTAACGTTTGGTAAATTGATTTGTGTATGCTATTGGCTAGTTTATTATGCATGGATGGTGATGACACAGGACTAGGATGGTAGACAAGATTCTCTCCGGTTGGATTCAGATTTTATTTTGGATAATAGAGTACACAATTATTCGAACTCCAAATAAAGTTGCCATGATTTTATTTGAGATTGGATTGGAATTGTAAAAAATTATCCATGAGAACAAGAATTTGAAACACAACTGTTTTGTGGATTTTGAAATTTGAATTTTGAAATTTGAAATTTGAAATTTGAAATTTGAATTTGAAATTTGAATTCGAAATTTGAATTTGAAATTTGAATTTGATATTTGAATTTGAAATTCGAATTTGAAATTTGAAATTCAAATTTTGAATCACAGTCCAAGTGGGATTCGAATTTGTTGTGGAAAATCCATAAGGTTTGAAATTCAAATTTGAGTTGGATTTGGGGAGGATAATCTTGTTAGAATCCTATTTGAATTTTGAATCCAAATCCTAACAAATTATGGACGAAATTTTGAGGATAATCCTCAATGGAATTTCGGTTTTTGTGGATAAGGTTCAAGGGAAAAATCCAAGTTTCAACCCTAGTTGAATTTGGATTCTCTCCTTCCCTGAAAAGTGGCGAAATTATGGAGGAAATCTCCTAGGAAAATTCGGTTATTTTGGATAAGGTTGAGATAAGATTCAAGCTTGAAAATCCTAGTGGAATTTTGATTCTCCCTTGTCCTAAATGTGGCCGAATTTTTGGAGGGAAAATCTCCTAGGAAATTTCAGATTTTTTGGTTGAAAAAGGGAGATAAAATTCTAGTTAAAATCTTGTTTAGATTTGGATAGGATTTATCCTAAATAAATTGAATTTTATTGTTGGGATTTTCCCATGGAAAATTCAGATTTTATGGATATGGATAAGGGAGAATATCTTTTCCTAATCCAATTCGAATTCAGAGAATCACCTCATGCAGGTCTATAAATAGAGGTACCGATCGAGGTTCAGAGTACCCACACACTCAGCCATTCGGGAATTGGAGAATAGTAGAGAAGGCTAGTTGGTTGAAGCCTCCGGTCATTCTCCTCTTGCAAGATTGGCGTCCTTAAGGTATGAGTTTGAATTGTTGTTGGTTTATTGTATATGGCATCATGAGATATTTAACGATCTTAAAATTTTTATTGTTTCGCTGCGCCACTCTGATACGTTTTTACCGATTTATTTTCCTTCAATTGGTATCAGAGCTATCTCATGACTATGCCATGTACATAAATTAGACAATTACTTAGTCTTTTTATTTATGTATGGATTTGATATTTAAAGAGTGGCATTCTAGGATTCCTTTATGTTATTATCATGGATTATGTATAAAGTATGTGGTTATTTTAATTTTTTGAATTATTATAAGCATGCTTGTTTATACCGGTTATGGTTCTTTAGAATTTAGAAAAATTGTATCTAGGAATTTTTATGTAACCATGGGAGCAGTTTATTAACACTGTAATTTTCTCATGGATTTTAATTTTTGTCTCTTAGAATTTTTATGGTTAGAATTTTTTGTACACCGGAAACGGTTTAGGAAATTTTATGTAATTATTCTTGGAGGGGATTGAAGATTGAAGATCGTAATTTATTTTTTCCCAAAAGTTAAATTTGATTTAAAGGTTGAAATTTTGATTGTGTGGAAATTTTCAATTTAATTGGGATTCAAATTAATTTTTGGAGATCCTAATAGGTAAATTGGAATATGACACGAAAATCGAGACACGACCCCTCGGGATAGGCCGACGGGCCTTGGTGGGGCTGCAGCCCCTGCCCTCGGGCAGGATGGGGCTACGACAGCCCCTGTGCAGGCCAACACCACCCATGGCCGCAGGCTTGGCCTGCAGCCAAGGGTGGCCGTGGCCTGCCCAAGACCGACCGCAGCCTGGGCGTGCAGCCTGCCGGCTGCTGTGCCCAGCCTGGGTGTGCAGCTTGGCACTGCAGGCTTGGCCTGCAGCCCGGCAAGGCTGCACATAGGGGGCAGCCATGGGCTGCCAGCCCCTTAAGGGCTGGTGGCTGCCCACGGCGGCTGCCGCCTTCGGAGGCGGCGGTACGACGGTCTAAAAAATCGAAAAATTTTGATTTTTAAATTTGAGATTTAATTTTTAATCATGTTTAAAAATATGTAATTGAAAATTTGAAATTTTTGAAATTACATATTATTACACATGATGTTTAAAATTGTTTAAAATTTAAATTTAAAATTTAAATTTGAAATTCGAATTTGGAATTTGAATTTGGAATTTAAATTTTTGGAGGCTTAAATTTTAAATGATTCTTGGGATGAGAAATAAATGGAGAGGCTATATAAAGATGGATACAAAAGACGGAACGAAATTCAAGATCTAAAGAATGCTTTGGATGGAATTTTGTAATCTTTATTTTCTTTGTTCTAGGATGGAACCATGGCTTGATTATTCTGTCAATTATTTTTTCTGTGATATGTCGTGGATGTATAAATATGTATTGATAGATGTTTTTATATGCATATTTGATAATATGTCATATAGGATAGGTGAGTGCCGCTCATACTATATTGATCATACATAATTTGTCAAAAACTTGCATGTTTTTCAAAATATTGAGTAGGAGAGGGTTTCAAACAAAACCCACAGCCTCCATTGTTGATCCATATGTGAAAGCATGGTAACGCCTCGCGTCAGTTCTGCCCTGACCATACCCCTCGGTAGGTGTTTACCGCTGCCGGTATACTAGATTGGATCTCCTATGTGGAAAACGTGTTCGGGTACGATCTTATTCATGACCACCCCTCGGTGGCTTGGTAGGACGTGGATCGGGCTACGTAAACAATGGTTATACACTCAAGACTCGTTTAGTTATTAACCTTCCCTAGAAGCTCTGTTAACTAAACTGGTGGCCAAATAAGCGGCTATTAATATATGTCTTAATCTTGGAGGATTTAAGGCAACATATATTAATTGGACGGGGTCCATGTTCCGGCTATTTGTTTTCATGACCACCCCTCGGTGGCTTAGGGCAATAGGTGCTGAGAATTACCATTGCAATGCTACATGTTTTTCAAGTTTCATGTAGGAACATATTTATATGTTTTATTTGCTAAATTATCTGTATATTTGCTTGGGCTTTGTAATGATGTCTAGTATAATTTTATTTCAGTTCAAAATGTCACTGACACCCCTCATTTCAATACTTACTGAGAATAAACTGAATGGCGACAATTATAAAGATTGGAAAAGAAATCTATTAATAGTTCTTAGCTGCGAGAGACACAAGTTCGTACTGGATGAACCATGCCCACCTGGGCCCAAACCTGACACATCACTTGAGGAGGTCCCGGTTGCCTATGATCGTTGGAGAGAATCCAATGAGATAGCTCGATGCTACATCCTTACTAGCATGACGAGTGCTTTACAAAAGCAGCATGAGACTTATCAAGTTACTGGGGAGATCATGGAAAATCTGGAGGACATGTTCAGAGGCCAAGAAAAATTGGCTCGACAGTCCGCTATCACCAGCATTATGAACTCTAAGCAAAAGGTGGGTACTCCGATGAAGGACCATATGATCACTCTAATGGGATTCTTTGTTGAGGCTGTCGAGAATGGTGCTGAGTTGGACTACAACGCCCAGATCGAGATGGTGTTCAAGACTCTGCCTAAAGATTTTGTGGGGTTTAAGGCCGCATACAATCTGGCGACAAAGGAGTTAGGACTAACCGAGCTCATGAAACAACTACAGGCTTATAAGCGAATGATCAGGGATGAGGATGTGGTCCGACCTAAAGGAGAGGCTAATTTGGCGGAATCTTCCAATCCCTCACGGAAGAGGAAGAGGCCAAATACGAAGCAAGTAGCTTCTAGTTCTTCTAATCCTCCTGTCTCGGACGGGAAGAAGAAGAACAAGAACAAGAAGCTGAAGGACCCTAAAAAGTCCAAATGCTTCCATTGTGGGAAGGTAGGTCACTTCAAGAAGGCTTGCCGGGAATTCCTAGCCGCCAAGGGCAAGGAAGGTAAGGAACTTCATTACTTGGAAGCGTGTTTGGTGGAAGAATCGAAAGACACTTGGGTCATTTATTCGGGCGCCACTAATCATGTTTGTGTTTCTATGCAGGGGTTCGTGGAAACGAGAAGTCTACATGATAGGAGCCTCTCGTTGCGGACTGGAGATGGTAGCTTTATGGTGGCTGAAGCAGTGGGAGATGTTTACCTTTATTTTGATCAATTTAGGTTTGTTTTATTGAAAGACTGTTTTTATGTTCCTAATTTTAGGAGGAACCTTATATCGGTAGCTTGTTTAATAAAGGATTCTTATTCAGCTTCTTTTAGTAAAAGAGTTGATATTCGTAGAAATAAGTCTTTTATCTGTTCTGGATGGATGGATGGAAACCTATATTTGATCAAACCAAAGATGTACTCACTGCTTGACACTGAATTAATTGATAACTCTAAAAGGTTGAAAGTGTCTCACTCTAACAAGGCGTATCTTTGGCATTTAAGACTTGGTCATATTAATCAGGATAGGATTCAAAGATTGGTGAAAGACGGTCCTCTGGAATCTCTGGAGAAGGTACGACTTCCCCAATGTGAGTCTTGTCTAGAGGGTAAAATGACTAAGAGGTCTTTTGGAGCTAAGAGTACAAGGGCTTAGGAGCTCTTAGAAATTGTGCACACTGACGTATGTGGCCCCTTGAACGTCACAGCACGAGGAGGGTTCGAGTATTATGTCTCTTTTATAGATGATTACTCGAGGTATGGATATATGTATCTGATGCACCGCAAGAGCGAAACCTTTGACAAGTTCAAAGAATATCGTGCAGAAGTGGAAAAGCAATTGAATAAATCCATAAAGACACTTCGATCTGATCGAGGTGGCGAATACCTCTCCGATGAATTTCTAGAACATCTTGTAGAGAACGGGATATTATCTCAATTGACTGCACCTGGTACTCCACAACAGAATGGTGTAGCCGAAAGGAGAAATAGAACCTTATTGGATATGGTACGGTCCATGATGAGTTATTCAACGCTGCCATTATCATTTTGGGGATATGCTTTACAAACGGCGTGCTATATTCTGAACCAGGTTCCGAGCAAATCAATTCCCAGAACTCCGTATGAATTATGGCGTGGTAGGAAGCCCTCCCTTGGACATATGAGAATATGGGGGCTGTCTGGCGCATGTACTGGATGGGGATGCGAAAAAGTTGGAACCAAGATCAGAATTGTGCATGTTTGTAGGATATCTAAAAGGAACTAAAGGAGGTCTGTTCTATAACCCGAAGGAACAAAAAGTCATTGTCTCAACCCATGCGACATTCTTGGAGGAAAGTCACATGAATGACTTTAAGCCTCGAAGCAAAGTGGTGCTAGAGGAGTTATCGGGTGAAAGAACTGCTCCATAGATTTCGGTCTTGGATGCAAGTCCAAGTTCCAGTGAAAGACCTGTTGACGATCAACAATTTGGGGTACCTCGTTGTAGTGGGAGGGTTTTTAAGAAACCTAATTTCTTCATGTATGATGCTGAGGTATACCAGGCCGAGGCTCATGAGTATGAGGATGATCCGGTCACCTATGATGAAGCTATAAATGATGTTGATTCTAAATCTTGGAAACAGGCTATGAACAATGAGATGGATTCTATGAAATCCAACTCTGTTTGGGAACTTGTAGATTTGCCGGATGGGATAAAACCCATTGGAAGCAAATAGGTCTACAAAAGAAAGAAGGATGCGGAAGGGAGAGTGGAAACTTTCAAAGCTAGACTGGTTGCAAAGGGATACGCGCAAAAGGCTGGAATCGATTACGATGAAACCTTTTCGCCTGTTGCTATGCTGAACTCTATCCGTATTCTTCTGTCCATTGCTGCGGCTCTCGATTACGAGATCTGGCAAATGGATGTCAAGACAGCATTCTTGAATGGCCATCTTGAAGAGTGTATCTATATGATACAGCCCGAAGGGTTCGTAGCAAAAGGCCAAGAAAGGAAAGTCTGCAAGTTGCTTAGATCCATTTATGGATTAAAGCAAGCATTCCGCTCATGGAACCAGAGGTTTGATCAAGCGATTAAGACATTTGGTTTTGAGCAGAACGTTGATGAACCTTGTGTTTGTAAACGTATTAAGGATGGAAAAGTGGTCTTTCTGATACTCTATGTCAATGATATACTACTCATTGAGAATGATGTAGGGAACTTATCATCGGTCAAGCTTTGGTTACACCGACAGTTTGACATGAAGGACTTGGGAGAAGCTAATTATGTTCTAGGCATTCGTGTCTTCAGAGATTGAAAGAACAACATGATAGCGTTATCCCAAGCTTCATACATAGATAAAATAATTAACAAATATGCAATGCAAGAGGCAAAGAAAGGCTCACAACCTTCTATTGCCGGTCTAACTCTTTCATTGGATGACTGTCCTAAGACATCGGAAGAAAGAGAGCGTATGAGTAAGGTCCCTTGTGCATCCGCTGTGGGTAGCTTTATGTACGCTATGCTTTGCTGTGACGCCCCCCACGTACGTTACCATACCAACCAGTCGAGCTCTGACGCCGACCGCGATGGCTGGCAACCTCGTGGGTCGTCATCCTCTTACTTAACATACTTAACTTTCCCTTCTTAACGTTCTCATTTAAAGCGGAAGCAATTTCTATAGCAATTTTTTTTTCTTTTAACTTACATATTATACCTATCTCTATCATACTCTTATAACACATATTTCATAACTTTCTTTCTTTCATCTTCCTTTTTGAACGCTCAGCGAAAGACTCATGGTAGTACCATACCCTCGCCCAGTCCCTTGGCACGTGCAGATCCGTCCGTTGTCCACCATATTACTTTAAACTAACAGGTTGCTTACCTGTAACATATGAACAACTAATGAGCTAGATATTCAGTAATTTCAAACATACATTCATTAACTTATAAATACTAGTAATATATATTATTACTAGAATATATGACATCACATATATACACATCATACACATCGTCTATACATATCCTCGAAACATAACATATTATGTGAGCTTTCTCATGCTCATTTATCTCTTCACTAATCATTCCCATCATTCTATTGATAATCTCTTATCATTCTATTCTAATTTCTTCATTTCTTTTCGTCTCATTCCTATCATTCCTTAACTTTTTGTTCTAAACCTTTATAACTTCTCTATCGCTTTGTCATCATCTCTTAACATTTCATATCTTAAAAGCTAGTAACATACATACTAGCATAATATCACGTAAAACGTGTCATTCACATCACATCATATATATGATTCTATTATGTTCTTATAAACTTCATTTTGTTATTTATTTATTTTTTCATCAATTTCATTATGTCGTTCTTTCATATCGTTCGTTTCTTTTCTTATCGTTCTTTACTTTTCTTTTCTTTTCATTTTCTTTTCCTTTCTTTTCTTTTCACTCTCTTTTCCTTTCTTTTCTTTTCACGCTCTTTTCTTTTCTTTTCTCGCTCTTTTCCTTTCTTTTCTTTTCACGCTCTTTTCCCTTCTTTTCTTTTCACGCACTCTCTTTTCCTTTCTTTTCTTTTCACTCTTCTTTCGTTTGTTTTCTTTCCACTTTCCTTTGGTTGGGCCCGTTGTTGGATGTACCTAGTTGCGCGCGGACAGTGGGAGGAGGGGGAGCTACCCACCAACCTACCTCACAGTCACATAAAACCTCACCTTCGGGGCTGGTCCAACCTATAATCTACCACACCTTCGGGGTAGCGCCACATCCAAGCAGAGGACATAGACCAGAAGTCTCGACCTTGTAGGGAGACCGGTATGCCAACAACTTAAGTTTTCAGTCTTATTATCTTGTAGGCTTTTATTTTTCTTATATTGATTTTTCGTTGTACGTCTTTTTCACGACATTCATCATCTTTCCTTTCTTAATTCTTTACTTTACTTATGTGAATTATGTTAATCACACTTTAGCATAACATATATAGCACATATTACTTATATAACATCACATCACATCATAGCAAACAAAAGTGTGTTTAGTTATGTGCAGACAATTTCTCTGTTTATCTTATCATTATATTCCTATCGATCATAGCCTATCGTTTTATTCTATCAATCACATCTTATCGTTATATTCTAATCCTTTCATCATACCTTTCATCATAACCTATCATTGTTTCTCTTTCTTGTCTAACTCTTTGCTTTCATATCATTTTTCATAAAACATCTATCCTTTCGTTATCATAAAACATGTCTTTCTTAATTCCTTTCATCACCGATCATCGTTACTCTATCAATCATAACTTAACTTCCATAAAACTTTTCATAAACATCCTATTCTTTCTTTTCATATCTCATCTTTTTCTTATGCATTCTATCATAACATTCTCATTCTTACTCTTTCCATTCTTCTATCTCTCTTTCTCACATCTTTAATCTCATAAAACTTTTATAATACCTTTCCGTCGTAATTCAATATATACATATATTTATATATATATATTTTTAAATTATTTATTAAAACATAACTTTTAACATCATCATAGTATTGCTATAGTATTACTATAGCATCATCATAAATCACATCATGACATTTGCATACAAAACATATAAACACGATAAACTTGTTCATAGTTGCAGACGGGTAAATGTCTGAACTTACTCATAGCGTGCTTATCCTTTCCTTGGGATCCATCGACGTCCTTTGTCGCTTCTGGATTGGGTTCCTACAAATAAGCTTTGTCCGTTAATCACATTTTCATTCATAGCTTTTATTTTATTAAAAAGCTTGATTCTGATCTTATAACCCTTAATTATAGCCTTAGGACAACTTTCTAAACCTTAATGGCCATTTTCGAATTTTTCTCCAATTTTTGAAAAATTACGATTTTACCCCTAACTTTTGACAAAATTACAATTTTGCCCTTGAGTGATTTTTCATAAGTTAAACCTCAATTTTGGCTTTTATAAACTTCATTACCCTATTCTGGGATCATTGGAGCTCTTTTCTCATAGTTTTAGAATCTGTGGGCAAAATGACCATTTTGCCCCTAATGGGTCGTTTAATCATAACATTTTCATTTTCATACTTAGGTTGGATTTTCTAAACCCAAAATCACCTAATTAACTTTTTAAATCATATCAGGCCTTTTACGGATCAATTCTTATCATTTTACCAATTTTCACATTCCCGACCCTCGGGAAGTACTATTCGAACCTAAGAATCGATTTCATGTTTTTCTTGCGTTCTAGGGTTTCGAAGGGTCGGTTTACTAATCGTACCTTACCCATTCCTTTTTCCTTGCCCTAATTCCTCGAGGGGGCTCAGGTTCCCTTCCTGATCATATTTTTACCCCTCGTTTCCCATATTACCCCTGGTGCCATTTTTAGAAATTTCGGCAGAGTTTCCCCTTAATTTTTGAGGTTCCAGCGTTTAGGAAACGCCTGAAAACCATCTATCCTAATCTAATTCTATCACGTACTATACCAGAGGCCTAGATTTTACGTAAAACTCATACTGTTTACGTAAAATCATTACATTATCACATATTTTTCTTTTTCTCCATTACAGTCATTTTCTTCTTTTTACATACATTCTTTTCCACATTTTTCATACCAATAATCATAAAATCATACAATAGTCCCAAACAATTAAATTGCGGAACGTAAAGGGGTCAGGATTTATACCGAATTGCAGTCCGATCTCGACGGCATAAACCCTAATTCCTCGTTCTTCATATTTGAGGTCCCGTCTTGCAATTCTGATTCCACGGATGCATCCGGAATGTCGAAAATAGGCCAACGGGCCAAATTTCAATTTTCGGTCACCAGTCGCCGTTGACCAGCGTTGACCGACCGTTGACCGGCGGCGACGGCGGCAAGTGGGTAGTCCATCTTGAAGATCTCGACGAGAGGAATCCATTGTTGGCTTCAATTTCACCATTCGACACCTCTATCGTCGGAAATTGCCCCTCGAAAGCTCGGTCACGGCGGTGGCTTTGGAACTCCACCGTGCCGGACTTTTTCCCCGAAATTGATTGAGGGCTTTTGCTCCAATCTTCACGGTGAACATTTCTGTACTGGTGGTGCAGCTCAACATCGCCAGAAACGGCAAGTTCCACGGCGGCGACGTCGCGGCTTCGGGCGGCGCGATCCGGCGGCCATTGGGCTGAAACACCACTAGGTTTTGTTCTACTCTTCACCACGGGTCTTTTGGGACCAGAATCACCTTGATCGGACGGCGGACGGCGGAGATACGGTGTCGCGAAGTTTCCGGTGGCCGGCGGCTTCGGGCGGTGCGTGCGGGCTCCTCCGGCGTCGGTTCCGTCGACTCGGCCCACGGTTGAACTCAGCTCGGCGAGAGCTTTCCGATGACATCGGCGGTGTCGAAAACGGACACCGTTTTTGATGGTTGGTTACTGTACATATTCAGGTAGAGAGAGAAAGAGAAATGAGGAGAGAGAGAATTTGTGGACAAATGAGGAAATTCCACTTTTTCCCGCTCTTTATATACTTTTTCGCCCAAAATTTCAACATAGGCTATCCTGACTAATTTGGGCGTCCTGAATCCAAATATATCAGTTTTATTCTCATCTGAGGTCATTTTGACCAATTTCCGATACTGTGAATTTTCGGTCAAAAATTACCCTTGTGCTCAATTATCAAATTTGAGCGTGCTGATAGGCTATCCTTACTAATTTGGGAGTGCTGAACCTAAATTTATCAGTTTTATGTCAAGATAATATCATCTTGACCTACTTCTTGATACTGTGAGTGGCACACACGTGTACACACATAATATCACTATCAATTATTTTTCATCTTTTAACATTGTTAGAACATTTTATTTTAGTTCCAAACAATATTAAATCACTAAATTTCACATTTTAAGACTTAAATTCATTGTGTATTTATTCTCCGAAAAATGTGAATTTTCCCGGTTGTTACATTTGCACTCGCCTAGACATATGTTTTGCAGTAGGTATGGTGAGCCGATATCAAGCAAATCCTGGAACCAAGCACTAGCGAGCTGTAAAGCATATACTCAAGTATCTTAAGAGAACGAGGGATTATATGCTGGTGTATTCTGGAGGGGACCTAACACCCGTAGGATACACGGACTCAGACTTCCAGACTTGTAAGGATTCGAGGAAATCAACATCTGGATCAGTGTTTTTACTCGGAAGAGGAGCCATTATGTGGAGGAGCATGAAGCAGGGCTGCACAGCTGACTCTACTATGGAGGCTGAGTATGTGGCTGCGGCTGCGGCTGAGGCATCTAAAGATGCGGTTTGGCTCCGCAAGTTCTTTAGAGACCTTGAGGTCATTCCGGGTGTTGACAAGCCTATCACACTTTACTGTGATAATACAGGGGCTATTGCCAATACAAGGGAATCTCGGCACCACAAGAGAACCAAGCACATCGATCGGAGATATCACATTATTAGAGGGCATGTGGAGACAGGACAAGTGGATGTATGTAAGATCGCGTCCGAGGACAACATCGCTGATCCCTTTACTAAGACTTTGGTGGCTAGAAGCTTTGAGAGGCATGTAGAGGCGATGGGGATGCGTAACATGGCACATCTACTGGCTTAGGGCAAGTGGGAGATTGTTAGGAAATGCCCTAAGTATTAGAGACATTTTGATGTATTCATTTTGAACTGGATAATAAAATTATATATAGAGGTTATTCATTACATTGCTATCTATCCTCGTCTTATTTACATGTTAAAGTAAATGTAAGCAAATATGGCTCACTGACTGCTTGTGTTAAAACTGTTAGAACGTTGCATGCAATGGACTTTTGTATGCGAGAAGATAATGTTCTAAAGTTAGCGGTATAAACTATGGTCTGTAGTCTATGGGGTTAGACCGAGCATCTAACTCATGTTAAGACTATTATGTTGTCTAAAGCCTTGGAGGGGACGGTTTATCTTGACTGTCTGGAGCTGGACTCCCAAGTAGAGACATAGATATGTTACTTGGTGGTGACATATTAGACCGGGACTAAAGCGTGATTGATCTACGCAGTCCACTATGAGTGGATCAATCTGCTTTTGACGTTCATTGTGCAATAACCTTAATCCTGAGTAAATGAACTACTTTATGAATATGACTTGTGTACTTTGATGTTCCAATGGCTAAAGCGTCTCAGAGGTAGTAAGCTTATAGACCGGTTCGTTGGGTGCATGACTTGTATACGATGAAGGGTTTGTTTGCAGATATCGGAATCATAGTTCTAAGGAGTTAAAGGTATCCTCTTAAAGGCATTATACTGAATGTGAAAATGGACAAGGCCTTGGGTCGTCTGCTGGGCGGATGACTTCTTATTCACATATGGTGAATAATCATTTTCTTAATTCGGTAGTATAATGGAACTTTAAGATAGCCTGATCAGTAGGATTAAACGGACTTTGACTTAAGGCTGATCATGGATATCATATGAGGGTTTTGCATATATGACAAGGTCATTAGATAGTAGCTCGTCACAGGCTTACGTAATACGGTATATAATTGGGAGTTCAGTTTTAGGTTTAGAGTGGTGTGACTCTGAAACTAGTGATCATATGATTGAATTGTTCGGTAAAGAATGATGATCATATGGATTTGCAGGAGCCCGATTATATATGTCCAATCAGTCCCTCTACTAGCTCCACATAATTTCTTAACGTTTGGCAAATTGATTTGTGTATGCTATTGGCTAGTTTATTATGCATGGATGGTGATGACACAGGATTAGGATGGTAGAGAAGATTCTCTCCAGTTGGATTCAGATTTTGTTTTGGATAATAGAGTACACAATTATTCGAACTCCAAATAAAGTTGCCATGATTTTATTTGAGATTGGATTGGAGTTGTAGAAAATTATCCATGAGAACAAGAATTTGAAACAAAACCGTTTTGTGGATTTTGAAATTTGAAATTTGAAATTTGAAATTTGAATTTTGAATTTTGAATTTTGAATTTTGAATTTGAAATTTGAATTTGAAATTCGAATTTGAAATTTGAATTTGAAATTTAAATTTGAAATTTGAAATTTGAAATTTGAAATTTGAAATTTGAAATTTGAATTTGAAATTCGAATTTGAAATTTGAAATTCAAATTTTGAATCACAGTCCAAGTAGGATTCGAATTTGTTGTGGAAAATCCATAAGGTTTGAAATTCGAATTTGAGTTGGATTTGGAGAGATAATCTTGTTAGAATCTTACTTGAATTTTGAATCCAAATCCTAACAAATTATGGACGAAATTTTGAGGATAATCCTCAATGGAATTTTGGTTTTTGTGGATAAGGTTCAAGGGAAAAATTCAAGTTTCAATCCTAGTTGAATTTGGATTCTCTCCTTCCCTGAAAAGTGGCCGAAATTATGGAGGAAATCTCCTAGGAAAATTTGGTTATTTTGGATAAGGTTGAGATAAGATTCAAGCTTGAAAATCCTAGTGAAATTTTGATTCTCCCTTATCCTAAATGTGGCCGAATTTTTGGAGGGAAAATCTCCTAGGAAATTTCGGATTTTTTGGTTGAAAAAGGGAGATAAAATTCTAGTTAAAATCTTGTTTAGATTTGGATTGGATTTATCCTAAATAAACCGAATTTTATTGTTGGTATTTTCCCATGGAAAATTCGGATTTTATGGATATGGATAAGGGAGAATATCTTTTCCTAATCCAATTCAAATTCAGAGAATCACCTCATGCAGGTCTATAAATAGAGGTCCTACCACTCCAGTTCTCTTAGACCACAGACTCTCAGGTGAGCAGGCTTAATGTTGCACAGCTCATCGTGACAATAAAGTTCTTTAGAGATCTGGGTGGTCGGAAGAAGACTAGCAGTGCTAGCATACCGATCGAGGTTCAGAGTGCCCACACACTCAGCCATTCGAGAATTGGAGAATAGTAGAGAAGGCTAGTTGGTTGAAGCCTCCGGTCATTCTCCTCTTGCAAGATTGGCGTCCTTGAGGTATGAGTTTTAATTGTTGTTGGTTTATTGTATATGGTATCATGAGATATTTAACGATCTTAAAATTTTTATTGTTCCGCTGCACCACTCTGATACGTTTTTACCGATTTATTTTCCTTCAGTTATCCAGCGGATGCAGAAGCAGAGATAGGGCCGGATAGTGTACCAGTAGTTAAGGAATTTGTGGAAGTATTTTTAAAAGATCTTCTAGGACTTTCGTCAGAGCGCGAAGATCTTCTAGAGCGACATTTTTAGTCTTGGGTCTTTATCATTCATTACGTTCTAGTTTTGAGCCCCATGTTGGTCGTACTATAGTGTGCGCATGACTGAGAAGGACACTGGAGAGCTACCCACTGGCCAATCCTCAACAGTCTAACATAATATTAACATAAACATAACATGAGAAACCTCCACCTTGCGGGAGGCCAGTATGCCAATAGATGGTTTTATTACCATCTTTGATATGGTTCTGACCCGGTGACATTCTCATTGTCCCTTGGCCTGGAATACTTTACATTTCTTTTTTTGATTGTGTATTTTATGTTAGACATACAGTTATGCATATAGAACTTATATATATATACTACTTTACATATTACACATAGTACATAAACATATCAAGTATATTCATGTTGCAGACCATGAGATGTCTAACTTACAATATATAACACATAGACATATCAGTCAGTTCATGTTGCAGACAAAGAAATGCCTAAACTTACAACATATAACACATAGACATAACAGTCAGTTCATGTTGCATACAAGAAAATGTTCGAACTTACAGATTCTTCGCCCGTATCTCCCCTTTCACATTATGGGTCTGCAGACATGTAATGATTGCCCTGTTCATGTAACCTACTTACCATGCAATAAGAAATTGAGGAATGAATTTGGAATAATTTGATGCCTTTTAGTGCACATTTGAAGAACATGGTCAAGTACATGGCCGTGTAAGTAGTCGTGTACCGCTCGGATGGTTGAATGTGTTGAAGGCCGTGTATTGAGTAGAGAGCTACTGTAATGACTCTCATGATTTATGAAACCTAATTACTATGTAATGAGTAATTAAGTTAATAAATATAGTATATTTTCTATTTGAATGAATTAAATGAGTACAGTCACGTTTAATTACTATTCACACAGTGAAGGGGTTAACCGACCGTGAAGTCAGTCCATCCTATTATGTGTATGTGCATATAAGACACACAATATCAAGAAAACGGTCCAGACGACCATTTCTTGACACAGAACTAGTAGTAAGTCATCAGTATCGGACCGATCATTTGAGCATAACAGCGATAATTACCCTAATAGAGGTACAATATCAAGAAAAAAATGGTCCAGATGACCTCTTCTCACCCAGAAACTGACAAAATTGAAGCCAGAACACTCAGACTAGTCAGTTAAATAGAAAGTAATGAATAGTAAATAGTAGATACGCAGTGTCAGTTTAATGGCTAAGACGGCCTTAATTTGATATAAAACTGATATATTTACAATAGGCTCAATTTAGTCAATTGAGCATAAAATGTGAATTTTTGTTTGAGAGATACGTGTATCAGGAAAGGGGTCAAGACGACCTTTTCTCATCCCGAAATTGATATATTTAAACTCAAAATGCTCAAATTAGTCAATTGAGCACAAAACATGTTTTTCGAGGTGGGGTCACACAAATCCTGAAAACTGGTTTAGACGATCTCTGATGGATGTAAAACTGATAAATTTGAAATCAGCACGTCTAAATTAGTCAAGAGAGACTGTGTTTGAAATTTCGCGTGAAAACGCCTCGTTATGCATGCGTAAAGACAATACAGTGTAGACACAACCATAGTATAGAAAATAAATAGTAAAATAGACATAGAATGGGCTTATAGGCATTACAACCCAACCAAGGATTATCAGTATAAGAATCGGATCAAGAAAATTCAATTTCGGTGAAAATCTAGAACAATGCCGAAAAAGGATCAAATACCGTCGGAGGAAATTAGACTGCAAAGAAAAGCATTGCAGATGAATTTTCCCCTTAAGAAACCGTGTATGGTAGCTGAAAAAGTAGCCAAAAACCAGCTGCAAAGTAGCCTAAAAGTGGCCATTAAAATATTATATAGGCTTATGACACATTGGATTAAAATATGAAAAAGGTATACAAAGGCATATGTAACTTTTGGCCCTAACAAGCAGCAGCCCACACGGTTTTTTTTTTTTTACCTAGGAGGCAGCAAATTTGTTCCCCAATTTAGCTAATTTTTGGCTTAATTAAGTGGGCTTAAGATTGATTAACTTTGCTTAGCTTTTGCCTATAAAAAGGGGTGCTTGGCATTAGGTTTCACTTTCTTTTTTTGCACACCCAAAAGCACCAACATTTTCTTCCCTTTTCTCTCTGAAAATCCAACCCTCTTTTAGCCAAAAGGTAGCCCCAAAACTCAGCCAAAAACATACCAAATCTTTACCAAAACTAGCCACCTTCAAGCTTGTGTTGGAGACATTTTTTAAGAGCATTTCAAGGTCATTTTAGGGTAAGTTGCTAGGATTTGTTTTTGTGGTTTTGTTAGTTTCTTTTGGCTTAATGATAAAAAGAAATTTTTATGTGTCCATTCTTGCAAAGGCCGACCCCATTTCCCTTTGGTCTACACTGCAATTTTTGGTCACCCAGGCCTTGATTCGGATTGTGCTTTGTTTATAGCACATAAGGTAAAAAACAAAACCCTATTTGAGGATTAGTTTCGTTTAAGTATTGATCAAGGAAGTTTATGTGTATTATTTGTGCAATGGGTTGTAATAAGTTTATTTCAAGCTCTTAGCATTTTATTTTTAAGTTTATGTGGTTGTGTGGTTGTGGTTTAAGATTTTGTGATGGATGTGTGAATGGACGTTTTTAGGGCTGGCTAGGAACCAACCTGTCCTCAGTTTTTAGACCACAGTTTTGGCCATTTTTGACCACATTATGGTCCAATTTTGGGATTTGGTAAAACACAAAGTTTTAATAAAATTTTGTTCCGATCATTTTTGCGTCAAATAGCTTTTAGTCAAAATGACTCTAAGATAGTTTTTTCGACCAATTTTTAACTGGAGTTCAAAACTTGGGACCAAAATCTTGAGCAATAGGAACAGTCTCGGGTTTTGTTAAAAATGACCAATTTAGATTTCGAATCGGATATCAGACTCAACATGAAAATTTTAGATCTCATCGAAACCTTAAAGATGACCTATGCGAATCTTAAAAATTTAGTCTTTTCGGGTCTTAAACAGAGTGGCGGCCCACCCTTCATGGAAGCTAACAGTACTAGCGTAGTAGAGCTTTGGAGTCCACTATGATAGACTATCACCTCAATAGGTCACCGGTCATTTACTTGTAACTTGTTTTTATTATTTACCTTCATATTTTAACCTTAAATTTTATCGTGAAAACTGGGGATTTTTTTTTTAAAACCGATCTTGAAACTGTAAAGTCGTAAAACATCAATAAACATATATTAAGTACATATCATACTTTTTCATGCTTAATTTACATCATGATACAATATTTCCAAACAAGTCTTAGAATTGCTCAGCGAAAAACATTAGCAGGACCATTCCCCTCACCCAGCCCTGACAGTAGATGCAAATCCCACTCCTCGTCCATCCACTATCTACTAGTGTACAGGCTTCTTACCTGTAACATGAATAAACTTATGAGCTACAGGCTCAGTAAGTTCAAATATGAAAACATATAACATATATCACACATCATATCATAAACCCTAATTATACCGTTAGTACTTGTTAGTCCAGATTATGCTCAATTATGTCAAATATTAAGTCTTAGGTCTATTAGGAAATGCCCTAAGCATTAGAGACATTTTATGTATTTATTTTGAACTGGATAATAAAATTATAATATAGAGGTTATTCATTACATTGATGTTTGTCCTTGTTTTATTTACATGTTAAAGTAAATGTAAGCAAATATGGCTCACTGACTGCTTGTGTTAAAACTGTTAGAACGTTGCATGCAGTGGACTTTTGTATGCGAGAAGACAATATTATAAAGTAAGCAGTCTAAACTAAGGTCTGTAGTCTATGGGGTTAGACCGAGCATCTAACTTATATTAAAACTATTATGTTGTCTAAAGCCATGGTGGGGACCGTTTGTCTTGACTGTCCGGAGCATGGACTCCCAAGTAGAGATATAGATATGTTGCTTGGTAATGACATATTAGATCAGGACTAAAGCGTGATTGATTTACGCAGTCCGCTATGAGTGGATCAATCTGTTTTTTATGTTCATTATGCAATAACCTTAATCCTGAGTAAATGAACTACTTCATGTATATGACTTGTGTATTTTGATGTTTCAATGGCTAAAGTGTCTCAGAGGTAGTAAGTTTATAGACCGGTTCGTTGGGTGCATGACTGGTATACGATTAAGGGTTTGTTTACAGATATCGGAATCATAGCTCTAATAAGGAGTTAAGGGTATCCTCTTAAAGGCATTATATTGGATGTGAAAATGGACAAGGCCTTTGGTCATCTACCGGGCAGATGACTTCTTATTCACACATGGTGAATAATCATTTTCTTATTCGGTAGTATAATGGAACTTTAAGATAGCCTGATCAGTAGGATTAAACAGACTTTGACCTAAGGCTGATCATGGATATCATATGAGGGTTTTGCATACATGACAAGGTCATTGGACATTAGCTTATCACAGGCTTTCATAATACGGTATATAATTGGGAGTTCAGTTTCAGGTTTATAGTGGTGTGACTCTAAAATTAGTGATAATGTGATTGAGTTGTTCGATACAGAATGATGATCATATGGATTCACGGGAGCCCGATTATAAATGTCCAATTGGTCCCTCTACTAGCTCCACATAATTCCTTAATGGTTGGTAAATTGATTTGTGTATGTATTGGCTAGTTGATTATGCATGGATGGTGTTGACATAGGATCAGGATGGTCGACAAGATTCTCTCCGGTTGAATTCATATTTTATTTTGGATAATAGAATACACAATTATTCTAACTCCAAATAAAGTTACCATGATTTTATTTGAGATTGGATTGGAGTTGTAGAAAATTACCCATGAGAACAAAATTTGAAATACAACTTTTTTGTGGACGTTGAAATTTGAATTTTGAAATTTGAAATTTAAATTTGAAATTTGAAATTTGAATTTGAAATTTGAAATTTGAAATTCAAATTTTGAATCACGGTTCAAGTGGAATTTGAATTCTTTGTGGATAATTCCACAGGGTTAGAATTCGAATTTGAGTTGGATTATGGACAGGAAAATCTTGTTTAAATCCTACTTGAATTTTGAATCCTAATCCCAACTAAAAGTGCACAAAATTTTGTTGAGGAAAACCTCCTAGATATTTAGGATTTTGTAGATAAGGATTCAGGGAAAAATTCAAGTTTCAATCCCCATTGAATTTGGATTCTCTCTTCCCTAAAAGTGGTCGAAAATTTTGAGGATAAATTCAAGGGGATTTTCGATTTTTTATGGATAAGGATGAGATAAAATTCAAGCTAGAAAATCCTATTTGAATTTTGATTATTTCCATCACATTATAGCCGAAAATTTTGTGAATAAATCCTAGTGAATTTTCAGATTTTTTCTTGTGGATAATGGTGAGATAAAATTCAAGTAAAAATCATGTTTAAATTTGGATTGGATAATCCCTAAAAAGTGCACAAATTTTTTGTCATAATCGAGAAATTTTACTATTTCTAGAAATTTTATAGAACTTATGTACTCTACGATTTTTATGTGTAAAACTGTAAAACATATGTTTTAATACTATTTAGAATGCGATGAAATGTTTGGACAGTGTAGAGAAGAGTGTGATCAGAAATGGACAATTTTACCGAACCGAAATCAGACAAAATATGCCTTTTCGGTTTCGAAAATTTTGAAAATATATTGTAAACCACTAGAAGATGAAATACTTATGGTATTGATTTTTAGGCAAACTGGAGCGAAATAAGGAAAACCGATCGCGTGGACAGCCTCAGGGACTCGTCTACGCGATTTCGAAGTAAAAATTTTCGATTTGACTTTTGGTCAAAAGTTTGACTCCAAATATATATAAGGAGTCAAAGATTGAGTGTTAATCTTTGAAAGAAAGTAAGGATACATTCCAATCCAAGGGCTAGAGTTTAAAGTCAAGAAAAATCAATGGCTAAGATGCAAAGTGAACTAGAAAAGTCAAAGGAAGCTTAAGAAAATTCAAGAGAGTTCTAGGGCATGAAAGGTGGCGGATTTTGGGGCCAAAATCAGATAAAAATCTGGTCCTCTTTGGTTAATTGCAAAACAGCCCCTAAAGAGTAGAAAAATTACACAAAAAGTTTGCTAAAACACCCTTAAATCATTTACAATTTGGTCCCTCCTTTTTGGCTACATATATGCACAGTATTAAGCCATTAGAAACCAGAAAATTTTCTGGTTTTCAGCCCCCATTGAAGCTGTGTATCTCCCCCATTGAAAGCTCAAAAATTTCTTCAAGATTTATGCAAGAAAGTGTGAAAAATTCATCACAAGGTTCAAGTTAGCAAGCAAGCAAGGTAATCTTCTAATTTGGCATCATTTCTTCTTGTTTTTCACGAGGAAAAACCATGTGAATGGGCTGTTTTAATGAGAAGAAAATCAGTTTTTTTTTCATGTATTTTTGGTTGAAAGTGTGTGAATGATGTGAGATTAAGTAAAACAAGAAACAAGAGCATGAAAAATCAAGTTTTATATGCATTTTGCCCACTAAATCCGTGGGTTGTATATCGAATGGAATGATAAATTTTTCATATTGCTTTGCATGGGTTTGGGTGTTGATTTTCATGTGGGAGTGTGATAAAGGAAGTGAATGCAATAGAAGTGAAAAACATGAATTTTTATGTTTGTTTTTCAAGAAGAATCCGTGGCCACCTTAGGAAAAAAAAAGTGGAAATTTATGTTGTTGATTGAATGTGGAAATTTAATATTAACATGTTGATGAAACAAATGAGGGAATGAGATGAGAAAAATAAAAGTTTTGCTTGAGTTTTCGTTGAAAAGCTGTGGCTTGGTGAAAGTGTGAAAAAAATTGATGAATTATGCTATGATTTGTGATTAAAAAAAATGAATGTGTTGATATGGAAAATAAATAAGAAAAATTTGAGTTATAAAACAAAAAATTTTGATTAGGGTTTTTGAGAAAAACCGTGTATAGGTTTGGTGGAAAATGAGAATGTTTTGTTAAGACATGTGAATGTGTGATTTGAGTATAAAATCGGGCCTAAAAATGATAAAGAACAGGCTGAAATCCCGTTAAAAACGAGCAAGTTTTGTGATGAAATTTTACGTAAAAAGTTTGTAATTTTTACATAAAATTAGGTTTGTGGTATAGTACTTGGCAGGATAGAATAAGATAGATGGTTTCGAGACGTTTCCTAAAATTTTCAACGGAAATGCTACCAAAATTTTCAGGACGCCCGAAGGATAATTTGGTAAACGAGAGGTAAAAATAGGGTCGGGAACCGAAAACCCGAGCCTCCTCGGAAACCTAAGCTCGAGAAGAGAATAAGGGACGATTACATAACTAGTAAAATAGCCATTTGAGGTCCCGAAAGGCTAGAAAAACAAGAAACGACCCCGAGGGTCGGAATAGTACCACCTGAGAGTCGGGTACCCAAGCATTTTGGTAGAAAATACCGTAAAAGCTTGGTAAGACCTAAGAAACGTTATTTTAGGATTTTTGGGATCAGAAAATCCAGATAAAATGATAAAACGAGGATTTCCCGGTCTATAGTCCCATCAGGGGTAAAATGGTCATTTTGATCAAAATGTTCAGAAAAGTGATATTAAGGCCCGGAATAGTTTTTCATGCAGCATAATAATTTAAGAATTAAAAATATGAATCCCAAAACGAGTAATTAAGAGTTCCAATTACAAATTTTATACTTTCACTATATTTTATATATGAGGTGAATAGTAAAAATAACCGCAATTTATTTCGGTCATAGGAAAGCAACCAAAAGGAAAATTAAGGAAGCCGATTGACTCAGGAAAGGAATCGCTAGTAAAATACCGGTAAGTTCAGATATTTATTTGTCTGTAACATGAATTTACTCAGTATATTTATGTGATATGTATTATAGAAATTTAGTAATCAGGTACTGTACGCACACTAACATAAGATGTAAAATCTTAAGAAAACTATAGAATAAATTACAGAATAAATTTAAAGAGTTTCAGACCCTGGAGGTAGCATAATTGCCACCGATCAGGAACCACTAGAAACTCAGTAATTAAATCAGTATTGGCGTACCGGCCTCCCACACAAGTGGAGGTTTCTCATATTTCAGTTACAGTTATAATAGGACTCCAAACTGCTGGTGATATATCCCGGGTTTGGAAGTCTGATATATTCAGATTGTAGAGGATTGGCCAATGGATTGCTCCCCAGAGTCCCTCTCAGTTATGCGCGCATTACGGTATGACCAATTCAGGGGCCTAATAGTAGAATTCAGTATCAGATAAAGACTTAAGATTTCAGAACTGCCATAATTGAGCATAAAACATACTAACTACATGTGTAATAGTTTAGATACCAGTTAGCATGAATAGTATCAGTCAAAGTCAATCTTACAATTCATGGTCAAAAGTCAAAGTTACTATTTATGTTAATAGTACTTTTTCATGATTTTGTGTTTTATGTTCCTGCATGTATGTTTGAACTTACTGAGCCTGTCGCTCACCAGTTTATTCATGTTACAGGTAAGAAACCTATACACCAGTAGACCGTGGATGGACGAGGAGCGGGATAGCATCTGCCTCAAGGGCTGGGCGAGGGGAATGGTCCTACTGATGTTTTTCGCTATGCAGATTTTGAGTATTATTTTGAGAGCAGATTTTGAATTATATTTTAAAAATACATCATGATGTAAATTATGTACGACCAGTATGACAGTAGTGTATCTTATGTTTTATGATGTTTATATTTTTATAGTTTACAATCACCAACAGTTTTTAAAAAAAAATCCCTCGATTTTCAGAATAAAAATCATCTGAATTACAAATATTAATTTAACAAGAACAAGTAACAAGTAAGATGCCGGTGACCCATTGAGGTAATGGTCTACCATAGCGAACTTTAAAGCTCTACTATGCTAGTACTGTAGCCTCAATTCAGGGCGGGCCGCCTCATTTTTGGTTAGATAAAGCCTAGAAAATTTGGATTTTATGTTGTGGATAAGGGAGAAAATCTTCTCCTAATCCAATTCGAATTCAGAGGATCACCCCATGCAAGTCTATAAATAGATGTTCTGTCACTCCAGTTCTCTCAGGTGAGCAGGCTTATTGTTGCATAACTCACTGTGATAATAAGTTCTTTAGAGATCTGGGTGGTCAGAAGAAGCCTAGCACTGCTAGCATATCGATCAAGGAACTGAATGCCCACACACTCTACCATCCAGGAATTGGAGAATAGTAGAGAAGGCTAGTTGGTTGAAGCCCTCCAGTCATTCTCCTCCTGCAGTATTGGCATCCTCTTGAGGTATGAGTTTTATTGTTGTTAGTTTATTGTATATGGCATAACGAGATATTTAACGATCTTGAAAATTTTTTATTGTTCTGATGCACCGCTCTGATGCATTTTTACCGATTTTATTCCTACAATTGGTTTCAGAGGCATCTCGTGACTATGCCATGTATATAAATTAGACAATTAGTTAGTCTTTTATTTATGTATGGATTTGATATTTAGAGAGTGGCATTCTAGGATTCTTTTATGTTGTTATCATGTATTATGTATGTAGTATGTGGTTATTTTAATTTTTTAAATTATTATAAGCATGCTTATTTTATGCCAGTTATGGTTCCTTAGAATTTAGAAAATTGTGTCTAGGATTTTTTTATGTAACCATGGGAGCGGTTTATCAACACTGTAATTTTCCTATGGATTTTAATTTTTCATCTCTTAGAATTATTATGATTAGAATTTTGCACACGGGAAACGGTTTAGGAATTTTATGTAATTATTCTTGGAGGAGATTGAAGTTTGAAGACCGTAATTTATTTTTCCCAAAAGTTAAATTTAATTTAAAGGTTGAAATTTTAATTTTGTGGAAAATTCTAATTTAATTAGGGTTCAAATTAATTCTTAGAGGTCCTAATGGGTAAATTGGAATATGACACAGAAATCAAGGACACACCCCTCAGGATAGGCCATCGGCCTTGGTGGGGCTGCAGCCCCTTCCCTTGTGCAGGATAGGACTGCGGCAGCCCCTGCCTAAGGTTGCACCCACGCTGCAGGCTCTGCTTGCAGCCGAGGGTGGCCATGGCCCCTCTAGGGGCTGGCTGAGCCCCTGGGCTGCAGCAGCACCCGGGCGTGCAGCCTGCATGGCTGTGCCCAGGCTGTGGGCCATGGGCTGCCAACCCCGGTGGCTAGGGCTGCCCACAGCGGCTGCCGGCTTCCGGGGGCCATGAGGCCAATGAATCAAAAATCAAAAAATTTTAATTTTTAAATTTGAGATTTAATTTTAAATCATGTTTAATAATATGTAATTTAAAATTTTTGAATTTTTTGAAATTACATATTATTACACATGAAATTTAAATTGTTTAAAATTTAAATTTGAAATTTAAATTTTGGGATTTAAATTTTAAATGATTTTTGGGATGAGAAATAAATGGAGAGGTTATGTAAAGATAGATACAAGAAGACGGGACAAAGTTCATGACCCAAAGAATGCTTTGGATGGAATTTTGTAATCCTTATTTTCTTTGTTCTAGGATGGAACCATGACTTGGTTATTTTTTCTGTCAACTATTTTTTTTATATGATATGTCATGGATAGATTAATATGTATTGATGGATGATGTATATGCATATTTGATAACATGTCATATAGTATAGGTGAATGCCGCTTATACTATATTAATCATACATATTTGTCAAAACTTGCATGTTTTTTCAAAATATTTAGTAGGAGAGGGTTTCAAACAAAACTCACGGCCTCCATTGTTGATCCATATATGTGTTAGGAAATGCCCTAAGCATTAGAGACATTTTGATGTATTCATTTTGAACTGGATAATAAAATTATATATAGAGGTTATTCATTACATTGCTATCTGTCCTCGTCTTATTTACATGTTAAAGTAAATGTAAGCAAATATGGCTCACTGACTGCTTGTGTTAAAACTGTTAGAACGTTGCATGCAATGGACTTTTGTATGCAAGAAGACAATGTTCTAAAGTTAGCAGTCTAAACTATGGTCTGTAGTCTATGGGGTTAGACCGAGCATCTAACTCATGTTAAGACTATTATGTTGTCTAAAGCCTTAGAGGGGACGGTTTGTCTTGACTGTCTGGAGCTGGACTCCCAAGTAGAGACATGGATATGTTGCTCGGTGGTGACATATTAGACCGGGACTAAAGCGTGATTGATCTACGTAGTCCACTATGAGTGGATCAATCTGCTTTTGACGTTCATTGTGCAATAACCTTAATCCTGAGTAAATGAACTTCTTCATGTATATGACTTGTGTACTTTGATGTTCCAATGGCTAAAGCATCTCAGAGGTAGTAAGCTTATAGACCGGTTCGTTGAGTGCATGACTTGTATATGATGAAGGGTTTGTTTACAGATATCGGAATCATAGCTCTGAAGAGTTAAAGGTATCCTCTTAAAGGCATTATACTGAATGTGAAAATGGACAAGGCCTTGGGTCGTCTGCTGGGCGGATGACTTCTTATTCACATATAGTGAATAATCATTTTCTTAATTCGATAGTATAATGGAACTTTAAGATAGCCTGATCAGTAGGATTAAACAGACTTTGACCTAAGGTTGATCATGGATATCATATGAGGGTTTTGTATATATGACAAGGTCATTGGATAGTAGCTCGTCACAGGCCTACGTAATACGGTATATAATTGGGAGTTCAGTTTCAGGTTTATAGTGGTGTGACTCTGAAATTAGTGATCATATGATTGAGTTGTTCGGTACAGAATGATGATCATATGGAATCATGAGAGCCCGATTATATATGTCCAATCAGTCCCTCTACTAGCTCCACATAATTCCTTAACGTTTGGCAAATTGATTTATGTATGCTATCGGCTAGTTTATTATGCATGGATGGTGATGACACAGGATTAGGATGGTAGACAAGATTCTCTCCGGTTGGATTCAGATTTTGTTTTGGATAATAGAGTACACAATTATTCGAACTCCAAATAAAGTTACCATGATTTTATTTGAGATTGGATTGGAGTTGTAGAAAATTATCCATGAGAACAAGAATTTGAAACACAACCGTTTTGTGGAATTTGAAATTTGAATTTTGAAATTTGAATTTTGAATTTTGAATTTGAAATTTGAATTTGAAATTCGAATTTGAAATTTGAATTTGAAATTTAAATTTGAAATTTGAAATTTGAAATTTGAAATTTGAATTTGAAATTCGAATTTGAAATTTGAAATTCAAATTTTGAATCACAGTCCAAGTAGGATTCGAATTTGTTGTGGAAAATCCATAAGGTTTGAAATTTGAATTTGAGTTGGATTTGGAGAGGATAATCTTGTTAGAATCCTACTTGAATTTTGAATCTAAATCCCAACAAAAGTGGACGAAATTTTTGAGGATAATCCTCAAGGAAATTTCGGTTTTTTTTTTTTTGTGGATAAGATTCAAGGAAAAAATTCAAGTTTCAATCCCAGTTGAATTTGGATTCTCTCCTCCCTGAAAAGTGGCCGAAAATTTGGAGGATCTCTCCTAGGAAAATTCGGTTATTTTGGATAAGGTTGAGATAAGATTCAAGCTTGAAAATCCTAGTGGAATTTTTGATTCTCCCCTATCCATAATGGCCGAAATCTTTAGGAGATATTCTCCTTGTAATTTTCGGATTTTTTAGGTTGAAAAAGGGAGATAAAATTCTAGTTAAAATCTTGTTTAGATTTGGATTGGATTTATCCTAAGAAAACCGAATTTTTTGTTGAGATTCTCCCTTGGAAAAGTTCAGATTTTTTGGTTATGGATAAGGGAAAATATCTTTTCCTAATCCAATTCAAATTCAGAGAATCACCTCATGCAGGTCTATAAATAGAGGTCCTACACTCTAGTTCTCTTAGACCACAGGCTCTCAGGTGAGCAGGCTTAATGTTGCACAGCTCATCGTGATAATAAAGTTTTTTAGAGATCTAGGTGGTCGGAAGAAGACTAGCAGTGCTAGCATACCGATCGAGGTTCAGAGTGCCCACACACTCAGCCATTCGGGAATTGGAGAATAGTAGAGAAGGCTAGTTGGTTGAAGCCTCCGGTCATTCTCCTCCTGCAAGATTGGCGTCCTTGAGGTATGAGTTTTAATTGTTGTTGGTTTATTGTATATGGCATCATGAGATATTTAACGATCTAAAAAATTTTTATTGTTCCACTGTGTCACTCTGATACGTTTTTACCGATTTATTTTCCTACAATGTGAAAGCATGGTAACACCTCACATCAGTTCTACCCTAACCACACCCCTCGGTAGGTGTTTACCACCGTCGGTATACTAGGTTGGATCTCCTATGTGGAAAACGTGTTCGGGTACGATTCTATTCATGACCACCCCTTAGTGGCTTGATAGGACGTGGATCGGGCTACGTAAACAATGGTTATACACTCAAGACTCGTTTAATTATTAACCTTCTCTAGAAGCTCTGTTAACTAAACTGGTGGCCAAAATAAGCGGTTATTAATATATATCTTAACCTTGGAGGATTTAAGGCAATATATATTAATTGGATGGGGTCCATGTTCCGACTATTTGTCTCATGACCACCCATGGGTGGCTTGGGGTAATAGGTGTTGAGAATTACCATTGCAATGCTATATGTTTTTTCCAAGTTTTATGTAGGAACATACTTGTATGTTTTATTTGCTAAATTATCTATATATTTGCTTGGGCTTTGTAATGATGTCTAGTATAATTTTATTTCAGTTCAAAATGTCACTAATACCCCTCATTTCAATACTTACTGAAAATAAGATGAATGGCGATAATTATAAAGACTGGAAGAGAAATCTGCTAATAGTTCTCAGCTGTGAGAGACATAAGTTCGCGCTGGATGAACCATGCCCACCTTGGCCTAAACTTGACACACCGCTTGAGGAGGTCTCGGTTGCCTATACTCGTTGGAGAGAATCCATGAGATAGCTCGATGCTACATTCTTGCTAGCATGACGAGTGCTTTAAAAAAGCAACATGAGACTTATCAAGTTGCTAGGGAGATCATAGAAAATCGGGAGGACATGTTCGGAGGCCAAGAAAATTGGCTCGACAGTCTGCTATTACCAGCATTATGAACTCTAAGCAAAAGGCAGGTACTCCGGTGAAGGACCATATGATCACTCTAATGGGATTCTTTGCTGAGGCTATCGAGAAAGGTGCTGAGTTAGAATACAACACCTAGATCGAAATGGTGTTTAAAACTCTATCTAAGGATTTTGTGGGGTTTAAGGCCGCATATAATCTAACGACAAGGGAGATAGGACTCACCGAGCTCATGAAGCAACTCCAAGCTTATGAGCGGATGATCAGGGATTGGGATACAGTCCAACCCAAAAGAGAGGCCAGTTTGGCGAAATCTTCCAAATCCTCACAGAAGAGGAAGAGGCCAAATAAGAAGCAAGTGGCTTCTAGTTCTTCTAATCCTCCTGTCTCAGATGGGAAGAAGAAGAACAAGAACAAGAAGCCTAAGGACCCTAAAAGTCCAAATGCTTCCATTGTGGGAATGTAGGTCATTTCAAGAAGGCTTGCTGGGAATTCCTAGCAGCTAAGGGCAAGGAAGGTAAGGAACTTCATTATTTAGAAGCATGTTTGGTGGAAGAATCGAAAGATGCTTCGATCATTGATTCGAACACCACTAATCATGTTTGTGTTTCTATGCGGGGGTTCGTGGAAACGAGAAGTCCACATAGGAGCCTCTCGTTGCGGACCGGAGACGGTAACTTGGTGGTGGCTGAGGCAGTGGGAGGCGTCTATCTTTATTTCGATGAATTTAGGTTTATATTATTGAAAGACTGTTTTTATGTTCCTAATTTTAGGAGGAACCTTATATCGGTAGCTTGTTTAATAAAGGATTCTTATTCAGTTTCTTTTAGTAAAAGAGTTGATATTCGTAAAAATAAGTCTTTTATCTGTTCTGGATGGATGGATGGAAACCTATATTTGATCAAACCAAATATGTACTCATTACTTGATACCGAATTAACAGATAACTCTAAAAGGTTGAAAGTTTCTCACTCTAACAAGGCAGATCTTTGGCATTTAAGACTTGGTCATATTAATCAGGATAGGATTCAAAGGTTGGTGAAAGACGGTCCTCTAGAATCTCTGGAGGAGGTATGTCTTCCTCAGTGTAAGTCTTGTCTTGAGGGTAAGATGATTAAGAGGTCTTTTGGAGCTAGGGTACTAGGGCTCAGGAACTTTTAGAAATTGTGCACACTGGCGTATGTGGCCCCATGAACGTCACTATTAGGAAATGCCCTAAGCATTAGAGACATTTTATGTATTTATTTTGAACTGGATAATAAAATTATAATATAGAGGTTATTCATTACATTGCTATTTGTCCTTGTTCTATTTACATGTTAAAGTAAATGTAAGCAAATATGGCTCACTGACTGCTTGTGTTAAAACTGTTAGAATGTTGCATGCAATGGACTTTTGTATGCGAGAAAACAATGTTCTAAAGTAAGCGGTCTAAACTAAGGTCTGTAGTCGATGGGGTTAGACCGAGCATCTAACTCATGTTAAGACCATTATGTTGTCTAAAGCCATGGTAGGGATGGTTTGCCCTAACAGTCCGGAGCATAGACTCCCAAATAGAGACATAGATATGCTGCTTGGCGGTGACATATTAGATCGGGACTAAAGCGTGATTGTGTGACGTCCCACCCTACGTAGGGTTAAACAACAATCAACTACTGTTGCCAACTGCAATAAACTGTAACCATTTGGGTCATCGGCAACTTGCTTTTAACTTATTCTGATACCACTTATGATGGCTGGTATCTTATTTTTAACATACTTCCTTTAACATGCTTACTTTAACTTCCCATTTGAACGTAAAAATAGGGTGTAATTTTTTTTTCTTTAACTTAAATTTGAAAACTGTATCATTGTAAAATATTTACTAAAGTAAATCTTTTACACCGTCATAACTTGATATACATCATAAAACATCATTTCAACATTCTTTTCATTACTCTTTTAAACAGCTTAGCGGAAGACTCATAGCAGTGTCATAACCTTCGCCCAGTCCCTTGGCACATGCAGATCTCGTTCGTTATCCATCACTTGTCTTGTCGTCATGCAGGATGCTTACTTGCAACATAAACAACTTGTGAGCGACAGGCTTAGTAAGTTCAAACATACATTCATGACATATAACAATTCATACCATATAGTACAAGGTAATTTTGATACCTACTGTAGCCTCGGAACATTACATAATGTATATCATATATTACTTAACATTCATACTTATCACACATAACCTTATAAACATACTTGTACATATCTAAACACGCTTCACATCATAATCCTACTTTCACACTTAGCATTGTAAACCTACTTAATGTACTTTGTACGTACTTAACATCATAAACATACTTTTGTACTTATTATGCTTTAATCTCATGAACATGCTTTCATTCTTGAACCTCGTGAACTTACTGTAACGTCCTGAACATACTGAACATACTTGGCATCATGAACTTGCTTTTATACTTGACATACTTGAAACATCGTAGTCATACTTGAGTATACTTGAACATCATAAACATAGCATACTTAACATATGCTACACATCCTAAACATAACATATATATCATACTTATTATGGTGAAAATACTTTCACATTTAACATAATAAATATACTTGTCATGCTGAAATATATAAAACATCGTAAATGTACTTAAGCATCGTAAATTATACTTACGTATACTTAAATATCCTTAACGTCATAAACATACTTTCATGCATACAAACATTGCATATATGTATCGTTTATTACTTAGACATTCATATTTAAATATAACATGCATATTTATCGTCATATAGAGCATACTTAACATAGTATGATTAACTTATGCATAATAGTTATAACATATCATATTTTTAACACAAACGTTAATTATGTTATACTTGCTTATAACCATGAATAATATATTCACTATAAATAGTAACTTTATAACGTTATGTTAGCTTAACATTAATACTTAAACGTATTTAACATCCTTCATACCATATCTGACAGAACATATATGATACCAATTATGGCATCAGAACATTAACACAACATATATCATACATTACTTTAGATTTCATACTTAACGTATATAATATTTAAAACATACTTATACATACTTTTCATCGTAACCATACTTGACATATTGCACACCGTGAGTACACTTTCATACTTAACATGCTTTAAACATACTTAATATCCTGAACGTACTTGCATTCTTGACATGCTTTAAACATACTTAATATCTTGAACATACTTGCATTCTTGACATGCTTTAAACGTACTTAATATCTTGAACATACTTTCGTGCTATCCTCTACAATTTACATAACATTAGACTTCCAAATCCGGGACGTACCACCATCGGTTTGGGAGCCCTATAATAACTGAACAGAATTTCATGCTTATCATTGTAAACATATCATGATTTAAACGTAGCATACTGAACATAAGCTTAACATCATAAATATAACACACTTGACACACTTGTTATTGTGAAAATACTTTCACATTTAACATCATGAATATACTTATCATACTTAAATACGTAAAACTTTGTAAATATACTTAAGTATCGTAAATATACTTACGTATGCTTAAATATCCTTAACATCAAACATAACATGGATCATTAACATAATAAATAACATGCATTACTTTTGTATTAGTATTCATTATGAATAGTAACTCTGACCATGAATAGAACTGTCGATTGTGAACATCACCGTTGACCGTGAACAGTGACTTGATTGCATCGGTATTCGTAGTATTAGTATATCTTATGCTCGTTTATGGACTGCATATTTTTTTTCTAGAGTCTTTATCTTTCATCACGTTCTGGTTTTTGGGCCCCATGATTGGTCATACCATAATGCGTGCATAACTAAGAGGGACTCTGGGGAGCGACCCACTGGCCAATTCTCTACAGTCTACATAACATCAGACTTTCAAATCTGGGACATACCACCATCGGTTTGGAGTCCTAACAATACCGAATCTAAAAAATCTCCACCTGTATGGGAGGCTGGTACGCCAATACTGATTTAGTTACTGATTTTCTTGTGGTTCTTGACCGGTGGCATTTATGCTGCCTCCTGGGTCTAGAACTCTTTAAATTATTCTGTAGTTTATTCTGTAGTTTTCTTAAGATTTTATTTCTTATGTTAGTGTGCATACAGCACCTGACTACTAAATTTCTATCATCTATATTACATAAGCATACTGAGTAAATTCATGCTGTAGATAGATAAATGTCTGAACTTACAAAATATAACACATAAACATAAACATGTAAAGTCAATTTTCATTTGACTTAGACATAACACATGGTTCATAACATGACTTTTGTAACATTCAAATCATAGTATCTTGGCACTAAAAATGCACATAAAACACATAAACACAACATGTCCATTTATGTGATAGACATGGAAATATTTAAACTTACACGCTGTATATAGAACACATAACACATAAACATGTCAAGTAAGTTCATGCTGTAGACAATTAAATGCCCGAACTTACTGTAAATAACACTTAAACATAAAAGTCAATTCATGTTTGACTTAGACCTAACACATAAACATCCAACGTTTAAAGCTTCAGTCTTATTATTTTGCTGATTCTTGTCTTTTCTTATTGTCTTTCATATGATTCTAACCAGGGGGCATTATCATTGTCTCCATGGTCTGGAACACTTCTCGTGTCTTTCTTTCATTGTGTGTATTTTATTAAATACACCTTTGTGTATATAACAGCTTACATATATACTTTACATTTCATACATAACATATAAACATATTATGTAATTTCATGTAACAGACAATAAAATGTCTGAATTTACTACATCTAACACATAGATATAAACATGTCAATTTATGTTGCAGGCAACTAAATGCTTGAACTTGCAACATATAACACATAAAAACCTATACATGTTGTAGACATACAAATATTTGAAGCTTACCACATATGACACTTAGACATAGTAGTCTATTCATGTTGCAGTCAATTAAATGTTCGAACTTACTGATACTTCTGCTCGTATCCCCTTTCTTGCTTTCTTGGTCCGCAGATGTCCCTTTGTCGCGTCGGTATCGGATTCCTATAACTGAAATAATCACGGTTATTTTCGTTACTTAAATCATACATAAAGCGTAATAAAACATAAAAATTCTAAGTTTTATTTCCCAATCATGACTTAGGAGTCTAATATCCCATTTATAATTTTTCTGCTACCTTTTGATAAAATTACCATTTTGCCCTAAACTTTTGGCAAAAATACCTGTTTGCCCCAAACGGGATTTTTCATCATAACCTTACTTTTCTTTAATTTACAACTTAATTTTGGTCCTTAGAATCTTAATTAAGCAATTCTAAGTCCATTAGGGCCCTTTTCTATTATTCCTGAAATTTTCGATCAAAATGACCGTTTTGCCCCTGACAGGTCTTTGGGCCATATCATTTTCATTTTATTGCTTAGGTTGGATTTTCTAAGCCCAAAAATCATAAAATAATTTTTCTTAAGCCTTTTCAAGCTTTTTCAACCTTAATCACTGAAATGCTCGGGTCACTATTCATCGACCCTCGGGTGGTACTATTCCAACCCTAGGTCGTTAATCCTCTTTTTCGGGCGTAGATCACCTAGGGGGCTCGGGTTTCCATCCCGACCATATTTTTACCCTTCGGTTCCTAAAATACCCCTTTGTGCTATTATTGAAATTTCGACAGCATTTCCGCTTAATTTTTGGGTTTTTGGCGTTTAGGAAACGCCTCGAAACCATCTAACTTAATTCTATTCTACCACGTACTATACCAGAGGCCTATATTTTTACGTAAAAATCTTTATATTTTACACATTTTCTCATTTGACTATTTTTTATACATATAGTCCATTTTTCTTACAATTTCACATGCTAAAATACATAATTAATATATAATCATCCCAAAACAAAAATTTCAAGAATGGAGGTGTGATGTCCCGCCCAACGTAAGGTTAAACAGTACTATTATAGTCAACTACTGTTACCAACTATGATAGATTGTACCCATTTGGGTCGTCGGTAACTTGCTTTTAACTTATTCTGATACCACTTATAATGGTTGGTATCTTATTTTTAACATACTTCATTTAACATGCTTACTTTAACTTCCCATTTGAACGTAAAAATAGGGAGTAATTTTTTTTTTTTTCAAAACTTTAAACTTACAAATCATATCGTGGTAAAACATTTACTAAAGTAAATACATTATCGTAACTTGATATACATCATTTCATCATTCTTTTCATTACTCTTTTAAACAGCTCAGCGGAAGACTCATAGTAGTACTATAACCCTCGCCTAGTCCCCTGACACATGCAGATCTCGTTCGTTATCCATCACTTGTCTTATTGTCATGCAGGTAAGCATCCTGCAACATAAATAACTTGTGAGCGACAGGCTCAGTAAGTTCAAACATACATTCATGACATATAATAATTCATACCATATAGTACAAGGTAATTCTGATACCTACTGTAGTCTTGAAACATTACATGACATATATCGTATCACACATAACCTTATAAACATACTTGTACATATCTGAACACACTTCACATCATAATCCTACTTTCATACTTAGCATTGTAAACCTACTTAATGTACTTTGTACGTACTTAATATCATAAACATACTTTTGTACTTATTATGCTTTAATCTCATGAACATGCTTTCATACTTGAACCTCGTGAACTTACTGTAATGTCGTGAACATACTTAACATACTTGGCATCATGAACTTGCTTTTATACTTGACATACTTAAAACATCGTAGTCATACTTGAGTATACTTGAACATCGTAAACATAGCATACTTAACGTATGCTACACATCCTAAACATAACATATATATCATACTTATTATCGTGAAAATACTTTCACATTTAACATAATAAATATACTTATTATGCTGAAATATATAAAACATCGTAAATGTACTTAAGCATCGTAAATTATACTTACGTATACTTAAATATCCTTAACGTCATAAACATACTTTCATACATACAAACATTGCATACACATATCGTTTATTACTTAGACATTCATATTTAAATATAACATGCATATTTATCATCATATAGAGCATACTTAACATAGTATGATTAACTTACGTTTATTAACTTATGCACAATATTTATAACATATCATATTTTTAACATAAACGTTAGTCATGTTATACTTGCTTATTACCACGAATAATACTATTTACTATAAAAAGTAACTTTATAACGTTATGTTAGCTTAACATTAATACTTAAACGTATTTAACATCCTTCATACCATATTTGACAGAATATATATGATACCAATTATGGCATCAGAACATTAACACAACATATATCATATATTACTTTAGATTTCATACTTAACGTATATAATATTTAAAACATACTTATACATACTTTTCATCATAACCATACTTGACATATTGCACACCGTGAGTACACTTTCATACTTAACATGCTTTAAACATGCTTAATATCTTGAACATACTTGCATTCTTGACATGCTTTAAACGTACTTAATATCTTGAACATACTTGCATTCTTGACATGCTTTAAACGTACTTAATATCTTCAACATACTTTCGTGCTATTCTCTCCAATTTACATAACATTAGACTTCCAAACCTGGGATGTACCACCATCGGTTTGGGAGCCCTATAATAACTGAACAGAATTTCATGCTTATCAATGTAAACATATCATGATTTAAACATAGCATATTGAACATAAGCTTAACATCATAAATATAACATACTTGACACACCTGTTATTATGAAAATACTTTCCCATTTAATATCATGAATATCCTTATCATACTTAAATACGTAAAACTTGGTAAATATACTTAAGCATCATAAATACACTTACGTATGCTTAAATATCATTAACATCAAACATAACATGGATCATAATAAATAACATGCATTACTTTTGTATTACTATACATTATGAATAGTAACTCTGACCATGAACAGTACTGTCGACTGTGAATAGTGACTTTGATTGCATCGGTATTTGTAGTGTTAGTATATATTATGCTCATTTATGGACTGCATATTTTTTTTTTCTTGAGTCTTTATCTTTCATTATGTTCTGGTTTTTGCGCCCCATGATTAGTCGTATCATAATGTGCACATAACTGAGAGGGACTCTAGGGAGCGACCCACTGGCCAATCCTCTACAGTCTACATAACATCAGACTTCCAAACCTGGACATATCACCAGTAGTTTGGAGTCCTAGTAATACTGAATCTGAAAAACCTCCACCTGTGTTGGAGGCCGGTACGCCAATACTGATTTAGTTACTGATTTTCTTGTGGTTCCTGACCGGTGGCATTTATACTGCCTCCTGGGTCTGGAAATCTTTAAATTATTCTATAGTTTATTCTATAGTTTTCTTAAGATTTTATCTCTTATGTTAGTGTGCATACAGCACCTGACTACTAAATTTCTGTCATCTATATCACACAAGCATACTGAGTAAATTCATGCTGTAGTCAGATAAATGTCTGAACTTGCAAAATATAACACATAAACTTAAACATGTCAAGTCAATTTTTATTTGACTTAGACGTAACGCATGGTTCATAACATGACTTTCGTAACATTCAAATCATAGTATCTTAGCACTAAAACTGCACATAAAACACATAAACATGACCAGTCCATTTATGTGGCTGATATGGAAATATTTAAACTTACATGCTGCATATAGAACACATAACACATAAACATATCAAGTAAGTTCATGTTGCAGACAATTAAAAGCCCGAACTTACTGTAAATAACATTTAAACATAAAATTCAATTCATGTTTGAATTAGACCTAACACATAAACATCCAACATTTAAAGCTTCAGTCTTATTATTTTGCTGATTCTTGTCTTTTCTTATTGTCTTTCATATGATTCCGACCAGGGGGCATTATCATTGTCTCCATGGTCTGGAACACTTCTCATGTTATATGTGTTGTGTTATTATCATTGTCTTTTCTTATTGCCTTTCATTGTGTGTATTTTATTAAATACACCTTTGTGCATATAACACCTTACATATATACTTTACATTGCATACATAACACATAAACATATTACATAATTTCATGTAACAGACAATAAAATGTCTGAATTTACTACATATAACACATAGATATAAACATGTCAATTTATGTTGCAGTCGACTAAATGCTTGAACTTACAACGTATAACACATAAAAATCTATACATGTTGCAGACATAGAATATTTAAAGCTTACCACATATGACACTTAGGTATAATAGTCTATTCATATTGCAGTCAATTAAATGTTCGAACTTACTGATACTTCTGCTCGTATCTCCTTTCGTACTTCCTTGGTCTGCAAACGTCCCTTTATCGCGTCTGTATCAGATTCCTATAACCGAAATAATCACGGTTATTTTCGTTACTTAAATCATACACAAAGCTTAATAAAACGTAAAAATTCTACGTTTCATTTCCCAATCATGAATTAGGGGTCTAATATCCCATTTATAATTTTTCTACTAGCTTTTGACAAAATTACCATTTTACCCTGAACTTTTGGCAAAATTACCATTTTACCCCTAACGGGATTTTTCATCATAACCTTACTTTTCTTTGATTTACAACTTAATTCTGGTCCTTAGAATCTTAATTAAGTCATTCTAAGTCCATTACGGCCCTTTTCTATCATTCTTGAAATTTTCGGTCAAAATGACCGTTTTGCCCCTAACAGGTCTTTGGGCCATATCATTTTCATTTTATTGCTTGGGCTGGAATTTCTAAACTCAAAAATTATAAAATCATTTTTCTTAAGCCTTTTAGAGCTTTTTCAACCTCAATTGCCAAAATGCTCGGGTCATTATTCACCGATCCTCGGATAGTACTATTCCGACCCTAGGTCATTAATCCTCTTTTTCGGGCCTAGATCCCTGAGAGAGCTCGAGTTTCCATCCCAATCATATTTTTACCCTTCGATTCCTAAAATACCCCTTTGTGTCGTTTTTGAAATTTCGACAGCATTTCCGCTTAAATTTTGGGTTCCCGGCATTTAAGAAACGCCTCGAAACCATCTAACCTAGTTCTATTCTACCACGTACTATACCAGAGGCCTATACTTTTACATAAAATTCAACTTTTATGTAAAAATCTTTACATTTTTCACATTTTCTTATTTGACTATTTTTCGTACACATAGTCCATTTTTCTTACAATTTTACATGTAAAAGTACATAATTAATACATAATCATTCCAAAACATAAATTTAGGAATGAAGGACCGAAATCATCCCATCGGCGATCGAACGAAATGTTCAGTCTCGTGTGCACAAACTTTTTTTCTCTGTTCTTCACTTTTGAAATTTCATCTTGCAATTCCAACACCGCGGACGTGTCCGGAATGTCGAAAATAGGCCAACAAGTCATTCTTTAATTTTTAGGGTCCGGTCGCCATTGACCGACATTGACCGATAGTGGTTTAGGCCAAGCTTGGTTCCAAAATGTAGATCTCGACGAGAGGAACCCATTAGTGGTGTCAATTTCACCAATCGAGCCTCCTATCATTGAAAATCAAGCCTTGAAAGGGCGACGGTGGCGGCGATGTCCGTTCTCTACCATGCCGGTGTCAATTCGTGAAATTGACTTGGGACTTTGACATTTCGGCCTATTCTGAACCTTTCTGGCTGAGCGGTGTCGCTCACCTCCACCGGAAACAGTGACTTCCAAGGCTGCGACACGGCGGCGACAGCGAGGGCTTGGACCGTGCGATCCAGTGGCTGTTGAGGTGAAATGAGCTATGGGTTTTGTTCTCCTCTTCACCACAAAACTTTTGGGACTGGAATCACCTTGATCGGAGGTCAGACTACGGAAAAATGGCCGTTAGAATTTTTTGGCAGCTGGCGGCTTCAGGCGGCGCGTGCAGGCTCCTCCGGCGGCCGTTCCATCGTGTCGACCCACCATTGGACTCAGCTTGGCGAGAGCTTTCCAACGGTGCTGGTGGTGTCGAAAATGGATACTGTTTCCAGTAGTTGGTTACTGTTCATTCGTGGGGGTGTAGGAGAAAAGAGACAGAGGAAAAATATGGGAGACTGTTTGGCAATTTCTGATTTCCCCCCTTTTTATACTTTTTTTTTTGTCCAAAATTTCAACATGAGCTATCCTGACTAATTTGGGGATGCTGAATCCAAATATATCAGTTTTATTTCCATTCGACGTGTGACGTCCCGTGCCCTCAATGGCCTGGACCATCACTAAAAACTAACTTACTTGCTTTTCTTACACTTTCTAGCAATTTATACTTAGCTAGATATCATAAAATTAGGGATATTTTTTTTTACATGTACGTATTTACTGTATACATACGTATACCGATTACTATTCAAAAATACTATTTAGTGATTACTATTCAAAATACAGTTTATGGTTACTATTCAAACATATTGTCCGACAATTAATATTCAAAGTACTATTTAACCATTACTATTTAAAATACTGATACTCAAATTTGTGGAAGATAAACTAGCGGTGTCTCTATAACCTTGCCCTCACATCCGCCTCCGCCGCCACCATCGCCCATTGGGATTTAAGCCGTAGGACGCTTACCTACAGCATGAACACACTACGTGAGCTTTACGCCCAGTAAGTACAACATGTTTACGGTAAAACATGTTTAAACATAGTACATACTTAAAAACATATAAGCAGTCATATATTACATATACCACTTTAACATATCACATATCACATATCACATATCATATCAATGATTATAAAACTTCACATAACATGAGCATCGCAGAAACATCGTGTACTAAATGCATCTAGAAGCATAATGAACTATAACTAATGCATGATCCAGTTATGTTTATTTATGCTTCAACTTCTCTTTTCTTTTCTTGTCTATTTAGGGCCCATGTGTCAGTACCGTGCATGCACAGACCATCAGTAACACCCGTGGTAAAATAGCCAGAGAGCCATCAACGGATGCTCAACTTTCTACTTTAACTTAAAACCCCTTCATTTGAAAGGGCCGGGATGACACGCGTGCTACTTTCCATCTTGTTTATCTTTTCTAGCCATATGCTTCTCTAAGCTGTCCCAAATCCTATGTGGTAGGGACGTATGACATCTAACTTGCTTTTTCATCAATCTACTTGATTGTGAAACTACATGCTCTTAAACATGAGGTGCAACATCGTATGCATGGCATACATATTTTAAGATAATGTAAAATATCATTTAAAAGCATTTTCGTTCATGCCATAGGTGGAGTTGTACTTACATAATTGCAAGCAACTTGAAATCACGCCTTTATCAATTCACAGGTTACCACCTGTCACCAATAACATTTCTCATTAATACTCTTGTTGAGTCACTATTAACGTTAGTGACTATAACTTGCGTTTTTATGGGGTACCGAGACTTGTCGGTACCCTATTGGCCTATTATGGGGATTTGGTGTCTAATTTGTATCGTGTTCGATCAATCATCTACTTGATAGATTAATCATCATTCCTCACTGTATTGTTTGAAACGCGGCCCTTGACTGGTTCACTGCTCAGTCAACTGATCGATTAACTTGCGTGTTGGTAACTAAGTAGTCTACCGAGTTACTATACGTGAACTTAGTGTAGTAACCGACCGGGTTACTTCGCTTATTAGGGTGTGGTAGCCTACCGGGCTACTAAGGCTTGTTTGGTGTAATGGCCCACCGGGCCACTATGGCTTGTTTGGGGTAGTAGCCGATCGGGCTTGTTTGGTGTGGTAGCCTACCGGGCTACACACACTATTTTATTTTGAACAAAATTCCTTATTTCGAAACCGCCCCCTTATCACCCCTTTGGAAGGTGGGGGACGTTGTTATGAAAATCTTGTTCATATTTTTAAGGTGTTAAAAACATATTTTTATTTTGAAGTGTATAAATTATATTTTTAAAGCTTGCATTTTAAAGGTGGTTTCGAACCACTTTTGAAAGCTATTTTGAAACTTGGTCTAAACGACTTTATTTGTGATTTTGTCAAACATTAAATTTTCATCTTCAACAAGATGAACAAATCTCGTGTTCATCTCGGAGCCTATATCTAACTCTAACAGCTCCTAATTTCATTAAACCCGTGGGCTTGGTGCCCAGTTTTTTGTAAAAAATCCCAGTTTTACATCTCTGTAAAAATGGCTCAGTTTGAGGCCTAAAACGCCCAAATTTTTGACACACGTGGGTGGTTCTCAAGGTCTAGACGAGATCTACAACTTTCGTGTTGAGTCTGAGAATCGGTTCGGACTCTAAGGAGTCCATTTCTAGCAAAACCTGAGACTAAACACTAGGTTCAGATTTTGCTCCCAGTTTTGGACACCGAATGAAAAACACTCTAAAAACCTATCTTAGGTTTGTTTTTGGCCGAGGCCTATGTAAAAATGACCGTATCGAAATTTCCTTAAAACATCATATTTTACAAAATCCCAAATTCGGAAACTAAGGGGGTCGAAATGGCCAAAATCCGTGGCCTCTCCCTAAGGACAGATTTGTGTCCAGCCACTAAAACGTTCATGCTCTCATTCGCACATAACCATCCATAAAAAAATAACATAAACACAACCATAACTACATGAACTTAAAAATGATAATCTAAGGGCTTAACATAAACTTATTACAAACCATTTGCATAAATAAATACACATAATGGCCTTAATCAAAACCTAAAAAAAACTAACACAAGATAAGGCTTTCAGTTTACCTTTGTGCCTTGAACCAAGCACGGTTTCAACTAGGCTTGAGGAACCAAAAATGGTCATGGGAATCCAAGAGAATGGGGTCTGATTTTCCTAGAACAAATACCAAAAATTTCTCTTAAAAATAAATCAAAACAGAAACTAAAAGCTACAAGGATCGGTTTTTGATGACTTACCCTTGGTGCCTTAGAATGACTTGGATTCGGATCCTCCTAGCACAAGCTTGTGAGGTTTGATTTTTGGTAAGTTGTGGTATGATATAAAGCTTGAAAAATTGAGGGTTTGGGAGGCTCAAGGGGTTCGGCTGCAGCTAGGAGAAGAAGGGGAATGAAAAGTGTTTTGGAAGCCAAAAAGAAAGGAAACAAATCACTTGTGTAAAGGGTGCCTTTTATAGGCAAAATTGATTAACTCACTTAGACTTAATCCTACTTAATTGTCTACCAAATTAGCCAAATCTTGGGACAAATTTGCTGCCCAATTTCAAACCAAGTGGGCGTGGGCTGCTCCTTGGAAGGAGGAAGGAATTAAACAAATATTGTTGACTACTTTTTCAAAAACCCTTGAATAAAATATTCAAGTGTGTCATGGCTAGGGAGATTATTTTAATGGCCAACTTTTGGGCTATGTGTGCAGTAGATTACAGCTACTTTTGCAGCTAAGGGGCACAGAAATTTAAGGCCAAATTTTATTTGTGTTGGTTTCTCATCGCAGTTTAATTTTATACTGCGGTGTTCGATCATTTCTCGGCAGTGTTCCAATTTTCATCTGAAAATTGGTTTTCTAAATCTGATTTTTGTACTATTTCCTGATTGTTTTCTATTGGCTAAGAGCCCATTATCAGTCTAAATTACTGTTCATGTCCTATACTGTGGTTATGTATACACTGTATTATCCTTTTGCACGTAAACCAAGGCATTCCCAGGTGAAATTTCAGACACAGTCTTTCTTGACTAATTTGGACGTACAGATTCCATTTTTATCAGTTTTACATCCATCGAAGGTCATCTAGATCAGTTTTCGGGGTCTGTGTAACCCCACCTCGAAAAACATGTCAGGTGCCCAATTGATTAATTTGGGCGTTCTGAGCCCAAATATATCAGTTTCAGGGCGAGTAAAGGTCGTCTTGACCCTCATCCTGATACTGCATATCTCTCAAACTAGAAATCTTGTTTTGTGCTCAATCGACCAGATCGAGTCTACTAACCGTTCGTGGATCAGCTTTAGGTCAAATTAGGGCCGTCTTAGCCAATAACTTGACACTACGTTTCTCTCTATTCATCATCCATCGTTTTTTACTTAACTGACTAGTCTGAGTGCTCCGACTCTGATTTTGTCAGTCTCTAGATGAGAAGAGGTCATCCGAACCATTTTCTTGATATCGTACCCTTGCTAGGGCTATCTCTTACTATTGTGCTCAGATGTCCGGTCCGAGCGTTCAGGTGATCTATTTACCAATCTTGTGTCAAGAAATGGTCGTCCAGACCAGTTTCCCGATACTGCATGTCTCATTCATTTATACGCATAATAGGGTGGACCGGGTTCGCTGTCGATCACCCCTTTCACTACATGAATAGTACTTAAACAGTACCGTATCTGTTTAGTCTATTCAATAGGGAAATATACTATATTTTTCAACTTAATTACTCATTGCATAGTAATTAGGTTTCATGCAATTTGAGGGTCTGTGTAACGGCTTTCTGCTCATTACACGGCCTTTAACACGAGCGTGTATACACCGGACACGAGCGTGTACTAGCTGAAGTTTTTCAACACGGCCATGTTTCAAAACATGGCCTTTTACACGTTCATTAACCCGAGGGGTACACGGCCGTGTTCTTGACCGTGTCTCTATACACGGCCATGTTCAGTTACACAGCTTCACACACGTTCACAAGCCGAGTGGTACACGGCCTCTTACACGGTCGTGTACCTGACCGTGTTCTACTACATGGCCATGTATACTTACACGGCTACACACACTTACACAGTCTGAGTGGTACATGGCCGTGTACTTTAAAAATTGCACTAAAATGCATTAAATTATTCTTCAATTTCTCATTAAATTGAAAATTAAAGTACATGATTGGGGCGGTCTTTATAATCTACCCCTCTTACAAAAATTTTCGTCCTTGAAAATTAGAATAAATCCGAGAAGTCTCTTTTCATATCCTCTTCCTGTTCCCAGGTAGCTTCTTCGAGGTTATGATTTCGCCATAATACTTTAACAAGCGGAATCAATTTATTCCTAAGAACCTTATTTTCCCTAGCTAAAATCTGCACGGGTCTTTCTTCATAGGTTAGATATGCATGTACTTCAACTTTCTCTTGGCTTAGTATGTGGGAACTATCCGGCACGTACTTTTTCAATATCGAGACGTGGAAAACATTGTGTACGGAAGCTAGTTCGGGAGGAAGCGCTAATCGATAGGCTACCTTCTCGACCTTTTCAAGGATCTCGAAAGGTCCTATATATCTAGGACTGAGCTTCCCTTTCTTCCCAAAGTGCATCACCCCTTTCATGGGTGCCACCTTGAGGAAAACTGAGTCTCCTTCTTGAAATTTGAGAGGTCTTCGTCGTCTATACATATAACTCTTCTGGCGGCTATGTGCTACATCCAGTCTCTCTCGTATAAGCTTCACAGCTTTTGTTGTATCCTTGACGAAGTCGGTGCTGGTGAGCTGTTTTTCTTCGGTCTCGTGCCAATGAATCGGAGATCGGCATCTTTTTCCATAAAGTGCCTCGTACGGAGCCATCCCAATTGAGGCATGATAGCTATTATTGTACGAGAACTCTATCAATGGCAGCTTTTGATCCCAATTCCCCTTGAAGTCTAAGGCACACGCTCTCAACATATCTTCTAACGTTTCTATAGTCCTCTCAGACTGACCATCAGTCTGAGGATGGAAAGCAGTGCTGAACTTCAATTTGGTTCCCATTGCAGCTTGAACGCTCTGCTAAAACCTTAAAGTGAAGCGTCCATCATGATCTGAGATTATCAATCTAGGTACTCCGTGCAGTCTTACTACTTAAGCAACGTACATTTCTGCTAACCTCTCTACCGAGTAGCTCAACTTCATGGCTAAAAATCGAGCTGACTTCGTTAGTCGATCCACAATTACGTAGATGGCATCGTTCCCGCTTGAGGTCCTAGGCAATCCGACCATGAAATCTATGGTAATTTGCTCCTATTTCCACTCTGGTAGCTCGATCTTCTGCAGCTCTCCTCCCAATCGCTGATGTTCTGCTTTAATTTTCTGGTAGGCGAGCCACCTTGCTACGAACTCGGTGACGTCATTCTTCATGTTTGGCCACCAAAAACTTCCTTTCAAGTCCTAGTACATCTTATTTGCTCCTGGATGTATCGAGTATGGCGTGTCATAAGCTTCTGACAGGATCTGCTTCTTGAGTTCTTCATCCTTTAGGACACACACTCTATCTCTGAAATAGAGTATGCCATCCTTAGAGACCCGAAACTCTGAATTCTGGTCCTCCATTGCCTCCCTTTTGAGCTTATGTAGGGACGAATCGAGGTCCTAGCCAGCCTTGATTTCCTCTATGAGTGTTGAATGAAGGGTCATTTCAGACAGCCTTCCTATTAACATCTCAATCTCGCTGCTCCGTAGCTCCTTTTGCAGTGCTTTCGGCAGGGCCTAGATGGTCATAAGCGTCAAAGAGTGAATCCTGCTCAACACATCAGCCACCTTATTGGCTTTTCCTTGGTGATATAGGATTCCACAGTCATAATCCTTCACCACCTCCAGCCATCTTCATTGCCTCATATTAAGCTCCTTCTGCGTGAAAATGTATTTGAGGCTCTGGTGGTCCGTGTAGATCTCGCACTTGATGCCATATAGGTAATCTCTCCATATTTTGAGCGCAAAGACCACCGCTGCAAGCTCCAAGTCGTGCGTTGGGTAGTTCCTTTCGTGGTTCTTGAGTTGTCGTGAGGCGTATGCGACTACCCTACCACCTTGCATTAACACGGGTCCTAGTCTGGTCTTGGACACATCGCTGTAAATTACAAAATTCCCTTGTTCAGCATCTGGTATGGTCAGGATTAGAGTGCTCGTGAGTTAGCTTTTTAGCTCCTGAAAGCTCTTTTCGCACTTGTCAGACCACTCGTACTTCTTTTCCTTCTTGGTTAGCGTCGTGAGTGGTGTAGCTAGCTTCGAGAATCCTTCCACAAAGCGTCGGTAGTATCCCGCTAAACCTAAGAAGCTGCAGATTTTTGTTACATTTTTCGGAGTCGGCCAATTGCTAACTACTTCCACCTTTATTGGGTCCATGGAAACTCCCTCATGGGAGACGACGTGACCAAGAAAATGAACCTTCTCCAGCCAAAATTCGCACTTAGAGAATTTGACATATAGTTGATGCTCCTTAAGCTTGAGTAGGACGGCTCTCAAATGCTCCGCATGCGCTTCCTTTGACTTAGAGTATATAAGTATGTCATCAATAAACACAATGACAAACTTGTCTAGGAACTCCTTGAATGCTCGGTTCATCAGATCCATGAAAGCGGCGGGTGCGTTTGTCAGCCTGAATGACATAACGAGGAACTCGTAATGTCCATATCGTGTTCGGAATGCCATCTTGGTGATGTCTGCATTTCAGATTTGCAATTGGTGGTACCCAGAACGTAGATCGATCTTGGAAAATACGGCAGTGCCTCGTAACTGGTCGAACAAATCATCGATCTGTGGCAACGGATACTTGTTCTTGATCGTGATCTTGTTCAGCTCCCGATAGTCTATGCACCTTCGCAACGTTCCATCTTTCTTCTTCACAAATAAGACCCGTGCTCCCCACGGTGAGCAGCTCTGTCGAATGAAACCATTGTCCGTTAGCTCCTTCAACTGAGTTTGAAGCTCCTTCAATTTTGTCGGGGCCGTTCTGTAGGGGGCCTTAGATACGGGTGCCAATCCTGGTAACAGTTCGATTTCAAACGATATCTCCCGCTCCGACGGAAGTCCTGAAAGATCTTCGAGGAATACTTCCGTGAATTCCTTTACTACTGGTACGTTGTCTGGTCTGGTTTTCGCTTCCTGGGTCGTATCCATTATGTGTACAAGAAAACTAGTGCATCCACTAGATAGTAGCTGGTGAGCCTTCATTGCTGATATCATCGTCTTTGGTTGCTTTGACGATAAGCCCTTGTAGACAAATTTTTCGTGTCTGCTTGAGTAGAAGGTCACTTCCCGTCTCTGGCAGTCTATAACGGCATGGTACTTGGCGAGGAAATCCATTCCTATAATCACGTCGTAGTCGCACATCTCGATGATGATTAGGTCCACGCTCAACTCATGCCCGCTGATAGCTATTAGTACATGACGTATCCAATAGCTAGACAACAAAACTTCCCTAGAGGGAAGGGCAATTTGAAAAGTCCGTTTCATATTATCTAAGTTCTTGCCTAACCTCCTAGCAAATTTTGATGATGCAAAAGAATGCGTAGCGCTGGAATCAAACAGAACTAGTGTAGTAGAGTTGGCGACAGAAAGCTGACCTGTCATCACAGTCGAGGTTCCGTCCTCTGCATCCTTGTGAGTAAAGGCATAAATCCTCCCCTGCAGCTCTGGAGCTTCCAATCTGCCTTGGTTGATCAGTGGGCCTTCAATCCTTCCTTGGGCGGCGTGCAGCTGTCTACTAGTAAGGCGAGTTTTGCAATAACCGAGAAATTTTACTGTTCTCTTAATATGGTAAATTGCATGTACATGATGAATTTCACGATTAAAAATGTGAAATGTATGATTAATATTGTGTAGAACGAGACAAAATGTTCTAACGATATTACAAATTAAGAATTTGGTGATGTAAAAGCATGCCGAATTGAGCTGGGGAAAAACAGTGCACTTTAAACCCTAGTAGGTGACTCATGGTAAGTTGAGTGCACAAAAAGATAAAATACTGATAGTAGTGATTTTAGACGTGAGTGCGTGTGTGTTACACACAGTATCAAGAAGTTGTTTTAGATGACCTCTTCTTGACCTAAAATTAATATATTTAGATTCAGCATGCTCAAATTAGTCAATTGAGCATGAAAAGTAATATTTGACCCGGAGATATGCAGTATCAAGAAATTGGTCAAGATGACATTTTCTTGATATAAAACTGATATATTTGGAATTAGAATGCTCTAATTAGTCAATTGAGCACAAAACAGAAATTTTGATGGGGAAATGTACAGTACCGGAAACTGACCGAGATGAACTCGGATGACGACGAAACTGATATATTTGGATTCAGGACGTCCAAATTAGTTAGGATAGCTCATATTGAAATTTTAGACAAAAAGGGTATAAAAGGTCGAAATTACAGAAAATGCACCATATTTTCATTATCTAGATTTTTCTCCCCACACATATACCGTCGGTGAAAAGTAACCAACCACCAGAAACGGTGTTCGTTTTTGACACCGCCAGTCTCGTTGGAAAGCTCTCGATGAGCTGAGTCCTACGGTGTGCTGAATCGACGGAACCAACGCCGGAGAACACCGCACGCGCCACCCGAAGCCGCCGATGGCTGAAAATTTCAAACGACCGTATCTCCGCCGCCCGACCTCCGATCGACACGATTCCAGTCCCAAAAGTTTCATGGTGAAGAGGAGAACAAAACCCATAGCTCATTTCACCTCAACAGCCGCCTGATTACACCACCCAACATCGCGACGTCGCCGCCATGAAGCCACCGTGAAACTCGCCGTTTCCAGCTGAGTTGAGGGACGCTGGGGGTACAAAAATGATCAGATTTCAATGGGGAGCAAAAGTCCTCAAACAATTTCAGACAACAACCCTGGCACAGCGGAGATTCAACACCGCTGCCGTGGGTCAAGTTTTTGAGGTCGATTGTCGACGATTGGAGCCTCCAATGGTGAAATTGACACCACCAATGGACTCCTCTTGTCGAGATCTTCAAGGTGGATGCCTCCATTGTTTGTGCCACCACCGTTCACCGCCGATCAACGCCGGTCAACGCGATCAACGCCGATCAACGACGACCCAGGGGTGGAAAAATGAAGAATGGCCCGTTGGCCTATTTTCGACGTTCTGGACACATCTGCGGCATCAGAATTGCCAACCGAGATTTTGAACATGAAGAACAGAGATAAAAAGTTTGCATGGTCGAGACCGAATGGTTCGTCCGATCGTCGACGGGATGATTTCGGTAGCGATTTCGTTTCCCTTCATTCCTTATTTATGTATTGGAATGATTTATATGTAATTCGTATTCAAATTGTAAAAAGAAAAGAAAAAAAAAGAGTAAAATGAATGAAATGTCAGAAAAAGAAAATGTATGGGAAATGTGAAAATTTTTACGTAAGAAGTTGAGTTTTACATAAAAATTAGGCCTCTGGTATAGTACGGGGTAGAATAACATAGGTTAGATGGTTTTGAGGCATTTCCTAAATGCCGGAGACCTAGAAATTTAGCGGAAATGCTGCCGAAATTTTGAAAATGGCACTAAGGGCATTTCGGTGAAAAACGAGAGGCAAATTGTGTTCGGTAATGGAAACCGAGACCCCTCGATGAATTAAGCTCGGAAAATGAGAAAATGAACTTTTGACGAATAGTAAACCATCCCTCCGAAGTTGTGAAAATGTAAGAGAACAGGAAAACTAATGTCAAGGGTATTTTAAGAAACGAAAGGTAAATTTGAGGTCGGGATGAAAACCCGAGCCCACTCGGTGTCTAAGGCTCAAGATTAGCATAACAAACATTTCAGGAGTAGTGAAATACCCATTTAAGGCTTCGAAACGTGAGAAAAACGAGAAATGACCCTAGGTGTCGGAATAGTACCACTCGAGGGTCGGATGACCAATAGTCGTCTTTGGAACAAAAATGGATGCTGTAAAAGTGTGTAAAAGCTTAAGAAATATTATTTTATGATATTTGGGCTTAGAAAATCCTGTTAAAAGCCACAGTGAGCATATGACGGTCCCGAGATTTGTCAGGGGCAAAATGGTCATTTTGACCAAAAATTTCTGAAAGGCTCGGAAAAGACCGTGAATGCCTAAGGATAGTTAAAATGAAATTATAAAAGTTAAATTTGGGTATTAAACCAACAAAACGTAGGTTTACGATGAGAAATCAAATCAGGGGTAAAATGGTAATTTTGCCAAAAGTTAGTGTAAAAGTGGAAAATGGGATTTTAGATTCCTAAGATCATTTACGGGAAATAAAACATAGAATTTTTACATTTTACTAAATTTTGAATATGAAATAAAGATTTAAATTAACCGTGGTTATTCCGGTTATAAGAACCCCCGATCCAGACGTGGCAAAGGAACGTCTGCGGAGCTGGGGAAGGAAATGCTAGCGAAAGTATCTATAAGATCAAGCATTCATTTGTCTGCTCATGAACATTCTGATGTTGTTCATTATATGAATGAATTGATCTGTTATGTCTAGGTTTATGTGCTATATGTATGTTTCATAGCGCGATGCTATGATAAATGTTTGGTAAGCTCAGATATTTACATGTCTGCAGCATGAATTACTATTTGGTTGATTTAAGTACTTTTCGTACAAACGTGTAAAATCCTACGGGCAATAGGGGTGTAGTTAAACTAACTCACATAATGAAATGAGAAATTAAAAAGTGTATAAATAATACACTATGGAGAAGTACTAGGGCACTATAGTGTGGTTAATTAAAAACACACATAAAGAAATAAATGTAAAGACCTACGGGTAATAAGGGTTCTACCGTGGGACGATTCATATGAATGTCACTGGTGGGAAACTATAAGAAAGATGGTAATGAAATCACTAAGGCATACCGCCCCTCCAACATAGTGGTGGAGGTTTTTCTTAGATCCTACGAGGATATCAAGGCTGTGGAGGTTGATGTTCTAAGGTCGCTCCCTAGACCCTCTCAGTAAGCGCACTAATAATCATCGGTACTGTCATAAACAGAGCTCTAAACTAGAAATCAAATAGAGAATGAACAATCAATAAAATGATAAAAATCATAACTGAGCATAACCGAAGTAAGCTACGTATAGTGATTTCGGTTAGGGTTTGTGAATAGTAACCGGTTAGGCTGATGTGAATAGTATCCGGTTATAGTAATGTGAATAGTTACCCATTTGGGTAAAGTGAATAGTAACCAGTTAGGGTAATTATTACTATTCATCAGTCAAAGGTCAAAGTTATTATTCATGGTGAATAGTACTATTCAGCATGAATAGTACTATTTATAGAAAATTGAGTTTTCAATGTTTTTGAATCCGTATGATTCTTACTAAGCATATTTGAACTTAGTGAGCTTGTTAGCTCACCAGTTTGTTTATGTTGCAGGTATTGAACCTGTAAGTCAAAATATTGGCTATGGATGACGGCGGGAGTTGCGTGTGCCAAAGGGATAGGGAATCCACTGTGGATATGGTCCTACTACAAGTTTTCCGCTGAGCGTTTAAAGAGGAGATTTGAAGAAGGAAAAGACATGTATTGCAAAAAGATTTGAATTATGTATTATGTATAAAGTATGTTTGTACTTTTAAAAGTGACAAATATAGTTCAGTTTAATTACGTTATGTTTACAAACAAGAAAAAATATTTAAGGAAAAAAAAAGATTCCAAATTTCACAAAGGGTTTAAAGGAAAGAAAAGAATTTAGGCGACTCGACGAAGTTCACGAGCTATTTTAGTCGGATATGGAGCTTGATTGTAAAAGTTTCGGTAGACCGAGGTCGGGGGTGCCACAGGTGGTATCAGAGCGAGCTTGACCATATCCCTCTTGGCACGAGACGCAACCTGCTCATCTATCCAAGTAAGTTAGCCTTGTTTTGAATTAGTAGTTTATTTATAGGAAAATAAATGACTTAGATGAAATGAGATGACGAGATCAATGAATGTGGTCTCACGATTGTATAGTGCTAGTGGACTGCCACGATACGGCTATACAGAGTTCGAGATAGAGAATTACCATGATTATGATCGTACAGTAAAAGAGAATAAACAAGGAAGGCTGCTCAGAGAAGAAATGAAGATTGTAATCAAGTTATATAGAACTCCAATGTCAGCTGCCCACAAAGTTTTGAGTGGCGAACAGTCCTTCAAAATTTCATAAGAAGGCAGGATTGGTGTTATGCCATTGAAATGATTTTTCGACTGTGCGCCATTGGTCGAGAAGATGGGTCTTGTTGGTTGTTGACCATGCTTTTCAGGGAGATACTCTCGTGTGTATTGGGATTCTTGTGACCAAGAGTAGTGCTTAATTGGACCAAGTTTCGCCATGCCACGATTGAGTAAATCTTCTCTCGGAAAGAGTCTAACATCTGTCCCAATTCCTCAAGGGCAAACAGGGTGTCACTTCTAACGTCACCTAAGTTCCTTAAAGTTGCAAACATACGGGAATTAGTTCATCGGACTGAGAAACTACAGTCGATGTCCGATGACATAGTTCTAATGTATGTTGTGTGCTTCAAGGAACTGATAAATCCCCTCCAATTTACGTGGAATTCATGACGGAACGAAAGTCGAGATGAGCATAGATCAAGAAATGTCTATAGGTGAACGATCTAGCTAAAGAAGAAGATCTATAAAAGTTTCTTGTAGACGAGGAAAATTAGATGTATTAGGCTATATATTTATATATCCTTTATGTTATATTGAAATGTTATGTAATGACATGTGTATGTAGTGACATGTGTGTGATGAATTGTTAGGAACTGTCAAAATGTGTTGATATAATATAATAAGTTTTGTTGTTTTGTCTTATATGAAAAGGCATAATATACGATAAATGGGCCATGTGCATTTATTGTGCTAGAAATGGTTCGGATGAAGAGAAAGAAAATCTGAAGGAATTTCCCTCTGAAATCGGATCGATAGAATGACTAAAATGTAGAGTGGTACAAATGTGTATATATGTAAACTCAATGTAGTACATTACCACTGTTCCTGAAAGGATATAGGAACTATGATCAATAGTAAATTAAGAGCTATTATATAAGCGATTCCGTGGAATAAAACTTCAAGAGTTTGAGGGCTCTATATGTAGGAAAATAAATCGGTGAAAACGTATCAGAGTGGTACAGCGGAACAATAAAAATTTTTCAGATCGTTAAATATCTCATGATGCCATATGTAATAAACCAACAACAATTAAAACTCATACCTCAAGGACGCCAATCTTGCAAGAGGAGAACTACTAGAGGGCTTCAACCAACTAGCCTTCTCTACTATTCTCCAATTCCCGAATGGCTGAGTGTGTGGGCACTCTGAACCTCGATCGGTATGCTAGCATTGCTAGTCTTCTTTCGACCACCCAGATCTCTAAAGAACTTATCGTCACGGTGGACTGTGCAACAATAAGCCTGCTCACCTGAGAGTCTGTGGTCTAAGAGAACTGGAGTGGCAGGACCTCTATTTATAGACCTGCATGAGGTAATTCTCTGAATTCGAATTGGATTAGGAGAAGATATTCTCCCTTATCCACAAGCACAAAATCTAAATTTTCCAAGGGAAAATCCCAACAATAAAATTCGGCCACTTTAGGATAAATCCAATCCAAATCTAAACAAGATCTTAACTAGAATTTTATCTCCCTTTTTCAACCAAAAAAATCCGAAAATTCTAAGGAGAAAAACTCCACAAAAATTCGGCCACTTTTGGATAAGGGAGAATCAAAATTACACTAGGATTTTCAAGCTTGAATCTTATCTCATCCTTGTCCAAAATAACCAAAAATCTCCTAGGAGATTCACTCCTAAATTTCGGCCATTATCTGGGAGAGAGAATCCAAATTCAACTGGGATTGAAACTTGAATTTTTCCTTGAATCTTATCCACAAAAATCCGAAAATCAATTGAGGATAATCCTCAAAATTTTCGTCCAACTTTAGTCAGGATTTGGATTCAAAATTCAAGTAAGATACTAACAAGATTATCCTCTCCATATCTAACTCAAATTCGAATTTCATTCCTTGTGGATTTACCACAACAAATTCGAATCCCACTTGGACTATGATTCAAAATTTGAATTTCAAATTTCAAATTCGAATTTCAATTTCAAATTTCAAATTTCAAATTTCAAATTTCAAATTTCAAATTTCAAATTTCAAATTCGAATTTCAAATTCAAATTTCAAATTCGAATTTCAAATTCAAATTTCAAATTCGAATTTCAAATTCAAGTTTCAAATTCAAAATTCAAATTCAAATTTCAAATTTCAAATTTCAAAATTCAAAATTCAAAATCCACAAAACAGTTGTATTTCAAATTCTTGTTCTCATGGATAATTTTCTGCAACTCCAATCCAATCTCAAATAAAATCATGGCAACTTTATTTGGAGTTAGAATAATTGTGTACTCTATTATCCAAAATAAAATCTGAATCCAACCGGAGAGAATCTTGTCTACCATCCTAATCCTATGTCAACACCATCCTTGCATAATAAACTAGCCAAGAGCATACACAAATCAATTTGCCAAATGTTAAGGAATTATGTGGAGCTAGTAGGGGGACTGATTGGACATACATAATCGGGCTCCTGCAAATCCATATGATCATCATTCTTTACCGAACAACTCAATCATATGATCACTAATTTCAGAGTCACACCACTATAAACCTGAAACTGAACTTCCAATTATATACTGTATTACGTAAGCCTATGACAAAGCTATCGTCCAATGACCCTGTCATGTATGCAGAACCCTCATATGATATCCATGATAGCCTTAGGCCAAAGTCCGTTTAATCCTACTGATCAGGCTATCTTAAAGTTCCATTATACTACCGAATTAAGAAAATGATTATTCACCATAAGAAGTCATCTGCCCAGCAGACGACCCAAGGCCTTGTCCATTTTCACATTCAGTATAATGCCTTTAAGAGGATACCCTTAACTCATTAGAGCTATGATTCCGATATCTATAAATGAACCCTTCATCGTATACAAGTCATGCACCCAACGAACCGGTCTATAAGCTTACTACCTCTGAGACGCTTTAGCCATTGGAACATCAAAGTACACAAGTCATATACATGAAGCTGTCCTACTTAGGATTAAGGTTACTGCATAATGAACGTCAAAAGCAGATCGATCCACTCAAAGCAGACTTCGTAGATGAATCACGCTTTAGTCCCGGTCTAATATGTCACTACCAATTAACATATCTATGTCTCTACTTGGGAGTCTAGCTCCAGACAGTCAAGACAAACCGTCCCCTCCAAGGCTTTATACAACATAATAGTCTTAACATAAGTTAGATGCTCAGTCTAACCCTATAGACTACAGACCATAGTTTAGACCGCTAACTTTAGAACATTGTCTTCTCGCATACAAAAGTCCATTGCATGCAACATTCTAACAGTTTAACACAAGCAGTCAGGAAGCCATATTTGCTTACATTTACTTTAACATGTAAATAAAACGAGGACATATAGCAATGTAATGAATAATCTCTATATATAATTTTATTATCCAGTTCAAAATAAATACATCAAAATGTCTCTAATGCTTAGGGCATTTCCTAACAATCTCTCACTTATCTTAAGCCAGCAGATGTGCCATGTTACGCATCCCCATAGCCTCTACGTGCCTCTCAAAGCTTCTAGCCACCAAAGTCTTAGTAAAGGGATCAACAATGTTGTCCTCAGACGTGATCTTACATACATCTACTTGTCCTGTCTCCACGTGCCCTCTAATAATATAATATCTCCGATCTATGTGCTTGGTCCTCTTGTGGCGCCGAGATTCCCTTGGGTTGGCAATAGCCCTAGTGTTATCACAGTAAAGTGTGATAGGCTTGTCAACACCCGGAATGACCTCAAGGTCTCTAAAGAACTTGCAGAGCCAAACCGCTTCTTTAGATGCCTCAGCCGCAGCCACATACTCAGCCTCCATAGTAGAGTCAGCTGTGCAGCCCTGCTTCACGCTCCTCCACACAATGGCGCTTTCTCTGAGTAAAATCACTGATCCAGATGTCGATTTCCTTGAATCCTTACAAGTCTGAAAGTCTGAGTCCATGTATCCTACGGATGTTAGGTCCCCTCCAGAATACACCAGCATATAATCCCTCGTTCTCTTAAGATACTTGAGTATATGCTTTACTGCTTGCCAGTGCTTGGTTCCAGGATTTGCTTGATATCGACTCACCATACCTACTGCAAAACATATATCTGGGTGAGTGTAAAGCATAGCGTACATAAGGCTACCCACAGCAGATGCATAAGGGACCTTACTCATACGCTCTCTTTCTTCCGATGTCTTGGGACAGTCATCCAATGAAAGAGTTAGACCGGTAATAGAAGGTTGTGAACCTTTCTTTGCCTCTTACATTGCATATTTGTCAATTATTTTATTTATGTATGAAGCTTGGGATAACGCTATCATTTTGTTCTTTCGATCTCTGAAGAGATGAATGCCTAGAACATAATTAGCTTCTCCCAAATCCTTCATGTCAAACTGTTGGTGTAACCAAAGCTTGACCGATGATAAGTTCCCTACATCATTCCCAACGAGTAGTATATCATCGACATAGAGTATCAGAAAGACCACTTTTCCATCCTTAATATGTTTATAAACACAGGGTTCATCAACGTTCTGTTTAAAACCAAATGTCTTAATCGCTTGATCAAACCTCTGGTTCCATGAGCGAGATGCTTGCTTTTATCCATAAATGGATCTAAGCAGCTTGCAAACTTTCCTTTCTTGGCCTTTCGCTACGAACCCTTCGGGTTGTATCATATAGATACACTCTTCAAGATGGCCATTCAAGAATGCTGTCTTGATATCCATTTGCCAGATCTCGTAATCGAGAGCCGCAGCAATGGACAGAAGAATATGGATAGACTTCAGCATAGCAACAGGTGAAAAGGTTTTATCGTAATCGATTCTAGCCTTTTGCGTGTACCCCTTTGCAACCAGTCTAGCTTTGAAAGTTTCCACTCTCCCTTCCGCATCCTTCTTTCTTTTGTAGACCCATTTGCATCCAATGGGTTTTATCCCATCCAGCAAATCTACAAGTTCCCAAACAGAGTTGGATTTAATAGAATCCATCTTATAATTCATAGCCTGTTTCCAAGATTTAGAATCAACATCATTTATAACTTCATCATAGGTGATCGGATCATCCTCATGCTCATGAGCCTCGGCCTGGTATACCTTAGCATCATACATGAAGAAATAGGTTTCTTTGAAACCCTCCCACTACGATGAGGCATCCTAAATTGTTGATCATCTGCAGGTCTTTTACCGGAACTCGGACTTGTGTCCAAGACCGAAATCTGTGGAGCAGTTCTTTCACCTGATAACTCCTCTAGCACCACTTTACTTCGAGGTTTAAAGTCATTCATGTGACTTTCCTCCAAGAATGTCGCATGGGTTGAACAATGACTTTTTGTTCCTTCGGGTTATAGAACAGACCTCCTTTAGTTCCTTTTGGATACCCTACAAACATGCACAATTCTGATCTTGGTTCCAACTTTTTCGCATTCCCATCCAGTACATGCGCCGGGCAGCCCTATATTCTCATATGTCCAAGGGAAGGCTTCCTGCCATGCCACAATTCATACGGAGTTCTGGGAATTGATTTGCTTGGAACCTGGTTCAGAATATAGCATGCCGTTTTTAAAGCATATCCCTAAAATGATAATGGCAGCGTTGAATAACTCATCATCGACCGTACCATATCCAAAAAGGTCCTGTTTCTCCTTTCAGCTACACCATTCTGTTATGGAGTACGAGGTGTAGTCAATTGGGATAATATCCCGTTCTCTACAAGATGTCCTAGAAATTCACCGGAGAGGTATTTACCACCTCGATCAAATCGAAGTGTCTTTATGGATTTATCCAATTGCTTTTACACTTCTGCACGATACTCTTTGAACTTGTCAAAGGTTTTGCTCTTGCGGTGCATCAAATACACATATCCATACCTCGAGTAATCATCTATAAAGGAGACATAATACTCGAACCCTCCTCGTGCTGTGACGTTCATGGGGCCACATACGTCAGTGTGCACAATTTCTAAGAGCTCCTGAGCCCTTGTACCCTTAGCTCCAAAAGACCACTTAGTCATTTTACCCTCTAGACAAGACTCACATTGAGGAAGACGTACCTCCTCCAGAGATTCCAGAGGACCGTCTTTCACCAATCTTTGAATCTGATCCTGATTAATATGATCAAGTCTTAAATGCCAAAGATATGCCTTGTTAGAGTGAGAAACTTTCAACCTTTTAGAGTTATCTATTAATTCGGTGTCAAGCAGTGAGTACATCTTTGATTTGATCAAATATAGGTTTCCATCCATCTATCCAGAACAGATAAAAGACTTATTTCTACGAATATCAACTCTTTTACTAAAAGAAACTGAATAAGAATCCTTTATTAAACAAGCTACCGATATAAGGTTCCTCCTAAAACTAGGAACATAAAAACAGTCTTTCAATAAAATAAACCTAAATTGATCAAAGTAAAGGTAAATATCTCCCACTGCCTCAGCCACCACCAAGCTACCATCTCCAGTTCGCAATGAGAGACTCCTATCATGTAGACTTCTCGTTTCCACGAACCCCTGTATAGAAACACAAACATAGTTAGTGGCGCCCGAATCAATGACCTAAGTGTCTTTTGATTCTTCCACCAAACACGCTTCTAAGTAATGAAGTTCCTTAACTTCCTTGCCCTTGGCGGCTAGGAATTCCCGGCAAGCCTTCTTAAAGTGACCTACCTTCCCACAGCGGAAGCACTTGGACTTTTTAGGGTCCCTGTGCTTCTTGTTTTTCTTCTTCTTCTTCCCATCTGAGACAGGAGGATTAGAAGAACTGGAAGCCGCTTGCTTCTGATTTGGCCTCTTCCTCTTCCGTGAGGGTTTGGAAGATTCCGTCAAATTGGCCTCTCCTTTGGGTTGGACCGCATCCCCTTCCCTGATCATCCGCTCATAAGCTTAGAGTTGCTTCATGAGCTCGGTTAGTCCTAACTCCTTTATCGCCAGATTGTATGCGGCCTTAAACCCCACAAAATCTTTAGACAGAGTTTTTTGAACACCATCTCGATCTGGGTGTTGTAGTCCAACTCAACACCGTTTTCAGCAGCCTCAGCGAAGAATCCCATTGGAATGATCATATGGTCCTTCACCGGAGTACCCGCCTTTTACTTGGAGTTCATAATGCTGGTTATAGTGGACTATCGAGCCAACTTTTCTTGGCCTCTGAACATGTCCTCCAGATTATCTATGATCTCCCTAGCAACCTGATAAGTCTCATGCTGCTTTTATAAAGCACTCGTCATGCTAGCAAGCATGTAGCATCAAGCTATATCATTGGATTCTCTCCAACGAGTATAGGCAATCGGGACCTCCTCAAGCGGTGTGTCAGGTTTTGGCCTTGCTGAGCACGGTTCGTCCAGTACGAACTTGTGTCTCTCACAGCTGAGAACTATCAACAGATTTCTTTTCCAATCTTTATAATTATTGCCATTCAGTTTATTCTCAGTAAGTATTGAAATGAGGGGTGTCAGTGACATTTTGAACTGAAATAAAATTATACTAGACATTATTACAAAGCCCAAGCAAATATACAGATAATTTAGCAAATAAAACATACAAGTATGTTCCTACATGAAACTTGAAAAACATGTAGCATTGCAACGGTAATTCTCAGCACCTATTGCCCCAAGCCACCGAGGGGTGGTCATGAAAACAAATAGCTGGAACATGGACCCCGTCCAATTAACATATGTTGCCTTAAATCCTCCAAGGTTAAGACATATATTAATAACCGCTTATTTGGCCACCAGTTTAGTTAACAGAGCTTCTAGGGAAGGTTAATAACTAAACAAGTCTTGAGTGTATAACCATTGTTTACGTAGCCCGATCCACGTCCTACCAAGCCACCGAGCGGTGGTCATGAATAAGATCGTACCCGAACACGTTTCCATATAAGAGATCCAATCTAGTATACCGACGGCGGTAAACACCTACCGGGGGTTGTGGTCAGGGCAGAACTGACACGAGGCGTTACCATGCTTTCACATATGGATCAACAATGGAGGCCGTGGGTTTTGTTTGAAACCCTCTCCCACTCAATATTTTGAAAAACATGCAAGTTTTGACAAATTATGTATGATCAATATAGTATGAGCGGCACTTACCTATCCTATATGACATGTTATTAAATATGCATATAAAACATCCATCAATACATATTTATACATCCATGACATAGCACAGAATTAATTGACAGAATAACCAAGCCATGGTTCCATCCTAGAACAAAGAAAATAAAGATTACAAAATTTCATCCAAAGCATTCTTTGGGTCTTGAATTTTGTTCCGTCTTCTTGTATCCATCTTTATGTAGTCTCTCCATTTATTTCTCATCCCAAAAATCATTTAAAATTTAAATCTCCAAAATTTAAATTTTAAATTCAAATTTCGAATTCGAATTTTAAATTTAAATTTCAAATTCAAATTTTAAATATCATGTGTAATAATATGTAATTTCAAAAATTTTAAATTTTCAATTACATATTTTTAAACATGATTTAAAATTAAATCTCAAATTTAAAAATCAAAATTTTTCGATTTTTGAATCGTTGCACCACCGCCCCCATGAGGCGGCAGCCGCCGTGGGCAGCCACCAGCCCCGGGGGGGCTGGCAGCCCATGGCCGCCCATGTGCAGCCCTGCTGGGCTGCAAGCTGGGCGCAGCAACCGGCAAGCTACACGCCCAGGCTTGGGGAGGCCACGGCCACCCTCGGCTGCAGGCCAAGCCTGCGGCCGTGGGTGGTTATGGCCTGCACAGGGGCTGCCGTAGCCAATCCTACCCGAGGGCAGAGGCTGTAGCCCCACCAAGGCCCGGCGACCTATCCCGAGGGGTCGTGTCTCGATTTTCGTGCCATATTCCAATTTACCTATTAGGATCTCTAAAAATTAATTTGAATCCCAATTAAATTGAAATTTCCACACAATCAAAATTTCAACTTTTAAATTAAATTTAACTTTTGGGAAAAATAAATTACGGTCTTCAATCTTCAATCTCCTCCAAGAATAATTATATAAAATTTCCTAAACCGTTTCCGGTGTACAAAATTCTAACCATAATAATTCTAAGAGACAAAAATTAAAATCCATAGGAAAATTACAGTGTTAATAAACTGCTCCCATGGTTACATAAAAATTCCTAGATGCAATTTTTCTAATTTCTAAAGAATCATAATGGGCATAAACAAGCATGCTTATAATAATTTAAAAAAAATTAAAATAACCACATACTTTACACGTAATCCATGATAACAACATAAAAGAATCCTAAAATGCCACTCTCTAAATATCAAATCCATACATAAATAAAAAGACTAAGTAATTGTCTAATTTATGTACATGGCATAGTCATGAGATGGCTCTGATACCAATTATAGGAAAATAAATCGGTGAAAACGTATCAGAGTGGCGTAGCGGAATAATAAAAATTTTTCAGATCGTTAAATATCTCATGATGCCATATACAATAAACCAACAACAATTAAAACTCATACCTCAAGAATGCCAATCTTGCAGGAGGAGAACTACCGGAGGGCTTCAACCAACTAGCCTTCTCTACTATTCTCCAATTCTCGAATGGCTGAGTGTGGGAGCACTCTGAACCTCGATCGGTATGCTAGCACTGCTAGTCTTCTTCCGACCACCAAGATCTCTAAAGAACTTATTGTCACGGTGGGCTGTGCAACAATAAGCCTACTCACCTGAGAGTCTGTGGTCTAAGAGAACTGGAGTGGCAGGACCTCTATTTATAGAACTGCATGAGGTGATTCTCTGAATTTGAATTGGATTAGGAGAAGATATTCTCCCTTATCCACAAACACAAAATCTAAATTTTCCAAGGGAAAATCCCAACAATAAAATTCGGCCACTTTAGGATAAATCCAATCCAAATCTAAACAAGATCTTAACTAGAATTTTATCTCCCTTTTTCAACCAAAAAAATCTGAAAATTCTAAGGAGAAAATCTCCACAAAAATTCGGCCACTTTTGGATAAGGGAGAATCAAAATTCCACTAGGATTTTCAAGCTTGAATCTTATCTCATCCTTATCCAAAATAACCAAAAATCTCCTAGGAGATTCACTCCTAAATTTCGGCCATTATCTGAGAGGAGAGAATCCAAATTCAACTGGGATTAAAACTTGAATTTTTCCTTGAACCTCATCTACAAAAATCCGAAAATCAATTGAGGATAATCCTCAAAATTTTCGTCCAACTTTAGTTTGGATTTGGATTCAAAATTCAAGTAGGATTCTAACAAGATTATCCTCTCCATATCCAAATCAAATTTGAATTTCATTCCTTGTAGATTTACCACAACAAATTCGAATCCCACTTGGACTGTGATTCAAAATTTGAATTTCAAATTTCAAATTCGAATTTCAAATTCAAATTTCATATTTCAAATTTTAAATTTCAAATTTAAATTTCAAATTCAAATTTCAAATTCAAAATTCAAATTTCAAAATTCAAATTTCAAAATCCACAAAACAGTTGTATTTCAAATTCTTGTTCTCGTAGATAATTTTCTACAACTCTAATCCAATCTCAAATAAAATCATGGTAACTTTATTTGGAGTTTGAATAATTGTGTACTCTATTATCCAAAACAAAATCTGAATTCAACCTGAGAGAATCTTATCGACCATCCTTATCCTATGTCAACACCATCCATGCGTAACAAACTAGCCAAGAGCATACACAAATCAATTTGCCAAACGTTAAAGAATTATGTAGAACTAGTAGAGGGACTGATTGGACATATATAATCGGGCTCCTGCAAATCCATATGATCATCATTCTTTACCGAACAACTCAATCATATGATCACTAATTTTAGAGTTACACCACTATAAACCTGAAACTGAACTCCTAATTATATACCGTATTACGTAAGCCTGTGACAAGCTATCGTCCAATGACCTTGTCATCTATGCAGAACCCTCATATGATACCCATGATCAGCCTTAGGCCAAAGTCCGTTTAATCCTACTGATCAGGCTGTCTTAATGTTCCATTATACTACCGAATTAAGAAAATGATTATTCACCATATGTGAATAAGAAGTCATCCGCCTAGCAGACGACCTAAGGCCTTGTCCATTTTCACATTCAGTATAATGCCTTTAAGAGGATACCCTTAACTCCTCATTAGAGCTATGATTCCGATATCTGTAAACGAACCCTTCATCGTATAGAAGTCATGCACCCAATAAACCGGTCTATAAGCTTACTACCTCTGAGACGCTTTAGCCATTAGAACATCAAAGTACACAAGTCATATACATAAAGCTGTCCTTTTACTCAGGATTAAGGTTACTGCACAATGAACGTCAAAAGCAAATCGATCCACTCAAAGCAGACTTCGTAGATCAATCACGCTTTAGTCTCGGTCTAATATGTCACCACCAAGCAACATATCTATGTCTCTACTTGGGAGTCCAGCTCCAGACAGTCAAGACAAACCATCCCCTCCAAGGCTTTAGACAACATAATAGTCTTAACATGAGTTAGATGCTCGGTCTAACCCCATAGACTACAGACCATAGTTTAGACCGCTAACTTTAGAACATTGTCTTTTCGCATACAAAAGTCCATTACATGCAACGTTCTAACAGTTTAACACAAGCCGTCAGGGAGCCATATTTGCTTACATTTACTTTAACATGTAAATAAAACGAGGACATATAGCAATGTAATGAATAACCTCTGTATATAATTTTATTACCCAGTTCAAAATAAATATATCAAAATGTCTCTAATGCTTAGGGAATTTCCTAACACTATAGTTCTTTTGAAAGCAGAGGAATGATTTTCCTTTATATAGATGATTTGAGACTCCATAAACTTGACAGAGTAAGGAGAAGGTTCTGCGTACATCCTTTGTTCTGATTAAGGATGCTAAGTTATGATAAAACATTGTCAGAACGAGAAGTGATGAGACTACTGTGAACTAGAATTAATTTCTGATTGAATTTCATTAGATATATTATGATCCTGCATTGCAGAAACCGTAACGAAAAAAGGTTTGCCGCATTAAAGCAAGGAAATATATCAGTGAGTGAAGAGCATCGGAAATTGATCAATTGTCCAAATGATGCCCTTACGTGGTAATTATTCAGAGGGAAAAGATACAGAGAATGATTGGAATGTTCCGACCAGAGATCTTTGTTTTAGTGGACAGTGGCCTAATACCACCACTTTTAGTAACAGACTGCGTCAGTCGCGCTCGGCAGGTTAAATACCAACGGGCCAGATAGAAAGAAGAAAGAGAAAAAGTCTGAGAAACCTGGAAGAGGGAAAGGACTTTGACTAAATTTTCCCAAGTTGGAACGTAAATTGGCCAAAGCAGTAAACCTAATCAGAATGTTAGGCCAGGATAGTTTGACGCTCCAGGCCTATAGTCGTAGAATAAACAAAAAGGTAAATTTTCCGGGAAAATGAAAACCTAACCTGGGATAATAGAAGGCAGCAAAGGAAGCTGACCAATAATATAGGATCAGATATATCCAGTTGCGCTACAAGTGAGAAGAGGCATTGGCCATAATATTGAATTGATCTCAGTGCATGTTACCAATGTGGGAAAAGAAGGCCGTTATGCAAGAAACTGACCCACAAATTGGTAGAATACATAAGAAACGTTTTAACCATAGCAACAACGTCCCAAGTCCACGTGTGATAGGCTAGTTTTGAAGGGCCATTGGCAGTACTGGAAAGACAAGAACACGTAACACGTGCCAATGCTTATGTCTTGGCATACATTAAGGAGGATGCGAAAGTAGGAACGTCAAACATAGTGACTGAATCGATTATTATAAGGTTTATTGATTGTGACATAATCCTAGGAATGGATTTCTTAGGGAAATGTCAAATCACGACCGATTACTAGAATCGAAAGATAGTATTTCGACTAGACGACGAAGAAAGCTTTGAACATGTGGATTCGTCATGTAAATCGAGGAAGATGATAATTAGCTCGTGAAGTGCGAGTAAGCTAATGTCCAATGATTGAATTGGATATTTGGCCTATATGGCAGATGTAATAGAGGAACAGAAGCTTTAACCAGAAAATGTTCTTATGGTCCAAGAATTTCTCGACATTTTTCTTCGAGGAATTACTTGAATTGTCGCCTGAACAAGAAATTTCCTTTGAAATTGAGCTCATGCAAAGAACTGCACCAATTTTCAAAGGTGTGGCAGTATTCTTGAAGACTGATTTACGATTAAGATACCATCAACTGAATGTTCAAGGAATTCCTAGATCAGTTGTCATTGTGTTTATCAATGACATACTTATATATTCATAGACTCATAAGGAGTATGAAGAGCATTTGAGAACTGCTCTGCACATTATGAGACAGCATCGACCATATACAAAATTCTCCAAGTGTGAATTTTGACTATATAAAGTGCATTTCCTGGGACACGTAGTCCCCAAACAAGGAATCGTTGTAGATCCTGTCAAGGGGAGACGATTAATGAATGGCCGGCACCTAAGACCGTAATGAGAGTACGAAATTTCTTTGATTTGGCTGGCAACTATAGAAAACTTATGGAAAGGTTTACACGACTAGCGGCACTTCTCAAGACAATTACGCGCAAGGAGAGGTAATATGAGTAGACTGAAAAATGCGAAAAGAGTTTTCGAGAGTTGAAAAAATTGACTAACAAGCGTGCCAATTCACACACTTCTCGCAAAAAGGGAGAAATTTGTGATATATTGCGATGCATCGAAAGAGGATTTGAATATGTGGCAAAGAGGATGTTTGGGGTTGGTAAAGGATTACAACTGTGAGATCCTTTACCACCCAGAAAAAAATCAATCAACCGTGTGATGGATGCCTTAAGTAGAAAGTCTACTGTTTCGTACCAGTAGCCAAAAGGAAAACTAGCAGAACAATTACGACAAGAGATACACTTATTGGAGTTGGAGCTGATATTTGGAAGGTTAGTTGTACTTCAATCAGAGTCATCGCTACTCAAAGACACTAAAAGGGCTTTGAAGCAAGATCAAATCTAATAAGTTATCAAGAAGGGATTTCCAAGGGTGGAATGATCCTACATTAAGGAGGAATTCATATTCCAACTAATGATGGATTAATGTAGTGAAGTATGACAAAAGCCCAAAAAATGCCATATTCAGTACATTTCGAAATGAGTAAAGTATACCAGAAATTAAAATTGCAATTCTGGTGGAAAGAGACGACGAATGAAAGCTTAAAATTTGTGAATTGATGCATGACCGTCAGAAAGTCAAGACTGAACATAAACATCCAGGTGGAAAACTGGAATCATTGGAAGTTCCCGAACGTAAGTAGGAACATATTGTTAGGAAATACCCTAAGCATTAGAGACATTTTGATGTATTTATTTTGAACTGGATAATAAAATTATATATAGAGGTTATTCATTACATTGTTATCTGTCCTCATTTTATTTACATATTAAAGTAAATGTAAGCAAATATGGCTCTCTGACTGCTTGTGTTAAAACTGTTAGAACATTGCATGTAATGGACTTTTATATGCGAGAAGACAATGTTCTAAAGTAAGCGGTCTAAACTAAGGTCTATAGTCTATGAGGTTAGACCGAGTATCTAACTCATGCTAAGACTATTATGTTGTCTAAAGCCTTGGAGGGGACGGTTTTTGTTGACTGTCTGGAGCATAGGCTCCCAAGTAGAGACATATATATGTTGCTTAGTGGGGACATATTAGACCGGGACTAAAGCGTGATTGATCTACGAAGTCTGCTTTGATTGGATCGATCTGCTTTTGACGTTCATTGTGCAGTAACCTTAATCCTGAGTAGATGGACAGCTTCATGTATATGACTTGTGTACTTTGATGTTCCAATGGCTAAAGCGTCTCAGAGGCAGTAAGCTTATAGGCCGATTCATTAGGTGCATGACTTATATATGATCAAGGGTTCGTTTACAGATATTGGAATCATAGCTCTAATGAGGAGTTAAGGGTATCCTCTTAAAGGCATTATACTGAATGTGAAAATGGACAAGGCCTTGGGTCGTCTACTGGGCGCATGACTTCTTATTCATATATAGTGAATAATCATTTTCTTTATTCGGTAGTATAATGGAACTTTAAGATAGCCTGATCAGTAGGATTAAACAGACTTTGACCTAAGGCTGATTATGGATATCATATAAGGGTTCTGCATACATGATAAGGTCATTAGACGATAACTTATCACAGGCTTACGTAATGCGGTATATAATTGGGAGTTCAGTTTCAGGTTTATAGTGGTGTGACTCTGAAATTAGTGATCATATGATTGAGTTGTTCGGTAAAGAATAATGATCATATGGATTTGCGGGAGTCCGATTATATATGTCCAATTGGTCCCTCTACTAGCTCCACATAATTCCTTAACGTTTGGCAAAATTGATTTGTGTATGCTATTGGCTAGTTTTTTATGCATGGATGGTGTTCACATAGGATTAGGATGGTAGACAAGATTCTCTCCGGTTGGATTCAGATTTTGTTTTGGATAATAGAGTACACAATTATTCGAACTCCAAATAAAGTTGCCATGATTTTATTTGAGATTGGATTAGAGTTGTAGAAAATTATCCATGAGAATAAGAATTTAAAATACAACTATTTTATGGATTTTGAAATTTGAATTTTGAAATTTGAAATTTGAATTTGAAATTTGAATTGGAAATTTGAATTTTGAAAATTGAAAATTGAAATTTGAATTTGAAATTTGAATTTGAATTTTGAAATTCAAATTTTGAATCACAGTCCAAGTGGGATTCGAATTTCTTGTGGTAAATCCACAAGGAATGAAATTTGAATTTGAGTTGGATGTGGAGAGGAAAATCTTGTTAGAATCCTACTTAAATTTTGAATTCAAATCCAAACAATAATGGATGAAAATTTTGAAGATTATCCTCATGGAATTTTTAGATTTTTGTGGATAAGGTTCAGGGAAAAATTCAAGTTTCAATCCTAGTTGAATTTGGATTCTCTCCTCCCTAATTATGGCCGAATTTTTTGAGTGAATCTCCTAGAAGATTTTCGGTTATTTTGGATAAGGATGAAATAAGATTTAAGCTTGAAAATCCTAGTGGAATTATGATTCTTTCCTTATCTTTTGTGGCCAAAATTATTTGGTGAATATCCTTAGGGATTTTCAGATTTTTTGGTTGAAAAAGAGGAGATAAAATTCTAGTTAAAATCTTGTTTGAATTTTGAATGGAAAAATCCTAAAGTGGCCGAATTTTCTTGTTGGGATTTGGCCTTGATAAATTCAGATTTTTTGGTTGTGGATAAGGGAGAATATCTTCACCTAATTCAATTCGAATTCAGAGAATCACCTCATGCAAGTTTATAAATAGAGGTCCTACCACTCCAGTTCTCTCAGACCACAGACTCTCAGGTGAGCAGGCTTATTGCTGCACAACTCACCATGACAATAAGTTCTTTAGAGATCTGGGTGGTCGGAAGAAGACTAGCAGTGCTAGCATACCGATTGAGGTTCAGAGTGCCCACACACTCAGCCATTTGGGAATTGAAGAATAGTAGAGAAGGCTAGTTGGTTGAAGCCCTCTGGTCATTCTCCTCCTGTAGATTGACATCCTTGAGGTATGAGTTTTAATTATTGTTGGTTTATTGTATATGGCATCATGAGATATTTAACGATCTTAAAAAATTTTTATTGTTCCGCTGCGCCACCCTAATATGTTTTTCTCGAATTATTTCCTTTACATATTACGATGGATTTTGTAGTGGAATTATCAAGAACCCAAGAGGGGTATAACGCCATCTGAATTATGGTGGATAGATTGATGAAAACCGCAAGAGTCATAGTAGTGAAAATGACTTTTCACTGGAAAAGTTAGCGAATTTCTATGTAAACCATGTTGTTAGATAACATGGTGTTTCAAGTTTGTCATATTCGATTTAGATGCGCAATTCACTTCGAATTGTTGGAAGTGTGTATAAGGAGTCATGGGAACAAAATTGCGTCTTAGGATGGCTTTTCATTGTAGGAAAATAAACCGGTAAAAACGTATCAGAGTGGCGCAGCGGAACAATAAAAATTTTTAGATCGTTAAATATCTCATGATGCCATATACAATAAATCAACAACAATTAAAACTCATACCTCAAGGACGCCAATGAACAGGAGGAGAGTGACCGGAGGCTTCAACCAACTAGCCTTCTCTACTATTCTCCAATTCCCGAATGGCTGAGTGTGTGGGCACTTTGAACCTCGATCGGTATGCTAGCACTGCTAGTCTTCTTCCGACCACCCAGATCTCTAAAGAACTTTATTGTTACGATGAGCTATGCAACAATAAGCCTGCTCACCTGAGAGTCTGTGGTCTGAGAGAACTGGAGTGGCAGGACCTCTATTTATAGACCTGCATGAGGTGATTCTCTGAATTCGAATTGGACTAGGAAAAGATTTTCTCCCTTATCCAAACCAAAAAATCCGAATTTTTCCAAGGGAGAATCTCCACAATTAAATTCGGTTTTCCTAGGATAAATCCAATCCAAATCTAAACAAGATTTTAACTAGAATTTTATCTCCCTTTTTCAACCAAAAAATCTGAAATCTTTAGGAGAAAATCTTCTCCAAAATTTCGGCCACTTTTAGGATAAGGAAGAATCAAAATTCCACTAGGATTTTTCAAGCTAAATCTCATCTCAACCTTATCCAAAAATAACCAAATTTCCTAGGATTAAGGCTCCAAAATTTTGGCCACTTTTAGGGAGTAGAGAGAATCCAAATTCAACTAGGATTGAAGCTTGAATTTACCCTTGAATCTCATCCACAAAATCCGAAATTTTCATGAGGATTATCCTCAAAAATTTCGTCCCTTATTTGTTGGGATTTGGATTCAAAATTCAAGTAGGATTCTAACAAGATTATCCTCTCCAAATCTAACTCAAATTCGAATTTCAAACCTTGTGGATTTTCCACAACAAATTCGAATCCTACTTGGACTGTGATTTAAAATTTGAATTTCAAATTTCAAATTCAAATTTCAAATTCAAATTTCAAATTTCAAATTTCAAATTTCAAATTTAAATTTCAAATTCAAATTTCAAATTCGAATTTCAAATTCAAATTTCAATTTCAAATTTCAAATTCAAAATTCAAATTTCAAATTTCAAAATTCAAATTTCAAATTTCAAAATTCAAATTTCAAATTCCACAAAACGGTTGTATTTCATATTCTTGTTCTCATGGATAATTTTCTACAACTCCAATCCAATCTCAAATAAAATCATGGCAACTTTATTTGGAGTTCGAATAATTGTGTACTCTATTATCCAAAACAAAATCTGAATCCAACCGGAGAGAATCTTGTCTACCATCCTAATCCTGTGTCATCACCATCCATGCATAATAAACTAGCCAATAGCATACACAAATCAATTTGCCAATCGTTAAGGAATTATATGGAGCTAGTAGAGGGACTGATTGGACATATATAATCGGGCTCCCGTGATTCCATATGATCATCATTCTGTACCGAACAACTCAATCATATGATCACTAATTTCAGAGTCACACCACTATAAACCTGAAACTGAACTCCCAATTATATACCGTATTACGTAAGCCTGTGATGAGCTACCATCCAATGACCTTGTCATATATGCAAAACCCTCATATGATATCCATGATCAGCCTTAGGTCAAAGTCCGTTTAATCCTACTGATCAGGCTATCTTAAAGTTCCATTATACTACCGAATCAAGAAAATGATTATTCACCATATGTGAATAAGAAGTCATCCGCCCAGCAGACGACCCAAGGCCTTGTCCATTTTCACATTCAGTATAATGCCTTTAAGAGGATACCTTTAACTCCTCAGAGTTATGATTCTGATATCTGCAAACAAACCCTTCATCGTATACAAGTCATGCACCCAACGAACCGGTCTATAAGCTTACTACCTCTGAGATGCTTTAGCCATTGGAACATCAAAGTACACAAGTCATATACATGAAGTAGTTCATTTACTCAGGATTAAGGTTATTGCACAATGAACGTCAAAAGCAGATTGATCCACTCATAGCGGACTACGTAGATCAATCACGCTTTAGTCCCGGTCTAATATGTCACCACCGAGTAACATATCCATGTCTCTACTTGGGAGTCCAGCTCCAGACAGTCAAGACAAACCGTCCCCTCTAAGGCTTTAGACAATATAATAGTCTTAACATGAGTTAGATGCTCGGTCTAACCCCATAGACTACAGACCATAATTTAGACTGCTAACTTTAGAACATTGTCTTCTCGCATACAAAAGTCCATTGCATGCAACGTTCTAACAGTTTTAACACAAGCAGTCAGTGAGCCATATTTGCTTACATTTACTTTAACATGTAAATAAGATGAGGACAGATAGCAATGTAATGAATAACCTCTAAGTATAATTTTATTATCCAGTTCAAAATGAATACATCAAAATGTCTCTAATACTTAGGGCATTTCCTAACAATCTCTCACTTGCCCTAAGCCAGTAGATGTGCCATGTTACGCATCCCCATCGCCTCTACATGCCTCTCAAAGCTTCTAGCTACCAAAGTCTTAGTAAAGGGATCAGCGATGTTGTCCTCGGACGCGATCTTACAAACATCCACTTGTCCTGTCTCCACATGCCCTCTAATAATGTGATACCTCCGATCGATGTGCTTGGTCCTCTTGTGGTGCCGAGATTCCCTTGTGTTGGCAATAGCCCCTGTATTATCACAGTAAAGTGTGATAGGCTTGTCAACACCCGGAATGACCTCAAGGTCTCTAAAGAACTTGCGGAGCCAAACCGCTTCTTTAGATGCCTCAGCCGCAGCCACATACTCAGCCTCTATAGTAGAGTCAGCTGTGCAGCCCTGCTTCACGCTCCTCCACACAATGGCGCCTCCTCCGAGCAAAAACACTGATCCAGATGTCGATTTCCTCGAATCCTTACAAGTCTGGAAGTCTGAGTCCGTGTATCCTACGGGTGTTAGGTCCCCTCCAGAATACACTAGCATATAATCCCTCGTTCTCTTAAGATACTTGAGTATATGCTTTACTGCTTGCCAGTGCTTGGTTCCAGGATTCGCTTGATATCGACTCACCATACCTACTGCAAAACATATGTCCGGGCGAGTGCAAAGCATAGCGTACATAAGGCTACCCACAGCGGATGCATAAGGGACCTTACTCATACGCTCTCTTTCTTCCGATGTCTTGGGACAGTCATCCAATGAAAGAGTTAAACCGGCAATAGAAGGTTGTGAGCCTTTCTTTGCCTCTAGCATTGCATATTTGTCAATTATTTTATCTATGTATGAAGCTTGGGATAACGCTATCATTTTGTTCTTTCGATCTCTGAAGAGACGAATGCCTAGAACATAATTAGCTTCTCCCAAGTCCTTCATGTCAAACTGTTGGTGTAACCAAAACTTGACCGATGATAAGTTCCCTACATCATTCCCAATGAGTAGTATATCATCGACATAGAGTATCAGAAAGACCACTTTTCCATCCTTAATACGTTTATAAACACAAGGTTCATCAACGTTCTGCTCAAAACCAAATGTCTTAATCGCTTGATCAAACCTCTGGTTCCATGAGCGGGATGCCTGCTTTAATCCATAAATGGATCTAAGCAACTTGCAGACTTTCTTATCTTGGCCTTCTGCTACGAACCCTTCGGGCTGTATCATATAGATACACTCTTCAAGATGGCCATTCAAGAATGCCGTCTTGACATCCATTTGCCAGATCTCGTAATCGAGAGCCGCAGCAATGGACAGAAGAATACGGATAGACTTCAGCATAGCAACAGGCGAAAAGGTTTCCTCGTAATCGATTCCAGCCTTTTGCGTGTATCCCTTTGCAACCAGTCTAGCTTTGAAAGTTTCCACTCTCCCTTCCGCATCCTTCTTTCTTTTGTAGACCCATTTTCATCCAATGGGTTTTATCCCATCCGGCAAATCTACAAGTTCCCAAACAGAGTTGGATTTCATAGAATCCATCTCACTGTTCATAGCCTGTTTCCAAGATCTAGAATCAACATCCTTTATAGCTTCATCATATGTGACCGGATCTTCCTCATGCTCATGAGCCTCGGCCTGGTATACCTCAGCATCATACATAAAGAAATTAGGTTTCTTAGAAACCCTCCCACTACGATGAGGCACCCTAAATTGTTGATCGTCTGCAGGTCTTTCACTGGAACTCGGACTTGCGTCCAAGACCGAAATCTGTGGAGCAGTTCTTTCACCCGATAACTCCTCTAGCACCACTTTGCTTCGAGGCTTAAAGTCATTCATGTGACTTTCCTCCAAGAATGTCGCATGGGTTGAGACAATGACCTTTTGTTCCTTCGGGTTATAGAACAGACCTCCTTTAGTTCCCTTTGGATACCCTACAAACATGCACAATTCTGATCTTGGTTCCAACTTCTTCGCATCCCCATCCAGTACATGTGCCGGGCAGCCCCATATTCTCATATGTCCAAGGGAGGGCTTACTGCCACGCCACAATTCATACGGAGTTCTAGGAATTGATTTGCTCGGAACCTGGTTCAGAATATAGCACGCCGTTTGTAAAGCATGTCCCCAAAATGATAATGGCAGCGTTGAGTAACTCATCATGGACCGTACCATATCCAATAAGGTCCTATTTCTCCTTTCGGCTACACCATTCTGTTGTGGAGTACCAGGTGCAGTGAATTGGGATAAAATCCCGTTCTCTACAAGATGTCCTAGAAATTCATCAGAGAGGTAATCGCCACCTCGATCAGATCGAAGTGTCTTTATGGATTTATCCAATTACTTTTCCACTTCCGCACGATACTCTTTGAATTTATCAAAGGTTTCGCTCTTGCGGTGCATCAGATACACATATCCATACCTCGAGTAATCATCTATGAAAGAGACATAGTACTCGAACCCTCCTCGTGCTGTGACGTTCATGGGGCCACATACGTCAGTGTGCACAATTTCTAAGAGCTCCTGTGCCCTTGTACCTTTAGCTCCAAAAGACCTCTTAGTCATCTTACCCTCTAGACAAGACTCACATTGGGGAAGTCGTACCTCCTCCAGAGATTCCAGAGGACCGTCTTTCACCAATCTTTGAATCCTATCCTGATTAATATGACCAAGTCTTAAATGCCAAAGATACGCCTTGTTAGAGTGAGAAACTTTCAACCTTTTAGAGTTATCAATTAATTCAGTGTCAAGCAGTGAGTACATCTTTGGTCTGATCAAATATAGGTTTCCATCCATCCATCCAGAACAGATAAAAGACTTATTTCTACGAATATCAACTCTTTTACTAAAAGAAACTGAATAAGAATCCTTTATTAAACAAGCTACCGATATAAGGTTCCTCCTAAAATTAGGAACATAAAAACAGTCTTTCAATAAAATAAACCTAAATTGATCAAAATAAAGATGAACGTCTCCCACTGCCTCAGCCACCACAAAGCTACCATCTCCAGTCCGCAACGAGAGGCTCCTATCATGTAGACTTCTCGTTTCCACGAACCCCTGCATAGAAACACAAACATAATTAGTGGCGCCCGAATCAATGACCCATGTGTCTTTCGATTTTTTCACCAAACACGCTTCTAAGTAATGAAGTTCCTTACCTTCCTTGCCCTTGGAGGCTAGGAATTCCCGGCAAGCCTTCTTGAAGTGACCTACCTTCCCACAGTGGAAGCATTTGGACTTTTTAGGGTCCTTTGGCTTCTTGTTCTTCTTCTTCTTCTTCCCATCCGAGACAGGAGGATTAGAAGAACTGGAATCCACTTGCTTCTTATTTGGCCTCTTCCTCTTCCGTGAGGGATTGGAAGATTCCGCCAAATTGGCCTCTCCTTTAGGTCGGACCACATCCTCATCCCTGATCATCCGCTCATAAGCCTGTAGTTGCTTCATGAGCTCGGTTAGTCCTAACTCCTTTGTCGCCAGATTGTATGCGGCCTTAAACCCCACAAAATCTTTAGACAGAGTCTTGAACACCATCTCGATCTGGGTGTTATAGTCCAACTCAGCACCATTCTCGGCAGCCTCAGCGAAGAATCCCATTAGAGTGATCATATGGTCCTTCACCGGAGCACCCGCCTTTTGCTTAGAGTTCATAATGCTGGTGATAGCGGACTGTCGAGCCAATTTTTCTTGGCCTCCGAACATGTCCTCCAGATTTTCCATGATCTCCCCAGCAACTTGATATGTCTCATGCTGCTTTTGTAAAGCACTCGTCATGCTAGCAAGGATGTAGCATCGAGCTATTTCATTGGATTCTCTCCAACGATTATAGGCAACCGGGACCTCCTCAAGTGGTGTGTCAGGTTTGGGCCCAGGTGGGCATGGTTTGTCCAGTACGAACTTGTGTCTCTCGCAGCTGAGAACTATTAATAGATTTCTTTTCCAATCTTTATAATTGTCGCCATTCAACTTATTTTCAGTAAGTATCGAAATGAGGGGTGTCGGTGACATTTTGAACTGAAATAAAATTATACTAGACATCATTACAAAGCCTAAGCAAATATACAGATAATTTAGCAAATAAAAAACATACAAGTATGTTCCTACATGAAACTTGAAAAAAAACATGTAGCATTGCAACGGTAATACTCAGCACCTATTGCCCCAAGCCACCGAGGGGTGGTCATGAGAACAAATAGCCGGAACATGGACCCCGTCCAATTAATATATGTTTCCTTAAATCCTCCAAGGTTAAGACATATATTAATAACCGCTTATTTGGCCACCAGTCTAGTTAACAGAGCTTCTAGGGAAGGTTAATAACTAAACGAGTCTTGAGTGTTTAACCATTGTTTACGTAGCCCGATCCACGTCCTATCAAGCCACCGAGGGGTGGTCATGAATAGGATCGCACCCGAACACGTTTTCCACATAGGAGATCCAATCTAGTATACCGGCGGCGGTAAACACCTACCGAGGGGTGTGGTCAGGTCAGAACTGACGCGAGGCGTTACCATGCTTTCACATATGGATCAACAATGGAGGCCGTGGGTTTTGTTTGAAACCCTCTCCCACTCAATATTTTGAAAAACATGCAAGTTTTGACAAATTATGTATGATCAATATAGTATGAGCGGCACTCACCTATCCTATATGACATATTATCAAATATGCATACAAAACATCCATCAATACATATTTATACATCCATGACATATCACAGAAAAAAATAATTGACAGACTAACCAAGCTATGGTTCCATCCTAGAACAAAGAAAATAAAGATTACAAAATTCCATCCAAAGCATTCTTTGGGTCTTGAATTTTGTTCCGTCTTCTTGTATCCATCTTTATGTAGCCTCTCCATTTATTTCTCATCTCAAGAATTATTTAAAATTTAAATTTTCAAAAATTTAAATTTCAAATTCAAACTCCAAATTCGAATTTCAAATTTAAATTTCTAATTCAAATTTTAAACAATTTTAATCATCATGTGTAATAATATGTAATTTCAAAAATTTCAAATTTTTAATTACATATTTTTAAACATGATTTAACATTAAATCTCAAATTTAAAAATCAAAATTTTCAAATTTTGGACCGCTGCACCGCCGCCCGTGAAGGCGGCAGCCGCCGTGGGCAGCCACCAACCTCGGAGGGGCTGGCAGGCCACGGCCGCCCCTTGTGCAGCCTGCCGGGCTGCAGGCCAAGCCTGCAGCACCAGGCTGCACGCCCAAACTGGGCGCAGCAGCCGGCAGGCTGCAGGCAGCGCCTGCAGCCAGAGGTTGCACGCCCAGGCTGCGGCTAGCCTTGGGCAGGCCACGGCCACCCCTGGCTGCAGGCAGAGCCTGCGGCCGTGGGTGGTGTGGGCCTGTACAGGGGCTGCCGCAGCCCCATCCTGCCCGAGGGCAGGGGCTGCAGCCCCACCAAGGTTTGTCGGCCTATCCCGAGGGGTCGTGTCTCGATTTTCGTGCCATATTCCAATTTATCTTTTAGGATCTCCAAAAATTAATTTGAATCCCAATTAAATTGAAATTTTCCACACAATCAAAATTTCAACCTTTAAATTAAATTTAACTTTTGGGAAAAATAAATTACGGTCTTCAATCTTCAATCTCCTCCAAGAATAATTACATAAAAAATTCCTATACCGTTTCCGGTGTACAAAATTCTATCCATAAAAATTCTAAGAGACAAAAATTAATATCCATGGGAAAATTACAGTGTTAATAAACTGCTCCCATGGTTACATAAAAAATTCCTAGATACAATTTTTCTAAATTCTAAGGAATCATAACCGGTATAAACAAGCATGCTTATAATAATTCAAAAAATCAAAATAACCACATACTTTATACATAATACATGATAACAACATAAAGGAACCCTAGAATGCCACTCTCTAAATATCAAATCCATACATAATTAAAAAGACTAAGTAATTGTCTAATTTATGTACATGGCATAGTCATGAGATGGCTCTGATACCAATTGTAGGAAAATAAACCGGTAAAAACGTATCAGAGTGGCGCAGCGGAACAATAAAAATTTTTAGATCGTTAAATATCTCATGATGCCATATACAATAAATCAACAACAATTAAAACTCATACCTCAAGGACGCCAATGAACAGGAGGAGAGTGACCGGAGGCTTCAACCAACTAGCCTTCTCTACTATTCTCCAATTCCCGAATGGCTGAGTGTGTAGGCACTCTGAACCTCGATCGGTATTCTAGCACTGCTAGTCTTCTTCCGACCACCCAGATCTCTAAAGAACTTTATTGTTACGATGAGCTGTGCAACAATAAGCCTGCTCACCTGAGAGTCTGTGGTTTGAGAGAACTGGAGTGGCAGGACCTCTATTTATAGACCTGCATGAGGTGATTCTCTGAATTCGAATTGGACTAGGAAAAGATTTTCTCCCTTATCCAAACCAAAAAATCCGAATTTTTCCAAGGGAGAATCTCCACAATTAAATTCGGTTTTCCTAGGATAAATCCAATCCAAATCTAAACAAGATTTTAACTAGAATTTTATCTCCCTTTTTCAACCAAAAAATCCGAAATCTTTAGGAGAAAATCTTCTCCAAATTTTCGGCCACTTTTAGGATAAGGAAGAATCAAAATTCCACTAGGATTTTTCAAGCTAAATCTCATCTCAACCTTATCCAAAAATAACCGAATTTCTTAGGATTAAGGCTCCAAAATTTCGGCCACTTTTAGGGAGTAGAGAGAATCCAAATTCAACTAGGATTGAAGCTTGAATTTACCCTTGAATCTCATCCACAAAATCCGAAATTTTCATGAGAATTATCCTCAAAAATTTCGTCCCTTATTTGTTGGGATTTGGATTCAAAATTCAAGTAGGATTCTAACAAGATTATCCTCTCCAAATCCAACTCAAATTCGAATTTCAAACCTTGTGGATTTTCCACAACAAATTCGAATCCTACTTGGACTGTGATTTAAAATTTGAATTTCAAATTTCAAATTCAAATTTCAAATTCAAATTTCAAATTTCAAATTTCAAATTTAAATTTCAAATTCAAATTTCAAATTCGAATTTCAAATTCAAATTTCAATTTCAAATTTCAAATTCAAAATTCAAATTTCAAATTTCAAAATTCAAATTTCAAATTTCAAAATTCAAATTTCAAATTCCACAAAACGGTTGTATTTCATATTCTTGTTCTCATGGATAATTTTCTACAACTCCAATCCAATCTCAAATAAAATCATGGCAACTTTATTTGGAGTTCGAATAATTGTGTACTCTATTATCCAAAACAAAATCTGAATCCAACCGGAGAGAATCTTGTCTACCATCCTAATCCTGTGTCATCACCATCCATGCATAATAAACTAGCCAATAGCATACACAAATCAATTTGCCAATCGTTAAGGAATTATGTGGAGCTAGTAGAGGGACTGATTGGACATATATAATCGGGCTCCCGTGATTCCATATGATCATCATTCTGTACCGAACAACTCAATCATATGATCACTAATTTCAGAGTCACACCACTATAAACCTGAAACTGAACTCCCAATTATATACCGTATTACGTAAGCCTATGACGAGCTACCATCCAATGACCTTGTCATATATGCAAAACCCTCATATGATATCCATGATCAGCCTTAGGTCAAAGTCCGTTTAATCCTACTGATCAGGCTATCTTAAAGTTCCATTATACTACCGAATCAAGAAAATGATTATTCACCATATGTGAATAAGAAGTCATCCGCCCAGCAGACGACCCAAGGCCTTGTCCATTTTCACATTCAGTATAATGCCTTTAAGAGGATACCTTTAATTCCTCAGAGTTATGATTCCGATATCTGCAAACAAACCCTTCATCGTATACAAGTCATGCACCCAACGAACCGGTCTATAAGCTTACTACCTCTAAGACGCTTTAGCCATTGGAACATCAAAGTACACAAGTCATATACATGAAGTAGTTCATTTACTCAGGATTAAGGTTATTGCACAATGAACGTCAAAAGCAGATTGATCCACTCATAGCGGACTACGTAGATCAATCACGCTTTAGTCCCGGTCTAATATGTCACCACCGAGTAACATATCCATGTCTCTACTTGGGAGTCCAGCTCCAGACAGTCAAGACAAACCGTCCCCTCTAAGGCTTTAGACAACATAATAGTCTTAACATGAGTTAGATGCTCGGTCTAACCCCATAGACTACAGACCATAATTTAGACTGCTAACTTTAGAATATTGTCTTCTCGCATACAACAGTCTATTGCATGCAACGTTCTAACAGTTTTAACACAAGCAGTCAGTGAGCCATATTTGCTTACATTTACTTTAACATGTAAATAAGACGAGGACAGATAGCAATGTAATGAATAACCTCTAAGTATAATTTTATTATCCAGTTCAAAATGAATACATCAAAATATCTCTAATACTTAGGGCATTTCCTAACATTCATCCCTAGACGAAGATCAATCTGAGTGAATTACTCGGACACTAGAAGACATGTTTCGTGTCTAAGTCATGGATTTCCTAAGAATTGGAACGAGAAATTACTGTTAGAGGAAATTCTCATACAATAATAGCTATCAAACTTCTATAGAAATGGTACCCTATGAAGCTTTATATGGACGAAAGTGCAGATCGCTTACCTATTGGTATGACCTGTGAGAGAAATAGTGGCACAAGACGGATTTCGTATAAGAAACATCGGATGTAATTGTGAAAATATTGCGATGAAGAAAGATCGCACAAAGTCGGTAGAAGAATTATGCAGATAAACACTGAAGATCCCTAGAGTTTAATGAAAGGGATTTCATTTTCTTTAAAAGTGTTCCCAATGATGAAGGAAATAATGTGTTTGGTAAGAAAGGAAAATTAAGTCCAAGATATATTGGACCCTATGAAATTTTTGTACGTGTTGAAAATGTTACCTATAAATTGGTACTACCTTCAGAACAGTCAGCAATACATAGTGTTTTTTATGAATGTATGCTAAGGAAATGGGTATCGAAATTATCTCATGTATTGAGGTACGAATCGATTCAGATTCAGGAGGATCCGACATATAAAGAGCAACTTGTTCAGATTTTGCTCGGAAACATGAAACAAGAATGTTGTACCCTCACTTGTGCTAAATTTTTGAGGACGAAAATTTTATAAGGAGGGGTGAATGTAATAATTGGGAAATTTTACTGTTCTCGGAATATGGTAAATTGCATGTGCATGATGAATTTCATGTTTAAAAATGTGAAATGTATTATTAATATTGTGTAGAACGAGATAAAATGTTCTAACGATATTACAAATTAAGAATTCGGTGATGTAAAAGCATGCCGAAGTGAGCTGGGGAAAAACAGTGAACTGTAAACCCTAGTAGGTGACTCAGGGTAAGCTGAGTGCACAAAAAGATAAAATACTGATAGTAGTGATTTTAGACGTGAGTGTGTGTGTGTGTTACACACAGTATCGAGAAGTTGTTCTAGATGACCTCTTCTTGACCTAAAATTAATATATTTAGATTCAGCATGCTCAAATTAGTCAATTGAGCATGAAAAGTAATATTTGACCTGGAAATATGCAGTATCAAGAAATTGGCAAAGATGACATTGTCTTGATATAAAACTGATATATTTGGAATCAGAACACTCTAATTAGTCAATTGAGCACGAAACGGAAATTTTGACCGGGAAATGTACAGTACCGGAAGCTGACCGAGATGACCTCGGATGACGACGAAACTGATATATTTGGATTTCGGACGTCCAAATTAGTCAGGAAAGCTAATGTTGAAATTTTGGACAAAAAAGGTATAAAATGTCGAAATTGTAGAAAAGGCCCTATATTTTCGTTATCTAGATTTTTCTCCCCCACACATACACCGTCAGTGAACAGTAACTGACCAATGGAAACGGTGTCCATTTTTGACATCGCCGGTCTCGTTGGAAAGCTCTCAACGAGATGAGTCCAACGGTGTGTTGAATCGACGGAATCGATGCCGGAGAACGCCGCACATGCCGCCCAAAGCCGCCGGTGGCCGGAAATTTCAAACGGCCATATCTCTACCGTCCGACCTCCGATCGACACGATCCCGGTCCTAAAAGTTTTATGGTGAAGAGGAGAACAAAACCCATAGCTCATTTCACCTCAACAGCCGCCGGATTGCGCCACCCAATGTTGCGACATCGCCACTGTGAAACTCATCGTTTCCGGCCGAGTTGAGGGATGCTAGGGGTACCAAAATGATCAGAGTTCAATGGGGAGCAAAAGCCCCCAAACAATTTCGGGCAACAACCTCGGCACGGCGGAGATTCAACACCACTACCGTAGGTTGAGTTTTCGAGGCCGATTGTCGACGATCGGAGCCTTCAATGGTGAAATTGACACCACCAATGGACTCCTCTCGTCGAGATCTTTAAGGTAGACACCTCCGTTGTTCGCACCGCCGCCGTTTGCCACCAGTCAACGCCGGAGTCAATACCGGTTAACGCGGTCAACGCTGGTCAACGGTGACCCGGGGGCAAAAAAATGACGAATTGCCCATTGCCCTATTTTCAACGTTCTGGACACATCTGCGGCATCAGAATTGCCAACCGAGATTTCGAACATGAAGAACAGAGATAAAAAGTTTGCACGGTCGAGACCGAATGGTTCGTCCGATCGTCGACGGGATGATTTCGGTAGTGATTTCGTTTCCCTTCATTCCTTATTTATGTATTGGAATGATTTATATGTAATTTGTATTCAAATTATAAAAAGAAAAGAAAAAAAGAGTAAAATGAATGAAATGTCAGAAAAAGAAAATGAATGGCAAATGTGAAAATTTTTACGTAAAAAGTTGAGTTTTATGTAAAAATTAGGCCTCTGGTATAGTACATGATAGAATAAAACAGGTTAGATGGTTTTTAGGCGTTTCCTAAATGTCAGAGACCTAGAAATTTAGCGGAAATGCTGTCGAAATTTTGAAAACGGTACCAAGGGCGTTTCGGTGAAAAATGAGAGGTAAATTGTGTTTGGTAATGGAAACTGATACCCCTCGATGAGTTAAGCTCAGAAAAAGGGAAAATGAACCTTTGAGGAATAGTAAACCATCCCTCCGAGGTTGTGAAAATGTACGAGAATGGGAAAACCAATGTCAAGGGTATTTTAGGAAACGAAAGGTAAATTTGAGGTCAGGATGGAAACGCGAGCCCACTCGGTGTCTAAGGCTTGGGATTAGCATAACAAACATTTTGGGAGTAGTGAAATACCCATTTAAGGCTCTAAAACATGAGAAAAATAAGAAACGACCCTAGGTGTCGGAATAGTACCACCCGAGGGTCGGATGACCAATAGTCATCCTTGGAACAGCAATGGATGCTGTTAAAGTGTGTAAAAGCTTAAGAAATATTATTTTATGATATTTGGGCTTAGAAAATCCTGTTAAAAGTCACAGTGAGCATATGACGGTCCCGAGACCCATCAGGAGCAAAATGGTCATTTTGACCAAAAATTTCCGAAAAGCTCGGAAAGGACTGTGAATGGCTAAGGATAGTTAAAATGAAATTATAAAAGTTAAATTTGGGTCTTAAACCAACAAAAAGTAGGTTTACGATGAGAAATCAAATCAGGGGCAAAATGGTAATTTTGCCAAAAGTTAGTGTAAAAATGAAAAATGGAATTTTAGATTCCTAAGATCATTTACGGGAAATAAAACGTAGAATTTTTACATTTTACTAAATTTTAAATATGAAATGAAGATTTAAAATAACCGTGGTTATTCCGGTTATAGGAACCCGATCCGGACACAGTAAAGGAACGTCTGCGGAGCTGGGGAAGGAAATGCTAGTGAAAGTATCTGTAAGATCAAGCATTTATTTGTCTGTTCATGAACATTCTGATGTTGTTCATTATATGAATGAATTGATCTGTTATGTCTAGGTTTATGTGCTATATGAATGTTTCATAGCGCGATGCTATGATAAATGTTTGGTAAGTTCAGATATTTAAATGTCTGCAGCATGAATTACTATTTGGTTGATTTAAGTACTTTTCGTACAAACGTGTAAAGTCCTACGGGCAATAGGGGTGTAGTTAAACTAACTCACCTAATGAAATGAGAAATTAAAAAGTGTATAAATAATACACTATGGAGAAGTGCTAGGGCACTATAGTGTGGTTAATTAAAAACACACATAAAAAAATAAATGTAAAGACCTACGGGTAATAAGGGTTCCACTGTAGGACGATTCATATGAATGTCGTCGGTGGGGAACTATAAGAAAGATGGTAATGAAACCATTAATGCGTACACCCCTCCAATATAGTGGTGGAGGTTTTTCTCAGATCCTACGAGGATATCAGGGTTGTGGAGGCCGATGTTCTAAGGTCGTTTCCTAGACCCTCCCAGTCAGCGCGCTAATAATCATTGGTACTGCCATAAACAGAGCTCTAAACTAGAAATCAAATAAAGAATGAATAATCAATAAAATGATAAAAATCATTACTAAGCATAACTGAAGTACGCTAAGTATAGTGATTTCGGTTAGGATTTATGAATAGCAACCGGTTAGGCTAATGTGATAGTATCCGGTTATAGTAATGTGAATAGTTACCCGTTAGGGTAAAGTGAATAGTAACCAATTAGGATAACTATTACTATTCATCAGTCAAGGGTCAAAGTTATTATTCATGGTGAATAGTACTATTTATGATGAATAGTACTATTCATAAGAAATTGAGTTTTCAATGTTTTTGAATCCGTATGATTCTTACTAAGTATGTTTGAACTTACTGAGCTTGTTAGCTCACCAGTTTGTTCATGTTGCAGGTATGGAACCTGTAAGTTAGAATATTAGCTATGGATGACGGCGGGAGTTGCGTGTGCCGAATGGATAGGGAATCCACTGTGGATATGGTCCTGCTATAAGTTTTCCGCTGAGCGTTGAAAGAGGAGATTTAAAGAAAGAAAAGACATGTATTGCAAAAAGATTTGAATTATGTATTGTTTATAAAGTATGTTTGTACTTTTAAAAGTGACAAACATAATTCAGTTTAATTACGTTATGTTTACAAACAAGAAAAAGTATTTAAGGAAAAAAAAGATTCCAAATTTCACAAAGGGTTTAAAGGAAAAAACAGAATTTAGGCGACTCAACGAAGTTCACGAGCTATTTCAGTCAGCTAAGGAGCTTGATTGTAATAGTTTCGGTGGACCGAGGTCGGGGGTGCCACAGGTGATATCAGAGCAAGCTTGACCACATCCCTCCTGGCATGAGACGCAACCTGCTCGTCTATCCAAGTAAGTTTGCCTTGTTTTGAATTAGTAGTTTATTTATAGGAAAATAAACGACTTAGATGAAATGAGATGACGAGATCAATGAATGTGGTCTCGCGATTGTACAGTGCTTGTGGACTGCCATGATACGGCTATACAGAGTTCGAGATAGAGAATTACCATGATTATGATCGTACAGTACAAGAGAATGAACAAGGAAGGCTGCTCAGAGAAGAAATGAAGATTGCCATCAAGTTATATAGAACTCCAATGTTAGCTGCCCACAAAGTTTTGAGCGGCGAACAGTCCTTCAAAATTTCATAAGAAGGCAGGATTGGTGTTATGCCATTGAAATGATTTTTTGGCTGTGCGCCATTGGTCGAGAAGATGGGTCTTGTTGGTTGTTGACCATGCTTTTTAGGGAGATACTCTCGTGTGTATTAGGATTCTTGTGACCAAGAGTAGCGCTTAACTGTACCAAGTTTCGCCATGCCATGATTGAGTAAATCTTTTCTTGAAAAGAGTCTAACATCAGTCCCAATTCCTCAAGGGCAAACAGGGTGTCACTTCTAACGTCACCTAAGTTCCTTAAAGTTGCGAACATACGGGAATTAGTTCGTCGGACTGAGAAACTGCAGTCGATGTCCGGTGACATAGTTCTAATGTATGCTGTGCGCTTCAAGGAACTGATAAATCCCCTCCAATTTGTGTGGAATTCATGACGGAACGAAAGCTGAGACGAGCATAGATCAAGAAATGTCTATAGGTGAACGATCTAGCTAAAGAAGAAGATTTGTAAAAGTTTCTTGTAGACGAGGAAAATTAGATGTATTAGGCTATATATTTATATATCCTTTATGTTATATTGAAATGTTATGTAATGACATGTGTATGCAGTGACATGTGTGTGATGAATTATTAGGAACTGTCAAAATGTGTTGATATAATATAATGAGTTTTGTTGTTTTGTCTTATATGAAAAGGCATAATATACGATAAATGGGCCATGTGCATTTATTGTGCTAGAAATGGTCCGGATGAAGAGAAAGAAGATCCAAAGGAATTTCCTTCTGAAACCGGGTCGATAGAATGACTAAAATGTAGAGTGGTACATATGTGTATATATGTATACTCAATGTAAAAGAGGCTGTTCTATATACAAGGCCTTAATATTGGCATGTATGTGAACATTATAAAACGAGTTATAATAATGCCTTACGATGATATGGCATTATGGTTTCTTTGAATTTCGGGAAATCTTAAAATTTTGCGAAATATATATATGTACATTGAAAATCTAATTATTGATTTTCAAGTGATTATAGAAAAAAATAGAAAATATGGTGAATACGTGTGAATAAAGATGTACGAGTGAATGCCTCGTCCTGTCTAAAAAGGGTGGAGAAATTATAAGGCCTTTTAGAGGTCTAGATGCAAGAAAACGCTAAATTAAGACGGCATTTAGATGAGATAGAACCTAGGCAGGGTGCTGAGGAGGTTCATCCACCACTGGCCCTTACAGTTGAATAGGCAGTACATTATCGCTGTTCCTGAAAGGATATAGGAACAATGATCAATAGTAAATTAAGAGCTATTATATAAGCAATTTCGTGGAATAAAACCTCAAGAGTTTGAGGGCTCTATAGATCTTTTGAAAGCAGAGAAATGATTTTCCTCTATATAGATGATTTGAGACTCCATAAACTTGATAGAGCAAGGAGAAGGTTCTGCGTACATCCTTTATTCTGATGAAGGACGCTAAGTTCTGATAGAACATTGTCAGAATGAGAAGAGATGAGACTACTGTGAACTAGAATTAATTTCTGGTTAAATTTCATTAGATATATTATGATCCTGCATTACGAAAACCATAACGAAAAAAGGTTTGCCGCATTAAAGCAAGGAAATGTATTAGTGAGTGAAGAGCATCGAAAATTGATCAATTGTCCAAATGATGCCCTTATGTTGTAATTATTCAGAGGGAAAAGATACAGAGAATGATTAGAATGTTCTGACTAGAGATCTTTGTTTTAGTGGATAGTGGTCTAATACCACCACCTTTAGTGACAGACTACGTCAGTCGCGCTCGGCAGGTTAAATACCAGCAGGCTAGATAGAAAGAAGAAAGAGAAAAAGTCCGAGAAACCTAGAAGAGGGAAAGGACATTGACTAAATTTTTCCCAAGTTGGAACCTAAATTGGCCAAAGCAGTAAACCTAATTAGAATGTTAGGGCATGACAGTTTAACGCTCCAGGCCTATAGTCGTAGAATAAAGGAAAAGGCAAATTTTCTGGGAAAATGAAAACCGAACCAGGGATAATATAAGGTAGCAAAGGAAGTTGACCAATAATATAGGATCAGATGTATCCAGTTGCGCTACAAGTGAGAAGAGGCACTAGCCATAATACTAAATTGATCTCAGTGTATGTTACCAATGTGGGAAAAGAAGGCCGTTATGCCAGAAACTGACCCACAAATCGGTAGAATACACAGGAAACGTTTTAACCATAGCAACAACAACCCAAGTCCGCGCGTGACAGGCTAGTTTTGAAGGGCCATCGGCAGTATCGAAAAGACAAGAACACATAACACGTGCCAATGCTCATGTCTTGGCATACACTAAGGAGGATGCGAAAGTAGGAACGTCAAATATAGTGACAGAATTGATTGTTATAAGGTTAGTTGATTGTGACGTAATCCTAGGAATGGATTTCTTAGGGAAATGTCAAATCACGACCGATTACTAGAATCGAAAGATAGTATTTCGACTAGATGACGAAGAGAGCTTTGAACATGTGGATTTGTCACGCAAATCGAGGAAGATGATAATTAGCTCGTAAAGTGCGAGTAAGCTAATGTCTAATGATTGAATTGGATATTTGGCCTGTGTGGCGATGTAATAGAGGAACAGAAGCTTTAACCAGAAAATGTTCTTATGGTCCAAGAATTTCTCGACATTTTTCTTCGAGGAATTACTTGAATTGTCGCCTGAACAAGAAATTTCCTTTGAAATCGAGCTAATGCAAAGAACTGCACCCATTTTCAAAGGTGTGGCAGTATTCTCTAAGACTGATTTACGATTAAGATACAGTCAACTAAGTGTTCAAGGAATTCCTAGATCAGTTGTCATTGTGTTTATCGATGACATACTCATATATTCATAGACTCATAAGGAGTATGAAGATCATTTGAGAACTGCTCTGCACATTATGAGACAGCACCGACCCTATGCAAAATTCTCTAAGTGCGAATTTTGACTAGATAAAGTGCATTTTCTGGGACACGTAGTCCCCAAACAAGGAATCGTTGTAGATCCTATCAAGGGGAGACGATTAACGAATGGCTTGCACCTAAGACTATAATGAGAATACGGAATTACTTAGGTTTGGCTGGCAATTATAGAAAACTTGTGGAAAGATTTACACAACTAGCGGCACTTCTCAAGACAATTGTGTGCAAGGAGAGGTAATATGAGTAGACTGAAAAATGCGAAAAGAGTTTTCGAGAGTTGAAAAAATTGACTTACAAGCGTGCCAATTCACACGCTTCTCACAAAAAGGGAGAAATTTGTGATATATTGTGATGCATCGAAAGAGGATTTGAATATGTGACAAAGAGGATGTTTGGAGTTGGTGAAGGATTACAACTGTGAGATCCTCTACCACCCAAAAAAAAAAATCAATCAACCGTGTGATGGATGCCTTAAGCAGAAAGTCTACTGTTTCATACCAATAGCCAAAAGGAAAACTAGTAGAACAAGTACGACAAGAGATACACTCATTGGAGTTGGAGCTGATATCCGAAAGGTTAGCTGTACTCCAATCAGAGTCATCGCTACTCGAAGACATTAAAAGGGCTCTAAAGCACTATCAAATCTAATAAGTTATTAAGAAGGCATTTCTAAGGGTGGAATGATCCTACATTAAGGAGGAATTCATATTCCAACTAATGAAGGATTAATGTGGTGAAATATGACAAAAGCCCATAAAATGCCATATTCAATGCATTTCGGAATGAGTAAAGTATACCAGAAATTAAAATTGCAATTCTGGTGGAAAGAGACGACGAATGAAAGCACAAAATTTGTGAACCGATGCATGACCATCAGAAAGTCAAGACTGAACATAAACATCCAGGTGGAAAACTGGAATCATTGGAAGTTCCCAAACGTAACTGGGAACATATTACGATGGATTTTGTAGTGGAATTATCAAGGACCCAAGAGAGGTATAACGCCATTTGAATTATGGTGGATAGATTGATGAAAACCGCAAGAGTCATAGTAGTGAAAATGACTTTTCACTGGAAAAGTTAGCGAATTTCTATATAAACCATGTTGTCAGATAACATGGTGTTTCAAGTTTGTCATATTCGATTTAGATGCACAATTCACTTTGAATTTTTGGAAGTGTGTACAAGGAGTCATGGGAATGAAATTGCGTCTTAGTATGACTTTTCATCCCTAGACGAAGATCAATCTGAGCGAATTACTCGGACACTAGAAGACATGTTTCGTGTCTAAGTCATGGATTTCCTAAGAATTGGAACGAGAAATTACTATTAGAGGAAATTCTCGTACAACAATAGCTACCAAACTTTTATAGAAATGGTACCCTATGAAGGTTTATATGGACAAAAGTACAGATCGCTTACCTATTGGTATGACCTGTGAGAGAAATAGTGGCACAAGACGGATTTCGTATAAGAAACATCTGATGTAATTGTGAAAATACAGCGATGAAGAAAGATCGCACAAAGTCGGCAGAAGAATTACGCAGATAAACGCTGAAGATCCCTAGAGTTTAATGAAAGGGATTTCATATTCTTTAAAAGTGTTCCCAATGAAGGGAATAATGTGTTCGGTAAGAAAGGAAAATTAAGTCCAAGATATATTGGACCCTATGAAATTTTTGAACGTGTTGAAAATGTTACCTATAAATTGGTACTACCTTCAGAACAGTTAGCAATACATACTATTTTTCACGAATGTATGCTAAGGAAACAGGTATCGAAATTATCTCATGTATTGAGGTACAAATCGATTCAGATTCAGGAGGATCCGACATATGAAGAGCAACTTGTTCAGATTTTGCTCGGAAAGATGAAACGAGAATGTTGTACCCTCACTTGTGCTAAATTTTCGAGGACGAAAATTTTATAAGGAGGGGTAAATGTAATAACCGGGAAATTTTACTGTTCTCGGAATATGGTAAATTGCATGTACATGATGAATTTCATGTTTAAAAATGTGAAATGTATTATTAATATTGTGTAAAACAAGATAAAATGTTCTAACGATATTACAAATTAAGAATTCGATGATGTAAAAGCATGCCGAATTGAGCTGGGGAAAAACAGTGAACTATAAACCCTAGTAGGTGACTCAGGGTAAGCTGAGTGTATAAAAAGATAAAATACTAATAGTAGTGATTTTAGACGTGAGTGCGTGTGTGTGTTACATACAGTATCAAAAAGTTGTTCTAAATGACATCTTATTGATCTAAAATTAATATATTTAGATTCAGCATGCTCAAATTTGTCAATTGAGCATGAAAAGTAATATTTGACCCGGAGATATGCAGTATCAAGATGACATTTTCTTGATATAAAACTGATATATTTGGAATCCGAATGCTCTAATTAATCAATTGAGCACAAAACGAAAATTTTGACCGGGAAATGTACAGTACCGGAAACTGATCGAGATGATCTCGGATGATGACGAAACTGATATATTTGGATTCAAGATGTCCAAATTAGTCAGGATAGCTCATGTTGAAATTTTGGCCAAAAAGGGTATAAAAGGTCGAAATTGCAAAAAAGGCCCAATATTTTCATTATCTAGATTTTTCTCCCCCACACATACACTGTCGGTGAACAGTAACCAACCACCGGAAACGGTGTCCGTTTTCGACACCGCCGATCTCGTTGGAAAGCTCTCGACGAGCTAAGTCCAACGGTGTGCTGAATCGACGGAACCGATGTCGGAGAACGCCGCACACGCCGCCCGAAGCCGCCGGAGGCCAGAAATTTCAAACGGTTGTATTTCTGCCGTTCAACCTCCGATCGACACGATTTCGGTCCCAAAAGTTTTGTGGTGAAAAGGAGGACAAAACCCACAGCTCATTTCACCTCAACAGTCGCCAGATTATGCCGTCCAACATCGCGACGTCGCCACCGTGAAACTCACCGTTTCTGGCCGAGTTGACGAACGCTGGGGGTACCAAAATGATCAGAGGTCAATGGGGAGCAAAAGCCCTCAAACAATTTCAGGTAACAACCCCGGCATGGCGGAGATTCAATGCCACCACCGTGGGTCAAGTTTTCGAGGCCGATTGTCGATGATCGGAGCCTCCAATGGTGAAATTGACACCACCAATGGACTCCTCTCGTTGAGATCTTCAAGGTGGACCCCTTCGTTGTTCGCGCCGCGGCCATTCGTCGTCGATCAACGCCGATCAACGACGACCCGGGGGCAGAAAAATAAAGAATGGCTCGTTGGCCTATTTTCAACGTTCTGGAAACATCCACGGCATCAGAATTGCCAACCAGGATTTCAAACGTGAAGAACAGAGATAAAAAGTTTGCGCGGTCGAGACGGAACAGTTCGTCTAATCGCCGACGGGACGATTTCAGTAGCGATTTTATTTCCCTTCATTCCTTATTTTTGTATTGGAATGATTTATATGTAATTTGTATTCAAATTGTAAAAAGAAAAGAAACAAAAAGAGTAAAATGAATGAAATGTCAGAAAAAGAAAATGTATGGGAAATGTGAAAATTTTTACGTAAAAAGTTGAGTTTTACGTAATAATTAGGCCTCTAGTATAGTATGTGGTAAGATAAAATAGGCTAGATGATTTTGAGGCATTTCCTAAACGCCAGAGACTTAGAAAATTAGCGGAAATGCTGCCAAAATTTTGAAAACGGCACTAAGGGCATTTCGGTGAAAAACGAGAGGTAAATTGTGTTCGGTAATGGAAACCGAGACCCCTCGATGAGTTAAGCTCAGAAAATGGGAAAATGAACCTTTGAGGAATAGTAAACCATCCCTCTGAGGTTGTAAAAATGTAAGAGAACGGGAAAACCAATGTTAAGGGTATTTTAGGAAACGAAAGGTAAATTTGTTAGGAAATGCCCTAAGTATTAGAGACATTTTTGATGTATTCATTTTGAACTGGATAATAAAATTATATATAGAGGTTATTCATTACATTGCTATCTGTCCTCGTCTTATTTACATGTTAAAGTAAATGTAACCAAATATGGCTCACTGACTGTTTGTGTTAAAACTGTTAGAACGTTGCATGCAATGGACTTTTGTATGCGAGAAGACAATGTTCTAAAGTTAGCAGTCTAAACTATGGTCTGTAGTCTATGGGGTTAGACCGAGCATCTAACTCATGTTAAGACTATTATGTTGTCTAAAGCCTTGGAGGGGACGGTTTGTCTTGACTGTCTGGAGCTGGACTCCCAAGTAGAGACATGGATATGTTGCTCGGTGGTGACATATTAGACCGGGACTAAAGCGTGATTGATCTACATAGTCCGCTATGAGTGGATAAATCTGCTTTTGACGTTCATTGTGCAATAACCTTAATCCTGAGTAAATGAACTACTTCATGTATATGACTTGTGTACTTTGATGTTCCAATGGCTAAAGCATCTCAGAGGTAGTAAGCTTATAGACCGGTTCATTGGGTGCATGACTTGTATACGATGAAGGGTTTGTTTGCAGATATCGGAATCATAGCTCTGAGGAGTTAAAGGTATCCTCTTAAAGGCATTATACTGAATGTGAAAATGGACAAGGCCTTGGGTCGTCTGCTGGGCGGATGACTTCTTATTCACATATGGTGAATAATCATTTTCTTGATTCGGTAGTATAATGGAACTTTAAGATAGCCTGATCAGTAGGATTAAACGGACTTTGACCTAAGACTGATCATGGATATCATATGAGGGTTTTGCATAAATGACAAGGTCATTGGATGGTAGCTTGTCACAGGTTTACGTAATACGGTATATAATTGGGATTTCAGTTTCAGGTTTATAGTGGTGTGACTCTGAAATTAGTGATCATATGATTGAGTTGTTCGGTACAGAATGATGATCATATGGAATCACGGGAGCCCGATTATATATGTCCAATCAGTCCCTCTACTAGCTCCACATAATTCCTTAACGTTTGGCAAATTGATTTGTGTATGCTATTGGCTAGTTTATTATGCATGGATGGTGATGACACAGGATTAGGATGGTAGACAAGATTCTCTCCGGTTGGATTCAGATTTTGTTTTGGATAATAGAGTACACAATTATTCGAACTCCAAATAAAGTTGCCATGATTTTATTTGAGATTGGATTGGAGTTGTAGAAAATTATCCATGAGAACAAGAATATGAAGCACAACCGTTTTGTGGAATTTGAAATTTGAATTTTGAAATTTGAAATTTGAATTTTGAATTTTGAAATTTTAATTTTGAATTTGAAATTTGAATTTGAAATTTGAATTTGAAATTCGAATTTGAAATTTGAATTTGAAATTTAAATTTGAAATTTGAAATTTGAAATTTGAAATTTGAATTTGAAATTTGAATTTGAAATTTGAAATTCAAATTTTGAATCACAGTCCAAGTAGGATTCGAATTTGTTGTGGAAAATCCACAAGGTTTGAAATTCGAATTTGAGTTGGATTTGGAGAGGATAATCTTGTTAGAATCCTACTTGAATTTTGAATCCAAATCCCAACAAAAGTGGGCGAATTTTTTGAGGATAATCCTCAATGGAAAATTCGGTTTTTTTGTGGATAAGATTCAAGGGAAAATTCAAGTTTCAATCCTAGTTGAATTTGGATTCTCTCCTTCCCTAAAAGTGGCCGAAATTTTGGAGCCTTAATCCTAGGAAATTCGGTTATTTTTGGATAAGGTTGAGATGAGATTTAGCTTGAAAATTCTAGTGGAATTTTGATTCTTCCTTATCCTAAAAGTGGCCAAAAATTTGGAGAAGATATTCTCCTAAAGATTTCAGATTTTTTGGTTGAAAAAGGGAGATAAAATTCTAGTTAAAATCTTGTTTAGATTTGGATTGGATTTATCCTAGAAAAACCGAATTTAATTGTTAGGATTATCCTATGAAAAATTCGGATTTTTGGTTAAAGATAAGGGAGAAAATCTTTTCCTAGTCCAATTCGAATTCAGAGAATCACCTCATGCAGGTCTATAAATAGAGGTCCTGCCACTCCAGTTCTCTCAGACCATAGACTCTCAGGTGAGCAGGCTTATTGTTGCATAGCTCATCGTGACAATAAAGTTCTTTAGAGATCTGGGTGGTCGGAAGAAGACTAGCAGTGCTAGCATACCGATCAAGGTTCAGAGTGCCCACACAATCAGCCATTCGGGAATTAGAGAATAGTAGAGAAGGCTAGTTGGTTGAAGCCTCCGGTCTTTTTCCTCCTGCAGATTGGCGTCCTTGAGGTATGAGTTTTAATTGTTGTTGATTTATTGTATATGGCATCATGAGATATTTAACGATCTAAAAATTTTTATTGTTCCGCTGCGCCACTCTGATACGTTTTTACCGATTTATTTTCCTTCAATTGGTATCAGAGCCATCTCATGACTATGCCATGTACATAAATTAGACAATTACTTAGTCTTTTTATTTATGTATGGATTTGATATTTAGAGAGTGGCATTCTAGGGTTCCTTTATGTTGTTATCATGTATTATGTATAAAGTATGTGGTTATTTTAATTTTTTGAATTATTATAAGCATGCTTGTTTATGCCGGTTATGGTTCCTTAGAATTTAGAAAAATTGTATCTAGGAATTTTTATGTAACCATGGGAGCAGTTTATTAACACTGTAATTTTCCCATGGATTTTAATTCTTATCTCTTAGATTTTTTATGGTTAGAATTTTTGTACACTGGAAACGGTTTAGGAATTTTTTATGTAATTATTCTTGGAGGAGATTGAAGATTGAAGACCGTAATTTATTTTTCCCAAAAGTTAAATTTAATTTAAAGATTGAAATTTTGATTGTGTGGAAAATTTCAATTTAATTGGGATTCAAATTAATTTTTGGAGATCCTAATAGGTATATTGGAATATGGCACGAAAATCGAGACACGACCCTTCGGAATAGGCCGACGGGCCTTGGTGGGGCTGCAGCCCCTGCCCTCGGGCAGGATGGGGCTGCGGCAGCCCCTATGCAGGTAAACATCACCCACGGCCGCAGGCTTGGCCTGCAGCCGAGGGTGGTGCAGCCTGCCCAAGGCTGGCCGCAGCCTGGGCATGCAACCACTGGCTGCTGCGCCCAGCCTGGACGTGCAGCCTGGCGCTGCAGGCTTGGCCTGCAGCCCGGCAGGCTGCACAAGGGGCAACCGTGGGTTGCCAGCCCCTCCGGGGTTGGTGGCTGCCCATGGCGGCTGCAGCCTTCACGGGCGGCGGTGCAGCGGTCCAAAATTTAAAAATTTTGATTTTTAAATTTGAGATTTAATTTTAAATCATGTTTAAAAATATGTGATTGAAAATTTGAAATTTTTGAAATTACATATTATTACACATGATGATTAAAATTGTTTAAAATTTGAATTAGAAATTTAAATTTGAAATTCGAATTTGGAGTTTGAATTTGAAATTTAAATTTTTGGAAATTTAAATTTTAAATAATTCTTGGGATGAGAAATAAATGGAGAGGCTACATAAAGATGGATACAAGAAGACGGAACAAAATTCAAGACCCAAAGAATGTTTTGGATGGAATTTTGTAATCTTTTTTTTTTCTTTGTTCTAGGATGGAACCATGGCTTGGTTATTCTGTCAATTATTTTTCTGTGATATGTCATGGATGTATAAATATGTATTGATGGATGTTTTGTATGCATATTTGATAACATGTCATATAGGATAGGTGAGTGCCGCTCATACTATATTGATCATACATAATTTGTCAAAACTTGCATGTTTTTCAAAATATTGAGTGGGAGAGGGTTTCAAACAAAACCCACGGCCTCCATTGTTGATCCATATGTGAAAGCATGGTAACACCTCACGTCAGTTCTGACCTGACCACACCCCTCGGTAGGTGTTTACCGCCGCCGGTATACTAGATTGGATCTCCTATGTGGAAAACGTGTTCGGGTGCGATCCTATTCATGACCACCCCTCGGTGGCTTGGTAGGACGTGGATCGGGCTACGTAAACAATGGTTATACACTCAAGACTCGTTTAGTTATTAACCTTCCCTAGAAGCTCTGTTAACTAAACTGGTGGCCAAATAAGCGGTTATTAATATATGTCTTAACCTTGGAGGATTTAAGGTAACATATATTAATTGGACGGGGTCCATGTTCCGGCTATTTGTTCTCATGACCACCCCTCGGTGGCTTGGGGCAATAGGTGCTGAGAATTACCGTTGCAATGCTACATGTTTTTTTCAAGTTTCACGTAGGAACATACTTGTATGTTTTTATTTGCTAAATTATCTGTATATTTGCTTGGGCTTTGTAATGATGTCTAGTATAATTTTATTTCAGTTCAAAATGTCACCGACACCCCTCATTTCGATACTTACTGAAAATAAGTTGAATGGCGACAATTATAAAGATTGGAAAAGAAATCTATTAATAGTTCTCAGCTGCGAGAGACACAAGTTCGTACTGGACGAACCATGCCCACCTGGGCCCAAACCTGACACACCACTTGAGGAGGTCCCGGTTGCCTATAATCGTTGGAGAGAATCCAATGAAATAGCTCGATACTACATCCTTGCTAGCATGACGAGTGCTTTACAAAAGCAGCATGAGACTTATCAAGTTGCTGGGGAGATCATGGATAATCTGGAGGACATGTTCGGAGGCCAAGAAAAATTGGCTCGACAGTCCGCTATCACCAGCATTATGAACTCCAAGCAAAAGGCGGGTACTCCGATGAAGGACCATATGATCACTCTAATGGGATTCTTCGCTGAGGCTGCCGAGAATGGTGCTGAGTTGGACTATAACACCCAGATCGAGATGGTGTTCAAGACTCTGTCTAAAGATTTTGTGGGGTTTAAGGCCGCATTCAATCTGGCGACAAAGGAGTTAGGACTTACCGAGCTCATGAAGTAACTACAGGCTTATGAGCGGATGATCAGGGATGAGGATACGGTCCGACCTAAAGGAGAGGCCAATTTGGCGGAATCTTCCAATCCCTCACGGAAGAGGAAGAGGCCAAATAAGAAGCAAGTGGCTTCCAGTTCTTCTAATCCTCTTGTCTCGGACGGGAAGAAGAAGAAGAAGAACAAGAAGCCGAAGGACCCTAAAAAGTCCAAATGCTTCCACTGTGGGAAGGTAGGTCACTTCAAGAAGGCTTGCCGGGAATTCCTAGCCTCCAAGGGCAAGGAAGGTAAGGAACTTCATTACTTAGAAGCGTGTTTGGTGGAAGAATCGAAAGACACATGGGTCATTGATTCGGGCACCACTAATCATGTTTGTGTTTCTATGCAGGGGTTTGTGGAAACGAGAAGTCTACATGATAGGAGCCTCTCGTTGCGGACTGGAGATGGTAGCTTTATGGTGGCTGAGGCAGTGGGAGACGTTCATCTTTATTTTGATCAAATTAGGTTTATTTTATTGAAAGACTGTTTTTATGTTCCTAATTTTAGGAGGAACCTTATATCGGTAGCTTGTTTAATAAAGGATTCTTATTCAGTTTCTTTTAGTAAAAGAGTTGATATTCGTAGAAATAAGTCTTTTATCTGTTCTGGATGGATGGATGGAAACCTATATTTGATCAGACCAAAGATGTACTCACTGCTTGACACTGAATTAATTGATAACTCTAAAAGGTTGAAAGTTTCTCACTCTAACAAGGCGTATCTTTGGCATTTAAGACTTGGTCATATTAATCAGGATAGGATTCAAAGATTGGTGAAAGACGGTCCTCTGGAATCTCTGGAGGAGGTACGACTTCCCCAATGTGAGTCTTGTCTAGAGGGTAAGATGACTAAGAGGTCTTTTGGAGCTAAGGGTACAAGGGCACAGGAGCTCTTAGAAATTGTGCACACTGACGTATGTGGCCCCATGAACGTCACAGCACGAGGAGGGTTCGAGTACTATGTCTCTTTCATAGATGATTACTCGAGGTATGGATATGTGTATCTGATCCACCGCAAGAGCGAGACCTTTGATAAATTCAAAGAGTATCGTGCGGAAGTGGAAAAGCAATTGGATAAATCCATAAAGACACTTCAATCTGATCGAGGTGGCGAATACCTCTCCGATGAATTTCTAGGACATCTTGTAGAGAATGGGATATTATCCCAATTGACTGCACCTGGTACTCCACAACAGAATGGTGTAGCCGAAAGGAGAAACAGGACCTTATTGGATATGGTACGGTCCATGATGAGTTACTCAACGCTGCCATTATCATTTTGGGGACATGCTTTACAAACGGCGTGCTATATTCTGAACCAGGTTCCGAGCAAATCAATTCCTAGAACTCCGTATGAATTGTGGCGTGGCAGGAAGCCCTCCCTTGGACATATGAGAATATGGGGCTGCCCGGCACATGTACTGGATGGGGATGCGAAGAAGTTGGAACCAAGATCAGAATTGTGCATGTTTGTAGGGTATCCAAAGGGAACTAAAGGAGGTCTGTTCTATAACCCGAAGGAACAAAAGGTCATTGTCTCAACCCATGCGACATTCTTGGAGGAAAGTCACATGAATGACTTTAAGCCTCGAAGCAAAGTGGTGCTAGAGGAGTTATCGGGTGAAAGAACTGCTCCACAGATTTCGGTCTTGGACGCAAGTCCGAGTTCCAGTGAAAGACCTGCTGACGATCAACAATTTAGGGTGCCTCCTCGTAGTGGGAGGGTTTCTAAGAAAACTAATTTCTTTATGTATGATGCTGAGGTATACCAGGCCGAGGCTCATGAGCATGAGGAAGATCCGGTCACATATGATGAAGCTATAAAGGATGTTGATTCTAGATCTTGGAAACAGGCTATGAACAATGAGATGGATTCTATGAAATCCAACCCTGTTTGGGAACTTGTAGATTTGCCGGATGGGATAAAACCCATTGGATGCAAATGGGTCTACAAAAGAAAGAAGGATGCGGAAGGGAGAGTGGAAACTTTCAAAGCTAGACTGGTTACAAAGGGATACACGCAAAAGGCTGGAATCGATTACGAGGAAACCTTTTCGCCTGTTGCTATGCTGAAGTCTATCCGTATTCTTCTGTCCATTGCTGCGGCTCTCGATTACGAGATCTGGCAAATGGATGTCAAGACAGCATTCTTGAATGGCCATCTTGAAGAGTGTATCTATATGATACAGCCCGAAGGGTTCATAGCAAAAGGCCAAGATAAGAAAGTCTGCAAGTTGCTTAGATCCATTTATGGATTAAAGCAGGCATCCCGCTCATGGAACCAGAGGTTTGATCAAGCGATTAAGACATTTGGTTTTAAGCAGAACGTTGATGAACCTTGTGTTTATAAACGTATTAAGGATGGAAAAGTGGTCTTTCTGATACTCTATGTCGATGATATACTACTCATTGGGAATGATGTAGGGAACTTATCATCGGTCAAGCTTTGGTTACACCAACAGTTTGACATGAAGGACTTGGGAGAAGCTAATTATGTTCTAGGCATTCGTCTCTTCAGAGATCGAAAGAACAAAATGATAGCATTATCCCAAGCTTCATACATAGATAATATAATTGACAAATATGCAATGCTAGAGGCAAAGAAAGGCTCACAACCTTCTATTGCCGGTTTAACTCTTTCATTGGATGACTGTCCCAAGACATCGGAAGAAAGAGAGCGTATGAGTAAGGTCCCTTATGCATCCTCTGTGGGTAGTCTTATGTACGCTATGCTTTGCACTCGCCCGGACATATGTTTTGTAGTAGGTATGGTGAGTCGATATCAAGCGAATTCTGGAACCAAGTACTGGCAAGCAGTAAAGCATATACTCAAGTATCTTAAGAGAACGAGGGATTATATGCTAGTGTATTCTAGAGGGGACCTAACACCCGTAGGATACACGGACTCAGACTTCCAGACTTGTAAGGATTCGAGGAAATTGACATCTGGATCAGTGTTTTTACTCGGAGGAGGCGCCACTGTGTGGAGGAGCGTGAAGCAGGGCTGCACAGCTGACTCTACTATGGAGGCTGAGTATGTGGCTGCGGCTGAGGCATCTAAAGAAGCGGTTTGGCTCCGCAAGTTCTTTAGAGACCTTGAGGTCATTCCGGGTGTTGACAAGCCTATCACACTTTACTGTGATAATACAGGGGCTATTGCCAACACAAGGGAATCTCGGCACCACAAGAGGACCAAGCACATAGATCGGAGGTATCACATTATTAGAGGGCATGTGGAGACAGGACAAGTGGATGTATGTAAGATTGCATCCGAGGACAACATCGCTGATCCCTTTACTAAGACTTTGGTAGCTAGAAGCTTTGAGAGGCATGTAGAGGCGATGGGGATGCGTAACATGGCACATCTACTGGCTTAGGGCAAGTGGGAGATTGTTAGGAAATGCCCTAAGTATTAGAGACATTTTTTATGTATTCATTTTGAACTGGATAATAAAATTATATATAGAGGTTATTCATTACATTGCTATCTGTCCTCGTCTTATTTACATGTTAAAGTAAATGTAACCAAATATGGCTCACTGACTGTTTGTGTTAAAACTGTTAGAACGTTGCATGCAATGGACTTTTGTATGCGAGAAGACAATGTTCTAAAGTTAGCAGTCTAAACTATGGTCTGTAGTCTATGGGGTTAGACCGAGCATCTAACTCATGTTAAGACTATTATGTTGTCTAAAGCCTTGGAGGGGACGGTCTGTCTTGACTGTCTGGAGCTGGACTCCCAAGTAGAGACATGGATATGTTGCTCGGTGGTGACATATTAGACCGGGACTAAAGCGTGATTGATCTACGTAGTCCGCTATGAGTGGATAAATCTGCTTTTGACGTTCATTGTGCAATAACCTTAATCCTGAGTAAATGCACTACTTCATCTATATGACTTGTGTACTTTGATGTTCCAATGGCTAAAGCGTCTCAGAGGTAGTAAGCTTATAGACCGGTTCATTGGGTGCATGACTTGTATACGATGAAGGGTTTGTTTGCAGATATCGGAATCATAGCTCTGAGGAGTTAAAGGTATCCTCTTAAAGGCATTATACTGAATGTGAAAATGGACAAGGCCTTGGGTCGTCTGCTGGGCGGATGACTTCTTATTCACATATGGTGAATAATCATTTTCTTGATTCGGTAGTATAATGGAACTTTAAGATAGCCTGATCAGTAGGATTAAACGGACTTTGACCTAAGACAGATCATGGATATCATATGAGGGTTTTGCATAAATGACAAGGTCATTGGATGGTAGCTCGTCACAGGCTTACGTAATACGGTATATAATTGGGAGTTCAGTTTCAGGTTTATAGTGGTGTGACTCTGAAATTAGTGATCATATGATTGAGTTGTTCGGTACAGAATGATGATCATATGGAATCACGGGAGCCCGATTATATATGTCCAATCAGTCCCTCTACTAGCTCCACATAATTCCTTAACGTTTGGCAAATTGATTTGTGTATGCTATTGGCTAGTTTATTATGCATGGATGGTGATGACACAGGATTAGGATGGTAGACAAGATTCTCTCCGGTTGGATTCAGATTTTGTTTTGGATAATAGAGTACACAATTATTCGAACTCCAAATAAAGTTGCCATGATTTTATTTGAGATTGGATTGGAGTTGTAGAAAATTATCCATGAGAACAAGAATATGAAACACAACCGTTTTGTGGAATTTGAAATTTGAATTTTGAAATTTGAAATTTGAATTTTGAATTTTGAATTTTGAAATTTGAATTTTGAATTTGAAATTTGAATTTGAAATTTGAATTTGAAATTCGAATTTGAAATTTGAATTTGAAATTTAAATTTGAAATTTGAAATTTGAAATTTGAAATTTGAAATTTGAATTTGAAATTTGAATTTCAAATTTGAATTTCAAATTTTGAATCACAGTCCAAGTAGGATTCGAATTTGTTGTGGAAAATCCACAAGGTTTGAAATTCGAATTTGAGTTGGATTTGGAGAGGATAATCTTGTTAGAATCCTACTTGAATTTTGAATCCAAATCCCAACAAAAGTGGGCGAATTTTTTGAGGATAATCCTCAATGGAAAATTCGGTTTTTTTGTGGATAAGATTCAAGGGAAAATTCAAGTTTCAATCCTAGTTGAATTTGGATTCTCTCCTTCCTTAAAAGTGGCCGAAATTTTGGAGCCTTAATCCTAGGAAATTCGGTTATTTTTGGATAAGGTTGAGATGAGATTTAGCTTGAAAATCCTAGTGGAATTTTGATTCTTCCTTATCCTAAAAGTGGTCGAAAATTTGGAGAAGATATTCTCCTAAAGATTTCGGATTTTTTGGTTGAAAAAGGGAGATAAAATTCTAGTTAAAATCTTGTTTAGATTTGGATTGGATTTATCTTAGAAAAACCGAATTTAATTGTTAGGATTATCCTATGAAAAATTTGGATTTTTGGTTAAAGATAAGGGAGAAAATCTTTTCCTAGTCCAATTCGAATTCAGAGAATCACCTCATGCAGGTCTATAAATAGAGGTCCTGCCACTCCAGTTCTCTCAGACCATAGACTCTCAGGTGAGCAGGCTTATTGTTGCACAGCTCATCGTGACAATAAAGTTCTTTAGAGATCTGGGTGGTCTGAAGAAGACTAGCGGTGCTAGCATACCGATCAAGGTTCAGAGTGCCCACACACTCAGCCATTCGGGAATTGGAGAATAGTAGAGAAGGCTAGTTGGTTGAAGCCTTCGGTCATTCTCCTCCTGCAGATTGGCGTCCTTGAGGTATGAGTTTTAATTGTTGTTGATTTATTGTATATGGCATCATGAGATATTTAACGATCTAAAAATTTTTATTGTTCCGCTGCGCCACTCTGATACGTTTTTACCGATTTATTTTCCTACAAAATTTGAGGTCGGGATAAAAACCCGAGCCCACTCGTTGTCTAAGGCTCGGGATTAGCATAACAAACGTTTCAGGAGTAGTGAAATATCCATTTAAGGCTCCGAAACGTGAGAAAAACGAGAAACGACCCTAAGTGTCGGAATAGTACCACCCGAGGGTCGGATGACCAATAGTCGTCTTTGGAACAGCAATGGATGCTGTAAAAGTGTGTAAAAGTTTAAGAAATATTATTTTATGATATTTGGGCTTAGAAAATCCTGTTAAAAGTCACAGTGAGCATATGACAGTCCCGAGACCCGTCAAGGGCAAAATGGTCATTTTGACCAAAAATTTTCGAATGGCTCCGAAAGGACTGTGAATGCCTAAGGATAGTTAAAATGAAATTATAAAAGTTAAATTTGGGTCTTAAACTAACAAAAAGTAGGTTTACGATGAGAAATCAAATCAGAGGCAAAATGGTAATTTTCCCAAGAGTTAGTGTAAAAATGGAAAATGGGATTTTAGATTCCTAAGACCATTTATGGGAAATAAAACGTAGAATTTTTACATTTTACTAAATTTTAAATATGAAATGAAGATTTAAAATTACCGTGGTTATTTCGATTATAGGAACCCTTTCCAGACGCGACAAAGGAACGTCTACAGAACTGGGGAAGGAAATACTAGCGAAAGTATCTGTAAGATCAAGCATTCATTTGTCTGCTCATGAACATTCTGATGTTGTTCATTATATGAATGAATTAATCTGTTATGTCTAGGTTTATATGCTATATGAATGTTTCATAGCGCGGTGCTATGATAAATGTTTGGTAAGCTCAGATATTTACATGTCTGCAGCATAAATTACTATTTGTTTGATTTAAGTACTTTTCGTACAAACGTGTAAAGTCCTACGGGCAATAGGGGTGTAGTTAAACTAACTCACCTAATGAAATGAGAAGTTAAAAAGTGTATAAATAATACACTATGGAGAAATGCTAGGGCACTATAGTGTGGTTAATTAAAAACACACATAAAGAAATCAATGTAAAGACCTACAGATAATAAGGGTTCCACCGTGGGACGATTCATATGAATGTCGCCGGTGGGGAACTATAAGAAAGATGGTAATGAAACCACTAAGGTGTACCGCCCCTCCAACATAGTGGTAGAGGTTTTTCTCAGATCCTACGAGGATATCAGGGTTGTGGAGGCCGATGTTTTAAGGTCGCTCCCTAGACCTTCCCAGTCAGCGCGTTAATAATCATCGGTACTGCCATAAACAGAGCTCTAAACTAGAAATCAAATAGAGAATGAACAATCAATAAAATGATAAAAATCATAGCTGAGCAAAACCGAAGTACGCTAAGTATAGTGATTTCGGTTAGGGTTTGTGAATAGTAATCGGTTAAGCTGATATGAATAATATCTGGTTATAGTAATGTTAATAGTTACCCGTTAGGGTAAAGTAAATAGTAACCAGTTAGGGTAACTATTATTATTCATCGGTCAAAGGTCAAAGTTATTATTCATGGTAAATAGTACTATTCATGATGAATAGTATTATTTATACGAAATTGAGTTTTCAATGTTTTTTAATCCGTATGATTCTTACTAAATATGTTTGAACTTACTGAGCCTGTTAGCTCACCAGTTTGTTCATGTTACAGGTATGGAACCTGTAAGTCAGAATTTTGGCTATGGATGACGGCGGGAGTTACGTGTGCCAAAGGGATAGGGAATCCACTGTGGATATGGTCCTGCTACAAGTTTTCCGATGAGCATTGAAAAAGGAGATTTGAAGAAAGAAAAGATGTGTATTGCAAAAATATTTGAATTATGTATTGTGTATAAAGTATGTTTGTACTTTTAAAAGTGACAAGCATAGTTTAGTTTAATTGCGTTATGTTTACAAACAAGAAAAAGTATTTAAGAAAAAAATGATTTCAAATTTCACAAAGGGTTTAAAGGAAAGAAAAGAATTTAGGCGACTTGATGAAGTTCATGAGCCATTTCAGTTCGCTAAGGAGCTTGATTGTAATAGTTTCGGTGGACCGAGGTCGGGGGCACCACAGGTTTGGCCTTGCTGATTTTGCGGGTTTGAGCGGCAGTGTTTAGCGAAGTGGCCTTCCTTACCACATATGTAACAGCCGCTGGTGCCCTGGCGGCATTCTCCCAGGTGGCTCCTTCTGTATTTTAGACAAGGTGGGTGTTGATTTCCATTTCCTCCTCGGTTATTTTTCTTCTGAGGAAAGTTCCTTTGCTGGCCTTGATTGCCTGGATTCCCTTTCCTCTTATTATTATTGTTGGATGGCCTGTTATGTTGGTTGTTTCCCATACTCTGCCCTCTGTGCTGAAATTCAGAGTGTTGTCTGCCCTTGGTCGGCTTCAATTGGTTCTTCTCTTCTCTCTTTGTCTTGAAGATCTGCGCCCTCCTCTCTTTGTCTTGGGCTAGCCAATACTCAGCCCAGATGCCTCTACTGACACATTCGGCCATGGTTGTTGGCCCATGGCTGCCACTGTAGACTTGGACGGCTATATCCGTCCAGAACATTTTCAGCATCCTCCTGACCTTTTCTTTCTCAGTCGGCACTAGGTCGGGGCAAAGTAGGGCTAACTGTTCGAATTTTCTTACGACCTCCATGACCGTCATGCTTCCTTGGCGTAAATTGTTAAATTCATCCTACTGGACTGCTAAGGCTTCATTGTTGAAGTACATTTCTCTGAACTCGACAATGAAGTCTGCCTAGTTCATTTCGTTGATGTTCCTTCTGATAGCCATGGTCTTCCACCACTGGCATGCTCCTTTCCATAGAGCTAGGGATGCGCATATAACTTTCTCTCCTTCGGTCAGTCCCACGAGGACTAGAATGACTTGAACATCAGTCAGCCAATCGTCAGCTTTAATAGGGTTCGTAGTTTCTTTAAATTCAGGCACTTTCATGTGCCTAAACCACTCGTATAAGTCGCCCTCCCTATTGGCTGGTACAATAACATTGGCTGCTGCAGGAGCAGCCACAGTCGATGGTGCTGGCATTGCCTGGGCTAGTGGGGCTGCTTGCTCTCTAGGAGCATCGGGGGCTGCTGGTGTAGCTTGAACTAGTACCTCTACGGGTTGTGGTACTTGTTGTTGTCGGTTCATTTATTCTCTGAGCTGGTTAAGCTCCAGTTGTTGATTTACCATCATTTCCTGCATCATTGCGAGACGTGCCAGTAGCTTGTCGTCTCACATAGCTTGGTTCGTTTGGGCTCTTGTTCTCACCATTGTCACTTATGTAACCCTATCATTCAACGGAAAAGAGAACATAAGCTTCTTAAATTTTGTACTTAGGATTTGTATTTATATATCATTTTCTTTCTTACTAAACAACTTCATTTTAAGCATCATAGATATATACATACATATTATATCTTTCTTTTCTTCTCTTACTCTTATGATGTTCAATACAACTATCGCGTCGTATTGGGACATCATCTGAGTGTCAGGAACCATCCTGTACTCTTTACCATACTTAATCACACTCATAGAAAAATCATATTTAGGCCCTCAGGGCAAAATGATACTACTTTTCATAAAACATGTTATAAAACATATATATATTTTAAATTTAGTGGGAGTGACACACATTTCCCAAAATATGATCCCATTAAGTACATTAAGTTGAGTCAGACGGGGAAAGCTACTGTTTCCCTCTACATAAATACATAACAAAAATTTCCGTGAAAAGGGTTACTACTACTCAAAGGACAATCCTGACTTTGGGTCGGACATTTCCTCATTCTCGCTTTTGTTAGGAAATGCCCTAAGCATTAGAGACATTTTGATGTATTTATTTTGAACTGGATAATAAAATTATACATAAAGGTTATTTATTACATTGCTATCTGTCCTCGTCTTATTTACATATTAAAGTAAATGTAATCAAATATGGCTCACTGACTGCTTGTGTTAAAACTGTTAGAACGTTGCATGCAATGGACTTTTGTATGCGAGAAGACAATATTCTAAAGTTAGCGGTCTAAACTATGGTCTGTAGTCTATGGGGTTAGACCGAGCATCTAACTCATGTTAAGACTATTGTGTCGTCTAAAGCCTTGGAAGGGACAGTTTGTCTTGACTGTCTGGAGCTGGACTCCCAAGTAGAGACATAGATATGTTACTGTAATGACCGCCATTTTCATGGCACCTACTTACCATGTAATAAGTCATTAAGGAATAAAATGGACATAATTTAATGTCCTTTAGCAAATTTAAGAAACATGGTCAAGTACACGACCGTGTAAGAGGCTGTGTACCGCTCAGATAGATGAATGTGTTTCAAAGACATGGCCGTGTTGAGTAGTCTCAACTAGTACATGCTCGTGTCTGAAATGTACACGCCCGTGTTGCGTTGCACACGCACGTGTAAGAGTCTATGTAGAAGGCTGTGTAATGAGCCGAGAGCCACTGTAATGACTCTCATGAATTATGAAACTTAATTACTATGTAATGATGTAATTAAGTTAATAAGCACAGTGTGCTTTTCAGTTGAATGAATTAAACAGGAATAGTAACGTTTAATTACTATTCATGCAGTGAAAGGGGTAATCGACAGTGAAATCGGTCCACCCTATTATGTGAGTATGCGTTGAGACACGCAATATCAAGAAACCGGTCTAGACGACCATTTCATGATACAGAACTGATGAGCTAATCATCAGTACGCTCAGACTGGTCATCTGAGCGCAGCAGTGATAATTGCCCTAATAGATGTACAATATCGAGAAAAGTGGTCTAGATGACCTCTTCTCGCCAATGGACTGACAAAATCAAAGTCAGAACGCTCAGATTAGTCAGTCAGATAGTGAACAGTGATTTGTGAATAGTGAGAAACGCAGTGTCAGGTTAGTGGCCAAGACGGCCTTAATCTGGCATAAAACTGATATATTAATAGTCAGCAGGCTCAATCTGGTCAATTGAGCATAAAATGTAGATTTTGTTTAAGGGATACGCAGTATCGGGATGAGGGTCAAGACGACATTTTCTCGCCCCGAAACTGATATATTTAGACTCAGGACGCCCAAATTAGTCAATCGGGCACCTGACACGTTTTTCGAGACGGGGTCATGCAGATCCCGAAAACTGGTCCAGAAGACCTCAGATGGACGTAAAACTGATAAATTTGAAATCAGCACGTCCAAATTAGTCAAGAGAGACTGTGTTTGAAATTTCACGCGAAAATGCCTCGTTATGCGTGCACAGTGTCAACACAGTGTAGGCCTAACCACAGTATCAAGAAATTGATCAAGATGACCTCTTCTTGATATAAAACTGATATATTTGGAATCAGAATGCTCAAATTAGTCATTTGAGCACAAAAAGTAATTTTTGACCGGGAACCATACAGTATCGGGAAACTGGTCGAGACGACCTCGGATGAAGATAAAACTGATATATTTGGGTTCAGCACGCCCAAATTAGTCAGTATAGCCTATCTTAAAATTTTTCAAAAAAATTAGTATAAAGGAGGAAATTTTGGGGATTATAGAAAAATAGCCCCCATATTTTTCCAAATCACATTTTCTCCCTCCCATACCACACGAAGATGAACAGTGACCAACTATCGAATCCGGCCTCCGTTTTTGACACCGCCGGCACCATTGGAAAGCTCTCGACGAGCTGATTCCAACGGTGGGCCGAGTCGACCGAACCGACGCCGGAGCACGCCGCACGCGCCGCCCAAAGCCGCCGGTGGCCGAATTTTTCAAACCGCCGTATCTCCACCGTCCGACGTCCAAATGCCACGATTCCGGTCCCAATAGATTCGTGGTGAAGAGTAGAACAAAACCCAGGCTTCATTTCATGTCAACAGCCGCCGAATCGCGCCGCCCCAGGTTCGCCGTCGCCGTCGCCATCGCCGCCGTCAAATCTCACTATTCCGGCGGAGTTGAGTTGCAAGGTTGGTATCAAAATGCTCAGAACAACACGTAGATCAAAAGCCCCAAATCAATTTTGGGCAACAACGCCGGAAAATGAGGATCCAACATCGCTCGCCGTCGCCGACTTTTCGAGGGCCGATTTCCGGTGATAGGAGCCTCGATTGGTGAAATTGACACCACCAATGGGTTCCTCTCGTCGAGCTCTTCAAGATGGTGGTCGCCACTCCCATCGCCGCCGTGGTCAACGCCGGTCAACGCCGGTCAAACGGCGGTCAACGGCGGTCAACGCCGGTCAACGGCGACCCGGAGACCGAAAATTGAAGAATGGCCCGTTGGCCTATTTTCGACGTTCCGGACACATCCGCGGCATCGGATTTGCAAACCGGAGTTTCAAAAGTGAAGAACGACGATTCAAAGATTGTGCGGTCGAGACCGAACGGTTCGTCCGACCGCCGACGGAAACGATTTTGGTAGTGGTTTTGATCCCTTGATTCCTCAATGTATTATTAGAAATAATTATGTATTAATTATGGTTTGCTGACTTGAGGAATTGTAAGAAAAAGGGATGAAATGTCGAAAAAGAGAATGTGAGGAAATGTGAATATTTTTACGTAAAAAGCGGAGCTTTTACGTAAAAATTAGGCCTCTGGTTTAGTACGTGGCAGGTTAGAATAGGTTAGATGGTTTTGAGGCGTTTCCTAAACGCCGGAAACCCAAAAATTAAGCGGAAATGCTGCCGAAATTTCTAAAACGGCACAAAGGGGTATTTTAGGAAACGAGGGCTGAAAATGTGATCGGGATGGAAACCCGAGCTCCCTCGATGACCTAGGTCCGGGAAAGAAGGACGGACGTTGTGAGGATTAGTGAACCGCCCCATTAGAAATTTCGTAATGTAAGAAAACGACCCCTATGTCAGAATAGTACCACCCGAGGGACGGGTGCGGTCGAAGTATAAAATTTGGGGCGATTACATCGGTAACGGTAACCCGATAGGCTAAATGGTCATACGAGAGGTATTCAGTCAGTTGACTGGTCGGTTAGCCAGTCAAGGACCAAGTCGAAATGGGATAGTGAGAGACAGTGATTAATTTGTCAAGTAGACAAATTAATCAAGCACGATTAAAAATTAGATATCAAATTTCCCAAAGTAGAGCAGCTGGGTACCGATAGGCATCGGTACCACACAACGATAAGTTTATTAGTTCCTAACGATAGAGTGACCTAAGAGCGATGTTAATTAATTTATTGGGTAAATAAATTAATTAACAATGATTAGAAAATCAAATTCTTAAGAAGAGGGCAATTAGCACCGACAAGGATCGGTACCACATAACGAGAATTTTTATTAGTCACTAATGACCACGGTGACCTAAGAGTGAATGTTAATGTAAATGCATTATGATTACAGGGAGGTACCTGTATTGTGACGAAGGCGAGAGTATAAACTGTCTGCTGACAGGTAAGTACAACTCCGCCTACAGCATGGATAAAATGAATTTAAAATGATGCTTTTCCAGTATTTTAAGTATGTATCTTGCACACGATGCTGCACAGCATACATAAGAGCATATAGTTTCACAATCGAGTAGATTGATGAAAGAACAAGATAGAAGCCATAGATCCCTACCGCGTAGGATTTGGGGACAGCTTAGAGAAGCGTATGGCTAGAACAGTTAAACAAGATGGAAATAAATAGGTGTGTCGTACCGGCTCCTTCAGTCAAAGGGGTTTCCAGTTAAAGAAAGTTCAGGCCACAAGTTGAGCATCAGTTGATAGCTCTTCGGCATTAGTTGACCTCGGGCGTTACCGTTGGTCTGCGCGCACACGGTACTGACACATGGGCCCTAAATAGACAAGAAAAGAAAAGAAAAGTTTGAAGCATAAATGAACATAACCGGATCATGCATTAGTTATAGTTTGCTATGCTTTCTTTTTCAGTAGAGTGCATACAGTACACGATGCTCCTGTTATGCATAAAGTATGTGAAGTTTTATATTCAGTGTTATGACATGTTATGTGATGACATGATATGTGAGCTGATATGTGATATGCTTATATGGTATGTGATTTATTAAGTGATAAATGTCATGCCTATGATTTTACGTATGTGCTATGTTTTAAACATGTTTTGCGGTTAACATGTTGTACTTACTGGGCGTAAAGCTCACGGAGTGTGTTCATGCTGTAGGTAAGTATCCTATAGCGTAAACATCAAGGGACGATGATGATGGCGGAGGTGGATGTGAGGATGAGGTTATGGATACACCGCGAGTATTCTTCCGCACAGTATGAGTAAATAATATTTTGAATGGTGACAGTTAAATAGTATTTTGAATAGTAAAGGTTTAAATGGTATTTTGGAACAGTAAACAGTATATGTACGAGTAGTATATTTAAATAGTATCTGGTGAATAGTAATCAGATAAACATGTATATAATTATGTATGTATAATTGAAATCCTTATGTTTTTCAAATTCCGCATTTTAATAGTATGCGTACGTGAATAGTAAATACGTACGTGTATATAAAAAAAAAAAAAAAAAATCCCTCTAAATTTATAGTCTTAAATTCAGCAAGTTTAAGTATCGTTTTTAAAGAAGCAAGTAATAGAGTTTACAGTGACGGTCCGGGCCGCTGAGGGCACGGGGCGTCACAGTTGGTATCAGAGCGGTTTCCTGCCATCCTACCTCACATCGCCGCATGCCTGCCTCATCTGTCCAAGTAAGTTAGTTTTATTTTTGTCGGTAAATGTTTATCTATTGAAGATAACATTTTATAGTAATGAAACGACGAAATCTATGATGGCGAGGACAAGATGAAAAGATGCTGAGATCATTATACGAAAAATCACGACCGTGCAGTGCTAGAGAACTGTTTAGAGAAAGAGCATGGATTGCTACCCGAGTTGTACTGATCTTCAAGGCTAGTTGTCCACTAAGTTTCGAGTGGCAAACAGTACTCCTGCACTCCATGAGAATGTGAGGACTGGTTTCATGTTATCAAAGTGATTCCCTGATTGTACACCATTGACCAGGATAACTGAGTCCTGTTGGCTGTTGATATCTCTCAGGAAGATACTCTCGTGTGTATCGGGATCCTTATGACCAGGATGAGCTCTTAACTGTGTCGAGTTTCGCCATACCATGATCGAGCCAATCTCTGAGAGCAGTCCAGCATCAGCCCCAGTTTTTCTCTATGGGCAAGCAGGGAGTGAAACCGCCTAAGTTCTCTAGAGTTATGGATATACGAGAATTTGTTCATCGGACTGAAAGACTGCAGCTAATGTCCGGCGATATAGTTCTAACGTATGCTGTTCGCTACAAGGAACCAAAATGGACTTCTACAATACATGCCGAGACAAAAGTGGATCAAGATAGGAGAAGACCCAAAGAGAGAAAGAGACCTTGCCAAACAGAATTAGAAGAGCAATCAAGCAGGACTAGCAAGCCTTATCAAGGAGATAGTGAACGCCGAGAGAAAAGTGCTCAACCCCGGGAACCCTACACAAGCCCAAGGCATTATAGCAGCCGCCATTATGGAGGGTGACCCGGTAGAACCAGCACCCCAACTGGCCGATGAAGAGTTCACGGCCGAGCACCAGTCAGAAGTACACGAGGGCAATAGGGAGCCGATAGAGAACCCTGAACCAGCCCGTATGTCTCCTGAACACCCTATGAAAGAGGAAGATGACAAGACTCTTTCCGATGCCCATCCCGACGATGAGGGAAAGGAGATCCCCAATCGCTTTAGTAATGACGAAGTCATCATAGCCAGCGATGACGAGATCAGTTTCGACTGAGAAGAAGAGGAAAACCCAGAGGAGTACTCACTCAGCGATAGTGATGATGAGGAGATGCCTGATACTGAATCAGGATTGTCCTTCCAATAGTAGTAACCCTTCTGCGGGAATGTTAGTTATGAAAATATATAGAGGGAAGCAGTAGCTCTCCCCCGTCAGTTATAGCATAATGTACTTGTTGGGATCGTATAGGGGAAGTGTGTGTCACTCCCACTGAACTAGAATCTTGAATATATGTATATATATTATGTGAAATATATTATGAGATAAGTAGTAAAGCTTTGCCCTAGGGGCCAGATATAATTTTTTTCCACAGCGTGAGTATGATATGACAGAAAGTGCAGGATGAATCCTAGCACTCAGACGATGTCCCAATACAATGCGACAATTGTATTGACATCACAGTATGAGAGAAAGAAAGGTGGATATAGTGGGTATATTTATATCCATAATGTTTAAGTAAGATTGTTAAGTAAGAAAGAAAATGATATGTGATACGAGTCCCAAGTACAGAATTTAAGAGACTTATATTTTCCTTTTTCGCTGTACGATAGGGTTACATAGGAAAACATGGCAAGAATGAGAGCTTAGTTAAACCCAGCATCCTGAGAGGATGAGTTGATAGCACAGATCGCAGCCATGCGAGAGATGATGGAGAACCAGCAGCGGGAGCTAAACCAGCTTAGAGAACAGCTGGGCCAGCAACCCCAGGCACCACAGTCAGTAGAGATGCCAGCACAGGAGGCTCTAGCAGCCCAGAAACTCTGAGGGAGCAAGCAGCTCCTTCAGCTCAGGAAGCACTAGCACCCATAGTAATGGCTGCTTTCGTAGCAGCAATTATTTTCTGCCAATCCCTAGGGAAGGCGACTTGTATGAGAGATTCCGACGCATGAAAGCGTTAGAATTCGTAGGAATCACCAACCCTATAGAGGCCGATGATTGGCTAACGAATATCCAAGTAATCTTGGATTTTATAGGGTTAATAGATAGAGAGAGAGAAAGTGATGTACGCACCCTTCACCCTGCGCAATGAGGCGCGTTAGTGGTGGAAGATGGTAACCATTAAGAGGAACATCAGAGAGATGAGCTGGAGCGATTTCATTGAGGAATTCAAGGAGATGTACTTCAACGAGGAAGTACTAGTAGCGCAGTAGGACGAGTTCGACAACCTGCACCAAGGTAGTATAACTGTTATGGAGGCAGTCAAGAAGTTTGAGCAGTTGGCTCAACTTTGTCCAGATTTGGTACCGACCAAAAGGAGAGAGTCAGACGAATGCTGAAGATGTTCAGAACGGAAATCACAGTTTAGGTCTGTAGCGGAGGGCACGGACCAGCGACACTAGCAGAATGTGTCAGCAAGACTATCTGAGCTGAGTACTAGTCGGCTCAGGATAAGGAGCGAAAGGCGCAGAATTTTAAGGCACGAAAGGAGGAGAAAACGCAAGCTGAGCAGGCTCAGGGGAAGTAAAACCCCGAGTTACAACACAGAGGACAGAATGTGGGAACCGGCCAGAATAGTAGGCATTCCCATAATAACAACAAGAGAAAAGGGGAATTAAGGCAATCAAGATTCACAGGAGAATTTCCCCCAGAAGAGAAACGACCAGGAAGGAAATGATAGCCAACTCGACGTGCACGAAATGCGGAAAGAGGCACTCAGGAGAATGTAAGCAAGGAGTAAGTGGTTGTTTCATCTGTGGCAAGAAAGGCCACTATGCAAAAAAAAAAAAAAAAAAAAGGCTTAGGACACAACGTTGTCATAAACTGTTGAAGGCGAAAAATCATTTTCGAACCAATCGGATGTGAAAAGTTCATCTACAAGGGTTTGTCGCCAGAACAACCAAAGACGATGATATCAGCAGTGAAGGCTCGCGAGATACAATCCAGTGGATGCACGGACTTCTTAGTATACGTAGCAGATAAGACTCAAGGAATAGAGATAGGACCCGACAACGTACCGATAGTCAGGGAATTCATGGAGATATTTCTAGAAGATCTTGCAGGACTCCAACCAGAGCGCAGGATCTCGTTCGAGACTGAACGTCTACTAGAATCAGCCCCATCTTTGAGGCCCCCTACAGAATAGGCCCTATAGAGCTAAAGGAGCTCCAAGCCCAGCTAAAGTACTAAATAGATAAGGGATTCATGCGATAGAGCTATTCACCCTGGAGAGTACCCATACCATTCGTGAAGAAGAAAGATGGACCACTGAGAATGTGCATCGACTACAGAGAGTTGAACAGGATTACGATTAAGAATAAGCATCTGTTGCCGCGAGTTAACGATCTATTTGATCAGCTCCAAGACGCTGTAGTGTTCTCGAAGATCGATCTACATCCCGAGTACCATCAACTACAAATCAGGAATGAAGATGTACCCAAAACAGCCTTTCAAACGCGGTACGGACATTATGAGTTTCTGTTCGTGTCGCTCAGATTGACGAACGCACCAGCAACTTTCATGAACCGGATGAACCGCATGTTCAAGGACTATTTGGATAAGTTTGTCATTGTGTTCATCGATGACATACTTATACACTCTAAGACGAAGGAAGAGTACGAAGAGCACTTAATTATCATTTTGCGCATGCAACAGGACCATCAGTTATACACCAAGTTCTCCACGTACGAGTTTTGACTGGAGAAGGTCCATTTTCTAGGTCACGTAGACCCCAAGGAAGGAGTATCTGTGGACCCGATGAAAATTGATGCAGTTAGCGCGTGGCCAGCTCAGAGGAACGTAACGGGAATTCACAGTTTCTTTAAACTAACAGGATGTTACCTACACTTAGTCGAAGGCTACTCAAAGTTAGCTGCTTCGCTCACAGCGCTCACCAAGAAGGGAAAGAGATATAAGTGAATCGACAAGTGCAAGGAAAGCTTTCAAGAGCTGAAATGAAGACTCATAAGCACTCCAATGCTGACCATTTCAAGGGTTGGTCAAGGAAGCTTTGTGATTTAAGCGCCGCATCTAAAACCAAGTTGGAAACTGTATTGATGCAGAGTGGTAGAGTAGTCGCGTATGCTTCACGACAACTCAAAAACCTTGAGAAGAGCTACCCAACGCGTGATCTGGAGCTAGTAGCGATAGTTTTTACGATAAAAGCATGGAGGCACTACCTGTACGGAGTCACGTGCGAGGTTTACACCGACCATCAGAGCCTCAAGTGTATATTCACGCAAAAAGAGCTCAACATGAGGTAGTATAGATGACTAGAGTTGGTAAGGATTACGACTGCGAGATCTTATGCCATCCGGGGAAAGCCAATAAGGTGGCCGATACGCAGAGTCAGAAGCATATTACTATGCCTATGGCTATTAGTGCCTTGTCAAGAGCGCTACAAAGGAGTTATGCGACAGCAAGATCAAGATTTTGATAGGGAGATTGTCTGAGATGACCCTCCAATCGACGCTCCAAGAAGAGATCAAGATCGGTCAAGATTTTGATTTGTCCCTGCTCAAGTCCAAAAAGGAAGCTATAGAGGACAATGGTTCAGAGTTTAAGATCCTTAAGGACGACATACTCTACTACAGAGATAGAGTATGTGTTCTAAAAGATGAAGAACTCAAGAAGCGAATCCTTTTGGAACCTTACGAGACGTCATATTCCGTACATCCGGTAGCGAATAAGATGTACAAGTACCTAAAGGAAAGTTTTTGGTGCCTTGGAATGAAGAATGACATTGTCGAGTTCGTCGCCAGCTGCCTTACGTGCCAGAAGGTTAAGGTAGATCACCAGCGCTCAGCAGGATAATCGTAGGAAATTAAGTTACCCGAGTGGAAATGGGACCAGATTACGATGAATTTCGTAATCGGATTGCCGAAGACGTCAAACGATAATGATGCAATCTGGGTGATTGTAGAAAAACTGATGAAATCAGTTAGATTTTTAGCAATGAAAGTTAGCTACTCGGTGGAACGACCAGTAGAAATCTATGCGGCACAGTTCGTGAAATGGCACGGAATACCAGAGTCGATCGTCTCAGATCGTAGTGGACGCTTTACCTCCAGATTTTGGCGAGGTGTTCAAGCCGCATTACGGTCCAAGTGAGAGTTCAGCATAGCATTTCATCCTCAGACCGACAGTTAGTCTGAGAGGACCATACAGATATTAGAGGACATGTTGAGACCTGCGTCCTAGACTTCAAAGGAAATTGATATCAGAAGCTACCATTGAGCGAGTTCTCGTACAACAGCAACTATCATTCCTCGATAGGAATGGCACCGTACGAGACACTCTGTGGAAAGAAATGCAGATCTCTGGCTCATTAGTACGAGTTTGGAGAGAAACGAGTAGTTAGCTCGGACATCATCAAGAATACCATGTCAGACGTGAAGCTGATACGAGAAACGTTAGATACAGCGCACAGTCGACAGAAGAATTTTGACGATAAGCGCCGTAGACCCCTCAAGTTTCAAGTAGGAGATTCGGTCTTTTTCAAGGCGGCACCCATGAAAGGGGTGATGCGCATTGAAAATAAAAGAAAGCTCAGTCCTAGGTACATAGGACCCTTGAGATAATAGAGAAAGTCGGGAAGGTGGCTTATAGACTAGCACTTCCTCCCGAGTTAGTTACAATGCACAATGTCTTTCACGTTTTGATGTTAAAGAAGTACGTGCCAAACAGCTCCCATGTTCTTAGCCAAGAATCCGTTGTAGTATACGCTGATCCGACGTACGAGGAGAGACTCGTGCAGATCTTAGTTAGAAAGGAGAAAGTACTTAGGAATGAAGTATACCGCTAGTAAAAGTGTTGTGGCAGAATCATAGTGTTGAGGAAGCCACATGAGAATGGGAAGAAGACATGAGAAGAGACTTCCCGGAATTATTCTAATTTTCGAGGACGAAAATTTTGTAAGGGGGGTAGGTTGTAATGACCGCCATTTTCATGGCACCTACTTACCATGTAATAAGTCATTAAGGAATAAAATGGACATAATTTAATGTCCTTTAGCAAATTTAAGAAACATGGTCAAGTACACGACCGTGTAAGAGGCTGTGTACCGCTCAGATAGATGAATGTGTTTCAAAGACATGGCCGTGTTGAGTAGTCTCAACTAGTACATGCTCGTGTCTGAAATGTACACGCCCGTGTTGCGTTGCACACGCACGTGTAAGAGTCTGTGTAGAAGGCTGTGTAATGAGCCGAGAGCCACTGTAATGACTCTCATGAATTATGAAACTTAATTACTATGTAATGATGTAATTAAGTTAATAAGCACAGTGTGCTTTTCAGTTGAATGAATTAAACAGGAATAGTAACGTTTAATTACTATTCATGCAGTGAAAGGGGTAATCGACAGTGAAATCGGTCCACCCTATTATGTGAGTATGCGTTGAGACACGCAATATCAAGAAACCGGTCTAGACGACCATTTCATGATACAGAACTGATGAGCTAATCATCAGTACGCTCAGACTGGTCATCTGAGCGCAGCAGTGATAATTGCCCTAATAGATGTACAGTATCGAGAAAAGTGGTCTAGATGACCTCTTCTCGCCAATGGACTGACAAAATCAAAGTCAGAACGCTCAGATTAGTCAGTCAGATAGTGAACAGTGATTTGTGAATAGTGAGAAACGCAGTGTCAGGTTAGTGGCCAAGACGGCCTTAATCTGGCATAAAACTGATATATTAATAGTCAGCAGGCTCAATCTGGTCAATTGAGCATAAAATGTAGATTTTGTTTAAGGGATACGCAGTATCGGGATGAGGGTCAAGACGACATTTTCTCGCCCCGAAACTGATATATTTAGACTCAGGACGCCCAAATTAGTCAATCGGGCACCTGACACGTTTTTCGAGACGGGGTCATGCAGATCCCGAAAACTGGTCCAGAAGACCTCAGATGGACGTAAAACTGATAAATTTGAAATCAGCACGTCCAAATTAGTCAAGAGAGACTGTGTTTGAAATTTCACGCGAAAATGCCTCGTTATGCGTGCACAGTGTCAACACAGTGTAGGCCTAACCACAGTATCAAGAAATTGATCAAGATGACCTCTTCTTGATATAAAACTGATATATTTGGAATCAGAATGCTCAAATTAGTCATTTGAGCACAAAAAGTAATTTTTGACCGGGAACCATACAGTATCGGGAAACTGGTCGAGACGACCTCGGATGAAGATAAAACTGATATATTTGGGTTCAGCACGCCCAAATTAGTCAGTATAGCCTATCTTAAAATTTTTCAAAAAAATTAGTATAAAGGAGGAAATTTTGGGGATTATAGAAAAATAGCCCCCATATTTTTCCAAATCACATTTTCTCCCTCCCATACCACACGAAGATGAACAGTGACCAACTATCGAATCCGGCCTCCGTTTTTGACACCGCCGGCACCATTGGAAAGCTCTCGACGAGCTGATTCCAACGGTGGGCCGAGTCGACCGAACCGACGCCGGAGCACGCCGCACGCGCCGCCCAAAGCCGCCGGTGGCCGAATTTTTCAAACCGCCGTATCTCCACCGTCCGACGTCCAAATGCCACGATTCCGGTCCCAATAGATTCGTGGTGAAGAGTAGAACAAAACCCAGGCTTCATTTCATGTCAACAGCCGCCGAATCGCGCCGCCCCAGGTTCGCCGTCGCCGTCGCCATCGCCGCCGTCAAATCTCACTATTCCGGCGGAGTTGAGTTGCAAGGTTGGTATCAAAATGCTCAGAACAACACGTAGATCAAAAGCCCCAAATCAATTTTGGGTAACAACGCCGGAAAATGAGGATCCAACATCGCTCGCCGTCGCCGACTTTTCGAGGGCCGATTTCCGGTGATAGGAGCCTCGATTGGTGAAATTGACACCACCAATGGGTTCCTCTCGTCGAGCTCTTCAAGATGGTGGTCGCCACTCCCATCGCCGCCGTGGTCAACGCCGGTCAACGCCGGTCAAACGGCGGTCAACGGCGGTCAACGCCGGTCAACGGCGACCCGGAGACCGAAAATTGAAGAATGGCCCGTTGGCCTATTTTCGACGTTCCGGACACATCCGCGGCATCGAATTTGCAAACCGGAGTTTCAAAAGTGAAGAACGACGATTCAAAGATTGTGCGGTCGAGACCGAACGGTTCGTCCGACCGCCGACGGAAACGATTTTGGTAGTGGTTTTGATCCCTTGATTCCTCAATGTATTATTAGAAATAATTATGTATTAATTATGGTTTGCTGACTTGAGGAATTGTAAGAAAAAGGGATGAAATGTCGAAAAAGAGAATGTGAGGAAATGTGAATATTTTTACGTAAAAAGCGGAGCTTTTACGTAAAAATTAGGCCTCTGGTTTAGTACGTGGCAGGTTAGAATAGGTTAGATGGTTTTGAGGCGTTTCCTAAACGCCGGAAACCCAAAAATTAAGCGGAAATGCTGCCGAAATTTCTAAAACGGCACAAAGGGGTATTTTAGGAAACGAGGGCTGAAAATGTGATCGGGATGGAAACCCGAGCTCCCTCGATGACCTAGGTCCGGGAAAGAAGGACGGACGTTGTGAGGATTAGTGAACCGCCCCATTAGAAATTTCGTAATGTAAGAAAACGACCCCTATGTCAGAATAGTACCACCCGAGGGACGGGTGCGGTCGAAGTATAAAATTTGGGGCGATTACATCGGTAACGGTAACCCGATAGGCTAAATGGTCATACGAGAGGTATTCAGTCAGTTGACTGGTCGGTTAGCCAGTCAAGGACCAAGTCGAAATGGGATAGTGAGAGACAGTGATTAATTTGTCAAGTAGACAAATTAATCAAGCACGATTAAAAATTAGATATCAAATTTCCCAAAGTAGAGCAGCTGGGTACCGATAGGCATCGGTACCACACAACGATAAGTTTATTAGTTCCTAACGATAGAGTGACCTAAGAGCGATGTTAATTAATTTATTGGGTAAATAAATTAATTAACAATGATTAGAAAATCAAATTCTTAAGAAGAGGGCAATTAGCACCGACAAGGATCGGTACCACATAACGAGAATTTTTATTAGTCACTAATGACCACGGTGACCTAAGAGTGAATGTTAATGTAAATGCATTATGATTACAGGGAGGTACCTGTATTGTGACGAAGGCGAGAGTATAAACTGTCTGCTGACAGGTAAGTACAACTCCGCCTACAGCATGGATAAAATGAATTTAAAATGATGCTTTTCCAGTATTTTAAGTATGTATCTTGCACACGATGCTGCACAGCATACATAAGAGCATATAGTTTCACAATCGAGTAGATTGATGAAAGAACAAGATAGAAGCCATAGATCCCTACCGCGTAGGATTTGGGGACAGCTTAGAGAAGCGTATGGCTAGAACAGTTAAACAAGATGGAAATAAATAGGTGTGTCGTACCGGCTCCTTCAGTCAAAGGGGTTTCCAGTTAAAGAAAGTTCAGGCCACAAGTTGAGCATCAGTTGATAGCTCTTCGGCATTAGTTGACCTCGGGCGTTACCGTTGGTCTGCGCGCACACGGTACTGACACATGGGCCCTAAATAGACAAGAAAAGAAAAGAAAAGTTTGAAGCATAAATGAACATAACCGGATCATGCATTAGTTATAGTTTGCTATGCTTTCTTTTTCAGTAGAGTGCATACAGTACACGATGCTCCTGTTATGCATAAAGTATGTGAAGTTTTATATTCAGTGTTATGACATGTTATGTGATGACATGATATGTGAGCTGATATGTGATATGCTTATATGGTATGTGATTTATTAAGTGATAAATGTCATGCCTATGATTTTACGTATGTGCTATGTTTTAAACATGTTTTGCGGTTAACATGTTGTACTTACTGGGCGTAAAGGTCACGGAGTGTGTTCATGCTGTAGGTAAGTATCCTATAGCGTAAACATCAAGGGACGATGATGATGGCGGAGGTGGATGTGAGGATGAGGTTATGGATACACCGCGAGTATTCTTCCGCACAGTATGAGTAAATAATATTTTGAATGGTGACAGTTAAATAGTATTTTGAATAGTAAAGGTTTAAATGGTATTTTGGAACAGTAAACAGTATATGTACGAGTAGTATATTTAAATAGTATCTGGTGAATAGTAATCAGATAAACATGTATATAATTATGTATGTATAATTGAAATCCTTATGTTTTTCAAATTCCGCATTTTAATAGTATGCGTACGTGAATAGTAAATACGTACGTGTATATAAAAAAAAAAAAAAAAAAAATCCCTCTAAATTTATAGTCTTAAATTCAGCAAGTTTAAGTATCGTTTTTAAAGAAGCAAGTAATAGAGTTTACAGTGACGGTCCGGGCCGCTGAGGGCACGGGGCGTCACAGTTACTTGGTGGTGACATATTAGACCGGGACTAAAGCGTGATTGATCTACGTAGTCCGCTATAAGTGGATCAATCTGCTTTTGACGTTCATTGTGCAATAACCTTAATCCTGAGTAAATGAACTACTTCATATATATGACTTGTGTACTTTGATGTTCCAATGGCTAAAGCGTCTCAGAGGTAGTAAGCTTATAGACCGGTTCGTTGGGTGCATGACTTGTATACGATGAAGGGTTTGTTTGCAGATATCGGAATCATAGCTCTGAGGAGTTAAAGGTATCCTCTTAAAGGCATTATACTGAATGTGAAAATGGACAAGGCTTTGGGTCGTCTGCTGGGCGGATGACTTCTTATTCACATATGGTGATTAATCATTTTCTTAATTCGGTAGTATAATGGAATTTTAAGATAGCCTGATCAGTAGGATTAAACGGACTTTGACCTAAGGCTGATCATGGATATCATATGAGGGTTTTGCATATATGACAAGGTCATTGGATAGTAGCTCGTCACAGGCTTACGTAATACGGTATATAATTAGGAGTTCAGTTTCAGGTTTATAGTGGTATGACTCTGAAACTAGTGATCATATGATTGAGTTGTTCGGTAAAGAATGATGATCATATGGATTTGCGGGAGCCTGATTATATATGTCCAATCAGTCCCTCTACTAGCTCCACATAATTCCTTAACGTTTGGCAAATTGATTTGTGTATGCTATTGGATGGTTTATTATGCATGGATGGTGATGACATAGGATTAGGATGGTAGACAAGATTCTCTCCGGTTGGATTCAGATTTTGTTTTGGATAATAGAGTACACAATTATTCGAACTCCAAATAAAGTTGCCATGATTTTATTTGAGATTGGATTGGAGTTGTAGAAAATTATCCATGAGAACAAGAATTTGAAACACAACCGTTTTGTGGATTTTGAAATTTGAATTTTGAAATTTGAAATTTGAATTTTGAATTTGAAATTTGAATTTGAAATTTGAATTTGAAATTCAAATTTAAAATTTGAATTTGAAATTTGAATTTGAAATTTGAAATTTGAAATTTGAAATTTGAAATTTGAAATTTGAATTTGAAATTCGAATTTGAAATTTGAAATTCAAATTTTGAATCACAGTCCAAGTGGGATTCGAATTTGTTGTGGAAAATCCACAAGGTTTGAAATTCGAATTTGAGTTGGATTTGGAGAGGATAATCTTGCTAGAATCCTACTTGAATTTTGAATCCAAATCCTAACAAATTATGGATGAAATTTTGAGGATAAATCCTCAATGGAATTTCGGTTTTTGTGGATAAGGTTCAAGGGAAAAATTCAAGTTTCAATCCCAGTTGAATTTGGATTCTCTCCTTCCCTGAAAAGTGGCCGAAATTATGAAGGAAATCTCCTAGGAAAATTTGGTTATTTTGGATAAGGTTGAGATAAGATTCAAGCTTGAAAATCCTAGTGGAATTTTGATTCTCCCTTATCCTAAAAGTGGCCGAATTTTTTGAGGAGATTTTCTCCTAGGAATTTCGGATTTTTTGGTTGAAAAATAGAGATAAAATTCTAGTTAAAATCTTGTTTAGATTTGGATTGGATTTATCCTAAATAAACGGAATTTTATTGTTGGGATTTTCTAATGGAAAAATTCAGATTTTTTGGTTATGGATAAGGGAGAATATCTTTTCTAAATCCAATTCGAATTCAGAGAATCACCTCGTGCAAGTCTATAAATAGAGGTCCTGCCACTCCAGTTCTCTCAGACCACAGACTTTCAGGTGAGCAGGCTTATTGTTGCACAGCTCAACGTGACAATAAGTTCTTTAGAGATCTGAGTGGTCGGAAGAAGACTAGCAGTGCTAGCATACCGATCGAGGTTCAGAGTGCCCACACACTCAGCCATTCGGGAATTGGAGAATAGTAGAGAAGGCTAGTTGGTTGAAGCCTCCGGTCATTCTCCTCCTGCAAGATTGGCATCCTTGAGGTATGAGTTTTAATTGTTGTTGGTTTATTGTATATGGCATCATGAGATATTTAACGATCTAAAAAATTTTATTATTCCGCTGCGCCACTCTGATACGTTTTTACCGATTTATTTTCCTACAGCTTTCACTCAGGGGAAACTCCTCGGGGTCTTCATCCTCGTCTCCCCAAGCAAAATCAACTTCATCATCACTAGCGATGATGACTTTGGCTCATACATTTCTACTCCTTGATGTAATCGGGGATCTCTTCCTCCTTGTCGTTAGGTTGGGCATTGGGGATAGCCTCATCACTGTCTTTATCCATATGGTCGACAGAGGGGCTGGTTCGGGGTCCTCGATCGGGTCTCCATTGTCTTCAGGTACTGCTGGCTGTGGTTTAGCCGCGAGCTCTTCGTCGGCCAGCTGAGGTGCGGCATTTGCCAGGTCAAGGTTGAGTGCTACTTGCTCAGTGTCCACTATGTCTCGGACCAGGCGCCTCAGGTTCTCATGTGGCGGAAGGTAGTGGACGAGGTCCCTCACGTACCATGGAATCCCTCTCCAAAGCAAGTTGGTTACCTCTGCAAATGGCTTGTCTAAGGGAATGCTCGGCAACATGGTGTCCAAAAATCGCTGACAATAGTGTACCATGGTCTTTCCCTCGTAAATGTCCCAAATGTTAGAGAGGACCTGATATCTCCTCTCATACATATCATCCCAGATGTCTGCATCCTTAGCTGGGTCATCGGAGTTGCGAAGATCTTGGCAGAACTCATCCCACTGCATCGCTGGACCCCTGATCCTGCGTCGATCATTCCACCATGTCATTACTGGTCCTCGCAATTGGCTACTGGCCATTACCACCTATAGACGAGGTGGAATGTGGCACCCTTCGAAGATTGTCTCCATATGATGAATCCAATAAGGGAGTTCGTATGGGTTGCTGCCGTTGTATGTGTGCGGTCGCATGGCGGCAAAAGCTATACTCGCTTCTCGGTCCTCTCGCACTTGCTGAGGGTCAACTGGTGTAGCCATTCTCCTATTATAAATTAATCGTCAACCCATATACTAAATTTTGAAAAACAAAAGCTAACTTACTTGGACAGATGAGGTAGGCGTACGGCAATGTGAGGTATAGTGGCAAGAAACCGCTCTGATACCAACTGTGACATCCCGTGCCCTTAATGGCCCGGACCGTCACTAAAAACTGACTTACTTTCTTTTCTTATACTTTCTAGCAATTTATATTTAGCTAGATATCATAAAATTAGGGATATATATATTTTTTACATGTACGTATTTACTGTATACATACATATACCGATTACTATTCAAAAATACTATTTAGCGATTACTATTCAAAAATACTATTTAGTGATTACTATTCAAAATACAGTTTATGGTTACTATTCAAACATATTGTCTGACAATTAATATTCAAACTACTATTTAACCATTACTATTTAAAATATTGATACTCAAATTTGCGAAAGATAAACCCGTGGTGTCTCTATAACCTCACCTTCACATGCGCCTCCGCCGCCACCATCGCCCATTGGGATTGAAGACGTAGGACGCTTACCTACAGCATGAACACACTACGTGAGCTTTACGCCCAGTAAGTACAACATGTTTACCACAAATCATGTTTAAACATAGTACATACTTAAAAACATATAAGCAGTCATATATCACATATACCACTTTAACATATCACATATCACATATCACATATCATATCAATGACTATAAAACTTCACATAACATGAGCATCACAGAAACATCGTGTACTAAATGCATCTAGAAGCATAGTGAACTATAACTAATGCATGATCCGGTTATGTTCATTTATGTTTCAACTTCTCTTTTCTTTTCTTGTCTATTTAGGGCCCATATGTCAGTACCGTGCATGCACAGACCATTGGTAATGCCCATGGTAAAATAGCCGGAAAGCCTGTCACCAATAACGCTTCTTATTAATACTCTCATTGAGTCACTATTAACGTTAGTGACTATAACTTGCATTTTTATGGGGACCCGTCGGTACCCTATTGGCCTATTATAGGGATTTGGTGTCTGACTTGTATCATGTTCAATCAATCATCTACTTGACAGATTAATCATCGTTCCTCGCTGTGTTGTCGAAAGGCGGCCCTTGACTGGCTTACCGCTCAGTCAACTGACTAGTTAACTCGCGTGTTGGTAACTAAGTAGTCTACCGAGTTATTATACGTGAACTTAGTGTAGTAACCGACCGGGTTACTTCGCTTGTTGGGGTGTGGTAGCCTACCGGGCTACTAAGGCTTGTTTGGTGTGGTAGCCTACCGGGCCACACACACTATTTTATTTTGAAAAAAATTCCTTATTTCGAAACCACCCTCTTCATTGGAAGGTGGGGGACGTTGTTATGAAAACCTTGTTCATATTTTTAAGGTGTTAAAAACACATTTTTATTTTGAAGTGTATAAATTATATTTTTAAAGCTTGCATTTTAAAGGTGGTTTCGAACCACTTTTGAAAGCTATTTTGAAACTTGGTCTAAACGACTTTGTTTGTGATTTTGTCAAACATGAAAGTTTTCTTCCTCGACAAGATGAACAAATCTTGTGTTTATCTCGGAGCCTAAATCTAACTCTAACGGCTCCTAATTTCATTAAACCCGTGGGCTTGGTGTCCAGTTTTTTGTAAAAAAATCCCAGTTTTACATCTCTGTACAAATGGCTCGGTTTGAGGCCCGAAACGGCCAAATTTTTGACACATGTGAGTGGTTCTCAAGGTCTCGAAGAGATCTACAACTTTCATGTTGAGTCCAAGAACCGGTTCGGACTCTAAGGGGTCCATTACTAGCAAAACCCGAGACTAAACACTGGGTTCGGATTTTGTTCCTAGTTCTGGACACCGAATGAAAAACACTCTCAAAACCTATACTAGGTTCATTTTTGGCTGAGGCCTATTTGATGCAAAAATGACCGTATCGAAATTTTCTTAAAACACTATGTTTTACCAAATGCCAAATTAGGAACCTAAGGGGATCGAAATGGCTAAAATCCGTGGCCTCTCCCTAAGGACAGATTTATGTCCAGCCACTAAAACGTTTATGCTCTCATTCACACATAACCATCCATAAAAAAAATAACGTAAATACAACCACAACCACATGAGCTTAAAAATGATAATCTAAGGGCTTAATATAAACTTATTATAAACCATTTGCATAAATAAATACACATAAATGGCCTTGATCAAAACTTAAAACAAACTAACACAAGATAAGGTTTTCGGTTTACCTTTGTGCCTTGAACCAAGCACGATTTCAACTAGGCTTGAGGAACCAAAAATGGTCATGGGAATCCAAGAGAATGGGGTTTGATTTTGCTAGAACAAATACCAAAAATTTCTCGTAAAAATCAAATCAAAACATAAACTAAAAGCTACAAGAATCGGTTTTTGATGACTTACCCTTGGTGCCTTATAACGACTTGGATTCGGATCCTCCTAGCACAAGCTTATGAGGTTTGACTTTTGGTAAGTTGTGGTATGATTTAAAGCTTGAAAAAGTGAGGGTTTGGGAGGCTCAAGGGGTTTGGCTGCAGCTAGGAGAAGAAGGGGAATGAAAAGTGTTTTGGAAGCCAAAAAGAAAGGAAACAAATCATTTGTGTAAAGGGTGCCTTTTATAGGCAAAATTGATCAACTCACTTAGATTAATCCTACTTAATTATCTACCAACTCACTTATGTAAAGGGTGCCTTTTATAGGCAAAATTGATCAACTCACTTAGATTAATCCTACTAAATTATCTACCAAATTAGCCAAATCTTGGGACAAATTTGCTGCCCAATTTTAGACCAAGTGGGCATGGGCTGCTCCTTGGAAGGAGGAAGGAATTAAACAAATATTATTGACTACTTTTTCAAAAACCCTTGAATAAAATATTCAAGTGTCTCATGGCTAGGGAGATTATTTTAATGGCCACCTTTTGGGCTATGTGTGCAGCAGATTACAGCTGCTTTGTAGCTAAGGGACATGGAAATTTAAGGCCAAATTTTATCTGTGTTGGCTTCTCATTGCAGTCTAATTTTATACTGCGGTGTTCGATCCATTCTCGGCAGTGTTCCAATTTTCATCTAAAAATTGGTTTTCTGAATTCGATTTTTGTACTATAAATTCCTGGTTGTTTTCTACTGTCTAAGAGCCCATTATCAGCCTAAATTACTGTTCACTTCCTATACTATGGTTGTGTCTACACTGTGTTGTCCTTTCACAAGCAAACCAAGACGTTCCTGGGTGAAATTTCAGACACAGTCTCTCTTGACTAATTTAGACGTGCTGATTCCATTTTTATCAGTTTTATGTCCATCGGAGGTCATCTAGACCAGTTTTCGGGATCTGTGTGACCCCACCTCGAAAAACATGTCAGGTGTCCAATTGACTAATTTGGGCGTTCTGAGCCCAAATATATCAGTTTCGGAGCGAGTAAAGGTTGTCTTGACCCTCATCCTGATACTACGTATCTCTCAAACTAGAAATCTCGTTTTGTGCTCAATCGACCAGATCAAGTCTACTAACCGTTCGTGTATCAACTTTAGGTCAAATTAGGGCCATCTTAGCCAATAACTTGACACTGCATTTCTCTCTATTCATCATCCACCGTTTTCTACTTAACTGATTGGTCTGAGTGCTCCGACTCTGATTTTGTCAGTCTGTAGATGAGAAGAGGTCATCCGGACCATTTTCTCGATATCGTACCCTTACTAGGGCTATCTCTTGCTATTGTGCTCAGATGTCCGGTCCGAGCGTTCTGGTGATCCATTTACCAGTCTTGTATCAAGAAATGCTATTGTGTACAAATGAATGAGATATGCAGTTTCCCGACACTGCATATCTCATTCATTTGTACACATAATAGGGTGGACCGGGTTAGCTGTCGGTCGCCCCTTTCACTGCATGAATAGTACTTAAACAGCACCGTATCTGTTTAGTCTATTCAATGGGGAAATATACTATATTTTCCAACTTAATTACTCATTGCATAGTAATTAGGTTTTATGCAATTTGAGGGTCTGTGTAACAGCTTTCTGCTCATTACACGGCCTTCAACATGGCCTTTAACATGGACGTGTATAAGGTAACACGGCGTGTATACACCGGACACGGGAGTGTACTAGCTGAAGTTTTTCAACACGGCCATGTTTCAAAACACGGCCTTTTACACGTTCATTAACCCGAGGGGTACACGGCCTCTTACACAGCCATATTCTTGACCGTGTCTCTGTACACGGCCATGTTCAGCTACACAGCTTTTCACACGTTCACAACCCGAGCGGTACACGGCCTCTTACATGGCCGTATACCTGACCGTGTTCTACTACACGGCCATGTATACTTACACGGCTACACACACGTACACAGTCTGAGTGGTACACGGCCATGTACCTGACCGTGTACTTTAAAAATTACACTAAAATGCATCAAATTATTCTTTAATTTCTCATTAAATTGAAAATTAAAGTGCATGATTGGGGCAGTCCTTACACGAGGTCATCTTGACTAGTTTCCGGTACTGCGATTTCCCGGTCAAAAATTACCTTTGTACTCAATTAACTAATTTGAGCATACTAATAGGCTATACTGACTAATTTGGGTGTGCTGAACCCAAATTTATCAGTTTCAATTTCATTCGAGGTCATCTCGACCAGTTTTCCGATACTACATGTTTCCTGGTCAAAAATTACCTTTGTGCTCAATTAACTAATTTGAGCATACTAATAGGCTATACTGACTAATTTAGGCGTGCTGAACCCAAATTTATCAGTTTCAATTTCATTCGAGGCCATCTCGACCAGTTTTCTGGTACTGCATGTTTCCTAGTCAAAAATTATTTTTTGTACTCAAATGACTAATTTGAGCATGCTGATTATAAATATATCAGTTTTATATCAAGAAAATGCCATCTTAACCAATTTCTTGATATTGCATGTCTCCTGATCAAAAATTACTTTTTATGCTCAGTTGACTAATTTGAGCATACTAAATCTAAATATATCTATTTTAAATCAAGAAAATGTCATTATGACCAATTTCTTGATACTGTGCATGACACATATGCGTACACACATAAAATCACTACATTTCCTATTTTTAGCATAAAATTCATCGTGTACATTCCATGTACCAATTTTCTAAGAATGATAAAATTTTCTGATTGTCACATTCACCCCTCCTTATAAAATTTTCGTCCTCGAAAATTGAGACAAGTAGGGGTACAAAGATTTAATTTCATCTTTGTTCATCACATATACATATCATTTCAAACATATCTACATAACATAAAGGCTATATATATTATAGTTTTGTACATCTAATTTTCCTGTACACCTGCAACTCTAGGGAATATAGGCGGTGTTAGAAATGACACCCCGCTTGCCCATGAGGAAACTGGGGCTAATGCTGGACTCCTCTAAGAGAATCACTCAATTGTGGTATAGCGAAACTTGGTTCAGTTAAGCGCTAATCCTAGTCACAAGAATCCCAGTACACACGAGAGCATTTCCCTAGATGTGCTAATAGCCAAAAGAACCCAATTATCCTAATCAATGGCACACAGTCAGAGAACATCTTGATGGCATGGAACTAGTATTGCATTCTGATGGAGTGCTAAAGTAAAAGTACTGTTTATTCTTGAAACTCGTACAGGGAACTAGCGCCTGTACTATGCTATTGTTATCTCATCATCTTATCTTTACAAAATGTTTATTTTTAACAAATAAATATTTACTAATTCAGAATAAAACTAACTTACTTGGATGGCAAACTGGATGTGCATCGCCCCAGGAGGGATATGGTTAACTTAGCTCTGATACCAACTGTGACGTCCCGCCCAACGTATGGTTAAACAGTAGTATTACAGTCAGCTACTATTACCAACTGTGATAGACTGTACCCATTTGGGTCATCGGTAACTTGCTTTTAACTTATTCTGATACCACTTATGATGGTTGGTATCTTATTTTTAACATACTTCCTTTCACATGCTTACTTTAACTTCCCATTTGAACGTGAAAATAGGGAGTAAATTTTTTTTTTTTCAAAACTTTAAACTTACAAATCGTATCGTGGTAAAACATTTACTAAAGTAAATACATTATCGTAACTTGATATACATTATAAAACATCATTTCATCATTCTTTTCATTACTCTTTTAAACAGCTCAGCGGAAGACTTATAGCAGTACCATAACCCTCGCCCAGTCCCTTGGCACATGCAGATCTCATTCGTTATCCATCACTTGTCTTATTGTCATGCAGGATGCTTACCTGCAACATAAATAACTTGTGATCGACAAGCTCAGTAAGTTCAAACATACATTCATGACATATAACAATTCATACCATATAGTACAAGGTAATTCTGATATCTACTGTAGTCTTGGAGCATTACATATCGTATATCGTATATTGCTTAACATTCATACTTATCACACATAACCTTATACTTGTACATATCTGAACACACTTCACATCATAATCCTACTTTCACACTTAGCATTGTAGACCTACTTAATGTACTTTGTACGTACTTAACATCATAAACATACTTTTGTACTTATCATGCTTTAATCTCATGAACATGCTTTCATACTTAAACCTCGTGAACTCACTATAACGTCATGAACATACTTAACATACTTGGCATCATGAACTTGCTTTTATACTTAACATACTTGAAACATCGTAGTCATACTTGTGTATACTTGAACATCGTAAACATAGCATACTTAACGTATGCTACACATCGTAAACATAACATATATATGATACTTATTATCGTGAAAATACTTTCACATTTAACATAATAAATATACTTGTCATGCTGAAATACATAAAACATCGTAAATATACTTAAGCATCGTAAATTATACTTGCGTATACTTAAATATCCTTAACGTCATAAACATACTTTCATACATACAAGCATTGCATACACGTATCGTTTATTACTTAGACATTCATATTTAAATATAACATACATATTTATCATCATATAGAGCATACTTAACATAGTATGATTAACTTATGTTTATTAACTTATGCATAATAGTTATAACATATCAGATTTTTAACACAAACGTTAGTTATGTTATACTTGCTTATTACCATGAATAATACTATTCAGTATAAATAGCAACTTTATAACGTTATGTTAGCTTAACATTAATACTTAAACATATTTAACATCCTTCATACCATATTTGACAGAACATATATGATACCAACTATGGTATCAGAACATTAACACAACATATATTATACATTACTTTAGATTTCATACTTAACGTATATAATATTTAAAACATACTTATACATACTCTTCATCATAACCATACTTGACATATTGCACACTGTGAGTACACTTTCATACTTAACATGCTTTAAACGTACTTAATATCTTGAACAAACTTGCATTCTTGACATGCTTTAAACGTACTTAATATCTTGAACATACTTTCGTGCTATCCTCTCCAATTTACATAACATTAGACTTCCAAACCCGGGATGTACCACCATTAGTTTGGGAGGCTTATAATAACTGAACAGAATTTCATGCTTATCAATGTAAATATATCATGATTTAAACATAGCATATTGAACATAAGCTTAACATCATAAATATAATATACTTGACACACCTGTTATTGTGAAAATACTTTTACATTTAATATCATGAATATACTTATCATACTTAAATACATAAAACTTCGTAAATATACTTAAGCATCGTAAATACACTAACGTATGCTTAAATATCCTTAACATCAAACATAATATGGATCATTAACATAATAAATAACATGCATCACTTTTGTATTACTATACACTATGAATAGTAACTCTGACCATGAATAGTACTGTCGACTGTGAACAATACCGTTGATCGTGAACAGTGACTTTGATTGCATTGGTATTCGTAGTGTTAGTATATTTTATGTTCGTTTATGGACTGCATATTTTTTTTCTTGAGTCTTTATCTTTCATTATGTTCTGGTTTTTGGGCCCCATGATTGGTCGTACCTTAATGCGCGCATAACTGAGAGGGACTCTAGAGAGTGACCCACTGGCCAATCCTCTACAGTCTACATAACATCAGACTTCCAAACCCGGGACATATCACCAGCAGTTTGGAGTCCTAATAATACTGAATCTGAAAAACCTCCACCTGTATGGGAGGCCGGTACTCCAATACTGATTTAGTTACTGATTTTCTTGTGGTTCCTGACCAGTGGCATTTATGCTGCCTCCTGGGTCTAAAACTCTTTAAATTATTCTATAGTTTATTCTGTAGTTTTCTTAAGATTTTATCTCTTATGTTAGTGTGCATACAGCACCTGACTACTAAATTTTTGTCATCTATATTACATAAGCATACTGAGTAAATTCATACTGCAAACCGATAAATGTCTGAACTTACAAAATATAACATATAAACATAAACATGTTAAGTCAATTTTCATTTGACTTAGACATAACGCATGGTTCATAACATGACTTTCGTAACATCCAAATCATAGTATCTTAGCACTAAAACTGCACATAAAACACATAAACATGACCAGTCTATTTATGTGTATTTTATTAAATACACCTTTGTGTATATAACACCTTACATATATACTTTACATTTCATACATAACACATAAACATATTACGTAATTTCATGTAACAGACAGTAAAATGTCTGAATTTGCTTCATATAACACATAAATATAAACATGTTAATTTATGTTGTAGCCAACTAAATGCTTGAACTTACAACATATAACACATAAAAATCTATACATGTTGCAGACATAGAATATTTGAAGCTTACCACATATGACACTTAGGCATAATAGTCTATTCATATTGCAGTCAATTAAATGTTTGAACTTACTGATACTTTTGCTCGTATCTCATTTCATACTTCCTTGGTCTGTAGACGTCCTTTCATCGCGTCTGTATCGGATTCCTATAACCGAAATAATCACGGTTATTTTCGTTACTTAAATCATACACAAAGCTTAATAAAACATAAAAATTCCATGTTTCATTTCCCAATCATGAATTAGGGGTCTAATATTCCATTTATAATTTTTCGCTAACTTTTGACAAAATTACCATTTTGCCTTGAACTTTTGGCAAAATTATCATTTTGCCCCTAAAGGGATTTTTCATCATAACCTTACTTTTCTTTGATTTACAACTTAATTCTGGTCCTTGAAATCTTATGTAGGATAATAAATCGGTAAAAACGTATCAGAGTGGTGCAGCGGAACAATAAAAATTTTTCAGATCGTTAAATATCTCATGATGCCATATACAATAAACCAACAACAATTAAAACTCATACCTCAAGGACACCAATCTGCAGGAGGAGAATGACTGGAGGGCTTCAACCAACTAGCCTTCTCTACTATTCTCCAATTCCTGAATGGCTAAGTGTGTGGGCACTCTGAACCTCGATCGGTATGCTAGCACTGCTATTCTTCTTCCGACCACCCAGATCTCTAAAGAACTTATTGTCACGGTGAGTTGTGCAACAATAAGCCTGCTCACCTGAAAGTCTGTGGTCAGAGAGAACTGGAGTGGCAAGACCTCTATTTATAGACCTGCATGAGGTGATTCTCTGAATTTGAATTAGATTAGGAGAAGATATTCTCCCTTATCCACAAGCACAAAATCTTAATTTTCCAAGGGGAAAATCCCAACAATAAATTCGGCACTTTAGGATAATTCCAATCCAAATTTAAACAAGATTTTTACTAGGATTTTATCTCCCTTTTTCAACTAAAAAATCCGAAAATCCAAGGGGAAAATCTCCACCAAAATTTCGGCCACTTTTGGATAAGAGAGAATCAAAATTCCACTAAGATTTTCAAGCTTGAATCTTATCTCATCCTTATCCAAAATAACCGAAAATCTCCTAGGAGATTTACTCCAAAAATTCTGCCATTATTAGGGAGGAGAGAATCCAAATTCAACTGGGATTGAAACTTGAACTTTTCCTTGAACCTTATCCACAAAAATCCGAAAATTCATTGAGGATAATCCTCAAAATTTTCGTCCATATTTGATTAGGATTTGGATTCAAAATTCAAGTAGGATTCTAACAAAATTTTCCTCTCCATATCTAACTCAAATTCAAATTTCATTCGGTGTAGATTTACCACAACAAATTCGAATCCCACTTGGACTGTGATTTAAAATTTGAATTTCAAATTTCAAATTCGAATTTCAAATTCAAATTTCAAATTTCAAATTTCAAATTTCAAATTTAAATTTCAAATTCAAATTTCAAATTCGAATTTCAAATTCAAATTTCAAATTCAAATTTCAAATTTCAAATTTCAAATTTCAAAATTCAAATTTCAAAATCCACAAAACAGTTGTATTTCAAATTCTTGTTCTCATAGATAATTTTCTACAACTCTAATCCAATCTCAAATAAAATCATGGTAACTTTATTTGGAGTTCGAATAATTGTGTACTCTATTATCCAAAACGAAATCTAAATTCAACCGGAGAGAATCTTATCGACCATCCTTATCCTATGTCAACACCATCCATGCGTAACAAACTTGCCAATAGCATACACAAATCAATTTGCCAAACGTTAAGGAATTATATGGAGCTAGTAGAGGGACTAATTAGACATATATAATTGAGCTCCCGTAAATCCATATGATCATCATTCTTTACCGAACAACTCAATCATATGATCACTAATTTCAGAGTCACACCACTATAAACTTGAAATTGAACTCCCAATTATATACTGTATTATGTAAGCCTGTGACAAGCTATCGTCCAATGACCTAGTCATGTATGCTGAACCCTCATATGATATCCATGATCAACCTTAGGCCAAAGTCCGTTTAATCCTACTGATCAGGCTATCTTAAAGTTCCATTATACTACCGAATTAAGAAAATGATTATTCACCATATGTGAATAAGAAGTCATCCACCCTGTAGACGACCCAAGGCCTTGTCCATTTTCACATTCAGTATAATGCCTTTAAGAGGATATCCTTAACTCCTCATAAGATCTATGATTCTGATATTTGTAAAGGAACCCTTCATCGTATACAAGTCATGCACCTAATGAACCGGTCTATAAGCTTACTACCTCTGAGACGCTTTAGCCATTGGAACATCAAAGTACACAAGTCATATACATGAAGCTGTCCATTTACTCAAGATTAAGGTCACTGCACAATGAACGTCAAAAGCAGATCGATCCACTCAAAGCGGACTTCGTAGATCAATCACGCTTTTGTCCCGGTCTAATATGTCACCACCAAGCAACATATCTATGTCTCTACTTGGGAGTCCAGCTCTAGACAGTCAAGACAAACCGTTCCCTCCCAGGCTTTAGATAATATAATAGTCTTAACATGAGTTAGATGCTCGGTCTAACCCCATAAACTACAGACCATAGTTTAGACCGCTAACTTTAGAACATTGTCTTATCGCATACAAAAGTCCATTGCATGCAATATTCTAACAGTTTAACACAAGCAATCAGGGAGCCATATTTGCTTACATTTACTTAATATGTAAATAAAACGAGGACAGATAGCAATGTAATGAATAACCTCTATATATAATTTTATTATCCAGTTCAAAATAAATACATCAAAATATCTCTAATACTTAGGGTATTTCCTAACAATCTCCCACTCGCCCTCAGCCAGCAGATGTGCCATGTTACGCATCCCCATCGCCTCTACTTGCCTCTTAAAGCTTCTAGCCACCAAAGTCTTAGTAGAGAGATCGACAATGTTATCCTCAGACGCGATCTTACATACATCTACTTATCCTGTCTCCATATGCCCTCTAATGCCGACTTCCTCAAATCCTCGCAAGTCTGGAAGACTTAGTCCGTGTATCCTACGGGTGTTAGGTCCCCTCCAGAATACACCAGCATATTATCTCTCGTTCTCTTAAGATACTTGAGTATATGCTTTACAGCTTGCAGTGCTTGGTTCCAGGATTTGCTTGATATCGACTCACCATACCTACTGTAAAACATATGTCCGGGCGAGTGCAAAGCATAACGTACATAAGGCTACCCACAGCGGATGCATAAGGGACCTTACTCATACGCTCTTTTTCTTCCGATGTCTTTGGACAGTCATCCAATGAAAGAGTTAGACCGGTAATAGAAGGTTGTGTACCTTTCTTTGCCTCTTGCATTGCATATTTGTCGATAATTTTATCTATGTATGAAGCTTGGGATAACGCTATCATTTTGTTCTTTCGATCTCTGAAGAGATGAATGCCTAGAACACAATTAGATTCTCCCAAGTCTTTCATGTCAAACTATTGGTGTAACCAAAGCTTGACCGATGATAAGTTCCCTACATCATTCTTAATGAGTAGTATATCATCGACATAGAGTATCAGAAAGATCACTTTTCCATCCTTAATACGTTTATAAACACAGGGTTCATCAACATTCTGCTCAAAACCAAATGTCTTATCGCTTGATCAAACCTCTGGTTCCATGAGCGGGATGCTTGCTTTAATCCATAAATGGATTTAAGCAACTTGCAGACTTTCTTTTCTTGGCCTTTCGCTATGAACCCTTCGGGCTGTATCATATAGATACACTCTTCAAGATGGCCATTCAAGAATGCCGTCTTGACATCCATTTGCTAGATCTCGTAATCAAGAGCCGCAGCAACGGACAGAAGAATACAGATAGACTTCAGCATAGCAACAGGCGAAAAGGTTTCATCGTAATCGATTCCAGCCTTTTGCGTGTACCCATTTGCAACCAGTCTAGCTTTGAAAGTTTCCACTCTCCCTTCTGCATCCTTCTTTCTTTTGTAGACCCATTTGCATCCAATGGGTTTTATCCCATCCGGCAAATCTACAAGTTCCCAAACAGAGTTGGATTTCATAGAATCCATCTCATTGTTCATAGCCTGTTTCCAAGATTTAGAATCAACATCATTTATAGCTTCATCATAGATGACCGGATCATCCTCATGCTCATAAGCCTCAGTCTAATATACCTCAGCATCATACATGAAGAAATTAGGTTTCTTCGAAACCCTCCCACTACGACGAGGCACCCTAAATTGTTGATCGTCTGCAGGTCTTTCACCAGAACTCGGACTTGCGTCCAAGACTGAAATCTGTGGTACAGTTCTTTCACCCAATAACTCCTCTAGCACCACTTTACTTCGAGACTTAAAGTCATTCATATGACTTTCCTCCAAGAATGTCGCATGGGTTGAGACAATGACTTTTTATTCCTTCGGGTTACAGAACAAACCTTCTTTAGTTCCCTTTGGATACCTTATAAACATGCATAATTCTGATCTTGGTTCCAACTTCTTCGCATCTCCATCCAGTACATGTGCCGGGCAGCCCCATATTCTCATATGTCTAAGAGAGGGCTTCCTGCCATGCCACAATCCATACGGAGTTCTAGGAATTGATTTGCTTGAAACCTGGTTCAGAATATAGATGATAATGGCAGTGTTGAATAACTCATCATGGACCGTACCGTATCCAACAAGGTCCTGTTTCACCTTTCGGCTACACCATTCTGTTGTGGAGTACCAGGTGCAGTCAACTGGGATGATATCCTGTTCTCTACAACATGTCCTAGAAATTCATCAGAGAGGTATTTGCCACCTCGATCAGATCGAAGTGTCTTTATGGATTTATCCAATTGCTTTTCCACTTCCGCACAATACTCTTTGAACTTGTCAAAGGTTTCGCTCTTACGATGCATCAGATACACATATCCATACCTCGAGTAATCATCTATAAAAGAGACATAATACTCGAATCCTCCTCATACTGTGACGTTTATAGGGCCACATACGTCAGTGTGCACAATTTCTAAGAGCTCCTGAGCTCTTGTACCCTTAACTCTAAAAGACCTCTTAGTCATTTTACCCTCTAGACAAGACTCACATTGAGGAAGACGTACTTCCTCCAGAGATTCCAAAGGACCGTCTTTCACCAATCTTTGAATCCTATCCTGATTAATATGATCAAGTCTTAAATGCCAAATATACACGTTGTTAGAGTGAGAAACTTTCAACCTTTTAGAGTTATCTATTAATTCGGTGTCAAGCAGTGAGTACATCTTTGGTTTGATCAAATATAGGTTTCCATCCATCCATCCAGAACAGATAAAAAACTTATTTCTACGAATATCAACTCTTTTACTAAAAGAAACTGAATAAGAATCCTTTATTAAATAAGCTACCGATATAAGGTTCCTCCTAAAATTAGGAACATAAAAACAGTCTTTTAATAAAATAAACCTAAATTCATCAAAGTAAAAATAAATATCTCCTACTGCCTCAGCCACCACTAAGCTACCATCTCCAGTCCGTAACGAGAGGCTCCTATCATGTAGACTTCTCGTTTCCACGAACCCCTGCATAGAAACACAAACATGATTAGTGGCGCCCGAATCAATGACCTAAGTGTCTTTCGATTCTTCCATCAAACACGCTTCTAAGTAGTGAAGTTCCTTACCTTCCTTGCCCTTGTCGGCTAGGATTTCCCGGCAAGCCTTCTTAAAGTGACCTACCTTCCCACAACGAAAGCATTTAGACTTTTTAGGGTCCTTCGGCTTTTTGTTCTTCTTCTTCTTCTTCCCATCCGAGACAGGAGGATTAGAAGAACTGGAAGCCGCTTGCTTCTGGTTTGGCTTCTTCCTCTTCCGTGAGGGTTTGGAAGATTCCGCCAAATTGGCCTCTCATTTGGGTTGGACCGCATCCCTATCCCTGATCATCCGCTCATAAGCTTGGAGTTGCTTCATAAGCTCGGTTAGTCCTAACTCCCTTGTCGCCAGATTGTATGCGGCCTTAAACCCCACAAAATCTTTAGACAGAGTTTTGAACACCATCTTGATCTAGGTGTTGTAGTCCAACTCAGCACTGTTCTCGGCAGCCTCAGCGAAGAATCCCATTAGAGTGATCATATGGTCCTTCACAGGAGTACCTGCCTTTTGCTTAGAGTTCATAATGCTGGTGATAGCGGACTGCCGAGCTAATTTTTCTTGGCCTCCGAACATGTCCTCCAGATTATCCATGATCTCCCTAGCAACCTGATAAGTCTCATGCTGCTTTTGTAAAGTACTTGTCATGCTAGCAAGCATGTAGCATCCAGCTATATCATTGGATTCTCTCCAACGAGTATAGGCAACCGGGACCTCCTTAAGTGGTGTGTCAAGTTTTGGCCCTGGTGGGCATGGTTCGTCCAGTACGAACTTGTGTCTCTCGTAGCTGAGAACTATCAACAGATTTCTTTTCCAATCCTTATAATTATCGCCATTCAGTTTATTCTCAGTAAGTATTGAAATGAGGGGTGTCGGTGATATTTTGAACTGAAATAAAAATATACTAGACATCATTACAAAGCCCAAGTAAATATATAGATAATTTAGCAAATAAAACATACAAGTATGTTCCTACATGAAACTTGAAAAATATGTAGTATTGCAACGGTAATTCTCAGCACCTATTGCCCCAAGCCACCGAGGGGTGGTCATGAAACAAATAGCCGGAACATGGACCCCATCCAATTAATATATGTTGCCTTAAATCCTCCAAGGTTAAGACATATATTAATAACCGCTTATTTGGCCACCAGTTTAGTTAACAGAGCTTTTAGAGAAGGTTAATAACTAAACGAGTCTTGAGTGTATAACCATTGTTTACGTAGCCCGATCCACGTCCTACCAAGTCACGGAGGGGTGGTCATGAATAGGAACGTACCCGAACACGTTTTCCTCATAGGAAATCCAATCTAGTATATCGGCGGCGGTAAACACCTACCGAGGGGTGTGGTCAGGGCAAAACTGACGTGAGGCGTTACCATGGTTTCATATATGGATCAACAATGGAGGTCGTGGGTTTTGTTTGAAACCCTCTCCCACTCAATATTTTGAAAAATATGTAAGTTTTGACAAATATGTATGATCAATATAGTATGAGTGGCACTCACCTATCCTATATGACATGTTATCAAATATGCATAGAAAACATCCATCAATTTATATTTATACATCCATGACAAATCACATAAAAAATAATCGACAGAATAACCAAGCCATGGTTCCATCCTAGAATAAAGAAAATAAAGATTACAAAATTCCATACAAAGCATTTTTTGGGTCTTGAATTTTATTCCGTCTTCTTGTATCCATCTTTATGTAGCCTCTCCACTTATTTCTCATCCCATTAATCATTTAAAATTTAAATCTAAAATTTAAATTTCAATTTCAAATTCAAATTCCAAATTCGAATTTCAAATTTAAATTTCAAATTCAAATTTTAAACAATTTTAAACATCATGTATAATAATATGTAATTTCAAAAATTTCAAATTTTCAATTACATATTTTTAAACATGATTTAAAATTAAATCTCAAATTTAAAAATCAAATTTTTTTGATTTTTGAACCGTCGCACCACCGCCCTTGGAGGCGGCATTCGCCGTGGACAGCCCTCAGCCCCCGAGGGGCTGGCAGCCCACTGCCGCCCATGTACAGCCCTGCCGGGCTGCAGGCCAAGCTGCATGCCCAAGCTGGGCACAGCAGCCGGCAGGTTGCAGGCAGCGCCTGCAACCACAGGCTGCACGCCGAGGCTACGGCCAGCCTTGGGGAGGCCACGGCCACCCTCGGCTGCAGGCCAAGCCTGCGGCCATGGGTGGTTATGGCCTGCATAGGGGCTGCTGTAGCCCATCCTGCCCAAGGGCAGAGGCCGCAGCCCTACCAAGGCCCGACGACCTATCTCGAGGGGTCGTGTCACGATTTTCGTGCCATATTCCAATTTACCTATTAGGATCTCCAAAAATTAATTTGAATCCCAATTAAATTGAAATTTTCCGCACAATTAAAATTTCAACCTTCAAATCAAATTTAACTTTTGGGAAAAATAAATTACGGTCTTCAATCTTCAATCTCCTCCAAGAATAATTACATAAAATTTCTTAAACCGTTTCTGGTGTACAAAAATTCGAACCATAATAATTTTATGAGACAAAAATTAAAATCCATGGGAAAATTACAGTGTTAATAAACTGCTCCCATGGTTACATAAAAATTCCTAGATACAATTTTTCTAAGTTCTAAGGAACCATAACTGGCAAAAACAAGCATGCTTATAATAATTCAGAAAATTAAAATAATCACATACTTTATACATAATACATGATAACAACATAAAGGAATCCTAGAATACCACTCTCTAAATATCAAATCCATACATAAATAAAAAGACTAAGTAATTGTTTAATTTATGTACATGGCATAGTCATGAGATGGCTCTGATACCAATTGTAGGATAATAAATCGGTAAAAACGTATCAGAGTGGCGCAGTGGAACAATAAAAATTTTTCAGATCGTTAAATATCTCATGAGGCCATATACAATAAACCAACAACAATTAAAACTTATACCTCAAGGACGCCAATCTGTAGGAGGAGAATGACCAGAGGGCTTCAACCAACTAGCCTTCTCTACTATTCTCCAATTCTCGAATGGCTGAGTGTGTGGGCACTCTGAACCTCGATCGGTATGCTAGCACTACTAGTGTTCTTCCGACCACCCAGATCTCTAAAGAACTTATTGTCACGGTGAGTTGTGCAACAATAAGCCTGCTCACCTGAGAGTCTGTGGTCTGAGAGAACTGGAGTGGCAGGACCTCTATTTATAGACCTGCATGAGGTGATTCTCTGAATTCGAATTGGATTAGGAGAAGATATTCTCCCTTATCCACAAGCACAAAATCCAAATTTTCCAAGGGGAAAATCCCAACAATAAATTTAGCCACTTTAGGATAATTCCAATCCAAATCTAAATAAGATCTTAACTATGATTTTATCTCCCTTTTTCAACCAAAAAATTTGAAAATCTAAGGGGAAAATCTCCACCAAAATTTCAGCCACTTTTGGATAAGGCAGAATCAAAATTCCACTAGGATTTTCAAGCTTGAATCTTATCTCATCCTTATCCAAAATAACTGAAAATCTCCTAGGAGATTTACTCCAAAAATTTGGCCATTATCAGGGAGGAGAGAATCCAAATTTAACTGGGATTGAAACTTGAATTTTTCCTTGAACCTTATCCACAAAAATCTGAAAATTCATTGAGGATAATCCTCAAAATTTTCGTCCATATTTGGTTAGGATTTGGATTCAAAATTCAAGTAGGATTTTAACAAAATTTTCCTCTCCATATCCAACTCAAATTCGAATTTCATTCCTTGTGAATTTACCATAACAAATTCGAATCCCACTTGGACTGCGATTCAAAATTTGAATTTCAAATTTCAAATTCAAATTTCAAATTTCAAATTTCAAATTTCAAATTTAAATTTCGAATTCAAATTCAAATTTCAAATTCGAATTTCAAATTCAAATTCAAATTCGAATTTCAAATTTCAAATTTCAAAATTCAAATTTCAAAATCCACAAAACAGTTGTATTTCAAATTCTTGTTCTGATGGATAATTTTCTACAACTCCAATCCAATCTCAAATAAAATCATGGCAACTTTATTTAGAGTTTGAATAATTATGTACTCTATTATCCAAAACAAAATCTGAATTCAACCGGAGAGAATCTTGTCGACCATCCTTATACTATGTCAACACCATCCATGCATAATAAACTAGCCAATAGCATACATAAATCAATTTGCCAAACGTTAAGGAATTATATGGAGCTAGTAGAGGGACTAATTGGACATATATATAATCGGGCTCCCGTAAATCCATATGATCATCATTCTTTACCGAACAACTCAATCATATGATCACTAATTTCAGAGTCACACCACTATAAACCTGAAACTAAACTCCAATTATATACCGTATTACGTAAGCCTGTGACAAGCTATCGTCCAATGACCTTGTCATGTATGTAGAACCCTCATATGATATCCATGATCAGCCTTAGGCCACAGTCCGTTTAATCTTACTGATCAGGCTATCTTAAAGTTCCATTATACTACTGAATTAAGAAAATGATTATTCACCATATGTCAATAAGAAGTCATCTACCCTATAGACGACCTAAGGCCTTGTCCATTTTCACATTCAGTATAATGCCTTTAAGAGGATATCCTTAACTCCTCATTAGAGCTATGATTCCGATATCTGTAAAGGAACCCTTCATCGTATACAAGTCATGCACCCAACGAATCGGTCTATAAGCTTACTACCTCTGAGACGTTTTAGCCATTGGAACATCAAAGTACACAAGTCATATATATGAAGCTGTCCATTTACTCAGGATTAAGGTTATTGCATAATGAACATAAAAAACAGATCGATCCACTCAAAGCGGACCTCATAGATCAATCACGCTTTAGTGCTGGTCTAATATGTCACCACCAAGCAACATATCTATGTCTCTACTTGGGAGTCCAGCTCCAGACAGTCAATACGAACCGTCCCCTCCAAGGCTTTAGACAACATAATAGTCTTAACATGAGTTAGATGTTCGGTCTAACCCTATAGACTACAGACCATAATTTAGACTGCTAACTTTAGAACATTGTCTTCTCGCATACAAAAGTCCATTGCATGCAACGTTCTAACAGTTTAACACAAGCAGTCAGGGAGCCATATTTGCTTACATTTACTTTAACATGTAAATAAAACGAGGACAGATAGCAATGTAATGAATAACCTCTATATATAATTTTATTATCCAGTTCAAAATAAATACATCAAAATATCTCTAATACTTAGGGCATTTCCTAACATCTTAATTAAGCCATTCTAAGTCCATTAGGGTCCTTTTTTATCATTCCTAAAATTTTCGGTCAAAATGATCGTTTTGCCACTAATAGGTCTTTAGGCCATATCATTTTCATTTTATTACTTGGGCTGGATTTTCTAAACCCAAAAATCATAAAATCATTTTTCTTAAGCCTTTTCGAGCTTTTTTAGCCTTAATTGCCGAAATGCTCGGGTCACTATTCACCGACCCTCGGGTGGCACTATTCCGACCCTAGGTCATTAATCCTCTTTTTTGGGCCTAGATCACCGAGGGAGCTCGAATTTCCATCCCGATCATATTTTTATCCTTCGGTTCCTAAAATACCCCTTTGTGTCATTTTTGAAATTTTGGCAGCATTTCTGCTTAATTTTTGGGTTCCTGGCGTTTAAGAAATGCCTCGAAACCATTTAACCTAGTTCTATTCTACCACGTACTATACCAGAGGCCTATATATTTATGTAAAATTCAACTTTTACGTAAAAATCTTTACATTTTTTACATTTTCTTATTTGACTATTTTTCATGCACATAGTCCATTTTTCTTATAATTTCACATGTAAAAGTACATAATTAATACATAATCATTCCAAAACATAAATTTAGGAATGAAGGACTGAAATCACTACCGAAATCGTCCCATCGGCGATCGAACGAACCATTTAGTCTCGCCTGCATAAACTTTTTTTCTCCGTTCTTCGCTTTTGAAATTTCATCTTGCAATTCCGACACCATGGATGTGTCTGGAACGTCGAAAATAAGCCAACAGTCCATTCTTCAATTTTTGGGGTTCGGTCGCTGTTGACCGGTGTTGATCGCCATTGACTGACGTTGACCGATGTTGACTGACAGCGGTTTGGGCCAAGCATGGCACCAAAATGTTGATCTCGATGAAAGGAACCTGTTGGTGGTGTCAATTTCACCAATCGAGCCTCCTATCATCCAAAATCGAGCCTCAAAAGGGCGATAGCGGCGGCGATGTCTGTTCTCCACCGTGCCGGTGTCAATTCATGAAATTGACTTGGGGATTTGACATTTCAGCCTATTCTGAACCTTTTTGGATGGGCAGTGTCGCTCACCTTTGCCGGAAATAGTGACTTCCAAGGAGGCGACATGGTGGCGACGGCGAGGGCTTGATCGATGCGATCCAATGGCTGTTAAGGTGAAATGAGCTATGGGTTTGTTATCCTTTTCACCATGAAACTTTTGGGACCGGAATCACCTTGATCGGAGGTCGAACGACAGAGAAACGATCGTTTGAATTTTTCGACGGCCGGCGGGTTTGGGCAGCGCGTGCGGGCTCCTCCGGCGGCCGTTCCGTCACGTCGACCCACCGTTGGATTCAGCTTGGTGAGAGCTTTCCAACGGTGCTGACGGTGTCCAAAATGGACACCGTTTCTAGTAGTTGATTATTGTTCATTCGTGGGGGTGGGGGGGAAAAGAGAGAGAAGAAAAATATGGGGGACTGTTTGACAATTTCTGATTTCCCCCCTTTTTATACTTTTTTTTTTGTCCAAAATTTCAACATGAGCTATCCTGACTAATTTGGGCATGCTGAACCTAAATATATCAGTTTCATTTCCATCCGAGGTCATCTTGACCAGTTTTCGGTACTGCGAATTCCCGGTTAAAAATTACCTTTGTGCTCAATTAACTAATTTGAGCATACTAATAGGCTATAATAACTAATTTTGGTGTGTTGAACCCAAATTTATCAGTTTCAATTTCATTCGAGGTCATCTCGACCAGTTTTCCAGTGCTGCATGTTTCCCAGTCAAAAATTACTTTTTGTACTCAAATGACTAATTTGAGCATGCTGATTATAAATATATCAGTTTTATATCAAGAAAAAGCCAGCTTGACCAATTTCTTGATACTGCATGTCTCTTGATCAAAAATTACATTTTATGCTCAGTTGACTAATTTAAGCATACTAAATCTAAATATATCCATTTTATATCAAGAAAATGTCATTATGACCAATTTCTTGATACTGTGTATGACACACATGCGTACACACATAAAATCACTACATTTCCTATTTTTAACACAAAATTCATCATGTACATTCCATGTACCAATTTTCTGAGAATGATAAAATTTCTCGGTTGTCACAGGAAGGACCGAAGTCACTACCAAAATTGTCCCACTGGCGATCAAACGAACCGTTCTGTCTCGCGCAGACAAACATGATTTCACTGTTCTTCACTTTTGAAATTCCGACTTGAAATTCTGATGCCGCGGAGGTGTCCGGAACATCGAAAATAGGCCAATGGGCCATTCTTCAATTTTTGGTCACCAGTTGTCGTTGACCGCCATTGACCGGCATTGACTGACTGTTGACCGGTGTTGACCAGTGGCGGTGTGAAGAAAGGAGCCCACCATCTCGTAGATCTCGACGTAAGGAACCCATTGGTGGTGTCAATATCACCAATCGAGGCTTCTATGGTCAGAAATTGGGCCTCAAAAGGGCGACGACGGCGGCGACGTCCAATCTCCGCTGTGCCGAGGTCATTGCCCAAAATTATGTTGGGGCATTTGTTCCCCGTGCTTCTCTAAGCATTTTAGTATCGGTGGTGTGACTCAACTCTGCCAGAAACGACGAGTTTCATGGCTGCGTCATGGCGGTGACGACGAAGCTTCGAGCGGTGCGATCCGGCGGCTGTTGAGGTGAAATGAGCTATGGGTTTTGTTCTACTCTTCACCTCGAGTCTTTTGGGACTGGAATCATGTCGATCGGACGTTAGACAGCGGAGATCCGGTCGATCAAAAATTTCAACCACCGGCGGCTTCGGGCGGCGCGTGTGGGCTCCTTTGGCATCGGTTCCGTCAACTCGGCACACCGTTGGACTCAGCTCGGTGAGAGCTTTCCAACGAGACCGGTGGGGTAAAAAATGGACACCGTTTTCAGTGGTCAGTTACTGTTCATTTTCATGTAAAGGGGAGGAAAGAGAAGGTGAGAGGAAATTATGGGCTTGTTTTTGAAATTTCTGATTTTTCATCCTTATTTATACTTTTTTGTCTAAAATTTCAACATAAGCTATCCTGACTAATTTGGGTATGCTGAACCCAAATATATTAGTTTTATTTTCATCTGAGGTCATCTTAACCAGTTTCCGGTACTGCGAATTCTAGTCAAAAATTACCTTTTGTGCTCAATTAACTAATTTGAGCATACTGATAGGCTATACTGACTAATTTGGACGTGCTGATTCTAAATATATCAGTTTTATATCAAGAAAACGTTATCTTGACCAATTTCTTGATACTATGTATGCGTACACACATAAAATCACTACATTTCCTATTTATAAACATAAAATTCATCATGTACATTCAATGTACCTATTTTCTGAGAATAATGAAATTTCCCGGTTGTCACAGATTGATCTACGTAGTCCGCTATGAGTAGATCAATCTGCTTTTGACGTTCATTATGCAATAACCTTAATCCTGAGTAAATGAACTACTTCACGTATATGACTTGTGTACTTTGATGTTCCAATGGCTAAAGTGTCTCAGAGGGAGTAAGCTTATAGACTGGTTCATTGGGTGCATGACTTGTATACAATGAAGGGTTTGTTTACAGATATCGGGATCATAGTTCTAAGGAGTTAAAGATATCCTCTTAAAGGCATTATACTGGACGTAAAAATGGACAAGGCCTTGGGTCGTCTGCTGAGTAGATGACTTCTTATTCACATATGGTGAATAATCATTTCTTATTCGATAGTATAATGGAACTTTAAGATAGCCTGATCAGTAGGATTAAACAGACTTTGACCTAAGCCTGATAATGGATAACATATGATGGTTCTGCATACATGACGAGGTCATTGGACATTAGCTTATCATAGGCTTTCGTAATACGATATATAATTGGGAGTTCAGTTTCAGATTTATAGTGGTGTGACTCTGAAATTAGTGATCATATGATTGAGTTATTCAATACAGAATGATGATCATATGGATTCATGGGAGCCCGATTATATACAGCAAATTGATTTGTGTATGCTTATTGGCTAGTTGATTATGCATGGATGGTGTTGACATAGGATGAGGATGGTCGACAAGATTTTCTCCGGTTGAATTCATATTTTGTTTTGGATAATAGAGTACACAATTATTCGAACTCCAAATAAAGTTGCCATGATTTTATTTGAGATTGGATTGGAGTTGTAGAAAATTATCTGTGAGAACAAAATTTGAAATACAACTTTTTTGTGGATTTTGAAATTTGAAATTTAAATTTGAAATTTGAAATTTAAAATTTGAAATTTAAAATTTGAATTTGAATTTTAAATTTTGAAATTTGAAATTCAAATTTTGAATCACAGTCCAAGTGGAATTCGAATTCTTTGTGGATAATTCCATAGGGTTAGAATTCGAATTTAAGTTGGATTATGGAGAGGAAAATCTTGTTTGAATCCTACTTGAAATTTGAATCCTAATCCCAACTAAAAGTGCACGAAATTTTGTTGAGGAAAACCTCCTAGATATTTCAGATTTTGTAGATAAGTATTCAGGAAAAAATTCAAGTTTCAATCCCAGTTGAATTTGGATTCTCTCCTCCCTAAAAGCGGTCGAAAATTTTGAGGATAAATCCAAGGGGATTTTCAGTTTTTTATGGATAAGGATGAGATAAAATTCAAGCTAGAAAATCCTATTTGAATTTTGATTTTTTCCACCATATTATGGCCGAAAATTTGGTGAATAAATCCTAGTGAATTTTTAGATTTTTTTCTTGTGGATAATGGTGAAATAAAATTCAAGTAAAAATCCTGTTTGAATTTGGATTGGATAATCCCTAAAAAGTGCATGAATTTTTGCTTGGATAAAGCCTAGAAAATTCAGATTTTTTCATTGTGGATAAGGGAGAAAATCTTCTCCTAATCCAATTCGAATTCAGAGGATCACCTCATGCAAGTCTATAAATAGAGGTCCTGCCACTTCAGTTCTCTCAGACCACAGACTCTCAGGTGAGCAGGCTTATTATTGCATAACTTACCATGACAATATGTTCTTTAGAGATCTGGGCGGACGGAAGAAGACTAGCAGTGCAAGCGTACCGGTCGAGGAACCGAATGCCTACACACTCTGCCATCCGGGAATTGGAGAATAGTAGAGAAGGCTAGTTGGTTGAAGCCCTCTAGTCATTCTACTCCTACAGTATTGGCGTCCTCTTAAGGTATGAGTTTTATTGTTGTTAGTTTATTATTGCATAACTCACCATGACAATATGTTCTTTAGAGATTTGGGTGGTCGGAAGAAGACTAGCAGTGCTAGCGTACCGGTCGAAGAACCGAATGCCCACACACTCTGCCATTCGAGAATTGGAGAATAGTAGAGAAGGCTAGTTGGTTGAAGCCCTCCAGCCATTCTCCTCCTACAGTATTAGCGTCCTCTTGAGGTATGAGTTTATTGTTGTTAGTTTATTGTATATGGCATCACGAGATATTTAACGATCTTGAAAAATTTTTATTGTTCTGCTGTGCCGCTCTGATGCGTTTTTACTGATTTTATTCCTATAGTCACAGCACGAGGAAGGTTCAAGTATTATGTCTTCTTTATAGACGATTACTTGAGGTATGGATATGTGTACCTAATGCACTACAAGAGCGAAACCTTTGATAAGTTCAAAGAGTATCATGCGGAAGTGGAAAAGCAATTTGGTAAATCCATAAAGACACTTTGATCTGATCGAGGTAGTGAATACCTCTTTGATGAATTTCTAGAACATCTTGTAGAGAATGGGATATTATCCCAATTGACTGCACCTGGTACTCCACAACAGAATGGTGTAGCCGAAAGTAGAAACATGACCTTATTAGATATGGTATGGTCCATGATGAGTTATTCAACACAGCCATTATCATTTTGGGGATATGCATTACAAACGGTGTGCTATATTCTGAATCAAGATCCAAGCAAGTCAATTCCTAGGACTCCGTATGAATTGTGGCGTGGCAAGAAGCCCTCCCTTAGACATTTGAGAATATGGGGCTGCCTAGTACATGTACTGGATGGGGATGCGAAGAAGTTGGAACCAAGATCAAAATTGTGCATGTTTGTAGTATATCTTAAGGGAATTAAAGGAGGTCTATTCTATAACCTGAAGGAACAAACGGTCATTATTTCAACCCATGCGACATTCTTAGAGGAAAGTCACATGAATGACTTTAAGCCTCGAAGCAAAGTGGTGCTAGAGGAGTTATTGGGTGAAAGAACTACTCCACAGATTTCGGTCTTGGACGCAAGTCTGAGTTTCGGTGAAAGACCTACAGACGATCAACAATTTAGGATACCTCGTCGTAGTGGGAGGGTTTCAAAGAAGCCTAATTTCTTCATGTATAATGCTGAGGTATACCAAGCCGAGGCTTATAAGCATAGGGATGATCTGGTTACTTATGATGAAGTTATAAATGATGTTGATTCTAAATCTTGGAAACAGGCCACGAACAATGAGATGGATTCTATGAAATCCAACTCTACTTGGGAACTTATTGATCTGCTGAATAGGATAAAACCTATTGGATGCAAGTGAGTCTACATAAGAAAGAAGGATGTGGAAGGGAAAGTGGAAACTTTCAAAGCTAGACTAGTTGCAAAGGGGTACACGCAAAAGGTTGGAATCGATTACGATGAAACCTTTTCACCTGTTGCTATGCTGAAGTCTATCCGTATTCTTCTGTTCGTTGCTACAGCTCTTGATTACGAGATCTAGCAAATGGATGTCAAGACGGCATTTTTGAATGGCCATCTTGAGAAATGTATCTACATGATACAGCCCGAAGGGTTCGCGGCAAAAGGCCAAGAAAGAAAAGTCTGCAAGTTGCTTAGATCCATTTATGGATTAAAGCAAGCATCCCGTTCATAGAACCAGAGATTTTATCAAGCAATCAAGACATTCAGTTTTGAGCAGAACGTTGATGAACCCTGTGTTTATAAACGCATTAAGGATGGTAAAGTGGTCTTTCTAGTACTCTATGTCGATGATATACTACTCATTGGGAATGATGTAGGGAATTTGTCATCGGCCAAGCTCTGGCTACACCAACAGTTTGACGTGAAGGACTTGGGAGAAGCTACTTATGTTCTGGGCATTCGTCTCTTCAAAGATCAAAAGAACAAAATGATAGTATTATCCCAGGCTTCATACATAGATAAAATTATTGACAAATATGCAATGCAAGAGGCAAAGAAAGGTTCACAACCTTCCATTGTCGGTCTAACTCTTTCATTGGATGACTGTCCCAAGACATCGAAAAAAAGAGAGCGTATGAGTAAGGTCCCTTATGCATCCGCTGTGGGTAGCCTTATGTACGCTATGCTTTGCACTCACTCGGACATATGTTTTGCAGTAGGTATGGTGAGTCGATATCAAGCAAATCCTAGAACCAAGCACTGGCAACCAGTAAAGCATATACTTAAGTATCTTAAGAGAACGAGGGATTATATGCTGGTGTATTCTGGAGAGGACCTAACACTCATAGGATACACGAACTCAGACTTCCAGACTTGCAAGGATTCGAGGAAATCGACATCAGGATCAGTGCTCTTACTCAGAGGAGGAGCCATTGTGTAGAGGAGTGTGAAGTAGGGTTGCACAGCTGACTCTACGATGGAGGCTGAGTATGTGGCTGCAGCTGAGGCACCTAAAGAAGTAGTTTGGCTCCACAAGTTCTTTAGAGACCTTGAGGTTATTCTGGGTGTTGACAAGCCTATTACACTTTATTGTGATAACACTAGAGCTGTTGCCAACATAAGTGAATCTCGACATCATAAGAGGACCAAGCACATAGATCGGAGGTATCACATTATAAGAGGGCACGTGGAGACAGGACAAGTGGATGTATATAAGATCGCGTCCGAGGACAACATTGCCAATCCCTTTATTAAGACTTTGGTAGCTAGTAGTTTTGAAAGGCATGTAGAGGCGATGGGGATGCGTAATATGGCACATCTGCTGGCTTAGGGCAAGCAGGAGATTGTTAGGAAATGCCCTAAGCATTAGAGACATTTTATGTATTTATTTTGAATTAGATAATAAAATTATAATATAGAGGTTATTCATTACATTGCTGTTTGTCCTTGTTCTATTTACATGTTAAAGTAAATGTAAGCAAATATGGCTCACTGACTGCTTGTGTTAAAACTGTTAGAACGTTGCATGAAATGGACTTCTGTATGCAAGAAGACAATGTTCTAAAGTAAGCAGTCTAAACTAAGGTCTGTAGTCTATGGGGTTAGACCGAGCATCTAATTCATGTTAAGACTATTATGTTGTCTAAAGCCATGGTAGGGACAGTTTGTCTTGACTGTCCAGAGCATAGACTCCCAAGTAAAGACATAGATATGTTGCTTGGTGGTGACATATTAGACCGGGACTAAAGCATGATTGATCTACGTAGTCCGCTATAAGTGGATCAATCTGCTTTTGACGTTCATTATGTAATAACCTTGATCCTGAGTAAATGAATTACTTCATGTATATGACTTGTGTACTTTGATGTTCCAATGGCTAAAGCATCTCAGAGGTAGTAAGCTTATAGACTGGTTTGTTGGGTGCATTACTTGTATACGGTGAAGAGTTTGTTTACATATATCAGAATCATAGCTCTAAGAAGTTAAAGGCATTATACTAGATGTGAAAATGGACAAGGGCTTAGGTCATCTATTGGGCAGATGACTTCTTATTCACACATGGGGAATAATCATTTTCTTATTCGGTAGTATAATGGAACTTTAAGATAGCCTGATCAATAGGATTGAACGGACTTTGACCTAAGGCTGATCATGGATATCATATGAGGGTTTTCCATACATGACAAGGTCATTGGACATTAGCTTGTCACAGGCTTTCGTAATACAGTATATAATTGGGAGTTCAGTTTCAGGTTTATAGTGGTGTGACTCTGAAATTAGTAATCATGTGATTGAGTTATTCAGTACAGAATGAAGATCATATGGATTCACGGAAGCTCGATTATATATGTCCAATTGGTCCCTCTACTAGCTCCACATAATTCCTTAACGATTGGCAAATTGATTTGTGTATGCTAATTGGCTAGTTGATTATGCATGGATGGTGTTGACATAGGATCAAGATGGTCGACAAGATTCTCTTCGGTTGAATTCATTTTTTTTTTTAGATAATAGAGTACACAATTATTCGAACTTCAAATAAAGTTGCCCTGATTTTATATGAGATTGGATTTAAGTTGTAGAAAATTATCCATGAGAACAAAATTTGAAATACAACTTTTTTGTGGATTTTGAAATTTGAATTTTGAAATTTGAAATTTGAAATTTAAATTTTGAATTTGAAATTTGAATTTGAAATTTAAATTTAAAATTTGAATTTGAAATTTAAATTTAAAATTTGAATTTGAAATTTGAAATTTGAAATTCAAATTTTGAATCACAGTCCAAGTGGAATTTGAATTCTTTTTGGATAATTCCACAGGATTAGAATTTGAATTTGAGTTGGATTATGGAGAGGAAAATCTTGTTTGAATCCTACTTGAATTTTGAATCCTAATCCCAACTAAAAGTGCACGAAATTTTGTTGAGGAAAACCTCCTAGATATTTCAGATTTTGTAGATAAGGATTCAGGAAAAAATTCAAGTTTCAATCCTAGTTGAATTTAGATTCTCTCCTCCCTAAAAGTGGTCGAAAATTTTGAGCATAAATCCAAGGGGATTTTCAGTTTTTTATGGATAAGGATGAGATAAAATTCAAGCTAGAAAATCCTATTTGAATTTTGATTCTTTCCATCACATTATGGTTGAAAATTTTGTGAATAAATCCTAGTGAATTTTCAGATTTTTTCTTGTGGATAATGGTGAGATATAATTCAAGTAAAAATCTTGTTTGAATTTGGATTGGATAATCCCTAAAAAGTGCACGAATTTTTGGTTGGATGAAGCCTAGAAAATTCAGATTTTGTTGTAGATAAGGGAGAAAATCTTTTCCAAATTCAATTCGAATTCAGAGGGTCACCTCATGCAAGTCTATAAATAGAGGTTCTGCCACTCCAGTTCTCTTAAACCACAGACTCTCAGGTGAGCAGGCTTATTGTTGCATAACTCACCATGACAATAAGTTCTTTAGATATCTAGGTGGACGAAAGAAGACTAGCAGTGCTAGCATACTGGTCGAGGAACCGAGTGCCCACACACTCTGTCATTCGGGAATTGGAGAATAGTAGAGAAGGCTAGTTGGTTGAAGCCCTCTAGTTATTCTCCTCCTACAGTATTGGCATCCTCTTGAGGTATGAGTTTTATTATTGTTAGTTTATTGTATATGGCATCACGAGATATTTAACAATCTTGAAAAATTTTTATTGTTCCGCTGCGCCGCTCTGATACGTTTTTACTGATTTTATTCCTACAAGGTCTTTATCTTGCTTAGGTTTTGGTTTTGGGCCTCGTGATTGGTTGTACCATAGTGCGTGCATGACTGAGAGGGACTCTGGAGAGCGACCAACTGGCCAATGCTCTGCAGTCTACATGAACTTGATATAATATAACATCACATGAAAAACCTCCACCTGTGTGGGAGGCCGGTACGCCAAATTGGTTTCGTTACCGACTTTCATGTAATTCCTAATCGGTGGCATTGTAGCTACCTCCTGGGTCTGGAACTCTTTACATTACATTCTTTATTTATGGTTATTTTATTTCCACGTTTGTGCGCATATAGCACCTTGATACTTATTTACGTGTCATACATAACATATAGACATATTAAGTAAATTCATGTTGTAGACAAATAAATGTATGAACTTATCGATATTTTGCTAGTGTTTCCTTACCAGGATCAACCAGCGTCCTTTTATCGCTTTTTTGTTGAATCCCTATAGCCGAAATAAATCACGGTTATTTTTACTATTCATTTCATATTTAAAATATTTTGAAAATAAAAATTTCTAATTCTAGATCCCTAACTATATATTTTGGGATTTATATTTTCATTTCAGTATTTATTACACAGCCTAGGACACTATTCCAGACCTTAATATCACCTTTTTTGACCTTTTGACAAAATGACCATTTTGCCCCTAACTTTTGACAAAATGACCATTTCGTCCTGAATGGGATTTTTCTAGGTTTTTCTAACTTACGGCTTTATTTTGGCCTTTAAAAATTTAATTATATCATTCTAAGGCTTTTACAGTCTTTTTCTAGCATTTTAGAAAATTTTGATCAAAATAACCATTTTACCCCTGACGGGACCTTAAACCGTAAAATTTTCATTTTAGCGTTTTAACTGGGTTTTCTAGTCCCAAAAATCATAAAATAACTTTTCATAGGTCTTACCAAGCTTTTATGACATTTCTTGCCGAAACGCTTGGGTTACTATTGACCCGACCCTCGGGTGGTACTATTCCGACTTTTGGGGTCGTTCTCATTTTTCTAACCTTTCAAAACCTCAAATGGACATTTCACTACTTCTGAAATCGTCTATTGCCCTTCCTCGAGCCTAGGTCCCCGATGGGCTCGGGTTTTCCAATTACTGACCTTATTTTACCCCTCGTTTCCTAAAATACCCTTTGGGTGCCCTAAAAATTTCGGTAGTGTTTCTGCTTAATTTTTAGGTTCTAAGTGTTTAGGAAAAGCCTCAAAACCCTTGGTACCTGCCAATTACTAAACGAGAGACCTAATTTGTATGTAAAAAATTATTATTTAAAAATGCATTTTTAACCCTAGTCGTTTTTAACGACGTTTTGGGTTCGTTATTAACTTTTCTTACCCTCGATTTTATTCACATTACATATTTACCTGTTCCTCACAAAATTTTTCATTTTCACCAAAACCCTAGCCACGGATTTTAGTATTAAACAAGCACCAAAATTTTTATTTCTTGCTCCTAACTTTGTCGATAATTTCATCACATACCAACACAGTTTATGAATTTAAAACATTACCCTAGACAATTGAAAAATTTTCATTCAAACCCTTTCTTTGTCTCTCGGATTTTCCTTGGAAAATCAAACACAAAATTTTGTTTTCATTTCCATTTCCATTTCCATTTCTTGATTCCAATACATATATCAATACCACATTTTAAATCCAAAATCATCAGCACAAAAACTCCCATTTCACCTATTGTATCCCACGGGTTTTCATAAGAAAATAAGCACAAGAATTGGTGTTTTTCAATTCCATTTCATCCCTTTATTTCATCACATTTCCACATGATTTTCAACACCAAAAACCAACCAAATTTAACACTTAAAAACAACACAAAACAGGTTGGTATCCCACGTAGTTTTTGTGAGAAACCAACATAAAAACTTCTAGTTTTTGAACTCTAGTTCATGGCTTTATTTCATCACTTGCTAGCATTGTTTTTCCAAGACAAAACCAACACAACAACCATCAAAATTTCACCCTTCCAAGCCATAACCATCCACAAATTTTTAGCAAGAAGAAGGAGAAATAAAAAGCTTGTAAAAAGTGAAGTTTTACCTTGCTTGTTGATCACTTGTTGCCAAGGATGATTTCTACACAATTTTAGTGCAAAAGTTTTGAAGAATGAACTTGGAGATGGTGGGTTGGCTCATAGCTGCTTGGAGATGGCTGAAACACAAATTTTTTTTTTCTGGTTTTTTGAACCAAAAACCATGTATATATCAGCTCAAAAAGGAGGGACCATTTTGTAAATGTTTTGGGGGCATTTTTGCAAGCTTTTTGAGCAATTTTTGTAACATTTAGGGGCTGTTTTGCAAAGAATCAAAATTTGGTAGTTTTTTTTTCTAATTTTCCCATGAAAATCCTCCACATGTGAAGCCCTAGAATTCTCTTGAATTTTTGTTAAGCTTTCCTTGACTTTTTGTGTTGACTTTGCATCCTAGCCATTGGATCAAGGTGACTTTAAACCCTAGTCCTTGGATCTTGATGCAACCTTACATCCATTCAATGGTTCACATCCAATTTTTGACTCCACATAATTATTTTGGTCAAACTTTTTGATCAAAAGTCAAACCAAACGGTTTTGCACCAAAATCGCGCAGATGAGTTTCTAAGACTGTCCATGTGATCGGTTTTCCATAATTCACTCTGGTTTGACTAAAAATCCATGCTGTAAGTATTTCATCTTTTAGTGACTTACAGTATATTTTTAGAGATTTTGAAATCGAAAAAGGCATAATTTGTTCGATTTCAGTTCGGTAAAATTTTCCATTCCTGAACACACTCCCTTTGGCATAGTTAGAGCATTTTGTTGCATTCTAAATATTATTAAATCATATATTATACAATTATATACATAAAAATCATTGTATACATACGTAATACATAATTTCTGATAACAGTAAAATTTCTCGGTTGTCACATTCACCCCTCCTTATAAAATTTTCGTCCTCGAAAATTAGAATAAGTTTGGGTATGAAGCTTTCATCTCATCTTTACGTTCCCGCTCTTCAACATTGTGATTTCTCCATAACACCTTGACTAATGGGATCGTCTTATTCGTTAACACTTTTTCCTCACATGCCAAAATCTATACTGGTTGTTCTTCATACGTCAAATCTTCTTGGACTTGTATCGGTTCAAACTTCAGCACATGTGATGGATCAGATACGTACTTTCTCAACATTGACACATGAAAGACATTGTGTACTGCCGACAAATCTGGGGGTAATGCCAACTTGTAGGCTACTTTCCTGGTGCGTTCGATTAGTTCGAATAGCCCAATATATCTAGGACTTAATTTGCCCTTTTTACCGAAGTGCATTACGCCTTTCATCGGCAATACCTTAAGGAACACGAAGTCTCCTTTGTTGAACTCCAGGAATCTTCGTCGTTTATCTGCGTAGCTCTTCTGTCAGCTTTGAGTGATTTTCATTCTTCTCTAAATCTTTGCAACTGCATCTGAAGTTTCCTGTATAAAATTAGTCTTGTGCAACTACTTTTGTGATGTCCCCAGATTCCAACCACTCGTAACCGTCATGAATCGACTCTATGGCCGACTAAGACCGTTCAAGTGTTGAATCTGAGTCGTCAGTTTTAAACTCTTTTACTAAAACCTCTTAAACACAAGGGCCTAAAATTATGCCTCAAAATTTTTTTTTAATACATACTTTTTCTTATGAATATTAAGTAAGAAAGCGATGTAAAATATAATACTGGTTTTTCCCTGTCTGAAATAAATACAACATACTTGATATAAATATAATATTTATATGTATTGTAGGCTTGTCTGCAAACATATTTTCTTTACTCAAAAAGCTCAGCGGAAAACTTATGGCAGGACCATGTCCACGGTGAGTTCCCTATCCCTTTAACATGCTCGCATCCTGCCGCCATCCATATATCTACAGAACAGGTTTCTTACCTGCAACATGAACAAACTGATGAGCTAACAGGCTCAGTAAGTTCAAACATTCATAATAAGAATCATACTGATTCAAAAACAAGAAAAATTCAATCTCCTATGAATAGACTGTTCACCATGAATAGACTATTCACCATGAATAGACTATTCACCATGAATAGTACAGTTGACCTTTGACCGGTGAATAGTCCCAGTTACCCTAACTGGTTACTAGTCACTCTACTCTATCAGGATACTATTCATTTACCCTAACCGAATTTACCTTACTCTAGTGTAAGCTTCGGTTATGCTCAATTATGATTTCCATCATTTTATTGATTGTTTATTTTCTATTTGATTTCTAATGTAGAGCTCTGTTTATGGCAGTACCGATGATTATTAGCGCGCGGACTGGGAGGGTCTAAGGAGCAACCTTAGAACATCGTCCTCCACAGCCCTGATAACCCCGTAGGATTTAACAAACCTCCACCACTATGTTGGAGGGGCGGTACGCCTTAATGGTTTCATTTACCATCTTTCAATTTACAGTTTTGACTAAGTGGTTGCATAAGTCACCTCAAGGTCACAATCCTCTATTGCCCGTAGGTCTTACTTATTTTCTTGATTTGGGATCTGTTATACTAACTAATTCCCAAATGTTTATAGGATTTTATATCTAGTATGCAGCTAGTATAGAATAGATTAACACAGTATTTCATGTTGCAGACATGAAAAATGCTTGAACTTACCAACACTGCGCTAGTGTCCACTCCCGGAACTCCTCCGCAGTTCTATCTTTATTGTGGGTTCCTACAGACATAATAGTGTCTGTTAATACCCCTTTTTATTTATTATCTAATATATATATATATTTTACTTAACAATTTTACACATTTAAATTTTATTTGTGGTAGACAGTCTGCAACACGCCCGTGTTCCAGGCCGTGTACCTCTCGGGTCTATTTTACACGGCCATGTTATTTTCTTCCTTAGCCGTGTAACTGTACACAGCTCGATACACGCTCGTGTTCAAGCCCGTGTACCTCTTGGGTTATAAAATTTTTTCTATACACGGCCGTGTATCCCTCTACACGCCCGTGTTTCTTAAAATTCTTAGAATTTTAACTCTCAAATTCTTATTTTGAGTTTTATAATTTTATCTAAGTTATTCTAGATCTTTTAGGGTTCTTTCCGAGCCCTTTCAGAAATTTTTGATCAAAATGACCATTTTGCACTTAACGGATTTCGGAATCATAATTGGCTTCATTCTATTGTTTTTTCCAAATTTTCTAAGTCTAATAATTTTAAAATAATATTTCTGAAGCTTTCGTATCATTTTACAGCTTAAATTGCCGTAAAATCTCAACTTCATTTTTCCCCACCCTCGGTTACTATTCAGCGATCACCTAGGGTCGTTTTTTAATTTTTCGAGCGTTTCAGAGCCTCAAATGGCCCTTTCACTACTTACTAAACGTTATTCATCTCGTCTCCGACCCTCGGGTCTAGATAGGCTCGGGTTTCCTATCCCGACCTAAAATTTTTCCTCGTTTCCCAAAAATACCCCTAACATCGATTTTTTTCCTGTTTTAGGCGTTTTAGTGATTTAGGGTCGGTTTACTATTCCTTTTGGGTTGGTTTTCTATTTCTAATCATAATTCACCAAGGGGTCTCGGTTTCCTTTCCAAGTTCAATATTTTTACCCCTCGTTTCCCGAAATGCCCTTTAGCCGATTTTAGAAATTTCGACAGCATTTCTGCTTAAATTTTAAGGTTTCCTAGCGTTAGGTACGCCTCAGAACCTTTGTACCTGCCACGTACTATATCAGAGGCCTATTTTATACAAAGTTTCCAAACTTTGTATAAAAACTTTCCATATGATTCAACATTTACAAGTCATATCACATATTTATTTTTTTCCAAACTAACCCTAGTTTACTAGGTTTTTATATCTAATAAACTTTCATCACCACACCACATTACCCTTATACTTCTCAATGTATAAGTTAACATTCAAAAACTTAACAAAACATACATTCTAACCCTAGATATAGCCACGAATTTTATGCCAAAGATAGAAAGAAAATTTTACTTTCTTTCCTAGGGTTTTTATCACTTGTATCAACATTAAAATCCTCCCATTTCCTCACATTCATGCCCATAGTTTTAGCAAGAATTCTTCCTCAAATTTTTCTTGTTTCTTAAGTTCATTTCATGCTTAACTTATCATATAATTGAATGAACATTATCACTAAATTAAAACAATAAAATTCATAAAGTTTTCACAACCTAGGAGCCACGGATTTTTCAAGGAAATCTTGCAAAATTTTGCTTGTTTTTCTATCCAAATTCATGCCTTGAATATCACAACATCAAACAAATCCTAGAATCAACAATTCAACAAATTTTTCCCATTGTTTTTCAATTCCAAACCCACGGTTTTTATGGAAAAAAAATCAAGGAAAATGCTTCAAATTGGAGGTTTACCTTGCTTGGTTGTTGTCTTGATATTGGAGATGAAATTCAAACTAGATTTGGTGTGAAATTCAAAACAAAATTTTTGGTTCAAGGGGGTTTTCTTCCACGGTTTTTGGTTGGAAAATTTGGCAAGAGTTTAGTTGTGTTTCTTCATTTTTTTCTTGAATTTTTGATGCCTATTTATAGGCAAAAATCAAGGGCCTTTTTGCAATTTTTTTCAACAATTTCTTAATTGTTCAAGGACCAAAAAGTAAAGGTTTTGGGGTCAAAAATCAAATTTCCCTTTCTCCCTTTCCACATGGCCGAATAGCCTTTCAACAAAATGCCATAAATTTTTTTTTATTTTTTTCTAAGTGAATTTTGGCATGATCTTGGCCTTTGATCAAAAAGTAAACCAATCCTAGCCATACACCTTTCAAAAGCTTTCTAATTTTGATAAAAATTTAATTTTCTTTATGTCATCAACTATTCATAATAATCTCTAATTAATTCGTAGTCAATTTTTGACTGTTGTCCGATCCGAACGGAACTTTACCGAAATCGCGTAGGTGAGTTCTCAGCGCCTCCCGTGCGGTCGGTTTGTCTTATTTTGCTTCCGTTTGATTAGAATTCTCTACCGTAAATTTCTATTGTTTTAGTACATTTCAATGCACTCTCTAGGGTTTTCGGTTCTGATTTCGAACTGTCGCACCCAATTATGTTCGGTAAGATTTTCCATCCCCGAACCCACCCACTTTAATACTGCCAGAATATTTTACACTATTCACAACAGTTTTAAAATACAACTATTTCACACTTTATTCATTAATATTGTTATTTACATACAAATTTTAACATAATTCGAGAATCTAAAATTCCCGGTCATCACATTCACCCTTCCTTATAAAATTTTCGTCCTCGAAAATTTAGAACAAGTAGGGGTACAAGTTCTTCATTTCGTCCTCACGTTCCCATGTAGCCTCTTCAATGTTGTGATTTTTCCACAGCACTTTGACTAATGGGATCGTTTTACTCCTCAAGACTTTATTTTCGCGTGCCAATATTTGAACAGGTCTCTCCTCATAAGTCAGATCTTCCTGAATCTGGATCGGCTCATGTTTCAGCATGTGGGATGGATCCGATATGTACTTTCGTAACATCGACGCATGAAACACATTATGTACTGCCGACATTTTTAGAGGTAGTGCCAATCTATAGGCGACCTTGCCAATGCGTTCGATGATCTCGTATGGTCCAATATATCTTGGACTTAACTTTCCCTTTTTTCCGAATCGCATGATCCCTTTCATCGGGGAGACTCTTAAGAATACAAAATCCCCTTCATTGAACTCCAGAAATCTTCGTCTTTTGTCCGCATAGCTTTTTTGTCGGCTTTGGGCTGTTTTCATCCACTGCTATATTTTTTTAACTGCATCCACCGTTTCCTGGACGAAATCAGTCTTATGCAGTCGTTTCTCTTGTAGGTCATACCAGTGAACTGGTGATCTGCACTTCCTTCCATACAAGGCTTCATAAGGTGCCATACCTATCGAAGCTTGGTAGCTGTTGTTATATGAAAATTCTACCAATGGAAGTTTCTCGTTCCAACTCCCTGGAAAATCTATTGTACATGCACGCAGCATATCTTCAAGAGTCTGAATAGTTCGCTCAGATTGCCGTCTGTTTGCGGATGAAATGCGGTGCTCAGTCGTACTTCCGTTTCCATCGCCTCTTGTATGCATGTCCAGAAGTTCGAAGTAAATCTTGGATCATGATCTGACACAATGGATTTAGGAACTCCATGTAGTCTGACTATGTGGTTAACATACAAGTCTGCCAACCTTTCCAACGAGAAGTTCATCTTTACTGCGATAAACCTTGCCGTTTTTGTCAGTCTATCTACAATAACCCAGATGGCATCATAGCCTTCTCGGGTCTTTGGTAGTCCCATCACAAAGTCCATCGTGATATGCTCCCACTTCCACTCCAGAATTTCTAAAGGCTCTAGTTTCCCGCCTGGATAACGATGCTCAACCTTAACCTTCTGACACGTTATACACTTGCTTACAAATTCTGCTATATCTTTCTTCATCCCTTTCCACCAGAATTGCAACTTCAGATCCTGGTACATCTTGTTGACTCCAGGATGTATTGAGTAAGGCGTTAGGTGTGCTTCAGCCATAATCTGCTTCCTTAATTCTTCATCATCTGGAACTTGAATTCTCCCTTGATGTAGTATTAATCCATCCTCAGATGCTTCTCCTTGCGGGCTTGCCAGTGTCGGATCTTTCTTTTGAGCTTCTCTGATGTCCTTATACAATGTTGACTCCAATTGTATTGCAGCTAGCTTTCCAGTTATCAGCTCCATCTCCAACATGTTGATTTCCTGCTGTAATGGCCTGGGGAGCTTTTTGATCGGTAGTTGCTGTGGGACAGTAGATTTCCTACTTAACGCATCTGCAACTCGATTGGCCTTTCCTGGGTGATAGAGGATTTCACAATCATAGTCCTTTACCAGTTCCAGCCATCGCCTTTGCCGCATATTTAGCTCCTTTTGTGTGAAGAAATATTTCAGACTCTAATGGTCTGTATAAATCTGACACTGAGCTCCATATAAATAGTGACGCCAAATCTTTAATGCGAACACTACTGCGGCAAGCTCCAGATAATGTGTGGGATAATTTTTCTTATGGCTCTTTAATTGACGCGAGGCATAGGCAATCACCTTATCGCCTTGCATCAGGACAACCCCTAATCCCATTTTTGAAGCGTCGCTGTATATCATGAACATTTCTCCTTCCGTCGGAAGTGTAAGTATTGGCGCACTCGTGAGTAATTTCTTCAGTTCTTGGAAACTTTTCTCGTACTGCTCAGTCCATTCATATTTCCTTTCCTTGCGCGTAAGAGCTGTAATAGGAGCGGCAAGTCGTGCAAATCCTTCAACGAATCTTCTGTAATAGCTGGCCAGACCTAAGAAACTTCGTATTTCTGTCACACTCTTAGGTACGGGCCACTCGTTGATCGCCCCCACTTTAGCAGGATCCATTGCGATTCCTTCTTTTGAAACTACATGCCCGAGAAAATGTACTCTATTCAGCCAAAATTCACATTTAGAGAACTTGGTATAGAGTTGATGTTCCCTTATTGTTTGCAGAACAATTCTCAAATGCTCTTTGTGCTCCTCTCGAATCTTGGAATATATAAGAATGTCATCGATGAACACAATAACAAATTTATCTAAATATTCCTTAAAGACTCGATTCATCAGATCCATAAAAGCTGCTGGTGCATTTGTTAACCCAAACGGCATTGCCAGAAATTCGTAATGACCGTAACGGGTTCGAAATGCGGTCTTGTGGATGTCACTCTCCTTGATCCTCAGTTGATGATATCCTGATCGCAGATCAATCTTGGAGAAGACGGCTGCACCTGTGAGTTAATCGAACAAGTCATCAATCCTAGGTAGCGGGTACCTATTCTTGATAGTAACCTTGTTCAGTTCTCGATAATCAATACACATTCGAAACGAGCCATCTTTCTTCTTAACAAATAGCACTGGAGCTCCCCATGGGGAATAGCTTGGGCGTATGAAACCTTTGTCAAGAAGTTCCTTCAGCTGCTTCTGTAATTCCTTTAATTCTGCTGGTGCCATCTGGTACGGTGCCTTTGAGATTGGTGCGGTTCCTGGTATTAGCTCAATCTCGAAGGAAATTTCTCGTTCACGTGGCAGTCCTGGTAATTCTTCTGGAAAAACATCAATGAATTCTTTTACAATAGGGACGTCTTGAGGTTGGAGCTTCGATTCCTTTGTCATGTCTAGAACACATGCTAGATATGCAGTACAGTCGCTAGACATCATCCTTTTAGCTTTCATCGAGTTGATCATTATCTTCTGTGATTTTCATGACGTGTCGAGATATTCGAATCCTTCTTCTTCATCAGGTTGAAACCTTATCATCTGTTTCTGGCAATCGATCGTAGCTCGATACTTCCCTAGGAAATCCATTCCTAGTATCACATCGTAGTCGGCGAGCTCCATCACAACCAATTCTGCAAATAACTCCCTATTTGCCATAATTATTGGCACATGTGGTAACCAGTAATTGGACATCAGGACTTCCCCCGAGGGTAATGTAGTTTTAAATGTCATACCCATATGGTCTTGAGGGTATCCTATCCTATTTGCAAATTGATGTGAAATGAAAGAGTGTGTAGCTCCATAGTCAAATAAAACAGACGCCAAATTATTAGCAACAGAAAGTTGACCTGTCGCTACATTTGACGTTCCCGATTCTGCTTCCTCCTTCGTGTAGACCATAATTCTTGCATCTGTTCAAGGCAAGCGTTCTGGTCTTTCCGACCTCTCAGAATGGGATGACCCTTCAGCTTTGACCTGTAGTGCATGTGCCTGATGACGTTGTTGGGTCTGCGATGAACTTTGCACATTCTGCCTATTTTCTGGGCAGTTTTTGGCGAAATGACCGTCCTTCCCACACTGAAAACAGGCGTTTGGGGCTAGTCTGCATCGACCTGAATGTCTTTTCCCACAGCTCACATAGTTTCGAACCACAGGACTAGCATTATTGTTTGTTCTCCTTTGCTGGTTCCGTTTCCCGGAATTATTTGCTTTTCTCTTTCCCTGAGACTGTTGGCCTGAAGTGCCGGGCTGTCCAACCTTGACAATCGAATTCTACCTGATGCTTTGTCCAGTTTGAGGTCCAGCTTGTATGGCTTTAGTCAAGATCTTCTCCTTTTTCTTTGCATCCCAGACCTTCTCTCTTTCTTCCTTTTGTCTAATCAGATAATACTTTGCCCTTAACGCACGGCTAACACAATCAGAAACGGTGTCAGGCGGCGTTAACCCACTGTCCACCAACGCTGAAATCTCGGGACGAAACATCCTTAGCATCTTCTGGGTTTTCTCCCTCTCGGTGGTGACAGTGTAGGGGCAAAGTCTGGATAACTGATCAAACTTATTACAGACTTCTATCACAGTCATGTCCCCTTGTTTTAGCTCTGCAAACTCTCTTTGTTGTGGTCGCAGTAGTGCCGGATTATAATACTTCTGATTGAATTCTTCTAGAAAATCCAACCAGGACACGGTATACATGTTTCTTCTTAGCTTAACCGACTCCCACCAGAACCTTGCATCCCTTTTTAGGATAAAGGATGCACACAGAATCCTTTCTTGGTCATTCAACTCTATAAACTCCAATATTGTATGGAGTGAAGATAACCATTCCTCAGCATCCAGAGGGTTTGTGGAGCCCTCAAATTCTGGTGGCCTCATACGTCGGAATCTTTCATACAATGGTTCGATATTATTTCTGGGTGGTGGTTGGGGTTGTACCACTTTTTCTTGTGCCGCTGGAGGTACTTCCGGTTCTGGTACAGCCATTGGAGGGGCTTGGTCTTGTTCCGGTTCCTGTCTCTGCTCCATTTGCTCTAGTCTTTGTCTTAACTCAGCATTTTCCCTCATTTGAGCTTCTATCAAGGCTTCTAGCTCGTCCACTCTTTCTGATAGGACTGGACGTCCTCGCATATTCTGCAGATTCCTTGGGTTCACCATCTTATCCTATTCCTAAAATCGCATAAAAGTCAATCATTAGGTTTTTCACAGTCATATTTCTATAATATAAGTTCAATTAATTTTAATCATCACATACTTTTAACATTTCACACATTGCATATGTCAAAATATGGTTATCATTTCTTTTCATTTCAAAAGTACATCAGTTTGAAGGCTTCCCTCAAAATAGCCTTTCAACGTTGTCATATATACACATATACAGTTATATATATATACATACTTATACAACACATGCATTTCTATAACTACTATTCTAGCTGAGGTTCCTCTGGGATTGCCAAAAACTCGATTGGATCCATTTCTTCATTGTCTGTTCCGTTTCCGGCCTCAGTCGGCGTTGAACCTTCAGCTGGGTCTACTCCCTCTGGTTGTCTTGACGGACCTGCCTCATGATCATTTGCCATCGGCCCGGATCCGTATAGGCGATCTAACATGGCTTCTTGTAGTAACTGCTCTCGCCTCTTGCGCATCATGCGCTCCATCATCATTTCCTCCTCTACCTTAGCTACATCAATAATGAACTCACGTAAAGTAGCAGGGTATAGAGGGGTTACTCTTTGTCATAAATCTAGGGTGAGTCCCTTCCAAAATATATCACAAAAGTTATCATTTGTGATATTAGTTAGAGGACACGCCCTCATGATGCTATCTTGGAATCGGACTGCATATGAGAATACGGTGTCACTTAACATCATCTGTTGCCTTTCTGCCTTCAGAACAAAATCTCTAATATCCGCGTAACTAGGCATGGCCGGTGGTGGTGGCACTGTCCTACTCTCCAGAGGGCCTGCAACTGGTGTCGAGCTCTTTTGTGGGAACTGTTCCAGCATGACTTGGCAAAACTCAACCCAATCCATCGCTAGCAGCATCTCCTGATCGCAATATTCCCAATACAGCCGTGCATCCTCACGAAAAGTGCCAATGGCCATCAGAACCCAGCAATCCTGATCGATATCGCACTGGCGCATGATGACCTCAATATCATGTAGCCAGTCTCTCGTAGAGATCCCCTGTTGACCTCCCTCGAATGATGGTGGATGACTACCTCTAAATGCGTGTACGGCTCGTACTGATACTCTGGCCCCTATATGGCCTCGATCTCCCACCACTGGGATATCTACTACCACGGGAAGGTTTACTATTGGTCGTGGGGGTGGTGCCTGTACTGGTGCTGGCGCTACTATCCTCGGTGCTAGTGGTTCAGGTGCAGATGGTCGCTGCATCTCCCGTCTCATCATAGATGGTCTGATCACGGGCCTAGTCCATACCCGGATCGGTCCTCTAGGTCGGTATGGATGAGGTCTCACATACGGTGGTCTAGTCATCTTAACTCCTACAAAATATATATAACTTCGAATAAATGAAAATTAACTAATCTTAAAGAAGCTAACTTACTTGGATTGACGAGCAGATCGCGCTTCGTGTCAATAGGGATATTGTCAACCGCTCTGATACCAACCTGTGACATCCCCAGATTCCAACCACTCATAACCGTCATGAATCGACTCTATGGCCGACTAAGACCGTTCAGGTGTTGAATCTGAGTCGTTAGTTTTAAACTCTTTTACTAAAACCTCTTAAACACAAGGGCCTAAAATTATGCCCCAAATTTTTTTTTAATACATACTTTTTCTTATGAATATTAAGTAAGAAAGCGATGTAAAATATAATACTGATTTTTTCCTGTCTGAAATAAATACAACATACTTGATATAAATATAATATTTATATGTATTGTAGGCTTTGTCTGCAAACATATTTTCTTTACTCAAAAAGCTCAGCGGAAAACTTAGGGCAGGACCATGTCCACGGGAGTTCCCTATCCCTTTAACACGCTCGCATCCTACCGCCATCCATATATCTACAGAACAGGTTTCTTACCTGCAACATGAACAAACTGATGAGCTAACAGGCTCAGTAAGTTTAAACATTCATAATAAGAATCATACTGATTCAAAGACAAGAAAAATTCAATCTCCTATAAATAGTACTATTCACCAATAATACTATTCACCATGAATAGTATAGTTGACCTTTGACTGGTGAATAGTACCAGTTACCCTAACTGGTTACTATTCACTCTACTCTATCAGGATACTATTCATTTACCCTAACCGAATTTACCTTACTCTAGTGTAAGCTTCGTTATGCTCAATTATGATTTCCATCATTTTATTGATTGTTTATTTTTTATTTAATTTCTAATGTAGAGCTCTGTTTATGGCAGTACCGATGATTATTAGCGCGCTGACTGGGAGGGTCTAAGGGGCGATCTTAGAACATCGTCCTCCACAGCCCTGATAACCCCGTAGGATTTAACAAACCTCCACCACTATGTTGGAGGGGCGGTACGCCTTAATGGTTTAATTTACCATCTTTCAATTTACAGTTTTGACCAAGTGGTTGCATAAATCACCTTAAGGTCACAATCCTCCATTGCCCGTAGGTCTTACTTATTTTCTTGATTTGGGATCTGTTATACTAACTAATTCCCAAATGTTTATAGGATTTTATATCTAGTATGCAGCTAGTATAGAATAGATTAACACAGTATTTCATGTTACAGACATGAAAAATACTTGAACTTACCAATACTGCGTTAGTGTCCACTCCCGGAACTCCTCCGCAGTTCTATCTTTATTGTGGGTTCCTACAGACATAATAGTGTCTGTTAATACCCCTTTTTATTTATTATCTAAAATATATATATATTTTACTTAACAATTTTACACATTTAAATTTTATTTGTGGTACACGGTCTGTAACACGCCCGTGTTCCAGGCCGTGTACCGCTCGGGTCTATTTTACACGGCATGTTATTTTCTTCCTTAGCCGTGTAACTGTACACGGCTCGATACACACCCGTGTTCAAGCCCATATACCTCTCGGGTTATAAAATTTTTCCTATACACGGTCGTGTATCCCTCTACACGCCCGTGTTTCTTAAAATTCTTAGAATTTTAACTCTAAAATTCTTATTTTGAGTTTTATAATTTTATCTAAGTTATTCTAGGTCTTTTAGGGTTCTTTCCGAGCCCTTTCAGAAATTTTTGGTCAAAATGACCATTTTGCCGTTAACGGGTTTCGGAACCATAATTGGCTTCATTCTATTGTTTTTTCCAAATTTTCTAAGTCTAATAATTTTAAAATAATATTTCCGAAGCTTTCGTATCATTTTACAGCTTAAATTGCCACAAAATCTCAACTTCATTTTTCCCGACCCTCGGTTACTATTTATCGATCACCTAGGGTCGTTTTTTCATTTTTCGAGCGTTTCAGAGCCTCAAATGGCCCTTTCACTGCTTACTAAACGTTATTCATCCCGTCCCCGACCCTCGGATCTCGAGAGGCTCGGGTTTCCTATCCCGACCTAAAATTTTTCCTCGTTTCCCAAAAATACCCCTAACATCGATTATTTTCCTGTTTTAGGCGTTTTAGTGATTTAGGGTCGGTTTACTATTCCTTTTGGGTTGGTTTTCCATTTCTAATCATAATTCACCAAGGGGTCTCGGTTTCCTTTCCAAGTTCAATATTTTTACCCCTCGTTTCCCGAAATGCCCTTTAGTCGATTTTGGAAATTTCGGCAGCATTTCCGCTTAAATTTTAAGGTTTTCCGGCGTTAGGTACGCCTCAGAACCTTTGTACCTGCCACGTACTATACCAGAGGCCTATTTTATGTAAAGTTTCCAAACTTTGTATAAAAACTTTCCATATCATTCAACATTTACAAGTCATATCACATATTTATTTTTTTCCAAACTAACCCTAGTTTACTAGGTTTTTATATCTAATAAAGTTTCATCACCACGCCATATTACCCTTATACTTCTCAATGTATAAGTTAACATTTAAAAACTTAACAAAACATACATTCTAACCCTAGATAAAGCCACGGATTTTATGCCAAAGATTGAAAGAAAATTTTACTTTCTTTCCTAGGGTTTTTATCACTTGTATCAACATTAAAATCCTCCCATTTCCTCACATTCATGCCCACGGTTTTAGCAAGAATTCTTCCTCAAATTTTTCTTGTTTTTTAAGTTCATTTCATGCTTAACTTATCATATGATTGAATGAACATTATCACTAAATTAAAACAATAAAATTCATGAAGTTTTCACAACCTAGGAGCCACGGATTTTTCAAGGAAATCATGCAAAATTTTGCTTGTTTTTCTATCCAAATTCATGCCTTGAATATCACAACATCAAACAAATCCTAGAATCAACAATTCAACAAATTTTTCCCATTGTTTTTCAATTCCAAACCCACGGTTTTTATGGAAAAAAAATCAAGGAAATGCTTCAAATTGGAGGTTTACCTTGCTTGGTTGTTGTCTTGATGTTGGAGATGAAATTCAAACTAGATTTGGTGTGAAATTTAAAACAAAATTTTTGGTTCAAGGGGGTTTTCTTCCACGGTTTTTGGCTGGAAAATTTGGCAAGAGTTTAGTTGTGTTTCTTCATTTTTTTCTTGAATTTTTGATGCCTATTTATAGGCAAAAATCAAGGGCCTTTTTGCAATTTTTTTTCAACAATTTCTTAATTGTTCAAGGACCAAAAAGTAAAGGTTTTAGAGTCAAAAATCAAATTTCCCTTTCTCCCTTTCCACATGGCCGAATGGCCTTTCAACAAAATGCCATAAAATTTTTTTTATATTTTTCTAAGTGAATTTTGGCATAATCTTGGCCTTTGATCAAAAAGTAAACCAATCCTAGCCATACACCTTTCAAAAGCTTTCTAATTTTGATAAAAATTTAATTTGCTTTATGATATCATCATAGTGATGTCATCAACTATCCATATTAATCTCTAATTAATTCGTAGTCAATTTTTGATTGTTATCCGATCCGAACGGAACTTTACCGAAATCGCGTAGGCGAGTTCTCAGCGCCTCCCGTGCGGTCGATTTGTCTTATTTTGCTTCCGTTTGATCAGAATTCTCTACCGTAAATTTCTATTGTTTTAGTACATTTCAATGCACTCTCTAGGGTTTTCGGTTCTGATTTCGAACCGTCACACCCAATTATGTTCAGTAAGATTTTCCGTCCCCGAACTCACCTACTTTAACACTGCCAGAATATTTTACACTATTCACAACAGTTTTAAAATACAACTATTTCACACTTTATTAATTAATATTGTTATTTACATACAAATTTTAACATAATTCGAGAATCTAAAATTCCCGGTCATCACAAATTTTCTCGTAGATCATACTAATGGATAGGCGATCTACACTTTCATCCATATAGAGCCTCATATGGTGCCATTCCTATGGAAGCTTGGTAACTATTATTATATGAGAATTCTATCAATGGTAGTTTTTTATTCCAACTCCCGGGAAAATCTATAACACAGGCTCTAAGCATGTCTTCCAATATCTGGATGGTTTGCTTTGACATTCCATCTGTCTGCGGATGAAAAGCTGTCCCAAAATCCGAAACAGCGACAAGTGTCACATCCCAAAAATCCAGGATAGTGACAGATATAAGATTTTAAAAGAATAAACGAAAGGAAAGCTCAGATTCCTAAGTCTGTCAGTTTTTATATCTTACCTTTTACCGACTCCTTAAACTTGTTTATAAATTATGCTTGTATATTTTAAATTAATTAATATTTATATTCAATTTTTATCACAATATCAGGTGGTGAGATACCCATAACCCACAGATGCATACTTGGATAAAATAATATAAGTAAGATTACAAAAGTAAAGTTTAGAATTTACAGTCCCGGAATGCTCATATACATACTTTGTCTTAAAGTATAGAACACTACTTCAAGTCTTTAATCCTTGTCATCCACTGACAGTTCCACGTCACCTGTATCTTCTAATCACCTTTATCTCCTGGGGGTTTACCAGTTTTAAAACAGTGAGCGAAAGGCCCAGTAGGATTTTTTTTTTAAATTTCAACATTTAATTTAACCATCATACTAAGTATGTCAATGCAGTACTGAATTATAAACGTGAAATCGTGATTATACAAATTGTGTCCCTATATACATCTAGTTTGTGTACGGTCTGTATGAGCCTCCCTCACCATGCCGAAGCATGATGAGTGATCCTCGATCGAGACGTGCACTCTTCGCACGTGTGTGCTGGCTCCCGGTATACTTTAACACCAAATCCAACTTTCAACTTTTCATATAAACATACGATTCACATAATAAAAATATGCCGTATTGTTTTTCAAAAAAATCCGTGACTGGATAATTTTTTCCTTTAATTTCCGAAATCGTGATATTTTCTAAATCACATAATTTTTCGAAACTTTATGAACTCATTTTCTTTAAATGATTTTTGGCCAAATCATTAAAATAAAACTGGCTACAAAGAAAGGGTAAGATATCCTACCTCGTTGACAATTTAACCTACGATCAACTTCTCGCACGAATTCCAAGATAGTCTTTCTTTCTGAATTCAATCAACGAGTACCTAGAACAAGAAATACAGATAATTTAATTATCTGTCTAGGAATTCCGTAATCGAATCACGGTAAACTCAACTAACTAGTATGCCATTGAATTTTAAAATTTAAAATAATACTTTATTTTAACACCGAAATTTTTAAAACAACAATTTTAACCCAAGTATCCAAAATATATATATATTTTTTAAAAATTTCGGCATGACCTGCCTTAAATATAAGCTTCTCCAAAAGCTCCAAAATGCTCAACCTGCAGAAAAATTTTCCAATTCCCAGAACAGTTCAAATACAAATTTTAAATCTCAATCCTAAATAAATTTAAAACACTTATTTAAATTCTATTATTATTTATTTTATTATTATTATTTATCATATAGTACATATATATATATCCAAGCACAGATATACATATAATATATATACATATATATTTTTTTCTTTTTGCTGATGGAGATCGGCCGGCCGGAAAGGGGACTCACGGCGGCAAGGGGCGGCAGTGCTTGGGCACGACGATTGGCAGCGCGACGAGGGCCAACCAGCGAGGCGGGGGTGGGCGGCGAGGAACGGGGAGGCACAGCTTGGTGGTGTCGCGAGGAAGGCGAGACGCGGCTGGGCGGTCTTCGGTCGGCTGGCTTGGTGGCGGTGCAGCGAAGACCCGGCGGCGCTTGGATGGAAACGGCGGCTGTTCGGCCCGGCTGGTTCAGACGGGATGGCTTCGGCCGAGCGAGGCAGCAGTCAGGCAATGGTCGCGGAGCTTCGGTCCTGGTCAGAGTCAGGCGGTTGGCGGTAGCTCGGCTCCAGTGGCGTCCGACCAAAACAAAAGGAAGAGAAAGAAGAAGAGAAGGAGAGCGAAATGGTGAGGAAGGGAGAGGGAATCGGTAAGGGGCATTAAAAAAAAAAAGAGAGAGCAAGGAAGGAGAGAGAGAGAGCCCGGCGAGGGAAAAGAAAAACAAAGAGAGAGAGGGGGCGAGCGCAAGAAGAAGAAGAGGAATAAAAAGAAAAAAAACAAGGGCGAGAGAGGGAGATCAGTGAGAAGAAGAAAAACAAAAGGAAGACAGAGAGGGAGGGCGTGAGAGAGAGGCGAGAGAGAGTGAGTGAGGGTGTGAGTAAAGAAAAAAAAAAAGAGAGCAGAAAAAGGGAGAGTTCGATGAGAGAGTTAAAGGAAGTCGGTGAAGAAAGAAAAATAATAGAGAGAGAGAGAAGAAAGGGATTTCCGGAATAATCTGGAAAGAGGAAAGAAAAAAATAAATAAAAATAATATTTGTTAAATTTTATTGGATAAAAATTGTTAAAACTTTAAAATTTGTAAAAATGTTTTAAATATCCTCGAACTAATTTTTAATACACCAAAAATTTAAAAATTGAATTCTCATAATGAAAATTTTATTGGCACACTAACAAATTGAGTTTTTATACATTCACGTGCGAAATTTAAATTCAAAAATTTCGCAACGTGACAATTCTCCCCTCCTACAAAAGAATTTCGTCCTCGAAATTCAAATGGTCTAGATTTTCAAACAGATGGGGATATTTCTCTAACATTTCACTTTCTACTTCCCAATTAGCGTCTTTACTTCCGTGATGTTGCCATAAAACCTTGACTAACACTATCTCTTGATGTCGTATTTTCTTGACCTTTCTATCAAGAATTCGTACCGGTGCCTCTTCGTAGGAAACATCTTCTCGAATTGGAATGTCCTCGAGTGAAACTATTGCAGTAGGACCCGGTTCGCATTTCCTAAGCATCGATACATGAAATACATCATGCACATGGGACAACTCTGATGGCAACACTAAACGATAAGCAACTTTACCAACTCGTTGAATAATAAGGAACGGTCCCACATATCGTGGAGCTAATTTCCCTTTCTTGCCGAAACGAGAAACTCCTTTTCAAGGGGAAACCTTTAGAAGCACGAAATCTCCTACCTCAAATTCTAATGGTCTCCGTCGTCTGTCAGCGTAGCTCTTTTGTCAGATCTGAGCTGTTTTAAGTGTTCTCGAATAATTCGAATTTTCTCGGTAGTCTCCATGACAATAGTTGCTCCAGTATGAACTCAATCTTCAGGTTCGATCCAACATATAGGTGATCTACATGATCTTCCGTAAAGAGCTTCGAATGGTGCCATTTTGATGCTAGATTGATAACTGTTGTTGTAGGCGAACTCTGCTAACGACAAATTATCAATCCATTTGTTCCCATAATCTAACACGCATGCACGTAACATGTCTTCAAGAATTTGAATAACTCTTTCGGATTGTCCGTCAGTCTGCGGATGGAAAGCGGTGCTGAATTTCAAATCTGTCCCAAAAGTTGCCTGGAAACTCTTCCAATATCGAGCGGTAAATCGAGGATCTCGGTCAGAAATAACACTTAATGGTATTCCATGATATTTCACTATCTCGTCTAAATATACCTTGGCTAAGTTCTGCCTACCATATGTGGAATGAAGTGCGCTGATTTCGTCAATCGATCTACCACTACCCAAATTGCATCGAAACCATTCCGTGTTTTTGGTAACCCCATAAGAAAATCCATGGTAATTTCTTCCCACTTCCACTCTGGAACAGGTAGCAACTGTAGCATTCCTCCAGGTTTCTGACATTCTGCTTTGACCTTAAGACAATTCTGACAAGTCTTCACATATTTTGTCACATCATTTTTCATGTTTCGCCACCAGTATTGCCTCTTTAAATCCTTATGCATCTTGATAACTCCTAGATGTATTGCAAATCGAGATTTATGAGCTTCATTCATGATTGCCTTCTTCAATTCTGGTATTTGTGGAATAGTTAGACGATGTTTGAAATACAAAGCTCCATCACCACGGATGTTCCAATGTTCCAGTTGTTCTCCATTCTGAAGCTTTGACCAGACATTTTGCAAATGGCTATCTTTATGTTGATTCTCCTTAACTTGCTGAATCAAGTAGGGTGGAGTTACTAAATTGTATAGAGTGATTGAGTCTTGATCTTCAGAAATCTGAAGATCATAATCCTCAACCACTGCTGTTCTTTTCCAATCAAGCACTGCTAACGAAGCAAGAACACCTGCACCTTTCTGGCTAAGAGCATCCGCTACGATGTTAGCCTTACCTGGATGATATTCCAGAGTAAAGTCGTAATCTTCCGTATACTCTACCCAACGTCTTTGCCTCAAATTCAGATCTTTCTGGGTAAAGAGATACTGCAAACTCTTATGATCAGAGAAAATCCGAAATGAGACACCATAGAGATAGCATCTCCAAATTTTCAAAGCAAAAATAATGGCTGCCAACTCTAAATCATGTGTTGGGTAGTTTTTCTCATGCGTCTTCAATTGTTGAGATGCATATGCTACGACATGTCCTCTCTGCATTAGAACACACCTGAGTCCTTCTTTCGATGCATCAGTATAAACTTCATAGGATTCTTTAGGCTTGAGAATTATAAGAACTGGGCACTGGTCAAGCGAGTTTTTAGTTCTTGAAAAGCGTTCTCACATTTCCTGTCCCAGTCAAATCGAACATCTTTTCTTGTCAATCGTGTCATTGGGGCTGCAATTCGTGAGAAATCCTGAACAAATTTACGATAATATCCCGCTAATCCCCGAAAACTTCTGATTTCGGTTACATTTCTAGGTCGTTCCCATTTTATTATTACCTCGACTTTTGTAAGGTCCACGGCTATGCCTTAACTAGAGATAACATGCCCAAGAAATTTGATTTCAGATAACCAGAAGTCGCATTTCTCCCTCTTAGCGTACAACTGATGCTCCCGCAGAGTTTGTAGGACCAACCTTAAGTGTTGTTTGTGTTCCTCCCGGGTCTTAGAATAGATCAGAATATCATCAATGAAGACGATGACAAACTGATCTAGAAATGATCAAAAAACACGATTCATCAAGTCCATGAAAGCTGCTGGAGCATTCGTCAAACCAAAAGCCATAACCAAGAATTCGTAAGATCCATATCGAGTCCTAAATGCAGTTTTTGGGATATCTTGCTCTCGGATTTTCAATTGATGATATCCAGATCTCAGATCAATCTTTGAAAAGTACTGAGCACTTTCAAGTTGATCAAATAACTCATCGATCCTTGGCAAAGGATATTTACTCTTGATGGTCACCCTATTCAGTTGCCTATAGTCAATACACAGTCATAAGCTTCCATCTTGTTTCTTTGCAAATGCTCCCCATGGTGATTTGCTAAGCCGAATGAATCCTTTAAGTTCTAACTCAGTCAATTGTTTCCACAATTCAGCTTTCTCCGCAGGTGCCATTTTGTAAGGCGGAATTTGTGACAACCGGGAAATTCAGGCAATTCTCGGATGAAAATGTACAATTGTATGTATATAACAATTTGTACTATTTAAAGAGTGAAATAAATGTATTTATATTGTTTAGAATATATGAAAATGTTCTAACAATACTGACGAGTAAGAATTCAGTGTTGGAAAAATTCACTGAGCTGAAACGGGTGAAACGGTGCCAAAATCGGCATTAAAAACCCTAACCGGAGCAATAAAAGACGGTAAACTTCCGGGATTGATTTTGATCAAACGGAAGCAGATTAAATTGATCCGACTGCACAGGAGACCTCAGGAATACGCCGGGACGATTTCAGGAAAATTTCGGCTCGAACCGGTATCGGTCAAAAAGTAGTCGAATTAATGTGAATAGTGAAAGTCAAAGTCAACTTTCACTTTTGTATTTATGACATCATTAATCCATTTAATAAATGGAAAGAATTAAGGTGGTTGGTAGAATGAATGGCCATGATTCATTTAGCTTTTGATCTAAAGGCCAAGATTTGGCCAAAAATTTCCATTTTTAATTTTTGAAAAATGGGGAAAGAAATGGCTTGGAAAGATGTCAAATTTTGATTGGTTTAGAGCCAAATTAATTGGCTTGTTTGTTGCATTAAGTCGGCAACATTTTGGGACATAAAGGCCGAAGTCCATTTTCACGTAAAAAACCAAAGAAAAATTTCTAAGTCTTTCTTCCATGGTGTCTACGTGAGGGACCAAGGAGAACCAAGCAATATCTTCAAATTTCTTCACAAAAAAGAGTGGCAAAGTGTTTATTGAAGACAAAGGAAGCATTAGACCAAGGTAACTTCCCTTGCACTTGAAATTTTCATGGTTTTTTTCAATGAAATCCGTGGGTGAATAGTGATTGGAAGATGGAAAATTTTTGGTTGTTTTCCATTGAATTGATGTTGGGTTTTGTTAAGGATGTAATAAGGAAGAAAACCATGCAAATTGTGTAAAGAAAAACTGAAATTTGGTTGGTTTTTCAAGGGGAAATCCGTGGGTTACCTTAGGTAACCAATGAGGAAACTTTATGGTTAATTGCTAATATGCTTTCTAAGCTTAATTTTGTGAAGAACAAAGCTTGTATTTCATTGTGGAAAGTTTGAAAAAAATTTCTTGTGTGAATTCCATTAAATGGCCGTGGGGTTGTTAATGGTTTGGAAGAAAATTTTGCTTGGTTTTATGTGGTATTTGGTTGATTGGAATTATGCATTTTAATATGCAAATGATGAAATTAAAATGGAAAGCATGAAACAAAAATGTTGAGCATGATTTTCATTAATAAGGCCGTGGGTTATAAGTGCATAAAAACCCTAAGAATTTGGTTGAAAATGCATTGAAAATGGGCTTGAAAATGTGTTAAAAACATGACATTGAATGGCCTAAAATATGGTGAAAGTTTGACAAAATTTGGTTCGGTTTGGTTGTGAAAATCGAAACCAAATTAAGTGTAAAAGTGTGAAAAAAATTTTGTAATGTGGGTGATAATGTGAAATTTGAAATTTGTGGGCTTTTATGTAAAAGTTTGGAAAACTTTTACATAAAATAGGCTTGTGGTATAGTACATGGCAGGTACATACGGTTCGAGGCGTACCTAACGCCGGAAGCCTTAAAATTACGCCGAAATGCTGCCGAAATTTCAAAAACAGCATTTGGGGTAAAATGGAATTAAAAATAAAAAGTTTGGGGTCGGGTCGAAAACCCGAGTCCCTAACGGAAAAGTGAATAAGGAAAATTTAAGGGGTGGGTCATGAATAGTAACCCGTCCCCTTAAAAATGAAAAACGCGTGTGAGATTGAAAAACCGACCCCGAGGGGGGGGCGTTTTTGGAAATGAAATAAAGGTCCGAGTCGGGAGCGGAAAACCCGAGCCTCGGAGACCTAGGTCGGAAAAGTCTAGATGAACGTTTTAAATACTAGTGAAACGTCCATTTGAGACTCCGAAACGATAGAAAATCGCTAAACCGACGTAAGGGTCGGAATAGTGCTTCCCGAGGGCCGGGAAAGCAAAAAGTGGAAATAAAATAAAAACGAACCCGGTAATGATTAGAAAAAAATCAGAAAAGTTCCTGAGAGCCAAAAATGCAGTCTGGATCAATAAAATTCCGTCAGGGGCAAAACTGCAATTTTGCCAAAATATTGGGGCAAAATCGTAATTTTGTAAAAGTTGGGGGAAAACGGTGAAAATAATAAATAAAACCTAAAAAGTTATAAATAGGTTTTATTTAAGCTTTTTAATGAAAAATAAAAGCTATAAATGGGAAAGAAATTAACAGACATAGTTTTGTCTGTAGGATCCCAAAATCGGCCTACAAGGAAGGCGATTCAAGATCCAAGAGAGAGAAAGAGAACAGTCTGATAAGGTAAGTTCAGACATTTACCTGTCTGCAACATATAGCAATATTGTGATAACTTTAATGTACTAACTATAAGTTAGGTACATATGTGCTACAGGCACTATGTTAGAATAGAGAGAGAGAGACGAAATGTGCTACGGGCACTATAAGAATGGGACATATGGTTAATTGTGCTTCGGGCACTAGAGCGAGGTTAATGAAACTCACTCACCTAAAATTAAAATGTGAACCATTCCTAACCACGGGGCAATGTGAAGTCACCGGGTTAGAATGTTAAAAAGTCGGTAATGAAACCACTTTCTGGCGTACCAGCCTTCCGTACAGGGAGGTATTTTTGCCTTCGAGGCTATGAGACTAAGGCTGTGGAGGTCAGCACTGATGTACCGCTCCCAGTCATATAAAATTTTGCCTTCGGGGCTATGAGATTAAGGCTGTGGAGGTCAGCACTAATGTACCGCTCCCAGTCATGCACACTTAAATGGTACTGCCAACCAGAGCTCAAAACCAGAACGTAATGAAAGATAATGACCTAAAACTGAAACTGTGCCATAATTGAGCATAAGACAGTTTAGTGAGAGCACTAACATCGCTGTAGATGTACTAGTGTGATACAGTGGTGTGGTCAACTTTACTATTCACGTATGAATAGTGGTCAAAGTTACTATTCACGTATGAATAGTGGTCAACGGACTATTCATGATGAATAGTACTATTCATAGAAATTTTATTTCTTGCATGTTTGAACTTACTGAGCCAGTAGCTCACCATTTTTGCTAATGTTGCAGGTAAGCGACCAGCTCAGTAGCTTGTTTGACTGGATGCGGACGGGATGGCGCGTGTCAAATGGGATAACTGGGCGAGGGATATGGTACTGCCAGAGTCTTCCCGCTGAGCGTTAAAGTGAAGGGAAAAAAAAAGGGGAAACAGTTCTTTTGTAATTATATATATATTTTACAAAAGCACTGTATTATTTATATTACTTTGTACCTATCAACAAAGTAAATAGTGGAAAAAGATTTTATATGATGTTTAAAGAAAAAAAAATTTTTCCCAAAAACGTCATGATTTAAAAAGAGGAGAGAGATAAGCCGGCGACCCATGAGAGTACAATCTATCGCAGTTAGCGATAAAGCTCAACTGTAATAGTATTGTATGATCTCCACAAGGGGCGGGCCGCCACAGTTGGTATCAGAGCAAGGTCTGAGATTGGTTTAGTTTATAATACCAACTGCTGCCACAGTTGGTATATCAGAGCAAGGTTTGCGACTGATTTGGTTTTGAATACCAACGGCTGTCACAGTTGGTATATCAGAGCAGTGTGACCATATCCCGATTTGACACTTTGCGCATCCTGTACCGCTATCCAAGTAAGTAGTTTACTTAAGTTCAGTTAATTATTTTCTTATATGAAAATAATTATCTTATAGGTAGCAAGATGACCAGACCTCCATATGTGAGACCACCGCTACCTCGACCGAGAGGAGTATGGACGAGGTCTATTGTGAGGCCGTCTATGTCCCAACGACCGGTAGTCAGACCCCCGGTGCTCGAGAGACCTCCGGTACCAGTACCAGCATCAGTGCCAGCGCCAGTAGATATTGTACAGCCACGACCAATAGTTCATCCACCTGTGGTAGTGGACATTCCAGTTGTTGGTGGACGCCAACATATTGGGGTGAAAGTGTCGGCACGGGCAGTACAGGCATTCAGAGCTAGCAGTCCTCCTATGTTCGACGGTGGACGACAGTCGATGGAGACCAAGGACTGGCTCCATGCCATTGAGAGGATTATGGTGATATGTGACATCGATCGAGATATGTGGATACAATTGGCAGTCAGTATGTTTCAGGGAGACGCTCGAGTGTTCTGGCAATATTGCGACGAGGAGATTTTATTGGGATTCAGTTGGGCTGAGTTCTGTCAGCTGTTGGCTGATCAGTTTCAACCTAGGGATCCAGCACCTGCTCCAGCACCTCCAGAGAGACGAGAGGCTGATGCACCTGCGTACCCTGGATTCGATGAGGTCAGGGATTACATTCTCCAGACCGAGAGGATGGTCATGCTGTCTGGTGAGACAGTGATGTCTTACGCAGCACGGTTTGAGGAGACCATTCGGAGGAGATGTCCGTTGCCTAACCTCACAGAAGCAAACTGCTGCGAGCTGTTCTAGAAAGGTTTATCCTTGGAGCTGAGACCGAGGGTGATCAAGCCGTTTCCTCCGACGCTCCAAGAGTTCGTGGTAACGATCAGGGCGATTGAGAGAGAGATTCTGATCGAGCATCTGACGCAGAGTCGACGAGAGACGCTGGGTCAAGATGAGATGTTTGCACGCATATTCGGGCTGAGAAGAATGATGAATGATCATGAGGCCGGACCGTCTAGACCACGAGGTGATGACTCAGGACAGGGAGTATTACCTAAGAGTGGTGATGACTCAGATGATACCAATGACGATCAAGATCTGAAAGAATATCCTCTAGTCCCAGATGTAGGGAACGAGTGATCAGTAGATGTGTATATGTACATAAGCAGCTTAGAGAAAAGCTCTTTTGTATAGACTTGTGGCCATTTTGTATAAACGGCCGATGTATATATGACTGGTGATGCCTATGTATGACATATAAATGTTTTGCTATGAATGAAATACCAAAATGATTATATGTTGTACGATGAAGTGTTACGATGATGTGGCTTTACATTACCCTAAATTTCGTAAATTGATATAATTTTACGAATGCGGTTATGGAAAAGCTAACGGTGAATTATTGTGCCATAATAGGACAATAGCCAAGATGGTGGATTTGAGAAATCGACCAGAGGGACGGGAGCGACGTCCTGATATTATGGAGAGACTGGATCAGATACAAGCTCTGTTGGAAGCTCAGATGCAAGAAAATGCGAATCTGAGGCGACGGGTAGAGGAACTAGAACAGAGACAAGGCTCTGAGGGTACCCAAGTAGAACAACAAGCTGAGGTAGATCCAGTTATTCCTCCAGCTGCAGTGCATGAGAGAGCTCCTGAACCACAACCAGTATTGAATTTGGAACCCCTCTATGAAAGATTCAGGCGTATGAGGCCGCCAGAATTTGAAGGGTCTACAAATCCCTTAGAGGCTGAAGACTAGTTGTCGTCATTACAAGTAATCATGGAGTTCATGAACCTAACCGACCGAGAGAAGGTTGCATGTGCGTCTTTTGTGCTGAGAAAAGATGCTCGTTTTTGGTGGGACACTGTGCGAATGAGGAGAGACGTGTCTACCATGAGTTGGGCGGAATTTCTGGAAGAATTTAACCAGAAATATTACGACCCTGCATCTCTGAGGCAGCAACAGAAAGAATTCTCAGAGCTGACACAAGGGAACATGTCGGTAAGCGAAGTCTGCCGAAAGTTCGATCAGCTATCCCGTTTATGTCCTTATGTGGTCCCTACTGAGAGGGAAAAGATACAAAAAATGATCGGGATGTTCAGGCCAGAAATTGCTGCGTTAGTAGACACTGGACTAGTACCACCTACTTCTGTAGCAGACTGTGTGAGTCGGGCCATTAGAGCTGAGTTTCATGTAGCTCAACAGAAAGAGGAAAGAGAGAAACACTGGGAGGCAAAGAAAAAGGAGAGGGCTTTGGCGAAGTCTACGCAAGTTGGTCAATCGAGCAAGCCTAATCAGAATGCTAAGCCAAGCCACGGCAATAGTCAGGGATCCCAGCAAAACAAGAGGAAAGGGAATTTTTCTGGGAATCGCCAAGGCAATAATCGAAACCAGCAGCGGAGAACAGCTGGTAATGCAGAGTCTAATGTACAAAACTGCCCTACATGCGGGAAGAGACATTCTGGGCAATGCAGATTTGGGCCACTTGTTTGCTACGAATGTGGAAAGGAAGGCCATTACGCCAGGAACTGTCCAAATAGGCAGGGTGGACAAGGCACTTCCCAACCGCACCAGACACGCCCACAAGCCCATTCCCTTCAAGCCAGAGTGGAAGAGTCACCAGTGAGGCCGCAACGCCAGGAGCGAATGTCACGTGCTGACGCCCGTGTGATGGCCTACAGCAAGGAAGACGCAGAGGCAGGAACATCAAACGTGGTGACAGGTCAGCTTCCTGTCGCCAGTCATGTAGCCTCTGTACTATTCGATTCCGGTGCTACGCATTCATTTGTTTCCTATGCATTTGCTGACAAGATAGGACTTCCTAAGGATAATATGGGAAGGGTATTTAAGACAGCTTTACCTTCTGGGGAAGTATTGTTGTCCAATTACTGGCTACCTTATGTACCAGTATATGTGGTAAATAGGGAACTATATGCTGAGTTGATCGTAATGGAGATCATGGATTACGATGTGATTTTAGGCATGGATTTCCTAGGGAAATACCAAGCTACGATTGACTGCCGAAATCGAAAGATAATCTTCCAACCCGAGGAAGAAGAGAGTTTCGAATATGTTGATACTTCTCGAAGACCCGGGAAGATGATGATCAGTTCGCTGAGAGCAAGCAAGCTGATAGCCAGTGGTTGCATGGGATATCTGGCGTATGTGGTGGATACTGCAGAGGAACAGAAGCTTCAAGCTGAAGAGGTTCCTGTGGTTAATGAGTTTCTTGACGTATTTCCAGAAGAGTTAGCAGGGATACCTCCAGAGAGAGAAATCTCGTTTGAAATTGAGTTGATGCCTGGAACAGCACCCATTTCCAAAGCACCATACCGTATGGCTCCAGTAGAGTTGAAGGAGCTACAGGTACAATTAAAGGAGCTTTTGGATAAAGGATTCATCAGGCCGAGTTTTTCTCCATGGGGTGCACCTGTGTTATTCGTCAAGAAAAAGGATGGAACTTTCCGACTGTGCATTGATTACTGGGAGTTGAATAAGGTTACGATCAAAAATAGGTATCCGTTACCTAGAATTGATGACCTATTCGACCAGTTAAAAGGCGCAGCGGTATTTTCCAAGATCGACTTACGATCAGGATATCACCAGCTGAGAATTAAAGAAAGTGATATTCCTAAGACGGCGTTTAGGACTCGTTATGGTCACTACGAGTTTCTTGTGATGCCATTTGGATTAACAAATGCACCAGCAGCGTTCATGGATCTGATGAACAGGATTTTTAAAGAGTATTTGGATAAGTTTGTCATTGTATTCATTGATGACATTCTTATATACTCGAAGACTCAGGAGGAGCACAAAGAGCATTTGAGGATCGTGCTGAATACGATACGGAAGCATCAACTGTATGCCAAATTCTCAAAATGTGAATTTTGACTGGACAGAGTACATTTCCTCGGACATGTTGTATCCCAGGAAGGTATTGCAGTAGATCCGACAAAAGTAGAGGCAATTAACCAGTGGCCTACACCCAAGAGTGTGACTGAAATACGCAGTTTCTTGGGATTGGCTGGTTATTATCGGTGATTTGTAGAGGGATTCGCGCGACTAGCTACACCTCTTACTGCTCTTACACGCAAAGAAAGGAAGTACGAGTGGACTATGGAATGCGAAAGAAGCGTCCAGGAGTTAAAGAGGCGACTGACAAGCGCACCAATCCTTACGCTTCCCACTGAAGGGGAGAAGTTTGTGATCTACAGTGATGCATCGAAAATAGGATTGGGAGCAGTCCTAATGCAAAATGGCAAGGTGATTGCCTATGCTTCCCGTCAATTAAAGGAGCATGAAAGGAATTATCCTACACATGACCTTGAACTTGCTGCAGTAGTGTTCGCACTTAAAATTTGGCGGCACTATCTCTATGGAGCTCAATGTCAGATTTTCACTGATCACCAAAGCTTGAAGTATTTCTTCACGCAAAAAGAGCTCAATATGCGGCAAAGACGATGGTTGGAATTGGTGAAGGATTATGATTGTGAAATCCTATACCATCCAGGGAAGGCCAACCGTGTAGCGGATGCTTTAAGTAGAAAGTCTACCATATCGCACCAGCTACCAATAAACAGGCTTCCGAAGCCATTGCAGCAAGAGATAAATTCTTTGAACTTGGAGTTGATATCTGGAAGATTAGCTGCACTCCAAGTGGAATCATCGCTATTTGAGGAAATAAAAGAAGCTCAGAGGCGAAATCCAGCGATGACAAGTTCTCAAGAAGGAATTTCCAAGGATGGAATGATCCTTTATCAAGGAAAGATAAATGTTCCAGCTGATGAAGAACTTAGAAGACGGATCATGTTAGAAGCTCATGTGACACCCTATTCGGTTCATCCCGGAGTGAGCAAAATGTATCAGGACTTGAAGTTACAGTTCTAGTGGAAAGGGATGAAGAACGATATAGCGAAATTCGTGAGCAGATGCATGACCTGTCAGAGAATCAAAGCGGAACATAAACATCCAGCGGGAAGATTGGAACCGTTGGAGATTCCTGAATGGAAATGGGAACACATTACGATGGATTTTGTAGTGGGACTCCCAAAAACCCGAGAAGGTTATGATGCCATTTGGGTTATTGTGGACAGACTGACCAAGACGGCACGGTTCGTAGCTGTCAAGATGAATTTTTCGCTGGAAAAGTTTGCTCAGCTGTACATAACTCATGTCGTCAGACTACATGGAGTACCAAAATCCATTGTATCATATCGAGATGCACGATTCACTTCGAATTTCTGGAAGTGTGTGCAAGAGGCCATGGGTACTGGATTGAGACTCAGTACGGCTTTTCATCCGCAAACAGACGGGCAGTCAGAGCGGACAATTCAGACGTTAGAGGACATGCTTCGAGCTTGCGTTATGGATTTTGCGGGAAATTGGAACGAGAAGTTACCATTGATTGAATTCTCGTACAATAATAGTTACCAGCTTCGATAGGCATGGCACCTTACGAGGCTTTGTATGGACGGAAGTGCAGATCACCATTACATTGGTACGATTTGTGAGAAAAGCAGTTGCATAAGACAGACTTCATAAAAGAGACTTCCGATGCAGTTGCTAGAATTCAGCGTCAAATGAAAATTGCGCAAAGCCGACAAAAGAGCTACGCGGATAAAAGGCGGAGATCCTTGGAGTTTGACGAAGGAGACTTCGTGTTTCTCAAGGTATCGCCTATGAAGGGGATTATGCGGTTCGGTAAGAAGGGGAAACTGAGTCCAAGATACATTGGGCCTTATGAAATTATAGAACGCATTGGAAAGGTCGCTTACAGATTAGCGCTACCCCCAGAATTGTCGGCAGTGCATAACGTATTTCATGTGTCGATGCTGAGAAAATATATACCAGATCCGTCCCATGTGTTGAAGCATGAGCCTATTCAAATCCACGAGGATTTGACATATGAGGAACAGCCTATTCAAGTACTAGCTCGTGAAGAGAAAGTACTGAGGAATAAGGTGATCTCACTAGTGAAGATTTTGTGGAAAAATCATAATATTGAAGAAGCTACGTGGGAACGAGAAGACGAGATGAAGAAATTATACCCCCATTTGTTCTAATTTTCGAGGATGAAAATTTTATAAGGAGGGGTGAATGTGACAACCGGGAAATTCAGGAAATTCTCGGATGAAAATGTACAATTGTATGTATATAACAATTTATACTATTTAAAGAGTGAAATAAATGTATTTATATTGTTTAGAATATATGAAAATGTTCTAACAATACTGACGAGTAAGAATTCAGTGTTGGAAAAATTCACTGAGTTGAAACGGGTGAAACGGTGCCAAAATCGGCATTAAAAACCCTAACCGGAGCAATAAAAGACGGTAAACTTCCGGGATTGATTTTGATCAAACGGAAGCAGATTAAATTGATCCGACTGCACAGGAGACCTCAGGAACACGCCGGGACGATTTCAGGAAAATTTCGGCTCGAACCGGTATCGGTCAAAAAGTAGTCGAATTAATGTGAATAGTGAAAGTCAAAGTCAACTTTCACTTTTGTATTTATGACATCATTAATCCATTTAATAAATAGAAAGAATTAAGGTGGTTGGTAGAATGAATGGCCATGATTCATTTAGCTTTTGATCTAAAGGCCAAGATTTGGCCAAAAATTTCCATTTTTAATTTTTGAAAAATGGGGAAAGAAATGGCTTGGAAAGATGTCAAATTTTGATTGGTTTAGAGCCAAATTAATTGGCTTGTTTGTTGCATTAAGTCGGCAACATTTTGGGACATAAAGGCCGAAGTCCATTTTCACGTAAAAAACCAAAGAAAAATTTCTAAGTCTTTCTTCCATGGTGTCTACGTGAGGGACCAAGGAGAACCAAGCAATATCTTCAAATTTCTTCACAAAAAAGAGTGGCAAAGTGTTTATTGAAGACAAAGGAAGCATTAGACCAAGGTAACTTCCCTTGCACTTGAAATTTTCATGGTTTTTTTCAATGAAATCCGTGGGTGAATAGTGATTGGAAGATGGAAAATTTTTGGTTGTTTTCCATTGAATTGATGTTGGGTTTTGTTAAGGATGTAATAAGGAAGAAAACCATGCAAATTGTGTAAAGAAAAACTGAAATTTGGTTGGTTTTTCAAGGGGAAATCCGTGGGTTACCTTAGGTAACCAATGAGGAAACTTTATGGTTAATTGCTAATATGCTTTCTAAGCTTAATTTTGTGAAGAACAAAGCTTGTATTTCATTGTGGAAAGTTTGAAAAAAATTTCTTGTGTGAATTCCATTAAATGGCCGTGGGGTTGTTAATGGTTTGGAAGAAAATTTTGCTTGGTTTTATGTGGTATTTGGTTGATTGGAATTATGCATTTTAATATGCAAATGATGAAATTAAAATGGAAAGCATGAAACAAAAATGTTGAGCATGATTTTCATTAATAAGGCCGTGGGTTATAAGTGCATAAAAACCCTAAGAATTTGGTTGAAAATGCATTGAAAATGGGCTTGAAAATGTGTTAAAAACATGACATTGAATGGCCTAAAATATGGTGAAAGTTTGACAAAATTTGGTTCGGTTTGGTTGTGAAAACCGAAACCAAATTAAGGGTAAAAATGTGAAAAAAATTTTGTAATGTGGGTGATAATGTGAAATTTGAAATTTGTGGGCTTTTATATAAAAGTTTGGAAAACGTTTACATAAAATAGGCTTGTGGTATAGTACGTAGCAGGTACATACGGTTCGAGGCGTACCTAACGCCGGAAGCCTTAAAATTACACCGAAATGCTGCCGAAATTTCAAAAACAGCATTTGGGGTAAAATGGAATTAAAAATAAAAAGTTTGGGGTCGGGTCGAAAACCCGAGTCCCTAACGGAAAAGTGAATAAGGAAAATTTAAGGGGTGGGTCATGAATAGTAACCCGTCCCCTTAAAAATGAAAAACGCGTGTGAGATTGAAAAACCGACCTCGAGGGGGGGGCGTTTTTGGAAATGAAATAAAGGTCCGAGTCGGGAACGGAAAACCCGAGCCTCGGAGACCTAGGTCGGGAAAGTCTAGTTGAACGTTTTAAATACTAGTGAAACGTCCATTTGAGGCTCCGAAACGATAGAAAATCGCTAAACCGACGTAAGGGTCGGAATAGTGCTTCCCGAGGGCCGGGAAAGCAAAAAGTAGAAATAAAATAAAAACGAACCCGGTAATGATTAGAAAAAAATCAGAAAAGTTCCTGAGAGCCAAAAATGCAGTCTGGATCAATAAAATTCTGTCAGGGGCAAAACTGCAATTTTGCCAAAATATTGGGACAAAATCGTAATTTTACAAAAGTTGGGGAAAACGGTGAAAATAATAAATAAAACCTAAAAAGTTATAAATAGGTTTTATTTAAGCTTTTTAATGAAAAATAAAAGCTATAAATGGGAAAGAAATTAACAGACATAGTTTTGTCTGTAGGATCCCAAAATCGGCCTACAAGGAAGGCGATTCAAGATCCAAGAGAGAGAAAGAGAACAGTCTGATAAGGTAAGTTCAGACATTTACCTGTCTGCAACATATAGCAATATTGTGCTAACTTTAATATACTAACTATAAGTTAGGTACATATGTGCTACGGGCACTATGATAGAATAGAGAGAGAGACGAAATGTACTACGGGCACTATATGAATGGGACACATGGTTAATTGTGCTTCGGGCACTAGAGCGAGGTTAATGAAACTCACTCACCTAAAATTAAAATGTGAACCATTCCTAACCACGGGGCAATGTGAAGTCACCGGGTTAGAATGTTAAAAAGTCGGTAATGAAACCACTTTCTGGCGTACCAGCCTTCCGTACAGGGAGGTATTTTTGCCTTCGGGGCTATGAGACTAAGGCTGTGGAGGTCAGCACTGATGTACCGCTCCCAGTCATATAAAATTTTGCCTTCGGGGCTATGAGATTAAGGCTGTGGAGGTCAGCACTAATGTACCACTCCCAGTCATGCACACTTAAATGGTACTGCCAACCAGAGCTCAAAACCAGAACGTAATGAAAGATAATGACCTAAAACTGAAACTGTGCCATAATTGAGCATAAGACAGTTTAGTGAGAGCACTAACATCGCGGTAGATGTACTAGTGTGATACAGTGGTGTGGTCAACTTTACTATTCACGTATGAATAGTGGTCAAAGATACTATTCACGTATGAATAGTGGTCAACAGTACTATTCATGATGAATAGTACTATTCATAGAAATTTTATTTCTTGCATGTTTGAACTTACTGAGCCAGTAGCTCACCATTTTTGCTAATGTTGCAGGTAAGCGACCAGCTCAATAGCTTGTTTGACTGGATGCGGACGGGATGGCGCGTGTCAAATGGGATAACTGGGCGAGGGATATGGTACTGCCAGAGTCTTCCCGCTGAGCGTTAAAGTGAAGGGAAAAAAAAGGGGAAACAGTTCTTTTGTAATTATATATATTTTACAAAAGCACTGTATTATTTATATTACTTTGTACCTATCAACAAAGTAAATAGTGGAAAAAGATTTTATATGATGTTTAAAGAAAAAAATTTTTTTCCCAAAAACGTCATGATTTAAAAAGAGGAGAGAGATAAGCCGGCGACCCATGAGAGTACAATCTATCGCAGTTAGCAATAAAGCTCAACTGTAATAGTATTGTATGATTTCCACAAGGGCCGGGCCGCCACAGAATTGATATCGGAGCTGTACCGGGAATAAGATCAATGCAGAATTCTACCTCTCGGTCAGGTGGCAAACCAAGTAAATCTTCAGGAAATACATATGGAAATTCATCTACCACTAGAGTGTAGTGATCACCTCTTTTCACGTTGTTGTCACCTTCCAATGCGAAAATAATAGCGGCGCAAGATAACTTTCGTTGACCACCTATGGCTGATCTCAACAGCTTACTGGTCATCACTCGATCTGGATCTTTGAGTTCGATCACCATCGAGTTCGGTTCTATGAATAATATCACCTTTCGGTGATGACAATCTAACGTTGCCCTATTCTGAGTTAACCAATCCATACCAAGAATCACATCATAGCGTCTCATTGGTAGGATAATGAATTGGACAGTAAGTTGTTCACCTTCTCACGTAACAACATTAGTCTAACATATCATTGAAACTTCGGTTTTTCCAAGTGGCGTACTTAGGTGCAAACGTGACTCTAAAGGTTTGATTTCTAATTCTAATGCTTTTGCAAACGTGGATGCAATAAAAGAATGACTGGCACCAGTATCAAACAATACGTGTGCCCAACTAGAAGAGATCAGAATCATACCTTCCATAACCGTAGAACTATTCTGAGTTGTTGGTTCTTCTCCTTCCACAGCATACATTTTCCCTTTTCTGTTGTCATTCATACTGCTCCTCGAGGTAGTGGGTCCCGCTGGCCTAAATTATGGCGGTTGTGAAGAAGCCTACCTACTAGTGGACATCTGAGGTCTCTACTGTGACTGAAATGATTGAGGTCCAAAATTTGGTTGATAAGAGGCTTGTGGCGGCCTATATTGTGACTGGCCAAATCCTGACTGTCCTTGGTGAAAGTGTCCCTGGTTAACCTGTCCCTAGGTAAATTGTCCAGGTCCAGATTGACGAGATCCTGCTGATGATTGGCTGGACTGCTGGAATTGCTAAGCCGATTGCTGTTGCCTGTAAGGACAGTTCCTCTTTAAATGTCCTGTTTGGCCACAGTTATAACAGCTCCTCTCATATAGGTGTAATCTTCTGGAAGAAGTGTTACTAGTACTGTTAGTTCTTCTACCTTCAATGTTGACCCCACTAACATGAGTACGATTCCCACGTTGACTTCTAGTCGGTCCACCGGACGTCCTTAGAGCTTCAGATTTCTCCTTTTGGAAATTTTGATTATCCTGTTCAATACGCATGGCAGCTGACACAAGCATCGGGTAGTCTCGAATCTGCATACCCACCACTAGTTTTCTTATCGATGGTTTAAGTCCCTGCTCAAACTTGATGCATTTCGTGCTCTCAGTCGCCACCATCGTAGAAGCAAATCTGGATAATTCTCTAAACTTTGACACATACTCGAACACGGTCATATTCCCTTGTTGTAGGCTCATGAACTCTATAATCTTTTGATCCCTAAAACTCTCAGGGAAAAATTGATCATAGAATAACTGTTCAAACATCTCCCAGGTCATCTCTTAGAGATTGTGCGTTCTCCTAATTTGTCTCCACCATATGCTAGCTTTACCATCCAATAGAACACTATTTCAAGTCTTTAATCCTTGTCGTCCACTGACGGTTCCACGTCACCTGTATCTTCTAATCACCTTTATCTCCTGGGGGTTTACCAGTTTTAAAACAGTGAGCGAAAGGCCCAGTAGGATTTTTTTTTTTTAAATTTCAACATTTAATTTAACCATCATACTAAGTATGTCAATGCAATACCGAATCATAAACGTGAAATCATGATTATGCAAATTGTGTCCCTATATACATCTAGTTTGTGTACGGTCCGTATGAGCCTCCCTCACCATGCCGAAGCATGATGAGTGATCCTCGATCGAGATGTGCACTCTTCGCACATGTGTGCTGGCTCCCGGTATACTTTAACACCAAATCCAACTTTCAACTTTTCATATAAACATATGATTCACATAATAAAAATATGCCGTATTGTTTTTCAAAAAAATCCGTGACCGGATAATTTTTTCCTTTAATTTCTGAAATCGTGATATTTTCTAAATCACATAATTTTTCGAAACTTTATGAACTCATTTTCTTTAAATGATTTTTGGCCAAATCATTAAAACAAAACTGGCTACAAAGAAAGGGTAAGATATCCTACCTCGTTGGCAATTTAACCTACGATCAACTTCTCGCACGAATTACAAGATAGTCTTTCTTTCTGAATTCAATCAACGAGTACCTAGAATAAGAAACACAGATAATTTAATTATCTGTCCAGGAATTCCGTAATCGAATCACGGTAAACTCAACTAATTAGTATGCTATTGAATTTTAAAATTTAAAATGATACTTTATTTTAACATCAAAATTTTTAAAACAACAATTTTAACCCAAGTATCCAAAATATATATATATTTTTTAAAAATTCGGCATGACCTGCCTTAAATATAAGCTTCCCCAAAAGCTCCAAAATGCTCAACCTGCAGAAAAATTTTCCAATTCCCAGTACAGTTCAAATACAAATTTCAAATCTCAATCCTAAATAAATTTAAAACACTTATTTAAATTCTATTATTATTTATTTTATTATTATTATTTATTATATAATACATATATATATATCCACGCATAGATATACATATAATATATATACATATTTTTTTTTCTTTTTGCTGATGGAGATCGGCCGGCCGGAAAGGGGACTCACGGCGGCAGGGGGCGGTGGTGCTTGGGCACGACGATCGACAGCGCGATGAGGGCCAACCGGCGAGGTGGGGGCAGGCGGCGAGGAACGGGGAGGCACAGCTTGGTGGTGTCACGAGGAACGCGGGGCGCGGCTGGGCGGTCTTCGGTCAGCTGGCTTGGCGGCGGTGCAGCGAAGACCCGGTGGCGCTTGGATGGAAACGGCGGCTGTTAGGCGCGGCTAGTTCGGACGGGATGGCTTCGGCTGAGCGAGGCAGCGTTCGGGCGATGGTCGCGGAGCTTCGGTCCTGGTCGGAGTCAGGTGGTTGGTGGTGGCTCGGCTCCGGTGGCGTCCAACTGAAACAAAAGGAAGAGAAAAAAGAAGAGAAGGAAAGAGAAATGGTGAGGAAGGGAGAGAGAATCGGTAAGGGGCGTTAAAAAAAAAAGAGAGAGCAAGGAAGGGGAGAGAGAGAGCCCGGCGAGGGAAAAGAAAAACAAAGAGAGAGAGGGGGCAAGCGCGTGAAGAAGAAGAGGAATGAAAAGAAAAAAAACAAGGGCGAGAGAGGGAGATCGGCGAGAAGAAGAAAAACAAAAGGAGGACAAAGAGGGAGGGCGTGAGAGAGAGGCGAGAGAGAGTGAGTGAGGGCATGAGTAAGGAAAAAAAAAGATAGCAGAAAAAGGGAGAGTTCGGTGAGAGAGTGAAAGGAAGTCGGTGAAGAAAGAAAAATAACAGAGAGAGAGAGAAGAAAGGGATTTCCGGAATAATCTGGAAAGAGGAAAGAAAAAAATAAATAAATAAATAAATAAAAATAATATTTTTTAAATTTTATTGGATAAAAATTGTTAAAACTTTAAAATTTGTAAAAATGTTTTAAATATCCTCAAACTGATATTTAATGCACCAAAAATTTAAAAATTGAATTCTCATAATGAAAATTTTATTGGCACACTAACAAATTGAGTTTTTATACATTCACGTGCGAAATTTAAATTCAAAAATTTCGCAACGTGACAGCTCTCCCGGATTCTTAGTTACTGGTATCCCGAATGTAAGTCAATCTTCGAGAATGCTGCTGCTCCTTTTAACTGGTCGAATAGGTCATCAATTCTAGGTAGTGGATACCTATTCTTGATGGTAACCTTATTCAACTCTCTGTAATCAATACATATCCGGAGAGTTCCATCCTTCTTTTTAATGAATAAAACTGGAGCTCCCCATGGAGAATAGCTTGGTCGGATAAATCCCTTTTCAAGCAGTTCTTTTAACTGTACTTGCAGTTCTTTCAATTCTGCAAGGGCATATGATACGATGCCTTGGATATTGGAGCAGTCCCTAGTATAATATCGATCTTAAACGAAATCTCCCTTTTTTTGAGGCAATCCTGGTACTTCCTCTGGAAATACATCGAGGAATTCATTGACAACGGAAATATCATCTGGTTGCAATTTCTTTTCCTCTATCACATCTGTTACGTATGCCAGGTATCCTACATAGCCATTAGCTGTCAACTTTTTCGCTTTCATTGTATTGATCAGCATCTTCCTCGATTGATGAGATATGTTGACATATTCAAAACTCTCCTTCTCGTCTGGTCGAAAGACTATTTTCCACTTCTGACAGTCGATTGTAGCTTAGTATTTTTCTAGGAAATCCATTCCTAGGATCACATCATAGTCGATGATCTTCATTACGATCAAATCAACATACAACTCCCTATTTGCCACAATTATTGGTACTTGGTGTAACCAATAATTTGACAGCATCACTTCTCCTAAAGGTAGAGCTGTTCTAAAAGTCATTCCCATATGGTCCTTAGCATATTCTAACTTGTCAGCAAATTCATGAGATACAAAGGAATGTGTGGCTTCTGAATCAAAAAGGACACATGCCACGTGGTTAAATACATATAGCTGACCTGTAACCACATTGGATGTCCCCGCTTCAGCCTCTTCTTTGGTGAAGACTGTAACACGAGCATCTGTTCATGGGGTTTGCTCTTGGTGTTTGAACCATGTTGGTGGCACTAACGAAGGCCCTTCAATTCTTCCCTATAAAGCATGAGCCTGAGGTGATTGGGGATGTGAAGTATATTGCTGGCATTATTGCATCGACCCTGATGTATTCTGGTGGTTCATTGGATAATTTTTAGCAAAATAGCTCTCTCGTTCGCACTGATAGCATGTGTTGGTGCCAAATCGGCACTGGCTTGGGTGCCTTTTCCCACATGTGGCACATGTAAAAAAACTTGGTCCTGTGCCTTGACTGGTCTTCTGCTGTTGATTGTGGCTATCCTGGCTTCTATTCCCAGAAAAATTCCCTTTTCTTTTGCTTTACTATTGTTGGGAGCCTTGAGTGTTAGACTAATTGGGTCAATTTTGACCTGACCTACTGCCTTGACCCATTTGCATCCCTATTTGTGCTGACTTGGCTAGGTTCTTCTCCTTATTCTTTGCCTCCCAGACCTTTTCTCTTTCTTCCTTTTGTTTGAGTAGGTGGTATTCAGCTCTGAGGGTCCAGCTCACACAATCTGCCACTGAGGTTGGTGGTACTGGCCCACTATCAACTAGGGCAGATATCTCTAGCCTAAACATGCCAATCATCTTCTGAATCTTTTCTCTCTCAGTCAGTACCACATAAGGGTATAAACGAGATAGCTGATCAAATCTCCTTCACACTTCGCTCACCGATTGATTCCCTTGTTTCAGTTTAACAAATTCTTTTTGTTGGGGTGTAGGGCAGCTGGATCATAATATTTCTGGTTGAATTCCTCCAGAAATTCATCCCAGGTCATAGTGGTCACATCTCTTCTCATGCGGACAGTATCCCACCAGAATCGCGCATCTTTTTTCAGCACGAAGGACGCACACAAAATCTTTTCTTGGTCAGTCAAATTCATAAACTCTAGGATCATCTGTAGAGAAGAAAGCCACTCCTCTGCTTCTAATGGATCAATCGAACCCTAGAACTCCGGTAGTTTCATCTGATAGAATCATTCATATAAGGGTTCCTAGTTCACCCTAGGTTGGGGTTGCTGGACCTCAGGAACAACCGGTGGCACTGCTGGTACAGTTTCTACCACCTGTGAGGCGTGGCCTTCTTCTTTGCCCTATCGTTGTTCCATTGCAGATAACCGTTGTCCTAGTTCAGCATTTTCTTTCACTTAGTTCTCTAGGAGGGCTTGTAATTCCTCCACTCTATCTACTATCGTAGGGCGTCGTCCTCTTCATGCACTCATTATGTTCTCTTTCTTCTAGCCTTGTACAATGATCAAGAGTTAGATTTTCCATAAATAACTTGGAAATATAGCAGAAATTTTAAATATATCATTTACTGCATAATATAAGCGTTTCAAAACATGTCATCTCAGCTCATAGCATTTCTTGTATCATACATAGCATACATGAACATTTACATACACTGTAATATTTAGACCATATTTGTCTTAGCTTCTTACTTCATATAAACATACATAGATATATACATATTTACATATGGACATGTATTTGTACATATTTCAGGTTTTGACTATCTTATTCATCTTGACCTAATGGAAATTCCTCCAAGTCTTCTTCATCCTCATTGGAATCATCTCCAGTAGACGTCCCCCGATCACAAGTCATATTTGTTCTTTGTTGCAATGGACTAGCTTTGTGGTCATTAGCCATCGGTGGTGGTCCATATAAACGCTTTAGTACTTCTTCCTCGTGATCTTGTTCCCATTGATGCCTTTCCATGCGTTCCCTTAACTGCATCCTTTCAACTCTAATGGCACTAGTAACAAATTCACGTCTAATAATGGAATGAAGTAGACTCACTCTTTGTTTCAACTTGGTTTTGAGTCCTTTCCAGAACATTTCACAAAGATCATCATCAGAGAAATTCTGGAGAGGGCATTTTTAACAACGTTTTCCTCGAATCGCACTGCATATGTAAGTACCGTATCCCCAGGCATTCTCTGAAATCTTTCTGTTCTCTGAATAAACTCCCTGACGTCTGTTATTCGAGGTAGTGCAGGAGGCGGTGTACTTTCCTCACAAGCCTGAGGAACTGGAGTCATCTCTGGGCTTCTTCGGGAAAATTATTGCCTCATGGTCAAACAGAAGTTAGCCCAATTAAGCCTCAGCAATCCATCTTGATTGCAATATTCCCAGTATACTCGGGCATCTCCTTGGAAAGTGCTTACAGCAAGAATAACCCAATACATCAAAGATAGGTGACCGGCAAATCGTCTCTACAGTGTGCAGCTAGTCCTGTACTTATGTTGACTGATGTCCTCCATCAAAGATAGGTGGCTGGCAAGCCCTAAAAGCCTGGGTAGTCCTGGCGGAAACCCTCGTGCCAATATGATCTCATCCGCCAACTACGGGGATGTCGAGTACTACTGGTACTGGTGGTGGATGGAGTACTAATGGAGGGGTTAGTGCCCTGGTAGTCGTCGATGCCTCTGCTTGTGGAGTAGTAGGGTTGGCCGGTGCCGAGGAGCGTATCATTGGTCGTCAGGGTAAGGATAGCCTAATTATGGGTCTAGTCCACACCCTAGGAGGACCCTTAACTCGGTATGGATGTGGTCAAATGTATGGTGGTCTCCTCATCTAGTTCCTACATAGGGTTCACTTAACGTAAATAAACATTTTACTAATTGTAAAAATAAACTTAACTTACTTGGATCGACGAACGAGATGTGCATTAAGCCTTAAGGGACATGGTCAACTGCTCTGATACCAACTGTGGCAGCCCGTCCATCATGGAGGCTAATAGTACTAGTATAGTAGAGCTTTGGAGTCCACTATGATAGACTGTCACCTCAATGGGTTACCAGCAACTTACTTGTAACTTGTTTTTATTATTTACCATTCGTATTTTAACCTTAAATTTTATCGCGAAAACTAGGGGTTTTTTTTTTTAAATCGATCTTGAAACTGTAAAGTCGTAAAACATTAATAAACATATATTGAAGTACATATCATCCTTTGACGTACTTAATTTACATCATGATACAATATTTCCAAATAAGTCTCAGAATTGCTCATTAGAAAACATTAGCAGGACCATTCCCCTCACTCAGCCCTAACGGCAGATGCAGATCCTGCTCCTCATCTATCCACTATCTACTGGTGTACAGGTTTCTTACCTGTAATATGAATAAACTTATGAGCTACAGGCTCAGTAAGTTCAAACATAAAAACATATAACATATATCACACATCATATCATAAACCCTAATTGACTGAGAGGGACTTTGGGGAGAGATCCACTGGCCAATCCTCTACAATCTACATGAACTTGATATAATATAACATCACATGCCTCCACCTGTGTAGGAGGGCGGTACACTAATATTGGTTTCGTTACTGACTTTCATGTAGTTCCTAACTGATGGCATTGTAGCTTCCTCCTGGGTCTAGAACTCTTTATATTAAATCTTTATTTGTGGTTATTTTATTTCCATGTTAGTGTGCATATAGCACATTGATACTTATTTACGTGTTATACATAACATATAAACATATTAACTAAATTCATGTTGTAGACAAATAAATGTCTGAACTTATAGATATTTTGCTAGCGTTTCCTTGTCAGGATCAACCAGCATTCTTTTATCACCTTTTTGTTGAATCTCGATAATTGAAATAAATCACGGTTATTTTTACTATTTATTTCATATTTAAAATATTGTGAAAATATAAAATTTCTAATTCTAGATCCCTAACTATATGTTTTGGGATTTATATTTTCATTTCTATATTTATTACATGGCCTAGGACACTATTCTGGACTTTAATATCACCTTTCTTAACCTTTTGACAAAATAACAATTTTGCCCCTAACTTTTGACAAAATGACCATTTTGTTCTTAGTGGGATTTTTCTCTGTTTTTCTGATTTACAGCTCTATTTTGGCCTTTAAAATTTTAATTATATCATTCTAAGCCATTTACGGTCTTTTTCTAGCATTTTAGAAAGTTTTGGTCAAAATGACCATTTTGCCCCTGACGGGACCTTAAATCGTAAAATTTTCATTTTAGCATTTTAACTGGGTTTTCTAGTCCCAAAAATCATAAAATAACTTTTCTTATGCCTTACCGAGCTTTTATGACATTTCTTGCTCGAACGCTTGGATTACTATTGACCCGACCCTCGGGTTGTACTATTCCGACCATTGGGGTCGTTTCTCTTTTTTCTAACCTTTCGGGAACTCAAATGGACATTTCACTATTTTTGAAATCGTCCAATGTCACTACTTCTGAAATCGTCCATTACCTTTCCTCGAGCCTAGGTCCCCGATGGGCTCGATTTTTCTAATTCCCGACCCTATTTTACCCCTCGTTTTCTAAAATGCCCTTCGGGGGCCCTAAAAATTTCGATAGTGTTTCTACTTAATTTTTCGGTTCCCGACGTTTACGAAATGCCTCAAAACCCTTGATACCTGCCACTTTCTAAACCAGAGACCTAATTTTTAAGTAAAAACCAAACTTTTTATGTAAAAATGCATTTATAACCCTAGTGTTTTTAACGACGTTTTGGGTTCATTATTAACTTTTCTTACCCTCGATTTTATTCACATTACATATTCACCTGTTCCTCACAAAATTTCTCATTTTTACTAAAACCTTAGCCACGGATTTTACTATTAAACAAGCACCAAAATTTTTATTTATTGCTCCTAACTTTGTCGATAATTTCATCACATACCAACATAGTTTATGAATTTAAAACATTGCCCTAGACAATTGAAAAATTTTCATTCAAACCCTTTCTTTGTCTCTTAGATTTTCCTTGGAAAATCAAACACAAAATTTTGTCTCCATTTCCATTTCTTGATTCCAATATATATATCAATACCACATTTTAAATCCAAAATCATCAACACAAAAACTCCTATTTCACCTATTGTATCCCACGGGTTTTCATAAGAAAATAAGCACAAGAATTGGTGTTTTTCAATTCTATTTCATCCCTTGATTTCATCACATTTCCACATGATTTTCAACACCAAAAACCAACCAAATTTAACGCTTAAAAACAATACAAAACAGGTTGGTATCCCACGCATTTTTGGTGAGAAACCAACATAAAAACTTCTAGTTTTTGAACTCTAGTTCATGGCTTTATTTCATCACTTGCTAGCATTGTTTTTCCAAGACAAAACCAACATAACAACCATCAAAATTTCACCCTTCCAAGCCATAATCATACACAGATTTTTAGCAAGAAGAAGGAGAAATAAAAAGCTTGTAAAAGTGAAGTTTTACCTTACTTGTTGATCACTTGTTGCCAAGGATGATTTCCACACAATATAAGTGAAAATTTTTTGAAGAATGAACTTGGAAATGGTGGGTTGGCTCACAACTGCTAGGAGATGGCTGAAATACAAATTTTTTTCTGGTTTTTGGAACCAAAAACATTAGCCCAAAAAGGAGGGACCATTTTACAAATGTTTTGGGGGCATTTTTGCAAGATTTTTGAGCAATTTCAGCAACATTTAGGGGCTGTTTTGCAAAGAATCAAAATTTGACAGATTTTTTTTTTTCTGATTTTCCCATGAAAATCCACCACATATGAAGCCCTAGAATTCTCTTGAATTTTTGTTAAGCTTTCCTTGACTTTTTGTGTTGACTTTGCATCCTAGCCATTAGATCAAGGTGACTTTAAACCCTAGTCCTTGGATCTTGATATAACCTTACATCCATTCAATGTTTCACATCCAATCTTTGACTCCACATAATTATTTCGGTCAAACTTTTTGACCAAAAGTCAAACCAAACGGTTTTGCACCGAAAGCACGTAGACGAGTTTCTGAGACTATCCGTGTGATTGGTTTTCCTTAATTCACTCCGGTTTGACTAAAAATCCATGCCGTAAGTATTTCATCTTTTAGTGACTTACAGTATATTTTTAGAGTTTTTGAAACCGAAAAAGGCATAATTTGTTCGATTTCAGTTTGGTAAAATTTTTCATTCTTGAACACACTCCCTTTGGCATAATTAGAACATTTCGTTGCATTTGAAATATTTTTAAATAATGTATTTTTCAATTATATACATAAAAATCATTATATACATACGTTATACATAATTTTCGAGAACAGTAAAATTTCTCGGTTGCCCCACAAACAGAGTCGTTTTTAAACAAGCGTAAAACTGGGAATTTTTCTAAAACCGGACACAAGTTTAGCCATAGGTTTTACAAGTTTACGACCCGTTAGAATTTGATTTGAGCTTCGAGATGACACAAATGTTGTTCATCTCATTGAGGACTAAAAGTTTTGTGTTCGCCAAATTCGGAAATTAAATCGTTTCAAATAAGTTTTAAAACAATTTCGGTAAAATGGTTCAAGAATTACTTTTTAAAAATGGACACCAAAATGTATTCTACCCCTTTAAAATGAAAAAATGGTTTTGATAAAATAACCCCACCTTCCAACGGGGTGATATGGGGATGATTTCAAAAAGTATATATTTTCCCAAAAATTTTATAAGACTTACAAAACAATTTTCAAAATAAATAAGGCAGTATAGGTAGCCCGGTAAGCTACTACACCAAACAAGCTAAGTAAACCGGTAGGCTACCTAGTCAACGATGTGTGAGGTAACCGGTTAGTTGACTGGTCGATCAACCAGTCAAGGACCGAGTTTTGAATGAAATAGTAAGGGACAATGATTAATTCAAGCAGACAAATTAATCAAGCACGATTAGAAATTAGATACCAAATTCCCAAAGTAGAACAGTTGGGTACCGATGGGCTTTGGTACCATACAACAATACAAATTATAGTCACTAATGGTAGTAGTGACCTAAGACCGACATTAATTAATTTATTAGGTAATAAATTAAGTAACCATGACTAGATGACCAAACTCACCAAAAAGAGAGTAAGTTAGTTACGACGGCAATCGGTAACATACGTTAATAGCTGTCTTAGTCACTAACGATATTAGTGACTCAACAATAAGTATTGATGGGATACGTTATGATGACAAGTAGATACCTGTAATTTGACAAGGGCGAGAGTACAAGTTTTGCCTGCAGATCAGATAAGTACAACTCCGCCTGCAGCATAAGCAAAAAGGAGTTTAAAGTGTTATTTTACTCTATGTTAAGATACAAATCATGTATGGTTGTTGTACATCATAATAGAAGAGTTTACAGGTTCACAATTACGTAGATTGATGACTAGTATAAATTAGATGCCATTAGATCCCTATCACGTAAGATTAGGGGATAGCCTAGTAGGGTTTATGGCATGAGGATATTACATAATGAATAATGAGCCCTCAGCAAAGTGGCCTCAGTAAATTAAAGAAAAGATAATGAATAATAAGCCCTCAACAAAGTGGCCTCAGCAAATTAAAGAAAAGATAATGAATAATGAGCCCTCAGCAAAGTGGCCTTAGCAAAGTAAAGAAAAGATAAGAATAATGAAGCATAACATGAGCATAATCAGTTCATGCATTGTTCACGATATGCCTTTGTTATAGTTACAGCATGCTTCCAGCTATAATAGATATGCATTCATTACATGATGTTTTCTATTATGCATTCAGTTATGAGATGTGTCAGTTATACATTCAGTTTCGTGTGATGCTTTGGTTTTGCATCTAGTATGTGGAATAATTCAGTGTATGGGACTTGTTGGTACATGACATGCTTATATGTTTTATGTATGTATTATGATTTAAACATGTTTTGCGGATGGCATGTTGTACTTACAGGGTGTAAAGCTCACAGAGTGCGTTCATGTTGTAGGTAAGCGACCTATGGCTTAGACCACAATGGGCGGTGACGGCGGCAATTGCGGATGTGAGGGTAAGGTTATGGATACCACTGCAAGTTTTGACTTTCGCATAGTATTAAGCAATTATTATATTTTGAATAGTAAATAGATGAACAGTTTTATAAGTATGTATGTAAAATTAACTCCAGTTGTTTTTAGACCTTGTATTTGTAAAGTATATATACGTGAAAGATAAATGTGTACGCATTCAAAAAAAGAAAAAAGAAAAAAAATCCCTAAAATTATAGTATCAAGATTTCAAATAAGTTAAAGTATCAGCATCAGTAGCAATTTTAAATGACGGTCTGGGCTATTCAGGGTACAAGACTTTGCAGTTGGTATCAAAGTAGTATCCTGCCACCCTACCTCACATCGTCGCATGCCAACCTCATCTATCCAAGTAAGTTAGTTTTTATTTTACAGTATTAGTATGTAAGTTAACGTAAGTTATAATGTGTAACCATGGCTGCACCAGTATACGTTACGCCAGTAGTGTGATAACCGAGAATTTTGAGATTCTCGGAGAAATTTAAAATTGTATGTATATGAAAATTTTAATGTATAAAATATGAAAAAGTTGTGTTTTAATACTGTTAAGAATATAATTAAAATGTTCTAATAGTGTTAAAGAGTGTAAGTTCGGAGATGGAAAATCTTCCCGAACAAAAACGGGTGAAATGACCCTAAAACGGAGCCAAAAACCCCGGAGAATGCACCAAAGTGCACTAAAAGACAAAAAATTATGACAATGAATTTTGGTCAAACGAAAGCAAAATAAGGCAAACCGATTACACTGGAGGCGTCAGAAACCTGCCCACATGATTTCAGTTGATTTCCGTTTGGTTTGGCTTTTGGTCACACTTTGACCAAGAATTAATATATATGAATTAATTAGATGATGTCATGATAACATAAAAAATATGATGTATTAAATGATTAATTAAGGCTTAAAAAGGTGGCAGGTAGCATTAATGATGTAGATTAATGCAATGTTTGAATCAAGGGCTAGGATTTAGCCAAAATGGCATGAAAAAAATTTGGCAAAAATGGGAAATTAGGGTCAGCAAAAGGGCAAGAAAAATCAGCAAAAAAATTTGCTTTTTGGTCCCTAAAAGTTTGCTAAAAAGTCCCTAAATAATTTTCAAATTGTTTGAAAAAATTGCAAGTTGGTTCTCCACCATTTGCCTATAAATAGAAGTGAGAAATTCACTTGGAAAATTAGAGAAAACTAGCCAAATTTCTACCCATTTGTGGCTGTGCACTCCTACCCCATTCCAAACCAAATTTTAACAAAAAATTCTTCACCAAATTAGCTTCAAAACCTAGACCAACCATCAAAAAATCAAATTGATAAGGTGAGCCACCATTTTGAAGCATTTCTTAGTGTTTTTCTTCAAGAAATCTGTGACATGTTTGGGTGAAAAATTTGATGATTTGTTTTGGTGTTGATGTTGATTTGGCGATGTAGTAATTAAAGCATGTTTTAGAAACTTTAAACAAGCAAAATTGATGCATGTTTCCTATGAAAATCCGTGGGATATATGTTGGATAATATGGAAATTTTTGTGATGAAAATTGATGAAGAAATGTTGATAAAAGACCCTAGGAATAAGAAAAAATTTTCCTATGGTTTTGGACATGAAAACCATGGCATAAAAGGCAAGGTTGGAATGAATTTTCTTAGGGTTTTGATGTTGAAATGTGCATTAGAAACACTAAGATTCATATGTGATGAATGAGTTTTATGATAAAAAAATTTGGTGTTGAATACCATGAGAAAACCGTGGCCATGATTAAAGAAAAATAGTGAATTGATATGTTGAATGGAATGATGGTTAATGTGAAAAATTTTTATGTAAAGTTTGGTAACTTTGCGTAAAATAGGCCTCTGGTATAGTACATGGTAGGTACTAAGGTTCTGAGGGGTACCTAACGTCGGGAAAACCTAAAATTTAAGTAGAAATGCTGCCGAAATTTTTAAAACGGCATAAAGGGAATTTCAGGAAACGAGGGGTAAAAATGTAGGCTCAGAAATAAAAATCGAGGCCCCTTGGTAGGTTAGATTTGATAATGGGAGACAAAAACCCAAGAGGAATGGTAAAACGACCCTCTAAAGTTCTAAAATGCCAAGAACGGGAAAATTTTACGTTAGGGGTATTTTAGGAAATGAGGGGGAAAATTTATAGATGGGATGAAAATCCCAAGCCCTTCGGGAACCAAGACTCGGGAATGGAATGATAAACATTTCAAGAGTAGTGAAATATCCATTTGAGGCTCTAAAATGCTAGAAAAACGAGGAACGACCCTAGGTGTTGGAATAGTAACTTCGAAGGTCGGGTGAGGAATAATTACCGGTTTTGTAGCAAATAATACTGTAAAAATTTGTCGAAGTCTAAGGAATATTATTTTATGATATTTGGGTTTAGAAAATCCCAGAAAAATGGTAGAACCGAAATGTTACGGTCTCGAGAACCGTCAGGGGTAAAATGGTCATTTTGACCAAAAAATTTCTGAAAGGCTCGGAAACGACCGTTAAGGACCTAGAATGCTTTAAATAATATTCTAGAGGCCATCACTAAGATTTTAAAGTTAAAATTTAAAATTTATAAAATACACGGGCGTGTACTTTGGAACACGGGCGTGTAGTAGAAACCCAAGAGGTACACGGGCTTGGACACGGGTATGTATCAAGCCATGTATCCCATATAGAAATGAAATGCATTTAAATGTTAACAACGAAATGAATATATGTAAAGTGATGAATAATGATGGGAATTAACGGACCATATGCTGTCTGTAGGGACCCAAACTTGTGATAACTAAGAATTTTTAGATTCTAGGAGAGAATTAAAATTGTATGTACATAACAATTTTAATGTATAAAATATGAAAAAGCTATATTTTAATACTGTTGAGAATACTATGAAAATTTTCTAACAGTGTTAAAGAGTGTGAGTTCGAGATGGAAAATCTTCCCAAACAGAATCAGGTGAGACGGCTCGAAAACGAAGCCAAAAACCCTAAAGAGTGCACAGAAGTGCACTGAAAGATGAAATTTTACAGCAATGAATTCTGGTCAAACGGAAGCAAAATAAGGCAGACCGATCACACCGGAGGCGCCCGGAACCCGCTTACGCGATTTCAGTAAAGTTCCGTTCGGTTTGACTTTTGGTCAAACTTTGACCACTAATTAATCCATGGATTAATTAGATAATGCCACCTATGACATCATTAATATGATGTAATAAATAAGAAATTAGAAACTTGTAAAGTAAGTATGGTGATTTGTATAGCTAGGATTAATGCTAAGCTTGATCAAGGGCCATGATTTAGCTAAAAAGGCTTGAAAACAATTTAAGAAAAAATGAGAAAGTGGTTCGGCCAAAATAGAGAAAAAATCAGCAAAAAGTTTCAATTTTAGCCCAAAAATTTTGCAAAAAAGTCCCTAGACAATTAGCTAATTGTTGGAAAAATTTTGCTAGTTAGTCCCCTACTTGTTGCCTATAAATAGGCATGAAAATTCATTAGGAAAAATCACAAAATGCAACCCACTTCTTGCTCTCCAAAACCGTGAGCTTTCTTCCCATTTTTAGCCAAAAATTTGACAAGTTTCTCACACTAAATTAGCTTCCAATTCAAGCCTAAGTTGCAAGGAAACACAGTGATAAGGTGAGCTTCTAAATTGAAGCATTTTTCTTTGATTTTTCTTCTAAAACCCATGGCTTCAATGGTGTGGAAAATTGTTGAAATTTTGATGTTTGATTTTAGTGTTGTGTTGGTTTGGTGTTCTAGTGATGAACACATGTGTTAGAATTAAGAAACAAGCAAATTTTGTCCAAGTTTCTTTGAGAAACTAGTGGTCAATATGCATGAGAAGTGGGAAGTTTTGGTGATGAAAAATGTTGAGTAAATGTTGATAAATGCCTATAAGAATTAGGAAAATTTTTCTTATGAAATTGAACATGAAAACCGTGGCATGTGGCTAGGTTTAAATGAAAAATTTTCTTAGGTTTTTGATGATTAATGTACATTAGAAATCTTATGAAATGGAATGGGATAAATGAATTATGATGAAAATTTTCTTGGTGATGTTTTCCAAGTGAAACCGTGGCTAACATGGAAGAAAATAAATGGATTTGTGTTGTGCTTTGAATGATGTTAATGTGGAGAATTTTTATACAAAGTTTGGTAACTTTGTATAAAATAGGCCTCTGGTATAGTACGTGGCAAGTATAAAGGTTCTGAGGTTTACCTAACGCCGGGAAAACTTAAAAATACAAGTCGAAATGCTGTCAAAATTTCTAAAACGGCGTAAGGGCACTTCGGGAAACGAGGGGCAAGAATGTTAGGCTCAGAAATAAAATCAAGACCCCTCATTGGGTTAGGGTTAATAATGAAAACCGAATCCAAAAGAAATAGTAAAACGACCTTTTAGTGTCTAAAATACCAAGAACGGTAAAAAATTTACGTTAGGGGTATTTTAGGAAACGAGGGGGAAAAGTTATGAACGAGATAGAGAACCCAAGCCCCTCGGGAATCGAGACTCAAGGACGGGATGAGAATCGTTTCAGGAGTAGTGAAATACCCATTTAAGACTCCGAAACGCTAGAAAAACGAGAAAGACCCTAGGTGTCGGATGAATAGTACCTGAGGGTCGGGTGATGAATAGTTATTGATTTTGCAGCAAATAAAGCTGTAAAAAGATACAGAAGCCTAGGGAATAATATCTTATGATATTTGGGCTTAGAAAATCCCAGAAAAATGATAGAACGGAATTGTTACGGTCCCGAGACCCGTCAGCGGCAAAATGGTCATTTTGACCAAAAATTTCTGAAATGCTCGGATAGGATCGTAAAGGATCTAGAAGGCTTAAAATAAGATTCTAGAGGCCAAAATAAAGATTTAAAGTTAAAAATCTTAAAATTATAAGTACACAGTCGTGTACTGTAGAACACGGCCATGTAATGCAAACTAGAGAGGTACACGGGCTTGTACACGGGCGTGTTGCAGGCCGTGTACCACATAAAGAGTTGAAAAATGTATTGTAATATTTATCACAAAATGAATATATCCAAAGTGATAATTGATGATGCGTATTAACAAACAATACTCTGTCTGTAGGAACCCAAACTAGAGAAGATATCAAAACTGCGGAGGATTTCTGAGGGTGGACACTGTCACAGTTGTGGTAAGTTCAAGCATTTTTATGTCGACAACATAAAATACTGTAATATTTCATTATGTACTAGTGGTACATTAGATGTAAGTCCTACGGGCAATAGGGTGTAGCAAGACTAACACACCTAATGAGTTGATAAATTGAGAAGTGTACTATAAGTACACTATGAGAAGAGTGTGATTATAATTAAGACACACTTTTAAAGAGGAAAACGTGTAAGACCTATGGGTAACAGATGTTACTAACCTTGAGGTGACGATAAATGTCACTTGGTTAGAACTTCAATTGAAAGATGGTAAAGAAACCACTTTTGGCATACCGTCCCTCCAACAAGAGTGGTGGAGGTTTACAGGTCCTACGGGGATATAATGACTGCTTCGGTCGATGACAGGACAGGAGAGGAAGGAGGCTTAGGGTTGCTTCTAAGGCCCTCCCAATCAGCGTACATATGATATCGGTACAAGGCCAAAAGAATTCAAAACCAAAATATAAACAAAGATAATAAATAAAATATTATGAAAGCCATAGCTGAGCATAATTAAGCACAACCGACACTAACACTAAGTGTAGTGGACTCGATTAGGGTGATGTGAATAGTAACCGGTCAGGATCAAAGTTACTATTCATTGGTCAAAGGTCAAAGTTACTATTTATCCATGAATAGTATTATTCACGGATGAATACTACTATTTATAGGAAATTGGATTTTTGATGTTTTTGAATCTATGTGATTCACAGTTTGTACGTTTGAACTTACTGAGGCTGTTAGCTCACTAGTTTGTTCATGTTGCGGGTAAGACATCTGTCTAGTAGACTACCTGGATGGCAGTAGGATACGTGTGTGTCAATAGGATAAGGAATCCACTGTGGATCATGGTCCTACTACTAGTCTTCCACTGAGTGACAAAAGATAGTGAATTAAAGAGAATGTATTTTGAAATAAAGTTTACAAATAGTATCTTTATAAATTATGTTATATTGTACAAAAGACAAGTAAGTTGTATTTTATATGGCCTTCATATATAATGCTTTATGCAAGAAAAGTATTTGAAAAGAAAAAAAATATGGGCGAAAATTTTGGGCCCTGAAAATGAGAGGTTTAAAGTAAGAAAGTGTTTTAAAATGACGACCCGATGAGGTGCACGGGCTGTCTCGATCGACGACGGAGTCAGATTCGGGGTGGTTACGCATGGTCGAGGTTAGGGGCGTCACAAAACTAGAGATGATAACAAAACTGAGGGGGACTTTCGAGGGCGCAGTTGTGGTAAGTTCAATCATTTTCATGTCTGCAACATGAAATATTGTGATATTTAATTATGTACTAATTGTACATTAGATGTAAAGTCCTACGGGTACTAGGGTGTAGTTAGACTAACATACCTAACGAGCTGATAAAATAAAATGTGTACGGTGGGTACACTATGGAAAGAATATGGCTAAATTTTAGACACACCCTTAAAAGAGAAAAAATGTAAAGACCTACGGCCAATAAGGGTTCCTGACTTTGAGGTGATGATTAATGCCATCCGGTCGGAACTATAATTGAAAAATGGTAATGAAACCATTTTTGGCGTACCTGCCTCCAATAGTAAGGGGGAAGTTCAAAGGTCCTTCGGGATACAATGACCACTTCAAGCGATAATGGACTGGGGAGGATTAGCCTTAGGGTCACTCTCAAGGCCCCTTACAGTTAGCATGCATATGATATCGATACAGCCAATATGAGCTCAAAATCAGAATATAAATAAAGATAAAGACCGAAAATGTGATGAAAGCCATATCTGAGCATAATTGAGCCTAACCGACACTAACATTAAGTGTAGTGTACTCAATCAAGATGATATGAATAGTACTCGATAAGAGTCCAAGTTACTATTCACTAGACCAAGTCTATGATTAGGCCGTCCATGTCCCAGTGACTAGCATATCGACCGCTGACGCTTGAGCCGCCAGCGCTGCGGGCTAGAGCACCATCACTAATTCAAGCACCACCTCCTCAGCCAGTACTTAATCTACCAGTCGACATAGATATTTTAATTGTTGGAGGATGACCGCACATAAGAGCCAGAGCATCAGTTCATGCGGTACATGCTTTTCGAGGTAGTCATCCACCCACCTTTAAGGGATGTCAACAGGGGATTTCTACCAGAGATTGGCTTCATGAAGTGGAGACGATCATGCACCAATGTAACATCGATGAGGACTGCTGGGTCATGTTAGCAATCGGCACATTTCCTGAAGATGTACAGATGTTCTGGGAGTACTGCAACCAGGACATGCTGTTAGGGCTTGACTGGGCTGAGTTTAGACACATTATGATACAGCAGTTCTCGCCAAAGAGCCCAGCACCGGTTCCAGACCCTCCGGAGAGCAGGGTAGTGGCACCAACACCTGCTATGCCCAGATACACAGATGTTAGAGAGTTTATTCTCCAGGTAAAGAGACTGTAGATGCTGCTTAGTGATACTGTCTTCACTTATTCAGTATGATTCGAGGAGAACATTGTAGGGAGATGTCCTATGTCTAAACTCACCGAGAGGACTTTTGTGATATATTCTGGAAGGGGCTTATGATAGATTTATGAAAAAAGGTAACCTTACTCTATCCTACTACTCTACAAGAGTTTATAATTACAGCAGCTAAAGTAGAAGAAGAGCTACTTATGGCGCACATGGTGCACAACTGACGCAAACAATTATTGCAAAAGGCAATGCTAAATCGTCTTTATAGAGCACGAACTATGGCTAATAACCATGAGGTTGGCCCATCTAAGCGAAGAGAGGGGACGAGTCCCAATAGAGGATCGACACCATCCGGGACCGAGAATGGTTCGGATAAGGATGACGAGGATCCAGAAGAAGTTTTGATAGTTCCAGACCAACCAAGGGACTAGATGCAAAAACATATAAGATGTATAAATGTATATGTTTGTATATGTACATGTATAACTATATCAAAAGGCTATTTTGAGAAAAAGCCTTAAAGTTGATGTGTATATGAAAGCTGTGAAATGAAATGATATGAAATTTTGATGTGTTAAAATGATGAGATGTTTGAAAACCATTTTTACTTATATTGTAAAAATATGTTTGTTGAAAATCTAACGATTGATTTTTCATATGACTGTAGGAAATAGAAAAGATGGTGAACACGCGTAACGAAAGAAATATGAGAGGGCATCCTGTCCTTTCTAAATGGGTAGATGAACTACAAGTCCTGGTAGAAGCTCAGAGGAAAGAGAATGCTAAGCTAAGGCAGAGATTACAGTAGATGGAATAGAGGCAAATCCAAGAAGAAGGCCAAACCTCACAAATGGCTGCACCTGAACAAGCAATGCCGCCAGTTATGCCCGAAATAGTCATAGAACCCCAACCATAACCTCAAGTAAATCAAGAACCGTTGTACAAATGATTTCGACGGATGAAGCCGCCGGAATTCGAGGGTTCAACAAACCCGTTAGTAGTAAAGGAATGGCTTTCTTCACTCCAAATGATCCTAGAATTTATAGATCTGAATGAACAAGAAAAGATCATGTGTGCATTCTTTGTGCTGAGAAAGGATGCAAGATTTTGGTGGGACACTGTCAAACTAAGAAGAAATGTAGCCATGATATCATGGATAGATTTCTTAGAAGAATTTAATCAGAAATATTATGATCCCGCACTACTGCAACCCTAATAGAGGGAATTTGCAAAGTTGAAGTAGGGAAATATGATAGTAAGTGAAGTCTGTTAAAAGTTTGACCAATTGTCCCGACTATGTCCATATGTCGTCCCTACTGAGACGGAGAAAATTCAAAATATGCTCAGGATATTCCAACCCGACATCTCAGCTTTGGTAGATAGTGGGTTAACGCCACCCACTACGGTAGCTAATTGTGTTAGTCGAGCCTTAAGAGCTGAGTACCACCTAGCTCGACAAAGGGAAGAGAAAGAGAAAATATGGGATGCTAAGAAGAAGGAGAAAGTCTTGGCAAAACCTACATAAGCTGGACCCCAGGTTGGACAAGGAAGCAAGTCGAATCTGAACATTAAGGCCAGACAATCAAACACTTTTGGCTAACAGTTGCAAGGATAGAGGAAAGGAAATAATTCCAGAAATAGGAATCAACAGTGGAAGTTGAACAATAATGCCCTAGCTGTTGTTCACGACTATGTTATATGCGAAAGAAGGCACCCAGGCCGATGCAGATTTGCACCAAATGCCTATTTTCAATGTGGAAAGGAAGGCCATTTTGCCAAGAACTACCCTAAAAATCGACAAAATGTGCAGGGTACATTTCAGCCATAGCAGCAATGTCCCTAAGCTCATGCACTACAGGCTAAGATTGAAGGACCTTTGGAGATGGAAGAAAGACCAGAACATTTGCCTCATGCTGATGCTTGAGTCCTGGTCTACACAAAGGAGGATGCGGAAGCTGGGATATCTAATGTAGTGATAGGTCAGTTTTTTATCGCTAATCATTTGGTGTTTATTTTATTTGATTCTAGAGTTACACATTCATTTATTTCATACAAATTTATGAATAGAATAGGATATCCTAAGGATAATATGGATATGACGTTTAGAACGTGTGACGCCTTAAATTTTATTTAAGGGTCAATATATAATTTAAATAAAATTAGTGTGCCAAAAATTAATTAAAAATCCTTTTGGAAACCCTAGGTTGGTTTCCTAGTCAAATTCCGCTCAAAAAGTCAACAATTTGAACTTCAAAAAGAAACCCTAAAATATTCGACCATCACTTGGGATTTAATTTAAAATTTAAATTCCACAAATCCAAGGAGGATTCAAATTCAAATTTCATTCCTTAAATATAAAGAAGAAATTTGGCCATAAAGTGTAGGAAATAAAGGAGATTTTATTGAATTAAAAGCTAAGTCAAAACTCAATCAAAATTCAAATTATTTTTCCTTAAAAACTAAGCGATAATTTTGGCCACTTAAGGGGAAATAAGAGAGAAAACCCTAGCCTCAAAACAGCACAAAAACTTTCCCTTTTGCCCCTTAAAATTTTCAGCCAAACAAGGAAGAGAAAGGGAAAGAAAAACCTAGTATAAAACCCCCCTTTTAACTCTCATTCACCCCTCCTTTCCCCCTCAAAATTTCGGCCAGCTTTCCCCTCTCCCCTCTCTGAATTTTCTCTCCCAAAACACACCCAAAACAGCAAACAAAACCTACCAAAAGGCAGCTCAAAGATTCAACAACTTTTGGGACAAAAACAAGGTGAGAAATCAAACTTTTTCCTTCCTTCTCCTTTTGATTTTAAATCCGAAATTTATATGGTTTTCTCCACTATTTCCATACTGTTTTGAAGACTCCAATACTCACACAAATTCAGCCAAAAGGGAGACCAAGCATCAAAAATAGGGCAGCACAAACAAGGTGTGATTTTTCTCTCAAACCCTAAAATTTTGCCTCATTGATCCCCTTTTCAAAAACCCTATTATCATATGTGTAAGATTTTATGATTTTGTCAATTTGATTCTTGGGTTATGTTAATGACATATAAATATGGTTTTCCACAAAATTTCGTGATCATTGGATGAAAATTGAATTGGTTTGAGGCCAATCGAAATTCGGACACAGAAAAACGGAAATCTGGAAAATTACCATATGAACAGTAAATTTGTGTCAGCCATAACTTGAGGTTTTAAAACGATTTTTGAGTGATTCTTGAGCCTAAAATTAAATTCAAGATATCCCATAAACGCCTGTAAAATTTCAGAACCAAACTCATCCGTTTGCCTAGTCAAAATATTTTGCTAAGATAGGCGGACAGAATTGCCAGGTTTTGAACCGAAACTGAAACCTAGATTTTTATGCCTGAAAACAACCCTCGGTTTTTGGCCTAATTGAATGACCAAATGATGTCTAAAAATTATAAAAATTATATGGAATTAAAGCTACAGATGTCTAGTTTAACATATTAAAAATTTAGAATTTTTGGGATTAAAAATGAATTGATATTGATTTTACAATCAGCCTAGGTCAGTCTGCCCATGACCAGAAATATCTTAACTTAGAGTTTTTCAAAAATTTTAAATCCCAAATGTTTATTACACGTTTTGAAATCTTTTGTGGCACACTAAAATGATTGGATGATTATGTCTAGACCTAGAATGATCATATGTTGTGATTATAGGATTTATTTGACGTTCTTGCTGGATTTGTGGATCACCTTATCGTAACGCTTGTGCGATAATCGAGGTAGGACGTTCAAGCCTTTTCTGAGAGTAGTCAAGTGTTTTAAATTCCCTTGTTTTATTGATGGCATGCTGTTTTCGATTTATGAAATTATTATACTATTTTTGATGAAATAAACGCATGCAACGTATTTTGTAATAAATGTGTATTTTAAAGAGTGTTTTGATTAATGGCATAATATAACTTGGTAAATACCATCTTTTGAATAATCCGGTGAACATAATTGAGCTCTAGTTCACGATCATTGTAAATGATGCGTGCATCCCAGAGGTGACGCCATGGGGGAAGGTCCCTAAACCTGCGCAGGGCCGTTCGGCCTGTTTAGACCGTAACGAGATGATCTAGGATAATTCAAATACGAGGCACGTATATTATAGCTACGACAAGTCCTCACTCATAATATGATGGTTTGTTTTAATGATTTATTATTTTAATATTGGGGCACGTATATTGCAGCTACGCTAAGTCCTCAGCAGAATACAACTTGCATTAAAAATGTTTTTCACGAAATTGTTGATTATTTTTTTTATTATTATGCCATGTATTTTTTTTAAATTATTGATTATTTTTGGAAACGAATATTATGCCATACTTTTAAATGTTATCTGTTAACCCACCTTTGTTTCTGTCCTACTGAGCCAACGCTCACGTCCCTTTTTCTTTGTGATTTCGAAATGACTACTTCCAGGTGCGGGAGGTAGCAGTTTCGAAAATCGTTGAGCTATCCGTTTCTACCGAGGATGATGCTATCCGTTTTCTCCATCTTCTTCTTTCTGTTTCTCATTCTGATGTAATGAGACATTGAGTTTGGACTTTATTTCACGTTATTTAAATTCTATGCTTGGGAATATTTATGGTTGGTAATTTCTTTTGAAAACCGATTTTGTGTTTGATTTCCGCATTAAAAGGTATTTACTTTCTACTTTATTTTGTTTTGTGGTTATGATGCTACTTTATAAATAATTAGGCTTAGCTAAATTATAATGTTGACCCGTTTTTCGTAATAAATGTTTTCCTTAAATCTCGGGTTGATATTATGATTTGGCTGCCGTGTCACGTGTCTAAATTTTGGGCCGTGACAGAACGGCTCTACTCTCAGGTGAAATATTGATGTCCAATTACTGGTTACCACATGTACCAATAATTGTGGCAAATAGGGAGTTATATGCAAAATTGATCATGATAGAGTTAGCAGATTACGACATACTACTAGGAATGAATTTCCTAGGAAAATATCAAGCCATAATCGATTGCCAGAAGCGAAAAATAGTGTTTCAACCTGACCAGGAAGACGGCTTTGAATATGTTGGCTCGTCACATAAAATGAGGAAGATGATGATCAATTCGAAGAAAGTAAGAAGGCTAATATCTAGCGGCTGTGCTGGATACTTGGCATATATAGTGGATGTAATGGAGGAACAGAAGCTTCAACCTGAAGACGTTCCTATTGTAAACGAGTTTCTCGATGTTTTACCAGAAGAATTACCCGGGTTGCTGCCAGAACGAGAGATCTCCTTTGAGATCGAATTGATGCCAGGAACTGCACCTATCTCAAAGGCACCGGCAGAGCTAAAGGAATTATAAGTGCAATTAAAAGAGCTTTTTGACAAGGGATTCATACGTCCAAGTTATTCCCCATGGGGTGCTCCCGTGTTGTTTGTCAAGAAGAAGGATAGAATTTTTTGCATGTGTATCGATTACTAGGAATTGAACAAGGTTACGATCAAGAATAGGTATCCGTTACCTAGAATTGACGACTTGTTTGATCAACTTAAAGGCGCAGTAGTATTCTCCAAGATCGATCTGCGATCAGGATATTATCAGTTGCGAATCAAAGAGAGTGATATTCTGAAGATCGTGTTTAGGACCCGTTACAGTCATTACGAATTTCTTGTGATGCCGTTTGGGTTGATAAATGTGCCAGCTGCGTTCATGGATTTAATGAATCGAGTTTTCAAGGAATTTCTAGAGAAGTTTGTCATTGTGTTTATCGATGACATACTTATATATTCAAAGACTTGTGAAGAGCATGAGGAACACCTGAGAATCGTTCTTTAAACAATAAGGAAGCACCAATTCTATGCAAAATTCTCTTAGTGTGAATTTTGGCTAGATAGAGTACATTTCCTCAGACACGCAGTCTCCAAGGAAGGAATCACTGTGGATCCTGCTGAAGTAAAGGCGATCAATGAATGGCCTGCACCTAGGAACGTGACTGAAATATGGAGTTTCTTAGGTTTAACCAGCTATTATAAGAGATTTGTAGAGGGATTCACATGACTAGCTGCACCTCTCACGACTCTTACACGTAAAAAGAGGAAGTACGAGTGAACTGATGAGTGCGGAAGGAGTTTCCGAGAGTTGAAGAAATGACTAACAAGCGCGCCAATCCTTACACTTCCAACTGAAGGGGAAATGTCTGTGATTTACAGTGACACTTCAAAAATGGGATTAGGAGCTGTCCTAATACAAGGCGATAAGGTGATTGCCTATGCCTCACGTCAATTAAAGGATCACGAGAGAAATTATCCCACACACGATCTAGAACTTACCGTAGTAATATTCGCACTTAAGATTTGGCGACACTATTTATATGGAGCTCAATGTCGGATCTTCACTGACCATCAGAGTTTAAAATACTTCTTTACATAGAAGGAGTTAAATATAAGGCAAAGGAGATGGTTGGAGTTGGTAAAGGATTATGATTGCGAGATCCTCTACCATCCCGAAAAAGCCAATCGTGTTGCGGATGCATCAAGTAGAAAATCTGCTATTTCGCAACAACTACCAATAGAGAACCTGCCAAGACCATTGCAACAAGAGGTCAATGCATTGAACTTGGAGCTGATATCTGGAAAATTGGCTGCACTTCAATTAGAGTCATCATTATTTGAGGACATTAGAGAGGCTCAAAAACGAGATCCAAATCTAGCAAGTCCTTAGGAAGGAGTGTCCAAGGATGGATTGATCCTATATCAGGGAAGAATTCATGTTCCCGATGATGAAGGATTAAGAAGGTGGATTATGACAGAAGCCTATGAAATGCCATATTCAGTGCATCTCGGAGCCAGTAAGATGTACCAAGATTTGAAATTGCAATTCTGATGGAAAGGGATGAAGAATGACAGTGCAGAATTCGTGAGCAGATGCATGATGTGTCAAAGAGTTAAGGCCAAACACCGACATCCAAGCAGAAAATTAAAGCCGTTAGAAATTCCTGAATGGAAATGAGAACATATTACGATAGACTTTGTGGTAAGTTTATCGAAAACCCGAGAAGGCTACAATGCCATTTGGGTTATTGTCGATAGATTAACAAAAATGACAAGGTTCATAGTAGTGAAAATGACTTTTTCACTGGAAAAACTGGTGAATCTTTATGTAACCCATATCATTAGGTTACATGGTATTCCTAAGTCCATTGTATTGGATCGTGATGCACGATTCACTTTGAATTTCTGGAAGTGCATACAAAAAGCTATGGGAACGGAATTACGTCTGAGTACGGCTTTTCATCCGCAAACGGACATGCAATCTGAACGGATGATCCAAACGTTAGAAGACATGCTTCACGCGTGTACAATAGATTTCCCGACAAACTAGAACGAAAAACTTCCATTAGAAGAGTTTTCATACAATAATAGCTACCAAGCTTCCATAGGTATGGCACCATATGAAGCTTTATATGGAAGGAAGTGTAGATCATCTGTCCACCAGTATGATCTACAAGAAAAGCAGCTTGCACAAAATAGATTTTGTGCAAGAAACAACTGATGTAGTTGCCAAAATACAGCAACAAATAAGGTTTGCGTAGAGTCGGCAGAAGAGCTATGCGGATAAACGATGAAGATCCCTAGAGTTTAACAAAGGGGATTTCATATTCCTAAGAGTTTCGCCAATGAAAGGAATAATGCGTTTTGGTGAGAAAGGTAAATTGAGTCCAAGGTATATTGGATCATTTGAAATTATCAAACGCATTGGGAAGGTTGCCTATAAGTTGGCATTACCTTCAGAGATGTCGACAATGTATAACGTGTTCCATGTATTCATGTTGTAAAAGTACATATCGGATCCATCTCATGTACTAAAACATGAACCGATCCAGATTTAGGAAGATCTAACGTATAAAGAGAGGCCTATACAAATTCTGGCACGAGAGGAAAGAGTACTAAGGAACAAGACAATCCCATTAGTCAAAGTTTAGTGGAAAAATCACAATGTCGAAGAGCCTACATGAGAGCGCAAGGATGAAATTAAAGAATTGTACCCTCACTTGTTCTAAATTTTCGAGGATGAAAATTTTATAAGGAAGGGTGAATGTGATAACCGGAAATTTTGAGATTCTTGGATAAATTTAAAATTGTATATATATGACAATTTTGATGTATAAAATATGAAATAGTTATGTTTTAATATTGTTAAGAATACAATAAAAATGTTCTAACAGTGTTAAAGAGTGTAAGTTCGGAGATGAAAAATCTTCCCAAACAGAAACAGGTGAAAAGGCCCTAAAACGGAGCCAAAAACCCTAGAGAATGCACCGAAATACACTAAAAGACAAAATTTTACGGTAATGAATTTTGGTCAAACAGAAGCAAAATAAGGCAAACCGATCACATTGGAGGCGTCAGAAACCCGCCTATGCGATTTCGGTAGATTTCTGTTCGGTTTGACTTTTGGTCAAACTTTGACCACGAATTAATATATATGAATTAATTGGATAATGTCATTATGACATCAAAAATATGATGTATTAAATGATTAATTAAGGCTTAAAAAGGTGATAGATAGCATTAATGGTGTAGATTAATGCAAAGTTTGAATCAAGGGCTAGGATTTAGCCAAAATGGCGTGACAAAAAAATTTGGCAAAAATGGAAAATTAGGGTTGGCAAAAGGGCAAGAAAAATCAGCAAAAAATTTGCTTTTTGGTCCCTAAAAGTTTGCTAAAAAGTCCCTAAATAATTTTCAAATTGTTAGGAAAAATTGCAAGTTGGTCCTCCACTATTTGCCTATAAATAGAAGTGAGAAATTCACTTGAAAAATTAGAGAAAACCAGCCAAATTTCTGCCCATTTGTGGTCGTGCACTCCTACCCCATTCCAAACCAAATTTTAACAAAAAATTCTTCACCAAATTGGCTTCCAAACGTAGACCAAGCATCAAAAAATCAAGTTGATAAGGTGAGCCACTATTTTGAAGCATTTCGTAGTGTTTTTCTTCAAGAAATCTGTGGCATGTTTGGGTTAAAAATTTGATGATTTGTTTTGGTGTTGATGTTGATTTGGTGATGTAGTAATTAAAGCATGTTTTAGAAACTTGAAACAAGCAAAATTGATGCATGTTTCCTATGAAAATCTATGGGAAATATGTTGGATAATATGGAAATTTTTGTGATGAAAATTGATAAAGAAATGTTGATAAAGGACCTTAAGAATAAGAAAGTTTTTCCTATGGTTTTGGACATGAAAATCGTGGCATAAAAGGCAAGGTTGGAATGAAATTTTCTTAGCTTTTTGATGTTGAAATGTGCATTAGAAACCCTAAGATTCATATGTAAGGAATGAGTTTTATGATAAAAAAATTTGGTGTTGAAAACCGTGGCCATGATTGAAGAAAAATGGTGAATTGATATGTTGAATAGAATGATAGTTAATGTGGAAAAGTTTTACGTAAAATTTGGTAACTTTGCATAAAATAGGCCTTTGGTATAGTACGTGGTAGGTACTAAGGGTCTGAGGCGTACTTAACACCGGGAAAACATAAAATTTAAGCGGAAATACTGCCAAAATGTTTAAAACGGCATAAAGGGCATTTCAGGAAACGAGGGGTAAAAATATAGACTCAAAAATAAAAACCAAGACCCCTCGGTAGGTTAGATTTGATAATGGGAGACAAAAACCCAAGAGGAATAGTAAAACGACCCTCTAAAGTTCTAAAATGCCGAGAACGGGAAAAATTTACGTTAGGGGTATTTTAGGAAATGAGGGCGGAAATTTATAGACAGGATGAAAAACCCGAGCCCCTCAGGAACTAAGACTTAGGAACGAAATATTAAACATTTTAAGAGTAGTGAAATACCCATTTGAGGCTTCGTAACACTAGAAAAACGAGGAATGACCCTAGGTGTTGGAATAGTAACTCCAAGGGTCGGGTGAGGAATAGTTACCGATTTTGCAGCAAATAATACTATAAAATATATCGAAGCCTAAGGAATATTATTTTATAATATTTGGGCTTAGAAAATCCCAGAAAAATGGTAGAACGAAAATGTTACGGTCCCAAGAACCGTCAGGGGTAAAATGGTCATTTTGATCAAAAATTTTCGAAAGGCTTGGAAAGTACCGTTAAGGACCTAGAATGCTTTAAATAAGATTCTAGAGGCCATCACTAAGATTTTAATGTTAAAATCTAAAATTTATAAAGTACACGGGCATGTACTTTGGAACACGGGCGTGTAGTAGAAACCTGAGAGGTATACAGGCTTGGACACAGGTGCGTATCAAGCCGTGTATCCTATGCTGTAGATTCAAAATCGATAAAAGCACATCAAAACAGCATAGCGGAACAATAAAATTTTTTTAAGATCGTTAAATATCTCGTGATGCCATATATAATAAATTAACAATAATAAAACTCATACCTCAAGAGGACGCCAACTGTAGGAGGAGAATGACTGGAGGACTTCAACCAACTAACCTTCTCTACTATTCTCCAATTCCCGGATGGCAGAGTGTGTGGGCACTCAGTTCCTCGACTGGTATACTAGCACTGCTAGTCTTCTTCCGACCATCCAGATCTCTAAAGAACTTATTGTCACGGTGAGTTATGCAACAATAAGCTTGCTCACCTGAGAGTCTGTGGTCTAAGAGAACTGGAGTGGCAGGACCTCTATTTATAGACTTGCATGAGGTGATCCTCTGAATTCGAATTAGATTAGAAGAAGATTTTCTCCCTTATCCACACATAAAATCTGAATTTTTCAAGGCCTTAGCCACTAAAAAGAATTCGGCCACCTTTAGGATCTTACATTCAAAATTCAAACAGGATTTTAACTTGAATTTTATCTCACCATTATCCACAAGAAAAATCCAAAAATTCACTAGGATTTATCCACAAAATTTTTGGCCATAATGTGATGGAATGAATCAAAATTCAAATAGGATTTTCTTACTTGAATTTTGTCTCATCCTCATCCATAAAAAAAAAAAATCTCCTTGAGATTATCCTCAAACTTTCGGCTAATTGAGGGAGGAGAAAATCCAAATTCAATTGGGATTGAAACTTGAATTTGTCCCTCCATCCTTATCCATAAAAATCAAAAATATCTAGGAGGATTTTCCTCAACAATTTTCGACCAAGTTAGTTAGGATTGGGATTCAAAATTCAAGTAGGATTCAAACAAGATTTTCCTCACCATAATCCAACTTAAATTCGAATTCTAACCTTGTGGAATTATCTACAAAGAATTCGAATTCCACTTGGACTGTGATTCAAAATTTGAATTTCAAATTTCAAAATTCAAAATTCAAATTCAAAATTTAAATTTTAAATTTCAAATTTCAAATTCAAATTTCAAATTCGAATTTCAAATTTAAATTTCAAATTCAAATTTCAAATTCAAATTTCAAATTTCAAAATTCAAATTTCAAATTTCAAATTCCACAAAAAGTTGTATTTCAAATTTTGTTCTCATGGATAATTTTCTACAACTCCAATCCAATCTCAAATAAAATCATGACAATTTTATTTGGAGTTCGAATAATTGTGTACTCTATTATCCAAAACAAAATCTAAATTCAACCGAAGAGAATCTTGTTCACCATCCTAATCCTATGTCAACACCATCCATGTATAATCAACCAGCCAATAAGCATACACAAATCAATTTGTCAACCATTAAAGAATTATGTGGAGCTAGTAGAGAGACCAATTGGACATATATAATCGGGCCCCCGTGAATCCATATGATCATCATTCTGTACCGAACAACTCAATCATATGATCACTAATTTCAGAGTTACATCACTATAAACCTGAAACTGAACTCCCAATCATATACCGTATTACAAAAGCCTGTGATAAGCTAATGTCCAATGACCTTATCATGTATGCAGAACCCTCATATGATATCCATGATCAGGCTTAGGTCAAAGTCCGTTTAATCCCACTGATCAGGCTATCTTAAAGTTCCATTATACTATCGAATAAGAAAATGATTATTCACCATATGTAAATAAGAAGTCATCTGTCCAGCAGACGACCCAAGGCCTTGTCATTTTCACATCCACTATAATGCTTTTAAGAAGATACCTTTAACTCCTTAGAGCTATGATTTCGATGTCTGTAAACAAACCCTTCATCGTATACAAGTCATGCACCCAACGAACCAGTTTATAAGCTTACTACCTCTGAGACGCTTTAGCCATTGGAACATCAAAGTACACAAGTCATATACATGAAGTAGTTCATTTACTCAGGATTAAGGTTATTGCATAATGAACGTCAAAAGCAGATTGATCCACTCATAGCCGACTACATAATTCAATCACGCTTTAGTCCCGGTCTAATATGTCACCACCAAATAACATATTTATGTCTCTACTGTTAGGAAATGCCCTAAGCATTAGAGACATATTGATGTATTTATTTTGAACTGGATAATAAAATTATATATAGAGGTTATTCATTACATTGCTATCTATCCTCATTTTATTTACATGTTAAAGTAAATGTAAGCAAATATGGCTCCCTGACTGCTTGTGTTAAACTGTTAGAACGTTACATGCAATGGACTTTTGTATGCGAGAAGACAATGTTCTAAAGTTAGCGGTCTAAACTATGGTCTGTAGTCTATGGGGTTAGACCGAGCATCTAACTCATGTTAAGACTATTATGTTGTCTAAAGCCTTGGAGGGGACGGTTTGTCTTGACAGTTTGGAGCTGGACTCCCAAGTAGAGACATAGATATGTTGCTTTGTGGTGACATATTAGACCGGGACTAAAGCGTGATTGATCTACAAAGTCCACTTTGAGTAGATCAATCTGCTTTTGACGTTCATTGTGCAGTAACCTTGATCCTGAGTAAAAAGACAGCTTCATGTATATGACTTGTGTCATTTGATATTCCAATGGCTAAAGCGTCTCAGAGGTAGTAAGCTTATAGACCGGTTCGTTGGGTGCATGACTTGTATACGATGAAGGGTTCGTTTATAGATATCAGAATCATAGCTCTAATGAGCAGTTAAGGGTATCCTCTTAAAGGCATTATACTGAATGTGAAAATGGACAAGGCCTTGGGTCGTCTGCTGGGCGATTGACTTCTTATTCATATATGGTGAATAATCATTTTCTTTATTCGGTAGTATAATTGAACTTTAAGATAGCCTGATCAGTAGGATTAAACGGACTTTGGCCTAAGGCTGATCATGGATATCATATGAGGGTTCTGCATACATGACAAGGTCATTGGACGATAGCTTGTCACAGGCTTACGTAATACGGTATATAATTGGGAGTTTAGTTTCAGGTATATAGTGGTGTGACTCTGAAATTAGTGATCATATGATTGAGTTATTCGGTAAAAGAATGATGATCATATGGATTTGCGGGAGCCCGATTATATATGTCCAATCAGTCCCTCTACTAGCTCCACATAATTCCTGAACGTTTGGCAAATTGATTTGTGTATGTTATTGGTTAGTTTATTATGCATGGATGGTGATGACACAGGATTAGGATGGCAGACAAGATTCTCTCCGATTGGATTCAGATTTTGTTTTGGATAATAGAGTACACAATTATTCGAACTCCAAATAAAATTGCCATGATTTTATTTGAGATTGGATTGGAGTTGTAGAAAATTATCCATGGGAACAAGAGTTTGAAATATAACTGTTTTGTGGATTTTGAAATTTGAATTTTGAAATTTGAATTTTGAATTTGAAATTTGAATTTGAAATTTGAATTTGAAATTTAAATTTGAAATTTGAAATTTGAAATTTGAACTTGAAATTCGAATTTGAAATTTGAAATTCAAATTTTGAATCACAGTCCAAGAGGGATTCGAATTTGTTGTGGTAAATCTACAAGGTTTGAAATTCGAATTTGAGTTGGATATGGAGAGGATAATCTTGTTAGAATCCTACTTAAATTTTGAATCCAAATTCTAACTAATGATTGACGAAATTTGGAGGATTATCCGCAATGGATTTTCAATTTTTGTGGATAAGGTTCAAAGAAAAAATTCAAGTTTCAATCCCAGTTGAATATGGATTCTCTCCTCCCAGAAAAGTGGCCGAAATTTGGAGTATATCTCCTCAGGAAAATTCGGTTATTTTGGATAAGGATGAGATAAGATTCAAACTTGAAAATCCTAGTGGAATTTTGATTCTCCCTTATCCTAAAAGTGGCCGAAATTTTGAGGAGATTTTCTCCTTGGAATTTTTGGATTTTTTGGTTGAAAAAGGAAGATAAAATTCTAGTTAAAATCTTGTTTAGATTTGGATTGGATTTATCCTAAAGTGGCCGAATTTTATTGTTGGGATTTTCCCTTGGAAAATTCAAATTTTGTGCTTGTGGATAAGGGAGAATATCTTCTCCTAATCCAATTTGAACTCAGAGAATCACCTCATGCAGGTCTATAAATAGAGGTCCTACCACTCCAGTTCTCTTAGACCACAGACTCTCAGGTGAGCAGGCTTATTGTTGCACAGCCCACCATGATAATAAGTTCTTTAGAGATCTGGGTGGTCGAAAGAAGACTAGCAGTGCTAGCATATCGATCGAGGTTCAGAGTGCCCACACACTCAGCCATTCGAGAATTGGAGAATAGTAGAGAAGGCTAGTTGGTTGAAGCCCTTCGGTCATTCTCCTCCTGCAAGATTAGCGTCCTTGAGGTATGAGTTTTAATTGTTGTTAGTTTATTGTATACGGCATCATGAGATATTTAACAATCTAAAAATTTTTATTGTTCCGTTGCGCCACTCTGATACGTTTTTACCGATTTATTATCCTACAATTGGTATCAGAGCCATCTCATGACTATGCCATGTATATAAATTAGATAATTACTTAGTCTTTTTTATTTATGTATGAATTTGATTATGTATGGATTTGATATTTAGAGAGTGGCATTCTAGGGTTCCTTTATGTTATTATCATGTATTATGTATAAAGAATGTGGTTATTTTAATTTTTTGAATTATTATAAGCATGCTTGTTTATGCCGGTTATGGTTCCTTAGAATTTAGAAAAATTGTATCTAGGAATTTTTTATGTAACCATGGGAGCAGTTTATTAACACTGTAATTTTCCCATGGATTTTATTTTTGTCTCTTAGAATTATTATGATTAGAATTTTGTACACCAGAAACGGTTTAGGATTTTTATGTAATTATTCTTGGAGGAGGTTGAAGATTGAAGACCGTAATTTATTTTTCCCAAAAGTTAAATTTAATTTAAAGGATGAAATTTTGATTGTGTGGAAAGTTTCAATTTAATTGGGATTCAAATTGATTTTTGGAGATCCTAATAGGTAAATTAGAATATGGCACGAAAATCGAGACACGACCCCTTGGGATAGGCCGACGGGCCTTGGTAGGGCTGCAGCCCCTGCCCTCGGGCAGGATGGGGCTGTGGCAGCCCCTGTGCAGGCCATAACCACCCACGGCCGTAGGCTTGGCCTGCAGCCGAGGGTGGCCGTGGCCTACCCAAGGCTGGCCGCAGCCTGGGCATGCAGCCTATGGCTGCAGGCGCTGCCTGCAACCTGCCAGCTGCTGCATCCAGCCTGGGCGTGCAGCCTGGCACTGCAGGCTTGGCTTGCAGCCTGGCAAGGCTGCACATGGGCGGCCGTGTGCTGCCAACCCCCCCGGGGCTGGTGGCTGCCCACGGTGGCTACCGCCTCCGGGGGCGGTGGTGCGACTGTTCAAAAATCGAAAAATTTTGACTTTTAAATTTGAGATTTAATTTTAAATCATGTTTTAAAATATGTAATTAAAAATTGAAATTTTTTGAAATTACATATTATTACACATGATGTTTAAAATTGTTTAAAATTTGAATTTGAAATTTAAATTTGAAATTCGAATTTGGAATTTGAATTTGAAATTTAAATTTTTGGAGATTTAAATTTTAAATGATTCTTGGGATGAGAAATAAATGGAGAGGCTACATAAAGATGGATACAAGAAGATGGAACAAAATTCAAGACCCAAAGAATGCTTTGGATGAAATTTTGTAATCTTAATTTTCTTTGTTCTAGGATGGAACCATGGCTTGGTTATTCTGTCAATTATTTTTTCTGTGATATGTCATAGATGTATAAATATGAATTGATGGATATTTTGTATGCATATTTGATAACATGTCACATAGGATAGGTGAGTGCCGCTCATACTATATTGATCATACATATTTGTCAAAACTTGCATGTTTTTCAAAATATTGAGTGGGAGAGGGTTTCAAACAAAACCCACGGCCTCCATTGTTGATCCATATGTGAAAGCATGGTAACGCCTCGCGTCAGTTCTGCCCTGACCACACCCCTCGGTAGGTGTTTACAGCCGCCGGTATACTAGATTAGATCTCCTATGTGGAAAATGTGTTCGGGTACGATCCTATTCATGACCACCCCTCGGTGGCTTGGTAGGACGTGGATCGGGCTACGTGAACAATGGTTATACACTCAAGACTCGTTTAGTTATTAACCTTCCCTAGAAGCTCTGTTAACTAAACTGGTGGCCAAATAAGCAGTTATTAATATATGTCTTAACCGTGGAGGATTTAAGGCAACATATATTAATTGGACGGGGTCCATGTTCTGGCTATTTGTTTTCATGACCACCCCTTGGTGGCTTGGGACAATAGGTGCTGAGAATTACCGTTGCAATGCTACATATTGTTTTTTTCAAGTTTCATGTAGGAACATACTTGTATGTTTTATTTGCTAAATTATTTGTATATTTGCTTGGGCTTTGTAATGATGTCTAGTATAATTTTATTTCAGTTCAAAATGTCACCGACACCCCTCATTTCGATACTTACTGAAAATAAGCTGAATGGCGATAATTATAAAGATTGAAAAAGAAATCTATTAATAGTTCTCAACTACGAGAGACACAAGTTCGTGCTGAATGAACCATGCCCACCTAGGCCCAAACCTGACACACCACTTGAGGAGGTCCCGAGTGCCTATAATCGTTGGAGAGAATCCAATGAGATAGCTCGATGCTACATCCTTGCTAGCATGACGAGTGCTTTACAAAAGCAGCATGAGACTTATCAAGTGCTGGGGAGATCATAGAAAATCTGGAGGACATGTTCGGAGGCCAAGAAAAATTGGCTCGACTGTAATAACCGGGAAATTTTACTGTTCTCGGAATATTGTAAATTGCATGTACATGATGAATTTCATGTTTAAAATGTAAAATGTATGATTAATATTGTGTAGAATGAGATAAAATGTTCTAACGATATTACAGATTAAGAATTCGGTGATGTAAAAGCATGCCGAATTGAGCTAGGGAAAAACAGTGAACTGTAAACCCTAGTACGTGACTCAGGGTAAGCTGAGTGCACAAAAAGATAAAATACTGATAGTAGTGATTTTAGACGTGAGTGCATGTGTATGTGTTGCACATAGTATTGAGAAGTTGGTCTAGATGACCTCTTCTTAACCTAAAACTGATATATTTAGATTCAGCATGCTCAAATTAGTCAATTGAGCATGAAAAGTAATATTTGATCCGGATGTACGCAGTATCAAGAAATTGGTCAAGATGACATTTTCTTAATATAAAACTGATATATTTGGAATTAGAATGCTCTAATTAGTCAATTAAGCACAAAACAGAAATTTTGATCAGGAAATATACAGTATCGAAAACTGGCCGAGATGACCTCGGATGACGACGAAACTGATATATTTGGATTCAGGACGTCCAAATTAGTCAGGATAGCCTATCAGAATGCTCAAATTAGTTACTTGAGCACAAAGGTAATTTTTGACGGGGAATTTGCAGTACCGGAAACTGGTCGAAACGATCTCGGATGAAAACGAAACTGATATATTTAGGTTCAGCACGCCCAAATTAGTCAGCATAGCTGATGTTGAAAATTTGGACAAAAAGGGTATAAAAGGCCGAAATTGCAGAACAAGCCACATAATTTTCATTTTCTAGATTTTCTCCCCCACATATACACCGTTGGTGAACAGTAACCGACCACCAAAAACGGTGTCCGTTTCTGACACCGCCGGTCTCGTTGGAAAGCTCTCGATGAGTTGAGTCCAACGGTGTGTTGAATCGACGGAACCGACACTGGAGAACGCCGCACGTGCTACCCGAAGCCGCCGGTGGTCGAAAAATTCAAACGGCCGTATCTCCGCCGCTTGACCTCCGATCGACACGATTCTGGTCCTAAAAGATTCGTGGTGAAGAGGAGAACAAAACCCACAGCTCATTTCACCTCAACAGTCGCCGGATTGCACCGCCGAACATCGTGTCGTCACCGCCGTGAAGTAGCCGTGAAACTCGTCGTTTCCAGTCGAGTCGAGGGACACCGTGGGTGTCAAAATGATCAGAGTTCAATGGGAAGCAAAAGCCCTCAAACAATTTCAGGCAACAACCCCGGCACGGCGGAGATTGAATGCCGCTGCCGTGGGTCGACTTTTCGAGGCTGATTGTCGACGATTGGAGCCTCCAATGGTGAAATTGACACCACCAATGGACTCCTCTCGTTGAGATCTTCAAGGTGGGCACCTCCGTTGCTCGCGCCGCCGCCGTTCGCCGACGGTCAACGCCGGAGTCAACGCCGGTCAACACGGTCAATGCCGGTCAACGGTGACCCTGGGGGCGGAAAATTGAAGAATGGCCCGTTGGCCTATTTTCGACGTTCTGGACACATCCACGGTATCAGAATTGCCAACTGAGGTTCTGAATATAAAGAACGGAGACAAAAAGTTTGTGCAGTGGAGACCGAACAGTTCGTCCGATCACCAACGGGACGATTTCGGTAGCGATTTTGTTTCCCTTCATTCCTTATTTATGTATTGGAATGATTTATATGTAATTTGTATTCAAATTGTAAAAAGAAAAGAAATAGAAAAGAGTAAAATGAATGAAATGTCAGAAAAAGAAAATGTATGGGAAATGTGAATATTTTTACGTAAAAAGTTGAGTTTTACGTAAAAATTAGGCGTCTGATATAGTACGTGGTAGAATAAAATAGGTTAGATGGTTTTGAGGCGTTTCCTAAATGCCGGAGACCTAGAAATTTAGCGGAAATGCTGTCGAAATTTTGAAAACGGCACTAAGGGCATTTCGGTGAAAAATGGAGGCAAATTGTGTTCGGTAATGGAAACCGAGCCCCTTCGATGAGTTAGGCTCGAAAAATGGGAAAATGAACCTTTGAGGAATAGTAAACCGTCCCTCCGAGGTTGTGAAATGTAAAGGAACGGAAAAATCGACGTCAAGGGTATTTTAGGAAACGAAAGGTAAATTTGAGGTCAGGATGAAAACCCGAGCCCATTCGGTGTCTAACGCTCGAGATTAGCATAACAAACGTTTCAGAAGTAGTGAAATACCCATTTAAGACTCCGAAACGTGAGAAAAACGAGAAACGACCCTAGGTGTCGGAATAGTACCACCTGAGGGTCAAATGACCAATAGTCGTCTATGGAACAACAATGGATACTGTAAAAGTGTGTAAAACCTTAAGAAATATTATTTTATGATATTTAGGCTTAGAAAATCCTGTTAAAAGTCACAATAAGCATATAACGGTCCCGAGACCCGTCAGGGGCAAAATGGTCATTTTGACCAAAAATTTCCGAAAGGCTCGGAAAGGACCGTGAATGCCTAAGGATAGTTAAAATGAAATTATAAAAGTTAAATTGGGTCTTAAACCAACAAAAAGTAGGTTTATGAAAAGAAATCAAATTAGAGGCAAAATGGTAATTTTGCCAAGAGTTAGTGTAAAAATGGAAAATGGGATTTTAGATTCCTAAGACCATTTACGGGAAATAAAATGTATAATTTTTACGTTTTACTAAATTTTGAATATGAAATGAAGATTTAGAATAACCGTGGTTATTCCGGTTATAGGAACCCGATCCAGACACGGCAAAGGAACGTCTGCGGAGCCGGGGAAGGAAATGCTAGCGAAAGTATCTGTAAGTTCGAACATTTAATTGACTGCAACATGAATAGACTATTATGTCTAAGTGTGATATGTGTAAGTTCCAGCATTCATTTGTCTGCTCATGAACATTCTGATGTTGTTCATTATATGAATGAATTGATCTGTTATGTCTAGGTTTATGTGCTATATGAATGTTTCATAGCGCGATGCTATGATAAATGTTTGGTAAGCTCAGATATTTACATGTCTGCAACATGAATTACTGTTTGATTGATTTAAGTACTTTTCGTACAAACTTGTAAAGTCCTACGGGCAATAGGGGTGTAGTTAAACTAACTCACCTAATGAAATGAGAAATTAAAAAGTGTATAAATAATACACTATGGAGAAGTGTTAGGGCACTATAGTATGGTTAATTAAAAACACACATAAAGAAATAAATGTAAAGACCTACGGGCAATAAGGGTTACACCGTGGGATGATTCATATGAATGTCGCCGGTGGGGAACTATAAGAAAGATGGTAATGAAACCACTAAGACGTACCGCCCCTCCAACATAGTGGTGGAGGTTTTTCTCAGATCCTACAAGGATATCAGGGCTGTGGAGGCCGATGTTCTAAGGTCGCTCCTTAGACCCTCCCAGTCAGCGCGCTAATAATCATCGGTACTGCCATAAACAGAGCTCTAAACTAGAAATCCAATAGAGAATAAACAATCAATAAAATGATAAAAATCATAATTGAGCATAACCGAAGCTTACGCTAGAATAATGTAAATTCGGTTAGGGTATGTGAATAGTTACCCGTTAGGGTAAAATGAATAGTAACCAGTTAGGGTAACTATTACTATTCATCGGTCAAAGGTCAAAATTACTATTCATGATAAATAGTACTATTCATAAAAAATTGAGTTTTGGTGTTTTTGAATCAATATGATTCTTATTATGTATGTTTGAACTTACTGAGCCTGTTAGCTCATCAGTTTGTTCATGTTGCAGGTGAGAAACCTATCCGGTAGATTTCTGGATGGTGGCAGGATGCGAGCGTGTCAAAGGGATAGGGAATCCACTATGGATATGGTCCTGCTACAAGTTTTCCACTGAGCGTTGAAAGAGGAGATTTGAATAAAGAAAAGACATGTATTGCAAAAAGATTTGAATTATATATTGTGTATAAACTATGTTTGAACTTTTAAAAGTGACAAACATAGTTCAGTTTAATTACGTTATGTTTACAAACATGAAAAAGTATTTTTAAAAAAATGATTCCAAATTTCACAAAGGGTTTAAAGGAAAGAAAAGAATTTAGGCGACCCGACGAAGTTCACGAGCTATTTCAGTCGGCTAAGGAGCTTGATTGTAATAGTTTCGGTGGACCGAGGTCGGGGGCGCCACATCGACAGTCTGCTATCACCAGTATTATGAACTCTAAGCAAAAGGCTGGTACTCCCGTGAAGGACCATATGATCACTCTAATGGGATTCTTCGCTGAGGCTACCGAGAATGGTGCTGAGTTGGATTACAACACCCAGATCGAGATGATGTTCAAAACTCTATCTAAAGATTTTATGGGGTTTAAGGCCGCATACAATCTGGCGATAAAGGAGTTAGGACTAACCGAGCTCATGAAGCAACTACAGGCTTATGAGCGGATGATCAGGGATAAGGATGCGGTCTGACCAAAAGGAGAGGCCAATTTGGCGGAATCTTCCAATCCCTCACAGAAGAGGAAGAGGCCAAATAAGAAGCAAGTGGTTTCTAGTTCTTCTAATCCTACTGTCTCGGACGGGAAGAAGAATAAGAAGAACAAGAAGCCCAAGGACCCTAAAAAGTCCAAATGCTTATATTGTGGGAACGTAGGTCACTTTAAGAAGGCTTGCCGGGAATTCCTAGCCGCCAAGGGCAAGGAAGGTAAGGAACTTCATTTCTTAGAAGCGTGTTTGGTGGAAGAATCGAAAGACACTTAGGTCATTGATTCAGGCGCCACTAATCATGTTTGTGTTTCTATGCAGGGGTTCGTGGAAACGAGAAGTCTACATGATAGGAGCCTCTCGTTGCGGACTGGAGATGGTAGCTTTGTGGTGGCTGAGGCAGTGGGAGATGTTTACCTTTACTTTGATCAATTTAGGTTTATTTTATTGAAAGACTATTTTTATGTTCCTAATTTTAGGAGGAACCTTATATCGGTAGCTTGTTTAATAAAGGATTCTTATTCAGTTTCTTTCAGTAAAAGAGTTGATATTCGTAGAAATAAGACTTTTATCTGTTCTGGATGGATGGATGGAAACCTATATTTGATCAAACCAAAGATGTACTCACTGCTTGACACTGAATTAATTGATAACTTTAAAAGGTTGAAAGTTTCTCACTCTAACAAGGCGTATCTTTGGCATTTAAGATTTGGTCATATTAATCAGGATAGGATTCAAAGATTGGTAAAAGACGGTCCTCTGGAATCTCTGGAGGAGGTACGTCTTCCCCAATGTGAGTCTTGTCTAGAGGGTAAAATGACTAAGAGGTCTTTTGGAGCTAAGGGTACAAGGGCTCAGGAGCTCTTAGAAATAGTGCACACTGACGTATGTGGCCCCATGAACGTCACAGCATGAGGAGGGTTCGAGTATTATGTCTCTTTCATAGATGATTACTTAAGGTATGGATATGTGTATCTGATGCACCGCAAGAGCGAAACCTTTGACAAGTTCAAAGAGTATCGTGCGGAAGTGGAAAAGCAATTGGATAAATCCATAAAGACACTTCGATCTGATCGAGGTGGCGAATACCTCTCCGATGAATTTCTAGGACATCTTGTAGAGAATGGGATATTGTCCCAATTGACTGCACCTGGTACTCCACAACAGAATGGTGTAGCCGAAAGGAGAAACAGGACCTTGTTGGATATGGTACGGTCCATGATGAGTTATTCAACGCTGCCATTATCATTTTGAGGATATGCTTTACAAACGGCATGCTATATTCTTAACTAGGCTCCAAGCAAATCAATTCCCAGAACTCCGTATGAATTGTGGCGTGGTAGGAAGCCTTCCCTTGGACATATGAGAATATGGGGCTGCCCGGCGCATGTACTGGATGGGGATGTGAAAAAGTTGGAACCAAGATCAGAATTGTACATATTTGTAGGGTATCCAAAAGGAACTAAAGGAGGTCTGTTCTATAACCCAAAGGAACACAAAGTCATTGTCTCAACCCATGTGACATTCTTGGAGGAAAGTCACATGAATGACTTTAAGCCTCGAAGCAAAGTAGTGCTAGAGGAGTTATCGGGTGAAAGAACTACTCCACAGATTTCGGTCTTGGACACAAGTCTGAGTTTCGGTGAAGGACCTGCAGACGATCAACAATTTAGGGTGCCTCGTCGTAGTGGGAGGGTTTCGAAGAAACCTAATTTCTTCATGTATGATGCTGAGGTATACCAGGCCGAGGCTCATGAGCATGAGGATAATCCGGTCACCTATGATGAAGCTATAAATGATGTTGATTCTAAATCTTGGAAACAGGCTATGAACAATGAGATGGATTCTATGAAATCCAACTCTGTTTGGGAACTTGTAGACTTGCCGGATGGGATAAAACCCATTAGATGCAAATGGGTCTACAAAAGAAAGAAGGATGCGGAAGGGAGAGTGGAAACTTTCAAAGCTAGACTGGTTGCAAAGGGGTACACGCAAAAGGCTGGAATCGATTACGATGAAACCTTTTCGCCTGTTGTTATGCTGAAGTCTATCCGTATTCTTCTGTCCATTGCTGCGGCTCTCGATTACGAGATCTGGCAAATGGATGTCATGACGGCATTCTTGAATGGCCATCTTAAAGAGTGTATCTATATGATCAGCCCGAAGGGTTCGTAGCGAAAGGCCTAGAAAGGAAAGTCTGCAAGTTGCTTAGATCCATTTATGGACTAAAGCAAGCATCCCGCTTATGGAACCATAGGTTTGATCAAGCGATTAAGACATTTGATTTTGAGCAGAACGTTGATGAACTTTGTGTTTATAAACGTATTAAAGATGGAAAAGTGGTCTTTCTGATACTCTATGTCGATGATATACTACTCATTGGGAATGATGTAGGGAACTTATCATCGGTCAAGTTTTGGTTACACCAACAGTTTGACATGAAGGACTTGGAAGAAACTAATTATGTTCTAGGCATTCGTCTCTTCAGAGATCGAAAGAACAAGATGATAGCATTATCCCAAGCTTCATACATAGATAACATAATTGACAAATATGTAATTCAAGAGGCAAAGAAAGGTTCACAACCTTCTATTGCCGGTCTAACTCTTTCACTGGATGACTGTCCCAAGACATCGAAAGAAAGAGAGCGTATGAGTAAGGTTCCTTATACATCCGCTATGGGTAGCCTTATATACGCTATGCTTTGCACTCGCCCGGATATATGTTTTGCAGTAGGTATGGTGAGTCGATATCAAGCAAATCCTGGAACCAAGCACTAGCAAGTAGTAAAGCATATACTCAAGTATCTTAAGAGTACGAAGGATTATATGCTAGTGTATTCTGGAGGGGACCTAACACCCATAGGATACACAGACTCAGTCTTCCAGACTTGCGAGGATTTGAGGAAGTTGACATTAGAGGGCATATGGAGATAGGATAAGTAGATGTATATAAGATCGCGTCCGAGGACAACATTGCCGATCCCTCTACTAAGACTTTGGTGGCTAGAAGCTTTGAGAGGCACGTAGAGGCGATGGGGATGCATAACATGGCACATCTGCTGGCTTAGGGCAAGTGGGAGATTGTTAGGAAATGCCCTAAGCATTAGAGACATATTGATGTATTTATTTTGAACTGGATAATAAAATTATATATAGAGGTTATTCATTACATTGCTATCTGTCCTCATTTTATTTACATGTTAAAGTAAATGTAAGCAAATATGGCTCCCTGACTGCTTGTGTTAAACTGTTAGAATGTTGCATGCAATGGACTTTTGTATGCGAGAAGACAATGTTCTAAAGTTAGCGGTCTAAACTATGGTCTGTAGTCTATGGGGTTAGACCGAGCATCTAACTCATGTTAAGAGTATTATGTTGTCTAAAGCCTTGGAGGGGACGGTTTGTCTTGATTGTCTAGAGCTGGACTCCCAAGTAGAGACATAGATATGTTGCTTTGTGGTGACATATTAGACCGGGACTAAAGCGTGATTGATCTACAAAGTCCGCTTTGAGTGGATCGATATGCTTTTGACGTTCATTGTGCAGTAACCTTAATCCTGAGTAAAAGGACAGCTTCATGTATATGACTTGTGTACTTTGATGTTCCAATGGCTAAAGCGTCTCAGAGGTAGTAAGCTTATAGATCAGTTCGTTGGGTGCATGACTTGTATACGATGAAGGGTTCGTTTACAGATATCAAAATCATAGCTCTAATGAGGAGTTAAGGGTATCCTCTTAAAGGCATTATACTGAATGTGAAAATGGATAAGGCCTTGGGTCGTCTGCTGGGCGGATGACTTCTTATTCACATATGGTGAATAATCATTTTCTTTATTCGGTAGTATAATTGAACTTTAAGATTGCCTGATTAGTAGAATTAAACGGACTTTGGCCTAAGGTTGATTATGGATATCATATGAGTGTTCTGCATACATGACAAGGTCATTGGACGATAGCTTGTCACAGGCTTACGTAATACGGTATATAATTAGGAGTTCAGTTTCAGGTTTATAGTGGTATAACTCTGAAATTAGTGATCATATGATTGAGTTGTTCGGTAAAAGAATGATGATCATATGGATTTGCGGGAGCCCGATTATATATGTCCAATCAGCCCCTCTACTAGCTCCACATAATTCCTTAACGTTTGGCAAATTGATTTGTATATGCTATTGGCTAGTTTATTATGCATGGATGGTGATGACACAGGATTAGGATGGTAGACAAGATTCTCTCCGATTGGATTCAGATTTTGTTTTGGATAATAGAGTACACAATTATTCGAACTCCAAATAAAGTTGCCATGATTTTATTTGAGATTGGATTGGAGTTGTAGAAAATTATCCATGGGAACAAGAGTTTGAAATACAACTGTTTTGTGGATTTTGAAATTTGAAATTTGAATTTTGAATTTTGAAATTAGAAATTTGAAATTTGAATTTGAAATTTGAATTTAAAATTTGAATTTGAAATTCGAATTTGAAATTTGAATTTGAAATTCAAATTTTGAATCACAGTCCAAGAGGGATTCGAATTTATTGTGGTAAATCCACAAGGTTTGAAATTCGAATTTGAGTTGGATATGGAGAGGATAATCTTGTTAGAATCCTACTTGAATTTTGAATCCAAATCCTAACTAATGATGGATGAAATTTTTCAGGATTATCCTCAATGGATTTTCGGTTTTTGTGGAAAAGGTTCAAAGAAAAATTCAAATTTCAATCCCAGTTGAATTTGGATTCTCTATTCCCAGAAAAGTAGCCGAAATTTAGAGTATATCTCCTTAGGAAAATTCGGTTATTTTGGATAAGGATGAGATAAGAATCAAGCTTGAAAATCCTAGTGGAATTTTCCCTTATCCTAAAAGTGACCGAAATTTTGAGGAGATTTTCTCCTTGGAACTTTTGGATTTTTTGGTTGAAAAAGGAAGATAAAATTCTAGTTAAAATCTTGTTTTGATTTGGATTGGATTTATCCTAAAGTGGCCGAATTTTATTGTTGGGATTTTCCCTTGGAAAATTCAGATTTTGTACTTGTGGATAAGGGAGAATATCTTCTCCTAATCCAATTCGAATTCAGAGAATCACCTCATGCAGGTCTATAAATAGAGGTCATGCCACTCCAGTTCTCTTAGACCACAGACTCTCAGGTGAGCAGGCTTATTGTTGCACAGCCCACCGCGACAATAAGTTCTTTATAGATCTGGGTGGTCGGAAGAAGACTAGCAGTGCTAGCATACCGATCGAGGTTCAGAGTGCCCACACACTCAGCCATTCGGGAATTGGAGAATAGTAGAGAAGGCTAGTTGGTTGAAGCCCTCCGGTCATTCTCCTCCTGCAAGATTAGCGTCCTTGAGGTATGAGTTTTAATTGTTGTTGGTTTATTGTATATGGCATCATGAGATATTTAATGATCTAAAAATTTTTATTGTTCCGCTGCACCACTCTGATACGTTTTTACCGATTTATTATCCTACAATTGGTATCAGAGTCATCTCATGACTATGACATGTATATAAATTAGACAATTACTTGGTCTTTTTTATTTATGTATGGATTTGATATTTAGAGAGTGGCATTCTAGGGTTCCTTTATGTTGTTATCATGTATTATGTATAAAGTATGTGGTTATTTTAATTTTTTGAATTATTATAAGCATGCTTGTTTATGCCGGTTATGGTTCCTTAGAATTTAGAAAAATTGTATCTAGGAATTTTTTATGTAACCATGGGAGCAGTTTATTAACATTGTAATTTTCCCATGGATTTTATTTTTTGTCTCTTAGAATTATTATGGTTGGAATTTTGTACACCGGAAACGATTTAGGATTTTATGTAATTATTCTTGGAGGAGATTAAAGATTAAGACCGTAATTTAACGATCTAAAAATTTTTATTGTTCCGCTGCGCCACTCTAATACGTTTTTACCGATTTATTATCCTACATCTACTTGGGAGTCTATGCTTCGGACAGTCAAGACAAACCGTCCCCACCATGGCTTTAGACAATATAATAGTCTTAACATGAGTTAGGTGCTCGGTCTAACCCCATAGGCTACAGACCTTAGTTTAGACCGCTTACTTTAGAACATTGTCTTCTTGCATACAAAAGTCCATTGCATACAACATTCTAACATTTTTAACACAAGCAGTCAGTGAGCCATATTTGCTTACATTTACTTTAACATGTAAATAGAATAAGGACAAACAGCAATGTAATGAATAACCTCTATATTATAATTTTATTATCTAGTTCAATACATAAAATGTCTCTAATGCTTAGGGTATTTCCTAACATAGATTGTGTAATGTGAGAACTCTATAAGCTTACTTTTACTAGTACTCTCTACTAATGTCGGCCACATATCATTTAGGATCCTTAGGACTTTTTTGATACATGATGAAGGGCTTTGGTTTAGGTTGGATATAGGATATTGATGTAGTTATAAACACCCATAAATACTAAAACTACTATTGGACTATTATGAATCATGTTATTCTCCCAATCTTTGAAATCAACTTTTATTTTCCCTTTTCATTTTTCATTCATCCCCCTTTATATATATATATATATAACATCCTACATTTTTTTTAGTTTTGTACGACAATTTTTTTTAATTTAACAAGGAATGTATTCAATCCTTTTTTTTTTTTCATACTTTCATTTTTTCACCTTCAAAATAACACATTTTTAAACATTATAATCCAAGTGTAATAACCGGGAAATTTTACTTTTCTCGGAATATTGTAAATTACATGTACATGATGAATTTCATGTTTAAAATGTAAAATGTATGATTAATATTGTGTAGAACGAGATAAAATATTCTCACGATATTACAAATTAAGAATTCGGTGATGTAAAAGCATGCTGAATTGAGCTAGGGAAAAACAATGAACAGTAAACCCTAGTAGGTAACTCAGGGTAAGCTGAGTGCACAAAAAGATAAAATACTGATAATAGTGATTTTAGACATGAGTGCGTGTGTGTGTTACACATAGTATTGAGAAGTTGGTCTAGACGACCTCTTCTTGACCTAAAATTGATATATTTAGATTCAGCATGTTCAAATTAGTCAATTGAGCATGAAAAGTAATATTTGACCCGGAGATATGCAGTATCAAGAAATTGGTCAAGATGACATTTTCTTGATATAAAACTGATATATTTGGAATCAGAATGCTCAAATTAGTCAATTGAGCACAAAACGAGAATTTTGATCGGGAAATGTACAGTACCGAAAACTGACCGAGATGACCTCGGATGAAGATAAAACTGATAAATTTGGATTCAGGACGTCCAAATTAGTCAGTATAGCCTATCAGAATGCTCAAATTAGTTAATTGAGCACAAAGGTAATTTTTAACGGGGAATTCACAGTACCAGAAACTGGTCGAAACGATCTCGGATGAAAACGAAACTGATATATTTGGGTTCAGCACGCCCAAATTAGTCAGGATAGGTCATGTTGAAATTTTGGACAAAAAAGGTGTAAAAGGTCGAAATTACAGAAAAGGCCCCATAATTTTTATTTTCTAGATTTTCTCCCCCACACCTACACCGTCGGAGAACAGTAACCGACTACCGGAAATGGTGTCCGTTTTTTATACTGCCGGTCTCGTTGGAAAGCTCTCGACGAGCTGAGCACGCCGCCCGAAGCCGCCGGTGGCCGGAAATTTCAAACGGCCGTATCTTCGCCGTCCGACCTCCGATCGACACGATTCAGGTCCCAAAAGACTCGTGGTGAAGAGTAGAACAAAACCCAAGCTCCATTTCGCTCAATAGTCACCGGATCGTGCCGCCCGAAGCCGCGCCATCGCCGCCGTGAAGCCGCCGTGGAATCCATCGATTCCGGCGGAGTTGAGTGACGTGGTTGGTACAAAAAGACTCAGAGTGATGCGTAGAGCAAAAGCCCTCAAACAATTTCGGGCAACAACCCTAGCACGGCAGAGATTCAACGCCGCCACCGTGGGTCGAGTTTTCGAGGTCGATTGTCGACGATCGGAGCCTCCAATGGTGAAATTGACACCACCAATGGACTCCTCTCGTCGAGATCTTTAAGGTGGGCACCTCTGTTGTTCGCGCCGCCACCGGTTAACGCCGGAGTCAACGCCGGTCAACGGCGACCCGGGGGCGAGAAAATGAAGAATGGCCCGTTGGCCTATTTTCGACGTTCTGGACATTCCGCGGCATCAGAATTGCCAACCGGGATTCCGAATGTGAAGAACGGAGACAAAAAGTTTGTGCGATCGAGACCGAATAGTTCATTCGATCACCGATGGGACGATTTCGGTAGCGATTTCGTTTCCCTTCATTCCTTATTTATGTATTGGAATGATTTATGTGTAATTTGTATTCAAATTGTAAAAAGAAAAGAAAAAAAAGAGTAAAATGAATGAAATGCCGGAAAAAGAAAATGTATGGGAAATGTGAATATTTTTACGTAAAAAGTTGAGTTTTATGTAAAAATTAGGCCTCTGGTATAGTACGTGGTAGATTAGACTAAGTTAGATGGTTTTGAGGCGTTTCCTAAACGCCGGAGACTTATAAATTTAGCGGAAATGCTGCCGAAATTTTGAAAACGGCACTATAGGCATTTTGATGAAAAACGAGAGGTAAATTGTGTTTGATAATGGAAATCGAGACCCTTTGATGAGTTAGGCTCGAAAAATAGGAAAATGAACCTTCGAGGAATAGTAAACCATCCCCCCGAGATTGTGAAAATGTAAGAGAACGGGAAAATCAATGTCAAGCGTATTTTAGGAAACGAAAGGTAAATTTGAGGTTGGGATGAAAACCCGAGCCCACTCGGTGTCTAAGACTCGGGATTAGCATACCAAACGTTTCAGGAGTAGTGAAATACCCATTTAAGACTCCGAAACGTGAGAAAAATGAGAAACGACCCTAGGTGTCAGAATAGTATCACCCGAGGGTCGGATGACCAATAGTCGTCTATGGAACAGCAATGGATGCTGTAAAAGTGTGTAAAAGCTTAAGAAATATTATTTTATGATATTTGGGCTTAGAAAATCCTGTTAAAAGTCACAATAAGCATATAACGGTCCCGAGACCCGTCAGGGGCAAAATAGTCATTTTGACTAAAAATTTCCGAAAGGCTCGAAAAGGACCGTGAATGCCTAAGGATAGTTAAAATGAAATTATAAAAGTTAAATTTGGGTCTTAAACCAACAAAAAGTAGGTTTATGATGAGAAATCAAATCAAGGGCAAAATGGTAATTTTGCCAAGAGTTAGTGTAAAAATGGAAAATGAGATTTTAGATTCCTAAGACCATTTATGGGAAATAAAACGTAGAATTTTTACGTTTTACAAAATTTTGAATATGAAATGAAGATTTAGAATAACCGTGGTTATTCCGGTTATAGGAACCCGATCCAGACGCGGCAAAGGAACGTCTGCGGAGCCGGAGAAGGAAATTCTAGCGAAAGTATCTGTAAGTTCGAACATTTAATTGACTACAACATGAATAGACTATTATGTCTAAATGTGATATGTGTAAGTTCCAGCATTTATTTGTGTGCTCATGAACATTCCGATGTTGTTCATTATATGAATGAATTGATCTGTTATGTCTAGGTTTATATACTATATGAATGTTTCATAGCGCGATGCTATGATAAATGTTTGGTAAGCTCAGATATTTACATGTCTGTAGCATGAATTATTATTTGATTGATTTAAGTACTTTTCGTACAAACTTGTAAAGTCCTACGGGTAATAGGGGTGTAGTTAAACTAACTCACCTAATGAAATGAGAAATTAAAAGGTATATAAATAATACACCATGGAGAAGTGCTAGGGCACTATAGTGTGGTTAATTAAAAACACATATAAAGAAATAAATGTAAAGACCTACGGGTAATAAGGGTTCCACCGTGGGACGATTCATATGAATGTTGCCAGTGGGGAACTATAAGAAAGATGGTAATGAAACCACTAAGGCGTACCGCCCTCCAACATAGTGGTGGAGGTTTTTCTTAGATCCTACGAGGATATCAGGGCTGTGGAAGCTGATGTTCTAAGGTCGCTCCTTAGACCCTCCCAGTCAGCGCGCTTATAATCATCAGTACTACCATAAACAGAGCTCTAAATTAGAAATCAAATAGAGAATAAACAATCAATAAAATGATAAAAAAAAACCATAATTGAGCATAACAGAAGCTTATGCTAGAGTAATGTAAATTCGGTTAGGGTATGTGAATAATACCCCGATAGAGTAAAGTGAATAGTAACCAGTTAGGGTAACTGTTACTATTCATCGGCCAAATGTCAAAGTTACTATTTATGATGAATAGTACTATTCATAGAAAATTGAGTTTTAGTGTTTTTGAATCAATATGGTTCTTACTATATATGTTTGAACTTACTGAGCCTGTTAGCTCATCAGTTTGTTCATGTTGCAGGTAAGAAACCTGTCCAGGAGATTTCTGAATGGCGGTAGGATGCGAGCGTGTCAAAGGGATAGGGAATCCATTGTGGATATGGTCCTGCTACAAGTTCTCCACTGAGCGTTGAAAAAGGAGATTTGAATAAAGAAAAGACATGTATTGCAAAAAGAGTTGAATTCTATATTGTGTATAAAGTATGTTTGTACTTTTAAAGGTGACAAATATAGTTCAGTTTAATTACGTTATGTTTACAAACAAGAAAAAGTATTTAAAAAAAATGATTCCAAATTTCATAAAGGGTTTAAAGGAAATAAAAGAATTTAGGCGACCCGACGAAGTTCACGAGCTATTTCAGTCAGCTAAGGAGCTTGATTGTAATAGTTTCGGTGGACCGAGGTCGGGGGCGCCACACCATGAGAGACCAAATATAAAGATGGGTGATGGTTAAGGTTAGGAAAAGATATGTATGGCTTGGTTAAACGTGGGTGGCAAAAGAAAGATAAATGTTAGGCTCAAAGGGGTGAACTATAGATAAAAGATATATAGGTAGGCTTAAAAGGCTCAAACGATCCAAAGATGGCCTTAATCATATCCTAAATTCTATGTAACCTAGGATTTTACCTCGAGTGATAATCAAAAATAAGTTCTAGTATCTTATAAGATCATGAAGATCACAGAAGTTTACATAAACCTTCTCCAAGCATGCAAAAAATCAAGAGATCAAGATTATGTGCTAATAAAGGCAAAGAACCATGGCAAAATCAAACCAACAAAAGAGGCAAGCACACACAAGAACACAACCTTCATCAATTTCAAAGAGCTATAATTAGTTCAATCCAATGCAATTATGATCGATTACATTTTCTTCACTTTCCTCTTGACTGCCTTCAGATTAATCATCACTCCAGGTCGTTTTCAGAGACTTTCCCTTCTCCTTAAGTGTGTTAGCACACTCTGCTTGAATATGACCAAAGCCTTCACATTCACAACATTGAATCCCCTTACTTTTGTTCTTCTGATCTGGAGTATTGGTCACGGTTTTCTCCTTTTTGGGAATAAACTTTCCTGTTGTTTGTCCATTGTTACGGTTTCTCATCTTCTTCCACATCTTGTTAAAATTCTTTGTAAGTAGTGCAAGGGACTCCTTCAAATTGGCCTCATCAGCATCGATTTCATCTTCATCACTAGAGTTCTGAACTTCAGCTTGCAAAGCAATACTTTTATCATTCTTGTTTTGCTTCAAGTTCATCTCAAAAGTTTACAAGGATCCCATAAGTTCATCAAGCCTTCTCGTGCTACCATCTCTAGTTTTCTCAATGGCCATGACTTTATAAGTAAATCTCTCCAATAAAGATCTCAAGGTTTTCCTCATCAGTTTTGTCTGGGAATATTTTTCACCTAGAGCAAAAGCTTTATTGGCAATATCAAATAATTTAACATTAAAATCGGCTATAGTCTCACTTTCAAGCATTCAGAGATTTTCAAATCAAGTTGCCAAAATTTGAAGCTTTGACATCTTCACAGCAGTGGTTCAATAGGCGACCTCAAGAATTATCTATGCCTACTTAGCAGTCTCACAAGTGGGGATGAGCTTGAATTAATTAGCATTAACAGCATTAAAGATTGCATTCAAAGCCTTTGAATTGTTGTTTGCCAATCTATCCTCATCAATTGACTAGGTTTCTTCGGGTTTAAGGATAGTCTTACCCTCATCATCCTTAGTAGTGGGGTGTGTCCAACCAGTTAAAACTGCACGTCAAGCTTTTTCATCAAGAGCCTTGATAAATGCCTTCCAATAAGGGCAATTAGTTCCATCCAATAGCGGTGGACGTGAAACTGATCCTCCTTCACACAGAAGATCCATGCTTGTAAAACAGATCAATTCCCAAAATCTAACCAAAAAGAGATATTAGTAACCTGCTCTGATACCAATTGTAAGATCCGTTTTTATATTTTTTACCAGAGTTAATTAATTAAACCAATTAATTAATTACCAAAAGTAAGTAAATAAATAACACAGGCAATTTTAACGAGGTTTGGTTTCCCTACTCCTCAAGATCACACCCAGACGTTGAACACTTCACTAACTATCGAAAGATTACAAGCACTAATAAACTTATGTAAACTAAAGACTTCTTCTTTGTTGTTGTTGTCGGTCATCTTGAATCTAGTTAATGAACATGTTCATCGAGATCCCTTTATAAGCATATGTTAAAATCCCTTCAACTGCTATTGCCTCCTCCCAAAGACGCCAAATCTTTCTCCCGAAAGACGCAAATAATGCAAAAGGCTTCAAAATCACCAAGGACTCAAAATCACATGATTCAACTCTTGCTCTCTGTCTCTAGGATGAATATTTTAAGGCCTTATATACAACTCTAAAGATCTCCTTCAAAATCTCATATTTATTTTGAATTTTGAAGATGTTACAAATAATGTTGCAACACCGTTTTGTAACACCCTCAAAATTTCAAATTTCAAATCTGCTAAATTTAAAACTACAGATATTATATAAATATTATCCAAATCTACTTCCAATTATATCCGCATGTTTTCCCAATTAAAATTGCACTTTATATAGGTAAATCTTGGGATTTTTTAAAATCCTAATTTAAATAAGATTAGGAAATACAATTTAAATTAGTTTTTCCTTTTTCAGGCTTATCCATACCTTAAATAATTTTCCAAATCTTATTTGAACTTGATTTGATGTGATTCTCTCAATCGAAGTCGAATTTCAAAAGATATTCATGATTTTGCAATAGATCACAATGTTATAGCAGGTGTTGTAACATCTTATAACACATCCTGTACTAAACTAAACCTACATGTTACAGCAGGTATTGTAACATCCTATAGTACACCCTGCTAAACCTGTATAAACTTTTAAAATTTCTGGTTTTTCCTAAATTACCATAAATACCAACACTGAAAAACCTAACACCCCAAAATTACAAAACTCAACCGAAATGAAGGAGAGGAGCGAATTTGTAAAATGACCTAATGACTTTTTGAAATTTGTAAATGACTTTCCAAAAATTTTAATTAGCAAAATGACTTTCTTGTTTAAAAAAATTTATAAAATAAAATAAAATTATACTAAATAATTCAGTTTCTTTTAGTGAAGTCAAAAAGCAAAAACAAAAACAAAAATCTGACCTCAAAATTTGCATAGAGTAGTCATTCCATGAGGGAGGATGAGGGGGAGAGGTGACAGCAAAATGAACTAAAGAACCACCATCAATCTCTGAAATTCCCTTCATAATCATTCATTTTCCATGAATGACAACACACCCAAAGATATTGGTCTAAAGAAATTGAACGTTAAATGTTATATAAGCAAGTGCTTTGAAGAAGAAGAAAAAAAGAAGAGAAGGGAAATAAAATTTTGAAAGGTTAACCACGGCTTTTGATGTTGTTTGTAAGGTAGTTTTGGAGGTTCATATGTAAATGGATGTGTTTTTAGCTTAAAAATCTTTTTTTATTGCAAAAAAAATTTTGGGGATTTGTCATTCTTGTGGACGAAGCTTGAAGATCATTTAGATGGAATGACTATATGGAAAAATGATGACCATTTCTAATCTTTCCGATGTTAGTGTAATTTTTAGAGATGATTTATATATATACATATATATATTTTTTGTACTAAATCTCTTGTTCTCTTAAAATTTATAAGTATACTTAACAACTTTTGTGTAAAATAAAAGTAGATTTAGATGTTGAAATCACTTGTTTGTTGAAAGGTTAAACATGACTCGAATGAAACGACTATGTGGAATAATAGCAGTCATTCCTAGTCGTTCTTCTATTTTTGGTGGTTGTTTCTGGCTTTTTTGACCAAATCATAACCCTAATGTGGTTAATTTTGTGCTATGTTTATAAAAATGGAGAAATTCAAAAATTTATAATGAATAATCGGTTGATCATTATATAACACATTCGTAGTTGTTCTTCTATTTGTTAGGTTTGTTCTTCAATTTTGCACATGGTTTTTCAAATTCATAACATTTTGGGATACTAACAATAATAATTTTTATGAATTTGCCCAAATTTTTACTTAACCTTTTGCAAAGTGTAAAAACATGTAACCAAGTCACTAAAATTAGTAAGATATTATTAATGAAATTATTGTGATGTTAATTTTAAGATAATACATGTGATAATCTATTATTTGAAATAAATCCATGCTAAATGAAATTTATTTTAATTGAAGATGCTTTATTTTTATTAATCCCTTTTTTCAAGACAAAAAGTGATTTTTGTGAAGGAATGACCAGTTGGTTGTTCTGTAAATTTTTGTGGTCGTTCTTCATTTTCTGTGGTCATTCCTAACTTTTTTAACCATATCATACATGAAGAAAGACGGTCACTATTAGGAGTACCCTAAGTGAGAAAGACATTTTATGATCCGTTTGGTAAATGCATTGCATTTTCATTGCATTTAAATGCAATGAATTGAATGTAATTTATGTTTGGACGAAAAGTATTAGCATTACATTTGAATGCAATGTATGTTTGGGTGAAAAGTATTTGAATTATATTTTAATAATAAACATGTAATGTAATGGGTAGAAGTAGAGAGAAAAAAAAGGAGAGAGAAAGAGAATATATGATGTAATTAATAAAAGTAATAGAAAAAGTGAAATAATAAATAGTGATTGTATCGGATTTAAAATATAATGTTATTGGTATTTGAATAAAATGCTTTTGTATTTGGGTGAAAATTACATTGCATTTAAATGCAATGTAATTTGAATGCCAATATCAAACGCACACTTAATGTATTTCATTTATTTTTAAACTGGATAATAAAATTATATTTAGAGATTATTCATTATTTTATTATATGTCCTCATTCTATTTACATGTTTAAGTAAATATAAGCAAATATAGCTCATTAACTACTTATGTTACATTATTAGTATGTTGCATACAATGGACTTTTGTATGCGGGAAGACAACTGTCATGTTGCAAAATTTTTGAGTTTAAATTTTACACATGAATGTATAAAATTCAATTATTAGTGTGCCAATAAATTTTTAATTAAGAGAATTTAATTTTAAATTTTCAGTGTATTAAATATTATTTTTAAGATATTTAGAATATTTTTATAAATTTTGAAATTTTTACAATTTTTACTCAAAAATTTTATCAAATGTTATTTTTCTTTTTCTTTTTTCTTTTTCTTTTTCTATCTCTCTTTCCGGAATTAATTGGAACCCCCCCTTTTTTTTTTCTTTCTTTTTGCTTCTTTTCTTCCCTCATCGATGCTTTCCCTTACTCCCTCACTTTTTTTCTCTCTCGTCTCACCCCTTTCGATCTCTCACTCTGTCTCTGTTTTTTTTCTTTTCCTCACCGATTCTCTCTCGCTGTTCGCATCACCAACCTCCCAGCCAGCCAACGCTGAAGGCCGTAAGCCACCGTCGCTAGTCATTTGACCTAGCCAGCCATGTCTCCCCGTCATGTCGATTGACGTTGCAAGCCCACGCTCTCCACAGATCTATCAACCTCGCGGGCCTAGCCTTGTCGCTATTCGCTCATAACCCTACCTAGCCGACTCGAGTCGTCGTCTAACTCTGTGCAGCCACCGAGCTTGAGCTTGGACCCAACCATGCCTTTGAGTACCGAACCCAAACCGTGAGCCTCTACCGTTCGCCTATCCGATCGTGCTCAATGCAACCCCACGAGTCACCGTGCCGCGTCGAACACCACTGCCAACCTACTCCCCTTCCGACGCCAAGATTGAGCCTAGCCCCGTGCCTTGCCGTCCGTCCCCACCTCATCTGGTTGTTCCTCACTGCCCCGCTGCCAAGCTCGAACCCCCTCACGCCCGAGCACCACCGTCCTCCGCCACCATGAGTCCCTTTTCTAGGGTCGGCAGAGCTTCCCATACAAAAAGGGAAAAAAAAGTGTATATGTATTATATGTATATCTATGTATATATATATTATAAAATAAATAATAATAATAATAATGATAATAAACTTGGAATGAGTATTTTAAATTTATCTGAGATTTGAAATTTGAAATTTAAACTGTTTTGGGAATTGGAATTGTTTTTCTACAGGTTAAGAGTTATGGAGTTTTTGGAGAGTTTATTTTTTAGGGCAGGCATGCCAAAATTTTAAAAAATATATTTTGGATATTTGTATTAAAAATTATCGCTTTGAAATTTTGGTGTTAAAATAAAATATTGTTTTAAATTTTAGAATCAACGGTAACTAATTAATTAAATTTACCGTAATTACAATTATGGAATTCTTGGACAGATAACTAAATTATCTGTATTTCTTGTTTCAGGTATTTATTGATCGAATTCAGAGAAAAAGACTATCTTGAAATTTGTGCGAGAAGTTGACAGTAGATTAAATTACCAACGAGGTAGAATATCTTACCCTTTCTTTGTAGTCAATTTTGCTTTTAGTGAATTAGTCAAAATAATTTAAAGAAAATGAGTTTATAAAGTTTTACAAATTCTGTGATTTTAGAAAATATCACGAATTTGGAAATTAAAGGAAAAATATCTGGTCACGGATTTTTTTGGAAAATAATACGGCATATTTTATTATGTGAATCTTATTTTCAAATGAAATGTTGAAAGTTGAATTTAGTGTTAAAGTATATCGGGAGCTAGCACATATGTGCGAAGAGTGCACCGCTCGATCGAGGATCACTCATCATGCTTCGGCATGGTGAGGGGGCTTATACGGACCGTACACGAATTAGATGTATTTAGGGACATAATTTGCATAATCACGATTCCACGTTTATAATTCGGTACCGCATTGACATATTTAGTATGATGGTTAAAATAAAATGTTAAAAAATGTTTTTTTTTTTAAATCCTACTGGGCCTTTTACTCACTGTTTTAAAACCGGTAAACCCTTAGAAGATAAAGGTGACTAGAGGATACGGACTATGTGGAATCACCTGTGGACGACAAGGATTAAAGACATTGAAGTAGTGTTCCTTTACTTTAAGACCAAGTATGTCAATAAGCATTCTGGGACTGTAAATTTTGAATTTTACTTTTGTATTCTCACTTATTTTATTTTATCCAAGTATACGTCTGTGAGATATAGGTATCTCACCATCCAATATTGTGATAAAAATTAAAATAAAAATATTAATTAATTTGTTTAAAATATACAAGTATAATTTATAAACAAGTTTAAAGAGGGTAAAAGGTAAAATATAAAAACTGACATACTTAGGAATCTGAGATTTTCTTTTATTTATTTATTTAACACCCCATACCTGTCATTGTCCCGGATTTTAGGACATGACAGGATTTTTGGTATCAGAGCATGGTTTAGGATTCCCATAAGAATTATATGCATACTTGGAGTAAAATAAATGCCAATTTACGACCCGAAATTTTATTCTTATAGAATGCCGCTTAGACGTAGAAGGGGAAACATCTGGCAACTACTCTGACCTCGACCTCAGCATCGACGCTAGAGCCTAAACAAACTAACGTCACGGAAGCCATGTATCGAGTATTACAAAACATGGTTGCTCGTGCGAGAGATGAACCGATCGTGCGTGACATAAATCGGAGCCCGCGAGATTTTCAATGGTTTAGAATTCCAGCCTTTACTGGTGAAGGCGATCCTTAAGAAGCGGATGATTGGTTCCAAAATGTGGTGATAAAAATGGATACCATCCAGACCCCACCTAAATACCGGATTGAAATTATTTCCACCTATTTAGATGGTAAAGCTAGTATATGGTGGAGACAAATTAGGAGAACCCACAATTTGCAAGAAAAGACCTGGGAGATGTTTGAATAGTTATTCTATGATCAAATTTTCCCTTAGAGTTTTAGGGATCAAAAGATTATAGAGTTCATGAGCCTACAACAAGGAAATATGACTGTGTTCGAGTACGTGTCAAAATTTAGAGAATTGTCTATATTTGCTTCTACTATGGTGGCGACTAAGCATACAAAATGTATCAAGTTTGAACATGGACTCAAACCATTGATAAAGAGATTAGTGGTGGGTATGCAAATTCGAGACTATCTGACACTTGTGTCAGCTGCCCTGCATATTGAACAGGACAATCCAAATTTCTAGAAGGAGAAATCTGAAGCTCCAAGGACATCTGGTGGGCCGACTAGAGGTCATCATAGGACTCTTACTCATGTTAATAGGGTCAACATCGGAGGTAAAAGAATTGATAGTACTAGTAACACTTCTACCAGAAGATCACACTCATATGAGAGAAGCTGTTATAATTGTGGCCAGACAAGATATTTAAAGAGGAACTGTCTTTACAGGCAACGGCAGCCGACTCAACAATTCCAATAGTTCACCCAATCATCAGCAGGATCTCATCAGTTTAGATCTAGACAATTTACCCAGGGACAAGTTAATTAGGGACAATTTAATCAAGGACAGTCAGGATTTGGCCAGTCATAATATAGGCCACCACAAGCCCCTTATCAGTCAAATTTTAGACCTCAGTCATTCCAATCACAGTGGAGACCTCAGATGTCTATTAGTAGACAAGCTTCCTCACAACTGCCGCAATTCAGGCTAGCGGGACCTAGTGCCTTGTGGAACAGCATGAATGACAAGGGAAAAGGGAAAATACATGCTGTAGAAGGGGAAAAACTAACAACTCAAAATAGTCCTACGGTTATAGATGGTATGATCCTGATCTCTTCTAGTTGGACACACGTATTATTTGATACTAGTGTCAGTCATTCTTTTATTATATCTACGTTTGCAAAAGCATTAGAATTATAAATAAGACCCTTAGAGTCACATTTGCATCTAAGTACGCCACTTAGAAAAACCAAAGCTTCATTGATATGTTGGACTAATATTGTTACACGAGAAGGTGAACAACTCAATATCCAATTTATTATCCTACCAATGACACGCTATGATGTGATTCTTGATATAGATTGGTTAATTTAAAATAGGGTAATATTAGATTGTCATCACCGAAAGGTGATATTATTCATAGGGCTAAACCGGCGATAATCAAACTCAAAGATCCGAATCAAGTGATAACTAGTAAGTTGTTAAGACCAGTTGCGCCGTTATTATTTTTGCATTGGAAGGTGATGATAACGTGAAAAGTGGCGATCACTACACTCCAGTGTTAAATGAATTTTCGGATGTATTTCCTGAAGATCTACCTAGTTTGCCACCTGACTGAGAGGTAGAATTCTGCATTGATCTTATTCCCGGTACGGCTCTGATATTAATTCTGCCTTACAAAATGGCACCTACAGAGAAAGCTAAGTTGTGAAAACAATTGATCGAGTTGGAACTTAAAGGATTCATTCAGCTTAGTAAATCAACATGGGGAGCACCAGTCCTATTTGCAAAGAAACAAGATGGAAGCTTACGATTGTATGTTGACTATAAACAACTGAATAGGGTGACAATTAAGAACAAATATCGTTTGCCAAGGATCAATGAGTTATTTGATCAACTAGAAAGTACTCAGTATTTCTCCAAAATTGACCTGAGATCTAGATATCATCAATTGAAAATTCCGGAAGTGAATATCCCAAAGACTGCATTTAGGACTCGGCATGGATTTTACAAATTCTTGGTTATGCCTTTTGATTTGATGAATGCTTCAGCAGCTTTCATGGACTTGATGAATCGTGTTTTTCAACCATTTCTAGATTAGTTTATCATCGTCTTCATTGATGATATTCTGATCTATTCTAAGACTCGAGAGGAATATGAACAACACTTAAGGTTGGTCCTACAAACTCTGCAGGAGCATCAATTGTACACCAAGAGGGAGAAATGCGACTTCTGGTTATCTGAAGTCAAATTTCGTGGGCACGTCATCTCTAGTCAAGGCATAGATGTGGACCTCACAAAAGTCGAGGCAATATAAAATCGGAACGACCTAGAAATGTAATCAAAATCAGAAGTTTTCTGGGCTTAGCGGGATATTATCATAAATTTATTCAAGATTTCTAGCGAATTGCAGCCCCAATGACCCGATTGACAAGAAAAGATGTTCGATTTGATTGGGACTATAAATATGAGAATGCTTTTCAGGAATTAAAAACTCGCCTCACTAGTGCCTCAGTTCTTATAATTCTGAACCCTGAAGAACCCTATGAAGTTTATACTGATGCATCGAAAGAAGGATTCGGGTATGTTCTAATGCAGAAAGGACATTTATAACATATGCATCTCGACAATTAAAGACGCATGAGAAAAACTACCCAACACATGATTTAGAGTTGGCAGCCATTATTTTTGCTTTGAAAATTTAAAAATGCTATCTCTATAGTGTCTCGTTACGGATTTTCTCTAATCATAAGAGTTTACAGTATCTTTTTACTCAGAAATATCTGAACTTAAGACAGAGACGTTGGGTAGAGTATATACAAGATTATGACTTTACTCTAGAATATCATCCAAGTAAGGCTAATGTCGTAGCGGATGCTCTTAGCCGGAAAGGTGCAAGTGTTCTTGCTTCATTAGTAGTGCTTGATTAGAAAAGAACAGCAGTGGTTGGGGATTATGATCTTCAGATTTCTGAGGATCAAGATTCAATCACTCTATATAATTTAGTAACTTCACCTTACCTGATTCAGCAAGTTAAGGAGAATCAACATAAAGATAGCCATTTGCAAAATGTCTAGTCAAAGCTTCAGAATGGAGAACAACTGGAACATTGGAACATTCGTAATGATGGAACTTTGTATTTCAAACATCGTCTAGCTATTCCATAAATACAAAAATTGAAGAAGGCAATCATGGATGAAGCTTATAAGTCTCGATTTGCAATACGCCCAGGAGTTATTAAGATGCATAAAGATCTAAAAAGACAATACTGGTGGCGAAACATGAAGAATGATGTGACAGAGTACGTGAAGACTTGTCAGAATTGTCTTAACGTCAAAGCAGAGTGTCAGAAACCTAGAGGAATGTTGCAGCTGCTATCTGTTCTAGAATGGAAGTGCGAAGAAATTACCATGGATTTTCTTATGGGGCTACTAAAAACACAGAATGGCTTCGATGTTATTTGGGTAGTGGTAGATTAATTGACGAAATCAGCGTACTTCATTCCTATCAAATCAACATATGGCAGGAAAAACCTAGCCAAGGTATATTTAGACGAGATAGTCAAATATCAAGGAGTACCCTTAAGTATTATTTCTGATCGAGATCCTCGATTTACCGCTTGATATTGGAAGAGTTTCCAGGTAGCTTGTGGAATAAATTTGAAATTCAGTACCACTTTCCATCCGTAGAATGATGGACAATCCGAAAGGGTTATTCATATTCTTAAAGACATGTTACGTGCATGAGCTTTAGATTATAGGAACAAGAGGATTGATAATTTGTCGTTAGTAGAGTTCTCCTACAACAACAATTATCAGTCTAGTATCAAAATGGCACCATTCAAAGCTCTTTATGGAAGACCATGTAGATCACCTATATGTTGGATCAAACCTAAAGATCGAGTTCGTACTGGAGCAACTATTGTCGAGGAGCCTACCGAGAAAATTCGAATCATTCAGGAACACTTAAAAACAGCTCAAAGCCGACAAAAAAGCTACGCTGATAGACGATGGAGACCATTAGAATTTGAGGTAGGAGATTTTGTGCTTCTAAAGATTTCCCCTCAAAAAGGAGTTTCTTGTTTCGGCAAGAAAGGGAAATTAGCTCCACGATATATGAGACCATTCCTCATTATTCAACGAGTTGGTAAAGTTGTTTATCGTTTAGCGCTGCCATCAGAGTTGTCCCATGTACATGATGTATTTCATGTATCAATGCTTAGAAAATGCGAACTCAGTCCTACTGTAATAGTTTCACTCGAGGACATTCCAATTCGAGAAGATGTTTCCTATAAAGAGGCACCAGTACAAATTATTGATAAAAAGATCAAGAGAATATGGCATCAAGAGATAGCATTAGTTAAGGTTTTACGGCAACATCACGAGAGTGAAGACACCATTTGGGAAGTAGAAAGTGAAATGTTAGAGAAATATCCCCATTTGTTTGAGGATTTAGATCATTTGAATTTTGAGGACGAAATTCTTTTGTAGGAGGGGAGAATTATCAATTTGTGAAATTTTTGAGTTTAAATTTCACAGGTGAATGTATAAAATTCAATTATTAGTGTGTCAATAAATTTTTAATTAATAGAATTCAATTTTAAATTTTCGATGCATTAAATATTAGTTTTAGGATATTTAGAACATTTTTACAAATTTTGAAATTTTTACAATTTTTACTCAAAAATTTTACCAAATGTTATTTTTCTTTTTCTTTTTCTTTTTCTCTTTCTCTTTCTAGAATTGACTGAAAACCCCCCCTTTTGTTTCTTTCTTTTCTTTTCTTTTCTTCCCTCACTGACGCTCTCCCTTACTCCCTTACTTTTTCTCTCTCTTCTCATCCCTCCTAATCTCTCACTCTCCCTCTGTTTTTTTTTCTTTTCCTCACTGATTCTCTCTCATCGTTCGCATCACCAACCTCCCAGCCAGCCAACACCGAAGCCCGTAAGCCACCATCACTAGCCATTCGACCCAGCCAACCATGTCTCCCCGTCATGCTGATTGATGCCGCAAGCCCATGCCCACCATGGATCAAGCCACCTCGTGGGCCCAACCTTGTCACCAGTCGCTCGCAACCCTACTAAGCCAGACCCGAGCTGTCGTCCAACTTTGCACAGCCACTGAGCCTAAGCTCAGACCCAATCGTGCCTTCGAGTACTGAACCCAAGCCGCGAGCCTCTAACGTTCGCCCGTCCAATCATTCTCAACACCACCCCACGAGTCACAGCGTTAACCTTGGCCAAGCCACGCCGAACACTAACGCCAACCTACTCCCCTCACGACGCCAAGATCGGGCCAAGCCAGGTGCCTCGCCGTACATCCCTGCCTCGTCTGGTTGTTCCTTGCCGCCCCGCTGCCAGGCCCGAACCCCCTCACACCCGAGCGCCGCCGTCCTCCGCCACCGTGAGTCCCTTTTCTGGGGCCGACCAAGCTTCCCACACAAAAAGGAAAAAAAAGTATATATATTATATGTATATCTGTATATATATTATATAATAAATAATAATGATAAAAATAATAATAAATTTGAAATGAGTATTTTAAATTCATCTGAGATTTGAAATTTAAAATTTAAACTGTTCTAGGAATTAGAATTGTTTTTCTGCAGGTTAAGCATTTTGGAGCTTTTGGGGAATCTATATTTTAAGGCGGGTCATTCCAATATTTAAAAAAATATATATTTTGGATATTTGTATTAAAAATTATCACTTTGAAATTTTAGTATTAAAATAAAATATCGTTTTAAATTTTAGAATCAACGGCACACTAATTAATTGAATTTACCGTAATTACGATTACAGAATTCCTGGACAGATAATTAAATTGTCTATGTTTCTTATTTTAGGTACTCATTGATCGAATTCGAAGAAAAAGACTATATTAGAATTTGTGCGAGAAGTTAACAGTAAATTAAATTGCCAACGAGGTAGGATATCTTACATTTTCCTGTAGCCAGTTTTGCTTTTAGTGAATTGGTCAAAATAATTTAAAGAAAATGAGTTTATAAAGTTTTACAAATTCTGTGATTTTAAAAAATATCACGAATTCAAAAATTGAAGGAAAAATATCTGATCATTGATTTTTTTTTTAGAAAATAATATGGCATATTTTATTATATGAATCTTATTTTCAAATGAAATGTTAAAAGTTAAATTTGGTGTTAAAGTATACCGGAAGCCAGTGCACGCGTGCGAAGAATGCACCGCTCGATCAAAGATCACTCATCATGCTTCAGTATGGTGAGGGGGCTCATACGGACCGTACACGAATTAGATGTATTTAGGGATACAATTTGCATAATCACGATTCCACATTTATAATTCGATACTGCATTGATATATTTAGTATGATGATTAAAATAAAATGTTGAAAAATGTTTTTAAAAAAAATATTCTACTGGGCTTTTCGCTCACTATTTTAAAACTGATAAACCCTAGGAGATAAAGGTGACTAAAGGATATAGACTACGTGGAATCACCAGTAGACGACAAGGATTAAAGACATTGAAGTAGTGTTCTTTACTTTAAGACCAAGTATGTAAATAAGCATTTCGGGACTGTAAATTTTAAACTTTACTTTTGTATTCTCACTTATTTTATTTTATCCAAGTATACATCTGTGAGATATGGGTACCTAACCACTTGATATTGTGATAAAAATTGAAATACAAATATTAATTAATTTAAATATATAAGCATAATTTATAATCAAGTTTAAAGAGGGTAAAAGATAAAATATAAAAACTAATAGACTTAGAAATCTAGGATTTTCTTTTATTTATTTATTTAATACCTCATACCTGTCACTATCTAGTATATTAGGACGTGACAACAACGTTCTAAAGTGAGCAGTTTAAACTATGATTTATAGTCTATGGGGTTAGACCGAGCAGCTAACTCATGTTAAAACTATTACGTTGTCTAAAGCCATTAAGGGACTGTTTATCTTGACTGTTCGGAGTTTCGACTCTAGAGTAGAGACATAGATATATTACTTGGTGGTGACATGTTGGACCGGGACTAAAATGTAATTGTTCTGCATAGTCCGCTTAAGTGGATCAAGTCATTTTTTATGTTCATTATGCGAAGACCTTAATCCTGAGTAGATAAATCACTTCATGTTTATGACTTATGTATCTTGTTATTCCAATGGCTAAAGCGTCGCATAAGTAGTAAGCTTATAGACTGGTTCGTTAGGTATATGACTTGTATACGATAGAAGGTTTATTTACAGATATTGGAATCATAACTCTAATAAGGAGTTAAAGTTATCCTCTTAAAGGCAGTATACTGCATGTGAAAATGGACAAGCTCTTAAGTCATCTGCTGGGCAGATAACTTCTTATTCACATGTACTGAATAATCATATTCTTAGTTGGTAATATAATGGAACTTTAAGATAGCTTGATCAGGAAGTTGAACGGACTTTGACCTAAGGTTGATTATGGATATCATATGAGGGTTTTGCATACATGATAAGGTCATTGGATAATAGCTTATCATAGGCTTTCGTAATATGGTATATAATTAGGAGTTTACTTTTAAGTTTATGGTGGTGTGACTCTGAAATTAGTAATCATGTGATTGAGTTGCTCGGTTCAGAATAATGATCACATGGACTCATAGGAGCTCGATTATTTATGTCCAATTGGTCCCTCTACTAGTTTCACATAATTCCTTAACGGATGGCAAATTGATAAGAGTATACTTATTAACTTATTGTCTTGTATTTAGTGAAGAAAAAAATCCAGATCATCCTCCTACAGGGTGTAGGCATTTTTCTCAGTGTGCTGGAGGGGTAAAATGGTAATTTTATATTATTCAACAAATGGGATAAGCATTCAGTAATATTTATTTTTGGAGGATAAGATTTGAATTTTAAATTTATTGTATTTGAATTTCAAATTTGAAATTCAAATATGTGATTGATTTGAATTTTGAAAATCTCACCTTAAAAAAAAAATAAAATTTGAATCCTATTTGATTTTGAATTAAACAAAATCTTGTCCTTCCACAAAAAGGAGGTGGCGTCCATAAAGAATAAGGGTGGAAGACAGGATTCTCTTCTGTTTGAATTTAAATTTTGTTTTGGATAAGAGATTACACAATTATTCGAATTTCAAATAAAGTTTCCATGATTTTATTTGAATTTGAATTGGAGTTAGGAAAATTATCCATGAGAATAAAATTCAAAATTTAAATATTTGTGGAGTTTGAAATTTGAAATTTGAATTTAAACTTCGAATCACAAACCTAGATGTAACCGATTTTTTTTTTTTTTTTTGTGGATAAATCCACATGAAGGGATTTGGTTTTTCTAGTGGATAAGGGAGAGGAAATTTGGTTTGAATCCTACTTGAATTTTGAATTCATCCTTGCATAAAAGTGGCCGAATTCTTTGAGGCTTATCCCTTTGGGAGAATCAGTTTTTGTGTATATAAAGAAGAGAAAAGATTCAAGTTTCAATCCTGTTTGAATTTTAAATCCCTCCCTTACATGGTATAACCGAATTTTCTTCTAGGGATTCTCCCAAGAATAAGTTTTTGTGGATAAGGAAGGGGGGAAATTCAAGTTAAAATCTTATTTGAATTTTGAATCCTCCTTCTCCTTGGAGTGGCCGAATCTAACCCTAGGATTGGCCTAAAGGGGAATCGGCTTTTGGTCTTGTGGAGGAGACAAAATTTAAGCTAAAATCCTGTTTGAATTTTGAATCATAAATCTCTAGGGTGGCCAAATATTTTCTTGTTATTTGGTCTATAGGGAATTCGGTTTATGTGAAAAAAACTAGGAGAGAAAATCTTTTTTTGGTCCAATTCAAAATTCAAGGGATCATCTCATGCAAGATTATAAATAGAGGTCCTTCCACTCCAGTTCTCTTCAGATCATAGACTCTCAAGTGAATAGGCTTATTGTTATACAAATAATCGTAGCAATAAGTTCTTAAAGAGATCTGAATAGTCATAAGGAGACAAGCCGTACTAGTATACCGATTAAGGATCCGGGTGCCTACACACTTTACCGTCCGAGAATTGGAGAATAGTAGAGAAGGCTAGTTGGTTGAAACCTTCCGGTCACTTCCTGCTGCATTCATGGCATTTCCTCTGAATGTATAATTGATTATTATTAATTTATTATATATGACATTCGAGTTATTTAACGACCTTAAAAAAATTTTATAATTCTGCTGTGTAATTTTTTAATGATTTGTCCAAAAATTAGTATCAGAGCTAATTCGTGATTATGTTATGTACATAAATTAGACAATCGTTTTAGTCTCTTTAATGTATGGATTTGATATTTAGAAAGTAGCATTGTAAAATTCCTCTATGTTGTTATCATAGATTATGTATAAAATATGTAATTATTTTAATTTTTTAAATTATTATAAGAATACTTAATTTTTCCAGTCATGGTTCCTTAGAATTTAGAAAAATTGTATCTAGGATTTTTCATGTAATCATGAGAGCGGTCTATCATCACCATAATTTTCCCATGAATTTTAATTTATCTTTTCTAAAAATTTTTATGATTAGAATTTTTGTACACCAGAAACGGTATAGGAAATTTTTTGTAATTAATCTTAGAAGAGATTGAAAATTGAAGACCATAATTTATTTTTCCTAAAGATTAAATTTAATTTGAAGATTAAAATTTTTTTTTTGTGTGAAAAATTCTAATTTAATTAGGATTCAAATTAATTTTTGGAGATCTTAATGGGTAAATTGAAATATAACACGAAAATCGAAAACCAACCCCTTGGGATAAGCCACCGGCCTTGGTAGGGCTGCAGCCCCCATCCTCGGGCTGAATGGCTGCAAGGGCTGCCATGACCCCTTTAGAAGCTGCAACCTTTGGCTGCACCAGCCCCCCTGGGCTGCAGCCTATGGCTGTAGGCTACGCCTGTAGCTCGACAGGACTGCATTAGCCCTAGCCATGGGCTGTCAGCCCCCCCGGGGACTAGGGCTACCCACTGTGGCTGCGGGGCTTCGGGGCTCATGGCCTGACAGGCCGAAGGTTAGAAATTTTCAATTTTTAAATTTTGGATTTAATTTTAAATTGTGTATAAAGATATGTAAATTCAAATTTTGAAATTACATATTATTATACATGAGATTTAAGTTATTTAAATTTTAAATTTTTTAAAAATTTGAATTTTAAATAATTTTTGGGATGAGAATAAATGAAGAGGCTATATGAAAAACGATACAAGAAGATGGAGCAAAATTCAAGACCTTAAAAATGATTTAGATGGAATTTCATAATCTTTAATTTTTCTTTTTTTTTTTTAAGGATTAGACTATGACTTGGTTTTTTAATTATTCCGTCATTTATTTTTCAATGATATGTTATAGATGGATGAATATGTATTGATAGATGATTTATATACATATTTGATAACATGTCACATAGGATAAAAGAATGCCGCTTAAACTATATTGATTATACATATTTTTCAAAACTTGCATGTCTTTCAAAATATTAAGTGGGAAAAGGTTTCTAACAAAACCCATGGCCTCTATTGTTGATCCATATGTGAGAGCATAGTAATACCTCACGTTAGTTTTACCTTGACCACACCCCTCGGTAGGTGTTTACCACCACCGATATACTAGGTTAGATCTCCTATATGGAAAACGTATTCAGGTATGATCCTATTCATGACTACCCCTCAATGGCTTGATAGGACGTAGATCAAACTACGTAAACAATGGTTGCACACTCAAGACTCGTTTAGTTATCAACCTTCCCTAAAAACTCTGTTAGCTAAACTGGTGGCTAAAATAAGCGGTTATTAATATATGTCTTAACTTTGGAAGATTTAAGGCAATATATATTAATTAGACATGGTCCATGTTCCAGCTATTTATCTCATGACCACCTCTCGGTAGCTTGGGGCAATATGTGCTGAGAATTACCGTTGCAATACTATATGTTTTTCAAGTTTCATGTAAGAATATACTTGTATGTTTTATTTGCTAAATTATTTATTATATTTGCTTGGGCTTTGTAATAATGTTCTTGTATGATTTTATTTTAGTTCAAAATGTCACCAACACCTCTTATTTTAATAATCACTGAAATCAAAATAAATGGCGATAATTACAAAGACTAAAAAAAAAAAATCTGCTAATAGTTCTCACTGTAAGAGACATAAGTTCGTACTGGACGAACCATGCCCATCTGGGCTCAAACCTGACACATCACTTGAGGAGGTCCCGGTTGCCTATGCTCGTTAGAGAGAATCCAATAAGATAGCTCGGTGCTACATTCGAGCTAGCATGACAAGTGCTTTACAAAAGCAACACAAGACTTATCAAGTTGCCAAGGAGATCATGGAAAACTTGAAGGACATGTTCGAAGGTTAACAAAAATTGGCTCGACAATCTGTTATCACAAGCATCATGAACTTTAGGCAGACGGTAGGTACTCAGGTGAAGGATCATATGATTACACTTATGAGGTTCTTTACAGAGGCTGCTGAAAATGATGTTGAGCTGGACTACAACACCTAGATCAAGATGGTGTTTAAAACACAATCAAAGGATTTTGTGGGGTTTAAAGCAGCATATAATCTGGCGACAAGGGAGTTAGGACTAACCAAGCTCATGAAACAACTCCAAGCTTATGAATGCATGATCCGGGATGGGGATGGGGATGCGGTCCAACCTAGGGGAAAGGTCAACTTGGCAGAATCTTCCAAACCCTCTAGGAAAAGGAAAAGCCAAAGAAGAAGCAGACGGCTTCCAGTTCATCTATTCCTCCTGTCTTGGCTGGGAAGAAGAAAAAGAAGAAAAAGAAGCCCAAGGACCCTAAAAATTCTAAGTACTTCCATTATGGGAAAGCAGGTTACATCAAGAAGCCTTGTCGGGAATTTCTAGCCACTAAGGGCAATGAAGGTAAGGAACTTCATTATTTAGAAGCGTGTTTGGTGGAAGAATCGAAAGACACTTAGGTCATTGATTCGGATACCACTAATCATGTTTGTGTTTCTTTACAGGGGTTTATGGAAATGAGAAGTCTATATGATAGGAGTCTCTCGTTACGAACTAGAGATGGTAGCTTGGTGGTGACTGAGGCAGTGGGAGATGTCTATCTTTATTTTGATGAATTTATATTTATTTTATTGAAAGACTGTTTTTATGTTCCTAATTTTAGGAGGAACTTTATATCGATAGCTTGTTTAATAAAAGATTCTTATTTAATTTCTTTTACTAAAAGAGTTGATATTTGTAAAAATAAGTCTTTTATTTGTTCTAGATGGATGGATGGGAACCTTTATTTGATCAAACCAAAGATGTACTCACTACTTGACACCGAATGAACTAATAACTCCAAAAGGTTGAATGTTTCTCACTCTAACAAGGCATACCTTTGATATTTAAGACTTGATCATATTAATCAGGATAGGATTCAGAGGTTACTGAAGGACGGTCCTTTGGAATCTCTAAAAGAGGTACGTCTTCCTCAATGTGAATCTTATCTTAAGGGTAAGATGACTAAGAGGTCTTTTGGAACTAAGGGTACTAGGGCTCAAAAACTCTTAGAAATTGTGCACATCAATATATGTGACCCTATGAGTGTTGTTGCTTATGGAGAGTTCGAGTATTATATCTCTTTTATAGATGATTACTCGAGGTATGGATATGCGTACCTAATGCATCGCAAGAACGAAACCTTTAACAAGTTCAAAGAGTATCATGCAAAAGTGGAAAGGCAATTGGATAAATCCATAAAGACATTTCGATTTGATCGAGGTGGTGAATACCTCTCCAATGAATTTCTAGAATATCTTATAGATAATGGGATATTTTCCCCATTGACTGCACCTGGTACTCCACAATAGAATAGTGTAGCTGAAAGGAGAAACAAGATCTTATTGGATATGGTACGGCCCATGATTAGTTATTCAAAGCTACCATTATCATTTTGGGGATATGCACTACAAACGGCATGCTCTTTTTAGAACTAAGCTTCAAGTAAATCAATTCTCAAGACTCTGTATGAATTATGGAGTGGCAGGAAGCCTTCATTTGGACATATGAGAATATGAGGCTACCCGGCACATGTATTGGATAGGAATGCAAAGAAGTTAGAACCAAGATTGGAGTTATGCATGTTTGTAGGTTATCCTAATGTGGCGACCCTAACTTTGACCCATCCTAATGGCGCGACCGTCGCCACTTGCTTAAACTTACTTTACTTAAACTTACTTGGAAACGTGCTTAAAACAATTATACTTCAACATCATAATTTCCATAGGATTTTTTTTAATACATAAGCTTTACCATAAACCTACATACTTAAATATACTTTACAAATACATAAGGGTCTTAATACAACTTGAGGTCAAATATACATATATACTCAGAAAATACTAAACTGGTCATTACTTAATATAAGTTTGGTTCTCAAAATAAAAAAGGTTACTTAATGTCATGTGGAAGTAGAATTTGTGGTGATATCCATACCCAACCCTCACTTCAGCGCTGCCGCCATCATCGTCCATTGGAGTTTAGCCCATAGGTTTCTTACCTACAGTATAAACACACATGATGAGCTTTACGCTTAGCAAATACAACACTTAACCCATAAAATTATCATATAAAAACATATGCCATAATTTAAAGGCACATCATACTTATAAACATATCTTGACTTCAAAGCATATCATGAAAACATATCATGTGTCATGTAACCGAAAGCATAACATATATCACATAACTTAAAAGCATATCATAACTATAACTTAAAGCATATCGTGAACTATGCATGAACCGATTATGCTCAATTATGTTTCCTTATGCATTATCTTTCTTTACTTATCTAAGGACTGGTATGTCGGTACCGAATACGTGTGGATCTTTGGATTCGCCAAGACCACAAACTTTATTTGGAGCCTTAGCTTATCATACTTAAACTAAAAATCTCTCTGTAGATCGAGAGGCCGGCAAGACACGCTCAATGAGTCTTGATTCACTTTTCAATTACTCAGTTGTTGAGATCACAAATTACTATCATCATATAATGAACTCTATCTTGTTATTCAATAATCACACGTGATTAAAGAATAAAAACATGTTTATCATAAAAGCTAACTAAAACATTTTCATCATGCTATTCATCAATCATACGCAATCAAGGAATAAAAGCATTCTCATCGTAAAAATAACTGTTTAAAACCATTTTCATTCATGCTGTAGGCGGAGTTGTACTTATCTGATCTGTAGGCAATTCGTACTACACCTTGTTATAATACAGGTGTCTACTTGAAATCATAACACATTCTATTAATACTCGTTTTTAAGTCACTAATATCGTTAGTGACTAAAGTATCTATCGACATATGTTACCGATCACCATCGGTACTAAACTGCTCTCTTTTTTTTTAGAGAGTTCATTTAATAATCTTCTAATCGTAGTTAATTAATTTATTTGCTCAATGAATCAATTAACGTCTCTCTCTCTTTCTCTCTCTTCGTCATGCTAGCTAATCGGCTAATTAACTAATCGGAAATTTAAGGTCATTGAGGTATCTTTACTATCCTACCGATTTTGAAAACTATTCACAAGTGTATTTTTTTTCATTTTGAGAAACACATACTCTTTAAAAACAATCCTCTTAACACTCTGTTGGAAGGTGTGGTCATTGTCTTAAATCCTTTGTCTTATTTTGAAAGAATACTATTTGATATTAAGTCAAAAAATATAGTTTTTGAACCTCTTTTGAAAAACCGATCACAACTTAAAAAGATCAAATTTGTAAAATTGGCTAACATGATATTTTAAGGCCTTGATGAGACAGACAACTTTTATATTCATCTTGGAGCTTGATTTGAAATCTAGCCTCTCCTAAACATCTCAAACCCGTGGCTTTGCTTTGGCCAGTTTTAGAAAATTTCCCAGTTTTTAGGTTTAGGAAAGCCACTCTATTTAAGCCCTAAAATGGCCGAATTTTTGATACTCACACAACCTATTTTTAAGTTTTCGATGTGATCTATGTTTTTCGTGTTGAGCCCTGAAAATGATTCAGACTCAAGGTTACCCGTTTTTATAAAAATACGAAACTGTCCTTACCTCCAGGATTATAGTCCTAGTTTTGACCTCCGGTCAGAAAACCATCCAAAAGCCTATCTTAACATCATTTTTAGTCTAGGTCCATTTCATGCAAAAACATTTGTTACAAAATTTTCTAAAACTTTTGTATTTCACATGTTCTAAAATCTATCCATATCATGCTCAAAACTATTAAAATCCGTGGCTGAAAATAAGGATAGATTTGCTTCCCATACAAACCCTAACTATCCAAGTATATCACAAACCATAAAAATAAAAACCATAACCACACAACCACATAACCACATGATAAAGTGCTTAAAGCTCAAAATAAGCTTATTCCAACCTATGTGCTCAAATACATAATAAATCCCTTTGAGATCAAAGCTTGACTAAAGACAATAGTCATAAAGAAAAGGGTCCTAGCGATTACCTTTGTGTGACCTGAAAAATGAGTTCAATCCAAGCAATTTGTGACAAATTTTTGGGTGTGTTTTTGGCTGAGAGGTGGTTCGGCTGGCTGAGAGGAAGAAGAAGAAAATTTGGTTGCTTTAGAGTGTGTGGGGAGCAAGAAGAAGAAAATTGTTCAAATGGTCAAGGGGACCTATTTATAGACCAACCCTAAACAAGTTTAATCAACTCTAAGCAATTTTATTAAGCTTAATTGGCTAAGCTTGGAGGGACAAAATTTTTAGCTGCTGGCCCATGTAGAAAACTGAGAGAGGCTAAAAAAAAAACCATATTTGCATTTAAGGCTTTGCAAAAAGCTATAGTGCTTGTCTTCAAAAACCCCCTTTTTTTAATTCGAAAATTCCAAACATGTTTCCTTGTTTTAAGGAAATCTTTCTCACCTTTTCTCTTAGCTACTAGGGACGGTTTTTGAGGTGGGAATTTATCTGTAAAAGCTTCTCTTATAAGTTTAATTTCCCACAACGGTATTCGATAATTATCCGGTTGTATTCCAAACCTTTACCGAAAAATGGATTCTCTTGATTTGATTCTTATTCTAATCATTTCTAAGTGGGTTGTAGTACTTATGAGCTCACTCTATAACCATTTACAATTCCTCTCTGGTTCTGTGGTTGTGTCCTAAATTGTACTGACATTTGCATACGCATAGTATAATTTTTTCGTGCGAAAATTTAGACACAGGCTACCTTGACTAATTCAGGCATGCTGATCATGAATTTATCAGTTTTATACCCATCAGAGGTCATCTTGACCAACTTCTAGATACTGCGTGATCCCTACTTGAAAATCACTTTTTATGCTCATTCGATTAGTTTTAGCATACCAACTCTAAATATATCAATTTTGAGTTGAGAAAATATCATCTTGACCCTTTTCTCGATACTGCGTATATCTCATTCATAACTTCACGTTTTGTGCTTCTGATCATAAATATATTAGTTTGGTGTCAAGAAAATGTCATATCGACCATTTTCTCGATACTGCATATTTATCATTCAAAATTCACGTTTGTACTTAGATAACTAATTTGAGCGTACTGATTATAAGTACATTAGTTTCGTGTCAAGAAAAGGTCGTCTTGACTAATTTTTTGATACTGGGTGTCACACACACGCACTCACATGTGATAAGATGAACCGATTTATTTTCGGTTGTCCCTTTTATTGTATAAATAGAAATTAAACGTTTCTTTACTCCATTTAATTTATTCGAAAGGGTAATTAAACAGTATTCAGAGACTTAATTACTTGTCTCAAAGTAAATTATGTCCATGATCATGGCAGATATTACAATCTACCCTCCTTAAAAATTTTCGTCCTTAAAAATCAGAATAACTCTAGGAAGTCTCTTTTCATATCCTCTTTGCATTCCCATGTGGCTTCCTTGATGTTGTGATTTTGCCATAAGACTTTCACAAAGGGTATGACTTTATTCCTTAGCACTTTTTCTTCTTTGGCCTGGATCTATACAGATTTCTCCTCGTAGGTCAGATCAGCATGCACCTCAACGGGTTCTTGACTCAGAACATGAGAGCTATCTAGCACATACTTCTTCAATATAGAAATGTGAAAGATGTTGTGCACTGAAGCTAACTCGGGAGGAAGTGCTAATCTATACATGACGTTCCCGACTCTCTCGATTATCTCAAAAGGTCCTATGTACCTAGGGTTGAGCTTCCCTTTCTTTCCAAAGCATATCACCCCTTTCATGGGTGATGCCTTGAAAAAGATTGAATCTCATACTTAAAACTCTAAGGGTCTACGGCACTTATTGGCAAAACTCTTCTAGCGACTGTGCGCTATATCTAACCTTTCTCGTATTAACTTCACGTCTGCCGTGGAATTCTTGATGAAGTCCATGCTAACTTGTCGTTTCTCTCTGGTCTCGTGCCAATGAACTGGGGACCTGTATTTCCTTCCATAAAGTGCCACGTACAATGCCATTCCTATTAAGGAGTGATAGCTGTTGTTATACGAGAACTCAATCATGGGTAGCTTCTTATCCCAGTTCCCTTTAAAGTCTAGGACGCAAGCTCTCAACATGTCTTCCAATGTCTATATGGTCCTTTCAGACTGCCCATCGGTTTGAGGGTGGAAGGCTGTGCTGAACTTCAATTTGAATCCTAATACAGCCTAAGTGCTTTACCAAAACCTAGATGTAAAACGACCGTCATGATCTAAAATGATTGACTTTGACACTCCATGCAGCCTTACTATCAGGGCCACATAGATCTCTGCTAATCATCTTACTGAATAGCCAACCTTTATGGCTAAGAATCGAGCTAATTTTTGTCAATCTGTCTATGATTACCCAAATTGCATCATTGCCATCGGAGGTTCTTGGCAATCTGACTACAAAATCCATGGTGATCTGGTCCCATTTCTATCCTAGTAGCTCGATTTTCTGCAATTCCCCTGCCAGGCATTGTTGTTCTGCCTTAACCTTCTGATAAGTAAGGCATTTGGCTACGAATTCAGTAACGTCGTTTTTTATTCCAGGCCATCAAAAGTTTCTTTTCAAGTCTTTACACATCTTGTTGACTCCCAGATGTATGGAATATGGCACCTCATGAGCCTATGAAAAGATTCACTTTTTGAGTTCTTCATCTTTCGGGACACATACTCTGTCCTGTAATAGAATATGTCATCTTTAGAGACTTTAAATTCCGAACCTTTATCCTCCGTAGCTTCATTTCTTGACTTGATCAAGGATGAATCAAAGTTCTTGGCCAGCCTTGATCTCATTCAAAAGTGTCGGTTGGAGAGTCAGGTCAGACAATCTTCCCATCAGAATCTCGATCTCATTGCTATATAGCTCCCTCTGTAGAGCTCTTGGTAGGGCGTTGATAGCCATAAATGAAGTAGAATACTTTCAACTTAATGCCTTGGCCACCTTATTGGCTTTTCCTAGATGGTAAAGGATTTCACAGTCGTAATCCTTGACCAATTATAGCCATCTTCATTGCCTTATGTTGAGCTCCTCCTGTATGAAGATATACTTGAGGCTCTGGTGGTCGGTGTAGATCTCACACTTGACTTCGTAAAGGTAGTGCCTCCAAATCTTCAATACAAAAACTACCGCTGTGAGTTCCAGATCATGCGTTAAGTAGTTTTTCTTGTGGTCCTTAAGCTGTCGTGAGGTGATTGCAACTACTCTGTCTTTCTACATCAAAGTGGCTCCTAATCTTGTCTTAGATGCATTGCTAAAAGTTATGAAGCTTCCTTCACCAGCGTTTGGAATGGTTAATACTGGAGTGCTTGTGAGTCACCGTTTCAGCTCTTTAAAAACCTTCCTCACACTTGTTTGTCTACTCGAACTTCTTTTCTTTTCTGGTAAGTGCTATGAGTGGCATGACTAACTTAGAAAAACATTCGACAAAACATCGATAATATCCTGTTAAACCGAGAACACTACGTATTTTTGTCACGTTTTTCGGAGCTGACCACACACTAACCACCTTAATCTTCGTGGGGTCTACGGATACTCCTTTTTTGGAAACTACGTGACCTAAGAAATGAATCTTCTCTAGCCAAAACTCACAATTGGAGAACTTGGCATACAGCTGGTGATCCTTCAACATGCGTAAGACGATCCCTAGGTGCTCTACATGCTCCTGCTTCGTCTTAGAGTATATAAGTATGTCATCGATAAATACAATGACAAACTTATCCAGATAGTCCTTAAATACATGGTTCATTAAATCCATGAATGTAGCTAAGGCATTTGTTAGCCCGAATGCCATAATGAGAAATTCGTAATATTCGTATTGCGTTTGAAAAGCTGTCTTAGGTACATCCTCCTCCCTGATTCATAGTTGATGGTACCTTGAACGCAGATCAATCTTCGAGAATACTGCAACGCTTCAAAATTGGTCAAACAAGTCATCAATTCATGGCAATGGATACTTATTTTTAATCATGATCTTGTTCAGCTCTTTGTAGTCGATGCACATCCTCAGTATTCTATCTTTCTTCGTTACGAATAGTATGGGTGCTCCCCAGGGTGAAAAACTCTGTCGAATAAATCCTTTGCCTATCAAGTCCTTTAGTTAGAATTGGAGCTCCTTGAGCTCTACGAGGGCTATTTGGTATGGAGCCTTAGAGATGAGGGCTGATCCTGGTAGAAGCTCAATCTCAAATGAGATTTTGCGTTCTGACGGAAGTCTTAGAAGGTCTTCTGGAATACTTCCATGAACTATTTGACTATCGGCATGTTCTCGGGTCCTATCTCTGTTTCTTGGGTCTTATCCACCATATGTGCTAGAAACCCCATGCATTCCACTGGATAACATCTTGCGAGCCTTCATTGCTGAAATTATCACCTTTGGTCGTTTCAGGGGCATACCCGAGTAGATGAACTTCTCATATCTGATAGGTCCAAAAGCAACTTTCCACCTTCGGCAGTCTATGATGGCGTTGTACTTTGCGAGGAAGTCCATTCCAAAGATTACATCGTAATTAAATATGTGGATGATGATCAAATCAACGCTTAGCTTTCTACCATAGATAATTACTAATACGTAACACACCCAGTAATTAGACAACAAAATTTCCCCTGAAGGAAGAGCTGTCCTAAAAGTCTAGTTCAATCTATCCAAGTCTCTATCTATCCTTCTAGCAAACTTAAATGATGCAAAAGAATGAGTGGCTAAAAATCGAACAACACCAATGCTTTTGAGTTGGCAATAGAAATATGACTTGTCATCACGGCGGAAGTTCCAGCTTCAACATTGTTCCTCATATAAACGTAGATTCTCCCTTGGTTGTCCGAAGCTTCTAATTTACCTTGCGATATCGAAGGGCCTTTGATTTTGGCTTGAACAGCATGAAGTTGGTTGCTCGTTGTATGGGCTTAGTTCTACTGGTTCTGTGGGTTAGAAAAATAATTTTTGGTGAAGTGACCTTCCTTGCCATAGATGAAATATTCACTTGTCCCCAACTTGCATTCTCCCAGATGCTTTCTTTTTTGGGTATATCAGAAGTTGGTTTTCGTTTCCTCCTTGGCTATTTCTTTTCTATGAAAAATTCTTCTGTTGACCTTAGTTGCTTGGATTTTCCTTCCTCTTGTTGTTATATCATGTTACCTGCTATTCTGACTAGTGCCGGTGCCTTGTCCCTGGTGCTAAAACTCTTGACTCTGCTTCCCTTGAGCCAGCTTGGCTTGAGCTTTCTCCTCCTTCCTTGCCTTGAAAATTTGAACTTTTCACTCCCTATCCTGTCCTAGCCAATACTCAGCTTAGATGGCCCTGCTTACACACTCAGCCACAGTCACCGATCCGTGGCTACCACTATAGACCTGGATCGCAATATCCGTCCTAAACATTTTCAGTATTCGTCTGACTCTCTCCCTTTCCGTAGTACTAGGTCAGGACAGAGTCAAGCTAACTGTTCAAACTTCCTGATCGCCTCCATCACGGTCATATTTCCCTGACGCAAGTTGTTGAATTCGTCCTGTTGCACTGCTAGGGTTTCTTCATTGAAGTACATCTCCTTAAACTCCTCAATGAATTCCGTTCAACTTATCTCATTGATGTTTCTTTTGATCACCACTATCTTCCACCACTGACGTGCATCCTTTTGTAGGGCGAAAAATACGCACATTACTTTCTCTTGGTCTATCAATCTCATGAAATCCAAGATTACTTGGATATCCGTTAGCCAGTCGTCGACCTCTATGGGGTTAGAGGTTCCTTCGAATTCTGGCGCCTTTATACCTCAGAATCTCTTGTATAATTTGTCCTCCCTAAAGATCGGCTAAGGAGTGTTTATTGCTTTAAGAGCAGGCGCTGTTGGAGGTGTTGGTAGTGGTTCAGGAAATTCCCCTCCTTACGGAGCCTCCTGGACTGAGGGGAATCCCCGGGGCTATTGGAGCCTTTTGAACTGGCACCCTTGCTGCCTGTGGTGCCTGGTTCTACCGTCTTAGTTGTTCTCTTAGTTGGTTCATGTTGTGTTGTTGCTTCTCTAACATTTCCCTCATAACTGTGAGTTAGGCCACTAAGTCCTTATCCCGTGATGCTCGGGCTGCTTGTGAGCAAGGGCGAACCATGTTAACTTACGGAATCCTATGATGGAAGGAAAAAGTTTGTGAGTATTTTGCTCTCATGCTTAAGAGTCATAATTACGCACTACTTAACTTAATTGCTTAACTATTATATCTTTCTCTTTTACCATGCCTCACATGTCATGACATTTAATACAAATTACGTCATACCATATCATATCAATCGTTGTTATAATGCCAGAAGTCATCCTGAGCCTTCTGTCGCATTATAGATCATGTGTTGGTATACGTACATATGCCATCTGGCAATAGCATATTTCATAAACATTTACAAAAAGTGAGTACAGAACTCTGGCTTGTCGAGAGTGGTAAACTCTTTTGGGTACAAAACTCAAAAGAAAATACACAGCTAAGTCTAATGGGAGTAAGCTACTACTTCCCATAGTACCTGTATATATGGTCTAAATAACTGCTATACTAGAGTAAATTGCTACTACTTTGAGGAAAGTCCTGATTCTACATCAGAGACGTCTTCATCGAGAGGAAATTCCTCTGGATTCTCCTTATCTTCCAAACCAGAACTAGCCTCGTCATCACTAGCTATGATGACCTAAGGTTTAGGCTCATACTCCTCCATCCACTCATCATTACTAAGGAAGTAAGGGATGGCCTCGTCGTCATTGTCATCCACCTCAGGATGGGGTATTGGAGATGGTGGGGCTGGTGCGGGGTCTCCCATGGCTTCGTCATTATCCCCCAATGCCTCGAGGTGGTAATCAGCTATGGGGTCCTCCTCGACCGGTTGGTGGACTGGATCGCCGGATTACCTTTAGTATTGACAACATCTGCAACGTCGTGAGTTTGTTCGTAGTTTTTGGTGTTAATGGCATCCACCTTGGCATTTACTATCTCCTGCATGAACTTCCTCAAGTCCTTATAATGTGGAGGGTAACGGACAAACTCCTTCACATCTCATGGAACTCCTTTCCATAAAAGCTTTGCTATCTCTCTAAAAGGTCTATCTAAGGGAATGTGGGGTAGCGTTGTGATGTCCCGCCCTACGTAGGGTTAAACAGTACTATTACAGTCAGCTACTGTCGCCAACTGCGATAGACTGTAACCACTTGGGTCATCGGTAACTTATTTTTAACTTGCTTTTAACTTATTCTGATACCCTATGATGACTGGTATCTTATTTCTAACCTACTTCGTTTAACATACTTATTTTAACTTCCTATTTGAACGTGAAAATTGGGGATAATTTTTTTTTCTTTTAACTTAAACTTTAAAACTTTAAACTTGCAAATCGTGTCGTGGTAAAATATTTACTAAAGTGAATATATTATTGTAACTTGATATACATCATAAAACATCATTTTAACATTCTTTTCATTACCCTTTTAAACAGCTCAGCAGAAAACTCTTAGCAGTACCATAACCCTCGCCCAGTCCCTTGGCACATGCAGATCTCGTTCGTCATCCATCACTTATCTTATCGTCATGCAGGATGCTTACCTGCAATATTAACAAACTTGTGAGCGACAGGCTCAGTAAGTTCAAACATACATTCACGACATATAGTAATTCATACCATATAGTACAAGGTAATTCTGATACCTACTGTAGCCACGAAACATTGTATATTATATACCATATACTACTTAACATTCATACTTATCACACATAACTTTATGAACATACTTGTACATATGTGAACACACTTTACATCATAATCCTACTTTCACACTTAGTATCGTAAACATACTTAATGTACTTTATACGTACTTAACATCATAAACATACTTTTGTAGTTATCATGCTTTAATCTCATATACATACTTTCATACTTGAACCTTGTGAACTGACTGTAACGTCGTGAACATACTTAACATACTTGAAATATCGTAGTTATACTTGGATATACTTGAACATCGTAAACATAGCTTATTTAACGTATGCTACACATCGTAAACATAACATATATATCATACTTATTATCGTGAAAATACTTTCACATTTAACATAATAAATATACTTGTCATGCTGAAATACATAAAACATCGTAAATGTACTTAAGCATTGTAAAGTATACTTACGTATACTTAAATATCCTTAACGTCATAAACATACTTTCATACATACAAACATTGCATACACGTATCGTTTATTACTTAGACATTCATATTTAAATATAACATGCATATGTATCATCATATAGAGCATACTTAACATAATATGATTGACTTACGTTTATTTACCTATGCGTAATTGTGATAACATATCATATTTTTAACAGGAATGTTAGTCATGTTATACTTGCTTATTACCATGAGTAGTACTATTCACTATAAATAGTAACTTTATAACGTTATGTTTGCTTAACATTAATACTTAAACGTATTTAATATCGTTCATACCATCTCTGACAGAACATATATGATACCAATTATGACATCAAAATATTAACACAACATATATCATACATTACTTTAGATTTTATACTTAACGTATATAATATTGAAAACATACTTTTTATCATAACCATACTTGACATAATGCACACCGTGAGTACACTTTCATACTTAACATGTTTTAAACCTACTTAATATCCTGAATGTAATTGCATTCTTGACATGCTTTAAACATACTTAATATCTTGAACATACTTTTGTGCTATCCTCAACGATTTACTTAAAATTAAACTTCCAAATCCGGGATGTACTACTAATTGGGAGCTCTATAATAACTGAACAAAATTTCATACTTATCATTGTAATAATTTAAACATAGCATATTGATCATAAGCTTAACATCATAAATATAACATACTTGACACACTTGTTATTGTGAAAATACTCTCACATTTAACATCATGAATACACTTACCATACTTAAATACTAGTGGTTCCTGACTGGTGGCATTTATGCTACCTCCTGGGTCTGGAACTCTTTAAATTATTCTATAGTTTATACTGTAGTTTTCTTAAAATTTTATCTCTTATGCTAGTGTGCATACGGCATCTGATTACTAAATTCCTATCATCTCTATCACCTAAGCATACTGAGTAAATTCATGCTGTAAACAGAGAACTGTCTGAACTTATAAAATATAACACACAAACATAAACATGTCAAGTCAATTTACATTCGACTTAGACGTAACGCATGGTTCATAACACGACTTTCATAACATTCAAATCATAGTATCTTGGCACTAAAACTACACATCAAACACATAAATATGACCAGTCCATTTATGTTGCAGACAAGGAAATATTTAAACTTACATGCCGCATATAAAACACATAACACATAAACATGTCAAGTAAGTTCATGTTGCAGACAATTAAATACCCGAACTTACTGTATATAATACTTAAACATAAAAGTCAATTCATGTTTGACTTAGACCTAACACATAAACATCCAACGTTTAAAGTTTCAGTCTTATTATTTTGCTGATTCTTGTCTTTTCTTGCTGTCTTTCATATGGCTCCGACCAGGGGGCATTATCATTGTCTCCATAGTCTGGAACACTACTCATATCTTTCTTTCATTGTGTGTATTTTATTAAATACACCTTTGTGCATATAACAACTTACATATATACTTTACATTTCATACATAACATATAAACATATTATATAATTTCATGTAACTGATAATAAATTGTCTGAATTTATGTTGACAATAAAACATAGATATAAACATGCCAATTTATGTTGTAGTCAACTAAAGGTTTGAACTTATAACATATAACACATAAAAGTTTATACATGTCACAGACATAGAAATATTTAAAACTTACCACATATGACACTTAGACATAATAGTCTATTCATGTTATAGTCAATTAAATGTTTGAACTTACTGCTATTTCTACTCGTATCTTCTTTCTTGCTTCCTCGGTCCGTAGATGTCCCTTTATTGCGTCTATATCGGATTCCTATAACCGAAATAATTACGGTTATTTTCGTTACTTAAATCATACCTAAAGCTTAATAAAACGTAAAAATTCTACGTTTCATTTCCCAATCATGAATTAGGGGTCTAATATCCCATTTATAATTTTTCCGTCAACTCCTGTCAAAAATTACGATGAATAGTAATTTTGACGTGAATGGTAACTTTGACCGTGAATAGTACTATTTATCATGAATAATATCTTTACCCTGATCATGAATCTTGTCATTTTAATAATTAAACCGGATTTTCTAAATCCATAAATCATAAAACAATAAACTTAAAGCTTAATGACCCTTTTTAGACCTTTCTGAAATTTTTGATCAAAATAACCATTTTGCCCTTGACGGGCCTTTGGGTCGTAAAATCTTTACTTTAACATTTTAATGGGATTTTCTAAATCCAAAAGTCATAATTCATTTTTCTTAAGCCTTTTCGAGCTTTTTCAGCCTTAATTACCGAAATGCTCGGGTCACTATTCACTGACCCTCGGGTGGCACTATTCTAACCCTCAGTCGTTAATCCTTTATTTTTTGGGCCTAAGTCACCAAGAGGGTTCGGGTTTCCATCCCGACCATATTTTTACCCTTCGGTTCCTAACCCCTTTGTGCTGTTTTTGAAATTTCGGCAACATTTTCGCTTAATTTTTTGGATCCTGGCGTTTAGGAAACGCCTCGAAACCATCTAACCTAATTCTATTCTACCATGTACTATACTAGAGGCCTATAATTTTACGTAAAATTCAACTTTTACGTAAAAATCTTTACATTTTTCACATTTTCTTATTTGACTATTTTTCATACACATAGTCCATTTTTCTTACAATTTCACATGTAAAAGTACATAATTAATACATAATCATTTCAAAACATAAATTTAGGAATGAAGGACCGAAATCACTACCGAAATCGTCCCATCGGCGATCAAACGAACCGTTCGATTTTGCGTGCACAAACTTTTTTTTCTCCGTTCTTCGCTTTTGAAATTTTTTCATGCAATTCCGACGCTACGGATGTGTTCGGAACGTCGAAAATATGCCAACGGGCCATTGTTCAATTTTTGGGGTCTGGGTCACCGTTGACCGGCGTTGACCACCATTGACCGGCGTTGACCGCCTTTGACCACCGTTGACTGGCGTTGACCGGCGGCGGTTTAGGCCAAGCTTGGTATCAAAACGTAAATCTTGACGTTAGGAACTCATTGGTGGTGTCAATTTCACCAATTGAAGCTCCTGTGGCCGGAAATTGACCCTCGAAAGTACGACGGTGGCGGCAAGCTTCAATCTCTGTTTTCTCGACGTTTTTGCTCAAAATTGGCTTGGGGCTTTTAATCTACGTGAAATTCTGAGCATTTTGGTACTGGTGGTGGAGCTCAACTCTGCCGAAAACAGTGAGTTTCACAGCGGTGACGGCGAGAGCTTGAGAGGCGTGATCCGGTGGTTGTTGAGGTGAAATGAGCTATGGGTTTTGTTCTCCTCTTCACCACGAAACTTTTGGGGTGGAATCACCTTGATCGGAGGTCGGACGGCGGAGAAATCGGCGTTTGAAAATTCCAACCATCGTGATCTTCGGGCAGCGCATGCAGCGTCCTCTGGCGGCCGTTCCGTCGTGTCGACCCACCGTTGGACTCAGCTCGGTGAGAGCTTTCCAACGGTGCCGGCGGTGTCGAAAATGGACACCGTTTCCGGTAGTTGGTTACTGTTCATTCGTGGGGGTGTGGGAGGAAAAGAGAGAGAGGAAAAATATGGAGGACTGTTTTGCAATTTCTGATTCCCCCCTTTTTTATACTTTTTTTTTTCCAAAATTTCAACATGAGCTATCCTGACTAATTTAGGTATGCTGAACCTAAATATACCAGTTTCATTTCCATCCGAGGTCATCTTGACCAGCTTCTGGTACTGTGAATTCCCGATCAAAAATTACCTTTGTGCTCAATTAACTAATTGGAGCATACTGATAGGCTATACTGACTAATTTGGACGTGCTAAATCCAAATTTATCAGTTTCAACGTCATCTCGACCAGTTTTCAGGATCTGTGTGATCCCGTCTCGAACAATGTTTCAGGTGCCTGATTGACTAATTTGGGCATCCTGAGTCTAAATATATCAGTTTTATATCAAGAAAATGTCATCTTGGCCAATTTCTTGATACTGCATGTTTCCTAGTTAAAATTTACATTTTATGCTTAATTGACTAAATTGAGCATACTGAATCTAAATGTATCAGTTTTATATCAAGAAAAGATCATTTTGACCAGTTTCTTGATATTGTGTATTACATACACATATACACACATAAAATCACTACATTTCACATTTTAAACACAAATTTCATCGTGTACATTCCATATACTAATTTTTCTGAGAATGATGAAATTTCCCGGTTGTCACATTCACCCTTCCTTATAAAATTTTCGTCCTCGAAAATTGAGACAAGTAGGGGTACAAAGAATTTATTTCATCTTTGTTCATCACATATACATATCATTTCATAACATTTACATGTCATTTCAAGTATATCTACATATTATATATTATAGCTTTGTACATCTAATTTTCCTATATAACCACAACTCTAGGGAACATAGACGGTGTTGGAAATGACACCCCGCTTGCCCATGAGGAAACTGGGGCTAATGTTGGACTCCTCTAAGAGAATCACTCAATCATGGTATGGTAAACCTTGATCCAGTTAAGCATTAATCTGGGTCACAAGAATCCCAATACACATGAAAGCATTTCTCTGAATGTGCTAACAGCCAAAAGAACCCAGTTATCCTAATCAATGACACACAGCCAGAGAATCATCTCGATGATATGAAACTAGTACTGCATTCCCATAGAGTGCTAAAGTAAAAGTACTGTCTATTCTTGAAACTCGTTTAGGGAACTAGCGCCTATACTATGCTATTGTTATCTCATTATCTTATCTTTACAAAATGTTTATTTTTAATAACCAAACATTTACTAATTTAGAATAAAACTAACTTACTTGGATGGCGAACTAGATGTGCATCGTGCTAGGAGCGATATGATCAAACTGCTCTGATACCAATTGTGAGGTCCCGCCTTACGTAGGGTTAAACAGTACTATTACAGTCAGCTACTGTTGCCAACTGCGATAGACTGTAACCACTTGGGTCGTCGGCAACTTACTTCTAACTTGCTTTTAACTTATTCTGATACCACCTATGACGACTGGTATCTTAGTTTTAACCTACTTCGTTTAACATGCTTATTTTAACTTCCTATTTGAACGTGAAAATTGGGGATAATTTTTTTTCTTTTAACTTAAACTTTAAAACTTTAAACTTGCAAATCGTGTCGTGGTAAAATATTTACTAAAGTGAATACATTATTGTAACTTGATATACATCATAAAACATCATTTTAACATTCTTTTCATTACACTTTTAAATAGCTCAGCGGAAAACTCCTAGCAGTACCATAACCCTCGCCTAGTCCTTTGGCACATGCAGATCTCGTTCGTCATCCATCACTTATCTTATCGTCACGCAGGATGCTTACTTGTAATATAAACAAACTTGTGAGCGACAGGCTCAGTAAGTTCAAACATACATTCATGACATATAGCAATTCATACCATATAGTGCAAGGTAATTCTGATACCTACTGTAGCCACGAAACATTGTATATCATATACCGTATACTACTTAACATTCATACTTATCACACATAACTTTATGAACATACTTGTACATATCTGAACACACTTTACATCATAATCCTACTTTCACACTTAGTATCGTAAACATACTTAATGTACTTTATACGTACTTAACATCATAAACATACTTTTGTATTTATCATGCTTTAATCTCATATACATACTTTCATACTTGAACCTTGTGAACTGACTGTAACGTCGTGAACATACTTAACATACTTGAAATATCGTAGTCATACTTGGATATACTTGAACATCGTAAACATAGCTTATTTAACGTATGCTACACATCGTAAACATAACATATATATCATACTTATTATCGTGAAAATACTTTCACATTTAACATAATAAATATACTTGTCATGCTGAAATACATAAAACATCGTAAATGTACTTAAGCATTGTAAAGTATACTTACGTATACTTAAATATCCTTAACGTCATAAACATACTTTCATATATACAAACATTGCATACACGTATCGTTTATTACTTAGGCATTCATATTTAAATATAACATGCATATGTATCATCATATAGAGCATACTTAACATAATATGATTAACTTACGTTTATTAACCTATGCGTAATAGTTATAATATATCATATTTTTAACAGGAACATTAGTCATGTTATACTTGCTTATTACCATGAGTTGTACTATTCACTATAAATAGTAACTTTATAACGTTATGTTTGCTTAACATTACTACTTAAACGTATTTAACATCATTCATACCATCTCTACAGAACATATATGATACCAATTATGACATCAAAATATTAACACAACATATATCATACATTACTTTAGATTTTATACTTGACGTATATAATATTTAAAACATACTTTTTATCATAACCATACTTGACATAATGCACACCGTGAGTACACTTTCATACTTAACATGCTTTAAACCTACTTAATATCCTGAACGTATTTGCATTCTGCAGGAAAATAAATCGGCAAAAATGTATCAGAGTGGCGCAACGGAACAATAAAAATTTTTAGATCGTTAAATATCTCATGATGCCATATACAATAAACCAACAACAATTAAAACTCATACCTCAAGGACGCCAATCTTGCAGGAGTAGAATAACCGGAGGGCATCAACCAACTAGCCTTCCCTACTATTCTCTAATTCCCGAATGACTGAGTGTGTGGGCACTCTAAACCTCGATCGGTATGCTAGCACTGCTAGTCTTCTTCCTACCACCCAGATCTCTAAAGAACTTATTGTCATGGTGGGCTGTGCAACAATAAGCCTGCTCACCTGAGAGTCTGTGGTCTGAGAGAACTGGAGTAGCAGGACCTCTATTTATAGACCTGCATGAGGTGATTCTCCGAATTCGAATTGGATTAGGAGAAGATATTCTCCCTTATCCACAAGCACAAAATCTGAATTTTCCGAGGGGAAAATCCCAACAATAAAATTCGGTCACTTAAGGATAAATCCAATCCAAATCTAAACAAGATTTTAACTAGAATTTTATCTCCCTTTTTCAACCAAAAAATCCGAAAATTCAAAGGAGAAAATCACCACAAAAATTCGGCCACTTTTGGATAAGGGAGAATTAAAATTCCACTAGGTTTTTCAAGCTTGAATCTTATCTCATCCTTATCCAAAATAACCAAAAATCTCCTAGGAAATACACTCCAAAAATTCGGCCATTATCTGGGAGGAGAGAATCCAAATTCAACTGGGACTGAAACTTGAATTTTTCCTTGAACCTTATCCACAAAAATCCGAAAATCCATTGAGGATAATCCTCAAAATTTTCGTCCATCATTAGTTAGGATTTGGATTCAAAATTCAAGTAGGATTCTAACAAGATTATCCTCTCCATATCCAACTCAAATTCCAATTTCATTCCTTGTGGATTTTCCACAACAAATTCGAATCCCACTTGGACTGTGATTCAAAATTTGAATTTCAAATTTCAAATTCGAATTTCAAATTCAAATTTCAAATTTCAAATTTCAAATTTGAATTTCAAATTCAAATTTCAAATTCAAATTTCAAATTCAAAATTCAAATTTCAAATTTCAAAATCCACAAAACAGTTGTATTTCAAATTCTTGTTCTCATGGATAATTTTCTACAACTCCAATCCAATCTCAAATAAAATCATGACAACTTTATTTGGAGTTCGAATAATTGTGTACTCTATTATCTAAAACAAAATCTGAATCCAACCGGAGAGAATCTTGTCTACCATCCTAATCCTGTGTCAACACCATCCATGCATAATAAACTAGCCAATAGCATACACAGATCAATTTTGCCAAACGTTAAGGAATTATGTGGAGCTAGTAGAGGGACTGATTAGACATATATAATCAGGCTCCTACAAATCCATATGATCATCATTCTTTACCGAACAACTCAATCATATAATCACTAATTTCAGAGTCACACTACTATAAACCTGAAACTGAATTCTCAATTATATACCGTATTACGTAAGCCTGTGACAAGCTATCGTCCAATGACCTTGTCATGTATGCAGAACCCTCATATGATATCCATGATTAGCCTTAGGCCAAAGTCCGTTTAATCCTACTGATCAGGCTATCTTAAAGTTCCATTATACTACCGAATTAAGAAAATGATTATTCACTATATGTGAATAAGAAGTCATCTGCCCAGCAGACGACCCAAGGCCTTGTCCATTTTCACATTCAGTATAATGCCTTTAAGAGGATACCCTTAACTCCTCATTAGAGTTATGATTCTGATATCTGTAAACGAACCCGTCATCGTATACAAGTCATGTACCCAACGAACCAGCCTATAAGCTTACTACCTCTGAGACGCTTTAGCTATTGGAACATTAAAGTACACAAGTCATATACATGAAGCTATCCTTTTGTTCAGGATTAAGGTTACTGCACAATGAACGTCAAAAGCAGACCGATCCACTCAAAGCGGACTTCGTAGATCAATCACGCTTTAGTCTCGGTCTAATATGTCACCACCAAGCAACATATCTATGTCTCTACTTGGGAGTCCAGCTCCAGACAGTTAAGACAAACCGTCCCCTCTAAGGCTTTAGACAACATAATAGTCTTAACATGAGTTAGATGCTCGGTCTAACCCCATAGACTACAGACCATAGTTTAGACCGCTAACTTTAGAACATTGTCTTCTCGCATACAAAAGTCCATTACATGCAACGTTCTAACAGTTTAACACAAGCAGTCAGGGAGCCATATTTGCTTACATTTACTTTAACATGTAAATAAAACGAGAACAGATAACAATGTAATAAAAAACCTCTATCTATAATTTTATTATCCAGTTCAAAATAAATACATCAAAATGTCTCTAATGCTTAGGGCATTTCCTAACAATCTCCCACTTGCCCTAAGCCAACAGATGTGCCATGTTACGCATCCCCATCGCCTCTACGTGCCTCTCAAAGTTTCTTGCTACCAAAGTCTTAGTAGAGGGATCGGCAATGTTGTCCTCGGACGCGATCTTACATACATCCACTAATCCTGTCTTCACGTGCCCTCTAATGTCAACTTCCTCGAATCCTTGCAAGTCTGGAAGACTCAGTCCATGTATCCTACGGGTGTTAGGTCCCCTCCAGAATACACCAGCATATAATCTCTCGTTCTCTTAAGATACTTGAGTATATGCTTTACTGCTTGCCAGTGCTTGATTCCAGGATTCGCTTGATATCGACTCACCATACCTACTGCAAAACATATGTCCAGGCGAGTGCAAAGCATAGCATACATAAGGCCAGCCACAGTGGATGCATAAGGGACCTTACTCATACGCTCTCTTTCTTTTGATATCTTGGGATAGTCATCCAATGAAAGAGTTAGACCGGTAATAGAAGGTTGTGTACCTTTCTTTACCTCTTGCATTGCATATTTGTCAATTATTTTATCTATGTATGAAGTTTAGAATAACGCTATCATTTTGTTCTTTAGATCTCTGAAGAGACGAATGCCTAGAACATAATTAGCTTCTCCCAAGTCCTTCATGTCAAACTATTAGTGTAACCAAAGCTTGACCGATGATAAGTTCCCTACATCATTCCCAATGAGTAGTATATCATCGACATAGAGTATCAGAAAGACCACTTTTCCATCCTTAACACATTTATAAACACAAGGTTCATCAACGTTCTACTCAAAACCAAATGTCTTAATCGCTTGATCAAACTTCTGGTTCCATGAGCGGGATGCTTGCTTTAATCCATAAATGGATCTAAGCAACTTGCAGACTTTCCTTTCTTGGCCTTTCGCTGCGAACCCTTGATGCTGTATCATATAGATACACTCTTCAAGATGGCCATTCAAGAATGCCGTCTTGACATCCATTTGCCAGATCTCGTAAGCGAGAGCCGCAGCAACGGACAGAAGAATACGGATAGACTTCAGCATAGCAACAGGCGAAAAGGTTTCATCGTAATCGATTCCAGCCTTTTGTGTGTACCCCTTTGCAACCAGTCTAGTTTTGAAAGTTTCCACTCTCCCTTCCGCATCCTTCTTTCTTTTGTAGACCCATTTGCATCCAATGGGTTTTATCCCATCCGGCAAATCTACAAGTTCTCAAACAGAGTTGGATTTCATAGAATCCATCTCATTGTTCATAGCCTGTTTCCAAGATTTAGAATCAACATCATTTATGATTTCATCATAGGTAACCGGTGTAGGAAAATAAATCGGTAAAAACGTATCAGAGTGGCGCAGCGGAACAATAAAAATTTTTAGATCGTTAAATATCTCATGATGCCATATACAATAAATCAACAACAATTAAAACTCATACCTCAAGGACGCCAATATGCAGGAGGAGAATGACCGGAGGCTTCAACCAACTAGCCTTCTCTACTATTCTCCAATTCCCGAATGGCTGAGTGTGTGGGCACTCTGAACCTCGATCGGTATGCTAGCACTGCTAGTCTTCTTCCGACCACCCAGATCTCTAAAGAACTTTATTGTCACGATGAGCTGTGCAACAATAAGCCTGCTCACCTGAGAGTCTGTGGTCTAAGAGAACTGGAGTGGCAGGACCTCTATTTATAGACCTGCATGAGGTGATTCTCTGAATTCGAATTGGACTAGGAAAAGATTTTCTCCCTTATCCAAACCAAAAAATCCGAATTTTCCAAGGGAGAATCTCCACAATTAAATTCGGTTTTCCTAGGATAAATCCAATCCAAATCTAAACAAGATTTTAACTAGAATTTTATCTCCCTTTTTCAACCAAAAAATCCGAAATCTTTAGGAGAAAATCTTCTCCAAATTTTCGGCCACTTTTAGGATAAGGAAGAATCAAAATTCCACTAGGATTTTTCAAGCTAAATCTCATCTCAACCTTATCCAAAAATAACCGAATTTCCTAGGATAAAGCCTCCAAAATTTCGGCCACTTTTAGGGAGGGAGAGAATCCAAATTCAACTAGGATTTAAACTTGAATTTTCCCTTGAATCTTATCTACAAAAACTGAATTTTCCATTGAGGATTATCCTCAAAAAATTCGCCCACTTTTGTTGGGATTTGGATTCAAAATTTAAGTAGGATTCTAACAAGATTATCCTCTCCAAATCCAACTCAAATTCGAATTTCAAACCTTGTGGATTTTCCACAACAAATTCGAATCCTACTTGGACTGTGATTCAAAATTTGAATTTCAAATTTCAAATTTCAAATTTCAAATTTAAATTTCAAATTCAAATTTCAAATTCGAAATTTCAAATTCAAATTTCAAATTCAAATTTCAAATTCAAAATTCAAATTTCAAATTTCAAAATTCAAATTTCAAATTTCAAAATTCAAATTTCAAATTCCACAAAACGGTTGTGTTTCATATTCTTGTTCTCATGGATAATTTTCTACAACTCCAATCCAATCTCAAATAAAATCATGGCAACTTTATTTGGAGTTCGAATAATTGTGTACTCTATTATCCAAAACAAAATCTGAATCCAACCGGAGAGAATCTTGTCTACCATCCTAATCCTGTGTCATCACCATCTATGCATAATAAACTAGCCAATAGCATACACAAATCAATTTGCCAAACGTTAAGGAATTATGTAGAGCTAGTAGAGGGACTGATTGGACATATATAATCGGGCTCCCGTGATTCCATATGATCATCATTCTGTACCGAACAACTCAATCATATGATCACTAATTTCAGAGTCACACCACTATAAACCTGAAACTGAACTCCCAATTATATACCGTATTACGTAAGCCTGTGACGAGCTACCATCCAATGACCTTGTCATATATGCAAAACCCTCATATGATATCCATGATCAGCCTTAGGTCAAAGTCCGTTTAATCCTACTGATCAGGCTATCTTAAAGTTCCATTATACTACCGAATCAAGAAAATGATTATTTACCATATGTGAATAAGAAGCCATCCGCCCAGCAGACGACCCAAGGCCTTGTCCATTTTCACATTCAGTATAATGCCTTTAAGAGGATACCTTTAACTCCTCAGAGCTATGATTCCGATATCTGCAAACAAACCCTTCATCGTATACAAGTCATGCACCCAACGAACCGGTCTATAAGCTTACTACCTCTGAGACGCTTTAGCCATTGGAACATCAAAGTACACAAGTCATATACATGAAGTAGTTCATTTACTCAGGATTAAGGTTATTGCACAATGAACGTCAAAAGCAGATTGATCCACTCATAGCGGACTACGTAGATCAATCACGCTTTAGTCCCGGTCTAATATGTCACCTCCAAGCAACATATCCATGTCTCTACTTGGGAGTCCAGCTCCAGACAGTCAAGACAGACCGTCCCCTCCAAGGCTTTAGACAACATAATAGTCTTAACATGAGTTAGATACTCGGTCTAACCCCATAGACTACAGACCATAGTTTAGACTGCTAACTTTAGAACATTGTCTTCTTGCATACAAAAATCCATTGCATGCAACGTTCTAACAGTTTTAACACAAGCAGTCAGTGAGCCATATTTGCTTACATTTACTTTAACATGTAAATAAGACGATGACAGATAGCAATGTAATGAATAACCTCTAAGTATAATTTTATTATCCAGTTCAAAATGAATACATCAAAATGTCTCTAATACTTAGGGCATTTCCTAACAACCGGATCATCCTCATACTCATGAGCCTCGGCCTGGTATACCTCAGCATCATACATGAAGAAATTAGGTTTCTTCGAAACCCTCCCACTATGACGAGGCACCCTAAATTGTTGATTGTCTGCAGGTTTTTCACCGGAACTCGGACTTGCGTCCAAGACCGAAATCTGTGGAGCAGTTCTTTTACCCGATAACTCCTCTAGCACCACTTTGCTTCGAGGCCTAAAGTCATTCATGTGACTTTTCTCCAAGAATGTCGCATGGGTTGAGACAATGACTTTTTGTTCCTTCGGGTTATAGAACAGACCTCCTTTAGTTCCCTTTGGATACCCTATAAACATGCATAATTCTGATCTTGATTCCAATTTCTTCGCATCCCCATCCAGTACATGCGCTGGGTAGGCCCATATTCTCATATGCCCAAGGGAGGGCTTCCTGCCACGCTACAATTCATACGGAGTTCTGGGAATTGATTTGCTTGGAATCTGGTTCAGAATATAGCATGTCGTTTGTAAAGCATATCCCTAAAATGATAATGGCAGTGTTGAATAACTCATCATGGACCGTACCGTATCCAACAAGGTCCTGTTTCTCCTTTCGGCTACATCATTTTGTTGTGGAGTACCAGGGGCAGTCAATTGGGATAATATCCCATTCTCTACAAGATGTCCTAGAAATTCATCGGAGAGGTATTCTCCACCTCGATCAGATCGAAGTGTCTTTATGGATTTATCCAATTGCTTTTCCACTTCCACACGATACTCTTTGAACTTGTCAAAGGTTTCGCTCTTGCAGTGCATCAGATACACATATCCATACCTCGAGTAATCATCTATAAAGGAGATATAATACTCGAACCCTTCTCATGCTGTGACGTTCATGGGGCCACATACGTCAGTGTGCACAATTTCTAAGAGCTCCTGAGCCCTTGTACCCTTAGCTCCAAAAGACCTCTTAGTCATCTTACCCTCTAGACAAGACTCACATTGGGGAAAACGTACTTCCTCCAGAGATTCTAGAGGACCGTCTTTCACCAATCTTTGAATCCTATCCTGATTAATATGACCAAGTCTTAAATGCCAAAGATACGCCTTGTTAGACTGAGAAATTTTCAACCTTTTTGAGTTATCTATTAATTCAGTGCCAAGCAGTGAGTACATCTTTAGTTTGATCAAATATAGGTTTCCATCCATCCATCCAGAACAGATAAAAGACTTATTTCTACGAATATCAACTCTTTTACTAAAAGAAACTGAATAAGAATCCTTTATTAAACAAGCTACCGATATAAGGTTCCTCCTAAAATTAGGAACATAAAAACAGTCTTTCAATAAAATAAACTTAAATTGATCAAAGTAAAGGTAAATATCCCACACTGCCTCAGTCACCACCAAGCTGCCATCTCCAGTTTGCAACGAGAGGCTCCTATCATGTAGACTTCTCGTTTCCACGAACCCCTGCATAGAAACACAAACATGATTAGTGGCTCCCGAATCAATGACCCAAGTGTCTTTCGATTCTTCCACCAAATACGCTTCCAAGTAATGAAATTCCTTACCTTCCTTGTCCTTGGCGGCTAGAAATTCCCGGCAAGCCTTCTTATAGTGACCTACCTTCCCACAACGAAAGCATTTGGACTTTTTAGGGTCCCTGGGCTTCATGTCCTTCTTCTTCTTCTTCCCATCCGAGACAGGAGGATTAGAAGAACTGGAAGCTGCTTGCTTCTGATTTGGCCTCTTCCGCTTCCGTGAGGGTTTGAAAGATTCCGCCAAATTGGCCTCTCCTTTGGGTTGGACTGCATCCCCATCCCTGATCATCCGCTCATAAGCTTGGAGTTGATTCATGAGCTCGGTTAGTCCTAACTCCCTTGTCGCCAGATTGTATGCGGCCTTAAACCTCACAAAATCTTTAGACAGAGTTTTGAACACCATCTCGATCTGGGTGTTGTAGTCCAACTCAGCACCGTTTTCGACAGCCTTAGTGAAGAATCCCATTAGAGTGATCATATGGTCCTTCACCGGAGTACCCGCCTTTTACTTAGAGTTCATAATGCTGGTGATAGCGGATTATCGAGCCAATTTTTCTTAGCCTCCGAACATGTCCTCCAGATTGTCCATGATCTCCCTAGCAACCTGATAAGTCTCACGTTGCTTTTGTAAAGCACTCGTCATGCTAGCAAGCATGTAGCTGTTAGGAAATGCCCTAAGCATTAGAGACATTTTGATGTATTCATTTTGAACTGGATAATAAAATTATATATAGAGGTTATTCATTACATTGCCATCTGTCCTCGTCTTATTTACATGTTAAAGTAAATGTAAACAAATATGGCTCACTGACTACTTGTGTTAAAACTGTTAGAATGTTGCATGCAATGGACTTTTGTATGCGAGAAGACAATGTTCTAAAGTTAGCAGTCTAAACTATGGTCTGTGGTCTATGGGGTTAGACCGAGCGTCTAACTCATGTTAAGACTATTATGTTGTCTAAAGCCTTAGAGGGGACGGTTTGTCTTGACTGTCTGGAGCTGGACTCCCAAGTAGAGACATGGATATGTTGCTCGGTGGTGACATATTAGACCGGGACTAAAGCATGATTGATCTACGTAGTCCGCTATGAGTGGATCAATCTGCTTTTGACGTTCATTGTGCAATAACCTTAATCCTGAGTAAATGAACTTCTTCATGTATATGACTTGTGTACTTTGATGTTCCAATGGCTAAAGCATCTCAGAGGTAGTAAGCTTATAGACCGGTTCGTTGGGTGCATGACTTGTATACGATGAAGGGTTTGTTTGCAGATATCGGAATCATAGCTCTGAAGAGTTAAAGGTATCCTCGTAAAGGCATTATACTGAATGTGAAAATGGACAAGGCCTTGGGTCGTCTTCTGGGCAGATGACTTCTTATTCACATATGGTGAATAATCATTTTCTTAATTCGGTAGTATAATGGAACTTTAAGATAGCCTGATCAGTAGGATTAAACGGACTTTGACCTAAGGCTGATCATGGATATCATATGAGGGTTTTGCATATATGACAAGGTCATTGGATAGTAGCTCGTCACAGGCTTACGTAATACGGTATATAATTAGGAGTTCAGTTTCAAGTTTATAGTGGTGTGACTCTAAAATTAGTGATCATATGATTGAGTTGTTCAGTACAGAATGATGATCATATGGAATCACGAGAGCCCGATTATATATGTCCAATCAGTCCCTCTACTAGCTCCACATAATTCCTTAACGTTTGGCAAATTGATTTGTATATGCTATTGGCTAGTTTATTATGCATGGATGGTAATGACACAGGATTAGGATGGTAGACAAGATTCTCTCCGGTTGGATTCAGATTTTGTTTTGGATAATAGAGTACACAATTATTCGAACTCCAAATAAAGTTACTATGATTTTATTTGAGATTGGATTGGAGTTGTAGAAAATTATCCATGAGAACAAGAATTTGAAGCACAACCGTTTTGTGGAATTTGAAATTTGAATTTTGAAATTTGAAATTTGAAATTTGAAATTTGAAATTTGAAATTTGAATTTGAAATTTGAATTTGAAATTCGAATTTGAAATTCGAATTTGAAATTTAAATTTGAAATTTAAAATTTGAAATTTGAAATTTGAATTTGAAATTCGAATTTGAAATTTGAAATTAAAATTTTGAATCACAGTCCAAGTGGGATTCGAATTTGTTGTGGAAAATCCACAAGATTTGAAATTCGAATTTGAGTTGGATTTGGAGAGGATAATCTTGTTAGAATCCTACTTGAATTTTGAATCTAAATCCCATGAAAAGTGGATGAAATTTTTGAGGATAATCCTCAAGGAAATTTCGGTTTTTTATGGATAAGATTCAAGGGAAAAATTCAAGTTTCAATCCCAATTGAATTTGGATTCTCTCCTCCCTGAAAAGTGGCCGAAAATTTGGAGGATCTCTCCAAGGAAAATTCGGTTATTTTGGATAAGGTTGAGATAAGATTCAAGCTTGAAAATCCTAGTGGAATTTTTGATTCTCCCTTATCCATAATGGCCGAAATCTTTAGGAGATATTCTCCTTGTAATTTTCAGATTTTTTGGGTTGAAAAAGGGAGATAAAATTCTAGTTAAATTCTTGTTTAGATTTGGATTGGATTTATCCTAAGAAAACCGAATTTTTTGTTGAGATTCTCCTTTGGAAAAAGTTAGATTTTTTTGGTTATGGATAAGGGAAAATATCTTTTCCTAATCCAATTCAAATTCAAAGAATCACCTCATGCAGGTCTATAAATAGAGGTCCTACCACTCCAGTTCTCTTAGACCACAGACTCTCAGGTGAGCAGGCTTATTGTTGCACAGCTCATCGTGACAATAAAGTTCTTTAGAGATCTGGGTGGTCGGAAGAAGACTAGCAGTGCTAGCATACCAATCGAGGTTCAGAGTGCCCACACATTAAGCCATTCGGGAATTGGAGAATAGTAGAGAAGGCTAGTTGGTTGAAGCCTCCGGTCATTCTCCTCCTGCAAGATTGGCATCCTTGAGTTATGAATTTTAATTGTTGTTGGTTTATTGTATATGGCATCATGAGATATTTAATGATCTAAAAATTTTTATTGTTCCGCTGCGCCACTCTAATACGTTTTTACCGATTTATTTTCCTACAATTGGTATCAGAGCCATCTCATGACTATGCCATGTACATAAATTAGACAATTACTTAGTCTTTTTTTTATGTATGGATTTGATATTTAGAGAGTGGCATTCTAGGGTTCCTTTATGTTGTTATCATGGATTATGTATAAAGTATGTGGTTATTTTAATTTTTAAATTATTATAAGCATGCTTGTTTATACCGGTTATGGTTCCTTAGAATTTAGAAAAATTGTATCTAGGAATTTTTATGTAACTATGGGAGCAGTTTATTAACACTGTAATTTTCCCATGGATTTTAATTTTTGTCTCTTAGAATTTTTATGGTTAGAATTTTTGTACACCGGAAACGGTTTAGGAAATTTTATGTAATTATTCTTGGAGGAGATTGAAGATTGAAGACCGTAATTTATTTTTTCCCAAAAAAAATTAAATTTGATTTAAAGGTTGAAATTTTGATTGTGTGGAAAATTTCAATTTAATTGGGATTCAAATTAATTTTTGGAGATCCTAATAGGTAAATTTGAATATGGCATAAAAACCGAGACACGACCCCTCGGGATAGGCCGATGGGCCTTGGTGGGGCTGCAGCCCCTGCCCTCGGGCAGGATGGGGCTGCGGCAGCCCCTGTGCAGGCCAACACCACCCACGGCCGCAGGCTTGGCCTGCAGCCAAGGGTGGCCGTGGCCTGCCCAAGGCTGGCCGCAGCCAGGGCGTGCAGACTGACGCTGCAGGCTTGGCCTGCAGCCCAGCAAGGCTGCACATAGGGGGCAGCCGTGGGCTGCCAGCCCCTTTGGGGCTGGTGGCTGCCCACGGCGGCTGCCGCCTTAGGAGGCGGCGGTACGATGGTCTAAAAATCGAAAAATTTTGATTTTTAAATTAGAAATTAAATTTTAAATCATGTTTAAAAATATGTAATTGAAAATTTGAAATTTTTGAAATTACATATTATTACACATGATGTTTAAAATTGTTTAAAAATTTGAATTGGAAATTTAAATTTGAAATTCGAATTTGGAATTTGAATTTGAAATTTAAATTTTTGGAGATTTAAATTTTAAATAATTCTTGGGATGAGAAATAAATGGAGAGGCTACATAAAGATGGATACAAGAAGATGAACAGAATTCAAGACCCAAAGAATGCTTTGGATAGAATTTTGTAATCTTTATTTTCTTTGTTCTAGGATGGAACCATAACTTGGTTATTCTGTCAATTATTTTTTCTGTGATATGTCATGGATGTATAAATATGTATTGATGGATGTTTTGTATGCATATTTGATAACATGTCATATAGGATAGGTGAGTGCCGCTCATACTATATTGATCATACATAATTTGTCAAAACTTGCATGTTTTTCAAAATATTGAGTGGGAGAGGGTTTCAAACAAAACCCACGGCCTCCATTGTTGATCCATATGTGAAAGCATGGTAACGCCTCGCATCAGTTCTGCCCTGACCACACCCCTCGGTAGGTGTTTACCGCCGCCGGTATACTAGATTGGATCTCCTATGTGGAAAACGTGTTCGGGTACGATCCTATTCACGACCATCCCTCGGTGGCTTGGTAGGACGTGGATCGGGCTACGTAAACAATGGTTATACACTCAAGACTCGTTTAGTTATTAACCTTCCCTAGAAGCTCTGTCAACTAAACTGGTGGCCAAATAAGCGGTTATTAATATATGTCTTAACCTTGGAGGATTTAAGGTAACATATATTAATTGGACGGGGTCCATGTTCTGGCTATTTGTTCTCATGACCACCCCTCAGTGGCTTGGGGCAATAGGTGCTGAGAATTACCGTTGCAATGCTACATGTTTTTCAAGTTTCATGTAGGAACATACTTGTATGTTTTATTTGCTAAATTATCTGTATATTTGCTTGGGCTTTGTAATGATGTCTAGTATAATTTTATTTCAGTTCAAAATGTCACCGACACCCCTCATTTCAATACTTACTGAGAATAAACTGAATGGCGATAATTATAAGGATTGGAAAAGAAATCTGTTAATAGTTCTTAGCTACGAGAGACACAAGTTCGTACTGGATGAACCATGCCCACCAGGGCCAAAACCTGACACGCCGATTGAGGAGGTCCCGGTTGCCTATACTCGTTGGAGAGAATCCAATGATATAGCTCGATGCTACATACTTGCTAGCATGACAAGTGCTTTACAAAAGCAGCATGAGACTTATCAAATTGCTGGGGAGATCATGGAAAATCTGGAGGACATGTTCGGAGGCCAAGAAAAATTGGCTCGACAGTCCGCTATCACTAGTATTATGAACTCTAAGGAGAAGGCGGGTACTCCGGTGAAGGACCATATGATCATTCTAATGGGATTCTTCGCTAAGGCTACCGAAAACGGTGCTGAGTTGGACTACAACACCCAGATCGAGATGGTGTTCAAAACTCTGTCTAAAGATTTTGTGGGGTTTAAGGCCGCATACAATCTGGCGACAAGGGAGTTAGGACTAACCGAGCTCATAAAGCAACTGCAAGCTTATGAGCGGATGATCAGGGATGGGGATGCTGTCCAACCCAAAGGTGAGGCCAATTTGGCAGAATCTTCTAAACCCTCACGGAAGAGGAAGAGGCCAAATCAGAATCAAGCGGCTTCCAGTTCTTCTAATCCTCCTGTCTCGGATGGGAAGAAGAAGAAGAAGAACAAGAAGCCCAGGGACCCTAAAAAGTCCAAGTGCTTCCGTTGTGGGAAGGTAGGTCATTTCAAGAAGGCTTGCCGGGAAATCCTAGCCGCCAAGGGCAAGGAAGGTAAGGAACTTCTTTACTTAGAAGCGTGTTTGGTGGAAGAATCAAAAGATACTTAGGTCATTGATTCGGGCGCCACTAATCATGTTTGTGTTTCTATGCAGGGGTTCGTGGAAACGTGAAGTCTACATGATAGGAACCTCTCGTTGCGAACTGGGGACGGCAGCTTGGTGGTGGCTGAGGCAGTGGGAGATGTTTATCTTTATTTTGATCAATTTAGGTTTATTTTATTAAAAGACTGTTTTTATGTTCCTAATTTCAGGAAGAACCTTATATCGGTAGCTTGTTTAATAAAGGATTCTTATTCAGTTTCTTTTAGTAAAAGAGTTGATATTCGTAGAAATAAGTCTTTTATCTGTTCTGGATGGATGGATGGAAACCTATATTTGATCAAACCAAAGATGTACTCACTGCTTGACACTGAATTAACTGATAACTCTAAAAGGTTGAAAGTTTCTCACTCTAACAAGGCGTATCTTTGGCATTTAAGACTTGGTCATATTAATCAGGATAGGATGCAAAGATTGGTGAAAGATGGTCCTCTGGAATCTCTAGAGGAGGTACGTCTTCCCCAATATGAGTCTTGTCTAGAGGGTAAGATGACTAAGAGGTCTTTTGGAGCTAAGGGTACAAGGGCTCAAGAGCTCTTAGAAATTGTGCACACTGACGTATGTGGCCCCATGAATGTCACAGCACGAGGAGGGTTCGAGTATTATGTCTCTTTTATAGATGATTACTCGAGGTATGACTATGTGTATCTGATGCACTACAAGAGCGAAACCTTTGACAAATTTAAAGAGTATCATGCGGAAGTGGAAAAGCAATTGGATAAATCCATAAAGACACTTCGATCTGATCGAGGTGGCGAATACCTCTCCGACGAATTTCTAGGACATCTTGTAGAGAACGGGATATTATCCCAATTGACTGCACCTGGTACTCCACAACAGAATGGTGTAGCCGAAAGGAGAAACAGGACCTTATTGGATATGGTACGGTCCATGATGAGTTACTCAACGCTACCATTATCATTTTGGGGATATGCTTTACAAACGGCATGCTATATTCTAAACTAAGTTCCGAGCAAATCAATTCCCAGAACTCCGTATGAATTGTGGCGTGGTAAGAAGCCCTCCCTTGGACATATGAGAATATGAGGCTGCCCGGCACATGTACTGGATGGGGATGCGAAGAAGTTGGAACCAAGATCAGAATTGTGCATGTTTGTAGGGTATCCAAAAGGAACTAAAGGAGGTCTGTTCTATAACCCGAAGGAACAAAAAGTCATTATCTCAACCCATGCGACATTCTTGGAGGAAAGTCACATGAATGACTTTAAACCTCAAAGCAAAGTGGTGCTAGAGGAGTTATCGGGTGAAAGAACTGCTCAAAAGATTTCGGTCTTCGACGCAAGTCCGAGTTCCAATGAAAGACCTGCAGACAATCAACAATTTAGGGTGCCTCGTCATAGTGGGAGGGTTTCGAAGAAACCTAATTTCTTCATGTATGATGCTGAGGTATACTAGGCCGAGGCTCATGAGCATGAGGAAGATCCGGTCACATATGATGAAGCTATAAATGATGTTGGTTCTAAATCTTGGAAACAGGCTATGAACAATGAGATGGATTCTATGAAATCCAACTCTGTTTGGGAACTTGTAGATTTGCCGGATAGGATAAAACCCATTGGATGCAAATGGGTCTACAAAAGAAAGAAGGATGCGGAAGAGAGAGTGGAAACTTTCAAAGCTAGACTAGTTGCAAAGGGATACACGCAAAAGGCTAGAATCGATTATGAGGAAACCATTTCGCCTGTTGCTATGCTGAAGTCTATTCGTATTCTTCTGTCCATTGCTGCGGCTCTCGATTACGAGATCTGGCAAATGGATGTCAAGACGGTATTCTTGAATGGCCATCTTGAAGAGTGTATCTATATGATACAGCCCGAAGGGTTCGTAGCGAAAGACCAAGAAAGGAAAGTCTGCAAGTTGCTTAGATCCATTTATGGATAAAGCAGGCATCCCGCTCATGGAACCAGAGGTTTGATCAAGCGATTAAGACATTTGGTTTTGAGCAGAATGTTGATGAACCCTGTGTTTATAAACGTATTAAGGATGGAAAAGTGGTCTTTCTGATACTCTATGTCGATGATATACTACTCATTGGAAATGATGTAGGGAACTTATCATCGGTCAAGCTTTGGTTACACCAACAGTTTGACATGAAGGACTTGAGAGAAGCTAATTATGTTCTAGGCATTCGTCTTTTCAGAGATCGAAAGAACAAATTGATAGCGTTATCCCAAGCTTCATACATAGATAAAATAATTGATAAATATGCAATGCAAGAGGCAAAGAAAGGTTCGCAACCTTCTATTGCCGGTCTAACTCTTTCATTGGATGACTGTCCCAAGACATCGGAAGAAAGAGAGCGTATGAGTAAGGTCCCTTATGCATCCGCTGTGGGTAGCCTTATGTACGCTATGCTTTGCACTCGCCCGGACATATGTTTTGCAGTAGGTATGGTGAGTCGATATCAAGCGAATCCTGGAACCAAGCACTGGCAAGCAGTAAAGCATATACTCAAGTATCTTAAGAGAATGAGGGATTATATGCTGGTGTATTCTGGAGGGGACCTAACACCCGTAAGATACACGGACTCAGACTTCCAGACTTGTAAGGATTCGAGGAAATCGACATCTGGATCAGTGTTTTTACTCGGAGGAGGTGCCATTGTGTGGAGGAGCGTGAAGCAGGGCTGCACAGCTGACTCTACTATGGAGGCTGAGTATGTGGCTGCGGCTGAGGCATCTAAAGAAGAGGTTTGGCTCCGCAAGTTCTTTAGAGACCTTGAGGTCATTCCGGGTGTTGACAAGCCTATCACACTTTACTGTGATAATACATGGGTTATTGCCAACACAAGGGAATCTCGGCACCACAAGAGGACCAAGCACATCGATCGGAGATATCATATTATTAGAGGGCATGTGGAGACCGGACAAGTGGATGTATGTAAGATCGCGTCTGAGGACAACATTGCCGATCCCTTTACTAAGACTTTGGTAGCTAGAAGCTTTGAGAGGCATGTAGAGGCGATGTGGATGCGTAACATGGCACATCTACTGGCTTAGGGCAAGTGGGAGATTGTTAGGAAATGCCCTGAGCATTAGAGACATTTTGATGTATTCATTTTGAACTTAATAATAAAATTATATATAGAGGTTATTCATTACATTGCTATCTGTCCTCGTTTTATTTACATGTTAAAGTAAATGTAAGTAAATATAGCTCACTGACTGCTTGTGTTAAAACTGTTAGAACGTTGCATGCAATGGACTTTTGTATGCGAGAAGACAATGTTCTAAAGTTAGCAGTCTAAACTATGGTCTGTGGTCTATAGGGTTAGACCGAGCATCTAACTCATGTTAAGACTATTATGTTGTCTAAAACCTTAGAGGGGACGGTTTGTCTTGACTGTCTGGAACTGGACTCCCAAGTAGAGACATGGATATGTTGCTCGGTGGTGACATATTAGACCGGGACTAAAGCGTGATTGATCTACGTAGTCCGCTATGAGTGGATCAATCTGCTTTTGACGTTCATTGTGCAATAACCTTAATCCTGAGTAAATGAACTTCTTCATGTATATGACTTGTGTACTTTGATGTTCCAATGGCTAAAGCGTCTCAGAGGTAGTAAGCTTATAGACCGATTGGTTGGGCGCATGACTTGTATACGATGAAGGGTTTGTTTGCAGATATCGGAATCATAGCTCTGAAGAGTTAAAGGTATCCTCTTAAAGGCATTATACTGAATGTGAAAATGGACAAGGCCTTGGGTCGTCTGCTGGGCGGATGACTTCTTATTCACATATGGTGAATAATCACTTTCTTAATTCGGTAGTATAATGGAACTTTAAGATAGCCTGATCAGTAGGATTAAACGGACTTTGACCTAAGGCTGATCATGGATATCATATGAGGGTTTTGCATATATGACAAGGTCATTGGATAGTAGCTCGTCACAGGCTTACGTAATACGGTATATAATTGGGAGTTCAGTTTTAAGTTTATAGTGGTGTGACTCTGAAATTAGTGATTATATGATTGAGTTGTTCGGTACAGAATGATGATCATATGGAATCACGAGAGCCCGATTATATATGTCCAATCAGTCCTTCTACTAGCTCCACATAATTCCTTAACATTTGACAAATTGATTTGTGTATGCTATTAGCTAGTTTATTATGCATGGATGGTGATGACACAGGATTAGGATGGTAGACAAGATTCTCTCCGGTTGGATTCAGATTTTGTTTTGGATAATAGAGTACACAATTATTCGAACTCCAAATAAAGTTGCCATGATTTTATTTGAGATTGGATTGGAGTTGTAGAAAATTATCCATGAGAACAAGAATTTGAAGCACAATCGTTTTGTGGAATTTGAAATTTGAATTTTGAAATTTGAAATTTGAAATTTGAAATTTGAATTTGAAATTTGAATTTGAAATTTGAATTTGAAATTCGAATTTGAAATTTGAAATTCAAATTTTGAATCACAGTCCAAGTGGGATTCGAATTTGTTGTGGAAAATCCACAAGGTTTGAAATTCGAATTTGAGTTGGATTTGGAGAGGATAATCTTGTTAGAATCCTATTTGAATTTTGAATCTAAATCCCATGAAAAGTGGACGAAATTTTTGAGGATAATCCTCAAGGAAATTTCGGTTTTTTGTGGATAAGATTCAAGGGAAAAATTCAAGTTTCAATTCCAGTTGAATTTGGATTCTCTCCTCCCTGAAAAGTGGCCGAAAATTTGGAGGATCTCTCCTAGGAAAATTCGGTTATTTTGGATAAGGTTGAGATAAGATTCAAGCTTGAAAATCCTAGTGGAATTTTTGATTCTCCCTTATCCATAATGGCCGAAATCTTTAGGAGATATTCTCCTTGTAATTTTCGCATTTTTTGGGTTGAAAAAGGGAGATAAAATTCTAGTTAAATTCTTGTTTAGATTTGGATTGGATTTATCCTAAGAAAACTGAATTTTTTGTTGGGATTCTCCCTTGGAAAAATTTGGATTTTTTTGGTTATGGATAAGGGAAAATATCTTTTCCTAATCCAATTCAAATTCAGAGAATCACCTCATGCAGGTCTATAAATAGAGGTCCTACCACTCCAGTTCTCTTAGACCACAGACTCTCAGGTGAGCAGGCTTATTGTTGCACAGCTCATCGTGACAATAAAGTTCTTTAGAGATCTGGGTGGTCGGAAGAAGACTAGCAGTGCTAGCATACCGATCGAGGTTCAGAGTGGCCACACACTCAGCCATTCGGGAATTGGAGAATAGTAGAGAAGGCTAGTTGGTTGAAGCCTTCGGTCATTCTCCTCCTGCAAGATTGGCATCCTTGAGGTATGAGTTTTAATTGTTGTTGGTTTATTGTATATGGCATCATGAGATATTTAACGATCTAAAAATTTTTATTATTCCGCTGCGCCACTCTGATACGTTTTTGCCGATTTATTTTCCTACAGTAGCATCGAGATATATCATTGGATTCTCTCCAATGAGTATAGGCAACCGGGCCCTCCTTAAGCGGTGTGTCAGGTTTTGGCCATGGTAGGCATGGTTCGTCCAGTACGAACTTGTGTCTCTCGCAGCTGAGAACTATCAACAGATTTCTTTTCCAATCCTTATAATTATCGCCATTCAGTTTATTCTCAGTAAGTATTGAAATGAGGGGTGTCGGTGACATTTTGAACTGAAATAAAATTATACTAGACATCATTACAAAGCCCAAGCAAATATACAGATAATTTAGCAAATAAAACATACAAGTATGTTCCTACATGAAACTTGAAAAATATGTAGCGTTGCAACGGTAATTCTCAGCACCTATTGCCCCAAGCCACCAAGGGGTGATCATGAAAACAAATAGCCGGAACATGGACCCCGTCCAATTAATATATGTTGCCTTAAATCCTCCAAGGTTAAGACATATATTAATAATCGCTTATTTGGCCACCAGTTTAGTTAACAGAGCTTCTAGGGAAGGTTAATAACTAAACGAGTCTTAAGTGTATAACCATTGTTTAGGTAGCCCGATCCACGTCCTACCAAGCCACCGAGGGGTGGTCATGAATAGGATCATACCCGAACACATTTTCCACATAGGAGATCCAATCTAGTATACCGACGACGGTAAACACTTACCGAGGATGTGGTCAGGGCAGAACTGACACGAGGCGTTACCATGCTTTCACATATGGATCAACAATGGACGCCGTGGGTTTTGTTTGAAACCCTCCCCCACTCAATATTTTTAAAAACATGCAAGTTTTGACAAATTATGTATGATGAATATAGTATGAGCGGCACTCACCTATCCTATATGACATGTTATCAAATATGCATATAAAACATCCATCAATACATATTTATACATCCATGACATATCACAGAAAAAATAATTGAGAGAATAACCGAGCCATGGTTCCATCCTAGAACAAAGAAAATAAAGATTACAAAATTTCATCCAAAGTATTCTTTGGGTCTTGAATTTTGTTCCGTCTTCTTATATCCATCTTTATGTAGCTTCTCCATTTATTTCTCATCCCAAAAATTATTTAAAATTTAAATCTCCAAAATTTAAATTTCAAATTCAAATTCTAAATTCGAATTTCAAATTTAAATTTCAAATTCAAATTTTATAATAATATGTAATTTCAAAAATTTCAAAATTTCAATTACATATTTTTAAACATGATTTAAAATTAAATCTCAAATTTAAAAATTAAAATTTTTCGATTTTAGAATCGTCGTCCCATCGCCCCGGAGGCGGCAGCCGCCGTGGGCAGGCCCCAGCCCCCGGGCGGGCTGGCAGCCCACGGTCGCCCATGTATAGCCTTGCCAGGCTGCAGGCCAAGCCTGCAGCACCAGGCTGCACGCCCAGGTTGGGCACAGCAGTCGGTAGGCTGCAGGCGCTAGGCTACACGCCCAGGCTACGGCCAGCCTTGGGGAGGCCACGGCCACCCTTGGCTACAGGCCAAGCCTGCGGCCGTCAGTGATTATGGCCTGCACAAGGGCTGCCACAGCCCATCCTGCCCGAAAGCAGAGGCTGCAGCCCCACCAAGGCCCGACGGCCTATCCCGAGGGGTCGTGTCTCGATTTTCGTATCATATTCCAATTTACCTATTAGGATCTCGAAAAATTAATTTGAATCCCAATTAAATTGAAATTTTCCACACAATCAAAATTTCAACTTTTAAATTAAATTTAACTTTTGGGAAAAATAAATTACGGTCTTCAATCTTCAATCTCCTCCAAGAATAATTACATAAAATTTCCTAAACCGTTTCCGATGTACAAAATTCTAACCGTAATAATTCTAAGAGACAAAAATTAAAATCCATGGGAAGATTAGAATGTTAATAAACTGCTCCCATGGTTACATAAAAATTCCTAGATATAATTTTTCTAAATTCTAAGGAACCATAACCGGCATAAACAAGCATGCTTATAATAATTCCAAAAATTAAAATAACCACATACTCTATACATAATACATGATAACAACATAAAGGAATCCTAGAATGCCACTCTCTAAATATCAAATCCATACACAAATAAAAAGACTAAGTAATTGTCTAATTTATGTACATGGCATAGTCATGAGATGTCTCTGATACCAATTGCAAGAAAATAAATCGGTAAAAACCCGGAGGGCTTCAACCAACTAGCCTTCTCTACTATTCTCTAATTCCCGAATGGCTGAGTGTGTGGGCACTCTGAACCTCGATCGGTATGCTAGCACTGCTAGTCTTCTTCCGACCACCCAGATCTCTAAAGAACTTATTGTCACGGTGGGCTGTGCAATAATAAGCCTGCTCACCTGAGAGTCTGTGGTCTGAGAGAACTAGAGTGGTAGGACCTCTATTTATAGACCTGTATGAGGTAATTCTCTGAATTCGAATTAGATTAGGAGAAGATATTCTCCCTTATCCACTAGCACAAAATCCAAATTTTCCAAAGGGAAAATCCCAACAATAAAATTCAGCCACTTTAGGATAAATCAAATCCAAATCTAAATAAGATTTTAACTACAATTTTATCTCCCTTTTTCAACCAAAAAATCTGAAAATTCAAAGGAGAAAATCTCCACAAAAATTCGGCCACTTTTGGATAAGGGAGAATCAAAATTCCACTAGGTTTTTTAAGCTTGAATCTTATCTCATCCTTATCCAAAATAACCGAAAATCTCCTAGGAAATACACTCCAAAAATTCGGCCATTATCTGGGAGGAGAGAATCCAAATTCAACTGGGACTGAAACTTGAATTTTTCCTTGAACCTTATCCACAAAAATCCGAAAATCCATTGAGGATAATCCTCAAAATTTTCGTCCATCATTAGTTAGGATTTGGATTCAAAATTCAAGTAGGATTCTAACAAGATTTATCCTCTCCATATCCAACTCAAATTCGAATTTCATTCCTTGTAGATTTTCCACAACAAATTCGAATCCCACTTGGACTGTGATTCAAAATTTGAAATTCGAATTTCAAATTCGAATTTCAAATTCAAATTTCAAATTTCAAATTTCAAAATTCAAATTTCAAAATCCACAAAACAATTGTATTTCAAATTCTTGTTCTCGTGGATAATTTTCTACAACTCCAATCCAATCTCAAATAAAATCATGGCAACTTTATTTGGAGTTCGAATAATTGTGCACTCTATTATCCAAAACAAAATCTGAATCCAAACAGAGAGAATCTTGTCTACCATCCTAATCCTGTGTCAACACCATCCACGCATAATAAACTAGCCAATAGCATACATAGATCAATTTTGCCAAACGTTAAGGAATTATGTGGAGCTCGTAGAGGGACTGATTGGACATATATAATCGGGCTCCTGCAAATCTGTATGATCATCATTCTTTACCGAACAACTCAATCATATGATCACTAATTTCAGAGTCACACCACTATAAACCTGAAACTGAATTCCTAATTATATACCGTATTACGTAAGCCTGTGACAAGCTATCATCCAATGACCTTGTCATGTATGCAGAACCCTCATATGATATCCATGATCAGCCTTAGGCCAAAGTCCGTTTAATCTTACTGATCAGGCTATCTTAAAGTTCCATTATACTACCGAATTAAGAAAATGATTATTCACCATATGTAAATAAGAAGTCATCCGCCCAGCAGATGACCCAAGGCCTTGTCCATTTTCACATTCAGTATAATGCCTTTAAGAGGATACCCTTAACTCCTCATTAGAGCTATGATTCCGATATCTGTAAACGAACCCTTCATCATATACAAGTCATGCACCCAACGAACCGGTCAATAAGCTTACTACCTTTGAGACGCTTTAGCCATTGAAACATCAAAGTACACAAGTCATATACATGAAGTTGTCCTTTTACTCAGGATTGAGGTTACTGCACAATGAACGTCAAAAGCAGATCGATCCACTCAAAGTGGACTTCGTAGATCAATCACGCTTTAGTCCCGGTCTAATATGTCACCACCAAGCAACATATCTATGTCTCTACTTGGGAATCCAGCTCCAGACGGTCAAGACAAACCATCCCCTCCAAGGCTTTAGACAACATAATAGTCTTAACATGAGTTAGATGCTCGGTCTAACCCCATAGACTACAGACCATAGTTTAGACCGCTAACTTTAGAACATTGTCTTCTCGCATACAAAAGTCCATTGCATGCAACGTTCTAATAGTTTTACACAAGTAGTCAGGGAGCTATATTTGCTTACATTTACTTTAACATGTAAATAAAACGAGGACAGATAGCAATGTAATGAATAACCTCTATATATAATTTTATTATCCAGTTCAAAATAAATACATCAAAATGTCTCTAATGCTTAGGGCATTTCCTAACACATTCTTGACATGCTTTAAACATACTTAAACATTGCATACACGTATCGTTTATTACTTAGACATTCATATTTAAATATAACATGCATATGTATCATCATATAAAGCATACTTAACATAATATGATTGACTTACGTTTATTTACCTATGCGTAATTGTTATAACATATCATATTTTTAACAGGAATGTTAGTCATGTTATACTTGCTTATTACCATGAGTAGTACTATTCACTATAAATAGTAACTTTATAACGTTATGTTTGCTTAACATTAATACTTAAACATATTTAATATCGTTCATACCATCTCTGACAGAACATATATGATACCAATTATGACATCAAAATATTAACACAACATATATCATACATTACTTTAGATTTTATACTTAACGTATATAATATTGAAAACATACTTTTTATCATAACCATACTTGACATAATGCACACCGTGAGTACACTTTCATACTTAACATGTTTTAAACCTACTTAATATCCTGAATGTAATTGCATTCTTGACATGCTTTAAACATACTTAATATCTTGAACATACTTTTGTGCTATCCTCAACGATTTACTTAACATTAAACTTCCAAATCCGGGACGTACTACTAATTGGGAGCTCTATAATAACTGAACAGAATTTCGTACATATTATTGTAATAATTTAAACATAGCATATTGATCATAAGCTTAACATCATAAATATAACATACTTGACACACTTGTTATTGTGAAAATACTCTCACATTGAACATCATGAATACACTTATCATACTTAAATACGTAAAACTTTGTAAATATACTTAAGCATCGTAAATACACTTACGTATGCTTAAATATCCTTAACATCAAACATAATATGGATCATTAACATAATAAATAATATGCATTGCTTTTGTATTACTATTCATTATGAATAGTAGCTCTGACCATGAACAGTATTGTCGACTGTGAACAGTACCGTTGACCGTGAACAGTGACTTTGATTGCATTGGTATTCGTAATGTTAGTATATCTTATGCTCGTTTATGGACTGTATATTTTTATTTTTATTTTCTTGAGTCTTAATCTTTCATTACGTTCTGGTTTTTGGATCCCATAATTAGTCATACCGTAATGCACGCATAACTAAGAGGGACTCTGGGGAGCAACCCACTGGCCAATCCTCCACAGTCTACATAACATCAGACTTCTAAATCCGGGACGTACCACCATCGGTTTGGAGTCCTATTATAACTTGTAACTGAAATCTGAGAAACCTGCACCTGTATGGGAAACCGGTACGTCAATACTAATTTAATTACTGAGTTTCTGGTGGTTCCTGACCGGTGGCATTTATGCTGCCTCCTGGGTCTGGAACTCTTTAAATTATTCTGTAGTTTATATTGTAGTTTCTTAAAATTTTAGCTCTGATGTTAGTGTACATACGGCACCTGATTACTAAATTCCTATCATCTCTATCACCTAAGCATACTGAGTAAATTCATGCTGTAAACAGAGAAATGTCTGAACTTATAAAATATAACACACAAACATAAACATGTCAAGTCAATGTACATTCGACTTAGACGTAACGCATGGTTCATAACACGACGTTCATAACATTCAAATCATAGTATCTTGACACTAAAACTGCACATAAAACACATAAACATAACCAATCCATTTATGTTGCAGACAAGGAAATATTTAAATTTACATGCTGCATATAAAACACATAACACATAAACATGTCAAGTAAGTTCATGTTGCAGACAATTAAAAACCCGAACTTACTGTATATAACACTTAAACATAAAAGTCAATTCATGTTTGACTTAGACCTAACACATAAACATCCAACGTTTAAAGTTTCAGTCTTATTATTTTGCTGATTCTTGTCTTTCCTTACTATCTTTCATATGGTTCCGACCAGGGGGCACAATCATTGTCTCAATGGTCTGGAACACTACTCATATCTTTCTTTCATTGTGTGTATTTTATTAAATACACCTTTGTGCATATAATACCTTACATATATACTTTACATTTCATACATAACATATAAACGTATTACATAATTTCATGTAATAGACAATAAAATGTATGAATTTACTACGTATAAAACATAGATACAAACATGTCAATTTATGTTGTAGTCAACTAAAGGTTTGAACTTACAACATATAACACATAAAAGTTTATACATGTCACAGACATAGAAATATTTAAAACTTACCACATATGACACTTAGACATAATAGTCTATTCATGTTGCAGTCAATTAAATGTTTGAACTTACTACTACTTCTGCTCGTATCTCCTTTCTTGCTTGCTTGGTTCATAGACGTCCCTTTATTGTGTCCATATCGGATTCCTATAACCGAAATAATTACGGTTATTTTCGTTACTTAAGTCATACCTAAAGCTTAATAAAACGTAAAAATTCTACGTTTCATTTCCCAATCATGAATTAGGGGTCTAATATCCCATTTATAATTTTTCCGTCAACTCCTGTCAAAAATTACGATGAATAGTAATTTTGACGTGAATGATAACTTTAACTGTGAATAATACTATTCATCATGAATAGTATCTTTACCCTGATCATGAATCTTGTTATTTTAATACTTAAACTGGATTTTCTAAGTCCATAAATCATAAAACAATAAACTTAAAGCTTAATGACCCTTTTTGGACATTTTTGAAATTTTTGGTCAAAATGACCATTTTGCTCCTGACAGGCCTTTGGGCCGTAAAATCTTTACTTTAACGTCTTAATGGGATTTTCTAAATCCAAAAGTCATAAATTTATTTTTCTTAAGCCTTTTCGAGCTTTTTCAGCCTTAATTGTCGAAATGCTTGGGTCACTATTCATCAACCCTTGGGTGGCATTATTCTAACCCTCGGTCGTTAATCCTTTATTTTTTGGGTCTAAGTCAACGAGAGGGCTCAGGTTTCCATCCCGACCATATTTTTACCCTTTGGTTCCTAAAATACCCCTTTGTGCCGTTTCTGAAATTTCGGCAGTATTTTCGCTTAATTTTTGGGTTCCCGACGTTTAGAAAACGCCTCGAAACCATCTAACCTAATTCTATTCTTCCATGTACTATACCAGAGGCCTATATTTTTTACGTAAAATTCAACTTTTATGTAAAAATCTTTACATTTTTCACATTTTCTTATTTGACTATTTTTTATACGTATAGTCCATTTTTCTTACAATTTCACATGTAAAAGTACATAATTAATACATAATCATTCCAAAACATAAATTTATGAATGAAGGACTGAAATCACTACCGAAATCGTCCCATCGGCGATCGAACGTACCGTTCGATTTTGCGTTCATAAACTTTTTTTCTCTGTTCTTCGCTTTTGAAATTTCATCTTGCAATTCCGACGCCATGTACGTGTCCGGAACATCGAAAATAGGTCAACTGGCCATTCTTTAATTTTTAGGGTCCGGGTCACCATTGACCGGCGTTGACTGTCGTTGACCGACGACGGTTTGGGCCAAGCTTGGTACCAAAACGTAAATCTCGATGTAATTGGCGGTGTCAATTTCACCAATTGAAGCTCCTATGGCCGGAAATTGACCCTCAAAAGTACGACGACGGCGGCAAGCTTCAATCTCTGTTTTCCCGATGTTTTTGCTCAAAATTGGCTTGGGGCTTTTGATCTACGTGAAATTCTGAGCATTTTGGTACCGGTGGTGGAGCTCAACTCTGCTGGAAACGGCGAGCTTCACGGCGGCGACAGCGAGAGCTTGGGCGGCACGATCCAGCGGTTGTTGAGGTGAAATGAGCTATGGGTTTTGTTCTCCTCTTCACCACGAAACTTTTGGGACCAGAATCACCTTGGTCGGAGGTCGGACGGCGGAGAAATCCGTGTTTGAAAATTCCGGCCACCGTGACCTTCGTGTGGCACGTGCGGCGTCCTCCGGCGGCCGTTCCATCTCGTCGACCCACCGTTGGACTCAGCTCGACGAGAGCTTTCCAACAGTGCCGGTGGTGTCGAAAACAGACACCGTTTTCCGGTAGTTGGTTACTGTTCATTCATGGGGGTGTGGGAGGAAAAGAGAGAGAGGAAAAATATGGAGGACTGTTTTGCAATTTCTGATTCCCCCCCCCCCCCCCCCCTTTTATACTTTTTTTTTTCCAAAATTTCAACATGAGCTATCCTAACTAATTTAGGTATGCTGAACCCAAATATATCAGTTTCATTTCCATTCGAGGTCATCTTGACCAGTTTCCGGTACTACGAATTCCCAGTCAAAAATTACCTTTGTGCTCAATTAACTAATTTGAGCATACTGATAGGCCATACTGACTAATTTGGACGTGTTGAATCCAAATTTATCAGTTTCAATGTCATTCGAGGTCATCTCGACCAGTTTTTGGGATCTGTGTGATCCCATCTCGAAAAATGTTTCAGGTGCCCGATTGAATAATTTGGGCATCCTGAGTCTAAATATATCGGTTTTTTATCAAGAAAATTTCATCTTGGTCAATTTCTTGATACTGCATGTTTCCTAGTCAAAATTTACATTTTATGCTCAATTGACTAAATTAAGCATACTCAATCTAAATATATCAGTTTTATATAAAAAAAAGATCATTTTGACCAGTTTCTTGATACTGTGTATCACATACACACATAAAATCACTACATTTCACATTTTAAACACGAATTTCATTGTGTACATTCCATATACTAATTTTTCCGAGAATGATGAAATTTCCTGGTTGTCACAAGCGTGGCATCCCAAAATCTCTAATAGTAGTGAACCATAGTCTCCCCTTCGTACGTGTCCCATATGCCGGAGAGGATATCGTACCGTTTCTCATACATGTCTCTCTAGATAGCCATGTCTTTACCTGGCTTGTAGACTTCCTCAAACGGAGGTGGTCCAAAGGTATGACGGAGGTCTCAGCAAAAATCAACCTAGTACATCATAGGGTCCCCGTTCCTGTGTTGTCTATCCCAGCAAACCATCGCTAATCCATCCAGCCTGCTACTTACCAGATCCACCTATAGGTCTGGTGGAATATGGCAGGTACGGAATATGACCTCCATGCGACGTATCCATCCTACGAGCTCGTGAGAGTGGCATTCGTTGTACCTATCGGGATCCATATTAGCGAAAGCAAAACTCACCTCGCGATCTTCTTCTCTCTGGCAAGGGTTTACCAGTGCAGCCATAGCTACATATTATAAATTAAATGTTAACCTACATATTATCAACATAAAATACAAACCAACTTACTTGGACAAATGAAGTGGGCATGCAGTGATGTGGGTAGGGTGGCAAGATACCGCTCTGATTTATTTGCTTAATAAATCAATTAACATCTTTCTCTTTCTCTTGGTCATGCTAGTTAATCAGCTAGTTAACTAATCAGCCATTTAAGGTAATCAAGGTACCTTTACTATCCTACCGATTTTGAAAACTATTTGCAAGCATATTTTTTCATTTTGAGAAACACATACTCTTTAAAAACAATCCTCTTAACACCCCATTGAAAGGTGTGGTCATTGTCTTAAATCCTTTGTCTCATTTTGAAAGAACACTATTTGGTGTTAAGTTAAAAAAATATGGTTTTTGAACCTCTTTTGAAAAATCGATCACAACTTGCTTAAAAAAATCAAATTTGTAAAATTGGCAAACATGATATTTTAAGACCTCGATTAGCCGGACAACTTTCATGTTCATCTCGGAGCTTGGTTTGAACTCTAGCCTCTCCTAAACATCTCAAACCCATGGCTTTGCTTTGGCCCAGTTTTAGAAAATTTTCCAGTTTTTAGGTTTAGGAATACCACTCTGTTTATATCCTAAAATGACCAAATTTTTGATACTCCCATAACTCGTTTTTAAGTTTTCGATGTGGTCTACATTTTTTGTGTTGAGTCCGAAAATCAATTCAGACTTGAGATTACCCATTTTTACAAAAATCTAAAACTATCCCTGCCTCCAAGATTACAGTCCCAGTTTTGACCTTCAATTAGAATGGCATCCAAAAGCCTATCTTAACATCGTTTTTAGCCCAGGTCCGTTTCATGCAAAAACGTTCGTTATGAATTTCCTAAAACTTTTGTGTTTTCATATATTCTCAAAATCTATCCATATCATGCTCAAAACTATCAAAATCCATGGCTAAAAATAAGGACAAATTTGCTTCTCATGCAAACCTAACTATCTAAGCATACCACAAACCATAAAAACAAAAACCATAACCACACAACTACATAACCACATGATAAAGTGCTTAAAGCTCAAAATAAACTTATTACAACCCATATGCTCGAATACATAATAAATCCCTTTGAGATCAAAGCTTGACTAAAGACAATAGCCATAAAGAAAAGGTTCCGAGAGATTACCTTGTAGGATAAATAAATCAATAAAAATATATCATAGTGGCGCAACAGAACAATAAAAATTTTTAGATCGTTAAATATCTCATGATGCCATATACAATAAACCAACAACAATTAAAACTCATACCTCAAGGACGCCAATCTGCAGGAGGAGAATGACTGGAGGGCTTCAACAAACTAGCCTTCTCTACTATTCTCCAATTCCCGAATGGCTGAGTGTGTGGGCGCTCTAAACCTCGATTGGTATGCTAGGACGGCTAGTCTCCTTTCGACCACCTAGATCTCTAAAGAACTTATTGTCACGATGGGCTGTGCAATAATAAGCCTGCTCACCTGAGAGTCTACAGTCTAAGAGAATTGGTGTGGCAGGACTCTATTTATAGACCTGCATGAGGTGATTCTCGGAATTCGAATTGGATTTGGAGAAGATATTCTCCTTTATCCACAAGCACAAAATCTGAATTTTCCAAGGGGAAAATCCCAACAATAAATTTGGCCACTTTAGGATAATTCCAATCCAAATCTAAACAAGATTTTAACTAGAATTTTATCTCCCTTTTTCAACCAAAAAATCCGAAAATTCAAGGGGAAAATCCCCACAAAAAATTCGGCCACTTTTGGATAAGGGGGAATCAAAATTCTACTAGGATTTTCAAGCTTGAATCTTATCTTATCCTTATCCAAAATAACCGAAAATCTCCTGCGAGATTTACTCCAAAAATTCGGCCATTATCAGGGAGGAGAGAATACAAATTCAACTGAGATTGAAACTTGAATTTTTCCTTGAACCTTATCTACAAAAATCTGAAAATTCATTGAGGATAATCCTCAAAATTTTTGTCCATATTTGGTTAAGATTTTGATTCAAAATTCAAGTAGGATTCTAACAAGATTTTCCTCTCCATATCCAACTTAAATTCAAATTTCATTCCTTGTGGATTTACCATAACAAATTCGAATCCCACTTGGACTGTGATTCAAAATTTGAATTTCAAATTTCAAATTCAAATTTCAAATTCAAATTTCAAATTTCAAATTTCAAATTTCAAATTCAAATCTCAAATTCGAATTTCAAATTCAAATTCAAATTTCAAATTTCAAAATTCAAATTTCAAAATTCAAATTTCAAAATCCACAAAACAGTTGTATTTCAAATTGTTGTTCTCATGGATAATTTTCTACAACTCCAATCCAATCTCAAATAAAATCATGGCAACTTTATTTGGAGTTCGAATAATTGTGTACTCTATTATCCAAAACAAAATCAGAATCCAACCGAAGAGAATCTTGTCGACCATCCTAATCCTATGTCAACACCATCCATGCATAATAAACTAGCCAATAGCATACACAAATCAATTTGCCAAACGTTAAGGAATTATGTGGAGCTAGTGTAGGAAAATAAACCGGAAAAACGTATCAGAGTGGCGCAGCGGAACAATAAAAAATTTTAGATCGTTAAATATCTCATGATGCCATATACAATAAATCAACAACAATTAAAACTCATACCTCAAGGACGCCAATATGCAGGAGGAGAATGACCGGAGGCTTCAACCAACTAGCCTTCTCTACTATTCTCCAATTCCCGAATGGCTGAGTGTGTGGGCACTCTGAACCTCGATCGGTATGCTAGCACTGCTAGTCTTCTTCCGACCACCCAGATCTCTAAAGAACTTTATTGTCACGATGAGCTGTGCAACAATAAGCCTGCTCACCTGAGAGTCTGTGGTCTGAGAGAACTGGAGTGGCAGGACCTCTATTTATAGACCTGCATGAGGTGATTCTCTGAATTCGAATTGGACTAGGAAAAGATATTTTCCCTTATCCAAACCCAAAAAATCCGAATTTTCCAAAGGGAAAATCTCCCAAATAAATTCGGTTTTTGCTAGATAAATCCAATCCAAATCTTAACAAGATTTTAGCTAGAATCTTATCTCCCTTTTCCAACCAAAAAATCCGAAATTCACAAGGAGAAAATCTCTCCAAATTTTCGGCCACTTTTAGGATAAGGGAGAATCAAAATTCCACTAGGATTTCTCAAGCAAAATCTCATCTTAACCTTATCCAAAAATAACCGAATTTCCTAGGATTAGGGATCCAAAATTTCGGCCACTTTTGGGAGGAGAGAGAAACCAAATTCAACTAGGATTGAAGCTTGAATATTCCCTTGAATCTTATCCACAAAATCCGAAATCTTTCATGAGGATTATCCTCAAAATTTCGTCCCTTATTTGTTGGGATTTGGATTCAAAATTCAAGTAGGATTCTAACAAGATTATCCTCTCCAAATCCAACTCAAATTCGAATTTCAAACCTTGTGGATTTTCCACAACAAATTCGAATCCTACTTGGACTGTAATTCAAAATTTGAATTTCAAATTTCAGATTCAAATTTCAAATTCAAATTTCAAATTTCAAATTTCAAATTTCAAATTTAAATTTCAAATTCAAATTTCAAATTCGAATTTCAAATTCAAATTTCAAATTCAAATTTCAAATTCAAAATTCAAATTTCAAATTTCAAAATTCAAATTTCAAATTTCAAAATTCAAATTTCAAATTCCACAAAACGGTTGTATTTCATATTCTTGTTCTCATGGATAATTTTCTACAACTCCAATCCAATCTCAAATAAAATCATGGCAACTTTATTTGGAGTTCGAATAATTGTGTACTCTATTATCCAAAACAAAATCTGAATCCAACCGGAGAGAATCTTGTCTACCATCCTAATCCTGTGACATCACCATCCATGCATAATAAACTAGCCAATAGCATACACAAATCAATTTGCCAAACGTTAAGGAATTATGTGGAGCTAGTAGAGGGACTGATTGGACATATATAATCGGGCTCCCGTGATTCCATATGATCATCATTCTGTACCGAACAACTCAATCATATGATCACTAATTTCAGAGTCACACCACTATAAACCTGAAACTGAACTCCCAATTATATACCGTATTACGTAAGCCTGTGACGAGCTACCATCCAATGACCTTGTCATATATGCAAAACCCTCATATGATATCCATGATCAGCCTTAGGTCAAAGTCCGTTTAATCCTACTGATCAGGCTATCTTAAAGTTCCATTATACTACCGAATCAAGAAAATGATTATTCACCATATGTGAATAAGAAGTCATCCGCCCAGCAGACGACCCAAGGCCTTGTCCATTTTCACATTCAGTATAATGCCTTTAAGAGGATACCTTTAACTCCTCAGAGCTATGATTCCGATATCTGCAAACAAACCCTTCATCGTATACAAGTCATGCACCCAACGAGCCGGTCTATAAGCTTACTACCCTCTGAGACGCTTTAGCCATTGGAACATCAAAGTACACAAGTCATATACATGAAGTAGTTCATTTACTCAGGATTAAGGTTATTGCATAATGAACGTCAAAAGCAGATTGATCCACTCATAGCGGACTACGTAGATCAATCATGCTTTAGTCCCGGTCTAATATGTCACCACCAAGCAACATATCCATGTCTCTACTTGGGAGTCCAGCTCCAGACAGTCAAGACAGACCGTCCCCTCTAAGGCTTTAGACAACATAATAGTCTTATCATGAGTTAGATGCTCGGTCTAACCCCATAGACTACAGACCATAGTTTAGACTGCTAACTTTAGAACATTGTCTTCTCGCATACAAAAGTCCATTGCATGCAACGTTCTAACAGTTTTAACACAAGCAGTCAGTGAGCCATATTTGCTTACATTTACTTTAACATGTAAATAAGACGAGGACAGATAGCAATGTAATGAATAACCTCTAAGTATAATTTTATTATCCAGTTCAAAATGAATACATCAAAATGTCTCTAATACTTAGGGCATTTCCTAACAATCTCCCACTTGCCCTAAGCCAGCAGATGTGCCATGTTACGCATCCCCATCGCCTCTACATGCCTCTCAAAGCTTCTAGCTACCAAAGTCTTAGTAAAGGGATCAGCGATGTTGTCCTCGGACGCGATCTTACATACATCCACTTGTTCTGTCTCCACATGCCCTCTAATAATGTGATACCTCCGATCGATGTGCTTGGTCCTCTTGTGGTGCCGAGATTCCCTTGTGTTGGCAATAGCCCCTGTATTATCACAGTAAAGTGTGATAGGCTTGTCAACACCCGGAATGACCTCAAGGTCTCTAAAGAACTTGCGGAGCCAAACCGCTTCTTTAGATGCCTCAGCCGCAGCCACATACTCAGCCTCCATAGTAGAGTCAGCTGTGCAGCCCTGCTTCACGCTCCTCCACACAATGGCGCCTCCTCCGAGCAAAAACACTGATCCAGATGTCGATTTCCTCGAATCCTTACAAGTCTGGAAGTCTGAGTCCGTGTATCCTACGGGTGTTAGGTCCCCTCCAGAATACACTAGCATATAATCCCTCGTTCTCTTAAGATACTTGAGTATATGCTTTACTGCTTGCCAGTGCTTGGTTCCAGGATTCGCTTGATATCGACTCACCATACCTACTGCAAAACATATGTCCGGGCGAGTGCAAAGCATAGCATACATAAGGCTACCCACAGCGGATGCATAAGGGACCTTACTCATACGCTCTCTTTCTTCCGATGTCTTGGGACAGTCATCCAATGAAAGAGTTAAACCGGCAATAGAAGGTTGTGAGCCTTTCTTTGCCTCTAGCATTGCATATTTGTCAATTATTTTATCTATGTATGAAGCTTGGGATAACGCTATCATTTTGTTCTTTCGATCTCTGAAGAGACGAATGCCTAGAACATAATTAGCTTCTCCTAAGTCCTTCATGTCAAACTGTTGGTGTAACCAAAGCTTGACCGATGATAAATTCCCTATATCATTCCCAATGAGTAGTATATCATCGACATAGAGTATCAGAAAGACCACTTTTCCATCCTTAATACGTTTATAAACACAAGGTTCATCAACGTTCTGCTCAAAACCAAATGTCTTAATCGCTTGATCAAACCTCTGGTTCCATGAGCGGGATGCCTGCTTTAATCCATAAATAGATCTAAGCAACTTGCAGACTTTCCTATCTTGGCCTTTTGCTACGAACCCTTCGGGCTGTATCATATAGATACACTCTTCAAGATGGCCATTCAAGAATGCCGTCTTGACATCCATTTGCCAGATCTCGTAATCGAGAGCCGCAGCAATGGATAGAAGAATACGGATAGACTTCAGCATAGCAACAGGCGAAAAGGTTTCCTCGTAATCGATTCCAGCCTTTTGCGTGTATCCCTTTGCAACCAGTCTAGCTTTGAAAGTTTCCACTCTCCCTTCCGCATCCTTCTTTCTTTTGTAGACCCATTTGCATCCAATGGGTTTTATCCCATCCGGCAAATCTACAAGTTCCCAAACAGAGTTGGATTTCATAGAATCCATCTCATTATTCATAGCCTGTTTCCAAGATCTAGAATCAACATCCTTTATAGCTTCATCATATGTGACCGGATCTTCCTCATGCTCATGAGCCTCAGCCTGGTATACCTCAGCATCATACATAAAGAAATTAGGTTTCTTAGAAACCCTCCCACTACGACGAGGCACCCTAAATTGTTGATCGTCTGCAGGTCTTTCACTGGAACTCGGACTTGCGTCCAAGACCGAAATCTGTGGAGCAGTTCTTTCACCCGATAACTCCTCTAGCACCACTTTGCTTCGAGGCTTAAAGTCATTCATGTGACTTTCCTCCAAGAATGTCGCATGGGTTGAGACAATGACCTTTTGTTCCTTCGGGTTATAGAACAGACCTCCTTTAGTTCCCTTTGGATACCCTACAAACATGCACAATTCTGATCTTGGTTCCAACTTCTTCGCATCCCCATCCAGTACATGTGCCGGGCAGCCCCATATTCTCATATGTCCAAGGGAGGGCTTCCTGCCACGCCACAATTCATACGGAGTTCTAGGAATTGATTTGCTCGGAACCTGGTTCAGAATATAGCACGCCGTTTGTAAAGCATGTCCCCAAAATGATAATGGCAGCGTTGAGTAACTCATCATGGACCGTACCATATCCAATAAGGTCCTGTTTCTCCTTTCGGCTACACCATTCTGTTGTGGAGTACCAGGTGCAGTCAATTGGGATAATATCCCATTCTCTACAAGATGTCCTAGAAATTCATCGGAGAGGTATTCGCCACCTCGATCAGATCGAAGTGTCTTTATGGATTTATCCAATTGCTTTTCCACTTCCGCACGATACTCTTTGAACTTGTCAAAGGTTTCACTCTTGCGGTGCATCAGATACACATATCCATACCTCGAGTAATCATCTATGAAAGAGACATAGTACTCGAACCCTCCTCGTGCTGTGACGTTCATGGGGCCACATACGTCAGTGTGCACAATTTCTAAGAGCTCCTGTGCCCTTGTACCCTTAGCTCCAAAAGACCTCTTAGTCATTTTACCCTCTAGACAAGATTCACATTGGGGCAGTCGTACCTCTTCCAGAGATTCCAGAGGACCGTCTTTCACCAATCTTTGAATCCTATCCTGATTAATATGACCAAGTCTTAAATGCCAAAGATATGCCTTGTTAGAGTGAGAAACTTTCAACCTTTTAGAGTTATCAATTAATTCAGTGTCAAGCAGTGAGTACATCTTTGGTCTGATCAAATATAGGTTTCCATCCATCCATCCAGAACAGATAAAAGACTTATTTCTACGAATATCAACTCTTTTACTAAAAGAAACTGAATAAGAATCCTTTATTAAACAAGCTACCGATATAAGGTTCCTCCTAAAATTAGGAACATAAAAACAGTCTTTCAATAAAATAAACCTAAATTGATCAAAATAAAGATGAACGTCTCCCACTGCCTCAGCCACCACAAAGCTACCATCTCCAGTCCGCAACGAGAGGCTCCTATCATGTAGACTTCTCGTTTCCACGAACCCCTGCATAGAAACACAAACATGATTAGTGGCGCCCGAATCAATGACCCATGTGTCTTTCGATTCTTCCACCAAACACGCTTCTAAGTAATGAAGTTCCTTACCTTCCTTGCCCTTGGAGGCTAGGAATTCCCGGCAAGCCTTCTTGAAGTGACCTACCTTCCCACAGTGGAAGCATTTGGACTTTTTAGGGTCCTTTGGCTTCTTGTTCTTCTTCTTCTTCTTCCCGTCCGAGACAGGAGGATTAGAAGAACTGGAAGCCACTTGCTTCTTATTTGGCCTCTTCCTCTTCCGTGAGGGATTGGAAGATTCCGCCAAATTGGCCTCTCCTTTAGGTCGGACCACATCTTCATCCCTGATCATCCGCTCATAAGCCTGTAGTTGCTTCATGAGCTCGGTAAGTCCTAACTCCTTTGTCGCCAGATTGTATGCGGCCTTAAACCCCACAAAATCTTTAGACAGAGTCTTGAACACCATCTCGATCTGGGTGTTGTAGTCTAACTCAGCACCATTTTCGGCAGCCTCAGCGAAGAATCCCATTAGAGTGATCATATGGTCCTTCACCGGAGCACCAGCCTTTTGCTTGGAGTTCATAATGCTGGTGATAGCGGACTGTCGAGCCAATTTTTCTTGGCCTCCGAACATGTCCTCCAGATTATCCATGATCTCCCCAGCAACTTGATAAGTCTCATGCTGCTTTTGTAAAGCACTCGTCATGCTAGCAAGGATGTAGCATCGAGCTATTTCATTGGATTCTCTCCAACGATTATAGGCAACCGGGACCTCCTCAAGTGGTGTGTCAGGTTTGGGCCCAGGTGGGCATGGTTCGTCCAGTACGAACTTGTGTCTCTCGCAGCTGAGAACTATTAATAGATTCCTTTTCCAGTCTTTATAATTATCGCCATTCAACTTATTTTCAGTAAGTATCGAAATGAGGGGTGTCGATGACATTTTGAACTGAAATAAAATTATACTAGACATCATTACAAAGCCCAAGCAAATATGCAGATAATTTAGCAAATAAAACATACAAGTATGTTCCTACATGAAACTTGAAAAAAATGTAGCATTGCAACGGTAATTCTCAGCACCTATTGCCCCAAGCCACCGAGGGGTGGTCATGAGAACAAATAGCCGGAACATGGACCCCGTCCAATTAATATATGTTACCTTAAATCCTCCAAGGTTAAGACATATATTAATAACCGCTTGTTTGGCCACCAGTTTAGTTAACAGAGCTTCTAGGGAAGGTTAATAACTAAACGAGTCTTGAGTGTATAACCATTGTTTACGTAGCCCGATCCACGTCCTACCAAGCCACCGAGGGGTGGTCATGAATAGGATCGCACCCGAACACGTTTTCCACATAGGAGATCCAATCTAGTATACCGGCGGCGGTAAACACCTACCGAAGGGTGTGGTCAGGTCGGAACTGACGCGAGGCGTTACCATGCTTTCACATATGGATCAACAATGGAGGCCGTGGGTTTTGTTTGAAACCCTCTCCCACTCAATATTTTGAAAAACATGCAAGTTTTGACAAATTATGTATGATCAATATAGTATGAGCGGCACTCACCTATCCTATATGACATGTTATCAAATATGCATACAAAACATCCATCAATACATATTTATACATCCATGACATATCACAGAAAAAATAATTGACAGAATAACCAAGCCATGGTTCCATCCTAGAACAAAGAAAATAAAGATTACAAAATTCCATCCAAAGCATTCTTTGGGTCTTGAATTTTGTTCCGTCTTCTTGTATCCATCTTTATGTAGCCTCTCCATTTATTTCTCATCCCATGAATTATTTAAAATTTAAATCTCCAAAATTTAAATTTCAAATTCAAATTCCAAATTCGAATTTCAAATTTAAATTTCTAATTCAAATTTTAAACAATTTTAATCATCATGTATAATAATATGTAATTTCAAAATTTCAAATTTTTTAATTACATATTTTTAAACATGATTTAAAATTAAATCTCAAATTTAAAAATCAAAATTCTCTGATTTTGGACCGCCGCACCGCCGCCCGTGAAGGCGGCAGCCGCCGTGGGCAGCCACCAACCCCGGAGGGGCTGGCAGCCCACGGCTGCCCCTTGTGCAGCCCTGCCGGGCTGCAGGCCAAGCCTGCAGCGCCAGGCTGCACGCCCAGACTGGACGCAGCAGCCGGCAGGCTGCAGGCAGCGCCTGCAGCCAGAGGCTGCACGCCCAGGCTGCGGCCAGCCTTGGGCAGGCCACGGCCACCCCTGGCTGCAGGCAGAGCCTGCGGCCGTGGGTGGTGTGGGCCTGCACAGGGGCTGCCGCAGCCCCATCCTGCCCGAGGGCAGGGGCTGCAGCCCCACCAAGGTTTGTCGGCCTATCCCGAGGGGTCGTGTCTCGATTTTCGTGCCATATTCCAATTTATCTTTTAGGATCTCCAAAAATTAATTTGAATCCCAATTAAATTGAAATTTTCCACACAATCAAAATTTCAACCTTTAAATTAAATTTAACTTTTGGGAAAAATAAATTACGGTCTTCAATCTTCAATCTCCTCCAAGAATAATTACATAAAAAATTCCTATACCGTTTCCGGTGTACAAAATTCTATCCATAAAAATTCTAAGAGACAAAAATTAAAATCCATGGGAAAATTACAGTGTAAATAAACTGCTCCCATGGTTACATAAAAAATTCCTAGATACAATTTTTCTAAATTCTAAGGAACCATAACCGGCATAAACAAGCATGCTTATAATAATTCAAAAATTAAAATAACCACATACTTTATACATAATACATGATAACAACATAAAGGAACCCTAGAATGCCACTCTCTAAATATCAAATCCATACATAAATAAAAAGACTAAGTAATTGTCTAATTTATGTACATGGCATAGTCATGAGATGGCTCTGATACCAATTGTAGGAAAATAAACCGGAAAAACGTATCAGAGTGGCGCAGCGGAACAATAAAAAATTTTAGATCGTTAAATATCTCATGATGCCATATACAATAAATCAACAACAATTAAAACTCATACCTCAAGGACGCCAATATGCAGGAGGAGAATGACCGGAGGCTTCAACCAACTAGCCTTCTCTACTATTCTCCAATTCCCGAATGGCTGAGTGTGTGGGCACTCTGAACCTCGATCGGTATGCTAGCACTGCTAGTCTTCTTCCGACCACCCAGATCTCTAAAGAACTTTATTGTCACGATGAGCTGTGCAACAATAAGCCTGCTCACCTGAGAGTCTGTGGTCTGAGAGAACTGGAGTGGCAGGACCTCTATTTATAGACCTGCATGAGGTGATTCTCTGAATTCGAATTGGACTAGGAAAAGATATTTTCCCTTATCCAAACCCAAAAAATCCGAATTTTCCAAAGGGAAAATCTCCCAAATAAATTCGGTTTTTGCTAGATAAATCCAATCCAAATCTTAACAAGATTTTAGCTAGAATCTTATCTCCCTTTTCCAACCAAAAAATCCGAAATTCACAAGGAGAAAATCTCTCCAAATTTTCGGCCACTTTTAGGATAAGGGAGAATCAAAATTCCACTAGGATTTCTCAAGCAAAATCTCATCTTAACCTTATCCAAAAATAACCGAATTTCCTAGGATTAGGGATCCAAAATTTCGGCCACTTTTGGGAGGAGAGAGAAACCAAATTCAACTAGGATTGAAGCTTGAATATTCCCTTGAATCTTATCCACAAAATCCGAAATCTTTCATGAGGATTATCCTCAAAATTTCGTCCCTTATTTGTTGGGATTTGGATTCAAAATTCAAGTAGGATTCTAACAAGATTATCCTCTCCAAATCCAACTCAAATTCGAATTTCAAACCTTGTGGATTTTCCACAACAAATTCGAATCCTACTTGGACTGTGATTCAAAATTTGAATTTCAAATTTCAGATTCAAATTTCAAATTCAAATTTCAAATTTCAAATTTCAAATTTCAAATTTAAATTTCAAATTCAAATTTCAAATTCGAATTTCAAATTCAAATTTCAAATTCAAATTTCAAATTCAAAATTCAAATTTCAAATTTCAAAATTCAAATTTCAAATTTCAAAATTCAAATTTCAAATTCCACAAAACGGTTGTATTTCATATTCTTGTTCTCATGGATAATTTTCTACAACTCCAATCCAATCTCAAATAAAATCATGGCAACTTTATTTGGAGTTCGAATAATTGTGTACTCTATTATCCAAAACAAAATCTGAATCCAACCGGAGAGAATCTTGTCTACCATCCTAATCCTGTGACATCACCATCCATGCATAATAAACTAGCCAATAGCATACACAAATCAATTTGCCAAACGTTAAGGAATTATGTGGAGCTAGTAGAGGGACTGATTGGACATATATAATCGGGCTCCCGTGATTCCATATGATCATCATTCTGTACCGAACAACTCAATCATATGATCACTAATTTCAGAGTCACACCACTATAAACCTGAAACTGAACTCCCAATTATATACCGTATTACGTAAGCCTGTGACGAGCTACCATCCAATGACCTTGTCATATATGCAAAACCCTCATATGATATCCATGATCAGCCTTAGGTCAAAGTCCGTTTAATCCTACTGATCAGGCTATCTTAAAGTTCCATTATACTACCGAATCAAGAAAATGATTATTCACCATATGTGAATAAGAAGTCATCCGCCCAGCAGACGACCCAAGGCCTTGTCCATTTTCACATTCAGTATAATGCCTTTAAGAGGATACCTTTAACTCCTCAGAGCTATGATTCCGATATCTGCAAACAAACCCTTCATCGTATACAAGTCATGCACCCAACGAGCCGGTCTATAAGCTTACTACCCTCTGAGACGCTTTAGCCATTGGAACATCAAAGTACACAAGTCATATACATGAAGTAGTTCATTTACTCAGGATTAAGGTTATTGCATAATGAACGTCAAAAGCAGATTGATCCACTCATAGCGGACTACGTAGATCAATCATGCTTTAGTCCCGGTCTAATATGTCACCACCAAGCAACATATCCATGTCTCTACTTGGGAGTCCAGCTCCAGACAGTCAAGACAGACCGTCCCCTCTAAGGCTTTAGACAACATAATAGTCTTATCATGAGTTAGATGCTCGGTCTAACCCCATAGACTACAGACCATAGTTTAGACTGCTAACTTTAGAACATTGTCTTCTCGCATACAAAAGTCCATTGCATGCAACGTTCTAACAGTTTTAACACAAGCAGTCAGTGAGCCATATTTGCTTACATTTACTTTAACATGTAAATAAGACGAGGACAGATAGCAATGTAATGAATAACCTCTAAGTATAATTTTATTATCCAGTTCAAAATGAATACATCAAAATGTCTCTAATACTTAGGGCATTTCCTAACAGCTAGTAGAAGGACTAATTGGACATGTATAATTGGGCTCCTGCAAATCCATATGATCATCATTCTTTGCCGAACAACTCAATCATATGATCACTAATTTCAGAGTCACACCACTATAAACCTGAAACTGAACTCCCAATTATATACTGTATTACGTAAGCCTGTGACAAGCTATTATCTAATGACCTTGTCATGTATGCAGAACCCTCATATGATATCCATGATCAGCCTTAGGCCAAAGTCCATTTAATCCTACTAATCAGGCTATCTTAAAGTTCCATTATACTACCGAATAAAGAAAATGATTATTCACCATATGTAAATAAGAAGTCATCCGCCCAGTAGACGACCCAAGGCCTTGTCCATTTTCACATTCAGTATAATACCTTTAAGAGGATACCCTTAACTCCTCATTAGAGCTATGATTCCGATATCTGTAAATGAACCCTTCATCGTATACAAGTCATGTACCCAACGAGCCGGTCTATAAGCTTACTACCTCTTAGACGCTTTAGCGATTGGAACATCAAAGTACACAAGTCATATACATGAAGCTGTCCATTTACTTAGGATTAAGGTTACTGCCCAATGAACGTCAAAAGTAGATCGATCCACTCAAAGCGGACTTCGTAGATCAAGCACGCTTTAATCCCGGTCTAATATGTCACCACCAAGTAACATATCTATGTCTCTACTTGGGAGTCCGCTCCAGACAGTCAAGACAAACCGTCCCCTCCAAGACTTTAGACAACATAATAGTCTTAACATGGGTTAGATACTCGATCTAACCCCATAGACTACAGACCATAGTTTAGACTGCTAACTTTAGAACATTGTCTTCTCGCATACAAAAGTCCATTGCATGCAACGTTCTAACAGTTTAACACAAACAGTCAGGGAGCCATATTTGCTTACATTTACTTTAACATATAAATAAAACGAGGACAGATAGCAATGTAATGAATAACCTCTATATATATTTTTATTATCCAGTTCAAAATAAATACATCAAAATGTCTAATGCATAGGGCATTTCCTAACATACCTTTGTGTGACCCGAAGAATAAGTTCAATCCAAGCAACTTATGACAAATTTTTAAGTGTTTTTTTGGCTGAGAGGGGGTTCGGCTGGCTGAGTGGAAGAAGAAGAAAATTTGGTTGCTTTAGAGTATGTGGGGGAGCAAGAAGAAGAAAATGGTTCAAATGGTCAAGGTAACCTATTTATAGACCAACCCTAAACAAGTTTAATCAACTATAAGCAACTTTATTAAGCTTAATTGGCTAAGCTTGGGGGGACAAAATTTTCTGTTGCTACCCCATGTAGAAAATCGAGGGAGGCTAAAAAAAATCCACATTTGCATTTAAGGCTTTGCAAAAAGCAATAGTGCTTGTCTTTAAAAACCTCCCTTTTTTTAATTCCAAACATGTTTCCTTGTTTTAAGGAAATCTTTTTCACCTTGTCTTTTGGTTGCTAGGGATGGTTTTTGAGGTAGGAATTTATCTGCAAAAGCTTTTCTTACCATTCTAATTTCCTACAATGGTGTTCGGTAATTGTCCAGTTGTATTCCAAACCTTTACCAAAAAATGGATTCTCTTGATCCGATTTTTATTCTAATCATTTTTAAGTAGGTTGTAGTGCTTATGAGCTTACTCTGCATCCATTTACAATTCCTCTCTGGTTCTGTAGTTGTGTCCTAAACTGTGCTGACACTGCACACGCATAGTATAACTTTTTCATGGGAAAATTTAGACACAGGCTACCTTGGCTAATTCGGGTATGCTGATCATGAATTTATCAATTTTATGTCCATCTAAGGTCGTCTTGACCAGTTTCTTGATACTGTGTGATCCCTACTCGAAAATCACTTTTTATGCTCAGTAGACTAGTTTTAGCGTACTAACTCTAAATATATCAATTTTGGGTTGAGAAAATGTCGTCTTGACCTTTTCCCGATACTGCATATATCTCGTTCATAACTTCACGTTTTGTACTCAATTGACTAATTTGAGCATAATAATCATAAATATATCAGTTAGGTGTCAAGAAAATATCATCTCAACTATTTTCTTGATACTGCATATTTATCATTCAAAATTCACTTTTATACTCAGATAACTAATTTAAGCGTACTGATTATAAGTACATCAGTTTTGCGTCAAGAAAAAATCGTCTTGACCAATTTCTTGATACTGTGTGTCACACACATGCACTCACATGTGATAAGGTGAACCGATTTATTTTCGGTTGTCCCTTTCATTGTATGAATAGAAATTAAACATTTCTTTACTCCATTTAATTTATTCAAAAGGGTAATTTAAATAGTATTATAAACTTAATTACTTATCTCAAAGTAAATTATGTCCATGATCATGGCAGATATTACACCAAAGGGGACTAAAAGAGGCCTGTTTTATAACTCAAAAGAACAAAAGGTCATTGTCTCAACCCATACGACAATATTGGAAGAGAATCACATGAATGACTTTAAGCCTCAAAGTAAAGTGGTGCTAGAGGAGTTATCCGGTGATAGAACTGCTCCGCAGGTTTCGATCTTAGACGCAAGTCCGAGTTCTAGTGAATAACTTGTAGACGATCAATAGTTTAGGGTGTTTCATCGTAGTAGGAGGGTTTCAAGGAAACCTAACTTCTTCATATATGATGCTGAGGTATAACAAGCTGAAGCTCATGAATATGATGATGATCCGTTCACTTATGATGAAACTATAAATAATATTGATTCTAAATCTTGGAAACAGAACATGAACCATGAGATAGATTCTATAAAATCCAACTCTTTTTGGGAACTTGTGGACCTACCGGATGGGTTCAAGCTCATTAAATGCAAGTGGGTCTACAAAAGAAAGAGCGATACGGATGGGAGAGTTGAAACTTTCAAGGCTAAACTTGTGGCAAAGGGATACACCCAAAAGGCTGGAATCGATTAAAATGAAACCTTTTCGCCTGTTGCTATGCTTAAGTCTATCCATATTCTTCTGTCCGTTAATACTAATTTTGACTACAAGATCTGGTAAATGGACGTCAAGACGGCATTCTTGAATAGCCATCTTGAGGAAAGTATCTATATGATATGGCCCAAAGAGTTTGTGGTAAAACGCCAAGAGAAAAAAACTTGCAAGTTGCTTAGATCCATTTATGGATTAAAGCAAGCATCTCACTCATAAAACCAGAGGTTTGATCAAGCGATTAAAACATTCAGTTTTGAGCAGAACGTTGATGAATCTTGTGTTTATAAACGTATTAAAGATGGTAAAGTGGTCTTTCTGGTGCTCTTTGTTTATGGTATTCTACTCATTGAGAATGATGTAGGGAATTTATCAACATATCAATAGTTTGATATGAAAGACTTGGGAGAAGTTAATTATGATCTAGGCATTCGTCTTTTCAGATATCGAAAGAATAAAATAACAGCTTTATCCCAAGCTTCATACATAGATAAAGTAATTGAAAAATATGCAATGCAAGAGGCAAAGAAAGGTTTAAAACCTTCTATTTCTGGTCTAACTCTTTCATTGGATGATTGTTCCAAGACATCAGAAGAAAGAGAGCGTATGAGTAAGGTCTCTTATGCATTCGTTGTGGGTAGCCTTATGTACGCAATGCTTTGTACTCGCTCAGATATTTGTTTTGTAGTAGGTATGGTGAGTTGATATTAAGCGAATCCTAAAATCAAGTACTAGCAAGCCATGAAGCATATACTTAAGTATCTTCAGAGAATGAGCGATTATATGCTGGTATATTTAAAAGGAGACCTAACACCCGTAGGATACACGGACTCAGATTTCCAAACTTGTAAGGATTCAAGGAAGTCAACTTCGAGATCAGTGTTCTTGCTTGGAGGAGGTGCCATTGTGTGGAGGAGCATGAAATAGGGTTGTACTACTGACTCTATGATAGAGGTTGAGTATGTGACTGCAGCTGAGGTATCTAAAGAAGCGGTTTGACTCTGCAAGTTCTTTAAAGATCTTGATGTCATTCTGAGTGTTGACAAATCTATTACACTCTATTGTGATAATAGCGCAGCTATTGCCAATACAAGGGAATCTAGGCACCACAAGAGGACAAAGTACATAGATCAGAGATACCATATAATAAGAGGGTATGTGGAGGCAGGACTAGTAGATGTATATAAAGTCGCATCCGAGGACAACATTGTTGACCTTTTTACTAAAACTCTGGTGGCTAGAAACTTTGAAAGGTATATTGAGGCAATGGGGATACAAAACATGACACATATACCAGCTTAAGGTAAGTAGGAGATTGTTAGAAGTGTCCTAAGCGGGAAAGATATTTTAATTTATTTAATTTATTTTTGAACTGGATAATAAAATTATATTTAGAGGTTATTCATTATATTACTGTATGCCCTCGTTCTATTTACAAGTTAATGTAAATGTAAACAAATATGGTTCACTGACTGCTTGTATTAAACTGTTAGAATGTTGCATACAATGGACTTTGTATGTGAGAAGATAAGTTCTAAAGTAAGCAGTCTAAACTATAGTCCATAGTCTATGAGGTTAGACCGAGCACCTAACTCATATTAAGACTATTATGTTGTTTAAAGCCATTGGAGGACGGTTTATCTTGACTAACCGAACTTTTGACTCCCGAGTAAAAAAATAGATATATTGGTTGATGGTGACATATTAGACCGAGATTAAAGTGTAATTGATCTCTGTAATCTACTTAAGTGGATCATGTCACTTTTGACGTTCATAATGCAATAACCTTAATCCTGAGTAGATGAATCACTTCATATATATGACTTGTGCATTTTAATATTCTAATAGCTAAAACATCTCAGAGGTAGTAAGCTTATAGACCGGTTTTTGGGTATATGACTTGTATACGATGGAGGGTTTGTTTACAGATATTGGAATCATAGCTCTAATAAGGAGTTAAGGGTATCCTTTTAAGGGCATTATAGTGGATGTGAAAATGGACAAGGCCTTGGGTCGTCTGCTGGACAAATGGCTTCTTATTCACATATGGTAAATAATCATTTTCTTATTCAGTAGTATAATGGAACTATAAGATAGCATGATTAGTAGGTTAAACGAACTTTGACCTAAAGCTAATCATGGATATCATATGAGGGTTTTGCATACATGACAAGGTCATCGGATAATAGCTTATTACAGGCTTTCGTAATGTAGTATATAATTCGGAGTTCAATTTCAGGTTTGTAGTGGTGTGACTCTAAAATTAGTGATCATGTGATTAAGTTATTTGGTTCAAAACAATGATCACATGGATTTACAGGAGCTAAATTATATATGTGTAATTGGTCCCTCTACTAGGTCCATATAATTTCTTAACGGATGGCAAATTGATCATGATATACTTATTAGTTTGTTGTCTTGCATTTAATGAAGAGAAAAATTCGGATCACCCTCCCACAGGGTGTAAGCATTTTTCTCAATATGCTGGAGAGACAAAATGGTAATTTTGTATTATTCAATAAATGGGATAAATATTCAGTAATATTTATTTTTGGAGGATAAGATTTAAATTTAAATTTATTGTATTTGAATTTCAAATTTGAAATTCAAATATGTGATTGATTTGAATTTTAAAAATCTTGTCTTAAAATATATATTTAAAAATTTGAATCCTATTTGAATTTGAATTGAACAAAATCTTGTTCTTGTACAAAAAGGAGGTGGCGTTCACATAGGATAAGGGTGGAAGACAAGATTTTCTTCTATTTGAATTTGAATTTTGTTTTGGATAAGAGACTGCACAATTATTAGAATTTCAAATAAATTTGCCATGATTTTATTTGAATTTGAATTAGAGTTGTGGAAAATTATCCATGAGAATAAAGTTTAAAATTTAAATATTTATGGAGTTTGAAATTTGAATTTGAAATTTGAATTCAAATTTTGAATCACAAATCTAGATGCAACCGATTATTTTTTTTTTAGATAAATCTGCATGAAGGGATTCAGTTTTTCTAATGGATAAGAGAGAGAAAATCTTGTTTTAATCCTACTTGAATTTTGAATTCTTCTTTGTACATAAGTGGCTAAATTCTTTAAGGCTTATCCCTTTGGGAGAATAGATTTTTGTGTGGATAAGGAATAGAAAAGATTCAAGTTTCAATCCTATTTGAATTTTGAATCCCTCCCTCATATGGTGTAATTGAATTTTCTTCTAGGGATTCTCCCAAGTGAGAATCGGTTGTTGTGGATAAGAAAGGAAGGAAATTAAAGTTAAAATCCTATTTGAATTTTGAATCCTCCTTCTCCTTGAAGTGGCCAAATCTAACCCTAGGATTGGCCTAAAGGGGAATCGGCTTTTGGTCTTGTGGAGGAGACAAAATTCAAGTTAAAATCCTATTTGAATTTTAAATCATAAATCTCTAGGGTGGCCGAATATTTTCTTGTTATATAGCCTATAGGGAATTCGGTTTGTGTGAGAAAAATTGGGAGAGAAAATCTTATTTTGGTCCAATTCAAAATTCAAATGATCACCTCATGTAAGATTATAAATAAGGGTCCTTCCACTCTAGTTCTCTTCAGGCCACAAACTTTCAGGTGAGCAGGCTTACTGTTACATAAATCACCATAACAATAAGTTCTTAAAGAAATCTGGGTGGTCAGAAGGAGACAAGCCGCACTGGTATACCGATTGAGGATCTGGGTGCCCACACACTCTACCGTCCGGGAATTGGAGAATAGTAGAGAAGGCTAGTTAGTTGAAGCCCTCCGGTCACTTCCTCATGCATTCCTGGCATTTCCTCTGAAAGTATAATTGATTATTGTTGATTTATTGTATATAACATCACGAGTTATTTAACAATCTTAAAAAAATTTTGTAATTCTGCTGTACAATTTTTTAACGATTTGTCCAACAATCACATGATTAATTTTGGGTTTTGTTTATAAAAATGAAGTAAAATCAAAATTTAGAACAATCGATTTGTTGTTCTATAACACATTCATGGTTGTTTTTCAATCTTTTATGGCCGTTCTTCCCTTTTGCACATGGTCTTTCAAATTCATAAACTTTTAGACTCTTAACAATAATAATTTCATCAAATTGACAAAATTTTTAGTTAACCTTTTGTAACAGTCTAATAATATGTAACTTAGTCACTAATATTTATGAGATATTACTAATGATATTATTATTATGATAATTTCAAGATAATATATATGATCATTTGTTATTTAAAAGAAATCCATGCTAAATGTGGTGACCCGTAGCCCTGGTGGTCCAGACCGTCACTTAAAACTTGCTTAACTTAAACTTAAATATACTTAACTTACTTAAAACTATTTATCTTAATACCATAATTTTAGGGAATTTTTTTTCTTTTTTTATGAATACGTATGCTTTATTATAGACATACATACTTAAATATACTTTACAAACGCATAAGGGTCTTAATTACAACTTAAGGTCAACATACATACACACTCAAGAAATACCGGATTGGTCATTACTTAACATATATTTGGTTCTCAAAAACAAAAGGGTTACTCAGCATAGTGCGGAAGACAAACTCGTGATGGTATCCATAACCTCAACCTTCACATCAGCCCTGTCGCCATCATCGTTTATCGGAGGCTAGCTCGTAGATTTCTTACCTACAGCATGAACACACATGATGAGCTTTACGCTCAGCAAGTACAACACTTTGTCCGCAAAACGTATTTTAAAAACATATGTCATAACTTAAAGGCACATCATATTGATAAACGTCTTGTGACTTTAAGGCACATCATGAATTCATATCATGTGTCATATACTGAAAGCATAACATATCACATACTCAGAAGCATATCATAACTATAACTTAAAGCACATCGTGAACTATGCATGAACCGATTATACTCAATTTATGCTTTATTATATATTATCTTTTCTTATCTGAAGGGCCCTGGTGTTAGTACTACTACGCGCGGATCATCAGATTCACCGTGATCGTACTTTCTTTATGGGCCTTAGTGTAATGACCCCCATATTCATGGAACCTAATTACTATATAATAAGTAATTAAGTTAATGAATACAGTATAATTTTTCTAGTTTAAATAAATTAAATGGGTGAAGAAATATTTAATTACTATTCATGCAGTGAAAGGGGCAACCGAGAGCGAGATCGGTTCACCTTAATACATGTAAGAGTGCATATGAGACACGCAGTATCAAGAAACTAGTCCAGACGACCATTTCTTGACACAGAACTGATGAGCTAGTCATCAGTATGCTCAGACTGGTTATTTGAGCACGATAGCGAAATTTTACCTGATAAATATACAGTATCAAGAAAATGGTCGAGATGATGTTTTCTTGACATAAAACTAATATATTTATAGTCAGCATGCTCAATTGAGCATAGAACGTGAAATTTTGTCTGAGAGATACGCAGTGTCGAGAAAGGGGTCAAGACAACCTTTTCTCAACCCGAAACTGATATATTTAGACTCAGAACACTCAAACTGGTCAGTTGAGCACCAAAGGTGATTTCTGAGTCAAGATCACACAGATACAAAAAAAAAATGGTCTAGATGATCTTAGATGGACGTAAAACTGATAAATTTGAAATCAACATGTTTAAATTAGTCAGGATAGACTGCATTTGAAATTTTGAACACAAAAGTCTCGTTATGCATGTGCAGTGTCAACACAGTGTAAGACACAACCATAATATCGTAAATGAATAGTAAACATGTATAAAATAGGCTCATAGGTACTACAACCCAATCCGGAATAATCAGAATAAGAATCAGATCAAGAAAATCCAATTTTCGGTCAAGGTTTAGAACACCGTCGAAAAAGGATCGAATACCGTTGAAGGAAATTAGACTGCTAAGAAAAGCTTTTGTAGATGGATTTTTCCTCTAAAAAACCATGTGTAAGCAGCCCCAAACACAACCCTAGAAACATGGAAAAGTTTCCCTTAAAATAAGGAAATATGTCTATGACACATTGAATAAAAAATGCAAAAGTGGTGGACAAGTCACTATAGACTTTTGCAAGGCATTTAATGTATTTTTGGCACCTTTTCACCCTAGCCCCCATTAGTTTTCATGGGCTACCACAGCAAAAATTTTGCCCCCTTAAGCTTAGTTAATTTGGTTCAATTGAGGTTGCTTAGGTTAATTACATCTAGCTTAAGTTGGCCTATATAAAGGGTGCACAGTCTTTGGCACCATTTTCCCTCTTTGCACACCAAAACACCAAAGCCTTCTCCTCTTCATTTCTCACCTGCAGTCGACCCCTCTTCCAGCCAAAAACTAAACATTTCCTCAGCCAAAAACTCAACCAAAGTTCACCAAAATTTAGCCACAATGTAGCTTATGTTGGAGCCATTTTTTCAAGACATTTCAAGACCCCTTTGAGGTAAGTTTCTAGGACATTTTCCTTGTGGTTTTAATTGGTCTTTTGGCTTGGCTAACCAAAGAGATTTTTTGTGCTCTTTCTAGCCTAAGCCGACCCTTTCTCATCCTTGGTCCATACGGATTTTTTTTTTAATCACCAATCTTGGTTCGATTGTGCTTGGTTCAAAGCACACTAAGGCAAAACCCGAAAAACCCCTCTTTTGTGGTGTAGTTCCTTTTAAGTTTTGAGATCAAGGAAATTTATTGTGTATTTCAAGCAATGGGTTGTAATAAGTTTCTTTTGAGCCCTTAACATATTGTATTTATGTTTTTGTACTTGTGTAGTTATGATTTAAGATTTTGTGGATGGGTGATTTTATGGACGTTTTAAGGTTTGGCTAGAAACCAAACCTGTCCCGAAATTTAGCCACGATTTTTTAGATTTTTGAGTATGATACAATAGATTTTGAGATTTTGTAAAACATGAAAGTTTTAGAAAATTTCGTTACGGTCATTTTTATATCAAATAGTCTTTGGCAAAAAATGATAGCAAGATAGGCTTTCAAAGCAGTTTACAACTAGAGGTCAAAAACTAGGACTGATTCTTAGGAGCAGGGAATAGTCTCGGATTTTTATAAAAATGAGCAACTTAGAGTCCGAACCAGATCTTGGACTCAATACAAAAGTTTTCGATCTCAACAAAATCTAAAAGATGGCTTGCACGAGTTTTGAAAATTCTGCCATTTAGGACCCCAAACAAAGCAGTTTTTCTGAAAGCGTAAAACCGAAAATTTTCAAAAAACAAGCATAGTTCTAGCCACGGGTTTGTAAGGTTTAGGACCCGTTAGAGTTTGAATCGAGCTCCTGGGTGAACATAGAAGTTGTTCATCTCATCGATGACTAAAAATATCGTACTCACCAAGTTCGCTAATTTGATCATTTCAGACAAATTATAAATAGTTTTCGAAAAATGGTTCAAGAACCACCTTTACACATGAACACCAAAATGTGTTCTTTTTAAACAAGAAAACGGCTTTAAGAAAAAAAACCTCACCTTCTAATGGGGTGTAAGGGGAATTGCATTCAAAATCCTAAGAAAAGGAATTTCCCAAAAACAAAGGATGTTTTTAGTAATAAGTTTAAATCGGTAGAGGTAGCCCAGTAGGCTACATGGTCTATATACGAGGTAACCGACTAGATAACTAGCACGACTAATTAGATAGCTCATACGCGAGATAACCGGTTAGTTGACTAGTTAGTTAACTAGTTAAAAACAGTGGATAAGAGAGAGACTTTGATTAATTTGTCAAATAGACAAATTTATCAATCATGATTAGAAGTTAGATACCGAACTCTTAAAGGAGAGCAGTTTGGTATCGATAAGTATCAGTACCACACAACGATAGATTTATTAGTCGCTAACGACTATAGTTACCTAAGAACGGAATTTAACGGAAATGCATTGTGATTACAAGAAGAGACCTATAAATTGATAAGGGCGAAAGTACAAATAGTCTACAGACAGGTAAGTACAACTCTGCCTACAACATGAGCAAAAATAAGTTTAAAGTGCTATTTTTACTATGTTAAGTATGCGAATCATGTATGGTTGTTGCATAGCATGATAGAAGTGCTTATAATTTCATAATCGGGTAGATTGTTGAAAAGTATAAGTTAGATGCCATACATTCCTATCGCGTAAGATTAGTGGATAGCCTAGTAGAGCATATGGCATGATCAGATACAGAATTGGATAAATAAAATAAAGGTGTCAATATAACAGGCCAAGGCCCATAGAATATAACGGATGCAAGGCCCATAAAATAAAACGGGCCAAGGCCCATAAAATATATTTATAACGGGCCAAGGCCTATGATCACGGTGAATCCAATGATCCGCACGTAGTGGTACTGACACTAGGGCCCTTCAGATAAGAAAAGATAATGAATAATGAAGTATAAATTGAGCATAATCGGTTCATGCATTGTTCACGATATGCCCTAGCCATAGTTACAGTATGCTTCTAGTTATAATGTTGTTATGCATTCAGTTATATGAGATGTTTCTATTATGCATTCAATTATGTAAAAAGTTTCAGTGCATAGTACATGTTGTGTGTACATGAACTGCTTATATATTTTCAGTGTGGTTTATGTTTCAAACATATTTTGTGGATAGAACGTTGTACTTACTGAGTGTAAAGCTCACAGTGTGTATTCATGCTATAGGTAAGTGACCTGTGGCCTAGACTCCAATGGATGGTTGTGGATACCACTACCAGTGCTAATTTCTGCTCAGTATTAAGCAGTTGTTTTATTTTGAAAACCGACTTAGTAACTAGTTTAGTAAATTCATGAATATGTATGTATGTCTAAACCTCAGTTGTATTTAAACCTTTGGGTATCTGTAAAGTATATATATATGTATGTACATAAATAGTAAAACGTACATATGTAAAAGAAAGAAAAAAAAAAGAATTGTTAATATTATAGTATTAAAGTAAGTAAGTTTGAGTAATAGTTTTCAAGTAAGTTAAGTAACAGTAGTTTTCAAGTGACGTTTCGAGGCCACCAGAGTCTCAGGGCACCACAGTTGGTATCAGAGCGGTATCCTACCCCCTACCTCACATCACCGCATGCCAGCCTCATCTGTCCAAGTAAGTTAGTTTTATTTCTTACGGTATTGGGATATATGTTAACTGTGTAAGTTATAGTAGGCTGCAATGGCTGTACCAGTAGGACGTGCACCAGTAGAGCCCCACCAGAGGAACGAGGATCATGAAGCAAGTTTGGCATTCACTAACATGGGTCCTGATCGATACGATGGTCGTCACCCGCAGAGCTCCCATTTTGGATCCGCAGCATGTAAGTCATCTTCCAAGCTTGCCATATCCCACCCCACCTACAGGTGGATTTGGCAAGTAGTTGGCTAGAGGGACCAGTTATGGCCTTGTGGGATCGGCATCGTAGGGGTAGAGACCCGATTGTACGCTGGGAGGATTTCTGTCAAGACCTCTTCAATAACTATTGACCGCCACCCACTAAGGAAGTCTTCAGGCTGGGTAGAAATGAGGCTATTTATAGAGACATGCACGAGAGGCGATATGACATCCTCTCCAACATATGGGATGCTTATGAAGGAGAGCTAGTGTGACGCCTTAAATTTTATTTAAGGGTCAATATATAATTTAAATAAAATTAGTGTGCCAAAAATTAATTTAAAAATCTTTTGGAAACCCTAGGTTGGTTTCCTAGTCAAATTCCGCTCAAAAAGTCAACAATTTGAACTTCAAAAAGAAATCCTAAAACATTCGACCATCACTTGGGATTTTAAATTAAAATTTAAATTCCACAAATCCAAGAAGGATTCAAATTCAAATTTCATTCCTTAGATATAAAGAAGAAATTCGGCCATAAAGTGTAGGAAATAAAGGAGATTTTATTTAAATTAAAAGCTAGGTTAAAACTCAATTAAAATTCAAATTATTTTTCCTTAAAAACTTAGGGATAATTTTCGGCCACTTAAGGGGAAATAAGAGAGAAAACCCTAGCCTCAAAACAGCACAAAAAACTTTCCCTTTTACCCCTTAAAATTTTCAGCCAAACAAGGAAGAGAAAGGGAAAGAAAAACCTAGTATAAAAACCCCCTTTTAACTCTCATTCACCCCTCCTTTCCCCCTCAAAATTTCGGCCAGCTTTCCCCTCTCCCCTCTCTGAATTTTCTCTCCCAAAACACACCCAAAACAGCAAACAAAACCTACCAAAAGGCAGCTCAAAGATTCAACAACTTTTGAGACAAAAACAAGGTGAGAAATCAAACTTTTTCCTTCCTTCTCCTTTTGATTTTAAATCCGAAATTTATATGGTTTTCTCCACTATTTCCATACTGTTTTGAAGACTCCAATACTCACACAAATTCAGCCAAAAGGGAGACCAAGCATCAAAAATAGGGTAGCATAAATAAGGTGTGATATTTCCCTCAAACTCTAAAATTTTGCCTCATTGATCCCCTTTTCAAAAACCCTATTATCATATGTGTAAGATTTTATGATTTTGTCAATTTGATTCTTGGGTTGTGTTAATGACATATAAATAAGGTTTTCCACAAAATTTCGTGATCTTTGGATGAAAATTGAATTGGTTTGAGGCTAATCGAAGTTCAGACACAGAAAAACGGAAATCTGAAAAATTGCCATATAAACAGTAAATTTGTGTCAGCCATAACTTGAGTTTTAAAAACGATTTTTGAGTGATTCTTGAGCCTAAAATTAAATTCAAGATGTCCCCTAAATTCCTTAAAAATTTCAGAACCAAAATCCTCCATTTGCCTAGTCAAAATATTTTTCTAAGATAGGCAGACAGAACTGCCAGGTTTTGAACCGAAACTGAAACCCAGATTTTTATGCCTGAAAATAACCCCCGGTTTTTGGCCTAGTTGAATGATCAAACGATGTCCAAAAATTATAAAAATTATATGGAATTAAAGCTACGGATGTCTAGTTTAACATATTAAAAATTTAGAATTTTTGGTATTAAAAATGAATTGATATTGATTTTACAATCAGCCTAGGTCAGTCTGCCCATGACCAGAAATATCCTAACTTAGAGTTTTTCACAAATTTTAAATTCCAAATGTTTATTAAACGTTTTAAAATATTTTGAGGCACACTAAAATGATTGGATGATTATGTCTAGACCTAGACTGATCATATGTTTGATTATAGGAATTATTTGACGTTCTTGCTTGATTGGTGGATCACATTATCGCAACGCTTGTGCGAAAATTGAGGTAGGACGTTCAACCCTTTTCTGGGAGTAGTCAAGTATTTTAAATACCCCTGTTTTATTGATGGCATGCTGTTTTCGATTTATGAAATTATTATACTATTTTTGATGAAATAAACGCATGCAACGTATTTTGTAATAAATGTGTATTTTAAAGAGTGTTTTGATTAATGGCATAATATAACTTGGTAAATACCATCTTTTGAATAATCCGGTGAACATAATTGAGCTCTAGTTCACGATCATTGTAAATGATGCGTGCGTCTCGAAGTTGACGCCATGGGGGAAGGTCCCTAAACCTGCGCAGGGCCGTTCGGCCTGTTTAGACCGTAACGAGATGATCTAGGATAATTCAAATTCGAGGCACGTATATTATAGCTACGACAAGTCCTCACTCATAATATGATGGTTGTTTTAATGATTTATTATTTTAATATTGGGGCATGTATATTGCAGCTACGCTAAGTCCTCAGCAGAATAAAACTTGCATTAAAAATGTTTTTCACGAAATTGTTGATTATTTTTTTTATGATTATTATGCCATGTATTTTTTTTTAAATTGTTGATTATTTTTGGAAACGAATATTATGCCATATTTTTAAATGTTATCTGTTAACCCACCTTTGTTTCTGTCCTACTGAGCCAGCGCTCACGTCTTTTTTTTCTTTGTGATTTCGAAATGATTACTTCCAGGTGCGGGAGGTAGCAGTTCCGAAAATCATTGAGATATCTGTTACTACCGAAGATGATGCTATTCGTTTTCTCCATCTTCTTCTTTATGTTTCTCGTTCTGATGTAATGAGACATTAAGTTTAGACTTTATTTCACGTTATTTAAATTTTATGCTTGGGAATATTTTTATGGTTTGTAATTTCTTTTGAAAACCGATTTTGTGTTTGATTTCCGCATTAAAAAGCATTTATTTTATCCTTTATTTTATTCTGTGGTTATGATACTGCTTTATAAATAATTAGGCTTAGCTAAATTATAATGTCGACCCGTTTTTCATAATAAATGTTTTTTCTTAAATCTCGGGTTGATATTATGATTTAGCTGCCGTGTCACGTGTCTAAATTTTGGGCCGGGACAGCTAGTGGTTCACTATTGTCGAACGTTTTGGGACGCTATGTGGCCATTTACACCCTGGGAGTTACCCTTTAGAGAGCCAGCGGAGCTCTTGTAGAGAGGAATTCCGGAGAATGTAAGAGAACTCATCCGATACCCTCCAAACCATGAGAACATGAGGCGTTTCATATAGGAAATAGTGAGTGCCGAGGTAGAAGCAGTCAACCCTAGAAACCCTGCACAAGCCCAAGACGTCACAGCGAATGCCAATGTTGAGGGCAACTCGAGGGACCCAGCTCACCAACCGGCAGGTGAGGATCCCGTGGCTGAGCATCAGCCAGAAGCGCCTGAAGACGTGGGGGAACCCATGAAAGAGCTCGAACCAGCCCCTCTGTCTCCCGGACACCTCCTAGAGGTGGAAGATAGCAACGCCGATGATGAAGAACTTCTAGATGCCCCTCCCGAGGATGTGGAGATGGGTAACAATGAAGAGGATGAGATCTCCAACCATTTCAGTGATGATGAATGGATGGAGATGTAAGAACCTCAGGTCATCATAACTAGTGATGACGAGGCCCGTTCCGGCCTAGAGGATGTAGAGGATCTGGAGGAATTTCCCTTCGATGAGAGCGACGACGAGAAGATCTCTGATGCAGAGTCAGAATTATCCCCAAAGTAGCAGTGACCATTTTAGCAAGACTTTTAACCATGTATATATATGAGGGGAAGCAGTGGCTTACTCCACTAGACCTAGCCTAATATAGCCTTTGAGATTACATATTGGGAAGTGTGTGTCACTCCTACCAGACTAGAATGTATACATATTTTTGTGAAAAAAAAAAAAATTTCGAAAAGCATAACAATTTTGCCAAAAAGCCTAGATATGATTTCTCACACATGACCATAGTGTGACAGAAAGTGCAGGACAAGTCTTGGCACTCAGACGATGTTTCAATGCAATATGACAAATTGTATTGAACATCACAGTATAAGAAAAAGAAAGATATAATGTATATATATATATCCATGATAGTTGAGTAAGAAGAAAAATGATATGTGATATGATTTCCAAGTATGGAAACAAAATACTCATAATTTTTTTCCCTACTATATGATAGGATTTCGTAGGAAGACATGACAAGAATGCAAGCACAGATAACCCAAGCATCCCAAGAGGATGAGTTAATGGTACAGCTCGTAGCTATAGGAAATAAATTGGTAAAAATGTATCAGAGCAGCGCAGCGGAACAATAAAAATTTTTTAAGATCTTTAAATATCTCATGATGTCATATACAATAAATTAACAACAATTTAAACTCATACCTCAGAGGATGCCAATCTGCAGGAGGAGAATGATTGGAGGGCTACAACCAACTAGCCTTTTCTACTATTCTCCAATTCCCAAATGGCTGAGTGTGTGGGCACTCTGAACCTCGATCGATATGCTAGCACTGTTAGTCTTCTTCCGACCACCCAAATCTCTAAAGAACTTATTGTCACGGTGAGTTGTGCAACAATAAGCCTGCTCACTTGAGAGTCTGTGGTCTGAGAGAATTGGAGTGGCAGGACCTCTATTTATAGACTTGCATGAGGTGATCCTCTAAATTCGAATTGGATTAGGAGAACATTTTCTCCCTTATCCATAACACAAAATCCGAAAATCCTAGGCTTATCCCAACTAAAAAATTCGGTGATTTTTTAGGATTTTATATACAAAATTCAAACAGGATTTTAACTTGAATTTTATCTCCTCACTCTTCCAATAAAACCAAATTTCCCTAAGGCCATAAACCTGTCCAGATTCGTCCATTAAACTGTAAGGAGAATCAAAATTCATATAGGATTTTCTAGCTCGAATTTTATCTCATCCTTATCCATAAAAAACCGAAAATCTGCTTGAGATTTTCCCTCAAAAATTTCGATCAATTCCAAGGAAGAGAGAATCCAAATTCAACTGAGATTGAAACTTGAATTTTTCCCTGCATCCTTATCCACAAAAACTGAAAATATCTTTGAGGATTTTCCTCAACAAAAATTCGGCCACTTTTGTTAGAAATAGGATTCAAAATTCAAGTAGGATTCAAACAAGATTTTCCTCTCCATAATCCAACTCAAATTCGAATTCTAACCTTGTGGAGTTATCCACAAAGAATTCGAATTCCACTTGGACTGTGATTTAAAATTTGAATTTCAAATTTCAAAATTCAAAATTCAAATTTCAAATTTAAATTTCAAATTCGAATTTCAAATTTAAATTTCAAATTCAAATTTCAAATTTAAAATTTAAATTTCAAATTTCAAAATTCAAATTTCAAAATCTACAAACTGTTGTATTTCAAATTTTTGTTCTCATGGATAATTTTCTACAACTCCAATCCAATCTCAAATAAAATCATGAAGACTTTATTTGGAGTTCAAATAATTGTGTACTCTATTATCCAAACAAAATATGAATTCAACCGGAGAGCATCTTGTCCACCATCCTAATCCTATGTCAACACCATCCATACATAATCAACTAGCTAATAAGCATACACTGATCAATTTGCCAACCATTAAAGAATTATGTGGAGCTAGTAGAGGGACCAATTGGACATATATAATCAGGCTCCCATGAATCCATATGATCATCATTCTATACCGAACAACTCAATCATATGATCACTAATTTCAGAGTCACACCACTATAAACCCAAAACTAAACTCCTAATTATATACCATATTACGTAAGCTCGTGACAAGCTAATGTCCAATGGTCTTGTCATGTATGCAAAACCCTCATATAATATCTATGATCAGCCTTAGGTGAAAGTCCGTTTAATCCTACTGATTAGGCTATCTTAAAGTTCCATTATACTACCAAATAAGAAAATGATTATTCACCATATGTGAATAAGAAGTCATCTGCCCAGCAGACAACCCAAGACCTTGTCCATTTTCACATCCAGTATAATGCCTTTAAGAGGATACCTTTAACTCTTTGGAGTTATGATTCCGATATCTGTAAACAAACCCTTCATCATATACAAGTCATGCACCCAATGAATCGGTCTATAAGCTTACTACCTCTGAGACGCTTTAGCCATTGGAACATCAAAGTACACAAGTCATATACATAAAGTAATTCATTTACTCAGGATTAAGATTGTTACATAATGAACGTCAAAAGCAGATTGATCCACTCATAGCAGACTACGTAGATCAATCACGCTTTAGTCCCCGTCAAATATGTCACCACCAAGCAACATATCTATGTCTCTACTTAGGAGTCTATGCTCTAGACAGTCAAGACAAACCGTCCCCACCATAGCTTTAGATAACATAATAGTCTTAACATGAGTTAGATGCTCGGTCTAACCCCATAGACTACAGACCTTAGTTTAGACCGCTTACTTTAGAACATTGTCTTCTCACATATAAAAGTCCATTGCATGCAACGTTCTAACAGTTTTAACACAAGCAGTCAGTGAGCCATATTTGCTTACATTTACTTTAATATGTAAATAGAATAAGGACAAACAACAATGTAATGAATAACCTCTATATATAATTTTATTATCCAGTTCAAAATAAATACATCAAAATGTCTCTAATGCTTAGCGCATTTCCTAACAGCAACTATACGAGAAATGATGGAGAACCAACAGTGCGACCTAGGTCGGCTCAGAGAGTAGCTAGGCTAGCAAACCTAGGCACCACAGACAGTAGGGGTGCCAGTTCAAGAGACTCCATTGGCTTAAGAGGCCCCACGGGAGCAAGCGACTCCCCCAGCCCAGGAAGTTTTGCAAGGGCACGAAATTCTTAAACCACCACCAATACCCCCAGTAACTGCTGCCCCCGTAACGGTAAATTTCTATCGCCAACCTATAGGGAAGGTGAATTATACGAGAGGTTCCAGCGTATGAAGGCTCTAGAATTCGAGGGAACCACAAATCCCTTAGAGGCAAATAATTGGCTAACAGACATCCAAGTAATCTTAGATTTTATGGGACTGACAGAAAGAGAAAAGGTGATGTGTGCATCCTTTGCTTTAAGAAAGGAGGCACGTCTTGGTGGAAAATAATAGCCATCAGAAGGAACGTCAGCGAGATGAGCTAGACAGAATTCACTAAAGAGTTCAAGGAGATGTATTTCAACGACAAAACACTAGTGATGCAACAAGACGAATTCAATAACCTGAGCTAAGGTAGCATGACTGTCATGGAAGCAGTCAGGATGTTTGAGCAACTGGCTCGACTCTATCCAGGCTTAGTACCTACGAAAAAAGAGAGAGTCAGAAGGATACTGAAGATGTTCAGAATAGACATCGCAGTCCAGGTCTGCGGTAGAAGCCACGGACCAGCGACAGTGGCAGAATGTGTCAGTAGGGCTATCCAAGCTGAGTACTGGTTAGCTCAGGATAAAGAGCCAAAGGCTCACATTTTTAAGGCACGAAAGAAGGAAAAGATGCAAGCTAAGCAAGTTAAAGGGAAGCAGAATCCCGAGTCACAGTACAAAGGGCAGAACGTGGGGACCAACCAAAACAGCAGGTAATCTCACAACAACAATAAGAGGAAGGGGAATCAGGGCAACCAAGGTTCTATTAGGAAACGCCCTAAGCATGAGATACATTTTGATATATTTATTTTGAACTAGATAATAAAATTATAATATAGAGGTTATTCATTACATCACTGTCTGTCCTCATTTTATTTACATGTTAAAGTAAATGTAAGCAAATATGGCTCACTGACTGCTTGTATTAAAACTGTTAAAACGCTACATGTAATGGACTTTTGTATGCGAGAAGACAATATTCAAAAGTAAGCGGTCTAAACTAACGTCTGTAGTCTATGGGGTTAGACCGAGCATCTAACTCATGTTAAGACTATTATATTGTCGAAAGCCATGGTGGGGACAGTTTGTTTTGACTGTCTAGAGCATAGACTCCCAAGTAGAGACATAGATATGTTGCTTAGTGGGGATATATTAGACCGGGACTAAAACACGATTGATCTATGTAGTCCGCTATGAGTGGATCAATCTACGCTTGATGTTCATTATGCAATAACCTTAATTCTAAGCAAATGAACTACTTCATATATATGACTTGTGTACTTTGATGTTCCAATGGTTAAAGAGTCTTAGAGGTAGTAAGCTTATAGACCGATTCGTTGGGTGCATTACTTGTATATGATAGAGGGTTTGTTTACAAATATCGGAATTATAACTCTAAGGAGTTAAGGGTATCCTCTTAAAGGCATTATACTGGATGTGAAAATGGACAAGGCCTTGGGTCGTCTACTAGGCGGATGACTTCTTATTCATATATGGTGAATAATCATTTTATTATTCGGTAGTATAATGGAACTTTAAGATAGCCTGATCAGTAGGATTAAACGGACTTTGACCTAAGACTGATCATGAATATCATATGAGGGTTTTGCATATATGACAAGGTCATTGGACATTAGCTTATCACAGGCTTTCGTAATACGGTATATAATTCAGAATACAGTTTCAGGTTTATAGTGGTGTGACTCTAAAATTAGTGATCATATGATTGAGTTGTTCGGTACAAAATGATAATCATATGGAATCATGGGAGCCCGATTATATATGTCCAATTGGTCCCTCTACTAACTCCACATAATTGTTAGGAAATGCCCTAAGTATTAGAGACATTTTGATGTATTCATTTTGAACTGGATAATAAAATTATACATAGAAGTTATTCATTACATTGCTATCTGTCCTCGTCTTATTTACATGTTAAAGTAAATGTAAGCAAATATGGCTCACTGACTGCTTGTGTTAAAACTGTTAGAACGTTGCATGCAATGGACTTTTGTATGCGAGAAGATAATGTTCTAAAGTTAGCAGTCTAAATTATGGTCTGTAGTCTATGGGGTTAGACCGAGCATCTAACTCATGTTAAGACTATTATGTTGTCTAAAGCCTTAGAGGGGACGGTTTGTCTTGACTGTCTGGAGCTGGACTCCCAAGTAGAGACATGGATATGTTACTCGGTGGTGACATATTAGACCGGGACTAAAGCGTGATTGATCTATATAGTCCGCTATGAGTGGATCAATATGCTTTTGACGTTCATTATGCAATAACCTTAATCCTGAGTAAATGAACTACTTCATGGATATGACTTGGGTACTTTGATATTCCAATGGCTAAAGCGTCTCAGAGGTAGTAAGCTTATAGACCGGTTCGTTGGGTGCATGACTTGTATACGATGAAGGGTTTGTTTGCAGATATCGGAATCATAGCTCTGAGGAGTTAAAGGTATCCTCTTAAAGGCATTATACTGAATGTGAAAATGGACAAGGCCTTGGGTCGTCTGCTGGGCGGATGACTTCTTATTCACATATGGTGAATAATCATTTTCTTGATTCGGTAGTATAATGGAACTTTAAGATAGCCTGATCAGTAGGATTAAACAGACTTTGACCTAAGGCTGATCATGGATATCATATGAGGGTTTTGCATATATGACAAGGTCATTGGATGGTAACTCGTCACAGGTTTACGTAATACGGTATATAATTGGGAGTTCAGTTTCAGGTTTATAGTGGTGTGACTCTGAAATTAGTGATCATATGATTGAGTTGTTCGGTACAGAATGATGATCATATGGAATCACGGGAGCCCGATTATATATGTCCAATCAGTCCCTCTACTAGCTCCACATAATTCCTTAACGTTTGGCAAATTGATTTGTGTATGCTATTGGCTAGTTTATTATGCATGGATGGTGATGACACAGGATTAGGATGGTAGACAAGATTCTCTCCGGTTGGATTCAGATTTTGTTTTAGATAATAGAGTACACAATTATTCGAACTCCAAATAAAGTTGCCATGATTTTATTTGAGATTGGATTGGAGTTGTAGAAAATTATCCATGAGAACAAGAATATGAAACACAACCGTTTTGTGGAATTTGAAATTTGAATTTTGAATTTGAAATTTGAATTTGAAATTTGAATTTGAAATTTGAATTTGAAATTCGAATTTGAAATTTGAATTTGAAATTTAAATTTGAAATTTGAAATTTGAAATTTGAAATTTGAATTTGAAATTTGAAATTCAAATTTTGAATCACAGTCCAAGTAGGATTCGAATTTGTTGTGGAAAATCCACAAGGTTTGAAATTCGAATTTGAGTTGGATTTGGAGAGGATAATCTTGTTAGAAGCCTACTTGAATTTTGAATCCAAATCCCAACAAAAGTGGGCGAATTTTTTGAGGATAATCCTCAATGGAAAATTCGGTTTTTTGTGGATAAGATTCAAGGGAAAATTCAAGTTTCAATCCTAGTTGAATTTGGATTCTCTCCTTCCCTAAAAGTGGCCGAAATTTTGGAGCCTTAATCCTAGGAAATTCGGTTATTTTTGGATAAGGTTGAGATGAGATTTAGCTTGAAAATCCTAGTGGAATTTTGATTCTTCCTTATCCTAAAAGTGGCTGAAAATTTGGAGAAGATTCTCCTAAAGATTTCGGATTTTTTGGTTGAAAAAGGGAGATAAAATTCTAGTTAAAATCTTGTTTAGATTTGGATTGGATTTATCCTAGAAAAACCGAATTTAATTGTTAGGATTATCCTATGAAAAATTCAGATTTTTGGTTAAAGATAAGGGAGAAAATCTTTTCCTAGTCCAATTCGAATTCAGAGAATCACCTCATGCAGGTCTATAAATAGAGATCCTGCCACTCCAGTTCTCTCAGACCACAGACTCTCAGGTGAGCAGGCTTATTGTTGCACAGCTCATCGTGACAATAAAGTTCTTTAGAGATCTGGGTGGTCGGAAGAAGACTAGCAGTGCTAGCATACCGATCGAGGTTCAGAGTACCCACACACTCAGCCATTCGGGAATTGGAGAATAGTAGAGAAGGCTAGTTGGTTGAAGCCTCCGGTCATTCTCCTTCTGCAAGATTGGCGTCCTTGAGGTATGAGTTTTAATTGTTGTTGGTTTATTGTATATGGCATCATGAGATATTTAACGATCTAAAAATTTTTATTGTTCCGCTACGCCACTCTGATACGTTTTTACCGATCCAATTTCCTACAATAATTCCTTAATGAATGGCAAATTGATTTGTATATGCTTGTTGGTTAGTTGACTAAGCATAAATGGTGTTGATATAAGATCAGGATGGAAGACAAGATTGTAGGAAAAATTAATCGGTAAAAACGTATCAGAGTGGCGTAGCGGAACAATAAAAATTTTTTAGATCGTTAAATATCTCACGATGCCATGTACAATAAACCAACAACAATTAAAACTCATACCTCAAGGACGCCAATCTGTAGGAGGAGAATGAACGGAGGGCTTCAACCAACTAGCCTTCTCTACTATTCTCCAATTCTCGAATGGCTGAGTATGTGGCCACTCTGAACCTCAATCGGTATGCTAGCACTGCTAGTCTTCTTCCGACCACCTAGATCTCTAAAGAACTTATTGTCACGGTGAGTTATGCAACAATAAGCCTGCTCACCTGAGAGTCTGTGGTCTAAGAGAACTGGAGTGGCAGGACCTCTATTTATAGACCTGCATGAGGTGATTCTCTGAATTCGAATTGGATTAGGAGAAGATATTCTCCCTTATCCACAAGCACAAAATCTGAATTTTCCAAGGGGAAAAGCCCAACAATAAATTCGGCCACTTTATGATAAATCCAATCCTAATCTAAACAAGATTTTAACTAGAATTTTATCTCCCTTTTTCAACCAAAAAATCTGAAAATTCAAAGGAGAAAATCCCCACAAAAATTCGGTCACTTTTGAATAAAGGAGAATCAAAATTCCACTACGATTTTCAAGTTTGAATCTTATCTCATCCTTATCCAAAATAACCGAAAATCTCCTAGGAGATTTACTCCAAAAATTCAGCCATTATCTGAGAGGGGAGAATCCAAATTCAACTGGGATTGAAACTTGAATTTTTCCTTGAACCTTATCCACAAAAATCTGAAAAATCATTAAGGATAATCCTCAAAATTTTCGTCCATATTTGGTTAGGATTTGGATTCAAAATTCAAGTAGGATTCTAACAAGATTTTCCTCTCCATATCCAACTCAAATTCAAATTTCATTCCTTGTGGATTTACCACAACAAATTCGAATTTCAAATTTCAAATTTCAAATTTAAATTTTAAATTCAAATTTCAAAATCCACAAAACAGTTGTATTTCAAATTCTTGTTCTCATGGATAATTTTCTACAACTCATATCTAATCTCAAATAAAATCATGGCAACTTTATTTGGAGTTCGAATAATTGTGTACTCTATTATCCAAAACAAAATCTGAATCCAACCAGAGAGAATCTTGTCCACCATCCTAATCCTATGTCAACACCATCCATGCATAATAAACTGGCCAATAGCATACACAGATCAATTTTGCCAAACGTCAAAGAATTATGTGGAACTAGTAGAGGGACTGATTGGACATATATAATCGGGCTCCTGCAAATCTATATGATCATTATTCTTTACCAAACAACTCAATCATATGATCACTAATTTCAGAGTCACACCACTATAAACCTGAAACTGAACTCCCATTAGATCTATGATTCTGATATCTGTAAACGAATCCTTCATCGTATATAAGTCATGCACCCAACGAATCAATCTATAAGCTTACTACCTTTGAGACGCTTTAGCCATTGGAACATCAAAGTACACAAGTCATATACATGAAGCTGTCCTTTTACTTAGGATTAAGATTACTGCACAATGAACGTCAAAAGCAAATCGATCCACTTAGAGCGGACTTCGTAGATCAATCACGCTTTAGTCCCGGTCTAATATGTCACCACCAAGCAACATATCTATGTCTCTACTTGGGAGTCCAGCTCCAGACAGTCAAGACAAGCCGTCCCCTCCAAGACTTTAGACAACATAATAGTTTTAACATGAGTTAGATGCTCAGTCTAACCCCATAGACTACAGACCTTAGTTTAGACCGCTTATTTTAGAACATTGTCTTCTCGCATACAAAAGTCCATTGCATGCAATATTCTAACAGTTTAACACAAGCAGTGAGGGAGCCATATTTGCTTACATTTACTTTAACATGTAAATAAAACAAGGACAAATAGCAATGTAATGAATAACCTATATATATATTTTTATTATCCAGTTCAAAATAAATACATCAAAATGTCTCTAATACTTAGGGCATTTCCTAACAATCTCCCACTTGCCCTAAGCCAGTAGATGTGCCATGTTACGCATCCCCATCGCCTCTACGTGCCTCTCAAAGTTTCTAGTCACCAAAGTCTTAGTAAAAGGATCAGTAATGTTGTCATCGGACGCGATCTTACATACATCTACTTGTCCTATCTCCACGTGCCCTCTAATAATATGATATCTCCGATCTATGTGCTTGGTCCTCTTGTGGTGCCGAGATTCCCTTGTGTTGGCAATAGCCCTAGTGTCATCACAGTAAAGTGTGATAGGCTTGTCAACACCCGGAATGACCTCAAGGTCTCTAAAGAACTTACAGAGCCAAACCGCTTCTTTAGATGCCTCAACCGTAGCCACATACTCAGCCTCCATAGTAGAGTCAGCTGTGCAGCTCTGCTTCACGCTCCTTCACATAATGGCGCCTCCTCCGAGCAAAAACACTGATCCAGATGTCTATTTTCTCGAATCCTTACAAGTCTGGAAGTCTGAGTCCGTATATCCTACAGGTGTTAGGTCCCCTCCAGAATACACCAGCATATAATCCCTCGTTCTCTTAAGATACTTGAGTATATGCTTTACTGCTTGCCACTGCTTGGTTCCAGGATTTGCTTGATATCGACTCACCATACCTACTGCAAAACATATGTTCGGACGAGTGCAAAGCATAGCATACATAAAGCTACCCATAGCAGATGCATAAGGGACCTTACTCATATGCTCTCTTTCTTCCGATGTCTTGGGACAGTCATCTAATGAAAGAGTTAGACCAGTAATAGAAGGTTGTGTACCTTTCTTTGCTTCTTGCACTGCATATTTATCAATTATTTTATCTATGTATGAAGCTTGGGATAACGCTATCATTTTGTTCTTTCGATCTCTGAAGAAACGAATACCTAGAACATAATTAGCTTATCCCAAGTCCTTCATGTCAAACTGTTGGTGTAACAAAAGCTTGACCGATGATAAGTTCCCTACATCATTCCCAATGAGTAGTATATCATCGACATAGAGTATCAGAAAGGCCACTTTTCCATCCTTAATACGTTTATAAACACAAGGTTCATCAACGTTTTGCTCAAAACTAAATGTCTTAATCGCTTGATCAAACCTCTGGTTCCATGAGCGGGATGCTTGCTTTAATCCATAAATGGATCTAAGCAACTTGCGGACTTTCCTTTCTTAGCCTTTCGCTACGAACCCTTTGGGCTGTATCATATAGATACACTCTTCAAGATGGCCATTCAAGAATGCCGTCTTGACATCCATTTGCCAGATCTCGTAATCGAGAGCCGCAACAATAGACAGAAGAATACTGATAGACTTCAGCATAGCAACAGGCGAAAAGGTTTCATCATAATCGATTCCAGCCTTTTTCGTGTACCCGTTTGCAACCAGTCTAGCTTTGAAAGTTTCCACTCTCCCTTCCGCATCCTTCTTTCTTTTGTAGACCCATTTGCATCCAATGGGTTTTATCCCATCCGGCAAATCTATAAGTTCTCAAACAGAGTTGGATTTCATAGAATCCATCTCATTATTCATAGGCGATTTCCAAAATTTAGAATCAACATCATTTATAGCTTCATCATAGGTGACCGGATCATCCTCATGCTCATTAGCCTCGGCCTGGTATACCTCAGTATCATACATGAAGAAATTAGGTTTCTTCGAAACCCTCCCACTACGACGAGGCACCCTAAATTATTGATCGTCTGTAGGTCTTTCACCGAAACTCAGACTTGTGTCCAAGACCGAAATCTGTGGAGCAGTTCTTTCACCCGATAACTCCTCTAGCACTACTTTGCTTCTAAGTTTAAAGTCATTCATGTGACTTTCCTCCAAGAATGTTGCATGGGTTTAGACAATGACTTTTTGTTCCTTCGAGTTATAGAAAAGACCTCCTTTAGTTCCCTTTGGATACCCTACAAATACGCACAATTCTAATCTTGGTTCCAATTTCTTCGTATCCCCATCCAGTACATGTACCGGGCAGCCCCATATTCTCATATGTCCAAGGGAAGGCTTCCTGCTACGTCACAATTCATACGGAGTTCTGGGAATTGATTTGCTTGGAACCTGGTTCAGAATATAGCATGCCATTTGTAAAGCATATCCCCAAAATGATAATGGCATCATTGTATAACTCGTCATGGACCGTACCATATTCAACAAGGTCCTGTTTCTCCTTTCGGCTACACCATTCTGTTGTGGGATACCAGGTGCTGTCAATTGGGATAATATCTCATTCTCTACAAGATGTCCTAGAAATTCGTCGAAGAGGTATTCACTACCTCGATCAGATCGAAGTGTCTTTATGGATTTATCTAATTACTTTTCCACTTCCGCATGATACTCTTTGAACTTGTCAAAGGTTTCGCTCTTGCGGTGCATCAGATACACATATCCATACCTCGAGTAATCATCTATAAACGAGACATAATACTCGAACCCTCCTCATGCTATGACATTCATGGGGCCACATACGTCAGTGTGCACAATTTCTAAGAGCTCCTGAGCCCTTGTACCCTTAGCTTCAAAAGACCTCTTAGTCATTTTACCCTCTAGACAAGGCTTACATTGAGGAAGACGTACCTCCTCCAGAGATTCCGGAGGACCGTCTTTCACCAGTCTTTGAATCCTATCCTGATTAATATGACTAAGTCTTAAATGTCAAAGATACGCCTTGTTAGAGTGAGAAACTTTCAACTTTTTAGAGTTATCTATTAATTCGGTGTCAAGCAGTAAGTACATCTTTGGTTTGATCAAATATAGGTTTCTATCCATCCATCCAGAATAGATAAAAGACTTATTTCTACGAATATCAACCCTTTTACTAAAAGAAACTGAATAAGAATCATTTATTAAACAAGCTACCGATATAAGGTTCCTCCTAAAATTAGGAACATAAAAACAGCCTTTCAATAAAACAAACCTAAATTGACCAAAGTAAAGGTAAATATCTCCCACTGTCTCAGCTACCACCAAGCTACTGTCTCCAGTCCGCAACGAGAGGCTCCTATCATGTAGACTTCTCGTTTCCACGAACCCCTGCATAGAAACACAAACATGATTAGTGGCGCCCGAATCAATGACCCAAGTGTCTTTCGATTCTTCCACCAAACACGCTTCAAAGTAGTAAAGTTCCTTACCTTCCTTGCCCTTGGCGGCTAGGAATTCCCGACAAGCCTTCTTAAAGTGACCTACCTTCCCACAACAAAAGCATTTGGACTTTTTAGGGTCCCTGAGTTTCTTGTTCTTCTTCTTCTTCTTCCCATCCGAGACAGGAGGATTAGAAGAACTAGAAGCCGCTTGCTTTTGGTTTGGCCTCTTCCTCTTCCGTGAGGGTTTGGAAGATTCCGTCAAATTGGAGTCTCCTTTGGGTTGGACCGCATCCCCATCCCTGATCATCCGTTCATAAGCTTGGAGTTGCTTCATAAGCTCGGTTAGTCCTAACTCCCTTGTCGCCAGATTGTATGCGGCCTTAAACCCACAAAATCTTTAGACAGAGTTTTGAACACCATCTCGATCTAGGTGTTGTAGTCCAACTCAGCACCGTTCTCGGCAGCCTCAACGAAGAATCCCATTAGAGTGATCATATGGTCCTTCACCGGAGTACCCGCCTTTTGCTTAGAGTTCATAATGCTGGTTATAGTAGATTGTCGAGCCAACTTTTCTTGGCCTCCGAACATGTCCTCCAGATTGTCCATGATCTCCCTAGCAACCTGATAAGTCTTATGCTGCTTTTGTAAAGCACTCGTCATGCTAGCAAGCATGTAGCATCGAGCTATATCATTGGATTCTCTCCAACAAGTATAGGCAACCGGGACCTCCTCAAGCGGTGTGTCAGGTTTTGGCCCTGGTGGGCATGGTTCGTCCAGTACGAACTTGTGTTTCTCGCAGTTGATAACTATTAACAGATTTCTTTTCCAATCCTTATAATTATCGCTATTCAGTTTATTCTCAGTAAGTATTGAAATGAGGGGTGTCGGTGATATTTTGAACTGAAATAAAATTATACTAGACATCATTACAAAGCCCAAGCAAATATACAGATAATTTAGCAAATAAAACATACAAGTATGTTTCTACATGAAACTTGAAAAACATGTAGCATTGCAACGGTAATTCTCAGCACCTATTGCCCCAAGCCACTGAGGGGTAGTTATGAAACAAATAGCCCGAACATGGACCTCATCCAATTAATATATGTTGAATATATTAATAACCGCTTATTTGGCCACCAGTTTAGTTAATAGAGCTTCTAGGGAAGGTTAATAACTAAACGAGTCTTGAGTGTATAACCATTGTTTACGTAGCCCGATCCACGTCCTACCAAGCCACCGAGGGGTAGTCATGAATAGGATCGTACCCGAACACGTTTTCCACATAGGAGATCCAATCTAGTATACTGGCGGTGGTAAACACCTACCGAGGGATGTGGTCAGGGCAAAACTGACGCGAAGCGTTACCATGCTTTCATATATGGATCAACAATGGAGGCTGTGGGTTTTGTTTGAAACCCTTTCTCACTCAATATTTTGAAAAACATGCAAGTTTTGACAAATTATGTATGATTAATATAGTATGAGCGGCACTCACCTATCCTATATGACATGTTATCAAATATGCATATAAAACATCCATCAATACATATTTATACATCCATGAAATATCATAAAAAAAATAATTGACAGAATAACCAAGCCATGGTTCCATCCTAGAACAAAGAAAATAAAGATTACAAAATTTCATCCAAAGCATTCTTTGGGTCTTGAATTTTGTTCCATCTTCTTGTATCCATCTTTATGTAGCCTCTCCATTTATTTCTCATCCCAAGAATCATTTAAAATTTAAATCTCCAAAAATTTAAATTTCAAATTCAAATTTTAAACAATTTTAAACATCATGTATAATAATATGTAATTTCAAAAATTTCAACTTTTCAATTACATATTTTTAAACATGATTTAAAATTAAATCTCAAATTTAAAAATCAAAATTTTTCGATTTTTGAATCGTCGCACCACCGCCACCGGAGGCAGCAGCCGCCGTCGGTAGCCCCAAGCCCCATGAGGGGGCTGGCAGCCCACGGCCGCCCATGTGCAGCCCGACACCAAGCCTGCAGCGCCAGGCTGCATGCCCAGACTGGGCGCAGCAGCCGGCAGGCAGCGCCTATAGCCACAGGCTACACGCCCAGGCTACGGCCAGCCTTGGGGAGGCCACGGCCACCCTCGGCTGCAGGCCAAGCCTGTGGCCGTGGGTGGTTATGGCCTGCACAGGGGCTGCCGCAGCCCCATCCTGCCCGAGGGCAGGGGCTGCAGCCCCACCAAGGCCCAACGTTCTATCCCGAGGGGTCGTGTCTCGATTTTTGTGTCATATTCCAATTTACCTATTAGGATCTCCAAAATTAATTTTGAATCCCAATTTAAATTGAAATTTTCCACACAATCAAAATTTCAACCTTTAAATTAAATTTAACTTTTGGGAAAAATAAATTACGGTCTTCAATCTTCAATCTCCTCCAAGAATAATTACATAAAAATTTCCTAAACCGTTTCCGGTGTACAAAAATTCTAACCATAATAATTCTACGAGACAAAATTAAAATCCATGGGAAAATTACAGTGTTAATAAACTACTCCCATGGTTACATAAAAATTCCTAGATACAATTTTTCTAAATTCTAAGGAACCATAACCGGCATGAACAAGCATGCTTATAATAATTCAAAAAATTAAAATAACCACATACTCTATACATAATACATGATAACAACATAAAGGAAATCTAGAATGCCACTCTCTAAATATCAAATCCATACATAAATAAAAAGACTAAGTAATTGTCTAATTTATGTACATGGCATAGTCATGAGATGGCTCTGATACTAATTGTAGGAAAAATTAACCGATAAAAACGTATCAAAGTGGCGCAGCGGAACAATAAAAAATTTTCAGATCGTTAAATATCTCATGATGCCATATATAATAAACCAACAACAATTAAAACTCATACCTTAAGGACGCTAATCTGCAAGAGAAGAATGACCGGGGGTTTCAACCAACTAGCCTTCTCTACTATTCTCCAATTCCCGAATGGCTGAGTGTGTGGGCACTCTGAACCTCGATCGGTATGCTAGCACTGCTAATCTTCTTCCGACCACCCAGATCTCAAAAGAACTTATTGTCACGGTGAGTTATGTAACAATAAGCCTGCTCACCTGAGAGTCTGTAGTCTAAGAGAACTGGAGTGGCAGGACCTCTATTTATAGACCTGCATGAGGTGATTCTCTGAATTCGAATTGGATTAGGAGAAGATATTCTCCCTTATCCACAAGCACGAAATCTGAATTTTCCAAGGGGAAAATCCCAACAATAAATTCGGCCACTTTAGGATAAATCCAATCCAAATCTAAATAAGATTTTAACTAGAATTTTATCTCCCTTTTTCAACCAAAAAATCCGAAAATTCAAAGGAGAAAATCCCCACAAAAATTCGACCACTTTTGGATAAGGGAGAATCAAAATTCCACTAGGATTTTCAAGCTTGAATCTTATCTCATCCTTATCCAAAATAACCGAAAATCTCCTAGGAGATTTACTCCAAAAATTCGGCCATTATCTGGGAGGAGAGAATCTAAATTCAACTGGGATTGAAACTTGAATTTTTCTTTGAACTTTATCCACAAAAATCTGAAAAATCATTGAGGATAATCCTCAAAATTTTTGTCCATATTTGGTTAGGATTTGGATTCAAAATTCATGTAGGATTCTAACAAGATTTTCCTCTCCATATTTAACTCAAATTCGAATCCCACTTGGACTGTGATTCAAAATTTGAATTTCAAATTTCAAATTCAAATTTCAAATTTCAAATTTCAAATTTCAAATTTCAAATTTCCAATTTCCAATTTCAAATTCGAATTTCAAATTCAAATTTCAAATTCGAATTTCAAATTCAAATTTCAAATTTCAAAATCCACAAAACAGTTGTATTTCAAATTCTTGTTCTCATGGATAATTTTTTACAACTCCAATCCAATCTTAAATAAAATCATGACAACTTTATTTGGAGTTCGAATAATTGTGTACTCTGTTATCCAAAACAAAATCTGAATCCAACCGGAAAGAATCTTGTCCACCATCCTAGTCCTATGTCAACACCATCCATGCATAATAAACTAGCCAATAGCATACACAGATCAAATTTATCAAACGTTAAAGAATTATGTGAAGCTAGCAGAGGGACTGATTGGACATATATAATCGGGCTCCCGCAAATCCATATGATCATCATTCTTTACCGAACAACTCAATCATATGATCACTAATTTCAGAGTCACACCACTATAAACCTGAAACTGAACTCCCAATTATATACCGTATTACGTAAGCCTGTGACAATCTATCGTCCAATGACCTTGTCATATATGCAGAACCCTCATATGATATCCATAATCAGCCTTATTCCAAAGTCCATTTAATCATATTGATCAGGTTGTCTTAAAGTTCCATTATACTACCGAATTAAGAAAATGATTATATACCATATGTGAATAAGAAGTCATCCGCCCAGCAGACGACCCAAGGCCTTGTCCATTTTCACATTCAGTATAATGCCTTTAAGAGGATACCCTTAACTCCTCATTAGAGTTATGATTCCGATATCTGTAAACAAACCCTTCATCGTATACAAGTCATGCACCCAACGAACCGGTCTATAAGCTTACTACCTCTGAGATGCTTTAGCCATTGGAACATCAAAGTACACAAGTCATATACATGAAGCTGTCCTTTTACTCAAGATTAAGGTTACTGCACAATGAACGTCAAAAGCAGATCGATCCACTCAGAGCGGACTTCGTAAATCAATCATGCTTTAGTCCCGATCTAATATGTCACCACCAAGTAACATATCTATGTCTCTACTTGGGAGTCCAGCTCCAGACAGTCAAGACAAACCGTCCCCTCCAAGACTTTAGACAACATAATAGTCTTAACATGAGTTAGATGCTCGGTCTAACCCCATAGACTACAGACCATAGTTTAGACCGCTAACTTTAGAACATTGTCTTCTCGCATACAAAAGTCCATTGCATGCAACGTTCTAACAGTTTAACACAAGCAGTCAGGGAGCCATATTTGCTTAAATTTACTTTAACATGTAAATAAAACGAGGATAGATAGCAATGTAATGAATAACATCTATATATAATTTTATTATCCAGTTCAAAATAAATACATCAAAATGTCTCTAATGCTTAAGGTATTTCCTAACAAAGATTTTCTCCGGTTGGACTCAGATTTTTTTTTTGGATAATAAAGTCCACAATTATTCGAATTCTAAATAAAGTTGCTATGATTTTATTTGAGATTGATTGGAGTTATAGAAAATTATCCATGAGGACAAAACTTGAAATACAACTTTTTATGGAGTTTGAAATTTGAATTTTGAAATTTGAATTTTGAAATTTGAAATTTAAATTTTGAATTTGAAATTTGAATTTGAAATTTTGAATTTGAAATTTGAATTTGAAATTTAAATTTGAAATTGGAAATTTGAATTCAAATTTTGAATCACAATATCTTGAAAATCTGAATTTGTTGTGGATAATTCCACAAGGATAGATTCAGATTTTATGTAGATAATGGAGAGGAAAATCTTGTTTGAATCCTAATTGAATTTTGAATCCTAAACCTAACCAAAAGTGACCGAATTTGTTAGGGAATATTCTCCCTAGGAGAGTTTGGATTTTAGTATATTAGGATACAGGGAAAATTCAAGTTTCAATCCTTGTTGAATTTTGATTATCTCCCTCACAAGATAACCGAAAATTTATGGATAAATCCAAGGGAGATTTTCGGTTTTTATGTGGATAAGGGTGAGATAAAATTCAAGTTAGAAAATTTTATTTGAATTTTGATTCTCTCCACACTAGGGTGGTCGAACTTAGCCTTGTTTTTGGGCTAAGGGAAAATTGGGTTATAGTGGATAATGATGAGATTAAATTCAAGTTAAAATCCTGCTTGAATTTGGATTGTAAAATCCCTAGGGTTGGCTGAATCTACCCTTGTTTTTGGCTTATGGAATTTCAGATTTTGTGCAGTGGATAAGAGAGAAAATCTGCTCCTAGTCCAATTCGAATTCAAGGGATCACTTCATGCCAGTTTATAAATAGGGGTCCTGCCACTCCAATTCTCCCAGACCACAGACTCTCAGGTGAGCTGGCTTATTATTACATAACTCACCATGACAATAAGTTCTTTAGATATCTGGGTGGCTGGAAGAAGACTAGTAGTGCTAGCATACTAGTCGAGGAACCGAGTGCCCACACACTCTGCCATTCGGGAATTAGAGAATAATAGAGAATGCTAGTTGGTTGAAGCCCTCTAGTCATTCTCCTCCTGCAGTTTGGCATCCTCTTCAGGTATGAGTTATATTATTATTAGTTTATTGTATACGGCATCATGAGATATTTAACGATCTTAAAAAAATTTTATAATTCCGCTCTGCTACTCTAATGCATTTTTACCAATTTTTTCCTACAATTGGTATCAGAGCCATCTCATGATTATGCCATGTACATAAATTAGACAATTACTTAGTCTTTTTATTAATGTATGGATCTGATATTTAGAGAGTGGAATTCTAGGATTCCTTATGTTGTTATCATGGATTATGCATGTAGTATGTGGTTATTTTAATTTTTTGAATTATTATAAGCATGCTTGATTATGCCAGTTATGGTTCCTTAGAATTTAGAAAATTGTATATAGGAATTTTTATGTAACCATGGGAGCGGTTTATCATCACCGTAATTTCCCATGGATTTTAATTTTTTGTCTCTTAGAATTATTATGATTAGAATTTTGTACACCGGAAACGGTTTAGGAAATTTTATGTAATTATTTTTGGAGGATATTAAAGTTAGAAGATCGTAATTTATTTTTCACAAAAGTTAAATTGAATTTCAAGATTGAAATTTTGTTTCTGTGGAAAATTAAAATTTAATTAGGATTCAAATTAATTTTTGGAGATCTTAATAGGTAAAATTAAAATATGACACGAAAATCGAGCACCGACCTGGGCACCGCCCATGATGGAGCTGCAACCCCTGGTCTCAGGCAAGATGCAGCCCCTGTCCAGGGGTGGCTATGGCCCCCACCAGCGCCTGCAGCCTACGCCTGCACCCTAGCGAGCTGCTACACCTACCTGAGGTGTGCAACCCATGGCTGCAGGCGCTGCCTGTAGCCTGGCGGGCTATTACACCCACCCGGCAGGAGTGCACCCGGCCTGTGGCCGTGGGCTGCTAGCCTCCCCCCCCCAGGGGCTGGGGCTGGCAATGGTGGCTGCCGACCTCCGGGGCCCGTGTGCCGACGGCCTGAAAAACGAAAAATTTTGACTTTTAAATTTGAGATTTAATTTTAAATCATGTTTAAAAATATGTAATTGAAAATTTGAAATTTTTGAAATTACATATTATTACACATAAAATTTAAATTGTTTAAAATTTGAATTTAAAATTTAAATTTGAAATTCGAATTTGAATTTTGAAGTTTAAATTTTTTGAAATTTGAATTTTAAATGATTCTTGGGGTAAGAAATAATTAGAGAGGCTACATAAAAATGGATACAAGAAGACCAAATAAAATTCAAAACCCAAAGAATGCTTTGGATGGAATTTTGTAATCTTTATTTTCTTTGTTCTAGGATGGGACTATAGCTTGGTTATTTTTCCGTCAAATATTTTTCCTGTGATATGTCATGGATGGATGAATGAATATGTATTGATGGATGTTTTGGATGCATATTTGATAACATGTCATATAGAATAGGTGAATACCGCTCAGACTATATTGATCATACATTTTACAAAACTTGCATTTTTTTTTTTCAAAATATTGAGTGGGAGAGGGTTTCAAACAAAACCCATAGCCTCTATTGTTGATTCATATGTGAAAGCATGGTAACACCTCGCGTCAGTTCTACCCTGACCACACCCCTTTGTAGGTGTTTATCGCTGCCGGTATACTAGGTTGGATCTCTTATGTGGAAAATGTGTTCAGGCACGATTCTATTCATGACCACCATTCGGTGGCTTGGTAGGATGTGGATCAGGCTACGTAAACAATGGTTATACTCTTAAGACTCGTTCAGTTATTAACCTTCCCTAGAAGCTCTATTAACTAAACTGGTGGTTAAAATAAGTGGTTATTAATATATATCTTAATCTTGGAGGATTTAAGGCAACATATATTAATTGGACGGGGTCCATGTGTGACGACCGTAACTTGGTGGGCCATCGCGGTCGAGCTCTGAAGTCTACTGCAATAGACCGTTACCTCATAGATCGTCGGCAACTTACTTTTAACTTACTTTTAACTTGCTCTGATACCAAATGTGATGACCGTAACTTAGTGGGCCATCGTGATCGAGCTTTGAAGCCGACTGCGATAGACCGTCGTCTCATGGGTCGTCGATAACTTACTTTTAACTTGTTCTGATACCAAGTGTAATGACTAGAATCTTACTTTTAACATACTTTCTTTAACATACTTATTTTATCTTCCCATTTTAATGCGAAAATAGGGAATAAATTTTTTTTCTTAAACTTTAAACTTGAAAACTGTATCGTCGTAAAACATTTACTAAAGTAAATATTTTACATTGTCGTAACTTGATATACATCATAAATAATCATTTCAATACTCTTCTTAAACAGCTCAACGGAAAACTCATAGTACTACCATAATTCTCGCCCAGTCCCTTGGCACATGCAGATCTTATTCGTCATCTATCACTTGTCTTATCGTCGTGTAGGTTGCTTACCTGCAACATGAATAAACTTGGGAGCGACAGGCTTAGTAAGTTCAAATATACATGCATAACATATAAATATTCTTATCATATAGGGTAGAGCATTAACATAACATAAAACATAACTTGCTTAAAATTCATACTTAAACATATTTAACATCACTCATACCATATCGTGTAGAGCATATCTGATACCAACTATGGCATCAGAACATTTACTTAATATATATTATACATTACTTAATATTCATACTTAGCGTACATAACCTTGTAAACATACTTGTATATACTTTACATTATAATCATACTTGACATATTTCACATCGTGAACATACTCTCATACTTAATATACTTTAAATATACTTAATATCCTGAACATACTTTCATACTTAACATACTTTTAACGTATTTTAACATTTTGAATATACTTTCATACTTAACATTCACATCGTAAACATACTTTCATACTTAACATATTTTAACATCTTGAATATACTTAACATCCTTAACATTGTAAACATATCATAATTTAAACATAGCATACATAATATATGCTTAAACATCGTAAACATAACATACTTAACATACTTATCATCATGAAAATACTTTCACATTTAACATCATGAATATACTTATCATACTTAAATACATAAAATTTCGTAAATATACTTAAACATTGCAAATATACTTACGTATGCTTAAACATCTTTAACATAACATATTTTAAACATAACATACTTATCATCGTATGACTAACTTATGCATATCAACTTATGCATAACATATCATATCCATAACAACGAATGTTAGTCATGTTATGCTTACTTTTTACCATGAATAATACTATTCATCATAAATAGTAATTCTGACCATGCACAGTACTATTAACTGTGAACAATGCCATTGACTGTGACATGACAGTAAGTTTGACTGCAATGGTACTCATAATGTTAGTATATCTTATGCTCGTTTATAGGCGGTATTTTTAATCTTGGGTCTTCATCTTTCATTACAGTCTAGTTTTGGGCCTCATGATTTGGTCGTACCGTTCTTTTGCTCACATGACTGGGAAGGACACTGGGGAACGACCCACTGGCCAATCCTCCACAGTCGAACATTTCATTAATACATATATATGTGTATATAACACCATTAAACCTCCCTATAGGTCGGGAGGCCGGTACGCCAATAGTGGTTTCGTTACCATCTTTCATTTAGTTCCGACTAGGTGACATTTTTTATTACCCCATGATATGGAACCCTTTACATTTCTTTCTTTTATTTGGTGTATATTATATTAACACCTTACCGTGCATATAGCACCTTTAAATATTATTTTACATTGTACCAATAACATAAAGACATAATGAGTAAGTTCATACTACAGACAATTAAATGTCTGAACTTACTGCATATAATACATAGATATAAACATGTCAAATCAATTTACATTTAACTTAGACATAACAAACAGTTCATAACATGACTTTTGTAATATTTATATCATTTACATTTTATACATAGCACGTAAACATGTCAAGTCAACTCATGTTTGACTTAGACATGACACATAAACATAAACATATGTACATAGTTTTTATAGCAATCATATCATTACATCTTATCATTTAATAGATATACGGCAGTCAGTTCATGTTGTAGACAGGAAAATATTTGAACTTATAAATACTTCTGCTCGTATCTCCTTTCTTGCTTTCTTGGTCCGCAGACGTCCCTTCATCGCGTCTGGAGCGGATTCCTATAACCGAAATAATCACAGTTATTTTTCATACTAATTTCATACATAAAACTTAATAAAACGCAAAAATTATACGTTTCATTTCACAATTATGAACTTAGGGGTCTAATATCCCATTTATAACTTATATGTTAACTTTTGGTAAAATTACCATTTTGTCTCAAACTTTTGGCAAAATTATCATTTTGCCCCTAACAGGATTTTTTCATCATAATCTTACTTTTCTTTGATTTATAATTTGGTTTTTGGCCCTTAGAATCTTAATTAAACCATTCTAAATCCATTAGGGCCCTTTTCCATCATTCCTGAAACTTTCGGTCAAAATGACCATTTTGCTCCTGACAGGTCTTTGGGCCATATTATTTTCATTTTAACATTCTGTCGGACTATTGTATGCTCAAAAATCATGAAATAATTTTTCTTAGACTTTACTAAATTTTTATGGCATTATTTACTGCAATTTCTTGGTTTATTATTCACCGACCCTCAGGTGGCACTATTTCAACCTGTTAGGAAATGCCCTAAGTATTAGAGACATTTTGATGTATTCATTTTGAACTGGATAATAAAATTATACTTAGAGGTTATTCATTACATTGCTATCTGTCCTCGTCTTATTTACATGTTAAAGTAAATGTAAGCAAATATGGCTCACTGACTGCTTGTGTTAAAACTATTAGAACATTGCATGCAATGGACTTTTGTATGCGAGAAGACAATGTTCTAAAGTTAGCAGTCTAAACTATGGTCTGTAGTCTATGGGGTTAGACCGAGCATCTAACTCATGTTAAGACTATTATGTTGTCTAAAGCCTTAGAGGGGACGGTCTGTCTTGACTGTCTGGAGCTGGACTCCCAAGTAGAGACATGGATATGTTGCTTGGTGGTGACATATTAGACCGGGACTAAAGCGTGATTGATCTACGTAGTCCGCTATGAGTGGATCAATCTGCTTTTGACGTTCATTGTGCAATAACCTTAATCCTGAGTAAATGAACTACTTCATGTATATGACTTGTGTACTTTGATGTTCCAATGGCTAAAGCGTCTCAGAAGTAGTAAGCTTATAGACCGGTTCGTTGGGTGCATGACTTGTATACGATGAAGGGTTTGTTTGCAGATATCGGAATCATAGCTCTGAGGAGTTAAAGGTATCCTCTTAAAGGCATTATACTGAATGTGAAAATGGACAAGGCCTTGGGTCGTCTGCTGGGCGGATGACTTCTTATTCACATATGGTGAATAATCATTTTCTAGATTCGGTAGTATAATGGAACTTTAAGATAGCCTGATCAGTAGGATTAAACGGAATTTGACCTAAGGCTGATCATGGATATCATATGAGGGTTTTGCATATATGACAAGGTCATTGGATGGTAGCTCGTCACAGGCTTACGTAATACGGTATATAATTGGGAGTTCAGTTTCAGGTTTATAGTGGTGTGACTCTGAAATTAGTGATCATATGATTGAGTTGTTCGGTACAGAATGATGATCATATGGAATCACGGGAGCCCGATTATATATGTCCAATCAGTCCCTCTACTAGCTCCACATAATTCCTTAACGTTTGGCAAATTGATTTGTGTATGCTATTGGCTAGTTTATTATGCATGGATGGTGATGACACAGGATTAGGATGGTAGACAAGATTCTCTCCGGTTGGATTCAGATTTTGTTTTGGATAATAGAGTACACAATTATTCGAACTCCAAATAAAGTTGCCATGATTTTATTTGAGATTGGATTGGAGTTGTAGAAAATTATCCATGAGAACAAGAATATGAAACACAACCGTTTTGTGGAATTTGAAATTTGAATTTTGAAATTTGAAATTTGAATTTTGAAATTTGAAATTTGAATTTTGAATTTGAAATTTGAATTTGAAATTTGAATTTGAAATTCGAATTTGAAATTTGAATTTGAAATTTAAATTTGAAATTTGAAATTTGAATTTGAAATTTGAATTTGAAATTTGAAATTCAAATTTTGAATCACAGTCCAAGTAGGATTCGAATTTGTTGTGGAAAATCCACAAGGTTTGAAATTCGAATTTGAGTTGGATTTGGAGAGGATAATCTTGTTAGAATCCTACTTGAATTTTGAATCCAAATCCCAACAAATAAGGGACGAAATTTTGAGGATAATCCTCATGAAAGATTTCGGATTTTGTGGATAAGATTCAAGGGAATATTCAAGCTTCAATCCTAGTTGAATTTGGTTTCTCTCTCCTCCCAAAAGTGGCCGAAATTTTGGATCCCTAATCCTAGGAAATTCGGTTATTTTTGGATAAGGTTAAGATGAGATTTTGCTTGAGAAATCCTAGTGGAATTTTGATTCTCCCTTATCCTAAAAGTGGCCGAAAATTTGGAGGATTTTCTCCTTGTGAATTTCGGATTTTTTGGTTGGAAAAGGGAGATAAAATTCTAGCTAAAATCTTGTTAAGATTTGGATTGGATTTATCTAGAAAAACCGAATTTAATTGTGGAGATTCTCCCTTGGAAAATTCGGATTTTTTGGGTTTGGATAAGGGAAAATATCTTTTCCTAGTCCAATTCAAATTCAGAGATTCACCTCATGCAGGTCTATAAATAGAGGTCCTGCCACTCCAGTTCTCTCAGACCACAGACTCTCAGGTGAGCAGGCTTATTGTTGCACAGCTCATCATGACAATAAAGTTCTTTAGAGATCTGGGTGGTCGGAAGAAGACTAGCAGTGCTAGCATACCGATCGAGGTTCAGAGTGCCCACACACTCAGCCATTCGGGAATTGGAGAATAGTAGAGAAGGCTAGTTGGTTGAAGCCTCCGGTCACTCTCCTCCTGTTCATTGGCGTCCTTGAGGTATGAGTTTTAATTGTTGTTGATTTATTGTATATGGCATCATGAGATATTTAACGATCTAAAAATTTTTATTGTTCCGCTGCGCCACTCTGATACGTTTTTACCGGTTTATTTTCCTACACAACCCTAGGTCACCAAAGGGGCTCGGGTTTTCATCCCGACCATATTTTACCATTTGGTTCCTAAAATACCCTTTTGTGCCGTTTTAGAAATTTCGACAGTATTTCCGCTTAATTTTTGGGTTCTTAGCGTTTAGAAAATGCTTCAAAACCATCTAACCTATTCTAATTTACCACGTACTATACTAGAGGCCTATATTTTTATGTAAAACTCAACTTTTATGTAAAAATCTTCACATTCCTACACATTTTTTATCCATCATTTTCATCTATTTTTCTTACAATTTCACATGCCAAAATACATATTAATACATAATCATTCCAAAACATAAATTAAGGAATGAAGGGACCGAAATCGCCCCACCGCCGATCGAACGTACCGTTCGGTCTCGAGCACACGAACTTTATTCTACCGTTCTTCACTTTTCAAGTTCCAGTTTGCAAATCCAATGCCGCGAATGTGTCCAGAACATCGAAAATAAGCCAACGGGCCGTTCTTCAAATTTTGGTCACTGGGTCACCATTGACCGGCGTTGACTGGCGAGGATGAGGAAAAAGGCGGTCACCATCTTAAAGAGCTCAACGAGAAGAACCCATTGGGGGTGTCAATTTCACCAATCGAAACTCCTATCGCCGGAAATCAACCCTTAAAAGGCGGACAATGGCGGTAAGCTTCGATCTCCGCCGTGCCGTGGTTATTTCATGCAATTAGCTTTTGTTCCTCGTGCTATTCTTAATGTTTTCGACTGGGCGATGTCACTCACCTCCATCAGGAACAGTGAGTTTCACAGCAGCGACAACGAGGTGTTGGGCAGCGCGATCCGGTGGCCATTGATCTGAAATGAGGCTTGGGTTTTGTTCTACTCTTCACCACGAATCCATTGGGACCAGAATCGTGGCCTCTGGACGTTAGACAGCGGAGAAACGACGGCTCAAAAATTTCTTTCCCCGGTGACTTCCGACGGCGTGTGCGGCGAGCTCCTGTGGCGGTTCCGTCGCGTCGACCCACCATTGGACTCAGCTCGTCGAGAGCTTTCCAACGAGATTGGCAGTGTCAAAAATGGACACCGTTTTCGGTGATCAGTTACTGTTCACAGTTGGTAGTGCAGGGAGAAAAAGAGATAAGGGAAAATTATGGGGGCTTATTTTGAAATTTCTGATTTTTTGGCCTTATATATACTTTTTTTGTCCAAAATTTTAACATAAGCTATCCTAACTAATTTAGGCATGCTGAGCCCAAATATATCAATTTTATCTTCATCCGATGTCATCTTGACCAGTTTTCCGGTACTGCGATTTCTCGGTCAAAAATTTCTTTTTGTGCTTAAATGACTAATTTAAGCATTCTTATTCCAAATATATTAGTTTTATTTCAAGAAAAGGTCATCTTGACTAACTTTTTGATACTGTGTGTGACACATATACATACACACATAAAATCACTACATTTCACATTTTAAACATGGAATTCATCGTGTACATTCCATGTACTAATTTTTCGAGAATGATGAAATTTATCGGTTGTCACACCATGTTCTAGCTATTTGTCCCATGACCATCCCTCGGTGGCTTGGGGTAATAGGTGCTGAGAATTACTGTTACAATACTATATGTTTTATAAGTTTCATGTAGGAACATACTTGTATGTTTTATTTACTAAATTCTCTCTATATTTGCTTAGGTTTTGTAATGATGTCTAGTATAAATTTATTTCAGTTCAAAATGTCATTGACCCTCATTTCAATACTTACTGAGAATAAACTTAATGGCGATAATTACAAAGACCGAAAAAGAGATCTGCTAATAGTTCTCAGCTGTGAGAGACATAAGTTCATACTGGACGAACCATGCTTACCTAGGCCCAAACCTGACACACTACTTGAGGAAGTCCTGGTTGCCTATACTTGTTGGAGAGAATCCAATGAGATAGCTCGGTGCTACATTCTTACTAGCATAACGAGTGCTTTACAAAAGCAGTATGAGACTTATCAAGTTGCTAGGGAGATCATGGAGAACCTAGAAGAAATGTTCAGAGGCTAAAAAAGTTGGCTCGACAGTCTGCTATCACCAGTATCATAAACTCCAAGCAGAAGGCAGGTACTTCGGTAAAGGACCATATGATCACTCTTATGGGATTCTTTGCTGAGGCTTCCGAAAACAGTGCTGAACTGGACTATAACACCCAGATTGAAATGGTGTTTAAAACTCTATCTAAGGATTTTGTAGGGTTTAAGGCCGTATATAATTTGGTGACAAGGGAGTTAGGACTCATTGAGCTCATGAAGCAACTCCAAACTTATGAGCGGATGATCAGGGATGAGGATGCAGTCCAACCTAAAGGAGAGGTTAATTTGGCGAAATTTTCCAAACCTTCACGGAAGAGGAAGGCCAAATAAGAAGCAAGCAGTTTCTAGTTCTTAGAATCCTCATGTCTCAAATAGGAAGAAGAAGAAGAAGAAGAACAAAAAGCCCAAGGACCTTAAAAAGTCTAAGTGATTCTACTATGAGAAGGTAAATCACTTTAAGAAGGCTTTCCGGGAATTCCTAACCGCCAAGAGCAAGGAAGCTAAGGAACTTCTTTATCTAGAAGCGGGTTTGGTGGAAGAATTGAAAGATACATAAGTCATTGATTCGAGTGCCACTAATCATGTTTGTGTTTCTACGCAGAGGTTCGTGGAAATGAAAAGTCTATATGATAGGAGCCTCTTATTACGGACCGGAGACGATAGCCTGGTGGTGGTGGAGGTAGTGGGAGACGTTTATCTTTACTTTGATGAATTTAGGTTTATATTATTGAAAGACTGTTTTTATGTTTTTAATTTTAGAGGGAACTTACTATCGGTAGCTTGTTTAATAAAAGATTCTTATTCAGTTTCTTTTAGTAAAAGAATTGATGTTCGTAAAAAAATAAGTCTTTTATCTGTTCTAGAGGGATGGATAGAAACCTATATTTAATCAAACCAAAGATGTATTCACTGCTTGACACCGAATTAATTGATAACTCTAAAAGGTTGAAAGTTTCTCATTCTAACAAGGTGTATCTTTGGCATTTAAGACTTGGTCATATTAATCAGGATAAAATTCAAAAGTTGGTGAAAGATAGTCTTTTAGAATCTCTAGAGGAGGTACGTCTTCCTCAATGTGAGTCTTGTCTTGAGGGTAAGATGACTAAAAGGTCTTTTAGAGCTAAGGGTACTAGGGCTCAGGAACGCTTAGAAATTATGCACAACGACGTATGTGGCCCCATGAACGTCGCAGCACGAGGAGGGTTCAAGTATTATATCTCCTTTATAGATGATTACTCAAGGTATGGATATGTATACCTAATGCACCGTAAGAGCGAAACCTTTGACAACTTCAAAGAGTATCGTGTGGAAGTAGAAAAGCAATTGGGTAAATCCATAAAGACACTTCGATCTGATCGGGGTGGCGAATACCTCTCCGATGAATTTTTAGGACATCTTATAGAGAATGGGATATTACCCTAATTGATTGCATCTGGTACTCCACAATAGAATGGTGTAGCCAAAAGAAGAAACAGGACCTTATTGGATATGGTACGGCCCATGATGAGTTATTCAATGCCATCATTATCATTTTGGGGATATGCATTACAAACGGCATACTATATTTTGAACCAGGTTCTAAGTAAGTCAATTCCCAAGACTCCGTATGAATTGTGGTGAGGCAGGAAGCCCTCCCTTGGACATATAAGAATATGGGGCTGCCCGGCACATGTACTGGATGGAGATGCGAAGAAGTTGGAACCAAAATCAGAATTGTACATGTTTGTAAAGTATCCTAAGGGAACTAAGGGAGGTTTGTTCTATAACCTGAAAGAACAAAAAGTCATTGTATCAACCCATGCGACTTTCTTGGAGGAAAGTCACATGAATGACTTTAAGTCTCGAAGCAAAGTGGTGTTAAAGGAGTTATCAGGTGAAAGAACTGCTCCACAGGTTTCAATCTTGGACGCAAGTCTGAGTTATGGTGAAAGACCTGCAGATAATCAATGATTTAGGATGCTTCATCAAAGTGGGAGGGTTTTAAGGAAGCCTAATTTCTTCATATATGATGCTGAGGTATACCAGGCCGAGACTCATGAGCATGAGCATGATCTGGTCACTTGTGATGAAACTATAAATGATGTTAATTCTAAATCTTGGAAACAGGCAATGAACAACGAGATAGATTCTACGAAATTCAACTCTGTTTGGGGACTTGTAGATCTACCAGATGGGATAAAACCCATTGGATATAAGCGGGTCTACAGAAGAAAGAAGGATGCGGAAGGGAGAGTGAAAACTTTCAAAGCTAGACTAGTTGGAAAAGGGTACACACAAAAGGCTGAAATCGATTACGATGAAACTTTTTTGCATGTCGCTATGCTGAAGTCTATCCGTATTATTCTGTCCATTGCTGCGGCTCTCGATTACGAGATTTGGCAAATAGATGTCAAGACGGCATTCTTGAATGGCCATCTTGAGAAAAGTATCTACATGATACAGTCCAAAGGGTTCGTAGTAAAAGGTCAAGAGAGAAAAGTCTGCAAGTTGCTTAGATCCATTTATGGATTAAAGCAAGCATCCTGCTCATGGACCAAAGATTTAATCAAGCGATCAAAACATTCGATTTTGAGCAGAACGTTGATGAACCCTATGTTTATAAACGTATTAAGGATAGAAAAGTGGTCTTTCTGGTACTCTATGTCGATAATATACTGCTTATTGGGAATGATGTAGAGAATTTATCATCAGTCAAGCTTTGGCTGCACCAAGAGTTTGACATGAAGGACTTGGGAGAAGCTAATTATATTCTAGGTATTCGTCTCCTTAGAGATCAAAATAACAAAATGATAGCATTATCCCAGGCTTCATACATAGATAAAACAATTGAAAAGTATGCAATGCAAGAGGTAAAAAAAGGTTCACAACCTTCCATTGTCGGTCTAACTCTTTCATTGGATAACTATCCCAAGACATCAGAAGAAAGAGAACGTATGAGTAAGGTCCCTCATGCATCCGCTGTGGGTAGTCTTATGTACGCTATACTTTGCACTAGCCCGGATATATGTTTTGCAGTAGGTATGGTGAGTCGATATCAAGCGAATCCTGATATCAAGTACTGGTAAGCAGTAAAGCATATACTCAAGTATCTTATGAGAACGAGGGATTATATGCTGGTGTATTCTGGAGGGGACCTAACACCGTAGGACACATGGACTCAGACTTCCGACTTGTAAGGATTCAAGAAAATCGATATCAAGATCAGTGTTCTTACTCGGAGGAGGCACCATTGTGTGGAAGAGCATGAAACAGGGTTGCACACTGACTCTATAATGGAGGCTGAGTATGTAGGAAAATAAACCGGTAAAAATGTATCAGAGTGGCGCAGCAGAACAATAAAAATTTTTAGATCGTTAAATATCTCATGATGCCATATACAATAAATCAACAACAATTAAAACTCATACCTCAAGGACGCCAATCTACAGGAGGAGAATGACCGGAGGCTTCAACCAACTAGCCTTCTCTACTATTCTCCAATTCCCGAATGGCTGAGTGTGTGGGCACTCTGAACCTCGATCGGTATGCTAGCACTGCTAGTCTTCTTCCAACCACCCAGATCTCTAAAGAACTTTATTGTCACGATGAGCTGTGCAACAATAAGCCTGCTCACCTGAGAGTCTGTGGTCTGAGAGAACTGGAGTGGCAGGACCTCTATTTATAGACCTGCATGAGGGGATTCTCTGAATTTGAATTGGATTAGGAAAAGGTATTTTCCCTTATCCATATCCATAAAATCCGAATTTTTCCAAGGGAGAATCTCCACAATAAAATTCGGTTTTCTTAGGATAAATCCAATCCAAATCTAAACAAGATTTTAACTATAATTTTATCTCCCTTTTTCAACCAAAAAATCCGAATTTTTCTTAGAGAAAATCTCCTCATAAATTTCGGCCATTATGGATAAGGGAGAATCAAAAATTCCACTAGGATTTTCAAGCTTGAATCTTATCTCAACCTTATCCAAAATAACCGAATTTCCTAGGAGATTTTCTCCCTAATTTCGGCCACTTTTCAGGGAAGGAGAGAATCCAAATTCAACTAGGGTTGAAACTTGAATTTTCCCTTGAATCTTATCCACAAAAATCCGAAATTTCCTTGAGGATTATCCTCAAAATTTTCGTCCACTTTTGTTGGGATTTGGATTCAAAATTCAGGTAGGATTCTAACAAGATTATCCTCTCCAAATCCAACTCAAATTCGAATTTCAAACCTTGTGGATTTTCCACAACAAATTCGAATCCTACTTGGATTGTGATTCAAAATTTGAATTTCAAATTTTAAATTCAAATTTCAAATTCAAATTTCAAATTTCAAATTTCACATTTAAATTTCAAATTCAAATTTCAAATTCAAATTTCAAATTCAAATTTCAAATTCAAAATTCAAATTTCAAATTTCAAATTCAAAATTCAAATTTCAAATTTCAAAATTCAAAATTCAAATTTCAAAATTCAAATTTCAAATTCCACAAAACGGTTGTGTTTCATATTCTTGTTCTCATGGATAATTTTCTACAACTCCAATCCAATCTCAAATAAAATCATGGCAACTTTATTTGGAGTTCGAATAATTGTGTACTCTATTATCCAAAACAAAATCTAAATCCAACCAGAGAGAATCTTGTCTACCATCCTAATCCTGTGTCATCACCATCCATGCATAATAAACTAGCCAATAGCATACACAAATCAATTTGCCAAACGTTAAGGAATTATGTGGAGCTAGTAGAGGGACTGATTGGACATATATGATCGGATTCCCGTGATTCCATATGATCATCATTCTTTACCGAACAACTCAATCATATGATCACTAGTTTCAGAGTCACACCATTATAAACCTAAAACTGAACTCCCAATTATATACCGTATTACGTAAGCCTATGACGAGCTACTATCCAATGACCTTGTCATATATGCAAAACCCTCACATGATATCCATGATCAGCCTTAGGTCAAAGTCCGTTTAATCCTACTGATCAGGCTATCTTAAAGTTCCATTATACTACCGAATTAAGAAAATGATTATTCACCATATGTGAATAAGAAGTCATCCGCCCAGCAGACGACCCAAGGCCTTGTCCATTTTCACATTCAGTATAATGCCTTTAAGAGGATACCTTTAACTCCTCAGAGCTATGATTCCGATATCTGCAAACAAACCCTTCATCGTATACAAGTCATGCACCCAACGAACCGGTCTATAAGCTTACTACCTCTGAGATGCTTTAGCCATTGGAACATCAAAGTACACAAGTCATATACATGAAGAAGTTCATTTACTCAGGATTAAGGTTATTGCACAATGAACGTCAAAAGCAGATTGATCCACCCATAGCGGACTACGTAGATCAATCACGCTTTAGTCCCAGTCTAATATGTCACCACCAAGCAACATATCCATATCTCTACTTGGGAGTCCAGCTCCAGACAGTCAAGGCAAACCGTCCCCTCTAAGGCTTTAGACAACATAATAGTCTTAACAGGAGTTAAATGCTCGGTCTAACCCCATAGACTACAGACTATAGTTTAGATGCTAACTTTAAAACATTGTTTTCTCGCATACAAAAGTCCATTTCATGCAACGTTCTAACAGTTTTAACACAAGCAGTCAGTGAGCCATATTTGCTTACATTTACTTTAACATGTAAATAAGACGAGGACAGATAGCAATGTAATGAATAACCTCTATGTATAATTTTATTATCCAATTCAAAATGAATACATCAAAATGTCTCTAATGCTTAGGGCATTTCCTAACAGAGTATGTAGCTGCGGCTGAGGCATCTAAAGAAGCAGTTTAGTTCCGCAAGTTCTTTAGAGACCTTGAGGTCATTCCGGGTGTTGACAAGCCTATCACACTCTACTATAATAACAGTGGGGCTATTGCTAACACAAAAGAATCTAAGTACCACAAGAGGACCAAGCACATAGATCGGAGGTACCACATTATTAGAGGACATGTGGAGACAGGACAAGTGGATGTATGTAAATTCATGTCCAAAGACAACACTGTCGATCCCTTTACTAAGACTTTAGTAGTTAGAAGCTTTGAAAGGTATGTAGAGGCAATGGGGATGCATAACATGGCACATCTACTGGTTTAAGGCAGGTGGGAGATTATTGGAAAATGCCTTAAGTATGAGAGATATTTTGATGTATTTATTTTGAACTGGATAATAAAATTATAATATAGAGGTTATTCATTACGTTGCTGTTTGTCCTCATTTTATTTACATGTTAAAGTAAATGTAAGCAAATATGACTCACTGACTGTTTATGTTAAAACTGTTAGAACATTGCATGCAATGGACTTTTATATGCGAGAAGATAATGTTCTAAAATAAGTGGTCTAAACTAAGGTCTGTAGTCTATGGGGTTAGACGGAGCATCTAACTTATGTTAAGACTATTATGTTGTCTAAAGTCATTGTAAGGATGGTTTGTCTTGACTGTCCAGAGCATAGACTCCCAAGTAGAGACATAGACATGTTGCTTGGTGGCGACATATTAGACCAAGACTAAAGCGTGATTGATCTACGTAGTCCGTTATGAGTGGATCAATATGCTTTTGATGTTCATTATGCAATAACCTTAATTCTGAGTAAATAAACTGCTTCATGTATATGACTTGTGTACTTTGATGTTCCAATGGCTAAAGCGTCTCAGAAGTAGTAAGCTTATAGACCGATTCGTTAGGTGCAGACTTGTATACGATGGAGGATTAGTTTATAGATATCGGAATCATAACTCTAAGGAGTTAAGGGTATCCTCTTAAAGACATTATACTGGATGTGAAAATGGACAAGGCCTTGGGTCGTCTGCTCGGCGGATGACTTCTTATTCACATATAGTGAATAATCATTTTCTTATTTAGCAGTATAATAGAACTTTAAGATAGCATGATTAGTAAGATTAAACAAACTTTGACCTAAAGCTAATCATGGATATCATATGAGGGTTTTGCATATATGACAAGGTCAATGGACATTAGCTTATCACAGGCTTTCATAATACGGTATATAATTGGGAGTACAATTTCAGGTTTATAGTAATATAACTGTAAAATTAGTGATCATATGATTGAGTTGTTCGGTACAAAATGATGATTATATGGAATCACGGGAGCCCGATTATATATGTTCAATTGGTCCCTCTATTAGCTCCACATAATTCTCTAACGAATGGCAAATTAATTTGTGTATGCTTATTGGCTAGTTGACTAAGCATGGATGGTGTTGATATAGAATCAGGATGGAAGACAAGATTCTCTGTGGTTGGACTCATATTTTGTTTTTGGATAATAGAGTACACAATTATTCGAATTTCAAATAAAGTTACCATGATTTTATTTGAGTTTAAATTGGAGTTGCAGAAAATTATCCATGAGGACAAAACTTGAAATACAACTTTTTGTTGAGTTTGAAATTTGAATTTTGAAATTTGAATTTTGAAATTTAAATTTTGAATTTGAAATTTAAATTTGAAATTTGAAATTTGAATTCGAAATTTAAATTTGAAATTTAAATTTGAAGTTTGAGTTTTGAAATTTAAATTTTGAAATTTGAATTCAAATTTTGAATCATAATATCTTGAAAATCTGAATTTGTTATGGATAATTCCACAAGGATAGATTCGAATTTTATGTGGATAATAGAGAGAAAAATCTTGTTTGAATCCTACTTGAATTTTGAATCCTAAACCTAACCAAAATTGGTTGAATTTGTTAGGGAAGATTCTCCCTAGGAGAGTTTGGATTTTAGTGGATTAGGATGTAAAGAAAATTTAAGTTTCAATCCTAGTTGAATTTTGATTCTCTCCCTCACAAAGTCGCTGAAAATTTGCGGATAAATCCAGGGGAGATTTTCAGTTTTTATGTGGATAAGGGTGAGATAAAATTCAAGTTAGAAAATCCTATTTGAATTTTGATTCTCTTCAAACTAGGGTAGCCGAATCTAGCCTTACTTTTGGGCTAAGGGAAAATTAGGTTATAATGGATAATGCTGAGATTAAATTCAAGTTAAAATCCTGCTTGAATTAGGATTGTAAAATCCCTAGGGTTGGCCGAATCTACCCTTGTTTTTGGCCTATGGAATTTTAGATTTTGTGTAGTGAATAAGGGAGAAAATCTTCTCCTAGTCCAATTCGAATTTAAGGGATCACATTATGCTAGTCTATAAATAGGGTTCCTACCACTCCAGTTCTCTTAGACCACAAACTCTCAGGTGAGTTGGCTTATTGTTGCACAACTCACCGTGATAATAAGTTCTTTAGAGATCTGGGTGATCGGAAGAAGACTAGCAGTGCTAGCAAACCTGTCGAGGAACTGAGTACCCATACACTCTGCCATCCGAGAATTGGAGAATAGTAGAGAATGCTAGTTGGTTGAAACTATCCAGTCATTCTCCTCCTACAGTTTGGCATCCTCTTGAGATATAAGTTATATTGTTGTTAGTTTATTGTATATGGTATCATGAGATATTTAACGATATTAAAAAAATTTTATAATTCCACTGCACCACTCTGATGCGTTATTACCAATTTTTTCCTGCGGGTCCGTCGAAGAATTTACCCCAGAAGAAGAACAACAGGAGAGGAAATGACAATCAATACCTGTTGTACCCGAAATGTGGAAGGAAGTACCCAGGAGAGTGCAGATAGGGAACGAGTGGTTGTTTAATTTGTGGCAAGGAAGGCCACTACACCAAAAGTTGTCACTCCAAGCCACAGAATCAACCTCGCACCATAAATAATCAACTTCACGCCGCCCAGACCAAGATTGAAGGCCCTTCAATCGCACAAGGCAGACTGGAAGCTCCGGACACCTAGGGAAGAATCTATGCCTATACAAGGAATGATGTCGAGGCTAGAATTTCAGCAGTGGTGATAGGTCAGCTTTCTATCACCAATTCAGAGGCATTAGTTTTATTTGATTCTAGAGCCACCCATTCATTCGCATCATCAGATTTCACTAGAAAGCTAGATAGGAGCTTAGATAGGACGGAACAGATCTTCAGAACTGCACTTTCCTCAGGAGAGGTTTTGTTGTCTAATTATTGGATACATCATGTGCTAGTAATTATCTACGGATGAGAATTGAGCATTAACTTGATCATCATAGACATGTAAGACTATGATGTAATCGTGGGGATGGACTTTCTCATAAAGTACAATGCCATCATAGACTGTCGAAGGCGGAAGGTTGCTTTCAAACCAATCAGGTGTGAAAAGTTCGTCTACAAGGGTTTGTCACTGAAGCAACGCAAGACGATGATCTCAGCAATGAAGGCTCACAAGCTGATATCCAATGAATGCATAGACTTTCTAGCACACGTAGTAGACAAGACTCAAGAAGCAGAGATAAGACCTGAGAGCGTACCAATAGCTAGGGAATTTGTGGAAGTATTTCTAGAAGATCTTCCAGGACTCCCACCAGAGCGCGAGATCTCATTCGAGATTGAACTTCTGTGAGGATTAGCTCTTATTTTTAAGGCCCTAAACCGAATGGCCCCTACAGAGCTAAAAGAGCTCCAAGCCCAACTGAAGGACTTGATGGACAAGGGATTCATTCAACAGAACTATTCACCTTGGGGAGCACCCATACTATTTGTGAAGAAGAAAGACAGGACACTGAGAATATGCATCGACTACAGAAAGCTGAACAAAATCACGATCAAGTACAAGTACCTATTGCCATGGATTGATGACTTGTTTGATCAACTCCAAGAAGCGATAGTATTCTTAAAGGTCGACCTACATTCAACATACCATCAGCTGAGAATTAGGAATGAGGATGTACCCCAAAATAGCATTTCGAATGCGGTACAGACACTATGAGTTCCTTATTATGTCATTCAGACTGACAAACATTCCAGCAGCCTTCACGGATTTGATGAATCGTGTGTTCAAGGATTATTTAGATAAGTTTATCATTGTATTCATTGATGACATACTTATATACTCCAAGATGAAAGAGGAGCATGAAGAGCACCTAAAGATCATCTTGTGCATGCTATAGGATCATCAGCTGTACGTCAAGTTCTTCAAGTGCGAGTTTTGACTAGAAAATGTCTATTTCCTAGGCCACATAATCTCCAAGGAGGGAGTATCAGTCGACCCAACAAAAATTGACGCAGTTAGTGTGTGGCCAGCTCCAAGGAATGTGACAGAGATACGTAGTTTCCTAGGCTTAGTGGGATATTACCAACGCTTTGTCGAGGGTTTTTCAAAGTTATCCGCATCACTCACAGCGCTCACCAGGAAGGGAAAGAAGTTTGAGTGGACCGATAAGTGTGAGGAGAGTTGAAAAGAGTTGAAAAGAAGACTCACCAGTGCTCCAGTGCTGACTATTCCAGATGCTAGCCAATGGAGCTTTGTGATCTATAGCGACATATCCAAGACCGGATTAGGAGTCGTGTTGATGTAAAGTAGTAGAGTAGTCGCGTATGCTTCACGACAGCTCAAGGACCATGAGAAGAACTATCCTATGCATGATCTAGAGCTAGCAGCAGTAGTTTTTGTGCTGAAAATATGGAGGCACTACCTCTATGGAGTCAAGTGCGAGATCTACACAGACCACTGAGCCTCAAGTACATTTTTACGCAGAAGGAGCTCAACATAAGGCAGCGAAGATGGCTAGAGTTGGTAAATGATTATGACTGTGAGATTCTATACCATCCAGGAAAAGCCAAAAAAGTGGTCGATGCACTGAGTCGGAAACATATCATGTCGCTTATGGCTATCAGTGCCCTGCCAAAGCCTCTACAGAGGGATCTGTGTAGCAGTAAGATCAAGATCCTGACAGGGAGATTGTCCGACATGACCCTCTAATCAACACTCCTGGATGAGATCAAGGCCAGCCAAGAGCTTGATTTGTCCTTGGTCAAGCCAAGAAAGGAGGCTACGGAGGACAAAGGTTCAGATTTTAGAGTCTCAAAAGATGGCATACTCTAGTCTCAAAAGATGGCATACTCTACTATAAGGATAGAGTATGTGTTCCGAAGGATGAAGATCTCAAGAAGCGAATCCTTGTGAAAGCTCATGAGACGCCATACTCCATATATCCAGGAGAAAATAAGATGTACAGAGACCTAAAAGGAAGCTTTTGGCGGCCTGGAATGAAGAAGGACATCGCCGAGTTTGTCGCCAGATGCCTTACGTATCAGAAGGTTAAGGCAGAACATCAGCGCCTGGCAGGAGAACTACAGAAAATTGAGCTGCTCGACTGGAAATGGGACCAGATTATGATGGATTTCGTAGTCAAATTACCGAGGACATCCAACGGCAACGATGCAATTTGAGTGATTATGGACAGATTGATGAAATCAGTCAGATTTCTAATGATAAAAGTTAGCTATTCAGTAGAGCGACTAGCAGAAATCTATGTGGCTTAGATTGTAAGACTGCACAGAATGCCAAAGTCAATTATCTCAGATCGTGACGGACGCTTCACCTCCCGATTTTGGCAAAGCATTCAGGTTGCATTAGGGTTCAAGTTAAAGTTCAGCATAGTATTCCATCCTTAGACTGACGGTCAGTCTGGGTGGACCATACAGACGCTAAAGGATATGCTGAGAGCTTACGTCCTAGATTTCAAGGGAAACTGGGATCAAAAGCTACCCTTGATCGAGTTCTCGTACAACAACAACTACCATTCCTCGATCGAGATGGCACCATACGAGGCGCTTTATGGAAGGAAATACAGATTTCCGGTTCACTGGTATGAGACCCGAGAGAAACAGATTGTTAGCATGAACTTCATTAAGAACACAACGGCAAATGTGAAGCTGATACATGAGAGGTTAGATACAACACACATCCACTAGAAGAATGTTGCAGATAAGTGTCACAGACCCTCGAGTTTCAAGAAGGAGACTTAGTCTTTCTCAAGGTGATACCCATGAAAGGGGTGATGTGCTTTAGAAAGAAGGGAAAGCTCAGTCATAGGTACATAGGACCCTTCGAGATAATCGAGAGAGCCGAAAAGGTGGCCTACAGACTAGGGCTTTATCCCGAGTTATAGCTCCCATGTTCTAGGCCAAGAACCGGTCGAAATACACGCTGATCTGATGTACGAGAAGAAACCCATGCAGACCTTTGTCAGAGAGGAGAAAGTACGTAGTAATAAAGTAATACTACTTGTAAAAGTATTGTGGCAGAATCATAATGTTGAGGAAGCCACATGAGAACGAGAAGAAGACATGAGAAGAGACTTCTCAAAATTGTTCTAATTTTCGAGGACGAAAATTTTGTAAGGAGGGTAGATTGTAATGACCCCCATGTTCATGGAACCCAATTACTATATAATAAGTAATTAAGTTAATGAATACAGTATAATTTTTCCAGTTTGAATAAATTAAACGGGTAAAGAAATGTTTAATTACTATTTATGCTGCCATATACAATAAACCAATAACAATTTAAACTTATACCTCAAGGACGCCAATCTGCAGGAGGAGAATGATCTGAGAGCTTCAACCAACTAGCCTTCTCTACTATTCTCCAATTCCCGAATGGCTAAGTGTATGGGCACTCTGAACCTCGATCGGTATGCTAGCACCGTTAGTCTTCTTTCGACCACCCAGATCTCTAAAGAACTTATTGTCACGGTGAGTTGTGCAATAATAAGCCTGCTCACCTGAGGATCTGTAGTCTAAGAGAACTGGAGTGGCAGGACCGCTATTTATCGACTTGTATGAGGTAATCCTCTGAATTCGAATTGGATTAGGAGAAGATTTTCTCCCTTATTTACAATAAAAATCCAAATTTTTAAGCCTTATCCAACCAAAAAAGATTTCAGCCATTATAAGGATTTTTCTTTCAAAATTCAAACAGGATTTTAACTTGAATTTTATCTCCTCATTCCCTCATAAAAACCGATTCCCTTTTATGTCAAAAACATAACTAGATTCGGTCATTAGAGTGTAAAGAGAATCAAAATCCAAATAAGATTTTCTAACTTGAATTTTATCTCATCCTTATCTAAATAAAATCGAAAATCTCCTTGAGATTTGCCCTCAAAATTTCGGCCACTTTTAGGGAAGAGAGAATTCAAATTCAACTGGGATTGAAACTTGAATTTTTCCCTGTATCCTTATCCACAAAAACCAAAAATATCTTGGAGGATTTTCCTTAGCAAAATTTGACCAAGTTAGTTAGGATTGGGATTCAAAATTCAAGTAGGATTCAAACAAGATTTTCCTCTTCATAATCCAACTCAAATTCAAATTCTAGCCTTGTTGAATTATCCATAAAGAATTCGAATTCCACTTGGACTGTGATTTAAAATTTGAATTTTAAAATTCAAAATTCAAAATTCAAATTCAAATTTCAAATTTCATTTTAAAATTCAAAATTCAAATTCAAATTTCAAATTTCAAATTTAAATTTCAAATTCAAATTTCAAATTTAAATTTCAAATTCAACTTTCAAATTCAAAATTCAAATTTCAAATTTCAAAATCTACAAACAGTTGCATTTCAAATTTTTGTTCTCATGGATAATTTTCTACAACTCCAATCCAATCTCAAATAAAATCATGGCAACTTTATTTGAAGTTTCAATAATTATGCACTCTATTATCCAAAACAAAATCTGAATTCAACCGGAGAGAATTTTGTCCACCATCCTAATCCTATGTCAACACCATCCATGCATAATCAACCAGCCAATAGCATACTCAAATCAATTTGTCAATCGTTAAGGAATTATGTGGAGCTAGTAGAGAGACCAATTGGATATATATAATTGGGCTCCCGTGAATCCATATGATCATCATTCTTTACCGAATAACTCAATCATATGATCACTAACTTCAGAGTCACACCACTATAAACCTGAAACTGAACTCCTAATTATATATCGTATTATGTAAGCCTGTGACAAGCTATTATCCAATGACCTTGTCATGTATGCAGAACCCTTATATGAAATCCATGATCAGCTTTAGGTCAAAGTCTATTCAATTCTACTGATCAGGCTATCTTAAAGTTCCATTATACTACCGAATAAGAAAATGATTATTTACCATATGTGAATAAGAAGTCATCTGCCCAGCAGACGATCCAAGGCCTTGTCCATTTTCATACCCAGTATAATGCCTTTAAGAGGATACACTTAACTCCTTATTAGAGCTATGATTCCGATATCTGTAAACAAACCCTTCATCGTATACAAGTCATGCACTCAACGAACCGGTCTATAAGCTTACTACCTCTGAGACGATTTAGCCATTGGAACATCTGAGTACACAAGTCATATACATGAAGTAGTTCATTCACTCAAGATTAAGGTTACTGCACAATGAACGTCAAAAACATATTGATCCACATATAGTGGACTACGTATATCAATCACGTTTTAGTCCCAGTCTAATATGTCACCACCAAGCAATATATCTATGTCTCTACTTGGGAGTCTATGCTCCAAACAGTCAAGACAAACAACATAATAGTCTTAACATGAGTTAGATGCTCGGTCTAACCCCATAGACTACAGACCTTAGTTTAGACCGCTTACCTTAGAACATTGTCTTCTCACATATAAAAGTCCATTGCATGTAATGTTTTAACAGTTTTAACACAAGCAGTCAGTGAGCTATATTTGCTTATATTTACTTTAACATGTAAATAGAATGAGGACAAACAGTAATGTAATGAATAACTTTTACATATAATTTTATTATCCAGTTCAAAATAAATACATCAAAATGTCTCTAATGCTTAGGGCATTTCTTAACAATCTCCTACTTGCCCTAAGCCAGTAGATGTGCTATGTTAAGCATCCTCATCGCCTCTACATGCCTCTCAAATCTTCTAGCCACCAAAGTCTTAGTAAAAGGATCGATAATATTGTCCTCGGATGCGATCTTACATACATCTACTTGTCCAGTCTCCACGTGCCCTCTAATAATGTGATATCTTCGATCTATGTGCTTAGTCCTCTTGTGGTGTCGAGATTCCCTTGTATTGGCAATAGCCCCAGTGTTATCACAGTAAAGTGTGATAGGCTTGTCAACACCCAGAATGACCTCAAGGTCTCTAAAGAACTAGCGGAGCCAAATCACTTCTTTAGATGCCTCAGCTGCAGCCACATACTCAGCCTCTATAGTAGAGTCAGCTGCGTAACACTGCTTCATGCTCCTCCGCACAATGGTTCCTCCTCCAAGCAAGAACACTAATCCTGATATCGATTTCCTCGAATCCTTGCAAGTTTGGAAGTCTGAGTCCGTGTATCCTACGAGTATTAGGTCTCCTCTAGAATACACCAGCATATAATCCCTCGTTCTCTTAAGATATTTGAGTATATGCTTTACTGCTTGCCAGTGCTTGGTTCTAGGATTCGCTTGATATCGACTAACCATACCTACTGCGAAACATATGTCCGGGTGAGTACAAAGCATAGCGTACATAAGGCTACCCATAGCGGATGTAAAAGGGACCTTACTCATAGCCGATGTCTTGGGACAGTCACCCAATGAAAGAGTTAGACCGACAATGGAAGGTTGTGAACCTTTCTTTGCCTCTTGCATTGCATATTTGTCAATTATTTTGTCTATGTATGAAGTTTGGGATAACGCTATCATTTTGTTCTTTCGATCTATAAAAAGACGAATGCCTAGAACATAATTAACTTCTCCCAAGTCCCTCATGTCAAACTGTTGGTGAGCCAAAACTTGACCGATAATAAGTTCCCTACATCATTTCCAATGAGCAGTATATCATCGACATAGAGTACTAGAAAGACCACTTTTCCATCCTTAATACGTTTATAAACACAGGGTTCATCAACGTTCTACTCAAAACCAAATGTCTTGATCGCTTGATCAAATCTCTGGTTCCATGAGCGGGATGCTTGCTTTAATCCATAAATGGTTCTAAGCAACTTGCAGACTTTTCTTTCTTGGCCTTTTGCCACGAACCATTCGGGCTGTATCATGTAGATACATTCCTCAAGATGGCCATTCAAGAATGTTGTCTTGACATCCATTTGTCAGATCTCGTAATCGAGAGCTGCAGTAACGGACAGAAGAATACAGATAGACTTCAACGTAGCAACAAGTGAAAAAGTTTCATCGTAATCGATTCCAGCCTTTTGCATGTACCCCTTTGCAACCAGTCTAGCTTTGAAAGTTTGCACTCTCCCTTCCGTATCCTTCTTTCTTTTATAGACTCACTTGCATCTAATGGGTTTTATCCCATCTGGCAGATCTACAAGTTCCTAAACAGAGTTGGATATCATAGAATCCATCTCATTGTTCATAGCCTGTTTCCAAGATTTAGAATCAACATCATTTATAGCTTCATCATAAGTGACGGGATCATCCTCATACTCATGAGTCTCGGCCTGGTATACCTCAGTATTATACATGAAGAAATTAGGCTTCTTCGAAACGCTCCCACTACGACAAGGTACCCTAAATTGCTGATCGTCTACAGGCCTTTCACCGGAACTCAGACTTGCATCCAAGACCGAAACCTGTGTAGCAGTTCTTTCATCCGACAACTCCTCTAGCACCACTTTGCTCGAGGCTTAAAGTCATTCATGCGACTTTCCTCCAAGAATATCGCATGGGTTGAAACAATGACTTTTTGTTCCTTCGGGTTACAAAACAGACCTCCCTTAGTTCCCTTAGAATATCCTACAAACATGTACAATTCTGATCTTTGTTCCAACTTCTTCGCATCCCCATCCAGTACATGTGCCAGACAGCCCCATATTCTCATACGTCCAAGAGAGGGCTTCCTACCACGCCACAATTCATACGGAGTCCTGAGAATTGATTTGCTTAGAACCTGGTTCAGAATATAGCATATTGTTTGTAAAGTATATCCCCAGAATGATAACGGCAGCGTTGAATAATTCATCATGGACCGTACCATATCCAACAAGATCCTGTTTTTCCTTTTGGCTACACTATTCTGTTGTGGAGTACCAGGTACAGTCAATTGGGATAATATCTCATTCTTTACAAGATGTCCTAGAAATTCATCAGAGAGGTATTCGCCACCTCAATCAGATCGAAGTGTCTTTATGAATTTATCCAATTACTTTTCCACTACCACACGATACTCTTTGAACTTGTCAAAGGTTTCACTCTTGCGGTGCATCAGATACACATATCCATACCTCGAGTAATCGTCTATAAATGAGACATAATACTCAAACCCTCCTCATGCTGTGACGTTCATGGGGCCATATACGTCAGTGTGCATAATTTCTACGAGTTCCTGAGCCCTAGTACCGTTAGCTCCAAAAGACTTCTTAGTCATCTTACCCTTAAGACAAGATTCACATTAAGGAAGACGTACCTCCTCCAGATATTCTAGAGGATCGTCTTTCACTAACCTTTGAATCCTATCCTAATTAATATGACTAAGTATTAAATGCCAAAGATACACCTTGTTAGAGTGAGAAACTTTCAACCTTTTAGAGTTATCTATTAATTCGATGTCAAGTAATGAGTACGTCTTTGGTTTGATCAAATAGAGGTTTCCATCCATCCATCCAGAATAGATAAAAGACTTATTTCTTCGAATATCAACTCTTTTACTAAAAAAAACTGAATAAGAATCCTTTATTAAACAAGCTATCGATATAAGGTTCCTCCTAAAATTAGGAACATAAAAACAGTCTTTCAATAAAATAAATCTAAATTTATCAAAGTAAAGTAAATATCTCCCACTGCCTTAGCCACCACCAAGCTACCGTCTCCAGTCCACAACAAGAGGCTCGTATCATGCAGACTTCTCGTTTCCACGAACCCCTGCATAGAAACATAAACATGATTAGTGGCTCTCGAATCAATAACCCAAGTGTCTTTTGATTCTTCCACCAAACACGCTTCTAAGTAGTGAAGTTCCATACCTTCCTTGCCCTTGGCGGCTAGGAATTCCTGGCAAGCCTTCTTAAAGTGACCTACCTTCCCACAGTGGAAACACTTGGATTTTTTAGGATCCCTGGGCTTCTTGCTCTTCTTCTTCTTCTTCTTCTTCCCATCCGAGACAGGAGGATTAGAAGAACTGGAAGCCGTTTGCTTCTGATTTGGCCTCTTCCTCTTCCGTAAGGGGTTGGAAGATTCCGCCAAATTGGCCTCTCCTTTGGATTGGACCGCATCCCCATCCCTGATCATCCGCTCATAAGCTTGGAGTTGCTTCATGAGCTCGGTTAATCCTAACTCCCTTGTCGCCAGATTGTATGCGGCCTTAAACCCCACAAAATCCTTAGATAAAGTTTTGAACACCATCTTGATCTAGGTGTTGTAGTCTAACTCAGCACCGTTTTCGACAGCCTCAGTAAAGAATCCATTAGAGTGATCATATGGTCCTTTACCAGAGTACCCGTCTTGTGCTTAGAGTTCATAATACTGGTTATAGCGGACTGTCGAGTCAATTTTTCTTGGCCTCTAAACATGTCCTCCAGATTATCCATGATCTCCCTAGCAACTTGATAAGTCTCATGCTGCTTTTGTAAAGCAGTTGTCATGCTAGCAAGAATGTAATACCGAGCTATCTCATTGGATTCTCTCCAACGAGTATAGGCAACCGAGATTTCCTCAAGCGATGTGTCAGGTTTGGGCCCAAGTAGGCATGGTTCGTCCAGCACGAACTTGTGTCTCTCGCCGCTGAAAACTATTAGTAGAATTCTTTTCCAGTCTTTATAATTATCCCCATTCAGTTTATTTTTCAGTAAGTATTGAAATGAGGGGTGTTGGTGACATTTTGAACTGAAATAAAATTATACTAGACATCATTACAAAGCCCAAGCAAATATACAGATAATTTAGCAAATAAAACATACAAGTATGTTTCTACATGAAACTTGAAAACATGTAGCATTACAACGGTAATTCTCAGCACCTATTGCCCCAAGCCACCGAGGAGTGGTCATGAAACAAATAGCCAGAACATAAACCCCATCCAATTAATATATATTGCCTTAAATCCTCCAAGGTTAAGACATATATTAATAACTGCTCATTTTGGCCACCAGTTTAGTTAACAGAGCTTCTATGGAAGGTTAATAACTAAACGAGTCTTGTGTGTATAACCATTGTTTACGTAGCCCGATCCATGTCCTACCAAGCCACTAAGGGGTGGTCATGAATAGGATCATACCCGAACACGTTTTTCACATAGGAGATCCAACCTAGTATACCGGCGGCGGTAAACACTTACCGAGGGTGTGGTCAGGGCTGACACGAGACGCTATCAAATATGTGTATAAAACATCCACTAATACATATTTATACATCCATGACATATCACAAAAAAATAATCGACAGAATAACCAAGCCATGGTTCCATCCTAAAACAAAGAAAATAAAAATTATAAAATTCCATCCAAGCATTCTTTGGGTCTTAAATTTTGTTCTGTCCTCTTGTATCCATCTTTATGTAGCCTCTCTATTTATTTCTCATCCCTTGAATCATTTAAAATTTAAATTCCAAAAATTTAAATTTCAAATTCAAATTCCAAATTCGAATTTCAAATTTAAATTTCAAATTCAAATTTTAAACAATTTTAAATATCATGCGTAATATTATGTAATTTCAAAAATTTAAAATTTTAATTACATATTTTTAAACATGATTTAAAATTAAATCTCAAATTTAAAAATTAAAATTTTCTATTCTTCGACCACGAGGCCCGGAGGCCCGAAACTGCCGTGGGTAGCCCCCAGCCGCTGGGGGGGGCTGGCAGCCCACAGCCACAGGCTTGGTGCAGTCTAGCCGACTACAGGCAGTGCCTGCAGCCATGGGCTGCACACCCAGGTCATGGCTGGCCCTTGGGCGGGTCATGGCCAGCCCTTAGGTGGGCCACAACCACCCTTGGTTGCAGGCAAAGCCTGCGACCGTGGGTGGTCATGGACTAGACAGGGGCTGCCGCATCCCTATCCTGCCCGAGGGTAGGGGCTGTAGCCCCTCCAAAGCCAATGGCCTATCCAGAGGGGTCGTGCCTCGATTATCGTGTCATATTCTAATTTACCCATCAGGATTTCCAAAAATTAATTTGAATCCTAATTAAATTGAAATTTTCCACACATCAAAATTTCAACCTTTAAATTAAATTTAACTTTTGGGAAAAAATAAATTACGGTCTTCAAACTTCAATCTCCTCCAAGAATAATTACATAAAATTTCCTAAACCGTTTCTGGTGTACAAAAATTCTAATCATAATAATTCTAAGAGACAAAAAATTAAAATCCATGAGAAAATTACAGTGTTAATAAACTGCTCACATGGTTACATTAAAATTCTTAGATATAATTTTCTAAATTCTAAGGAACCATAACCGGCAATAAATAAGTATGCTTATAATAAATTAAAAAATTAAAATAACCACATACTACATATATAATACATGATAACAACATAAACGAATCCTAGAATGCCACTCTCTAAATATCAAATCCATACATAAATTAAAAGACTAATTAATTGTCTAATTTATGTACACGGCATAGTCATGAGATGGCTCTGATACCAATTGTAGAAAGTAAATCGATAAAAACGTATCAGCGTGACGCAGCAGAATAATAAAAAAAAATTTCAAGATCATTAAATATTTCATGATGCCATATACAATAAACCAACAACAATTTAAACTCATACCTCAAGGACGCCAATCTGCAGGAGGAGAATGATTAGAAGGTTTTAACTAACTAGCCTTCTCTACTATTCTTTAATTCTCGAATGGCTGAGTGTATGGGCACTCTGAACCTCGATCGGTAAGCTAGCACTGCTAGTCTTCTTTCGACCACCCAGATCTCTAAAGAACTTATTATCACGGTGAGTTGTGCAACAATAAGCCTGCTCACCCAAGAGTCTATGGTCTAAGATAACTGGAGTGGCAGGACCTCTATTTATAGACTTGCATGAGGTGATCCTCTGAATTCGAATTAGATTAAGATAAGATTTTCTCCCTTATCCACAATAAAAATCTGAACTTTTAAGCCTTATCCAACCAAAAAAGATTTCAGCCATTGTAGGGATTTTTCTTTCAAAATTCAAATAAGATTTTAACTTGAATTTTATCTCTTCATTCCCTCATAAAAACAGGATTCCCCTTTGTGCCAAAAACATAACTAGATTCGGTCATTAAAGTGTGAAGAGAATCAAAATCCAAATAGGATTTTCTAACTTGAATTTTATCTCATCCTTTTCCAAATAAAACCGAAAATCTCAAATAAAATCATGGCAACTTTATTTAGAGTTCGAATAATTTTGTACTCTATTATCCAAAACAAAATCTGAATTCAACCGGAGAGAATCTTGTCCACCATCCTAATCCTATGTCAACACCATCTATGTATAATCAATTAGCCAATAGCATACTCAAATCAATTTGCCAATCGTTAAGGAATTATGTGGAGTTAGTAGAGGGACCAATTGGACATATATAATCGGACTCCCATGAATCCATATGATCATCATTCTTTACCAAACAACTCAATCATATGATCACTAATTTCAGAGTCACACCACTATAAACCTGAAACTGAACTCCCAATTATATACCGTATTACGTAAGCCTGTGACAAGCTATCGTCCAATGACCTTGTCATGTATGCAGAACCCTCATATGATATCCATGATCAGCCTTAAGCCAAAGTCCATTTAATCCTACTGATTAGGCTATCTTAAAGTTCCATTATACTACGGAATAAAGAAAATGATTATTCACCATATGTGAATAAGAAGTCATCCGCCCAGCAGATGACCCAAGACCTTGTCCATTTTCACATTTAGTATAATGCCTTTAAGAGGATACCCTTAACTCCTCATTAGAGCTATGATTCCGATATCTATAAATAAACTCTTCATCGTATACAAGTCATGCAACCAACGAACTGGTCTATAAGCTTACTACCTCTGAGACATTTTAGCCATTGGAACATCAAAGTACACAAGTCATACATGAAGTAGTTCATTCACTCAAGATTAAGGTTACTGCACAATGAACGTCAAAAGCAGATTGATCCACTCATAGCGTACTACGTAGATCAATCATGTTTTAGTCCCAATCTAATATGTCACCACCAAGCAACATATCTATATCTCTACTTGGAAGTCTATGCTCCAGACAGTCAAGATAAACAACATAATAGTTTTAACATGAGTTAGATGCTCGATCTAACCCTATAGACTACAGACCTTAGTTTAGACCGCTTACTTTAGAACTTTGTCTTCTCGCATATAAAAGTCCATTGCATGCAATGTTCTAACAGTTTTAACACAAACAGTCAGTGAGCCATATTTGCTTACATTTACTTTAACATGTAAATAGAATAAGGACAAACAGTAATGTAATGAATAACATCTATATATAATTTTATTATCCAGTTCAAAATAAATACATCAAAATGTCTCTAATGCTTAGGGCATTTCCTAACAAGAAGCCAGTCCAGACGACCATTTCTTGACACAGAACTAACGAGCTAGTCATCAGTATGCTCAGACTGGTTATTTGAGCACGACAGTGAAATTTTGCCTGATAAATATACAGTATCGAGAATATGGTCGACGTGAAGTTTTCTTGATATAAAACTGATATATTTATAGTCAACATACTCAATTTAGTCAATTGAGCACAGAACATGAAATTTTATCTGAGAGATATGCAGCATCGGTAAAGGGGTCAAGACGACCTTTCTTAGCTCGAAACTGATATATTTAGACTCAAAACGCTCAAACTGGTTAGTTGAGCACCAAAGGTGATTTCCTAGTCGGGATCACACAGATACAAAAAAAATGGTCTAGATGACCTTAAATGGACGTAAAACTAATAAATTTGAAATCAATACATTCAAATTAATTAGGATAGACTATGTTTGAAATTTCGTACGTAAAAGTCTCATTATGCGTGCACAATGTCAACACAGTGTAAGATACAACTACAGTACCATAAATGAATAGTAAATAGGCACAAAATGGGCTCATAGGTACTACAACCTAATCTGAAATAATCAGAATAAGAATCGGATCAAGAAAATCTAATTTTCGGTCAAGGTTTAAAATACTGTCAAAAAAAGACCGAATACCGTCGGAGGAAATTAGATTGCTAAGAGAAGCTTTTGCAAATGGATTTTTCCCCTCAAAATCTGTGTGTAAGCAGCCCCAAACACAGCCTTAGAAACATGGAAAAGTTTCCCTTAAAACAAGGAAACATGTCTATGACACATTGAATAAAAAATGCAAAAGTGATGGACAAGCCACTATAGACTTTTGCAAGGCATTTAATGCATTTTTGGCTCCTTCTCACCCTAGCCCCCATCGGTTTTTATGGGCTACAATAGCAAAAATGTTGCCCCCCTTAAGCTTAGTTAATTTGGTTTAATTGAGGTTGTTTAGGTTAATTACACCTTGCTTAAGTTGGCCTATAAATAGGGGTGTATGGTCTTTGGCACCATTTTCCCTCTTTGCACACCAAAACACCAAAGCCTTCCCCTCTTCATTTCTCACCTACAGCCGACCCTTCTTTCAGCCAAAAACCAACCATTTCCTCAGCCAAAAACTCAGCCAAAGTTCACTAAAAATTAGCTATACTCTAGCTTGTGTTGGAGCCATTTTTTCAAGACATTTTAAGACCCCTTTGAGGTAAGTTGCTATGACATTTTACTTGTGGTTTTAGTTGGTCTTTTGGCTTGGCTAACCAAATAGATTTTTTGTGTTCTTTCTAGCCCAAGCCTACCTTTTCTCATCCTTGGTCCACATGGATTTTTTTTGGTCACCAATCTTGGTTCGGTTGTGCTTGTTTCAAAGCACACTAAGGTAAAACCCGAAAAACCTCTCTTTTGTAGTTTAGTTCTTTTTAAGTTTTGAGATCAAGAAAATTTATTGTGTATTTTAAGCAATGGGCTATAATAAGTTTATTTTGAGCCCTTAGCATGTTGTATTTATATTTTTGCACTTGTATGGTTGTGATTTAAGTTTTTGTGGATAGGTGATTTTATATACGTTTTAGGGTTTGGCTGGAAACCAAACCTGTCCCTAAATTTAGCCACGGTTTTTCAGATTTTTAAGTATGATACAGATAGATTTTGAGATTTTGTCAAATATGAAAGTTTCAGAAAATTTTGTTACGGTCATTTTTACATAAATAGCCTTTGTCAAAAATGATAACAAGATAGGCTTTCAAAGTAGTTTATAACCGGAGGTCAAAAATTAGGACTGATTCCTGGGAGTAGGGAACAGTCTCGGAATTTTATAAAAATGAGCAATTTAGAATCCGAACCGGATCTCGGACTCAATACAAAAGTTTTCGATCTCGTTGAAACCTAAAAGATGGCATATGTGAGTTTTGAAAATTCAGCTGTTTAAGGCCCTAAACGGAGCAGTTTTTCTGAAAATATAAAACTAGTAATTTTCAAAAAACGGGCATAGTTCTGGCCACAGGTTTGTAAGGTTTAGGACCCGTTAGAGTTTGAATCAAGCTCCGAGGTAAACACGGAAGTTGTTCATCTTGTCGAGGACTAAAAATATTGTGTTCGCTAAATTTGCTAATTTGATTGTTTCGAATAAGTTATAAATAGTTTTCAGAAAATGGTTCAAGAACCACCTTTGCACATGAACACCAAAATATGTTCTTTTTAAACAAGAAAATTGTTTTAAGAAAAACACCATTACCTTCTAATGGGGTGCAAGGGGAATTGCATTCAAAATCCTAAGAAAAGGAATTTCCTAAAAACAAAGGACGTTTTCAGTAATAAGTTTAAATCGATAGAAGTAGCCTGGTAGGCTACATAGTCCATATACAAGGTATCCGACTAGATAACTAGCACGACTAGTTAGATAGCTCATACGCGAGGTAACCAGTTAGTTGACTAGTCGGTTAACTAGTCAAAAACAATGGACGAGAGAGAGACCTTAATTAATTTGTCAAGTAGACAAATTTATCAATCACAATTAGAAGTTAGATACCGAACTCTCAAAAGGAGAGCAGTTTGGTACCGATAAGTATCGATACCACACAACGATATATTTATTAGTCACTAACGACTATATTGACCTAAGAATGGAATTTAATAGAAATACATTATAATTACAGGAAGAGACCCGTAAATTGACAAGGGCAAGAGTACAAACTGTCTGCGGATAGGTAAGTACAACTCTACCTATAGCATGAGCAAAAATGAGTTTAAAGTGCTATTTTTACTATGTTAAGTATGCAAATCATGTACAGTTGTCGCATAGCATGATAGAAATGCTTATAATTTCATAATCGCGTAGATTATTTAACAGTACAAGTTAGATGTCATACATCTCTATGGCGTAAGATTAGTGGATAGCCTAGTAGAGCATATGGCATGATCAGATTCAGAATCGAGTAAATAAAATAAAGATGTCAGTATAATGGGCCAAAGCCCACAGAATATAACGAGTACAAGGCCTATAAAGTAAAACGGGCCAAGGCCCATAAAATATATCCATAACGGGCCAAGGCTCATAGTCACGGTTAATTCGATGATCCGCACATAGTGGTACTGACACCAGGGCCCTTTAGATAAGAAAAGATAATGAATAATGAAGTATAAAATGAGCATAATCTATTCATACATTGTTCACGATATGCCCTAGCTATAGTTACAGTATGCTTCTAGTTATAGTGTTGTTATGCAATCAGTTATATGAGATGTTTCAGTTATGCATTCAGTTATGTAAAAAGTTTCAGTGCATAGTACATGTTGTGTGTACATAGCCTGCTTATATGTTTTAAGTATGCTTTATGTTTCAAACATGTTTTGCGGATAGAACGTTGTACTTGCTTAGCGTAAAGCTCACACTGTGTGTTCATGCTGTAGGTAATCGACGTATGGCCTAGATTTCGATAGACGGTGACGGCGGCAGAGCCGGATGTGAGGGTGAGGTTGTGGATACCACCACCAGTGCTAATTTTCGCTCAGTATTAAGCAGTTATTTTATTTTGAGAACTGATTTATATTTAGTAGTAACCAGTTTAATAAATTCATGAGTATGTATATATGTCTGAACCTTAGTTGTTTTTAAACCTTTAGGTATATGTAAAGTATATATATGTATGTACGTAAATAGTAAAACATATGTATGTAAAAGAAAGAAAGAAAAAAAAAAGAATCCCTAAAATTATAGTATTAAAGTAAGTAAGTTTGAGTAATAGTTTTCAAAAGAGTTAAGTAACAGTAGTTTTCAAGTGACGTTCCGGGGCTCCCAGGTCTCGGAGCACCACACTTGGCTCGTTATATATTATGAGCCTTGGCTCGTTATACTTTATGGGCCTTGGCCCGTTATACTGACACCCTTATTTTTATTTGCCCAATTCTTGAGATCATGAGTTACTATCATTATGCCATAAGCTCTACTAGGCTATATATTAATCATGCATGATAGGGATATAAAGGCATCTAACTCATGCTATTCAATAATTTATGCGATTATGAAACATCTTATATCCTGTTATGTAACAATCATTCACAATTAACATATATATCACAGTGTAAAACAACAGTTTCAAACTCATTTTATTCATGCTGCAGGCAGAGTTGTACTTACCTGATCTACAAGTAGTTTGTACCTTGCCTCGTCAAATTACAAGTTTCTACCTGTAACCATAATGCATTTTATTAATTATTCGCTCTCAGGTCACTACTATCGTTAGTGACTAATAAAATTCTTTCGTTATATGATACCGATCCCTATCGATACTAAACTGCTCTCTTTCAAGAGTTCGATAACTATCTTCTAATCGTTGTTAATTAATTTATTTACTCAATAAATTAATTGATGTCTCTCTCTCTCTTTCTATCTCGGTTTTGATTGGTTAACCAACTAGTCAACTAACCGGTTACTTGCATATTGATTTTACAGCCAATCGGGCTACCTCTACTGATTTTAAAAATCATTATAAAAAATGTCCTACATATTGTGAAATAACTTTCTTTAAGATTTAAACACAATCCCTTTTTTCACCCTGTTGGAAGGTGAAGGTGTGTACTTAAAATCATTTTCTTATTCAAAGAACACATTTTGGAATTCACTTGAAAAGTGGTTTTTGAACCCTTTTTTGAAAAATTGTATAGAACTTACTTAAAACGATTGAGTTTGTGAAATCGACGAACATGATATTTTTAGTCCTCGACGAGTTGAACAACTTTCGTGTTCAACTCAGAGCTTGATTCAAAATTTATCAGGTCCTAAACACTACAAACCCGTGGTTGTCCCAGTTTTAGAAAATTTCCAGTTTTTCAGTTAATTAAAAATCACTTTGTTTGGGGTCCTAAACGGTCGAATTTTTGAAACTTACATAGGTTATCTTTTAGTTTTCGACGTGATCTACATTTTTCATGTTGAACCTGAGACCCGGTTTGGATTCTAAATTACCCGTTTTTAGAAAAACCTGAGACTGTTCCTTGTTCCAAGTTTCCAGTCCCAGTTTTGACCTCCAGTCAGAAATCGTCCCGAAAACCTATCTTTATATCATTTTTTGCCAAAGGCTATGCAAAAATGTCCTTAATAAATTTCCTAGAACTTCTGTGTTTTGCAAAAACCAAAATCTATCCATAACATACTCAAAACTTAACAAAACCATGGCTAAAAATCTAGGACAATTTGTTTTCCAATCAAACCCTAAAACGTCAATGGCATCCACAAACTATAAAAACTTAAACTGCAACCACACAACCGCTTAAACACAAAAATACAATGCTCAAGACTCAAAATAAACTTATTACAACCCATTGCTCAAAATACATAGTAAATCTCCTTGATATCGAAACTTAATAAAGGACAAAAACCTCAAAGGGATGGGTTCTAGAGTTTTTATCATAGCGTGCTTTGAAACTAGCACAAACAGAACAAAACTTATGATCAAAAATTTGTGTGAATCAAGGGTGAACAAGAGGTCGACTTGGGCTAAGAAAAACATAGAAATTTCCTTGGTTCACAAAGCTAAATAAACAACCAAAACTACAAAGAAAAGGTTCCAACACTTTTACCTTAAGTGACCTTGAAGGATGGCTCCAACCAAGCAACAAACTAAGCAATTTTGGGCTGACTTTTGGCGAGTTTTTTAGTGAGTTGTAGCACTACGTAGGAGTCGGTTGGCAAAGGAAAAAGAAGAAGATGGTTTGGTGTTTTAGTATGCAAAAGAAAGAAAATGGTGCAAAAGATCATGCACACATATTTATAGGCTAACCTTAAGCAAGATTTAATCACCCTAAACAACCTTGATTAAGCCAAACTTAACTAAACTTGGGAGACAAATTTTGTGCTGCTGCACCCCTCTAAAAACCGATGGGAACATAGGAGAAAAGGAGCCCAAAAATGCATTTAATGTATTGGTAAAGTCTATAGTGTTTGTCTCCACCTTTTAAATTTTTTAATCAAAAGCAACAAGGCATGTTTCCTTATTTTGTAGGAAACTTTTCCATATTGTCTCCTAGGGCTGTGTTTGGCTGCCCACAAATATGGTTTTTGAGGGAAGAATTTCATCTACAAGAACTTCTCTTAGCAGTCTAATTTCCTCTAACGATGTTCGGCCCTTTTTCAGCTGTGTTTTAAACCTTGACCGAAAATGGATTTTCTTGATCTGATTCTTATTCTATTCATTTCTGGATAGGTTGTAGTACCTATGAGCCCACTTTGAGTCTATTATTATTCATCTACAGTACTATGGTTATATCTTAAACTGTGCTGATATTGCGCACGCAGAGTATAACTTTTTCGTGTAAAATTTCAGACACAGGCTATTCTGACTAATTTGGATGTGCTGATTCCGAATTTATCAGTTTTACATCCATCTAAGGTCGTCTGGATCAGTTTCTGGATATCTGTGACTCCTACCTGGAAATCACCTTTTGTGCTCAACTAACTCGTTTGAGCGTTCTAACTCTAAATATATTAGTTTCGGGTTGAGAAAATGTCGTCTCGACCCCTTTTCCGATACTGCACATGTCTCATGCATGACTTTGCATTTTGTGTCCAATTGACTAAATTGAGCATGTTGATTATAAATATATCAGTTTGGTGTCAAGAAAACGTCAACTCAACCATTTTCTTGATACTGTATATTTATCATTCAAAATTTTACTATTGTGCTCATATAACTAGTTTGAGTGTACTGATAACTAGCTCATCAGTTCTGTGTCAAGAAATGGTTTTCTTGATTAATTTCTTGATACTGTGCGCCACTCGTGCGCACTCACACGTAATAAGGTGAACCGATTTCACTTTCGATTGTCCCTTTCACTGTATGAATAGAAATTAAACGTTTCTTAACTCGTTTAATTCATTCAAACTGAAAAATTATACTATACTCATAGACTTGATCTCTTATTACATAAAAGTTATGTCCCGTGAACAGGGTAGTTATTATACTAAATGACATTTATTTAAATTGAAGAGGTTTTATTTTCCTTAATCCTTTCTTTTAAGAAAAAAGTTACTATTGTGAAGGAACAACCCATAAGTTGTTATATAACACATTCATGGTTGTTCTTCCAATTTTTATGGTTGTTCTTCGTATTCGTATATAGTTATTCAAATTCATAACATTTGGACTCTTAACACTAATAATGTCATGAAATAATCAACTTTTTGCACAAGTTTTTGTAATAGTGTAAGAACAAATAACTTAGCCATATACACTAGTGAGACACTAGTAATGGTGTTAAGGTGATTTTAATTATAGGACAATGTGTATAATTGTCTGTTATATGAAATAAAACTATAATAAATGATACTTGATTAATTTGATGAGGTTTTATTTTTACTAATTCTATATTTTTTGTTAAAAAAGTGATAATAGTGTACTAACAACTAGTTGGTTGTTTTGTAAATTTTCATGGTCGTTTTTCTTTTTTAATTATTGTTTTTGGTTTTTTAAACCAAATCTTACATGAAGAAAGTCCCTCACATAATTAATTTTATGTTTCACTTGTGAAAAAAGACTAATGTCAACATTTAAAAGGAACAACCCCTTTGGTTGTCCTATCACACATTCATGGTTGTTCTTCCAAATTTTATGGTTGTTCTTCATGTTTGCATGAAGTTGTTCAAATTCATAATATTTTGGACTCCTAACACTAATATTGTCATGAAATGACCAATTTTAACTCAATTTTTTGTAATGGTGTAAGAACAAGTAATTTAGCCATCTATAACAGTGATATATTAGTAGTAGTGTTAAGGGGATTTTAATTACAAGACAATATGTATGATTGTCTATTATATAAAATAAACCTATGCCAAATGTCACTAAATTAATTTGATGAGGTTTTATTTTCACTAATTCTATCTTTTTGATTAAAAAAATGAAAAAAAAAATGACTATTGTGCAGGAGAGACCAATTGTTTTTTGTAAATTTTCATGGTCGTTCTTCTTCTTTAATAGCCATTCTTGGGTTTTTTAGACAAATAATATATGAAGAAAAACCATCACGTGGCTAATTTAATGTTTTCTTTTATATATATATATTTAAAAGACTACTATGAAGGAACAATCAATTGATTGTTCTGTAGGAATAAAATCGGTAAAAACACATCAGAGCGGCGCAACAATAAATTAACAACAATAAAACTCATACCTTAAGAAGACGCCAACTGTAGGAGGAGAATGACTGCAGGGCTTCAACCAACTAGCCTTCTCTACTATTCTTCAATTCCCGGATGGTAGAGCGTGTGGGCACTCGATTCCTCGACCGGTATGCTAGCACTGCTAGTCTTCTTCCGACCACCTAGATCTCTAAAGAACTTATTGTCACGGTGAGTTGTGCAACAATAAGCCTGCTCACCTGAGAGTCTGTGGTTTGAGAGAATTGGAGTGGTAGGACCTCTATTTATAAACTTGTATGAGGTGATCCTCTAAATTCGAATTGGATTAGGAGAAGATTTTCTCCCTTATCCACTCACAAAAATCTGAAAATTCTAGGCCTTATCCAACCAAAAAGAATTCGGCCACTTAAAGGATTTTTCTTTCAAAATTCAAACAGGATTTTAACTTAAATTTTATCTACTTATTCCCTCATAAAAACTGATTCCCCTTTGCGCCAAAATCATGACTAGATTCGGTCATTAAAGTGTGAGGAGAATCAGAATTCAAATAAGATTTTCTAACTTGAATTTAATCTCACCCTTATCCATTAAAACCGAAAATCTCCCTTGAGTTTATCCTCAAAATTTTCTGCCAAACTAGGGAGGAGAGAATCCAAATTCAACTGGGATTAAAACTTGAATTTTTCCCTGCATCCTTATCCAAAAAATCTGAAAATTTCTAGGAGGATATTCCTCAACTAATTTTGGTTTTCCTTGATGGATTAGGACTCTCAATTCAAGTAGGATTCAAATAAGATTTTCCTCTCCATAATCAACTCAAATTTGAATTCTAACTCTATGGAATTATTCATAAAAAATTCAAATTTCACTTGGATTGTGATTCAAATTTTGAATTTCAAATTTCAAAGTTCAAATTTCAAAATTCAAACTTCAAATTCAAATTTCGAATTTCAAATTTCAAAATTCAAAATTCAAATTTCAAACTCTACAAAAAAGTTGTATTTCAAATTTTGTTCTCATGGATAATTTTCTACAACTCCAATCCAATCTCAAATAAAATCATGGAAACTTTATTTGGAGTTTGAATAATTGTGTACTCTATTATCCAAAACAAAATATGAATTCAATCAGAGAGAATCTTGTCCACTATCCTAATCCTATGTCAACACTATCCATGCATAATCAACCAGCCAATAAGCATACACAAATCAATTTGTCAAATGTTAAGGAATTATGTGGAGCTAGTAGAGGGACCAATTGGACATATATAATTGGGCTCCCGTAAATGTTAGGAAATGCCCTAAGTATTAGAGACATTTTGATGTATTTATTTTGAACTGGATAATAAAATTATATATAGAGGTTATTCATTACATTGCTATCTGTCCTCGTTTTATTTACATGTTAAAGTAAATGTAAGCAAATATGGCTCCCTGACTGCTTGTGTTAAACTATTAGAACGTTGCATGCAATGGACTTTTGTATGCGAGAAGATAATGTTTTAAAGTTAGCAGTCTAAACTATGGTCTGTAGTCTATGGGGTTAGACCGAGTATCTAACCCATGTTAAGACTATTATGTTGTCTAAAGCCTTGGAGAGGACAGTTTGTCTTAACTGTCTGGAGCTGGACTCTCAAGTAGAGACATAGATATATTGCTTGGTGGTGACATATTAGACCGGGGCTAAAGCATGATTAATCTATGAAGTTCATTTTGAGTGGATCGATATGCTTTTGATGTTCATTGTGCAGTAACCTTAATCCTGAGTAAAAGGACAGCTTCATGTATATGACTTGTATACTTTGATGTTTCAATGGCTAAAGCGTCTCAGAGGTAGTAAGCTTATAGACCGGTTCGTTGGGTGCATGACTTGTATACGATGAAGGGTTCGTTTACAGATATCGGAATCATAGCTCTAATGAGGAGTTAAGGGTATCCTCTTAAAGGCATTATACTGAATGTGAAAATGGACAAGGTCTTGGGTCGTCTGCTGGGCGGATGACTTCTTATTCACATATGGTGAATAATCATTTTCTTTATTCGGTAGTATAATGGAACTTTAAGATAGCCTAATCAGTAGGATTAAACGGACTTTGACCTAAGATTGATCATAGATATCATATGAGGGTTCTGCATACATGACAAGGTCATTGGACGATAGCTTGTCACAGGCTTACGTAATACGGTATATAATTGGAAGTTCAGTTTCAGGTTTATAGTGGTGTGACTCTGAAATTAGTGATCATATGATTGAGTTGTTCGTTAAAGAATGATGATCATATGGATTTGCGGGAGCCCGATTATATATGTCCAATTAGGCCCTCTACTAGCTCCACATAATTCTTTAACATTTGGCAAAATTGATCTGTGTATGCTATTGGCTAGTTTATTATGCATGGATGGTATTGACATAGGATTAGGATGGTAGACAAGATTCTCTCTGGTTGGATTCAGATTTTGTTTTGGATAATAGAGTACACAATTATTCGAACTCCAAATAAAGTTGCCATGATTTTATTTGAGATTGGATTGGAGTTGTAGAAAATTATCCATGAGAACAAGAATTTGAAATACAACTATTTTGTGGATTTTGAAATTTGAAATTTGAATTTTGAAATTTGAAATTTGAAATTCGAATTTGAAATTCAAATTTGAAATTTGAAATTCAAACTTTTAATCACAGTCCAAGTGGGATTCAAATTTGTTATAGTAAATCCACAAGGAATGAAATTCGAATTTGAGTTGGATATGGAGAGGAAAATCTTGTTAGAATCTTACTTGAATTTTGAATCCAAATCCTAACCAAATATGGACGAAAATTTTGAGGATTATCCTCAATGAATTTTCGGATTTTTGTGGATAAGGTTCAAGGAAAAATTCAAGTTTCAATCCCAATTGAATTTGGATTCTCTCCTCCCTGATAATGGTCGAATTTTTTGAGTAAATCTCCTAAGAGATTTTCGGTTATTTTGGATAAGGATGAGATAAGATTCAAGCTTGAAAATACTAGTGGAATTTTGATTCTTCCTTATCCAAAAGTGGCTGAAATCTTGGTGGAGATTTCTCCTTTGAATTTTCAGATTTTTTGGTTGAAAAAGGGAGATAAAATTCTAGTTAAAATCTTATTTTAGATTTGGATTGGAATTATCCTAAAGTGGCCGAATTTATTGTTGGATTTTCCCCTTGGAAAATTCAGATTTTGTGCTTGTGAATAAGGGAGAATATCTTCTCCTAATCTAATTCGAATTCAGAGAATCACCTCATGCAGGTCTATAAATAGAGGTCCTACCACTCCAGTTCTCTCAGACCACAGACTCTCAAATGAGCAGGTTTATTATTGCATAACTCACCGTGACAATAAGTTCTTTAGAGATCTGGGTGGTCGGAAGAAGACTAGCAGTGCTAGCATACCGATCGAGGTTCAGAGTGCCCACACACTCAGTCATTCGGGAATTAGAGAATAGTAAAGAAGGCTAGTTGGTTGAAGTCCTCCGGTCATTCTCCTCCTGCAAGATTGACGTCCTTGAGGTATGAGTTTTAATTGTTGTTGGTTTATTGTATATGGCATCATGAGATATTTAACGATCTGAAAAATTTTTATTGTTCCTCTGCGCCACTCTGATACGTTTTTATCGATTTATTTGCTTACAGTGAATCCATATGATCATCATTCTTTACCGAACAACTCAATCATATGATCACTAATTTCAGAGTCACACCACTATAAACCTGAAACTGAACTCCCAATTATATACCGTATTACGAAAGCCTGTGACAAACTAATGTCCAATGACCTTGTCATGTATGTAAAACCCTCATATGATATCCATGATCAGCCTTAGGTCAAAGTTTGTTCAATCCTGCTGATCAGGCTATCTTAAAGTTTCATTATACTACCGAATAAAAAAATGATTATTTACCATATGTGAATAAGAAGTCATCTGCCCAGCAGACGACCCAAGACCTTATCCATTTTCATATCTAGTATAATGCCTTTAAGAGGATACCTTTAACTCTTTAGAGCTATGATTCCGATATCTGTAAATAAACTCTTCATCGTATACAAGTCATGCACCCAACGAACCGGTCTATAAGCTTATTACCTCTGAGACGCTTTAGCCATTGGAATGTCAAAGTACACAAGTCATATACATGAAGTAGTTCATTTACTCAGGATTAAAGTTATTGCATAATGAACGTCAAAAGCATATTTGATCCACTCATAGCCGACTACGTAGATCAATCACACTTTAGTTCTGGTCTAATAAGTCACCACCAAGCAACATATCTATATTTCTACTTGGGAGTTAATGCTCTGGACAGTCAAGACAAATCGTCCCTACCATGGCTTTAGACAACATAATAGTCTTAACATGAGTTAGATACTCGATTTAAACCCATAGACTACAGACCTTAGTTTAGACCGCATACTTTAGAATATTGTCTTCTTGCATACAAAAATCCATTGCATGCAACGTTCTAACAGTTTTAACACAAACAGTCAGTGAGCCATATTTGCTTACATTTACTTTAACATGTAAATAGAATAAAGACAAATAATAATGTAATGAATAACCTCTATATTATAATTTTATTATCTAGTTCAAAATAAATACATAAAATGTCTTTAATGCTTAAGGCATTTCCTAACATGTTCTGTAAAATTTTTTGGTCATTCTTTCTTTTTTGTGATTCTTCCTAGCCTTTTCAACATGTTTTGGATGGAATGATAGCCTTCCATAACCCGTTACAGTTGTTCTTATTATTTTTTGCAATCATTCTAATTATATGTGTCATTTTCATAAACAAAAATAACAACCAAGTTACACAAATCCCATTAAAAATCAAAATAGAAAACCAATGTTGTTTTTGCATATGTAAACAAATAACCAGACTCTAACCTAATAGCACAAATATATTAACACATAAAAATCCTATAAGATGATCAAATTATAAATAGAATTAAATTTCATGGTCATTCAAAGTGTTTTTGTAGGCTTAGAAGCATATGGTCCTTTTTAGGAGCATCAGGTCTCAAGTGCTAAACCTTTTTTGGGCACTGTACCACATAAGGTAAGAGTAAGGCTCGTACTCTCTTCTTTTGCCTCTCCAGTTGGTCCTTATGGTTTTCCACATAGGCATCAGCTTCCGATTACTAACTACCTCGGCATCTTTATGTTTGCCACTATCTCTTACTTGTTCATTTTATGTGGAATGTTGTTGACTTTCGAAATTATGGAGACAATTTTAAAAGCTCTGATGTTGGGACCTTCTTAGAAACCTCTACCTCATCAACTTCCTCGTCACTTGAACTTGATAAATTTTCATTTATATCTTGAAACATACAAACATATGTCATTCAGAATAAAATAACAAAATTAAAATGAGAAACTATTGCAAAATACTTGTAAATTAAAACTCATTGATAATATAAATAACTCATTATTTCATTACCTAAACGAGCTCCTTATCACTTGATTCTTCTAATTCTTGAACATATAATAATTGATGTATATATCATAATATTGTGATAGTGATATTTGTTTTTGTGTGTTTATATGTAAGAATAAAACAAAAACAAACCAAAAAAGAGACCCAAAATCATTATTTTATTGGAATGACCAAACGATCTTTTGGTTGTTTGAAAACTATATGCAGTTGTTCCTATTTTTTCAATTGATCAAGTATGCACCTATAATTTTTCAACAAAAAAAAAGGACACATCAAAAGGTGATAAACAAACAAAATCATTATTTCAGCGGAACAACTACTTTTTATGGTTACTCATATTTTTTAGTGATTGTTTTGAGTAACAAGAGAAAAAAGAATTACTGTTGCAAGATCAAAATCCCTATTATCACAAATTCCTAACAGCAATTTACTCTCTAAAATGTTTGAATTATGATTGTTCCTCCTTTTTTAGTGGTCATTTCGAGTAATAAGGGATAATGGATCACTATTACATAATCAAAATCTATACAATTACAAAATCTTAATAGTTATTTACTCTCCAAAATCTACCAATCCATTATTCAAACATTGAAATAATTTCACTAAAAAAAAGGACATTTAAAAAGACCTGAAAATTTGAAAAACTCTTAGTTGTTCAATGTTTTCATCAGATGCTAAAACAAGAGGCGATGACGGCAACGACAAAAGAGGTAGCGATGGCTGCAATATTTTCGATTCAAACTTCAACTCCAAGATCTCGTGTTGCTTTAGTGGGCTTTTGATGGAAGAAGAAGGGCAAAAAGAAGAGGTCAAAGAAGAGGAGGAAGAGGAACAAAGATGGAGAAGAGGTCGAAGAAGAGGGATGGTGAAGAAGGAGTAGCCTTTTTTTTTTTGAAATTAAATTTTAAATATTATTATTAATTAAATATTTGTTAATTATATTATTTAGGTAGTTACATAAATAATTTTATATTTAATTTTGTTAAAAAGAAAAAGATTCACCATTCTTAATTTAAAAAAAATATTAAATTAAAAAAATAAAAAAGAAATAGAAAAATTATTTTTTTAATATTTATTTAAATCACGAGTTTAAATTAAAAAATTTAAATTTGATTAAATTATGAAACGAATCTTTTATCTAGTATTCAAATTTGAGTTAAAGAATTTTATTTCAAACTAAAAGTATATGAAAATTAAAATTGAATTTAAATTTATATTAAAAATTATATTTTTTTTAATTTTTTATATGATTAATATGAATTTTTTTATTAAAAAATTATAAATAATATTTTTCAATTTAAAATTCTGTATAATACAAGGGAAAAAAAAATTCAAGCATTAATAAATAAATAGTTCAAATTTAATTTGTTGGGACGGAATCCGTGACAAAAAAAAACCCCTAATTTCACTTTCTTATTAAGGGGACGTTTGGTAAACGTATTACATTTTAATTGTATTTGAATTAAATTTGTTTTTTAAATGTTGTATTTGGTTGAAAAGTATTAGTTTTATATTTGAATAAAATGTGTGTTTGGATGAAAAGTATTTTAGAATTAAAAAGTTAATATGATTGGTAAAAATAGAGATAAATAATAAAATTAAAAAATTAATATGATTATTTTAAAAATATTTTGAATAATAATTATTTTCATAACACTGTTATAAAATTTATATTTGGTGTAAAATTATATTGTATTTAAATAAAATTAAAATTTAATATTTACTCCAAACGCCCCATTTTGGCAAATGCTTCAACGAGAGTGAAAGAGGATAGAGAGAGAAAGGGGGAGAGAGGGAGTCGTATTGTCGAACGATAATGGTGGGAGGTGGTGCTGCTTCAACGAAGAAGAAGAGGAAGGTTGGAGAAGATGGCGATGGATCAGCCAACCCAGAGGCCACAGAGCGTAAAAGGCTTAAAACCCTTGCCTTCTCCAACAACATCCTCTCCCAAACCCCAGCGAAACCTTTGTCACCTTTCGCCCCTTCGAACATGGTGGCCAAACACCACGGCAAGGACATCGTCAAGAAGTCTCATCGCAAGAACAAGTTCCTCTTCTCCTTCCCTGGCCTTCTCGCACCCGTTGGCAGCGGCGGCGGCGGCAAGATCGGCGAGCTCAAGGATTTGGGAACTAAGAGCCCCGTTCTCTACCTCGATTTTCCTCTGGTTTCTTTCAATTTATTTATTTTATTTGTTTATTTCTTTTCCTTATTATGCTTATTTGCTTGGAAAATGCGAGAAAATACGAGAAAATCTACTCTTTTATTTTTATTTATTTTTTTTCCAGGGTCGGATGAAGCTGTTTGGGACTATTGTGTATCCTAAGAACAGATATTTGACTCTTCAGCTCCCTAGAGGTGGAAAGAGTGTCACCTGTGAGGATTATTTTGATAATGTGGTTTGTTTCCCTCTTTTATTCTTTGATAATGCGCTAAAATAGTCTTATCTAATTAGTGGAAATGCAAATGTGTTGTCGATATTGTGCTATGTGGAGTAGGTTTGTAGAATCAATGGAGTAATTGTTGACAATCTTATCCACATTTCCATTTTCGATACAGATCTAGAGCTTTCTTGAATGTCTGCTGCAACTGAACTTATTGATGTTTTACAACTTATATCCGCAACTTACCCTGAATTTTAAAATATATTGTAATTGTGGTCCAATAGCTAATGGACGTTGCCTAATGAATGGAATGTCCCAGATTTTTTCACAAAATGCGATGAAAAATTCTCATTGGTGGGTAAGTGGCCTCTTGAACTTTGTAATTTTGACATTTGGGATCCTAGTTGCCTTCATTAAATTGACATAAGCCATCAATTCGACTGCATTTCCAAGAGTTGTTGAAGTTATGGTCCTAAATTCCAAAATCTAAAGTTTGGGGTCTGACTTGTAAATGACAAAAATATTCAAGGCGCATTGTTTCAAATTACCCTTTTAATATCACCAGCATTGACATCTGTAATCCAATACATTTCCATGATAAAAATCTTCACTTTATTTAAGTCGAAACTGAGATTTTATTGTTTGCATAAAACTACTGATGATTACATGGATTATTAATTCCATTTTAGCAAATATTTGTAGACATAGTTGGAAGAGTTTGTTTGGGGAAAAATGTGATTGTTGTCTATTGCTCCTTGGATACTTTGCAAAATAACTAGGTAGAAGATTATTTTTGTTGGTCTATGCTTGTAAAAGTCTCTCTCTCCCTCTCTCTCTGAGTAACTTCGGGGTGAGAGATTCATATTCAACACCTTATGATGGGGTCATACATGGAATTATTGTTCAGCCATGCCTGAAATAGCCCTATAAAAGTTTTCATGTTTTATGGGAATCCAAGATGCATATTCTTATACTTCTTATCAATCTAGAATGAATGATTTTTCCTTTTCCCAGTTAAGCTTGCTTAGTCTATATTCGCAATGTGACTGCTAATTCTCTGTTTTTAGATATCTCTAAGGTCTCTTGTACTAGAAGAAACACCATCTTAGCCTTGTACCTCTCATAATATTTTTCTTTTTCAGTTGGCAGTTGTAGTAATGAGCCAAAATAATGTCATAACTTATTGCTGATTTTTTCAAAATCCTCTAGTATTTTGAAATACAAATAGAACAAGTTGAAGAGAAAGGAAACAAATAGCAAGAGTATTCCATCTCATTTCAAACTATTTTATTATCTAAGTTTATCTGATATATTGATTGTATCTAGTAAGATTATTGTTGTTAAGTTATATTGGGCATTTTACACTAATAGATGAAGACACCATTACTCATAGCTTGGGAAAGATTGAGGAGATGAGGGAAGTATTATTCTGTTTAAGTTTTCCTATAATTTGAATGGTTGATTATGGATGTATTTTCTTAGGAATATTCTTGTTATTTAGGATCTTAAAGTTTAGGAAGTTACTCTTATTTGAATGTTTCCTTTTTTAGTCTTTGGAGACTTGCCTATATAAGGCAGCCCTATGTATCTGAAATTATTATCTAGAAAAATAAAAAGGTTTTGCAGTGTTTTTTCCTCGGTCTGTTTGTGTACATGGTATTAGAGCCTGCCCAAACATTGGGTTGTAGAGAACAATGTACAAGAAGGCTTTGATTGGAGCAAGCAGAGGTGATGTTTCTGAGAATGCCTCGAGTGTCTCTCAGACAGCCTCTACAATTGTTCCTGCTGCTATTCCTAAAGATACGATTCATTCCTCCCTACAAATTACCACTCAAAAAATTAAATGGAAAAAATTTTCTCAAGTGGTCTCAATCTGTACTGATGGTGATCAGAGGAAAAGGGAAATTATGATATCTAGACGGTTCAATTGCCATGCCAAAAATTGATGATCCAGGTTGGCAAATTGGGAGGCTCAAAACTCTATTGTGATGGCGTGGCTAATCCATTCAATGGAAGACAACATTGTAGACAGGTAAATCCTATTTCCTACGGCGAAAAAGATTTGGGATGCAGTCAATATTGCCTATTCGGATTTGGAGAATACATCTCAGATGCTCAAATTAAGAAATAGGAGTGGGGATCTGAGGCAGGTGGAGAACAACGTTACTCAGTATTATCATGAGTTAACGAAGTTATGGCAAAAACTGGACTTATTCAAATTGTCTGCTTGGAAGGATCCCGAGGATGCAATTGTGTACAAACAGATGGTTGACCAAGACTGTGTATACGATTTTCTTGCAAGATTAAATAAAGATTCGGATGAAGTCAGAGGGCGTTTGTTAGGAATGAGACCTCTTCCTCAAATTGAAGAGATTTTTATTGAAGTTCGCAGAGAGGAATCAAGGAGACGTGTGATGCTTGGAAGTGACCAAACAATTATGGAGAATTCCCCCCTTGTTATTCACAGATAAGAGAATCATGGAGAACCTAAGGCGAATAAAAAATGGTGCGATCAATGCAAAAAACCCTATAACACCAAGGAGACCTATTGGCAATAACATGGAAAGCTTGCAAACTGGACACCGAATCGAAAACACGGACAGGAAGGCAAAGGATTCCAGGCTACCATAGAAAAGCAGACTAAGGTGGAATCCAATGTTGCAGCATTTATTAAGGAGTAGATAGAGTAGTTAAGACAGATGATGTCTCAGTCTGATCCTTCCTCTTTATTGGCCCAAACAGGTTCAGCGCGAACTGTTTTCGAAGGCTTAAAAGGAAAATGTGAGCCATGGATTATAGACTCTGGGCAACGGATCATACGACTGGGTGTGGAAAGCTTTACATCACATATGTTTCTAGACCAGGAAACTTAAAGGTGCAAATCGCAGGTGGTACTGCTTCAGTGGTGGTTGGTGTTGGTAATATTAAAATTGGGCCGAATGTTATTCTTAGAGGGGTTTTGCATGTTCCAAATCTAAACTTTAATCTCCTGTCTATTAGCAAGACTACAAAGGATTTAGATTGTGTAGTAAACTTCTCCTTGTCTATCTGTGTATTTCAGGATCGGTTATCGGGGAAGAGGATTGGCAGTGCTAGGGAATTGGATTGTCTATACTACTTCAAGAATGATTTTGTAGTTGGTGGGCAAGCTCAATTGGTTGCAAGCACTTCACTTTCTAGAATTCACTAGGACACCCAAGTTTTCAGTATTTGAAGTTTATCTTTCCCACTTTGTTCAAGAATAACAAGAAATTTCAGTATGAAATCTGCCAATTGGCCAAACATACTCAGTGTTCCATTTCCTCCATTACCTAATCATGCATCTAAACCCTTTGTTCTTATTCATAGTGACATATGGGGGCCTTCTAAAATTTCAAGTTTAACCAATAAAGGTGGTTTATAACCTTCATTGATGACCATACTTGGGTTTGCTGGGTTTATCTTTTTAAAGAAAAATCTGAAGTACGGAACATTTTTAAACAGTTCCATTCGATGGTCAAAACACAATTTGATCAAAAATCAAAATGCTGCGTACTAACAATGGAACTGAATATTTGAATGCTATTTTGGGTGAGTTTGTGGCTGAGCGTGGGATTATCCATCAGAGTTCGTGCATTGGCACACCCTAACAGAATGGAGTGGTTGAGAGAAAAAACCGTCATCTTATAGAAGTTGCTAGATCCTTACTATTTACATCTAACCTACCTAAACGGTTTTGGAGAGATGCCATTTTAACAGTAACTTACCTCATAAATAGGGTTTCCTCACGCACCTTGAAATTTAAAACTCTTAAACTCTTATAGATTGCCTTTATGAGTCATATCAGCCATCTCGTGTCCCATTTTTGGTGTGTAGCTTTTGTCCACAATTTGGATCCAAATTGAGGAAAGTTTGATTTTAGAGCTCATAAATATTTTTTTTGGGATATTCTAGCAATCAAAAAGGGGTATAGATGTTATCCCATTGAAAAGAAAAAATATATTGTCTCAAGGAATGTTACTTTTTGGAAATCAGCCTCATTTTTCAAAAAATTTCTTTTAGGGGGGTGAAAAAAGGGGAAACTAATTTTTGGGAGCAATCAAAATTTCCAAATCCTGAAAATCTAGATATTTTAATGCCAAAAAATTCTAATTCAATTCATGGGGATCATGGGAATATTTTTGGGATTTCTCACCATCTTTAGAAACTTCAAATCTTGGCCATAGGTATTGTGTTCCAACTGAATCTTCCTTTGAAAATCTGTGTGCAAATTCGAATCCAAATGGGGCTGACTTTCCAGTTTTAAATACGGGAAACTACCTAAACCTTGCAATTGAAAAATCTTGTGAAAATTCCTTAAAAAACACTCCAGATATTTTTGGAAACACCTCAAACCCTTTAGGATGTTATCCGAATCAAACCTGCCTAATTCGAACCCTATATCCAATCCATCTAGCCAACCTGAGCTTGATTTACAAAACCCAACCAAAGACCCACAAATCCATGAAGATCCAACGACTATAATGCTAAAAAAAAAAAAAAGAAAAAAAAAAAAAGAAAGTGGTCTACAACCATTTGATATAACCGGCTCATGCAAAAAGATTCGAAAAGTAGTAGAACGACAGAAAGTCCGTAATTGCCAAGAATCAAGACTCAATGACCATTTCTGGGAAAGACTTGGGCGATCTGGAAGTCCCAATTGCATTGAGAAAGGGGGTGATATCATTTACAATGTATCTTATTGCTAATTATGTTGAGTATGATCACTTGTCTCATGTAATTAAGGCCCTGGTGTCCAACATGGCAAATATTGAAGTTCCCAAAACTGTCGAGGATGCTATGAAGAATGAGGAGTGGAAGCAAGCTTTGGAAGAAGAGATGAGAGCCCTTGAAAGAAATGGTACGTGGGAAATTGTCCAGAAACCCAGAGATAAGGTACCGGTGGGGTGTAAATGGGTCTTCACTGTTAAATATAAAGCAGATGGGTTTGTTGAGACGTATAAGGCTCGACTGGTGGCTAAAGGTTATACATAAACCTATGGGATAGATTATTTGGAGATATTCGTGCCAGTTGCTAAAATTAACTCTGTTCATGTATTATTGTTCTTAGCTACAAATCTTGACCAGTCGTTACAACAACTTGATGTTAAAAATGCTTTTTTAAATGATGACTTGGATGGAGAAGTCTACATGGAGTTGCCACCCGGGTTTGATAAAGGTGGTTATTGTGAGTTTGTTTGCAGACTAAAATGATCCTTATTTAGCCTTAACAATCTCTTCAAGCGTGGTTTGATCGGTTCACTAAGTTAATAAAAGGGTAAGGATACAAGCAATCTAAGGGCGAACACACATTGTTCTATCATCACTAGAATGGTAAGATTACCATATTTATTGTTTATGATGATGATATCATCTTGACAGGAGACGATATGGAAGAAGGAAACCGGCTGAAAAGCAAGTTGGCTGATGAGTTTGAACTCAAGGATCTTGGAGGACTTGGATACTTTTGGGGAATGGAAATTGCAAGAAATAGAAGTGGCATTTCTGTCTTACAAAGGAAATATGTTTTAGACCTTCTAAGAGAAACAGGCATGATGGGACGTAAGCATGTTGATACACTTGTGGAATCAAATGTAAGGATGGATAGGAAACAGAGTAGTGTTCCAGTAGAGAAGGGTTGGTTTCAGCGTTTAGTTGGTAGACTGAGTTACTTGTCTCATACTAGATTGGATATCGCTTTTGCAGTTAGCTGAGTAAGCCAATATATGCATGCCCCTACAGAGACTCATATGGAAGCAGTCTTCAGAATTTTGAGATAACTGAAAGGAACACTTGGGAGAGGCCTTTTCTTTAAGAAGGGCATCGAAAGAGGTGTGGAAGTGTATACGGATGCAAACTGGGTTGGAGCTACTGATGATAGGAGGTTTACATCAAGTTATTGCACCTTTGTATGGGACAACATGGTAACCTGGAGAAGCAAGAAGTAATTGGTGGTCGTTAGAAGCTGTGCTGAGGTAGAGTTGAGATTAGTGGCTCACGGTACTTGTGAGATATTGTGGTTGAAAATTCTGTTGGAAGAACTAAAGGTGGGAGTGACACTACCATTGCAAGTCTACTGTGGTAATAAGGTCGCAATAAATCTCTCACACTCGGGCTCATCATGACAGAACCAAACATGTGAAAGTTGACAGGTATTTTATCAAAGAGAAAATCGAAGAAGGAGTCATCCGCATGACTAAACTACCTACCACAGATCTAGCTGCTGATGTCTTGACTAAAGGCTTGCCAAAATCTCTGTTTGAAAAATCGATAGACAAGCTAGGCATGTATAATTTGTACAGGCTAGCTTGAGGGGGAGTGTAGACGTATCTTCTTAGGAATATTCTTATTATTTAGGACCCTAAAGTTTAGGAAGTTACTCTTATTTGAATGTTTCTATTTTTGGTCTTTGGAGACTTGCCTATATAAGGCAGCCCTAAATTATTATCAGAAAAATAAAAAGGTTTTGTAGTGTTTTCTCCTTCCTTTTGTTTTCTCCTCAGTCTGTTTGTGTTCATTTACGAAGAGTTAAATGCACTTTTTCTTTCCCATTTGTTTTATATGTTTGACATATTTTTTTTTGGTGGGATCAGATTGTATTTTCCGATGCATGGTGGATTGGGAGTCCAGTTGAGAACCCAGAAGAAGCCCGACTTGATTTTCCCAAGGAGCTAAGCTATGTAAATTTTCTTGCATACTTGTTTTTGTTGGTGGTTTTAACTAATATCCATTTTGTTCTTGGTCTTTTTATTTTAAATATATACAATTAATGGTGTGCCAGTCTTATACCTCTGTTGGTTTCAGAGTCAACATGCTGAATATGATTTCAAAGGTGGTGCTGGTGGTGTGGCATGTGTTAATAAACAAGATAGTCATAAAAATAGAATCGCTGATGTAGAAGAACGATCTCTTAAATCCACACCTGAAGACGATTTATCTGAGGATGAATACAAGGATTTGAAAGAAACTCCAGTTCGGAATTCAGCAAGAACTGCTGGGAAAACATTCAAGTAATGATCTCTTAGTTTTATTTCACTTGCTGCCTCCTGATTAACTTTAAGTATATTAGGAGTGGAAAAGATGGAGGAATCTTCTAGGAATTTTCTACTTGCTAGAATTAGAGAACATAGAACGTTAATTATCCTTATTTTATAGGGGTAATCCTCTCCCCTGTTTTCTCCTTTCAATTTAATAATCAGTGCATAATTGCCAAAACATAGGACAGGAAAGTCGATTTTGACATCCTCTATGTGATGGCTTTACTTTATTACAGCCAAGTCTTGTCTTAAAACTACTGAACTTTTGATGTTCTATCCAGTCTACTTTGTTCTGTACCCTCTGAAGATATTAGTGAGCTCCGTGATCTTTTCCTTTTCATGGGTTCAGGTTTGCAGAAACTTCTTCAGGAGATGATTCTATTGCAAGTGATGCCGATGAATATGAAGAAGATAAAAAAAATTTACCACTAGGTTCATCATCCCGGTATCATACCACCGGAAATATCCTTATTTACTTATGTCCTCATTTTGTGTAGTCAAGAATTTCTTTTTATAACAAGATGGTTTAGTTCAGCATAAAAATTTTGATATTCTATATCTTGCTAACTTCTGGGATTGTTCAACTTCAGTTGACTTTTAACTAAATGGGATCGATTTGAACATCTTACCAGCTGTAATCTTTTCTATTCCTTAATTGTTGTGTACAGAAAGAAAATGTCATATCTGCAGTCCTTGACATTGACAGTGACGATGCCATAGAGGGAGCTCATTCTCCAAAGCAAAATCAGCAGTCTGCTCCCATTCCCTTAGGGACTCAGTCTAAGAAGCAGTCTTCAGTTTCCATTAAGATGAATAAATTCAGGGAGGAATCATCCTGTAATGATAGCCCCCTTGTTCAGACCACCATGTCTACGATGTTCTCGAAAGTGGAGGAAAAGGTAATGACATAATGGTGCAAAAATTTTGCTTTAAATTAATTAAAATGCAAACTAGGTGTGGAAGAATCTTTTAAGAAACTGCTATTTATTTCTTACTTCCTTGCATCAGTATATAAGTTGATAGCTTTCTGTCACCATTCACATGGCTAATGTAAATTGTCTACATATGCGATGGCTGTCACCACCCCTCTTTGTGAATGTCTGCTTTCTGTTATGTCCAAGTTCTAAAGTTATTCCGTAAATTTTGGTTTTTCTCAATTTAGTCTAATGGGATGCTCAAAAGATTTTTTGGCAGGGCATTTGTGTTGCTCAGCACTCCCTTTTGATTTGAAGTCAAAATGTCAAATTTTGAATGTGCCTTTGATTGTTTGAATGGTACTGGTGTAATTACGCTTGAAATCATGTATAATTTTAAGATATGACATCGCTTCAATCACTATAATATGAATCGTGATAGATTTGGGAGCCCTGAAAATCCATAATTTCCCATCATTAGTTTCCTTTGTCTCATCAAGCCGTCTGTGACAATGCAAAGTGACAAATGTAAAGAGATTTAATTCTCTTCATGCTCTATTTGTTACTCTGTTTTTAATTTATTCCTTCAGTGGTCACAAGTATTAAACTGAAAAGACTTTTAGAATCTTTTTTCAGCTGAACTAGGTTTGTTGGACTCACGATTTCTTTTATGACCATCAATTAATGGTCAAATTTGAGTTTGACCCACTTATTTTGAAATGGATAGAAGAATGCTTTCAAACTATCTTGATATGTTTTTGACATTTAATCCACAGAAGTTTTAATTTTTCTATAAAACAATAACCTTCAAAATATCATAGAAGGGCAGGTGAATAATGGGAGTTTGTAATTTTGAATGGAAGCTGGACCTTTTTGTGCATTTTGGAGGTTAGATTGTATTGGTAACCCAGTGGAACATTCCGGATTGCTATGGTGAGCTTAATTGATTACCTGCTTGGACTTGGGGCTTGTCCTTGTACAATCTAAAGTAACTAGCCATCCTTTTTTTTGGGAAATAATATTCCTGCTACGGCAGGTGGTTAATTTTTAGTGATTTTCCACGTCAAATACTTTTTTTGGATTCATGTTGCCTCCTTCCTTGGATGCATAGTTGCAAGAGTGCCAATTATTATTTTTTTCTTTTGGGTCATTGTTTTCTCATTTATTTAGGTTCTTGTTGGAAAAAGTCAATTGATTTACAGAATTAATTTTCCTTTTATAGATTATTGTGTAGTTGTACAAATCTTGCATATTTAGCTGTGTAATGTAATAGGAAACAGCTGTAAACCAATTAGTTAGTTTCTTTATTTAGGAGGTGGTATTCCTATAAGAAGATGTACCGTGTAAATTATTATATAGAAGAAAATATTTTTCCCTTCTTTGTTTCGGTTTTATGGTATCAGAGCAGGAATAAAATTCCTGGGAAACCTCTTTTTTTTTATTCTTCTCAAAAAAAAGACACAAACAAGCCTTTTCTTTCTTCTATCATGTCTGAAAATACAAATGATTCCACCACCTCTACTCAGCCTTCCACCCTGCCATCTGCTTCTGCACCACTCTCCTCTAGAACCACCGAAAATCATCCAGTCCAGATCACCACAATCCGTCTCAATGGTGACAATTTTCTACGTTGGTCACAATCGGTGAGGATGTACATTAGAGGAAGAGGGAAGATAGGCTACCTAACAGGGGATGTACGTGAGCCAGCCACCACAGATCCATCCCACGCAACCTAGGATGCAGAAAATTCCATGATGATGACATGGTTGGTGAACTCTATGGAGGAGGAGATAGGCGCAAACTACATATGTTACCCTAGTGCCAAAGAACTCTGGGAGAATGTGACACAAATGTATTCGGATATGGGTAACCAATCTCAGGTTTATGAGCTTTCCTTGAAACTTGGTGATATTCGTCAAGGTAATGATTCTGTCACAAAATATTTCAATTCTTTGAAGAGAATATGGCAAGATTTAGACCTGTTTAATGATCAAGAGTGGAAGTGTCCTGATGATGCTAGTCAGTATAAGGCTATTGTTGATGCAAATAGAGTTTTTAAATTTCTTGCTGGTCTTAATGAGGAATTTGACGAGGTTAGGGCCAGAATTATTGGGAGAAGTCCCCTGCCTTCAATCAATGAGGCCTTCTCGGAAGTCCGCCGTGAAGAAACTCGAAGAGGAGTGATGCTCAGCAAGGAATCCACTCCTACCAGCACACCTGAGAGTTCGACATTCAATGCTGAGGCTCATATCAGCAAGTGGAATGTTCCACATTCACAGAAGAATGAGGAGAAACCCCGGGTATGGTGTGATCATTGCAACAGGCCTCGGCACACTAGAGAAACCTGCTGGTATCTCCACGGCAAGCCTACAGATACTGGAAGCCGAGAAACAAGCGCCAGCCACCTACTGCAAATGCCGTTGCTGAATAGACCAGCCCATTTAGCAAGGAGCAAATCAATCAACTCCTGAATTTGCTAAACCCCAATCCGACTACTGGTACTCCAAATTGTTCTATGGTACATGCAGGTAGAAAATTAAACCCTTGGCTTATTGATTCTGGAGTTTCTGATCATATGACAAATTTACACTATTTATTTTGTTCATATAACCGATGTTCTGGCCATGAAAAGGTTCGTATTGCTGACGGTAGTTTCTCTTCCATTGCTGGAAGAGGAAACATTAACCTGTCCAAGAGTATAGGTCTTAAATCTGTACTTCATGTTCCAAAACTCAAACGTAACCTTCTATTCGTCAGCAAACTTTCAAAAGATTCTAACTGTCGTGTCATTTTTTGTGAATCCTCTTGTGTTTTTCAGGACCAGAAGTCGGGGATGATGATTGGGAGAGTTAAAGAGATAGGAGGACTTTACTACTTTGAGGACACTATTCCTGGTAATAAAAAGGTTCAAGCTTATAGCAGTATGCGTTTGAACTCTGCATTAGAAAAAATAATGGAATGGCATCTTAGACTAGGCCATCCAAGTTTTTCTTATTTGAGACATTTATTTCCTGATTTGCTTGAAAGTATTAATTGTGCTTTACTTCGATGTGAAACGTGTTATTTGGCAAGAAGTCATCGAATAAATTTTGCTCCAAAACCATACTATCCTTCAAAACCTTTTTTTATGATCTATAATGATGTTTGGGGACCGTCAAAAATCAAAACATTATCTGGAAAAAGGGGTTTTGTGACTTTAATTGACGATCACACCAGAATATGTTGGGTTTATCTTATAAGCAAGAAATCAGAAGTTGAAAAACTCTTTAAAGATTTTTACAACATGATTGAAACTCAATTTGAAACAAAAATATGCATCCTTAGATCAGACAATGGAACTGAATACTTTAATGAATGTTTAGGGGATTTTTTAACAAACAAAGGCATAATTCATCAATCTACATGTCGTGACACTCCACAACAAAATGGAATTGCTGAAAAAAAAAAATAGACATTTACTTGAAGTTGCTTGGGTTATCATGTTTTCAATGAACGTTCCTAAATATTTGTGGGGGGACGCAGTTTTAATAGCATCATATTTAATAAATCGAATGCCTACTCGAGTCTTACAATATACAACTCCTCTAAACAAGCTGAAAGAAAGTTTTTTAATTCTGCGAATGTCTTCAGATATTCCTTTAAAAATCTTTGGATGCACATGCTTTATTCATATTCCAAACAATTTTCGATCAAAATTGGATCCAAAATCTGAAAAATGCATTTTCCTTGGATATGCTTCAAACAAAAAGGGTTACAAATGTTTTAATCCTGTCACCAAAAAAACGTACATTAGTATGGATGTGATCTTCATGGAAAAAATTCCTTTTTTTCACAAAAATCAACTTTAGGGGGAGTATGGTATAGATGGAGAAGATGATTTTTGGCAAGTTTCTAAACCATTACCAAAAGTTGTTCTAACACCAAGTACACCAGGAGTTCTTGATAAAAAAGAACCAGAAATAGTTGTTGAAAGTAATAAAAATGAGAATCCTAGTCAAAAGACACCAGAAATTATTTTGTCTAATACAAGGGGAGAAATATTGTAGAATACGACAGCAGAACCTCTAGTTTATTCCAGGAAGAGGTTCCATAAAAGGAAAAATGTTCAAATTGAATCTTTAGTTCCCTCCCAATCTGAAGAACCGAATGATGGTCCTCAAGAAATACAGGTAATTTCCAATCTTGACCTTATTTTTCATCAACAGAAGCTCAAGATTCAGAGGTTGTGGATCTGGATCTTCCTATAGCCATTAGAAAAGGAACTCGTTCTTGTACTACCAGACATTCCATTGCAAAATATCTATCCTACAAAAAATTCTCACACAAACATCAAGTTTTTTTGTCAAAAATTTCTAATCTGTCTGAACCTAGAACAATACAGGAAGCACTTAGTAATCCGAATTGGAGAATAGCAGTAAAGGAAGAGATGGATGCTCTTTTGAAGAATGGAACTTGGGAAGTTGTTAATTTGCCAAGAGACAAGTCTACTGTTGGATGTAAATGGGTCTTCACTGTTAAATTCAAAGCTGATGGGAGTGTCGAAAGATATAAAGCGCGACTTGTAGCGAAAGGATTCACTCAAACTCACGGAATTGACTATCGGGAGACATTTGCTCCGGTAGCCAAGATCGATTCTATTCGTGTTCTACTGTCCATAGTAGCAAACCGTGACCGGTCCTTACATCAGCTCGACGTTAAAAACGCCTTTCTAAACGGTGAATTAGAGGAAGAGGTATTCATGGATATTCCACTAGGATTTGAGAAGAAGTTTGGAGAAGACAAAGTGTGCAGATTAAAGAAATCCTTGTATGGGCTCAAGCAATCTCCTCGCGCCTGGTTTGAGAGGTTTGGAAAGGTGATTAAAAGATATGGATATACTCAGAGTCAAGCTGATCATACTATGTTCTACAAACATTCAGAGACTGGTAAACTTGCTATACTTATTGTCTATGTCGATGATATTATCATTACAGGAGATGATGTTAGGGAAATTGAGACATTGAAAGGAAGATTGGCCATAGAATTCGAGATTAAAAATCTGGGGGTTGTAAAGTACTTCCTCGGTATTGAGTTTGCCAGATCAAAGGAGGGGATTTTTATTAATCAGCGGAAGTATGTACTCGACTTGCTCAGTGAAACCGGAATGCTTGGGTGCAAAGCAGCTGAAACCCCGATTGAACCGAACAAAAAGTTACAAGTGACAAATGAAACAGATGGAGTTAATAAAGAACAATACCAGAAACTGGTGGGAAGGCTAATCTACCTTTCACACACTCGTCCTGATATCGCTTTTGCTGTCAGTGTGGTAAGTCAGTTTATGCTCTCTCCAAATTCTCATTACTTGGAGGCTATGTATCGAATCCTTAAGTATCTGAAGGGAACGCCTGAAAAAGGACTATTGTTCAAGAAAAATGGGCACTTACAGATAGAAGCATTTACAGTTGCAGATTGGGCTGGGAGTGTTACAGATAGAAGGTCAACCTCAGGGTACTGTACTTTTGTAGGAGGAAGGTAACCTGGAGGAGTAAGAAGCAAAGTGTCGTGGCAAGAAGCAATGCTGAAGCTGAATTCAGGTCTGTGGCTCATGGGATATGTGAAGTTCTATGGATTAGAAGAATTCTTGAGGAGTTAAAAATTCATAGTCCACCACCAATGAAGGTGTACTGTGATAATAAGTCTGCAATCGCCATCGCCTACAATCTTGTCCTTCATGATCGAACAAAGCACGTAGAGATAGACAAGTACTTCATCAAGGAAAAGATTGACAGAGGAGATATCTGCATGGTGTACGTTCCTTTAAAACAACCAAGTAGCGGATATTCTAACGAAAGGTCTTCATAAAAGACAGTTCGACAGTTTAGTTTGCAAGTTGGCTCTGAAAGATATTTTCATGCCAACTTGAGGTGAAGTGTTGGAAAAAGTCAATTGATTTACAGAATTAATTTTCCTTTTATAGATTATTGTGTAGCTGTACAAATCTTGCATAGTTAACTGTGTAATATAATAGGAAACAGCTGTAAACCAATTAGTTAGTTTCCTTATTTAGGAGGTGGTATTCCTATAAAAAGATGTACCGTGTAAAGTATCATATAGAAGAAAATATTTTTCCCTTCCTTGTTTCGGTTTTAGTTCTTTTATTTATTTGTTTCTGCAATGTTTTTATTTCTATGTTTTTGTGATTAAAAAATTGCCTTGTTAAAAAAAATTGGGAATTGTAGCTTTTAAACTGTAATATTGCAAGTTATGTGCACTTATTTTGGTATCATACATTAAGTTATCCTCATGGAGTCAAATAGTAATGTGTGTGTGTGTGTGTGTTATTTTTGCTGTGTTGAGCAGTAATATTTGGTATGGCATATTGCAGCATAAAGGTCTGGTCTCTCTTTCCCTTTGATTCCTCCCTAATTCCTCTTTCCTCCACTCTTCTTTCCCTCTTCTTTATTTTTTCAGTGCTGGATCAATATAATGTTTGTCCTTATTTGTGTTTTTTAACTGTAGTTCTTTGTCATGGGTAGAAGAATTGTTTTGTCCATACAATGTTTAATTGTTGTTGCTATGGTTGTTTCTGCTCCTACTTCAAAATGATTGTGATTGATTGGTTAATTTGGTACAAAATTTTGGGGATCTGTTAATAGTGAGGGTTGCTTTTTTGCTTCTTGATGTTGGGCCATAGTATTTGTATGTTTAGTTTCCTTTGTTTGGTTTTTGATTTATTTTCAGTTTCCAAGTTTCCTTTTTTATCTTTAGTTTCCAAGTTTCCTATTCTAGTCAATCTCTATATGAAGGGCTCAATCTCTTCACTGTATTCAGTTTTATTAATAATATTTCAGAAGTTGATCAAAGCTTTGCCTAGTTTTCGTCTTGTTTCGTCAAGAATTTATTTCCGTTGCACTAAAGTGGTATCAGAGACAGGACTTTTACCTGAGCTGGTGGCCAACGAAGGTGAAGTTTGAGTAGGTCTTGCCGACAATGATCGGAGGATTGAAAGTTTAGAAACTTTGCTTCATAATTTGGAGCAAAGGTTTGGAGGAATGGAGCAATGATTTGGCGGAATTGAATGAGCTCTCCATATGCTTCAGCAGATGGTTGCTATGATGCATGTTAGAGCAACTGATGATGCCCACTAGCAGCTATGCGTGACATACCATGCAAACCAGCCATACACTAACAACCATGACGACCGATTCGACTAGATGCTGAGATCTCCAACGACGATAATTCGCCACTAGAAGTTCATGTTTACCAACAGTGGTGTCCAAACCTGATCACAGTTAATTTTGTCCAATCCTCTGACGACGATCACGATGATGTATTTGCAACAAGGGGTGCTAGACGTGATTTTCATCAAAGACATCACCGACTAGATCCTTGTGAATATCGAATGAAGGTGGATTTGCCATATTTCAATGGACAATTAAATATCGAAGAATTTTTAGATTGGGGAAAATTTTTTTGATTACTTTGGAAATCGCGAAAGATCAAAAAGTGAAGCTTGTGGCATATAAGTTGAAAGGGGGAGCTTTTGCTTGGTGGGAACTACTCTAGCTTAATCAGTAATGGTAAGGAAAATCACGTGTGCGCACGTGGATGAAGATGAAGCGCCTATTACAAGGTCAATTTCTCCCACTTGATTATCAACAATTTCTTTATGACCAATTTCAAAATTGTCGACAAGCTAATCGTTCTATTAATGAATATATCGACGAATTCTATCGCTCGAGTGCTCTAAATAATTTATTAGAGACGGAGGACCAACAAATTGTTTGTTACGTTGGTGGATTAAAGTTGGTGATTTAAGATCGGGGGACTTTACAAACTATTTGGACCTTGGCCGATGTGGTAAACTTACACTTAAGTTTAAAGGACAATTAACCCGGTCTCTGCCACAACAAAACGACTATTGACAACTTGCTCAAAAGACAAGTATAGCAACAAAGTGGCCCATGGTGGGATCCAATGGCGAAACCAACGGCAAAATCACCTTGACAGCCCCAGCTCTAGGGCAAAATAAAGAAGTTACTTTCGGCCTTAATCGCAGCAATGACCAGCCACAAAACCAACAACAATCTCAAAATACCTATGACCTATACGTGCATCCTAATCTTGGTAAATGTTTTCATTGTAATCAGCCAGGTCACATTTCCAATGTTTGCCCCCAACGGAGAACTGTCAATTATGCTAAAGATGAAGGAGAGGCGCAGTTGGATGTAGGCAATGACTATGAGGGAGTTGAGTTCATGGCTAAAAATGATGGAGAACCCGTTGCTTGCATTATTCAACGATTGTTTTTAGCTCCAAAAAAAGATTTTTGAGTCAGAATGACAAGACCTTTTGTACTTGATGCACCATCAACAACAACGTATGCAATGTGATCATTGATAGCAGGAGTAGTGAGAACGTGGTGTCCAAGGCACTAGTAAAGGCATTGAATTTGCACATTGAGAGACACCCATCCCTATACAATATTGAGTGGATTAAAAAGGGACTAGAAGTTCAAGTGACATCAGTGTGCAAAATTCCACTTTCTATTGGTAAATACCACAAAGAAGAGATTGTATGTGATGTTGTAGAGTTGGATGCTTGCCATGTGTTGTTGGGGCGACCATGGCATTATGATGTTGATGCGACTTACAAAGGCAAAGACAACACTTATATGTTTTGGTGGAATGATAAGAAGATTGTTTTGTTACCACAAAAAAAAAAAAAAAAAAAAAAAAAAAAAAAAAAAAAAAACCAATAGAGAATGTTGGTATTAATAAAATTGAGGGGCAACTCTTTACCAATATGCTCGGGTCTAAATTTATGGGCAAGTCAAAGAACTAGATTTTGTGGTCGCTTTTGTAGTTGAAGGGGTATCTGACGAAGGCCCAAATATTCCTCCTAAAGTTCAAGATATCCTAGCTGATTTTATCGATTTGGTCCCAAATGAGCTACCTAATGAGTTTTCACCAACGAGGGATATCCAACACCACATTGATTTATTGCTCGAAGCTAGTTTGCCAAATTTAGCGCACTTATCACATGAGTCCAAAGAAGCATGATGAATCGCAATGACAAGTGAACGAGTTGCTGGCTAAAGGATTGATTGGGGATAGCATGATTTCTTGTGTAGTTCCGGCATTGCTCACTCCAAAGAAGGATGGCGGTTGGTTAATGTGCGTAGACAGTCACGCGATCAGTAAAATCACCGTCAAGTATCGTTTTCCTATTCCTCGCTTTAGCGATATGTTGGACAAATTAGGAGGCTCCAAGGTGTTTTCAAAGCTTGATTTGTGTAGTAGATATCTCCAAATATGAATTCGGCTTGGAGATGAATGGAAGACCGCATTCAAGACCAGCGATGGACTCTATGAGTGATTAGTGATGTCGTTTGGATTGTCTAATGCGCCAAGCACCTTCATGAGGTTAATGAACCAGGTTCTTCACCCTTTCATTGGTAAATTTGTTGTAGTTTATTTTGATAATATTCTCATTTACAATCAAAGTATGCATGATCATCTTGCACACCTTAAGGATGTTCTTTTAGCCTTGCAAGCTGACAAACTATATATCAATCTTAAGAAGTGTCGATTTTTGATGAATAAACTCTTGTTCCTCGGGTTCATGGTGGGGGAGGATGGTGTTCAAGTTGATGAAGCTAAAGTCAAGGCTATTCATGAGTGGCCAAACCGTAAATCTATATGAGAGGTGTAAAGCTTCCATGGTTTGGCAACTTTATACCACTGTTTCATCAGATGCTTTAGCACTACAATGGCTCCCATTACCGATTATTTAAAGAGAGGAAACTTTCATTTGGGCCAATCACAAGAGAATAGCTTTATTGTGATCAAGGGCAAATTATGCGCTACACCTATCCTAGCGTTACCAAACTTTAAGGAAATATTTGAGGTGGAATGTGATTCTTTGATGCAAGGAATAGGTGTAGTTTTGTCCCAAAATGGAAACCAATTGGGTTTTTTAGTGAAAAGCTAAGCGAAGCCCGACAAAAGTGAACAACCTATGAGATGGAGTTCTACATCGTGATATGTGCTTTGAAGCTTTGGGAATTATTTTATCCAGCGGGAATTTGTGCTTTATAGTGATCATCAAGCTCTTAAGTGCATCAATTCCTAGAAGAATATGAATTGTATGTCGGCGAGATGGATTACTTTTCTTCAGAAATTTACTTTCCTTATCAAGTACAAGTCAGATGAACACAACAGGGTGGCTGATGCTGTAAGCGGATGAGCTTTGTTATCTACAATTCTTATGGAGGTTGTGGGCTTTGATTATCTGAAGGAGGCTTGTGAAGACGGTGATGATTTTGGCCATGTTTGGAAGTCTTGCAACCGCCATTAAGCCAATGAGGATTTTCACAAGCAAGATGGCTTTCTTTTTAAAGGTAATTGTCTTTGCATCCCATGTTCTTCTCTTTGTGAGCATTTAGTTCGGAAATTGCATAGTGGTGGCCTTAGTGGGCATGTGGGAAGAGACTAGACAATTTTTTAGTAGAAAAGTGGTTTTATTGGCCTCAATTGAAGTGTGATGTTGGACACTATTTTTAGTGTTTTCCTAAATGTCAAAAAACGAAAGGACAAGTTCAAAATACATACTTGTATACCCTACCTGTTCCTGAAGGAATTTGGGAAGATTTGATCATGGACTTTGTCCTTGGTTTACCATGAACACAATGAGGGGCTGAGTTAGTGTTTGTAGTTGTTGATCAATTTTCGTGGATGCCACATTTCATACCTTGCAAGAAGACATTTGATGCTTCACATGTTGCTCACTTGTTCTTTTGGGAGATCGTTCGGTTGCATGGAGTCCCAAATCCATAACTTTTGATAGGGATTTTAAGATATTGAGTCACTTTTGGAGGACCCCATGGAAGAAATGTTGGAAATCTCAGACTGAGATTAAGGAAGGATTGTGTGGCTGATTTTAGGGGATTAGGAGTTGTTGTATTTTGGGAATAGTTGACAAAATTGATAGTTGTAAATAGCAGTGTATTATAGGCAGTTTTCTAGGAGGCTTTATTCTTTGATTTGTTTCCTTTTATAACTTATTGTAAAGGTTGTAGTTAGCCTATATATTATGTAATTTTTCAGTGATGAAATGTGAATTATTATTGAGCTCCTATCACCTTTATGGTATTAGAGCCACCGTAAATAGGGGTTCTGTAAAAGAAGAGAGCTTTTTTTTTTTTTTTGGTTGTCTTTCTGTGTGAGAGAGTGACCAGGTTCGGCCATGGAAGGAAGGAAAGAGAAAAATGTTTCCACGGCAGTCTCAGCCCCTTCTCCGAATTCTTCTTCTATTTTACTGACAATCACTCAATCATACGATGACAATGCCACTCTTCAGATTACCCAACATAAACTGAATGGAAAAAACTTCCTTCAGTGGTCTCAATCCGTCCAGATGGTGATTCGGGGGAGAGGCAAGATGGGATTTATCAATGGAGAAATCAAGAAACCAAGCCATGACAGTCCGGAGTATGTAGCCTGGGAATCCAACAACTCGATAGTTATGGCATGGCTAATAAACTCTATGGAGACAAGTATTAGTCATACCTACTTGTTCTTCAAAACAACAAAAGGTATCTGGGATGCTGTTAAAGAAAATTATTCGGATTTTGAGAATACATCTCAAATATTCGAAATTAAGATGCGGCTGAAAGAAAGCAGGCAAGGAAAACAAGATGTGACTGGCTACTACAACATGCTGAAGGTTCTTTGGCAAGAGCTTGACCTCTTCTATGAGGCGGATTGGGGAGAACTCGAAGACCATGTGAAGTTCAAGACTCATCTTGACAAGGAGAGGCTTTATGAATTTCTTGCAGGTCTGAACCGTGACCTAGACGAGGTCAGAGGAAGGATTTTAGGCAGAAAACCTCTTCCCTCTATCGGAGAGGCTTTTGCAGAAGTAAGAAGAGAACAAAATAGGCGGCATGTGATGCTTGGCGACCAGAATTTCGGGAATAACCAGGTTGTAGCAGCCAGGGATCGACCTGTGGAGACTACTGCTCTGGCAGTAAATAAAACAGGAGGTTTTTCAGGCAATAGGAACCCGAATAAACAAGGAGAGAAACCAATGTGCACTCATTGCAACAAGCAAGGTCATACCCGTAAGAATTGCTTTCATATCCATGGGTTTCCACCCAATTGGAAGCCTTGGGGGCCAAAAGATAAGAGAGCACTAAACACGGTTTCTGAAGATCATACTGCTATCGGAGAGGCTTTTGCAGAAGTAAGAAGAGAACAAAATAGGCGGCATGTGATGCTTGGCGACCAGAATTTCGGGAATAACCAGGTTGTAGCAGTCAGGGATCGACCTGTGGAGACTACTGCTTTGGCAGTAAATAAAACAGGAGGTTTTTCAGGCAATAGGAACCCGAATAAACAAGGAGAGAAACCAATGTGCACTCATTGCAACAAGCAAGGTCATACCCGTGAGAATTGCTTTCATATCCATGGGTTTTCACCCAATTGGAAGCCTCGGGGGCCAAAACATAAGAGAGCACTAAACATGGTTTCTGAAGATCATACTGCTATGGAGGACTAAAACAAGGGCCAAGACATAAAGGTTGTGCTGACTAAAACCCAACTAGAGATGTTGCACTGGATACTCAATCAGGCCCAGATATCAAATCCACCCACAAAAGGATTTACTGCTGCCCACAAAGGTACTGCTTTCCATACTGAGTCACAACCTAATTGGATTCTTGATACGGATGCAACAGACCACATGACAGGTAATGCTTCCCTGTTTTTTACTTACACCCCGTGTAATGATAAGTCACGAGTTCAGATAGCAGATGGATCGTATTCAGCAGTAGCAGGGAAGGGGTTTATTCGTGTTAATGAAGAATTGATTCTTCACTCAGTTCTCCATGTTCCAAAGTTATCCTGTAACCTGGTCTCTGGTAGCAAATTAACTCGAGATGAGAATTTTTTGGCTAAATTTCCTTCTACTTGTGAAATACAGGAGCAAGCCTCGGGGAAGATGATTGGGAGTGCTAGAGAGGAAGATGGACTCTACCACTTTGTGAACAAGGAATTTAAGTGTAGACCAGTCACCACAAACAATTGTATGGCTGTTACTGTTTCCAATAATGATGTGATAATGTGGCATCATAGGTTAGGACACCCAAACTTTCACTATTTTAAACGTTTGTTACTTGAACTATTTTTGAATAAAGATCCAAGTTTGTTTTCGTGTGAAATATGTCAATTTGAAAAACATTGTTGTGGACGCTTTCATCGGCCGCGTCTACAATCGGAAGAACCGGGCCAGTTCCGGTATTAGTGGTTGAGAGAATCTTTCGTTTTAATAAATTATGATGTGTTTCTTAATTTTAGTTTGTTATGCATTTTAATTTTTAAGTTGTTTAAGATATTGGCAATAACTAGAATTTCCTATAATCATGGAGATTCTCTATTTGTATTATTTGACCTATTTAAAGGTAGAAGAAAATAAAGGAGGACGTCCATGTTTTTCAGTCACAATTCCACTCTTGAGAGCAAGAGAGGGAGCGAGTTCTGTAGGGGTAGAATTCGCAGGGAAAACACCACGGGTAAGAGTAAGAACAAACGAGGGTTAACGGCTGGAGAGAGACTTTTCGGTCACTAACAGGCCGGTTACTAGGGCTTACCTCCGGGAACACAATAATTTGGTATCAGAGCCGGTCGTGATGGGAGAATCCGAGTCAGTAGCTGACCAATTGGCATCCTTCATGAAAGAACTTAACCAACGCCAGCAGGAGATGGAATCCCGAATGGAGTCACGATTGTCGGAGTTCGCAAACCAGTTTCGTGAACTGGGGTTGAGATAGCGAATGCAGGGCGGCACTGGAGGAGATGGAATCGCGGTAGATTCTGTTGCGGCTGGAGAAGAGGCTGGCGCGACTGGGGAGACATCGCGACTGGTGGGGGCATGGGCTGCTACTGGTGGGGTGCGCAGGATTGATTCGGAAGGAGGCGAACCATCGCTCAGTTCAGGCTACGGTGGAGGTGGCTGGATTCGTGGGAAGGAAGCTGGGGGCTTGCGGAACCCTAGGAATGGAGGAGGTAGAGCTGGTGGATTTCAGGGTGAGCAGCCGCATAATCGTAGCGGATTTCAGCGAGAAAATCCGTCCTATGAGGGTTGGGGAACGGAACAAGCGAGAGGGAACTGGGTTCCTCGCTACTCCAAAATGGAGTTTCCGATGTATGAAGGTCGAGACGACCCCTTGGTTTGGCTTAGGCGTTGTGATCAATTTTTCAGCAGTCAAAGAACACCAGAAGGAGATAAGGTGGGGTTAGCGGGCTTTCATTTGATAGGAGAGGCCCAATTGTGGTTTTATCAATTAGAACAGGAGGACCCCAACTTAGACTGGCCCAATTTTAGTGAACAGTGCAACATACGTTTCGGTCCACCCATGAGCAATAATCCTTTGGGAGAATTGGCCAACTTGAAACAACGTGGGTCGGTGGAGGAATATCAGAGACAATTCCAGACTCTCTTAGCCAGAACAACAGACCTTCGACCTCGCCAACAAGTGAACCTATTCACGACTGGTTTAGTGGAGCACTTGCGGATTGAGGTAGAACTCCAACAACCCACTACCTTAGGAATTGCTATGAACCTAGCACGAACCCTTGAGAAGAAAGGTTAGTACCTCAGGTATTCAAGGCCAGTGAGGGGTAGTAAGTTTCCCCTAAAACAACCAGGGGTGAACGGAACGGCCACAGACAAACCGGGAGCAAGTGGGGCCAAACCGACCTTTACACCGAGTGGGGGAACCGGGGGAGCGACAAACCCATTCTTCAAACGCCTCACGTGTGCAGAAATAACAGATAGGCGAGCCGAAGGACTATGCTTCAACTGTGATGAGCCCTATACTAACAGCCACAAGTGTAAGAAACTGTTCTGGATTGAAGTACCGGAGAGTGAGAGTGATTCTTAGGAAGAGGTGGAAGAAAATGTGGAAATTTCGTTGCATGCCATTAGCAGAGTGCGGAAGTCCAGAACCATGCAGCTACAAGCACATATTGGTAACAAATCCGTTTGGGTTCTTATTGATTCAGGCAGTACTCATAATTTTATCACCCAAAGGATAATACCGCGGTTGGGGGTCCTGGTACAGGAGAGGAAGGGATTACGCGTCACAGTGGCAAATGGAGAGATGGTAACTAGTGCGGGTATCTGTCGTGGTGTGGAATTTCAGGTGGGAAAACGTTCTTTTACGACTGACTTTTATTCCATACCATTGGAGGGGTTTGATGTGATTCTGGGAATTAGATGGCTTAGTACTTTAGGTCTCATTCTGTGGGATTTCACAGTACTAACAATGAGTTTTGAGGTACAAAGGCAGCAGATTTGTTGGCAGGGACAGTCTCCACCGGTAAGGCCGACATCGGCCTCCCTGCAGATAGTAGAGCCAGATTTTTCGATCATGGAGGAGCTACTTGCTGAGTTTCCCGATCTGTTAGGGGATTAGGAGTTGTATTTAGGGAATAGTTGACAAAATTGATAGCTGTAAATAGCCGTGTATTATAGGCAGTTTTCTAGGAGGCTTTATTCTTTGATTTGTTTCCTTTTATAACTTATTGTAAAGGCTGCAGTTAGTCTATATATTCTGTAATTTTTCAGTGATGAAATGTGAATTATTATCGAGCTCCTATCACCTTTAAGAAATTTGACACTTCTTTGAAATATAGTAGCAGTCATCATCCTCAAACAGACGGCCAAACTGACGTGACGAATTGAATTCTTAGCAACATGATTTGGTGCGTTTGTGGAGACAAACCGAAGCAATGGGATGCTGCTTTACCACAAATTGAGTTTACTTTTAATAGTATGCCAAATCGATCCATTGCCAAGACTCTTTTGAGATTGACTGTACTCAAACTCCTAAGCATATTGTTGATTTAATTAAGTTGCCTGATCTACTTGGCAACCATCTGCCTTATCTATATTTGAAGTTTGAATTCTTGTTTAATTTTGCTCAAGTAGCTGTTTTATACTGCTTATCTCGAGTTGAAACTGGCATTCCAATATTAGTGGTAAAATGTAGACTAAATCTTCATAATTTTCTCATAAAGAATTTCCAATTTTCAGGGGGCACTAAATACGAGGAAAGTTCTGTCAACAAAAGGTTGTTAGTTTTCCCTTCTTATTTTGTTATCACAAGGATTTTGAGGTGACAACATTCGTAAAGGAAGGTTTATTGATGTTTCCAGCTTCTGATGAGAAGGCGCAACATATTGATTCAAAAAGGAAAATCAGTCAGGTTTTCCCTTCCCCCTATGCCCAGTTCTGTGCTTCCGATAACAACAATGCTTTTACTTACGGCAGTTTTATGCTTCATATGCTTGTAGGTTACAGACTGATGTAGTTTCTAATTGTTGCAGGGTGGAATGATGAAGAAAAAGCAAAATTGAGAGATGGCATAAAAAAAGGTCAGGTTTCTTATCTCTGTACCTCTCTAGCTAAAAATGCTATTGTTTGTCTGGTAGTTGCGCCAACACACATATATATTCACTTATCTACATACTGTATGGCTGAATATGAAGACAATAACCGACAAGTTTATTAGGTCAATATGAATAATTTGTCAACAAATGGATTTTAGATTTGTTGTAGAGAAAAAAAAATCAAAGTCCATACTATAGAATCTTTCATAAGCCATAAGTTATGGTTTGTGATTTTTCCAAAACTAGTGATGTAGTTTGTTAATTTGAAATTAAAGTCTAAACCCCAAAAGGGATTTTGCAAAACTGATGACAATGAATGCTTCATGTATCGGGATGAAATGAAATTTGTTTCAGTTTTGTTTTGAATTTGTCTGCCATGTTTGTTTATGTATTACATACAGAATTGGTTTTTGTTTTTCCCTTTTTACCCTCGTAATGTTACTAACTGAACAAATCTACGTGCTAATTATGGACATTCTACTAAATGAGTTCATTTAATATCTTTACGTTTGTATGTAAACGCGCCGAAGTATTATGTTTATGGTTGCCATTTTGCTCGTAGGGGGGTAAAGGCAAGGCAAAGAAAAAAGTGTACGAGGTACTGTGATTTTTCAAGTTCTTTTTGTTTACCTATAATGAGTTATTTTTTGTTATATTTGCTCATTTTTTCTCCTCCAGTTACTATCTATGTGCAATTACATTGCCTATTTTGACTGTCTAGTGGTTAATGCAAATGGCCCACTGAACATACGCTCTTCAATTTAAATTGAGTAGGATCAAACAGTTTTCAATTTCAGTTTTAAATTAAATTCTGGCTCACTCTCTTCAAAGAAACTAGCTTCTTTTGGAACTTGGTGATAAAGACTTTATTGTTTCTCTTTTCTTTGATTGCTGTAAATTGGGAAGATTTATATGCTGTTGAAAATAATCTTGTCCTTGAATTCTTTTGCGTTCGTTTCAATTTAGGCGAAATACTGTTTCTTATGAAAAGAAAAAAAAAAGTTTTTATTTTTGGGTTAGATGCATCGTGGTCCCTAAATTTATAGGGTTCCTGTTTTGGTCCATGAACCATTTTATTAGTATTAGTTTAATTGTTATTGTTATTGTTATTGTAATCTTTTATAGTCCCTGAACAGTCTTCTTGTTATCGTTTGCTCATCCAACAAAATCATACACTAAATTATACAGTGAACTTGACGTAGATCGACATGAAAAATATCATCTAAGTGCATATTGGGGGGTAAAATTGTCGGTTCTTATGCTGAATGGTGCTATAATAGGCGTGAAAAAAAAAAAATACTGAGCCCAATTAGCATCATGCATCTTTAGGAATTGCTTTAGCAAAATTCCTGTGAAAATGAACATGTTGAAATGCACTGCAAGTTGAAATGCACATGAATGCCATAACTTGTTATATACCAGCCAATAATGGTCTGACTTCAGAAGTTGCATTTTCCTTCGAAGGAAGCTTGCTTTTGAGTTGAGTCTTGTACTGTGAATCATCAATGCTGATTCCTACGCAAAGATTTATCCACCGTGGTTAAATAAGTAACAAGTCTACTGATGATCATGTTACCTGTCATTTTACATATTAATAGAGCAAATTAATCCTGCAGAGCAAAGTGGATGATACTGAAAAATTCTCAAGTGCTTCACAGGTAATTTCTCATTGAGTTGAATGAATTTTTGACATTATTTGGAAAATAGAACTTCTTAGATAAACAATAAGAGCTTTCTACCATATCTCTACTAGTAATGCATGTTTCTAACCGTTTATCTGGTCAAACTAACATTAAAATAAAGAAATATGCAAAATTGAAGGGATTTGATTCTCATAACTATTTAAAACAAAGTGCTACGATTTTTTCTTTCCTTTGCCATAATATAATAAAGACAATGATAGATGACTGAAGTTACTGTTGTTGCTGATTTAACGTTTTGAATTTATTTTCATTTCTTTTGGCTAAAACAATATCAGTCACAATGATTGTGACATGTCCACCACTTTTTCTCTAGAATATATTGTACGGCTAAGTTGATGCACAATCCTACATGATTCATGAACAAAGTGTTATTATTATTATTATTTGTTAATGTAGGATAATGATGGTAGTGATGACGATTGGGCTGCCTCAAATGTGGTGAATTTTATCACAAAGAGATGTACATATTTAAAAAGGTGATGTCTAATTACCTTGAGAATGCAATGATTATAAGATCAGTTTCTTCTCCTAGGGCTTTATTTTCTAAATTAGCATCAAAAGTGATATATTGTTTTCCCCGTTTTCTGTCACTTGTTTCGTATAATCTCAAAGTTGGTATTTTTAAGTGCTTCTTTTGTCTTAATTTTCTTTGGTTGCACATACAGAATTCATTTATGTGATACAAAATGGTTTTACAAAAACAAAATAAAAACCATAACCTTGAAAATTTTATTACCACGTCAAATACTTTCCTCCCCTAGTATACTTTTATTTTAGGTTCCTTTAATGCTTCCTATTCCTTTAATTTTTTTTCCTCGCTAGAATTTCGTTATTTCTTAGGACTTGTTTACCAAACTGTTGGGAATGTATCATGAAAGGTAATGAAATTGAAAAGAAGACTAATGAAATAAGGGGGATCATTGATTTTTCTTTGTAATACTTACTTGCTTAATAGATGGTGGAACAGAAAAACAATCCGATTCTCTTTCAAATATCAACTAATTTTAAAAATGGTAAATCTTATCAGTGTTATTTTTAAAATATCTCTTTACACAGTCAAGTAAGTCATTAATATACGATAACTTATTACGGTAATTCTAAGTAAATTTAACCTTCATTCCCTTTGTCACAGAAATTAATATCATGGGGATGTAATTTCTATATTTAGCATTGAAAATGACATTGTATTGGACAGTAATTTTTCTATCTCAATGTCAATATCTGGTTTTGACATGGGAATTTGGCATTACATTAAAATACTTTTAGTTTCCTGTATAGAATGGAGACGTCTATTGATTCAGGTGAGAAATGTTGTCAGACATTTTTACAATGTTGTCCATATGCTGGTCTCAATATGGATTATGGGAAAGTTATTCTATTTGGAGAGTTTACAAAATGTCTACAATGTCAAAAAAATATCAGCAATATTGATAAATATTCATGAATGTCCAAGATATTTTTGAAGATGTCTAAAAGAATTTAGGAAAATATATATATATATTTATATTAGTAAGAGCTCTAGGGGGGTGAGGGTGTTAGTATAATGGTGAATAGTTTTATTAATATTGTGTTATTAGTTAACTCTTTGTATATGATATCAATATTATGTCCTCAGTATTGGTATGCAAATTTCTTTTCTTTTTTCTTTTTTTCTTTTTGGCTGAAAAAAAGGCTTGGGTGGTAGCCATTTCATTACCTCAATAGATACACCTCAACAGGTAGGAAACACTTTTCTTAGATATAGTAGAGGATAGTGAGATTTTAACTATTTTCTTTTAACATCTAATGAGGTTTATTATCGCTTGTACAACCTTTTTGTGCTTCAACAGTTGAACTAGAGAGGGCATTATGTTACGAAATTTTGAATTTTAAATTTGCTTGTAAATGTAGAAAATTCAATTATTAGTGTGTCAATTAATTTTTATTTTTAGGAGTTTAATTTAAATTTTATGATGTATTAAATATTAATTTGAGGATGTTTTGAACTTTTTGACAAGTTTTGAAATTTTTACAATTTTACCCTTATTTTTATAAAATAAAATTATTAAAAATAAAAATAATAATAATAATAAAAACTACTCTCATCATCTCCATTATTTACGTGTCTTTCCAGCTACTTTCTGGCATTTAACCATTTTATCTTAGTTATTCATTTTTTTTTTCCTCCAGCAGTTTCCAACACTCACTTTTCACTCTATCTTTTACTTTCATCATCGGCCCATCCCCTTTCTCAAATTTTCTCTCATTCTCTTTTCTCTTTCTCTTTCAAGGCATATCTTTTTTTTTTTTTTTTTTTTTTCCTGTTTTCTCTCATAGCACTCTCAAACTCTGTTCTCTCTCAAAAATCTCTTTTCCTCAACCTCCTCCTTCACAGATTAAAACACTTTTTTTTCTCTCTTCATCACTCACCATCTCTCTCTCTCTCCCCCTTACTGAAAGGCCATTCCTCTCTCCCCTCAATTGAATGGTGATTCACTCAAATTGGGTGAATGAGCTTTCAATTAGAAAGGCTTTTTCATTCTCTGTTTACCAACCAAACATCAAAATTTGATCCATTCTTAAGGAATGGTTTTTTCATTCCATGCCATTACCTCCAACCAAACAGGGTCTAAGGTCCTAACAAATGTAAGCTATAAAGAAGGAAAGTTTTCCTACCATAAGGACTATTCAATTAAGATTGTTAACAAATGGTACCACTTGATTTAGAGTTTGAAACATTTCAACTTGTTTCAAAAAATTCTTTAATAAATCATCCAAAAGGTTATCACTATTTGCACATAGGTCAGGTCTTTGTGTAGGTAGGAATTAAACCATTAACTAGAGAAGGTATGAACACTTCACTCCTCTCTTTAAGAGATAAAAGACTTGTGAAATATATTGATTTATACTAGGGATGGTGGAATTTAGTCTATGTAATAGACTGGTATATTTTGACTGCTACCCAAATTTTATGGTGTCTTTGAGAGATCCACATGTCTTCAAATCTCCACATTAGATGTCAAAACTTCCAATTTTCATATGCAAACAAGAGCCTTAAATGCAGCAATTCTGTCTAGAATCCACTACAAAAATATGCTTTAATCTTCAACATAAAAGCTTTAAGAACAAGTAATATAGGAGAGATTGTCTTGCTTAAGACTGTCTTTCTAAATTAAATTGCTATGTTCCAAAAAAGCATCAAATGGGAAGAGATCAGTCTTTCAGAAAAATGTGAAATTCCAAAGGCTGTTTCACCAGTAACTCTAAAATGATCCATTCTAGATTGTATTGTAGAACACACTGATGGAAAAGTCAAGTTTTTCCCAAAGAGGAATCTTGGGAGAAAGTTGTGAGGATTTTAAAATAGAATCCACTAGCTAGCCGGTTAGAGTTCCTATTTTTCAATCTCATCAAAATCTAATTTTAATTTAAAAAAGGTCAATAACAAATCTACAATTTCAAAACTATTTTAATGAATTGCAGTAGGAGAAAAAAAGAGTCTAGATGTATCCCCAAAATCCTTTCCTCCAATGTCAGCTTCTTGTAGTCAGATGGATGACCTAAAAATTAAAGTGAACTTTTTGTTCTAAAAACATAACAATAGTTCCAAATTAAAAAAGAAGCTTTATTAAAAGAATTTTGTTCTTTTGGTAATCTTGAAAAAAGAACTATAACTGGTTTGTTCGATAAAATAATAAAGAAGTTAAGTTTAAATTCCAGAAGAATATTATGATTTCTTAAAATAAATTAGGTTCAAATAACATTTTTTCTGTGATTTGATCTTTATTTAAAAATAAAATTATCATCCATTTTTAAATATAAAAAGGAAAAATATTGAAGTTAATAAAATAAGTTAAAAACAATCTTGTTAAATGACATCTAGAAACCATGAAGGAAAAACTCTCCTTACAATATAGAAAAACAAACAAATTGATGGCAAGGCAAGCCATTGTGGCTAGTCCAATTAGTGAGGGATGGCGGATTAAGAGCTCAAAAACTCGAATCTTGATAAGTGTAAAGTATTGAGGTATTAAGATGGTGTATTAAGGGTGTTATTGCCAACCAACCAAAAAAAAAAAAAAAAAAGCTTGATGGTAAGGCTTTTCAAAAGCATTACCTATAAAGTATGTCCAATTATGGACAACAACGAATGTAAACAACGTTCTGAAAAGCAAATGCAAAAAATTGAAAAACCCGTTCAGACGAAATTGATGTATGAATTGATGACAAGACATCATAAAAATAAAGAATATATAACAAAAAATATTAAATATTTAATGGGATGGTTGAAATATTATGAATTAAATATATTTACTAAAAATTTTAACTATCTTTTGAAGAAATTAATAGATTTAAAGTCCTGAAATACAAAAGAAAATTTACGACTCAAAATATTTCAGACGACTCAAAATATTTCAAACAAAAAATTGATGATAAACGATAGTTTAACATTTAAAGTCTAAAATAAATCAGATTAAAATTAAAATAAAAAATCTGAAGTATGATAATGCTATAATAATTAAGGAAAGAGAATTCCTTAATGTTTGTGACAAAAGTGAATTGCCAAAAATGGCATATCATTCATGGAAAATCAAATGTGAATTTTATGTTTTGAAAATAGAATAAAAAGTTCCAAACTAACATAGAAGTTTGAAGAAAAAAATTTTATTTTTTGCCACAAAATCGAGCCTCTCCCATTAAAAAGGATAAGAATATCACAACAAAAGAATATTAGAAAATCTTGCCCTAGTACTAGAAACTTCATAATTAGCTAGTGCTATGTTAAGTGAATCAAAAAAATATAAATTTAGTCGTCTTACAGGTAATTTTAATGTAATATATTATTTTATTGCATGCAAAATAATATTAGAATCATACCAACTTTGTCCTTTTTAGTGGTGAAAGTGCAATCCTAAAGAACACATTAGTTGGTTCTTGGATGCTCTTAGGCAAAATGCCAAAGATAGAACTTAAGACTCCTTGAATTTTCCAAGTTACTCACAGGCAAAGCCTACACTTGGTACATTACCTTGGCTCCCGGGACCATAAACGTGAGAAGAAATGGTTAGCAAATTCTGTCGGAAGTATTTCCAGAATGAAGAAGAAACCACAGCAATCTCATTGAGCAACACCTAGTAGTAGCATGGTAAAAACTTGGTGGATTACGTTTATAGATTTTGAGACTTTCCTCTTGATTGCCATGACGACGATGATGATGAGGCATTGTAATGCAGATTTTATTAACATAAGTGTATATTATCGTTAGCAAGTAATAAAGTGATGTGAAAAAGTATTATCCTACAAGAATTATTTGCTTACTAATTACCGAAATTGGATTAATTCTAATTTTATTTAATTTTATTTGAGCGAACAGAAAGAGAAATTGTTTAAACTAAAAATAAACCAAAGCAAAAAAAAAAAAAAAAAGACAAGAAATCAATAATCAAAAGGTTTAGGGTTTTTGTCATCGGATTAATCATATTTAAACTCTTTAGTTTAACCAATCAACATCTATTCCCTATGTTTCCAAAAATCTTACTAATATAATTATTAATTTTTCTTTCAAGACTTAACAATTTATCTCAATAAATAAATTCTTTACATCTTTATGACAATTTCAACCCATCAAAATTCATTAAACACTAGAAATCCACAATGCTATACAAGTCACACAGGTATATCTCTATCTTATGAAAAACAATGGTATTCTAATTATGACAAACTCAATTATCTCCTATTGGTCTCAAGTCGAATCTCTTAATCATGCAATAGTTGGTGAGACAATCACAAGTATTAGATACAAAATAAAATACTTAACATAAAACTAGAATAGACATCAATTAATTAAAAATAAAAAAATTTAAATAATCATAATTAGGTTAGATTGTAGTTCAAGACAAGAAGACTAATTCATAAATAAAAATACAAATCTACAAAATAAAGGTTTAAGTATTCTTAAATTATAAAAAAAAAAAAAGAAAAAAAGAAAATAGCAAGAAAATCCCCTTTATGAAGGTGTTACAAGTCTTCAAGATTTTTTTTAATCTTCTTCTCCTTCTCCTTTTGATGCATTAAGATGCGATCTCCTAAAATTTTGTAAAAACAAAAACCTTAAAAAAGAACTCAAAGTAAAATTCTAATACTTGAATTCTAAATCTTAATATTTTTTTTTCTTTTTCATCTTTGGTTTCGACTCTTAAGAACGCAGTCAAAGACTCCACCTTCAAATAAGTCATAAAAGATTCTATTTATAAGTCTTGAAAAATAGGGTAACTTGTTTTAAAATTCGAAGTTTTAAAATTCAAAAAGTCTTGGACTGGTGCAGCAGCTTCACTTTTCTTACCCCACGGCTTGGAAAGCTTAGGCTACTACTTGAATTTCTTTGCACCGTGGCTTGGGGCATAATAGTTGGAGTCTTCAGATTTTTGCATTTTCAAGCCACAGCTTGGATTTTCTAGCGCTGTGGCTTGGCTACTCGTGCCTTAACTCGGCTGGGGGTTTCCTCACACGAATAATAATAGTGTTAGGAATGTCCTAAGTGAAAAAGACATTTTATATGTATTTTATTTATTTTGAACTGAATAATAAAATTATATTTAGAGGTTACTCATTAAATTGTTATATGTCTTCATCCTATTTATATGTTAAAGCAAATGTAAGTAAATATGGTTTACTGATTACTTGTGTTAAACTGTTATAATGTTTTATGCAATGGACTTTTATATGTAAGAAGACAACATTCTAAAATAAGGAGTCTAAACTATGGTCCGTAGTCTATAGAGTTAGACCAAGTATCTAACTTATGTTAAGACTATTATATTATCTAAAGCTAATTGGGAGGACGGTTTATTATAGTTGTCCGGAGTTTTGACTCCCAAGTAAAAATGTAGATATGTTGCTTGGTGGTGATGTATTGGACTAAGACCAAAGTGTAATTGATTTGCGTAGTCCACTTGAATCGATCATGTTACTTTTGACGTTCATTATGCAATAACCTTAATCCGAGTAGATGAATCGCTTCATGTGTATGACTTGTGTAATTTGATGTTCCAATGGCTAAAGCATCTCAGAGGTAGTAAGCTTATAAACTGGGTTGTTGGGTATATGATTTATATATAATGGAGAATTTGTTTATAGATATTGGAATCATAACTCTAATGCGAAGTAAAGGTTATCCTCTTAAAAACATTATACTAGATGTGAAAATGAATAAAACTTTAAGTCATCTGCTGGGTAGATGACTTCTTATTCACATATGGTGAATAGTTATTTTCTTATTCTGGAGTATAATGGATCTCTAAGATAGCTTAACCAATAGGTAAAACGGACTTTGACCTAAGACTGATTACGGATATCATATGAGGGTTTTGCATAAATGACAAGAATATTAGACAATAGTTTATCACTGGTTTATGTAATATAGTATGTAATTGGGAGTGTAGTTTCAGGTTTGTAATGGTGTAACTTTGAAAGTAATAATTGTAACAGGTTTATTCGGTATAAAATAATAGTTACATGGATTATTAGAGTCTACATTATATATATTAAATTAGTCTCTTTACTCACTCTGCATAATTCCTTAATATATGGCATTTAGTCGGGATATTCTTTATTGCTTGTTGTTTTGTATTTAGTGAAGAGAAAAATCCGAATCACCTTCTCACAGGGTGCAGGTATTTTTCTCTAGGTATTGGAGGGGTAAAATTATAATTTTATATTATTTAATAAATGAGATATATATTTAATCAATATTTATTTTAGAAGATAAGATTTGCAATTTAAATTAATTGGGAGTGTAGTTTCAGGTTTGTAGTGGTGTGACTTTGAAAGTAATAATTGTAACAGATTTATTCAGTATAAAATAATAGTTACATGGATTATTGGAGTCTACATTATATATATTAAATTAGCCCCTCTATTAACTCTGCATAATTCCTTGATCTATGGCATTTAGTCGGGATATTCTTTATTGCTTGTTGTTTTGTATTTAGTGAAGAGAAAAATCCGAATCACCTTCCCACAGGGTGCAGGTATTTTTCTCTAGGTATTGGAGGGGTAAAATTATAATTTTATATTATTTAATAAATGAGATATATATTTAATCAATATTTATTTTAGAAGATAAGATTTACAATTTAAATTAATTGTATTTGAATTTGAAAATTAATTATTAGTTTAAATTGAATTTTGAAAATCTTGTCTTAAAATAAATATTTGAAATTTGAATTAAACAAAATCATGTCCAAAGCACTAGATGTTAGGAATGCCCTAAGCGGGAAAAACATTTTATATGTATTTTATTTATTTTAAATTGAATAATAAAATTATATTAGAAGTTATTCATTATATTGTTATATGTTCTCATTTTATTTACATATTGAAGTAAATAACTCATTCACTGTGTGTGTTAAATTATTAGAATATTACATATAATAGACTTTTGTAAGCGAGAAGATAACGTTCTAAAGTAAGCAGTCTAAATTATGATCCATAATCTATGGGATCAGACCAAGTATTTAACTCATTTAAGACTACTATATTGTTTAAAACCAATTTGAGGGTTGGTTTGTTTTGACTTTTCAGAGTTTGGACTCCTGAGTAGAGACATAGATATATTGCTTGGTGGTGATGTATTGGACTGAGACTAAAGTGTAATTGATTTGCATAGTCCACTTGAGTGGATCATGTCACTTTTGACATTTATTATGTAATAATCTTAATCTGGAGTATATGAATCGCATCATGTATATGACTTGTGTACTTTGATATTCCAATGACTAAAGTGTCTCATAGGTAATAAGCTTATATGTTGGTTCATTGGGTACATGACTTGTATACGATGAAAGGTTTATTTACAGATATTGGAATCATAGTTTTAATGAGGAGTAAAGGTTATCCTCTTAAAGGCATTATAGTAAATATGAAAATGGACAAGGTCTTGGGTCGTTTGCTGAGCAGATTGTAGGAAAAATAAATCGGTAAAAACGTATCAGAGTGACGCAGCGGAATAATAAAAAATTTTAGATCGTTAAATATCTCATGATGCCATATACAATAAACTAACAACAATTAAAACTCATACCTCAAGGACGCCAATTTGTAGGAGGAGAACTACTGGTGGGCTTCAACCAACTAGTCTTCTCTACTATTCTCCAATTCCCGAATGGCTGAGTGTGTGGGCACTCTGAACCTCGATTGGTATGCTAGCACTGCTAGTCTTCTTCCGACCACCCAGATCTTTAAAGAACTTATTGTCACGGTGAGTTATGCAACAATAAGCCTGCTCACCTGAGAGTCTGTGGTCTAAGAGAACTCGAGTAGCAGGACCTCTATTTATAGACCTACATGAGGTGATTCTCTGAATTCGAATTGGATTAGGAGAAGATATTCTCCCTTATCCACAAGCACAAAATCTGAATTTTCCAAGGGGAAAATCCTAACAATAAATTCGGCCACTTTAGGATAAATCCAATTCAAATCTAAACAAGATTTTAACTAGAATTTTATCTCCCTTTTTCAACCAAAAAATCCAAAAATTCAAAGGAGAAAATCCCCACAAAAATTCGGTCACTTTTGGATAAGGGAGAATCAAAATTCCACTAGGATTTTCAAGCTTGAATCTTATCTCATCCTTATCCAAAATAACCGAAAATCTCCTAGGAGATTCACTCAAAAATTTGGCCATTATCTGGGAGGAGAGAATCCAAATTCAACTGGTATTGAAACTTGAATTTTTCCTTGAACCTTATCCACAAAATCCGAAAATCCATTGAGGATAATCCTCAAAATTTTCGTCCATCATTAGTTAGGATTTGGATTCAAAATTCAAGTAGGATTCTAATAAGATTATCCTCTCCATATCCAACTCAAATTCGAATTTCATTCCTTGTGGATTTACCACAACAAATTCGAATCCCACTTGGACTGTGATTCAAAATTTGAATTTCAAATTTCAAATTTGAATTTGAAATTTCAAATTCGAATTTCAAATTCAAATTTAAATTTCAAATTCAAATTTCAAATTTCAAATTCAAAATTCAAAATTCAAATTTCAAAATTCAAATTTCAAAATCCACAAAATAGTTGTATTTCAAACTCATGTTCTCATGGATAATTTTTTACAACTCCAATCCAATCTCAAATAAAATCATGGCAACTTTATTTAGAGTTCGAATAATTGTGTACTCTATTATCCAAAACAAAATCTGAATCCAACCGGAGAGAATCTTGTCTACCATCTTAATCCTATGTCAACACCATCCATGCACAATAAACTAGCCAATAGTATACACAAATCAATTTTGCCAAACGTTAAGGAATTATGTGGAGCTAGTAAAGGGACTGATTGGACATATATAATTGGGCTCCCGTAAATCCATATGATCATTATTCTTTACCGAACAACTCAATCATATGATCACTAATTTCAGAGTCACACCACTATAAACCTGAAACTGAACTCCCAATTATATACCGTATTACGTAAGCCTGTGACAAGCTATCGTCCAATGACATTGTCATGTATGCAGAACCCTCATATGATATCCATGATCAGCCTTAGGCTAAAGTCCGTTTAATCCTACTGATCAGGCTATCTTAAAGTTCCATTATACTACCGAATAAAGAAAATGATTATTCACCATATGTGAATAAGAAGTCATCCGCCCAGCAGACGATCCAAGGCCTTGTCCATTTTCACATTCAGTATAATGCCTTTAAGAGGATACCCTTAACTCCTCATTAGAGCTATGATTCCGATATCTGTAAACGAACCCTTCATCGTATACAAGTCATGCACCCAACGAACCGGTCTATAAGCTTACTACCTCTAATACGCTTTAGCCATTGGAACATCAAAGTACACAAGTCATATACATGAAGCTGTCCTTTTACTCAGGATTAAGGTTACTGCACAATGAACGTTAAAAGCAGATCGATCCACTCAAAGCGGACTTTGTAGATCAGTCACGCTTTAGTCCCGGTCTAATATGTCACCATCAAGTAACATATCTATGTCTCTACTTGAGAGTCTAGCTCCAGACAATCAAGACAAACCGTCTCCTCCAAGGCTTTAGACAACATAATAGTCTTAACATGAGTTAGATGCTCGGTCTAACCCCATAGACTACAGACCATAGTTTAGACCGCTAAATTTAGAACATTGTCTTCTCGCATACAAAAGTCCATTGAATGCAACGTTCTAACAGTTTAACACAAGTAGTCAGGGAGCCATATTTGCTTACATTTACTTTAACATGTAAATAAAACGAGGATAGATAGCAATGTAATGAATAATCTCTATATATAATTTTATTATCCAGTTCAAAATAAATACATTAAAATGTCTCTAATACTTAGGGCATTTCCTAACACAGATGACTTCTTATTCATATGTGGTGAATAATCATTTTTTTATTCAGTAGTAAAATGGATCTTTAAGATAGCTTGATCAGTAGGTCGAATAGACTTTGATCCAAGGCTGATCATGGATATCATATGAGGGTTTTGTATTGTAGGAAAACGTGTGTATGTGTAAATCCTATAAGTTTAGGGATTACAGTTAGGAGTAGTTAGTAGTTTCCTGATTTGGTGTTATAATCTTTTGTGTGTATATATATAGCCTATTGGTTGATCAATACACATTCATTCAACCCTAAAAATTGTTATGGTATCAGAGTTTTAGGATTTTTTTTTTCTGGGAATTGCAACCGTGCTCTGTTTTACTCTATTTTCTGCTATCAAAACAGAGTATTTTTTTTTCCTTACAACTGTTAGCCTTCATCGCACTTTCTTCTGGCCTTCATCGCCGCCATCGCCGCCGCCCTTGATTTTTATCGCTAGAAAATATTTTTCTTCTGCCCAGTGATCTTCATCGCCTTGAAAAATTTTTTTTTTCAGCCGTTCAGCCTTCATTGTCGAAATCGCAGATCCTTCTCGTCTCCACCCTCGCATCTACATGTGACCAGAGCTCGATGAAAAAACTGGTAGCAATTTTAGGTTCACTGTCGCTGCCGCTGCCGCTACCGTCATTGGGAGTCACCTAAGTCTCTGCGTTCTGGTTTGCCGAAGTTCTTGTGAAGATTTCAGATTTGAAGAAGGAGAAACAGAGAAAGGAAATAAAGGAGTTCTAACGTAAGTCGTCGTTTTTTAATCTAGCTAAACGATGTGTCGTTTTTTTTTTTTGGTCAGGGGAGGAAAACTACAAATCGTTTAGGATTAAAAAAAAAAAAGGAGAGGATGTCAGAAGGTGAAAAGTCAGAAGGTAAAAAATTAGTAATTTCGTTAGACGACGAAGGTAGAACTCAACCATCAGGAGAATTGCAAGCCATTCAGGCTGCTTACAGATTGGATGGGAATAATTACTTTAAGTGGTCTCAACTTGTTTGTACGATTCTGAAAGGCAAAGAGAAGATCGACCATTTGTTGGGGACGGGGCCGAAGTCAGGTGAGTCAGGGTTTGAAGTGTGGGACGAAGAGGATTCCATGATCATGGTATGGTTATGGGGTTTAATGATGCCAGAGATAAGTGATACAATCATGTTCATGGCTACTGCCAAAGACATTTGGGATTCAATCCAACAAACATACTCGAAGGCTAGAGATGCTGCTCAGGTGTATGAAGTAAAAGTTAAAACTATGGCTGCAAAACAAGGAAGTAGGACTGTGACTGAGTATGCCAATCCACTAACATCCTTGTGGCAAGAGCTTGATCACTATAGGGTGATTCAGACTAAGTGTTCAGATGATGCTGCAATACTCAAGGAATTTATTGAACGAGATAGAGTTTATGATTTCCTTGTGGGTTTAAATTCAGAGTTTTATCAAGTCAGAATTCAAATTTCTGGGAAAACAGGAGGTTTTATGTTTCAATGAAGTGGTGGCCATTATCAGAAATAAAGAAAGTAGGACTCTGATGCTTAAGTCTCCCACAAATAGCTCAGTTATGGTGGCTGGAAGTGCCAAAATTGGTTCGGCAGGATTAGAAAGGAAGGTTACTTTCGAAGGTGGAAAGAATGGTCAATCCAAGACCCAAAGTCGTGATGAATTATGGTGCACCTATTGCAAAAAGGTGCATCACACTCGAGAGAAATGCTGGAAATTGCACGGGAAGCCTCCTAGCCGTGAGTGGGGGCAGAAAGGTGGTGCACCACGGGGTAATGGACAAGCTCATGCTGCTACTGAAGCAACACAGGGATAGGCCAAGTAGGAACTAGCGGGTCTTAACCAAGAGGAGGTGGAAAGAGTGAGTTCATTCCTCAGTAATCTGGAGAAACCTACATGTACTTGTTCTTTGGCGTATTCAGGTGAGCATCCTTTTTCATTTAGACTAAATGCCTCAGAAACACCCTTTAAGCACTCTTGGATTATGGATTTAGGAGCCACCGACCACATGACCCATTCATCCAAATTTTTTTCCACATACTTACCATGTCCAAGTAATAAGAAAATTGCCATAGTAGATAGATCCTTAGCAACCGTAGCCGGTACAGGAGATGTCCAAATCAACCCATCTATAACTTTAAAAAATGTCCTCCATGTTCCTAAATTATCCACTAACCTTGTCTCTATACAGAATCTCACACAAGATTTACTCTATAATGTGGTTTTTTTATGACAGTTATTATGTATTTCAAGAAAAGGACTCGGGGAGGACAATTGGACATGTTAAAGAGCAGGATGGTCTTTACTACCTTAAGGAACCAATTAGATTAAACGTGTTCAAAAGCAGATTTCCTAATTCTTTCATGTCTGAGTCTATGTTATCCAATAAAGAAAAAAAGTCCTTTACCATTGTCGGTTAGGGCATCTATCCTTTAGGATTGTTAGAGCTTTGTTTCTCTCTTTATTTACGAAACTTAATGTTGAAAGTCTTTATTATGAGGTGTGTAAACTTGCTAAACACAACCTTTTCTAGTTAGTAATAAAAGAAGCCTTTTTTCCATTTTACCTTTTTCATATAGATATTTGGGGTCCCGCTACTGTTCCTAATGTGTCTGGGGCACGATGGTTTGTGACTTTTATTGATGACTGTACCCGAGTCACATGGGTTTTCTTACTCAAACATAAGTCCGATGTGAACTCTGTGTTTCTAAATTTCTTCTCAATGGTAAAAAATCAGTTTGGTGTAAGTATTAAGAGACTAAGATCAGATAATGCTCAGGACTATTTCAATCAAACCCTTACGTCCTATTATCAAAATGAGGGAATAATTCATGAGTCCTCATATGTTAAAACTCCCCAACAAAATGGAGTAGCCTAGAGGAAAAATGGACAACTTTTAGACCAAACCCGAGCATTGTTATTTCAGAGGCATGTGCCTAAAAATTTCTGGGGGGAAGCCGTTCTCACAGCCACTCACCTCATCAATAGACTTCTTACTCGTGTTCTGGGATTCAAAAGTCCGATGGATATGCTTTCTTCATTCTACACAAACCTGTCTACCACCAACAACCTTGTACCTCGTATCTGTGGGTGTCTTTCCTTTGTTCATGTCCATAGCTAAGGTAGGGGGAAACTAGATCCTCAAGCTCTAAAATGTGTATTTGTGGGGTATTCCTCAACTCAGAAAAGGTATAAGTGCTATCATCCTCCAACCAAGAAATTTATTTGTCAAGGGATGTCACCTTTAGTGAGCGAGAAGCCTACTTTACCCAACCTTATCTTTCGGGGGAGAGTCTTAGGGAAGATAAGGGTAGTTTGGAAGGTTTTCTTCTTGAATTACCCGACCTTTCACCATCGTCTCAACCCGAATTTCCAGTTACTACTGATCCAGAAATTGTTTTTAATCCTTCAAAATTTGATTTAGGAAACGTGAGATTTGATAAGAACTTAGTGTGCTGAAGGAAAAGAAGAACGTTCCAGGATCTGTGTAGGTTCAAGAATCTTTTAAATGAGGTAACAATTTCTGATTCTCCAACTTTGTAGAGTGAAACTGAACCTTCAAGTAATGAGGACGATCAGGACCTTCTAATTGTACTTAGGAAAGGGACAAGAAAATGCACCAAACAACCACTATATCCCCTATCACACTACCTATCCTTTAAAAAATTCTCGCCTACCTATAAAGCCTTCCTTGTTAACCTTAATACCATTATCATTCCAACCACATTATTTGAGGCATTGTTTGATGGAGAATGGAAGCAAGCCATGGACGTGGAAATGGAGGCTCTAGAGAAGAACAAAACGTGGGAGTTGGTTGAGTTGCAGTAGGAAAAAGGCCTGTGGGTTGCAAGTGGGTCTATAATGTGAAGTATAGGGCTGATGGATCGATTGAGAGATACAAAGCGAGGTTAGTAGTTAAAGGATATACGTAGACTTATAGGATTGACTATTTAGAGACGTTTACTCCAGTTGCAAATATGAATACAGTTAGGGTTGTTCTATTCCTAGCTGACAACTTGAGTTGGCAATTACAACAATTTGATGTGAAGAATGCATTCCTGCACGGAGAGCTTGAGGAATAGATTTATATAGAGGTTCCACCAGGCTAAAAGAACATAAGGGCCAATACAATATGTAAGCTGAACAAAGCTTTGTATGGTTTGAAGCAATCGCCTCGGGCATAGTTTGGGAGATTTTCTAGAGTTATGTTGGCTATGGGATGTAAACAAAGTCAAAGAGATCATACATTGTTCATTAAGCACTCAACTTCAGGGGGAGTAACAGTCTTGCTTATATATGTGGATGATATTATTGTAACATGAGATGATGAGAGGGAAAAACACATCTTGAGTCAATGCCTAGCTAAGGAGTTTAAGATCAAGACTTTGGGAAGATTGAAGTATTTTCTGGGAGTTAAAGTTGCACACTTCAGAAAAGGAATTTTTATATCCCAACAGAAGTATGTTATTGATTTGCTCAAGAAGACAGGTCAAGCTGCATGTAAACCCGCAAGAACTCCTATAGATTCGAGTCATAAATTGGGAAATGCAGAGGAAGATGCCACGGTAGATAGAGAGATGTATTAACGCCTCGTAGGATGACTCATCTACTTGTCACATACTAGATCAGATATAGCTTATGTAGTAAGCTTGATCAGCCAGTTCATGCATAGTCCAAGAGAGGTTTATTTGCAAGCTGCATATCGAATTTTACAATATATTAAGGGGGACATCAAGAAGAGGAATTTTGTTTGAGAGGAATGGAAGTATGATACTTGAAGCTTATACTGATGCTGACTATGCAGGATCAATTATGGACAGGAGATCAACAACCGGGTATTGTACGTTTCTTGGAGGGAATCTTGTGACATGAAGAAGCAACAAGCAAAGCGTTGTAGCACGGTCTATTGCTAAAGCAGAGTTTCATGCAATAGCACAAGACGTATGTGAGCTACTCTGGCTAAAGATCATCCTAGAAGATTTAAAGATTAACTATGATGGGCCTATGAAACTCTATTGTGAGAATAAGTTGGCAATAAGCATAGCTCGTAACCCAGTTTAGCATGATCGGACGAAGCATATCGAGGTCGATAGACATTTCATCAAGGAAAAGTTAGATAGTGGTCTAATTTGTACTTCTTATGTATTAATAGATGGGCAACTTGCCGACATCCTCATCAAAGGGCTAAATAGTTCAACATTTGAGAGAATTGTATCCAAGCTAAGAATGGAAAATTTCAATTCACCAGCTTGAGGGGGAGTGTGGGAAAACGTGTGTATATGTAAATCCCATGAGTTTAGGGATGACAGTTAGGAATAGTTAGTAGTTTCCTGATTTAGTGCTATAATCTTTTGTATATATATATAGCCTATTGGCTAATCAATACACATTCATTCAAGCCCTAAAAACTATTATGTATATATGAAAAGGTCATTGAAAGATATCTTATCACTGGCTTACGTAATACTGTATAATACGGTATATGAAAATCTTATCTTATAATAAATATTTGAAATTTAAAAGATTATTTTATTTGAATTTAAGTTAAACAAAATTTTGTCTTGGCACTACTAGTGGTGGCGTCCATTATGGATAAGGTTGGAAGACAAGATTTTCTTTTAATTTGAATTTGAATTTTGCTTTGGATAAGAGATTATACAATTATTTGAATTTCAAATAAAGTTATTATGATTTTATTTGAATTTAAATTAGAGTTGTGGAAAAGTATCCATGTGGATAAAATTCAAAGATTTGTGGAATTTGAAATTTGAATCAAATTTTGAATCATAAATATCCGCTATAGCCAAAATTTTAATTATGGATAATCCATATGGGAATTGGTTTTTAGTGGATGAGGGAGAAAGAAAATCTTGTTTGAATTCTGTTTGAATTTTGAATCCCATTCTCCCTAGGTGGTCGAATTTTGTAGGGAGTTTCTTCCTTCGAAGAAATTGGTTATCAAGGTTATGAGAGAGAGAAAAATCTATTTTTTTTATCTAATTCAAAATTCAAATGTCACATAATGTAATTTTATAAATAGGGTTTTTTCATTCTTATGTTCTTTAGACCACAAACGCTTAGGTAAGCAGGTTTATTATTGTACAAATCACATGACAATAAATTCTTAGAGATCTAAGTTGTGACGTCCCGTGCCCGCAGCGGCCCAGACCGTCACTGAAAATTATTACTTACTTCTTTAGCTTTTACTTATACTTCCTCTTTAAAACCGATACTTAAACTTACTGAATTTAATACCATAAATTTAGAGGGATTTTTTTTAATATACGCGTATGTATTTACTATTCACATACGTATACTATTAAAATGCGGAATTTGAAAAACATAAGGATTTCAAATATACATACACACTTATATACTTGTTTATCTGATTAATATTCACCAGACACTATTTAAATATACTATTCATACATATACTGTTTACTATTCTAAAATACCAATTAATCTTTTCTATTCAAAATACTGTTTAACTGTCACCGTTCAAAATACTATTTACTCATACTGTGTGGAAGAATACTAGCGGTGTATCCATAACCTCATCCTCACATCCACCTCCGCCGCCATCATCGCCCCTTGGTGTTTGCGCTATAGGAAGCTTACCTACAGCATGAACACACTCCGTGAGTTTTCTGCCCAGTAAGTACAACATGTTAACCGCAAAACATGTTTAAAACATAGCACATACTTAAAATCCTAAGCATGACATATATCACTTAATAAATCACATACCATTTAAGCATATCACATATCAGCTCACATATCATGTCATCACATAACATGTCATAACACTGAATATAAAACTTCACATACTTTATGCATGACAGAAGCATCGTATACTGTATGCACTCTACTGAAAAAGAAAGCATAGCGAACTATAACTAATGCATGGTCCGGTTATGTTCATTTATGCTTCAAACTTCTCTTTTCTTTTCTTGTCTATTTAGGGCCCATGTGTCAGTACCGTGTGCGCGCAAACCAACGGTAACACCCGAGGTCAACTAATGCCGAAGAGCCATCAACTGATGCTCAACTTTTGGTCTTAACTTTCTTTAACTGGAAACCCCTTCGACTGAAGGAGTCGGTACAACACACCTACGTGTTTCCATCTTGTTTAACTGTTCTAGCCATACGCTTCTCTAAGCTGTCCCCACTCCTACGCGGTAGGGATCTATGGCTTCTATCTTGTTCTTTCATCAATCTACTCGATTGTGAAACTATATGCTCTTATGTATGCTGTGCAGCATCGTGTGCAAGATACATACTTAAAATACTAGAAAAGCATCATTTTATCCATGCTGTAGGCGGAGTTGTACTTACCTGTCAGCAGACAGTTTATACTCTCGCCTTCGTCACAATACAGGTACCTCCCTGTAATCATAATGCATTACATTAACATTCACTCTTAGGTCACCGTGGTCATTAGTGACTAATAAAAATTCTTGTTATGTGGTTCCGATCCTTATCGGTATTAATTGCCCTCTTCTTAAGAATTTGATTTTCTAATCGTGGTTAATTAATTTATTTGCTCAATAAATTAATTCACGTCGCTCTTAGGTCACTCTATCGTTAGGAACTAATAAATTTATCGTTATGTGGTACCGATGCCTATCAGCACCCAACTGCTCTGCTTTGGGAAATTTGATATCTAATTTTTAATCGTGCTTGATTAATTTGTCTACTTGACAAATTAATCACTGTCTCTCACTATCCCATTCAGACTTGGTCCTTAACTGGCTAACCGACCAGTCAACTGATTGAATACCTCCTGTATGACCATTTAGCCTGTCGGCTTACCGTTACCGATGTAATCGCCCCAAATTTTATACTTAGATCACACCCATCCCCCGGGTGGCACTATTCTGATCTAGGGGTCGTTTTCTTACATTTCGAGATTTCTAATTGGGCGGTTCACTAATCCTGTAAACGTCCGTCCTTCTTTCCCGAACCTAGGTCATCGAGGGAGCTCGGGTTTCCATCCCGATCACATTTTCACCCCTCGTTTCCTAAAACACCCCTTTGTGCTGTTTTAGAAATTTCGGCAGCATTTTCGCTTAATTTTTGGGTTTCCGGCCTTTAGGAAACGCCTCAAAACCATCTAACCTATTCTAACCTGCCACGTACTAAACCAGAGGCCTAATTTTTACGTAAAAGCTCCGCTTTTTACGTAAAAATATTCACATTTCCTCACATTCTCTTTTTCGACATTGCATCCCTTTTTCTTACAATTCCTCAAGTCAGTAAACCATAATTCATACATAATTATTTCTAATAATAAATTGAGGAATCAAGGGATCAAAACCACTACCAAAATCGTTCCCGTCGGCGGTTGGGTGAACCGTTCGATCTCGATCGCACAATTTTTGAATCATCGTTCTCCACCTTTGAAACTCCGGTTTGCAAATCCGATGCCGCGGATGTGTCCGGAACGTCAAAAATAGGCCAACGGGCCATTCTTCAATTTTCGGTCTCCGGGTCGCCGTTGACCGGTGTTGACCGGCCGTTGACCACGGCGGCGATGGGAGTAGCGACCACCATCTTGAAGAGCTCGACGAGAGGAACCTATTGGTGGTGTCAATTTCACCAATCGAGGCTCCTATCACCGGAATTCGACCCTCGAAAAGTCAGCAACGACGGCGGCGTTGGATCTTCATTTTCCAGCGTTGTTGCCCAAAATTGATTTGGTGCTTTTGATCTACATGTTGTTCTGAGCATTTTGATACCGACCTTGCAACTCAACTACGCCGTAATAGCGAGATTCGACGGCGGCGATGGTGACGGCGACGGCGAACCTTGGGCGGCGCGATCTGGCGGCTGTTGACGTGAAATAAAGCCTGGGTTTTGTTCTACTCTTCACCACGAATCCATTGGGACTGGAATCGTGGCATTTGGACGTCGGACAGCGGAGATACGGCGGTTTGAAAAATTCGGCCACCGGCGGCTTTGGGCGGCGCGTGTGGCGTGCTTCGGCGTCGGTTCGGTCGACTCGGCCCACCGTTGGAATCAGCTCGTCGAGAGCTTTCCAATGGTGCCGACGGTGTCGAAAACAGAGGTCGGATTCGACTGATGGTTACTGTTCACTTACGGGTGGTGTGAGGAGAAAAAGATAGGAAAAAAATAATGGGGGCCCTTTTTACAAAAATCTAAAAATTTCGACCCCTTTATACTAATTTTTTGAAAAATTTTAAGATAGGCTATACTGACTAATTTGGGAGTGCTGAACCCAAATATATCAGTTTTATATCAAGAAAAGGTCATCTTGACCAATTTCTTGATACTGTGGTTAGGCCTACACTGTGTTGACACTACGCACGCATAACGAGGCGTTTTCGCGTGAAATTTCAAGCACAGTCTCCCTTAACTAATTTGGACGTGCTGATTTCAAATTTATCAGTTTTACATCCATCTGAGGTCTTCTAGACCAGTTTTCGGGATCTATATAACCCCGTCTCGAAAAACATGTCAGGTGCCCGATTGACTAATTTGGGCGTCTTGAGTCTAAATATATCAGTTTCGGGGGGAGAAAAGGTCGTCTTGACCCTTATCCCGATACTGCGTATCTTTTAAACAAAATCTACATTTTGTGCTCACTTGACCAGATTGAACTTGCTGACTATTAATATGTCAATTTTATGCCAGATTAAGGCCGTCTTGGCCACTAACCTGACACTGCGTTTCTCACTATTCACTAATCACTATTCACTGTTCACTTTTCACTATCTGACTGACTAATCTGAGCGTTCTGACTTTGATTTTGTCAGTCTATGGGCGAGAAGAGGTCATCTAGACCGCTTTTCTCGATACTGTACATCTATTAGGGCAATTATCACTGCTGCGCTCAGATGACTAGTCTGAGCGTACTGATGACTAGCTTATCAGTTCTGTATCATGAAATGGTCGTCTAGACCGGTTTCTTGATATTGCGTATCTCAACGCATACTCACATAATAGGGTGGACCGATTTCACTGTTAGTTGCCCCTTTCACTGCATGAATAGTAATTAAACGTTACTATTCCCATTTAATTCATTCAACTGAAAAGCACACTGTGTTTATTAACTTAATTACATCATTACATAGTAATTAAGTTTCATAATTCATGAGAGTCATTACAGTGGCTCTCGGCTCATTACACAACCTTCTACACGGACTCTTACACGTGCGTGTGCAACGCAACATGGGCGTGTACATTTCAGACATGGGCATGTACTAGTTGAGACTACTCAACACGGCCATGTCTTTGAAATACATTCATCTATCTGAGCCGTACACAGCCTCTTACACGATCGTGTACTTGACCGTGTTACACTACACGACTATGTATACTCACACGGCTATTAATAGATACACAGTCCGAATGGCACAAGGTCAATCACACGGCTGTGTACCTGACCGTGTTACTTAAATTGTACTCAAAGACATTAAATTATGTCCATTTTATTCCTTAATGACTTATTACATGGTAAGTAGATGTCATGAAAATGGCGGTCATTACAACCTACCCCCTTTACAAAATTTTAGTCCTCTAAAATTAGAATAATTCCAGGAAGTCTCTTCCCATGTCTTCTTCCCATTCTCATGTGACTTCCTCAACACTATGATTCTGTCACAACACTTTTACTAGCGGTATACTTCATTCCTAAGTACTCTCTCCTTTCTAACTAGGATTCGCACGGGTCTCTCCTCGTACGTCGGATTAGCGTATACTACAACGGATTCTTGGCTAAGAACATGGGAGCTGTTTGGCACGTACTTCTTCAGCATCAAGGCGTGAAAGATATTGTGCACTGTAGCTAACTCGGGAGGAAGCGTTAGTCTATAAGCCACCTTCTCGACTTTCTCTATTATCTCGAGGGTCGTATATACCTAGGACGGAGCTTTCCTTTCTTTTCAAAGTGCATCACCCCTTTCATGGGTGCCGCCTTGAAAAAAAAAAAAACCGAGTCTCCTACTTGAAACTCGAGGGGTCTATAGCTTATCGTAAAAATTTTTCTGTCCATTATGCGCTGTATCTAACGTTTCTCGTATCAGCTTCATGTCTGCCATGGTATTCTTGATGATGTTTGAGCTAACTAGTCGTTTCTCTCCAAACTCATACTAATGAGCCAGAGATCTGCATTTCCTTCCACAATGTGTCTCGTACGGTGCCATTCCTATCTAGGAATGGTAGTTGCTGTTGTATGAGAACTCGCTCAATGGTAGCTTCTGATTCCAATTTCCTTTGAAGTCTAGGACGTAGGTCTCAACATGTCCTCTAACATCTGTATGGTCCTCTAAGACTAACTGTCGGTCTGAGGATGAAATGTTGTGCTGAACTCTCATTTGGACCGTAATGCGGCTTAAATGCTTTGCCAAAATCTGGAGGTAAAGCATCCACTACGATCTGAGACGATCGACTCTGGTACTCCGTGCCGTTTCACGAACTGTGCCGCATGGATTCTGCTAGTCATTCCACCAAGTAGCTAACTTTCATTGCTAAAAAAAAATTAACTGATTTCATCAGTCTGTCTACAATCACCCAGATTGCGTCATTATCGTTTGACGTCTTCGGCAGTCCGATTACGAAATTCATCATAATCTGGTCCTATTTCCACTCGGGTAGCTTAATTTTCTACGATTATCTTGCTGGGCGTTGGTGTTCTGCCTTAACCTTCTGACACGTAAGGTATCTGGCAACGAACTCGACAATGTCATTCTTCATTTCAGGCCACCAAAAGCTTTCCTTCAGGTACTTGTACATCTTATTCGCTATCGGATGTATGGAATATGACGTCTCGTAAGGTTCTAAAAGGATTCGCTTCTTGAGTTCTTCATCTTTCAGAACACACACTCTATCTCTGTAGTAGAGTACGTCATCCTTAAGGATCTTAAACTCTGAACCCTTGTCCTCTATAGCTTCCTTTCTGGACTTGAGCAGGGACAAATCGAAACCTTGACCGATCTTGATCTCTTCTTGGAGTGTCGATTGGAGGGTCATGTCAGACAATCTCCCTATCAAAATCTTGATCCCGCTGTCGCATAGCTCCTTTGTAGCGTCCTGACAAGGCACTAATAGTCATAGGCATAGTAATATACTTCTGACTCCATGCATCAGCCACTTTATTGACTTTCCCCGGATGGTATAGGATCTCACGATTGTAATCCTTACCAACTCTAGCCATCTACGCTGCCTCCTGTTGAGTTCTTTCTGCGTGAAGATACATTTGAGGCTCTAGTGGTCGATGTAAATCTCGCACGTGACTCCGTATAGGTAGTGCCTCCATGCTTTTATCGTAAAAACTATCGCTACTAGCTCCAGATCACGCGTTGGGTAGCTCTTCTCAAGGTTTTTGAGTTGTCGTGAAGCATACGCGACTACTCTACCACTCTGCATCAACACAGTTTCCAACTTTGTTTTAGATGCGGCGCTTAAATCACAAAGCTTCCCTGACCAACATTTGAAATGGTCAGCATTGGAGTGCTTATGAGTCTTCATTTCAGCTCTTGAAAGCTTTTCTCACACTTGTCGATTCACTTATACCTCTTTCCCTTCTTGGTGAGCGCTGTGAGCGAAGCAGCTAACTTTGAGTAGCCTTCGACTAAGTGTAGGTAACATCCTGTTAGTTTAAAGAAACTGTGAATTCCCGTTACGTTCCTCTGAGCTAGCCACGCGCTAACTGCATCAATTTTCATCGGGTCCACAGATACTCCTTCCTTGGGGATTACGTGGCCTAGGAAATGGACCTTCTCCAGCCAAATCTCGTACTTGGAGAACTTGGTGTATAACTGATGGTCCTGTTGCATGCGCAAAATGATAATTAAGTGCTCTTCGTGCTCTTCCTTCGTCTTAGAGTGTATAAGTATGTCATCGATGAACACAATGACAAACTTATCCAAATAGTCCTTGAACATGCGGTTCATCCGGTTCATGAAAGTTGCTGGTGCGTCCGTTAATCTGAGCGACATGAACAGAAACTCGTAATGTCCGTACCGCGTTTGAAAGGCTGTTTTGGGTACATCTTCTTTCCTGATTCGTAGTTGATGGTATCCTGAACGTAGATCGATCTTCGAGGACACTGCAGCATCTCAGAGCTAATCAAATAGATCGTCAACTCGCGACAACAGATGCTTGTTCTTAATCGTAATCCTGTTCAACTTTCTGTAGTCGATGCACATTCTCATTGGTCCATCTTTCTTCTTCACGAATGGTATGGGTGCTCTCCAGGGTGAATAGCTCTGTCGAATGAATCCCTTATCTATTTAGTCCTTTAGCTGGGCTTGGAGCTCCTTTAGCTCTACAGGGTCCATTCCGTAGGGGGCCTCAAAGATGGGGCTGATTCTAGTAGACGTTCAGTCTTGAACGAGATCCCGTGCTCTGGTTGGAGTCCTGCAAGATCTTCTGGAAATATCTCCATGAATTCCCTGACTATCGGTACGTTGTTGGGTCCTATCTCTATTCCTTGAGTCTTATCTGCTACGTATACTAGGAAGTCCGTGCATCCACTGGATAGCATCTTGCGAGCCTTCACTGCTGATATCATCGTCTTTGGTTGCTCTGGCGACAAACCCTTGTAGATGAACTTTTCACATCCGATTGGTTCGAAAACGATTTTCCGCCTTCAACAGTTTATGACAACGTTGTGTCCTAAGCTTTTTTTTTTTTTTTTGGCAGAATCTGATGATGCAAAGAATGGGTGGCTCCAGAATCAAGTAGAACTAACGCATCAAAGTTGGCGATAGAAAGCTGGCCTGTCACCATTGCAGAAGTTACAGCTTCAACGTCACTCCCCGTGTAAGCATAGATTCTCCCTTAGCTGTCTGAAGCTTTCAGTATACCTTGTGTGATTGAAGGGTCTTCGATCCTGGTCTGGTTGGTGTGAAGTTGATTATTCTCAGTGCGGGGTTAAATCTGTCGATTTTGCAGGTTGGAGTGGCAATTTTTTTTTTTGGCATAGTGGCCTTCCTTGCCACAGATGAAACAACCACTTGCTCTCTGCTTGCATTCTCCTGGGTGCCTCTTTCTGCATCTCGTGCACATCGAGTATTGGCTGTCATTCCTTCCTGGTCGTCTCTCTTCTGGGGAAATTCTTCTGTGAATCTTGATTGCCTTAATTCCCCTTTTCTCTTGTTGTTATTATGGGAATGCCTACTATTCTGGCCGGTTCCCACATTCTGCCCTCTGTATTGTGACTTGGGGTTCTGCTTCTCCTGAGCCTACTCGGCTTGTGTTTTCTCCTCCTTTCGTGCCTTAAAATTCTACGCCTTTCGCTCCTTATCATGAACCGACCAGTACTCAGCTCAGATAGTCTTGCTAATAGTGTCGCTGGTCCGTGGCTTCCGCTACAGACCTAAACTGTGATTTTCGTTCTAAACATCTTCAGCATTTGTCTGACTCTCTCCTTTAGGTCGGTACCAAATCTGGACAAAGTTGAGCTAACTGCTCAAACTTCTTGACTGCCTCCATAACAGTTATACTACCTTGGTGTAGGTTGTCGAACTCGTCTTACTGCGCTACTAGTGCTTCCTCGTTGAAGTACATCTCCTTGAATTCCTCAATGAAATCGCTCCAGCTCATCTCTCTGATGTTCCTCCTAATGGTTACCATCTTCCACCACTAACGCGCCTCATTGCGCAGGGTGAAGGGTGCGTACATCACTTTCTCTCTCTATTTATTAACCCTATAAAATCCAAGATTACTTGGATATCCGTTAGCCAATCATCGGCCTCTATAGGGTTGGTGATTCCTAAGAATTCTAACGCTTTCATGCGTCGGAATCTCTCATACAAATCGCCTTCCCTAAGGATTGGTAGAAAAACAATTGCTGTTACGAAAGCAACCATTACTATGGGTGCTAGTGCCTCCTAGGTTAGAGGAGCTGCTTGCTCCCTAAGAGTTTCTTGGGCTGCTGGAGCCTCCTGTGCTGGCATCTCTACTGACTGTGGTGCCTGGGGTTGCTGGCCCAGCTGTTCCCTAAGCTGGTTTAGCTCCCGTTACTGGTTCTCCATCATCTCTCGCATGGCTGCGATCTGTGCTATCAACTCATCCTCTCAGGATGCTGGGTTTAACTAAGCTCTCGTTCTTGCCATGTTTTCCTATGTAACCCTATCGTACAGCGGGAAAGGAAAAATATGTCTCTTAAATTCTGTACTTGGGACTCATATCACATATCATTTTCTTTCTTACTTAACAATCTTACTTAAACATTATGGATATAAATATACACACTATATCCACCTTTCTTTCTCTTATACTGTGATGTTCAATACAATTACCGCATTGTATTGGGATATCGTCTGAGTGCTAGGATTCGTCCTGCACTTCCTGTCATATCATACTCACACTATGGAAAAAATTTATATCTGGCCCCTAGGGTAAAGCTTTACTACTTATCTCATAATATATTTCACATAATATATATACATATATTCAAGATTCTAGTTCAGTGGGAGTGACACACACTTCCCTTATACAATCCCAACAAGTACATTATGCTACAATTGACGGGGGAGAGCTACTGCTTCCCTCTATATTTTTTTCATAACTAACATTCCCGCAGAAGGGTTACTACAATTGAAAGGACAATCTTGATTCAGTATCAAGCATTTCCTCATCGTCACTATCACTGAGTGAGTACTCCTCTGGGTTCTCCTCTTCTTCTCAGTCGAAACTGACCTCATCATCGCTGGCTATGATGACTTGGGGTTCGTACATCCCCATCTATTCGTCATTACTAAAGTGGTTGGGGATCTCCTCTCCCTCATCGTCGGGATGGGCATCGGAGTCTCGTTATCTTCCTCTTTCATGGGGTGTTCAGGAGATATACGGGCTGGTTCGGGGTTCTCCATCGGCTCCCTATTGCCCTTGTGTACTTCTGGCTGGTGCTCGACCATGAACTCTTCATCGGCCAGTTGGGGTGCTGGTTCTACCAGGTCACCCTCCATAATGGCGGCTGCTATAATGCCTTGGGCTTGTGTAGGGTTCCCGGGGTTGAGCACTTTTCTCTCGGCGTTCACTATCTCCTTGATAAGGCTTGCTAGTCCTGCTTGATCGCTCTTCTTATTCTGTTTGGTAAGGTCTCTTTCTCTCTTTGGGTCTTCTCCTGTCTTGATCCACTTTTGTCTTGGCATGTATTGTGGAAGTCCAGATCGGTTCCTTGTACCGAACAGCATATGTTAGAACTGTATCGCCGGACATCAGCTGCAGTCTTTCAGTCCGATGAACAAATTCTCATATATCCATAACTCTAGAGAACTTAGGCGGTTTCACTCCCTGCTTGCCCATAGAGAAAAACTGGGGCTGATGCTGGACTGCTCTCAGAGATTGGCTCGATCGTGGTATGGCGAAACTTGATATAGTTAGGAGCTCATCCTGGTCATAAGGATCCTGATACACACGAGAGTATCTTCCTGAGAGATATCAACAGCCAACAGGACTCAGTTATCCTGGTCAATGACGTACAATCGGGGAATCACTTTGATAATGTGAAACCAGTCCTGACATTCTCATAGAGTGCAGGAGTACTGTTTGCCACTCGAAACTTAGTGGACAACTAGCTCTGAAGATCGGTACAACTCGAGTAGCAATCCATGTTCTTTCTCTGAGCAGTTTTCTAGCACTGCACGGTCGTGATTTTTCGTATAATGATCTCAGCATCTTTTCATCTTATCCTCGCCATCATAGATTTCGTCGTTTCATTACTATAAAATGTTATCTTCAATAGATAAACATTTACCGACTAAAAATAAAACTAACTTACTTGGATAGATGAGGTAGGCATGCGGTGATGTGAGGTAGGATGGCAGGAAACCGCTCTGATACCAACTGTGACGCCCGTGCCCTCAGCGGCCCGGACCGTCACTGAAAACTATTACTTGCTTTTTTAGCTTTTACTTATACTTCCTCTTTAAAACCGATACTTAAACTTGCTGAATTTAATACCATAAATTTAGAGGGATTTTTTTTTTAATATACGCGTACGTATTTACTATTCACATACGTACACTATTAAAATGCGGAATTTGAAAAACATAAGGGTTTCAAATATACATACACACTTATATACTTGTTTATCTGATTAATATTCACCAGACACAATTTAAATATACTATTCATGCATATACTGTTTACGATTCTAAAATACCAATTAATCTTTACTATTCAAAATACTGTTTAACTGTCACCGTTCAAAATACTATTTACTCATACTGTGCGGAAGAATACTAGCGGTGTATCCATAACCTCATCCTCACATCCACCTCCGCCACCATCATCGCCCCGTGGTGTTTGCGCTATAGGAAGCTTACTTACAGCATAAACACACTCCGTGAGCTTTATGCCTAGTAAGTACAACATGTTAACCGCAAAACATGTTTAAAACATAACACATACTTAAAATCCTAAGCATGACATATATCACTTAATAAATCACATACCATTTAAGCATATCACATATCAGCTCACATATCATGTCATCACATAACATGTCATAACACTGAATATAAAACTTCACATACTTTATGCATGACAGAAGCATCGTGTACTGTATGCACTCTACTGAAAAAGAAAGCATAGCGAACTATAACTAATGCATGGTCCGGTTATGTTCATTTATGCTTCAAACTTCTCTTTTCTTTTCTTGTCTATTTAGGGCCCATGTGTCAGTTCCATGTGCGCGCAGACCAATGGTAATGCCCGAGGTCAACTAATGCCGAAGAGCCATCAACTGATGCTCAACTTTTGGCCTTAACTTTCTTTAACTAGAAACCCCTTCGACTGAAGGAGCCGGTACGACACACCTACTTGTTTCCATCTTGTTTAACTGTTCTAGCCATACGCTTCTTTAAGCTATCCCCAATCCTACGCGGTAGGGATCTATGGCTTCTATCTTGTTCTTTCATCAATCTACTCGATTGTGAAACTATATGCTCTTATGTATGCTGTGCAGCATCGTGTGCAAGATACATACTTAAAATACTGGAAAAGCATCATTTTAAATTCATTTTATCCATGCTGTAGGCGGAGTTGTACTTACCTGTCAGCAGACAGTTTATACTCTCGCCTTCGTCACAATACAGGTACCTCCCTGTAATCATAATGCATTACATTAACATTCACTCTTAGGTCACCGTGGCCATTAGTGACTAACAAAAATTCTCGTTATGTGGTACCGATCCTTATCGGTACTAATTGCCCTCTTCTTAAGAATTTGATTTTCTAATCGTGGTTAATTAATTTATTTGCTCAATAAATTAATTCACGTCGCTCTTAGGTCACTCTATCGTTAGGAACTAATAAATTTATCGTTATGTGGTACCGATGCCTATCAGTACCCAACTGCTCTGCTTTGGGAAATTTGATATCTAATTTTTAATCGTGCTTGATTAATTTGTCTACTTGACAAATTAATCACTGTCTCTCACTATCCCATTCAGACTTGGTCCTTGACTGGCTAACCGGCCAGTCAACTGCCTGAATACCTCCCATATGACCATTTAGCCTGTCGGGTTACTGTTACCGATGTAATCGCCCCAAATTTTATACTTAGATCACACCCATCCCTCGGGTGGCACTATTTTGATCTAGGGGTCGTTTTCTTACATTTCGAGATTTCTAATTGGGCGGTTCACTAATCCTGTAAACGTCTGTCCTTCTTTCCCGGACCTAGGTCATCGAGGGGGCTCGGGTTTCCATCCCGATCACATTTTCACCCCTCGTTTCCTAAAACACCTCTTTGTGCCGTTTTAGAAATTTCGGCAGCATTTCCGCTTAATTTTTGGGTTTCCGGCGTTTAGGAAACGCCTCAAAACTATCTAACCTATTCTAACCTGCCACGTACTAAACCAGAGGCCTAATTTTTACGTAAAAGCTCCACTTTTTACGTAAAAATATTCACATTTCCTCACATTCTCTTTTTCGACATTTCATCCATTTTTCTTACAATTCCTCAAGTCAGTAAACCATAATTCATACATAATTATTTCTAATAATAAATTAAGGAATCAAGGGATCAAAACCACTACCAAAATCGTTCCCGTCGACGGTCGGGTGAACCGTTCGATCTTGATCACACAATCTTTGAATCATCGTTCTCCACTTTTGAAACTCCGGTTTGCAAATCCGATGCCGCGGATGTGTCCGGGACGTCAAAAATAGGCCAACGGGCCATTCTTCAATTTTCGGTCTCCAGGTCGCCGTTGATCGGCGTTGACCGTCGTTGACCGGCGTTGACCGACCGTTGACCACGGCGGTGATGGGAGTGGCGACCACCATCTTGAAGAGCTCGACGAGAGGAATCTATTGGTGGTGTCAATTTCACCAATCGAGGCTCCTATCACCGTAAATCGACCCTTGAAAAGTTAGCGACGACGGTGGTGTTGGATCTTCATTTTCCAGCGTTGTTGCCCAAAATTGATTTGGGGCTTTTGATCTACATGTTGTTCTGAGCATTTTGATACCGATCTTGCAACTCAACTCCGTCGGAATAGTGAGATTCGATGATGGTGATGGCGACGGCAAACCTTGGGCGGCGCGATCTGGCGGCTGTTACGTGAAATGAAGCCTGGGTTTTGTTCTACTCTTCACCACGAATCCATTGGGACTGGAATCGTGGCATTTGGACGTCGGACGGCGGAGATACGGCGGTTTGAAAAATTCGGCCACCGGCGGCTTTGGGCGGCGTGTGCGGCGTGCTACGGCGTCGGTTCGGTCGACTCGGCCCACCGTTGGAATCAGCTCGTCGAGAGCTTTCCAATGGTGCTGGCGGTGTCGAAAACGGAGGTCGGATTCGACTGATGGTTACTGTTCACCTACGGGTGGTGTGGGGAGAAAAAGATAGGAAAAAAATAATGGGGGCCCTTTTTACAAAAATCTAAAAATTTCGACCCCTTTATACTAATTTTTTGAAAAATTTTAAGATAGGCTATACTGACTAATTTGGGCGTGCAGAACCCAAATATATCAGTTTTATATCAAGAAAAGGTCATCTTGACCAATTTCTTGATACTGTGGTTAGGCCTACACTGTGTTGACACTACGCACGCATAACGAGGTGTTTTCGTGTGAAATTTCAAACATAGTCTCCCTTGACTAATTTGGACGTGCTGATTTCAAATTTATCAGTTTTACATCCATCTGAGGTCTTCTAGACCAGTTTTCGGGATCTATATGACCCCGTTTTGAAAAACGTGTCAGGTGCCCGATTGACTAATTTGGGCGTCTTGAGTCTATATATATCAGTTTCGGGGGGTGAAAAGGTCATCTTGACCCTTATCCCGATACTGCGTATCTTTTAAACAAAATCTACATTTTGTGCTCACTTGACTAGATTGAACCTACTGACTATTAATATGTCAATTTTATGCCAGATTAAGGCCGTCTTGGCCACTAACCTGACACTGCGTTTCTCACTATTCACTAATCACTATTCACTGTTCACTTTTCACTATCTGACTGACTAATCTGAGCATTCTGACTTTGATTTTGTAAGTCTATGGGCGAGAAGAGGTCATCTAGACTGCTTTTCTCGATACTGTATATCTATTAGGGCAATTATCACTGCTGCGCTCAGATGACCAGTCTGAGCGTACTGATGACTAGCTTATCAGTTCTGTATCATGAAATGGTCGTCTAGACCGGTTTCTTGATATTGCGTATCTCAACGCATACTCACATAATAGGGTGGACCGATTTCACTGTCAGTTATCCCTTTCACTGCATAAATAGTAATTAAACGTTACTATTCCCATTTAATTCATTCAACTGAAAAGCACACTGTGTTTATTAACTTAATTACATCATTACATAGTAATTAAGTTTCATAATTCATGAGAGTCATTACAGTGGCTCTCGGTTCATTACACAACCTTCTACACGGACTCTTACACGTGCGTGTGCAACGCAACACGGGCGTGTACATTTCAGACATGGGCATGTACTAGTTGAGACTACTCAACCCGGCCATGTCTTTGAAATACATTTATCTATTTGAGCGGTACACAGCCTCTTACACGATCGTGTACTTGACCGTGTTATACTACACGACTATGTATACTCACACGGCTATTAATAGATACACAGTCCGAATGGCACACGGCTACTCACACGGCTGTGTACCTGACCGTGTTACTTAAATTGTACTCAAAGACATTAAATTATGTCCATTTTATTCCTTAATGACTTATTACATGGTAAGTAGGTATCATGAAAATGGCGGTCATTACATAAGTGATCGGAAGGAGACAAGCCGTACTAGAATACCGATCAAGGAACCAAGTACCTACACGCTCTACCATATGAGAATTAGAGAATAGTAGAGAAGGCTAGTTGGTTAAAGCCCTTTGGTCACTTTCTCCGACGTTCATGGTATTTTCCTTTTAAGGTATATGATTGTTTGTAATTTATTGTATATGACAACATGAGTTATTTAATGATATTTGAAAATTTTTTAAAATTTTGCTGTACACTCTAACTTTTTTGTAGTAATGATAGTATTATCCTAAGCTTCATACATAGATAAAATAATTGAAAAGTATTCAATGTAAGAGGCCAAAAAAAGGTTCACAACCTTCCATTGCTAGACTAACTCTTTCATTGGATGACTATCCCAAGGTATCGGAAGAAAGAGAGCATATGCGTAAGGTCCCTTATGCATTTACTATGGATAGCCTTATGTATGTTCTGCTTTGCACTCGCCTCAACATTTGTTTTGCGGTAGGTATAGTGAGTCGATATCAAGGGAATCATAGAATCAAGTATTGGCAGGCCGTGAAGTATATACTTAAGTATCTTAAGAGAGCGAAAGATTATATTTTGATATATTTTGGAGGAGACCTAACACCCGTAGGATACAGGCTGACTTTACGATAGAGGCTGAATATGTGGCTGCGGCTGAGGTATTTATCTTTAGAGATCTTGAGGTCATGCCGAGTATAGACATCCGTAGGATACATGGACTTCCAAACTTGTAAGGACTTGAGGAAGTCGACTTCTGAATCAGTGTTCATGCTTGGAGGAGGCGTCATTGTGTGGAGGAGTGTGAAAAAGCTGACTCTACGATAGAGGCTGAATATGTGACTGCAGTGGAGACATTTATCTTTAGGGACCTTGAGGTCATTCCGAGTGTTAACAAGCCTATCATACTTTACTGTGATAATAGCGTAGTTATTAGCAACACAAGGGAATCTAGACAGCATAAGAGGATCAAGCACATCGATCAGAGATACTATACAATTAGATGGCCTGTGAAGGCAAGACTAGTAAATGTATATAAGATTGTGTTCGAGGACAATGATGTTAGTCTCTTTACTAAGACTTTGGTAGCTAGATGTTAGGAATGCCCTAAGCGGGATAGATATTTTATATGTATTTTATTTATTTTGAATTAGATAATTAAAATGTATTAGAGTTTATTCATTACATTACTATATATCCTCGTCTTGTTTACATGTTAAGGTAAATGTAAGCAAATATGACTCACTAACTATTTGTGTTAAACTATTAGAATATTGCATACAATGGATTTTTGTATAGTAGAAGACAACGTTCTAAAGTAAGTAGTCTAAACTATAGTCCATGGTCTATGGGGTTAGATCGGGCATCCAAATTATGTTAAGATTATTATGTTGCTTAAAACCAATTTGGGGACGGTTTGTCTTGACTGTCTGGAGTTTTGACTCCTGAGTAGAGACATATATATGTTGCTTAGTGGTGACATATTAAACTGCGACCAAAGTATAATTTATCTATGTAGTTTGTTTAAGTGGATTATTTCACTTTTGATATTCATTATGTAATAACCTTAATCCTGAGTAGATGAATCACTTCATGTGTATGACTTGCATACTTTGATATTCCAATGACTAAAGCATCTCAGAGGTAGTAAACTTATAGACCGGTTCGTTGGGTACGTGACTTTATACAATTGGGGGGTTTATTTACAAATATTGAAATCATAACTTTAATGAGAAGTAAAAATTATCCTCTTAAAGACATTATATTGGATGTGAAAATGGATAAGGTCTTGGATCATTTGTTAGGCAAATGACTTTTTATTCACATGTAGTGAATAATCATTTTCTTATTCAGGAGATAATGGATATTTAAGATAGCTTGATTAGTGTGTCGAACGGATTTTGACCTAAGGTTGATCATAGATATCATATGAGTATTCTGCATATATAACAAGGTCATTGGACGATAGCTTATCACGGGCATACGTAATATAGTATATAATTTGGAGTGCAGTTTTAGGTTTATAATGATGTGACTCTGAAACTAATAATTGTAACTATTCAGTATAGAATAATAATTACATGGATTATTGGAGTCCATATTATATATGTCTAATTGGTCCCCTACTACTTCCACATAATTCTTTAATGGATGATAATTGATTGGGATATTTTTAGTGCTTGTTGTCTTGCATTTAGTAAAGAGAAAAATCTGGATCACTCTCCATATGGTGTAGGCGTTTTTCTCAAGGTGCTGGAGGGTAAAATTTTAATTTTGTATTATTCAATAAATGTGATATATATTTAATTAATATATGTTTTAGAAAATAAGATTTGAAATTTAAATTAATTGCATTTGGCTTTCAAAATTTATGTATGAGATTAATTTAGAATTTTAAAAATCTTGTTTTAAATAAATATTTGTAATTTGAAAGATTATCCTATACAAATTTGAATTGAACAAAATCTTGTCCTGACATAGACATAGGTGGTGTCCAATTTGGATAAGGATGGAAGATTAGATTTTCTCATAATTTGAATTTGAATTTTGTTTTGAATTTTGAATCACCCTCACTCTATGATGGCCTAATTTTTGAATGGCATTTACCCTAGAGAAAAATCAGTTTTAGGGTTAGTGGGAGGGAGAAAAATCATTTTTTGGTCTAATTCAAAATTCAAAAGTCACTAATGCAATTTTATAAATAGGGATTTTGATACTCCTATTTTCTTTAGACTATAAATTCTCATGTGAGCAAATTTGTTATTATACATCTCACTAATAATAACAAATTCTCAAAGATTTGGGTGGTTGGAAGGAGACAATCTGCGCTAAAATACTGATCAAGGAACCGGGTGCTCACACGCTCCAACGTCTGGGAATTGGAGAATAGTAGAGAAGACTGGTTGGTTGAAGCCTCTAGGTTACTCGAAAGTATATTGATTGTTGATAATTTATTGTATATGAAAACATGAATTTATTAACGATCTATGAAAAATTTTAAAAATATTGCTGCATACTCTAATGTTTTTCCCAACAATGACTTCTTATTTACATATGGTGAATAATCATTTTTTTATTTGGGTGTATAATAAATCTTTAAGATAGCATAATTAGTAGGTCAAACAGACTTTGACCTAAGTCTGATCATGGATATTATATGAGGGTACTGCATGCATAACAAGGTCATTAGACGGTTGCTTATCATTAGCTTACGTAATACGATATATAATTAGGAGTGTAGCTTTAAATTTATAGTTTTGTGACTCTGAAACGAATAATTGTAACGGATTGATTTTGTATAGAATTATAATTACATGAACTATTGAAGCCCACAATATTTATGTCCAATTAGTCACCCTACTACATTTCTTAGCGGATAGTGATTGATAGGGATATTTTTATTGCTTATTGTCTTGCATTTAGTGAATGAAAAAATCCGGATCACCCTTCGACGGGTGTGGGCATTTTCTTTGTATGGTGGAGGGGTAAAATTATAATTTTGTATTATTCAATAAAAGGATACTTATTTAATTAATATTTATTTTAGAATATAAGATTTGAAAATTAAATTAATTGTATTTATCTTTCAAAAGAGAAATATGAGATTAATTTAAATTTTGAAAATCTTGTTTTAAATAAATATTTGAAATTTAAAAGATTATCCTATTTAAATTTGAATTGAACAAAATCTTATCTTAGCACAAATCTGGGTAGCGTCCATTATGGATAAGGATGGAAAACAAGATTTTTTTCTTAATTTAAATTTGAATTTTTTTTTGATAAGAGATTACACAATTATTTGAATTTCAAATAAAGTTATCATGATTTTATTTGAATTTGAATTGGAGTTGTGGAAAATAATCCATGTATATGAAATCCCAAGATTTGTGGAGTTTGAGATTTGAATCAAATTTTAAATTACAAATTTAAATCATAGCCAAAATTTTAAAGTATAAGCCTTAGGAGAATTGCAGATTCTCAAGTGGAAGGGAGAGAGAAAAATCTTGTTTAGAATCCTGTTTGAATTTTAAATCTTTTCACTTTATGGTGATCAAATTTTTTAGGGCATTTACCCTGAAAAGAAATAGGGTTAATGGGATGGAGAAAAATCTTTTCTTGGTCTAATTCAAAATTCAAAAGTCACCTAATGTAATTATATAAACAGAGGTTTTAATACTCTTATTTTTTTTAGACCACAGACTCTAAGGTAAGTGAATTTGTCATTATACATCTTACTAATAATAACAAATTCTTAAAGATCAGGGTGGCTGGAAGGAGACAAGTTACGCTAGAATACTAATTGAGGAACCAAGTGCCCACACACTCCACTATTCGAGAATCGGAGAATAGTAGAGAAAGTTACTTGGTTGAAGCCCCTCGGTCACTTCCTCTTGTGTTGGTGTTTTCCTCCGAATGTATATTGAATGTTGATAATATATTGTATATGGCAACATGAGTTTATTAATGATTTTGAAAATTTTTTTAAATCCCGCTGTGTACTCTTACGTTTTTTCCTACACTAGAAGCTTTGAAAGGCATGTAAACGCAATGTGAATGCATAACAAAGCATATTTACTAGCTTAGGGTAAGTCAGAGACATTTTGAAATGCCCTTAGTGGAAAAGACATTTTATGTATTTCAGTTATTTTGAATTGATTAATAGTATATTAGAGATTAAATTCCACTGTGTACTTTTATGTTTTTTCCTACACTAGAAGCTTTGAAAGACATGTAGAGTTGCATAACAAAACATATTTACTAACTTAGTGTCACAACTGAGAAATTTTACTGTCTTCAGAAATTTTGTATAACATGTGTACACAATAATTTTTATGTGTATAATCGTAAAACATATGTTTTAATATTATTTAGAACGCAACGAAATGTTCTAACCATGCCAAAGCGAGTGTGAGTAAGAATGGAAAATTTTACCGAACCGAAATCGGAAAAATGATGCTTTTCTGGTTTCAAAATTTTTAGAGAAATACTGTATGTCACTAAAGGATTAAATACTTACAGTATGAATTTTTAGGCAAACCGGAGTGAATTAAGGAAAACCAATCGCATAGACAGCCGTAGAAACTCGTCTACGCGATTTCGGTGCAAAGTTGTTCGTTTTGACTTTTGGTCAAAAAGTTCGACCAAGATAATTATGTGGAGTCAAAGATTGAGTGTGAAATATTGAATGGATATATGGATACATCAAGATACAAGGGCACGGGTTCAAAGTCATTTTGATCCAATGGCCATTATTCAAAATCAACACCAAAAGTCAAAAATCAAACCAAGCAAATTCAAGAGCTTTCTAGGGATGAAAGGTGGCGAATTTTTAAAGGAAAATTAGAAAAAAAAAATCTGTCCATTTTTATTTAATTGCAAAACACCCCTTGGAAGGTTGAAAAATTACACAAAAAGCTTGCAAAAAGGTCCCTAAAAGTATTGTAACTTGGTCCCTCCTTTTTGGCTTCAAATGTGTACGGTTTTGGCAAGAAAGAAACCAGAAAAATTCTGGTTTTTCAGCCTCCAAACAACCGTGGGTTTCTCTCTCATAGAACAAGAAATTTTCTTCAAGTTTTCTTCAAAGAAAGTGTGCAAAATCCCTCCCTAGCATCAAGAAATTAAGAAAGCAAGGTAAACTTTCATTTTTGCATGATTTCCTTTTCTTTTTCCATGCAAAAACCGTGTGGGATATGGGCTGTTTTGAAGTTAAAATTTCAGGTTTTCATTTGGTTGTTTTGGTGTTGTAAATCATTTGAAAAGAAGAGATAAAGGAAAGAGATGAAATAGAGTTGAAAAACCTCAACTTTGGTGCTTGTTTTTCAAGTAAAATCCGTGGGTTACCAAGGTTGGAAAGTGAAAAATGGTTGCATCAAATTGTTGTGTTTATGTGTTAATATGTTTTTGAGATAAAGAAAAGCATGGAAATGAAGTTTGGTTAGTTTTGGAAACAAGAATAAAAAGTTTGTTCATGGTGGCATATGAAACTGTGTACGTGTGTATGTGTATGGGTGACTAAAAATTTTACGTTAAGCTTTGATTTTTAGTGGTTTGACAATGAAGTTTAATGTGTGAAATTGATGAGAAAAGGAAGAGAACATGAAAATAAAATTTTGTACTTGATTCCTAAGAGGGAGCCGTGGCATTCCAAGAAGAAAATGTATGAAATTTTGATGGATTAGGTTAGTTTTCATGTTGTAATAAACATGTATTGATGTGGGAAATTGAATGATGAAAAATGAAGTTTTGAAACAAAACTTTTGTTTAGGTTTTCTTAAGGACACTGTGTACGAGTTAAGGGGTAAAAAGATTTTTATTAATGTGATATGTTAAGGAATGAAACGAAGTGGAATTGGTGTTTTAAACCGGGCCTTAAAATGAGAAAGTACGGGTTAAAATCCCGTTTGAAACGAGTATGTTTTAATGGAAAATTTAGTTTGTAACTTTTGTGTAAAATTAGGTTTGTGATATAGTATGTGGCAGGTTAGAATAGGACAGATGGTTTTGAGACGTTTTCTAAACGCCGGGAACGTAGAATTTTAGCGGAAATACTGTCGAAATTTTTATAACGGCACGAAGGGCATTTTAGGAAATGAGGGCTAAATTAGGATCGGGAATGGGAAAACCCGAGCCCCTCGGGGACCTAGGCTCGAGGAAGGGCAATGGATGATTTTGAAAGTAGTGAAATGTCCATTTGAGATCCTGAAAGGTTAGAAAAATGATAAACGACCCTAAGGGTCGGAATAGTACCACCCGAGGGTCGATGAATAGTAACCTGAGCATTTCGACAAGAAAGTCGAAAAAGCTCGGTAAGACCTAAGAAATTTTTTTTTTTTTTATTTTTGGGACTAAAAAACCCAGTTAAAACGTTAAAATGAAAATTTTACGTTTTAAGGTCCCGTCAGGGGCAAAGTGGTCATTTCGACTGAAAATTTTAGAAAGGACAAAAGAGGAGCATTAAACCTCCTAGAAGGTCATTTATGACTTTTGGGCTTAGAAAAGTCAGTTTAAGCAAAAATAAAAATAAAATAAAATGGTCACAGTCTAGGTCAAGGTTACTATTTATGATGAATAATACTATGCGTGGTCAAAGTTACTATTTATCATTTTGATCAAAATTTCTGAACTGCTCGAAAAAGATCGTTAGAGACCTAGAAGAGTTTAAACAGGATTTTAATTATCAGAATAAAAAATTTATGCCTAATAAATGGAGAAAAATCCTACTAGGGGCAAAACTGTAATTTTGCTAAAAGTTTGGGACAAGATGGTAATTATACGAAGAGGTTCCAGAAAGGTCTAAATAGGATTGTTCAGGCTTTAAATGCTATCCTAAGGCTTTAATTAAGTTGTTAAAAACTAAAGTTCAGATTTTAGTAAAACAAAAGCTATTTAAGAAAAATGTAATTAACTAATGACCTTACTGTCTATAGGAAACCCGACCGGAGCCGGGCACAGGAATTCGAAGGTCCCAAGAAAGTTTACTTTAGCACAAACACTATAAGTACATACATTTACATGTCTACTCACGAACTGACTTACTATAGAATTATGTTTATATATAAGTTATATACGTTGTGACGTAACAATCTAACATGTTCACGAAGTTAGAAAAACACGGAAAGCTAAAGTAAAGAAAGATAAAAGTAAGCAAGTTAATAAGACTGAAAATATAAGATTGGCGTACTGGTCTCCCCAGTGTGAGGTTTAAAGATAGCCTCCACCTCAGTGTGTGATGCTACCCCAAGTGTGGTAGTTAATGGCTTAATGTGCTATCCTAAGTGTGGTAGTGTAAAGATTGACCTTGGGATTGATTGGTGGGTCACTCCCCCTTTCCTCCATTGGTTTGTGCGCATGAGGTACGTCTAACCACAGGCCCACAAGTGAAAGAAAAGAAAAGAAAAAAAAAGGAAAGAAAGAAAAAAAAAGGGATAGAAAAGAAAGAACGAAGAAAGCATAAGAACAGAAAATAGACACACAAAACAGACTAACCCTAAGTGTTAGGTATAAATCATGTTTTATCTGTATGTTTGTACTTACTAAGCTCTAGCTCACTAGTCTGTTCGTGATGTAGGTAAGGTAAATAGCCTGCATTATGAAAAGAGAGCTAAGGGATTGGCAGGCAGATTCCTACAGTGTCATGGACGGGTTATAGATCCGCTTCGCAAATCATCCGCTGTGAAAAGAGTGTAGTATAAGAATGTATGTATAAATGTATAAAGACAAGACAAGTGTGTTATGTATAGAAGTGAAGTAAGTTTAAAAGTATACTTATGTAATAAAGTATGTTTATATTACTAAGTATTTTCAAGAAAACAAGACCGCAAGTATTTTGTAAAAAAAAAATTTCACGATTTTTCAAATGCCAATTTTTTAAAGAAAAGCAAGTTAAGTAAGAGGAAATAAGAGCAAAGAAAGAAAGAAAGAAAGAAAGAGAGTGGACGACTCGAGCTAGTCGGGTGGCCCACAAGAGTTGTTATCAGAGCAAGCGGTTCTTTCACCAACCTTCCATGACATTCCTGTATCTGCACCTGCTCAGTCCAAGTAAGTTTGTCTTTAGATGATTATTATATTGTTATGAGCACTAAACCATGTCACTATTGTTTGTAATAGGTTACACAGCAACATGGTTCGTACACGAGCTAGGAAAACTCAAAAAACTGATTTCGTCACTATACTAGCCAATATACAAGCTCGGCTAGATGCGCAAGAAAGATAGAACCAGAGATTACAAGAATTGTTAGAATAGAGAAATGTAGAGCAAGTAAATCCCCCTCCACTCCAAGTACCACTACCTGAACCACAGCCAGCCGTAGAGTCGGTTGTAACCTCGGTACTTGCTGTACCAGAAATAGCTGTGGGTGCCCAACCAGTAATTAATCAGGAACCCTTGTATGAGAGGTTCTGGAAAATGAAGCCACCAGAGTTTGAAGGGTCTATGGACCCATTAGAGGCGGAAGAATGGTTGGCCTCACTGCAAATCATTTTCAAATTTATGAATCCTATAGACCAGGAAAAGGTCCTATGCGCTTCCTGCATGCTAAAGAAGGATGCGGGATACTGGTGGGAGACAGTTAAAATGTGAAGATATACTAGTAGGATGACCTGGAATGACTTCTTAGAGGAGTTTAATAGGAAAATTTTCAACTTGGACACCCTCAGAGCTCAGTAGAGGGAGTTTGACGACCTAAGGCAAGGTGACATGACAATGACTGAGGCTTGTCGTAAATTTGATCAATTGGCCCGATTACGTCCACACCTGGTACCCATAAAGGGAGAATGGGTATGAGGATGATTAACATGTTTCGACCGGACATAGCCACAATTGTGGAGAGTGGTGAGACCCCGCCAAACACAATAACAGACTATGTGAGCAGAGCCATGAGGGCAAAACACCATCTGGGTCGGGCAAAAGAAGAAAGAACGAAAGCATGGGAAGAGAAAAAGAAGGAAAGAGATCTTGCAAAGCAGACTCAAAAGAACAACTAAGTAGGCCAAAGTAGCAGGCCTAACCAAGGAATGAAACCTGGTCAGAAGAATAATCAAAATTAGACGAACCCCAATAAGCAGTAGGCCAACCCAAATGAAAATTGGAGTCAAAATTCTCGAAACACTCAACAGAGACAAGGCCCTGAAGTTGTGCAAAATTGAAAACCATGCCCAAAGTACGGAAAAATTCATAGGGGCGAGTGCAAATTTGGGACTGTTGCATGCTACATATGCGGCAAAGAAGGCCATTTTACTAAGACCTGTACATCCAATCAATAGAATCAACTCAGACCCTTCCAACCTCGACAAATTGGTCAAGTCCATGCTGTACAGGGATCAGCCACTTCGACAGGGTGTTAAGAGATTACACCAAGGATAGAGGCGTACCTTCTAGCCTACACCAAAGAGGACGTAGAAACGGGCACTTCCAACATAGTGACAGGTCAGATTCTTGTCGCTCAAAGCCCTGCACGTGTTTTATTTGACTCAGGTGCATCATATTCATTTGCCTCGTATAATTTCGTAGAAAGAATTAGTCATGCTAAGAATAAAATTGGGTTAGTATTTAAGACAACCTTGCCATCTAGTGAGGTATTACTGTTCGATTACTGGTTACGTCACGTGCCAGTAATTGTTGTCAATAAAGAATTATACATCGATCTAGTCATACTAGAATTAGTTGACTACGATGTCATCCTTGGAATGGATTTCCTCGAAAAGTATGGCGCAACAATTGAGTGTCAACGGTGAAATGTGGTGTTCCAGCTTGGAGAAGAAGATCAATTCGAGTATAAAGGGCATTCTCAGAAACTGTCAAATATGCTGTATTAGATATCTATCAGTTCTATAAGGGCAAGAAAGTTAATATCTAGCGACTGTATTAGATATTTAGCTTATGTCACGAACACAACCAAAAAGGTAAAGCTTCAACCTAAGGATGTGCCTGTGATCAACGAAGTTGTAGAAGTGTTTCCAGAAGAATTACTAGGGCTTCCCCCAGATAGAGAAATCACCTTTGAGATTGAGTTGTTGCCTAGAACCTCTCCAATTTCCAAGGCCCCGTATAAAATGGCTCCAGTAGAGCTTAAGGAAGTACAGGCTCAGCTGAAGGAATTACTAGAGAAGGGTTTTATTCGACCTAGTTTTTCGCCATGGGGAGTTCCAATCCTTTTCGTGAAGAAAAAAGACGGCACCTTAAGGATGTGCATAGATTACCATGAGCTCAATAAAGTTACAATTAAGAACAAGTATCCACTGCCAAGGATGGATAATTTATTCGATCAGCTCAAGAGAGTCGCGATCTTCTCAAAGATTGACCTTCGATCTGGTTATCACCAATTAAAGATCAAGGAAGAGGATATACCAAAGACCGCGTTTCGAACACGGTACGGGCACTATGAATTCCTCGTTATGCCTTTTGGATTGACGAATGCCCTAGCTGCTTTTATGGATCTGATGAATCAAGTATTTAAGGAATATTTGGACAAGTTTGTCATTGTATTTATCGATGACATCCTTATTTACTCGAAGAATCGAAAGGAACATGAAGAGCATCTCCGGACTGCATTACGCACTCTGAAGGAACACCAATTGTATACCAAGTTTTCGAAGTGCAAATTCTGGCTAGATAAAATCCATTTATTGGGACATGTCGTTTCCAAAGATGGGATTTCAGTGGACTCAGTAAAGATAGAAGCAGTCAGCCAATGGTCTCCTCCAAAAAATGTGACAAGATCCGGAGTTTCCTAGGATTGGCAGGATACTACCGCAGATTTGTAGAGGGATTTGCAAGATTAGCTGCCCCTCTCACAGCCCTTACCTGAAAGGAGAAGAAATTTGAATGGACAAAGAAGTGTGAAGAAAGTTTCCAAGAACTGAAGAATAGGCTGACCAGTGCTCCAATTCTTATGATCCCTAAAGATGAGGGAGAGTTTGATATTTACAGTGATGCATCTAGGACAGGATTAGGAGCTGTCTTGATGCAAGAAGGAAAGGTGATAGCTTATGCATCTCGCCAACTCAAAGAGCATGAGAAGAACTACCTAACTCACGATCTAGAGTTAACAACCATTGTGTTTGTTCTCAAGATATGGCGACATTACTCATATGGAGCTCGGTGTAGGATCTTTATAGACCATCAGAGCTTAAAGTACTTCTTCACCCAGAAAGAGCTCAATATGAGACAAAGAAGATGGCTAGAATTAGTAAAAGACTACAACTGTGAAATTTTGTATCACCCCGGCAAGGCGAATAGAGTAGCAGACACGTTGAGTCGCAAGTCGATAATGTAGGAACGAGTAGCCATCGACAAGCTACCCAAGCCGCTACAGTGTGAAATTTCCTCACTCAGAGTGGAGCTAATTTTAGGAAAGTTGGCGGCAATGCAATTAAAGCCAACAATCCTAGAAGAAATTAAGGGAGCTCAAGAGCTAGATAGTGTTCTTAGAAGACTTAGAGAAGAAGCCCCCAAGGAGGAAAAGTCAGAATTCCACCTCTTTGATAATGGAATACTACTTTTTCAAGGACGAATTTGCGTACCAGACAAGGAAGATTTAAAGAAAAGAATTCTAGCAGAAGCACATGATACTCCTTACTCAGTACATTTGGGTAGTACGAAAAATGTACCAAGACCTGAAGCAGCACTTTTGGTGGAGAAAGATGAAGAATGACATAGTTAAACATGTTAGTAGTTGTTTAACATGTCAGAGGATCAAAGCTGAGTATCAACGGCTAGCAGGCGAGTTACAGTCATTGGAGATCCCAGAATGGAAATGGGAACATGTGACTATGGACTTCGTGGTAGGATTACCCAAGATAAGTGAAGGATTTGATGCGATATGGGTAGTGGTGGATCGATTGACCAAGTCTGCTCACTTTATACCCGTAAAGATGACGTACACATTGGAGAAATTGGCAGAATTGTACATTGCCAACATTGTGAGATTACATGGAATACCAACAATGATAGTGTCAGATCGTGATAATCGGTTCACATCTAGTTCCTAGAAAAGTGTACAAGAAGCGATGGGCTCAGAATTAAGATTCAACACTGCATTTCACCATCAGATTGATGGATAGTCTGAGCGCACAATCCAAACGCTGGAAGACATGGTTCAAGCAAGTGTACTAGATTTCAAAGGAGCATGGAATAAGAAGTTACCATTGATTGAATTCTCCTACAACAATAGTTATCAAGCCTCCATCGGAATGGCTCCTTATGAAGCGTTATATGGAAGGAAATGCAGATCTCCTATCCATTGGTACGATCTGAGAGAGAAAGAACTGCATAAGACCGAGTTTATTCAAGAGACGATTGATGTGGTCAAGAAGATCCAACAGAGGATGAAAACTGAGCAGAGTCATCAGAAGAGTTATGCAGACAAAAGATGAAGATTCCTAGAATTTAATGAAGGAGACTTCATATTTCTAAAGATAGCACCAATGAAAGGTGTCATGCGATTTGGAAAGAAAGGAAAACAGAGTCTAAGATATATAGGGCCTTTTCTGATTATTAGCCGAGTTGGCAAAGTAGCCTATAAGATAGCACTGCCACCGGAGTTGTCCTCAGTACAAAATGTTTTTCACGTATCAATGCTGAGGAAGTACATATAAGACCCTTCACATGTTCTGGATTACGAGCCGATTCAAATTCAAGAAGACTTATCCTATGAAGAACAATCGGTACAAATACTGGCTCGAGAATAGAAAATGTTGAGAAATAGAAGTATTCTACTAGTTAAAGTTCTATGGAGAAGTCATAGTGTAGAGGAGGCCACATGGGAAAGAGAAGAAGAAATAAGAGACAAGTACCCCTACTTATTCTAATTTTCTAGGATGAAAATTTTTAAGGAGGGGTGAATGTCACAACCGAGAAATTTTACTGTCTTCAGAAATTTTGTATAACACGTGTATACAATAATTTTTATGTGTATAATTGTAAAACATATGTTTTAATACTATTTAGAATGCAACGAAATGTTCTAACCATGCCAAAGCGAGTGTGAGTAAGAATGGAAAATTTTACCGAACCGAAATCGGACAAATGATGCTTTCCTGGTTTCAAAATTTTTAGAAAAATATTGTATGGCACTAGAGGATGAAATACTTATAATATGAATTTTTAGGCAAATCGGAGTGAATTAAGGAAAACGGATCGCACGGACAGCCTTAGAAACTCATCTACACGATTTCGGCCGAAAGTCGTTCGTTTTGACTTTTGGTCAAAAAGTTTGACCAAGATAATTATGTGGAGTCAAAAATTGAGCGTGAAACTTTGAATGGATGTATGGATATATCAAGATCCAAGGGTTAGGGTTCAAAGTCATTTTGATCCAATGGCCATGATTCGAAGTCAACACCAAAAAGTCAAAAATCAAACCAAGCAAATTCAAGAGCTTTCTAGGGATGAAAGGTGGTGAATTTTTAGAGGAAAATCGGAAAAAAAATCTGTCCATTTTTATTTACTTGCAAAACAACCCTTGGAAGCTTGGAAAATTACACAAAAAGCTTGCAAAAAGGTCCCTAAAAGTATTGCAACTTGGTCCCTCCTTTTTGGCTTCAAATGTGCACGGTTTTGGCAAGAAAGAAATAAGAAAAATTCTGGTTTTTCAGCCTCCAAACAGCCATGGGTTTCTCTTCTATAGAACAAGAAATTTTCTTCAAGGAAAGCGTGCAAAATCCCTTTATAGCATCAAGAAATTAAGAAAGCAAGGTAAGCTTTCATTTTTGCATGATTTCCTCTTCTTTTTCCATGCAAATACTGTGTGGGATATGGGTTGTTTTGAAGTTAAAATTTCAGATTTTTATTTGGTTTTTTTGGTGTTGTAAATCATGTGAAAGAAGAGATAAACGAAAGTGATAAAATAGAGTTGAAAAACATTAACTTTGGTGCTTGTTTTTCAAGTAAAATCCGTGGGTTACCATGGTTGGAAAGTGAAAATTGGTTGCATCAAATTGTTGTGTTCATGTGTTAATATGTTTTTGAGACAAAGAAAAACATGGAAATGAAGTTTGGATAGTTTTGGAAACAAGAATAAAAAGTTTGATCAAGGTGGCATATGAAACCATTTATGTGTGTGTGTGTGTATGTGTATGGGTGAATGAAAATTTTATGTTAAGTTTTGATTTCTAGTGGTTTGACAATGAAGTTTAGTGTGTGAAATTGATGAGAAAAGGAAGAGAACATGAAAATAAAATTTTGTACTTGATTCCTAAGAGGGAGCTGTGGCATTCCAAGTAGAAAATGCATGAAATTTTGATGGATTAAGTTAGTTTTTGCGTTGTAATAAGCATGTATTGATGTGGGAAATTGAATGATGAAAAATGAAGTTTCAAAACAAAACTTTTGTTTAGGTTTTCTTAAGGAAATCGTATATGAGTTAAGGGGTAAAAAGATTTTTATTAATGTGATATGTTAAGGAATGAAACGAAGTGGAATTGGTGTTTTAAACTGGGCCTTAAAATGAGAAAGAACGAGTTGAAATCCCATTAGAAACGAGTATGTTTTAATGAAAAATTTTAGTTTGTAACTTTTGCATAAAATTAGGTTTGTGGTATAGTATGTGGCAGGTTAGAATAGGATAGATAGTTTTGAGGCGTTTTCTAAACGCCGGAAACCTAGAATTTTAGTGGAAATGCTGTCGAAATTTTTATAACGGCACGAAGGGCATTTTAGGAAACGAGGGGTAAATTAGGATCGAGAATAGGAAAACCTGAGCCTCTCGGGGACCTAGGCTCGAGGAAGGGCAATGGACGATTTCCAAAGTAGTAAAATGATCATTTGAGGTCCCAAAAGGTTAGAAAAACAAGAAACGGCCTCGAGGGTTGGAATAGTATCACCCTAGGGTCGGGTGAATAGTAACCTGAGCCTTTCGACAAGAAATGTCGTAAAAGTTCAGCAAGACCTAAGAAAATTTTTTTTATGATTTTTGAGACTAGAAAACCCAGTTAAAACGTTAAAATGAAAATTTTGCAGTCTAAGGTCCGTTTAGGGCAAAATGGTCATTTCGATCGATAATTTTAGAAAGGACAAAAGACAAGCATTGAACCTCCTAGAAGGTCATTTTATGACTTTTAGGCTTAGAAAAGTCAGTTTAACCAAAACAAATAAAATGTTCACAGTCTAGGTCAAAGTTACTATTCATGATAAATAGTACTATATGTGGTCAAAGTTACTATTTATCATTTTGACCAAAAGTTCTGAACTGCTCAAAAAAGATCACTAAAGCCCCAGAAGAGTCTAAACAGGATTTGAAAGGTCAAAATAAAAAATTTAAGCCTAATAAACGAAGAAAAATCCTACTAGGGACAAAACAGTAATTTTGCTAAAAGTTTGGGGCAAGATGGTAATTATGCAAAGAGGTTCCAGAAAGGTCTAAATAGGATTGTTCAGGCTTTAAATGCTATCCTAAGGCTTTAATTAAGTTGTTAAAAGCCAAAGTTCAGATTTTAGGAAACCAAAAGCTATTTAAGAAAAATGTAATTAACTGATGACCTTACTGTCTATAGGAAACCCGACCGGAGCAGGGCACAGGCATTCAAAGGACACAAGAAAGTTTATTTTAGCACAAACACTGTAAGTACAGACATTTACATGTCTACTCATGAACTGACTTGCTATAGAATTATATTTATATATAAGTTATATACGTTGTGACGTAACAATCTAACATGTTCATGAAGTTAGAAAAACACGAAAATCTAAAGTAAAGAAAGATTAAAGTAAGCAAGATAATAAGACTGAAAATGTAAGGTTGACATACCGGCCTTCCCAATGTGAGGTTTAAAGATAGCCTCTACCCCAGTGTGTGGTGCTACCCCAAGTATGGTAGTTAATGGCTTAATGTGCTACCCCAAGTGTGGTAGTGTAAAGATTGACCTTGGGGTTGATTGGTGGGTCGCTCCCCTTTCCTCCATTGGTTTGCACGCATTAGGTACGTCCAACCACGGGCCCACAAGTGAAAGAAAAGAAAAAAAAAAGGATAGAAAAGAAAGAATGAAGAAAGCATAAGAACAGAAAATAGACACACATAACAGACTAACTCTAAGTGTTAGGTATAAATCATGTTTTATCTATATGTTTATACTTACTGAGCTCTAGTTCACTAGTCTGTTCATGATGTAGGTAACAAAGGTAAATAACCTGCATTATGAAAAGAAAGCTAAAGGGCTGGTAGGCAGATTCCTACAGTGTCATGGACGGGTTATGGATCCGCTTCGCAAATCATCCGCTGTGAAAAGAGTGTAGTATAAGAATGTATGTATAAATGTATAAAGACAAGACAAGTGTGTTATGTATAGAAGTGAAGTAAGTTTAAAAGTATACTTATGTAATAAAGTATGTTATATTACTAAGTATTTTCAAGAAAACAAGACCGCAAGTATTTTATTAAAAAAAAAATTTCACGATTTTTCAAATGCCAATCTTTTAAAGAAAAGCAAGTTAAGTAAGAGAAAATAAGAGCAAAGAAAGAAAGAAAGAAAGAAAGAGAGTGGATGACTCGAGCTAGTCGGGTGGCCCACACTTAGGGTAAGTTAGAGACATTTTGAAACGCCCTTAGTGGAAAAGACATTTTTATGTATTTCAGTTATTTTGAACTGATTAATAATATATTGGAGATTATTCATTACATTACTCTATGTTCTCATCCTACTAACATGTTAATGTAATTGTAAGCAAAGATGGCTTACTGATTACTTGTTATTGAACTGTTAAAACTTACATACAATGGACTTTTATATGCGAGAAGACAACATTCTAAAGCAAGTAGTCTAAATTTATAGTCTATAGTCTATAGTCTATGGAGTTATAATGAGCATTTAATTCATGTTAAGATTGTTATATTGTCTAAAGCCAACAAGGGAGACAGTTTGTCTTGACTATCTAAAGCATCGACTCCCAAGTAGAGACATAGATATGTTACTTGGTGATGACGTATTGGATAGGGATCAAAGTGCAATTGATCTACATAGTCCACTCGAGTGGATTAATTCATTTTTGTCATTCATTATATAATAACTTTAATCCTAAGTAGGTGAATCACTTGATGTATATGATTGTGTACTTTGATATTTCAAAGGCTAAAGTGTCTTAGAGGTAATAATTTTATAGACTACTTCATTGGCCACATGACTTGTATACAATGGAGGGTTTGTTTACAAAAATTAAATTCATAGTTTTAATGAGGAGTAAAGGTGTAATGACCCCCATATTCATGGAACCTAAATTACTATGTAATAAGTAATTAAGGAATGAATTTGGAGTATTTTGAGGCATTTTTGGTGTACTTTTGAAGAACACGGTCAGGTACACGGCCGTGTAAGTGGCCGTGTACCGTTCAGACTGTGTGCGTGTGAGAGGCTGTGTGAGTGTGCATGATCGTGTAAGAGTAACACGGTCAGGTAAACGACCATATAAGTGGTCGTGTACCGTCCAGACTGTGTAAGTGTGAGAGACCGTGTAAGTGTACATGGCCGTGTAGTGTAACACGGTCAGGTACATGGCTGCATATGTGGTCATGTGCCACTCGGGTTGATGAACGTGTTTCAAGACATGGGTGTGTTGAGTAATCTCGACTGGAACATGCTTGTGTCTGGAATGCACAAACCCATGTTGCCTGGTACACGCTTGTGTAAGAGCCCATGCTGGAGGCCGTGTACTGAGTTGGGAGCCGAATTTTGAATCAGAAAAAGGGCAGAATTTGTCACTTGAAGTAGAGGGCCGTTATAAATGCCCCCATGATCCCTAAAAAAAGCTAATTACTATGTAATTAGTAATTAAATTAAATGAATACAATATATATTTCCAGTTTGAATAAATTAAACGGTATAGAAACGTTTAATTCCTATTCATGTAGTGAAAGGGGCAACTGACAGTGAAATCAGTTCACCTTAGTACATGTGTGTGTGCGTGTGAGACACGCAGTATCAAGAAACTGGTCCAGACGACCATTTCTTGACACAAAACTGACAAGCAATTCATCAGTATGCTCAGACTGGTTATCTGAGCACTGCGGCAATAATGACCCTGATAGTGGTATAATATCGAGAAAAATGGTCCATATGGCCTCTTCTCACCTAGAAACTGACAAAAAAAATTGGAGTGAAAACGCTCGGACTAGTTAGTTAAACAAAAAGCAGTGAATAGTGAACAGTAGATGTGCAGTGTCAAGTTAATGGCCAAGACGGCCTTAACTTGGCATAAAACTGATATATTTAAACTGAGAATGCTCAAATTAGTCAATTGAGCGCAAAATACCTTTTTCAAGACGGGGTCACACAGATCTTGAAAACTGGCCTAGACGACCTCAGATGGATGTAAAACTGATAAATTTGAAATCAACATATCCAAATTAGTCAGGAGAGACTGTGTTTGAAATTTTGCATGAAAACACCTCGTTATGCGTGCGTAGTTTCAACACAGTGTAGGCATAACCACAATACAGGAAATAAATAGTAAAATAGACTCAGAATGGGCTCATAGGCACTACAACCCGACCAGAAATAATCAGTATAAGAATCGGATCAAGAAAATTCAATTTCGGTGGAAATCTAGAGCACTACCGAAAAAGGGGCGAACATCGTCGAAGAAAATTAGACTGCGTGTGACACCCCGTGCCCTCAGTGACCCGGACCGTCACTGAAAACTGACTTACTTGCTTTTCTTATACTTTCTAGCAATTTATACTTAACTAGATATCATAAAATTAGGGATTTTTCTTTTATTTTACATGTACGTATTTACTGTATACTACGTATACCGATTACTGTTCAAAAATACTATTTAACAGTTACTATTAAAAAATACTATTTAATGATTATTATTCAAAAATACGATTTACGATTACTATTTAAAAATACCATTTAACGATTACTATTCAAAAATACGGTTTACGGTTACTATTCAAAAATACTATATAACGGTTACTATTCAAACATACTGTCTGACAATTATTATTCAAAGTACTATTAACTATTACTATTCAAAATACTGATACTCAAATTTTTATGGAAGATAAACTCGCGGTGTCTCCATAACCTCGCCTTCACATCCGCCTTCGCCGCCACCATCAGCCATTGGGAATTAAATCGTAGGACGCTTACCTAAAGCATGAACACACTACGTGAGCTTTATGCCCAGTAAGTACAATATGTTTACCGTAAAACATGTTTAAATATAGTACATACTTAAAAACATATAAGCAGTCATATATCACATATACCACTTTAACATATCACATATCACATATCATATCAAAGATTATAAAACTTCACATAACATGTACATCACAGAAACATCGGGTACTGAATGCATCTAGAAGCATGGTGAACTATAACTAATGCATGATCCTGTTATGTTCATTTATGCTTCAAACTTTTCTTTTCTTTTCTTGTCTATTTAGGGCCCCATGTGTCAGTACCGTACATGCACAGACCATCGGTAATGCCCGAGGTAAAATAGCCGGAGAGCCATCAACGGATGCTCAACTTTCTGCTATAATTTAAAACCCCTTCATTTGAAAGGGCCGGTACGACACGCTTACTACTTTCCGTCTTGTTTATCTTTTCTAGCCATATGCTTCACTAAGCTGTCCCAAATCCTATATGGTAGGGACGTATGGCATCTAACTTGCTTTTTCATCAATCTACTTGATTGTGAAACTACATGCCCTTAAACATAAGGTGCAACATTGTGTGCATGGCATACACATTTTAACATACTGTAGAATATCATTTCAAAGAATTTTCGTTCATGCCATAGGCGGAGTTGTACTTACCTAATTGCAAGCAACTTGAAAGCACGCCTTTATCAATTCACAGGTTACCACCTGTCATAAATAACGTTTTTCATTAATTCTCTTGTTGAGTCACTATTAACGTTAGTGACTATAACTTGCGTTTTTATGGGGTACCGAGACCCGTCGGTACCCTATTAGCCTATTATGGGGATTTGGTGCCTAACTCGTATCGTGTTCGATCAATCGTCTACTTGACATATCAATCATCGTTCCTCACTGTGTTGTTTGAAACGCAGCCCTTGACTGGTTTACCGCTCAGTCAACTGACCGGTTAACTCGCGTGTTGGTAACTAAGTAGTCTATCTGTGGCGGCCCGCCCCTCGTAGAGATCATACAATACTATTACAGTTAAGCTTTATCGCTAACTGCGATAGATTGTACTTATGGGTCGCCGGCTAATCTATCTCTCTTGTAACACATGATGTTTTTGGGGAAATTTTTTTTTAAATACCATGTAAAACATTTTCCACTATTTACTTTGTTGGCAAGTACAAAGTAATTTACATAATACAGTACTTTCGTAAAATATATATTATTACAAAAGAACTGTTTCTTTTTCCCTTCTCTTTTATCGCTCAGCGGAAAGACTCTGGCAGGACCATATCCCTCGTCCCCTATCCCATTTGACACGCGCCATTCCGTACGCCATCCAGTCAAACAAAACTACTGAGCTGGTCGCTTACCTGCAACATAAGCAAAAATGGTGAGCTACAGGCTCAGTAAGTTCAAACATGCAAGAAATAAAATTTCTATAAATAGTACTATTCATCATAAATAGTAATGTTGACCACTATTCACACATGAATAGTAACTTGATCACTATTCATTATGAATAGTAAGTTTGACCACAACACAGTATATCAACAGTACATCTACCGTGATGTTAGTACCCTCATGAAACTGTCTTATGCTTAATTATGGCATAGTTTCAGTTTTAGGTAATTATCTTACATTATGTTCTAGTTTTGAGCTCAGGTTGGCAGTACCATTTTAGTGCGCATGACCGGGAGTGGTACATCAGTGCCGACCTCCACAGCCTTAATCTCATAGCCCCGAAGGCAAAATTGTACATGACCGGGAGCGGTACATCAGTGCTGACCTCCACAGCCTTATTCTCATTTTCATAGCCCCGAAGGCAAAATTTACCTCCATGTACGGAAGGCTGGTACGCCAAAAGTGGTTTCATTACTGACTTTTTAAAGTTCTAACTCGCTGACTTCATATTGTCCCGTGGTTAGGAATGGTTTACATTTTAATTTTAGGTGAGTGAGTTTCATTAACCTCGCTCTAGTGCCCGAAGCACAATTAACTATGTGTCCCATTCTCAATAGTGCCCGTAGCACATTTCGTCTCTCTCTCTACTCTATAATAGTGCCCGTAGCACATATGTACCTAACTTATAGTTAGTACATCAAAGTTAGCAATAATAATGCTATATGTTGCAGACAGGTAAATGTCTGAACTTACCTTATCAGTTTCTTCCCCTTTTCTCTCTTGGATCTTTGATCGTCCTCCTTGTAGGCCGATTTTGGGATCCTACAGACAAAACCTTGTCTGTTAATTTCATTTCCATTTATAGCTTTTATTTTTCATTAAAAAGCTTAAATAAAACCTATTTATAACTTTTTAGGCTTTATTTATCATTTTCCCCATTTTTCTCAACCTTTACAAAATTATGATTTTACCCCTATATTTTGGCAAAATTACAATTATGCCCCTGATGGAATTTTCTCGATCCAGACTGCATTTTTGGTTCTCAGTAACTTTTCTGACTCTTTTCTAATCATTACCGAGTTCGTTTCTATTTTATTTCCACTTTTCACCTTCCTGACCCTCGGGAAGTACTATTCCGACCCTTACGTCGGTTTAGTGATTTCCTATCGTTTCGGAGCCTCAAATGGACGTTTTACTAGTATTTAAAACGTTCATCTAGCCATTCTCGATCTAGGTCTCCGAGGCTCGGATTTTCCGTACCCGACTCGGACCTTTATTTCGTTTCCCAAAAACACCCCCCCTCGGGGTTGGTTTTTCAGTTTCATTCGTGTTTTACATTTTTAGGGGATGGATTACTATTCACGAACCACCCCTTAGGTTTTCTTTATTCAATTTTCTGTTAGGGACTCGGGTTACTGACCCAACCCTAAACTTTTATTTTTAATTCCCTTTTTACCCCAAATGCCATTTTCAAAATTTTGGCAGCATTTCGGCGTAAATTTAAGGCTACCGGCGTTAGGTACGCCTCGAACCATATGTACCTGCCACATACTATACTACAAACATTTCAATTCACATTTCAATTCACATTTTGAACCACATTACACAAAATTTCTTTAAATTTTACCCTTGGTTTTGGCCACGGTTTTCACACTCAAAACATAACCAAAACTTTTCAATTTTTCCACCAAATTTTAGGCTATTCCAATGTCATTATCTAGCACATTTTCAAGCCAATTTACATGCATTTTTCAACACAAATTCTTAGGGTTTTCACCATTATAACCCACGACCATTTAAGCATGCCCCAAATTTTTTTGTTTCATGCTTTCAATCACAAATCCATCATTTCCTTAATTCAATGCATGAATTTAACTATCCAAACATCAAGTAAATCATGCAAAATTTTTTCTCCAAACCCTAATTAAACCGACGGCCATATTAGGGTTATTTGACACCAAAATTTTTTCCAAGCTTTCAATCATACAAATCATGCTTTACATTAAATCAAAACATGATTTAAAGCATTTTAACACTTAAACCACAATAATTGATCATTGACTACACTTGGTAACCCATGGTTTTACCCTTGGAAAACTAACCAAAATTTTGTTTTTCTTTAAACAAAATACATGGTTTTTCGTCTAATCATATCCTTAACAAAACCCAAGCACCAAATCAATCAAAACAAACCATAAATTTTTCATCCTTTACACTATTCATTACACGGATTTTAGGGAGGAAAAAAGCCAAAATTTGCAAGCTAAAGAAGTTACCTTGCTTTCTTGCTTCCTTGGACTTCAATGAAGGGTTTGACACAAATTTTGTGAGGAAAACTTGAAGTATTTACTTGGTTTCTCTTTGGTTGCTCACGATTCCTCTTGGGAGAACACTTAGAAAATTTTTTTCCTTATGTTTTTGGCTTTGTAATGGCTACGGCCATTTTGTTCTAAAAGTTGCCGACTTAAACTAGCAAGGAAGCCAATTAATTTGGCTTTCAACCAATGAGAAATCAACACTTATCAATCCTATTTCTTTCTAAATTTTTCAAAAAATAAAATGATGGAATTTTGGCCAAATCTTGGCCTTTAGATCAAAAAGTGATTAAATCTTGGCCATTAATGCCACCAACCACCATATTTCTTTCATTTATTAATTTTGATTTATGATGTCATAAATGCAAAAGTAAAGTGTTGACTTTGACTTTACTATTCACATTAATTCGACTACTTTTTGACCGATATCGGTTTGAGCCGAAATTTTCCTGAAATCGTCTCGGCGGGTTCCTGAGATCTCCTGTGCAGTCGGATCAATTTATGCTGCTTCCGTTTGATCAAAATCGATCCCGGAAGTTTTTCACCTTTTGTTGCACCGGTTAGGGTTTTTAATGCCAGTTTTGGCACCGTTCCACCCGTTTCAACTCAGTGAATTTTTCCAACACTGAATTCTTACTCGTCAGTATTGTTAGAACATTTTAATACATTCTAAACAATATAAATACATTTATTTCACTATTTAAATAGTACAAATTGTTATATACATACATTTGTACATTTTCTTCCGAGAATGCCTGAATTTCCCGGTTGTCACATTTACCCTTCCTTATAAAATTTTCGTCCTTGAAAAGTAGAACAAGTGGGGGTATAAATTCCTCATCTCGTCTTCTCGTTCCCACATAGCTTCTTCAATGTTGTGATTTTTTCACAAAATCTTCACTAGTAGGATTGTCTTATTCCTCAGTACTTTCTCTTCACGTGCCAGTACTCGAATAGGTTGTTCTTCGTATGTCAAATCCTCGTGGATCTGAACAAGTTCATGCTTTAACATATGGGATGGATCTGGTGTATACTTTCTCAGCATCGACACATGAAATACATTATGCACTGCCGACAATTCTGGAGGTAACGCTAATCTGTAAGCGACCTTTCCAATGCGTTCGATAATTTCATAAGGTCTAATATATCTTGGACTCAGTTTCCCCTTCTTACCGAAACGCATAATCCCCTTCATGGGCGATACCTTGAGAAACACGAAGTCTCCTTCATCAAATTCCAAGGATCTTCGCCTTTTGTCCGCATAACTCTTTTGTCGACTTTGCGCAATTTTCATTTGATGCTGAATTCTAGCAACTGCATCGGAAATCTCTTGTATGAAATCCGTCTTATACAACTGCTTCTCTCGTAAATCATACCAGTGTAGTGGTGATCTGCACTTCCGTCCATAAAGAGCCTCATAAGGTGCCATACCTATGGAAGCTTGGTAACTATTATTGTACGAGAATTCAATTAATGATAACTTCTCGTTCCAATTTCCCACAAAATCCATTACACAAGCTCGAAGCATGTCCTCTAACGTCTGAATGGTCCGCTCTGACTGTCCGTCTATTTGCTGATGAAATGTCGTACTGAGTCTCAATTCAGTACCCATGCCTTCTTGCACACACTTCCAGAAATTCAAAGTGAATCGTGCATCTCGATCTGATACAATGGATTTTGGTACTTCATGTAATCTGACGACATGAGCTACGTATAACTGAGCAAACTTTTCCAACGAAAAAGTCATCTTGACAGCTATAAACTGTGCCGTCTTGGTCAGTCTGTCCGCAATAACCCAGATGGCATCATAACCTTCTTGGGTTTTTTGTAGTCCTACTACAAATTCCATCGTAATGTGTTCCCATTTCCATTCAGGAATCTCCAAAGGTTCCAATCTTCCTGCTAGATGTTTATGTTCCGCTTTGATTCTCTGACAGGTCATGCATCTGCTCACGAATTTCGCTATATCATTCTTCATCCCTTTCCACCAGAACTGTAACTTCAAGTCCTGATACATCTTGCTAGCTCCGAGATGAACCAAATATGGTGTCTCATGGGCTTCTGACATGATTCGTCTTCTAAGTTCCTCATCAGCTGGAACATTTATCCTTCCTTGATAAAGATCATTCCATCCTTAGAAATTCCTTCTTGAGAACTTGTCATTCCTGGATCTCGTCTTTGAGCTTCCTTTATATCCTCAAATAGCGATGATTCCACTTGGAGTGCAGCCAATCTTCCAGATATCAGCTCCAAGGTCAAAGAATTTATCTCTTGCTGCAATGGCTTCGGAAGCCTTTTTATCGGTAGCTGGTACGATATGGTAGACTTTCTACTTAGAGCATCCGCTACATGGTTGGCCTTTCCTGGATATATAGGATTTCATAATCATAATCCTTTACCAGTTCCAACCATCGTCTTTGCCACATATTGAGCTCCTTTTATGTGAAGAAATACTTCAGGCATTAGTGATCAGTAAAAATCTGACACTGAGCTCCATAGAGATAGTGTCGCCAAATTTTAAGTGTGAACACTACTGCAGCAAGTTCAAGGTCATGCGTAGGGTAATTCCTTTCATGATCCTTTAATTGACGGGAAGCGTAGGCAATCACCTTGCTGCCTTGCATCAGAACTGCTCCCAATCCTATTTTGAATGCATCACTGTAGATCACAAACTTCTCCCCTTTAGTGGGAAGTGTAAGGATTGGTGCGCTTGTCAGCCGTCTCTTTAACTCCTGGAAGCTTCTTTCGCATTCCATAGTCCACTTATACTTCCTTTCCTTGCGTGTAAGAGCAGTAAGAGGTGTAGCTAATCGCGCGAATCCCTCTACAAATCACCGATAATAACCAGCTAATCCCAAGAAACTGCGTATTTCTGTCACATTCTTAGGTGCAACCCACTGGTTAATTGCATCTACTTTCATCGGATCTATAGCAATACCTTCCTGGTATACAACATGTCCGAGGAAATATACTCTATCTAGCCAAAACTCTCATTTTGAGAATTTGGCATATAGTTGATGCTTCCTTATTGTATTCAACACGATCCTCAGATGCTCCTTGTGCTCCTCATGAGTCTTTGAGTATATAAGAATGTCATCAATGAATACAATGACAAACTTATCCAAATACTCTTTAAAAATTCTGTTCATTAAATCCATGAACGCTGCCGGTGCATTTGTTAATCCAAATGGCATCACAAGGAACTCATAGTGACCATAACGAGTCCTAAACGCCGTCTTAAGAATATCACTTTCTTTAATTCTCAGCTGGTGATATCCTGATCGTAAGTCGATCTTGGAAAATACCGCTGCGCCTTTTAACTGGTCGAATAGGTCATCAATTCTAGGTAATGGACACCTATTTTTGATCGTAACCTTATTCAACTCCCGGTAATCAATACACAAACGGAACGTTCCATCCTTTTTCTTGACGAGCAACACAGGTGCACCCCACGGAGAATAACTCAGTCTGATGAATCTCTTATCCAAAAGCTCCTTTAATTGTTCCTGTAGCTCCTTTAACTGCACTGGAGCCATGCGGTATGGTGCTTTGGAAATGGGTACCGTTCCAGGCATCAACTCAATTTCGAACGAGATTTCTCTCTCTGGAGGTATCCCTGGCAACTCTTCTGGAAATACGTCAAGAAATTCCTTAACAATAGGAACATCTTCAGGTTGAAGCTTCTGTTTCTCTGTAGTATCCACCACATATGCCAGATATCCCATACAACCACTGGCTATCAGCTTGCTTGCTTTCAGCAAGCTGATCATCATCTTCCCGGGTTTTTGAGAAGCATCGACGTAATCGAAACTCTCTTCTTCCTCGGGTTGGAATACTATTTTTTGATTTCGACAGTCGATCACAGCTTGATATTTCCTTAGGAAATCCATGCCTAGAATCACATCGTAATCCACGATCTTCATTACGATCAACTCCGCATATAGTTCCGTATTTGCCACATATACTGGTACATGAGGTAACCAGTAATTGGACAACAATACTTCACCAGAGGGTAAAGCTATCTTAAATACTCTTCCCATATAGTCCTTAGGAAGTCTTATCTTGTCAGCAAATGCATAGGAAACAAAAGAATGCGTAGCACCAGAATCGAATAGTACAGAGGCTACATGACTAGCGACAGTAAGCTAACTTGTCACCACATTCGATGTTCCTGCCTCTGCATCCTCTTTACTGTAGGCCATCACACGAGCATCAGCACGTGGCACACGTTCCTAGCATTGCGGCCTTACTGGAGACTCTTCAACTCTGGCTTGAAGGGAATGAGCTTGTGGGCGTGTCTGGTGCGGTTGGGAAATGCCTTGTACACCCTGCCTGTTGCTTGGACAGTTCCTGGCGTAATGACCTTCCTTTCCACATTCATAGCAACAAGTGGCCCATATCTGCATTGCCCAGAATGTCTTTTCCCGCATGTAGGACAATTTTGCACATTGGATTCCGCATTACTAGCTGTTCTTCGCTGCTGGTTTCGATTATTGGCCTGGCGATTCCTAGTAAAATTGCCTTTCCTCTTGTTTTGTTGGGATCCATGATTATTGCCCTGGCTTGGTTTAGCATTCTGATTAGGCTTGCTCAATTGACCAGCTAGTGTAGACTTAGCCAAAGCCCTCTCCTTCTTCTTGGCCTCCCAGTGCTTCTCTCTTTCCTCTTTCTGTCGGGCTACGTGAAACTCATCTCTTATGGCTCGACTACCACATTCTGCAGAAGTAGGCGGTACTTGGCCTGTATCTACCAATGCAGCAATTTCTGGCCTGAACATCCTGATTATTTTTTGTATTTTCTCCCTCTCAGTAGGGACTACATAGGGGCATAAACGGGATAACTGGTCGAACTTTCGGCAAACTTCGATCACCGACATATTTCCTTGCGTCAATTCTGAGAACTCTTTCTGCTGTTGTCTCAGAGACGCAGGGTCATAATATTTCTGGTTAAATTCTTCCAGAAATTCTGCCCAACTCATGGTAGACACATTTCTTCTCATTCGCACAGTTTCCCACCAAAACCAAGCATCTTTTCTCAACACAAAAGACGCACATGTGACCTTCTCCTGGTCAGTTAGGTTCATGAATTCCATGATCACTTGCAATGATGACAACCAGTCTTCAGCCTCTAGAGGATTTGTAGACCCTTCAAATTCTAACGGCCTCATACGCTTGAATCTTTCATAGAGGGGTTCTAGATTTAATACCGGTTGCGGTTCAGGAGCTCTCTCATGTATAGCAGTTGGAGGAATAACTGGATCTACCTCAGCTTCCTGTTCTACTTGGGTACCCTCAGAACCTTGTCTCTGTTCTAACTCCTCTACTCGTTGTCTCAGATTAGCATTTTCCTGCATCCGAGCTTCTAGTAGGGCTTGTATCTAATCTAATCTCTCCATGATATTAGGACGTCGTTCTCGTCCCTCTGGTCGATTTCGCAAATCCACCATCTTGCCTATTATCCTATTATAGCACAACAATTCACCGTTAACTTTTCCATGACCACATTCGTAAAATCATAAAAATTTACGAAATTCAGGGTAATGTAAAGCCACATCATCGTAACACATCATCGTACAACATATAATCATTTTGATATTTCATTCATAGCAAAACGTTTATATATGTTTGCAAATCTGTGATATATGCAATTAAACGCAAGTATACGTATCGCATCCAAGTAATATATGATGAGAAAGAGTGTCGTACCCACGAGGAAAGTGCTTTTGTATTCAAATGTAATTGTTTTTAAAAGAAAATCTACTTAACTAGACAAGTAACTAAATGAATTTCAATTATGGAGAAAGAATAAAATGGTAAACAGAATTTAACAAGAATTAAAATGAAATTTCCAGGTATAAAATTCAGGATTTATATTTGCACAAACAATTGGGAGAAATAAGTTGCAAGTCACTTTCCTTTCACAGTTCTGAAATCATGCTACAGCTTTGCTATAGCATCATTCTTTCTAGTCAGGATATAGAAAAAAAAATTACGTTTAGCTCTCAGATTCTAAGTCTGCATATTCCTATGTAGATTCAGATTTGAGAAAATCAATTAAGAACGTTATCCTTAAAGACCATGTGATGGATGACTATTCCTAGCTTACCCACAGATTTGATTAATTTTTACTCTGAAAACTAACCAAACACATGTTATTCAATCTCAGTCAATTCATTAAACGTTTTCCAACATTCACGAATCAGTTGCTAATATCAGATTCCCTTCCAAGATCTAATACCAGATCAAATAGAATAAGCACAGATTGAACAATAAAAAGAATTATACTATGCAAAACAGCACAGATCTCAAATTCTGTTCAAGTACTCATGACTCACAACTTAGCTAAATTAAGCTTCCATGAGTTCAGCAAAAATCGTAAAACGACTTTGATTTAACATCAAAATACTGTTATGCAAAAAGAAAGACTGAAATCAATATAAAACAGAATTAAGCAGTAATGATCTCCCCTTTTCCAAGGTTCGAATCAAGCTGGTACAGCTCCAATGCCTGATGCGATCTATGAAGAATGAACCCAGATGAATTCCTTCTTGAGATGTTGAATTCCTCACGATCCGGCTGAAGTTGCTCTCAATTCCACTTTATATTTCTTTTCCGATTTTCCTTTTTGCTCTGTTTTTCTCTCTTCCGATTCTGTTATTTTTCTCCTTCTTTTTCTGTTATCTTTTTCCCGTATATCCCCTTTGTCCTCTTCTTTCAGCTCAGCTTTTATAGTACAAAAAGGGAACATTTAAACCCTACTTGTGACATGTGGATGATCCTCTGGCTGGCCGTGGACGTTGTGGTAATGCTGGGCAATGATGCTGACACTTGGAAGAATGATTGACATCATCAAATTTGGCCAGCGTGGATTAAAGTATGTGCACATTCAGCAGACCACGTCAGCCAACGCCTGCTTCAGCCTTGCTGTGGCATTGCTGCGGCAACGTCTAATTTTCAGCATTTCTTCACGCTGCAAGTCCTGCCATTCACCAAAAACAAAAACCAACCTCCAAAAACATATCACATGTTAAAAGACTTCAAAATGCTCTAACAAAGATTGATTCCCATGTGCTGCTAAGAATAACTTTCATCAATGGCCACTAAAGTCAAAAATTGATAATTCTCATTTATAGTGCCAAGAACCCTGACTTTTGTGATTTTAACTTCCTAAAATGGGCTATCTAAGCATGAAAATGTAACTCCATAACTCGAGAAATTCGAGTTATCAATATATCATACATAACCATCACCAGTCATATATACATCCAAATTTCCCTAAGGCCATAAACCTGTCCAGATTCATCTATTAAAGTGTGAGGAGAATTAAAATTCAAATAGGATTTTCTAGCTTGAATTTTATCTCATCCTTATCCATAAATAACCAAAAATCTCTCTTAAGATTCACTCAAAATTTTCGGCCACTTCCAGGGAGGAGAGAATCCAAATTCAACTGGGATTGAAACTTGAATTTTTCCCTGCAATCTTATCCATAAAATCCGAAAATTCTAGGAGGATATTCCTCAAAATTTTCGACTAAATTAGTTAGGATTGGGATTCAAAATTCAAGAAGGATTCAAACAAGATTTTCCTCTCCATAATCCAACTCAAATTCGAATTCTATCCTTGTGGAATTATCCACAAAGAATTCGAATTCCACTTGGACTGTGATTCAAAATTTGAATTTCAAAATTCAAAATTCAAAATTCAAATTTAAATTTCAAATTCAAAATTTAAATTCAAATTTCAAATTTAAATTTTAAATTCAAATTTCAAATTCAAAATTTAAATTTCAAATTTCAAAATCCACAAAAAGTTGTATTTCAAATTTTTTCCCTCATGGATAATTTTCTACAACCCCAATCTAATCTCAAATAAAATCATGGCAACTTTATTTGAAGTTCAAATAATTGTTTACTCTAATATCCAAAACAAATTATGAATTCAACCAGAGAGAATATTATCCACCATCCTAATTGTAGGAAAATAAATCGGTATTAATGTATCAGAGTGACGCAGCGGAACAATAAAAATTTTTAGATCGTTAAATATCTCATGATGCCATATATAATAAACCAACAACAATTAAAACTCATACCTCAAGGATGCCAATCTTGTAGGAGGAGAATGACCGGAGGCTTCAACCAACTAGCCTTCTCTACTATTCTCCAATTCCTGAATGGCTGAGTGTGTGGGCACTCTGAACCTCGATCGGTATGCTAGCACTGCTAGTCTTCTTCTGACCACCCAGATCTCTAAAGAACATTATTGTCATGGTGGGCTGTGCAACAATAAGCCTGCTCACCTGAGAGTCTGTGGTCTCAGAGAACTGGAGTGGTAGGACCTCTATTTATAGACTTGCATGAGGTGATTCTCTGAATTCGAATTGGATTAGGAAAAGATATTCTCCCTTATCCATAACCACAAAATCTGAATTTTCCAAGGGAGAATCCCAACAATAAAATTCGGCCATTTTTGGATAAATCCAATCCAAATCTAAACAAGATTTTAACTAGAATTTTATCTCCCTTTTTCAACCAAAAAATCCAAAATTTCCTAGGAGAAAATCTCCTAAAATTTTCAGCCACTTTTAGGATAAGGGAGAATCAAAATTCCACTAGGATTTTCAAGCTTGAATCTTATCTCATCCTTATCCAAAATAACCGAATTTTCCTAGGAGATTTTCTCCATAATTTTGGCCACTTTTCAGGGAGGAGAGAATCCAAATTCAACTGGAATTGAAACTTGAATTTTTCCATTGAACCTTATCCACAAAAATCGAAATTCCATTGAGGATAATCCTCAAAATTTCGTCCACTATTTGTTAGGATTTGGATTCAAAATTCAAGTAAGATTCTAACAAGATTATCCTTTCCAAATCCAACTCAAATTCGAATTTCAAACCTTGTGGATTTTCCACAACAAATTCGAATCCCACTTGGACTGTGATTCAAAATTTGAATTTCAAATTTCAAATTCGAATTTCAAATTTCAAATTTCAAATTCAAATTTCAAATTCGAATTTCAAATTCAAATTTCAAATTCAAATTTCAAATTCAAAATTCAAAATTCAAAATTCAAATTTCAAATTTCAAAATCCACAAAACAGTTGTGTTTCAAATTCTTGTTCTCATGGATAATTTTCTACAACTCCAATCCAATCTCAAATAAAATCAGGGCAACTTTATTTGGAGTTCGAATAATTGTGTACTCTATTATCCAAAACAAAATCCGAATCTAACCGTAGAGAATCTTGTCTACCATCCTAATCCTGTGTCATCACCATCCATGCACAATAAACCAGCCAATAGCATACACAAATCAATTTGTCAAACGTTAAGGAATTATGCGGAGCTAGTAGAGGGACTGATTGGACATATATAATCGGGCTCCCGCAAATCCATATGATCATCATTCTTTTACCGAACAACTTAATCATATGATCACTAATTTCAGAGTCACACCACTGTAAACCTGAAACTGAACTTCCAATTATATACCGTATTACGTAAGCCTATGACGAGCTACTATCCAATGACCTTGTCATATATGCAAAACCCTCATATGATATCCATGATCAGCCTTAGGTCAAAGTCCGTTTAATCCTACTGATCAGGCTATCTTAAAGTTCCATTATACTACCGAATTAAGAAAATGATTATTCACCATATGTGAATAAGAAGTCATCCGCCCAGCAGACGACCCAAGGCCTTGTCCATTTTCACATTCAGTATAATGCCTTTAAGAGGATACCTTTAACTCCTTAGAGCTATGATTCCGATATCTGCAAACAAACCATTCATCGTATACAAGTCATGCACCCAACGAACCGGTCTATAAGCTTACTACCTCTGAGACGCTTTAGCCATTGGAACATCAAAGTACACAAGTCATATACATGAAGTAGTTCATTTACTCAGGATTAAGGTTATTGCACAATGAACGTCAAAAGCAGATTGATCCACTCATAGCGGACTACGTAGATCAATCACGCTTTAGTCCCGGTCTAATATGTCACCACCAAGCAACATATCTATGTCTCTACTTGGGAGTCCAGCTCCAGACAATCAAGACAAACCGTCCCCTCTAAGGCTTTAGACAACATAATAGTCTTAACATGAGTTAGATGCTCGGTCTAACCCCACAGACTACAGACCATAGTTTAGACCGCTAACTTTAGAATATTGTCTTCTCGCATACAAAAGTCCATTGCATGCAATGTTTTAACAGTTTTAACACAAGCAGTCAGTGAGCCATATTTGCTTACATTTACTTTAACATGTAAATAAAATGAGGACAGATACCAATGTAATGAATAACCTCTATATATAATTTTATTATTCAGTTCAAAATAAATACATCAAAATGTCTCTAATGCTTAGGGCATTCCTAACACTAATCCTATGTCAACACCATCCATGCATAATCAACTATCCAATAAGCATACACAAATCAATTTTCCAATCGTTAAGGAATTATGTGGAGCTAGTATAGGGACCAATTGGGCATATATAATCGGGCTCCCGTGAATCTATATGATTATCATTCTGTACCAAATAACTCAATCGTATGATCACTAATTTCAGGTCACACCACTGTAAATCTGAAACTGAACTCCCAATTATATACCGTATTACGAAAGCTTGTGATAAGCTAATGTCCAATGACCTTGTCATATATGCAAAACCCTCATATGATACCCATGATCAGCCTTAGGTCAAAGTCCGTTTAATCCTACTGATTAGACTATCTTAAAGTTCCATTATACTACCGAATAAGAAAATGATTATTCACCATATGTGAATAAGAAGTCATCTGCCCAGCAGACGACCCAAGGCCTTGTCCATTTTCACATCCAGTATAATGCCTTTTAGAGGATACCTTTAACTCCTTGGAGCTATGATTCTGATATCTTTAAACAAACCCTTCATTGTATGTAAGTCATGCACCCAACGAACCGGTCTATAAGCTTACTACCGCTGAGACGCTTTAGCCATTTAAATATCAAAGTACACTAGTCATATACATGAAGTAGTTTATTTACTCAGGATTAAGGTTATTGCGTAATGAACGTCAAAAGCAGATTGATCCACTTATAGTGGACTACGCAGATCAATCACGCTTTAGTCCCGGTCTAATGTGTCACCATCAAGCAACATATCTATGTCTCTACTTGGGAGTCTATGCTTTAGACAGTCCAGAAAAATCGTCCCCACCATTGCTTTAGACAACATAATAGTCTTAACATGAGTTAGATGCTCTGTCTAACCCCACAGACTACAAACCTTAGTTTAGACCGCTTACTTTAGAATATTGTTTTCTCACATACAAAAGTCCATTGCAGGCAACGTTCTAACAGTTTTGACACAAGCAGTCAGTGAGCCATATTTATTTACATTTACTTTAAAATGTAAATAGAATGAGGACAAACAGCAATGTAATGAATAACCTCTATATATAATTTTATTATCTAATTCAAAATAAATACATCAAAATGTCTCTAATGCTTAGGGCATTTCCTAACAATCTCCCACTTGCCCTAAGCCAGTAGATGTGCCATGTTACGCATCCCCATCACCTCTGCATGTCTCTCAAAGCTTCTAGCCACCAAAGTCTTGGTAAAGGGATCGGCATTGTTGTCCTCAGACGCGATCTTACATACATTTACTTGTCCTGTCTCCACGTGCCCTCTAATAATGTGATACCTCCAATCTATATGCTTGGTCCTCTTGTGGTGTCTAGATTCCCTTGTGTTGGCAATAGCCCCAGTGTTATCATAGTAAAGTGTGATAGGCTTGTCAACACCCAGAATGACCTCAAGGTCTCTAAAGAACTTGCGGAGCCAAACCGCTTCTTTAGATGCCTCAGCCGTAGCCACATACTCAGCCTCCATCATAGAGTCAGCTGTGCAACCCTGCTTCACGCTCCTCTACACAATGGCGCCTCCTCCGAGCAAGAACACTGATCCTGATGTCGATTTCCTCGAATCCTTCCAAGTCTAGAAGTCTAAGTCTGTGTATCCTACGGGTATTAGGTCCCCTCCAGAATACACCAGCATATAATCCCTCATTCTTTTAAGATACTTGAGTATATGCTTTACTACTTGCCAGTGCTTAGTTCGAGGATTCGCTTGATATCGACTCACCATACCTACTGTAAAACATATGTCTAGGCGAGTGCAAAGCATAGCGTACATAAGGCTACTCACAGTGGATGCATAAGGGACCTTACTCATATGCTCTCTTTCTTCCGATGTCTTTAGACAGTCATCCAATGAAAGAGTTAGATCGGTAATAGAAGGTTATGAACCTTTCTTTGCCTCTTGCATTGCATATTTGTCAATTATTTTATTTATGTATGAAGCCTAAGATAATGCTGTCATTTTGTTCTTTTGATCTCTAAAGAGATGAATGCCTAGAACATAATTAGCTTCTCCAAAGTCCTTCATATCAAACTATTGGTGCAACCAAAGCTTGATCGATGATAAGTTCCCTACATCATTCCCAATGAGCAGTATATCATCGATATAAAGTACTAGAAAGACCACTTTACCATCCTTAATACGTTTATAAACACAGGGTTCATCAACGTTTTGCTCAAAACCAAATGTCTTGATCGCTTGATCAAATCTCTGGTTCCATGAGTGGGATACTTGCTTTAATTCATAAATGGATCTAAGCAACTTGTAGACTTTTCTTTCTTGGCCTTTTGCCACGAACCCTTCGGGCTGTATCATGTAGATACATTCCTTAAGATGGCCATTCAAAAATACCGTCTTGACGTCCATTTGCCAGATCTCGTAATCGAGAGCCTCAACAATGGACAGAAGAATACGGGTAGACTTCAGCATAGCAACAGGCAAAAAGGTTTCATCGTAATTGATTCCATTTTTTTGTGTATACCCCTTTGCACCTAGTCTAGCTTTGAAAGTTTCCACTCTCCCTTCCGCATCCTTCTTTCTTTTGTAGACCCACTTGCATCCAATGGGTTTTATCCCATCTGACAAATCTATAAGTTCCCAAATAGAGTTGGATTTCATAGAATCCATCTCATTGTTCATGGCCTGTTTCGAAGATTTAGAATCAATATCATTTATAGCTTCATCATAGTCGACCAGATCATCCTTATGCTCATGAGCTTTGGCCCGGTGTACCTCAGCATCATACATGAAGAAATTAGGCTTTTTTGAAACCCTCCCACTACGACGAGGCACCCTAAATTATTGATCGTCTACAGGTCTTTCACCAGAACTCAGACTTGCATCCAAGATTGAAATCTGCGAAGCAATTCTTTCTCTTGATAACTCCTCTAGCACCACTTTGCTTCGAGGTTTAAAGTCATTCATGTGACTTTCCTCCAAGAATGTCTCATGGGTCGAAACAATGACTTTTTGTTCCTTCGGGTTATAGAACAGATCTCCCTTAGTTCCCTTAGGATAACCTACAAACATGCATAATTCTGTTCTTGGTTCCAACTTCTTCACATCCCATCCAGTACATGTGCCGGGCAGCTCCATATTCTCATATGTCCAAGAGAAGGCTTCTTACCACGCCACAATTCATACAGAGTCCTGGGAATTGACTTGTTTGGAACCTGGTTCAGAATATAGCACGCCATTTGTAATGCATATCGCCAAAATGATAACGGCAGCGTTGAATAACTCATCATGGACCGTACCACATCCAATAAGGTCCTGTTTCTCCTTTCGGCTACACCATTCTGTTATGGAGTACCAGGTGCAGTCAATTGGGATAATATCCCGTTCTCTACAAGATGTCCTAGAAATTCATCGGAGAGGTATTCGCCACCTCGATCAGATCGAAGCATCTTTATGGATTTATCCAATTGCTTTTCCACTTCCGCACGATACTCTTTGAACTTGTTAAAGGTTTCGCTCTTGTGGTGCATCAGATACACATATCCATACCTCGAGTAATCATCTATAAAAGAGACATAATACTCAAACCCTCCTCGTGCTGTGATGCTCATGGGGCCACATACGATGGTGTGCACAATTTTTAAGAGTTCCTGAGCCCTAGTACCCTTAGCTCCAAAAGACCTCTTAGTCATTTTATCCTTAAGACAAGACTCATATTGAGGAAGACGTACCTCCTCCAGAGATTCTAGAGGACTGTCTTTCACCAACCATTGAATCCGATCTTGATTAATATGACCAAATCTTAAATGCCAAAGATACGCCTTGTTAGAGTGAGAAACTTTCAACCTTTTAGAGTTATCTATTAATTCGGTGTCAAGCAGTGAGTGCATCTTTGGTTTGATCAACTCTTTTACTAAAAGAAACTGAATAAGAATCCTTTATTAAACAAGCTACTGATATAAGGTTCCTCTTAAAATTAGGAACGTAAAAACAGTCTTTTAATAAAATAAACCTAAATTCATCAAAGTAAAGGTAAACGTCTCCCACTGCCTCAGCTACCACCAAGCTACCGTATCTAATCCGCAACGAGTGGCTCCTATCATATAGACTTCTCATTTCCATGAACCCCTGCATAGAAACACAAACATGATTAGTGGCGCCCGAATCAATGACCCAAGTGTCTTTTGATTCTTCTACTAAACATGCTTCTAAATAGTGAAGTTCCTTACCTTCCTTGCCCTTGGTGGCTAGGAATTCCCGGCAAGCCTTCTTGAAGTGACCTTCCTTCCCACAGCGAAAGCACTTGGACTTTTTAGGGTCCCTAGGCTTCTTGTTCTTGTTCTTCTTCTTCCCATCTGAGATAGGAGGATTAGAAGAACTGGAAGCCGCTTGCTTCTGATTTGACCTCTCCCTCTTCCGTGAGGGTTTGGAAGATTTCGTCAAATTGGCCTCTCCTTTTGGTTGGACCGCATCCCCATCCTTGGTCATCTGCTCATAAGCTTAGAGTTGCTCCATGAGCTCGGTTAGTCCTAACTCCCTTGTCGCCAGATTATATACGGCCTTAAACCCTACAAAATCTTTCGATAGAGTTTTGAACACCATCTTGATCTAGGTGTTGTAGTCCAGCTCAGCACCATTCTCGGTAGCCTCAGCAAAGAATCCCATTAGAGTGATCATATGGTCCTTTACCGGAGTACCTGCCTTTTGCCTAGAGTTCATAATGCTGGTAATAGCAGACTGTCAAGCCAATTTTTCTTGGCCTCCGAACATGTCCTCCAGATTTTCCATGATCTTCCCAGCAACTTGATAAGTCTCATGCCGCTTTTGTAAAGCACTCATCATGCTAGCTAGAATGTAGCACCGAACTATCTCATTAGATTCCCTCCAACGAGTATAGGGAACCGGGACCTCCTCAAGCAGTGTGTCAGGTTTAGGCCTGGTTGTGGTGCCCCCTACCTCGGTCCACCGAAACTATTACAATCAAGCTCCTTAGCCGACTGAAATAGCTCGTGAACTTCGTCAGATCGCCTAAATTCTTTTATTTCCTTTAACCCTTTGTGAAATTTGGAATCATTTTTTTTAAATACTTTTTCTTGTTTGTAAACATAACGTAAGTAAACTGAATTATGTTTGTCACTTTTTAAAAGTACAAACATAGTTTATACACAATACATAATTCAAATCTTTTTGCAATATATGTCTCTTTTTTTTCAACGCTCAACGGAAAAATTGTAGCAAGACCATATCCACAGTGGATTCCCTACCCCTTTGACACGCTTGCATCCTGCCGCCATTCAGAAATCTACTGGACAGATTTCTTACCTGCAACATGAGCAAACTGATGAGCTAACAGGCTCAGTAAGTTCAAACATACATAGTAAGAATCATATTGATTCAAAAACACTAAAACTCAATTTTCTATAAATAGTACTATTCATCATGAATAGTAACAGTTACCCTAACTGGTTACTATTTACTTTACTCTATCGGGGTACTATTCACATACCCTAACCGAATTTACATTACTCTAGCGTAAGCTTCGGTTATGCTCAATTATGATTTTTATCATTTTATTGATTGTTTATTCCCTATTTGATTTCTAGTTTAGAGCTCTGTTTATGACAGTATCGATGATTATTAGCGCGCTGACTGGGAGGGTCTAAGGAGCGACCTTAGAACATCAGCCTCCACAGCCCTGATATCCTTGTAGGATCTGAGAAAAACCTCCACCACTATGTTGGAGGGGCGGTACGCCTTAGTAGTTTCATTACCATCTTTCTTATAGTTCCCCACCAGTGACATTCATATGAATCGTCTCACGGTGGAACCCTTATTGCCTGTAGGTCTTTACCTTTATCTTTATGTGTGTTTTTAATTAACCACACTATAGTGGCCTAGCACTTCTCCATAGTGTATTATTTATACACTTTTTAATTTCTCATTTCATTAGGTGAGTTAGTTTAACTACACCCCTATCGCCCGTAGGACTTTACAAGTTTGTACGAAAAGTACTTAAATCAATCAAATAGTAATTCATGCTGCAAACATGTAAATATCTGAGCTTACCAAACATTTATCATAGCATCGCGCTATGAAACATTCATATAGCACATAAACCTAGACATAACAGATCAATTCATTCATATAATGAACAACATTAGAATATTCATGAGCAGACCAATGAATGCTTGAACTTACACATATCACACTTAGACATAATAGTCTATTCATGTTGCAGTCAATTAAATATTCGAACTTACAGATACTTTCACTAGCATTTCCTTCCCCGACTCCGCAGACGTTCCTTTGCCGCTTCTGGATCGGGTTCCTATAACCGGAATAACCACGGTTATTCTAAATCTTCATTTCATATTCAAAATTTAGTAAAAACGTAAAAATTCTACGTTTTATTTCCCGTAAATGGTCTTAGGAGTCTAAAATCCCATTTTCCATTTTTTACACTAACTCTTGGCAAAATTACCATTTTGCCTCTGATTTGATTTCTCATCATACACCTACTTTTTGTTGGTTTAAGACCCAAATTTAACTTTTATAATTTCAGTTTAACTATCCTTAGGCATTCACGGTCCTTTCCGAGTCTTTCGGTAATTTTTGGTCAAAATGACCATTTTGCCCCAGACGGGTCTCGTGACTGTTATATGCTTACTGTGACTTTTAACAGGATTTTCTAAGCCCAAATATCATAAAATAATATTTCTTAAGCTTTTACACCCTTTTACAGCATCCATTGCTGTTCCATAGACAACTATTGGTCATCCGACCCTCGGGTGGTACTATTCCGACACCTAGGGTCGTTTCTCGTTTTTCTCACGTTTCGGAGCCTTAAATGGGTATTTCACTACTCCTGAAACATTTGTTATGCTAATCCTGAGTCTTAGACACCGAGTGGGCTCAGGTTTTCATCCAAACCTCAAATTTACCTTTCATTTCCTAAAATACCCTTGACATTGGTTTTCCTGTTCTCTTAAATTTTCACAACCTCGGAGGGACCCATTTTCCGAGCTTAACTCATCGAAGGGTCTCGGTTTCCATTACCGAACACAATTTACCTCTCGTTTTTCATCAAAATGCCCATAGTGCCGTTTTCAAAATTTCGGCAGCATTTCCGCTAAATTTCTAGGTCTCCGGCGTTTAGGAAACGCTTCAAAACCGTCTAACTTAGTCTAATCTACCACGTACTATACCAGAGGCCTAATTTTTACGTGAAACTCAACTTTTTACGAAAAATTTTCACATTTTCCATACATTTTCTTTTTCTGACATTTCATTCATTTTACTCTTTTTTTTTCTTATCTTTTTTACAATTTGAATACAAATTACATACAAATCATTCCAATACATAAATAAAGAATGAAGGGAAACAAAATCGCTACCGAAATCGTCCCGTCGGTGATCGGATGAACCGTTCGGTCTTGATCACGCAAACTTTTTGTCTCCGTTCTTAATGTTTGGAACCCCGGTTGGCAATTCTGATACCGCGGATTTGTCCAAAATGTCGAAAATAGGCTAACGGGCCATTCTTCATTTTTCCGCCCTCGGGTCGCCGTTGACCGACGTTGACCGCGTTGACCGACGTTGACTCCCGCGTTGAACAACGGAGGTGTCCACCTTGAAGATCTCGACGAGAGGAGTCCATTGGTGGTGTCAATTTCGCCATTGGAGGCTCCGATCGTCGACAATTGGCCTCGAAAACTCGACCCACGGCGGCGGTGTTGAATCTCTGCCGTGCCGGGGTTGTTGCCCAAAATTGTTTGAGGGCTTTTGCTCCCCGTTCTTCTCTGAGCATTTTGAGACCAACCACGTCACTCAACTCCGCTGGAATCGACGGATTCCACGACGGCTTCACGGTGGCGACGGCGTGGCTTCGGGTGGCGTGATCCGGTGACTATTGAGCCAAAATGAAGCTTGGGTTTTGTTCTACTCTTCACCATGAGTCTTTTGGGACTAGAATCGTGTCGATCGGAGGTCGGACGGCGGAGATACGGCCGTTTGAAATTTTCGGCCACCGACGGCTTCGGGCGGCGCGTGCGGCGTTCTCCGGTGTCGGTTTTGTCGATTCAGCACACCGTTGGACTCAGCTCATCGAGAGCTTTCCAACGAGACCGGCGGTGTTGAAAACGGACACCGTTTCCGGTGGTTGGTTACTGTTCACCGACGGTGTAGGTGTGCGGGAGAAAATCTAGAAAATGAAAATTATGGGGCCTTTTCTGCAATTTCACCCTTTTATACCCTTTTTGTCCAAATTTTCAACATGAGCTATCCTGACTAATTTGGGCGTGCTGAACTCAAATATATCAGTTTCGTTTTCATCCGAGATCATTTCGACTAGTTTCCGGTACTGCAAATTCCCCGTCAAAAATTACCTTTGTGCTCAATTAACTAATTTGAGCATTCTGATAGGCTGTACTGACTAATTTGGACATCCTCAATCCAAATATATCAGTTTCGTCGTCATCCGAGGTCATCTCGGCCAGTTTTCGATACTGTACATTTCCCAGTCAAAATTTTCATTTTGTGCTTAATTAACTAATTAGAGCATTCTGATTCCAAATATATCAGTTTTATATCAAGAAAATGTCATCTTGACCAATTTCTTGATACTGCGTATCTCCGGATCAAATATTACTTTTCATACTCAATTGACTAATTTGGGCATGCTGAATCTAAATATATCAATTTTAGGTCAAGAAGAGGTCATCTAGACCAACTTCTCAATACTATGTGCAACACACACACACGCACTCACGTCTAAAATCACTAATATCAGTATTTTATCTTTTTGTGCACTCAGCTAACCCTGAGTCACGTACTAGGGTTTACAGTTCACTGTTTTTCCCTAGCTCAATTCCGCATGCTTTTACGTCAACGAATTCTTAATCTGTAATATCGTTAGAACATTTTATCTCGTTCCACACAATATTAATCATACATTTTACATTTTAAACATGAAATTCATCATGTACATGCAATTTACAATATTCCGAGAATAGTAAAATTTCCCGGTTATTACATTCACCCCTCCTTATAAAATTTTCGTCCTCGAAAATTTAGCACAAATGAGGGTACAACATTCTCGTTTCATCTTTCCGAGCAAAATTTGAACAAGTTGCTCTTCATATGTCAGATTCTCCTAAATCTGAATCGATTCGTACTTCAATACATAAGATAAATTCGATATCTGTTTCCTTAGCCCACATTCGTGAAAAACACTATGTACTGCTAACAGTTCTGAAGGTAGTACCTATTTATAAGTAACATTTTCAACACGTTTAAAAATTTCATAGGGTCCAATACATCTTGGAATAAATTTTCTTTTCTTACCGAACACATTATTCCCTTCAATGGGAATACTTTTTAAGAATATGAAATCCCTTTCATTAAACTCTAGGGATCTTCAGAGTTTATCTGCATAATTCTTCCGTCGACTTTGTGTGATCTTTCTTCATCGCTGTATTTTCACAATTACATCCGATGTTTCTTATACGAAATCGGTCTTGTGCCACTATTTCTCTCGCAGGTCATACCAATAGGTAAGCGATTTGCACTTTCGTCCATCTAAAGCTTCATAGGGTACCATTCCTATAGAAGTTTGGTAGCTGTTGTTGTACGAGAATTTCTTCTAACAGTAACTTCTCGTTCCAATTCTTAGAAAATCCATGACTTAGACACGAAACATGTCTTCTAGTGTCCGAGTAATTCGCTCGGATTGATCTTCGTCTAGGGATGAAAAGTCATACTAAGACGCAATTTCGTTCCCATGACTCCTTGTACACACTTCCAAAAATTCGAAGTGAATTGCGTATCTAAATCAAATATGAAAAATTTGAAACACCGTGTTATCTGACAACATGGTTTTCATAGAAATTCGCTAACTTTTCCAGTGAAAAGTCATTTTCACTACTATGAGTCTTGCGGTTTTCATCAATTTATCCACCATAATTCAGATGGCGTTATATCGCTCTTGGGTCCTTGATAATTCCACTACAAAATTCATTGTAATATGTTCCCACCTACGTTCGGGAACTTCCAATGATTCCAGTTTTCTACCTAGATGTTTCGTTCAGTCGTGATCTTTTGACGGTCATGCATCGATTCACAAATTTTTCCCTTTCATTCGTTGTCTCTTTCCACTAGAATTGCAATTTTAATTTATGGTATACTTTACTCTTTCCGAAATGCATTGAATATGGCATTTTATGGGCTTTTGCCATACTTCACCTCATTAATCCTTCATTAGTTAGAATATGAATTCCTCCTTAACGTAGGATCATTCCACCCTTGGAAATCCCTTCTTGATAACTTATTATATTTGATCTTGCTTCAGAGCCCTTTTAGTGTCTTCGAATAGCGATGACTCTGATTGGAGTGCAACTAACCTTTCGGATATCAGCTCCAACTCTAATGAGTGTATCTCTTGTCGTAATTGTTCGCTAGTTTTCCTTTTCGCTATTGGTATGGAACAGTAGACTTTCTGCTTAAGGCATCCATGACACGGTTGATTGATTTTTTTCTGGGTGGTAGAGGATCTCACAGTTGTAATCCTTCACCAACTCCAACATTCTCTTTGCCATATATTCAGATTCTCTTTCGATGCATCGCAATATATTGCCAATTTCTCCCTTTTAGTGAGAAGCGTGTGAATTGGCGCGCTTGTTAGTCAATTTTTCAACTCTTGAAAACTCTTTTCACATTCTTCAGTCTACTCATATTACCTCTCCTTGCGCGTAATAGCTCTAAGAGGTGCCGCTAGTCATGCGAACCTTTCCACAAGTCTTCTATAGTTGCCAACCAAACCTAAGAAATTCTGTATTCCAATTACAGTCTTAGGTGCAGGCAATTTGTTAGTCGTCTCCCCTTGATAGGATCTACGACGATTCCTTGTTTAGAGACTACATGTCTGAGAAAATACACTTTCTCTAGCCAAAATTTGCACCTGGAGAATTTTACATAGGGTCGGTGCTGTCTCATAATGTGCAAAGTAGTTCTCAAATGCTCTTCATACTCCTTATGAGTCTATGAAAATATAAATATGTCATCGATAAACACTATGACAACTTATCTAGGAATTCCTTGAACACTCAGTTGATGGTATTCTGATCGTATATCGATTATGAAGTATACTGCCACGCCTTTGAAAATGGGTGCAGTTCTTTTCATGAGCTCGATTTCAAAGGAAATTTCTTGTTCTTACAGAAATCTAGTCAATTTCTTTAAAAGATCGTCGAGAAATTCATGGACAATGGGAACATTTTCTGATTAAAACTTCTGTTCCTCTATTACATTTGCCACATAAGCCAAATATCCAATTCAATTATTGGACATTAGCTTACTCGCACTTCACGAGCTAATTATCATCTTCCTCGATTTACGTGACGAATCCACATGTTCAAAGCTTTCTTTGTCATTTAGTCGAAACACTATCTTTCTGTTCCAGTAATCAACTATGATTTGATATTTCCCTAATAAATCCATTCCTAAGATTACGTCACAATCAACTAACCTTATAACAATCGATTCTGTCGCTATGTTTGACGTTCCTACTTTCGCATCCTCCTTAGTGTATGCCAAGACACGAGCATTGGCACGTGTTACGTGTTCTTGTCTTTCCAGTACTACCAACGATCTTTCAAATCTAGCCTATAACATATGGGCTTGGGACATTGTTGTTGTGGTTAAAACGTTTCCTGTGTATTCTACCTATTTATGGGTCAGTTTCTGGCATAACGACCTTCTTTTCCCGCATTGCTAACATGCACTGGGGCCAAATCAGCACTGTGGCCAGTGCCCCTTCTCACTTGTAGCGCAACTGGATACATCTGATCCTATATTATTGGTCAGCTTCCTTTGCTGCCTTCTATTATTCCAGGTTAGGTTTTCGTTTTCCCGGAAAATTTGGCTTTTCCTTTATTCTACGACTATAGGCCTGGAGCGTTAAACTATCCTGGCCTAACATTCTGATTAGATTTACTGCTTTAGCCAATTTAGGTTCCAACTTAGGAAAAATTTAGTCAAAGTCCTTTCCCTCTTTCAGGTTTCTCAGACTTTTTCTCTTTCTTCTCTCTGTCTAGCCCGCTAGTATTCAACCTGTCGAGCGCGACTGACACAGTCTGTCATTGAAGGTGGTGGTATTAGACCACTATCCACCAAAACAAGGATCTCTGGTCAGAACATTCCAATCATTCTCTGTATCTTTTCCTTCTAAATAATTACCACGCAAGGGCATTATTTGGACAATTGATCAATTTTCGATGCTCTTCACTCACTGATACGTTTCCTTGCTTTAATGCGGCAAACCTTTTTTTTTTTTTTTTTTTTACGGTTTTCGTGATGCAGGATCATAATATATTTAATGAAATTCAACCAGAAATTCATTTTAGTTCACTGTAGTCTCATCTCTTCTCATTCTGACAATGTTCTATCAGAAGTTAGCATCCTTCATCTGAACAAAGGATGTACGCAGAACCTTCTCCTTGCTTTATCAAGTTTATGGAGTCTCAAATCATCTATATAGATGAAAATCATTCTTCTGCTTCCACTGAATCTGTAGAGCCCTCAAATTCTAGAGGTTTCATTCCACAGAATCGCTTATATAATAACTCTTGATTTCCTATTGACCATAGTTCCTGTATCCTTTCAAGAACAGCGGTAATGTACTACCTATTCCACCGCAGGGGTCAGTGGTGGCTGAACCTTCTCAGCACCCTGCCTAGGTTCTATTTCATCTAAACGCGGTCTTAATTCAACGTTTTCTTGCATCTAGACCTCTAAAAGGCCTTATAATTTCTCCACCCTTTTTAACAGGATGAGACATTTACTCATATTTTCTTGACCATATGTATTCACCATATTTTCTATTTCCCTATAATCGTTTGAGAATCAATCATTAGATTTTCAATATATATATATTTCACAAAATTTTTAAGATTTCCCGAAATTCAAAGAAATCATAATGCCATATCATCGTACGGCATTATTATAACTAGTTTCATGATGTTCACATATATATCAATATTAAGGCCTTGTATATACAACAGCCTCTTTTACATTGAGTATACATATATACACATATGTACCACTCTACATTTAAGTCATTCTATCGATCCGGTTTCAAAGGAAAATTCCTTTGGATCTTTTTTTCTCTTCATCCGGACCATTTCTAGAGCAATAAATGCACATGGCCCATTTATCGTATATTATGCCTTTTCATATAGGACAAAACAACAAAACTCATTATATTATATCAACACATTTTGACAGCTCCTAACAATTCATCACACACATGTCACTACATACACATGTCATTACATAACATTTCAATATAACATAAAGGATATATATATAGCCTAATACATCTAATTTTCCTAGTCTACAGGAAACTTTTACGGGTCCTCTTCTTCCTTGACTAGATCGTTCACCTATAGACATTCTTGGATCTACGCTCGTCTCGGCTTAAGTTCTGTTGTGAATTCCACGCAAATTGGAGGGGATTCATCAGCTCCTCGAAGCGCACAGCATACGTTAGAACTATGTCACCGGACATCGACTGTAGTTTCTCAGTCCGATGAACTTATTCTCATATGTTCGCAACTCTAAGGAACTCAAGTGACATTAAAAGTGACACCCTGTTTGCCCTTGAGGAGTTGGGGCTGATATTAGACTTTTTCTGAGAGAAGATTTACTCAATCGTGGCATGGTGAAACTTGGTCCAGTTAAGCGCTACTCCTGGTCACAAGAATCCCAATACACATGAGAGTATCTCCCCGAAAAGCATTGTCAACAGCCAACAAGACCCATCATCCCGATTAATGGTACACAGCCGGACAATCATTTCAATAACGTGACACTAATCTTACCTTCCTATGAAATTCTGAAAGACTATTTGCCACTCCAAACTTTATGGGCAGCTGACATTGGAGTTCTATATAACTTGATGGCAATCTTCTTTTCTTCTTTGAGCAGCCTTCCTTGTTCATTCTCTAGCACTGTACGATCATAATCATGGTAATTCTCTATCTCGAACTCTGAATAGCCGTATTGTGGTAGTCCACTAGCACTATACAATCGTGAGTCCACATTCATTGATCTCATCATCTCATTTCATCCAAGTCATTTATTTTCGAATAAACAAACAACTACTAATTCAAAACTAGGCTAACTTACTTGGATAGACGAGCAGGTTGCGTCTCGTGCCAAGAGGGATATGGTCAAGCTCGCTCTGATACTACCTGTGGCGCCCCCGACCTCGGTCCACCGAAACTATTACAATCAAGCTCCTTAGCCGACTGAAATAGCTCGTGAACTTCGTCGGGTCGCCTAAATTCTTTTATTTCCTTTAAACCCTTTGTGAAATTTGGAATCATTTTTTAAAAAAAATACTTTTTCTTGTTTGTAAACATAACGTAATTAAATTGAATTATGTTTGTCACTTTTTAAAAGTACAAACATAGTTTATACACAATACATAATTCAAATCTTTTTGCAATATATGTCTCTTTTTTTTCAACGCTCAACGGAAAACTTGTAGCAGGACCATATCCACAGTGGATTCCCTATCCCTTTGACACGCTTGCACCCTGCCGCCATTTAGAAATCTACTGGACAGGTTTCTTACCTGCAACATGAACAAACTGAAGAGCTTACAGGCTCAGTAAGTTCAAACATACATAGTAAGAATCATATTGATTCAAAAACACTAAAACTTAATTTTCTATAAATAGTACTATTTACCATGAATAGTAACAGTTATCCTAACTGGTTACTATTCACTTTACTCTATCGGGGTACTATTAACATACCCTAACCGAATTTACATTACTCTAGCGTAAGCTTCGGTTATGCTCAATTATGATTTTTATCATTTTATTGATTGTTTATTCCCTATTTGATTTCTAGTTTAGAGCTCTGTTTATGGCAGTACCGATGATTATTAGCGCGCTGACTGGGAGGGTCTAAGGAGCAACCTTAGAACATCAGCCTCTACAACCCTGATATCCTTGTAGGATCTGAGAAAAACCTCCACCACTATGTTGGAGGGGCGGTACGCCTTAGTAGTTTCATTACCATCTTTCTTATAGTTCCCCACCGGTGACATTCATATGAATCGTCCCACGGTGGAACCCTTATTGCCCGTAGGTCTTTACCTTTATTTCTTTATGTGTGTTTTTAATTAACCACACTATAGTGGCCTAGCACTTCTCCATAGTGTATTATTTATACACTTTTTAATTTCTCATTTCATTAGGTGAGTTAGTTTAACTACACCCCTATTGCCCGTAGGACTTTACAAGTTTGTACGAAAAGTACTTAAATCAATCAAATAGTAATTCATGCTGCAAACATGTAAATATCTGAGCTTACCAAACATTTATCATAGTATCGCGCTATGAAACATTCATATAGCACATAAACCTAGACATAACAAATCAATTCATTCATATAATGAACAACATCAGAATATTCATGAGCAGACCAATGAATGCTTGAACTTACACATACCACACTTAGACATAATAGTCTATTCATGTTACAGTCAATTAAATGTTCGAACTTACAGATACTTTCGCTAGCATTTCCTTCCCCGACTCCGCAGACGTTCCTTTGCCGCTTCTAGATCGAGTTCCTATAACCGGAATAACCACGGTTATTCTAAATCTTCATTTCATATTCAAAATTTAGTAAAAACGTAAAAATTCTACGTTTTATTTCTTGTAAATGGTCTTAGGAATCTAAAATCCCATTTTCCATTTTTTACACTAACTCTTGGCAAAATTACCATTTTGCCCCTGATTTAATTTCTCATCATAAACCTACTTTTTGTTGGTTTTAGACCCAAATTTAACTTTTATAATTTCATTTTAACTATCCTTAGGCATTCACGGTCCTTTCCGAGCCTTTCGGAAATTTTTGGTCAAAATGACCATTTTGCCCCTGACGGGTCTCGGGACCGTTATATGCTTACTGTGACTTTTAACAGGATTTTCTAAGCCCAAATGTCATAAAATAATATTTCTTAAGCTTTTACACCCTTTGACAGCATCCATTGCTGTTCCATAGATGACTATTGGTCATCCGACCCTCCACTACTATTCCGACACCTAGGGTCGTTTCTCGTTTTTCTCACGTTTCGGAGCCTTAAATGGGTATTTCACTACTCCTGAAACATTTGTTATGCTAATCCTGAGTCTTAGACACCGAGTGGGCTCAGGTTTTCATCCAAACCTCAAATTTACCTTTCATTTCCTAAAATACCCTTGACATTGGTTTTCCTGTTCTCTTAAATTTTCACAACCTTGGAGGGACCCATTTTCCGAGCTTAACTCATCGAAGGGTCTCGGTTTCCATTACCGAACACAATTTACCTCTCGTTTTTCATCAAAATGCCCATAGTGCCGTTTTCAAAATTTTGGCAGCATTTCCGCTAAATTTCTAGGTCTCCGGCGTTTAAGAAACGCTTCAAAACCATCTAACTTAGTCTAATCTACCACGTACTATACCAGAGGCCTAATTTTTACGTAAAACTCAACTTTTTACGTAAAAATTTTCACATTTCCCATACAGTTTCTTTTTCTGACATTTCATTCATTTTACTCTTTTTTTTTTCTTATCTTTTTTACAATTTGAATACAAATTACATACAAATCATTCCAATACATAAATAAGGAATGAAGGGAAACAAAATCGCTACCGAAATCGTCCCGTCGGTGATCGGATGAACCGTTCGGTCTCGATCGCGTAAACTTTTTGTCTCCGTTCTTCATGTTCGGAACCTCGGTTAGCAATTCTGATACCGCGGATATGTCCAGAACGTCGAAAATAGGCTAACGGGCCATTCTTCATTTTTCTGCCCCCGGGTCGCCGTTGACCGGTGTTGACCGCGTTGACCGGCGTTGACTCCCGCGTTGACCGGCGGCGGACGGCGGCGGTGCGAACAACAGAGGTGTCCACCTTGACGATCTCGATGAGAGGAGTCCATTGGTGGTGTCAATTTCACCATTGGAGGCTCCGATCGTCGACAATCGGCCTCGAAAACTCGACCCACGGCAGCGGCGTTGAATCTCCACCGTGCCGGGGTTGTTGCCCGAAATTGTTTGAGGGCTTTTGCTCCCCGTTCTTCTCTGAGCATTTTGAGACCAACCACGTCACTCAACTCCGCCGGAATCGACGGATTCCACGGTGGCTTCACGGCGGCGACAGCGTGGCTTCGGGCAGCGTGATCCGGCGACTATTGAGTCGAAATGAAGCTTGGGTTTTGTTCTACTCTTCACCACGAGTCTTTTGGGACCGGAATCGTGTCGATCGGAGGTCGGACGGCGGAGATACGGTCGTTTGAAATTTTCAGCCACAGACGAATTCGGGCGGCGCGTGCGGCGTTCTCTGGCGTCGGTTCTGTTGATTCAGCACACAGTTGGACTCAGCTCATCGAGAGCTTTCCAACGAGACCGGCAGTGTCAAAAACGGACACTGTTTTCGGTGGTTGGTTACTGTTCACCGACGGTGTAAGTGTGGGGAAAAAATCTAGAAAATTAAAATTATGGGGCCTTTTCTACAATTTCGCCCTTTTATGCCTTTTTTGTCCAAATTTTCAATATGAGCTATCCTGACTAATTTGGGCGTGCTGAACCCAAATATATCAGTTTCGTTTTCATCCGAGATCGTTTCGACCAGTTTCCGGTACTGCAAATTCCCCGTCAAAAATTACCTTTGTGCTCAATTAACTAATTTGAGCATTCTGATAGGCTGTACTGACTAATTTTGACGTCCTGAATCCAAATATATCAGTTTTGTCCTCATCCGAGGTCATCTCGGCCAGTTTTCGATACTGTACATTTCCCGGTCAAAATTTTCATTTTGTGCTTAATTGACTAATTAGAGCATTCTGATTCCAAATATATAAGTTTTATATCAAGAAAATGTCATCTTGACCAATTTCTTGATACTGCGTATCTCCGGATCAAATATTACTTTTCATGCTCAATTGACTAATTTGAGCATGCTGAATCTAAATATATCAATTTTAGGTCAAGAAGAGGTCATCTAGACCAACTTCTCAATACTATGTGCAACACACACACATGCACTCACGTCTAAAATCACTACTATCAGTATTTTATCTTTTTGTGCACTCAGCTTACCCTGAGTCACGTACTAGGGTTTACAGTTCACTGTTTTTCCCTAGCTCAATTCGGCATGCTTTTACATCATCGAATTCTTAATCTGTAATATCATTAGAACATTTTATCTCGTTCTACACAATATTAATCATACATTTTACATTTTAAACATGAAATTCATCATGTACATGTAATTTACAATATTCCGAGAATAGTAAAATTTCCCGGTTATTACACTGGTGGGCATGGTTCATCCAGTACGAACTTGTGTCTCTTGCAGCTGAGAACTATCAATAGATTTCTTTTCCAGTCTTTATAATTATCTCCATTCAGCTTATTTTCAGTAAGTATTGAAATGAGGGGTGTCGGTGACATTTTTAACTGAAATAAAATTATACTAGACATCATTACAAAGCCCAAGTAAATATACAGATAATTTAGCAAATAAAACGTACAAGTATGTTCCTACATGAAACTTGAAAAAAAACATATAGCATTGCACTGGTAATTCTTAGCACCTATTACCCCAAGCCACCGAGGGGTGGTCATGAGATAAATAGCTAGAACATGGACCCCGTCCAATTAATATATGTTGCCTTAAATCCTGCAAGGTTAAGACATATATTAATAACCGCTTATTTTAGCCACCAGTTTAGTTAACAGAGCTTCTAGGGAAGGTTAATAACTAAACGAGTCTTGAGTGTATAACCATTATTTACGTAGCCCGATCCACGTCCTACCAAGCCACCGAGGGGTGGTCATGAATAGGATCGTGCTCGAATACGTTTTCCACATAGGAGATTCAACCTAGTATACCGGCGGCAGTAAACACCTATTGAGGGGTGTGGTCAGGGCAGAACTGATGCGAGGTTTAACCATGCTTTCACATATGGATCAACAATGGAGGCTGTGGGTTTTGTTTGAAACCCTCTCCCACTCAATATTTTGAAAAACATGCAAGTTTTGACAAATATGTATGATCAATATAGTATGAGCGGCACTCACCTATTCTATATGACATGTTATCAAATATGCATACAAAACATCCACCAATACATATTTATACATCCATGACATATCACAGAAAAAATAATTAACAGAATAATAACCAAGCCATGGTTCCATCCGAGAATAAAGAAAATAAAGATTACAAAATTCCATGCAAAGCATTCTTTAGGTCTTGAATTTTGTTCCGTCTTCTTGTATCCATCTTTATGTAGCCTCTCCATTTATTTCTCATCCCAAGAATCATTTAAAATTTAAATTTCAAATTCAAATTTTAAACAATTTTAAATATCATGTGTAATAATATGTAATTTCAAAAATTTCAAATTTTCAATAACATATTTTTAAACATGATTTAAAAATTAAATCTCAAATTTAAAAATCAAAATTTTTCGATTTTCGAACCATCGGCCCCACGGCCCCCGGAGGCCGGCAGCCGCCGTGGGCAGCCCCTAACCCTCGGGGGGCTGGCAACCCATGGCCGCAGGCCATGTGCAGCCATGTCGAGCTGCAGGCCAAGCCTGCGGCCACAGGCTGCACGCCTGGGTTGGCGCAACAGCCCGCTAGACTGCAGGCTTCGCCTGCAGCCATGGGCTACAGCCCAGGGTTGCGGCCAGCCCTTGGGGGGCCACGTCCACCCTCGACTGCAGGTATAGCCTACGACTGTGGGTAGTACAGCCATGGGCAGGGGCTGCCACAGCCTCATCCTACCTGAGGGCAGGGGCTGCTGCCCCACCACAGCTGGTGGTCCATCCCGAGGGGTCGGTCCTCGATTTTCGTGCCATATTCCAATTTACCCATTAGGATTTCCAAAAATTAATTTGAATCCTAATTAAATTGAAATTTTCCACACAATCAAAATTTTAACCTTTAAATTAAATTTAACTTTTGGGAAAAATAAATTACGGCCTTCAAACTTCAATCTCCTCTAAGAATAATTACATAAAATTTCCAAAACCGTTTTCGGTGTGCAAAAATTCTAATCATAAGATTTCTAAGAGACAAAAAATTAAAATCTATAGGAAAATTACAGTGATAAGAAACTACTCCCATGGTTACATAAAAATTCCTAGATACAATTTTCTAAATTCTAAGGAACCATAACCGACATAAAACAAGCATGCTTATAATAATTTAAAAAATTAAAATAACCACATACTACATACATAATACACGATAACAACATAAAGGAATCCTAGAATGCCACTCTCTAAATATCAAATCCATACATAAATAAAAAGACTAACTAATTATCTAATTTATGTACATGGCATAGTGACGAGATGGCTTTGATACCAATTGAAGGAAATAAATCAGAAAAAACGTATCAGAGTGGCGCAACAGAATAATAAAAATTTTTTAAGATCGTTAAATATCTCATAATGCCATATACAATAAACCAACAACAATTTAAACTAATACCTTAAAGGACACCAATCTGTAGGAGGAGAATGATCAGAGGGCTTCAACCAACTAGCCTTTTCTACTATTCTCCAATTCTCGAATGGCTGAGTGTATGGGCACTCTGAACCTTGATCGGTATGCTAGCACTGCTAGTCTTCTTCCGACTACTCAGATCTCTAAAGAACTTATTGTCACGGTGAGTTGTGCAACAATAAGCCTGCTCACCTGCGAGTATGTGGTTTGAGAGAATTGGAGTGGCAGGACCTCTATTTATAGACTTGCATGAGGTGATCCTCCGAATTCGAATTGGATTAGGAGAAGATTTTCTCCCTTATCCACTCATAAAAACTGAAATTTTCATGGCCTTATCCACTAAAAGAATTCGGCCACTTTTTGATTTTTGCATTCAAAATTCAAACACAATTTTAACTTGAATTTATCTCCCCATTTATCCACAAAAAATCTAAATTTCCCTAAGGCCATAAACTTGTCCAGATTCGTCTATTAAAGTGTGAGGAGAATCAAAATTTAAATAGGATTTTCTAGCTTGAATTTTATATCATCCTTATCCATAAATAACCGAAAATCTCCCTTGAGATTCACTGAAAATTTTCGGCCACTTCCAGGGAGGAGAGAATCCAAATTCAACTGGGATTGAAACTTGAATTTTTCCCTGCAATCTTATCCATAAAATCCAAAAATTCTAGGAGGATATTCCTCAAAATTTTCGACCAAGTTAGTTAGGATTGGAATTCAAAATTCAAGTAGGATTCAAACAAGATTTTCCTCTCCATAATCCGACTCAAATTTGAATTCTAACCTTGTGGAATTATCCACAAAGAATTCGAATTCCACTTGGACTATGATTCAAAATTTGAATTTTAAATTTCAAAATTCAAAATTCAAATTCAAATTTCAAGTTCAAATTTCAAATTTGAATTTCAAATTTAAATTTCAAATTCAAATTTCAAATTCAAAATTTAAATTTCAAATTTCAAAATCCCCAAAAAGTTGTATTTCAAATTTTTGCCCTCATGGATAATTTTCTACAACTCCAATCTAATCTCAAATAAAATCATGGCAACTTTATTTGGAGTTCGAATAATTGTGTACTCTATTATCCAAAACAAATTATGAATTCAACCGGAGAGAATTTTGTCCACCAACTTAATCCTATGTCAACACCATCTATGCATAATCAACTAGCCAATAAGTATACACAAATCAATTGTCTACTTGTTAAGGAATTATGTGGAGCTAGTAGAGGGACTAATTGGACATATATAATCGGGCTCCTGTGAATCCATATGATCATCATTCTGTACCGAACAATTCAATCATATAATCACTAATTTCAGAGTCACACCACTATAAACCTGAAACTGAACTCCCAATTATATACCATATTACGAAAGCCTGTGACATGCTAACGTCCAATGACCTTATCGTATATGCAAAACCCTTATATGATATCCATGATTAGCCTTAGGTCAAAGTCTGTTTAATCCTTCTGATCAGGTTATCTTAAAGTTTTATTATACTAATGAATAAGAAAATGATTATTCACCGTATGTGAATAAGAAGCCATCTGCCCAGCAGACGAACCAATGCCTTGTCCATTTTCACATATAGTATAATGCCTTTAAGAGGATACCTTTAACTCCTTGGAGCTATGATTTCGATATCTATAAACAAACCCTTCATTGTATACAAGTCATGCACCCAACAAACCGGTCTATAAGCTTACTACCTCTAAGACGCTTTAGTCATTGGAACATCAAAGTATATAAGTCATATACATGAAGTAGTTCATTTACTCAGGATTAAGGTTATTGCAAGTGAACGTCAAAAGCAGATTGATCCACTCATAGCGGACTACGCAGATCAATCACGCTTCAGTCCTGGTCTAATATGTCACCACTAAGCAACATATCTATGTCTCTACTTAGGAGTCTATGCTCCAGATAGTCAAGACAAACCGTCCCCGCCATGGCTTTAGACAACATAATAGTCTTAACATAAGTTAGATGCTCGGTCTAACCCCATAGACTATAGACCTTAGTTTAGACCGGTTATTTTAGAACATTGTCTTCTCGCATACAAAAGTCTATTGCATGCAACATTCTAATAGTTTTAACACAAGCAGTCAGTGAGCCATATTTGCTTACATTTACTTTAACATGTAAATAGAATGAGGACAAATAGCAATGTAATGAATAACCTCTATATATAATTTTATTATCCAGTTCAAAATAAATACATCAAAATGTCTCTAATGCTTAGGGCATTTCCTAACATTTTGTTCATAAAAACTGTGGGTTATTCATGGTATGGAAGGGTGAATTTTTTATGTTAATTTGGTTAGTTTTTAGTGTTGAACAGTATGAAGAAATGAAATGAAAGAAAAGGGATGAAATAGATTTGGAAAACATTAAATTTTTGTGCCTATTTTCTTTTTAAAACTGTGGGGAAGTCATGGGAAAAATGAGTGTTTTGTGTTGATGAATTTATATTGTAAATATAGTATTGATTTTGTGTTGGAGTCAAGGAATGGAAATGGGAATGAAAACAAAATTTTGTGTTGATTTCCTAAGAAAAATCCGTGAGATAGGAAAAGGGGTGAATGGAAATTTTTCACTTGTTAGGGTAATGTTTTAACTTTAAAAAGTATGTTGGTATGTAATGAAATAATATACAAAGTTAGGGACAAGAAAAATTAAATTTTAGCATTTGTTAGACAACAAAATCCGTGGCCAGGGATTAGTGAAAATGAGAAATTTTGTTAGGGTTATGTGAATGTGTAAGCTATGTATTAAACCGGGCCTAAAAATGAGAAAGAACGGGTTGAAATCCTGTTGGAAACGATTAGGATTTAACGAAATATTTTAAGTAAAAAGTTTGTAATTTTTACATAAAATTAGGTTTGTGGTATAGTACGTGGCAGGATAGAATAGGATAGATCGTTTCGAGGCGTTTCCTAAACGCCGGGAACCTAGAATTTCAGCAGAAATGATGTCGAAATTTTTAAGACACCCAAAGGGCAATTTGGTAAACGAAGGGTATAAATAGGGTTGGGAATTGGAAACCCGAGCCCCTTCGGGGACCTAGGCTCGAGGAAGGGTGATGGACGATTTCAAAAGTAGTGAAATGTCCATTTGAGATCCCGAACGGTTAGAAAAACGAGAAACGACCCCGAGGGTCGGAATAGTACACCCGAGGGCTGAGTGAATAGTAATCCGAGCATTTTGGTGAGAAATGTCGTAAAATCTCGATAAGGTCTAAAAAAGGTCATTTAATGATTTTTGGGACTAGAAACCTAGTTAAAACGCTAAAACGGAAATTTTACGGTCTAGGGTCCTGTCAGGGGCAAAATGATCATTTTAACCAAAATTTTCCAAATTGCTAGAAAAAAGCTGTACAAGTCCTAGAATGATTTTATTAAATTCCTAAAGGCTAAAATAGAGCCGTAAGTCAGAAAAATAGGGGGAAAATTCCGCTAGGGACGAAATAGTCATTTTGCCAAAAGTTAGGGGTAAAATGGTCATTTTGTCAAAAAGTTAGGAAAAATGATATTAAGGCTCGAAATAGTATCTTAAGCCGTATAATAATTACCGAAATGGAAATATGAATCCCAAAACGAATAATTAGGGATCCAAAATCAGAAATTTTATATTTTCACAATATTTTAGATATGAAATGAATAATAAAAATAACCGTGATTTATTTCGGTTATAGGGAATCAACAAAGAGGCGATATAAGGACGCCAGTTGACCCAAGAAAGGAAATGCTAGCAAAATATATGTAAGTTCAGACATTTATTTGTCTGTAACATGAATTTACTTAGTATGTTTATGTGTTATGTATACATGTAAATAAGTATCAAGGTGCTATATGTACACTAACGTGGGAAATAGAATATCCACCAATAAAGAACATGATGTAAAGAGTTCCAACCCAGGAGGTAGTGATAATGCCACCGGTCAGGAACCATATGAAAGTCGGTAACGAAACCAGTATTAGCGTACCGGCCTCCCACACAGGTGGAGGTTCCTCATGTTCAGTTATGATATGGCTTCCAAACCGATGGTGGTACATCCCGGGTATGGAAGTCTAATATTATGTAGACTGTAGAGGATTGGCCAGTGGGTTACTCTCCAGAGTCCCTCTCAGTCATGCGCGCACTACGGTACGACCAATCTAGGGGCCCAGCACTAGAACTTAATGTAAGATAAGACCTAAGACTTAAGATTTACCATAATTGAGCATAATATGTATTAACTGTATGTGTAGCAGCTTAGGTCAAAGTTAGCATGAATAGTACCGATCAAAGTCAATCTTACTATTCATGGTCAAAAGTCAAAGTTACTATTCATGTGAGTAGCTTTTTATGATTATATGTTTTATGTTTCAGTATGTATGTTTGAACTTACTGAGCCTGTCGCTCATGAGTTTATTCATGTTATAGGTAAGAAGCCTGTACATTAGTAGCTAGTAGATAGACGAGGAGCGGTATCTACATCTGCCGTCAGGGCTGGGCGAGGGGAATGGTCTTACTTATGTTTTCCGTTGAGCACTTTTGGAAGTTATTTTAGATGTTTGTAACATAATATAAATTAAGTATGACAAAGTATGATATGTATTTCAGTATGTGCTTTATGATGTTTTATGAATTTACAGTTTCAAAATCAGTTTAAAAAAAAAATCCGTAGTTTTCCAAATAAAAATCAAAGTTTAAAATACGAATGGTAATTAACGAGAACAAGTTACAAGTAAGTTACCGGTGACTCATTGAGGTGACAGTCTACATAGTGGACATTAAAGCTCTACTATGCTAGTACTGTTAGCCTCTATGAAGGGCGGGCCACCACAGTTGGTATCAGAGTAGTTGACCATGTCCCTCAAGGCCTGATGTGCATCCCGTTCATCGATCCAAGTAAGTTAAGTTTATTTTTCAATTAGTAAGATGTTTATTTACCCTAAGTGAACCTTATGTAGGAGCTAGATGATGAGACCACTGTATAGTAGACAACATCCATACTGAGCTAGAGGTCCTCCTAGGGTATGGACCAGACCCATAATTAGGCCATCCCCACCTCGACGATTGATAGTACACTCCCTGACACTGCCAAATCCTACTACTCCACGAGCAGAGGCACCTACAGCTACCCAGGCACCAACCCCTCCACTGGTACTCCATCTACCACCAGTAGTAGTCGATGTCCCGGTAATTGGCGGACGAGACCATATTGGCTCGAGAGTTTCTGCTAGGGCTACCCAGGCTTTTAGAGCTTGTCAACCACATATATTTGATGGAGGATGTTAGTCAATACCAGTACAGGACTAGCTGCACACTATAGAGCTGATTTGCCGATCGTGTGACATAGATCGGGATTACTGGGTCATTCTCACTGTTAGCACATTCCAAGGAGATGCCCGAGTGTACTGGGAGTACTGCGATCAAGATGCATTGTTGAGACTTAACTGGGCTGATTTCTATATGAACATGAGATAATAATTTTCTTGAAGGAGTCCAGAGACGACTCCAGTTCCTCTGGTTAATTAGGAAAGTATGCCGCCGCCTACATTACCTTCAATAACAGATGCTAGGGATTATCTTCAGAGAGTTGAAAGATTTTAGATGACGCCTGGGGATATGGTGCTTACATATGCAGTGTGATTCGATGAGAATGTTGTTAAAAGGTGCCAGCTCCCAAATTTTTCTAATGAAGATTTTCATGAAATGTTTTGGAAAGGACTCATCATAGAGCTAAAACGAAGGGTGAGTCTACTTCATTTCATTCCTAGGCGTGAGTTTGTCACTAGTGCCATTAGAGCTGAAAGGGCATAGCTAAAGGAATGCATGGAAAAGCATCAGTGGGAATAGGATCACGATGAGGGGGTGTTGACATGTCTATATGGACCATCATCGATGGCCAATGACAACAAGGCAGGTCCATCGTGACAAAGGGCAAATGCGACTCATGATCAGGGGACATCTACGGGCGATGACTTCGATGATGATGATGATGAAGACCTAGAGGAATTTCCTTTGGGTCAAAATGAATAGGCTAGTCGAGCCTGAAAGTTGTGTAAATACATTCCCATACGTAAATATGTATGTATGTATGTACAAAAGCTAAGACAGATGTAGTTTAGATGTTACAGCATATGTAAATATTCATGTATGACATGTATAATATCAAGAAAATGCTATGAAATGACATGAGATGCTAGAAGCAGAGGAGTGGCTTTCTTCACTCCAAATAATCCTAGAATTTATGGATCTAAATGAATAAGAAAAGATCATGTGTGCATCCTTTGTGCTAAGCAAGGATGCAAGATTTTGGTTGGATATTGTCAAACTGAGAAGAAATGTAGCCATGATGTCATGGATAGATTTCTTAGAAGAATTTAATTAGAAGTATTATGATCCCGCACTGCTGCGACCCCAATAGAGGGAGTTTGTAGAGTTGAAACAGAGAAACATGATAGTAAGTGAAGTTTGTTAGAAGTTTGACCAACTGTCTCGATTATGTCCATATGTCATCCCTACTGAGAGGGAGAAAATTCAAAAGATGCTTGGGATGTTCCGACCCGACATCTCAACCTTGGTAGATAGTGGTTAACTTCACCCACTACTGTAGCTGACTGTGTTAGTTGAGCCTTAAGAGCTGAGTATCACCTAACTCGATAAAGATAAGAGAAGGAGAAAATCTGGGATGCTAAGAAGAAGGAAAAAGTCTTGGCAAAAGCTACACAAGCTAGACCCTAGGTTGGACAATGAAGCAAGTCAAACTTGAATGTTAAGGCTGGACAATCAAGCACTTCTGGCCAACAGTGGCAAGGAAGGAGGAAAGGAAATAATTCTGAAAATAGGAATCAGCAGCAAAAGTTAAACAATAATGCCCTAGCTGTTATTCGTGACTGTGTTACATGTGGAAGAAGGCACCCAAACCGATGCAGATTTGTACCAAATGTCTGTTTTTAACGTGGAAAGGAAGGCCATTTTGCCAAGAACTACCCAGAGAATCTACAAAATGTGCAGGGTACATTTCAGCCATAGTAGCAACGTCCCCAAGCTCATGCACTACAGGTTAAGATTGAAGGGCCTTCAGAGATGTAAGAAAGACCAGAATGCTTGCCTCGTGTAGATGCTCGAGTCATGGTCTACACTAATGAAGATGCAGAAGTTGGGACATCTAATGTAGTGACAGGTCAGCTTTCTGTCGCTAATCATTTGGCACCTATTTTATTTGATTCTGGAGCTATGCATTCGTTTGTTTTATATGAATTTGCGAATAGAATAGGATATCCTAAGGATAATATGGGTATGACGTTTAGAATAGCCCTACCCTCAGGCGAAGTGTTGATATCCAATTACTGGTTACCTCATGTATCAATAATTATGGCAAATGAGGAGTTATGTGCAGAACTAATCGTGATGGAGCTAGCTGATTACGACGTAATACTAGGAATGGATCTCCTAGGAAAATATCGAGCTACGATCGATTGCAGGAAGTAAAAAATAGTGTTTCAACCAGACCAGGAAGACAGCTTCAAATACATCAGTTCATCACGTAAATTGAGGAAGATGATGATCAATTCGATGAAAGCAAGAAGGCTAATATCTAGCGGCTGTGCTGGATACTTAGCGTATATAGTGGATGTGACGGAGGAATAGAAGCTTCAACCTGAAGATGTTCTTATTATGAACGAGTTTCTTGATGTTTTCCTAGAAGAATTACCTGGGTTGCCACCAGAACGAGAGATCTCCTTTCAGATCGAATTGATGCCAGGAACTACACCTATCTCAAAGGCGCCATATCGAATGGCACCGACGGAGCTAAAGGAATTGCAAGAGCAATTAAAAGAGCTTCTTGACAAGGGATTCATACGTCTGAGCTATTCCCCATGGGTTGCTCTCGTGCTGTTCGTTAAGAAGAAGGATGGAACGTTTCGTATGTGCATCGATTACTAGGAATTGAACAAGGTCACTGTTAAGAATAGGTATCTGTTACCTAGAATTGATGACTTGTTCGATCAGCTCTATAAGGACCGCCCCATTCCTGTAACCTGATTTTCATATAATAAGAAATTGGGGAATAATTTGATACCTTTTATGCAAATTAGTGTAACATGGTCAGGTACACGGTCGTATAAGTGGCCGTGTACAGCTCGGGTAAATGACCATATTTTCAAGACATGGTCGTGTTGAGCAAGCTCGACTGGTACATGCTCTTGTCAGGACAATACACGCCCGTGTTGCCTTGTACACACCGGTGTTAGTACTCGTGTAGAAGGTCGTGTAATGAGCAAAGAGTTACCGTCAAGACTCTCGTAATACGTAAAACCTAATTACTACACAATGAGTAATTAGTTGAAAGTACAGTATGATTTCCAGATGAATAGACTAAATAGGTACAGTACCATTAATTACTATTTATGTAGTGAAAAGGGGGTAACCGACAGTGAACCCGGTCCACCTTATTATGTGTATGAGTGTACAAGATATGTAGTATCAGGAAACTGGTCTAGATGACCATTTCCTGACACAAGACTGTGAACAGATCACCAGAACGCTTGGACCGAACATCTGAGCACAACAGCGATAGAAACCCTAGCAGGGGTACAGTACCAAGAAAATGGTCCAGATTGTTAGGAAATGCCCTAAGTATTAGAGACATTTTTGATGTATTCATTTTGAACTGGATAATAAAATTATATATAGAGGTTATTCATTACATTGCTATCTGTCCTCATCTTATTTACATGTTAAAGTAAATGTAAGCAAATATGGCTCACTGACTGCTTGTGTTAAAACTGTTAGAACGTTGCATGCAATGGACTTTTGTATGCGAGAAGACAATGTTCTAAAGTTAGCAGTCTAAACTATGGTCTGTAGTCTATGGGGTTAGACCGAGCATCTAACTCATGTTAAGACTATTATGTTGTCTAAAGCCTTGGAGGGGACGGTCTGTCTTGACTGTCTGGAGCTGGACTCCCAAGTAGAGACATGGATATGTTGCTTGGTGGTGACATATTAGACCGGGACTAAAGCGTGATTGATCTACGTAGTCCGCTATGAGTGGATCAATCTGCTTTTGACGTTCATTGTGCAATAACCTTAATCCTGAGTAAATGAACTACTTCATGTATATGACTTGTGTACTTTGATGTTCCAATGGCTAAAGCGTCTCAGAGGTAGTAAGCTTATAGACCGGTTCGTTGGGTGCATGACTTGTATGCGATGAAGGGTTTGTTTGCAGATATCAGAATCATAGCTCTGAGGAGTTAAAGGTATCCTCTTAAAGGCATTATACTGAATGTGAAAATGGACAAGGCCTTGGGTCGTCTGCTGGGCGGATGACTTCTTATTCACATATGGTGAATAATCATTTTCTTGATTTGGTAGTATAATGGAACTTTAAGATAGCCTGATCAGTAGGATTAAACGGACTTTGACCTAAGGCTGATCATGGATATCATATGAGGGTTTTGCATACATGACAAGGTCATTGGATGGTAGCTCGTCACAGGCTTACGTAATACGATATATAATTGGGAGTTCAGTTTCAGGTTTATAGTGGTGTGACTCTGAAATTAGTGATCATATGATTGAGTTGTTTGGTAAAGAATGATGATCATATGGAATCCCGGGAGCCCGATTATATATGTCCAATCAGTCCCTCTACTAGCTCCACATAATTCCTTAACGTTTGGCAAATTAATTTGTGTATGCTATTGGCTAGTTTATTATGCATGGATGGTGATGACACAGGATTAGGATGGTAGACAAGATTCTCTCCGGTTGGATTCAGATTTTGTTTTGGATAATAGAGTACACAATTATTCGAACTCCAAATAAAGTTGCCATGATTTTATTTGAGATTGGATTGGAGTTGTAGAAAATTATCCATGAGAACAAGAATATGAAACACAACCGTTTTGTGGAATTTAAAATTTGAATTTTGAAATTTGAAATTTGAATTTTGAAATTTGAAATTTGAATTTTGAATTTGAAATTTGAATTTGAAATTTGAATTTGAAATTCGAATTTGAAATTTGAATTTGAAATTTAAATTTCAAATTTGAAATTCGAAATTTGAAATTTGAATTTGAAATTTGAATTTGAAATTTGAAATTCAAATTTTGAATCACAGTCCAAGTAGGATTCGAATTTGTTGTGGAAAATCCACAAGGTTTGAAATTCGAATTTGAGTTGGATTTGGAGAGGATAATCTTGTTAGAATCCTACTTGAATTTTGAATCCAAATCCCAACAAAAGTGGGCGAATTTTTTGAGGATAATCCTCAATGGAAAATTCGGTTTTTGTGGATAAGATTCAAGGTTTCAATCCTAGTTGAATTTGGATTCTCTCCTTCCCTAAAAGTGGCCAAAATTTTGGAGCCTTAATCCTAGGAAATTCGGTTATTTTTGGATAAGGTTGAGATGAGATTTAGCTTGAAAATCCTAGTGGAATTTTGATTCATCCTTATCCTAAAAGTGGCCGAAAATTTGGAGAAGATTTTCTCCTAAAGACTTCGGATTTTTTGGTTGAAAAAGGGAGATAAAATTCTAGTTAAAATCTTGTTTAGATTTGGATTGGATTTATCCTAGAAAAACCGAATTTAATTGTTAGGATTATCCTATGAAAAATTCGGATTTTTGGTTAAAGATAAGGGAGAAAATCTTTTCCTAGTCCAATTCAAATTCAGAGAATCACCTCATGCAGGTCTATAAATAGAGGTCCTGCCACTCCAGTTCTCTCAGGTGAGCAGGCTTATTGTTGCACAGCTCATCGTGACAATAAAGTTCTTTAGAGATCTGGGTGGTCGGAAGAAGACTAGCAGTGCTAGCATACCGATCGAGGTTCAGAGTGCCCACACACTCAGCCATTCGGGAATTGGAGAATAGTAGAGAAGGCTAGTTGGTTGAAGCCTCCGGTCATTCTCCTCCTGCAAGATTGGCGTCCTTGAGGTATGAGTTTTAATTGTTGTTGGTTTATTGTATATGGCATCATGAGATATTTAACGATCTAAAAATTTTTATTGTTCCGCTGCGCCACTCTGATACGTTTTTACCGGTTTATTTTCCTACACAGATGACCTCTTCTCACTCAGAAACTAACAAAATCAGAGTCAGAACACTCAGACTAGTCAGTTAGAATAGAAAGTAGTGAATAGTAAATAGTGAAAAATGTAGTGTCAGATTAATAGCCAAGACGGCCTTAATCTGACCTAAAACTGATATATTAATGGTCAGTAGGTTCAATCTGGTCAATTGAGCACAAAATGAGAATTTTAGTTTAGGAGATACGTAGTATCGGGATGAGGGTCAAGACGACCTTTTCTCACCTCGCAATTGATATATTTGGACTTAGAACGCCCAAATTGGTCAATTGGGTACCTAACACGTTTTTCAAGATGAGATCACACAGATCCTGAAAACTGGTCCAGATGACCTCAGATGGACGTAAGACTGATAAAATTGAAATCAGCACATCCAAATTAGTCAAGAAAGACTGTGTCTGAAATTTCACACAGGAACGCCGCGTTTTGTGTACGAAAGGACAATACAATGTAGACACAACCATAGTATAGGAAATGAATAATAAATTGGTACCAAATGGGCTTTGAGACATTACAAACCGACTGGGAATGATTAGTACAAAAATTGGATTCAGAAAATCCAATTCCGGGTGAAATTTAGAATATTGCCGAGAAAGGACTGAACACCACAGTAGAAAACTGGATTGCAAAGAGAATCAAATGTAGATGAATTTTGGCCTTAAAAACCATGTGCCTTGACTGGAAACCAGCTATTTTCAGCTACAAAATAACCCCAAAAATTAAGAATAAAATATGGGGTAAGTTATGACATATGGATTAAAAAATGTCACACTTCCATCATATGCCACCAACTAAAATTTTTTAATCTTCTCCCCCTTAAATGGCCACAGCCCCCTCAGTTTTAAGGACTAAAATGGGCAGTAAATTAGTCTCAAATTAGCTTAAGATTGGTTTGATTAAATTAGCTTAAGGTTGGTTAAGTTTACTTAGGCTTGTCTATAAAAGGGTGAGCCTAGTTTTATTTGGTGTTTCTTTCTTTTCACCCCCTAAAAATTACAACTCTTCCTCTCTCTTTTTCCTTGCTACAGCTGACTGCTCTAAGTCCCCAAAACCCACTATTTTCAAGCCAAATACCAAGCCAAAAGTTTACCAAAATACAACCCCTTCAAGCTTGTGTTAGGAGGAACCACTTTCAAGCCATTTCAAGGTGATCAAGGATAAGGTTCTAGACCAATCATTTGTGGTTTCTAGTTATTGTTTTGATTTGATATTAAAGAGAAAATTTTTGGTGTCTTGCTAGCATAAACTAACCCTTTTTTCACCAAGAATCACATGGCCATTTGGTCACTCTAGCCTTGACTCAAGTTTGCACTTGATTCCTAGCACCTAAGGTAAAACCGAAAAACCCTCCCTTTTGTGGTTAGTTGTTTTTAAGATTTTGATCAAGGGATTTATGTGTATTTTTTTTTATGCAAATAGGTTGTAATAAGTTTATTTTAAGATTTAGCTTTCCATTTTTAAGTTTGTGATTGTGTGGTTGTGTTTACGATTTTACGAATAGATGTGTGTATGTGTGAGCATGAATGTTTTGTTTTAAGAAAGGCTGGACACAATCTGTCCCCAGAAAAAGGCCATAGATTTTGGTCATTTTGACCCCTTTAGGGTCCGAATTTGGGATTTGATAAAATATGGATTTTAAGGAAATTTCGTTACGGTTGTCTTTGCATCAAATAGGATTTGGCCAAAAACGACACTAAGATAATTTTTTCGAGTGGTTTTTGTTTGGTGTCCAAAACTGAGACCAAGAATCCAACCACTAGAAACAGTCTCGGGTTTTATTAAAAATGGAACGCTTAGATTCTGAACCGGATCTCGGGCTCAACATGAAATTTGTTGATCTCATCGAACCTTTAAGATGACTCATGCGTGTTTTAAAAATTTGGCCGTTTCAGATCTCAAACAGAGCCGTTTTCAAGATAACATAAAACTGGGATTTTTATAAAAATGGACATAAAATAAGCCATGGGTTTAGTAAGATTAGGTCCCGTTCGAGTTAGATTTGAGCTCTGAGGTGAACACGAAAGTTGTTCGTCACTTCGAGCAAGAAAAATGTTATGTTTGCCGAATTTGCAAATGATGTCGTTTCAAACAAGTTTTTAAAACGGTTTTGATAAGTGGTTCAAAAACCACCTTTAAAATACAACACCAAAATGTATTCAACACTTTTAAAATAAAATATGGTTTTCGTAAAATGTCCCCCACCTTCCAACGGGGTGATAAGGGATGGTTTCAAAGAACAAAATTTTCCCCAAAAATTTTATAAGGCAACTAAGACAATTTTCAAAAATGACTAAAACAGTGTGGGTAGCCCGGTAGGCTACCACACCTAAATAGGCAAAGTAACCCGGTGGGTTAGTACACCAAGTTTACACATAGTAAACCAGTAGACTACCTAGTTAACGATGCGCAAGGTAACTAGTCAGTTAACTGATAGGTCAACCAGTGAAGGACCGTGTTTGAACAATACTGTGAGGAACGATGATTAATCTATCAAGAAGAGAATTAATCAAACACGATGGAAGTTAGACACCAAATTCCCAAAGTAAACCAATAGGGTACCGATGGACCTCGGTACCATACTGAAACACAAGTTATAGTCACTAACGGTAATAGTGACCTCAGAAGACATTAATTAATTTATTGGGTAATAAATTAATTAATCACGTATAGAGAAGCAAACTCTAAATAGAGAGCAAGTTAGTACTGATGGCAATCGATACCAAGTGATTTTATCTACTTCAGTGACTAATAGTATTAGTGACTCAGCAAAAGTGTTAATGAGATACGTTATTGATAACAGGTAGTAACTTGTAAGTTGATAAAGGGGAGAGTACATGTTGGCTTGCAAACTAGGTAAGTGCAACTCCGCCTACAGTATGAATAAAATGAATTTAAATGATGGTTTTTATAGTATTTTAAGTATGCATCTTGCACAATTGTGCGTAGCATATAGAAGAGCATATAGTCACAATCACGTAGATTGATGAAAGAACAAGTTAGATGCCATATATCCCTATCACGTAGGATTAGGGATAGCTTAGCAAACATATGGCCAAAACAGTTAAACAAGTTAGAATTTAATAAGCATGTCGTACTGGCCTTTTTAGTTGAAGAGGTTTCTCAAGTTAAAGTTAAGTTGAGCATCCGTTGATGGCTTTTCGTTTTTTTAGTACCACAGGCGTTACCAATAGTCTGCATGTACTCGGTACTGACATACGGGCCCTAAGTAGACAAGAGAAAGAAAAAGAGCATTGAACATAACCGAATCATGCATACGCATTAGTTCACTATACTTCTAGCTACAGTAAGATGCATTCAATACACGATATTTCTGCTATGCATATAGTATGAGAAGTTTTGTATCCAATGATATGTTAATATGTGATAATATGATATGTGATGATATGGTATGCGATATGTTTAAGTGGTATATGTTGATACCTGGCATGCTTATGAGGATTCAAGTATGCATTATGTTTAAACATGTTTTGCGGTTAATATGTTGTACTTATTGGGCATAAAGCTCACGGAGTGTGTTCATGCTGTAGGTAAATGTCTTATGGCTTAAACCACAATGGGTGATGACGGCGGCAGAGGTGGATGTGAGGCGAGGTTATGGATACACTACTAGTAAATCTTCCGCATGGCTTAAGTAATCAGTATTTTGAATAGTAACATTTGAACAAGTATTTTTGAATAGTATCCGTTAAATAGTCTTTTTAAATAGTAATAGTTAAACAGTATTTTTGAATAGTAACAGTAAAAAGTATTTTAAAGAGCAAATAGTCAAACAGTATTATATATGTGCATGTGCAATTGAACTCCAAATAATTTAGACGTTGCATATTTAAAGTATACGTACGTAAATAGTAAATATGTACGCCTTCAGAAAAAAAAAATCCCTTGACATTAAGGTATCTAAGTTGATAAGTTTTAAGTAAGTATTAATGGTTTGTAAGAAAGTATAAGTATTAGTTCAAGTAGTAGTGTTAAGTGACGGTTCGGGCCACTAAGGGCATGTGACGTCATAGTTGGTATCAAAGTGGTATCCTGCCACCCTACCTCACATCACCGCACGCCTACCTCATCTGTCCAAGTAAGTTAGTTTTGTTTTTCCTTCAGAGTTAGAATATAAGTTAACATTTAAATTATAATAGGAGATAATGGCTGCACCGATCGACCCCCATCAACTACAAGAGGACCGTCAACCGAGCCTAGCTTTCGCTACCATGCGACTGGACATATACGATGGTCGTCGCTCAAGTGAACTTCCATATTGGATCCATCACTTAGAGGTTATCTTCGAAGCATGCCATATCCCACCTCGCCTACAGGTAGTATTGGCTAGTAGCAGACTAGAGGGACCAGTACTGACCTAGTAGAATGAATGACGCAAGATCGGGCATCTAGTGTAGTGGGCCAAGTTCTACCGTGACCTCCGTGATAGCGTTGAACCAGCCCGAGATAAAGATATATGGGATGATATGCATGAGAGGTGATACCAAGTCCTCTCCGACATCTGAGATATCTATGAGAGAGAGACCATAGCGCACTACTATTAGAGGTTCATGGATGCGATGCTTCCCCACATCTCTTTGGACCAACCTTTTGTAGAGATAGCCGACTTGCTATGGAGAGGTAGACCATGGTACGTAAGGGACCTCGTTCCCTACCCTCCGTAACACGAAGACTTGAGGCACTTTGCCAAAGATATAGTAGAAGCTGAGAGAGTGGCATTCAACCCTACACCTGGTGAAGGCTTTGCAGCAACAGTAGCTAACATGGAGGGTAACCCAGCGAACACAGCACCCTAACCTGCCGACGAAGAGTTCGTGGCTACACAATAGCCAGTAGTTCCCGAGGGCGATAGGGAACTAATGGAGGACCCCAAACCAGCCCCTCTATCTCTTGGACACCACATGGATGAAGACAATAACAAGGCTCTCCCCGATGCTCAACCTGATGATGAGGGGGAGGAAATCCTCGATCATATTAGCGACGATGAGTAAATAGAAATGTATGAGCCCTAAGTCATCATTGCCAGCGATGATGAAGGTAGTATTATCTGGGGAGATGAGGAGGAGGACCCAGAGGAGTTCCCACTTAGTGACAGTGAGAACGAGATGATATCCGATGCCGAGTCAGGAATGTCCTTCGAGTAGTAGTAACCCTTTTCCATGGGAATTCTTGTTATGTAAATATATAGAGGGGAAACAATAGCTTTCCCTACCAGACTTGACTAAATGTACTTGTAGGATTGTATATTGGGAAGTGTGTGTCACTCCCGCTGAACTAGAATTTTGAATATATGTATATATATTGTGATATATTTTATGCTAAAGCAGTATTGTTTTGCCCAGAGGGCCTAAAGTTGATGATTTCCACACATGTTAGTAGTGAGACAAAAAGTGCAGGACGGTTCCTGGCACTCAGACAACATTCTAATACGATGCGGCAATCATATTGAACATCACAGAATAAGAGAAGAAAAGAAAGATATAATATATATATTTATATCTATGATGTTTGAATGAAATAATTAAATAAGAAGATAATATGTAATACAAGTCCCAAGTACAAAGTTTAAAATGACTTATGTTTTCCTTTCCCGCTATGTGATAGGGTTACATAGGAAGTGATGGTGAGAACAAGATCTCAGACTAATCAAGCTACCCAAGAAGACGAGCTAATGGCACGGCTCGTAACCAAGCAAGAGATGATGCTAAATCAACAACACAAACTTGCTCAACTCAAGAAGCGATTAAACCAACAACCTCAGGCACCCCAAACGACAGAAGTGCCAGTCCAAGAGACTCCAATAGCCCCCAACACTCATGGAGAGCAAGCAGTCCCATCAGTCCAGACAATGCCAGCACCATCAGCTATGGCTGCTCCCATAGTAGTCAACGTTCTTGTGCTAGCTCATAGAAAAGGTGACCTATACGATCAATTCAGGCATATAAAGGTGCCATAATTTGAAGGGACTACGAACCTTATTAAAGTCGACGACTTATTGATTGATGTCTAGGTCATCTTAGACCTCGTAGGACTGACAGAAAGGGAGAAAGTATTGTGTGCCTCTCTTGACCTATGTTAGGAAATGCCCTAAGCATTAGAGACATTTTATGTATTTTTTTTTAAACTAGATAATAAAATTATAATATAGAGGTTATTCATTACATTGCTGTTTGTCCTTGTTCTATTTACATGTAAAAGTAAATGTAAGCAAATATGGCTCACTGACTGCTTGTGTTAAAACTATTAGAAAGTTGCATGCAATGGACTTTTGTATGTGAGAAGACAGTGTTCTAAAGTAAGCAGTCTAAACTAAAGTCTCTAGTGTATGGGGTTAGACCGAGCATCTAACTCATGTTAAGACTATTATATTGTCTAAAGCCATAGTGGGGACGGTTTGTCTTGACTGTTTGGAGCATAGACTCTCAAATAGAGACATAGATATGTCGCTTTGTGGTGATATATTAGACCAGGATTAAAGCGTGATTGATCTACATAGTCCGTTATGAGTGGATCAATCTGCTTTTGACATTCATTATGCAATAACCATAATCCTAAGTAAATGAACTACTTCATGTATATAACTTGTGTACTTTGATGTTCCAATGGCTAAAGCGTCTCAGAGGTAGTAAGCTTATAGACCGGTTCGTTGGGTGCATGACTTGTATACGATAAAGGGTTTGTTCACAGATGTCAAAATCATAGCTCTATGGAGTTAAAGGTATCCTCTTAAAGGCATTATACTGGATGTGAAAATGGACAAGGCCTTGGGTCGTCTGCTGCATGGATGACTTCTTATTCACATATGGTGAATAATCATTTTCTTATTCGGTAGTATAATGAAACTTTAAGATAGCCTGATCAGTAGGATTAAACAAACTTTAACCTAAGGCTGATCATGGATATCATATGAGGGTTCTACATACATGGTAAGGTCATTGGACATTAGCTTGTCACAGGCTTTCGTAATACGGTATATAATTAGGAGTTCAGTTTTAGGTTTATGGTGGTGTGACTCTGAAATTAATGATCATACGATTGAGTTGTTCGGTATAGAATAATGATCATATGGATTCATGAGAGCTTGATTATATATGTCCAATTGGTTCCTCTACTAGCTCCACATGATTCCTTAGTGGTTGGCAAATTGATGTGTGCATGCTTATTGCCTAGTTGATTTTGCATGGATGGTGTTGACATAGGATTAGGATGGTGGACAAGATTCTTTCCGATTGAATTCATATTTTGTTTTGGATAATAGAGTACACAATTATTCGAACTCCAAATAAAGTTACCATGATTTTATTTGAGATTGGATTGGAGTTGTAGAAAATGATCCATGAGAACAAAAATTTGAAATACAACTTTTTTGTGGATTTTGAAATTTGAAATTTAAATTTCCAATTTTAAATTTGAATTTGAAATTTAAATTTGAAATTTGAAATTTGAATTTGAATTTTGAATTTTGAAATTTGAAATTCAAATTTTGAATCACAGTCCAGGTGGAATTCGAATTCTTTGTGGATAATTCCACAGGGTTAGAATTCGAATTTGAGTTGGATTATGGAGAGGAAAATCTTTTTTGAATCCTACTTGAATTTTGAATCCCAATCCTATCTAAAATGTCAAAAATTGTTGAGGGAAATCCTCCTACAAATTTTTGGTTTTTGTGGATGAGGTTCAAGGAAAATTCAAGTAAGAAAATCTTAATTGAATTTGGATTCTCTCCACCCTAAAAGTGATCGAAAATTTTGAGGATAAATCCAAGGGGATTTTCGCTTATTTATGGATAAGGATGAGATAAAATTCAAACTAGAAAATCCTATTTAAATTTTGATTCTTTCCATCACATTATGGCCGAAAATTTTGTGGATAAATCCTAGTGAATTTTTGGATTTTTTCTTGCGGATAATGGTGAGATAAAATTCAAGTAAAAATCCTGTTTGAATTTGGATTGGATAATCCCTAAAAAGTGCATGAATTTTTTGTTGGATAAAACCTAGAAAATTCAGATTTTTTATTGTGGACAAGGGAGAAAATCTTCTCCTAATCCAATTCAAATTCAGAGGATCACCTCATGCAAGTCTATAAATAGAGGTCTTGCCACTCCAGTTCTTCAGACCACAGACTCTCAAGTGAGCAGGCTTATTTTTGCATAACTCACCGTGACAATAAGTTCTTTAGAGATCTGGGTGGTCGGAAGAAGACTAGCAGTGCTAGCATACCGATCTAGGAACCGAGTGCCCACACACTCTGCCATCCAGGAATTCCAGAATAGTAAAGAAGGTTAGTTGGTTGATACCTTCCAGTCATTCTCCTCCTGCAGTATTGGCGTCCTCTTGAGGTATGAGTTTTATTGTTGTTAGTTTATTGTATATGACATCATGAGATATTTAACGATCTTGAAAAAATTTTATTATTCCGCTACGCTACTTTGATGCGTTTTTATTGATTTTATTCCTACAATTGGTATCAGAGCCATCTCGTGACTATGCTATGTACATAAATTAGACAATTAGTTAGCCTTTTATTTATGTATGGATTTGATATTTAGATAGTGACATTATAGGATTCCTTTATGTTGTTATCATGTATTATGTCTGTAGTATGTGGTTATTTTAATTATTATAAGCGTGCTTGTTTTATGCCGGTTATTGTTCCTTAGAATTTAGAAAATTGCGTCTAGGATTTTCTTTTATGTAACCATGAGAGTGGTTTATCAACACTGTAATTTTCACATAGATTTTAATTTTTTATCTCCTAGAATTATTATGATTAGAATTTTTTTACACCAGAAACGGTTTAGGAAATTTTATGTAATTATTTTTAGAGGAGATTGAAGTTTGAAGACCATAATATATTTTTCCCAAAAGTTAAATTTAATTTAAAGGTTGAATTTTTGATTGTGTGGAAAATTCCAATTTAATTAGGATTCAAATTAATTTTTGGAGGTCCTAATGGGTAAATTGGAATATGTCACAGAAATAAAGGACACACCCCTCGGGATAGGCCATCGGCCTTGGTGGGGCTGCAGCCCCTGCCCTTGGGCAGGATGGGGCTGCGGCAGCCCCTGCACAAGGCTGCACCACCCACTGCCACAAGCTCTACCTGCAGCCGAGGGTGGCCGTGGCCCACCTACGGGTTGGCCGAGCCCCTGGGCTGCAGCCCATGGCTGCAGGCGTCGCCTGTAGCGCCCACCCAGGCTCCTGTAGCCTGAGGCTGCAGCAGCACCCGGGCGTGTAGCCTGGGGTTGCAGGCTTTGCACCCCTGGCATGGCTGCACCCGGGCTGTGGGCCATGGGCTGCCAGCCCCGGTGGTTGGGGCTGCCCATGGCGGTTGCCGGCCTTCGGGGGCCGTGGGGCCGATGGATCAAAAATAAAAAAATTTTAATTTTTAAATTTGAGATTTAATTTTAAATCATGTTTAATAATATGTAATTTAAAATTTTGAAAATTTTTGAAATTATGTATTATTACACATGAAATTTAAATGTTTAAAATTTAAATTTGAAATTTAAATTTGAAATTCAAATTTGAAATTTGAATTTGAAATTTAAATTTTGGGATTTAAATTTTAAATGATTCTTGGGATGAGAAATAAATGGAGAGGCTACATAAAGATAGATACAAGAAGACGGAACAAAATTCAAGACCCAAAGAATGCTTTGAATGGAATTTTGTAATCTTTATTTTCTTTGTTCTAGGATGGAACCATGACTTGGTTATTTTTCCGTCAATTATTTTTTCTATGATATGTCATGGATGGATGAATATATATTGATGGATGATGCGTATGCATATTTGATAACATGTCATAGAGGATAGGTGAATGCCACTCATACCATATTAATCATACATATTTGCCAAACCTTGCATGTTTTTTCAAAATATTAAGTGGGAGAGGGTTTCAAACAAAACCCATGGCCTCCATTATCGATCCATATGTGAAAGCATGGTAACGGCTTGCATCAGTTCTATCTTGACCACACCCTTCGATAGGTGTTTACCACCGTCGGTATACTAGGTTGGATCTCCTATGTGGAAAACATGTTCGGGTACAATTCTATTCATGACCACCCTTCGGTGGCTTGGTAGGACGTGGATCGAGCTACGTAAACAATGGTTATACACTCAAGACTTGTTTAGTTATTAACCTTCCCTAGAAGCTCTGTTAACTAAACTGGTGGCCAAAATAAGCAGTTATTAATATATGTCTTAACCTTGGAGGATTTAAGGCAACATATATTAATTGGACGGGGTCCATGTTATGGCTATTTGTCTCATGACCACCCCTCGGTGGCTTGGGGCAATAGGTGCTGAGAATTACCGTTACAATGCTACATGTTTTTTCAAGTTTCATGTAGGAACATACTTGTATGTTTTATTTGCTAAATTATCTTTATATTTGCTTGAGCTTTGTAATGATGTCTAGTATAATTTTATTTCAGTTCAAAATATCACCGACACCCCTCATTTCAATACTTACTAAAAATAGGCTAAATGGCGATAATTATAAAGACTGGAAGAGAAATCTGCTAATAGTTCTCAGCTACGAGAGGCATGAGTTCGTGCTGGACGAACCATGCCCACCTGGGCCTAAACCTGACACACTACTTGAGGAGGTCCCGGTTGCCTATACTCTTTGAAGAGAATCCAATGAGATAGCTCGATGCTACATTCTTGCTAGCATGATGAGTGCTTTACAAAAGCAGCATGAGACTTATCAAGTTGCCAGGGAGATAATGGACAATCTGGAGGACATGCTTGGAGGCCAAGAAAAATTGGCTCGATAGTTTGCTATTAGCAGCATTATGAACTCAAATCAAAAGGCAGGTACTCCGGTGAAGGACCATATGATCACTTTAATGGGAATCTTTGTTAAGGCTGCCAAGAATGGTGCTGAGTTGGACTACAGCACCCAGATCGAAATGGTATTTGAAATACTATCTAAGGATTTTGTAGGGTTTAAGGCTGGATATAATCTGGCGATAAGGGAGTTAGGTCTCACCGAGCTCATGAAGCAACTCCAAACTTATGAGCGGATGATCAGGTATGGGGATGCAGTCCAAGCCAAAGGAGAGGCCAATGTGGCAGAATCTTCTAAACCCTCACGGAAGAGGAAGAGGCCAAATAAGAAGCAAGTAGGTTCCAGTTCTTCTAATCCTCCGATCTCAGATGGGAAGAACAAGAAGAAGAATAAGAAGTCTAAGGATCCTAAAAAGTCCAAATGCTTCCATTGTGGGAAGGTAGGTCATTTCAAGAAGGCTTGCTGAGAATTCCTAGCAACCAAGGGCAAGAAGGTAAGGAACTTCATTATTTAGAAGCGTGTTTGGTGGAAGAATCGAAAGACACTTAGGTCATTGATTCGAGAGCCACTAATCATGTTTGTGTTTCTATGTAGGGGTTCGTGGAAACGAGAAGTCTACATGATAGGAGCCTCTCGTTGCGGACCGGAGACGGTAGCTTGGTAGTGGCTGAGGTAGTGGGAGACGTCTATCTTTATTTTGTTGAATTTAGGTGTATATTATTAAAAGACTATTTTTATGTTCCTAATTTTAGGAGGAACCTTATATCGGTAGCTTATTTAATAAAAGATTCTTATTCAGTTTCTTTTAGTCAAAGAGTTGATATTCGTAAAAATAGTCTTTTATCTGTTCTAGATGGATGGATGTAAACCTATATTTGATCAAACCAAAGATGTACTCACTGCTTGACATCGAATTAACAGATAACTCTAAAAGGTTGAAAGTTTCTCACTCTAACAAGGCGTATCTTTAGCATCTAAGACATGATCATATTAATCAGGATAGGACTCAAAGGTTGGTGAAAGACGGCCCTCTAGAATCTCTGGAGGAGGTACATCTTCCTCAATGTGAGTCTTGTCTTGAGGGTAAGATGACTAAGAGGTCTTTTGGAGCTAAGGCTACAAGGGCTCAGGAACTCTTAGAAATTATGCACACTGACATATGTGGTCCCATGAACGTTACAGCATGAGGAGGGTTCTAGTATTATGTCTCTTTTATAGACGATTACTTGAGGTATGGATATGTGTACCTGATGCACCATAAGAGCGAAACCTTTGATAAGTTCAAAGAGTATCGCGCGGAAGTGGAAAAGCAATTGGGTAAATCCATAAAGACACTTCAATTTGATCGAGGTGGCGAATACTTCTCCGATGAATTTCTACGACATCTTGTAGAGAATGGGATATTATCCCAATTGATTGCACCTGGTACTCCATAATAGAATGGTGGAGCCGAAAGGAGAAATAGGACCTTATTGGATATGGTACGGTCTATGATGAGTTATTCAACGCTATTGTTATCATTTTGGGGATATGCATTACAAACGGCGTGCTATATTCTGAACCAGGTTCCAAGCAAGTCAATTCCCAGGACTCCGTATGAATTACGGCGTGGTAGGAAGCCCGCCCTTGGACATATGAGAATATGGGGCCGGCACATGTACTGGATGGGGATGTGAAGAAGTTGGAACAAGATTAGAATTGTGCATGTTTGTAGGGTATCCTAAGGGAACTAAGGGAGGTGTGTTCTATAACCCAAAGGAACAAAAAGTCATTGTATCAACCCATGCGACATTCTTGGAGGAAAGTTACATGAATAACTTTAAGCCTCGAAGCAAAGTGATGCTAGAGGAGTTATCAGGTGAAAGAACTGCTCCACAGATTTCAGTCTTAGATGCAAGTCTGAGTTCCGATGAAAGACCTGTAGACGATCAACCATTTAGGGTGCCTCGTCGTAGTGGGAGGGTTTCAAAGATGCCTAATTTCTTTGTGTATGATGCTGAGGTATACCATGCCGAGGCTCATGAGCATGAGGATGATTTGGTCACTTATGATGAAACTATAAATGATGTTAATTCTAAATCTTGGAAACAGGCCATGAACAATGAGATAGATTCTATGAAATCCAACTCTGTTTGGGAACTTGTAGATCTACCAGATGGGATAAAACCCATTGGATGCAAATGGGTCTACAAAAGAAAGAAAGATGCGGAAGGGAGAGTGGAAACTTTCAAAGCTAGACTGGTTGCAAAGGGGTATATGCAAAAGGCTGGAATCGATTACGATGAAACCTTTTCGCCTGTTGCTATGCTGAAGTCTATCCGTATTCTTCTGTCCGTTGCTGCGGCTCTCGATTATGAGATCTGGCAAATGGATGTCAAGACGGCATTCTTGAATGGCCATCTTGAGGAATGTATCTACATGATACAACCGGAAGGGTTCGTGGCGAAAGGCCGAGAAAGAAAAGTCTGCAAGTTACTTAGATCCATTTATAGATTAAAGCAAGCATCCCGCTCAAGCAACCAGAGATTTGATCAAGCGATCAAGGTATTCGGTTTTGAGCAAAACATTGATGAACCCTGTGTTTATAAACATATTAATGATGGTAAAATGGTCTTTCTAGTACTCTATGTCGATGATATACTACTCATGGGGAATGATGTAGGGAATTTATCAGTGGTCAAGCTCTGGCTACACCAACAATTTGACATGAAGGACTTGGGAGAAGCTAATTATGTTCTGGGCATTCTTCTCTTCAGAGATCGAAAGAACAAAATGATAGCATTATCCCAGGCTTCATACATAGAAAAAATAATTGACAAATATGCAATGCAAGAGGTAAAGAAAGGTTCACAATCTTCTATTGTTAGTCTAACTCTTTCATTGGATGACTGTCCCAAGACATCGGAAGAAAGAGAGCGTATAAGTAAGGTCCCTTATGCATCCGCTGTGGGTAGTCTCATGTATGCTATGCTTCACACTCACCCAGACATATGTTTTACAGTAGGTATGGTGAGTCGATATCAAGCGAATCTTGGAACCAAGCACTGGCAAGTAGTAAAGCATATACTCAAGTATCTTAAGAGAACGAGGGATTATATACTGGTGTATTCTGGAGGGACCTAACACCCATAGGATACATAGACTCAGACTTCCAGACTAGCAAGGATTCGAGGAAATCGATATCAGGATCAGTGTTCTTACTCGGAGGAGGAGCCATTGTATAGAGGAGCATGAAGCAGGGTTGTGTTAGGAAATGCCCTAAGTATTAAAGACATTTTGATGTATTCATTTTGAACTGGATAATAAAATTATATATAGAGGTTATTCATTACATTGCTATCTGTCCTCGTCTTATTTACATGTTAAAGTAAATGTAAGCAAATATGGCTCACTGACTGCTGTGTTAAAACTGTTAGAACGTTGCATGCAATGGACTTTTGTATGCGAGAAGACAATGTTCTAAAGTTAGCGGTTTAAACCATGGTCTGTAGTCTATTGGGTTAGACCGAGCATCTAACTCATGTTAAGACTATTATGTTGTCTAAAGCCTTAGAGGGGACGGTTTGTCTTGACTGTTTGGAGCTGGACTCCCAAGTAGAGACATAGATATGTTACTTGGTGGTGACATATTAGACCGGGACTAAAGCATGATTGATCTACATAGTCCGCTATGAGTGGATCAATCTGCTTTTGACGTTCATTGTGCAATAACCTTAATCCTGAGTAGATGAACTACTTCATGTATATAACTTGTGTACTTTGATGTTCCAATGGCTAAAGCATCTCAGAGGTAGGAAGCTTATAGACCGGTTCGTTGGGTGCATGACTTGTATACGATGAAGGGTTCGTTTACAGATATCGGAATCATAGCTCTAAGGAGTTAAAGGTATCCTCTTAAAGGTATTATACTGAATGTGAAAATGGACAAGGCCTTGGGTCATCTGTTGGGCGGATGACTTCTTATTCACACATGGTGAATAATCATTTTCTTAATTCGGTAGTATAATGGAACTTTAAGATAGCCTGATCAGTGGGATTAAACGGACTTTGACCTAAGGCTGATCATGGATATCATATGAGGGTTTTGCATATATGACAAGGTCATTGGATAGTAGCTCGTCACAGGCTTACGTAATACGGTATATAATTGGGAGTTCAATTTCAGGTTTATAGTGGTGTGACTCTGAAACTAGTGATCATATGATTGAGTTGTTCGGTAAAGAATGATGATCATATGGATTTACGGGAGCCCGATTATATATGTCCAATCAATCCCTCTACTAGCTCCACATAATTCCTTAACGTTTGGCAAATTGATTTGTGTATGCTATTGGCTGGTTTATTATGCATGGATGGTGATGACACAGGATTAGGATGGTAGACAAGATTCTCTCCGGTTGGATTCAGATTTTGTTTTGGATAATAGAGTACACAATTATTCGAACTCCAAATAAAGTTGCCATGATTTTATTTGAGATTGGATTGGAGTTGTAGAAAATTATCCATGAGAACAAGAATTTGAAACACAACCGTTTTGTGGAATTTGAAATTTGAAATTCGAATTTGAAATTTGAATTTGAAATTTAAATTTGAAATTTGAAATTTGAAATTTGAAATTTGAATTTGAAATTCGAATTTGAAATTTGAAATTCAAATTTTGAATCACAGTCCAAGTGGGATTCGAATTTGTTTTGGAAAATCCACAAGGTTTGAAATTCGAATTTGAGTTGGATTTGGAGAGGATAATCTTGTTAGAATCCTACTTAAATTTTGAATCTAAATCCTAACAAAAGTGGACGAAATTTTTTGAGGATAATCCTCAATAGAATTTCGGTTTTTGTGGATAAGGTTCAAGGGAAAAATTCAAGTTTCAATCCTAGTTGAATTTGGATTCTCTCCTTCCCTGAAAAGTGGCCGAAATTTTGGAGATAATCTCCTAGGAAAATTCGGTTATTTTGGATAAGGTTGAGATAAGATTCAAGCTTGAAAATCCTAGTGGAATTTTGATTCTTCCTTATCCTAAAAGTGGCCGAATATTTGGAGAAGATTTTCTCCTAGGAATTTCAGATTTTTTGGTTGAAAAAGGGAGATAAAATTCTAGTTAAAATCTTGTTTAGATTTGGATTGGATTTATCCTAAGAAAACCGAATTTTATTGTTGGATTTTCCCATGGAAAAATTCGGATTTTTTGGTTATGGATAAGGGAGAATATCTTTTCCTAGTCCAATTCGAATTTAGATAATCACCTCATGCAGGTCTATAAATAGAGGTCCTACAACTCCAGTTCTCTCAGACCATAGACTCTCAGGTGAGCAGGCTTATTGTTGCACAGCTCATCGTGACAATAAAGTTCTTTAGAGATCTGGGTGGTCGGAAGAAGACTAGCAGTGCTAGCATACCGATCGAGGTTCAGAGTGCCCACACACTCAGCCATTCGGGAATTGGAGAATAGTAGAGAAGGCTAGTTGGTTGAAGCCTCCGGTCATTCTCCTTCTGCAGATTGGCGTCCTTGAGGTATGAGTTTTAATTGTTGTTGATTTATTGTATATGGCATCATGAGATATTTAACGATCTAAAAATTTTTTTTGTTCCGCTGTGCCACTCTGATACATTTTTACCAATTTATTTTCCTACAATTGGTATCAGAGCCATCTCATGACTATGCCATGTGCATAAATTAGACAATTACTTAGTCTTTTTATTTATGTATGGATTTGATATTTAGAGAATGGCATTCTAGGGTTCCTTTATGTTGTTATCATGGATTATGTATAAAGTACGTGGTTATTTTAATTTTTTGAATTATTATAAGCATGCTTGTTTATACCGGTTATGGTTCCTTAGAATTTAGAAAAATTGTATCTAGGAATTTTTATGTAGCCATGGGAGCAGTTTATTAACACTGTAATTTTCCCATGGATTTTAATTTTTGTCTCTTAGAATTTTTTATGGTTAGAATTTTTGTACACCGGAAATGGTTTAGGAAATTTTATGTAATTATTCTTGGAGGAGATTGAAGATTGAAGACTGTAATTTATTTTTTCCCAAAAGTTAAATTTGATTTAAAGGTTGAAATTTTGATTGTGTGGAAAATTTCAATTTAATTGGGATTCAAATTAATTTTTGGAGATCCTAATAGGTAAATTAGAATATGACACGAAAATCGAGACACGACCCCTCGGGATAGGCCGACGGGCCTTGGTGGGGCTGCAGCCCCTGCCCTCTGGCAGGATGGGGCTGCGGCAGTCCCTGTGCAGGCCAACACCACCCACGTGTAGGATTATAAATCGGTAAAAATGTATCAGAGTGGCGCAGCGGAACAATAAAAATTTTTAGATCGTTAAATATCTCATGATGCCGTATACAATAAATCAACAACAATTAAATATCATACCTCAAGGACGCCAATCTGCAGTAAGAGAATGACTGGAGGCTTCAACCAACTAGCCTTCTCTACTATTCTCCAATTCCCGAATGGCTGAGTGTGTGGGCACTCTGAACCTCGATCGGTATGCTAGCACTGCTAGTCTTCTTCCGACCACCCAGATCTCTAAAGAACTTTATTGTCACAATGAGCTGTGCAACAATAAGCCTGCTCACCTGAGAGTTTGTGGTCTGAGAGAACTAGAGTGGCAGGACCTCTATTTATAGACCTGCATGAGATGATTCTCTGAATTCGAATTGGACTAGGAAAAGATTTTCTCCCTTATCCATAACCAAAAAATCTGAATTTTCCAAGGGAGAATCTCCACAATAAAATTCGGTTTTCCTAGGATAAATCCAATCCAAATCTAAACAAGATTTTAACTAGAATTTTATCTCCCTTTTTCAACCAAAAAAACCAAATTTTTCTTGGAGAAAATCTCCTCATAAATTTCGGCCATTATGGATAAGGGAGAATCAAAAATTCCACTAGGATTTTTGAAGCTTGAATTTTATCTCAACCTTATCCAAAATAACCGAATTTCCTAAGAGATATTCTTCCTAATTTCGGCCACTTTTCAGGGAAGGAGAGAATCCAAATTCAACTAGGATTGAAGCTTGAATTTTCCCTTGAATCTTATCCACAAAAATCTGAATTTTTCCATGAGGATTATCCTCAAAAATTTCGTCCACTTTTGTTGGGATTTGGATTCAAAATTCAAGTAGGATTCTAACAAGATTATCCTCTTCAAATCCAACTCAAATTCGAATTTCAAACCTTGTGGATTTTCCACAATAAATTCGAATCCTACTTGGACTGTGATTCAAAATTTCAAATTCAAATTTCAAATTTCAAATTTCAAATTTCAAATTTAAATTTCAAATTCAAATTTCAAATTCGAATTTCAAATTCAAATTTCAAATTCAAATTTCAAATTCAAATTTCAAATTCAAATTTCAAATTTCAAATTTCAAAATTCAAATTTCAAATTTCAAAATTCAAATTTCAAATTCCACAAAACGGTTGTGTTTCATATTTTTGTTCTCATGGATAATTTTCTACAACTCCAATCCAATCTCAAATAAAATCATGGCAACTTTATTTGGAGTTTGAATAATTGTGTACTCTATTATCCAAAACAAAATCTGAATTCAACCGGAGAGAATCTTGTCTACCATCCTAATCCTGTGTCATCACCATCCATGCATAATAAACTAGCCAATAGCATACACAAATCAATTTGCCAAACGTTAAGGAATTATGTGGAGCTAGTAGAGGGACTGATTGGACATATATAATCGGGCTCCCGTGATTCCATATGATCATCATTCTTTACCGAACAACTCAATCATATGATCACTAGTTTCAGAGTCACACCACTATAAACCTGAAACTGAACTCCCAATTATATACCGTATTACGTAAGCCTATGACGAGCTACCATCCAATGACCTTGTCATATATGCAAAACCCTCATATGATATCCATGATCAGCCTTAGGTCAAAGTGCGTTTAATCCTACTGATCAGGCTATCTTAAAGCTCCATTATACTACCGAATTAAGAAAATGATTATTCACTATATGTGAATAAGAAGTCATCCGCCCAGCAGACGACCCAAGGCCTTGTCCATTTTCACATTCAGTATAATGCCTTTAAGAGGATACCTTTAACTCCTCAGAGCTATGATTCCGATATCTGCAAACAAACCCTTCATCGTATACAAGTCATGCACCCAACGAACCGGTCTATAAGCTTACTACCTCTGAGACGCTTTAGCCATTGGAACATCAAAGTACACAAGTCATATACATGAAGTAGTTCATTTACTCAGGATTAAGGTTATTGCACAATGAACGTCAAAAGCAGATTGATCCACTCATAGTGGACTACGTAGATCAATCACACTTTAGTCCCGGTCTAATATGTCAGCACCGAGCAACATATCCATGTCTCTACTTGGGAGTCCAGCTCCAGACAGTCAAGACAAATCGTCCCCTCTAAGGCTTTAGACAACATAATAGTCTTAACATGAGTTAGATGCTCGGTCTAACCCCATAGACTACAGACCATAGTTTAGACTGCTAACTTTAGAACATTGTCTTCTCGCATACAAAATTCCATTGCATGCAACGTTCTAACAGTTTTAACACAAGCAGTCAGTAAGCCATATTTGCTTACATTTACTTTAACATGTAAATAAGACGAGGACAGATAGCAATGTAATGAATAACCTCTATGTATAATTTTATTATCCAGTTCAAAATGAATATATCAAAATGTCTCTTATACTTAGGGCATTTCCTAACACCACGACCGTAGGCTTAGCCTGCAGCCAAGGGTGGCCGTGGCCTGCCTAAGGCTGGCCGCAGCCTGGGCGTGCAGCCTGCCGGCTGCTGCGCCCAGCCTGGGCTTGCAGCCTGGCACTGCAGGCTTGGCCTGTAGCCTGGCAAGGCTGCACATAAGGGGCAGCCGTGGGCTGCCAGCCCCTTTGGGGCTGGTGGCTGCCCACGGCGGCTGCCGCCTTCGGGGGCGGCGGTGCGATGGTCCAAAATTCGAAAATTTTGATTTTTAAATTTGAGATTTAATTTTAAATTATGTTTAAAAAATATGTAATTGAAAAGTTGAAATTTTTGAAATTACATATTATTACACATGATGTTTAAAATTATTTAAAATTTAAATTTGAAATTTAAATTAGAAATTCGAATTTGGAATTTGAATTTGAAATTTAAATTTTTGGAGATTTAAATTTTAAATAATTCTAGGGATGAGAAATAAATGGAGAGGCTACATAAAGATGGATACAAGAAGACGGAACAGAATTCAAGACCCAAAGAATGCTTTGGATGGAATTTTGTAATCTTTATTTTCTTTGTTCTAGGATGGAACCATAGCTTGGTTATTCTGTCAATTATTTTTTCTGTGATATGTCATGGATGTATAAATATGTATTGATGGATGTTTTGTATGCATATTTGATAACATGTCATATAGGATAGATGAGTGCCGCTCATACTATATTGATTATACATAATTTGTCAAAACTTGCATGTTTTTTTTTTCAAAATATTGAGTGGGAGAGGGTTTCAAACAAAACCCACGGCCTCCATTGTTGATCCATATGTGAAAGCATGGTAACGCCTCGCGTCAGTTCTGCCCTGACCACACCCCTCGGTAGGTGTTTACCGCCGCCGGTATACTAGATTGGATCTCCTATGTGGAAAACGTGTTCGGGTATGATCCTATTCATGACCACCCCTCGGTGGCTTGGTAGGACGTGGATCGGGCTACGTAAACAATGGTTATACACTCAAGACTCGTTTAGTTATTAACCTTCCCTAGAAGCTCTGTTAACTAAACTGGTGGCCAAATAAGCGGTTATTAATATATGTCTTAACCTTGGAGGATTTAAGGCAACATATATTAATTGGACGGGGTCCATGTTCCGGCTATTTGTTTCCATGACCACTCCTCGGTGGCTTAGGGCAATAGGTGCTGAGAATTACCATTGCAATGCTACATGTTTTTCAAGTTTCATGTAGGAACATACTTGTATGTTTTATTTGCTAAATTATCTGTATATTTGCTTGGGCTTTGTAATGATGTCTAGTACAATTTTATTTCAGTTCAAAATGTCACCGACACCCCTCATTTCAATACTTACTGAGAATAAACTAAATGGCGATAATTATAAAGATTGGAAAAGAAATCTATTAATAGTTCTCAGCTGCGAGAGACACAAGTTTGTACTGGACGAACCATGTCCACCTGGGCCCAAACTTGACACACCACTTGAGGAGGTCCCGGTTGTCTATAATCGTTGGAGAGAATCCAATGAGATAGCTCGATGCTACATCCTTGCTAGCATGACGAGTGCTTTACAAAAGCATCATGAGACTTATCAAGTTGCTGGGGAGATCATGGAAAAATCTGGAGGACATGTTCGGAGGCCAAGAAAAATTGGCTCGACAGTCCGCTGTCACCAGCATTATGAACTCTAACCAAAAGGCGGGTACTCCGGTGAAGGACCATATGATCACTCTAATGGGATTTTTCGCTAAGGTTGCCGAGAATAGTGCTGAGTTGGAGTACAACACCCAGATCGAGATGGTGTTCAAGACTCTGTCTAAAGATTTTATGGGGTTTAAGGCCGCATACAATCTGGCGACAAAGGAGTTAGGACTAACCGAGCTCATGAAGCAACTACAGGCTTATGAACGGATGATCAGGGATGAAGATACGGTCCGACCTAAAGGAGAGGCCAATTTGGCGGAATCTTCCAATCCCTCACGGAAAAGGAAGAGGCCAAATAAGAAGCAAGTGGCTCCTAGTTCTTCTAATTCTCCTGTCTCGGACGGGAAGAAGAAGAAGAAGAACAAGAAGCCAAAGGACCCTAAAAAGTCCAAATGCTTCCATTGTGGGAAGGTAGGTCACTTCAAGAAGGCTTGCCGGGAATTCCTAGCCACCAAGGGCAAGGAAGGTAAGGAACTTCATTACTTAGAAGTGTGTTTAGTGGAAGAATCGAAAGACACTTGGGTCATTGATTCGGGCGCCACTAATCACGTTTGTGTTTCTATGCAGGGGTTCGTGGAAACGAGAAGTCTACATGATAGGAGCCTCTCGTTGCGAACTGGGGATGGCAGCTTGGTGGTGGCTGAGGCAGTGGGAGATGTTTACCTTTATTTTGATCAATTTAGGTTTATTTTATTAAAAGACTATTTTTATGTTCCTAATTTCAGGAGGAACCTTATATCGGTAGCTTGTTTAATAAAGGATTCTTATTCAGTTTCTTTTAGTAAAAGAGTTGATATTCGTAGAAATAAGTCTTTTATCTGTTCTGGATGGATGGATGGAAACCTATATTTGATCAAACCAAAGATGTACTCACTGCTTGACACTGAATTAATTGATAACTCTAAAAGGTTGAAAGTTTCTCACTCTAACAAGGCGTATCTTTGGCATTTAAGACTTGGTCATATTAATCAGGATAGGATTCAAAGATTGGTGAAAGATGGTCCTCTGGAATCTCTAGAGGAGGTACGTCTTCCCTAATGTGAGTCTTGTCTAGAGGGTAAGATGACTAAGAGGTCATTTAGAGCTAAGGGTACAAGGGCTCAGGAGCTCTTAGAAATTGTGCACACTGACGTATGTGGCCCCTTGAACGTCACAGCACGAGGAGGGTTCGAGTATTATGTCTCTTTTATAGATGATTACTCGAGGTATGGATATGTGTATCTGATGCACCGCAAGAGCGAAACCTTTGACAAGTTCAAAGAGTATCGTGCGGAAGTGGAAAAGCAATTAGATAAATCCATAAAGACACTTCGATCTGATCGAGGTGGCGAATACCTCTCCGATGAATTTCTAGGACATCTTGTAGAGAACGGGATATTATCCCAATTGACTGCACCTGGTACTCCACAACAGAATAGTGTAGCCGAAAGGAGAAACAGGACCTTATTAGATATGGTACGGTCCATGATGAGTTATTCAATGCTATCATTGTCATTTTGGGGATATGCTTTACAAACGGCATGTCATATTCTGAACCAGGTTCCGAGCAAATCAATTCCCAGAACTCTGTATGAATTGTGGCGTGGCAGGAAGCCCTCTCTTGGACATATGAGAATATGGGGTTGCCCGGCACATGTACTGGATGGGGATGCAAAAAAGTTAGAACCAAGATCAGAATTGTGCATATTTGTAGGGTATCCAAAAGGAACTAAAGGAGGTCTGTTCTATAACCTGAAGGAACAAAAAGTCATTGTCTCAACCCATGCGACATTCTTGGAGGAAAGTCACATGAATGACTTTAAGCCTCGAAGCAAAGTGGTGTTAGAGGAGTTATCGGGTGAAAGAACTGCTCCACAGATTTTGGTCTTGGATGCAAGTCTGAGTTCCAGTGAAAGACCTGCAGACAATCAACAATTTAGGGTGCCTTGTCTTAGTGGGAGGGTTTCGAAGAAACCTAATTTCTTCATGTATGATGCTGAGGTATACCAGGCTGAGGCTCGTGAGCATGAGGAAGATCCGGTCACATATGATGAAGCTATAAATGATGTTGATTCTAAATCTTGGAAACAGACTATGAACAATGAGATGGATTCTGTGAAATCCAACTCTGTTTGGGAACTTGTAGATTTGCCGGATGGGATAAAACCCATTGGATGCAAATGGGTCTACAAAAGAAAGAAGGATGCGGAAGGGAGAGTGGAAACTTTCAAAGCTAGACTGGTTGCAAAGGGACACACGCAAAAGGCTGGAATCGATTACGATGAAACCTTTTCGCCTGTTGCTATGCTGAAGTCTATCCGTATTCTTCTGTCCATTGCTGCGGCTCTCGATTACTAGCTCTGGCAAATGGATGTCAAGACGGCATTCTTGAATGGCCATCTTGAAGAGTGTATCTATATGATATAGCCAGAAGGGTTCGTAGCGAAAGGCCAAGAAAGGAAACTCTGCAAGTTGCTTAGATCCATTTATGGATTAAAGCAAGCATCCCGCTCATGGAACCAGAGGTTTGATCAAGCGATTAAGATATTTGGTTTTGAGCAGAACGTTGATGAACCTTGTGTTTATAAACGTATTAAGGATGGAAAAGTGGTCTTTCTGATACTCTATGTCGATGATATACTACTCATTGGGAATGATGTAGGGAACTTATCATCGGTCAAGCTTTGGTTACACCAACAGTTTGACATGAAGGACTTGGGAGAAGCTAATTATGTTCTAGGCATTCGTCTCTTCAGAAATCGAAAGAACAAAATGATAGCGTCATCCCAAGCTTCATACATAGATAAAATTATTGACAAATATGCAATGCAAGAGGCAAAGAAAGGATCACAACCTTCTATTGCCGGTCTAACTCTTTCATTAGATGACTGTCCCAAGACATTGGAAGAAAGAGAGCGCATGAGTAAGGTCCCTTATGCATCCGTTGTGGGTAGCCTTATGTACGCTATGCTTTGCACTCGCCCAGACATATGTTTTGCAGTAGGTATGGTGAGTCGATATCAAGCAAATCCTAGAACCAAGCACTGGCAAGCTGTAAAGCATATACTCAAGTATCTTAAGAGAACGAGGGATTATATGCTGGTGTATTCTGGAGGGGACCTAACACCCGTAGGATACACGGACTCAGACTTCCAGACTTGTAAGGATTCGAGGAAATCGACATCTGGATCAGTGTTTTTACTCGGAGGAGGCGCCATTGTGTGGAGGAGCGTGAAGCAAGGTTGCACAGCTGACTCTACTATGGAGGCTGAGTATGTGGCTGCGGCTGAGGCATCTAAAGAAGCGGTTTGGCTCCGCAAGTTCTTTAGAGACCTTGAGGTCATTCCGGGTGTTGACAAGCCTATCACACTTTACTGTGATAATACAGGGGCTATTGCCAACACAAGAGAATCTCGGCACCACAAGAGGACCAAGCACATCGATTGGAGATATCACATTATTAGAGGGCATGTGGAGACAGGACAAGTGGATGTATGTAAGATCGAATCCGAGGACAACATCGCTGATCCCTTTACTAAGACTTTGGTGGCTAGAAGCTTTAAGAGGCATGTAGAGGCGATGGGGATGCGTAACATGGCACATCTACTGGCTTAGGGCAAGTGGGAGATTGTTAGGAAATGCCCTAAGTATTAGAGACATTTTGATGTATTCATTTTGAACTGGATAATAAAATTATATATAGAGGTTATTCATTACATTGCTATTTGTCCTCGTCTTATTTACATGTTAAAGTAAATGTAAGCAAATATGGCTCACTGACTGCTTGTGTTAAAACTATTAGAACGTTGCATGCAATGGACTTTTGTATGTGAGAAGACAATGTTCTAAAGTTAGCGTTTTAAACTATGGTCTGTAGTCTATGGGGTTAGACCGAGCATCTAACTCATGTTAAGACTATTATGTTGTCTAAAGCCTTGGAGGGGACGGTTTGTCTTGACTGTCTGGAGCTAGACTCCCAAGTAGAGACATAGATATGTTACTTGGTGGTGACATATTAGACCAGGACTAAAGCGTGATTGATCTAAGTAGTCCGCTATGAGTGGATCAATCTGCTTTTGACGTTCATTGTGCAATAACCTTAATCCTGAGTAAATGAACTACTTCATGTATATAACTTGTGTACTTTGATGTTCCAATGGCTAAAGCGTCTCAGAGGTAGTAAGCTTATAGACCGGTTCGTTTGGTGCATGACTTGTATACGATGAAGGGTTCGTTTACAGATATCGGAATCATAACTCTAAGGAGTTAAAGGTATCCTCTTAAAAAATGGACAAGGCCTTGGGTCATCTGCTGGGTGGATGACTTCTTATTCACACATGGTGAATAATCATTTTCTTAATTTGGTAGTATAATGGAACTTTAAGATAGCCTGATCAGTGGGATTAAACGGACTTTGACCTAAGGCTGATCATGGATATCATATGAGGGTTTTGCATATATGACAAGGTCATTGGATAGTAGCTCGTCACAGGCTTACGTAATACGGTATATAATTGGGAGTTCAGTTTCAGGTTTATAGTGGTGTGACTCTGAAACTAGTGATCATATGATTGAGTTGTTCGGTAAAGAATGATGATCATATGGATTTATGGGAACCCGATTATATATGCCCAATCAGTCCCTCTACTAGCTCCATATAATTCCTTAATGTTTGGCAAATTGATTTGTGTATGCTATTGGCTGGTTTATTATGCATGGATGGTGATGACACAGGATTAGGATGGTAGACAAGATTCTCTCCGGTTGGATTCAGATTTTGTTTTGGATAATAGAGTACACAATTATTCGAACTCCAAATAAAGTTGCTATGATTTTATTTGAGATTGGATTGGAGTTGTAGAAAATTATCCACGAGGACAAGAATTTGAAACACAACCGTTTTGTGGAATTTGAGATTTGAAATTCAAATTTGAAATTTGAATTTGAAATTTAAATTTGAAATTTGAAATTTGAAATTTGAAATTTGAATTTGAAATTCGAATTTGAAATTTGAAATTCAAATTTTGAATCACAGTCCAAGTGGGATTCGAATTTGTTGTGGAAAATCCACAAGGTTTGAAATTCAAATTTGAGTTGGATTTAGAAAGGATTATCTTGTTAGAATCCTACTTGAATTTTGAATCTAAATCCTAACAAAAGTGGACGAAATTTTTTTAGGATAATCCTCAATGGAATTTCGGTTTTTATGGATAAGGTTCAAGGGAAAAATTCAAGTTTTAATCCTAGTTGAATTTGGATTCTCTCCTTCCCTGAAAAGTGGCCGAAATTTTAGAGATAATCTCCTAGGAAAATTCGGTTATTTTGGATAAGGTTGAGATAAGATTCAAGCTTGAAAATCCTAGTGGAATTTTGATTCTTCCTTATCCTAAAAGTGGCCGAATATTTGGAGAAGATTTTCTCCTAGGAATTTCAGATTTTTTGGTTGAAAAAGGGAGATAAAATTCTAGTTAAAACCTTGTTTAGATTTGGATTAGATTTATCCTAAGAAAACCGAATTTTATTGTTGGATTTTCCCATGGAAAAATTTGGATTTTTTGGTTATGGATAAGGGAGAATATCTTTTCCTAGTCCAATTCGAATTCGGAGAATCACCTCATGCAGGTCTATAAATAGAGGTCCTGCCACTCCAGTTCTCTCAGAACACAGACTCTCAGGTGAGCAGGGTTATTGTTACACAGCTCATCGTGACAATAAAGTTCTTTAGAGATCTGGATGGTCGAAAGAAGACTAGCAGTGCTAGCATACCGATCGAGGTTCAGAGTGCCCACACACTCAGCCATTCGGGAATTGGAGAATAGTAGAGAAGGCTAGTTGGTTGAAGTCTCCGGTCATTCTCCTTCTGCAGATTGGCATCCTTGAGATATGAGTTTTAATTGTTGTTGATTTATTGTATATGGCATCATGAGATATTTAACGATCTAAAAATTTTTTTTGTTCCGCTGCGCCACTCTGATATGTTTTTACCAATTTATTTTCCTACAGGTTACACAGCTGACTCTACGATGGAGGTTGAGTATGTGGCTGCGGCTGAGGCATCTAAAGAAGCGGTTTGGCTCTGCAAGTTCTTTAGAGGCCTTGAGGTCATTCTAGGTGTTGACAAGCCTATCACACTTTACTGTGATAACACTCGGGTTATTGTCAACACAAGGGAATCTCGGCACCAGAAGAGGACCAAGCACATAGATTGGAGGTATCACAGTATAAGAGGGCACGTGGAGACAGGACAAGTGGATGTATGTAAGATCGCATCTGAGGACAACATTGTCGATCCCTTTACTAATACTTTGGTGCCTAAAAGCTTTGAAAGGCATGTAGAGGTAATGGGGATGCATAACATGGCACATCTGCTGGCTTAGGACAAGTAGGAGATCGTTAGGAAATACCCTAAGCATTAGAGACATTTTATGTATTTTTTTTAACTGGATAATAAAATTATAATATATAGGTTATTCATTACATTGCTGTTTGTCCTTGTTCTATTTACATGTTAAAGTAAATGTAAGCAAATATGGCTCACCAACTGCTTGTGTTAAAACTGTTAGAACGTTGCATGTAATGGACTTTTGTATACGAGAAAACAATGTTTTAAAGTAAGCAGTCTAAACTAAGGTCTGTAGTCTATAGGGTCAGACTGAGTATCTAACCCATGTTAAGACTATTATGTTGTCTAAAGCCATGGTGTGGATGGTCTGTCTTGACTGTCCAGAGCATAGACTCCCAAATAGAGACATAGATATGTTGCTTGGTGGTGACATAATAGATCGGGACTAAAGCGTGATTGATCTACATAGTCCGCTATGAGTAGATCAATCTGCTTTTGATGTTTATTATGCAATAACCTTAATCCTGAGTAAATGAACTACTTCATGTATATGACTTGTGTACTTTGATGTTCCAATGGCTAAAGCATCTCAGAGGTAGTAAGCTTGTAGACCGGTTCGTTGGGTGCATGACTTGTATACGATGAAGAGTTTATTTATAGATATTGGAATCATAGCTCTAAGGAGTTAAAGGTGTCCTCTTAAAGGCATTATACTGGATGTGAAAATGGACAAAGCCTTGGGTCGTCTGCTGCGTGGATGACTTCTTATTCATACATGGTGAATAATCATTTTCTATTTGGTAGTATAATGGAACTTTAAGATAGCCTGATCAGTAGGATTAAACAGACTTTAACCTAAGGCTGATCATGGATATCATATGAGGGTTCGGCATACATGACAAGGTCATTGGACATTAGCTTGTCACAGGCTTTCATAATACGGTATATAATTAGGAGTTCAGTTTCAGGTTTATAATGGTGTGACTCTGAAATTAGTGATCATATGATTGAGTTGTTCGGTACAGAATAATGATAATATGGATTCACGGTAGCTCGATTATATATGTCCAATTGGTCCCTCTACTAGCTCCACACAATTCCTTAACGGTTGGCAAATTGATTTATATATGCTTATTGGCTAGTTGATTATGCATGGATGATAATGACATAGGATTAGGATGGTGGATAAGATTATCTCCGGTTGAATTCATATTTTGTTTTGGATAATAGAGTACACAATTATTCGAACTCCAAATAAAGTTGCCATGATTTTATTTGAGATTGGATTGGAGTTGTAGAAAATTATCCATGAGAACAAAAATTTGAAATACAACTTTTTTGTGGATTTTGAAATTTGAATTTTGAAATTTGAAATTTAAATTTTGAATTTGAAATTTAAATTTGAAATTTGAATTTGAAATTTGAATTTGAAATTTAAATTTGAAATTTGAATTTGAAATTTGAAATTTGAAATTTAAATTTTGAATCACAGTCCAGGTGGAATTCGAATTCTTTATGGATAATTCCATAGGGTTAGAATTCAAATTTGAGTTGGATTATGGAGAGGAAAATCTTGTTTGAATCTTACTTGAATTTTGAATCCCAATCCTAACTAAAATGGTCAAAAATTGTTAAGGGAAATCCTCCTTGATGTTTTTGGTTTTTGTGGATAAGGTTCAAGGAAAATTTAAGCAAGAAAATCCTAATTGAATTTGGATTCTCTCCTCCCTGAAAGTGGCCTAAAATTTTAAGGATAAATCCAAGGGGATATTCGGTTTTTTATGGATAAGGATGAGATAAAATTCAAGCTAGAAAATCCTATTTGAATTTTGATTCTTTCCATCACATTATGGCCAAAAATTTTGTGGATAAATCCTAGTGAATTTTCATATTTTTTCTTGTGGATAATGGTAAGATAAAATTCAAGTAAAAATCCTGTTTGAATTTGGATTGGATAATCCCTAAAAAGTGCACGAATTTTTGGTTGGATAAAGCCTAGAAAATTCAGATTTTTTGTTGTGGATAAGGGAGAAAATCTTCTCCTAATCCAATTCAAATTCAGAGGATTACCTCATGCAAGTCTATAAATAGAGGTCCTACCCCTCCAGTTCTCTCAGATCACAGACTCTCAAGTAAGCAGGCTTATTGTTGCATAATTCACCATGACAATAAGTTTTTTAGAGATCTGGCTGGTTGAAAGAAGACTAGTAGTGCTAGCATACCAGTCGAGGAACTGAGTGCCCACACACTCTGCCATCTGGGAATTGGAGAATAGTAGAGAAGGCTAGGTTGAAGCCCTCCAGTCATTCTCCTCCTGCAGTATTGGCATCCTCTTGAGGTATGAGTTTTATTGTTGTTAGTTTATTGTATATGGCATCACGAGATATTTAATGATCTTGAAGAATTTTTATTGTTCCACTGCGCCACTCTGATGTGTTTTTATCGATTTTATTCCTACACCCTATAGAAGGGGGCATGCCAATGGTAGAAGACTGTGGCCATCTGAAGGGGCATTAACAAGATGAATTGGGCAGATTTTATCACCAAGTTCAAGGAGATATATTTCAATGACGAAGCCCTAGCAACTCAATAGGATAAGTTTAACAATCTACACCAAAGTAGCATGACTGTCATGAAGGCAGTGAGGAAGTTCGAGCAACTGGCTCGACTTTGCTCGGACTTGGTGCTAACCAAGAAGGAGAAGGTCAGAAGGATATTAAAAATGATCCAGACGGACATAGCCATCCAAGTCTATAGTGGAAGCCACAGACCCGCAACGGTAGCTGAGTGTGTCAGCCTAGCCATACGAGTAGAATACTGGTTGGCCTAGGACAAAGAAAGAAAGGCCTAGATTTTCAAGGCTAAGAGAGAAGAAAAGAACCAGGCGAAACCGATCAAGGGCAGATAGCATCCCGACTCGCAGCATAAGGGTTAGAATGCGGGGAATAGCCAAAATTACTAACAATCCCACCCTAACAACAAGAGGAAAGGAAATTCAAGCAACTAAAGGCAGTAGAGGAACTTCCCTCAGAAGAAGAGTAACCGAGGAGGAAATGGCAAGCCACACTCAGCTTGTCCAAAGTGGTGAAAGAACCATCCTGGAGAATGCCTCCTAGGAACCAATGGCTGCTACATCTGTGGTAAGGAAGGCCACTACGCCAAGCAGTGCCACTCCAACCCGCAAAATCAACAAGGCCAAGCCTGCCCCATAAGCAGACAATTGCATGCCGCCCAAACTAGGATTAAGGGTCCATCAATCGCTCAGGGTAGACTGAAGGCTCCAGAGATGCAGGGAAGGATGTACGCCTTCACTTGAGAAGATATGAGGTTGGAACCTCGACAGTGGTGACAGGTCAGTTTTCTATCACCAACTCCACTACACCGGTTTTGTTTGATTCCGAAGCTACACATTCATTTACATCCTTAAAATTTGCTAGGAAGTTAGACAAGAACCTAAAAAGATGAATCAAACCTTTCGAACTACCCTTCCCTCCGGGGAAGTTTTGTTGTCTAGCTATTGGATATGTCATGTGCCAATAGTTATCAGTGGGCACGAGTTGAGCATAAACCTAATCGTCATTGATATTTGTGACTACGACATAATAATGGAAATGGACTTCCTTGCTGAATATAATGCGTCATAGACTGTCGAAGACAGGAAGTTACCTTCGACTTGATCGGATATGAGAAGTTTGTCTACGAGGGCTTATCGCTGAAATGGCCGAAGATGATGATATCAGCAATGAAAGCTCACAAGCTACTATCTAGCGGATGTACTGGCTTCTTGGCACATATAGTGGACAAGACCCAAGAGGTAGAGACAGGACTGGACAACGTACCAGTAGTGAAAGAATTCATAGAAGTATTCCCAGAAGATCTCTCAGGACTTCTGCCAGAGCACGAGATAGCATTTGAGATCGTGCTCCTACCAAGATTAGCCCCCATATCCCAGGCCCCCTACAGAATGGGCCTGGCAGAGTTAAAGGAACTTCAAACTCAATTGAAGGATCTGATGGACAAATGCTTCATCCGACAAAGCTGCTCACCGTGAGGAACATCGGCTTTGTTTGTAAAGAAGAAGGATGAAATGCTGAGGATGTGTATAGACTATAGGGAACTAAATAAGATCACGATAAAGAACAAGTATCCATTGCCACGGATCGACAATCTATTCGACTAGCTCCGAGGCACTGCCATATTCTCTAAGATTGACCTACATTCTGGATACCACCAGCTACAAATCCAGGAGGAAGATGTACCCAAGACGGCATTCTGAATGCGATATGGGCATTATGAGTTCCTCGTTATGTTGTTTGGACTGATGAACGTCCTTACAGCCTTCATGGACTTAATGAACTGTGTCTTTAAGGAATTCTTAGACAAGTTTGTCATTGTGTTTATCGATGACATACTTGTATATTTCAAGACAAAGGAAGAGCACGAAGAGCATCTGAGAGCTTTCTTACTCAAGCTACGAAATCATCAGCTTTACGCCAAATTCTCCAAGTGTGAGTTTTGGCTGGAGAAGGTCCACTTCCTTGGCCATGTAGTCTCTAAGGAAGGAGTGTCAGTCGACCCAGCAAAAGTTGAAGTAATTAGCGAATGACGGACCTTGAAGAACGTAATGGAAATTCGTAACTTCTTAGGATTACCAGGCTATTACCGACGCTTTGTCGAAGGCTTCTTGAATTTAGCCGCACTACTCACAGTGCTCAACAAGAAGGAAAAGAAGTATGAGTGGATTGACAAGTGCAAAAAGAGCATCCAGGACTTAAAACAGAGACTCATGAGCGCCCCAATATTGACCATTCCCGAAGCTAGTCAAGGAAATTTTGTAATCTATAGTGACGCCTCCAAGACAGGATTAGGAGCTGTACTGATGCAAAATGGTAAAGTAGTCACATACGCTTCATGACAACTCAAGAACCATGAGAAGAATTACCCAACACATGACTTGGAGCTTGCAGCAGTCATTTTTGTGCTCAAAATTTGGAGGCATCAAGTGCGAGATCTATACGAACCACCAGAGCCTCAAATATATTTTCAGGTAGAAGGAGCTTAATATGAGGCAACTAAGATGGCTGCAACTGGTGAAGGATTATGATTGTGAAATCTTATATCACCCAGGAAAGGCCAACAAGGTGGCTGATGCACGAAGCAGAAAGCACTCTTCAACACTTATGGCTATCCATGCCTTACCCGAAGCACTTCAAAAGGAGCTACACAGTAGTAAAATAGAGATTTTAACAAGGAGGTTGTCCGAAATGACCCTCCAATCAATCCTCCTATAAAAGATTAAGGCAGCCAGGACCTCGATTTGTCCTTGGACAAGCTCAAGAAGGAGGCAACGGAGGACCAGAGTACAAAATTTCGAATCTCTAAGGATGGCATACTCTATTTCAGAGATAGAGTGTATGTTTCAAAGGATGAAGAACTCAGGAAAAAGATCCTTTCTGAAGCCCATGACACGCCATACTCGGTACATCCAGGGGCAAACAAGATGTACAAAGACCTGAAAGAGAGTTATTGGTGGCCAAAGATGAAGAATGATGTCACCAAGTTTGTTGCAAGATGCCTCACATGTCAGAAGATTAAAGTAGAACATCAATGATCGGCGAGAGAATTGTAGAAAATCAAACTGCTCAGTGGAAATGGGAGCAAATCATAATGGATTTCATGGTTGAACTGCCCAGAACGTCAAGCAGTAACGATGCAATTTGGGTAATTATGGATGGACTGATGAAAATAGCTCGATTTCTAGCAATGAAACTAAGCTACTCGGTGGAAAGATTAGTCGAAATGTACATAGCTCAGATAGTAAGGTTACACGAAGTATCGAAGTTCTTCATTTCAGATCGCGACAGACGCTTTACTTCAAGGTTTTGGCAGAGTGTTCAAGCTTCATTGGGGACCAAGTTAAAGTTTAGCATAGCTTTTCATCCTAAAACTGACGGTCAGTCCGAGAGAACTATTCAAACATTGGAGGATATACTGAGAGCTTGTGTCCTAGATTTCAAGGGAAACTGGGACTAGAAGCTGTTAGGAAATGCCCTAAACATTAGAGACATTTTATGTATTTTGAATTGGATAATAAAATTATAATATAGAGGTTATTCATTACATTGCTATTTGTCCTTATTCTATTTATATGTTAAAGTAAATGTAAGCAAACATGGCTCATTGACTGCTTGTGTTAAAACTGTTAAAACGTTGCATGCAATGGACTTTTGTATGCAAGAAGACAATGTTCTAAAGTAAGCGGTCTAAACTAAGGTCTGTAGTCTATGGGGTTAGACCGAGCATCTAACTCATGTTAAGACTATTATGTTGTCTAAAGCCATAGTAGGGATGGTTTATCTTGACTGTCCGGAGCATAGACTCCTAAGTAGAGACATAGATATATTGCTTGGTGGTGACATATTAGACCGGGACTAAAGTGTGATTGATCTACGTAGTCTGCTATGAGTGGATCAATCTGCTTTTGACGTTCATTATGCAATAACCTTAATCCTAAGTAAATGAATTACTTCATGTATATGACTTGTGTATTTTGATGTTCCAATGGCTAAAGCGTCTCAGAGGTAGTAAGCTTATAGACCGGTTTGTTGGGTGCACGACTTGTATACGATGAAGGGTTTGTTTACAGATATTGGAATCAAAGCTCTAAGGAGTTAAAGGTGTCCTCTTAAAGGCTTTATACTGGATGTGAAAATGGACAAGGCCTTGGGTCGTCTGCTGCGTGGATGACTTCTTATTCACACATGGTGAATAATCATTTTCTATTTGGTAGTATAATGGAACTTTAAGATAGCCTGATTAGTAGGATTAAACAGACTTTAACCTAAGGCTGATCATGGATATCATATGAGGGTTCTGCATACATGACAAGGTCATTGGACATTAGCTTGTCACAGGCTTTTGTAATATGGTATATAATTGGGAGTTCAGTTTCAGGTTTATAGTGGTGTGACTCTGAAATTAGTGATCATGTGATTGAGTTGTTCGGTACAGAATGATGATCATATGGATTCATGAGAGCCCGATTATATATGTCCAATTGGTCCCTCTACTAGCTCCACATAATTCCTTAACGGTTGGCAAATTGATTTGTGTATGCTTATTGGCTAGTTGATTATGTATGGATGGTGTTGACATAGGATTAGGATGGTAAACAAGATTCTCTCCGGTTGAATTTGGATTTTGTTTTAGATAAGAGAGTACACAATTATTCGAACTCCAAATAAAGTTGCCATGATTTTATTTGAGATTGGATTGGAGTTGTAGAAAATTATCCATGAGAACAAAATTTGAAATACAACTTTTTGTAGATTTTGAAATTTGAATTTTGAAATTTGAAATTTAAATTTGAATTTGAAATTTGAATTTGAAATTTAAATTTGAAATTTGAAATTTGAAATTTGAAATTTGAAATTTTAATTTGAATTTTGAATTTTGAATTTTGAAATTTGAAATTCAAATTTTGAATCACAGTCCAAGTGGAATTCAAATTCTTTTTAGATAATTACACAAGGTTAGAATTCAAATTTGAGTTGGATTATGGTAAGGAAAATCTTGTTTGAATCCTACTTGAATTTTGAATCCCAATCCTAACTAACTTGGTCGAAAATTGTTGAGGAAAATCCTCCTAGATATTTTTGGTTTTTGTGGATAAGGATGCACGGAAAAATTCTAGTTTCAATCCCAGTTGAATTTGGATTCTCTCCTCCCTAGATTGGTCAAAATTTTGAGGATAATCTCAAAGGGATTTTCAGTTTTTTATGGATAAGGATGAGATAAAATTCAAGCAAGAAAATCCTATTTGAATTTTGATTCTTTCCATCACATCATGGCCGAAAATTTTGTGGATAAATCTTAATGAATTTTTGGATTTTTCTTGTGGATAATAGTGAGATAAAATTCAAGTTAAAATCCTGTTTGAATTTTGAATGCAAGATCCTAAAGGTGGCCGAATTCTTTTTAGTGGATAAGGCCTTGAAATATTTGAATTTTGTATGTGGATAAGGGAGAAAATCTTCTCCTAATCCAATTCGAATTCAGAGGATCACCTCATGCAAGTCTATAAATAGAGGTCCTGCCACTCCAGTTCTCTCAGGTGAGCAGGCTTATTGTTGCATAACTCACCGTGACAATAAGTTCTTTAGAGATCTAGGTGCAAGAAGACTAGCAATGCTAGCATACCGGTCGAGGAACCGAGTGCCCACACACTCTGCCATCCGAGAATTGGAGAATAGTAGAGAAGGCTAGTTGGTTGAAGCTCTCTAGTCATTCTCTTCTTGCAGTATTGGTATCCTCTTGGGGTATGAGTTTTATTGTTGTTAGTTTATTGTAAATGGCATCACGAGATATTTAATGATCTTAAAAAAATTTTATTATTCCACTGCGGCACTTTGATACGTTTTTACTGATTTATTATCTATAATTGGTATCAGAGCCATCTCGTGACTATGTCATGTACATAAATTAGACAATTAGTTCGTCTTTTTTTATGTATAGATTTTATATTTAGAGAGTGGCATTCTAGAATTCCTTTATGTTGTTATCATGTATTATGTATGTAGTAAGTGGTTATTTTAATTTTTTAAATTATTATAAGCATGCTTGTTTTATGTCGGTTATAGTTCCTTAGAATTTAGAAAATTGTATCTATGAATTTTTTATGTAACCATGGGAGTGGTTTATCATCACCGTAATTTTCCTATGGATTTTAATTTTTTTTGTCTTTTAGAATTATTATGATTAGAATTTTTGTACGCCAAAAATAGTTTAGGAAATTTTTTGTAATTATTCTTGAAGGAGATTGAAATTTGAAGACCGTAATTTATTTTTCCCAAAAGTTAAATTTAATTTAAAGGTTGAAATTTTGATTGTGTGGAAAATTCCAATTTAATTAGGATTCAAATTAATTTTTGGAGGTCCTAATGGGTAAATTGGAATATGGTATGGAAATTGAGGACACACCCCTCGGGATAGGCCATCGGCCTTGGTGGGGCTGCAACCCCTACCCTCGGGTAGGATGGGGCTGCGACAGCCCCTGCCCAAGGCTGCACCACCCAAGGCCGTAGGGTTTGCCTATAGCCGAGGGTGGCCGTGGCCCCCCTAGGGGCTGGCCGAGCCCCTGGGCTATAGCCCATGGTTCCGGGTGTCGCCTGCAACTTGGCGGGCTGTAGCAGCACCCGGGCGTGCAGCCTAGGGGCCGTGGGCTGCCAGCCCCCTCGGGGGCTAGGGGCTGCCCACGGCGGCTGCCGGCCTCCGGGGGCCATCGGGCCGATTGATCGAAAATCAAAAAATTTTGATTTTTAAATTTGAGATTTAATTTTTAAATCATGTTTAAAAATATGTAATTAAAAAATCTAAATTTTTGAAATTATATATTATTACACATGATATTTAAAATTGTTTAAAAATTTGAATTTGAAATTTGAATTTGAAATTCGAATTTGAAATTTGAATTTGAAATTTAAATTTTGGGATTTAAATTTTAAATGATTATTGGGATGAGAAATAAATGGAGAGGCTACATAAAGATGGATACAAGAAGACGGAACAAAATTCAAGACTCAAAGAATGCTTTGGATGGAATTTTGTAATCTTTATTTTCTTTGTTCTGGGATAGAACCATAGCTTGGTTATTTCATCAATTATTTTTTCTATGATATGTCATGGATGTATAAATATGTATTGATGGATGTTTTGCATGCATGTTTGATAACATGTCATATAGGATAGGTGAATGCTGCTCAGACTATATTGATCATACATATTTGTCAAAACTTGCATGTTTTTCAAAATATTGAGTGGGAGAGGGTTTCAAACAAAACCCACGGCCTCTATTGTTGATCCATATGTGAAAGCATGGTAACGCCTCGCGTCAGTTCTGCCCTGACCACACCCCTCGGTAGATGTTTATCACCGCCAGTATATTAGGTTGGATCTCCTATGTGGAAAATGTGTTCGGGTACGATTCTATTTATGACCACCCCTCAGTGGCTTGGTAGGATGTGGATCGGGCTACGTAAACAATGGTTATACACTCAAGACTCGTTTAGTTATTAACCTTCCTTAGAAGCTCTGTTAACTAAACTGGTGGCCAAAATAAGCGGTTATTAATATATGTCTTAACCTTGGAGGATTTAAGGCAACATATATTAATTAGACGGGGTCCATGTTCTGGCTATTTGTCTCATGACCACACCTTGGTGGATTGAGGCAATAGGTGCTGAGAATTACCGTTGCAATACTACATGTTTTTTCAAGTTTCATGTAGGAACATACTTGTATGTTTTATTTTCTAAATTATCTTTATATTTGCTTGAGTTTTGTAATGATGTCTAGTATAATTTTATTTCAGTTCAAAATGTCACCGACACCCCTCATTTCAATACTTACTGAAAATAAGTTGAATGGTGATAATTACAAAGACTGGAAAAGAAATCTACTGATAGTTCTCAGTTGCGAGAGAAACAAGTTCGTGCTGGACGAACCATGCCCTCCTGGGCCCAAACCTGACACACCACTTAAGGAGGTCCCAGTTGCCTATACTCGTTGGAGAGAATCCAATGAGATAGCTCGATGTTACATTCTTGCTAGTATGACAAGTGCTTTACAGAAGCAACATGAGACTTATCAAGTTGCTAAGGAGATCATGGAAAATTTGGAAGACATGTTTGGAGGCCAAGAAAAATTGGCTCGACAGTCTGCAATTACCAGCATTATGAACTCTAAGCAAAAGGCAGGTACTCCAGTAAAGGACCATATGATCACTCTAATGGGATTCTTTGCTGAGGTTGCTGAAAATGGTGCAAAGCTGGACTACAACATCCAGATCGAGATGGTGTTCAAAACTCTATCAAAAGATTTTGTGGGATTTAAGGTTGCATACAATCTGGCGACAAGGGAGTTAGGACTCATTGAGCTCATGAAGCAACTCCAAGCTTATGAGCGGATGATCAGGGATGGAGATGTGGTCCAACCAAAAGGAGAGGCCAATTTGGCAGAATCTTCCAAGCCCTCATGGAAGAAGAAGAGGCCAAATCATAAGCAAGCGGCTTCCAGTTCTTTTAATCCTCCTGTCTCAGATGGGAAGAAGAAGAAGAACAACAAGAAGCCTAGGGACCCTAAGAAGTCCAAGTGCTTCTATTGTGGGAAGGTAGGTCATTTCAAGAAGGCTTGCCAAGAATTCCTAGCCTCCAAGGGCAAGGAAGGTAAGGAACTTCACTATTTAGACACGTGTTTGGTGGAAGAATTGACAGACACTTGGGTTATTGATTCGGGTGCCACTAATCATGTTTGTGTTTCTATGCAGGGTTTCGTGGAAACAAGAAGTCTACATGATAGGAGCCTCTCGTTGCAGATTAGAGATGGTAGCTTGGTGGTGGCTGAGGCAGTGGGAGACGTCTATCTTTATTTTGATGAATTTCGGTTTATATTATTGAAAGACTGTTTTTATGTTCCTAATTTTTGGAGGAACCTTATATCGGTAGCTTGTTTAATAAATGATTCTTATTCAGTTTTTTTAGTAAAAGAGTTGATATTCGTAAAAATAAGTCTTTTATCTGTTCTGGATGGATGGATGGAAACCTGTATTTGATCAAACTAAAGATGTACTCACTGCTTGACACCGAATTAACAGATAACTCTAAAAGGTTGAAAGTTTCTCACTCTAACAAGGTGTATCTTTGGCATTTAAGACTTGGTCATATTAATTAGGATAGGATTCAAAGGTTGGTGAAGGACAGTCCTCTAGAATCTCTGGAGGAGGTATGTCTTCCTCAATGTGAGTCTTGTCTTGAGGATAAGATAACTAAGAGGTCTTTTAGAGCTAAGGGTACTAGGGTTTAGGAACTCTTAGAAATTGTGCACATTGACATATATGGCCCCATGAACGTCATAGCACGAGGAGGGTTTGAGTATTATGTCTCCTTTATAGACGGTTACTCGAGGTATGGATATGTGTATTTGATGCACTGTAAGAGCAAAACCTTTGATAAGTTCAAAGAGTATCATGCGGAAGTGGAAAAGTAATTAGGTAAATCCATAAAGACCCTTTGATCTGATCGAGGTGGCGAATACCTCTTCGATGAATTTCTAGGACATCTTATAGAGAATGAGATATTATCCCAATCGACTGCACCTGGTACTCCACAACAGAATGGTGTAGCCAAAAGGAGAAATAGGACCTTATTGGATATGGTACGGTCCATGATGCGTTATTCAACGCTACCATTATCATTTTGGGGATATGCATTACAAACGTCATACTATATTCTGAATCAGGTTCCAAGCAAGTCAATTCTCAGGACTCCGTATGAATTGTGGCATGGTAGGAAGCCCGCCCTTGGACATATGAGAATATGGGGCTGCCCAGCACATGTACTAGATGGGGATGTGAAGAAGTTGGAGCCAAGATCAGAATTGTGCATGTTTGTAGGGTATCCTAAGGGAACTAAAGGAGGTTTGTTCTATAACCTGAAGGAATAAAAAGTCATTGTATCAACCCATTCAACATTCTTAGAGGAAAGTCACATGAATAACTTTAAGCCTCAAAGCAAAGTGGTGCTAGAGGAGTTATCGGGTGAAAGAATTGCTCCACAGGTTTCAGTCTTGGACGCAAGTCCGTGTTCCGGTGAAAGAACTGCAAACGATCAACAATTTAGGGTGCCTCGTCGTAGTGGGAGGGTTTCAAAGAAGCCTAATTTCTTTATGTATGATGCTGAGGTATACCAGGTCGAGGCTCATGAGCATGAGGATGACCCGATCACTTATGATGAAGCTATAAATGATGTTGATTCTAAATCTTGGAAACAGGCCATGAACAATGAGATGAACTCTATGAAATCCAATTCTGTTTGGGAACTTGTAGATCTACTGGATGGGATTAAACCCATTGGATCCAAGTTGGTCTACAAAAGAAAGAAGGATACGAAAGGGAGAGTGGAAACTTTCAAAGCTAGACTGGTTGCAAAGGGGTACACGTAAAAAGTAGGAATCGATTACGATGAAACCTTTTCACCTGTTGCCATGCTGAAGTCTATCCATATTCTTCTGTCCATTGCTGTGGCTCTCGATTACAAGATCTGGCAAATGGACGTCAAGACGGCATTCTTGAATGGCCATCTTGAGGAATGTATCTACATGATACAGCCTGAAGGGTTCATGGCAAAAGGCCAAGAAAGAAAAGTCTACAAGTTATTTAGATCCATTTATGGATTAAAGCAAGCATCCTGCTCATGGAACTAGAGATTTGATCAAGCGATCAAGACATTTGGTTTTGAGCAGAACGTTGATGAACCCTGTGTTTATAAATGTATTAAGGATGGTAAAGTAGTCTTTCTAGTACTCTATGTCAATGATATACTGCTCATTGGGAATGATGTAGGGAATTTATCATCAGTCAAGCTCTGACTACACTAACAGTTTGACATGAAGGACTTGGGAGAAGCTAATTATGTTCTGGACATTCGTCTCTTCAGAGATCGAAAGAATAAAATGATAGCATTATCCCAGGCTTCATACATAGATAAAATAATTGACAAATATGCAATGCAAGAGGCAAAGAAAGGTTCACAACCTTCCATTACCAGTCTAACTCTTTCATTGGATGACTGTCCCAAGACATCAGATAAAAGAGAGCGTATGAGTAAGGTCCCTTATGCATCCGCTGTGGGTAGCCTTATGTGTGCTATACTTTGCACTTGCCCGGACATATGTTTTGCCGAAAGTATGGTGAGTCGATATCAAGCGAATCCTGGAACCAAGCACTGGCAAGCAGTAAAACATATACTTAAGTATCTTAAGAGAACGTGGGATTATATGCTAGTGTATTTTAGAGGGGACCTAACACCCATAGGATACACAGACCGAGTCTTCCAGACTTGCAAGGATTTGAGGAAGTTGACATTAGGATCAGTGTTCTTGATCGGAGAGGCCACGTGGAGATAGGATTAGGGGATGTATGTAAGATCGCGTCTGAGGAACATTGCCAATGCCTTTACTAAGACTTTGGTGGCTAGAAGCTTTGAAAGGCATGTAGAGGTGATGGGGATGCGTAACATGGCACATCTGCTAGCTTAGGGCAAGTGGGAGATTGTTAGGAAATGCCCTAAGCATTAGAGACATTTTATGTATTTTGAACTTGATAATAAAATTATAATATAGAGATTATTCATTACATTACTGTTTGTCCTTATTCTATTTATATGTTAAAGTAAATGTAAGCAAATATGGCTCACTGACAGCTTGTGTTAAAACTGTTAGAACATTGCATGCAATGGACTTTTGTATGCAAGAAGACAATGTTCTAAAGTAAGCAGTTTAAACTAAGGTCTGTAGTCTATGGGGTAAGACCGAGCATCTAACTTATGTTAAGACTATTATATTGTCTAAAGCCGTGGTGGGGGTGGTTTGTCTTGATTGTCCAGAGCATAGACTCCCAAGTAGAGACGTAGATATGTTGCTTGGTGGTGACATATTAGACCGGGACTAAAGCGTGATTGATCTACGTAGTCCGCTATGAGTGGATTAATCTGCTTTTGATGTTCATTGGACATTAGCTTGTCACAGGCTTTCATAATACAGTATATAATTGGGAGTTCAGTTTCAAGTTTATAGTGGTGTGACTCCGAAATCAATGATCATGTGATTGAGTTGTTTGGTGCAGAATGATGATCATATTGTAGGAAATAAATCGGTAAAAATGTATTAGAGTGGCCCAGCGGAACAATAAAAATTTTTCAAGATCGTTAAATATCTCATGATACCATATACAATAAACCAACAATAATTTAAACTCATACCTCAAGGATGCCAATCTGTAGGAGGAGAATGACCGGAGGGCTTCAACCAACTAGCCTTCTCTACTATTCTCTAATTCCTGAATGGCTGAGTATGTGGGCACTCTGAACCTCGATCGATGTGCTAGCACTACTAGTCTTCTTCCGACCACCCAGATCTCTAAAGTACTTATTGTCACGGTGAGTTGTGCAACAATAAGCCTACTCATCTGAGAATCTGTGGTCTAAGAGAACTGGAGTGGCAAGACCTCTATTTATAGACTTGCATGAGGTGATCCTCTGAATTCGAATTGGATTAGGAGAAGATATTCTCCCTTATCCATAACCAAAAAATCCAAATTTTCCAAGGGGGAAATCCCAACTAAAAATTCAGCCACTTTAGGATTATCCAATTCAAATCTAAATAAGATTTTAACTTGAATTTTATCCCCCCATTATCCACTAGAAAATTCTAAAAATTCACTAGGATAAATCCATAAAATTTTCAGTCATAAAGTGATGGAAAGAATCAAAATTCAACAAGGATTTAAAGCTTGAATCTTATCTCATCCTTATCCAAAATAACCGAAAATCTCCTAGGATATCTTCCTCAAAATTTCGGCCATAATCAGGGAGGAGAGAATCCAAATTCAACTGGGATTGAAACTTGAATTTTTTCTTGAACGTTATCCATACAAAATCCAAAAATTCCATGAGGATAATCCACAAAATTTTCGACAATGTTTGTTAGGATTTGGATTCAAAGTTCAAGTAGGATTCAAACAAGATTTTCCTCTCTATATCCAACTCAAATTCGAATTTCATTCCTTGTGGATTTACCATAAGAAATTCGAATCCTACTTGGACTATGATTCAAAATTTGAATTTTAAATTTCAAATTCAAATTTCAAATTTCAAATTCGAATTTCAAATTCAAATTTCAAATTCAAATTTCAAAATTCAAATTTCAAAATTCAAAATTCAAATTTCAAAATCCACAAAACAGTTGTATTTCAAATTCTTATTCTCATGGATAATTTTCTACAACTCCAATCCAATCTCAAATAAAATCATGGCAACTTTATTTGGAGTTTGAATAATTGTGTACTCTATTATCCAAAGCAAAATCTGAATTCAACCAGAGAGAATCTTGTCAACCATCCTAATCCTATGTCAACACCATCCTTGCATAATCAACTAGCCAATAACATACACAAATCAATTTGCCAAACATTAAGGAATTATGTGGAGCTAGTAGAGGGACCAATTGGACATATATAATCAGGCTATCTTAAAATTCCATTATACTACCGAATAAAGAAAATGATTATTCACCATATGTGAATAAGAAGTCATCCGCCTAGCAAACGACCAAGGCCTTGTCCATTTGCACATTCAATATAATGCCTTTAAGAGGATACCCTTAACTCCTTATTAGAGCTATGATTCCGATATCTGTAAACAAACCCTTCATTGTATACAAGTCATGCACCCAATGAACCGGTCTATAAGCTTACTACCTCTGAGATGCTTTAGCCATTGGAACATCAAAGTACACAAGTCATATACATGAAGCTGTTTATCTACTCAGGATTAAGGTTACTGCACAATGAACCTCAAAAGCAGATCGATCCATTCAAAGCAGACTACATAGATCAATCACGCTTTAGTCCTAGTCTAATATGTCACCACCAAGCAACATATCTATGTCTCTACTTAGGAGTCCAACTCCAGACAGTCAAGACAAATCGTCCCCACCATGGCTTTAGACAACATAATAGTCTTAACGTGAGTTAGATACTCAGTCTAACCCCACATACTACAGACCTTAGTTTAGACCGCTTACTTTAGAACATTGTCTTCTTGCATATAAAAGTCCATTGCTTGCAACGTTCTAACAGTTTTAACACAAGTAGTCATGGAGCCATATTTGCTTACATTTACTTAAACATGTGAATAAAATGAGGACAGATAGCAATGTAATGACTAACCCCTATATATAATTTTATTATCCAGTTCAAAATAAATACATCAAAATGTCTCTAATGCTTAGGGCATTTCCTAACAATCTCTCACTTGCCCTAAGCTAGCAGATGTGCCATGTTACACATCCCCATCGCCTCTACATGCCTCTCAAAGCTTCTAGCCACCAAATGTAGGAAAATAAACCGGTAAAAACGTATCAGAGTAGCGCAGCGGAACAATAAAAATTTTAAGATCGTTAAATATCTCATGATGCCATATACAATAAACCAACAACAATTAAAACTCATACCTCAAGGACGCCAATCTTGCAGGAGGAGAATGACCGGAGGCTTCAACCAACTAGCATTCTCTACTATTCTCCAATTCCCAAATGGCTGAGTGTGTGGGCACTCTGAACCTCGATCAGTATGCTAGCACTGCTAGTCTTCTTCCGACCACCCAAATCTCTAAAGAACTTTATTGTCACGGTGGGCTGTGCAACAATAAGCCTGCTCACCTGAGAGTCTGTGGTCTGAGAGAACTGGAGTGGCAGGACCTCTATTTATAGACCTACATGAGGTGATTCTCTGAATTTGAATTGGATTAGGAAAAGATATTTTCCCTTATCCATATCCATAAAATCTGAATTTTCCAAGGGATAATCTCCACACTTAAATTCGGTTTTCTTAGGAAAAATCCAATCCAAATCTAAACAAGATTTTAACTAGAATTTTATCTCCTTTTTTCAACCAAAAAATCTGAAATTTCTAGGAGAAAATCTTCTCCAAATTTTCGGTCACTTTTAGGATAAGGAAGAATCAAAATTCCACTATGATTTTCAAGCTTGAATCTTATCTCAACCTTATCCAAAAATAACCGAATTTCCTAGGAGAGATTCTCCAAATTTTCGGCCACTTTTCAGGGAGGAGAGAATCCAAATTCAACTGGGATTGAAACTTGAATTATTCCCTTGAATCTTCTCCACAAAAATCCGAATTTTTCCATGAGGATTATCCTCAAAAATTTCGTCCACTTTTGTTGGGATTTGGATTCAAAATTCAAGTAGGATTCTAACAAGATTATCCTCTCCAAATCCAACTCAAATTCGAATTTCAAACCTTGTGGATTTTCCACAACAAATTCGAATCCTTCTTGGACTGTGATTCAAAATTTGAATTTCAAATTTCAAATTCAAATTTCAAATTTCAAATTTCAAATTCGAATTTCAAATTCAAATTTCAAATTCGAATTTCAAATTCAAATTTCAAATTCAAATTTCAAATTCAAAATTCAACTTTCAAATTTCAAATTTCAAAATTCAAATTTCAAATTCCACAAAACGGTTGTGTTTCATATTCTTGTTCTCATGGATAATTTTCTACAACTCCAATCTAATCTCAAATAAAATCATGGCAACTTTATTTGGAGTTCGAAAAATTGTGTACTCTATTATCCAAAACAAAATCTGAATCCAACCGGAGAGAATCTTGCCTACCATCCTAATCCTGTGTCATCACCATCCATGCATAATAAACTAGCCAATAGCATACACAAATCAATTTGCCAAACGTTAAGGAATTATATGGAGCTAGTAGAGGGACTGATTGGACATATATAATCGGGCTCCCGTGATTCCATATGATCATCATTCTTTACCGAACAACTCAATCATATGATCACTAGTTTCAGAGTCACACCACCATAAACCTGAAACTGAACTCCCAATTATATACCGTATTACGTAAGCCTGTGACGAGCTACTATCTAATGACCTTGTCATATATGCAAAACCCTCATATGATATCCATGATCAGCCTTAGGTCAAAGTCTGTTTAATCTTACTGATCAGGCTATCTTAAAGTTCCATTATACTACCGAATCAAGAAAATGATTATTCACCATATGTGAATAAGAAGTCATCCGCGCAGCAGACGACCCAAGGCCTTGTCTATTTTCATATTCAGTATAATGCCTTTAAGAGGATACCTTTAACTCTTCAGAGCTATGATTCCGATATCTGCAGACAAACCCTTCATCGTATACAAGTCAAGCACCCAACGAACCAGTGTATAAGCTTACTACCTCTGAGACGCTTTAGCCATTGGAACATCAAAGTACACAAGTCATATACATAAAGAAGTTCATTTACTCAGGATTAAGGTTATTGCACAATGAACGTCAAAAGCAGATTGATCCACTCATAGCGGACTACGTAGATCAATCACGCTTTAGTCCCGGTCTAATATGTCACCACCAAGCAACATATCCATGTCTCTACTTGGGAGTCCAGCTCTAGACAGTCAAGACAAACCGTCCCCTCTAAGGCTTTAGACAACATAATAGTCTTAACATGAGTTAGATGCTCGGTCTAACCCCATAGACTACAGACCATAGTTTAGACCGCTAACTTTAGAACATTGTCTTCTCGCATATAAAAGTCCATTGCATGCAACGTTCTAACAGTTTTAACACAAGCAGTCAGTGAGCCATATTTGCTTACATTTACTTTAACATGTAAATAAGACGAGGACAGATAGCAATGCAATGAATAACCTCTATGCATAATTTTATTATCCAGTTCAAAATGAATACATCAAAATGTCTCTAATACTTAGGGCATTTCCTAACAATCTCCCACTTGCCCTAAGCCAGTAGATGTGCCATGTTACGCATCCCCATCGCCTTTACATGCCTCTCAAAGCTTCTAGCTACCAAAGTCTTAGTAAAGGGATCGGTAATGTTGTCCTCGGACTCGATCTTACATACATCCACTTGTCCTGTCTCCACATGCCCTCTAATAATGTGATACCTCCAATCTATGTGCTTGGTCCTCTTGTGGTGCCGAGATTCCCTTGTGTTGGCAATAGCCCCTGTATTATCACAGTAAAGTGTGATAGGCTTGTCAACACCCGGAATGACCTCAAGGTCTCTAAAGAACTTGCGGAGCCAAACCGCTTCTTCAGATGTCTCAACTGCAGCCACATACTCAGTCTCCATCGTAGAGTCAGCTGTGCAGCCCTGCTTCACGCTCCTCCACACAATGGTGCCTCCTCCAAGTAAAAACACTGATCCAGATGTCGATTTTCTCGAATCCTTACAAGTCTGGAAGTCTAAGTCCGTGTATCCTACGGGTGTTAGGTCCCCTCCAGAATACACTAGCATATAATCCCTCGTTCTCTTAAGATACTTGAGTATATGCTTTACTGCTTGCCAGTGCTTGGTTCCAGGATTCGCTTGATATCGACTCACCATACCTACTGCAAAACATATGTCTGGGCGAGTGCAAAGCATAGCGTACATAAGGCTACCCACAGCGGATGCATAAGGGACCTTACTCATACGCTCTCTTTCTTCCGATGTCTTAGGACAGTCATCCAATGAAAAAGTTAGACAGGCAATAGAAGGTTGTGAGCCTTTCTTTGCCTCTAGCATTGCATATTTGTCAATCATTTTATCTATGTATGAAGCTTGGTATAATGCTATCATTTTGTTCTTTCGATCTCTGAAGAGACGAATGCCTAGAACATAATTAGCTTCTCCCAAGTCCTTCATGTCAAACTGTTGGTGTAACCAAAGTTTGACCAATGATAAGTTCCCTACATCATTCCCAATGAGTAGTATATCATCGACATAGAGTATCAGAAAGACCACTTTTCCATCCTTAATACGTTTATAAACACAAGGTTCATCAACGTTCTGCTCAAAACCAAATATCTTAATCGCTTGATCAAACCTCTGGTTCCATGAGCGGGATGCTTGCTTTAATCCATAAATGGATCTAAGCAACTTGCAGACTTTCCTTTCTTGGCCTTTCGCTACGAACCCTTTGGGCTATATCATATAGATACACTCTTCAAGATGGCCATTCAAGAATGCCGTCTTGACATCCATTTGCCAGATCTCGTAATCGAGAGCCGCAGCAATGGATAGAAGAATACGGATAGACTTCAGCATAGCAACAGGCGAAAAGGTTTCCTCGTAATCGATTCCAGCCTTTTGCGTGTATCCCTTTGCAACCAGTCTAGCTTTGAAAGTTTCCACTCTCCCTTCCACATCCTTCTTTCTTTTGAAGACCCATTTGCATCCAATGGGTTTTATCCCATCCGGCAAATCTACAAGTTCCCAAACAGAGTTGGATTTCATAGAATCCATCTCATTGTTCATAGCCTGTTTCCAAGATTTAGAATCAACATCCTTTATAGCTTCATCATATGTGACCGGATCTTCCTCATGCTCATGAGCCTCGGCCTGGTATACCTCAGCATCATACATGAAGAAATTAGGTTTCTTCGAAACCCTCCCACTACGACGAGGCACCCTAAATTGTTGATCGTCTGCAGGTCTTTCACTGGAACTCGGACTTGCGTCCAAGACCAAAATCTGTGGAGCAGTTCTTTCACCCGATAACTCCTCTAGCACCACTTTGCTTCGAGGCTTAAAGTCATTCATGTGACTTTCCTCCAAGAATGTCGCATGGGTTGAGACAATGACTTTCTGTTCCTTCGGGTTATAGAACAGACCTCCTTTAGTTCCTTTTGGATACCCTACAAACATGCATAATTCTGATCTTGGTTCCAACTTCTTCGCATCCCCATCCAGTACATGTGCCGGGCAGCCCCATATTCTCATATGTCCAAGGGAGGGCTTCCTGCCACGCCACAATTCATACGGAGTTCTAGGAATTGATTTGCTCGGAACCTGATTCAGAATATAGCACGCCGTTTGTAAAGCATATCCCCAAAAAGATAATGGCAGCGTTGAATAACTCATGATGGACCGTACCATATCCAATAAGGTCCTGTTTCTCCTTTCGGCTACACCATTCTGTTGTGGAGTACCAGGTGCAGTCAATCGGGATAATATCCCGTTCTCTACAAGATGTCCTAGAAATTCATCGGAAAGATATTCGCCACCTCGATCAGATCGAAGTGTCTTTATGGATTTATCCAATTGCTTTTCCACTTCCGCACGATACTCTTTGAATTTATCAAAGGTTTCGCTCTTGCAGTGCATCAGATACACATATCCATACCTCGAGTAATCATCTACAAAAGAGACATAATACTCGAACCCTCCTTGTGCTGTGACGTTCATGGGGCCACATACGCCAGTATGCACAATTTCTAAGAGCTCCTGAGCCCTTGTACCCTTAGCTCCAAAAGACCTCTTAGTCATCTTACCCTCTAGACAAGACTCACATTGGGGAAGTCGTACCTCCTCCAGAGATTCCAGAGGACCGTCTTTCACCAATCTTTGAATCCTATCCTGATTAATATGACCAAGTCTTGAATGTCAAAGATACGCCTTGTTAGAGTGAGAAACTTTCAACCTTTTAGAGTTATCAATTAATTCAGCGTCAAGCAGGGAGTACATCTTTGGTTTGATCAAATATAGGTTTCCATCCATCCATCCAGAACAGATAAAAGACTTTTTTCTACAAATATCAACTCTTTTACTAAAAGAAACTGAATAAGAATCCTTTATTAAACAAGCTACCGATATAAGGTTCCTCCTAAAATTAGGAACATAAAAACAGTCTTTCAATAAAATAAACCTAAATTGATCAAAATAAAGATAAACATCTCCCACTGCCTCAGCCACCACAAAGCTACCATCTCCAGTCTGCAACGAGAGGCTCCTATCATGTAGACTTCTTATTTCCACGAACCCCTGCATAGAAACACAAACATGATTAGTGGCGCCCGAATCAATGACCCATGTGTCTTTCGATTCTTCCACCAAACACGCTTCCAAGTAATGAAGTTCCTTACCTTCCTTGCCCTTGGCGGCTAGGAATTCCCGGCAAGCCTTCTTGAAGTGACCTACCTTCCCACAATGGAAGCATTTGGACTTTTTAGGGTCCTTTGGCTTCTTGTTCTTCTTTTTCTTCTTCCCGTCCGAGACAGGAGGATTAGAAGAACTAGAAGCCACTTGCTTATTATTTGGCCTCTTCCTCTTCCGTTAGGGATTGGAAGATTCCGCCAAATTGGCCTCGCCTTTAGGTCGGACCACATCCTCATCCTTGATCATCCGCTCATAAGCCTGTAGTTGCTTCATGAGCTCGGTCAGTCCTAACTCCTTTGTCACCAGATTGTATGCGGCCTTAAACCCCACAAAATCTTTAGACAGAGTCTTGAACACCATCTCGATCTGGGTGTTGTAGTCCAACTCAGCACCATTCTCGGCAGCCTCAGCGAAGAATCCCATTAGAGTGATCATATGGTCCTTCACCGGAGTACCCGCCTTTTGCTTAGAGTTCATAATGCTGGTGATAGTGGACTGTCGAGCCAGTTTTTCTTGGCCTCCGAACATGTCCTCCAGATTGTCCATGATCTCCCCAGCAACTTGATAAGTCTCATGCTACTTTTGTAAAGCACTCGTCATGCTAGCAAGGATGTAGCATCGAGCAATTTCATTGGATTCTCTCCAACAATTATAGGCAACCGGGACCTCCTCAAGTGGTGTGTCAGGTTTGGGCCTAGGTGGGCATGGTTCGTCCAGTACGAACTTGTGTCTCTCGCAGCTGAGAACTATTAATAGATTTCTTTTCCAGTCTTTATAATTATCGCCATTCAACTTATTTTCAGTAAGTATCGAAATGAGGGGTGTCGGTGACATTTTGAACTGAAATAAAATTATACTAGACATCATTACAAAGCCCAAGCAAATATACAGATAATTTAGCAAATAAAACATACAAGTATGTTCCTACATGAAACTTGAAAAACATGTAGCATTGCAACGGTAATTCTCAGCACCTATTGCCCTAAGCCACCGAGGGGTGGTCATGAAAACAAATAGCCGAAATATGGACCCCGTCCAATTAATATATGCTACCTTAAATCCTCCAAGGTTAAGACATATATTAATAACCGCTTATTTGGCCACTAGTTTAGTTAACAGAGTTTCTAGGGAAGGTTAATAACTAAACGAGTCTTGAGTGTATAACCATTGTTTACGTAGCCCGATCCACGTCCTACCAAGCCACCGAGGGGTGGTCATGAATAGGATCGCACCCGAACATGTTTTCCACATAGGAGATCCAATCTAGTATACCGGCGACGATAAACACCTACTGAGGGGTGTGTCAGGGCAGAACTGACGCGAGGCGTTACCATGCTATTACATATGGATCAACAATGGAGGCCGTGGGTTTTGTTTGAAACCCTCTCACACTCAATATTTTGAAAAACATGCAAGTTTTGACAAATTATGTATGATCAATATAGTATGAGCGGCACTCACCTATCCTATATGACATGTTATCAAATATGCATACAAAACATCCATTAATACATATTTATACATCCATGACATATCACAGAAAAAATAATTGACAGAATAACCAAGCTATGGTTCCATCCTAGAACAAAGAAAATAAAGATTACAAAATTCCATCCAAAGCATTCTTTGGGTCTGGAATTTTGTTCCGTCTTCTTGTATCCTTCTTTATGTAGCCTCTCCATTTATTTCTCATCCCAAGAATTATTTAAAATTTAAATATCCAAAAATTTAAATTTCAAATTCAAATTCCAAATTCGAATTTCAAATTTAAATTTTTAAACAATTTTAAACATCATGTGCAATAATATGTAATTTCAAAATTTTCAAATTTTTAATTACATATTTTTAAACATGATTTAAAATTAAATCTCTAATTTAAAAATCAAAATTTTCTGATTTTTGGACCGTCGGACCGCCGCCCCCGTAGGCGGCAGCCGCCGTGGGCAGCCACCAACCCCGGAGGGGCTGGCAGCCCACGGCCACCCCATGTGCAGCCCTGCCGGGCTGCAGGCCAAGCCTGCAGTGCCAGGCTGCACGCCCAGGCTGGACGCAGCAGCCGTCAGGCTGTAGGCAGCGCCTACAGCCAGAGGCTACACGCCCAGGCTGCGGCCAGCCTTGGGCAGGCCACGGCCACCCTGGGCTGCAGGCCAAGCCTGCGGCCGAGGTGGTGTGGGCCTGCTTAGGGGCTGCCGCAGCCCCATCCTGCCCGAGGGCAGGGGCTGCAGCCCCACCAAGGCCCGTCCGCCTATCCCGATGGGTCGAGTCTCGATTTTCATGCCATATTCCAATTTACCTATTAGGATCTCCAAAAATTAATTTGAATCCCAATTAAATTGAAATTTTCCACACAATCAAAATTTCAATCTTTAAATCAAATTTAACTTTTGGAAAAAATAAATTACGGTCTTCAATCTTCAATCTCCTCCAAGAATAATTACATAAAATTTCCTAAACCGTTTCCGGTGTACAAAAAATTCTAATCATAAAGTTCTAAAAGACAAAAAATAAAATCTATGGGAAAATTACAGTGTTAATAAACTGCTCCCATGGTTACATAAAAATTCCTAGATACGATTTTTCTAAATTCTAAGGAACCATAACCGGTATAAACAAGCATGCTTATAATAATTCAAAAAATTAAAATAACCACATACTTTATACATAATCCATGATAACAACATAAAGGAACCCTAGAATGCCACTCTCTAAATATCAAATCCATACATAAATAAAGTAATTGTCTAATTTATGTACATGGCATAGTCATGAGATGGCTCTGATACCAATTGTAGGAAAATAAACCGGTAAAAACGTATCAGAGTGGCGCAGCGGAACAATAAAAATTTTAAGATCATTAAATATCTCATGATGCCATATACAATAAACCAACAACAATTAAAACTCATACCTCAAGGATGCCAATCTTGCAGGAGGAGAATGACCGGAGGCTTCAACCAACTAGCCTTCTCTACTATTCTCCAATTCCCGAATGGCTGAGTGTGTGGGCACTCTGAACCTTGATCGGTATGCTAGCACTGCTAGTCTTCTTCCGACCACCTAGATCTCTAACGAACTTTATTGTCACGATGAGCTGTGCAACAATAAGCCTGCTCACCTGAGAGTCTGTGGTCTGAGAGAACTGGAGTGGTAGGACCTCTATTTATAGACCTGCATGAGGTGATTCTCTGAATTTGAATTGGATTAGGAAAAGATATTTTCCCTTATCGATATCCATAAAATCCGAATTTTCCAAGGGATAATCTCCACAATTAAATTCGGTTTTCTTAGGATAAATCCAATCCAAATCTAAACAAGATTTTAACTAGAATTTTATCTCCCTTTTTCAACCAAAAAATCTGAAATTTCTAGGAGAAAATCTTCTCCAAATTTTCGCCACTTTTAGGATAAGGAAGAATCAAAATTCCACTAGGATTTTCAAGCTTGAATCTTATCTCAACCTTATCCAAAAATAACCGAATTTCCTAGGAGAGATTCTCCAAATTTTCGGCCACTTTTCAGGGAGGAGAGAATCCAAATTCAACTGGGATTGAAACTTGAATTATTCCCTTAAATCTTCTCCACAAAAATCCGAATTTTTCCATGAGGATTATCCTCAAAAATTTCGTCCACTTTTGTTGGGATTTGGATTCAAAATTCAAGTAGGATTCTAACAAGATTATCCTCTCCAAATCCAACTCAAATTCGAATTTCAAACCTTGTGGATTTTCCACAACAAATTCGAATCCTTCTTGGACTGTGATTCAAAATTTGAATTTCAAATTTCAAATTCAAATTTCAAATTCAAACAAATTCAAACTTCAAATTCAAATTTCAAATTCGAATTTCAAATTTAAATTTCAAATTGAAATTTCAAATTGAAATTTCAAATTTCAAATTTCAAAATTCAAATTTCAAATTTCAAAATTCAAATTTCAAATTCCACAAAACGGTTGTGTTTCATATTCTTGTTCTCATGGATAATTTTCTACAACTCCAATCCAATCTCAAATAAAATCATGGCAACTTTATTTGGAGTTCGAATAATTGTGTACTCTATTATCCAAAACAAAATCTGAATCCAACCGGAGAGAATCTTGTCTACCATCCTAATCCTGTGTCATCACCATCCATGCATAATAAACTAGCCAATAGCATACACAAATCAATTTGCCAAACGTTAAGGAATTATGTGGAGCTAGTAGAGGGACTGATTGGACATATATAATCGGGCTCCCGTGATTCCATATGATCATCATTCTTTACCGAACAACTCAATCATATGATCACTAGTTTCAGAGTCACACCACTTTAAACCTGAAATTGAACTCCCAATTATATACCGTATTACGTAAGCCTGTGACGAGCTACTATCCAATGACCTTGTCATATATGCAAAACCCTCATATGATATCCATGATCAGCCTTAGGTCAAAGTCTGTTTAATCTTACTGATCAGGCTATCTTAAAGTTCCATTATACTACCGAATCAAGAAAATGATTATTCACCATATGTGAATAAGAAGTCATCCGCGCAGCAGACGACCCAAGGCCTTGTCTATTTTCACATTCAGTATAATGCCTTTAAGAGGATACCTTTAACTCTTCAGAGCTATGATTCCGATATCTGCAAACAAACCCTTCATCGTATACAAGTCAAGCACCCAACGAACCAGTCTATAAGCTTACTACCTCTGAGACGCTTTAGCCATTGGAACATCAAAGTACACAAGTCATATACATGAAGAAGTTCATTTACTCAGGATTAAGGTTATTGCACAATGAACGTCAAAAGCAGATTGATCCACTCATAGCGGACTACATAGATCAATCACGCTTTAGTCCCGGTCTAATATGTCACCATCAAGCAACATATCAATGTCTCTACTTGGGAGTCCAGCTCCAGACAGTCAAGACAAACCGTCCCCTCTAAGGCTTTAGACAACATAATAGTCTTAACATGAGTTAGATGCTCGGTCTAACCCCATAGACTACAGACCATAGTTTAGACCGCTAACTTTAGAACATTGTCTTCTCACATACAAAAGTCCATTGCATGCAACGTTCTAACAGTTTTAACACAAGCAGTTAGTAAGCCATATTTGCTTACATTTACTTTAACATGTAAATAAGACGAGGACAGATAGCAATATAATGAATAACCTCTATGTATAATTTTATTATCCAGTTCAAAACGAATACATCAAAATGTCTCTAATACTTAGGGCATTTCCTAACACCAAAGTCTTAGTAAAGGGATGGGCAATGTTGTCCTCAGACGCGATCTTACATACACCTACTTGGCTTGTCTCCACATGCCCTCTAATAATGTGATATCTCAGATCTATGTGCTTGGTCCTCTTGTGGTGCCGAGATTCTCTTATGTTGGCAATAGCCCCAGTGTTATCATAATAAAGTGTGACAGGCTTGTCAACACCCGGAATGACCTCAAGGTCTCTAAAGAACTTGCGGAGCCAAACTACTTCTTTAAATGCCTCAGCCGCAGCCACATACTCAGCCTCCATAGTAGAGTCAGCTGTGCAGCCCTGCTTCATGCTCCTCCATATAATGGCACATCCTCCGAACAAGAACACTGATCCAGATTTCGATTTCCTCAAATCCTTGCAAGTCTGGAAGTCTAAGTCCGTGTATCCTATGGGAGTTAGGTCCCCTCCAGAATACACCAGTATATAATCCCTAGTTCTCTTAAGATACTTGAGTATATGCTTTACTGCTTGCCAGTGCTTGGTTCCAGGATTCACTTGATATCGAATCACCATACCTACTGCAAAACCTATGTCCGGGTGAGGGCAAAGCATAGCGTACATAAGGCTACCCACAGCTGATGCATAAGGGACCTTACTCATACGCTTTCTTTCTTCTGATGTCTTTGGACAGTCATCCAATGAAAGAGTTAGACCGACAATAGAAGGTTGTGTACCTTTCTTTGCCTCTTGCATTGCATATTTGTCAATTATTTCATCTATGTATGAAGCTTGGGATAACGCTATCATTTGTTTTTTGATCTTTAAAGAGACGAATGCCTAGAATGTAATTAGCTTCTCCCAAGTCCTTTACGTCAAACTATTGGTGTAGCCAAAGCTTGACCGATAATAAGTTCCCTACATCATTCCTAATGAGTAGTATATCATCGACATAGAGTATCAGAAAGACCACTTTTCCTTAATACGTTTATAAACACAGGATTCATCAATGTTCTGCTCAAAATCGAAAGTCTTGATCGCTTGATCAAATCTCTGGTTCCATGAGCGGGATGCTTGCTTTAATCCATAAATGGATCTAAGCAACTTGCAGACTTTCCTTTCTTGGCCTTTTGCTACTAACCCTTCGGGCTGTATCATGTAGATACACTCCTCAAGATGGCCATTGAAGAATGTCGTCTTGACATCCATTTGCCAGATCTCGTAATCGAGAGCCGCAGCAACAGACAGAAGAATACGGATAGACTTCAGCATAGCAACAGGCAAAAAGGTTTCATCGTAATCGATTCCAGCCTTTTGCGTGTACCCCTTTGCAACCAATCTAGCTTTGAAAGTTTCCACTCTCCCTTCCACATCCTTCTTTCTTTTGTAGACGTATTTGCATCCAATGGGTTTTATCCCATCCGCAAATCTACAAGTTCCCAAACAGAGTTAGATTTCATAGAATCCATCTCATTGTTCATAGCCTGTTTCCAAGATTTAGAATCAACATCATTTATTGCTTCATCATAGGTGACCGGATCATCCTCATGCTCATGAGCCTCGGCCTGGTATACCTCAGCATCATACATGAAGAAATTAGGCTTCGAAACCCTCCCACTATGATGAGGCACCCTAAATAGTTGATCGTCTATAGGTCTTTCACCGGAACTCGGACTTGCATCCAAGACCGAAACCTGTGGAGCAGTTCTTTCACCTGATAACTCCTCTAGCACCACTTTGCTTCGAGGCTTAAAGTCATTCATGTGACTTTCCTCTAAGAATGTCGCATGGGTTAAAACAATGACTTTTTGTTCCTTCAGGTTATAGAACAGACCTCCCTTAGTTCCCTTTGGATACCCTACAAACATGCATAATTCTGATTTTGATTCCAACTTCTTCGCATCCCCATCCAGTACATGTGCCGGGCAGCCCTATATTCTCATATGTCCAACGGAGAGCTTCCTGCCACTCCACAATTAATACGGAGTTCTGGGAATTGACTTACTTGAAACCTGGTTCAGAATATAACACGCTGTTTATCAAGCATATCCCCAAAATGATAGCGGCAGTGTTGAATAACTCATCATGGACTGTATCATATCCAACAAGGTCCTGTTTCTACTTTCGGCTACACCATTCTATTGTGGAGTACCAGGTGCAGTCAATTGGGATAATATCCCATTCTCTACAAGATGTCCTAGAAATTCATCCGAGAGGTATTCGCCACCTCGATCAGATCGAAGTGTCTTTATGGATTTATCCAATTGCTTTTCCACTTCTGCACGATACTCTTTGAACTTGTCAAAGGTTTCGCTCTTGCAATGCATCAGATACACATATCCATACCTCGAGTAATCTCTATAAAGGAGACATAATACTCAAACCCTCCTCGTGCTGCGACGTTCATGGGGCCACATATGTCAGTGTGCACAATTTCTAAGAGCTCCTGAGCCCTTGTACCCTTAGCTCTAAAAGACCTCTTAGTCATCTTACCGTCAAAGCAAGGCTCACATTGAGGAAGACATACCTCCTCCAGAGATTTTAGAGGACCGTCTTTCACCAACCTTTGAATCCTATCATGATTAATATGACCAAGTCTTAAATGCCAAAGATATGCCTTGTTAGAGTGAGAAACTTTCAACCTTTTAGAGTTATCTATTAATTCGGTGTCAAGCAGTGAGTACATCTTTGGTTTGATCAAATATAGGTTTCCATCCATCCATCCAGAATAGATAAAAGACTTATTTCTAGGAATATCAACTCTTTTACTAAAAGAAACTGAATAAGAATCTTTTATTAAACAAGCTACCAATATCAGGTTCCTCCTAAAATTAGGAACATAAAAACAGTCTTTCAATAAAATAAACCTAAATTCATCCAAGTAAAGATAAATATCTCCCACTGCCTCAGCCTCTACCAAACTGCCATCTGCAGTCTGCAACGAGAGGCTCCTATCATGTAGACTTTTGGTTTCCACGAACCCCTACATAGAAACACAAACATGATTAGTGGTACCTAAATCAATGACCCAAGTGTCTTTCGATTCTAACACCAAACACGCTTCCAAATAGTAAAGTTCCTTACCTTCCTTGCCCTTGGTGGCTAGGAATTCCCGGCAAGCCTTCTTGAAGTGACCTACCTTCCCACAGTGAAAGCATTTGGGCTTTTTAGGGTCCCTGTGCTTCTTGTTGTTCTTCTTCTTCTTCCCATCCGAGACTGGAGGATTAGAAGAACTGGAAGCCGCTTGCTTCTGATTTGACCTCTTCCTCTTTCGTGAGGGTTTGGAAGATTCCACCAAATTGGCCTCTCCTTTGGGTTAGACCGCATCCCCATCCCTGATCATCTGCTCATAAGCTCGGAGTTGCTTCATGAGCTCGGTTAGTCCTAACTCCCTTGTCGCTAGATTGTATGCGGCCTTAAACCCCACAAAATCTTTAGACAGAGTTTTGAACACCATCTCGATCTAGGTGTTGTAGTCTAACTTAGCACCATTCTCGGCAGCCTCAACGAAGAATTCCATTAGAGTGATCATATGGTCCTTCACGGGAGTACCCACCTTTTGCTTAGAGTTCATAATGCTGGTTATAGCGGACTGTCGAGCCAATTTTTCTTGACCTCCGAACATGTCCTCCAGATTTCCATGATCTCTCCAGCAACTTGATAAGTCTCATGCTGTTTTTGTAAAGCACTCATCATGCTAGCCAGAATTTAGCATCGAGCTATCTCATTAGATTCTCTCCAACGAGTATAGGCAACTGGGACCTCCTCAAGCGGTGTGCCACGTTTGGGCCCTGGTTCGTCCAGTACAAACTTGTGTCTCTCGTAGCTAAGAACTATCAACAGATTTCTTTTCCAATCTTTATAATTATCACCATTCAATTTATTCTCAATAAGTATTGAAATGCGGGGTGTCGGTGACATTTTGAACTGAAATAAAATTATACTAGACATCATTATAAAGCCCAAGCAAATATACAGATAATTTAGTAAATAAAACATACAAGTATGTTTCTACATGAAACTTGAAAAACATGTAGCATTGCAACGGTAATTCTCAGCACCTATTGCCCCAAGCCACCAAGGGGTGGTCATTAAACAAACAGCTGGAACATGGACCCCGTCCAATTAATATATGTTGCCTTAAATCCTCCAAAGTTAAGACATATATTAATAACCGCTTATTTTGGCCATCGGTTCAGTTAATAGAGCTTCTAGGGAAGGTTAATAACTAAACGAGTCTTGAATGTATAACCATTGTTTATGTAGCCCGATCCACGTCCTACCAAGCCATCGAGGGGTGGTCATGAATAGGATCGTACCCGAACATGTTTTCCACATAGGAGATCCAATCTAGCATACTGGTGGCGGTAAACACCTACCGAGGGGTGTGGTCAGGGCAGAACTGAAGTGAGGTATTACCATGCTTTCACATATGGATCAACAATGGAGGCCGTGGGTTTTGTTTGAAACCCTCTCCCACTCAATATTTTGAAAAACATGCAAGTTTTGATAAATATGTATGATCAATATAGTATGAGCGGCACTCACCTATCCTATATGACATGTTATCAAATATGCATATAAACATCCATCAATACATATTTATACATCCATGAAATATCATAGAAAAAATAATTGATTGAATAACCAAGCCATGGTTCCATCCTACAACAAAGAAAATAAAGATTACAAAAAATTCCATCCAAAGCATTCTTTGGGTCTTGAATTTTGTTCCGTCTTCTTGTATCCATCTTTATGTAGTCTCTCCATTTATTTCTCATCCCAAGAATTATTTAAAATTTAAATTCCAAAAATTTAAATTTCAAATTCAAATTCCAAATTCGAATTTCAAATTTAAATTCCAAATTCAAATTTTAAACAATTTTAAACATCATGTGTAATAATATGTAATTTCAAAATTTCAAATTTTCAATTACATATTTTTAAACATAATTTAATATTAAATCTCAAATTTAAAAATCAAAATTTTTGATTTTTGAACTGGCACCCCACCGCCCCAGAGGTCAGCAGCTGCCAGCACCCGGGGGGCTGGCAGCCCATGACCCCCCTATGTACAGCCCTGTCGAGCTGCAGGCCAGCCCCAGGCTGCATGCTTAGGCTAGGAGTAGCAGCGGGCATGTAGCGCCTGCAGCCACAGGCTGCACGCCCAGGCTACGGCCAGCCTTAGGAGGGCCACAGCCACCCTCAGCTGCAGGCCAAGCCTGTTGCTGTGGGTGGTCATGGCCTGTACAAGGGCTGCCGCAGCCCATCCTGCCCGAGGGCAGGGGCTGCAGGCCCACCAAGGCCCAATGGGCTATCCCGAGGGGTCGTGTTTCGATTTTCGTGCCATATTCCAATTTACCCATTATGATCTCCAAAATTAATTTGAATCCCAATTAAATTAAAATTTTCCACATAATCAAAATTTCAACCTTTAAATCAAATTTAACTTTTTGGGAAAAATAAATTACGGTCTTCAAATTTCAATCTCCTCCAAGAATAATTACATAAAATTTCCTAAACCGTTTCCGATGTACAAAAAATTGTAATCATAATAATTCTAAGAGACAAAATTAAAATTCATGGGAAAATTACAGTGTTAATAAACTGCTCCCATGATTACATAAAAAATCCTACACACAATTTTTCTAAAATTCTAAGGAACCATAACCGGCAAAAAAACAAGCATGCTTATAATAATTCAGAAAATTAAAATAACTGTATACTACATACATAATCTATGATAACAACATAAAAGAATCCTAGAATGCCACTCTCTAAATATCGAATCCATACATAAATAAAAAGACTAATTAATTGTCTAATTTATGTACATGGCATAATCATGAGATGTCTCTGATACCAATTGTAGGAAATAAATCGGTAAAAATGTATCAGAGTGGTGCAGCAGAACAATAAAATTCTTTTTAAGATCGTTAAATATCTCATGATGCCATATACAATAAACCAACAACAATTTAAACTCATACCTCAAGGATGCCAATCTACAGGAGGAGAATGACCGGCAGTCTTCAACCAACTAGCTTTCTCTACTATTCTCTAATTCCGAATGGCTGAGTGTTTGGGCACTCTGAACCTTAATCAGTATGCTAGCACTGCTAGTCTTCTTCCGACCACCCAGATCTCTAAAGAACTTATTGTCATAGTGAGTTGTGCAACAATAAGCCTGCTCACTTGAGAGCTTGTGGTCTAAGAGAAATGGAGTGGCAGGACCTCTATTTATAGACTTGCATGAGGTGATCCTCTGAATTCGAATTGGATTAAGAGAAGATATTCTCTCTTTTCCACAACCAAAAAATCCAAATTTTCTAAGGGGAAAATCCCAACTAAAAATTCGGCCACTTTAGGATTATCCAATTCAAATCTAAATAAGATTTTAACTTGAATTTTATCTCCCAATTATCCACTAGAAAAATCCAAAAATTCACTAGGATAAATCCATAAAATTTTCGGCCATAAAGCGATGGAAAGAATCAAAATTCAACTAGGATTTTCAATCTTGAATCTTATCTCATCCTTATCCAAAATAACCGAAAATCTCCTAGGGTGTCTTCCTCAAAATTTCGACCATAATCAGGGAGGAGAGAATCCAAATTCAACTAGGATTGAAACTTGAATTTTTCCTTGAACCTTATCCACAAAAAATCCAAAAATTCCATGAGGATAATGTGACGACCAGAGAATTCTAACAGTGTAACTTAGTTTAATCCAGGATTTTCTATGAGTTCTGTAAGTAAGAATGTAAAGAAATACTATGTTTGTAATTAGACAAATTATAGTATTGATAGTAATAAATAGATGTTTTGGAGGAATTAAAATCTCCAAAAATAAGTAGAGAATAAAGTATATGAGTAAGAAAGTGATTTCAGGCCAAAACGCTCAAAACGGAGTAGTTTCGGTATCTAAACAGTGTAAAGATAAGAATATGGCAAGTCAAAGTAAGAGCACAGTAAGAAAAGTAATTTCAGGTTTTTAAGAGTTTTAAGACAGTATTAGAATAATTTGACAGTACGGATGGCTAGACAAGTCCTCCGGTATGTCACCCCAGAAATTTCATCATTTTCGGTAAAATGATGAAGCATTTTGGGGCCAAAGAAACCAAGAGATTACCCTAGGTAAAACCTAAGGTTACTAAAGGATGAAAAACTTCGTCATTGATTTATAGCCCAACGATAGTAGAATAAGGTAAACCGATCGCACAGAAGGCGTCAGAAACCCGCCTACGCGATTTCGGTAAAGTTTGGTTCTGTTTGACTTTTGGTCAAACTTTGACCTATGGATTAATTAGATGACATCATGGATGATGTTATAATTAGGAATAAGAAATTAGAAGAAAAAGGGTGGTAGGTAGGATGAATGGCTAAGATTAAAGGTATGTAAGATCAAGGGCTTAGATTAAGCCAAAAATGCAAATTTGATTTTTTAAAAAATTCTATGGATAAGGGCTGAAGTAGGCCGGTTTTACAGCTGGAAAAACAGCCAAAATAATTATATTTTGACCCCAAAAAGTTTGCAAATCAACCCTTAAAAAGTTGCTAAAAAGTCCCTAAAGAAAATTACTAAAAAGCCCCCCTTTTTGGCCTCCCTTTATAAAAACGCTTTTGGCTTCACGAAATCAGAATTTTTTTTCTAAAATAACAGCCCCTTTGCTACCCTTTGAAGCCATGACTCTTCCCCTCCATCGAGCTTGAGTTTCTTCAAAGTTTGGTGTCAAAATCTTAATCAAAGTTCTTCCTAAGCAAGTGTTGAGTAACATAGCAAGGTAAGCTTGAAATTTCAAGCGTTTGTTTGGTATTTTGAAGCAAAAATCCGTGGCTATGTTGAGTAGGAAAGAATGAGAAAGTTTAGTTCAAACCTTGTTGTTTAAGGTTAATTAGTTTGCATGATAGTTAAATGGTAATTTAGAAGCTTGAAACAAGAATTTTTCATGTTAGTTTTGTGAGGAACCCGTGGCTAAGTGTATGGGTTCAAAGAATTTCAAGTTTGGTTTAATTAAATTGTTGTTTTAAAGTGTGTTTTGATATGTAAAACAACTAGAAAGAAAATTTGAAAACTTAAAACCAAAGTGGGATTTGGTTTGTTACAAGAAAAACCGTGTATGTTACTAGGGTTTGGAAAGAATTTTGAGTTGGTTTTGGTTGATTTAAACATGTGTTTTTGTGACGCCCCGTGCCCTCAGCGGCCCGGACCATCACTATAAACTCTATTACTTGCTTCTTTAGCTTTTACTTATACTTCTTCTTTAAAACCGATACTTAAACTTACTGAATTTAATACCATAAATTTAGAGGAAATTTTTTTTTTTATACACGTACGTATTTACTATTCACATACGCATACTATTAAAATGCAGAATTTGAAAAACATAAGGATTTCAATTATACATACACAATTATATACTTGTTTATCTGATTACTATTCACCAGATACTATTTAAATATACTACTCGTACATATACTGTTTACTGTATCAAAATACCGTTTAACCTTTACTATTCAAAATACTATTTAACTATCACCATTCAAAATATTATTTACTCATACTGTGCGGAAGAATACTCGCGGTGTATCCATAACCTCATCCTCACATCCACCTCCGCCACCATCATCGTCCCTTGATGTTTACGCTATAGGATGCTTACCTACAGCATGAACACACTCCGTGAGCTTTACGCCCAGTAAGTACAACATGTTAACCGCAAAACATGTTTAAAACATAGCACATACGTAAAATCATAGGCATGACATATATCACTTAATAAATCACATACCATATAAGTATATCACATATCAACTCACATATCATGTCATCACATAACATGTCATAACAGTGAATATAAAACTTCACATACTTTATGCATGACAGAAGCATCATGTACTGTATGCACTCTACTGAAAAAGAAAGCATAGCGAACTATAACTAATGCATGATCTGGTCATGTTCATTTATGCTTCAAACTTTTCTTTTTCTCTTCTTTTCTATTTAGGGCCCATGTGTCAGTACCGTGTGCGCGTAGACCAACGGTAACGCCCCAGGTCAACTAATGCCGAAGAGCCATCAACTGATGCTCAACTTTTGGCCTTAACTTTCTTTAACTGGAAACCCCTTCGACTGAAGGAGCCGGTACGACACACCTATTTATTTCCATCTTGTTTAACTGTTCTAGCCATACGCTTCTCTAAGCTGTCCCCAATCCTACGCGGTAGGGATCTATGGCTTCTATCTTGTTCTTTCATCAATCTACTCGATTGTGAAACTATATGCTCTTATGTATGCTGTGCAGCATCGTGTGCAAGATACATACTTAAAATACTGGAAAAGCATCATTTTAAATTCATTTTATCCATGGTGTAGGTGGAGTTGTACTTACCTGTCATCAGACAGTTTATACTCTCGCCTTCGTCACAATACAGGTACCTCCCTGTAATCATAATACATTTCATTAACATTCACTCTTAGGTCACCGTGGTCATTAGTGACTAATAAAAATTCTCGTTATGTGGTACCGATCCTTATCGGTACTAATTGCCCTCTTCTTAAGAATTTGATTTTCTAATCATGGTTAATTAATTTATTTGCTCAATAAATTAATTAACGTCGCTCTTAGGTCACTCTATCGATAGGAACTAATAAACTTATCGTTGTGTGGTACCGATGCCTATCGGTACCCAACTGCTCTACTTTGGGAAATTTGATATCTAATTTTTAATCGTGCTTGATTAATTTGTCTACTTGACAAATTAATCACTGTCTCTCACTATCCCATTCCGACTTGGTCCTTGACTGGCTAACCGACCAGTCAACTGACTGAATACCTCTCGTATGACCATTTAGCCTGTCGGGTTACCGTTACCGATGTAATCGCCCCAAATTTTATACTTAGATCACACCCGTCCCTTGAGTGGCACTATTCTGATCTAGGGGTCGTTTTCTTACATTTCGAGATTTCTAATTGGGCGGTTCACTAATCCTGTAAACGTCCGTCCTACTTTCCCGGACCTAGGTCATCGAGGGGGCTCGGGTTTCCATCTCGATCACATTTTCACCTCTCGTTTCCTAAAATACCCCTTTGTGCCGTTTTAGAAATTTTGGCAGTATTTCCGCTTAATTTTTGGGTTTCCGGCGTTTAGGAAACGCCTCAAAACCATCTAACCTATTCTAACCTGCCACGTACTAAACCAGAGGCCTAATTTTTACGTAAAAGCTCCGGCTTTTACGTAAAAATATTCACATTTCTTCACATTCTCTTTTTCGACATTTCATCCCTTTTTCTTACAATTCCTCAAGTCAGTAAACCATAATCAATACATAATTATTTCCAATAATAAATTGAGGAATCAATACATCAAAACTACTACCAAAATCGTTCCCGTCGGCGGTCGGACGAACCGTTCGGTCTCGACCGTGAAATCTTTGAATCGTCGTTCTTCACTTTTGAAACTCCGGTTTGCAAATCCGATGCCACGGATGTGTCCGGAACGTCGAAAATAGGCCAACGGGCCATTCTTCAATTTTCGGTCTCCGGGTCACCGTTGACCGACGTTGACCGCCGTTGGACGCCGTTGACCGGCGTTGATCACGGTGGCGATGGGAGTGGCGACCACCATCTTGAAGAGCTCGACGAGAGGAACCCATTGGTGGTGTCAATTTCACCAATCGAGGCTCCTATCACCGAAAATCGACCCTCGAAATGTCGGCGACGGCGGTGGTGTTAGATATTCATTTTCCGGCGTTATTGCCCAAAATTGATTTGGGGCTTTTGATCTACGTGTTGTTCTGAGCATTTTGACACTGACCTTGCAACTCAACTCCGCCGGAATAGCGAGATCCGACGGCGGCGATGGCAACGGCGAACCTTGGGCGGCGTGATCCGGCGGCTGTTGACGTGAAATGAAGCCTGGGTTTTGTTCTACTCTTCACCACGAATCCATTGGGACCGGAATCGTGGCATTTGGACGTTGGACGGCGGAGATACGGCGGTTTGAAAAATTCGGCCACTGGCGGCTATGGGCGGCGCGTGCAGCGTGCTCCGGCGTCGGTTCGGTCGACTCGGCCCACCGTTGGAATCAGCTCGTTGAGAGCTTTCCAATGGTGCCGGCGGTGTCGAAAACGGAGGTCGGATTCGACTGATGGTTACTGTTCATCCTCGGTGGTGTTGGGGGAGGAAATGGGATTTGGAAAATTTATGGGGGCTATTTTTCAATAGTCCCAAAAATTTCGTCCTTTTATACTAATTTTTTGAAAAATTTTAAGATAGGCTATACTGACTAATTTGGGCGTGCTGAACCCAAATATATCAGTTTTATCTTCATCCGAGGTCGTCTCGACCAGTTTCCCGATACTGCATGGTTCCCGGTCAAAAATTACTTTTTGTGCTCAACTGGCTAATTTGAGCATTCTGATTCCAAATATATCAGTTTTATATCAAGAAAAGGTCATCTTGACCAATTTCTTGATACTGTGGTTAGGCCTACACTGTGTTGACACTGTGCACGCATAACGAGGCATTTTCGCGTGAAATTTCAAACACAGTCTCTCTTGACTAATTTGGACGTGCTGATCTCAAATTTATCAGTTTTACGTCCATCTGAGGTCTTCTAGACCAGTTTTCGGGATCTGTATGACCCCATCTCGAAAAACGTGTCAGGTGCCCGATTAACTAATTTGGGCGTCCTGAGTCTAAATATATCAGTTTCGGGGCGAGAAAAGGTCGTCTTGACCCTCATCCCGATACTGCGTATCTTTTAAACAAAATCTACATTTTACGCTCAATTGACCAGATTGAGCCTGCTGACTATTAATATATCAGTTTTATGCCAGATTAAGGCCGTCTTGGCCACTAACCTAACACTGCGTTTCTCACTATTCACTGTTCACTATCTGACTGACTAATCTGAGCGTTCTGACTTTGATTTTGTCAGTCTATGGGCGAGAAGAGGTCATCTAGACCACTTTTCTCAATACTGTACATCTATTAGGGCAATTATCACTGCTGCGCTCAGATGACCAGTCTGAGCGTACTGATGACTAGCTCATCAGTTCTGTATCATGAAATGGTCGTCTAGACCGGTTTCTTGATATTGCATGTCTCAACGCATACTCACATAATAGGGTGGACCGATTTCACTGTCGGTTGCCCATTTCACTGCACGAAATAGTAATTACACGTTACTATTCCCATTTAATTCATTTAACTGAAAAGCGCACTGTGTTTATTAACTTAATTACATCATTACATAGTAATTAAGTTTCATAATTCATGAGAGCCATTACAGTGGCTCTCGGCTCATTACACAGCCTTCTACACGGACTCTTACACGGGTGTGTACAAGTTGAAACTACTCAACACGGCCATGTCTTTGAAACACATTCATCTATCTGAGTGGTACACAGCCTCTTACACGGCCGTGTGCTTGACCGTGTTACACTACATGGCCATGTACACTCACACGGCTACTAATAGATACACAGTCCGAATGGCATACGGTCACTCACACGGCCGTATACCTGACTGTGTTACTTAAATTTGCACTAAAAGGCATTAAATTATGTCCATTTTATTCCTTAATGACTTATTACATGGTAAGTAGGTGTCATGAAAATGGCGGTCATTACAACCTACCCCCCTTACAAAATTTTCGTCCTCGAAAATTAGAATAATTCCAGGAAGTCTCTTCTCATGTCTTCTTCCCATTCTCATGTGGCTTCCTCAACACTATAATTCTGTCACAACACTTTTACTAGCGGTATACTTCATTCGTAAGTACTCTCTCCTTTCAAACTAGGATCCGCACGGGTCTCTCCTCGTACGTCGGATCAGCGTATACTACATATATTCAAGATTCTAGTTCAGTGGGAGTGACATACACTTCCCTTATACGATCCCAATAAGTACATTATGCTACAACTGACGGGGGAGAGCTACTGTTTCCCTCTATATTTTTTCATAATTAACATTCCCACAGAAGGGTTACTACTATTGGAAGGATAATCCTGATTCAGTATCAGGCATCTCCTCATCGTCACTATCGCTGAGTGAGTACTCTTCTTGGTTCTCCTCTTCTTCTCAGCTGAAACTGACCTCGTCATCGCTGGCTATGATGACTTGGGGTTCGTACATCCCCATCTATTCGTCATTACTAAAGCGGTTGGGGATCTCCTCTTCCTCATCGTCGGGATGGGCGTCGGAAAGAGTCTCGTTATCTTCCTCTTTCATGGGGTGTTCGGGAGACATACGGGCTGGTTCGGGGTTCTCCATCGGCTCCCTATTGCCCTCGTGTACTTCTGGCTGGTGCTCGGCCGTGAACTCTTCATCGGCCAGTTGGGGTGCTGGTTCTACCGGGTCACCCTCCATAATGGTGGCTGCTATAATGCCTTGGGCTTGTGTAGGGTTCCCGGGGTTGAGCACTTTTCTCTCAGCATTCACTATCTCCTTGATAGGGCTTGCTAGTCCTGCTTGATCGCTCTTCTAATTTTGTTTGGCAAGGTCTCTTTCTCTCTTTTGGTCTTCTTCTGCCTTGATCCACTTTTGTCTCGGCATGTATTGTAGAAGTCCATATCGGTTCCTTGTAGCGGACAGCATATGTTAGAACTGTATCACCGGACATCAGCTGCAGTCTTTTAGTCCGATGAACAAATTCTCGTATATCCATAACTCTAGGGAACTTAGGCGGTTTCACTCCCCGCTTGCCCATAGAGAAAAACTGGGGCTGATGCTGGACTGCTCTCAGAGATTAGCTCGATCGTGGTATGGCGAAACTCGACGCAGTTAAGAGCTCATCCTGGTCCTAAAGATCCCGATACACACGAGAGTATCTTCCTGAGAGATATCAACAGCCAACAGGACTCAGTTATCCTGATCAATGGCGTACAATCGGGGAATCACTTTGATAACGTGAAACCAGTCCTGACATTCTCATGGAGTGCAGGAGTACTGTTTGCCATTCGAAACTTAGTGGACAACTAGCCTTGAAGATCGGTACAACTCGGGCAGCAATCCATGTTCTTTCTCTGAGCAGTTCTCTAGCATTGCACGGTCGTGATTTTTTGTATAATGATCTCAGCATCTTTTCATCTTATCCTCGCCATCATAGATTTCATCGTTTCATTACTATAAAATGTTATCTTCAATAGATAAACATTTACTGACTAAAAAAATAAAACTAACTTACTCGGACAGATGAGGCAGGCATGCGGCGATGTGAGGTAGGATGGCAGGAAACCGCTCTGATACCGACTGTGACGCCCCGTGCCCTCAGCGGCCCGGACCGTCACTATAAACTCTATTACTTGCTTCTTTAGCTTTTACTTATACTTCTTCTTTAAAACCGATACTTAAACTTGCTGAGTTTAATACCATAAATTTAGAGGAAATTTTTTTTTTTTATACACGTACGTATTTACTATTCACATACGCATACTATTAAAATGCAGAATTTGAAAAACATAAGGATTTCAATTATACATACACAATTATATACTTGTTTATCTGATTACTATTCACCAGATACTATTTAAATATACTACTCATATATATACTGTTTACTGTTCCAAAATACCGTTTAACCTTTACCATTCAAAATACTATTTAACTGTCACCATTCAAAATATTATTTACTCATACTGTGCGGAAGAATACTCGCGGTGTATCAATAACCTCATCCTCACATCCACCTCCGCCACCATCATCGTCCCTTGATGTTTACGCTATAGGATGCTTACCTACAGCATGAACACACTCCGTGAGCTTTACGCCCAGCAAGTACAACATGTTAACCGCAAAACATGTTTAAAACATATCACATACGTAAAATAATAGGCATGACATATATCACTTAATAAATCACATACCATATAAGTATATCACATATCAACTCACATATCATGTCATCACATAACATGTCATAACAGTGAATATAAAACTTCACATACTTTATGCATGACAGAAGCATCGTGTACTGTATGCACTCTACTGAAAAAGAAAGCATAGCGAACTATAACTAATGCATGATCCGGTTATGTTCATTTATGCTTCAAACTTTTCTTTTTCTCTTCTTGTCTATTTAGGGCCCATGTGTCAGTACCGTGTGTGCGCAGACCAACGGTAACGCCCGAGGTCAACTAACGCCGAAGAGCCATCAACTGATGCTCAACTTTTGGCCTTAACTTTCTTTAACTGGAAACCCCTTCGACTGAAGGAGCCGGTACGACACACCTATTTATTTCAATCTTGTTTAACTGTTCTAGCCATATGCTTCTCTAAGCTATCCCAAATCCTACGCGGTAGGGATCTATGGCTTCTATCTTGTTCTTTCATCAATCTACTCGATTGTGAAACTATATGCTCTTATGTATGCTGTGCAGCATCGTGTGCAAGATACATACTTAAAATACTGGAAAAGCATCATTTTAAATTCATTTTATCCATGGTGTAGGCGGAGTTGTACTTACCTGTCATCAGACAGTTTATACTCTCGCCTTCGTCACAATACAGGTACCTCCCTGTAATCATAATACATTTCGTTAACATTCACTCTTAGGTCACCGTGGTCATTAGTGACTAATAAAAATTCTCGTTATGTGGTACCGATCCTTATCGGTACTAATTGCCCTCTTCTTAAGAATTTGATTTTCTAATCATGGTTAATTAATTTATTTGCTCAACAAATTAATTAACGTCGCTCTTAGGTCACTCTATCGATAGGAACTAATAAACTTATCGTTGTGTGGTACCGATGCCTATCGGTACCCAACTGCTTTACTTTGGGAAATTTGATATCTAATTTTTAATCGTGCTTGATTAATTTGTCTACTTGACAAATTAATCACTGTCTCTCACTATCCCATTCCGACTTGGTCCTTGACTGGCTAACCGACTAGTCAACTGACTGAATACCTCCCGTATGACCATTTAGCCTGTCGGGTTACCGTTACCGATGTAATCGCCCCAAATTTTATACTTAGATCACACCCGTCCCTCGGGTGGCACTATTCTGATCTAGGGGTCGTTTTCTTACATTTCAAGATTTCTAATTGGGCGGTTCACTAATCCTGTAAACGTCCGTCCTTCTTTCCTGGACCTAGGTCATCGAGGGGGCTCGGGTTTCCATCCCGATCACATTTTCACCTCTCGTTTCCTAAAATACCCCTTTGTGCCGTTTTAGAAATTTTGGGAGCATTTCCGCTTAATTTTTGGGTTTCCGGCGTTTAGGAAACGCCTCAAAACCATCTAACCTATTCTAACCTGCCACGTACTAAACCAGAGGCCTAATTTTTACGTAAAAGCTCCGGCTTTTACGTAAAAATATTCACATTTCTTCACATTCTCTTTTTCGACATTTCATCCCTTTTTCTTACAATTCCTCAAGTCAGTAAACCATAATTAATACATAATTATTTCCAATAATAAATTGAGGAATCAATAGATCAAAACTACTACCAAAATCGTTCCCGTCGGCGGTCGGACTAACCGTTCGGTCTCGACCGTGAAATCTTTGAATCGTCGTTCTTCATTTTTGAAACTCCGGTTTGCAAATCCGATGCCACGGATGTGTCCGGAACGTCGAAAATAGGCCAACGGGCCATTCTTCAATTTTCGGTCTCCGGGTCGCCGTTGACCGACGTTGACCGTCGTTGACCGCCGTTGACCGGCGTTGATCACGGTGGCGATGGGAGTGGCGACCACCATCTTGAAGAGCTCGACGAGAGGAACCCATTGGTGGTGTCAATTTCACAAATCGAGGCTCCTATCACCGGAAATCGGCCCTCGAAATGTCGGCCACGGCGGTGGTGTTAGATATTCATTTTCCGGCGTTATTGCCCAAAATTGATTTGGGGCTTTTGATCTACGTGTTGTTCTGAGCATTTTGACACTGACCTTGCAACTCAACTACGCCGGAATAGCGAGATCCGACGGCGGCGATGGCGACGGTGAACCTTGGGCGGCGCGATCCGGCGGCTGTTGACGTGAAATGAAGCCTGGGTTTTGTTCTACTCTTCACCACGAATCCATTGGGACCGGAATCGTGGCATTTGGACGTCGGACGGCGGAGATACGGCGGTTTGAAAAATTCGGCCACCGGTGGCTTTGGGCGGCGTGTGCAGCGTGCTCCGGCGTCGGTTCGGTCGACTCGGCCCACCGTTGGAATCAGCTCGTCGAGAGCTTTCCAATGGTGCCGGCGGTGTCGAAAACGGAGGTCGGATTCGACTGATGGTTACTGTTCATCCTCGGTGGTGTTGGGGGAGGAAATGGGATTTGGAAAATTTATGGGGGCTATTTTTCAATAGTCCCAAAAATTTCGTCCTTTTATACTAATTTTTTGAAAAATTTTAAGATAGGCTATACTGACTAATTTGGGCGTGCTGAACCCAAATATATCAGTTTTATCTTCATCCGAGGTCGTCTCGACCAGTTTCCCGATACTGCATGGTTCCCGGTCAAAAATTACTTTTTGTGCTCAAATGGCTAATTTGAGCATTCTGATTCCAAATATATCAGTTTTATATCAAGAAAAGGTCATCTTGACCAATTTCTTGATACTGTGGTTAGGCCTACACTGTGTTGACACTGTGCACGCATAACGAGGCGTTTTCGCGTGAAATTTCAAACACAGTCTCTCTTGACTAATTTGGACGTGCTGATTTCAAATTTATCAGTTTTACGTCCATCTGAGGTCTTCTAGACCAGTTTTCGGGATCTGCATGACCCCATCTCGAAAAACGTGTCAGGTGCCCGATTAACTAATTTGGGCGTCTTGAGTCTAAATATATCAGTTTCGGGGCGAGAAAAGGTCGTCTTGACTCTCATCCCGATACTGCGTATCTTTTAAACAAAATCTACATTTTACGCTCAATTGACCAGATTGAGCCTGCTGACTATTAATATATCAGTTTTATGCCAGATTAAGGCCGTCTTGGCCACTAACCTAACACTGCGTTTCTCACTATTCACTGTTCACTATCTGACTGACTAATCTGAGCGTTCTGACTTTGATTTTGTCAGTCTATGGGCGAGAAGAGGTCATCTAGACCACTTTTCTCAATACTGTACATCTATTAGGGCAATTATCACTGCTGCGCTCAGATGACCAGTCTGAGCGTACTGATGACTAGCTCATCAGTTCTGTATCATGAAATGGTCGTCTAGACCGGTTTCTTGATATTGCATGTCTCAACGCATACTCACATAATAGGGTGGACCGATTTCACTGTCGGTTGCCCATTTCACTGCACGAAATAGTAATTACACGTTACTATTCCCATTTAATTCATTTAACTGAAAAGCGCACTGTGTTTATTAACTTAATTACATCATTACATAGTAATTAAGTTTCATAATTCATGAGAGCCATTACAGTGGCTCTCGGCTCATTACACAGCCTTCTACACGGACTCTTACACGGGTGTGTACAAGTTGAAACTACTCAACACGGCCATGTCTTTGAAACACATTCATCTATCTGAGTGGTACACAGCCTCTTACACGGCCGTGTGCTTGACCGTGTTACACTACATGGCCATGTACACTCACACGGCTACTAACAGATACACAGTCCGAATGGCATACGGTCACTCACACGGCCGTATACCTGACTGTGTTACTTAAATTTGCACTAAAAGGCATTAAATTATGTCCATTTTATTCCTTAATGACTTATTACATGGTAAGTAGGTGTCATGAAAATGGCGGTCATTACAACCTACCCCCCTTACAAAATTTTCGTCCTCGAAAATTAGAATAATTCCAGGAAGTCTCTTCTCATGTCTTCTTCCCATTCTCATGTGGCTTCCTCAACACTATAATTCTGTCACAACACTTTTACTAGCGGTATACTTCATTCGTAAGTACTCTCTCCTTTCTAACTAGGATCCGCACGGGTCTCTCCTCGTACGTCGGATCAGCGTATACTACAACAGATTCTTGGCTAAGAACATGGGAGCTGTTTGGCACGTACTTCTTCAGCATAAAGACGCGAAAGATGTTGTGCACTGTAGCTAACTCGGGAGGAAGTGCTAGTCTATAAGCCACCTTCCCGACTTTCTCTATTATCTCAAGGGTCCTATGTACCTAGGACTGAGCTTTCTTTTATTTTCAATGCGCGTCACCCCTTTCATGGGTGCCGCCTTGAAAAAGACCGAGTCTCCTACTTGAAACTCGAGGGGTCTATGGCGCTTATCGTGGAAATTCTTCTGTCGACTATGCGATGTATCTAACGTTTCTCGTGTCAGCTTCACGTCTACCATGGTATTCTTGATGATGTTTGAGCTAACTGGTCGTTTCTCTCCAAACTCGTACTAATGAGCCAGAGATCTGCATTTCCTTCCACAATGTGTCTCGTACGGTGCCATTCCTATCTAGGAATGGTAGTTGCTGTTGTATGAGAACTCGCTCAATGGTAGCTTCTGATCTCAATTTCCTTTGAAGTCTAGGACGCAGGTCTCAACATGTCCTCTAACATCTATATGGTCCTCTCAGACCAACTGTCGGTCTAAGGATGAAATGCTATGCTAAACTCTCACTTGAACCGTAATGCAGCCTGAACACTTCACCAAAATCTGAAGGCAAAGCATCCACTACGATCTGAGACGATCGACTCTGGTACTCCGTGTCGTTTCACGAACTGTGCCGCATAGATTTCTACTAGTCGTTCCACCGAGTAGCTAACTTTCATTTCTAAAAATCTAACTGATTTCATCAGTCTGTCTACAATCACCCAGATTGCGTCATTATCGTTTGACGTCTTCGGTAATCCAATTACGAAATTCATCGTAATCTGGTCCCATTTCTACTCGGGTAGCTTAATTTCCTACGATTATCCTACTGGGCACTGGTGATCTGCCTTAACCTTCTGACACGTAAGGTATCTGGCAACGAACTCGACAATGTCATTCTTCATTCCAAATCACCAAAAGCTTTCCTTTAGGTACTTGTACATCTTATTTGCTACCGGATGTACGAAATATGACGTCTCGTAAGGTTCCAAAAGGATTCGCTTCTTGAGTTCTTCATCTTTTAGAACACACACTCTTTCTCTGTAGTAGAGTATGTCATCCTTAAGGATCTTAAACTCTGAACCCTTGTCCTCTATAGCTTCCTTTTTGGACTTGAGCAGGGACAAATCAAAATCTTGACCGATCTTGATCTCTTCTTGGAGCGTCCATTGGAGGGTCATGTCAGACAATCTCCCTATCAAAATCTTGATCTCGCTGTCGCATAACTCCTTTGTAGCGCTCTTGACAAGGCACTAATAGCCATAGGCATAGTAATATGCTTCTGACTCTACGCATTGACCACTTTATTGGCTTTCCCCGGATGGTATAGGATCTCACGGTCGAAATCCTTACCAACTCTAGCCATCTATGCTACCTCATGTTGAGCTCTTTCTGCGTGAAGATACATTTGAGACTCTAGTGGTCGATGTAAATCTCGCACGTGACTCCGTACAGGTAGTACCTCTATGCTTTTATCATAAAAACTATCGCTACTAGCTCCAGATCACGCGTTGGGTAGCTCTTCTCAAGGTTTTTGAGTTGTCGTGAAGCATACGCGACTACTCTACCACTCTGCATCAACACATTTTCCAACTTGGTTTTAGATGCGGCGCTTAAATCACAAAGCTTCCCTGACCAACATTTGAAATGCTCAGCATTGGAGTGCTTATGAGTCTTCATTTCAGCTCTTGAAAGCTTTCCTCACACTTGTCGATTCACTTATACCTCTTTCCCTTCTTGGTGAGCGCTGTGAGCGAAGCAGCTAACTTTGAGTAGCCTTCGACTAAGTGTAGGTAACATCCTGTTAGTTTAAAGAAACTGTGAATTCCCCTTACGTTCCTCTGAGCTGGCCACGCGCTAACTGCATCAGTTTTCATCGGGTCCACAGATACTCCTTCCTTGGGGACTACGTGGCCTAGGAAATGGACCTTCTCCAGCCAAAACTCGTACTTGGAGAACTTGGTGTATAACTGATGGTCCTGTTGCATGCGAAAAATGATAATTAAGTGCTCTTCGTGCTCTTCCTTCGTATTAGAGTGTATAAGTATGTCATCGATGAACACAATGACAAACTTATCCAAATAGTCCTTGAACATGTGGTTCATCCGGTTCATGAAAGTTGCTGGTGCGTCTGTTAATCTGAGCGACATGAACAGAAACTCGTAATGTCCGTACTGCGTTTGAAAGGCTGTTTTGGGTACATCTTCTTTCCTGATTCGTAGTTGATGGTACCCTGAACGTAGATCGATCTTCGAGACATTGCAGCGTCTCAGAGCTAATCAAATAGATCGTCAACTTGTGGCAACAGATGCTTGTTCTTAATCGTAATCCTGTTCAACTCTCTGTAGTCGATACATATTCTCAGTGGTCCATCTTTCTTCTTCACGAATGGTATGGGTGCTCTCCAGGGTGAATAGCTCTGTCGAATGAATCTCTTATCTATTTAGTCCTTTAGTTGGGCTTGGAGCTCCTTTAGCTCTACAGGGCCCATTCCGTAGGGGGCCTCAAAGATGGGGCTGATTCTAGTAGACGTTCAGTCTCGAACGAGATCCCGCGCTCTGGTTGGAGTCCTGCAAGATCTTCTGGAAATATCTCCATGAATTCCCTGACTATCGGTACGTTGTCAGGTCCTATCTATATTCCTTGAGTCTTATCTGCTACATATACTAGGAAGTCCGTGCATCCACTGGATAGCATCTCGCGAGCCTTCACTGCTGATATCATTGTCTTTGGTTGCTCTGGCGACAAACCCTTGTACATGAACTTTTCACATCCGATTGGTTCGAAAACAATTTTCCGCCTTCAACAGTTTATGACAACGTTGTGTCCTAAGCTTTTTTTTTTTGGCAAAATCTGATGATGCAACGAATGGGTGGCTCCAGAATCAAGTAGAACTAACGCATCAAAGTTGGCGATAAAAAGCAGGCCTGTCACCATTGTAGAAGTTACAACTTCAACGTCACTCCCCGTGTAAGCATAGATTCTCCCTTAGCTGTCTGAAGCTTTCAGTATACCTTGTGTGATTGAAGGGTCTTCGATCCTGGTCTGGTTGGTGTGAAGTTGATTATTCCCAGTGCGGGGTTGATTCTGTCGATTCTGCAGGTTGGAGTGGCAATTTTTTTTTTGGCATAGTGGCCTTCCTTGCCACAGATGAAACAACCACTTGCTCTCTGCTTGCATTCTCCTGGGTGCCTCTTTCCGCATCTCGCGCACGTCGGGTATTGGCTGTCATTCCTTCCTGGTCGTCTCTCTTCTGGGGAAATTCTTCTGTGAATCTTGATTGCCTTAATTCCCCTTTTCTCTTGTTGTTGTTATGGGAATGCCTACTATTCTAGTCTGTTTCCATGTTCTACCCTTTGTATTGTGACTCGGGGTCGTGCTTCTCCTGAGCCTGCTCGGCTTACATTTTCTCCTCCTTTCATGCTTTAAAATTCTACGCCTTTTGCTCCTTATCATGAACCGATCAGTACTCAGCTCAGATAGTCTTGCTGACACATTCTGCTAGTGTCGCTGGTCCATGGCTTCCGCTATAGACCTAAACTGTGATTTCCATTCTAAACATCTTCAGCATTCGTCTAACTCTCTCCTTTTGGTCGGTACCAAATCTGGACAAAGTTGAGCCAACTGCTCAAATTTCTTGACTGCCTCCATAACAGTCATACTACCTTGGTGCAGGTTGTCGAACTCGTCTTACTGCGCTACTTGTGCTTCCTCGTTAGGAGTACATCTCCTTGAATTCCTCAATGAAATCGCTCCAGCTCATCTCTCTAATGTTCCTCCTAATGGTTACTATCTTCCACCACTAACGCACCTCATTGTGCAGGGTGAAGGGTGCATACATCACTTTCTCTCTCTATCTATTAACCCTATAAAATCCAAGATTACTTGGATATCCGTTAGCCAATCATCAGCCTCTATAGGGTTGGTGATTCCTAAGAATTCTAACGCTTTCATGCGTCGGAATCTCTCATGCAATTCGCCTTCTCTAGGTATTGGCAAAAAAAAAAACAATTGCTGCTATGAGAGTAGCCATTACTATGGGTGCTAGTGCCTCCTGGGCTGGAGGAGCTGCTTGCTCCCTCAGAGTTTCTGGGCTTCTAGAGCCTCCTGTGCTGGCATCTCTACTGACTGTGGTGCCTGGGGTTGCTGGCCCAACTGTTCTCTAAGCTGGTTTAGCTCCAGCGGCTGGTTCTCCATCATCTCTCGCATGGCTGCAATCTGTGCTATCAACTCATCCTCTCGGGATGCTTGGTTTAACTAAGCTCTCTTTCTTGCCATGTTTTCCTATGTAACCCTACTGTACAACGGGAAAGGAAAAAAAAAATAAGTCTCTTAAATTCTGTACTTGGGACTCGTATCACATATCATTTTCTTTCTTACTTAACAATCTTATTTAAACATTATGGATATAAATATACACACTATATCCATCTTTCTTTCTCTCATACTGTGATGTTCAATACAATTGCCGCATTGTATTGGGACATCGTCTGAGTGCTAGGATTCATCCTGCACTTTCTGTCATATCATACTCACGCTTGTGGAAAAAATTTATATCTGGCCCCTAGGGCAAAGCTTTACTGCTTATCTCATAATATATTTCACATAATATATATACATATATTCAAGATTCTAGTTCAGTGGGAGTGACATACACTTCCCTTATACGATCCCAATAAGTACATTATGCTACAACTGACGGGGGAGAGCTACTGTTTCCCTCTATATTTTTTCATAACTAACATTCCCGCAGAAGGGTTACTACTATTGGAAGGATAATCCTGATTCAGTATCAGGCATCTCCTCATCGTCACTATCGCTGAGTGAGTACTCCTTTTGGTTCTCCTCTTCTTCTCAGCTGAAACTGACCTCGTCATCGCTGGCTATGATGACTTGGGGTTCGTACATCCCCATCTATTCATCATTACTAAAGCGGTTGGGGATCTCCTCTTCCTCATCGTCGGGATGGGCGTCGGAAAGAGTCTCGTTATCTTCCTCTTTCATGGGGTGTTCGGGAGACATACGGGCTGGTTCGGGGTTCTCCATCGGCTCCCTATTGCCCTCGTGTACTTCTGGCTGGTGCTCGGCCGTGAACTCTTCATCGGCCAGTTGGGGTGCTGGTTCTACCGGGTCACCCTCCATAATGGTGGCTGCTATAATGCCTTGGGCTTGTGTAGGGTTCCCGGGGTTGAGCACTTTTCTCTCAGCATTCACTATCTCCTTGATAGGGCTTGCTAGTCCTGCTTGATCGCTCTTCTAATTTTGTTTGGCAAGGTCTCTTTCTCTCTTTTGGTCTTCTTCTGCCTTGATCCACTTTTGTCTCGGCATGTATTGTAGAAGTCCATATCGGTTCCTTGTAGCGGACAGCATATGTTAGAACTGTATCACCGGACATCAGCTGCAGTCTTTTAGTCCGATGAACAAATTCTCGTATATCCATAACTCTAGGGAACTTAGGCGGTTTCACTCCCCGCTTGCCCATAGAGAAAAACTGGGGCTGATGCTGGACTGCTCTCAGAGATTAGCTCGATCGTGGTATGGCGAAACTCGACGCAGTTAAGAGCTCATCCTGGTCCTAAAGATCCGATACACACGAGAGTATCTTCCTGAGAGATATCAACAGCCAACAGGACTCAGTTATCCTGATCAATGGCGTACAATCGGGGAATCACTTTGATAACGTGAAACCAGTCCTGACATTCTCATGGAGTGCAGGAGTACTGTTTGCCATTCGAAACTTAGTGGACAACTAGCCTTGAAGATCGGTACAACTCGGGCAGCAATCCATGTTCTTTCTCTGAGCAGTTCTCTAGCATTGCACGGTCGTGATTTTTTGTATAATGATCTCAGCATCTTTTCATCTTATCCTCGCCATCATAGATTTCGTCGTTTCATTACTATAAAATGTTATTTTCAATAGATAAACATTTACTGACTAAAAAAATAAAACTAACTTACTTGGACAGATGAGGCAGGCATGCGGCGATGTGAGGTAGGATGGCAGGAAACCGCTCTGATACCAACTGTGACGCCCCGTGCCCTCAGTGGCCCGGACCGTCACTATAAACTCTATTACTTGCTTCTTTAGCTTTTACTTATACTTCTTCTTTAAAACCGATACTTAAACTTGCTGAGTTTAATACCATAAATTTAGAGGAAATTTTTTTTTTTTATACACGTACGTATTTACTATTCACATACGCATACTATTAAAATGCAGAATTTGAAAAACATAAGGATTTCAATTATACATACACAATTATATACTTGTTTATCTGATTACTATTCACCAGATACTATTTAAATATACTACTCATATATATACTGTTTACTGTTCCAAAATACCGTTTAACCTTTACTATTCAAAATACTATTTAACTGTCACCATTCAAAATATTATTTACTCATACTGTGCGGAAGAATACTCGCGGTGTATCCATAACCTCATCCTCACATCCACCTCCGCCACCATCATTGTCCCTTGATGTTTACGCTATAGGATGCTTACCTACAGCATGAACACACTCCGTGAGCTTTACGCCCAGTAAGTACAACATGTTAACCGCAAAACATGTTTAAAACATAGCACATACGTAAAATCATAGGCATGACATATATCACTTAATAAATCACATACCATATAAGTATATCACATATCAACTCACATATCATGTCATCACATAACATGTCATAACAGTGAATATAAAACTTCACATACTTTATGCATGACAGAAGCATCGTGTACTGTATGCACTCTACTGAAAAAGAAAGCATAGCGAACTATAACTAATGCATGATCCGGTTATGTTCATTTATGCTTCAAACTTTTCTTTTTCTCTTCTTGTCTATTTAGGGCCCATGTGTCAGTACCGTGTGCGCGCAGACCAACGGTAACGCCCGAGGTCAACTAATGCCGAAGAGCCATCAACTGATGCTCAACTTTTGGCCTTAACTTTCTTTAACTGGAAACCCCTTCGACTGAAGGAGCCGGTACGACACACCTATTTATTTCCATCTTGTTTAACTGTTCTAGCCATACGCTTCTCTAAGCTGTCCCCAATCCTACGCGGTAGGGATCTATGGCTTCTATCTTGTTCTTTCATCAATCTACTCGATTGTGAAACTATATGCTCTTATGTATGCTGTGCAGCATCGTGTGCAAGATACATACTTAAAATACTGGAAAAGCATCATTTTAAATTCATTTTATCCATGGTGTAGGCGGAGTTGTACTTACCTGTCATCAGACAGTTTATACTCTCGCCTTCGTCACAATACAGGTACCTCCCTGTAATCATAATACATTTCGTTAACATTCACTCTTAGGTCACCGTGGTCATTAGTGACTAATAAAAATTCTCGTTATGTGGTACCGATCCTTATCGGTACTAATTGCCCTCTTCTTAAGAATTTGATTTTCTAATCATGGTTAATTAATTTATTTGCTCAATAAATTAATTAACGTCGCTCTTAGGTCACTCTATCGATAGGAACTAATAAATTTATCATTGTGTGGTACCGATGCCTATCGGTACCCAACTGCTCTACTTTGGGAAATTTGATATCTAATTTTTAATCGTGCTTGATTAATTTGTCTACTTGACAAATTAATCACTGTCTCTCACTATCCCATTCCGACTTGGTCCTTGACTGGCTAACCGACCAGTCAACTGACTGAATACCTCCCGTATGACCATTTAGCCTGTCGGGTTACCGTTACCGATGTAATCGCCCCAAATTTTATACTTAGATCACACCCGTCCCTCGGGTGGCACTATTCTGATCTAGGGGTCGTTTTCTTACATTTCAAGATTTCTAATTGGGCGGTTCACTAATCCTGTAAACGTCCGTCCTTCTTTCCTGGACCTAGGTCATCGAGGGGGCTCGGGTTTCCATCCCGATCACATTTTCACCTTTCGTTTCCTAAAATACCCCTTTGTACCGTTTTAGAAATTTTGGCAGCATTTCCGCTTAATTTTTGGGTTTCCGGCGTTTAGGAAACGCCTCAAAACCATCTAACCTATTCTAACCTGCCACGTACTAAACCAGAGGCCTAATTTTTACGTAAAAGCTCCGGTTTTTACGTAAAAATATTCACATTTCTTCACATTCTCTTTTTCGACATTTCATCCCTTTTTCTTACAATTCCTCAAGTCAGTAAACCATAATTAATACATAATTATTTCCAATAATAAATTGAGGAATCAATAGATCAAAACTACTACCAAAATCGTTCCCGTCGGCGGTCGGACTAACCGTTCGGTCTCGACCGTGAAATCTTTGAATCGTCGTTCTTCATTTTTGAAACTCCGGTTTGCAAATCCGATGCCACGGATGTGTCCGGAACGTCGAAAATAGGCCAACGGGCCATTCTTCAATTTTCGGTCTCCGGGTCGCCGTTGACCGACGTTAACCGTCGTTGACCGCCGTTGACCGGCGTTGATCACGGTGGCGATGGGAGTGGCGACCACCATCTTGAAGAGCTCGACGAGAGGAACCCATTGGTGGTGTCAATTTCACAAATCGAGGCTCCTATCACCGGAAATCGGCCCTCGAAATGTCGGCGACGGCGGTGGTGTTAGATATTCATTTTCCGGCGTTATTGCCCAAAATTGATTTGGGGCTTTTGATCTACGTGTTGTTCTGAGCATTTTGACACTGGCCTTGCAACTCAACTCCGCCGGAATAGCGAGATCCGACGGCGGCGATGGCGACGGTGAACCTTGGGCGGCGCGATCCGGCGGCTGTTGACGTTAAATGAAGCCTGGGTTTTGTTCTACTCTTCACCACGAATCCATTGGGACCGGAATCGTGGCATTTGGACGTCGGACGGCGGAGATACGGCGGTTTGAAAAATTCGGCCACCGGCGGCGTGTGCAGCGTGCTCCGGCGTCGGTTCGGTCGACTCGGCCCACCGTTGGAATCAGCTCGTCGAGAGCTTTCCAATGGTGCCGGCGGTGTCGAAAACGGAGGTCGGATTCGACTGATGGTTACTGTTCATCCTCGGTGGTGTTGGGGGAGGAAATAGGATTTGGAAAATTTATGGGGGCTATTTTTCAATAGTCCCAAAAATTTCGTCCTTTTATACTAATTTTTTGAAAAATTTTAAGATAGGCTATACTGACTAATTTGGGCGTGCTGAACCCAAATATATCAGTTTTATCTTCATCCGAGGTCGTCTCGACCAGTTTCCCGATACTGCATGGTTCCCGGTCAAAAATTACTTTTTGTGCTCAAATGGCTAATTTGAGCATTCTGATTCAAAATATATCAGTTTTATATCAAGAAAAGGTCATCTTGACCAATTTCTTGATACTGTGGTTAGGCCTACACTGTGTTGACACTGTGCACGCATAACGAGGCGTTTTCGCGTGAAATTTCAAACACAGTCTCTCTTGACTAATTTGGACGTGCTGATTTCAAATTTATCAGTTTTACGTCCATCTGAGGTCTTCCAGACCAGTTTTCGGGATCTGCATGACCCCATCTCGAAAAACGTGTCAGGTGCCCGATTAACTAATTTGGGCGTCTTGAGTCTAAATATATCAGTTTCGGGGCGAGAAAAGGTCGTCTTGACCCTCATCCCGATACTGCGTATCTTTTAAACAAAATCTACATTTTACGCTCAATTGACCAGATTGAGCCTGCTGACTATTAATATATCAGTTTTATGCCAGATTAAGGCCGTCTTGGCCACTAACCTAACACTGCGTTTCTCACTATTCACTATTCACTGTTCACTATCTGACTGACTAATCTGAGCGTTCTGACTTTGATTTTGTCAGTCTATGGGCGAGAAGAGGTCATCTAGACCACTTTTCTCAATACTGTACATTTATTAGGGCAATTATCACTACTGCGCTCAGATGACCAGTCTGAGCGTACTGATGACTAGCTCATCAGTTCTGTATCATGAAATGGTCGTCTAGACCGGTTTCTTGATATTGCATGTCTCAACGCATACTCACATAATAGGGTGGACCGATTTCACTGTCGGTTGCCCATTTGACTGCATAAAATAGTAATTACACGTTACTATTCCCATTTAATTCATTCAACTGAAAAGCACACTGTGTTTATTAACTTAATTACATCATTACATAGTAATTAAGTTTCATAATTCATGAGAGCCATTACAGTGGCTCTCGGCTCATTACACAGCCTTCTACACGGACTCTTACACGGGTGTGTACAAGTTGAAACTACTCACACGGCCATGTCTTTGAAACACATTCATCTATCTGAGTGGTACACAGCCTCTTACACGGCCGTGTGCTTGACCGTGTTACACTGCATGGCCATGTACACTCACACGGCTACTAACAGATACACAGTCCGAATGGCATACGGTCACTCACACGGCCGTATACCTGACTGTGTTACTTAAATTTGCACTAAAAGGCATTAAATTATGTCCATTTTATTCCTTAATGACTTATTACATGGTAAGTAGGTGTCATGAAAATGGCGGTCATTACAGTTTTGATGTGTAAAATGTTTAGAAAGAAAAGTTAAAAAGTTTGAAACAAAATTTTGTAAAAGTTTTCTAAAAAGGAACCATGTATACCTAGTGTGAAGAACATGTAAAAATCATGTAATTTTAGTGTTGTAGTAAGTTAGAATGATGTAGAAGATAAGCTTATGTAAGTGGTTGAATTGAAAACCAAAGTTAGGTTAGGATTTAGCATAAAACCCGTGGCTTTATAAAGAAATTTCAATAAGAATTTTATTTGGTTTTGGTATTCAATATGCCTTAAAAACCAAGAAGAAAAGTAAGAGAAAGAATGTTTGAAAGAAAGGAAGTTTTGGTGTTGGAAACCTAAACTAAAACCATGGCCTAAGTGATTGAAAAATAAAGACTTTGTGTGTGATTTGTACATTGAGAATGTGGAAAGTTTTTACGTAAAAGTTTAGAAACTTTTGCGTAAAATAGGCCTCTGGTATAGTACGTGACAGGTTTAGATTAGGATAGATGGTTTTGCTTTAAAAATTTCGACAGCATTTCCGCTTAAATTTTAGGTTTCCGGCGTTTAGGCAGCATTTCCGCTTAAATTTTAGGTTTCTGGCGTTTAGGAACGCCAGAAACCTAAAATTTAAGCAGAAATGCTGCCGAAATTTTTAAAGTGGCATTAAGGGCATTTCAGGAAACGAACGATAAAAACATGCTCGGAAATGAAAACCAAGATCCCTCGATACCTTAGAGTTTGAAGTAAGAAAGCAAGTCTAGCAGAATAGTAAACCGACCCCTAAAATCTAAAATACCAAGAGGACAGAAAAAAATAACGTCAAGGGCGTTTTGGGTAACAAGGGTAAAGTTTAGGGTTATGATGAAAAAACCCGAGCCCCTCAGAGACCTAGGTCGGGAAGAGAATAAGAAACGTTTTTAAGATTAGTGAAAAGCTCGTTTGTAGCTCCGAAACGCTAGAAAAACGAGTCACGACCCTAAGGGTTAGAATAGTGTCATCCGAGGGACGGGTGATAAGTAAATAGTGTAAACGCAACAATTAAGTTGTAAAAATTTACCGAGACTTAGAAAAGATTGTTTTAAGATTTTAGGGACTCAGAAAATCCCGTTTAAGCACCAAAATGAGAATGTTACAACTTCAAGACCTGTTAAGGGCAAAATGGTCATTTTGACCAAAAAGCTTAGAAAAGTCAAGAAAAGGGCCGTTAAACCCTCCAGCTAGCTATTTTATGGTTCTCGGACTTAGGGACCCCGGTCTAACCAAAAAAATAGAAACATCCCTTGGCCAGTTACTATTCACGTGCATGGTACTATTCACGTGCATGGTACTATTCACCATTGGAAGTTACTATTCACTAAGTTTACCAAAATTTCCGAAATGCTTGGAAATGGTTGCTAGAGCCCTAGAAAAGTCTAAACAGAGTCGTTAGGACTTTAAATGTCACTATAAGACTTTAATTAAGATTTTAAAAGCTAAAGTTCAGATTTTAGTATAATAAAATCAGTTAATGAAAATGTATTAACTGATGACATTATGTGTTTAGGAAACTCAACTAGAGACGGGCAAAGGAGCTCGACGGACCACAGAAGTTTACACTAACACAAATTCTGTAAGTACAAACATTTAATTGTCTACTCACAAATTGACTTGTCATAGAGTTGTATTATATATATATACACATTTAAGTTATTCAGTTTGTGACATGATACTAACATGTTCATGAGAATATTTAAGCAAGATCAGATAAAGAAAAGAGGAATAAGATAAGTCAAATAATAAGACTTAAAAGTTAAGGTTGGCGTACCGGCCTCTCCAGTTTTGAGGTTCAAAGATAGCCTCCACCCCAATTGTGTGGCGCTGCCTCGTTAATAATGAGGTAGTTGATAGCTTGACTTGCTACCTATAGGTAGTAGTCCAGAGATGACCTTAGGTTTGATTGGTGGGTCGCTCCCCTGATCCTCTATTGGTCTGCGCGCATTAGGTACGTCCAACCACGGGCCCATAAGTGAAAGATTAAGCAAGATAAAGTAAAGCAAAGAAAAGAAAGAAATAAAATAGAAAGAATAAGTAAAGCATAGGAGTAAGAAAATAATTGGTCATAAGTTGACAAACCCTAAGTGTGGTGTATTCAGCTTATTTACTTGTATGTTTGTACTTACTGAGCTTTAGCTCATTAGTCTATTCATGATGTAGGTAATAAAGGTAAGCAACCAGCAATATGAAACAAGAGTAGTGGACTGGCAAGCAGATCCCAGCGATGTCATGGATGGGTTATGGTTCCGTTTCGTAGAGTTCCGCTGTAATCAAAGTGTAAAAGAAAGAAAGTGTAATAATGATGTATATGTATAAAGATAAGACAAGAGTGTAGTATGTAAAGTAGTGAAACAAGCTTAAAAGTATGTTTTTATTTTTACGTACTTTAAAGTAACAAGACCGCAAAATATATTTTGGGAAAAAAATATTAAGTAGTACGTATATATTTATGTATACATGCTTTCAAAGAACTAATAGTTTCATTCAGTCAAGTTTAAAAAAAAAATATTCCTAGTTTTTCAAGTACAAATCTTTTAAACACCTAAAGAAGAAGAAAGTTATAAAGACAAGCAAGCTAAGTAAGAATAAGCAAAGAATAAACAAAGCAAGTAAGATAAGGTGGACGACCCAAGCTAGAGGGGTCGTGCCCACAGATAATCCTCAAAATTTTCGACTATGTTTGTTAGGATTGGATTCAAAATTCAAGTAGAATTCAAACAAGATTTTCCTCTCCATATCCAACTCAAATTCAAATTTCATTCCTTGTCGATTTACCATGAGAAATTCGAATCCTACTTGGACTGTGATTCAAAATTTGAATTTCAAATTTGAATTTCAAATTTCAAATTTCAAATTTCAAATTTCAAATTTCGAATTCAAATTTCAATTTCAAATTTCAAAATTCAAAATTCAAAATTCAAAATTCAAAATTCAAAATTCAAAATCCACAAAACAGTTGTATTTCAAATTCTTGTTCTCATGGATAATTTTCTACAACTCCAATCCAATCTCAAATAAAATCATGGCAACTTTATTTGGAGTTCGAATAATTGTGTACTCTATTATCCAAAACAAAATCTGAATTCAACCGGATAGAATTTTGTCAACCATTCTAATCCTATGTCAACACCATCCATGCATAATCAACTAGCCAATAGCATACACAAGTCAATTTGCCAAATGTTAAGGAATTATATGGAGCTAGTAAAGGGACCAATTGGACATATATAATCGGGCTTCTACGAATCCATATGATCATCATTCTTTACTGAACAACTCAATCATATGATCACTAATTTCAGAGTCATACCATTATAAACCTAAAATTGAACTCCCAATTATATACCGTATTACATAAGCCTGTGATAAGCTATCATCCAATGACCTTGTCATGTATGTAGAACCCTCATATGATATCCATGATCAGCCTTAGGTCAAAGTCCGTTCAATCCTACTGATCAGGCTATCTTAAAGTTCCATTATACTACCGAATAAAGAAAATGATTATTCACCATATGTGAATAAGAAGTCATCCGCTCAGCAGACGACCCAAGGCCTTGTCCATTTTCACATTCAATATAATGCCTTTAAGAGGATACCCTTAACTCCTTATTAGAGTTATGATTTCGATATTTGTAAACAAACCCTTCATCATATACAAGTCATACACCCAACTAACCAGTCTATAAGCTTACTACCTTTGAGACGCTTTAGCCATTGGAACATCAAAGTACACAAGTCATATACATGAAGCTGTTTATCTACACAGGATTAAGGTTACTGCACAATGAACATCAAAAGCAGATTGATCTACTCAAAGCGGACTTCGTATATCAATCACACTTTAGTCCCGGTCTAATATGTCATCACCAAGCAACATATCTATATCTCTACTTGGGAGACCAACTCCAGACAGTCAAGATAAACCGTCCCTACCATAGCTTTAGACAACATAATAGTCTTAACATGAGTTAGATGCTCGGTCTAACCCCATAGACTACAGACCTTAGTTTAGACCGCTTACTTTAGAACATTGTCTTCTCGCATACAAAAGTCCATTACATGCAACGTTCTAACAATTTTAACATAAGCACTCAGGGAGCCATATTTGCTTACATTTACTTTAACATGTAAATAAATTGAGGACAGACGGCAATGCAATGAATAACCTCTATATATAATTTTATTATCCAGTTCAAAATAAATATATCAAAATGTCTCTAATGCTTAGGGCATTTCCTAACACATATGGATTCATGGGAGCCCGATTATATATGTCTAATTGGTCTCTCTACTAGCTCCACATAATTCCTTAACGGTTGGCAAATTGATTTGTGTATGCTTATTGGCTAGATGATTATGCGTGGATGGTGTTGACATAGGATTAGGATGGTGAACAAGATTCTCTCCGGTTGAATTCGGATTTTGTTTTGAATAATAGAGTACACAATTATTCGAACTCCAAATAAATTTGCCATGATTTTATTTGAGATTGGATTGGAGTTGTAGAAAATTATCTACGAGAACAAAATTTGAAATACAACTTTTTGTGGATTTTGAAATTTTAATTTTGAAATTTGAAATTTGAATTTGAAATTTAAATTTGAAATTTGAAATTTGAAATTTGAAATTTGAAATTTGAAATTTGAAATTTGAAATTTGAAATTTGAAATTTGAAATTTGAAATTTTAATTTTGAAATTTGAAATTCAAATTTTGAATCATAGTCCAAGTGGAATTTGAATTCTTTGTGGATAATTCCATAAGGTTATTCAAATTTGAGTTGGATTATGGTAAGGAAAATTTTGTTTGAATCCTATTTGAATTTTGAATCCCAATCCTAACTAACTTGGTTAAAAATTGTTGAGGAAAGTCCTCATAGATATTTTCGGTTTTTGTGGATAAGGATGCAGGGAAAAATTCAAGTTTTAATCCTAGTTGAATTTGGATTCTCTCCTCCCTAGATTGGCTAAAATTTTGAGGATAATCTCAAAGGGATTTTTGGTTTTTTATGGATCAGGATGAGATAAAATTCAAGCAAGAAAATCCTATTTGAATTTTTATTCTTTCCATCATATTATGGCCAAAAATTTTGTGGATAAATCTTAGTGAATTTTCAAATTTTTCTTGTGGATAATGGTGACATAAAATTTAAGTTAAAATCCTGTTTGAATTTTGAATGCAAGATCCTAAAGGTGGTCGAATTCTTTTTAGTGGATAAGGCCTTGAAAAATTCAAATTTTGTGTGTGGATAAGGGAGAAAATCTTCTCCTAATCCAATTCGAATTCAGAGGATCACCTCATGTAAGTCTATAAATAGAGGTCCTGCCACTTCAGTTCTCTCAGACCACAGACTCTCAGGTGAGCAGGCTTATTGTTGTATAACTCACCGTGACAATAAGTTCTTTAGAGATCTGGGTGGTCATAAGAAGACTAGCAGTGCTAGCATACCGATCAAGGAACCGAGTGCTCACACACTCTGCCATCTGAGAATTGGAGAATAGTAGAGAAGGCTAGTTCGTTAAAGCCCTCCAGTCATTCTCCTCCTGTAGTATTGGTGTCCTCTTGAGGTATGAGTTTTATTATTGTTAGTTTATTGTATATGGCATCACGAGATATTTAACGATCTTAAAAAATTTTTATTGTTCTGCTACGCCGCTCTGATGCGTTTTTACCAATTTATTTCCTACAAAAGCTACCTTTGATAAAGTTCTCATACAATAACAGCTACCATTCCTCAATTGAGATGGCTCCGTATGAGGCACTTTATGGAAGAAAATGTTGATCTCCAGTTCATTGGCATGAGACCGGAGAAAAATAGCTTACTAGTACGCACTTCATTAAGGATACTACAGTGGACGCAAAGCTAATAAGAGAGAGGCTGGAAACGATGCACAGTCGCCAGAAGAGCTACGCAAACAAACGCCGCCGACCCCTTGAGTTTCAAGAAGGAGACTCTGTTTTTCTCAAAGTGGCACCCATGAAAGGGGTAATGCGCTTTGCGAAGAAAGGAAAGCTAAGTCCTAGGTACATAGGACCCTTCAAGATTATCGATAGAGTTGGGAAGGTGGCTTACCGATTAGCGTTCCCTTCCAAATTGGCTTCAGTATATAACGTTTTTCACGTCTTGATGTTAAAGAAGTACGTGCCAGATAACTCCCACATTCTAAGCCAAGAGCCGGTCGAAGAACATGCTGATCTGACATATGAAGAAAAACCCGTGCGAATTTTAGCCAGGGAAAATAAAGACCTTAGGAATAAAGTGATTCCGCTTGTAAAAGTATTGGTATGGAACCATAACCTCGAAGAAGCTACATGGAAATGGAAAGAGAATATGAAAACAGACTCCTTGGACTTATTCTAATTTTCGAGGACAAAAATTTTGTAAAGGAAGTAGGTTGTAAGGACCGCCCCATTCCTATAACCTGATTTTCATATAATGAGAAATTGAGGAATAATTTGATGCGTTTTATACATATTAATGTAACACGGTCAGGTACACAACCGTGTAAGTGACCGTGTACCACTTGGGTAAATGAACATGTTTTCAGGAGATGGCCATGTTGAGCAAGCTCGATTGGTACACGCCCGTGTCCGGACAATACACGCCCATGTTACCTTATACACGCCCGTGTTAGAACCTGTGTAGAAGGCCGTGTAATGAGCAGAGAGCCACCGTTAAGACTCTTGTAATACATAAAACCTAATTACTATACAATGAGTAATTAAGTTGAAAGTACAGCACGATTTCTAGATGAATAGACTAAACAGGTACAGTATTGTTAATTACTATTCATGCAGTAAAAGGGGGTAACCGACAATAAACCCGGTCCACCTTATTATGTGTATGAGCGTGCAAGATACGCAGTATTAGGAAACTGGTCCAGAGGACCATTTCCTGACACAAGACTGGTGAACAGATCACCAGAACGCTCGGACCTAACATCTGAGCACAACAGTGATAGAAACCCTAGCAGGGGTACAGTACTGAGAAAATGGTCCAAATGACCACTTCTCACCCAAAAACTGATAAAATCAAAGTCAGAACACTCAGACTAGTCAACTAGAACAGAAAGCAGTGAATAGTAAAAAATGCAGTGTTAGTAGGATTTGACCTAAAACTAATATATTAACAGTCAGTAGGATCAATCTAGTCAATTGAGCACAAAATGAGAATTTTAGTTTAGGAGATACGCAATATCAGGATGAGGGTCAAGATGACCTTTTCTCGCCCCGAAGCTGATATATTTGGACTTAGAATGCCCATATTAGTTAATCGGACACCTAACACGTTTTTCAAAACGGGATCACATAGATCTCGAAAACTGGTCCAGATGACCTCAAATGGACGTAAGACTGATAAAATTGAAATCAACATGTCCAAATTAGTCAAGAGAAACTGTGTCTAATATTTTGCACAGGAACGTCTAATTTTGCGTGCAAAAGAACAACACAATATAGATACAATCACAATATAGAAAATGAATAGTAAATTGGTATAGAATGGGCTCTTAGACAGTGCAAACCGACTAGAAATGATCAGTACCAAAATCAGATTCAGAAAATCCAATTCCGGGTGAAAATTAGAACACTGCCGAGAAATGGCCGAACACTGCAGTAGAAAACTGGACTGCGAAGAGAACCAAATGCAGATGAATTTTGGCCTCAAAAACCACGTGCCTTGGTTGGAAACCAACTGTTTTCAGCTGAAAAATAACCCCAAAAAGTAAGAATAAAATATGGGGTATGTTATGACACATGGATTAAAAAATGTCACACTTCCATCACATGCTACCAACTAAAATTTTTTAATCTTCTCCCCCTTAAATGGCCGCAGCCCCTCGGTTTTGAGGACTTAAATGGGTAGAAAATTTGTCCCCAAATTAGTTTAAGATTGGCTTGATTAAATTAGCTTAAGGTTATTTATGTTTACTTAGGCTTGTCTATAAAAGGGTAAGCCTAGCTTTAGTTGGTGTTTCTTTCTTTTCATGCCACAAAAATTACAACTCTTCCTCTCTCTTTTCCCTTGCCGTAGCCGACTATTCTAAGTTCCCAAAACCCACCATTTTCAAGCCAAATACCAAGCCAAAATTTTACCAAAATACAACCCCTTCAAGCTTGTGTTAGGGGGAACCATTTTCAAGCCATTTCAAGGTGATCAAGGGTAAGGTTCTAGACCAATCATTCGTGGTTTCTAGTTATTATTTTGGTTTGATATTAAAGAGAAAATTTTTGGTGTCTTGCTAGAATAAACCGACCCCTTTTTCACCAAGAATCACATGGCCATTTGGTCACTCAAGCCTTGACTCAAGTTTGTGCTTGATTCCTAGCACCTAAGGTAAAACTGAAAGACCCTCACTTTTGTGGTTAGTTGTTTTTAAGATTTTGATCAAGGGATTTATGTGTATTTGTTTATGCAAATGGGTTGTAATAAGTTTATTTTAAACCCTTAGCTTTCCATTTTTAAGTTTGTGGTTGTGTGACTGTGTTTATGATTTTACAAATGGATGTGTGTATGTGTGAGCATGGATGTTTTGTTTTAAGGATGGCTAGACACAATCTGTCCCCAGAAAAAGGCCATGGATTTTGGTCATTTTGACCCCCTTAGGGTCCGAATTTAGAATTTGGTAAAACATGGAATTTTAAGGAAATTTCATTACAATCGTCTTTGCATCAATAGGTTTTGGCCAAAAATGACACCAAGATAGGTTTTTTGAGTGGTTTTCATTTGGTGTCCAAAACTAGGACCAAGAATCTAAGCACTGGAAATAGTCTTGAGTTTTGTTAAAAATGGACTACTTAGAATTTGAACCGAATCTTGGGCTCAACATGAAAGTCAAAGATCTCATCGAACCTTTAAGATGACCTATACGTGTTTTAAAAATTTGGCCGTTTCGGACCTCAAACAGAGTCATTTTCAAGATAACATAAAACTGGGATTTTTATAAAACTGGACATAAAACAGGCCACGACTTTAGTAACATTAGGACCTGTTTGAGTTAGATATAAGCTTCGAGATGTACATGAAAATTGTTTGTCTCGTTGAGGATGAAAAATGTTATGTTTGCCGAATTTACAAACCATGTCGTTTCAAATAAGTTTTTAAAATGGTTTCAATAAGTGGTTCAAAAACCACCTTTAAAATACAACATCAAAATGTATTCAACACTTTTAAAATAAAATATGGTTTTCATAAAACGTCCCCCACCTTCCAATGGGGTGATAAGGGACAGTTTCGAAGAACAAAATTTTCCCTAAAAATTTTATACAGCATCCAAGACAATTTTCAAAAATGACTAAAACAGTGTGGGTAGCCTGGTAGGCTACCATACCCAAACAAGCAAAGTAACCCAGCCGGTTACTACATAAAGTTTACACATAGTAAACCTGTAGACTAACTAGTTAACGATGTGTGAGGTAACTAGTCAGTTGATGATCAGTCAACCAGTCAATGACTGTGTTTGAATGATGCTATGAGGAACAATGATTAATTTGTCAAGAAGACAATTAATCAAACACGACAGAAGTTAGACACCAAATTCCCAAAGTAGATCAATAGGGTACCGATGGACTTCGGTACCATACTGAAACACAAGTTATAGTCACTAACGATAATAGTGACCTCAGAATGACATTAATTAATTTATTGGGTAATAAATTAATTAACCACATATAGAGAAGCAAACTCTAAATAGAGAGCGAGTTAGTACTGACGGCAATCGGTACCAAGTGATTTTATTTGCTTTACTCACTAACAGTATTAGTGACTTAGTAAAAGTGTTAATGAGATACGTTATTGATGACTGGTAGTAACCTGTAAGTTGATAAAGGTGAGAGTATGTGTTGGCTTACAAACTAGGTAAGTACAACTTCACCTACAGCATGAATAAAATGAATTTAAATGATGGTTTTTATAGTATTTTAAGTATGCATCTATGCACAGTTGTGCACAGCATATAGAAGCACATATAGCCACAATCGCGTAGATTGATGAAAGAACAAGTTCGATGCCATATATCCCTTCTTAGGAAATGCCCTAAGCATTAGAGACATTTTGATGTATTTATTTTGAACTGGATAATAAAATTATATATATATAGTTTATTCATTACATTGCTATCTGTCCTCGTCTTATTTATATGTTAAAGTAAATGTAAGCAAATATGGCTCCCTGACTGCTTGTGTTAAACTGTTAGAACGTTGCATGTAATGGACTTTTGTATGCAAGAAGACAATGTTCTAAAGTTAGCGATCTAAACTATGGTCTGTAGTCTATGGGGTTAGACCGAGCATCTAACTCATGTTAAGACAATTATATTATCTAAAGCCTTGGAGGGGATGGTTTGTCTTGACTGTCTGGAGCTGGACTCCCAAGTAGAGACATAGATATGTTACTTGGCGGTGACATATTAGACCGGGACTAAAGTGTGATTGATCTACGAAGTCCGCTTTGAGTGGATCGATCTGCTTTTGATGTTCATTATGCAGTAACCTTAATCCTGAGTAAAAGAACAGCTTCATGTATATGACTTATGTACTTTGACGTTCCAATGGCTAAAGCGTCTCAGAGGTAGTAAGCTTATAGACCGGTTCGTTGGGTGCATGACTTGTATACGATGAAGGGTTCGTTTACAGATATCGGAATCATAGCTCTAATGAGGAGTTAAGGGTATCCTCTTAAAGGCATTATACTGAATGTGAAAATGGACAAGGCCTTGGGTCGTCTGCTGGGCGGATGACTTCTTATTCACATATGGTGAATAATCATTTTCTTTATTCAGTAGTATAATGGAACTTTAAGATAGCCTGATCAGTAGGATTAAACGAACTTTGGTCTAAGGCTGATCATGGATATCATATGAGGGTTCTGCATACATGACAAGGTCATTAGACGATAGCTTGTCACAGGCTTACGTAATACGGTATATAATTAGGAGTTCAGTTTTAGGTTTATAGTGGTGTGACTCTGAAATTAGTGATCATATGATTAAGTTGTTCGATAAAAGAATGATGATCATATGGATTTGCGGGAGCCCGATTATATATGTCCAATTAGTCCCTCTACTAGCTCCACATAATCCCTTAATGTTTGGCAAATTGATTTGTGTATGCTATTGCTAGTTTATTATGCATGGATGGTGATGACATAGGATTAGGATGGTAGACAAGATTCTCTCCGGTTGGATTCAGATTTTGTTTTGGATAATAGAGTACACAATTATTCGAACTCCAAATAAAGTTGCCATGATTTTATTTGAGATTGGATTGGAGTTGTAGAAAATTATCCATGAGAACAAGAATTTGAAACACAATTGTTTTGTGGAATTTGAAATTTGAAATTTGAAATTTGAAATTTGAATTTTGAAATTTGAATTTTGAATTTTGAATTTGAAATTTGAATTTGAAATTTAAATTTGAAATTTGAAATTTGAATTTGAAATTTGAATTTGAAATTTGAATTTGAAATTCGAATTTGAAATTTGAAATTCAAATTTTGAATCACAGTCCTAGTAGGATTCGAATTTATTGTGGAAAATCCACAAGGTTTGAAATTCGAAGTTGAGTTGGATATGGAGATGATAATCTTGTTAGAATCCTACTTGAATTTTGAATCCAATTCCTAACTAATGATGGACGAAATTTTGAGGATTATCCTCAATGGATTTTCGGTTTTTGTGGATAAGGTTCAAGGAAAAAATTCAGGTTTCAATCCCAGTTGAATTTGGATTCTCTCCTCCCCAGAAAGTGGCCAAAATTTGGAGCATATCTCCTAGGGAAAATTCGGTTATTTTGGATAAGGATGAGATAAGATTCAAGATTGAAAATCCTAGTGGAATTTTGATTCTCCCCTATCTTAAAAGTGGCCGAAAGTTTTTAGGAGATTTTCTCCTTAGATTTTTCAGATTTTTTGGTTGAAAAAGGGAGATAAAATTCTAGTTAAAATCTTGTTTAGATTTGGATTGGATTTATCCTAAATGGCTGAATTTTATTGTTGGGATTTTCCCTTGGAAAATTCAGATTTTATGGTTGTGGATAAGGGGGAATATCTTTTCCTAATCCAATTCAAATTCAGAGATTCACCTCATGCAGGTCTATAAATAGAGGTCCTGCCACTCCAGTTCTCTCAGACCACGGACTCTCAGGTGAGCAGGCTTATTGTTGCACAGCTCATCGTGACAATAAGTTCTTTAGAGATCTGGGTGATCGGAATAAGACTAGCAGTGCTAGCATACCGATCGAGGTTCAAAGTGCCCACGCACTCAGCCATTCAAGAATTGGAGAATAGTAGAGAAGGCTAGTTGGTTGAAGCCTCCGGTCATTCTCCTCCTGCAGATTGGCATCCTTGAGGTATGAGTTTTAATTGTTGATGGTTTATTGTATATGGCATCATGAGATATTTAACGATCTAAAAATTTTTATTGTTCCGCTGCGCCACTCTGATATGTTTTTACCGATTTATTTTCGCACCATTAGTATCAGAGCCATCTCATGACTATGCCATGTACATAAATTAGACAATTACTTAGTCTTTTTATTTATGTATGGATTTGATATTTAGAGAGTGGCATTCTAGGGTTCCTTTATATTGTTATCGTGGATAATGTATAAAGTATGTGGTTATTTTAATTTTTTGAATTATTATAAGCATGCTTGTTTATGCCGGTTATGGTTCTTTAGAATTTAGAAAAATTGTATCTAGGAATTTTTTATGTAACCATGGGAGCAGTTTATTAACACTGTAATTTTCCCATGGATTTTAATTTTTGTCTCTTAGAATTATTATGGTTAGAATTTTGTACACCGGAAACGATTTAGGAAATTTTATGTAATTATTCTTGGAGGAGATTGAAGATTGAAGACCGTAATTTATTTTTCCCAAAAGTTAAATTTGATTTAAAGATTGAAATTTTGATTGTGTGGAAAATTTCAATTTAATTGGGATTCAAATTAATTTTTGGAGATCCTAATAGGTAAATTGTAATATGGCACGAAAATCGAGACATGATCCCTCGGGATAGGCCGTCGGGCCTTGGTGGGGCTGCAGCCTCTGCCATCGGGCAGGATGGGCTACGACAGCCCCTGTGCAGGCCTTAACCACCCACGGCTGTAGGCTTGGCCTGCCGCCGAGGGTGGCCGTGGCCTACCCAAGGCTGGCTGCAGCCTGGGCGTGCAGCCTATGGCTGCAGACGCTACTTGCAGCCTACCGGATGCTGCGCCCATCCTGGGCATGCAGCCTGGTGCTGCAAGCTTAGCGTGCAGCCCGACAAGGCTGCGCATGGTGGCGGCCATGGGCTGCCAGCCCCTCTGGGGCTGGTGGCTACCCACGGCGGCTGCTGCCTTCGGAGGCGGTGGTGCGACAGTTCAAAAATCGAAAAATTTTGATTTTTAAATTTGAGATTTAATTTTAAAATCATGTTTAAAAATATGTAATTGAAAATTTGAAATTTTAGAAATTACATATTATTACACATGATGTTTAAAATTGTTTAAAATTTAAATTTGAAATTTAAATTTGAAATTCGAATTTGGAATTTGAATTTGAAATTTAAATTTTTTGGAGATTTAAATTTTAAATGATTCTAGGGATGAGAAATAAATGGAGAGGTTACATAAAGATGGATACAAGACGACGGAACAAAATTCAAGACCCAAAGAATGCTTTGGATGAAATTTTGTAATCTTTATTTTCTTTGTTCTAGGATGGAACCATGGCTTGGTTATTCTGTCAATTATTTTTTCTGTGATATGTCATGGACGTATAAATATGTATTGATGGATGTTTTATATGCATATTTGATAACATATCATATAGGATAGCTGAGTGCCGCTCATACTATATTGATCATACATAATTTGTCAAAACTTGCATGTTTTTTCAAAATATTGAGTGGGAGAGAGTTTCAAACAAAACCCACGGCCTCCATTGTTGATCCATATGTGAAAGCATGGTAACGCCTCGTGTCAGTTCTGCCCTGACCACACCCTTCGGTAGGTGTTTACCGCCACTGGTATACTAGATTGGATCTCCTATGTGGAAAACATGCTCGTGTATGATCCTATTCATGACCACCCCTTGGTGGCTTGGTAGGACGTGGATCGGGCTACATAAACAATGGTTATACACTCAAGACTTGTTTAGTTATTAACCTTCCCTAGAAGCTCTGTTAACTAAACTGGTGGCCAAATAAGCGGTTATTAATATATGTCTTAACCTTGGAGGATTTAAGGCAACATATATTAATTGGACGGGGTCCGTGTTCCGGCTATTTGTTTTCATGACCACCCCTCGGTGGCTTGGGGCAATAGGTGCTGAGAATTACCGTTGCAATGCTACATGTTTCTCAAGTTTCATGTAGGAACATACTTGTATGTTTTATTTGCTAAATTATTTATATATTTGCTTGGGCTTTGTAATGATGTCTAGTATAATTTTATTTCAGTTCAAAATGTCACCGACACCCCGCATTCCAATACTTACTGAGAATAAACTGAATGGCGATAATTATAAGGATTGGAAAAGAAATTTGTTAATAGTTCTCAGCTACGAGAGACACAAGTTCGTACTGGACGAACCATGCCCACCAGGGCCAAAACTTGACACACCGCTTAAGGAGGTCCCGGTTGCCTATACTTGTTGGAGAGAATCCAATGATATAGCTCGATGCTACATGCTTGCTAGCATGACGAGTGCTTTACAAAAGCAGCATGAGACTTATCAGGTTGCTAGGGAGATCATGGATAATCTGGAGGACATGTTCGGAGGCCAAGAAAAGTTGGCTCGATAGTCCGCTATCACCAGCATTATGAACTCTAAGCAAAAGGCGGGTACTCCGGTGAAGGACCATATGATCACTCTAATGGGATTCTTCGCTGAGGCTGCCGAAAATGGTGCTGAATTAGACTACAACACCCAGATCGAGATGGTGTTCAAAACCCTGTCTAAAGATTTTAGGGGTTTAAGGCCGCATACAATCTGGCGACAAGGGAGTTAGGACTAACCGAGCTCATGAAGCAACTCCAAGCTTATGAGCGGATGATCAGGGATGGGGATGCTGTCCAACCCAAAGGTGAGGCCAATTTGGCAGAATCTTCCAAACCCTCACGGAAGAGGAAGAGGCCAAATCAGAAGCGAGCGGCTTCCAGTTCTTCTAATCCTCCTGTCTCGGATGGGAAGAAGAAGAAGAAGAACAAAAAGCCCAGGGACCCTAAAAAGTCCAAGTGCTTCCGTTGTGGGAAGGTAGGTCACTTTAAGAAGGCTTGCCAGGAATTCCTAGCCGCCAAGGGCAAGCAAGGTAAGGAACTTCACTACTTGGAAGCGTGTTTGGTGGAAGAATCGAAAGACACTTGAGTCATTGATTTGGGCGCCACTAATCATGTTTATGTTTCTATGCAGGGGTTCGTGGAAACGAGAAGTCTACATGATAGGAGCCTCTCGTTGCGAACTGGAGACAGCAGCTTGGTGGTGGCTGAGGCAGTGGGAGATATTTAGGTTTATTTTGATCAATTTAGGTTTATTTTACTGAAAGACTGTTTTTATGTTCCTAATTTTAGGAGGAACCTTATATCGGTAGCTTGTTTAATAAAGGATTCTTATTCAGTTTCTCTTAGCAAAAGAGTTGATATTCGTAAAAATAAGTCTTTTATCTGTTCTGGATGGATGGATGGAAACCTATATTTGATCAAACCAAAGATGTACTCACTGCTTGACACTGAATTAATAGATAACTCTAAAAGGTTGAAAGTTTCTCACTCTAACAAGGCATATCTTTGGCATTTAAGACTTGGTCATATTAATCAGGATAGGATTCAAAGATTGGTGAAGACGGTCCTCTAGAATCTCTGAAGGAGGTACGTCTTCCCCAATGTGAGTCTTGTCTAGAGGGTAAGATGACCAAGAGGTCTTTTGGAGCTAAGGGTACAAGGGCTCAGGAGCTCTTAGAAATTGTGCACACTGACGTATGTAGCCCCATGAACGTCACAGCATGAGGAGGGTTCGAGTATTATGTCTCTTTTATAGATGATTACTCGAGGTATGGATATGTGTATCTAATGCACTGCAAGAGCGAAACCTTTGACAAGTTCAAAGAGTATCGTGCAGAAGTGGAAAAGCAATTGGATAAATCCATAAAGACACTTCGATCTGATCGAGGTGGCGAATACCTCTCAGACGAATTTCTGGGACATCTTGTAGAGAACGGGATATTATCCCAATTGACTGCACCTGGTACTCCATAACAGAATGGTGTAGCCGAAAGAAGAAACAGGACCTTTTTGGATATGGTACGCTCCATGATGAGTTATTCAATGCTGCCATTATCATTTTGGGGATATGCTTTACAAACGGCGTGCTGTACTCTGAACCAGGTTCCAAGCAAATCAATTCCTAGAACTCCGTATGAATTGTGGCGTGCCAGGAAGCCCTCCCTTAGACATATGAGAATATGGGGCTGCCCAGCGCATGTATTGGATGGGGATGCGAAAAAGTTAGAACCAAGATCAGAATTATGCATGTTTGTAGGGTATCCAAAACGAACTAAAGGAGGTCTGTTCTATAACCTGAAGGAACAAAAAGTCATTGTTTCAACCCATGCGACATTCTTGGAGGAAAGTCACATGAATGACTTTAAGCCTCGAAGCAAAGTGGTGCTAGAGGAGTTATCGGGTGAAAGAACTACTCCACAGATTTCGGTCTTGGACGCAAGTCTGAGTTCTAGTGAAAGACCTGCAGACGTTCAACAATTTAGGGTGCCTCGTCGTAGTGGGAAGGTTTCGAACAAACCTAATTTCTTCATGTATGATGCTGAGGTATACCAGGACGAGGCTCATGAGCATGAGGATGGTCCGGTCACCTATGATGAAGCTATAAATGATGTTGATTCTAAATCTTAGAAACAGGCTATGAACAATGAGATGGATTCTATGAAATCCAACCCTGTTTGGGAACTTGTAGATTTGCCGGATGGGATAAAACCCATTGGATGCAAATGGGTCTACAAAAGAAAGAAGGATGTGGAAGGGAGAGTGGAAACTTTCAAAGCTAGACTGGTTGCAAAGGGATACACGCAAAAGGCTGGAATCGATTACGATGAAACCTTTTTGCCTGTTGCTATGCTGAAGTCTATCCGTATTCTTCTGTCCATTGCTGCGGCTCTCGATTATGAGATCTGGCAAATGGATGTCAAGACGGCATTCTTGAATGGCCATCTTGAAGAGTGTATCTATATGATACAGCCTGAAGGGTTCGTAGCGAAAGGCCAAGAAAGGAAAGTCTGCAAGTTGCTCAGATCCATTTATGGATTAAAGCAAGCATCCCGCTCATGGAACCAGAGGTTTGATCAAGCGATTAAGACATTTGGTTTTGAGCAGAACATTGATGAACCCTGTGTTTATAAACATATTAAGGATGGAAAAGTGGTCTTTCTGATACTCTATGTCGATGATATACTACTCATTGGGAATGATGTAGGGAACTTATCATCGGTCAAGCTTTAGTTGCACCAACAGTTTGACATGAAGGACTTGGGAGAAGCTAATTATGTTCTAGGCATTCTTCTCTTTAGAGATCGAAAGAACAAAATGATAGCGTTATCCCAAGCTTCATGCATAGATAAAATAATTGACAAATATGCAATGCAAGAGGCAAGGAAAGGCTCACAACCTTCTATTGCCGGTCTAACTCTTTCATTGGATGACTGTCCCAAGACATCGGAAGCAAGAGAGCGTATGAGTAAGGTCCCTTATGCATCCGCCGTGGGTAGCCTTATGTACGCTATACTTTGCACTCGCCCAGATATATGTTTTGCAGTAGGTATGGTGTGTCGATATCAAGCAAATCCTGGAACCAAGCACTGGCAAGCAGTAAAGCATATACTCAAGTATCTTAAGAGAACAAGGGATTATATGCTGGTGTATTCTGGAGGGGACCTAACAACCGTAGGATACACGGACTCAGACTTCCAGACTTGTAAGGATTCGAGGAAATCGACATCTGGATCAGTGTTTTTACTCAGAGGGGGCGCCATTGTGTGGAGGAGCGTGAAGCAGGGCCGCACAGCTGACTCTACTATGGAGGCTGAGTATGTGGCTGTGGCTGAGGCATCTAAAGAAGCGGTTTGGCTCCGTAAGTTCTTTAGAGACCTTGAGGTCATTCCGGGTGTTGACAAGCCTATCACACTTTACTGTGATAACACAGGGGCTATTGTCAACACAAGGGAATCTCGGCACCACAAGAGGACCAAGCACATAGATCGGAGATATCATATTATTAGAGGGCACATGGAGACAGGACAAGTGGATGTATGTAAGATCGCATCCGAGGACAACATTGCCGATCCCTTTACTAAGACTTTGGTGGCTAGAAGCTTTGAGAGGCACGTAGAGGCGATGGGGATGCGTAACATGGCACATCTGCTGGCTTAGGGCAAGTGGGAGATTGTTAGGAAATGCCCTAAGTATTAGAGACATTTTGATGTATTTATTTTGAACTGGATAATAAAATTATATATATAGAGGTTATTCATTACATTGCTATCTGTCCTCGTCTTATTTACATGTTAAAGTAAATGTAAGCAAATATGGCTCCCTGACTGCTTGTGTTAAACTGTTAGAACGTTGCATGTAATGGACTTTTGTATGTGAGAAGACAATGTTCTAAAGTTAGCGATCTAAACTATGGTCTGTAGTCTATGGGGTTAGACCGAGCATCTAACTCATGTTAAGACTATTATGTTGTCTAAAGCCTTAGAGGGGACGGTTTGTCTTGACTGTCTGGAGCTGGACTCCCAAGTAGAGACATAGATATGTTGCTTGGTGATGACATATTAGACCGGGACTAAAGTGTGATTGATCTACGAAGTCCGCTTTGAGTGGATCGATCTGCTTTTGACGTTCATTATGCAGTAACCTTAATCCTGAGTAAAAGGACAGCTTCATGTACATGACTTATGTACTTTGATGTTCCAATGGCTAAAGCATCTCAGAGGTAGTAAGCTTATAGACCGATTCGTTGGGTGCATGACTTGTATACGATGAAGGGTTCGTTTATAGATATCAGAATCATAGCTCTAATGAGGAGTTAAGGGTATCCTCTTAAAGGCATTATACTGAATGTGAAAATGGACAAGGCCTTGGGTCATCTGCTGGGCGAATGACTTCTTATTCACATATGGTGAATAATCATTTTCTTTATTCGGTAGTATAATGGAACTTTAAGATAGCCTGATCAGTAGGATTAAACGGACTTTGGCCTAAGGCTGATCATGGATATCATATGCGGGTTCTGCATACATGACAAGGTCATTGGACGATAGCTTGTCACAGGCTTACGTAATACAGTATATAATTGGGAGTTCAGTTTCAGGTTTATAGTGGTGTGAATCTGAAATGAGTGATCATATGATTGAGTTGTTCGGTAAAAGAATGATGTGTAGGAAAATAAATCAGAAAAAACGTATCAGAGTGGCGCAGCAGAACAATAAAAATTTTTAGATCGTTAAATATCTCATGATGCCATATACAATAAACCAATAACAATTAAAACTCATACCTCAAGGACGCCAATCTTGCAGGAGGAGAATGACCGGAGGCTTTAACCAACTAGCCTTCTCTACTATTCTCCAATTCCCGAATGGCTGAGTGTGTGGGCACTCTGAACCTCGATCGGTATGCTAGCACTGCTAGTCTTCTTCCGACCACCCAGATCTCTAAAGAACTTTATTGTCACGATGAGCTGTGCACCAATAAGCCTGCTCACCTGAGAGTCTGTGGTCTAAGAGAACTGGAGTGGCAGGACCTCTATTTATAGACCTAGATGAGGTGATTCTCTGAATTCGAATTGGACTAGGAAAAGATTCTCTCCCTTATCCCTAACCAAAAAATCTGAATTTTCCAAGGGAGAATCTCCACAATTAAATTCGGTTTTCCTAGGATAAATCCAATCCAAATCTAAACAAGATTTTAACTAGAATTTTATCTCCCTTTTTCAACCAAAAAATCCGAATTTTTCTTGGAGAAAATCTCAACAAAAGTTTCGGCCATTATGGATAAGGGAGAATCAAAAATTCCACTAGGATTTTCAAGCTTGAATCTCATCTCAACCTTATCCAAAATAACCGAATTTCCTAGGAGATTTTCTCCTTAATTTCGGCCACTTTTCAGGGAAGGAGAGAATCCAAATTCAACTAGGATTGAAACTTGAATTTTTCCCTTGAATCCTATCCACAAAAACCGAAATTTGCTTGAGGATTATCCTCAAAATTTCGTCCCTTATTTGTTGGGATTTGGATTCAAAATTCAAGTAGGATTCTAACAAGATTATCCTCTCCAAATCCAACTCAAATTCGAATTTCAAACCTTGTGGATTTTCCACAACAAATTCGAATCCTACTTGGACTGTGATTCAAAATTTGAATTTCAAATTTCAAATTCAAATTTCAAATTTCAAATTTCAAATTTCAAATTTAAATTTCAAATTCAAATTTCAAATTCGAATTTCAAATTCAAATTTCAAATTCAAATTTCAAATTCAAAATTCAAAATTCAAAATTCAAAATTCAAAATTCAAATTTCAAATTCCACAAAACGGTTGTGTTTCATATTCTTGTTCTCATGGATAATTTTCTACAACTCCAATCCAATCTCAAATAAAATCATGGCAACTTTATTTGGAGTTCGAATAATTGTGTACTCTATTATCCAAAACAAAATCTGAATCCAACCGAAGAGAATCTTGTCTACCATCCTAATCCTGTGTCATCACCATCCATGCATTATAAACTAGCCAATAGCATACACAAATCAATTTGCCAAACGTTAAGGAATTATGTGGAGCTAGTAGAGGGACTGATTGGACATATATAATCGGGCTCCTGTGATTCCATATGATCATCATTCTTTACCGAACAACTCAATCATATGATCACTAGTTTCAGAGTCACACCACTATAAACCTGAAACTGAACTCCCAATTATATACCGTATTACGTAAGCCTGTGACGAGCTACTATCCAATGACCTTGTCATATATGCAAAACCCTCATATGATATCCATGATCAGTCTTAGGTCGAAGTCCGTTTAATCCTACTGATCAGGCTATCTTAAAGTTCCATTATACTACCGGATCAAGAAAATGTTTATTCACCATATGTGAATAAGAAGTCATCCGCCCAGCAGACGACCCAAGGCCTTGTCTATTTTCACATTCAGTATAATGCCTTTAAGAGGATACCTTTAACTCCTCAGAGCTATGATTCCGATATCTGCAAACAAACCCTTCATCGTATACAAGTCATGCACCCAACGAACCGGTCTATAAGCTTACTACCTCTGAGATGCTTTAGCCATTGGAACATCAAAGTACACAAGTCATATATATGAAGTAGTTCATTTACTCAGGATTAAGGTTATTGCACAATGAACGTCAAAAGCAGATTGATCCACTCATAGCGGACTACGTAGATCAATCACGCTTTAGTCCCGGTCTAATATGTCACCACCGAGCAATATATCCATGTCTCTACTTGGGAGTCCAGCTCCAGACAGTCAAGACAAACCGTCCCCTCTAAGGCTTTAGACAACATAATAGTCTTAACATGAGTTAGATGCTCGGTCTAACCCCATAGACTACAGACCATAGTTTGGACTGCTAACTTTAGAACATTGTCTTCTCGCATACAAAAGTCCATTGCATGCAATGTTCTAACAGTTTTAACACAAGCAGTCAGTGAGCCATATTTGCTTACATTTACTTTAACATGTAAATAAGACGAGGACAGATAGCAATGTAATGAATAACCTCTATGTATAATTTTATTATCCAGTTCAAAATGAATACATCAAAATGTCTCTAATGCTTAGGGCATTTCCTAACAATCTCCCACTTGCCCTAAGCCAGCAGATGTGCCATGTTACGCATCCCCATCGCCTCTACATGCCTCTGAAAGCTTCTAGCCACCAAAGTCTTAGTAAAGGGATCAGCGATGTTGTCCTCGGATGCGATCTTACATACATCCACTTGTCCTGTCTCCACATGCCCTCTAATAATGTGATACCTCCGATCTATGTGCTTGGTCCTCTAGTGGTGCCGAGATTCCCTTGTGTTGGCAATAGCCCCTGTATTATCACAGTAAAGTGTGATAGGCTTGTCAACACCCGGATGACCTCAAGGTCTCTAAAGAACTTGCGGAGCCAAACCGCTTCTTTAGATGCCTCAGCCGCAGCCACATACTCAGCCTCCATAGTAGAGTCAGCTGTGCAGCCCTGCTTCACGCTCCTCCACACAATGGCGCCTCCTCCAAGTAAAAACACTGATCCAGATGTCGATTTCCTCGAATCCTTACAAGTCTGGAAGTCTGAGTCCGTGTATCCTATGGGTGTTAGGTCCCCTCCAGAATACACCAGCACATAATCCCTCGTTCTCTTAAGATACTTGAGTATATGCTTTACTGCTTGCCAGTGCTTAGTTCCAGGATTCGCTTGATATCGATTCACCATACCTACTGCAAAACATATGTCTGGGCGAGTGCAAAGCATAGCGTACATAAGGCTACCCACAGCGGATGCATAAGGGACCTTACTCATACGCTCTCTTTCTTCCGATGTCTTGGGACAGTCATCCAATAAAAGAGTTAGACTGACAATAGAAGGTTGTGAGCCTTTCTTTGCCTCTTGCATTGCATATTTGTCAATTATTTTATCTATGTATGAAGCTTGAGATAATGCTATCATTTTGTTCTTTCGATCTCTGAAGAGACGAATGCCTAGAACATAATTAGCTTCTCCCAAGTCCTTCATGTCAAACTGTTGGTGTAACCAAAGCTTGACCGATGATAAGTTCCCTACATCATTCCCAATGAGTAGTATATCATCGACATAGAGTATCAGAAAAACCACTTTTCCATCCTTAATACGTTTATAAACACAAGGTTCATCAACGTTCTGCTCAAAACCAAATGTTTTAATCGCTTGATCAAACCTCTGGTTCCATGAGCGGGATGCTTGCTTTAATCCATAAATGGATCTAAGCAACTTGCAGACTTTTCTTTCTTGGCCTTTTGCTATGAAACCTTCGGGCTGTATCATATAGATACACTCTTCAAGATGGCCATTCAAGAATGCCATCTTGACATCCATTTGCCAGATCTCGTAATCGAGAGCCGCAGCAATGAACAGAAGAATACGGATAGACTTCAGCATAGCAACAGGTGAAAAGGTTTCCTCGTAATCGATTACAGCCTTTTGCGTGTATCCCTTTGCAACCAGTCTAGCTTTGAAAGTTTCCACTCTCCCTTCCGCATCCTTCTTTCTTTTGTAGACCCATTTGCATCCAATGGGTTTTATCCCATCCGGCAAATCTACAAGTTCCCAAACAGAGTTGGATTTCATAGAATCCATCTCATTGTTCATAGCCTGTTTCCAAGATTTAGAATCAACATCATTCATAGCTTCATCATATGTGACCGGATCTTCCTCATGCTCATGAGCCTCGGCCTGGTATACCTCAGCATCATACATAAAGAAATTAGGTTTCTTCGAAACCCTCCCACTACGACGAGGCACCCTAAATTGTTGATCGTCTGCAGGTCTTTCACTGGAACTCGGACTTGCGTCCAAGACCGAAATCTGTGGAGCAGTTCTTTCACCTGATAACTCCTCTAGCACTACTTTGCTTCGAGATTTAAAGTCATTCATGTGACTTTCCTCCAAGAATGTCGCATGGGTTGAGACAATGACTTTTTGTTCCTTCGGGTTATAGAACAGACCTCCTTTAGTTCCTTTTGGATACCCTACAAACATGCATAATTCTGATCTTGGTTCCAACTTCTTCGCATCCCCATCCAGTACATGTGCCGGGCAGCCCCATATTCTCATATGTCCAAGGGAGGGCTTCCTGCCACGCCACAATTCATACGAAGTTCTAGGAATTGATTTGCTCGGAACCTGGTTCAAAATATAGCACGCCGTTTGTAAAGCACATCCCCAAAATGATAATGGCAGCGTTGAATAACTCATCATGGACCGTACCATATCCAATAAGGTACTGTTTCTCCTTTCGGCTACACCATTCTGTTGTGGAGTACCAGGTGCAGTCAATTGGGATAAAATCCCGTTCTCTACAAGATGTCCTAGAAATTCATCGGAGAGGTATTCGCCACCTCGATCAGATCGAAGTGTCTTTATGGATTTATCCAATTGCTTTTCCACTTCCGCACGATACTCTTTGAACTTATCAAAGGTTTCGCTCTTGCGGTGCATCAGATACACATATCCATACCTCGAGTAATCATCTATGAAAGAGACATAATACTCGAACCCTCCTCGTGCTGTGACGTTCATGGGGCCACATACGTCAGTGCGCATAATTTCTAAGAGCTCCTTAGCCCTTGTACCCTTAGCTCCAAAAGACCTCTTAGTCATCTTACCCTCTAGACAAGACTCATATTGGAGAAGTCGTACCTCCTCCAGAGATTCCAGAGGACCGTCTTTCACCAATCTTTGAATCCTATCCTGATTAATATGACCAAGTCTTAAATGCCAAAGATACGCCTTGTTAGAGTGAGAAACTTTCAACCTTTTAGAGTTATCAATTAATTCAGTGTCAAGCAGTGAGTACATCTTTGGTCTGATCAAATATAGGTTTCCATCCATCCATCCAGAACAAATAAAAGACTTATTTCTACGAATATCAACTCTTTTACTAAAAGAAACTGAATAAGAATCCTTTATTAAATAAGCTACCGATATAAGGTTCCTCTTAAAATTAGGAACATAAAAACAGTCTTTCAGTAAAATAAACCTAAATTGATCAAAATAAAGGTGAACATCTCCCACTGCCTCAGCCACCACAAAGCTACCATCTCCAGTCCGCAACGAGAGGCTCCTATCATGTAGACTTCTTGTTTCCACGAACCCCTGCATAGAAACACAAACATGATTAGAGGCGCTCGAATCAATGACCCAAGTGTCTTTTGATTCTTCCACCAAACACGCTTCTAAGTAATGAAGTTCCTTACCTTCCTTGCCCTTGGCGGCTAGGAATTCTCGGCAAGCCTTCTTGAAGTGACCTACCTTCCCACAATGGAAGCATTTGGACTTTTTAGGGTCCTTTGGCTTCTTGTTCTTCTTCTTCTTCTTCCCGTCCGAGATAGGAGGATTAGAAGAACTGGAAGCCACTTGCTTCTTATTTGGCCTCTTCCTCTTCCGTGAGGGATTGGAAGATTCCGCCAAATTGGCCTCTCCTTTAGGTTGGACCACATCCTCATCCCTGATCATCCGCTCATAAGCCTGTAGTTGATTCATGAGCTCGGTTAGTCCTAACTCCTTTGTCGCCAGATTGTATGCGGCCTTAAACCCCACAAAATCTTTAGACAGACTCTTGAACACCATCTCGATCTGGGTGTTATAGTCTAACTCAGCACCATTCTCGGCAGCCTCAGCGAAGAATCCCATTAGAGTGATCATATGGTCCTTCACCGGAGTACCCGCCTTTTGCTTGGAGTTCATAATGCTGGTGATAGCGGACTGTCGAGCCAATTTTTCTTGGCCTCCAAACATGTTCTCCAGATTGTCCATGATCTCCCCAGCAACTTGATAAGTCTCATGCTGCTTTTGTAAAGCACTCGTCATGCTAGCAAGGATGTAGCATCAAGCTATTTCATTGGATTCTCTCCAACGATTATAGGCAACCGGGACTTCCTCAAGTGGTGTGTCAGGTTTGGGCCCAGGTGGGCGTGGTTCGTCCAGTACGAACTTGTGTCTCTCACAGCTGAGAACTATTAATAGATTTCTTTTCCAGTCTTTATAATTATCGCCATTCAACTTATTTTTAGTTAGTATCGAAATGAGGGGTGTCGGTGACATTTTGAACTGAAATAAAATTATACTAGACATCATTACAAAGCCCAAGCAAATATACAGATAATTTAACAAATAAAACATACAAGTATGTTCCTACATGAAACTTGAAAAAACATGTAGCATTGCAACGGTAATTCTCAGCACCTATTGCCCCAAGCCACCGAGGGGTGGTCATGAAAACAAATAGCCGGAACATGGACCCCGTTCAATTAATATATGTTATCTTAAATCCTCCAAGGTTAAGACATATATTAATAACCGCTTATTTGGCCACCAGTTTAGTTAACAGAGCTTCTAGGGAAGGTTAATAACTAAACGAGTCTTGAGTGTATAACCATTGTTTACGTAGCCCGATCCACATCCTACCAAGCCACCGAGGGGTGGTCATGAATAGGATCGCACCCGAACACGTTTTCCACATAGGAGATCCAATCTAGTATTCCGGCGGCGGTAAACACCTACCGAGGGGTGTGGTCAGGGCAGAACTGACGCGAGGCGTTACCATACTTTCACATATGGATCAACAATGGAGGCCGTGGGTTTTGTTTGAAACCCTCTCCCACTCAATATTTTGAAAAACATGCAAGTTTTGACAAATTATGTATGATCAATATAGTATGAGCGGCACTCACCTATCCTATATGACATGTTATCAAATATGCATACAAAACATCCATCAATACATATTTATACATCCATGACATATCACAGAAAAAATAATTGACAGAATAACCGAGCTATGGTTCCATCCTAGAATAAAGAAAATAAAGATTACAAAATTCCATCCAAAGAATTCTTTGGGTCTTGAATTCTGTTCCGTCTTCTTGTATCCATTTATTTCTCATCCCAAGAATTATTTAAAATTTAAATATCCAAAAATTTAAATTTCAAATTCAAATTCCAAATTCGAATTTCAAATTTAAATTTCAAATTTAAATTTTAAACAATTTTAAACATCATGTGTAATAATATGTAATTTCAAAAAATTCAAATTTTTAATTACATATTTTTAAACATGATTTAAAATTAAATCTCAAATTTAAAAATCAAAATTTTCTGATTTTTGGACCGTCGGACCGCCGCCCTCGTAGGCGGCAACCGCCGTGGGTAGCCACCAACCCCGGAGGGGCTGGCAGCCCACGGCCGCCCCCTGTGCAGCCCTGCCAGGCTGCAGGCCAAGCCTGTAGCGCCAGGCTGCACGCCCAGGCTGGGCGCAGCAGCCGGCTGCCTGCCGCCAGAGGCTTCACGCCCAGGCTGCGGCCAGCCTTGGGCAGGCCACGGCCACCCCTGGGCTGCAGGCCAAGCCTGCGGCCGGGGTGGTGTGGGCCTGCTTAGGGGCTGCCGCAGCCCCATCCTGCCCGAGGGCAGGGGCTGCAGCCCCACCAAGGCCCGTCGGCCTATTCCGAGGGGTCGTGGCTTGATTTTCGTGCCATATTCCAATTTACCTATTAGGATCTCCAAAAATTAATTTGAATCCCAATTAATTTGAAATTTTCCACACAATCAAAATTTCAACCTTTAAATCAAATTTAATTTTTTGGGAAAAAATAAATTACGGTCTTCAATCTTCAATCTCCTCCAAGAATAATTACATAAAAAATTCTAAACCGTTTTCGGTGTACAAAAATTCTAACCATAAAAATTCTAAGAGACAAAAATTAAAATCCATGGGAAAATTACAGTATTAATAAACTGCTCCCATGGTTACATAAAAAATTCCTAGATACAATATTTCTAAATTCTAAGGAACCATAACCGGTATAAACAAGCATGCTTATAATAATTCAAAAAATTAAAATAACCACATACTTTATACATAATACATGATAACAACATAAAGGAACCCTAGAATGCCACTCTCTAAATATCAAATCCATACATAAATAAAAGGACTAAGTAATTGTCTAATTTATATACATGGCATAGTCATGAGATTTCTCTGATACCAATTGTAGGAAAATAAATCGGTAAAAATGTATCAGAGTGGCGCAGCGGAACAATAAAAATTTTTAGATCGTTAAATATCTCATGATGCCATATACAATAAACCAACAACAATTAAAACTCATACCTCAAGGACGCCAATCTTGCAGGAGGAGAATGACCGGAGGCTTCAACCAACTACCCTTCTCTACTATTCTCTAATTCCCGAATGGCTGAGTGTGTGGGCACTCTGAACCTCGATCGGTATGCTAGCACTGCTAGTCTTCTTCCGACCACCCAGATCTCTAAAGAACTTTATTGTCACGATGAGCTGTGCAACAATAAGCCTGCTCACCTGAGAGTCTGTGGTCTAAGAGAACTGGAGTGGTAGGACCTCTATTTATAGACCTGCATGAGGTGATTCTCTGAATTCGAATTGGACTAGGAAAAGATTCTCTCCCTTATCCATAACCAAAAAATCTAAATTTTCCAAGGGAGAATCTCCACAATTAAATTCGGTTTTCCTAGGATAAATCCAATCAAATCTAAACAAGATTTTAACTAGAATTTTATCTCCCTTTTTCAACCAAAAAATCTGAATTTTTCTTAGAGAAAATCTCAACAAAAGTTTCGGCCATTATGGATAAGGGAGAATCAAAAATTCCACTAGGATTTTCAAGCTTGAATCTCATCTCAACCTTATCCAAAATAACCGAATTTCCTAGGAGATTTTCTCCTTAATTTCGGCCACTTTTCAGGGAAGGAGAGAATCTAAATTCAACTAGGATTGAAACTTGAATTTATCCCTTGAATCCTATCCACAAAAACTGAAATTTGCTTGAGGATTATCCTCAAAATTTCGTCCCTTATTTGTTGGGATTTGGATTCAAAATTCAAGTAGGATTCTAACAAGATTATCCTCTCCAAATCCAACTCAAATTCGAATTTCAAACCTTGTGGATTTTCCACAACAAATTCGAATCCTACTTGGACTGTGATTCAAAATTTGAATTTCAAATTTCAAATTCAAATTTCAAATTCAAATTTCAAATTTCAAATTCAAATTTCAAATTCAAATTTCAAATTCAAAATTCAAATTTCAAATTTCAAAATTCAAATTTCAAATTTCAAAATTCAAATTTCAAATTCCACAAAACGGTTGTGTTTCATATTCTTGTTCTCATGGATAATTTTCTACAACTCCAATCCAATCTCAAATAAAATCATGGCAACTTTATTTGGAGTTCGAATAATTGTGTACTCTATTATCCAAAACAAAATCTGAATCCAACCGGAGAGAATCTTGTCTACCATCCTAATCCTGTGTCATCACCATCCATGCATAATAAACTAGCCAATAGCATACACAAATCAATTTGCCAAACGTTAAGGAATTATGTGGAGCTAGGAGAGGGACTGATTGGACATATATAATCGGGCTCCTGTGATTCCATATGATCATCATTCTTTACCGAACAACTCAATCATATGATCACTAGTTTCAGAGTCACACCACTATAAACCTGAAACTGAACTCCCAATTATATACCGTATTACGTAAGCCTGTGACGAGCTACTATCCAATGACCTTGTCATATATGCAAAACCCTCATATGATATCCATGATCAGTCTTAGGTCAAAGTCCGTTTAATCTTACTGATCAGGCTATCTTAAAGTTCCATTATACTACCGGATCAAGAAAATGTTTATTCACCATATGTGAATAAGAAGTCATCCGCCCAGCAGACGACCCAAGGCCTTGTCCATTTTCACATTCAGTATAATGCCTTTAAGAGGATACCTTTAACTCCTCAGAGCTATGATTCCGATATCTGCAAACAAACCCTTCATCGTATACAAGTCATGCACCCAACGAACCGGTCTATAAGCTTACTACCTCTGAGACGCTTTAGCCATTGGAACATCAAAGTACACAAGTCATATACATGAAGTAGTTCATTTACTCAGGATTAAGGTTATTGCACAATGAACGTCAAAAGCAGATTGATCCACTCATAGCGGACTACGTAGATCAATCACGCTTTAGTCCCGGTCTAATATGTCACCACCGAGCAACATATCCATGTCTCTACTTGGGAGTCCAGCTCCAGACAGTCAAGACAAACCGTCCCCTCTAAGGCTTTAGACAACATAATAGTCTTAACATGAGTTAGATACTCGGTCTAACCCCATAGACTACAGACCATAGTTTAGACTGCTAACTTTAGAACATTGTCTTCTCGCATACAAAAGTCCATTGCATGCAACGTTCTAACAGTTTTAACACAAGCAGTCAGTGAGCCATATTTGCTTACATTTACTTTAACATGTAAATAAGACGAGGACAGATAGCAATGTAATGAATAACCTCTATGTATAATTTTATTATCCAGTTCAAAATGAATACATCAAAATGTCTCTAATACTTAGGGCATTTCCTAACATGATGATCATATGGATTTGCAGGAGCCCGATTATATATGTCCAATCAGTCCCTCTACTAGCTCCACATAATTCCTTAACGTTTGGCAAATTGATTTGTGTATGCTATTGGCTAGTTTATTATGCATGGATGGTGATGACATAGGATTAGGATGGTAGACATGATTCTCTCCGGTTGGATTCAGATTTTGTTTTGGATAATAGAGTACATAATTATTCGAACTCCAAATAAAATTGCCATGATTTTATTTGAGATTGGATTGGCGTTGTAGAAAATTATCCCTGAGAACAAGAATTTGAAACACAACAGTTTTGTGGAATTTGAAATTTGAATTTTGAAATTTGAAATTTGAATTTTGAATTTTGAAATTTGAAATTCGAATTTGAAATTTGAATTTGAAATTCGAATTTGAAATTTGAATTTGAAATTTGAATTTGAAATTTAAATTTGAAATCTGAAATTTGAATTTGAAATTCGAATTTGAAATTTGAAATTCAAATTTTGAATCACAGTCCAAGTGGGATTCGAATTTATTGTGGAAAATCCACAAGGTTTGAAATTCGAATTTGAGTTAGATATGGAGAGGATAATCTTGTTAGAATCCTACTTGAATTTTGAATCCAAATCCTAACTAATGATGGACGAAATTTTGAGGATTATCCTCAATGGATTTTCGGTTTTTGTGGATAAGGTTCAAGGAAAAAATTCAGGTTTCAATCCCAGTTGAATTTGGATTCTCTCCTCCCCTGAAAGTGGCCGAAATTTGGAGCATATCTCCTAGGGAAAATTCGATTATTTTGGATAAGGATGAGATAAGATTCAAGCTTGAAAATCCTAGTGGAATTTTGATTCTCCCTTATCCTAAAAGTGGCCAAAATTTTTTAGGAGATTTTCTCCTTAGATTTTTCAGATTTTTTGTTTGAAAAAGGGAGATAAAATTCTAGTTAAAATCTTGTTTAGATTTGGATTGGATTTATCTTAAATGGCCGAATTTTATTGTTGGGATTTTCCCTTGGAAAATTCGAATTTTATGGTTGTGGATAAGGGAGAATATCTTTTCCTAATCCAATTTGAATTCAGAGAATCACCTCATGCAGGTCTATAAATAGAGGTCTTGCCACTCCAGTTCTCTCAGACCACAGACTCTCAGGTGAGCATGCTTATTGTTGCACAGCTCATCGTGACAATAAGTTCTTTAGAGATCTGGGTGGTCGGAAGAAGACTAGTAGTGCTAGCATACTAATCGAGGTTCAGAGTGCCCACACACTCAGCCATTCGGGAATTGGAGAATAGTAGAGAAGGCTAGTTGGTTGAAGCCTCCGGTCATTCTCCTCCTGCAGATTGACATCCTTGAGGTATGAGTTTTAATTGTTGATGGTTTATTGTATATGGCATCATGAGATATTTAACGATCTAAAAATTTTTATTGTTCCGCTGTGCCACTCTGATACGTTTTTGCCGATTTATTTTCCTACATCCCTATCATGTAGGATTAGGGGCAGCTTAGCAAAGCATATGGCCAGAATAGTTAAACAAGTCAGAATTTAATAAGCGTGTCATACCGGTCTTTTGAGTTAAAGAGGTTTCTCAAGTTAAAGTTAAGTTGAGCATCCGTTGATGGCTCTTCGTTTTTTTTAGTGACCACAGGCATTACCAATGGTCTGTACTCAGTACTAACACACGGGCCGTAAGTAGACAAGAGAAAGAAAAAGAGCATTGAAGCATAAATGAAAATAACCAGATCATGCATACACATTAGTTCACTATGTTTCTAGCTACAGTAAGATGCATTCAGTACACGATGTTTCTACTATGCATATAGTATGAGAAGTTTTGTATCCAATGATATGTTAATATGTGATGATGTGGTATGTGATATTTTTAAGTGGTATATGTTGATACCTGGCATGTTTATGAGGATTTAATTATGTACTATGTTTTAAACATATTTTGTTGTTAACATGTTGTACTTACTGGGCATAAAGCTCACAGAGTGTGCTCATGCTGAAGGTAAGCGTCCTATGGCTTAAACCACAATTGGCGATGATGGCGTTGGATTTGGACATAAGGCGAGGTTATGGATGCACCGCGAGTAAATCTTCCACATAGCTTAAGTAATCTGTATTTTGAACAGTAACAATTTAACAAGTATTTTTGAATAGTATCCATTAAATAGTATTTTTGAATAGTAATAGTTAAACAATATTTTTAAATAGTAACAGTAAAAAGTATTTTGAAGAGCAAATAGTTAAACAGTATTATATATTTGTATGTGCAATTGAACTCCAAATAATTTAGACGATGCATATTTAAAGTATATGTATGTGAATACTAAATACGCACGCCTTTAGAAAAAAAAATTCCCCTAAAATTAAGGTATCTAGGTTAATAAGTTTTAAATAAGTATTAATAGTTTGTAATAAAGTATAAGTATCAGTTCAAATAGTAGTTTTAAGTGACGGGTTGGGCTACTAAGGGCATAGGATGTCACAAGCTCAAAGGTGCAGCGTTATTCTACAAGATCGATCTACGATCAGGATATCATCAACTACAGATCAAGGAGAATGATATTTTGAAGACTGTGTTTAGGATCCGTTACAGACATTATGAATTTCTTGTGATGCCGTTTGGGTCGACAAATGCGTTTGCTGCATTCATGGACTTAATCAATCGAGTTTTCAAGGAATTTCTAGATAAGTTTGTCATTGTGTTTATCGATGACATACTTATATATTCAAAGACTCGTGAGGAGCATGAGGAACACCTGAGGATCATTCTTCAAATGATAAGGAAGCAACAACTCTATGCAAAATTCTCTAAGTGCGAATTTTGACTAGATAGAGTACATTTTCTCAGACACGTAGTCTCCAAGGAAGGAATCACTGTAGATTCTGCTAAAGTGGAGGTGATTAATGAATGGCCTGCACCTAGAAACGTGACCAAAATACGGAGTTTCTTAGGTTTACCTAGCTGTTATAGGAGATTTGTAGAGGGATTTGCATGACTAGCTGTACCTCTCATGGCTCTTACACGTAAAGAGAGGAAGTACGAGTAGACTGATGAGTGCAAAAGGAGCTTCCGAGAGCTGAAGAAGTGACTAATGAGCGCGTCAATCCTTACACTTCCTATTGAAGGGGAAATGTTCGTGATATACAGCAACGCTTCAAAAATTGGATTAGGAGCTGTCCTGATGCAAGGCGACAAGGTGATAGCATATGCCTCGCATCAATTAAAGAATCACGAGAGAAACTATCCCATGCATAATCTAGAACTTGTTGCAGTAGTGTTCGCACTTAAGATTTGACGACACTATTTATATGGAGCTCAATATCAGATCTACACTAACCATCAGAGTTTAAAATCCTTTTTCGCGCATAAGGAGTTAAATATGCGGCAACAGAGATGGTTAGAGCTGGTAAAAGATTACGATTGTCAGATCCTCTACCATCCTGGAAATGCCAATCATGTTGTGGATGCGTTAAGTAGAAAATTTGCTATTTTGCAACAACTACCAATAGAGAAACTACCAAGACCATTGCAATAAGAGATCAATGCATTGAAGTTGGAGCTGATATCTAGGAAATTGGTTGCACTTCAATTAGAATCATCATTATTTGGGGACATTAGAGAGGCTAAAAAACGAGATCCAAATCTAACAAGTCCTCAAGAAGGAGTGTCCAAGGATGGATTGATCCTGCATCAGGGAAGAATTCATGTTCCCAATGATGAAGGATTAAGAAGGTGAATTATGGTAGAAGCCCATGAAACGCCATATTCAGTGCATCCTGAAGCCAGTAAGATGTATCAGGATTTGAAACTGGAATTCTGGTGGAAAGGGATGAAGAAGGACATTGCAAAATTCGTGAGTAAATGCATGATGTGTCAAAGAGTTAAGGCCAAACACCGACATCCAAGCAGAAAATTAGAGCTGTTAGAAATTCCTGAATGGAAATGGGAACATATTACGATGGACTTTATGGTAGGGTTATCGAAAACTCGAGAAGGCTACGATGCCATTTGGGTTATTATCGATAGATTAACAAAAACGACAAGGTTTATAGTAGTGAAAATGACTTTTTCACTGGAAAAGCTGGCGAACCTTTATGTAACCCATATCGTTAGGTTACATGGTGTTCCTAAGTCCATTGTATCGGATTGCAATGCACGATTCACTTTGAATTTCTGGAAGTGCGTGCAAGAAGCTATGGGAACAGAATTACGTCTGAGTATGGCTTTTCATCCACAGACGGATGGACAATCTGAATGGACGATTCAAATATTAGAAGACATGCTTCGTGCATGTATAATAGATTTCCTGGGAAGTTGGAATGAAAAACTTTCATTGGTAGACTTTTCATGCAATAACAGCTACCAAGCTTTTATAGGAATGGCACCCTATAAAGCTTTATATGGAAGGAAGTGTAGATTACCTATCCACTCGTACGGTTTACAAGAAAAGCAATTGCACAAAATGGATTTTGTGCAAGAAACAACTGATGTAGTTGTAAAAATACAGCAACGAATGAAGATAGCGCAGAGCTGGCAGAAGAGCTATGCGGATAAACGATAAAGATCCCTAGAGTTTAACAAAGGGGATTTCATATTCCTAAGAGTTTTGCCAATGAAAAGAATAATGCGTTTTGGTAAGAAAAGGAAATTGAGTCCGAGGTATATCAGACCATTTGAAATTATCGAACGCATTGGGAAGATTGCCTATAAGTTAGTGTTACCCCCAGAAATGTCGGCAGTACATAATATGTTTCATGTGTCCATGTTGTGAAAGTACATATCGGATCCGTCACATCTACTAAAACATGAACTGATTCAGATCCAGGAAGATCTGACGTATAAAGAGAGGCCTATTCAAATATTGGCACGAGAAGAAAAAGTCTTAAAGAACAAGACGATCCCATTAGTCAAAGTTTTGTGGAAAAATCATAATATAGAAGAGGCTACATGGGAGCGCGAGGATGAAATTAGAAAATTGCACCCCCACTAGTTCTAAATTTTCAAGGACGAAAATTTTATAAGGAGGGGTGAATGTGACAACCAGGAATTTTAAGATTCTTGAAGAAATTTAAAATTGTATGTACATGACAATTTTAATGTATAAAATATGAAAAAGTTGTGTTTGAATACTGTTGAGAATGCAATAAAAATATTCTAATAGTGTTGAAGAGTGTAAGTTCGGAGATGGAAAATCTTCCCGAACAGAAATGGGTGAAACGGCCCTAAAACGGAGCCAAAAACCCTGAAGAGTGCACCAAAGTACACTAAAAGACAAAAATTTATTGTAATAAATTTTGGTCGAACAGAAGCAAAATAAGACAAACCAACTGCATTGGAGGCGTCAGAAACCCGCTTACACGATTTCAGTAGATTTTCGTTCGGTTTGACTTTTGGTCAAAATTTATATGACCAAAATATATGATGTATTAAATGATTAATTAAGGCTTAAAAAGGTGGCAAGTGGCATTAATGGTGTAGATTAATGCAAAGTTTGAATCAAGGGCTAGGATTTAGCCAAAATGGCATGAAAAAAATTTGGCAAAAATGGGAAATTAGGGTCACCAAAAGGGCAAGAAAAATCAGTAAAAAATTTGGTTTTTGGTTCCTAAAATTTTGCTAAAAAGTCCCTAAATAATTTTCAAATTGTTGGGAAAAATTGCAAGTTGGTCCTCCACCATTTGTCTATAAATAGAAGTAAGAAATTCACTTGGAAAAATCAAGAAAACCAGCTAAATTTCTACCTATTTGTGGCCGTGCACTCCTACCCATTCCAAACCAAATTTTAACAAAAATTCTTCACTAAATTAGCTTCCAAGCCTAGACCAAGCATCAAGAAATCAAGTTGACAAGGTGAGCCACCATTTTGAAGCATTTCTTAGTGTTTTTCTTTAAGAAATCCATGGCATGTTTGGGTGAAAAATTTGATGATTTGTTTTGATGTTGATGTTGATTTGGTGATATAGTAATTAAAGCATGTTTTAGAAACTTGAAACAAGCAAAATTGATGTATGTTTCCTATGAAAATCCATGGGATATGTGTTGGAAAATATGGAAATTTTTGTGATGAAAATTGATCAAGAAATGTTGATAAAGGAATTAGAAAAATTTTCCTATGGTTTTGGACATGAAAACCGTGGCATAAAAGGCAAGGTTGGAATGAAATTTTCTTAGGTTTTTGATGTTGAAATGTGCATTAGAAACCCTAAGAGTGATATATGATGAATAAGCTTTGAGATAAAAATTTTTAGTGTTGAATACCATGTAAAAACCGTGGCTTATGATGATAGAAAGTGGTGAATTTATATGTTGATATCAATGATGGATAATGAGAAAAAGTTTTAGGTAAACTTTGGTAACTTTATGTAAAATAGGCCTCTGGTATAGTACGTGACAGGTGTTAAGGTTCTGAGGCATACCTAATGCCGGGAAAACCTAAAATTTAAACGGAAATGCTGTCAAAAATTTTAAAACGGCATAAAGGGTATTTTAGGAAATGAGGGGTAAAAATGTAAGCTCGGAAATAAAAACTGAGACCCCTCAGTAGGTTGGAATTGGTAATGGAAGATTGAACCTAAAAGGAATAGTAAAACGACCTTCTAATGTCTAAAATGCCGGAATGGGAAAAATCTATATTAGGGGTATTTTAGGAAACGAGGGAGAAAATTTATGAATGGGATGGAAAACCCAAGCCCCTTGGGAACCAAGGCTCAGGAATAGGATAATAAACATTTCAAGAGTAGTGAAATAGCCATTTAAGGCTCCGAAATGCTAGAAAAATGAGAAACAACCCTAGGTGTTTGAATATTACCTCCGAGGGTCGGGTGAGGAATAGTTACTGGTTTTGTAGCAAATAATGCTGTAAAAATATATCGATGCCTAAGGAATATTATTTTATGATATTTGGGCTTAGAAAATCCCAGAAAAATGGTAGAACAAAATTGTTATGGTCCCGAGAACAGCTAGGGGTAAAATGGTTATTTTGACCAAAAATTTCCGAGAGACTCGGAAAGGACCATTAAGGATCTAGAATGCTTTAAATAAGATTCTAGAGGCCATAACTAAGATTTTAAAGTTTAAAATCTAAAATTTATAAAGTACACGGGCGTGTACATTAGAACACGGGAGTGTAGTTGAAACCCGAGAGGTACACGGGCTTGGACACGGGAGTGTATCAAGCCGTGTATCCCATATAGAAATCAAATGCGTTAAAATGTTAACAATGAAATGAATATATGTAAAGTGTTGAATAATAGTGGGAATTAACAGACCATATGCTATCTGTAGGGACCCAAACTAGAGACGATAACAAAACTGCAGAGGACTTCCGAGGGTGGATGTTATCGTAGTTGTGGTAAGTTCAAGCATTTTCATGTCTAAAACATGAAATACTATGATATTTAATTATGTACTAATTGTACATTAGATACAAAGTCCTACGGGCACTAGGGTGTAGTTAGACTAACACAACCAACAAGCTGATAAAGTGAGATGTATACTGTGGGTACACTATGGAAAGAGTGTGACTGAATATAAGACACACCCTTAAAAAAAAGAATGTGTAAAGACCTACGGGCAATAAGGGTTCTTGACTTTGAGGTGGTGATTAATGCCACTGGGTCGGAATTATAATTGAAAGATGGTAATGAAACCATTTTTGGCGTACCAGCCTCTAATAGTAAGGTGGAGGTTTAAAGGTCCTTCGAGGATACAAGACCACTTCGGGTGATGATGGACTGAGGAGGATTAGCCTCAGGGTCACTCCCAAGGCCTCTCACAGTCAGCGCACATATGATATCGATACGGCCAACATGAGCTCAAAACCAGAATGTAAATAAAGATAAAGACCGAAAATGTGATGAAAGCCATAACTGAGCATAATTAAGCATAACCGATGCTAACTTTAAGTGTAGTGTACTCAGTTAGAGTGACGTGAATAGTATCCAGTCAGAGTTCAAGTTACTATTCATAGTCAAAAGTCAAAGTACTGTTCATGGTGAATAATACTATTCATAGGAAATTTTATTATTAATATTATTAAATCTATGTGATTCATAGTATGTATTTTTGAATTTACTGAGCCTGTTAGCTCATCGGTTTGTTCATGTTGCAGGTAAGAAACCTGTCCAGTAAATAACCTGGATGGCGGCAGGATATGCGGTGTCATTAGGATAGGGAATTCCGCTGTGGATTATAGTCTTGCTACCAGTCTTCCGCTAAGTGTCATAAGAGTGGTTTGAAGAAAATATATTTTGAGAAACAAAGTTGAGGAAATGTATTTATGTAAATTATGTTGTATTATAAAAGATAACTAAAAGTTTAGTTTTAAATTTTAGATGGCTTTCATACATGACTTTCATGTGAGGAAAGTATTTTGGAAACAAAAAAAAAATGGGCGAAAATTTTTGGGTCCTATAAGTTGAGAGTTTAAAAGTAAAAGTGTTTTTATGACGACCCAATGAGGTGCACGAGCTAGTTCAGTCGACTATAGAGCCTGATTGTAACGGTTTCAAGTGGCCGAAATTGGAGGCATCACATTAACTCCATAGTTGCATTGTTGTTTTCAACCTAAATAGCCAAATATTCAATTCAAATACGAAATCTATTAATAAACTTCAAAAATAGATAATAGAATAAAAAATAGAAAATGTTTATGAAAATATTTTGTAATCCCAATTCAAAGAATCAAATTATTAACCAAAGAAAGCTAAAATAACTATATTCAAGCAAAAATTTTGTAGAAAATTGAAACTTTTCCTCACCAGAATAAAAAAAAATCATAAATTTAACCTAGAAATATAAAAATTGTACCCAAAAAACAATAAAAATGAAAAAACAAAATTGAATAAAAAAAAGAAGAAAATTTTGGAAAAACCTGAGTGACAAAAGCTGGGATTGACATTCCCAAATAAGACGAGATCGAATCGATGATGTAGTTTCTCTACGTTGGCCTAAAGTGCAAACCTAAGGACAAAGAAGAATTTTTTTAGAGCCTTCTTCTTCTCCTTACTCTTGCTCTTCATGGTGGGAGTTTCTAGGTAATTTTCCTTGGTGGGTCCCACGAAAGGTGCAGGATTCTTGATTCAATGATTATCTACCTTATTCTTGGCATTTTTTTTTAGTTTTTTTATGTTTTTATTAATGTGTTTTTATAAAAAGTATTTATATTTTAAAATATATTTAATTAATAATTAATTATATAGATTCCCCTGAGATTATGTATCCAATTTCACTTTATCCCCTTGATTCCATGCTACATCAGCAATTCCATTAAATTTATAGATAGAACTAGACAGAGAGGGCATTTTGAACTTTTTATGTAGATAAGGGGGCAGATGAATAGTTTTCCAATATCGGGGGGTAGAGTGAGATATAGTACATAGTTCAAGAGAAATTCGTATAATTAATAAGAATATTGATTTAATTATATGAAAGAGTTAAGGTAATAATCGATAAGAATCAAAATAATACCTATGGTATGTACTCTTTATTAAATCTTATAGATATAATTGAACGGTTAAGATTTACATTTTAATAATAGTTATAATACACTTTAACACATAGAATTATAGCATAAAAAATTTTAAAAAATCTGAAAAATTAAATGTATTTCATTTATTTTGAACTGATTAATAGAAATGTATTAGAGGTTATTCATTACATTGCTACATGTTCTTGTCTTATTTACATGTTAAAGTAAATATAAGCAAATATGGCTTACTAACTGCTTGTTAAATTATTAGAATGTTGCATACAATAGACTTTTGTATGCGAGAAGATAATATTCTAAAGTAAGCAATCTAAACTATAGTCTATAGTCTATAAAGTTAGATCGAGCATCCACTTCATATTAAGACTATTATGTTGTCTAAAGCCAATTGGGAGATAGCTTGTCTTGATTGTCTGGAGCTTTAACTCTCGAGTAGAGACATAGATATGTTGCTTGGTGGTGATGTATCGGACTGGGACTAATGTGTAATTGATCTGTATAGTCTGCTTGAGTGGATCAATTCACTTTTGATGTTCATTATGTAATAACCTTAATCTTGAGTAGGCGAATCCCTTCATGTGTCTAACTTGTGTACTTTAATGTTCCAATGACTAAAGCATTTCAGAGGTAGTAAACTTATAAACTAGTTCGTTAATTACATGACTTGTACGCAATGAGAGGATTTGTTTACAAATAATGGAATCATAACTCTAATGAGGAGTAAAGATTATTCTCTTAAAGGCATTATACTAATGTAAAAATAGACAAGACCTTGGGTCGTTTACTGGGCAGATGACTTCTTATTCACATATGGGGAATAATCATTTTCTTTTTAGGAGTATAATGGATTTTTAAGATAGCATGATTAGTAGGTTAAATAGACTTTAACCTAAGGCTGATCATGGATATCATATGAGGGTTTTGCATACATAAAAAGTTATTGGACGATAGTTTATCACTAGCTTATATAGTATGATATATAATTGGGAGTGTAGTTTTATGTTTATAGTGGTGTGATTCTGAAACTACTAATTGTAATGAGTTATTTGGTATAGAATAATAGTTACATAGATTACTGAAGCCCATATTATATATGTCTAATTGGTCCTCCTACTAGCTCTGCATAATTCTTTAACAGATGGTAATTAGTTGAAATATTCTTTATTGCTTGTACTCTTGCATTTAGTGAAGAGAAAATTCCTTTACAGGGCATGGGCAATTTTCTCTAAGAGCCAAAGGGTAAAATAGGATAAACATTTAATTAATATTTATTTTGGAAGATAAGATTTGAAATTTAAATTAATTGTATTTATCTTTCAAAAGATAAATATGAGATTAATTTGAATTTTAAAAATCTTGTTTTAATAAATATTTGAAATTTAAAAGATTATACTATTTGAATTTAAATTGAACAAAATCTTGTCTTGGCACAAGGAAGGTGGTGTCCACACTATAGGGTTGGAAGAGAATATTTTCCCTTAATTTGAATTTGAATTTTGTTTTAGATAAGAGATTACACAATTATTTGAATTTCAAGTAAAGTTATCATGATTTTATTTGAATTTGAATTGGAGCTGTGGAAAATTATCTATATAGATAAAATTACATGATTTTTAGAGTTCAAAATTTGAATCAAATTTTGAATCACAAATCTATTCTTCGGCTGAAATTTTAAAGGGGAATCCCCGGGAGAATTTTAGATTTTTCAAGTGGAAGGGAGAGAAAAAAATTTTGTTTGGAATCCTGTTTGAATTTTGAATCCCGTGACCTAATGGTGGCTGAGTTTTTCAAGGGCTTTTCTAGGGAGAGAATCGGCCATAAGGTTGGATGGGAGAGAGAAAAATCTTTTCTTGGTCCAATTCAAAATTCAAAAGTCACCTAATACAATTTAATAAATAGAGGTTTTGACACTTCTATTTTCTTTATAGCACAGACTCTCAAATAAGCAAATTTATTATTATATATCTCACTAATAATAATAAATTCTTAGAAATTTGGGTGGTTGGCAGAAGACAAGCCGTGTTAGAATACTGATCGAGGAACTGAGCGTCCATATACTCTATTGTTTGGGAATTAGAGAATAGTAGAGAAAGCTAATTAGTTGAATCCCTTTAGTCACATCCTCCAACGTTCCAGGTGTTTTTCTCGAAAGGTATAATAATTGTTGTATAATTTATTTTATATGGCAACATGTGTTATTAATGATCTTTGAAAATTCTTTTAAAATTCCGCTACATACTCTTACGTTTTTTCCTACATGTAGGGTTAGGGTGGGGTGGTTGACTGGCCTATGGTTTTTTGGGGGGTGGGGTGGGATGGGTTTGCCAGTTGAATGAGGGAAGGGGGATTTTTGAGCTTTTTTCTAATTAATTTTTCATATTTTTTTAATTTTTCATTCCATAATACTATATTTTAAGGTGCACTATAAGTATTATAAACAAACAAATCTCAATTGTTCAATTACATCTGAATAGTTTTAAAAAAAAGTACCTACCGTAGGTACTATTTTGAGGTTCCTTCCATAGCGTTACCCATTAAAAATAGCATGTCATTAGAACACTCTTATCTAGGTACTAAAATTTAATAATTACATAATAATTTAACATTATGTTAAAGATGCTTTCTTTAATGTAATTATGTATAGTCTTACTGTTTTGTTTGTTTTTTTTTTTTTTTTGGGTTTTTTTTGGCAAGTGTCGTACTATTTTGTTAAAGAAAGGAAGATTCTCCCAATCACTCTTCTTCTTCTTCTTCTTGTTTTTTTTTTTTTTTTTTAATAAAAATGTTACCTATTGCTAAGGATGTTTGTTGGATGTAATCCATCTTATTATTTTAAATATACAATATCTAATCCAATTAAGGGTCGGTCTTCATAAATATTGTCCAATCCAATCAGTTAAAAGTGTGTCAATTCAATCCATTTAAGGTCAGTTTAGATTAGATTGGACTAATCGGTTTGAAATTTATTGCATATATTTAAATAATTAATTTTATTACAAAACAAGCAAGAATTATAAAACATACTAAGGCGTATCATAATATGTTAAGAAGTCACAAAATGAGATAAAAGGATTATTCTTGTGTTAATATTACAATGTGTTGGTTTTGATGTTTTTATTTTTTATATTTGAAGGTGTAACAAAAAAAAATATAAGCACTAATTTTTGGACTATTAAGTATAAGTATTCTTTATATATATATATTTATATAAAGGTTGGATTAGATTGGATTAAGTGTTTTGAAGGTCAAAGTGCATCCAATCTAATTACGTCAGTTTTTTTTTATAATTGACATCTAATACAATCCAATTAAAATTGGTTATTTATTACAAATGGATTAGATTGGATTGGATTAATTAGTTTGATTAGTTGATTGGATTCTATCATCACCCTTACCTATTGCTTATGCTATATATTATTCCTACATCATGCTTAGGAGTTAGCTAGAACCACCTTACTGTTCACTCTCTTCCCCTTTTTTCCACTTTGTTGAACAATTTTAGGGATATAGTAAGGCATTAGTTCTTTTTTTTTTTTTTAGGGAATAATCATTCAAACAAAAAATTGATACAAATACTAATATCAAAGATGAAACAACTCAATATACAAAAGACAAAAGACAAAATCCTTGATTAACATCGATTTCATCAGTAATATCTAATGAAACTTAGTGACGAGAATATAAGTCATTGCTTGGTGATGGGAAAATTCCATGAATTTCTTGACAATATTATAATCAAGCATTTACAAAACTCTTTTTCAAAAAAAAAAATCTATAATCAAAGAAATGTCCCAATTAATCGAGAGATGATCACTTATAGCACAGAGATTACAACAAACTATGCCTAGTTATAATACTAATAGAACTAATAAACGATATTGTTGGCGAACAACTTGAGTAAAACATAAACCCAAATACAAGCCAGAGGTAGGGGAACTACCTCATTTGTTACAAAACTGACACAAAAACACAAAAACAAAGCACAAATGGAAAATAAGATCGATTATGAAATTCTCACCCCAAGTAGAACAACCACTTTGCTATAGGATACAACTCAGAGGAAATAGTTTAGGCTTGATTGAAGGTTCAAGACCTGCTTAGGGGACAATCAGGGTTTGAGTTTTGGTTATATTTTGATTGAAATGGAGTTTAATTATTGAAATATGTGTTTGGCTGGAAAAAAAAAGTTTCAATTTGAAGTGAAAAAGTGTAAAAATTTGAAATATATTAAAAAATATATCAATATTGATTTTGTTTCATTCTTCTCAAAATTAAAAAAAAATCATCTTCATTTCGACTTGAAATAACAAAAGTATGAATTTTTCAAGTTTGAGTTTTTAATAGAGAGTTGGACATATAAATAGTCAAAAATAGTTTTGAATTAAAAAGAAAAAGAAAAAAATAAACAAAGGGTTTTGGAAACACTCCCTGTTGATTCTGATATGTGCTAAATAACATTGAATCTTATAAATTATTAAAAAGGCTACTACAGTTAACTCTAATATTATTATTTTATTTACAATTCTTTAACATAAAAAAATGATAAATATATTTAATTAAAAAAATGACATCTACAATGAGAAAATAGCAATTCTATGACAGCCCGAGTCCAGACTGGCCCAGACCGTCACTTAAAACTACTTAATTTAAACTTGAACTTACTTAAAACTACTTATCTCTATTGCCGTAAAATATGAGGATTTTTTTTTACATATATACATGTACATTTTTACTATTCACATACATATATGTATATACGTACGTTTTACTATTTACGTGTATACATATACTTTATAAATACAAAGGTCTAAAACAACTGAAGTTCAATCTTACATACATACTTATGAAATTATTTATCTAGTTACTACTCAAAAATAAAACGTTTGTTTAATATTGTGCAGAAGTCAACACTGGCGGTGGTATTCACAACCTCACCCTCACATCCGTTTCTGCTGCCATCATCGTCCATCGGAGTTTAGGGCATAGGTAGCTTACCTACAGCATGAACACACACACACTGTGAGCTTTATACTTAATAAGGACAACATTCTATCAGCAAAATATGTTTCAAACATAAGTCATACTTAAAACGTATAAGCATGTCATGTACACACAACATGTACCATGCACTGAAACATTCCACATATTGGATGCAATTCCAAAGTATCATACATAACTGAATACATAACTGAAACATCACATAACTGAATGCATAACAGAAAACATCACATAACTGAATGCATATCAACTATAGCTAGAAGTATACTGTAACTATAGCTAAGCCATATCGTGAACAATGCGTGAACTGATTATGCTCATTTTATACTTTATTATTTATTATCTTTTCTTATCTGAAGAGCCCTGGTGTCAGTACCACTACGCGTGGATCATCAGATTCACTGTGATCATGGGCCTTGGCCCGTTATAGATATATTTTATGGGCCTTAGCCCATTTACTTTATGGGCCTCATGCCCCCTATTTTCTGTGGGCCTTGACCCATTATACTGATACCTTTATTCTTGTTACCCAATTCTTTATCTGATCATGCCATATGCTCTACTAGGCTATCCACTAATCTTACGTGATAGGGATGTATGGCATCTAACTCATGCTTTTATAAATCTACATGATTATGAAACTATATGCTCTTTTATCATGCTATGCAACAATCATACATGATTTGCATACTTAACATAGAGTAAAACAAATAGCATTTTAAACTCATTTTTGCTCATGCTGTAGGCAGAGTTATACTTACTTGTCAACCGACAATTTGTACTTCACCTTTATGGAAAATTATAAGTAACGATCTGTAATCATAATGCATCTTGTTAAACTTTCTTCTTAGGTCACTATGGTCGTTAGTGACTAATAAAATTCTATCGTTATGTAGTACTGACCCTTATCGGTACTAGCCATTCTCCTCTTGAGAGTTTGATTTTCTAATCGTGATTAATTAATTTATTTACCTGATAAATTAATTAACAACGCTCTAGAGTCACTACTATCATTAGTGACTATAAATTTTATTGTTTTATGGTACCGATGCCTATCGACACCGAACTACTCTACTTTGGGAATTTGGTGTCTAATTTTTAATCGTGCTTGATTAATTTGTTTACTTGACAAATTAATCACCGTCTCTCACTATCCTATTTAAACTCTGTCCTTGATTGATTAACCGACCAGTCAACTGACTGGTTACCTTGTGCATCATTGACTATGTACCCTGTTAGGTTACTTTGCGTATTTAGTGTAGTAGCCAATCGGGCTACCTCTACCTTTTTTTTTTTTTAAGAAAATTGTTTTAGAAATCTTATAAAATTTTGGAGAAAAATCAATGCTTTTTAGAACTATCCCCATATCACCCCGTTGGAAGGTGGGGGGTGTTTTATCAAAACCATTTTCCATTTTAAAAGGGAAAGAACACATTTTGGTGTTCAAATTTAAAAGTTGTTCTTGAACCATTTTACCGAAAGCCATTTAAAACTTGTTTGAAATGATTTAATTTTTGAACTTGGCAAACATGAAACTTTTAGTCCCAATGAGATGAAAAACTTTCATGTTCATCTCAGAGCTAGGTTTAACCTCTAACGGGTCTGAAACACTCAAAACCTATAGTTAAAACTTGTGCCTAGTTTTAGAAAAATTATAGTTTTACGCTTGTTTTAAAACTACTCTGTTTAGGGCCTGAAACGGCCAATTTTTAAAACTCACATAGGTCATCTTAAATATTTCGATGAGATCTAAAACTTTTATGTTGAGTCCGGAGTCCAGTTCGGATTATAAGTTGGTCATTTTTATAAAACTCTGAGACTATTCCTGTTGCTCAGGATTTTAGTCCCAGTTTTGAACTCTGATTGAAAACTGCCTCGAAAACCTATCATAGAGTAATTTTTGGCCAAATTCTATTTGATGCAAAAACGCTCCTAACGAAATTTCCTTAAAACTTTGCGTTTTACAAATTCGAAAAATCGGAACATAACATGTTTGAAAATGGCCAAACCCGTGGCCTAAAAACTGGGACAGGTTGGTTCTTAGCAACCCTAAACGTCTATTCACACATCCATCTACAAAAACTTAAAGCTCAAGCACACAACCATAAAAATACATAACCAAGATGCTAAGGGCTCAAAATAAAGATTATTACAACCCATTGCTCAAATAAATACAATAAATCACTTGATCTCAAAACTTAAACGAAACTAAACCACAAAAGAGGGTTTTCAGTTTTTTACCTTAGTGTGCTTGATCTAGTACAATTTGAACCGGGGGGGAGAGGGGGGGGGGGGCGTGGGTGACCAAAATCCATGTGGTCCTTGGTGAACAAAAGGGGTCGGCCTTTGGCTAGAAGAAACACAAAAATTTCTTCTCACTATCAAGCTAAAGAAAAATCAACAAAACCACAAAGAGTAGTCCTAGCAACTCACCTCAAATGACCTTGAAATGATCTTAAAGAAATGTCTCCAACACAAGCTTGAAGGTGGCTAGTTTTTAGTAAGGGTTTTGGCTAAATTTTTTAGGTGTTTGGGCAGTAAGGGGGCGTTGGCTTTGGCTGATGGAAAAATGAGAGAAAGTTGTGTCTTTAGGTGTGCAAAAAGAAGAAAGTGATACCCTAAGCCAAACTCACCTTTTTATAGACAAAACTAATCAACATTGATGAAACTTAAGCAACCTTAATGTGATGCCCCACCTAGCGCGAGGATCACTATCTGTCAGTTCTTCTTCGGTTGTTATTTCTTACTTTAACTGTAAAGAAAACTTGGTATTTTGTGCAGAAAATTTTTTTTCTTCTTTTAAAACCAAGAACTGTTTCACATTGATTTTGTTAAAACTATTTTCTGTCGATAGTGGAAAAAGGAGAATATTATATTGTTTTTCTTACATATATATATTTACAAGATACTGTCATATATAATTTACAATTAACATAAAGGTTCAGTCCACAAAAGTAAACATTTTTTTTCTGTCTTTCTATCGGGTAGACTTAGCTTGGCAAGTCCATAACCCTTGGCATGACATCTGCAACCCATTCCACCAGTCCAACATCTCTAGTATAGCTCAAATCACAGGTTGTTTACCTTTGTTACCTGCACACGAACAAACTGGTGAACTACAAGCCCAGTAAGTTCAAACATACCATCACAGTCATAAAATAATAATAATACCTTATTAAACAGGTATACCATCGTATCACTCATTTATTATGCTCAGTTTTTATTTAGTCAATCCGTCTTTCAGTCTTATCACTCATCTGTCAATTTGGGCCCTTTTGGTCGTACCTTGCGGGCAAGAGCGAGGAGTCGGGGAGCGACCCTAGCTAGTCCTCACCTGTCCAGTCATCAGTCATAAAATAACCTCTACCTCGCCGGAGGCCGGTATGCCAAAATTACATCTTTGCATTATTGTCTTGTTTATTCTTAACAGTCACATCACTCTCATCATTCCGTCAAAACAGTACCTCACACCACTTGGAGGTCACCCTATTATATATAAGGCGTGCATGTCATTAGCCTAGTCTTAATAGTATAAGAGTTAGATTTGAGTGAATCTGAAATAGTTTGTAATTATCTAGTCAATTATAAAACATACAGTCTAGTACACGATCCTACCAGCGGTCATGAACCTGTCGTCAAACACATGTCACATTATCATATCAATTCATGGAAAATATGTTTTTTCATGAGAACACAATAGTATCAATTTGTTCGTGTATAGATAAATTAAATGTCTGAACTTACAGTAATTCTACTAGCGTCAGCTTCTCGTGATCTGTCGATGTCCTCTCGTTGCTATCTCGTCGGATTCGTATAACCGAAAAGTTAACTGTTTTTTTTAAATCTTTATTTCACAAGGAAAATTTTATAAAATGTAAAAATCCTACATTTTATTTCTTAAAAATGAATTTGAGGTCTTCGATCCTCATTTTTAACATTTCCATCAATTTTTGGTAAAATTATATTTTTACCATGAATAGTACTATTTATCATGAATAGTTACGTATTCATCATGAATAGTACCTCCGAGAGTTACCGTCTATCGTTCCTGTTTTCCAACTTACGACCCTTAGAACCTTAATTAAACTATTCTAAGGTCATTATAGTCCTTTTTTCACATTTATGAAATTTTTTAGTTAAAATGACTGTTTTATCCTTAATGGGACATTTAATTATAAAATCTCGTTTTAAATTTTTGAATTAAATTTTCTAAGCTCAAAAATTCTCAAATCGACTTTTTAATTCTTACTGGGCCTTTTCCAGATTAATTTCTATATTTTTCATGATTTTTTCATATTTCTAACCCTCAGGATGTTATTCTGATCCCCACGGGGTCGTTTCACTTTTTCTAACGTTTCGTAGTCTCGAATGGACATTTTATTAATCTTGAAAACATCCCTTATCTTTTCCTTAAGTATAGGTCACCGAGGGCTTGGGTTTTCCTTACCCGATGTCATGTTTTTAGGGTCATTCACAAAAATGCCCTTGGGGTCGGTTTTCCTCTTTTCTCATTTTTAAGGGCTTTGAAGGGGCGTTTTACTAATTCATAAAATGTCCGTCCTTTTTTTCTCACATCAAACCTTCCCGAGGGGGTTCGAGTTTCCATCCCAGCATATTTTACCCTTCGTTTACTGGAATGCCCTCCGTGCTGTTTTAAAAATTTCGACGGCATTTCTGCTTAATTTTTAGGCTTCCGGCGTTTAGGAAACGTCTCGAAACCATCTAACCTAGTCTAACCTGCCACTTATTATACTAGAGGCCTATTTTACTCAATTTGCGTAAAAATTTTACACACACAGTGTCCACATTCCAAGTCACATTTCAATCACATTTTTACTCAATATTAGCCTCAATTTTCATGGGGAATTTAACCCTAAAAATTTTTTCTTCCATAACACCATTTTTCTCTCATTGTTGCCACGGTTTTAACACAAACCAAGCTAACATTTTTTTTCCTCCAAATCAATCCCATTTCACAAAATTTTTCCACATTAACCCTAGCCAAAACCGGTTGCATTCTCTAGGGTTTTTTCTTAAAGTTTTCACATCAATTTTTCTTTCTAGCAATTTCCATAGCAATGTCCAATTCTTTGAATCATAAGACACATAGAATTTCAATGAAATTCCACTCTTACTCTTGGTAACCCTATGGTTTGCCTCTTAAAATCTCATGGCCACAATAAATACCATAGTGCACACCAAAATTATCAAAGTTCAAACATATCACAAACCATTACATGTATCCATTCAATCTTTAATTAACCAACAACATCATACTATATAAATTTCATCACCAAAATTCACAACCATCCCCCACAGATTTCATAAGAATTTTTACATCAAACTTTGATTTTTCAAGCAATTAAACACATAACCTCCTTCTCTAATCAAAACACAACCAAAATCAACACTTAATTCAACAACACCATAGCTTTCAAGTCACCAAAATTCCATTATTCCCACATAAATCACCCATGGACAACCTTGACAAAAATTCAAGGAAACAAGTCAAATGAAACTCACTTTATTTCTTTGATCTTCTCTTGCACAAGGAGGAGATCGGTTGGAATTTTTGGTGGCCAAGTTGCAATTTCCTCTTGGTTTGGTGCACACTTCCTCACGGCTTCACCATGGAAAAAACACTTAGAAAGCTTGCAATTTGGTTTCAGTTTTTCTCACCAAAAATGGTCGAACTTCATGCTTAAGGGAAGGCTACTAATTGGCTTTGTTTTGGCCTTATTCTTCCTTCTTGGCCAATAGAAATTAGACACCTTGCAAGCGTTTACTTTCCATGATTTTCAAAAATGGAAATTCAAGCATTTTTGTCACCATTTCAACCTTTAGATCAATCTTCCTTTCAATCTCCACCATTCATTCTACCTACCACTTTCTTTTTCAGTTATTAATTCCATTTATGGCATCATTCATGACATCATAAGGGATGACTCACCATTCACCTTTTCACTATTCATCTTAATTCAGTCAACTTTTTGACCAAAAATGGACCCGGGTGAAACTTTTCCGGAATTGCCCCTGTAAGGACCACCCCGTCCTTGTAACTCAGTAAATTATTCAATGAGAAGCTAAGGAATAATTTGATGCGTTTTTAGTCTAAATACATCGAACACGGTCAGGTACATGGTCGTGTAAGAAACCGTGCATTGATCGGATTGTTTTATGAGAGAGGCCGTGTGAGTTAACATGGCCGTGTAGTTTTATATGGTCAGGTACACGGCTGTGTAAGTGGCCGTGTACCACTCGGGTAAGTGAGCATGGTCCAAGACACGGTCGTGTTGAGAAAGCCTAGCTAGTACACGCCCGTGCTCAAGCCATACATGCCCGTGTTAGAACCCTTGTAGAAGGCCGTGTACTGAACAGAGAGCCAATTTGAAGACTCTCATAATGCGTGAAACCTAATTACTATGAAATGAGTAATTAAGTTGATAAATGTAGCATAAATTCCAGTTGAATAGACTAAACAGGTGCAGTACTGTTTATTACTATTCATACAGTGAAAAGGGGTAACCGACAGAGAACCCGGTCTACCCTGTTATGTGTATAAGTGTATAAGATACACAGTGTCATGAAACTAGTCCGGATGACCATTTCCTAACACAAGACTGGTGAGCAGATCACTGAAATACTCGGACCAAACGTCTGAGCACAATAACGAGAATCTCCCTAGTAGGGTACAGTATCGAGAAAATGGTCTGGATGACCTCTTCTCACCCAGAGATTGACAAAATCGGAGTCAGAACACTCGGACTCGTCAGTTAGAACAGAGAACAGTGAACCATGTATAGTGAATAGTGAATAGTGAATAATGCAAGATGCAGTGTCAAGTTACTGGCCAAAACGGCCTTAGTTTGACTTAAAACTGATATATCTAGACTCAGGACGCTCAAATTAGTCAAACGGACACCTGACACGTTTTTCGAGGTGAGACCTCACAGATCCTGAAAACTGGTCTAAACGACCTCAGACGGACATATGACTGATAAAATTGAAATCAGAACATCCGAATTAGTCAAGAGAGACTATGTCTGAAATTTCGCCTAGGAACGCCTCGGTTTGCGTGCGAAAGGACAACACAGTGTAGACACTACCGCAGTATAGGAATGAATAGTGATTTGGTATATAATGGGCTCTTAGACAGTATAAAACAATTAGAAATCGTCAGTACAAAAATCAAATTCAGAAAATCCAATTTTTGGATGAAAATTAGAACACTGCCGAGAAAGGGCTGAAAAACGTAGTAGAAAACTAGACTGCACAGAACCGATTCGGTTGGACTTTTTCTCCAACCAAACCATGCCCCCTTTGGTTAGGAAAACAGCTGCAAAACCAGCTGCAAAACCAGCTGAAAGTGATCCCTTAAATCAAGGGATGTGTTGGAGTTTTTAGATTAAAAAAATGGGGTTTTAAGGACAAGAGGACCATGACCATTTAATGCAAACTTGCTCCCTTTCACCCTCCATCATGGCTCCGAAATTTCAAGGGCTGCAGCACAGATTTTTGTCCCCCAATTGAGCTAAATTGTGGCTTAATTAAGAGGGCTTAGAGTTAAGCAAAGTTGCTTTGAGTTGCCTATAAAAAGGTGCAACCACCCTTAGGTTTCACTTTTTCCATTTGCTCACAAAAACACTCAAGAAAAATACAGCTTTCTCTCCCCTTTCTCTTCAGAAAATCCGACCCCTCTTCAGCCCCTAAACCACCCATATTTTCACATAACTTTCACACAAAAGCTTGGCCACACAAGTTGTTAAAGGTGCACTCTTCCAAGGTAGTTTCGGTAAGACCCTAAAACCGAAATTTTTTCTATGGTGTAATTTTTCATCTTGGCTGGATATTAAGAGAAACTTTTTGTTTTCCTTGTGTTCTCATTCTACCACAAATGATCCCTCAACCCTCTTTGTTTTCTATGGAGCCTTGACAGCCACCCTTGGCCCGGTTGTGCTTGGATCAAAGCACTCTAAGGTATAAACCGAAAAACCCCCATCTTTTGTGGTTAGTTGTTTTTAAGTTTTTGATCAAAGGAGATTTATATGTATTTGGTTATGCACATGGGTTGTAATAAGTTATTTGAACCCTTAGCTTTCAGTTTTTAAAGTTTTTATGGTTGTGGTTGTGTTTACTTTAGTTTACAAGTGGTTTGAGATATGTGTGTGCATGAGTGTGTAGAGGGTGGCTGGACACAAAATCTGTCCCCAGGATCAGCCACGGATTTTGGCCAGTTTGACCCACTTAGGGTCCGAATCTGGGATTTGGTAAAACATAAAGTTTTAAGGAAATTTTGATACAGTCGTTTTTACGTCAAATAGCCATTGGCAAAAAATGAACCTACGATAGGCTTTTCGGCTAGTTTTGGTTCGGTGTCCAAAACTAGGAGTAACAAATCCGGACCAAGTGAACAGTCTCAGATTTTTATTAATATGACCCTTTTAGAGGCCGAACCAGAATTTGGTCAAAACACAAAAGTTTTAGATCTCGACGAAACCTTGAAACTGACTTGCGTGGGTTTCAAAAATTCGGCCGTTTCAGGCCCCAAACAGACCTGGTTTCAAAACTGCATAAAACTGGAACTTTTATAAAAACTGGGCACAAAGGCCACGGGTTTGATGAATTTAGGAGCCGTTAGAGTTAGAATTAGGCTCCGAAATGAACACAAGAATTGTTCATTTTGTCGAGGACGAAAAGTTTCATGAACGCCGATTTCTCAAACAAAGTCATTTCGAACAAGTTTCAAATTATTTTTAAAAGTGGTCCAACACCACATTTTTTTAGCACATTTACAATGTGTTCCCTTTAAATGACTTAGAAATGATTTCAACAAAAACACCCTCATCCTCCAACGGGGCGAGGTGAGACTCGTTTTCAAAAATGTGGGGACACCATACCCCTTTCAAACCATTTCAAACACTTTGCTTTCAAAAAAATGTGGGGACACCATACCCCTTTCAAAATGAAAAATCCTTTTGTAAGAATTTCTAGATTTGAACAAAGTTTTCAAAGGAATTTCACAAAAAACAAGGGACGTTTTTAGTAAGATATGGTAGAGGTAGCCTAGTCAGCTACGACACCATAATGCAAGGTAGCCCGATAGGCTACCACACCCAAACAAGCAAAGTAACCCGAACGGTTACTATACCAAGCCTACACATAGTAGCCTGATAGGCTACCTAGTTGCCAAAACGTGAGGTAACCGGTCAGTTGACTGATCAGTAAATCAGTCAAGCACCGTGTTCAGAGCAACATTATGAGGAATGTTGATTTAACTGTCAAGAATACAGTTAATCAAACGTGACGGAAATTAGACACCAAATTCCCAGATAGGCCAATAGGGTACCGAGGGACCCCGTACCACATGAAAGACGAGTATAGGCAAAAGTAGCCTAAGGACGTGGTAGTTAATTTATGGGGCCATAAGTTAATTAACCATATACGAATAAGTTAACTCTTGAGATAGAGAGTAAGTAGTGCCGACGGCAATCGGTATCAAGTAATTATCTACTTTAGTCACTAACAGTATTGGTGACTTAGAGAGGGTATTAACGAGAGACGTTATTGATGACAGGTAGTAACCTGCAAATTTCTAAAGGTGCGAATACAAGTGCTTGCAATTAAGTAAGTATAACTCCGCCTGCAGCATGAATAAAATGATGTTAAAATGATGGTTTTATAGTATGTTAAGTATGCCTTACATGCACACAATGTTGCACAGCATACATAAGAGCATATAGTTTCACAATCGAGTAGATTGATGAAAGAACAAGTTAGAAGCCATAGATCCCTACCGTATAGGATTGGGGATAGCTTAGAGAAGCATATGGCTAGAACAGTTAAACAAGATGGAAATAAATAGGTGTGCCGTACCGGCTCCTTCAGTTGAAGGGGTTTCCAGTTAAAGAAAGTTAAGGCCAAAAGTTGAGCATCAGTTGATGGCTCTTCGGCATTAGTTGACCTCGGGCGTTACCGTTGGTCTGCGCGCACACGGTACTGACACATGGGCCCTAAATAGACAAGAGAAAGGAAAGAGTGCTAAAGCATAACTGAACATAACCGGATCATGCATAGTTCACTATCCGCATTAGTTCGCTATACTTTTAGCTACAGTAAGATACATGCTTTTACATGAAGGAATCTGTATGCATATGGTATATAAAGTTTGTATGCTATGACATGATATGTGATGATATGGTATATGCTAAGTGTTATATGTGACTATCTTGCATGCTTATGCGTTTTAAGTATGTATTATGTTTAAACATGTTTTGCGGTTAACATGTTGTACTTACTGGGCTTAAAGCTCACGGAGTGTGTTCATGCTGTAGGTAAGCGTCCTATGGCATAAGCCACGATGGGCAATGACGGCGGCGGAGGCGGATGTGAGGCGAGGTTATGGACACCATACGAGTTTAACTTCCGCACAGTTTAAGTAAACAGTATTTTGAACAGTAACAGTACAGTACCAGTAGATGGTACTTTTAAATAGTAATCGTTAAATGGTATTTCTGAATAGTAATGCTTACACAATATTTTTGAGTAGTAATAGTTGAATAGTATTTTCGAATAGCAGCTGATTGATACTATTCAAAAATACTATTCCACAAAATGAACAGTATAAGTATGTTTGCAAGATTATTATTATGTTTCAAATTCTGCTTTTAATAGTACATGTACATGAATAGTAAATACGTGTGCTAAAAAAAAAAAAATTTCTTCTAAAATTAGGGTAACCTATTAAAGATATTTTAAGTAAGCAATATTCAATTACAAGAAAGTATAAGTAAAAGTAAAGAAACAGTAGTTTTACAGTGATGGTCCGAGCCGCCTAGGGCGCGGGGCGTCACAGTTGGTATCAGAGCGGTTTCCTGCCACCCTACCTCACATCGCTGCACGCCTGCCTCATCTGTCCAAGTAAGTTAGTTTAATTATCCTTCAGTATCAGTATATAAGTTAACATCCATATTGTAATAGGAGATATGGCTGCACCGATAGACCCTCAACACCAAGACGACGATAGGGCAGTAAGTAATGCCTTTGCCGAAATGGACTTAGATATGTTCGATGGTCAGCATAGGCCTTACAATCTGTTGAGATGGGTTCAGCAGGTGGAGGTAGCCTTTCGTACCTGCCATGCCCTACCTTACCTGCAAGTGGAGCTAGCAAGCAGCAAGTTAGATGGACCAGCGTTGGCTTGGTGGCTGGACCAGCGAAGGGATGGAAAACCAGTGCCAGATTGGGCCACTTTTTGCCAGGAACTCCATGCCATGTTTGCACCACCCGCATTCGAGAAACTCTATGGTCCAAATAGGAATTTCGGCACATGGAGAGACATGCACGAGAGGAGGTACGATGTCCTCTCAGGTATGTGGGATGTCGATGAAGGAGAGACCATGGCGCATTATTGTCGGAGGTTTAAAGATGCGATGCTACCCTACATTCCCTTCGACCGCTCTTTTCGAGAAGTAGCTGAGCTAGTTTGGAGAGGGGTACCCAGGGACGTTAGGGAACTTGTCCCCTACCCTCCACCACATCAAGATTTAAGGCATTTCCTTCAAGAGATAGAGTATGCCGAAGTCGATGCGGTCAACGTTAGGAAGTACGAGCGGGCACATAATGCTGCTAATCTTGCCGCTCATGAGGAGGACCCTATTCCAGCTATACCATTGGCTGAGTACCGCTTTGAGGAACCAGAGGACGATGATGACATCCCCTATTTCTCCAATGATGACGAGGAGATGGAGGAGTATGAGCCGGAACCTCAAGTCATTATCGCTAGTGATGATGAAGTCAGTTCAGACTTAGAGGACGAGGAGGATCCAGACGAATTCCCCCTCGATGAAAGTGACGGCGAAGAGATGTCTGATCCAGAATCAGTGATCACGTCAGAGTAACTGCACTCTACCTCGGTAGTTTTGTCTAAGCTATGTATATGTGTATAGAAGGAAGCAGTAGCTTTCCTCGCTAGACCTAAGTTAATGTACTTGTTGAGACCGTATCTTGGGAAGTGTGTATCTCTCCCAACAACCCAAAGTTATGTACTTTCTTATGATATATGAAAAGCAACACCATTGTCCAAGGGCTCAGATATGTTTTTTTTTCACACATGAGTATAGTGTGACAGTATGTGCGAGATAGGTCCTAGCACTTAGAAGATGTTTCAATACGATAAGTTAAGATACAAATCGTAGTGAACATCACAGTAAAGAAAAAGAAAGGAAAGATATAATATGTATACTTATATTCATGATGATTGAATAAAATCATTAAGATGATATGTGATACGATTCCCAAGTACAAAGTGTGATAAAAGCAAAACTTATAGTTCTCTTTCCCGTTGTGTGATAGGGTTACATCAGAAGAAATGACAAGAACAAGAGCTCAGACTAATCAAGCCACTCGAGAAGATGAGTTAATGGCACGGCTCATAGCCATGCAGGAGATGATGATGAACCAACAACAAGAGCTTGCTCAGCTCAAGGAGCAAGTCAACCAACAATCTCATACACCACAACCCGTAGAGGTGCCAGCCCAAGCCGACCCAGTAGCCCCATCAGTCCAGGCAGCTCCAGCACCACCAGTTGTGGTTGCTCCTACAGCAGCAGAAGTTCCCTTACCAGTCTCAAGAGATGGTGACTTATACGAGCGATTTCGACGTCTGAAGGCGCCAGAGTTTGAGGGGACAACTAACCCTATCGAGGCAGATGACTGGCTAACTGACATCCAAGTCATCCTAGACCTTGTAGGGCTAACTGAGAGGGAAAAGGTACTGTGTGCATCCCTTGCCCTATGGAAAGGAGCACGATAGTGGTGGAAAACAGTGGCTATTAGGAGAGACATTAATGCAATGAACTGGGCAGACTTCATTATGGAGTTCAGAGAAATGTATTTCAATGATGAAGCCTTAGCAGCACAACAAGATGAGTTCAACAATCTACGCCAAGGTAGTATGACTGTAATGGAAGCTGTCTGCAAGTTCGAGCAACTAGCTCGACTATGCCCCGACCTGGTGCCAACCGAAAAGGAAAGGGTCAGAAGGATGCTGAAGATGTTTAGAACCGACATTGCCGTCCAAGTATGTGGTGGAAGCCACGGACCAACAACGGTAGCTGAGTGTGTTAGTCGAGCCATCAGGGCCGAATACTGGTTGGCCCAAGATAGGGAGAGGAAAGCACAGATCTTCAAGGCCAAGAGAGAGGAGAAGACATTGGCCAGACCCAACAGGGGAAGACCGAACCCCGATTCACAACATAAGGGTCAGAATATGGGAAACAGTCAGAGTAACCGACAATCCCATAACAACAAGAGAAGAGGAAGCCAGAATAACCAAGGGCAACAGAGGAATTTTCCCCAGAAGAAGAACAATCGGGGAGGAAATGGCAGTCAGCACCCTCCTTGCCTGAAGTGCGGGAAGAACCACCTAGGGGAGTGCCGCTTAGGCACTAACGGTTGCTACATCTGTGGTAAGGAAGGCCACTTCGCTAAGCAATGCCGCTCAAACCCTCAGAATCAGCAGGGCCAAGCCCGTGCCAGTAGCGGCCAACTACATACCGCCCAAGCCAGAATTGAAGGTACACCCATCACTCAAGGTAGACTGGAAGCTCCAGAGATGCAGGGGAGAATTTATGCCTTTACAAGGGAGGATGCAGAAGCTGGGACCTCAACCGTGGTGACAGGTCAGCTTTCTGTTGCCAACTCCACTGCATTAGTATTATTTGATTCTGGAGCTACGCATTCCTTTATGTCATCAAAGTTTGCTAGAGAACTAGGTCAGAACATAGACAAGATGAACCAAACTTTCTGAACTGCCCTTCCCTCCGGGGAAGTTTTATTATCTAGCTATTGGGCAAGACATGTACCAGTAGTTATCAGTGGGTACGAGCTAAGTATAGATCTAATCGTCATCGACATGTGCGACTACGACGTAATCGTGGGAATGGACTTCCTCGCTAAGTACAGTGCCATAATAGACTGTCGAAGATGAGAGGTTACCTTCGAGCTGAACGGGAACAAGAAGTTTATCTACAAAGGGCTATCGTTAAAGCAGTCGAAGATAATAATATCCGCTATAAGGGCTCACAAACTTCTATCCAGTGGATGCGTCAGTTTCCTAGCACACATGGTAGACAGCAACCATAAAGCGGAGATAAGGCCTGAAGATGTCCCAATGGTCAGAGAATTCATAGAAGTATTCCCAGAGGATCTGCCAGGACTTCCGCCAGAAAGGGAGATATCATTCGAGATCGAGCTGTTACCAGGATCAGCCCCCATCTCCAAGGCCCCATATAGAATGGCCCCGGTAGAGTTAAAGGAACTCCAGGCCCAGTTGAAGGATCTAATGGACAAGGGCTTCATTCGACAGAGCTGTTCACCGTGGGGAGCACCAGTTTTATTCGTGAAGAAGAAGGATGGAACATTAAGGATGTGCATCGATTATAGGGAGCTGAACAAGGTCACTATAAAGAACAAGTATCCATTGCCACGAATCGATGATCTGTTTGACCAGCTCCGAGACGCTGCAGTGTTCTCAAAAATCGACCTACGTTCCGGGTATCACCAACTACGGATTAGAGGTGCAGACATAACCAAGACAGCCTTTCGTACACGATATGGACACTACGAGTTCCTCGTTATGTCATTCGGACTAACGAATGCCCCTGCAGCCTTCATGGATCTGATGAATAGAGTGTTCAAGGAGTTCTTAGACAAGTTTGTCATTGTGTTTATCGATGACATACTTGTGTATTCTAAGACAAGGGAGGAACATGAGGAGCATCTGAAAGCTATTCTACTCAAGCTAAAGGAGCACCAACTATACGCCAAATTCTCCAAGTGCGAGTTTTGGCTGGAAAAGGTCCATTTTCTTGGTCACGTGGTCTCCAAAGACGGAGTATCAGTAGACCCAGTGAAAGTCGAAGCAGTCAGCGAATGGCCGACTCCGAAGAACGTAACGGAGATCCGCAGTTTCCTAGGCCTAGCAGGCTATTACAGACGTTTCGTAGAAGGGTTCTCGAAGTTAGCCGCACCACTCACAGCACTCACTAAGAAGGAGAAGAAGTATGAGTGGACGGATAGATGCTAGAAAAGCTTCCAGGAGCTAAAACATAGACTCACGAGCGCTCCGATCCTGACTATACCAGACGCTGGACAGGGGAATTTTGTAATCTACAGTGATGCATCTAAGACCGGACTAGGAGCCGTACTGATGCAGAATGGGAAAGTAGTCGCTTATGCCTCACGACAACTTAAGAACCACGAGAAGAATTATCCGACTCATGACCTAGAGCTAGCAGCGGTCGTGTTTGCACTGGAAATATGGAGGCATTATCTATACGGCGTCAAGTGTGAGATTTATACGGACCACCAAAGCCTCAAATACATCTTCACACAGAAGGAGCTCAACATGAGGCAGCGAAGATGGCTAGAATTGGTGAAGGATTACGACTGCGAGATCCTGTATCACCCAGGGAAAGCCAACAAGGTGGCCGATGCACTCAGTAGGAAGTACTCTTCATCGCTTATGGCTATCAATGCCTTGCCAAAAGCCCTACAGAAGGAGCTATGTAATGGCGAAATCGAGATTCTAACAGGGAAGTTGTCTGAAATGACCCTCTAATCAACACTCCTAGAAGAAATCAAGGCCGGCCAAGACCTCGATTTAACCCTGAACAAGCACAAGAAGGAGGCAATGGAGGACCGGAAGTCAGAATTCCAAGTCTCTAATGAGGGCATACTATATTTTAGAGGTAGAGTGTGCGTTCCGAAGGATGAAGAACTCAGGAAAAGGATCCTTTCAGAAGCCCATGACACACCGTACTCAGTTCATCCAGGGGAAAACAAGCTATACAAAGACTTGAAAGACATTTTTTGGTGGCCTAAGATGAAGGGTGATGTCGCTGAATTTGTCGCAAAGTGCCTTACATGTCAAAAAATTAAAGTAGAACATCAACGACCTGAAGGAGAACTGCAGAAAATCGAGCTTCCTGAGTGGAAATGGGAACAAATTACAATGGACTTCGTGGTCGGACTGCCCAAAACATCCAGTGGAAACGACGCCATTTGGGTAATTGTGGACCGACTGACGAAATCAGCTCGATTCTTAACCATGAAGTTGAGCTACTCAGTGGAGAGGCTAGCAGAAATGTACGTGGCCCAGATAGTAAGACTGCACGGTGTACCTAAGTCAATAATTTCAGATCGTGATGGGCGTTTCACTTCAAGGTTTTGGCAGAGCGTCCAAGCTTCAATGGGGACTAAGTTGAAGTTCAGCACAGCTTTCCACCCTCAAACAGACGGTCAGTCAGAAAGGACAATACAAAAGTTGGAAGATATGTTGAGAGCGTGTGCCCTAGACTTCAAGGGGAATTGGGACCAAAAGCTACCGCTAATAGAGTTCTCGTACAACAACAGCTACCATTCCTCGATCGGAATGGCACCATACGAGGCACTCTATGGAAGGAAATGTAGATCTCCGGTCCACTGGCATGAGACTGGAGAGAAACAGCTCACTAGCACGGACTTCGTCAAAAGTACAACAGAAGACGTGAAGATTATACGGGAGAGACTGGAGATAGCTCATAGTCGTCAGAAGAGTTACGCTGATAAACGACGCAGACCTCTCGAGTTTCAGGAAGGAGATTCAGTTTTCCTCAAGGTAGCACCCATGAAAGGGGTGATGCGCTTTGGGAAGAAAGGGAAGCTCAGCCCTCGATATATAGGACCCTTCGAGATCCTCGAAAGAATTGGGAAGGTAGCCTACAGGTTAGCGCTCCCTCCCGAGTTAGCATTTGTGCATAACGTTTTTCACGTCTCGATGCTGAAGAAATACGTGCCTGATAGTTCCCACATACTGAGTCAAGAGCCTGTTGAAGTACACGCCGACCTGACATTTGAGGAAAGACCAGTGCAGATTTTAGCTAAGGAGAGCAAAGCCCTCAAGAATAAAGTGATCCCGCTTGTGAAAGTGCTGTGGCGGAATCACAACGTAGAAGAAGCTACATGGGAAAGGGAAGAGGACATGAAGAGAGACTTCCCGGATTTATTCTAATTTTCGAGGACGAAAATTTTGTAAGGGGGGTAGGTTGTAAGGACCACCCCGTCCTTGTAACTCAGTAAATTATTCAATGAGAAGCTAAGGAATAATTTGATGCGTTTTTAGTCTAAATACATCGAACACGGTCAGGTACATGGTCGTGTAAGAAACCGTGTACTGATCGGATTGTTTTATGAGAGAGGCCGTGTGAGTTAACATGGCCATGTAGTTTTATATGGTCAGGTACACGGCTGTGTAAGTGGCCGTGTACCACTCGGGTAAGTGAGCATGGTCCAAGACACGGTCGTGTTGAGAAAGCCTAGCTAGTACACGCCCGTGCTCAAGCCATACACGCCCGTGTTAGAACCCTTGTAGAAGGCCGTGTACTGAACAGAGAGCCAATTTGAAGACTCTCATAATGCGTGAAACCTAATTACTATGAAATGAGTAATTAAGTTGATAAATGTAGCATAAATTCCAGTTGAATAGACTAAACAGGTGCAGTACTGTTTATTACTATTCATACAGTGAAAAGGGGTAACCGACAGAGAACCCGGTCTACCCTGTTATGTGTATAAGTGTATAAGATACACAGTGTCATGAAACTAGTCCGGATGACCATTTCCTAACACAAGACTGGTGAGCAGATCACTGAAATACTCGGACCAAACGTCTGAGCACAATAACGAGAATCTCCCTAGTAGGGTACAGTATCGAGAAAATGGTCTGGATGACCTCTTCTCACCCAGAGATTGACAAAATCGGAGTCAGAACACTCGGACTAGTCAGTTAGAACAGAGAACAGTGAACCATGAATAGTGAATAGTGAATAATAAATAATGCAAGATGCAGTGTCAAGTTACTGGCCAAGACGGCCTTAGTTTGACTTAAAACTGATATATCTAGACTCAGGACGCTCAAATTAGTCAAATGGACACCTGACACATTTTTCGAGGTGGGACCTCACAGATCCTGAAAACTGGTCTAGATGACCTCAGACGGACATATGACTGATAAAATTGAAATCAGAACGTCCGAATTAGTCAAGAGAGACTATGTCTGAAATTTCGCCTAGGAACGCCTCGGTTTGCGTGTGAAAGGACAACACAGTGTAGACACTACCGCAGTATAGGAATGAATAGTGATTTGGTATATAATGGGCTCTTAGACAGTATAAAACAATTAGAAATCGTCAGTACAAAAATCAAATTCAGAAAATCCAATTTTTTGATGAAAATTAGAACACTGCTGAGAAAGGGCTGAAAAACGTAGTAGAAAACTAGACTGCACAGAACCGATTCGGTTGGACTTTTACTCCAACCAAACCATGCCCACTTTGGTTAGGAAAACAGCTGCAAAACCAGCTGCAAAACCAGCTGAAAGTGATCCCTTAAATCAAGGGATGTGTTGGAGTTTTTAGATTAAAAAAATGGGGTTTTAAGGACAAGAGGACCATGACCATTTAATGCAAACTTGCTCCCTTTCACCCTCCATCATGGCTCCGAAATTTCAAGGGCTGCAGCACAGATTTTTGTCCCCCAATTGAGCTAAATTGTGGCTTAATTAAGAGGGCTTAGAGTTAAGCAAAGTTGCTTTGAGTTGCCTATAAAAAGGTGCAACCACCCTTAGGTTTCACTTTTTCCATTTGCTCACAAAAACACTCAAGAAAAATACAGCTTTCTCTCCCCTTTCTCTTCAGAAAATCCGACCCCTCTTCAGCCCCTAAACCACCCATATTTTCACATAGCTTTCACACAAAAGCTTGGCCACACAAGTTGTTAAAGGTGCACTCTTCCAAGGTAGTTTCGGTAAGACCCTAAAACCGAAATTTTTTCTATGGTGTAATTTTTCATCTTGGCTGGATATTAAGAGAAACTTTTTGTTTTCCTTGTGTTCTCATTCTACCACAAATGATCCCTCAACCCTCTTTGTTTTCTATGGAGCCTTGACAGCCACCCTTGGCCCGGTTGTGCTTGGATCAAAGCACTCTAAGGTATAAACCGAAAAACCCCCATCTTTTGTGGTTAGTTGTTTTTAAGTTTTTGATCAAAGGAGATTTATATGTATTTGGTTATGCACATGGGTTGTAATAAGTTATTTGAGCCCTTAGCTTTCAGTTTTTAAAGTTTTTGTGGTTGTGGTTGTGTTTACTTTAGTTTACAAGTGGTTTGAGATATGTGTGTGCATGAGTGTGTAGAGGGTGGCTGGACACAAAATCTGTCCCCAAGATCAGCCACGGATTTTGGCCAGTTTGACCCACTTAGGGTCCGAATCTGGGATTTGGTAAAACATAAAGTTTTAAGGAAATTTTGATACAGTCGTTTTTACGTCAAATAGCCATTGGCAAAAAATGAACCTACGATAGGCTTTTCGGCTAGTTTTGGTTCGGTGTCCAAAACTGGGAGTAACAAATCCGGACCAAATGAACAGTCTCAAATTTTTATTAATATGACCCTTTTAGAGGCCGAACCAGAATTTGGTCAAAACACAAAAGTTTTAGATCTCGATGAAACCTTGAAACTGACTTGCGTGGGTTTCAAAAATTCGGCCGTTTCAGGCCCCAAACAGACCTGTTTTCAAAACTGCATAAAACTGGAACTTTTATAAAAAATGGGCACAAAGGCCACGGGTTTGATGAATTTAGGAGCCGTTAGAGTTAGAATTAGGCTCCGAAATGAACACAAGAATTGTTCATTTTTCGAGGACGAAAATTTTCATGAACGCCGATTTCTCAAACAAAGTCATTTCGAACAAGTTTCAAATTATTTTCAAAAGTGGTCCAACACCACATTTTTTTAGCACATTTACAATGTGTTCCCTTTAAATGACTTAGAAATGATTTCAACAAAAACACCCTCATCCTCCAACGGGGCGAGGTGAGACTCGTTTTCAAAAATGTGGGGACACCATACCCCTTTCAAACCATTTCAAACACTTTGCTTTCAAAAAAATGTGGGGACACCATACCCCTTTCAAAATGAAAAATCCTTTTGTAAGAATTTCTAGATTTGAACAAAGTTTTCAAAGGAATTTCACAAAAAACAAGGGACGTTTTTAGTAAGATATGGTAGAGGTAGCCTAGTCAGCTACGACACCATAATGCAAGGTAGCCCGATAGGCTAACACACCCAAACAAGCAAAGTAACCCGAACGGTTACTATACCAAGCCTACACATAGTAGCCTGATAGGCTACCTAGTTGCCAAAACGTGAGGTAACCGGTCAGTTGACTGATCAGTAAATCAGTCAAGCACCGTGTTCAGAGCAACATTGTGAGGAATGTTGATTTAACTGTCAAGAAGACAGTTAATCGAATGTGACGGAAATTAGACACCAAATTCCCAGATAGGCCAATAGGGTACCGAGGGACCCCGGTACCACATGAAAGACGAGTATAGGCAAAAGTAGCCTAAGGACGTGGTAGTTAATTTATGGGGCCATAAGTTAATTAACCATATACGAATAAGTTAACTCTTGAGATAGAGAGTAAGTAGTGCCGACGGCAATCGGTATCAAGTAATTATCTACTTTAGTCACTAACAGTATTGGTGACTTAGAGAGGGTATTAACGAGAGACGTTATTGATGACAGGTAGTAACCTGTAAATTTCTAAAGGTGCGAATACAAGTGCTTGCAATTAAGTAAGTATAACTCCGCCTGCAGCATGAATAATATGATGTTAAAATGATGGTTTTACAGTATGTTAAGTATGCCTTACATGCACACGATGTTGCACAGCATACATAAGAGCATATAGTTTCACAATCGAGTAGATTGATGAAAGAACAAGTTAGAAGCCATAGATCCCTACCGTATAGGATTGGGGATAGCTTAGAGAAGCATATGGCTAGAACAGTTAAACAAGATGGAAATAAATAGGTGTGTCGTACCGGCTCCTTCAGTTGAAGGGGTTTCCAGTTAAAGAAAGTTAAGGCCAAAAGTTGAGCATCAGTTGATGGCTCTTCGGCATTAGTTGACCTCGGGCGTTACCGTTGGTCTGCGCGCACACGGTACTGACACATGGGCCCTAAATAGACAAGAGAAAGGAAAGAGTGCTAAAGCATAACTGAACATAACCGGATCATGCATAGTTCACTATCCGCATTAGTTCGCTATACTTTTAGCTACAGTAAGATACATGCTTTTACATGAAGGAATCTGTATGCATATGGTATATAAAGTTTGTATGCTATGACATGATATGTGATGATATGGTATATGCTAAGTGTTATGTGTGACTATCTTGCATGCTTATGCGTTTTAAGTATGTATTATGTTTAAACATGTTTTGCGGTTAACATGTTGTACTTACTGGGCTTAAAGCTCACGGAGTGTGTTCATGCTGTAGGTAAGCGTCCTATGGCATAAGCCACGATGGGCAATGACGGCGGCGGAGGCGGATGTGAGGCGAGGTTATGGACACCATACGAGTTTAACTTCCGCACAGTTTAAGTAAACAGTATTTTGAACAGTAACAGTACAGTACCAGTAGATGGTACTTTTAAATAGTAATCGTTAAATGGTATTTCTGAATAGTAATGCTTACACAATATTTTTGAGTAGTAATAGTTGAATAGTATTTTCGAATAGCAGCTGATTGATACTATTCAAAAATACTATTCCACAAAATGAACAGTATAAGTATGTTTGCAAGATTATTATTATGTTTCAAATTCTGCTTTTAATAGTACATGTACATGAATAGTAAATACGTGTGCTAAAAAAAAAAAATTTCTTCTAAAATTAGGGTAACCTGTTAAAGATATTTTAAGTAAGCAATATTCAATTACAAGAAAGTATAAGTAAAAGTAAAGAAACAGTAGTTTTACAGTGATGGTCCGAGCCGCCTAGGGCGCGGGCGTCACAGCCCCGATGGGTTCCTGAGGTCTCCGGTATAGTCGGATGCCCTTATTCTTCTTTTGTTTGTCTAAAATTAATTCCTGAAGATTTTCATCCTTTTGAACACCTCTTGCACCATTTAGGGTTTTTGGATACCGAAACAGCTCCATTTCTTCCGTTTCAATTTGGTAAAATTTTTCTTTACCGAATTCTTACCCGACAATATCAGTAGAGCATTTTAATATGCTCTATTTAGTATTAAACTAATATATAACCCTAGATTTTTCATCTTTTTCTATCACAGGTCTATGAATAGTGCGGTTTTAGTCTTAGTAAATTTTTGTTTTGAGGTATCAAAATACACTGTCAACAGCATTTCGATCCTTCAGTCATTTCCGTCACTGTCCTCTCAGTCTAACATCATTATAACACAGTTATAAACTCAGTCTCAATATTAGAAACATAATTAACACTCTTTGTACATAGGTTGTCTATTTACTCTTTACATCGGTCTGAGGACAAAAAAAGCCTCAGCTGTCACACTTAATTAAGCCCATTTAACCAAGCTTAAGGGGGACAAATTTTGGTTGTTGGCAGCCCTCAAAAACTGAGGGTGGCTGCTGCAATTTGAGGCCAAGATTTTCATTAAATGCATGGCCAAAAGTTACATGTGCCTTTGTACACCTTTTGAATTTTTTATTCCCAAAAGCTTACAAGCCTAGGCATTTTTTAATGGGGTTTTGCAGCTAACTTTTGCTGCTTTTACAGCTGCAATACATGGATTTTTAAGGGGAAAATTCATCTGCAAAGTCTCCTCTTCGTAGTTCAATTTCCTTCTTTCGGTATTTGACATTTTTTCGGCAGTGTTCTAGATTTCGATTGAAATTGGATTTTCTTGATCCAATCTCTACTCTAGTCATTTCTAGTTGGGTTGTAACACCTATGAGGCCAGTCTATGTCTGTTTACTATTTATTTTATGGTACTGTGGTTGTGTCTATACTGTGTTGACACTGCATATGCATAACGAGGCTTTTTTGTGTGAAATTGCAAACACAGTCTATCCTGACTAATTTAGACATGCTAATTTCAAATTTATAAGTTTTACATCCATCTAAAGTCATTTGGACTAGTTTTTGAGATCTATGTGATCCCACCTCGAAAAACATGTTTTGCGCTCAATTGACTAATTTGAGCGTACTGAGTCTAAATATGTCAGTTTTGAGATGAGAAAAGATCGTCTTGACCCCTTTCCCAGTCTAAATACTGTATATCTATCAGGTCAGATTTTACTACTGTGCTTAGATAACCAGCCTGAGCGTACTGATGACTAGCTCATCAGTTCTGTGTCAAGAAATGGTCGTCTAGATCGGTTTTCTTGATATGGTGTGTCTCACACGCACATTCACATGTACTAAGGTAAACCGATTTCACTGTCGATTGCCCTTTCACTACATGAATGGTAATTAAATGTTTCTGTATCCATTTAATTCATTCAACTGGAAAAATTATAATGGATTCATTAACTTAATTACGCTTTACATAGTAACTAGATTACATGAACAGGGCGGCCATTACAAATTCATTGTAATTGAGTTGATATTTAAAAGTTAAAATTAAAGTTGATATTCCTAATTTTCTAAATATTATATCAATTTTATAAATATCGTCCTATTGAAATGATAATGTTAAAGTTATTAGTTCATATGATGTGAAAGAAGGAGAATAAGAAGAGGTTCGCTTGGCAAGTGAGGGCTCATTCTTAATCAAAGGACTAACAATCTATCTAGGCTCTTTCAGGTTCAGGAAAGAAGATTCTATTGCTCTTAGGCATCCTATCAAATCCATCATGATAGCAGGAAGGAATGACCAATATCATTGAGAGATGGGATTCATAACCAGTAAGAAAAGAGCATCCTACTTCTTGTAACAAAATAATTTGCTTAGTAGTTCCATAATATAATTCCCCACAATTGAGGAAATTGTGGGAATAACATTTTTAGTGTACCTGTTTCAACTTTTTATCACCCCACTTAACCAGTGGTTCAGATTTTTTCCTTGTTGACCAATTTTTAAATATGACCAGATATTAGAAAGATCCATTTACCCTTGAATCCTAACTTTTACCTCCCTCACTTTCTTTTTCTCTCTTTTTCCTCTCTTTCTCTACTTCTCTCCCTCTGCCCTCCTTTCTCCCTTCTCCTGTCCCTTACTCTCTCTTGTCCTTTCAGTATGACAATCATGTAGCTGTTGGACACCTGATTTCGAGATATCAGATTTCCACCTTATTGAGAACATGTCACTAGAGGCTATGTGGCTTAACCTCGCTGAGCTGTCAAAGTGTGATTCTCATAGATCACGATTGATAAAGATGTAAGTGGGGAGAGAGAAAGGCTGGGGAGATCACGATTAAGCTAGCAATCAAGGAAATCTCCCTTGTGATTTTGATGCCAAGGCGACTAAGTTAACTATGGGATCGATGAAATCCAATGTTAGAGATCCTCTACTAGGCGTGAGGTTGAGAAGAAGAATTTTTACTCTTCTTTTTTTTTAATAATTGAGTTTTATTATACCTTTTTTTAATTTTAGGGTTGGGGGATTCAAAATCTGCTCCTTTAAGTAGAGTTTTATTATCCTTTCAGTTGTTTTTAATTTTTATAATCATTATTTTTTTTATAATTTTTGCTTTCTATTTTTTATAATTTTTTATATTTAATACTCTTTTTCATTTTTCATAAATTGAAAAAAATATTATAAATAAACATATTTGACACAACCATTTAGAAAATATTTTGACAATATATCAAATGGTATTTCGAAAATTATCAAACGGTGTTCTTGTTAGGAATGTTCTAAGTATGAAAGACATTTTTAAATGTATTTCGTTTATTTTGAATTGATTAATAATATATTTGAGGTTTTTTTGTTAGAATTTTGCTATATTGTTCTCATCATTATTTACATGTTAAAATAAATATAAGCAAATATGACTCAATGTCTATTTGGTGTTTAAACTATTATAATGGTTCATATAATGGATTCTGTGTGTAAGAAAATAATATTTTGAAGTAAGTAGTCTAAATCTATAGTCCGTAATCTATGGGGTTAGATTGAGCATTTAACTCATATAAAGACTATTATGTTGTTTAAATCTAATTGAGAAGATGATTTTTCTTGATCGTTTGGAGCAAGTTAACTTCTAAATAGAAATATAGATACATTGCCTAGTGGTGGTGATATATTAGACTTCGACTAAATTATAATTAATCTATGAGTCCAATTGAATGGATTAACTCACTTTTGACATTCATTATGCAAATAATCTTAATCTTGAGTAAGTAAATGACTTCATGTTTACGACTTATGTGCTTTGATATTTCAAAGGCTAAAGCGTCTTGAAGTAGTAAGCTATTAGACGAGTTTATTGGACACATGACTTATATTCAATATGAGTTTTGCTTATAGATATGGAATCATAGCTCCCATAAGGAGTAAAAGTTATTATCTTAACAACATTATACAGGAGGTGAAAATAGACAAGGCTTTGAGTCATTTGCTTGGCAAATGATTTATTATTTTTATTTGGTAAATAATTATTTTCCCATTGGATATATAATGGATCTTTAAGATAGAGTAATCAAAAGATTGAATGGACCTTAACTTTAAGTTGATCATGAATATCATATAAGGGTGTTACATATAGGACAAGGTCATTGGACTACGGCTACACATTAGCTTACATAATACGATATATAATTGGGAGTGTAGTTTCAGGTTTATAATACTATGATTTTGAAACTAATAATTACGTAATTAATTTATTAAGTATAGAATAATTAATTACATAGATTATTGGAACCCATATTATATATGTCCAATAAGTCCATTCACTAGCTCAATATAATTACTTAATGAATGGTAGTCAATCGGATTATTCATTGTCACTTTAATTCTTGGACTTAGCGAAGAGAAAAATCTAAAACACCTTTATAAGGTAGGCCTTTTTTACACAAAGAATAGAATGAGAATTTTGTTTTATATAATTATTTGGAAAAAAACAAAAAATATGCATAGTGAAATTTTAAAAACTTTCAAAGATCGTTAAAAATTATATTGCAATATATAATAAATTATCAATAATTGGATATACCTTTTGGAGAAAACGGCTCAGATGCCAGAGTCAACTTAAAAAACATCAGAGGACAACACCAGGAAAGGCTTCAACTAGCCTTCTCAGTTATTCTCTAATTCTAAAACGGTTGAGTGTGTGGGCCCCTTTCCTCGATTGATACTCAGTGTAGCTTGCCTCTTTCCGACCACCTAGATCTCTAAGAATTTATTGTTATGTGATTTATGCGACAATAAACCTGTTCACCTGAGAGTTTTGTTGAAAAATCGGTAAATATGCACAGCAAAATTTTAAAATTTTTAAAGATTGTTAAATAACTCATGTTGCCATATACAATAAATTATCAACAATCAAATTTATACCTCTCAAAGAAAACACTAGGATGTTGGAAAAGACGTCAAAAACACCAGAAAACAACACTAGGAAGGGCTTTAACTAACTAGCTTTCTCAGCTATTCTTCAATTCCTAAACAATAAATGTATGGGTACCCTTTTCCTCGATCGGTATTAAGCATGGCTTGCCTCCTTCTGACCGCCCAGATCTCTATTAGAACTTATTGTTACAGTGATTTGTGCAACAATAAACCTACTCACCTGAGAGTCTGTCGTTTAAAGAGAACTAGAGTGGAAGGACCCCAATTTATAATCTTGCATAAGGCAACCCCTTGAATTTTGAATTGGTCCAAGACAAGATTTTCTATCTCCTAATTTTCATTCAAAAAATCTAAATCCCTTATGGCCAAAAAGGCATGAACAAATTTGGCCACCTAGGGTGGATTTGAATTTAAAATTCAAACAGGATTTTAACTTGAATTTTGTTTTCTCCAAACTTCCAAAAACCAATTCCCTTTAGGCCTTGATTATGACTAGATTCAGCTACACCAAAGGAGGAAGATTCAAAATTCAAATAGGATTGAAACTTGAGTTTTCTCTCATCCTTATCCACACAAGAAAACCGATTCTTCCAAAGGAGATATCCTCAAAAATTCAGCTACTCTTATGCAAGGTAGAATTCAAAATTCAAGCAAGATTCAAACTTAAATTTCCTTCCTTCCTTATCCATAAAAATAGATTATCCCAAGGGTGAGATTTCCTTCAAAATTTGGTTACCTTTTGTGTAAAGAAGGATTCAAAATTCAAGTAGAATTCAAATAAGATTTTCCACTCCCTTATCCACAAGAAAACCAAATTCCCTTAGGTGGATTTATCCACAATTAAATTCGGTTACATCTAGGTTTGTGATTCAAAATTTAAATTCAAATTTCAAATTCAAAATTCACATTTTAAATTCAAATTTCAAATTCAAATTTCAAACTTTACAAATATTTGAATTTCAAATTTTATCCATATGGATAATTTTCTACAACTCTAATTCAAATTCAAATAAAATCATAGCAACTTTATTTGAAATTTAAATAATTATGTAATCTCTTATCCAAAACAAAATTTAAATTCAAATAGGAGAGAATCTTGTCTTCCATCCTAATCCAAAGTGGACGCCACCTATTTTTGTGCAAGGACAAGATTTTGTTCAATTCAAATTTAAATATGATTTAAATTTTAAATATTTATTTTAAGACAAAATTTTCAAAATTCAAATTAATCACATATATGAATTTCAAATTTGATATTCAAATACAATTAATTTAAATTTCAAATCTTATCATCCAAGAATAAATATTACTAAATATTTATCATATTTATTGATTGATACAAAATTACCACTTTGCCCTTCCAATACATTGAGAAAAATGCCTATACCCTATGGGAGGGTGATCCGGATTTTTCTCTTCATTAATTGCAAGACAACAAGCCATGTATGAATACCCTGATCAACTACCATCTTTAAAAAACTATAGGAGGTAGCAGAGTGATTGATTGGACGTATATAATTGGGCTTCTGTGAATCCATGTAATCATTGTTCTATACCAAACAACTCAATCACGTTATCATTAATCGTAGCATCATTCCACTATAGACCTGAAACTGAACTCCCAATTATGCTGCAAATTACGCAAGCCTCAGAAAAGACACCGTCCAATGACCTTGTTATTAATGCAGAACCCTAATATGATATCCACGATCAACCTACATCAGAGTCCGTTTAATCTTTTGATCATGCTATCTTAAAGATCCATTATGCACCCGATAAGAGAATGATTATCTACCAAAAGTAGATAATTGGTCATTTATCAAACAAATGACCAAAGGCCTTGTCCATTCTTACCAATCAAACATAATGCCTTTAAGAGGATAACCTTAACTCTATATAAGTATTATGATTGCTTATCTGTAAGCAATCCCTCCATCATATGCGTACTGTGTACCCAATGAACCGGTCCATTAGCTTACTTCCTCTAAGATGCCCTGGCCTTTGGAACATCAAAGCACACTAGCCACATACATGGAGCTATTCACTTACTCAGGATTAAGGTTATTGCATAATGAATGTGAAAAGTAGACTAATCCACTTATAGCGAACTACGTAGATCAATCATGCTTTAGTCCTGGTCCAATATGTTACCACCAAGCAACATATCTATGCCTCTACTTGGGAGTTAAGGCTTCAGACAGTCAAGACAAATCGTCCCCAAACTGGCTTTGGACAACATAATAGTCTTAATATGAGTTAGTTGCTCACTCTAACCCCATAGATTATGGATCTTAGTTTAGACCACCCACTCTAGAAAATTGTCTTCTCGCATATAAAAGATCATTACATGCAACCTTCCAGTAGTTTAACACAAGCAGTCAATAAGCCATATTTACTTATATTTACCGTGACATGTAAACACCTTGAGGACTAAAAGTAATGTAATGAACAACCTCTAAATTATTTTATTAATCAGTTCAAAAATTCAATGAAAAATATATTACTGCTTAGGGCATACCTAACAATCTCTCACTTGCCCTAAGCTAGTAAATGTGCCATGTTTCACATCCCCATTGCCCCGACATACCTTTCAAAGCTCCTACCTACTAGAGTCTTAGTAAAAGGGTCAGCTACGTTGTCCTCGGACGCAATCTTATATGCATCTACTAATTTTGCTCCCACATACTCTCTAATCATATGGTATTTCTGATTGATGTGTTTGGATCTCTTGTGGTGCCTAGATTCCTTTGTGTTGGCAATCACTATGCTATTATTATAGTAAAGTATGATAAGCTTGTCAATACCTGGAATGACCTCAAGGTCTCTTAGGAACTTACAGAGACAGACCACTTCCTTAAATGCCTTGGCCATAGCCACATATTCAGCCTTTATCATGGAGTTTGCATTGCAGCTTTCTTTCATACTCCTCCATACAATGACGCTTCCTTCGAGCAAAAACACTGATCTTGAAGTTGATTTCCTAGAATCCCTACAAGTTTGAAAGTCAGTGTTCATGTATCCTATGCAGGTTAGGTCTCCTCCAAAATATATAGGCATATAATCCCTCGTTCTCTTTAGATACCTGAGTATATGCTTCACAACTTGCTAATGCTTGACTCTAGGATTCGCATGATATCGACTTACTATACCTACAACAAAATAAATGTCAGGATGGGTGCAAAGCATAACGTACATGAGACTACCCACAACAGATGCATAAGGGACTTTGCTCATCCACTCTCTTTCTTCCAATGTTTTGGGACAATTATCTAATGAAAGAGTGAAGCACGAGAGAGTTGGTTGTGAACCTTTCTTTACTTCTTATGTTGCATATTTCTCAATTATTTTATCTATGTATGAAGTTTGGGTTAGTGCTATCATTTTGTTCTTTCGATCTCTAAAGAGACGAATGCCTAGAACATAACTAGCTTCTCCTAAGTCCTTTATATTAAACAGTTGAGATAACCACAGTTTGACTGATGATAAGTTTACTATCTCATTCCAAATGAGTAGTATATCATCGACATATAGTACTAGAAAGACCACCTTACCATCCTTTATACGTTTATAAACACATGGTTCATCAACGTTTTGCTCAAAACCAAAAGTTTTAATCGCTTGATTGAAACTCTGGTTCCATGAGCCGGATGCTTACTTTAATCCATAGATTGATCTAAGCAACTTGTAAACCTTTTTACTTTGGCCTTATTCCATGAATCTGTTGGGTTGTACCATATAGATACTTTCATCAAGATGACCATTCAAGAATGCAGTCTTGATGTTCATTTGCCAGATCTCGTAATCGAGAGCCACAGCAACGGATAGAAGAATACGGATAGACTTGAGCATCGCAACAGGTGAGAAGGTTTCCTTGTAATCGATTCCAGCCTTCTACGTGTTTCCTTTTACCACAAGTCTAGCTTCGAAAGTTTCAACTTTCCTTTCTACATCCTTTTTTCTCTTATAGACCCACTTGCACCCAATGGGTTTTATCCCATCTGGTAGTGGCAAAAGTTTCCATACGGAGTTGGACTTCATTGAGTCAATCTTATTCTTCATGGCTTGTTTCCAAAGTTTGGAATCAACATCGTTTATAGCTTCTTCATAAGTTATTGGGTCATTTTCATGCTCATAAGCCTCATCTTGGTAAACTTCGGCATCATACATAAAGAAATTAGGTTTTCTTGAAACCCTCTCATTACATCGAAGTACCCTAAACTGTTGATCGTTTGTATATCTTTCAATGGAACTTGGACTTGGATCCAAGACCAAACCTTGTGGAGCACTTCTTTCACCTGATAGCTCCTCTAGCAAAATTGTTCTTTGAGGTTTAAAGTCATTCATGTAACTTTCCTCCAAGAAAGTCGCATGGGTTGAAACAATGACCTTCTGCTCCTTCGGGTTATAGAACAGACATTCTTTAGTCCCTTTAGGATGCGCTACAAATAAGCACAACTCCTACCATTGTTCCAATTTCTTCACATCCTTATCCAGTAAGTATGCTGTGCAGCCCCATATTCTCATGTGCTTGAGAGAAGGCTTTTTGCTTCCACATTTCGAACGGAGTTCTAGAATTTGATTTAGTCAGAACATGGTTCAGAATGTAGCACGCCGTTTGCAGTGCATATCCCCAGAATGAGATTGGAAGCTCTGAATAACTCATCATGGACCGTATCATATCTAATAAGGTCCTATTTCTCCTTTTGGCTACACCATTCTGTTATAGAATAACAAGTGTAGTCAGTTGGGATAGAATCCCATTCTTTACAAGATTGTTTAGAAAATCGTCAAAGAGGTATTTGCCAACTCGATCAGATTGAAGTATCTTTATGGATCTGCCTAATTGCTTTTCCACTTCCACATGATACACTTTGAACTTGTCAAATGTTTTGCTCTTATGGTGAATTAAATGCACGTATCCATACCTCGAGTAGTCGTCTACAAAGGAGACATAATACTTGAACCCTTCACACACCTCGACGTTCATGGGCCTACATACGTCGGTGTGCACGATTTCTAAAAGTTCCTTAGCCCTAGTACCCTTAGCTCCAAAAGATCGCTTGGTCATCTTGTCCTCAAGGCAAGATTCGTATTAGGGAAGACGTACCTCCTCTAAGCTATCCAAAGGACCATTTTTCACCAATCTCAGAATCTTATCTTGATTAATATGACCTAGTCTTAAATGCCAAAGATATGCCTTGTTAGAGTGAGAAGTTTTAAGCATTTTAGAGTTATTTGTTAATTTAGTGTCCAACAGTAAGTACATCTTTAGTTTGATAAAATAAAAGTTCCCATCCATTCTCCCAGAACAGATTAAAGAATTGTTTTTGCGAATAACAACTGTTTTATTAAACTAGACTTAATAACAATCCTTAATTAAACAGGCTACCGATATAAGGTTTCTCTTAAAATTAGTAATATAAAATAATCCTTTAATAAAATAAACCTAAAATCGTCAAAATAAAGATGGACTTTTCCTACTACTTCAGCCATTACCAAACTACTGCCTCCTGTTCGCAACAAAAAGCTTATAATAATTTTTTTAAAATTCTAAGGAACTACAACCGGTAAAATTGAGTATGCTTATAATAATTACATGAAAAAATTAAATTCCTTGATGTAATTTTTGAGCAAAATTCCATAGTTACATGAAAAAATTTCTTGATATAGTTTTTCTAAAATTTTAAGGAATCACAACTGATAAAATTGAGCATGCTTATAATAATTACAAAAATTAAAATAATCACATGCAATATATCACATAATTCATGATACAACATATAAGATTCCTAGAATGTCACTCACTAAATTTTAAATCCATACATATTGGAGACACAATCGATTGTTTAATTTATATATACGGCATATTTATGAGTTGGCTCTGATACCACTTATTGGAAAATTGATAAATATACACAGCGGAATTTTAAAAATTTTTAAAGATCGTTAAATAACTCAAGTTATCATATACAATAAATTATCAACAATCAAATTTATACCTTTTGGAGAAAATACCAAGATGCCTGAATTGACGTCATAAACAAGAGAAGACAATACTAGGAAGGGCTTCAACCAATTAGCCTTCTAAACTATTCTCCAATTCATAGACAACTGAGTGTGTGGGCACCTTTTTCCTCGATCGGTATTGAGCACAGATTGCCTCCATCCGATCACCCAGATATCTATTAGAACTTATTGCTACGGTGATTTGTGCAACAATAAACCTGCTCACCTGAGACAACTTTTTGAATTTTGAATTGGACCAAGATAAGATTTTTTCTCTCCCAATTTTCATTCAAAAAATCCGAATCCCCTATGGCCAAAAAGGCATGAACAAATTCGTCCACCTAGGGTGGATTTGAATTCAAAATTCAAACAGGATTTTAATTTGAATTTTGCCTTCTCCAGGCTTCCAAAATCTGATTCCCTTTAGGCCTTGATTATGACTAGATTCAGCCATACCAAGGGAGGAAGATTCAAAATTCAAATAGGATTTAAATTTGAATTTTTTCTCATCCTTATCCACACAAGAAAACTGATTCTTCCAAAGGAGATATCCTAAAAAAATTGTGCGACTCTTATGCAAGGTAAAATTCAAAATTCAAGCAGGATTCAAGCTTAAATTTCCTTCCTTCCTTATCCACAAAAACTGATTATCCCAAGGGTGAGATTCCCTTCAAAATTTGGTTACCTTTTGTGCAAAAAATGATTCAAAATTCAAGTAGGATTCAAACAAGGTTTTCCTCTCCCTTATCCACAAGAAAATCAAATACCCTTAGGTGGATTTATCCACAACTAAATTCGGTTACATCTAGGTTTGTGATTTAAAATTTGAATTCAAATTTCAAATTCAAATTTTAAATTTCAAATTCAAATTTCAAACTCCACAAATATTTGAATTTCAAATTTTATCAACATGGATAATTTTCCATAACTCCAATTCAAATTCAAATAAAATCATAGTAACTTTATTTGAAATTTGAATGATTATGTAATCTCGTATCCAAAACAAAATTGAAATTCAAATAAGAGAGAATCTTGTTTTTCATCCTGATTCAAAGTAGACGCCACCTATCTTTGTGCAAGTACAAGATTTTGTTCAATTCAAATTCAAATAGGATTTAAATTTCAAATTTTTATTTTAAGACAAGATTTTCAAAATTTAAATCAATCACATATTTGAATAATACAAAAATAAAATCTTATCATCCAAAAATAAATATTACTAAATATTTAACCCATTTATTGAATAATACAAAATTTCCACTTTGCCCTCTGGCACATTGAGAAAATCGCCTACATCCTGTGGAAGGGTGATTCGGATTTTTCTCTTCATTAAATGCAAGACAACAAGCCATGTATGAATACCCTGATCAACTACCATCTTTAAGGAACTATAAAAGCTAGCAGAGGGACTGACTGAACACATATAATTGGGCTCCCGTGAATACATGTAATCATTTTTCTATACTAAACAACTCAATCAAATGATTACTAATCTCAGGATCATTCCACTATAGACTTGAAACTGAACTCCCAATTATACTACAAGTTATGCAAGCCTAAAAAAAGGCACCATCCAATGACTTTGTCATTAATGCAAAACACTCATATGATATCCATGATTAACCTAGGTGAAAGTCCATTCAACTTTTTGATCATGCAATCTCAAAGATCTATTATACACCCGATAAGAGAATGATTATCCACCAAAAGTAGATAATAAGTCATTTGTCAAGCAAACGACCTAAGACCTTGTCCATTTTCACCAATCTAGCATACTGCCTTTAAGAGGATAACCTTAACTTTACATAAGACCTATGATTCCTTATCTATAAGCAATCCTTCCATCATATGCATACTGTATACCCAACAAACCGGTCCATTAGCTTACCTCTTCTGAGATGCCCTAGCCTTTGGAGCATCAAAGCACACTAGCCATATGCATGGAGCTGTTCAATTACTCAGGGTCAAGGTTGTTGCACAATGAATGTCAAAAGTAGATTGATCCACTCATAGTGGACTACGCAGATCAATTATGCTTTAGTTCCAGTCTAATATATTACCACCAAGTAATATATCTATGTCTCTACTTGGGAGTCAAGGCTCCAGACAATCAAGATAAACCGTGTCCAAACTGGCTTTAGACAACATAATAGTCTTAATATAAGTTAGTTGCTCACTCTAACCCCATAGACTACGAACCTTAGTTTAGACCACTCACTCTGCAAAGTTGTCTTCTCTCATGCAAAAGATCATTGCATGCAACCTTCCAACAGTTTAACACAAGCAGTCAGTGAGTCATATTTACTTCATATTTACTTATATTTACTTTAACATGTAAACACCCTGAGGACTAAAAGCAATGTAATGAATAACCTTTAAATTATTTTATTAATCAGTTCAAAAATTCAATGAAAATAAATTACTGCTTAGGGCACACCTAACAAGTTTGTGGTCTGAAGAAAATAGGAGTGCCAAAACCCCTTTTTATAATATTGTGTGGGTGACTTTTGAATTTTGAATTGGACCAAGAAAAGATTTTTCTCTCCTCCAAAAACTCGCAAGGCCGGAATTCTTCCCTATGGAACCACTCAAAATTTTGGTCACCTTTAGGTTACAAGAATTCAAAATTGAAGTTAGATTCAAATAAGATTTTCTCTCCCTTATCCACATGTAAAATTCAAATTCTTCATAGGGAAAAACCTTAAAGAAATTTTGGCCACAATTGGAAAAAGGAGATTCAAAAATCAAATATGTTTCAAACAAAATTTTTCTTTCTCCCTGATCCACCAAAAATCTGAATTTATCCATGTAAATAATGCCACAATAAAAATCGATTTTATGCTTGATTTGTGATTCAAAATTTGATTCAAATTTCAAACTCCACAAATCTTAAAATTTTATCCACATGGATAATTTTTCATAGCTCCAATTTAAATTCAAATAAAATAACGGTAACTTTATTTAAAATTCAAATAATTGTGTAATTTCTTATCCAAAACAAAATTCAAATTCAAATTAGGAGAAAATCTTATCTTTCACCCGTATCCAAAGTGGATGCCACCAATTATTGTGCAATGACAAGATTTTGTTTAATTCAAATTTAAATAGGATAATCTTTTAAATTTCAAATATTAATTTTAAGACAAAATTTTCAAATTCAAATTAATCTCATATTTGAATTTCAAATCCAAATACGATTAATTTAAATTTCAAATTTTATCTTCCAAAATAAATATTAATTAAATATTTATCTCATTTATTGAATAATACAAAATTATAATTTTACCCCTCTAGCACACAGAGAAAAACGCCTACACCCTTGTGGAACATGATTCGGATTTTTATCATCACTAAATTTAAGACAACAAACCACAAAAGAATGTCCTAATCGACTACCATTTTTAAGGAGTCATAGTAGCTAGCAGAGGGATTGATTGGACATATATAATTAGGCTTTCATGAATCCATGTAACCATTGTTCTATACTAAATAACTCAATAACATGATCACTAATTTCAGGATCATTTCACTATAGACCTGAAACTGAACTTCCAATCATAATGCAAATTACACATGCATTAGAAAAGACATCATCCAATGACTTTGTCATTGATGCAAGACCCTCATATGATATCCATGATCAACTTAGGTCAAAGTCCGTTCAACCTTTTGATTACGCTATCTTAAAGATCCATTATACACCTAATAAGAGAATGATTATCCACCATATGTGAAGAATAAGTCATTTGTAAAGCAAACAACCTAAGACCTTATCCATTCTCACCAATCTAGAATAATGCCTTTAAGAGGATAACATTCACTTACATAAGAGTTATGATTCCTTATCTGTAAGTAATCTCTCCATCATAAGTGTACTACGTACCTAATGAATCTGTCTATTAGCTTATTACCTCCGAGACACCCTGACCTTTGGAACATCAAAGTATACTAGTCGCATACACGGAGCTGTTTACTTACTCATGATTAAGATTGTTGCATAATGAACATTAAAAGTAGATCGATCTACTCATAGTGGAATATGTACATCAATCACACTTTAGTCCCAGTCTAATATGTCACTATTAAGCAACATATTTATGTCTCTACTTGGGAGTCAAAGCTCCGAACAGTCAAGATAAATTGTCCCCCCCCCCCTAATAGGCTTTAGAAAACATAATAGTCTTAACATGAGTTAGATGCTTGCTCAAATCCTATAGACTATAGACCATAGATATATACCACTTAATCTAGAACATTGTCTTCTCGCATACAAAAGGTCAGCACATGCAACATTCTAGTAGTTTAACATAAGCAGTCAGTGAGCTATATTTGCTTACATTTACTTTAACATGTAAATAGATTGAGAACTTTTAGCAATGTAATGAATAACCTTTAAAATATTTTATTAATTAGTTCAAAAAAAATGAAATACATTAAAATGTCTTTCCCACTTAGGGCACACCTAATAATCTACTACTTGCACTAAGCTAATAAATGTATCATGTTACGCATCCCTATTGCCTCAACATGCCTTTCAAAGCTCCTAGCTACCAAAGTCTTAGTAAAAGGGTTAGCAACGTTGTCCTCAAATGTAATCTTACATACATCTATGAGTTTTTCTTTCACATATTCTCTAATCATATGGTATTTTTGATTGATTGTTTGAACCTCTCATGGTGCCTGGATTCCTTTCTATTGGTAATCGCCACACTGTTATCATAATATAGTGCGGTAGACTTGTCAACACCCGGAATGACCTTAAGGTCTCCTATAAACTTATAGAGCTAAATTGCTTCCTTAGATGCCTCAGCCGCAACTACGTATTCAGCCTTTATCATAGAGTCTGCAGTGCAACTTTGTTTCATGATCTTCTACATAATGGCTCCTCCTCTGAGTAAAAACACTAATCCTAAAGTCGATTTTCTAGAATCCTTACAAGTTTGGAAGTCTAGGTTCATGTATCCAAAAGGTGTTAGGTCCTCTCTAGAATATGCCAGCATGTAATCACTCATTCTCTTTAGATACTTAAGTATATGTTTCACAACTTGCCAATGCTTGGTTCTAGGGTTCACCTGATATCGAGTTACTATACCTACAATAAAATAAGTGTCAGGATGGGTGCAAAGCATAGCATACATAAGACTGCTCATAGTAGATATATAAGGGTCTTTGCTTATCTAATTTCTTTCTTCTGATGTCTTGAGACAGTCATCCAATGAAAGTGTGAAGCCCGAAAGAGTAGGTTTTGAACCTTTCTTTGCTTCTTACATTGCATATTTCTTAATTACTTCATCTATTTATGAAATCTAAGATAGTGCTATCATTTTGTTCTTTCAGTCTATAAATAGACAAATGCCTAGAACATAACTAGCTTCTCCTATGTCCTTCATGTCAAACTATTAGGATAACCACAAATTGATCGATGATAAATTCCCTATATCATTCCAAATGAGTAGTATATCGTCGACATAGAGAACTAGAAAGACCACATTGCCATCCTTTATACATTTATAAACACAGGGTTCATCAACGTTCTGCTCAAAATCAAAAGTCTTAATTGCTTAATCAAACCTTTGGTTCCACGAGTAAGACGCCTGCTTCAATCTATAGATAGATCTAAGCAACTTGTAAATTTTTCTCTCTTAGTCTTTTGTCATAAACCTTTTGTGCTGTACCATATACATACTTTCCTCAAGATGACTATTCACAGATGCAGCCTTGACGTCCATTTGCCGGATCTTATAATCGAAAGCTACAATAATAGATAGAAGAATACGAATAGACTTGAGCATCACAACAGGCAAAAAGGTTTCCTCGTAATTGATTCCAACCTTCTGCGTGTACCCCTTTACTACAAGTCTAGCTTTGAAAGTTTTAACTTTCCCTTCCACACCCCTCTTTCTGTTATAAACCCACTTGCACCTAATGGGTTTTATCCTATCCGGTAGGTTTACAAGTTCCCATAAGGAGTTAGACTTCATAAATTCCATCTCATTTTTCATGGCCTATTTCCAAAGTTGGTGAGATGTCTCGTGCCCCGAGTGGCCCGGACCGTCACTTACAACTACTACTGATACTGGTTGTGACAACCGAGAAATTTCACCATTCTCGAAAAATAGGTATATTGAATGTATATAATGATTTTTAGGTTTAAAATGTGAAATGAATGATTTAATATTGTTTAGAACATGATAAAATGTTCTGACAATGTTAAAGGTGCGAAATTCAGCCGTGGAAAAATTTCACAGAACCGAAACAGGAAGAAAAAATGATGCCATTTCGGTATTGAGAGCTCTAGAAGGTGACTTGTGGTAAGACAAGTCCACCAAAAGATGAAAGAGTTACGGTAATGATGTTATATGTGTGTGCGTGTGTGTTACACGCAGTATCAAGAAATTAGTCAAGATGACCTTTTCTTGATATAAAACTGATATATTTAGAATCAGTATGCTAAAAATAGTCAATTGAGCATAAAACGTAAATTTTGACCGAGGAACATGCAGTATCGAGAAATTGGTCAAGATGACATTTTCTTGAAATAAAACTGACATATTTGGAATCAGAATACTCAAATTAGTCAATTGGGCACAAAAAGTAAATTTTGACCGGGAAATATGCAGTACCGGAAAACTGGTCAAAATGACCTCGGATGAAGATAAAACGGATAAATTTGGGTTCAGCACACCCAAATTAGTCAGTATAGCCCATTAGTATGCTCAAATTAGTTAATTGAGCACAAAGGTAATTTTTGACCGGAAATTCACAATACCGGAAATTGGTCAAAATGATCTCAGATGAAAACGAAACTGATATATTTGGGTTTAGCACGCCCAAATTAGTCAGGATAGCTCATGTTGAAATTTTGGACAAAAAAGTATATAAAGGGCAAAAATTTGGATAATTGCAAATAGGACCTCATAATTTCCCTAATCTAGATTTGTTCCCCCCACACAATCCCAAAAGTGAACAGTAGCCAACTATCGGAAACGGTATCCGTTTTTGACACCGCCAGTCTCGTTGGAAAGCTCTCGACGAGCTAAGTCCAACGGTGTGTTGAATCGATGGAACCGACACCGGAGAACGCCGCACGCACCGCCCGAAGCCGTAGGTGGCCGGAAATTTCAAACAATCGTTTCTCCGCCGTCCGACGTCCAAATGCCAAGATTCCGGTCCCAATGGATTCATGGTGAAGAGGAGAACAAAACCCAAGTCTTGTTTCACCTCAACAGTCACTAGATCGTGCCACCCAAAGCCTCGCCGTCGCCGCCATGAAGTTACCGTGGAATTCGACAATTTTGGCAAAGTTGAGTGATGTGGTGGGTATCAAAAGACTCAGAATCATGCGTAGAGTAAAAGCCCTAATCTAATTTTGGGCAACAAGCACGGCACGTCGGAGAACAGACATCACCGCCGCCGTTGATTTTTTCGAGGCTCGATTTTTGACCATAGGAGGCTTGATTGGTGAAATTGATACCACCAATAGGTTCCCCTCGTCAAGATCTACATTTTGGTACAAAGCTTGACCCAAACCGCCGCCGGTCAATGGTAGGTCAACGCCGGTCAATGCAGTCAATGGCGACCGGATCCCGAAAATTGAAGAATAGCCTGTTGGCCAATTTTCGACATTTCGGACACATTCGCGGCATCGGATTTGCAAATCGAAACTTGGAAAGTGAAGAACGGAGTGAAAAAGTTTATCCGCGAGAGACCGAACGGTTCATTCGATCGCCGATGGGACATTTCGGTAGTGATTTCGGTCCCTTCATTCCTTAAATTATATTTTGGAATGATTATGTACTAATTATGTATTTTGTCATGTGAAATTGTAAGAAAAATAGACGAAAATGATGGATTAAAAAATGTATTGAAATGTGAAGATTTTTATGTAAAAGTTGAGTTTTACATAAAAATATAGGCCTCTGGTATAGTACGTGGTAGAATAGAATTTGGTTAGATGGTTTTGAGGCGTTTCCTAAACGCCGAGAACCTAAAAATTAAACGAAAATACTGCCAAAATTTCTAAAATGGCACAAAAGGGTATTTTAGGAACTGAAGGGTAAAAATGTGGTCAGGTTGGAAACCCGAGACCCCTTGGTGACCTAGGCTCAGGAAAAAGAGTATTGACAACCGAGTGTTAGAATAGTACCGCCCGAGGGTCGATAAATAGTAAATCGAGAATTTCAGCAATTAATGCTGTAAAAGCTCGATAAGGCCTAAGAAATATTATTTTATGATTTTTGGGCATAGAATAACCCGATAGAATATTAAAATGAAAATGATATGGTCTAAAGACCCATCAAGGGCAAAATGGTCATTTTGATCAAAAATTTCAAGAATGATAGAAAAGGGCCCCAATGGACTTAGAATGGCTTAATTAATATTCTAAGGGCCAAAATTAAGTTGTGAATCAAAGAAAAGTTGAGTTATGATGAAAAGATTATGCTCGGGGAAAAATGGTAATTTTACCAAAAGTTAACGGAAAAGTGGAAAATGGGATTTTAGACCCCTAAGTTCACGGTTGGGAAATAAAACGTAGAATTTTTACGTTTTATTTAGTTTTATATATGAAATAGATTGAAAATAACCGTTGATTTTCCGGTTATAGGAACCCAATCCAAACATAATGAAGGAACGTCTGTGGACCCAGGAAAAGAGATACGCGCAAAAGTATCTGTAAGTTCAAGCATTTAATTGTCTGCAACATGAACTGACTATTGTATGTCTATTTTCATGTCAAGAGGTGATGATGTAGATGTTATGAAAGTCATGTTATGAACTATGTATTATGTCTAAGTCATATATAAATTAACTTGACATATTTATGTTGATGCGTTATATGTAGTAAGTTCAGACATTTAAATTTATCTGTAAAATGAAATACAGTGATACTGATTATGTACTAAGTGAACGTTAGGTATTAAGTCCTATGGACACTTGGGGATTAGTTAGTATAACATATTCCATATAAAGAGAAAAGAGAATATCTAAGGCCTACAAGCGATGGAGGTTAATAACCTTGAGGTGATGATTAATGTCACTTGGTCAGAATTATAATTGAAAGATGGTAATAAAACCATTTAAGGTGTACCACCCCTCCAACGTTGTGATGGAGGCTTTTTTAGGTCCTATAGGGATATAATAAGGGCTGTGGAGGAAGAAGCTCTAGGGTCGCTCGCTAGGCCCTCCCAATCAACGCGCAATGATTTATCGGTACTACCACAATGAGCTCAAACCAAAATATAAACAAAGATAGTAGTCAATAATGTGACGAAAGCCATAATTGAGCATAACCGAAGTTTACATTAAGTATAGCGAACTCGGTTACAAAAAAATGAATAGTAACTAGTTAGGCTAATGTGAATAGTATCCGGTCAAAGGTTAAAGTTATTGTTCATGGTGAATAGATACTATTCATGGATGAATAGTACTATTTATAGTATCTATTCACCATGAACAATAACTTTGAACTATTTATAGAAAATTGTATTTTTGATATTTTGAATCTATATGATTCATCTATTCATAGAAAATTGTATTTTCAATATTTTGAATCTATATGATTCATGGTACTAGTATTTTATATGTATGAATGTTATTGCTACTAGTATATGATACTAGTATGTGATGTGTTATGAAATAAGCTTACGAAATGTAAGTAATTTGAAGTATGATGTGATGTCAAGTATGCTTACCATATGTTAGGTTAATGCTCTAATTCTCTAGTTGGTGACAGAGTTATGTTATATGTTATGATTATTCTGATGCCACAGTTGGTATCAAATAAGCTCGTTACTATATGGTAAGAGCTTTTATATGTCATGTATTCATGTTTGAACTTATTGAGTTTTAGCTCACGAGTTTGTTCATGTTGCAGGTCAGAAACCTGTATCTCAGCAGTAGATTACCTGGATGACAGTGGGATTTGTGTGTGCCAATGGGGATAGGGAATCCACTGTGGATATGGTCCTACTACCAGTTTTTCACTGAGTGATTTGAAAGAGAGATTTGAAGAAAAGAGCATTGATGTATTTTGTGTGTAATTTCGAAAAAGAAATATTTCTGTAAACTATATTTTGCTTTACAGACATATCTTGTGAAAGAAAAGAAAAAAAATTTATTTCCAATTTTCATGTTCAAATGGAAAGTTAAAATAAGCGTATTAAAGAATGTATGATAAAACTAAGATACCAGCCATCACAGTTGGTATCATAAAAGGTTTACGATGGGTCTAGCTTAGAGTACCAATTGTTGTCATAGGTGGTATTAGAGCAAGTTAAAAATAAGTTTAAGTATGTTGCTGACGACCCATGAGGTGATCGTTCGTCGCAATCGGCTATGGTGCATGACGGCGATGGTGCCAGTTAGCCTATAAGAAGGGCGGGCCGTCACAGTTGGTATCAGATCAATTTGACCATATCCCTCCTGGCACAAAGCACAGCCTACTTGTCAATCCAAGTAAGTTAGTTTATTTTAAATTTGTAAATGTTTATTGATTGAATATAAACATTTTATAGTAATGAGATGACGAGATTTAAGATGATAAGGATAAGATGACGAGACCGCTGTGCATGAGATCACGACTATATAGCGCTAAAAGATTGTCCAGAGTAGGAAAGAAGATTATGCTGAACTGTGCCCTCAAAACTAAGTGGCAAACAGCACCGTATCACTCCATGGGAACGCAGGATTGGTTTTATATCATCAGCCTGAATTCCCTGATTGTACGCCATTGATCAGGATAACTGAGTCCTGTTGGCTGTTGATATCTCTCAGGAAGATACTCTCGTGTGTATTGGGATTCTTGTGACCAGGATAAGCTCTTAACTGTGTCGAGTTTCGCCATACCACGATTGAGCAAATCTCCGAGAGGAGTCTAGCATTAGCCCTAGTTTCTTGTTTCTTATGGGCAAGTGGGGAAGTGAAATCGCCTAAGTTCCCTAGAGTTACGAATATACGTGAATTCATTCATTGAACTGAGAGACTATAGTTGATGTCCGGTGACACAATTCCAACGTATGCTATGTGCTACGAGGAACTGATGGGGACTTCTATAACGAGTCCTGTAGATCATTGCTGAGGAACTGATGAGTTTTCTCCAACACACGAAGGAACTAAAGCTGAGGCAAACGTGGTTCAAGGAACATCTATTATAGGCCAAGAAATTTGATGATGTACATGATGATACAAATGATGAAAAAGAGTTTTCTGTCTCCAGGAAAATTTGATGTGCAAGGCTAACATATATATAGCCTTTATGTTATGTTGAAATATTCGAAATGATATGTACATGTTATGTAATGATACAATAAGAATCATTACATCATAGAGTAGAATACACGCTAAATGTTAAAAGATGTTGCCATGTTAAGACATGTCGAAATGATTCTTGTTGTTCTACCCTAACTAAAAGGGTAGAATATACGATAAACGGGTTCAACAGATGAAACTGCCAAAATGTAAAGGGTTGGTAACTCCTTGAAGGCAAAAAAGAAGATGCTAAGGAATAACACGATTCCACTAGTCAAAGTACTATGGAGGAATCATAGTATTAGGAGGTTATGTAGGAAAGTGAAGAGGGAATGAAATCATTGTACCCCTACTTGTCTCAATTTTCGAGGACGAAAATTTTATAAGGAGGGGTGAACGTGACAAGCGAGAAATTTCACCATTCTCGGAAAATAGGTATATTGAATGTATATAATGGTTTTTAGGTTTAAAATGTGAAATGAATGATTTAATATTGTTTAGAACGTGATAAAATGTTCTGACAATGTTAAAGGCACGAAATTTGGCTGTGGAAAAATTTCACAGAACCGAAACAGGAAGAAAAAACAGTGCCCTTTCGGTATCGAGAGCTCTAGAAGGTGACTTGTGGTAAGGCAAGTCCACCAAAAGATGAAAAAGTTACGGTAGTGATGTTATATGTGTGTGCGTGTGTGTTACATGCAGTATCAAGAAATTAGTCAAGATGACCTTTTCTTGATATAAAGGTGGCCATTAAAATAATCTCCCTAGCCATGACACACTTGAATATTTTATTTAAGGGTTTTCAAAAAACTAGTCAACAACAATTGTTTATTCCTCCCTCCTTCCAATGAGCAGCCCGCGCCCCCTTGGTCTGAAAATTGACAGCATATTTGTCCCAAGATTTGGCTAATTTGGTAGACAATTAAGTAGGATTAAGCCTAAGTAGTTTGGTTAAGGTTTTCCTATAAAAGGCACCCTTGACATAAGACATGGACTTTTGCTTCCACACACCTAAAACCACAGGTCTTTTTCTTCTTCTTTTCCTTGCCTGCTGCCGAATCTTCTCAGCCCTAAAAGCCAACATTTTGCAAGCCAAAACCTTGACCAAAACTCACAAAAAAACCGACCTCTTCCAAGCTTGAGCAAGGGGAGATCGAACCAAGCTTTTCAGGTGCACCAAGGGTAAGTGCAAAATCGATTTTCCTTGTGATTTGATTCTTGGTTTTGAGTTGTTGTGTGAATGATCTTTTTTGGTAACTTGGCTAGTATAAAACCAATCTCAAGCCCTTGAGTTTCCATGGCATTTGACCCTCCAAGCCTAGCCAAAAGTGTGCTTGAGTCCAAAGCACCAAAGTTAAAAAAAAATCAAAACCCTTCTCATGGTGATTGGTTCAAAAACTTAGTTTTCAATCTAAGGGTTTTATGTGTATTTGTTTATGCACAAGGTTGTATTAAGTTATTTGAGCCCTTACCTTTCATTTCTTAAAGTCATTATGGTTATGGTTGTGTTTACTTTAAGTTGCATATGGTTTGTGGATGTGAATGCATGGATGTGTATTATGGTGGCTGGACACAAATCTGTCCTTAAAAAATAGCCACAGATTTTGGCCATTTTGACCTACTTAGTGTCTGAATCTGAGATTTGGTGAAGCACAATGTCTTAAGGAAATTTTGATATGGTCATTTTTTCATCAAATAGACCTCGGCCAAAAATGACCCTAAGATAGACTTTTCGGCCAGTTTTGGTTCGGTGTCCAAAACTGGGAACAAAAATCTGAGTGTTGAAACAGTCTCAGGTTTTGCTAGAAATGGACCACTTAGAGTCTGAACCGATTCTCAGACTCAACATGAAAGTTGTAGACCTCATCGGGACCTTGAGAATGACCCACGTGTGTCAAAAATTTGGCCATTTCGGGCCTCAAATCAAGCCGTCTTTATAGAGATGTAAAACTGGGATTTTTACAAAAAACTGGGCACCAAGCCCACGTGTTTAATGAAATTAGGAGCTGCTAGAGTTAGATTTAGGGTCCGAGATGAACATGAGATTTGTTCATCTTGTCGAGGATGAAAACTTTCATTTTTGACAAAATTTCAAACAAAGTCGTTTCGACCAAGTTTCAAAATTGTTTTCAAAAGTGGTTCAAAAACCACCTTTAAAATGCAAGCTTTAAAAATAAAATTTATACACTTCAAAATAAAAATGTGTTTCTAACACTTTAAAATATGAACAAGGTTTTCATAAAAATGTCCCCCACCTTCCAACGGGGTGATAAGGGGACGGTTTCCAAATAAGGAATTTTTCCAAGATTTTTACAAGCCAAACCAAATGATTTTTCAAAGTAAAATAGTGTGTGTAGCCCGGTAGGCTACCACACCAAACAAGCCTTAGTAGCCAGGTAGGCTACCACACTCTAAGAAGCGAAGTAACCCGGTCGGTTACTACACTAAGTTTACGTATAGTAACTCGATAGACTACTTAGTTATCAACATGCGAGTTAATCGGTCAATTGACTAAGCGGTAAACCAGTCAAGGGCCACGTTTCGAACAACACAATGAGGAACGATGATTAATCAGTCAAGTAGATGTGTGACAACCGGGAAAATCAGGCATTCCCGGAAGAAAATGTACAAATGTATGTATATAACAATTTGTACTATTTAAAGAGTGAAATAAATGTATTTATATTGTTTAGAATATATTAAAATGTTCTAACAATACTGACGAGTAAGAATTCAGTGTTGGAAAAATTCACTGAGTTGAAACGGGTGAAACAGTGCCAAAACCGGCATTGAAAACCTTAACCGGAGCACTGAAAGATGGAAAACTTCCGGGATTGATTTTGATCAAACAGAAGCAGTTTAAATTGATCCGACTGCACAGGAGACCTCAGGAACCCGCCGGGACGATTTCAGGAAAATTTCGGCTCGAACCGGTATTGGTCAAAAAGTAGTCGAATTAATGTGAATAGTAAAAGTCAAAGTCAACATATGCTTTTGCATTTATGACATCATAAATCCATTTAATAAATGGAAGGAAAATGGAGGTTGGTAGCATTAATGGCCATGATTTAGATGCTTTTTGATCTCAAGGCCAAGATTTGGCCAAAAATCCACCATTTTAATTTTTGAAAAATATGGAAAGAATTAGGCTTGAAATGTGGTGATTTTTGATTGGTTGAAAGCCAAATTAATTGGCTTATTTGTTGCATAAGTCGGCAACTTTTGGGAGCAAATTGGCCGAGACAATTTTGAAGCCAAAACCAAGAACAAAAATTTTTCTAAGTGCTCCATGGTGAGTACGTGAGCAACCAAAGAGGAACTAAGTGATTTCTTCAAGCTTTCTTCACAAAATTGGTGTCAAACCTTTCATTGAAGCCTAAAGAAGCAAGTGAACAAGGTAACTCTCCTTGGTTTGAAATTTTTCTTGATTTTTCTTCAAGAAATCCGTGTAATGAATAGTGGAAAGGATGGAAAAATTTTTGGTTGTTTTGATTGATTTGGTGCTTGGGTTTTGTTAAGGGTGTAATTAGGAGAAAAACCATGTATTTGGTTTAAGGAAAAACCAAATTTTGGTTGGTTTTCCAAGGGTAAAACCGTGGGTTACCAAGAGTAATCAATGAGAAATTTTTGTGGTTTAAGTGTTAACATGCTTTAAATCATAATTTGGTCTAATGTAAAGCATGAATTGCATGATGGAAAGCTTGGAAAAAAAATGTGGTGTGAACTTACCCTAAAAGGCCGTGGGTTAATTAGGGTTTGGTGAAAAATTTTGCATGGTTTACTTGATGTTTGGATGATTTAAATCATGCATTGTATTATGTAAAGAATGGAATTGTGATTGAAAGCAAGAAAAGAAAATTTGGGTTATGTTTCTCTTAATGTGGCCTTGGGTTGTAATGATGAAAAACCCTAGGAATTGTGTTGAAAAATGCAATGAAATTGGCTTGAAAATGTGCTAAAAAAATGACATTGGAATAGCCAAAAAATTGGTGGAAAAATTGAGAAATTTTGTTTAGGTTTTGAGTGTAAAAACCGAGACCAAAACTAAGGGCAAAATTGAAAAAAATTTTGTGTAATGTGGTTCAAAATGAGAATTGAATTTTGTGAGCTTTTATGTAAAAGTTTGGAAAACTTTTACATAAAATAGGCTTGTGGTATAGTACGTGGCAGGTACATATGGTTCGAGGCGTACCTAACGTCGGTAGCCTTAAAATTACGCCGAAATGCTGCCGAAATTTCGAAAACGGCATTTGGGATAAAATGGAAATTAAAAATAAAAGTTTAAGGTCGGGTCGGAAACCCGAGTCCCTAATGGAAAATTGAATAAGGAAAACCTAAGGGGTGGTTCGTGAATAGTAACCCGTTCCCTTGAAAATGTAAAACGCGAGTGAAACTGAAAAACCGACCCCGAGGGGGGCGTTTTTGGAAACGAAATAAAGATCCGAGTTGGGAACGGAAAATCTGAACCTCGGAGACCTAGATCGGGAATGTCTAGATGAACGTTTTAAATACTAGTAAAACGTCCATTTGAGGCTCCGAAACGATAGAAAATCACTAAACCGACGTAAGGGTCGGAATAGTGCTTCCCGAGGGTCGGAAAAGTGAAAAGTGAAAATAAAATAGAAATGAACCCGGTAATGATTAGAAAAGAGTCAGAAAAGTTCCTGAGAGCCAAAAATGCAGTCTGGATCGAGAAAATTCCGTCAGGGGCAAAATTGCAATTTTGCCAAAATATAGGGGTAAAATCGTAATTTTGTAAAAGTTGAGAAAAATGGGAAAAATGATAACTAAAGCCTAAAAAGTTATAAATAGGTTTTATTTAAGCTTATTAATGAAAAATAAAAGCTATAAATGGAAATAAAATTAACAGACAAGGTTTTGTCTGTAGGATCCAAAAATCGACCTACAAGGAAGGCGATCAAAGATCCAAGAGAGAAAAAGGGAAGAGACTGATAAGGTAAGTTCAGACATTTACCTGTCTGCAACATATAGCATTATTGTTGCTAACTTTAATGTACTAACTATAAGTTAGGTACATATGTGCTACGGGCACTATTATAGAATAGAGAGAGAGACGTAATGTGCTACGGGCACTATTGAGAATGGACACATTGGTAATTGTGCTTCGGGCACTAGAGCAAGGTTAATGAAACTCACTCACCTAAAATTAAAATGTGAACCATTCCTAACCATGGGACAATGTGAAGTCACTGGGTTAGAACTTTAAAAAGTCGGTAATGAAACCACTTTCTGGCGTACCAGCCTTCCGTACAGGGAGGTACTTTTGCCTTCGGGGCTATGAGATTAAGGCTGTGGAGGTCAGCACTAATGTAACGCTCCTAGTCATGCGCACTTAAATGGTACTGTCAACCTGAGCTCAAAACCAGAACATAAGCAAAGATAATTACCTAAAACTGAAACTATGTCATAATTGAGCATAAGACAGTTTCGTGAGAGTACTAACATCGCGGTAGATGTACTATTGATATACTGTGTTGTGGTCAAACTTACTATTCATAATGAATAGTGGTCAAAGTTACTATTCATATATGAATAGTAGTCAATATTACTATTCACTATGAATAGTACTATTCATAGAAATTTTATTTCTTGCATGTTTGAACTTACTGAACCTGTAGCTCACCATTTTTGCTTATGTTGCAGGTAAGCTACCAGCTCAGTAGCTTATTTGACTGGATGGCGTACGGGATAGTGTGTGTCAAATGGGATAAGTGGGCAAGGGATATGGTCCTGCCAGAGTCTTTCCGCTGAGCGATAAAAAGGGAAGGGAAAAAGAAACAGTCTTTTGAAATATTATATATTTTACGAAAGTACTGTAATATGTAAATTACTTTGTACTTGCCAACAAAGTAAGTAGTGGGAAATGTTTTACATGATGTTTAAAAATAAAAAATTTCCTCAAAAACGTCATGTTTTACAAGAGAGATAGATTAGCCGGCGACCCATGAGAGTATAATCTATCACAGTTAGCGATAAAGCTTAACTGTAATAGTATTGTATGATCTCTACGAGGGGCGGGCCGCCACAAGATGGTTGATCGAACACGATGCGAGTTAGACACCAAATCCCCATAATAGGCCAATAGGGTATCGACGGGTCTTGGTACCCCATAGAAACGCAAGTTATAGTCACTAACATTAATGGTGAATCAACTAGAGTATTAATGAGAAACGTTATTGATGATAGGTGGTAACCTATGAATTGATAAAGGCGTGATTTCAAGTTGCTTGCAATTAGGTAAGTACAACTCTGCCTATGGCATGAACGAAAATGCTTTTAAATGATATTTTACAGTACGTTAAAATATGTATACCATGCACATAATGTTGCACCTCATGTTTAAGAGCATGTAGTTTCACAATCAAGTAGATTGATGAAAAAGCAAGTTAGATGCCATACGTCCCTACCATGTAGGAGTTGGGACAGCTTAGAGAAGCATATGGCTAGAAAAGATAAACAAGACGGAAAGTAGTAAGCGTGTCGTACCGACCTTTTCAAATGAAGGGGTTTTTAAGTTAAAGCAGAAAGTTGAGCATCCGTTGATGGCTCTCGGACTATTTTACCATGGGCGTTACCGATGGTCTATGCACGCACGGTAATGACACATGGGCCCTAAATAGACAAGAAAAGAAAATAGAAGTTTGAAGCATAAATGAGCATAACCGGATCATGCATTAGTTATAGTTCACCATGCTTCTAGATGCATTCAGTACATGATATTTTTGTGATGCACATGTTATGTAAAGTTTTATAATTCTTGATATGATATGTGATATATGGTATGTGATATGTTAAAGTGGTATATGTGATACATGACTGCTTATATGTTTTTAAGTATGTACTATGTTTAAACATGTTTTGCAGTAAACATGTTGTACTTACTGGGCGTAAAGCTCACGTAGTATGTTCATGCTAAAGGTAAGTGTCCTACGGCTTAAATCCCGATGGGTGATGGTGGCGGTAGAGGCGGATATGAGGGTAAGGTTATGGAGACACCGCGAGTTTATCTTCCGCAAATTTAAGTATCAGTATTGTGAATAGTATTGGTTAAATAGTACTTTGAATAGTAACTGTCAGACAGTATTTTTGAATAGTAATCATTAAATAGTATTTTTAAATAGTAATCGTAAATCGTATTTTTAAATAGTAATCATTAAATAGTATTTTTGAATAGTAACCGTTAAATAATATTTTTGAATAGTAATCGGTATACGTACATGTACAGTAAATACGTACATGTAAAATAAAAAAATCCCTAATTTTATGATATCTAGTTGAGTATAAATTGCTAGAAAGTATAAGAAAAGTAAGGTAAGTTCAGTTTTTTTAGTGACGGTCCGGGCCACTGAGGGCACGGGGTGTCACAGTTGGTATCAGAGCGGTTTCCTGCCACCCTACCTCACATCGCCGTATGCCTGCCTCATCTGTCCAAGTAAGTTAGCTTTGTTTTTCAAAAATTTAGTATATGAGTTGAGGATTAGTTTATAGTAGGAAAATGGCTGAATCGATTAACCCTTAGCAAGTGTAAGAGGACCGAGAAGTAAGTGTAGCTTTCACCGCCATGCAACCACACACATACGACGGCAGCAACCCATACGAACTCTCTTATTGGATTCATCATATGGAGACAATCTTCGAATGGTGCCATATTCCACCCCGTCTACAGGTGGTAATGGCTAGTAGCTGATTGCGAGGACCAGTAATGACAAGGTGGAACGATCGACACAGGATCAGGGGTCCAGTGATATAGTGGGATGAGTTCTGCCAAGATCTTCGCAACTCCGACGACCCAACTAAGGATGCAGACATCTGGGATGATATGTATGAGAGGAGATATCAGGTCCTCTCTGACATTTGGGACATTTACGAGGGAGAGACCATGGTACACTACTGTCAGTGATTTTTGGATGCCATGTTGCTGAGCATTCCCTTAGACAAGCCATTTGCAGAGGTAACCGACTTGCTTTGGTGAGGGATTCCATGGTATGTGAGGGACCTCGTCCACTACCCTCTGCCATATGAGAACCTGAGGCACCTGGTCCGAGACATAGTGGACGCTGAGTGAGTGGCACTCAACCCCGACCTAGCAAACACCGCACCACAACCAGTAGTACCTGAAGACAATGGAGACCCGATGGAGGACCAAGAACCAGCCCCTCTGTCTCCTGGACACCATATGGATGAAGGCGGTGACGAGGCCATCCTCGATGCCCAACCTAACGACGAGGAGGAGGAGATCCCCGATCACATCGATGACGATGAGGGGGTAGAAATGTATGAGCCCCAAGTCATCATCGCCAGTAATGATGAAGTTAATTTTGCTTGGGGAGACCCCGAGGAGTTTCTCTTGAGTGAAAGCGAGAATGAGGAAATGTCCGACGCAGAGTCAGGATTGTCCTCTGAGTAGTAGTAACTCTTTTCACGAAAATTTTGTTATGTAGAGGGAAACAGTAGCTTTCCCCGTCTGACTCAACTTAATGTACTTAATGGGATCATATTTTGGGAAGTGTATGTCACTCCCACCGAATTTAAATATATATATGTTTTATGAGATGTTTTATGAAAAGTAGTATCATTTTGCCCTGAGGGCCTATATATGATCTTTCTACGAGTATAATCAAGTATGGTAAAGAGTATAGGATGGTTCCTGATACTCAGATGATGTCCCAATACGACGCGGTAGTTGTATTGAACATCATAAGAGTAAGAGAAGGAAGGAAAGATATAGTATGTATATATCTATAATGCTTAAAATAAAGTTGTTTAGTAAGAAGGAAGGTGTTATGTAAATACGAATCCCAAGTACAAAATTTGAGAAGCTTATGTTCTCTTTTTCTATTGTGTGATAGGGTTACATATGTGACAATGGCTAGAACAAGAGCCCAAACAAACCAAGCTGCGTGAGACGACGAGCTACTGGCACGTCTCACAACGATGCAAGAAATGATGGTAAATCAACAACGGGAGCTTAACCAGCTCAGAGAACAAATGAATTGACAACAACAGGCACCACAACCAATGGAGGTACCGGTCCTGTAATGACCGCCATTTTCATGGCACCTACTTACCTGTAATAAGTCATTAAGGAATAAAATGGACATAATTTAATGCCTTTTAGTGCAAATTTAAGAAACACGGTCAAGTACACGATCGTGTAAGAGGCTGTGTACCGCTCAGATAGATGAATGTATTTCAAAGACCTGGCCGTGTTGAGTAGTCTCAACTAGTACACGCCCGTGTTACGTTGCACACGTACGTGTAAGAGTCCGTGTAGAAGGCTGTGTAATGAGCCGAGAGCCACTGTAATGACTCTCATGAATCATGAAACTTAATTACTATGTAATGATGTAATTAAGTTAATAAGCACAGTGTGCTTTTCAGTTGAATGAATTAAACGAGTATAGTAACGTTTAATTACTACTTATGCAGTGAAAGGGGCAACCAACAGTGAAATCGGTCCACCCTATTATGTGAGTATGCGTTGAGCCACGCAATATCAAGAAACCGGTCTAGACGACCATTTCATGATACAGAACTGATGAGCTAGTCATCAGTACGCTCAGACTGGTCATCTGAGCGCAGAAGTGATAATTGCCCTAATAGATGTACAGTATCGAGAAAAGTGGTCTAGATGACCTCTTCTCGCCCAGAGACTGACAAAATCGGAGTCAGAACGCTCAGATTAGTCAATTAGATAGTGAATAGTGAATAGTGATTAGTGAATAGTGAGAAACGCAGTGTCAGGTTAGTGGCCAAGACGGCCTTAATCTGGCATAAAACTGATATATTAATAGTCAGCAGGCTCAATTTGGTCAATTGAGCACAAAATGTAGATTTTGTTTAAGAGATAAGCAGTATCGGGATGAGAGTCAAGACGACCTTTTCTCACCCCGAAACTGATATATTTAGACTCAGGACGCCCAAATTAGTCAATCGGGCACCTGACACGTTTTTCGAGACGGGATCATACAGATCTCGAAAACTGGTCTAGAAGACCTCAGATGGACGTAAAACTGATAAATTTGAAATCAGGACGTCCAAATTAGTCAAGAGAGACTGTGTTTGAAATTTCACACAAAACGCCTCGTTATGCGTGCACAGTGTCAACACAGTGTAGGCCTAACCACAGTATCAAGAAATTGGTCAAGATGACCTTTTCTTGATATAAAACTGATATATTTGGAATCAGAATGCTCAAATTAGTCATTTAAGCACAAAAAGTAATTTTTGACCGGGAACCATGCAGTATCCGGAAACTGGTCGAGACGACCTCGGATGAAGATAAAACTGATATATTTGGGTTCAGCATGCCCAAATTAGTCAGTATAGCCTATCTTAAAATTTTTCAAAAAATTAGTATAAAATGACGAAATTTTTGGGACTATTGAAAAATAGCCCCCATAATTTTTCCAAATCCCATTTCCTCCCCCAACACCACACGAGGATGAACAGTAACCATCAGTCGAATCCGACCTCTGTTTTCAACACCACCGGCACCATTGGAAAGCTCTCGACGAGCTGATTCCAACGGTGGGCCAAGTCGACCGAACCGACGCCGGAGCACGCCGCACGCGCCGCCCAAAGCCGCCGGTGGCTGAATTTTTCAAACCGCCATATCTCCGCCGTCCGACGTCCAAATGCCACGATTCTGGTCCCAATGGATTCATGGTGAAGACTAGAACAAAACCCAAGCTTCATTTCACGTCAACAGCCGCCGGATCGCGCCGCGTTCGCCGTCGCCGTCGTCGAATCTCGCTATTTCGGCGGAGTTGAGTTACAAGGTCGGTATCAAAATGCTCAGAACAACACGTAGATCAAAAGCCCCAAATCAATTTTGGGCAACAACGTCGGAAAATGAAGATCCAACACCGCCGCCGTCGCCGACTTTTCGAGGGCCGATTTCCAGTGATAGGAGCCTCGATTGGTGAAATTGACACCACCAATGGGTTCCTCTCGTCGAGCTCTTCAAGATGGTGGTCGCTGCTCCCATCGCCGCCGTGGTCAACACCGGTCAACGGCGGTCAACGCCAGTCAACGGCGACTCGGAGACCGAAAATTGAAGAATGGCCCGTTGGCCTATTTTTGACGTTCCGGACACATCCACGGCATCGGATTTGCAAACTGGAGTTTCAAAAGTGGAGAATGATGATTCAAAGATTGTACAGTCGAGACCGAACGGTTTGTCCGACCGCCGACGGGAACGATTTTGGTAGTGGTTTTGATCCCTTGATTCCTCAATTTATTATTGGAAATAATTATGTATTAATTATGGTTTACTGACTTGAGGAATTGTAAGAAAAAGGGATGAAATGTCGAAAAAGAGAATGTTAGGAAATGTGAATATTTTTACGTAAAAAGCAGAGCTTTTACGTAAAAATTAGGCCTCTGGTTTAGTACATGGCAGGTTAGAATAGGTTAGATGGTTTTGAGGCGTTTCCTAAACGCCAGAAACCCAAAAATTAAGCGGAAATGCTACCGAAATTTCTAAAACGGCACAAAGGGGTATTTTAGGAAACGAGGGCTGAAAATGTGATCGGGATGGGAACCCGAGCCCCCTCGATGACCTAGGTCTAGGAAAGAAGGACGGACGTTTACAGGATTAGTGAACCGCCCAATTAGATATCTCGAAATGTAAGAGAACGACCCCTAGATCAGAATAGTGCCACCCAAGGGACGGGTGTGATCGAAGTATAAAATTTGGGGCGATTACATCGGTAACGGTAACCCGACAGGTTAAATGGTCATACGGGAGGTATTCAGTCAGTTGACTGGTCGGTTAGCCAGTCAAGGACCAAGTCAGAATGGGATAGTGAGAGACAGTGATTAATTTGTCAAGTAGACAAATTAATCAAGCACGATTAAAAATTAGATATCAAATTTCCCAAAGTAGAGCAGTTGGATACCGATAGGCATCGGTATCACACAACGATAAGTTTATTAGTTCCTAACGATAGAGTGACCTAAGAGCGATGTTAATTAATTTATTGGGTAAATAAATTAATTAACCCTGATTAGAAAATCAAATTCTTAAGAAGAGGGCAATTAGTACCGATAAGGATCGGTACCACATAACGAGAATTTTTATTAGTCACTAATGACCACGGTGACCTAAGAGTGAATGTTAATGTAATGCATTATGATTACAGGGAGGTACCTGTATTGTGACGAAGGCGAGAGTATAAACTGTCTGCTGACAAGTAAGCACAACTCCGCCTACAGCATGGATAAAATGAATTTAAAATGATGCTTTTCCAGTATTTTAAGTATGTATCTTGTACACGATGCTGCACAGCATACATAAGAGCATATAGTTTCACAATCGAGTAGATTGATGAAAACAAGATAGAAGCCATAGATCCCTACCGTGTAGGATTGGGGACAGCTTAGAGAAGCGTATGGCTAGAACAGTTAAACAAGATGGAAATAAATAGGTGTGTCGTACCGGCTCCTTCAGTCGAAGGGGTTTCCAGTTAAAGAAAGTTAAGGCCAAAAGTTGAGCATCAGTTGATGGCTCTACGACATTAGTTGACCTCGGGCGTTACCATTGGTCTGCGCGCACACGGTACTGACACATGGGCCCTAAATAGACAAGAAAAGAAAAGAGAGGCTTGAAGCATAAATGAACATAACCGGACCATGCATTAGTTATAGTTCGTTATGCTTTCTTTTTCAGTAGAGTGCATATAGTACACGATGCTTCTGTCATGCATAAAGTATGTGAAGTTTTATATCCAGTGTTATGACATGTTATGTGATGACATGATATGTGAGTTGATATGTGATACGCTTATATGGTATGTGATTTATTAAGTGATATATGTCATGCTTATGATTTTACGTATGTGTTATGTTTTAAACATGTTTTGCGGTTAACATGTTGTACTTACTGGGCGTAAAGCTCACGGAGTGTGTTCATGCTGTAGGTAAGCATCCTATAGCGTAAACATCAAGAGACAATGATGGTGGCGGAGGTGGATGTGAGGATGGGGTTATGGATACACCGCGAGTATTCTTCCGCACAGTATGAGTAAATAATATTTTGAATGGTGATAGTTAAATAGTATTTTGAATAGTAAAGTTTAAACGGTATTTTAGAACAGTATACAGTATATGTATGAGTAGTATATTTAAATAGTATCTGGTGAATAGTAATCAGATAAACAAGTATATAATTGTGTATGTATAACTTAAATCCTTATGTTTTTCAAATTCCACATTTTAATAGTATGCATATGTGAATAGTAAATACGTACGCGTATAAAAAAAAAAAAAATTTCCCTCTAAATTTATGGTATTAATTTCAGCAAGTTTAAGTATCGGTTTTAAAGAAGAAGTATAAGTAAAAGTTAAAGAAGCAAGTAATATAGTTTTCAGTGACGGTCCGGGCCGCTGAGGGCATGGGGCGTCACAGGTCCAAGTTGCACTAACAGCCCCCAACGCTCTCAGAGAGCAAGCGGCCCCACCAGTCTAAGCAATGCCAACACCACCGGCTATGGCTGCTCTTGCAGTAGCCAATGTTATTATATCAACCTATAGAGAGGGTGACTTATATGAGCGGTTTAGGCGAATGAAGGTGCCTGAATTTGAAGGGCCTACGAACCCTATTGAAGTCGACGATTAGCTGACTGATGTTCAAGTCATTCTAGACCTCGTGGGACTGACCGAAGGAGAAAAAGTTATATGCGCATCCCTAGCCCTAAGAAAGGGAGCACGCCAGTGGTGGAAGACCGGGGCTATCAAAAGGAACATCAATGAAATGAACTGGGCAGACTTCTTTGTCGAGTTCAGAGAAATGTACTTCAACGACGAAGCCTTAGCAGTCCAGCAACATGAATTTAACAATTTACGCCAAGGAGGCATGACGGTCATGGAGGCCTTAAGAAAATTTGAATGGCTAGCCCGACTTTGTCCTGACCTAGTGCCGACTGAGAAGGAAAAGGTCAGGAGGATGCTGAAAATGTTTCAAACAGATATAGTCGTCCAAGTCTGTAGCGGCAGCCATGGGCCAACAACAATGGCCGAATGTGTCAGTAGAGCCATCCGGGCTGAGTATTGGCTAGCCCAAGACAAAGAAAGGAGGGCACAGATCTTCAAGGCAAAGAGAGAAGAGAAGAACCAATTGAAGCCGACCAAGGGCAGACAACACTCTGAATTTCAACACAGAGGGCAGAGTACAGGAAACAACCAACACAACCGGCCATCCAACAACAACAATAAGAAGAAAGGAAATCCTGGCAATCAAGGCCAGCAAAGGAACTTTCCTCAGAAGAGAAATAACCGAGGAGGAAATAGAAATCAACACCCGTCTTGTCCAAAATGCGGAAGTAACCATCCGGGAGAATGCCGCTAGGGCACCAGCGGCTATTACATATGTGGCAAGGAAGGACACTTCGCTAAACACTGTCGCTTGAACCTGCAAAATCAGCAAGGCCAAGCCCGCCCTACTAGTGGATAGCTGCACACCGCCCAGGGAAGGATTGTAGGCCCAGCGATCAGCCAAGGTAGATTGGAAGCTCCAGAGCCACAGGGGAGGATTTATTCCTTTACTCACGAGGATGCAGAGGTCGGAACCTCGACCGTGGTGACAGGTCAGCTTTTTCTCACCAACTCCACTGCACTAGTTTTGTTTGATTCCGGTGCTACGCATTCTTTTGCATCATCAGAATTTGCTAGGAGGTTAGGCAAGAACTTAGATAAGATGAACCAGACTTTTTGAATTGCCCTTCCCTCTGGGGAAGTTTTATTATCTAGCTATTGGATACATCATGTACCAATAGTTATCAGCGGGTACAAGCTGAGTGCGGACCTAATCATCATCGAGATGTGTGACTACGACGTGATTAGAGGAATGGATTTTCTCACCTAGTAGCATGCTGTTATAGACTACCAAAGACGGGAGGTGACCTTTCACCCGAGCAGACACAAAAAATTTGTCTACAAGGGCTTGTCGTCGAAGCAACCAAAGGCGATGATATCGACAATGAAGGCTCACCAGCTACTATTTAGTGGATGCACTAGTTTTCTCACACACATAATGGATACGACCTAGGAAGCGGAAACCAGACCGGACATCATAACAGTAGTGAAGGAGTTCATGAAATTATTCCCCGAAGATCTTCCAAGACTTCCGCTGGAGTGGGAGATATTGTTCAAAATCGAACTGTTACCAGGATCGGCACCCGTATCTAAGGCCCCTTACAGAATGGCCCCGGCAGAATTGAAGGAGCATCAAACTCAGTTAAAGGAGTTGATGGACAATGGTTTCATTCGACAGAGCTGCTCGCCGTGGGGAGCATCGATCTTATTTGTAAAGAAGAAAGACGGAACGTTGCAAATGTGCATAGACTACCGAGAGTTGAACAAGATCACCATCAAGAACAAGTATTCGCTGCCGCGGATCGACGATTTGTTTGATCAACTACGAGGTGCTACCGTATTTTCCAAGGTCGATCTACGTTCCGGGTACCACCAATTACAAATCCAAGATGCAGACATCCTCAAGACGGCATTCTGAATGCGATATGGACATTATGAGTTCCTCTTTATGTCGTTCGGGCTGACAAACACACCTACCGCTTTCATGGATCTGATGAACCGAGTATTCAAGGAGTTCCTGGACAAGTTTGTCATTATGTTTATCGATGACATACTTGTATACTCTACGACAAAGGAAGAGCATGCGGATCATTTGAGAGCCGTCCTACTCAAGCTTAAGGAGCATCAACTATATGCCAAATTCTCTAAGTGTGAATTTTGGCTGGAGAAGGTTCATTTTCTCGGTCACATGGTCTCCCATGAGGGAGTGTCTGTGGACCCAGCAAAGGTGGAAGCAGTTAGCAATTGGCCAACTCTGAAGAGCGTAACAGAAATCTACAACTTCTTAGGTTTAGCGGGATACTACAGACGCTTTGTGGAAGGATTCTCGAAGCTAGCCGCACCATTCACGATGCTAACCAAGAAGAAAAAGAAGTACGAGTGGTCTGACAAGTGTGAAAAGAGCTTTCAGGAGCTAAAAAGCCGACTCACGAGCGCTCCAATCCTGACCATACTAGATGCTGAACAAGGGAATTTTGTAATTTACTGCAATGCGTCCAAGATTGGACTAGGAGCTGTGTTAATGCAAGGTGGTAGGGTAGTTACATACGCCTCACGACAACTCAAGAACCACGAAAGGAACTACCCAACGCACGACCTAGAGCTTATAGCGGTGGTCTTTGCACTCAAAATATGGAGGCATTACTTATATGGCGTCAAGTACGAGATCTACACGGACCACCAGAGCCTCAAATACATTTTCACACAGAAGGAGCTTAATATGAGGCAACGAAGATGGCTGGAGCTGGTAAAGGATTATGACTGCGAAATCCGATATCACCTAGGAAAAGCCAATAAGGTGGCTGACGCATTGAGCAGAATGCATTTTGCGATGCTTATGACCATCTAGGCCCTACCGGAAGCACTGCAAAAGGAGCTACAGAGCAGCGAGATTGAGATATTAACAGGAAGGTTGTCTGAAATGACCCTCTAGTCAACACTTATAGAGGAAATCAAGGCAGGCTAGGACCTCAATTCGTCCCTACACAAGCTCAAAAGGGAGGCAATGAAGGACCAGAATTCAAAATTTCAAGTCTCTAAGGATGGCATACTCTATTTCAGAGATAGAGTATGTGTTCCAAAAGATGAAGAACTCAAGAAGCGGATCCTATCAGAAGCTCATGACACGCCGTACTCGATACATCTAGGAGCAAATAAGATGTACCAGGGCTTAAAAGGAAGTTTTTGGTGGCCAAACATGAAGAATGACATTGTCGAGTTTATAGCAAGATGCCTCACTTGCCAGAAAATTAAAGCAGAACATCAGCGATCGGGAGGAGAGCTGCAAAAGATCGAGCTACCATAGTAGAAATGGGAGCAAATTACCATGGATTTCATGGTCAGATTGCCTAGGACCTCAAGCGGGAACAATACCATCTGGGTAATTGTGGATCGACTAATGAAGTCAGATTAATTTTAGCCATGAAGTTGAGCTACTCGGTAGAGAGGTTAGCAGAAATGTACGTCACTCAAGTAGTAAGGCTGTACGGAGTACCTAAATTGATCATCTCAGATCGTGATGGACGCTTCACTTCAAGGTTTTGACAGAGCGTTCAAGCTGCAATGGGAACCAAATTGAAGTTCAGCACCGCTTTCCATCCTCAGAATGACGGTTAGTCTGAGAGGACTATACAAACGTTAGAAGATATGTTGAAAGCATGTGTCTTAGACTTTAAGGGGAATTGGGATCAGAAGCTGCCATTGATAGAGTTCTCGTACAATAATAGCTATTATTCCTCGATTGAGATGGCTTTGTACGAGGCACTTTATGGAAGAAGATGCCAATCCCGGATTCATTGGCACGAGACTAGAGAAAAACAGCTTACCAGCACCGACTTCATCAAGGACACGACAAAAGCTGTGACGCCTTAAATTTTATTTAAGTGTCAATATATAATTTAAATAAAATTAGTGTGTCAAAAATTAATTAAAAATCTTTTGGAAACCCTAGGTTGGTTTCCTAGTCAAATTCCACTCAAAAAGTCAACAATTTTGACTTCAAAAACCCTAAAATATTCGGCCATTACTTGGGATTTTTAATTAAAATTTAAATCCCACAAATCCAAGGAGGATTCAAACTCAAATTTCATCCCTTAAATATAAGGAAGAATTCGGCCATAAAGTGTAGGAAATAAAGGAGATTTGATTTGAATTAAAAGCTAGATCAAAACTTAATCAAAATTCAAATTATTTTTCCTTAAAAACTAATGGATAATTTCAGCCACTTAAGGAAAAATAAGGAGAGAAAAACCCTAGCCTCAAAACAGCACAAAATTTCCCCTTTTGCCCCTCAAAATATTCGGCCAAGCAAGGAAACAAAAAGGAAAGAAAAACCTAGTATAAAAACCCTCTTTCAACTCTCATTCACCTTTCCTTTCACTCTCAAAATTCGGCCAGCCTCACCCTATTTCCTCTCTGAATTTTTCTCTCCCAAAACACACCTAAAACAGCAAGCAAAACCTACCTAAAGGCAGCTCAAAGATTCAACAATTTTTGAGACAAAAACAAGGTAAGAAATCAACTTTTTCCTTCCTTCTCCTTTTGATTTAAACTCCAAAATTTATATGGTTTTCTCCACTGTTTTCCCTACTATTTTGAAGACTCCAACACACACAAATTCAGCCAAAAAGGAGACCAAGCATCAAAAATAATGCAGCACAAACAATGTGTGAATTTCTCTCTCTAAAACCCTAAAAATTTTGCCTCATTGATCCCCTTTCAAAAACCCTATTATCACATGTGTAAAATTTTACGATTTTTGCCAATTTGATTCATGGGTTGTGTTAATGACATATAAATAAGGTTCTCCACAAAATTTCATGATCATTGGATGAAAATTGAATTGGTTTGAGGCTAATTGAAATTCGGACAGAAAAACAGAAATCTGGAAAATTACCATATGAACAGTAAAATTGTGTCAGCCATAACTTGAGTTTTAAAAATGATTTTTGAGTGAATCTTGGCCTAAAATTAAGTCAAGATGTCCCCTAAATGCCTGCAAAATTTCAGAACCAAACTCATCCGTTGGCCCAGTCAAAATAGTTTTCTAAGATAGGTGGACAGAATTGCCAGTTTTTGAACTGAAACTGAAATCCTAATTTTATGCCTGAAAACAACCCCTCGGGTTTTGGCCTAATTTAATAATCAAACGATGTCTAAAAATTATAAAAATTATATGGAATTAAAGCTACGGATGTCTAGTTTAACATATTAAAAATTTAGAATTTTTGGGATTAAAAATGAATTAATATTGATTTTATAGTTAGCCTAGGTCAGTCTGCCCATGTCCAATAATATCCTAACTTAGGGTTTTTGACAAATTTTAAAATCCCAAATGTTTATTAAACATTTTAAAATCCTTTTGTGGCACACTAAAATGATTGACCTAGACTGATCATATGTTGTGATTATAGGATTTATTTGACGTTCTTGCTTGATTTGTGGATCACGTTATCGCAACGCTTGTGCGATAATCGAGGTAGGACTTTCTAGCCTTTTCTGGTAGTAGTCAAGTGTTTTAAATTTCCCTGTTTTATCGATGGCATGTTATTTTCAGTTTATGAAATTATTATACTGTTTTTGATGAAATAAACGCATGCAAAGTGTTTTGTAATAAATGTGTATTTTAAAGCGTGTTTTGATTAATGGCATAATATAACTTGGTAAATACCATCTTTTGAATAATCCGGTGAACATAATTGAGCTCTAGTTCACGATCATTATAAATGATGCGTGCGTCCCAAAGTTGACGCCATGGGGAAGGTCCCTAAACCTGCGCAGGGCCGTTCGGCCTATTTAGACTGTAACGAGATGATCTAGGATAATTCAATTCGAAGCACGTATATTATAGCTACGACAAGTCCTCACTCAAAATATGATGGTTTATTTTAATGATTTATTGTTTTTAATATTGGGGCACGTATATTGCAGCTACACTAAGTCCTCAGTAGAATAAAACTTGTATTAAAAATGTTTTCACGAAATTGTTGATTATTTTTGGAAATGATTATTATGCCATGTATTCTTAAATTGTTAATTATTTTTGAAAACGATTATTATGTCATACTTTTAAATGTTACCTGTTTAATCCACCTTTGTTTCTGTCCTACTGAGCCAGCGCTCACGTCCCTTTTTTCTTTGTGATTTCGAAATGACTACTTCCAGGTGCGGTAGGTAGCAGTTCCGAAAATCATTGAGCTATCCGTTTCTACCGAAGATGATGCTATCTGTTTTCTCCATCTTCTTCTTTCTGTTTCTCGTTCTGATATAATGAGACTTTAAGTTTAGACTTTATTTCACGTTATTTAAATTTCATTCTTGGGAATATTTTATGGTTGGTAATTTCTTTTGAAGACTGATTTTGTGTTTGGTTTCCGCATTAAAAAGTATTTATTTTCTACTTTATTTTTTTATGTGGTTATGATGCTACTCTATAAATAATTAGGCTTAGCTAAATTATGATGTTGACCCACTTTTCATAATAAATGTTTTTCCTTAAATCTTAGGTTGATATCATGATTTGGCTGCCATGTCACGTGTCTAAATTATGGGCCGTGACTGTGAAGCTTATACGAGAAAAACTGGATACAGTGCATAGCCTGTGATAACCGAGAATTTTTAGATTCTCGAATTATGTTAATATTGTATGTGTATAACAATTTTAAGGAATAAAATGTGAAAAAAGTTGTATTCTAATACTGTTGTGAATAGTGTAAAATGTTCTGGTAGTGTTAAAGTGTGTGAGTTTGGGGATGGAAAATCTTACCAGACATAATTGTGTGAGATGGTTCGAAATCAGAGCCGAAAACCCTAGAGAGTGCATTGAAATGTACTAAAACAATAAAAATTTACGGTAGAGAATTCTGATCAAACGGAAGCAAAATAAGACAAACCGATCGCACTGGAGGCGCGGAGAACTCGCCTACGCGATTTCGATAAAGTTCTGTTCGGATCGGATTACAGTCAAAAATTGACCACGAATTAATTAATGAATTAATATGAATAGTTGATGACATCACCTTAATTATGTCATAATACAAATTATTTTTCTTAAAGTTAGAAAGTAATTTTGAAAGGTGTATGGTATAGATTAACCTACTTTATGATCAATGGCTAAGATCATGCCATAATCAAGCAAAAAATTGGAAACGCTCTTGGTTTAATTGCAAAAAAGCCCTTGGTTTTTACCTATAAATAGGCATCAAAATTCAAGCAAAAAATTGGAAAAACCAACTAAACTCTTGCTCTTTTTCTTCAGCCCAAAACAGTGAGCTTTACCTCCCTTAAATCAAAAATTTTGTTTTCAATTTCACATCAAAGCTAACTTGAATTGCATTTCCAATCTCAGGGCATCAACTAATCAAGGTAAGCTTCAAATTTGAAGCATTTTTCCTTGATTTTTCATAGAAAATCCGTGGGTTGGAGGGTTGAAAAACAATGGAAAAAAATTGTTGATTTGTTGATTCGATGATTGGTTTGATGTTGTAGTATTTAAAGCATTAATTAGGATTGAAAAACAAGCAAAAATTTTGCATGATTCCCTTGAAAATCCGTGGCTTCAATGGTGTGAAAATTTCATGAGTTTTGTTGTTTTGATTTAGTATTAATGTTCATTCAATTATGTGTTGAATTAAGCATGAAATGGACTAAAGAAACAAGAAAATTTTGATTTAAATTTATTACTAAAACCGTGGGCATGAACATTAGGAAATGGGAAAATTTTTAATGTTGAAGAATGTTGATAGAAACCTTAGGAAAGAAAATGAAATTTTCTTTATGTTTATGCATAAAGTCCGTGGCTATAACTAGGGTTAGAATGCATGTTTTGTTAGGTTTTTTGGATGTTGTTTTATACATTGGAAAGCCTAAAAATGATGTGATGTGATGAAAATTAATTGGATGTGATTAACTAGTAAACCAAGGCTAGTTTGAAAGAAAAATGTTGTGATTTGTGTTGATTTCTAAATGTTGAATCATGTGGAAAATTTTTATACAAAGTTTAGAAACTTTGTATAAAATAGGCCTCTGGCATAGTACATGGCAGGTACAAAGGTTCTAAGGCATACCTAATGCTGAGAAACCTTAAAATATAAGCGGAAATGCTGTCAAAATTTCTAAAAACGGCTTAAGGGCATTTCGGGAAACGAGGGGTAAAACTATTGAACTCAGGAAGGAAACCAAGACCCCTCGGTGAATTATGATTAGAAATGGAAAACTAACCCAAAAGGAATAGTAAACCGACCCTAAAACACTAAAATGCCTAAAACGGAAAAAAATTTCATGTTAGGAGTATTTTAGGAAACAAGGGAAAAATTTAGGTCGGGATAGGAAACCCGAGCCTCTCGGGGACCGAGGGTCGGGAACGGGATAAATAACGTTTAATAAGTAGTGAAAGGGCCATTTGAGGCTCTGAAACGCTCGAAAAATGAAAAAACGACTCTAGGTGACGGATGAATAGTAACCGAGGGCGGGGAAAAATAAAATGGAGATTTTGCAGCAATTTAAGCTGTAAAATAATACAAAAACCTAGAAAATACTATTTTAAAATAATTAGACTCAGAAAATAGGAAAGAAATGATAGAACGAAACAATTACGAACCCGAGACCCGTTAGGGACAAAATGGTCATTTTGACTAAAAATTTCTGAAAAGGCTCGGAAAGAACCCAAAAAGACTTAGAATAACTTATATAAAATTCTAAAACTCAAAATGAAGATTTTAGAGTTAAAATTCTAAAAATTTTAAGGAACACGGGCGTGTAGAGGGATACACGGCCGTGTATAGGAAAAATTTTATAACTCGAGAGGTACACGGGCTGGAACACGGGCGTGTTGCAGACTGTGTACCACAAACAAAATTTAAATGTGTAGAATTGTTAAGAAAAATAAATATATATTTAAAATAATAACAAAACAGGGTATTAACAGACACTATTATGTCTATAGGAACCCAAAATAAAGAAAGAACTGCGGAGAAGTTCCGGAAGTGGACACTAGCGCAGTATTGGTAAGTTCAAGCATTTTCGTGTCTGCAATATGAAATACTGTGTTAATCTATTCTATACTAGCTGCACACTAGATATAAAATCCTATGAGCATTTGGGAATTAGTTAGTATAACATATCGCAAATAACAAAAATAAGTAAGACCTACGGGCAATGGAGGATAGTGACCTTGAGGTGACGTATACGATCACTTGGTCAAAGCTATAAATTGAAAGATGGTAAATGAAACCATTAAGGCATACTGCCCCTCCAACATATTGGTGGAGGTTTGTTTAAATCCTACGGGGTTATCAGGGCTGTGGAGGACGATGTTCTAAGGTCACTCCTTAGACCCTCCTAGTCAGCGTGCTAATAATCATCGGTACTGCCATAAATAGAGCTCTACACTAGAAATCTAATAGAAAATAAGTAATCAACAAAATGGAAAAAAAAAATCATAATTGAGCATAACCGAAGTTTACGTTAGAGTAATGTAAGTTCGGTTAAGATATGTGAATAGTACACAGTTAGGGTAACTGGTACTATTCATCAGTCAAAGGTCAACTTTACTATTCATGGTGAATAGTATTATTCATGGTGAATAGTATTATTCATGGTGAATAGTATTATTCATAGAAGATTAAGTTTTTAGTGTTTTTGAATCACCATGATTCTTACTATGTATGTTTGAACTTACTGAGCCTGTTAGCTCATCAGTTTGTTCATGTTGCAGGTAAGAAACTTGTCCAGTAGATTCCTGGATGGCGGCAGGATGCGAGCGTGTCAAGGGGATAGGGAACTCACCGTGGATTTGGACTTACCATAAGTTTTCCGCTGAGCTTTTTGAGTAAAGAAAATACGTTTGAAGAAAAAATATACAGTACATATAGATATTATATATGTTACCAAATATGTTGTAATTATTTCAGACATGAAAATGCCAGTATTATATTTTACATCGCCTTCTTACTTGACAATCATAAGAAAAAGTATGTATTAAAGAAAAAAAAATTTGGGGCGAAATTTTAGGCCCTGGTGTTAAAGAAGTATTAGTAAAAGAGTTTAAAACTGACGACTCGAATTCAGCACACGAACGGTCTTGGTCAGCTGTAGAGTCGATTCATGACGGTTGCGAGTGGTTGGAATCAGGGGACGTCACATAGCCGCCAGAAGAGTTATGCGAATAGACGACGAAGACCTCTCGAATTTCAAGAAGGAGACTTAGTTTTCCTCAAGGTGGCACCCATGAAAGGGGTGATGCGTTTTGGGAAGAAAGGGAAGCTCAGTCCTAGATATATAGGACCTTTCGAGATCCTCGAAAAGGTTGGGAAGGTAGCCTACCGATTAGCGCTTCCTCCCGAACTAGCTTCCGTGTATAATGTTTTCCACGTATCGATGTTGAAGAAGTACGTGCCGGATAGTTCCCACATACTAAGCCAAGAGCCAGTTGAAGTACATACAGATCTAACCTATAAAGAAAGACCCGTGCAGATTTTAGCCAGGGAAAATAAGGTTCTTAGGAATAAAGTGATTCCGCTTGTTAAAGTATTATGACGGAACCATAACTTCGAAGAAGCTACATGGGAACGGGAAGAAAATATGGAAAGAGACTTCCCAGATTTATTATAATTTTTAAGGACGAAAATTTTTGTAAGAGAGGTAGATTGTAAGGACCACCCCGATCATGTATTGTAATTTTCAATTTAATGAGAAATTGAAGAATAATTTGATGTATTTTAGTGTAATTTTTAAAGTACATGGTCAGGTACACGGTAGTGTACCACTCAGACTGTGTACGTTTGTGTAGTCGTGTAAGTGTACATGGCCGTGTAGCAGAACAAGGTCAGGTACATGGCCGTGTACCGCTCGGGTCGTGAACGTGTGAGAAGCCGTGTAATTGAACATGGCCATGTAGTAGAACACGGTCAAGAACACGGCCATGTAAGAGGCCGTGTACCTCTCGAGTTAATGAACATGTAAAAGGCCGTGTTTTCAAACATGGTCGTGTTGAAGAAATTCAGCTAGTACACGGCCGTGTCCGGTGTATACACGCCCGTGTTAGAGGCTGTGTTGAAGGCTGTGTAATGAGCAGAAAGCCATTACATAGACCCTCAAATTGCATTAAACCTAATTACTCTACAATGAGTAATTAAGTTAGAAAATATAGTATATTTTTCCATTTGAATAGACTAAACAGATACAGTACTATTTAAGTGCTATTCATGCAGTGAAAGGGGCGACTGACAGTGAACCCGGTCCATCCTATTATGTGTATGAATGAATGAGACATATAGTGTCTGAAAACTGGTCCGGATGACCATTTCTTGACATAACACTGGTAAATAGATCACCAGAATGCTCGGACCGAACATCTGAGTACAATAGCGAGAGATAGACCTAGCAAGGGTACGATATCGAGAAATGGTCCAGATGACCTCTTCTCACCTAGAGACTGAAAAAATTAGATCATGCATTAGTTATAGTTCACCATGCTTCTAGATGCATTCAGTACATGATGTTTCTGTGATGCACATGTTATGTGAAGTTTTATAATCCTTGATATAATATGTGATATATGGTATGTGATATTTGATATGTTAAAGTGGTATATGTGATACATGACTGCTTATATGTTTTTAAGTATGTACTATATTTAAACATGTTTTGCGGTAAACATGTTGCACTTACTGGGCGTAAAGCTCACATAGTATGTTCATGTTGTAGGTAAGTGTCCTGCGGCTTAAATCCCGATGGGCGATGGTGGCGGCAGAGGCAGATGTGAGGGCAAGGTTATGGAGACAACGCGAGTTTATCTTCCGCAAATTTAAGTATCAGTATTGTGAATAGTAATGGTTAAATAGTCTTTGAATAGTAACTGTCAGACAGCATTTTTGAATAGTAATCGTAAACCGTATTTTTGAATAGTAATCGTTAAATAGTATTTTTAAATAGTAACCGTTAAATAATGTTTTTGAATAATAATCGGTATACGTATGTATACAGTAAATACGTACATGTAAAATGAAAGAAAATCCCTAATTTTATAGTATCTAGTTGAGTATAAATTGCTAGAAAGTATAAGAAAAGTAAGGTAAGTTCAGTTTTTTTAGTGACGGTCTGGGCCACTGAGGGCACGGGGCGTCATAGACCGGAAATTCGCAGTACTGGAAATTGGTCGAAATGATCTCGGATGAAAACGAAACTGATATATTTGGGTTCAGCACGCCCAAATTATTCAGGATAGCTCATTTTGAAATTTTGGAAAAAAAAGTATATAAAGGGCAAAAATTTGGATAATTGCAAATAGGACCCCATAATTTCCCTAATCTAGATTTTTCGCCCCCCCACACAATCCCAAAAGTGAATTGTAGCCAACTATCGAAAACGATGTTCGTTTTCGACACAGCTAGTCTCGTTGGAAAGCTCTCGACTAGCTGAGTTCAACGGTATGCTGAATCGATGGAACCGACATCGGAGAACGCCGTACACGCCGCCCGAAGTCGCCGGTGGCTGGAAATTTCAAATGGTCATTTCTCCGCCGTCTGACGTCCAAATGCTAAGATTCCGATCCCAATGGATTCATGGTGAAGAGGAAAACAAAACCCAAGTATTGTTTCACCTCAACAGCCACTGGATTACGCCGCCTAAAGCCTCGCCGTCGCCGCCGTGGAATTCGATGATTCCAACGGGGTTGAATGACGTGGTGGGTATCAAAAGAATCCAAATCATGCGTAGAGTAAAAGCCCTAACTTAATTTTGGGCAACATGCATGGCACATCGGAGAACGGACATCGCTGCCACCGTTGATTTTTTCGAGGCTCGATTTCTGACCATATGAGGCTTGATTGGTGAAATTGACACCACCAATAGGTTCTTCTCGTCAAGATCTACATTTTGGTACCAAGCTTGACCCAAACCGCCACCGGTCAATGGCGACCCAGACCCTGAAAACTGAAGAATGGCCCGTTGGCCTATTTTTGACATTTCAGACACATCCGCGGCATCGGATTTGCAAACCGAAACTTGGAAAGTGAAGAACGGAGAGAAACAGTTTATCCGTGAGAGACCGAACGGTTCATTCGATCGCCGATGGGACGATTTCGATAGTGATTTCGGTCCCTTCATTCCTTAAATTATATTTTGGAATGATTATGTACTAATTATGTATTTTGTCATGTGAAATTGTAAAAGAAATGGATGAAAATGATGGATTAAAAATGTATTGAAATGTGAAGATTTTTACATAAAAGTTTAGTTTTACGTCAAAATATAGGCCTCTGGTATAATACATGGTAGAATAGAATTTGATTAGATGGTTTTGAGGTGTTTTCTAAATGTCGGGAGCCTAAAAATTAAGCGGAAATGCTGCTGAAATATCTAAAACAGCATAAAAGGGTATTTTAGGAACCGAAGGGTAAAAATGTGGTCAGGATGGAAACCCGAGCCCCCTCGGTGACCTAGGCCCGGGAAAAACAGTATTGATGACCGAGGGTCAGAATAGTACCGTCCGAGGGTCGGTAAATAGTAAATCGAGAATTTCAGTAATTAATGCTGTAAAAGCTCGATAAGGCCTAAGAAATATTATTTTATGATTTTTGGGCATAGAATAACTTGATAGAATATTAAAATGAAAATGATATAGTCTAAAGACCCATCAGGGGCAAAACGATCATTTTGACCGAAAATTTCAAGAATGATAGAAAAGGGCCCCAATGGACTTAGAATGGCTTAATTAAGATTCTAAGGGCCAAAATTAAGTTGTAAATCAAAGAAAAGTTAGAGCTATGATGAAAAGATTCTGCTAGGGGCAAAATGGTAATTTTTCCAAAAGTTAGTGGGAAAGGGGAAAATAGGATTTTAGACCCCTAAGTTTATGATTGAGAAATAAAACATAGAATTTTTATGTTTTATTTAGTTTTATATATGAAATAAGATTGAAAATAACCATTGATTTTCTGGTTATAGAAACCCGATTCAGACGCAACGAAGGAACGTCTGCGGACCCAAAAAAGGAGATACCCGCAAAAGTATATGTAAGTTCAAGCATTTAATTGTCTGCAACATGAACTGACTATTGTATGTCTGTTTTCATGTCAAGATGTGATGATGTAGATGTTATGAAAGTCATGTTATGAACTATGTGTTATGTCTAAGTCATATATAAATTGACTTGACATATTTATGTTGAGGCATTATATGCAGTAAGTTCAGACATTTAAATTTGTCTGTAAAAATGAAATACAGTGATACTGATGTAGGACAATAAATCGATAAAAACGTATCAGAGTGGCGCAACGGAACAATAAAAATTTTTAGATCGTTAAATATCTCATGATGCCATATACAATAAACCAACAACAATTAAAACTCATACCTCAAGGATGCCAATCTTGTAGGAGGATAATGACCAGAGGCTTCAACCAACTAGCCTTCTCTACTATTCTCCAATTCCCGAATGGCTGAGTGTGTGGGCACTCTGAACCTCGATCGGTATGCTAGCACTGCTAGTCTTCTTCCGACCACCCAGATCTCTAAAGAACTTATTGTCATGATGAGCTGTTCAACAATAAGCCTGCTCACCTGAGAGTCTGTGGTCTAAGAGAACTGGAGTGGCAGGACCTCTATTTATAGACCTGCATGAGGTGATTCTCTGAATTTGAATTGGACTAGGAAAAGATATTCTCCCTTATCCATAACCATAAAAATCTGAATTTTCTATGGGAGATTCTCAACAATAAAATTCGGCCATTACGGATAAATCCAATCCAAATCTAAACAAGATTTTAACTAGAATTTTATCCCCCGTTTTTCAACCAAAAAATCCGAAATTCCTAGAAGAAAATCTCCTCATAAAATTCGGCCACTTTTAGGATAAGGGAGAATCAAAATTCCACTAGGATTTTCAAGCTTGAATCTTATCTCAACCTTATCCAAAATAACCGAATTTTCCTAGGAGATACACTCCAAAATTTCGGCCACTTTTCAGGGAGGAGAGAATCCAAATTCAACTGGGATTGAAACTTGAATTTTTCCCTTTGAACCTTGTCCACAAAAACCGAAATTCCATTGAGGATTATCCTCAAAATTTCGTCCACCTTTTGTTAGGATTTAGATTCAAAATTCAAGTAGGATTCTAACAAGATTATCCTCTCCAAATCCAACTCAAATTCGAATTTCAAACCTTGTGGATTTTCCACAACAAATTTGAATCCCACTTGGACTGTGATTCAAAATTTGAATTTCAAATTTCAAATTCGAATTTCAAATTCAAATTTCAAATTTAAATTTCAAATTCGAATTTCAAATTCAAATTTCAAATTCAAAATTCAAAATTCAAATTTCAAAATTCAAATTTCAAAATCCATAAAACGATTGTGTTTCAAATTCTTGTTCTCATGGATAATTTTCTACAACTCCAGTCTAATCTCAAATAAAATCATGGCAACTTTATTTGGAGTTCGAATAATTGTGTACTCTATTATCCAAAACAAAATCTAAATCCAACCGGAGAGAATCTTGTCTACCATCCTAATCCTGTGTCATCACCATCCATGCATAATAAACCAGCCAATAGCATACACAAATCACTTTGCCAAACGTTAAGGAATTATGTGGAGCTAGTAGAGGCACTGATTAGACATATATAATCAGGCTCCCGCAAATCCATATGATCATCATTCTTTTACGAACAACTCAATCATATGATCACTAGTTTCAGAGTCACACCACTATAAACCTGAAACTGAACGCCCAATTATATACCGTATTACGTAAGCCTGTGATAAGCTATCGTCCAATGACCTTGTCATGTATGCAGAACCCTCATATGATATCCATGATCAGCCTTAGGTCAAAGTCCGTTTAATCCTACTGATCAGGCTATCTTAAAGTTCCATTATACTACCGAATAAAGAAAATGATTATTCACCATATGTGAATAAGAAGTCATCCGCCCAGCAGACAACCCAAGGCCTTGTCCATTTTCACATTCAGTATAATGCCTTTAAGAGGATACCCTTAACTCCTCATTAGAGCTATGATTCCAATATCTATAAATGAACCCTTCATCGTATACAAGTCATGCAACCAACGAACTGGTCTATAAGCTTACTACCTCTGAGACGCTTTAGCCATTGGAACATCAAAGTACACAAGTCATATACATGAAGCTGTCCTTTTACTCAGGATTAAGGTTACTGCATAATGAACGTCAAAAGCAGATTGATCCACTCAAAGCGGACTTCGTAGATCAATCACGCTTTAGTCCCGGTCTAATATGTCACCACTAAGCAACATATCCATGTCTCTACTTGGGAGTCCAGCTCCAGACAGTCAAGACAAACCGTCCCCTCCAAGGCTTTAGACAACATAATAGTCTTAACATGAGTTAGCTGCTCGGTCTAACCCCATAGACTACAGACCATAGTTTAGACCGCTAACTTTAGAACATTGTCTTCTCGCATACAAAAATCCATTGCATGCAACGTTCTAACAGTTTAACACAAGCAATCAGGGAGCCATATTTGCTTACATTTACTTTAACATGTAAATAAGACGAGGACAGATAGCAATGTAATGAATAACCTCTATATATAATTTTATTATCCAGTTCAAAATAAATACATCAAAATGTCTCTAACGCTTAGGACATTTCCTAACAATCTCCCACTTGTCCTAAGCCAGTAGATGTGCCATGTTACGCATCCCCATCGCCTCTACATGCCTCTCAAAGCTTCTAGCCACGAAAGTCTTAGTAAAGGGATCGACGATGTTGTCCTCGGATGCGATCTTACATACATCCACTTGTCCTGTCTCCACATGCCCTCTAATGTCGACTTCCTCGAATCCTTACAAGTCTAGAAGACTTAGTCTGTGTATCCTACGGGTGTTAGGTCCCCTCCAGAATACACCAGCATATAATCCCTCGTTCTCTTAAGATACTTGAGTATATGCTTTACAGCTTGCCAGTGCTTGGTTCCAGGATTTGCTTGATATCGACTCACCATACCTACTGCAAAACATATATCCGGGCGAGTGCAAAGCATAGCGTACATAAGGCTACCCACAGCGGATGCATAAGGGACCTTACTCATACGCTCTCTTTCTTCCGATGTCTTGGGACAGTCATCCAATGAAAGAGTTAGACCAGTAATAGAAGGTTGTGAGCCTTTCTTTGCCTCTTGCATTGCATATTTGTCAATTATTTTATCTATGTATGAAGCTTGGGATAACGCTATCATTTTGTTCTTTCGATCTCTGAAGAGACGATTGCCTAGAACATAATTAGCTTCTCCCAAGTCCTTCATGTCAAACTGTTGGTGTAACCAAAGCTTGACCGATGATAAGTTCCCTACATCATTCCCAATGAGTAGTATATCATCGACATAGAGTATCAGAAAGACCACTTTTCCATCCTTAATATGTTTATAAACACAAGGTTCATCAACATTTTGCTCAAAACCAAAAGTCTTAATCGCTTGATCAAACCTCTGGTTCCATGAGCGGGATGCTTGCTTTAATCCATAAATGGATCTAAGCAACTTGTAGACTTTCCTTTCTTGGCCTTTCGCTACGAACCCTTCGGGCTGTATCATATAGATACACTCTTCAAGATGGCCATTCAAGATGGCCATTCAAGAATGCCGTCTTGACATCCATTTGCCAGATCTCGTAATCGAGACCCGCAGCAATGGACAGAAGAATACGGATAGACTTCAGCATAGCAACAGGCGAAAAGGTTTCATCGTAATCGATTCCAGCCTTTTGCGTGTACCCCTTTGCAACCAGTCTAGCTTTGAAAGTTTCCACTCTCCCTTCCGCATCCTTCTTTCTTTTGTAGCCCCATTTGCATCCAATGGGTTTTATCCCATTCGGCAAATCTACAAGTTCCCAAACAGAGTTGGATTTCATAGAATCCATCTCATTGTTCATAGCCTGTTTCCAAGATTTAGAATCAACATCATTTACAGCTTCATCATAAGTGACCGGATCATCCTCATGCTCATGAGCCTCGACCTGGTATACCTCAGCATCATACATGAAGAAATTAGGTTTCTTAGAAACCCTCCCATTACGACGAGGCACCCTAAATTGTTGATCGTCTGCAGGTCTTTCACTGGAACTCGGACTTGCGTCCAAGACCGAAATCTGTGGAGCAGTTCTTTCACCCGATAACTCCTCTAGCACCACTTTGCTTCGAGGCTTAAAGTCATTCATGTGACTTTCCTCCAAGAATGTCGCATGGGTTGAGACAATGACCTTTTGTTCCTTCGGGTTATAGAACAGACCTCCTTTAGTTCCTTTTGGATACCCTACAAACATGCACAATTCTGATCTTGGTTCCAACTTTTTCGCATCCGCATCCAGTACATGCGCGGGACAACCCCATATTCTCATATGTCTAAAAGAGGGCTTCCTGCCACACCACAATTCATACGGAGTTCTGGGAATTGATTTGCTCGGAACCTGATTCAGAATATAGCATGCCGTTTGCAAAGCATATCGCCAAAATGATAATGGCAGCATTGAATAACTCATCATGGACCATACCATATCCAATAAGGTTCTGTTTCTCCTTTCGGCTACACCATTCTGTTGTGGAGTACCAGGTGCAGTCAATTGGGATAATATCCCGTTCTCTACAAGATGTCCTAGAAATTCATCGGAGAGGTATTCGCCACCTCGATCAGATCGAAGTGTCTTTATAGATTTATCCAATTGCTTTTCCACTTCCGCACGATATTCTTCGAACTTGTCAAAGGTTTCGCTCTTGCGGTGCATCAGATATACATATCCATACCTCGAGTAATCATCTATAAAAGAGACATAATACTCGAACCCTCCTCGTGCTGTGACGTTTATGGGGCTACATATGTCAGTGTGCACAATTTCTAAGAGCTCCTGAGCCCTTGTACCCTTAGCTCCAAAAGACCTCTTAGTCATTTTACCCTCTAGACAAGACTCACATTGGGGAAGTCGTACCTCCTCTAGAGATTCCAGAGGACCATCTTTCACCAATCTTTGAATCCTATCCTGATTAATATGACCAAGTCTTAAATGCCAAAGATACGCCTTATTAGAGTGAGAAACTTTCAACCTTTTAGAGTTATCAATTAATTCAGTGTCAAGCAGTGAGTACATCTTTGGTTTGATCAAATATAGGTTTCCATCCATCCATCCAGAACAGATAAAAGACTTATTTCTACGAATATCAACTCTTTTACTAAAAGAAACTAAATAAGAATCCTTTATTAACCAAGCTACCGATATAAGATTCCTCCTAAAATTAGGAACATAAAAACAGTCTTTTAATAAAATAAACCTAAATTGATCAAAATAAAGGTAAACATCTCCCACTGCCTTAGCCACCACAAAGCTACCGTCCCCAGTTCTTAACGAGAGGTTCCTATCATGTAGACTTCTCGTTTCCATGAACCCCTGCATAAAAACACAAACATGATTAGTGGCACCCGAATCAATGACCCAAGTGTCTTTCGATTCTTCCACCAAACACGCTTCTAAGTAAAGAAGTTCCTTACCTTCCTTGCCCTTGGCGGCTAGGATTTCCCGGCAAGCCTTCTTGAAGTGACCTACCTTCCCACAGTGGAAGCACTTGGACTTTTTAGGGTCCCTGGGCTTCTTGTTCTTCTTCTTCTTCTTCCTATCCGAGATAGGAGGATTAGAAGAACTGGAAGCCTCTTGCTTCTGATTTGGCCTCTTCCTCTTCTGTGAGGGTTTGGAAGATTCCGCCAAATTGGCCTTACCTTTAGGTTGGACAGCATCCCCATCCCTGATCATCCACTCATAAGCTTGGAGTTGCTTCATGAGCTCGGTTAGTCCTAACTCCCTTGTTGCCAGATTGTATGTGGCCTTAAACCCCACAAAATCTTTAGATAGAGTTTTGAACACCATTTCGATCTGGGTGTTGTAGTCCGACTCAGTACCGTTTTCGGTAGCCTCAGCGAAGAATCCCATTAGAGTGATCATATGGTCCTTCACCGGAGTACCCGCCTTCTGCTTGGAGTTCATAATACTGGTGATAGCGGACTATCGAGCTAATTTTTCTTGGCCTCCGAACATGTCCTCCAGATTTTCCATGATCTCCCCAGCAATTTGATAAGTCTCATGCTGCTTTTGTAAAGCACTCGTCATGCTAGCAGGTATGTAGCATCGAGCTATATCATTGGATTCTCTCCAACGAGTATAGGCAACCGGGACCTCTTCAATCGGTGTGTCAGGTTTTGGCCCTGGTGGGCATGGTTCGTCCAGTACGAACTTGTGTCTCTCGCAGCTGAGAACTATTAACAGATTTCTTTTCCAATCCTTATAATTGCCGCCATTCAGTTTATTCTCAATAAGTATTGAAATGAGGGGTGTCGGTGACATTTTGAACTGAAATAAAATTATACTAGACATCATTACAAAGCCCAAGCAAATATACCGATAATTTAGCAAATAAAACATACAAGTATGTTCCTACATGAAACTTGAAAAACATGTAGCATTGAAACGGTAATTCTCAGCACCTATTGCCCCAAGCCACCGAGGGGTGGTCATGAAAACAAATAGCCAGAACATGGACCCCGTCAAATTAATATATGTTGCCTTAAATCCTCCAAGGTTAAGACATATATTAATAACCGCTTATTTGGCCACCAGTTTAGTTAACAAAACTTCTAGGGAAGGTTAATAACTAAACAAGTCTTGAGTGTATAACCATTGTTTACGTAGCCTGATCCACGTCCTACCAAGCCACCGAGGGGTGGTCATGAATAGGATCGTAACCGAACACGTTTTCCACATAGGAGATCCAATCTAGTATACCGATGGCGGTAAACACCTACCGAGGGGTGTGGTTAGGGCAGAACTGACGCGAGGCGTTACCATGCTTTCACATATGGATCAACAATGGAGGGCGTGGGTTTTGTTTGAAACCCTCTCCCAGTCAATATTTTGAAAAACATGCAAGTTTTGACAAATTATGTATGATCAATATAGTATGAGTGGCACTCACCTATCCTATATGACATGTTATCAAATATGCATACAAAACATCCATTAATACATATTTATACATCCATGACATATCACAGAAAAAATAATTGACAGAATAACCAAGCTATGGTTCCATCCTAGAACAAAGAAAATAAAGATTACAAAATTCCATTCAAAGCATTCTTTGAGTCTTGAATTCTTTTCCGTCTTCTTGTATCCATCTTTATGTAGCCTCTCCATTTATTTCTCATCCCAAGAATTATTTAAAATTTAAATCTCCAAAAATTTAAATTTCAAATTCAAATTCCAAATTCGAATTTCAAATTTAAATTTCCAATTCAAATTTTAAACAATTTTAAACATCATGTGTAATAATATGTAATTTCAAAAATTTCAAATTTTTAATTACATATTTTTAAACATGATTTAAAATTAAATTTCTAATTTAAAAATCAAAATTCTTCGATTTTTAAACCGTCGTACCGCCGCCTCCGAAGGCGGCAGCCGCCGTGGGCAGCCACTAGCCCCAAAGGGGCTGGCAGCCCACGGCTGCCCCCTATGTGCAACCTTGCTGGGCTGCAGCCCATGCCTGTAGCGCCAGGCTGCACGCCCAGGCTGGGTGCAGTAGCCGGCAGGCTGCAGGCAGCGCCTGCAGCCAGAGGCTGCACGCCCAGGCTGCGGCCAGCCTTGGGCAGGCCACGGCCACCCTTGGCTGCAGGCCAAGCCTGCGACCGTGGGTGGTGTTGGCCTGCACAGGGGCTGCCACAGCCCCACCAAGGCCCGTCGGCCTATCTCGAGGGGTCGTGTCTTGATTTTCGTGTCATATTCCAATTTATCTATTAGGATCTCCAAAAATTAAGTTGAATCCCAATTAAATTGAAATTTTCCACACAATCAAAATTTCAACCTTTAAATCAAATTTAACTTTTGGGAAAAAATAAATTACGGTCTTCAATCTTCAATCTCCTCCAAGAATAATTACATAAAATTTCCTAAACCGTTTCCAGTGTACAAAAATTCTAACCATAAAATTTCTAAGAGACAAAAATTAAAATCCATGGGAAAATTACAGTATTAATAAACTGCTTCCATGGTTACATAAAAATTCCTAGATGCAATTTTTCTAAATTCTAAGGAACCATAACCGGTATAAACAAGCATGCTAATAATAATACAAAAAATTAAAATAACCACATACTTTATACATAATCCATGATAACAACATAAAGGAACCCTAGAATGCCACTCTTTAAATATCAAATCCATACATAAATAAAAAGACTAAGTAATTGTCTAATTTATGTACATGGCATAGTCATGAGATGGCTCTGATACCAATTGTAGGACAATAAATCGGTAAAAACGTATCAGAGTGGTACAGCGGAACAATAAAAATTTTTAGATCGTTAAATATCTCATGATGCCATATACAATAAACCAACAACAATTAAAACTCATACCTCAAGGACGCCAATCTTGCAGGAGGAGAATGACTGGAGGCTTCAACCAACTAGCCTTCTTTACTATTCTCCAATTCCCGAATGGCTGAGTGTGTGGGCACTCTGAACCTCGATCAGTATGCTAGCACTGCTAGTCTTCTTCCGACCACCCAGATCTCTAAAGAACTTATTGTCATGATGAGCTGTGCAACAATAAGCCTGCTCACCTGAGAGTCTGTGGTCTAAGAGAACTGGAGTGGCAGGACCTCTATTTATAGACCTGCATGAGGTGATTCTCTGAATTTGAATTGGACTAGGAAAAGATATTCTCCCTTATCCATAACCATAAAAATCCGAATTTTCTATGGGAGATTCTCAACAATAAAATTCGGCCATTATGGATAAATCCAATCCAAATCTAAACAAGATTTTAACTAGAATTTTATCTCCCGTTTTTCAACCAAAAAATCCGAAATTCCTAGGAGAAAATCTCCTCATAAAATTCGGCCACTTTTAGGATAAGGGAGAATCAAAATTCCATTAGGATTTTCAAGCTTGAATCTTATCTCAACCTTATCCAAAATAACCAATTTTCCTAGGAGATACACTCCAAAATTTCGGCCACTTTTCAGGGAGGAGAGAATCCAAATTCAACTGGGATTGAAACTTGAATTTTTCCCTTTGAACCTTGTCCACAAAAACTGAAATTCCATTGAGGATTATCCTCAAAATTTCGTCCACCTTTTGTTAGGATTTAGATTCAAAATTCAAGTAGGATTCTAACAAGATTATCCTCTCCAAATCCAACTCAAATTCGAATTTCAAACCTTGTGGATTTTCCACAACAAATTTGAATCCCACTTGGACTGTGATTCAAAATTTGAATTTCAAATTTCAAATTCGAATTTCAAATTCAAATTTCAAATTTCAAATTTCAAATTTAAATTTCAAATTCAAATTTCAAATTCGAATTTCAAATTCAAATTTCAAATTCAAATTTCAAATTCAAAATTCGAAATTCAAATTTCAAAATTCAAATTTCAAAATCCACAAAACGATTGTGTTTCAAATTCTTGTTCTCATGGATAATTTTCTACAACTCCAGTCTAATCTCAAATAAAATCATGGCAACTTTATTTGGAGTTCGAATAATTGTGTACTCTATTATCCAAAACAAAATCTGAATCCAACCGGAGAGAATCTTGTGTACCATCCTAATCCTGTGTCATCACCATCCATGCATAATAAACCAGCCAATAGCATACACAAATCACTTTGCCAAACATTAAGGAATTATGTGGAGCTAGTACAGGGACTGATTGGACATATATAATCAGGCTCCCGCAAATCCATATGATCATCATTCTTTTACGAACAACTCAATCATATGATCACTAGTTTCAGAGTCACACCACTATAAATCTGAAACTGAACTCCCAATTATATACTGTATTACGTAAGCCTGTGATAAGCTATCGTCCAATGACCTTGTCATGTATGCAGAACCCTCATATGATATCCATGATCAGCCTTAGGCCAAAGTCCGTTTAATCCTATTGATCAGGCTATCTTAAAGTTCCATTATACTACCGAATAAAGAAAATGATTATTCACCATATGTGAATAAGAAGTCATCCGCCCAGCAGACGACCCAAGGCCTTGTCCATTTTCACATTCAGTATAATGCCTTTAAGAGGATACCCTTAACTCCTCATTAGAGCTATGATTCCAATATCTATAAATGAACCCTTCATCGTATACAAGTCATGCAACCAACAAACCGGTCTATAAGCTTACTACCTCTAAGACGCTTTAGCCATTGGAACATCAAAGTACACAAGTCATATACATGAAGCTGTCCTTTTACTCAAGATTAAGGTTACTGCAAAATGAACGTCAAAAGCAGATTGATCCACTCAAAGCGGACTTCGTAGATCAATCACGCTTTAGTCCCGGTCTAATATGTCACCACTAAGCAACATATCCATGTCTCTACTTGGGAGTCCAGCTCCAGATAGTCAAGACAAACCGTCCCCTCTAAGGCTTTAGACAACATAATAGTCTTAACATGAGTTAGATGCTCGGTCTAACCCTATAGACTACAGACCATAGTTTAGACTGCTAACTTTAGAACATTGTCTTCTCGCATACAAAAATCCATTGCATGCAACATTCTAACAGTTTAACACAAGCAATCAGGGAGCCATATTTACTTACATTTACTTTAACATGTAAATAAGACGAGGACAGATAGCAATATAATGAATAACCTCTATATATAATTTTATTATCCAGTTCAAAATAAATACATCAAAATGTCTCTAACGCTTAGGGCATTTCCTAACAACTGATTGTGTACGAAGTGAACGTTAGGTATTAAGTCCTATGGACACTTAGTGATTAGTTTGTATAACATATCCCATATAAAGAGAAAAGAGAATATTCTAAGGCCTACGGGCGATGGAGGTTAATGACCTTGAGGTGACGATTAATGTCACTTGGTCAGAATTATAATTGAAAGATGGTAATAAAACCATTTAAGGCGTACCACCCCTCCAACGTTGTGATGGAGGTTTTTTCAGGTCCTACGGGGATATAATAAGGGCTGTGGAGGAAGAAGCTCTAGGGTCGCTCCCTAGGCCCTCCCAGTCAGCACGCAATAATTTATCGGTGCTGCCACAATGAGCTCAAACCAAAATATAAATAAAGATAGTAGTCAATAATGTAACGAAAGCCATAATTGAGCGTAATCAATGCTTACATTAAGTATAGCGAACTCGGTTACAAAAATATGAATAGTAACTGGTTAGGCTAATGTGAATAGTATCCGGTCAAAGGTCAAAGTTATTGTTCATAATGAATAGTACTATTTATGGGTGAATAGTACTATTCACGGATAAATAGTATTATTCATAGAAAATTGTATTTTTGATATTTTGAATCTATATGATTCATGGTACGAGTATTTTATATGTATGAATGATATTGCTACTAGTATATGATACTAGTATGTGATGTGTTGTGAAATAAGCTTACAAAATGTAGGTAATTTGAAGTATGATGTAATGTCAAGTATGCTTACCATATGTTAGGTTAATGCTCTGATGCTCTAGTTGGTGACAGAGTTATGTTATATGTTATGATTATTCTGATGCCACAGCTGGTATCAGATAGGCTCGTTACTATATGGTAAGAACTTTTATATGTTATGTATTTAGGTTTGAACTTACTGAGCTTTAGCTCATGAGGTTGTTTATATTGCAGGTAAGAAACCTGTATCTCAGCAGTAGATTACCTGGATGACGGTGGGATTTGCATGTGCCAATAGGGATAGGGAATCCACTGTGGATATGGTCCTACCATAAGTCTTCTGTTGAGCTTTGAAAGTTAGTGAATTGAAGAGAATGTGTCAAAAAAAAATGCAGTATGAATATTTTGTATATTATACATTATATTGTACTCAAAAAGACAGATAAAAGTTAGTATCGTATTTTACGTCGCCTTTATACTTAGCTTTATTTTCAAGAAAGTGTGTATTAAAAAGAAAAAAAATATGGGTGAAATTTTGGACCCTGCAAAATGAGAGATGCAAAGTAAAAGTGTTTTTAAATGACGACCCGATGAGGTGCACGGGCTGTCTAGATCGACGACGGAGTTGGATCGAGCGCAAAGTTGAGGACGTCACACTGGTACATAAACTTACTTGAAAACTATTTACTATAAATTTTAGGTATTTTTTTTAAAGGCATACATTTTTACTATTCATGTACGTATACTTTATAAATACCTAAGTCTAAATCATCTGGAGTTTAATCATACATACATACTTATGAAATCATTTAACTGATTGCTACTCAAAAATATAATGTTTGCTTAATAGTGTATGGAAGTCAAAACTTGTGGTGGTATCCACAACCTCGCCCTCACATCTGCCTCTATTGCCATTACTACCCATTGAGGTCTAAGCCATAGGTCGCTTACCTACAGCATGAACACACACTGTGAGCTTTATGCCCATTAAATACAACATATCATCTGTAAAACATGTTTAAATCTTAATACATACTTAAAGCATATAAGCATGTCATACACTGAATCATTCCCCATATTAGATGAAAAATCAAAGCATCACATATAACTGAAAACATAACTAAAACATCTCATGACTGAATGCATAACAGAAAACATCATATGCTGAATGCATATCAATTGTAGTTGGAAGCATGCTATAACTATAGCTAAGGCATATCGTGAACAATGCATGAACCGATTATGCTCATATTATACTTCAATTTTCATTTTCTTTCCTATATCTAGCTGAGGGCCTGTGTGTCAGTATTGAATGCGCATGGATCATCGGAAACATCTGTGATCACAAACTCAAGAGCCTTCAATGAAGGCTCATCATACTTTAACTAAAAAACCTCTTCAAGTGGGAGATGCCGGTACGACACGCTTAATAATTTCCCAATTGTTGAATTATATATGATATCTTTATGCCATAAGCTCTACTAGGCTATCTCCTAATCTTATGTGATAGGGATGTATGGCATCTAACTCATGATTTCATTAATCTACACGATTATGAAACTATATACTCTTATAACATGCTATGCAACAACTGTGCATGGTTTGCATACTTAACATAGTGTAAAAAACGTTATTTTAAACTCATTTTTGCTCATGCTATAGGTGGAGTTGTACCTACCCAATTTGTCAGCAAAACTTGTACTCTCGCCCTTGTTAAATTACAGGCAACTACCTGTCATCATAATGTATTCCATCTGTGACGTCCCCAGATTCCAACCACTTGTAACCGTCATGAATCGACTCTATGGCCGACTAAGACCGTTCAGGTGTTGAATCTGAGTCGTCAGTTTTAAACTCTTTTACTAAAACCTCTTAAACACAAGGGCCTAAAATTATGCCCCAAAAAAATTTTTTTTTAATACATACTTTTTCTTATGAATGGTAAGTAAGAAAGCAATGTAAAATATAATACTGGTTTTTCCCTGTCTGAACTAAATACAACATACTTGATACAAATATAATATTTATATGTATTGTAGGCTTTGTCTGCAAACATATTTTCTTTACTCAAAAAGCTCAGTGGAAAACTTACGGCAGGACCATGTCCATGGTGAGTTCCCTATCCCTTTAACATGCTCGCATCCTGCCGCCATCCATATATCTACAGAACAGGTTTCTTACCTGCAACATGAACAAACTGATGAGCTAACAGGCTCAGTAAGTTCAAACATTCATAATAAGAATCATACTGATTCAAAGACAAGAAAAATTCAATCACCATGAATAGTATTATTCACCATGAATAGTACAATTGACCTTTGACCGGTGAATAGTACCAGTTACCCTAAATGGTTACTATTCACTCTACTCTATCAGGATACTATTCATTTACCCTAACCGAATTTACCTTACTCTAGCGTAAGCTCCGGTTATGCTTAATTATGATTTCCATCATTTTATTGATTATTTATTTTCTATTTGATTTCTAATGTAGAGCTCTGTTTATGGCAATACCGATGATTATTAGCGCGCTGACTGGGAGGGTCTAAGGAGCGACCTTAGAACATCGTCCTCTACAGCCCTGATAACCCTGTAGGATTTAACAAACCTCCACCACTATGTTGGAGGGGCGGTACGCCTTAATGGTTTCATTTACCATCTTTCAATTTACAGTTTTGACCAAGTGGTTGCATAAGTCACCTCAAGGTCACAATCCTCTATTACCCGTAGGTCTTACTTATTTTCTTGATTTGGGATCTGTTATACTAACTAATTCCCAAATGTTTATAGGATTTTATATCTAGTGTGCAGCTAGTATAGAATAGATTAACACAGTATTTCATGTTGCAGACATGAAAAATGCTTGAACTTACCAATACTGCGCTAGTGTCCACTCCCGGAACTCCTCCACAGTTCTATTTTTATTGTGGGTTCCTACAGATATAATAGTGTCTGTTAATACCCCTTTTTATTTATTATCTAAAATATATATATATATTTTACTTAACAATTTTACACATTTAAATTTTATTTGTGGTACACGATCTGCAACACGCTCGTGTTCTAGGCCGTGTACCTTTCGAGTCTATTTTACACGGCCATGTTAGTTTCTTCCTTAGCCGTGTAACTGTACATGGCTCGATACACGCCCGTGTTCAAGCCCGTGTACCTCTCGGGTTATAAAATTTTTCCTATATATGGCCGTGTATCCCTCTACACGCCCGTGTTTCTTAAAATTTTTAGAATTTTAACTCTTAAATTCTTATTTTGAGTTTTATAATTTTATCTAAGTTATTCTAGGTCTTTTAGGGTTCTTTCCGAGCCCTTTCAAAAATTTTTGGTCAAAATGACCATTTTGCCCTTAACAGGTTTCGGAACCATAATTGGCTTCATTCTATTGTTTTTTCCAAATTTTCTAAGTCTAATAATTTTAAAATAATATTTCCTAAGCTTTTGTATCATTTTACAGCTTAAATTACCGCAAAATCTCAACTTCATTTTTCCCGACCCTCGATTACTATTCATCCATCACCTAGGGTCGTTTTTTCATTTTTCGAGCGTTTCAGAGCCTCAAATAACCCTTTCACTACTTACTAAACGTTATTCATCCCGTCCCTGACCCTCGGATCTCGAGAGGCTCGGGTTTCCTATCCCGACCTAAAATTTTTCCTCGTTTCCTAAAAATACCCCTAACATCGATTTTTTTCCTGTTTTAGGCGTTTTAGTGATTTAGGGTCGGTTTACTATTCCTTTTGGGTTGGTTTTCCATTTCTAATCATAATTCACCGAGGGGTCTCGGTTTCCTTTCCAAGTTCAATATTTTTACCCCTCGTTTCCCGAAATGCCCTTTAGCCGATTTTAGAAATTTCGGCAGCATTTCCGCTTAAATTTTAAGGTTTCCCGGCGTTAGGTACACCTCAGAACCTTTGTACCTGCCACGTACTATACCAGAGGCCTATTTTATACAAAGTTTCCAAACTTTGTATAAAAACTTTCCATATGATTCAACATTTACAAGTCATATCACATATTTATTTTTTTCCAAACTAACCCTAGTTTACTAGGTTTTTATATCTAATAAAATTTCATCAGCACACCACATTACCCTTATACTTCTCAATGTATAAGTTAACATTCAAAAACTTAACAAAACATACATTCTAACCGTAGATATAGCCACGGATTTTATGCCAAAGATAGAAAGAAAATTTTACTTTCTTTCCTAGGGTTTTTATCACTTGTATCAACATTAAAATCCTCCCATTTCCTCACATTCATGCCCACGGTTTTAGCAAGAATTCTTCCTCAAATTTTTCTTGTTTCTTAAGTTCATTTCATGCTTAACTTATCATATGATTGAATGAACATTATCACTAAATTAAAACAATAAAATTCATGAAGTTTTCACAACCTAGGAGCCACGGATTTTTCAAGGAAATCATGCAAAATTTTGCTTGTTTTTCTATCCAAATTCATGCCTTGAATATCACAACATCAAACAAATCCTAGAATCAACAATTCAACAAAATTTTCCCATTGTTTTTCAATTCCAAACCCATGGTTTTTATGAAAAAAAAAATCAAGGAAAATGCTTCAAATTGGTTGTTGTCTTGATGTTGGAGAAGAAATTCAAACTAGATTTGGTGTGAACTTCAAAACAAAATTTTTGGTTCACGGGTGTTTTCTTCCACGGTTTTTGGCTGGAAAATTTGGCAAGAGTTTAGTTGTGTTTCTTCATTTTTTTCTTGAATTTTTGATGCCTATTTATAGGCAAAAATCAAGGGCCTTTTTGCAATTTTTTTTCAACAATTTCTTAATTGTTCAAGGACCAAAAAGTAAAGGTTTTGGGGTCAAAAATCAAATTTCCCTTTCTCCCTTTCCACATGGCCGAATGGCCTTTCAACAAAATGCCATAAAATTTTTTTATTTTTTTCTAAGTGAATTTTGGCATGATCTTGGCCTTTGATCAAAAAGTAAACCAATCCTAGCCATACACCTTTCAAAAGCTTTCTAATTTTGATAAAAATTTAATTTGCTTTATGACATCATCATAGTGATGTCATCAACTAGTCATATTAATCTCTAATTAATTCATAGTCAATTTTTGACTGTTATCCGATCCGAACGGAACTTTACTGAAATCGCATAGGCGAGTTCTCAGTGCCTCCCGTGCGGTCGGTTTGTCTTATTTTGCTTCCGTTTGATCAGAATTCTCTACCGTAAATTTCTATTATTTTAGTACATTTCAATGCACTCTCTAGGGTTTTCGGTTCTGATTTCGAACCGTCACACCCAATTATGTTCGGTAAGATTTTCCATCCCGAACTCACCCACTTTAACACTGCCAGAATATTTTACACTATTCACAACAGTTTTAAAATACAACTATTTCACACTTTATTCATTAATATTGTTATTTACATACAAATTTTAACATAATTCGAGAATCTAAAATTCCCGGTCATCACATTCACCCCTCCTTATAAAATTTTCGTCCTCGAAAATTTAGAACAAGTAGGGGTACAAGTTCTTCATTTCGTGCTCACGTTCCCATGTAGCCTCTTCAATGTTGTGATTTTTCCACAGCACTTTGACTAATGGGATCGTTTTATTCCTCAAGACTTTATTTTCGCGTGCCAGTATTTGAACAGGTCTCTCCTCATAAGTCAGATCTTCCTGAATCTGGATCGGCTCATGTTTCAGTAAGTGGGATGGATCCGATATGTACTTTCGTAACATCGACACATGATACACATTATGTACTGTCGACATTTCTGGAGGTAGTGCCAATCTATAGGCGACCTTGCCAATGCGTTCGATGATCTCGTATGGTCCAATATATCTTGGACTTAACTTTCCCTTCTTTCCGAATCGCATGATCCCTTTCATCGGGGAGACTCTTAAGAATACAAAATCCCCTTCATTAAACTCCAAAAATCTTCGTCTTTTGTCCGCATAGCTTTTTTGTCGGCTTTGGGCTGTTTTCATCCACTGCTGTATTTTTGTAACTGCATCCACCGTTTCCTGGACGAAATCAGTGTTATGCAGTCGTTTCTCTTGTAGGTCATACCAGTGAACTGGTGATCTGCACTTCCTTCCATACAAGGCTTGATAAGGTGCCATACCTATCAAAGCTTGGTAGCTGTTGTTATATGAAAATTCTACCAATGGAAGTTTCTTATTCTAACTCCCTGGAAAATCTATTGTACATGCACGCAGCATATCTTCAAGAGTCTGAATAGTTCGCTCAGATTGCCCGTCTGTTTGCAGATGAAATGCGGTGCTCAGTCGTACTTCCGTTCCCATTGCCTCTTGTATGCATGTCCAGAAGTTCGAAGTAAATCTTGGATCACGATCTGACACAATGGATTTAGGAACTCCATGTAGTCTGACTATGTGGTTAACATACAAGTCTGCCAACCTTTCCAACGAGAAGGTCATCTTTACTGCGATAAACCTTGCCGTTTTTGTCAGTCTATCTACAATAACCCAGATGGCATCATAGCCTTCTCGGGTCTTTGGTAGTCCCATCACAAAGTCCATCATGATATGCTCCCACTTCCACTCCAGAATTTCTAAAGGCTCGAGTTTCCCACCTGGATAACGATGCTCAACCTTAACCTTCTGACATGTCATACACTTGCTTACAAATTCTGCTATATCTTTCTTCATCCCTTTCCACCAGAATTGCAACTTCAGATCCTGGTACATCTTGTTGACTCCAGGATGTATTGAGTAAGGCGTTAGGTGTGCTTCAGCCATAATCTGCTTCCTTAATTCTTCATCATCTGGAACTTGAATTCTCCCTTGATGTAGATTAATCCATCCTCGGATGCTTCTCCTTGCGGGCTTGCCAGTGTTTGATCTTTCTTTTGAGCTTCTCTGATGTCCTTATACAATGTTGACTCCAGTTGTATTGCAGCTAGCTTTCCAGTTATCAGCTCCATCTCCAACATGTTGATTTCCTGCTGTAATGGCCTGGGGAGGTTTTTGATCGGTAGTTGCTGTGGGACAGTAGATTTCCTACTCAACGCATCTGCAACTCGATTAGCCTTTCCTGGGTGATTGAGGATTTCACAATCATAGTCCTTTACCAGTTCCAGCCATCGCCTTTGCTGCATATTTAGCTCATTTTGTGTGAAGAAATATTTTAGACTCTGATGGTCTGTATAAATCTGACACTGAGCTCCATATAAATAGTGACGCCAAATCTTTAATGCGAACACTACTGCGGCAAGCTCTAGATCGTGTGTGGGATAATTTTTCTCATGGCTCTTTAATTGACGCGAGGCATAGGCAATCACCTTATCGCCTTGCATCAGGACAGCCCCTAATCCCATTTTTGAAGCGTCGCTGTACATCACGAACATTTCTCCTTCCGTCGGAAGTGTAAGTATTGGTGCACCCATGAGTCGTTTCTTCAGTTCTTGGAAACTTTTCTCGCACTGCTCAGTCCATTCATATTTCCTTTCCTTGCGCGTAAGAGCTGTAATAGGAGCAGCAAGTCGTGCAAATCCTTCAACGAATCTTCTGTAATAGCCGGCCAGACCTAAGAAACTTCGTATTTCTGTCACACTCTTAGGTACGGGCCACTCGTTGATCGCCTCCACTTTAGCAGGATCCACTACGATTCCTTCTTTGGAAACTACATGCGCGAGAAAATGTACTCTATTCAGCCAAAATTCACATTTAGAGAACTTGGCATAGAGTTGATGTTCCCTTATTGTTTGCAGAACAATTCTCAAATGCTCTTTATGTTCCTCTCGAGTCTTGGAATATATAAGAATGTCATCGATGAACACAATAACAAATTTATCTAAATATTCCTTAAAGACTCGATTCATCAGCTCCATAAAAGCTGCTGGTGCATTTGTTAACCCAAACGGCATTACCAGAAATTTGTAATGACCGTAACGGGTTCGAAATGCGGTCTTATGGATGTCACTCTCCTTGATCCTCAGTTGAAGATATCCTGATCGCAGATCAATCTTGGAGAAGACGGCTGCACCTGTGAGTTGATCGAACAGGTCATCAATCCTAGGTAGCGGGTACCTATTCTTGATAGTAACCTTGTTCAGTTCTCGATAATCAATACACATTCGAAACGAGCCATCTTTCTTCTTAACAAATAGCACTGGAGCTCCCCATGGGGAATAGCTTGGGCGTATGAAACCTTTGTCAAGAAGTTCCTTCAGCTACTTCTGTAATTCCTTTAATTCTACCGGTGCCATCCGGTACGGTGCCTTTGAGATTGGTGCGGTTCCTGGTATCAGCTCAATCTCGAAGGAAATTTCTCGTTTAGGTGGCAGTCCTGGTAATTCTTCTGGAATAACATCAATGAATTCTTTTACAATAGGGAGGTCTTGAGGTTGGAGCCTCAATTCCTTTTTCACGTCTAGAACACATGCTAGATATGCAGTACAGCCGCTAGACATCATCCTTTTAGCTTTCATCGAGTTGATCATTATCTTCTGTGATTTTCGTGACGTGTCGAGATATTCGAATCCTTCTTCTTCATCAGGTTGAAACCTTATCATCCGTTTCTGGCAATCGATCGTAGCTCGATAGTTCCCTCGGAAATCCATTCCTAGTATCACATCGTAGTCGGTGAGCTCCATCACAATCAATTCTGCAAATAACTCCCTATTTGCCACAATTATTGGCACATGTGGTAACCAGTAATTGGACATTAGGACTTCCTCCGAGGGTAATGCGGTTTTAAATGTCATACCCATATGGTCTTGAGGGTATCCTATCCTATTTGCAAATTGATGTGAAATGAAAGAGTGTGTAGCTCCACAGTCAAATAAAACAGACGCCAAATTATTAGCGATAGAAAGCTGACCTGTCGCTACATTTGACGTTCCTGCTTCTGCTTCCTCCTTCGTGTAGACCATAATTCTTGCATCTGTTCGAGGCAAGCGTTCTAGTCTTTCTGACCTCTCAGAATGGGATGACCCTTCAGCTTTGACCTGTAGTGCATGTGCCTGAGGACGTTGTTGGGTCTGCGATGAACTTTGCACATTCTACCTATTTTCTGGGCAGTTTTTGGCGAAATGACCGTCCTTCCCACACTGAAAACAGGCGTTTGGTGCTAGTCTGCATCGACCTGAATGTCTTTTCCCACAGCTCACACAGTTTTGAACCACAGGACTAGCATTATTGTTTGTTCTCCTTTGCTGGTTCTGGTTCCCGGAATTATTTGCTTTTCTCTTTCCCTGAGACTGTTGGCCTGAAGTGCCGGGCTATCCAGCCTTGACAATCGAATTCTGCCTGCTGCTTTGTCCAGTTTGAGGTCCAGCTTGTATGGCTTTAGTCAAGATCTTCTCTTTTTTCTTTCCATGCCAGACCTTCTCTCTTTCTTCCTTTTGTCTAATCAAATAATACTCTGCCCTTAACGCACGGCTAACACAATCAGAAACGATGTCAGGCGGCGTTAACCCACTGTCCACCAATGCTGAAATCTCGGGACGAAACATCCCTAGCATCTTCTGGATTTTCTCCCTCTTGGTGGTGACAGTGTAGGGGCAAAGTCTGGATAACTGATCAAACTTATTACAGACTTTTATCACAATCATGTCCCCTTGTTTTAGCTCTGCAAGCTCTCTTTGTTGTGGTCACAGTAGTGCCGGATTATAATACTTCTGATTGAATTCTTCTAGAAAATCCAACCATGACATGGTATACATGTTTCTTCTTAGCTTAACCGACTCCCACCAGAACCTTGCATCCCTTTTTAGGACAAATGACGCACACAAAATCCTTTCTTGGTCATTCAACTCCATAAACTCCAATATTGTATGGAGTGAAGATAACCATTCCTCAGCATCCAGAGGGTTTGTGGAGCCCTCAAATTCTGGTGGCCTCATACGTCGGAATCTTTCATACAATGGTTCGATATTATTTCTGGGTGGTGGTTGGGGTTGTACCACTTTTTCTTGTGCCACTGGAGGTACTTCCGGTTCTGGTACAGCCATTAGAGGGGCTTGGTCTTGTTCCGGTTCCTGTCTCTGCTCCATTTGCTCTAGTCTTTGTCTTAACTCAGCATTTCCCCTCATTTGAGCTTCTATCAAGGCTTCTAGCTCGTCCACTCTTTCTGATAGGACTGGACGTCCTCGCATATTCCACAGATTCCTTGGGTTCACCATCTTATCCTATTCCTAAAATCGCATAAAAGTCAATCATTAGGTTTTTCACAGTCATATTTCTATAATATAAGTTCAATTAATTTTAATCATCACATACTTTTAACTTTTCACACATTGCATATGTCAAAATATGGTTATCATTTCTTTTCATTTCAAAAGTACATCGGTTTGAAGGCTTCCCTCAAAATAGCCTTTCAACGTTGTCATATATACACATATACAGTTATATGTATATACATACTTATACAACACATGCATTTCTATAATTACTCTTCTGGCTGAGGTTCCTCTGGGATTGCCAAAAACTCAATTGGATCCATTTCTTCATTGTCTGTTCCGTTTCCGGCCTCAGTCGGTGTTGAACCTTCAGCTGGGTCTACTCCCTCTGGTTGTCTTGACGGACCTGCCTCATGATCATTTGCCATCGGCCCGGATCCGTATAGGTGATCTAACATGGCTTCTTATAGTAACGGCTCTCACCTCTTGCGCATCATGCGCTCCATCATCATTTCCTCCTCTACCTTAGCTACATTAATAATAAACTCACGTAAAGTAGCAGGGTATAGAGGGGTTACTCTCTGTCGTAAATCTAGGGTGAGTCCCTTCCAAAATATATCACAAAAGTTATCATTTATGATATTGGTTAGAGGACACACCCTCACGATGCTATCTTGGAATCGGACTGCATATGAGAATACGGTGTCACTTAACATCATCTGTTGCCTTTCTACCTTCAGAACAAAATCTCTGATATCCGCGTAACTAGGCATGGCCGGTGGTGGTCGCACTGTCCTACTCTCCGGAGGGCCTGCAACTGGTGTCGAGCTCTTTTGTGGGAACTGTTCCAGCATGAATTGGCGAAACTCAACCCAATCCATCGCTAGCAGCATCTCCTGATCGTAATATTCCCAATACAGCCATGCATCCTCACGAAAGGTGCCAATGGCCATCAGAACCCAGCAATCCTGATCGATATCGCACTGGCGCATGATGACCTTAATATCGTGTAGCCAGTCTCTTGTAGAGATCCCCTGTTGACCTCCCTCGAACGATGGTGGATGACTGCCTCTAAATGCATGTACGGCTCGTACCGATACTCTGGCCCCTATACGGCCTCGATCTTCCACCACTGGGATATCTACTGCCACGGGAGGGTTTACCATTGGTCATGGGGGTGGTGCCTGTACTGATGCTGGCGCTACTATCCTCAGTGCTAGTGGTTCAGGTGCAGATGGTCACTGCATCTCCCGTCTCATCATAGATGGTCTGATCACGGGCCTAGTCCATACCCGGATCGGTCCTCTAGGTCGGCATGGATGAGGTCTCACATATGGTGGTTTAGTCATCTTAACTCCTACAAAATATATATAACTTCGAATAAATGAAAATTAACTAATCTTAAAGAAGCTAACTTACTTGGATTGACGAGCAGATCGCGCTTCGTGTCAATAGGGATATTGTTAACCGCTCTGATACCAACCTGTGACGTCCCCAGATTCCAACCACTCGTAACCGTCATGAATCGACTCTATGGCCGACTAAGACCGTTCAGGTGTTGAATCTGCGTCGTCAGTTTTAAACTCTTTTACTAAAACCTCTTAAACACAAGGGCCTAAAATTATGCCCTAAAATTGTTTTTTTAATACATACTTTTTCTTATGAATATTAAGTAAGAAAGCGATGTAAAATATAATACTGGTTTTTCCCTGTCTGAAATAAATACAACATACTTGATAAAAATATAATATTTATATGTATTGTAGGCTTTGTCTGCAAACATATTTTCTTTACTCAAAAAGCTCAGCGGAAAACTTATGGCAGAACTATGTCCACGGTGAGTTCCCTATCCCTTTAACACGCTCGCATCCTGCCGCCATCCATATATCTACAGAACAGGTTTCTTACCTGCAACATGAACAAACTGATGTGCTAACAGGCTCAGTAAGTTCAAACATTCATAACAAGAATCATACTGATTCAAAGACAAGAAAAATTCAATCACCTATTAATAGTACTATTCACCGTACTATTCACCCGGTGAATAGTATAGTTGACCTTTGACCGGTGAATAGCACCAGTTAACCTAACTGGTTACTATTCACTCTACTCTATCAGGATACTATTCATTTACCCTAACCGAATTTACCTTACTCTAGTGTAAGCTTCGGTTATGCTCAATTATGATTTCCATCATTTTATTGATTATTTATTTTCTATTTGATTTCTAATGTAGAGCTCTGTTTATGGCAGTACCGATAATTATTAGCGTGCTGACTGGGAGGATCTAAGGAGCGACCTTAGAACATCGTCCTCCACAGCCCTGATAACCCCGTAGGATTTAACAAACCTCCACCACTATGTTGGAGGGGCGGTACGCCTTAATGGTTTCATTTACCATCTTTCAATTTACAGTTTTGACCAAGTGGTTGCATAAGTCACCTCAAGGTCACAATCCTCTATTGCCCGTAGGTCTTACTTATTTTCTTGATTTGGGATCTGTTATACTAACTAATTCCCAAATGTTTATAGGATTTTATATCTAGTGTGCAGCTAGTATAGAATAGATTAACACAGTATTTCATGTTGCAGACATGAAAAATGCTTGAACTTACCAATACTGTGCTAGTGTCCACTCCCAAAACTCCTCCGCAGTTCTATCTTTATTGTGGGTTCCTACAGACATAATACTGTCTGTTAATACCCCTTTTTATTTATTATCTAAAATATATATATATTTTACTTAACAATTTTACACATTTAAATTTTATTTGTGGTACACGGTCTGTAACACGCCCGTGTTCCAGGCCGTGTACCACTCGGGTCTATTTTACACGGCCATGTTATTTTCTTCCTTAGCCGTGTAACTGTACACGGCTCGATACACGCCCATGTTTAAGCCCGTGTACCTCTCGGGTTATAAAATTTTTCCTATACACGGCTGTGTATCCCTCTACACGCCCGTGTTTCTTAAAATTCTTAGAGTTTTAACTCTAAAATTCTTATTTTGAGTTTTATAATTTTATCTAAGTTATTCTAGGTCTTTTAGGGTTCTTTCCGAGCCCTTTCGGAAATTTTTGGTCAAAATGACCATTTTGCCTTTAACGGGTTTCGGAACCATAATTGGCTTCATTCTATTATTTTTTCCAAATTTTCTAAGTCTAATAATTTTAAAATAATATTTCCTAAGCTTTCGTATCATTTTACAGCTTAAATTGCCGCAAAATCTCAACTTCATTTTTCCCGACCCTCGGTTACTATTCATCCGTCACCTAGGGTCGTTTTTTCATTTTTCGAGCGTTTTAGAGCCTCAAATGGCCCTTTCACTACTTACTAAACGTTATTCATCCCGTCCCCGACCCTCGGATCTTGAGAGGCTCGGGTTTCCTATCCCGACCTAAAATTTTTCCTCGTTTCCCAAAAATACCCCTAACATCGATTTTTTTCCTGTTTTAGGCGTTTTAGTGATTTAGGGGCGGTTTACTATTCCTTTTGGGTTGGTTTTCCATTTCTAATCATAATTCACCGAGGGGTCTCGGTTTCCTTTCCAAGTTCAAAATTTTACCCCTCGTTTCCCGAAATGCCCTTTAGCCGATTTTAGAAATTTCGACAGCATTTCCGCTTAAATTTTAAGGTTTCTTGGCATTAGGTACGCCTCAGAACCTTTGTACTTGCCACGTACTATACCAGAGGCCTATTTTATACAAACTTTCCAAACTTTGTATAAAAAATTTCCATATGATTCAACATTTACAAGTCATATCACATATTTATTTTTTTCCAAACTAACCCTAGTTTACTAGGTTTTTATATCTAATAAAATTTCATCACTACACCACATTACCCTTATACTTCTCAATGTATAAGTTAACATTCAAAAACTTAACAAAACATACATTCTAACCCTAGATATAGCCACGGATTTTATGCCAAAGATAGAAAGAAAATTTTACTTTCTTTCCTAGGGTTTTTATCACTTGTATCAACATTAAAATCCTCCCATTTCCTCACATTCATGCCCACGGTTTTAGCAAGAATTCTTCCTCAAATTTTTCTTGTTTCTTAAGTTCATTTCATGCTTAACTTATCATATGATTGAATGAACATTATCACTAAATTAAAACAATAAAATTCATAAAGTTTTCACAACCTAGGAGCCACAGATTTTTCAAGGAAATCATGCAAAATTTTGCTTGTTTTTCTATCCAAATTCATGCCTTGAATATCACAACATCAAACAAATCCTAGAATCAACAATTCAACAAAATTTTCCCATTGTTTTTCAATTCCAAACCCATGGTTTTTATGGAAAAAAAATCAAGGAAAATGCTTCAAATTGGAGGTTTACCTTGCTTGGTTGTTGTCTTGATGTTGGAGATGAAATTCAAACTAGATTTGGCGTGAAATTCAAAACAAAATTTTTGGTTCAAGGGGGTTTTCTTCCACGGTTTTTGGCTGGAAAATTTGGCAAGAGTTTAGTTGTGTTTCTTCATTTTTTTCTTGAATTTTTGATGCCTATTTATAGGCAAAAATCAAGGGCCTTTTTGCAATTTTTTTCAACAATTTCTTAATTGTTCAAGGACCAAAAAGTAAAGGTTTTGGGGTCAAAAATCAAATTTCCCTTTCTCCCTTTCCACATGGCCGAATGGCCTTTCAACAAAATGCCATAAAATTTTTTTATTTTTTTCTAAGTGAATTTTGGCATGATCTTGGCCTTTGATCAAAAATTAAACCAATCCTAGCCATACACATTTCAAAAGCTTTCTAATTTTGATAAAAATTTAATTTGCTTTATGACATCATCATAGTGATGTCATCAACTATTCATATTAATCTCTAATTAATTCGTAGTCAATTTTTGACTGTTATCCGATCCGAACAAAACTTTACCAAAATCGCGTAGGCTAGTTCTCAGTGCCTCCTGTGCAGTCGGTTTGTCTTATTTTGCTTCCGTTTGATCAGAATTCTCTACCGTAAATTTCTATTGTTTTAGTACATTTCAATGCACTCTCTAGGGTTTTCGGTTCTGATTTCGAACCGTCACACCCAATTATGTTCGGTAAGATTTTCCATCCCCGAACTCACCCACTTTAACACTGCCAGAATATTTTACACTATTCACAACAGTTTTAAAATACAACTATTTCACACTTTATTCATTAATATTGTTATTTACATACAAATTTTAACATAATTCGAGAATCTAAAATTCCCGGTCATCACACCATCAATACTCATCACTGAGTCACTAATACCATTAGTGACTGGAGCAACTATTAATGTACGTTACCGATTGGCATCAGTACTAACTTACTCTCTTTTAAGTGAGTTCTGATTTCTCTAATCGTGGTTAATTAATTTATTTTCCTAATAAATTAATTAATGTTGCTCTTAGCTCACTACTATCGTTAGTGACTATAATTTTTATTGTTGTGTGGTACCGATGCCCATCGGTACCCAACTGCTCTACTTTGAGAATTTGGTATCTTATTTCTATTCGTGCCTGATTACTTTGTCTACTTGACAAATTAATCACCGTTCCTTGCTATCTTATTCAAACTCAGTCCTTGACTGGTTAACCGACCAGTTACCTCGCGCACCATTGACTATGTAGTCTACCGGGTTACTCACGTATTTGGTGTGGTAGCCAATCGGGTTACCTCTACTGTTTTATTTATTTTATTTAAGAAAGTTGTTTTAGAAGTTTTATGAAAATTTTGGGGAAAATACATACTCTTTAAAACCATCCCCATATCACCCCGTTGGAAGGTGGGGGTATTTTATTAAAACCATTTTTCTATTTTAAAAGGGGAAGAACACATTTTGGTGTTCGTTTTTTTAAAAGTGGTTCTTGAACCATTTTACCAAAACTGTTTTAAAACTTGTTTGAAACGATTAAATTTGCAAATTTGACAAATATAAACTTTTAGTCCTCGATGAGATGAACAACACTTGTGGTCATCTTGAAGCTCGAATCAAACTCTAACGGGTCCTAAACTTATCAAACCTGTGGCTAAATTTGTGTCTAGTTTTAGAAAAATCCCAGTTTTATACTTGTTTAAAAACGGCACTATTTAAGGCCCGAAACGGCCAAACTTTTAAAATTCACATAGGTCATCTTAAAGTTTTTGGTGAGATCGACAACTTTTATGTTGAGCCTGAGATCCGGTTCGGAATCTAAGTTGGTCATTTTTATAAATATTCGAGACTATTCCTATTGCTTAGGATTCTAGTTTGAGTTTTGAACTCCGGTTAAATTCTACGTCGGAAACCTATCTTCGATTCATTTTTGGCCAAAGGCTATTTCACATATAAACGACCGTAACAAAATTTTCTTAAAACTTTATGTTTTATCAAATCCCAAAATTGGATCATAATGTGGTCAAAAATGACCAAACCTGTGGCCTAAAAATTGGGGACAGATTGGTTCCCAGCAAACCTTAAAAACGTCCATTCACATATCCATCCACAAAATTTAAACCATAACCACACAACCATATAAACTTAAAAATAAAATGCTAAGGGCTCAAAATAAACTGATTACAACCTATTGCTCAAATAAATACACATAAATTTCCTTGATCAAAACTTAAGCGAAACTAAACCTTAAATAGGGTTTCGGTTTTTACCTTGTGTGCTATGAACCAAGCACAATCCGGATCAAGAGGTGGGTGACCAAAACCATGGGGTCTTTGATGAAAAAAAAAGGGGTCGGCCTTTGCTAGAAAGGAAATACAAAATTTTCTTTTATCATCTAGCCAAAAGAAACTAACAAAACCATAAAGATTTATTCTAGAATCTTACCGAAAACAATCTTGAAATGGCTTGGGTGGAAGCCTCCTATCACAAGCTTGAATGTGGCTAATTTTTGGTAAGCTTTGGCTGGGTTTCTTGGCTTGTAAATGGTCTGCTTTAGGGGCTAGAAGGGTTTGGATTTTTCTGAAGACAAAGGAGAGGGAGTTGTGTTCTCTTGGGTGAGCAAAAGAAAGAAAATGACACCTTATGTCAAGCATGTCCTTTTATAGGCAAATCTAACCCAAAATTAATCAACCTAAGCTCACTTAATTAAGCCAAAATTTAGCCAAATTAGGGAACAAATCCGTTACCATCTACCCACACCAAAACCGAAGGTAGCTGAGCCCAAAAGGCCTTAAATGCTTAGTTGGTAATGTGACAAAACTATTGCATTTTTTATTCAAAAAGTAGCCAACACATCCCATGCTTTAGGGAAAACTTTTCCCTGTTTTTAGGGCTGCATTTGGCCTTATTTGTGCTACATGTGCGTGGTTTTCTAGGGAAAAAATTCATCTGTAAAGTCTCCTATAATTTCTTCCTTTCGGTATTCGATCCTTTTTCAGCATTGTTCTAGATTTCCACCGAAATTGAATTTTCTTGATCCGATTCTTAAACTAATTATTACTGGTCAGGTTGTAATGCTTATGAGCCCATTCTGAGTCCATTTTACTATTTATTTTCTATACTGTGGTTGTGTCTACACTGTGTTGTCCTTGCACATGCATAACGAGGAGTTTTCGTGCGAAATTTCAAACACAATCTCTCCTGACTAATTTGGACGTGCTGATTTCAAATTTATCAGTTTTATGTCCATTTGAGGTCGTTTGGACCAGTTTTCAGTATCTGTGTGACCCCGTCTTGAAAAACATGTTTTGCCCTCAATTGACTAATTTGAGCATTCTGAGTCTAAATATATCAGTTTCGAGCTGAGAAAAGGTCGTCTTGACCCCTTTCCTGATATTGTGTATCTCTCAAACAAAATTACACGTTTTGTGCTCAAATGACTAAATTGAGCCTGCTGTCTGTAAATATATCAGTTTTATGTCAAATTAAGGTCGTCTTGGCCATTAACCTGACACTGCGTATCTACTATTTACTATTCATTATTTTCTGTTTAACTAACTAGTCTAAGCATTCTGACTCTGATTTGGTCAGTTTTTGGGTGGGAAGAGGTCATCTGGATCATTTTTCTCGATGCTGTACATCTATTAGGGTAATTATCGCTGTTGTGCTCAGATGACCAGTCCGAGCGTATTGATGACTTGCTCACCAGTTCTGTGTCAAGAAATGGTCATCTGGACTGGTTTCTTGATACTACGTGTCTTATATGCATATACACATAATAAGGTGGATCGATTTCATTGTCGATTACCCCTTTCACTACATGAATAGTAATTAAACGTTACTGTATCTATTTAATTCATTCAACTGGAAAATATACTGTATTTATTAACTTAATTACTCATTACATAGTAATTAGGTTTCATGAATCATGAGAGTCATTACAGTGGCTCTCTGCTCAATACACGGCCTTCAACACGGGCTCTTACAAAGGCGTGTATCATGCAACACGAGCGCGTGTACTCCCAACACGGGCTTGTACCAGTTGAGATTGCTCAACACGCCTAGTCCCTAGAGCATAGCCTTTCACACGTTTCACCATCCGAGCGGTACACGATTACTTACACGGCCGTGTACCTGACTGTGTTACACTTACACGGCCACTTACCCCTACACGGTCTCTCACATGTACACAGTCCGAACGGTACACAGCCGTGTACCTGACCATGTTCTTCAAATGTGCACTAAAAGGTATCAAATTATTCTAAATTCATTCCTTAATAACTTATTACATGGTAAGTAGGTTTTATAAATATAGGGATCATTATAGTTTGGATCGACATTATTTATAGCTTTTTCATAAGTTACAGGGTCATCTTTATGCTCATGAGCCTTAGCTTAGTAAACTTCAGCATCATACATAAAGAAATTTGGCTTTATTAAAACCTTCCTACTACGTTGAAGCACCATAAACTGTTGATCCTTTGCTTATCTTTTAGTGGAACTAGGACTTGCGTCCAAGATGGATACCTATGGAGCAGTTTTATCACCGGATAGCTCTTCTAGCAATACTTTGCTTTAAGGCTTAAAGTTATTCATATAACATTCCTCCAGGAAAGTCACATGGGTTGAAACAATATTTTTTTATTCCTTTGAGTTATAGAATAGACCTCCTTTAGTCCCCTTAAGATACCGTATAAGCAAGCACAATTCTGACCTCAGTTCCAATTTCTTTGCATCCCCATCTAGTACATATGCCGGGCAGCCCCATATTCTCATATGTTTAAGAAAAGGCTTCTTGTCCTTCCACAATTTGAACAGAGTTCTAGGACTAGATTGGTTGGAACATGGTTTAAAATATAACATGCCGTTTACAATACATATCCTCAAAATGATATTGGTAGCTTTTAATAATTCATTATGGATTGTACCATATCTAATAAAGTCCTATTTCTCCTTTCGACTATTCCATTCTATTGTGGAGTATTAGGTGCAGTTAATTGGGATAAAATCCCATTCTTTACAAAATGTCTTAGAAAATCGTTAGAGAGGTATTCACCATCTCGATTAGATCGAAGTATCTTTATGAATTTACCTAATTGCCTTTTCACTTTTGCAAGATACTCTTTGAACTTGTCAAATGTTTCGCTCTTACGATGCTTTAGGTACACATATCCATACCTCGAGTAATCATCTATAAAAGAGACGTAATACTTACACCTTCTTGAACCTTGATGTTCATGGGGCCATATACGTCGGTGTGCATGATTTCTAAGAGTGTTTTGGCCCTAGTACCCTTAGCTCTAAAAGACTGCTCAGTCATCTTACCCTCAAGGCAAGATTTATATTGAGGAAGACATACCTCCTCTGGAGTATCATAAAGACCGTCTTTTATGAATCTTAGAATCCTATCATGATTAATATGAGCTAGTCTTAAATGCCAAAGGTATGCCTTGTTGGAGTGAGAAGTTTTAAGCCTTTTTTAGTTATAAATTAATTTGATGTCTAGCAGTGAGTACATCTTTGGTTCGATAAAATAAAGGTTTCCATCCATTCTCCTAGAATAGATAAAAGAACTATTTTTATGAATAACAATCGTTTCATTAAACTAGATTGAATAACAATCCTTAACTAAACAGTCTACTGATATAAGGTTCCTCTTAAAATTAGGAACATAAAAACAATCCTCTAATAAAATAAACCTAAAATTATCAAAATAAAGATGAATGTCTCCCATTGCTTCAACCACCACCAAGCTATCGTCTCCAGTCCATAACGAAAAGCTCCTACTATGTAGATTTTTTGTTTCCATGAACCCTTGCAAAAAAAACACAAACATGATTAGTGACACCCAAATCAATGACCTAGTTGTCTTTTGATTCTCCTGGCAAACAAGCTTCTAAGTACAGAAGTTATTTACCTTCCTTGGCCTTAGAGGCTAGGAATTTCCAGTAAACCTTCTTGAAGTGACTTACTTTCCTATAGTAGAAGTCTTTAGACTTTTTAGGGTCTTTAGGCTTTTTGTTGTTGTTGTTGTTCTTCCCATCAAAGATAGGAGGAGTAGAAGAATTAGAAGCTGCCTGCTTCTTCTTTGGTTTCTTCTTGTTCTTAGAGGGCCTAGAAGATTTCACCAAGTTGATCTCTCCCTTTAATTGGACCAGATTCCCATCATTAATCATTGTGATGCCCCCGATTCTGATCACCCGCAATTGTCATGAACCAGCACTATTGCTGAACAATACAGCTCGTGTGCCAAATTTGGGTCATCAGTTTAAAACTCTTTTTCTTAAACTTTCATATTTCAAGGTCCGAAAATTTCACCCATAATTTTTTTTCTTTTTTAATACATACATTTTCGAAAAGAAAGTTAAGTATGAAAGCCATGTAAAATATAATACTAATTTTCAATTGTCTTTTGGAGAATAACAAAATGCATAATATATAAAATATTTATACTGCATTTTATTTTTTTTCACAAACTCTTCAATTCGCTAACTTAAAAAGCTCAGCGGAAGTCTTTTGGTAGGACCAAATCCATGGTGAAATCCCTATCCCTAGACACGCGCATATCCTACCGCCATCCATATATCTACTGGACAGGTTTCTTACCTGTAACATGAACAAACTGGTGAGCTAACAGGCTCAGTAAGTTCAAACATATTTAGTAAGAATCACACGGATTCAAAAACATTGAAAACTTAATCTCTTATGAATAGTACTATCTCTTATGAATAGTGACTTTGACCTTTGATCGATGAATAATAACTGTTACCATAATTGGTTACTATTCACATTACTTCGATGGGATACTATTCACACATCCTAATCGAAACCACTTGTGACGGCCCACCCCTCGTAGAGATCATACAATATTATTACAGTTGAGCTTTATCGCTAACTGCGATAGATTGTACTCTCATGGGTCGCCGGCTTATCTCTCTCTCTTTTTAAATCATGACGTTTTTGGGAAATTTTTTTTTTCTCTTTAAACATCATGTAAATATTTCCCACTATTTACTTTGTTGGCAAGTACAAAGTAATTTACATATTACAGTACTTTCGTAAATATATAATATTACAAAAGACTGTTCCTTTTTTTTTTCCTTCCTTTTTTATCGCTCAGCGGAAAGACTCTGGCCAGACCATATCCCTCGCCCAGTTATCCCATTTGACACACGCTATCCCGTCCGCCATCCAGTCAAACAAGCTACTGAGCTGGTCGCTTACCTGCAACATAAGCAAAAATGGTGACCTACAGGCTCAGTAAGTTCAAACATGCAAGAAATAAAATTTCTATGAATAGTACTATTCATCATGAATAGTCTGTTGACCACTATTCATATGTGAATAGTAATTTTGACCACTATTCATTATGAATATTAAGTTTGACCACAACACAGTGTCACAACAGTACATCTACCACGATGTTAGTACCCTCACTAAACTGTCTTATGCTCAATTATGGCATAGTTTCAGTTTTAGGTAATTATCTTTGCTTATGTTCTGGTGTTGAGCTCAGGTTGGCAGTACCATTTAAGTGCGCATGACTGGGAGCGGTACATTAGTGCTGACCTCCACAGCCTTAATCTCATAGCCCCGAAGGCAAATTTGTACATGACTGGGAGCGGTACATCAGTGCTGACCTCCACAGCCTTAATCTCATAGCCCCGAAGGCAAAAGTACCTCCCTGTACGGAAGGCTGGTACGCCAGAAAGTGGTTTCATTACCGACTTTTTAACATTCTAACCCGGTGACTTCATATTGCCCCGTGGTTAGGAATGGTTCACATTTTAAATTTTAGGTGAGTGAATTTCATTAACCTCGCTATAGTGCCCGAAACACAATTAACAATGTGTCCATTCTCAATAGTGCCCGTAGCACATTACGTCTCTCTCTCTACTCTATAATAGTGCCCGTAGCACATATGTACCTAACTTATAGTTAGTACATCAAAGTTAGCAACAATAATGCTATATGTTGTAGACAGGTAAATGTCTGAACTTACCTTATCGGTCTCTTCCCTTTTTCTCTCTCGGATCTTTGATCGCCTTCCTTGTAGGTCGATTTTTGGATCCTATAGACAAAACCTTGTCTGTTAATTTCATTTCCATTTATAGCTTTTATTTTTCATTTAAAAGCTTAAATAAAACCTATTTATAACTTTTTAGGTTTTATTTATCATTTTCCCCATTTTCCTCAACTTTTGTAAAATTACGATTTTTCCCCTGTATTTTGGTAAAATTACGATTTTACCCCTATATTTTGGCAAAATTACAATTTTACCCCTGACAGAATTTTCTCGATCCAGACTGCATTTTTGGCTCTCAGGAACTTTTCTGACTCTTTTCTAATCATTACCGGGTTCATTTCTATTTTATTTCCACTTTTCACTTTCCCGACCCTCGGGAAGCACTATTCCGATCCTTACGTCGGTTTAGTGATTTTTTATGGTTTCGGAGCCTCAAATGGACGTTTCACTAGTATTTAAAACGTTCATCGAGACATTCCCGATCTAGGTCTCTGAGGCTCAGATTTTCCGTTCCCGACTCGGACCTTTATTTCGTTTCCAAAAACGCCTCCCCCTCGGGGTCGGTTTTTTTTTAGTTTCACTCGCGTTTTATATTTTTAAGGGGATGGGTTACTATTCATGAACCACCCCTTAGGTTTCCCTTATTCAATTTTCCGTTAGGGACTCGGGTTTCCGACCAGACCCTAAACTTTTTATTTTTATTTCCATTTTACCCCAAATGCTATTTTCGAAATTTCGATAGCATTTCGGCGTAATTTTAAGGATTCCGGCGTTAGGTACGCCTCGAACCATATGTACCTGCCACGTACTATACCACAAGCCTATTTTATGTAAAAGTTTTCCAAACTTTTACATAAAAGCTCACAAGATTCCAATTTGCATTTTAACCCACATTACACCAAAAACTTTTCATTTTTACCCTTAGTTTTTGGCCACGGTTTTGACAATCAAACCGAACCAAAACTTCCCAAATTTTCAACCACATTTTAGGCTATTAAAATGTCATTTTCTTAATACATTTTCAAGCCCATTTCAATACATTTTTCAACAATTTCCCTAGGGTTTTTACCATATATAACCCACGGCCTCATTAAGGGAAACTTATCCCAAATTTTTCTTTTCTTGCTTTCATTCACAATGTCATCGTTTACATTATAAAATGCATGATTTTAAATTAACCAAACATCAAGTAAACCATGAAAAATTTTCTTCCAAACCCTTGTTACCCCACGGCCACATTAGGGTAGTTCACACCAAAATATTTTTCCAAGCTTTTCATAATGCAAACCATGCTTTATTCTTAACAAAATTTAGATTGAAAGCATGTTAATACATAAACACAACAAATTCTTCATTGATTACTCAAGGTAACCCACGGTTTTACCCTTGGAAAACCAACAAAATTTTGCTTTTTCTTTAAACCAATTACATGGTTTTCTTCCTAATTACACCCTTAACAAAACCCAAACACCAAATCAATGAAAACAACCAAAATTTTTCCATCTTTTTTTTCACTATTCATCACACGGTTTTATTGAAAAAAAACCAAGAAAAGGTTTAATCCAAGGGGAGTTACCTTGTTCACTTGCTTCCTTTGTCTTCAAGGAATGCTTTGACACCAATTTTGTGAAAGAAATTTGAAGAAATCACTTGTCTCTCTCTTGGTTCCTCACGGCTCCACCAAGGAAAATGACTTAGAATTTTTTGTTCTTTGGTTTTTGCTTCAAAATATGTCTCGGCCTTTTGTTCCCAAAAGTGGCCGACTTATGCATGAAACAAGCCAATTAATTTGGCTACCAACCAATCACATTTCACCACCTTTCAACACTAATTCTTTCCATCATTTTCAAAAATTTAAAATGGTGAATTTTGGCCAAATCTTGGCCTTTAGATCAAAAAGCAAATGAATCATGGCCATTAATGCTACCAACCACCATTTTCTTCCCATTTATTAAAGGGATTTATGATGTCATAAATGCTAAAGCAAAGTTGACTTTGACTTTCACTATTCATATTAATTCGACTACTTTTTGACCGATACCGGTTCGAGCCGAAATTTTCCTGAAATCGTCCCGGCGTGTTCCTGAGGTCTCCTGTGCAGTCGTATCAATTTAAACTGCTTCTGTTTGATCAAAATTAATCCCGGAAGTTTTCCGTCTTTTATTGTCCAGGTTAGGGTTTTCAATGCCGTTTTTGGCACCGTTTCACCCGTTTCAACTCAGTGAATTTTTCCAATACTGAATTCTTACTCGTCAGTATTGTTAGAACATTTTCATATATTCTAAACAATATAAATACATTTATTTCACTCTTTAAATAGTAAAAATTGTTGTATACATACATTTGTACATTTTCATCCGAGAATTGCCTGAATTTCCCGGTTGTCACACCACTATACTTGGTATATTCTTCGGTTATGCTTAATTATGGTTTTCATCATATTATTAATGGTTCATTCTCTATTTACTTTCTAGTATAGAGCTCCTTTTATGGCAATACCGTTGTTAATCTTGCGCGCTGACTGGGAGGGCCTAGGGAGCGACCCTAGAGCTTCAGCCTCCACAGCCTTTATATCCCCATAAGACCTGAGAGACCTCCATCAATATGTTGGAGGGACGATACGCCTTAATGGTTTTTGTTACCATCTTTCAATTATAGTTTTGACCAAGTGACATTAATCGTCACCTCAAGGTCACTATCCTCCATCACCCGTAGGCCTTACTTATACTATTTTCTCATTATATGGGATATGCTATACTAACTAATCCCCAAATGTCCTTAGGACTTTATAACTACTGGACATCTAGTACATAATAAAAGAACTCAGTATTTCATATTGTAGACATGAAAATGCTTGAACTTACCAATACTATGCTAATGTCCACTTCCAGAATTCCTTCGCAGTTCTATCTCTAATTTGACTTCCTACAGACATACTATTGTTTGTTAATATTCTCTATTAATTTAGCACTTAAAATATATTTACTTTGTGATAAATTTTACACAACATTTTAATTCATTAAATGGTACACGGTCTGCAACACGCTCGTGTCCCTAACCGTGTACCTCTCGATTTTATTTTACACGACCGTGTTTCACTGTACACGCTCGTGTACTATTTAAACTTTAGATTTTTAACCTCAAAATTTCCATTTTGGATCTTAGAATTTTATTTAAGTTATTCTAGGTCCTTTACGGACCTTTCCGAGCTTTTAGGAAATTTATGGTCAAAATGACCATTTTGCCCCTATCGGGTCTCGGGACCGTAATTATTCTATTCTATCGTATTTCTCAAATTTTCTGAGCCCAATTATCTTAAAATAACATTCCCTAGGCTTCTGTATCATTTTACAGCTTTATGGTGCTAAAAATCCTAATTGTTCATTTTCCGACCCTTAATTACTATTCATCCATCACCTAGGGTCGTTTCTCGTTTTTCGATCGTTTCGGAGCCTCAAATGGCCCTTTCACTACTCTTGAAACACTTTTCATCCCATCCCCAACCCTCAGTCCTTGAGAGGCTGGGGCTTCCTATCCCGACCTAATATTTTTCCTCGTTTCCCAAAATACCCCTAACATGATATTTTTTTTTCTTGTTTTAGGCATTTTAGACATTAAAGGTCAATTTACTATTCCTTTTGGGTTGGTTTTCCATTTTCAATCCTAATCCACCGAGGGGTCCCAGTTGCCTTCCCCAGTCTAATATTTCTACCCCTTGTTCCCCGAAATGCCCTTACGCCGTTTTAAAAATTTCGGTAGCATTTCCGCTTATATTTTAAGGTTTCCCTGGCGTTAGGTACGCCTCAGAACCTTTGTACCTGCCACGTACTATACTAGAGGCCTATTTTATATAAAGTTTCCAAACTTTGTACAAAAATTTTCCACATAAATCAATATTCAAAAATCCATACACAATCAACAATATTTTCCAAACTAACCTTGGTTTTATATGTTAATCATCACCAAATAGTTTTCATCACAACATTTCAAAAAAACACATATCAGTCTTAGGTTTTCTAATGTATAAAACAACATCAAAACCTAACAAACTTTTCATTCTAACCCTAGCATTAGCCACGGATTTTCATACAAATCACATAGAAAATTTTGTTTTCTTTACAAGGGTTTTTATCAATATTTTTCAACACTAAAAATTTCCATTTCCTAGTGTTCATTACCCACGGTTTTAGCATGAAAATTTACATCAATTTTTTTTCTTGTTTCCTTATTCCAATTCATGCTTAATTCAACATGAAATCAAATGGTTCTAAACACCAAATCAAATCAACAATTTCCACTTTACTTTTCACACCAACTATGCCACGGTTTTTTTCAATGGAAACATGCAAAATTTTTGTTTGTTTCTAAACCCTAAATCATGCTTTAAATTCTACAACATCAAACAAATCATATCATCAACAAACAATAATTTTTTTTCATTGTTTTTCCACTCTTCAACCCATGGATTTTCTAAAGAAAATCAAGGAAAAATGCATCAATTTTGAAGCTTACCGTAACTAGTTGATGGCTTGATGCTAGAAATGAAATGGAAGCTTATTTTGGTGTGAAATTTAAACAAAATTTTGGCTTAATGGGGGGAGAAAGGCCACGGCTTTTGGGCTGAAAAAGAGCAAGAGTTTGGCTTAGTTTTTCTATTTTTTTCTTATGAATTTGGATGCCTATTTATAGGCAAAACTCAAGGACAATTTAGCAATTCTTTTTCAACAATTTACTAATTGTCCAAGGACTAAAGTGCAAGACTTTTGGGCGAAAAACCTAGTTTTTTCTTGTAGGAAATAAATCAGTAAAAACATATCAGAGTGGTGCAGCGGAACAATAAAAATTTTTCAAGATCATTAAATATCTCATGATGCCATATACAATAAACCAACAATAATTTAAACTCATACCTCAAGGATACCATTCTGTAGGAGGAGAATGACCGGATATTCTCTAATTCCTGAATGGCTGAGTGTGTGGGCACTCTAAACCTCGATTGGTATGCTAACACTGCTAGTCTTCTTCTGACCACCTAGATCTCTAAAGAACTTATTGTCACGGTGAGTTGTGCAACAATAAGCCTGCTCACCTGAGAGTCTGTGGTCTGAGAAAACTGGAGTGGCAGGACCTCTATTTCTAGACTTGCATGAGGTGATCCTTTGAATTCGAATTGGATTAGGAGAAGATTTTCCCCCTTATCCACACACAAAATACGAAATTAACAAGGCCAAAAAACACCAAAACATTTCGGCCACATTCCAGATTTTGTGTTCAAAATTCAAACAGGATTTTAACTAGAATTTTATCTCCTCATTCCCACAATAAACTGATTCCCCTTTGTGCCAAAAACATGACTAGATTTGGTCATTAAAGTGTGAGGAGAATCAAAATCCAAATAAGATTTTCTAGCTTGAATTTTATCTCAACCTTATCCATAAAAACCAAAAATCCTCATGAGATCTTTCTCAAAAATTTCAGCCATTCTCTAGGGAGGAGAGAATCCAAATTCAATAGGGATTGAAACTTGAATTTTTCCCAGAGCCTTATCCACAAAAAATCTGAAAATTCCATGAGGATTTTCCTCAAAATTTTTGTGCACTTTTAGTTAGGATTGGGATTCAAAATTCAAGTAGGATTCAAACAAGATTTTCCTCTCCATATCCAACTCAAATTCGAATTCCATCCTTGTGGATTTACCACAAAATATTTGAATCCTACTTGTACTGTGATTCAAAATTTGAATTTGAAATTTCAAATTCAAATTTCAAATTCAAATTTCAAATTTCAAATTTTAAAATTCAAATTTCAAAATCCACAAAACAGTTGTATTTCAAATTCTTGTTCTCATGGATAATTTTCTTCAACTCCAATCCAATATCAAATAAAATCATGGTAACTTTATTTGGAGTTTAAATAATTGTGTACTCTATTATCCAAAACAAAATCTGAATTCAACCGGAGAGAATCTTGTCCACCATCCTAATCCTATGTCAACACCATCCATGCATAATCAACTAGCCAATAGCATACACAAATCAATTTGCCAAACGTTAAGGAATTATATGGAGCTATTAGAAGGACTAATTAGACATATATAATCGGACTCTCGTAAATCCATATGATCATCATTCTTTACCGAACAACTCAATCATACGATCACTAATTTCAGAGTCATACCATTACAAACCTGAAACTGAACTCCCAATTATATATCGTATTACGTAAGCCTGTGACAAGCTATCGTCCAATGACCTTGTCATGTATGCGGAACCCTCATATGATATCCATGATCAGCCTTAGGTCAAAATGTATTTAATCCTACTGATCAAGCTATCTTAAAGTTCCATTATACTTTCGAATAAGAAAATGATTATTCACCATATGTGAATAAGAAAATGATTATTCATGTAGACGACCCAAGGCCTTGTCCATTTTCACGTCCAGTATAATGCCTTTAAGAGGATACCCTTAACTCCTTATTAGAGCTATGATTCCGATATCTATAAACAAACCCTTCATTATATACAAGTCATGCACCCAACGAACCGGTCTATAAGCTTACTACCTCTGAGACGGTTTAGCCATTAGAACATCAAAGTACATAAGTCATATACATGAAGCTGTTCATCCACTCAGGATTAAGGTTACTGCACAATGAATGTTAAAAGCAGATTGATCCACTCATAGTGGACTACGTAGATCAATCACGCTTTAGTCCCGGTCTAATATGTCACCACCAAGCAACATATTTATGTCTCTACTTGGGAGTCTAAGCTCCAGACAGTCAAGACAAACCGTTCCCACCATGACTTTAGACAACATAATAGTCATCACATGAGTTAGATGCTCGGTCTAACCCCATAGACTACAGACCTTAGTTTAGACCACTTACTTTAGAACATCGTCTTCTCACATACGAAAGTCCATTGCATGCAACGTTCTAACAGTTTTAACACAAGCAGTCAGGGAGCCATATTTGCTTTCATTTACTTGAACATGTAAATAGAATGAGGACAAATAGTAATGTAATGAATAACCTCTATATATATAATTTTATTATCCAGTTCAAAATAAATACATCAAAATGTCTCTAATGCTTAAGGCATTTCCTAACAATCTCCCACTTGCCCTAAGCTAGTAGATGTGCCATGTTACGCATCCCCATCGCCTCTACATGCCTCTCAAAGTTTGTAGCCACTAAAGTATTAGTAAAGGGATCGGCAATGTTGTCCACGGACGCAATCTTACATACATCTACTTGTCCTGTCTCCACGTGCCCTCTAATGTCGACTTCCTCGAATCCTTGCAAGTCTAGAAGACTCAGTCCGTGTACCCTACGGGTATTAGGTCTCCTCCAGAATACACCAACATATAATCCCTCGTTCTCTTAAGATACTTAAATATATGGCTTACTGTTTACCAGTGCTTGGTTCCAGGATTTGCTTGATATTGACTCACCATACTTACTGCAAAACATATGTCCGGGTGAGTGCAAAGCATAGTGTACATAAGGCTACCCACAGCAGATGCATAAGGGACCTTACTCACATGCTCTCTTTCTACCGATGTCTTGGGACAGTCATCCAATGAAAGAGTTAGACTGGCAATGGAAGGTTGTGAACCTTTCTTTGCCTCTTGCATCGCATATTTGTCAATTATTTTATCTATGTATGAAGCCTGGGATAACGCTATCATTTTGTTCATTCAATCTCTGAAGCGACGAATGCCTAGAACATAATAAGCTTCTCCCAAGTCCTTCATGTCAAACTGTTGGTGTAGCCAAAGCTTGACTGATGATAAGTTCCCTACATCATTCCCAATGAGTAGTATATCATCGACATAGAGTACCAGAAAGACCACTTTTCCATCCTTAATACGTTTATAAACATAGGGTTCATCAACATTCTGCTTAAAACCAAATGTCTTGATTGCTTGATCAAATCTCTGGTTCCATGAGCGGGATGCTTCCTTTAATCCATAAATGGATCTAAGCAACTTGTAGACTTTCCTTTCTTGGCCTTTTGTCACGAACGCTTCGGGCTGTATCATGTAGATACTTTCCTCAAGATGGCCATTCAAGAATGCCATCTTGACATCCATTTGCCAGATCTCGTAATCGAGAGCCGTAGCAACAGACAAAAGAATATGAATAGACTTCAGCATAGCAACATGCAAAAAGGTTTCATCGTAATCGAATCCAGCCTTTTGCGTGTACCCCTTTGCAACCAGTCTAGCTTTGAAAGTTTCCACTCTCCCTTCATCATCCTTCTTTCTTTTGTAGACCCATTTGCATCGAATGGGTTTTATCCCATCCGGCAAATCTACAAGTTTCCAAATAGAGTTGGATTTCATAGAATCCATCTCATTGTTCATAGCCTGTTTCCAAGATTTAAAATCAACATCATTTATAGTTTCATCATAAGTGATCGGATCATCCTCATGCTCATGAGCCTCGGCTTAGTATACCTCATCATCATATATGAAGAAATTAGGCTTCTTCGAAACCCTCCCACTACGACGAGGCACCCTAAATTGTTCATCGTCTGCAGGTCTTTCACCAGAATTCAGACTTGCATCCAAGACCCAAACCTGTGGAGCAATTCTTTCACCCAATAACTCCTCTAGCACCACTTTGCTTCGAGGCTTAAAGTCATTCATGTGACTTTCCTCCAAGAATTTTGCATGGGTTAAAATAATGACTTTTGTTCCTTCGGGTTATAGAACAGACCTCCCTTAGTTCCCTTTGGATACCCTACAAACATGCACAATTCTGATCTTGGTTCCAACTTCTTCACATCCCCATCCAGTACATGCGCGGGGTAGCCCCATATTCTCATATGTCCAAGGGAGGGCTTCCTACTACGCCACAATTCATACGGAGTCCTGGGAATTGATTTGCTTGGAACCTGGTTCAGAATATAGCACGCCGCTAATAAAGCGTATCCCCAAAATGATAACGGCAGTATTGAATAACTCATCATGGACCATACCATATCCAACAAGGTCCTATTTCTTCTTTCGGCTACACTATTCTGCTGTAGAGTACCAGGTGTAGTCAATTGAGATAATATCCCATCTACAAGATGTCTTAGAAATTTGTCGGAGAGGTATTCACCACTTCGATCAGATCGAAGTGTCTTTATGAATTTATCCAATTGCTTTTCCACTTCCGCACGATACTCTTTGAACTTGTCAAAGGTTTCGCTCTTGCGGTGCATTAGATACACATATCCATACCTCGAGTAATCATCTATAAAGGAGACATAATACTCAAACCCTCCTCGTGTTGTGACGTTCATGGTGCCACATACGTCAGTGTGCACAATTTCTAAGAGCTCTTGTGCCCTAGTACCCTTAGCTCCAAAAGACCTCTTAGTCATCTTTCCTCTAGACAAGATTCACATTGAGGAAGACATACCTGCTCCAGAGATTCTAGAGGACCATCTTTCACCAACCTTTGAATCCTATCCTGATTAATATGACCAAGTCTTAAATGCCAAAGATATGCCTTGTTAGAGTGAGAAACTTTCAACCTTTTAGAGTTAAATTAATTCGGTGTCAAGCAGTTAGTACTTCTTTCATTTGATCAAATATAGGTTTCCATCCATCCATCCAGAATAGATAAAAGACTTATTTCTACGAATATCAACTCTTTTACTAAAAAAAACTAAATAAGAATCCTTTATTAAACAAGCTACTGATATAAGGTTCATCCTAAAATTAGGAACATAAAAACAGTCTTTCAATAATATAAACCTAAATTCATTAAAGTAAAGATAAACGTCTCCCACTACCTCAGCCACCACCAAGCTACTGTCTCCAGTCCGCAACGAGAGGCTCCCATCATGTAGACTTCTCATTTCCATGAACCCCTGCATAGAAATACAAACATGATTAGTGGCAACTGAATCAATTACCCAAGTATCTTTCGATTCTTCCACCAAACATGCTTCTAAGTAGTGAAGTTCCTTACCTTCCTTGCCGTTGGTGGCTAGAAATTCCCAGCAAGCCTTCTTGAAGTGACCTACCTTCCCACAGTGGAAGCACTTGGACTTTTTAGGGTCCTTGGGCTTCTTGTTGTTCTTCTTCTTTTTCCCATTCGAGATAGGAGGATTAGAAGAACTAGAAGCCGCTTGCTTCTGATTTGGCCTTTTCTTCTTCTGTGAGGGTTTGAAAGATTCTGCCAAATTGGCCTCTCCTTTAGGTTGGACCACATCCCCATCCCTGATCATCCGCTCATAAGCTTGGAGTTGCTTCATGAGCTCAGTTAGTCCTAACTCCCTTGTCGCCAGATTGCATGCGGCCTTAAACCCCGCAAAATCTTTAGACAGAGTTTTGAATACCATCTCATCTGGGTGTTGTAGTCCAACTCAACACCGTTCTCGATAGCCTCAGCAAAGAATCCCATTAGAGTGATCATATGGTCCTTTACCGGAATACTGGCCTTCTACTTGGAGTTCATAATGCTGGTAATAGCAGATTGTCGAGCCAACTTTTCTTGGCCTCCGAACATGTCTTCCAGATTTTTCATTATCTCCCCAGCAACTTGATAAGTCTCATACTACTTTTGTAAAACACTCGTCATGCTAGCCAGAATGTAGCACCGAGCTATCTCATTAGATTCTCTCCAACGAGTATAGGCAACTGGGACCTCCTCAAGCGGTGTGTCAGGTTTAGGCCCAGTTGGGCATGGTTCATCCAGTACGAACTTGTGTCTCTCACAGCTGAGAACTATCAATAGATTTCTTTTCTAGTGTTTATAATTATCACCATTCAGCTTATTTTCAGTAAGTATTGAAATTAGGGGTGTTGTTGACATTTTGAACTGAAATAAAATTATACTAGACATCATTACAAAGCCCAAGCAAATATACAGATAATTTAGCAAATAAAACATACAAGTATGTTCCTACATGAAACTTGAAAAACATGTAGCATTGCAATAGTAATTCTCAGCACCTATTTCCCAAAGCCACCGAGGGGTGGTCATGAGACAAATAGCCGGAACATGGACCCCGTCCAATTAATATATGTTACGTTAAATCTTTCAAGGTTAAGACATATATTAATAACCACTTATTTTGGCCACTAGTTTAGTTAACAGAACTTATAGGGAAGGTTAATAATTAAACAAGTCTTGAGTATATAACCATTGTTTACGTAGCTCGATCCACATCCTACCAAGCCACCGAGGGGTGGTCATGAATAGGATCGTACCCGAACACGTTTTCCACATAGGAGATCCAATCTAGTATACTGGCAGTGGTAAACATCTATCGAGGGGTGTGGTCAGGGCAGAACTGACACGAGGCATTACCATGCTTTCACATATAGACCAACAATGGAGGCTGTGGGCTTTGTTTGAAACCCTCTCCCACTCAATATTTTGAAAAACATGCAAGTTTTGACAGATACGTATGATCAATATAGTATGAGCAGCACTCACCTATCCTATATGATATGTTATCAAATATGCATATGAAACATCCATCAATACATATTTATACATCCATGACATATCACAGAAAAAATAATTGACAGATAAATAACCAAGCCATGGTTTCATCCTAGAACAAAGAAAATAAAGATTACAAAATTCCATCCAAAACATTCTTTAGGTCTTGAATTTTGTTCCGTCTTCTTGTATCCATCTTTATGTAGCCTCTCTATTGATTTCTCATCCCATGAATCATTTAAAATTTAAATCCCAAAAATTTAAATTTCAAATTCAAATTTTAAACAATTTTAAATATCATGTGCCATAATATGTAATTTCAAAAATTTTAAATTTTCAATTACATAAATTTAAACATGATTTAAAAATTAAATCTCAAATTTAAAAATAAAAATTTTTCGATTTTTGAACCATCGCCCCCACGGCCCCGGAGGCCGGCAGCCGCCGTGGGCAGCCCCCAGCCCTCGGGGGGTTGGCAGCCCATGTTAGGAAATGCCCTAAGCATTAGAGATATTTTGATGTATTTATTTTGAACTGGATAATAAAATTATATATATAGAGGTTATTCATTACATTGCTATCTGTCCTCATTTTATTTACACGTTAAAGTAAATGTAAGCAAATATGGCTCCCTGACTGCTTGTGTTAAACTATTAGAATATTGCATGCAATGGACTTTTGTATGTGAGAAGACAATGTTCTAAAGTAAGCAGTCTAAACTATGGTCTATAGTCTATGGGGTTAGACCGAACATCTAACTCATGTTAAGACTATTATGTTATCTAAAGCCTTGGACGGGATGGTTTGTCTTGGCTGTCTGGAGCTGGACTCCTAAGTAGAGACATAGATATGTTGCTTGGTGGTGACATATTAGACCGAGACTAAAGTGTGATTGATCTACAAAGTCCGCTTTGAGTGGATCAATCTGCTTTTGATGTTCATTATGCAGTAACCTTAATCCTGAGTAGACAGACAACTTCATGTATATGACTTGTATACTTTGATGTTCCAATGGCTAAAGCGTCTCAGAGGTAGTAAGTTTATAGACCGGTTCGTTGGGTGCATGACTTGTATACGATGAAGGGTTCATTTACAGATATCGGAATCATAGCTCTAATAAGGAGTTAAGGGTATCCTCTTAAATGTATTATATTGAATGTGAAAATGGACAAGGCCTTGGGTTGTCTGCTGGGCGGATGACTTCTTATTCACACATGGTGAATAATCATTTTCTTTATTCAGTAGTATAATGGAACTTTAAGATAGCCTGGTTAGTAGGATTAAATGGACTTTGGCCTAAGGCTGATCATGGATATCATATGAGGGTTCTGCATACATGACAAGGTCATTGGACGATAGCTTGTCATAGGCTTACGTAATACGGTATATAGTTGGAAGTTCAGTTTTAGGTTTATAGTGGTGTGACTCTGAAATTAGTGATCATATGATTGAGTTGTTCGGTAAAGAAGGATGATCATATGGATTTGCAGGAGCCCGATTATATATGTCCAATTGGTCCCTCTACTAGCTCCGCATAATTTCTTAACGTTTGGCAAAATTGATTTGTGTATGCTATTGGCTAGTTTATTATGCATGGATGGTGTTGACATAAGATTAGGATGGTCGACAGGATTCTCTCCGGTTGGATTCAGATTTTGTTTTGGATAATAGAGTACACAATTATTCGAACTCCAAATAAAGTTGCCATGATTTTATTTAAGATTGGATTAAAGTTGTAGAAAATTATCCATGAGAACAAGAATTTGAAATACAACTGTTTTGTGGATTTTGAAATTTGAATTTTGAAACTTGAATTTTGAATTTTGAATTTGAAATTCGAATTTGAAATTTGAATTTGAAATTTAAATTTGAAATTTGAAATTTGAAATTTAAAATTTGAATTTGAAATTTGAAATTCAAATTTTGAATCACAGTCCAAGTAGGATTCGAATTTCTTGTGGTAAATCCACAAGGAATGAAATTCGAATTTGAGTTGGATATGGAGAGGAAAATCTTGTTAGAATCCTACTTGAATTTTGAATCCAAATCCTAACAATAATAGACGAAAATTTTGCGGATTATCCTCATGGAATTTTTGGATTTTTTGTGGATAAGGTTCAGGGAAAAATTCAAGTTTCAATCCTAGTTGAATTTAGATTCTCTCCTCCCTGATTATGGCCGAAAATTTGAGGGAGATCTCCTAAGAGATTTTCGGTTATTTTGGATAAGGATGAGATAAGATTCAAGCTTGAAAATCCTAGTGGAATTTTGATTCTTCCTTATCCAAAAGTGGCCGAAATTTTTGTTAGGATTTTCCCCTTGGATTTTCGGATTTTTTGGTTGAAAAAGGGAGATAAGATTCATGTTAAAATCTTGTTTAGATTTGAATTGGATAATCCTAATGTTGGCAGAAATTTGTTGGGATTTTCCCTTGGATAATTTCGGATTTTATGTAGTGGATAAGGGAGAATATCTTCTCCTAATCCAATTCAAATTCAGAGAATCACCTCATGCAAGTCTATAAATAGAGGTCCTACCACTCTAGTTCTCTCAGATCACAGACTCTCAGGTGAGCAGGCTAATTGTTGCATAACTCATCATGACAATAAGTTCTTTAGAGATCTGAGTGGTCGAAAGAAGACTAGTAGTGCTAGCATACCGATTGAGGTTCAGAGTGCCCACTCACTCAGCCATTCAGGAATTGGAGAATAGTAGAGAAGGCTAGTTGGTTGAAGCCCTCCGGTCATTCTCCTCCTGCAAGATTGGCATCCTTGAGGTATGAGTTTAAATTGTTGTTGATTTATTGTATATGGCATCATGACATATTTAATGTTCTTGAAAAATTTTTATTGTTCTGCTGCGCCACTCTGAAACGTTTTTCTCGATTTAATTTTCTTTCAGCCCACGACTGCACCATGTGCAGCCCTGCTGGGCTGCAAGGCAAACCTGCAGCCGCAGGCTGCACACCCAGGTTGGGCGCAGCAACCCGCCAAGCTGCAGGCGGTGCCGGCAACCATGGGCTACACGCCTATGTGGCCGGCCCTTGGGTGGGCCGCGGCCACCCCTGGCTGCAGGCAAAGCCTACGGCCATGGGTGGTCATGACCTAGATAGGGACTGCCACAGCCCCGTCCTACCCGAGGGCAGGGGTTGCAGCCCCACTTAGGCCAATGGCCTATCCCAAGGGGTTGTGCCTCGATTTTCATGCCATATTCCAATTTACCCATTAGGATCTCCAAAAATTAATTTGAATCCTAATTAAATTGAAATTTTCCACGCAATCAAAATTTCAACCTTTAAATTAAATTTAACTCTTTGGGAAAAATAAATTACGGTCTTCAATCTTCAATCTCCTCCAAGAATAATTACATAAAATTTCCTAAACCGTTTCCGGTGTACAAAAAATTCTAACCATAATAATTCTAAGAGACAAAAATTAAAATCCATGGGAAAATTACAGTAATTATAAACTACTCCCATGGTTACATAAAAATTCCTAGATACAATTTTCTAAATTCTAAGAAACCATAACCGGCATAAACAAGCATGCTTATAATAATTTAAAAAATTAAAATAACCACATACTACATACATAATCAATGATAACAACATAAAGGAATCCTAGAATGCCACACTCTAAATATCAAATCCATACATAAATAAAAAGACTAATTAATTGTCTAATTTATGTACATGGCATAGTCATGAGATGACTCTGATACCAATTGTAGGAAACAAATCGGTAAAAACGTATCACAGTGGCGCAACGGAACAATAAAAATTTTTCAAGATCGTTAAATATCACATGATGCCATATACAATAAACCAACAACAATTTAAACTCATACCTCAAGGACGCCAATCTATAGGAGGAGAATGACTGGAGGGCTTCAACCAACTAGCCTTCTCTACTATTCTCCAATTCTCGAATGGCCGAGTGTATGGGCACTCTGAACCTCGATCAATATGCTAGCACTGCTGTTTTCTTCCGACCACCCAGATCTCTAAAGAACTTATTGTCACGGTGAGTTGTGCAACAATAAGCCTGCTCACCAGAGAGTCTGTGGTCTGAGAGAACTGGAGTGGTAGGACCTCTATTTATAGACTTACATGAGGTGATCCTCTGAATTCAAATTAGATTAGGAGAAGATTTTCTCCCTTATCCATACACAAAATCTGAAATTAACAAGGCCAAAAAACACCAAAATATTTCTGCCACATTCAAGATTTTGTGTTCAAAATTCAAACAAGATTTTGACTAGAATTTATCTCCTCATTCCCACAAAAAACTGATTCCCCTTTGTGCCAAAAAGATGACTAGATTCGGTCATTAAAGTGTGAGGAGAATCAAAATCCAAATAGGATTTTTTAGCTTGAATTTATCTCAACCTTATCCATAAAAACCGAAAATCCACATGAGATCTTTCTCAAAAATTTCGGCCATTCTTTAGGGAGGAGAGAATCCAAATTCAACTGGGATTGAAACTTGAATTTTTCCCTGAACCTTATCCACAAAAAATCTGAAAATTCCATAAGGATTTTCCTCAAAATTTTCGTGCACTTTTAGTTAGGATTAAGATTCAAAATTCAAGTAGGATTCAAACAAGATTTTCCTCTCCATATCCAACTCAAATTCGAATTTCATCCCTGTGGATTTACCACAATAAATTCGAATCCTACTTGTATTGTGATTCAAAATTTGAATTTCAAATTTCAAATTCAAATTTCAAATTCAAATTTCAAATTCAAATTTCAAATTTAAATTTCAAATTCAAATTTCAAATTTCAAATTTCAAAATTCAAATTTCAAAATCCACAAAACAGTTGTATTTTAAATTCTTGTTCTCATGAATAATTTTCTACAACTCCAATCCAATATCAAGTAAAATCATGGCAACTTTATTTGGAGTTCTAATAATTGTGTACTCTATTATCCAAAACAAAATCTGAATTCAACTGAAGAGAATCTTGTCCACCATCCTAATCCTATGTTAACACCATCCATGCATAATCAACTAGCCAATAGCATAAACAAATCAATTTGCCAAACGTTAAGGAATTATGTGGAGTTAGTAGAGGGACTAATTGGACATATATAATCGGGTTCCCATGATTCCATATGATCATCATTCTATACCAAACAACTTAATCATATGATCACTAATTTAAGAGTCACACCATTATAAACCTGAAACTAAACTTCCAATTATATACTGTATTACGTAAGCCTGTGACAAGCTGCTATCCAATGACTTTGTCATATATGCAGAACCCTCATATGATATCCATGATCAGCCTTAGGCCAAAGTCCGTTTAATCCTACTGATCAGGCTATCTTAAAGTTCCATTATACTACCGAATAAAGAAAATGATTATTCACCATATGTGAATAAGAAGTCATCCGCCCAGCAGACGACGCAAGGCCTTGTCTATATTCACATCCAGTATAATGCCTTTAAGAGGATACCCTTAACTCCTTATTAGAGTTATGATTCCGATATCTGTAAACAAACCCTTCATCATATACAAGTCATGCACCCAACGAATCGGTCTATAAGCTTACTACCTCTGAGACGCTTTAGCCATTGGAACATCAAAGTACACAAGTCATATACATGAAGCTGTTCATCCATTCAAGATTAAGGTTACTGCACAATGAACATCAAAAGCAGATCGATCCATTCAAAGCGGACTATGTAGATCAACCACGCTTCAATCTCGGTCTAATATGTCACCACCAAGCAACATATCTATGTCTCTACTTAGAAGTCTATGCTCCAGACAGTCAAGACAAACCGTCCCCACCATGGCTTTAGACAACATAATAGTCTTAACATGAGTTAGATGCTCGGTCTAACCCCATAGACTATAGACCTTAGTTTAAACTGCTTAATTTAGAACATTATTTTCTCGCATACAAAAGTCCATTACATGCAACATTCTAACAGTTTTAACACAAGCAGTCAGTGAGCCATATTTGCTTACATTTACTTGAACATATAAGTAGAATGAGGACAAATAACAATGTAATGAATAACCTCTATATATATATAATTTTATTATCCAGTTCAAAATAAATACATCAAAATATCTCTAATACTTAGGGCATTTCCTAACATTTCTTTCTCCCTTTACACATGGCCGAATGGCCTTTAAAAAAATTCTAATAAAATTTTTTTTATCATTTTGGCAAGATCTTAGCCATTGATCAAAAAGTGATCAAATCCTAACCATACACCTTTTATCTTACTTTCCAAACCAAAAATAAAAATAGATTTATGACAGCAGCATGATGATGTCATCCTACTATTTATATTAATTCACTAATTAATTCATGGTCAAATTTTGACCGAAAACCGAATCGAACGAAACTTTACCGAAATCACTGTTAGGAAATGCCCTAAGTATTAGAGACATTTTGATGTATTCATTTTGAACTGGATAATAAAATTATACTTAGAGGTTATTCATTACATTGCTATCTGTCCTCGTCTTATTTACATGTTAAAGTAAATGTAAGCAAATATGGCTCACTGACTGCTTGTGTTAAAACTGTTAGAACGTTGCATGCAATGGATTTTTGTATGCGAGAAGACAATGTTCTAAAGTTAGAAGTCTAAACTATGGTCTGTAGTCTATGGGGTTAGACCGAGCATCTAACTCATGTTAAGACTATTATGTTGTCTAAAGCCTTGGAGGGGACGGTCTGTCTTGACTGTCTGGAGCTGGACTCCCAAGTAGAGACATGGATATGTTGCTTGGTGGTGACATATTAGACCGGGACTAAAGCATGATTGATCTACGTAGTCCGCTATGAGTGGATCAATCTGCTTTTGACGTTCATTGTGCAATAACCTTAATCCTGAGTAAATGAACTACTTCATGTATATGACTTGTGTACTTTGATGTTCCAATGGCTAAAGCGTCTCAGAGGTAGTAAGCTTATAGACCGGTTCGTTGGGTGCATGACTTGTATACGATGAAGGGTTTGTTTGTAGATATCGGAATCATAGCTCTGAGGAGTTAAAGGTATCCTCTTAAAGGCATTATACTGAATGTGAAAATGGACAAGGCCTTGGGTCGTCTGCTGGGCGGATGACTTCTTATTCACATATGGTGAATAATCATTTTCTTGATTCGGTAGTATAATGGAACTTTAAGATAGCCTGATCAGTAGGATTAAACGGACTTTGACCTAAGGCTGATCATGGATATCATATGAGGGTTTTGCATATATGACAAGGTCATTGGATGGTAGCTAGTCACAGGCTTACGTAATACGGTATATAATTGGGAGTTCAGTTTCAGGTTTATAGTGGTGTGACTCTGAAATTAGTGATCATATGATTGAGTTGTTCGGTACAGAATGATGATCATATGGAATCACGGGAGCCCGATTATATATGTCCAATCAGTCCCTCTACTAGCTCCACATAATTCCTTAACGTTTGGCAAATTGATTTGTGTATGCTATTGGCTAGTTTATTATGCATGGATGGTGATGACACAGGATTAGGATGGTAGACAAGATTCTCTCCGGTTGGATTCAGACTTTGTTTTGGATAATAGAGTACACAATTATTCGAACTCCAAATAAAGTTGCCATGATTTTATTTGAGATTGGATTGGAGTTGTAGAAAATTATCCATGAGAACAAGAATATGAAACACAACCGTTTTGTGGAATTTGAAATTTGAATTTTGAAATTTGAAATTTGAATTTTGAAATTTGAAATTTGAATTTTGAATTTGAAATTTGAATTTGAAATTTGAATTTGAAAATTCGAATTTGAAATTTGAATTTGAAATTTAAATTTGAAATTTGAAATTTGAAATTTGAAATTTGAATTTGAAATTTGAATTTGAAATTTGAAATTCAAATTTTGAATCACAGTCCAAGTAGGATTCGAATTTGTTGTGGAAAATCCACAAGGTTTGAAATTCGAATTTGAGTTGGATTTGGAGAGGATAATCTTGTTAGAATCCTACTTGAATTTTGAATCCAAATCCCAACAAAAGTGGGCGAATTTTTTGAGGATAATCCTCAATGGAAAATTCGGTTTTTGTGGATAAGATTCAAGGGTAAATTCAAGCTTCAATCCTAGTTGAATTTGGATTCTCTCTACTCCCTAAAAGTGGCCGAAATTTTGGAGCCTAAATCCTAAGAAATTCGGTTATTTTTGGATAAGGTTGAGATGAGATTTAGCTTGAAAAATCCTAGTGGAATTTTGATTCTTCCTTATCCTAAAAGTGGCCGAAAATTTGGAGAAGATTTTCTCCTAAAGATTTCGGATTTTTTGGTTGAAAAAGGGAGATAAAATTCTAGTTAAAATCTTGTTTAGATTTGGATTGGATTTGTCCTAGGAAAACCGAATTTAATTGTGGAGATTCTCCCTTGGAAAATTCGGATTTTTTTGGTTTGGATAAGGGAGAAAATCTTTTCCTAGTCCAATTCGAATTCAGAGAATCACCTCATGCAGGTCTATAAATAGAGGTCCTGCCACTCCAGTTCTCTCAGACCACAGACTCTCAGGTGAGCAGGCTTATTGTTGCACAGCTCATCGTGACAATAAAGTTCTTTAGAGATCTGGGTGGTCGGAAGAAGACTAGCAGTGCTAGCATACCGATCGAGGTTCAGAGTGCCCACACACTCAGCCATTCGGGAATTGGAGAATAGTAGAGAAGGCTAGTTGGTTGAAGCCTCCGGTCATTCTCCTCCTGCATATTGGCGTCCTTGAGGTATGAGTTTTAATTGTTGTTGATTTATTGTATATGGCATCATGAGATATTTAACGATCTAAAAATTTTTATTGTTCCGCTACGCCACTCTGATACGTTTTTACCGGTTTATTTTCCTACAATTGGTATCAGAGACATCTCATGACTATGCCATGTACATAAATTAGACAATTACTTAGTCTTTTTATTTATGTATGGATTTGATATTTAGAGAGTGGCATTCTAGGGTTCCTTTATGTTGTTATCATGTATTATGTATAAAGTATGTGGTTATTTTAATTTTTTGAATTATTATAAGCATGCTTGTTTATACCGGTTATGGTTCTTTAGAATTTAGAAAAATTGTATCTAGGAATTTTTTATGTAACCATGGGAGCAGTTTATTAACACTGTAATTTTCCCATGGATATTAATTTTTGTCTCTTAGAATTTTTATGGATAGAATTTTGTACACCGGAAACGGTATAGGAATTTTTTATGTAATTATTCTTGGAGGAGATTGAAGATTGAAGACCGTAATTTATTTTTCCCAAAAGTTAAATTTAATTTAAAGGTTGAAATTTTGATTGTGTGGAAAATTTCAATTTAATTGGGATTCAAATTAATTTTTGGAGATCCTAAAAGATAAATTGGAATATGGCACGAAAATCGAGACACGACCCCTCGGGATAGGCCGACAAACCTTGGTGGGGCTGCAGCCCCTGCCCTCGGGCAGGATGGGGTTGCGGCAGCCCCTGTACAGGCCCACACCACCCACGGCCGCAGGCTCTGCCTGCAGCCAGGGGTGGCCGTGGCCTGCCCAAGGCTGGCCGCAGCCTGGGCGTGCAGCCTCTGGCTGCAGGCGCTGCCTGCAGCCTGCCGGCTGCTGCGCCCAGTCTGGGCGTGCAGCTTGGTGCTGCAGGCTTGGGCTGCAGCCCGGCAGGCTGCCAGCCCCTCCGGGGTTGGTGGCTGCCCACGGCGGCTGCCGCCTTCACGGGCGGCGGTGCGGCGGTCCAAAATTTGAAAATTTTGATTTTTAAATTTGAGATTTAATTTTAAATCATGTTTAAAAATATGTAATTAAAAATTTGAAATTTCATATTATTACACATGATGATTAAAATTGTTTAAAATTTGAATTAGAAATTTAAATTTGAAATTCGAATTTGGAGTTTGAATTTGAAATTTAAATTTTTAGAAATTTAAATTTTAAATAATTCTTGGGATGAGAAATAAATGGAGAGGCTACATAAAGATGGATACAAGAAGACGGAACAAAATTCAAGACCCAAAGAATGCTTTGGATGGAATTTTGTAATCTTTATTTTCTTTGTTCTAGGATGGAACCATAGCTTGGCTGGTCTGTCAATTTTTTTTTTTCTGTGATATGTCATGGATGTATAAATATGTATTGATGGATGTTTTATATGCATATTTGATAACATGTCATATAGGATAGGTGAGTGCCGCTCATACTATATTGATCATACATAATTTGTCAAAACTTGCACGTTTTTCAAAATATTGAGTGGGAGAGGGTTTCAAACAAAACCCACGGCCTCCATTGTTGATCCATATGTGAAAGCATGGTAACGCCTCGCGTCAGTTCTGACCTGACCACACCCCTCGGTAGGTGTTTACCGCCGCCGGTATACTAGATTGGATCTCCTATGTGGAAAACGTGTTCGGGTGCGATCCTATTCATGACCACCCCTCGGTGGCTTGGTAGGACGTGGATCGGGCTACGTAAACAATGGTTATACACTCAAGACTCGTTTAGTTATTAACCTTCCCTAGAAGCTCTGTTAACTAAACTGGTGGCCAAATAAGCGGTTATTAATATATGTCTTAACCTTGGAGGATTTAAGGTAACATATATTAATTGGACGGGGTCCATGTTCCGGCTATTTGTTCTCATGACCACCCCTCGGTGGCTTGGGGCAATAGGTGCTGAGAATTACCGTTGCAATGCTACATTTTTTTCAAGTTTCAGGTAGGAACATACTTGTATGTTTTATTTGCTAAATTATCTGCATATTTGCTTGGGCTTTGTAATGATGTCTAGTATAATTTTATTTCAGTTCAAAATGTCACCGACACCCCTCATTTCGATACTTACTGAAAATAAGTTGAATGGCGACAATTATAAAGATTGGAAAAGAAATCTATTAATAGTTCTCAGCTGCGAGAGACACAAGTTCATACTGGACGAACCATGCCCACCTGGGCCCAAACCTGACACACCACTTGAGGAGGTCCCGGTTGCCTATAATCGTTGGAGAGAATCCAATGAGATAGCTCGATGCTACATCCTTGCTAGCATGACGAGTGCTTTACAAAAGCAGCATGAGACTTATCAAGTTGCTGGGGAGATCATGGAAAATCTGGAGGACATGTTCGGAGGCCAAGAAAAATTGGCTCGACAGTCCGCTATCACCAGCATTATGAACTCTAAGCAAAAGGCGGGTGCTCCGGTGAAGGACCATATGATCACTCTAATGGGATTCTTCGCTGAGGCTGCCGAGAATGGTGCTGAGTTGGACTATAACACCCAGATCGAGATGGTGTTCAAGACTCTGTCTAAAGATTTTGTGGGGTTTAAGGCCGCATACAATCTGGCGACAAAGGAGTTAGGACTTACCGAGCTCATGAAGCAACTACAGGCTTATGAGCGGATGATCAGGGATGAGGATACGGTCCGACCTAAAGGAGAGGCCAATTTGGCGGAATCTTCCAATCCCTCACGGAAGAGGAAGAGGCCAAATAAGAAGCAAGTGGCTTCCAGTTCTTCTAATCCTCCTGTCTCAGACGGGAAGAAGAAGAAGAAGAACAAGAAGCCGAAGGACCCTAAAAAGTCCAAATGCTTCCACTGTGGGAAGGTAGGTCACTTCAAGAAGGCTTGCCGGGAATTCCTAGCCTCCAAGGGCAAGGAAGGTAAGGAACTTCATTACTTAGAAGCATGTTTGGTGGAAGAATCGAAAGACACATGGGTCATTGATTCGGGTGCCACTAATCATGTTTGTGTTTCTATGCAGGGGTTCGTGGAAACGAGAAGTCTACATGATAGGAGCCTCTCGTTGCGGACTGGAGATGGTAGCTTTGTGGTAGCTGAGGCAGTGGGAGACGTTCATCTTTATTTTGATCAATTTAGGTTTATTTTATTGAAAGACTGTTTTTATGTTCCTAATTTTAGGAGGAACCTTATATCGGTAGCTTGTTTAATAAAGGATTCTTATTCAGTTTCTTTTAGTAAAAGAGTTGATATTCGTAGAAATAAGTCTTTTATCTGTTCTGGATGGATGGATGGAAACCTATATTTGATCAGACCAAAGATGTACTCACTGCTTGACACTGAATTAATTGATAACTCTAAAAGGTTGAAAGTTTCTCACTCTAACAAGGCGTATCTTTGGCATTTAAGACTTGGTCATATTAATCAGGATAGGATTTAAAGATTGGTGAAAGACGGTCCTCTGGAATCTCTGGAGGAGGTACGACTTCCCCAATGTGAGTCTTGTCTAGAGGGTAAGATGACTAAGAGGTCTTTTGGAGCTAAGGGTACAAGGGCACAGGAGCTCTTAGAAATTGTGCACACTGACGTATGTGGCCCCATGAACGTCACAGCACGAGGAGGGTTCGAGTACTATGTCTCTTTCATAGATGATTACTCGAGGTATGGATATGTGTATCTGATGCACCGCAAGAGCGAAACCTTTGACAAGTTCAAAGAGTATCGTGCGGAAGTGGAAAAGCAATTGGATAAATCCATAAAGACACTTCGATCTGATCGAGGTGGCGAATACCTCTCCGATGAATTTCTAGGACATCTTGTAGAGAATGGGATATTATCCCAATTGACTGCACCTGGTACTCCACAACAGAATGGTGTAGCCGAAAGGAGAAACAGGACCTTATTGGATATGGTACGGTCCATGATGAGTTACTCAACGCTGCCATTATCATTTTGGGGACATGCTTTACAAACGGCGTGCTATATTCTGAACCAGGTTCCGAGCAAATCAATTCCTAGAACTCCGTATGAATTGTGGCGTGGCAGGAAGCCCTCCCTTGGACATATGAGAATATGGGGCTGCCCGGCACATGTACTGGATGGGGATGCGAAGAAGTTGGAACCAAGATCAGAATTGTGCATGTTTGTAGGGTATCCAAAGGGAACTAAAGGAGGTCTGTTCTATAACCCGAAGGAACAAAAGGTCATTGTCTCAACCCATGCGACATTCTTGGAGGAAAGTCACATGAATGACTTTAAGCCTCGAAGCAAAGTGGTGCTAGAGGAGTTATCGGGTGAAAGAACTGCTCCACAGATTTCGGTCTTGGACGGAAGTCCGAGTTCCAGTGAAAGACCTGCAGACGATCAACAATTTAGGGTGCCTCGTCGTAGTGGGAGGGTTTCTAAGAAACCTAATTTCTTTATGTATGATGCTGAGGTATACCAGGCCGAGGCTCATGAGCATGAGGAAGATCCGGTCACATATGATGAAGCTATAAAGGATGTTGATTCTAGATCTTGGAAACAGGCTATGAACAATGAGATGGATTCTATGAAATCCAACTCTGTTTGGGAACTTGTAGATTTGCCGGATGGGATAAAACCCATTGGATGCAAATGGGTCTACAAAAGAAAGAAGGATGCGGAAGGGAGAGTGGAAACTTTCAAAGCTAGACTGGTTGCAAAGGGATACACGCAAAAGGCTGGAATCGATTACGAGGAAACCTTTTCGCCTGTTGCTATGCTGAAGTCTATCCGTATTCTTCTGTCCATTGCTGCGGCTCTCGATTACGAGATCTGGCAAATGGATGTCAAGACGGCATTCTTGAATGGCCATCTTGAAGAGTGTATCTATATGATACAGCCCGAAAGGTTCGTAGCAAAAGGCCAAGATAAGAAAGTCTGCAAGTTGCTTAGATCCATTTATAGATTAAAGCAGGCATCCCGCTCATGGAACCAGAGGTTTGATCAAGCGATTAAGACATTTTGTTTTGAGCAGAACGTTGATGAACCTTGTGTTTATAAACGTATTAAGGATGGAAAAGTGGTCTTTCTGATACTCTATGTCGATGATATACTACTCATTGGGAATGATGTAGGGAATTTATCATCGGTCAAGCTTTGGTTACACCAACAGTTTGACATGAAGGACTTGGGAGAAGCTAATTATATTCTAGGCATTCGTCTCTTCAGAGATCGAAAGAACAAAATGATAGCATTATCCCAAGCTTCATACATAGATAAAATAATTGACAAATATGCAATGCTAGAGGCAAAGAAAGGCTCACAACCTTCTATTGCCGGTTTAACTCTTTCATTGGATGACTGTCCTAAGACATCGGAAGAAAGAGAGCGTATGAGTAAGGTCCCTTATGCATCCACTGTGGGTAGCCTTATGTACGCTATGCTTTGCACTCGCCCGGACATATGTTTTGCAGTAGGTATGGTGAGTCGATATCAAGCGAATCCTGGAACCAAGCACTGGCAAGCAGTAAAGCATATACTCAAGTATCTTAAGAGAACGAGGGATTATATGCTAGTGTATTCTGGAGGGGACCTAACACCTGTAGGATACACGGACTCAGACTTCCAGACTTGTAAGGATTCGAGGAAATCGACATCTGGATCAGTGTTTTTACTCGGAGGAGGCGCCATTGTGTGGAGGAGCGTGAAGCAGGGCTGCACAGCTGACTCTACTATGGAGGCTGAGTATGTGGCTGCGGCTGAGGCATCTAAAGAAGCGGTTTGGCTCCGCAAGTTCTTTAGAGACCTTGAGGTCATTCCGGGTGTTGACAAGCCTATCACACTTTACTGTGATAATACAGGGGCTATTGCCAACACAAGGGAATCTCGGCACCACAAGAGGACCAAGCACATCGATCGGAGGTATCACATTATTAGAGGGCATGTGGAGACAGGACAAGTGGATGTTTGTAAGATCGCGTCCGAGGACAACATCGCTGATCCCTTTACTAAGACTTTGGTAGCTAGAAGCTTTGAGAGGCATGTAGAGGCGATGGGGATGCGTAACATGGCACATATGCTGGCTTAGGGCAAGTGGGAGATTGTTAGGAAATGCCCTAAGTATTAGAGACATTTTGATGTATTCATTTTGAACTGGATAATAAAATTATACTTAGAGGTTATTCATTACATTGCTATCTGTCCTCGTCTTATTTACATGTTAAAGTAAATGTAAGCAAATATGGCTCACTGACTGCTTGTGTTAAAACTGTTAGAACGTTGCATGCAATGGATTTTTGTATGCGAGAAGACAATGTTCTAAAGTTAGCAGTCTAAACTATGGTCTGTAGTCTATGGGGTTAGACCGAGCATCTAACTCATGTTAAGACTATTATGTTATCTAAAGCCTTGGAGGGGACGGTCTGTCTTGACTGTCTGGAGCTGGACTCCCAAGTAGAGACATGGATATGTTGCTTGGTGGTGACATATTAGACCGGGACTAAAGCATGATTGATCTACGTAGTCCGCTATGAGTGGATCAATCTGCTTTTGACGTTCATTGTGCAATAACCTTAATCCTGAGTAAATGAACTACTTCATGTATATGACTTGTGTACTTTGATGTTCCAATGGCTAAAGCGTCTCAGAGGTAGTAAGCTTATAGACCGGTTTGTTGGGTGCATGACTTGTATACGATGAAGGGTTTGTTTGTAGATATCGGAATCATAGCTCTGAGGAGTTAAAGGTATCCTCTTAAAGGCATTATACTGAATGTGAAAATGGACAAGGCCTTGGGTCGTCTGCTGGGCAGATGACTTCTTATTCACATATGGTGAATAATCATTTTCTTGATTCGGTAGTATAATGGAACTTTAAGATAGCCTGATCAGTAGGATTAAACGGACTTTGACCTAAGGCTGATCATGGATATCATATGAGGGTTTTGCATATATGACAAGGTCATTGGATGGTAGCTAGTCACAGGCTTACGTAATACGGTATATAATTGGGAGTTCAGTTTCAGGTTTATAGTGGTGTGACTCTGAAATTAGTGATCATATGATTGAGTTGTTCGGTACAGAATGATGATCATATGGAATCACGGGAGCCCGATTATATATGTCCAATCAGTCCCTCTACTAGCTCCACATAATTCCTTAACGTTTGGCAAATTGATTTGTGTATGCTATTGGCTAGTTTATTATGCATGGATGGTGATGACACAGGATTAGGATGGTAGACAAGATTCTCTCCGGTTGGATTCAGACTTTGTTTTGGATAATAGAGTACATAATTATTCGAACTCCAAATAAAGTTGCCATGATTTTATTTGAGATTGGATTGGAGTTGTAGAAAATTATCCATGAGAACAAGAATATGAAACACAACCGTTTTGTGGAATTTGAAATTTGAATTTTGAAATTTGAAATTTGAATTTTGAAATTTGAAATTTGAATTTTGAATTTGAAATTTGAATTTGAAATTTGAATTTGAAAATTCGAATTTGAAATTTGAATTTGAAATTTAAATTTGAAATTTGAAATTTGAAATTTGAAATTTGAATTTGAAATTTGAATTTGAAATTTGAAATTCAAATTTTGAATCACAGTCCAAGTAGGATTCGAATTTGTTGTGGAAAATCCACAAGGTTTGAAATTCGAATTTGAGTTGGATTTGGAGAGGATAATCTTGTTAGAATCCTGCTTGAATTTTGAATCCAAATCCCAACAAAAGTGGGCGAATTTTTTGAGGATAATCCTCAATGGAAAATTCGGTTTTTGTGGATAAGATTCAAGGGTAAATTCAAGCTTCAATCCTAGTTGAATTTGGATTCTCTCTACTCCCTAAAAGTGGCCGAAATTTTGGAGCCTAAATTCTAGGAAATTCGGTTATTTTTGGATAAGGTTGAGATGAGATTTAGCTTGAAAAATCCTAGTGGAATTTTGATTCTTCCTTATCCTAAAAGTGGCCGAAAATTTGGAGAAGATTTTCTCCTAAAGATTTCGGATTTTTTGGTTGAAAAAGGGAGATAAAATTCTAGTTAAAATCTTGTTTAGATTTGGATTGGATTTGTCCTAGGAAAACCGAATTTAATTGTGGAGATTCTCCCTTGGAAAATTCGGATTTTTTGGTTTGGATAAGGGAGAAAATCTTTTCCTAGTCCAATTCGAATTCAGAGAATCACCTCATGCAGGTCTATAAATAGAGGTCCTGCCACTCCAGTTCTCTCAGACCACAGACTCTCAGGTGAGCAGGCTTATTGTTGCACAGCTCATCGTGACAATAAAGTTCTTTAGAGATCTGGGTGGTCGGAAGAAGACTAGCAGTGCTAGCATACCGATCGAGGTTCAGAGTGCCCACACACTCAGCCATTCGGGAATTGGAGAATAGTAGAGAAGGCTAGTTGGTTGAAGCCTCCGGTCATTCTCCTCCTGCATATTGGCGTCCTTGAGGTATGAGTTTTAATTGTTGTTGATTTATTGTATATGGCATCATGAGATATTTAACGATCTAAAAATTTTTATTGTTCCGCTGCGCCACTCTGATACGTTTTTACCGGTTTATTTTCCTACAATCACGTAGGCGGGTTCCGGGTGCCTCCGGTGCGATCGGTTTGTTTTATTTTGCTTCCGTTTGGTCAGAATTCTCTACCGTAAATTTCTATCGTTTTAGTGCATTTCGATGCATTCTCTAGGGTTTTTGGCTCTGATTTCGAACCGTCATACCCAAAAATGTTTGGTAAGATTTTCCATCCCTGAACTCACTCACTCTAACATTGCCGGAACATTTTCACAGTATTCTCAACAGTATTAAAACACAACTTTTTCATATTTTATTCATTAAAATTGCTATATACATACAATTTTAACCTACTCCGAGAATCTAAAATTCCCGGTTATCACATTCACCCCTCCTTATAGAATTTTCGTCCTCGAAAATTTAAAACAAGTGGGGGTACAAATTTCTAATTTCGTCTTCGCGTTCCCATGTAGCCTCTTCAATGTTGTGATTTTTCCATAGCACTTTGACTAATGGGATTGTTTTATTCCTCAAAACTTTATCTTCGCGTGCCAGAATTTGAACAGGTCTTTCTTCATAGGTCAGGTCTTCCTGAATCTGGATCGGTTCATGTTTCAGCACATGGGGCGGATCCGATATGTACTTCCGTAGTATCGACACGTGAAACACATTATATACTGCCGACATTTTTGGAGGTAACGCCAATCTATAGGCAACTTTACTAATGCGTTTGATGATCTCGTATGGCCCAATATATCTTGGACTCAATTTCCCCTTATTCCTAAACCGCATTATTCCTTTCATCGGTGAAACTCTTAGGAATACAAAATCCCCTTCATTGAATTCTAGGGATCTTCGTCTTTTGTTCGCATAGCTCTTCTGTCAGCTCTGGGCTATCTTCATCCACTGCTGTATTTTTGTAACTACATCCACTGCCTCTTGTACAAAATCTATCTTACGCAGTCGTTTCTCTTGTAGGTCGTACCAGTGAATCGGTGATCTACACTTCCTTCCATACAAAGCTTTATAGGGTGCCATACCTATCGAAGCTTGGTAGCTATTGTTATATGAAAACTCTACCAATAGAAGTTTCTCATTCCAACTCCTCGGGAAATCTATTGTACACGCACGCAGCATGTCTTCTAGTGTTTGGATGGTTCGCTCAGATTGCCCGTCTGTCTATAAATGAAATGCTGTGCTCAGACGCACTTCTGTTCCCATAGCTTCTTGCACACATGTCCAAAAGTTTGAAGTAAATCGTGGATCATGATCTAACACAATAGATTTAGGAACTCCATGTAACCTAACTATGTGGTTAACATACAAGCTCGCTAACTTTTCCAACAAGAAGGTCATTTTTACTGCAATGAACCTTGCCGTCTTTGTCAATCTATCTACAATAACCCAAATGGCATCATAGCCTTCTCTGGTCTTTGGTAGTCCTACCATAAAGTCCATTGTGATATGTTCCCATTTCCACTCAGGAATCTCCAACGGTTCTAACTTTCCGCCTAGATGACGATGTTCAACCTTAACTTTTTAGCACATCATACATCTGTTTACAAACTCAGCTATATCCTTCTTCATCCCTTTCCACTAGAATTGTAGTTTCAAGTCCTGGTACATCTTACTGGCTCCGAGATGTACTGAATAGGGCATTTCATGGGCTTCTGCCATAATTCACCTTCTTAAACCTTCATCATCTGGAACTTAAATTCTCCTTTAATGTAGGATTAGTCCATCTTTAGACGCTTCCTCCTGCGAACTTGCTAGCTTTAGATCTCATTTTTGTGCTTCTCTGATATCTTCAAACAACGTTGACTCCAATTGTAATGTAGCTAGCTTTCTGGCTATTTGCTCTATTTCCAGCATGTTGATTTCTTGTTGCAATGGCTTTGGAAATTTTCCAATCAGCAGTTGCTGCAGAGCAGTAGATTTCCTACTTAACACATCTGCAACGAGATTGGCTTTTCCCAGATGATAGAAGATTTCGTAATCATAATCCTTTTCCAGCTCCAGCCATCTCCTTTGCCGCATATTTAACTCCTTCTGTGTGAAGAAATATTTTAGACTCTGCTGATCCGTATAAATCTGACACTGAGCTCCATATAGATAGTGTCGCCAGATCTTTAACGTGAACATTACTACGGCAAGCTCCAAATCGTGTGTGGGATAATTTTTCTTATGGTCTTTTAATTGACGTGAGGTATAGGTAATCACCTTGTCGCCTTGCATCAGGACAGCTCCTAATCCCATCTTTGAAGTGTCACTATATATCATGAACATCTCCCCTTCAGTAGGAAGTGTAAGTATCGATGTGCTCGTTAATCGTTTCTTCAGCTCTTGGAAGCTTTTCTCGCACTGTTTAGTCCATTCATACTCCTTTTCCTTGCGTGTAAGTGCCGTGATAGGAGCGATGAGTCACGCGAATCCTTCAACAAATCTTCTATAATAGCCGACTAGACCTAAGAAACTTTGTATTTTCGTCACATTCTTAGGTACGGGCCATTCGTTGATCGCCTCTACTTTTGCAGGATCTATAGCGATTCCTTCCTTGAAAACCACGTGTCTAAGAAAATGTACTCTATCCAGCCAGAATTCACATTTGGAGAATTTGGCATAGAGTTGATGCTCCCTTATTGTTTGCAAGACAACTTTTAGATGCTCCTCATACTCCTCGTGAGTCTTTGAATATATGACAAACTTATCCAGATGCTCCTCAGCCAGAATGTCATCGATAAACACAATGACAAACTTATCCAGATATTCCTTAAAGACTTGATTCATCAAGTCCATAAAAGCTGCGGATGCATTTGTTAACCCAAACGACATCACAAGGAATTCGTAATGACCGTAGCGGGTCCGAAATGCAGTTTTGGGGATGTCACTCTCTTTGATACTTAGTTGATGATACCTGATCATAGATCAATCTTGGAGAATACTGTTGTGCCTGTTAGTTGATCGAAACAAGTCGTCAATTCTAGGTAATGGATACCTATTATTGACAGTGACCTTGTTTAACTCTCGATAATTGATGCACATCTGAAATGATCCATCATTCTTCTTGACAAACAGTACTGGAGCACCCCATAGGGAATAGCTCGGGTGTATAAATCATTTGTCAAGAAGCTTTTTCAGTTACTCCTATAACTCCTTTAATTTTGTCGGTGCCATCTGGTACGGTGCCTTTGAGATAGGTGCAGTTTCGGGCATCAGCTCGATCTCAAAGGAAATTTCTTGTTCAGACGACAATCCTGGTAATTCCTCTAGGAAGACATCAATGAATTCCTTCACAATATGAATGTCTTCGGGTTAGAGCTTTCGTTCCTTCATCATGTCCAATATACATGCTAAGTATCCAGCACAACCGCTAGACATTAGCCTCCTTGCTTCCATTGAGTTAATCATTATCTTCTTTGATCTGCGTGACATATCGACATACTCAAATCCTTCTTCTTGGTTGGGTTGAAATCTTATCTTCTGCTTCCGATAATAAATCGTGGCTTGATACTTCCCTAGGAAATCCATTCCTAGTATTACATCGTAGTCGGCAAGCTTCATCACGATCAATTCTGTAAATAATTCCCTATTTATCACAATTATTGGCATATGCGATAACCAATAATTGGACATCAGGACTTCCCCTGAGGGTAGTGCAGTTCTAAATGTCATACCCATATTGTCTTTAGGATATCCTATCCTATTTGCAAACTGGTATGAAATGAAAGAATGTATAGCTCTAGGGTCAAATAAGACAGATGCCAAATTATTAGCGATAAAAAGCTGACCTGTCACTATATTTGACGTTCCAACTTTTGCCTCTTCCTTGGAGTATACCATGACTTTGGCATCTGCTCGGGCCAAGCGTTCTTGTCTTTCCTGCCTCTCAGAATGGGATAAACCTTCAACTTTAGCCTGCAGTGAATGTGCCTGGGAACGTTGCTATTGTGGCTGAGACAAACTCTGCACATTTTGTCTATTTTTTGGACTATTTCTGGCAAAATGACCGTCCTTCCCACATTGGAAACAGGCATTTGGGGCAAATCTACATCGGCCTGCATGTCTTTTTCTGTAGACTACACAGTCTTTAACAGTAAGGCAAGCATTATTGTTTGTTCTCCTCTGCTGGTTCCTATTTCCATAATTATTCCCCTTTCTCTTCCCCTGGGATTGTTGATCCGAAGTAATTGGCTGCCCAGCCTTAGAATTCTGATTCGGTTTGCTACTTTGTTTGGCCTGGGATCCAACTTGTATTACTTTGGCTAACACCTTCTCCTTCTTCTTAGTGTCCCAAATCTTTTCTCTCTCTTCCTTCTGTCGGACCAGATAATATTTTGCCCTCAGTGCACGACTAACACAATCAGCTACAGTGTCAGGTGGCATCAACCCACTGTTCCCCAATGCTGAGATCTTGGGACAGAACATTCCCAGTATCTTCTAGATTTTCTCCCTTTCAGTGGTGACAGTGCATGGGCATAGTCTGGACAACTGATCAAACTTGCTGCAGACTTCAATTACTGTTATATCCCCTTGCTTCAACTTTGTGAATTCTCGTTGTTGTGGTCATAACAGTGCAGGTTATAATATTTCTGGTTAAACTCCTCCAGAAAGTCTAACCAAGACATCATATACATATTTCTTCTTATCTTGACAGATTCCCACCAAAACCTCGCATCCTTTTTCAGAATGAAGGACACACACATAATCTTCTCTGGATCATTCAGCTCCATAAACTCCAATATTATGTGGAGTGATGACAACCACTCCTCTGCTTCCAGAGGGTTTGTGGAGCCCTCGAACTCTGGTGGCCTCATTTGTCGAAATCTTTCATATAGTGGCTCAGGATTGGCCCTGGGTTGTGGTTGGGGTTCTACTACTTCTTCTGGTACCACTGGCAGTACTTCTGGTTCTGGTACGACCATTTGTGGATCTTGGCCCTTACCTTGTTCTTGTCTTTGTTCCATTTGCTCGAGTCTTTGTCTTAACTCGGCATTTTCTCTCATTTAGGCTTCTATTAGAGCTTCCAATTCGTCCACTCTTTCAGAAAGGACTGGATGTCCTCTCATGTTTTGTAGATTCCTTGGATTCACTATCCTTCCTATTTCTTATAATTGCATGAGAGTCGATCGTTAGATTTTTACAAACACATTTTTACAATATATATATATAAATAATATAGTTTTTATCATCACATAAACATTTCATCCATTGAACATGTCAAAATATGATTGCCATTTCTTTTCATTTCAAAAGTACATTAGTTCGAAGGCTTTTCCCAAAATAGCCTTTCAATACAGTCATATATAAACATGTACAAACATATATACATTAATACAACCTATATATTTCTACACCTAATCTCCTAACCGAGGTTGTTCCGGGATCGTCAAAAACTCAATTGGATCCATTTCTTCATCATCCGTTCCGTTTTCGGCCTCAGACGGCATTGATCCTTCAGCTAGACCTGTAACCTCTGGTTGTCTCGAAGGACCTGCCTCATGGTCATTTGTCATTGGTCCCGATCCATACAGGCGATCTAACATTGCTTCTTGTAATAATTGTTCATGCCTCTTGCGCACCATGTACTCCATCATTATTTCTTCCTCTACTTTCGCTACCGTAACTATAAACTCACGCAAAGTAGTAGGGTATAAAAAGGTTACACTCTGTCATAGGTCTATGGTGAGTCCCTTCCAAAATATGTCACAAAAGTCATCAATTGTGATGTTGGGCAGAGGACACGTCCTTACAACGCTATCCTGAAATCTGACTGCATACGAGAATACAGTATCGCTCAGCATCATTTGCTGTCTCTCTGCCTTCAGGACAAAGTCTCTAACATCAGCATACTTCGGCATGGTCACTTGTGGCGATACTGTCCTGCTCTCAGAAGGGTCTACAACTGGTGCTGCACTCTTCTGTGGAAACTGCTCCAGCATGACTTGGTGAAATTCGACCCAATCCATTGCTAATAGCATCTCCTGATCACAATACTCCCAATATAACCGTGCGTCCTCACGGAATGTGCCAATGGCCATCAAAACCCAACAATTCTCATCTATATCACACTGGCGCATGATAACCTCGATGTCATGTAGCCAGTCCCGCGTAGAGATCCTCTGCTGACCTCCCTCAAATGCAGGTGGATGACTGCCTCTAAAAGCATGTATGGCTCGTACTGACACCCTAGCTCCTATACGAGCTTGATCTCCCACCATTGGAATGTCCACTGCTACCGATGGGTTTACGATTGGTCATGGAGGTGGTGCTTGTATCGATGCCGGTGCTACAATCCTTGGCGCTAACGGCTCAGGTACTGGCGATCGTTGTATAGCTCGTCGCATCATGGATGGTCTGATCACGGGCCTAGTCCACACCCGGATCGGTCCTCTCAGTTAGTATGGGTGAGGTCTCATGTAAGGTGGTCTAGTCATCTTAAATCCTACAAAATATATAATTTTGAATAAATGGAAAGTTAACTAACATAAAGAAAGCTAACTTACTTAGATTAACGAGCCGATCACGCTTCGTGCCAATAGGGATATTGTCAACCGCTCTGATACCAACCTATGATGCCCCTGATTCCGATCACCCGCAACTGTCATGAACCAGCACTATTACTGAACAAGACAGCTCGTGTGCCGAATCTGGGTCGTCAGTTTAAACTCTTTTTCTTAAACTTTCATTTTTCAAGGTCCAAAAATTTCACCCATAATTTTTTTTTCTTTTTTAATACATACATTTTTGAAAAGAAAGCTAAGTATGAAAGTCATGTAAAATATAATACTAACTTTCAGTTGTCTTTTGGAGTATAACAAAATGCATAATATATAAAATATTTATACTGCATTTTATTTTTTTCACAAACTTTTCAATTCGCTGACTTAAAAAGCTCAGCGGAAGTCTTTTGGCAGGACCAAATCCACGGTGAAATCCCTATCCCTTGACACGCGCACATCTTGCCGCCATCCATATATCTACTAGACAGGTTTCTTGCTTGCAACATGAACAAACTAGTGAGCTAACAGGCTCAGTAAGTTCAAACATACTTAGTAAGAATCACACGAATTCAAAAACATTGAAAACTCAATCTCCTATGAATAGTACTATCCATCATGAATAGTGACTTTGACCTTTGATCGATAAATAGTAACTGGTACCCTAACTGGCTACTATTCATATTACCTTAACTGGATACTATTCACATATCCTAACTGAAATCACTATAGTTAGTATACTCTTCGGTTATGCTCAATTATGGTTTTCATCATATTATTGATGGTTCATTCTCTATTTACTTTCTAGTATAGAGCTCTTTTTATGGCAATACCGTTATTAATCTTGCGCGCTAATTGGGAGGGCCTAGGGAGCGACCCTAGAGCTTCGGCCTTCACAGCCCTTATATCCCTGTAGGACTTGAGAGATCTCCATCAATATGTTGGAGGGACAGTATGCCTTAATGGTTTTTATTACCATCTTTCAATTATAGTTTTGACCAAGTGACATTAATCATCACCACAAGATCACTATCCTCCATCACCCGTAGGCCTTACTTATACTCTTTTCTCATTATATGGGTTATGTTATACTAACTAATCCCAAAATGTCCTTTGGACTTTATATCTAATGCACATCTAGTACATAATAAAAGAACTCAGCATTTTATGTTGCAGACATGAAAATGCTTGAACTTACCAATACTGCGCTAATGTCCACTTCTGGAACTCCTCCGCAGTTCTATCTCTAATTTGACTTCCTACAGACATAATATTGTCTATTAATATTCTCTATTAATTTAGCACTTTAAATATATTTACTTTATGATAAATTTTACAAAACATTTTAATTCATTATATGGTATACGGTCTGTAACACACCCGTGTCCCTAACCGTGTACCTCTCGGTTTTATTTTACACGGCCATGTTTCACTGTACACGCCCGTGTACTATTGAAACTCTAGATTTTTAACCTTAAAATTTCCGTTTTGATCCTAGAATTTTATTTAAGTTTTCTAGATCCTTTACGGACCTTTCCGAGCCTTTAGGAAATTTATGGTCAAAATGACCATTTTGCCTCTATCGGATCTCGGGACCGTAATTATTCTGTTTTATCGTATTTCTCAAATTTTCTAAGCCCAATTATCTTAAAATAACATTCCCTAGGCTTCTGTATAATTTTACAGCTTTTTGGTGCTCAAAATCCTAATTGTTCATTTTCCGACCCTCGATTATTATTCATTCATCATCTAGGGTCGTTTCTTGTTTTACGAGCATTTTGGAGCTTCAAATGGCCCTTTCACTACTCTTGAAACGCTTTTCATCCTGTCCCAGACCCTCGATCCTTTAAAGGCTCGGGTTTCCTATCCTGACCTAATATTTTTCCTCGTTTCCTAAAATAACCCTAACATGAAATTTTTTTCTTGTTTTAGGTATTTTAGACATTAAGGGTCGGTTTACTATTCCTTTTGGGTTGGTTTTCCATTTTCAATCCTAATCCACTGAGGGGTCCCGGGTTTCTTCCCGAGTCTAATATTTTTACCCATCGTTCCCCGAAATGCCCTTATGTCGTTTTAAAAATTTCGACAGCATTTTCGCTTATACTTTAAGGTCTCCCGGGTGTTAGGTACGCCTCAGAACCTTTGTACCTGCCACGTACTATACTAGAGGCCTATTTTATACAAAGTTTCCAAACTTTGTATAAAAATTTTCCATATAAATCAATATTCAAAAATCCATATACAATCAACAATATTTTCCAAAGTAACCTTGGTTTTACATGTTAATAATCACCAAATAGTTTTCATCACAACATTTCAAAAAAAAACATATCACTCTTAGGTTTTCTAATGTATAAAACAACATCAAAACCTAACAAACTTTTCATTCTAACCCTAGCATTAGCCATGGATTTTCATACAAATCACATAGAAATTTTTGTTTTCTTTACTAGGGTTTTTATCAACATTTTTCAACACCAAAAATTTCCATTTCCTAGTGTTCATTACCCACGGTTTTAGCATTAAAATTTACATTAATTTTTTCCTTGTTTCCTTATTCCAATTCATGCTTAATTCAACATGAAATCAAATGGTTCTAAACATCAAATCAAATCAACAATTTCCACTTTACTTTTCACACCAACTATGCCATGGTTTTTTTCAATGGAAACATGCAAAATTTTTTCTTGTTTCTAAACCCTAAATCATGCTTTAAATTCTACAACATCAAACAAATCATATCATCAACAAACAACAATTTTTTTTAATTTTCTTTCCACTCTTCAAACCCGTGGATTTTCTAAAGAAAATTAAGGAAAAATGCTTCAATTTTGAACCTTACCTTAACTAGTTGATGGCTTGATGCTAGAAATGAAATGGAAGCTTATTTTTGTGTGAAATTTAAACAAAATTTTGGCTTAATGGGGGGAGAAAGGCCACGGTTTTTGGGCTAAAAAAGAGCAAGAGTTTAGTTTAGTTTTTCTATTTTTTTCTTATGAATTTTGATGCCTATTTATAGGTAAAACTCAAGGACCATTTAACAATTCTTTTTCAACAATTTACTAATTGTCCAAGGACTAAAGTGCAAGATTTTTGGGCCAAAAACCTAATTTTTTCTTTCTCCCTTTCCACATGAATGAATGGCCTTTAAAAAAATTCTAATAAATTTTTTTTATCATTTTGGCAAGATCTTAGCCATTGATCAAAAAGTGATCAAATCCTAACTATACACCTTTTATCTTACTTTCCAAACCAAAAATAAAAATGGATTTATGACATCAACATGATGATGTCATCCTACTATTTATATTAATTCACTAATTAATTCGTGGTCAAATTTTAACCGCAAACCGAACCGAACGGAACTTTACCGAAATCGCGTAGGCGGGTTCCGGGCGCCTTCGGTGCGATCGGTTTGTTTTATTTTGCTTCCGTTTGGTCAAAATTCTCTGCCATAAATTTCTATCGTTTTAGTGCATTTCGATGTATTCTCTAGGGTTTTCGGCTCTGATTTCGAACCGTCATAACCAAAAATGTTCGGTATGATTTTTGATCCCCGAACTCACTCACTCTAACACTGCCGGAACATTTTCACAGTGTTCTCAACAGTATTAAAACACAATTTTTTCATATTTTATTCATTAAAATTGCTATATACATACAATTTTAACCTACCCGAGAATCTAAAATTCCTGGTTATCACAATCATCCACTCATAAGTCTATAGTTGCTTCATGAGCTCAATAAGTCATAACTCCTTTGTTACCAAATTATATGTGGTTTTAAATCCATAAAATCCTTAGACAGAGTCTTAAACACCATCTCAATCTAGGTATTATAGTAAAATTCCATGCCATTTTCAACGGTCTTAACAAAGAATGCTATAAGCGTAAGCATATGATCTTTTACTGGAGTACCTGCCTACTGCCTAGAGTTCATTATACTTGTTATAGCGGACTTTTAAGCCAAATTTTCCTGGCATTCGAACATGTCCTATAAGTTATCCATGATCTTCTGGCAACTTGATAGGTTTCGTGTTGCTTTTGTAAAGCATTCGTCGTGTTAGTAAGGATGTAGTGTCGAGCTATCTTATTAGATTCTTTCCAACAAGTATACATAACAGGGACCTCTTCAAGTGGCGATGTGGTTCATCTAGTACAAACTTATGTCTCTCGTAGCTGAAAACTATTAGCAGGTTTCTTTTCTATTCCTTATAATTGTCCCTATTCAATTTGTTTTTAGTAAGTATTGTGATTAGACGTGTTGGTGATATTTTGAACTTATAATAAAATAAAAAGAACATCATTACAAAACCCAAGCAAATATAATAAATTTTAGCAAATCAAACATACGAATATGTTTCTACATGAAAAACTTAAAAAAAAAAAAACATACAACATTACAACGATAATTTTCAGCATCCATCACTTCATGCTACCTCAGGGTGTACATCAAACGAATAGCGAAAACATGGACCCCGTCCAAGTAATATATGTTGCCTTAAATCCTCTAAGTTTAAGACATATATGAATAACCATTTGTTTTGGCCACCACTCTGACTAACAGGACTCTTCGGGGAGTTTAATAGCCAAACCAAGCTTGAGTATTTAACCATTGTTTACAACGTTCGGACCATGCCCTATTCAAGCCATCTTGGGATGGCCTCAAATAGAACTTATGCAAACATGTTTTCCACATAGGAGATTCAACCTGGAGGTGGTAGACACCTATTGAAGGTGTGGCCAGGGTGGAGCTGACACCAAACACTACTGTGCTTTCACATATTGATCCACAATGGAGACCATGGGTTTTGTTTGAAACCCTTTCCGACTTAACATTTTAAAACAATAAGTTTTTATTTAAAGTATATGCATGATTAATGTAGTATGAGCGGCATTCTTCTATCTTATATGACGTGTCATCAAATATGCAACATAACATTCCATCAATATATATTAATCCATACATGACAAAACATAGGAGAAATAAATAATGGAAAATTTAAATAACCAAGTCATGGTTTCATCTTAGAAAAATAAAGAAAACAAAGATTATAAAATTTCATCCAAAGCATTCTTTGGGTCTTGAATTTTGCTCAATTTTTGTTTATCTATCTTCATGTAGCTCCACCATTTATTTTTCATCCCATAAATTCCTTTAAAATTCAAATTTCGAAAAATTTGAATTTTAGGCAATTTTTAAATCTCATGCATAAGCATATGTAATTTCAAATTTCAAAAATTACATATGATTATACACAATTTTAAATTAAAATTTAAATCATTGAAGATTTCCAAAAATTCTATTCTGACCCCAACGGGGCTGCCACTGGCAGCCTGCAGGCTACTTACAGCCATGGGCTACCAAGGTTGCCGCAGGTTTTCGCGCGTGGCCACCCCCGACATCCACAGCTCCTTTTCTCAAATTTTGTGCTAAATTCCAATTTTACCCCTTAGGTTGTCCTAATTAAATATTGAAATTTTCCACACAATAATTATTTTTAAATCATCAAAATTAATTCTAATTATGGGAAAAATAAATTCGAAGTTTTCAATCTTGATCTCCTCCATGAATAATTACATAAAATTTCCTATATCATTTCTAGTGTTCAAAAATTCTAAATATTCAAAGAGATAAAAAAATCCATAGAAAAATTATGGTGCTGATAGATTACTGCCATGGTCACATAAAAATTCCTGGATACAATTTTTCTAAAATTCTAAGATATCACAACTGGTAAAATTGAGCATGCTTATAATAGGCACAAAATTAAAATAACCACATGCAATATATCACACAATCCATGAAAACAACATATAAGACTCCTAGAATGCCACTCTCTAAATATTAAATCCATACATATTGGAGACACAATCGATTGTTTAATTTACATATATGACATAATCACGAGTTGGCTCTGATACCACTTGTTGGAAAAAAATGAAAAATATGCACACAAAATTTTAAAAATTTTCAAAGGTCGTTCAAACTCATGTTGTCATATGTAATAAATTATCAACAACTAGATATACCTTCAGAGAAAACACCTTAAATACTGGAGTCAATGTCAGAAATGCTGGAGGATAACACTAGGAAGGGCTTCAACCAGCTAGCTTTCTCTGCTATTCTCCAATTCTAAGACAGTTGAGTGTGTGAGCACCTATTTCCTTAATTGATCCTTAGCATGGTTTATCTCCTTCCGACTGCCCAGATTTCTAAGAATTTGTTGTCACATGATTTGTGCAACAATAAACTTGCTCACTTAAGAGTCTGTGGTCTAAATAAAATAAGAGTGCTAAAACCACTATTTATAATATTGCATGAGGTGACTTTTGAATTTTAAATTGGACTAAAAAAAGATTTTTTCCTTCTCCATAAACCCCTAAGGCCAAAATTCTTCCCTGTGAAGCCACTCAAAATTTCAGCCGCTTTAAGTTAGAAGGATTCAAAATTCAAACAAGATTCAAACAAGATTTACTTGTCCATATGTAAAATTTGAATTCTTCAGGGAGAAAAACCACAAAGAAATATTAGCCACAATTGGATAAAAGATTAAAAAATTAAACAGGATTCAAACAAGATTTTTCTTTCTCCCTTATTCACAAAAAATCTAAATTTATCCATGTGTATAATGCCACAGTAAAAATCGGTTTTGTGCTGGATTTGTGATTCAAAATTTGATTTAAATTTTAAGCTCTATAAAACATAGAATTTTATCTATATGGAAAATTTTTCATAACTTCAATTCAAATTCACATAAAATCATGGCAACTTTATTTGAAAATCAAATAATTGTGTAATCTCTTATCTAAAACAAAATTCAAATTTGAATTAGGAGAAAATCTTGTCTTCCACCCCATTCAAAGTGGACGCCACCTATTATTGTGCAAGGACAAGATTTTTTTTAATTCAAATTCAAATAAGATAATTTTTTAAATTTCAAATATTTATTTTAAGACTAGATTTTTAAAATTCAAATTAATCTCATATTTAAATTTCAAATCCAAATATAATTAATTTAAATTTCAAATCCTATCTTCCAATATAAATATTAATTAAATATTTATCTCATTTATTGAATAATATAAAATTATAATTTTGTTCCTCCAACACACAAAGAAAAACACCTATACCCTTGTAGAGGTTGATCCGAAATTTTCTCATCACTAAGTGTAAGACAACAAGCCATAAAAGAATATTCTGATCAACTATCATCTTAAAGGAATTATAGCAGCTATCAGAGGGACTAATTAGACATATACAATCAGGCTCTCGTGAATCCATGTAATCATTGTTTTATACTAAAAAATTCACAAACATGATTACTAATTTCAGGATCATTCCATTATAGGCCTGAAACTGACCTCTTAATCATAATGCAAATTTCACAAACCTTAGAAAAGACTTCATCTAATAACCTTGTCATTAATGCTAAACCTATATATGATATCCACGATCAACCTACGTCAAAGTCTATTTAACCTTTTGATCACACTATCTTAAAGATCCATTATACACCTGATAAGAGAATGATTATCCACCACATGTGAATAATAAATTGTCTACAAAGCAAATGACCTAAGGCCTTGTCCATTCTCACCAATCTTGTATAATGCCTTTAAGAGGATAACCTTAACTCTATATAAGAGCTTTGATTCCTTATTTGAAAGAAATCCATCTATCATATGTGTACTGTGTACCCAACGAACTAGTCCATTAGCTTACTACCTCTAAGATGCCCTGACCTTTGGAACATCAAAGCACACTAGCCACATATACGGAGCTATTTACTTACTCAGGATTAAAGTTATTGTACAATGAATGTCAAAAGTAGATCGATCCACTCGCGATAGACTACACAAATCAATTACACTTTAGTCCCAGTCTAATATGTCACCGTTAAGTAACATATCTATGTATCTACTCGGGAGTCAAAGTTCCAGACAGTCAAAACAAACCATCCCCCTAACTGGCTTTGGATAACAAAATAGTCTTAACATAAGTTAGATGCTCACTCTAACCTAATAGACCACGGACTATAGATGTGAAAGACTAGAAATTTCTGCAACATGACCTAGACACAAACTAGTGTTTCTTTTAAAATTTTTTGTAGAATATAAATGAAAATGAATACTGTGTTTGTTAAAAGACAAATAATAGTGTTAATAATGATAAATAAACATTTTGAAACATTCAAAATCTCCAAAAATAACTACTAGATGAAGTTCAGTCATGAAAGAATGATTTCGAGCCAAAACGCTCAAAATTGGGTGATTTCGATAACCAAAAAACATAGAAGTAAGAAATAGCAAGTCAAAGCTAAGATAAGTCATAGATAGACATTTTAGGGTTTTTAGTACTATTAGGATTGAATTAGATCAAACCAACAGCACAGATGGCAAAGTAAGACCTTCAGCCAGCTTATCGAGAAATTTAACCGATTTGGCTGTTGGTCAAAAGTTTGACCAAGATTAGGTCATAAAAGGAAGTTTAGGGTATACAGTACTCATACAAATCTGTAGGAAAAAAATCGGTAAAAACGCATCAAAGTGAAACAGCGGAACAATAAAAATTTTCAAGATCATTAAATATCTCATGATGCCATATACAATAAATCAACAACAATTTAAACTCATACCTCAAGGATGCCAATTTGCAGGAGGAGAATGACCGGAGGGCTTCAACCAACTAGCCTTCTCTACTATTCTCCAATTCCCGAATGGTTGAGTGTGTGGGCACTCTGAACCTCGATCGGTATGCTAGCACTACTAGTCTTCTTCCGACCACCCAGATCCCTAAAGAAATTATTGTTACAGTGAGTTGTGCAACAATAACCTGCTCACTTGAGAGTCTGTGGTCTAAGAGAACTAGAGTGATAGGACCTCTATTTATAGACTTGCATGAGGTGATCCTCTGAATTCGAATTGGATTAGGAGAAGATATTCTCCCTTATTCACAACCAAAAAATCCGATTTTTCAAGCCAAATCCCAACTAAAAAATTCGGCCACATTCAGGATTTTGGATTCAAAATTCAAATAGGATTTAACTTGAATTTTATCTCATCATTATCCAACCAAAAAATCTAAAAATCTATCTTGAGATTTCCTCCAAATTTTCGGCCACAAATAATAGGAAGAGAATCAAAATTCAACTAGGATTTTTAAGTTTGAATTTTATCTCATCCTTATCCAAAATAACCGAAAATCTCCAAGGATATTCGTTCAAAAATTTCAGCCATAATCAGGGAGGAGAGAATCCAAATTCAACCGAGATTGAAAGTTGAATTTTTTCCTGAATCTTATCCACAAAATTTTCAAAAATTCCATGAGGATAATCCTCAAAATTTTTATCCAAAATTAGTTAGGATTGTGATTCAAAATTCAAGTTGGATTCAAACAAGATTTTCCTCTCCATATCTAACTCAAATTTGAATTTCATCCCTGTGGATTTACCACAAAAAATTCGAATGCTACTTGGACTGTGATTCAAAATTTGAATTTCAAATTTCAAATTTTAAATTTCAAATTCAAATTTCAAATTCGAATTTCAAATTTCAAATTTCAAATTCGAATTTCAAACTCAAATTTCAAATTCGAATTTCAAACTCGAATTTCAAATTCGAATTTCAAACTCAAATTTCAAATTCGAATTTCAAATTTGAATTTCAAATTCAAATTTCAAATTCAAATTTCAAATTTCAAAATTCAAATTTCAAAATCCACAAAACAGTTGTATTTCAAATTCTTGTTCTCATGGATAATTTTCTACAACTCCAATCCAATCTCAAATAAAATCATGGCAATTTTATTTGGAGTTCGAATAATTGTGTACTCTATTATCCAAAACAAAATCTGAATTCAACTGGAGAGAATCTTGTCCACCATCCTAATCCTATGTCAACACCATCCATACATAATCAACTAGCCAATAGCATACACAAATCAATTTGCCAAACATTAAGGAATTATGTGGAGCTAATAGAGGGACCAATTGGAAATATATAATCGGGCTTCCGTGATTGCATATGATCATCATCCTGTACCGAATAACTCAATTATATGATCACTAATTTCAGAGCCACACCACTATAAACCTGAAACTGAACTCCCAATTATATACCATATTACGTAAGCCTGTGATGAGCTACTATCCAATGACCTTGTCATATATGCAGAACCCTCATATGATATCCATGATCAGCCTTAGGTCATAGTCCGTTCAATCCTACTGATCAGGCTATCTTAAAGTTCCATTATACTACCAAATAAGAAAATGATTATTTACCATATGTGGATAAGAAGTCATTCGCCCAGCAGACGACCCAAGGCCTTGTCCATTTTCCCATCCAATATAATGCCTTTAAGAGGATACCCTTAACTCCTTATTAGAGCTATGATTCCGATATCGGTAAACAAACCCTTCATCGTATACAAGTCATGTACCCAACGAACCGATCTATAAGCTTACTACCTCTGAGATGCTTTAGCCATTGGAACATCAAAGTACACAAGTCATATACATGAAGTAGTTCATTCACTCAAGATTAAGGTTACTACACAATGAATGTCAAAAGCAAATTGACCCACTCATAGCAGATAACGTAGATCAACCACGCTTTAGTCCCGGTCTAATATGTAACCACCAAGCAACATATCTATGTCTCTACTTAGGAGTCTATGCTCCAGACAATCAAGAAAAACCGTCCCCACCATAGCTTTAGACAACATAATAGTCTTGACATGAGTTAGATGCTTGGTCTAACCCCATAGACTACAGACCTTAGTTTAGACTGCTTAATTTAGAACATTGTCTTTTCGCATACAAAAGTCCATTGCATGCAACATTCTAACAGTTTTAACACAAGCAATCAAGGAGCCATATTTACTTATATTTACTTTAACATGTAAATAAAATGAGGACACACAGCAATGTAATGAATAACCTCTATATATAATTTTATTATCCAGTTCAAAATAAATACATCAAAATGTCTCCAATGCTTAGGGCATTTCCTAACAATCTCGTACTTGCCCTAAGCCAGTAGATGTGCCATGTTATGCATCCCCATCGCCTCTACATGCCTTTCAAAGCTTCTAGCCCCCAAAGTCTTAGTAAAGGGATCAGCAATATTGTCCTCGGACACGATCTTACATACATCGACTTGACCTGTCTCCACGTACCCTCTAATAATGTGATATCTCCGATCTATGTGCTTAGTCCTCTTGTGATGCCGAGGTTCCCTTGTGTTGGCAATAGCCCTAGTGTTATCAAAGTAAAGTGGGATAGGCTTATCAACATCCGGAATGACCTCAAGGTCTCTAAAGAACTTACGGAGTCAAACTGCTTCTTTAGATGCCTCAGCCGCAGCCACATACTTAGCCTCCATCATAAAGTCAGCTGTGCAACCCTGCTTCACGCTCTCCACACAATGGCGCCTGCTCCGAGTAAGAACACTAATCCAGATGTCGATTTCCTTGAATCCTTACAAGTCTGGAAGACTGAGTCCGTTTATCCTACGGGTGTTAGGTCCCCTCTAGAATACACCAGCATATAATCCCTCGTTCTCTTAAGATACTTGAGTATATGCTTTACTGCTTGCCAATGCTTGGTTCTAGGATTTGCTTGATATCAACTCACCATACCTACCACAAAACATATGTCCAGGCGAGTGCAAAGCATAGCGTACATAAGGCTACCCACAGCAGATGCATAAGGGACCTTACTCATACGCTCTCTTTCTTCCGATGTCTTGGGACAGTCATCCAATGAAAGAGTTAGATCAATAATGGAAGGTTGTGAACCTTCTTTGCCTCTTGCATTGCATATTTGTCAATTATTTTATCTATGTATGAAGCTTGGGATAACGCTATCATTTTATTCTTTCCATCTCTAAAGAGACGAATACCTAGAATATAATTAGCTTCTCCCAAGTCCTTTATGTCAAACTGTTGGTGCAACCAAAGCTTGACCGATGATAAGTTCCCTACATCATTCCTAATTAGCAGTATATCATCGACATAGAGTATCAGAAAGACCACTTTTCATCCTTAATACGTTTATAAACATAGGATTCATCAACGTTCTACTCAAAACCAAATGTCTTGATTGCTTGATCAAATCTTTGGTTTCATGAGCGAGATGCTTGCTTTAATCCATAAATGGATCTAAGCAACTCGTAGACTTTTCTTTCTTGGCCTTTTGCTACAAACCCTTCGAGCTGTATCATGTAGATACACTCCTCAAGATGGCCATTCAAGAACGCCGTCTTGACATCCATTTGCTAGATCTCGTAATCGAGAGCCGCAGCAACGGATAGAAGAATACGGATAGACTTCAGCATAGCAACAGGTGAAAAGGTTTCATCATAATCGATTCCAGCCTTTTGTGTGTACCCCTTTGCAACCAGTCTAGCTTTGAAAGTTTCCACTCTCCCTTCCGCATCCTTCTTTCTTTCGTAGACCCACTTACATCCAATGGGTTTTATCCCATCCTGCAGATCTATAAGTTCCCAAACAGAGATAGATTTCATAGAATCCATCTCATTGTTCATAGCCTGTTTCCAAGATTTAAAATCAACATCATTTATAGTTTCATTATAAGTGACCGGACCATCCTCATGCTCATGAGCCTCAGCCCGGTATACCTCAGCATCATACATGAAGAAATTAGGCTTCTTCGAAACCCTCCCACTATGATGAGGCACCCTAAATTATTGATCGTCTGTAGGTCTTTCATTGGAACTCAGACTTTCGTCCAAGACTGAAACCTGTGGAGTAGTTCTTTCACCTGATAACTCCTCTTGCACCACTTTGCTTCGAGGCTTAAAGTCATTCATGTGACTTTCCTCCAAGAATGTCACATGGGTTGAAATAATGACTTTTTGTTCCTTCGGGTTATAGAACAGACCTCCCTTAGTTCCCTTTGGATACCCTACAAACATGCACAACTCTGATCTTGGTTCCAACTTCTTCGCATCCCCATCCAGTACATGTGCCGGGCACCCCATATTCTCATATGTCTAAGGGAAGGCTTCCTGTCACGCTACAATTCATACAGAATTTTGGGAATTGATTTGTTTGGAACTTGGCTCAGAATATAGCACGCCGTTTATAAAGCATATCCCCAAAATAATAACGGCAGTATTGAATAACTCATCATGGACCATACCATATCCAACAAGGTCCTGTTTCTCCTTTTAGCTACACCATTCTGTTGTGGAGTGCCAAGTACAGTCAATTGGGATAATATCCTATTCTCTACAAGATGTCCTAGAAATTCGTCAGAGAGTATTCACCACCTCGATCAGATCGAAGTGTCTTTATGGATTTATCCAATTGATTTTCCACTTCTGCACGATACTCTTTGAACTTGTCAAAGGTTTCGCTATTGCGGTGCATCAGATACACATATCCATACCTCAAGTAATCGTCTATAAAGGAGACATAATACTTGAACCCTCCTTATGTTGTGACGTTTATGGGGCCACACACGTCAATGTGCACAATTTCTAAGAGCTCCTAAGCCCTTGTACCCTTAGCTCCAAAAGACCTCTTAGTCATGTTTCCCTCTAGACAAGACTCACATTGAAGAAGACGTACCTCTTCCAGAGATTCTAGAGGACTGTCTTTTACCAACCTTTGAATCCTATCCTGATTAATATGACCAAGTCTTAAATGCCAAAGATACACCTTGTTAGAGTGAGAAACTTTCAACCTTTTAGAGTTATCAATTAATTTGGTGTCAAGCAGTGAGTACATCTTTGGTTTGATCAAATATAGGTTTCCATCCATCCACCTAGAACAGATAAAAGACTTATTTCTACAAATATCAACTCTTTTACTAAAACAAACTGAATAAGAATGCTTTATTAAACAAGCTACCGATATAAGGTTCCTCCTAAAATTAGGAACATAAAAACAGTCTTTTAATAAAATGAACCTAAATTCATCAAAATAAAGATAAATGTCTCCCACTGCTTTAGCCACCAGCAAGCTACCGTCTCCAATCCGTAACGAGAGGCTCCTATCATGTAGACTTCTCGTTTCCACAAACCCTTGCATAGAAACATAAACATGATTAGTAGCGCCCAAATCAATTACCTAAGTATCTTTCGATTCTTCCACCAAACACGCTTCTAAATAGTGAAGTTCCTTACCTTCCTTACCCTTGACAGCTAGGAATTCTCGGCAAGCCTTCTTAAGTGGCCTACCTTCCCATAATGGAAGCACTTTGACTTTTTAGGGTCCTTAGGGTTCTTGTTGTTCTTCTTCTTCTTCCCATCCGAGACAGGAGGATTAGAAGAACTAGAAGCTGCTTGCTTCTTATTTGGCATCTTCCTTTTCCGTGAGGGTTTGGAAGATTCTGACAAATTAGCCTCTCCCTTGGGTTGAATCGCATCCCCATCCTTGATCATCTGCTCATAAGCTTGGAGTTGCTTCATGAGCTCGGTGAGTCCTAACTCCTTTGTCGCCAGATTATATGCAGCCTTAAACCCCACAAAATCCTTCGATAGAGTTTTAAACACCATTTCGATTTGGGTGTTGTAGTCTAACTTAGCACAATTTTCGGTAGCCTCAACGAAGAATCCCATTAGAGTGATTATATGGTCCTTTACTGGAGTACCCGCCTTTTGCTTGGAGTTCATAATACTGGTGATAGCAGATTGTCGAGCCAATTTTTCTTGGCCTCCGAACATGTCCTCCAGATTTTCCATGATCTCTCTAGCAACTTGATAGGTCTCATACTGCTTTTGTAAAGCACTTGTCATGCTAGCAAGTATGTAGCACCGAGTTATCGCATTGGATTCTTTCCAACGAGTATAGGCAACTGGGACCTCCTCAAGCGGTGTGTCAAGTTTGGGCCCAGGTGGGCATGGTTCGTATAGCACGAACTTGTGTCTCTCGCAGCTGAGAGCTATAAGTAGTTTTCTTTTCCAGTCTTTATAATTATCATCATTCAGCTTATTTTCAGTAAGTATTTAAATGAGGGGTGTCGATGACATTTTGAACTGAAATAAAATTATACTAGACATCATTACAAAGCCCAAGCAAATATACAGATAATTTAGCAAATAAAACATACAAGTATGTTCCAACATGAAACTTGGAAAAAACAGGTAGCATTGCAATGGTAATTCTCAGCATCTATTACCCTAAGCCATCGAGGGGTGGTCATGAGACAAATAGCCAGAACATAAACTCCGTCCAATTAATACATGTTGCCTTAAATCCTCCAAGGTTAAGACATATATTAATAACCACTTATTTTGGCCACCAGTTTAGTTAACAGAGCTTCTAGGGAAAGTTAATAACTAAACGAGTTTTGAGTATATAACCATTGTTTACGTAGCCCGATCCACGTCCTACCAAGCCATCGAGGGGTGGTCGTGAATAGGATTGTACTCGAACACGTTTTCCACATAGGAGATCCAACCTAGTATACCAGCGGTGATAAACACCTACCGAGGGGTGTGGTCAAAGCAGAACTGACGCGAGGCGTTACCATGCTTTCACCTATCCTATATGACATGTTATCATGTCAATATTTTGGAACCCTCTCCCACTCAATATTTTGAAAAACATGTAAGTTTTGAAAAATATGTATGATCAATATAGTATGAGCGACACTCACCTATCCTATATGACATGTTATCAAATATGCATATAAAACATCCATCAATACATATTTATACATCCATGACATATCACAGAAAAATAATTGACAGAATAACCAAGCCGCGGTTCCATCCTAGAACAAAGAAAATAAAGATTATAAAATTTCATCCAAAGCATTCTTTGGGTCTTGAATTTTGTTCCGTCTTCGTGTATCCATCTTTATGTAGCATCTCTATTTATTTCTCAACCCAATAATTATTTAAAATTAAAATCCCAAAAATTTAAATTTCAAATTCAAATTCCAAATTCGAATTTCAAATTTAAATTTCAAATTCAAATTTTAAGCAATTTTAAATATCATGTGCAATAATATGTAATTTCAAAATTTTCAAATTTTCAATTACATATTTTTAAACATGATTTAAAAATTAAATCTCAAATTTAAAAATCAAAATTTTTCGATTTTCGGTCCATCAGCCCCTCGGCCACCTGGAGACCGGCAGCCACCGTGGGAAGCCCCCAGGCCCCGGCCGCACCCTGGGCTGGGCGCAGCAGCCAGGCTGTAGGCAATGCCTATAGCCATGGGCTGCATGCCTAAAGGCTGGCACGCCCTTGGGAGGGCCACGGCCACCCCTGGCTGCAGGCAAAGCCTGTAGCCATGGGGTGCAGCCATGGGCAAGGGCTGTCCCAGCCCCATCCTGCCCGAGAGTAGGGACTGTAGCCCCATCACGGTTGGTGGTCCATCTCAAGGGATCAGTCCTCGATTTTCGTGTCATATTTCAATTTACCCATTAGGATCTCCAAAAATTAATTTGAATCCTAATTGAATTGAAATTTTCCACACAATCAAAATTTGAACCTTTAAATTAAATTTAACTTTTGAGAAAAAATAAATTACGGTCTTCAAACTTCAATCTCCTCCAAGAATAATTACATAAAATTTCCTAAACCGTTTTCGGTGTACAAAAATTCTAACCATAATAATTCTAAGAGACAAAAAATTACAATTCATGGGAGAATTATAGTGTTAATAAACTACTCCCATGGTTACATAATGTAATGACCGCCATTTTCATGGCACCTACTTACCATATAATAAGTCACAAAAGAATAAAATGGACATAATTTAATGTCTTTTAGTGCAAATTTAAGTAACACAGTCAGGTATACGGCCATGTGAGTGACCGTATGCCATTCGGACTGTGTATCTGTTAGTAGCCGTGTGAGTGTACATAGCCATGTAGTGTAACACGGTCAAACACACGGCCGTGTAAGAGGATGTGTACCGCTCAGATAGATGAATGTGTTTCAAAGACATGGCCGTGTTGAGTAGTCTCAACTAGTACACGCCCGTGTCTGAAATGTACACGCCCGTGTTGCGTTGCACACGCACGTGTAAGAGTCCGTGTAGAAGGCTGTGTAATGAGCCGAGAGCTACTGTAATGACTCTCATGAATTATGAAACTTAATTACTATGTAATGATGTAAATAAGTTAATAAGCACAGTGTGCTTTTCAGTTGAATGAATTAAACAGGAATAGTAACGTTTAATTACTATTCATGCAGTGAAAGGGGTAATCGACAGTGAAATCGGTCGACCCTATTATGTGAGTATGCGTTGAGACACGCAATATCAAGAAACCGGTCTAGACGACCATTTCATGATACAGAACTGATGAGCTAGTCATCAGTACGCTCAGACTGGTCATCTGAGCGCAGCAGTGATAATTGCCCTAATAGATGTACAGTATCGAGAAAAGTGGTCTAGATGACCTCTTCTCGCCAATGAACTGACAAAATCAAAGTCAGAACGCTCAGATTAGTCAGTCAGATAGTGAATAGTGAATAGTGAATAGTGAGAAACGCAGTGTCAGGTTAGTTGCCAAGACGGCCTTAACCTGGTATAAAACTGATATATTAATAGTCAGCAGGCTCAATTTGGTCAATTGAGCACAAAATGTAAATTTTGTTTAAGAGGTACGCAGTATCGGGATGAGCGTCAAGACGACTTTTTCTCGCCCCGAAACTGATATATTTAGACTCAGGACGCCCAAATTAGTCAATCGGGTACCTGTCACGTTTTTCGAGACGGGGTCATACAGATCCCGAAAACTGGTCTAGAAGACCTCAGATGGACGTAAAACTGATAAATTTGAAATCAGCACGTCCAAATTAGTCAAGAGAGACTGTGTTTGAAATTTCACGCGAAAACACCTCGTTATGCGTGCACAGTGTCAACACAATGTAGGCCTAACCACAGTATCAAGAAATTGGTCAAGATGACCTTTTTTTGATATAAAACTGATATATTTGGAATCAGAATGCTCAAATTAGTCATTTGAGCACAAAAAGTAATTTTTGACCGGGAACCATGCAGTATCGGGAAACTGGTCGAGACGACCTCGGATGAAGATAAAACTGATATATTTGGGTTCAGCACGCCCAAATTAGTCAGTATAGCCTATCTTAAAATTTTTCAAAAAATTAGTATAAAGGACGAAATTTTGGGGATTCTAGAAAAAATAGCCCCCATATTTTTCCAAATCTCATTTTCTCCCTCCCCACACTACACGAAGATGAACAGTGACCGACCATCGAATCCGGCCTCCGTTTTCGACACCGCCGACACCATTGGAAAGCTCTCGACGAGCTGATTCCAACGGTGGGCTGAGTCGACTGAACCGACGCCGGAGCACGCCGCACGCGCCGCCCAAAGCCGCCGGTGGCCGAATTTTTCAAACCGCCGTATCTCCGCCGTCCGACGTCCAAATGCCACGATTCCGGTCCCAATGGATTCGTGGTGAAGAGTAGAACAAAACCCAGGCTTCATTTCACGTCAACAGCCGCCGGATCGCGCCGCCCAAGGTTCGCCGTCGCCGTCGCCATCGCCGCCGTCGGATCTCGCTATTCCGGCGGAGTTGAGTTGCAAGGTCGGTGTCAAAATGCTCAGAACAACACGTAGATCAAAAGCCCCAAATCAATTTTGGGCAACAATGCCAGAAAATGAAGATCTAACACCGCCGCCGTCGCCGACTTTTCGAGGGCCGATTTCCGGTGATAGGAGCCTCGATTGGTGAAATTGACACCACCAATGGGTTCCTCTCGTCGTGCTCTTCAAGATGGTGGTCGCCACTCCCATCGCCGCCGTGGTCAACGCCGGTCAACGCCGGTCAACGGCGACTCGGAGACCGAAAATTGAAGAATGGCCCGTTGGCCTATTTTCGACGTTCCGGACACATCCGTGGCATCGGATTTGCAAACCGGAGTTTCAAAAGTGAAGAACGACGATTCAAAGATTGTGCGGTCGAGACCGAACGGTTCGTCCGACCGCCGACGGGAACGATTTTGGGTAGTGGTTTTGATCCTTTGATTCCTCAATTTATTATTAGAAATAATTATGTATTAATTATGGTTTACTGACTTGAGGAATTGTAAGAAAAAGGGATGAAATGTCGAAAAAGAGAATGTGAGAAAATGTGAATATTTTTACGTAAAAAGCAGAGCTTTTACGTAAAAATTAGGCTTCTGGTTTAGTACGTGGCAGGTTAGAATAGGTTAGATGGTTTTGAGGCGTTTCCTAAACGCCGGAAACTCAAAAATTAAGCGGAAATACTGCCGAAATTTCTAAAACGGCACAAAGGGGTATTTTAGGAAACGAGGGCTGAAAATGTGATCGGGATGGAAACCCGAGCCCCCTCGATGACCTAGGTCCGGGAAAGAAGGACGGACGTTGTGAGGATTAGTGAACTGTCATTAGAAATTTCGTAATGTAAGAAAACGACCCCTAGATCAGAATAGTACCACCCGAGGGACGGGTGTGATCTAAGTATAAAATTTGGGGCGATTACATCGGTAACGGTAACCCGACAGGCTAAATGGTCATACGGGAGGTATTCAGTCAGTTGACTGGTCGGTTAGCCAATCAAGGACCAAGTTGGAATGGGATAGTGAGAGACCGTGATTAATTTGCCAAGTAGACAAATTAATCAAGCACAATTAAAAATTAGATATCAAATTTCCCAAAGTAGAGCAGTTGGGTACCGATAGGCATCGGTACCACACAACGATAAGTTTATTAGTTCCTAACGATAGAGTGATCTAAGAGCGATGTTAATTAATTTATTGGGTAAATAAATTAATTAACAATGATTAGAAAATCAAATTCTTAAGAAGAGGGCAATTAGTACCGATAAGGATCGGTACCACATAACGAGAATTTTTATTAGTCACTAATGACCACGGTGACCTAAGAGTGAATGTTAATATAATGCATTATGATTACAGGGAGGTACCTGTATTGTGACGAAGGCGAGAGTATAAACTGTCTGCTGACAGGTAAGTATAACTCCGCCTACAGCATGGATAAAATGAATTTAAAATGATGCTTTTCCAGTATTTTAAGTATGTATCTTGCACACGATGCTGCACAGCATACATAAGAGCATATAGTTTCACAATCGAGTAGATTAATGAAAGAACAAGATAGAAGCCATAGATCCCTACCGCGTAGGATAGGGGACAGCTTAGAGAAGCGTATGGCTAGAACAGTTAAACAAGATGGAAATAAATAGGTGTGTCGTACCGGCTCCTTCAGTCGAAGGGGTTTCCAGTTAAAGAAAGTTAAGGCCAAAAGTTGAGCATCAGTTGATGGCTCTTCGGCATTAGTTGACCTCGGGAGTTACCGTTGGTCTGCGCGCACACGGTACTGACACATGGGCCCTAAATAGACAAGAAAAGAGAAAAAGAGAAGTTTGAAGTATAAATGAACATAACCGGACCATGCATTAGTTATAGTTCGCTATGCTTTCTTTTTCAGTAGAGTGCATACAGTACACGATGCTTCTGTCATACATAAAGTATGTGAAGTTTTATATTCAGTGTTATGACATGTTATGTGATGACATGATATGTGAGCTGATATGTGATATGCTTATATGGTATGTGATTTATTAAGTGATATATGTCATGCCTATGATTTTACGTATGTGCTATGTTTTAAACATGTTTTGCGGTTAACATGTTGTACTTACTGGGCGTAAAGCTCACGGAGTGTGTTCATGCTGTAGGTAAGCATCCTATAGCGTAAACATCAAGGGACGATGATGGTAGTGGAGGTGGATGTGAGGATGAGGTTATGGATACACCGCGAGTATTCTTCCGCACAGTATGAGTAAATAATATTTTGAATGGTGACAGTTAAATAGTATTTTGAATAGTAAAGGTTAAACGGTATTTTGGAACAGTAAACAGTATATGTATGAGTAGTATATTTAAATAGTATCTGGTGAAAAGTAATCAGATAAACAAGTATATAATTATGTATGTATAATTGAAATCCCTATGTTTTTCAAATTCCGCATTTTAATAGTATGCGTACGTGAATAGTAAATACGTACGCGTATATAAAAAAAAAAATAATTTCCCTCTAAATTTATGGTATTAAATTCAGCAAGTTTAAGTATCGGTTTTAAAGAGGAAGTATAAGTAAAAGCTAAAGATGCAAGTAATAGAGTTTACAGTGACGGTCCGGGCCGCTGAGGGCACGGGGCGTCACACATAAAAATTTCTAGATACAATTTTTTAAATTCTAAGGAACCATAACCGGCAATAAACAAGCATGCTTATAATAATTCAAAAAATTAAAATAACCACATGCTATATACATAATTCATGATAACAATATAAAGGAATCCTAGAATGCCACTCTCTAAATATCAAATCCATACATAAATAAAAAGACTAATTAATTGTCTAATTTATGTATATGGCATAGTCATGATATGGCTCTGATATCAATTGTAGGAAAAAAATCGGTAAAAACGTATCAGAGTGGCGTAGCGGAACAATAAAAATTTTTCAAGATCGTTAAATATCTCATGATGCCATATACAATAAATCAACAACAATTTAAACTCATACCTTAAGGACGCCAATCTGCAGGAGGAGAATGACCGGAGGGCTTTAACCAACTAGCCTTCTATACTATTCTCCAATTCCCGAATGGCTGAGTGTGTGGGCACTCTGAACCTCGATCGGTATGTTTGCACTGCTAGTCTTCTTCCAACCACCCAGATCCTTAAAGAACTTATTGTCACGGTGAGTTGTGTAACAATAAGCCTGCTCACCTGAGAGTCTATGGTCTAAGAGAACTGGAGTGGTAGGACCTCTATTTATAGACTTGCATGAGGTGATCCTCTGAATTCGAATTGGATTAGGAGAAGATATTCTCCCTTATCCACAACCAAAAAATCTGAATTTTTCAAGCCAAATCCCAACTAAAAAGTTCGGCCACATTCAGGATTTTGGATTCAAAATTCAAATAGGATTTAACTTGAATTTTATCTCATCATTATCCAACCAAAAAATCCAAAAATCTATCTTGAGATTTCCTCCAAATTTTCAACTACAAATAATAGGAAGAGAATCAAAATTCAACTAGGATTTTCAAGCTTGAATTTTATCTCATCCTTATCCAAAATAACCGAAAATCTCCTAGGATATTCCTTAAAAAATTTCAGCCATAATCAGGGAGGAGAGAATCCAAATACAACTGGGATTGAAACTTGAATTTTTCATTGAATCTTATCCACAAAATTTTCAAAAATTCCATGAGGATAATCCTCAAAATATTCGACCAAAATTAGTTAGGATTGTGATTCAAAATTCAAGTAGGATTCAAACAAGATTTTCCTCTCCATATCCAACTCAAATTCGAATTTCATCCCTGTGGATTTACCACAAAAAATTCGTATCCTACTTGGACTGTGATTCAAAATTTGAATTTCAAATTTCAAATTCAAATTTGAAATTTCAAATTCAAATTTCAAATTCGAATTTCAAATTCAAAATTCAAATTTCAAATTTCAAATTTCAAATTTCAAATTTTAAAATCCACAAAACAGTTGTATTTCAAATTCTTATTCTCATGGATAATTTTCTACAACTCCAATCCAATCAACTACTCAAATAAAATCATGGTAATTTTATTTGGAGTTTGAATAATTGTGTACTCTATTATCCAAAATAAAATCTGAATTCAACCGGAGAAAATCTTTTCCACCATCTTAATCCTATGTCAACACCATCCATGCATAATTAACTAGCTAATAGCATACACAAATTAATTTGCTAAACGTTAAGGAATTATGTGGAGCTAGTAGAGGGACCAATTGGACATATATAATCGGGCTCCCGTGATTCTATATGATCATCATTCTATACCGAACAACTTAATCATATGATCACTAATTTCAGAGTCACAACACTATAAACCTGAAACTGAACTCCCGATTATATACCGTATTATGTAAGCCTGTGACGAGCTACTATCCAATGACCTTGTCATATATACAGAACCCTCATATGATATCCATGATTAGCCTTAGGTCATAATCCGTTCAATCCTACTGATCAGGCTATCTTAAAGTTCCATTATACTGCCGAATAAGAAAATGATTATTCACCATATGTGAATAAGAAGTCATCCGCCCAGCAGACAACCCAAGGCCTTGTCCATTTTCACATTCAATATAATGCCTTTAAGAGGATACCCTTAACTCTTTATTAGAGCTATGATTCTGATATCTGTAAATAAACCCTTCATCGTATACAAGTCATGCACCCAACTAACCGATCTATAAGCTTACTTCCTCTGAGACGCTTTAGCCATTGGAACATCAAAGTACACAAGTCATATACATGAAGTAGTTCATTCACTCAGGATTAAGGTTACTGCACAATGAACGTCAAAAGTAGATTGATCCACTCATAGTGAACTACGTAGATCAATCACGCTTTAGTCCTAGTCTAATATGTCACCACCAAGCAACATATCTATATCTCTACTTGGGAGTCTATGCTCCAAACAGTTAAGACAAACTGTCCCCACCATGGCTTTAGACAACATAATAGTCTTAACATGAGTCAGATGCTCGGCCTAAACCCATAGACTCCAGACAGTTAAGACAAACTGTCCCCACCATGGCTTTAGACAACATAATAGTCTTAACATGAGTTAGATGCTCAGCCTAAACCCATAGACTACAGACCTTAATTTAGACTACTTACTTTAGAGCATTGTCTTCTTACATACAAAAGTCCATTGCATGCAACGTTTTAACAGTTTTAACACAAGCAGTCAGAGAGCCATATTTGCTTATATTTACTTTAACATGTAGATAAAATGAGGACACACAGCAGTGTAATGAATAACTTCTATATATATAATTTTATTATCCAGTTCAAAATAAATACATCAAAATGTCTCTAATGCTTAGGGAATTCCTCACAAAATCTTATGGTATAGAATGATTTAATGGATAGGGCTTAAAGATGCTTTAATCCAACAGTTAGGATTTAAAGTCAACAAGAAAAAGTCAAAAAATAAACAAGAAAAGCCAAGATTAACCTATAATCTTCTAGCACCCTTTAAGGGGGTGTATTTTAGCCGAGAAAGTGGCAAATCAGCCACAACTTTTGATAATACCAATCTGACCCAAAAAATTTACTAAAAAGTCCCTAAAAAGTTTGTAAATTGGTCCCTAGGAAAATTGCTAAATGATCCTTGATTTTGTCTATAAAAGGGGACTGTTCTTAAGTGTACAAAAATTAGAAAACTCAGCCCTCATGATGCCTAAAAGCTGCCATGTTCATCCTGCCCCATTGAAGCCAAAATTTATTCAAACTTTGTTTACCAAATCATGATAAAAACCTCCACTAATCACGTATTCGATACCATCATGAGGTAAGATTTGTTATCCGAAGTTTTCATTGAATTTTTGATAAAAATATTAATGTGTTATGAGGTTAAATTGGTTAGTGAATTTTAAGTTTGAATTTTGTTAGCTTGGCAGTTAAAACATTAGGTAAACACATGAATTGATCGGTGTTTTATTCAAATGAAAGTTTGGATGTTTAAAAGCTTGAAATTTGAATTTTATTTATCCGTGGAAGACATAAAAAAAATGAGGGTTAGGCTTGTGAAAAAAAAAGTTTAGTGAAGAAGAATTTTAAGCTTGATCATGGTTATTAAAACTGTGGGATAAACTTTGTGTGTGGAACAAGTTATTGAGTGGAAAACAATGGGTTATAACTGTGATAACCAGGAATTTTTAGAGAGAATTAAAATTGTATGTATATAACAATTTTAATGTATAAAAAGTGAAAATGTTGTGTTTTCATACTGTTGAGAATACTATACAAATGTTCTGATAGTGTTAAAGAGAGAGAGTTCAGAGATGGAAAATCTTCCCGAACAAAATCGGGTGAAACGGCTCGAAAACAGAGCCAAAAACCCTGGAGAGTGCACCAAAGTGCACTAAAAGATGAAATTTTACGGTAATGAATTCTGGTCAAATAGAAGCAAAATAAGACAAACTGATCACACCGGAGGTATCAAAAACTTGCTTATGCGATTTTGGTAAATTTCCATTCAGTTTGACTTTCGATCAAACGTTGACCATGAATTAATTCACGAATTAATTATATGATGTCATATGTGACATCATAATTATGATGTAATTAATGGATAATTAAGGCTTGTTAGATAAGTTAGGTAGTATTAATGGCTAGGATTAAAGGGATCTTCGATCAATGGCCAAGATTAAGCCAAAATGGCTTAAAAAAAATTTAAGAAAATAGCAAAAGGGGGGCTTGGCCAAAAGGGAAACAAATCGGCCCAAAATTTTTATTTTGACCCTAAAAATGTTGCAAAAAAGTCCCTAGACAATTAACTAATTGTTGGGAAATTTTGCTAAGTAGTCCTCCACTTTTTACCTATAAAAAGGTGATGAATTTAATGTTGTAAATTGAATGATGTTAATGTGGAAAAGTTTTATGCAAAGTTTGGTAACTTGGCATAAAATAGGCCTCTGGTATAGTACGTGGTAGATACCAAGGTTCTGAGGCGTACCTAACGCTGGAGAAACCTAGAAATATAAGCGGAAATGCTGCCAAAATTTCTAAAAACGGCATAAGGGCATTTCAAAAAATGAGGGGTAAAAATATAGGCTCAGAAATGAAACAGAGGCCCCTAGGTATGTTAGAACTGGTAATGAAGATTAAACTCAAAAAGGAATAGTAAAATGACCCTTCAGTATCTAAAATACCGATAATGGGAAAAATTGACGTTAGAGGTATTTTAGGAAACGAGGGGGAAAATTTATGGACGGGATAGAAAATCTAAGCCCCTCAGGAACCAAGGCTTGGGAATGGGATGAGAAATATTTCAAGAGCAGTGAAATACCCATTTGAGACTCCAAAACACTAGAAAAACGAGAAACGACCATAGGTGTCAAATGAATAATACCCGAGGGTCGGGTGAGGAAAAGTTACCAGTTTTGTAGCAAATAATGCTATAAAAATATATTAAGACCTAAGAAATATTATTTTATGATATTTGGGCTTAGAAAATTTCGAAAAAATGGTAGAGTGAAATTGTTACGGTCCCGAGACCCGTCAAGGGTAAAATGGTCATTTTGACCAAAAATTTCTGAAAGGCTCAGAAAGGACCGTAACGGACCTAGAATGCTTTAAATAAAATTCTAGAGGCCAGAATTAAGATTTTAAAGTTAAAAATCTAAAATTTATAAAGTACACGGGTATGTACTATGAGACACGGCCGTGTAGTGTAAACCTGAGAGGTACACGGGCTTGGACACAAGCGTGTTGCAAGCCGTGTACCACAAAAAGAGATGAAATGTATTGTAAAGTTAATCAAAAAATGAATATATCCAAAGTGATAATTGATGATGGGCATTAACAGACAATACTCTGTCTGTAGGGACCCAAACTAGAGAAGGTAACAAAACTGCGGAGGATTTCCGAAGGTAGACATTATCGCAGTTGTGGTAAGTTTAAGTATTTTCATGTCTGCAACATGAAATACTGTGATATTTGATTATGTACTAATTTTACATTAGCTGTTAAGTCCTACGAGCACTAGGGTGTAGTTAGACTAACATACCCCGAGAAATGATAAATTGAGAAGTGTACTGTGGGTACACTACAGAAAGAGTGTGACTAAAATTAAGACACACCTATAAGAAAGAATGTGTAAGACCTACGAGCAACAAGAGTTCCTGACTTTGAGGTGATGATTAATGCCACCCGGTAGGAACCATAATTGAAAGATGGTAATGAAACTATATTTGGCGTACCGGCCTCCAATGATAAGGTGGAGGTTTTTAAGTCCTTCAGGGACACAAGAAACACTTCGGACGAAGGGAGGATTAGCCTCAGGGTCACTCCCAAGGCCCCTCATAGTCAGTGCATACAAAAAAAAAAAGGTACAAGGCCAAAATGAGCTCAACACCAAAACATAAACAAAGATAGTGATCAAAAATGTAATGAAAGCCATAATTGAGCATAATTGAGCATAACCGACACTAACGTTAAGCGTAGTGGACTCGGTTAGGGTGACATGAATAGTAACCAGTTAGAGTCAAAGTTACTATTTATGATCAAAAGTCAAAGTTACTATTCACATATGAATGGTACTATTCATAAGAAATTTTATTTTTGATGTTTTAAAATCTATGTGATTCATAGTTTGCATGTTTGAACTTATTGAGCCTGTTAGCTTACCGGTTTGTTCATGTTACAGGTAAGAAACCTGTTTAGTAGACTACCTGGATGGCGGTAGGATACGCGGTGCCAATGAGATAGGGAATCCACTGTAGATTATGGTCTTGCTACCAGTCTTCCGCTGAGCATCAAAGAGTGAATTGAAGAGAATGTATTTTGAAAAACAAAGTTGAGATTATGTATTTTTGTAAATACTGTACTGTATTGCAAAAAGACAACTGAAAGTTTAGTTTTAAATTTTATATGGCTTTCATACTTAGCTTTCATGTGAGGAAAATATTTAAATATATATATATGGGCAAAAATTTTGGGCCCTGAGAATGAGAGATTCAAAGTAAAAGTATTTTTAAATGATGACCTGATGAGGTGCATGACCTCTCTCAGTCGACGACGGAGTCGGATCGTGATAGTTTCCCGTGGCCGAGGTCGAGGTCGTCACAATAACGTTGAGGAAAAGTTTATGTCTACGTAAAAATTTTGCGTAAAAAATTTTAAACTTTTACGTAAAATTAGGCCTTTGGTATAGTAATTGATAGGTTTATAGATTAATGGTATCAAGAGTATGCCAGATATGTGAAAAAGCAAGCAGAAATACTGCCTAAATGTAGTTTTACACCTAGGGGTATTTTTGAAAATGGTGACAAAAATATAACATCAGATAGGTAAACCCGAGCCTCGGTGATTTTAGAACAGGAAAAGAAGAATGGATGTTTTAAGGATCAGTAAAATGTTCATTTGGGATCCCGAAACGTTAGAAAAAGAAGAGAAATGATGCTAGTGTCGAAAAGCACAACTAAGGCATTGAATTGATGAATAGTGAAAAATTATCGTAAATGACATTGTAATAAAAAATTTGGGATGATAGATGATTATGTTTAAGATGTTTGAAGACCAATAGTTGGAATAAAATGTAAGAAATGAAATGCTTATGAATGAAAAACCTGCTAGGGGCAAAATGGTCATTTTGCTAAAAATTAGCGAAAAAGTTGAATGGGACGTTAAACCCCTAAGTTCATTATTTGGGATTGAACTTAGAATTTTTATGTTATTGTTAAGTTTTAAGTATGAAATAAACATCAAAAGTGATCGTTGATTATCTCGGTTATAGGAAACACGACAAGTGATGGGAAAGGATATTTAGAAGACCCGAGGAAGCTCACACTAGTTCAAATACTGTAAGTACAAACATTTACCTGTCTACCCATGAACTGACTTGCCATATGAATACTTCATGCAACGATGCTATGATACGATGTTATGATATGTTTCTGAATGAAATGTTCATGAAAGAAATGCTTTATATAATGTTAAGAAATAAATGTTTATAAACAAAATGTTTTATGAAATGTTCATGAAATAAATACTTTATGAAATGATAAAGAAGTTTTTGACTATACATTTCATAAAAGTTGTGCACTTATGAAATGACCTTTTACCATGTTTTTAGAGTTAGAAAGAATGACAAGTTAAAGTAAAGAAAGATACAAACAAGTAAGATAATAAGATTGTAGACTTAAATATTGACATACAGGCCTCCGCATAAGGTGAGGTTTCATGTTTATGGCTTCCACTTAGGTGGGGTGCTACCTCCGTACAAGGTGAGGTAGTTAAAGGTTAAAATTTGGCCATCAGGTTAAGGGTGGTGGGTCGCTCCCCTTCCCCTCATCGGTCCGCATGCATAAGGTACGACCACTGACGAGGCCCACAAGTGAAACTAAAGTAAAGTAAAGTAAAGAAAAGAAAATAACAGAATGATATGAAAGAAAAAAAAACAATGAAAATGAAAGAACGAAAGATAAGTAAGCATAGGGAGACTGGCATAAGTTGAAATGCATATGCAATGTTCTGTATGTATGTTTGTACTTACTAAGCTTTAGCTCACACGTTCATTCATGTAAGTAGTCCACATGCTGAAAGTGTTAGGAAATGCCCTAAGTATTAGAGACATTTTGATGTATTCATTTTGAACTGGATAATAAAATTATATATAGAGGTTATTCATTACATTGTTATCTGTCCTCATCTTATTTACATGTTAAAGTAAATGTAAGCAAATATGGCTCACTGACTGCTTGTGTTAAAACTGTTAGAACATTGCATGCAATGGACTTTTGTATGCGAGAAGATAATGTTCTAAAGTTAGCAGTCTAAACTATGGTCTGTAGTCTATGGGGTTAGACCGAGCATCTAACTCATGTTGAGACTATTATATTGTCTAAAGCCTTGGAGGGGACGGTTTGTCTTGACTGTCTGGAGCTGGACTCCCAAGTAGAGACATAGATATGTTGCTTGGAGGTGACATATTAGACCGGGACTAAAGCGTGATTGATCTACGTAGTCCACTATGAGTGGATCAATCTGCTTTTGACGTTCATTATGCAATAACCTTAATCCTGAGTAAATGAACTACTTCATGTATATGACTTGTGTACTTTGATGTTCCAATGGCTAAAGCGTCTCAGAGGTAGTAAGCTTATAGACCGGTTCTTTGGGTGCATGACTTGTATACGATGAAGGGTTTGTTTGCAGATATCAGAATCATAACACTAAGGAGTTAAAGGTATCCTCTTAAAGGCATTATACTGAATGTGAAAATGGACAAGGCCTTGGGTCGTCTGCTGGGCCGATGACTACTTATTCACATATGGTGAATAATCATTTTCTTAATTCGGTAGTATAATGGAACTTTAAGATAGCCTGATCAGTAGGATTAAACAGACTTTGACCTAAGGCTGATCATGGATATCATATGAGGGTTTTGCATATATGACAAGGTCATTGGATAGTAGCTCGTCACAGGCTTACGTAATACGGTATATAATTGGGAGTTCAGTTTCAGGTTTATAGTGGTGTGACTCTGAAATTAGTGATCATATGATTGAGTTGTTCGGTACAGAATGATGATCATATGGAATCACGGGAGCCCGATTATATATGTCCAATCAGTCGCTCTACTAGCTCCACATAATTCCTTAACGTTTGGCAAATTGATTTGTGTATGCTATTGGCTAGTTTATTATGCATGGATGGTGATAACACTGGATTAGGATGGTAGACAAGATTCTCTCCGGTTGGATTCAGATTTTGTTTTGGATAATAGAGTACACAATTATTCGAACTCTAAATAAAGTTGCCATGATTTTATTTGAGATTGGATTGGAGTTGTAGAAAATTATCCATGAGAACAAGAATTTGAAACACAACCGTTTTGTGGATTTTGAAATTTGAATTTTGAAATTTGAATTTTGAAATTTGAATTTGAAATTTGAATTTGAAATTTGAATTTGAAATTTAAATTTGAAATTTGAAATTTGAAATTTGAATTTGAAATTTGAAATTCAAATTTTGAATCACAGTCCAAGTGGGATTTGAATTTGTTGTGGAAAATCCACAAGGTTTGAAATTCGAATTTGAGTTGGATTTGGAGAGGATAATCTTGTTAGAATCCTACTTGAATTTTGAATTCAAATCCTAACAAATTATGAACGAAATTTTGAGGATAATCCTCAATGGAATTTCGGTTTTTGTGGATAAGGTTCAAGGGAAAAATTCAAGTTTCAATCCTAGTTGAATTTGGATTCTCTCCTTCCCTGAAAAGTGGCCGAAATTTTGGAGATAATCTCCTAGGAAAATTCAGTTATTTTGGATAAGGTTGAGATAAGATTCAAGCTTGAAAATCCTAGTGGAATTTTGATTCTTCCTTATCCTAAAAGTGGACGAATATTTGGAGAAGATTTTTCCTAGGAAATTTGGATTTTTTGGTTGAAAAAGGGAGATAAAATTCTAGTTAAAATCTTGTTTGGATTTGGATTGGATTTATCCTAAGAAAACCGAATTTTATTGTTGGATTTTCCCATGGAAAAATTCAGATTTTTTGGTTATGGATAAGGGAGAATATCTTTTCCTAGTCCAATTCGAATTCAGAGAATCACCTCATGCAGGTCTATAAATAGAGGTCCTGCAACTCTAGTTTTCTCAGACCACAGACTCTCAGGTGAGCAGGCTTATTGTTGCACAGCTCATCGTGACAATAAAGTTCTTTAGAGATCTGGGTGGTCGGAAGAAGACTAGCAGTGCTAGCATACGGATCGAGGTTCAGAGTGCCCACACACTCAACCATTCAGGAATTGGAGAATAGTAGAGAAAGCTAGTTGGTTGAAGCCTCCGGTCATTCTCCTCCTGCAGATTGGCGTCCTTGAGGTATGAGTTTTAATTGTTGTTGATTTATTGTATATGGCATCATGAGATATTTAACGATCTAAAAATTTTTATTGTTCTACTACACCACTCTGATACATTTTTATCGATTTATTTTCCTGCAATTGGTATCAGAGACATCTCATGACTATGCCATGTACATAAATTAGACAATTACTTAGTCTTTTTATTTATGTATGGATTTGATATTTAGAGAGTGGCATTCTAGGGCTCCTTTATGTTGTTATCATGGATTATGTATAAAGTATGTGGTTATTTTAATTTTCTGAATTATTATAAGCATGCTTGTTTATGCTGGTTATGGTTCCTTATAATTTAGAAAAATTATATCTAGGAATTTTTTATGTAACCACGGGAGCAGTTTATTAACACTGTAATTTTCCCATGGGTTTTAATTTTGTCTCTTAGAATTTTTATGGTTAGAATTTTTGTACACCGGAAACAGTTTAGGAAATTTTATGTAATTATTCTTGGAGGAGATTAAAGATTGAAGACCGTAATTTATTTTTTCCCAAAAGTTAAAATTGATTTAAAGGTTGAAATTTTGATTGTGTGGAAAATTTCAATTTAATTGGGATTCAAATTAATTTTTGGAGATCCTAATCGGTAAATTGGAATATGACACGATCGAGACACGACCCCTCGGGATATGCCGACGGGCCTTGGTGGGGCTGCAGCCCCTGCCCTCGGGCAGGATGGGGCTGCGGCAGCCCCTGTGCAGGCCAACACTACCCACGGCCGCAGGCTTGGCCTGCACCCAAGGGTGGCCGTGGCCTGCCCAAGGTTGGCCGCAGCCTGGGCGTGCAGCCTGCCGGCTGCTGCGCCCAGCCTGGGTGTGCAGCCTGGCGCTGCAGGCTTGGCCTGCAGCCCGGCAAGGCTGCACATAGGGGGCAGCCGTGGGTTGCTAGCCCCTTTGGGGCTGGTGGCTGCCCACGGCGGCTGCCGCCTTCGGAGGCGGCGGTACGACGGTCTAAAAATCAAAAAATTTTGATTTTTAAATTAGAAATTTAATTTTAAATCAGAAATTTAATTTTAAATCATGTTTAAAAATATGTAATTGAAAATTTGAAATTTTTGAAATTACATATTATTACACATGATGTTTAAAATTGTTTAAAATTTGAATTTGAAATTTAAATTTTTGGAGATTTAAATTTTAAATAATTCTTGGGATGAGAAATAAATGAAGAGGCTACATAAAGATGGATACAAGAAGATGGAACAGAATTCAAGACCCAAAAAATGCTTTGGATGGAATTTTGTAATCTTTATTTTCTTTGTTCTAGGATGGAACCATAGCTTGGTTATTCTGTCAATTATTTTTTCTGTGATATGTCATGGATGTACAAATATGTATTGATGGATGTTTTGTATGCATATTTGATAACATGTCATATAGGATAGGTGAGTGCCGTTCATACTATATTGATCATACATAATTTGTCAAAACTTGCATGTTTTTCAAAATATTGAGTGGAAGAGGGTTTCAAACAAAACCCACGGCCTCCATTGTTGATCCATATGTGAAAGCATGGTAACGCCTCGCGTCAGTTCTGCCCTGACCACACCCCTCGGTAGGTGTTTACCGCCGCCGGTATACTAGATTGGATCTCCTATGTGGAAAACGTGTTCGGGTACGATCCTATTCATGACCACCCCTCGGTGGCTTCGTAGGACGTGGATCGGGCTACGTAAACAATGGTTATACACTCAAGACTCGTTTAGTTATTAACCTTCCCTAGAAGCTCTGTTAACTAAACTGGTGGCCAAATAAGCGGTTATTAATATATGTCTTAACCTTGGAGGATTTAAGGTAACATATATTAATTGGACGGGGTCCATGTTCCGGCTATTTGTTTTCATGACCACCCCTCGGTGGCTTGGGGCAATAGGTGCTGAGAATTACAGTTGCAATGCTACATGTTTTTCAAGTTTCATGTAGGAACATACTCGTATGTTTTATTTGCAAAATTATCTGTATATTTGCTTGGGCTTTGTAATGATGTCTAGTATAATTTTATTTCAGTTCAAAATGTCACCGACACCCCTCATTTCAATACTTACTGAAAATAAGCTGAATGGCGATAATTATAAAGATTGGAAAAGAAATCTATTAATAGTTCTCAGCTACGAGAGACACAAGTTCGTACTGGACGAACCATGCTCACCTGGGCCCAAACCTGACACACCACTTGAAGAGGTCCCGGTTGCCTATAATCGTTGGAGAGAATCCAATGAGATAGCTCGATGCTACATACTTGCTAGCATGACGAGTGCTTTACAAAAGCAGCATGAGACTTATCAAGTTGCTGGGGAGATCATGGAAAATCTGGAGGACATGTTCAGAGGCCAAGAAAAATTGGCTCGACAGTCCGCTATCACCAGCATTATGAACTCTAAGCAAAAGGCGGGTACTCCGGTGAAGGACCATATGATCACTCTAATAGGATTTTTCGCTGAGGCTGCCGAGAATGGTGCTGAGTTGGACTACAACACCCAGATCGAGATGGTGTTCAAGACTCTGTCTAAAGATTTTGTGGGGTTTAAGGCTGCATACAATTTGGCGACAAAGGAGTCAGGACTAACCGAGCTCATGAAGCAACTACAGGCTTATAAGTGGATGATCAGGGATGAAGATGTGGTCCGACCTAAAGAAGAGGCCAATTTGGCGGAATCTTCCAATCCCTCACGGAAGAGGAAGAGGCCAAATAAGAAGCAAGTGGCTTCTAGTTCTTCTAATCCTCCTGTCTCGGACGGGAAGAAGAAGAAGAAGAACAAGAAGCCGAAGGACCCTAAAAAGTCCAAATGCTTCCATTGTGGGAAGGTAGGTCACTTCAAGAAGGCTTGCCAGGAATTCCTAGTCGCCAAGGGCAAGGAAGGTAAGGAACTTCATTACTTGGAAGCGTGTTTGGTGGAAGAATCGAAAGACACTTGGGTCATTGAATCGGGCGCCACTAATCATGTTTGTGTTTCTATGCAGGGGTTCATGGAAACGAGAAGTCTACATGATAGGAGCCTCTCGTTGCGGACTGGAGATGGTAGCTTTGTGGTGGCTGAAGCAGTGGGAGATGTTTATCTTTATTTTGATCAATTTAGGTTTATTTTATTGAAAGACTGTTTTTATGTTCCTAATTTTTGGAGGAACCTTATATCGGTAGCTTGTTTAATAAAGGATTCTTATTCAGTTTCTTTTAGTAAAAGAGTTGATATTCGTAGAAATAAGTCTTTTATCTGTTCTGGATGGATGGATGGAAACCTATATTTGATCAGACCAAAGATGTACTCACTGCTTGACACTGAATTAATTGATAACTCTAAAAGGTTGAAAGTTTCTCACTCTAACAAGGCGTATCTTTGGCATTTAAGACTTGGTCATATTAATCAGGATAGGATTCAAAGATTGGTGAAAGACGGTCCTCTGGAATCTCTGGAGGAGGTACGACTTCCCCAATGTGAGTCTTGTCTAGAGGGTAAGATGACTAAGAGGTCTTTTGGAGCTAAGGGTACAAGGGCTCAGGAGATCTTAGAAATTGTGCACACTGACGTATGTGGCCCCATGAACGTCACAGCACGAGGAGAGTTCGAGTATTATGTCTCTTTCATAGATGATTACTCAAGGTATGGATATGTGTATCTGATGCACCGTAAGAGCGAAACCTTTGACAAGTTCAAAGAGTATCGTGCGGAAGTGGAAAAGCAATTGGATAAATCCATAAAGACACTTCGATCTGATCGAGGTGGCGAATATCTCTCCGATGAATTTCTAGGACATCTTGTAGAGAACAGGATTTTATCCCAATTGACTGCACCTGGTACTCCACAACAGAATGGTGTAGCCGAAAGGAGAAACAGGACCTTATTGGATATGGTACGGTCTATGATGAGTTATTCAATGCTGCCATTATCATTTTGGGGATATGCTTTACAAACGGCATGCTATATTCTGAACCAGGTTTTGAGCAAATCAATTCCCAAAACTCCGTATGAATTGTGGTGTGGCAGGAAGCCCTCCCTTGGACATATGAGAATATGGGGCTGCCCGGCACATGTACTGGATGGGGATGCGAAAAAGTTGGAACCAAGATCAGAATTGTGCATGTTTGTAGGGTATCCAAAAGGAACTAAAGGAGGTCTGTTTTATAACCCGAAGGAACAAAAAGTCATTGTCTCAACCCATGCGACATTCTTGGAGGAAAGTCACATGAATGACTTTAAACCTCGAAGCAAAATGGTGCTCGAGGAGTTATCGGGTGAAAGAACTGCTCCACAGATTTCGGTCTTGGACGCAAGTCCGAGTTCCAGTGAAAGACCTACATACGATCAACAATTTAGGGTGCCTCGTCGTAGTGGGAGGGTTTCTAAGAAACCTAATTTCTTCATGTATGATGCTGAGGTATACCAGGCCAAGGCTCATGAGCATGAGGATGATCCGGTCACTTATGATGAAGCTGTAAATGATGTTGATTCTAAATCTTGGAAACAGGCTATGAACAATAAGATGGATTCTATGAAATCCAACTCTGTTTGGGAACTTGTAGATTTGCTGGATGGGATAAAACCCATTGGATGCAAATGGGTCTACAAAAGAAAGAAGGATGCGGAAGGGAGAGTGGAAACTTTCAAAGCTAGACTGGTTGCAAAGGGATACACGCAAAAGGCTGGAATCGATTACGATGAAACCTTTTCGCCTGTTGCTATACTGAAGTCTATCCGTATTCTTCTGTCCATTACTGCGGCTATCGATTACGAGATCTGGCAAATGGATGTCAAGACGGCATTCTTTAATGGCCATCTTGAAGAGTGTATCTATATGATACAGCCCGAAGGGTTCGTAGCGAAAGGCCAAGAAAGGAAAGTCTGCAAGTTGCTTAGATCCATTTATGGATTAAAGCAAGCATCCCGCTCATGGAACCAGAGGTTTGATCAAGCGATTAAGACATTTGGTTTTGAGTAGAACGTTGATGAACTTTGTGTTTATAAACGTATTAAGGATGGAAAAGTGGTTTTTCTGATACTCTATGTCGATGATATACTACTCATTGGGAATGATGTAGGGAACTTATCATCGGTCAAGCTTTGGTTACACCAACAGTTTGACATGAAGGACTTGGGAGAAGCTAATTATGTTCTAGGCATTCGTCTCTTCAGAGATCGAAAGAACAAAATGATAGCGTTATCCCAAGCTTCATACATAGATAAAATAATTGACAAATATGCAATGCAAGAGGCAAAGAAAGGCTCACAACCTTCTATTGCCGGTCTAACTCTTTCATTGGATGACTGTACCAAGACATCGGAAGAAAGAGAGCGTATGAGTAAGGTCCCTTATGCATCCGCTGTGGGTAGCCTTATGTACGCTATGCTTTGCACTCGCCCAGACATATGTTTTGCAGTAGTTATGGTGAGTCGATATCAAGCAAATCCTGGAACCAAGCACTGGCAAGCTGTAAAGCATATACTCAAGTATCTTAAGAGAACGAGGGATTATATGCTGGTGTATTCTGGAGGGGACCTAACACCCGTAGGATACAAGGACTCAGACTTCCAGACTTGTAAGGATTCGAGGAAATCGACATCTGGATCAGTGTTTTTACTCGGAGGAGGCGCCATTGTGTGGAGGAGCGTGAAGCAGGGCTACACAACTGACTCTACTATGGAGGCTGAGTATGTGGCTGCAGCTGAGGCATCTAAAGATGCGGTTTGGCTCCGCAAGTTCTTTAGAGACCTTGAGGTCATTCCAGGTGTTGACAAGCCGATCACACTTTACTGTGATAATACAAGGGCTATTGCCAACACAAGGGAATCTCGGCACCACAAGAGGACCAAGCACATCGATCGGAGATATCACATTATTAGAGGGCATGTGGAGACAAGACAAGTGGATGTATGTAAGATCGCGTTCGAGGACAACATCGCTGATCCCTTTACTAAGACTTTGGCTGCTAGAAGCTTTGAGAGGCATGTAGAGGCGATGGGGATGCGTAACATGGCACATCTACTGGCTTAGGGCAAGTGGGAGATTGTTAGGAAATGCCCTAAGTATTAGAGACATTTTGATGTATTCATTTTGAACTGGATAATAAAATTATATATAGAGGTTATTCATTACATTGTTATCTGTCCTCGTCTTATTTACATGTTAAAGTAAATGTAAGCAAATATGGCTCACTGACTGCTTGTGTTAAAACTGTTAGAACGTTGCATGCAATGGACTTTTGTATGCGAGAAGACAATGTTCTAAAGTTAGCAGTCTAAACTATGGTCTGTAGTTTATGGGGTTAGACCGAGCATCTAACTCATGTTGAGACTATTATGTTGTCTAAAGCCTTGGAGGGGACAGTTTGTCTTGACTGTCTGGAGCTGGACTCCCAAGTAGAGACATAGATATGTTGCTTAGAGGTGACATATTAGACCGGGACTAAAGCGTGATTAATCTACGTAGTCCGCTATGAGTGGATCAATCTACTTTTGACGTTTATTATGCAATAACCTTAATCCTGAGTAAATGAACTACTTTATGTATATGACTTGTGTACTTTGATGTTCCAATGGCTAAAGCGTCTCAGAGGTAGTAAGCTTATAGACCGGTTCGTTGGGTGCATGACTTGTATACGATGAAGGGTTTGTTTGCAGATATCAGAATCATAGCTCTAAGGAGTTAAAGGTATCCTCTTAAAGGCATTATACTGAATGTGAAAATGGACAAGGCCTTGGGTCGTCTGCTGGGCGGATAACTTCTTATTCACATATGGTGAATAATCATTTTCTTAATTCGGTAGTATAATGGAACTTTAAGATAGCCTGATCAGTAGGATTAAACGGACTTTGACCTAAGGCTGATCATGGATATCATATGAGGGTTTTGCATATATGATAAAGTCATTGGATAGTAGCTCGTCACAGGCTTACGTAATACGGTATATAATTGGGAGTTCAGTTTCAGGTTTATAGTGGTGTAACTCTGAAATTAGTGATCATATGATTGAGTTGTTCGGTACAGAATGATGATCATATGGAATCACAGGAGCCCGATTATATATATCCAATCAGTCCCTCTACTAGCTCCACATAATTCCTTAACGTTTGGCAAATTGATTTGTGTATGCTATTGGCTAGTTTATTATGCATGGATGGTGATGACACAGGATTAGGATGGTAGACAAGATTCTCTCCGGTTGGATTCAGATTTTGTTTTGGATAATAGAGTACACAATTATTCGAACTCTAAATAAAGTTGCCATGATTTTATTTGAGATTGGATTGGACTTGTAGAAAATTATCCATGAGAACAAGAATTTAAAACACAACCGTTTTGTGGATTTTGAAATTTGAAATTTGAAATTTGAATTTTGAATTTTGAATTTGAAATTCGAATTTGAAATTTGAATTTGAAATTTAAATTTGAAATTTGAAATTTGAAATTTGAAATTTGAATTTGAAATTCGAATTTGAAATTTGAAATTCAAATTTTGAATCACAGTTCAAGTGGGATTCGAATTTGTTGTAGAAAATCCACAAGGTTTGAAATTCGAATTTGAGTTGGATTTGGAGAGGATAATCTTGTTAGAATCCTACTTGAATTTTGAATCCAAATCCTAACAAATTATGGACGAAATTTTGAGGATAATCCTCAATGGAATTTCAGTTTTTGTGGATAATGTTCAAGGGAAAAATTCAAGTTTCAATCCTAGTTGAATTTGGATTCTCTCCTTCCCTGAAAAGTGGCGAAATTTTGGAGATAATCTCCTAGGAAAATTTGGTTATTTTGGATAAGGATGAGATAAGATTCAAGCTTGAAAATCCTAGTGGAATTTTGATTCTTCCTTATCCTAAAAGTGGTCGAATATTTGGAGAAGATTTTCTCCTAGGAATTTCGGATTTTTTGGTTGAAAAAGGGAGATAAAATTCTAGTTAAAATCTTGTTTGGATTTGGATTGGATTTATCCTAAGAAAACCGAATTTTATTGTTGGATTTTCCCATGGAAAAATTCAGATTTTTTGGTTATGGATAAGGGAGAATATCTTTTCCTAGTCCAATTCGAATTCAGAGAATCACCTCATGCAGGTCTATAAATAGAGGTCCTGCCACTCCAGTTCTCTTAGACCACATGCTCTCAAGTGAGCAGGCTTATTGTTGCACAGCTCATCGTGACAATAAAGTTCTTTAGAGATCTGGGTGGTCGGAAGAAGACTAGCAGTGCTAGCATACCGATCGAGGTTCAGAGTGCCCACACACTCAGCCATTCGGGATTTGGAGAATAGTAGAGAAGGCTAGTTGGTTGAAGCCTCCGGTCATTCTCCTCCTGCAGATTGGCATCCTTGAGGTATGAGTTTTAATTGTTGTTGATTTATTGTATATGGCATCATGAGATATTTAACGATCTAAAAAATTTTTATTGTTCCGCTGCGCCACTCTGATACGTTTTTCCCGATTTATTTTCCTATAGAAAGGTGTAACTAATGGCCTGGCAGATAGATTCCTGGGATGTTATGGACAGGGAAGGGTTCTGTTATGTTTTTCTCCACTGCAAAGAAATGTTTATTTAAAGGAAAATGAGACAAGTATGAATGCATGTTTATGCCTATAAAGTATTTTAAAGGAACAAGAATGTATGCATGTTATGGATTATGAAACGTTTTGAAAGGAATAAACTAGTAATTAAATTGGGGGTTTTAACGATAGAGATTGTCTAACTTAGAAAATGTTTTCCAGCATAACAAACCCCTTTGCAAAATATGTATATAGGTGTGTTTTTGGAGACTTATATTTTTACTAAGCTATCAAAAAAGAAATTTCCTATGGTTTTTCAAACACGGATCCTTAAATTAGAAAGTAAGACTACGATATATAAAAAGTTAAGTAGTTAATGACCTGAGTGAGTCAGGTCACCGACAATAGATTTAGATCACTTACTCTAGAATGTTGTCTTCTCGCATATAAAAGGTCATTATATGCAACATTCTAGCAGTTTAACACAAACAGTCAATGAGTCATATTTGTTTACATTTACTTTAATATATAAATAGGTTGAGGACTTTTAGCAATGTAATGAATAACCTCTAAAATATTTTATTAATCAGTTCAAAAAATAAATGAAGTACATTAAAATATCTTTCCTGCTTAGGGTACACCTAACATTAATTAATTGGATAAATATTTGTTTGGGATAAATATTTATTTGAAAGATGAGATTTGTAATTTTAATTAATGTGGTAGGCGTTTTCCACTCGGATAAGGCGAGGAAAAAGTTTTTCTCCTTATTGATTTCATTTAAATAATTATTACATAATTATTTAATTCAACTAAAGTTGTTATGATTTTATTTTGAATTTAAATTGGATTTATGAAATACTATCTATGCAAATAAAATCATAATATAAATGGAGATTTAATTTTGAATAAAATTCGGATCACCATTCTCCTATAGTGGGTGATTTTTCTGGTATTCCCAAGGTAAGAAAAACGCCAATTTTAGATAAAGAAGAGAAAAAAAAATCTTTTTCAAGTGTCTTATTAGAATTTGAATTTCATCTAGTCTATTCACTACAAATCGGGGCATAAAGATCTTATTTTTGGTAAACTACTAACTCTAAGGTAAGTGAGCTTGTTATTATACTCCCATTAATAATAATAAGTTTTAAGAGTTTTGGGTGGTTGGAAAGAGAAAGTTGCACACCGAATATCAATTGAGAAACTGAGTGTCCACACACTCTATCATTTGGGAATTGAAAAATAATACAGAATAATATGTGGTTGAAGCTCTCTAATAATAATAAGTTCCAAGAATTCTGAATGGTTGGAAGGAGAAAGCCGCACACTGAATATTAATTGAGAGATCAAGTACCTACATACTCCATCATTTGAGAATTGGAGAATAATAAAGAATGCTAGTTGGTTGAAGCTTTCTTAAACATTTTCTCCGACATTTCTATTGTTTTCTCTCTAAGGTATATAGGTTGCAGAATAATTTATTGTATATAACAATTCAAGTTAGTACGATCCAACTTAAAAAATTTTAAAATTCTACTGTGTAAATTATCTGAATTTCCTACAATTCCCCATAATACCAAAGAATAAACTTTGAAGAATCTTTAACTAGGGTTTGAAAGAAGAAAAACAAAACATTGTGGATCAGTTTTGACTAATTTGACTTAATAATGTGTATGTATGTGTTTTTATTTTTTATTTTTTGGTAGAATGTAGGTATCATAGGTTGGAGCTTACATGTAAGATTCATCTATGCCAACACCATTCATACTATTGGGAAATGTTAAGAAGTACTGGTGGTGTTAAGCAGCACTGTCTAATAGAAGATTGGCCCCATGGTGGGATCACTTTTAATTAGTGACAGTATTTAGTATTAGTGATATTTTTTAGCATTTTTCCATAATATTTGATTGATATAACATAACCCTAACAAGTAACTCGTGCCATGAAGTCTCCAAATAGATTAAGTTTTGATTTTGTTTCTCCTTTCTATAAGATGGAAGGTCTTTTATTTTGTTTAATTTTTATTTGAGAAGTATCCAATTGTTTACTAATTGCTTTGTTGAACACTAGTATTATTTTAGCTCCACAACATTTAGTTTTAGAATAATAAATTGTGAATTTTACAATAAGATACAAATAAATTATTTTCAAATAAATTCTGAGTAAACCAATTTATTTTAAAATCTGCAAATTTTACGTAATTTTTTAATGTTTTTATGATATGATCAAATATAACACTTGAAAACATACATAACTGATTACTAATAACTAGTAATGTGACTCAAAAATAACTCAAATTAGGTACAAAGATATATATATATATTTATGAATGATATGGTGCAGATTATTGTTCTATGATGAATCTCTTCAGCTCAATTTTTTCATGTCGAACGTAAATAAATAAATAAATGTGTGATATGAGCTTTTTTTTCTCCGTTATGGTGTGAAATGTCCTTGACTTATGATATGACCTGTATGAGCTAAGCAGGAGAGAGCAGTCTTTGATTTTGGTAGTTGCAAAATTGGGGTACTACTCCTTTTGCATTTTCTGTATTATCCAAATTGATAATCCCAATAGTGATCGGAACACAGACCTTGGCCGTTGGTGAGAATGGTCTTCTCTTTACAAGCAATGGAAAAAAAAAAAAAAAAAAACGATCTTTGACTCGAACTTTCCAAATCCCAATTCTCATTCAGGCCTAACAAAAACCAACCCCCCCCCCCCCCCCCGCCCCCCCCCCCCCCCCCCCCCCCCCCCCCCCCAAACTGAAACTGAAGTTAAAGTCAGGCGTTGAACAATATGAGAAAAATGCTGATCAAGTAGGACCAGCCCGTTTTCTTATGGACTTCATTCCAAACATGAATCCTCGGCAAACATACATATCGCATAATCTTAACATCGTATTTTGTCAATCTCAAAGATTCCAGATGTTGATGCAAGATTTGAATTTCTGTTGTAGATATCTTATCGGCCAAATCTGATACTCCATGAGGATCTACACCACAAAAACAATAAAAGACTTATGAGATGGAGGTATCGTGAGGGTACTCTCAAACGAGACTCCAATGCTTAAACCAATTATGGGTCCTAGGGATAATGCGAGCACTCCATGGTGTGTGTGATTGAGCTTTTGAGCTTTAATGGTGGTCCATTAACGGTGGTTCATTTATGGGGAGAGAGAATTGTAGTAGGCTAAAGAGATAAAAGAGGGAGAGGGAGAGGAAATGAGTGATAGAAGGTATAGAGTGGATTTTTGGGCTAAGTCTTTGGAACCCTCTTTCATTCTTATTAACGGCTATTTATAGGCAAGTGAGTGATGAGAAGGGAAGGGCATTGTTTGGAGCTCACTTAATTATTAGTGTTAGACAATGTGCCTCAATTTTGTTTTCTGTGCAATATTGACGCAACCACATAGCCCCAGCATCGCCATTGAGCGCGGGTCTTTGGTTTACTATATATCCATACTATTTTTCCACATGACATTTGATTATCCGTCCAACTAGCTAATTTTTCGTACAGCTTTGTACAGCTCCAACATTTACTTACAAAGTCCTCGATGCAAATTTTGATCGGATCTAGGGACTTAATTGACCCTCCCTCTATCTTATTATGATCTAATTAAATCCTCGAATGCCGAAAGGTCTCTCTCTATTTTTTTTTTTTTTAATTTTACGTAGGCTGGGGCCATGACATTTCCCCCAACCGCCTTTTTTATCTTACGAGAAAGGGACTCACGTCCTTTCTCAATATGTACAATATATATAATCTGTTATTTTTTTAATAATATATGTATAATATAATTTATATGTCCATATATAATAATAACAATAGATCAAAATTACAATTCTACATTACAATTCACAATTTATCTATTATGTTAATTTAATTTAATATTATTATCTTTCTTTTAATTTAATATCAATTATTTATCTAATTTTATAAAAATAACTCTCATATTCACATGTAAAATTGCGTTCCACAAAAGCTACTGTAAAATTATAGCTAAGTCCATAAGAACAAATACAACATATGATTTATATATAATATATATATAATACATATACAATATATAGTGTATTGTATATATATTCTTCTTTTTGGGTGAGGGGGCCACTGCAGGTGGGCTCCCCCATCCCTACTTTTCTTATTCTTATGAAGCAAGAGGTCTTCCTCTCTAGAGGTGTAAATCTAGAAGGACCCCTCCTTATAGGTTCTAGAGGAAAATCAGGCTGCCCTTTTTAAATGATAAGTTGGGCTTATCCCATTTAAATTTTGAAGGCACAAGCCCTCTCCAGTCCTAAAGTTCGATGGGCGGAAATTCAGGTTTGGCCCTAAAGTCACAAAATCTAGAGACATGTCACAAAAATCTCATCTCAATTTTATTTTATTCGTCAAATTATTCAAAAGTTGACCAGAAATTTAAAAGTATTAAGTTTGAAAATAAATACTTTAATAAATATGACAATAATAATAACATGATTAAATTAATTAAACCATAATAATTAGACTATATTATAACTCCTAGCAAAAATTTATTTAATTCATTGAAAAATAAAATTATACAACAAAATAAAATAAACATAATGACAAAATAAAAATAAAACGAAGAAGTATAGAACAGATACTGATATTTGCATTGAGAGAACCTCCATAAACTCTTCCTTTTAAAAATAAAACTAAATAAAAGAAAACAATTTTTTTTTTTTGTTTTTGAGAAAGCTTTATTTATTTATTTATTTATTACTCAAATCTCTTTTATAGATCTCTTTCTTTCTATGCCTATGCTCTATCTCTATCCATGCCCATATGCCTCCATCTAAGTGGCCTTTTTATAGGCTGTGTATCTGCACTATTCCACCAACCCCTTGTGTGAACAAGTAGAAAAAGTTAGCTATGCTACATTAAGCTATAGTGGCAGTAGCGACGGTATATGTGATTAGGAAGGATTCAATATGATAGGGTGTAGGATAGGCTTTGTTCTAGTTTGCTGAAACCAAGAGGATGGCACATGTCACATTCTTACTGGCTCCTTTCTAGTCTCTGCCACATGTCACATCATTATTAGACTGAAAAAATGAACTCATGTGATCTTAGAAATACTGGATCCCTGCCTTGAAACATAATAATATGCGTGGGACTTAAGTGTCTCCTTGTTGATCTAATCTTAGAAATTGCTATAACTTTTTGATACGAACTCTGATTGGAGTATTCTTTTTTTTTTTTCTCAAAATACTCATATCGATGAGAGGATCAAAATAAGACTAGTTAAGCACAGTTTCCTAGCATGAATAATGATGTTCGATGGGACCCACTTCTAATACATGAATTTTTTTTACCATAATTTGACATTGTAAAAAAAAAAAAAACAAAGTGCTAAAATTAGATATTTTCAAAATAAAAGGCTATAGGTAAACTTATTGGAAATATTTAATTTTAATCTTATTCAATGTAATATTACTAAAAAAATTAGATAAAATAAAAAAATTAAATAAAAATATGAAATTTGTAAAAAAAATCTAAATTAAAGTTAAAAAAACAAAATAAATCAACACAAATAAAAAAAAAAAACTCTCTAGGATAAGATAATTTTTATACATGAAAAAGTGATAAAATAACTACATGTTATAGAGTTATCAATATGCTTTCATTACATAATACATATATATATAAATAATTTCACATTAATTATAAAAAATAAAAAAATTATGGGTGGACTTTGGGCCTGGCTCAAAGATAAGGCTCGATGATTCCCCTAGTGGGACTTCGATAGTTCCCTTAAGGGTTTGTTAGCAACATGTTCTCCCGGTAGATGACGCTACCACTTCTCCTCCCATCAGCCTACTGTAGTGACTAACCGTGATGGCTTCTTAAAACAGCTCCAATTCAAACGATGGCTTGTTGACGGCGAGTCTTCAAGACAGCTTTCGTTTGTCAATGTTGATTTCATGAACATGAATACATTTGTTAGTGAGTCATCACCATAGTTTAACAACCATCTCTTTATCCTTTTCTTCCTTTTATTTTTTATTTTTTTATATGTTTTTTATCGCAATGGCTTACCGACGATGACACTTCTTTGCTAGTAGTGTTGAATGTCCTTGCAGCAGGTCAAGCATGTCACACTATTTGTGTTCAACATGACTCTCCTTATAACTTGGATAACTTTCTGAGTCTTCTTAGTCGATAGAATTTGGCTGTGCTAGGATTTTTGCAGGATCCCCAAATATGTTGATATGTGGCTTCCTTAGTCGAATGAATTGTAGGAAAAATAAAAAATGTGTGTAGAGGAATTTTAAATTTTTTTTAAAAGAATGCATAAACTCGTGTTACCATGTAGAATAGATTATATAATAGTCTAAAGAACTTGTGAGAAAACACCAAGAACGCTGCTGGATGTAATGACCGCCATTTTCATGACACCTACTTACCATGTAATAAGTCATTAAGGAATAAAATGGACATAATTTAATGTCCTTTAGCAAATTTAAGAAACATGGTCAAGTACACGACCGTGTAAGAGGCTGTGTACCGCTCAGATAGATGAATGTGTTTCAAAGACATGGCCGTGTTGAGTAGTCTCAACTAGTACATGCTCGTGTCTGAAATGTACACGCCCGTGTTGCATTACACACGCACGTTTAAGAGTCTGTGTAGAAGGCTGTGTAATGAGCCGAGAGCCACTGTAATGACTCTCATGAATTATGAAACTTAATTACTATATAATGATGTAATTAAGTTAATAAGCACAGTGTGCTTTTCAGTTGAATGAATTAAACAGGAATAGTAACGTTTAATTACTATTCATGCAGTGAAAGGGGTAATCGACAGTGAAATTGGTCCACCCTATTATGTGAGTATGCGTTGAGACACGCAATATCAAGAAACCAGTCTAGACGACCATTTCATGATACAGAACTGATGAGCTAATCATCAGTACGCTCAGACTGGTCATCTGAGCGCAGCAGTGATAATTGCCCTAATAGATGTACAGTATCGAGAAAAGTGGTCTAGATGACCTCTTCTCACCCAGAGGCTGACAAAATCGGAGTCAGAACGCTCAGATTAGTCAGTCAGATAGTGAATAGTGATTAGTGAACAGTGTGATACGCAGTGTCAGGTTAGTGGCCAAGACGGCCTTAATCTGGCATAAAACTGATATATTAATAGTCAGCAGGCTCAATCTGGTCAATTGAGCATAAAATGTAGATTTTGTTTAAGGGATACGCAGTATCGGGATGAGGGTCAAGACGACATTTTCTCGCCCCGAAACTGATATATTTAGACTCAGGAAGCCCAAATTAGTCAATCGGGCACCTGACACGTTTTTCGAGACGGGGTCATGCAGATCCCGAAAACTGGTCCAGAAGACCTCAGATGGACGTAAAACTGATAAATTTGAAATCAGCACGTCCAAATTAGTCAAGGGAGACTGTGTTTGAAATTTCACGCGAAAACGCCTCGTTATGCGTGCACCGTGTCAACACAGTGTAGGCCTAACAACAGTATCAAGAAATTGGTCAAGATGACCTTTTCTTGATATAAAACTGATATATTTGGAATCAGAATGCTCAAATTAGTCATTTGAGCACAAAAAGTAATTTTTGACCGGGAACCATACAGTATCGGGAAACTGGTCGAGACGACCTCGGATGAAGATAAAACTGATATATTTGGGTTCAGCACGCCCAAATTAGTCAGTATAGCCTATCTTAAAATTTTTCAAAAAAATTAGTATAAAGGAGGAAATTTTGGGGATTATAGAAAAATAGCCCCCATATTTTTCCAAATCACATTTTCTCCCTCCCATACCACACGAAGATGAACAGTGACCAACTATCGAATCCGGCCTCCGTTTTTGACACCGCCGGCACCATTGGAAAGCTCTCGACGAGCTGATTCCAACGGTAGGCCGAGTCGACCGAACCGATGCCGGAGCACGCCGCACGCGCCGCCCAAAGCCGCCGGTGGCCGAATTTTTCAAACCGCCGTATCTCCGCCGTCCGACGTCCAAATGCCACGATTCCGGTCCCAATGGATTCGTGGTGAAGAGTAGAACAAAACCCAGGCTTCATTTCACATCAACAGCCGCCGAATCGCGCCGCCCCAGGTTCACCGTCGCCGTCGCCATCGCCGCCGTCGGATCTCGCTATTCCGGCGGAGTTGAGTTGCAAGGTCGGTGTCAAAATGCTCAGAACAACACGTAGATCAAAAGCCCCAAATCAATTTTGGGCAACAACGCCGGAAAAATGAAGATCCAACGCCGCCGCCGTCGCCGACTTTTCGAGAGCCGATTTCCGGTGATAGGAGCCTCGATTCGTGAAATTGACACCACCAATGGGTTCCTCTCGTCGAGCTCTTCAAGATGGTGGTCGCCACTTCCATCGCCGCCGTGGTCAACGCCGGTCAACGGCCGGTCAACGCCGGTCAACGGCGACCCGGAGACCGAAAATTGAAGAATGGCCCGTTGGCCTATTTTCGACGTTCCAGACACATCCGCGGCATCGGATTTGCAAACTGGAGTTTCAAAAGTGAAGAACGACGATTCAAAGATTGCACGGTCGAGACCGAACGGTTCGTCCGACCGCCGACGGGAACGATTTTGGTAGTAGTGTTGATCTATTTATTCCTCAATTTAATATTGGAAATAATTATGTATTAATTATGGTTTAATGACTTGAGGAATTGTAAGAAAAAAAGGGTGAAATATCGAAAAAGAGAATGTGAGAAAATGTGAATATTTTTACGTAAAAAGCGGAGCTTTTACGTAAAAATTAGGCCTCTGGTTTAGTACGTGGCAGGTTAGAATAGGTTAGATGGTTTTGAGGCGTTTCCTAAACGCCGGAAACCTAAAAATTAAGCGGAAATGCTGCCGAAATTTCTAAAACGGCACAAAGGGGTATTTTAGGAAACGAGGGCTGAAAATGTGATCGGGATGGAAACCCGAGCTCCCTCGATGACCTAGGTCCGGGAAAGAAGGACGGACGTTGTGAGGATTAGTGAACCGCCCCATTAGAAATTTCGTAATGTAAGAAAACGACCCCTATGTCAGAATAGTACCACCCGAGGGACGGGTGCGGTCGAAGTATAAAATTTGGGGCGATTACATCGGTAACGGTAACCCGATAGGCTAAATGGTCATACGAGAGGTATTCAGTCAGTTGACTGGTCGGTTAGCCAGTCAAGGACCAAGTCGGAATGGGATAGTGAGAGACAGTGATTAATTTGTCAAGTAGACAAATTAATCAAGCACGATTAAAAAAATTAGATATCAAATTTCCCAAAGTAGAGCAGTCGGGTACCGATAGGCATCAGTACCACACAACGATAAGTTTATTAGTTCCTAACGATAGAGTGACCTAAGAGCGATGTTAATTAATTTATTAGGTAAATAAATTAATTAACAATGATTAGAAAATCAAATTCTTAAGAAGAGGGCAATTAGTACCGACAAGGATCGGTACCACATAACGAGAATTTTTGTTAGTCACTAATGACCACGGTGACCTAAGAGTGAATGTTAATGTAAATGCATTATGATTACAGGGAGGTACCTGTATTGTGACGAAGGCGAGAGTATAAACTGTCTGCTGACAGGTAAGTACAACTCCGCCTACAGCATGGATAAAATGAATTTAAAATGATGCTTTTACAGTATTTTAAGTATGTATCTTGCACACGATGCTGCACAGCATACATAAGAGCATATAGTTTCACAATCGAGTAGATTGATGAAAGAACAAGATAGAAGCCATAGATCCCTACCGCGTAGGATTGGGGACAGCTTAGAGAAGCGTATGGCTAGAACAGTTAAACAAGATGGAAATAAATAGGTGTGTCGTACCGGCTCCTTCAGTCGAAGGGGTTTCCAGTTAAAGAAAGTTCAGGCCACAAGTTGAGCATCAGTTGATAGCTCTTCGGCATTAGTTGACCTCGGGCGTTACCGTTGGTCTGCGCGCACACGGTACTGACACATGGGCCCTAAATAGACAAGAAAAGAAAAGAAAAGTTTGAAGCATAAATGAACATAACCGGATCATGCATTAGTTATAGTTCGTTATGCTTTCTTTTTCAGTAGAGTGCATACAGTACACGATGTTTCTGTCATGCATAAAGTATGTGAAGTTTTATATTCAGTGTTATGACATGTTATGTGATGACATGATATGTGAGCTGATATGTGATATGCTTATATGATATGTGATTTATTAAGTGATATATGTCATGCCTATGATTTTACGTATGTGCTATGTTTTAAACATGTTTTGCGGTTAACATGTTGTACTTACTGGGCGTAAAGCTCACGGAGTGTGTTCATGCTGTAGGTAAGCATCCTATAGCGTAAACATCAAGGGACGATGATGGTGGCGGAGGTGGATGTGAGGATGAGGTTATGGATACACCGCGAGTATTCTTCCGCACAGTATGAGTAAATAATATTTTGAATGGTGACAGTTAAATAGTATTTTGAATAGTAAAGGTTAAATGGTATTTTGGAACAGTAAACAGTATATGTACGAGTAGTATATTTAAATAGTATCTGGTGAATAGTAATCAGATAAACATGTATATAATTATGTATGTATAATTGAAATCCTTATGTTTTTCAAATTCCGCATTTTAATAGTATGCGTACGTGAATAGTAAATACGTACGTGTATATAAAAAAAAAAAAATCCCTCTAAATTTATAGTCTTAAATTCAGCAAGTTTAAGTATCGTTTTTAAAGAAGCAAGTAATAGAGTTTACAGTGACGGTCCGGGCCGCTGAGGGCACGGGGCGCCACAGTTGGTATCAGAGCGGTTTCCTGCCATCCTACCTCACATCGCCACATGCCTGCCTCATCTGTCCAAGTAAGTTAGTTTTATATTTTTAGTCAGTAAATGTTTATCTATTGAAGATAACATTTTATAGTAATGAAACGACGAAATCTATGATGGCGAGGACAAGCTGAAAAGATGCTGAGATCATTATACGAAAAATCATGACGTGCAGTGCTAGAGAACTGCTCAGAGAAAGGACATGGATTGCTGCCCGAGTTGTACCGATCTTCAGGGCTAGTCGTCCACCAAGTTTCGAGTGGCAAACAGTACTCCTGCACTCTATGAGAATGTCAGGACTGGTTTCATGTTATCAAAGTGATTCCCTGATTGTACACCATTGACCAGGATAACTGAGTCCTGTTGGCTGTTGATATCTCTCAAGAAGATACTCTCGTGTGTATCGGGATCCTTATGACCAGGATGAGCTCTTAACTGTGTCGAGTTTCGCCATACCATGATCGAGCTAATCTCTGAGAGCAGTCCAGCATCAGCCCCAGTTTTTCTCTATGGGCAAGCAGGGAGTGAAACCGCCTAAGTTCTCTAGAGTTATGGATATACGAGAATTTGTTCATCGGACTGAAAGACTGCAGCTGATGTCCGACGATACAGTTCTAACGTATGTTGTTCACTATAAGGAACCGATATGGACTTCTACAATACATGCCGAGACAAAAGTGGATCAAGATAGGAGAAGACCCAAAGAGAGAAAGAGACCTTGCCAAACAGAATTAGAAGAGCGATCAAGCAGGACTAGCAAGCCTTATCAAGGAGATAGTGAATGCTGAGAGAAAAGTGCTTAACCCCGGGAACCCTACCAAGCCCAAGGCATTATAGCAGCCGCCATTATGGAGGGTGACCCGGTAGAACCAGCACCCCAACTGGCCGATGAAGAGTTCATGGCCGAGCACCGGCCAGAAGTACACGAGGGCAATAGGGAGTCGATGGAGAACCCCGAACCAGCCCGTATGTCTCCCGAACACCCCATGAGAGAGGAAGATAACGCGACTCTTTTCGACGCCCATCCCGACGATGAGGGAAAGGAGATCCCCAATCGCTTTAGTAATGACGAAGTCATCATAGCCAGCGATGACGAGGTCAGTTTCAGCTGAGAAGAAGAAGAGAACCCAGAGGAGTACTCACTCAGTGATAGTGACGATGAGGAGATGCCTGATACTGAATCAGGATTATCCTTCCAATAGTAGTAACCCTTCTGCGGGAATGTTAGTTATGAAAATATATAGAGGGAAGCAGTAGCTCTCCCCCGTCAGTTATAGCATAATGTACTTGTTGGGATCGTATAGGGGAAGTGTGTGTCACTCCCACTGAACTAGAATCTTGAATATATGTATATATATTATGTGAAATATATTATGAGATAAGTAGTAAAGCTTTGCCCTAGGGGCCAGATATAATATTTTTCCACAGTGTGAGTATGATATGACAGAAAGTGCAGGACGAATCCTAGCACTCAGACGATGTCCCAATACAATGCGGTAATTGTATTGAACATCACAGTATGAGAGAAAGAAAGATGGATATAGTGTGTATATTTATATCCATAATGGTTTAAGTAAGATTGTTAAGTAAGAAAGAAAATGATATGTGATACGAGTCCCAAGTACAGAATTTAAGAGACTTATATTTTCCTTTCCCACTGTACGATAGGGTTACATAGGAAAACATAGCAAGAACAAGAGCTTAGTTAAATCCAGCATCCCGAGAGGATGAGTTGATAGCACAGATTGTAGCCATGCGAGAGATGATGGAGAACTAGCAACCGGAGCTAAACCAGCTTAGGGAACAGCTGGGCCAGCAACCCCAGGCACCACAGTCAGTAAAGATGCTAGCACAGGAGGCTCTAGCAGCCCCAGAAACTCTAAGAGAACAAGCAGCTCCTCCAGCCCAGGAGGCACTAGCGCCTATAGTAATGGCTACTCTCATAGCAGCAATTGTTTTTTTTTTTTTTGCCAATCCCTAGGGAAGGCGACTTGTATGAAAGATTCCGACGCATGAAAGCGTTAGAATTCTTAAGAATCACCAACCCTATAGAGGCCGATGATTGGCTAACGGATATCCAAGTAATCTTGGATTTTATAGGGTTAACAGATAGAGAAAGAAAGTGATGTGCATATCCTTCACCCTGCGCAATGAGGCGCGTTAGTGGTGGAAGATGGTAACCATTAGGAGGAACATCAGAGAGATGAGCTGGAGTGATTTCATTGAGGAATTCAAGGAGATGTACTTCAACGAGGAAGCACTAGTAGCGCAGTAAGACGAGTTCGATAACCTGCACCAATGTAGTATGACTGTTATGGAGGCAGTCAAGAAGTTTGAACAGTTGGCTCAACTTTGTCCAGATTTGGTACCGACCAAAAGGAGAGAGTCAAACGAATGCTGAAGATGTTTAGAACGGAAATCACAGTTTAGGTCTGTAGCGGAGGGCACGGACCAGCGACACTAGCAGAATGTGTCAGCAAGACTATCTGAGCTGAGTACTAGTCGGCTCAGGATAAGGAGCGAAAGGCGCAGAATTTTAAGGCACGAAAGGAGGAGAAAACGCAAGCTGAGCAGGCTCAGGGGAAGTAAAACCCCGAGTTACAACACAGAGGACAGAATGTGGGAACCGGCCAGAATAGTAGGCATTCCCATAATAACAACAAGAGAAAAGGGGAATTAAGGCAATCAAGATTCACAGGAGAATTTCCCCCAGAAGAGAAACGACCAGGAAGGAAATGATAGCCAACTCGACGTGCACGAAATGCGGAAAGAGGCACTCAGGAGAATGTAAGCAAGGAGTAAGTGGTTGTTTCATCTGTGGCAAGAAAGGCCACTATGCCAAAAAAAAAAAAAAAGCTTAGGACACAACGTTGTCATAAACTGTTGAAGGCGAAAAATCATTTTCGAACCAATCGGATGTGAAAAGTTCATCTACAAGGGTTTGTCGCCAGAGCAACCAAAGACGATGATATCAGCAGTGAAGGCTCGCGAGATACAATCCAGTGGATGCACGGACTTCCTAGTATACGTAGCAGATAAGACTCAAGGAATAGAGATAGGACCCGACAACGTACCGATAGTCAGGGAATTCATGGAGATATTTCTAGAAGATCTTGCAGGACTCCAACCAGAGCGCAGGATCTCGTTCGAGACTGAACGTCTACTAGAATCAGCCCCATCTTTGAGGCCCCCTACAGAATAGGCCCTATAGAGCTAAAGGAGCTCCAAGCCCAGCTAAAGGACTAAATAGATAAGGGATTCATGCGATAGAGCTATTCACCCTGGAGAGCACCCATACCATTCGTGAAGAAGAAAGATGGACCACTGAGAATGTGCATCGACTACAGAGAGTTGAACAGGATTACGATTAAGAATAAGCATCTGTTGCCGCGAGTTAACGATCTATTTGATCAGCTCCAAGACGCTGTAGTGTTCTCGAAGATCGATCTACATCCCGAGTACCATCAACTACAAATCAGGAATGAAGATGTACCCAAAACAGCATTTCAAACGTGGTACGGACATTACGAGTTTCTGTTCATGTCACTCAGATTAACGGACGCACCAGCAACTTTCATGAACTGGATGAACCGCATGTTCAAGGACTATTTGGATAAGTTTGTCATTGGGTTCATCGATGACATACTTATACACTCTAAGACGAAGGAAGAGCACGAAGAGCAATTAATTATCATTTTGCGCGTGCAACAGGACCATCAGTTATACACCAAGTTCTCCAAGTACGAGTTTTGGCTGGAGAAGGTCCATTTCCTAGACCACGTAGACCCCAAGGAAGGAGTATCTGTGGACCTGGCGAAAATTGATGCAGTTAGCACGTGGCCAGCTCAGAGGAACGAAACGGGAATTCACAGCTTCTTTAAACTAACAGGATGTTACCTACACTTAGTCGAAGGCTACTCAAAGTTAGCTGCTCCGCTCACAGCGCTCACCAAGAAGGGAAAGAGGTATAAGTGAATCGATAAGTGTGAGGAAAGCTTTCAAGAGCTAAGATGAAGACTCATAAGCGCTCCAATGCTGACCATTTCAAATGTTGGTCAGGGAAGCTTTGTGATTTAAGCGCCACATCTAAAACCAAGTTGGAAACTGTGTTGATGTAGAGTGGTAGAGTAGTCGCGTATGCTTCACGACAACTCAAAAAACCTTGAGAAGAGCTACCCAACGCGTGATCTGGAGCTAGTAGCGATAGTTTTTATGATAAAAACATGGAGGCACTACCTGTACGGAGTCACGTGCGAGATTTACATCGACCACTAGAGTCTCAAATGTATCTTCACGCAGAAAGAGCTCAACATGAGGCAGCGTAGATGGCTAGAGTTGGTAAGGATTACGACCGTGAGATCCTATACCATCCAGGGAAAGCCAATAAAGTGGTCAATGCGTAGAGTCAGAAGCATACTACTATGCCTATGGCTATTAGTGCCTTGTCAAGAGCGCTACAAAGGAGTTATGCGACAGCAAGATCAAGATTTTGATAGGGGGATTGTCTAACATGACCCTCCAATCGACGCTCCAAGAAGAGATCAAGATCGGTCAAGATTTTGATTTGTCCCTGCTCAAGTCCAAAAAGGAAGCTATAGAGGACAAGGGTTCAGAGTTTAAGATCCTTAAGGACGACATACTCTACTACAGAGATAGAGTATGTGTTCTAAAAGATGAAGAACTCAAGAAGCGAATCCTTTTGGAACCTTACGAGACGTCATATTCCGTACATCCGGTAGCGAATAAGATGTACAAGTACCTAAAGGAAAGTTTTTGGTGCCTTAGAATGAAGAATGACATTGTCGAGTTCGTCGCCAGATGCCTTACGTGCCAGAAGGTTAAGGTAGATCACCAGCGCTCAGCAGGATAATCGTAGGAAATTAAGTTACCCGAGTGGAAATGGGACCAGATTACGATGAATTTCGTAATCGGATTGCCGAAGACGTCAAACGATAATGATGCAATCTGGGTGATTGTAGAAAAACTGATGAAATCAGTTAGATTTTTAGCAATGAAAGTTAGCTACTCGGTGGAACGACCAGTAGAAATCTATGCGGCACAGTTCGTGAAATGGCACGGAATACCAGAGTCGATCGTCTCAGATCGTAGTGGACGCTTTACCTCCAGATTTTGGCGAGGTGTTCAAGCCGCATTACGGTCCAAGTGAGAGTTCAGCATAGCATTTCATCCTCAGACCGACAGTTAGTCTGAGAGGACCATACAGATGTTAGAGGACATGTTGAGACCTGCGTCCTAGACTTCAAAGGAAATTGATATCAGAAGCTACCATTGAGCGAGTTCTCGTACAACAGCAACTATCATTCCTCGATAGGAATGGCACCGTACGAGACACTCTGTGGAAAGAAATGCAGATCTCTGGCTCATTAGTACGAGTTTGGAGAGAAACGAGTAGTTAGCTCGGACATCATCAAGAATACCATGTCAGACGTGAAGCTGATACGAGGAACGTTAGATACAGCGCACAGTCGACAGAAGAATTTTGACGATAAGCGCCGTAGACCCCTCAAGTTTCAAGTAGGAGATTCGGTCTTTTTCAAGGCGGCACCCATGAAAGGGGTGATGCGCATTGAAAATAAAAGAAAGCTCAGTCCTAGGTACATAGGACCCTTGAGATAATAGAGAAAGTCGGGAAGGTGGCTTATAGACTAGCACTTCCTCCCGAGTTAGTTACAGTGCACAATGTCTTTCACGTTTTGATGTTAAAGAAGTACGTGCCAAACAGCTCCCATGTTCTTAGCCAAGAATCCGTTGTAGTATACGCTGATCCGACGTACGAGGAGAGACTCGTGCAGATCTTAGTTAGAAAGGAGAAAGTACTTAGGAATGAAGTATACCGCTAGTAAAAGTGTTGTGGCAGAATCATAGTGTTGAGGAAGCCACATGAGAATGGGAAGAAGACATGAGAAGAGACTTCCTGGAATTATTCTAATTTTCGAGGACGAAAATTTTGTAAGGGGGGTAGGTTGTAATGACCGCCATTTTCATGACACCTACTTACCATGTAATAAGTCATTAAGGAATAAAATGGACATAATTTAATGTCCTTTAGCAAATTTAAGAAACATGGTCAAGTACACGACCGTGTAAGAGGCTGTGTACCGCTCAGATAGATGAATGTGTTTCAAAGACATGGCCGTGTTGAGTAGTCTCAACTAGTACATGCTCGTGTCTGAAATGTACACGCCCGTGTTGCATTGCACACGCACGTGTAAGAGTCTGTGTAGAAGGCTGTGTAATGAGCCGAGAGCCACTGTAATGACTCTCATGAATTATGAAACTTAATTACTATGTAATGATGTAATTAAGTTAATAAGCACAGTGTGCTTTTCAGTTGAATGAATTAAACAGGAATAGTAACGTTTAATTACTATTCATGCAGTGAAAGGGGTAATCGACAGTGAAATTGGTCCACCCTATTATGTGAGTATGCGTTGAGACACGCAATATCAAGAAACCAGTCTAGACGACCATTTCATGATACAGAACTGATGAGCTAATCATCAGTACGCTCAGACTGGTCATCTGAGCGCAGCAGTGATAATTGCCCTAATAGATGTACAGTATCGAGAAAAGTGGTCTAGATGACCTCTTCTCACCCAGAGGCTGACAAAATCGGAGTCAGAACGCTCAGATTAGTCAGTCAGATAGTGAATAGTGATTAGTGAACAGTGTGATACGCAGTGTCAGGTTAGTGGCCAAGACGGCCTTAATCTGGCATAAAACTGATATATTAATAGTCAGCAGGCTCAATCTGGTCAATTGAGCATAAAATGTAGATTTTGTTTAAGGGATACGCAGTATCGGGATGAGGGTCAAGACGACATTTTCTCGCCCCGAAACTGATATATTTAGACTCAGGAAGCCCAAATTAGTCAATCGGGCACCTGACACGTTTTTCGAGACGGGGTCATGCAGATCCCGAAAACTGGTCCAGAAGACCTCAGATGGACGTAAAACTGATAAATTTGAAATCAGCACGTCCAAATTAGTCAAGGGAGACTGTGTTTGAAATTTCACGCGAAAACGCCTCGTTATGCGTGCACCGTGTCAACACAGTGTAGGCCTAACAACAGTATCAAGAAATTGGTCAAGATGACCTTTTCTTGATATAAAACTGATATATTTGGAATCAGAATGCTCAAATTAGTCATTTGAGCACAAAAAGTAATTTTTGACCGGGAACCATACAGTATCGGGAAACTGGTCGAGACGACCTCGGATGAAGATAAAACTGATATATTTGGGTTCAGCACGCCCAAATTAGTCAGTATAGCCTATCTTAAAATTTTTCAAAAAAATTAGTATAAAGGAGGAAATTTTGGGGATTATAGAAAAATAGCCTCCATATTTTTCCAAATCACATTTTCTCCCTCCCATACCACACGAAGATGAACAGTGACCAACTATCGAATCCGGCCTCCGTTTTTGACACCGCCGGCACCATTGGAAAGCTCTCGACGAGCTGATTCCAACGGTAGGCCGAGTCGACCGAACCGATGCCGGAGCACGCCGCACGCGCCGCCCAAAGCCGCCGGTGGCCGAATTTTTCAAACCGCCGTATCTCCGCCGTCCGACGTCCAAATGCCACGATTCCGGTCCCAATGGATTCGTGGTGAAGAGTAGAACAAAACCCAGGCTTCATTTCACATCAACAGCCGCCGAATCGCGCCGCCCCAGGTTCGCCGTCGCCGTCGCCATCGCCGCCGTCGGATCTCGCTATTCCGGCGGAGTTGAGTTGCAAGGTCGGTGTCAAAATGCTCAGAACAACACGTAGATCAAAAGCCCCAAATCAATTTTGGGCAACAACGCCGGAAAAATGAAGATCCAACGCCGCCGCCGTCGCCGACTTTTCGAGAGCCGATTTCCGGTGATAGGAGCCTCGATTCGTGAAATTGACACCACCAATGGGTTCCTCTCGTCGAGCTCTTCAAGATGGTGGTCGCCACTTCCACCGCCGCCGTGGTCAACGCCGGTCAACGGCCGGTCAACGCCGGTCAACGGCGGTCAACGCCGGTCAACGGCGACCCGGAGACCGAAAATTGAAGAATGGCCCGTTGGCCTATTTTCGACGTTCCGGACACATCCGCGGCATCGGATTTGCAAACTGGAGTTTCAAAAGTGAAGAACGACGATTCAAAGATTGCACGGTCGAGACCGAACGGTTCGTCCGACCGCCGACGGGAACGATTTTGGTAGTAGTGTTGATCTATTTATTCCTCAATTTAATATTGGAAATAATTATGTATTAATTATGGTTTAATGACTTGAGGAATTGTAAGAAAAAAAGGGTGAAATATCGAAAAAGAGAATGTGAGAAAATGTGAATATTTTTACGTAAAAAGCGGAGCTTTTACGTAAAAATTAGGCCTCTGGTTTAGTACGTGGCAGGTTAGAATAGGTTAGATGGTTTTGAGGCGTTTCCTAAACGCCGGAAACCTAAAAATTAAGCGGAAATGCTGCCGAAATTTCTAAAACGGCACAAAGGGGTATTTTAGGAAACGAGGGCTGAAAATGTGATCGGGATGGAAACCCGAGCTCCCTCGATGACCTAGGTCCGGGAAAGAAGGACGGACGTTGTGAGGATTAGTGAACCGCCCCATTAGAAATTTCGTAATGTAAGAAAACGACCCCTATGTCAGAATAGTACCACCCGAGGGACGGGTGCGGTCGAAGTATAAAATTTGGGGCGATTACATCGGTAACGGTAACCCGATAGGCTAAATGGTCATACGAGAGGTATTCAGTCAGTTGACTGGTCGGTTAGCCAGTCAAGGACCAAGTCGGAATGGGATAGTGAGAGACAGTGATTAATTTGTCAAGTAGACAAATTAATCAAGCACGATTAAAAAAATTAGATATCAAATTTCCCAAAGTAGAGCAGTCGGGTACCGATAGGCATCAGTACCACACAACGATAAGTTTATTAGTTCCTAACGATAGAGTGACCTAAGAGCGATGTTAATTAATTTATTAGGTAAATAAATTAATTAACAATGATTAGAAAATCAAATTCTTAAGAAGAGGGCAATTAGTACCGACAAGGATCGGTACCACATAACGAGAATTTTTGTTAGTCACTAATGACCACGGTGACCTAAGAGTGAATGTTAATGTAAATGCATTATGATTACAGGGAGGTACCTGTATTGTGACGAAGGCGAGAGTATAAACTGTCTGCTGACAGGTAAGTACAACTCCGCCTACAGCATGGATAAAATGAATTTAAAATGATGCTTTTACAGTATTTTAAGTATGTATCTTGCACACGATGCTGCACAGCATACATAAGAGCATATAGTTTCACAATCGAGTAGATTGATGAAAGAACAAGATAGAAGCCATAGATCCCTACCGCGTAGGATTGGGGACAGCTTAGAGAAGCGTATGGCTAGAACAGTTAAACAAGATGGAAATAAATAGGTGTGTCGTACCGGCTCCTTCAGTCGAAGGGGTTTCCAGTTAAAGAAAGTTCAGGCCACAAGTTGAGCATCAGTTGATAGCTCTTCGGCATTAGTTGACCTCGGGCGTTACCGTTGGTCTGCGCGCACACGGTACTGACACATGGGCCCTAAATAGACAAGAAAAGAAAAGAAAAGTTTGAAGCATAAATGAACATAACCGGATCATGCATTAGTTATAGTTCGTTATGCTTTCTTTTTCAGTAGAGTGCATACAGTACACGATGTTTCTGTCATGCATAAAGTATGTGAAGTTTTATATTCAGTGTTATGACATGTTATGTGATGACATGATATGTGAGCTGATATGTGATATGCTTATATGATATGTGATTTATTAAGTGATATATGTCATGCCTATGATTTTACGTATGTGCTATGTTTTAAACATGTTTTGCGGTTAACATGTTGTACTTACTGGGCGTAAAGCTCACGGAGTGTGTTCATGCTGTAGGTAAGCATCCTATAGCGTAAACATCAAGGGACGATGATGGTGGCGGAGGTGGATGTGAGGATGAGGTTATGGATACACCGCGAGTATTCTTCCGCACAGTATGAGTAAATAATATTTTGAATGGTGACAGTTAAATAGTATTTTGAATAGTAAAGGTTAAATGGTATTTTGGAACAGTAAACAGTATATGTACGAGTAGTATATTTAAATAGTATCTGGTGAATAGTAATCAGATAAACATGTATATAATTATGTATGTATAATTGAAATCCTTATGTTTTTCAAATTCCGCATTTTAATAGTATGCGTACGTGAATAGTAAATACGTACGTGTATATAAAAAAAAAAAAATCCCTCTAAATTTATAGTCTTAAATTCAGCAAGTTTAAGTATCGTTTTTAAAGAAGCAAGTAATAGAGTTTACAGTGACGGTCCGGGCCGCTGAGGGCACGGGGCGCCACACTGGATGTGACCAAGAAAGCTTCAATCGACTAACCTTCTTTACTGTTCTCTAATTCTCAGATAATAGAGTATGTGGACACTTGGTTATTCAATTGGTATTCATGTGACTTGTCTTCTTCCAACCACCTTAAGCTATATAGCAATTTAATATTTGAGTAAGAGTTATAATAATAAATTTGTTCACCTGAAAATTTGTGGTTTGAATTAAATAGGAGTTCTAAGGGTCCTATATATAGTGAATATACTAGGTTGATTTCAAATTTAAATAGAGTTAGGAATACCCTAAGAGGGAAAAACATTTTAATGTATTTTATTTATTTTTGAATTAATTAATAATATATTAGAAGTTATTCAATTAATATTGCTATATGTTGTTAGGAAATGCCCTAAGTATTAGAGACATTTTGATGTATTCATTTTGAACTGGATAATAAAATTATACATAGAGGTTATTCATTACATTACTATCTGTCCTCGTCTTATTTATATGTTGAAGTAAATGTAAGCAAATATGGCTCACTGACTGCTTGTGTTAAAACTGTTAGAACGTTGCATGCAATGGATTTTTGTATGCGAGAAGACAATGTTCTAAAGTTAGCAGTCTAAACTATGCTCTGTAGTCTATGGGGTTAGATCGAGCATCTAACTCATGTTAAGACTATTATGTTGTCTAAAGCCTTAGAGGGGACGGTTTGTCTTGACTGTCTGGAGCTGGACTCCCAAGTAGAGACATGGATATGTTGCTCGGTGGTGACATATTAGACCGAGACTAAAGCGTGATTGATCTACGTAGTCCGCTATGAGTGGATCAATCTGCTTTTAACGTTCATTGTGCAATAACCTTAATCCTGAGTAAATGAACTACTTCATGTATATGACTTGTGTACTTTGATGTTCCAATGGCTAAAGCGTCTCAGAGGTAGTAAGCTTATAGACCGGTTCGTTGGGTGCATGACTTGTATACGATGAAGGGTTTGTTTACAGATATCGGAATCATAGCTCTAAGGAGTTAAAGGTATCCTCTTAAAGGCATTGTGCTGAATGTGAAAATGGACAAGGCCTTGGGTCATCTGCTGGGTGGATGACTTCTTATTCACATATGGTGAATAATCATTTTCTTGATTCGGTGTATAATGGAACTTTAAGATAGCCTGATCAGTAGGATTAAACGGACTTTGACCTAAGGCTGATCATGGATATCATATGAGGGTTTTGTATATATGACAAGGTCATTGGATAGTAGCTCGTCACAGGCTTACGTAATACGGTATATAATTGGGAGTTCAGTTTCAGGTTTATAGTGGTGTGACTCTGAAACTAGTGATCATATGATTGAGTTGTTCGGTACAGAATGATGATCATATGGAATCACGGGAGCCCGATTATATATGTCCAATCAGTCCCTCTACTAGCTCCACATAATTCCTTAACGTTTGGCAAATTGATTTGTGTATGCTATTGGCTAGTTTATTATGCATGGATGGTGATGGTACAGGATTAGGATGGTAGACAAGATTCTCTCCAGTTGGATTCAGATTTTGTTTTGGATAATAGAGTACACAATTATTCGAACTCCAAATAAAGTTGCCATGATTTTATTTGAGATTGGATTGGAGTTGTAGAAAATTATCCATGAGAACAAGAATATGAAATACAACCGTTTTGTGGAATTTGAAATTTGAATTTTGAAATTTGAAATTTGAATTTTGAAATTTGAAATTTGAATTTTGAATTTGAAATTTGAATTTGAAATTTGAATTTGAAATTCGAATTTGAAATTTGAATTTGAAATTTGAATTTGAAATTTGAAATTTGAAATTTGAAATTTGAAATTTGAATTTGAAATTTGAATTTGAAATTTGAAATTCAAATTTTGAATCACAGTCCAAGTAGGATTCGAATTTGTTGTGGAAAATCCACAAGGTTTGAAATTCGAATTTGAGTTGGATTTGGAGAGGATAATCTTGTTAGAATCCTATTTGAATTTTGAATCCAAATCCCAACAAAAGTGGACGAAATTTTTGAGGATAATCCTCATGGAAAAATTCAGATTTTGTGGATAAGGTTCAAGGGAAAATTCAAGCTTCAATCCTAGTTGAATTTGGATTCTCCCCTTCCCTGAAAAGTGGCCGAAATTAGGGAGAATATCTCCTAGGAAATTCAGTTATTTTGGATGAGGTTGAGATAAGATTCAAGCTTGGAAATCCTAGTGGAATTTTTGATTCTCCCTCATCCATAATGGCCGAAATCTTTAAGGAAGATTCACCTTGAAATTTTCAGATTTTTTGGGTTGAAAAAGGGAGATAAAATTCTAGTTAAAATCTTGTTTTGATTTGGATTGGATTTATCCTAAGAAAAACCGAATTTTTTTATGGAGATTCTCCCTTGGAAAAATTCAGATTTTATGGGTTTGGATAAGGGAAAATATCTTTTCCTAATCCAATTCAAATTCAGAGATTCACCTCATGTAGGCCTATAAATAGAGGACCTACCACTCCAGTTCTCTTAGACCACAGACTCTCAGGTGAGCAGGCTTATTGTTGCACAGCTCATCGTGACAATAAAGTTCTTTAGAGATCTGGGTGGTCGGAAGAAGACTAGCAGTGCTAGCATACCGATCGAGGTTCAGAGTGCCCACATAGTCAGCCATTCGGGAATTGGAGAATAGTAGAGAAGGCTAGTTGGTTGAAGCCTCCGGTCATTCTCCTCCTGCAAGATTGGCGTCCTTGAGGTATGAGTTTTAATTGTTGTTGATTTATTGTATATGGCATCATGAGATATTTAACGATCTAAAAATTTTTATTGTTCCGCTGCGCCACTCTGATACGTTTTTACCGGCTTATTTTCCTACAATTGGTATCAGAGCCATCTCATGACTATGCCATGTACATAAATTAGACAATTACTTAGTCTTTTTATTTATGTATGGATTTGATATTTAGAGGGTGGCATTCTAGGGTTCCTTTATGTTGTTATCATGTATTATGTATAAAGTATGTGGTTATTTTAATTTTTTGAATTATTAAAAGCATGCTTGTTTATACCGGTTATGGTTCCTTAGAATTTAGAAAAATTGTATCTAGGAATTTTTATGTAACCATGGGAGCAGTTTATTAACACTGTAATTTTCCCGTGGATTTTAATTCTTGTCTCTAAGAATTTTTATGGTTAGAATTTTTTGTATACCGGAAATGGTTTTAGGAATTTTTTATGTAATTATTCTTGGAGGAGATTGAAGATTGAAGACCGTAATTTATTTTTTCCCAAAAGTTAAACTTAATTTAAAGATTGAAATTTTGATTGTGTGGAAAATTCCAATTTAATTGGGATTCAAATTAATTTTTGGAGATCCTAATAGGTAAATTAGAATATGGCAAGAAAATCGAGACACGACCCCTCGGGATAGGCCGACAAACCTTGGTGGGGCTGCAGCCCCTACCCTCGGGCAGGATGGGGCTGCGGCAGCCCCTGTGCAGGCCTACACCACCCACGGCCGCAGGCTCTGCCTGCAGCCAGGGGTGGCCGTGGCCTGCCCAAGGCTGGCCGCAGCCTGGGCGTGCAGCCTCTAGCTGCAGGCGCTGCCTACAGCCTGCTGGCTGCTGGCTGCTGCGCCCAGCCTGGGCGTGCAGCCTGGCGCTGCAGGCTTGGCCTGCAGCCCGACAGGGCTGCACAGGAGGGCGGCCGTGGGCTGCCAGCCCCTCCGAGGCTGGTGGCTGCCCATGGCGGCCGCCGCCAACGGGGGCGGCAGTCCGACGGTCCAAAAATCAGAAAATTTTGATTTTTAAATTTGAGATTTAATTTTAAATCATGTTTAAAAAAATATGTAATTAAAAATTTGAAATTTTTTGAAATTACATATTATTACACATGATGTTTAAAATTATTTAAAATTTAAATTTGAAATTTAAATTTGAAATTCGAATTTGGAATTCGAATTTGAAATTTAAATTTTTGGGAGATTTAAATTTTAAATAATTCTTGGGATGAGAAATAAATGGAGAGGCTACATAAAGAAGGATACAAGAAGACGGAACAAAATTCAAGACCCAAAGAATGCTTTGGATGGAATTTTGTAATCTTTATTTTCTTTGTTCTAGGATGGAACCATGGCTTGGTTATTCTGTCAATTATTTTTTCTGTGATATGTCATGGATGTATAAATATGCATTGATGGATGTTTTGTATGCATATTTGATAACATGTCATATAGGATAGGTGAGTGCCGCTCATACTATATTGATCATACGTAATTTGTCAAAACTTGTATGTTTTCAAAATATTGAGTGGGAGAGGGTTTCAAACAAAACCCACGGCCTCCATTGTTGATCCATATGTGAAAGCATGGTAACGCCTCGCATCAGTTCTGCCCTGACCACACCCCTCGGTAGGTGTTTACCGCCGCCGGTATACTAGATTGGATCTCCTATGTGGAAAACGTGTTCGGGTGCGATCCTATTCATGACCACCCCTCGGTGGCTTGGTAGGACGTGGATCGGGCTACGTAAACAATGGTTATACACTCAAGACTCGTTTAGTTATTAACCTTCCCTAGAAGCTCTGTTAACTAAACTGGTGGCCAAATAAGTGGTTATTAATATATGTCTTAACCTTGGAGGATTTAAGGCAACATATATTAATTGGATGGGGTCCATGTTCCGCTATTTGTTCTCATGACCACCCCTCGGTGGCTTGGGGCAATAGGTGCTGAGAATTACCGTTGCAATGCTACATGTTTTTTCAAGTTTCATGTAGGAACATACTTGTATGTTTTATTTGTTAAATTATCTGTGTAGTTGCTTGGGCTTTGTAATGATGTCTAGTATAATTTTATTTCAGTTCAAAATGTCACCGACACCCCTCATTTCGATACTTACTGAAAATAAGTTGAATGGCGACAATTATAAAGATTGGAAAAGAAATCTATTAATAGTTCTCAGCTGCGAGAGACACAAGTTCGTACTGGACGAACCATGCCCACCTGGGCCCAAACCTGACACACCACTTGAGGAGATCCCGGTTGCCTATAATCGTTGGAGAGAATCCAATGAGATAGCTTGATGCTACATCCTTGCTAGCATGACGAGTGCTTTACAAAAGCAGCATGAGACTTATCAAGTTGCTGGGGAGATCATGGACAATCTGGAAGACATGTTCGGAGGCCAAGAAAAATTGGCTCGACAGTCTGCAATCACCAGCATTATGAACTCCAAGCAAAAGGCGGGTGCTCCGGTGAAGGACCATATGATCACTCTAATGGGATTCTTCGCTGAGGCTGCCAAGAATGGTGCTGAGTTGGACTACAACACTCAGATCGAGATGGTGTTCAAGACTCTGTCTGAAGATTTTGTGGGGTTTAAGGCCGCATACAATCTGGCGACAAAGGAGTTAGGACTAACCGAGCTCATAAAGTAACTACAGGCTTATGAGCGGATGATCAGGGATGAGGATGTGGTCCGACCTAAAGGAGAGGCCAATTTGGCGGAATCTTCCAATCCCTCACAGAAGAGAAAGAGGCCAAATAAGAAGCAAGTGACTTCTAGTTCTTCTAATCCTCCTGTCTCGGACGGAAAGAAGAAGAAGAAGAACAAGAAGCTGAAGGACCCTAAAAAGTCCAAATGCTTCCATTGTGGGAAGGTAGGTCACTTCAAGAAGGCTTGCCGGGAATTCCTAGCCGCCAAGGGCAAGGAAGGTAAGGAACTTCATTACTTAGAAGCGTGTTTGGTGGAAGAATCGAAAGACACTTGGGTCATTGATTCGGGCACCACTAATCATGTTTGTGTTTCTATGCAGGGGTTCGTGGAAACGAGAAGTCTACATGATAGGAGCCTCTCGTTGCGGACTGGAGATGGTAGCTTTGTGGTGGCTGAGGCAGTGGGAGATGTTCACCTTTATTTTGATCAATTTAGGTTTATTTTATTGAAAGACTGTTTTTATGTTCCTAATTTTAGGAGGAACCTTATATCGGTAGCTTGTTTAATAAAGGATTCTTATTCAGTTTCTTTTAGTAAAAGAGTTGATATTCGTAGAAATAAGTCTTTTATCTGTTCTGGATGGATGGATGGAAACCTATATTTGATCAGACCAAAGATGTACTCACTGCTTGACACTGAATTAATTGATAAATCTAAAAGGTTGAAAGTTTCTCACTCTAACAAGGCGTATCTTTGGCATTTAAGACTTGGTCATATTAATCAGGATAGGATTCAAAGATTGGTGAAAGACGGTCCTCTGGAATCTCTGGAGGAGGTACGACTTCCCCAATGTGAGTCTTGTCTAGAGGGTAAGATGACTAAGAGGTATTTTGGAGCTAAGGGTACAAGGGCTAAGGAGCTCTTAGAAATTGTGCACACTGACGTATGTGACCCCATGAACGTCACTGCACGAGGAGGGTTCGAGTATTATGTCTCTTTCATAGATGATTACTCGAGGTATGGATATGTGTATCTGATGCACCGCAAGAGCGAAACCTTTGATAAGTTCAAAGAGTATCGTGCGAAAGTGGAAAAGCAATTGGATAAATCCATAAAGACACTTCGATCTGATCGAGGTGGCGAATACCTCTCCGATGAATTTCTAGGACATCTTGTAGAGAACGGGATTTTATCCCAATTGACTGCACCTGGTACTCCACAACAGAATGGTGTAGCCGAAAGGAGAAACAGGACCTTATTGGATATGGTACGGTCCATGATGAGTTACTCAACGCTGCCATTATCATTTTGGGGATATGCTTTACAAACGGCGTGCTATATTCTGAACCAGGTTCGAGCAAATCAATTCCTAGAACTCCGTATGAATTGTGGCGTGGCAGGAAGCCCTCCCTTGGACATATGAGAATATGGGGCTGCCCGGCACATGTACTGGATGGGGATGCGAAGAAGTTGGAACCAAGATCAGAATTATGCATGTTTGTAGGGTATCCAAAAGGAACTAAAGGAGGTCTGTTCTATAACCCAAAGGAACAAAAAGTCATTGTCTCAACCCATGCGACATTCTTGGAGGAAAGTCACATGAATGACTTTAAGCCTCGAAGCAAAGTGGTGTTAGAGGAGTTATCAGGTGAAAGAACTGCTCCACAGATTTCGGTCTTGGACGCAAGTCCGAGTTCCAGTGAAAGACCTGCAGACGATCAACAATTTAGGGTGCTTCGTCGTAGTGGGAGGGTTTCTAAGAAACCTAATTTCTTTATGTATGATGCGGAGGTATACCAGGCCGAGGCTCATGAGCATGAGGAAGATCCGGTCACATATGATGAAGCTATAAAGGATGTTGATTCTAGATCTTGGAAACAGGCTATGAACAATGAGATGGATTCTATGAAATCCAACTCTGTTTGGGAACTTGTAGATTTACCGGATGGGATAAAACCCATTGGATGCAAATGGGTCTACAAAAGAAAGAAGGATGCGGAAGGGAGAGTGGAAACTTTCAAAGCTAGACTGGTTGCAAAGGGATACACGCAAAAGGCTGGAATCGATTACGAGGAAACCTTTTCGCCTGTTGCTATGCTAAAGTCTATCCGTATTCTTCTGTCCATTGCTGCGGCTCTCGATTACGAGATCTGGCAAATGGATGTCGAGATGGCATTCTTGAATGGCCATCTTGAAGAGTGTATCTATATGATACAACCCGAAGGGTTCGTAGCAAAAGGCCAAGATAGGAAAGTCTGCAAGTTGCTTAGATCCATTTATGGATTAAAGCAAGCATCCCGTTCATGGAACCAGAGGTTTGATCAAGCGATTAAGACATTTGGTTTTGAGCAGAACGTTGATGAACCTTGTGTTTATAAACGTGTTAAGGATGGAAAAGTGGTCTTTCTGATACTCTATGTCGATGATATACTACTCATTGGGAATGATGTAGGGAACTTATCATCGGTCAAGCTTTGGCTGCACCAACAGTTTGACATGAAGGACTTGGGAGAAGCTAATTATGTTCTAGGCATTCGTCTCTTCAGAGATCAAAAGAACAAAATGGTAGCATTATCCCAAGCTTCATACATAGATAAAATAATTGACAAATATGCAATGCTAGAGGCAAAGAAAGGCTCATAACCTTCTATTGCCGGTCTAACTCTTTCATTGGATGACTGTCCCAAGACATCGGAAGAAAGAGAGCGTATGAGTAAGGTCCCTTATGCATCCGCTGTGGGTAGCCTTATGTACGCTATGCTTTGCACTCGCCCGGACATATGTTTTGCAGTAGGTATGGTGAGTCGATATCAAGCGAATCCTAGAACCAAGCACTGGCAAGCAGTAAAGCATATACTCAAGTATCTTAAGAGAATGAGGAATTATATGCTAGTGTATTCTGGAGGGGACCTAACACCCGTAGGATACACGGACTCAGACTTCCAGACTTGTAAGGATTCGAGGAAATCGACATCTGGATCAGTGTTTTTACTCGGAGGAGGCGCCATTGTGTGGAGGAGCATGAAGCAGGGTTGCACAGCTGACTTTACTATGGAGGCTGAGTATGTGGCTGCGGCTGAGGCATCTAAAGAAGTGGTTCGGCTCCGTAAGTTCTTTAGAGACCTTGAGGTCATTCCGGGTGTTGACAAGCCTATCACACTTTACTGTGATAATACAGGGGCTATTGCCAACACAAGGGAATCTCGGCACCACAAGAGGACCAAGCACATAGATCGGAGGTATCACATTATTAGAGGGCATGTGGAGACAGGACAAGTGGATGTATGTAAGATCGCGTCCGAGGACAACATTGCCGATCCCTTTACTAAGACTTTGGTAGCTAGAAGCTTTGAGAGGCATGTAGAGGCGATGGGGATGCGTAACATGGCACATCTACTGACTTAGGACAAGTGGGAGATTGTTAGGAAATGCCCTAAGTATTAGAGACATTTTGATGTATTCATTTTGAACTGGATAATAAAATTATACATAGAGGTTATTCATTACATTACTATCTGTCCTCGTCTTATTTATATGTTAAAGTAAATGTAAGCAAATATGGCTCACTGACTGCTTGTGTTAAAACTGTTAGAACGTTGCATGCAATGAATTTTTGTATGCGAGAAGACAATGTTCTAAAGTTAGCAGTCTAAACTATGGTCTGTAGTCTATGGGGTTAGATCGAGCATCTAACTCATGTTAAGACTATTATGTTGTCTAAAGCCTTAGAGGGACGGTTTGTCTTGACTGTCTGGAGCTGGACTCCCAAGTAGAGACATGGATATGTTGCTCGGTGGTGACATATTAGACCGAGACTAAAGCGTGATTGATCTACGTAGTCCGCTATGAGTGGATCAATCTGCTTTTGACGTTCATTGTGCAATAACCTTAATCCTGAGTAAATGAACTACTTCATGTATATGACTTGTGTACTTTGATGTTCCAATGGCTAAAGCGTCTCAGAGGTAGTAAGCTTATAGACCGGTTCGTTGGGTGCATGACTTGTATACGATGAAGGGTTTGTTTACAGATATCGGAATCATAGCTCTAAGGAGTTAAAGGTATCCTCTTAAAGGCATTGTACTGAATGTGAAAATGGACAAGGCCTTGGGTCGTCTGCTGGGTGGATGACTTCTTATTCACATATGGTGAATAATCATTTTCTTGATTCGGTAGTATAATGGAACTTTAAGATAGCCTGATCAGTAGGATTAAACGGACTTTGACCTAAGGCTGATCATGGATATCATATGAGGGTTTTGCATATATGACAAGGTCATTGGATAGTAGCTCGTCACAGGCTTACGTAATACGGTATATAATTAGGAGTTCAGTTTCAGGTTTATAGTGGTGTGACTCTGAAACTAGTGATCATATGATTGAGTTGTTCGGTAAAGAATGATGATCATATGGAATCACGGGAGCCCGATTATATATGTCCAATCAGTCCCTCTACTAGCTCCACATAATTCCTTAACGTTTGGCAAATTGATTTGTGTATGCTATTGGCTAGTTTATTATGCATGGATGGTGATGACACAGGATTAGGATGGTAGACAAGATTCTCTCCGGTTGGATTCAGATTTTGTTTTGGATAATAGAGTACACAATTATTCGAACTCCAAATAAAGTTGCCATGATTTTATTTGAGATTGGATTGGAGTTGTAGAAAATTATCCATGAGAACAAGAATATGAAATACAACCGTTTTGTGGAATTTGAAATTTGAATTTTGAAATTTGAAATTTGAATTTTGAAATTTGAAATTTGAATTTTGAATTTGAAATTTGAATTTGAAATTTGAATTTGAAATTCGAATTTGAAATTTGAATTTGAAATTTAAATTTGAAATTTGAAATTTGAAATTTGAAATTTGAATTTGAAATTTGAATTTGAAATTTGAAATTCAAATTTTGAATCACAGTCCAAGTAGGATTCGAATTTGTTGTGGAAAATCCACAAGGTTTGAAATTCAAATTTGAGTTGGATTTGGAGAGGATAATCTTGTTAGAATCCTACTTGAATTTTGAATCCAAATCCCAACAAAAGTGGACGAAATTTTTGAGGATAATCCTCATGGAAAAATTCAGATTTTGTGGATAAGGTTCAAGGGAAAATTCAAGCTTCAATCCTAGTTGAATTTGGATTCTCCCCTTCCCTGAAAAGTGGCCGAAATTAGGGAGAATATCTCCTAGGAAATTCGGTTATTTTGGATAAGGTTGAGATAAGATTCAAGCTTGAAAATCCTAGTGGAATTTTTGATTCTCCCTCATCCATAATGGCCGAAATCTTTAAGGAAGATTCACCTTGAAATTTTCAGATTTTTTGGGTTGAAAAAGGGAGATAAAATTCTAGTTAAAATCTTGTTTTGATTTGGATTGGATTTATCCTAAGAAAAACCGAATTTTTTTGTGGAGATTCTCCCTTGGAAAAATTCGGATTTTATGGGTTTGGATAAGGGAAAATATCTTTTCCTAATCCAATTCAAATTCAGAGATTCACCTCATGTAGGCCTATAAATAGAGGACCTACCACTCCAGTTCTCTTAGACCACAGACTCTCAGGTGAGCAGGCTTATTGTTGCACAGCTCATCGTGACAATAAAGTTCTTTAGAGATCTGGGTGGTCGGAAGAAGACTAGCAGTGCTAGCATACCGATCGAGGTTCAGAGTGCCCACACAGTCAGCCATTCGGGAATTGGAGAATAGTAGAGAAGGCTAGTTGGTTGAAGCCTCCGGTCATTCTCCTCCTGCAAGATTGGCGTCCTTGAGGTATGAGTTTTAATTGTTGTTGATTTATTGTATATGGCATCATGAGATATTTAACGATCTAAAAATTTTTATTGTTCCGCTGCGCCACTCTGATACGTTTTTACCGGCTTATTTTCCTACACATGTCCCCGTCTTATTTACATGTTAAAGTAAATATAAGCAAGTATGACTCATTGACTACTTGATATTAAACTATTAAAATGTTGTATGCAATAGTCTTTTGTATGCGACAAATAATGTTATAAAGTAAGTAGTCTAAATTAATAGTTCGTAGTCTATAGGGATAGAAAGAGTATCCAATTCATGTTAAGACTATTATGTTGTCTAAAGTAAATTGATGAGATGGTTTATCTTGATCGTTTGGAGCGAGTCAACTCTTGAGTAGAGACATAGATATGTTACCTAGTGATAGTGACGTATTGGACTTAGACTAAAGTATAATTAATCTATATAGTCCATTTGAGTAGATAAATTCACTTTTGATGTTTATTATATAATAACCTTCATTCTTAGTAAGTAAATAGTTTCATGTGTATAACTTGTCTATTTTGATGTTCCAAAGGATAAGGCATTTCAAGGTAGTAAGCTAGTAGACTAGTTCGTTGGGTACATGACTTATATTTGATGAAGGTTTTGCTTATAGATTTAGAATCATAATTCTAATAAAAAGTGGAGGTTATCCTCTTAATGATATTATACAAGATGTGAAAATAGACAGTGCCTTGAGTCATTTGCTTGGTGAATGATTTATCATTCATGTATGATGAATAATCATTTTCTTATTGGATGTATAATGGATCTTTAAGATAGTATGATCAAAAGGTTAAACAGATTTTAACTTTAAGTTAATTATGGATATCATATAAGGGTGTTGTAAATACGATAAGGTCATTAAATTGCGGTTATTTATTGGCTTACATAATACGGTATATAATTGGGAGTGCAGTTTCAGGTTTATAGTGGTGTGGCTTTGAAAATAATAATTACGTAATTGATTTATTTGATATAGAATAATTAATTATATAGATTATTGGAGTTTACATTATATATATCCAATCGGTCCGTTTACTAGATATTTTTTATGGTTTCGATTTTTTGATTTAATGAAGAGAAAAATCTGAATCATCTTTTAGTAGGTGTAGGCATTTTTGTTGTTAAGGATAAAATGTGAATTTTATTTCATTTAATTAATGGGATAATTATTTAATTTGTATAAATATTTTTTGGGAGATAAGATTTGAAATTTAAATTGATTGTATTTATTTTTTGACATAAATATTATATTGATTTAAATTTAAAAGATATAGATAAATTAATTAATTGAATAATTAATTTAAATATCTAGATAATTTTATTTAAATAAATATTCTAAATTAAATATGGAGATTATTCTATTTGAATTTGGATCGAAACAAAATCTTGTCCTTATGTGCTTATGGTAGGATAAGGCAAGGAAACAAATTTTCTCCTTATTTGATTTTATTTGGATAATCATTATATAATTTAAATAAAGTTATTATGATTTTATTTTGAATTTAAATTAGATTTATACAATATTGTCCTTGCAAATAAAATCATAAGATAAATAGAGATTGAAATTTGAATCAAATTCTAGATCTTCTATGCCTAATGTGGGTGAATTTTTGTGCCTCCCTAGTATGGAAAAAGCCAACTACAGGGAAGGAGAAAGAAAAATCTTTTTCAAGTATCCCATTCAAATTTGAAATCTACCTAGTGCATTCATTATAAATAAGACTCTTGGAGCTCCTATTTTATTATGGCGACCCTGGCTTTGACCCCACCTAGTGGTGCAGCCATCGCCACTCACTTAAACTTACTTTCCTTAAACTTACTTGGAAACGTACTTAAAATAATCATACTTCAACATCAAAATTTGCACAGGATTTTTTTTTTTATACATAAGCTTTACTATAGACATGTATACTTAAATATACATTACGAATATATATGGGTCTTAATACAACTTGAGGTCAAACATACATACATATTTAGGAAATACTAAATTGGTTTTTCCTTAATATAAGCTTGGTTCTTAAAATAAAAAGGGTTACTTAACATCATGTGGAAGTAGAACTTGTAGTGATATCCATACCTAACCCTCACTTTAGCCCTACCGCCATCATCGTCCATCGGAGTCTAACCAGTAGGTTTTATACCTATAGCATGAGTACACGTGATGAGCTTTACACTCAACAAGTATAACACTTAACCCGCAAAACTATCCTTTAAAAAAATATGCCATAACTTAAAGGCACATCCCTTAACTTAACAGCATATACCATATCTCAAAGCATATATCATAACTTAAAAACACATATCATACTTAGAAACACATATCATAACTTAGAAGCATAACATGTATCATACAACTCTAAAGCATATTGTGTATCATGCATGAACTGATTTTGCTCAATTATACTTCATTATGCATTATCTTTCTTTGCTTGTCTGAGAGCCCATGTGTCGATACCGAATGCGCTCGGATCTTTGAATTCATCGAAACTACAAACTTTCTTTGGAGCCTTGGCTTGTCAAACTTAAACTGAAAACCTCCCCATAGATTAAGAGACCGGTATGACATGCTCAACGAGCCTTAACTTGCTTCTTAATTACCTAATTGTTAAGATCATGAGTTACTATCATCATGTCATGAACTCTATCTTGTTATTCAGTAATCATATGTGATTACAGAATAAAAGCATGCTTATCATAAAAGCTGACTAAAACATCTTTATCATGTTATTCATCAATTATATGCGATTAAGGAATAAGAGCATTCACCTCATAAAAATAACTGTTTAAAGCCATTTTCATTCATGCTGTAGACAGAATTGTACTTATTTGATCTACAGGCAATTCGTACTATGTCTTGTTGTAATACAGTTGTCTACCTGTAATCATAATACATTCCATTATCACTCATTTTTAAGTCACTAATATCGTTAGTGACTAAAGCATCTATCGACATATGTTACTGATTGCTATCAGTGCTAAACTGCTATCTTTTTGGAGAGTTCGTTTAACTATCTTTTAATCGTGGTTCATTGATTTATTTGCATAATAAATCAATTAACGTCTCTCTCTCTCTTGGTCATGCTAGCTAATCGACTAATTAATTAATCGGCCATATAAGGTAATTAAGGTACCTTTACTATCCTACCGATTTTGAAAACTGTTTGCAAGCATTTTTTTTTTTTTAATTTTGAGAAGCACATACTCTTTAAAAACAATCCTCTTAACACCCCATTGGAAGGTGTGGTCATTGTCTTAAATCCTTTGTCTCATTTTGAAAGAACACTCTTTGGTGTTAAGTCAAAAATATGGTTTTTGAACCTCTTTTGAAAAACTGATCACAACATACTTAAAAATATCAAATTTGTAAAATTAACAAACATGATATTTTAAGATCTCGCTGAGACGGACAACTTTCATGTTCATCTCGGAGCTTGGTTCGGACTCTAGTCTCTCTTAAACATCTCAAACCTGTGGCTTGCTTTGGCCTAGTTTTAGAAAATTTCCCGGTTTTTAGATTTAAGAAAGCCGCTCTGTTTAGGCCTTAAAACGGCTGAATTTTTGATATTCATGTATCCCATTTTAACTTTTTGATGTGGTATATGTTTTTTATGTTGAGCTCGGAAACCAATTCAGACTCGTGGTTACCCGATTTTACAAAAATCTGAAACTATCCCTACCTCTAAGATTATAGTCCCAGTTTTGATCTCCAGCCAGAAAACCATCCAAAAGCCTATCTTAACATCATTTTTAGCCTAGGTCCGTTTCTCACAAAACGTCCGTTACAAAATTTCCTAAAACTTTCATGTTTCACACATTCGTAAAATCTATCCATACCATGTTCAAAACTATTAAAATCCATGGCTGAAAATAAGGACAGATTTACTTCTCATGCAAACACTAACTATCCAAGCATATCACAAATCATAAAAACAAAAACCATAACCATACAACCACATAACCACATGATAAAGTACTTAAAGCTCAAAATAAACTTATTATAACTCATGTGCTCAAATACATAATAAATCCCTTTGAGGTCAAAGCTTAACTAAAGACAATAGCTACAATGAAAATGGTCCTAGCGATTACCTTTGTGTGACCTAAAGAATGAGTTCGATCCAAGCAACTTGTGACATTTGGGTGTGTTTTTGGTTAAGAGGGGGTTCAGCTGGCTAAGAGGAAGAAGAAGATATTTTGGTTGCTTTAGAGTGTGTAGGGGAGCAAGAAGAAGAAAATGATTCAAATGGTTAAGGTGACCCATTTATAGACCAACCCTAAACTAGATTAATCAACTCTAAGCAAAAATATTAAGCTTGGGGGGACAAAATTTCAATTGCTATCCCATGTAGAAAAACAAACGAGGCTAAAAAAAAAAAAAGCCCACATTTGCATTTAGGGCTTTGTAAAAAGTAACAGTGCTTGTCTTCAAAAACCCCCTTTTTTAATTCAAAAATTCCAAACATGTTTCCTTATTTTAAGGAAATCTTTTTCACCTTGTCTCTTGGCTACTAGGGATGGTTTTTGAGGTGGGAATTTATCTACAAAAGCTTTTCTTATTAGTCTAGGTGTTCGATAATTGTCCGCTTGTATTTCAAACCTTTACCGAAAAATGGATTCTCTTGATTCGATTCTTATGTGGTGACCCAATGCCCTGGCGGCCCTGAACTGTCACTTAAAACTACTATTACTTAACTTAAAAACTATTACTCAAACTTACTTAAATGTACTTAAGTTAAACTTGAACATACTTAACTTGCTTAAAACTATTTATCATAATATCATAATTTTGGGGGATTTTTTTTGAATATGTATGCTTTTCTATAGATATACATACTTATATACACTTTACAACCACATAAGGGTCTTAATTACAACTTGAATTAAGGAAAGTCTGCAAGTTGCTTAGATCCATTTATGGATTAAAGCAAGCATCCCGCTCATGGAACCAGAGGTTTGATCAAGCGATTAAGACATTTGGTTTTGAACAGAACATTGATGAACCCTGTGTTTATAAATGTATTAAGGATGGAAAAGTGGTCTTTCTGATACTTTATGTCGATGATATACTACTTATTGGGAATGATGTAGAGAACTTATCATCGGTCAAGCTTTGGTTACACCAACAGTTTGACATGAAGGACTTGGGAGAAGCTAATTATGTTCTAGGCATTCGTCTCTTTAGAGATTGAAAGAACAAAATGATACTGTTATCCCAAGCTTCATACATAGATAAAATAATTGACAAATATGCAATGCAAGAGGCAAAGAAAGGTACACAACCTTCTATTACTGGTCTAACTCTTTCATTGGATGACTGTCCCAAGACATCGGAAGAAAGAGAGCGTATGAGTAAGGTCCCTTATGCATCCGCTCTGGGTAGCCTTATATATGCTATGCTTTGCACTCGCCCGGATATATGTTTTACAGTAGGTATGGTGAGTCGATATCAAGCGAATCCTAGAACCAAGCACTGGCAAGCAGTAAAGCATATACTCAAGTATCTTAAGAGAACGAGGGATTATATGTTGGTGTATTCTGGAGGGGACCTAACACCTGTAGGATACATGGACTCAGACTTCCAGACTTGTAAGGATTCGAGGAAATCGACATCTGGATCAGTGTTTTTGCTCGGAGGAGGCACCATTGTGTGGAGGAGCGTGAAGCAGGGCTGCACAGCTGACTCTACTATGGAGGCTGAATATGTGCCGCTGCGGCTGAGGCATCTAAAGAAGCGGTTTGGTTCTGCAAGTTCTTTAGAGACCTTGAGGTCATTTCGAGTGTTGACAAGCCGATCACACTTTACTATGATAACACTGGGGCTATTGCCAACACAATGGAATCTCGACACCATAAGAGGACCAAGCACATAGATCGAAGATATCATATTATTAGAGGGCACGTGAAGACAGGACAAGTAGATGTATGTAAGATCGCGTTTGAGGACAACATTTGTAGGAAAATAAATCGGTAAAAACGTATCAGAGTGGCGCAGTGGAACAATAAAAATTTTTAGATCGTTAAATATCTGATGATGCCATATACAATAAATCAACAACAATTAAAACTCATACCTCAAGGACGCCAATCTGCAGGAGGAGAATGACTGGAGGCTTCAACCAACTAGCCTTCTCTAGTATTCTCCAATTCCCGAATGGCTGAGTGTGTGGGCACTCTGAACCTCGATCGGTATGCTATCACTGCTAGTCTTTTTCTGACCACCCAGATCTCTAAAGAACTTTATTGTCACAATGAGCTGTGCAACAATAAGCCTGCTCACCTGAGAGTCTGTGGTCTGAGAGAACTTGAGTGGCAGGACCTCTATTTATAGACCTGCATGAGGTGATTCTCTGAATTTGAATTGGATTAGGAAAAGATATTTTCCCTTATCCATAACCAAAAAATCCGAACTTTTCCAAGGGAGAATCTCAACCAAAAATTCAGTTTTTCTTAGGATAAATCCAATCCAAATCTAAACAAGATTTTAACTAGAATTTTATCTCCCTTTTTCAACCCAAAAAATCTGAAAATTACAAGGAGAATATCTCCTAAAGATTTCGGCCATTATGGATCAGGGAGAATCAAAAATTCCACTAGGATTTTCAAGCTTGAATCTTATCTCAACCTTATCCAAAATAACCGAATTTTCCTAGGAGAGAGCCTCCAAATTTTCGGCCACTTTTCAGGGAGGAGAGAATCCAAATTCAACTGGGATTTAAACTTGAATTTTTCCCCTGAATCTTATCCACAAAAAACCGAAATTTCCTTGAGGATTATCCTTAAAAATTTCGTCCACTTTTGTTGGGATTTAGATTCAAAATTCAAGTAGGATTCTAACAAGATTATCCTCTCCAAATCCAACTCAAATTCGAATTTCAAACCTTGTGGATTTTCCACAACAAATTCGAATCCCACTTGGACTGTGATTCAAAATTTGAATTTCAAATTTCAAATTCGAATTTCAAATTCAAATTTCAAATTTCAAATTTCAAATTTCAAATTCAAATTTCAAATTCAAATTTCAAATTCGAATTTCAAATTCAAATTTCAAATTCAAATTTCAAATTTCAAATTTCAAATTTCAAAATTCAAATTTCAAATTCCACAAAACGGTTGTGCTTCAAATTCTTGTTCTCATGGATAATTTTCTACAACTCCAATCCAATCTCAATAAAATCATGGCAACTTTATTTGGAGTTCAAATAATTGTGTACTCTATTATCCAAAACAAAATCTGAATCCAACCGGAGAGAATCTTGTCTACCATCCTAATCCTGTGTCATCACCATCTATGCATAATAAACTAGCCAATAGCATACACAAATTAATTTGCCAAACGTTAAGGAATTATGTGGAGCTAGTAGAGGGACTGATTGGACATATATAATCGGGCTCTCGTGATTCCATATGATCATCATTCTGTACCGAACAACTCAATAATATGATCACTAATTTCAGAGTCACACCACTGTAAACCTGAAACTGAATTCCCAATTATATACCGTATTACGTAAGCCTGTGACGAGCTACTATCCAATGACCTTGTCATATATGCAAAACCCTCATATGATATCCATGATCAGCCTTAGGTCAAAGTCCGTTTAATCCTACTGATCAGGCTATCTTAAATTTCTATTATACTACCGAATTAAGAAAATGATTATTCACCATATGTGAATAAGAAGTCATCCGCCCAGCAGACGACCCAAGGCCTTGTCCATTTTCACATTCAGTATAATGCTTTTAAGAGGATACCTTTAACTCTTTAGAGCTATGATTCCGATATCTGCAAACAAACCCTTCATCGTATACAAGTCATGCACCCAACGAACCGGTCTATAAGCTTACTACCTCTGAGACGCTTTAGCCATTGGAACATCAAAGTACACAAGTCATATACATGAAGAAGTTCATTTACTCAGGATTAAGGTTATTGCACAATGAACGTCAAAAGCAGATTGATCCACTCATAGCAGACTACGTAGATTAATCACGCTTTAGTCCCAGTCTAATATGTCACCACCGAGCAACATATCCACGTCTCTACTTGGGAGTCCAGCTCCAGACAGTCAAGACAAACCGTCCCCTCTAAGGCTTTAGACAACATAATAGTCTTAACATGAGTTAGATGCTCGGTCTAACCCCATAGACTACAGACCATAGTTTAGACTGCTAACTTTAGAACATTGTCTTCTTGCATACAAAAGTCCATTGCATGCAACGTTCTAATAGTTTTAACACAAGCAGTCAGTGAGCCATATTTGCTTACATTTACTTTAACATGTAAATAAGACGAGGACAGATAGTAATGTAATGAATAACCTCTATATATAATTTTATTATCCAGTTCAAAATGAATACATCAAAATGTCTCTAATGCTTAGTACATTTCCTAACAATCTCCCACTTGCCCTAAGCCAGTAGATGTGCCATGTTACACATCCCCATCGCCTCTACATGCCTCTCAAAGCTTCTAGCTACCAAAGTCTTAGTAAAGGGATCGGCAATGTTGTCCTCGGACGCGATCATACATACATCCACTTGTCCTGTCTCCACATGCCCTCTAATAATATGATATCTCCGATCGATGTGCTTGGTCCTCTTGTGGTGCCGAGATTCCCTTGTGTTGGCAATAGCCCCTGTATTATCACAGTAAAGTGTGATAGGCTTGTCAACACTCAGAATGACCTCAAGGTCTCTAAAGAACTTGCGGAGCCAAACCGCTTCTTTAGATGCCTCAGCCGCAGCCACATACTCAGCCTCCATAGTAGAGTCAGCTGTGCAGCCCTGCTTCATGCTCCTCCACACAATGGCGCCTCCTCCGAGTAGAAACACTGATCCAGATGTCGATTTCCTCGAATCCTTACAAGTCTGGAAGTCTGAGTCCATGTATCCTACGGGTGTTAGGTCCCCTCCAGAATACACCAGCATATAATCCCTCGTTCTCTTAAGATACTTGAGTATATACTTTACTGCTTGCCAGTGCTTGGTTCCAGGATTCGCTTGATATCGACTCACCATACCTACTGCAAAACATATGTCCGGGCGAGTGCAAAGCATAGCGTATATAAATCTACCCACAGCGGATGCATAAGGGACCTTACTCATACGCTCTCTTTCTTCCGATGTCTTGGGACAGTCATCCAATGAAAGAGTTAGACCGGCAATAGAAGGTTGCGAACCTTTCTTTGCCTCTTGCATTGCATATTTGTCAATTATTTTATCTATTTATGAAGCTTGGGATAACGCTATCATTTTGTTCTTTCGATCTCTGAAAAGACGAATGCCTAGAACATAATTAGCTTCTCCCAAGTCCTTCATGTCAAACTGTTGGTGTAACCAAAACTTGACCGATGATAAGTTCCCTACATCATTCCCAATGAGTAGTATATCATCGACATAGAGTATCAGAAAGACCACTTTTCCATCCTTAATACGTTTATAAACACAGGGTTCATCAACGTTCTACTCAAAACCAAATGTCTTAATCGCTTGATCAAACCTCTGGTTCCATGAGCGGGATGCCTGCTTTAATCCATAAATGGATCTAAGCAACTTGCAGACTTTCCTTTCTTGGCCTTTCGCTACGAACCCTTCGGGCTGTATCATATAGATACACTCTTCAAGATGGCCATTCAAGAATGCCGTCTTGACATCCATTTGCCAGATCTCGTAATCAAGAGCTGCAGCAATGGACAGAAGAATACGGATAGACTTCAGCATAGCAACAGGCGAAAAGATTTCCTCGTAATCGATTCCAGCCTTTTGTGTGTATCCCTTTGCGACCAGTCTAGCTTTGAAAGTTTCCACTCTCCCTTCCGCATCCTTCTTTCTTTTGTAGACCCATTTGCATCCAATGGGTTTTATCCCATCCGGTAAATCTACAAGTTCCCAAACAGAGTTGGATTTCATAGAATCCATCTCATTGTTCATAGCCTGTTTCCAAGATTTAGAATCAACATCATTTATAGCTTCATCATATGTGACCGGATCTTCCCCATGCTTATGAGCCTCGGCCTGGTATACCTCAGCATCATACATAAAGAAATTAGGTTTCTTCGAAACCCTCCCACTACGACGAGGCACCCTAAATTGTTGATCGTCTGCAGGTCTTTCATTGGAACTCAGACTTGCATCCAAGACCGAAATCTTTTGAGCAGTTCTTTCACCCGATAACTCCTCTAGCACCACTTTGCTTCGAGGCTTAAAGTCATTCATGTGACTTTCCTCCAAGAATGTTGCATGGGTTGAGACAATGGCTTTTTGTTCCTTCGGGTTATAGAACAGACCTCCTTTAGTTCCTTTTGGATACCCTACAAACATGCACAATTCTGATCTTGGTTCTAACTTCTTCGCATCCCCATCCAGTACATGTGCCGGGCAGCCCCATATTCTCATATGTCCAAGGGAGGGCTTCCTGCCACACCATAATTCATACGGAGTTCTGGGAATTGATTTGCTCGGAACTTGGTTCAGAATATAGCATGCCGTTTGTAAAGCATATCCCCAAAATGATAATGGCAACGTTGAGTAACTCATCATGGACCGCACCATATCTAATAAGGTCCTGTTTCTCCTTTCGGCTACACCATTCTGTTGTGGAGTACCAGGTGCAGTCAATTGGGATAATATCCCGTTCTCTACAAGATGTCCTAGAAATTCGTCGGAGAGGTATTCGCCACCTCGATCAGATCAAAGTGTCTTTATGGATTTATCTAATTGCTTTTCCACTTCCACACGATACTCTTTGAACTTATCAAAGGTTTCGCTCTTGTGGTGCATCAGATACACATATCCATAGCTCGAGTAATCATCTATAAAAGAGACATAATACTCAAACCCTCCTCGTGCTGTGACGGTCATGGGGCCACATACGTCAGTATGCACAATTTCTAAGAGCTGCTGAGCCCTTGTACCCTTAGCTCCAAAAGACCTCTTAGTCATTTTACCCTCTAGACAAGACTCACATTGGGGAAGTCGTACCTCCTCCAGAGATTCCAAAGGACCGTCTTTCACCAATCTTTGAATCCTATCCTGATTAATATGACCAAGTCTTAAATGCCAAAGATACACCTTGTTAGAGTGAGAAACTTTCAACCTTTTAGAGTTATCAGTTAATTCAGTGTCAAGCAGTGAGTACATCTTTGGTTTGATCAAATATAGGTTTCCATCCATCCATCCAGAACAGATAAAAGACTTATTTTTACGAATATCAACTCTTTTACTAAAAGAAACTGAATAAGAATCCTTTATTAAACAAGCTACCGATATAAGGTTCCTCCTAAAATTAGGAACATAAAAACAGTCTTTCAATAAAATAAACCTAAATTGATCAAAATAAAGATAAACATCTCCCACTGCTTCAGGCACTACAAAGCTACCATCTCCAGCCCGCAACGAGAGGCTCCTATCATGTAGACTTCTCGTTTCCACGAACACCTGCATAGAAACACAAACATGATTAGTGGCGCCCGAATCAATGACCTAAGTGTCTTTCGATTCTTCCACCAAACACGCTTCCAAGTAGTGAAGTTCCTTACCTTCCTCGCCCTTGGCGGCTAGGAATTCCCGGCAAGCCTTCTTGAAGTGACCTACCTTCCCACAATGGAAGCATTTGGACTTTTTAGGGTCCTTTGGCTTCTTGTTCTTCTTCTTCTTCTTCCCGTCCGAGACAGGAGGGTTAGAAGAAGTAGAAGCCATTTGCTTCTTATTTGGCCTCTTCTTCTTCCGTGAGGGATTGGAAGATTCCGCCAAATTGGCCTTTCCTTTAGGTCGGACCACATCTTCATCCCTGATCATCCGCTCATAAGCCTGTAGTTGCTTCATGAGCTCGGTTAGTCCTAACTCCTTTGTCGCCAGATTGTATGCGGCCTCAAACCCCACAAAATCTTTAGACAGAGTCTTAAACACCATCTCGATCTGGGTGTTGTAGTCCAACTCTGCACCATTCTCGGCAGCCTCAGCGAAGAATCCCATTAGAGTGATCATATGGTCCTTCACCGGAGTACCCGCCTTTTGCTTAGAGTTCATAATGTTGGTGATAGCGGACTGTCGAGCCAATTTTTCTTGGCCTCCGAACATGTCCTCCAGATTTTCCATGATCTCCCCAGCAACTTGATAAGTCTCATGCTGCTTTTGTAAAGCACTCGTCATGCTAGCAAGGATGTAGCATCGAGCTATCTCATTGGATTCTCTCCAACGATTATAGGCAATCGGGACCACCTCAAGTGGTGTGTCAGGTTTGGGCCCAGGTGGGCATGGTTCGTCCAGCACGAACTTGTGTCTCTCGCAGCTGAGAACTATCAATAGATTTCTTTTCCAATCTTTATAATTGTCGCCATTCAACTTATTTTCAGTAAGTATTGAAATGAGGGGTGTCGGTGACGTTTTGAACTGAAATAAAATTATACTAGACATCATTACAAAGCCCAAGCAAATATACAGATAATTTAGCAAATAAAACATACAAGTATGTTCCTACATGAAACTTGAAAAAAAATGTCGCATTACAACGGTAATTCTCAGCACCTATTGCCCCAAGCCACCGAGGGGTGGTCATGAGAACAAATAGCCGGAACATGGACCCCGTCCAATTAATATATGTTGCCTTAAATCCTCCAAGGTTAAGACATATATTAATAACCGCTTATTTGGCCACCAGTGTAGTTAACAGAGCTTCTAGGGAAGGTTAATAACTAAACGAGTCTTGAGTGTATAACCATTGTTTACGTAGCCCGATCCACGTCCTACCAAGCCACCGAGGGGTGGTCATGAATAGGATCGTACCCGAACACGTTTTCCACATAGGAGATCCAATCTAGTATACCGGCGGTGGTAAACACCTACCGAGGGGTGTGGTCAGGGCAGAACTGACACGAGGCGTTACCATGCTTTCACATATGGATCAACAATGGAGGCCGTGGGTTTTGTTTGAAACCCTCTCCCACTCAATATTTTGAAAAACAACAAGTTTTGACAAATTATGTATGATCAATATAGTATGAGCGGCACTCACCTATCCTATATGACATGTTATCAAATATGCATACAAAACATCCATCAATACATATTTATACATCCATGACATATCACAGAAAAAATAATTGACAGAATAACCAAGCTATGGTTCCATCCTAGAACAAAGAAAATAAAGATTATAAAATTCCATCCAAAGCATTCTTTGGGTCTTGAATTCTATTCCATCTTCTTGTATCCATCTTTATGTAGCCTATCCATTTATTTCTCATTCTAAGAATTATTTAAAATTTAAATATCAAAAAATTTAAATTTCAAATTCAAATTCCCAATTCGAATTTCAAATTTAAATTTCAAATTTAAATTTTAAACAATTTTAAACATCATGTGTAATAATATGTAATTTGAAAAAATTTGAAATTTTTAATTACATATTTTTAAACATGATTTAAAATTAAATCTCAAATTTAAAAATCAAAATTTTCTGATTTTTGGATCGTCGAACCGCCGCCTCCGTAGGCGGCAGCCGCCGTGGGCAGCCACCAACCCCGGAGGGGCTGGCAGCCCACGGCCGCCCCCATGTGCAGCCCTGCTGGGCTGCAGGCCAAGCCTGCAGTGCCGAGCTGCACGCCCAGGCTGGGCGCAGCAGCCGGCAGGCTGCACGCCCAGGCTGCGGCCAGCCTTGGGCAGGCCACGGCCACCCCTGGCTGCAGGCCAAGCCTGCGGCCGGGGTGGTGTGGGCCTGCTTAGGGGCTGCCGCAGCCCCATCCTGCCCGAGGGCAGGGGCTGTAGCCTCACCAAGGCCCGTCGGCCTATCCCGAGGGGTCGTGTCTCGATTTTCGTGCCATATTCCAATTTACCTATTAGGATCTCCAAAAATTAATTTGAATCCCAATTAAATTGAAATTTTCCACACAATCAAAATTTCAACCTTTAAATCAAATTTAACTTTTGGAAAAAATAAATTACGGTCTTCAATCTTCAATCTCCTCCAAGAATAATTACATAAAAATTCCTAAACCGTTTCCGGTGTAAAAAATTCTAACCATAAAAATTCTAAGAGACAGAAATTAAAATCCATGGGAAAATTACAGTGTTAATAAACTGCTCCTATGGTTACATAAAAATTCCTAGATACAATTTTTCTAAATTCTAAGGAACCATAACCAGTATAAACAAGCATGCTTATAATAATTCAAAAAATTAAAATAACCACACACTTTATACATAATCCATGATAACAACATAAAGGAACCCTGGAATGCCACTCTCTAAATATCAAATCCATACATAAATAAAAAGACTAAGTAATTGTCTAATTTATGTACATGGCATAGTCATGAGATGGCTCTGATACCAATTGTAGGAAAATAAATCGGTAAAAACGTATCAGAGTGGCGCAGCGGAACAATAAAAATTTTTAGATCGCTAAATATCTCATGATGCCATATACAATAAATCAACAACAATTAAAACTCATACCTCAAGGACACCAATCTGCAGGAGGAGAATGACCGGAGGCTTCAACCAACTAGCCTTCTCTACTATTCTCCAATTCCCGAATGGCTGAGTGTGTGGGCACTCTGAACCTCGATCGGTATGCTAGCACTGCTAGTCTTCTTCCGACCACCCAGATCTCTAAACAACTTTATTGAAACGATGAGCTGTGCAACAATAAGCCTACTTACCTGAGAGTCTGTGGTCTGAGAGAACTTGAGTGGCAGGACCTCTATTTATAGACCTATATGAGGTGATTCTCTGAATTTGAATTGGATTAGGAAAAGATATTTTCCCTTATCCATAACCAAAAAATCTGAACTTTTCCAAGGGAGAATCTCAACAAAAAATTCAGTTTTTCTTAGGATAAATCCAATCCAAATCTAAACAAGATTTTAACTAGAATTTTATCTCCCTTTTTCAACCCAAAAAATTCAAAAATTACAAGGAGAATATCTCCTAAAGATTTCAGCCACTATGGATAAGGGAGAATCAAAAATTCCACTAGGATTTTCAAGCTTGAATCTTATCTCAACCTTATCCAAAATAACCGAATTTTCCTAGGAGAGATCCTCCAAATTTTCGGCCACTTTTCAGGGAGGAGAGAATCCAAATTCAACTGGGATTTAAACTTGAATTTTTCCCTTGAATCTTATCCACAAAAAACCGAAATTTCCTTGAGGATTATCCTCAAAAATTTCGTCCACTTTTGTTGGGATTTAGATTCAAAATTCAAGTAGGATTCTAACAAGATTATCCTCTCCAAATCCAACTCAAATTCAAATTTCAAACCTTGTGGATTTTCCACAACAAATTCGCATCCCACTTGGACTGTGATTCAAAATTTGAATTTCAAATTTCAAATTCGAATTTCAAATTCAAATTTCAAATTTCAAATTTCAAATTTCAAATTCAAATTTCAAATTCAAATTTCAAATTCGAATTTCAAATTCAAATTTCAAATTCAAATTTCAAATTCAAAATTCAAAATTCAAATTTCAAATTTCAAATTCAAATTTAAAATTCCACAAAACGGTTGTGCTTCAAATTCTTGTTCTCATGGATAATTTTCTACAACTCCAATCCAATCTCAAATAAAATCATGGCAACTTTATTTGGAGTTCGAATAATTGTGTACTCTATTATCCAAAACAAAATCTGAATCCAACCCGAGAGAATCTTATCTACCATCCTAATCCTGTGTCATCACCATCCATGCATAATAAACTAGCCAATAGCATACACAAATCAATTTGCCAAACGTTAAGGAATTATGTGGAGTGAGTAGAGGGACTGATTGGACATATATAGTCGGGCTCTCGTGATTCCATATGATCATCATTCTGTACCGAACAACTCAATCATATGATCACTAATTTCAGAGTCACACCACTATAAACTTGAAACTGAACTCCCAATTATATACCGTATTACGTAAGCCTATGACGAGCAACTATCCAATGACCTTGTTATATATGCAAAACCCTCATATGATATCCATGATCAGCCTTAGGTCAAAGTCCGTTTAATCCTACTGATCAGGCTATTTTAAAGTTCCGTTATACTACCGAATTAAGAAAATGATTATTCACCATATGTGAATAAGAAGTCATCCGCCCAGCAGACGACCCAAGACCTTGTCCATTTTCACATTCAGTATAATGCCTTTAAGTGGATACCTTTAACTCTTTAGAGCTATGATTCTGATATCTGCAAACAAACCCTTCATCGTATACAAGTCATGCACCCAACGGACCGGTCTATAAGCTTACTACCTCTGAGACGCTTTAGCCATTGGAACATCAAAGTACACAAGTCATATACATGAAGAAGTTCATTTACTCAGGATTAAGGTTATTGCACAATGAACGTCAAAAGTAGATTGATCCACTCATAGCGGACTACGTAGATCAATCACGCTTTAGTCCCAGTCTAATATGTCACCACCGAGTAACATATCCATGTCTCTACTTGGGAGTCCAGCTCCAGACAGTCAAGACAAACCGTCCCCTCTAAGGCTTTAGACAACATAATAGTCTTAACATGAGTTAGATGCTCGGTGTTAGGAAATGCCCTAAGTATTAGTGACATTTTGATGTATTCATTTTGAGCTGGATAATAGAATTATACATAGAGGTTATTCATTACATTGCTATTTGTCCTCGTCTTATTTACATGTTAAAGTAAATGTAAGCAAATATGGCTCACTGACTGCTTGTGTTAAAACTGTTAGAACATTGCGTGTAATGGACTTTTGTATGCGAGAAGACAATGTTCTAAAGTTAGCAGTCTAAACTATGTTCTGTAGTCTATGGGGTTAGACCGAGCATCTAACTCATGTTAAGACTATTATGTTGTCTAAAACCTTGGAGGGGACGGTCTGTCTTGACTGTCTGGAGCTGGACTCCCAAGTAGAGACATGGATATGTTGCTTGGTGGTGACATATTAGGCCGGGACTAAAGCGTGATTGATCTACGTAGTCCGCTATGAGTGGATCAATCTGCTTTTGATGTTCATTATGCAATAACCTTAATCCTGAGTAAATGAATTACTTCATGTATATGACTTGTGTACTTTGATGTTCCAATGGCTAAAGCGTCTCAGAGGTAGTAAGCTTATAGACCGGTTCGTTGGGTGCATGACTTGTATATGATGCAGGGTTTGTTTGCAGATATCGGAATCATAGCTCTGAGGAGTTAAAGGTATCCTCTTAAAGGCATTATACTAAATGTGAAAATGGACAAGGCCTTGGGTCGTCTGTTGGGCGGATGACTTCTTATTCACATATGGTGAATAATCATTTTCTTAATTCGGTAGTATAATGGAACTTTAAGATAGCCTGATCAGTAGGATTAAACGGACTTTGACCTAAGGCTGATCATGGATATCATATGAGGGTTTTGCATATATGACAAGGTCATTGGATGGTAGCTCGTCACAGGCTTACGTAATACGGTATATAATTGGGAGTTCAGTTTCAGGTTTATAGTGGTGTGACTCTGAAATTAGTGATCATATGATTGAGTTGTTCGGTACAGAATGATGATCATATGGAATCACGGGAGCCCGATTATATATGTCCAATCAGTCCCTCTACTAGCTCCACATAATTCCTTAACGTTTGGCAAATTGATTTGTGTATGCTATTGGCTAGTTTATTATGCATGGATGGTGATGACACAGGATTAGGATGGTAGACAAGATTCTCTCCGGTTGGATTCAGATTTTGTTTTGGATAATAGAGTACACAATTATTCGAACTCCAAATAAAGTTGCCATGATTTTATTTGAGATTGGATTGGAGTTGTAGAAAATTATCCATGAGAACAAGAATATGAAACACAACCGTTTTGTGGAATTTGAAATTTGAATTTTGAAATTTGAAATTTGAATTTGAAATTTCAATTTGAAATTTGAAATTTGAAATTTCAATTTGAAATTTTAATTTGAAATTTGAAATTCAAATTTTGAATCACAGTCCAAGTAGGATTCGAATTTGTTGTGGAAAATCCACAAGGTTTGAAATTCGAATTTGAGTTGGATTTGGAGAGGATAATCTTGTTAGAATCCTACTTGAATTTTGAATCCAAATCCCAACAAAAGTGGGTGAATTTTTTGAGGATAATCCTCAATGGAAAATTCGGTTTTTGTGGATAAGATTCAAGGGAAAATTCAAGTTTCAATCCTAGTTGAATTTGGATTCTCTCCTTCCCTAAAAGTGGCCGAAATTTTGGAGCCTTTATCCAAGGAAAATTCGGTTATTTTTGGATAAGGTTGAGATAAGATTCAAGCTTGAAAATCCTAGTGGAATTTTTGATTCTCCCTTATCCATAATGGCCGAAATCTTTTGGAGGATTTTCTCCTTGTGAATTTCGGATTTTTTGGTTGAAAAAGGGAGATAAAATTCTAGTTAAAATCTTGTTAAGATTTGGATTGGATTTATCTTAGGAAAAACCGAATTTATTGTTAGGATTATCCTATGGAAAAATTCGGATTTTTTTGTTAAAGATAAGGGAGAAAATCTTTTCCTAGTCCAATTCGAATTCAGAGAATCATCTCATGCAGGTCTATAAATAGAGGTCCTGCCACTCCAGTTCTCTCAGACCACAGACTCTCAGGTGAGCAGGCTTATTGTTCACAGCTCATCGTGACAATAAAGTTCTTTAGAGATCTGGGTGGTCGGAAGAAGACTAGCAGTGCTAGAATACCGGTCGAGGTTCAGAGTGCCCACACACTCAGCCATTCGGGAATTGGAGAATAGTAGAGAAGGCTAGTTGGTTGAAGCCTCCGGTCATTCTCCTCCTGCAAGATTGGTGTCCTTGAGGTATGAGTTTTAATTGTTGTTGGTTTATTGTATATGGCATCATGAGATATTTAACGATCTAAAAATATTTATTGTTTCACTGCGCCACTCTGATACGTTTTTACCAGTTTATTTTCCTACAATTGGTATCAGAGCCATCTCATGACTATGCCATGTACATAAATTAGACAATTACTTGGTGGGGCTGCAGCCCCTGCCCTCGGGCAGGATGGGGCTACGGCAGCCCCTATGCAGGCAAACATCACCCACGGCCACAGGCTTGGCCTGCAGCCGAGGGTGGCGCAGCCTGGGCATGTAGCCACTGGCTGCAGGTGCTGCCTGCAGCCTGCCGGCTGCTGCGCCCAGCCTGGGCGTGCAGCCTGGCGCTGCAGGCTTGGCCTGTAGCCCGGCAGGCTGCACAAGGGGCAACCGTGGGCTGCCAGCCCCTCCGGGGTTGGTGGCTGCCCACGGAGGCTGTCGCCTTCACGGGCGGCGGTGCGGCGGTCCAAAAATTTGAAAATTTTGATTTTTAAATTTGAGATTTAATTTTAAATCATGTTTAAAAATATGTAATTGAAAATTTGAAATTTTTGAAATTACATATTATTACACATGATGATTAAAATTGTTTAAAATTTGAATTAGAAATTTAAATTTGATATTCGAATTTGGAGTTTGAATTTGAAATTTAAATTTTTGGAAATTTAGATTTTAAATAATTCTTGGGATTAGAAATAAATGGAGAGGCTACATAAAGATGGATACAAGAAGACGGAACAAAATTCAAGACCCAAAGAATGCTTTGGACGGAATTTTGTAATCTTTATTTTCTTTATTCTAGGATGGAACCATGGCTTGGTTATTCTGTTAATTATTTTTCTGTGATATGTCATGGATGTATAAATATGTATTGATGGATGTTTTGTATGCATATTTGATAACATGTCATATAGGATAGGTGAGTGCCGCTCATACTATATTGATCATACATAATTTGACAAAACTTGCATGTTTTTCAAAATATTGAGTGGGAGAGGGTTTCAAACAAAACCCACGGCCTCCATTGTTGATCCATATGTGAAAGCATGGTAACGCCTCGCGTCAGTTCTGACCTGACCACACCCCTCGGTAGGTGTTTACCGCCGCCGGTATACTAGATTGGATCTCCTATGTGGAAAACGTGTTCGGGTGCGATCCTATTCATGACCACCCCTCGGTGGCTTGGTAAGACATGGATCGGGCTACGTAAACAATGGTTATACACTCAAGACTCGTTTAGTTATTAACCTTCCCTAGAAGCTCTGTTAACTAAACTGGTGGCCAAATAAGCGGTTATTAATATATGTCTTAACCTTGGAGGATTTAAGGTAACATATATTAATTGGACGGGGTCCATGTTCCGGCTATTTGTTCTCATGACCACCCCTCGGTGGCTTGGGGCAATAGGTGCTGAGAATTACCGTTGCAATGCTACATGTTTTTTCAAGTTTCATGTAGGAACATACTTGTATGTTTTTATTTGCTAAATTATCTGTATATTTGCTTGGGCTTTGTAATGATATCTAGTATAATTTTATTTCAGTTCAAAATGTCACCGACACCCCTCATTTCAATACTTACTGAAAATAAGTTGAATGGCGACAATTATAAAGATTGGAAAAGAAATCTATTAATAGTTCTCAGCTGCGAGAGACACAAGTTCGTACTGGACGAAACATGCCCACCTAGGCCCAAACTTGACACACCACTTGAGGAGGTCCCGGTTGCCTATAATCGTTGGAGAGAATCCAATGAAATAGCTCGATGCTACATCCTTGCTAGCATGACGAGTGCTTTACAAAAGCAGCATGAGACTTATCAAGTTGCTGGGGAGATCATGGATAATCTGGAGGACATGTTCGGAGGCCAAGAAAAATTGGCTCGACAGTCTGCTATCACCAGCATTATGAACTCCAAGCAAAAGGTGGGTACTCCGGTAAAGGACCATATGATCACTCTAATGGGATTCTTCGCTGAGGCTACCGAGAATGGTGCTGAGTTGGACTATAACACCCGGATCGAGATGGTGTTCAAGACTCTGTCTAAAGATTTTGTGGGGTTTAAGGCCGCATACAATCTGGCGACAAAGGAGTTAGGACTTACCGAGCTCATGAAGCAACTACAGGCTTATGAGCGGATGATCAGGGATGAGGATACGGTCCGACCTAAAGGAGAGGCCAATTTGGCGGAATCTTCCAATCCTTCACGGAAGAGGAAGAGGCCAAATAAGAAGCAAGTGGCTTCCAGTTCTTCTAATCCTCCTGTCTCGGACGGGAAGAAGAAGAAGAAGAACAAGAAGCCAAAGGACCCTAAAAAGTCCAAATGCTTCCACTGTGGGAAGGTAGGTCACTTCAAGAAGGCTTGTCCTAGCCTCCAAGGGCAAGGAAGGTAAGGAACTTCATTACTTAGAAGCGTGTTTGGTGGAAGAATCGAAAGACACATGGGTCATTGATTCGGGCGCCACTAATCATGTTTGTGTTTCTATGCAGGGGTTCGTGGAAACGAGAAGTCTACATGATAGGAGCCTCTCGTTGCGGACTGGAGATGGTAGCTTTGTGGTGGCTGAGGCAGTGGGAGACGTTCATCTTTATTTTGATCAATTTAGGTTTATTTTATTGAAAGACTGTTTTTATGTTCCTAATTTTAGGAGGAACCTTATATCGGTAGCTTGTTTAATAAAGGATTCTTATTCAATTTCTTTTAGTAAAAAAGTTGATATTCGTAGAAATAAGTCTTTTATCTGTTCTGGATGGATGGATGGAAACCTATATTTGATCAGACCAAAGATGTACTCACTGCTTGACACTGAATTAATTGATAACTCTAAAAGGTTGAAAGTTTCTCACTCTAACAAGGCGTATCTTTGGCATTTAAGACTTGGTCATATTAATCAGGATAGGATTCAAAGATTGGTGAAAGACGGTCCTCTGGAATCTCTGGAGGAGGTACAACTTCCCCAATGTGAGTCTTGTCTAGAGGGTAAGATGACTAAGAGGCCTTTTGGAGCTAAGGGTACAAGGGCACAGGAGCTCTTAGAAATTGTGCACGCTGACGTATGTGGCCCCATGAACGTCACAGCACGAGGAGGGTTCGAGTACTATGTCTCTTTCATAGATGATTACTCGAGGTATGGATATGTGTATCTGATGCACCGCAAGAGCGAAACCTTTGATAAATTCAAAGAGTATCGTGCGGAAGTGGAAAAGCAATTGGATAAATCCATAAAGACACTTCGATCTGATCGAGGTGGCGAATACCTCTCCGATGAATTTCTAGGACATCTTGTAGAGAATGGGATATTATCCTAATTGACTGCACCTGGTACTCCACAACAGAATGGTGTAGCCGAAAGGAGAAACAGGACCTTATTGGATATGGTACGGTCCATGATGAGTTACTCAACGCTGCCATTATCATTTTAGGGACATGCTTTACAAACGGCGTGCTATATTCTGAACCAGGTTCCGAGCAAATCAATTCCTAGAACTCCGTATGAATTGTGGCGTGGCAGGAAGCCCTCCCTTGGACATATGAGAATATGGGGCTGCCCGGCACATGTACTGGATGGGGATGCGAAGAAGTTGGAACCAAGATCAGAATTGTGCATGTTTGTAGGGTATCCAAAGGGAACTAAAGGAGGTCTGTTCTATAACCCGAAGGAACAAAAGGTCATTGTCTCAACCCATGCGACATTCTTGGAGGAAAGTCACATGAATGACTTTAAGCCTTGAAGCAAAGTGGTGCTAGAGGAGTTATCGGGTGAAAGAACTGCTCCACAGATTTTGGTCTTGGACGCAAGTCCGAGTTCCAGTGAAAGACCTGCAGACGATCAACAATTTAGGGTGCCTCGTCGTAGTGGGAGGGTTTCTAAGAAACCTAATTTCTTCATGTATGATGCTGAGGTATACCAGGCCGAGGCTCATGAGCATGAGGAAGATCGGGTCACATATGATGAAGCTATAAAGGATGTTGATTATAGATCTTGGAAACAGGTTATGAACAATGAGATGGATTCTATGAAATCCAACTCTGTTTGGGAACTTGTAGATTTGCCGGATGGGATAAAACCCATTGGATGCAAATGGGTCTACAAAAGAAAGAAGGATGCGGAAGGGAGAGTGGAAACTTTCAAAGCTAGACTGGTTGCAAAGGGATACACGCAAAAGGCTGGAATCGATTACGAGGAAACCTTTTCGCCTGTTGCTATGCTGAAGTCTATCTGTATTCTTCTGTCCATTGCTGCGGCTCTCGATTACGAGATCTGGCAAATGGATGTCAAGACAGCATTCTTGAATGGCCATCTTGAAGAGTGTATCTATATGATACAGCCCGAAGGGTTCATACCAAGATAGTAAAGTCTGCAAGTTGCTTAGATCCATTTATGGATTAAAGCAGGCTTCCCACTCATGGAACCAGAGGTTTGATCAAGCGATTAAGACATTTGGTTTTGAGCAGAACATTGATGAACCTTGTATTTATAAACGTATTAAGGATGGAAAAGTGGTCTTTCTGATACTCTATGTCGATGATATACTACTCATTGGGAATGATGTAGGGAACTTATCATCGGTCAAACTTTGGTTACACCAGCAGTTTGACATGAAGGACTTGGGAGAAGCTAATTATGTTCTAGGGATTCGTCTCTTCAGAGATCGAAAGAACAAAACGATAGCATTATCCCAAGCTTCATACATAGATAAAATAATTGACAAATATGCAATGCTAGAGGCAAAGAAAGGCTCACAACCTTCTATTGCCGGTCTAACTCTTTCATTGGATGACTGTCCCAAGACATCGGAAGAAAGAGAGCGTATGAGTAAGGTCCCTTATGCATCCGCTGTGGGTAGCCTTATGTACGCTATGCTTTGCACTCGCCCAGACATATGTTTTGCAGTAGGTATGGTGAGTCGATATCAAGCAAATCCTGGAACCAAGCACTGGCAAGCAGTAAAGCATATACTCAAGTATCTTAAGAGAACGAAGGATTATATGCTGGTGTATTCTGGAGGGGACCTAACACCCATAGGATACACGGACTGAGTCTTCCAGACTTGTGAGGATTTGAGGAAGTCGACATTAGAGGGCAGATGGAGACAGGACAAGTAGATGTATGTAAGATCGCGTCCGAGGACAACATCGCTGATCCCTTTACTAAGACTTTGGTGGCTAGAAGCTTTGAGAGGCATGTAGAGGCGATGGGGATGCGTAACATGGCACATCTGCTGGCTTAGGGCAAGTGGGAGATTGTTAGGAAATGCCCTAAGTATTAGTGACATTTTGATGTATTCATTTTGAGCTGGATAATAAAATTATACATAGAGGTTATTCATTACATTGCTATTTGTCCTCGTCTTATTTACATGTTAAAGTAAATGTAAGCAAATATGGCTCACTGACTGCTTGTGTTAAAACTGTTAGAACATTGCATGCAATGGACTTTTGTATGCGAGAAGACAATGTTCTAAAGTTAGCAGTCTAAACTATGGTCTGTAGTCTATGGGGTTAGACCGAGCATCTAACTCATGTTAAGACTATTATGTTGTCTAAAACCTTGGAGGGGACGGTCTGTCTTGACTGTCTGGAGCTGGACTCCCAAGTAGAGACATGGATATGTTGCTTGGTGGTGACATATTAGGCCGGGACTAAAGCGTGATTGATCTACGTAGTCCGCTATGAGTGGATCAATCTGCTTTTGACGTTCATTATGCAATAACCTTAACCCTGAGTAAATGAACTACTTCATGTATATGACTTGTGTACTTTGATGTTCCAATGGCTAAAGCGTCTCAGAGGTAGTAAGCTTATAGACCGGTTCGTTGGGTGCATGACTTGTATACGATGAAGGGTTTGTTTGCAGATATCGGAATCATAGCTCTAAGGAGTTAAAGGTATCCTCTTAAAGGCATTATACTTAATGTGAAAATGGACAAGGCCTTGGGTCGTCTGTTGGGCAGATGACTTCTTATTCACATATGGTGAATAATCATTTTCTTAATTCGGTAGTATAATGGAACTTTAAGATAACCTGATCAGTAGGATTAAACGGACTTTGACCTAAGGCTGATCATGGATATCATATGAGGGTTTTGCATATATGACAAGGTCATTGGATGGTAGCTCGTCACAGTCTTACGTAATACGGTATATAATTGGGAGTTCAGTTTCAGGTTTATAGTGGTGTGACTCTGAAATTAGTGATCATATGATTGAGTTGTTCGGTACAGAATGATGATCATATGGAATCATGGGAGCCCGATTATATATGTCCAATCAGTCCCTCTACTAGCTCTACATAATTCCTTAACGTTTGGCAAATTGATTTGTGTATGCTATTGGCTAGTTTATTATGCATGGATGGTGATGACACAGGATTAGGATGGTAGATAAGATTCTCTCCGGTTGGATTTAGATTTTGTTTTGGATAATAGAGTACACAATTATTCGAACTCCAAATAAAGTTGCCATGATTTTATTTGAGATTGGATTGGAGTTGTAGAAAATTATCCATGAGAACAAGAATATGAAACATAACCGTTTTGTGGAATTTGAAATTTGAATTTTGAAATTTGAAATTTGAATTTTGAATTCGAAATTTGAATTTGAAATTTGAATTTGAAATTCGAATTTGAAATTTGAATTTGAAATTCGAATTTGAAATTTGAATTTGAAATTCGAATTTGAAATTTGAAATTTGAATTTGAAATTTGAAATTCAAATTTTGAATCACAGTCCAAGTAGGATTCGAATTTGTTGTGGAAAATCCACAAGGTTTGAAATTCGAATTTGAGTTGGATTTGGAGAGGATAATCTTGTTAGAATCCTACTTGAATTTTGAATCCAAATCCCAACAAAAGTGGGTGAATTTTTTGAGGATAATCCTCAATGGAAAATTCGGTTTTTGTGGATAAGATTCAAGGGAAAATTCAAGTTTCAATCCTAGTTGAATTTGGATTCTCTCCTTCCCTAAAAGTGGCCGAAATTTTGGAGCCTTTATCTAAGGAAAATTCGGTTATTTTTGGATAAGGTTGAGATAAGATTCAAGCTTGAAAATCCTAGTGGAATTTTTGATTCTCCCTTATCCATAATGGCCGAAATCTTTTGGAGGATTTTCTCCTTGTGAATTTCGGATTTTTTGGTTGAAAAAGGGAGATAAAATTCTAGTTAAAATCTTGTTAAGATTTGGATTGGATTTATCTTAGGAAAAACCGAATTTATTGTTAGGATTATCCTATGAAAAATTCAGATTTTTTGGTTAAAGATAAGGGAGAAAATCTTTTCCTAGTCCAATTCGAATTCAGAGAATCATCTCATGCAGGTCTATAAATAGAGGTCCTGCCACTCCAGTTCTCTCAGACCACAGACTCTCAGGTGAGCAGGCTTATTGTTGCACAGCTCATCGTGACAATAGAGTTCTTTAGAGATCTGGGTGGTCGGAAGAAGACTAGCAATGCTAGCATACCGATCGAGGTTCAGAGTGCCCACACACTCAGCCATTCGGGAATTGGAGAATAGTAGAGAAGGCTAGTTGGTTGAAGCCTCCGGTCATTCTCCTCCTGCAAGATTGGCGTCCTTGAGGTATGAGTTTTAATTATTGTTGGTTTATTGTATATGGCATCATGAGATATTTAACGATCTAAACACAATTATATACCGTGTTACATAAACCTGAAACTGAACTCCCAATTATATACCGTATTACGTAAGCCTGTGACGAGCTACCATCCAATGACCTTGTTATATATGCAAAACCCTCATATGATATCCATGATCAGCCTTAGGTCAAAGTCCGTTTAATCCTACTGATCAGGCTATTTTAAAGTTCCGTTATACTACCGAATTAAGAAAATGATTATTCACCATATGTGAATAAGAAGTCATCCGCCCAGCAGACGACCCAAGGCCTTGTCCATTTTCACATTCAGTATAATGCCTTTAAGTGGATACCTTTAACTCTTTAGAGCTATGATTCTGATATCTGCAAACAAACCCTTCATCGTATACAAGTCATGCACCCAACGAACCGATCTATAAGCTTACTACCTCTGAGACGCTTTAGCCATTGGAACATCAAAGTACACAAGTCATATACATGAAGAAGTTCATTTACTCAGGATTAAGGTTATTGCACAATGAACGTCAAAAGTAGATTGATCCACTCATAGCGGACTACGTAGGTCAATCACGCTTTAGTCCCAGTCTAATATGTCAACACCGAGTAACATATCCATGTCTCTACTTAGGAGTCCAGCTCCAGACAGTCAAGACAAACCGTCCCCTCTAAGGCTTTAGACAACATAATAGTCTTAACATGAGTTAGATGCTCGGTCTAACCCCATAGACTACAGACCATAGTTTAGATTGCTAACTTTAGAACATTGTCTTCTCGCATACAAAAGTCCATTGCATGCAACGTTCTAACAGATTTAACACAAGCAGTCAGTGAGCCATATTTGCTTACATTTACTTTAACATGTAAATAAGACGAGGACAGATAGCAATGTAATGAATAACTTCTATATATAATTTTATTATCCAGTTCAAAATGAATACATCAAAATGTCTCTAATGCTTAGGGCATTTCCTAACAACATTGCCGATCCCTTTACTAGGACTTTGGTGGCTCGAAGCTTTGAGAGGCACGTAGAGGTGATGGGGATGCGTAACATGGCACATCATTGGCTTAGGGCAAGTGGGAGATTGTTAGGAAATGCCCTAAGTATTAGAGACATTTTTGATGTATTTATTTTGAACTGGATAATAAAAATTATATATAGAGGTTATTCATTACATTTTTATCTGTCCTCATTTTATTTACATGTTAAAGTAAATGTAAGTAAATACGGCTCCCTGACTGCTTGTGTTAAACTGTTAGAACGTTGCATGCAATGGACTTTTGTATGCGAGAAGACAATGTTCTAAAATTAGCAGTCTAAACTATGGTCTGTAGTCTATGGGGTTAGACCGAGCATCTAACCCATATTAAGACTATTATGTTATCTAAAGCCTTGGAGGGGATGGTTTGTCTTGACTGTCTGGAGCTGAACTCCTAAGTAGAGACATAGATATGTTGCTTGGTGGTGACATATTAGACTGGGACTAAAGCATGATTGATCTACGAAGTCCGATTTGAGTGGATCGATCTGCTTTTGACGTTCATTGTGCAGTAACCTTAATCCTGAGTAAAAGGACAGCTTCATGTATATGACATGTGTACTTTGAAGTTCCAAAGGCTAAAGCGTCTTAGAGGTAGTAAGCCTATAGACCGGTTCGTTGGGTGCATGACTTGTATACGATGAAGGGTTCGTTTACAAATATCGGAATCATAGCTCTAATGAGGAGTTAAGGATATCCTTTTAAAGGCATTATACTGAATGTGAAAATGGACAAGGCCTTGGGTCGTCTATAGGGTGGATGACATCTTATTCACATATGGTGAATAATCATTTTCTTAATTCGGTAGTATAATGAAACTTTAAGATAGCCTGATCAGTAGGATTAAATGGACTTTGGCCTAAGGCTGATCATGGATTTCATATGAGGGTTTTGCATACATGACAAGGTCATTGGACAATAGCTTGTCACAGGCTTACGTAATACGGTATATAATTGGGAGTTCAGTTTCAGGTTTATAGTGGTGTAACTCTGAAATTAGTGATCATATGATTGAGTTGTTCGGTAAAGAATGATGATCATATGGATTTGCAGGAGCCCAATTATATATGTCTAATTAGTCCCTCTACTAGCTCCACATAATTCCTTAACGTTTGGCAAATTGATTTGTGTATGCTATTGGCTAGTTTATTATGCATGGATGGTGTTGACATATGATAAGGATAGTCAATAAGATTCTCTTTGGTTAGATTCAGATTTTGTTTTAGATAATAGAGTACACAATTATTCAAACTCCAAATAAAGTTGCCATGATTTTATTTGAGATTGGATTGGAGTTGTAGAAAATTATCCATGAGAACAAGAATTTGAAATACAACTGTTTTATGGATTTTGAAATTTAAATTTTGAAATTTGAATTTTGAATTTTGAAATTTGAATTTTGAAATTTGAATTTGAAATTTGAATTTGAAATTCGAATTTGAAATTTGAAATTCAAATTTTGAATCGCAGTCCAAGTGGGATTCGAATTTATTGTAGTAAATCCACAAGGAATGAAATTCGAATTTGAGTTGGATATGGAGAGGAAAATCTTGTTAGAATCCTACTTGAATTTTGAATCCAAATCCTAACCAAATATGGACGAAAATTTTGAGGATTATCCTCAATGAATTTTCAGATTTTTGTGGATAAGATTCAAGGAAAAATTCAAGTTTCAATCCCAGTTGAATTTGGATTCTCTCCTCCCTAATAATGGCCAAATTTTGGAGTAAATCTCCTAGGAGATTTTCGGTTATTTTGGATAAGGATGAGATAAGATTCAAGCTTGAAAATCCTAGTGGAATTTTGAGTCTCCCTTATCCAAAAGTGGCCGAAATTTTGGTGGAGATTTTCCCCTTGGATTTTCAGATTTTTTGGTTGAAAAAGGGAAATAAAATTCTAGTTAAAATCTTGTTTAGATTTGGATTGGAATTATCCTATAATGGCCGAAATTTGTTGGGATTTTCCCTTGGATAATTTCAGATTTTATGGTTGTGGATAAGGGAGAATATCTTTTCCTAATCCAATTCGAATTCAGAGAATCACCTCATGCAGGTCTATAAATAGTGGTCCTGCCACTCCAGTTCTCTTAGACCACAGACTCTCAGGTGAGTAGGCTTATTGTTGCCCATCCCACCGTGACAATAAGTTCTTTAGAGATCTGGGTGGTTGGAAGAAGACTAGCAGTGCTAGCATACCGATCGAGGTTCAGAGTGCCCATACACTCAGCCATTCGGGAATTGGAGAATAGTAGAGAAGGCTAGTTGGTTGAAGCCCTCCAGTCATTCTCCACCTGCAGATTGGCGTTCTTGAGGTATGAGTTTTAATTGTTGTTAGTTTATTGTATATGGCATCATGAGATATTTAACGATCTGAAAAATTTTTATTGTTCCACTGCGCCACTTTGATACGTTTTTATCGATTTATTTTCCTACACTTTCTTCTTCACGAACAGTACGGGTGCTCCCTAGGGTGAAAAACTCTGTCGAATGAATCCTTTGCGCATTAAGTCCTTCAGTTGGGCTTGAAGGTCCTTGAGCTCTGTGGGGGCCATTTGATATGGAGCGTTAGAGATGGGGGCTGATCCTGATAGAAGCTCAATCTTTAATGAGATTTTGCCCTCTGATAGAAGTCCTAGAAGGTCTTCTGGAAATACTTCCATGAACTCTTTGACTATCGGCATGTTCTCGGGTCCTATTTCCATTTCTTGGGTCTTATCCACCACATGTGCTAGAAACCCCATACATCCATTGGATAACATCTTACGAGCCTTCATTGCTGAAATTATCACCATTGGTCACTTTAGGAGCACACCCGAGTAGACGAACTTCTCATATCCAATTAGTCCAAAAGTAACTTTTCACCTCCGATAGCCTATGATGATATTGTACTTCGTGAGGAAGCCCAATCCAAGATTACATCGTAATCAAACATGTCAATGTTGATCAAATCAACACTCAGCTCTCTATTACAGATAATTACTGGTACGTAACGCACTCTCAGTAATTAGACAACAAAACTTCCCCTAAAAGAAGAGCTATCCTAAAAGTCTGGTTCATCCTTTCCAAGTCTCTATCTATCCTTCTAGCAAATTTGGATGATGATAGATTGTGTTTGAAATTTCACACGAAAAAGCCTTGTTATGCGTGTGTAGTGTCAATACAGTATAGACACAACCATAGCACTATAAAATAAATAGTAAATAGACATAAAATGGCCTCATAGGTGTTACAACCCAACCAGGAATGTCTAGAATAGAAATTGGATCAAGGAGATCCATTTTCAGTCGAAATCTAGAACACTGTCGAAAAAGGGTCAAATACCAAAAAAAGGAAATTGGACTGCAAAGAGGAGACTTTGCAGATGAATTTTCACCTAGAAAACCATGCACATGCAACCCCAAATAAAGCCAAACACAGCCCTTAAAACATGGAAAAGTTTTCCCTAAAGCAAGGGATTTGATGGCTACTTTTGATTAAAATAGGGAATAGTATAACAAGTGACTTAACCAAGCATTCAATGCAAAGTTGGCTTCTTTTTTTTTCAGCTAGCCATCAGTTTTTGTGGGCTACCAATATCAGAAAATTTGCCTTCCCTTAAGCTTAGTTAAATTGGTTAATTGAGGTTGTTTGGAGTTAATCAAACTTGCTTAGTTTTGCCTATAAATAAGGGTAAGTGGTCTTAGGTCTCATTTTTCCCATTTGCTCACTCAAAAGCTCCCAAAAGCCAACCACTCCTCTCTTATTTCCTCAGCCAAAATCTGACACCCCCTTGCAGCCTAAGCACCAAAAAATTCAACCAAAACCCTTACCAAAAACTAGCCGCATTCAAGCTTGTGTTGGAGGCTTCACTGAACCTATTTCAAGACCATTCTAAGATGAGTTGCTAGGGCACTCTTTGTGATTTTGGTTGGTTTTATTTAGCTTGATGATAAGAGGAAAATTATTTTATCTTTTCTAGCTCAAAAACCAATCCTCCTTCTCACCTATAGCCACACAGATTTTGGTCACCCACCCCCTTGGTTCGGATTATGCTTGGTTCATAGCACACAAAGGTAAAAAACCGAAAACCTTTTGAGGTTTAGTTTCATTTAATTTTTGAGATCAAGTGATTTATATGTATTTATTTGAGCAATGGGTTGTAATAATCTTTATTTTGAACCCTTAGCATCTTGGTTATGTATATTTGCGGTTGTGTGCTTGGGCTTTAAGTTTTTGTGGATGGATGTGTGAATGGACATATAGGGTTGGCTGGGAACCAACCTGTCCCAGTTTTTAAGCCACAGTTTTGGCCATTTTCGAACAAATTATGGTCCAATTTTGGGAATTTGTAAAACACAAAGTTTTAAGGTAATTTTGTTACGAGCGTTTTTGTGTCAAGAAATGGTCGTCTAGACCGATTTCTTGATACAACGTGTCTCATATGCACACTCACATGTACTAAGGTGAACCGATTTCACTGTCGGTTACCCCTTTCACTGGAGGAATAGTAATTAAACGTTTCAATTGATTGATTGGTTAACTAGTCAAGGACCAAGTTTGAACGGGATAGTGAGAGATGGTGATTAATTTGTCAAGTAGGCAAACTAATTAAGCACGATTAGAAATTAGTTACCAAATTCCCAAAGTAGAGCAGTTGGGTACTGATAGGCATCGGTACCATACAACAATAAAATTTATAATCACTGATGATAGTAGTGATCTAAGAGCGATGTAACTAATTTATTATGTAAATAAATTAATTAACAATGATTAGAAAATCAAACTCTCAAGAGGAGGGCAGTTAGTACCAATAAGGATCGGTACCACCTAACGATAGAGTTTTTATTAGTCACTAATGACCACAGTGACCTAAAAGTGAATATTAATAAAATACGTTATGATTACAGGAAGGTACCTATATTGTGACAAAGGCAAGAGTATAAACTGTCTGCGGAAAGGTAAGTACAACTCCGCCCATAGCATGAACAAAAATGAGTTTAAAGTGTTATTTTTTACTCTATGTTAAGTATGCAAATCATGTATGGTTGTTGCATAGCATGATAGAAGAGTTTATAAGTTCACAATTGCATAGATTGATGACCAATATAAGTTAGATGCTATTACATACCTATCGCGTAAGATTAGGAGATAGCCTAGTAGAGCTCATGGCATAACAGATACGATTCCAGAATTGGGTAATAAAATTAAGGTGCCGGTATAACGGGTGCAAGGCCCACAATATATATCAGGCACAATGCCCACAACTTATACCAAGCACAAGGCCCACAATATTTGTGCATATATCAGGCGCAAGGCCTATGAGCGTAAGGCTCACTATGATCACGGATGTTTTCGATGATCTGTGCGCAGTTTGGTATCGACACTAGGGCCCTTTAGATAAAGAAAAGATAAAGAATGATGAAGCATAAAATGAGCATAATCGGTTCATGCGTTGTTCACAATATGCCCTAGAGACAGTTATAGCATGATTCTTAGTTACATGACATGATATGTCCCCATGGTATGCATTCTGTGGTATGCTACATGATTGTTTCCATGTTCTGTGTGACATGTTTGACAGTTTTTAAGTACGCCTGTTAGTATGGTGCATGTTTTAAACATGTTTTGCAGATGACATGTTGTACTTATTGAGCGTAAAGCTTACAATGTGTGTTCATGCTATAGGTAAGAGACCTATAAGCTAGACACTGATCGACGATGACTGTGGCAAAGGTAGATGTGAGGGTTAAGGTTGTGGATATCACCACCAGTGTTAACTTCTGCACAATACTGAAAAATCAATCTCATGTTTTAAGCAGTCTTGTGGTTTTAAGTATGTACATATGTTGACCTCAATTGTATTCAGGCCTTCATATGTTTGTAAGTATATGTAAGCACGTAAATAGTAAAACAAACTATTTAAAAAAAACCCCATTTTTACAGTATTAAGATAAGTAGTTTTAATTAGGTTTGAGTATCAGTTTTCAAGCCAGATAAGTTAAGCAACTATTCTTTAAGTAAGCAAGAATAGTTCTCAAGTAAGTTCAGTTTTAAAGTAAAGCTAATAAGAGAAGTTTTAAGTGACGGTTAGGGGCGCTCAAGGCCTCGGGCTATCACAGGGGGGCACTACTGGTAGCCATAGGTGCAAACCTATGGCGGCCTAAGACGGTCCTAGGGGGGCATTTTTCTCATGCCCCAACCCCCCGGGGGTCGGTATGGAAATTTTTGGAGATTATCAATAATTTTAATTTTAATTTTAAGTTGTGTATAATCATATGTAATTTTTTAAAATTTTGAAAATTACATATACTTATGCATGAGATTTAAAAATTGCTTAAAATTTGAATTTTTTTAAAATTTGAATTTTGAAGGAATATGTATTGATGGAATAGCATGTTACATATTTGATGACATGTCATATAGGATGAAAGAATACTGCTCATACTATGTTAATCATGCATATTTAAAATAAAACTTATTGTTTTTAAATATTGAGTTGGAGAGGGTTTCAAACAAAACCCACGGCATTGTTGATCCATATGTGAAAGCATGGTAGTACCTCATGTCAGTTCCACCCTGACCACACTTTCGGTAGTTGTCTACCATTGCCAGTATACTAGGTTGGATCTCCTATATAGAAAACTCGTTTGAGTATGTTCTATTTGAGACCATCCCGAGATGGCTTGAATAGGGCATGGATCAAACATTGTAAACAATAGTTACACACTCAAGATTGGTTTGGTTATTAACCTCTCTGAGGAGCTTTGTTAGTCAAATTAGTGGCCATAACAAATGGTTATTAATATATGTCTTAACCTTGGGGGATATAAGGCAACATATATTAACTGGATGGGGTCCATATTTTTGCTATTCATTTCATGTATACCTTGAGGTGGCATAGAGTGATAGGTGCTGAAAAATACCATTGCAATGCTACATGTTTTTTTTTTTTTTTTAGTTTTTCATGTAGGAACATATTTGCATGTTTTATTTGGTAAATACTCTTTATATTTGCTTGGGATTTGTAATGATGATCTTTTTATTTTATTATCAGTTCAAAATGTCACCAACAACTCTAATCACAATACTCATTGAAATAAAACTTGTGACAACTGAGATATTTCACCATTCTTGGAAAATAGGTATATTGAATGTATATTATGATTTTTAGGTTAAAATGTGAATGAATGATTTAATATTGTTTAGAACGTGATAAAATGTTTTGACAATATTAAAGGTGTGAAATTCGGTTGTGTAAAAATTTAACAGAACCGAAACTAGAATAAACGGTGCCATTTCAGTATCGAGAGCTCTAGAAGGTGACTTGTGGTAAGACAAGTCTACTAAAAGATAAAAGAGTTATGGAAGTGATGTTATATGTGTGTGCGTGTGTGTTACACGCAATATCAAGAAATTGGTCAAGATGACATTTTCTTGATATAAAACTGATATATTTAGAATCAGTATGCTTAAAATAGTCAATTGAGCATAAAATGTAATTTTTGATCGAGGAACATGTAGTATCAAGAAATTGGTCAAGATGACATTTTCTTGATATAAAACTGATATATTTAGGATTAGAATGCTCAAATTAGTCATTTGAGCACAAAAAGTAAATTTTGACCGAGAAATATGCAGTACCAGAAAACTGATCAAAATGACCTCGGATGAAGATAAAACTGATAAATTTAGGTCCAGCATGCCCAAATTAGTCAGTATAACCTATCAGAATGCTCAAATTAGTTAATTAAGCACAAAGGTAATTTTTGACTGGGAATTCACAGTATCAGAAACTGGTCGAAATGATCTCGGATGGAAATAAAACTGATATATTTGGGATCAGTATACCCAAATTAGTCAGGATAGCTCATGTTGAAATTTTGAACAAAAAAGTGTATATAAGGGCAAAAATTAGCTAATTTGCATAAAAGGCGTCATTATTTTCCTTATTTCCTTTTCTCCCCCACACTCATCATCAGTGAACAGTAACCAACCACTGGAAACGGTGTCTATTTATGACACCGTCGGTCTCGTTGGGAAGCTCTCGCCGAGCTGAGTCCAACGGTGTGTCGAATCGACGGAACCGACGTCGGAGAACGCCGCACGCGCTGCCCGAATGTCGCCGGAGATGAAAATTTTGATCAGTCGTTTCTCCACTGTCCGACGTCCAAATGCCATGATTCCAGTCCTAATGGATTCATGGTGAAGAGTAGAACAAAACCCAGGCCTCATTTCAGCTCAACAACTGCCGGATTGCGCCGCCCAACATCGTACTGTCACCGCCGTGTCACCGCTATGAAACTCGTCGTTTCCGGCAGAGTTGAGCCACACCATTGGTCTCAAAATGCTCAGAGAAGAACGAGGAACAAAAGCCCTAACCCAATTTTAGGCAACAACCCCGGTACTGTAAAGATTGAATAACGCTGCCGCCGTCCAACTTTTTGAGGCTCGATTTCTGACCGTAGGAGGCTCGATTAGTGAAATTGACACCACCAATGGGTTCTTCTCGTCAAGGTGTACGTTTTGGTACCAAGCTTGGCCCAAACCACCACCGATCAACGCCGGTCAACGGTGAGTCAACGGCGGTCAACGTTGGTCAACGGTGACCTGGTCACCAAAAATTGAAAAATGGCCCGTTGGCCTATTTTCGACGTTCCGGACACATTCGCAGCATTAGATTTGCAAATAGGAACATGGAAAGTGAAGAACGGAGAGAAAAAGTTTGTCCACGAGAGACCGAACGGTTCGTTTGATCACCGGTGGGACGATTTCGATAGTGATTTCGGTCCGTTCATTCCTTAAATTATGTATTGGAATGATTATGAATTAATTATGTATTTTATCATGTGAAATTGTAAGAAAAATGGATGAAAATGATGGATAAAGAAATGTACGGGAATGTGAAGATTTTTACGTAATAGTTGAGTTTTATGTAAAAATATAGGCCTTTAGTATAGAATGTGGTACAATAGAATTTGGTTAGATAGTTTTGATGCGTTTCCTAAATGTCGGGAACCCAAAAATTAAGCGGAAATGCTGTCGAAATTTCAAAAATGACACAAAAGGGTATTTTAGGAATTGAAGGATAAAAAAGTAGTCGGGATGGAAACCCGAGCCCCCTCGGTGTGACAACCAGTAAATTTCATCATTCTCGAAAAATTGGTACATAGAATGTACATGATGAATTTCATTTTTAAAATGTGAAAATATAGTGATTTTATGTGTGTACGCATGTGTGTCATACGCAATATCAAGAAATTGGTCAAGATAGCCTTTTCTTGATAAAAAAACTGATATATTTGGAATCAGAATGCTCAAATTAGTTAATTGAGCACAAAATGTAAATTTTGACCAGGAAATATGCAGTACCGGAAAACAGGTCAAGATGACCTCGGATGGAAATGAAACTGATATATTTGGGTTCAGCACGCCCAAATTAGTCAGGATAGCCTATATTGAAATTTTGGACAAAAAAAAGTATAAATAAAGGCGAAAAATCGAAAATTTAAAAAAGGGGCCCATAATTTCATCTCACTTTCTCTTTTCTCCCCCTCCACGAAAATGAACAGTAACCAACTATCAGAAATGGTGTTGGTTTTCGACACCGCCGACACCGTTGGAAAGCTCTCGCTGAGCTGAGTCCAACGGTGGGTCGACACGACGGAATGGCCGCCAGACGAGCCCACACGCGCCGCCCGAAGCCGCTGGTGGTCGAAAATTTTGAACGGCCATTTCTCCGCCTTTTGATGTCCGATCAAGGTGATTCCAGTCCCAAAAGTTTCGTGGTGAAGAGGAGAACAAAACCCAAGCTTCATTTCGGCTCAACAATCACCGGATTGTGCCACCTAAGCCCTTGTCATCGCCGCCGTGGAAGTCACTGTTCCCGGTGGAGGTGAGCGACATCGACCAGCCAGAAATGTTCATAATGATGCGACCAAGCAAAGCCCCAAGCCAATTTTGGGAATTAACACCGGCATGACGGAGAACGGACATCGCCGCCATCGTCACCCTTTTGAGGCTCGATTTCCGACGATAGGAGGCTCGATTGGTAAAATTGCCACCACCAATGGGTTCCTCTCATTGAGATCTACATTTTGGTACCAAGTTTGGCCTAAACTGTCACCGGTCAACGACGAGTCAACATCGGTCAACACAATCAATCCTGGTCAACGGCGACTGGTGACCAAAAATTGAAGAATGGCCCGTTGGCCTATTTTCGATGTTCCAGACACATCAGCGGCGTCAGAATTGCAAGACGGAATTTCAAAAGCAAAGAACGGAGCATCAAAGTTTATGCACGCAAGACTGAATGATCCATTTGATCGTTGGTGCGACGATTTCGGTAGTGATTTCAGTCCTTTATTCCTTATTTATTGTTTTGGAATGATTATGTATTAATTATGTACTTTTACATGCGAAATTGTAAGAAAAATGGACTATATGTATGACAAATAGTCAAATAAGAAAATGTATGTAATGTGAAGATTTTTATGTAAAAAGTATGGATTCTTACGTAAAAATTAGGTCTCTGATATAGTATGTGCTAAAATAGAATTAGGTTAGATGGTTTCAAGGCGTTTCCTAAACGCTGGGAACCCAAAAATTAAGCGAAAATGCTACTGAAATTTCAAAAACGGCACAGAGGGGTATTTTAGGAACCGAAGAGTAAAAATGTGATCGAGATGGAAACCTGAGCCTTCTCAGTGACCTAGGCCTGAAAAATAAAGGATTAACGACTGATGGTTGGAATAGTACCACCCGAGGGTTGGTGAATAGTAAACTAAGAAATTATAGCAAATAATACTGTAAAAATTTAGTAAAGTCTAAGAAAAATTATTTTATGATTTATGGGCTTAGAAAATCTAGTCTAAGCATTAAAATAAAAATGATACGGCTTAAAGACTCATCAGGGGTAAAACGGTCATTTTGATCGAAAATTTCAGGAATGATAGAGAAGGGCTCTAATGGACTTAGAATGGTTAATTAAGATTCTAAGGGCCAAAAATTAAGTTGTAAATTAAATAAAAGTAAGATTATGATGAAAAATCACATTAGGGGTAAAATAGTAATTTTGTCAAAAGTTAGCAAAAAAGTGGAAAATGGGATATTAGACCCCTAAGTTTATGATCGAGAAATGAAATATAGAATTTTTACATTTTATTAAGTTTTATGTATGAAATAAGTATAGAAAATAACCATGATTATTTTGGTTATAGGGATCCAATACAGACACGATGAAGAGACGTCTGCAGACCAAGGAAACAAGAAAGGACATGCTAGCAAAGTATTTGTAAGTTCAAGTATTTATTTGTCTGCAACATGAACTGACATGTTATGTTAGGTCTATGTTTAAATGTTATATGAAGTTTATGTATGTGAGTGTTATATGCACTAAAGTGTGACTAACATAATCCACACTATAAAAATTATGTTAAGAAAGAAATGATTTATGAAATGCTTATGAAATACACTAAAGTGTTATATGAAATGCTTATGTAAGGTGTTCCAGACCAAGGAGGCAATGATAATGCCATCTGGTCAGAATCATATGAAAGATAGTAAGGAAAGATAAGAGATGAATGAACGAAAGAAATGAAAAGAACAAAAGAAAGAAACGATGGATGAAATGCAAATGAAAGAAATGATATGAATGAAAGAAAGAAAGAAAGGAAAGAAAAAGAAAGAAAGAATGAATGAACGAACGAAAAGATAAAGTAAAGAAAGAGAAAGATAAGCAAGATAATAAGACTGAAAAGTTAAGGTTGGCATACTGGCCTTCACAAGGGAGGTTTTTAGGTCTATAGCCTCACACAGAATGTAGTGCTAACCAAAAGGGCGGTAGTTGGCTGACCCTACCCCAAAAGGCATGGTAGTTACAATCCATCCATAAAACATGGTGGATTAAGATGACCGTGAGGTTGATTAGTGGGTAGCTCCCCTGTTCCCCCATTGGTCTGCGCGCACTAGGTATGTCCAACCATGGGCCCACAAGAGAAAGTGAAAGAAAGAAAATGAAAGAAAAGACAGGTAAAGATCAGTTAAAGAAAAGAAAAGAAAAGAAAAGAAAGTAAAGTAAAGAAAAGTTAAGAAAAGCTAAGAAAAGAAAAGAACAGAATGATATGATATGAAAGAAAGAGTGAACAATAAAAATGAGAGTTAAGTGAAAAAGAAAAGAAAAGAATGACATGAAAGAAAAAAAGAACAAAAGAATAATGAAAATGAATGAATGAAAAGTAGACAAGTATAATGAGACTAACATGTATGTATATGTTATGATATGCATAAATTGATAATGCATAAGTCAGTTTCATGAATCTTAAGTATGTTTGTGATGTTTAAGTATACATTTAGTATGCTATGTTTAAATTGATATGTGTATACAATATTTTGTATGACGTTAAGTATGTTATGCTTAAGATGTTAAGCATACATTATGTATGCTATGTTTAAATTATGTTATGTTAAAGAACATTAAGATTGTTCTCAATGTTAGAATATGTTAAGTATGAAGTTGAAAGTAATGTATGATACATGTTATGTTAATGTTCTAATGCCACAGTTGGTATCAGATATACTCTGTCCAAAAAGGTATGAGTTATTATTTTTATCATGAATGTATGTTTGAACTTATTGAGCCTGTCGTTCACAAGTTTGTTTATGTTGCAGGTAAGCATCCTGCATGACGATAAGACAAGTGATGGATGATGAATGAGATCTGCATGTGTCAAGGGACTGGGTGAGGGTTATGGTACTACTATGAGTCTTCCGCTGAGCTGTTTAAAAGATGAATGAAAAGAATATTGAAATGATGTTTTATGATGTATATCAAGTTACGATAATGTAAAACATTTACTTTAGTAAATGTTTTACCACGATACGAGTTGCAAGTTTAAAGTTTAAGAAAAAAAAATATTTCCAGTTTCTCGTTAAAATGGAAAGTTAAAATGAATATGTTAAAGAAATTATGTTAAAACTAAGATACCAGCCGTCACAGGTGGTATCAGAATAAGTTAAAAGTAAGTTAAAAGTAAGTTACCGACGACCCAATGAGGTGACAGTCTATCATAGTAGACTCTACTGTTAGCCTCCATGAAGGGTGGGTCGTCACACTCGGTGACCTAGGCCCGGGAAAAAGAGGATTAACGACCGAGGGTTGGAATAGTGCCACTCGAGGGTTGGTAAATAGTAAATCGAGAATTTAAGCAATTAATGCTGTAAAAGCTCGATAAGGCCTAAGAAATATTATTTTATGATTTTTAGGCATAGAATAACCCGATAGGATATTAAAGTGAAAATGATATGATCCCAAGACCCGTCAGGGGTAAAATGGTCATTTTGACCAATAGTTGGAAAAAGGGTCGTTAAGGCTAGAAATATTGTCCTAAGGCCATAATTGAGAATTTTAAGGCCCAGTTCAAGAATTAAGAGAGGAAAAAAGTGAGAAAATTCTACTAGGAGCAAAATGGTAATTTTGCCAAAAGTTAGTGGAAAAGTGGAAAATGGGATTTTAGACCCCTAAGTTTATGATTGGGAAATAGAACGTAGAATTTTTACGTTTTATTTAGTTTTATATATGAAATAAGATTGAAAATAATCGTTGATTTTCTGGTTATAGGAACCCGATCTAGACGCAACGAAGGAACGTCTACGTACCTAGGAAAGGAGATACGCGCAAGAGTATCAGTAGGTTCGAACATTTAATTAATTACAACATGAATAGACTATTATGTCTAAGTATGATATGTGGTAAGTTCAAGCATTTAATTGACTGCAACATGAACTAACTATTGTATGTCTATTTTCATGTCAAGATGCGATGATGTAGATGTTATGAAAGTCATGTTATGAACTATGTGTTATGTCTAAGTCATACATAAATTGACTTAACATATTTATGTTGATGTGTTATATGTAGTAAGTTCAGACATTTAAATTTGTCTATACTATGAAATACAGTGATACTGATTATGTACTAAGTGTACGTTAGGTATTAAGTCCTATGGCAATTTGGGCATTAGTTAGTATAACATATCCCATATAAAGAGAAAAGAGAGTATTAAGTCCTATGGACACTTGGGAATTAGTTAGTATAGCATATCCCATATAAAGAGAAAAGAGAATATTCTAAGGCCTACGGGCGATGGAGGTTAATGACCTTAAGGTGACGATTAATGTTACTTGATCAGAATTATAATTGAAAGATGGTAATAAAACCATTTAAGGGGTACCACCCTTCCAACGTTGTGATGCAGGTTTTTCAGGTCCTACAGGGATATAATAAGGATTGTGGAGGAAGAAACTCTAGGGTCACTCCCTAGGCCCTCCCAATCAGCGCACAATAATTTATCGATACTGCCACAATGATCTTAAACCAGAATATAAACAAAGACAGTAGTCAATAATGTGACGAAAGCCATAAGTGAGCATAACCGACACTTACACTAAATGTAGTGGACTTGGTTAGGGTAATGAGAATAGTAACCGGTTAGGGTAATGTGAATAGCAACAGGTTAGAGTAATATGAATTGTAACCAGCTAGGGTAACAATTATTATTCATTGATCAAAGGTCAAAGTTACTATTTATGGTGAATAGTACTACTCATGGATGAATGCTACTATTCATAGAAAATTGTATTTTTGTTATTTTGAATCTATGTGATTCATGGTATGAGTATTTATGTGTATGAATGTTATTGTTACTAGTATATGATACTAGTATGCGATGTGTGGTGAATAAACTTACGAAATGTAAGTAATTTGAAGTATGATACTTGATATAATATCAAGTACGTTTAAGATATTCAAGTAAGTGTTGGGTATGCTTACTATGTTACGTGTGGATGTTTTAAAGTAATAAATGGTGTATACCATATGTTATGTTAATACTCTGATGTCATAATTAGTGACAGAGCTATGTTATATGTTATGATTACTCTGATGCCACAGCTGGTATCAGATATGCTCGTTACTATATGGTAAGAGCTTTTATATGTCATGTATTTATGTTTAAACTTACTGAGTTTTAGCTCACGAGTTTGTTCAATGTTGCAGGTAAAAAACCTGTATCTCAGCAATAGATTACCTGGATGACGGTGGGATTTGCATGTGCCAATGGGGATAGGGAATCCACTGTGGATATGATCCTGCTATCAGTCATTCGCTGAGCGAATTGAAAGAGAGATTTGAAGAAAAGAGAATTGATGTATTTTATGTGTAATTTCGAAAAAGAAATATTTCTATAAACTATAATTTGCTTTACAGAAATATCTTGTGAAAAAAAATATGGGCAAAATTTTGAGCCCTGCAAAATGAGAGATTCAAAGTAAAAGTGTTTTTAAATGATGACCCGATGAGGAGTACGGTCGGGGCTGTCACAAAATTGAATGAGGATAATTATAAAAAATGAAAAAGAAACTAGTTAATTGTCCTCAGCTGTGAGAGACACAAGTTCGTACTAGACGAACCATGCCCACCAAGGCCTAAATCTGATACGCCACTTAAGGAGGTCCTTGCTGTGTATACTCATTGGAGAGAATCCAATGAGATTTCTCGGTGCTACATCTTAGCTAGCATGATGAGTGCCCTTCAAAAGCAGCATGAGACTTATCAAGTTGCAAGGAAGATCATAGACAACTTAGAGGATATATTCAGAGGCCAAGAAAAATTGGCTCGAAAATCCGTTATTACAAGTATAATGAACTCCAGGTAGAAGGTAGGTACTCCGATGAAGATCATATGCTAATGCTTACTCAGCTCATGAAGCAACTCCAAGCTTATGAGCGGATGATCGGGGATAGGGATGTTATCCAACCTAAAGGAAAGGCCAACTTGGCAAAATCTTCTAAACCCACAAAAAAGAGGAAGAAGCCAAAGAAGAAGCAAGTGGCTTCCACTTCATCTATTCCTCTTGTCAACAATGGGAAAAAGAAGAAGAAGAAAAACAAGATGCCGAAGGACTCTACAAAGTCCAAATACTTCTACTATGGGAAGGTAGGTTATTTCAAAAAAGCTTGCTAGGAATTCCTAGCCAAGGCAAAGGAAGGTAAGAAGCTTCTATACTTAGAAGCTTGTTTGGTGGAAGAATCAAAAGACAACTAGGTTGTTGATTCGGGAGCCACTAATCATGTTTGTGTGTCTTTACAGGGGTTCATGGAAATAAGAAGTCTACGTGATAGTAGCTTGGAGGTGGCTGAAGCAGTGGGAGAAGTCCATCTTTATTTTGATGATTTTAGGTTAATTTTATTAAAACATTGTTTTTATATTCCTAATTTTTAGAGGAACCTTCTATTGGTAGCCTGTTTAATTAAGGATTGTTATTCAGTCTGGTTTAATAAAATAGTTGTTATTCGTAAAAACAATTCTTTTATCTATTTTGGGAGAAAAGATGGGAACCTTTACTTTATTAAACCAAAGACGTACTCACTGCTAGACACCAAATTGACAGATAACTCTAAAAGGCATAAAATTTCACACTCTAACAAGGTATACCTTTAGCATTTAAGACTAGGTCATATTAATCAAGATAGGATTTTGCGATTGGTGAAAGATGGTAATTTGGATACTCTAGAGGAGGTACGTCTTCTCCAATGTGAATCTTGCCTTAAGGGTAAGATGACCAAGCGGTCTTTTAGAGCTAAGGGTACTAGGGCTAAGGAACTCTTAGAAATCATGCACACCGATGTATGTAACCCCATGAATGTCGAGGCATGTAGAGGATATGAGTATTATGTCTCCTTTACAGACGATTACTTAAGGTATGGATATGTGTACCTAATGCACCGCAAGAGCAAAACCTTTGATAAGTTCAAAGAGTATCATGCGGAAGTGAAAAAGTAATTAGGTAAATCCATAAAGACACTTTGATCTGATCGAGGTGGTGAATACCTCTCCAATGATTTTCTAAGACATCTTGTAGAGAACAGGATTCTATCCCAATTAACTGTACCAGGTACTCCACAATAGAATGGTGTAGCTAAAAGGAGAAATAGGACCTTATTGGATATAGTATGGTCCATGATGAGTTATTCAAAGCTACCAATCTCATTCCACGGATATACGCTACAAACGACATGCTATATTCTGAACCATGTTCTAACTAAATCAAATCTTGGAACTCCATTCGATATGTGGAAGGGCAAGAAGCCTTCTCTGAAACATATGAGAATATGGGGTTGCCTGGCATATGTACTAGATGGGAATGCAAAGAAATTGGAACCAAGGTCAGAGTTGTGCTTGTTTGTAGGGTATCTGAAAAGGACTAAAGAAGGTCTGTTCTATAACCTGAAGGAGCAGAAGGTCATTGTTTCAATCCATGCAACTTTCTTGAAGGAAAGTTATATGAATGACTTTAAGCTTTGAAGAAAAATTTTGTTAGAGGAGCTATCGAGTGAAAAAAAATGCTGCACAGATTGCTATCTTGGATCCATGTCTGAGTTCCATTGAAAGATAAGCAAATGATCAATAGTTTAGGGTGCTTCAAGGGTTTTAAGAAAACTAAATTTCTTTATGTATAATGTTGAAGTTTACCAAACTGAGGCTCATAAGCATTAAATTGACCCTGTAACTTATGAAGAAGCTATAAACAATATTAATTCCAAACTTTGGAAATAGGCCGTGAAGAATGAGATCGACTTAATGAAGTTCTACTCCGTATGGGAACTTGTGGACCTATCGGATGGGATAAACCCCATTGGGTGCAAGTGGGTCTATAAGAGTGTAGGAATAAAATCAGTAAAAACGCATCAGAGCAGCACAACGGAACAGTAAAAAAATTTTTGAGATCGTTAAATATCTCGTGATGTCATATATAATAAATTAACAACAATAAAACTTATACCTTAAGAGGACGCCAACTGTAGGAGGAGAATGACTTGAGGGCTTCAACCAACTAGCCTTCTCTACTATTCTCCAATTCCTGGATGGCAGAGTGTGTGGGTACTCGGTTCCTCGACCGGTGTGCTAGCACTGCTAGTCTTCTTCCGACTACCTAGATATCTAAAGAACTTATTGTCACAGTGAGTTGTGCAACAATAAGCCTGCTCACCTGAGAGTCTGTGGTCTGAGAGAACTGGAGTGGCAGGACCTTTATTTATAGACTTGCATAAGGTGATCCTCTGAATTCAAATTGGATTAGGAGAAGATTTTCTCCCTTATCCACAACAAAAAATCCAAATTTTCTAGGCTTTATCTAACCAAAATTCATGCACATTTTAGGGATTATCCAATCCAAATTCAAACAGGATTTTTACTTGAATTTTATCTCACCATTATCCACAAGAAAAAATTAAAAATTCACTAGGATTTATGCACAAAATTTTCAGCCATAATGTGATGGAAAGAATCAAAATTCAAATAGGATTTTCTAGCTTGAATTTTATCTCATCCTTATTCATAAAAAAATGAAAATCCCCTTGGATTTATCCTCAAAATTTTTGGCCACTTTTAGTAAGGAGAGAATCCAAATTCAACTGGGATTGAAACTTGAATTTTCCCTTAAATCCTTATCTACAAAATCTGAAATATCTAGGAGGCTTTCCTCAACAAAATTTCGTGCACTTTTAGTTGGGATTAGGATTCAAAATTCAAGTAGGATTCAAATAAGATTTTCCTCTCCATAATCCAACTCAAATTCGAATTCTAACCCTGTGGACTTATCCACAAAGAATTCAAATTCCACTTGGATTGTGATTCAAAATTTGAATTTCAAATTTCAAAATTCAAAATTCAAATTCAAATTTCAAATTTCAAATTTCAAATTTCAAATTTCAAATTTCAATTTCAATTTCAAATTTCAAATTCGAATTTCAAATTTAAATTTCAAATTCAAATTTTAAATTCAAAATTTAAATTTCAAATTCAAATTTCAAATTCAAAATTTAAATTTCAAATTTCAAAATTCAAATTTCAAAATCCACAAAAGGTTGTATTTCAAATTTTGTTCTCATGGACAATTTTCTACAATTCCAATCCAATCTCAAATAAAATCATGACAACTTTATTCGGAGTTTGAATAATTGTGTACTCTATTATCCAAAATAAAATATAAATTCAACTGGAGAGAATCTTGTCCACCATCTTGATCCTATGTCAAGACCATCCATGCATAATCAACTAGCCAATAAGCATATACAAATCAATTTGCCAATCGTTAAGGAGTTATGTGGAGCTAGTAGAGGGACCAATTGGACATATATAATCGGGCTCCTGTGAATTCATATGATCATCATTCTGTACCGAACAACTCAATCATATGATCATTAATTTCAGAGTCACACCACTATAAACCTAAAACTGAACTCCCAATTATATACCGTATAACAAAAGCCTGTGACAAGCTAATATCCAATGACCTTGTCATGTATGCAAAACCCTCATATGATATCCATGATCAGCCTTAGGTCAAAGTCCATTTAATCCTACTGATCAAGCTATCTTAAAGTTCCATTATACTACCAAATAAGAAAAAGATTATTCACCATATATGAATAAGAAGTCATCTACCCAGCAGAAGACCCAAGGCCTTGTCCATTTTCACATCTAGTATAATGCCTTTAAGAGGATAGTTTTAACTCTTTAGAGCTATGATTCTGATATCTATAAACAAACCCTTCATCGTATGCACCTAACGAATCGGTCTATAAGCTTACTACCTCTGAGATGCTTTAGCCATTGGAACATCAAAGTACGCAAGTCATATACATGAAGTCTGTCTTGACATTTGTTTTGCTGTAGGTATAATAAGTCGATATCAGGCGAATCTCGGAATCAAGCATTAGCAAGCCGTGAACAATATATTCAAGTATCTACAGAGAACGAGGGATTTTATGCTGGCATATTCTGGAGGGCACATAACACTTGTAGGATACATGGATTTAGACTTCCAAACTTGCAGGGATTCAAGGAAATCTACTTTGGGATCAGTGTTTTTGCTCAGAAGAGGCGCTATAGTGTGGAGGAGTATGAAGCAAAGCTGTACTACAGACTCCGTGATGGAGGCTGAATATATGGCTGCGAACGAGGCATCTAAGGAAGTGGCTTGACTCTACAAGTTCCTAGGAGACCTTGAGGTCATTTTGGGTGTTGACAAGCCTATCACACTTTATTGTACTAATAGCACGACGATTGCCAACACAAAGAAATTTAGGCACCACAAGAGATCCAAGCACATCGATCGGAAATACCATATGATTAGAGAGTACATGGAAGCAAAACTAGTAGATGTATGTAAGATTGTGTCCGAGGACAATGTTGCTGACCCCTTTATTAAGACTCTGGTGGCTAGGAGCTTTGAAAGACATGTCAAGGCAATAGAGATGCTAAACATGGGATATTGTTAGCTTAGGGCAAGTGGAAGATTGTTAGATGTGCCCTAAGGAGCAATATATCTTTCATTGAATTATTGAACTAATTAATAAAATAATTTAGAGGTTATTCATTACATTGCTATTAGTCCTCAAAAGATTTACATGTTAAAGTGAATATAAGCAAATATGACTCATTAACTGCTTGTGTTAAACTGCTAAAAAGTTGCATGCAATGATTTTTTGTATGCAAGAAAACAACTTTCTAAAGTAAGCAATCTAAATTATGGTCCGTATTCTATGGGGTTAAAGTGAGCAACGAACTCATGTTAAGACTATTATGTTGTCTAAAACAAATTAAGGGGATGGTTTGTCTTGACTATCAGAGCCTTGACTCCCGAGTAGATGTAGGAGAATAAATCGGGAAAAACGTATCAGAGTGGCACAGCAGAACAATAAAAATTTTTAGATCGTTAAATATCTCATGATGCCATATACAATAAACTAACAACAATTAAAACTCATACCTCAAGGACGCCAATCTTCAGGAGGAGAATGACCGGAGGGCTTCAACCAACTAGCCTTCTCTACTATTCTCCAATTCCCGAATGGTTGAGTGTGTGGGCACTCTGAACCTCGATCGGTATGCTAGCACTGGTAGTCTTCTTCCGACCACCCAGATCTCTAAAGAACTTATTGTCACGGTGGGCTGTGCAACAATGAGCCTACTCACCTGAGAATCTGTGGTCTGAGAGAACTGGAGTGGCATGACCTCTATTTATAGACCTGCATGAGGTTATTCTCTGAATTCGAATTGGATTAGGAAAAGATATTCTCCCTTATCCACAACCATAAAATCTGAATTTTCCAAGGGAAAATCCCAACAATAAAATTCGGCCATTTAGGATAAATCCAATCTAAATCTAAACAAGATTTTAACTAGAATTTTATCTCCCTTTTTCAACAAAAAAATCCAAAAATTCTAAGGAGAAAATCTCCTCAAAAAATTCGGCCACATTTAGGATAAGGGAGAATCAAAATTCCACTAGGATTTTCAAGCTTGAATCTTATCTCATCCTTATCCAAAATAACCGAATTTTCCTAGGAGATATGCTCCAAAATTTCGGCCACTTTCTGGGGAGGAGAGAATCTAAATTCAACTGGGATTGAAATTTGAATTTTTCCCTTTGAACCTTATCCACAAAAACCGAAAATCCATTGAGGATAATTCTCAAAATTTCATCCATCATTAGTTAGGATTTGGATTCAAAATTCAAGTAGGATTCTAACAAGATTATCCTCTCCATATCCAACTCAAATTCGAATTTCATTCCTTGTGGATTTTCCACAACAAATTCGAATCCTACTTGGACTGTTAATCAAAATTTGAATTTCAAATTTCAAATTCGAATTTCAAAGTCAAATTTCAAATTTCAAATTTCAAATTTCAAATTCGAATTTCAAATTCAAATTTCAAATTCGAATTTCAAATTCAAATTTCAAATTCGAATTTCAAATTCAAATTTCAAATTCGAATTTCAAATTCAAATTTTAAATTTCAAATTTCAAAATTCAAATTTCAAATTTCAAAATTCAAATTTCAAAATCCACAAAACAGTTGTGTTTCAAATTCTTGCTGTCATGGATAATTTTCTACAACTCCAATCCAATCTCAAATAAAATCATGGCAACTTTATTTGAAGTTCGAATAATTGGGTACTCTATTATCCAAAACAAAATCTGAATCCAACCGAAGAGAATCTTATCTACATTCCTAATCCTATATCATCACCGTCCATGCATAATAAACCAGCCAATAGCATACACAAATCAATTTGGCAAAGGTTAAGGAATTATGTGGAGCTAGTAGAGGGACTGATTGCACATATATAATCAGGCTCCCGCAAATCCATATGATCATCATTCTTTTACCGAACAACTCAATCATATGATCACTAATTTCAGAGTCACACCACTATAAACCTGAAACTGAACTCTCAATTATATACCGTATTACGTAAGCCTGTGACAAGCTATCGTCCAATGACCTTGTCATGTATGCAGAACCCTCATATGATATCCATGATCAGCCTTAGGCCAAAGTCTGTTTAATCCTACTGATCGGGCTATCTTAAAGTTCCATTATACTACAGAATAAAGAAAATGATTATTCACCATATGTGAATAAGAAGTCATCCGCCCAGCAGACGACCCAAGGCCTTGTCCATTTTCACATTCAATATAATGCCTTTAAGAGGATACCCTTAACTCCTCATTAGAGTTATGATTCCGATATCTGTAAACGAACCCTTCATCGTATACAAGTCATGCTCCTAATGAACCAGTCTATAAGCTTATTAACTCTGAGACGCTTTAGCCATTGGAACATCAAAGCACACAAGTCATATACATGAAGCTGTCCTTTGACTCAGGATTAAGGTTACTGCATAATGAACGTCAAAAGCAGATCGATCCACTCAAAGCAGACTTCGCAGATCAATCACGCTTTAGTCCCGTTCTAATATGTCACCACCAAGCAACATATCTCTACTTGGGAGTCCAGCTCCAGACAGTCAAGACAAACCGTCCCCTCTAAGGCTTTAGACAACATAATAGTCTTAACATGAGTTAGATGCTCGGTCTAACCCCATAGACAATAGACTATAGTTTAGACCGCTAACTTTAGAACATTGTCTTCTCGCATACAAAAGTCCATTGTATGCAATGTTCTAATAGTTTAACACAAGCAATCAGGGAGACATATTTGCTTACATTTACTTTAACATGTAAATAAGACGAGGACAGATAGCAATGTAATGAATAATCTCTAAATATAATTTTATTATCCAGTTCAAAATAAATACATCAAAATGTCTCTAATGCTTAGGGCATTTCCTAACAATCTCCCACTTGCCCTAAGCCAGCAGATGTGCCATGTTACGCATTCCCATCGCCCCTACGTGCCTCTCAAAGCTTCTAGCCATCAAAGTCTTAGTAAAGGGATCGGCAATGTTGTCCTCGGACGCGATCTTACATACATGTACTTGTCCTATCTCCACGTGCCCTCTAATAATATGATATCTCTGATCTATGTGCTTGGTCCTCTTGTGGTGTCGAGATTCCCTTGTGTTGGCAATAGCCCCAGTGTTATCACAGTAAAGTGTGATAGTCTTGTCAACACCCGGAATGACCTCAAGGCCTCTAAAGAACTTGCGGAGCCAAACCGCTTCTTTAGATGCCTCAGCTGTAGCCACATATTCAGCCTCCATAGTAGAGTCAGTTGTGCAGCCCTGCTTCACGCTCCTCCACACAATGGCGCCTCTTCCGAGCAAAAACACTGATCCAGATATTGATTTCCTCGAATCCTTACAATTCTGGAAGTCTGAGTCCGTGTATCCTACGGGTGTTAGGTCCCTTCCAGAATACACCAGCATATAATCCCTTGTTCTCTTAAAATACTTGAGTATATGCTTTACGACTTGCCAGTGCTTGGTTCCAGGATTTGCTTGATATCGACTCACCATACCTACTGTAAAACATATATCCGGGTGAGTGCAAAGCATAGCATACATAAGGCTACCCACAGCGGATGCATAAGGGACCTTACTCATATGCTCTCTTTCTTCCGATGTCTTGGGACAGTCATCCAATGAAAGAGTTAGACCGGCAATAGAAGGTTGTAAACTTTTCTTTGCCTCTTGCATTGCATATTTGTCAATTATTTTATCTATGTATGAAGCTTGGGATAACGCTATCATTTTGTTCTTTCAATCTCTGAAGAGACGAATGCTTAGAGCATAATTAGCTTCTCCCAAGTCCTTCATGTCAAACTGTTGGTGCAACCAAAGCTTGACCGATGATAAGTTCCCTACATCATTCCCAATGAGTAGTATATCATCGACATAGAGTATCAGAAAGACCACTTTTCCATCCTTAATACGTTTATAAACATAGGGTTCATCAACGTTCTGCTCAAAACCAAATGTCTCAATCGCTTGATCAAACCTCTGGTTCCATGAGCGGGATGCTTGCCTTAATCCATAAATGGATCTAAGCAAATTGCAGAATTTCCTTTCTTGGCCTTTCGCTACGAACCCTTCGGGCTGTATCATATAGATACACTCTTCAAGATGGCCATTCAAGAATGCCGTCTTGACATCCATTTGCCAGATCTCGTAATCGAGAGCCACAGCAACGGACAGAAGAATACGGATAGACTTCAGCATAGCAACAGGCGAAAAGGTTTCATCGTAATCGATTCTAGCCTTTTGCGTGTATCCCTTTGCAACCAGTCTAGCTTTGAAAGTTTCCACTCTCCCTTCCGCATCCTTCTTTTTTTTGTAGACCCATTTGCATCCAATGGGTTTTATCCCATCCGGAAAATCTACAAGTTCCCAAACAGAGTTGGATTTTATAGAATCCATCTCATTGTTCATAGCCTGTTTCCAAGATTTAGAATCAACATCATTTATAGCTTCATCATAGGTGACCGGATCATCCTCATGCTCATGAGCCTCGGCCTGGTATACCTCAGCATCATACATGAAGAAATTAGGTTTCTTCAAAACCCTCCCAATACGACGAGGCACCCTAAATTGTTGATCATCTGCAGGTCTTTCGCTGGAACTCGGACTTGCGTCCAAGATCGAAATTTGTGGAGTAGTTCTTTCACCTGATAACTCCTCTAGCACCACTTTGCTTCGAGGCTTAAAGTCATTTATGTGACTTTCCTCCAAGAATGTCGCATGGGTTGAGACAATGACTTTTTGTTCCTTCGGGTTATAGAACAGACCTCCTTTGGTTCCTTTTCGATACCCTACAAACATGCACAATTCTGATCTTGATTCCAACTTTTTCGCATCCCTATTCAGTACATGCGCCGAGCAGCCCCATATTCTCATATGTCCAAGGGAAGGCTTCCTGCCATGCGACAATTCATACGGAGTTCTAGGAATTGATTTGCTTGGAACTTGATTCAGAATATAGCATGCCGTTTGTAAAGCATATCCCCAAAATGATAATGGCAGTGTTGAATAACTCATCATGGACCGTACCATATCCAACAAGGTCCTGTTTCTCCTTTCGGCTACACCATTCTGTTGTGGAGTACCAGGTGCAGTCAATTGGGATAATATCCCGTTCTCTATAAGATGTCCTAGAAATTCATCGGAGAGGTATTGCCACCTCGATCAGATCGAAGTGTCTTTATGGATTTATCCAATTGCTTTTCCACTTCCGCACGATACTCTTTGAACTTGTCAAAGGTTTCGCTCTTGTGGTGCATCAGATACACATATCCATACCTCGAGTAATCATCTATAAAAGAGACATAATACTCGAACCCTCCTTGTGCTGTGACGTTCATGGGGCCACATACGTCAGTGTGCACAATTTCTAAGAGCTCTTGAGCCCTTATACCCTTAGCTCCAAAAGACCTCTTAGTCATTTTACCCTCTAAACAAGACTCACATTGGGGAAGATGTACCTCCTCCAGAGATTCCAGAGGACTTTCTTTCACCAATCTTTGAATCCTATCCTGATTAATATGACCTAATCTTAAATGCCAAAGATACGCCTTGTTAGAGTGCGAAACTTTCAACCTTTTAGAGTTATCTATTAATTTAGTGTCAAGCAGTGAGTACATCTTTGGTTTGATCAAATATAGGTTTCCATCCATCCATCTAGAATAGATAAAAGACTTATTTCTACGAATATCAACTGTGACGTCCCCAGATTCGAACCACTCGCAACCGTCATGAATCGACTCTATGGCCGACCAAGACCGTTCGGGTGCTGAATCCGAGTGGTCAGTTTTAAATTCTTAAACTAAAACTTCTTAAATACAAGGGCCAAAAATTTCGCCCCAAATTTTTTTTTCTTTAATACATACTTTTTCTTATGAATATTAATTAAGAAAGTGATATAAAATATAACATCATTTTTTTTCCATGTCTGAAATAAGTACAACATATTTAATACAAATATAATATTTATATGTATTGTAGTCTTTGTCTGCAAACATATTTTCTTTACTCAAAAAGCTCAGCGGAAAACTTATGGCAGGACCATGTCCACGGTGAGTTCCCTATCCCTTTAACACGCTCGCATCCTGCCGCCATCCATATATCTACAGAACAGGTTTCTTACCTGCAACATGAACAAACTAATGAGCTAACGGGCTCAGTAAGTTCAAACATACACAGTAAGAATCATATTGATTCAAAGACAAGAAAACTCAATTTCTTATGAATAGACTATTCACCATGAATAGTACAGTTGACCTTTGACCGGTGAATAGTACCAGTTACCCTAACTGGTTACTATTCACTTTACTCTATCAGAATACTATTCATTTACCCTAACCGAAATTACCTTTTTCTAGTGTAAGTTTCGGTTATGCTCAGTTATGATTTCCATCATTTTATTGATTGTTTATCCTCTATTTGATGTCTAATGTGGAGCTCTGTTTCTGGCAGTATTGATGATTATTTGCGCGCTGACTGGGAGGGTCCAAGGAGCGACCTTAGAACATCATCCTCCACAGCCCTGATAATCCCGTAGGATTTAACAAACCTCCACCACTATGTTGGAGGGGCGGTACGCCTTAGTGGTTTCATTTACCATCTTTCAATTTGCCGTTTTGACCAAGTGGTTGCATAAATCACCTCAAGGTCACAATCCTCTATTGCCCGTAGGTCTTACTTATTTTCTTAATTTGGGATCTGTTATACTAACTAATCCCCAAATATCCATAGGATTTTTTTTTGTTCTAGTGTGCAGCTAGTGTAGAATAGATTAATACAGTATTTCATGTTGCAGACATGAAAATGCTTGAACTTACCAATAATGCGCTAGTGTCCACTCCCGGAACTCCTCTGCAGTCCTATTTTTATTTTGGGTTCCTACAGATATCATAGTGTCCGTTAATACCCCTTTTTATTTATTATTTAAAATATATATTTATTTTATTTAACATTCTACACATTTAAATTTTATTTGTGGTACACGGTCTGCAACACGCCCGTGTTCCAGGCCGTGTACTTCTCGGGTTATAAAATTTTTCCTATATACGGCCGTGTATCCCAATACACGCCCGTGTTTCTTAAAATTCTTAGAATTTTAACTCTAAAATTCTTATTTTGAGTTTTATAATTTTATCTAAGTTATTCTAGGTCTTTTAGGCTATTTCCGAGCCCTTTCGAAAATTTTTGGTCAAAATGACCATTTTGCCCCTAACGGGTTTTGGAACTATAATTAGCTTCATTCTATTATTTCTTCCAAATTTTCTAAGTTTAAAAATTTTAAAATAATATTTCCTAGGCTTTCGTATCATTTTACAGCTTAAATTGCTGCAAAATCTCAACTTTATTTTTCCCGACCCTCGGTTACTATTCATCCATCACCTAGGGTCGTTTTTCCATTTTCGAGCGTTTCGGAGCCTCAAATGGCCTTTTCACTATTTACTAAACGTTATTCATCCCGTCCCCGCCCCTCAGACCCCGAGAGGCTTGGGTTTCCTATCCCGATCTAAAATTTTCCCTCGTTTCCCAAAATACCCCTAACATCGATTTTTTTCCTGTTTTAGGCATTTTAGTGATTTAGGGTCGGTTTACTATTCCTTTTGGGTTGATTTTTCATTTCTAATCATAATTCACCGAGGGGTCTTGGTTTCCTTTCCGAGTTCGATATTTTTACCCCTCGTTTCCTGAAATGCCCTTAAGCCGATTTTAGAAATTTCGGCAGCATTTCCGCTTGTATTTTTAAGGTTTCCCGGCGTTAGGTACGCCTCAGAACCTTTGTACCTGCCACGTACTATACCAGAGGCCTATTTTTTACAAAATTTCCAAACTTTGTATAAAAATTTTCCATATGTTTCAACATTTACAAATCACATCACATAACCATTTTTTTTTTCAAACTAACCCTAGTTTACTAGATTTTTACATCAAATAAATTTTCATCACCACATCACATTAGTCTTATACTTTTTAATGTATAAGATAACATTTAAAAACTAACAAAACATGCATTATAACCCTAAACATAGCCACGGTTTTTATGCCAAAAATAGAAAGAAAATTTTTCTTTCTTTCCTAGGGTTTTTATCAACTTGTATCAACATTAAATCTTCTCATTTTCTCACAATCATACCCACGGTTTTTGCAAGCATTCTTCCTCAAATTTTTCTTGTTTCTAACTTTCATTTCATGCTTAATTTTTCATATGATTACATGAACATCAATACTATAGCAAAACAACAAAATTCATGAAATTATAACACCATAGGAGCCACGGATTTTTCAAGAAAAACATGTAAAATTTTGCTTGTTTTTCTTTCCAATTTCATGCTTTGAATATGATAACATTAGACAAATCCTATAATCAACACTTCAACAAATTTTTCTCATTGTTTTTCACTTCCAAAACCCACGGTTTTTAGTAGAAAGAAAACCAAAGAAAAAGTTTCAAATTTAGGGTTTACCTTGCTTGATTGTTGGCTTGATATTGGAAGTGAACTTTAAACTAGATTTGGTGTAAAATTTCAAACAAAATTTTTGGTTTAATGGGTTTCTCCTCCACGGTTTTGGCTGGGAATTTTTGGCAAGAGTTTAGTTGCATTTCTTTAATTTTTTCTTGAATTTTTGATGCCTATTTATAGGCAAAAATCAAGGGCCTTTTTGCAATTTTTTTCTAACAATTTCTGAATTGTTTAAGGACCAAAAATTAAGAGTTTTGGGGTCAAAAATAAAATTTCTCCTTCTTGCTTTCCACATGGCCGAATGGCCTTGCAACAAATTGCCCAAAATTTTTTTAATTTTTTCCTAAGTGAATTTTGGCATGATCTTGACCTTTGATCAAAAAGTGAATCAATCCTAGCCATACACCTATCAAAGCTTTCTAATTTTGACACAAATTTAATTTGTTTTATGACATCATCATGGTGATGTCATCAACTATTCATATTAATCTTGAATTAATTCGTAGTCAATTTTTGACTGTTATCCGATCTAAACGGAACTTTACTGAAATCGCGTAGGCGAGTTTTTAGTGCCTCTCGTGCGGCCGGTTTGTCTTATTTTGCTTCCGTTTGATCAGAATTTTCTACCGTAAATTTCTATTGTTTTAGTACATTTCAATGCACTTTCTAGGGTTTTTGGTTCTGATTTCGAACCGTCTTAACTGATTATGTTCGGTAGGATTTTCCATCCCTGAACTTACACATTTTAACACTGCCAGAATATTTTATACTATTCACAACAGTATTGAAATACAATGTTTTCACACTTTATTCATTAATATTGTTATTTACATACAAAATTTAACATAATTCGAGAATCTAAAATCCCTGGTTATCACATCAACTCTTTTACTAAAAGAAACTGAATAAGAATCATTTATTAAACAAGCTACCGATATAAGGTTCCTCTTAAAATTAGGAACATAAAAACAGTCTTTCAATAAAATAAACCTAAATTGATCAAAATAAAGGTAAATATCTCCCACTGCCTCAGCCACCACCAAGCTGCCGTCTCCAGTTCGCAACAAGAGGCTCCTATCATATAGACTTCTCGTTTCCATGAACCCCTGAATAGAAACACAAACATGATTAGTGTCGCCCGAATCAATGACCCAGGTGTCTTTCGATTCTTCCACCAAACACGCTTCCAAGTAATGAAGTTCCTTACCTTCCTTGCCCTTGGCGGCTAGGATTTCCCAGTATGCCTTCTTAAAGTGACCTACCTTCCCACAGCGGAAGCACTTGGACTTTTTAGGGTCCCTGGGCTTCTTGTTGTTGTTGTTCTTCTTCCCATCCGAGACAGGAGGATTAGAAGAACTAGAAGCCGCTTGCTTCCTATTTGCCTCTTCCTCTTCCGTGAAGGTTTGAAAGATTCTGCCAAATCGGCCTCACCTTTGGGTTGGACAGCATCCCCATCCTTGATCATCCGCTCATAAGCTTGGAGTTGCTTCATGAGCTCGGTTAGTCCTAACTCCCTTCTCGCCAGATTGTATGCGGCCTTAAACCCCACAAAATCTTTAGATAGAGTTTTGAATACCATCTCGATCTGAGTGTTGTAGTCCAACTCAGCACCATTTTCGGTAGCCTCAGTGAAGAATCCCATTAGAGTGATCATATGGTCCTCCACCAGAATACCCGCCTTTTGCTTAGAGTTCATAATGCTAGTGATAGCGGACTTTCGAGCCAACTTTTCTTGGCCTCCGAACATGTCCTCCAGATTATCCATGATCTCCCTAGCAACCTGATAAGTCTCATGTTGCTTTTGTAAAGCACTCGTCATGCTAGCAAGCATGTAGTATCGAGCTATATCATTGGATTCTCTCTAATGAGTATAGGCAACCAGGACCTCCTCAAGCGGTGTGTCAGGTTTTGGCCCTGGTGGGCATGGTTCGTCCAGTATGAACTTGTGTCTCTCGTAGCTGAGAACTATTAACAGATTTCTTTTCCAATCCTTATAATTATCGCCATTCAGTTTATTCTCAGTGAGTATTGAAATGAGGAGTATCGGTGACATTTTGAACTAAAATAAAATTATACTAGACATCATTACAAAGCCCAAGAAAATATACAGATAATTTAGCAAATAAAACATACAAGTATGTTCCTACATGAAACTTGAAAAACATGTAGCATTGCAATGGTAATTCTCAGCACCTATTACCCCAAGCCATCGAGGGGTGGTCATGAAAACAAATAGCCGGAACACGGACCCCGTCTAATTAATATATGTTGCCTTAAATCCTCCAAGGTTAAGACATATATTAATAACCGCTTATTTGGCCACCAGTTTAGTTAACAGAGCTTCTAGGGAAGGTTAATAGCTAAACGAGTCTTGAGTGTATAACCATTGTTTATGTAGCCCGATCCACGTCCTACCAAGCCACCGAGGGGTGGTCATGAATAGGATCGTACCCGAACACGTTTTCCACATAGGAGATCCAATCTAGTATACCGGTGGCGGTAACCACCTACCGAGGGGTGTGGTAGGGCAGAACTGACGTGAGGTGTTACCATGCTTTCACATATGGATCAACAATAGAGGCCGTGGGTTTTGTTTAAAACCCTCTCCCACTCAATATTTTGAAAAACATGCAAGTTTTGACAAATTATGTATGATCAATATAGTATGAGCGGCACTCACCTATCCTATATGACATGTTATCAAATATGCATATAAAACATCCATCAATACATATTTATACATCCATGACATAGCACACAAAAAATAATTGACAGAATAACCAAGCCATGGTTCCATCCTAGAACAAAGAAATTAAAGATTACAAAATTTCATCCAAAGCATTCTTTGGGTCTTGAATTTTGTTCCGTCTTCTTGTATCCATCTTTATGTAGCCTCTCCATTTATTTCTCATCCCAAGAATCATTTAAAATTTAAATCTCCAAAAATTTAAATTTCAAATTCAAATTCCAAATTCGAATTTCAAATTTAAATTTCAAATTTAAATTTTAAACAGTTTTAAGCATCATGTGTAATAATATGTAATTTCAAAAATTTCAAATTTTCAATTACATATTTTTAAACATGATTTAAAATTAAATTTCAAATTTAAAAATCAAAATTTTCGATTTTTGAACCGTCGCACCACCGCCCCTGTAGGCTGCAGCCGCCGTGGGCAGCCACCACCCCCGGGGGGGCTGGTAGCCCACGGCAGCCCATGTGCAGCCTTGCCGGGCTATAGGCCAAGCCTGCAGCGCCAGGCTGCACGCCCAGGCTGGGCGCAGCAGCCGGCAGGCTGCACGCCCAGGCTGCGGCCAGCCTTGGGTAGGCCGTGGCCACCCTCGGCTGCAGGCCAAGCCTACGGCCGTGGGTGGTTATGGCCTGCACAGGGGCTGCCGCAATGCATTCTGCGAGGGCAGGGGCTGCAGCCCCACCAAGGCCCGTCGGCCTATCCCGAGGGGTCATGTCTCGATTTTTGTGCCATATTCAAATTTATCTATTAGGATCTCCAAAAATTAATTTGAATCCCAATTAAATTGAAATTTTCCACACAATCAAAATTTCAACCTTTAAACCAAATTTAACTTTTGGGAAAAATAAATTACGGTCTTCAATCTTCAATCTCCTCTAAGAATAATTATATAAAATTTCCTAAACCGTTTCCGGTGTACAAAATTCTAACCATAATAATTCTAAGAGACAAAAAATAAAATCCATGAGAAAATTACAGTGTTAATAAACTGCTCCCATGGTTACATAAAAAAATCCTTGATACAATTTTTCTAAATTCTAAGGAACTATAACCGGCATAAACAAGCATGCTTATAATAATTCAAAAAATTAAAATAACCACATACTTTATACATAATCCATGATAACAACATAAAGGAACCCTAGAATGCCACTCTCTAAATATCAAATCCATACATAAATAAATAAAAAGACTAAGTAATTGTCTAATTTATATACATGGCATAGTTATGAGATGGCTCTGATACCAATTGTAGGAGAATAAATCGGTAAAAACGTATCAGAGTGGCGTAGCGGAACAATAAAAATTTTTAGATCGTTAAATATCTCATGATGCCATATACAATAAACCAACAACAATTAAAACTCATCCTCAAGAACGCCAATCTGCAGGAGGAGAATGACCAGAGGGCTTCAACCAACTAGCCTTCTCTACTATTCTCCAATTCCTGAATGCCTGAGTGTATGGGCACTCTGAACCTCGATCGGTATGCTAGCACTGGTAGTCTTCTTCCGACCACCCAGATCTCTAAAGAACTTATTGTTACGGTGGGCTATGCAACAATAAGCCTGCTCACCTGAGAATCTGTGGTCTGAGAGAACTGGAGTGGCAGGACCTCTATTTATAGACCTGCATGAGGTGATTCTCTGAATTTGAATTGGATTAGGAAAAGATATTCTCCCTTATCCACAACCATAAAATCTGAATTTTCCAATGGAAAATCCCAACAATAAAATTCAGCCATTTAGGATAAATCCAATCCAAATCTAAACAAGATTTTAACTAGAATTTTATCTCCCTTTTTCAACAAAAAAATTTGAAAATTCCAAGGAGAAAATCTCATCAAAAAATTCGGCCACATTTAGGATAAGGGAGAATCAAAATTCCACTAGGATTTTCAAGCTTGAATCTTATCTCATCCTTACCCAAAATAACCGAATTTTCCTAGGAGATATGCTCCAAAATTTTGGCCACTTTCTGGGGAGGAGAGAATCTAAATTCAACTGGGATTGAAACTTAAATTTTTCACTTGAACCTTATCCACAAAACCGAAAATCCATCGAGGATAATCCTCAAAATTTCGTCCATCATTAGTTAGGATTTGGATTCAAAATTCAAGTAGGATTCTAACAAGATTATCTTCTCCATATCAACTCAAATTCGAATTTCATTCCTTGTGGATTTTCCACAACAAATTCCAATCCTACTTCGACTGTGATTCAAAATTTGAATTTCAAATTTTAAATTCGAATTTCAAATTCAAATTTCAAATTTCAAATTTAAATTTCAAATTCAAATTTCAAATTCAAATTTCAAATTTCAAATTTCAAAATTCAAATTTCAAATTTCAAAATTCAAATTTCAAAATCCACAAAACAGTTGTGTTTCAAATTCTTGTTCTCATGGATAATTTTCTACAACTCCAATCCAATCTCAAATAAAATCATGGCAACTTTATTTGGAGTTCGAATAATTGTGTACTCTATTATCCAAAACAAAATCTGAATCCAACCGGAGAGAATCTTGTCTACCATCCTAATCCTATGTCATCACCATCCATGCATAATAAACCAGCCAATAGCATACACAAATCAATTTGGCAAAGGTTAAGGAATTATGTGGAGCTAGTAGAGGGACTGATTGGACATATATAATCAGGCTCCCCCAAATCCATATGATCATCATTCTTTTACCGAACAACTCAATTATATGATCACTAATTTCAGAGTCACACCACTATAAACTTGAAACTGAACTCCCAATCATATACTGTATTACATAAGCTTGTGACGAGCTATCGTCCAATGACCTTGTCATGTATGCAGAACCCTCATATGATATCCATGATGAGCCTTAGGCTAAAGTCTATTTAATCCTACTGTTCAGGCTATCTTAGAGTTCTATTATACTACTGAATAAAGAAAATGATTGTTCACCATATGTGAATAAGAAGTCATCCGCCCAGCAGACGACCCAGGGCCAAGGCCTTGTCCATTTTCACATTCAGTATAATGCCTTTAAGGGGATACCCTTAACTCCTCATTAGAGCTATGATTCCGATATCTGTACACGAACCCTTCATCGTATACAAGTCATGCACCCAACGAACCGATCTATAAGCTTACTACCTCTAAGACGCTTTAGCTGTTGGAACATCAAAGCACACAAGTCATATACATGAAGCTATCTTTTTACTCAGGATTAAGGTTACTGCATAATGAACATCAAAAGCAGATTGATCCACTCAAAGCAGACTTCGTAGATCAATCACACTTTAGTCCCGATCTAATATGTTACCACCAAGCAACATATCTATGTCTCTACTTGGGAGTCCAGCTCCAGACAGTCAAGACAAACCGTCCCTCCAAGGCTTTAGACAACATAATAGTCTTAACATGAGTTAGATGCTCAGTCTAACCCCATAGACTACAGACCATAGTTTAGACCGCTAACTTTAGAACATTGTCTTCTCGCATACAAAAGTCCATTGTATGCAACATTCTAACAGTTTAACACAAGCGGTCAGGGAGCCATATTTGCTTACATTTACTTTAACATGTAAATAAGATGAGGACAGATAGCAATGTAATGAATAACCTCTATATATAATTTTATTATCCAGTTCAAAATAAATATATCAAAATGTCTCTAATGCTTAGTGCATATCCTAACAGTAGAGGCATAGATATGTTATTTGGTAGTAACATATTGAACCAGGACTAAAGCGTGATTGATCTGTATAGTCCACTATGAGTGGATCAGTCTGCTATTGACGTTCAATATACAATGACCTTAATCCTAAGTAAGTGAACAGCTCTATGTATGTACCTAGTGTGCTTTGATGTTCCAAAGGCCAGGGCATCTTAGAGGTAGTAAGCTAATGGACCGGTTTACTGGGTACACAGTACACATATGATGAAGGGATTACTTACAGATAAGACTGGGTCGTTTGCTTGACAAACAACTTGTTATCTACATATGGTGGATAATAATTCTTTTATCGTGCATAATGGGTCTTTAAAATAGCGTAGTCAAAAGGTTAAACTAACTTTGACCTAGGTTGATCATAGATATCATATGAGGGTTTTGTGCTAATGACAAGGTCATTGACGATGTCTTTTTTGAGGCATGCATAATTTGTAGTATAATCAGGAGTTCAGTTTCAGGTCTATAGTGGAATGATCCTGAAATTAGGGATTATGTGATTGAGTTGTTTGATACAAAGCAATAATTATAAGGATTCACGAGAGCTCGATTATATATATCCAATCAATCCCTTTGCTAGCTCCTATAGTTCCTTAAAGATGGTAGATGATCAGGATATTCTTACATGGCTTGTTGTCATGCGTTTAATGGTCAGAAAAATCTAGATCACCCTCCATAAGGGTGTAGATGTTTTCTCTGTGTGTTGGAAGGGCAAAATTATAATATTGTATTATTTAATAAATAGGATAAATATTTATTAATATTTATTTTTGGATGATAAGATTTGAATTTAAAATTAATTGTATTTGAATTTGAAATTCAAATATGTGATTAATTTGAATTTTGAAATCCTGTATTAAAATAATAATTAAAATTTGAATCCTATTTGAATTTGAATTGAACAAAATCTTGTCCTTGGACAACCTAAAGGTGGCGTCTACATTGGATAAGGGTGCAAGACAAGATTCTCTCATATTTGAATTTGAATTTTATTTTGGATAAGAGATTTCACAATTATTTGAGTTTCAAATAAATTTGCCATGATTTTATTTGAATTTGAATCAGTATTGTGGAAAATTATCCATGTGGATAAATTTCAAAATTCAAATATTTGTAAAGTTTGAAATTTGAATCAAATTTTGAATTCAAATTTTGAATCACAAACCTAGGAAAAACCAAATTTGATTGTGGATAAATCCACAAGGGAGAATCACTTTTTCTTGTGGATAAGGGAGAGGAAATCTTGTTCGAATCCTACTTGAATTTTGAATCCATCCTTGTACAAAGGGTAGCCGATTTTTGTAGGGATTTGTTCCCTTGGAGAATTGGTTTTTGTGCAGCTAATGAAGAGAGAAAATTCAAGTTTAAATCCTATTTGAATTTTGAATCTTCCTTCCCATTGGTGTGGCTGAATCTAGCCATAGAATTGGCCTTTAGGGGAATCGGTTTTTGGTTCATGGAGGAGACAAAATTAAAGTTTAAATCCTATTTGAATTTTAAATCCTTCTAGCATTAAAAGTGGTCGAATTCTTTAGGGAGATTTTTCCCCATGGGAGAATTGGATTTTTGAGGGATTTTGGTGAGAGAAAAATCTTCTCTTGGTTCAATCCAAAATTCAAAAGGTCACCTAATGCAAGATTATAAATAGGGGTCCTTCCACTCCATTTCTCTTCAGACCACAGACTCTCAGGTGAGCAGGCTTATTGTGTTAGGAAATGCCCTAAGTATTAGAGACATTTTGATGTATTCATTTTGAACTGGATAATAAAATTATACATAGAGGTTATTCATTACATTACTATCTGTCCTCGTCTTATTTACATGTTAAAGTGAATGTAAGCAAATATGGCTCACTGACTGCTTGTGTTAAAACTGTTAGAACGTTGCATGCAATGGACTTTTGTATGCGAGAAGACAATGTTCTAAAGTTAGCAGTCTAAACTATGGTCTGTAGTCTATGGGGTTAGACCGAGCATCTAACTCATGTTAAGACTATTATGTTGTCTAAAGCCTTGGAGGGGACGGTCTGTCTTGACTGTCTGGAGCTGGACTCCCAAGTAGAGACATGGATATGTTGCTCGGTGGTGACATATTAGACCGGGACTAAAGCGTGATTGATCTACGTAGTCCGCTATGAGTGGATCAATCTGCTTTTGACGTTCATTGTGCAATAACCTTAATCCTGAGTAAATGAACTATTTCATGTATATGACTTGTGTACTTTGATGTTCCAATGGCTAAAGCGTCTCAGAGGTAGTAAGCTTATAGACCGGTTCGTTGGGTGCTTGACTTGTATACGATGAAGGGTTTGTTTGCAGATATCAGAATCATAGCTCTAAGGAGTTAAAGGTATCCTCTTAAAGGCATTATACTGAATGTGAAAATGGACAAGGCCTTGGGTCGTCTGCTGGGCGGATGACTTCTTATTCACATATGGTGAATAATAATTTTCTTGATTCGGTAGTATAATGGAACTTTAAGATAGCCTGATCAGTAGGATTAAACGGACTTTGACCTAAGGCTGATCATGGATATCATATGAGGGTTTTGCATATATGACAAGGTCATTGGATGGTAGCTCGTCACAGGCTTACGTAATACGGTATATAATTGGGAGTTCAGTTTCAGGTTTATAGTGGTGTGACTCTGAAATTAGTGATCATATGATTGAGTTGTTCGGTACAGAATGATGATCATATGGAGTCACGGGAGCCCGATTATATATGTCCAATCAGTCCCTCTACTAGCTCCACATAATTCCTTAACGATTGGCAAATTGATTTGTGTATGCTATTGGCTAGTTTATTATGCATGGATGGTGATGACACAGGATTAGGATGGTAGACAAGATTCTCTCCGGTTGGATTCAGATTTTGTTTTGGATAATAGAGTACACAATTATTCGAACTCCAAATAAAGTTGCCATGATTTTATTTGAGATTGGATTGGAGTTGTAGAAAATTATCCATGAGAACAAGAATATGAAATACAACCGTTTTGTGGAATTTGAAATTTGAATTTTGAAATTTGAAATTTGAATTTTGAAATTTGAATTTGAAATTCGAATTTGAAATTTGAATTTGAAATTTAAATTTGAAATTTGAAATTTGAAATTTGAAATTTGAATTTGAAATTTGAATTTGAAATTTGAAATTCAAATTTTAAATCACAGTCCAAGTAGGATTCGAATTTGTTGTGGAAAATCCACAAGGTTTGAAATTCGAATTTGAGTTGGATTTGGAGAGGATAATCTTGTTAGAATCCTACTTGAATTTTGAATCCAAATCCCAACAAATAAGGGACGAAATTTTTGAGGATAATCCTCATGAAAATTTTGGATTTTGTGGATGAGATTCAAGGGTAAATTCAAGCTTCAATCCTAGTTGAATTTGGATTCTCTCTACTCCCTAAAAGTGGCCGAAATTTTGGAGCCTTAATCCTAGGAAATTCGGTTATTTTTGGATAAGGTTGAGATGAGATTTAGCTTGAAAAATCCTAGTGGAATTTTGATTCTTCCTTATCCTAAAAGTGGCCGAAATCTTTAGGGAAGTTACACCTTGAAATTTTCGGATTTTTTGGTTGAAAAAGAGAGATAAAATTCTAGTTAAAATCTTGTTGAGATTTGGATTGGATCTATCCTAAGAAAACCGAATTTTTAGTGGAGATTCTCCCTTGGAAAAATTCAGATTTTATGGGTTTGGATAAGGGAAAATATCTTTTCCTAATCCAATTCAAATTCAGAGATTCACCTCATGCAGGTCTATAAATAGAGGTCCTGCCACTCCAGTTCTCTCAGACCATAGACTCTCAAGTGAGCAGGCTTATTGTTGCACAGCTCATCGTGACAATAAAGTTCTTTAGAGATCTGGGTGGTCGGAAGAAGACTAGCAGTGCTAGCATACCGATCGAGGTTCAGAGTTCCTACACACTCAGCCATTCAGGAATTGGAGAATAGTAGAGAAGGCTAGTTGGTTGAAGCCTCCGGTCATTCTCCTCCTGCAAGATTGGCGTCCTTTAGGTATGAGTTTTAATTGTTGTTGGTTTATTGTATATGGCATCATGAGATATTTAACGATCTAAAAATTTTTATTGTTCCGCTGCACCACTCTGATACGTTTTTACCGGTTTATTTTCCTACAATTGGTATCAGAGACATCTCATGACTATGCCATGTACATAAATTAGACAATTACTTAGTCTTTTTATTTATGTATGGATTTGATATTTAGAGAGTGGCATTCTAGGGTTCCTTTATGTTGTTATCATGTATTATGTATAAAGTATGTGGTTATTTTAATTTTTTGAATTATTATAAGCATGCTTGTTTATACCAGTTATGGTTCCTTAGAATTTAGAAAAATTGTATCTAGGAATTTTTATGTAACCATGGTAGCAGTTTATTAACACTGTAATTTTCCCATGGATATTAATTCTTGTCTCTTAGAATTTTTATGGTTAGAATTTTTGAACACCGGAAACGGTTTAGGAATTTTTTTTGTAATTATTCTTGGAGGAGATTGAAGATTGAAGACCGTAATTTATTTTTCCCAAAAGTTAAATTTAATTTAAAGATTGAAATTTTTATTGTGTGGAAAATTTCAATTAATTGGGATTCAAATTAATTTTTGGAGATCCTAATAAGTAAATTGAAATATGGCACGAAAATCGAGACACGACCCCTCGGGATAGGCTGACAAACCTTGGTGGGGCTGCAGCCCCTGCCCTCGGGCAGGATGGGGCTGCGGTAGCCCCTCTGCAGGCAAACATCACCCACGGCCGCAGGCTTGGCCTGCAGCCGAGGGTGGCTTAGCCTGCCCAAGGCCGGCCGCAGCCTGGGCATGCAGCCACTGGCTGCAGGCGCTGCCTGCAGCCTGCCGGCTGCCGCGCCCAGCCTGGGCGTGCAGCCTGGCGCTGCAGGCTTGGCCTGCAGCCCGGCAGGCTGCACAAGGGGCAACCGTGGGCTGCCAGCCCCTTCGGGGTTGGTGGTTGCCCACGGTGGCTGCCGCCTTCACGGGCGGCGGTGCGGCGGTCCAAAATTTGAAAATTTTGATTTTTAAATTTGAGATTTAATTTTAAATCATGTTTAAAAAATATGTAATTGAAAATTTGAAATTTTTGAAATTACGTATTATTACACATGATGATTAAAATTATTTAAAAATTTGAATTAGAAATTTAAATTTGAAATTCGAATTTGGAGTTTGAATTTGAAATTTAAATTTTTGGAAGTTTAAATTTTAAATAATTCTTGGGATGAGAAATAAATGGAGAGGCTACATAAAGATGGATACAAGAAGACGGAACAAAATTCAAGACCCAAAGAATGCTTTGGATGGAATTTTGTAATCTTTATTTTCTTTGTTCTAGGATGGAACCATGGCTTGGTTATTCTGTCAATTATTTTTCTGTGATATGTCATGGATGTATAAATATGTATTGATGGATGTTTTGTATGCATATTTGATAACATGTCATATAGGATAGGTGAGTGCCGCTCATACTATATTGATCATACATAATTTGTCAAAACTTGCATGTTTTTCAAAATATTGAGTGGGAGAGGGTTTTAAACAAAACCCACGGCCTCTATTGTTGATCCATATGTGAAAGCATGGTAACACCTCACGTCAGTTCTGCCCTACCACACCCCTCGGTAGGTGGTTACCGCCACCGGTATACTAGATTGGATCTCCTATGTGGAAAACGTGTTCGGGTACGATCCTATTCATGACCACCCCTCGATGGCTTGGTAGGACGTGGATCGGGCTACATAAACAATGGTTATACACTCAAGACTCGTTTAGCTATTAACCTTCCCTAGAAGCTCTGTTAACTAAACTGGTGGCCAAATAAGCGGTTATTAATATATGTCTTAACCTTGGAGGATTTAAGGCAACATATATTAATTAGACGGGGTCCGTGTTCCGGCTATTTGTTTTCATGACCACCCCTCGATGGCTTGGGGTAATAGGTGCTGAGAATTACCATTGCAATGCTACATGTTTTTTCAAGTTTCATGTAGGAACATACTTGTATGTTTTTATTTGCTAAATTATCTGTATATTTGCTTGGGCTTTGTAATGATGTCTAGTATAATTTTTTTTCAGTTCAAAATGTCACCGACACCCCTCATTTCGATACTTACTGAAAATAAGTTGAATGGCGATAATTATAAAGACTAGAAAAGAAATCTATTAATAGTTCTCAGCTGCGAGAGACACAAGTTCGTACTAGACGAACCATGCCCACCTGGGCCCAACCTGACACACCACTTGAGGAGGTCCCGGTTGCCTATAATCATTGGAGAGAATCCAATGAAATAGCTCGATGCTACATCCTTGCTAGCATGACGAGTGCTTTACAAAAGCAGCATGAGACTTATCAAGTTGCTGGGGAGATCATGGATAATCTGGAGGACATGTTCGGAGGCCAAGAAAAATTGGCTCGACAGTCCGCTATCACCAGCATTATGAACTCCAAGCAAAAGGTGGGTACTCCGGTGAAGGACCATATGATCACTCTAATGAGATTCTTCACTGAGGCTGCCGAGAATGGTGCTGAGTTAGACTATAACACCCAGATCGAGATGGTGTTCAAGACTCTGTCTAAAGATTTTGTGGGGTTTAAGGCCGCATACAATCTGGCGACAAAGGAGTTAGGACTCACCGAGCTCATGAAGCAACTACAGGCTTATGAGCGGATGATCAGGGATGAGGATACGGTCCGACCTAAAGGAGAGGCCAATTTGGCGGAATCTTCCAATCCCTCACGGAAGAGGAAGAGGCCAAATAAGAAGCAAGTGGCTTCCAGTTCTTCTAATCCTCTTGTCTCGGACGGGAAGAAGAAGAAGAAGAACAAGAAGCCAAAGGACCCTGAAAAGTCCAAATGCTTCCACTGTGGGAAGGTAGGTCACTTCAAGAAGGCTTGTCGGGAATTCCTAGCCTCCAAGGGCAAGGAAGGTAAGGAACTTCATTACTTAGAAGCGTGTTTGGTGGAAGAATCGAAAGACACATGGGTCATTGATTCGAGCGTCACTAATCATGTTTGTGTTTCTATGCAGGGGTTCGTGGAAACGAAAGTCTACATGATAGGAGCCTCTCGTTGCGGACTGGAGATGGTAGCTTTGTGGTGGCTGAGGCAGTGGGAGATGTTCATCTTTATTTTGATCAATTTAGGTTTATTTTATTGAAAGACTGTTTTTATGTTCCTAATTTTAGGAGGAACCTTATATCGGTAGCTTGTTTAATAAAGGATTCTTATTCAGTTTCTTTTAGTAAAAGAGTTGATATTCGTAGAAATAAGTCTTTTATCTGTTCTGGATGGATGGATGGAAACCTATATTTGATCAGACCAAAGATGTACTCACTGCTTGACACTGAATTAATTGATAACTCTAAAAGGTTGAAAGTTTCTCACTCTAACAAGGCGTATCTTTGGCATTTAAGACTTGGTCATATTAATCAGGATAGGATTCAAAGATTAGTGAAAGACGGTCCTCTGGAATCTCTGGAGGAGGTACGACTTCCCCAATGTGAGTCTTGTCTGGAGGGTAAGATGACTAAGAGGTCTTTTGGAGCTAAGGGTACAAGGGCACAGGAGCTCTTAGAAATTGTGCACACTGACGTATGTGGCCCCATGAACGTCACAGCACGAGGAGGGTTCGAGTACTATGTCTCTTTCATAGATGATTACTCGAGGTATGGATATGTGTATCTGATGCACCGCAAGAGCGAAACCTTTGATAAATTCAAAGAGTATCGTGCGGAAGTGGAAAAGCAATTGGATAAATCCATAAAGACACTTCGATCTGATCGAGGTGGCGAATACCTCTCCGATGAATTTCTAGGACATCTTGTAGAGAACGGGATATTATCCCAATTGACTGCACCTGGTACTTCACAACAGAATGGTGTAGCCGAAAGGAGAAACAGGACCTTATTGGATATGGTACGGTCCATGATGAGTTACTCAACGCTGCCATTATCATTTTGGGGACATGCTTTACAAACGGCGTGCTATATTCTGAACCAGGTTCCGAGCAAATCAATTCCTAGAACTCCGTATGAATTGTGGCATGGCAGGAAGCCCTCCCTTGGACATATGAGAATATGGGGCTGCCCAGCACATGTACTGGATGGGGATGCGAAGAAGTTGGAACCAAGATCAGAATTGTGCATGTTTGTAGGGTATCCAAAGGGAACTAAAGGAGGTCTGTTCTATAACCTGAAGGAACAAAAGGTCATTGTCTCAACCCATGTGACATTCTTGGAGGAAAGTCACATGAATGACTTTAAGCCTCGAAGCAAAGTGGTGCTAGAGGAGTTATCGGGTGAAAGAACTGCTCCACAGATTTTGGTCTTGGACGCAAGTCCGAGTTCCAGTGAAAGACCTGCAGACGATCAACAATTTAGGGTGCCTCGTCGTAGTGGGAGGGTTTCTAAGAAACCTAATTTCTTTATGTATGATGCTGAGGTATACCAGGCCGAGGCTCATGAGCATGAGGAAGATCCGGTCACATACGATGAAGCTATAAAGGATGTTGATTCTAGATCTTGGAAACAGGCTATGAACAATGAGATGGATTCTATGAAATCCAACTCTGTTTGGGAACTTGTAGATTTGCCGGATGGGATAAAACCCATTGGATGCAAATGGGTCTACAAAAGAAAGAAGGATGCAGAAGGGAGAGTGGAAACTTTCAAAGCTAGACTGGTTGCAAAGGGATACACGCAAAAGGCTGGAATCGATTACGAGGAAACCTTTTCGCCTGTTGCTATGCTGAAGTCTATCCGTATTCTTCTGTCCATTGCTGCGGCTCTCGATTACGAGATCTGGCAAATAGATGTCAAGACGGCATTCTTGAATGGCCATCTTGAAGAGTGTATCTATATGATACAGCCCGAAGGGTTCGTAACAAAAGGCCAAGATAAGAAAGTCTGCAAGTTGCTTAGATCCATTTATGGATTAAAGCAGGCATCCCGCTCATGGAACCAGAGGTTTGATCAAGCGATTAAGACATTTGGTTTTGAGCAGAACGTTGATGAACCTTGTGTTTATAAACGTATTAAGGATGGAAAAGTGGTCTTTCTGATACTCTATGTCGATGATATACTACTCATTGGGAATGATGTAGGGAATTTATCATCGGTCAAGCTTTGGTTACACCAACAGTTTGACATGAAGGACTTAGGAGAAGCTAATTATGTTCTAGGCATTCGTCTCTTCAGAGATCGAAAGAACAAAATGATAGCATTATCCCAAGCTTCATACATAGATAAAATAATTGACAAATATGCAATGCTAGAGGCAAAGAAAGGCTCACAACCTTCTATTGCCGGTTTAACTCTTTCATTGGATGACTGTCCCAAGACATCGGAAGAAAGAGAGCGTATGAGTAAGGTCCCTTATGCATCCGCTGTGGGTAGCCTTATGTACGCTATGCTTTGCACTCGCCCAGACATATGTTTTGCAGTAGGTATGATGAGTCAATATCAAGCGAATCCTGGAACCAAGCACTGGCAAGCAGTAAAGCATATACTCAAGTATCTTAAGAGAACGAGGGATTATATGCTAGTGTATTCTGGAGGGGACCTAACACCCGTAGGATACACAGACTCAGACTTCCAGACTTGTAAGGATTCGAGGAAATCGACATCTGGATCAGTGTTTTTACTCGGAGGAGGCGCCATTGTGTGGAGGAGCGTGAAGCAGGGCTGCACAGCTGACTCTACTATGGAGGCTGAGTATGTGGCTGCGGCTGAGGCATCTAAAGAAGCGGTTTGGCTCCGCAAGTTCTTTAGAGACCTTGAGGTCATTCCGGGTGTTGACAAGCCTATCACACTTTACTGTGATAATACAGGGGCTATTGCCAACACAAGGGAATCTCGGCACCACAAGAGGACCAAGCACATCGATCGGAGGTATCATATTATTAGAGGGCATGTGGAGACAGGACAAGTGGATGTATGTAAGATCGCGTCCGAGGACAACATCGCTGATCCCTTTACTAAGACTTTGGTATCTAGAAGCTTTGAGAGGCATGTAGAGGCGATGGGGATGCGTAACATGGCACATCTACTGGCTTAGGGCAAGTGGGAGATTGTTAGGAAATGCCCTAAGTATTAGAGACATTTTGATGTATTCATTTTGAACTGGATAATAAAATTATACATAGAGGTTATTCATTACATTGCTATCTGTCCTCGTCTTATTTACATGTTAAAGTGAATGTAAGCAAATATGGCTCACTGACTGCTTGTGTTAAAACTGTTAGAACGTTGCATGCAATGGACTTTTGTATGCGAGAAGACAATGTTCTAAAGTTAGCAGTCTAAACTATGGTCTGTAGTCTATGGGGTTAGACCGAGCATCTAACTCATGTTAAGACTATTATGTTGTCTAAAGCCTTAGAGGGGACGGTCTGTCTTGACTGTCTGGAGCTGGACTCCCAAGTAGAGACATGGATATGTTGCTCGGTGGTGACATATTAGACCGGGACTAAAGCGTGATTGATCTACGTAGTCCGCTATGAGTGGATCAATCTGCTTTTGACGTTCATTGTGCAATAACCTTAATCCTGAGTAAATGAACTACTTCATGTATATGACTTGTGTACTTTGATGTTCCAATGGCTAAAGCGTCTCAGAGGTAGTAAGCTTATAGACCGGTTCGTTGGGTGCGTGACTTGTATACGATGAAGGGTTTGTTTGCAGATATCGGAATCATAGCTCTGAGGAGTTAAAGGTATCCTCTTAAAGGCATTATACTGAATGTGAAAATGGACAAGGCCTTGGGTCGTCTGCTGGGCGGATGACTTCTTATTCACATATGGTGAATAATCATTTTCTTGATTCGGTAGTATAATGGAACTTTAAGATAGCCTGATCAGTAGGATTAAACGGACTTTGACCTAAGGCTGATCATGGATATCATATGAGGGTTTTGCATATATGACAAGGTCATTGGATGGTAGCTCGTCACAGGCTTATGTAATACGGTATATAATTGGGAGTTCAGTTTCAGGTTTATAGTGGTGTGACTCTGAAATTAGTGATCATATGATTGAGTTGTTCGGTACAGAATGATGATCATATGGAATCACGGGAGCCCGATTATATATGTCCAATCAGTCCCTCTACTAGCTCCACATAATTCCTTAACGATTGGCAAATTGATTTGTGTATGCTATTGGCTAGTTTATTATGCATGGATGGTGATGACACAGGATTAGGATGGTAGACAAGATTCTCTCCGGTTGGATTCAGATTTTGTTTTGGATAATAGAGTACACAATTATTCGAACTCCAAATAAAGTTGCCATGATTTTATTTGAGATTGGATTGGAGTTGTAGAAAATTATCCATGAGAACAAGAATATGAAATACAACCGTTTTGTGGAATTTGAAATTTGAATTTTGAAATTTGAATTTTGAATTTTGAATTTTGAATTTTGAAATTTGAATTTGAAATTTGAATTTGAAATTTGAATTTGAAATTCGAATTTGAAATTTGAATTTGAAATTTAAATTTGAAATTTGAAATTTGAAATTTGAAATTTGAATTTGAAATTTGAAATTCAAATTTTAAATCACAGTCCAAGTAGGATTCGAATTTGTTGTGGAAAATCCACAAGGTTTGAAATTTGAATTTGAGTTGGATTTGGAAAGGATAATCTTGTTAGAATCCTACTTGAATTTTGAATCCAAATCCCAACAAATAAGGGACGAAATTTTTGAGGATAATCCTCATGAAAATTTCGGATTTTGTGGATGAGATTCAAGGGTAAATTCAAGCTTCAATTCTAGTTGAATTTGGATTCTCTCTACTCCCTAAAAGTGGCCGAAATTTTGGAGCCTTAATCCTAGGAAATTCGGTTATTTTTGGATAAGGTTGAGATGAGATTTAGCTTGAAAAATCCTAGTGGAATTTTGATTCTTCCTTATCCTAAAAGTGGCCGAAATCTTTAGGGAAGTTACACCTTGAAATTTTCGGATTTTTTGGTTGAAAAAGAGAGATAAAATTCTAGTTAAAATCTTGTTCAGATTTGGATTGGATCTATCCTAAGAAAACCGAATTTTTAGTGGAGATTCTCCCTTTGAAAAATTCAGATTTTATGGGTTTGGATAAGGGAAAATATCTTTTCCTAATCCAATTCAAATTCAGAGATTCACCTCATGCAGGTCTATAAATAGAGGTCCTGCCACTCCAGTTCTCTCAGACCATAGACTCTCAAGTGAGCAGGCTTATTGTTGCACAGCTCATCGTGACAATAAAGTTCTTTAGAGATCTGGGTGGTCGGAAGAAGACTAGCAGTGCTAGCACACCGATCGAGGTTCAGAGTGCCCACACACTCAGCCATTCGGGAATTGGAGAATAGTAGAGAAGGCTAGTTGGTTGAAGCCTCCGGTCATTCTCCTCCTGCAAGATTGGCGTCCTTGAGGTATGAGTTTTCATTGTTGTTGGTTTATTGTATATGGCATCATGAGATATTTAACGATCTAAAAATTTTTATTGTTCCGCTGCGCCACTCTGATACGTTTTTACCGGTTTATTTTCCTACATATTGTTGTACAGATCACCATAGTAATAAGTTCTAATAGAGATCTGGGCAGTCGGAAGGAGTCAAGTGGTGCTTAATACTGATCGTAAAAAGGGTGTCTCCACACTTAGCCATCTAGGAATTGGAAAATAGTGGAGAAGGCTAGTTGGTTGAAGCCCCTCCTGGTGTTGTCCTCTAGTGTTTCGGACGTTACTCCTGGCATCCTGGTGTTTTCTCTGAAAGGTATATTTTGATTGTTGATAATTTATTATATATGGTGACATGAGTTTTAATGATCTTTGGAAAATTTTTAAAAAATTTTGCTATGCATATTTTACCATTTTTCCAACAAGCAGGCTTATTGTTGCACAAATCACCATAGCAATAAGTTCTTAAGAGATTTGAGTGGTCAGAAAGAGACAAGCTGTGCTAGCATACCGATCAAGGATCCGGGTACCCACACACTCCGCCGTCCCAGAATTGGAGAATAGTAGAGAAGGCTAGTTAGTTGTGACGTTACCTCTGAATGTGTAAATGATTATTGTTAATTTATTATATATAGCATCATGAGCTTTTTAACGATCTTTAAAAATTTTTGTAATTCCACTGTGAAATTTTTATCGATTTTTCCTACAACTAGGTTATTAGACGATAGCTTATCACTGGCTTATGTAATATGGTACTTAATTGGGAGTGCAATTTCAGGTTTATAGTGATGTGACTCTGAAACTACAAATTGTTACAAGTTTATTCGGTAAGGAATAATAGTTACATAGATTATTGGAGTCCATATTATATATTTTCAATTAGTCTCTCTACTAACTCTGCATAATTCCTTAAATGATGGTAATTGATTGAGATACTCGTTATTGCTTGTTGTCTTACATTTAGTAAAGAGAAAAATCTGGATCTCCCTCCCATAGAGTGTAGGCATTCTTCTCTAGGTGCTAGAGAGCAAAATTATAATTTTGTATTATTCAATAAATATGATAAATATTTAATTAATATTTATTTTAGAAGATATGATTTGAAATTTAAATTAATTATTTTAATATTTCAAAAGACAAATATGAGATTAATTTGAATTTTGAATATCTTGTCTTAAATAAATATTTGAAATTTAAAAGATTATCTTATTTGAATTTGAATTGAACAAAATCTTGTCTTGGCACAGACATAGGTGGCATCCATTATAGATAAGGATAGAAGATAACATTTTCTTCTAATTTGAATTTGAATTTAGTTTTGAATAAGAGATTACACAATAATTCGAATTTCAAATCAAGTTATCATGATTTTATTTGAATTTGAATTGGAATTGTAGAAAATTATCCATGCAAACAAAATCCCAAGATTTGTAGAGTTTGAAATTTGAATCACAATTATCCCTCATGGTCGAATTTTTTATGGATAATCCCAGTGTAGAAAATTTGGAATTTTTTTGTGGATAAGAGAGAGAATAAATCTTGTTTGAATCTTGTTTGAATTTTGCATGCACAAATCCTAGAGCGGCCGATTCTTCTAGGGGTTTTCTCTCAATGTGGAATTCGACCTTAGTGGTTTGAGGAAGAAACAAAATCTTTTTTTGGTCTAATTCAAAATTTAAAAGTCATCTAATACAATTTTATAAATAGGAGCTTTGGCACTCCTATTTTCTTTAGACTACTGGCTCTCAGGTGAGTAAATTTATTATTGTATATCTCACTAACAATAATAAATTCTCAGAGATCTAGGTGGTTAGAAAGAAACAAGTTGTGCTAGAATATCGATCGATGAATTGAGTGCCCACAAATTTCACCATCCGAGAATTGGAGAATAGAAGAGAAGACTAGTTAGTTGAAGCACCTCGGTTACTTCCTCTAGCATTCCTGGTGTTTTCCTCTATAGGTATAATAATTGTTGATAATTTATTATACATGGCAACATAAATTTTTTAACGATCTTTAAAAAATATTTTAAAATTATGTTACATACTCTTACGATTATCCTACACCTACATGAAAAACTTAGAAAAAATATGTAGTATTACAATGGTAATTTTTAGAATCTACTGCTCCAAGTCATCAAAGAGTGATCATGAAACAAATAGCCAAAAACATAGATCCCGTCTAATTAATATATGTTGCCTTAAATCCTTCAAGGTTAAAATATATATTAGTAACCGCTTATTTGGCTACCAATTGAACTAATAAAGCTACTAAGGAAAGTTAATAATTAAATCAGTCTTGAGTGTGTAACTATTATTTACGAGTCCAATCCATATGCTATTTGAGCCATCAAGGGATGTTCCTAAATAGAATATTCGCAAACACATTTTCCATATAGTAGATTTAATTTAGTATTCTAGTAATGGTGAACACTTATCAAGGGGTGGGATCAAGGCGGAACTGACGTAAGACTTTACCATGCTTTCTCATATGGATCAATAATAGAGACCATGGGTTTTGTTTGAAACCTTCTTTGACTCAATATTTTAAAAACAATACAAGTAATTTATGACATATTTATGATTAATATAGCATGAGTGACATTCTTTTATCCTACATGATATATTGTTAAATCTGTATCAAAACATCCATCAAATATGTTCATCTATCCATGATAAAAACATATAATAAATAAATGATAGAAAATTAAATAACCTAGTCATGGTCTTATCCTTGAAAAGAAAAATAAAGATTACAAAATTATATATAAAGCATTCTTTGGGTCTTAAATTTCATTCCATCTTTGCATGTCTATTTTCATGTATCTGCATTATTTATTTCTCATCTCATAAATTGTTTAAAATTTAAATTTCGAATAGATTCAAAATTTCAGGAATTTTAAATCTCATGTATAATTATATATAATTCCAAATTTGATTAAAATTACATATCTTTATACAAATTTAAAATTTTAATTGAATTAAAATATGAAAGACAACAATATTGATAAAAATGGGCCATACCAAGTGTGGCCCTTTAAGTAAGGCACAAGGGAAGGAGGACATCTAGCATCCTCGGGTCCTTGCACCCTAGGGCTCGCATTGTTGGAAAAAAAAAATCTATGTGGTGGAATTTTAAAAATTTTTAAAGAATCATTAAAAAACTCGTGTTGTCATATATAACAAATTATCAACAATCAAATACCTTCAGAGGAAAACACCAGGAACGCTGGAGGAAGTGACCGAAGGGCTTCAACTAGCCTTCTCTACTTTTCTCCAATTATCAGATTGTGGAGTGCGTGTGTGGCGGCCCGCCCTTCATGGAGGCTAACAGTACTAGCATAGTAGAGCTTTAAAGTCCACTATGATAAACTGTCACCTCAATGGGTCACCGATAACTTACATATAACTTTTCTTTGTTATCTATTGATTGTAATTTTAAACATAAATTTGTCATGAAAAACTGGAATATATATTTTTTTTGAAACTGAACTTTAAACTGTAAAGTCGTAAAACCTCATAAAATACATACTGTAACACATATCATATTCTGTTGTGCTTAATTTACATCATGTTACTAACATCCAAAATAACTTTCAAAAGTGCTCAGCGGAAAACATCAGCAGGACCATTCCCCTCGCCCAACCTTGGTGGCAGATGCAGATCCCGCCCCTCGTCCATCCATTAGCTACTGGTATACAAGCTTTTTACCTGCAACATGAATAAACTTGTGAGCGACAAGCTCAGTAAGTTCAAACATACAAACAGGAACATAAAGCATAAAATCATAAAAAGTACTATTTATATGAATAGTAACTTTGACTTTTGATCATGAATAGTAAGGCTGACTTTGACTGGTACTATTTACACCAACTTTGACCTAAGTTGCAACACATACAGTTAGTACATATTATGCTCAATTATGACAAATCTTAAGTCTTAGGTCATTATCTTGCACTAAGTTCTGGTGTTGGTCCCCTGGATTGGTTGTACCGTAATGCGTGCATGATCGAGAGGGACTTTGGAGGGCGACCCACTGGTCAATCCTCTACAGTTTACATAATATTAGACTTCCAAACCCATAACATACCACCATCAGTTTGGAAGCCATATCATATATGAACATGAAGAACTTCCACCTGTGTGGGAGGCCGGTACGCCAATACTGGTTTCATTACTGACTTTCTTATGGTTCCTGACCTGTGGCATTATGATTGCCTCTTGGGTCTGGAACTCTTCACATCATGTTCTTTATTTATGGTTATTTATTTGTCCATGTTAGTGTGCATATAGCACCTGAATACTTACTTACATATCATACATAGCATATAGACATATCAAGTAAATTCATGCTGCAGATAAGTAAATGTCCGAACTTACAGATATTTTGCTAGTGTTTCCTTTCCTAGGTCAACCAGCGTCCTTATCTCGCCCTTTTATTGATTCCCTATAACCAAAATAAAGTACGGTTATATTTACTATTCATTTCATATTTAAAATATTGTGAAAATATAAAGTTTTTGATTCTAGATCCTTAATTATACATTTAAAGGTTTATTTTTCAATTTTATACTTAATACACGGTCTGGTACACAGCCATGTCCATGGCCGTGTACCTCTCGGGTTTATGAATCTTTTATTACACGTCCATGTTTCTCTGGTACACGCCCATGTACTGTTTAAAATTTTAAATTTAATCATTAAAACCTTAATTAAAGCCTTAGAAAATTTAAATAAAGCATTCTGAGACTTTTACGGCCTTTTTCTAGCGATTTAGAAAATTTTGGTCGAAATGACTATTTTGCTTCTAACGGGACCGTAGACCGTGAAATTCCCGTTTTAGCATTATAGCTAGGTTTTCTAACCCCAAAAATCATAAAATAATCTTTCTTAGGTCTTAACAAGCTTTTACGACGTTTCTAGCCGAAATGCTGGGGTTACTATTCACCCATCTCTCAGGTGGTACTCTTCCGACCCTTGGGGTCGTTTCTCGTTTTTCTAACCATTCGGGACCTCAAATGGGCATTCCACTACTTATGAAATCATCCATTGTCCTCTTCTCGAGCCTAGGTTCCCGAGGGGCTCGGGTTTCATGGTCCCGACCCTATTTTTACCTCTCGTTTACCAAATTACCCTTCGGGTGTCTTCAAAATTTTGGCAGCATTTCCGCTGAAATTCTAGGTTCTCGGCGTTTAAGAAACGTCTCGAAACCATCTATCCTATTCTACCCTGCCATGTACTATACAACAAACCTAATTTTATGTAACAGTTACAAACTTTTTACGTAAAATTTGTCATTAAAATCTCATCATTTCTAATGGGTTTTCAACCCATTCTTTCTCACTTTTAGGCCCGGTTTTATTCACAGCACTTTCACATAACTCTAACAAATTTTTCCATTTTCATTAAACCCTAGCCACGGATTTCATTGCCAAGCACATGCCAAAATTTAATTTTTCTTGTGCCTAACTTTATACATTATTTCATCACATATCAACACACTTTATGAATCCAAAACATTACCACAAACAAATAAAAATTTTCATTCTCACCCTATCTTTTAACCCACGGATTTCTAAAAAAAAACCACTTAAAATTTTGCTTTCATTTCCATTTCCATGCCTTGTTTCCAACACATAACCAACACCATATTCTCATTACACTTTCATCCACACAAATTCTCATTTTTCCCTAATGTAATCCCATGGATTTCCATATGATAAACAACATAAAATTTTGTGTTTTTCAATTCCATTTTATCCATTTCTTTCTTCACATTCCCACATAAATTTTAACACCAAAAATCAACCAAAACAACGTCAAAGTTTCATCTTCCTACACTACGAACAACCCACGGTTTTAGTGAGAGAAACACATACTCAACTTGATTTTTCATGTCCTTATTCCTTGCTTAACTTAATCCCATACCACTTACACACAGGCAATAATCCATCAATAAATATTGAATTTTTTTCCACTTCAAAATAGCCCATGACACATGGATTATCTTCGTGGAAAAACAAAGAAAAACCATGCATAAATAGAAGCTCACCTAGCTTTCTTGATTCCTTGCACTTAAAGACCAATTTTTCACACTTTCTTGAAGAAATTTTGAAGAAAATTTTCTGGTTTTAATGGGGGAGGTGCACCGTTACTATGGAGGCTGAAAACTTAATTTTTTTTCTTGTTTTTCAGAGGCCAAAACCGTGTATATTTGAAGCCAAAAAGGAGGGACTAAGTTTCAATTGATTTAAGGGCATTTTTGCAAGCTTTTTGTATAACTTTTGAACTCTTTAGGGGCTGCTTTGTAATTAAACAAATTAGGGTAGATTTTTTTTTCTAATTTTGCCCCTAAAAATCCACCACTTCATGCCCTAGAAGCCTCTTGAATTTTTGGTTAATCTTCGTTTGACTTTTCTTGTTGACTTTGAATCCTAACCATTGAGTTTTCTTGACTCTAAACCCTAGCCCTTGGATTTGAATGTATTCTTACATCCTTTCAAAGATTCACATCCAATCTTTAACTTGTTATGATTATTTAAGTCAAACTTTTGACCAAAAAGTTAAACCAAAAAGTTTTGCACCAAAATCGCGTAGACGAGTTTCTGAGGCTGTCTGTGCAATCGGTTTTCCTTATTTCACTCCGGTTTGCCTAAAAATCAATACTGCAAAAAGTTCATCTTTTAGTGGCTTACAGTATATTTCTAGAATTTTCGAAACTGAAAAGGCATATTTTGTCCGATTTCGGTTCGGTAAAATTTTCCGTTCCTAAACACACTCTTATCGGCACCGTCAGAACATTTCATCACGTTCTAAATAGTATTAAAACATATGTTTTACAATTATACATATAAAAATCCTTGTATACACATGTTATACAAAATTTATAGGAACAGTAAAATTTCTCGATTGTGACATTCACCCCTCCTTATAAAATTTCCGTCCTCGAAAATTAGAATAAGTGGGGGTATAACGCTTTCATCTCATCTTCACGTTCCCATGTAGCCTCTTCAACACTATGGTTTCTCCATAGAACCTTGACTAGTGGGATCGTTTTTTTTCTTAACACCTTTTCTTCACGCGCCAAAATCTGTACTGGTTGTTCTTGGTAGGTTAGATCTTCTTGAACTTGTATAGATTCATACTTCAGCACATGTGATGGATCAGGCACATACCTCCTTAACCTTGATACATGGAAGATGTTGTGTACTGCCGACAAATCTGGAGGTAATGCTAATTCATAGGCTACCTTTCCAATGCGTTCGATTATTTCAAATGGCCCAATATATCTTGGACTCAATTTTCCCTTTTTACCGAAATGCATTACACCCTTCATTGGTGATACTTTGAGGAATACGTAACCCTATTTTTCAAACTCTAAGAATCTTCATCATTTGTCTTCATAACTTTTCTGTCGGCTTTGAGCGATCTTGATTCTTTTCTGAATCTTTGCAACTGCCTCTGAAGTTTCCTGTATGAAATCAGTTTTGTATAGCTACTTTTCTCGTAGATCGTACCAATGAATAGGTGACCTACACTTTCGTCCATATAGAGCCTAATACGGTGCCATTCCTATGGAAGGTTGATAACTATTGTTGTATGAAAATTCTATTAATTGTAGTTTCTTGTTCCAACTTCCAGGAAAATCTATAATGTAGGCTCTGAGCATGTCTTCCAATGTCTGAATAGTCCGCTCTGACTGTCCATCTATTTGGGGATGGAAAGCTGTGCTAAGGCGTAGCTCTGTCCCCATAGCTTCTTGTATGCACTTCCAAAATGCTGAAGCAAACTGTACATCTCGATCTAAAACAATAGACTTTGGGACTTCATGTAGCCAAATAATATTGGTCACATACAAATGTGCTAATTTCTCCACTGTGAAAGTTGTCTTTATGGCTATGAATCGTGCCGTCTTGGTTAGCCTATCAACGATTACACAGATAGCATCATACCCTTCTAGGGTCTTGGTAAGCCCTACCATGAAGTCCATGGTAATATGCCCCCATTTCCACTCCAGAATTTCTAGAGGTTCCAATTTTCCTCCTGGATGTCTATGTTCGGCCTTGACTCTTTGACAAGTCAGGCATCTACTCACGAATTCTGCAATATCCTTCTTTATCCTTTTCCACCAAAACTGTATTTTGAGATCTTAATACATTTTGCTGGCTCCAGGATGAATGGAATACGGTGTTTCATGAGCTTCTGCCATGATTTGTCTTCTCAATCCTTCATTAGTTGGGACATAGATTCTCCCTCGATACAAAAGCATTCCGTCATTGGAGATGCTTACATCTAGTTCCTTGTCCTCGAAAGCCTCTTCTCGAAGTTTTATTGCACTTGGGTCCAGCTTCTGGGCTTCTTTAACATCTTCAACCAGATAGGAATCTAGTCGTAAGGCTGATAATTTTTCAATTATTAATTCCAATCTAAGGGAGTTAATTTTGCTACAAGGCTCTTAGTAGCACCTCTATTGGTAGCTTCTGCCGAGTAGTTGACTTTCTACTTAATGCATCCACTACTCGGTTCGCCTTTTCCGGATGATAAAGAATTTCACAATCACAGTCCTTCACCAACTCTAACCATCTTCTCTGTCACATGTTTAACTCCTTCTATGTGAAAAAGTATTTTAGACTTTGGTGATCAGTGAAGATTTGACACTGAGCTCCATATAAATAGTGTTGCTAGATCTTGAGTGCGAACACAATAGCAGCTAGTTCCAGGTCATGTGTAGGATAGTTCCTCTCATAGTCCTTTAACTGGCGCGATGCATAAGCTATCACATTGTCATTCTGCATGAGTATAGCTCCCAAGCCTATCCTTAAAGCATCACTATAAATTGTGAATTTTTCTCCTTCGGTAGGTAATGTGAGAATAGGTGCACTTGTCAATCACCTCTTCAATTCCTGAAAACTTCTTTCACATTCTTGTGTCCACTAGTATATCTTTTCTTTACGAGTAAGAGTAGTGAGGGGTACGGCTAGTCGTGCGAACCCTTCTGCATGAGTAAGAGCTGCGTATTTCTGTTACACTCTTAGGAGCAGACATTAATTGCTTCCACCTTGACTGGATCTACAACAATTCCTTCCTTAGACACCACGTGCCCAAGAAAATGCACTTTATCCATCCAGAATTTGCACTTAGAGAATTTCACATATAACTGATGGCTTTTCATAGTGTGAAGATCAATTCTCAAATCTCCTCATGCTCTTTATGAGTCTTTGAATATATAAGTATGTCATCAATAAATACGATAACAAACTTATCAAGGAATTCTTTAAAGACTCTATTCATTAGATCCATGAACATGACTGGAGCATTGGTCAATCTGAACGGCATCACTAAAAATTCATAGTGACCGTATCGGGTTCTGAATGTCGTCTTGGGAATGTTACTCTCTCGGATCCTTAACTGATGGTATCCCAAACATAAATCAATCTTCAAGAATATTGCTGCTCCTTTTAACTAGTCGAATAGGTCATCAATTCTATGTAGTGGATACCTATTCTTAATGGTAACCTTGTTCAACTCTCTATAATCTATACACATCCGAAGAGTTCCATCCTTCTTTTTAACAAATAAAACTGGAGTGCCCCATGGGGTGTAGCTTGGTCAGATAAATCCCTTATTGAGTAGTTCTTTTAATTGCACCTGCGTTCTTTCAATTTTGTTGGGGCCATATGATAGGGTGCCTTAGAAATTATGGTAGTCCCTAGCATAATCTCGATCTCGAGCGAAATTTCCCTTTTTGGCAGTAACCCTGGCAATTCCTCTAGAAACACATCGAGAAATTCGTTGACCATTGGAACATCTTCTGGTTGAAATTTCATTTCCTCGACCACATCTGTCACACATGCCAGGTATCCCATGCAACCACTAGCTATCAACTTCCTCGCTTTCATTACACTGACCAACATCTTCTTTGGTTGGTGAGATGTGTCTATATACTCAAAACTTTCTTGCTCATCCGGTGGGAAGACTATTTTCCACTTATGACAGTCAATTGTAGCTTGGTATTTTCCTAGGAAATCCATTCCTAGAATCACATTGTAATCGACGATCTTCATTATGATCAAACCGACGAACAACTCCCTATTTTCCATAATTACTGGCACATGATGTAACTAGTAATTCGACAGCATCACTTCTCCTGAAGGTAAGGCTGTCCTAAAAGTCACCCCTATAGGATCCTTAGCATATCCTAACTTGTCAGCAAATTCGTGAGACACAAAAGAATATGTGGCTCCTAAGTCAAAAAGGACACATGCTACGTGGTTGAATATAGAAAGCTGACCTGTAACCACGTTTGATGTTCCCACTTCAGCATCTTCCTTCGTAAAAATTGTGACACGAGCATCTGATCGTGGAGTCTGTTCTGGGCGTTTAGACCATGCTGGTGGCACTCCTAAAGGCCCTTCAATCCTCCCCTGTAAAGCATGAGCTTGAGGCAGTTGTTGACATGGAGGATATTGCTGGCGCTGCTGCATTGGCCCTGAAGTATTTTGGCAGTTCATTGGACAATTCTTTGCAAAGTGCCCTTCTCGTCCGCACTAGTAACATGTGTTCGCGCCAAACTTGCACTAGCCTGGATGCCTCCTTCCACACGTAGCACATGTGGGAAAACTTGGTCCTGTATCCTGGCTGGTCTTTCACTGTTGGCTGCGACTGTCTTAACTTCTATTCCCAGAAAAATTTCCTTTTCTTTTACCCTATTGTTGTTGGGAGCCTTGAGCGTTGAACTGATTTGGTCTATTCTGGCTAGACTTACTACCTTGTCCAGTCTACATCCCTGCTTGTGCCAATTTGGCAAGGATCTTCTCCTTTTTCTTTGCCTCCCAGACTTTTTCTCTTTCCTCTTTTTGTCTGAGCAAGTGATATTCAACTCTGAGGGCCCTGCTCACGCAGTCTGCTACTGAGGTAGGTGGTATCGGTTCGCTGTCAACTAAAGCTGCTATTTCAGGCCTGAACATGCCAATCATCTTTTGAATATTTTCTCTTTCAGTCGGGACCACATAAGGACATAATCGTGACAGCTAATCAAATATTCTGCACACCTCATTCACTGACTGGTTCCCCTATTTCAATTCAACAAATTCTTTTTGTTGAGGCCTTAGGGCAGCTGGATCATAATATTTCTTATTATATTCCTCTAGAATCTCATCCCAATTCATCATGATCACGTCTTTCCTCATACGGACTGTGTCCCACCAGAAATGGGCATCCTTCCTTAACACGAATGACGCACACAAAATCTTCTTTTGATCGGTTAAATTCATAAAGTCAAGGATCATCTACAGAGAAGAAAGCCAATCCTCTGCCTCAAGTGGATCAATCGAACCTTTGAACTTTGGCAGCTTCATCTGACGGAATCGTTCATACAAAGGTTCTTGGTTCACCCTGGGTTGAGGCTACTGAACCTCTGGAACAACTGGTGGTACTGCTGGACTTGTTTCTGCCACCTGAGAAGCATGGCCTTCTTCTTGGCCCTGTCGTTGTTCCATAACTGACAACCATTGTCGTAATTCTGCATTCTCTTTCATCTGATTCTCTAGGAGGGCTTGTACTTCCTCCAATCTATCAGCAATTGTAGGGCGTCATCCCCGTTTGGCACTCATTATGTTTTTTCTCTTCTAGCCTCTCACAATAACCAACAGTTAGATTTTCCATAAATAATTTTGGAAATTTGGAGGGAATTTTAAACTTATCATTTACTGCGAAGCATAAACCCCTCAAAACTGTAGGGAAATAAATCAGTAAAAAAGTATCAGAGTGGCGCAGTGGAATAATAAAAATTTTTAAGATCGTTAAATATCTCATGATGCCATATAAAATAAACCAACAACAATTAAACTCATACCTCAAGGACGCCAATCTGTAGGAGGAGAATGACCGGAGGCTTCAACCAACTAGCCTTCTCTACTATTCTCCAATTCCCGAATGGCTGAGTGTGTGGGCACTCTGAACCTCGATCGGTATGCTAGCATAGCTAGTCTTCTTTCAACCACCCAGATCTCTAAAGAACTTATTGTCACGATGAGCTGTGCAACAATAAGCCTGCTCACCTGAGAGTCTGTGGTCTGAGAGAACTGGAGTGGCAGGACCTCTATTTATAGACCTGTATAAGGTGATTCTCTGAATTCAAATTGGATTAGGAGAAGATATTCTCCCTTATCCACAACCATAAAATCTGAATTTTCCAAGGGAAAATCCCAACAATAAAATTCGGCCATTTAGGATAAATCTAATCCATATCTAAACAAGATTTTAACTAGAATTTTATCTCCCTTTTTCAACCAAAAAATCTGAAATTTCGTAGGAGAAAATCTCCTCAAATAATTCGGCCACATTTAGGATAAGGGAGAATCAAAATTCTACTAGGATTTTCAAGCTTGAATCTTATCTCATCCTTATCCAAAATAACCGAATTTTCCTAGGAGCTATTCTCCAAAATTTCGGCCACTTTCTGGGGAGGAGAGAATTCAAATTCAACTGGGATTAAAACTTGAACTTTTCCCTTGAACCTTATCCACAAAAACCGAATTTTTCATGAGGATTATCCTCAAAATTTCGTCCAACTTTTAGTTAGGATTTGAATTCAAAATTCAAGTAGGATTCTAACAAGATTATCCTCTCCAAATCCAACTCAAATTCGAATTTCAAACCTTGTGGATTTTCCACAACAAATTCGAATCCCACTTGGACTGTGATTCAAAATTTGAATTTCAAATTTCAAATTTCAAATTTAAATTTCAAATTCAAATTTCAAATTCGAACTTCAAATTCAAATTTCAAATTCAAATTTCAAAATTCAAATTTCAAAATTCAAATTTCAAAATCCACAAAACAGTTATGTTTCAAATTCTTGTTCTCATGGATAATTTTCTACAACTCCAATCCAATCTCAAATAAAATCATGGCAACTTTATTTGGAGTTCGAATAATTGTGTACTCTATTATCCAAAACAAAATCTAACTCCAACCGGAGAGAATCTTGTCTACCATCCTAATCCTGTGTCATCACCATCCATGCATAATAAACCAGCCAAGAGCATACACAAATCAATTTGCCAAACGTTAAGGAATTATGTGGAGCTAGTAGAGGGACTGATTGGACATATATAATCGGGCTCCCGTAAATCCATATGATCATCATTCTTTTACCGAACAACTCAATCATATGATCACTAATTTCAGAGTCACACTACTATAAACCTGAAACTGAGCTCCCAATTATATACCGTATTACGTAAGCCTGTGACAAGCTATCATCCAATGACCTTGTCATGTATGCAGAACCCTCATATGATATCCATGATCAGCCTTAGGCCAAAGTCCGTTTAATCCTACTGATCAGGCTATCTTAAAGTTCCATTATATTACCGAATAAAGAAAATGATTATTCACCATATGTGAATAAGAAGTCATCCGCCCAGCAGATGACCCAAGGCCTTGTCCATTTTCACATTCAGTATAGTGCCTTTAAGAGGATACCCTTAACTCCTCATAAGAGCTATGATTCCGATACCTGTAAACGAACCCTTCATCGTATACAAGTCATGCACCCAATGAACCGGTCTATAAACTTACTACCTCTGAGACGCTTTAGCCATTGGAACATCAAAGTACATAAGTCACATACATGAAGCTGTCCTTTTACTCAGGATTAAGGTTACTGCATAATGAACGTCAAAAGCAGATCGATCCACTCAAAGCGGACTTCGTAGATCAATCACGCTTTAGTCCCAGTCTAATATGTCACCACCAAGCAGCATATCTATGTCTCTACTTGGGAGTCCAGCTCCAGACAGTCAAGACAAACCGTCCCCTCCAAGGCTTTAGACAACATAATAGTCTTAACATGAGTTAGATGCTCGGTCTAACCCCATAGACTACACACCATAGTTTAGACCGCTAACTTTAGAATATTGTCTTCTCGCATATAAAAGTCCATTGCATGCAATGTTCTAACAGTTTAACACAAGCAGTCAGGGAGCCATATTTGCTTACATTTACTTTAACATGTAAATAAGACGAGGACAGATAGCAATGTAATGAATAGCCTCTACATAATTTTATTATCCAGTTCAAAATAAATACATCAAAATGTCTCTAATGCTTAGGGCATTTCCTAACAATCTCCCACTTGCCCTAAGCCAGCAGATGTGCCATGTTACGCATCCCCATCGCCTCTACGTGCCTCTCAAAGCTTCTAGCCACCAAAGTCTTAGTAGAGGGATTGGTAATGTTGTACATGCGCCGGGCAGCCCCATATTCTCATATGTCCAAGGGAGGGCTTCTTACCACGCCACAATTCATACAGAGTTCTAGGAATTGATTTGCTTGGAACCTGGTTTAGAATATAGCATGCCATTTTTAAAGCATATCCCCAAAATGATAATGGCAGCGTTGAATAACTCATCATGGACCGTACCACGTCCAATAAGGTCCTATTTCTCCTTTCGGCTACACCATTCTGTTGTGGAGTACCAGGTGCAGTCAATTGGGATGATATCCCATTCTCTACAAGATGTCCTAGAAATTCATTGGAGAGGTATTTGCCACCTTGATCAGATCGAAGCATCTTTATGGATTTATCCAATTGCTTTTCCACTTCCGCACGATACTTTTTAAACTTGTCAAAGGTTTCGCTCTTGCGGTGCATTAGATACACATATCCATACCTCGAGTAATCATCGATGAAAGAGACATAATACTCGAACCCTCCTCGTGCTGTGACGTTCATGGGGCCACATATGTCAGTATGCACAATTTCTAAGAGCTCCTGAGCCCTTGAACCCTTAGCTCCAAAAGACCTCTTAGTCATTTTACCCTCTAGACAAGACTCATATTGGGGAAGACGTACCTCCTCCAGAAATTCTAGAGGACCGTCTTTCACAAATCTTTGAATCCTATCCTGATTAATATGACCAAATCTTAAATGCCAAAGATACGCCTTGTTAGAGTGAGAAACTTTCAACCTTTTAGAGTTATCAATTAATTCAGTATCAAGCAGTGAGTACATCTTTGGTTTGATCAAATATAGGTTTCCATCCATCCATCCAGAACAAATAAAGACTTATTTCTACAAATATCAACTTTTTTACTAAAAGAAACTGAATAAGAATCCTTTATTGAACAAGCTACCGATATAAGGTTCCTCCTAAAATTAGGAACATAAAAACAGTCTTTCAATAAAATAAACCTAAATTGATCAAAGTAAAGGTAAACATCTCCCACTGCCTCAGCCATTACCAAGCTGCCGTCCCCAGTTCGCAACGAGAGGCTCCTATCATGTAGACTTCTCGTTTCCACGAACCCCTGCATAGAAACACAAACATGATTAGTGGTGCCCGAATCAATGACCCAAGTGTCTTTCGATTCTTCCACCAAACATGCTTCCAAGTAAAGAAGTTCCTTACCTTCCCTGCCCTTGGCGGCTAGGATTTCCCGGCAAGCCTTCTTGAAGTGACCTACCTTCCCACAACGGAAGCACTTGGACTTTTTAGGGTCCCTGGGCTTCTTGTTCTTCTTCCTATCCGAGACAGGAGGATTAGAAGAACTGGAAGCCGCTTGCTTCTGATTTTGCCTCTTCCTCTTCCGTGAGGGTTTGGAAGATTCTGCCAAATTGGCCTCACCTTTGGGTTGGACAGCATCCCCATCCCTGATCATCCGCTCATAAGCCTGAAGTTGCTTCATGAGCTCGGTTAGTCCTAACTCCCTTGTCGCCAGATTGTATGTGGCCTTAAACCCCACAAAATCTTTAGACAGAGTTTTGAATACCATCTCGATCTGGGTGTTGTAGTCCAACTCAACACCGTTTTCAGTAGCCTCAGCGAAGAATCCCATTAGAGTGATCATATGGTCCTTCACCGGAGTACCTGGCTTTCGCTTAGAGTTCATAATACTGGTGATAGTGGACTGTCGAGCCAACTTTTCTTCACCTCCGAACATGTCCTCCAGATTTTCCATGATCTCCCCAGCAACTTGATAAGTCTCATGCTGCTTTTGTAAAGCACTCGTCATGCTAGCAAGTATGTAGCATCGAGCTATATCATTGGATTCTCTCCAACGAGTATAGGCAACCGGGACCTCCTCAATCGGTGTGTCAGGTTTTGGCCCTGGTAGGCATGGTTCATCTAGTACGAACTTGTGTCTCTCGCAGCTGAGAACTATTAACAGATTTCTTGTCCAATCCTTATAATTATCTCCATTCAGTTTATTCTCAGTAAGTATTGAAATGAGGGGTGTCGATGACGTTTTGAACTGAAATAAAATTATACTAAACATCATTACAAGGCCCAAGCAAATATACAGATAATTTAGCAAATAAAACATACAAGTATATTCCTACATGAAACTTGAAAAACATGTAGCATTGCAATGGTAATTCTCAGCACCTATTGCCCCAAGCCACTGAGGGGTGGTCATGAAAACAAATAGCCGGAACATGGACCTCGTCCAATTAATATATGTTGCCTTAAATCCTCCAAGGTTAAGACATATATTAATAACCGCTTATTTGGCCACCAGTTTAGTTAACAGAGCTTCTAGGGAAGGTTAATAACTAAACGAGTTTCGAGTGTATAACCATTCTTTACTTAGCCCGATCCACATCTTACCAAGCCACCGAGGGCTGGTCATGAATAGGATCATACCCGAACACGTTTTCCTCATAGGAAATCCAATCTAGTATACCGACGGTGGTAAACACCTACCGAGGGGTGTGGTCAGGGCAGAACTGACGCAAGGCGTTACCATGCTTTCACATATGGATCAACAATGGAGGCCTTGGGTTTTGTTTGAAACCCTCTCCTACTCAATATTTTGAAAAACATGCAAGTTTTGACAAATTATGTATGATCAATGTAGTATGAGCGGCACTCACCTATCCTATATGACATGTTATCAAATATGCATATAAAACATCCATTAATACATATTTATACATCCATGACATATCATAGAAAAAATAATCGACAGAATAACCAAGTCATGGTTCCATCCTAGAACAAAGAAAATAAAGATTACAAAATTCCATCCAAAGCATTCTTTGGGCCTTGAATTTTGTTCCGTCTTCTTGTATCCATCTTTATGTAGCCTCTCCATTTATTTCTCATCCCAAGAATCATTTAAACTTTAAATCTCTAAAAATTTAAATTTCAAATTCAAATTCCAAATTCGAATTTCAAATTTAAATTTCAAATTCAAACTTTAAATAATTTTAAACATCATGTGTAATAATATGTAATTTCAAAATTTTCAAATTTTTAATTACATATTTTTAAACATGATTTAAAATTAAATCTCAAATTTAAAAAATCAAAATTTTCTGATTTTTAAACCGTCGCACGGCCGCCCCCGAAGGCGGCAGCCACCGTGGGCAGCCACCAGCCCCGGGGGGGGGGGGGGGGGGGGGGGCTGGTAGCCCACTGTCGCCCCATGTGCAGCCTTGCCGGGTTGCAGGCCAAGCCTGCAGCTGTGGGTGGTTATGGCCTGCACAGGGGCTGCCACAGCCCCATCCTGCCCGAGGGCAGGGGCTGTAGCCCCACCAAGGCCCGTCGGCCTATTTCGAGGGGTCGTGTCTCGATTTTCGTGCCATATTCCAATTTACCTATTAGGATCTCCAAAAATTAATTTGAATCCTAATTAAATTGAAATTTTCCACACAATCAAAATTTCAACCTTTAAATCAAATTTAACTTTTGGAAAAAATAAATTACGGTCTTTAATCTTCAATCTCCTCCAAGAATAATTACATAAAATTTCCTAAACCGTTTTCGGTGTACAAAATTCTAACCATAATAATTCTAAGAGACCAAAATTTAAAATCCATGGGTAAATTACAGTGTTAATAAACTGCTCCCATGGTTACATAAAAAATTCCTAGATACAATTTTTCTAAATTCTAAGGAACCATAACCGGCATAAACAACATGCTTATAATAATTCAGAAAATTAAAATAACCACATACTTTATACATAATCTATGATAACAACATAAAGGAACCCTAGAATGCCACTCTCTAAATATCAAATCCATACATAAATAAAAAGACTAAGTAATTGTCTAATTTATGTACACGGCATAGTCATGAGATGGCTCTGATACCAATTGTAAGAAAAATAAATCGGTAAAAACGTATCAGAGTGGCACAGCGGAACAATAAAAATTTTTAAGATCATTAAATATCTCATGATGCCATATACAATAAACCAACAACAATTAAAACTCATACCTCAAGGACGCCAATCTGCAGGAGGAGAATGACCGGAGGCTTCAACCAACTAGCCTTCTCTACTATTCTCTAATTCTCGAATGGCTGAGTGTGTGGGCACTCTGAACCTCGATCGGTATGCTAGCACTGCTAGTCTTCTTTCGACCACCCAGATCTCTAAAGAACTTATTGTCACGATGAGCTATGCAACAATAAGCCTGCTCACCTGAGAGTCTGTGGTCTAAGAGAACTGGAGTGGCAGGACTTCTATTTATAGACCTGCATGAGCTGATTCTCTGAATTCGAATTGGACTAGGATAAGATATTCTCCCTTATCCACAACCATAAAATTTGAATTTTCCAAGGGAAAATCCCAACAATAAAATTCGACCATTCAGGAAAATCCAATCCAAATCTAAACAAGATTTTAACTAGAATTTTATCTCCCTTTTTCAACCAAAAAATCCGAAATTTCCTAGGAGAAAATCTCCTCAAAAAATTCGGCCACATCTAGGATGAGGGAGAATCAAAATTCCACTAGGATTTTCAAGCTTGAATCTTATCTCATCCTTATCCAAAATAACTGAATTTTCCTAGGAGATATTCTCCAAAATTTCGGCCGCTTTCTGGGGAGGAGAGAATCCAAATTCAACTGGGATTGAAACTTGAATTTTTCCCTTGAACCTTACCCACAAAAACCGAAAATCCATTGAGGATTATCCTCAAAATTTCGTCCAACTTTTAGTTAGGATTTAGATTCAAAATTCAAGTAGGATTCTAACAAGATTGTCCTCTCCATATCCAACTCAAATTCGAATTTCAAACTTTGTGGATTTTCCACAACAAATTCGAATCCAACTTGGACTGTGATTCAAAATTTGAATTTCAAATTTCAAATTCGAATTTCAAATTCAAATTTCAAATTTGAAATTTGAAATTTCAAATTTCAAATTTGAAATTTGAAATTTCAAATTTCAAATTCAAATTTCAAATTCAAATTTCAAATTTCAAATTTCAAAATTCAAATTTCAAAATCCACAAAACAGTTGGGTTTCAAATTCTTGTTCTCATGGATAATTTTCTACAACTCCAGTCCAATCTCAAATAAAATCATGGCAACTTTACTTGGAGTTCGAATAATTGTGTACTCTATTATCCAAAACAAAATCTGAATCCAACCGGAGAGAATCTTGTCTACCATCCTAATCCTGTGTCATCACCATCCATCCATAATAAACCAGCCAAGAGCATACATAAATCAATTTGCCAAACGTTAAGGAATTATGTGGAGCTAGTGGTGGGACTGATTGAACATATATAATCGGGCTCCCGTAAATCCATATGATCATCATTCTTTTACCGAACAACTCAATCATATGATCACTAATTTCAGAGTCACACCACTATAAACCTGAAACTAAACTCCCAATTATATACCATATTACGTAAGCCTGTGACAAGCTATCGTCCAATGACCTTGTCATGTACGCAGAACCCTCATATGATATCCATGATCAGCCTTAGGCCAAAGTCCGTTTAATCCTACTGATCAGGCTATCTTAAAGTTCCATTATACTACCGAATAAAGAAAATGATTATTCACCATATGTGCTTAAGAAGTCATCCGCCCAGCAGACGACCCAAGGCCTTGTCCATTTTCACATTCAGTATAATGCCTTTAAGAGGATACCCTTAAGTCCTCATAAGAGCTATGATTCCGATATCTGTAAATGAACCCTTCATCGTATACAAGTCATGTACCCAATGAACCGGTCTATAAGCTTACTACCTCTGAGACGCTTTAGCCATTGGAACATCAAAGTACACAAGTCATATACATGAAGCTGTCCTTTTACTCTGGATTAAGGTTACTGCATAATGAACGTCAAAAGCAGATCGATCCATTCAAAGCGGACTTCGTAGATCAATCACGCTTTAGTCCCGATCTAATATGTCACCACCAAGCAACGTATCTATGTCTCTACTTGGGAGACCAGCTCCAGACAGTCAAGACAAACCATCCCCTCCAAGGCTTTAGACAACATAATAGTCTTAACATGAGTCAGATGCTCGGTCTAACCCCATAGACTACAGACCATAGTTTAGACCGCTAACTTTAGAACATTGTCTTCTCGCATACAAAAGTCCATTGCATGCAACGTTTTAACAGTTTAACACAAGCATTCAGGGAGCCATATTTGCTTACATTTACTTTAACATGTAAATAAGACGAGGACAGATAGCAATGTAATGAATAACCTCTATATATAATTTTATTATCCAGTTCAAAATAAATACATCAAAATGTCTCTAATGCTTAGGGCATTTCCTAACAAAAACATCTCATTACATTTCATAGCATTTTCTTATATCATACATGGCATACATAGGCATTTACATATACTGTATTGTCTAGGCGATATTTATCTTAACTTTTTACATGCATACGTATTTACATATGGGGTGTATTTACACACTTCTAGACTCGACTATCCTATTCATTTTAACCCAAGGGAAATTCCTCTGGGTCTTCATCATCATCGGAGTCATCGTCGCATTTGCCCTTCGTCGTGACGGACTAGCCTCGTGGTCGTTAGCTCTTGGCGGTGGTCCATATAAACGGGTCAACACTCCATCCTTGTGATCTTTTTCCCATTGATACCTTTCCATACTTTCCGTTAACTATGCCCTTTCAACTTGGATGGCATTGGTGACAAATTCACGCCAAGGAATGGAATGAAGCATACTCACCCTTCATTTTAGTTCAGAGGTAAGTCCACTCCAGAACATTTCACGGAAATCTTCATCGAAAAAGTTTGGAAGTGGGCACCTCTTAACAACATTTTCATCAAATCACACCGCATATGTCAGCACCGTATCCCCAGGCGTTATCTGAAATCTCTCTACTCTCTAAAGATAATTCCTGACGTCCGTTATCCGAGGTAATGTAGGCGACGACGTGCTTTTCTCTCTAGAAGGGGGAACTGGAGACGTCTCTGGGCTCCTTCGAGAAAATTGTTGTCTCATGAATAAGCAAAAGTTAGCCTAGTTAAGCCTTAGCAATGCCTCTTGATCGCAGAACTCCCAATATATTCAAGCATCTCCTTGAAAAGTGCTTACTACGAGAATGACCCAATAATCTCGGTCTATATCACAGGATCGACAAATCAGCTCTACAGTGTGCAGCCATTCCTGTACTGCTACTGACTGGCGTCCTCCATCAAATATAGGTGGCTGACAGGCCCTAAACGCCTAGGTAGCCCTAGCAGAAACTCTCAAACCAATGTGATCTCGTCCACCAACTATTGGGATATCAACTACTACTAGTAGTGGATTGAGTATTGGCAGAGGGGTTGGTTCCTTGGTGGTCACCGGTGCCTCTGCTCGTGGAGTAGCAGGGTTGGCCGATGGTAGAGAATGTACCGTTTGTTGTTGGGGTGGGAATGACCTAATTATGGGTCTGGTCCAGACCCGTGGAGGACCCCTAGCTCGGTATGGATGTGATCAGAAGTAGGGTGGTCTCGTCATCTTATTCCTACGTAAGGCACACTTAGTGCAAATAAACATTTTACTAATTATAAAAATAAACTTAACTTACTTGGATCGATAAATGAGATACGCATCAGGCCTTGAGGGACATGGTTAACCTGTCTTTGATACCAACTGTGGCACCCCGCTCTTGATGAAGGCTAACAATACTAGCTTAGTAGAGCTTTAAAGTCCACTATGATAGACTGTCACCTCAATGGATCGCATATAACTTACATATAACTTTCTTTGTTATCTATTGATCATAATTTTAAACTTAAATTTATCGTGAAAAATTGGAATATTTTTTTTTTGAAACTGAACTTTAAACTGTAAAGTCGTAAAACCTCATAAAATACATACTGTAATACATATCATATTTTGTTGTGCTTAATTTACATCATGTTACAACCATCAAAAATAACTTTCAAAAGTGCTCAGTGGAAAACATCAGGAGGACCATTCCCCTCACCCAGCCCTGGTGGCAGATTTAGATCTCACCCCTCGTCCATCCATTAGCTACTGTGTACAGGCTTCTTACCTGCAATATGAATAAACTTGTGAGCGATAGGCTCAGTAAGTCCAAACATACAAACTGGAACATAAAACATAAAATCAAAAAAAGTACTATTTATATAAATAGTAATTTTGACTTTTGACCATGAACAATAAGGTTGACTTTGATCGGTACTATTCATACCAACTTTAACCTAAGCTACAATACATATCGTTAGTACATATTATGCTCAATTATGGCAAATCTTAAGTCTTAGGCCTTTATCTTGCATTAAGTTCTGGTGTTGGGACCCTGGATTGGTCGTACCGTAGTGCATGCATGACTGAGAGACACTCTGGGGAATGACCCACTGGCCAATCCTCTACAGTCTACATAATATTAGACTTCCATACCCGGGACGTACCACCATCGGTTTGGAAGCCATATCATATCTGAGCATGAAGAACCTCCACCTGTGTGGGAGGCCAGTACGCCAATATTAGTTTCATTACCGACTTTCTTATGGTTCCTGACCGGTGGAATTATGATTGCCTCCTGGGTCTGGAACTCTTTACATCATGTTTTTTATTTGTGGTTATTTATTTTTCCACGTTAGTGTGCATATAGCACCTGAATACTTACTTACATATCATACATAGCATATAGACATATCAAGTAAATTCATGCTGCAGACAAGTAAATGTCTAAACTTACAGATATTTCGCTAGTGTTTCCTTTCTTGGGTCAATCGGCGTCCTTATCTCGCCTTTTTGTTGATTCCATATAATCGAAATAAACCACGGTTACTTTTACTATTCATTTCATATTTAAAATACTGTGAAAATATAAAGTTTCTGATTCTAGATCCCTAATTATACATTTAAGGGTTTATTTTTCAATTTTATACTTATTACACGATCTGGTACACTGCCATGTACCTCTCGGGTTTATGAATCTTTTATTACACGCCTGTGTTTCTCTGGTACATGTCGTGTACTATTTAAAATTTTAAATTTAATCATTAAAGCCTTAATTAAAGCGTTAGAAAATTTAAATAAAGCATTCTGGGACTTTTACGGCCTTTATCTAGTGATTTGGAAAATTTTGGTCAAAATGACAATTTTGGTCAAAATGACTATTTTGCCCCTGACGGGACCGTAGAACGTGAAATTCCCGTTTTATTGTTTTAGTTAGGTTTTCTAACCCCAAAAATCATAAAATAACCTTTCTTAGGTCTTACCAAGCTTTTACGGCATTTCTAGCTGAAATGCTCGGGTTACTATTCACCCATCTCTCGAGTGGTACTATTCCGACCCTCAGGTCGTTTCTCGTTTTTCTAATTGTTTGGGACCTCAAATGGGCATTTCACTACTTATGAAATTGTCCATTGTCCTCTTCTTGGGCCTAGGTTCCTGAGGGGCTCGGGTTTCCGGTTCCCGATCCTATTTTTACCCTTTGCTTACCAAATTACCCTTCGGGCGTCCTGAAAATTTCAGTAGCATTTCGGCTGAAATTCTAGGTTCCCGGCGTTTAGGAAACGCCTCAAAACCATCAATCCTATTTTGCCCTATCATGTACTATACCACAAACCTAATTTTACGTAAAAGTTACAAACTTTTTACGTAAAATTTGTCATTAAAATCTCATCATTTCTAACGGATTTTCAACCCGTTATTTCTCACTTTTAGGCCCGATTTTATTCACAATTTACACTTTCACATAACTCTAACAAAATTTTCCATTTTCATTAAACCCTAGCCACGGATTTCATTGCCAAACACATGCCAAAATTTAATTTTTCTTGTGCCTAACTTTGTAAATTATTTCATCACATATCAACATACTTTATAAATCCAAAGTATTAGCACAAACAAATAAAAATTTTCATTCTCACCCTATCTTTTATCCCACGGATTTCTAAAAAAAATCCACTTAAAATTTTGCTTTCATTTCCATTTCCATGTCTTGTTTCCAACACATAACCAACACCATATTCTCATTACACTTTCATCTACACAAATTCTCATTTTTCCCTAATGTAATCCCAAGGATTTCCATATGAGAAACAACACAAAATTTTGTGTTTTTCAATTCCATTTTATCCATTTCTTTCTTCATATTCCCACATAAATTTTAACACCAAAAGCCAACCAAAACAACATCAAAGTTTCATCTTCCTACACCATGAACAACCCACGGTTTTAGTGAGAGAAACGCATTCTCAACTTGATTTTTCATGTCCTTATTCCTTGTTTAACTTAATCCCATACCACTTACACACTTTCAAGCAAGAATCCATTAATAAAAACTGAATTTTTTTCCACTTCAAAATAGTCCATGACACACAGAATTTCTTCGTTGAAAAACAAAGAAAAACCATGCACAAATAGAAGCTCACCTAGCTTTCTTGATTCCTTGCACTTGGAAACCAATTTTTCACACTTTCTTGAAGAAATTTTGAAGAAAATTTTCTGGTTTTAATGGGGGAGGTGCACTGCTACTATGGAGGCTGAAAACTAAATTTTTTTTTGGTTTTTTAGAGGCCAAAATCATGTATATTTGAAGCCAAAAAGGAGGGACTAAGTTGCAATTGATTTAAGGGCATTTTTGGTTAATCTTCCTTTGACTTTTCTTATTGACTTTGAATCCTAACCATTGAATTTTCTTGACTTTAAACCCTAGCCCTTGGATTTGAATGTATCCTTACATTCTTTCAAAGATTGACATCCAATCTTTGACTTCTCACGATTATTTAAGTCAAACTTTTGACCAAAAAGTCAAACTGAAAAGTTTTGCACTGAAATCACGTAGACGAGTTTCTGAGGCTGTCCGTGCGATTAGTTTTCCTTATTTCTCTTGGGTTTGCCTAAAAATCAATACCATAAGTATTTCATCTTTTAGTGGCTTATAGTATATTTCTAGAATTTCGAAACCGAAAAGGCATATTTTGTCCGATTTCAGTTCGGTAAAATTTTCTGTTCCTGAACACACTCTTATCAGCACCGTTAGAACATTTCATCATGTTCTAAATAATATTAAAACATATGTTTTACACTTATACATATAAAAATCCTTGTATACACATGTTATACAAAATTTCTAAGAACAGTAAAATTTCTCGATTGTGACTGTGTGGCCACTTGATTCCTTGATCAGTATTTTAGTGTGACTTGTCTCCTTGCAACCATCTAGATCTCTTAAGAATTGCTATGATGATTTGTGCAATAATATGTCTGCTCACTTAAGAGTTTGTGGTCTAAAGAAAATAGGAGTGGAATAACCCCTATTTATAATATTGCATGAGGTGACCCTTTTGAATTTTGAATTGGACCAAGAAAAGATTTTTCTCTCCCATTCAACCTCAAAAAACCGATTCTCTCCTGAGCCAAAAGCTTGGATAAATTCGGCTACACGAGGGCGAAGAGGATTCAAATTTCTAATAGGATTCAAACAAAAATTTTTCTTCTCCCATATCCACACAAAAACTAATTCCTTGTTAGGGAAAAACCCTACAAAATTCAGCCATATTAGATGTGAGGAGAATCAAAATTCAAATAGGATTCAAACAAGATTTTTCCTTCTCTCTTATCTACTAAAATCGACTCCTCATGTGGGATTATCCTATAATGACCCCCAAGTTCATGGAACCTAATTAGTATATAATAAGTAATTAAGTGAATGAATACAGTATATTTTTCCAGTTTGAATGAATTAAACATGTACATAAACATTTAATTACTATTCATGCAGTGAAAGGCACAACCGAGAGTAAGATCGATTCACCTTAGTACATGTGAGTGTGCGTGTGAGACATGCAGTATCAAGAAACCAGTCTAGACAACCATTTTTTAACACAAACCTGATGAGCTAGTCATCAGTATGCTCAGACAGGTTATCTGAGCACAACAGTGGAATTTGGCCTGATAAGTGTACAGTGTGATAACCGGGAATTTTAGATTCTCGAAATATGTTAAAATTGTATGTGTATAACAATTTTAATGAATAAAATGTGAAAAAATTGTATTCCAATAATGTTGGGAATAGTGCAAAAATGTTCTGATAATGTTAAAGTGTGTGAGTTCGGGGATGAAAAATCTTTCCGGACATAATTGGGTGAGACGGTTCGAAATCAGAGCCGAAAACCCTAGAGAGTGCATTGAAATATACTAAAACAATATAAATTTACGGTAGAAAATTTTAATCAGACGGAAGCAAAATAAGACAAACCGATCGCACTGGAGGCGCTGAGAACTCGCCTACACGATTTTGATAAAGTTCCGTTCGGATCGGATTACAGCCAAAAATTGACCACGAATTAATTAATGAATTAATATGAATAGTTGATGACATCACCTTGATTATGTCATAATATAAATTATTTTTCTTAAAATCAGAAAGTAATTTTGAAAGGTGTATGGTGTAGATTAACCTACTTTACGATCAATGGCTAAGATCATGCCAAAAAGCCATTAAAAAAATTTTGTAAAAATTTTTAAAAGGCCATTCGACCACTTGGAAAGGGAGAAGAAAAAAATTTGATTTTTGCCCCAAAATCTTTACGTTTTAGTCCTTGAACAATTAGGAAATTGTTGGAAAAAATTACAAAAAAAGCCCTTGGTTTTTGCCTATAAATAGGCATCAAAATTCAAGCAAAAAAAAAATATGGAAAAAACCAACTAAACTCTTGATCTTTTTCTTCAGCCCAAAACCGTGAGCTTTACCCCCTTAAACCAAAAATTTTGTTTTCAAATTCACATCAAACCTAGCTTGAATTGCATCTCCAATCTCAAGGCATCAACTAATCAAGGTAAGCTTCAAATTTGAAGCATTTTTCCTTGATTTTCATAGAAAATCCGTGGGTTTGGAGGGTTGAAAAATAATGAAAAAAATTGTTGATTGGTTGATTCTATGATTGGTTTGATGTTGTAGTAATTAAAGCATGAATTAGGGTTGAGAAACAAGCAAAAATTTTGCATGTTTCCCTTGAAAATCCGTGGCTTCAATGGTGTGAAAATTACATGAGTTTGGATGTTTTGATTTAGTATTTATGTTCATTCAATTATGTGTGGAATTAAGCATGAATGGTAATAAAGAAACAAGAAAATTTTGATGTAATTTTCTTGCTAAAACCGTGGGCATGAACATTAAGAAATGAAGAATTTTTAATGTTGAGAAATGTTGATAAAAACCCTAGGAAAGAAAATGAAATTTTCTTTGTGTTTATGCATAAAATCCGTGGCTATAACTAAGGTTAGAATGGATGCTTTGTTAGGTTTTTGGATGTTGTTTTATACATTGGAAAGCCTAAGAATGATGTGATGTGATGAAAATTTATTTAGATGTGATTAACTAGTAAGCCGAGGCTAGTTTGAAAGAAAAATGTTGTGGTTTGTGTTGGTTTCTCAATGATGAATCATGTGGAAAAGTTTTATACAAAGTTTGGAAACTTTGTATAAAATAGGCCTCTGGTATAGTACGTGGCAGGTACAAAGGTTCTGAGGCGAACCTAACGCCGGGAAACCTTAAAAAAATAAGTGGAAATGCTGTCGAAATTTCAAAAAACGGCTTAAGGGCATTTCGAAAAACGAGGGGTAAAAATATTGAACTCGAAAAGGAAATCAAGACCCCTCGATGAATTAGGATTAGAAATGGAAAACCAACCCAAAAGGAATAGTAAATCGACCTTAAAAACAGTAAAATGCCTAAAACAGGAAAAAAAAAAGTTCATGTTAGGGGCATTTTGGGAAACGAGGGAAAAATTTAGGTCGGGATAGCAAGCCCGAGCCTCTCAAGAACCGAGGGCCGAGGACGGGATAAATAATGTTTAATAAGTAGTGAAAGGGCCATTTGAGGCTCCGAAACGCTTGAAAAATGAAAAACGACCCTAGGTAACGGATGAATAGTAACTGAGGGCCGAGAAAAATGAAGTTGAGATTTTGCAACAATTTAAGCTGTAAAATGATACAAAAGCCTAGGAAATATTATTTTAAAATATTAGACTTAGAAAATTTGGAAAAAAATGATAGAACGAAACAATTACGAATCCAAGGCCCGTTAGGGGCAAAAGGGTCATTTTGACCAAAAATTTCCGAAAAGGCTCGGAAAGAACCCTAAAAGACTTAGAATAACTTAGATAAAATTCTATAACTCAAAATAAAGATTTTAGAGTTAAAATTCTAAAAATTTTGAGGAACACGGGCGTGTTGTGAGATACATGGCCGTGTATAGGAAAAATTTTATAACTCGAGAGGTACACGGACTTGAACATGGGCGTGTATCGAGTCGTGTACAGTTACACGGCTAAGAAAAAAACAACATGGCCATGTAGAATAGACCCGAGAGGTACACGGGCTGGAACACGGGCCATGTACCACAAACAAAATTTAAATGTGTAGAATTGTTAAGTAAAATAAATGTATATTTAAAATGATAATTAAAACAGGGTATTAACAGACAATATTATGTCTGTAGGAACCCAAAATAGAGATAGAACCACGGGGGAGTTTCGGAAGTGGACACCAGCGCAGTATCGGTAAGTTCAAGCATTTTCGTGTCTGCAACATGAAATACTGTGTTAATTTATTTTACACTAGATATAAAATCCTATAAGTATTTGGGGATTAGTTGGAATAACATATCCCAAATAACGAAAATAAGTAAGACCTACGAGCAATTGAGGATAGTGACCATGAGGTGACATATAAGATCACTTAGTCAAAACTATAAGTTGAAAGATGGTAATGAAACCATTAAGGCGTACCACCCCTCCAACATAGTGGTAGAGGTTTATTTAAATCCTACGGGGTTATCAGGGCTATGGAGGATGATGTTCTAAGGTCGCTCCTTAGACCCTCCCAGTCTGCGTGCTAATAATCATCGGTACTGCCATAAATAGAGCTCTAAACTAGAAATCAAATAGAGAATAAACAATCAACAAAATGATAAAGATCATAATTGAGCATAACCGAAGTTACGTTAGAATAATGTAAATTCAGTTGGGATATGTGAATAGTACATAGTTAGGGTAAGGTGAATAGTAGCTAGTTAGGGCAACTGGTACTATTCATCAGTCAAAGGTCAAAGTTACTATTCACCATGAATGGTATATAGGAGATTGAGTTTTTAATGTTTTTGAATCAATATGATTCTTACTATGTATGTTTGAACTTACTGAGCCTGTTAGCTCATCAATTTATACATGTTGCAGGTAAGAAACCTGTTCAGTAGATTCTTGGATGGCGGCAGAATGCGAGCGTGTCAAGGGGATAGGGAATTCATCGTGGACTTGGTCCTGCCATAAGTTTTCCACTGAGCTTTTTGAGTTAAAGAAAATATGTTCGAAGACAAAATATACAATACATATGTATATTATATATGTTGTATAATATGTGGTACTTATTTAAAACATAGAAAAGCCAGTATTATAAGTTACATCGCTTCCTTACTTGGTATTCGTAAGAAAAAGTATGTATTAAAGAAAAAAAAATTTATTGGCGAAATTTTGGGCCCAGGTATTTAAGAATTATGAGTGAAAGAGTTTAAAACTGACGACTCGGATTCGGCACACGAACAGTCTTGGTCGGTCGTAGAGTCGATTCATGACGGTTGCGGATGGTTGGAATCAGGGGACGTCACAGGTTGGTATCAGAGCGGTTGACAGTATCCATATTGACACAAAGCGCGATCTGCTCGTCAATCCAAGTAAGTTAGCTTCTTTAAGTTAGTTAGCTTTTCATTTATTCAAAATTATATATTTTGTAGGACTTAAGATGACTAGACCACCGTATGTGAGAGCTCATCCATACCGACCTAGAGGACCGATCCGGGTATGGACTAGACCCGTGATCAGACCATCCATGATGAGACGAGCGATGCAGCGACCGCCTGTGCCTGAGCCACTAGTACCAAGGATAGTAGCACCAGCACCAGTACAAGCACCACCTCCACGACCGATAGTGAACCCTCCCGTCGCAGTGGACATTCCAGTGGTGGGAGATCGAGCTCGTATAGGGGCCAGAGTATCAGTACGAGCTGTACATGCATTCAGAGGCAGTCATCCACCGATGTTCGAGGGAGGTCAACAGGGGATCTCTACAAGAGACTGGCTACACGACATTGAGGTCATTATGCATCAGTGCGATTTCGATCAGGATTGCTGGGTTCTGATGGCCATTGGCACATTCCGTGAGGATGCACGGTTGTATTGGGAGTATTGTAATCAGGAGATGCTGCTAGCAATGGATTGGGTCGAGTTTCACCAAGTCATGCTAGAGCAGTTCCCACAAAAGAGCGCTGCACCAGTGGTAGGCCCTCTTGAGAGTAGGACAGTACCACCACCACCGGCCATGCCCAGTTATGCGAATGTCAGAGATTTTGTTCTGAAGGCAGAAAGGTAGCAGATGATGTTGAGGGACACTATATTTTCATATGCGGTTAGATTCCAAGATAGCATTGTAAGGGCGTGTCCTCTCACCGACATCACAAATGATAACTTTTGTGATATATTTTGGAAGGGACTTACCCTAGACCTACGACAGAGAGTAACCCCTTTATACCCTGCTACCTTACGTGAGTTCATTATTGATGTAGCTAAAGTAGAAGAGGAGATGATGATGGAACGCATGGTGCGCAAGAGGCGTGAACAGTTGCTACAAGAAGCAATGTTAGACCGCCTATACGGATCTGGGCCGATGGCAAACGATCATGAGACAGGTCCATCGAGACAACCAGAAGGAGCAGATCCAGTTGAAGGTTCAACGCCATCTGAGGCCAGAAACGAAACAGACAATGAGGAAATGGATCCAATCGAGTTCTTGGCAATTCCAGAGGAACCTCAGCTAGGGGAATTGTAGTAGAAATACATGTGTTGTATAAATATGTATATATAACTATAGGTGTGTATATATGACAGCGTTGAAAGGCTATTTTGAGGAAAGCCTTCAAACTAATGTACTTTTGAAATGGAAAGAAATGATAATCATATTTTGACATATCCAATGTGTGAAATGTAAAATTATGTGATGATCAAAATTATTTGTACTTATATTGTAAAAATATGATTATGAAAAGCCTAATGATTGATTCTTATGCGATTTTAGGAAATAGGATAAGATGGTGAATCCAAGAAATCTACGGAATATACGAGGACGTCCAGTGTTGTCAGAAAGAGTGGACGAGCTAGAAGCCTTAATAGAAGCTCAAATGAGAGAAAATGCTGAGTTAAGACCAAGACTAGAGCAAATGGAGCAGAGACAGGAACAGGAAGAAGACCAAGCACCACAAATGGCCGCACCAGAACCAGACGCACCACCAGCGGCACAAGAAGAAGTGGTACAACCCCAACCACAACCGAGGATCAATATCGAGCCATTATATGAAAGATTTCGATGCATGAGGCCACCAGAGTTTAAGGGCTCCACAAACCCTCTGGATGCTGATGAGTAGTTGTCTTCACTCCATACAATATTGGAGTTTATGGAGCTAAATAACCAGGAGAAAATCCTGTGTGCGTCCTTTGTTCAAAAAAGGTATGCAAGGTTCTGGTGGGAGTCGGTTAAGTTGAGGAGAAACATGCATACCATGTCTTGGTTGGATTTTCTAGAGGAATTCAATCAGAAGTATTTTAATCCGGCACTGTTGCGACCACAGCAAAGAGAGTTCGCAGAGCTAAAACAAGGGGACATGACCGTGATAGAAGTCTGCAATAAGTTTGATCAGTTATCTAGACTATGCCCATACACTGTCATCACTGAAAGGGAGAAAATCCAGAAGATGCTAGGGATGTTTCGTCCCGAGATTTCAGCATTGGTGGACAGTGGGTTGACGCCGCCTGACACTACATCTGATTGTGTTAGCCATACATTAAGGGTAGAGTATTATCTGATCCGACAAAAGGAAGAAAGAGAGAAGGTCTGGGATGCGAAGAAGAAGGAAAAGATCTTGACCAAAGCTATACAAGCGGGACCTCAAACTAGACAAAGCAACAAGCAGAGTTCGACTGTCAAGGCTGGACAGCCAAACACTTCTGGCCAGCAGTCCTAGGGAAAGAGAAAAGCAAATAATTCCGGGAACAGGAACCAGCAGAGAAGAACAAATAATAATGCTAGCCCTACGCTTCGAGACTGCGTGACCTGTGGAAAAAGACATTCAGGTCGATGTAGACTAGCCCCAAATGCCTGTTTTCAATGTAGGAAGGACGGTTACTTTGCCAAAAACTATCCAGAAAATAGGCAGAATGTGCAAGGTTCATCTCAGTCACAACAACGTCCCCAGGCACATGCATTACTGGTCAAAGCTGAAGGGTCGTCCCATTCTGAGAGGCAGGAAAGACAAGAACGCTTGCCTCGAGCAGACGCAAGAATTATGGTCTATACAAAGGAAGAGGCAGAAGCAGGAATGTCAAATGTAGTGACAGGTAAGCTTTCTGTCGCTAATAATTTGGCGTCTGTTTTATTTGACTCTGGAGCTACGCATCTTTCATTTCACCCCAATTTGCTAATAGGATAGGATATCCTAAGAATAACATGGGTATAACATTTAAAACTGCATTACCCTCGGGGGAAGGCCTAATGTCCAATTACTGGTTATCGCATGTGCCAATAATTGTGGCAAATAGGGAGTTATTTGCAGAATTGATCATAATGGAGCTTGCTGTAGGAAAATAAATCGGTAAAAACGTATCAGAGTGGCGCAGCAGAACAATAAAAAAATTTTAGATCGTTAAATATCTCATGATGCCATATACAATAAATCAACAACAATTAAAACTCATACCTCAAGGATGCCAATCTACAGGAGGAGAATGACCGGAGGCTTCAACCAACTAGCCTTCTCTACTATTCTCCAATTCCCGAATGGCTGAGTGTGTGGGCATTCTGAACCTCGATCAGTATGCTAGCACTGCTAGTCTTCTTCCAACCACCCAGATCTCTAAAGAACTTTATTGTCACGATGAGCTATGCAACAATAAGCCTGCTCACCTGAGAGTCTGTGGTCTGAGAGAACTAGAGTGGAAGGACCTCTATTTATAGACTTGCATGAGGTGATTCTCTGAATTCGAATTGGATTAGGAAAAGATATTCTCCCTTATCCATAACCATAAAATCTGAATTTTTCCATGGGAAAATCCCAACAATAAAATTCGGTTTATTTAGGATAAATCCAATCCAAATCTAAACAAGATTTTAACTAGAATTTTATCTCCCTTTTTCAACCAAAAAATCCAAAATTCCTAGGAGAAATTCTCCTCAAAAAATTCGGCCACTTTTAGGATAAGGGAGAATCAAAATTCCACTAGGATTTTCAAGCTTGAATCTTATCTCAACCTTATCCAAAATAACCGAATTTTCCTAGGAGATTTCCTCCATAATTTCGGCCACTTTTCAGGGAAGGAGAGAATCCAAATTCAACTGGGATTGAAACTTGAATTTTTCCCTTGAACCTTATCCATAAAAACCGAAATTCCATTGAGGATTATCCTCAAAATTTCGTCCATAATTTGTTAGGATTTGGATTTAAAATTCAAGTAGGATTCTAACAAGATTATCCTCTCCAAATCCAACTCAAATTCGAATTTCAAACCTTGTGGATTTTCCACAACAAATTCGAATCCCACTTGGACTGTGATTCAAAATTTGAATTTCAAATTTCAAATTTGAATTTCAAATTTTAAATTTCAAATTTCAAATTCGAATTTCAAATTTCAAATTTCAAATTCGAATTTCAAATTCAAATTCAAATTTCAAATTTGAATTTCAAATTCAAATTTCAAAATTCAAATTTCAAAATTCAAATTTCAAAATCCACAAAACGGTTGTGTTTCAAATTCTTGTTCTCATGGATAATTTTCTACAACTCTAATCCAATCTCAAATAAAATCAAGGCAACTTTATTCGGAGTTCGAATAATTGTGTACTCTATTATCCAAAACAAAATCTGAATCCAACCGGAGAGAATCTTGTCTACCATCCTAATCCTGTGTCATCACCATCCATGCATAATAAACTAGCCAATAGCATACACAAATCAATTTGCCAAACATTAAGGAATTATATGGAGCTAGTAGAGGGACTGATTGGACATATATAATCGGGCTTCCGCAAATCCATATGATCATCATTTTTTACCGAACAACTCAATCATATGATCACTAGTTTCAGAGTCACACCACTATAAACCTGAAACTGAACTCCCAATTATATACCGTATTACGTAAGCCTGTGACGAGCTACTATCCAATGACCTTGTCATATATGCAAAACCCTCATATGATATCCATGATCAGCCTTAGGTCAAAGTCCGTTTAATCCTACTGATCAGGCTATCTTAAAGTTCCATTATACTACCGAATTAAGAAAATTATTATTCACCATGTGTGAATAAGAAGTCATCCGCCTAGCAGACGACCCAAGACCTTGTCCATTTTCACATCCAGTATAATGCCTTTAAGAGGATACCTTTAACTCCTTAGTGCTATGATTCCGATATCTGCAAACAAACCCTTCATCATATACAAGTCATGCACCCAATGAACCGGTCTATAAGCTTACTACCTCTGAGACGCTTTAGCCATTGGAACATCAAAGTACACAAGTCATATACATGAAGTAGTTCATTTACTCAGGATTAAGGTTATTGCACAATGAACGTCAAAAGCAGATTGATCCACTCATAGCGGGCTACGTAGATCAATCACGCTTTAGTCCCGGCCTAATATGTCACCACCAAGCAACATATCTACGTCTCTACTTGGGAGTCTATGCTCCAGACAGTCAAGACAAACTGTCCCCTCCAAGGCTTTAGACAACAAAATAGTCTTAACATGAGTTAGATGCTCGGTCTAACCCCATAGACTACAGACCATAGTTTAGACTGCTAACTTTAGAACATTGTCTTCTCGCATACAAAAGTCCATTGCATGCAATGTTCTAACAGTTTAAACACAAGCAGTCAGTGAGCCATATTTGCTTACGTTTACTTTAACATGTCAATAAAACGAGGACAGATAGCAATGTAATGAATAACCTCTATATATATATAATTTTATTATCCAGTTCAAAATAAATACATCAAAATGTCTCTAATGCTTAGGGTATTTCCTAACACTTGCCGACTACGATATAATACTAGGAATGGATTTCCTAGGGAAGTATCGAGCTACGATCGATTGCCAGAAACGGATGATAAGGTTTCAACCTGACGAAGAAGAGGGATTTAATTATGTTGATACGTCACGAAGATCAAAGAAGATAATGATCAACTCAATGGAAGCAAAAAGGATGATGTCTAGTGGTTGTGCTGCATACCTAGCATGTGTTTTAGACGTGACGAAGGAATCAAAGCTCCAACCTGAAGACGTTCCTATTGTAAAAGAGTTCATTGATGTCTTTCCAAAGGAGTTACCAAGACTGCCACCTGAATGAGAAATTTCCTTCGAAATTGAGTTGATGCCAGGAATTGCACCAATCTCAAAGGCACCATACCGGATAGCACCAGCAGAATTAAAAGAATTACAGGAGCAGCTGAAGGAACTTCTTGACAAAGGATTCATATGCCCGAGCTATTCCCCATGGGGAGCTCCAGTGCTATTTGTTAAGAAGAAAGATGGCTCATTCCGGATGTGTATCGATTATCAGGAACTGAACAAGGTTACTATCAAGAATAGGTATCCACAACCTAGGATTGATGACCTGTTCGATCAACTCACAGGTGCAGCTGTATTCTCCAAGATTGATCTGCGATCAGGATATCATCAACTGAAGATCAAGGAGAGTGACATCCACAAGACCGCATTTCAAACCTGTTACGGTCATTACGAATTTTTGGTAATGCCGTTTGGGTTAACAAATGCGCCAGCAACCTTTATGGACCTGATAAATCGAGTCTTTAAGGAATATTTAGATAAGTTTGTTATTGTGTTCATCGATGACATTCTTATATATTCAAGGACTCAAGGGGAGCATGAAGAGCATTTGAGAATTATTCTGCAAATGATAAGGGAACATCAACTCTATGCCAAATTCTCTAAATGTGAATTCTGGATGAATAGAGTGCATTTCCTCGGACATGTGGTTTCTAAGGAAGGAATCGCTCTGGACCCTGCGAAAGTAGAGGCGATTAACGAATGACCCGTACCTAAGAGCGTGACGGAAATACGAAGTTTCTTAGGTCTGGCCGACTATTATAGAAGATTCATTGAAGGATTTGCACGACTTGCCGCTCCTATCACAGCTCTTACACGTAAGGAAAAGAAGTATGAATGGACTGAACAGTGCGAGAAAAGTTTCCAAGAGCTGAAGAAACGACTAATGAGTGTGCCAATACTTACACTTCCGACGGAAGGGGAGACGTTCGTGATATACAGCGACACTTCAAAAATGGGATTAGGAGCCGTCTTGATGCAAGGCGATAAGGTGATTGCCTATGCCTCGCGTCAATTAAAGGACCATGAGAAGAATTATCCCACGCACGATCTGGAGTTTGCCGCAGTAGTGTTCACGTTAAAGATCTGGCGTCACTATTTATATAGAGCTCAGTGTCAAATTTATACGGACTACCAGAGTCTGAAATATTCTTCACACAGAAGGAGCTAAATATGCGGCAAAGGCGATGGCTGGAGTTGGTAAAGGATTATGATTGTGAAATCCTCGATCACCCAGGAAAGGCCAATCGCATTGCGTATGCGTTACGTAGGAAATCTACTGTTCCACAGCAACTACCCATTGAAAAATTTCCAAAGCCGCTGTAACAGGAAATCAACATGTTGGAGATAGAGCTAATAACCGGAGAGCTAGCTGTGATACAACTAGAGTCAACATTGTATAAAGACATCAGAGAAGCTCAAAAGAGAGACCCAACACTAACAAGCCCGCAGGAGGAAGCATCTGAAGATGGATTAATCCTACATCAGGGGAGAATTCAAGTTCCAGATGATGAAGGATTAAAAAGGCAAATTATGGTCGAAGCTCATAAAACGCCTTACTCAACACATCCCGGAGTCAGCAAGATGTACCAAGATCTGAAGTTGCAATTCTGGTGGAAAGAGATAAAGAAGGATATAGCGGAGTTTGTAAGCAAGTGTATGACGTGCCAGAAAGTTAAGGCTGAACATCGTTATCCAGGTAGGAAACTAGAGCCGTTAGAGATTCCTGAGTGGAAGTGGGAGCATATCATGATGGACTTTGTGATGGGACTACCAAAGACCCAAGAAGGCTATGATGCCATCTGGGTTATTGTAGATAGACTGACAAAAACGGCAAGGTTCATCGCAGTAAAGATAACCTTCTCATTGGAAAGGTTGGCAAACTTGTATGTTAACCACATAGTCAGGCTACATGGAGTTCCTCAATCCATTGTGTCAGATCGTGATCCAAGATTCACTTCAAACTTCTGGACATGCATATAAGAGGCTATAGGAACAAAAGTATGACTGAGCACAGCATTTCATCCACAGACAGATGGGCAATCTGAGCGAACCATTCAGACTCTCGAAGACATACTGCGTGCATGTACAATAGATTTTCCAGGGAGCTGGAATGAGAAACTTCCATTGGTAGAATTTTCGTATAACAATAGCTACCAAGCTTCGATAGGTATGGCACCTTATGAAGCCTTGTACGGAAGAAAATGTAGATCACCGATTCACTGGTACGACCTACAAGAGAGACGACTACATAAGACTGATTTCGTCCAAGAAACAGTAGATGCAGTTACAAAAATACAGCAGCAAATGAAGACAGCCCAGAGCCGACAAAAAAGCTACGTGGACAAAAGACGAAGATTCTTAGAGTTCAATGAAGGGGATTTCGTATTCTTAAGAGTTTCCCCAATGAAAGGGATAATGCGGTTCGGAAAGAAGGGAAAGTTAAGTCCAAGATATATTCGACCATACTAGATCATCGAACGCATTGGTAAAGTCGCCTATAGATTAGCATTACCTCCAGAAATGTCGGCAGTACATAATGTGTTTCACGTGTCAATGCTACGGAAGTACATATCGAATCCATCCCACGTACTGAAACATGAACCGATCCAGATTCAGGAAGATCTGACCTATGAGGAGAGACCTATTCAAATACTGGCACGCGAAGATAACGTCTTGAGGAATAAAACGATCCCATTAGTCAAAGTGCTGTGGAGAAATCACAACATTGAAGAGGTTACATGGGAACGCGAGGACGAAATGAAGAACTTGTACCCCTACTTATTCTAAATTTTCGAGGATGAAAATTCTATAAGGAGGGGTGAATGTGATAACCGGGAATTTTAGATTCTCGAAATATGTTAAAATTGTATGTGTATAACAATTTTAACGAATAAAATGTGAAATAGTTATATTCCAATACTGTTGTGAATAGTGTAAAAATGTTCTGATAATGTTAAAGTGTGTGAGTTTGGGGATGAAAAATCTTATCGGACATAATTGGGAGAGACGGTTCGAAATCAGAACCGAAAACCCTAGAGAGTGCATTGAAATGTACTAAAACAATAGAAATTTACGGTAGAAAATTCTGATCAAACGGAAGCAAAATAAGACAAACCGATCGCACTGGAAGTGCTGAGAACTCGCCTACGCGATTTCGATAAAGTTCCGTTCGGATCGGATTACAGTCAAAAATTGACCACGAATTAATTAATGAATTAATATGAATAGTTGATGACATCACCTTAATTATGTCATAATATAAATTATTTTTCTTAAAATTAGAAAGTAATTTTGAAAGGTGTATGGTGTAGATTAGCCTACTTTATGATCAATGGCTAAGATCATGCCAAAAAGCCATTAAAAAAATTTTGTAAAAATTTTTAAAAGGCCATTCGGCCACTTGGAAAGGGAGAAGAAAAAAATTTGATTTTTGTCCCAAAATTTTTACTTTTAGTCCTTGAACAATTAGGAAATTATTCGAAAAAAATTGTAAAAAGCCCTTGGTTTTTGCCTATAAATAGGCATCAAAATTCAAGCAAAAAAAATGGAAAAAACCAACTAAACTCTTGCTCTTTTTCTTCAGCCCAAAACCATGAGCTTTACCCCCTTAAACCAAAAATTTTGTTTTCAAATTCACATCAAACCTAGCTTGAATTGCATCTTCAATCTCAAGGCATCAACTAATCAAGGTAAGCTTCAAATTTGAAGCATTTTTCCTTGATTTTCCATAGAAAATCTGTGGGTTTGGAGGGTTGAAAAACAATGAAAAAAATTGTTGATTTGTTGATTCTATGATTGGTTTGATGTTGTAGTAATTAAAGCATGAATTAGGGTTGAGAAACAAGCAAAAATTTTGCATGTTTCCCTTGAAAATCCATGACTTCAATGGTGTGAAAATTACATGAGTTTTGATGTTTTGATTTAGTATTTATGTTCATTCAATTATGTGTTGAATTAAGCATGAATTGGAATAAAGAAACAAGAAAATTTTGATGTAATTTTCTTGCTAAAACCATGGGCATGAACATTAAGAAATGAAGAATTTTTAATATTGAGAAATGTTGATAAAAACCCCAGGAAAGAAAATTAAATTTTCTTTGTGTTTATGCATAAAATCCGTGGCTATAACTAGGGTTAGAATGCATGTTTTGTTAGGTTTTTGGATGTTGTTTTATACATTGGAAAGCCTAAGAATGATGTGATGTGATGAAAATTTATTTAGATGTGATTAACTAGTAAGCCGAGGCTAGTTTGAAAGAAAAATGTTGTGGTTTATGTTGGTTTCTCAATGATGAATCATGTGGAAAATTTTTATACAAAGTTTGGAAACTTTGTATAAAATAGGCCTCTGGTATAGTACATGACAGGTACAAAGGTTATGAGGCGTACTTAACGCCGGGAAACCTTAAAAATATAAGCAGAAATACTGCCAGAATTTCAAAAAACAGCTTAAGGGCATTTTGGGAAACAAGGGGTAAAAATATTGAACTCGGAAAGGAAACCGAGACCCCTCGGTGAATTAGGATTAGAAATGGAAAACCAACCCAAAAGGAATAGTAAACCAACCCTAAAAACACTAAAATGCCTAAAACAGGGAAAAAAAAGTTCATGTTAGCGGTATTTTGGGAAACGAGGGAAAAATTTAGGTCGGGATAGGAAACTCGAGCCTCTCGAGAACCGAGGGCCGGAGACGGGATAAATAATGTTTAATAAGTAGTGAAATGGCCATTTGAGGCTCCGAAACGCTCGAAAAATGAAAAACGACCCTAGGTGATGGATGAATAGTAACCGAGGGCCGAGAAAAATGAAGTTGAGATTTTGTAGCAATTTAAGCTGTAAAATGATACAAAAGCCTAGGAAATATTATTTTAAAATAATTAGACTTAGAAAATTTGGAAAAAAAATGATAAAACAAAACAATTACGAATCCAAGACCCGTTAGGGGCAAAATGGTCATTTTGACCAAAAATTTCTGAAAAGGCTTGGAAAGAACCTTAAAAGACCTAGAACAACTTAGATAAAATTTTGAAACTCAAAACGAAGATTTTAGAGTTAAAATTCTAAAAATTTTGAGGAACACAGGCGTGTAGTGAGATACACGGCCATGTATAGGAAAAATTTTATAACCCAAGGGGTACACGGGCATGTATCGAGCCGTGTACAGTTACACAGCTAAGAAAGAAAACAACATGACCGTGTAGAATAGACCCGAGAGGTACACGGGCTGGAACACGGGCATGTTGCAGACCGTGTACCACAAACAAATTTTAAATGTGTAGAATTGTTAAGTATAATAAATGTATATTTAAAGTGATAATTAAAACAGGGTATTAACAGATAATATTATGTCTGTAGGAACCCAAAATAGAGATAGACCTGCGGGGGAGTTCCGGAAGTGGACACTGGCGCGGTATTGGTAAGTTCAAACATTTTCGTGTCTGCAATATGAAATACTGTGTTAATCTATTTTACACTAGATATAAAATCCTATAAGTATTTGGGGATTAGTTGGATTAACATATTCCAAATAATGAAAATAAGTAAGACCTATGGGCAATGGAAGATAGTGACCATGAGGTGACATATAAGATCACTTGGTCAAAACTATAAATTGAAAGATGGTAATGAAACCATTAAGGCGTACCGCCCCTCCAACATAGTGGTGGAGGTTTATTTAAATCCTACGGGGTTATCAGGGCTGTGGAGGACAATGGTCTAAGGTCGCTCCTTAGACCCTCCCAGTCAGCGCGCTAATAATCATCGGTACTGCCATAAATAGAGCTCTAAACTAGAAATCAAATAGAGAATAAACAATCAACAAAATGATAAAGACCATAATTGAGTATAACCGAAATTACGTTAGAATAATGTAAATTCGGTTAGGATATGTGAATAGTACACAGTTAGGGTAAAGTGAATAGTAGCCAGTCAGGGTAACTGGTACTATTCATCGATCAAAGGTCAAAGTTACTATTCACCATGAATAGTACTATTTATAGGAGATTGAGTTTTTATTGTTTTTGAATCAATATGATTCTTACTATGTATGTTTGAACTTACTGAGCCTGTTAGCTCATCTGTTTGTTCATGTTGCAGGTAAGAAACCTATTCAGCAGATTCCTACATGGCGGCAGGATGCGAGCGTGTCAAGGGGATAGGGAATTCACCATGGACTTGGTCCTGCCATAAGTTTTCCACTGAGCTTTTTGAGTTGAAGAAAATATGTTCGAAGACAAAATATACTGTGATAACCGTGAATTTTAGATTCTTGAATTATGTTAAAATTGTATGTGTATAACAATATTAATGAATAAAATGTGAAAAAGTTGTATTCCAATACTATTGTGAATAGTGTAAAAATATTCTGGTAATGTTAAAGTGTGTGAGTTCGGGGATGGAAAATCCTACCGGACATAATTAGGTGAGACGGCTCGAAATCAGAGCCGAAAACCCTAGAGAGTGCATTGAAATGTACTAAAACAATGGAAATTTACGGTAGAGAATTCGGATCAAACGGAAGCAAAATAAGACAAACCGACTGCACTGGAGGCGCTGAGAACTCGCCTACGCGATTTCGGTAAAGTTCCGTTCGGATCGGATAACAGTAAAAAATTGATCACGAATTAATTATAGAATTAATATGAATAGTTGATGACATCACTATGATGATGTCATAAAGCCAATTTATTTTCATCAAATTAGAAAGCATTTTGAAAGGTGTATGGCTAGGATTGTTTTGCTTTTTGATCAAGGGCCAAGATCATGCCAAAATGCACCTTGAAAAAAATTAAAAAAATTTTTGGGATTTTGTTGAAAGGCCATTCAGCCATGTGGAAGGGGAGAAAGAAAAATTTTATTTTGACCCCAAAACCTTTACTTTTTGATCCTTGAACAATTAAGAAATTGTTGGAAAAAAATTGCGAAAAGGCCTTTGGTTTTTGCTTATAAATAGGCATCAAAATTCAAGCAAAAAATTGAAAAAAAACAACTAAACTCTTGCTCATTTTTTTTCAGCAAAAACCGTGAGTTAACCCCCCCTTAAACCAAAAATTTTATTTTCAATTTCACATCATATCTAGCTTGAATTGCATTTCCAACATCAAGGCAACAACTAATCAAGGTAAGCTTCAAATTTGAAGCATTTTCCTTTATTTTTTTTTCATTGAAAACCGTGGGTTTGGAAGGTTGAAAAACAATGGAAAAAAATTGTTGATTTGTTGATTCTAGGATTGGTTTGATGTTGTGATATTCAAAGCATGAATTAGGATAGAAAAACAAGCAAAAATTTTGCATGTTTTCCTTGAAAATCTGTGGCTTCCATGGTGTGAAAATTTCATGAGTTTTGTTGTTTTAATTTAGTGTTAATATTCATTCAATTATATGTTAAGTTAAGCATGAAATGGACTTAAGAAACAAGAAAAGTTTGATGTAGAATTCTTGCTAAAACCGTGGGCATGAACATGATGAAATGGGAAAATTTTTAACGTTGATAAAAGTTGATAAAAACCCTAGGAAAGAAAGTGAAATTTTCTTTCTATTTATGCATAAAATCCATGGCTATAATTAGGGTTAGAATGCATGTTTTGTTAAGTTTTTGAATGTTGTTTTATACATTGGGAAGCATAAGGATAATATGTTGTGACGAAAACTAATTAGTCGTGAATACATAGTAAACCAAGGCTAGCTTGGAAAAAAAAATAATAATGTGTGTTGTGACTTGTGTTAATTTCTAAATGTTGAATCATATGGAAAGTTTTTATACAAAGTTTGGAAACTTTGTATAAAATAGGCCTCTGGTATAGTACGTGGCAGGTACAAAGGTTCTGAGGCGTACCTAATGCCGGGAAACCTTAAAATATAAGCGGAAATGCTACCGAAATTTCTAAAATCGGCTTAAGGGCATTTCGGGAAACGAGGGGTAAAAATATTGAACTCGGGAAGGAAACCGAGACCCCTCGGTGAATTATGATTAGAAATGGAAAACCAACCCAAAAGGAATAGTAAACCAACCCTAAATCACTAAAATGCCTAAAACAGGAAAAAATTTGATGTTAGGGGTATTTAGGGAAACGAGGGAAAATTTTAGGTCGGGATAGAAAACCCGAGCCTCTCGAGTACCGAGGGTCGGGGACGGGATAAATAATGTTTAATAAGTAGTGAAAGGGCCATTTGAGGCTCCGAAACGCTCGAAAAAATGAAAAAACGACCCTAGGTGACGGATGAATAGTAACTGAGGGCTGGGAAAAATGAAGTTGAGATTTTACAGCAATTTAAGCTGTAAAATGATACGAAAGCTTAGGAAATATTATTTTAAAATAATTAAACTTAGAAAACTTGGAAAAAATGATAAAATGAAGCAAATTATGATCTCGAGACCCGTTAGAGGCAAAATGGTCATTTTGACCAAAAATTCCAGAAAAGGTACGGAAAGAATCCTAAAAAAAACCTAGAATAACTTAGAAAAAATTCTAAGGCTCAAAATAAATATGATAGAGTTAAAAGTCTAAAAATTTTGAGGAACACGGGCGTGCAAAGGGATACACGGCCGTGTATAGGAAAAATTTTATAACCCGAGAGGTACACGGGCTGGAACACGGGCGTGTTGCAGACCGTATGCCACAAACAAAATTTAAATGTGTAGAATTGTTAAGTAAAATAAATATATATTTTAGATGATAATAAAACAGGGTATTAACAGACACTATTATGTCTGTAGGAACCCAAAATAAAGATAGAATTGCGAAGGAGTTCCGGAAGTGGACACTGGCACAGTATTGTTAAGTTCAAGCATTTTCGTGTCTACAACATGAAATACTGTGTGAACCTATTCTATACTAGCTACTCACTAGATATAAGTTCTTATGCACATTTAGGGATTAGTTAGTATAACATACTCCAAATAACGAGAATAAGTAAGACCTACGGGCAATGAGGGATAGTGACCTTGAGGTGATATATATGATCACTTGGTCAAAACTATAAATTGAAAGATGGTAATGAAACCATTAAGGCATACCACCGCTCCAACATAGTGGTGGAGGTTTGTCTAAATCCTACGAGGTTATCAGGGCTGTGGAGGACGATGTTCTAAGGTCGCTCCTTAGACCCTCCCAGTCAGCGTGCTAATAATCATCGGTACTGTCATAAATAGAGCTCTACACTAGAAATCTAATAGAAAACAAGCAATCACAAAATGGAACAAAAATCATAATTGAGCATAACCAAAATTACGCTCGGTTAGGATAGGTGAATAGTACACAGTTAGGGTAACTGGTGCTATTCATCTGTCAAAGGTCAACTATACTGTTCATGGTGAGTAGTACTATTCATGGAAGATTGAGTTTTTCTTGTCTTTGAATCTATATGATTCTTACTATGGATGTTTGAACTTACTGAGCCTGTTAGCTCATCGGTTTGTTCATGTTGCAGGTAAGAAACCTGTCCAGTAGATTTCTGGATGGCGGCAGGATGCGAACGTGTCGAGGGATAGGGAATTCACCGTGGACATGATCCTGCCATAAGTTTTCCGCTGAGCTTTTTGAGTAAAGAAAATATGTTTGCAGACAAAGCATACAATGTATATATAGATATTATATATGTTACCAAATATGTTGTACTTATTCTGACATGAAAAAAACCATTATTATATTTTATATCGCTTTCTTACTTGACAATCATAAGAAAAAAAAAGTATGTATTAAAGAAAAAAAATTTTAGGGCGAAATTTTAGGCCCTAGTGTTTAAAAAGAATTAGTAAAAGAGTTTAAAACTGACAACTCGGATTCAGCACACGAACGGTCTTGGTCGACCATATAGTCGATTCATGACAATGGCTAGTGGTTGGAATCTGGGGACATCACATATACAGTACATATGTATATTATATATGTTGTATAATATGTGGTACTTATTTAAGACATAGAAAAGCCAGTATTATAATTTACATCGCTTCCTTACTTGGTATTCGTAAGAAAAAGTATGTATTAAAGAAAAAAAAATTTATGGGTGAAATTTTAGGCCCGGGTATTTAAGAATTATGAGCGAAAGAGTTTAAAACTGACAACTCAGATTCGGCATACGAACTGTCTTGGTCGACCGTATAGACGATTCATGACGGTTGCGGGTGGTTGGAATCAGGGGACGTCACATGCAGTATCAAGAAAAGTGGTCCAGATGACCTCTTCTCGTCAAGAAACTGACAAAATCGGAGTTAGAATGCTCAGATTAGTCAGTTAAGCATGGAACAATGAATTATGAATAGTAATATGCAGTGTCAGGTTAATGGTCAAGACGACCTTAATTTGACATAAAACTGATATATTTAGACTCAGTACGCTCGAATTAGTCAATAGAGCGCAAAGCATGTTTTTTGAGGTGGGAACATACGGTACCCAAAAATTGGTCCAGACGACCTCAGATGGACATAAAACTGATAAATTTGAAATCAGCACATCCAAATTAGTCAGGATAGACTGTGTTTGAAATTTCGCAAGAAAAGTCTCGTTATGCACGTGCAGTGTCAACACAGTGTGGACATAACCACAGTATCATAAATAAATAGTAAACAGGCATAGAATGGGCTCATAGGCATTACAACCCAACAAGGAATAAATAGTATAAGAAACGGATCAAAGAAATCTAATTTTCGGCCAAGGTTTAGTACACTGTCGAAATATGGCCGAACACCGTCGGAGGAAATTAGACTGTGAAGAGAAAACAACATAGATGAATTTCCCAGCTTAAAAACCATGTGTGCAGTAGCTGGAAAATCAAAAAATGTAGTTGAAAAATTCCCTAAAAATAATGTAATAGACTTGTAAGCTTTTGGATTAAAAAATGCAAAAGTATGGGACAAACACATGCAACTTTTAGCTAGCATTTAAGGTAATTTTGGCCTCATTTTTCAACAGTAGCCCCTCGGTTTTGGAGAGCAGCTAGTAGCCCAGATTTGTCCCTTAAGTTAGCAAAAATTTGGCTTAATTAAGTGGGCTTAGGGTTGATTAATTTTACTTAGCTTTTGTTTATAAAAAGGCATGTATGGCCTTAGGTCTTGCTTTCTTCTTTTGCACACCCAAAAAGTCACCCAAAAACACACACTTTTCTCTCCCTTTTTCTCTGAAAATCTGACGGCCATCAGCTCCCAAACTCAGCCAAATTTCACCAAAATCCCTACCTAAAAAGTCAGCCACACTCAAGCTTGTGTTGGGGTCTTTCTCTTAAGCCATTTTAAGACCCTTTCAAGGTAAGTTGCTAGGACACTCTTTGTGGTTTTAGTCATTTTTTTTAGCTTGATAAGAAGAGGAGATTTTTATGTCTCCTTTCAAGCCCAAAGCCGACCCCTTTGACTTTGTGCCACATAGATTTTTGGTCACTTACCCTTGGTTCAGTTGTGCTTGGTTAAAAGTACACAAAGGTAAAAACCGAAAACCCCTTCTTTTGTAGTTTAGCTCTTTTTAAGTTTTGAGATAAAGGAAATTTATTGTGTATTTATGAACAATGGGTTCTAATAAGTTTATTTTGAGCCTTTAACATCTTATTTTTATGTTTATGTGATTGTGTGGTCGTGATTTAAGTTTTTGTGGATGGATGATTTTATGGACATTTTAGGGTTTGGCTAGAAACCAAACCTATCCCAACTTTTAGCCACAGTTTTTCAGATTTTTGTGCATGTTATAAACTGATTTTAAGAATTGGTAAAACATAAAAATTTTAGGAAATTTTGTTACGGTCGTTTCTGCCTCAAATAGCCTTTGGCTAAAAATGAAAACAAGATAGGTTTTTAGTGTAGTTTATAACTAGAGGTTAAAAACTAGGATTGACTCTTGGGAGCAAGGAACAGTCTCGGATTTTTACAAAAATGAGCAATATAGAATCCAAATCGGATCCCGAACTCAACACAAAAGTTTTAGATCTCGTCAAAACTTAAAGATGACTTGCATGGATTTTAAAAATTTGGCCGTTTAAGTCTCAAAACAAAGCCATTTTTCTAAAAGCATAAAACTGGCAATTTTCTAAAACAGGCACAATTTAAGCCACGGGTTTGGTAAGTTTAGGACCAGTTAGAGTTTGATCCAAGCTCTGAGATGAACACAGAAGTTGTTCATCTTGTCGAGGACTAAAAATATCATGTTCGTCAAGTTTGCTAATTCGATCGTTTCGGACAAGTTATAAATAGTTTTTGGAAAATGGTTCAAGAACCACCTTTGCACATGAACACCAAAATGTGTTCTTTTTAAACAAGAAAATGGTTTTTAAGAAAAATGCTCTCACCTTCCAATGAGGTGCAAAGGAAATTCCTTTCAAAATCCTAAGAAAAGGAATTTCCTAAAAACAAAGGGCGTTTTCGGTAATAAGTTTAAAATAAATTTATCAATCACGATTAGAAGTTAGATATCAAACTCTCAAAGGAGAGTAGTTTGGTACCGATACACACAACAGTATATTTATTAGTCACTAACGACTATAGTGACCTAAGAACGGAATTTAATGGAGATGTGTTATGATTACAGGAAGAGACCTATAAATTGATAAGGACGTGAGTACAAACTGTCTGCTGACAGGTAAATACAACTCTGCCTACAGCATAAACAAAAATGAGTTTAGAGTGCTATTTTTTTTACTATGTTAAGTATGCAAATCATGTATGGTTGTTGCATAGCAAGATAGAAGTCCTTATATTTTCATAATCATGTAGATTGATGATAGTATAAGTTAGATGCCATACATCTCTATTGCGTAAGATTAGTGGATAGCCTAGTAGAGCATATGGCATGATCAGACACAGAATTGGCTAAATAGAATAAACATGTCAGTATAACGGGCCAAGGCCCATAAAATGTATCCATAACAGGCCAAGGCCCATGGTCACGGTGAATCCGATGATCCGCGTATAGTCGTACTGACACCAGGGCCCTTCAGATAAGGAAAGATAATGAATAATGAAGCATAAAATGAGCATAATTGGTTCATGCATTGTTCAGGGTATGCCCTAGCCATAGTTACATTATGCTTCCAGTTATAGTGTAGTTATGCATTCAGTAATGTTTCAGTTATGTATTCTGTTATATGAGATGTTTCAGTTATGCATTCAGTTATGTGAAAAGTTTTAGTGCATAGTACATGTTGTGTATACACGACCTGCTTATATGTTTTAAGTATGGTTTATGTTTTAAACACATTTTACGGGTAGAACGTTGTACTTGCAGAGCGTAAAGCTCATAATGTTTGTTCATACTGTAGGTATGTAATGACCGCCATTTTCATGACATCTACTTACCATGTAATAAGTCATTAAGGAATAAAATGGACATAATTTAATGTTTTTTAGTACAATTTAAGTAACACGGTCAGGTACACAGCTGTGTAAGTGACCGTGTGCCATTCGGACTGTGTATCTATTAATAGCCGTGTGAGTGTACATAGTCGTGTAAGTGTAACACGGTCAAGTACACGATCGTGTAAGAGGCTGTGTACCGCTCAGATAGATGAATGTATTTCAAAGACATGGCCGTGTTGAGTAGTCTCAACTAGTACATGCCCGTGTCTGAAATGTACATGCCCGTGTTGCGTTGCACACGCACGTGTAAGAGTCCGTGTAAAAGGCTGTGTAATGAGTCGAGAGCCACTGTAATGACTCTCATGAATTATGAAACTTAATTACTATGTAATGATGTAATTAAGTTAATAAGCATAGTGTGCTTTTCAGTTGAATGAATTAAACAGGAATAGTAACGTTTAATTACTATTCATGCAGTGAAAGGGGTAATCGACAGTGAAATTGGTCCACCCTATTATGTGAGTATGCGTTGAGACACGCAATATCAAGAAACCGGTCTAGACGACCATTTCATGATACAAAACCGATGAGCTAGTCAACAGTACGCTCAGACTGGTCATCTGAGCGCAGCAGTGATAATTGCCCTAATAGATGTACAGTATCGAGAAAAGCGGTCTAGATGACCTCTTTTCGCCCATAGACTGACAAAATCAAAGTCAGAACGCTCAGATTAGTCAGTCAGATAGTGAAAAATGAACAGTGAATAGTGATTAGTGAATAGTGAGAAACGCAGTGTCAGGTTAGTGGTCAAGACGGCCTTAATCTGGCATAAAATTGACATATTAATAGTCAGCAGGCTCAATCTGGTCAATTGAGCATAAAATGTAGATTTTGTTTAAGAGGTACGCAGTATCGGGATGAGCGTCAAGACGACCTTTTCTCGTCCCGAAACTGATATATTTAGACTCAGGACGCCCAAATTAGTCAATCGGGCACCTGACATGTTTTTCAAGACAGGGTCATACAGATCCCGAAAACTGGTCTAGAAGACCTCAGATGGACCTAAAACTGATAAATTTGAAATCTGCACGTCCAAATTAGTCAAGAGAGACTGTGTTCAAATTTTCACGCGAAAACGCCTCGTTATGCGTGCACAGTGTCAACACAGTGTAGGCCTAACCACAGTATCAAGAAATTGGTCAAGATGACCTTTTCTTGATATAAAATTGATATATTTGGAATCAGAATGCTCAAATTAGTCATTTGAGCACAAAAAGTAATTTTTGACCGGGAACCATGCAGTATCGGGAAACTGGTCGAGACGACCTCGGATGAAGATAAAACTGATATATTTGGGTTCAGCACGCCCAAATTAGTCAGTATAGCCTATCTTAAAATTTTTCAAAAAAATTAGTATAAAAGGACGAAATTTTTGGGACTATTGAAAAATAGCCCCCATAATTTTTCCAAATCCCATTTCCTCCCCCAACACCACACGAGGATGAACAGTAACCATCAGTCGAATCCGACCTCCGTTTTCGACACCGCTGGCACCATTGGAAAGCTCTCGACGAGCTGATTCCAACGGTGGGCCGAGTCGACCGAACCGACGCCGGAGCACGCCGCACGCGCCGCCCAAAACCGCTGGTGGCTGAATTTTTTCAAACCGCCGTATCTCCGCCGTCCGACGTCTAAATGCCACGATTCCGGTCCCAATGGATTCGTGGTGAAGAGTAGAACAAAACCCAGGCTTCATTTCATATCAACAGCAGCCGGATCGTGCCACCCAAGGTTCGCCGTCACCGTCACCGTCGAATCTCGCTATTCCGGCAGAGTTGAGTTGCAAGGTCGATGTCAAAATGCTCAGAACAACACGTAGATCAAAAGCCCCAAATCAATTTTGGGCAACAACGCCAGAAAATGAAGATCCAACACCGCCGCCATCGCCGACTTTTCGAGGGCCGATTTCCGGTGATAGGAGCTTCGAATGGTGAAATTGACACCACCAATGGGTTCCTCTCGTCGAGCTCTTCAAGATGGTGGTCGCCACTCCCATCGCCGCTGTGGTCAACACCGGTCAACGGCGACCCGGAGACCGAAAATTGAAGAATGGCCCGTTGGCCTATTTTCAACTTTCTGAACACGTCTGCGGTATCGGATTTGCAAACCGGAGTTTCAAAAGTGAAGAACGATGATTCAAAGATTGTGCGATCGAGATCGAACGGTTCACCCGACCGCTGAAGAGAATGATTTTGGTAGTGGTTTTGATCCCTTGATTCCTCAATTTATTATCAGAAATAATTATGTATTAATTATGGTTTACTGACTTGAGGAATTGTAAGAAAAATGGATGAAATGTCGAAAAAGAGAATGTGAGAAAATGTGAATATTTTTACGTAAAAAGCGGAGCTTTTACGTAAAAATTAGGCCTCTGGTTTAGTACGTGGCAGGTTAGAATAGGTTAGATGGTTTTAAGGCGTTTCCTAAACGCCGGAAACCCAAAAATTAAGCGGAAATGCTGCCGAAATTTCTAAAACGGCACAAAGGGGTATTTTAGGAAACGATGGGTGAATATGTGATCGAGATGGAAACCCGAGCCCCCTTGATGACCTAGGTCCAGGAAAGAAGGGCGGACGTTTACAGGATTAGTGAACCGCCCAATTAGAAATCTCGAAATGTAAGAAAACGACCCCTAGATCAGAATAGTGCCACCCGAGGGACGGGTGTGATCTAAGTATAAAATTTGGGGCGATTACATCGGTAACGGTAACCTGACAGGCTAAATTGTCATACGGGAGGTATTCAGTCAGTTGACTGGTCGGTTAGCCAGTCAAGGACCAAGTCGGAATGGGATAGTGAGAGACAGTGATTAATTTGTCAAGTAGACAAATTAATCAAGCACGATTAAACATTAGATATCAAATTTCCCAAAGTAGAGCAGTTGGGTATCGATAGGCATCGGTACCACACAACGATAAGTTTATTAGTTCCTAATGATAGAGTGACCTAAGAGTGATGTTAATTAATTTATTGGGTAAATAAATTAATTAACAATGATTAGAAAATCAAATTCTTAAGAAGAGGGCAATTAGTACCGACAAGGATCGGTATCACTAACGATAGAGTTTTTATTAGTCACTAATGACCACAGTGACCTAAGAGTAAATGTTAACGAAATGTATTATGATTACAGAGAGGTACCTGTATTGTGACGAAGGCGAGAGTATAAACTGTCTGATGACAGGTAAGTACAACTCCGCCTGCAGCATGCATAAAATGATGTTAAAATGATGCTTTTCCAGTATTTTAAGTATGTATCTTGCACACGATGCTGCACAGCATACATAAGAGCATATAGTTTCACAATCGAGTAGATTGATGAAAGAACAAGATAGAAGCCATAGATCCCTACCGCGTAGGATTAGGGACAGCTTAGAGAAGCATATGGCTAGAACAGTTAAACAAGATGGAAACAATTAGGTGTGTCGTACCGGCTCCTTCAGTTGAAGGGGTTTCCAGTTAAAGAAAGTTAAGGCCAAAAGTTGAGCATCAGTTGATGGCTCTTCGGCATTAGTTGACCTCGGGCGTTACCGTTGGTCTGCGCGCACACGGTACTGACACATGGGCCCTAAATAGACAAGAAAAGAAAAGAGAAGTTTGAAGCATAAATGAACATAACCGGACCATGCATTAGTTATAGTTCGCTATGCTTTCTTTTTCAGTAGAGTGCATACAGTACACGATGCTTCTGTCATGCATAAAGTATGTGAAGTTTTATATTCACTGTTATGACATGTTATGTGATGAGCTGATATGTGATATGCTTATATGGTATGTGATTTATTAAGTGATATATGTCATGCCTATGATTTTACGTATGTGCTATGTTTTAAACATGTTTTGCGGTTAACATGTTGTACTTACTGGGCGTAAAGCTCACGGAGTGTGTTCATGCTGTAGGTAAGCATCCTATAGCGTAAACATCAAGGGACGATGATGGTGGCGGAGGTGGATGTGAGGATAAGGTTATGGATACACCGCGAGTATTCTTCCGCACAGTATGAGTAAATAATATTTTGAATGGTGACAGTTAAATAGTATTTTGAATATTAAAGGTTAAACAGTATTTTGGAACAGTAAACAGTATATGTATGAGTAGTATATTTAAATAGTATCTGGTGAATAGTAATCAGATAAACAAGTATATAATTGTGTATGTATAATTGAAATCCTTATGTTTTTCAAATTCTGCATTTTAATAGTATGCGTACGTGAATAGTAAATACGTACGCGTATAAAAAAAAAATTTCCCTCTAAATTTATGGTATTAAATTCAGCAAGTTTAAGTATCGGTTTTAAAGAAGAAGTATAAGTAAAAGCTAAAGAAGCAAGTAATAGAGTTTACAGTGATGGTCCAGGCCGCTGAGGGCACGGGGCGTCACAAGGTAAGTGACCTATGGCCTAGACTCTGATGGATAGTAATGGCAGCAGAGGCAGATGTGAGGGTGAGGTTATGGAGACCACTACCAGCAGTGTTAATTTTTGCTCAGTATTTAACAGTTGTTTTAATTTTGAGAACCGACTTATATTAAGTAGTAATCAGTTTAGTAAATTCATGAGTATGTATGTATGTTTGAACCTTAGTTGTATTTAAACTTTTAGGTATTTGTAAAGTATACATATGTATGTACTTGAATAGTAAAACGTACGTATTCAAAAAAATCCCTAAAATTGTGACGCTCACTACCTCGACCACCCGAAACCGTCACGATCCAACTCCGTTGTCGATCGAGACAGCCCGTGCACCTCGTCAGGTCGTCACTAAAACTCTCTTTTACTTGAATCTCCCATTTTACAGGGCCTAAAATTTTCGCCCATATTTTTTTTCTTTTCAAAATACTTTTCTTGCACAAAAGCATTATATGAAAGGCATATAAAATTTAGAACTATACGTAGTTGACTTTTTACAATACAACATAATTTACAAAAATACACTATCTGTATTTTGTTTTTCAAAAATACATTTTCTTCAATTCACTCTTTTGATGCTCAGCAGAAGACTGGTAGCAGGCCCATAATCCACAGTGGGTTCCCTATCCCATTGACACCGCGTATCCTGCCACCATCCAAGTAATCTACTAGACAAGTTTCTTACTAACAACATGAACAAACCAGTGAGCTAACAGGTTCAATAAGTTCAAACATACATACTATGAATCACATAGATTCAAAAACATCAACAATAAAATTTCCTAAAAATAGTACTATTCACACATGAACAGTAACTTGACTTTAGACTGATGAATAGTACCTTTGACTATAACCAATTACTATTCATATCACCCTAACCGAGTCCACTATACTTAACGTTAGTGTCAGTTATGCTCAATTATGCTCAATTATGGCTTTCATCACTTTTTGGTCATTATCTTTGATTATGTTCTGGATTCGAGCTCATTTTGACCTTGTACCGTTTTCATATACACACTAACTATGAAGGGCCTTGGGGGCAACCCAGAGGCTAATCTTCCTCAGTCCATCATCGCTTGAAGCGGTTCTTGTGTCCCCGAATAACCTGTAAACCTCCACCTTATTATTGGAGGCTGGTACGCCAAACATGGTTTCATTACCGTCTTTCAATTACAGTTCCGACTGGGTGGCATTAATCATCACCTTAAAGTTAGGAACCTTTGTTGCCTGTAGGTCTTACACATTCTTTCTTTTAAGAGTGTGTATTAATTTTAATCACACTTCTTCCATAGTGTACCCACAATACACATCTCACTTTATTACTTTTCTGGGTGTGTTAGTCTATCTACACCCTAGTACCCGTAGGACTTAACAGTTAATCTACAATTCGTACATAATTAAATATCACAGTATTTTATGTTGCAGACATGAAAATGCTTGAACTTACCACAACTATGATAATGTCCACCTTCGGAAATCCTTTGTAGTTTTGTTACCTTCTCTAGTTTGGGTCCCTACAGACAGAGTATTGTCTGTTAATACCCATCATCATTTATCACATTAGATATATTCATTTTTTGATTAACTTTACAACATATTTTATTTGTTTATGTGGTATATGGCTTGCAACACGCCTGTGTCCAAGCCCGTGTACCTCTTGAGTTTACACTACACGGCCGTGTTTCAATGTACACGCTTGTGTACTTATAATTTTTTTGATTTTTAACTTTAAAATCTTAATTATGGCATCTAGAATCTTATTTAGAGCATTTTAGATCCCTAATGGTCCTTTCCGAGCCAATTGGAAATTTTTGGTCAAAATGACCATTTTACCCCTCACGAGTCTTGGGACCGTAACAATTCCGTTCTTTTAACTTTCCAGCATTTTCTAAGCCCAAATATCATAAAATAATATTTGTTAGGCTTCGATATATTTTTACAACATTATTTGCTGCAAAATTAGTAACTATTCCTCACCCGACTCTTGGGTACTATTCATCCATCAACTAGGGTTGTTCCTCATTTTCTAGTGTTTTGAAGTCTCAAATGGGTATTTCACCACTCCTGAAATGTTTCTCATCCCATTCCCGAGCCTTGGTTCTCGAGGGGCTCGGGTTTTCTATCCCGTCCATAAATTTTCCCTCATTTCTTAAAATACCCCTAACGTCAATTTTTTTCGTTATCGGCATTTTAGGCATCGAATAGTCGTTTTACTATTCCTTTTTGGGTTTTATTTCCATCACCGGTTCTAACATACCTAGGGGTCTTGTTTTTATTTTCGAGCCTATATTTTTACCCCTCATTTTCCAAAATGCCCTTATGCCGTTTTAAAAATTTCGGTAGCATTTTCGCTTATATTTTTAGGTTTTCCTAGCGTTAGCTACGTCTCAGAACCTTAGTACTTGCCACGTACTATACCAGAGGCCTATTTTAGGCAAAGTTACTAAACTTTACATGAAAATTTTCACGTTATCCATCATTCAATTTACAACACAAAATTCATCAATTTTACTCAATTATGGCCACGGTTTTCATGGTAATCAACACCAAGAAATTTTCATCACAATGCTCATTTATCACCATTCATTCTTAGGGTTTCTAATGCACAATTCATCATCAAAAACCTAAGAAATTTTCATTCCAACCTACCCATTACATGCCACGGTTTTCATGCTAAAAACCATAGGAAAATTTTTCCTCATTCCTCGGGTTCTTATTACACATTTCCTCAACATTTTTCATCACAAGATTTTCCCATTTCTTCCCACATAAGCCACGGTTTTCAATAGGAAACATGCATTAATATTGCTCGTTTCTATTTTCTAACACATGCTTTGATCAACACATCACCAAACCAATATAAACACTTAAACGAAACATCAAATTTCCAACATTTTTACACATTAATAAGCCACGGTTTTTCTTGAAGAAAATCACTAAGAAATGCTTCAAAATGTGGCTCACCTTATCAATTTGATCCCTTGCAACTTGGACTAGGATTGAAATCTAGTTTGGTGAGGAAATTTGTCAAAATTTTGGCTTAAAAGGTGAAGGAAGCTCACGGCCAAGAATGGGCAGAATTGGATTGCATTTTTTGATTTTTCTAAGTGATTTTTCACACCTATTTATAAGCAAAAGTGTGGAAGACCTTTTAGCAAAATTTCCCAACAATTTGTTAAATTTTTAGGGACTTTTTAGCAAACTTTTTGGGGTCAAAATAAAAATTTTTGGCTGATTTTTTTCTCCTTTGGCCGACTCCCATTTTAGCCATTTTCCTAAATTTTTTTTCAAGCCATTTTGGCTTAATCTTGGCCATTGATCTAAGATTCCTTTAATCCTAGCCGTTATTGCTACCTAACTTCTTTAATTAGCTTTAAATTTCCATTTATTACATCACATTTATGATGTCACATGTGACATCATCTAATTAATTCATATATTAATTCGTGGTCAACATTTGATCAAAAGTCAAACGGAATGGAAATTTACCAAAATCGCATAGGTAGGTTTTTGACACCATCGGTGTGATCGGTCTGCCTTATTTTGCTTCCGTTTGACCAGAATTCATTATCATAATTTTTTGTCTTTTAGTACACTTCGGTGTACTCTTCAGGGTTTTTGGCTCCATTTTCATGCCGTCTTACCTGATTCTATTTGGGAAGATTTTCCATATCTGAACTTACACTCTTTAACACTGTTAGAACATTTTCATTGTATTCTCAACAGTATTAAAACACAAATTTTTCACATTTTATACATCAAAATTGTTATATACATACAATTTTAATTCTCTCCGAGAATCTGAAAATTCTCGGTTATCACATTCACCCTTCCTTATAAAATTTTCATCCTTAAAAATTTAGAACAAGTGGGGGTACAATTTTCTAATTTCATCCTCACATTCCCATGTAGCCTCTTCGACGTTGTGATTTTTCCACAACACTTTGACTAATGAGATCGTCTTGTTCGTTAAGACTCTTTCTTCTCATGCCAAAATTTGTATAGGCCTCTCTTCATACGTTAGATCTTCCTAGATCTGGATCAGTTCATGTTTCAGTACATGGGACAAATCCGATATGTATTTCTGCAACATGGACACGTGGAATACATTATGCACTACCGACATCTCTGGAAGTAATGCCAACTTGTAGGTAACCTTCTCAATGCGTTCGATAATTTCAAATGGTCCAATATATCTTGGACTTAATTTCCCTTTCTTACCGAAATATATTATCCCTTTCATCGGTAAAACACTTAAAAATATGAAATCCCCTTTGTTAAACTCTAGGGATCTTCGTCATTATCCGTATAGCTCTTTTGTCGGCTCTGCGCAATCTTCATTCATTGCTATATCTTTGCAACTACATCAATTGTTTCTTGCACAAAATCCGTCTTATGTAGTTGCTTTTCTTGTAGATCATATCAGTGGATAGGTGATCTACACTTCCTTCCGTATAAAGCTTCATAGTGTGCCATTCCTATAGAAGCTTGGTAGCTATTATTATATGAAAATTGTACCAATGGAAGTTTTTAATTCCAGCTTCCTGGGAAATCTATTGTACACGCGTGAAGGATATCTTTGTTAGAAAATGCCCTAAGCATTAGAGGCATTTTGATGTATTTATTTTGAACTGGATAATAAAATTATATATATATAGAGGTTATTCATTACATTGCTGTGTGTCCTCATTTTATTTACATGTTAAAGAAAATGTAAACAAATATGGCTCCCTGACTGCTTGTGTTAAAACTGTTAAAACGTTGCATGTAATGGACTTTTGTATGTGAGAAGACAATGTTCTAAAGTAAGTGGTCTAAGCTAAGGTCTGTAGTCTATGGGGTTAGACTGAGCATCTAACTCATGTTAAGACTATTATATTGTCTAAAGCCATGGTGGGGACGGTTTGTCTTAACTGTCTAGAGCATAGACTCTCAAGTGGAGTCATAGATATGTTGTTTAGCGGTGACATATTAGACTGGACTAAAGCGTGATTGATCTATGAAGTTCGCTATGAGTGGATCAATCTGCTTTTGACATTCATTGTGCAGTAACCTTAATCCTGAGTGAATGTACAGCTTCATGTATATGACTTGTGTACTTTGATGTTCCAATAGCTAAAGCGTCTTAGAGGTAGTAAGCTTATAGACCGGTTCGTTGGGTGCATGACTTGTACACGATGAAGGGTTCATTTATGGATATCAGAATCATAGCTCTAATAAAAAGTTAAGGGTATCCTGCTAAAGGCATTATACTAGATGTGAAAATGGACAAGGCCTTGGGTCGTCTGCTGGGTGGATGACTTCTTATTCACATATGGTGAATAATCATTTTCTTATTCGGTAGTATAACGAAACTATAAGATAGCCTGATCAGTAGGATTAAATGGACTTTGACCTAAGGCTAACCATAGATATCATATGAGGGTTCTGTATACATGACAAGGTCATTAGATGATAGCTTGTCACAGGCTTACGTAATACGGTATATAATTGGGAGTTTAATTTCAGGTTTATAGTGGTGTGACTCTGAAATTAGTGATCATATGATTGAGTTGTTTTGTAAAGAATGATGATCATATGGATTTATGGGAGCCCGATTATATATATCCAATTGGTCCCTCTACTAGCTCCATATAATTCCTAAACGATTGGCAAATTGATTTGTGTATGCTATTGGCTGGTTGATTATGCATGGATGGTGTTGACATAGGATTAGTATGGTGGACAAGATTCTTTCCAGTTGGATTCAGATTTTGTTTTGGATAATAGAGTACACAATTATTCGAACTCCAAATGAAGTTGCCATGATTTTATTTGAGAATGGATTGGAGTTGTAGAAAATTATCCATGAGAATAAGAATTTGAAATACAACTGTTTGTGGATTTTGAAATTTGAATTTTGAAATTTGAATTTTGAATTTTGAAATTTGTATTTTGAATTTTGAAATTTGTATTTTGAATTTTGAAATTTGAATTTGAAATTTGAATTTGAAATTTAAATTTGAAATTCGAATTTGAAATTAGAATTTGAAATTTAAATTTGAAATTTGAAATTTGAATTTGAATTTTGAATTTTGAAATTTGAAATTCAAATTTTGAATCACAGTCCAAGTAGGATTCGAATTTTTTGTGGTAAATCCACACGGATGAAATTCGAATTTGAGTTGGATATGGAGAGGAAAATCTTTTTTGAATCCTACTTGAATTTTGAATCTAAATCCTAACTAACTTGGTCGAATTTTGTTGAGGAAAATCCTCCAAGATTTTTCGGTTTTTTATGGATAAGATTCAGGGAAAAAATTCAAGTTTCAAACCCAGTTAAATTTGGATTCTCTCCTCCCTATTTGTGGCCAAAAATTATTGAGTAAATCTTAAAGGGATTTTCAGTTTTAATTGGATAAGTATGAGATAAAATTCAAGCTAGAAAATCCTACTTGGATTTTGATTCTCCTCACACTTTATTGACCGAATCTAGTCATGTTTTTGGCACAAAGGGGAATTGATTTTTATGAGGGAATGAGGAGATAAAATTGTAGTTAAAATCCTATTTGAATTTTGAACACAAAATCTTGAATGTGGCTGAAATATTTTGTTGGATTTGGCCTTGTTAATTTCAGATTTTGGGAGTGGATAAGGGAGAAAATCTTCTCTTAATCTAATTCAAATTCAGAGGATCACCTCATGCAAGTCTATAAACAGAGGTCCTACCACTCCAGTTCTCTCAAGCCACAGACTCTCAGGTGAGTAGGCTTATGTTGCACAACTCACCGTGACAATAAGTTCTTTAGAGATCTGGGTGGTCGAAAGAAGACTAGCAGTGCTAGCATATCGATCGAAGTTCAGAGTGCCCACACAGTTAGCCTTTCGAGAATTGAAGAATAGTGGAGAAGGCTAGTTGGTTGAAGCCCTCCGGTCATATTCCTCTTGCAAGATTGGCATCCTTGAGGTATGAATTTAAATTGTTGTTGGTTTATTGTATATGGCATCATGAGATTTTTTTACAATCTTGAAAAATTTTTATTGTTCTGCTGCACCACTCTGATATGTTTTTACCGATTTATTTCCTATAATTAGTATCAGAGCCATCTCATGACTATGCCATGTACATAAATTAGATAATTAATTAGTTTTTTTTATTTATGTATGGATTTAATATTTAGAGAGTTGCATTCTAGGATTCCTTTATGTTGTTATCATGGATTATGTATGTAGTATGTGGTTGTTTTAATTTTTTAAATTATTATAAGCATGCTTGTTTTTGTCGGTTATGGTTCCTTAGAATTTAGAAAATTGTATCTAAGAATTTTTTATGTAACCATGGGAGCTGTTTATTATTACTGCAATTTTCCCATGGATTTTAATTTTTTGTCTCTTAGAATTATTATGGTTAGAATTTTTATACACCGGAAACGGTTTAGGAAATTTTATGTAATTATTCTTATAGGAGATTGAAGTTTGAAGATCATAATTTATTTTTCCCAAAAGTTAAATTTAATTTAAAGGCTGAAATTTTGATTGTGTGGAAAATTTCAATTTAATTAGGATTCAAATTAATTTTTGGAGATCCTAATAGGTAAATTGGAATATGACACGAAAATCAAGGAACGACCCCTCGTGATGAACCACCAGCTGTGGTGGGGCTGCCGCCCTTGGCCTTGGGCAGGATGGGGCTATGGCAGCCCCTGCCCACGGCTACACCACCTATGGCCGCAGGCTCTGCCTGCAGCCGAGGGTGGCCGTGGCCCCCCCAAGGGCTGGCCGCAGCCTGTGGCGCCTGCAGCCTGCCAGCTGCTGCGCCCAGCATAGGTGTGTAGCCTGGGGCTGCACATGGTGTGGTTGTGGGCTGCCAGCCCCTCAGGGGTTGGGGGCTGCCCACGGCAACTGTAGGCCTCCGGGGCGGTGGGGGCAACGGTTCAAAAGTCAAAAATTTTGATTTTTAAATTTGTGGTTTAATTTAAATTTTAAATGATTCTTGGGATGAGAAATAAATGGAGAGGCTACATAAAGACGGATACAAGAAGATAAAACAAAATTCAAGACCCAAAGAATGCTTTTGATTGAATTTTGTAATCTTTATTTTCTTTGTTCTACGATGGAACCATGGCTTGGTTATTCTGTCAATTATTTTTTCTGTGATATGTCATGGATGTATAAATATGCATTGATGGATGTTTTATATGCATATTTGATAACATGTCATATAGGATAGGTGAGTGCCGCTCGTACTATATTGATCATACATATTTGTCAAAACTTGCATGTTTTTCAAAATATTGAGTGGGAGAGGGTTTCAAACAAAACCCACAGCCTCCATTATTGATCCATACGTGAAAGCATGGTAACGCCTTATGTCAGTTCTGCCCTGACCACACCCCTCGGTAGGTGTTTACCGCTGCGGTATACTAGGTTGAATCTCCTATGTGGAAAATGTGTTCGGGTACGATCCTATTCATGACCACCCCTCAGTGGCTTGGTAGGACGTGGATCAGGCTACGTAAACAATGGTTATACACTCAAGACTCGTTTAGTTATTAACCTTCCCTAGAAGCTCTGTTAACTAAACTGGTGGCCAAAATAAGCTATTATTAATATATGTCTTAACCTTGAAGGATTTAAGGCAACATATATTAATTAGACGGGGTCCATGTTCTGGCTATTTGTTTTCTGACCACCCCTCGGTGGCTTGGGATAATAGGTGCTGAGAATTACTATTGCAATGCTACATATTTTTTCAAGTTTCATGTAAAAACATACTTGTATGTTTTATTTGCTAAATTATCTTTATATTTGCTTGAGCTTTGTAATGATATCTAGTATAATTTTATTTCAGTTCAAAATGTCACCGACACCCCTCATTTCAATACTTACTGAGAATAAGCTGAATGGCGATAATTATAAAGACTGGAAAAGAAATCTACTAATAGTTCTCAGCTGCGAGAGACACAAGTTCGTGCTGGACGAACCATGCCCACCTAGACCCAAACCTGACACACCGCTTGAGGAAGTATCGGTTGGCTATACTCGTTGGAGAGAATCCAATGAGATAGCTTGGTGCTACATACTTGCTAGCATGACGATTGCTTTACAAAAGCAGCATGAGACTTATCAAGTTGCTAGGGACAGTCCGCTAGCAACCAGCATTATGAAATCTAAGCAGAAGGCAGGTACTCGGATAAAGGACCATATGATCACTCTAATGGGATTCTTTGCTGAGGCTGCTAAAAACGGTGCTGAATTGGACTACAACACCCAGATCGAGATGGTGTTCAAAACTCTGTCTTAAGATTTTGTGGGGTTTAAGGCCGCATACAATCTGGCGACAAGGGAGTTAGGACTAACCGAGCTCATGAAGTAACTCCAAGCTTATGAGCGGATGATCAAGGATGGGGATGCGGTCTAACCCACAGGAGAGGCCAATTTCGCATAATCTTCCAAATCCTCACGGAAGAGGAAAAGGCCAAATCAGAAGCAAGCGGCTTCCAGTTCTTCCAATCCTCCTGTTTCGTATGGGCAGAAGAAAAAGAACAACAAGAAGCCCAGGGACCCTAAAAAGTCTAAGTGCTTCTATTGTGGGAAGGTAGGTCACTTTAAGAGGGCTTGCCAGGAATTCCTAGCTGCCAAAAGCAATGAAGGTAATGAACTTCACTATTTGGAAGCGTGTTTGGTGGAAGAATCGAAAGACACTTGGGTCATTGATTCGGGTGCCACTAATCATGTTTGTGTTTCTATGCAGGGGTTCATGGAAACGAGAAGTCTACATGATAGGAGCCTCTCATTACGGACTGGAGACGGTAGCTTGGTGGTGGCTGAGGCAGTGGGAGATATTTACCTTTACTTTGATCAATTTAGGTTTATTTTATTGAAAGACTGTTTTTATGTTCCTAATTTTAGGAGGAATCTTATATCGGTAGCTTATTTAATAAAGGATTCTTATTCAGTTTCTTTTAGTAAAAGAGTTGATATTTGTAGAAATAAGTCTTTTATCTGTTCTGGATGGATGGATGGAAACCTATGTCTGATCAAACCAAAGATGTACTCACTGCTTGACATCGAATTAATAGATAACTCTAAAACGTTGAAAGTTTCTCACTCTAAGAAGGCGTATCTTTGGCATTTAAGACTTGGTCATATTAATCAGGATAGGATTCAAAGATTGGTGAAAGACGATCCTCTAGAATCTCTGGAGGAGGTACATCTTCCTCAATGTGAGTCTTGTCTAGAGAGAAAGATGACTAAGAGGTCTTTTGGAGCTAAGGGTACTAGGGCACAAGAGCTCTTAGAAATTGTGCACACTGACGTATGTGGCCCCATGAACGTCACAGTATGAGGAGGGTTCAAGTATTATGTTTCCTTTATAGACGATTACTCAAGGTACGGATATGTATATCTGATGCACCGCGAGAGCAAAACCTTTGACAAGTTCAAAGAGTATCATGCGGAAGTGGAAAAGCAATTGGATAAATCCATAAAGACACTTCGATCTGATCGAGGTGGTGAATACCTCTCCGATGAATTTGTGTGACATCTTGTAGAGAATAGGATATTATCCCAATTGACTACACCTGGTACTCCACAACAGAATGGTGTAGCCGAAATGAGAAACAGAATCTTATTGGATATGGTTGTGGGAAAATAAATCGGTAAAAACGTATCAGAGTGGCGCAGCGGAACAATAAAAATTTTAAGATCGTTAAATATCTCATGATGCCATATACAATAAATCAACAACAATTAAAACTCATACCTCAAGGACGCCAATGAACAGGAGGAGAATGACCGGAGGCTTCAACCAACTAGCCTTCTCTACTATTCTCCAATTCCCGAATGGCTGAGTGTGTGGGCACTCTGAACCTCGATCGGTATGCTAGCACTGCTAGTCTTCTTCCGACCACCCAGATCTCTAAAGAACTTTATTGTCACGATGAGCTGTGCAACAATAAGCCTGCTCACCTGAGAGTCTGTGGTCTTAGAGAACTGGAGTGGCAGGACCTCTATTTATAGACCTGCATGAGGTGAATCTCTGAATTTGAATTGGACTAGGAAAAGATATTTTCCCTTATCCAAACCCAAAAAATCCGAATTTTCCAAGGGAGAATCTCCACAATTAAATTCGGTTTTTTCTAGATAAATCCAATCCAAATCTTAACAAGATTTTAGCTAGAATTTTATCTCCCTTTTCCAACCAAAAAATCCGAAATTCACAAGGAGAAAATCCTCCAAATTTTCGGCCACTTTTAGGATAAGGGAGAATCAAAATTCCACTAGGATTTCTCAAGCAAAATCTCATCTTAACCTTATCCAAAAATAACCGAATTTCCTAGGATTAGGGATCCAAAATTTCGGCCACTTTTGGGAGGAGAGAGAAACCAAATTCAACTAGGATTGAAGCTTGAATATTCCCTTGAATCTTATCCACAAAATCCGAAATCTTTCATGAGGATTATCCTCAAAATTTCGTCCCTTATTTGTTGGGATTTGGATTCAAAATTCAAGTAGGATTCTAACAAGATTATCCTCTCCAAATCCAACTCAAATTCGAATTTCAAACCTTGTGGATTTTCCACAACAAATTCGAATCCTACTTGGACTGTGATTCAAAATTTGAATTTCAAATTTCAAATTCAAATTTCAAATTCAAATTTCAAATTTCAAATTTCAAATTTCAAATTTAAATTTCAAATTCAAATTTCAAATTCGAATTTCAAATTCAAATTTCAAATTCAAATTTCAAATTCAAAATTCAAATTTCAAATTTCAAAATTCAAATTTCAAATTTCAAAATTCAAATTTCAAATTCCACAAAACGGTTGTGTTTCATATTCTTGTTCTCATGGATAATTTTCTACAACTCCAATCCAATCTCAAATAAAATCATGGCAACTTTATTTGGAGTTCGAATAATTGTGTACTCTATTATCCAAAACAAAATCTGAATCCAACCGGAGAGAATCTTGTCTACCATCCTAATCCTGTGTCATCACCATCCATGCATAATAAACTAGCCAATAGCATACACAAATCAATTTGCCAAACGTTAAGGAATTATGTGGAGCTAGTAGAGGGACTGATTGGACATATATAATCGGGCTCCCGTGATTCCATATGATCATCATTCTGTACCGAACAACTCAATCATATGATCACTAATTTCAGAGTCACACCACTATAAACCTGAAACTGAACTCCCAATTATATACCGTATTACGTAAGCCTGTGACGAGCTACCATCCAATGACCTTGTCATATATGCAAAACCCTCATATGATATCCATGATCAGCCTTAGGTCAAAGTCCGTTTAATCCTACTGATCAGGCTATCTTAAAGTTCCATTATACTACCGAATCAAGAAAATGATTATTCACCATATGTGAATAAGAAGTCATCCGCCCAGCAGACGACCCAAGGCCTTGTCCATTTTCACATTCAGTATAATGCCTTTAAGAGGATACCTTTAACTCCTCAGAGCTATGATTCCGATATCTGCAAACAAACCCTTCATCGTATACAAGTCATGCACCCAACGAACCGGTCTATAAGCTTACTACCTCTGAGACGCTTTAGCCATTGGAACATCAAAGTACACAAGTCATATACATGAAGTAGTTCATTTACTCAGGATTAAGGTTATTGCATAATGAACGTCAAAAGCAGATTGATCCACTCATAGCGGACTACGTAGATCAATCACGCTTTAGTCCCGGTCTAATATGTCACCACCAAGCAACATATCCATGTCTTTACTTAGGAGTCCAGCTCCAGACAGTCAAGACAGACCGTCCCCTCTAAGGCTTTAGACAACATAATAGTCTTAACATGAGTCAGATGCTCGGTCTAACCCCATAGACTACAGACCATAGTTTAGACTGCTAACTTTAGAACATTGTCTTCTCGCATACAAAAGTCCATTGCATGCAACGTTCTAACAGTTTTAACACAAGCAGTCAGTGAGCCATATTTGCTTACATTTACTTTAACATGTAAATAAGACGAGGACAGATAGATATGTAATGAATAACCTCTAAGTATAATTTTATTATCCAGTTCAAAATGAATACATCAAAATGTCTCTAATACTTAGGGCATTTCCTAACAATCTCCCACTTGCCCTAAGCCAGCAGATGTGCCATGTTACGCATCCCCATCGCCTCTACATGCCTCTCAAAGCTTCTAGCTACCAAAGTCTTAGTAAAGGGATCAGCGATGTTGTCCTCGGACGCGATCTTACAAACATCCACTTGTCCTGTCTCCACATGCCCTCTTATTATGTGATACCTCCGATCGATGTGTTTGGTCCTCTTGTGGTGCCGAGATTCCCTTGTGTTGGCAATAGCCCCTGTATTATCACAGTAAAGTGTGATAGGCTTGTCAACACCCGGAATGACCTCAAGGTCTCTAAAGAACTTGCGGAGCCAAACCGCTTCTTTAGATGCCTCAGCCGCAGCCACATACTCAGCCTCCATAGTAGAGTCAGCTGTGCAGCCCTGCTTCACGCTCCTCCACACAATGGTGCCTCCTCCGAGCAAAAACACTGATCCAGATGTCGATTTCCTCGAATCCTTACAAGTCTGGAAGTCTGAGTCCGTGTATCCTACGGGTGTTAGGTCCCCTCCAGAATACACTAGCATATAATCCCTCGTTCTCTTAAGATACTTGAGTATATGCTTTACTGCTTGCCAGTGCTTGGTTCCAGGATTCGCTTGATATCGACTCACCATACCTACTGCAAAACATATGTCCGGGCGAGTGCAAAGCATAGCGTACATAAGGCTACCCACAGCGGATGCATAAGGGACCTTACTCATACGCTCTCTTTCTTCCGATGTCTTGGGACAGTCATCCAATGAAAGAGTTAAACCGGCAATAGAAGGTTGTGAGCCTTTCTTTGCCTCTAGCATTGCATATTTGTCAATTATTTTATCTATGTATGAAGCTTGGGATAACGCTATCATTTTGTTCTTTCGATCTCTGAAGAGACGAATGCCTAGAACATAATTAGCTTCTCCCAAGTCCTTCATGTCAAACTGTTGGTGTAACCAAAGCTTGACCGATAATATGTTCCCTACATCATTCCCAATGAGTAGTATATCATCGACATAGAGTATCAGAAAGACCACTTTTCCATCCTTAATACGTTTATAAACACAAGGTTCATCAACGTTCTGCTCAAAACCAAATGTCTTAATCGCTTGATCAAACCTCTGGTTCCATGAGCGGGATGCCTGCTTTAATCCATAAATGGATCTAAGCAACTTGCAGACTTTCCTATCTTGGCCTTTTGCTACGAACCCTTCGGGCTGTATCATATAGATACACTCTTCAAGATGGCCATTTAAGAATGCCGTCTTGACATCCATTTGCCAGATCTCGTAATCGAGAGCCGCAGCAATGGATAGAAGAATACGGATAGACTTAAGCATAGCAACAGGCGAAAAGGTTTCCTCGTAATCGATTCCAGCCTTTTGCGTGTATCCCTTTGCAACCAGTCTAGCTTTGAAAGTTTCCACTCTCCCTTCCGCATCCTTCTTTCTTTTGTAGACCCATTTGCATCCAATGGGTTTTATCCCATCCGGCAAATCTACAAGTTCCCAAACAGAGTTGGATTTCATAGAATCCATCTCATTGTTCATAGCCTGTTTCCAAGATCTAGAATCAACATCCTTTATAGCTTCATCATATGTGACCGGATCTTCCTCATGCTCATGAGCCTCGGCCTGGTATACCTCAGCATCATACATAAAGAAATTAGGTTTCTTAGAAACCCTCCCACTACGACGAGGCACCCTAAATTGTTGATCGTCTGCAGGTCTTTCACTGGAACTCGGACTTGCGTCCAAGACCGAAATCTGTGGAGCAGTTCTTTCACCCGATAACTCCTCTAGCACCACTTTGCTTCGAGGCTTAAAGTCATTCATGTGACTTTCCTCCAAGAATGTCACATGGGTTGAGACAATGACCTTTTGTTCCTTCGGGTTATAGAACAGACCTCCTTTAGTTCCTTTTGGATACCCTACAAACATGCACAATTCTGATCTTGGTTCCAACTTCTTCGCATCCCCATCCAGTACATGTGCCGGGCAGCCCCATATTCTCATATGTCCAAGGGAGGGCTTCCTGCCACGCCACAATTCATACGGAGTTCTAGGAATTGATTTGCTCGGAACCTGGTTCAGAATATAGCACGCCGTTTGTAAAGCATGTCCCCAAAATGATAATGGCAGCGTTGAGTAACTCATCATGGACCGTACCATATCCAATAAGGTCCTGTTTCTCCTTTCGGCTACACCATTCTGTTGTGGAGTACCAGGTGCAGTCAATTGAGATAATATCCCATTCTCTACAAGATGTCCTAGAAATTCATCGGAGAGGTATTCGCCACCTCGATCAGATCGAAGTATCTTTATGGATTTATCCAATTGCTTTTCCACTTCCGCACGATACTCTTTGAACTTATCAAAGGTTTCGCTCTTGCGGTGCATCAGATACACATATCCATACCTCGAGTAATCATCTATGAAAGAGACATAGTACTCGAACCCTCCTCGTGCTGTGACGTTCATGGGGCCACATACGTCAGTGTGCACAATTTCTAAGAGCTCCTGTGCCCTTGTACCCTTAGCTCCAAAAGACCTCTTAGTCATCTTACCCTCTAGACAAGACTCACATTGGGGAAGTCGTACCTCCTCCAGAGATTCCAGAGGACCGTCTTTCACCAATCTTTGAATCCTATCCTGATTAATATGACCAAGTCTTAAATGCCAAAGATACGCCTTGTTAGAGTGAGAAACTTTCAACCTTTTAGAGTTATCAATTAATTCAGTGTCAAGCAGTGAGTACATCTTTGGTCTGATCAAATATAGGTTTCCATCCATCCATCCAGAACAGATAAAAGACTTATTTCTACGAATATCAACTCTTTTACTAAAAGAAACTGAATAAGAATCCTTTATTAAACAAGCTACCGATATAAGGTTCCTCCTAAAATTAGGAACATAAAAACAGTCTTTCAATAAAATAAACCTAAATTGATCAAAATAAAGATGAACGTCTCCCACTGCCTCAGCCACCACAAAGCTACCATCTCCAGTCCGCAACGAGAGGCTCCTATCATGTAGACTTCTCGTTTCCACGAACCCCTGCATAGAAACACAAACATGATTAGTGGCGCCCGAATCAATGACCCATGTGTCTTTCGATTCTTCCACCAAACACGCTTCTAAGTAATGAAGTTCCTTACCTTCCTTGCCCTTGGAGGCTAGGAATTCCCGGCAAGCCTTCTTGAAGTGACCTACCTTCCCACAGTGGAAGCATTTGGACTTTTTAGGGTCCTTTGGCTTTTTGTTCTTCTTCTTCTTCTTCCCGTCCGAGACAGGAGGATTAGAAGAACTGGAAGCCACTTGCTTCTTATTTGGCCTCTTCCTCTTCCGTGAGGGATTGGAAGATTCCGCCAAATTGGCCTCTCCTTTAGGTCGGACCACATCTTCATCCCTGATCATCCGCTCATAAGCCTGTAGTTGCTTCATGAGCTCGGTAAGTCCTAACTCCTTTGTCGCCAGATTGTATGCGGCCTTAAACCCCACAAAATCTTTAGACAGAGTCTTGAACACCATCTCGATCTGAGTGTTGTAGTCTAACTCAGCACCATTCTCGGCAGCCTCAGCGAAGAATCCCATTAGAGTGATCATATGGTCCTTCACCGGAGCACCAGCCTTTTGCTTGGAGTTCATAATGCTGGTGATAGCGGACTGTCGAGCCAATTTTTCTTGGCCTCCGAACATGTCCTCCAGATTATCCATGATCTCCCCAGCAACTTGATAAGTCTCATGCTGCTTTTGTAAAGCACTCGTCATGCTAGCAAGGATGTAGCATCGAGCTATCTCATTGGATTCTCTCCAACGATTATAGGCAACCGGGACCTCCTCAAGTGGTGTGTCAGGTTTGGGCCCAGGTGGGCATGGTTCGTCCAGTACGAACTTGTGTCTCTCGCAGCTGAGAACTATTAATAGATTTCTTTTCCAGTCTTTATAATTATCGCCATTCAACTTATTTTCAGTAAGTATCGAAATGAGGGGTGTCGGTGACATTTTGAACTGAAATAAAATTATACTAGACATCATTACAAAGCCCAAGCAAATATGCAGATAATTTAGCAAATAAAACATACAAGTATGTTCTTACATGAAACTTGAAAAAAATGTAGCATTGCAACGGTAATTCTCAGCACCTATTGCCCCAAGCTACCGAGGGGTGGTCATGAGAACAAATAGCCGGAACATGGACCCTGTCCAATTAATATATGTTACCTTAAATCCTCCAAGGTTAAGACATATATTAATAACCGCTTATTTGGCCACCAGTTTAGTTAACAGAGCTTCTAGGGAAGGTTAATAACTAAACGAGTCTTGAGTGTATAACCATTGTTTACGTAGCCCGATCCACGCCCTACCAAGCCACCGAGGGGTGGTCATGAATAGGATCGCACCCGAACACGTTTTCCACATAGGAGATCTAATCTAGTATACCGGCGGCGGTAAACACCTACCGAGGGGTGTGGTCAGGTCAGAACTGACGCGAGGCGTTACCATGCTTTCACATATGGATCAACAATGGAGGCCGTGGGTTTTGTTTGAAACCCTCTCCCACTCAATATTTTAAAAAAACATGCAAGTTTTGACAAATTATGTATGATCAATATAGTATGAGCGGCACTCACCTATCCTATATGACATGTTATCAAATATGCATACAAAACATCCATCAATACATATTTATACATCCATGACATATCACAGAAAAAATAATTGACAGACTAACCAAGCCATGGTTCCATCCTAGAACAAAGAAAATAAAGATTACAAAATTCCATCCAAAGCATTCTTTGGGTCTTGAATTTTGTTCCGTCTTCTTGTATCCATCTTTATGTAGCCTCTCCATTTATTTCTCATCCCAAGAATTATTTAAAAATTCAAATCTCCAAAAATTTAAATTTCAAATTCAAATTCCAAATTCGAATTTCAAATTTAAACTTCAAATTTAAATTTTTAAACAATTTTAAACATCATGTGTAATAATATGTAATTTCAAAAATTTCAAAATTACATATTTTTTAAACATGATTTAAAATTAAATCTCAAATTTAAAAATCAAAATTTTTCTGATTTTTGGACCGTCGGACCGCCGCCCCCGTAGGCGGCAGCCGCCGTGGGCAGCCACCAACCCCGGAGGGGCTGGCAGCCCACGGCCGCCCCTTGTGCAGCCTGCCGGGCTGCAGGCTAAGCCTGCAGCACCAGGCTGCACGCCCAGACTGGGCGCAGCAGCCGGCAGGCTGCAGGCAGCGCCTGCAGCCAGAGGCTGCACGCCCAGGCTGCGGCCAGCCTTGGGCAGGCCACGGCCACCCCTGGCTGCAGGCAGAGCCTGCGGCCGTGGGTGGTGTGGGCCTGCACAGGGGCTGCCGCAGCCCCATCCTGCCCGAGGGCAGGGACTGCAGCCCCACCAAGGCCCGTGGGCCTATTCCGAGGGGTCGTGTCTCGATTTTCGTGCCATATTCCAATTTACCTATTAGGATCTCCAAAAATTAATTTTGAATCCCAATTAAATTGAAATTTTCCACACAATCAAAATTTCAACCTTTAAATCAAATTTAACTTTTGGAAAAAATAAATTACGGTCTTCAATCTTCAATCTCCTCCAAGAATAATTACATAAAAAATTCTAAACCGTTTCCGGTGTACAAAAAATTCTAACCATAAATATTCTAAGAGACAAAAATTAAAATCCATGGGAAAAACACAGTGTTAATAAACTGCTCCCATGGTTACATAAAAAATTCCTAGATACAATTTTTCTAAATTCTAAGGAACCATAACCGGTATAAACAAGCATGCTTATAATAATTCAAAAAATTAAAATAACCACATACTTTATACATAATACATGATAACAACATAAAGGAACCCTAGAATGCCACTCTCTAAATATCAAATCCATACATAAATAAAAAGACTAAGTAATTGTCTAATTTATATATATGGCATAGTCATGAGATGGCTCTGATACCAATTGTGGGAAAATAAATCGGTAAAAACGTATCAGAGTGGCGCAGCGGAACAATAAAAATTTTAAGATCGTTAAATATCTCATGATGCCATATACAATAAATCAACAACAATTAAAACTCATACCTCAAGGACGCCAATGAACAGGAGGAGAATGACCGGAGGCTTCAACCAACTAGCCTTCTCTACTATTCTCCAATTCCCGAATGGCTGAGTGTGTGGGCACTCTGAACCTCGATCGGTATGCTAGCACTGCTAGTCTTCTTCCGACCACCCAGATCTCTAAAGAACTTTATTGTCACGATGAGCTGTGCAACAATAAGCCTGCTCACCTGAGAGTCTGTGGTCTTAGAGAACTGGAGTGGCAGGACCTCTATTTATAGACCTGCATGAGGTGAATCTCTGAATTTGAATTGGACTAGGAAAAGATATTTTCCCTTATCCAAACCCAAAAAATCCGAATTTTCCAAGGGAGAATCTCCACAATTAAATTCGGTTTTTTCTAGATAAATCCAATCCAAATCTTAACAAGATTTTAGCTAGAATTTTATCTCCCTTTTCCAACCAAAAAATCCGAAATTCACAAGGAGAAAATCCTCCAAATTTTCGGCCACTTTTAGGATAAGGGAGAATCAAAATTCCACTAGGATTTCTCAAGCAAAATCTCATCTTAACCTTATCCAAAAATAACCGAATTTCCTAGGATTAGGGATCCAAAATTTCGGCCACTTTTGGGAGGAGAGAGAAACCAAATTCAACTAGGATTGAAGCTTGAATATTCCCTTGAATCTTATCCACAAAATCCGAAATCTTTCATGAGGATTATCCTCAAAATTTCGTCCCTTATTTGTTGGGATTTGGATTCAAAATTCAAGTAGGATTCTAACAAGATTATCCTCTCCAAATCCAACTCAAATTCGAATTTCAAACCTTGTGGATTTTCCACAACAAATTCGAATCCTACTTGGACTGTGATTCAAAATTTGAATTTCAAATTTCAAATTCAAATTTCAAATTCAAATTTCAAATTTCAAATTTCAAATTTAAATTTCAAATTCAAATTTCAAATTCGAATTTCAAATTCAAATTTCAAATTCAAATTTCAAATTCAAAATTCAAATTTCAAATTTCAAAATTCAAATTTCAAATTTCAAAATTCAAATTTCAAATTCCACAAAACGGTTGTGTTTCATATTCTTGTTCTCATGGATAATTTTCTACAACTCCAATCCAATCTCAAATAAAATCATGGCAACTTTATTTGGAGTTCGAATAATTGTGTACTCTATTATCCAAAACAAAATCTGAATCCAACCGGAGAGAATCTTGTCTACCATCCTAATCCTGTGTCATCACCATCCATGCATAATAAACTAGCCAATAGCATACACAAATCAATTTGCCAAACGTTAAGGAATTATGTGGAGCTAGTAGAGGGACTGATTGGACATATATAATCGGGCTCCCGTGATTCCATATGATCATCATTCTGTACCGAACAACTCAATCATATGATCACTAATTTCAGAGTCACACCACTATAAACCTGAAACTGAACTCCCAATTATATACCGTATTACGTAAGCCTGTGACGAGCTACCATCCAATGACCTTGTCATATATGCAAAACCCTCATATGATATCCATGATCAGCCTTAGGTCAAAGTCCGTTTAATCCTACTGATCAGGCTATCTTAAAGTTCCATTATACTACCGAATCAAGAAAATGATTATTCACCATATGTGAATAAGAAGTCATCCGCCCAGCAGACGACCCAAGGCCTTGTCCATTTTCACATTCAGTATAATGCCTTTAAGAGGATACCTTTAACTCCTCAGAGCTATGATTCCGATATCTGCAAACAAACCCTTCATCGTATACAAGTCATGCACCCAACGAACCGGTCTATAAGCTTACTACCTCTGAGACGCTTTAGCCATTGGAACATCAAAGTACACAAGTCATATACATGAAGTAGTTCATTTACTCAGGATTAAGGTTATTGCATAATGAACGTCAAAAGCAGATTGATCCACTCATAGCGGACTACGTAGATCAATCACGCTTTAGTCCCGGTCTAATATGTCACCACCAAGCAACATATCCATGTCTCTACTTGGGAGTCCAGCTCCAGACAGTCAAGACAGACCGTCCCCTCTAAGGCTTTAGACAACATAATAGTCTTAACATGAGTCAGATGCTCGGTCTAACCCCATAGACTACAGACCATAGTTTAGACTGCTAACTTTAGAACATTGTCTTCTCGCATACAAAAGTCCATTGCATGCAACGTTCTAACAGTTTTAACACAAGCAGTCAGTGAGCCATATTTGCTTACATTTACTTTAACATGTAAATAAGACGAGGACAGATAGCAATGTAATGAATAACCTCTAAGTATAATTTTATTATCCAGTTCAAAATGAATACATCAAAATGTCTCTAATACTTAGGGCATTTCCTAACAATGGTGTGGTCCATGATGAGTTATTCAACGCTGTCGTTATCATTTTGGGGATATGCTTTACCAACGGCGTGCTATATTCTGAACCAGGTTCCAAGTAAGTCAATTCCCAGGACTCTGTACAAATTGTGGCACAGCAGGAAGCCCTCCCTTGGACATATAAGAATATGGGGCTGCCCGGCACATGTACTGGATGGGGATGCGAAGAAGTTGGAACCAAGATCAGAATTGTGTATGTTTATAGCGTATCCAAAGGGAACTAAGGGAGGTCTATTCTATAACCTGAAGGAACAAAAAGTCATTGTTTCAACCTATGTGACATTCTTGGATGAAAGTCACATGAATGACTTTAAGCCTTGAAGCAAAGTGGTGCTAGAGGAGTTATCGAGTGAAAGAACTACTCCACAGGTTTTGGTCTTAAATGCAAGTCCGAGTTCTGGTGAAGGACCTGTAGATGATCAACAATTTAGGGTGCCTCATCATAGTGGGAGGGTTTCGAAGAGACCTAATTTCTTCATGTATGATGCTGAGGTATACCAGGCCGGGGCTCATGAGCATGAGGATGATTCGGTCACCTATGATGAAGTTATAAATGATGTTGATTCTAAATCTTAGAAATAGGCTATGAATAATGAGATGGATTTTATGAAATCCAACTCTGTTTGGGAACTTGTAGATTTTTCGGATGGGATAAAACCCATTAGATGCAAATGGGTCTACAAAAGAAAGAAGGATGCAGAAGGAAGAGTAGAAACTTTCAAAGCTAGACTGGTTGCAAAGGGGTACATGTAAAAGGCTAGAATCGATTACGATGAAACCTTTTCACCTGTTGCTATGTTGAAGTCTATCCGTATTCTTCTGTCCGTTGCTGCGACTCTCGATTACGAGATCTGGCAAATGGATGTCAAGACTGCATTCTTGAATGGCCATCTTAAGGAGTCTATCTACATGATATAGCCTGAAGGATTCATAGCGAAAGGCCAAGAAAGGAAAGTCTGCAAGTTGCTTAGATCCATTTATGGATTGAAGCAAGCATCCCGTGTAGGATAATAAATCGGTAAAAACATATCAGAGTGGCACAGCGGAACAATAAATTTTTAGATTGTTAAATATCTCATGATGCCATATATAATAAACCAACAACAATTAAAACTCATACCTCAAGGACACTAATCTGCAGGAGGAGAATGATCGGAGGGCTTCAACCAACTAGCCTTCTCTACTATTCTCCAATTCCTAAATGGCTGAGTGTGTGGGCACTCTGAACCTCGATCGGTATGCTAGTACTGCTAGTCTTCTTTCGACCACCCAGATCTCTAAAGAACTTATTGTCACGGTAAGTTATGCAACAATAAGCCTACTCACCTGAGAGTCTATGATCTGAGAGAACTGGAGTGGCAGGACCTCTATTTATAGACCTGCATGAGGTGATTCTCTGAATTCAAATTAGATTAGGAGAAGATATTCTCCCTTATCCACAACCATAAAATCTGAAATTATCCAAGGGAAAATCCCAACAAATTTCGGCCATTATTGAAGATTATCCAATCCAAATTCAAACAAGATTTTAACATGAATCTTATCTCCCTTTTTCAACCAAAAAATCTGAAAATCCAAGGGGAAAATCCCCACAAATATTTCGGCCACTTTTGGATAAGAAAGAATAAAAAATTTACTAGGATTTTCAAGCTTGAATCTTATCTCACCCTTATCCAAAATAACCAAAAATCTCCTAGGAGATCTTCCTCAAATTTTCAGCCATAATCAGGGAGGAGAGAATCCAAATTCAACTGGGATTGAAACTTGAATTTTTCCTTGAACCTTATCCACAAAAATTCGAAAATTCATTGAGGATAATCCTCAAAATTTTCATCCATATTTGGTTAGGATTTGGATTCAAAATTCAAGTAGGATTCAAATAAGATTTCCTCTCCATATCCAACTCAAATTCGAATTTCATTCCTTGTGGATTTACCACAACAAATTCGAATCCCACTTGGACTGTGATTCAAAATTTGAATTTCAAATTTCAATTCAAATTTCAAATTTCAAATTTCAAATTTCAAATTTAAATTTCAAATTCAAATTTCAAATTCAAATTTCAAATTCAAATTTCAAATTTCAAATTTCAAATTTCAAATTTCAAAATCCACAAAACAGTTGTATTTCAAATTCTTGTTCTCATGGATAATTTTCTACAACCCTAATCCAATCTCAAATAAAATCATGGCAACTTTATTTAGAGTTCGAATAATTGTGTATTCTAATATCCAAAACAAATCTGAATCCAACCGGAGAGAATCTTGTCGACCATCCTAATCCTATGTCAACACCATCCATGCATGATAAACTAGCCAATAGCATACATAAATCAATTTGCCAAACATTAAGGAATTATGTGGAGCTAGTAGAGGGACTAATTGGACGTATATAATCGAGCTCCGCAAATCCATATGATCATCATTCTTTACCGAACAACTCAATCATATGATCACTAATTTCAGAGTCACACCACTATAAACCTGAAACTAAACTCCCAATTATATACCGTATTATGTGAGCCTGTGACAAGCTATTGTCCAATGACCTTGTCATGTATGCAGAACCCTCATATGATATCCATGATCAGTCTTAGGCCAAAGTCCATTTAATCCTACTAATCAGGCTATCTTAAATTTCCATTATACTACCGAATAAAGAAAATGATTATTCACCATATGCAAATAAGAAGTCATCCACCCAGCAGACGACCCAAGGCCTTGTCCATTTTCACATTCTGTATAACGCCTTTAAGAGGATACCCTTAACTCCTCATTAGAGCTATGATTCCGATATCTGTAGATGAACCCTTCATTGTATACAAGTCATGCACCCAACTAACCGGTCTACAAGCTTACTTCCTCTGAGACACTTTAGCCATTGGAACATCAAAGTACACAAGTCATATACATGAAGCTATTCATCTACTCAGGATTAAGGTTACTGCACAATGAACGTCAAAAGCAAATTGATCCACTCAAAGCGGACTTCGTAGACCAATCATACTTTAGTCCCGATCTAATATGTCACCACCAAGCAACATATCTATGTCTCTACTTGGGAGTCTATGCTCCAGACAGTCAAGACAAGTCGTCCCCTCTAAGGCTTTAGACAACATAATAGTCTTAACATGAGTTAGATACTCGGTCTAACCCCATAGACTACAGACCATAGTTTAGACTGCTAACTTTAGAACACTGTCTTCTCGCATACAAAAGTCCATTACATGCAATGTTTTAACAGTTTAACACAAGCAGTCAGGGAGCCATATTTGCTTACATTTACTTTAACATATAAATAAAACAAAGACAGATAGCAATGTAATAAATAACCTCTATATATAATTTTATTATCCAGTTCAAAACAATATACATCAAATGTCTCTAATGCTTAGGGTATTTCCTAACATCCCGCTCATGGAACCAGAGATTTGATCATGCGATCAAGACATTTGGTTTTGAGTAGAACGTTGATGAACCCTGTGTTTGTAAACGTATTAAGGATGGAAAAGTGGTCTTTATAATACTCTATGTCGATGATATACTGCTCATTGAGAATGATGTAGGGAACTTATCATCAATCAAGCTTTGGCTACACTAACAGTTTGACATAAAGGACTTGGGAGAAGCTAATTATGTTCTAGGAATTCGTCTCTTCAGAGATCGAAAGAACAAAATGATAGCGTTATCCCACGCTTCATACATAGATAAAATAATTAACAAATATGCAATGCAAGAGGCAAAGAAAGGTTCACAACCTTCTATTGCCGGTCTAACTCTTTCATTCGATGACTGTCCTAAGACATTGGAAGAAAGAGAGCGTATGAGTAAGGTCTCCTATGCATCCGTTGTGGGTAGCCTTATGTACGCCATGCTTTGCACTCACTCGGACATATGTTTTGCAGTAGGTATGGTGAGTCGATATCAAGCGAATCCTGGAACCAAGCACTGGCAAGCAGTAAAGCATATACTCAAGTATCTTAAGAGAATGAGGGATTATATACTGGTGTATTCTAGAGGGGACCTAACACCCATAGGATACACGGACTCAGACTTCCAGGCTTGCAAGGATTCGAGGAAATCGACATCAGGATCAGTGTTCTTGCTCGGAGGAGGCACCATTGTATGGAGGAGCGTGAAGCAGGGTTGCACAGCTGACTCTACTATGGAGGCTGAGTATGTGGCTGCGGCTGAGGCATCTAAAGAAGCAGTATGGCTCTGCAAGTTCTTTAGAGACCTTGAGGTCATTCCGGGTGTTGACAAGCCTATCACACTTTACAGTGATAACACTGGGGCTATTACTAACACAAGGGAATCTCTGCACCACAAGAGGACCAAGCACATAGATCGGAGATATCACATTATTAGAGGGCACGTGGAGACAGGACAATTAGATGTATGTAAGATCGCGTCCGAGGACAACATTACCGATCCCTTTACCAAGACTTTGGTGGCTAGAAGCTTTGAGAGGCATGTAAAGGCGATAGCGATGCGTAACATGGCATATCTACTGGCTTAGGGCAAGTGGGAGATTGTTAGGAAATGCCCTGAGCATTAGAGACATTTTGATATATTTATTTTGAACTGGATAATAAAATTATACATATATATAGAGGTTATTCATTACATTACTGTGTGTCCTCATTTTATTTATATGTTAAAGTAAATGTAAGCAAATATGGCTCCCTGACTGCTTGTATTAAAACTGTTAGAACGTTGCATGTAATGGACTTTTGTATGCGAGAAGACAATGTTCTAAAGTAAGCGGTCTAAACTAAGGTCTGTAGTCTATGGGGTTAGACCGAGCATCTAACTCATGTTAAGATTATTATGTTGTCTAAAGCCGTGGTGGGGACGGTTTGTCTTGACTGTCTGGAGTATAGACTCCCAAGTAGAGACATAGATATGTTACTTGGTGGTGACATATTATACCGGAACTAAAGCGTGATTAATCTACGAAGTTTGCTATGAGTGGATCAATCTACTTTTGACATTCATTGTGCAGTAACCTTATGTGGTGGCCCGCCCCTCGTAGAGATCATACAATACTATTACAGTTAAGCTTTATCACTAACTACGATAGATTGTACTCTCATGGGTCGCCGGCTAATCTATCTCTCTTGTAAAACATAGCGTTTTTGGGGAAATTTTTTTTTTTTTAAACATCATGTAAAACATTTCCCACCATTTACTTTGTTGGCAAGTACAAAGTAATTTACATATTACAGTACTTTCGTAAAATATATAATATTACAAAAGACTGTTTCTTTTTCCCTTCCCTTTTTATTGCTCAGCGGAAAGACTCTGGCAGGACCATATCCCTCGCCCACTTATCCCATTTGACACCCGCTATCCCGTACGCCATCCAGTCAAACAAGCTACTGAGCTGGTCGCTTACCTGCAACATAAGCAAAAATGGTGAGCTACAGGCTCAGTAAGTTCAAACATGCAAGAAATAAAATTTCTATGAATAGTACTATTCATCATGAATAGTATTGTTGACCACTATTCATACGTAAATAGTACCTTTGACCACTATTCATTGTGAATAGTAAGTTTGACCACAACACAGTGTCACAACAGTACATCTACCGCGATGTTAGTACCCTCACGAAACTGTCTTATGCGCAATTATGGCATAGTTTCAGTTTTAGGTAATTATTTTTGCTTATGTTCTGGTTTTGAGCTCAGGTTGGCAGTACCATTTAAGTGCGCATGACTGGGAGCGGTACATTAATGCTGACCTCCACAGCCTTAATCTCATAGCCCCAAAGGCAAAATTATACATGACTGGGAGCGGTACATCGGTGTTGACCTCCACAGCCTTAATCTCATAGCCCCGAAGGCAAAAATACCTCTCTGTACGGAAGGCTGGTACGCCAGAAAGTGGTTTCATTACCGACTTTTTAAATTCTAACCCGGTGACTTCATATTGCACCGTGGTTAGGAATGGTTCACATTTTAATTTTAGGGGAGTAAGTTTCATTAACCTCGCTCTAGTGCTCAAAGCACAATTAACAATGTGTCCATTCTCAATAGTGCCCGTAGCACATTACGTCTCTCTTTCTATTCTATAATAGTGCCCGTAGCACATATGTACCTAACTTATAGTTAGTACATTAAAATTAGCAACAATAATGCTATATGTTGCAGACAGGTAAATGTCTGAACTTACCTTATCAGTCTCTTCCCTTTTCCTCTCTTGGATCTTTGATCGCCTTCCCTGTAGGTCGATTTTTGGATCCTACAGACAAAACCTTGTCTGTTAATTTCATTTCCATTTACAGCTTTTATTTTTCATTAAAAAACTTAAATAAAACCTATTTATAACTTTTTAGGCTTTATTTATCATTTTCCCCATTTTTCTCAACTTTTGCAAAATTACGATTTTGCCCCTATATTTTGGCAAAATTGCAATTCTGCCCCTGACGGAATTTTCTCCATCCAGACTGCATTTTTGGCTCTCAGGAACTTTTCTGACTCTTTTCTAATCATTACCGGGTTCATTTCTATTTTATTTTCACTTTTCACTTTCCCGACCCTCGGGAAGCACTATTCCGACCCTTACGTCGGTTTAGTGATTTTCTATCGTTTCGGAGCCTCAAATGGACGTTTTCACCAGTATTTAAAACGTTCATCTAGACATTCCCGATCTAGATCTCCGAGATTCGGATTTTCCGTTCCCGACTCGGACCTTTATTTCGTTTCCAAAAACGCCCCCCCTCGGGGTCAGTTTTTCAGTTTCACTCACGTTTTACATTTTCAAGGGGATGGGTTACTATTCATGAACCACCCCTTAGGTTCCCTTATTCAATTTTCCATTAGGGACTCGGGTTTCCGACCCGACCCCAAACTTTTATTTTTAATTTCCATTTTACCCCAAATGCCGTTTTTGAAATTTCGGCAGCATTTCGGCGTAAATTTAAGGTTACCGGCGTTAGGTACGCCTCGAACCATATGTACCTGCCACGTACTATACCACAAGCCTATTTTATGTAAAAGTTTTCCAAACTTTTACATAAAAGCTCACAAAATTCAATTCTCATTTTGAACCACATTACACAAAATTTTTTTTAATTTTGCCCTTAGTTTTGGTCTCGGTTTTTTACACTCAAAACCTAACCAAAATTTCTCAATTTTTCCACCAAATTTTTCGCTATTCCAATGTCATTTTTTTTAGCACATTTTCAAGCCAATTTCATTGCATTTTTCAACACAATTCCTAGGGTTTTTCCATTATTACAACCCACGGCCACATTAAGAGAAACATACCCCAAATTTTATTTTCTTGCTTTTAATCACAATTCCATCCTTTACATAATAAAATGCATGATCTAAATCATCCAAACATCAAGTAAACCATGTAAAATTTTTGACCAAACCCTAATTAACCCACGGCTATATTAGGGTAAGTTCACACCAAATTTTTTTTCTAAGCTTTCCATCATGCAAATCATGCTTTACATTAGACCAAATTATGATTTAAAGCATGTTAACACTTAAACCACAAAAATTTCTCATTGATTACTCTTGGTAACCCACGGTTTTACCCTTGGAAAACCAACCAAAATTTGGTTTTTCCTTAAATCAAATACATGGTTTTTCTCATAATTACACCCTTAACAAAACCCAAGCACCAAATCAATCAAAACAACCAAAAATTTTTCCATCCTTTCCATTATTCATTACACGGATTTCTTGAAGAAAAATCAAGAAAAATTTCAAACCAAGGAGAGTTACCTTGTTAACTTGCTTCCTTAGGCTTCAATGAAAGGTTTGACACCAATTTTGTGAAGAAAGCTTGAAGAAATCACTTGGTTCCTCTTTGGTTGCTCACGTACTCACCATGGAACACTTAGAAAAATTTTTGTTCTTGGTTTTGGCTTCAAAATTGTCTCGGCCAATTTGCTCCCAAAAGTTGCCGACTTATGCAACAAATAAGCCAATTAATTTGGCTTTCAACCAATCAAAAATCACCACATTTCAAGCCTAATTCTTTCCATATTTTTCAAAAATTAAAATGGTGGATTTTTGGCCAAATCTTGGCCTTTAGATCAAAAAGCAACTAAATCATGGCCATTAATGCTACCAACCACTATTTTCCTTCCATTTATTAAATGGATTTATGATGTCATAAATGCAAAAGCATATGTTGACTTTGACTTTTACTATTCACATTAATTCGACTACTTTTTGACCGATACCGGTTCAAGCCGAAATTTTCCTGAAATCGTCCCGGCGGGTTCTTGAGGTCTCCTGTGCAGTCGAATCAATTTAAACTGCTTCTGTTTGATCAAAATCAATCCCGGAAGTTTTCCATCTTTTATTGCCCCGGTTAGGGTTTTTAATGCCGTTTTTGGCACCATTTTACCCGTTTCATCTCAGTGAATTTTTCCAACACTGAATTCTTACTCGTCAGTATTGTTAGAACATTTTCATATATTCTAAACAATATAAATACATTTATTTCACTCTTTAAATAGTACAAATTGTTATATACATACATTTGTACATTTTCTTCCGAGAATTGCCTAAATTTCCGGGTTATCACATTCACCCCTCCTTATAAAATTTTCGTCCTCGAAAATTAGAACAAGTGGGGGTATAAACTCCTCATCTCGTCTTCTCGTTCCAACGTAACTTCTTCAATGTTGTGATTTTTCCACAAAATCTTCACTAGTGGGATTGTCTTATTCCTCAGTACTTTCTCTTCACGAGCCAGTACTCGAATAGGTTGTTCCTCATATGTCAAATCCTCGTGGATTTGAATAGGCTCATGCTTCAACACATGGGACGGATCTGGTATATACTTTCTCAGCATCGACACATGAAATACATTATGCACTGCCGACAATTCAGGAGGTAACGCTAATCTGTAAACGACCCTTCCAATGCGTTTGATAATTTCATAAGGTCCAATATATCTTGGACTTAGTTTCCCCTTCTTACCGAAACACATAATCCCCTTCATAGGCGATACCTTAAGAAACACGAAGTCTCCTTCATCAAACTCTAAGGATCTCCGCCTCTTGTCCACATAACTCTTTTGTCAGCTTTGCGCAATTTTCATTTGACGCTGAATTCTAGCAACTGCATCTGAAGTCTCTTTTATGAAATCCATCTTATGCAACTGCTTCTCTCGCAAATCATACCAGTGTAATGGTGATCTGCACTTCCGTCCATACAAAGCCTCGTAAGGTGCCATGCCTATAGAAGCTTGGTAACTATTATTGTACGAGAATTCAATTAATGATAACTTCTCGTTCCAATTTCCCATAAAATCCATTACACAAGCTCCAAGCATGTCCTCTAACGTCTGAATTGTCCGCTCCGACTGTCCGTCTGTTTGTGGATGAAATGCCGTACTGAGTTTCAATTCAGTACCCATGGCTTCTTACACACACTTCTAGAAATTCGAAGTGAATCGTGCATCTCGATCTGATACAATGGATTTTGGTACTCCATATAATCTGACGACATGAGTTACGTACAACTGAGCAAACTTTTCCAACGAAAAAGTCATCTTGATAGCAATAAACCGTGCCGTCTTGGTCAGTCTGTCCACAATAACCCAGATGGCATCATAACCTTCTCGGGTTTTTGGGAGTCCCATCACAAAATCCATCGTAATGTGTTCCCATTTCCATTCAGGAATCTCCAGAGGTTCCAATCTTCCTGCTAGATGTTTATGCTCCGCTTTGATTCTTTGACAGGTCATACATCTGCTCACAAATTTTGCTATATCATTCTTCATCCCTTTCCACCAGAACTGTAACTTCAAGTCCTGATACATCTTGTTAGCTCTGGGATGAACCGAATAGGGTGTCTCATGGGCTTCTGACATGATCCGTCTTCTAAGTTCCTCATCAGCTGGAACATTTATCCTTCCTTGATAGAGGATCGTTCCATCCTTGGAAATTCCTTCTTGAGAACTTGTCATTGTTGGGTCTCGTCTTTGAGCTTCCTTTATATCCTCAAACAACGACGATTCCACTTGGAGTGCAGCTAATCTTCCAGATATCAGCTCCAAGTTCAAGGAATTTATCTCTTACTGCAATGGCTTCGGAAGCCTTTTTATCGGTAGTTGGTGCGATATGGTAGACTTTCTACTTAAAGCATCCGCTACACGGTTGGCCTTTCCTGGATGGTATAGGATTTCACAATCATAATCCTTCACCAGTTCCAACCATCTTCTTTGTCGCATATTGAGCTCCTTTTGCGTGAAGAAATACTTCAAGCTTTGGTGATCGGTGAAAATCTGACACTGGGCTCCATAGAGATAGTGTCGCCAAATTTTAAGTGCGAACACTACTGCAGCAAGTTCAAGGTTATGCGTAGGGTAATTCCTTTCATGATCCTTTAATTGACGGGAAGCATAGGCAATCACCTTGCCGCCTTGCATTAGGACTGCTCCCAATCCTACTTTAGATACATCACTGTAGATTACAAACTTCTCCCCTTCAGTGGGAAGCGTAAGGATTGGTGCACTTGTCAGCCGTCTCTTTAACTCCTGGAAGCTTCTTTCGCATTCCATAGTCCACTCGTACTTCCTTTCCTTGCGTGTAAGAGCAGTAAGAGGTGCAGCTAAACGCGCAAATCCCTCTACAAATCGTCGATAAGAACCAGCTAACCCCAAGAAACTGCGTATTTCCGTCACATTCTTGGGTGCAGGCCACTGGTTAATTGCATCTACTTTCATCGGATCTACAGCAATACCTTCCTGGGACACAACATGTCAAAGGAAATGTACTCTGTCCAGCCAAAACTCGCATTTTGAGAATTTGGCATACAGTTGATGCTTCCTTATCGTATTCAGCACGATCCTCAGATGCTCCTTGTGTTCCTCATGAGTCTTTGAGTATATAAGAATGTCATCAATGAATACAATGACAAACGTATCCAAATACTCTTTAAAGATTCTGTTCATCAAATCCATGAACACTGCCGGTGCATTTGTTAATCCAAATGGCATCACAAGAAACTCGTAGTGACCATAACGAGTCCTAAACGCCGTCTTAGGAATATCACTTTCTTTAATTCTCAGCTGGTGATATCCTGATCGTAAATCACTCTTGGAAAATACCGCTGTGCCTTTTAACTGGTCGAATAGGTCATCAATTCTAGGTAATGGATACCTATTTTTGATCGTAACCTTATTCAACTCCCGGTAATCAATGCACAAACGGAATGTTCCATCCTTTTTCTTGACGAACAACACAGGTGCACCCCACGGAGAATAACTCGGTCTGATGAATCCTTTATCCAAAAGCTCCTTTAATTGTTCCTACAGCTCCTTTAACTCTGGCCTGAAGGGAATGAGCTTGTGGGCGTGTCTGGTGCTGTTGGGAGGTGCCTTGTCCACCCTGCTTATTGTTTGGACAGTTCCTGGCGTAATGGCCTTCCTTCCCACATTCATAGCAAACAAGTGGCCCAAATCTGCATTACCCAGAATGTCTCTTCCCACATGTAGGACAATTTTGCACATTGGATTCCGCATTACCAGCTGTTCTTCACTGCTGGTTTCGATTATTTCCCTGCTAATTCCCATAAAAATTGCCTTTCCTCTTGTTTTGCTGAAATCCTTGATTATTGCCCTGGCTTGGTTTAGCATTCTGATTAGGCTTGCTCGATTGACCAACTTGTGTAGACTTCGCCAAAGCCCTTTCCTTCTTCTTGGCCTCCCAGTGCTTCTCTCTTTCCTCTTTCTGTCGGGCTACGTGAAACTCAGCTCGGATGGAACGACTCACACAATCTGCTACAGAAGTAGGCGGTACTTGTCCAGTGTCTACTAGTGTAGCAATTTCTGGTCTGAACAGCCCGATCATTTTCTGTATTTTCTCCCTCTCAGTAGGGACTACATAGGGACATAAACGGGATAACTGGTCGAACTTTCGGCAAACTTCGCTCACCGACATATTTCCTTGCGTCAATTCTGAGAACTCTTTCTGTTGTTGTCTCAGAGATGCAGGGTCGTAATATTTCTGGTTAAATTCTTCCAGAAATTCCGCCCAACTCATGGTAGACACGTTTCATCTCATTCGTACAGTGTCCCACCAAAAACGAGCATCTTTTCTCAACACAAAAGACGCACATGCAATCTTCTCCCGGTCAGTTAGGTTCATGAATTCCATGATCACTTGCAAGGATGACAACCAGTCTTCAACCTCTAGAGGATTAGTAGAACATTCAAATTCTGGCGGTCTCATACGCCTGAATCTTTCATAGAGGGGTTCCAGATTTAATACCGGTTGCAGTTCAGGAACTCTCTCATTTACAACAGCTGGAGGGATAACCGGATCTACCTCAGCTTCTTGTTCTACTTGGGTACCCTCAGAGCCTTGTCTCTGTTCTAACTCCTCTACCCGTCGCCTCAGATTAGCATTTTCTTGCATCTGAGCTTCTAGCAGGGCTTGTATCTAATCCAATCTCTCCATGACATTAGGACGTCGTTCTCGTCCCTCTAGTTGATTTCACAAATCTACCATCTTGCCTATTGTCCTATTATGGCACAATAATTCACCGTTAGCCTTTCCATAACCATATTCGTAAGATCATATAATTTACGAAATTCAGGGTAATGTAAAGCCACATCATCGTAAGACATCATCGTACAACATATAATCATTTTGATATTTCATTCTTAGCAAAACGTTTATATATCGTACATAATCATCACCAGTCATATATACATCGGCCATTTTATACATCTTGGCCACAAGTCTATACAAAAGAGCTTTTCTCTATAAGCTACTTATGTACATGCATACACATCTACTGGTCACACATCCCCTGTGTCTGGGACTAGACGATATTCTTCTAGATCCTCGTCGTCATCTGGATCATCTGAATCATCACCACCCCTAGGCAATGCTCCTTGTCCTGAGTCATCACCTCCTCGTGGTCTAAACGGTCCAGCCTCATGATCTTTTATCATTCTTCTCGGCCCAAAAATGCGTGTGAACATCTCATCTTAACCCAGTGTCTCTTGTCGACTCTGCGTCAGATGCTCAATCAAAATCTCTCTCTCGATCGTCCTGATCGTCACTACAAACTCTTGAAGTGTAGGAGGAAATAGCTTAATCACCCTTTGTCTCAACTCCATGGGTAAACCTCTCCAAAACAGCTCACAACAGTTCGCTTCAGTGAGGTTGGGCAACGGATATCTCTTCCTAATGGTCTCCTCAAATCATGCTGCGTAAGACATAACTGTCTCACCAGACAACATGACCATCCTCTCAGTCTGGAGAATATAGTCCCTAACCTTATCAAATCCAGGGTACACAGGTGTATCAGCCTCTCGTCTCTCTGGAGGTGCTGGAGCAGGTGCTGGATCCCTAGGCGGAAACTGATCAGCCAATCGCTGACAAAACTCAGCCCAACTGAATCCTAATAAAATCTCCTAGTCACAATACTCCCAAAATACTCGAGCGTCTCCCTGAAACATACTGATGGCCAACTGAATCCACATATCTCGATCAATGTCGCACATCACCATAATCCTCTCTATGGCATGGAGCCAGTCCTTTGCCTCCATCGATTGTCGTCCACCATCAAACATCGGGGGACTACTAGCTCAAAATGCCTGTACTGCCCGAGCTGAAACTCTCACTCTAATGTGTTGGCATCCACCAACAACTGGAATGTCCACTACTACAGGTGGATGAACTACCGGTCGTGGCTGTACAACATCTACTGGCATTGGTGCTGGTGCTGGTACTGGTACTGGAGGTCTCTTGGGCATCGGGGGTCTGATTATCGGTCGTTGGGAAATAGACGGCCTTATTATAGGTCTCGTCCATACCCGTAATACCCCTCTCGGTCGAGGTAGCGGTGGTCTCATATAAGGAGGTCTGGTCATCTTGCTACCTATAAGATAATTATTTTCACATAAGAAAATAATTAACTAAACTTAAGTAAACTACTTACTTAGATAGCGGTGCAGGATGCGTGAAGTGTCAAATCAGGATATGGTCAATACTGCTCTGACATACCAACTGTGACGGCAGTTGGTAATCCAAATTAAACCAACCGTAATTCCGCTCTGATACCAACTGTGGCGGCAGTTGGTATTATAAACTAAACCAATCGCAAACCTTGCTCTGATGCCAACTGTGGCGGCCCGCCCCTCGTAGAGACCATACAATACTATTACAGTTAAGCTTTATCACTAACTGTGATAGATTGTACTCTCATGAGTCGCTGGCTAATCTATCTCTCTTGTAAAACATGGCGTTTTTGGGGAAAATTTTTTTTTTCTTTAAACATCATGTAAAACATTTCCCACCATTTACTTTGCTGGCAAGTACAAAGTAATTTACATATTACAGTACTTTCGTAAAATATATAATATTACAAAAGACTGTTTCTTTTTCCCTTCCCTCTTTATCGCTCAGCGGAAAGACTCTGGCAGGACCATATCCCTCGCCCACTTATCCCATTTGACACCCGCTATCCCGTACGCCATCCAGTCAAACAAGCTACTGAGCTGGTCGCTTAGCTACAACATAAGCAAAAATGGTGAGCTACAGGCTCAGTAAGTTCAAACATGCAAGAAATAAAATTTCTATGAATAGTACTATTCATGATGAATAGTACTACAAATTTGTGATATATGCAATTCAACGAAGTATACGTATCGCATCCAAGTAATATATGATGAGAAAGAGTGTCGTACCCACGAGGAAAGTGCTTTTGTATTCAGAAGTAATTGTTTTTACAAGAAAATCGACTTAACTAGACAAGTAGCTAAATGAATTTCAATTATGGAAAGTGAATAAAATGGTAAACAGAATTTAACAAGAATTAAAATGAAATTTCCAAGTACAAAATTCAGGGTTTATATCTGCACAATCAATTGGGAAGAATTAGTTGCAAGTCACTTTCTTTTCACAGCTCTGAAATCGTGCTACAACTTTGCTATAGCATCATTCTTTTTAGTCAGGATATAGAAAAAATTACGTATAGCTCTCAGATTCTAAGTCTGCATATTCCTATGTAGATTCAAATTTGAGAAGATCGATTAAGAACATTATCCTTAAAGACCATGTGATGGATGACTATTCCTAGCTTACCTACAGATTTGATTAATTTTTACTCTGAAAACTGACCAAACACATGTTATTCAATCTCAGTCAATTCATTGAACGTTTTCCAACATTCACGAATCAGTCGCTAGTATTAGATTCCCTTCCAAGATCTAATACAGGATCAAATAAAATGAGCACAGATTGAACAATAAAAAGAATTATACTAAGCAAAACTGTATAGATCTCAAAATTCTGTTCAAGTACTCATGACTCACAACTCAGCTGAATTACGCTTCCATAAGTTTGGCAAAAATCATATACCGACTTTGATTTAACATCAAAATACTGTTATGCAAATAGAAAGACCGAAATCAATACAAAATAGTACAAAGCAGTAATGATCTTCCCTTCTCCAAGGTTCGATTCAAGCTGGTACAGCTTCAGTGCCTTCTACGGTCTGTGAAGAATGAATCCAGATGAATTTCTTCTTGCGGTGTTGAAATCCTCACGTCCCAGCAGAATTTGCTCTTGATTCCACTCTATATTTCTTTTCCGATCTTCCTTTTTGCTCTGTTTTTCTCTCTTCTGATTCAGTTATTTTTCCCATTTTTCTCTTTCTGTTATCCTGCCTCTGTATGTCTTTGTCCTCTTCCCTTAGCTTAGCTTTTATAGTACAAAAAGGAAACATTTAAACCCTACTTGTGACATGTGTATGATCCTCTGGCTGGCCGTGGACGTTGTGGTAGTGCTGGGCAATGATGCTGACACTTGGAAGAATGATTGATATCATCAAATTTGGCCAGCGTGGATTAAAATGTGTGCACATTCAACAGACCACGTCAGCCAACGCCTGCTTCAGCTTTGCTGTGGCAATGCTGCGGCAACGTCTAATTTTCAGCATTCTTCACGCTGCAAAGTCTTGCCATTCACTAAAAACAAAAACCAACCTCCAAAAACATATCACATGTTAAAAGACTTCAAAATGCTCTAACAATGATCGAATCCTATGTGCTGCTAGGAATGAACTTTTATCAATGGCCACTAAAGTCAGAAATTGATAATTCTCATTTATAGTGCCAAGAACCATGACTTTTGGGACTTTAACTTCCTAAAATGGGCTATCTAAGCATGAAAATGTAACTCCTTAACTCGAGAAATTCGAGTTATCACACCCCCAAACTTAAAAGTGCTGCTCGTCCTCGAGCAGTGGCAGAATTATAAAACCAACACACAAGACAAAACGATTTATTATTATTAAGCAGATAGCAATGACTACATGTCAATCCAATCCTCAATAATCATTCTGAACATTGTATGAAGATTAACAGCTAATATCACAGATTACTCTCAAAGTACTTCCTTTCTAAACACGAGGAGGGGGGGTTCTGAACTCATTTTGGGTACCCTTAGCTTTTAAGTCATGAACTTGGCCAGCTTAAGGACTTTTCAAGTTGATCCCACAAACTCCTATAACTCTATACAAAGGAGCCCTACCCTCAGTAGCAATAGGAAATTTTCTTAATAATTTTTTTTTTAATTTTTTTTTTAGACACTAAGTTGTCTTTTTCTGCCTTTTTACGCGAATGTCAACATGGGGCTCATGAAGACACCCGGTTACTCAACAGAAAACACAAACCAAAGTGGGCTTTTACATTCATATTTTAAATTGCTGTTTTACGCGACTGTCAACATGGGGCTCATGAAGACATCCGGTTACTAGGCAAATTTAAAACAGCGGAATGCTCTCTTTTTATTTTATTTTGTTTGTTTTCTTTTTTTTAAAACAATGCCAGAGCTATGCTGTAGCATTGCTGTTGCAACCGGACACTCATGTTCTGACCACTGTTTGACGCGAATGTCAAAATGGGGCTCATGAAGACACCCGGTTACTAAGTGGTTTAAACAGTGGAGTATCCTTTTTAACTTGAGGGCTTTTCTAAAATTCAATTCACCATTGTTGCTGGGCATTTACAGGCTCCTAAACATAGCATTATTAAGGGATCCACAAGATCAACCTTAAATTCCTCAAACTGGCAGCAAGACTTTTCTACTTAGGTTATCCAAAAGAAATTCCAAAACAACCCTCTTTGTGACCAAACTTTTGAATCAACTTCCAAGAGCAATCAATGACATAATAAGATCACACTTCAACAATGCTAGAGACTTAATTGGAATTGACATTTAATTACCACTGATCTGCTTCTTGACTTAATGCACACCATTTTTTTTTTTTGATTTTTTTTTATATATATATCATAACTAGGACACTTACTAATAAAAAAAATAAAAAATAAAAAAAATAAAAATAAAATCAGACAAACATTAACAAAACAAACATTTACTAGCTAAGAAAAGTGGTGAAATGAAAAGTGGGCTTACTGATGGGTCAGACATGGTCTGACCTCAGCCTGTTTGCTGTCTCCGCTTGGTCCTTCATCTTGGCTGCGGTATAGGTGCTCGGGAAATGCAAGAAATGAGCAGAATTTCTTGTTGTTCATGCGCAGATTTTTTTGCAAAGCTTGATCTCTTGCATGCATGTAACGCCACATCTCCTTCTGATCTCTCTTCATCTCCTGCAAGCTCTCCATGATATCATATTGAACACATTCCACCTGGCTTACCCTCAATTCCAATTGGGCAAGTGAAAAGCTTGCGGTGGGACTTGGTTCAGATGAAGGAGCTTCTTCTTCTGCTTGCCCTTGCTGGACTCCTTCACTGCCTTGATCCTGCATTAGCCTGTTAATTGTTCTTAAGAGAATTGGCCCCTTGTTAGGAATCCAGTCATCAAACTCTTGAATCTGCACATTAGCACTTTTACAAAGCCGAGTTATCAAACAAGGAAAAATCAATGCACTTCTATCTCTTTGGGCGCAAGCTAAAATCTCTTCCCTAATTATACTGCCCACGTCAATTTTTCTACCCACTATAATTGAATGCAAAAGAGCCATTCTCTCCCAACTTACTGTCTGCCCATGGGTAGTTGGTTTGAGGGAAAACTTAATGAAATGATACCACACCTTAGCTTTAGGATTTAACCTGCAATGAAGAACTGTTAGAGATCCCTGTGGTGACCTTGTCCATTCAGTTCCAGTTGTTGTCAAGTCGGCCAACACAGTGTCCAAAGCTTCTCTATCTGCATCTGCTAAAAACTCAGAATACTCGTCCTCAGATCCTGATAATCCCAAGAAACCATTGATTGCATCCCTTGTAATATCCACCTGTTTCCCTCTAACATGGACTATGTTCTGAAATTTTCCTGTCAAGCTCGCATAGAACTCACCCACTAAAGGCATGATAGCCTCATTCGTATGTTCACAAAAGACTTTCCACTTATGGACCCTTATCACCGAACTCACAAACTCGGGCATTTCTGCTGTTTTCAAATGGAAGCCTTTTTCTAGACATAACGACCTATGTGCAAAACTCTTATTAAATCTTTTCTCTATTTCCTCATTTTCGAATCTCTTAAACTCTTTTTCTCTCTCAACAACTTTCTTCCCCTTTCTTGCCATACTCTTCACTGGCAAATTTTTTTTTTTATATAATGCACCAATCACTAATCTCCAATGCTACGCTTCAACGTTCAACCCCCAAACTTAAATCTCACTAACTTCCTAATTTATGCTTTCAAGAGGAATAGTGAGACTAGGTCAGAAAGCACCTTACCTATAACAATGGACGACCCGCGACCAAGGATTTGGCTTTATTCCCTTGCGCGACGATCTTCCACTATTGATGTTCGGTGGAGAGCGAATTGCAGCGGCTGACGACGGCGTGAAAAGGTTCGGCGCGCACTCAAACTTACTCGGGATAGATTCGGCAAAACAACTTGTTGGTTTTGATGATGGAGAATGGGGAAGACGAGAATGATTACAAAGATGAGAATGGAGGAGTTTGGTGGTGTGATTTTTAGAGAGAAAACCGGTGAATTTTTAGAGAGAGAACCGGCGGATTTTATGCATGCATGGAGAATGCCCGAAAATGGATGGAAAAGAAACCGAAATGTGATGAAGAATGGCGTGGCTCACTCAGCTTCGACGACGAGGATGAAGAAAGGTGGAGATTGACGTTGAGAAAATTGGTGGAGTGGAGTGTGGAGGCTTGGAATGGTGGTTATGGTGGGGCCGGCAGCTTAAGGAAGAGGAATGGGAAAAGAAATTAATAAAGGGGCCCTTATGTAGGGCTTTCGAAGGACCCCCTTTTTTATTTATTTATTTATTTATTTTACTTTTTTTTTCTTTTTTTTTAATAAATATATATATTTTATTTATTTATTATATATATACTTGTTATTAAATTTTTTTTTTATATATTTTAATGAAACTGTGCGTTTTGTATCTCCTCTCATTACCCAGACTTATGCTTCGCGACACCTTCACTGCAAACATTTTTATTTTTTTTTATAATGCCACAGCTATGCTGTAGCATTGTTGTTGCAGTGTTTCTGAATCACCAAACATGCACTCTGTCTCTGTTCCATCTTCAGTGGCTCCAGTACCCATATACTTGTTCTTCAAATCACCTGTAACAAATACACTTTATGAAGAGTCTGAATCACAGTAAAACAAAGAAACTAAAGAAATATGCACTAAATAAAGCAAGACAACTAACTAACTAAAAGTAAAATAAATTTGAATAATGCAAGGGTTGCCTCCCTTGAGCGCTTGTTTTTCGGTCGACGGCCCGACCATCCCTTATGCTCATGGGTCTTGGAGAATGATTGAAGTCTTCTCCCTATCCACATTCCCTCCGAAATAATGTTTGGGACGCTGCCCATTCACTGTGAATTGTCTTCCAGAATTTTCTTCCCTTACTTCTACAGCTCCATGTGGAAATACTGTAACAACCTTGAATGGCCCACTCCAGCGTGATTTGAGTTTCCCAGGAAATAGCTTGAGTCTTGAGTTAAAAAAGAGGACCTACTGCCCTTCCTCAAACTCATGGGGAAGGATTTTACTATCATGCCACTGCTTGGTCTTCTCCTTGAACAATTTGGCGTTCTCATAAGCTTGTAATCTGAACTCGTCAAGCTCATTCAGCTGTAACATTCTCTTTTCTCCAGCCAACTTCAAGTCCAAGTTAATCTTAGTAACAGCCCAGTATGCTATGTGTTCAAGTTCTACTGGCAGGTGGCATGCCTTTCCAAAAACAAGCCTGTATGGTGAGGATCCAAGGGGCGTTTTGTAGGCTGTTCTCAGTGTGATGATCAGGAAATATGCAGTATCAAGAAATTGGTTAAAATGACATTTTCTTGATATGAAACTGATATATTTAGAATCAGAATGCTCAAAATTAGTCAATTGAGAACAAAATGTAGATTTTGTTGGGAGGTACGCAGTATCGGGAAAAGGGTCAAGACGACAATTTCTTGGCCCGTAATTGATATATTTAGACTCAGGATGTCCAAATTAGTCAATCAGGCACCTGACACGTTTTTCGAGATGGGGTCACACAGATCCTGAAAACTGGTCGAGATGACTTCGAATGAAGTTGAAACTGATAAATTTGGATTCAGCACATCCAAATTAGTCAGTATAGCCTATTTGTATGCTCAAATTAGCTAATTGAGCACAAAGGTAATTTTTGATCGAGAATTCACAGTACCAGAAACTGGTCAAGATGACCTCAGATGAAAATAAAACTGATATATTTGGATTCAGGACGCCCAAATTAGTCAGGATAGCCCATGTTGAAATTTTGGGCGAAAAAGTATATAAAGGGCGAAAAATCAGAAATTTAAAAAATAAGCCCATAACTTTCTCTTATTTTCTCTTTCCTCCCCTTACCCGAAAATGAACAGTAACCGACCATCGGAAACGGTGTCCGTTTTCGACACCGTCGGTGTCATCGAAAAGCTCTCACCGAGCTGAGTCCAACGATGGGTCGACTCGACGGAACGGCCGCCGCACGTCGCCGCACGCGCCGCCTGAATGCCGCCGGAGCCGAGAAATTCGACCGGTGATATCTCCGCCGTCCGGCCACCGTTTGCCACGAAACCGGTCCCAAAAGTTTCGTGGTGAAGAGAGGAGCAAAACCCAGGCCACCGATTATCTCAACACCGGCGGAATCGCGCCGCCCAAGCTTCAAAAAAGTAGGTGAAACGCCGCCGTGAAGCCGCCGTCGAAACGCCCGATTCCGGCCAAGTTGAAGGACGCCGTTGGTGTAGAAATGACCGCAAGGCTGAGGGGAGCAAAAGCCCTCAACCAATTTTGGGAAAAAATTCCGGCACGACGGAGTTCCACCATCGCCGCCGTGACCGTGGTTTTCGAGGGAATTTTCCGGCGATAGGGGCCTCCAAACATGAAATTGAGGCCACCAATGGATTACTCTCATCGAGCTCTTCAAGATAGGCTACTCATTTGCCACCGTCGCCGCCGTCAACCGCCGGTCAACGGCGAGTCAACACCGGTCAACGGTGGTCAACGTCGGTCAATGGCGACCGGAGGCCAAAAATTTAAGAATGGCCCGTTGGCCTATTTTCGATGTTCCGGACACATCCGCGACGTCAGAATTGCAAGACGGAGTCTCAAAGGCAAAGAACGGAGAATTAAAGTTTATCCGCGCGAAACCGAATAGTTCGTTCGATCGCCAGTGGAACGATTCCGGTAGTGACTTCGGTCCTTCCATTCCTGAAATTAATGTTTTTGGAATGAGTATATATGAATTATGTATTCTGCATTGTGAAATTGTAAGAAAATTGGACTATGTGTATGAAAAATAGTCAAATGAGAAAAAGTGAAAAATGTAAAGATTTTTACGTAAAAAGTTGAGTTTTTACGTAAAAATATAAGCTCCGGTATAGTACGTGGTAGAATAGAACTAGGTTAGATGGTTTCAAGGCGTTTCCTAAACGCCGGGAATCCAAAAATTAAGCGGAAATGCTGCCGAAATTTTGAAAACGGCACAGAAGAGTATTTCAAGAACCGAAGGGTAAAAACGTGGTCGGGATGGAAACCTGAGCCCTTTCGGTGACCTAGACCCGAGAAAGAGCATTAACGCTCGAGAGTCAGAATAGTACCACCCGAGGGTCGGTAAATAGTAAACCAAGAAATTATGGTAAATAAGGCCGTAAAAAAATTTAGTAAAGCCCAAGAAAAATTATTTGATGATTTTTGAGCTTAGAAGATCCAGTTTAAGCAATAAAATGAGAATGATATGACTCAAAGACCCATTAGGGGTAAAATGGTAATTTTGACCGGAAAATTTCAAGAATAATAGAAAAGGATCCTAATGGACTTAGCATGGCTTAATTAAGATTTTACGGGCCAAAGCTAAGTTGCGAATCAAAGAAAAGTAAGGTTATAATGAGAAAAATCCCATTAGGGGCAAAATGGTAATTTTGCCAAAAGTTCAGGGTAAAATAGTAATTTTACTAAAAGTTAGCAGAAAAGTTATAAATTGGATATTAGATCCTTAAATTTATGATCGAGAAATTAAACGTAGAATTTTTACGTTTTATTAAGTTTTATACATGTAAGAAGCATAGAAAATAACCTTTATTATTTCGGTTATAGGGATCCGCGCCAGACGATATGAAGAGACGTCTGCGGACCAAGGAAGCGAGAAAAGAGATGCTAGCAAGTATTTGTAAGTTCAAACATTAATTGACTGCAACATAAATGAACTGGTCATGTTATGTGTTATGTGTTCTATGTAGTAAGTTCGAATATTTAATTGACTGCAATATGAATAGACTATTATGTCTAAGTATGATATGCGGTAAGTTCAAATATGTGATTTGTTTGTAACATGAACTGACATGTTATGTTAGGTTTATGTTTAAGTGTTATATGGAATTCATGTCTGTTAGTGCTATATGCACTAAAGTGTGACTAACATAATTCACACTATAGAAAAGTTACGTTAAGAAATAAATGATTTATGAAATACAAACAAAAGAAAAGAAATGAAAGAAAGAAAAGAAAAGAAAATGAACGAAAGAGAGAAGAATGAATGAACAAACAAACGAAAGGATAAAATAAAGAACGAGAAAGATAAGCAAGATAATAAGACTGAAAAGTTAAGGTTGGCGTACCGGCCTCCCCAGTTGTGAGGTTCCCAGATAGCCTCCACCCCAGTTGTGTGGCACTGCCTCGTTAATAATGAGGTAGTTCATGGCATGACTTACTACCTATAAGGTAAGTAGTCCAGAGATGACCTTAGAGTTGATCGGTGGGTCGCTCCCCTGATCCTCTATTGGTCTGCGCGCACTAGGTACGTCCAACCACGGGCCCACAAGTGAAAGATTAAGCAGATAAAGAAAAGCTAAGAACGGAAAGTAAAGAAAAACTAAGAAAAGCAAAGAAAAGAAAAGAAAGAAAAACTTAGCAAAGAAAAGCTAAGAACAGAAAGTAAAGCTTAGCAAAGAAAAGCTAAGAACGGAAATTAAAGAAAAACTAAGAAAAGCAAAGAAAAGAAAAGAAAGAAAAACTTAGCAAAGAAAAGCTAAGAACAGAAAGTAAAGCTTAGCAAAGAAAAGCTAAGAAAAGAAAGTAAAGCTAAGAAGAGAAAAGAAAAGAAGAGAAAGTAAAGCTTAGCAAAGTAAAGCTAAGAAATGCAAAGAAAAGAAAAGAAAGTAAAGCTTAGCAAAGTAAAGCTAAGAAGAGCTAAGAAAAACTAAGAAAAGCTAGGAGAAGAAAAGAAAAGAGACAGATAAAGAGAGAAAAGAAAAGAAGGAGGTAAAACAACAGATTAGGACATGATCTACTAGAAAAAGAAAAGAAAAGAAAAGAGAGATAAATAAAGAAAGAAAAGAAAGGAAGGAGATGGATCGACAGATTAGTATATGATCCATCAGTCAAAGAAAAGAAACGGATTAGGATATGATCCATCAGTTAAAGAAAAGAAAAAGATTAGAATATGATCCATCAGTCAAAGAAGATTAGGATATGATTCATCAGCCAAAGAAAAGAAACAGATTAGGATATGATCCATCAGTGAAAGAAAAGAAAACAGATTAGGATAGGATTCACTTGTAAAAGAAAAGAAAAGAAAAGAGAGATAAATAAAGAAAGAGATGAAAAGAAGGAGATAGATCGACAGATTGGGATATGATCCACTAGTGAAAGTAAAAAGAAAGAAAAGAAAAGAAAGTAAAGCTAAGAAAAGCTAGAAGAAGAGAGAATAAAAGTAAACAAGCATAATGCCACTAATATGTGTGCATATGCTTAGCAAGAAAAGAAAAGAAGAAGAAAAGTATGACATGAAAGAAAGAATGAAAGTAAACAAGCATAATGCCACTAATATGTGTGCATATGCTTAGCAAGAAAAGAAAAGAAGAAGAAAAGTATGACATGAAAGAAAGAATGAAAGTAAACAAGCATAATGCCACTAATAGGTGTGCATATGCTTAGCAAGAAAAGAAAAGAAGAAGAAAAGTATGACATGAAAGAAAGAATGAAAGTAAACAAGCATAATGCGACTAACATGTGTGCATACGCTATGTTATGCATAAATTGATATGCATAAGTCAGTTATACAATTTTAAGTGTATCTGTGATGTTTAAGCATACATTAAGTATGCTGTGTTTAAGTTGATATGTGTATACAATATTTTGTATAATGTTGAGTATGTTATGCTTAAGATGTTAAGCATATATCCTATATGTTATGTTTAAATTATGTTATGCTAAAAGAATGTTGAGATTGTTCCCTCAATGTTAGAATATGTTATATATGAAGTTGAAAGTAAAGTATAATGTATGTTCATGTTCTGATGCCACAGTTAGTATCAGACATGTTCTGTCTAAAAGGTATGAGTTAGTATTTTTTCATAAATGTATGTTTGAACTTATTGAGCCTGTCGCTCACAAGTTTGTTTATGTTGCAGGTAAGCATCCTGCACGAAGATAAGACAAGTGATGGATGACGGATGGAATCTGCATGTGCCCAGGGACTGGGTGAGGGTTATGGTACTACTATGAGTCTTCCGCTGAGCTGTTTAAAAGAGTATTAAAGTGATGTTTTATAATGTAAATGAAGTTAAGGCAATGTAAAATGTTTATTATAGTAAATGTTTTACGACGGTACAGTTTCCAAGTAAAGTTTAAGAAAAGAAAAAAAAATTTATTCCATATTTTCATGTTCAAATGGGAAGTTAGAGTAAGCATGTTAAAGAAAGTATGTTAAAAGTAAGGTACCAACTATTACAGATGGTATCAGAATAAGTTAGAAACAAGTTAAAAATAAGTTGCCGACGACCCAAGTGGTTACAGTCTATCGTAGTTAGCAACAGTGGCTGACTGTAATAGTACTGTTTAACACTACGTAGGGCGGGCCGTCACACCCAGTGCCCAAAGTGCATCGTTTAGGCTCTGTGACCAATCCTTACATGATGGACCTACCACTTTCTCTAGTATCCTCTTTATTTCTCTGTTTGACACTTCCACCTGCCCGTTTGTCTGAGGATGATAGGTAGTTGCCACCTTGTGCTTGACTCCATATTTCATTACCACACTATCAAACTGTTTGCTCACAAAATGCGTGCCATTGTCGCTAATGATTGCCCGAGGTGTGCCGAATCTAGTGAAGATGTTTCTCTTGAGGAACTTCACCACTGCCTTTGAGTCATTAGTAGGCAGTGCCTCGGCCTCAACCCACTTGGATACGTAATCCACTGCTACTAGAATATATGTATTCCCATAGGATGGCATGAACGGTCCCATGAAATCAATTCCCCAAACATCAAAAACCTCAACTTCAAGAATGTTGTTCAAGGGCATTTCATGCCTCCTTGTGATGTTTCCGACCTTTTGACACCTCTCACACTTCATGACGTAGATGTTGGCATCCTTGAATAATGTGGGCTAGAAAAAACCTGATTGCAGTACTTTTGCGGCTGTCCGAGTGCCTCCATAATGACCTCCATATGATGAAGAATGGCAGTGATAGAGAACATCCTCCATTTCCTCTTCAGGAATGCATCTCCTCAACACTTGATCAGTACATTGCTTAAATAGATATGGTTCATCCCAAAAATAAGAACGAACATCATGCATAAACTTCTTCAATTGCTGCCTAGACAAATCTGGAGGTAACAGACCACTTACCAAATAATTGACAAAATCAGCGTGCCATGGTACAGTCGACTGAGTAACTGTGAATAACTGCTCGTCAGGGAATGTTTCTCTAATGAGCTGGTTTTCTTGCCCTTCAAATCCATCGTCCAGTCTTGAAAGGTGATCAGCTACCTGGTTTTCAACTCCCCTTCGGTCCTTGATCTCTAAATCAAATTCTTGAAGTAGAAGAATCCACCGAATCAACCTAGGTTTTGCATCTTTCTTCTGAATGAGGTATTTAATTGCTGCATGATCAGTGTATACAACTACCTTTGCACCCACGAGATAAGCTCTAAATTTTTAAAAAGCATATACAACTGACAACAATTCTTTCTCAATCACCGTATAATTCAACTGAGCTCCTGTGAGTGTCCTGCTCGCATAATAGATTGAATGAAACACTTTGCTCCTGCGTTGGCCCAACACAGCTCCTACCGCCATATCGCTTGCATCACACATCACCTCCAAAGGTAATGACCAGTCAGGTGCTACTACAATTGGTGCTGAAATCAGTTTCTTTTTTAACTCTTCGAATGCATGAAGGCACTGCTCATCGAACATGAACACCGAATCTTTCTCCAGTAAGCTGCATAATGGCTTGGAGATTTTTGAAAAGTCTCTGATGAATCTTCTGTAGAACCCAGCATGCCCCAAAAAACTTCAGATTCCCTTAACTGTGGTAGGAGGAGGCATCTTTTCTATTGCCTCAGTCTTTGCTTTATCCACTTCAATCCCAGCTTTAGAAACCTTGTGCCCTAAGACAATTCCTTCCTTCACCATGAAATGGCACTTCTCCCAGTTGAGCACCAAATTAGTTTCTTCACATCTATGGAGAACCTTGGCCAAGTTGCTCAAGTACAAATCAAAAGAATTCCCAAAGACTGAAAAATCGTTCATGAATATCTCAAGGAAGTCCTCAACCATGTCAGAAAAAATGGCCATCATACACCGCTGGAAGGTGGCTGGTGCATTGCATAATCCGAAGGGCATCCTCCTGAACGCGAATGTGCCGTATGGACAGGTAAAGGTGGTTTTAGCTTGATCCCCTGGAGCAATAGCAATCTGATTGTATCCTGAATACCCATCAAGAAAGCAATAGTATTCCTTGCCTGCCAATCTGTCCAACATTTGATCGATAAACGGCAAAGGAAAGTGATCCTTCCTAGTAGCTTTGTTGAGTTTTCGGTAGTCCACACATACTCTCCATCCTGTAACAGTCCGAGTGGGAATCAGTTCATCATTCTGATTGGTTACTACCGTCATTCCTCCTTTCTTTGGTATGCATTGCACTGGACTCACCCATGAACTGTCTGAAATAGGATATATGATCCCAGCATCCAACCACTTAATGACTTCCTTCTTTACTACCTCCTTCATAATTGGATTAAGTCTTCGTTGCTACTCAATGGACCCTCTGTAGTCGTCTTCCAACAGGATCTTGTGCATGCATAATGAGGGACTGATTCCCTTGATGTCAGCAATGGTCCATCCAATGGCTTTCTTAAATCTTTTTAAAACCTGAAGCAATTTGTCCTCTTACTCCTCAGTTAGTGAAGCAGAAACGAGGACTGGTAAAGTTTCTTTATCTCCTAAATATGCATATCTGAGATGATTTGGCAAAGGCTTCAACTCTAGAGTGGGCAGCTCTTCAGTGGATGGTTTGGGCAGCTTTGTTTCTCGATCTGCTAATCCCAACGTCTCATACTGTCTTCCCCTTACGTTGTTCCTTGCTTGAATTTCCACATTGTTTAACTCTTCTTGTCTTGGAAATGGCTCAAAATGATCTTCCAAATCTGTCTCAAGGTGGTTCTTCTCTAGCTTCTCGATTACAGCCGACTCAAGGACCTGGATAGTTGAACATTCTTTAAATTCTTCAGGAAACCTCATTGCCTTCAAAACATTAAAAGTGACTTGTTCATCATTCATCCTCATAGTCAATTCACCCTTTTGCACATCTATTAGAGCTCGTCCTGTGGCAAAAAATGGACGCCCAAGAATGATGGGAATCTCACGATCTGCTTCAAAATCAAGGATGATAAAATCTGCTGGAAAGATGAATTTATCGACTTTAACAAGAACATCCTCAATCTTCCCTTCAGGATGAGTTAACGATCTATCTGCTAACTGTAGTATGACTGTAGTTGGCCTTGCTTTACCCACTCCCAACTTTTTGAACACCGACATTGGCATCAAATTTATGCTCACTCCAAGGTCACAAAGAGCCTTGCCAAAATAGTTATTGCCAATCATGCATGGGATTGTAAAACTACCTGGATCCTTCAACTTTGGTGGCAGTCTGTTCTGGAAGAATGCACTACTTTCTTTAGTGAGAGCAACTGTCTCAAACTCCCCCAATCTTCTCTTCTTAGCTAAGATGTCCTTCATAAACTTTGCATAACTAGGCATTTGTCCTAGAGCTTCCACAAGTGGTATGTTGATGTGAAGTTGCTTCAAAACATCTAGAAACTTCTTAAATTGCTTGTCCTGCTGTTGCTTGTGGAATCGTTGAGGAAAAGGTGGTGGCGGTTTTCTCATTTCTTGCTGGACGATTCCTTGCTGTGGCATTGCTGTAGCAACGTTCTGATCAGCCTGAACCTGGGTTGGGAGTGTTTCAGCGATTTCTTCTTGTGGCTTATCCTTTTGGATCAAAGTGAGCTCCCCTATTTTAGTTGTCCCAGTGTTGGGTTCTTCAAGCGTCTTTCCACTCCTCAAAGCAATGGCTTTGCATTGTTCTTTGCCTTCTTTTTTTGGGTTTTCGGTATCACTTGGCAATGTCCCTTGTGGTCTACTGCTAAGAGCACTTGCTAACTGTCCCATTTGATTCTCCAAGCTCCTCAATGAGGCTGTGTGACTTTGCAACAATGCTGAGTGGTCCTGAATACGGGTATCTGTCTTTGCCATGTGTTCCCTCAACAAACTCTCAATTGTTGATAGAGTTGTCAGTGGTGGTTCTTGAACTTGCTGCCTCATGAGTTGCTGAAATCCAGGAGGGAATGGAGGTCTGCTTGGCATCGGAACTGATGATGTGCTTACACCTTGACCATAATAATTTGAAGTCGAGCTTGCATGCTGCTTGTGTCCCTGGTTGTAATTATTAGGATAAGGATTGTTGTAACGCAGATAATTCTCAACGAAACAAGCTGATTCAGGGTTAGACGGGCATTGTTCAAAAACATGTCCTTCTCCATAATATACACATGAGACGGCTGCCAGTTGTGGCGGTTTTACTCCTTGTGCGGTGCTCATAGACTTCACCATGTTTGTGAGTGTGGATAGCTGGGCTGGAAGGGCTATAATCGAGTCTACTTCATACACACCACCTCCCCTTCTTGCGGCATTGGCTCTGTCAGTAGGCCATTGGTAATTGTTCTGCGCCATCCTTTCTAGAATTTCATAAGCTTCATTGTATGACTTGGTAAGAATTGCTCCATTAGCTGGGGCATCTACAATGGTTCTAGTTTGCCCATCCAAGCCATTATAAAACGTTTCCATCTGGATCCAGTGAGGAATCCCATGATGTGGGCATTTCCTGATAAGCTCCTTAAACCTCTTCCACGCTTCATATAATGATTCACCTGAGAGCTGCTGAAAGCTAGTGATATCATTTCTTAGTTTTGCACTTTTTGTAGGTGGGAAATACTTCATCAAGAACTTCTCGGCTAGATCATCCCAGGTAAGGATTGAATTTGGTGCCAGTGCATTCAACCAGGCTCGAGCTCGATCCCTCAATGAGTATGGGAATAGCCTGAGTCTCAAAGCATCATCATCTACACCTGGCAGTTTAAAAGAATCACAGACTTCAATGAATAGCCTCAAATGCAGGTGTGGATCTTCTGTCGGCATGCCCGCGAACTGCCCTGCTGATTGGATCATCTGGAACATAACAGGTTTGAGCTCGAATTGAGGGGCCTGTATTTCTGGGCGTGCGATACCAGGATTAAGCCCTTCTAACATTGGCACAGCATAATCTCTAATAGGTCGATCTCTATTTTCTGCTCGGAGTAGTGCATTTCGAGCGTTATTGCCCTGGTTCACGGCTGGATTTGCTTGCTGGTCAGCCATTTCAGCACCTGCAGCTAAGTTACGTTGCTCCCTTCTTCTTGCATGGAAGGTTCTCTCTATTTCAGGGTTAAAAGCTTCGAATTCACCACTTCTTCGCCTATTCATAAACCAGTGTACCTTTCACCTGCGATTATAATGTTCAAAATCTGTTAAGCAAATTCCTTGTAAAAAATCACCAATTAAACAAAATCACTTTCCCCGGCAACAGCGCCAAAAACTTGTTTGCAAATTTGTGATATATGCAATTCAACGCAAGTATACATATCATATCCAAGTAATATATGATGAGAAAGAGTGTCGTACCCACGAGGAAAGTGCTTTTGTATTCAGATGTAATTGTTTTTACAAGAAAATCGACTTAACTAGACAAGTAACTAAATGAATTTCAATTATGGAAAAAGAATAAAATGGTAAACAGAATTTAACAAGAATTAAAATGAAATTTCCAAATACAAAATTCAGGGTTTATATCTGCACAATCAATTGGGAAGAATTAGTTGCAAGTCACTTTCCTTTCACAGCTCTGAAATCGTGCTACAGCTTTGCTATAGCATCATTCTTTTTAGTCAGGATATAGAAAAAATTACGTATAGCTCTCAGATTCTAAGTCTGCATATTCCTATGTAGATTCAAATTTGAGAAGATCGATTAAGAACATTATCCTTAAAGACCATGTGATGGATGACTATTCCTAGCTTACCCACAGATTTGATTAATTTTTACTCTGAAAACTAACCAAACACATGTTATTCAATCTCAATCAATTCATTGAACGTTTTCCAACATTCACGAATCAGTCGCTAGTATTAGATTCCCTTCCAAGATCTAATACAGGATCAAATAAAATGAGCACAGATTGAACAATAAAAAGAATTATACTAAGCAAAACTGTACAGATCTCAAAATTCTATTCAAGTACTCATGACTCACAACTCAGCTGAATTACGCTTCCATAAGTTTGGCAAAAATCATATACCGACTTTGATTTAACATCAAAATACGGTTATGCAAATAGAAAGACCGAAATCAATACAAAGTAGTATAAAGCAATAATGATCTCCCCTTTTCCAAGGTTCGATTCAAGCTGGTACAGCTTCAGTGCCTTCTACGGTCTGTGAAGAATGAATCCAGATGAATTCCTTCTTGAGGTGTTGAAATCCTCACGTCCCAGCAGAATTTGCTCTTGATTCCACTATATATTTCTTTTCCGATCTTCCTTTTTGCTCTGTTTTTCTCTCTTCTGATTCATTTATTTTTCCCTTTTTTCTCTTTCTGTTATCCTGCCTCCGTATATCTTTGTCCTCTTTCCTTAGCTCAGCTTTTATAGTACAAAAAGGAAACATTTAAACCCTACTTGTGACGTGTGTATGATCCTCTGGCTGGCCGTGGACGTTGTGGTAGTGCTGGGCAATGATGCTGACACTTGGAAGAATGATTGACATCATCAAATTTGGCCAGCGTGGATTAAAATGTGTGCACATTCAGCAGACCACGTCAGCCAACGCCTGCTTCAGCTTTACTGTGGCAATGCTGCGGCAACGTCTAATTTTCAGCATTCTTCACGCTGCAAAGTCCTGCCATTCACCAAAAACAAAAACCAACCTCTAAAAACATATCACATGTTAAAAGACTTCAAAATGCTCTAACAATGATCGATTCCTATGTGCTGCTAAGAATGAACTTTTATCAATGGCCACTAAAGTCAGAAATTGATAATTCTCATTTATAGTGTCAAGAACCATGACTTTTGTGACTTTAACTTCCTAAAATGGGCTATCTAAGCATGAAAATGTAACTCCTTAACTCGAGAAATTCAAGTTATCAAGTACCGTTGACCACTATTCATACATAAATAGTAACTTTGACCACTATTTATTATGAATAGTAACTTTGACCACAACACAGTGTCACAACAGTACATCTACCGCGATGTTAGTACCCTCACGAAACTGTCTTATGCTCAATTATGGCATAGCTTCAGTTTTAGGTAATTATCTTTGCTTATGTTCTGGTTTTGAGCTCAGGTTGGCAGTACCATTCAAGTGTGCATGACTGGGAGCAGTACATTAGTGCTGACCTCCACAGCCTTAATCTCATAGCCCCGAAGGTAAAATTGTATATGACTGGGAGCGGTACATTAGTGCTGACCTCCACAGCCTTAATCTCATAGCCCCGAAGGCAAAAGTACCTCCCTGTACGGAAGGCTGGTACGCCAGAAAGTGGTTTCATTACCGACTTTTTAAATTTTAACCCGGTGACTTCATATTGCACCGTGGTTAGGAATGGTTCACATTTTAATTTTAGGAGAGTGAGTTTCATTAACCTCGCTCTAGTGCCCAAAGCACAATTAACAATGTGTCCATTCTCAATAGTGCCCGTAGCACATTACGTCTCTCTCTTTATTCTATAATACTGCCCGTAGCACATATGTACCTAACTTATAGTTAGTACATTAAAGTTAGCAACAATAATGCTATATGTTGCAGACAGGTAAATGTCTGAACTTACCTTATCAGTCTCTTCCCTTTTTCTCTCTTGGATCTTCGATCGCCTTCCTTGTAGGTCGATTTTTGGATCCTACAGACAAAACCTTGTCTGTTAATTTCATTTCCATTTATAGTTTTTATTTTTCATTAAAAACTTAAATAAATCCTATTTATAACTTTTTAGGCTTTATTTATCATTTTCCCCATTTTTCTCAACTTTTGCAAAATTACGATTTTGCCCCTATATTTTGGTAAAATTGCAATTTTACCCCTGACGGAATTTTCTCGATCCAGACTGCATTTTTGGCTCTCAGGAACTTTTCTGACTCTTTTCTAGTCATTAACGGGTTCATTTCTATTTTATTTTCACTTTTCACTTTTCCGACCCTCGGGAAGCACTGTTCCGACCCTTACGTCGGTTTAGTGATTTTCTATCGTTTCAGAGCCTCAAATGGACGTTTCACCAGTATTTAAAACGTTCATCTAGACATTCCCGATCTAGGTCTCCGAGATTTAGATTTTCCGTTCCCGACTCGGACCTTTATTTCGTTTCCAAACTTTTACATAAAAGCTCACAAAATTCAATTCTCATTTTGAACCACATTACACAAAATTTTTTTCAATTTTGCCCTTAGTTTTGGTCTCGGTTTTTTACACTCAAAACCTAACCAAAATTTCTCAATTTTTCCATCAAATTTTTGGCTATTCCAATGTCATTTTTTTAGCACATTTTCAAGCCAATTTCATTGCATTTTTCAACACAATTCCTAGGGTTTTTCCATTATTACAACCCACGGCCACATTAAGAGAAACATACCCCAAATTTTCTTTTCTTGCTTTCAATCACAATTCCATCCTTTACATAATAAAATGCATGATCTAAATCATCCAAACATCAAGTAAACCATGCAAAATTTTTCACCAAACCCTAATTAACCCACGGCCATATTAGGGTAAGTTCACACCAAATTTTTTTTCCAAGCTTTCCATCATGCAAATCATGCTTTACATTAGACCAAATTATGATTTAAAGCATGTTAACACTTAAACCACAAAAATTTCTCATTGATTACTCTTGGTAACCTACGGTTTTACCCTTGGAAAACCAACCAAAATTTGGTTTTTCCTTAAACCAAATACATGGTTTTTCTCCTAATTACACCCTTAACAAAACCCAAGCACCAAATCAATCAAAACAACCAAAAATTTTTCCATCCTTTCCACTATTCATTACACGGATTTCTTGAAGAAAAATCAAGAAAAATTTCAAACCAAGGAGAGTTACCTTGTTAACTTGCTTCCTTAGGCTTCAATGAAAGGTTTGACACCAATTTTATGAAGAAAGCTTGAAGAAATCACTTGGTTCCTCTTTGGTTGCTCACGTACTCACCATGGAACACTTAGAAAAATTTTTGTTCTTGGTTTTGGCTTCAAAATTGTCTCGGCCAATTTGCTCCCAAAAGTTGCCGACTTATGCAACAAATAAGCCAATTAATTTGGCTTTCAACCAATCAAAAATCACCACATTTCAAGCCTAATTCTTTCCATATTTTTCAAAAATTAAAATGGTGGATTTTTGGCCAAATCTTGGCCTTTAGATCAAAAAGCAACTAAATCATGGCCATTAATGCTACCAACCACCATTTTCCTTCCATTTATTAAATGGATTTATGATGTCATAAATGCAAAAGCATATGTTGACTTTGACTTTCACTATTCACATTAATCCGACTACTTTTTGACCGATACCGGTTCGAGCCGAAATTTTCCTGAAATCGTTCCGGCGGGTTCTTGAGGTCTCCTATGCAGTCGGATCAATTTAAACTGCTTCCGTTTGATCAAAATCAATCCCAGAAGTTTTCCGTCTTTTATTGCCCCGGTTAGGGTTTTCAATGCCGTTTTTGGCACCGTTTTACCCGTTTCTGGCACCGTTTTACCCGTTTCAACTCAGTGAATTTTTCCAACACTGAATTCTTACTCGTCAGTATTGTTATAACATTTTCATATATTCTAAACAATATAAATACATTTATTTCACTCTTTAAATAGTACAAATTGTTATATACATATATTTGTACATTTTCTTCCGAGAATTGCCTAAATTTCCGGGTTATCACATTCACCCCTCCTTATAAAATTTTCGTCCTCGAAAATTAGAACAAGTGGGGGTATAAACTCCTCATCTCGTCTTCTCGTTCCCACGTAGCTTCTTCAATGTTGTGATTTTTCCACAAAATCTTCACTAGTGGGATTGTCTTATTCCTTAGTACTTTCTCTTCACGAGCCAGTACTCGAATAGGTTGTTCCTCATATGTCAAATCCTCATGGATTTGAATAGGCTCATGCTTCAACACATGGGACGGATCTGGTATATACTTTCTCAGCATCGACACATGAAATACATTATGCACTGCCGACAATTCAGGAGGTAACGCTAATCTGTAAGTGACCCTTCCAATGCGTTCGATAATTTCATAAGGTCCAATATATCTTGGACTTAGTTTACCCTTCTTACCGAAACGCATAATCCCCTTCATAGGCGATACCTTAAGAAACACGAAGTCTCCTTCATCAAACTCTAAGGATCTCCGCCTCTTGTCCGCATAACTCTTTTGTCGGCTTTGCGCAATTTTCATTTGACGCTGAATTCTAGCAACTGCATTTGAAGTCTCTTTTATGAAATCCGTCTTATGCAACTGCTTCTCTCGCAAATCATACCAGTGTAATGGTGATCTGCACTTCCGTCCATACAAAGCCTCGTAAGGTGCCATGCCTATAGAAGCTTGGTAACTATTATTGTACGAGAATTCAATTAATGATAACTTCTCGTTCCAATTTCCCGTAAAATCCATTACACAAGCTCCAAGCATGTCCTCTAACGTCTGAATTGTCCGCTCTGACTGTCCGTCTGTTTGTGGATGAAATGCCGTACTGAGTTTCAATTCAGTACCCATGGCTTCTTGCACACACGTCTAGAAATTCGAAGTGAATCGTGCATCTCGATCTAATACAATGGATTTTGGTACTCCGGACACGAGTTACGTACAACTGAGCAAACTTTTCCAACGAAAAAGTCATCTTGACAGCTATAAACCGTGCCGTCTTGGTCAGTCTGTCCACAATAACCCAGATGGCATCATAACCTTCTCGGGTTTTTGGGAGTCCCATTACAAAATCCATCGTAACGTGTTCCCATTTCCATTCAGGAATCTCCAGAGGTTCCAATCTTCCTGCTAGATGTTTATGCTCCGCTTTGATTCTTTGACAGGTCATGCATCTGCTCACGAATTTTGCTATATCATTCTTCATCCCTTTCCACCAGAACTGTAACTTCAAGTCCTGATACATCTTACTAGCTCTGGGATGAACCGAATAGGGTGTCTCATGGGCTTCTGATATGATCCGTCTTCTAAGTTCCTCATCAGCTAGAACATTTATCCTTCCTTGATATAGGATCATTCCATCCTTAGAAATTCCTTCTTGAGAACTTGTCATTGTTGGGTCTCGTCTTTGAGCTTCCTTTATATCCTCAAACAACGACGATTCCACTTGGAGTGCAGCTAATCTTCCAGATATCAGCTCCAAGTTCAAGGAATTTATCTCTTGCTGCAATGGCTTTGGAAGCCTTTTTATCGGTAGCTGGTGCGATATGGTAGACTTTCTACTTAAAGCATCCGCTACACGGTTGGCCTTTCCTGGATGGTATAGGATTTCACAATCATAATCCTTCACCAGTTCCAACCATCTTTTTTGTCGCATATTGAGCTCCTTTTGCGTGAAGAAAAACTTCAGGCTTTGGTGATCAGTGAAAATCTGACACTGGGCTCCATAGAGATAGTGTCGCCAAATTTTAAGTGCGAACACTACTGCAGCAAGTTCAAGGTCATGCGTAGGGTAATTCCTTTCATGATCCTTTAATTGACAGGAAGCATAGGCAATCACCTTGCCGCCTTGCATTAGGACTGCTCCCAATCCTACTTTAGATGCATCACTGTAGATTACAAACTTCTCCCCTTCAGTGGGAAGCGTAAGGATTGGTGCACTTGTCAGCCGTCTCTTTAACTCCTGGAAGCTTCTTTTGCATTCCATAGTCCACTCGTACTTTCTTTCCCTGCATGTAAGAGCAGTAAGAGGTGCAGCTAAACGCGTAAATCCCTCTACAAATCGTCGATAATAACCAGCTAACCCCAAGAAACTGCGTATTTTCGTCACATTCTTGGGCGCAGACCACTGGTTAATTGCATCTACTTTCGTTGGATCTACAGCAATACCTTCCTGGGACACAACATGTCCGAGGAAATGTACTCTGTCCAACCAAAACTCGCATTTTGAGAATTTGGCATACAGTTGATGCTTCCTTATCGTATTCAGCACGATCCTCAGATGCTCCTTGTGTTCCTCATGAGTCTTTGAGTATATAAGAATGTCATCAATGAATACAATGACAAACTTATCCAAATACTCTTTAACGATTCTGTTCATCAAATTCATGAACACTGCCGGCGCATTTGTTAATCCAAATGGCATCACAAGAAACTCGTAGTGACCATAACGAGTCCTAAACGTCGTCTTAGGAATATCACTTTCTTTAATTCTCAGCTGGTGATATCCTGATCGTAAATCGATCTTGGAAAATACCACTACGCCTTTTAACTGGTCGAATAGGTCATCAATTCTAGGTAATGGATACCTATTTTTGATCGTAACCTTGTTCAACTCTCGGTAATCAATGCACAAACAGAATGTTCCATCCTTTTTCTTAACGAACAACACAGGTGCACCCCACGGAGAATAACTCGGTCTGATAAATCCTTTATCCAAAAGCTCCTTTAATTGTTCCTGCAGCTCCTTTAACTCTGGCCTGAAGGGAATGAGCTTGTGGGCGTGTCTGGTGCTGTTGGGAGGTGCCTTGTCCACCTTGCTTATTGTTTGGACAGTTCCTAGCGTAATGGCCTTCCTTTCCACATTCATAGCAAACAAGTGGCCTAAATATGCATTGCCCAGAATGTCTCTTCCCACATGTAGGACAATTTTGTACATTGGATTCCGTATTACCAGCTGTTCTTTGCTGCTGGTTTCGATTATTTCCCTGCTGATTCCCATAAAAATTGCCTTTCCTATTGTTTTGCTAAAATCCTTGATTATTGCCCTGGCTTGGTTTAGCATTCTGATTAGGCTTGCTCGATTGACCAACTTGTGTAGACTTCGCCAAAGCCCTTTCCTTCTTCTTGGCCTCCCAGTGCTTCTCTCTTTCCTCTTTCTGCCGGGCTACGTGAAACTCAGCTCGGATGGCCCGACTCACACAATCTGCTACAGAAGTAGGCGGTACTTGTCTAGTGTCTACTAGCGCAGTAATTTCTGGTCTGAACATCCCGATCATTTTCTGTATTTTCTCCCTCTCAGTAGGGACTACATAGGGACATAAACGGGAGAACTGGTCGAACATTCGGCAAACATCGCTCACCGACATATTTCCTTGCGTCAATTCTGAGAACTCTTTCTGTTGTTGTCTCAGAGATGCTGGGTCGTAATATTTCTGGTTAAATTCTTCCAGAAATTCCGCCCAACTCATGGTAGACACATTTCTTCTCATTCGTACAGTGTCCCACCAAAAACGAGCATCTTTTCTCAACACAAAAGACGCACATGCAATCTCCTCCCGGTCAGTTAGGTTCATGATTTCCATGATCACTTGCAAGGATGACAACCAGTCTTCAGCCTCTAGAGGATTAGTAGAACCTTCAAATTCTGGCGGTCTTATACGCCTGAATCTTTCATAGAGGGGTTTCAGATTTAATACCGGTTGCAGTTCAGGAACTCTCTCATTTACAACAGCTGGAGGGATAACCGGATCTACCTCAGATTCTTGTTCTACTTGGGTACCCTCAGAGCCTTGTCTCTGTTCTAACTCCTCTACCCGTCGCCTCAGATTAGCATTTTCTTGCATCTGAGCTTCTAGCAGGGCTTGTATCTAATTCAATCACTCCATGACATTAGGACGTCGTTCTCGTCCCTCTAGTCGATTTCACAAATCTACCATCTTGCCTATTGTCCTATTATGGCACAATAATTCACCGTTAGCCTTTCCATAACCACATTCGTAAGATCATATAATTTACGAAATTTAGGGTAATGTAAAGCCACATCATCGTACAACATATAATCATTTTGATATTTCATTCATAGCAAAACGTTTATATATCGTACATAATCATCACCAGTCATATATACATCGACCATTTTATACATCTTGGCCACAAGTCTATACAAAAGAGCTTTTCTCTATAAGCTACTTATGTACATGCATACACATCTACTGGTCACACATCCCCTGTGTCTGGGACTAGAGGATATTCTTCTAGATCCTCGTCGTCATCTGGATCATCTGAATCGTCACCACCCCTAGGCAATGCTCCCTGTCCTGAGTCATCACCTCCTCGTGGTCTAAACGGTCCAGCCTCATGATCGTTTATCATTCTTCTCGGCCCAAAAATGCGTGCGAACATCTCATCTTGACCCAGTGTCTGTTGTCGACTCTGCGTCAGATGCTCAATCAAAATCTCTCTCTCGATCATCCTGATCGTCACTACAAACTCTTGGAGTGTAGGAGGAAATAGCTTAATCACCCTCTGTCTCAACTCCATGGGTAAACCTCTCCAAAACAGCTCACAACAGTTCGCTTCAGTGAGGTTGGGCAACGGATATCTCTTCCTAATGGTCTTCTCAAATCATGCTGCGTAATACATAACTGTCTCACCAGACAACATGACCATCCTCTCAGTCTGGAGAATATAGTCCCTAACCTTATCAAATCCAGGGTACACAGGTGTATCAGCCTCTCGTCTCTTTGGAGGTGCTGGAGCAGGTGCTGGATCCCTAGGCGGAAACTGATCAGCCAATCGCTGACAGAACTCGGCCCAACTGAATCCTAATAAAATCTCCTGGTCACAATACTCCCAAAATACTCGAGCGTCTCCCTGAAACATACTGATGGCCAACTGAATCCACATATCTCGATCAATGTCACACATCACCATAATCCTCTCTATGGCATGGAGCCAGTCCTTTGCCTCCATCGATTGTCATCCACCATCAAACATCGGGGGACTACTAGCTCAAAATGCCTATACTGCCCGAGCTGAAACTCTCACTCTAATGTGTTGGCGTCCACCAATTAGTGGAATGTCCACTACTACAGGTGGATGAACTACCGGTCGTGGCTGTACAACATCTACTGGCATTGGTGCTGGTGCTGGTACTGGTACTGGAGGTCTCTCGGGCACCGGGGGTCTGATTACCAGTCGTTGGGAAATAGACGACCTTATTATAGGTCTTGTCCATACCCGTAATACCCCTCTCGGTCGAGGTAGCAGTGGTCTCATATAAGGAGGTCTAGTCATCTTGCTACCTATAAGATAATTATTTTCACATAAGAAAATAATTAACTAAACTTAAGTAAACTACTTACTTGGATAGCGGTGCAGGATGCGCGAAGTGTCAAATCAGGATATGGTCAATACTGCTCTGACATACCAACTGTGACGGTAGTTGGTAATCCAAATTAAACCAACCGTAATTCCGCTCTGATACCAACTGTGGCGACAGTTGGTATTATAAACTAAACCAATCGCAAACCTTGCTCTGATACCAACTGTGGCGGCCCGCCCCTCGTAGAGATCATACAATACTATTACAGTTAAGCTTTATCACTAACTGCGATAGATTGTACTCTTATGAGTCGCCGGCTAATCTATCTCTCTTGTAAAACATGGCGTTTTTGGGGAAAAAATTTTTTTTTCTTTAAACATCATGTAAAACATTTCCCACCATTTACTTTGTTGGCAAGTACAAAGTAATTTACATATTACAGTACTTTCGTAAAATATATAATATAACAAAAGACTGTTTCTTTTTCCCTTCCCTTTTTATTGCTCAGCGGAAAGACTCTGGCAGGATCATATCCCTCGCCCACTTATCCCATTTGACACCCGCTATCCCGTACGCCATCCAGTCAAACAAGCTACTGAGCTGGTCGCTTAGCTACAACATAACCAAAAATGGTGAGCTACAGGCTCAGTAAGTTCAAACATGCAAGAAATAAAATTTCTATGAATAGTACTATTCATCATGAATAGTACTGCAAATTTGTGATATATGCAATTCAACGAAGTATACGTATCGCATCCAAGTAATATATGATGAGAAAGAGTGTCGTACCCATGAGGAAAGTGCTTTTTTATTCAAATGTAATTGTTTTTACAAGAAAATCGACTTAACTAGACAAGTAACTAAATGAATTTCAATTATGGAAAAAGAATAAAATGGTAAACAGAATTTAACAAGAATTAAAATGAAATTTCCAAGTACAAAATTCAGGGTTTATATCTGCACAATCAATTGGGAAGAATTAGTTGCAAGTCACTTTCTTTTCACATCTCTGAAATCGTGCTACAGCTTTGCTATAGCATCATTCTTTTTAGTCAGGATATAGAAAAAATTACGTATAGCTCTCAGATTCTAAGTCTGCATATTCCTATGTAGATTCAAATTTGAGAAGATCGATTAAGAACATTATCCTTAAAGAGCATGTGATGGATGACTATTCCTAGCTTACCCACAGATTTGATTAATTTTTACTCTGAAAACTAACCAAACACATGTTATTCAATCTCAGTCAATTCATTGAACGTTTTCCAACATTCACGAATCAGTCACTAGTATTAGATTCCCTTCCAAGATCTAATACAGGATCAAATAAAATGAGCACAGATTGAACAATAAAAAGAATTATACTAAGCAAAACTGTACAGATCTCAAAATTCTATTCAAGTACTCATGACTCACAACTCAGCTGAATTACGCTTCCATAAGTTTGGCAAAAATCATATACCGACTTTGATTTAACATCAAAATACTGTTATGCAAATAGAAAGACCGAAATCAATACAAAGTCGTATAAAGCAGTAACGATCTCCCCATCTCCAAGGTTTGATTCAAGCTGGTACAGCTTCAGTGCCTTCTACGGTCTGTGAAGAATGAATCCAGATGAATTCCTTCTTGAGGTGTTGAAATCCTCACGTCCCAGCAGAATTTGCTCTTGATTCCACTCTATATTTCTTTTCCGATCTTCCTTTTTGCTCTGTTTTTCTCTCTTCTGATTCATTTATTTTTCCCTTTTTTCTCTTTCTGTTATCCTGCCTCCGTATATCTTTGTCCTCTTCCCTTAGCTCAGCTTTTATAGTACAAAAAGGAAACATTTAAACCCTACTTGTGACATGTGTATGATCCTCTGGCTGGCCGTGGACGTTGTGGTAGTGCTGGGCAATGATGCTGACACTTGGAAGAATGATTGACATCATCAAATTTGGCCAGAGTGGATTAAAATGTGTGCACATTCAGCAGACCACGTCAGCCAACGCCTGCTTCAGCTTTGCTGTGGCAATGCTGCGGCAACGTCTAATTTTCAGCATTCTTCACGCTGCAAAGTCCTGCCATTCACCAAAAACAAAAACCAACCTCCAGAAACATATCACATGTTAAAAGACTTCAAAATGCTCTAACAATGATCGATTCCTATGTGCTGCTAAGAATGAACTTTTATCAATGGCTACTAAAGTCAGAAATTGATAATTCTCATTTATAGTGCCAAGAACCATGACTTTTGTGACTTTAACTTCCTAAAATGGGCTATCTATGCATGAAAATGTAACTCCTTAACTCGAGAAATTCGAGTTATCACACCCCCAAACTTAAAAGTGCTGCTCGTCCTTGAGCAGTGGCAGAATTATAAAACCAACACACAAGACAAAATGATTAATTGTTATTAAGCAGATAGCAATGACTACATGTCAATCCAATCCTCAATAATCATTCTGAACATTGTATGAAGATTAACTGCTAATATCACAGATTACTCTCAAAGCACTTCCTTTCTAAACACGAGGAGGGGGGGTTCTGAACTCATTTTAGGTACCCTTAGCTTTTAAGTCATGAACTTGGCCAGCTTAAGGACTTTTCAAGTTGATCCCACAAACTCCTATAACTCTATACAAAGGAGCCCTACCCTCAGTAGCAATAGGAAATTTTCTTAATAATTTTTTTTTTAATTTTTTTTTTTAGACACTAAGTTGTCTTTTTCTGCCTTTTTACGCGAATGTCAACATAGGGCTCATGAAGACACCCGGTTACTCAACAGAAAACACAAACCAAAGTGGGCTTTTACATTCAGATTTTAAATTGCTGTTTTATGTGACTGTCAACATGGGACTCATGAAGACATCCGATTACTAGGCAAATTTAAAACAGTGGAATGCTCTCTTTTTATTTTATTTTGTTTGTTTTTTCTTTTTTCTTTTTAAAACAATGCCGCCACAGCTATGCTGTAGCATTGCTGTTGCAACCGGACACTCATGTTCTGACCACTGTTTGACGCGAATGTCAAAATGGGGCTCATGAAGACACCCGGTTACTAAGTGGTTTAAACAGTGGAGTATCCTTTTTAACTTGAGGGCTTTTCTAAAATTCAATTCACCATTGTTGCTGGGGATTTACAGGCCCCTAAACATTGCATTATTAAGGGATCCACAAGATCAACCTTAAATTCCTCAAACTGGCAGCAAGACTTTTCCACTTAGGTTATCCAAAAGAAATTCCAAAACAACCCTCTTTGTGACCAAACTTTTGAATCAACTTCCAAGAGCAATCCATGACATAATAAGATCACACTTCAACAATGCTAGAGACTTAATTGGAATTGACATTTAATTACCACTGATCTGCTTCTTGACTTAATGCACACCATTTTTTTTTTTATATATATATATATCATAACTAGGACACTTACTAATAAAAAAAATAAAAAATAAAAAAAATAAAAATAAAATCAGACAAACATTAACAAAACAAACATTTACTAGCTAAGAAAAGTGGTGAAATAAAAAGTGGGCTTACTGATTGGTCAGACATGGTCTGACCTCAGCCTATTTGCTGCCTCCGCTTGGTCCTTCATCTTGGCTGCGGTATAGGTGCTCGGGAAATGCAGGAAATGAGCAGAATTTCTTGCTGTTCATGCGTAGATTTTTCTGCAAAGCTTGATCTCTTGCATGCATGTAACGCCACATCTCCTTCTGATCTCTCTTCATCTCCTGCAAGCTCTCCATGATATCATATTATACACATTCCACCTGGCTTACCCTCAATTCCAATTGGGCAAGTGAAAAGCTTGCGGTGGGACTTGGTTCAGATAAAGGAGCTTCTTCTTCTGCTTGCCCTTGCTGGACTCCTTCACTGCCTTGATCCTGCATTAGCCTGTTAATTGTTCTTAAGAGAATTGGCCCCTTGTTAGGAATCCAGTCATCAAACTCTTGAATCTGTACATTAGCACTTTTACAAAGCCGAGTTATCAAACAAGGAAAAATCAATGCACTTCTATCTCTTTGGGCACAAGCTAAAATCTCTTCCCTAATTATACTGCCCACGTCAATTTTTCTACCCACTATAATTGAATGCAAAAGAGCCATTCTCTCCCAACTTACTGTCTGCCCATGGGTAGTTGGTTTGAGGGAAAACTTAATGAAATGATACCACACCTTAGCTTTAGGATTTAACCTGCAATGAAGAATTGTTAGAGATTCCTGTGGTGACCTTGTCCATTCAGTTCCAGTTGTTGTCAAGTCGGCCAACACAGTGTCCAAATCTTCTCTATCTGCATCTGCTAAAAACACAGAATGCTCGTCCTCAGATCCTGATAATCCCAAGAAACCATTGATTGCATCCCTTGTAATATCCACCGGTTTCCCTCTAACATGGACTATGTTCTGAGATTTTCCTGTCAAGCTCGCATAGAACTCACCCACTAAAGGCACGATAGCCTCATTCGTATGTTCACAAAAGACTTTCCACTTGTGGACCCTTATCACCGAACTCACAAACTCGGGCATTTCTGCTGTTTTCAAATAGAAGCCTTTTTCTAGACATAACGACCTATGTGCAAAACTCTTATTAAATCTTTTCTCTATTTCCTCATTTTCGAATCTCTTAAACTCTTTTTCTCTCTCAACAACTTTCTTCCCCTTTCTTGCCTTACTCTTCACCGGCATTTTTTTTATATAATGCACCAATCATTAATCTCCAATGCTAGGCTTCAACGTTCAACCCCCAAACTTAAATCTCACTAACTTCCTAATTTATGCTTTCAAGAGGAATAGTGAGACTAGGTAAGAAAGCACCTTACGTATAACAATGGACGACCCGCGGCCAAGGATTTGGCTTTATTCCCTTACGCGACGATCTTCCACTACTGATGTTCGGTGGAGAGCGAATTGCAGCGGCTGACGACGGCGTGAAAAGGTTCGGCGCACACTCAAACTTGCTCGGGATAGATTCGGCAAAACAACTTGTTGGTTTTGATGATGGAGAATGGGGAAGACGAGAATGATTACAAAGATGAGAATGGAGGAGTTTGGTGGTGTGATTTTTAGAGAGAAAACCGGTGAATTTTAAGAGAGAGAACCGGCAGATTTTATGCATGCATGGAGAATGCCCGAAAATGGATGGAAAAGAAACCAAAATGTGATGAAGAATGGCGTGGCTCACTTAGCTTCGACGGCGAGGACGAAGAAAGGTGGAGATTGACGTTGAGAAAATTGGTGGAGTGGAGTGTGGAGGCTTGGAATGGTGGTTATGGTGGGGGCGGCAGCTTAAGGAAGAGGAATGGGAAAAGAAATTAATAAAGGGGCCCTTATGTAGGGCTTTCAAAGGACCCCCTTTTTTATTTATTTATTTATTTATTTTACTTTTTTTTTCTTTTTTTTTAATAAATATATATATTTTATTTATTTATTATATATATATACTTATTATTAAATTTTTTTTATATATTTTAATGAAACTGTGCGTTTTGTATCTCCTCTCATTACCCAGACTTATGCTTCACGACACCTTCACTGCAAACATTTTTTTTTTATAATGCCACGGCTATGCTGTAGCATTGTTGTTGCAGTGTTTCTGAATCACCAAACATGCACTCTGTCTCTGTTCCATCTTCAGTGGCTCCAGTACCCATATACTTGTTCTTCAAATCACCTGCAACAAATACACTTTATGAAGAGTCTGAATCACAGTAAAACAAAGAAACTAAAGAAATATGCACTAAATAAAGCAAGACAACTAACTAACTAAAAGTAAAATAAATTTGAATAATGCAAGGGTTGCCTCCCTTGAGCGCTTGTTTTTCGGTCGACGGCCCGACCATCCCTTATGCTCATGGGTCTTGGAGAATGATTGAAGTCTTCTCCCTATCCACATTCCCTCGGAAATAATGTTTGGGACGTTGCCCATTCACTGTGAATTGTCTTCCAGAATTTTCTTCCCTTACTTCTACAGCTCCATGTAGAATACTGTAACAACCTTGAATGGCCCACTCCAGCGTGATTTGAGTTTCCTAGGAAATAGCTTGAGTCTTGAGTTAAAAAGGAGGACCTACTGCCCTTCCTCAAACTCACGGGGAAGGATTTTACTATCATGCCACCGCTTGGTCTTCTCCTTGAACAATTTGGCGTTCTCATAAGCTTGTAATCTGAACTCGTCAAGCTCATTCAGCTGTAACATTCTCTTTTCTCCAGCCAACTTCAAGTCCAAGTTAATCTTAGTAACAGCCCAGTATGCTCTTTGTTCAAGTTCGACTGGCAGGTGGCATGCCTTGCCAAAAACAAGCCTGTATGTTGAGGATCCAAGGAGCGTTTTGTAGGCTGTTCTCAGTGCCCAAAGTGCATCGTTTAGGCCCTGTGACCAATCCTTACGTGATGGCCCTATCATTTTCTCCAGTATCCTCTTTATTTCTCTGTTTGACACTTCCACCTGCCCGTTTGTCTGAGGATGATAGGTAGTTTCCACCTTGTGCTTGACTCCATATTTCATTACCACACTATCAAACTGTTTGCTCACAAAATGCGTGCCATTGTCGCTAATGATTGCCGAGGTGTGCCGAATCTAGTGAAGATGTTTCTCTTGAGGAACTTCACCACTGCCTTTGAGTTATTAGTAGGCAGTGCCTCGGCCTCAACCCACTTGGATACATAATCCACTGCTACTAGAATATATGTATTCCCATAGGATGGCACGAACGGTCCCATGAAATCAATTCCCTAAACATCAAAAACCTCAACTTCAAGAATGTTGTTCAACGGCATTTCATGCCTCCTTGTGATGTTTCCGACCTTTTGACATCTCTCACACTTCATGACGTAGATGTTGGCATCCTTGAATAATGTGGGCCAGAAAAAACCTGATTGTAGTACTTTTGCGGCCGTCCGAGTGCCTCCATAATGACCTCCATATGATGAAGAATGGCAGTGATAGAGAACATCCTCCATTTCTTCTTCAGGAATGCATCTCCTCAACACTTGATCAGCACATTGCTTAAATAGATATGGTTCATCCCAAAAATAAGAACGAACATCATGCATAAACTTCTTCAATTGCTGCCTAGACAAATTTGGAGGTAACAGACCACTTACCAAATAATTGACAAAATCAGCGTGCCATGGTACAGTCGACTGAGTAACTGTGAATAACTGCTCGTCAGGGAATGTTTCTCTAATGAGCTGGTTTTCTTGCCCTTCAAATCCATTGTCCAGTCTTGAAAGGTGATCAGCTACCTGGTTTTCAGCTCCCCTTCGGTCCTTGATCTCTAAATCAAATTCTTGAAGTAGAAGAACCCACCGAATCAACCTAGGTTTTGCATCTTTCTTCTGAATGAGGTATTTAATTGCTGCATGATCAGTGTATACACCTAACTTTGCACCCACGAGATAAGCTCTAAATTTTTCAAAAGCATATACAATTGACAACAATTCTTTCTCAGTCACCGTATAATTCAATTGAGCTCCTGTGGGTGTCCTACTCGCATAATAGATTGAATGAAACACTTTGCTCCTGCGTTGGCCCAACACAGCTCCTACCGCCATATCGCTTGCATCACACATCACCTCCAAAGGTAATGACCAGTTAGGTGCTACTACAATTGGTGCTGAAATCAGTTTCTTTTTTAACTCTTCGAATGCATGAAGCCACTGCTCATCGAACATGAACACCGAATCTTTCTCCAGTAAGCTGCATAATGGCTTGGAGATTTTTGAAAAGTCTCTGATGAATCTTCTATAGAACCCAGCATGCCCCAAAAAACTTCAGATTCCCTTAACTGTGGTAGGAGGAGGCATCTTTTCAATTGCCTTAATCTTTGCTTTATCCACTTCAATCCCAGCTTTAGAAACCTTGTGCCCTAAGACAATTCCTTCCTTCACCATGAAATGGCACTTCTCCCAGTTGGGCACCAAATTAGTTTCTTCACATCTATGGAGAACCTTGGCCAAGTTGCTCAAACACAAATCAAAAGAATTCCCAAAGACAGAAAAATCGTTCATGAATATCTTAAGGAAGTCCTCAACCATGTCAGAAAAAATGGCCATCATACACCGCTGGAAGGTGGCTGGTGCATTGCATAATCCGAAGGGCATCCTCCTGAACGCGAATGTGCCGTATGGATAGGTAAAGGTGGTTTTAGCTTGATCCCCTGGAACAATAGCAATCTGATTGTATCCTGAATACCCATCAAGAAAGCAATAGTATTCCTTGCCTACCAATCTGTCCAACATTTGATCGATAAACGGCAAAGGAAAGTGCTCCTTCCTAATAGCTTTGTTGAGTTTCCCGTAGTCCATACATACTCTCCATCCTGTAACAGTCCGAGTGGGAATCAGTTCATTATTCTGATTGGTTACTACCGTCATTCCTCCTTTCTTTGGTACGCATTGCACTGAACTCACCCTTGAACTGTCTGAAATAGGATATATGATCCCAGCATCCAACCACTTAATGACTTCCTTCTTTACTACCTCCTTCATAATTGGATTGAGTCTTTATTGCTGCTCAATGGACCCTCTGTAGTCGTCTTCCAACAGGATCTTGTGCATGCATAATGAGGGACTGATTCCCTTGATGTCAGCAATGGTCCATCCAATGGCTTTCTTAAATCTTTTTAAAACCTAAAGCTTTTTGTCCTCTTGCTCCTCAGTTAGTGAAGCAGAAACGATGACTGGTAAAGTTTCTTTATCTCCCAAATATGCATATCTGAGATGATTTGGCAAAGGCTTCAACTCTAGAGTGGGCGGCTCTTCAGTGGATGGTTTGGGCAGCTTTGTTTCTCGATCTGCTAATCCCAACGTCTCATACTGTCTTCCCCTTACGTTGTTCCTTGCTTGAATTTCCACATTGTTCAACTCTTCTTGTCTTGGAAATGGCTCAAAATGATCTTCCAAATCTGTCTCAAGGTGGTTCTTCTCTAGCTCCTCGATTACAGCCGACTCAAGGACTTGGATAGTTGAACATTCTTCAAATTCTTCAGGAAACCTCATTGCCTTCAAAACATTAAAAGTGACTTGTTCATCATTCATCCTTATAGTCAATTCACCCTTTTGCACATCTATTAGAGCTCGTCCTGTGGCCAAAAATGGACGCCCAAGAATGATGGGAATCTCACGATCTGCTTCAAAATCAAGGATGATAAAATCTGCTGGAAAGATGAATTTATCGACTTTAACAAGAACATCCTCAATCTTCCCTTCAGGATGAGTCAACGATCTATCTACTAACTGTAGTGTGACTGTAGTTGGCCTTGCTTTACCCACTCCCAACTTTTTGAACACCGACATTGGCATCAAATTTATGCTCGCTCCAAGGTCGCAAAGAGCCTTGCCAAAATAGTTATTGCCAATCGTGCATGGGATTGTAAAACTACCTGGATCCTTCAACTTTGGTGGCAGTCTGTTCTGGAAGAATGCACTACTTTCTTCAGTGAGAGCAACTGTCTCAAACTCCCCCAATCTTCTCTTCTTAGCTAAGATGTCCTTCATAAACTTTGCATAGCTGGGCATTTGTTCTAGAGCTTCCACAAGTGGTATGTTGATGTGAAGTTGCTTCAAAACATCTAGAAACTTCTTAAATTGCTTGTCCTGCTGTTGCTTGTGGAATCGTTGAGGAAAAGGTGGTGGCGGTTTTCTCATTTCTTGCTGGACGATTCCTTGCTGTGGCATTGCTATAGCAACGTTCTGATCAGCTTGAACCTGGGTTGGGAGTGTTTCAGCGATTTCTTCTTGTGGCTTATCCTTTTGGATCAAAGTGAGCTCCCCTATTTTAGTTGTCCCAGTGTTGGGTTCTTCAAGCGTCTTTCCACTCCTCAAAGCAATGGCTTTGCATTGTTCTTTGCCTTCTCTTTTTGGGTTTTCGGTATCACTTGGCAGTGTCCCTTGTGGTCTACTGCTAAGAGCACTTACTAACTGTCCCATTTGATTCTCCAAGCTCCTCAATGAGGCTGTGTGACTTTGCAACAATGCTGAGTGGTCCTGAATACAGGTATCTGTCTTTGCCATGTGTTCCCTTAACAAACTCTCAATTGTTGATAGAGTTGTCTGTGGTGGTTCTTGAACTTGCTGCCTCATGGGTTGCTGAAATCCAGGAGGGAATGGAGGTCTGCTTGGCATCGGAACTAATGATGTGCTTACACCTTGACCATAATAATTTGAAGTCGAGCCTGCATGCTGCTTATGTCCCTGGTTGTAATTATTAGGATAAGGATTGTTGTAACGCTGATAATTCCCAACGAAACAAGCTGATTCAGGGTTAGACGGGCATTGTTCAAAAACATGTCCTTCTCCATAATATACACATGAGACAGCTGCCAGTTGTGGCGGTTTTACTCCTTGTGCCGTGCTCATAGACTTCACCATGTTTGTGAGTGTGGATAGCTGGGCTGAAAGGGCTGTGATCGAGTCTACTTCATACACACCACCTCCCCTTCTTGCGGCATTGGCTCTGTCAGTAGGCCATTGGTAATTGTTCTGTGCCATCCTTTCTAGAATTTCATAAGCTTCATTGTATGACTTGGTAAGAATTGCTCCATTAGCTGAGGCATCTACAATGGTTCTAGTTTGCCCATCCAAGCCATTATAAAACGTTTCCATCTGGATCCAGTGAGGAATCCCATGATGTGGGCATTTCCTGATAAGCTCCTTAAACCTCTCCCACGCTTCATATAATGATTCACCTGAGAGCTGCTGAAAGCTAGTGATATCATTTCTTAGTTTCGCACTTTTTGTAGGCGGGAAATACTTCATCAAGAACTTCTCGGCTAGATCATCCCAGGTAAGGATTGAATTTGGTGCCAGTGCATTCAACCAGGCTCGAGCTCGATCCCTCAATGAGTATGGGAATAGCCTGAGTCTCAAAGCATCATCATCTACACCTGGCAGTTTAAAAGAATCACAGACTTCAATGAATAGCCTCAAATGCAGGTGTGGATCTTCTGTCGGCATGCCCGCAAACTGCCCTGCTGATTGGATCATCTGGAACACAACAGGTTTGAGCTCGAATTGAGGGGCCTGTATTTCTGGGCGTGCGATACCAGGATTAAGCCCTTCTAACATTGGCACAACATAATCTCTGATAGCTCGATCTCTATTTTCTGCTCGGAGTAGTGCATTTCGAGCGTTATTGCCCTGGTTCACGGCTGGATTTGCTTGCTGGTCAGCCATTTCAGCACCTGCAGCTAAGTTACGTTGCTACCTTCTTCTTGCACGGAAGGTTCTCTCTATTTCAGGGTCAAAAGCTTCGAATTCACCACCTCCTCGCCTATTCATAAACCAGTGTACCTTTCACCTGCGATTACAATGTTCAAAATCTGTTAAGCAAATTCCTTGTAAAAAATCACCAATTAAACAAAATCACTTTCCCCGGCAACGGTGCCAAAAACTTGTTTGCAAATTTGTGATATATGCAATTCAACGCAAGTATACGTATCGCATCCAAGTAATATATGATGAGAAAGAGTGTCGTACCCACGAGGAAAGTGCTTTTGTATTCAGATGTAATTGTTTTTACAAGAAAATCGACTTAACTAGACAAGTAACTAAATGAATTTCAATTATAGAAAAAGAATAAAATGGTAAACAGAATTTAACAAGAATTAAAATGAAATTTCCAAGTACAAAATTCAGGGTTTATATCTGCACAATCAATTGGGAAGAATTAGTTGCAAGTCACTTTCCTTTCACAGCTCTGAAATCGTGCTACAGCTTTGCTATAGCATCATTCTTTTTAGTCAAGATATAGAAAAAATTACGTATAGCTCTCAGATTCTAAGTCTGCATATTCCTATGTAGATTCAAATTTGAGAAGATCGATTAAGAACATTATCCTTAAAGAGCATGTGATGGATGACTATTCCTAGCTTACCCACAGATTTGATTAATTTTTACTCTGAAAACTGACCAAACACATGTTATTCAATCTCAGTCAATTCATTGAACGTTTTCCAACATTCACGAATCAGTCGCTAGTATTAGATTCCCTTCCAAGATCTAATACAGGATCAAATAAAATGAGCACAGATTGAACAATAAAAAGAATTATACTAAGCAAAACTGTACAGATCTCAAAATTCTGTTCAAGTACTCATGACTCACAACTCAGCTGAATTACGCTTCCATAAGTTTGGCAAAAATCATATACCGACTTTGATTTAACATCAAAATACTGTTATGCAAATAGAAAGACTGAAATCAATACAAAGTAGTATAAAGCAGTAATGATCTCCCCTTCTCCAAGGTTCGATTCAAGCTGGTACAGCTTCAGTGCCTTCTACGGTCTGTGAAGAATGAATCCAGATGAATTCCTTCTTGAGGTGTTGAAATCCTCACGTCCCAGCAGAATTTGCTCTTGATTCCACTCTATATTTCTTTTCCGATCTTCCTTTTTGCTCTGTTTTTCTCTCTTCTGATTCAGTTATTTTTCCCTTTTTTCTCTTTCTGTTATCCTGCCTCCGTATATCTTTGTCCTTTTCCCTTAGCTCAGCTTTTATAGTACAAAAAGGAAACATTTAAACCTTACTTGTGACATGTGTATGATCCTCTGGCTGGCCGTGGACGTTGTGGTAGTGCTGGGCAATGATGCGGACACTTGGAAGAATGATTGACATCATCAAATTTGGCCAGCGTGGATTAAAATGTGTGTACATTCAGCAGACCACGTCAACCAACGCCTGCTTCAGCTTTGCTGTGGCAATGCTGTGACAACGTCTAATTTTCAGCATTCTTCACGCTGCAAAGTCCTGCCATTCACCAAAAACAAAAACCAACCTCCAAAAACATATCACATGTTAAAAGGCTTCAAAATGCTCTAACAAAGATCGATTCCTATGTGCTGCTAAGAATGAACTTTTATCAATGGCCAATAAAGTCAGAAATTGATAATTCTCATTTATAGTGTCAAGAACCATGACTTTTGTGACTTTAACTTCCTAAAATGGGCTATCTAAGCATGAAAATGTAACTCCTTAACTCGAGAAATTCGAGTTATCAAGTACCGTTGACCACTATTCATATATGAATAGTAACTTTGACCACTATTTATTATGAATAGTAAGTTTGACCACAACACAGTGTCACAACAGTACATCTACCACGATGTTAGTACCCTCACGAAACTGTCTTATGCTCAATTATGGCATAGTTTCAGTTTTAGGTAATTATCTTTGCTTATGTTCTGGTTTTGAGCTCAGGTTGGCAGTACCATTTAAGTGTGCATGACTGGGAGCGGTACATTAGTGCTGACCTCCACAGCCTTAATCTCATAGGCCCGAAGGCAAAATTGTATATGACCGGGAGCGGTACATCAGTGCTGACCTCCACAGCCTTAATCTCATAGCCCCGAAGGCAAAAGTACCTCCCTATAAGGAAGGCTGGTACGCCAGAAAGTGGTTTCATTACCGACTTTTTAAATTCTAACCCGGTGACTTCATATTGCACCGTGGTTCGGAATGGTTCACATTTTAATTTTAGGAGAGTGAGTTTCATTAACCTCGCTCTAGTGCCCAAAGCACAATTAACAATGTGTCCATTCTCAATAGTGCCCGTAGCACATTACGTCTCTCTCTCTATTCTATAATACTGCCCGTAGCACATATGTACCTAACTTATAGTTAGTACATTAAGGTTAGCAACAATAATGCTATATGTTGCAGACAGGTAAATGTCTGAACTTACCTTATCAGTCTCTTCCCTTTTTCTCTCTTGGATCTTCGATCGCCTTCCTTGTAGGTCGATTTTTGGATCCTACAGACAAAACCTTGTCTGTTAATTTCATTTCCATTTATAATTTTTATTTTTCATTAAAAAACTTAAATAAATCCTATTTATAACTTTTTAGGCTTTATTTATCATTTTCCCCATTTTTCTCAACTTTTGCAAAATTACGATTTTGCTCCTATATTTTGGCAAAATTGTAATTTTACTCCTGACGGAATTTTCTCGATCCAGACTGCATTTTTGGCTCTTAGGAACTTTTCTGACTCTTTTCTAATCATTAACGGGTTCATTTCTATTTTATTTTCACTTTTCACTTTTCCGACCCTCGAGAAGCACTATTCCGACCCTTACGTCGGTTTAGTGATTTTCTATCGTTTTGGAGCCTCAAATGGACGTTTCACCAGTATTTAAAACGTTCTTCTACACATTCCCGATCTAGGTCTCCGAGGTTTGGATTTTCCGTTCCCAACTCGGACCTTTATTTCGTTTCCAAAAACGCCCCCCCCTCGGGGTCGGTTTTTCAGTTTCATTTGACGCTGAATTCCAGCAACTGCATCTGAAGTCTCTTTTATGAAATCCGTCTTATGCAACTGCTTCTCTCGCAAATCATACCAGTGTAATGGTGATCTGCACTTCCGTCCATACAAAGCCTCGTAAGGTGCCATGCCTATAGAAGCTTGGTAACTATTATTGTACGAGAATTCAATTAATGATAACTTCTCGTTCCAATTTCCCGTAAAATCCATTACACAAGCTCCAAGCATGTCCTCTAACGTCTGAATTGTCCGTTCCGACTGTCCGTCTGTTTGTGGATGAATTGCCGTATTGAGTTTTAATTCAGTACCCATGGCTTCTTACACACACTTCTAGAAATTCGAAGTGAATCGTGCATCTCAATCTGATACAATGGATTTTGGTACTCCATGTAATCTGACGACATGAGTTACGTACAACTGAGCAAACTTTTCCAACGAAAAAGTCATCTTGACAGCTATAAACCGTGCCGTCTTGGTCAGTCTGTCCACAATAACCCAGATGGCATCATAACTTTCTCAGGTTTTTGGGAGTCCCATTACAAAATCCATCGTAATGTGTTCCCATTTCCATTCAGGAATCTCCAGAGGTTCCAATCTTCCTGCTAGATGTTTATGCTCCGCTTTGATTCTTTGACAGGTCATGCATCTACTCACGAATTTCGCTATATCATTCTTCATCCCTTTCCACCAGAACTGTAACTTCAAGTCCTGATACATCTTACTAGCTCTGGGATGAACCGAATAGGGTGTCTCATGGGCTTCTGACATGATCCGTCTTCTAAGTTCCTCATCAGCTGGAACATTTATCCTTCCTTGATAGATGATCATTCCATCCTTAGAAATTCCTTCTTGAGAACTTGTCATTGTTGGGTCTCATCTTTGAGCTTCCTTTATATCCTCAAACAACGACGATTCCACTTGGAGTGCAGCTAATCTTCCAGATATCAGCTCCAAGTTCAAGGAATTTATCTCTTACTGCAATGGCTTCGGAAGCCTTTTTATTGGTAGCTGGTGCGATATGGTAGACTTTCTACTTAAAGCATCCGCTACACGGTTGGCCTTTCCTGGATGGTATAGGATTTCACAATCATAATCCTTCACCAGTTCCAACCATCTTCTTTGTCGCATATTGAGCTCCTTTTGCGTGAAGAAATACTTCAGGCTTTGGTGATCAGTGAAAATCTGACACTGGGCTCCATAGAGATAGTGTCGCCAAATTTTAAGTGCGAATACTACTGCAGCAAGTTCAAGGTCATGCGTAGGGTAATTCCTTTCATGATCCTTTAATTGACGGGAAGCATAGGAAATCATCTTACCGCCTTGCATTAGGACTGCTCCCAATCCTACTTTAGATGCATCACTGTAGATTACAAACTTCTCCCCTTCAGTGGGAAGCGTAAGGATTGGTGCACTTGTCAGCCGTCTCTTTAACTCCTGGAAGCTTCTTTCGCATTCCATAGTCCACTCGTACTTCCTTTCCTTGCGTGTAAGAGTAGTAAGAGGTGCAGTTAAACGCGCAAATCCCTCTACAAATCGTCGATAATAACCAGCTAACCCCAAGAAACTGTGTATTTCCGTCACATTCTTGGGTGCAGGCCACTGGTTAATTGCATCTACTTTCGTCGGATCTACAGTAATACCTTCCTGGGACACAACATGTCCGAGGAAATGTACTCTGTCCAGCCAAAACTCGCATTTTGAGAATTTGGCATACAGTTGATTATTGCCTTGGCTTGGTTTAACATTCTGATTAGGCTTGCTCGATTGACCAACTTATGTAGACTTCGCCAAAGCCCTTTCCTTCTTCTTGGCCTCCCAGTGCTTCTCTCTTTCCTCTTTCTGTCGGGCTACGTGAAACTCAGCTCGGATGGCCCGACTCACAAAATCTGCTACAGAAGTAGGTGGTACTTGTCCAGTGTCTACTAGTGCAGTAATTTCTGGTCTGAACATCCCGATCATTTTCTGTATTTTCTCCCTCTCAGTAGGGACTACATAGGGATATAAACGGGATAACTGGTCGAACTTTCAGCAAACTTCGCTCACCGACATATTTCCTTGCGTCAATTCTGAGAACACTTTCTGTTGTTGTCTCAAAGATGCTGGGTCGTAATATTTCTGGTTAAATTCTTCCAGAAATTCCGCCCAACTCATGGTAGACACGTTTCTTCTCATTCGTACAGTGTCCCACCAAAAACGAGCATCTTTTCTCAACACAAAAGATGCACATGCAATCTTCTCCCGGTCAGTTAGGTTCATGAATTCCATGATCACTTGCAAGGATGATAACCAGTCTTCAGCCTCTAGAGGATTAGTAGAACCTTCAAATTCTGGCGGTCTCATACGCCTGAATCTTTTATAGAGGGGTTCCAGATTTAATACCGGTTGTGGTTCAGTAACTCTCTCATTTACAGCACCTGGAGGGATAACCGGATCTACCTCAGCTTCTTGTTCTACTTGGGTACCCTCAGAGCCTTGTCTCTGTTCTAACTCCTCTACCCGTCGCCTCAGATTAGCATTTTCTTGCATCTGAGCTTCTAGCAGGGCTTGTATCTCATCCAATCTCTCCATGACATTAGGACGTCGTTCTCGTCCCTCTAGTCGATTTCACAAATCTACCATCTTGCCTATTGTCCTATTATGGCACAATAATTCACCGTTAGCCTTTCCATAACCACATTTATAAGATCATATAATTTACGGAATTCAGGGTAATGTAAAGCCACATCATCGTACAACATATAATCATTTTGATATTTCATTCATAGCAAAACGTTTATATATCGTACATAATCATCACCAGTCATATATACATCGGCCATTTTATACATCTTGGCCATAAGTCTATACAAAAGAGCTTTTCTCTATAAGCTACTTATGTACATGCATACACATCTACTGGTCACACATCCCCTGTGTCTGGGACTAGAGGATATTCTTCTGGATCCTCATCGTCATTTGGATCATCTGAATCGTCACCACCCCTAGGCAATGCTCCCTGTCCTGAGTCATCACCTCCTCGTGGTCTAGACGGTCCAGCCTCATGATCGTTTACCATTCTTCTCGGCCCAAAAATGCGTGCGAACATCTCATTTTGACCCAGTGTCTCTTGTCGACTCTGCATCAGATGCTCAATCAAAATCTCTCTCTCGATCGTCCTGATCGTCACTACAAACTCTTGGAGCATAGGAGGAAATAGCTTAATCACCCTCTGTGTTAACTCCGTGGGTAAACCTCTCCAAAACAGCTCACAACAGTTCGCTTCAGTGAGGTTGGGCAACGGACGTCTCCTCCTAATGGTCTCCTCAAATCATGCTGCATAAGACATAACTGTCTCACCAGACAACATGACCATCCTCTTAGTCTGGAGAATATAGTCCCTAACCTTATCAAATCTAGGGTATACAAGTGTATCAGCCTCTCGTCTCTCTAGAGGTGCTGGAGCAGGTGCTGGATCCCTAGGCGGAAACTGATCAGCCAATCGCTGACAGAACTCAGCCCAACTGAATCCTAATAAAATCTCCTGGTCACAATACTCCCAAAATACTCGAGCGTCTCCCTGAAACATACTGATGGCCAACTGAATCCACATATCTCGATCAATGTCGCATATCACCATCCTCTCTATGGCATGGAGCCAATCCTTTGCCTCCACCGATTGTCGTCCACCATCAAACATAGGGGGACTACTAGCTCGAAATGCCTGTACTGCCCGAGCTGAAACTCTCACTCTAATGTGTTGGCGTCCACCAACAACTGGAATGTCCACTACTACAGGTGGATGAACTACTGGTCATGGCTGTACAACATCTACTGGCATTGGTGCTGGTGCTGGTACTGGTACTGGAAGTCTCTCGGGCACTGGGCGTCTGATTACCGGTCGTTGGGAAATAGACGGCCTTATTATAGGTCTCGTCCATACCCGTAATACCCATCTTGGTCGAGGTAGCGGTGGTCTCATATAAGAAGGTCTGGTCATCTTGCTACCTATAAGATAATTATTTTCACATAAGAAAATAATTAACTAAACTTAAGTAAACTACTTACTTGGATAGCGGTACAGGATGCGCGAAGTGTCAAATCAGGATATGGTCAATACTGCTCTGACATACCAACTGTGACGGCAGTTGGTAATCCAAATTAAACCAACCATAATTCCACTCTGATACCAACTGTGGCGGCAGTTGGTATTAAAACTAAACCAATCGCAAACCTTGCTCTGATACCAACTGTGGCGGCCCGCCCCTCGTAGAGATTATACAATACTATTACAGTTAAGCTTTATCACTAACTGCGATAGATTGTACTCTCATGAGTCACCGGCTAATCTATCTCTCTTGTAAAACATGGCGTTTTTGGGGAAATTTTTTTTTTTCCTTAAACATCATGTAAAACATTTCCCACCATTTACTTTGTTGGCAAGTACAAAGTAATTTACATATTACAGTACTTTCGTAAAATATATAATATTACAAAAGACTGTTTCTTTTTCCCTTCCCTTTTTATCGCTCAGCGGAAAGACTCTGGCAAGACCATATCCCTCGCCCACTTATCCCATTTGACACTCGCTATCCCGTACGCCATCCAGTCAAACAAGCTACTGAGCTGGTCGCTTAGCTACAACATAAGCAAAAATGGTGAGCTACAGGCTCAGTAAGTTCAGACATATAAGAAATAAAATTTCTATAAATAGTACTATTTATCATGAATAGTATAGTTGACCACTATTCATTGTGAATTGTAAGTTTGACCACAACACAGTGTCACAATAGTACATCTACCGCGATGTTAGTACCCTCACGAAACTGTCTTATGCTCAATTATGGCATAGTTTCAGTTTTAGGTTGTGGCGGCCCGCCCCTCGTAGAGATCATATAATACTATTACAGTTAAGCTTTATCGCTAATAGTGATAGATTCTACTCTCATGGGTCGCCGGCTAATCTTTCTCTCTCAGTAAATCATGACGTTTTTGGGGAAAATTTTTTTTTTCTTTAAACATCATGTAAAACATTTCCCACTATTTACTTTGTTGGCAAGTGCAAAGTAATTTACATATTACAGTACTTTCGTAAAATATATAATATTACAAAAAACTGTTTCCTTTTTTTTTTCTTCCCTTTTTATCGCTCAGCGGAAAGACTCTGGCAGGACCATATCCTCGCCCATTTATCCCATTTGACACGCGCCGTTCCGTCCGCATCCAGTCAAACAAGCTACTGAGCTGATCGCTTACCTGCAACATTAGCAAAAATGGTGAGCTACAAGCTCAGTAAGTTCAAACATGCAAGAAATAAAATTTCTATAAATAGTACTATTCATCGTGAATAGTATCGTTGACCACTATTCATATATGAATAGTAACTTTGACCACAACACAGTGTCACAACAGTACATCTACCGCGATGTTAGTACTCTCACTAAACTGTCTTATGCTCAATTATGGCATAGTTTCAGTTTTAGGTAATTATCTTTGCTTATGTTCTGGTTTTGAGCTCAGGTTGGCAGTACCATTTAAGTGCGCATGACTGGGAGTGGTACATTAGTGCTGACCTCCACAGCCTTAATCTCATAGCCCCGAAGGCAAAATTATACATGACTGGGAGCGGTACATCAGTGCTGACCTCCACAGCCTTAATCTCATAGCCCCGAAGGCAAAAATACCTCCCTGTATGGAAGGCTGGTACGCCAGAAAGTGGTTTCATTACCGAATTTTTTTAATATTCTAACCCGGTGACTTCATATTGTCCCGTGGTTAGGAATGGTTCACATTTTAATTTTAGGTGAGTGAGTTTCATTAACCTCGCTCTAGTGCCCGAAGCACAATTAACAATGTGTCCATTCTCAATAGCGCCCCGTAGCACATTACGTCTCTCTCTCTATTCTCGAATGGTGCCCGTAGCACATATGTACCTAACTTATAGTTAGTACATCAAAGTTAGCAACAATATTGCTATATGTTGCAGACAGGTAAATGTCTGAACTTACCTTATCAGTCTCTTCTCTTTTTCTCTATTGGATCTTTGATCGCCTTCCTTGTATGTCGATTTTTGGATCCTACAGACAAAACCTTGTCTGTTAATTTCATTTCCATTTATAGCTTTTATTTTTCATTTAAAAGCTTAAATAAAACCTATTTATAACTTTTTAGGCTTTATTTATCATTTTCCCCATTTTTTCTCAACTTTTGCAAAATTTCCATTTTGTCCCTATATTTTGGCAAAATTACGATTTTTCCCCTGACGGAATTTTGTCGATCTAGACTGCATTTTTGGCTCTCAGGAACTTTTCTGACTCTTTTCTAATCGTTACCGGGTTCATTTCTATTTTATTTTCACTTTTCACTTTCCCGACTCTCGGGAAGCACTATTCCGACCCTTACGTCAGTTTAGTGATTTTCTATCGTTTCGGAGCCTTAAATGGACGTTTCACTAGTATTTAAAACGTTCATCTAAACATTCCCGATCTAGGTCTCCGAGACTCGGATTTTCCGTTCCCGACTCGGACCTTTATTCCGTTTCCAAAAACTCTCCCCCTCGGGGTCGGTTTTTTTCAATTTCACTCACGTTTTACCTTTTTAGGGGACGGGTTACTATTCACGAACCACCCCTTAGGTTCCCTTATTCAATTTTCCGTTAGGGACTCGGGTTTCCGACCCGACCCCGAACTTTTTATTTTTATTTCCATTTTACCCCAAATGCTGTTTTTGAAATTTCGGTAGCATTTCGGCGTAATTTTAAGGCTACCGGCGTTAGGTACGCCTCGAACCATATGTACCTGCCACGTACTATACCACAAGCCTATTTTATGTAAAAGTTTTCCAAACTTTTATATAAAAGCTCACAAAATTCATTTCTCATTTTAAACCACATTACACAAATTTCTATCATTTTTAATCCTTAGTTTTTGGCCACGGTTTTGACAATCAAAACCTAACCAAAACTTCTGAAATTTTCCAACAATTTTTAGGCTATTCAAAGGTCATTTTCTAACACATTTTCAAGCCCATTTCCTAGCATTTTTCAATACAATTCCTAGGGTTTTTAACCTTACATAACCCACGGCCACACTAAGAAAACATTCCCCAAATTTTCTTTTCTTGCTTTCAATCACAATTCCATCATTTACATTATAAAATGCATGATTTAAATCATCCAAATATCAAATAAACCATGCAAAATTTTCCACCAAACCCTAAGTAACCCATGGCCACATTAGGTAAGTCCACACCAAAAATTTTTTCCAAGCTTTCCATAATGCAAATCATGCTTTATACTTAACAAAAATGTAATTTAAAGCATGTTAACACTTAAACACAACAAATTCTTCATTGATTACTCTTGGTAACCCACGGTTTTACCCTTGGAAAACCAACCAAAATTTGGTTTTTCTTTAAACCAAATACATGGCTTTCTTCCTAATTACACCCTTAACAAAACCCAAGCACCAAATCAATGAAAACAACCAAAAATTTTTCCATCCTCAACACTATTCATCACACGGATTTCTTAAAGAAAAACCAAGAAAAAATTCAATCCAAGGGAAGTTACCTTGTTCACTTGCTTCCTTTGTCTTCAAGGAATGGTTTGACACCAATTTTGTGAAGAAAGATGGAAGAAATCACTTGGTTCCTCTTGGTGGCTCACGTACTTTCCATGGGAAACACTTAGAAAAATTTGTTCTTGGATTTGGCTTTCAGAATTTGCCTCAGCCAATATGTTCCCAAAGTTGCCGACTTATGCATGAAATAAGCCAATTAATTTGGCTTTTAACCAATCAAATTTCACCACATTTCAAAGCCATTTCTTTCCAACATTTTCAAAAATTAAAATGGTGAAATTTTGGCCAAATCTTGGCCTTTAGATCAAAAAGAAACTAAATCATGGCCATTAATGCTACCAACCACCATTTTCTTTCCATTTATTAAATGGATTTATGATGTCATAAATGCTAAAGCAAAAGTTGACTTTGACTTTCACTATTCACATTAATTCGACTACTTTTTGACCGATACTGGTTCGAGCCGAAATTTTCCTTAAATCGTCCCGGCGTGTTCCTGAGGTCTCCTGTGCAGTCGGATCAACTTAAACTGCTTCCGTTTGATCAAAATTAATCCCGGAAGTTTTCCGTCTTTTATTGTCCCGGTTAGGGTTTTCAATGCCGGTTTTGGCACCGTTTTACCCGTTTCAACTCAGTGAATTTTTCCAACACTGAATTTTTACTCGTCAGTATTGTTAGAACATTTTAATACATTCTAAACAATATAAATACATTTATTTCACTCTTTAAAAAGTACAAATAGTTATATACATACATTTGTACATTTTCTTCCGAGAATTGCCTAAATTTCTCGGTTGTCACATAGGTAATTATCTTTGCTTATGTTCTGGTTTTGAGCTCAGGTTGGCAGTACCATTTAAGTGCGCATGACTGGGAGCGGTACATTAGTGCTGACCTCCACAGCCTTAATCTCATAACCGTGAAGGCAAAATTGTACATGACTAGGAGCGGTACATTAGTGCTGACCTCCACAGCCTTAATCTCATAGCCCCGAAGGCAAAAGTACCTCCCTGTACGGAAGGCTGGTACGCCAGAAAGTGGTTTCATTACCGACTTTTTAAATTCTAACCCGGTGACTTCATATTGCACCGTGGTTAGGAATGGTTCACATTTTAATTTTAGGGGAGTGAGTTTCATTAACCTCGCTCTAGTGCCCAAAGCACAATTAACAATGTGTCCATTCTCAATAGTGCCCGTAGCACATTACGTCTCTCTCTCTATTCTATAATACTGCTCGTAGCACATATGTACCTAACTTATAGTTAGTACATTAAAGTTAGCAACAATAATGCTATATGTTGCAGACAGGTAAATGTCTTAACTTACCTTATCAGTCTCTTCCCTTTTTCTCTCTTGGATCTTTGATCGCCTTCCTTGTAGGTCGATTTTTGGATCCTACAGACAAAACCTTGTCTGTTAATTTCATTTCCATTTATAGTTTTTATTTTTCATTAAAAAACTTAAATAAAACCTATTTATAACTTTTTAGGCTTTATTTATCATTTTCCCCATTTTTCTCAACTTCTACAAAATTACGATTTTGCCCCTATATTTTGGCAAAATTACAATTTTGCCCCTGATGGAATTTTGTCGATCCAGAATGCATTTTTGGCTCTCAGGAACTTTTCTGATTCTTTTCTAATCATTAACGGGTTCATTTCTATTTTATTTTCACTTTTCACTTTCCCGACTCTCGGGAAGCACTATTCCGACCCTTACGTCGGTTTAGTGATTTTCTATCGTTTTGGAGCCTCAAATGGACGTTTCACCAGTATTTAAAACGTTCATCTAGACATTCCCGATCTCGGTCTCCGAGGTTCGGATTTTCCGTTCCCGGCTCGGACCTTTATTTCGTTTCCAAAAACGCCCCCCCTCGGGGTCGGTTTTTCAGTTTCACTCACGTTTTAAATTTTCAAGGGGACTGGTTACTATTCATGAACCACCCCTTAGGTTCCCTTATTCAATTTTTCGTTAGGGACTTGGTTTCCGACCCGACCTCAAACTTTTATTTTTAATTTCCATTTTACCCCAAATGCCGTTTTTGAAATTTCGGCAGCATTTCGGCGTAAATTTAAGGTTACCGGCGTTAGGTACGCCTCGAACCATATGTACCTGGCACGTACTATACCACAAGCCTATTTTATATAAAAGTTTTCCAAACTTTTACATAAAAGCTCACAAAATTCAATTCTCATTTTGAACCACATTACACAAAATTTTTTTCAATTTTGCCCTTAGTTTTGGTCTCGGTTTTTTACACTCAAAACCTAACCAAAATTTCTCAAATTTTCGACCAAATTTTTGGCTATTACAATATCATTTTTTTTAGCCCATTTTCAAGCCAATTTCATTGCATTTTTCAACACAATTCCTAGGGTTTTTCCATTATTACAACCCACGGCCACATTAAGAGAAACATACCCCAAATTTTGTTTTCTTGCTTTCAATCACAATTCCATCCTTTACATAATAAAATGCATGATCTAAATCATCCAAACATCAAGTAAACCATGCAAAATTTTTCACCAAACCCTAATTAACCCATGGCCATATTAGGGTAAGTTCACACCAAATTTTTTTTCCAAGTTTTCCATCATGCAAATCATGCTTTACATTAGACCAAATTATGATTTAAAGCATGTTAACACTTAAACCACAAAAATTTCTCATTGATTACCCTTGGTAACCCACGGTTTTACCCTTGGAAAACCAACCAAAATTTGGTTTTTCCTTAAACCAAATACATGGTTTTTCTCCTAATTACACCCTTAACAAAACCCAAGCACCAAATCAATCAAAACAACCAAAAATTTTTCCATCCTTTCCACTATTCATTACACGGATTTCTTGAAGAAAAATTTCAAACCAAGGAGAGTTACCTTGTTAACTTGCTTCCTTAGGCTTCAATGAAAGGTTTGACACCAATTTTGTGAAGAAAGCTTGAAGAAATCATTTGGTTCCTCTTTGGTTGCTCACGTACTCACCATGGAACATTTAGAAAAATTTTTGTTCTTGGTTTTGGCTTCAAAATTGTCTCGGCCAATTTGCTCCCAAAAGTTGCCGACTTATGAAACAAATAAGCCAATTAATTTGGCTTTCAACCAATCAAAAATCACCACATTTCAAGCCTAATTCTTTCCATATTTTTCAAAAATTAAAATGGTGGATTTTTGGCCAAATCTTGGCCTTTAGATCAAAAAGCAACTAAATCATGGCCATTAATGCTACCAACCACCATTTTCCTTCCATTTATTAAATGGATTTATGATGTCATAAATGCAAAAGTATATGTTTACTTTGACTTTTACTATTCACATTAATTCGACTACTTTTTGACCGATACCGGTTCGAGCCGAAATTTTCCTGAAATCGTCCCGGTGGGTTCCTGAGGTCTCCTGTGCAGTCGGATCAATTTAAACTGCTTCGGTTTGATCAAAATCAATCCCGAAAGTTTTCCGTCTTTTATTGGCCCGGTTAGGGTTTTCAATGCCGTTTTTGGCACCGTTTTACCCGTTTCAACTCAGTGAATTTTTTCAACACTGAATTCTTACTCGTCAGTATTGTTAGAACATTTTCATATGTTCTAAACAATATAAATACATTTATTTCACTCTTTAAATAGTACAAATTGTTATATACATACATTTGTACATTTTCTTCCGAGAATTGCCTAAATTTCCTGGTTATCACACCTTAATCCTGAGTGAATGAATAACTTCATGTATATGACTTGTGTGCTTTGATGTTCCAATGGCTAAAGCGTCTCAGAGGTAGTAAGCTTATAGATCGTTTAGTTGGGTGCATGACTTGTATATGATGAAGGGTTTATTTACAGATATCGGAATCATAGCTCTAATAAGGAGTTAAGGGTATCCTCTTAAAGGCAATATACTGGATGTGAAAATGAACAAAGCCTTGGGTCATCTGCTGGGCAGATGACTTCTTATTTACATATGGTGAATAATCATTTTCTTATTCGGTAGTATAATGGAATGTTAAGATAGCCTGATCAGTAGGATTAAATGGACTTTGACGTAAGGCTGATCATGGATATCGTATGAGGGTTCTGCATACATGACACGGTCATTGGACGATAGCTTGTCACATACTTACGTAATACGGTATATAATTGGGAGTTCAGTTTTAGGTTTATAGTGGTGTGACTCTGAAATTAGTGATCATATGATTGAGTTGTTCGGTAAAGAATGATGATCATATGGACTTACGGGAGCCCGATTATATATGTCCAATTGGTCCCTCTACTGGCTCTACATAATTCCTTAACGATTGGCAAATTGATTTGTGTATGCTATTAGCTGGTTGATTATGCATGGATGGTGTTGACATAGGATTAGGATGGTGGACAAGATTCTTTTCGGTTGGATTTAGATTTTGTTTTGGATAATACAGTACACAATTATTCGAACTCCAAATAAAGTTACCATGATTTTATTTGAGATTGGATTAGAGTCGTAGAAAATTATCCATGAGAACAAGAATTTGAAATACAACTGTTTGTGGATTTTGAATTTTGAAATTTGAATTTTGAATTTTGAATTTTGAATTTTGAATTTGAAATTCGAATTTGAAATTTGAATTTGAAATTTGAATTTGAAATTTGAATTTGAAATTTGAATTTGAAATTCGAATTTGAAATTTGAATTTGAAATTTGAAATTTGAAATTTGAAATTTGAAATTCAAATTTTGAATCACAGTTCAAGTAGGATTCGAATTTTTTGTGGTAAATCCACAGGGATGAAATTCGAATTTGAGTTGGATATAGAGAGGAAAATCTTGTTTGAATCCTACTTGAATTTTGAATTTAAATCCTAATTAACTTGGTTGAATTTTGTTCAGGAAAATCCTCCAAGATTTTTCGATTTTTTGTGGATAGGATTCAAGGAAAAAATTCAAGTTTCAATTCCAGTTGAATTTGGATTCTCTCCTCATTATTTGTGGCTGAAAATTATTAAGTAAATCTTAAAGGGATTTTCGGTTTTAATTGGATAAGGATGAGATAAAATTCAAGCTAGGAAATCCTATTTGGATTTTGATTCTCCTCACACTTTAATGACCAAATCTAGTCATGTTTTTGGCATAAAGGGGAATCGGTTTTTATAAGGGAATGAGGAGATAAAATTCTAGTTAAAATCCTGTTTGAATTTTGAACACAAAATCTTGAATATGGCTGAAATATTTTGTTGGATTTGGCCTTGTTAATTTCAGATTTTGTGAGTGGATAAGGGAGAAAATCTTCTCCTAATCCAATTCAAATTTAGAGGATCACCTCATGCAAGTCCATAAATAGAGGTCCTGCCACTCCAGTTCTCTTAGACCACAGATTCTCAGGTGAACAGACTTATTGTTGCACAACTCACCATGACAGTAAGTTCTTTAGAGATCTAGGTGGTCGGAAGAAGACTAGCAGTGCTAGCATACCGATCGAGGGTCAGAGTGGCCACACACTTAGCCATTCTTGAATTGGAGAATAGTAGAAAAGGCTAGTTGGTTGAAGCCCTCTGGTCATTTTCCTCCTATAAGATTGACGTCCTTGAGGTATGAGTTTAAATTATTGTTGGTTTATTGTATATGGCATCATGAGATATTTAACGATCTTGAAAAATTTTTATTGTTCAACTGCGCCACTCTGATACATTTTTACCGATTTATTTCCTACAATCTTCTAGCGTTTAGATTGTCTGTTCTGATTGCTCGTCTGTCTGTGGATGAAATGCCATACTTAGATGCACTTCCGTTCCCATTGCTTCTTGCACATACTTCTAGAAATTCAAATTGAACCGTGCATCACAATCTGATACAATGGACTTAGGAACATCGTGTAACCGAATGATATGGGTTACTTATAGGTTTGCCAACTTTTCCAGTGAAAAAGTCATTTTCATTGCTATGAACCTTGCTGTTTTTGTTAATCTGTTGACTATAACCCAAGTGACGTCGTAGCCTTCTCGAGTTTTCAACAATCCTACTATAAAGTCCATCGTAATATATTCCTATTTCCACTCAGGAATTTCTACTGGTTCTAGCTTTCTGCTTGGATGCTGGTGTTCAGCCTTAACTTTTTGGCATGTCATACATCGGCTCACGAATTCAACAATGTCATTTTCATCCCTTTCCACCAGAATTGCAGTTTCAAATCCTTGTACATCTTACTGGCTCCAGGATGCACTGAATATGGTGTTTCATGGGCTTCTGCCATAATCCACCTTTTTAATCCTTCATGATCAGGAACATGAATTCTTCCCTAATGTAGGATTAACCCATCTTTGGACACTTCTTCCTGAGGACTTGCTAGATTTGGATCTCGCTTTTGAGCCTCTCTAATGTCCTCATATAACGATGATTCTAATTAAAGTGCAGCTAATCTTCCAGATATCAGCTCCATCTTCAATGCGCTGATTTCTTGCTCAATGGTGTTGGAAATTTTCCAATCGGCAGTTGCTGCGAAACAGTAGATTTTCTACTTAACACATCTGTAATACGATTGGCTTTTTTTGGGATGGTAGAGGATTTCATAATCATAGTCCTTTACCAGCTTCAACCATCTCCTTTGTCACATATTTAACTCCTTGTAAGTGAAGAAGTACTTTAAACTCTGATGGTCAGTATAGATCTGACATCGAGCCCATATAAATAGTGTCGCCAAATCTTCAGTGTGAACACTACTGCGGCAAGTTCCAGATCATGTATAGGATAATTTTTCTCATGATCCTTTAATTGACGCGTGGCATAGGCAATCACCTTGTTGCTTTACATCAGGACTGCTCCTAATCCCATTTTTGATGCGTCACTTAAATCATGAACATCTCCCCTTCAGTAGGAAGCGTAAGGATTGGTGCACTCATTAATCACTTCTTTAACACTCGGAAGCTCCTTTTCCACTCATCAGTCCACGCATAGCTCCTCTCTTTGCGTGTAAAGGCCATGAGAGGTGCAGCGAGTCATGTGAATCCCTCTACAAATCTTCTATAATAGCCAGGTAAACTTAAGAAACTTCGTATTTTAGTCACGTTCTTAGGTGCAGGCCACTCATTGATCGCCTCCATTTTGGCAGGATCCATGGTGATTCCTTCCTTGGAAACCACGTGTCTGAGGAAATATACACTATCTAGCTAAAATTCACACTTAGAGAATTTTGCATAGAGTTGGTGCTTCCTTATCATCTACAGAATGATCTGTAGGTGTTCTTTATGTTCCTCACGAGTCTTTGAATATATAAGTATGTCATCGATAAACACAATGACAACTTATCTAAGAATTCTTTAAAGACTCGGTTTATTAGATTCATAAACACAGCTGGCGCATTTGTCAACCCAAACGGCATTATAAGAAATTTGTAATGACTGAATTGGTCCTAAACATGGTTTTCGAAATATCTCTTTCCAGAGTTGATGATATCTTGATCGCAGATCGATCTTGGAGAATACTACTACGCTTTTGAACTGATCGAACAAGTCATCAATCCTAGGTAACGAATACCTATTCTTAACAGTAACCTTGTTCAACTCCCGGTAGTTGATGCATATATGAAACGTTCCATCCTTCTTCTTGATAAATAACATCAAAGCACCCTATGGGGAATAGCTCGAATGTATGACTCCCTTGTCAAGAAGTTCTTATAGTTGCTCTTGTAACTCTTTCAACTCCGCCGGTGCCATCCAGTACAGCGCCTTTGATATTGGTGCAGTTCCTGGCATCAATTCAATCTCAAAGGAGATCTCTTGTTCTGGCTATAATCCAGGTAATTCTTTTAGGAAGACATCGAGGAACTCGTTCACAATTGGAACATCTTTAGGTTGAAGCTTCTGCTCCTCCGTCACATCCACTATGTATGCTAAGTATCCAGCACAGCCACTAGATATTAGCTTTCTTGCTTTTATCGAGGTAATCATCATCTTCCTCAATTTGTGTGACAAACCAACATATTCAAAGCCATCTTCCTGGTCGGGTTGAAACACTATCTTCCGCTTCTGACAATCGATTGTGGCTTAATACTTCCCTAGGAAATCCATTCCTAATATTACGTCATAATTGGCAAGCTCCATCATGATCAATTCCACATACAACTCTCTATTTGCCATAATTATTGGTACATAAGGTAACCAGTAATTGGACATCAATACTTCTTCCGAGGGTAGAGCCGTTCTAAAGGTCATACCCATGTTATCTTTTGGATATGCTATCTTGTTCGCAAATTCATATGAAATGAATGAATGCATAGCTCCAGAATGAAATAAAATAGACGCCAAATGATTAGTGATAGAAAGCTGACCTATCTCTACATTGGACATCCCGGCTTCTGCATCCTCCTCTATGTAGACCATTACTCGAGCATCTGCACAAGGCAAGCAGTCCAATCTTTCTTGCATCTCAGAAGATGAAGGACCTTCACTATTGGCCTATAGTGCATGCACTTGGGGACGTTGCTGCTGTGGCTGGAATGTTCCCTACATATTTTGCCTATTTTCATGACAGTTCCTAGCCAAATGACCTTCCTTTCTACACTGAAAATAGGCATTTGGTGCAAGTCTACATCGGCTTGAATGTCTTCTTCTGTACACAACACAGTCATGAACAATAGCTAAAGCATTATTATTCAACTTCCACTGCTGATTCAGGTTTCCAGAATTATTTTCTTTCCTTTTTCCTTACAACTATTGGCCAGAAGTGCTTGATTGTCCATCCTTAGCATTCAGATTCAGCTTGCTTCCTTGTCCAATCTAGGATCCAGCTTGTGCAGCTTTTGCCAATACTTTCTCCTTCTTCTTGGCATCCCAAATCTTCTCCTTTTTTTCCCTCTGTCGAGCTAGGTGATACTCAACTCTCAAAGCTCAACTTACATAATTAGCTACAGTAATAGGTGGCGTTAACCCACTATCTACCAGAGCTGCAATGTCAGGTTTGAACATCTCGAGCATCTTTTGGATTTTCTCCTTCTCAGTAGGGATGACATATGGATAAAGGTGGGATAGTTGGTAAAACTTCTGACAAACCTCACTTACTATCATATTTCCCTACTTTAACTCTACAAACTCCCTCTGTTGGGGTCGCAACAATGTAGGGTCGTAATACTTCTAATTAAATTCCTCTAAGAAGTCTACCCATGACATCGTAGCCACGTTTCTTCTTAACTTAACAATGTCCCACCAAAATCTCGCATCCTTCTTCAATACAAAAGATACACACATGATCCTTTCTTGATCATTCAGATCCATAAATTCTAGGATCATGTGGAGTGAAGACAGCCACTTCTCTACTTCTAGCAGGTTTGTAGAACCCTCAAATTCTAATGACTTCATCCGTCGAAATCATTCATATAATGGTTCCTGAATTACTCGAGGTTGCAGTTGTGGTTCTACTACTATTTCAGGTACAACTAGCGGCACTTCCTGCTCAAGTGCAGCTGTCTGAGAGGTTTGGCCTTCATCTTGGCCTTACCTCTATTCATTCTGATAGGACTGGATGCCCTCTCATATTCTTTAGATTACGCAGATTCACCATCTTTTTCTACTTCCTATGATCTCATGAAAATCAATTGTTAGATTTTCAACAAACATAGTTTTACAATATAAGTAAAAATAGGTTTCAAACATCTCATCATTTTGATATATCAAAATTTCATGTCATTTTATTTCAAAATTTTCATATGCACATCAACTCGAAGGCTTTTCTCAAAACAGCCTTTCAATACAGTCATACATATACATATACAGATATATACATTTATACATCTTATATGTTTTTACATCTAGTCCCATGGTTGAGGTAGGTCTGAAACTATCAGAAATTCTTCTAGCTCCTCTTCATCTTCATCCGTACCATTCCTGGTCCCAGATGGCATCGATCCTCTAGTGGGACTTGTACCTTCTCATTGTCTCAATGGGCCAGCCTCATGGTCATTTGCCATAGGTCTCAATCCATATACACGATCTAACATTGCCTCTTACAATAGCTGTTCACATCGCTTGTGCACCATGCACTCCATCATTAATTCCTCCTTTACTTTAGCAACTGTAACTATAAACTCACGTAGCTTAGTAGGACAATAGTAAGCCCCTTCCAGAATATGTCACAAAAATCCTCATCAGGTTGGACATGGGACATCTCCTCACAATGTTCTCTTCAAACCATACTGCATAAGTGAAAATAGTATCACTCAGCAGCATCTGCAGTCTCTCTACCTGGAGAACAAACTTTCTAACATCTGTATATCTAGGCATAGCAGGTGGCAGTGTCACTATCCTACTCTCTTGAGGGTCTGGAATCGATGCTGGGCTCTTTTGTAGAAACTGTTGTACCATAATATGTCTAAACTCGACCCAATCGAGCCCTAACAACATATCCTGATCGCAATACTCCCAGTACATCCATGCATCCTCACGAAAGTGCCGACTACTAACAAGACCCAGCAGTCCTCATCAATGTCACATTAGTGCATAATCGTCTCCACATCATGTAGCCAATCTCTAGTAGAGATCCCCTGTTGACCTTCCTCAAAAGTGGGTAGATGACTACTATGAAAAGCGTGTACTGCTCGTACTGACACTCTAGCTCCTACATGGGCTCGTCCTTCAACAACTGGAATATCTATGACAACTGGTGGATTAACTAATGGTCGAGGAAGCTGTACTTGGATCGGTGCTAGTGCTCTAACCTGTGGCGTTAGCGGCTCAGGCGTCAGCGATCAGTGTACCAGTCGCTGAATCATGGACGGCCTAAATCATGGGCCTGGTCCATACCCTAATAGGTCCTCTCGGTCTATATGGATGAGGTCACACATATGGTGGTCTAGTCATCGTATACCCTATAAAATACATAACCTCGTGTAAACAAAAAGTCAACTAACTTAAAGGAAGCTAACTTACTTGGATTGATGAGCAGGCTACGCTTTGTGCCAATAAGGATATGGTCAACTGCTCTAATACCAACCTGTGATGCCCCCGACCTCGACCACATGAAATTGTCATGATCCAACTCTATTGTCGACTGAGATAGCCTGTGCACCTCATCAGGTTGTCACTAAAAACTCTCTTTTACTTGAATCTCTCCTTTTACAGGGACCAAAATTTTTGCCCATATTTTTTTTTCTTTTCAAAATACTTTTCTTGCTTAATAGCATTATATGAAAGCCATATAAAATTTAGAACTATACCTAGTTGCCTTTTTACAATACAAAATAATTTACAAAAATACACTATCTGTACTTTGTTTTTCAAAAATACATTCTCTTCAATTCACTCTTTTGACGCTTAGCGGAAGATTGGTAGCAGGACCATAATCCACAGTGGATTTCAAATCCTGTTGACACCACGTATCCTGCCACCATTTAGGTAATCTACTGGATAGGTTTCTTACCTATAACATGAACAAACCGGTGAGCTAATAGGCTCAGTAAGTTCAAACATACGTATTATGAATCACATAGATTCAAAAACATCAATAATAAAATTTCTTATGAATAGTACTATTCAGCTATGAACAGTACTTTGGCTTTTGATGGCTAATTAGTAACTTTGACTCTAACCGGTTACTATTTACATGACCCTAACCGAGTCCACTACACTTAACATTAGTGTCGGTTATGCTCAATTATGGCTTTCATCACATTTTGGTTATTATCTTTGATTATGTTCTAGATTCGAGCTCATTTTGACCTTGTACCATTTTCATGTGCACACTGACTGTGAGGGGCCTTAGGAGTGATCTTGAGGCTAATCCTCCCCAATCCATCATCGCTCAAACCGGTTCTTGTGTTCCTGAAGAACTTGTAAACCTCCACCATATTATTGGAGGCCGGTATGCCAAACATAGTTTCATTATCGTCTTTCAATTACAGTTCCGATCGGGTGGCATTAATAATCATCTCAAAGTCAGGAACCTTTATTGCCTGTAGGTCTTACACATTCTTTCTTTTAAGGGTGTGTATTAATTTTAATCACACTCCTTCCATAGTGTACCCACAGTACACATCTCACTTTATTACTTCTCTAGGTGTGTTAGTCTATCTACACCCTAGTGCCCGTAGGACTTAACAGTTAATGTACAATTAGTACATAATTAAAAATATCATAGTATTTCATGTTGCAGACATGAAAATGCTTGAACTTACCACAACTGTGATAATGTCTACCTTCGGAAATCCTTTGTAGTTTTGTTACCTTCTCTAGTTTGGGTCCCTACAGACAGAGTATTGTTTGTTAATATCCATCATCATTTATCACATTGAATATATTCATTTTTTGATTAACTTTACAATATATTTCATTTCTTTATGTGGTACACGACTTACAACAAGCCCGTGTACCTCTCGGGTTTACACTACACGCCCGTGTTTCAATATACACACCTGTGTACTTATAATATTTTTGATTTTTAACTTTAAAATCTTAATTGTGGCCTCTAGAATCTTATTTAAAGCATTCTAGATCCCTAATGGTCCTTTCCGAGCCTTTCGGAAATTTTTGGTCAAAATGACTATTTTACCCATAACAGGTCTCAAGATTGTAACAATTCCGTTCTATTATTCTTTCGGGATTTTCTAAGGCCAAATATCATAAAATAATATTTCTTAGGCTTTGATATATTTCTACAGCATTATTTGCTGCAAAATCGGTAACTATTCTTCACCCGACACTCGAGTATTATTCATCCATCATCTAGGGTCGTTCCTCATTTTTCTAGCATTTCAGAGCCTCAAATAGGTATGTCACTACTCCTGAAACGTTTCTTATCCCACTCCAGAGCCTTGGTTCCCGAAGGGCTCAGGTTTTCTATCCCGTCCATAAATTTTCCCCCGTTTCCTAAAATACCCCTGACGTCAATTTTTCCCATTATCGACATTTTAGGCATCAAAGGGTCGTTTTACTATTCCTTTATGGGTTTAATTCCCATCACAAGTTCTAACATACGTAGGGGTCTCGATTTTATTTCCGAGCCTATATTTTTACCCCTCGTTTCTAGAAATTCCGTTAAGCCGTTTTAAAAATTTTGGCATCATTTCTTCTTATATTTTTAGGTTTTCCCGGTGTTGGGTATGCCTTAGAACCTTAGTACCTGCCACGTAGTATACCAGAGGCCTATTTTATGCAAAGTTACCAAATTTTACATAAAAATTCTCACATTATCCATCATTCAATTTACAACACAAAATTCATCAAGTTTACTCAATTATGGCCACAGTTTTCATGGTTATGAACACCAAGAAATTTTCATCATAATGCTCATTTGTCACCATTCATTCTTAGGGCTTCTAATGCACAACTTACCATCAAAAACCTAAGAAATTTTCATTCCAGCCTAGCCATTACATGCCACGGTTTTTATGGTCAAAACCTTAGGAAAATTTTTCCTCATTCCTAAGGTTCTTATTACACATTTCCTCAACATTTTTCATCACAAAATTTCCTATTTCTTCCCACATAAGCCATGGCTTTCAATAGGAAACATGCATCAATATTGCTTATTTCTATTTTCTAACACATGCTTTGATCAACACATCACCAAACCAACACAAACACTTAAACAAAATATCAAATTTCCAACATTTTTCCACATCAATAAGCCATGGTTTTTCTTGAAGAAAATCAGTAAGAAATGCTTCAAAATATGGCTCACCTTATCAATTCAATCCCTTCCAATTTGGACTAGGATTGAAAGCTTGTTTGGTGAGGAAATTTGTCAAAATTTTGGCTTAAAAGGGGATTGAAGCTCACGGCCAAGAATGGGTAGAATTGGGATGCATTTTTTGATTTTTCTAAGTGATTTTTCACACCTTTTTATAGGCAAAAGAATGGAGGACCATTTAGCAAAATTTAACAACAATTTGTTAATTGTTTAGGGACTTTTTAACAAATTTTTGGGGTCAAAATAAAAATTTTTGGCTGATTTTTTTCTCCTTTGGGTGACTCCCCTTTTAGCCATTTTCCTAAAATTTTTTCAACCCATTTTGGCTTAATCTTGGCCATTGATCCAAGATTACATTAATCTAAGCCATTAATGTAGGAAAATAAATCGGTAAAAATGTATTAGAGTGGCACAGCAGAACAATAAAAATTTTTAGATTGTTAAATATCTCATGATGCCATATACAATAAACCAACAACAATTAAAACTCATACCTCAAGGACGCCCATCTGCAGGAGGAGAATGACCGGAGGGCTTCAACCAACTAACCTTCTTTACTATTCTCCAATTCTCGAATGGCTGAGTGTGTGGGCACTCTGAACCTTGATTGGTATGCTAGCACTGCTAGTCTTCTTCTGACCACCCAGATCTCCAAAGAACTTATTGTCACAGTGAGTTGTGCAACAATAAGCCTGCTCACCAGAGAGTCTGTGGTCTGAGAGAACTAGAGTGGCAGGACCTCCATTTATAGACCTGCATGAGGTGATTCTCTGAATTCGAATTGGATTAGGAGAAGATTTTCTCCCTTATCGAAAAGCACAAAATCTGAATTTTCCATGGGGAAAATCCCAACAATAAATTTGGCCACTTTAGGATAATTCCAATCCAAATCTAAACAAGATTTTAACTAGAATTTTATCTCCCTTTTTCAACCAAAAAATCCTAAAATCCAAGGGGAAAATCCCCACCAAAATTTTGACCACTTTTGGATAAGGGAGAATCAAAATTCCACTAGGATTTTCAAGCTTGAATCTTATCTCATCCTTATCCAAAATAACCGAAAATCTCCTAGGAGATTTACTCCAAAAATTCAGCCATTATCAGGGAGGAGAGAATCCAAATTCAACTAGGATTGAAACTTGAATTTTTCCTTGAACCTTATCCATAAAAATCTGAAAATTCATTGAGGATAATCCTCAAAATTTTTGTCTATATTTGGTTAGGATTTGGATTCAAAATTCAAGTAGGTTTTGTAACAAGATTTTCCTCTCCATATCCAACTCAAATTCGAATTTCATTCTCTGTAAATTTATCACAACAAATTCGAATCCCACTTAGACTATGATTCAACATTTGAATTTCAAATTTCAAATTTAAATTTCAAATTCAAATTTCAAATTTCAAATTTCAAATTTCAAATTTCAAATTCAAATTTCAAATTAAAAATTCAAAATTCGAATTTCAAAATTCAAATTTCAAAATCCACAAAAAAGGTTGTATTTTATATTCTTGTTCTCATAGATAATTTTCTACAGCTCCAATCCAATCTCAAATAAAATCATGGCAACTTTATTTGGAGTTCGAATAATTGTGGACTCTATTATCCAAAACAAAATCTGAATGCAACCGGAGAGAATCTTGTCGACTATCCTTATCCTAAGTCAAGCCGTCCATACATAATAAACTAGCCAATAGCATACACAAATCAATATGCCAAACGTTAAGAAATTATATGGAGCTAGTAGAGGGACTAATTGGACATATATAATCGGGCTCTGCAAATCCATATGATCATCATTCTTTATCGAACAACTCAATCATATGATCACTAATTTTAGAGTCACACCACTATAACCTGAAACTGAACTCCCAACTATATACCGTATTACGTAAGCCTGGGACAAGCTATCATCCAATGACCTTGTCATGTATGCAGAACCCTCATATGATATCCATGATCAGCCTTAGGCCAAAGTCCATTTAATCCTACTGATCAGGCTATCTTCAAGTTCCATTATACTACTGAATAAAGAAAATGATTATTCACCATATGTGAATAAGAAGTCATCCGCACATCAGACGACCCAAGGCCTTGTCCATTTTCACATTCAGTATAATGCCTTTAAGAGGATACCCTTAGCTCCTTATTAGAGCTATTATTTCGATATCTGTAAACGAACCCTTCATCGTATACAAGTCATGCACCCAATGAACTGGTCCATAAGCTTACTACCTCTGAGACGCTTTAGCCATTGTAACATCAAAATACACAAGTCATATACACGAAGCTGTCCATTTACTCAGGATTAAGGTTACTGCACAATGAACGTCAAAAGCAAATCGATCCACTTAAAGCGGACTTCATAGATCAATCATGCTTTAGTCCCAGTCTAATATTGTAGGATAATAAGTCGGTAAAAACGTATCAGAGTGGCGCAGCGGAACAATAAAAATTTTTAGATCGTTAAATATCTCATGATGCCATATACAATAAACCAACAACAATTAAAACTCATACCTCAAGGATGCCAATCTGCAGGAGGAGAATGACCGGAGGCTTTAACCAACTAGCCTTCTCTATTATTCTCCAATTCCTGAATGGCTGAGTGTGTGGGCACTCTGAACCTGGATCGGTATGCTGGCACTGCTAGTCTTCTTCCGACTACCCAGATCTCTAAAGAACTTTATTGTCACGGTGGGCTGTGCAACAATAAGCCTACTCACCTGAGAGTCTATGGTTTTACAGAACTGGAGTGGCAGGACCTCTATTTATAGACCTGCATGAGGTGATTCTCTGAATTCGAATTGGATTAGGAAAAGATATTCTCCCTTATCCATATCCATAAAATCTGAATTTTCCAACGGAAAATCCCAACAATAAAATTCGGCCATTTAGGATAAATCAAATCCAAATCTAAACAAGATTTTAACTAGATTTTTATCTCCCTTTTTCAACCAAAAAATCTAAAATTTCCTAGGAGAAAATCTCCTCAAAAAATTCAGCCACATTTAGGATAAGGGAGAATCAAAATTCCACTAGGATTTTCAAGCTTGAATCTTATCTCATCCTTATCCCAAATAACCAAATTTTCCTAGGAGATATTCTCCAAAATTTCGGCCACTTTCTGGGGAGGAGAGAATCAAAATTCAACTTGGATTGAAACTTGAATTTTTCCCTGGAACCTTATCCACAAAAATCGAAAATCCATTGAGGATTATCCTCAAAATTTCGTCCAACTTTTAGTTAGGATTTGGATTCAAAATTCAAGTAGGATTCTAACAAGATTATCCTCTTTATATCCAACTCAAATTTGAATTTCAAACCTTGTGGATTTTCCACAACAAATTCGTATCCCACTTGGACTGTGATTCAAAATTTGAATTTCAAATTCAAATTTCAAATTTCAAATTTCAAATTTCAAATTTCAAATTTCAAATTTCAAATTTAAATTTCAAATTCAAATTTCAAATTCGAATTTCAAATTCAAATTTCAAATTTCAAATTTCAAAATTCAAAATTCAAAATCCACAAAACAGTTGTGTTTCAAATTCTTGTTCTCATGGATAATTTTCTACAACTCCAATCCAATATCAAATAAAATCATGGCAACTTTATTTGGAATTCAAATAATTGTGTACTCTATTATCCAAAACAAAATCTGAATCCAACCGGAGAGAATCTTGTCTACCATCCTAATCCTGTGTCATCACCATCCATGCATAATAAGCCAGCCAAGAGCATACACAAATCAATTTGCCAAACGTTAAGGAATTATGTGGAGCTAGTAGAGAGACTGATTGGACATATATAATCGGGCTCCCGTAAATCCATATGATCATCATTCTTTTACCGAACAACTCAATCATATGATCACTAATTTCAGAGTCACACCACTATAAACCTGTAACTGAACTCCCAATTATATACCGTATTACGTAAGCCTGTGACAAGCTGTCGTCCAATGACCTTGTCATGTATGCAGAACCCTCATATGATATCCATGATCAGCCTCAGGCCAAAGTCCGTTTAATCCTACGGATCAGGCTATCTTAAAGCTCCATTATACTACCGAATAAAGAAAATGATTATTCACCATATGTGAATAAGAAGTCATCCGCCCAGCAGACGACCCAAGGCCTTGTCCATTTTCACATTCAGTATAATGCCTTTAAGAGGATACCCTTAACTCCTCATTAGAGCTATGATTCCGATATCTGTAAACGAACCCTTCATCGTATACAAGTCATGCACCCAACGAACCGGTCTATAAGCTTACTACCTCTGAGACGCTTTAGCTATTTGAACATCAAAGTACACAAGTTATATACATGAAGCTGTCCTTTTACTCAAGATTAAGGTTACTGCATAATGAACGTCAAAAGCAGATCGATCCACTCAAAGCGGACTTCGTAGATTAATCACGCTTTAGTCCCGGTCTAATATGTCACCACCTAGCAACATATCTATGTCTCTACTTGGGAGTTCAGCTCCAGACAGTCAAGACAAACCGTCCCCTTCAAGGCTTTAGACAACATAATAGTCTTAACATGAGTTAGATGCTCGGTCTAACCCCATAGACTACAGACCATAGTTTAGACCGCTAACTTTAGAACATTGTCTTCTCGCATACAAAAGTCCATTGCATGCAACGTTCTAATAGTTTAACACAAGCAGTCAGGGAGCCATATTTGCTTGCATTTACTTTAACATGTAAATAAGATGAGGACAGATAGTAACGTAATGAATAACCTCTATATATAATTTTATTATCCAGTTCAAAATAAATACATCAAAATGTCTCTAATGCTTAGGGCATTTCCTAAAAATCTCCCACTTGCCCTAAGCCAGCAGATGTGTCATGTTACGCATCCCCATTGCCTCTACGTGCCTCTCAAAGTTTCTAGCCACCAAAGTCTTAGTAGAGGGATCGACAATGTTGTCCTCGGACGCGATCTTACATGCATCCACTAATCCTGTCTCCACGTGCCCTCTAATTATATGATATCTCCGATCGATGTGCTTGGTCCTCTTGTGGTGCCGAGATTCCCTTGTGTTGGCAATAGCCCTTGTGTTATCACAGTAAAGTGTGATAGGCTTGTCAACACTCGGAATGACCTCAAGGTCTCTAAAGAACTTGCGGAGCCAAACCGCTTCTTTAGATACCTCAGCTGTAGCCATATACTCAGCCTCCATAGTAGAGTCAGCTGTGCAGCCCTGCTTCACGCTCCTCCACACAATGGTGTCTCCTCCGAGTAAAAACACTGATCTAGATGTCGATTTCCTCGAATCCTTACAAGTCTGGAAGTCTGAGTCCGTGTGTCCTACGGGTGTTAGGTCCCCTCCGGAATACACCAGCATATAATCCCTCGTTCTCTTAAGATACTTGAGTATATGCTTTATAGCTTGCCAGTGCTTGGTTCCAGGATTTGCTTGATATCGACTCACCATACCTACTGCAAAACATATATCCGGGTGAGTGCAAAGCATGGCGCACATCAGGCTACCCATAGCGGATGCATAAGGGACCTTACTCATACGCTCTCTTACTTTCGATGTCTTAGGACAGTCATCCAATGAAAGAGTTAGACCGGCAATAGAAGGTTGTGAACCTTTCTTTGCCTCTTGCATTGCATATTTGTTAATTATTTTATCTATGTATGAAGCTTGGGATAACGCTATCATTTTGTTCTTTCGCTCTCTGAAGAGACGACTGCCTAGAATATAATTAGCTTCTCCCAAGTCCTTCATGTCAAACTGTTGGTGTAACCAAAGCTTGACCGATGATAAGTTCCCTACATCATTCCTAATGAGTAGTATATCATCGACATAGAGTATCAGAAAGACCACTTTTCCATCCTTAATACGTTTATAAACATAGGGTCCATCAACGTTCTGCTCAAAACCAAATGTCTTAACCGCTTGATCAAACCTCTGGTTCCATGAGCGGGATGCTTGCTTTAGTCCATAAATGGATCTAATCAACTTGCAGACTTTCCTTTCTTGGCCTTTCGCTACGAACACTTCGGGATGTATCATATAGATACACTCTTCAAGATGGCCATTCAAGAATGCCATCTTGACATCCATTTGCCAGATCTCGTAATCGAGAGCCGCAGCAATGGACAGAAGAATACAGATAGACTTCAGCATAGCAACAGGCGAAAAGGTTTCATCGTAATCGATTCCAGCCTTTTGCGTGTATCCCTTTGCAACCAGTCTAGCTTTGAAAGTTTCCACTCTCCCTTCCGCATCCTTCTTTCTTTTGTAGACCCATTTGCATCCAATGGGTTTTATCCCATCTGGCAAATCTACAAGTTCCCAAACAGAGTTGGATTTCATAGAATCCATCTCATTATTCATAGCCTGTTTCCAAGATTTAGAATCAACATCATTTACAGCTTCATCATAGGTGACCGGATCATCCTCATGCTCACGAGCCTCGGCCTGGTATACCTCAGCATCATACATGAAGAAATTAGGTTTCTTCGAAACCTTTCCACTACGACGAGGCACCCTAAATTGTTGATCGTCTGCAGGTCTTTCACTGGAACTTGGACTTGCGTCTAAGACCGAAATCTGTGGAGCAGTTCTTTCACCCGATAACTCCTCTAGCACCACTTTGCTTTAAGGCTTAAAGTCATTCATGTGACTTTCCTCCAGGAATGTCGCATGGGTTGAGACAATGACTTTTTGTTCCTTCGGGTTATAGAACAGACCTCCTTTAGTTCCTTTTGGATACCCTACAAACATGCACAATTCTGATCTCGGTTCCAACTTCTTCGCATCCCCATCCAGTACATGAGCCGGGCAGCCCCATATTCTCATATGTCCAAGGGAGGGCTTCTTGCCACGCCACAATTCATACGGAGTTCTAGAAATTGATTTGCTTGGAACCTGGTTCAGAATATAGCATGCCGTTTGTAAAGCATATCCCTAAAATGATAATGGCAGCGTTGAATAACTCATCATGGACTGTACCATATCCAATAAGGTCCTGTTTCTCCTTTCGGCTACACCATTCTGTTGTGGAGTGCCAAGCGCAGTCAATTGGGATAATATCCCATTCTCTACAAGATGTCCTAGAAATTCATCAGAGAGGCATTCGTCACCTCGATCAGATCGAAGTGTCTTTATGGATTTATCCAATTGCTTTTCCACTTCCGCACGATACTCTTTGAACTTGTCAAAGGTTTCGCTCTTACGGTGCATCAGATACACATATCTATACCTCGAGTAATCATCTACGAAAGAGACATAATACTCGAACCCTCCTCGTGCTGTGACGTTCATGGGGCCACATACGTCAGTATGTACAATTTCTAAGAGCTCCTGAGCCCTTGTACCCTTAGCTCCAAAAGACCTCTTAGTAATTTTGACCTCTTAGTCATTTTACCTTCTAGATAAGACTCACATTGGGGAAGACGTATCTCCTCCAAAAATTCCAGAGGATCATCTTTCACCAATCTTTGAATCCTATCCTGATTAATATGACCAAGTCTTAAATGCCAAAGATACGCCTTGTTAGAGTGAGAAACTTTCAACCTTTTAGAGTTATCAATTAATTCAGTGTCAAGCAGTGAGTACATCTTTGGTTTGATCAAATATAGGTTTCCATCCATCCATCCAGAACAGATAAAAGACTTATTTCTACGAATATCAACTCTTTTACTAAAAGAAACTGAATAAGAATCCTTTATTAAACAAGCTACCGATATAAGGTTCCTCCTAAAATTAGGAACATAAAAACAGTCTTTCAATAAAATAAACAAAGGTAAACATCTCCCACTGCCTTTGTAGGAAAATAAATCGATAAAAACGTATCAGAGTGGCGCAGCGGAACAATAAAAATTTTTAGATCGTTAAATATCTCATGATGCCATATACAATAAATCAACAATAATTAAAACTCATACCTCAAGGACGCCAATCTGCAGGAGGAGAATGACCGGAGGCTTCAACCAACTAGCCTTCTCTACTATTCTCCAATTCCCGAATGGCTGAGTGTGTGGGCACTCTGAACCTCGATCGGTATGCTAGCACTGCTAGTCTTCTTCTGACCACCCAGATCTCTAAAGAACTTTATTGTCACGATGAGCTGTGCAACAATAAGCCTGCTCACCTGAGAGTCTGTGCTCTGAGAGAACTGGAGTGGCAGGACCTCTTTTTATAGACCTGCATGAGGTGATTCTCTGAATTCGAATTGGACTAGGAAAAGATTTTCTCCCTTATCCATAACCAAAAATCTGAATTTTCCAAGGGAGAATCTCTACAATTAAATTCGGTTTTCCTAGGATAAATCCAATCCAAATCCAAACAAGATTTTAACTAGAATTTTATCTCCCTTTTTCAACCAAAAAATCTGAAATTTCTAGGAGAAAATTGTGACAACCGGGAAATTCAGGCAATTCTCGGACGAAAATGTACAATTGTATGTATATAACAATTTGTACTATTTAAAGAGTGAAATAAATGTATTTATATTGTTTAGAATATGTGAAAATGTTCTAACAATACTGACGAGTAAGAATTCAGTGTTGGAAAAATTCACTGAGTTGAAACGGGTGAAACGGTGCCAAAATCGGCATTCAAAACCCTAACCGAGCTAATAAAAGACGATAAACTTCCGGGATTGATTTTGATCAAACGGAAGCAGATTAAATTGATCCGACTGCACAGGAGACCTCAGGAACACGCCGGGACGATTTCAGGAAAATCTCGGCTCGAACCGGCATCGGTCAAAAAGTAGTCGAATTAATGTGAATAGTGAAAGTCAAAGTCAACTTTCACTTTTGCATTTATGACATCATAATTCAAGGTTAATAAATTAAAGAATTAAGGTGGTTGGTGGAATGAAAGGCCATGATTCATTTAGCTTTTGATCTAAAGGCCAAGATTTGGCCAAAAATTACCATTTTTAATTTTTGAAAAATGGAGAAAGAAATGGCATGGAAAGATGTCAAATTTTGATTGGTTTAGAGCCAAATTAATTGGCTTTCTTGCATGGTTAAGTCGGCAAAACGTGATAAAGTGGCCGAAGTTCATTTTCAAAGCAAAACCAAAGAGAAAAAAATTTCTAAGTGTTCTTCCATGGAGTCTACGTGAGCCACCCAAGGGAAACCAAGTTTTCTCTTCAACATTTCTTCACAAAAAGTGTGTCAAAACACTCCTAGAAGACAAAGGAAGCATTAGACCAAGGTATCTTCCCTTACACTTGATTTTTTCATGGTTTTTCTTCTTAAAATCCATGGGTGAATAGTGATTGGAAGATGGAAAATTTTTGGTTGTTTTTCATGGATTTGATGTTGGGTTTTGTAAGGATGTATTGAGGAAGAAAACCATGCTAATTCATTAAAGAAAAACCAAATTTTGGTTGGTTTTTCAAACGTAAATCCGTGGGTTACCTTAGGTAACCAATGAGAAAGTGTGTGGTTAATTGTTAATATGCTTTCTAAGCTTAATTTGGTGAAGAATAAAGCTTGTATTTCATTATGAAAAGCTTGAAAAAAAATTTATGGCATGAATTATATAAAGTGGCCGTGGGTTTTGTTAATGGTTTGGAAGAAATTTTGCTTGATTTTAGGTGATGTTTGGTTGATTGAAATCATGCAAATTAATGTGTAAATGGTGGCAATGTGATTGAAAGCATGAAACAAAAATGTTGAGCATGATTTTCATTAATAAGGCCGTGGGTTATAAGTGCATAAAAACCCTAAGAATTTGGTTGAAAATGCCAAGAAAATGGGCTTGAAAATGTGTTAAAAATGTGACATTTGAATGGCCTAAAATGTGGTGAAAGTTTGACAAAATTTGGTTCGGTTTAGTTGTGAAAACCGAAACCAAATTAAGGGTAAAAATGTGAAAAAAATTTTGTAATGTGGGTGATAATGTGAAATTTGAAATTTGTGGGCTTTTATGTAAAAGTTTGGAAAACTTTTACATAAAATAGGCTTGTGGTATAGTACGTGGCAGGTACATACGGTTCGAGGCGTACCTAACGCCGGAAGCCTTAAATTTACGCCGAAATGCTGCCGAAATTTCAAAAACGGCATTCGGGGTAAAATTGGGAATTTAAAATAAAAGTTAGGGCCAGGACGGAAACCCGAGTCCCTAACGGAAAAATTGAATAAGGAAAACCTAAGGGGCGGTTCGTGAATAGTAATCCGTCCCCTAAAAATGAAAAAAACGCGTGTGAGATTGAAAAACCGACCCCGAGGGGGGGGCGTTTTTGGAAATAAAATAAAGGTCCGAGTCGGGAACGGAAAACCCGAGCCTCGGAGACCTAGGTCGGGAAAGTCTATATGAACGTTTTAAATACTAGTGAAACGTCCATTTGAGACTCCGAAACAATAGAAAATCGCTAAACCGACATAAGGGTCGGAATAGTGCTTCCCGAGGGCCGGGAAAACAAAAAAGTGGAAATAAAATAGAAACGAACCCGGTAATGATTAGAAAAAAATCAGAAAAGTTCCTGAGAGCCAAAAATGCAGTCTGGATCAATAAAATTCCGTCAGGGGCAAAACTGCAATTTTGCCAAAATATTGGGGCAAAATCGTAATTTTGTAAAAGTTGGGGAAAATGGTGAAAATAGTAAATAAAACCTAAAAAGTTATAAATAGGTTTTATTTAAGCTTTTTAATGAAAAATAAAAGCTATAAATGGGAAAGAAATTAACAGACATAGTTTTGTCTGTAGGATCCCAAAATCGGCCTACAAGGAAGGCGATTCAAGATCCAAGAGAGAGAAAGGGAACAGTCTGATAAGGTAAGTTCAGACATTTACCTGTCTGCAACATATAGCAATATTGTGCTAACTTTAATGTACTAACTATAAGTTAGGTACATATGTGCTACGGGCACTATTATAGAGTAGAGAGAGAGACGTAATGTGCTTCGGGCACTATAAGAATGGGACACATGGTTAATTGTGCTTTGGGCACTAGAGCGAGGTTAATAAAACTCACTCAACTAAAATTAAAATGTGAACCATTCCTAACCACGGGACAATGTGAAGTCACCGGGTTAGCATGTTAAAAAGTCGGTAATGAAACCACTTTCTGGCGTACCAGCCTTCCGTACAGGGAGGTACTATTTTTGCCTTCGGGGCTATGAGACTAAGGTTGTGGAGGTCAGCACTGATGTACCGCTCCCAGTCATGCGCACTTAAATGGTACTGCCAACCGAGCTCAAAACCAGAACGTAATTAAAGATAATGACCTAAAACTGAAACTGTGCCATAATTGAGCATAAGACAGTTTAGTGAGAGCACTAACATCGCGGTAGATGTACGAGTGTGAAACAGTGTTGTGGTCAAACTTACTATTCACCGTGAATAGTGGTCAAAGTTACTATTTACGGATGAATAGTGGTCAAAGTTACTATTCACGATGAATAGTACTATTCATAGAAATTTTATTTCTTGCATGTTTGAACTTACTGAGCCTGTAGCTCACCATTTTTGCTAATGTTGCAGGTAAGCGACCAGCTCAGTAGTTTGTTTGACTGGATGGCGTACGGGATGGCGCGTGTCAAATGGGATAACTGGGCGAGGGATATGGTACTGCCAGAGTCTTGCCGCTGAGCGTTAAAGTGAAGAAAAAAAAAGGGGGAAACAGTTCTTTTGTAATTATATATATTTTACAAAAGCACTGTATTATTTATATTACTTTGTACCTATCAACAAAGTAAATAGTGGAAAAAGATTTTATATGATGTTTAAAGAAAAAAAAAATTTTCCCAAAAATGTCATGATTTAAATAGAGGAGAGAGATAAGCCGGCGACCCATGAGAGTACAATCTTTCGCAGTTAGCGATAAAGCTCAACTGTAATAGTATTGTATGATCTCCACAAGGGGCGGGCCGCCACAGTTGGTATCAGAGCGTAGTTTGAGATTGGTCTAGTCTAGAATACCAACTGCTGCCACAGTTGGTATCAGAGCGTGGTTTTCGAGTGGCTAAGTTTTGAATACCAATTGCCGTCACAGTTGGTATATCAGAGCAGTGTGACCATATCCCGATTTGACACTTTGCGCATCTTGCACCGCTATCGAAGTAAGTAGTTTACTTAAGTTCAGTTAATTATTTTCTTATGTGAAAATAATTATCTTATAGGTAGCACGATGACCAGACCTCCATATGTGAGACCCCAGCTACCACGACCAAGAGGGGTATTACGGGTATGGACGAGACCTATTGTGAGGCCGCCCATTTCCCAAAGGCCGGTAGTCAGACCCCCGGTACCCGAGAGACCTCCGGTACCAGTACCAGCACCAGTGCCAGCGCCAGTAGAGATAGTACAGCCACGACCGATAGTTCATCCACCGGTGGTAGTGGACATTCCAGTTGTTGGTGGACGCCAACATATTGGGGTGAGAGTGTCGGCACGGGCAGTACAGGCATTTAGGGCCAGCAGTCCTCCGATGTTTGATGGTGGACGACAGTCGATGGAGACAAAGGACTGGCTCCATGTCATTGAGAGGATCATGGTGATTTGTGACATTGATCGAGATATGTGGATCCAGTTGGCTGTTAGTATGTTTCAGGGAGACGCTAGAGTGTTCTGGCAATATTGCGACCAGGAGATTTTATTGGGATTCAGTTGGGCCGAATTCTGTCAGCGGTTGGCTGATCAGTTTCAACCTAGGGATCCAGCACCTGCTCCAGCATCTCCAGAGAGACGAGAGGCTGATACACCTGCGTACCCTGGATTCGATGAGGTCAGGGACTACATTCTCCAGACCGAGAGGATGGTCATGCTGTCTGGTGAGACAGTGATGTCTTACGCAGCGCGGTTTGAGGAGACCATTCGGAGGAGATGTCTGTTGCCTAACCTCACGGAAGCAAACTGCTGTGAGCTGTTTTGGAAAGGTTTATCCTTGGAGCTGAGACCGAGGGTGATCAAGCCGTTTCCTCCGACGCTCCAAGAGTTCGTGGTAACGATCAGGGCGATCGAGAGAGAGATTCTGATCGAGCATCTGACGCAGAGTCGACGAGAGACGCTGGGTCAAGATGAGATGTTTGCACGCATATTCGGGCCGAGAAGAATGATGAATGATCATGAGGCCGGACCGTCTAGACCACAAGGTGATGACTCAGGACAGGGAGCATTACCTAGGGGTGGTGACGACTCAGATGATACAGATGACGATGAGGATCCAGAAGAATATCCTCTAGTCCCAGATGTAGAGAACGAGTGACCAGTAGATGTGTACATGTACATAAGTAGCTTAGAGAAAAAAGCTCTTTTGTATAGACTTGTGGCCATTTTGTATAAACGGCCGATGTATATATGACTGGTGATGTCTATGTATGACATATAAATGTTTTGCTATGAATGAAATACCAAAATGATTATATGTTGTACGATGATGTGTTACGATGATGTGGCTTTACATTACCCTAAATTTCGTGAATTGATATGATTTTACGAATGTGATCATGGAATTCATGAACCTAACTGACCGAGAGAAGGTTGCATGTGCGTCTTTTGTGCTGACAAAAGATGCTCGTTTTTGGTGGGACACTGTATGAATGAGAAGAGACGTGTCTACCATGAGTTGGGCGGAATTTCTGGAAGAATTTAACCAGAAATATTACGACCCTGCATCTCTGAGACAGCAACAGAAAGAATTCTCAGAGTTGACACAAGGGAACATGTCGGTAAGCGAAGTCTGCCGAAAGTTCGATCAGTTATCCCGTTTGTGCCCTTATGTGGTCACTACTGAGAGGGAAAAGATACAGAAAATGATTGGGATGTTCAGGCCGGAAATTGCTGCGTTAGTAGATACTGGACTAGTACCACCTACTTCTGTAGCAGACTGTGTGAGTCGGGCCATCAGGGCTGAGTTCCATGTAGCTCGACAGAAAGAGGAAAGAGAGAAACACTGGGAGGCTAAAAAGAAGGAGAGGGCTTTGGCGAAGTCTACACAAGTTGGTCAATCGAGCAAGCCTAGTCAGAATGCGAAACCAAGCCAGGGCAACAATCAAGGATCCCAGCAAAATAAGAGAAAAGGGAATTTTTCTGGGAATCGCCAGGGAAATAATCGAAACCAGCAGCGGAGAACAGCTGGTAATGCAGAGTCTAATGTGCAAAACTGCCTTACATGCGGGAAGAGACATTCTGGGCAATGCAGATTTGGGCCACTTGTTTGCTACGAATGTGGAAAGGAAGGCCATTACGCCAGGAACTGTCCAAATAGGCAGGGTGGACAAGGCACTTCCCAACCGCACCAGACACGCCCACAAGCTCATTCCCTTCAAGCCAGAGTGGAAGAGTCACCAGTGAGGCCGCAACGCCAGGAGCGAATGCAACGTGCTGATGCTCATGTGATGGCCTACAGCAAGGAAGACGCAGAGGCAGGAACATCAAACGTGGTGACAGGTCAGCTTCCTGTCGCTAGTCATGTAGCCTCTGTACTATTCGATTCCGGTGCTACGCATTCATTTGTTTCCTATGCATTTGCTGATAATATAGGACTTCTTAAGGATAATATGGGAAGGGTATTTAGGACAGCCTTACCTTCTGGGGAAGTATTGTTGTCCAGTTATTGGTTACCCTATGTACCAGTATATGTGGCAAATAGGGAACTATATGCTGAGTTGATCGTAATGGAGATCATGGATTATGACGTGATTCTAGGCATGGATTTCCTAGGGAAATACCAAGCTACGATCGACTGCCGAAATCGAAAGATAGTCTTCCAACCCGAGGAAGAAGAGAGTTTCGAGTATGTTGATACTTCTCGAGGACCCGGGAAGATGATGATCAGTTCGCTGAGAGCAAGCAAGCTGATAGCCAGTGGTTGCATGGGATATCTGGCATATGTGGTGGATACTGCAGAGGAACAGAAGCTTCAAGCTGAAGATGTTCCTGTGGTTAATGAGTTTCTTGACGTATTTCCAGAAGAGTTACCAGGGATACCGCCAGAGAGAGAAATCTCGTTTAAAATTGAGTTGATGCCTGGAACAGCACCTATTTCCAAAGCACCATACCGTATGGCTCCAGTGGAGTTAAAGGAGCTGCAGGTACAATTAAAGGAGCTTTTGAATAAAGGATTCATCAGGCCGAGTTTTTCTCCATGGGGTGCACCTGTGTTATTCGTCAAGAAAAAGGATGGAACATTCCGACTGTGCATTGATTACCGGGAGTTGAATAAGGTTACGATCAAAAATAGGTATCCGTTACCTAGAATTGATGACCTATTCGACCAGTTAAAAGGCGCAGCGGTATTTTCCAAAATCGACTTACGGTCAGGATATCACCAGCTGAGAATTAAAGAGAGTGATATTCCTAAGACGGCGTTTAGGACCCGTTATGGTCACTACGAGTTCCTTGTGATGCCATTCGGATTGACAAATGCGCCAGCAGCGTTCATGGACTTGATGAACAGGATTTTTAAAGAGTATCTGGATAAGTTTGTCATTGTATTCATTGATGACATTCTTATATACTCGAAGACTCATGAGGAGCACAAGAAGCATCTGAGGATCGTGTTGAATACGATACAGAAGCATCAACTGTATGCCAAATTCTCAAAATGTGAGTTTTGGCTGGACAGAGTACATTTCCTCGGACATGTTGTATCCCAGGAAGGTATTGCTGTAGATCTGACAAAGGTAGAGGCAATTAACCAGTGGCCTGCACCCAAGAGTGTGACAGAAATACGCAGTTTCTTGGGATTGGCTGGTTATTATCGGCGATTTGTAGAGGGATTCGCGCGACTAGCTGCACCTCTTACTGCTCTTACACGCAAAGAAAGGAAGTATGAGTGGACTATGGAGTGCGAAAGAAGCTTCCAGGAGTTAAAGAGGCGACTGACAAGCGCACCAATCCTTACGCTTCCCACTGAAGGGGAGAAGTTCGTGATCTACAGTGATGCATCGAAAATAGGATTGGGAGCAGTCCTAATGCAAAATGGCAAGGTGATTGCCTATGCTTCCCATCAGTTAAAGGAGCATGAAAGGAATTATCCTACGCATGACCTTGAACTTGCTGCAGTAGTGTTCGCACTTAAAATTTGGCGACACTATCTCTATGGAGCTCAATGTCAGATTTTCACTGATCACCAAAGCTTGAAGTATTTCTTCACGCAAAAAGAGCTCAATATGCGACAGAGACGATGGTTGGAATTGGTGAAGGATTATGATTATGAAATCCTCTACCATCCAGGAAAGGCCAACCGTGTAGCGGATGCTCTAAGTAGGAAGTCTACTGTATCGCACCAGCTACCAATAAACAGGCTTCCGAAGCCATTGCAGCAAGAGATAAATTCTTTGAACTTGGAGTTGATATCTGGAAGATTAGCTGCACTCCAAGTGGAATCATCGCTATTTGAGGATATAAAGAAAGCTCAGAGGCGAGATCCAGCAATGGCAAGTGCTCAAGAAGGAATTTCCAAGGATGGAATAATCCTTTATCAAGGAAGGATAAATGTTCCAGCTGATGAGGAACTTAGAAGACGGATCATGTCAGAAGCTCATGAGACACCCTATTCGGTTCATCCCGGAGCGAGCAAGATGTATCAGGACTTGAAGCTACAGTTCTGGTGGAAAGGGATGAAGAACGATATAGCGAAATTCATGAGCAGATGCATGACCTGTCAGAGAATCAAAGCGGAGCATAAACATCCAGCAGGAAGATTGGAACCACTGGAGATTCCTGAATGGAAATGGGAACACATTACGATGGATTTTGTAGTGGGACTCCCAAGAACCCGAGAAGGTTATGACGCCATTTGGGTTATTGTGGATAGACTAACCAAGACGGCACGGTTTATAGCTGTCAAGATGACTTTTTCGTTGGAAAAGTTTGCTCAGCTATACGTAACTCATGTCGTCAGACTACATGGAGTACCAAAATCCATTGTATCAGATCGAGATGCACGGTTCACTTCGAATTTCTGGAAGTGTGTGCAAGAGGCCATGGGTACTGAATTGAGACTCAGTACGGCTTTTCATCCGCAAACAGACGGGCAGTCAGAGCGGACAATTCAGACGTTAGAGGACATGCTTCGAGCTTGCGTTATGGATTTTACGGGAAATTGGAACGAGAAGTTACCATTGATTGAATTCTCGTACAATAATAGTTACCAAGCTTCGATAGGCATGGCACCTTACGAGGCTTTGTATGGACGGAAGTGCAGATCACCATTACACTGGTATGATTTGCGAGAAAAGCAGTTGCATAAGACGGATTTCATGAAAGAGACTTCCGATGCAGTTGCTAGAATTCAGCATCAAATGAAAATTGCGCAAAGCTGGCAAAAGAGTTACGCGGATAAGAGGCGGAGATCCTTGGAATTCGATGAAGGAGACTTCGTGTTTCTCAAGGTATCGCCTATGAAGGGGATTATGCGTTTCGGTAAGAAGGGGAAACTGAGTCCAAGATACATTGGACCTTATGAAATTATCGAACGCATTGGAAAGGTTGCTTACAGATTAGCGCTACCTCCAGAATTGTCGGCAGTGCATAACGTATTTCATGTGTCGATGCTGAGAAAGTATATACCAGATCCGTCCCATGTATTGAAGCATGAGCCTATTCAAATCCACGAGGATTTGACATATGAGGAACAGCCTATTCAAGTACTAGCTCGTGAAGAGAAAGTACCGAGGAATAAGGTAATCCCACTAGTGAAGATTTTGTGGAAAAATCACAATATTGAAGAAGCTACGTGGGAACGAGAAGACGAGATGAGGAAATTATACCCCCATTTGTTCTAATTTTCGAGGTCGAAAATTTTATAAGGAGGGGTGAATGTGACAACCGGGAAATTCAGGCAATTCTCGGACGAAAATGTACAATTGTATGTATATAACAATTTGTACTATTTAAAGAGTGAAATAAATGTATTTATATTGTTTAGAATATGTGAAAATGTTCTAACAATACTGACGAGTAAGAATTCAGTGTTGGAAAAATTCACTGAGTTGAAACGGGTGAAACGGTGCCAAAATCGGCATTGAAAACCCTAACCGAGCCAATAAAAGACGGTAAACTTCCGGGATTGATTTTGATCAAACGGAAGCAGATTAAATTGATCCGACTGCACAGGAGACCTCAGGAACACGCCGGGACGATTTCAGGAAAATTTCGGCTCGAACTGGCATCGGTCAAAAAGTAGTCGAATTAATGTGAATAGTGAAAGTCAAAGTCAACTTTCACTTTTGCATTTATGACATCATAATTCAAGGTTAATAAATTAAAGAATTAAGGTGGTTGGTGGAATGAAAGGCCATGATTCATTTAGCTTTTGATCTAAAGGCCAAGATTTGGCCAAAAATTACCATTTTTAATTTTTGAAAAATGGAGAAAGAAATGGCATGGAAAGATGTCAAATTTTGATTGGTTTAGAGCCAAATTAATTGGCTTTTTTGCATGGTTAAGTCGGCAAAACGTGATAAAGTGGCCGAAGTTCATTTTCAAAGCAAAACCAAAGAGAAAAAAATTTCTAAGTGTTCTTCCATGGAGTCTACGTGAGCCACCCAAGGGAAACCAAGTTTTCTCTTTAACATTTCTTCACAAAAAGTGTGTCAAAACACTCCTAGAAGACAAAGGAAGCATTAGACCAAGGTATCTTCCCTTACACTTGATTTTTTCATGGTTTTTCTTCTTAAAATCCATGGGTGAATAGTGATTGGAAGATGGAAAATTTTTGGTTGTTTTTCATGGATTTGATGTTGGGTTTTGTAAGGATGTATTGAGGAAGAAAACCATGCTAATTCATTAAAGAAAAACCAAATTTTGGTTGGTTTTTCAAAGGTAAATCCGTGGGTTACCTTAGGTAACCAATGAGAAAGTGTGTGGTTAATTGTTAATATGCTTTCTAAGCTTAATTTGGTGAAGAATAAAGCTTGTATTTCATTATGAAAAGCTTGAAAAAAAATTTATGGCATGAATTATATAAAGTGGCCGTGGGTTTTGTTAATGGTTTGGAAGAAATTTTGCTTGATTTTAGGTGATGTTTGGTTGATTGAAATCATGCAAATTAATGTGTAAATGGTGGCAATGTGATTGAAAGCATGAAACAAAAATGTTGAGCATGATTTTCATTAATAAGGCCGTGGGTTATAAGTGCATAAAAACCCTAAGAATTTGGTTGAAAATGCCAAGAAAATGGGCTTGAAAATGTGTTAAAAACGTGACATTTGAATGGCCTAAAATGTGGTGAAAGTTTGATAAAATTTGGTTCGGTTTAGTTGTGAAAACCGAAACCAAATTAAGGGTAAAAATGTGAAAAAAAATTTTGTAATGTGGGTGATAATGTGAAATTTGAAATTTGTGGACTTTTATGTAAAAGTTTGGAAAACTTTTACATAAAATAGGCTTGTGGTATAGTACGTGGCAGGTACATACGGTTCGAGGCGTACCTAACGCCGGAAGCCTTAAATTTACGCCGAAATGCTGCCGAAATTTCAAAAACGGCATTCGGGGTAAAATTGGGAATTTAAAATAAAAGTTAGGGCCGGGACGGAAACCCGAGTCCCTAACGGAAAAATTGAATAAGGAAAACCTAAGGGGCGGTTCGTGAATAGTAATCCGTCCCCTAAAAATGAAAAAAACGCGTGTGAGATTGAAAAACCGACCCCGAGGGGGGGGCGTTTTTGGAAATAAAATAAAGGTCCGAGTCGGGAACGGAAAACCCGAGCCTCGGAGACCTAGGTCGGGAAAGTCTATATGAACGTTTTAAATACTAGTGAAACGTCCATTTGAGACTCCGAAACAATAGAAAATCGCTAAACCGACATAAGGGTCGGAATAGTGCTTCACGAGGGCCGGGAAAACAAAAAAGTGGAAATAAAATAGAAACGAACCCGGTAATGATTAGAAAAAAATCAGAAAAGTTCCTGAGAGCCAAAAATGCAGTCTGGATCAATAAAATTCCGTCAGGGGCAAAACTGCAATTTTGCCAAAATATTGGGGCAAAATCGTAATTTTGTAAAAGTTGGGGAAAATGGTGAAAATAATAAATAAAACCTAAAAAGTTATAAATAGGTTTTATTTAAGCTTTTTAATGAAAAATAAAAGCTATAAATGGGAAAAAAATTAACAGACATAGTTTTGTCTGTAGGATCCCAAAATCGGCCTATAAGGAAGGCGATTCAAGATCCAAGAGAGAGAAAGGGAACAGTCTGATAAGGTAAGTTCAGACATTTACCTGTCTGCAACATATAGCAATATTGTGCTAACTTTAATGTACTAACTATAAGTTAGGTACATATGTGCTACGGGCACTATTATAGAGTAGAGAGAGAGACGTAATGTGCTTCGGGCACTATAAGAATGGGACACATGGTTAATTGTGCTTTGGGCACTAGAGCGAGGTTAATAAAACTCACTCAACTAAAATTAAAATGTGAACCATTCCTAACCACGGGACAATGTGAAGTCACCGGGTTAGCATGTTAAAAAGTCGGTAATGAAACCACTTTCTGGCGTACCAGCCTTCCGTACAGGGAGGTACTATTTTTGCCTTCGGGGCTATGAGACTAAGGTTGTGGAGGTCAGCACTGATGTACCGCTCCCAGTCATGCGCACTTAAATGGTACTGCCAACCGAGCTCAAAACCAGAACGTAATTAAAGATAATGACCTAAAACTGAAACTGTGCCATAATTGAGCATAAGACAGTTTAGTGAGAGCACTAACATCGCGGTAGATGTACGAGTGTGAGACAGTGTTGTGGTCAAACTTACTATTCACCGTGAATAGTGGTCAAAGTTACTATTCACGGATGAATAGTGGTCAAAGTTACTATTCATAGAAATTTTATTTCTTGCATGTTTGAACTTACTGAGCCTGTAGCTCACCATTTTTGCTAATGTTGCAGGTAAGCGACCAGCTCAGTAGCTTGTTTGACTGGATGGCGTACGGGATGGCGCGTGTCAAATGGGATAACTGGGCGAGGGATATGGTACTGCCAGAGTCTTGCCGCTGAGCGTTAAAGTGAAGAAAAAAAAAGGGGGAAACAGTTCTTTTGTAATTATATATATTTTACAAAAGCACTGTATTATTTATATTACTTTGTACCTATCAACAAAGTAAATAGTGGAAAAAGATTTTATATGATGTTTAAAGAAAAAAAAAATTTTCCCAAAAACGTCATGATTTAAATAGAGGAGAGAGATAAGCCGGCGACCCATGAGAGTACAATCTTTCGCAGTTAGCGATAAAGCTCAACTGTAATAGTATTGTATGATCTCCACAAGGGGCGGGGCGCCACAAAAATCTTCTCCAAATTTTCGACCACTTTTAGGATAAGGAAGAATCAAAATTCCACTAGGTTTTTCAAGCTTGAATCTTATCTCAACCTTATCCAAAATAACCGAATTTCCTAGGAGATATTCTCCCTAATTTCGGCCACTTTTCAGGGAAGGAGAGAATCCAAATTCAACTAGGATTGAAGCTTGAATTTTCCCTTGAACCTTATCCACAAAATCCGAATTTTTCATGAGGATTATCCTTAAAAACTTCGTCCACTTTTGTTGGGATTTGGATTCAAAATTCAAGTAGGATTCTAACAAGATTATCCTCTCCAAATCCAACTCAAATTCGAATTTCAAACCTTGTGGATTTTCCACAACAAATTCGAATCCTACTTGGACTGTGATTCAAAATTTGAATTTCAAATTTCAAATTCAAATTTCAAATTCAAATTTCAAATTTCAAATTTCAAATTTAAATTTCAAATTCAAATTTCAAATTCGAATTTCAAATTCAAATTTCAAATTCGAATTTCAAATTCAAATTTCAAATTCAAAGTTCAAATTTCAAAATTCAAAATTCAAATTTCAAATTCCACAAAACGGTTGTGTTTCATATTCTTGTTCTCATGGATAATTTTCTACAACTCCAATCCAATCTCAAATAAAATCATGGCAACTTTATTTGGAGTTTGAATAATTGTGTACTCTATTATCCAAAACAAAATCTGAATCCAACCGGAGAGAATCTTGTCTACCATCCTAATCCTGTGTCATCACCATCCATGCATAATAAACTAGCCAATAGCATACACAAATCAATTTGCCAAACGTTAAGGAATTATGTGGAGCTAGTAAAGGGACTGATTGGACATATATAATCCGGCTCCCGTGATTCCATATGATCATCATTCTTTACCGAACAACTCAATCATATGATCACTAGTTTCAGAGTCACACCACTATAAACCTGAATCTGAACTCCCAATTATATACCGTATTACGTAAGCCTGTGACAAGCTACTATCCAATGACCTTGTCATATATGCAAAACCCTCATATGATATCCATGATCAGCCTTAGGTCAAAGTCTGTTTAATCCTACAGATCAGGCTATCTTAAAGTTCCATTATACTACCGAATTAAGAAAATGATTATTCACCATATGTGAATAAGAAGTCATCCACCTAGCAGACGACCCAAGGCCTTGTCCATTTTCATATTCAGTATAATGCCTTTAAGAGGATACCTTTAACTCCTTGGAGCTATGATTCCGATATCTGTAAACAAACCCTTCATCGTATACAAGTCATGCACCCAACGAACCGGTCTATAAGCTTACTACCTCTGAGACGCTTTAGCCATTGGAACATCAAAGTACACAAGTCATATACATGAAGTAGTTCATTTACTCAGGATTAAGGTTATTGCACAATGAACGTCAAAAGCAGATTGATCCACTCATAGCGGACTACGTAGATCAATCATACTTTAGTCCCGGTCTAATATGTCACCACCGAGCAACATATCCATGTCTCTACTTGGGAGTCCAGCTCCAGACAGTCAAGACAAACCGTCCCCTCTAAGGCTTTAGACAACATAATAGTCTTAACATGAGTTAGATGCTCGGTCTAACCCCATAGACTACAGACCATAGTTTAGACTGCTAACTTTAGAACATTGTCTTCTCGCATACAAAAGTCCATTGCATGCAACGTTCTAACAGTTTTAACACAAGCAGTCAGTGAGCCATATTTGCTTACATTTACTTTAACATGTAAATAAGATGAGGACAGATAGCAATGTAATGAATAACCTCTATGTATAATTTTATTATCCAGTTCAAAATGAATACATCAAAATGTCTCTAATACTTAGGGCATTTCCTAATAGCCTTAGCCACCACCAAGTTGCCGTCCCCAGTTCGCAACGAGAGGCTCCTATCATGTAGATTTCTCGTTTCCACGAACCCCTGCATAAAAACACAAACATAATTAGTGGCACCCGAATCAATGACCCAAGTGTCTTTCGATTCTTCCACCAAACACGCTTCCAAGTAAAGAAGTTCCTTACCTTCCTTGCCCTTGGCGGCTTGGATTTCCCGGCAAGCCTTCTTGAAGTGACCTACCTTCCCACAATGGAAGCACTTGGACTTTTTAGGGTCCCTGGGCTTCTTGTTCTTCTTCTTCTTCTTCCCATCCGAGACAGGAGGATTAGAAGAACTGGAAGCCGCTTGCTTCTGATTTGGCCTCTTTCTCTTCCGTGAGGGTTTGGAAGATTCCGTCAAATTGGCCTCACCTTTGGGTTGGACAGCATCCCCATCCCTGATCATCCGCTCATAAGCCTGAAGTTGCTTCATGAGCTCGGTTAGTCCTAACTCCCTTGTCGCCAGATTGTATGCAGCCTTAAACCCCACAAAATCTTTAGACAGAGTTTTGAACACCATCTCGATCTGGGTGTTGTAGTCCAACTCAGCACCGTTTTCAGCAGCCTCAGCGAAGAATCCCATTAGATTGATCATATGGTCCTCCACTAGAGTACCTGCCTTTTGCTTGGAGTTCATAATACTGGTGATAGCGGATTGTCGAGCCAACTTTTCTTGGCCTCCAAACATGTCCTCCAGATTTTCCATGATCTCCCCAGCAACTTGATAAGTCTCATGCTGCTTTTGTAAAGCACTCGTCATGCTAGCAAGTACGTAGCATCGAGCTATATCATTGGATTCTCTCCAACGAGTATAGGCAACCGGGACCTCCTCAATCGGTGTGTCAGGTTTTGGCCCTAGTGGGCATGGTTCGTCTAGTACGAAATTGTGTCTCTCGCAGCTGAGAACTATTAACAGATTTCTTTTCCAATCCTTATAATTATCGCCATTCAGTTTATTCTCAGTAAGTATTGAAATGAGGGGTGTCAGTGACATTTTGAACTGAAATAAAATTATACTAGAATCATTACAAAGCCCAAGCAAATATACAGATAATTTAGCAAATAAAACATACAAGTATGTTCCTACATGAAACTTGAAAAACATGTAGCATTGCAACGGTAATTCTCAGCACCCATTGCCCCAAGCCACCGAAGGGTGGCCATGAAAACAAATAGCCGGAACATGGACCCTGTCCAATTAATATATGTTGCCTTACATCCTCCAAGGTTAAGACATATATTAATAACCGCTTATTTAGCCACCAGTTTAGTTAACAGAGCTTCTAGGGAAGGTTAATAACTAAACGAGTCTTGAGTGTATAACTATTGTTTACGTATCTCGATCCATGTCCTACTAAGCCACCGAGGGGTGGTCATGAATAGGATCGTACCCGAACACGTTTTTCACATAGGAGATCCAATCTAGTATACCGGCGGCAGTAAACACCTACCGAGGGGTGTGGTCAGGGCAGAACTGACGCGAGGCGTTACCATGCTTTCACATATGGAGCAACAATGGAGGCCGTGGGTTTTGTTTGAAACCCTCTCCCACTCAATATTTTGAAAAACATGCAAGTTTTTGACAAATTATGTATGATCAATATAGTATGAGCGGCACTCACCTATCCTATATGACATGTTATCAAATATGCATATAAAGCATCCATCAATACATATTTATACATCCATGACATATCACAGAAAAAATAATTGACAGAATAACCAAGCCATGGTTCCATCCTGGAGTAAAGAAAATAAAGATTACAAAATTTCATCCAAAGCATTTTTTGGGTCTTGAATTTTGTTCCGTCTTCTTGTATCCATCTTTATGTAGCCTCTCCATTTATTTCTCATCCCAAGAATCATTTAAAATTTAAATCACCAAAAATTTAAATTTCAAATTCAAATTCCAAATTTGAATTTCAAATTTAAATTTCAAATTTAAATTTTAAACAATTTTAAACATCATGTATAATAATACGTAATTTCAAATTTTCAATTACATATTTTTAAACATGATTTAAAATTAAATCTCAAATTTAAAAAATCAAAATTTTTCGATTTTTAAAAACCGTCGCACCGCTGCCCCCAAGGCGGCAGCCGGCGTGGGCAACCACCAGCCCCGGGGGGGCTGGCAGCCCACGGCCGCCCCTTATGTGTAGCCTTGCCGGGCTGCAGGCCAAGCCTGCAGTGCCAGGCTACACGCCCAGGCTGGGCGCAATATTCGGCAGGCTGCCGGTAGCGCCTGCAGCCAGAGGCTGTACACCCAGGCTGCGGCTAGCCTTGGGTAGGCCACGACCACCCTGGGCTGCAGGCCAAGCCTACGGCCGTGGGTGGTTATGGCTTGCACAAGGGCTACCGCAGCCCCATCCTGCCCGAGGGCAGCGGCTGCAGCGCCGCCAAGGCCCGTCAGCCTATCCCGAGGGGTCGTGCCTCGATTTTCATGTCATATTCCAATTTACCTATTAGGATCTCCAAAAATTAATTTGAATCCCAATTAAATTGAAATTTTCCACACAATCAAAATTTCAACCTTTAAATCAAATTTAACTTTTAGGAAAAATAAATTACGGTCTTCAGTCTTCAATCTCCTCCAAGAATAATTACATAAAATTTCCTAAACCGTTTCTGGTGTACAAAATTCTAACCATAATAACTCTAAGAGACAAAAATTAAAATCCATGGGAAAATTACAGTGTTAATAAACTGCTCCCATGGTTACATAAAAAAATCCTAGACACAATTTTTCTATATTCTAAGGAACCATAACCGGCATAAACAAGCATGCTTATAATAATTCATAAAATTAAAATAACCACATACTTTATACATAATCCATGATAACAACATAAACGAACCCTAGAATGCCACTCTCTAAATATGAAATCCATACATAAATAAAAAGACTAAGTAATTATCTAATTTATGTACATGGCATAGTCATGAGATGGTTCTGATACCAATTGTACGATAATAAATCGGTAAAAACGTATCAGAGTGGCGCAGCAGAACAATAAAAATTTTTAGATCGTTAAATATCTCATGATGCCATATACAATAAACCAACAACAATTAAAACTCATACCTCAAGGACGCTAATCTGTAGGAGGAGAATGACCAGAGGCTTCAACCAACTAGCCTTCTCTTCTATTCTCCAATTCCCCAATGGCTGAATGTGTGGGCACTCTGAACCTCGATCGGTATGCTAGCACTGCTAGTCTTCTTCCGACCACCCAGATCTCTAAAGAGCTTTATTGTCATGGTGGGTTGTGCACCAATAAGCCTGCTCACCTGAGAGTCTACGGTCTTAGAGAACTGGAGTGGCAGGACCTCTATTTATAGACCTGCATGAGGTGATTCTCTGAATTCGAATTGGATTGGGAAAAGATATTCTCCCTTATCCATATCCATAAAATCTGAATTTTCCAAGGGAAAATCCCAATAATAAAATTCGGCCATTTACGATAAATCCAATCCAAATCTAAACAAGATTTTAACTAGAATTTTATCTCCCTTTTTCAACCAAAAAATCCGAAATTTCCTAGGAGAAAATCTCCTCAAAAAATTCGACCACATTTAGGATAAGGGAGAATCAAAATTCCACTAGGATTTTCAAGCTTGAATCTTATCTCATCCTTATCCAAAATAACCGAATTTTCCTAGCAGATATTCTCCAAATTTCGGCCACTTTCTGGGGAGGAGAGAATCCAAATTCAACTTGGATTGAAACTTGAATTTTTCCCTTGAACCTTATCCACAAAAACCTAAAATCCATTGAGGATTATCCTTAAAATTTCGTCCAACTTTTAGTTAGGATTTGGATTCAAAATTCAAGTAGGATTCTAACAAGATTATCCTCTCCATATCCAACTCAAATTCGAATTTCAAACCTTGTGGATTTTCCACAACAAAATTGAATCCCACTTGGACTGTGATTCAAAATTTGAATTTCAAATTTCAAATTCGAATTTCAAATTCGAATTTCAAATTCCAATTTCAAATTTCAAATTTCAAATTTCAAAATTCAAATTTCAAAATACACAAAACAGTTGTGTTTCAAATTCTTGTTCTCATGGATAATTTTCTACAACTCCAATCCAATCTCAAATAAAATCATGGCAACTTTATTTGGAGTTCGAATAATTGTGTACTCTGTTATCCAAAACAAAATCTGAATCCAACCGGAGAGAATCTTGTCTACTATCCTAATCCTGCGTCATCACCATCCATGCATAATAAACCAGCCAAGAGCATACACAAATCAATTTGCCAAACATTAAGGAATAATGTGGAGCTAGTAGAGGGACTGATTGGACATATATAATCGGGCTCCCGCAAATCCATATGATCATCATTCTTTTACCAAACAACTCAATCATATGATCATTAATTTCAGAGTCACACCACTATAAACCTGAAACTGAACTCCCAATTATATACCATATTACGTAAGCCTGTGACAAGCTGTCGTCCAATGACCTTGTCATGTATGCAGAACCCTCATATGATATCCATGATCAGCCTTAGGCCAAAGTCCGTTTAATCCTACGGATCAGGCTATCTTAAAGCTCCATTATACTACCGAATAAAGAAAATGATTATTCACCATATGTGAATAAGAAGTCATCTGCCTAGCAGACGACCCAAGGCCTTGTCCATTTTCACATTCAGTATAATGCCTTTAAGAGGATACCCTTAACTCCTCATTAGAGCTATGATTCCGATATCTGTAAACGAACCCTTGATCGTATACAAGTCATGCACCCAACGAACCGGTCTATAAGCTTACTACCTCTGAGACGCTTTAGCCATTTGAACATCAAAGTACACAAGTTATATACATGAAGCTGTCCTTTTACTCAGGATTAAGGTTACTGCATAATGAACGTCAAAAGTAGATCGATCCACTCAAAGCGGACTTCGTAGATTAATCACGCTTTAGTCCCGGTCTAATATGTCACCACCAAGCAACATATCTATGTCTCTACTTGGGAGTCCAGCTCCAGACAGTCAAGACAAACCGTCCCCTCCAAGGCTTTAGACAACATAATAGTCTTAACATGAGTTAGATGCTCGGTCTAACCCCATAGACTATAGACCATAGTTTAGACCGCTAACTTTAGAACATTGTCTTCTCGCATACAAAAGTCCATTGCATGCAACGTTCTAACAGTTTAACACAAGCAGTCAGGGAGCCATATTTGCTTACATTTACTTTAAAATGTAAATAAGATGAGGACAGATAGTAACGTAATGAATAACCTCTATATATAATTTTATTATCCAGTTCAAAATAAATACATCAAAATTTTTCTAATGCTTAGGGCATTTCCTAACAAATACGTCACCACCAAGCAACATATCTATGTCTCTACTTGGGAGTCTATGCTCCAAACAATCAAGACAAACCGTCCCCTCCAAGGCTTTAGACAACATAATAGTCTTAACATGAGTTAGATGCTTAGTCTAACCCCATAGACTACAGATAATAGTTTAGACTACTTACATTAGAACATTGTCTTCTCGCATACAAAAGTCCATTGCATGCAACGTTCTAACAGTTTAACACAAGCAGTCAGGGAGCCATATTTGCTTACATTTACTTTAACATGTAAATAAAACGAGGACAGATAGCAATGTAATGAATAACCTCTAGATATAATTTTATTACCCAGTTCAAAATAAATACATCAAAATGTCTCTAATGCTTAGGGCATTTCCTAAAAATCTCCCACTTGTCGTAAGCCAGCAGATGTGCCATGTTACGCATCCCCATTGCCTCTACGTGCCTCTCAAAGCTTCTAGCCACCAAAGTCTTAGTAAAGGGATCGACAATGTTGTCCTCGGACGTGATCTTACATGCATCCACTAATCCTGTCTCCACGTGCCCTCTAATAATATGATATCTCCGGTCTATGTGCTTGGTCCTCTTGTGGTGCCGAGATTCCCTTGTGTTGGCAATAGCCCCAGTGTTATCACAGCAAAGTGTGAGAAGCTTGTCAACACTTGGAATGACCTCAAGGTCTCTAAAGAACTTACAGAGCCAAACCGCTTCTTTAGATGCCTCAGCCGCAGCCACATACTCAGCCTCCATAGTAGAGTCAGCCGTGCAGCCCTACTTCATGCTCCTCCACACAATGGCGCCTTCTCTGAGCAAAAACACTAATCCAGATGTCAATTTCCTTGAATTCTTACAAGTCTGGAAGTCTGAGTCCGTGTATCCTATGGGTGTTAGGTCCCCTTTAGAAACACCAGCATATAATCCCTCGTTCTCTTAAGATACTTGAGTATATGCTTTACTGCTTGCCAGTGCTTGGTTCCAAGATTTGCTTGATATCGACTCACCAAACCTACTACAAAACATATATCCGGACGAGTGCAAAGCATAGCATATATAAGGCTATCCACCACGGATGCATAAGGGACCTTACTTATATGCTCTCGTTCTTTCGATGTCTTTGGACAGTCATCTAATGAAAGAGTTAGATCAGCAATAGAAGGTTGTGTACCTTTCTTTGCCTCTTGCATTGCATATTTATCAATTATTTTATCTATGTATGAAGCTTGGGATAACGCTATCATTTTGTTCTTTCGATCTCTGAAGAGATGAATGCCTATAACATAATTAGCTTCTCCCAAGTCCTTCATGTCAAACTGTTGGTGTAGCCAAAGCTTGACCGATGATAAATTCCCTACATCATTCCCAATGAGTAGTATATCATAGACATAGAGTATCAGAAAGACCACTTTTCCATCCTTAATACGTTTATAAACACAGGGTTCATCAACATTCTGCTTAAAACTGAAAGTCTTGATTGCTTGATCAAATCTCTGGTTCCATGAGCGGAATGCTTGCTTTAATCCATAAATGGATCTAAGCAACTTGCAAACTTTCCTTTCTTGGCCTTTTGCTACATACCCTTCGGGCCGTATCATATAGATACACTCCTCAAGATGGCCATTCAAGAATGCCGTCTAGACATCTATTTGCCAGATCTTGTAATCGAGAGCCGCAGCAATGGACAGAAGAATACGGACAGACTTCAGCATAGCAACAGGCGAAAACATTTCATTGTAATCGATTCTAGCCTTTTGCATGTACCCCTTTGCAACCAGTCTAACATTGAAGGTTTTCGCTCTCCCTTCCGCATCCTTTTCTCTTTTATAGACCCATTTGCATCCAATGGGTTTTATCCTACCCGGCAAATCTATAAATTCCCAAACAGAGTTGGATTTCATAGAATCCATCTCACTGTTCATAGCCTGTTTCCAAGATTTAGAATCAACATCATTTATAGCTTCATCCTAGGTGACCGGATCATCCTCATGCTCATGAGCCTCAACCTGGTATACTTCAGCATTATACATGAAGAAATTAGGTTTCTTCGAAACCCTCCCACTACGACGAGGCACCCTAAATTGTTGATCGTCTGCAGGTCTTTCATCGGAACTCGGACTTGCGTCCAAGACCGAAATCTGTGGAGCAGTTCTTTCACCAGATAACTCCTCTAGCACTACTTTGCTTTGAGGCTTAAAGTCATTCATGCGACTTTCCTCTAAGAATGTCGCATGGGTTGAGACAGTGACTTTTTGTTCCTTCGGGTTATAGAACAGACCTTCTTTAGTTCCTTTTGGATACCCTACAAACATCCATAATTTTGATCTTGGTTCCAATTTCTTCGCACCCCCATCCAATACATGTGTCGGGCAGCCCCATATTCTCATATGTCCAAGGGAGGGCTTCCTGCCATGCCATAATTCATACGGAGTTCTGGGAATTGATTTGCTTGGAACCTGGTTCAAAATATAGCATGCCATTTGTAAAGCATGTCCCCAAAATGATAATGGCAGCGTTAAATAACTCATCATGGACCGAACCATATCCAACAGGGTCCTGTTTCTCCTTTCGACTGCACCATTCTGTTGTGGAGTACCAGGTGTAGTCAATTGAGATAATATCTCATTCTCTATAAGATGGCCTAGAAATTCATCAGAGAGGTATTCGCCACCTCGATCAGATCGAAGTGTCTTTATGGATTTATCCAATTGCTTTTCCACTTTCGCACGATACTCTTTGAACTTGTCAAAGGTTTCGCTCTTGCGGTGCATCAGATACACATATCAATACCTCAAGTAATCATCTATAAAGGAGACATAATACTCGAACTCTCCTCGTGCTGTGACGGTCATGGGGCCACATACGTCAGTGTGCACAATTTCTAAGAGCTCTTGAGCCCTTGTACCCTTAGCTCCAAAAGACCTCTTAGTCATCTTTCCCTCTAGACAAGACTCACATTGAGGAAGACGTACCTCCTCCAGAGATTCTAGAGGACCGTCTTTCACCAATCTTTGAATCATATCCTGATTAATATGACCAACTCTTAAATGCCAAAGATACGCCTTGTTAGAGTGAGAAACTTTCAACCTTTTAGAGTTATCAATTAATTCAGTGTCAAGCAGTGAGTACATCTTTGGTTTGATCAAGTATAGGTTTCCATCCATCCATCCAGAACAGATAAAAGACTTATTTCTATGAATATCAACTCTTTTACTAAAAGAAACTGAATAAGAATCCTTTATTAAACAAACTACGGATATAAGGTTCCTCCTAAAATTAGGAACATAAAAACAGTCTTTCAATAAAATAAACCTAAATTGATCAAAGGAAAGGTAAATATCTCCCACTGCCTCAGCCACCACCAAGCTACCATCTCCAGTCCACAACGAGAGGCTCCTATCATGTAGACTTCTCGTTTCGATGAACCCCTACATAGAAACACAAACATGATTAGCGGTGCCCGAATCAATGACCCAAGTGTCTTTTGATTCTTCCACCGCACACACTTCTAAGTAGTGAAGTTCCTTACCTTCCTTGCATTTGGCGGCTAAGAATTCCTAGCAAGCCTTCTTAAAGTGACCTACATTCCCACAGCAGAAGCACTTGGACTTTTTAGGGTCCTTGGGCTTCTTATTCTTCTTCTTCTTCTTCCCATCCAAGACAGGAGGATTAGAAGAACTGGAAGCTGCTTGCTTCTAGTTTGGCCTCTTCCTCTTCCAAGAGGGTTTGGAAGATTCCACCAAATTGGCCTCTCCTTTGGGTTGGACCGCATCCCCATCCCTGATCATCCACTCATAAGCTTGGAGTTGCTTCATGAGCTCGGTTAGTCCTAACTCCCTTGTCACCAGATTATATGTGGCCTTAAACCCAACAAAATCTTTTGATAGAGTTTTGAACACCATCCCGATCTGGGTGTTGCAGTCCAACTCAGTATCGTTCTTGGTTGCCTCAGCGAAGAATCCCATCAGAGGGATCATATGGTCCTTCACTGGAGTACCTGCCTTTTGCTTAGAGTTCATAATGCTGGTGATAGTAGACTATCGAGCCAATTTTTCTTGGCCTCTGAACATGTCCTCCAGATTGTCCATGATCTCCCTAGCAACCTAATAAGTCTCATGCTGTTTTTGAAAAGCACTCGTCGTGCTAGCAGGCATGTAGCATCGAGCTATATCATTGGATTCTCTCCAACGAGTATAGGCAACCGGGACCTCCTCAAGCGGTGTGTCAGGTTTTGGCTCTAGTGGGTATGGTTCGTCCAGTACGAACTTGTGTCTCTCATAGCTGAGAACTATCAACAGATTTCATTTCCAATCCTTATAATTATCGCCATTCAGTTTATTCTCAGTAAGTATTGAAATGAGGGGTATCGATGACATTTTGAACTGAAATAAAATTATACTAGACATCATTACAAAGCCCAAGCAAATATACGAATAATTTAGCAAATAAAACATACAAGTATGTTCCTACATGAAACTTGAAAAACATGTTGCATTGCAATGGTAATTCTCAGCACCTATTGCCTCAAGCCACCGAAGGGTGGTCATGAAACAAATAGTCGGAGCATGTACCCCGTCCAATTAATATATGTTGCCTTAAATCCTCCAAGGTTAAGTCATATATTAATAACCGCTTATTTGGCCACTAGTTTAGCTAACAGAGCTTCTAGGGAAGGTTAATAACTAAACGAGTCTTGAGTGTGTAGCCATTGTTTACGTAGCCCGATCTACGTCCTACCAAGCCACCGTGGGGTGGTCATGAATAGGATCATACCCGAACACGTTTTCCCTATAAGGGATCCAGTCTAGTATACCGGCGGCGGTAAACACCTACCGAGGGGTGTGGCCAGGGTAGAACTGACGTGAGGCGTTACCATGCTTTCACATATGGATCCACAATGGAGGCTGTGGGCTTTGTTTGAAACCCTCTCCCACTCAATATTTTGAAAAACATACAAGTTTTGACAAATATGTATGATCAATATAGTATGAGCGGCACTCACCTATCCTATATGACATGTTATCAAATATGTATATAAAACATCCATCAGTACATATTTATACATCCATGACATATCACAGAAAAAAATTTGACAGAATAACCAAGCCATGGTTCTAGCCTAGAACAAAGAAAATAAAGATAACAAAATTCCATCCAAAGCATTCTTTGGGTCTTGAATTTTATTTCGTCTTCTTGTATCCATCTTTATGTAGCCTTTCCATTTATTTCTCATCCCATGAATCATTTAAAATTTAAATTCCAAAAATTTAAATTTCAAATTCAAATTCTGAATTCGAATTTCAAATTTAAATTTCAGATTCAAATTTTAAACAATTTTAAATATCATGTGTAATAATATGTAATTTAAATTTTCAATTCCATATTTTTAAACATGATTTAAAAATTAAATCTCAAATTTAAAATCAAAATTTTTCGATTTTTTAACTGTCGCCCCACCACCCCGGAAGTCGACAGCTGCTGTGGGTAGCCCCAGCCCCAGCCCCAGGGGGCTGGCAGCCCACGGCCGCCCATGTGCAACCCTGCCAAGCTACAGGCCAAGCCTGCAATGCCAGGCTACATGCCCAGGCTGGGCGCAGCAACCGGCAGGCTGTTGGCAGCGCCTGCAGCCACAGGCTGCACGTCCAGGCTGCGGCCAGCCTTGGGGTTACCATGGCCACCCTCGGTAGCAAGCCAAGCCTGCGACTGTTGGTGGTTATGGCCTACACAGGGCTACCGCAGCCCATCATGCCCGAAGGTAAAGGTGCAGCCCCACTAAGTCCCGATGGCCTATCCCGAGGGGTCGTGTCTCGATTTTCGTGTCATATTCCAATTTACCCATTAGGATTGCTAAAAATTAATTTGAATCCCAATTAAAGTGAAAGTTTCCATACATTCAAAATTTTAACCTTTAAATCAAATTTAACTTTTGTGAAAAATAAATTACAGTCTTCAATCTTCAATCTCCTCCAAGAATAATTACATAAAATTTCCTAAACTGTTTTCGGTGTACAAAAATTCTAACCATAATAATTCTAAGAGACAAAATTTAAAATCCATGGGAAAATTACAATGTTAATAAACTGCTCCCATGGTTACATAAAAAATTCCTCGATACAATTTTTCTAAATTCTAAGGAACCATAACTGGCATAAAAAAGCATGCTTATAATAATTCAAAAAATTAAAATAACCACATAATTTATACATAATACATGATAACAACATAAAAGAATCCTAGAATGCCACTCTCTAAATATGAAATCCAAACATAAATAAAAAGACTAAGTAATTGTCTAATTTATGTACATGCCATAGTCATGAGATGGCTCTAATACCAATTGTAGGAAAATAAATCGGCAAAAACGTATTAGAGTGGCACAGTGGAACAATAAAAATTTTTAGATCGTTAAATATCTCATGATGCCATATACAATAAACCAACAACAATTCAAATGCATACCTCAAGGACGCCAATCTGTAGGAGGAGAATGACCGGAGGGCTTCAACCAACTAGCCTTCTCTACTATTCTCCAATTCCCAAATGGCTGAGTGTGTGAGCACTCTGAACCTCGATCGGTATGCTAGCACTGTTAGTCTTCTTCCGACCACCCAGATCTCTAAAGAACTTATTGTCACGGTGAGTTGTGCAACAATAAGCCTGCTCACCTGAGAGTCTGTGGTCTGAGAGAACTGGAGTGGCAGGACCTCTATTTATAGACCTGCATGAGATGATTCTCTGAATTCAAATTGGATTAGGAGAAGAAATTCTCCCTTATCCACAAGCACAACATCCGAATTTTCCATGGGGAAAATCCCAACAATAAATTCGGCCACTTTAGGATAATTCCAATCCAAATCTAAACAAGATTTTAACTAGAATTTTATCTCCCTTTTACAACCAAAAAATCTGAAAATCCAAGGAGAAAATCCCCACCAAAATTTCGGCCACTTTTGGATAAGGGAGAATCAAAATTCCACTAGGATGTTCAAGCTTGAATCTTATCTCATCATTATCCAAAATAACCGAAAATCTCCTAGGAGATTTACTCCAAAACTTCGGCCATTATCAGGGAGGAGAGAATCTAAATTCAACTGGGATTGAAACTTGAATTTTTCCTTGAACCTTATGCAAAAAAATCAAAAAATTCATTGAGGATAATCCTCAAAATTTTTGTCCATATTTGGTTTGTAGGTTAATAAATCGGTAAAAACGTATCAGAGTGGCGCAGTGGAACAATAAAAATTTTTAGATCGTTAAATATTTCATGATGCCATATACAATAAATCAACAACAATTAAAACTCATACCTCAATGACACCAATCTGCAGGAGGAGAATGACCGAAGGCTTCAACCAACTAGCCTTCTCTACTATTCTCCAATTCCCGAATGGCTGAGTGTGTGGGCACTCTGAACCTCGATCGGTATGCTAGCACTGCTAGTCTTCTTCCGACCACCCAGATCTCTAAAGAACTTTATTGTCACGATGAGCTGTGCAACAATAAGCCTGCTCACCTGAGAGTCTATGGTCTGAGAGAACTGGAGTGGCAGGACCTCTATTTATAGACCTGCATGAGGTGATTCTCTGTATTTGAATTGGATTAGGAAAAGATATTTTCCCTTATCCATTACCATAAAATCTGAATTTTCCAAGGGAGAATCTCAACAATAAAATTCAGTTTTCTTAGGATAAATCCAATCCAAATCTAAACAAGATTTTAACTAGAATTTTATCTCCTTTTTTCAACCCAAAAAATCTGAAAATTACAAGGAGAAAATCTCCTAAAAAATTTCGGCCATTATGGATAAGGGAAAATAAAAAATTCCACTAGGATTTTCAAGCTTGAATCTTATCTCAACCTTATCCAAAATAACTGAAATTTCCTAGGAGATTTTCTCCCTAATTTCGACCACTTTTCAGGGAAAGAGAGAATCCAAATTCAACTGGGATTGAAACTTGAATTTTTTCCTTTGAATCTTATCCACAAAAAAACCGAAATTTCCTTGAGGATTATCCTCAAAATTTCGTGCAACATTTGTTAGGATTTGGATTCAAAATTCAAGTAGGATTCTAACAAGATTATCCTCTTCAAATCCAACTCAAATTCGAATTTCAAACCTTATGGATTTTCCACAACAAATTCGAATCCTACTTGGACTGTGATTCAAAATTTGAATTTCAAACTTCAAATTCGAATTTCAATTTCAAATTTCAAATTTCAAATTCCGTAAAACGGTTGTGTTTCAAATTCTTGTTCTCATGGATAATTTTCTACAACTCCAATCCAATCTCAAATAAAATCATGGCAACTTTATTTGGAGTTCGAATAATTTGTGTACTCTATTATCCAAAACAAAATCTGAATCCAACTGGAGAGAATCTTGTCTACCATCCTAATCCTGTGTCATCACCATCCATGCATAATAAACCAGCCAATAGCATACACAAATCAATTTGCCAAACGTTAAGGAATTATGTGGAGCTAGTAGAGGGACTGATTGGACATATATATAATCGGGCTCCCGTAAATCCATATGATCATCATTCTTTACCGAACAACTCAATCATATGATCACTAGTTTCAGAGTCACGCCACTATAAACCTGAAACTGAACTCCCAATTATATACCGTATTACGTAAGCCTGTGACGAGCTACTATCCAATGACCTTGTCATATATGCCAAACCCTCATATGATATCCATGATCAGCCTTAGGTCAAAGTCTGTTTAATCCTACCGATCAGGCTATCTTAAAATTCCATTATACTACCGAATTAAGAAAATGATTATTCACCGTATGTGAATAAGAAGTCATCCACCTAGTAGACGACCCAAGGCCTTGTCCATTTTCACATTCAGTATAATGCCTTTAAGAGGATACCTTTAACTCCTTGGAGCTATGATTCCGATATCTGTAAACAAACCCTTCATCGTATACAAGTCATGCACCCAACGAACCGGTCTATAAGCTTACTACCTCTGAGACGCTTTAGCCATTGGAACATCAAAGTACACAAGTCATATACATGAAGTAGTTCATTTACTCAGGATTAAGGTTATTGCACGATGAACGTCAAAAGTAGATTGATCCACTCATAGTGGACTACGTAGATCAATCACGCTTTAGTCCCGGTCTAATATGTCACCACCAAGTAACATATCTATGTCTCTACTTGGGAGTCCAGCTCCAGACAGTCAAGACAAACCGTCCCCTCCAAGGCTTTAGACAACATAATAGTCTTATCATGAGTTAGATGCTCGGTCTAACCCCATAGACTACAGACCATAGTTTAGACCGCTAACTTTAGAACATTGTCTTCTCGCATACAAAAGTCCATTGCATGCAACGTTCTAACAGTTTTAACACAAGCAGTCAGTGAGCCATATTTGCTTACATTTACTTTAAAATGTAAATAAGACGAGGACAGGTAGCAATGTAATGAATAACCTCTATGTATAATTTTATTATCCAGTTCAAAATGAATACATCAAAATGTCTCTAATACTTAGGGCATTTCCTAACATGGTTAGGATTTGGATTCAAAATTCAAGTTGGATTCTAACAAGATTTTCCTCTCCATATCCAACTCAAATTCGAATTTCATTCCTCGTGGATTTACCACAACAAATTCGAATTCCACTTGGACTGTGATTCAAAATTTGAATTTTAAATTCAAATTTCAAATTCAAATTTCAAATGTCAAATTTAAATAACAAATTCAAATTTCAAATTCAAATTTCAAATTTAAATTTCAAGTTCAAAATTCAAAATTCAAATTTCAAAATTCAAAATTCAAATTTCAAAATTCAAATTTCAAATTCCAAAAAAAAGGTTGTATTTCAAATTCTTGTTCTCATGGATAATTTTCTACAACTTCAATCCAATCTCAAATAAAATCATGGCAACTTTATTTGGAGTTCGAATAATTGTGTACTCTATTATCCAAAATAAAATCTGAATGCAACCGGAGAGAATCTTGTCGACCATCCTTATCCTATGTCAACACCGTCCATGCATAATAAACTAGCCAATAACATACACAAATCAATTTGTCGAACGTTAAAGAATTATGTGGAGCTAGTAGAGGGACTAATTGGACATATATAATCGGGCTCCCGCAAATCCATATGATCATCATTCTTTGCCGAACAACTCAATCATATGATCACTAATTTCAGAGTCACACCACTATAAACCTGAAACTGAACTCCCAATTGTATATCGTATTACGTAAACCTGTGACAAGCTATCGTCCAATGACCTTGTCATGTATGCAGAACCCTCATATGATATCCATGATCAGCCTTAGGCCAAAGTCCATTTAATCTTACTGATCAGGCTATCTTAAAGTTCCATTATACTACCGAATAAAGAAAATGATTATTCACCATATGTGAATAAGAAGTCATCCGCCCAGCAGACAACCCAAGGCCTTGTCTATTTTCACATTCAATATAATACCTTTAAGAGGATACCCTTAACTCCTTATTAGAGCTATGATTCCGATATCTGTAAATGAACCCTTCATCGTATACAAGTCATGCACCCAACGAACTAGTCTATAAGCTTACTACCTCTGAGACGCTTTAGCCAATGGAACATCAATGTACATAAGTCATATACATGAAGCTGTCCTTTTACTCAAGATTAAGGTTACTGCACAATGAACGTCAAAAGTAGATCGATCCACTCAAAGCGGACTTCGTAAATCAATCACGCTTTAGTCCCGGTCAAATATGTCACCACCAAGCAATATATCTATGTCTCTACTTGGGAGTCTATGCTCCAGACAGTTAAGACAAACCATCCCCTCTAAGGCTTTAGACAACATAATAGTCTTAACATGAGTTAGATGCTCAGTCTAACCCCATAGACTACAGACCATAGTTTAGACCGCTTACTTTAGAACATTGTCTTCTCGCATACAAAAGTCCATTGCATGCAATGTTCTAACAGTTTAACACAAGCAGTCAAGGAGCCATATTTACTTACATTTACTTTAACATGTAAATAAAATGAGGACAGATAGTAATGTAATGAATAACCCTATATATAATTTTATTATCCAGTTCAAAATAAATACATCAAAATGTCTCTAATGCTTAGGGCATTTCCTAACAATTAATTCTACATAACTTCTTTATTAAGCTTTAAATTTCCATTTATTACGTCACATTTATGATGTCACATGTGATATTGTCACGGCCCATAATTTAGACACGTGACACTGCAGCCAAATCATGATATCAACCCGAGATTTAAGGAAAAACATTTATTATGAAAAGCAGGTCAACATCATAATTTAGCTAAGCCTAATTATTTATAGAGTAGCATCATAACCACGTAATAAAATAAAGTAGAAAATAAATACTTTTTAATGCGAAAACCAAACACAAAATCGGTCTTCAAAAGAAATTACCAACCATAAAATATTCCCAAGCATGAAATTTAAATAGCGTGAAATAAAGTCCAAACTTAAAGTCTCATTACATCAGAACGAGAAACAGAAAGAAGAAGATGGAGAGAACGGATAGCATCATCTTCGATAGAAATGGATAGCTCAATGATTTTCAGAACTGCTACCTCCCGCACCTAGAAGTACTCATTTCGAAATCACAAAGAAAAAAAGGACATGAGCGCTGGCTCAGTAGGACAGAAACAAAGGTGGATTAAACAGGTAACATTTAAAGTATGACATAATAATCATTTTCAAAAATAATTAACAATTTAAGAATACATGGCATAATAATCATTTCCAAAAATAATCAACAATTTCGTGAAAACATTTTTAATACAAGTTTTATTCTACTGAGGACTTAGCGTAGCTGCAATATACGTGCCCCAATATTAAAAATAATAAATCATTAAAATAAACCATCATATTTTGAGTGAGAACTTGTCGTAGCTCTAATATACGTGCCTCGAATTGAATTCTCCTAGATCATCTTGTTACAGTCTAAATAGGCCGAACGGCCCTGCGCAGGTTTAGGGACCTTCCCCCATGGCGTCAACTTTGGGATGCACGCATCACTTATAATGATCGTGAACTAGAGCTCAATTATGTTCACCGGATTATTCAAAAGATGGTATTTACCAAGTTATATTATGCCATTAATCAAAACACGCTTTAAAATACACATTTATTACAAAACACTTTGCATGCGTTTATTTCATCAAAAACAGTATAATAATTTCATAAACTGAAAACAGCATGCCATCGATAAAACAGGAAAATTTAAAACACTTGACTACTCCCAAAAAAGGCTAGAAAGTCCTACCTCGATTATCGCACAAGCGTTGCGATGACGTGATCCACGAATCAAGCAAGAACGTCAAATAAATCCTATAATCACAACATATGATCAGTCTAGGTCTAGACATAATCATCCAATCATTTTAATGTGCCACAAAAGGATTTTAAAATGTTTAATAAACATTTGGGATTTAAAATTTATGAAAAACCCTAAGTTAGAATATTACTGGACATGGGCAGACCGACCTAGGCTGTCTGTAAAATCAATATTAATTCATTTTTAATCCCAAAAATTCTAAATTTTTAATATGTTAAACTAGACATCTGTAGCTTTAATTCCATATAATTTTTATAATTTTTAGACATCGTTTGGTTATTCAATTTGGCCAAAACCCGAGGGGTTGTTTTCAGGCATAAAATTAGGGTTTCAGTTTCAGTTCAAAAACTGACAGTTCTGTCCACCTATCTTAGAAAAATATTTTGACTAGGCCAATGGATGAGTTTGGTTCTGAAATTTTTTAGGCATTTAGGGAACATCTTGAATTTAATTTTAGGCTCAAGATTCACTCAAAAATCATTTTTAAATCTCAAGTTATGGCTGACACAAATTTACTGTTCATATGGTAATTTTCCAGATTTCTTTTTTTCTGTCCGAATATCAATTAGCCTCAAACCAATTCAATTTTCATCCAATGATCATGAAATTTTGTGGAGAACCTTATTTATATGTCATTAACACAACCCAAGAATCAAATTGGTAAAAATCATAAAATTTTATACATGTGATAATAGGGTTTTTGAAAGGGGATCAATGAGGCAAAATTTTTAGGGTTTTAGAGAGAGAAATTCACACCTTGTTTGTGCTACACTATTTTTGATGCTTGGTCTCCTTTTTGGCTGAATTTGTTTGAGTGTTGAAGTCTTCAAAACAGTAGGGAAAATAGTGGAGAAAACCGTATAAATTTTGGGGTTTAAATCAAAAGGAGAAGGAAGGAAAAGTTAATTTCTTACCTTGTTTTTGTCTCAAAAATTATTGAATCTTTGAGCTGCCTTTAGGTAGGTTTTGCCTGTTGTTTTGGTGTGTTTTGGGAGAGAAGAATTCAGAGAGGAAATAAGGTGAGGCTGGCCTAATTTTTAGAGTGAAAGGAAAGGTGAATGAGAGTTGAAAGAGGGTTCTTATACTAGGTTTTTATTTTAATTTTCTTTCCTTTTTTTTTCCCTTGCTTGGCTGAATATTTTGAGGGGAAAAAGGGGAAATTTGTGCTGTTTTGAGGCTAGGGTTTTTCTCTCCTTATTTTTCCTTAAGTGGCCGAATTATCCATTAGTTTTTAAAGAAAAATAATTTAAATTTTGATTGAGTTTTGACCTAGCTTTTAATTCAAATCAAATCTCCTTTATTTCCTACACTTTATGGTCGAATTTCTTCTTTATATTTAAGGGATGAAATTTGAGTTTGAATCCTCCTTAGATTTGTGGGATTTAAATTTTAATTAAAAATCCCAAGTAATGGCCGAATATTTTAGGGTTTTTGAAGCCAAAATTGTTGACTTTTTGAGTGGAATTTGACTAGGAAACCAACCTAGGGTTTCCAAAAGATTTTTAATTAATTTTTGGCACACTAATTTTATTTAAATTATATATTGACCCTTAAATAAAATTAATGTGTCACAAATATCTACCACTAAAAATAGTTTCGTCCTCGAAACTTTAAGAATTACTGCACACTAAAGAAGAGAATAAGAATATGAATAACTTCTCATTTCATTGAGCAATCTAAATGCACCTTTCAAAACATATAGTGGTATATCTAAAATGCACCTTTCAAAACATATAGTGGTATATCTACCATTATGAACAGAGTAGGGTTACAATACAAACTTAGGTCGATTGCATTACATGTACTCTACTGCTTAGCGAACCATTCAGCATGGTTCTCGCGCATATCTTTCTCGGTTTCTCATGTGGCTTCCTCTTCACCATGGTTACTCCAAAGAACCTTCACCATGGGTATTGTTTTCGTTCTCAGCTGCTTGACCTTACGATCCAAAATCTTCACCGGAACCTCGACGTAAGAGACATCTGGTTGGATTTCTACATCATATGTGGAAATGACTTCGGATTCTGTTCGTGGACTCTTCCTCAGCATCAATACATGGAAAACGTTGTACACTCCCAATGTGTCAGGTAACTTCAGCTTATATGCAACCTTACCAACTCTGCGTACGATCTCGAAAGGTCCAATGTAACGCGGTGCTAGCTTCCCTTTAACTCCGAAACGAGAGATACCTTTCTTCGGTGAAACCTTTAGCAACACAAACTCTCCGACCTCGAACTCTAATGGCTTTCTGCATTGATCTACATAGCTTTTCTGTCGACTCTGTGCTGTTAAAAGTCGTTGTTTGATGATGGCAATCTTCTCGTATTGGTCTAGGATCATATCGGGTCCACCCACTGGTGCTTCCTGGTTGTCAACCTAATAGATGGGTGATCGACAAGGCTTTCCGTACAACGCTTCAAAGGGTGCCATTCTGATACTCGCTTGATAACTGTTGTTATATGCGAACTCTGCCACATAGAGGTGTTTGCTCCATCCATCTCCAAGATCAAGAATGCAGGCACGTAGCATATCCTCGAGAATCTGTATGAGACGCTCCGACTGACTATCTATCTGCGGATGAAAAGCGGTGCTGAAGTTCAGTTCTGTGCCTAGAGCTTCCTTTAGACTTTGCCAAAAGTGAGCGTTGAAGTGCGTATCACGATCAGAAATGATCACTGAAGGGTCTCCATGCAATCTGACTATGTTCCTCATGTAAAGCTCGGCTAGCTGGTTCCTGTTGCAAGTCGTCTTGAACGGGATGAAGTGCGCGGTCTTCGTGAGACAATTTACAACTACCCAGACTCCATCAGATCCATCCTGTGCTCTCGATAAGCCGGTTAAGAAGTCCATTCCTATACTATCCCACTTCCACCAAGGTATTAGAAGTGGTTGGAGCAGACCTGCGGGTCTCTCCCGTACTGCCTTTACCTTCTAACACGTCAAACAGTTGGCCATGAAGTTCTTCACATCTAACTTCATACCTCTCCACCAAAGCTGCGGTCTTAGGTTTTGATACATCTTGTTTCCACTTGGGTGCATGGCGAACCTCGACTGATAAAACTCTGACAAGATCTCCTGTATAAGCTCTGGGATGTGTGGCACTGCTAAGCGACCCTCGTTGTAAAGAATTCCACTGGCGTCCATCGACCACTCTGTAACATGCTTGCCCTTTAACAATCTATCTCGGATGTCAACGAAACGTGTATCTGCCAACTGATTCTCCTTGATCCTCTGCACGTAGTCTGGTTCCATCACTAAGTTGTACAACACTGGGTGACCCTGAACTTCGCCAAAACGAACCTGATAAGCTGTAAAACTCTGTCCTTTTCCCATTCATCTATCTGCATAGCCATTATAGAAGCATCATGATTAGAATTGGGAACTGCCTCTCTTTTCCTACTTAGTACATCTGCAACCACGTTTGCTTTACCCGGATGGTACTCGACTTGGAAGTCGTAGTCTTGCATGTATTCTACCCATCTTCTCTGACGCAGGTTGAGATCTTTCTGTGTAGCTAGGTATTTCAAACTCTTGTGATCTGAAAATAATCTAAAACTGGCACCATACAGATAACAATGCCAAATCTTAAGCATGAACACTACTGCAGCTAACTCTAGATCGTGTGTAGGGTAGTTTCGTTCATGTTGTTTCAGCTGTCATGAGGCATAAGCGACAACTTGATTCTGTTGCATCAAAACTGCTCCAAGACCTTGATGAGAAGCATGGTGTAGACGTCATGTACTTGATCCTGATCCAGAATGATAAGGATAGATGCAGACGTCAAACGACTCTTTAACTCCTGGAAAACTGACTCACAGCTGTTGTCCCAAATGAAAGGTACATCCTTCTTTGTCAGATTGGTAAGGGGAGCGGCGAGCTTGCTGAAGTCCTGTACAAAATGTCGATAATATCCAGCTAAGCCCAAGAAGCTTCGGATCTCTGGAACATTCTTCGGTCGTTCCCACTTAAGAATCGCTTCAACCTTGGATGGATCAACTGATATACTGTCTCCTGAGATGATATGCTCGAGAAACTTAACCTCTATCATCCAAAACTCATATTTTTCTTTCTTGGCGTACAACTACTGTTCACGAAGAGTCTGTAAAACTATACTGAGATGCTGTGCATGATCTTCATGAGTTCGGGAGTAGATGAGGATGTCCTCGATGAATACGATGACGAACTTATCAAGAAAAGGTCAGAAGACTCTATTCATCATATCCATGAAGGCTGTTGGCGCGTTTGTCAAACCGAAAGGCATTACTAAGAACTCATAACTGCCATACCTTGTTCGGAACGCTGTCTTCGAGATATCCTCCTCTCTAACATGAAGTTGATGATAACCGAATCTCAAATCAACCTTGGAGAAGAAACAAGCTCCACCCAACTGATCGAATAAGTCATCTATACGTGGTAACGGATACTTATTTTTGATGGTCACACTGTTGAGCTTTCTGTAGTCCACATAGAGACGTAGCGAACCGTCGGCTTTCTTCACAAAAAGGACTGACGAACCCCAAGGTGAGTTACTGTCTCGGATAAAGCCCAGCTATTTCAACTCATCCAGCTGCTTGCTCAACTCTTTTATCTCTAGAGGTGCCATACGATACGGAGCAGAAGCAAAAGGAGCTGTTCCGGGAACTAAGTCGATACGAAACTCTATTTCTCGATGAGGCAGTAAACCTGGAAGAGCTTTTGGAAAAACATCGGGAAAACTATCGACAACAGGTATAGGTTGGGTACTCTTTTCAGGACTGGATCCTTCCACTGCACACAAGGATAAGAAGTAAAGAATACCCTGTCTACTCTTCGACACTAACCTCAGAGCAGATCTATCAACATCTGAAACTAAGCTTAACTGATAGGACACCACATGTCCGAAATCAGTTGTAAAGATAACGCGACGATTATGACAATCAAGCATAATCCCATATCGGGAAAGCCAGTCATATCCCAGAATAACATCATAAGCAAACATAGGCATTACCACAAGTGATGCCTCCAAATAAACATCCTTAACATAAACATAGGCTTGACACCCATCACTAACGGTAGTCGTGCCCAACGGGGATTTCACACATAAGGGAGAGTCAAGATTTTGCAGTTTTAAACCAAGTGAACGAGTATAATGTTGGGCTATAAAAGAATGTGCAGCCCCGGTGTCAAACAAAACATGTGCATGTACCGAAGATAGGAATTATACCATCTAATGCAGTTGGTGTATGATCTATCTCCATGCTGTCAGCTCCAAGAGCGTGTACCTATGGTGCCTTACCACGATTTTGAGCTATATTCCCTCGCTGATAGCCCGTACTCTGACCCTGTGGTGGCGGTCTTTGATAACTTGGCACTGGGAACTGCTGTAGCGATGTAGCATGTGGAGTATAAGGCGTAGTGTACTGGCTCGTGCGCTGAGGCTGATAGGGAGCCGGAAGCTGAGGGCGCTGTGACTGCGAAGACTGGGAAGTAAACTGTTGCCTCTGTGGAGGACCATTCTGATTCCGTTGATGATGATGTCTATGAGCATTGTCTTGTGACTGTCTCTTCGGGCAGACATTTCTTTTGTGGCCTTCACACTCGAAGCAGGTAATCACATTCACCTGACCCTGTCGCTGTCCAGAAAACTGATGAGAACTCGATCCCTGAGACTGCTGGTTCTTCTGGTAAGGAGTCTGCGGCTTGTGCTGAGGCTTGTTGCGGATTAGTCCAGACTTGTTTCCATTACAAGCTTCAAGGAACTCCTTGTCACCCTCTTCCACTGTCAACGCCTTAGCAACTATCTGCTGGTAGCTATCCCTGATCTGGAACGACTGTACACCCCTCTTCACATAGAGGCTAAGCCCTTCCTCAAAGCACAGTAGCTTCATCCAAAACCTGATTCTTCGCATACCGGGCCAACTCGGTGAACTTGGCTTCATATTCTCACACTGACATAGACCCTTGCTTCAAACAGACGAACTCCCTAGCTTTTCTGTCGCTGAACTGAGCTGAAAAGAAATGCTCGTGAAAACGCTCCTCGAAAACTGTCCAAGAAGACCTATGCTCCTCTGTCAAACCATCCTCGATACTAGCCCACCAGGTAGAGGCTAGACCCACCAGTTTGTTGGAAGCAAACTTAACCCAGAACTCTGCGGATGTGGCGGTCAACTTTAGCTGCTTGCGAATGGCATCAAACCAGTAGTCAGCATCCATCTCTATGCCCGTGCCGTCGAAAGTGGGTACGTGAGGCTTAAAGAAAAGAGTTAGGGCTACCTGTTTAGGATGTATCATAGGCTGGGTAGGTACTACTCTAGAGGTAGGGTTTTCGGTAGTAGGCGTTTGCTGAGGAGTCTGAGAAGAACTCCCCCTCTCTGGGTCTCATTAGGAACAACATTAGTTACAGGAGCTGGGTTAGGTGTTCCAAAAGGTAAGACGGTGAGGAGAGCCTGTATCGCCGCTGTGAGATTCTGCATCACCGTTAGCTGATCATTCGGTATAGGAACCGCTGCATACTAACTCCCTTGAGGCTGCGTGTTCCCGGGGTTCTCTTCATCATTGCCTCTCTGCTGCCTCTGACTACGCGTGCCGGGACGAGCCATTTTGCTGCATAAGATTGAAGGAAGAGGAAATCCTATAGGCTTCTAAGAGTAAGGAAAACTATGCTTGGGTATTTTGAAAACGTTTTGATGAAAACCCTTTTGAAAACCTGGGCTCTGATACCATTATTTGTCATGGCCCATAATTTAGACACGTGACATGGCAGCCAAATCATGATATCAACCCGAGATTTAAGGAAAAACATTTATTATGAAAAGCAGGTCAACATCATAATTTAGCTAAGCCTAATTATTTATAGAGTAGCATCATAACCACGTAATAAAATAAAGTAGAAAATAAATACTTTTTAATGTGAAAACCAAACACAAAATCGGTCTTCAAAAGAAATTACCAACCATAAAATATTTCCAAGCATGAAATTTAAATAGCGTGAAATAAAGTCCAAACTTAAAGTCTTATTACATCAGAACGAGAAATAGAAAGAAGAAAATGGAGAAAAAGGACAGCTTCATCTTCGGTAGAAACGGATAGCTCAACGATTTTCAGAACTGCTACCTCTCGCACCTGGAAGTAGTCATTTCGAAATCACAGAGAAAAAAAGGATGTGAGCGCTGGCTCAGTAGGACAGAAACAAAGGTGGATTAAACAAGTAACATTTAAAAGTATGACATAATAATCGTTTTCAAAAATAATTAACAATTTAAGAATACATGGCATAATAATCACTTCCAAAAATAATCAACAATTTCGTGAAAACATTTTTAATACAAGTTTTATTATGCTGAGGACTTAGCCTAGCTACAATATATGTGCTCCAATATTAAAAATAATAAATCATTAAAATAAACCATCATATTTTGAGTGAGAACTTGTCGTAGCTATAATATACGTGCCTCGAATTGAATTATCCTAGATCATCTCGTTACAGTCTAAATAGGCCGAACGGCCCTGCGCAGGTTTAGGGACCTTCCCCCATGGCGTCAACTTTGGGATGCACGCATCACTTATAATGATCGTGAACTAGAGCTCAATTATGTTCACCGGATTATTCAAAAGATGGTATTTACCAAGTTATATTATGCCATTAATCAAAACACGCTTTAAAATACACATTTATTACAAAACACTTTGCATGCGTTTATTTCATCAAAAACAGTATAATAATTTCATAAATTGTTGAATCTTTGAGCTGCCTTTAGGTAGGTTTTGCTTGCTGTTTTGGTGTGTTTTGGGAGAGAAGAATTCAGAGAGGAAATAAGGTGAGGCTGGCCGAATTTTGAGAGTGAAAGGAAAGGTGAATGAGAGTTGAAAGAGGGTTCTTATACTAGGTTTTTTTTTTAATTTTCTTTCCTTTTTTTTTCCTTGCTTGGCCGAATATTTTAAGGGGAAAAAGGGGAAATTTTGTGCTGTTTTGAGGCTAGGGTTTTTCTCTCCTTATTTTTCCTTAAGTGGCCGAAATTTTCCATTAGTTTTTAAGGAAAAATAATTTGAATTTTGATTGAGTTTTGACCTAGCTTTTAATTCAAATCAAATCTCCTTTATTTCCTATACTTTGTGGCCGAATTTCTTCTTTATATTTAAGGGATGAAATTTGAGTTTGAATCCTCCTTGGATTTGTGGGATTTAAATTTTAATTAAAAATCCCAAGTAATGGCCGAATATTTTAGGGTTTTTGAAGCCAAAATTGTTGACTTGTTGAGTGGAATTTGACTAGGAAACCAACCTAGGGTTTCCAAAAGATTTTTAATTAATTTTTGGCACACTAATTTTATTTAAATTATATATTGACCCTTAAATAAAATTTAAGGCGTCACAGATATCATCTAATTAATTCATATATTAATTCGTGGTCAACGTTTGATCGAAAGTTAAACCAAATGGAAATTTATCGAAATCAAGTAGGCGAGTTTCTGACGCGTCTGGTGTCATCAGTCTGCCTTGATTTTCTTCCGTTTGACCAGAATTCATTGCCGTAATTTTTCATCTTTTAGTGTACTTAGATGCACTCTCCAGGGTTTTTGGCTCTGTTTTCAAGCTGTCTCACCCGATTCTATTCGGGAAGATTTTCCATCTCCGAACTCACACTATTTAACACTTTTAGAACATTTTCAATGTATTCTCAACAGTATTAAAACACAACTTTTTCAAATTTTATACATTAAAATTATTACATACATGTAATTTTAATTCTTCCCGAGAATCTGAAAATTCCTGGTTATCACAAAAATTATAGTATTAACGTAAGTAAGTTGAAACAATAGTTTTCAAGTATGTTAAGTAACAGTAGTTTTCAAGTAACGTTCCGAGGCCGCCAGGGTCTCGGGGCACCACAGTTGGTATTAGAGCAGTTTCCTGTCAACCTGCCTCAAATTACCGTATGCTAGCTCATCTGTCCAAGTAAGTTAGTTTTTATTTTATGATGATAGTATGTATGTTAACTGTGTAAGTTATAGTAGGTGGCAATGGCTGCACCAGTAGGACCTGCACCAATTGAGCCCTACTAGAGGCACGAGGATCGTGAAGTGAGTATGGCATTTGCCAACATGGGTCCCGACCGATATGATGGTCATCACCTGTACGAGCTCCCGTTTTGGATCCGCCGTATGGAAGTCATATTCGGAGCTTGCCATATCCCACCTCACCTACAGGTGGATTTGGCAAGTAGTAAGCTAGAGGGACCAGTTATGGCCTGATGGGATCAGCATCGTAGGGGCAGAGACCTGATTGTACGTTGGGAGGATTTTTGTCAAGACCTCCTCAACCACTATGGACCGCCACCCACTGAGGAAGTCTTTGAGTCGGGCAGAAATGAGGCCATTTATAGAGACATGCACGAGAGGCGGTATGATATTCTCTCCGCCATATAGGACGCATACGAAGGAGAGATGGTGGTTCACTACTATCGAAGGTTTTGGGATGCTATGTGGCCACTTAAACTCTGAGAGGTACCCTTTAGGGAGTCAGTAGAGATCTTGTGGAGAGGAATTCCAGAGAAGGTAAGAGAACTCATCCGATATCCTCAGAACCATGAGGACATCAGGCGCTTTATCTAGGAAATAGTAGACACTGAGATGGAGGTGATTAATCTCAGGAACCCCGCATAAGCCCATGACGTCGTAGTGGCTACCAATGTTGAGGGCAACCCAAGGGACCCAGCTCACTAACCAACTGATGAGGACCCCATGGTAGAACATCAGCTAGAGGTGACTAAAGACATCGGGGAACCCATGGAAGAGCCCAAACCAGCCCCTTCGTCTCCTAAACACCTCCTAGAGGTGGAGTATAGCAACGATGATGATGAAGAACTTCCAGATGCCCCTCCCATTGTGATAATCGAGAATTTTAGATTCTCGGAGTAGATTAAAATTATATGTATGTAACAATTTTAATAAATAAAATATGACAAAGTTGTGTTTTAATACTATTGTGAATACTGTAAAAATGTTCTGGCAGTGTTAAAGTGAGTGAGTTCGGAGATGAAAAATCTTACCGAACAGAATCGGGTGAGATAGTTCGAAAACGAAGCCAAAACCCTAGAGAGTGTATTGAAATGCACTAAAAAGATAAAAATTTATGGTAGAGAATTTTGACCAAATGGGTACAACATAAAACAAACCAATCACACCGGAGTCGCCCGAAACCCGCCTACGCGATTTCGGTAAAGTTCCGTTCAGTTTGACTTTCGGTCAAAATTTGACTACGAATTAATTAGTGAATTAATCCATATATAGTATAGGGTGACATCACACATATGATGTCATAAATACAAATTTTGAAAGCTTGGAAAGTATTATAAAGTATGTGTATGGCTAGGATTGGTTATCTTTGAGATCAATGGCCAACATCAAGCCAAAAAGGCTTGGAAAAAAATTTGAAAAAAAGAGAAAAAAAGGCCATTTGGCCACTTGTAAAGAAGGCAGCGAAAATTTTATTTTTGGCCCAAAAGTATTGCATATTAGTCCTTGGACAAATAGGAAATTGTTGGAAAAAAATTACCAAAAGGTCCCTTGCTTTTGCCTATAAATAGGCTTCAAAATTCATTCAAAAAAATAGATAAACTTGGCCAAATTCTTGCCAATTTCCAGCAGCAAAAATCCATGGGTCTCCTTCCCATTTTAAGCCAAAAATTGTAAAAATTTCACACCAAAATAGCCTTTGATCATAACCAAGGTTGCAAGGGAACAAGTTCATAAGGTTAGCTTCTAAATTGAAGCATTTTTCATGTGTTTTCTTAGTGAAAATCCGTGGGTATAGAGGTGTAGAAACATTTTAAAAAAATTGATGTTTTGTTAATGTTATGATTGGTTTGGTGTTTTAGAGATTAAAGCATGAATTAGGTTTAAGAAACAAGCAAAAATTTACATGTTTCCATATAAAAAATTTGTGGCCTTGTAGGGTGGAAAATTTGATTATTTGCTTGATGGTTTATGTTTATTTGGTAATATATTGAATTAAGCATGAATTAGAATCAAGAAACAAGAAATTGTGATGTATTTTCATGCTAAATTCTATGGGTGATAAACACTAGAAAATGAAATACTTTTAGTGTTGATCAATGATGAGAAATGAGGATAAAAGCCCTAAGAAAGAAAACAAAATTTTCTATGTGAATTAGCATGAAAAATCCATGGCTAATGCTTGGGTTGGAATGAAAATTTTGTTAGATTTTGATGTGGATATGTACATTGAAAACCTAAGAATAATATGTGATAATTGCTTAAGGTGATGAAAAATATTTGGTGATGATTAACATGATAAACCTAGGCTATGATTAGGAAAAATTTGATGATGTGTGTATTGATCATTAAATATTGGTTAATGTGGAAAATATTTATACAAAGTTTGGTAACTTTGTATAAAATAGGTTTCTGGTATAGTACGTGATAGGAACAAAGGTTCTGAGGTGTACCTAATACCGGGGAAACCTAAAAATACAAACAGAAATGCTGCTGAAATTTCTAAAACAGCCTAAGGGCATTTTGGGAAACGAGGGGTAAAAATATTAGACTTGGGAAGGAAATCGGGACCCCTCGATGGATTAGGGTTAGCAATGGAAAACCAACCCAAGAGGAATAGTAAACTAGCCCTTAATGACTAAAATGCCTAAAAACGGGAAAAAAAATTCACATTAGGGGTATTTTGGGAAACGAGAGAGAAAAATTAGGTCGAGATAGGAAACCCAGGCCCCTCGGGTTCCCGAGACTAGATGACGGGAATGAAAAACGTTTCAAGAATAGTGAAATACCCATTTTAGGCTCCGAAACGCTAGAAAAAAGAGAAACGACCCTAGGTGTCAGATGAATAGTAATTGAGGGTTGAAAAATGAATAATTAGGTTTTTATAGCACATAAAGCTATAAAATGAAACAAAAGCCTAGGGAATGTTATTTCAAGATATTTGGGCTTAGAAAATTTGAGAAAAATTATAGAACGGAATAGTTACGGTCTTGAGACCCGTCAGGGGCAAAATGGTCATTTTGATCAAAAATTTCTGAAAGGCTCGGAAAGGACCGTAAAGGATCTAGAATGACTTAGATAAAATTCTAGGACCCAAAATAAAGATTTTAGAGTTAAAAATCTAGAGTCTAAATAGTACACGGCCATGTAGAGTGAAATCGAGAGGAACACGGTCAGGGACACGGGCGTGTTGCAGACCGTATACCACATAAAGAGTTGAAATGTTTTGTAAAATTTATCACAAAATAAATATATTCGAAGTGATAATTAATAAAGGGTATTAACAGACAATACTATGTCTGTAGGGATCCAAACTAGAGATAAAACTGCAGAGGAGTTCCGGAAGTGGACATTATCGTAGTGGTGGTAAGTTCAAGCATTTTCATGTCTGCAACATGAAATACTGTGATATTGTGTTTAGTACTAGTTGTACATCATTGTTAAGTCCTATGGACCCTGGGGATTAGTTAGTATAATGTATCCCATAAATTAAGAAAAGAGAATAAGTAAGACCTATGGGCAGTAGAGGTTAATGACCTTGAGGTGACGATTAATGTCACTTGGTCAGTACTAAAACTGAAAGATGGTAATAAAATCATTTAAGGTGTACCACCCCTCTAACATTATGGTGGAGGTTTACAGGTCTTTTGGTGATATAATAATCAATACGAGCGATGAGGATTATGAGGAAGAAGCTTTAGGGTGGCTCCCTAAGCTCTCCCAGTCAGCGCGCTATAAATTATCGGTACAGCCATCAAGAGCTCGAAACCAGAATATAAATAGAGCTAATAGAAAATAAATTGATGAAATCCATAACCGAGCATAATTAAGTATAACCTGAACTAGCACTAAGTGTAGTAAGTTCAGTTAGGGTAATGTGAATAGTAACCGTTAGGGTAACAGTTACTATTCATCGATCAAATGTCAAAGTTATTATTCATAATAAATAGTACTATTCAAAAGAAATTAGATTTTGATGTTTTTGAATCTATGTGATTCTTATTAAGTATGTTTGAACTTACTGAGCGTATTAGCTCATCAGTCTGTTCATGTTGCAGGTAAGAAACCTGTCCAATAGACTACGTGGATGGCGGCAGGATGTGCATGTATCAATGGGATAGGGAATTCACCGTGGAATTGGTCCTACCATAAGTTTTTCGTCGGGCATTGAGAGTTAATGAATTGAAGAGAATGTGTTTAAAAAAAATACAGTATAAATATATTGTATGTTGTACATTTAAAAGAAGTATTGTATTTTACAAGGCTTTCGTATTTAGATTTCTTTTAAAGAAAGTGTGTATTAAAAAGAAAAAAAAATTTTATGGGCGAAATTTGGGCCCTGAAAAATTAGAGTTGAGAGAAAAAAGTTTTTAATGGCGATCCGAATTCAGCACACGGGCTGTCTTGGCCGGCAATAGAGTCGGTTCATGATGGTTTTAGCATGATTGGATTCGGGGGCGCCACAGGTTGGTATCAGAGCGGTTGACCATATCCCTATTGGCACGAAACACGACCTGCTTGTCAATCTAAGTAAGTTAGCTTACATTTATTCGAGGTTATATATTTTGTAGCACATACGTTGACTAGATCACCTTACATGAGACCCCACCCATACCGACCGAGAGGACCGATCCGGGTATGGACTAGGCCCATGATCAGACCATCAATGATTCATCGAGCCGCGCCTCAACCGCCAATACCTGAGCCACCAGCGCGGAAGATAGTAGCACCGGCACTGGTACAAGCACCACCTCCTCGATCGGTTGTAAATCCACCAGTAGCGGTAGATATTCCAGTGGTGGGAGATCGAGCTCGTATAGGAGCTAGAGTATTAGTACGAGTAGCACATGCTTTCAGAGGCAGTCATCCACCTATATTCGAGGAAGGTCAACAAGGGATTTCTACTCGAGACTAGCTACATGAATAAAGACGATCATGCGTTAGTGCGACATAGATGAGGACTGCTGGGTGTTGATGGCAATTGATACATTCCGTGAGGATGCACATTGTATTGGGAGTACTGCGATCAGGAGATGCTGTTAGCACTTGATTGGTCTAAGTTTCGCCAAATCATGATGCAGTAGTTTCCACAGAAGAGTTCAGTACCAATTTCAGACCCTCCTGAGAGCAGGATAGTGATGCCGGCACCACCCATGCCCAAGTACACAAATGTCAAAGATTTTATTCTTTGGGTAGAGAGACAACAGATGATGCTAAGTGATACTATATTCACGTATGCAGGCCGGTTTCAGGATAACGTTGTGAGGAGAAGTCCTCTATCCAACATCACAGATGAGGACTTTTGTGATATATTTTGGAAGGGACTCACTATTGATCTACGATAGAGGGTAACCCCTTTATTCCCTACTACCTTGCGTGAGTTTATAGTTATTGTAGCCAAAGTAGAGGAAGAGATGATGATAGAGCGCATGGTGCATAAGAGACGTGAGCAACTGTTGCAGGACGCCATGCTAGATTATCTGTATGGGACACAGCCTATGGCAAATGATCATGAGGCTGGTCCATCAAGGCAGCAAGAGGGTACAGGTCCCGTTGAAGGACGACACCATTCGAGACTGGAAATGGTACGAATGAAGATGCAGTGGACCCAGAGGAATTTTTGACAATTCCAGATCAACCTTAGTTAGGAGATTAGGTGTAGAAACACATGTGATGTATAAATGTATATATCTATATATGTGTATGTATGATAGTATCGAAAGGCCATTTTAAATAAAGAGCCTTCGAACTGATGTATATTTGAAAATTTTGAAATGAAATGAAATGACCATCACATTTTGACATGATCAATGATGGAAATGTTGAAATCTATACGATGATTGAAACTATTTATACTTATATTGTAAAAATATGTTTGTAAAAAAAAAATCTAATGATTGATTTGCATGCGATTATAGGATAGAGAAAAGATGGTGAACCAAAGGAATTTGTGAAACATAAGAGGGTGACCAGTCCTGTCAGAAAGAATAGATGAATTGCAAGCCATGCTAGAAGCTCAGATGAAAGTGAATGTTGAGTTAAGAGAAAGGCTAAAGCAGATAGAGCAAAGGCAAGACCAAGAAGGAGACCAAAACCCACACATGACCGCACCTGAACAAGAAGTGCTGCCAACTGAACCTGAGATTGAAATGGTAGAACCCCAACTACAACCTCGAGTTAACCAGGAACCACTGTATGAAAGATTTCGATGAATGAAGCCACCAAAGTTTGAGGGTTCCACAAACCCCTTAGAAACAGAAGAATGGTTATCCTCACTCCATATGATCTTGGAATTTATGGAGTTGAATGACCAAGAAAGGATTATGTGTGCGTCCTTTGTTCTGAAGAAGGATGCAAGGTTTTGGTAGGAGTCAGTCAAGTTGAGAAGAAACATGTACACAATGTCATGGATAGATTTCCTATAGGAATTCAATCAGAAGTATTATAATCCCGCGCTACTGCGACCACAACAAAGAGAGTTTGTGAAATTAAAGCAGGGGGACATGTCAGTAATCAAAGTCTATAGCAAGTTCAACCAGTTGTCCAGACTATGCTCGTATGCTGTCTCCACTGAGAGGGAGAAAATTCAGAAGATGCTAGGAATGTTTCGTCTTGAAATATCAGGATTGGTGGACAGAGGATTGACGCCGCCCGCTACTATATCTGATTGTGTAAGCAGAGCATTGAGGGCTGAATATTATTTGGTTTGACAAAAGGAGGAAAGGAAAAAGATTTGGGATGCCAAGAAGGAAAAGGTACTGGAAAAAGCTATACAAGTTGGATCCCAGGTCGGACAGAGCAGTAAACTGAACCAGAATACTAAGGCCGGACAACCAAGTATTTTTGGCCAACAGTCACAGGGCAAGAAGAAGGGGAATAATTCTGGGAAGAGGAACCAGCAGTGGAGATTGAACAACAATGCTGGACCTATTGTTTGTGACCGCATAGTCTATGGAAAAAGACATGCAGGCTGATGCAGACTTACCCCAAATGCCTGTTTCCAATGTGGAAAAGATGGCCATTTTGTCAGGAACTATCCTGAAAATAGGCAAAATATGCAAAGTTCATCTCAGTCACAACAGCAACATTCTCAGGCACATTCACTAAAGGCTAAAGCTAAAGGTTCATCCCATTCTGAGAGGCAAGAAAGACAGAACGCTTGCCCCATGCAGATGTAAGAGTCATGGTCTATACAAAGGAAGATGCGGAAGCCAGAATGTTAAATGTAGTGACAGGTCGGCTTTCTGTCACTGATAATTTGGCATCTGTTTGATTTGATTCTAGAGCTATGCATTCTTTCATTTCATACCAATTTGCAAATAGGATAGGATATCCTAAGGACAATATGGGTATGACATTTAGAACCGCACCACCCTCAGGGGAAGTCTTGATGTCCAATTATTGGTTACCTCAGGTACCGATAATTGTAGCAAATAGGGAGTTGTATGCAGAATTGATCGTGATGGAGCTTGTCGATTACGATGTAATACTAGGAATGGATTTCCTAGGGAAGTATCAAGCCACGATCGATTGTCGGAGGTGAAAGATAAGGCTCCAACCTGACCAGGAAGACATATTCGAATATGTCGGATCATCATGCATGTGGCGACCCGTGCCCTCAACGGCCCGGACCGTCACTAAAAACTTTCTTTCTTCAACTGATACTTATACTTACATACGACTTATATTAGATTTAATACGAAATATTAGGGATTTTTTTTTGTTACACATGTACTTACTATTTACGTACAGTACAATCTTTAATTACCCTTCAAAATATGTTTAACGATTACCAAGCGTAAGTACCATATAATAATAACTGTTTCAAAATGTACTCTTTAACATTACTATTTACAAATACTGTTTACTCAAAATATTATGTGGAAGAATACTCACGGTGTGTCCACAACCTCCCCTCACATCCGCCTCTACCGTCGTCATCGCCCATAGGTGATTAAGCCATAGGACACTTACCTGCAGCATGAACACACTTTGTGAGCTTTGCACCTAGCAAGTATAACATGTTTACTACAAAACATGTTTAAACATATACATACTTAAAAATATCATGTGAGCACACCAGTCATCACAAATACCATATATCATAGCATCATTTATCATATTATAGAACACATCATCACGTATTGAATGCAACCTATGGAGATTAGAAGCATAGAGAACTAATGCATATGGCGACCAATGCATGATCCAGTTATGTTCATTTATGCTTCAACATCTTCTCCCTTTTTTTTTTCTTTATCTTGTCTACTCTGGGTCCCTGTGTCGGTACTGAGTGTGCGCAGACCAATGGTAACGCCGAGGTCTCTAAATAGGCCATAGGACCATCAATGGATGCTCAACTCTCTGCCTTCTCTTACTTTAACTCTGAAAATTCTTTCAACAGAAAGACCCGGTACGACACGCCTATTAAATTCCATCTTCCTTATCTGTTCTAGCCATGTACTTTTCTAAGCTATCCCACAGCCTATGCAGCAGGGACGTATGGCTTCTATCTTGTTCTTTCATCAATCTACTCGATTGTGAAAATATATGCTCTTATGTATGCTGTGCAGCATTGTGTGCATGATACACACTTGAAACACTAGAAAACCATCATTTTAAATTCATTTTATTCATGCTGTAGGCGGAGTTGTACTTACCTAATTACAAGCAATTTCATACTTGTACTTGCACCTTTATCAACTCACAGGTTACCACCTGTCATCAACAATGTTACTCATCAGCACCTTTTCTGGATCACTAATACCATTAGTAACTAGTACTTGCGTCTCTATGGGGTACCGAGGCTCGTCGATACCCTGTTAGCCTACTTTGAGAATTTGGTGATCAACTCCTATCGTTGTTTGATTAACTGTCTTCTTGACAGATTAATCATCGTTCCTCACAATGTTGTACAGAACACGGTCCTTGACTGGTTTCCTGCCAGTCAACTGACCGGTTATCTCGTGCATGGGCAACTTGGTGGTCTACCAGATTACTAAATGTAACTCAGTGTAGTAACCGGCCAGGTCACTAGCCTGTTGGATGTGGTAGCCTTCTTGGCTACTATTCTTTGGTACAGTGGCCTATCGGGCTACTATGACTCAACTGGTGTAGTGGCCTACAGAGCTACTAGGGCTCTCTTGGTGTGGTAGCCTACTGAGCTATCCTCACTATCTTGGTTTGTTTGAGAAAAATGTTTTGGTTTATTTATAAAAATTCTTCGTACAAATCGTGTGTTTGGATCTCATCCCTTCATCACCTCGTTGGAAGGTAAGGGACGTTTTTGTGAGAAAATCATGTCCGTATATTAGAAATGTTAAAATACATAATTATTTGAGGTATGTGAAAATACATTTTTAATGCTTGTATTTTAAAGGTGGTTTTGAACCACTTTTGAAAACTTTTTTGGAAATAAGTCGAAACGGCTTCATTTGTGATTTTAAGGAATATAAAAGTTTTCGTCCTCGATAAGATGAACAAATCTCGTGTTCAACTCAGAGCCTAATTCTAACTATAATGGCTCCTAATTTCATTAAATCCATGGGCCTTGTACCCAGTTTTTACAAAACTTCCAGTTTTACGCTTATTTGAAAACGACTCTATTTAAGGCCCAAAACGGCCGAATTTTTAAGACACACATGGGTCATTCTGAAGGTCTCGACAAGTTTACAACTTTCGTGTTGAGCCAGAAGTCCGGTTCAGACTCTAAAGGGTTCGTTTTCAATAAAAACTGAGACTATGGTCTGGGGTCGGGTCCGGTTCCCAGTTTTGCTCCCAGTTTGGACACTGAGTGAAAAACACTCGAAACGCCTATCTTAATGTCATTTTTGACCAAAGGCTATTTGATGCAAAAACGACCATAACAAAATTTCCTTAAAATATAATGTTTTACCAAACCCCAAAATCAGACCCTAAATAGGTCGAAATGGCCAAAATCTGTGGCCTATCTTGAGGACAGTTTTATGTTCAGCCACATTACTAAACTCTACACTCTTAACCTTACGTAAAAATTTGTAAACATAATCACAACACATAAACTTAAAAATAGGAACTTAAGGGCTCAAAATAAAATTATTACAACCCATGTGCATAAACAAATACACATAAATAACTTTGATCAAAACTTAAAAATCACTAACCACAACACAAGGGTTTTTCGGTTGTTACCTTTTTGGTGCTTTGAACTTTGGCTTGGGTGAGAAAGTGACCATTGGAAATCACAAGGAATGGGGGTCGGTTCTTATGCTAACAAACACAAAATATTTTCTCTTAATCATCAACTTAAAACAAAAAACTAAAACCACAAAATTGGTCTAGAATCTTACCCTTGAAAGACTTGAAACAACTTGAAAATGATTCCTCTAAATCTGAACTTGAAGGGGTTTGTTTTTGGTATATTTTTGGCAAGAGTTTGAACTTGAAAATTGGTGGTTTTAGGGCTGAGAAGTGGTCAGTTGTAGCAAGCGGGAGAGAGAAAACATGAGCTAAAAAATTGGAGTGTGAAAAGAGGAAACTAAACCCAAAGGTATGGCCATTCCTTTTATAGACAAATCGTAATCTCACTCAGCTATCTTAAGCTTGATTAATGAAGCCAACTTTAGGCTAACTTTGGGGACAAAAACTTGCCCATTTCAGTCCCCAATTCAGAAAGCAGGCGTCTATTTAAGGGGGAGGGTGAGAAAGGAATGGTGATGGTAAGGTGATGTGAAATTTGGGCAATTGTTTATACAATTGTGTCATCAACCACCCCAATATTTTATTTGTCACTTTTTGGGGTTCTTAGCTGTTGAAAACCAGCTGGTTTTCCAGCTAGTGTACACAGTTTTGGGGTGAAGGAAAATCATCTGTGTTGCTCTCTTTGCAGCCCAGTGTTACACTACGATTTTCGGTCCTTCTCAACAGTGTTCAAATTTCATTCGAAAATTAGATTTTTCTGAATCCAATCCTTATACGGATGATTTCTAATTAGTTACATTTTCTATGACCCCATTCTACACTAAATTACTACTCATACTTTATACTGTAGTTGTGTCTACACTGTGTTGTAATTACACATGCATATCGAAGCATTTTTGGCGCAACGTTTCCAACACAGTTTCTCTTTAACTAAGTTGGACATGCTGAGTCCATTTTTTTTTTACTAAATCGTTTATTACGTCTGAATTAAGCTTCATAGCTCATGAGGGTCATTTTAGTGGTTTTCTACCCCTTACACGGCCTCTTACACGGCCATATACATAGGCATGTTCAAGGCTACATGGGTGTGTTTTTGCTAAACATGGCCATGCCGTGGAACTATTTCATTTTCCAGATTGGTACACGGGCCCATACACTGGTGCATTCATGGCTGTGTCTCTCTTACATGGTCCCATACATAGGCATGTCACTCTACATGGGCATGTTTCACCAACACGTCTGCTGAAATCTCAACAACCCAAACAGTACACGGTCACGTACACGGGCATATACTTGATTGTGTTCATTAATATGACCTTGTTCACTTGTACCACCTTATGTTTGTTCACAGTGTAGATGGTACACAGCTACCTGCAGGAAAATAAATCGGTAAAAACGTATCAGAGTGGCACAGCGGAACAATAAAAATTTTTTAGATCGTTAAATATCTCATGATGCCATATACAATAAACCAACAGCAATTAAAACTCATACCTCAAGGACGCCAATCTGCAGGAGGAGAATGACCGGAGGGCTTCAACTAATTAGCCTTCTCTACTATTCTCCAATTCCCAAATGGCTGAGTGTGTGGGCACTCTGAACCTCGATCGGTATGCTAGCACCGCTAGTCTTCTTCTGACCACCCAGATCTTTAAAGAACTTATTGTCACGGTGGGCTGTGCAACAATAAGGCTGCTCACCTGAGAGTCTGTGGGCTGAGAGAACTGGAGTGGCAGGACCTCTATTTATAGACCTGCATGAGGTGATTCTCTGAATTCGAATTGGATTAGGAGAAGATATTCTCCCTTATCCAGAAGCACAAAATCTGAATTTTCAAAGGGAAAATCCCAACAATAAAATTCGGCCACTTTAGGATAAATCCAATCCAAATCTAAACAAGATTTTAACTAGAATTTTATCTCCCTTTTTCAACCAAAAAATCCAAAAATTCTAAGGAGAAAATCTCCACAAAAATTCGGCCACTTTTGGATAAGGGAGAATCAAAATTCCACTAGGATTTTTAAGCTTGAATCTTATCTCACCCTTATCCAAAATAACCGAAAATCTCCTAGGAGATTCACTCCTAAATTTCAGCCATTATCTGGGAGGAGAGAATCCAAATTCAACTGGGATTGAAACTTGAATTTTTTTCTTGAACCTTACCCATAAAATTCCGAAAATCAATTGAAGATAATCCTAAAAAATTTTCGTCCAACTTTAGTTAGGATTTGGATTCAAAATTCAAGCAGGATTCTAACAAGATTATCCTCTCCATATCCAACTCAAATTCGAATTTCATTTCTTGTGGATTTACCACAACAAATTCAAATCCCACTTGGACTGTGATTCAAAATTTGAATTTCAAATTTCAAATTCGAATTTCAAATTCAAATTTCAAATTTCAAATTTCAAATTTCAAATTTAAATTTCAAATTCAAATTTCAAATTCAAATTTCAAATTTCAAAATCCACAAAACAGTTGCATTTCAAACTCTTATTCTCATGGATAATTTTCTACAACTCCAATCCAATCTCAAATAAAATCATGGCAACTTTATTTGGAGTTCGAATAATTGTGTACTCTATTAACCAAAAGAAAATCTGAATCCAACCAGAGAGAATCTTGTCTGCCATCCTAATCCTATGTCAACACCATCCATTCATAATAAACTAGCCAAGAGTATACACAAATCAATTTGCCAAACGTTAAGGAATTATGTGGAGCTAGTAGAGGGACTGATTGGACATATATAATTGGGCTCCCGCAAATCCATATGATCATCATTCTTTACCGAACAACTCAATCATATGATCACTAATTTCAGAGTCACACTACTATAAACCTGAAACTGAACTCTCGATTATATACCGTATTACGTAAGCCTGTGACAAGCTATCATCCAATGACCTTGTCATGTATGCAGAACCCTCATATGATATCCATGATCAGCCTTAGGCCAAAGTCCATTTAATCCTACTGATCAGGCTATCTTAAAGTTCCATTATACTACCGAATTAAGAAAATGATTATTCACCATATGTGAATAAGAAGTCGTCTACCCAGCAGACGACCCAAGGCCTTGTCCATTTTCACATTCAGTATAATACCTTTAAGAGGATACCCTTAACTCTACATTAGAGCTATGATTCCAATATCTGTAAACGGACCCTTCATCATATACAAGTCATGTACCCAACGAACCGGTCTATAAGCTTACTACCTTTGAGATGCTTTAGCCATTGGAACATCAAAGTACACATATACATGAAGCTGTCCTTTTACTCAGGATTAAGGTTACTGCACAATGAACGTCAAAAGCAGATCGATCCACTCAAAGCAGACTTCGTAGATCAATCACGCTTTAGTCCCGGTCTAATATGTCACCACCAAGCAACATATCTATGTCTCTACTTGGGAGTCCAGCTCCAGATAGAAAAGACAAACCGTCCCCTCCAAGGCTTTAGACCACATAATAGTCTTAACATGAGTTAGATGCTCGGTCTAACCCCATAGACTACAGACCATAGTTTAGACCGCTAACTTTAGAACATTGTCTTCTCACATACAAAAGTCCATTGCATGCAACGTTCTAACAGTTTAACACAAGCAGTCAGGGAGCCATATTTGCTTACATTTACTTTAACATGTAAATAAAACGATGACAGATAGCAATGTAATGAATAACCTCTATATATAATTTTATTATCCAGTTCAAAATAAATACATCAAAATGTCTCTAATGCTTAGGGCATTTCCTAATAATCTCCCACTTGCCCTAAGCTAGCAGATGTACCATGTTACGCATCCCCATTGCCTCTATGTGCCTCTCAAAGCTTCTAGCTACCGAAGTCTTATTAGAGGGATCGGCAATGTTGTTCTCGGATGTGATCTTACATACATCTACTTATCCTGTCTCCACGTGCCCTCTAATGTCAACTTCCTCGAATCCTTGCAAGTCTGGAAGACCCAGTACGTGTATACTATGGGTGTTAGGTCCCCTCCAGAATACACCAGCATATAGTCCCTTGTTCTCTTAAGATACTTGAGTATATGCTTTACTGCTTGCCTGTGCTTGGTTCCAGGATTTGCTTGATATCGACTCACCATACCTACTGCAAAACATATATCCGGGTGAGTGCAAAGCATAGCGTACATAAGGCTACCCACAGCGGATGCATAAGGGACCTTACTCATACACTTTTTTTCTTCCGATGTCTTGGGACAATCATCCAATGAAAGAGTTAGACCAGCAATAGAAGGTTATGAACCTTTCTTTGCCTCTTGCATTGCATATTTGTCAATTATTTTATCTATGTATGAAGCTTAGGATAACGTTATCATTTTATTCTTTCGATCTCTGAAGAGACGAATGCCTAGAACATAATTAGCTTCTCCCAAGTCCTTCATGTCAAACTGTTAGTGTAACCAAAGCTTGACCGATGGTAAGTTCCCTACATCATTCCCAATGAGTAGTATATCATCGACATAGAGTATCAGAAAGACCACTTTTCCATCCTTAATACGTTTATAAACATAGGGTTCATCAACGTTCTGCTCAAAACCAAATGTCTTAATCGCTTGATCAAACCTCTGGTTCCATGAGCGGGATGCTTGCTTTTATCCATAAATGGATCTAACCAACTTGTAGACTTTCCTTACTTGGCCTTTCGCTACAAACCCTTCGGGCTGTATCATATAGATACACTCTTCAAGATGGCCATTGAAGAATGCCTTCTTGACATCCATTTGCCAGATCTCGTAATCAAGAGCCGCAACAACGGACAGAAGAATACGAATAGACTTCAGCATAGCAATAGGTGAAAAGGTTTCATCATAATCGATTCCAGCCTTTTGCATGTACCCCTTTGCAACCAATCTAGCTTTGAAAGTTTCCACTCTCCCTTTCATATCCTTCTTTCTTTTGTAGACCCATTTGCATCTAATGGGTTTTATCCCATCCGGCAAATCTACAAGATCCCAAATAGAGTTGGATTTCATAGAATCCATCTCATTGTTCATAGCTTATTTCCAAGATTTAGAATCAACATCATTTATAGCTTCGTCATAGGTGACCGGATCATCCTCATGCTCATGAGCCTTGGCCTGGGATACCTCAACATCATACATGAAGAAATTAGGTTTCTTCGAAACCCTCCCACTACGACGAGGTACCCTAAATTGTTGATCGTCTGCAGGTCTTTCACTGGAACTTGGACTTGCATCCAAGACCGAAATCTGTGGAGCAGTTCTTTCACTCGATAACTCCTCTAGCACTATGTTGCTTTGAGGCTTAAAGTTATTCATGTAACTTTCCCCCAAGAATATCCCATGGGTTGAGACAAAGACTTTTTTGTTCCTTCGGGTTATAAAACAGACCTCCTTTAGTTCCTTTTCGATACCCTACAAACATGCACAATTCTGATCTTGGTTCTAACTTTTTCGCATCCCCATCCAGTACATGTGCCGAGCAGCCCCATATTCTCATATGTCCAAAGGAGGACTTCCTGCCACGCCATAATTCATACGGAGTTCTGGGAATTTATTTGCTTGGAACCTGGTTCAGAATATAGCACGTCGTTTATAAAGCATATCCCCAAAATGATAATGGCAGCGTTGAATAACTCATCATGGACTGTACCATATCCAACAAGGTCCTGTTTCTCCTTTCGGCTACACCATTTTGTTGTGGAGTACCAAGTGTAGTCAATTGGGATAATATCCCGTTCTCTACAAGATGCCCTAGAAATTCATCAGAGAGGTATTCACCACCTCGATCAGATCGAAGTGTCTTTATGGATTTATCCAATTGCTTTTCCACTTCTGCACGATACTCTTTGAACTTGTCAAAGGTTTCGCTCTTGCGGTGCATCAGATACACATATCTATGCCTCGAGTAATCATCTATAAAGGAGACATAATACTCGAACCCTCCTCGTGCTATGACGTTCATGGGGCCACATACGTCAGTGTGCACAATTTCTAAGAGCTCCTGAGCCCTTGTACCCTTAGCTCCAAAAGACCTCTTAGTCATTTTACCCTCTAGACAAGACTCACATTGAGGAAGACGTACCTCCTCCAGAGATTCCAGGGGACCGTCTTTCACCAATCTTTGAATCCAATCCTGATTAATATGACCAAGTCTTAAATGCCAAAGATAAGCCTTGTTAGAGTGAGAAACTTTCAACCTTTTAGAGTTATCTATTAATTCAGTGTCAAGCAGTGAGTACATCTTTGGTTTGATCAAATAGGTTTCCATCCCTCCAGCCAGAACAGATAAAAGACTTATTTCTACGATCGATCTACGATCAAGATACCATCAACTACGGATCAAGGTACCATCAAGTACGGATCAAGGAGAGTGATATCCACAAGACTGCATTTCAGACCCACTATGGTCATTATGAATTCCTTATGATACCGTTTGCGTTAACAAATGCACCAGCTGCTTTTATGGACTTGATGAATCGAGTCTTCAATGAATATCTAGATAAGTTTGTCATTGTGTTTATCGATGACATACTTATATATTCAAAGGCTCATGAGGAGCATGAAGAACATCTGAGGATTGTCCTGAAGATGATAAGGAAGCATCAACTCTATACCAAATTCTCTAAATGCGAATTTTGGCTAGATAGGGTGCATTTTCTTGGACACATGATCTCCAAGGAAGGAATCGTCGTGGATCCAGCAAAAGTAGATGAGATCAATGAATGGCCAGCACCTAAGAATGTGACAAAAATACAGAGTTTCTTAGGTTTAGCCACTATTACAGAAGATTTGTAGAGGGATTCGCATGACTTGCTGCAACTCTCATGGCTTTGACATGTAAGAAGAGGAAGTATGAGTGGACGGAGGTGTACAAAAGAAGCTTTTAAGAGCTAAAAAGAGGATTAACTAGTGCGTCAATTCTTACACTTCCTACTAAAGGGGAGATGTTCGTGATTTACAACGACGCCTCAAAAATGGGATTAGGATCTGTCCTGATGTAAGGTGACAAGGTGATTGCCTATGCCTCGTGTCAATTAAAGGACCACAAAAGAAATTATCCCACGCATGACTTGGAAATTACCGCAGTAGTGTGCGCACTAAAGATCTGGCGACACTATCTCTATGGAGCTCAGTGTCAGATTTATACTGACCATCAAAGTTTAAAATATTTCTTCATGCAAAAAGAGCTAAATATGAGGCAAAGGAGATGGCTGGAGCTGGTAAAAGACTATGATTGTGAAATCCTCTATCATCTTGGAAAAGCCAATCGCGTTGTAGATGCATTAAGTAGAAAATCTACTATCTTGCAACAACTACCAATTGGAAAACTTCTAAAGCTATTGCAGTAGGAAATCAACATGTTGAAGGTGGAGCTGATAGCTGGAAAATTGGCTGCACTATAGTTGGAATGAGGATATCAGAGAGACTCAGAAATGAGACCCAAAGCTAGCAAGTCCTCAAGAAGAAGTGTCTAAAGATGGATTAATCCTACATCAGGGAAGATTCATGTTCCAGATGATGAAGGATTAAGAAGGCGAATTATGGCAGAAGCCCATGAAACGCTATATTCTGTACATCCCGGAGCCAGTAAGATGTACTAGGAATTGAAACTACAATTCTGGTAGAAAGGGATGAAGAAGGACATTATTGAGTTTGTAAGTAGATGCATGACGTGCCAAAAGGTTGAGGCTGAACATCGTCATCCAGGTAGAAAATTAGAGCCGTTGGAGATTCCTGAATAGAAATGGGAACATATTACAATGGATTTTGTGGTAGGACTACCGAAAACCCGAGAAAGCTATGATGCTATTTGGGTTATTGTTGATAGGTTGACAAAGACAGCAAGGTTCATTATTGTGAAAATGACCTTTTCATTGGAAAGTTAGCGAGCTTGTATGTTAACCACATAGTCAAGTTACATGGAGTTCCTAAATCCATTGTGTCAGATCGTGATCCACGATTCACTTTGAATTTCTGGACATGTGTGCAAGAAGCTATGGGAATGGAAGTGCGTCTAAGCATAGCAATTGGAGTGAACAATTCAAACACTAGCAGACATGCTTCGTGCATGTATAATAGATTTCCCAGGGAGCTGGAACGAGAAGCTTTCATTAGTAGAGTTTTCATACAATAACAGCTACCAAGCTTCGATAGGTATGGCACCCTATAAAGCTCTATATGGAAGGAAGTATAGATCACTGATTCATTGGTATGATTTACAAGAAAAATGACAGCATAAGACAGATTTTGTACAAGAAACAGTGGATGCAGTTACAAAAATACAGCAACAGATGAAAATAGCTCAGAGCCAACAGAAGAGCTATGCGGACAAAAGATGAAGGTCCCTAAAGTTCAACGAAGGGGATTTCATATTCCTAAGAGTCTTACCGATTGAAGGAATAATGCGATTCAGAAAGAAAGGGAAATTGACTCCAAGATATATTGCACCATATGAGATTATCGAACGCATTGGTAAAGTTGCTTATAGGTTAGCGTTGCCTCTAGAAATGTCGGTAGTACATAATGTGTTTCATGTTTCGATGTTGTGGAAGTATATATTAGATCCGTCCCATGTGCTGAAACATGAACTGATCCAGATTCAAGAAGATTTAACTTACGAAGAAAGGCCTGTTCAAATTCTTGCATGAGAAGATAAAATTTTGAGGAACAAAACAATCCCATTAATCAAAGTGCTGTGGAGAAATCACAACGTTGAAAAGGCTACATGTGAGCAAGAAGACAAAATTAGAAATTTGTACCCCCACTTGTTCTAAATTTTCGAGGACGAAAATTTTATAAGGAGGGGTGAATGTGATAACCGGGAATTTTAGATTCTCGGAGTAGATTAAAATTGTATGTATGTATCAATTTTAATGAATAAAATATGAAAAAATTGTGTTTTAATACTGTTGTGAATACTGTAAAAATGTTTCGGTAGTGTTAAAGTGAGTGAGTTCAGAGATGAAAAATCTTACTGAACAGAATCGGATGAGACGGTTTGAAAACGGAGCCAAAAACCCTAGAAAGTGCATTGAAATGCACTAAAAAGATAAAAATTTATAGTAGACAATTTTGACCAAACGAAAGCAAAATAAAACAAACCAATTGCACTAGAGTTGCCCGGAACCCGCCTATGCGATTTCAATAAAGTTCCATTCGGTTTGACTTTCGATCAAAATTTGACCACGAATTAATTAGTGAATTAATCCATATATATTATAGGGTGACATCACACATATGATGTCATAAATACAAATTTTGAAAGCTTGGAAAGTATTATAAAGTAGGTGTATGGCTAGGTTTGGTTATCTTTGAGCTCAATGGCCAAGATTAAGCCAAAAAGGCTTGGAAAAAAATTTGAAAAAAAAAAGAAAAAAGGCCATTAGGAGGCAGCCCAAAATTTTATTTTTGGCCCAAAAATATTGCATTTTAGTCCTTGGACAAATAGGAAATTGCTGGAAAAATTGCCAAAAGGTCCCTTGCTTTTGCCTATAAATAAGCTTCAAAATTCACTAAAAAAAATAGAGAAACTTGGCCAAATTCTTGCCAATTTCCAGCAGCAAAAATCCATGGGTTTCCTCCCCATTTTAAGCCAAAATTTGTAAAAATTTCACACCAAAATAACCTTCAATCATAACCAAGGTTGCAAGGGAACAAGTTCATAAGGTTAGCTTCTAAATTGAAGCATTTTTCATGTGTTTTCTTAGTGAAAATCCATGGGTATGGAGGTGTAGAAACATTGAAAAAAATTGATGTTTTGTTAATGTTATGATTGGTTTGGTGTTTTAGAGATTGAAGCATGAATTAGGTTTAAGAAATAAGCAAAAATTTTGCATGTTTCCATGAAAAAAATCAGTGGCCTTGTAGTGTGGAAAATTTGATGATTTGCTTGATGGTTTATGTTCATTTGGTAATATATTGAATTAAGCATGAATTAGAATCAAGAAACAAGAAATTGTGATGCATTTTTATGCTAAAATCCGTGGGTGATTAACACTAGAAAATGGAAAACTTTTAGTGTTGATCAATGATGAAAATTGAGGATAAAAGCCCTAGGAAAGAAAACAAAATTTTCTATGTGAATTAGCATGAAATATCCATGGCTAATGCTAGGGTTGGAATGAAAATTTTGTTAGTTTTGTTGTGGATATGTACATTGAAAACCTAAGAATAATATATGATAATTGCTTAAGGTGATGAAAAATATTTGGTGATGATTAACATGCTAAACCGAGGCTATGATTGAGAAAATTTTGATGATGTGTGTATTGATCTTTGAATATTGGCTAATGTGGAAAATTTTTATACAATGTTTGGTAACTTTGTATAAAATAGGTTTCTGGTATAGTACGTGGCAGGTACAAAGGTTTTGAGGTATACCTAATGCCGTGGAAAGCTAAAAATACAAGCGGAAATGCTGCCAAAATTTCTATAACGGCCTAAGAGCATTTCATGAAACGAGGGCTAAAAATATTTGACCCGGGAAGGAAACCGGGACCCCTCATTAGATTAGGGTTAGTAATGGAAAACCAACTCAAGAGGAATAGTAAACTGACCGTTAATGACTAAAATGCCTAAAAACAAAAAAAATTCACGTTAGGGGTATTTTTGGAAACAAGAGAGAAGAATTAGGTCGGGATAGGAAACCTGAGCCCCTCGAGAACCGAGACTAGGGGACGGAAATGAAAAACGTTTCAGGAGTAGTGAAATACCTATTTGAGGCTCCGAAACGCTAGAAAAACAAGAAACGACCCTAGGTGTTTGGTGAATAGTAATCGAGGGTCGGAAAATGAATAATTAGGTTTTTATAGGACATAAAGCTGTAAAATTAAACAGAAGCCTAGGGAATATTATTTCAAGATATTTGGGCTTAGAAAATTTGAGAAAAATTATAGAATGGACTAGTTACGGTCCCGAGACCCGTTTGGGGCAAAATGGTCATTTTGACCAAAAATTTACGAAAGACTCAGAAAGGACCGTAAAGGATCTAGAATGACTTAAATAAAATTCTAGGACCCAAAATAAATATTTTAGAGTTAAAAATCTAGAGTCTAAATAGTACACGGTCGTGTACCGAGAAACACGGCTGTGTAGAGTAAAACCGAGAGGAACACGGTCCGGGACACGGGCGTGTTGCAGACCGTGTACCACATGAAGAGTTGAAATGTTTTGTAAAATTTATCACAAAATAAATATATTTTAAGTGATAATCAATAAAGGGTATTAACAAATAATACTATGTCTGTAGGGATCCAAACTAGAGATAAAACTGTAGAGGAGTTCCGGAAGTGGACATTATCGCAGTGGTGATAAGTTCAAGCATTTTCATATCTACAACATGAAATACTGTGATATTGTGTTTAGTACTAGTTGTACATCATTGTTAAGTCCTATGGACCCTGGGGATTAGTTAGTATAACGTATCCCATAAATTAAGAAAAGATAATAAGTAAGACCTATGGGTAGTAGAGGTTAATGACCTTGAGGTGACGATTAATGTCACTTGGTTAGTACTAAAATTGAAAGATGGTAATAAAACCATTTACGGCGTACCGCCCCTCCAACATTGTGGTGGAGGTTTACAGGTTCTTTGGGGATATAATAATCAAGACGAGCGACGAGGACTGTGAGAAAAATGCTTTAGGTTGGCTCCCTAAGCTCTCCCAGTCAGCGCGCTATAAATTATCGGTACAGCCATCAAGAGCTCGAAACCAGAATATAAATAGAGCTAATAGAAAATAAATTGATGAAAGCCATAACCAGGCATAATTGAGTATAGCCGGCACTAGCACTAAGTGTAGTAAGTTCGGTTAGGATAATGTGAATAGTAACCGGTCAGGGTAATAATTACTATTCACCGATCAAAGGTTAAATATTTACGGTAAATAGTACTATTCATAAGAAATTAGATTTTGATGTTTTTGAATCTATATGATTCTTATTAAGTATGTTTGAACTTACTGAGCATATTAGCTCATCAGTCTATTCATGTTGCAGGTAAGAAACCTATCCAATAGACTACGTGGATGGCGGTAGGATGTGCATGTGTCAATGGGATAGGGAATTCACTGTGGAATTGGTCCTTCCATAAGTTTTTCGTTGGGCATTAAGAGTTAGTGAATTGAAGAGAATGTGTTTAAAAAAAATATAGTATAAATATATTGTATGTTGTACATTATGTTGTACTCAAAAAGACATCTAAAAGATAGTATTGTATTTTACAAGGCTTTCGTATTTAGCTTTCTTTTAAGGAAAGTGTGTATTAAAAAAAAAATTTATGGGTGAAATTTGGGCCCTGAAAAATAAGAGTTGAGAGAAAAAGAGTTTTTAATGGTGATCCGGATTCGGCACATGGACCGTCTTGGCCGGTAATAGAGTCGGTTCATGACAGTTTTAGCATGGTTGGATTCGAGGGCGCCACACTCAAGGATGTGGAGATGGGTGACGATGAAGAGGATGAGATCCCCAACCATTTCAGTGACGATGAATGGATGGAGATATATGAGCCTCAAGTCGTTATAGCCAACGATGACGAGGTCAGTTCTGGCTTAGAAGACGATAAGGACCCAGAGGAGTTTCCCTTCGATGAGAGTGACAATGAGGATATCTCTGATGTAGAGTCAGGATTATCCTCAGAGTAGTAGTGACCCATCTTAGTAGGACTTTTGACCATGTTTGTATGTATGAAGGGAGGCACTAGCCTACTTCCGCTAGACTTAACCTAGCATGTCCTTTTGCGACTATATACTGGGAAGTGTGTGTCACTCCCACTAAACTATAGTGTATACATATTTTTGTAAAAAAAAAAAAAGGTTCATTTTGAAAAGCAATAGAGTATTGCCCAAGGGCCTATCTATGATATCTCACACATGATCATAGTGTGACAGAAAGTGCAGGACAAGTCTTAGCACTTAGGCGATGTTTCAATGCGATATGACAATTGTATTGAACATCACAGCATAAGAAAAAGAAAGATATAATGTATATATATATCCATGATACTTGAGTAGGAAGGAAAATGATATGTGACATGATTTCCAAGTATGGGAACAAAAGACTCATAATTTATTTTCCCACTGTATAATAGGGTTTCATAGGGAGACATGGCAAGAACATAAGCACAGACAACCCAAGCATCCCAAGAAGATGAGTTGATGGCACAGCTCACAGCTATGTGAGAAATGATTGAAAAGCAATAGCACAACCTAGATCGGCTCAGGGAGTAGCTAGGCCAACAAAACTAGGCACCATAGACCACAAAGGTGCCAACTTAAGAGACTCCATCGGCCTCAAAGGCCCCACGGGAGCAAGTGACTCCCCCAGCTTAGGAAGTTTTACGAGGGCACAAAATTCTTAAACCACCACCAGTACCCCCAGTAATGGTAGCCACTGTAACAGTAAATGTTCTACCGCCAACTTATAGGGAAGGCGAACTGTACGAGAGGTTCTAGCGCATGAAGGTGCTAGAATTTGAGGGAACCGTAAATCCCTTAGAGATAGATAATTAGCTAACAGGCATCGAAGTAATCTTGGATTTTATGGGACTGACAAAAAGAGAGAAGGTGATGTGCGTATCCTTTGCTCTGAGAAAGGAGGCGCGTCAACGGTGGAAAACAATAGCCATCAGAAGGAACGTCAATGAGATGAGCTAGATGAAATTCATTTTTGAGTTCAAGGAGATGTATTTCAACGATGAAGAACTAGCGGCGTAACAAGATGAATTCAATAACCTGCGCTAAGGTAGCATGAATGTCATGGAAGCAGTCCGGAAGTTTGAGCAGCTGGCTCGACTCTGTCCAGACTTGGTACCTATGGAAAAAGAGAGAGTCAGAAGGATGCTGAAGATGTTCAGAAAAGACATCACAGTCCAAGTCTGCAACGGAAGCCACAGACGAATGACAGTGGCAGAATGTGGCAATAGGGCTATCCGAGCCAAATACTGCTTGGCTCAGGATAAGGAGCGAAAGGATTAGATTTTTAGGGCACGAAAAGAGGAAAAGATGTAAGCTAAGTTGGTTAAAGGGAAGCATAATCCTAAGTCACAGCATAGAGGGTAGAATGTTGGGACTAGCCAGAATAGCAGGCAATCCCACAATAATAAGAAGAAGGGGAATCAGGGCAACCAAGGTTCAGAGAAGAATTTACCCCAGAAGAAGAACAATAGGGGAGGAAATGACAATCAATACCCATTGTGCACCTAGAAGAATGTAGGCAGGGAACAAGTGGTTGTTTTATTTGTGGCAAGGAAGACCACTACACCAAAAGTTGTCACTCCAACCCACAGAATCAAACTTCCACCGTGAATAATCAACTTCACACCGCCTAGACTAGGATCAAAGGCCTTTTGATCGCACAAGGTAGACTAGAAGCTCTGAACACCCAGGGAAGAATCTATGCCTATACAAGGAATGATGTTGAGGTTGGAACTTTAGCAGTGGTGACAGGTCAGCTTTCTGTCGCCAACTCAGATGCATTAGTTATATTTGATTCTGGAGCCACCCATTCATTCGGATCATCAGATATCACTAGAAAGCTAGATAGGAGCTTAGATAGGACGGAACAGACCTTCAGAACCACACTTCCTTCAGGGGAGGTTTTGTCGTCTAATTACTGGATATGTCATGTGCCAATAATTATCTGCGGGCAAGAATTAAGCATTAACCTGATCGTCATCGACATGTACGACTATGATGTAATCATGGAGATGGACTTCCTCGTAAAGTATAATGTAGTCATCGACTATCGAAGGCAGAAGGTTACTTTTTGATTGATCGGGTGCAAAAAGTTCGTCTACAAGGGTTTGTCACTGAAGCAACCAAAGACAATGATCTCAGCAATAAAGGCTCACAAGTTGATATCCGACGGATGCATAGGCTTCCTAGCACACGTAGTAGACAAGACCCAAGAAGTAGAGATAGGGCCTGAGAGCGTACCAATAGTTAGGGAATTTATGGGAGTGTTTCCAAAAGATCTTCCAAGACGCTGGCAAAAGAGCGAGATCTCGTTTGAGATTGAACTTCTACCAAGATCAGCCCCCATTTCTAAAGCCCCATACCGAATGGCCTCTGTAGAGCTAAAGGAGCTCTAAGCCCAACTGAAGGACCTGATGGACATGGGATTCATTCGATAGAGCTGTTCACTTTGGGGAATACCTGTACTATTCCTGAAAAAGAAAGACAAAACACTTAGAATGTACATCGACTATAGAGAATGAACAAAATCACGATCAAGAATAAGTACCCATTACCACAGATTGATGACTTGTTTGATCAACTCCGAGAAGCGGTAGTATTCTCAAAAGTCAAATTTTGTTCATGATACCATTAGCTAAGAATCAGGGATAAGGGTGTGTTAGGAAATGCCCTAAGTATTAGAGACATTTTGATGTATTCATTTTGAACTGGATAATAAAATTATACATAGAGGTTATTCATTACATTGCTATCTGTCCTCGTCTTATTTACATGTTAAAGTAAATGTAAGCAAATATGGCTCACTGACTGCTTGTGTTAAAACTGTTAGAACGTTGCATGCAATGCACTTTTGTATGCGAGAAGACAATGTTCTAAAGTTAGCAGTCTAAATTATGGTCTGTAGTCTATGGGGTTAGACCGAGCATCTAACTCATGTTAAGACTATTATGTTGTCTAAAGCCTTAGAGGGGACGGTTTGTCTTGACTGTCTGGAGCTGGACTCCCAAGTAGAGACATGGATATGTTACTCGGTGGTGACATATTAGACCGGGACTAAAGCATGATTGATCTATGTAGTCCGCTATGAGTGGATCAATCTGCTTTTGACGTTCATTGTGCAATAACCTTAATCCTGAGTAAATGAACTACTTCATGTATATGACTTGTGTACTTTGATGTTCCAATGGCTAAAGCATCTCAGAGGTAGTAAGCTTATAGACCGGTTCGTTGGGTGCATGACTTGTATACGATGAAGGGTTTGTTTGCAGATATCGGAATCATGGCTCTGAGGAGTTAAAGGTATCCTCTTAAAGGCATTATACTGAATGTGAAAATGGACAAGGCCTTGGGTCGTCTGCTGGGCGGATGACTTCTTATTCATATATGGTGAATAATCATTTTCTTGATTCGGTAGTATAATGGAACTTTAAGATAGCCTGATCAGTAGGATTAAACGGACTTTGACCTAAGGCTGATCATGGATATCATATGAGGGTTTTGCATATATGACAAGGTCATTGGATGGTAGCTCGTCACAGGCTTACGTAATACGGTATATAATTGGGAGTTCAGTTTCAGGTTTATAGTGATGTGACTCTGAAATTAGTGATCATATGATTGAGTTTTTCGGTACAGAATGATGATCATATGGAATCACGGGAGCCCGATTATATATGTCCAATCAGTCCCTCTACTAGCTCCACATAATTCCTTAACGTTTGGCAAATTGATTTGTGTATGCTATTGGCTAGTTTATTATGCATGGATGGTGATGACACAGGATTAGGATGGTAGACAAGATTCTCTCCGGTTGGATTCAGATTTTGTTTTGGATAATAGAGTACACAATTATTCGAACTCCAAATAAAGTTGCCATGATTTTATTTGAGATTGGATTGGAGTTGTAGAAAATTATCCATGAGAACAAGAATATGAAACACAACCGTTTTGTGGAATTTGAAATTTGAATTTTGAAATTTGAATTTTGAATTTTGAAATTTGAAATTTGAATTTTGAATTTGAAATTTGAATTTGAAATTTGAATTTGAAATTCAAATTTGAAATTTGAAATTTGAAATTTGAATTTTGAATTTGAAATTTGAATTTGAAATTTGAATTTGAAATTCGAATTTGAAATTTGAATTTGAAATTTAAATTTGAAATTTGAAATTTGAAATTTGAAATTTGAAATTTGAAATTTGAATTTGAAATTTGAAATTCAAATTTTGAATCACAGTCCAAGTAGGATTCGAATTTGTTGTGGAAAATCCACAAGGTTTGAAATTCGAATTTGAGTTGGATTTGGAGAGGATAATCTTGTTAGAATCCTACTTGAATTTTGAATCCAAATCCCAACAAAAGTGGGTGAATTTTTTGAGGATAATCCTCAATGGAAAATTCGGTTTTTTGTGGATAAGATTCAAGGGAAAATTCAAGTTTCAATCCTAGTTGAATTTGGATTCTCTCCTTCCCTAAAAGTGGCCGAAATTTTGGAGCCTTAATCCTAGGAAATTCGGTTATTTTTGGATAAGGTTGAGATGAGATTTAGCTTGAAAATCCTAGTGGAATTTTGATTCTTCCTTATCCTAAAAGTGGCCGAAAATTTGGAGAAGATTTTCTCCTAAAGATTTCGGATTTTTTGGTTGAAAAAGGGAGATAAAATTCTAGTTAAAATCTTGTTTAGATTTGGATTGGATTTATCCTAGAAAAACCGAATTTAATTGTTAGGATTATCCTATGAAAAATTCGGATTTTTGGTTAAAGATAAGGGAGAAAATCTTTTCCTAATCCAATTCAAATTCAGAGATTCACCTCATGCAGGTCTATAAATAGAGGTCCTGCCACTCCAGTTCTCTCAGACCACAGACTCTCAGGTGAGCAGGCTTATTGTTGCACAGCTCATCGTGACAATAAAGTTCTTTAGAGATCTGGGTGGTCAGAAGAAGACTAGCAGTGCTAGCATACCGATTGAGGTTCAGAGTGCCCACACACTCAGCCATTTGGGAATTGGAGAATAGTAGAGAAGGCTAGTTGGTTGAAGCCTCCGGTCATTCTCCTCCTGCAAGATTGCCGTCCTTGAGGTATGAGTTTTAATTGTTGTTGGTTTATTGTATATGGCATCATGAGATATTTAACGATCTAAAAATTTTTATTGTTCCGCTGCGCCACTCTGATACGTTTTTACCGATTTATTTTCCTACAGGGTGCACCTAAAACAGCCTTTCGAACACGGTATGGACATTATGAGTTCCTTGTTATGTCGTTCAGACTGACAAATGCTCCAGCGGCCTTCATGGATTTGATGAACCACATGTTCAAGGACTAGTTGTATAAGTTTGTCATTGTGTTCATCGATGACATACTTATATGCCCCAAGATGAAGGAGGAGCACGAAGAGCACCTAAGGATTGTCTTGTGCGTACTACAGGATCATCAACTGTATGCCAAGTTCTCCAAGTGCGAGTTTTAGCTAGAAAAGGTCCATTTCCTAGGCCACGTAGTCTCCAAGGAGGGAGTATCAGTCAACCCAGTGAAAATTGATGCAGTTAGCGCGTGGCCAGCTCTGAGGAATATGATAGAGATACACAGTTTCCTAGGATTAGTAGGATATTACCAGCACTTTGCCGAGGGTTTTGCAAAGCTAAATGCCCCACTTACAGCATTTACCAAGAAAGGAAAGAGGTATGAGTGGACCGACATGTAGCGGCCCGCCCCTCATAGAGATCATACAATACTATTACAGTTAAGCTTATCGCTAACTGCGATAGATTGTACTCTCATGGGTCGCCGGCTAATCTATCTCTCTTTCCATCATAACGTTTTTGGGGAAAATTTTTTTTTTCTTTAAACACCATGTAAAACATTTTTCACTATTTACTTTGTTTGCAAGTATAAAATAATTTACATAATAAAGTACTTTCGCAAAATATATATTTATAAAAGAACTGTTTCTTTCTTTTCCTTTCTCTGTTATCGCTCAGCGGAAAGACTCTGATAGGACCATATCCCTGGCCTTCTATCCCATTTGACACGCGCCATCTTGTCCGCCATCCAGTCAAACAAAGCTACTGAGCTGGTCGCTTACCTTCAACATAAGCAAAAATGGTGAGGTACAGGCTCAGTAAGTTCAAGCATGCAAGAAATAAAATTTCTATGAATAGTACTATTTATCGTGAATGGTAACGTTGACCACTATTTACATGTGAATTAGTAACTTTGACCACTATTCATTATGAATAGTAAGTTTGACCACAACACAGTATATCAACAATACATCTACCGCGATGTTAGTACCCTCACAAAACTGTCTTATGCTCAATTATGACATAGTTTCAGTTTTAGGTAATTACCTTTGATTATGTTCTGGTTTTGAGATCAGGTTGGCAGTACCATTTAAGTGCGCATGACTGGGAGCGGTACATTAGTGCTGACCTCCACAGCCTTAATCTCATAGCCCCGAAGGCAAAATTGTACATGACTGGGAGCGGTACATCAGTGCTGACCTCCATAGTCTTGATCTCATTTCATAACCCCGAAGGCAAAATTTACCTCCTTGTACGGAAGGCTGGTACGCCAAAAAGTGGTTTCATTACCGACTTTTTAAAATTCTAACCCGGTGACTTCATATTGTCCCGTGATTAGGAATGGTTCACATTTTAATTTTAGGTAAGTGGGTTTTATTAACCTCGCTCTAGTGCCTGAAGCACAATTAACTATATGTCCCATTCTCAATAGTGCCCGTAGCACATTTCGTCTCTCTCTCTACTCTATAATAGTGCTCGTAGCATATATGTACCTAGCTTATAGTTAGTACATCAAAGTTAGCAATAATAATGATACATGTTGCAGACAGGTAAATGTCTGCACTTACCTTACAGTTTCTTCCCCTTTTCTCTCTTGGATCTTTGATCGCCCTCCTTGTAGGTCGATTTTGGGATCCTACAGACAAAACTTGGTCTGTTAATTTTATTTCCATTTATAGCTTTTGTTTTTCATTAAAAAGCTTAAATAAAACCTATTTATAACTTTTTAGGCTTTATTTATCATTTTCCCCATTTTTCTGAACTTTTACAAAATTACGATTTTGCCCCTATATTTTGGCAAAATTACAATTATACCCCTGACGAAATTTTCTTGATCCAGACTGCATTTTTGGCTCTCATGAACTTTTCTGACTCTTTACTAACCATTACCGGGTTCGTTTCTATTTTATTTTCATGTTTCACTTTCCCGACCCTCGGGAAGCTCTATTCCGACCCTTACGTCAGTTTAGTGATTTTCTATCGTTTCGGAACCTCAAATGGACGTTTTACTAGTATTTAAAACGTTCATCTAGACGTTCCTGATCTAGGTCTCCAAGGCTTGGATTTTTCGTACCTGACTCGGACCTTTACTTCGTTTCCCAAAAACGCCCCCCCCTCGGGGTCGGTTTTTTTCAGTTTCACTTACGTTTTACATTTTTAGGGGACGGGTTACTATTCACGAACTACCCCTTAGGTTTTCCTTATTCAATTTTCCGTTTGGGACTCGGGTTCCTAACCCGACCCTAAACTTTTATTTTTAATTCTCTTTTTACCCCAAATGCCGTTTTCGAAATTTCGGCAGCATTTCGGCGTAAATTTAAGGCTACCAGCATTAGGTACGCCTCGAACCATATGTACCTGCCACGTACTATACCACAAGCCTATTTTATGTAAAAGTTTTCCAAACTTTTACATAAAAGCTCACAAAACTTCAATTCACATTTTGAACCACATTACACAAAATTTCTTTCAATTTTGCCCTTAGTTTTGGCCACGGTTTTCACACTCAAAACCTAACCAAAACTTCTCAATTTTTCAACCAAATTTTAGGCTATTCCAATGTCATTTTCTAGCACATTTTCAAGCCAATTTACATGCATTTTTCAACAAAATTTCTAGGGTTTTTCATCCATTACAACCCATGGCCATTTAAGAGAAACATGCACCAAATTTTTTTCTTTCATGCTTTCAATCACAAATCCATCATTTCCTTAATTCAATGCATGAATTTAACTATCCAAACATCAAGTAAATCATGCAAAAATTTTTCCCCAAACCCTAATTAAACCCACGGCCATATTAGGGTTGACACCAAATTTTTTTTCCAAGCTTTCAATCATACAAATCATGTTTTACATTTAATCAAAACATGATTTAAAGCATTTTAACACTTAAACCACAACAATTCATCATTGACTAGACTTGGTAACCCACGGTTTTACCCTTGGAAAACCAACCAAAATTTTGTTTTTCTCTTAACAAAATGCATGGTTTTTCTTCTAATCACACCCTTAACAAAACCCAAGCACCAAATCAATCAAAACAAACCAAAAATTTTTCATCCTTTACACTATTCATTCCATGAATTTTAGGGAGAAAACAAGCCAAAATTTACAAACTAAAGAAAGTTACCTTGCTTTCTTGCTTCCTTTGTGTTCAAGGAAGGGTTTGACACAAATTTTGTGAAGAAAACTTGAAGTATTTACTTGGTTTCTCTTTGGTTGCTCATGGTTCCTCTTGGGAGAACACTTAGAAAATTTTTTGTTCTTTGTTTTGGCTTGGAAATTGTCTCGGCCACTTTGTGTAAATGTTGCCGACTTAAGTTGTAAAGGAAGCCAATTAATTTGGCTTTCAACCAATCAAAATGCAACACTTTTCCATCCCATTTTTTTCAAAAATTAAATGGGTGAAATTTTGGTCAAATCTTGTCCTTTAGATCAAAAAGTGATTAAATCTTGGCCATTAATGCCACCAACCACCATAATTTTCCCGTTTATTAAAATTGCTTTATGATGTCATAAATGCAAAGTAATATATTGACTTTGACTTTTACTATTCATATTAATTCGACTACTTTTTGACCGATACCGGTTCGAACCGAAATTTTCCTAAAATCGTCCCGGCAGGTTCCTGAGGTCTCCTGTGCAGTCGGATCAATTTATACTGCTTCTGTTTGATCAAAGTCAATCCCAGAAGTTTTTCACCTTTTAGTGCACTAGTTAGGGTTTTCAATGCCATTTTTGGCACCGTTCCACCCGTTTCAACTCAGTGAATTTTTCCAACACTGAATTCTTACTTGTCAGTATTGTTAGAACATTTTAATACGTTCTAAACAATATAAATACATTTATTTCACTCTTTAAATAGTACAAATTGTTATATACATACATTTGTACATTTTCTTCCGAGAATGCCTGAATTTCCCGGTTGTCACACGACAAGTGTGAGGAGAGCTTTCAAGAGCTGAAACGAAGACTCACTAGTGCTCCAGTGTTGACCATTCTAGATGTTAGCCAAGGGAGCTTTGTGTTTTATTGCGATGTATCCAAGATCAGACTAGGAGCCATGTTGATACAGAATGGTAGAGTGGTCGCGTAAGCTTCACGACAACTCAAAGACCATGAGAAGAACTACCCTATGCATGGTCTGGTGCTAGCAGCGGTAGTTTTTACACTGAAAATATGGAGGCACTACCTGTACAGAGTTAAGTGTGAGATCTACGCAGACCATCGAGCCTCAAGTACATTTTTACGCATAAGGAGCTCAATATGAGCTAGTGAAGATGGCTAGAGTTGGTAAAGGATTACGACTGCGAGATCCTATACCATCTAAGAAAAGCCAATAAGGTGACAGATATGCTAAGTCAAAAGCATTCCACTTCACTTATGGCTATCAATGCCTTGCCAAAAGCTCTATAGAAGGATCTGTGTAGCAGTGAGATTGGGTTCTTGACAGGGATATCGAACATGACTTTCTAATTGACACTCCTAGATGAGATCAAGGCTGGTCAAGAACTCGATTCATCCCTAATCAAGTCTAGAAAGGAAGCTACGGATGTGACAGCCCACCCTACGTAGTGTTAAACAGTACTATTACAGTCAGCCACTGTTGCCAACTGCGATAGACTGTAACCACTTGGGTCGTCGACAACTTACTTTTAACTTATTTCTAACTTATTCTGATACCATCTATAATAGCTGGTATCTTACTTTTAACATACTTTCTTTAACATGCTTACTCTAACTTCCCATTTGAACATGAAAATATGGAATAAATTTTTTTTTCTTTTCTTAAACTTTACTTGGAAACTGTACCGTCGTAAAACATTTACTATAATAAACATTTTACATTGCCTTAACTTCATTTACATTATAAAACATCATTTTAATACTCTTTTAAACAGCTCAGCGGAAGACTCATAGCAGTACCATAACCCTCACCCAGTCCCTGGGCACATGCAGATTCCATCCGTCATCCATCACTTGTCTTATCTTCGTGCACGTTGCTTACCTGCAACATAAACAAACTTATGAGCGACAAGCTCAGTAAGTTCAAACATACATTCATGACAAAATACTAACTCATACCTTTTGGACAGAACATGTCTGATACCAACTGTGGCATCAGAACATGAACATACATTATACTTTACTTTCAACTTCATATATAACATATTCTAACATTAAGAGAACAATCTCAACATTTTTTTTAGCATAACCTAATTTAAACATAACATACAGAATATATGCTTAACATCTTAAGCATAACATACTCAACATTATACAAAACAATGTATACACATATCAATTTAAACATAGCATACTTAATGTATGCTTAAACATCACAAATACACTTAAAATTGTATAACTAACTTGTGCATATCAATTTATGCATAACATAGCATATGCACACATATTAGTCGCATTATGCTTGTTTACTTTCATTCTTTCTTCTTCGTGATGTTCTTTTGTTCTTTCTTTCTTTCATGTCATACTTTTCTTCTTCTTTTGTTTTCTTGCGAAGCATATGCACACATATTAGTGGCATTATACTTGTTTACTTTCATTCTTCCTTCTTCGTTGTATTCTTCTGTTTTTTTCTTTTATATTATGTCATTCTTCTTGTTCTATAGATCATATCCTATTCCTTCATTCTATTTCTCTCTCTCTTTTTTTTTCTTTATCTACCTCTTTTCTTTTCTTTTCCTAGCTTTTCTTAGCTTTTCTTTACTTTACTTTATTTTCTTTTATTTTCTTTGCTTTTCTTAGCTTTACTTTCTTTTTTTTCTTTGCTCTTCTTAGCTTTTCTTAAGTTTACTTTCTTTTCTTTTCTTTCTTTTTAATTTCACTAGTGGATCATATCCTAATCTGTCGATCTATCTCCTTCCTTTCTTCTCTTTCTTTATTTATCTCTCTTTTCTTTTCTTTTCTTTTACTAGTGGATTCTATCCTAATCTGTAGATCTATCTCCTTCCTTTCTTCTCTTTCTTTATTTATCTCTCTTTTTTTTTCTTTTCTTTTCTTTTACTAATGGATCCTATCCTAATCTGTTTCTTTTCTTTCACTGATGGATCATATCCTAATCTGTTTCTTTTCTTTGGCTGATGAATCATATCCTAATCTTCTTTGACAGATGGATCATATTCTAATCCGTTTCTTTTCTTTGACTGATGGATCATATCCTAATCTATCGATCCATCTCCTTCCTTTCTTCTCTTTCTTTATTTACCTCTCTTTTCTTTTCTTTTCTTTTCTTTTACTAGCAAATCATGTCCCAATCTATTGTTTTATCTCCTTCTTTTCTTTCTCTCTTTATCTTTCTCTTTTCTTTTCTTCTCCTAGCTTTTCTTTGCTTTTCTTAGCTTTACTTTGCTAAGCTTTACTTTCTTTTCTTTTCTTTGCTTTTCTTAGCTTTACTTTCTTTTCTTAGCTTTTCTTTGCTAAGCTTTACTTTCTTTTCTTTGCTTTTCTTAGATTTTCTTTACTTTTCTTATCTTTCACTTTCTCTTGTGGACCCATGGTTGGACGTACCTAATGCGCGTAGACCAATGGGGGAATGGGGGAGCGATCCACCAATCAACCCCAAGGTCGATCTCACACTATAAACTTGGGGTAGTGCGTTAGCCATTAACTACCTTATGCTTGCGGTAGCACCACACATCTGGGGTGGAGGCTATTCTTAACTCTTAAACCTCACAGCTGGGGAGGCCGGTACGCCAACCTTAACTTTTCAGTCTTATTATCTTGCTTATCTTTCTCGTTCTTTACTTTATCCTTTCGTTCGTTTGTTCATTCATTCTTTCTCTCTTTCGTTCATTTTCTTTTCCTTTCTTTCTTTCGTTTCTTTTCTTTTCTTTCTTTCTTTCTTTTTTTTCTTTTCTTTCATTTGTATTTCATAAATCATTTATTTCTTAACGTAACTTTTCTATAGTGTGAATTATGTTAGTCACACTTTAGTGCATATAGCACTAACAGACATGAATTCCATATAACACTTAAACATAAACCTAACATAACATGTCAGTTCATGTTACAAACAAATCACATATTTGAACTTACCACATATCATACTTAGACATAATAGTCTATTCATATTGCAGTCAATTAAATATGCGAACTTACTACATAGAACACATAACACATAACATGACCAATTCATTTATGTTGCAGTCAATTAAATGTTTGAACTTACTAATACTTGCTAGCATCTCTTTTCTTGCTTCCTTGTTCCACAGACGTCTCTTCATATCGTCTGGCGCGGATCCCTATAACCGAAATAATAACGGTTATTTTCCATGCTTCTTTCATATATAAAACTTAATAAAACGTAAAAATTCTACGTTTCATTTCTCGATCATAAATTTAAGGATCTAATATCCAATTTATAACTTTTCTGCTAACTTTTAGTAAAATTACTATTTTACCCTGAACTTTTGGCAAAATTACCATTTTACCCCTAACGGGATTTTTCTCATTATAACCTTACTTTTCTTTGATTCGCAACTTAGCTTTGGCCCTTAAAATCTTAATTAAGCCATTCAAAGTCCATTAGGATCCTTTTCTATTATTCTTGAAATTTTCCAGTCAAAATTACCGTTTTACCCCTAATGAGTCTTTGAGTCATATCATTCTCATTTTATTGCTTAAACTGGATCTTCTAAACTCAAAAATCATCAAATAATTTTTCTTGGGCTTTACTAAATTTTTTTACGGCCTTATTTACCATAATTTCTTGGTTTACTATTTACCGACCCTCGGGTGGTACTATTTTGACTCTCGAGCATTAATGCTCTTTCTCGGGTCTAGGTCACCGAAAGGGCTCGGGTTTCCATCCCGACCACGTTTTTACCCTTTGGTTCTTAAAATACTCTTCTGTGCCGTTTTCAAAATTTCGGCAGCATTTTCGCTTAATTTTTGGGTTCCCGGCGTTTAGGAAACGCCTCGAAACCATCTAACCTAGTTCTATTCTACCACGTACTATACCAGAGCCTATATTTTTACGTAAAAACTCAATTTTTTACGTAAAAATCTTTACATTTTTCACTTTTTCTCATTTGACTATTTTTCATACACATAGTCCATTTTTCTTACAATTTCACATTCCAGAATACATAATTCATATATACTCATTCCAAAAACATTAATTTCAGGAATGGAGGGACCGAAGTCACTACCGGAATCGTTCCACTGGCAATCGAACGAACTGTTCGGTTTCGCACGGATAAACTTTAATTCTCCATTCTTTGCCTTTGAGACTCCATCTTGCAATTCTGACGTCGCGGATGTGTCCGGAATGTCGAAAATAGGCCAACGGGCCATTCTTAAATTTTTGGTCTCCGGTCATTGTTGACCGGCATTGACTCGCCGTTGACCGGCAGTTGACGGCGGCGACGGTGGCAAATGAGTAGCCCATCTTGAAGAACTCGACGAGAGGAATCCATTGGTGGCCTTAATTTCGTGTTTGGAGGCCCTTATCGCCGGAAAATTCCCTCGAAAACCATGGTCACGGCGGCGACGGTGGAACTCCACCGTGCCGGACCTTTTTCCCGAAAATGGTTTGAGGGCTTTTGCTCCCCTCAGCCCTATGGTCATTTCTGCACCAACGGCGTACTTCAACTCGGCCGGAATCGGGCGTTTCGATGGCGGCTCCACGGCGGCGTTTCACCGACTTTTTCGAAGCTTGGGCGGCGCGATTCTGCGGTGTTGACGCGATCGGTGGCATGGCTTTTGCTCCTCTCTTCACCACGAAACTTTTGGGACCGGTTTCGTGGCAAACGGTGGCCGGACGGCGGAGATATCGGTGATCGAATTTCTCGGCTCCGGCGGCATTCAAGCGGCGCGTGCGGCGGCGTGCGGCGGCCGTTCCGTCGAGTTAACCCACCGTTGGACTCAGCTCGGCGAGAGCTTTCCGATGACACCAGCGGTGTCGAAAACGGACACCGTTTCCGATGATCGGTTACTGTTCATTTTCGGGTAAGGGGAGGAAAGAGAAAATAAGAGAAAGTTATGGGCTTGTTTTTGAAATTTCTGATTTTTCTCCCTTTATATACTTTTTCGCCCAAAATTTCAACATGGGCTATCCTGACTAATTTGGGCATCCTGAATCCAAATATATCAGTTTTATTTTCATCTGAGGTCATCTTGACCAGTTTTCGGTACTGTGAATTCTCGATCAAAAATTACCTTTGTGCTCAATTAGCTAATTTGAGCATACAAATAAGCTATACTGACTAATTTGGACGTGCTGAATCCAAATTTATCAGTTTCAACTTCATTCGAGGTCATCTCGATCAGTTTTCGGGATCTGTGTGACCCCGTCTCGAAAAACGTATCAGGTGCCTGATTGACTAATTTGGGCATCCTGAGTCTAAATATATCAGCTTCGGGTCAAGAAAATGTCGTCTTGACCCTTATCCCGATACTGCGTACCTCTCAACAAAATTTACATTTTGTGCTCAAATGACTAATTTTTAGCATTCTGATTCTGAATATATCAGTTTCATATCAAGAAAATGTCATTTTAACCAATTTCTTAATACTGCATATTTCCTGATCATCACATTCACCCCTCCTTATAAAATTTTTGTCCTCGAAAATTAAGTCAAGTAGGGGTACAAAGATTTCATTTCATCTTTGTTCATCACTTAGACATATCATTTTACAACATTTACATGTTATTTCAACATTTCAATATAACATAAAGACTATATATATCATAGCCTTGTACATCTACTTTCTTTATATATATCAACAATTCTTTCTTTCTATATATCAACAATTCTAGGGAACATAGGCAATGTTGGAAATGACACCTCGCTTGCCCATGAGGAAACTGGGGCTAATGCTGGACTCTTCCAAGAGAATCACTCAATCGTGGTATGGCGAAACTTGGTCCAGTTAAGCGCTAATCCTGGTCACAAGGATCCTGGTACACACGAGAGCATTTCCCGGAAAGTGCTAACAGCCAAAAGGACCCAGTTACCTTAATCAATGGAGCACAGCCAAGGAATCATCTCAATGGCATAGCATAAAACCAATTCTGCATTCCCATGGAATGCTAAAGTAAAAGTACTATCTATCCTTGAAACTCGTACAGGAAATTAATGCCTGTACTTATGATCTTATTATCTCATCGTTATATCCTTACAAAAGGTTTATTTTCAATAAATAAACATTTACTAAATTCAAAATAGACTAACTTACTTGGATGGCGAACTGGATTGCATCATGCTAGGAGGGATATGGTCAACCTGCTCTGATACCACCTGTGACAACAGGTGGTACTCTAAACTAGACCCATCGTAAACCCTGCTCTGATACCACCTGTGACAGCCCACCCTACGTAGTGTTAAACAGTACTATTACAGTCAGCCACTGTTGCCAACTGCGATAGACTGTAACCACTTGGGTCGTCGACAACTTACTTTTAACTTGTTTCTAACTTATTCTGATACCATCTATAGTAGCTGGTATCTTACTTTTAACATACTTTCTTTAACATGCTTACTCTAACTTCCCATTTGAACATGAAAATATGGAATAAATTTTTTTTTCTTTTCTTAAACTTTACTTGGAAACTGTACCGTCGTAAAACAGTTACTATAATAAACATTTTACATTGCCTTAACTTCATTTACATTATAAAACATCATTTTAATACTCTTTTAAACAGCTCAGCGGAAGACTCATAGTAGTACCATAACCCTCACCCAGTCCCTGGGCACATGCAGATTCCATCCGTCATCCATCACTTGTCTTATCTTCGTGCACGATGCTTACCTGCAACATAAACAAACTTATGAGCGACAAGCTCAGTAAGTTCAAACATACATTCATGACAAAATACTAACTCATACCTTTTGGACAGAACATGTCTGATACCAACTGTGGCATCAAAACATGAACATACATTATACTTTACTTTCAACTTCATATATAACATATTCTAACATTGAGAGAACAATCTCAACATTTTTTTTAGCATAACCTAATTTAAACATAACATACAGAATATATGCTTAACATCTTAAGCATAACATACTCAACATTATACAAAACAATGTATACACATATCAATTTAAACATAGCATACTTAATGTATGCTTAAACATCACAAATACACTTAAAATTGTATAACTGACTTATGCATATCAATTTATGCATAACATAGCATATGCACATATATTAGTCGCATTATGCTTGTTTACTTTCATTCTTTCTTCTTCGTGATGTTCTTTTGTTCTTTCTTTCTTTCATGTCATACTTTTCTTCTTCTTTTCTTTTCTTGCTAAGCATATGCACACATATTAGTGGCATTATGCTTGTTTACTTTCATTCTTCCTTCTTCGTTGTATTCTTCTGTTTTTTTCTTTTATATTATGCCATTCTTCTTGTTCTATAGATCATATCCTATTCCTTCATTCTATTTCTCTCTCTCTTTTTTTTTCTTTATCTGCCTCTTTTCTTTTCTTCTCCTAGCTTTTCTTAGCTTTTCTTTACTTTACTTTATTTTCTTTTATTTTCTTTGTTTTTCTTAGCTTTACTTTCTTTTCTTTTCTTTGCTCTTCTTAGCTTTCTTAGCTTTACTTTCTTTTCTTTTCTTTCTTTTTACTTTCACTCGTGGATCATATCCTAATCTGTCGATCTATCTCCTTCCTTTCTTCTCTTTCTTTATTTATCTCTCTTTTCTTTTCTTTTCTTTTACTAGTGGATTCTATCCAAATCTGCCGATCTATCTCCTTCCTTTCTTCTCTTTCTTTATTTATCTCTCTTTTCTTTTCTTTTCTTTTCTTTTACTAGTGGATCCTATCCTAATCTGTTTCTTTTCTTTCACTGATGGATGATATCCTAATCTGTTTCTTTTCTTTGCCTAATGAATCATAACCTAATCTTCTTTGACTGATGGATCATATTCTAATCCATTTCTTTTCTTTGACTGATGGATCATATCCTAATCTGTCGATCCATCTCCTTCCTTTCTTCTCTTTCTTTATTTATCTCTCTTTTCTTTTCTTTTCTTTTCTTTTCTTTTACTAGTGGATCCTATCCTAATCTGTTTCTTTTCTTTCACTGATGGATCATATCCTAATCTGTTTCTTTTCTTTGGTTGATGAATCATATCCTAATCTTCTTTGACTGATGGATCATATTCTAATCCGTTTCTTTTCTTTGACTGATGGATCATATCCTAATCTGTCAATCCATCTCCTTCCTTTCTTCTCTTTCTTTATTTACCTCTCTTTTCTTTTCTTTTCTTTTCTTTTACTAGCAAATCATGTCCCAATCTATTGTTTTATCTCCTTCTTTTCTTTCTCTCTTTATCTGTCTCTTTTCTTTTCTTCTCCTAGCTTTTCTTTGCTTTTCTTAGTTTTACTTTGCTAAGCTTTACTTTCTTTTCTTTTCTTTGCTTTTCTTAGCTTTACTTTCTTTTCTTAGCTTTTCTTTGCTAAGCTTTACTTTCTTTTCTTTGCTTTTCTTAGATTTTCTTTACTTTTCTTATCTTTCACTTTCTCTTGTGGGCCTATGGTTGGACGTACCTAATGCGCGTAGACCAATGGGGGAACGGGGGAGCGATCCACCAATCAACCCCAAGGTCGATCTCACACTATAAACTTGGGGTAGTGCGTTAGCCATTAACTACCTTAAGCTTGCGGTAGCACCACACATCTGGGGTGGAGGCTATTCTTAACTCTTAAACCTCACAGCTGGGGAAGCCGGCACGCCAACCTTAACTTTTCAGTCTTATTATCTTGCTTATCTTTCTCGTTCTTTACTTTATCCTTTCGTTCGTTTGTTCATTCATTCTTTCTCTCTTTCGTTCATTTTCTTTTCCTTTCTTTCTTTCGTTTCTTTTCTTTTCTTTCTTTCTTTCTTTTGTTTCTTTTCTTTCATTTGTATTTCATAAATCATTTATTTCTTAACGTAACTTTTCTATAGTGTGAATTATGTTAGTCACACTTTAGTGCATATAGCACTAACAGACATGAATTCCATATAACACTTAAACATAAACCTAACATAACATGTCAGTTCATGTTACAAACAAATCACATATTTGAACTTACCACATATCATACTTAGACATAATAGTCTATTCATATTGCAGTCAATTAAATATGCGAACTTACTACATAGAACACATAACACATAACATGACCAATTCATTTATGTTGCAGTCAATTAAATGTTTGAACTTACTAATACTTGCTAGCATCTCTTTTCTTGCTTCCTTGGTCCGCAGACGTCTCTTCATATCGTCTGGTGCGGATCCCTATAACCGAAATAATAACGGTTATTTTCCATGCTTCTTTCGTATATAAAACTTAATAAAACGTAAAAATTCTACGTTTCATTTCTCGATCATAAATTTAAGGATCTAATATCCAATTTATAACTTTTCTGCTAACTTTTAGTAAAATTACTATTTTACCCTGAACTTTTGGCAAAATTACCATTTTGCCCCTAATGGGATTTTTCTCATTATAACCTTACTTTTCTTTGATTCGCAACTTAGCTTTGGCCCTTAAAATCTTAATTAAGCCATTCAAAGTCCATTAGGATCCTTTTCTATTATTCTTGAAATTTTCCAGTCAAAATTACCGTTTTACCCCTAATGGGTCTTTGAGTCATATCATTCTCATTTTATTGCTTAAACTGGATCTTCTAAACTCAAAAATCATCAAATAATTTTTCTTGGGCTTTACTAAATTTTTTTACGGCCTTATTTACCATAATTTCTTGGTTTACTATTTACCGACCCTCGGGTGGTACTATTTTAACTCTCGAGCGTTAATGCTCTTTCTCGGGTCTAGGTCACCGAAAGGGCTCGGGTTTCCATCCTGACCATGTTTTTACCCTTCGGTTCTTAAAATACTCTTCTGTGCCGTTTTCAAGATTTCGGCAGCATTTCCGCTTAATTTTTGTGTTCCCGGCGTTTAGGAAACGCCTCGAAACCATCTAACCTAGTTCTATTCTACCACGTACCATACCAGAGCCTATATTTTTACGTAAAAACTCAACTTTTTATATAAAAATCTTTACATTTTTCACTTTTTCTCATTTAACTATTTTTCATACACATAGTCCATTTTTCTTACAATTTCACATTCCAGAATACATAATTCATATATACTCATTCCAAAAACATTAATTTCAGTAATGGAGGGACCGAAGTCACTACCGGAATCGTTCAACTGGCGATCGAACGAACTATTCGGTTTCATGCGGATAAACTTTAATTCTCCATTCTTTGCCTTTGAGACTCCATCTTGCAATTCTGACGTCGCGGATGTGTCCGGAATGTCGAAAATAGGCCAACGAGCCATTCTTAAATTTTTGGTCACCGGTCGCCGTTGACCGGTGTTGACTCACCGTTGACCGACGGTTGACGGTGGCGACTGTGGCAAATGAGTAGCCCATCTTGAAGAACTCGACGAGAGGAATCCATTGGTGGCCTTAATTTCGTGTTTGGAGGCCCCTATCGCCGGAAAATTCCCTCGAAAACCACGGTCACGGCGGTGACGGTGGAACTCCGCCGTGCCGGACCTTTTCCCGAAATTGGTTGAGGTCTTTTGCTCCCCTCAGCCCTGCGGTCATTTCTGCACCAACGGCGTACTTCAACTCGGCCGGAATCGGGCGTTTCGACGGCGGCTCCACGGCGGCGTTTCACCGATTTTTTTGAAGCTTGGGCGGCCCGATTCCGCGGTGTTGAGGCTATCGGTGGCATGGGTTTTGCTCCTCTCTTCACCACGAAACTTTTGGGACTGGTTTCGTGGCAAACGGTGGCCGGACGGCGGAGATATCGGCGATCGAATTTCTCGGCCCCGGCGGCATTCAAGCGGCGCGTGCAGCGGCGTGCGGCGGCCGTTCCATCGAGTTGACCCACCGTTGGACTCAGCTCAGCGAGAGCTTTCCGATGGCACCGGCGATGTCGAAAACGGACACCGTTTCCGATGATCGGTTACTGCTCATTTTCGGGTAAGGGAAGGAAAGAGAAAATAAGAGAAAGTTATGGGCTTGTTTTTGAAATTTCTGATTTTTCGCCCTTTATATACTTTTTCGCCCAAAATTTCAACATGGGCTATCCTGACTAATTTGGGCATCCTGAATCCAAATATATCAGTTTTATTTTCATCTGAGGTCATCTTGACCAGTTTCCGGTACTGTGAATTCTCGATCAAAAATTACCTTTGTGCTCAATTAGCTAATTTGAGCATACAAATAGGCTATACTGACTAATTTGGACGTGCTGAATCCACATTTATCAGTTTCAACTTCATTCGAGGTCATCTCGATCAGTTTTTGGGATCTGTGTGACCCCGTCTCGAAAAATGTGTCAGGTGCCTGATTGACTAATTTGGGCATCCTGAGTCTAAATATATCAGCTTCGGGCCAAGAAAATGTCGTCTTGACCCTTATCCCAATATTGCGTACCTCTTAACAAAATCTACATTTTGTGCTCAAATGACTAATTTTGAGCATTCTGATTCTAAATATATAAGTTTCATATCAAGAAAATGTCATTTTAACCAATTTCTTAATACTGCATATTTCCTGATCATCACAACGGAGGACAAAGGTTCAGAGTTTAGAGTCTCTAAGGACGGCATGCTCTACTATAAGGATAGAGTATGTGTTTCGAAGGATGAAGAGCTCAAGAAGCAAATCCTTTTGGAAGCTCATGAGGCACCATATTTTGTACATCTGGGAGCAAGTAAGATGTACAAAGACCTGAAAGGAAGCTTTTGGTGGCCTGGAATGAAGAATGACATCACTGAGTTCGTCGCCAGATGCCTTACGTGTCAGAAGATTAAGGCAGAACATCAGCGGTCGGCAGGAGAACTATAGAAAATTGAGCTACCCTAGTGGAAATAGGACCAGATTATGATGGATTTTATAGTCAAATTGTAGAGCACATCCAACGGCAATGATGTAATTTGGGTGATCGTGAACAAATTAACAAAGTCGGCCAGATTTCTAGTGATAAAAGTTAGCTACTCAGTAGAGCGACTAGCAGAAATCTGTGTGGCTTAGATTGTAAGACTGCATGGAGTGCCAAAGTCGATCATCTAAGATCATGATAGATGCTTCACCTCTCGATTTTGGCAAAGCATTCAGGCCGCATTAGGGTCTAAGTTAAATTTCAGTACAACATTCTATTCTCAGACCGATGATCAGTCTGAGAGGACCATATAGACGCTAGAGGACATGCTAAGAGCCTGCGTAATAGTTTTCAAGGGAAACTGGGATCAAAAGCTACCCTTGATCGAGTTCTCATACAATAACAGCTACCATTCCTTGATAGGGATGGCAGCGTATGAGGTGCTTTTCGGAAGAAAATGCATATCTTCGGTTCACAGGCATGAGACTGGAGAGAAATATCTTGTTAGCATGGACTGCATTAAGAACACAATGACAGACGTGAAGCTGATACGTGAGAGGTTAGATACAGCACACAGCCGCTAGAAGAGTGTTGCAGATAAGCATCACAGACCGGGACTAAAGCATATGTTGCTTGGTGGACTCTCAAGTAGAGACATAGATATGTTGCTTGGTGGTGACATATTAGACTGGGACTAAAGCATGGTTGATCTACAAAGTCCGCTTTGAGTGGATCAATCTACTTTTGACGTTCATTATGCAGTAACCTTAATCCTGAGTAGATGGACAGCTTCATGTATATGACTTGTGTACTTTGATGTTCCAATGGCTAAAGCGTCTCAGAGGTAGTAAGCTTATAGACCGGTTTGTTGGGTGCATGACTTGTATACGATGAAGGGTTCGTTTACAGATATCGGAATCATAGCTCCAATTAGAAGTTAAGGGTACCCTCTTAAAGGCATTATACTAAATGTGAAAATGGACAAGACCTTGGGTCGTCTGCTAGGTGGATGACATCTTATTCACATACAGTGAATAATCATTTTCTTTATTCGGTAGTATAATGGAACTTTAAGATAGCCTGATCAGTAAGATTAAACAAACTTTGGCCTAAGGCTGATCATGGATATCATATGAGGGTTCTGCATACATGACAAGGTCATTGGACGATAGCTTGTCACAGGCTTACGTAATACGGTATATAATTGGGAGTTCAGTTTCAGGTTTATAGTGGTGTGACTCTGAAATTAGTGATCATATTATTGAGTTGTTCGGTAAAGAATGATGATCATATGGATTTACGAGAGCCCGGTTATATATATCTAATTGGTCCCTCTACTAGCTCCATATAATTCCTTAATGTTTGCCAAAATTGATTTGTGTATGCTATTGGCTAGTTTATTATACATGGATGGTGTTGACATAGGATTAGGATGGTCGACAAGATTCTCTCCGGTTGGATTCAGATTTTGTTTTGGACAATAGAGTACACAATTATTCGAACTCCAAATAAAGTTGTCAAGATTTTATTTGAGATTGGATTGGAGTTGTAGAAAATTATCCATGAGAACAAGAATTTGAAATACAACTATTTTGTGGATTTTGAAATTTGAAACTTGAAATTTGAATTTTGAATTTTGAATTTGAAATTTGAATTTGAAATTTGAATTTGAAATTCGAATTTGAAATTTGAATTTGAAATTTAAATTTGAAATTTGAAATTTGAAATTTGAAATTTGAAATTTGAAATTCAAATTTTGATTCACAGTCCAAGTGCGATTCGAATTTCTTATGGTAAATCCATAAGGAATGAAATTCGAATTTGAGTTGGTTATAGAGAGGAAAATCTTGTTAGAAACCTACTTGAATTTTGAATCCAAATCCTAACAATAATGGACGAAAATTTTGAGGATTATCCTCATGGAATTTTTTGATTTTTTGTAGATAAGGTTCAGGGAAAAAATTCAAGTTTCAATCCCAGTTGAATTTGGATTCTCTCCTCCCTGATTATGACCAAAAATTTGAGGAAGATCTCCTAGGAGATTTTCGGTTATTTTGGATAAGGATGAGATAAGATTCAAGCTTAAAAATCCTAGTAGAATTTTGATTCCTCCCTTATCCAAAAGTGGCCGAAATTATTTGGTGAATATCCTTAAGGATTTTCAGATTTTTTGGTTGAAAAAGGGGAGATAAAATTCTAGTTAAAATCTTGTTTAGATTTGAATTGGATAATCCTAAGTTGGCCGAAAATTTGTTGAGTTTTCCCCTTGGAAAATTCGGATTTTTTGATTGTGGATAAGGGAGAATATCTTCTCCTAATCCAATTCGAATTCAGAGAATCACCTCATGCAAGTCTATAAATAGAGGTCCTGCCACTCCAGTTCTCTTAGACCACAGACTCTTAGGTGAGTAGGCTTATTGTTGCACAACTCACTGTGACAATAAGTTCTTTAGAGATCTGGGTGGTCGGAAGAAGACTAGCAGTGCTAGCATGCCGACCGAGGTTCAGAGTGCCCACACACTCAGCCATTCAGGAATTGGAGAATAATAGAGAAGGCTAGTTGGTTGAAGCCTCCGGTCATTCTCCTCCTGCAAGATTGGCGTCCTTGAGATATGAGTTTAAATTATTATCGGTTTATTGTATATGGCATCATGAGATATTTAATGTTCTTGAAAAATTTTTATTGATCCGCTACGCCACTCTGATACGTTTTTATCGATTTAATTTCCTACAGCTTATAGACTAGTGCTTCCTCCTGAGTTAGCTTCAGTGCATAACATCTTTCACATCTTGATGATGAAGAATTATGTGCTAGACAGCTCCCATGTTCTGAGCCAGGAACCGGTCGTCGATCTGAAGTATGAGGAGAAACCCCTACGGATCCTAGCGGAGAGGAGAAAGTACTTAGGAATAAAGTAATACCTCTTGTAAAAGTGTTGTGGTAGAATCATAATGTAAAGGGAGCCACATGGGAATGGGAAGAAGACATGAGAAAAGACTTCCTGGAGTTATTCTAACTTTCGAGGATGAAAATTTTATAAAGGAGGTAGGTTGTAAGGACCCCCACGTTCTTAGAGCCTAATTGCTATGCAATAAGTAATTAAGTTAATAAATACAGTTTATTTTTCTAATTTGAATGAATAAACGGGTACAGAAACGTTTAATTATTTTTCATACAGTGAAAGGCGCAACCGAGAGTGAGATCGATCCACCTTAGTATATGTGAATGTACGTGTGAGACATGCAGTATCAAAAAACTAGTCTAGACTACCATTTCCTGACACAGACTTGATGAGCTAGTCATCAGTGTGCTCAGACTGGTTATCCGAGCACAATAGTGGAATTTGGCCTGATAAGTGTGTAGTATCAAGAAAAGTGGTCCAGATGACCTCTTCTTGCTAAGAAACTAACAAAATCGGAATCAAAACGCTCAGACTAGCCAGTTAAGCATAGAACAGTGAATTATGAATAGTAAATACTGTAGGAAAATAAATCGATAAAAACGTATCAGAGTGGCGCAGCGGAACAATAAAAATTTTTAGATCGTTAAATATCTCATGATGTCATATACAATAAACCAACAACAATTAAAACTCATACCTCAAGGACGCCAATCTTGCAGGAGGAGAATGACCGGAGGCTTCAACCAACTAGCCTTCTCTACTATTCTCCAATTCCCGAATGGCTGAGTGTGTGGGCACTCTGAACCTCGATCGGTATGCTAGCACTGCTAGTCTTCTTCCGACCACCCAGATCTCTAAAGAACTTTATTGTCACGATGAGCTGTGCAACAATAAGCCTGCTCACCTGAGAGTCTGTGGTCTGAGAGAACTGGAGTGGCAGGACCTCTATTTATAGACCTGCATGAGGTGATTCTCTGAATTCGAAGTGGACTATGAAAAGATTTTCTCCCTTATCTTTAACCAAAAAATCCGAATTTTTCCATAGGATAATCCTAACAATAAATTCGGTTTTTCCTAAGATAAATCCAATCCAAATCTTAACAAGATTTTAACTAGAATTTTATCTCCCTTTTTCAACCAAAAAATCCGAAATTCACAAGGAGAAAATCCTCCAAAAGATTTCGGCCATTATGGATAAGGGAGAATCAAAAATTCCACTAGGATTTTCAAGCTTGAATCTTATCTCAACCTTTCCAAAAATAACCGAATTTTCCTTGGATAAAGGCTCCAAAATTTCGGCCACTTTTAGGGAAGGAGAGAATCCAAATTCAACTAGGATTGAAACTTGAATTTTCCCTTGAATCTTATCCACAAAAACCGAATTTTCCATTGAGGATTATCCTCAAAAAATTCACCCACTTTTGTTGGGATTTGGATTCAAAATTCAAGTAGGATTCTAACAAGATTATCCTCTCCAAATCCAACTCAAATTCGAATTTCAAACCTTGTGGATTTTCCACAACAAATTCGAATCCTACTTGGACTGTGATTCAAAATTTGAATTTCAAATTTCAAATTCGAATTTCAAATTCAAATTTCAAATTTCAAATTTCAAATTTCAAATTTAAATTTCAAATTCAAATTTCAAATTCGAATTTCAAATTCAAATTTCAAATTCAAATTTCAAATTCAAAATTCAAAATTCAAATTTCAAATTTCAAAATTCAAATTTCAAATTTCAAAATTCAAATTTCAAATTCCACAAAACGGTTGTGTTTCATATTCTTGTTCTCATGGATAATTTTCTACAACTCCAATCCAATCTCAAATAAAATCATGGCAACTTTATTTGGAGTTCGAATAATTGTGTACTCTATTATCCAAAACAAAATCTGAATCCAACCGGAGAGAATCTTGTCTACCATCCTAATCCTGTGTCATCACCATCCATGCATAATAAACTAGCCAATAGCATACACAAATCAATTTGCCAAACGTTAAGGAATTATGTGGAGCTAGTAGAGGGACTGATTGGACATATATAATCGGGCTCCCGTGATTCCATATGATCATCATTCTGTACCGAACAACTCAATCATATGATCACTAATTTCAGAGTCACACCACTATAAATCTGAAACTGAACTCCCAATTATATACCGTATTACGTAAGCCTGTGACGAGCTACCATCCAATGACCTTGTCATGTATGCAAAACCCTCATATGATATCCATGATCAGCCTTAGGTCAAAGTCCGTTTAATCCTACTGATCAGGCTATCTTAAAATTCCATTATACTACCGAATCAAGAAAATGATTATTCACCATATGTGAATAAGAAGTCATCCGCCCAGCAGACGACCCAAGGCCTTGTCCATTTTCACATTCAATATAATGCCTTTAAGAGGATACCTTTAACTCCTCAGAGCTATGATTCCGATATCTGCAAACAAACCCTTCATCGTATACAAGTCATGCACCCAACGAACCGGTCTATAAGCTTACTACCTCTGAGACGCTTTAGCCATTGGAACATCAAAGTACACAAGTCGTATACATGAAGTAGTTCATTTACTCAGGATTAAGGTTATTGCACAATGAACGTCAAAAGCAGATTGATCCACTCATAGCGGACTACGTAGATCAATCACACTTTAGTCCCGGTCTAATATGTCACCACCAAGCAACATATTCATGTCTCTACTTGGGAGTCCAGCTCCAGACAGTCAAGACAGACTGTCCCCTCCAAGGCTTTAGACAACATAATAGTCTTAACATGAGTTAGATGCTCGGTCTAACCCCATAGACTACAGACCATAGTTTAGACTGCTAACTTTAGAACATTGTCTTCTCGCATACAAAAGTCCATTGCATGCAACGTTCCAACAGTTTTAACACAAGCAGTCAGTGAGCCATATTTGCTTACATTTACTTTAACATGTAAATAAGACGAGGACAAATAGCAATGTAATGAATAACCTCTATGTATAATTTTATTATCCAGTTCAAAATGAATACATCAAAATGTCTCTAATACTTAGGGCATTTCCTAACAAATACACAGTGTCAAGTTAATGGCCAAGATGGCCGTGATTTGACATAAAACTGATATATTTAGACTCAGTACACTCAAATTAGTCAATGGAGTGTAAAACATGTTTTTTGAGACAGGAACATATAGTACCAGAAAAATGGTCTAGACGACCTCAGATTAGCGTAAAACTAATAAAATTGAAATCAGCATGTCTAAATTAGTTAGGATAGACTGTGTTTGAAATTTCACATGAAAAGTCTCATTATGCGTGCACAGTGTCAACACAGTGTAGACATAACCATAATATCGTAAATGAATAGTAAACAGGCACAGAAAGGGCTCATAGGCATTACAACCCAACCAGGAATAAATACTATAAGAAACGGATCAAAGAAATCCAATTTTTGACCAAGGTTTAGACACCGTCGAAAAAGGACCGAACACCGTCGGAGGAAATTAGACTACGAAGAGAAGACAACACAGATGAATTTCCCACCTTAAAAACCGTGTGTGCAGCAGCTGGAAAATTAGAAAAAGCAACTAAAAAGTTCCCTTAAAATAATGTAATTGGCTTGTAAGCTTTTGGATTAAAAAATGCAAAAGTATGGGACAAACACATGCAACTTTTAGCTAGCATTTAAGGCAATTTTTGCCTCATTTTTCAGCAGTAGCCCTCAGTTTTGGAGAGCACCCAGTAGACAAGATTTTTCCCTTAGGTTAACAAAAATTTGGCTTAATTAAGTAGGCTTAGGGTTGATTAATTTTACTTAGCTTTTGCCTATAAAAAGATATGTATGGCCTTAGGTCTAGTTTTCTTCTTTTGCACACCCAAAAAGTCAACCAAAAACACAAACTTTTCTATCCCTTTTTCTCTGAAAATCCGACGCCCCTCAGCCCCTAAACTCAGCTAAATTTCACCAAAATCCTTACCAAAAAAATTAGCCACACTCAAGCTTGTGTTGGGGTCTTTCTCTTAAGCCATTTCAAGACCATTTTAAGGTAAGTTGCTAGGACACTCTTTATGGTTTTAGTTGGTTTTTTTTTTTTTGGCTTAATAATAAGAGGAGATTTTTGTGTTTCCTTTCAAGCCCAAAGTCGGCCCCTCTCACTTTGTGCTACATAGATTTTTAGTCACCCACCCTTGGTTCGGTTGTGCTTGGTTCAAAGCACACAAAGGTAAAAACTGAAAACCCCTTCTTTTGTAGTTTAGCTCTTTTTAAGTTTTGAAATCAAGGAAATTTATTGTGTATTTATGAGCAATGAGTTGTAATACATTTATTTTGAGCCCTTAGCTTCTTATTTTTAAGTTTATGCGGTTGCATGGTTGTGATTTAAGTTTTTGTTGATGGATGATTTTATGGACGTTTTAGGGTTTGGCTGGAAACCAAACCTGTCCCAAATTTTAGCCACGGTTTTTTAGATTTTTGAGCATGTTACAGACCAATTTTGAAAATTGGTAGAACATGAACATTTTAGGAAATTTCATTATGGTCGTTTTTGTGTCAAATAGCCTTTGGCCAAAAATCACAGCAAGATAGGTTTTCAGAGTAGTTTATAACCGAAGATCAAAAACTAAGACTGATTCCTAGGAGCAGGGAACAGTCTCGGATACAAAAATGAGTGACATAGAATCCAAACTGGATCTCAGACTCAACACAAAAGTTTTAGATCTCGTCGAAACCTTAAAGATAACTTGTATGAGTTTTTTAAATTCGGCTGTTTATGGCCCCAAATAGAGCCATTTTTCTAAAAGCATAAAACTAGCAATTTTCTAAAATGGGCATAGTTTAAGCCACAGGTTTGCTAAGTTTAGGACCTGTTAGAGTTTGAATCAAGTTCTGAGATGAACATGGAAGTTGTTATCTCGTTGAGGACTAAAATATCGTGTTGCCAAGTTCGCTAATTCGATCATTTCGGACAAGTTTTTTAACAGTTTTTAGAAAATGGTTCAAGAACCACCTTTGCACTTGAACACAAAAATGTGTTCTTTTTAAACAAGAAAATTGTTTTTAAGAAAAACACCCTCACCTTCCAATGGGGTGCAAGGGGAATTGCATTCAAAATCCTAAGAAAATGAATTTCCCAAAAACAAAGGAAGTTTTCAATAATAAGATTAAATTGGTAGAGGTAGCCCGGTAGGCTACATAGTCCATATACGAGGTAACCGACGAGATAACTAGCACAGCTAGTTAGATAGCTTATACACGAGGTAACCGGTTAGTTGACTAGTTGGTTAACTAGTCAAAAATAGTGGACAAGAGAGAGACATTGATTAATTTGCCAAGTAGACAAATTTATCAATCACTATTAGAAGTTAGATACCAAACTTTCAAAGGATAGCAGTTTGGCACTGATAAGTATCGGCACCACACAACGATAGATTTATTAGTCACTAACAACTATAGTGACCTAAGAACGGAACTTAATGGAGATGCATTATGATTACAGGATGAGACCTATAAATTGACAAGGGCGTGAGTACAAACTGTCCGCTGACATGAAAGTACAACTCCACGTATAACATGAGCAAAAATGAGTTTAGAGTGCTATTTTTTTTACTATGTTAAGTATGCAAATCATGTATGGTTGTTGCATAGCATGATAGAAGTGCTTATATTTTTATAATCACGTAGATTGATGATAGCATGAGTTAGATGCCATACATCCCTATCGCGTAAGATTAGTGGATAGCCTAATAGAGCATATGACATGATCAGATACAAAATTGGGTAAATAGAATAAAGGTGTTAGTATAACGGGCCAACGACCAGAGAATATACAGGCACGAGGTCCATAAAGTAAAACGGGTCAAGGCCCATAAAATATATCCATAACAGGCCAAGGCCCATGGTCACGGTGAATCTGATTATCTGCGCGCAGTGGTATTGACACCAGGGCCTTTCAAATAAGAAAAGATAATAAATAATAAAGCATAAATGAGCATAATCGGTTTATGCATTGTTCACGGTATGCCCTAGCCATAGTTATAGTATGCATCCAGTTATAGTGTAGTTATGCATTCAGTAATGTTTCAGTTATGCATTCTGTTATATGAGATATTTCAGTTATGCATTCAGTTATGTGAAAAGTTTCAGTACATAGTACATGTTGTGTATACATGACCTGCTTATATGTTTTAAGTATGGTTTATGTTTCAAACACATTTTACAGATAGAATGTTGTACTTGCTGAGTGTAAAGCTTACAGTGTGTGTTCATACTGTAGGTAAACAACCTATAGCCTAGACTCCGATGGACGGTGATGGCGGTAGAGGCAGATGTGAGGGTGAGGTTATGGAAACCACCACCACTAGTGTTAATTTCCACTCAGTATTTAACAGTTGTTTTAATTTTGAGAATCGACTTATATTAAGTAGTAACCAGTTTAGTAAATTCATGAGTATATATGTATACTTGAACCTAAGTTGTATTTAAACGTTTGGGTATCTGTAAAGTATATATATGTATATACATGAATTGTAAAACTTATTTATTCAAAAAAAATCCTTAAAATTATAGTATTAAAGTAAGTAAGTTTGAGTAATAGTTTTCAAGTAAGTTAAGTAACAATAGTTTTCAAGTGATGTTCTGAGGCTCCTAGGGTCTCAGGGTGCCACAGTTGGTATCAGATACGATGGTCATTACCACATGAGCTCCCGTTTTGGATCCGCCATATGGAAGTCATCTTCTGAGCTTGCCATATCCGACCTAACCTATATGTGGAATTGGCAAGTAGTAGGCTAAAGGGACCAGTTATGGCCTAGTGGGATCGGCATCATAGGGGTAGAGACCCGATTGTACGCTGGGAGGATTTATGTCAAGACCTCCTTAACCACTATGGACCACCACCCACTGAGGAAGTCTTCAGGCCGGGCAGAAATGAGGCCATTCATAAAGACATGCTCGAGAAGTGGTATGACATTCTCTCCGCCATATGGGATGCATACAAAGGAAAGACGGTGGTTCACAGCTGTCGAAGGTTTTGGGATGCTATGTGGCTACTTACACCCTCGGAGGTACCCTTTAGGGAGTCAGCAGAGATCTTATGGAGAGGAATTCTGGATAATATAAGAGAACTTGTCCGATACCCTCCAAACCATGAGGACATGAGGCACTTTATCTGGGAAATTGTAGACGCCAAGATGGAGGTGATTAATTCCAGCAACCCACACAAGCCCATGACATCGTAGTGGCTGCCAATGTTGAGGGCAACCCGGGGGACCTAGCTTAACACCAGCCGGTGAGGACCCCGCGGTTGAACATCAACCAGAGGTGCCTGAAGATGCCAAGGAACCTATGGAAGAGTCCGAGCCAGCCCCTCTATCTCCCGAACACCTCTTAGAGGTAGAGGATAGCGACGATGATGATGAAGAACTTCCAAATGCCCCTCCCGAGGATGTGGAGATAGGTGACGATGAAGAGGATGAGATCCCCAATCATTTCAGTGATGATGAATGGATGGAGATGTATGAGCCTCATGTCATTATAGCCAGCAATGACGAGGCCAGTTCTGGCTTAAAAGACAATGAAGTCCCAAAGCAGTTTCATTTTAAAGAGAGCGACGACGAGGATATCTCTGATACAGAGTCAGGATTATCCTCAGAGTAGTAGTGACCCATCTTAGTAGGACTTTTGACCATGTTTATATGTATGAAGGGAGGCAGTGGCCTACTCCCGCTTGACTTAACCTAGCATGTCCTTTTGAGACTATATACTGGGAAGTGTGTGTCTCTCCCACTAGACTAGAGTGTATACATATTTTTATAAAAAAAAAATGTGTATTTTGAAAAGCAGTATAGTATTGCCCAAGGGCCTAGATATGATATCTCATACATAATCATAGTGTGGCAGAAAGTGCAGGACAAGTCCTACCATTTAGACATTGTTTCAATGCGATATGATAATTATATTAAACATCACAGCATAAGAAAAAGAAAGATATAATGTATATATATATATCCATAACAGTTGAGTAGCAAGGAAAATGATATGTGACATGATTTCTAAGTATGGGAACAAAAGACTCATAATTTCTTTTCCCGCTGTATGATAGGGTTTCATAGGGAGACATGGCAAGAACGTGAGCAAGACAACCCAAGCATACCGAGAGGATGAGTTGATGGCACAGCTTGCAGCTATGCAATAAATGATGGAAAACCAACAGTGCGACCTAGACTGGCTCAAGGAGCATCTAGGCCAACAAAACTAGGTACCACAAACCACAAGGATGCCAACTCAAGAGACTCCATCGGTTTCGAGGCCCCACTGGAGCAAGCGACTTCCCCAGCCCAGGAAGTTTTGTGAGGGTATGAAATTCTTGAACCACCACCAGCACCCCCAACAATGGCTGCCCCTGCAATAGTAAATGTTCTACCGCCAACCTATAAAGAAGGCGAATTGTATGAGAGGTTCCAGCGCATGAAGGCACCAGAATTTGAGGGAACCACAAATCCCTTAGGGGCAGATGATTGGCTAACAGACATCCAATAAATCTTGGATTTTATGGGACTGACAGAAGGAGAGAAGGTGATGTGTACATCCTTATTTTGAGAAAGGAGGCACGTCAATGGTGGAAAATAGTAGCCATCAGAAGGAACATTAGCGAGATGAGCTGGATGGAATTCATTGATGAGTTCAAGGAGATGTATTTCAATCACGAAGCACTATCGGCACAACAAGATGAATTCAACAACCTGTGACAAGATAACATGACTGTCATGGAAGTAGTCAGGAAGTTTGAGCAGCTAGCTTGACCCTGTCCAGACTCGGTACCTACGAAAAAGAGAGAGTCAAAAGGATGCTGAAGAGGTTCAGAACAGACATCGCAGTCCAGGTCTGCAGTGAAAGCCATGGACCAGTGGCAGTGGTAGAATGTGTCAGTAGGACTATCCAAAACGAGTATTTGTTGGCTCAGGATAAGGAGTGAAAGGCTCAGATTTTTACAGCACGAAAGGAGGAAAATACACAAGCTAAGTAGGTTAAAGGGAAGCAGAACCCCGAGTCACAGCACAGCGGGCAGAACGTAGGGACCAGCCAGAACAGTAGGTAGTCCCACAACAACAAGAGGAAGGGGAATCAGGACAACCAAGGTTCATAGAAGAATTTGTAGGAAAATAAATCGGTAAAAACGTATCAGAGTGGCACAGCGGAACAATAAAATTTTTAGATCGTTAAATATCTCATGATGCCATATACAATAAACCAACAACAATTAAAACTCATACCTCAAGGACGCCAATCTTGCAGGAGGAGAATGACCGGAGGCTTCAACCAACTAGCCTTCTCTACTATTCTCCAATTCCCGAATGGCTGAGTGTGTGGCCACTCTGAACCTCGATCGGTATGCTAGCACTGCTAGTCTTCTTTCGACCACCCAGATCTCTAAAGAACTTATTGTCACGATGAGCTGTGCAACAATAAGCCTGCTCACCTGAGAGTCTGTGGTCTGAGAGAACTGGAGTGGCAGGACCTCTATTTATAGACCTGCATGAGGTGATTCTCTGAATTTGAATTGGACTAGGAAAAGATATTCTCCCTTATCCATAACCATAAAATCTGAATTTTTCAATGGGAAAATCCCAACAATAAAATTCGATTTTTTAAGGATAAAACCAATCCAAATCTAAACAAGATTTTAACTAGAATTTTATCTCCCTTTTTCAACCAAAAAATCCGAAATTTCCTAGGAGATTTTTCCTCCAAAAATTCGGCCACATTTAGGATAAGGGAGAATCAAAATTCCACTAGGTTTTTCAAGCTTGAATCTTATCTCAAACTTATCCAAAATAACTGAATTTTCCTAGGAGATTTCCTCCATAATTTCGGCCACTTTTCAGGGAAGGAGAGAATCCAAATTCAACTAAGATTGAAACTTGAACTTTCCCTTGAACCTTATCCACAAAAACCGAAATTCCATTGAGGATTATCCTCAAAAATTTCATCCACTTTTGTTAGGATTTAGATTCAAAATTCAAATAGGATTCTAACAAGATTATCCTCTCCAAATCCAACTCAAATTCGAATTTCAAACATTGTGGATATTTTACAACAAATTCGAATCCCACTTGGACTGTGATTCAAAATTTGAATTTCAAATTTCAAATTCGAATTTCAAATTCAAATTTCAAATTTCAAATTTCAAATTTAAATTTCAAATTCAAATTTCAAATTCGAATTTCAAATTCAAATTTCAAATTCAAATTTCAAATTCAAAATTCAAATTTCAAATTTCAAAATTCAAAATTCAAAATCCACAAAACGGTTGTGTTTCAAATTCTTGTTCTCATGGATAATTTTCTACAACTCCAATCCAATCTCAAATAAAATCATGGCAACTTTATTTGGAGTTCGAATAATTATGTACTCTATTATCCAAAACAAAATCTGAATCCAACCGGAGAAAATCTTGTCTACCATCCTAATCCTGTGTCATCACCATCCATGCATAATAAACTAGCCAATAGCATACACAAATCAATTTGCCAAACGTTAAGGAATTATGTGGAGCTAGTAGAGGGACTGATTGGACATATATAATCAAGTTCCCTCAAATCCATATGATCATCATTCTTTACCGAACAACTCAATCATACGATCACTAGTTTCAGAGTCACACCACTATAAACCTGAAACTGAACTCCCAATTATATACCGTATTACGTAAGCCTGTGACTAGCTACTATCCAATGACCTTGTCATATATGCAAAACCCTCATATGATATCCATGATTAACCTTAGGTCAAAGTCCGTTTAATCCTACTGATCAGGCTATCTTAAAGTTCCATTATACTACCGAATGAAGAAAATGATTATTCACCATATGTGAATAAGAAGTCATCTGTCCAGCAGACGACCCAAGGCCTTGTCCATTTTCACATTCAGTATAATGCCTTTAAGTGGATACCTTTAACTCCTTAGAGCTATGATTCCGATATCTGCAAACAAACCCTTCATCGTATATAAGTTATGCACCCAACGAACCGGTCTATAAGCTTACTACCTCTGAGACGCTATAGCCATTGGAACATCAAAGTACACAAGTCATATACATGAAGTAGTTCATTTACTTAGGATTAAGGTTATTGCACAATGAACGTCAAAAGCAGATTGATCCACTCAGAGCGGACTACGGAGATCAATCACGCTTTAGTCCCGGTCTAATATGTCACCATCAAGTAACATATCTATGTCTCTACTTGGGAGTCTAGCTCCAGACAGTCAAGACAAACTGTCCCCTCCAAGGCTTTAGACAACATAATAGTCTTAACATGAGTTAGATGCTCGGTCTAACCCCATAGACTATAGACCATAGTTTAGACCATTAACTTTAGAACATTGTCTTCTTGCATACAAAAGTCCATTGCATGCAACGTTCTAACAGTTTTAACATAAGCAGTTAGTGAGCCATATTTGCTTACATTTACTTTAACATGTAAATAAGACGAGGATAGACAGCAATATAATGAATAACCTCTATATATAATTTTATTATCCAGTTCAAAATAAATACATCAAAATGTCTCTAATGCTTAGGGCAGTTCCTAGCAATCTCCCACTTGCCCTAAGCGAGCAGATGTGCCATGTTATACATCCCCATCACCTCTACGTGCCTCTCAAAGCTTCTAGCCACCAAAGTCTTAGTAGAGGGATCGGCAATGTTGTCCCCGGACACGATCTTACATACATCCACTAATCCTGTCTCCACGTGCCCTCTAATGTCGACTTCCTCGAATCCTTGCAAGTCTGGAAGTCTGAGTCCGTGTATCCTACGGGTGTTAGGTCCCCTCCAGAATACACTAGCATATAATCCCTCGTTCTCTTAAGATACTTGAGTATATGCTTTACAACTTGCCAGTGCTTGGTTCCAGGATTTGCTTGATATCAACTCACCATACCTACTGCAAAACATATGTCTGGGCGAGTGCAAAGCATAGCGTATATAAGGCTACCCACAACGGATGCATAAGGAACCTTACTCATACGCTCTCTTTCTTCCGATGTCTTGGGACAGTCATCCAGTGAAAGAGTTAGACTGGCAATAGAAGGTTGTGAACCTTTCTTTGCCTCTTGCATTGCATATTTGTCAATTATTTTATCTATGTATGAAGCTTGGGATAACGCTATCATTTTGTTCTTTCGATCTCTGAAGAGACGAATGCCTAGAACATAATTAGCTTCTCCCAAGTCCTTCATGTCAAACTGTTGGTGTAACCAAAGCTTGACTGATGATAAGTTCCCTACATCATTCCCAATGAGTAGTATATCATCGACATAGAGTATCAGAAAGACCACTTTTCCATCCTTAATACGTTTGTAAACACAAGGTTCATCAACGTTCTGCTCAAAACCAAATGTCTTAATTGTTTGATCAAACCTCTGGTTCCGTGAGCGGGATGCTTGCTTTAATCCATAAATGGATCTAAGCAACTTGCAGACTTTCCTTTCTTGGCATTTCGCTACGAACCCTTCGGGCTGTATCATATAGATACACTCTTCAAGATGGCCATTCAAGAATGCCATCTTGACATCCATTTGCCAGATCTCGTAATCGAGAGCCGCAGCAATGGACAGAAGAATACGGATAGACTTCAGCATAGCAACAGGTGAAAAGGTTTCATCGTAATCGATTCCAGCCTTTTGCGTGTACCCCTTTGCAACCAGTCTAGCTTTGAAAGTTTCCACTCTCCCTTCTGCATCCTTCTTTCTTTTGTAGACCCATTTGCATCCAATGGGTTTTATCCCATCCGGAAAATCTACAAGTTCCCAAATAGAGTTGGATTTCATAGAATCCATCTCATTGTTCATAGCCTGTTTCCAAGATTTAGAATAAACATCATTTACAGCTACATCATAAGTGACCGGATCATTCTCATGCTCATGAGCCTCGGCCTGGTATACCTCAGCATCATACATGAAGAAATTAGGTTTCTTAGAAACCCTCCCACTACGACGAGGCACCCTAAATTGTTGATCGTCTGTAGGTCTTTCACTGGAACTCGGACTTGCGTCCAAGACTGAAATCTGTGGAGCAGTTCTTTCACCCGATAACTCCTCTAGCACCACTTTGCTTCGAGGCTTAAAGTCATTCATGTGACTTTCCTCCAAGAATGTCGCATGGGTTGAGACAATGACTTTTTGTTCCTTCGGGTTATAGAACAGACCTCCTTTAGTTCCTTTTGGATACCCTACAAACATGCACAATTCTGATCTTGGTTCCAACTTTTTCACATCCCCATCCAGTACATGTGTCGGGCAGCCCTATATTCTCATATGTCCAAGGGAGGGCTTCCTGCCATGCCACAATTCATACGGAGTTCTGGGAATTGATTTGCTCGGAACCTGGTTCAGAATATAGCATGCCGTTTGTAAAGCATATCCCCAAAATGATAATGGCAGCGTTGAATAACTCATCATGGACCGTACCATATCCAATAAGGTCCTGTTTCTCCTTTCGGCTACACCATTCTGTTGTGGAGTACCAGGTGTGGTCAATTGGGATAATATCCCGTTCTCTACAAGATGTCCTAGAAATTCATCGGAGAGGTATTCGCCACCTCGATCAGATCGAAGTCTCTTTATGGATTTATCCAATTGCTTTTCCACTTCCGCACGATACTCTTTGAACTTGTCAAAGGTTTCGCTCTTGCGGTGCATCAGATACACATATCCATACCTCGAGTAATCATCTATAAAAGAGACATAATACTCGAACCCTCCTTGTGCTGTGACGTTCATGGGGCCACATACGTCAGTGTGCACAATTTCTAAGAGCGCCTGAGCCCTTGTACCCTTAGCTCCAAAAGACCTCTTAGTCATTTTACCCTCTAGACAAGACTCACATTGGGGATGTCGTACCTCCTCCAGAGATTCCAGAGAACCGTCTTTCACCAATCTTTGAATCCTATCTTGATTAATATGACCAAGTCTTAAATGCCAAAGATACGCCTTGTTAGAGTGAGAAACTTTCAACCTTTTAGAGTTATCAATTAATTCAATGTCAAGCAGTGAGTACATCATTGGTTTGATCAAATATAGGTTTCCATCCATCCATCCAGAGCAGATAAAAGACTTATTTGTACAAATATCAACTCTTTTACTAAAAGAAACTGAATAAGAATCCTTTATTAAACAAGCTACCGATATAAGGTTCCTCCTAAAATTAGGAACATAAAAACAGTCTTTTAATAAAATAAACCTAAATTGATCAAAATAAAGGTAAACATCTCCCACTGCCTCAGCCACCACAAAGCTACCATCTCCAGTCCGCAACGAGAGGCTCCTATCATGTAGACTTCTCGTTTCCATGAACCCTTGCATAGAAACACAAACATGATTAGTGGCGCCCGAATCAATGACCCAAGTATCTTTCGATTCTTCCACCAAACACGCTTCCAAGTAATGAAGTTCCTTACCTTCCTTGCCCTTGGCGGCTAGAAATTCCCAGCAAGCCTTCTTGAAGTGACCTACCTTCCCACAATGGAAGCATTTGGACTTTTTAGGGTCCTTTGGCTTCTTGTTCTTGTTCTTCTTCTTCCTGTCTGAGACAGGAGGATTAGAAGAACTAGAAGCCACTTGCTTCTTATTTGGCCTCTTCCTCTTCCGTGAGGGATTGGAAGATTCCGCCAAATTGGCCTCACCTTTAGGTCGGACCACATCCTCATCCCTGATCATCCGCTCATAAGCCTGTAGTTGCTTCATGAGCTCGGTTAGTCCTAACTCCTTTGTCACCAGATTGTATGCGGCCTTAAACTCCACAAAATCTTTAGACAAAGTCTTGAACACCATCTCGATCTGGGTGTTGTAGTCCAACTCAGCACCATTCTCGGCAGCCTCAGCGAAGAATCCCATTAGAGTGATCATATGGTCCTTCACCGGAGTACCCGCCTTTTGCTTAGAGTTCATATAGCTGGTGATAGCGGACTGTCGAGCTAATTTTTCTTGGCCTCCGAACATGTCCTCCAGATTTTCCATGATCTCCCGAACAACTTGATAAGTCTCATGCTGCTTTTGTAAAGCACTCGTCATGCTAGCAAGGATGTAGCATCGAGCTATCTCATTGGATTCTCTCCAACAATTATAGGCAACCGGGACCTCCTCAAGTGGTGTGTCAGGTTTGGGCCCAGGTGGGCATGGTTCGTCTAGTACGAACTTGTGTCTCTCGCAGCTGAGAACTATTAATAGATTTCTTTTCCAATCTTTATAATTGTCGCCATTCAGTTTATTCTCAGTAAGTATTGAAATGAGGGGTGTCAGAACATTTTGAACTAAAATAAAATTATACTAGACATCATTACAAAGCCCAAGCAAATATACAGATAATTTAGCAAATAAAACATACAAGTATGTTCCTACATGAAACTTGAAAAACATGTAGCATTGCAACGATAATTCTCAGCACCTATTGCCCCAAGCCACCGAGGGGTGGTCATGAAAACAAATAGCCGGAACATGGACCCCGTCCAATTAATATATGTTGCCTTAAATCCTCCAAGGTTAAGACATATATTAATAACCGCTTATTTGGCCACTAGTTTAGTTAACAGAGCTTCTAGGGAAGGTTAATAACTAAACGAGTCTTGAGTGTATAACCATTGTTTACGTAGCCCGATGCACATCCTACCAAGCCTCCGAGGGGTGGTCATGAATAGGATCGTACCCGAACACGTTTTCCACATAGGAGATCCAATCTAGTATACTAGCGGCATTAAACACATACCGAGGGGTGTGGTCAGGGCAGAACTGACGCGAGGCGTTACCATGCTTTCACATATGGATCAACAACGGAGGCCGTGGGTTTTGTTTGAAACCCTCTCCCACTCAATATTTTGAAAAACATGCAAGTTTTGACAAATTATGTATGATCAATATAGTATGAGCGGCACTCACCTATCCTATATGACATGTTATCAAATATGCATACAAAACATCCATCAATACATATTTATACATTTATGACATATCACAGAAAAAATAATCGACAGAATAACCAAGCTATAGTTCCATCCTAGAACAAAGAAAATAAAGATTACAAAATTCCATCCAAAGCATTCTTTGGGTCTTGAATTCTGTTCTGTCTTCTTGTATCCATCTTTATGTAGCCTCTCCATTTATTTCTCATCCCTAGAATTATTTAAAATTTAAATCTCCAAAAATTTAAATTTCAAATTCAAATTCCAAATTTGAATTTGAAATTTAAATTTCCAATTCAAATTTTAAACAATTTTAAACATCATGTGTAATAATATGTAATTTCAAATTTTTAATTACATATTTTTAAACATAATTTAAAATTAAATCTCTAATTTAAAAATCAAAATTTTTCGATTTTTAGACCGTCGCACCGCCGCCCCCGAAGGCGGCAGCCGCCGTGGGTACCCACCAGCCCCAAAGGGGCTGGCAGCCCACGGCTGCCCCCTATGTGTAGTCGGGCTGCAGGCCAAGCCTGCAGCGCCAGGCTGCATGCCCAGGCTAGGCGCAGCAGCCAGAGGCTGCACGACCAGGCTGCGGCCAACCTTGGGCAGGCCACGGCAACCCTTGGCTGCAGGCCAAGCCTGCGTCCGTGGGTGGTGTTGGCCTGCACAGGGGCTGCCACAGCCCCATCCTGCCCGAGGGTAGGGGCTGCAGCCCCACCAAGGCCCGTCAGCCTATCCCGAGGGGACGTGTCTCAATTTTCATGCCATATTCCAATTTACCTATTAGGATCTCCAAAAATTAATTTGAATCCCAATTAAATTGAAATTTTTCACACAATCAAAATTTCAACCTTTAAATCAAATTTAACTTTTGGGAAAAAATAAATTACTGTCTTGAATCTTCAATCTCCTCCAAGAATAATTACATAAAATTTCCTAAACTGTTTCCGGTGTTCAAAAATTCTAACCATAAAAATTCTAAGAGACAAAAATTAAAATCCATGGGAAAATTACAGTGTTAATAAACTGCTCCCATGGTTACATAAAAATTCCTAGATACAATTTTTCTAAATTCTAAGGAACCATAACCGGTATAAACAAGCATGCTTATAATAATTCAAAAAATTAAAATAACCACATACTTTATACATAATCCATGATAAAATTTGAATTTCAAATTTCAAATTCGAATTTCAAATTCAAATTTCAAATTTCAAATTTCAAATTCGAATTTCAAATTCAAATTTCAAATTCGAATTTCAAATTCAAATTTCAAATTCGAATTTCAAATTTCAAATTTCAAAATTTAAATTTCAAATTTCAAAATCCACAAAATGGTGGTGTTTCAAATTCTTGTTCTCATGGATAATTTTCTACAACTCCAATCCAATCTCAAATAAATTCATGGCAACTTTATTTGGAGTTCGAATAATTGTGTACTCTATTATCCAAAACAAAATCTGAATCCAACCGGAGAGAATCTTTTCTACCATCCTAATCCTGTGTCATCACCATCCATGCATAATAAACTAGCCAATAGCATACACAAATCAATTTGCCAAACGTTAAGGAATTATGTGGAGCTAGTAGAGGGTTGGACATATATAATCGGGCTCCCGCAAATCCATATGATAATCATTCTTTACCGAACAACTCAATCATACGATCACTAGTTTCAGAGTCACACCACTATAAACTTGAAACTGAACTCCCAATTATATACCGTATTACGTAAGCCTGTGACGAGCTACTATCCAATGACCTTGTCATATATGCAAAACCTTCATATGATATCGATGATTAGCCTTAGGTCAAAGTCCGTTTAATCCTACTAATCAGGCTATCTTAAAGTTCCATTATACTACCGAATTAAGAAAATGATTATTCACCATATGTGAATAAGAAGTCATCCGCCCAGCAGACGACCCAAGGCCTTGTCCATTTTCACATTCAGTATAATACCTTTAAGTGGATACCTTTAACTCCTTAGAGCTATGATTCCGATATCTGCAAACAAACCCTTCATCGTATACAAGTTATGCACCCAACGAACCGGTCTATAAGCTTACTACCTCTGAGACGCTTTAGCCATTGGAACATCAAAGTACACAAGTCATATACATGAAGTAGTTCATTTACTCAGGATTAAGGTTATTGCACAATGAACGTCAAAAGCAGATTGATCCACTCAGAGCGGACTACGGAGATCAATCACGCTTTAGTCCCGGTCTAATATGTCACCACCAAGTAACATATCTATGTCTCTACTTGGGAGTCTAGCTCCAGACAGTCAAGACAAACTGTCCCCTCCAAGGCTTTAGACAACATAATAGTCTTAACATGAGTTAGATGCTCGGTCTAACCCCATAGACTATAGACCATAGTTTAGACCGCTAACTTTAGAACATTGTCTTCTTGCATACAAAAGTCCATTGCATGCAACGTTCTAACAGTTTTAACATAAGCAGTCAGTGAGCCATATTTGCTTACATTTACTTTAACATGTAAATAAGATGAGGACAGACAGCAATATAATGAATAACCTCTATATATAATTTTATTATCCAGTTCAAAATAAATACATCAAAATGTCTCTAATGCTTAGGGCATTTCCTAACAGAATTTCCCCTAGAAGAAGAATAACAGGGGAGGAAACGACAATGAATACCCATTATGCCTGAAATGTGGAATGAAGCACCTAGGAGAATGCAGGCAGGGAATGAGTGGTTGTTTTATTTGTGGCAAGGAAGGCCACTATGCTAAAAGTTGTCACTCCAACCCAAAGAATCAACCCCGCACCATGAATAATCAACTTCGTGCCACTTAGACTAGGATCGAAGGCCCTTCGATCACACAAGGCAGACTGGAAGCTCTGAACACCTAGGGAAGAATCTATGCCTATACAAGGAATGATGTCGAGGCTAGAACTTCAGCAATGGTGACAGGTCAGTTTTCTGTCGCCAACTCAAATGCATTAGTTTTATTTGATTTAGGTGCCACCCATTTGTTCGCATCATTAGATTTCACTAGAAAGCTAGATAGGAGCTTAGATAGGATGGAACAGACCTTCAGAACTGCATTTCCCTCAAGGGAGGTTTTGTTGTCTAATTACTAGATACATCATGTGCTAATAATTATCTACGGATGAGAATTGAGCGTTAACCTGATTGTCATCAACATGTATGACTATGATGTAATCGTGGGGATGGGACTTCCTCGCAAAGTATAATGCCGTTATAGACTATCGAAGATAGAAGGTTACTTTTGGACTGTTCGGGTGTGAAAAATTCATCTACAAGGGTTTGTCACTGAAGCAACCAAAGACGATGATCTCAGCAATGAAGGCTCGCAAGCTGATATCCAGCAGATGCACAGGCTTCCTAGCACATGTAGTAGACAAGACTCAAGAAGTAGAGATAGGGCTTGATAGCGTACTAATAGTTAGGGAATTCATGGAAGTGTTTCTAGAAGATCTTCTAGGACTCTCGCCAGAGCATGAGATCTCATTCAAGATTGAACTTTTGCCAGGATCAGCCCCCATTTCTAAGGCCCCATACCGAATGGCCCTTGCAAAGTTAAAGGGGCTCCAAGCCCAACTGAAGGACATGATGGACAAGGGATTCATTCGATAGAGCTATTCACTTTGAGGAGCACCTGTACTATTTGTTAAGAAGAAAGACGAAACACTGAGATTGTACATCGACTACAGAGAGCTGAATAAAATCATGATCAAGAATAAGTACCTGTTGCCATGGATTGATGACTTGATTGATCAACTCTAAGAAGCAGCAGTATTCTTAAAGGTTAACCTGCATTTAGGGTACCATCAGCTAAGAATCAGGGATGAGGATGTACCTAAAACAGCCCTTCGAATGTGGTATGGACACTATGAGTTCCTTGTTATGTTGTTCGAACTAATAAACGCTCCAGCAGCCTTCATAGATTTGATGAACCGTGTGTTCAAGGACTATTTGGATAAGCTTGTCATTGTGTTCATTAATGACATACTTATATACTCCAAGACGAAGGAGGAGGGCGAAGAGTACCTAAGGATTATCTTGCGCATGTTACAGGATTATCAGCTATACGCCAACTTCTCTAAGTGTGAGTTTTGGCTAGAAAATGTCCATTTCCTAGGCCACGTAGTCTCCAAGGAGGGAGTATCAGTCGACATAGTGAAAATTAACTTAGTTAGCATGTGGCCAGCTTTGAGGAATAAGACAGAGATACACAGTTTCCTAGGATTAGCAGAATATTACCGACGCTTTGTCAAGGGTTTTTCAAAGCTAGCCGGTCCACTTACAGTGCATACCAAGAAAGGAAAGAGGTATGAGTGGGTCGACAAGTATTAGGAGAGCTTTCAAGAGCAGAAACAAAGACTCACCAGCGCTCCAGTGCTGACCATTCTAGATGTTAGCTAAGGGAGCTTTGTTATTTATGGCGACGCATCCAAGACTAGATTAAGAGCCTTGTTGATGTAGAATGGTAGAGTGGTCCGTACGCTTCACAACAACTTAAAGACCATGAAAAGAACTACCCTACGCATGATCTGGTGCTAGTAGTGGTAGTTTTTGCACTGAAAATATGGAGGCACTACCTGTACAGAGTTAATTGCGAGATCTACATAGACCACCGAGCCTCAGGTACATTTTAACGTAGAAGGATCTTAACATGAGGCAGTGAAGATGGCTAGAGTTGGTAAAGGATTACGACTGTGAGATCCTATACCATCCAGAAAAATCCAATAAGGTGCTGGGTGTGCTGACTCGAAGGTATTCCACTTCCCTTATGGCTATCAGTGCCTTACCAAAAGCTCTACAGAGGGATCTGTGTAGCAGCGAGATCGAGATCCTAACAGGGGGAATGTCCGACATGACCCTCCAATCAACACTCCTAGATGAGATCAAGGCTAGTCAAGAACTTGATTCATCCCTGATCAAGTTTAGAAAGGAAGCTACTGTAGGAAATTAAACCGGTAAAAAACGTATCAGAGTGGCGCAGCGGAACAATAAAAATTTTAAGATCGTTAAATATCTCATGACACCATATACAATAAATCAACAACAATTAAAACTCATACCTCAAGGACACCAATGAACAGGAGGAGAGTGACCGGAGGCTTCAACCAACTAGCCTTCTCTACTATTCTCCAATTCCCGAATGGCTGAGTGTGTGGGCACTCTGAACCTCGATCGGTATGCTAGCACTGCTAGTCTTCTTCCGACCACCCAGATCTCTAAAGAACTTTATTGTCACGATGAGCTGTGCAACAATAAGCCTGCTCACCTGAGAGTCTGTGGTCTGAGAGAACTGGAGTGGCAGGACCTCTATTTATAGACCTGCATGAGGTGATTCTCTGAATTCGAATTGGACTAGGAAAAGATTTTCTCCCTTATCCAAACCAAAAAATCCAAATTTTCCAAGGGAGAATCTCCACAATTAAATTCGGTTTTCCTAGGATAAATCCAATCCAAATCTAAACAAGATTTTAACTAGAATTTTATCTCCCTTTTTCAACCAAAAAATCTGAAATCTTTAGGAGAAAATCTTCTCCAAATTTTCGGCCACTTTTAGGATAAGGAAGAATCAAAATTCCACTAGGATTTTTCAAGCTAAATCTCATCTCAACCTTATCCAAAAATAACCGAATTTCCTTGGATTTAGGCTCCAAAATTTCGGCCACTTTTAGGGAGTAAAGAGAATCCAAATTCAACTAGGATTGAAGCTTGAATTTACCCTTGAATCTTATCCACAAAAACCGAATTTTCCATTGAGGATTATCCTCAAAAAATTCGCCCACTTTTGTTGGGATTTGGATTCAAAATTCAAGTAGGATTCTAACAAGATTATCCTCTCCAAATCCAACTCAAATTCGAATTTCAAACCTTGTGGATTTTCCACAAAAATTCGAATCCTACTTGGACTGTGATTCAAAATTTGAATTTCAAATTTCAAATTCAAATTTCAAATTTCAAATTTCAAATTTCAAATTTCAAATTTAAATTTCAAATTCAAATTTCAAATTCGAATTTTCAAATTCAAATTCAAATTTCAAATTCAAATTTCAAATTCAAAATTCAAATTTCAAATTTCAAAATTCAAATTTCAAATTCCACAAAACGGTTGTGTTTCATATTCTTGTTCTCATGGATAATTTTCTACAACTCCAATCCAATCTCAAATAAAATCATGGCAACTTTATTTGGAGTTCGAATAATTGTGTACTCTATTATCCAAAACAAAATCTGAATCCAACCGGAGAGAATCTTGTCTACCATCCTAATCCTGTGTCATCACCATCCATGCATAATAAACTAGCCAATAGCATACACAAATCAATTTGCCAAACGTTAAGGAATTATGTGGAGCTAGTAGAGGGACTGATTGGACATATATAATCGGGCTCCCGTGATTCCATATGATCATCATTCTGTACCGAACAACTCAATCATATGATCACTAATTTCAGAGTCACACCACTATAAACCTGAAACTGAACTCCCAATTATATACCGTATTACGTAAGCCTGTGACGAGCTAGCATCCAATGACCTTGTCATATATGCAAAACCCTCATATGATATCCATGATCAGCCTTAGGTCAAAGTCCGTTTAATCCTACTGATCAGGCTATCTTAAAGTTCCATTATACTACCGAATCAAGAAAATGATTATTCACCATATGTGAATAAGAAGTCATCCACCCAGCAGACGACCCAAGGCCTTGTCCATTTTCACATTCAGTATAATGCCTTTAAGAGGATACCTTTAACTCCTCAGAGCTATGATTCCGATATTTGCAAACAAACCCTTCATCGTATACAAGTCATGCACCCAACGAACCGGTCTATAAGCTTACTACCTCTGAGACGCTTTAGCCATTGGAACATCAAAGTACACAAGTCATATACATGAAGTAGTTCATTTACTCAGGATTAAGGTTATTGCACAATGAACGTCAAAAGCAGATTGATCCACTCATAGCGGACTACGTAGATCAATCACGCTTTAGTCCCGGTCTAATATGTCACCACCGAGCAACATATCCATGTCTCTACTTGAGAGTCCAGCTCCAGACAGTCAAGACAGACCGTCCCCTCCAAGGCTTTAGACAACATAATAGTCTTAACATGAGTTAGATGCTCGGTCTAACCCCATAGACTACAGACCATAGTTTAGACTGCTAACTTTAGAACATTGTCTTCTCGCATACAAAAGTCCATTGCCTGCAACGTTCTAACAGTTTTAACACAAGCAGTCAGTGAGCCATATTTGCTTACATTCACTTTAACATGTAAATAAGACGAGGACAGATAGCAATGTAATGAATAACCTCTAAGTATAATTTTATTATCCAGTTCAAAATGAATACCTCAAAATGTCTCTAATACTTAGGGCATTTCCTAACAATCTCCCACTTGCCCTAAGCCAGCAGATGTGCCATGTTACGCATCCCCATCGCCTCTACATGCCTCTCAAAGCTTCTAGCTACCAAAGTCTTAGTAAAGGGATCAGCGATGTTGTCCTCGGACGCGATCTTACAAACATCCACTTGTCCTGTCTCCACATGCCCTCTAATAATGTGATACCTCCGATCGATGTGCTTGGTCCTCTTGTGGTGCCGAGATTCCCTTGTGTTGGCAATAGCCCCTGTATTATCACAGTAAAGTGTGATAGGCTTGTCAACACCCGGAATGACCTCAAGGTCTCTAAAGAACTTGCGAAGGCAAACCGCTTCTTTAGATGCCTCAGCCGCAGCCACATACTCAGCCTCCATAGTAGAGTCAGCTGTGCAGCCCTGCTTCATGCTCCGCCACACAATGGCGCCTCCTCCGAGCAAAAACACTGATCCAGATGTCGATTTCCTCGAATCCTTACAAGTCTGGAAGTCTGAGTCCGTGTATCCTACGGGTGTTAGGTCCCCTCCAGAATACACTAGTATATAATCCCTTGTTCTCTTAAGATACTTGAGTATATGCTTTACTGCTTGCCAGTGCTTGGTTCCAGGATTCGCTTGATATCGACTCACCATACCTACTGCAAAACATATGTCCGGGCGAGTGCAAAGCATAGCGTACATAAGACTACCCATAGCGGATGCATAAGGGACCTTAATCATACGCTCTCTTTCTTCCGATGTCTTGGGACAGTCATCCAATGAAAGAGTTAAACCGGCAATAGAAGGTTGTGAGCCTTTCTTTGCCTCTAGCATTGCATATTTGTCAATTATTTTATCTATGTATGAAGCTTGGGATAGCGCTATCATTTTGTTCTTTCGATCTCTGAAGAGACGAATTCCTAGAACATAATTAGCTTCTCCCAAGTCCTTCATGTCAAACTGTTGGTGTAACCAAAGCTTGACCGATGATAAGTTCCCTACATCATTCCCAACGAGTAGTATATCATCGACATAGAGTATCAGAAAGATCACTTTTCCATCCTTAATACGTTTATAAACACAAGGTTCATCAACGTTCTACTCAAAACCAAATGTCTTAATCGCTTGATCAAACCTCTGGTTCCATGAGCCGGATGCCTGCTTTAATCCATAAATGGATCTAAGCAACTTGCAGACTTTCCTATCTTGGCCTTTTGCTACGAACCCTTCGGGCTGTATCATATAGATACACTCTTCAAGATGGCCATTCAAGAATGCTGTCTTGACATCCATTTGCCAGATCTCGTAATCGAGAGCCGCAGCAATGGATAGAAGAATACGGATAGACTTCAGCATAGCAACAGGCGAAAAGGTTTCCTCGTAATCGATTCCAGCCTTTTGCGTGTATCCCTTTGCAACCAGTCTAGCTTTGAAAGTTTCCACTCTCCCTTCCGCATCCTTCTTTCTTTTGTAGACCCATTTGCATCCAATGGGTTTTATCCCATCCGGCAAATCTACAAGTTCCCAAACAGAGTTGGATTTCATAGAATCCATCTCATTATTCATAGCCTGTTTCCAAGATCTAGAATCAACATCCTTTATAGCTTCATCATATGTGACCGGATCTTCCTCATGCTCATGAGCCTCGGCCTGGTATACCTCAGCATCATACATAAAGAAATTAGGTTTCTTAGAAACCCTCCCACTACGACGAGGCACCCTAAATTGTTGATCGTCTGCAGGTCTTTCACTGGAACTTGGACTTGCGTCCAAGACCGAAATCTGTGGAGCAGTTCTTTCACCCGATAACTCCTCTAGCACCACTTTGCTTCGAGGTTTAAAGTCATTCATGTGACTTTCCTCCAAGAATGTCGCATGGGTTGAGACAATGACCTTTTGTTCCTTCGGGTTATAGAACAGACCTCCTTTAGTTCCCTTTGGATACCCTACAAACATGCACAATTCTGATCTTGGTTCCAACTTCTTCGCATCCCCATCCAGTACATGTGCCGGGCAGCCCCATATTCTCATATGTCCAAGGGAGGGCTTCCTGCCACGCCACAATTCATACGGAGTTCTAGGAATTGATTTGCTCGGAACCTGGTTCAGAATATAGCACGCCGTTTGTAAAGCATGTCCCCAAAATGATAATGGCAGCGTTGAGTAACTCATCATGGACCGTACCATATCCAATAAGGTCCTGTTTCTCCTTTCGGCTACACCATTCTGTTGTGGAGTACCAGGTGCAGTCAATTGGGATAATATCCCATTCTCTACAAGATGTCCTAGAAATTCATCAGAGAGGTATTCGCCACCTCGATCAGATCGAAGTGTCTTTATGGATTTATCCAATTGCTTTTCCACTTTCGCACGATACTCTTTAAACTTGTCAAAGGTTTCGCTCTTGCGGTGCATCAGATACACATATCCATACCTCGAGTAATCATCTATGAAAGAGACATAGTACTCGAACCCTCCTCGTGCTGTGACGTTCATGGGGCCACATACGTCAGTGTGCACAATTTCTAAGAGCTCCTGTGCCCTTGTACCCTTAGCTCCAAAAGACCTCTTAGTCATCTTACCCTCTAGACAAGACTCACATTGGGGAAGTCGTACCTCCTCCAGAGATTCCAGAGGACCGTCTTTCACCAATCTTTGAATCCTATCCTGATTAATATGACCAAGTCTTAAATGCCAAAGATACGCCTTGTTAGAGTGAGAAACTTTCAACCTTTTAGAGTTATCAATTAATTCAGTGTCAAGCAGTGAGTACATCTTTGGTCTGATCAAATATAGGTTTCCATCCATCCATCCAGAACAGATAAAAGACTTATTTCTACGAATATCAACTCTTTTACTAAAAGAAACTGAATAAGAATCCTTTATTAAACAAGCTACCGATATAAGGTTCCTCCTAAAATTAGGAACATAAAAACAGTCTTTCAATAAAATAAACCTAAATTGATCAAAATAAAGATGAACGTCTCCCACTGCCTCAGCCACCACAAAGCTACCATCTCCAGTCCGCAACAAGAGGCTTCTATCATGTAGACTTCTCGTTTCTACGAACCCCTGCATAGAAACACAAACATGATTAGTGGCGCCCGAATCAATGACCCATGTGTCTTTCGATTCTTCCACCAAACACGCTTCTAAGTAATGAAGTTCCTTACCTTCCTTGCCCTTGGAGGCTAGGAATTCCCGGCAAGCCTTCTTGAAGTGACCTACCTTCCCACAGTGGAAGCATTTGGACTTTTTAGGGTCCTTCGGCTTCTTGTTCTTCTTCTTCTTCTTCCCGTCCGAGACAGGAGGATTAGAAGAACTGGAAGCCACTTGCTTCTTATTTGGCCTCTTCCTCTTCCGTGAAGGATTGGAAGATTCTGCCAAATTGGCCTCTCCTTTAGGTCGGACCGTATCCTCATCCCTGATCATCCGCTCATAAGCCTGTAGTTGCTTCATGAGCTCGGTAAGTCCTAACTCCTTTGTCGCCAGATTGTATGCGGCCTTAAACCCCACAAAATCTTTAGACAGAGTCTTGAACACCATCTCGATCTGGGTGTTATAGTCCAACTCAGCACCATTCTCGGCAGCCTCAGCGAAGAATCCCATTAGAGTGATCATATGGTCCTTCACCGGAGCACCCGCCTTTTGCTTAGAGTTCATAATGCTGGTGATAGCGGACTGTCGAGCCAATTTTTCTTGGCCTCCGAACATGTCCTCCAGATTTTCCATGATCTCCCCAGCAACTTGATAAGTCTCATGCTGCTTTTGTAAAGCACTCGTCATGCTAGCAAGGATGTAGCATCGAGCTATCTCATTGGATTCTCTCCAACGATTATAGGCAACCGGGACCTCCTCAAGTGGTGTGTCAGGTTTGGGCCTAGGTGGGCATGGTTCGTCCTGTACGAACTTGTGTCTCTCGCAGCTGAGAACTATTAATAGATTTCTTTTCCAATCTTTATAATTGTCGCTATTCAACTTATTTTCAGTAAGTATCGAAATGAGGGGTGTCGGTGACATTTTGAACTGAAATAAAATTATACTAGACATCATTACAAAGCCCAAGCAAATATACAGATAATTTAGCAACTAAAAACATACAAATATGTTCCTACATGAAACTTGAAAAAAACATGTAGCATTGCAACGGTAATTCTCAGCACCTATTGCCCCAAGCCACCGAGGGGTGGTCATGAGAACAAATAGCCGGAACATGGACCCCGTCCAATTAGTATATGTTACCTTAAATCCTCCAAGGTTAAGACATATATTAATAACCGCTTATTTGGCCACCAGTTTAGTTAACAGAGCTTCTAGGGAAGGTTAATAACTAAACGAGTCTTGAGTGTATAACCATTGTTTACGTAGCCCGATCCACGTCCTACCAAGCCACCGAGGGGTGGTCATGAATAGGATCGCACCCGAACACGTTTTCCACATAGGAGATCCAATCTAGTATACCGGCGGCGGTAAACACCTACCGAGGGGTGTGGTCAGGTCAGAACTGACGCGAGGCGTTACCATGCTTTCACATATGGATCAACAATGGAGGCCGTGGGTTTTGTTTGAAACCCTCTCCCACTCAATATTTTGAAAAACATGTAAGTTTTGACAAATTATGTATGATCAATATAGTATGAGCGGCACTCACCTATACTATATGACATGTTATCAAATATGCATACAAAACATCCATCAATACATATTTATACATCCATGACATATCACAGAAAAAAATAATTGACAGACTAACCAAGCTATGGTTCCATCCTAGAACAAAGAAAATAAAGATTACAAAATTCCATCCAAAGCATTCTTTGGGTCTTGAATTTTGTTCCGTCTTCTTGTATCCATCTTTATGTAGCCTCTCCATTTATTTCTCATCCAAAGAATTATTTAAAATTTAAATTTCCAAAAATTTAAATTTCAAATTCAAACTCCAAATTCGAATTTCAAATTTAAATTTCTAATTCAAATTTTAAACAATTTTAATCATCATGTGTAATAATATGTAATTTCAAAAATTTCAAATTTTTAATTACATATTTTTAAACATGATTTAAAATTAAATCTCAAATTTAAAAATCAAAATTTTCAGATTTTTGGACCGTCGGACCGCCGCCCCCGTAGGCGGCAGCCGCCGTGGGCAGCCACCAACCCCGGAGGGGCTGGCAGCCCACGGCCGCCCCTTGTGCAGCCCTGCCGGGCTGCAGGCCAAGCCTGCAGCGCCAGGTTGCACGCCCAGACTGGGCGCAGCAGCCGGCAGGCTGCAGGCAGTACCTGCAGCCAGAGGCTGCACGCCCAGGCTGCGGCCAGCCTTGGGCAGGCCACAGCCACCCCTGGCTGCAGGCAGAGCCTGCGGCCGTGGGTGGTGTGGGCCTGCTCAGGGGCTGCCGCAGCCCCATCCTGCCCGAGGGCAGGGGCTGCAGCCCCACCAAGGTTTGTCGGCCTATCCCGAGGGGTCGTGTCTCGATTTTCGTGCCATATTCCAATTTACCTATTAGGATCTCCAAAAATTAATTTGAATCCCAATTAATTGAAATTTTCCACACAATCAAAATATCAATCTTTAAATTAAATTTAACTTTTGGGAAAAATAAATTACGGTCTTCAATCTTCAATCTCCTCCAAGAATAATTACATAAAAAAATCCTATACCGTTTCCGGTGTACAAAATTCTATCCATAAAAATTCTAAGAAACAAAAATTAATATCCATGGGAAAATTACAGTGTTAATAAACTGCTCCCATGGTTACATAAAAAATTCCTAGATACAATTTTTCTAAATTCTAACGAACCATAACCGGTATAAACAAGCATGCTTATAATAATTCAAAAAATTAAAATAACCACATACTTTATACATAATACATGATAACAACATAAAGGAACCCTAGAATGCCACTCTCTAAATATCAAATCCATACATAAATAAAAAGACTAAGTAATTGTCTAATTTATGTACATGGCATAGTCATGAGATGGCTCTGATACCAATTGTAGGAAATTAAACCGGTAAAAAACGTATCAGAGTGGCGCAGCGGAACAATAAAAATTTTAAGATCGTTAAATATCTCATGATGCCATATACAATAAATCAACAACAATTAAAACTCATACCTCAAGGACGCCAACGAACAAGAGGAGAGTGACCGAAGGCTTCAACCAACTAGCCTTCTCTACTATTCTCCAATTCTCGAATGGCTGAGTGTGTGGGCACTCTGAACCTCGATCGGTATGCTAGCACTGCTAGTCTTCTTCCGACCACCCAGATCTCTAAAGAACTTTATTGTCACGATGAGCTGTGCAACAATAAGCCTGCTCACCTGAGAGTCTGTGGTCTGAGAGAACTGGAGTGGCAGGACCTCTATTTATAGACCTGCATAAGGTGATTCTCTGAATTCGAATTGGACTAGGAAAAGATTTTCTCCCTTATCCAAACCAAAAAATCTGAATTTTCCAAGGGAGAATCTCCATAATTAAATTCGGTTTTCCTAGGATAAATCCAATCCAAATCTAAACAAGATTTTAACTAGAATTTTATCTCCCTTTTTCAACCAAAAAATCCGAAATCTTTAGGAGAAAATCTTCTCCAAATTTTCGGCCACTTTTAGGATAAGGAAGAATCAAAATTCCACTAGGATTTTTCAAGCTAAATCTCATCTCAACCTTATCCAAAAATAACCGAATTTCCTAGGATTTAGGCTCCAAAATTTCGGCCACTTTTAGGGAGTAAAGAGAATCCAAATTCAACTAGGATTGAAGCTTGAATTTACCCTTGAATCTTATCCACAAAAACCGAATTTTCCATTGAGGATTATCCTCAAAAAATTCGCCCACTTTTGTTGGGATTTGGATTCAAAATTCAAGTAGGATTCTAACAAGATTATCCTCTCCAAATCCAACTCAAATTCGAATTTCAAACCTTGTGGATTTTCCACAAAAATTCGAATCCTACTTTGACTGTAATTCAAAATTTGAATTTCAAATTTCGAATTCAAATTTCAAATTCAAATTTCAAATTTCAAATTTCAAATTTCAAATTTCAAATTTCAAATTTAAATTTCAAATTCAAATTTCAAATTCGAATTTTCAAATTCAAATTTCAAATTCAAATTTCAAATTCAAAATTCAAATTTCAAATTTCAAAATTCAAATTTCAAATTCCACAAAACGGTTGTGTTTCATATTCTTGTTCTCATGGATAATTTTCTACAACTCCAATCCAATCTCAAATAAAATCATGACAACTTTATTTGGAGTTCGAATAATTGTGTACTCTATTATCCAAAACAAAATCTGAATCCAACCGGAGAGAATCTTGTCTACCATCCTAATCCTGTGTCATCACCATCCATGCATAATAAACTAGCCAATAGCATACACAAATCAATTTGCCAAACGTTAAGGAATTATGTGGAGCTAGTAGAGGGACTGATTGGACATATATAATCGGGCTCCCGTGATTCCATATGATCATCATTCAGTACCAAACAACTCAATCATATGATCACTAATTTCAGAGTCACACCACTATAAACCTGAAACTGAACTCCCAATTATATACCGTATTACGTAAGCCTGTGACGAGCTACCATCCAATGACCATGTCATATATGCAAAACCCTCATATGATATCCATGATCAGCCTTAGGTCAAAGTCCGTTTAATCCTACTGATCAGGCTATCTTAAAGTTCCATTATACTACCGAATCAAGAAAATGATTATTCACCATATGTGAATAAGAAGTCATCCGCCCAGCAGACGACCCAAGGCCTTGTCCATTTTCACATTCAGTATAATGCCTTTAAGTGGATACCTTTAACTCCTCAGAGCTATGATTCCGATATCTGCAAACAAACCCTTCATCGTATACAAGTCATGCACCCAATGAACCGGTCTATAAGCTTACTACCTCTGAGACGCTTTAGCCATTGGAACATCAAAGTACACAAGTCATATACATGAAGTAGTTCATTTACTCAGGATTAAGGTTATTGCACAATGAACGTCAAAAGCAGATTGATCCACTCATAGCGGACTACGTAGATCAATCACGCTTTAGTCCCGGTCTAATATGTCACCACCGAGCAACATATCCATGTCTCTACTTGGGAGTCCAGCTCCAGACAGTCAAGACAGACCGTCCCCTCCAAGGCTTTAGACAACATAATAGTCTTAACATGAGTTAGATGCTCGGTCTAACCCCATAGACTACAGACCATAGTTTAGACTACTAACTTTAGAACATTGTCTTCTCGCATACAAAAGTCCATTGCATGCAACGTTCTAACAGTTTTAACACAAGCAGTCAGTGAGCCATATTTGTTTACATTCACTTTAACATGTAAATAAGACGAGGACAGATAGCAATGTAATGAATAACCTCTAAGTATAATTTTATTATCCAATTCAAAATGAATACATCAAAATGTCTCTAATACTTAAGGCATTTCATAACAACTACAAAGAACAAAGGTTCAGAATTTAGAGTCTCTAAGGACAGCATACTCTACTACAAGGACAGAGTGTCTATTCTGAAGGACGAAGATCTTAAGAAGCAAATCCTTTTGAAAGCTCATGAGGCACCATATTCTGTACATCTGGGGGCAAATAAGACGTACAAAGACTTGAAAGGAAGCTTTTGGTAGACTAGAATGAAGAATGACATTACCGAGTTCGTCGCCAGATGCTTTACGTGTCAGAAGGTTGAGGCAGAACATCAGTGACCGATAGGAGAACAATATAAAATTGAGCTGCTCGAGTGGAAATACTAGATTACGATGAATTTCGTAGTTGGATTGTCGAGGACATCCAACGACAACGATGCAATTTGGGTGATAATGGACAGATTGACGAAGTCAGCCAAATTTCTAGTGATAAAAGTTAACTATTCAGTAGAGCGACTAGCAGAAATCTATGTGGCTCAGTTTGTAAGACTGCACGGAGTACCAAAGTCGATCATCTCAGATCATGACAGATGCTTAACCTCCTAATTTTGGCAAAGCATTCAGGCTGCATTTGGGTACAAGTTAAAGTTCAGTATAGCATTCCATCCTCAAACTGACGGTCAGTCTTAGAGGACCATACAGATGCTAGAGGACATGTCGAGAGACTGCGTCCTCGATTTCAAGGGAAACTAGGATCAGAAGCTACCCTTGATCGAGTTCTCATACAACAACAGCTACCATTCCTTGATCAGGATGGCACCGTATGAGGAGCTTTATGGAAAAAATGTAGATCTCTGGTTTACTGGCATGAGACCAAAGAGAAACAGCTTGTTAGCACGGATTTCATTAAGAACACAATGGCAGACGTGAAGCTGATATGTGAGAGGTTAGATACAGCATACAGCCGCCAGAAGAATGTTGCAGATAAGCATCACAGACCCCTCGAGTTTCAAGAAGAAGACTCAGTCTTTCTCAAGGTGGCACCCATGAAAGGGGTTATGTGCTTTGGAAAGAAAAGAAAGCTCAGTCCTAGGTACATGGGACCCTTCGAGATAATCAAGAGAATCTGGAAGGCAACTTATAGACTAGCACTTTCACAACTCGATGCTGAAGAAGTACTTGCCAAACAACTCCCATGTTCTGAGCCAAGAACCGGTTGAAGTGCATGCCGATCTGACGTATGAAGAGAAACCCGTGCGGATCCTAGCCAGAGAGGAGAAAGTACTTAAGAATAAAGTAATACCTCTTGTAAAAGTGTTGTGGCGGAATCATAATGTAGAGGAAGCTGTTAGGAAATGCCCTAAGTATTAGAGACATTTTGATGTATTCATTTTGAACTAGATAATAAAATTATACATAGAGGTTATTCATTACATTACTATCTGTCCTCGTCTTATTTACATGTTAAAGTAAATGTAAGCAAATATGGCTCACTGACTGCTTGTGTTAAAACTGTTAGAACGTTGCATGCAATGGACTTTTGTATGCGAGAAGACAATGTTCTAAAGTTAGCAGTCTAAATTATGGTCTGTAGTCTATGGGGTTAGACCGAGCATCTAACTCATGTTAAGACTATTATGTTGTCTAAAGCCTTAGAGGGGACGGTTTGTCTTGACTGTCTGGAGCTGGACTCCCAAGTAGAGACATGGATATGTTACTCGGTGGTGACATATTAGACCGGGACTAAAGCGTGATTGATCTACGTAGTCCGCTATGAGTGGATCAATCTGCTTTTGATGTTCATTGTGCAATAACCTTAATCCTGAGTAAATGAACTACTTCATGTATATGACTTGTGTACTTTGATGTTCCAATGGCTAAAGCGTCTCAGAGGTAGTAAGCTTATAGACCGGTTCGTTGGGTGCATGACTTGTATACGATGAAGGGTTTGTTTGCAGATATCGGAATCATAGCTCTGAGGAGTTAAAGGTATCCTCTTAAAGGCATTATACTGAATGTGAAAATGGACAAGGCCTTGGGTCGTCTGCTGGGCGGATGACTTCTTATTCACATATGGTGAATAATCATTTTCTTGATTCGGTAGTATAATGGAACTTTAAGATAGCCTGATTAGTAGGATTAAACGGACTTTGACCTAAGACTGATCATGGATATCATATGAGGGTTTTGCATACATGACAAGGTCATTGGATGGTAGCTCGTCACAGGCTTACGTAATACGATATATAATTGGGAGTTCAGTTTCAGGTTTATAGTGGTGTGACTCTGAAATTAGTGATCATATGATTGAGTTGTTCGGTAAAGAATGATGATCATATGGAATCACGGGAGCCCGATTATATATGTCCAATCAGTCCCTGTACTAGCTCCACATAATTCCTTAACGTTTGGCAAATTGATTTGTGTATGCTATTGGCTAGTTTATTATGCATGGATGGTGATGACACAGGATTAGGATGGTAGACAAGATTCTCTCCGGTTGGATTCAGATTTTGTTTTGGATAATAGAGTACACAATTATTCGAACTCCAAATAAAGTTGCCATGATTTTATTTGAGATTGGATTAGAGTTGTAGAAAATTATCCATGAGAACAAGAATCTGAAACACAACCGTTTTGTGGAATTTGAAATTTGAAATTTGAAATTTGAAATTTGAATTTTGAAATTTGAAATTTGAATTTTGAATTTGAAATTTGAATTTGAAATTCGAATTTGAAATTTGAATTTGAAATTTAAATTTGAAATTTGAAATTTGAAATTTGAAATTTGAATTTGAAATTTGAATTTGAAATTTGAAATTCAAATTTTGAATCACAGTCCAAGTAGGATTCGAATTTGTTGTGGAAAATCCACAACGTTTGAAATTCGAATTTGAGTTGGATTTGGAGAGGATAATCTTGTTAGAATCCTACTTGAATTTTGAATCCAAATCCCAACAAAAGTGGGCGAATTTTTTGAGGATAATCCTCAATGGAAAATTCGGTTTTTGTGGATAAGATTCAAGGGAAAATTCAAGTTTCAATCCTAGTTGAATTTGGATTCTCTCCTTCTCTAAAAGTGGCCGAAATTTTGGAGCCTTTATCCAAGGAAAATTCGGTTATTTTTAGATAAGGTTGAGATAAGATTCAAGCTTGAAAATCCTAGTGGAATTTTTGATTCTCCCTTATCCATAATGGCTGAAATCTTTTGGAGGATTTTCTCCTTGTGAATTTCGGATTTTTTGGTTGAAAAAGGGAGATAAAATCCTAGTTAAAATCTTGTTAAGATTTGGATTGGATTTATCTTAGGAAAAACCGAATTTATTGTTAGGATTATCCTATGGAAAAATTCGGATTTTTTGGTTAAAGATAAGGTAGAAAATCTTTTCCTAGTCCAATTCGAATTCAGAGAATCACCTCATGCAGGTCTATAAATAGAGGTCCTGCCACTCCAGTTCTCTCAGACCACAGACTCTCAGGTGAGTAGGCTTATTGTTGCACAACTCATCGTGACAATAAAGTTCTTTAGAGATCTGGGTGGTCGGAAGAAGACTAGCAGTGCTAGCATACCGATCGAGGTTCAGAGTGCCCACACACTCAGCCATTCGGGAATTGGAGAATAGTAGAGAAGGCTAGTTGGTTGAAGCCTCCGGTCATTCTCCTCCTGCAAGATTGGCGTCCTTGAGGTATGAGTTTTAATTGTTGTTGGTTTATTGTATATGGCATCATGAGATATTTAATGATCTAAAAAATTTTATTGTTCCGCTGCGCCACTCTGATACGTTTTTACCGATTTATTTTCCTACAATTGGTATCAGAGCCATCTCATGACTATGCCATGTACATAAATTAGACAATTACTTAGTCTTTTTATTTATGTATGGATTTGATATTTAGAGAGTGGCATTCTAGGGTTCCTTTATGTTGTTATCATGTATTATGTATAAAGTATGTGGTTATTTTAATTTTTTGAATTATTATAAGCATGCTTGTTTATGCTGGTTATGGTTCCTTAGAATTTAGAAAAATTGTATCTAGGAATTTTTATGTAACCATGGGAGCAGTTTATTAACACTGTAATTTTCCCATGGAATTTAATTTCTGTCTCTTAGAATTTTTATGGTTAGAATTTTTTGTACACCGGAAACGGTTTAGGAAATTTTATGTAATTATTCTTGGAGGAGATTGAAGATTGAAGACCGTAATTTATTTTTCCCAAAAGTTAAATTTGATTTAAAGGTTGAAATTTTGATTGTGTGGAAAATTTCAATTTAATTGGGATTCAAATTAATTTTTGGAGATCCTAATAGGTAAATTGGAATATGACACGAAAATCGAGACACGACCCCTCGGGATAGACCGACGGGCCTTGGTGGGGCTGCAGCCCCTGCCCTCGGGCAGGATGGGGCTGCGGCAGCCCCTGTGCAGGCCCACACCACCCACTGTCGCAGGCTCTGCCTGCAGCTGAGGGTGGCGCAGCCTGCCCAAGGCTGGCCGCAGCCTGGGCGTGCAGCCACTGGCTGCAGGCGCTGCCTGCAGCCTTCCGGCTGCTGCGCCCAGCCTGGGCGTGCAGCCTGGCGCTGCAGGCTTAGCCTGCAGCCCGGCAGGGCTGCACAAGGGGCGGTCGTGGGCTGCCATCCCCTCCGGGGTTGGTGGCTGCCCACGGCGGCTGCCGCCTACGGGGGCGGCGGTCCGACGGTCCAAAAATCAGAAAATTTTGTTTTTTAAATTTGAGATTTAATTTTAAATCATGTTTAAAAATATGTAATTAAAAATTTGAAATTTTTGAAATTACATATTATTACACATGATGTTTTAAAATTGTTTAAAATTCAAATTTGAAATTTAAATTTGAAATTCGAATTTGGAATTTGAATTTGAAATTTAAATTTTTGGGAGATTTAAATTTTAAATAATTCTTGAGATGAGAAATAAATGGAGAGGCTACATAAAGATGGATACAATAAGACGGAACAAAATTCAAGACCCAAAGAATGCTTTGGATGGAATTTTGTAATCTTTATTTTCTTTGTTCTAGGATGGAACCATGGCTTGATTATTCTGTCAATTATTTTTCTGTGATATGTCATGGATGTATAAATATGTATTGATGGATGTTTTGTATGCATATTTGATAACATGTCATATAGGATAGGTGAGTGCCGCTCATACTATATTGATCATACATAATTTGTCAAAACTTGCATGTTTTTCAAAATATTGAGTGGGAGAGGGTTTCAAACAAAACCCACGGCCTCCATTGTTGATCCATATGTGAAAGCATGGTAACGCCTCGCGTCAGTTCTGACCTGACCACACCCCTCGGTAGGTGTTTACCGCCGCCGGTATACTAGATTGGATCTCCTATGTGGAAAACGTGTTCGGGTGCGATCCTATTCATGACCACCCCTCGGTGGCTTGGTAGGACGTGGATCGGGCTACGTAAACAATGGTTATACACTCAAGACTCGTTTAGTTATTAACCTTCCCTAGAAGCTCTGTTAACTAAACTGGTGGCCAAATAAGCGGTTATTAATATATGTCTTAACCTTGGAGGATTTAAGGTAACATATATTAATTGGACGGGGTCCATGTTCTGGCTATTTGTTCTCATGACCACCCCTCGGTGGCTTGGGGCAATAGGTGCTGAGAATTACCGTTGCAATGCTACATGTTTTTTTTTCAAGTTTCATGTAGGAACATACTTGTATGTTTTTATTTGCTAAATTATCTGTATATTTGCTTGGGCTTTGTAATGATGTCTAGTATAATTTTATTTCAGTTCAAAATGTCACCGACACCCCTCATTTCAATACTTACTGAAAATAAGTTGAATGGCGACAATTATAAAGATTGGAAAAGAAATCTATTAATAGTTCTCAGCTGCGAGAGACACAAGTTCGTACTGGACGAACCATGCCCACCTGGGCCCAAACCTGACATACCACTTGAGGAGGTCCCGGTTGCCTATAATCGTTGGAGAGAATCCAATGAAATAGCTCGATGCTACATCCTTGCTAGCATGACGAGTGCTTTACAAAAGCAGCATGAGACTTATCAAGTTGCTGGGGAGATCATGGATAATCTGGAGGACATGTTCGGAGGCCAAGAAAAATTGGCTCGACAGTCCACTATCACCAGCATTATGAACTCCAAGCAAAAGGCGGGTACTCCGGTGAAGGACCATATGATCACTCTAATGGGATTCTTCACTGAGGCTGCCGAGAATGGTGCTGAGTTGGACTATAACACCCAGATCGAGATGGTGTTCAAGACTCTGTCTAAAGATTTTGTGGGGTTTAAGGCCGCATACAATCTGGCGGCAAAGGAGTTAGGGCTTACCGAGCTCATGAAGCAAGTACAGGCTTATGAGCGGATGATCAGGGATGAGGATACGGTCCGACCTAAAGGAGAGGCCAATTTGGCGGAATCTTCCAATCCCTCACGGAAGAGGAAGAGGCCAAATAAGAAGCAAGTGGCTTCCAGTTCTTCTAATCCTCCTGTCTCGGACGGGAAGAAGAAGAAGAAGAACAAGAAGCCAAAGGACCCTAAAAAGTCCAAATGCTTCCACTGTGGGAAGGTAGGTCACTTCAAGAAGGCTTGCCGGGAATTCCTAGCCTCCAAGGGCAAGGAAGGTAAGGAACTTCATTACTTAGAAGCGTGTTTGGTGGAAGAATCGAAAGACACATGGGTCATTGATTCGGGCGCCACTAATCATGTTTGTGTTTCTATGCAGGGGTTCGTGGAAACGAGAAGTCTACATGATAGGAGCCTCTCGTTGCGGACTGGAGATGGTAGCTTTGTGGTGGCTGAGGCAGTGGGAGATGTTTACCTTTATTTTGATCAATTTAGGTTTATTTTATTGAAAGACAGTTTTTATGTTCCTAATTTTAGGAGGAACCTTATATCGGTAGCTTGTTTAATAAAGGATTCTTATTCAGTTTCTTTTAGTAAAAGAGTTGATATTCGTAGAAATAAGTCTTTTATCTGTTCTGGATGGATGGATGGAAACCTATATTTGATCAGACCAAAGATGTACTCACTGCTTGACACTGAATTAATTGATAACTCTAAAAGGTTGAAAGTTTCTCACTCTAACAAGGCGTATCTTTGGCATTTAAGACTTGGTCATATTAATCAGGATAGGATTCAAAGATTGGTGAAAGACGGTCCTCTGGAATCTCTGGAGGAGGTACGACTTCCCCAATGTGAGTCTTGTCTAGAGGGTAAGATGACTAAGAGGTCTTTTGGAGCTAAGGGTACAAGGGCACAGGAGCTCTTAGAAATTGTGCATACTGACGTATGTGGCCCCATGAACGTCACAGCACAAGGAGGGTTCGAGTACTATGTCTCTTTCATAGATGATTACTCGAGGTATGGATATGTGTATCTGATGCACCACAAGAGCGAAACCTTTGATAAGTTCAAAGAGTATCGTGCGGAAGTGGAAAAGCAATTGGATAAATCCATAAAGACACTTCGATCTGATCGAGGTGGCAATACCTCTCCGATGAATTTCTAGGACATCTTGTAGAGAATGGGATATTATCCCAATTGACTGCACCTGGTACTCCACAACAGAATGGTGTAGCCGAAAGGAGAAACAGGACCTTATTGGATATGGTACGGTCCATGATGAGTTACTCAACGCTGCCATTATCATTTTGGGGACATGCTTTACAAACGGCGTGCTATATTCTGAACCAGGTTCCGAGCAAATCAATTCCTAGAACTCCGTATGAATTGTGGCGTGGCAGGAAGCCCTCCCTTGGACATATGAGAATATGGGGCTGCCCGGCACATGTACTGGATGGGGATGCGAAGAAGTTGGAACCAAGATCAGAATTGTGCATGTTTGTAGGGTATCCAAAGGGAACTAAAGGAGGTCTGTTCTATAACCTGAAGGAACAAAAGGTCATTGTCTCAACCCATGCGACATTCTTGGAGGAAAGTCACATGAATGACTTTAATCCTCGAAGCAAAGTGGTGCTAGAGGAGTTATCAGGTGAAAGAACTGCTCCACAGATTTCGGTCTTGGACGCAAGTCCGAGTTCCAGTGAAAGACCTGCAGACGATCAACAATTTAGGGTGCCTCGTCGTAGTGGGAGGGTTTCTAAGAAACCTAATTTCTTTATGTATGATGCTGAGGTATACCAGGCCGAGGCTCATGAGCATAAGGAAGATCCGGTCACATATGATGAAGCTATAAAGGATGTTGATTCTAGATCTTGGAAACAGGCTATGAACAATGAGATGGATTCTATGAAATCCAACTCTGTTTGGGAACTTATAGATTTGCCGGATGGGATAAAACCCATTGGATGCAAATGGGTCTACAAAAGAAAGAAGGATGCGGAAGGGAGAGTGGAAACTTTCAAAGCTAGACTGGTTGCAAAGGGATACACGCAAAAGGCTAGAATCGATTACGAGGAAACCTTTTCGCCTGTTGCTATGCTGAAGTCTATCCGTATTCTTCTGTCCATTGCTGTGGCTCTCGATTACGAGATCTGGCAAATGGATGTCAAGACGGCATTCTTGAATGGCCATCTTGAAGAGTGTATCTATATGATACAGCCCGAAGGGTTCGTAGCAAAAGGCCAAGATAAGAAAGTCTGCAAGTTGCTTAGATCCATTTATGGATTAAAGCAGGCATCCCGCTCATGGAACCAGAGGTTTGATCAAGCCATTAAGACATTTGGTTTTGAGCAGAACGTTGATGAACCTTGTGTTTATAAACGTATTAAGGATGGAAAAGTGGTCTTTCTGATACTCTATGTCGATGATATACTACTCATTGGGAATGATGTAGGGAACTTATCATCGGTCAAGCTTTGGTTACACCAACAGTTTGACATGAAGGACTTGGGAGAAGCTAATTATGTTCTAGGCATAATACATAGATAAAATAATTGACAAATATGCAATGCTAGAGGCAAAGAAAGGCTCACAACCTTCTATTGCCGGTTTAACTCTTTCATTGGATGACTGTCCCAAGACATCGGAAGAAAGAGAGCATATGAGTAAGGTCCCTTATGCATCCGCTGTGGGTAGCCTTATGTACGCTATGCTTTGCACTCGCCCGGACATATGTTTTGCAGTAGGTATGGTGAGTCGATATCAAGCGAATCCTGGAACCAAGCACTGGCAAGCAGTAAAGCATATACTCAAGTATCTTAAGAGAACGAGGGATTATATGCTAGTGTATTCTGGAGGGGACCTAACACCCGTAGGATACACGGACTCAGACTTCCAGACTTGTAAGGATTCGAGGAAATCGACATCTGGATTAGTGTTTTTACTCGGAGGAGGAGCCATTGTGTGGAGGAGCGTGAAGCAGGGCTGCACAGCTGACTCTACTATGGAGGCTGAGTATGTGGCTGCGGCTGAGGCATCTAAAGAAGCGGTTTGGCTCCGCAAGTTCTATAGAGACCTTGAGGTCATTCTGGGTGTTGACAAGCCTATCACACTTTACTGTGATAATACAGGGGCTATTGCCAACACAAGGGAATCTCGGCACCATAAGAGGACCAAGCACATAGATCGGAGGTATCACATTATTAGAGGGCATGTGGAGACAGGACAAGTGGATGTATGTAAGATCGCGTCCGAGGACAACATCGCTGATCCCTTTACTAAGACTTTGGTAGCTAGAAGCTTTGAGAGGCATGTAGAGGTGATGGGGATGCGTAACATGGCACATCTGCTGGCTTAGGGCAAGTGGGAGATTGTTAGGAAATGCCCTAAGTATTAGAGACATTTTGATGTATTCATTTTGAACTGGATAATAAAATTATACATAGAGGTTATTCATTACATTGCTATCTGTCCTCATCTTATTTACATGTTAAAGTAAATGTAAGCAAATATGGCTCACTGACTGCTTGTGTTAAAACTGTTAGAACGTTGCATGCAATGGACTTTTGTATGCGAGAAGACAATGTTCTAAAGTTAGCAGTCTAAATTATGGTCTGTAGTCTATGGGGTTAGACCGAGCATCTAACTCATGTTAAGACTATTATGTTATCTAAAGCCTTAGAGGGTACGGTTTGTCTTGACTGTCTGGAGCTGGACTCCCAAGTAGAGACATGGATATGTTACTCGGTGGTGACATATTAGACCGGGACTAAAGCGTGATTGATCTACGTAGTCCGCTATGAGTGGATCAATCTGCTTTTGATGTTCATTGTGCAATAACCTTAATCCTGAGTAAATGAACTACTTCATGTATATGACTTGTGTACTTTGATGTTCCAATGGCTAAAGCATCTCAGAGGTAGTAAGCTTATAGACCGGTTCGTTGGGTGCATGACTTGTATACGATGAAGGGTTTGTTTGCAGATATCGGAATCATAGCTCTGAGGAGTTAAAGGTATCCTCTTAAAGGCATTATACTGAATGTGAAAATGGACAAGGCCTTGGGTCGTCTGCTGGGCGGATGACTTCTTATTCACATATGGTGAATAATCATTTTCTTGATTCGGCAGTATAATGGAACTTTAAGATAGCCTGATTAGTAGGATTAAACGGACTTTGACCTAAGGCTGATCATGGATATCATATGAGGGTTTTGCATACATGACAAGGTCATTGGATGGTAGCTCGTCACAGGCTTACGTAATACGATATATAATTGGGAGTTCAGTTTCAGGTTTATAGTGGTGTGACTCTGAAATTAGTGATCGTATGATTGAGTTGTTCGGTAAAGAATGATGATCATATGGAATCACGGGAGCCCGATTATATATGTCCAATCAGTCCCTCTACTAGCTCCACATAATTCCTTAACGTTTGGCAAATTGATTTGTGTATGCTATTGGCTAGTTTATTATGCATGGATGGTGATGACACTGGATTAGGATGGTAGACAAGATTCTCTCCGGTTGGATTCAGATTTTGTTTTGGATAATAGAGTACACAATTATTCGAACTCCAAATAAAGTTACCATGATTTTATTTGAGATTGGATTGGAGTTGTAGAAAATTATCCATGAGAACAAGAATATGAAACACAACCGTTTTGTGGAATTTGAAATTTGAAATTTGAAATTTGAAATTTGAATTTTGAATTTTGAATTTGAAATTTGAATTTGAAATTTGAATTTGAAATTCGAATTTGAAATTCGAATTTGAAATTTGAATTTGAAATTTAAATTTGAAATTTGAAATTTGAAATTTGAAATTTGAAATTTGAATTTGAAATTTGAATTTGAAATTTGAAATTCAAATTTTGAATCACAGTCCAAGTAGGAGTCGAATTTGTTGTGGAAAATCCACAAGGTTTGAAATTCGAATTTGAGTTGGATTTGGAGAGGATAATCTTGTTAGAATCCTACTTGAATTTTGAATCCAAATCCCAACAAAAGTGGGCGAATTTTTTGAGGATAATCCTCAATGGAAAATTCGGTTTTTGTGGATAAGATTCAAGGGAAAATTCAAGTTTCAATCCTAGTTGAATTTGGATTCTCTCCTTCCCTAAAAGTGGCCGAAATTTTGGAGCCCTTATCCAAGGAAAATTCGGTTATTTTTAGATAAGGTTGAGATAAGATTCAAGCTTGAAAATCCTAGTGGAATTTTTGATTCTCCCTTATCCATAATGGCCGAAATCTTTTGGAGGATTTTCTCCTTGTGAATTTTGGATTTTTTGGTTGAAAAAGGGAGATAAAATCCTAGTTAAAATCTTGTTAAGATTTGGATTGGATTTATCTTAGGAAAAACCGAATTTATTGTTAGGATTATCCTATGGAAAAATTCGGATTTTTTGGTTAAAGATAAGGGAGAAAATCTTTTCCTAGTCCAATTCGAATTCAGAGAATCACCTCATGCAGGTCTATAAATAGAGGTCCTGCCACTCCAGTTCTCTCAGACCACAGACTCCCAGGTGAGCAGGCTTATTGTTGCACAGCTCATCGTGACAATAAAGTTCTTTAAAGATCTGGGTGGTCGGAAGAAGACTAGCAGTGCTAGCATACCGATCGAGGTTCAGAGTGCCCACACACTCAGCCATTCGGGAATTAGAGAATAGTAGAGAAGGCTAGTTGGTTGAAGCCTCCGGTCATTCTCCTCCTGCAAGATTGGCGTCCTTGAGGTATGAGTTTTAATTGTTGTTGGTTTATTGTATATGGCATCATGAGATATTTAACGATCTAAAAAATTTTATTGTTCCGCTGCGCCACTCTGATACGTTTTTACCGATTTATTTTCCTACAGAAGCCACATGGGAACAGGAAAAAGACAAGAGAAGAAACTTCCTGGAATTGTTCTAATTTTCGAGGATGAAAATTTTGTAATGGGAGTAGGTTGTAAAGACTCCCATGTTCATGGAACCTAATTACTATGTATTAAGCAATTAAGTTGATGAATATAGTATATTTTTCCATTTTAAATGAATTAAATGGGTACAGAAATATTTAATTATCATTCATGCAGTGAAAGGTGTAACGAGAGTGAGATCGGTTCACCTTAGTACATGTGAGTGTGCGTGTGAGACATGCAGTATCAAGAAACTGGTCCGGATGATCATTTCTTGACACGAAATTTGAGCACAACAATGGAATTTGGCCTGATAAGTGTGCAGTATCAAGGAAAGTGATCCAGATATCCTCTTTTCGGTAAGAAATTGACAAAACCAGAATCAAAATGCTCAGACTAGTCAGTTAAGTATAGAACAGTGAATTATGAATAGTAAATACGCAATGTCAGATTAATAGTCAAGACGGCCTTAATTTGACATAAAGTTGATAAATTTAGACTCATTAAGCTTAAATTAGTCAATGGAACACAAAACATGTTTTTCGAGTCCAAAACATACAGTACCCGAAAACTGGTCCAGACGACTTTAGATGGACGTAAAACTGATAAATTTGAAATCAACACGTCCAAATTAGTCAGGATAGACTTTTTGAAATTTCGTAAGAAAAGTCTCGTTATGCATACGCAGTGTCAACACAGTGTAGACACAACCACAGTACTGTAAATGAATAGTAAACAGGCACAGAATGGGTTCATAGGCATTACAACCCAACTAGGAATAAATAGTATAAGAAACGGATCAAAAAAATCCAATTTTTGGCCAAGGTTTAGGACACCATCAAAAAGGGGCCAAACACCGTCGGAGGAAATTAGACTGTGAAGAGAAAACAACCTAGATGAATTTCCCACCTTAAAAACCACGTGTGTAGCAGCTGAAAAATCAGAAAAAGTAGTTGAAAGGTTCCCATAAAATAATGTAGTAGGCTTGTAAGCTTTTGGATTAAAAAATGCAAAAGTTTGGGACAAACACACGTAACTTTTAGCTAGCATTTAAGGCAATTTTAGCCTCATTTTTCAGTAGCAGTACCTCGATTTTGGAGAGCAACTAGCTACCAAGATTTGTCCCTTAGGTTAGCAAAAATTTGGCTTAATTCCATGGGCTTAGAGTTTATTAATTTTACTTGGCTTTTACTTATAAAAAGGTGTGTATGGCCCTAAGTCTTGCTTTCTTCTTTTTCACACCCAAAAAGTCACCCAAAAACACAAAATTTTCTCTCCCTTTTTCTTTGAAAATCTGACCCCCCTCAGCCCCTAAACTCAGCCAAATTTCACCAAAATCCTTACTAAAAAAATCAATCCTACTCAAGCTTATGTTGGGGTCTTTCTCTCAAGCCATTTCAAGACCCTTTCAAGGTAAGTTGCTAGGACACTCTTGGTGGTTTTAGTTGGTTTTTTTTTTTTTTTTTTAGCTTGATAATAAGAGGGGATTTTTATGTTTCCTTTCAAGCCCAAAGTTAACCCCTCTCACTTTGTGCCACACGGATTTTTGGTCACCCATCCTTGGTTTGGTTGTGCTTGGTTCAAAGCACACAAAAGTAAAAACCGAAAACCCGTTCTTTTGTGGTTTAGCTCTTTTTAAGTTTTGAGATCAAGGAAATTTATTGTGTATTTATGAGCAATGGGTTATAATAAGTTTATTTTGATCAATCGACATCTTATTTTGAAGTTTATGTGATTGTGTGGTTGTGGTTTAAGTTTTTGTGGATGGATGATTTTATGGACGTTTTAGGGTTTGGCTGGAAACCAAACCTATCCCAAATTTTAGCGATGGTTTTTCATATTTTTGAGCATGTTGTAGACAGAATTGGTAAAACACAAACGTTTTAGGAAATTTTGTTACGGTTGTTTTTGCATCAAATAGTCATTGGCCTAAAATGAGAGCAAAATAGGTTTTCAGAGTAGTTTATAACTAAAGGTCAAAAACCGGGACTGATTCCTAGGAGCAAGGAACAGTCTCAGATTTTTACAAAAATAAGCAAATTAGAATCCAAACCCGATCTCGGACTCAACATGAAAGTTTTAAATCTCGTTGAAACCTTAAAGATGACTTATGTGGGTTTTAAAAATTCGGTCATTTAAGGCCCCAAACAGAGCCGTATTTTTGAAAGCGTAAAACTGGCAATTTTCTAAAACAGCCATAGTTTAAGCCATGTGTTTGCTAAGTTTAGGACCCGTAAGAGTTTGAATCGAGCTCCAAGATGAACGCGGAAGATTTTCATCTCGTCGAGGACTAAAAATAGTCATGTTCACTAAGTTTGCTAATTCAATCGTTATAGACAAGTTATAAATAGTTTTCAGAAAATGGTTGAAGAACCACCTTTGCACATGAACACCAAAATGTGTTCTTTTTAAACAAGAAAATGGTTTTTAAGAAAAACATCCTCACCTTTCAATGGCGTGTAAGGGGAATTGCATTCAAAATCCTAAGAAAATGAATTTCTCAAAAACAAAGGACATTTTTAGTAATAAGTTTAAATCGATAGAGTTAGTCCAGTAGGCTACATAGTCCATATATGAGGTAACCGATTAGATAACTAGCACGACTAGTTAGATAGCTTATATACGAGATAAGTGGTTAGTTAACTAGTCAGTTAACTAGTTAAAAATAGTGGACGAGAGAGAGACGTTGATTAATTTGGTAAGTAGACAAATTTATCAATCACTATTAGAAGTTAAATACCGAACTCTTAAAGGAGAGTAGTTTGGTACCGATAAGTATCGGTACCACACAATGATAGATTTATTAGTCACTAACGACTATAGTGATCTAAGAACGGAATTTAACGAAGATGTGTTATGATTATAGGATGAGACTGTAAATTGATAAGGGCGTGAGTATAAACTGTCTGCTGACAGGTAAGTATAACTCCGCCTACAGCATGAGCAAAAATGAGTTTAGAGTGCTATTTTTTTTTACTATGTTAAGTATGCAAATCATGTATGGTTGTTGCACAGCATGATAGAAGTGCTTACATTTTCATAATCGTGTGGATTGATGATAGCGTGAGTTAGATGCCATACATCCCTATCGCGTAAGATTAGTGGATAGCCTTGTAGAGCATATGGCATGATTAGATATAGATTTGGGTAAATAGAATAAAGGTGTCAGTATAATAGGCCAAGGCCCATAGAATATAATGGGCATGAGGCCCATAAAGGCCCATAAAATATATCCATGACGGGCCAAGGCCCATGGTCATGGTGAACCGATGATCCGTGCGCAGTGGTACTGACACCAGGGCCCTTCAGATAAGAAAAGATAATGAATAATGAAGTATAAAATGAGCATAATCAGTTCATACATTGTTCACGGCATGCCCTAGCCATAGTTACAGTATGCTTCTAGTTATAGTGTAGTTATGCATTTAGTAATGTTTCAGTTATGCATTTTGTTATATGAGATGTTTTAGTTATCCATTCAATTATGTGAAAAGTTTCTATGCATAGTACATGTTGTGTGTACACGACCTACTTATATGTTTTAAGTATGGTTTATGTTTCAATTGTACTTGCTGAATGTAAAGCTCACAGTGTGTGTTCATGCTGTAGGTAAGCGACCTACGGCCTAGACTCTGATAGACGGTGACGGCGGCAAAGGTGGATGTAAGGGTGAACTTGTGGAGACCACCACCACCAACGTTAATTTCCACTCAGTATTCATCAGTTGTTTTAATTTTGGAATCGACTTATATTAAGTAATAACCAGTTTAGTAAATTCATGAGTATGTATGTATGTTTGAACCTCAGTTGTATTCAAACCTTTAGGTATCTGTAAAGTATATATATGTACGTATGTGAATAGTAAAATGTACGTATTTAAAAAAAATCTCTAAAATTATAGTATTAAAGGAAGTAAGTTTGAGCAATAGTTTTCAAGTAAGTTAAGTAACAGTAGTTTTCAAGTGACGTTCTGGGGCCGCCAAGGTCTCGGGATGCCACATATCCACAAACAAATTCTGCCATAATAGGATTTGTTATTCAAAATTTGATTCAAATTTCAAACTCCATAAATCTTTGAATTTTATCCACATAAATAATTTTCCATGACTCTATATCAAATTCAAATAAAATCATGGTAACTTTATTTGTAATTTAAATAATTGTGTAATCTCTTATCCAAAACAAAATTCAAATTTAAATAGGAGATAATCTTGTCTTCCATCCTTATCCATTGTGGACACCACTCCTAATTGTGCTAAGACAAGATTTTGTTTAATTCAAATTCAAATGGGATAATCTTTTAAATTTCAAACATTTATCTTAAGATAAGATTTTTAAAATTCAAATTAATCACATATTTAAATTTAAAATTCAAATATAATTAATTTAAATTTCAAATCTTATTTTCCAAAATAAATGTTAATTAAATATTTATCTCATTTATTGAATAATACAAAATTACAATTTTACCCCTCCAGTACATAGAAAAAACACCTACACCTTGTGGAAGAGTTATCTGGATTTTCCTCTTCATTAAATGCAAGACAACGAGCAAATAAGAATATCTCAACCAACTATCATCTTTTAAGGAATTATACGGAGCTAGTAGAGGGACCAATTAGACATATATAATGTGGGCTTCAATAATCCATGTAATTATTATTCTGTAGAATTAACTCATTACAATTATTAGTTTCAGAGTCACACCACTATAAACATGAAACTGCACTCCTAATTATATATTGTTTTACATAAGCCAGTGATAAGCTATCATTCAATGATCTTTTCAGATATGCAAAACCCTAATATGATATCTATAATCAGCCTTAGGTCAAATTCTGTTCGACCTACTTATCAAGCTATCTTAAAGTTCCATTATACTACCGAATAAGAAAATGATTATTCACCATATGTGAATAACAAGTCATCTGTCCAGTAGACGAACCAAGGCCTTGTCCATTTTCATATCCAGTATAATGCCTTTAAAAGGATACCTTTTACTCCTTATTAGAGCTATGATTCCAATATCTGTAAACAAACCCTCCATTGTATACAGGTCATGTATCCAACGAACCAGTCTATAAGCTTACTACCTATGAGACACTTTAGACATTGGAACATCAAAGTACACAAATCATATATATGAAGTAATTCATATACTCAGGATTAAGGTTATTACATAATTACGTCAAAAGTGACATGATCTACTCAAGTGAACTACATAGATCAATTACACTTTGATCCTGATCCAATATGCCACCACCAAGTAACATATCTATGTCTCTACTTGGGAGTCAAAGCTTCGGACAGTCAAGACAAACTATTCTCCCAATTAGCTTTAGATAACATAATAGTCCTAATATGAGTTAGATGCTCAGTCTAAATCCATAGACTACGGACTATAGTTTAGACTGCTTACTTTAGAACGTAGTCTTCTTGCATATAAAAGTCTATTATATGCAACATTCTAAAAGTTTAACACAAGCAGTTAGTGAACCATATTTGCTTACGTTTACTTTAACATGTAAATAGAATAAGGACATATAGCAATGTGATGAATAACCTCTAAATATAATTTTATTATCTAATTCAAAATAAATGAAATATACATATAAAATGTCTTTCCTACTTAGGACATTCCTAACACCCACCAGTGTGCACCTTAAACCATCCTTCTCATGTGTGTCCCCTTTGTTCCACAAGGAGTATCACACAATACCCTAATTGTCTCGTTATCAACATTTAATTCTTAATCAAAATTTGGAAAAAAAAAATTAAAATCTTCATTCTTCATCTCTCCTATGAATAAACTATATAAAATTCCTATATCATCTATAGTGTATACAAATTCTTATTTTTCAAAGAAAATAAAAAAAATCCATGAGAAAATTGTGGTGACGATAAACTGCTCTTATGGTTATATAAAAAATTCTAAATATAATTTTTTAAAATTTTAAGGAACTATAACCGACAAAATTAAGCATACTTATAATAATAATAAAAGTAAAATAACTACATACATCATAGATGATACATGATAATAATATAAAAAGAAACCTAGAATATCACTATTTAAATATTAAATCCATACAATAAGGAGAAAATAGATTGTTTAATTTGTGTCCATGAAATAATCACAAGTTGTCTCTGATACCATTCGTAAGAAAATCAAGAAAAAATGTGCATCGCAATTTTAAAAATTTTCTAAAAGATCATACTAACTTATGTTGCCATATATAATAAATTATTTAATAATATAAATACCTCATGAGGAAAACACCAAGAATGTAGGAGGATGTGACTGAGAAAGTTTCAACCAACTAGCCTCTTTTACAATTGCCATTTCCCAAGTAGTGGAGTGTGTGGATACTCGGTTCCTTAATTGGTATTCGTGTGCCTTGTCTCCTTTCAACCATCCAAAACTCTAAGAATTTATTATTTTGAGTGAAAATTATAATAATGAATTCACTCACCTGAGAGTCTAGAGTCTGAGTAAATATAATATCCACCAAGATCATGGAGATAATTTACTTTGAGACAAGTAATTAAGTTTATGAATACTGTTTAAATTACCCTTTTGAATAAATTAAACGGAGTAAAAAAACATTTAATTTCTATTCATACGATGAAAGGGATAACCGAAAATAAATCGGTTCACCTTATCACATGTGAGTGCGTATGTGTGACACACAGTATTAAGAAATTAGTCAAGACAACCTTTTCTTGACACAAAACTGATGTACTTATGATCAATACGCTCAAATTAGTTATCTGAGCACAAAAGTGAATTTTGAATGATAAATATGTAGTATCGAGAAAATGGTCAAAATGATATTTTCTTGACACCAAATTGATATATTTATAATCAGTATGCTCAAATTAGTCAATTGAGTATAAAACGTGAAGTTATGAACAAGAAATTTGCAATATCGGGAAAAGGGTCAAGACGACATTTTCTTAACCCGAAACTGATATATTTAGAGTCAGTACGCTCAAACTAATCAACTGAGCACAAAGGTGATTTTCGAATAGGGATCATGCAATATCCAGACGCTGGTCAAGACGATCTCAGATGGGCATAAAACTGATAAATTCATGATCAGCACGCACAAATTAGCTAAGATAGCCTGTGTCAAAATTTTTAGTATAGAAAGTATACTATGCGTACACTGTGTTGGTACAGTTTAGAACACAACCACAAAGCTAAAGTAGAATAGTAAGCAGACACAGAGTGAGCTCATAAGCACTTACAACCCGTTAGAAACGATTAGAAAGAATCGGATAAAGAGAATCCATTTTTTGGTAAAGGTTTGGAATACAACTGGGTAATTACCGAACACTATTGTGGGAAACTAGACTGATAAAAGAAGTTTTTGCAGATAAATTCCCACCTCAAAAACCATCCCTAGTAGTCAAGTGACAAGGTGAAAAAGATTTCCTTGAAACAAGGAAACATGCTTGGAATTTTTGAATTAAAAAAGAGGGTTTTTGAAGACAAGCACTATTGCTTTTTGCAAAACCTTAAATGCAAATGTGGGTTTTTTTTTTAGCCTCCTCAGTTTTCTACATGGGGCAGTAGCTGAAATTTTTGTCCCCCCAAGCTTAGCCAATTAATCTTAATAAAGTTGCTTAGAGTTGATTAAACTTGTTTAGGGTTGGTCTATAAATAGGTCACCTTGGCCATTTGAACCATTTTCTTCTTCTTCCTCCCCCCACACACTCTAAAGTAACCAAATTCTCTTCTTCTTCCTCTCAGCCAAAAACACACCCAAAAATTTGTCACAAGTTGCTTAGATCGAACTCATTCTTTGGGTCACACAAAGGTAATTGCTGGGACGTATTTCTTGGTGGCTAGTATCTTTAGTTAAGCTTTGATCTCAAAGGGATTTATTATGTATTTGAGCACATGGGTTGTAATAAGTTTATTTTGAGCTTTAAGCACTTTATCATGTGGTTATGGTTTTTGTTTTTATGATTTGTGGTATGCTTGGATAGTTAGGGTTTGCACGAGAAGTTAATCTGTCCTTATTTTCAGCCATGGATTTTGATAGTTTGAGCATGATATGGATGGATTTTAGATTATGACACAAAAGCTTTAGGAAATTTCATAACGGACGTTTTTACATGAAATAGACCTAGGCTAAAAATGATGTTAAGATAGGCTTTTGGATGTTTTTTGACCGGAGGTCAAAACTAGGATTATAATCCTGGAGGTAGGGACAGTTTCAGATTTTTGTAAAAACGGGTAACCTCTAGTTCGAATCGATTTCTGTGCTCAATACAAAAAATGTAGACCACATCGAAAACTTAAAAATAGGCTATTTGAGAATCAAAAATTCGGCCGTTTTAGGGCCTAAACAGAGTGGTTTTCCTAAACCTAAAAACTAGGAAATTTTCTAGAACTGGGCCAAAGCAAGCCACGAGTTTGAGATGTTTAGGAGAGACTAGAGTCTGAAACAAGGTCTGAGAAGAACATGAAAGTTGTTTGTCTCATCGAGGCTTAAAATATCATGTTCATCAATTTTACAAATTTGATATTTTTAAGCAAGTTGTGATCGGTTTTTCAAAAGAGGTTCAAAAACCACATTTTTGACTTAACACCAAAGAGTGTTCTTTCAAAATGAGACAAACGATTTAAGACAATGACCACACCTTCCAAGAGGGTGTTAAGAGGATTTTTTTTAAAGAGTATGTGTTTCTCAAAATGAAAAAAAAAAATGCTTACGAATAGTTTTCAAAATCGGTAGGATAGTAAAGGTACCTCGATTACCTTAGATGGCCGATTAGTTAATTAGCCGATTAGCTAGCATGTCCAAGAGAGAGAGAGACATTAATTGATTTATTAAGCAAATAAATCAATTAACCATGATTAAAAGATAGTTAAATGAACTCTTCAAAAAGAGAGCAGTTTAGTACCGATGGTAATCTGTAACATATGTCGATAGATGCTTTAGTCACTAACGATATTAGTGACTTAAAAACGAGTGGTAATGGAATGTGTTATGATTACAGGTAGACACTTGTATTACAACAAGGCATAGTGCAAGATGCCTGTAGATCAGGTAAGTACAACTCAGCCTACAGCATGAATGAAAATGGTTTTAAACAGTTATTTTTACGATGTGAATGCTCTTATTCCTTAATCGCGTATGATTAATGAATAACATGATAAATATGTTTTAGTCAGCTTTTATGATAAGCATGTTTTTATTCTTTAATCATGTATGATTACTGAATAACAAGATAGAGTTAATGACACGATGATAGTAACTCATGATCTCAACAATTGGGTAATTAAGAAGCGAGTCAAGACTCGTTGAGCATGTCACACCAGCCTCTCGATCTACGTGGAGGTTTTCAGTTTAAGTATGATGAGCCAAGGCTCCAAAGAAAGTTTGTGGTCTCAGTGAATCTGAAGATCTACATGCCTTCGGTTCTGACACATAAGCCCTCAGACAAGTAAAGAAAGATAATGCATAATGAAGCATAATTGAGCATAATCGGTTCATGCATGATACATGATATGCTTTAGAGTTGTATGACACATGTTATGCTTCTAAGTTATGATATTTGTTTCTAAGTATGATATGTGTTTTTTCAATTATAATATATGCTTTGAGATATGGTATATGCTGTCAAGTTAGGGGATGTGCCTTTAAGTTATGCCTTTAAAGGATAGTTTTGTAGGTTAAGTGTTATACTTGCTAAGCGTAAAGCTCATCATGTGTGTTCATACTGTACGTAAAAAACCTACTATCTAGACTCCAATGGATGATGATGGCGGTAGGGCTGAAGTGAGGGTTGGGTATGGATGTCATCACAAGTTCTACTTCCGCATGATATTAAGTAACCATTTTTATTTTGAGAACCAAACTTATATTAAGTTATGATCAATTTAGTATTTCCTGAGTATATATGTATGCTTGACCTCAAGTCGTATTAAGACCCATATGTGTTCATAAAGTTTATTTAAGTATGTATGTTTATAATAAAGCTTATGTATAAAAAAAAAATCCTGTGCAAATTATGCTGTTGAAGTATGATTGTTTTAAGCACGTTTCCAAGTAAGTTTAAGTAAGGTAAGTTTAAGTGAATGGCGACGGCCGCACCTCCAGGGCGGGTCAAATCCAGGGTCGCCACAGTTGATATCAGAGACAAGTTTCCTGTCACCCTACCTCACATCACCGCATGCTCGCTTCATCTCTCTAAGTAAGTTAGTTTGTATTTTATGTTGATAGTATGTAGGTTAACGTTTAAGTTATAATGTGTAGCTGTGGCTGCATTGGCAAACCCACCAGAGAGAAGAAGATAACGAGGCGAGTTTTACTTTCACTAATATGGATCCCGATAGGTACGACGAATGCCACTCTCATGAGCTTATAAGATGGATACGCCACATGGAGGTCATATTCCATGCCTGCCATATCCCACCCCACCTATAGGTGAATAGCAAGCTAGATGGACCAGTGATGGCCTGATGGAATAGACAAGACAGGAACGGAGACCCTGTAATGCACTGGGCTGATTTTTGCCAAGACCTCTGTGGTAACTTCTGACCACCTCCCTTTGAGGAAGTCTACAGGCGAGGTAGAGAGGTGGCTATCCGGAGAGACATGCATGAGAGACGGTACGATATCCTCTCCGACATATGGGATGCGTACGAAGGGGAGACTACGGTTCACTACTATTGGAGATTTTGGGATGCCATGCTACCCTACATTCCCTTACATAAACCTTTTAGAGAAATAGCAGAGCTTTTATGGAAAGGAGTTCCATGGGATGTGAAGGAGCTCGTTCGTTACCCTCCACGTCATGAGGACTTGAGGCGATTCATACAAGAGATAGTGGACGCTGAGGTTGACGTGATCAATGTTAAGAACTACGAACAAGCTCACGACATTGCAGATGCTACCAACATTGAGGGCAACTCGATGGATCCAGTCCACCAACCGGTAGAGGAGGAGCCATAGTGTAGGAAATTAAATCGATAAAAACGTATCAGAGTGGTACAGCGGAACAATAAAAATTTTTCAAGATCGTTAAATATCTCATGATGCCATATACAATAAACTAACAATAATATAAACTCATAACTTAAGGACGCCAATCTGCAGGAAGAAAATGACAGGAGGGCTTTAACCAACTAGCCTTCTCTACTATTCTCCAATTCCTGAATGGCTGAGTGTGCGGGCACTCTGAACCTCGATCGGTATGCTAGCACTGCTAGTCTTCTTCCGACCACCAAAATCTCTAAAGAACTTATTGTCACAGTGAGTTATGCAACAATAAGCCTGCTTACCTGAGAGTCTGTGGTCTAAGAGAACTAGAGTGGCAGGACCTCTATTTATAGACTTGCATGAGGTGATTCTCTGAATTCGAATTGGATTAGAAGAAGATATTCTCCCTTATCCACAACCAAAAAATCTGAATTTTCCAAGGGGAAAATCCCAATTAAAATTTCGACCACTTTAGGATTATTCAATTCAAATCTAAACAAGATTTTAACTTGAATTTTATCTCTCTTTTTTCAACCAAAAATTCTGAAAATCCTTAAGGATTTTCACCAAATAATTTCAGCCACAAAGGATAAGGGTAGAAACAAAATTCCACTAGGATTTTCAAGCTTGAATCTTATCTCATAATTATCCAAAATAACTAAAAATCTACAAGAGATCTTCCTTTAAAATTTCGGCCATAATCTAGGGAGGAGAGAATCCAAATTCAACTGGGATTGAAACTTGAATTTTTTCCTGAACCTTATCCACAAAAAATCCGAAAATTCCATAAGGGTAATCCTCAAAATTTTCGTCCATTGTTGTTAGGATTTAGATTCAAAATTCAAGTAGGGTTCTAATAAGATTTTCCTCTCCATATCCAACTCAAATTTGAATTTCATTCCTTATGGATTTATCACAAGAAATTCAAATCCCACTTGGACTGTGATTCAAAATTTGAATTTCAAATTTCAAATTCAAATTTCAAATTTCAAATTTCAAATTCAAATTTCAAATTCGAATTTCAAATTCAAATTTCAAATTTCAAAATTCAAAATTTCAAAATCTACAAAACAGTTGTATTTCAAATTCTTGTTCTCATGGATAATTTTCTACAACTCCAATCCAATCTCAAATAAAATCATGGCAACTTTATTTGGAGTTCGAATTATTGTGTACTCTATTATCCAAAACAAAATCTGAATCCAACCGGAGAGAATCCTATCCACCATCCTAATCCTATGTCAACACCATCCACGCATAATAAACTAACCAATAGCATACACAAATCAATTTTCCCAAATGTTAAGGAATTATGTGGAGCTAGTAGAGGAACCAATTGGACATATATAATCGGGCTCCCGCATATTCATATGATCATCATTCTTTACCGAACAACTCAACCATATGATCACTAATTTCAGAGTCATACCACTATAAACCTGAAACTGAACTCCGAATTATATACCGTATTACGTAAGCCTGTGACAAGTTATCATCCAATTACCTTGTCATGTATGCAGAACCCTCATATGATATCCATTATCAGCCTTAGGTCAAAGTTCGTTTAATCCTACTGATCAAGCTATCTTAAAGTTTCATTATACTACTGAATAAAGAAAATGATTATTCACCATATGTGAATAGGAAGTCATCCGCCCAACAGACGACCCAAGGCCTTGTCCATTTTCACATTTAGTATAATGCCTTTAAGAGGATACCCTTAACTCATTAGAGCTATGATTCCGATATTTGTAAACGAACCCTTCATCGTATACAAGTCATGCACCCAATGAACCGGTCTATAAGCTTACTACCTCTGAGATGCTTGCCATTGGAACATCAAAGTACACAAGTCATATACATGAAGCTGTCCATCTACTCATGTGATAACCGGGAAATTTCATTATTCTCGGAAAATCGGTACATGAAATGTACAAAATGAATTTCATATTTGAGATGTAAATTGTGGCGATTTTATATGTGTATGTGTGTGTGTAACACATAGTATCAATAAATTAGTCAAGATGACATTTTCTTGAAATAAAACTGATATATTTAGAATCAGCATGCTCAATTTAGTCAATTGAGCACAAAATGTGAATTTTGACTGAGAAACAGGCAGTATCAGAAAATTGGTCTAGATGACCTTGAATGAAGTTAAGACTGATAAATTTGGGCTTAGCACACCCAAATTAGTCAGGATAGCCTATCAGCATGCTCGAATTAGATAATTGAGTACAAAGGTAATTTTTGATCGGGAATTCGCAGTATCGAAAACTGGTCGAAATGATCTCAGATGAAAATAAAACTGATATATTTGGATTCAGGATGCCCAAATTAGTCAGGATAGCCCATGTTGAAATTTTGGGTGAAAAAGTATATAAAGGATGAAAATTGAATAATTTTGAAAAACTGCAAAAACAGCCTAGAGAAATTCTCTCTCCTCTCTCACGACCCCCATGGATGAACAGTAGCCAACTTTCGATTCCGGCCTCCATTTTTGACACCGCTAGTGTCATCAGAAAGCTCTCACCGAGCTGAGTTTAACGGTGGGTTGAGTCGACGGATTGGACACCGGACCAGCCCGTACGCGCCGCCCAAAGCTACGGTGGCTGAAATTTTCAAACGTTGATTTCTCCGTCGTCCGACATCCAATCAAGATGGAACCAGTCCCGTTAGTTTCGTCTTGAAGAGCACTACAAAACCTAGCCAGTGGTTTGTCTCAATGGTCGCCAGATCGCGTCACCCGAAGCCACGACGTCGCCGCCATGAAGCCACTCTGAAACTCACCATTTCTGGCTGAGTCGAGGGACACCGTGGGTGTCAAAATACTCAGACAACGATGGGGAATAAAAGTCCCAAAGCAATTGTGGACAACAACCCTGGCACGGTGGAGATTCAACGCCGCCGCCGTGGGTCGAGTTTTCGAGGCCGATTGTCGATGATCAGAGCCTCCAATGGTGAAATTTACACCACCAATGGACTCCTCTTGTCGAGATCTTCGAGGTGGACACCTCCGTTATTCGCGCTGCCACCGTTTGCCACTGGTCAACGCCGGTCAACGGTGACCAGACCCCAAAAATTTAAGAATGGCCCGTTGGCATATTTTCGATGTTCCAGTCATGTCCGTGGCGTCAGAATTTCAAGATGGAATTTCAAATGTGAAGAACGGTGAATCAAAATTTGTGCACGCGAGATTGAACGGTGCATTCGATCACCGATGGGACAATTTCGGTAGTGATTTCTATCCCTTCATTCCTTAATTTTTATTTTAGAATGATTATATGCTAATTATGTAATTTGGCATGTGAAATTGTAAGAAAAATGGATGAAAATGATGAAAAAGAAAATGTGTAGAAATGTGAATATTTTTACGTAAAAGTTGAGTTTTATGTAAAAATATAGGCCTCTGGTATAGTACGTGGTAAAATAGAAATAGGTTAGATAGTTTCGAGGCGTTTCCTAAGCGCCGGGAACCTAATAATTAAGTGGAAATGTTGTCGAAATTTCTAAAATGGCACAAAAAGGGTATTTTAGGAAACGAGGGGAAAATGTGGTCGGGATGGAAACTCAAGCCCCCTCGAACGATTTTAAGGATTAAGGAATGAGTTAGTCTCAGAAAAGGATGACAGATGTTCTAAGGATGAGTAAACCGAGAATTTCAGTAATTAATGCTGTAAAAGCTAGGTAAAGCCGAAGAAAAATTATTTTATGATTGTTGGGCTTAGAAAATCTAGTCTAAGCATTAAAATGAAAATGATACGACCTAAAGACCCATCAGGGGCAAAACGGACATTTTGACCGAAAATTCCAGGAATGATAGAAAAAGGGTCTAATGGATTTAAAATGACTTAATTAAGATTCTAAAGGCCAAAACTAAATTGTAAATCAAGGAAAAGTAAGGTTACGATGAAAAAAAAAATCACGTTAGGGGGGAAATGGTAATTTTACCAAAGTTTAGCAAAAATGTTATAAATGGGATATTAGGCCCCTAAGTTTATATCGGGGAATGAAACATAGAATTTTTACGTTTTATTAAGTTTTAGGTATGAGATGAGTTTGGACAGAATAACCATGATTCTTTCGGTTATAGGAACCCGATCCAGATGCAACGAAGGAACGTTTGCGGATCTAGAAAGCAAGAAAGGAGACACTAGCAAAGTAATAGTAAGTTCAAGCATTTATTTGTCTGCAACATAAACTGACATGTTAGGTTTATGTTTATGTGTTATGTGTTCTATATGCAGCATGTAAGTTTAAATATTTCCATGTCTGTAATATAAATGGACTGGTTATGTTTATGTGTTTTATGTGCAGTTTTAGTGTCAAGATACTATGATATGAATGTCACGAAAATCATGTTATGAACTATGTATTATGTTTAAGTCAAATGTAAATTGACTTGATATGTTTATGTTTATGTGTTATATTCTGTAAGTTTAGACATTTCAAATGTCTATAACATGAAATTACGTAATATGTTTATAAGATATGTATGATGTGTAAAGTATCTACCAAAGTGCTATATGCACACTAACATGTGAAATACAATGCACACAAGTAAATAAAGAAATGTAATAAGTGTTCCAGACCAAGGAGGCAATGATAATGCCACTGGTTAGGAACAACATGAAAGATGGTAATAAAACAACTTTGACGTACCGGCTTCCATACCGATGGTGGTACGTCTTGGGTATGGAAGTTTCTTGTGATCAGTTATGATATGGCTCCCAAACCGATGGTGGTACGTCTCGGGTTTGGAAGTCTCATGTTCAAGTAGACTATAGAGGATTGGCCAGTGGGTCGCTCCCCAAAGTCCCTTTCAGTCTGCGCACAGAAGAACGGTACGACCAATCATGGGGCCCAAAACCAGAACATAATGAAAGATAAAGACTCAAGATTTAAAATGCAGCCTATAACAAGCATAAGATATACTAATACTACGTATACCATCATGATCAAAGTTACTATTGTGGTAATGGTACTGTTCATAGTCAATAGTATTATTCATGTTTATGGCCTCCAATCTGACGGTGGTACGTCTCGGGTACGGAAGTTTAACATGTGATATGTTCACGATATAAATACTGTTCATGATCAGAGTTTCTATATGAATAGTAATGTAAAAGCAATGCATGTCGTTTATTATGTTAATGATCCATGTTATGTTTGATGTCAAGGAAATTTAAGTATGCGTAAGTATATTCACGATGTTTTACATATTTAAGTATGACAAGTATGTTCATGACCTTCAAAGTGGAAGTATGTTCACGATATCAACGATGTTAAATATGTTATGTTACGATGTTCAAGCATACGTTAAATATGCTATGTTTAAAATATGATATGTTCATGATGTTAAGCATGTATAAAGTGCAGTTAGTATGTTTATGATTATGATGTAAAGTATGTTCATGAATGTATGTTTGAACTTACTGAGCCTGTCACTCACAAGTTTGTTTATGTTTACTATAGTAAACATTTTTCCTTATCATAACTTGACATATGGTACTGTTATGAGTCTTCTGTTGAGCTATTTAAAAGAGTATTGAAATGATGTATATCAAGTTATGATAAGGAAAAATGTTTACTATAGTAAATGTTTTTCGAAAATAAAATTTCCATGTCAAGTTTAAAAATTTTAAAAAAAAATTTAGCTGGTATTAGAATAAGTTAAAAACAAGTTAAAAGTAAGTTGCCGATGACCCAAGTGGTTACAGTCTATTACAGTTGGTAATAATAGCTAATTATAGTAGTGCTGTTTAACCCTACGTAGGGTGGGGCATCACAACTCAGGATTAAGGTTACTATATAATGAACGTCAAAAGCAGATCGATCCACTCAAACCAGACTTTGTAGATCAATCACGCTTTAGTCCCAGTCCAATATGTCACCATCAAGCAACATATCTATGTCTCTACTTGGGAGTCTATGCTCCAGACAATTAAGACAAACCATCCCCTCCAAGGCTTTAGACAACATAATAGTCTTAACATGAGTTAGATGCTCGGTCTAACCCCATAGACTATAGACCATAGTTTAGACCGCTTACTTTAGAACACTGTCTTCTCGCATACAAAAGTCCATTACATGCAACGTTTTAATAGTTTAACACAAGCAGTCAGCGAGCCATATTTGCTTACATTTACTTTAACATGTAAATAAGACGAGGACAGATAGCAATGTAATGAATAACCTCTATATGTAATTTTATTATCCAGTTCAAAATAAATACATTAAAATGTCTCTAATGCTTAGGGCATTTCCTAACAATCTCCCACTTGCCCTAGGCTAGTAGATGTGTCATGTTTCGCATCCCCATCACCTCTACATGCCTCTCAAAGCTTCTAGCCACCAAAGTCTTAGCAAAGAGATCGACAATGTTGTCCTCGAATGCGATCTTACATACATCTACTTGTCCTGTCTCCACGTGCCCTCTAATAATATGATATTTTCGATCTATGTGCTTAGTTCTCTTGTGGTGCCGAGATTCCCTTGTGTTGGCAATAGCCCCAGTGTTATCACAGTAAAGTGTGATAGGCTTGTCAACACCTGGAATGACCTCAAGGTCTCTAAAGAACTTGCGGGGCCAAACCGCTTCTTTAGATTCCTCAGCCACAGCCACATACTCAGCCTCCACAGTAGAGTCAGCTGTGCAGCCCTGCTTCATGCTCCTCCATACAATGGAGCCTCCTTTGAGCAAAAACACTGATCCAGATGTCAATTTCCTTGAATCCTTGCAAGTTCGGAAGTCTGAGTCTGTGTATCCTATGGGTGTTAGGTCCCCTCCAGAATACACCAGCATATAATCCCTCGTTCTCTTAAGATACTTGAGTATATACTTTACTGCTTGCCAGTGCTTGGTTCCAGGATTCACTTGATATCGACTCACCATACCTATAGCAAAACATATGTCCGGGTGAGTGCTAAGCATAGCGTACATAAGGGACCTTACTCATATGCTCTCTTTCTTCCGATGTCTTGGGACAGTCATCCAATGAAAGAGTTAGACTGGCAATAAAAGGTTGTGTACCTTTCTTTGCCTCTTGCATTGCATATTTGTCAATTATTTTATCTATGTATGAAGCCTGGGATAACGCTATCATTTTGTTCTTTCGAACACTGAAGAGACGAATGCCTAGAACATAATTAGCTTCTCCCAAGTCCTTCGTGTCAAACTGTTCGTGTAACCAAAGCTTGACCGATGATAAGTTTCCTACATCACTCCCAATGAGTAGTATATCATCGACATAAAGTATCAGAAAGACCACTTTTCCATCCTTAATACGTTTATAAATGCAGGGTTCATCAATGTTCTGCTCAAAACCGAAAGTCTTGATTGCTTGATCAAATCTCTGGTTCCATGAGCGGGATGCTTGCTTTAATCCATAAATGGATCTAAGCAACTTGCAGACTTTCCTTTCTTGGCCTTTTGCTATGAACCCTTCTCAAGATGGCCATTCAAGAATGTCGTATTGACGTCCATTTGCCAGATCTCGTAATCGAGAGCCGTAGCAATGGACAGAAGAATACGGATAGACTTCAGCATAGCAACAGGTGAAAAGGTTTCATCGTAATCGATTCTAGCCTTTTGCGTGTACCCTTTTACAACCAGTTTAGCTGTGAAAGTTTCCACTCTCCCTTCCACATCCTTCTTTCTTTTGTAGACCTATTTGCATCTAATGGGTTTTATCCCATCTGACAAATCTACAAGTTCCCAAACAGAGTTGGATTTCATAGAATCCATCTCATTGTTCATAGCCTGTTTCCAAGATTTAGAATCAACATCATTTATAACTTCATCATAGGTGACTGGATCATCCTCATGCTCATGAGCCTTAGCCTGGTATACCTCAGCATCATACATGAAGAAATTAGGTTTCTTAGAAACCCTCCCACTACGATGAGGCACCCTAAATTGTAGATCGTCTGTAAGTCTTTCACCAAAACTCAGACTTGCGTCCAAGACCGAAACCTGTGGAGCAGTTCTTTCATCCGATAACTCCTCTAGCACCACTTTGCTTTGAGGCTTAAAGTCATTCATGTGACTTTCCTCTAAGAATGTCTCATGGGTTGAGACAATGACTTTTTGTTCCCTCGAGTTATAGAATAGACCTCTTTTAGTTCCCTTTGGATACCCTACAAACATGCACAATTCTGATCTTGCTTCCAACTTCTTCGCATCCCCATCCAGTACATGTGCTGGGCAGCCCCATATTCTCATATGTCCAAGGGAGGGCTTCCTGCCATGCCACAATTCATACGAAGTTCTAGGAATTGACTTGCTTGGAACCTGGTTCAGAATATAGCACGCCGTTTGTAAAGCATATCCCTAAAATGATAATGGCAGCGTTGAATAGCTCATCATGGACCGTACCATATCCAACAAGGTCCTGTTTCTCCTTTCGACTACACTATTCTATTGTGGAGTACTAGGTGCAGTCAATTGGGATAATATCTCGTTCTCTACAAGATGTCCTAGAAATTCATTAGAGAGGTATTCACCACCTCGATCAGATCGAAGTGTCTTTATGGATTTATCTAATTACTTTTTCACTTCCACACGATACTCTTTGAACTTGTCAAAGGTTTCGCTCTTGCGGTGCATCAGATACACATATTCATACCTCGAGTAATCATCTATAAAGGAGACATAATACTCAAACCCTCCTCATGCTGTGACGTTCATGGGGCCACATACGTCAGTGTGCACAATTTCCAAGAGCTCCTGAGCCCTTGTACCCTTAGCTCCAAAAGACCTCTTAGTCATCTTTCCCTCTAAACAAGACTCACACTGAGGAAGATGTACCTCCTCTAGAGATTCTAGCGGACCGTCTTTCACCAATCTTTGAATCCTATCCTGATTAATATGACCAAGTCTTAAATGCCAGAGATACGCCTTGTTAGAGTGAGAAACTTTCAACCTTTTAGAGTTATCTATTAATTCAGTGTCAAACAGTGAGTACATCTTTGGTTTGATCAAATACAGGCTTCCATCCATCTATCTAGAACAGATAAAAGACTTATTTCTATGAATATCAACTCTTTTACTAAAAGAAACTGAATAAGAATCCTTTATTAAACAAGCTACCGATATAAGGTTCCTCCTAAAATTAGGAACATAAAAACAGTCTTTCAATAAAATAAACCTAAATTCATCAAAGTAAAGATAAATATCTTCCACTGCCTAAATCACCACCAAGCTGCCATCTTCAGTCTGCAACGAGAGGCTCCTATCATATAGACTTCTCGTTTCCACGAACCCCTGCATAGAAGCACAAATATGATTAGTGGTGCCCGAAACAATGATCCAAGTGTCTTTCGATTCTTCCACCAAACACGCTTCCAAGTAATGAAGTTCCTTGCCTTCCTTGCCCTTGACGGCTAGGATTTCCCGGCAAGCCTTCTTAAAGTGACTTACCTTCCCACAGCGGAAGCACTTGGACTTTTTAGGGTCCCTGGGCTTCTTGTTCTTCTTGTTCTTCTTCCCATCTGAGACAGGAGGATTAGAAGAACTGGAAGCTACTTGCTTCTGATTTGGCCTCTTCCTCTTCCGTGAGGGTTTGGAAGATTCTACCAAATTGGCCTCTCCTTTGGGTTGGACTGCATCCCCATCCCTAATCATCCGCTCATAAGCTTGGAGTTGCTTCATGAGCTCAGTTAGTCCTAACTCCCTTGTCGCTAGATTGTATGCGACCTTAAACCCCACAAAATCTTTAGACAGAGTTTTGAACACCATCTCGATCTGAGTGTTGTAGTCCAATTCAGCACCGTTTTTGGCAGCCTTAGCAAAGAATCCCATTAGAGTGATCATATGGTCCTTCACCGGAGTACCCACCTTTTACTTAGAGTTCATTATGCTGGTTATAGCAGACTATCGAGCTAACTTTTCTTGGCCTATGAACATGTCCTCCAGATTTTCCATGATCTCTCCAGCAACTTTATAAGTCTCATGCTGCTTTTGTAAAGCACTCATCATGCTAGCCAGTATGTAGCACCGAGCTAATTGGATTCTCTCCAACGAGTATCGGCAACTGGGACCTCCTCAAGCGATGTGTCAGGTTTGGGCCCTGGTGGGCATGGTTCATCCAATACGAACTTGTGTCTCTCGCAGCTGAGAACTATCAGCAAACTTCTTTTCCAATCTTTATAATTATCGCCATTCAGTTTATTCTCAGTAAGAATTGAAATGAGAGGTGTTGGTGACATTTTGAACTGAAATAAAATTATACTAGACATCATTACAAAGCCCAAGCAAATATACAGATAATTTAGCAAATAAAACATACAAGTATGTTCCTACATTAAACTTGAAAAACATGTAGCATTGCAATGGTAATTCTCAGCACCTATTGCCTAAGCCACCGAGGGGTGGTCATGAAAACGAATAGCCGGAACATGGACCCCATCCAATTAATATATGTTGCCTTAAATCCTCCAAGGTTAAGACATATATTAATAACCACTTATTTGGCCACCAGTTTAGTTAACAGAGCTTCTACGGAAGGTTAATAACTAAACGAGTCTTGAGTGTATAACCATTGTTTACATAGCCCAATCCACGTCCTACCAAGCCACCGAGGGGTGGTCATGAATAGGATCGTACCCGAACATGTTTTTCGCATAGGAGATCCAATCTAGTATACCGGCGGTGGTAAATAGCTACTGAGGGGTGTGGTCAGGGCAAAACTGACGCGAGACGTTACCATGCTTTCACATATGGATAAACAATGGAGGCTGTGGGTTTTGTTTGAAACCCTTTCCCACTCAATATTTTGAAAAACATGCAAGTTTTGACAAATATGTATGATCAATGTAGTATGAGCGGCACTCACCTATCCTATATGACATGTTATCAAATATGCATATAAAACATCCATCAATACATATTTATACATTCATGACATATCACAGAAAAAATAATTGACAGAATAACCAAGTCATGATTCCATCCTAGAACAAAGAAAATAAAGATTACAAAATTCCATCCAAAGCATTCTTTGGGTCTTGAATTTTGTTCCGTCTTCTTGTATCCATCTTTATGTAGCCTCTCCATTTATTTCTCATTCCAAGAATTATTTAAAATTTAAATTCCAAAAATTTAAATTTCAAATTCAAATTCCAAATTCGGATTTCAAATTTAAATTTCAAATTCAAATTTTAAACAATTTTAAACATCATGTGTAATAATATGTAATTTCAAAAATTTCAAATACATATTTTTAAACATGATTTAAAATTAAATCTCCAATTTAAAAATCAAAATTTTTGATTTTTTGAACCGTCGCCCTACCGCCCCAGAAGCCGGTAGCTGCCGTGGGTAGCCCTCAGCCCTATAGGGGCTGGCAGCCCATGGCCATCCCATGTGCAGCCCTGCCAGGCTGCAGGCCAAGCCTGCATCCCAGGCTGTGCGCCTAGGCTACACGCAGCAGCCGGTAGGCTGTACACCCAGGCTGTAGCCAGCCTTGGGTGGGCCACAGCCACCCTCGGCTGCAGGCCAAGCCTATGGCCGTGGGTAGCCATGGCCTGTCAAGGGGCTGCCACAACCCCATCCTGCCTGAGGGTAGGGGCTGCAGCCCCATCAAGGCCCGATTGCCTCCGTGTCTCGATTTTCGTGTCATATTCCAATTTACCCATTAGGATCTCCAAAAATTAATTTGAATCCTAATTAAATTGAAATTTTCCACATAGTCAAAATTTCAACCTTTAAATCAAATTTAACTTTTGGGAAAAATAAATTACGGTCTTCAATCTCCTCCAAGAATAATTACCTAAAAAATCCTAAACCGTTTTCGGTGTATAAAAATTCTAACCGTAATAATTCTAAGAGACAAAATCAAAAATCCATGGGAAAATTACAGTATTAATAAACTGCTCCCATGGTTACATAAAAATTCCTAGATACAATTTTTCTAAATTCAAAGGAACCATAACCCCCAATAATAAGCATGCTTATAACAATTCAAAAAATTAAAATAACCACATACTACATACATAATCCATGATAACAACATAAAGGAATCCTAGAATGACACTCTCTAAATATCAAATCCATACATAAATAAAAAGACTAATTAATTGTCTAATTAATGTACATGGCATAGTCATGAGATGGCTCTGATGCCAATTGTAGGAAATTAAATCGATAAAAATGTATCAGAGTGGCGCAGCGGAACAATAAAAATTTTTTAAGATCGTTAAATATCTCATGATGCCATATACAATAAACCAACAACAATTTAAACTCATACCTCAAGGACGCCAATCTACAGGAGGAGAATGACCAGTGGGCTTCAACCAACTAGTCTTCTCTACTATTCTCCAATTCCTGAATGGCTGAGTGTGTGGGCACCTTGATCGGTATGCTAGCACTGCTAGTCTTCTTCCGACCACCTAGATCTCTAAAGAACTTATTGTCACGGTGAGTTATGCAACAATAAGCCTGCTCACTTGAGAGTCTATGGTCTAAGAGAACTAGAGTGGCAGGACCTCTATTTATAGACTTGCATGAGGTGATTCTCTGAATTTGAATTGGATTAGAAGAAGATATTCTCCCTTATCCACAACCAAAAAATCTGAATTTTCCAATGGGAAAATCCCAATTAAAATTTTGGCCACTTTAGGATTATCCAATTCAAATCTAAACAAGATTTTAACTTGAATTTTATCTCCCTTTTTTAAACCAAAAATTCTAAAACTCCTTAAGGATTTTCACCAAATAATATCGGCCACAAAGGATAAGGGTAGAATCAAAATTCCACTAGGATTTATAAGCTTAAATCTTATCTCATTCTTATCCAAAATAACGGAAAATCTACAAGAGATCTTCCCTCAAAATTTCGACCATAATCTAGGGAAGAGAGAATCTAAATTCAACTAGGATTGAAACTTGAATTTTTCCCTGAACCTTATCCACAAAAAATCTGAAAACTCCATGAGCATAATCCTCAAAGTTTTGTCCATTATTGTTAGGATTTAGATTCAAAATTCAAGTAGGATTCTAACAAGATTTTCCTCTCCATATCCAACTCAAATTCAAATTTCATTCCTTGTGGGTTTACCATAAGAAATTCAACTCCCACTTGCACTGTGATTCAAATTTCAAAATTCAAATTTCAAACTCCACAAAACAGTTGTGTTTCAAATTCTTGTTCTCATGGATAATTTTCTACAACTCCAATCCAATCTCAAATAAAATCAGGGCAACTTTTTTTGGAGTTCGAATAATTGTGTACTCTATTATCCAAAACAAAATCTGAATCCAACTGGAGAAAATCGTGTCTACCATCCTAATCCTATGTCATCACCATCCATGCATAATAAACTAGCCAATAGCATACACAAATCAATTTGCCAAACGTTAAGGAATTATGTGGAGCTAGTAGAGGGACTGAATGGACATATATAATCGGGCTACCGCAAATCCATATGATCATCATTCTTTTACCGAACAACTCAATCATATGATCACTAATTTCAGAATTACACTACTATAAACCTGAAACTGAACTCCCAATTATATACCATATTACGTAAGCCTGTGACAAGCTATCGTCCAATGACCTTGTCATGTATGCAGAACCCTCATATGATATCCATGATCAACCTTAGGCCAAAGTCCGTTTAATCCTACTGATTAGGCTATCTTAAAGTTCCATTATACTACCGAATAAAAAAAATGATTATTCACCATATGTGAATAAGAAGTCATCCACCCAGTAGACGACCCAAGGCCTTGTCTATTTTCACATTCAGTATAACGCCTTTAAGAGGATACCCTTAACTCCTCATTAGAGCTATGATTTCGATATCCGTAAACGAACCATTCATCGTATACAAGTCATGCACCCAACGAACCGGCCTATAAGCTTACTACCTCTGAGACGCTTTAGCCATTGGAACATCAAAGCACACAAGTCATATACATGAAGCTGTCCTTTTACTCAGGATTAAGGTTATTACATAATGAACGTCAAAAGCAGATCGATCCACTAAAAGCGGACTTCGTAGATCAATCACACTTTAGTCCCGGTCTAACATGTCACCACCAAGCAACATATCTATGTGTCTACTTGAGAGTCCAGCTGCAGATAGTCAAGATAAACCGTCCCCTCCAAGGCTTTAGACAACATAATAGTCTTAACATGAGTTAGATGCTCAGTCTAACCCCATAGACTGCAGACCATAGTTTAGACCGCTAACTTTAGAACATTCTCTTCTCGCATACAAAAGTCCATTGCATGCAATGTTCTAACAGTTTAACACAAGCAGTCAGGGAGCCATATTTGCTTACATTTACTTTAACATGTAAATAAGACAAGGACAGATAGCAATGTAATGAATAACCTCTATATATAATTTTATTATCCAGTTCAAAATAAATACATCAAAATGTCTCTAATGCTTAGGGCATTTTCTAACAATCTCCCACTTGCCCTAAGCCAGCAGATGTGCCATGTTATGCATCCCCATCACCTCTACTTGCCTCTCAAAGCTTCTAGCCACCAAAGTCTTAGTAAAGGGATCGGCAATGTTGTCATCGGACGCGATCTTACATAGATCTACTTGTCTTGTCTCCACGTGCCCTCTAATAATATGATATCTCCGATCTATGTGCTTGGTCCTCTTGTGGTGCCGAGATTCCCTTGTGTTGGCAATAGCCCCAGTGTTATCACAGTAAAGTGTGATGGGCTTGTCAACACCCAGAATGACCTCAAGGTCTCTAAAGAACTTACGAAGCCAAACCGGTTTTTTAGATGCCTCAGCCGCAGCCACATATTCAGCCTCTATAGTAGAGTCAGCTGTGCAGCCCTGCTTCACGCTCCTCAACACAATGGCGCCTCCTCTGAGCAAAAACACTAATCCAGATGTCGATTTCCTTAAAACCTTACAAGTGTGGAAGTCTGAGTCCGTGTATCCTACGGGTGTTAGGTCCCTTCCAGAATACGCCAGCATATAATCCCTCGTTCTCTTAAGATACTTGAGTATATGCTTTACGGCTTGCCAGTGCTTGGTTCCAGGATTTGCTTGATATCGACTCACCATACCTACTGCAAAACATATATCTAGGCGAGTGCAAAGCATAGCTTACATAAGGCTACCCACAGCGGATGCATAAGGGACTTTACTCATACGCTCTCTTTCTTCCGATGTCTTGGGACAGTCATCCAATGAAAGAGTTAGACTGGCAATAGAAGGTTGTGAACCTTTCTTTGCCTCTTGCATTGTATATTTGTCAATTATTTATCTATGTATGAAGCTTGGGATAACGCTATCATTTTGTTCTTTCGATCTCTGAAGAGACGAATGCCTAGATCATTATTGGCTTCTCCCAAGTCCTTCATGTCAAACTGTTGGTGCAACCAAAGTTTGACCGATGATAAGTTCCCTACATCATTCCTAATGAGTAGTATATCATCGACATAGAGTACCAGAAAGACCACTTTTCCATCCTTAATACGTTTATAAACACAAGGTTCATCAACGTTCTACTCAAAACCAAATGTCTTAATCGGTTGATCAAACCTCTGGTTCTATGAGCGGGATGCTTACTTTAATCCATAAATGGATCTAAGCAACTTGCAGACTTTCCTTTCTTGGCCTTTCGCTACGAACCCTTCGGGCTATATCATATAGATACACTCTTCAAGATGGCCATTCAAGAATGCCGTCTTGACATCCATTTGCTAGATCTCGTAATCGAGATCCATAACAACGGACAGAAGAATACGGATAGAGTTCAGCATAGCAACAGGTGAAAAGGTTTCATCGTAATCGATTCCAGCCTTTTGCGTGTATCCATTTACAACCAGTCTAGCTTTGAAATTTTCCGCTCTCCCTTCCGCATCCTTCTTTCTTTTGTAGACCCATTTGCATCCAATGGGTTTTATCCCATCTGGCAAATTTATAAGTTCCCAAACAGAGTTGGATTTCATAGAATCCATCTCATTGTTCATAGCCTGTTTCCAAGATTTAGAATCAACATCATTTACAGCTTCATCATAGATGACCGTATCATCCTCATGCTCATGGGCCTCGGCCTGGTATACCTCAGCATCATACATGAAGAAATTAGGTTTCTTCGAAACCCTCCCACTACGACGAGGCACCCTAAATTGTTGATCGTCTGCAGGTCTATCACTAGAACTTGGACTTGCGTCCAAGACCGAAATCTATGGAGCAGTTCTTTCACCTGATAACTCCTCTAGCACCACTTTGTTTCGAGGCTTAAAGTCATTCATTTGACTTTCCTCTTAGAATGTTGCATGAGTTGAGACAATGACTTTTTGTTCCTTCGGGTTATAGAGCAGACCTCCTTTAGTTCCTTTTGGATACCCTACAAACATGCACAATTCTGATCTTGGTTCCATCTTTTTTACATCCCCATCCAGTACATGCGCTGGGCAGCCCTATATTCTCATATGTCCAAGGGAGGGCTTCCTGTCATGCCACAATTCATACGGAGTTCTGGGAATTGATTTGCTTGGAACCTGGTTCAGAACATAGCATGCCGTTTATAAAGCATATCCCCAAAATGATAATGGCAGCATTGAATAACTCATCATGGATCGTACCATATCCAACAAGGTCCTGTTTCTCCTTTTGGCTACATCATTCTGTTGTGGAGTACCAGGTACAGTCAATTGGGATAATATCCCGTTCTCTATAAGATGTCCTAGAAATTCGTCAGAGAGGTATTCGCCACCTCGATCAGATCGAAGTGTCTTTATGGATTTATCCAATTGCTTTTCCACTTCCGCACGATACACTTTGAACTTGTCAAAGGTTTCGCTTTTGCGGTGCATCAGATACACATATCCATACCTCGAGTAATCATCTATAAAAGAGACATAATACTTGAACCCTCCTCGTGCTGTGACGTTCATAGGGCCACATACGTTAGTGTGCATAATTTCTAAGAGCTCCTGAGCCCTTGTACCCTTAGCTCCAAAAGACCTTTTAGTAATTTTGACCTCTTAGTCATTTTACCCTCTAGATAAGACTCACATTGGGAAAGATGTACCTCCTCCAGAGATTCCAGAGGACCGTCTTTCACCAATCTTTGAATCCTATCCTGATTAATATGACCAAGTCTTAAATGCCAAAGACACACCTTGTTAGAGTGAGAAACATTCAACCTTTTAGAGTTATCTATTAATTTAGTGTCAAGCAGTGAGTACAACTTTGGTTTGATCAAATATAGGTTTCCATCCATCCATCAAGAACAGATAAAAGACTTATTTCTACGAATATCAACTCTTTTCCTAAAAGAAACTAAATAAGAATCCTTTATTAAACAAGCTACCGATATAAGGTTCCTCCTAAAATTAGGAACATAAAAACAGTCTTTCAATAAAATAAACCTAAATTGATCAAAATAAAGGTAAATATCTCCCATTGCCTCAGCCACCACCAAGCTGTCGTCTCCAGTTCGCAATGAGAGACTCCTATCATGTAGACTTCTCATTTCCACGAACCCCTACACAGAAACACAAACATGATTAGTGGCGCCCGAATCAATGACCCAAGTGTCTTTCGATTCTTCCACCAAACACGCTTCCAAGTAATGAAGTTCCTTACCTTCCTTGCCTCGGCAGTTAGGATTTCCCGGCAAGCCTTCTTAAAACGACCTACCTTCCCACAGCGGAAGCACTTGGACTTTTTAAGGTCCCTGGGCTTCTTGTTGTTCTTCTTCTTCTTCCCATCCGAGACAGAAGGATTAAAAGAACTGGAAGCCGTTTACTTCCGATTTGGCCTCTTCCTCTTCCGTGAGGGTTTGAAAGATTCCGCCAAATTGGCCTCACCATTGGGTTGGGCAGCATCCCCATCCCTGATCATCTACTCATAAGCTTGGAGTTGCTTCATGAGCTTGGTTAGTCCTAACTCCCTTGTCGCCAGATTGTATGCAGCCTTAAACCCTGTAAAATCTTTAGACAGAGTTTTGAACACCATCTTGATCTGGGTGTTGTTGTCCAACTCAGCACCGTTTTCGGTAGCCTCAGCGAAGAATCCCATTAGAGTGATCATATGGTCCTTCACCAGAATACCCACCTTTTGCTTAGAGTTCATAATGCTGGTGATAGCAGACTATCGAGCCAGCTTTTCTTGGCCTCCGAACATGCCCTCCAGATTATCCATGATCTCCCTAGCAACATGATAAGTCTCATACTGCTTTTGTAAAGCACTCGTCATGCTAGTAAGCATGTAGCATCGAGCTATATCGTTGGATTCTCTCCAATGAGTATAGGCAACCGGGACCTCCTCAAGCGGTGTGTCAGGTTTTGGCCCTGGTGGGCATGGTTCGTCTAGTACGAACTTGTGTCTCTCATAGCTGAGAACTATGAACAGATTTCTTTTCCAATCCTTATAATTATCGCCATTCAGTTTATTCTCAGTGAGTATTGAAATAAGGGGTGTCGGTGACATTTTGAACTGAAATAAAATTATACTAGACATCATTACAAAGCCCAAGCAAATATACAGATAATTTAGGAAATACAACATACAAGTATGTTCCTACATGAAACTTGAAAAACATGTAGCATTGCAGTGGTAATTCTCAGCACCTATTGCCCCAAGCCACCGAGGGGTGGTCATGAAACAAATAGCCGGAACATGGACCCCATCCAATTAATATATGTTGCCTTAAATCCTCCAAGGTTAAGACATATATTAATAACCGCTTATTTGGCCACCAGTTTAGTTAACAGAGCTTCTAGGGAAGTTTAATGACTAAACGAGTCTTGAGTGTATAACCATTGTTTACGTAGCCCGATCCACATCCTACCAAGCCATCGAGGGGTGGTCATGAATAGGATCGTACCCGAACACGTTTTCTACATAGAAGATCCAATCTTGTATACCGGCGGTGGTAAACACCTACCGAGGGGTGTGGTCAAGGCAGAACTGACGCGAGGCATTACTATGCTTTCACATATGGATCAACAATGGAGGCCATGGGTTTTGTTTGAAACCCTCTCCCACTCAATATTTTGAAAAACATGCAAGTTTTGACAAATTATGTATGATCAATATAGTATGAGCGGCACTCACCTATCCTATATGACATGTTATCAAATATGCATATAAAACATCCATCAATACATATCTATACATCCATGACATATCACAGAAAAAATAATTGACAGAATAACCAAGCCATGGTTCCATCCTAGAACAAAGAAAATAAAGATTGCAAAATTTCATTCAAAGCATTCTTTGGGTCTTGACTTTTGTTTCGTCTTCTTGTATCCATCTTTATGTAGCCTCTCCATTTATTTCTCACCCCAAGAATCACTTAAAATTTAAATCTCCAAAAATTTAAATTTCAAATTCAAATTCCAAATTCGAATTTCAAATTTAAATTTCAAATTCAAATTTTAAACAGTTTTAAACATCATGTGTAATAATATGTAATTTCAAAAATTTCAAATTTTCAATTACATAATTTTAAACATGATTTAAAATTAAATCTCAAATTTAAAAATCAAAATTTTAGATTTTTGAACCGTCGCACCACCGCCCCCGTAGGCGGCAGCCGCCATGGGCAGCCACCAGCCCCGGGGGGGCTGGTAGCCCACGGCTGCCCATGTGCAGCCTTGCCGGGCTGTAGGCCAGGCCTGCAGTGCTAGGCTGCACGCCCAAGCTGCGGCCAGCCTTGGGTAGGCCACGGCCACCCTCGGCTGCAGGCAAAGCCTGCGGCTGTGGGTGGTTATGGCCTGTGCAGGGGCTGCCACAGCCCTATCCTATCTGAGGGCAGGGGCTACAGCCCCACCAAGGCCCGTCGGCCTATCCCGAGGGGTCGTGTCTCGATTTTTGTGTCATATTCCAATTTACCTATTAGGATCTCCAAAAATTAATTTGAATCCCAATTAAATTGAAATTTTCCACACAATCAAAATTTCAACCTTTAAATTTAAATTTAACTTTTGGGAAAAATAAATTACAGTCTTCAATCTTCAGTCTCCTCCAAGAATAATTACATAGAAATTCCTAAACTGTTTCCGGTGTACAAAAATTCTAACCATAATTATTCTAAGAGACAAAAATTAAAATCCATGGGAAAATTACAGTGTTAATAAACTGCTCCCATGGTTACATAAAAATCCTAGATACAATATTTCTAAATTCTGAGGAACCATAACCGGCATAAACAAGCATGCTTATAATAATTCATAAAATTAAAATAACCACATACTTTATACATAATCCATGATAACAACATAAAGGAACCCTAGAATGCCACTCTCTAAATATCAAATCCATACATAAATAAAAAGACTAAATAATTGTCTAATTTATGTACATGGCATAGTCATGAGGTGGCTCTGATACCAATTGTAAGAAAATAAATCGGTAAAAACGTATTAAAGTGGCGCAGCGGAACAATAAAACTTTTAGATCGTTAAATATCTTATGATGCCATGTACAATAAACCAACAACAATTAAAACTCATACCTTAAGGGCGCCAATCTGCAAGAGGAGAATGACCGGAGGCTTCAACCAACTAGCCTTCTGTACTATTCTCTAATTCCTGAATGGCTGAGTGTGTGGGCACTCTAAACCTCGATAGGTATGCTAGCACTGCTAGTCTTCTTCCGTCCACCCAGATCTCTAAAGAACTTATTGTCACGATGAGATGTGCAACAATAAGCCTGCTCACCTGAGAGTCTGTGGTCTAAGAGAACTGGAGTGGCAGGACCTCTATTTATAGACCTGCATGAGGTGATTCTCTGAATTCGAATTGGATTAGGAAAAGATATTCTCCCTTATCCACAACCATAAAATCTGAATTTTCCAAGGGAAAATCCCAACAATAAAATTCGGCCATTTAGGATAAATCCAATCCAAATCTAAACAAGATTTTAACAAGAATTTTATCTCCCTTTTTCAACCAAAAAATCCAAAAATTCCAAGGAGAAAATCTCCCCAAAAAATTCAGCCACATTTAGGATAAGGGAGAATCAAAATTCCACTAGGATTTTCAAGCTTGAATCTTATCTCATCCTTATCCAAAATAACCGAATTTTCCTAGGAGATATGCTCCAAAATTTCGGCCACTTTCTGGGGAGGAGAGAATCCAAATTCAACTAAGATTGAAACTTGAATTTTTCCCTTGAATCTTATCCACAAAAACTGAAAATCCATTGAGGATAATCCTCAAAATTTCGTCCATCATTAGTTAGGATTTGGATTCAAAATTCAAGTAGGATTCTAACAAGATTATCCTCTCCATATCCAACTCAAATTCGAATTTCAAACCTCGTAGATTTACTACAACAAATTCGAATCCCACTTGGACTGTGATTCAAAATTTGAATTTCAAATTTCAAATTCGAATTTCGAATTCAAATTTCAAATTTCAAATTTAAATTTCAAATTCAAATTTCAAATTTGAATTTCAAATTCAAATTTGCAATTCAAATTTCAAATTCAAATTTCAAAATTCAAAATTCAAAATTCAAATTTCAAAATTCAAATTTCAAACTCCACAAAACAGTTGTGTTTCAAATTCTTGTTCTCATGGATAATTTTCTACAACTCCAATCTAATCTTAAATAAAATCATAGCAACTTCATTTGGAGTTCGAATAATTGTGTACTTTATTATCCAAAACAAAATCTGAATCCAACCGGAGAGAATCTTGTCTACCATCCTAATCCTATGTCAACACCATCCATGTATAATAAACTAGCCAATAGCATACACAAATCAATTTGCCAAACGTTAAGGAATTATGTGGAGCTAGTAGAGGGACTGATTGGACATATATAATCGGGCTCCCGCAAATCCGTATGATCATCATTCTTTTACTGTGACGCCATAAATTTTATTTAAGGGTCAATATATAATTTAAATAAAATTAGTGTGTCAAAAAGTAATTAAAAATCTTTTGGAAACCCTAGGTTGGTTTCCTAGTCAAATTCCGCTCAAAAAGCCAACAATTTTAACTTCAAAAAAAAAACCATAAAATATTCGGCCATCACTTGGGATTTTTAATTAAAATTTAAATCTCACAAATCCAAGGAGGATTCAAATTTAAATTTCATCCCTTAAATATAAAGAAGAATTTTGGCCATAAAGTGTAGGAAATAAAGGAGATTTTATTTGAATTAAAAGCTAGGTCAAAACTCATTCAAAATTCAAATTATTTTTTTTCCTAAAAACTAATGGACAATTTTCGGCCACTTAAGGGGAAATAAGAGAGAAAACCCTAGCATCAAAACAGCGTAAAAACTTTCCCTTTTGCCCCTTAAAATTTTCGGCCAAACAAGGAAGAGAAAGGGAAAGAAAAACCTAGTGTAAAAACCCTCTTTTAACTCTCATTCACCCTTCCTTTTACTCTCAAAAATTTGGCCAGCCTCCCCTTGTTTCCTTTCTGAATTTTCTCTCCCAAAACAACCCCAAAACAACAAACAAAAACCTACCTAAAGGCAGCTCAAGGATTTAACAAATTTTGAGACAAAAACAGGGTGAGAAATCAACTTTTTCCTTCCTTCTCCTTTTGAAGTTAAATCCGAAAATTATGGTTTTCTCCACTGTTTTCCCTACTGTTTTGAAGACCCCAACACTAACACAAATTCAGCCAAAAAGGAGACCAAGCATCAAAAATAGTGCAGCACAAACAAGGTGTCAATCTCTCTCTCAAACCCTAAAAATTTTGCCTCTTTGTTTCCCTTTCAAAAACCCTATTATCACATGTGTAAAATTTTATGTTTTTGTCAATTTGATTCATGGGTTGTGTTAATCACATATAAATAAGATCCTCCACAAAATTTCGTGATCATTGGATGAAAATTGAGTTGATTTGAGACTAATTGAAATTCGGACACAGAAAAACGGAAATCTGGAAAATTACCATATGAACAGTAAATTTGTTTCAGCCATAACTTGAGTTTTAAAAATGATTTTCAAGTGATTCTTGAGCCTAAATTAAATTCAAGATGTCCCCTAAGTGCCTGAAAAATTTCAGAACCAAACTCATCCGTTTACTTAATCAAAATATTTTTCTAAGATAGGCGGACAGAACTGCCAGTTTTTGAACTGAAACTGAAACCCAGATTTTATGCCTGAAAACAACCCCTCGGTTTTTGGCCTAATTGAATAACCAAATGATGTCCAAAAATTATAAAAATTATATGGAATTAAAGCTACGGATGTCTAGTTTAACATATTAAAAATGTAGAATTTTTGGGATTAAAAATGAATTAATATTAATTTTACAATCAGCCTGGGTCAGTCTATCCATGTCCAGTAATGTCCTAACATAGAGTTTTTCACAAATCTTAAATCCCGAATGTTTATTAAACGTTTTGAAATCTTTTGCGGCACACTAAAATGATTGGATGATTATGTCTAGACCTAGACTGATCATATGTTGTAATTATAGGATTTATTTGACGTTCTTTCTGGATTTGTGGATCACGTTATCGTAACGCTTGTGCGATAATCGAGGTAGGACGTTCTAGCCTTTTCTGGGAGTAGTCAAGTGTTTTAAATTTCCCTGTTTTATCGATGGCATGCTATTTTCAGTTTATGAAATTATTATATTGTTTTTGATGAAATAAACGCATGCAACGTATTTGGTAATTAAATCTGTATTTTAAAACGTGTTTTGATTTATGGCATAATATAACTTGGTAAATACCATCTTTTGAACAATCCGGTGAACATAATTGAGTTCTAGTTCACGATCATTGTAAATGATGCATGCATCCCAAAGTTGACGCCATGGGGGAAGGTCCCTAAACCTGCGCAGGGCCGTTCGGCCTATTTAGACCGTAACGAGATGATCTAGGATAATTCAATTCGAGGCACGTATATTATAGCTACGACGAGTCCTCACTCAAAATATGAAGGTTTATTTTAATGATTTATTATTTTAATATTGAGGCACGTATATTGTAGCTACGCTAAGTCCTCAGCAGAATAAAACTTATATTAAAAATGTTTTCACGAAGTTGTTGATTATTTGTTTTAAATGATTATTATGCCATGTATTCTTAAATTGTTGATTTTATTTTTGGAAACGAATATTATGCCATACATTTAAATGCTACCTGTTTAATCCACCTTTGTTTCTGTCCTACTGAGTCAGCGCTCACGTCCCTTTTCTTTGTGATTTCGAAATGACTACTTCCAGGTGCGGGAGGTAGCAGTTCCGAAAATCGTTGAGATATCCGTTACTACCGAAGATGATGCTATCCGTTTTCTCCATCTTCTTCTTTATGTTTCTCGTTCTGATGTAATGAGACTTTAAGTTTGTACTTTATTTCACGTTATTTAAATTTTATGCTTTGGAATATTTTATGGTTGGTAATTTTATTTGAAAACCAATTTTGTGTTTGATTTCCGCATTAAAAAGCATTTATTTTCTTCTTTATTTTATTATGTGGTTATGATGCTACTTTATAAATAATTAGGCTTAGCTAAATTATAATGTTGACCCGCTCTTCGTAATAAATGTTTTTCCTTAAATCTTGAGTTGATATTATGATTTGGCTACCGTGTTACATGTCTAAATTTTGGGCCGTGACAAATAATGGTATCAGAGCCCAGGTTTTCAAAAGGGTTTTTCATCAAAACGTTTTCAAAAGGGTTTTCATAAAAACGTTTTCAAAATACCCAAGTGTAGTTTTCCTTACTCTTAGAAGCTTATAGGATTTCCTCTTCCTTCAATCGTATGCAGCAAAATGGCTCGTCCCGGCACGCGTAGTCAGAGGCAGCAGAGAGGCAATGATGAAGAGAACCCCGGGAACACGCAGCCTCAAGGGAGACAGAATGCAGTGATTCCTACACTGAATGATCAGCTAACGGCGATGCAGAACCTCACTACGGCGATACAGGCTCTCCTCACCGTCTTAACTTTTGGAACACCTAACCCAACTCCTGTAGCCAATGTTGTTCCTAATGAGACCCAGAGAGCGGGGAGTTCTTCTCAGACTCCTCAGCAAATGCCTACCACCGAAAACCCTACCTCTGGAGCAGTACCTACCCAGCCTATGATACATCCTAAACAGGCAGCCCTAACTCTTTTCTTTAAGCCTCACGTACCCACTTTCGACGGCACGGGCATAGAGATGGATACCGACTACTGGTTTGATGCCATTTGCAAGCAGCTAAAGTTGACCGCCACACCCACAGAGTTCTGGGTTGAGTTTGCTTCCAACAAGCTGGTGGGTCTAGCCTCTACCTGGTGGGCTAGTATCGAGGATGGTTTGACAGAGGAGCAGTGGACTTCTTGGACAGTTTTCGAGGAGTGTTTTCACGAGCGTTTCTTTTCAGCTCAGTTCCGCGATAGAAAAGCTAGGGAGTTCGTCCATTTGAAGCAAGGGTCTATGTCAGTGCGGGAATATGAAGCCAAGTTCACTGAGTTGGCCCGGTATGCGAAGAATCAGGTTTTGGATGAAGCTACTAAGTGTCTCTGCTTTGAGGAAGGGCTTAGCCTCTATGTGAAGAGGGGTGTACAACCGTTCCAGATCAGGGATAGCTACCAGCAAATAGTTGCTAAGGCATTGACAGTGGAAGAGGGCGACAAAGAGTTCCTTGAAGCTCGTAACAGAAACAAGTCTGGACCAATCTGCAACAAGCCTCAGCACAAGCCGCAGACTCCTTACCAGAAGAACCAGCAGTCTCAGGGATCGGGTTCTCATCAGTTATCTGGACAGTGACAGGGTCGGGTGAATGTGATTACTTGCTTCGAGTGTGGTGATGAAGGCCACAAAAGAAATGTGTACCCGAAGAGACAATCAAGAGACAATGCTCATAGACATCATCATCAGCGGAATCAGAATGGTCTTCCATAGAGGCAACAGATTACTTCCCAGTCTTCACAGTCACAGCGCCCTCAGCTTCCAGCTCCCTATCAGCCTCAGCGCACGAGCCAGTACACTACGCCTTATGCTTCACATGCTACACCGCTACAGCAGTTCCCAGTGCCGAGTTATCAGAGGCTGTCACCATAGGGTTAGAGTACGGGCTATCAACGAGGGAATACAGCTCAAAATCGTGGTAAGGCACCACAGGTACACTCTCTTAGAGCTGACAGCATGGAGATAGATCATACACCGACTGCATTAGATGGTATAATTCCTATCTTTGGTACATATGCACATGTTTTGTTTGACACCGGGGCTACACACTCTTTTATAGCCCAACATTATGCTCGTTCACTTGGTTTAAAACTACAAAATCTTGACTCTCCCTTATGTGTGAAATCCCCGTTGGGCATGACTACCGTTAGTGATGGGTGTCAAGCCTATGTTTATGTTGGGGATGTTTGTTTGGAGGCATCACTTGTGGTAATGCCTATGTTTGCCTATGATGTTATTCTGGGATATGACTGGCTTTCCCGATATGGGATTATGCTTGATTGTCGTAATCGTCACGTTATCTTTACAACTGATTCCAGACATGTGGTGTCCTATCAGTTAAGCTTAGTTTCAGATGTTGATAGATCTGCTCTGAGGTTAGTATCGAAGAGTAGGTAGGGTATTCTTTGCTTCTTATCCTTGTGTGTAGTAGAAGGATCCAATTCTGAAAAGAGTGCCCAACCAATACCTGTTGTCAATAGTTTTCCAGATGTTTTTCCAAAAGCTCTTCCAGGTTTACCGCCTCATCGAGAAATACGTATCGACTTAGTTCCCGGAACAGTTCCTTTCGCTTCTACTCCGTATCGTATGGCACCTCTAGAGATGAAAGAGTTGAGCAAGCAGCTGGATAAGTTGAAATCGCTGGGCTTTATTCGAGACAGTAACTCACCTTGGGGTTCATCAGTCCTTTTTGTGAAGAAATTCGACGGTTCGCTACGTCTCTGTGTGGACTACAGAAAGCTCAATAGTGTGACCATCAAAAATAAGTATCAGTTACCATGTATAGATGACCTGTTCGATCAATTGGGTGGAGCTTGTTTCTTCTCCAAGGTTGATTTGAGATCCGGTTATCATCAGCTTCATGTCAGAGAGGAGGATATCCCGAAGACAGCATTCTGAACGAGGCATGGCAGTTATGAGTTCTTAGTAATGCCTTTCGGTTTGACAAACGCGCCAGCAGCCTTCATGGATATGATGAATAAGTCTTCTGACCTTTTCTTGATAAGTTCGTCATCGTATTCATCGACGACATCCTCATCTACTCTTGAACTCACGAAGATCATGCACAGCATCTCAGTATAGTTTTACAGACTCTTCGTGAACATTAATTGTACGCCAAGAAAGAAAAATGTGAGTTTTGGATGACAGAGGTCAAGTTTCTCGGGCATATCATCTCAGGGGACGGTATATCAGTTGATCCATCCAAGGTTGAAGCGATTCTTAAGTGGGAACGACCGAAGAATGTTCCAGAGATCCGAAGCTTCTTGGGCTTAGCGGGATATTATCGACGTTTTGTACAGGACTTCAGCAAGCTTGCCGCTCCCCTCACCAATCTGATAAAGAAGGATGTACCTTTCGTTTGGGACAATAGCTGTGAGTCAGTTTTCCAGGAGTTAAAGAGTCATTTGACGTCTACACCTATCCTTATCATTTCGGATCAGGATCAAGTATATGACGTCAACACTGATGCTTCTCATCAAGGTCTTGGAGCAGTTTTGATGCAATAGAACCGAGTTGTCGCTTATGCCTCATGACAGCTGAAACAACATGAACGAAACTACCCTACACATGATCTAGAGTTAGCTGCAGTAGTGTTCGCGCTTAAGATTTGGTGTTGTTATCTGTATGGTGCCAGTTTTAGACTGTTTTCAGATCACAAGAGTTTGAAATACCTGGCTACACAGAAAGATCTCAACCTGCGTCAGAGAAGATGGGTAGAATACATGCAAGACTACGACTTCCAAGTCGAGTACCATCCGGGTAAAGCAAACGTGGTCGCAGATGCACTAAGTAGGAAAAGAGAGGCAGTTCCCAATCTTGATCATGACGCTTCTATAATGGCTATGCAGATAGATGAGTGGGAAAAGGACAGAGTTCTTACAGGTTATCAGGTTCGTTTTGGCGAAGTTCAGGGTCACCCAGTGTTGTACAACTTAGTGATGGAACCAGACTACGTGCAGAGGATCAAGGAGAATCAGTTGGCAGATACACGTCTCGTTGACATCCGAGATAAATTGTTAAAGGGCAAGCATGTTGCAGAGTGGTCGATAGACGCCAGTGGAATTCTTTACAACGAGGGTCGCTTAGCAGTGCCACACATCCCAGAGCTTATACAGGAGATCTTGGCAGAGTTTCATCAGTCGAGGTTCGCCATGCACCCAGGTGGAAACAAGATGTATCAAAACTTAAGACGGCAGCTTTGGTGGAGAGGTATGAAGTTAGATGTGAAGAACTTCGTGGCCAACTGTTTGACGTGTCAGAAAGTAAAGGCAGTACGGGAGAGACCCGCAGGTCTGCTCCAACCACTTCCAATACCTCAGTTGAAGTGGGATAGTATAGAAATGGATTCCTAACCGGCTTACCGAGAGCACAGGATGGATCTGATGGAGTTTGGGTAGTTGTAGATCGTCTCACGAAGACCGCGCACTTCATCCCGTTCAAGACGACTTGCAGCAGGAACCAGCTAGCCGAGCTTTACATGAGGAACATAGTCAGATTGCATGGAGTCCCTTCAGTGATCGTTTCTGATCGTGATACGCGCTTCAACGCTCGCTTTTGGCAAAGTCTACAGGAAGCTCTAGGCACAGAACTGAACTTCAGCACCGCTTTTCATCCGGACAGATGGTCAGTCGGAGCGTCTCATACAGATTCTCGAGGATATGCTACGTGCCTGCGTTCTTGATCTTGGAGATGGACGGAGCAAACACCTCTACATGGCAGAGTTCACATACAATAATAGTTATCAAGCGAGTATCGGAATGGCACCCTTTGAAGCATTGTATGGAAAGCCTTGTCGATCACCCGTCTATTGGGTTGACAACCAGGAAGCACCAGTGGGTGGACCCAATATAATCCTAGACCAGTACGAGAAGATTGCCATCATCAAACAACGACTTCTAACAGCACAGAGTCGACAGAAGAGCTATGCAGATCAACACAGAAAGCTGTTAGAGTTCGAGTCGGAGAGTTTGTATTGCTAAAGGTATCACCGAAGAAATGTATCTCTCATTTCGGAGTTAAAGGGAAGCTAGCACCGCGTTACATTGGACCTTTTGAGATCGTACGCAGAGTTGGTAAGGTTCCATATGAGCTGAAGTTACCCGACACCTTGGGAGTGCACAACATTTTCCATGTATCGATGCTGAGGAAGAGTGCACGAACAGAGTCTGAAGTTATTTCAATAGATGATGTAGAAATCCAACCAGATGTCTCTTATGTCGAGGTTCCAGTGAAGATTTTGGATCGTAAGGTCAAGCAACTGAGAACGAAAACAATACTCATGGTGAAGGTTCTTTGGAGTAACCATGGTGAAGAGGAAGCCACATGGGAACCGAGAAAGATATGCGCGAGAACCATGCCGAATGGTTCGCTAAGCAGTAGAGTACATATAATGTAGTCGACCTAAGTTTGTTTTGTAACCCTACTCTGTTCGTAGTGGTAGATATACCACTATATGTTTTGAAAGGTGCATTTAGATCGCTTAATGAAATGATAAGTTATTTATATTCTTATTCTCTTCTTTAGTGTGGAGTAATTCTTAAAGTTTCGAGGACGAAACTATTTTTAGTGGTAGATATTTGTGACGTCTTAAATTTTATTTAAGGGTCAATATATAATTTAAATAAAATTAGTGTGCCAAAAAGTAATTAAAAATCTGTTAGAAACCCTAGGTTGGTTTCCTAGTCAAATTCCACTCAAAAAGTCAACAATTTTAACTTCAAAAAAAACCCCTAAAATATTCGGCCATCACTTGGGATTTTTAATTAAAATTTAAATACCACAAATCCAAGGAGGATTCAAATTTAAATTTCATCCCTTAAATATAAAGAAGAATTTCGGCCATAAAGTGTAGGAAATAAATGAGATTTTATTTGAATTAAAAGCTAGGTCAAAACTCATTCAAAATTCAAATTATTTTTTTTCCTAAAAACTAATGGATAATTTTCGGCCACTTAAAGGGAAATAAGAGAGAAAACCCTAGCCTCAAAACAGCACAAAAACTTTTCCTTTTGCCCCTTAAAATTTTCGGCCAAACAAGGAAGAGAAAGGGAAAGAAAAACCTAGTATAAAAACCCTCTTTTAACTCTCATTCACCCTTCCTTTCACTCTTAAAAATTTGGCCAGCCTCCCCTTGTTTCCTCTCTGAATTTTCTCTCCCAAAACAACCCCAAAACAACAAACAAAAACCTACCTAAAGGCAGCTCAAGGATTTAACAAATTTTGAGACAAAAACAAGGTGAGAAATCAATTTTTTCCTTCCTTCTCCTTTTGATTTTAAATTCGAAATTTATATGGTTTTCTCCACTGTTTTCCCTACTGTTTTGAAGACCCCAACACTCACACAAATTCAGCCAAAAAGGAGACCAAGCATCAAAAATAGTGCAGCACAAACAAGGTGTGAATCTCTCTCTCAAACCCTAAAAATTTTACCTCTTTGTTTGCCTTTCAAAAACCCTATTATCACATGTGCAAAATTTTATGTTTTTATCAATTTGATTCTTGGTTTGTGTTAACCACATATAAATAAGGTCCACCACAAAATTTCGTGATCATTGGATGAAAATTGAGTTGATTTGAGACTAATTGAATCTCGGACACAGAAAAACGGAAATCTGGAAAATTACCATATAAACAGTAAATTTGTGTCAGCCATAACTTGAGTTTTTAAAACGATTTTCGAGTGATTCTTGAGGCTAAAATTAAATTCAAGATGTCCCCTAAATTCATGAAAAATTTCAGAACCAAACTCATCTGTTTGCTTAATCAAAATATTTTTCTAAAATAGGCGGACAGAACTGCCAGTTTTTAAACTGAAACTAAAACCCAGATTTTATGCCTGAAAACAACCCCTCGGTTTTTGGCCTAATTGAATAACCAAACGATGTCCAAAAATTATAAAAATTATATGGAATTAAAGCTACGGATGTCTAGTTTAACATATTAAAAATTTAGAATTTTTGGGATTAAAAATGAATTAATATTGATTTTACAATCAGCCTAGGTCTGTCTGTCCATGTCTAGTAATATCCTAACTTAGAGTTTTTCACAAATTTTAAATCCCAAATATTTATTAAACGTTTTGAAATCTTTTGTGGCACACTAAAATGATTGGATGATTATGTCTAGACCTAGACTGATCATATATTCTAATTATAGGATTTATTTGACGTTCTTGCTGGATTTGTGGATCACGTTATCGTAACGCTTGTGCGATAATCGAGGTAGGACGTTATAGCCTTTTCTGGGAGTAGTCAAGTGTTTTAAATTTCCTTGTTTTATCGATGGCATGCTGTTTTCAGTTTATGAAATTATTATATTGTTTTTGATGAAATAAACGCATGCAACATATTTGGTAATTAAATGTGTACGTGTTTTGATTTATGGCATAATATAACTTGGTAAATACCATCTTTTGAATAATCCGGTGAACATAATTGAGCTCTAGTTCACGATCATTGTAAATGATGTGTGCGTCCCAAAGTTGACACCATGGGGGAAGGTCCCTAAAGTTGCGCAGGGCCGTTCGGCCTATTTAGACCGTAACGAGATGATCTAGGATAATTCAATTCGAGGCACGTATATTATAGCTACGACAAGTCCTCACTCAAAATATGATGGTTTATTTTAATGATTTATTATTTTAATATTGGGGCACGTATATTGCAGCTACGCTAAGTCCTCAGCAGAATAAAACTTATATTAAAAATGTTTTCACGAAATTGTTGATTATTTGTTTTAAATGATTATTATGCCATGTATTCTTACATTGTTGATTTTATTTTTGGAAACGAATATTATGCCATACATTTAAATGCTACCTGTTTAATCCACCTTTGTTTCTGTCCTACTGAGCTAGCGCTCACGTCCCTTTTCTTTGTGATTTCGAAATGACTACTTCCAGGTGCGGGAGGTAGCAGTTCCGAAAATCGTTTAGATATCCGTTACTACCAAAGATGATGCTATCTGTTTTCTCCATCTTCTTCTTTATGTTTCTCGTTTTGATGTAATGAGACTTTAAGTTTGTACTTTATTTCACGTTATTTAAATTTTATGCTTGGGAATATTTTATGGTTGGTAATTTCATTTGAAAACCGATTTTGTGTTTGATTTCCGCATTAAAAAGCATTTATTTTCTCCTTTATTTTATTATGTGGTTATGATGCTATTTTATAAATAATTAAGCTTAGCTAAATTATAATGTTGACCCGCTCTTCGTAATAAATGTTTTTGCTTAAATCTCGGGTTGATATTATGCTTTGGCTGCCGTGTCGCGTGTCTAAATTTTGGGCCGTGACATTTACCGAACAACTAATCATATGATCACTAATTTCAGAGTCACACCACTATAAACCTGAAACTGAACTCCCAATTATATACCGTATTACGTAAGCCTGTGACAAGCTATCGTCCAATGGCCTTGTCATGTATGCAGAACCCTCACATGATATCCATGATCAGCCTTAGGCCAAAGTCTGTTTAATCCTACTGATCAGGCTATCTTAAAGTTCCATTATACTACCGAATAAAGAAAATAATTATTCACCATATGTGAATAAGAAGTCATCCGCCCAGCAGACGACCCAAGGCCTTGTCCATTTTCACATTCAGTATAATGCCTTTAAGAGGATACCCTTAACTCCTCATTAGAGCTATGATTCTGATATCTGTAAATGAACCCTTCATCGTATACAAGTCATGCACCCAACGAACCGGTCTATAAGCTTACTACCTCTGAGACGCTTTAGCCAATGGAACATCAAAGCACACAACTCATATACATAAAGCTGTCCTTTTACTCAGGATTAAGGTTACTGCATAATGAACGTGAAAAGCAGATCGATCCACTAAAAGCGGACTTCGTAGATCAATCACGCTTTAATCCCGGTCTAATATGTCATCACCAAGCAACATATCTATGTCTCTACTTGAGAGTCCAGGTCCAGATAGTCAAGATAAACCGTCCCTTCCAAGGCTTTAGACAACATAATAGTCTTAACATGAGTTAGATGTTTGGTCTAACTCCATAGACTACAGACCATAGTTTAGACCGCTAACTTTAGAACATTGTCTTCTCGCATACAAAAGTCCATTGCATGCAACGTTCTAGTAGTTTAACACAAGCAGTCAGGGAGCCATATTTGCTTACATTTACTTTAACATGTAAATAAGACGAGGACAGATAGCAATGTAATGAATAACCTCTATATGTAATTTTATTATCCAGTTCAAAATAAATACATCAAAATGTCTCTAATGCTTAGGGCATTTCCTAACAAAGGGTACTGCATAATGAATGTCAAAAGCAGATCGATCCACTCAAAGTGGACTTTGTAGATCAATCACGCTTTAGTCCAAGTCTAATATGTCACCACCAAGCAACATATCTATGTCTCTACTTTGGAGTCTATGCTCCAGACAGTCAAGACAAACCATCCCCTCCAAGGCTTTAGACAACATAATAGTCTTAACATGAGTTAGATGCTCGGTCTAACCCTATAGACTACATACCGTTGTTTAGACTGCTAATTTTAAAACATTGTCTTCTCGCATAGAAAAGTCCATTGCATGCAACGTTTTAACTGTTTAACACAAGCAGTCAGGTAGTCATATTTGCTTACATTTACTTTAACATGTAAATAAAACAAGAACAGATAGCAATGTAATGAATAACCTCTATATATAATTCTATTATCCAGTTCAAAATAAATACATTAAAATGTCTCTAATGCTTAGGGCATTTCCTAACAAACAGCTGAGTACAACCCCGAGGCGCCGGTGGATGACAACAAAGCCATGGGAGACCCCGCACCAGCCCCACCATTCCAGAACCCCATCCCGAGGTGGATGACAGTGACGATGATGACATTCTCTATTTTGTCAATGATGATGAGTGGATAAAGTTGTATGAACCTGATCCTTAGGTTATTATTACTAGTGATGATGAGGCCAATTCTGGTGTGGAAGATGAGGAAGATCCAGAGGAATTTTCCCTTGATAAGGATGACGATAAGGATAATGATGAGGACATCTTTGATGCAAAATCAGGACTTTCCTCATAGTAGTACCAATTTACTCTAATATAGCAGTTACTTAGACCATGCATATAGGTGTTGTGGGAAGTAGTAGCTTACTCCTATTAAACCTAGCTGTGTATTTTCTTTTGAGTTTTATACTGGGAAGAGTTTACCACTGCTGACAAACTAGAGTTCTGTACTCATGTTTTGTAAATGTTATATGAAAAGTAATACACTATTACCAGATGGCATATGTACGTTTACCAGCACATGATCTATAGTGCGATAGAAGGTACAGGATGACTACTGGCACTATAATGACGTTTGATACGATATGACATGATATGATTCATATTAAATGTCATGATATGTGAGGCATGGTGAAAGAGAAAGATATAATAGTTAAGCAATTAAATTAATTGGTGCGTAATTATGACTTCTAAGCATGAAAGCAAAATACTTATGAAATTTTTCCTTCTGTCATAGGATTCCATAAGTTAACATGGCTCGCCCTCGCTGACAAACAGCCCGAGCATCATGAGATGAGGACTTAATGGCCCAACTCGCAGCTATGAGGGAAATGTTGAAGAAGCAATAACATGACATAAACAAACTAAGAGAACAACTAAAATGGCAGAATCATGCACCAAGGCAGGAAGGGTGCCAGTTCAGGAGGCTCCATCAGCCCTGGAGATTTTACAGGAGGTTCCCTTAGTCTAGGAGGCTCCGCAAGGAGGGGAATTTCTTAAAGCACCACTAGCACCCCCAGCAGCGACTACTCCTAAAGCAACAAACGTTCCTCAGTCGATCTTTAGGGAGGACGAATTATACGAGAGATTCCAGCGCATGAAGGCACCATAATTCAAAGGAACCTCCAATCCTATGGAGGTCGACGATTGGCTAATAGATATCCAAGTAATCTTGGATTTCATGAGATTGATAGACCAAGAGAAAGTAATGTGTGCATCTTTCACACTGTAAAGGAGGCACGTCAATGGTGGAAGAAGGTAGTGATCAGAAGAAACGTCAATGAGATGAATTAGACAGAATTCATTGAGGAGTTTAAGGAGATGTACCTCAATGAAGAAGCCCTAGCAGTGCAACAGGATGAATTCAACAACTTAAGCCAGGGGAATATGACTGTGATGGAAGCGGTCAGGAAGTTTGAACAGTTGGTTCGACTCTGTCCTGACCTAGTGCCTACGAAAGGAAAAGAGTCAGACCAATGTTGAAAATGTTTAGGATAGATATTGCTGTCCAGGTCTATAGTGGTAGCCATGGACTGGCGACTATGGATGAGTGCGTAAGTGGGGCCATCTAAGCCGAGTATTGGCTAAGATAAGATAGGGAGTGAAAGGTTCAAATTTTCCAGGCAAGGAAAGAGGAGAAAGCTTAGGCCAAGCTGGCTTAAAGGAAGCAGAGTCAAGAGTTTCAGCATCGAGGACAAGGCACTGGCACTAGCTAGAATAACAGGCAACCTAGCAATAACCACAAGAGGAAGGGAAATCCAAGCAACTAAGGTTAACAAAAGAATTTTTCACAGAAGAGAAACAATTGAGGAGGAAACGGCAACTAACTTCTGATGTGCCCAAAGTGTGGAAGAAAGCATCCAGAAGAATGCAAGCAGGGGACAAGTGGCTGTTTCATTTGTGGCAAGGAAGGTCACTTCACCAAAAATTGTTTTCCTAACCTACGAACTAACAGAACCAAGCCCGTACAACGAGCAACTAACTTCATGCCGTTCAAGCCAAAATTGAAGGCCCTTCGATATCGCAAGGCAAATTAGAAGCCCTAGACAACTAAAGGAGAATCTACATTTATACAAGAAACGACATTGAAGCTGGAACTTCTGCCATAGTGATAGGTCAGCTTTCTATCGCCAACTTAAAAGCATTAGTGACTAGTTTGACACTGCATAACTTTATGTCAAATTAAGGCCGTCTTGGACATTAACCTGACACTGTATACTTACTATCCATAATTTACTGGTCTATGCTTAACTGACTAGTCTGAGCATTCTGACTCCAATTTTGTCAGTTTCTTGACCAATTTTATTAGGTCAAATTTTACTGCTGTGTTTAGATAACCAGCTTGAGTGTACTGATGACTAGCTCATCAGTTTTGTGTCAAGAAATGATCATCTAGACCGGTTTCTTGATACGGCGTGTCTAATATGCACACTCATATGTACTAAGGTGAACCGATTTCACTGTCGGTTGCCCCTTTTACTGTAAGAATAGTAATTAAACATTTCTGTACCCATTTAATTCATTCAACTGGAAAAATTATACTGGATTCATTCACTTAATTACTCTTTACATGGTAACTAGGTTATATGAACAAGGTGGTCATTACAACCTGCCACCCTTACAAAATTTTTGTCCTTAAAAATTAGAATAATTTCGGGAAGTCTTTTCTCATATCTTCTTCCCATTCCCATGTGGCTTTCTCAATATTATGATTTCACCATAACACTTTTACAAGGGTTATGACTTTATTCTTAAGCACCTTATCTTCTCTGACTAAGATCTACATAGGATTCTCCTCATAGGTCAGATCAGTGTGTACCTCTATGGGTTCTTGGCTCAAAACATGGGAGCTGTCTAGCACGTACTTCTTCAGCATCGAGACGTGAAAGACGTTGTGCACTGAAGCTAACTTGGGAGGAAGCGCTAGTCTATAAGCAACCTTCCCGACTCTCTTGATTATCTCAAAGGGTCCAATGTACCTAGAACTGAGCTTTCCCTTCTTTCCAAAGCACATCACCCCTTTCATGGGTGCCACCTTAAGAAAGACTGAGTCTCCTTCTTCAAACTCGAGGGGTCAACGGTGCTTATCTACATAACTCTTTTGATAACTGTGCACCGTATCTAATCTCTCTCGTATCAACTTCACGTCTACCGTGGTGTTTTTAATGAAGTCCATGCTGGTAAGTTGTTTCTCTCTGGTTTCATGCCAGTGAACCAGAGATCTGCATTTTCTTCCATAGAGTACCTCGTATGGTGCCATCCTGATCAAGGAATGATAGCTATTGTTGTACGAGAATTTGATTAAGGGTAGCTTCTGGTTCCAGTTTCCTTTAAAGTCTAAGGTGCATGCTCTTAACATGTCCTCCAACATTTGTATAGTCCTTTCGAACTGACCATCAATCTGAGGATGGAATGTTGTGTTAAACATTAGCTTGGACCCTAACACGGCCAGAACGCTCTGCCAAAATCTAGAGGTGAATCTAGAGGTGAAGCGTCCATCACGATTTGAGATGATAGACTTTGGCATTCCGTGTAGTCTTACTATCTGTGCTACATAAATTTCTGCTAGTCGTTCCACCGAGTAGCTAACTTTTATTGTTAAAAATCTGGCTGATTTCATCAATCTATCCACGATCACCCAGATTACATCATTGTCGTTGGAAGTCCTCGACAATCCGACTACGTAGTCCATCATAATCTGGTCCCATTTCTACTCGGGTAGCTTAATCTTTTGTAATTCCCCTGCCGGTCGCTGATGTTTCGCCTTAACCTTTTGAAATGTAAGGCATCTGGCGACGAACTCGATGATGTCATTCTTCATTCCAGGCCACCAAAAGCTTTCTTTCAGGTCCTTGTACATCTTATTCGCCCCTAGATGTACGGAATATGGTGTCTCGTGAGCTTTCAAAAGGACTCATTTCTTGAGCTCTTCATCTTTCGGAATACACACTCTACTCTGTAGTAGAGTATGCCATCCTTAGAGACTCTAAACTCTAAACTCTTATCCTCTGTAGCTTCCTTTTTGAGCTTAATCACGGACAAATTGAGGTCTTGACAATCTTGATCTCTTCTAAGAGTGTCGACTAGAAGGTCATGTCAGACAACCTCCCTGTCAAAATCTCAATCTCACTGCTGCATAGCTCCCTTTGTAGCGCTCTCGACAAGGCACTGACTAAGCGATGAAGAATTTTTTTGACTCAGTGCATCGGCCACTTTGTTAGCCTTTCCTAGATGGTATAGGATCTCGTAATCTTAATCCTTTACCAATTCTAGCCATCTTCGTTGCCTCATGTTAAGTTTTTTTTTTTTTTTTTTTGTGTAAAAATATACTTGAGGCTTTGGTAGTCTGTGTAGATTTCGTATTTGGCCCCATACAGGTAGTGCCTCCATATCTTCAGCATAAAAACTACCGTTGCTAGCTCCAGATCATGCGTAGGGTAGTTCTTCTTGTGGTCCTTGAGCTGTCATGAAGCATACATGACTACTCTAACACTCTACATTAACACGACTCCCAACCCGGTTTTAGATGTGTTGCTATAGATCATAAAGTTCCCTTGGCTAGCATCTGGAATTCTCAGTACTGAGGCACTGGTGAGTCTTCGTTTCAGCTCTTGAAAACTCTCCTCACACTTATCGATCCACTCGAACTTCTTTCCCTTCCTGGTGAGTGCTACGAGTGGTGCGGCTAACTTTGAAAAACCCTCGACGAAGCACCAGTAATATCTCACTAAGCCTAGGAAACTGCAGATTTTTGTCATGTTTCTCAGAGCTGGCCATAGGCTAACTGTGTCAATTTTCACCGGGTCAACAGATACTCCCTCCTTAGAGACTACGTGCCATAGGAAATGGACCTTTTCTAGCTAAAACTTGGACTTGGAGAACTTGGCGTACAGCTGATGGTCCCGTAACATGCGCAAGATGGTCCTTAAGTGCTCTTCATGCTCCTCCTTCATCTTAGAGTATATAAGTATGTCATCGATGAACACAATGATAAGCTTATCTAAAAACTCCTTGAACACACGGTTCATTAAGTCCATAAAAGATGCTGGGGCGTTAGTCAGTCCGAACGACATAACAAGGAACTCGTAGTGTTTGTACTGAGTTCAGAAGGCTGTTTTGGGTACATCCTCATCCTTGATTCGCAATTAATGGTACCCTGAGCGTAGATCGATCTTCAAGAACACTGCAGTGTCTCGAAGCTGATCAAACAAGTCATCAATCTGTGGCAACGGGTACTTGTTCTTGATTGTGATTTGGTTCAGCTCTCTATAGTTGATGCACATTCTCAGCGTTCTGTCCTTTTTCTTCACAAACAATACGGGTGCTCCCCAAGGTGAACAGCTCTGTCGAATAAATCCCTTGTCCATCAAGTCCTTCAGTTGGGCTTGGAGCTCCTTTAGCTCTGCAGGGGCCACTTGATATAGGGCCTTGGAAATGGAGGCTGATCCTGGTAGAAGTCCAATCTCGAACAAGATCTCACGCTCTAGTGGGAGTCTTGGAAGATCTTCTAAAAATACCACCATGAATTCCTTGACTATCGGCACGTTCTCAAGTCTATCTCTATTCCTCGAGTCTTATTTACTATGTGTACTAGGAAGCCCATGCATCCATTGGATAGTATCTTGCGAGCCCTCATCGCTAAGATCATTATCTTTGGTTGCTTCAGTAACAAACCCTTGTAGATGAACTTTTCACATCCAATCGGTCCAAAAGTGATCTTTCATCTTTAGCAGTCTATGATAGCATTTAATTTTGCGAGGAAGTCCATTCCCAAGATTACGTCATAATTTATCATATCGATAATCCGATTAATGCTTAGCCCTCTATCGTAGATAATTACTTATACATAACATATACAGAAACTAGACAATAAAACCTCCCTTGAGGGAAGTGCTGTTCTAAACATCTATTTCATCATCTAGGACCTTGAGCAATACTGTATTGCTTTTCATAAAATTTTCACAAAAATATATGTACAAAACTCTAGTCAGGTGGGAGTGACACACACTTCCTGGTACATAACCCAAAAAGGGTATGCTAGGATAGGTCTAGTGGGAGTAAGCTACTGCTTCCCATCATGCCTATATACATAGCCTAAGAAAAGATTCTACTTTAGTTGTCTGGAGCTTCCAGTCTACCTTGTGTGATCGAAAGGCCTTCGATCCTGGCCTGAGTGGCATGGAGTTGGTTACTTATGGTGCAAGCTTGATTTTGTTAATTCTGTAGGTTGGAATAACAATCTCTAGTGTAGTGGCCTTCCTTGCCATAGATGAAATAGCCACTTACTCCCTATCTGCACTCTCTTGGGTGCCTCTTTCCGCATTTCGGGCATGTTGGGTGTTGGTTGTCATTTCGTTTCTGGTCGTTTTTCTTCTGGGGGAAGTTCTTCTATAGGCCTAGGCTGCCCAGGTTTCCCTTCCTCTTGTTGTTGTTATGGGATTGCCTGCTATTCTGGCTAGTCCCTACGTTCTACACTCTGTGTTGTGACTCGGGATTCTGCTTTCCATGAGCTTGCTTAGCTTGTGTCTTTTCCTCCCTTTGGGCTTTGAGAATTTGAGCCTTTCGCTCCTTATCCTGAGCTAACCAGTATTATGCTTAAATAGCCCTGCTGACACATTCTGCCACTATCGCTAGTTCGTGGCTTTCACTGCAGACCTGAACTGTGATGTCTGTTCTGAACATCTTCAGCATTTGTCTGACTCTCTCCTTTTTTGTGGGCACTAGGTCAGGACACAATCGAGCTAACTGTTCGAACTTCCTAACCACCTCCATCACGGTCATGCTTCCTTGGCGTAGGTTGTTGAACTCATCTTGTTGCACCGCTAGTGCCTCATCGTTGAAGTACATCTCCTTGAACTCATCAATGAATTCCGTCCAGCTTATGTCACTGATGTTCTTCCTGATGGCTACTATTTTCCATCATTGATGTGCCACCTTCCTTAGTATAAAGGATGCGCACATCACCTTTGCTTTATCAGTCAATCCCATAAAATCCAAGATCACTTGGATATCTATCAACCAATCATCAGCCTCTATGGGATTGGTAGTCCCTTTGAACTCTAGCGCTTTCATGCGCCTGAATCTCTTATACAAGTTGCCTTCCCTAGGGGTTGGCGGAAGGACATTTGCTGTTGTGGGAGCTGCCATTGTTAGGGCTGCTAGTTGTGGTTTAGGAATTTTATGCCCTCGCGAAACTCCCAAGACTGGCAGAGTTACTCACTCCCTTGAAGTCTTTGAGGTTGGTGGAGTCTCCTGAGCTGGCACCCCTGTTGTCTGTGGTGCCTGGCTCTATTGACCTAGCTACTCCTTAAGTTGGTCTAGGTCGTGCTATTGATTCTCCATGATTGCTCACATAGCCATGAGTTATGCCATTAACTGATCCTCTTGGGATGCTCGGGTTGTTTGTGTACACATTCGAACCATGTTGTCCGTCAAAACCCTCGTCCTCTAGTGGAGTTCTACTGGTGTAACCTCTACTGGTGCAACCATAGTTACACATTATAACTTACATTAACTTACATACTAATACTATAGAATAAAACCTAACTTACTTGAACAGATAAGGCTGGCATGTGGTGATATGAGGTAGGGTGGCAGGATACCGCTCTATACCAACTGTGATAGCTCGAGGCCTTAAGTGCCCCAAACCATCACCTAAAACTTCTCTTACTAGCTTTACTTTAAAACTGAACTTACTTGAGAACTATTCTTACTTACTTAAAGAACAGTTGCTTAACTCATCTGGCTTGAAAACTAATACTCAAACCTAATAAAAACTACTTACCTTAATACTATAAAAATGGGGGATTTTTTAAATAGTACATTTTACTATTTATGTACTTACGTATATTTACAAACATATGAAAGCCTGAATACAATTAGGGTCAACATATGTACATACTTAAAACCATAAGACTGCTCAAAACATGAGATTGATTTTTTAGTATCGTGCGGAAGTTAACACTGGTGGTGGTATCCACAATCTTGACCCCTCACACCCACTTCTACTACCGTCATAGTCCATCAGTGTCTAGCTTGCAGGTCTCTTACCTACATCATGAACACATACTGTGAGCTTTACGCTCAGTAAGTACAACATGTCATCTGCAAAACATGTTTAAAACATGCACCATACTAACAGGCATACTTAAAAACTGTCAAACATGTCACACATTCACACAGAACATGAAAACATATCATGTAGCATACCACAGAAGGCATACCATGGGGACATATCATGTCATGTAACTAAGAAGCATGCTCTAACTGTCTCCAGGGCATATCATGAACAATGCATGAACCGATTATGCTCATTTTATGCTTCATTATTCTTTATCTTTATTTTATATGAAGGAACCTAGTGTCGGTACCAAACTACACATGGATCATCGAAAACGTCTGCAATCATAGTGAGCCTTATGCTCGTGGGCCTTGCACCAAATAGGTGCAAAAATATTGTGGGCCTTGCACCCTATATAAGTTGTGGCTGTTGTGCCCGATATATATTGTGAGTCTTGCGCCCGTTATACCAACACCTTAATTTTATTACCCAATTCTGGAATCTTATCTATTATGCCATAAGCTCTACTAGGCTATCCCCTAATCTTACACGATAGGGATGTAATGACATCTAACTTATACTGGTCAACAATCTACATGATATGAACTTATAAACTCTTCTATCATGCAATGCAACAACCATACATGATTTACATACTTAACATAGAGTAAAAAATAATACTTTAAACTCATTTTTGTTCATGCTATTGGTGGAGTTGTACTTACCTATCAGTGGATAGTTTATACTCTTACCTTTGTCACAATGCAGTTACCTTCCTGTAATCATAACGCATTTTATTAACATTCACTCTTAGGTCACTGTGGTCATTAGTGACCAATAAAAATTCTATCGTTAGGTGGTATCGATCCTTATCGGTACTAACTGCTCTCCTCTTGAGAGTTTGATTTTCTAATCGTTTTTAATTAATTTATTTACCCAATAAATTAATTAATGTCGTTCTTAGGTCACTACTATCGTTAGTGACTATAAATTTTATTATTGTATGATACCGATGCCTATCGGTACCCAACTACTCTACTTTGGGAATTTGGTGTCTAATTTCTAATAGTGCTTGATTAATTTGTCTACTTGACAAATTAATCATCATCTCTCACTATCCCGTTCAAACTCGGTCCTTGATCGATTAACCAACCAATCAATTGAAATGTTTAATTACTATTCCTACAGTGAAAGAGGCAATTGACAGTGAAATCGGTTCACCTTAGTACATGCAAGTGTGCGTATGAGACATGCCGTATCAAGAAACCGATCCAGACGACCATATCTTGACACAAAAACGCTTGTAACGAAATTTCCTTAAAACTTTATGTTTTACAAATTCCCAAAATTGGACCATAACGTGTGCGAAAATGGCCAAAACTGTGGCCTGAAAATTGGGATAGGTTGGTCCCCAGCCTACCCTAAACATCTATTCACACACCATCCACAAAAACTTAAAGCTCAAGCACACAACCACATAAAACATAAATCACATATAAATACAACCCATTGCTCATATAAATACACATAAATCACTTGATCTCAAAACTTAAATGAAACCAAACCTTAAAAGGGGTTTTTCATTTTTTTACCTTTGTGTGCTATGAACCAAGCACAATCCGAACGAAGGGGGTGTGTGACCAAAATCTGTATGGCTCTAAGTGAGGAAGAGGGTCAGTTTTTGAGCTAGAAAAGAACACAAAAATTTCCTCTTATCATCAAGCTAAACAAAACCAACCAAAATCACAAAGAGTGCCCTAGCAACTAACCTTGAAATAGCTTGAGTGAAAGCCTCCAACACAAGCTTAAATGTGGCTAGTTCTTGGTAAGGGTTTTGGTTGAATTTTTAGGTGCTTGGGCTGCAAGGGGGCGTTGGTTTTTGGGTGAAGAAATGAGAGAGGAGTGGCTGGCTTTTGGGAGCTGTTGAGTGAGCAAATGGGAAAAATGAGGCCTAAGACCACTTGCCCTTATTTATAGGCAAAACTAAGCAAGTTTGATTAACTCTAAGAACCTCAATTAACCAATTTAACTAAGCTTAAGGGGGGGAAATTTTCTACTGTTGATAGCCCACAAAAACTGATGGCTAGCTGAAAAAAAAAAACAAGAAGCCAACTTTGCATTGAATGCTTGGTTAAGTCACTTGTCATACTATTCCTTATTTTAATCAAAAGTAGCCATCAAATCCCTTGCTTTAGGGAAAACTTTTCCATGTTTTAAGGGTTGTGTTTGGCTTTATTTGGAGCTACATGTGCATAGTTTTCTAGGAGAAAATTCATCTGTAAAGTTTCCTCTTCGTAGTCCAATTTTCTTCTTTCAGTATTTGACCCTTTTTCGGCAGTGTTCTAGATTTCGACCGAAAATAGATCTCCTTGATCCAATTTCTATTCTAGTCATTCTTGGTTGGGTTGTAATACCTATGAGCCCATTCTATGTCTATTTACTATTCATTTTACGATACTATAGTTGTGTCTATGCTATGTTGACACTGTGCACGTATAACGACACTTTTTCATGCGAAATTTCAAACATAGTCTATCTTGACTAATTTCGACGTGCTGATTTTAAATTTATCATCAGTTTTTGGGATCTGTGTGATCCTGCCTCAAAAAACGTGATTTGTGCTCAATTGACTAATTTGAGCATACTGAGTCTAAATATATCAGTTTCGGGTTGAGAAAAGGTCGTCTTGAACCCTTTTCCGATACTGCATATCTCTCGAACAAAATTTCGTGTTCTGTGCTCAATCGACTAAGGTGAGCATACTGACTATTAATATATCAGTTTTATGTCATATTAAGGCCGTATTGGCCATTAACTTAACACTGTGTACTTACTATTCATAATTTAATATTCTATGCTTAACTGACTAATCTGAGCATTTTGACTTTGATTTTGTCAGTTTCTTGATGAAAAGAGGTCATCTGGACCATTTTTCTCGGTACAGTATATCTATCAGGTCAGATTTTACTACTGTGCTCAGATAACCAGCCTGAGCGTACTGATGACTAGCTCATCAGTTTTGTGTCAAGAAATGGTCGTCTGGACTGGTTTGTTGATACGGCGCGCCTCATACACACACTTGCATGTACTAATCTGACAACTGGGAAATTTTATCATTCTCATAAAATCAGTACATGAAATGTACACAATGAATTTCATGTTTAAAATGTGAATTGTGGTGATTTTTATGTGTATATGTGTGTGTAACATACAGTATCAAGAAATTGGTCAAGATGGCCTTTCCTTGAAATAAAACTGATATAGTTAGAATCAGTATGCTCAATTTAGTTAATTGAGCACAAAATATAAATTTTGATCGGGAAACATGCAATATTGGAAAACTGGTCTAGATGACCTTGAATGAAGATAAAACTGATAAATTTGGGTTCAGCACACCCAAATTAGTCAGTGTAACCTATCAGCATGCTTAAATTAGTCAATTGAGCACAAAGGTAATTTTTGACCGGAAATTCACAGTACTGGAAACTGGTCAAGGTGACCTCGGATGAAAATAAAACTGATATATTTGGGTTCAGCACACCCAAATTAGTCAGGATAGGCCATGTTGAAATTTTGGGCGAAAAAGTATATAAAGGGCGAAAAATCAGAAATTCGAAAAAGGCCCTCATAATTTTCACATTCCCTCACTTTCCTCCCCCTACACAAAAATGAACAGTAACCAACTATCGAAAACCGTTTTCTACACCACCGATCTCGTTGGAAAGCTCTCACCAAGTTGAGTCCAACGGTGGGTCGAGTCGACGGAACCAACACCGAAGGAAGCCGCACGCGCCGCCCGAAGCCACTGGAAAATTCAAACTGTTGAATCTCCACCGTCCGACGTCCAATTGAGCTGATTATGGTCCCAAAAGTTTTGTGGTGAATAGTAGAACAAAACCCATGCCTTGTTTCACCTTAACAGTCGCCGGATTGCGCTGCCCAACACTTCGTCGTTGCAACCGTCTCACTGCCGTGGAAGTCACCGTTACCAGTAGAGGTGAGTGACATCGCCTAGCCCAACCTACTTAGAGTGGCACGAGGGGCAGAAGCCCCAAGCCAATTGCACGAAACCACCATGGCACGGCGGATATCGGTGCTGGCCGCTGCTGTCTGTCGAGGGGGCGGTGATTCCCGGTGATAGGAGTTTTCAATTGGTGAAATTGACACCACCAATGAGTTCCTCACGTTGAGATCTACGAGATGGCGGTTGCCTTTCTCCATGTCGCAGCCGGTCAACATCGGTCAACAGCGAGTCAATGCCGGTCAACGTCAGTCAACGGCGACTGGTGACCAAAAATTGAAGAATGGCCTGTTGGCCTATTTTTAACGTTCTGGACACATCCGTGGTGTCAGAATTGCAAGATGGAATTTCAAAAGCAAAGAAGGAGAATTAAAGTTTATGCACGCGAGACCGAATGGTTCGTTCAATCGCCGATAGGACGATTTCGGTAGTAATTTCAGTCCTTCATTCCTTAAATTATTGTTAGGAAATGCCCTAAGTATTAGAGACATTTTGATGCACTTATTTTGAACTAGATAATAAAATTATATATAGAGGTTGTTCATTATATCACTATCTGTCCTCGTTTTATTTACATGTTAAAGTAAATGTAAGCAAATATGGCTCCCTGACTGCTTGTGTTAAACTGTTAGAACGTTGCACGCAATGGACTTTTGTATGCAAGAAGACAATATTCTAAAGTTAGCAGTCTAAACTATGGTCTGTAGTCTATGGGGTTAGACCGAGCATCTAACTCATGTTAAGACTATTATGTTGTCTAAAGCCTTAGAGGGGATGGTTTGTCTTTACTGTCTGGAGCATAGACTCCCAAGTAGAGACATAGATATGTTGTTTGGTGGTGACATATTAGACCAGGACTAAAGCGTGATTGATCTACGAAGTCCACTTTGAGTGGATCGATCTGCTTTTGACATTCATTATGCAGTAACCTTAATCCTGAGTAAAAGGACAGCTTCATGTATATGACTTGTATACTTTGATGTTCCAATGGCTAAAGCATCTCAGAGGTAGTAAGCTTATAGACCGATTCGTTCCACAATGAAGGGTTCGTTTACAGATATCGGAATCATAGCTCTAATGCGGAGTTAAGGGTATCCTCTTAAAGGCATTATACTGAATGTGAAAATTGACAAGGCCTTGGGTCGTCTGCTAGGTGGATGACTTCTTATTCACATATGGTGAATAATCATTTTCTTAATTCGGTAGTATAATGAAACTTTAAGATAGCCTGATCAGTAGGATTAAATAGACTTTGGCCTAAAGCTGATCATGGATATCATATGAGGGTTTTGCATACATGACAAGGTCATTGGACGATAGCTTATCATAGGCTTACGTAATACGGTATATAATTGGGAGTTCAGTTTCAGGTTTACAGTGGTGTGACTCTGAAATTAGTGATCAGATGATTGAGTTTTTCGGTAAAGAATGATGATCATATGGATTTGTGGGAACCCGATTATATATATCCAATCAGTCCCTCTACTAGCTCCACATAATTCCTTAACGTTTGGCAAAATTGATCTGTGTATGCTATTGACTAGTTTATTATGCATGGATGGTGTTGACATAGGATTAGGATGGTGGACAAGATTCTCTCCGGTTGGATTCAGATTTTGTTTTGGATAATAGAGTACACAATTATTCGAACTCCAAATAAAGTTGCCATGATTTTATTTGAGATTGATTGGAGTTGTAGAAAATTATCCATGAGAACAAGAATTTGAAATACAATTGTTTTGTGGATTTTGAAATTTTAAATTTGAAATTTGAAATTTGAAATTTGAATTTGAAATCTGCAAACAAACCCTTCATCGTATACAAGTCATGCACCCAATGAACCGGTCTATAAGCTTACTACCTCTAAGACGCTTTAGCCATTGGAACATCAAAGTACACAAGTCATATATATGAAGTATTTCATTTACTCAGGATTAAGGTTATTGCACAATGAACGTCAAAAGCAGATTGATCCACTCATAGCGGACTACGTAGATCAATCACGCTTTAGTCCCGGTCTAACATGTCACCACCAAGCAACATATCTATATCTCTACTTGGGAGTCCAGCTCCAGACAGTCAAGACAAACCGTCCCCTCTAAGGTTTTAGACAACATAATAGTCTTAACATGAGTTAGATGCTTGGTCTAACCCCATAGACTACAGACCATAGTTTAGACCGCTAACTTTAGAACATTGTCTTCTCACATACAAAAGTCCATTGCATGCAACGTTCTAACAGTTTAACACAAGCAGTCGGGGAGCCATATTTGCTTACATTTACTTTAACATGTAAATAAGATGAGGACAGATAGCAATATAATGAATAACCTCTATATATAATTTTATTATCCAGTTCAAAATAAATACATCAAATGTCTCTAATGCTTAGGGCATTTCCTAACACAATCCCAGTTGAATTTGGATTCTCTCCTCCCAGATAATGGCTGAATTTTTGGAGTAAATCTCCTAGGAGATTTTCAGTTATTTTGGATAAGGATGAGATAAGATTCAAGCTTGAAAATCCTAGTGGAATTTTGATTCTCTCTTATCCAAAAGTGGCTGAATTTTTGTGGGGATTTTCTCCTTTGAATTTTCGGATTTTTTGGTTGAAAAAGGGAGATAAAATTCTAGTTAAAATCTTGTTTAGATTTGGATTGGATTTATCATAAAGTGGCCGAATTTATTGTTGGGATTTTCCCCCTGGAAAATTCAGATTTTGTGCTTGTGGATAAGGGAGGATATCTTCTCCTAATCCAATTCGAATTCAGAGAATCACCTCATGTAGGTCTATAAATAGAGGTCCTGCCACTCCAGTTCTCTCAGACCATAGACTCTTAGGTGAGCAGGCTTATTGTTGCACAACTCACTGTGACAATAAGTTCTTTAGAGATCTGGGTGGTCAGAGGAAGACTAGCAGTGCTAGCATACTGATCGAGGTTCAGAGTGCCCACACACTCAGCCATTCGGGAATTGGAGAATAGTAGAGAAGGCTAGTTGGTTGAAGCCCTCCGGTCATTCTCCTCCTGCAAGATTGGCATCCTTGAGGTATGAGTTTTAATTGTTGTTGGTTTATTGCATATGGCATCATGAGATATTTAACGATCTAAAAATTTTTATTGTTCCACTGTACCACTTTGATACGTTTTTATCGATTTATTTTCCTACAATTGGTATCAAAGCCATCTCATGACTATGCCATGTACATAAATTAGACAATTACTTAGTCTTTTTATTTATGTATGGATTTGATATTTAGAGAGTGGCATTTTAGGATTCCTTTATGTTGTTATCATGTATTATGTATAAAGTTTGTGGTTATTTTAATTTTTGAATTATTATAAGCATGCTTGTTTATGCCAGTTATGGTTCCTTAGAATTTAGAAAAACTGTATCTAGAATTTTTTTATGTAACCATGAGAGCAGTTTATTAACACTGTAATTTTCCCATGGATTTTAATTTTGTCTCATAGAATTATTATGGTTAGAATTTTTGTACACCGGAAACGGTTTAGGAAATTTTTATGTAATTATTATTGGAGGAGATTGAAGATTAAAGACCGTAATTTATTTTTCCTAAAAGTTAAATTTAATTTAAAGGTTGAAATTTTGATTGTGTGGAAAATTTCAATTTAATTGGGATTCAAAATTAATTTTGGAGATCCTAATAAGTAAATTAGAATATGACACGAAAATCGAGACACGACCCCTCGGGATAGGTCGTCGGGCCTTGGTAGGGCTGTAGCCCTTGCCCTCGGGCAGGATGGGGCTACGGCAGCCCCTGTGCAGGCCATAACCACCCACAGCCGCAGGCTTGGCCTGCAGCCAAGGGTGGTCATGGCCTCCCTAAGGCTGGCCGCAGCCTGGGCGTGTAGCCTGCTAGCTATTGCACCCAGCCTGGGCGTGCAGCCTGGCGCTGCAGGCTTGGCCTACAACCCGATAGGGCTGCACATGGGCGGCCGTGGGCTGCCAACCCCCCCATGGGGCTAGGGGCTACCCACGACGGCTGCCGCCTCCGGGGGCGGTGGTGCGACGGTTCTAAAATCGAAAACTTTTAATTTTTTAAATTTGAGATTTAATTTTAAATCATGTTTAAAAATATGTAATTTAAATTTTAAAATTTTTGAAATTACATATTATTACACATGATGTTTAAAATTGTTTAAAATTTGAATTTGAAATTTTAATTTGAAATTCGAATTTGGAATTTGAATTTGAAATTTAAATTTTTGGAGATTTAAATTTTAAATGATTCTTGGGAGGAGAAATAAATGGAGAGGCTACATAAAGATGGATACAAGAAGACGAAACAAAATTCAAGACCCAAAGAATGCTTTGGATGGAATTTTGTAATCTTTATTTTCTTTGTTCTAGGATGGAACCATGGCTTGGTTATTCTGTCAATTATTTTTTCTCTGATATGTCATGTATGTATAAATATGTTGATGGATGTTTTGTATGCATATTTGATAACATGTCATATAGGATAGGTGAGTGTCGCTCATACTATATTGATCATATATATTTGTCAAAACTTGCATGTTTTTCAAAATATTGAGTGGGAGAGGGTTTCAAACAAAACCCATGGCCTCTATTGTTGATCCATATGTGAAAGCATGGTAACGCCTCGCGTCAGTTTTGCCCTGACCACACCCCTCGATAGGTGTTTACCGCCACCGGTATACTAGATTGGATCTCCTATGTGGAAAACATGTTCGGGTACGATCCTATTCATGACCACCCCTCAGTGGCTTGGTAAGACGTGGATCCGGCTACGTAAACAATGGTTATACACTCAAGACTTGTTTAGTTATTAACCTTCCCTAGAAGCTTTGTTAACTAAACTGGTGGCCAAATAAGCGATTATTAATATATGTCTTACCCTTGGAGGATTTATGGCAACATATTAATTGGACGGGGTCCATGTTCCGGCTATTTGTTTCATGACCACCCCTCGGTGGCTTGGGGTAATAGGTGCTGAGAATTACCGTTGCAATGCTACATGTTTTTCAAGTTTCATATAGGAACATACTTGTATGTTTTATTTGCTAAATTATCTATATATTTGCTTAGGCTTTGTAATGATGTCTAGTATAATTTTATTTCAGTTCAAAATGTCACCAACACCCCTCAGTTCAATACTTACTGAGAATAAACTGAATGGCAATAATTATAAGGATTGGAAAAGAAATCTGTTAATAGTTCTTAGCTATGAGAGACACAAGTTCGTACTGGACGAACCATGCCCACCAAGGCCAAAACCTGACACACCACTTGAGGAGGTCCCGGTTGCCTATACTCGTTGGAGAGAATCCAATGATATAGCTCGATGCTACATGCTTGCCAACATGACGACTGCTTTACAAAAGTAGCATGAGACTTATTAGGTTGCTAGGGAGATCATGGACAATCTGGAGGACATGTTCGAAGGTCAAGAAAAATTGGCTCGACAGTCTGCTATCACCAGCATTATGAACTCTAAGCAAAAGGCAGGTACTCTAGTGAAATACCATATGATCACCCTAATGGGATTCTTCACTGAGGCTACCGAGAACGGTGCTGAGTTGGACTACAACACCCAGATCGAGATGGTGTTCAAAACTCTGTCTAAAGATTTTGTGGGGTTTAAGGCCGCATACAATCTGGCGACAAGGGAGTTAGGACTAACCGAGCTCATGAAGCAACTCCGAGCTTATGAGCAGATGATTAGGGATGGGGATGCGGTCCAACCCAAAGGTGAGGCCAATTTGACGGAATCTTCCAAACCCTCTCGGAAGAGGAAGAGGCCAAACCAAAAGCAAGCGGCTTCCAGTTCTTCTAATCCTCTTGTCTCGGATGGGAAGAAGAATAAGAAGAACACGAAGCCCAAGGACCCTAAAAATCCAAATGCTTTTGTTGTGAGAAGGTAGGTCACTTTAAGAAGGCTTGCCGGGAAATCCTAGCCGTCAAGGGCAAGGAAGGTAAGGAACTTCACTACTTAGAAGCGTGTTTGGTGGAAGAATTGAAAGACACTTGGGTCATTGATTCGGGCGCCACTAATCATGTTTGTATTTCTATGCAGGGGTTCGTGAAAACGAGAAGTCTACATGATAGGAGCCTCTGGTTGCGGACTGGAGATGGTAGCTTGGTGGTGGCTACGGCCATGGGAGATGTTTAACTTTACTTTGATCATTTAGGTTTATTTTATTGAAAGACTGTTTTTATGTTCGTAATTTTAGGAGGAACCTTATATCGGTAGCTTGTTTGATAAAGGATTCTTATTCAGTTTCTTTTAGTAAAAGAGTTGATATTCATAGAAATAAGTCTTTTATCTGTTCTGGATGGATGGATGGATGGAAACCTATATTTGATCAAACCAAAGATGTACTCACTGCTTGACACCGAATTAATAGATAACTCTAAAAGGTTGAAAGTTTCTCACTCTAACAAGGCGTATCTTTGGCATTTAAGACTTGGTCATATTAATTTAGATAGGATTCAAAGATTGGTGAAAGATGGTCCTCTAGAATCTCTGGAGGAGGTATGTCTTCCTCAATGTGAGTCTTGTCTAGAGGATAAAATGACTAAGAAGTCTTTTGGAGATAAGGGTACAAGGGCTCAGGAGCTCTTAGAAATTGTGCACACTGACGTATGTGGCCCCATGAATGTCACAGCATGAGGAGGGTTCGAGTATTATGTCTCCTTTATAGATGATTACTCGAGGTATGGATATGTGTATCTGATGCACCGTAAGCGTGAAACCTTTGACAAGTTTAAAGAGTATCGTGCGGAAGGGGAAAAGCAATTGGATAAATCTGTAAAGACACTTCGATCTGATCAAGGTGGCAAATACCTCTCCGATGAATTTCTAGGACATCTTGTAGAGAATGGGATATTATCCCAATTGACTGCACCTGGTACTCCACAACAGAATGGTGTAGCCGAAAGGAGAAACAGGACCTTGTTGGATATGGTACGATCCATGATGAGTTATTCAACGCTGCCATTATCATTTTGGGGATATGCTTTACAAACGGTGTACTATATTCTGAACCAGGTTCTAAGCAAATCAATTCCCAAAACTCCGTATGAATTGTGGTGTGGCAGGAAGCCCTCCCTTAGACATATGAGAATATGGGGCTGCCCGGCGCACATACTGGATGGGGATGCGAAAAAGTTGAAACCAAGATCAGAATTGTGCATGTTTGTAGGGTATCCAAAGTGAACTAAAGGAGGTCAGTTCTATAACTTGAAGGAACAAAAAGTCATTGTCTCAACCCATGCGACATTCTTGGAAGAAAGTCACATGAATGACTTTAAGCCTCGAAGCAAAGTAATGCTAGAGGAGTTATCGGGTGAAAGAACTTCTACACAGATTTCGATCTTGGATGCAAGTCCGCATTCTAGTGAAAGACCTGCAGATGATCAATAATTTAGGGTGCCTTATCGTAGTGGGAGGGTTTCAATGAAACCTAATTTCTTCATGTATGATGCTGAGGTATACCAGGTTGAGGCTCATGAGCATGAGGATGATCCGGTCACCTATGATGAAGCTATAAATGATGTTGATTCTAAATCTTGGAAACAGGCTATGAACAATGAGATGGATTTTATGAAATCCAACTCTGTTTGGGAACTTGTAGATTTGCCGGATGGGATAAAACCCATTTGATGCAAATGGGTCCATAAAAGAAAGAAGGATGCAGATGTAGGAAAATAAATCGGTAAAAACGATTGTGTTTCATATTCTTGTTCTCATGGATAATTTTCTACAACTCCAATCCAATCTCAAATAAAATCATGGCAACTTTATTTGGAGTTCAAATAATTGTGTACTCTATTATCCAAAACAAAATTGGAATCCAACCGGAGAGAATCTTGTCTACCATCCTAATCCTGTGTTATCACCATCCATGCATAATAAACTAGCCAATAGCATACACAAATCAATTTGCCAAACGTTAAGGAATTATGTGGAGCTAGTAGAGGGACTGATTGGACATATATAATCCGACTCCCGTGATTCCATATGATCATCATTCTTTACCGAACAACTCAATCATAAGATCACTAGTTTCAGAGTCACACCACTATAAACCTGAAACTGAACTCCCAATTATATACCGTATTACGTAAGCCTGTGACGAGCTACTATCCAATGACCTTGTCATATATGCAAAACCCTCATATGATATCCATGATCAGCCTTAGGTCAAAGTCCGTTTAATCCTACTGATCAGGCTATCTTAAAGTTCCATTATACTCCCGAATTAAGAAAATGATTATTCACCATATGTGAATAAGAAGTCATCCGCCCAGCAGACGACCCAAGGCCTTGTCCATTTTCACATTCAGTATAATGCCTTTAAGAGGATACCTTTAACTCCTCAGAGCTATGATTCTGATATCTGCAAACAAACCCTTCATCGTATACAAGTCATGAACCCAACTAACCGGTCTATAAGCTTACTACCTCTGAGACGCTTTAGCCATTGGAACATCAAAGTACACAAGTCATATACATGAAGTAGTTCATTTACTCAGGATTAAGGTTATTGCACAATGAACGTCAAAAGCAGATTGATCCACTCATAGCGGACTACGTAGATCAATCACACTTTAGTCCCGGTCTAATATGTCACCACCGAGCAACATATCCATGTCTCTACTTGGGAGTCCAGCTCCAGATAGTCAAGACAAGCCGTCCCCTCTAAGGCTTTAGACAACATAATAGTCTTAACATGAATTAGATGCTCGGTCTAACCCCATAGACTACAGACCATAGTTTAGACTGCTAACTTTAGAACATTGTCTTCTCGCATACAAAAGTCCATTGCATGCAATGTTCTAACAGTTTTAACACAAGCAGTCAGTGAGCCATATTTGCTTACATTTACTTTAACATGTAAATAAGACGAGGACCGATAGCAATGTAATGAATAACCTCTATGTATAATTTTATTATCCAGTTCAAAATGAGGACATCAAAATGTCTCTAATACTTAGGGCATTTCCTAACAGCAGAAGGGAGAGTGAAAACTTTCAAAGCTAGACTGGTTACAAAGGGGTACACACAAAAGGCTGGAATCGATTACGATGAAACCTTTTCGCCTGTTGCTATGCTGAAGTCTATTCGTATTCTTCTGTCCGTTGCTATGGCTCTCGATTACGAGATCTAGCAAATAGATGTCAAGACAGCATTCTTGAATGGCCATCTTGAAAAGTGTATCTATATGATACAGCTCGAAGGGTTCGTAGCGAAAGGCCAAGAAAGGAAAGTCTGCAAGTTGCTTAGATCCATTTATGGATTAAAGCAAGCATCATGCTCATAGAACCAGAGATTTGATCAAGCGATCAAGACTTTCGGTTTTGAGCAGAACGTTAATGAACCCTGTGTTTATAAACGTATTAAGGATGGAAAAGTGGTCTTTCTGATACTCTATGTCGATGATATACTACTCATTGGGAATGATGTAGGAAACTTATCATCGGTCAAGCTTTGGTTACACCAACAGTTTGACATGAAGGACTTGGGAGAAGTTAATTATGTTCTAGGCATTCGTCTCTCCAGAGATCAAAAGAACAAAATGATAGCGTTATCCTAAGCTTCATACATAGATAAAATAATTGACAAATATGCAACGCAAGAGGCAAAGAAAGGTACACAACCTTCTATTGCTGGTCTAACTCTTTCATTGGATGACTGTCCCAAGACGTTGGAAGAAAGAGAGCATATGAGCAAGGTCCCTTATGCATCCGCTGTGGGTAGCCTTATGTATGCTATGCTTTGCACTCGCCCGGACATATGTTTTGCAGTAGGTATGGTGAGTCGATATCAAGCGAATCCTTGAACCAAGCACTGGCAAGCAGTAAAGCATATACTCAAGTATCTTAAGAGAAAGAGGGATTATATGCTGGTGTATTCTGGAGGGGACCTAACACCCATAGGATACACAGACTCAGACTTCCAGACTTGTAAGGATTCAAGGAAATCGACATCTAGATCAGTGTTTTTGCTCGGAGGAGGCGCCATTGTGTGGAGGAGCATGAAGCAGGGCTGCACAGCTGACTCTACTATGGAGGCTGAGTATGTGGCTGCGGCTGAGGCATCTAAAGAAGCGGTTTGGCTCCGCAAGTTCTTTAGAGACCTTGAGGTCAATCCGGGTCTTGACAAGCCTATCACACTTTACTGTGATAACACTGGGGTTATTGCCAACACAAGGGAATCTCGACACCATAAGGGGACCAAGCACATAGATCAGAGATATCATATTATTAGAGGGCACATAGAGACAGGACAAGTAGATGTATGTAAGATCGCGTCCGAGGACAACATTACCGATCCCTTTACTAAGACTTTGGTGGCTAGAAGCTTTGAGAGGCACGTAGAGGCGATAGGGATCCGTAACATGACACATCTGCTGACTTAGGGTAAGTGGGAGATTGTTAGGAAATGCCCTAAGTATTAGAGATATTTTGATGTATTTATTTTGAACTGGATAATAAAATTATCTATAGAGGTTATTCATTACATTGATATCTGTCCTCGTTTTATTTACATGTTAAAGTAAATGTAAGCAAATACGGCTCCCTGACTACTTGTGTTAAACTGTTAGAACGTTGCATACAATGGACTTTTGTATGCGAGAAGACAATGTTCTAAAATTAGCAGTCTAAACTATGGTCGGTAGTCTATGGGGTTAGACCGAGCATCTAGCTCATGTTAAGACTATTATGTTGTCTAAAGCCTTAAAGGGGACGGTTTGTCTTTACTGTCTGGAGCATAGACTCCCAAGTAGAGACATAGATATGTTGCTTGGTGGTGACATATTAGATTGGGACTAAAGCGTGATTGATCTACGAAGTCCGCTTTAAGTGGATCGATCTGCTTTTGACGTTCATTATGTAGTAACCTTAATCCTGAGTAAAAGGATAGCTTCATGTTTATGACTTGTGTACTTTGATGTTCTAATGGCTAAAGCATCTCAGAGGTAGTAAGCTTATAGACCGGTTCATTGGGTGCATGACTTGTTTATGATGAAGGGTTCGTTTACAGATATCAGAATCATAGCTCTAATGAGGAGTTAAGGGTATCCTCTTAAAGGCATTATACTGAATGTGAAAATAGACAAGGCCTTGGGTCGTCTACTGGGCGGATGACTTCTTATTCAGATATGGTGAATAATTATTTTCTTAATTTGGTAGTATAATGAAACTTTAAGATATCCTGATCAGTAGGATTAAATGGACTTTGGCCTAAGGCTGATCATGGATATCATGTGAGGGTTCTACATACATGACAAGGTCATTGGAGGATAGCTTATCACAAGCTTACGTAATACAGTATATAATTGGGAGTTCAGTTTCAGGTTTATAGTGGTGTGACTCTGAAATTAGTGATCATATGATTGAGTTGTTCGGTAAAGAATGATGATCATATGGATTTGCGGGAGCCCAATTATATATGTCCAATCAGTCCCTCTACTAGCTCCACATAATTCCTTAACGTTTGGCAAAATTGATCTGTGTATGCTATTGGCTAGTTTATTATGCATGGATGGTGTTGACATAGGATTAGAATGGTGGACAAGATTCTCTCCGGTTGGATTCAGATTTTGTTTTGGATAATAGAGTACACAATTATTCGAACTCCAAATAAAGTTGCCATGATTTTATTTGAGATTGGATTGGAGTTGCAGAAAATTATCCATGAGAACAAGAATTTGAAATACAACTGTTTTGTGGATTTTGAAATTTGAAATTTGAAATTTGAAATTTGAATTTGAAATTCGAATTTTAAATTCGAATTTCAAATTCGAATTTTAAATTCGAATTTGAAATTTAAATTTGAAATTTGAAATTTGAAATTTGAAATTTGAATTTGAAATTTGAAATTGAAATTTGAAATTCAAATTTTGAATTACAGTCCAAGTGAGATTCGAATTTTTTATGGTAAATCCACAAGGAATGAAATTTGAATTTGAGTTGGATGTGGAGAGGAAAATCTTGCTAGAATCCTACTTGAATTTTGAATCCAAATCCTAACCAAATATGGATGAAAATTTTGAGGATTATCCTCAATGATTTTTCAGATTTTTGTGGATAAGGTTCAAGGAAAAATCCAAGTTTCAATCCCAGTTGAATTTGGATTCTGTCCTCCTAGATAATGGCCAAATTTTTGGAGTAAATCTCCTAGGACATTTTTGGTTATTTTGGATAAGGATGAGATAAGATTCAAGCTTGAAAATTCTAGTGGAATTTTGATTCTCCCTTATCCAAAAGTGGTCGAATTTTTGTGAGGATTTTCTCCTTTGAATTTTCAGATTTTTTGGTTGAAAAAATGAGATAAAATTCTAGTTAAAATCTTGTTTAGATTTGGATTGGATTTATCCTAAAGTGGCCGAATTTATTGTTGGGATTTTCCCCTTGGAAAATTCGGATTTTGTGCTTGTGGATAAGGGAGAATATCTTCTCCTAATCCGATTCGAATTCAAAGAATCACCCCATGCAGGCCTATAAATAGAGGTCCTGCCACTCCAGTTCTCTCAAACCACAGACTCTCAGGTGAGCAGGCTTATTGTTGCACAACTCACCGTGACAATAAGTTCTTTAGAGATCTGGGTGGTCGGAAGAAGACTAGCAGTGCTAGCATATCGATCGAGGTTCAGAGTGCCCACACACTCAGCCATTCGGGAATTGGAGAATAGTAGAGAAGGCTAGTTGGTTGAAGCCCTCGGGTCCTTCTCCTCCTGCAAGATTGGCATCCTGAGGTATGAGTTTTAATTGTTATTGATTTATTATATATGGCATCATGAGATATTTAACGATCTAAAAATTTTTATCGTTCCGCTACGCCACTCTGATACGTTTTTACCGATTTATTTTCCTGCAATTATGTTTTGGAATGATTATGTATTAATTATGTACTTTTACATGTGAAATTGTAAGAAAAATGGACTGTGTATGAAAAATAGTCAAATAAGAAAATGTGTAAAATGTAAAGATTTTTACGTAAAAGTTAAGTTTTACGTAAAAATATAGGCCTCTGGTATAGTACGTGGCAGATTAGAACTAGGTTAAATGGTTTCGAGGCGTTTTCTAAATTCCGAGAACCCAAAAATTAAGAGGAAATACTGCTGAAATTTTGAAAACGGCACAAAAGGGTATTTTAGGAACCAAATGGTAAAATGTGGTCGGGATGGAAATCTGAGCTTTCTTGATAACTTAGGCCTGAAAAAGAGGATTAACGACCTAAGGTCGGAATAGTGCTACCTGAGGGTCGGTGAATAGTAATCTGAGCATTTCGGCAATTAATGTTGACAAAGCTCGAAAAAGGCTTAAGAAAAATGAGTTTATGATTTTTGGGTTTAGAAAATCCAGTTTAAGCATAAAAATAAAAATGATATGACCTAAAGACCCGTCAGGGGTAAAACAGTTATTTTGACCAAAAATTTCAAGAATGATAAAAAAGGGCTCTAATGGACTGAGAATGACTTAATTACGATTCTAAGGGCCAAAACTAAGTTGTAAATCAAAGAAAAGAAAGGTTATGATGAAAAATTACATTAGAAGCAAAATGGTAATTTTGCCAAAAGTTAGCAGAAAAGTGTAAAATGGGATATTAGACCCCTAAGTTTATGATCGAGAAATGAAATGTAAAATTTTTATTTTTTATTAAGTTTTATGTATGAAATAAGTATAGAAAATAACCATGATTATTTTGGTTATAGGGATCTGATACAGACATGATGAAGAGACGTCTGCGGACCAAGGAAGCAAGAAAGGACATGCTAGCAAAGTATTTGTAAGTTCAAGCATTTAATTGACTGTAACATGAATGGACTGGTCATGTTATGTGTTCTATGTAGTAAGTTCGAACATTTAATTGACTGCAATATGAATAGACTATTATGTCTAAGTATGATATGTGGTAAGTTCAAGCATTTATTTGTCTACAACATGAACTGACATGTTAGGTCTATGTTTATGTGTTATATGAAAAGTTAGATATGTGAGTGCTATACGCACTAAAGTGTGACTGACATAACGCACACTATGAAAATTACGTTAAGAAAGAAATAATTTATGAAATGCTTATGAAACACACTAAAGTGTATTATATGAAATGCTTGTGTAAGGTGTTCCAGACCAAGGAGGCAATGATAATGCCACCTGGTCGGAATCATATGAAAGATAGTAAGGAAAGATAAGAGATGAATGAAAGAAAGAAATGAAAAGAACAAAAGAAAGAGACAATGGATGAAATGCAAATGAAAGAAATGATATGAGTGAAAAAAAGAAAGAACGGAAGGAAAGAGAAAGAATGAATGAATGAATGAATGAACGAACGAAAAGATAAAGTAAAGAAAGAAAAAGATAAGTAAGATAATAAGACTGAAAAGTTAAGGTTGGCATACTGGCCTCCACAAGGGAGGTTTTCAGGTCTATAGCCTCCACATAGAATGTGGTGCTACCCAAAAGGGTGGTAGTTGGCTGACCCTACCCCAAAAGGCATGGTAGTTACAATCCATCCATAAAACATGGTGGATTAAGATGACCATGAGGTTGATTGGTGGGTAGCTCCCCTATTCCCCCATTGGTCTATGCGCACTACGTATGTCCAACCATGGGCCCATAAGAGAAAGTGAAAGAAAGAAAATAAAAGAAAAGACAAGTAAAGATTAGTGAAAGAAAAGAAAATAAAGCAAAGAAAAGTTAAGAAAAGAAAAGAACAGAATGATATGATATGAAAGAAAGAGTGAACAATAAAAATGAAAGTTAAGCGAGAAGAGAAAAGAAAAGAATGACATGAAAAAAAGAAAGAACAAAAGAATAATGAAAATGAATGAATGAAAAGTAGACAAGTATAATGAGACTAACATGTATGTATATGTTATGATATGCATAAATTGATATGCATAAGTCAGCCTTACGAATCTTAAGTATATTTGTGATGTTTAAGCATACATTAAGTATGCTATGTTTAACTTGATATGTGTATACAATGTTTTGTATGATGTTAAGTAATTAAGTATGTTATGCTTAAGATGCTAAGCATACATTATGTATGCTATGTTTAAATTATGTTATGTTAAAAAGTATGGAAGTTTGTTCTCAATGTTAGAATATGTTAAGTATGAAGTCAAAAGTAATGTATGATATATGTTATGTTAATATTCTGATGCCACAATTGGTATTAGATATGCTTTGTCCAAAAAGGTATGAGTTATTATTTTTGTCATGAATGTATATTTGAACTTACTGAGCCTGTCGCTCACAAGTTTGTTTATGTTGCAGGTAAGCATCCTGCACGATAATAAGACAAGCGATAGATGATGAATGAGATCTACATGTGCCAAGGGACTGGGTGAGGGTTATGGTACTGCTATGAGTCTTCCGTTGAGCTGTTTAATGAGAGTATTGAAACGAAATATTTATGAAGTAATAAAGTTTAAATTATGTAAAATGTTTACTTTAGTAAATGTTTTATGATGCCACAATTTTTAAGTTTAAGAAGTTAAGAAAAAAAAAATATTTCTAGTTTCTCATTAAAATGGAACGTTAAAATGAATATGTTCAAAAATTATGTTAAAACTAAGATACCAGCTGTCACAAGTGGTATCAAAATAAGTTAAAAGTAAGTTGTCGACGACCTAATGAGGTGACAGTCTATCATAGTAGACTCTAAGGCTCGACTATGCTAGTACTGGTAGCTTCCATGAAGGGCGGCCCGTCACAACTAAGGTGAACCGATTTCACTATCGATTGTCCCTTTCATTGCAAGAATAGTAATTAAATGTTAATGTACCCATTTAATTCATTTAACTAGAAAAATTATACTGGATTCAAAAATTTAATTACTCTTTACATAGTAACTAGTTTGTATGAACAGGGCGGTCATTACACCCCCCCCCCCCCCCCCCTCTCTCTCTTTAAGCTACTGCTAGTAGCCCATGGCTACTAGCAGCCCATGGCTGCCTTATGGAGTCGTGGGCTACCATGGTTGCCACAAGCTTGTGCTCCTAGCTCCTACTCAGCACCCACGGCTCCTCTCCTCTCCTCGTTTTTTGTGTCAAATTCCAATTTTACCCTTAGGTTATTCTAATTAAAAATTGGAATTATCCATACAAAAATTAATTTTAAATCATCAAAATAAATTTCAATTATGTAAAAAAATAAATTCAAAGTCTTAAATCTTGATCTCCTCCACAAATAATTACATAAAATTTCTTATACCATTTCTGGTATACAAAAATTATAAATATTCAAAAAGACAAAAATCCATGGAAAAATTACAGTGACGATAGACTGCTCTTGTGGTTACATGAAAAAATTTCTAGATACAATTTTTCTAAAATTCTAAGGAACCATTACTAGCAAAATTGAGCATGCTTATAATAATCACATACAATATATCACATAATTCATGATAACGACATATAAGATCCCTAGAATGGCACTTTTTAAATATTAAATACATATATATTGGAGTCATAATCAATTGTTTAATATTTATATATGACGTATTCATGAGTTGTCTCTGATACCAATTGTTGGAAAAATGGTAAAATATGCACAGCCAAATTTTTTAAAAATTTTTCAAAGATCGTTGGAACTTATGTTGTCATATACAATAAATCATCAACAATCAAAATATATCTTTCAAAGAAAACACCAAGATGCCAAGAGCAACCTCAAAAACACTAGAGGACAACACCAAGAAAGGCTTCAACCAACTAGCCTTCTCTGTTATTCTCCAATTCCTAGCCAGCTAAATGTATGGCCACCCTTTTTACGATCGGTATTAAGCACGACTTGATTCCTTTCAACCACCCAGATCGTTATTAGAACTTATTGCTATGGTGATTTGTACAACAATAAGTCTATTCACTTCAGAGTCTATGGTCTGAAGAGAACTAGAGTGGAAGGACCCTTATTTATAATCTTGCATGAGGTGGCCTTTTGAATTTTGGATTGGATTATGAGAAGATTTTTCTCTCTCCAAAATCCCTCAAAAATCTGATTCATCCAAGGTGAAAGTCTCCCTAAAGAATTCAACCACTTTTGGTGATAGAAGGATTCGAAATTCAAACAGGATTTAAACTTAAATATAGTCTCCTCCATGAACCAAAAACTAATTCCCATAAAGGCTAAATATATGACTAGATTTGGCCATAATATGAGGAAGGAGGGTTGAAAATTCAAATGGTATTCGAACTCCTATTTTCTCTCTTCCTTATCCACGCAAAAACCAATTCTCCAAGGGAACAAATCCCTACAAAATTCAGCTACCCTTTGTGCAAGGAGGGATTCAAATTTCAAGTAGGATTCAAACAATATTTCCTCTCCCTTATCCACAAGAAAAACTGATTCTCCCCTGTGGATTTATCCACAATCAAATTCTGTTTCTCCTAGGTTTGTGATTCAAATTTTGATTCAAATTTCAAACTCTACAAATATTTGAATTTTGAACTTTATCCACATGGATAATCTTCCACAACTCTAATTCAAATTCAAAGAAAATCATGGTAACTTTTTTTGAAATTCAAATAATTACCTAATCTTTTATCCAAAACAAGATTCAAATTCAAATAATGGAGAATCTTGTCTTCCACCCTTATCCAATGTGGACGCCACCTTTAGGTTGTGTGAGGATAAGATTTTGTTCAATTCAAATTCAAATAGGATTCAAATTTAAAATATTTGTTTTAAGACAAGATTTCAAAATTCAAAGTAATCACATATTTGAATTTTAAATTCAAATACAATTAATATTAAATTTCAAATAAATATCTATCCTATTTATTGAATAATACAAAATTACAAATTTGCCCTTTTGGCATACAGAGAAAACACCTACACCCCTATGGAGGGTGATCCAGATTTTTCTCACCATTAAATGCAATACAACAAACCATGTAAGAATGCCCTGATCATCTATCATCTTTAAAGAACTATAGGAACTAGTAGAGGGACTAATTGGACATATATAATCGGGCTCCTGTGAATCCATGTAACAATTGTTCTATAACAAACAACTCAATCACATGATCACTAATTTTAGGATCATTCCATTATATACTTGATACTGAACTCCCAATTATACTGCAAATTATGCAAGCCTCAGAAAAGACACTGTCCAATGACCTTGTCATTAATACAAAACTCTCTTATAATATCCATGATCAACCTAAGTCAAAATCTATTCAACCTTTTGATCACACTATCTTAAAGATCCATTATGCACTTGATAAGAGAATAATTTCGACCATATGCAGATAACAAGTCGTTTGTTAAGCAAATGACCAAAGGTCTTGTCCATTCTTACCAACCTAGTATAATGCCTTTAAGAGGATAACCTTAACTCTACATAAGAGTTATGATTTCTTATCAGTAAGAGGATAACCTATGTGTACTATGTACATAACGAACCGGTCCATTAGCTTACTATTTCTGAGATGCCCTGACCTTTGGAACATCAAAGCACACTAGCCACGTACATGGAGTTGTTCACTTACTCAGGATTAAGGTCAGTGTATAATGAACGTCAATAGCAAATTGATCCACTCATAGTAGACGACGCAGATCAATCACGTTTTAGTCTCGGCCAAAATAGTAACACCAAGCAACATATTTATGTTTCTACTCAGGAGTCAAAGCTCTAGATAGTTAAGACAAACCGTCCCCCTAATTAGCTTTAGACAACATAATAGTCTTAATGTGAGTTAGTTACTCACTCTAACCCCATAGACTGTAGACCAAAGTTTAGACCACTTACTCTAGAAAGTTGTCTTTTTGCATGTAAAAGATCATTGCATGCAACCTTTTAGCAGTTTAACACAAGAAGTCAATAAGCCATATTTTCTTATATTTACTTTAACATGCAAATCTTTTGAGGACTAATAGTAATGTAATGAATAACCTCTAAATTATTTTATTAATCAGTTCAAAAATTCAATAAAAAATACATTGCTGCTTAGGGCACACTTAACATTGCTCACCTGAGAGTCTGCGGTCTAAAAAGCACAAGAGTGGAATGACTCTTACTTATAATATTGCATGAGGTGACCGTTTGAATTTTAAATTTGACCAAGAAAAGATTTTTCTCTCACCAAAATCCCTCAAAAAAATGACTCCACCTATAGGAAATTAAATCGATAAAAACTTATCAGAGTAGCGCAACAGAACAATAAAAATTTTTCAAGACTGTTAAATATCTCATGATGCCATATACAATAAATCAACAATAATTTAAACTCATACCTCAAGGACACCAATCTTGCAGGAGGAGAATGACCGGAGGGCTTCAACCAACTAGCCTTCTCTACTATTCTCCAATTCCCGAATGACTGAGTGTGTGGGTACTCTGAACCTCGATCGATATGCTAGCACTGCTAGTCTTCTTCTGACCACCCAGATCTCTAAATAACTTATTGTTACGATGAGTTATATAACAATAAGCCTGCTTACCTGAGAGTCTGTGGTCTAAGAGAAGTAGAGTGGCAGGACCTCTATTTATAGACTTACATGTGGTGATTCTCTGAATTCAAATTGGATTTGGAGAAGATTTTCTCCCTTATTCACAACATAAAATCTAAAATTATCCAAGGGAAAATCCCAACAAATTTAGGCCAACATTAGCATTATCCAATTCAAATCTAAACAAGATTTTAACATGAATCTTATCTCCCTTTTTCAACCAAAAATCCAAAAATCCAAGGGGAAAATCCCAACCAAAAATTTTTGGTCACTTTTGGATAAGGGAAGAATCAAAATTCCACTAGGATTTTCAAGCTTGAATCTTATCTCATCCTTATCCAAAATAACCGAAAATCTCCTAGGAGATCTTCCTCAAATTTTCGGCCATAATGAGGGAGGAGAGAATCCAAATTCAACTGGGATTGAAACTTGAATTTTTCCTTGAACCTTATCCACCAAAAATCTGAAAATTCCATGAGGATAATCCTCAAAATTTTCATCCATTATTGTTAGGATTTGGATTCAAAATTCAAGTAGGAATCTAACAAGATTTTCCTCTCCATATCCAACTCAAATTCGAATTTCATTCCTTGTGGATTTACCACAATAAATTCGAATCCCGCTTGGACTGTGATTCAAAATTTGAATTTCAAATTTCAAATTCAAATTTCAAATTTCAAATTTTAAATTTCAAATTTCAAATTTAAATTTCAAATTCAAATTTCAAATTCAAATTTCAAATTCAAAATTCAAAATTCAAAATTCAAAATTCAAAATTCAAATTTCAAATTTCAAAATCCACAAAATAGTTGTATTTCAAATTCTTGTTCTCATGGATAATTTTCTACAACTCCAATCCAATCTCAAATAAAATCATGGCAACTTTATTTGGAATTCGAATAATTGTGTACTCTATTATCCAAAACAAAATCTGAATCTAACCGGAGAGAATCTTGTCGACCATCCTAATCCTATGTCAACACCATCAATGCATAATAAACTAGCCAATAGCATACACAAATCAATTTTGCCAAACGTTAAAGAATTATGTGGAGCTAGTAGAGGGACCAATTGGACATATATAATTGGGCTCCCGCAAATCCATATGATCATCAATTTTTACCGAACAACTCAATCATATGATCACTAATTTCAGAGTCACACCACTATAAACCTGAAACTGAACTCCCAACTATATACCATAATACGTAAGCCTGTGACAAGCTATCATCCAATGACCTTGTCATGTATGCAGAACCCTCATATGATATCCATGATCAACCTTAGGCCAAAGTTCGTTTAATCCTATTGATCAGGCTGTCTTAAAGTTCCATTATACTACCGAATAAAGAAAATGATTATTCACCATATGTGAATAAGAAGTTATCCGCCCAGCAGATGACCTAAGGCCTTATCCATTTTCATATTCAGTATAATGCCTTTAAGAGGATACCCTTAACTCCTCATTAGAGCTATGATTCCGATATCTGTAAATGAACCTTTCATCATATACAAGTCATGCACCCAACGAATCGGTCTATAAGCTTACTACCTCTGAGATGCTTTAGCCATTGGAACATCAAAGTGCACAAGTCATATACATGAAGCTGTCTGTCTACTCAAGATTAAGGTTACTGCATAATGAACATCAAAAGCATATCGATCCACTCAAAGTGGACTTTGTATATCAGTCACGCTTTAGTCCCGGTCTAATATGTCACCACCAAGCAATATATCTATGTCTCTACTCGGGAGTCTATGCTCCAGACAGTCAAGAAAAACCGTCCCCTCCAATGCTTTAGACAACATAATAGTCTTAACATGAGTTAGATGCTTAGTCTAACCCCATAGACTATAGATCATAGTTTAGACCGCTTACTTCAGAACATTGTTTTCTCGCATACAAAAGTCCATTGCATGCAACGTTCTAACAGTTTAACACAAGCAGTCAGGGAGCCATATTTGCTTACATTTACTTTAACATGTAAATAAAACGAGGACAGATAGCAATGTAATGAATAACCTCTATATATAATTTTATTATCCAGTTCAAAATAAATACATCAAAATGTCTCTAATGCTTAAGGCATTTCCTAACACCACCTAGGTGTAAATAACCCTAAAAGAATTCGGCCACCATGTGGAGAGAATGATTCAATATTCAAACAGGATTCAAGCTTGAGTTTTGTCTTCTCCAAAGACTTAAAAAACCGATCCCCTTTAGACCAATTCTATGGCTAGATTCGGCCACACCAATGGAAAGAGGATTCAAAATTCAAACAAGATTTAAACTTGAATTTTCTCTCCTCCTTATTGACAAAAAAAAAAAAAAAACTAATTCTCTCCTATGGTATAACCCTACAAAAATTTGACTGCCTTTTGTGAAAGAAGAATTCAAAACTCAAATAGGATTCAAACAAAATTTTTCACTTCCTTATCCATAAGAAAACCAAAATCACCATGTGGATTTATCCACAATCAATTTCAACCACCTAGAGGAATTGTGATTCAAAATTTGACTCAAATTTCAAACTCCACAAATGTGACGACCAGAGAATTTTAGTGGTGTGACCTAGTTTAATCTAGGGTTTTCTATGAGTTCTGTAAGTAAGAATGTAAAGAAACACTATGGTTGTAATTAGACAAATTATAGTGTTGATAGAAATAAATAAATGTTTTGGAGGAAATTAAAATCTCCAAAAATAAGTAGAGAATAAAGTATATGAGTAAGAAAGTGAATTCAGGCCCAAAACGCTCAAAAAGGAGTAGTTTCGGTATCTGAACAGTATAAAGATAAGAATATGGCAAGTCAAAGTAAGAGCACAGTAAGAAAAGTACAAATATATGTATATAATAATTTGTACTATTTAAAGAGTGAAATAGATGTATTTGTATTGTTTAGAATATATTAAAATGTTCTAACAATACTGACGAGTAAGAATTCAGTGTTGGAAAAAATTCACTGAGTTGAAACGGTGCCAAAACCGGCATTGAAACCCTAACCGAAGCTCAAAAAGACGGTAAACTTCCGGGATTGATTTTGATCAAACGGAAGCAGATTAAGTTGATCCGACTGCACAGGAGACCTCAGGAACACGCCGGGAAGATTTCAGGAAAATTTCGGCTCGAACCGGCATCGGTCAAAAAGTAGTCGAATTAATGTGAATAGTGAAAGTCAAAGTCAACTTTCACTTTAGTAATTATGACATCATAAATCCATTTACCAAATGGAAAGAAATTGGTGTTAGGTAGGATGAATGGCCATGATTTAATTTGCTTTTGATCTAAAGGCCAAGATTTGGCCAAAATTAACCATTTTTAATTTTTGAAAAAGGTGGAAAGTATTAGGGTGAAAGGTGTTGAAATTTGATTGGTTTAGAGCCAAATTAATTGGCTTTCTTCCATGCATAAGTCGGCCACTTTTGTATCAAAAGGCCGAGACCAAATTTCAAGCAAAAACTAAGAGAAAAATTTGCTAAGTTTTTCTTCCATGGGAGCCGTGGGTGACCAAAGGAAAACCAAGTAATTCCTTCAAGTTTTCTATACAAAAAGTGTGGCAAAACATCACTTGAAGACAAAGGAAGAAAGTGAATAAGGTAACTTCCCTTGGATTGAAATTTTTCTTGGTTTTTCTTCATGAAAACCGTGGGGTGAATAGTGAATTAAGATGGAAAAGTTTTGGTTGTTTTTCATTAAGTTGATGATGGGTTTTGTTATGGGTGTAATGAGGAAGAAAACCATGCAATTGGTTTAAAGAAAAACCAATTTTTGGTTGGTTTTCCAAAGGAAAATCCGTGTGTTACCATTGGTAAGCAATGAGAAATTTGTGTGATTTATGTGTTAACATGCTTTTAACTTATGTTTTGTTAAGAATAAAGCATGAATTTCACTATGGAAAAGCTTGGAAAAATTTTGGTGTTCATTTACTCAAAGTGGCCGTGGGTTTACTTAGGGTTTTGGTGAAAATTTTGTATGTTTCATATGATGTTTGGTTAATTGAAATCATGCATTTTATGATGTGAATAATGAAATTTTTGATTGAAAGCATGAAACAAAAATGATGGCATGTTTTTCACTAATGAGGCCATGGGTTTAAGTGTTTAAAAACCCTAAGAATTTAGTTGAAAAGTATAAGGAAATGGGCTTGAAAAAGTGTTAGAAAAATGGCATTTAATAGCCTAACAAGTGGTTGAAAAGTTTGAGAAACTTTGGTTCGGTTTGGTGGTGAAAACCGAAACCAAAACTAAGGGCAAAATTGTGAAAAAATTTTGTAATGTGGTTAAAAATGTGAAATTGGAATTTGTGAGCTTTTATGTAAAAGTTTGGAAAACTTTTACATAAAATAGGCTTGTGGTATAGTACGTGGCAGGTACATATGGTTCGAGGCGTACCTAACGCCGGAAGCCTTAAAATTACGCCGAAATGCTGCCGAAATTTCGAAAACGGCTTTCGGGATAAAATAGGAATTAAAAATAAAAGTTTAGGGTCGGGTCGGAAACCCGAGTCCCTAACGGAGAATTGAATAAGGAAAACCTAAGGGGTGGTTCGTGAATAGTAGACCGTCCCCTAAAAATGTAAAATGAGAGTGAAACGGAAAAACCGACCCCGAGGGGGGGGCGTTTTTGGAAATGAAATAAAGGTCCGAGTCGGGTACGGAAAATCCGAGCCTCGGAGACCTAGGTCGGGAAAGTCTAGATGAACGTTTTAAATACTAGTAAAACGTCCATTTGAGGCTCCGAAACGATAGAAAATCACTAAACCGACGTAAGGGTCGGAATAGTGCTTCCCGAGGGTCGGGAAAGTGAAAAGTGGAAATATAATAGAAGCGAACCCGGTAATGATTAGAAAAGAATCAGAAAAGTTCCTGAGGGCCAAAAATGCAGTCTGGATCAATAAAATTCCATCAGGGGCAAAACTGTAATTTTGCCAAAATATAGGGGTAAAATCGTAATTTTGCAAAAGTTGGGAAAAATTGGGGAAATGATAAATAAAGCCCAAAAAGTTGTAAATAGGTTCTATTTAAGCTTTTTAATGAAAAATAAAAGTTATAAATGGAAATGAAATTAACAGACAAAGTTTGTCTGTAGGATCCAAAAATCTACCTACAAGGAGGGCGATCAAAGATCCTAGAGAGAAGAAGAGAAGAGATTGATAAGGTAAGTACAGACATTTAATTGTCTACTCACGAATGGACTTACCATAAAGTTGTGTTATATATATATACACATTTAAGCTATTCAGTTTGTGACATGATACTAACATGTTCACGAGAATAGTAAGATTAGAAAAAGAAAAGAGAAATAATTTAAGTCAAATAATAAGACTTAAAAGTTAAGGTTGGCGTACCGACCTCCCCAGTTGTGAGGTTCCCAGATAGCCTCCACCCCAGAAGTGTGGCGCTGCCTCGTTAATAATGAGGTAGTTTATGGCTTAACTTCCTGCCTCCACCCCAGAAGTGTGGCGCTGCCTCGTTAATAATGAGGTAGTTCATGGCATGACTTACTACCTATAAGGTCAGTAGTCCAGAGATAACCTTAGGGTTGATCAGTGGGTCGCTCCCCTGATCCTCTATCGGTCTGCGCGCACCAGGTACGTCCAACCACGGGCCCACAAGTGAAAGATTAAGCAGATGAAGTAAAGCAAAGAAAAGAAAGAAATAGAATAGAAAGAACAAATAGTATAGGACTAAAGAAAATAATTGGTCCTAAGTTGACTAACCCTAGAGTGGTGTATTCAGCTTATTTACTTGTATGTATGTTTGTACTTACTGAGCTTTAGCTCGTTAGTCTATTCGTGCTGTAGGTAATAAAGGAAAACAACCAGTAGTATGTAGCAAGAGTAGCGGACTGGCAGGCAGATCCCAGCAATGTCATGGACGGGTTATGGTTCCGTTTTGCAGAATTCCACTGTACTCAAGGTGTAAAAGAATGAAAGTGTAATAGTGAGGTATATGTATAAAGACAAGACAAGAGTGTAGTATGTAAAGTAGTGAAACAAGCTTAAAAGTGTGTTTCTATTTTTACGTACTTTAAAGTAACAAGACTCCAAAATATATTTTGGAAAAACAAAAAGTATTAAGAAGTACGTATATATTTATGTATACACAATTTTCAAGAATTAGTAGCTTCCTCCAGTTAAAAAAAATAAAAAAAAATAATATTCCTAGTTTTTCAAGAACAAATCTTTTAAACCCCAAGGAGAGGAAAGTTATAGAGACAAGCAAGCTAAGTAAGATTAAGCAAAGAATAAAGAAAGTAAGCAAGATAAGGTGGACGACCTAAGCTAGAGGGGTCGCCCACAAGAGTTGGTATCAGAGCGAGCGGTTCTACTATCGACCTTCCATGACATCTCAGCATCTGCACCTGCTCAGTCCAAGTAAGTTAATTTTAGATAATCAATATATAATTTAGCACTAAACCATGTCGCTATTGTTATAGGTCAGACACAGCAACATGGTTCACACACGAGCTGAGCAAGCTCAAGAAGCAGACTTAGCCGCTGTCCTAGCCAACATACAAGCTCGGCTAGAGGCACAAGAAACACAGAACCAGAGGCTGCAAGAGCTACTAGAACAGAGGAATGGGGCCCAAGCGAATTTCCCTCCACCTCATGCACCAGTACCGGAGCCACAACCAGCTCCTGAACCAGTAGCACCACCAGTCCGAATGGTACCTGAAGTAGCAATAGGTGCCCGAGCTGGAGCCAACCAGGATCATTGTATGAACGGTTCCGAAAGATGAAGCCAAAAGAGTTTGAGGGATCTATAGAACCCTTAGAGGCTGAAGAGTGGTTAGCTTCACTACAGACCATTTTTGAGTTTATGGACCTAACAGACCAAGAAAAGGTCCTTTGCGCCTCCTGCATATTAACGAAGGATGCTCGTTATTGGTGGGAGACAGTAAAGATGTGAAGGGACATTAGAAGGATGACCTGGAATGACTTCCTGGGAGAATTTAACAGGAAGTATTTCAACCTTGACACCCTACGAGCTCAACAAAGAGAGTTCGATGAGCTGAGGCAAGGCGAGATGACAGTGACTGAAGCCTGCCGCAAATTCGACAGATTAGCTCGACTGTGTCCACATTTGGTACCCACAGAAGAAGAGTGGGTACGGAGGATGATCAATATGTTCCGACAAGATATAGCCCTAAATGTGGAAAGTGGCGAGACCCCGCCAACCACTGTAGCAGACTGTGTAAGCAGAGCTATGAGGGCCAAGAATCGTCTGAACCGAGTTAAGGAAGAAAGAACAAAAGTCTGGGAGGAGAAGAAGAAAGAAAGAGATCTTGCGAAGCAGACTCAGAAGAACAACCAAGCTGGCCAAAGTAATAAATCTGGTCAAGGAATGAAGCCTGGTCAGAAAAATAACCAGAACCAGCAGAACACCAATAAGCGAAAGGGAAACCCAAATGAAAATTGGGGCCAAAATACTCGCAACACTCAGCAAAGGCAAGGCTTAGAAGGAGTACAGAACCGACAACCATGCCCAAAATGTGGAAGATTGCACAAGGGCGAGTGCAAGCTGGGGAATACCGCATGCTATGTTTGTGGTAGAGAAGGCCATTATGCTAGAGTCTGCCCATCCAACCAACAGAACCAGTCGGGATCCTTTCAGTCCCGACAGACGAGCCAGGTCCATGCTATACAAGGATCGCATACTCAACTTGGACGCCAAGAAAGTATACCAAAGACCGAGGCACATCTATTAGCCTACACCAGGGAAGATGTAGAGGCAGGCAGACAGGTCAGCTTCTTGTCGCCCAAAGTCCTGCACTTGTTTTATTTGACTCCGGTGCATCGCATTCATTTGCCTCACATAGCTTTGTAGAAAGAGTTAGTCATGCCAAGGATAAAATTGGCCAAGTGTTTAAAACCACCTTACCGTTTGGTGAGGTATTATTATCTGATTACTGGTTACGTCACGTGCCAGTAATTGTTGCTAATAGGGAGTTGTACATTGACTTAGTCGTCTTAGAGTTAGTCGATTATAACGTTATCCTTGGAATGGATTTCCTTGCAAAATATCAAGCGACCATTGACTGTCAACGACGAAAAGTAGTGTTCCAGTTTGGAGAAAAAGACCAGTTTGAGTATCAAGGGCATTCTCAGAAGCAGTCGAAAATGCTGATCAGTTCCCTGCGGGCAAGAAAGCTGATATCTAGTGGCTGTACCGGATATCTAGCTTATGTCAAGGACACCACCAAGAAGGTAGAACTACAACCGAACGAGGTACCAGTGATCAACGAGTTCGTGGAGGTATTTCCAGAAGAATTACCGGGACTTCCTCCTGATCGAGAGATTACCTTCGAAATCGAGTTGCTGCCAGGAACGTCTCCGATTTCAAAGGCCCCTTACAGAATGGCACCGGCCGAGCTTAAAGAATTACAAGCTCAGCTAAAGGAGTTATTAGAAAAGGTTTTATATGGCCTAGTTATTCACCGTGGGGAGCTCCAGTTCTCTTCGTGAAGAAAAAGGATGGAACCCTCCGAATGTGCATAGATTATCGTGAGCTCAACAAAGTCACGATCAAGAATAAATATCCTCTACCAAGGATCGATGATTTATTCGATCAGCTAAAAGGAGCCACCGTCTTCTCGAAGATTGATCTTCGATCCGGCTATCATCAGTTAAAAATTAAAGAAAGAGACATTCCAAAGACCGTGTTCCGAACACGGTATGGGCACTACGAATTTCTCGTTATGCCTTTTGGATTAACGAATGCACCAGCCGCTTTTATGGATTTGATGAATCGAGTATTCAAGGAATTTTTAGATCAGTTTGTCATTGTGTTTATCGATGACATCCTTATATACTCGAAAGATTGGAAGGAGCATGAGAAGCATCTTCGGATTATGTTACGCACTCTGAAGGAGCATCAGCTATATGCAAAGTTCTCCAAATGTGAATTTTGGCTAGGTAAGGTCCACTTCTTAGGACATGTCGTTTCCAAAGACGGAATTTCAGTAGACCCAACAAAGATCGAAGCGGTAAGCAAGTGGTCTCCTCCAAAGAATGTGACCGAGATCCGGAGTTTTCTCGGATTAGCGGGCTATTATCGGAGATTTGTAGAGGGATTTGCCAGATTAGCTGCCCCTCTCACTGCTCTTACACGCAAAGAGAAGAAGTTCGAGTGGACAAAGAAGTGTGAAGAAAGCTTTCAAGAGTTGAAGAATCGGTTGACCAGTGCTCCAATTCTCACAATTCCAAAGGATGAAGGAGACTTCGACATTTATAGCGATGCCTCCAGGACAGGTCTAGGAGTTGTGCTGATGCAGGATGGAAAAGTAATAGCCTATGCATCAAGACAACTCAAAGAGCATGAAAAGAACTATCCGACTCATGATTTGGAGTTAGCAGCCGTCGTATTTGCTTTGAAGATATGGCGACATTACCTATATGGAGTTCGGTGCAGAATTTTCACCGACCACCAGAGCTTAAAGTATTTCTTTACTCAGAAAGAGCTTAACATGAGACAAAGAAGATGGCTGGAGTTGGTAAAAGATTACGATTGTGAGATCTTATATCACCCCGGTAAGGCAAACAGAGTAGCAGACGCGTTGAGTCGTAAATCAATGATGCCAGAGCAAATAGCCATCGATAAGCTGCCCAAGCCACTTCAACATGAGATTTCCTTGTTGGGAGTGGAGATAATTTCAGGAAAATTAGTGGCAATGCAACTCAACCAACAATTCTTGAGGAGATTAAAGAGGCTCAAGAGCTAGATGCTGCTTTCAAAAGGCTTAAAGAAGAGGTCTCTAAGAATGACAAGTCAGAGTTCTACCTCTCTAAAGATGGAACTTTACTCTTCCAAGGAAGAATTTGTGTACCAGATGAAGAAGTTTTGAAGAAAAGAATCCTAACAGAGGCCCATGACACTCCATATTCAGTGCATCTGGGCAGTACGAAAATGTATCAGGATCTAAAGCAGCACTTTTGGTGGAAAAAGATGAAGAATGACATTGTTAAACACATCAGCAGCTGCTTAACATGTCAAAGAGTCAAAGCTGAGCATCAGCGGCCAGCCGGAGAGCTGCAGCCACTAGAGATTCCAGAGTGGAAGTGGGAGCACGTAACCATGGATTTCGTGGTCGGGCTACCCAAGACCAGTGAAGGATTTGACATGATATGGGTAGTGGTGGATCGATTGACCAAATCTGCTCACTTTATACCCGTAAAGATGACATACACATTAGAGAAATTCACAGAATTGTACATATCCAACATTGTGAGATTACATGGAATACCGACAACAATAGTGTCAGATCGTGACAGTCGGTTCACATCCAAATTCTGGAAAAGTGTACAAGAGGCAATGGGCTCCGAACTAAGATTCAGCACTGCATTTCATCCTCAGACCGACGGACAGTCTGAGCGTACAATCCAAACGCTAGAAGATATGCTTCGTGCTTGTATTTTAGATTTCAAGGGAGCCTGGAACAAGAAGCTGCCGTTGATAGAATTTTCCTACAACAACAGCTATCAAGCGTCCATCGGGATGGCTCCTTATGAGGCATTATATGGACGAAAGTGTAGATCTCCCATTCACTGGTATGAACTCAGGGAGAAAGAACTTCATAAAACCGAGTTTATCCAAGAAACGATAGACGCGGTCCAAAAGATTCAGCAGAGAATGAAAACTGCACAAAGTCGTCAGAAAAGCTACGCAGATAAAAGACGAAGATTCCTAGAGTTTAACGAGGGTGACTTCGTATTCTTAAAAGTAGCACCAATGAAAGGTGTCATGCGTTTTGGAAAGAAAGGAAAGCTGAGCCCAAGATACATAGGACCTTTCCCAATTATTAGCCGGGTTGGGAAAGTAGCCTATAAGATAGCTTTGCCACTGGAATTATCTTCAGTGCATAATGTCTTTCATGTATCTATGCTAAGAAAGTATATCTCGGACCCTTCACATGTCCTAGATTATGAGCCAATCCAAGTTCGAGAGGATCTCTCTTACGAAGAGCAACCAGTGCAAATACTTGCTTGAGAAGAGAAGATATTAAGAAATAAAAGCATCCCGCTGGTCAAAGTTCTATGGAAAAATCATAATATAGAAGAGGCTACGTGGGAAAGAGAAGATGAGATAAGAGCCAAGTATCCCCACCTGTTCTGATTTTCGAGGACGAAATTTTTTAAGGAGGGGTGAATGTGACGACCAGAGAATTTTAGTGGTGTGACCTAGTTTAATCTAGGGTTTTCTATGAGTTCTGTAAGTAAGAATGTAAAGAAACACTATGGTTGTAATTAGACAAATTATAGTGTTGATAGAAATAAATAAATGTTTTGGAGGAAATTAAAATCTCCAAAAATAAGTAGAGAATAAAGTATATGAGTAAGAAAGTGAATTCAGGCCCAAAACGCTCAAAAAGGAGTAGTTTCGGTATCTGAACAGTATAAAGATAAGAATATGGCAAGTCAAAGTAAGAGCACAGTAAGAAAAGTACAAATATATGTATATAATAATTTGTACTATTTAAAGAGTGAAATAGATGTATTTGTATTGTTTAGAATATATTAAAATGTTCTAACAATACTGACGAGTAAGAATTCAGTGTTGGAAAAAATTCACTGAGTTGAAACGGTGCCAAAACCGGCATTGAAACCCTAACCGAAGCTCAAAAAGACGGTAAACTTCCGGGATTGATTTTGATCAAACAGAAGCAGATTAAGTTGATCCGACTGCACAGGAGACCTCAGGAACACGCCGGGAAGATTTCAGGAAAATTTCGGCTCGAACCAGCATCGGTCAAAAAGTAGTCGAATTAATGTGAATAGTAAAAGTCAAAGTCAACTTTCACTTTAGTAATTATGACATCATAAATCCATTTACCAAATGGAAAGAAATTGGTGTTAGGTAGGATGAATGGCCATGATTTAATTTGCTTTTGATCTAAAGGCCAAGATTTGGCCAAAATTAACCATTTTTAATTTTTGAAAAAGGTGGAAAGTATTAGGGTGAAAGGTGTTGAAATTTGATTGGTTTAGAGCCAAATTAATTAGCTTTCTTCCATGCATAAGTCGGCCACTTTTGTATCAAAAGGCCGAGACCAAATTTCAAGCAAAAACTAAGAGAAAAATTTGCTAAGTTTTTCTTCCATGGGAGCCGTGGGTGACCAAAGGAAAACCAAGTAATTCCTTCAAGTTTTCTATACAAAAAGTGTGGCAAAACATCACTTGAAGACAAAGGAAGAAAGTGAATAAGGTAACTTCCCTTGGATTGAAATTTTTCTTGGTTTTTCTTCATGAAAACCGTGGGGTGAATAGTGAATTAAGATGGAAAAGTTTTGGTTGTTTTTCACTAAGTTGATGATGGGTTTTGTTATGGGTGTAATGAGGAAGAAAACCATGCAATTGGTTTAAAGAAAAAACCAATTTTTGGTTGGTTTTCCAAAGGAAAATCCGTGGGTTACCATTGGTAAGCAATGAGAAATTTGTGTGATTTATGTGTTAACATGCTTTTAACTTATGTTTTGTTAAGAATAAAGCATGAATTTCACTATGGAAAAGCTTGGAAAAATTTTGGTGTTCATTTACTCAAAGTGGCCGTGGGTTTACTTAGGGTTTTGGTGAAAATTTTGCATGTTTCATATGATGTTTGGTTAATTGAAATCATGCATTTTATGATGTGAATAATGAAATTTTTGATTGAAAGCATGAAACAAAAATGATGGCATGTTTTTCACTAATGAGGCCGTGGGTTTAAGTGTTTAAAAACCCTAAGAATTTAGTTGAAAAGTATAAGGAAATGGGCTTGAAAAAGTGTTAGAAAAATGGCATTTAATAGCCTAACAAGTGGTTGAAAAGTTTGAGAAACTTTGGTTCGGTTTGGTGGTGAAAACCGAAACCAAAACTAAGGGCAAAATTGTGAAAAAATTTTGTAATGTGGTTAAAAATGTGAAATTGGAATTTGTGAGCATTTATGTAAAAGTTTGGAAAACTTTTACATAAAATAGGCTTGTGGTATAGTACGTGGCAGGTACATATGGTTCGAGGCGTACCTAACGCCGGAAGCCTTAAAATTACGCCAAAATGCTGCCGAAATTTTGAAAACGGCTTTCGGGGTAAAATAGGAATTAAAAATAAAAGTTTAGGGTCGGGTCAGAAACCCGAGTCCCTAACGGAGAATTGAATAAGGAAAACCTAAGGGGTGGTCCGTGAATAGTAGACCGTCCCCTAAAAATGTAAAATGAGAGTGAAACGGAAAAACCGACCTCGAGGGGGGGGCGTTTTTGGAAATGAAATAAAGGTCCGAGTCGGGTACGGAAAATCCGAGCCTCGGAGACCTAGGTCGGGAAAGTCTAGATGAACGTTTTAAATACTAGTAAAACGTCCATTTGAGGATCCGAAACGATAGAAAATCACTAAACCGACGTAAGGGTCGGAATAGTGCTTCCCGAGGGTCGGGAAAGTGAAAAGTGGAAATATAATAGAAGCAAACCCGGTAATGATTAGAAAAGAATCAGAAAAGTTCCTGAGGGCCAAAAATGCAGTCTGGATCAATAAAATTCCGTCAGGGGCAAAACTGTAATTTTGCCAAAATATAGGGGCAAAATCGTAATTTTGCAAAAGTTGGGAAAAATTGGGGAAATGATAAATAAAGCCCAAAAAGTTGTAAATAGGTTCTATTTAAGCTTTTTAATGAAAAATAAAAGCTATAAATGGAAATGAAATTAACAGACAAAGTTTGTCTGTAGGATCCAAAAATCGACCTACAAGGAGGGCGATCAAAGATCCTAGAGAGAAGAAGAGAAGAGATTGATAAGGTAAGTACAGACATTTAATTGTCTACTCACGAATGGACTTACCATAAAGTTGTGTTATATATATATACACATTTAAGCTATTCAGTTTGTGACATGATACTAACATGTTCACGAGAATAGTAAGTAAGATTAGAAAAAGAAAAGAGAAATAATTTAAGTCAAATAATAAGACTTAAAAGTTAAGGTTGGCGTACCGGCCTCTCCAGTTGTGAGGTTCCCAGATAGCCTCCACCCCAGAAGTGTGGCGCTGCCTCGTTAATAACGAGGTAGTTTATGGCTTAACTTCCTGCCTCCACCCCAGAAGTGTGGCGCTGCCTCGTTAATAATGAGGTAGTTCATGGCATGACTTACTACCTATAAGGTCAGTAGTCCAGAGATGACCTTAGGGTTGATCGGTGGGTCGCTCCCCTGATCCTCTATCGGTCTGCGTGCACCAGGTACGTCTAACCACGGGCCGACAAGTGAAAGATTAAGCAGATGAAGTAAAGCAAAGAAAAGAAAGAAATAGAATAGAAAGAACAAATAGTATAGGACTAAAGAAAATAATTGGTCCTAAGTTGACTAACCCTAGAGTGGTGTATTCAGCTTATTTACTTGTATGTATGTTTGTACTTACTGAGCTTTAGCTCCTTAGTCTATTCGTGCTGTAGGTAATAAAGGAAAACAACCAGTAGTATGAAGCAAGAGTAGCGGACTGGCAGGCAGATCCCAGCAATGTCATGGACGGGTTATGGTTCCGTTTCGCAGAATTCCGCTGTACTCAAGGTGTAAAAGAATGAAAGTGTAATAGTGAGGTATATGTATAAAGACAAGACAAGAGTGTAGTATGTAAAGTAGTGAAACAAGCTTAAAAGTGTGTTTCTATTTTTACGTACTTTAAAGTAACAAGACTCCAAAATATATTTTGGAAAAACAAAAAGTATTAAGAAGTACGTATATATTTATGTATACACAATTTTCAAGAATTAGTAGCTTCCTCTAGTTAAAAAAAATAAAAAATAAATAATATTCCTAGTTTTTCAAGAACAAATCTTTTAAACCCCAAGGAGAGGAAAGTTATAGAGACAAGCAAGCTAAGTAAGATTAAGCAAAGAATAAAGAAAGTAAGCAAGATAAGGTGGACGACCTAAGCTAGAGGGGTCGCCCACAACAAATATTTGAATTTTATTCACATGGATAATTTTCCACAACTCAATTCAAATTCAAATAAAATCATGGCAACTTTCTTTGAAATTCAAATAATTGTGTAATCTTTTATTCAAAACAAAATTTAAATTCAAATAAGAGAGAATCTTGTCTTCCACCCTTATCCAAAGTGAATGCCACCTTTAGGTTATGCAAGGACAAGATTTTGTTCAATTCAAGTTTAAATAGAATTCTAATTTCAAATATTTATTTTAAGACATGATTTTCAAAATTTAAATTAATCACATATTTGAATTTCAAATTCAATTATAATTAATTTAAATTTCAAATCTTATCATCCAAAATAAATATCAATTAAATATTTATGCCATTTATCGAGTAATATAAAATTATAATTTTACCCTTTCAGCATACAGAGAAAAACGCCTACTCCTTGTGGAAGGGTATTCCGAATTTTTTTTCTTCACTAAATGCAAGACAACAAGCCAACAAGTGTACTCTGAACAATTACCATCCATTAAGGAATTATGTAGAGCCAATAGAGGGACCAATTGGATATATATAATCCGACTCCTGTGAATCCATGTGATCATTACTCAAAACAAAACAACTCAATCTGTGATAACTGAAATTTAAGATTCTCGGAGTACGTTAAAATTGTATGTATATAGCAATTTTAATGAATAAAATATGAAAAAGTTGTGTTTTAATACTGTTGAGAATACTGTAAAAATGTTCTAGCAGTGTTAAAGTTAGTGAGTTCGGGGATGGAAAATCTTACCGGATATAATTGGGCGAGGCGATTCGAAATCAGAGCCAAAAACCCTAAAGAGTGCATTGAAATGCATTAAAATGATAGAAATTTACGATAGAGAATTCTGATCAAACGGAAGCAAAATAAGACAAACCGATCGCACCGGAGGCACCTAGAACCTGTCTACACAATTTTGGTAAAGTTCCGTTCGGATCGGCTTTCGATCAAAATTTGACCACGAATTAATTAGTGAATTAATATAATAGTATGACATCATCAAGATGATAAATCCATTTTATTTTATTTGGTTTGGAAAGTAAAGATGAAAGGTGTATGGTGGGATTTTGATTACTTTTTGATCAAAGGCTAAGATCTTGCCAAAAAGCCTTTTTAAATTTTTTTTTTAATTTTGGAAAAAAGGCCATTCGGCCACTTGGAAAGGAAGAAGAAAAAAATTTTACTTTGGCCCCAAAATCATTACTTTTTAGTCCTTGAACAATTAGCTAATTGTTGGAAAATTTTGCCAAAAAACCCTTGAGTTTTGCCTATAAATAGGCATCAAAATTCATTCAAAAAAATGGTAAAATCAAGCCAAATTCTTGATCTTTCTTCAGCCCAAAAACCGTGAGCTTCTTCCTCCATAAAGCCAAAATTTTGTTAAAAATTTCACACCAAACTTAGCTTTCATTACATTTCCAACATCAAGCCATCAACTAGTTAAGGTAAGCTTCAAAATTGAAGCATTTTTCATTGATTTGCTTTAGAAAATCCGTGGGTTTGAAGTGTGGAAAAATAATGAAAAAAAATTGTGGTTTGGTTAATGATATGATTTGGTTGATGTTGTAGAATTTAAAGCATGATTTAGGGTTAAGAAACAAGCAAAAATTTTGCACATTTCCCTTGAAAAATCTGTGGCTTTAGTGGTGTGAAAAATGTATGAGAATTGATGAATTGGTTTAGTGTTTATGTTCATTTAATTATATGATGAATCAAGCATGAATTAGAATCAAGAAATAAGAAAATTTTGATGAAATTTCATGCTAAAAACCGTGGGTAATGAACACTAGGAAATGGAAAATTTTTAGTGTTGAAAAATGTTGATAAAAACCTTAGGATAGAAAACAAAATTTTCTATGTGTTGGTGCATGAAAATCCGTGGCTATGCTAGGGTTACTATGAATGTTTTGTTAGGTTTTGATGTTGAATTATACATTAGAAAACCTGAGAATGATATGTTGTGATGAAAAATTATTTGGTGATGATTAACATGTAAATCGAGGCTAGTTTGGAAAAATATTGTTATTTTGTGTTGATTCTTGAATATTGAATTATGTGAAAAATTTTTATACAAAGTTTGGAAACTTTGTATAAAATAGGCCTCCGGTATAGTACATGGTAGGTATAAAGGTTCTGAGGCGTACCTAACGCTGGGAAACCTTGAAATATAAGCGGAAATGTTGTCGAAATTTCTAAAATTGGCATAAGGGCATTTCGAGAAACGAGGGATAAAAATATTGGACTCAGGGAGGAAACTGGGACCCCTCAGTGGATTAGGGTTAGAAATGAAAAACTAACCCAAAAGGAATAGTAAACTAACCCTAAAAGACTAAAATGCCTAAAATAGGAAAAAAATTCATGTTAGGGGTATTTTGGGAAACGAGGAAAAAATTAGGTCGGGATAGGAAACCCGAGCCTCTTGAGAACCGAGGGTCGGGGATGGAATAGAAAGTGTTTCAAGAGTAGTGAAAGGGTCATTTGAGGCCTCGAAAAGTTCGAAAAATGAGAAACGACCCTAGGTGATGGATGAATAGTAATCGAGGATCGAAAAAGAAATAATTAGGGTTCTTAGCACCAAAAAATGGTAAAAGAACCCAAAAGGACCTAGAATAACTTAGATAAAATTCCAGGACTCAAAATAAAGATTTTAGAGTTAAAAATCTAAAAATTTTGAAGAACATGGGCGTGTAGAAGAAATACACAGCCATGTATATGAAAAATTTTACAACCCGAGAGGTACATGGGCTTGAACACGGGCGTTTATCAAACCGTGTACAGTAACATGGCCAGATAGTAAATAACACGGCCGTGTATACGAAAAAAATTTACAACCCGAGAGATACACGGGCTGAGACACGAGCATGCTACAGGCCGTGTACCACAAACAAAATTTAAATGTGTTGAATTATTAAATGAAATGAATGTATATTTAAAGTGATAATTAATATAGGGTATTAACAGACAATATTATGTCTGTAGGAACCCAAATTAGAGATAGAACTGCAGAACAGTTCCGAAAGTGGACGTCATCACAGTACTAGTAAGTTCAAGCATTTTCATGTTTGCAATATGAAATACTGTGTTGTTTTAATTATGTACTAGATGTACAATAGGCATAAAGTCTTAAGGATATTTGGGGATTAGTTAATATAACATATCCCAGATAACGAGAAAAAAGAATATGTAAGGCCTACGGGCGATGGAGGATAGTGACCTTGAGGTGATGATTAATATCACCTGGTCAAGACTATAATTGAAAGATGGTAATGTTAGGAAATGCCCTAAGTATTAGAGACATTTTGATGTATTCATTTTGAACTGGATAATAAAATTATACTTAGAGGTTATTCATTACATTGCTATCTGTCCTCGTCTTATTTACATGTTAAAGTAAATGTAAGCAAATATGGCTCACTGACTGCTTGTGTTAAAACTGTTAGAACGTTGCATGCAATGGACTTTTGTATGCGAGAAGACAATGTTCTAAAGTTAGCAGTCTAAACTATGGTCTGTAGTCTATGGGGTTAGACCGAGCATCTAACTCATGTTAAGACTATTATGTTGTCTAAAGCATTAGAGGGGACGGTCTGTCTTGACTGTCTGGAGCTGGACTCCCAAGTAGAGACATGGATATGTTGCTTGGTGGTGACATATTAGACCGGGACTAAAGCGTGATTGATCTACGTAGTCCGCTATGAGTGGATCAATCTGCTTTTGACGTTCATTGTGCAATAACCTTAATCCTGAGTAAATGAACTACTTCATGTATATGACTTGTGTACTTTGATGTTCCAATGGCTAAAGCGTCTCAGAAGTAGTAAGCTTATAGACCGGTTCGTTGGGTGCATGACTTGTATACGATGAAGGGTTTGTTTGCAGATATCGGAATCATAGCTCTGAGGAGTTAAAGGTATCCTCTTAAAGGCATTATACTGAATGTGAAAATGGACAAGGCCTTGGGTCGTCTGCTGGGCGGATGACTTCTTATTCACATATGGTGAATAATCATTTTCTAGATTCGGTAGTATAATGGAACTTTAAGATAGCCTGATCAGTAGGATTAAACGGACTTTGACCTAAGGCTGATCATGGATATCATATGAGGGTTTTGCATATATGACAAGGTCATTGGATGGTAGCTCGTCACAGGCTTACGTAATACGGTATATAATTGGGAGTTCAGTTTCAGGTTTATAGTGGTGTGACTCTGAAATTAGTGATCATATGATTGAGTTGTTCGGTACAGAATGATGATCATATGGAATCACGGGAGCCCGATTATATATGTCCAATCAGTCCCTCTACTAGCTCCACATAATTCCTTAACGTTTGGCAAATTGATTTGTGTATGCTATTGGCTAGTTTATTATGCATGGATGGTGATGACACAGGATTAGGATGGTAGACAAGATTCTCTCCGGTTGGATTCAGATTTTGTTTTGGATAATAGAGTACACAATTATTCGAACTCCAAATAAAGTTGCCATGATTTTATTTGAGATTGGATTGGAGTTGTAGAAAATTATCCATGAGAACAAGAATATGAAACACAACCGTTTTGTGGAATTTGAAATTTGAATTTTGAAATTTGAAATTTGAATTTTGAAATTTGAAATTTGAATTTTGAATTTGAAATTTGAATTTGAAATTTGAATTTGAAATTCGAATTTGAAATTTGAATTTGAAATTTAAATTTGAAATTTGAAATTTGAAATTTGAAATTTGAATTTGAAATTTGAAATTGAAATTTGAAATTCAAATTTTGAATCACAGTCCAAGTAGGATTCAAATTTGTTGTGGAAAATCCACAAGGTTTGAAATTCGAATTTGAGTTGGATTTGGAGAGGATAATCTTGTTAGAATCCTACTTGAATTTTGAATCCAAATCCCAACAAATAAGGGACGAAATTTTGAGGATAATCCTCATGAAAGATTTCGGATTTTGTGGATAAGATTCAAGGGAATATTCAAGCTTCAATCCTAGTTGAATTTGGTTTCTCTCTCCTCCCAAAAGTGGCCGAAATTTTGGATCCCTAATCCTAGGAAATTCGGTTATTTTTGGATAAGGTTAAGATGAGATTTTGCTTGAGAAATCCTAGTGGAATTTTGATTCTCCCTTATCCTAAAAGTGGCCGAAAATTTGGAGGATTTTCTCCTTGTGAATTTCGGATTTTTTGGTTGGAAAAGGGAGATAAAATTCTAGCTAAAATCTTGTTAAGATTTGGATTGGATTTATCTAGAAAAACCGAATTTAATTGTGGAGATTCTCCCTTGGAAAATTCGGATTTTTTGGGTTTGGATAAGGGAAAATATCTTTTCCTAGTCCAATTCAAATTCAGAGATTCACCTCATGCAGGTCTATAAATAGAGGTCCTGCCACTCCAGTTCTCTCAGACCACAGACTCTCAGGTGAGCAGGCTTATTGTTGCACAGCTCATCGTGACAATAAAGTTCTTTAGAGATCTGGGTGGTCGGAAGAAGACTAGCAGTGCTAGCATACCGATCGAGGTTCAGAGTGCCCACACACTCAGCCATTCGGGAATTGGAGAATAGTAGAGAAGGCTAGTTGGTTGAATCCTCCGGTCACTCTCCTCCTGTTCATTGGCGTCCTTGAGGTATGAGTTTTAATTGTTGTTGATTTATTGTATATGGCATCATGAGATATTTAACGATCTAAAAATTTTTATTGTTCCGCTGCGCCACTCTGATACGTTTTTACCGGTTTATTTTCCTACAGGTAATGAAACCATTAAGGCGTACCACCCCTCCAACATAGTGTGGAGGTTTTTCTTAGATCCTACGAGCATATCAGGGCTGTGGAGGCTGATGCTTTAGGGTCGCTCCCTAGGTCGTCCCAGCCAGAGCACAAAATAATCATCGGTGCTGCCATGAACAGAGCTCTATACTAGAAAGAAAATAGAGAATGAACAATCAATAAAATGATGAAAACCATAATTGAGCATAACCGAAGTATACACTAACTGTAGTGATTTCGGTTAAGATATGTGACTAGTAGCCGGTTAGAGTAAAATGAATAGTAACCTTTAGGGTAACAGTCACTATTCATCGGTCACACGTCAACATCACTATTCATGGTGAATAGTACTATTCATGATGTAAATAGTACTATTCATAGAAAATTGAATTTTCAATGTTTTTGAATCCATATGATTCTTACTATGTATGTTTGAACTTACTGAGCCTGTCAGCTCACCAATTTGTTCATGTTGAAGGTAAGAAACCTATCCAGTAGATTTCTAGATGGCGGCAGGGTGTGCACGTGTCAAGGGATAGAGAATTCACCGTGGACTTGGTCCTGTCATAAGTTTTTCGCTGAGCTTTTAAGGTTAATGAATTGAAGAGAATGTGTTTGAAAACAAAATATACAGTACATATATATATATATATTATATGTTGTATATTATGTTGTACTTCATAAAAACATATAAAAGTTAGTATTGTATTTTACATGGCTTTCTTACTTAGTTTTCTTAAGTGAAAGTATGTATAAAAAAAAATTATGGGCTAAATTTTAGGCCTTGATAATTAAGAGTTATGAGAAAAAGAGTTTAAACTGACGACCCAGATTTAACACATGAGCAGTCTTGGTCGGCCATAGAGTCGGGTCATGACGGTTGCGGGTGGTTGGAATCAGGGGGCATCATAGGTTGGTATCAGTGCGGTTAACAATAACCCTATTGGCACAAAGCGTGATCTACTCGTCAATCCAAGTAAGTTAGCTTTCCTTAAGTTAGTTAACTTTACATTTATTCGAGATTATATATTTTTGTAGGATTTAAGATGACTAGACCACCTTACATGAGACCTCATCCATACCGACCGAGAAGACCGATCAGGGTGTGGACTAGGCCCATGATCAGACCATCCATGATGCGGCGAGCTGCACAACGACCACCAGTACCCGAGCCACTAGCGCCGAGGATTGTAGCACCGGCACCGGTACAAGCACCACCCCTGCGACTGATTGTAAACCCACTGGTAGCAGTAGATATTCCGGTGGTGGGAGATCGAGCTCGTATAGGAGCTAGAGTATCTGTGCGGTTGGTACATGCTTTTAGAGGCTGTCATCCACCTGTATTCGAGGGAGGTCAGCAGGGAATTTCTACGCGAGACTGGCTATATGACATTAAGGTTATCATGCGCTAGTGTGATATAGACGAGGATTGCTAGGTTTTGATGGCCATTGGAACATTCCGTGAGGATGCACGGTTATATTGGGAGTATTGTGATCAGGAAATGCTACTAGCAATGGATTGGGCCGAATTTTGCCAAGTCATGCTGGAGCAATTCTCGCATAAGAGTGCAGCACCAGTTATAGACCCTTCTGAGAGTAGGACAGTATCGCCACCACCGACTATGCCCAATTATGCGAATGTCAGAGACTTGTCCTGAAGGCAGAGAGATAGCAAACGATGCTGAGTGATACTGTATTCTCGTATGCAGTCAAATTCCAAGATAGCATTGTAAGGACATGTCCTCTATCCAACATCACAAATGATGATTTTTGTGATATATTTTGGAAGGGACTCACCATAGATCTATGGCAGAGGGTAACCCCTTTATACCCTGCTACTTTACATGAGTTTATTGTCACGGTAGCTAAAGTAGAGGAAGAGATGATGATGGAGCGCATGGTATGTAAGAGGCATGAACAGTTGCTACAAGAAGCAATGTTAGATCGCCTATATAGATCTGGACCGATGGCGAACGACCATGAGGCAAGTCCATCAAGACAACCAGAGGGTATGGGTCCAGCTGAAGGATCAACACCGTCTGAGGCCAGAAATGGAATGGACGATGTGAAATGGATCTAATTAAGTTTTTGACGATCCCGGAGCAACCTCAATCAGGAGATTAGGTGTAGAAATACATGGGCTATACTAATGTATATATATACATATAACTGTATATGTGTATATATGACTATATCAAAAGGCTATTTTAAGAAAAGCCTTCGAACTGATGTACTTTTGAAATGAGAAGAAATGACAATCATATTTTGACATGTTCAATGTGTGAAATGTTGAAATTATGTGATGATCAAATCTATTTGTATTATGTTATAAAAAAATAAGTTTGTGAAAATCTAACAATTGACTCTTATGCGATTTTAGGAAATAGGATGAGATGGTGAATCCAAGGAATCTGCAGAACACGCGAGGATGTCCAGTATTATCAAAAAGAGTGGATGAGCTAGAAGTCCTAATAGAAGCCCAAATGAGGGAAAATGTCGAGTTAAGACAAAGACTCAAGCAAATGGAGCAGAGACAAGAACGAGATGAGGACCAAGAACCACAAATGGCTGCATTAGAACGAGAAGTGTCGCCAGTGGTACCAGAAGAAGTAACAGAACCCTAATCACAACCCAGGGCCAATATTGAGCCACTATATGAAAGATTTCGACGAATGAGGCCACCAGAGTTTGAGGGCTCCACAAACCCTCTAGAAGCCGAGGAGTGGTTGTCTTCACTCCACATGATATTGGAGTTTATGGAGCTGAATGATGAGGAGAAGATTCTGTGTGCATCCTTTGTTCTGAAAAAGGATGCAAGGTTCTGGTAGGAATCAGTCAAGCGAGGAGAAACATATATATAATGTCTTGGTTGGATTTTCTGGAGGAATTCAATCAAAAGTGTTATAATCCGGCACTATTGCGACCACAACAAAGAGAGTTCGTAAAGTTGAAGCAAGGGGACATGACAGTGATAGAAGTCTGCAACAAGTTCGATAAACTGTCCAGACTGTGCCCATACACTGTCACCACTGAGAGGGAGAAAATCCAGAAGATGCTGGGAATGTTTTGTCCTGAGATCTCAGCATTGGTGGACAGTGGGTTGACACCGCCTGACACTGTATCTGATTGTGTTAGTCATGCGTTGAGGGCAAAGTATTATCTGGTCCGTCAGAAGGAAGAGAGAGAAAAACTGGGATGCGAAGAAGAAGGAAAAGGTCTTGACCAAAGCCATACAAGCTGGATCTCAAGTTGGACAAAGCAGCAAGCTGAGTTCAAATGTCAAGGTTGGGCAGCCAAGTACTTCTGGTTAGCAGTCCTAGGGGAAGAGAAAAGGAAATAATTTCAGAAATAGGAACCAACAAAGGAGAACAAACAATAATGCTGGCCCTATGGTTCAAGACTATGTGAACTGCGGGAAAAGACATTCGGGTCGATGTAGACTGGCCCCAAATGCCTGTTTTCAATGTGGGAAGGACGGTCACTTTGCCAAAAACTATCTAGAAAATAGGCAGAATGTGCAAGGTTCGTCTCAGTCACAACAAAATTCCCAGGCACATTCATTACAGGCCAAAGCTGAAGGGTCATCCCATTCTGAGAGATAGGAAAGACAAGAACGCTTGCCCCGTGCAGATGCTAGGGTCACGGTCTATACGAAGGAAGAGGCGGAACTGGGAACGTCAAATGTAGTGATAGGTTAGCTTTTTGTCGCTAATAATTTGGTGTCTATTTTATTTGACTCTAGAGCTGCACATTCTTTCATTTCATACTAGTTTGCTAATAGGATAGGATATCCTAAGGACAATATGGGTATGACATTTAGAACTGCACTACCCTCGGGGGAAGTCCTAATGTCCAATTATTGGTTACCGCATGTGCCAATAATTGTGGTAAATAGGGAGTTGTTTACGGAATTGATCGTAACGGAGCTTACTGACTACGATGTAATACTAGGAATGGATTTCCTAAGGAAGTATCAAGGCACGATCGATTGTCGGAAGCAGAAGATAAGGTTTCAACACAACCAAGAAGAGGGATTTGAGTACGTCGATACGTCACGCAGATCAAAGAAGATAATGATCAACTCAATGGAAGTAAAGAGGCTGATGTTTAGCGGCTGTGCTGGATACCTAGCATGTGCATTGGATGTGACGAAGGAACGAAAGCTCTAACCCAAAGACATTCTTATTGTGAAAGAATTCATTGATGTCTTTCCAGAGGAATTACTAGGATTTCTGCCTGAACGAGAAATTTCCTTTGAGATCGAGCTGATGCCAGGAACTGCACCTATCTCAAAGGCACCATACCGGATGGCACCGGTAGAGTTAAAAGAGTTGCAGGAGCAACTGAAGGAACTTCTTAACAAAGGATTTATACGCCCGAGCTATTCCCCATGGGGTGCTCTAGTGGTGTTTGTTAAGAAGAAAGATGGATCATTTCGGATGTGCATTGATTATTGGGAGTTGAACAAGGTTACTATTAAGAATAGGTATCCGTTACCTAGGATTGATGACCTGTTTGATCAACTAACAGGCGCAGCAGTATTCTCCAAGATTGATCTACGATCAGGATATCATCAACTAAAGATCAAGGAGAGTGACATCCACAAGACCGCATTTCAGACCCGCTACAGTCATTACGAATTTCTTGTGATGCTGTTTAGGGTAACAAATGCGCCAGTAGCTTTTATGGACTCGATGAATCGAGTCTTTAAGGAATATCTGGATAAGTTTGTTATTGTGTTTATTGATAACATTCTCATACACTCAAAGACTCGAGAGGAGCATGAGGAGCATCTAAAGATTATCCTGCAGACGATAAGGAAGTATCAATTCTATGCCAAATTCTCCAAATGTGAATTCTAGATGGATAGAGTACATTTTCTTGGACATGTGGTTTCCAAGGAAGGAATCACTGTGGATCTTGCAAAAGTGAAGGCAATCAACGAATGGCCCGCACCTAAGAGCGTGACGGAGATACAGAGTTTCTTAGGTCTAGCCGGCTATTATAGAAGATTTGTTGAAGGATTTGTGCAACTCGCTGCTCGTATCATGGTGCTTACACACAAGGAAAAGAAGTATGAATGGACTGAACAGTGCGAAAAAAGCTTCCAAGAGCTGAAGAAATGATTAATGAGCGCGCCAATACTTACACTTCCGACTGAAGGGGAGATGTTCGTGATATACAGCGATGCTTCAAAGGTGGGATTAGGAGTTTTCCTGATGCAAGGCGACAAGGTAATTGCCTATGCCTTGCGTCAATTAAAGGACCATGAGAGGAATTATCCCATGCATGATTTGGAGCTTGCCGCAGTAGTGTTTGCATTAAAGATCTGGCGACACTATCCATATGGAGCTCAGTGTCAGATTTATACTGATCACCAGAGTCTAAAGTACTTCTTCACGCAAAAGGAGCTAAATATGCAATAAAGGAGATGGCTCGAGTTGATAAATGATTATGATTGTGAAATCTTCTATCATCCAGGAAAAGCCAATTGCGTTGCAGATGTGTTAAGTAGGAAATCTACTGTTCCGTAGCAACTACCAATTGGAAAACTTCCAAAGCCATTACAGCAGGAAATCAACATGCTGGAGATGGAACTAATAGTTGGAAAGCTAGCTGCATTACAACTGGAGTCAACGCTGTATGAAGATATCAGGGAGGCTCAGAAATGAGATTCGAAGCTAGCAAGTTCGTAGGAGGAAGCGTCTGAAGATGGATTAATCCTACATCAAGGGAGAATTCAAATTCCTAATGATGAAGGATTAAGAAGGCAAATTATGGCCGAAGCTCATGAAACACCCTACTCAGTACATCCCAGAGCCAGCAAGATGTACCAGGATTTGAAGCTATAATTCTGGTGGAAAGGGATGAAGAAGGATATAGCTGAGTTCGTAAGCAGATGTATGACGTGCCAAAAAGTTAAGACTGAACATCATCATCCAGGCAGAAAGCTAGAGCCATTACATATTCCTGAGAGGAAATGGGAACATATCACGATGGACTTTGTGGTGGGATTACCAAAGACCCGAGAAGGCTAGAATGCCATTTGGGTTATTGTAGACAGACTGACAAAGACGGCAAGGTTCATTGCAGTAAAATGACCTTCTCGTTGGAAAAGTTAGCAATCTTGTATGTTAACCACATAGTCAGGCTACTTGGAGTTCCTAAATCCATTGTGTCAGATCGTGATCCATGATTCACTTCGAACTTCTGGACATGTGTGCAAGAAGCTATGGGAACAGAAGTGCGACTGAGTACAGCATTTCATGCACAGACAGATGGGCAATCTAAGCGAACTATTCAAATGCTAGAAGACATGTTGCGTGCATGTACAATAGATTTCCCAGGGAGCTGGAATGAGAAACTTCCATTGGTAGAGTTTTTATATAACAACTGCTACCAAGCTTCGATAGGTGTGGCACCCTATGAAGCTTTGTATGGAAAGAAGTGCAGATCATCAATTCACTGGTATGACCTACAAGAGAAACGGCTGCATAAGATGGACTTTGTACAAGAGACCGTGGATGCAGTTACAAAAATACAACGACAGATGAAGATAGCCAAAAGTTGACAGAAGAGCTATGCGGACAAAAGACAAAGATTCCTAGAGTTCAATGAAGGGGATTTCGTATTCCTAAGAGTTTCACTAATGAAAGGAATAATGCGGTTTGGAAAGAAGGGGAAATTGAGTCCAAGATATATTGGGCCATAAGAAATTCTCGAATGCATTGGTAAAGTCGCTTATAGATTGGCGTTACCTCCAGAAATGTCGGCAATACATAATGTGTTTCACGTGTCGATGCTACAAAAGTACATATCGGATCCGTCCCATGTGCTGAAACATGAATCGCTCTAGATTCAGGAATACCTGACCTATGAAGAAAGGCTTGTTCAAATTCTAACGCGTGAAGATAAAGTTTTGAGAAATAAAACAATCCCATTAGTCAAAGTGCTATGGAGAAATCACAACGTTAAAGAGGCTACATGGGAACGTGAAGACAAAATTAGAAATTTGTACCCCCACTTGTTTTAAATTTTCGAGGACGAAAATTCTATAAGGAGGGGTTAATGTGATAACCGGGAATTTTAGATTCTCGGAGTAGGTTAAAATTGTTTGTATATAGCAATTTTAATGAATAAAATATGAAAAAGTTGTGTTTTAATACTATTGAGAATACTGTAAAAATGTTCTGGCAGTGTTGAAGTGAGTGAGTTTGGGGACGGAAAATCTTACCGGACATAATTGGGTGAGACGGTTCGAAATCAGAGCCAAAAACCCTAGAGAGTGCATTGAAATGCACTAAAATGATAGAAATTTACGATAGAGAATTCTGATCAAATGGAAGCAAAACAAGACAAACCGATCGCACCGGAGGCGGCTGGAACCCGCCTACATGATTTCGGTAAAGTTCAGTTCGGATCGGCTTTCGGTCAAAATTTGACCACGAATTAATTAGTGAATTAATATAATAGGATAACATCATCAAGATGATGTCATAAATCCATTTTATTTTATTTGGTTTGGAAAGTAAAGATGAAAGGTGTATGGTGGGACTTTGATTACTTTTTGATCAAAGGCTAAGATCTTGCCAAAAAGCCTTTTTAAAATTTTTTTTTTAATTTTGGAAAAAGGCCATTCGGCCACTTGAAAAGGAAGAAGAAAAAAATTTGATTTTGGCCCCAAAATTGTTACTTTTTAGTCCTTGAACAATTAGCAAATTGTTGGAAAATTTTACCAAAAAACCCTTGAGTTTTACCTATAAATAGGCATCAAAATTCATTCAAAAAAATGGTAAAATCAAGCCAAATTCTTGATCTTTCTTCAACCCAAAAACCGTGAGCTTCTTCCTCCATAAAGCCAAAATTTTGTTGAAAATTTCACACCAAACTTAGCTTTCATTACATTTCCAACATCAAGCCATCAACTAGTTAAGGTAAGCTTCAAAATTGTAACATTTTTCATTGATTTTCTTTAGAAAATCCGTGGGTTTGAAGTGTGGAAAAACAATGAAAAAAAATTGTGGTTTGGTTAATGATATGATTTGGTTGATGTTGTAGAATTTAAAGCATGATTTAGGGTTTAGAAACAAGCAAAAATTTTGCACGTTTCCCTTGAAAAATCTGTGGCCTTAGTGGTGTGAAAAATGTATGAGAATTGATGAATTGGTTTAGTGTTTATGTTCATTTAATTATATGATGAATCAAGCATGAATTAGAATCAAGAAATAAGAAAATTTTGATGAAATTTCATGCTAAAAACCGTGGGTAATGAACACTAGGAAATGGAAAATTTTTAGTGTTGAAAAATGTTGATAAAAACCCTAGGATAGAAAACAAAATTTTCTATGTGTTGGTGCATGAAAATCCGTGGCTATGCTGGGTTAGTATGAATGTTTTGCTAGGTTTTGATGTTGAATTATACATTAGAAAACCTGAGAATGATACGTTGTGATGAAAAATTATTTGGTGATGATTAACATGTAAACCGAGGCTAGTTTGGAAAAATATTGTTATTTTGTGTTGATTCTTGAATATTGAATAGTGTGAAAAATTTTTATACAAAGTTTAGAAACTTTGTAACTTTGTATAAAATAGGCCTCTGGTGTAGTACATGGCAGGTACAAAGGTTCTGAGGCGTACCTAACACCGGGAAACCTTAAAATATAAGCAGAAATGCTGTCGAAATTTCTAAAATCAGCATAAGGGTATTTCGGGAAACGAGGGATAAAAATATTGGACTCGGAGAGGGAACCGGGACCCCTCGGTGGATTAGGGTTAGAAATGGAAAACCAACCCAAAAGAAATAGTAAACCGACCCTAAAAGACTAAAATGCCTAAAACAGGAAAAAAAAATTCAAGTTAGGGGTATTTTGGGAAACCAGGAAAAAATTAGGTCGGGATAGGAAACCCGAGCCTCTCGAGAACCGAGGGTCGGGGACGGGATAGAAAGTGTTTCAAGATTGGTGAAAGGGTCATTTGAGGCCCCGAAACGCTCGAAAAATGAGAAACGACCCTAGGTGACGGATGAATAGTAATCGAGGATTGGAAAATGAATAATTAGGGGTTTTAGCACCAAAAAGTGGTAAAAGAACCCAAAAGGACCTAGAATGACTTAGATAAAATTCTAGGACTCAAATAAAAGATTTGAGAGTTAAAAATCTAAAAATTTTGAAGAACACGGGAATGTAGAAGAAATACACGGCCATGTATATGAAAAATTTTACAAACCGAGAGGTACACGGGCTTGAACACGGGTGTGTATCATGCCGTGTATAGTTACATGGCCGGATAGTAAATAACACGGTCGTATATAGGAAAAAAATTCACAACCTGAGAGATGCACGGGCTGAGACACGGGCGTGCTGTAGGCCGTGTACCACAACTAAAATTTAAATGTGTTGAATTGTTAAGTGAAATGAATGTATATTCAAATTGATAATTAATATAGGGTATTAACAGAAAATATTATGTTTGTAGGAATCTAAATTAGAGAAAGAACTGCGGAAGAGTTTCGGAAGTGGACGTCATCGCAATACTGGTAAGTTCAAGTATTTTCATGTCTGCAGCATGAAATACTGTGTTGTTTTAATTATGTACTAGATGTACAATAGGCATAAAGTCTTAAGGACAATTAGGGATTAGTTAATATAACATATCCCAGATAACGAGAAAAAAGAATATGTAAGGCCTACAGGCGATGGAGGATAGTGACCTTGAGGTGATGATTAATATCACTTGGTCAAGACTATAATTAAAAGATGGTAATGAAACCATTAAGACGTACCGCCCCTCCAACATAGTGGTAGAGGATTTTCTTAGATCCTACGAGGATATCAGGGCTGTGGAGGCCGATGCTCTAGGGTCGTTCCCTAGGCCATCCCATTCAGCATGCAAAATAATCACCGATACTGCCATAAACAGAGCTCTACACTAGAAAGAAAATAGAGAATGAACAATCAATAAAATGATGAAAACCATAATTGATCATAACCGAAGTATACGCTAACTATAGTGATTTCGGTTAAGATATGTGAATAGTAGCCGGTTAGAGTAAAATGAATAGTAACCTTTAGGGTAACAGTCACTATTCATCGGTCACACATCAACATCACTATTCATGGTGAATAGTACTATTCATAGGAAATTGAATTTTCAATGTTTTTGTATCCATATGATTCTTACTATGTATGTTTGAACTTACTGAGCCTGTCAGCTCACCAGTTTGTTCATGTTGCAGGTAAGAAACCTGTCCAGTAGATTTCTAGATGGTGGTAGGGTGTGCGCGTGTCAAGGGATAGAGAATTCACCGTAGACTTGGTCCTACCATAAGTTTTCCGCTGAGCTTTTAAAGTTAATGAATTGAAGAGAATGTGTTTGAAAACAAAATATACAGTACTTATATATATTTTATGTTATATATTATGTTGTACTTCATAAAGACATATAGAAGTTAGTATTGTATTTTACATAGCTTCTTACTTAGTTTTCTTAAGTGAAAGTATGTATAAAAAAAATTATGGGCGAAATTTTAGGCCCTAATAATTAAGAGTTATGAGAAAAAGAGTTTAAAACTAACGATTCAGATTCGGCACACGAGCCGTCTTGGTCGGCCATAGAGTCGGGTCATGACGGTTGCGGGTGGTCGGAATCAGGGGGTGTCACACAATCACATGATCACTAATTTTAGAGTCACACTACTATAAACCTGAAACTGAACTCTTAATTATATACCATATTATGCAAGCTAGTGATAAGCGATCATCCAATGACCTTGTCATATATGTAAAATTCTCATATGATATCCATGACCAGCCTTAGGTCAAAGTCTGATCAACCCACTAATCAAGCTATCTTAAAGTTCCATTATATTATCGAATAGGAAAATGATTATTCACCATACGTGAATAAGAAGTCATTTGCCTAATAGACAACCCAAGGTCTTATCTATTTTCACATCTAGTACAATGCTTTTAAGAGGATACCCTTTACTCCTTATTAGAGCTATGATTCCAATATCTGTAAACAAACCCTTCATCATATACAAGTCATGTACCCAATGAACTAGTATATAAGCTTACTTCCTATGAGACGCTTTAGCCATTAGAATATCAAAGTACACAAATCATATACACGAAGTGATTCATCTGCTCAAGATTAAGGTTGTTACATAACGAACATCAAAAGTGAAATGATCCACTCAAGCTGACTATGTAGATCGATTATTCTTTGGTGCTAGTCCAATATGTCACCACCAAACAACATATTTATGTCTCTACTCAAGAGGCAAAGCTCTAGAAAGTCAAGACAAACTGTCCCTAAATTGGCTTTAGACAACATAATAGTCTTGACATAAGTTAGATGCTCGGTCTAACCCCATAGACTATGAACTATAATTTAGACTACTTACTTTAGAATGTTATCTTCTCGCATACAAAAGTCCATTGTATGCAACATTTTAACAGTTTAACACAAGTAGTTAGTGAGTCATACTTGCTTATATTTACTTTAACTTCTAAAAAGAATGAAGACATATAGCAATGTAATGAATAACCTTTAAATATAATTTTATTATCCAGTTCAAAATAAATGAAATATATTAAAATGTATTTCCTATTTAGGGCACTCCTAACACTTATTATATCTACAAACCCTCATATAATATCCATGATTAGTCTTAGGTCAAAGTCCGTTCGACTTACTAATCAAGATATCTTAAAGATCCATTATATTCCCAACTAAAAAATTATTATTCACCATATGTGAATAAGAAGTCATCTGCCCAGCAAATGACCTAAGACCTTGTCAATTTTCACATATAGCATAATGCTTTTAAGAGGATGACCTTTATTCCTCATTAGAAGTATGATTCCAATACCTATAAACACACCCTCTATTGTACATAATGTGACATCCCTACCCTTAGTAGCCCGAACCGTCACTTAAAAACTGCTACTTGAACTGATACTTATACTTTCTTGCAAACCATTAATACTTACTTAAAACTTATTAACTTAGATACCTTAATTTTAGGGGATTTCTTTTTTGAAGATGTACGTATTTACTATTCACATACATTTATTTGAAATATGCATCGTCTAAATTATTTGGAGTTCAATCACACATACACATATATAATACTGTTTAACTATTTACTATTTAAAATACTATTTACTATTACTATTTAAAAATACTGTTTAACTATTACTATTCAAAGATACTATTAACGGTTACTATTCAAAAATACTGTTCAACTGTTACTATTCAAAATATTGATTACTTAAGCTGTGCGGAAGATTAACTCGCGGTGTATCCATAACCTCGCATCATATCCACCTCTGCTGCCGTCATCGCCCATTATGGTTTAAGCCATAGGACGTTTACCTATAACATGAACACACTCCGTGAGCTTTACGCCTAGTAAGTACAACATGTTAGCCACAAAACATGTTTAAAACATAGTACATACTTAAATCCTCATAAGCATGCCAGGTATCAACATATACCACTTAAACATATCACATACTATATCATCACATAACATATCATCACATATCATATCATTGGATATAGAACTTCTCATACTATATGCATAGCAGAAACATCATGTACTGAATGCATCTTACTGTAGGTAAAAACATATTGACCTAATGCGTATGCATGATCCGGTTATGTTCATTTATGCTTCAATGTTCTTTTTCTTTCTCTTGTCTACTTAGGGCCCGTGTATCAGTACCAAGTGTGTGCAGACCATCGGTAATGCCCGTGGTCACTAAAAAAAATGGAGAGCCATCAACGGATGCTCAACTTCACTTTAACTCTAGAAACCTCTTCAACTGAATAGGCCGGTACAACATGCTTATTCGATTCTGACTTGTTTAACTGTTCTGGTCATATGCTTTGCTAAGCTGTCCCTAATTCTGCTTGATAGGGACATATGGCATCTAACTTGTTCTTTCATCAATCTACACGATTGTGAACTATATGCTCTTCTATATGCTATGCACAACTATGCATAGATGCATACTTAAAATACTGTAAAAACTATCATTTAAATTCATTTTATTCATGCTGTAGGTAGAGTTGTACTTACCTAGTTTGCACGCAAAGTTGTACTCTCGCCTTAGTCAACTCACAGGTTACTACCTGTCATCAATAGCGCATCTCATTAATATTGGTCACTGAGTCACTAGTATCATTAGTGACTAATATATGGTACCGATTACCGTCGATATTAACTTTCTCTCTCACTCTTGAGAGTTTGCTTCTCTATACGTGGTTGATTAATTTATTACCCAATAAATTAATTAATGTCGTTCTGAGATCACTATTACCATTAGTGACTACAACTTGTGTTTCAATATGATACCGAGATCCATCGGTACCCTCTTGGTCTACTTTGGGAATTTGGTGTCTAACTTCCATTGTGCTTGATTAATTATCTTCTTGACAGATTAATCATCATTCCTAATAGTATCGTTCAAACACGATCCTTGACTGACTGACCGATCAGTCAACTGACCAGTTACCTCGTGAGTCATTAACTAGGTAGTCTATTGGTTTACTATGTGTAAACTTGGTGTAGTAACTGATCGGGTTACTTTGCTTGTTGGGGTGTGGTAGCCTACCGGGCTACCCATACAGTTTTAGTCATTTTTGAAAATTGTCTTGGTTGCCTTATAAAATTTTTAGGGAAAATTTTGTTCTTTGAAACCATCCCTTATCACCCCGTTGGAAGGTAGGGACGTTTTATCAAAACCATGTTTTTAATTTTTAAAAGATTAGAATACATTTTGGTGTTTGTATTAAAAGGTGGTTTTTGAACCATTTTCAAATACTATTTTGAAACTTGCTTGAAATGACTTAGTCTGTAAAATTGGCGAACATGAAATTTTTCATCCTCGACGAGATGAATAATTCTCATGTTCACCTCGGAGTTCAAATCTAACTCGAACGGGTCCTAATCCTACTAAACCTATGGCCTGTTTATGCCCAGTTTTTGCAAAAATCCTAGGTTTACGCTATTTTGAAAATGGCTCTATTCGAGACCTTAAACTGCCAAATTTTTAAAACACACATGGGTCATCTTAAAGGTCTCCATGAGATCTATTTTTGTGTTGAGCCCGACAATCGTATTCGGACTCTTAGTGGTTCGTTTTTAATAAAACGCAAGACTGTTTCCAGTGCTTGGATTCTTGGTCCCAGTTTTAGACACTGAATGAAAACCACTTCCAAAACCTATCTTAGTGTCGTTTTTAGCCAAAACCTATTTGAAGCAAAAATGACTATATCCAAATCCCAAATTCAGACCCTAAAGGGGTCAAAATGACCAAAACCTATGGCCTTTTCCTGGGGACAGTTTTGTGTCCAACCACTTTTCTAAATGTTCATGCTTACATATACACACATCCATTCATAAAATTGTAAACACAACCACATAACCACAAACTTAAAAATGGAAAGCTAACGGCTCAAAATAAACTTATTACAACCCATTTGCATAAACAAATACACATAAATCCCTTGATCAAAATCTTTAAAACAACTAACCATAAAAGGGAGGGTTTTTTGGTTTTACCTTAGGTGCGAGGAATCAAGCACAAATTCGAGTCAAGGCTTGAGTGACCAAATGGCCATGTGAACCAAGAGAGGTTGAAGGTCGGTTTATGCTAGCAACACACTAAAAATTTTCTCTTTAATATCAAACCAAAACCACAACTAGAAAAACACAAGGATAGATTCCAAAAACTTACCCTTGCAAAGCCTTGAAGTGGCTTGGAATGAAACCTCTTATCACAAGCTTGAAGGAGGTTAAATTTTGGTAAATTTTTGGTAGGATTTTGGCTTCAAAATGTAGGGTTTTGGTGGTTTGAAGCAGTCATTTGCAGCAAGGGAAAAGAGAGAGGAAGAGTTGTAATTTTTGGGTTGTGAAAAAGAAGAAACAAAAGCCTAAGCCTTGGTCACCCTTTTATAGACAAACCTAAGTGAAATTAACCAACACTAAGCTCAATTAATCAAGCCAATCTTAAGCTAATTTAGGGACAAAAACCTGCCCAATTTCAGTCCTCAAAACTGAGGGAGCTGCGGCCATTTAAGGAGGGGAAAATAAAAAATTTAGTTGTCGGCATGTGCTTAAATTCTCACATTGTTTATTCAATTGTGTCATAACTTACCCCATATTTTATTCTTACTTTTTGGGGTTATTTTTTAGCTGAAAATAGCTAGTTTCCAGCCAAGGCACATAGGTTTTAAGGCCAAAATTCATCTACATTTGGTTCTCTTTGCAGCCCAGTTTTCTACTGCAGTGTTCGGTCCTTTCTCGATAGTGTTCTAATTTTCATTTGGAATTGGATTTTCTGAATCTGACTTTTATACTGATGATTTCTAGTTGGTTTGTACTGTCTAAGAGCCCATTCTGTACCAATTTACTACTCATTTCCTATACTATGGTTGTGTCTATACTGTGTTGTCCTTTTGCATGTAAAACAAGGCGTTCTTGTGCAAAATTTCAGACACAATCTCTCTTGACTAATTTGGATGTGATGATTCAATTTTATCAGCTTTATGTCTATCTGAGGTAGTCTGGACCAGTTTTCGGGATCTATGTGACCCCACCTTGAAAAACATGTCAGGCACTCGATTGACTAATTTGGGCGTTTTGAGTCCAAATATATTAGTTTTGGAGTGAGAAAAGGTTGTCTTGACCCTCATCCTGATACTGCATATCTCCCAAACTAAAATTCTCATTTTGTGCTCAATTGACCAAATTGAGCCTACCGACCGTTAATATATCAGTTTCAGGTCAGATTAAGGCCTTCTTGGCCATTAATTTGACACTATGTTTTCCAGTATTCACTATTCATTATTTTCTGTCTAACTGACTAATCTGAGTGTTCTGACTCCGATTTTGTCAGTCTCTAGGTGAGAAGAACTCATCTGGACCTCCGTTCTCGATACTATCCCTCTACTAGGGTATTTCTTGTTGTTGTGCTCAGATGTTCGGTCTGAACGTTCTAGTGATCTGTTCACCACTCTTGTGTCAGGAAATGGTCGTCTGGACCAGTTTCCGGATACTGCTCATCTTATACACTTATACACATAATAGGGTAGACCAATTTACTGTCGGTCACCCCTTTCACTGCATGAATAGTAAATAAATAGTACTATTCCTGTTTAACCTATTCAACTAGAAAATATACTACATTTTTTAACTTAATTACTCATTGCATGGTAATTAGGTTTCACGCTGTTAGGAAATGCCCTAAGCTATAGAGACATTTTTTATGTATTTATTTTGAACTGGATAATAAAATTATATATAGAGGTTATCATTACATTGCTATCTGTCATCGTCTTATTTACATGTTAAAGTAAATGTAAGCAAATATGGCTCCCTAATTACTTGTGTTAAACTGTTAGAACGTTGCATGCAATGGACTTCGGTATGCGAGAAGACAATGTTCTAAAGTTAGCGGTCTAAACTATGGTCTGTAGTCTATGGGGTTAGACCGAGCATCTAACTCATGTTAAGACTATTATGTTGTCTAAAGCCTTGGAGGGGACGGTTTGTCTTGACTGTCTGGAGTTGGACTCCCAAGTAGAGACATAGATATGTTGCTTGGGGGTGACATATTAGCCCGGGACTAAAGTGTGATTGATCTACGAAGTCCGCTTTGAGTGGATCGATCTGCTTTTGATGTTCATTATGCAGTAACCTTAATCCTGAGTAAAAGGACAGCTTCATGTATATGACTTGTGTACTTTGATGTTCCAATGGCTAAAACGTCTCAGAGGTAATAAGCTTATAGACCGGTTCATTGGGTACATGACTTGTATACGATGAAGGGTTCGTTCACAGATATCGGAATCATAGCTCTAATGAGGAGTTAAGGGTATCCTCTTAAAGGCATTATACTGAATGTGAAAATGGACAAGGCCTTGGATCGTCCGCTGGGCGGATGACTTCTTATTCACATATGGTGAATAATCATTTTCTTTATTCGGTAGTATAATGGAACTTTAAGATAGCCTAATCAGTAGGATTAAACGGACTTTGGCCTAAGGCTGGTCATGGATATCATATGAGGGTTCTGCATGCATGACAAGGTCATTGGACGATAGCTTGTCACAGGCTTACGTAATACGGTATATAATTGAGAGTTCAGTTTCAGGTTTATAGTGGTTTGACTCTGAAATTAGTGATCATATGATTGAGTTGTTTGGTAAAAGAATGATGATCATATGGATTTGCGGGAGCTCGATTATATATGTTTAATCAGTCCCTCTACTAGCTCCACATAATTCCTTAACGTTTGGCAAATTGATTTGTGTATGCTCTTAGCTGGTTTATTATGCATGGATGGTGATGACATAGGATTAGGATGGTAGACAAGATTCTCTCCAGTTGGATTCAGATTTTGTTTTGGATAATAGAGTACACAATTATTCGAACTCCAAATAAAGTTGCCATGATTTTATTTGAGATTGGATTGGAGTTGTAGAAAATTATCCATGAGAACAAGAATTTGAAACACAACTGTTTTGTGGATTTTGAAATTTGAATTTCGAAATTTGAAATTTGAATTTTGAAATTTGAAAATTTAAATTTGAATTTGAAATTTGAATTTGAAATTCGAATTTGAAATTTGAAATTGAAATTTAAATTTGAAATTTGAAATTTGAAATTTGAAATTCGTATTTGAAATTTGAAATTGAAATTTAAATTTGAAATTTGAAATTTGAAATTTGAAATTTGAATTTGAAATTCGAATTTGAAATTTGAAATTAAAATTTTGAATCACAGTCCAAGTGGGATTCGAACTTGTTGTGGAAAATCCGCAAGGTTTGAAATTCGAATTTGAGTTGGATATGGAGAGGATAATCTTGTTAGAATCCTACTTGAATTTTGAATCAAAATCCTAACTAATGATGGATGAAATTTTGAGGATTATCCTCAATGGATTTTCGGTTTTTGTGGATAAGGTTCAAGGAAAAAATTCAAGTTTCAATCTTAGTTGAATTTGGATTCTCTCCTCCCCAGAAAGTGGCCGAAATTTGGAGCATATATCCTTGGTAAAATTTGGTTATTTTGGATAAGGATGAGATAAGATTCAAGCTTGAAAATCCTAGTGGAATTTTGATTCTCCCTTATCCTAAAGGTGGCCGAAATTTTTTAGGAGATTTTCTCCTTAGATTTTTTGGATTTTTTGGTTGAAAAAGGGGGATAAAATTCTAGTTAAAATCTTGTTTAGATATGGATTGGATTTATCCTAAATGGCCGAATTTTATTGTTGGGATTTTCCCTTGGAAAATTCAGATTTTATGGTTGTGGATAAGGGAGAATATCTTTTTCTAATCCAATTCGAATTCAGAGAATCACCTCATGCAGGTCTATAAATAGAGGTCCTGCCACTCCAGTTCTCTCAGACCATAGACTCTCAGGTGAGCAGGCTTATTGTTGCACAGCCCACCGTGACAATAAGTTCTTTAGAGATCTGGGTGGTCGGAAGAAGACTAGCAGTGCTAGCATATCGATCGAAGTTCAGAGTGCCCACACACTTAGCCATTCAGGAATTGGAGAATAGTAGAGACGGCTAGTTGGTTGAAGCCTCCGGTCATTCTCCTCCTGCAAGATTGGCATCCTTGAGGTATGAGTTTTAATTGTTGTTGGTTAATTGTATATGGCATCATGAGATATTTAACGATCTAAAAAAATTTTTATTGTTCCGCTGCGCCACTCTGATACGTTTTTATGATTTATTTTCCTACAATTGGTATCAGAGCCATCTCATGACTATGCCATGTACATAAATTAGACAATTACTTAGTCTTTTTATTTATGTATGGATTTGATTTTTAGAGAGTGGCATTCTAGGGTTCCTTTATGTTGTTATCATGGATTATGTATAAAGTATGTGGTTATTTTAATTTTTTGAATTATTATAAGCACGCTTGTTTATACCGGTTATGGTTCCTTAGAATTTAGAAAAATTGTATCTAGGAATTTTATGTAACCATGGGAGCAGTTTATTAGCACTGTAATTTTCCCATGGATTTTAATTTTTTGTCTCTTAGAATTTTTATGGTTAGAAATTTGTACACCGGAAACGGTATAGGAATTTTTACGTAATTATTCTAGGAGGAGATTGAAGATTGAAGACCGTAATTTATTTTTCCCAAAAGTTAAATTTGATTTAAAGATTGAAATTTTGATTCTGTGGAAAATTTCAATTTAATTGGGATTCAAATTAATTTTTGGAGATCCTAATAGGTAAATTGGAATATAGCATGAAAATAGAGACACGACCCCTCGGGATAGGCCGACGGGCCTTGGTAGGGCTGGAGCCCCTGCCCTCGGGCAGGATGGGGCTACGGCAGGCCCTATGCAGGCCATAACCACCCACGGCCGCAGGCTTGGCCTACAGCCGAGGGTGGCCGTGGCCTACCCAAGGCTGGTTGTAGCCTGGGCGTGCAGCCTGTGGCTGTAGGCACTGCCTGCAGCCTGCCGGCTACTGCGCCCAGCCTGGGCGTGTAGCCTGGCGCTACAGGCTTGGCCTGCAGTGTAATAATCGAGAAATTTTACTGTTCTCGGAATATTGTAAATTGCATGTACATGATGAATTTCATGTTTAAAATGTAAAATGTATGATTTATATTGTGTAGAACGAGATAAAATGTTCTAACGATATTACAGATTAAGAATTCGGTGATGTAAAAGCATGCCGAATTGAGTTAGGGAAAAACAGTGAACTGTAAACCCTAGTATGTGACTCAGGGTAAGCTGAGTGCACAGAAAGATAAAATACTGATAGTAGTGATTTTAGACGTGAGTGCGTGTGTGTGTGTTGCACATAGTATTGAGAAGTTGGTCTAGGTGACCTCTTCTTGACCTAAAATTGATATATTTAGATTTAGCATGCTCAAATTAGCCAATTGAGCATGAAAAGTAATATTTGATCCAGAGATACGCAGTAACAAGAAATTGGTCAAGATGACATTTTCTTGATATAAAACTGATATATTTGGAATCAGAATGCTCTAATTAGTCAATTAAATGAAAATTTTGACAGGGAAATGTACAGTATCGAAAACTAGCCGAGATGACCTCGGATGACGACGAAACTGATATATTTGGATTCAGGACGTCCAAATTAGTCAGTACAGCCTATTAGAATGCTCAAATTAGTTAATTGAGCACAAAGGTAATTTTTGATGGGGAATTTGCAGTACCGGAAACTGGTCGAAACGATCTTAGATGAAAACGAAACTGATATATTTGGGTTCAGCATGCCCAAATTAGTCAGGATAGCTCATGTTGAAATTTTGGACAAAAAGGGTATAAAAGGTCGAAATTGCATAAAAGGGCTCACAATTTCCCTTTTCTAGATTTTCTCCCCCACACCTACACCGTCGGTGAACAGTAACCGACCACCGAAAACGGTGTCCATTTTCGACACCGCCAGTCTCGTTGGAAAGCTCTCGACGAGCTGAGTCCAACGGTGTACTGAATCGACGCCGAAGAACGCCGCACGCGCCGCCCGAATTTGCCCCAAACGGCCGTATCTCTGTCGTCTGACCTCCGATCGACATGATTCCGGTCCCAAAAGACTCATGGTGAAGAGTAGAACAAAACTCAAGCTTCATTTCGGCTCAACAGTCACCGGATCACACCGCCCGAACCCGCGCCGTCGCCGCCGTGAAGCCGCCGTGGAATCCGTCGATTCCGACGGAGTTGAGTGACGTGGTTGGTCTCAAAATGCTCAGAGAAGAACGGGGAGCAAAAGCCCTCAAACAATTTCGGGCAACAACTCCGGCACGGCGGAGATTCAACGCCGCCGCCGTGGGTCGTGTTTTCGAGGCCGATTGTCGACGATCGGAGCCTCCAATGGTGAAATTGACACCAACAATGGACTCCTCTCGTCGAGATCTTCAAGGTGGGCACCTCCGTTGTTTTCGCCGCCGCCGTCCGCCACTGGTCAACGCCGGAGTCAACACCGGTCAACGCGGTCAACGCCGGTCAACGGTGACCCGGGGGCGGAAAAATGAAGAATGGCCCGTTGGCCAATTTTCGACGTTCTGGATACATCCGCAGTATTAGAATTGCCAACCGAGGTTCCGAACAAAAAGAACGGAGACAAAGTTTGTGCGGTCGAGACCGAACAGTTCGTCCGATCACCGACGGGACAATTTCGGTAGCGATTTTGTTTCCCTTCATTCCTTATTTATGTATTGGAATGATTTATATGTAATTTGTATTCAAAATGTAAAAAGAAAAGAAAAAGAAAAGAGTAAAATGAATGAAATGTCAGAAAAAGAAAATGTATGGGAAATGTGAATATTTTTACGTAAAAAGTTGAGTTTTACGTAAAAATTAGGCCTCTGGTATAGTACGTGGTAGAATAAAATAGGTTAGAAGGTTTTGAGGCGTTTCCTAAACGCCGGAAACCTAGAAATTTAGCGGAAATGCTGCCGAAATTTTCAAAACGGCACTATGGGAATTTTGGTGAAAAACGAGAGGCAAATTGTGTTTGGTAATGGAAACCGAGACCCTTTGATGAGTTAGGCTCAGAAAATGGGAAAATGAACCTTTGAGGAATAGTAAACCATCCCTCCGAGATTGTGAAAATGTAAGAGAACGGGAAAACCAATGGCAAGGGTATTTTAGGAAACGAAAGGTAAATTTGAGGTCGGGATGAAAACCCAAGCCCACGCGATGTCTAAGGCTCGGGATTAGCATAACTAACGTTTCAAGAGTAGTGAAATTCCCATTTAAGGCTCCGAAACGTGAGAAAAACGAGAAACGACCCTAGGTGTCAGAATAGTACCACCCGAGGGTCTGATGACCAATAGTCATCTATGGAACAGCAATGGATGCTGTAAAAGTGTGTAAAAGCTTAAGAAATATTATTTTATGATATTTGGGCTTAGAAAATCCTGTTAAAAGTCACAGTAACCATATAACGGTCCCGAGACCCATAAAGGGTAAAATGGTCATTTTGACCAAAAATTTCTGAAAGGCTCGGAAAGGACCGTGAATGCCTAAGGATAGTTAAAATGAAATTATAAAAGTTAAATTTGGGTCTTAAACCAACAAAAAGTAGGTTTATGATGAGAAATCAAATCAGGGGCAAAATGGTAATTTTGCCAAGAGTTAGTGTAAAAATGGAAAATGGGATTTTAGATTCCTAAGACCATTTACGGGAAAGAAAACGTAAAATTTTTACGTTTTACAAAATTTTGAATATGAAATGAAGATTTAGAATAACCGTAGTTATTCCGGTTATAGGAACCCGTTCCAGACGCGACAAAGGAATGTCTGCGGAGCCGGGGAAGGAAATGCTAGCGAAAGTATCTGTAAGTTTGAACATTTAATTGACTGCAACATGAATAGACTATTATGTCTAAGTGTGATATGTGTAAGTTCTAGCATTCATTTGTCTGCTCATGAACATTCTGATGTTGTTCATTATATGAATGAATTGATCTGTTATGTCTAGGTTTATGTGCTATATCAATGTTTCATAGCGTGATGCTATGATAAATGTTTGATAAGCTCAGATATTTACATGTCTGCAGCATGAATTACTATTTGATTGATTTAAGTACTTTCCGTACAAACTTGTTAAGTCCTACGGGCAATAGGGGTGTAGTTAAACTAACTCACCTAATGAAATGAGAAATTAAAAAAGTGTATAAATAATACACTATGGAGAAGTGTTAGGGCACTATAGTGTGGTTAATTAAAAACACACATAAAGAAATAAATGTAAAGACCTACGGGCAAAAAGGGTTCCATCGTGGGATGATTCATATGAATGTCGCCGGTGGGGAACTATAAGAAAGATGGTAATGAAACCACTAAGGCGTACCGCCCCTCCAACATAGTGGTAGAGGTTTTTTCTCAGATCCTACGAGGATATCAGGGCTGTGGAGGCCGATGTTCTAAGGTCGCTCCTTAGACCCTCCCAGTCAGCGCTCTAATAATCATCGGTACTGCCATAAACAGAGCTCTAAACTAGAAATCAAATAGAGAATAAATAATCAATGAAATGATAAAAATCATAATTGAGCATAACCGAAGCTTACGTTAGAGTAATGTAAATTCGGTTAGGGTATGTGAATAGTATCCCGATAGAGTAAAGTGAATAGTACCATTTAGGGTAACTATTACTATTCATCAGTCAAGGGTCAAAGTTACTATTTATGATGAATAGTACTATTTATAGGAAATTGAGTTTTGGTGTTTTTGAATCAATATGATTCTTACTATGTATGTTTGAACTTACTAAGCCTGTTAGCTCATCAGTTTGTTCATGTTGCAGGTGGGAAACCTGTCCAGTAGATTTCTGAATAGCGGCAGGATGCGAACGTGTCAAAAGGATAGAGAATCCACTGTGGATATGGTCCTGCTATAAGTTTTCCGCTGATTGTTGAAAGAAAAGACATGTATTGTAAAAGATTTGATTTAGGTATTAATATATAAAGTATGTTTGTACTTTTAAAAGTGACAGACATAGTTCAGTTTAATTAGTTATGTTTACAAACAAGAAAAAGTATTAAAAAAAAATGATTCCAAATTTCACAAAGGGTTTAAAGGAAAGAAAAGAATTTAGGCGACCCGACGAAGTTCACGAGCTATTTTAGTAGGCTAAGGAGCTTGATTGTAATAGTTTCGGTGGACCGAGGTCGGGGGCGTCACAGGTGGTATCAGAGCGAGCTTGACCATATCCCTCTTGGCACGAGACGCAACCTGCTCGTCTATCCAAGTAAGTTAGCCTAGTTTTGAATTAATAGTTGTTTGTTTATCGGAAAATAAACGACTTAGATGAAATGAGATGATGAGATCAATGTATGTGGACTCACGATTGTATAGTGCTAGTGGACTGCCACAGTACGGCTATTCAGAGTTCGAGATAGAGAATTACCATGATTATGATCGTACAGTGCTAGAGAATGAACAAGGAAGGCTGCTCAGAGAAGAAATGAAGATTGCCATCAAGTTATATAGAACTCCAATGTCAGCTGCCCACAAATTTTGGAGTGGCGAACAGTCTTTCAGAATTTCATAGGAAGGCAAGATTAGTGTCATGTTATTGAAATGATTTCCGGCTGTGTACCATTAATCGGGTGATGGGTCTTGTTGGCTGTTGACAATGCTTTTCGGGGAGATACTCTCGTGTGTATTGGGATTCTTGTGACCAGGAGTAGTGCTTAACTGGACCAAGTTTCACCATGCCACGATTGAGTAAATCTTCTCTCGGAAAAAGTCTAATATCAGCCCCAACTCCTAAAGGGCAAACAGGGTGTCACTTTTAACGTCACTTGAGTTCCTTAGAGTTGCAAACATACGAGAATAAGTTCATCGGACTGAGAAACTGTAGTCGATGTTCGGTGACATAGTTCTAACGTATGCTGTGCGCTTCAAGGAACTGATGAATCCCCTCCAATTTGCGTGGAATTCACAACGGAACTTAAGCCGAGACGAGCGTAGATCCAAGAATGTCTATAGGTGAACGATCTAGTCAAGGAAAAAGAGGACCCGTAAAAATTTCCTGTAGACCAGGAAAAGTAGATGTATTAGGCTATATATATATCCTTTATGTTATATTGAAATGTTATGTAATGACATGTGTATGTAGTGATACGTGTGTGATGAATTATTAGGAACTATCAAAATGTGTTGATATAATATAATAAGTTTTGTTGTTTTGTCCTATATGAAAAGGCATAATATACGATAAATGGGCCATGTGCATTTATTGTGCTAGAAATGGCCCGGATGAAGAAAAAGAAGATCCAAAGGATTTTCCTTTGAAACCGGATCAATAGAATGAATAAAATGTAGAGTGGTACATATGTGTATATATGTATACTCAATGTAAAAGAGGCTGTTGTATATACAAGGCCTTAATATTGATATATATGTGAACGTCATGAAACTAGTTATAATAATGCCGTACGATGATATGGCATTAGGATTTCTTTGAATTTCGGGAAATCTTAAAAATTTTCTGAAATATATATATACATTGAAAATCTAATGATTGATTCTCAAACGATTATAGGGAAATAGAAAATATGGTGAATACATATGGTCAAGAAAATATGAGTGAATGTCTCATCCTGATAAAAAGGGTGGAGAAATTATAAGGCCTTTTAGAGGTCTGGATGCAAGAAACCGTTGAATTAAGACCGCGTTTAGATGAGATAGAACCTAGGTAGGGTGCTGAGAAGGTTCAGCCACCACTGACCCCTGCGGTTGAATAGGTAGTATATTACCGCTGTTCTTGAAAGGATACAAGAACTACGGTCAATAGTAAATCAAGAGTTATAATATAAGCGATTCCGTGGAATAAAACCTCTAGAATTTGAGGGCTCTATAGATTCAGTGGAAGCAGGAGAATGATTTTCATCTATATAGATGATTTGAGACTCCATAAACTTGATAGAGCAAGGAGAAGGTTCTGCGTACATCCTTTGTTCTGATGAAGGATGCTAAGTTCTGATAGAACATTGTCAGAATGAGAAGAGATGAGACTACGGTGAACTAAAATGAATTTCTGGTTGAATTTCATTAAATATATTATGATCTTGCATCACGGAAACCGTAAAAAAAAAAAAAAAAAAGGTTTGCCGCATTAAAGCAAGGAAACGTATCAGTGAGTGAAGAGCATCAGAAACTGATCAATTGTCCAAATAATGCCCTTACGTGGTAACTATTTAGAGGGAAAAGATACAGAGAATGATTGGAATGTTCTGACCAGAGATCCTTGTTTTGGTGGATAGTGGTCTAATACCACCACCTTCAATGACAGACTGCGTCAGTCGCGCTCGACAGGTTGAATACCAGCGGGCTAGACAGAAAGAAGAAAGAGAAAAAGTCTGAGAAACCTGAAAGAGGGAAAGGACTTTGACTAAATTTTTCCTAAGTTGGAACCTAAATTGGCTAAAGTAGTAAATCTAATCAAAATGTTAGGCCAGGATAGTTTAATGCTTCAGGCCTATAGTCATAGAATAAAGGAAAAGGCAAATGTTCCAAGAAAATGAAAACCTAATCTGGAATAATAGAAGGCAGCAAAGGAAGCTGACTAATAATATAGGATCAGATGTATCCAGTTGCGCTACAAGGGAGAAGGGGCACTGGCCACAGTGCTGATTTGGCCTTAGTGCATGTTAGCAATATGGGAAAAAAAGGCTATTATGCTAGAAACTATCCTACAAATCTATAGAATACACAGGAAACGTTTTAACCACAGCAACAACGTCCCAAGCCCGTGTGTTATAGGCTAGATTTAAAAGATCATTGGTAGCACTGGAAAGACAAGAACACATAACACATGCCAATGCTCGCGTTTTGGCGTACACTAAGGAGGATGTGAAAGTAGGAACGTCAAACATTGCAACAGAATCGATTATTATAAAGTTAGTTGATTATGACGTAATCTTAGGAACGGATTTCCTAGGGAAATATCAAATCATAGTTGATTGTCGGAACAGAAAGATAGTATTTCGACTAGACGACGAAGAAAGCTTTGAATACGTGGATTCGTCATGTAAATCAAGGAAGATGATAATTAGCTCGTGAAGTGCGAGTAAGCTAATGTCCAATGATTGAATTGGATATTTGGCCTATGTGGTAGATGTAATAGAGGAACAGAAGCGTCGATCAGAAAATGTTCTTATGGTCCAAGAAATTCTCGACATATTTCTTCGAGGAATTACTTGAATTGTCGTCTGAACAAGAAATTTTCCTTTGAAATCGAACTCATGCAAAGAACTACACCCATTTTCAAAGGTGTGGCAGTATTCTCTAAGACTAATTTACGATTAAGAATACCATCAACTGAGTGTTCAAGGAATTCGTAGATAAGTTGACATTGTGTTTATCGATGACATACTCATATATTCATAGACTCATAAGGAGTATAAAGAGCATTTGAGAACTACTCTGCACATTATGAGACAGCACCAAACCTATGCAAAATTCTCTAGGTGCGAATTTTGGCTAAACAAAGTGTATTTTCTCAGACATGTAGTCTCCAAACAAGGAATTGTCGTAGATCCTATCAAGCGAAGATGACTAACGAATTGCTGGCACCTAAGACTGTAATGGGAATACGAAATTTCTTAGGTTTGGTTGGCAACTATAGAAGACTTATGGAAATGTTCGCATGACTAGCGGCACCTCTTACGGCTATTAAGCGCAAGGAGAGGTAATATGAGTAGACTGAAGAATGTGAAAAGAGTTTTTAAGAGTTGAAAAATTGACTAACAAGCGCGCCAATTCACACGCTTCTCACAAAAAGGGAGAAATTCGTGATATATTGCGATGCATCAAAAAAAAAAAAAGAATCTGAATATGTGGCAAAGAGAATGTTGGAGTTGGTGAAGGATTACAACTGTGAGATCCTCTACCACTTAGAAAAAAAAATCAATCAACCATGTGATGGATGCCTTTAGCAGAAAGTCTACTATCCCGTACCAGTAGCCAAAAGAAAAAAATTGTAGAATAATTAGTACAAGAGATACACTCATTGGAGTTGGAGCTGATATCCGAAAGGTTAGCTGTACTCCAATTAGAGTCATCGCTATTCGAAGACACTAAAAGGGCTCTGAAGCAAAATCAAATCTAATAAGTTATCAAGAAGGGATTTCCAAGGGTGGAATGATTTTACATTAAGGAGGAATTCATATTCCAACTAATGAAGGATTAATGAGGTGAAGTATGATAAAAGCCCATAAAATGCCATATTCAGTGCATTTCGGAATGAGTAAAGTATACTAGAAATTAAAATTGCAATTCTGGTGGAAAGAGACAACAAATGAAAGCACAAAATTTATAAATCGATGCATGACCGTTAGAAAGTCAAGACTGAACATAAACATCCAGGTGGAAAATTGGAATCATTGGAAGTTCCCGAATGTAAGTGGGAACATATTACGATGAATTTTGTAGTGGAATTATTAAGGACCCAAGAGGGGTATAATGCCATCTGAATTAGGGTGGATAGATCGATGAAAACAGCAAGAGTCATAATAGTGAAAATGAATTTTCACTGGAAAAGTTAGCGAATTTCTATGTAAACCATGTTGTCAGATAACATGGTGTTTCAAATTTGTCATATTTGATTTAGATACGCAATTCACTTCGAAGTTTTGGAAGTGTGTACAAGGAGTCATGGGAACAAAATTGCGTCTTTGTACGACTTTTCATCCCTAGACGAAGATTAATCTGAGCGAATTACTCAGACACTAGAAAACATGTTCTTGTCTAAGTCATGGATTTCCTAAGAATTGGAACAAGAAATTACTGTTAGAGGAAATTTTCGTACAACAATAGCTACCAAGCTTCTATAGGAATGGTACCCTATGAAACTTTAGATGGACGAAAGTGCAAATCGCTTGCCTATTGGTATGACCTGCGAGAGAAACAGTGGCACAAGACCGATTTCGTAAAAGAAACATCCGATGTAATTGTGAAAATACAGCGATGAATAAAGATCGCACAAAGTCGGCAGAAGAATTATGCAGATAAACGCTGAAGATCCCTACAGTTTAATCAAAGGGATTTCATATTCTTAAAAAGTATTCTCATTGAAGGGAATAATGTGTTCGGTAAGAAAAGAAAATTTATTCCAAGATGTATTGGACCCTATGAAATTTTTAAACGTGTTGAAAAGGTTACCTATAAATAGGTACTACCTTCAGAACTGTCAGCAGTGCATAGTGTTTTTCACGAATGTAGGCTAAGGAAACAGATATCGAATTTATCTTATGTATTGAAGTACGAATCGATTCAGATTTAGGAGAATCTGACATATGAAGAGCAACTTGTTCAAATTTTGCTCAGAAAGATGAAACGAGAATGTTGTACCCTCATTTGTGCTAAATTTTCGAGGACAAAAATTTTATAAGAAGGGGTGAATGTAATAACCGGGAAATTTTACTGTTCTCGAAATATTGTAAATTGCATGTACATGATGAATTTCATGTTTAAAATGTAAAATGTATGATTTATATTGTGTAGAACGAGATAAAATGTTCTAACGATATTACAGATTAAGAATTCGGTGATGTAAAAGCATGCCGAATTGAGCTAGGCAAAAACATTGAACTGTAAACCCTAGTATGTGACTCAGGGTAAGCTGAGTGCACAGAAAGATAAAATACTGATAGTAGTGATTTTAGACGTGAGTGCGTGTGTGTATGTTGCACATAGTATTGAGAAGTTGGTCCAGGTGACCTCTTCTTGACCTAAAATTGATATATTTAGATTCAGCATGCTCAAATTAGTCAATTGAGCATGAAAAGTAATATTTGATCCGGAGATACGCAGTAACAAGAAATTGGTCAAGATGACATTTTCTTGATATAAAACTGATATATTTGGAATCAGAGTGCTCGAATTAGTCAATTAAGCACAAAATGAAAATTTTGACCGAGAAATGTACAGTATCGAAAACTGGCCGAGATGACCTCGGATGATGACGAAACTGATATATTTGGATTTAGGACGTCCAAATTAGTCAGTATAGCCTATTAGAATGCTCAAATTAGTTAATTGAGCATAAAGGTAATTTTTGACGGGGAATTTGCAGTACCTGAAACTGGTCGAAACGATCTCGGATGAAAACGAAACTGATATATTTGGGTTCAGCACGCCCAAATTAGTCAGGATAGCTCATGTTGATATTTTGGACAAAAAGGGTATAAAAGGTCGAAATTGCATAAAAGGGCTCACAATTTCCCTTTTCTAGATTTTCTCCCCCACACCGACAACGTCGGTGAACAATAATCGACCACCGAAAACGGTGTCCATTTTCGACACCGCCGGTCTCGTTGGAAAGCTCTCGACGAGCTGAGTCCAACGGTGTGCTGAATCGACGGAACCGACGCCGGAGAACGCCGCACGCGACGCCCGAAGCCGCCGGTGGCCGAAAATTTCAAACGGCCGTATCTCCGCCGTCCGACCTCTGATCGACATGATTCCGGTCCCAAAAGACTCGTGGTGAAGAGTAAAACAAAACCTAAGCTTTATTTCGGCTCAACAGTCACCGGGTCGCGTCGCCCGAACCCGTGCCGTCGCCGCCGCGAAGCCACCGTGGAATCCGTCGATTCTGGCGGAGTTGAGTGATGTGGTTGGTCTCAAAATGCTCAGAGAAGAACGGGGAGCAAAAACCCTCAAACAATTTCAGGCAACAACCCCGGCACGGCGAAGATTCAACGCCGCCGCCGTGGGTCGTGTTTTCGAGGCTGATTGTCGACGATCGGAGCCTCCAATGGTGAAATTGACACCACCAATGGACTCCTCTCGTCGAGATCTTCAAGGTGGGCACCTCCGTTGTTTTCACCACCGCCGTCCGCCGCTGGTCAACGCCGGAGTCAACGCCGGTCAACACGGTCAACGCCGGTCAACGGTGACCCGGGGGCGGAAAAATGAAGAATGGCCCGTTGGCCTATTTTCGACGTTCTGGACACATCCGCTGTATCAGAATTGCCAACCGAGGTTCTGAACATAAAGAACGGAGACAAAAAGTTTGTGCGGTCGAGACCGAACAGTTCGTCCGATCACCGACGGGATGATTTCGGTAGCGATTTTGTTTCCCTTCATTCCTTATTTATGTATTGGAATGATTTATATGTAATTTGTATTCAAAATGTAAAAAGAAAAGAAAAAGAAAAGAGTAAAATGAATGAAATGTCAGAAAAAGAAAATGTATGGGAAATGTGAATATTTTTACGTAAAAAGTTGAGTTTTACGTAAAAATTAGGCCTCTGGTATAGTACGTGGTAGAATAAAATAGGTTAGATGGTTTTGAGGCGTTTCCTAAACGCCGGAAACTTAGAAATTTAGCGGAAATGCTGCCGAAATTCTGAAAACGGCACTATGGGAATTTTGGTGAAAAACGAGAGGCAAATTGTGTTTAGTAATGGAAACCGAGACCCTTCGATGAGTTAGGCTCAGAAAATGGGAAAATGAACCTTTGAGGAATAGTAAACCATCCCTCCGAGATTGTGAAAATGTAAGAGAACGGGAAAACCAATGGCAAGGGTATTTTAGGAAACGAATGGTAAATTTGAGGTCGGGATGAAAACCCGAGCCCACGCGATGTCTAAAGCTCGGGATTAGCATAACAAACGTTTCAGGAGTAGTGAAATACCCATTTAAGACTCCGAAACGTGAGAAAAACGAGAAACGACCCTAGGTGTCGGAATAGTATCACCCGAGAATCGGATGACCAATAGTCGTCTATGGAATAGCAATGGATGCTGTAAAGGTGTGTAAAAGCTTAAGAAATATTATTTTATGATATTTGGGCTTAGAAAATCCTGTTAAAAGTCACAGTAAGCATATAACGGTCCCTAGACCCGTCAGGGGCAAAATGGTCATTTTGACCAAAAATTTTTGAAAGGCTCGGAAAGGACCGCAAATGCCTAAGAATAGTTAAAATGAAATTATAAAAGTTAAATTGGGTCTTAAACCAACAAAAAATAGGTTTATGATGAGAGATCAAATCAGGGGCAAAATGGTAATTTTGCCAAGAGTTAGTGTAAAAATGGAAAATAGGATTTTAGATTCCTAAGACCATTTACGGGAAATAAAACGTAGAATTTTTACGTTTTACTAAATTTTGAATATGAAATGAAGATTTAGAATAACCGTGGTTATTCCAGTTATAGGAACCCGATCCAGAAGCGGCAAAGGAACGTCTGCGGAGTCGGGGAAGGAAATGCTAGCGAAAGTATCTGTAAGTTCGAACATTTAATTGACTGCAACATGAATAGACTATTATGTCTAAGTGTGATATGTGTAAGTTTCAGCATTCATTTGTCTGCTCATGAAATTCTGATGTTGTTCATTATATGAATGAATTGATCTGTTATGTCTAGGTTTATGTGCTATATGAATGTTTCATAGCGCGATGCTATGATAAATGTTTGGTAAGCTCAGATATTTACATGTCTGCAGCATGAATTACTATTTGATTGATTTAAGTACTTTTCGTACAAACTTGTAAAGTCCTACGGGCAATAGGGGTGTAGTTAAATTAACTCACCTAATGAAATGAGAAATTAAAAAGTGTATAAATAATACACTATGGAGAAGTGTTAGGGCACTATAGTGTGGTTAATTAAAAACACACATAAAGAAATAAATGTAAAGACCTACGGGCAATAAGGGTTCCACCGTGGGATGATTCATATGAATGTCGCCGGTGGGGAACTATAAGAAGATGGTAATGAAACCACTAAGGCGTACCCCCCCTCCAACATAGTGATGGAGGTTTTTCTCAGATCCTACAAGGATATCAGGGCTGTGGAGGCCGATGTTCTAAGGTCGCTCCTTAGACCCTCCTAGTCAGCGCGCTAATAATCATCGGTACTGCCATAAACAGAGCTCTAAACTAGAAATCCAATAGAGAATAAACAATCAATAAAATGATAAAAATCATAATTGAGCATAACCGAAGCTTACGCTAGAGTAATGTAAATTCGGTTAGGGTATGTGAATGGTATCCCGGTAGAGTAAAGTGAATAGTAATCAGTTAGGGTAACTGTTACTATTCATCAGTCAAAGGTCAAAATTACTATTTATAGAAATTGAGTTTTAGTGTTTTTGAATCAATATGATTCTTACTATGTATGTTTGAACTTACTGAGCCTGTTAGCTCATCAGTTTGTTCATGTTGCAGGTAAGAAACCTGTTCAGTAGATTTCTGAATGGCGACAGGATGCGAGCGTGTCAAAGGGATAGGGAATCCACTGTGGATATGGTCCTGCTATAAGTTTTCCGCTGAGCGTTGAAAGAGGAGATTTGAATAAAGAAAAGACATGTATTGCAAAAAGATTTGAATTATGTATTGTGTATAAACTATGTTTGTACTTTTAAAAGTGACAGACATAGTTCAGTTTAATTACGTTATGTTTACAAACAAGAAAAAGTATTTAAAAAAAAATGATTCCAAATTTCACAAAGGGTTTAAAGGAAAGAAAAGAATTTAGGCGACCTGACGAAGTTCACGAGCTATTTCAGTCGACTAAGGAGCTTGATTGTAATAGTTTCGGTGGACCGAGGTCGGGGGCATCACATGCAGCCCGGCAAGGCTGCACAGGGGGCAGCCGTGGGCTGCCAGCCCCTCCGAGGCTGGTGGCTGCCCACGGTGGCTGCCACCTTCAGGGGCGGTGGTGCGATGGTTCAAAAATCGAAAAATTTTGATTTTTAAATTTGAGATTTAATTTTAAATCATGTTTAAAAATATGTAATTGAAAATTTGAAATTTTTGAAATTACATATTATTACACATAATGTTCAAAATTGTTTAAAATTTGAATTTGAAATTTAAATTTGAAATTCGAATTTGGAATTTGAATTTGAAATTTAAATTTTTGAAGATTTAAATTTTAAATGATTCTTGAGATGAGAAATAAATGGAGCGGCTCCATAAAGATGGATACAAGAAGACGGAACAAAATTCAAGACCCAAAGAATGCTTTGGATGGAATTTTGTAATCTTTATTTTCTTTGTTCTAGGATAGAACCATGGCTCGGTTATTCTATCAATTATTTTTTCTGTGCTATGTCATGGTTGTATAAATATGTATTGATGGATGTTTTATATGCATATTTGATAACATGTCATATCGGATAGGTGAGTGTCGCTCATACTATATTGATCATACATAATTTGTCAAAACTTGCATGTTTTTCAAAATATTGAGTGGGAGAGGGTTTCAAACAAAACCCACGGCCTCCATTGTTGATGTGTATGTGAAAGCATGGTAACGCCTCACGTCAGTTCTGCCCTGACCACACCCCTCGGTAGGTGTTTACCGCCACCAGTATACTAGATTGGATCTCCTATGTGGAAAACGTGTTCGATACGATCCTATTCATGACCACCCCTCAGTGGCTTGGTAGGACGTGGATCGGGCTACGTAAACAATGGTTATACACTCAAGACTCGTTTAGTTATTAACCTTCCTTAAAAGCTCTGTTAACTAAACTGGTGGCCAAATAAGCGGTTATTAATATGTCTTAACCTTGGAGGATTTAAGGCAACATATATTAATTAGACAGGGTCCATGTTCTGGCTATTTGTTTTCATGACCACCCCTCGGTGGCTTGGGGCAATAGGTGCTGAGAATTACCGTTGCAATGCTACACGTTTTTCAAGTTTCATGTAGGAACATCTTGTATGTTTTATTTGCTAAATTATCTGTATATTTGCTTGGGCTTTGTAATGATGTCTAGTATAATTTTATTTCAGTTCAAAATGTCACTGACACCCCTCATTTTAATACTTACTGAGAATATACTGAATGACGATAATTATAAGGATTGGAAAAGAAATCTGTTAATGGTTCTCAGCTGCGAGAGACACAAGTTCGTACTGGACGAACCATGCCCACCAGGGCCAAAACCTGACACACCAATTGAGGAGGTCCCAGTTGCCTATACTCGTTGGAGAGAATCCAATGATATAGCTCGATACTACATACTTGCTAGCATGACGAGTGCTTTACAAAAGCAGCATGAGACCTATCAAGTTACTGGGGAGATCATGAAAAATCTGGAAGACATGTTCGAAGGCCAAGAAAAGTTGGCTCGACAGTCCACTATAACTAGCATTATGAACTCTAAGCAAAAGGCGGGTACTCCGGTGAAGGACCGTATGATCACTCTAATGGGATTCTTCGCTGAGGCTGCCGAGAATGGTGCTGAGTTGGACTACAACACCCAGATCGAGATGGTGTTCAAAACTCTGTCTAAAGATTTTGTGGGGTTTAAGGCCGCATACAATCTGGCAACAAGGGAGCTAGGACTAACCGAGCTCATGAAGCAACTCCAAGCTTATGAGCGGATGATTAGGGATGGGGATGCTGTCCAACCCAAAGGTGAGGCCAATTTGGCGGAATCTTCCAAACCCTCACGGAAGAGGAAGAGGCCAAATCAGAAGCAAGCGGCTTCCAATTCTTCTAATCCTCCTGTCTCGGATGGGAAGAAAAAGAAGAAGAACAAGAAGCCCAGGGACCCTAAAAAGTCCAAGTGCTTCCATTGTGGGAAGGTAGGTCACTTTAAGAAGGCTTGCGGGAAATCCTAGCCGCCAAGGGCAAGGAAGGTAAGGAACTTCACTACTTGGAAGCGTGTTTGGTGGAAGAATCTAAAGACACTTGGGTCATTGATTCGGGTGCCACTAATCATGTTTGTGTTTCTATGCAGGGGTTCATGGAAACGAGAAGTCTACTTGATAGGAACCTCTCGTTGTGAACTGGAGACGGCAGCTTGGTGGCGGCTGAGGCAGTGGGAGATATTTACCTTTATTTTGATCAATTTAGGTTTATTTTATTGAAAGACTGTTTTTATGTTCCTAATTTTAGAAGGAACCTTATATCAGTAGCTTGTTTAATAAAGGATTCTTATTCAGTTTCTTTTAGTAAAAGAGTTGATATTCGTAGAAATAAGTCTTTTATCTGTTCTGGATGGATGGATGGATGGAAACCTATATTTGATTAAACCAAAGATGTACTCACTGCTTGACACTGAATTAATAGATAACTCTAAAAGGTTGAAAGTTTCTCACTCTAACAAGGCGTATCTTTGGCATTTAAGACTTGGTCATATTAATCAGGATAGGATTCAAAGATTGGTAAAAGACAGTCGTCTAGAATCTTTGGAGGAGGTACGACTTCCCCAATGTGAGTCTTGTCTAGAGGGTAAAATGACTAAGAGGTCTTTTGGAGCCAAGGGTACAAGGGCTCAGGAGCTCTTAGAAATTATGCATACTGACGTATGTGGCCCCATGAATGTCACAGCACGAGGAGGGTTCGAGTATTATGTCTCTTTTATAGATGATTACTCGAGGTATGGATATGTGTATCTGATGCACCGCAGGAGCAAAACCTTTGACAAGTTCAAAGAGTATCGTGCGGAAGTGGAAAAGCAATTGGATAAATCCATAAAGACACTTCGATCTGATCGAGGTGTCGAATACCTCTCCGACGAATTTCTAGGACATCTTATAGAGAACGGGATATTATCCTAATTGACTGCACCTGGTACTCCACAACAGAATGGTGTAGCCGAAAGGAGAAACAGGACCTTATTGGATATGGTACGGTCCATGATGAGTTATTCAACGCTGCCATTATCATTTTGGAGATATGTTTTACAAACGGCATGCTATATTCTGAACCAGGTTCCAAGCAAATCAATTCCCAGAACTCTGTATGAATTGTGGCATGGCAGGAAGCCCTCCCTTGGACATATGAGAATATGGGGCTACCCGGCACATGTACTAGATGGGGATGCAAAGAAGTTGGAACCAAGATCAGAATTGTGCATATTTGTAGGGTATCCAAAGGGAACTAAAGGAGGTCTGTTCTATAACCCGAAGGAACAAAAAGTCATTGTCTCAACCCATGCAACATTCTTGGAGGAAAGTCACATGAATGACTTTAAGCCTCGAAGTAAAGTGGTGCTAGAGGAGTTATCGGGTGAAAGAACTACTCCACAGATTTCAGTCTTGGACGCAAGTCCGAGTTCTAGTGAAAGACCTGCAGACGATCAACAATTTAGGCTGCCTCGTCGTAGTGGGAGGGTTTCGAAGAAACCTAATTTCTTCATGTATGATGCTGAGGTATACCAGGTCGAGGCTCATGAGCATGAGGATGATCCGGTCACCTGTGATGAAGCTATAAATGATGTTGATTCTAAATCTTGGAAACAAGCTATGAACAATGAGATGGATTCTATGAAATCCAACTCTGTTTGGGAACTTGTAGATTTGCCGGATGGGATAAAACCCATTGGATGCAAATGGGTCTACAAAAGAAAGAAGGATGCGGAAGGGAGAGTGGAAACTTTCAATGCTAGACTGGTTGCAAAGGGATCCACGCAAAAGGCTGGAATCGATTACGATGAAACCTTTTCGCCTGTTGCTATGCTGAAGTCTATCCGTATTCTTCTGTCCATTGCTGCGGCTCTCGATTACGAGATCTGGCAAATGGATGTCAAGACGGCATTCTTGAATGGCCATCTTGAAGAGTGTATCTATATGATACAGCCCGAAGGGTTCGTAGCGAAAGGCCAAGAAAGGAAAGTCTGCAAGTTGCTTAGATCCATTTATGGATTAAAGCAAGCATCCCGCACATGGAACCAGAGGTTTGATCAAGCGATTAAGACATTTGGTTTTGAGCAGAACATTGATGAACCCTGTGTTTATAAACGTATTAAGGATGGAAAAGTGGTCTTTCTGATACTTTATGTCGATGATATACTACTCATTGGGTATGATGTAGGGAACTTATCATCAGTCAAGCTTTGGTTGCACCAACAGTTTGACATGAAGAACTTGGGAGAAGCTAATTATGTTCTAGGCATTCGTCTCTTCAGAGATCGAAAGAATAAAATGATAGCGTTATCCTAAATTTCATACATAGATAAAATAATTGGCAAATATGCAATGCAAGAGGCCAAGAAAGGTTCACAACCTTCTATTGCCGGTCTAACTCTTTCATTGGATGACTGTCCCAAGACATCGGAAGAAAGAGAGCGTATGAGTAAGGTCCCTTATGCATCCGCTATGGGTAGCCTTATGTACGCTATGCTTTGCACTCACCCGGATATATGTTTTGCAGTAGGTATAGTGAGTCGATATCAAGCAAATCCTGGAACCAAGTACTGGCAAGCAATAAAGCATATACTCAAGTATCTTAAGAGAATGAGGGATTATATGCTGGTGTATTCTGGAGGGGACCTAACACCTGTAGGATACACGGACTCAGACTTCCAGACTTATAAGGATTCGAGGAAATCGACATATGGATCAGTGTTTTTGCTCGGAGGAGGCGCCAATGTATGGAGGAGCGTGAAGCAGGGCTGCACAGTTGACTCTATTATGGAGGCTATATATGTGGTTGTGGTTGAGGCATCTAAAGAAGCGATTTGGCTACTCAAGTTCTTTAGAGAACTTGAGGTGATTCCGGGTGTTGACAAGCCTATCACACTTTACTGTGATAACACAGGGGCTATTGCCAACACAAGGGAATCACGGCACCACAAGAGGACCAAGCACATAGATCGGAGATATTATATTATTAGAGGGCATGTGGAGACAGGACAAGTGGATGTATGTAAGATCGGGTCCGAGGACAGCATTGCCGATCCCTTTACTAAGACTTTGATGGCTAGAAGCTTTGAGAGGCACGTAGAGGCGATGGGGATGCGTAACATGGCACATCTACTGCCTTAGGGCAAGTGGGAGATTGTTAGGAAATGCCCTAAGCATTAGAGACATTTTTGATGTATTTATTTTGAACTGGATAATAAAATTATATATAGAGGTTATTCATCACATTGCTATCTGTCCTCGTCTTATTTACATGTTAAAGTAAATGTAAGCAAATATGGCTCCCTGACTGCTTGTGTTAAACTATTAGAACGTTGCATGCAATGGACTTTTGTATGCGAGAAGACAATGTTCTAAAGTTAGTGGTCTAAACTATGGTCTGTAGTCTATGGGGTTAGACCGAGCATCTAACTCATGTTAAGACTATTATGTTGTCTAAAGCCTTGGAAGGGACGGTTTGTCTTGATTGTCTGGAGCTGGACTCCCAAGTAAAGACATAGATATGTTGCTTGGTGGTGACATATTAGATCGGGACTAAAGCGTGATTGATCTACAAAGTCTGCTTTGAGTGGATCGATCTGCTTTTGACGTTCATTATGTAGTAACCTTAATCTTGAGTAAAAGGACAGCTTCATGTATATGACTTGTGTACTTTGATGTTCCAATGGCTAAAGCGTCTCAGAGGTAGTAAGCTTATAGACCGATTCGTTGGGTGCATGACTTATATACGATGAAGGGTTCATTTACAGATATTGGAATCATAGCTCTAATGAGGAGTTAAGGGTATCCTCTTAAAGGCATTATACTGAATGTGAAAATGGACAAGGCCTTGGGTCTTCTGCTGGGCGGATGACTTCTTATTCACATATAGTGAATAATCATTTTCTTTATTCGGTAGTATAATGGAACTTTAAAATAGCCTGATGAGTAGGATTAAACGGACTTTGGCCTAAGGCTGATCATGGATATCATATGAGGGCTCTGCATACATGACAAGGTCATTGGACGATAGCTTGTCACAGGCTTACGTAATACTGTATATAATTGGGAGTTCAGTTTCAGGTTTATAGTGGTGTGACTCTGAAATTAGTAATCATATGATTGAGTCGTTCGGTAAAAGAATGATGATCATATGGATTTGCGGGAGCCCGATTATATATGTCCAATTAGTCCCTCTACTAGCTCCACATAATTCCTTAACGTTTGGCAAATTGATTTGTGTATGCTCTTGACTGGTTTATTATGCATGGATGGTGATGATATAGGATTAGGATGGTAGACAAGATTCTCTCCGGTTGGATTCAGATTTTGTTTTGGATAATAGAATACACAATTATTCGAACTCTAAATAAAGTTGCCATGATTTTATTTGAGATTGGATTGGAGTTGTAGAAAATTATCCATGAGAACAAGAATTTGAAATTGAAATTTAAATTTGAAATTTGAAATTTGAATTTGAAATTCGAATTTGAAATTTGAAATTCAAATTTTGAATCACAGTCCAAGTGGGATTCGAATTTGTTGTGGAAAATCCACAAGGTTTGAAATTCGAATTTGAGTTGGATATGGAGAGGATAATCTTATTAGAATCCTACTTGAATTTTGAATCCAAATCCTAACCAATGATTGATGAAATTTTGAGGATTATCCTCAATGGATTTTCAGTTTTTGTGGATAAGGTTCAAGGAAAAAATTCAAGTTTCAATCCCAGTTGAATTTGGATTCTCTCCTCCCCAGAAAGTGGCCGAAATTTGGAGCATATCTCCTAGGGGAAATTTGGTTATTTTGGATAAGGATGAGATGAGATTGAAGCTTGAAAATCCTAGTGGAATTTTGATTCTCCCTTATCCTAAAAGTGGCTGAAATTTTTTAGGAGATTTTCTCCTTAGATTTTTTAGATTTTTTGGTTGAAAAAGAGAGATAAAATTCTAGTTAAAATCTTATTTAGATTTGGATTGGATTTATCCTAAATGGCCGAATTTTATTGTTGGGATTTTCCCTTGGAAAATTCAGATTTTATGGTTGTAGTTAAGGGAGAATATCTTTTTCTAATCCCATTCGAATTCAGAGAATCACCTCATGCAGGTCTATAAATAGAAGTCCTGCCACTCCAGTTCTCTCAGACCACAGACTCTCAGGTGAGCAGGCTTATTGTTGCACAGCCCACTGTGACAATAAGTTCTTTAGAGATCTGGGTGGTCGGAAGAAGACTAGCAGTGCTAGCATACCGATCGAGGTTCAGAGTGCCTACACACTTAGCCATTTGGGAATTGGAGAATAGTAGAGAAGGCTAGTTGGTTGAAGCCTCCAGTCATTCTCCTCTTGCAAGATTGGCATCCTTGAGGTATGAGTTTTAATTGTTGTTGGTTTATTATATATGGCATCATGAGATATTTAACGATCTAAAAAAAATTTTATTGTTCCACTGCGCCACTCTGATACATTTTTACCGATTTATTTTCCTACACATGCATTATGAGAGTCTTTACGGTGACTCTCTGCTCATTACACGGCCTTTTACATGGCCTCTTACATGGGCGTGTACAGGGTAACACGGGTGTATATACTCCGGACATGAGCATGTACTAGTTGGAATTCCTCAACACAGCCCTATTCTGAAACATGGCCTTTTACACGTTTATCAACCCGAGCGGTACATGACCGTGTACCTGACGGTGTTACACTACATGGCCATGTTCACTCACACGGCTTCTAACATTTCAACAGTCCAAACGGTACACGGCTATTTACATGGCCGTGTACCTGATCGTGTTCTTCAAATTTGCATAAAAAGACATCAAATTATTCCTTAATTTCTCATTACATAGAAATAAGGTTACATGAACGGGGTGGTCCTTACACACAAGTCATGCACCCGATGAACTAGTCTATAAGCTTATTACCTACAAGATGCTTTTGCCATTAGAACATCAAAATAAACAAGTCATACACACAAAACGATTCATCTACTAAGGATTAAGGTTATTGCATGATGAACGTCAAAAGTGAGCTGATCCACTCAAGCAGACTATGTTGATCAATTATAGTATGTCACCACCAAGCAACGTATCTATGTCTCTACTCAGGATTCGAAGCTTTGGATAGTCAAAACAAATTTCTCCCCAATTGGCTTTAGACAACATAATAGTCTTAACATATATTAGATGCTCTACCTAACCCCATAGGTTGGTGGGAATGGACAAGGTCTTGGGTCATTTGCTTTACAGGTGACTTATTATTCAAATGTACTGGATAATTATTCTCTTATCACCTGTGTAATGGATCTTTAAGGTAGTACGATCATAAAGTTGAACAGACTTTAACCTAGGTTGATCACGGATATCATATGAGGGTTTTGCATTAATGACAAGGTCATTAGATGGGGTCTTTTCTAAAACTTGCATAATTTGCAATATGATTGGGAGTTCAGTTTTAGATCTATAGTGGAATGATCTTGAAATTAGTGATCATATGATTGAGTTGTTTGATATAGAACAATGAATACATGAATTCATGGGAGCCAGATTATATATGTCCAATCAGTCCATCTGCTAGCTTCATATAATTCCTTTAAGATAGTAGTTGATCAGGATATTCTTTTATGGTTTATTGTCTTGCATTTAGTGATGAGAAACATCTTAAACACCCTGCACAAGGGTGTAGGTGTTTTCTCTGTGTGTTGGGAGGACAAAATTGTAATTTTGTATCATTTAATGAATGAGATAATTATTTAATTAATATTTATTTTGGAACATAAGATTTGAAATTTAAATTAATTGTGTTTGGTTTAAAAATCAAATATGAGATTAATTTGAATTTTGAAACTCTTGTCTTAAAATGAATATTTGAAATTTAAACGATTGTCCTTTTTAAATTTGAATTGAACAAAATAAGGTGGCATCCACTATGGATAAGGATAGAAGACAAGTTTTTCTCCTAATTTGAATTTGAATTTTGATTTGGATAAGAGATTACACAATTATTTGAATTTCAAATAAAATTACCATGATTTTATTTGAATTTGAATTAAAGTTGTGGAAAATTATCCATGTGGACAAAATTCAAAGATTTGTGGAGTTTGAAATTTGAATCAAATTTTGAATCACATATCTAGCACAAAACCAAATTTTATTGTGGCATTATCCACATGGATAAATTTGGATTTTTTTTGTGGATAAGGGAGAAAGAAAAACCTTGTTTGAATCCTGTTTGATTTTTGAATCTCCTCTATCCTTGGTGTGGCCAAACTTTTTTGAGGGAAAAATCCCCTCGGGAGAGTCGGCCTTGAGGGTGTGAGAAAGAGAAAAATCTTGTTTGAATTCTATTTAAACTTTGAGGTTTTCTTCCCTGTAGAAACTGAATTTTTTTGGGATAATTCCCCTAGGAGAAATTTAGATTTTTGGTGAAGGAAGAGGAAAGAAATACTGCTCTTGGTTCGATTCAAAATTCAAAAGTTATCTCATGCCATTTTATAAATAGGGATTTTGGTACTCCTATTTTCTTTAGGCCACAAACTCTCAGGTGGGTTAGTTTATTCATGCACAATTCACGTGACAATAAATTCTTAGATATCTGGGTAGTCAAAAGGAGATAAGCTACGTAGTGTTCCAATCGAGGAAATGGGTGCCCTCTGTGGCATCCCCATCTTTTGGTTAAACAAAACTATTACAATCAAGCTCTGTAGCTAACTCAAATAGTTTGCAAACCTCAATAGGTCGCCAAAAACTCACTTTTTCTTTTAAGTCTCTCATTATTTTGGAAAGGCTTTTTTTTTTCTTTTAACTTCATTCTCAAAATATTTTTCTTGCTAAATTGTGTAGTAAATAAAACTTTACTACGATAGTCATTATGGAAGTACAAAACATAATTTATAGAAATACATAAATTCAACTTCGCACATAAAATACATTAATTCTTTCTTTTTCAAATCTTCACTTTAAAAGCTCAATGGAAGACTGGTAGCAGGACCATATCTACAGTGGATTCCCTATCCCCATTTTGGCACACGCTGCTCCTGTCATCATCCATAGTGCTCCTACTGAGCTATAGGTTTCTTACTTGCAACATGAGTGTACTGGTAAGCTACAGGCTCAGTAAGTTCAAATATAAATACTAGAAATCATATAGATTCTAAATAATGTATATTAACTTTTACCATGAATATTACTATTTATCATAAATAGTAACTTTGACTTTGATCGTAAATAGTAACATTAACTTTAACTGGGTACTATTCACATCAACTTTGACCGAGAACACTATATGTAAAGTTAGTGCACGTTATGCTCGATGATGCCCTCTTATGGCTTTCCTTTTAGTCTTAGGCCTTTATCTTTCATTATATTCTGGTTTTGGGTCCCATATTGACTGTATCGATTTACGTGCATAACTAGGAGGGACTCTGGGGTACTACCCACTAGCTAATCCTCCACAGTCTGACATAAGCTCAAAGCTATATCCCCGTAGGAAAATAAACCCCCATCGTACTAGAGGTTGGTACGCCAAAATTGTTTTAATTACCATATTTTCTTATAGTTCCAACCGGGTGGTATTCTCATTGTCCCGTGGTTAGGAACACTTGAGTGCCTGTAACACATTCATATTCTTTCGTTTATGGTGTGTATTAAATTAATCACACTCTAGTGCCCATAGCACAGACTTCCATAGTGTACATATAGTACACAACTTAGGCTTATTAAGTTAATTATGTGTGTTAGATCAATCACACTCTAGTGCCCATAGCACAGTCTCACATAATGTAGATATAGTATAACAACATAACAAGTAGGTTCATGTTACAAACAAAAAGATGTTTGAACTTACAACAATTATACTAATGTCCACATCCTGGAGATTGTCAATGTTCCTTGTCGCTCTTCAGTTTGACTCCTATAACAGAAATAATCCACGATTATTTTTCATATTTATTTTATGCTCAAAACGTAACAAAATGTAAAAACTCTGAGTCTGAATCTCTAATGATGGACCTTAGGGTTTAACCCCTCATTTTTTACTTTTCCGCCAACTTTTGGTAAAATTACCATTTTGCCCCTAGCAGAATTTTCTCAATTTGACGTTTTTAGGGATTTTCTAAGCCCAAAGATCATAAAATATTGTTTCTTTGTGGGCCACCCGACTAGCTCGAGTCATCCACTCTCTTTCTTTCTTTCCTTGCTCTTTATTTTCTTTTACTTGACTTGCTTTTTCTTAGTGATTTAAAAGATTGGCATTTGAAAAACCATGAAATTTTTTTTTATATGAGTCCTTGAAATCGCATATATATATTACTCTGTTCCATTTTTTGTAAAATACTATCGATATTGTTTTCTTTAAAATACTTAGTAATATAAACATACTTTATTACATAAGTATACCTTTAAACGTACTTCACCTCTATACATAGCACACTTGTCTTGTCTTTATATGTTTATACATACATTTTTCTACCATACCCTTTTCACAGCGGATAACTGGCAAAGCAAATCCATAACCTATCCATGACACTATGGGAATCTGCCTGCCAGACCTTTAGCTCTCTTTTCATAATGCAGGTTGCTTACCCTTGTTACCTGCATCACGAACAGACCCATGAGCTAAAGCTCAGTAAGTACAAACATACATATAAAACATGATTTATGCATAACACCTATGGTTAGTCTCTTATGTGCGTCTATTTTCCACTCTTATGATTTTTTTGTTCTTTCTATTCTATCTTCTACTTTTCTTTTCTTTTCTTTCTTTTCTTTCTTTATCTTTCACTTGTAGGCCCGTGGCTGGACGTACCTAATGCACGTAGACCGATGGAGGAAAAGGGGGAGCGACCCACCAATCGACCCCAAGGTCAATCTTTGCACTACCACACTTGGGGTAGCACATCAAGCCATTAACTACCTTATTCTTGCAGTAGTACCATACTCTGGGGTGGAAGCTATTCTTAAACCTCACACTAGGGAGGTCGTGAAGGAAAATAAATCGGCGAAAACATATCAGAGTGGCGCAGCGGAACAATAAAAAATTTTCAGATCGTTAAATATCTCATGATGCCATATACAATAAACCAACAACAATTAAAACTCATACCTCAATGACACCAATCTTGCAAGAGGAGAACTACCAGAGGGCTTCAACCAACTACCCTTCTCTACTATTCTCCAATTCCCGAATGGCTGAGTGTGTGGGCACTCTGAACCTCGATCGGTATGCTAGCACTGCTAGTCTTCTTCCGACCACCCAGATCTCTAAAGAACTTATTGTCACGGTGAGCTGTGCAACAATAAGCCTGCTCAGTATGTGTGTACACGTGTGTGCCATTCACAGTATCAAGAAGTAGGTCAAGATGATATTATCTTGAATAAAACTGATAAATTTAAGTTCAGCACACCCAAATTAGTTAGGATAGCCTATCAGCACGCTCAAAATTGATAATTGAGAAGAAAGGTAATTTTTGACCGAGAATTCGCAGTATCGAAAACTGGTTGAAATGACCTCAGATGAAGATAAAACTGATATATTTGGATTCAAGACGTCCAAATTAGTCAGGAAGGCCCATGTTGAAATTTTGGGTGAAAAAGTATATAAAGAGCGAAAAAAGTGAAATGTCCTCATTTGTCCACATGCTCTCTCTCTCATTACTTCTCTTTCTCTCTCTACCCGAATATGTATAGTAACCAACTTTCACGTACAGCCTCCGTTCAGGACACCGCCGGCACCGTTGGAAAGCTCTCGTCGAGCTGAGTTCAACGGTGGGTCGACGCGACGGAACAGCCGCCGCACACCGCTGTACGCGCCGCCCGAAGCCACCGACCACCGTAAACTTCGTGACGCCATATCTCCGCCGTCCGACGTCTGATCAAGCTGATTCCGGTCCCAAAAGACTCGTGGTGAAGAGTAGAACAAAACCCAAGTAATGTTTCAGCCTAACGGCCGTTGGATCGCGCCGCCCAACTCTGCCCGTCACTGTCGCCGTCGCCGCCATGGAATCCGACAATTCCGGCGGAGTTGAGTTGAAAGGTTGGTATCAAAATGCTCATAACAACATGTAGATCAAAAGCCCAAAATCAATTTTTGGGCAATAATCGTCGAAAAATGGAGATTCAAGCTCGTCACCGCCGTCGGTATTTCGAGGGGCGATTTCCGACGATAGAGGTGTCGAATGGTGAAATTGAAGCCACCAATAGATTCCTCTCGTCGAGATCTTCAAGATGGAATACCCACTTTCCACTGTCGCCGCCGTCAACCACTGGTCAACGACAACTCAACACCGGTCAACGCCGTTCAACGGCAACCGTTGACCAATTTTGGAAGTTTGGCCCATTAGCCTATTTTCGACGTTTCGGACGCATCTGCGGAGTCGGAATTGCAAGACGGGACCTCAAATATGAAGAATGAAGAAATAGGGTTTATGCCGTCGAGACCGGACTGCAATTCGGTATAAATCCCGACCCCTTTACGTTCCGCAATTTAATTGTTTGGGACTATTGTATGATTTTATGATTATTGGTATGAAAATTATAGAAAAGAATGTATGTAAAAAGAAGAAAATGGCTGTAATGGAGAAAAAGAAAAATATGTGATAATGTAATGATTTTACGTAAACAGTATGAGTTTTACGTAAAATCTAGGCCTCTGGTATAGTACGTGATAGAATTAGATCAGGATAGATGGTTTTCAGGCGTTTCCTAAACGCTAGAACCTCAAAAATTAAGGGGAAACTCTGCCGAAATTTCTAAAAAAACGACACTAGGGGTAATATGGGAAACGAGGGGTAAAGTATGATCGGGAAGGTAACCCGAGCCCCCTCGAAGAATTAGGGCATGGAAAAAAGAAGGGGCAAGTTATAATTAGTAAACCGATCCTTTGAAACCCTAGAACGCAAGGAAAACATGAAACCGACTCTTAGGTCAGAATAGTACTTCCCGAGGGCCGAGAATGTGAAAAATTGGCAAAATGATAAGAATTGATCCGAAAAAGGTCCGATAAGATTTAGAAAGTCAATTAGATGATTTTGGGTTTAGAAAGTTCAGACTAAGCATGAAAATGAAAATGTTATGATTAAACGACCTATTAGGGGCGAAATGGTCATTTTGCCAAAAGATTATCAAATTATGGGAAAAGAGGCCCAATGACCCTGGAATAGGTTAATGAAGTTTGTAAAAGCCAAAATTGAGATTTAAGTTATGAAAAATCACGCCAAGGGCAAAATTATAATTTTTCAAAAAGTTGGAGAAAAATTCGAAAAGGGCCATTAAGGTTTAAAAAGCTGTCCTAAGGCTATAATTAAGGGTTATAAGATTAGAATCAAGCTTTTTAATAAAATAAAAACTATAAATGAAAATGTGATTAACAGATAAAGTTTGTCTGTAGGAACCCAATCCAGAAGTGACAAAGAACGTCTATGAATTCCAAGAAGAGGATAAGCACGCTATGAGTAAGTTCAAACATTTACCCGTCACAACTATGAACAAGCTTATCGTTTTTATATGTTTTGTATGCAAATGTCATGATGTGATTTATGATGATACTATAGTAATGCTATAGCAATGTTATGATGATGTTAAAAAATAGGTTGTAATAAATAATTTATAAATATATATATGTATATATTGAATTACGAAGGATAGGTATTATAAAAGTTTTATGAGAATAAAGATGTGAGTAAGAGAGATAGAAGAATGGAAAGAGTAAGAACGAGAATGTTATTATATAAGAAAGAGATGAGGTATGAAAGGAAGGAATAGTTGTTTTATGAAAAGTTTTATGGAAGTTAAGTTATGATTGATAGAGCAACGATGATCGGTGATGAAAGGAATTAAGAAAGGGATGTTTTATGAGATCGAAAGGATAGATGTTTTATGAAAAATGATATGAAAGCAAAGAGTTAGACAAGAAAGAAAAGCAATGATAGGTTATGATGAAAGGTATGATGAAAGGATTAGGACATAGCGATAAGATGTGATTGATAAAATAGAACGATAGGCTATGATTGATAGAAATATGATGATAAGATACAATAGATAGAATGATGCAAATAATAACAGAGAATAATTGTCTGCACTTAACCAAACGTGTTCTTGTTTATTATGATGTGATATGATGTGATGTGATGATATATAAGTAATATGTGCTATATATGTTAAAGTGTGATTAACATAATTCACACAAGTAAAGGAAAGAATTAAGAAAAGAAAAACAACGAAAGAACAAATGTTCCATGAAATGTTTTATGAAAAATGAGAAATGAAAAATGATGAATGTCATGAAAAAGATGTACAACGAAAAATCAATATAAGAAAAATAAAAGCATACAAGATAATAAGACTGAAAACTTAAGTTGTTGGCGTACCGGTCTCCCTACAAGGTCGAGACTTCAGGTCTATATCCTCCGCGTTGATGTGGTGCTACCCCGAAGGTGTGGTAGATTATAGGTTGGACCAACCCCGAAGGTGAGGTTTTATGTGACTGTGAGGTAGGTTAGTGGGTAGCTCCCCCTCCTCCCACTGTCTGCGCGCAAATATGTACGTCCAACAACGGGCCCACCAAAGGAAAGTGAAAAGAAAAGAAACGAAAGGAGAGTGAAAAGAAAAGAAAAGAAAAGAGCGTGAAAAGAAAGGAAAGGAAAAGAAAGTGAAAAGAAAAGAAATGAAAGGAGAGTGAAAAGAAAAGAAAAGAAAAGAAAAGAGCCTGAAAAGAAAGGAAAGGAAAGGAGCGTCAAAAAAAAAAAGAAGAAAGAAAGGAAAAGAGCATGAAAAGAAAAGAAAGGAAAGGAGAGTGAAAAGAAAGGAAAGGAAATGATACGAAAAGAAAAGAAAAGTAAAGAACGATAAGAAAAGAAACAAATGATATGAAAGAATGACATAATGAAATCAATGAAAAATAAATAAATAATAAAACGAAGTTAAAAGAACATAATAGAATTAATATATGTGATGTGATGTATTTGATGTTATGTGTATGATGTGAATGATATGTTTTTACGTGATGTTATGCAAGTGTATATGTTACTAGCTTTAAGATATGAAAGGTTAAGAGATGATGATAAAGCGATAGAAAAGTTATAAAGATTTAGAACAGAAAGTTAAGAAATGATAGGAATGAAAAGCAAAGAAATGAAGAGATTAGATTAGAATGATAAGAGATGATCGATAGAATGATAAGAACGATAAACGAAGAGATAAATGAACATGAAGAGGCTAACATAATATGTTATGTTTTGAGGATATGTATAGACGATGTATATGATGTGTATATACGTGATGTCATATATTCTAGTAATAACATATATTACTAGTATTTATAAGTTAATGAATGTATGTTTGAACTTACAGAGCATCTAGCTCATTAGTTGTTTATATATTGCCGGTAAGTAACCTGTTAGTTTAAAGTAACATGATGGACAACGGACTGATCTGCACGTGCCAAGGGACTGGACGAGGGTATGGTACTACCATGAGTCTTTCGCTGAGCATTCAAAAAGGAAGATGAAAGAAAGAAATTTATGAATTATATGTTATAAGAGTATGATAAAGATATAGGCATAATATCTAAGTTAAAAAGAAAAAAAAATTGCTATAGAAATTGCTTTCGCTTTTAAAATGAGAACGTTAAGAATGAAAAGTTAAGTACGTTAAGTAAGAGGATGACGACCCACGAGGTTGCCAGCCATCACGGTTGGCATCAAAGCTTAGCTGGTTGGTATGGTAACGTACGTGGGGAGCGTCACACAAAATAACCGAAAATCTCCTAGGAGATTCACTCCTAAATTTCGGCCATTATCTGGGAGGAGAGAATCCAAATTCAATTGGGATTGAAACTTGAATTTTTCCTTGAACCTTATCCACAAAAATCTGAAAATCAATTGAGGATAATCCTCAAAATTTTCATCCAACTTTAGTTAGGATTTGGATTCAAAATTCAAGTAGGATTCTAACAAGATTATCCTCTCCATATCCAACTCAAATTCGAATTTCATTCCTTGTGGATTTACCACAACAAATTCGAATCCTACTTGGACTGTAATTCAAAATTTGAATTTCAAATTTCAAATTCGAATTTCAAATTCAAATTTCAAATTTCAAATTTCAAATTTCAAATTTCAAATTTAAATTTCAAATTCAAATTTCAAATTCGAATTTCAAATACAAATTTCAAAATTCAAATTTCAAAATCCACAAAAGAGTTGTATTTCAAATTCTTGTTCTCATGGATAATTTTCTACAACTCCAATCCAATCTCAAATAAAATCATGGCAATTTTACTTGGAGTTCGAATAATTGTGTACTCTATTATCCAAAACAAATTCTGAATCCAACCGGAGAGAATCTTGTCAACCATCCTAATCCTGTATCAACACAATCCATGCATAATAAAACAGCCTAGAGTATACACAAATCAATTTGCCAAACGTTAAAGAATTATGTGGAGCTAGTAGAGGGACTGATTGGACATATATAATCGGGCTCCTGCAAATCCATATGATCATCATTCTTTACCGAATAACTCAATCATATGATCACTAATTTCAGAGTCACACCACTATAAACCTGAAACTGAACTCCCAATTATATACTGTATTCCGTAAGCCTGTGACAAGCTATCGTCCAATGACCTTATCATGTATGCAGAACCCTCATATGATATCCATGATCAGCCTTAGGCCAAAGTCCGTTTAATCCTACTGATCAGGCTATCTTAAAGTTCCATTATACTACCGAATAAAGAAAATGATTATTCATCATATGTGAATAAGAAGTCATTCACCCAGCAGACGATCCAAGGCCTTGTCCATTTTCACATTCAGTATAATGCCTTTAAGAGGATACCCTTAACTTCTCGTTAGAGCTATGATTTCGATATCTGTAAACGAACTCTTCATCATATACAAGTCATGCACTCAACGAACCGGTCTATAAGCTTACTACCTCTGAGACGCTTTAGCCATTGGAACATCAAAGTACACAAGTCATATACATGAAGCTGTCCTTTTACTCAGGATTAAGGTTACTGCATAATGAACGTCAAAAGCAGATCGATCCACTCAAAGCGGACTTCATAGATCAATCACGCTTTAGTCCCAGTCTAATATGTCACCACCAAGCAACATATCTATGTCTCTACTTGGGAGTCCAGCTCCAGACAGTCAAGACAAACAGTCCCCTCCAAGGCTTTAGACAACATAATAGTCTTAACATGAGTTAGATGCTCGGTCTAACCCCATAGACTACAGACCATAGTTTAGACCGCTAACTTTAGAACATTGTCTTCTCGCATACAAAAGTCCATCGCATGCAACGTTCTAATAGTTTAACACAAGCAGTCAGGGAGCCATATTTGCTTACATTTACTTTAACATGTAAATAAAACGAGGACAGGTAGCAATGTAATGAATAACCTCTATATACAATTTTATTATCCAGTTCAAAATAAATACATCAAAATGTTTCTAATGCTTAGGGCATTTCCTAACAATCTCCCACTTGGCCTAAGCCAGCAGATGTGCCATGTTACGCATCCCCATCGCCTTTACGTGCCTCTCAAAGCTTCTAGCCACCAAAGTCTTAGTAAAGGGATTAGCAATGTTGTCCTCGGACGCGATCTTACATACATCTACTTGTCCTGTCTCCACGTGCCCTCTAATAATATGATATCTCTGATCTATGTGCTTGGTCCTCTTGTGGTGTCGAGATTCCCTTATGTTGGCAATAGCCCCTGTGTTATCACAGTAAAGTGTGATAGGCTTGTTAACACCCGGAATGACCTCAAGGTCTCTAAAGAACTTGCGGAGCCAAACCGTTTCTTTAGATGCCTCAGTCGCAGCCACATACTCAGCCTCCATAGTAGAGTCAGCTGTGCAGTCCTACTTCATGCTCCTTGACACAATGGCGCCTCCTCCGAGTAAAAACGCTGATCTAGATGTCGATTTCCTTGAATCCTTACAAGTCTGGAAGTCTGAGTCTGTGTATCCTACGGGTGTTAGGTCCCCTCCAGAATACACCAGCATATAATCCCTCGTTCTCTTAGATACTTGAGTATATGCTTTACTGCTTGCCAGTGCTTGGTTCCTGGATTTGCTTGATATCGACTCACCATACCTACTGCAAAACATATATCCGGGCAAGTGCAAAGCAAGCGTACATAAGGCTACCCACAGCGGATGCATAAGGGACCTTACTCATATGCTCTCTTTCTTCCGATGTCTTGGGATAGTCATCCAATGAAAGAGTTAGACTGGCAATAGAAGGTTGTGTACCTTTCTTTGCCTCTTACATTGCATATTTGTCAATTATTTTAACTCTGTATGAAGCTTGGGATAACACTGTCATTTTTTTCTTTCGATCTCTGAAGAGACGAATGCCTAGAACATAATTAGCTTTTCCCAAGTCCTTCATGTCAAACTGTTGGTATAACCAAAGCTTGACCGATGATAAGTTCCCTACACCATTCCCAATGAGTAGTATATCATCGACATAGAGTATCAGAAAGACCACTTTTCCATCCTTAATACATTAATAAACACAAGGTTCATCAACGTTCTGCTCAAAACCAAATGTCTTAATCGCTTGATCAAACCTCTGGTTCCATGAGCTGGATGCTTGCTTTAATCCATAAATGGATCTAAGCAACTTGCAAACTTTCCTTTCTTGACCTTTCGCTACAAACCCTTTGGGCTATATCATATAGATACACTCTTCAAGATGGCCATTCAAGAATGCCGTCTTGACATCCATTTGCTAGATCTCATAATCGAGAGCCGCAGCAACGGACTGAAGAATATGGATAGACTTCAGCATAGCAACAAGCGAAAAGGTTTCATCGTAATCGATTCCAGCCTTTTGCGTGTACCCCTTTGCATCCAGTCTGGCTTTGAAAGTTTCCACTCTCCCTTTCGCATCCTTCTTTCTTTTGAAGACCCATTTGCATCTAATGGGTTTTATCCCATCCGGTAAATCTGCAAGTTCCCAAACAGAGTTGGATTTCATAGAATCCATCTCATTGTTCGTAGCCTGTTTCCAAGATTTAGAATCAACATCATTTATAGCTTCATCATAAGTGACCGGATCATCCTCATGCTCATGAGCCTCGGCCTGGTATACCTCAGCATCATACATGAAGAAATTAGGTTTCTTTGAAACCCTCCCACTACGACGAGGCACCCTAAATTGTTGATCGTCTGCAGATCCTTCACCGGAACTCGAATTTGCGTCCAAGACTGAAATTTGTGGAGCAGTTCTTTCACCCGATTTCTCCTCTAGCACCACTTTGCTTCGAGGCTTAAAGTCATTCGTGTGACTTTCCTCCAAGAATGTCGTATGGGTTGAAATAATGACTTTTTGTTCCTTCGGGTTATAGAACAGACCTCCTTTAGTTCCTTTTGGATACCCTACAAACATGCACAATTCTGATCTTGGTTCCAACTTTTTCGCATCCCCATCTAGTACATGCGCCGGGCAGCTCCATATTCTCATATGTCTAAGAGAGGGCTTCCTGCCACGCCACAATTCAAACGGAGTTCTGGGAATTTATTTGCTTGGAACCTGGTTCAGAATATAGCACGTCATTTGTAAAGCATATCCCCAAAATGATAATGGCAGTGTTGAATAACTCATCATGGACCGTACCATATCCAACAAGATCCTGTTTCTCCTTTCGACTACACCATTCTGTTGTGGAGTACCAGGTGCAGTCAATTGGGATAATATCCTGTTCTCTACAAGATGTCCTAGAAATTCATCGAAGAGGTATTCACCACCTCAATCAGATCGAAGTGTTTTTATGGATTTATCCAATTGCTTTTCCACTTCCGCACGATACTCTTTGAACTTGTCAAAGGTTTTGCACTTGCAGTGCATCAGATACACATATCCGTACCTCGAGTAATCATCTATAAAGGAGACATAATACTCGAACCCTCCTCGTGCTATAACGTTCATGGGGCCACATACGTCAGTGTGCACAATTTCTAAGAGCTCCTGAGCCCTTGTATCCTTAGCTCTAAAAGACCTCTTATTCATTTTACCCTCTAGACAAGACTCACATTGAGGAAGATGTACCTCCTCCAGAGATTCTAGAGGACCGTCTTTCACCAATCCTTGAATCCGATCCTGATTAATATGACCAAGTCTTAAATGCCAAAGATACACCTTGTTAGAGTAAGAAACTTTCAACCTTTTAGAGTTATCTATTAATTCGGTGTCAAGCAGTGAGTACATCTTTAGTTTGATCAAATATAGGTTTCCATCCATCCAGCCAGAACAGATAAAAGACTTATTTCTATGAATATCAACTCTTTTACTAAAAGAAACTGAATAAGAATCCTTTATTAAACAAGATATCGATATAAGGTTCCTCCTAAAATTAGGAACATAAAAACAGTCTTTCAATAAAATAAACCTAAATTGATCAAAGTAAAGGTAAATATCTGCCACTGCCTCATCCACCACCAAGCTACCGTCTCCAGTTTGCAACGAGAGGCTCCTATTATGTAGACTTCTCGTTTCCACAAACCCCTTCCTTGCCCTTGGTGGCTAGGAATTCCCGGCAAGCCTTCTTAAAGTGACCTACTTTCCCACAGTGGAAGCACTTGGACTTTTTAGGGTCCCTGGGCTTCTTGTTCTTCTTTTTCTTCTTCCCATCTGAGACAAGAGGATTAGAAGAACTGGAAGCTACTTGCTTCTGATTTGGCCTCTTTCTCTTCTCTGAGGGCTTGGAAAATTCTGTCAAATTGGCCTCTCCTTTGGGTTGGACCGCATCCCCATCCGTGATCATCCGCTCATAAGCTTGGAGTTGCTTCATGAGCTCGGTTAGTCCTAACTCCCTTGTCGCCAGATTGTATGCGGCCTTAAATCCCACAAAATCTTTAGACAGAGTTTTGAACACCATCTCGGTCTGGGTGTTGTAGTCCAACTCAGCACCGTTTTCGGCAGCCTTAGCGAAGAATCCCATTAGAGTGATCATATGGCCCTTCACCGGAGTACCCGCCTTTTGCTTAGAGTTCATAATGCTGGTTATAGCGGACTGTTGAGCCAACTTTTCTTGGCCTCTGAACATGTCCTCCAGATTATCCATGATCTCCCTAGCAACCTGATAAGTCTCATGCTGCTTTTGTAAAGCACTCGTCATGCTAGCAAGCATGTAGCATCGAGCTATATCATTGGATTATCTCCAACGAGTATAGGCAATCGGGACCTCCTCAAGCGGTGTGTCAGGTTTTGGCCCTGGTGGGCATGGTTCATCTAGTACGAACTTGTATCTCTCGCAGTTGAGAACTATCAATAGATTTCTTTTCCAATCCTTATAATTATCACCATTCAGTTTATTCTCAGTAAGTATTGAAATGAGGGGTGTCGGTGACATTTTGAACTGAAATTATACTAGACATCATTACAAAGCCCAAGCAAATATACAGGTAATTTAGCAAATAATACATACAAGTATGTTCCTACATGAAACTTGAAAAACATGTAGCATTGCAATGATAATTCTCAGCACCTATTACCCCAAGCCACCGAGGGGTGGTCATGAAAACAAATAGCCGGAACATGGACCCCGTCCAATTAATATATGTTGAATAAATCCTCCAAGGTTAAGACATATATTAATAACCGCTTATTTGGCCACCAATTTAGTTAACAGAGCTTCTAGGGAAGGTTAATAACTAAACGAGTCTTGAGTGTATAACCATTGTTTACATATTCCGATCCACGTCCTACCAAGCCACCGAGGGGTGGTCATGAATAGGATCATACCCGAACACATTTTCCACATAGGAGATCTAATCTAGTATACCGGCAGCGGTAAACACCTACCGAGGGGTGTGGTCAGGGCAGAACTGATGCGAGGTGTTATCATGCTTTCACATATGGATCAACAATGGAGGTCGTGGGTTTTGTTTGAAACCCTCTCCGACTCAATATTTTGAAAAACATGCAAGTTTTGACAAATTATGTATGATCAATATAGTATGAGCGGCACTCACCTATCCTATATGACATGTTATCAAATATGCATATAAAACATCCATCAATACATATTTATACATCCATGACATAGCGTAGAAAAAATAATTGACAGAATAACCAAGCCATGATTCCATCCTAGAACAAAGAAAATAAAGATTACAAAATTTCATCCAAAGCATTCTTTGGGTCTTGAATTTTGTTCCGTCTTCTTGTATCCATCTTTATGTAGCCTCTCCATTTATTTCTCATCCCAAGAATCATTTAAAATTTAAATCTCCAAATATTTAAATTTCAAATTCAAATTCCAAATTCGAATTTCAAATTTAAATTTCAAATTCAAATTTTAAACAATTTTAAACATCATGTGTAATAATATGTAATTTCAAAAAATTTCAAATTTTCAATTACATATTTTTAAACATGATTTAAAATTAAATCTCAAATTTAAAAATCAACATTTTTCGATTTTTGAACCGTCGCACCATTGCCCCCGGAGGCGGTAGCTACCGTGGGCAGCCACCAGCCCCGGGGGGTGGGGGGGGCTGGCAGTCCATGGCCGCCCATGTGCAGCCTTGCCGGGCTGCAAGCCAAGCCTGCAGTGCCAGGCTGCACTCCCAGGCTGGGCGCAGCAGCCGGCAGGCTGAAGGCAGTGCCTACAGCCACAGGCTGCACGCCCAGGCTACGGCCAGCCTTGGGGAGGCCACGGCCACCCTCGGCTGCAAATCAAGCCTGCGGCCGTGGGTGGTTATGGTCTACACAGGGGCTGCCGCAGCCCATCCTGCCCGAGGGCAGAGGCTGCAGCACCACCAAGGCCCGACGGCCTGTCCCGTGGGGTCGTGTCTCGATTTTCATGCCATATTCCAATTTACTTATTAGGATCTCCAAAATTAATTTTGAATCCCAATTAAATTGAAATTTTCCACACAATCAAAATTTCAACCTTCAAATTAAATTTAACTTTTGGGAAAAAATAAATTACAGTCTTCAATCTTCAATCTCCTCTAAGAATAATTACATAAAAAATTCCTAAACCATTTCTGGTGTACAAAAATTCTAACCATAAAAATTCTAAGAGACAAAAATTAAAATCCATGGGAAAATTATAGTGTTAATAAACTGCTCCCATGGTTGCATAAAAAATCCTAGATACAATTTTTCTAAATTCTAAGGAACCATAACCGACATAAACAAGCATGCTTATAATAATTTAAAAAATTAAAATAACCACATACTTTACACATAATCCATGATAACAACATAAAGGAATCCTAGAATGCCACTCTCTAAATATCAAATCTATACATAAATAAAAAGACTAAGTAATTGTCTAATTTATGTACATGGCATAGTCATGAGAAGGTTCTGATACCAATTGAAGGAAAATAAATCAGTGAAAACGTATCAGAGTGGCACAGCGGAACAATAAAAATTTTTCAAATCGTTAAATATCTCATGATGCCATATACAATAAACCAACAACAATTAAAACTCATACCTCAAGGACGCCAATCTTACAGGAGGAGAACTACCGGAGGGCTTCAACCAACTAGCCTTCTCTACTATTCTCTAATTCCCGAATGGCTGAGTGTGTAGGCACTCTGAACCTCGATCGGTATGCTAGCACTGCTAGTCTTCTTCCGACCACCCAGATCTCTAAGGAACTTATTGTCACGGTGGGCTATGCAACAATAAGCCTGCTCACTTGAGAGTCTGTGGTCTAAGAGAACTGGAGTGGCAAGATCTCTATTTATAGACCTGCATGAGGTGATTCTCTGAATTCAAATTGGATTAGGAGAAGATATTCTCCCTTATCTACAAGCACAAAATCCAAATTTTCCAAGGGAAAATCCCAACAATAAAATTCGGCCACTTTAGGATAAATCCAATCCAAATCTAAACAAGATTTTAACTAGAATTTTATCTCCCTTTTTCAACCAAAAAATCCAAAAATTCTAAGGAGAAAATCTACACAAAAATTCAGCCACTTTTGGATAAGGGAGAATCAAAATTTCACTAGGCTTTTCAAGCTTGAATCTTATCTCATCCTTATCCCAAATAACCGAAAATTATTCACTCCTAAATTTCGGCCATTATCTGGGAAGAGAGAATCCAAATTCAACTGGAATTGAAAATTGAATTTTTCCTTGAACCTTATCCACAAAAATCTGAAAATCAATTGAGGATAATCCTCAAAATTTTCGTCCAATTTTAGTTAGGATTTGGATTCAAAATTCAAGTAGGATTTTAACAAGATTATCCTCTCCATATCCAACATAAATTCAAATTTCATTCCTTGTGGATTTACCATAACAAATTCGAATCCCACTTGGACTGTGATTCAAAATTTGAATTTCAAATTCAAATTCGAATTTCAAATTTCAAATTTCAAATTTCAAATTTAAATTTCAAACTCAAATTTCAAATTTGAATTTCAAATTCAAATTTCAAATTCAAATTTCAAATTCAAAATTCAAAATTCAAAATTCAAAATTCAAATTTCAAAATCCACAAAACAGTTGTATTTCAAATTCTTGTTCTCATGGATAATTTTCTACAACTCCAATCTGATCTCAAATAAAATCATGGCAACTTTATTTGGAGTTTGAATAATTGTGTACTCTATTATCCAAAACAAAATTTGAATCCAACCGGAGAGAATCTTGTCTACCATCCTAATCCTGTGTCAACACTATCCATGCATAATAAACCAGCCAAGAGCATACACAAATCAATTTACCAAACGTTAAGGAATTATGTGGAGCTAGTAGAGGGACTGATTGGACATATATAATCAGGCTCCCGCAAATCTATATGATCATCATTCTTTACCGAACAACTCAATCATATGATCACTAATTTCAGAGTCACACCACTATAAACCAGAAATTGAACTCCCAATTATATACCATATTACGTAAGCCCGTGATAAGCTATCGTCCAATGACCTTGTCATGTATGCAGAACCCTCATATGATATCCGTGATCAGCCTTAGGCCAAAGTCCATTTAATCCTACTGATTAGGCTATCTTAAAGTTCCATTATACTACCGAATAAAGAAAATGATTATTCACCATATGTGAATAAGAAATCATTCACTCAGCAGACGACCCAAGGCCTTGTCCTTTTTCACATTCAGTATAATGCCTTTAAGAGGATACGCGTAACTCCTCATTAGAGCTATGATTCCGATATCTATAAACGAACCCTTCATCGTATACAAGTCATGCACCCAACGAACCGGTTTATAAGCTTACTACCTCTGAGACACTTTAGCCATTGGAACATCAAAGTACACAAGTCATATACATGAAGCTGTCCTTTTACTCAGGATTAAGGTTACTGCACAATGAACGTCAAAAGCAAATCGATCCACTCAAAGCGGACTTCGTAGATCAATCACGCTTTAGTCCCGGTCTAATATGTCACCACCAAGCAACATATCTATGTCTCTACTTGGGAATCTAGCTCTAGACAGTCAAGACAAACTATCCCCTCCAAGGCTTTAGACAACATAATAGTCTTAACATGAGTTAGATGCTCGGTCTAACCCCATAGACTACCAACCATAGTTTAGACCACTAACTTTAGAACATTGTCTTTTCGCATACAAAAGTCTATCGCATGCAACGTTCTAACAGTTTAACACAAGCAGTCAGGGAGCCATATTTGCTTACATTTACTTTAACATGTAAATAAAACGAGGACAGATAGCAATGTAATGAATAACCTCTATATATAATTTTATTATCCTGTTCAAATTAAATACATCAAAATGTCTATAACGCTTAGGGCATTTCCTAACAGGTCGGTACGCCAATCCTACATTTTCAGTCTTATTATCTTGCTCACATTTATCTTTCTTTAATTTAGCTTTTCATGTTTTTCTAACCTTGTGAACAGGTTAGATTAATACGCCATAACATATATAACTCATGTATATACATAATTCTATGGTAAGTCAGTTTGTGAGTAGACATGTAAATATCTGTACTTACAGGATTTGTGCTAAAGCAAGCTTTCTCGAGTCCTTCGAACTCCTATGCCCGTCTTCGGTCGGGTTTCTTATAGTCAATAAAGTCGTCGGTTAATTACATTTTTTTAAATAGCTTTCATTTTACTAAAATCTAAACTTTGGCTTTTAAAAACTTAATTAAAGCCTTATGGTAGTATTTAAAGCCTAAACAATCCTATTTAGACCTTTCTGGAACTGCTTTGCATAATTACCATCTTTTGGCAAAATGACCGTTTTGCCCCTAGTGGGATTTTTCTTTGTTTATTAGGCTTAAATTTTGATTTTGACCTTTAAAATCCTATTTAGGCTCTTCTGGGGCTCTAATGATCTTTTTCGAGTAGTTCAAAAATTTTGATCACAATGATGAATAGTAACTTTGACCATGAATAGTATGATTCATCATAAATAGTAGCTTTGACCTAAACAGTGAACATTTTATTTTGCTGCTTAAACTGGTTTTTCTAAGCCTAAAAGTCATAAAATGACCTTCTAGGGGGTTCAACGCTCCTCTTTTGACCATTCTAAAATTTTTGGTCAAAATGACCATTTTGTCCCTGACAAGACCTTAGACCATAAAATTTTCATTTTAACGTTTTAACTTTTTCTAGTCCCAAAAATCATAAAATAGTTTTTCTTAGGTCTTACTGAGCTTTTACGAAATTTCTTGCCAAAATGCTTGGATTATTATTTACCCAACCCTCGGGTAGTACTATTCCGATCCTCGGGGTCATTTCTTGTTTTTCTAACTGTTCGGGACCTTAAATGGACATTTCACTACTTTGGAAATCGTTCCTTACCCTTCCTCGAGCCTAGGTCCCCGAGGGGCTCGGGTTTTCCCATTTTTGATCCTAATTTTACCCCTCGTTTCCTAAAATGCCCTTCGTGCTGTTATAAAAATTTCGATAGCATTTCTGCTAAAATTCTAGGTTCTTGGAGTTTAAGAAACATCTCAAAACCATCTATCCTATTTTAACCTACCACGTACTATACCACAAACCTAATTTTACGCAAAAGTTACAAACTTTTTGCATAAAATTTTTCATTAAAACCTGAGTATTTCTAACGGGATTTCAACCCGTTCTTTCTCATTCTAAGCCTGGTTTAACTCACCATTCACCTGTCGTTTCATTCCATAACATATCACACCATTACAAATCTTTTTACCCCTTATCCTATACACAGTTTCCTTAAGAAAATACTAAACAAAATTTTTGTTTTCTTCATTTTTCATTATTCAATTTTCCACATCAATACATGTTCATTACAACACAAAAACTAACCTAATCCATCAAAATTTCATGCATTTTATTCCCTTGGAAAGCCACAGATTTCTTTTAGGAAATCAAACACAAAAATTTATTTCCATGTTCTCTTCATTTTCTCATCAATTTCCCACATCAAACTTCATTATCAAACCACTAAAAATCAAAGCTTAACATAAAATTTTCATTCACCAATACACATACACACATACACGGTTTCACATTACCACCATGATCAAACTTTTTATTCTTGCTTCCATCAAACTTTTTATTCTTGCTTCCAATACTAACCAAACTTCATTTCCAAGCTTTTCTTTGTCTCAAAAACATATTAACGCACAAACACAACAAATTTGATGCAACCATTTTCACTTTCCAAGCATGGTGAACCACGGATTTTACTTGAAAAACCAGCACCAAAGTTGGTGTTTTTTTTTTCAATTCTATTTCATCCTTTCCTTTATCACTTTTTTTTCACATGATTTACAACACCAAAACCAACCAACAAAAATCTGAAATTTCACTTCAAAACAGCCCCATGTCCCACGGTTTTTCTCCTGAGAAAATGAGAAGAAAACTTGGAAAAATAGAAGCTCACCTTGCTATGTTGATCTCTTGAGCTTGGGGATGAATTTTGCACACTTTCTTGAAGAAAACTTGAAGAATTTTTTTTTTCTGGTTTTGGGGGAGAGACTCACGGCTACTATGGGGGCTGAAGAACCAGAATTTTTCTAGTTTTGTTTCATGCCAAAACCATGTATAAATGGAGCCAAAAAGGAGGGACCAATTTGCAATACTTTTAGGGACCTTTTTGCAAGCTTTTTGTGTAATTTTCCAAACCATTAAAGGCTATTTTGTAATTAAATAAAATTGGACAAATTTTTTTTTCTGATTTTCTTTTATAAATCCACCACATATTAGCCCTAAATGTCTCTTGAAATTGCTTGGTTTGATTTTGACTTTTTGGTGTTGACTTTGAATCATGGCCATTGGATCAAATTGATTTTAAACCCTAGCCCTTGGATCTTGATGTATCATTACATCCATTCAAAGTTTCACATTCAATCTTTGACTCCTCTCATTAATTTTGGTCAAACTTTTTGACCAAAAGTCAAACCAAACGACTTTGTACTGAAATCGCGTAGATGAGTTTCTAAGACTGTCCGTGCGATCGGTTTGCCTTATTTCACTGTGGTTTGTCTAAAAATCAAAACTACAATTTTTTGTCTTTTAGTGAACTTAGTTTACCTAAGGTAATCTATTGGGGTTTTCGGTTTCTAAATGACATCCTCATTTTTCTAAAAATGATGAAATTTCTCAGGGAGTGCACCAGAGGACTTTTTTAACCATCCGTGCAATCAATTCAATCTAACTCAATTTAGAAACTCTTAAAAACCCTAAAACACTTATTTTATTTTACTTTTTCTTTGACTTGCCATTTCTTTATAACTATACTTCTTGGATACTGAAACCACTCCATTCTGAGCGTTTTGGTCCGAAATCACTTTCTTAATCATGAACTTTATTCTTCAATTATTTTTGGAGATTTTAAATCCTCCAAAACATTCATTTATTTCTATTAATACTATCATTTGTTTATTTACAAATACAGTATTCTTATATATTCTTATTCACAAAAATCTTAGAAAAACCCTAGTTTAACCTAGGTAACATTGTTGAGATTCTTTGGTCCGTCATTTTCTTAGGCTTTGATATGTAATGACCCCCATGTTCCGGAAACCTAATTACTATGTAGCTAGTAATTATGTTGATCAATACAGTATATTTTCCCCAGTTGAATGAATTATACGGGTACAGTGACGTTTAATTACTATTCATGTAGTGAAAGGGGCAACCGACAGCGAAATCGGTTCACCTTAGTATAGGTATGCATATAAGACACGTAGTATCAAGAAACAGGTCTAGACAACCATTTCTTGACACAGAACTGGTGAGCAAGTCATCAGTTTGCTTAGACCAGTCATCTGAGCACAACCGCGATAATTACCCTAATAGATATACCATATCGAGAAAAGTGGCTCAGATGACTTCTTTTCACCTAAAACTGACAAAATCAGAGCCACAACGCTCAAACTAGTTAGTTAAACAGAAAGCAGTGAATAGTGAATAGTAGAAGTGCAGTGATAGGTTAATGGCCAAGACGGCTTAAATTTGACCTAAAACTGATATATTAATAGTCAGTAGGTTCAATCTGGTCAATTGGGTATAAAACAAGAATTTTTGTTTGAGAAATATGCATCAGGATGAGGGTCAAGATGACCTTTTCTCGCCCTGAAACTGATATATTTAGACTTAAAATGCCCAAATTAGTCAATCAGACACTTGACATATTTTTCGAGGTAGGGTGACACAGATTCTGAAAACTGGTCTAGACGACCTCAGATAGACGTAAAATTGATAAATTTGAAATCAGGATGTCCAAATTAGTCAAGAGAGACTGTGTTTGAAATTTTGCACAGGAACGCCTTGTTTTGCATGTGCAAGGACAACACATTGTAGACACAACCATAGTATAAGAAATAAATAGTGAAATGGACACAGAATAGGCTCATAGGTAGAACAATCCAACTAGGAATGATCAGTATAAAAATCAGATTCAGAAAATCTAATTCTTGGTGAAAACTAAAACACTGCCAAGAAAGGACCGAGCACCGCGATAGAAAACTAGACCGCAGAGAGAAGCCAACACAGATAAAATCCACCCTTAAAATCCGTGTATCCTAGCTGCAAAAGTAGCTGGAATTGGTTGTAAGAGTAGCCCAAAAGTGTGATTAAAAAAATACAAAAGCTATGACACCTTTTGAATAAAAAATTCAAGATTTCATGCACATGGCCAACAATAAATTTTTTTATTGGGCCCTCTTTCAATGCGCACAGCCCCTCAGTTTTTGAAGGTTGAAAATGTAGCAAATTTGTCCCCAAATTAGCATAAGATTGGGTTGATTAATTGAGCTTAAGGTTGGTTAATTTTGCTTAAGTTTTGTCGATAAAAGAGTGGGCATAACTTTAGGTTTTGTTCTTTCTTTTTTTGCACACCCCAAAGACGCAAACTTTTCCCCTCTCTATCAGCCAAAAATCTGACCCCTCCCTTCAGCCATAACTATCCATTTGCAGGCCAAAAACCCAGCCAAAACTTTACCAAAATTTAGCCCCTTTAAGCTTATTTTAGGAGAATTCAATCCAAGCCATTCCAAGCTCATTCAAGGGTAAGTTTCTAGAATCAATCTTAGTGATTTTTAGTTATTATTTTGGGTTGATGTTAAGAGAAAATTTTTGGTGTCATTTCTAGCACAAGCCGACCCCAAACTCCCTTGGTTCACACAGCTATTTTAGTCACTCAAGCTTTGATTCGGTGTGCTTGGTTCATAGCACGTGAGGTAAAATCGAAAACCCTCCCTTTTTGTAGTTAGTTATTTTTAAGATTTGGATGAAGGAATTTACATGCATTTGTTTATACCATAGGTTGTAATAAGTTTATTTTGAGCCCTTAGCATTTCATTTTTAATTTATGTGGTTGTATGGTTGTGGTTTACATTTTTACGAATGGATGTGTGTATGTGTGAACATGGACGTTTAAAAATGGCTGGACACACAATCGGTCCCCAAATATAGGCCATGGGTTTTGGCCATTTTGAGCATGTTAGAGTGTGAATTTGGGATTGGTAAAACACAAATTTTTAAGGAAATTTCATTACGGTCGTTTTTGTGTCAAATAGGTTTTGGCCAAAAACAACATTAAGATAGGTTTTTCGAGTAGTTTTCATTGTCCAAAACTAAGACTAAAAACCTAAGCCCAGGAACAGTCCCGGGTTTTGTTAAAAATGACCCACTTAGAGTCCGAACTAGATCTCAGGCTCAACATGAAAGTTGTAGATCTCGTTGAAATCTTAAGGCAACCCATGCGTGTTTTAAAAATTTGCCATTTCGGGTCTCAAACAGAGCCGTTTTCAAAATAGCATAAAACTAGAAACTTTTCAAAAATTGGGCATAAGTAGCCATGGGTTTAGTGAGTTTAGGAGCCATTAGAATTTGATTTGAGCTCCGAGGTGAACATGAAAGTTGTTCATCTCGTCGAGGATGAAAAGTTTTATGTTCACCAAATTTACAAACTAAGTCGTTTCTAACACGTTTTTAAAATAGTTTCGATAAGTGGTACAAAGACCACCTTTAAAATGAAAACACCAAAATGTGTTCTAACCTTGTTTAAAATAAAAATATGGTTTCAATAAAACGCCCCCCTTCCAATGGGGTGACAAGGGGACAATTTCAGAGCACAAAATTTTCCCAAATTTTTATAAGGCAGCCAAGACAATTTTCAAAATAGAATAGTAGAGGTAGCCCAGCAGGCTACTAACTCAACAACGCACGAGGTAATCGGTCATTTGACTGGTCGGCCAACCAATCAAGGACTGAGTTTGAACGATATAGTGAGGAACGATGATTAATTTGTCAAGAAGATAACTTAATCAAACACGATACGAGTTAGATACCAAGTTCCCAAAGTAGAACAGTTGGATACCGATGGACCTCGGTGTCCTACAACGATACAAGTTACCTAAGAATGACGATAATTAATCTATTGGTTAATAAATTAATTAACCAAGTATAAGGAATTAAACTCACTAAAAGAGAGCAAGTTAGTACCGACGGCTATCGGTACCATACGCAACATCTGCTTTAGTCATTGATAATATTAGCGACTCAGCAAGATTATTGATGAGATACATTATTGATGACAGGTAGTTACTTATAAGTTGACTAAAGCAGGAGTACAAGTTTATTGCAAACTAGGTAAGTACAACTCCGCCTACAGCATGAGCAAAAGGAATTTAAAGTTTTTTTTTTTTTTTTTACAGCATGTTAAGTATGCAATTCATGCACTATTGATGCATCGGATGTTAAGAAAGCATATAGTTTCATAATCGCATAGCTTAATGAAAGCCTGAGTTAAATGTCATACATCCCTATCACGTAAGATTAGGGGACGACTTAGTAGAGCATATAGCCTAATCATATAAAGAATCGGGTAATTAAATTAAGATATCGTTATAACTGGCACAAAGCCCACATTCTGCATATAAATATAACGGGCACAAGGCCTACATTATGTATAGAAATATAACAGGCAAAAGACCCACATTTTGTATATAAATATAAAGGGCACAAGGCCCACATTATGTATAGAAATATAACGGGTACAAAGCCCACATTTTGTATATAAATATCACGACACAAGGCCTACACCATGTATATAAATATAACAGACGTAAGGCCCATGAGTGCAGGGCTCACTATGCCCATCAGAAAAAAATACAATGGATAATGAAGCATAAAATAAGCATAACCAGTTCACGCCTTGTTCATGATATGCCTTAGTTATAGTTACAGCATGCTTCCAACTATAGTAGATATGCATTTTAGTCACGATGTTTTCTGTTATGCATTCAGTATATAATGTTCAGTTCTACATTCAATGATGTGTGACGTTCTGATATGTTGAATATTTCAGTAGTATGTGTTGATACCTGACATGCTTATAGGATTTTAAGTATGTATTATGATTTAAACATGTTTTGTGGATGACTTGTTATACTTATTGGGCATAAAGCTCACAGTGTGTGTTCATGCTATAGGTCGAGGCGGTGGCGGAGGCGGATGTGAGGTCGAGGTTATGGATACACTACGAGTTTAACTTCCGCACAGTAAATAGTATTTTTGAATAATATATTTTGAATAGAAGTTAGTTAAAGAATCTTTATAAATATGTATGGATGACTGAACTCCTCATGATTCAGACTTTGTATTTTCAAAAGTATACGTATGGGAATAGTAAATACATACCCATTAAAAAAAATCTCCTAAAATTATGGTATCTAAGTTAATAAGTTTAAGTAAGTATAAGTATCAGTATAAGTAGTAGTTTTTAAGTGATGGTCCGAGCCACTTAGGGCTATGGGACGTCACAGTTGGTACCAAAGCGGTATCCTACCACCCTACCTCACATCGCCACATGCCTGCCACATCTGTCCAAGTAAGTTAGTTTTTATTTTACAGTAATAATATGTAAGTTAATGTAAGTTATAACATGTAACCATGACTACACCAGTAGAGGTTACACTAGTGGAGCGCCCCTAGAGGACGAAGGTTCCAAAGTACAACATGGTTCGAACACGTACACAGACAAACCAAGCATCTCGTGAAGATGAAATAATGGCATAACTCATAGCTATGTGAGAAATGATGGAAAATCAGCAGCGCAATCTAGACCAGCTTAAGGAACAATTAGGCCAACAAAACCAAGCACCGCAGACAGCTTAGGTGCCAGTGCAGGAGGCTCTAGCATCTTCAGATACTTCGAGGGAGCAAGCAGCTCCTCCAGCCCAGACAGCATTAGCACCCCCAGCAGCAACTGTCCCTTCAGTAGCCAACATTCTTCTACTGAACCCTAGGGAAGGCAACTTGTATGAGAAATTCTGATGCATGAAAGTGCCAGAATTCGAAGGGACCACTAATTGTATAGAGGCCGACAATTGGCTAACCGAAATCCAAGTGATCTTGGACCTCGTGAGATTGACTGAGAGGGAGAAAGTGTTGTGTGCATCCCTTATCCTACACAAGAGGGCACGCCAATGGTGGAAGACAGTAGCCATCCAAAGGAATGTTAATGAAATAAGCTGGACTGATTTCATTAATGAATTCAAGGAAATGTACTTTAATAATGAGGCCCTAGTAGCCCAGCAAGATGAGTTCAATAACTTACGCCAAGGTAGCATGACCGTAATGGAGGTAGTGAAGAATTTCGAGTAGCTGGCTGACTCCTGATTTGGTGCTGACAGAGAAGGAAAGGGTTAAGAGGATGCTAAAGATGTTCCGAACAGACGTCGCCGTCTAGGTTTGTAGTGGCAACCACGGACCAGTAACAGTGGCAGAGTGTGTCAGTAGAGCTATCCAAGCTGAATAGTAGTTGGCTCAAGATAAAGAATGTCGGGCTCAGATCTTCAAAGCCTGGAGGGAAGAAAAGACCCAGGTTAAACAGGCTAAGGGGAAGCAGAACCCCGAGCTGCAATGCAAAGGATAGAAAGTGGGGACTGACTAACACAGCAGGCAGTCCCACGACAACAACAAGTGGAAGGGGGATCAAGGCAACCAAGGTTCACAAAAGGACTTCCCTCAAAAGAGAAACAACCAGGGAGGAGATGGCAACAAACACTCGACATGCCTGAAATGCAGAAAGAGGCACCCAGGTGAATGCAGACATGGAACAAGCGGTTGTTTCATCTGCGGTAAGAAAGGCCACTATGCTAGAGACTATTATTCCAACCCACAGAATCAACAGAACCAAACTCGCACTACAAATAACCAACTCCACACCGTGCAAACCAGAATTGAAGGCCCTTCAATCACACAAGGCAGACTGGAAGCCCCAGACAACTAAAGCAAAATCTTTTCTTAGGCTATGCATATAAGCATGATGGGAAGCATTGGCTTAATCCCACTATACCTATCCTAGTTTGTCCCTTTGAGTCTATGTACTAGGAAGTGTTTACCACTCCCAATAGACTAAAGTTACGTATTTTTAAAATGATATAAAAAGCAGTGCAGTTTTGCCTAAGGGCTTAGATATAATATTTTCACACGTGACTAGAGTACGACTGATAAAGAAAGAGTTAGAAGAGATGTTCAGATCAATATATGTAAAATCATGATCGTGCAATGCTAAAGAACTGCTCAGAGTAGGAGCATGGATTACTGCCCCAGTTGTACTGATCTTCAGATCTAGTTATCCACTAAGTTTTGAGTAGCAAGCAGTACTCCCGCACTCCATGAGAACATCAGGATTGGTTTCACGCTATCAAAGAGACTCCCCGATTGTACTCCATTGATCGGGATAATCGAGTCTTGTGGGCGATTGATATCTCTCAGAAAGATACTCTCATGTGTATTGGGATTCTTGTGACCAGGATGAGCTCTTAACTGGGTCGAGTTTCGCCATACCATGATCGAGCAAATCTCTGAGAGGAGTCCAGCATCAGCTCTGGTTATTCTTTTTGGGCAAGTAAGGAAGTGAAACTACCTAAGTTCTCTAGAGTTACGAATATATGAGAATTTGTTTATCGGACTAAGAGACTGCAGTCGATGTCCGGTGTCACAATTCTAACATATGCTGTACACTACGAGGAACTAATATGGACTTCTACAACATATGTTGAGGAAAGCTTATGACGAAACCAAGACCGAGGCAAAAGTGGATCGAGGCAGGAATGGACTAAAAGAGAGAAAGGGACCTTGCTAAACAGAATTAGAAGAGCAATCGAGCGGAAAGAGTAGCAGGCCACCCATTCATTGTGACATCAGACTTTGCTAGAAAGCTAGATAGAGGCTTATATAGGATGAAATGGACTTGTAGAATGGCAGTTCCCTCAGGGGGAGTTTTAATGTCTAATTGCTGGATACGTTACGTACCAGTAATTATTTGCAGTAAAAAGTTGAGCGTTAATCTAATCATCATTGACATGATCGATCAGGATGTAATCTTGAGAATAGAATCCCTTGTAAAATACAACGCTGTTGTAGACGGTCAAAGGCGGAAAGTTGCTTGTTAGACCAATCAGGTGTGAAAAGTTCATCTACAAGGGTTTGTTGACGGAGTAATCAAAGACGACAACCCTAGTAGTAAAGGCTCGCAAGATGCTATCTAGTCTATGCACGGGCTTCCTAGCACACATAATAGATAAGACTCGAGGAATAGAGATAGGACCCGAGAACGTGCTGATAGTTAGGGAATTCATAGAGGTATTCCTAGAAGATCTTCCAGGACTCCCACCAGAGCATGAGATATCGTTCGAGACTGAACATCTACTAGGCTAAGCACCCCCATCTCTAAGGCCTTATATAGAATGGGCCCTGCAGAGCTAAAGGAGCTCCAAACCCAACAAGGGTTGAGACAGTTAGCACATGACTGGCCCCGAGGAACGTGACAAAAACACGCAGTTTCCTAGGCCTAGCAGGATATTACCAGTGCTTTGTCAAGGATTTTTTGAAGCTAGTCACCCCACTTACAGTGCTTACTAAGAAAGGAAAGAGGTATAAGTGAATAGATAAGTGTGAGGAGAGCTTTCAAGAGCTAAAACCATGACTCACAGGCGTTCCAATGATGACTATTCCAGAAGCTAGTCAAGGAAACTTTGTGATTTATAGTGATGTATGCAAGATCAGAACAGGAGTCGTGTTGATGCAAAATAGTAGAATGGTCGCGTACACTTCACGACAACTCAAGGACCATGAGAAGAACTACCCTACGCATGATCTGGAGCTAATAGTGGTAGTTTTCATGCTCAAACTATGGAGGCACTACCTGTATGGAGTCAAGTGTGAAATCTACACAGACCACCAGAGCCTCAAGTACATCTTCACACAGAAGGAGCTTAACACGAGGCAACGAAGATGGCCAGAATTTGGTAAGGGATTATGATTGCAAGATCCTATACCATCTAGGAAAAGCCAATAAGGTAGCCGATGTGCTGAGTCAAAGCATTCCTCGTCGCTTATGGCTATCAGTACCTTGTAGGAAGCACTACAAAAGGAGCTACGTAGTAGTGAGATCGAGATTTTATCGGGGAGCTTATCTGAAATAACCCTTTAATCGATGCTCCTAGAAGAAATCAAGACTAGTCAGGACCTCGATTTGTCCTTGAACAAGCTCAGAAAAGAAAGCTCAGTCCTATATGCATAGGACCCTTTGAAATAATAGAGAAAGTCGGGAAGGTGGCTTATAGACTAGTGCCCCCTCCCGAGTTAGCTATAGTGCAAAATGTCTTCCACGTCTCGATGCTGAAGAAGTAAGTGCTAGACAGCTCCCATGTTCTGAGCCATGAACCGGTAAGAGTGCATGCCAATCTGACATACAAGGAGAAACCATGCGAATCCTAGTCAGAGAGGAGAAAATATGTAGGGATAAATTATTACCATTGGTAAAAGTGACATGGCGAAATCATAACGTAGAGGAAGCCACATGGGAATAGGAAGAAGATATGAGAAGAGGCTTCCTGGGATTGTTCTAATTTTCGATGACGAAAATTTTGTAAGCGGGGTAGGTTGTAGTGACCCCCATGTTCCTGAAACCTAATTACTATGTAACCAGTAATTATGTTGATAAATACAGTATATTTTTCCTAGTTGAATGAATTAAATGGGTACAATGACGTTTAATTACTATTCATGCAGTGAAAGGAGCAACCGACAGCAAAATCGGTTCACCTTAGTATATGTATGTGTGTGTATATAAAACATGCAGTATCAAGAAACCGGTCCAGACGACCATTTCTTGACACAGAATTGGTGAGCAAGTCATCAGTATGCTCGGACTGGTCATCTGAGCACAACCACTATAATTACCCTAATAGATGTACCGTATCGAGAAAAGTGGTCCAGATGACCTCTTCTCATCCAGAAACTGACAAAATCAGAGTTAGAACGCTTAGACTGGTCAGTTAAACAAAAAGTAATGAATAGTAAATAGTAGAAACGTAGTGACAGGTTAATGGCCAAGACGGCTTAAATTTGACCTAAAACTGATATGTTAACAGTCAGTGGGCTCAATCTGGTCAATTGGGAATAAAATGAGAATTGTTGTTTGAGAAATACGCAATATTGGGATAAGGGTCAAGATGACTTTTTCTCGCCCTGAAACTGATATATTTAAACTCAAAACGCCCAAATTAGTCAATCGGGTACCTAACACGTTTTTTGAAGTAGGGTCACACAGATCCTGAAAACTAGTCTAGACGACCTCAGATTGACATAAAACTGATAAATTTGAAATTAGCACGTCCAAATTAGTCAAGAGAGACTATGTCTGAAATTTCGCACAGGAACACCTCGTTTTGCGTGTGCAAGGACAACACAATGTAGACACAATCACACTATAGGAAATAAATAGTGAAATGGACACAGAATGGGCTCACAGGTAGTACAACCCACCTAGGAATGATCAGTATAAAAATTGGATTCAAAAAATCCAATTTCGGGTGAAAACTAGAACACTGCCGAGAAATGACCGAACACCGCGATAGAAAACTAGACTACAAAGAGACACCAACACAGATAAAATCCACCCTTAAAATCCGTGTATCCTAGTTCCAAAAGCAGCTGAAATTGGCTATAAGAGTAGCCCAAAAGTGTGATTAAATTAATACAAAAGCTATGACACCTTTTGAATAAAAAATTCAAGCTTTCTAGCACATGGCCAATAACAAATTTTTTTATTTGGCCTTCCTTCAATGGGCGCAACCACTCTATTTTTGAGGGCTAGAATTGCCACAAATTTGTCCCCAAATTAGCATAAGATTGGCTTGATTAATTAAGCTTAAGGTTGGTTAATTTTGCTTAGGTTTTGTCTATAAAAGGGTGGGCATAGCTTTAGGTTTTGTTCTTTTTTTTTTTTTGGCACATCCCAAAGATACAAACTTTTCCCCTCTCTATCAGCCAAAAATCTGAGCCCTCCCTTTAGCCAAAACCATCCATTTGCAAGCAAAAAACCCAGCCAAAAGTTTACCAAAATTTAGCCCCTTCAAGCTTGTGTTAGGAGAATTTAATCCAAGCCAGTCTAAGCTCATTCAAGGGTATGTTTCTAGAATCAATCTTAGTGATTTTTAGTTATTATTTTATGTTAATGTTAAGGGAAAATTTTTGGTGTCATTTCTAGCATAAGCTGACCCCAAACTCCCTTGGTTCACACAGCCATTTTAGTCACTCAAGCTTTGATTCGGTGTGCTTGGTTCATAGCACGTGAGGTAAAACTGAAAACCCTCCCTTTTTGTGGTTAATTATTTTTAAGTTATGGATCAAGAAATTTCTGTGTATTTGTTTATGCCATGGGTTGTAATAAGTTTATTTTGGGCCCTTAGCATTTCATTTTAAAGTTATGTGGTTGTGTGGTTGTGGTTTACATTTTTCTGAATGGATGTGTGTATATGTGAACTCGGACTTTAAAAATGGCTGGACACATAATCTGTCCCCAGAAAAAGGCCACAGGTTTTGGCTATTTTGACCACATTAGAGTCTGAATTTGGGATTTGGTAAAGCGCAGTGTTTTAAGGAAATGTCGTTAAGGTCGTTTTTGCTAGGTTTTGGCCAAAAATGACACTAAGATAAGTTTTTCGAGTGGTTTTCATTTGGTGTTCAAAACTAGGACTAAAAATCTGAGCCCAAGAATAGTCTCGGGTTTTGTTAAAAATGACCCACTTAGATTCTGAATCGGATCTCAAGGTCAACAGGAAAGTTGTAGATCTCATCGAAACCTTTAAGATAACTTACATGTGTTTTAAAAATTTGGCCGTTTCGGGTCTCAAACAGAGCCATTTTCAAAATAGCATAAAACTGGAAACTTTTCAAAAACTGGGCATAAATAGCACAGGTTTAGTGAGTTTAGGAGCTATTAGAGTTTGATTTGAGCTCCGAGGTGAACACAAGAGTTATTTATCTCATCAAGGATGAAAAGTTTTATGTTCACCAAATTTATAAACTAAGTCGTTTCGATCACGTTTTTAAAATAGTTTTGGTAAGTGGAGCAAAGACCACCTTTAAAATGCAAACACCAAAGTGTGTTCTGACCTTATTTAAAGTAAAAATATGGTTTCAATAAAATGGGGTGATAAAGGGATGGTTTCAAAGGAAATAATTTTCCCAAATTTTTATAAGGCAACTAAGACAATTTTCAAAATAGAATAGTAGAGGTAGCTCGGCAGTCTACCACACCCAAACAAGCTTAGTAACCCAGTAGGCTACCAAGTCAACAGCACGCGAGATAACCGGTTAGTTGACTAGTCAGTCAACTAGTCAAGGATTGATTTTGAACGATGATTAATTTATCAAGAAGACAACTTAATCAAACACGATACAAGTTAGATACCAAATTCCCAAAGTAGAATAGTTAGGCATCGAGGGACCGCGATATCCTACAACGATACAAGTTACGGTCACTAATAGTAGTAGTGACTTAAGAATGACGATAATTAATTTATTAGATAATAAATTAATTAACCAAGTATAAGGAATTAAATTCACCAAAAGAGAGCAAGTTAGTACCGACGGCTATCGATGCCATATGCAGTATCTGCTTTAGTCACTGACAGTATTAGTGACTCAGCAAGATTATTGATGAGATACGTTATTGATGATAGGTAGTTACCTATATGTTGACTAAGATGGCAGTACAAGTTTATTGCAAACTAGGCAAGTACAACTCTGCCTACAACATGAGCAAAATGAATTTAAAGTACTGATTTTTTTTACAATATGTTATGTATGCAATTCATGCACTGTTGATGCATCGTATGTTAAGAAAGCATATAGTTTCATAATCCCGTAGCTTAATGAAAGCCTGAGTTAAATGCCATACATCCCTATCACATAAGATTAGGGGATGGCTTAGTAGAGCATATGGCCTGATTAGATAAAGAATTGGGTAATTAAATTAAGGTATTATTATAATGGGCACAAGCCCCACATTCTGTATATAAATATAAGGGGCACAAGGCCCACATTATGTGTATGAATGTAACGGGTACAATGCCCACATTATGTATAGAAATATAACGGGCACAAGGCCTACATTTTGTATATAAATATCATGGCACAAGGCCCACCCCATGTATATAAATACAATGAACGTAAGGCCCATGAGCGCAGGGCTCACTATGCCCATCAGATAAGAAAAGACAATGGATAATGAAGCATAAAATGAGTATAATTGGTTCACCCCTTGTTCACGATATGCCTTAGTTATAGTTACAGCATGCTTCCAACTATAGTAGATATGCATTTTAGACACTATATTTTCTGTTATGCATTTAGCATATGATGTTCAGTTCTGCATTTAATGATGTTTGATGTTCTGATATGTTGAATATTTCAGTAGTATATGTTGATACCTGACATGCTTATAGGATTTTAAGTACATATTATGATTTGAACATGTTTTGTGGATGACATGTTATACTTACTGGGCATAAAGCTCACAGTGTGTGTTCATGCTATAGGTAAGCGACTAATGGCTTAGAGCTTATTGGGCAATGACGGCGGTGGAGGCAGATGTAAGGGCGAGGTTATGGATTCACCACAAGTTTAACTTCCGCACAGTAAACAGTATTTTTGAATAGTATATTTTGAATAGAAGTTAGTTAAAGAATCTTTATAAGTATGTATGTATGACCGAACTCCTCATAATTTAGACTTTGTATTTTCGAAAGTATACATACAGGAATAGTAAATACGTATGCATTCAAAAAAAAAATCCCCTAAAATCATGGTATCTAAGTTAATAAGTTTAAGTAAGTATTAATGGTTTCCAAGTAAGTATAAGTATCAGTACAAGTAGTAGTTTTTAAGCGACGATTTGGGCCATTCAGGGCTACAGGACATCACACGATATATTGTTATAGGAGTCATTACTGCAACATAGGCGACTATTTGTCACCCCACCCTCAGGTGGTACTATTCTGACACCTAAGGTCATTTCTCATTTTTCTCACGTTTCGGAGCCTTAAATGGGTATTTCACTACTCCTGAAACGTTCATCATTCTTTTCCTGAGCCTAAGTCACTGAGTGGACTAGGGTTTTATTTCCGAGTACAATTTTGTCCTTCGTTTCCCAAAATGCCTTTAAAATTTTTGGTAGCATTTCGGCTTAAATTTTAGGTTTTTCGACATTTAGGTACACCTCAGAACCTCGGTACTTGCCACGTACTAAATCAAAGACCTATTTTACGCAAAAATACCAAACTTTTACGTAAAATTTTTCCACATAACCAATATACAAATCAACACGCAATTCCATTATTTTTTCCTCATTATTGGCCATGGTTTCTCTTATAATTTCAATACCAAGAATTTTCTTCCATAATTATCATTTTCTCACACTTCAAAATCAAGGTTTTTGTGCACAATTCCACACCAAAAACCTAACAAACTTTCATTCCAAACCTACACTCTATCCATGGGTTTTGTGATCAATAACCCCTGACAAATAAATTCTTGTTCTTAGGGTTTTTATCAAGCTTTTGCACACAATTTTCCTCACAAAATTTTTCAAAATTTTCTTTCTCATGGCCACGGATTTTGCATGAAACCATCCATAGAAAATGCTTGTTTCAAGCTTCCAAAATACACTTCAATCACAACACTAAACAACCAAACTGATACAACAAAGTTTGCACCCAAAATTTCCACAATCTTTTCCCCCTCATACGAGCACTGATTTTTTCAAGAAAAATACAAGGAAAATGAAGCAAATGGAGTGTTACCTTGTTCCAATGCCTGATCCTTGCTCAAGGGAGGTTTTTTGGCTAAGTTTGGTGAAGAAACTTGAAACTTTTTCTTTGGTTTGGAGGGGAGGAACACCACGGCTCCTTTGGGGTTGGAAAATAGAAATTTTTTTTTTTCCTGTTTTCAAGAGCTCAAAACAGGTTTTAATGGCAATCCATAAAGAGAAGGACCAACTAGCAAAGTTTATAAGCAATTTGGCAATACTTTAGGGGTATTTTTGTAACTTTTTGGAGGACTTATTCGCAATATTCTTTGCTGATTTTTCCACCTACCAACAACCACCTAAGCAACTCATGATTGTCTCAAAATTTTGCTAAAATTTTACCTTGCCATTTTGGCTTAATCTTGGCCATCCATCAAGATTACTTTAAATTTCCACCATTGATCCTACCAACCTCTTTTTCTTCCTAAAATATCTCATTTTGTGATAGCCCGAGCCCTGAGTGGCCCGGACCGTCACTTAAAACTTGCTGATACTTAACTTACTTGAGATCTATTACTTCAACTTACTTACTTTGATACCATAATTTTAGGGATATATTTTTTTTATATATGTACGTTCTACTATTTACGTGCATACATATACTTTACAAATACAAAGGTCTAAAACAACTGAAGTTCAATCTTATATACATACTTATGAAATCATTTAACTGGTTACTACTCAAAAATAAATGTTTGTTTAATACTGTGTGGAAGTCAACACTAGTGGTGGTATCCACAACCTCACCCTCACATCCGCCTCTGCCGCCGTCATCGTCCATCGGAGTCTAGGCCATAGGTCGCTTACCTATAGCATGAACACACATACTGTGAGCTTTACGCTCAATAAGTACAATGTTCTATCCTTAAAACATGTTCAAAACATAAGTCATACTTAAAACGTATAAGTATGTCATGTAAACACAACATATACCATGCACTAAAACATTCCACATTCTGCATGCAAATCCAAAGCATCACACATTACTGAATACATAAGTAAAACATCACATAACTGAATGCATAACAGAAAACATCATGTAACTAAATGCATATCAACTATAGCTGGAAGCATGCTGTAACTATACCTACGGCATATCGTGAACAATGCGTGAACCGATTATGCTCATATTATGCTTCCTTATTCATTATCTTTTTTTTTCTTTACTGAGGGCCCGTGTGTCAGTACCGATTGTGTGCGAATCTAGGGATTCACGGAGACCACAAATTTTCTTCGTGGTCCTTGGCTCGTAATGTATTAAGAGCCATCAGCTTAGGCTCGTCATACTTAAACTAAAAAACCTCTTCAAGTAGGAGAGACCGGTATGACACACTTATTAATTAACCAATTTTGGAATTATGTCTGGTATGCCATGAGCTCTACTAAGCTATCCACTAATCTTACGTGATAGGGATGTATGGCACCTAACTTATACTGTTCATAAATCTATGTGATTATGAAACTATATGCTCTTTTAATGTGCTATGCAACAATCATACATGATTTGCATACTTAAAATAGAGTAAAAAAAAATATCATTTTAAACTCATTTTTGCTCATGCTGTAGGCAGAGTTGTACTTACTTGTTAGCTGACAATTTGTACTTCACCTTTGTTGAAAATTACAAGTAGTGACCTGTAATCATAACGTATCTTTGTTAAACTTTGATCTTAGGTCACTATGGTTGTTAGTGACTAATAAAAATTCTATCGTTAGGCAGTTCCAATCCTTATCGGTACTACCTGCTCTCTCTTAAGAGTTTGATTTTCTAATCCTGGCTAATTAATTTATTTACCCAATAAATTAATTAACGTCGCTCTTAGGTCACTACTATCGTTAGTGACTATAAATTTTATTGTTATATGGTACCTATGCTTATCAGTACCCAACTGCTCTTCTTTGGGGGTTTGATATCTAATTTCTAATCGTGCTTAATTAATTTGTCTACTTGACAAATTAATCACCGTTCCTCACTATCTCGTTCAAACTCAGTCCTTCACTAGTTAACCGATAAGTCAACTGACCGGTTACCTCACACATCATTAACTTTGTAGCCTAACAGTTTACTTTGCGTATTTGGTGTAGCAGCCAATTGGGCTGCCTCTACCATTTATTTATTTTAGAAAATTGTTTTAGAAATCTTATCAAATTTTGGGGAAAATCTATGCTTTTTGGAATCGTCCCCATCTCACCCAGTTGGAAGGTAGGGATTGTTTTATCAAAACCATTTTTCCATTTTAAAAGGGAAAGAACACATTTTCGTGTTTATATTTAAAAATTATTCTTGAATGATTTTACCGAAAACCGTTTAAAACTTGTTCGAAACGATTTAATTTGTGAAATTGGCAAACACAAAACTTTTAGTTCTCGATGAGATGAACAACTTTTGTGTTCATCTTGGAGCTCGGTTTAACCTCTAATAGGTCCAAAACACTCAAAACCCATAGCTAAACTCATGCCCAATTTTAGAAAAATTCCAGTTTTACGGTTGTTTGAAAACTATTTTGTTTGAGGTCCGAAACGGCCAAATTTTTAAAACTCACATAGTTTATCTTAAAGGTTTTGATGAGACCTAAAAGTTTTGTGTTAAGTCTGCAGTTCGGTTTGGAATCTAATTGGTCATTTTTATAAAAATCCAAGACTGTTCTTGTTGTTTCGGATTTCACTCCTAGTTTTGAACTCCGGTTGAAAACTGCCTCGAAAACCTATCTTGGAGTCATTTTTGGCCAAAGGCTATACACAAAAATGCTCGTAATGAAATTTCTTAAAACATTATGTTTTACAAATTCCCAAAATTAGACCATAACGTGTCCGGAAGTGACCAAACTCGTGGCCTAAAAACTAGGACAGGTTGGTCCCCAGCCAACCCTAAACGTCCATTCACACATACAACCACAAAAACTTAAAGCTCAAGCACACAACCACAAAAATACATAACCAAAATGCTAACGACTCAAAATAAAGATTATTAGAACCTATTGCTCAAATAAATACACATAAATCACTTGATTTCAAACTTAAACGAAACTAACCATAAAAGAGGGTTTTCGGTGTTTTACCTTAGTGTGCTTGACCTAGCATAATCCAAACCAAGGGGGTAGGTGACCAAAATCCGTGTCGTACTAGGTGAACAAAAAGGGTCGGCCTTTGGCTAGAAGAAACACAAAATTTTCTTCTCACTATCAAGCTAAAGAAAAAAAATCAACAAAACCACAAAGAGTAGTCCTAGCAACTCACCTCAAATGACCTAGAAATAATCTTGAAAAAATGTCTCCAACACAAGCTTGAAGGTGGCTAGTTTTTGGTAAGGGTTTTGGTTGAATTTTTGGGTGTTTGGTAGCAAGGGGGGCATCAGCTTTGGCTAATGGAAAAGGGAGAGAAAGTTGTGTCTTTGGTTATGCAAAAAGAAGAAAGTGATACCCTAAGCCAAACTCACCTTTTTATAGACAAAACTAAGCAACATTGATTAACCTTAAGCAACCTTAATTAAGCCCATTTAACTAAGCTCAATGGGGACAAATTTTGGCTATTGGCAGCCCTCAAAAATGGAGGGTGGCTACTACAATTTGGGGCCAAGATTTTCATTAAATGCAAGGCCAAAAGTTACATGTGCCTTTGTACACCTTTTGCATATTTTAATTCTATGTGTCGTAAGCCTATATCAATATTTTAAGGGGGTTTTGAAGCTGACTTTTGCTACTTTTTCAGCTGAAATGCTTTAAGGGGAAAATTCATCTACAAAAGCTCCTCTTTGCAATCTAATTTCCTCTGACGGTGTTCGGTCTTTTTTCGACAGTGTTCTAGATTTTGGTCGAAATTGGATTTTCTTGATCCGATTTTTACACTGTTCATTCCTGGTTGGGTTGTAGTACCTATAAGCTCAGTCTATGTCTATTTACTATTCATTTTATGGTATTGTGATTATGTTTATACTGTGTTGACACTACGCATGGATAATGAGACTTTTTTGTGCGAAATTGCAAACACAGTCTATCTTGACTAATTTGGATGTGCTGATTTCAAATTTGTCAGTTTTATGTTCATCTGAGGTCATTTGAACCAATTTTCAGGATCCGTGTGATCCTGCCTCAAAAAACATGTTTTGTGCTCAATTGACTAATTTGAGCGTACTGAGTCTAAATATATCAGTTTCGGGATGAGAAAAGGTCATCTTGACCCCTTTCCTGATACTGCATATCTCTTAAACAAAATTTTATGTTTTGTGCCCAATCAACTAAGTTGAGCATGTTAACTATAAATATATCAGTTTTATGCCAAATTAAGGCCGTCTTGGCCTTTAACCTAACACTGCATATCTACTATTTACTATTCATTGTTCTCTATTTAATTAACTAGTTTGAGCATTTTGATTATGATTTTGTCAGTTTCTTGGCGAGAAGAGGTCATCTGGACAACTTTTCTCAATACTATATATCTATCCGGGCAATTATCGCTGTTGTGCTCAGATAACCAGTCTCAGCATACTGATGACTAGCTCATTAGTTTTATTTCAAGAAATGATCGTCTAGATCGGTTTCTTAATACTGCACGTCTTATATGCACATACCCATAATAGGGTGGACCAATTTCACTCTCGGTCATCACTTTCACTATATGAATAGTAATTAAACGTTTCTATACCTGTTTAATTTATTCATATTGGCAAATTATACTGTATTCAATAACTTAATTACTCATGACATAATAATTAGGTTTCAAAAACATAGGGGCCATTACAATCTACCCCCCTTACAAAATTTTTGTCCTCAAAAATTAGAATAATTCTGGGAAGTCTCTTCTTATATCTTTTTCCCATTCCCATGTGGCTTCCTCAATATTATGATTCCGCCAAAACACTTTTACAAGGGGTATGACTTTATTCCTAAGCACCTTCTCTTCTTTGGCTAAGATCTACGCAAGTTTCTCCTCATAGGTCAAATCAACGTGTACCTCTATGGGTTCTTGGTTTAAAACATGGGAGCTGTCTGGCATGTACTTTTTCAACATCGAGACGTGGAAGATGTTGTGCACTGAAGCTAGCTCGGGAGGAAGCGCTAATTTGTAAGCCACCTTCATGACTCTCTCGATTATCTCGAAGGGTCCTATGTACCTAGGACTAAGCTTTCCTTTCTTTCCAAAGCACATCACCCCTTTCATTGGTGCCACCTTGAGAAAGACTGAGTCTTCTTCTTGAAACTCAAGGGGTCTATGGCGCTTATCTGCGTAATTCTGTTGGTGATTATGCACTGTATCTAATCTCTCTCGTATCAGCTTCACGTTTGCCGTGGTGTTTCTGATCAAGTCCATGCTGGTAAGTTGTTTCTCTCCAGTCTCATGCCAGTGAACCGAAGATCTGCATTTTCTTCCATAGAGTGCCTCGTATGGTACGATTCCGATCGAGGAATGATAGCTATTGTTGCATGAGAATTCGATTAAGGGTAGCTTCTGGTCCCAGTTTCCCTTCAAGTGTACGACACAGGCTCTCAACATGTCCATTAATGTTTGTATGGTCTTCTCAGACTGACCGTCGATCTGAGGATGGAGTGCTATGCTGAACTTCAATCTGGTCCCTAATACAGCCTGAACACTTTGCCAAATTCTGGAGGTGAAGCATCCATCACGATCTGAGATGATAGACTTTGGCACTCCATCCAGTCTTACTATTTGAGCCACATAAATTTCTGCTGGTCTTTCGGTTATAACCGGGAAATTTTACTGTTCTCGGAATATAGTAAATTGCATGTACATGATGAATTTCATGTTTAAAATGTGAAATGAACGATTAATATTGTGTAGAATGAGATAAAATATTCTAATGATATTACAGATTAAAAAATTCGGTGACGTAAAAGCATGCCGAATTGAGCTAGGGAAAAACAGTGAACTATAAACCCTAGTACGTGACTCAGGGTAAGCTGAGTGCACAAAAAGATAAAATACTGATAGTAGTGATTTTAGACGTGAGTGCGTGTGTGTGTGTTGCACATAGTATTGAGAAGTTGGTCTAGATGACCTCTTCTTGACCTAAAATTGATATATTTAGATTCAGCATGCTCAAATTAGTCAATTGAGCATGAAAAGTAATATTTGAGCCAGAGATACGCAGTATCAAGAAATTGGTCAAGATGACATTTTCTTGATATAAAACTGATATATTTGTAATCAGAATGCTCTAATTAGTCAATTAAGCACAAAACGGAAATTTTGACCGGGAAATGTACAGTATCGGAAACTAGTCGAGATGACGTCGGATGACGACGAAACTGATATATTTGGATTCAGGACGTCCAAATTTGTCAGTATAGCCTATCAGAATGCTCAAATTAGTTAATTGAGCACAAAGGTAATTTTTGACGGGGAATTTGCAGTACCGGAAACTGGTCGAAACGATCTCGGATGAAAACGAAACTGATATATTTGGGTTCAGCACGCCCAAATTAGTCAGGATAGCTCATGTTGAAAATTTGGACAAAAAGGGTATAAAAGGTCGAAATTGCAGGAAAGGCCCCATAATTTCCCGTTTCTAGATTTTCTCCCCCACACCTACACCGTCAGTGAACAGTAACTGACAACCGGAAACGGTGTCTGATTTCGACACCGCCGGTCTCGTTGGAAAGCTCTCCATGAGCTGAGTCCAACGGTATGCTGAATCGGCGGAACCGACACCAGAGAACGCCACACGCGCCGCCCGAAGTCGCCGGTGGCCGAAAATTTCAAACGGCCGTATCTCCACCGTCCGACCTCCGATCGACATGATTCCAGTCCCAAAAGTTTTGTGGTGAAGAGGAGAACAAAACCCATAGCTCATTTCACCTCAACAGTCGTCGGATTGCATCACCGAACATCGCGCCGTCGCTGCCGTGAAACTCACCGTTTCCGGCCGAGTCGAGGGACACCGTGGGTGTCAAAATGATTAGATTTCAATGGGAAGCAAAAGCCCTCAAACAATTTAGGGCAACAACCCCGGCACGGCAGAGATTCAACGCGCCGCCGTAGGTCGACTTTTCGAGGCTGATTGTCGACGATCGGAGCCTCCAATGGTGAAATTGACACCACCAATGGACTCCTCTCGTCAAGATCTTCAAGGTGGGCACCTCCGTTGTTCGTGCCGCCGTCATCCACCGTCGGTTAACGCCGAAGTCAACACCGGTAAACGTCGGTCAACGGTGACCCGGGGCGGAAAAATGAAGAATGGCCCGTTGGCCTATTTTCGACATTCTGGACACATCTACGGCATCAGAATTGACAACAGGGATTCCGAACGTGAAGAACAGTGACAAAAAGTTTGCGCGGTCGAGACCGAAAGGTTCGTCCGATCACCGACGGGACGATTTCGGTAGCGATTTCGTTTCCCTTCATTCCTTTTGTATATATTGGAATGATTTATATGTAATTTGTATTCAAATTGTAAAAAGAAAAGAAAAAAAAAGAGTAAAATGAATGAAATGTCAGAAAAAGAAAATGTATGGGAAATGTGAATATTTTTATGTAAAAAGTTGAGTTTTACATAAAAATTAGGCCTCTGGTATAGTACGTGGTAGAATAAAATAGGTTAGATGGTTTTGAGGTGTTTCCTAAATGCCGGAAACCTAGAAATTTAGCGGAAATGCTACCAAAATTTTGAAAACGGCATTATGGGAATTTTGGTGAAAAACGAGAGGCAAATTGTGTTCGGTAATGGAAACCGAGACCCTTCGATGAGTTAGGCTCGGAAAATAGGAAAATAAACCTTTGAGGAATAGTAAACCGTCCCTCCGAGGTTGTGAAATGTAAAGGAACGGAAAAACCGACGTCAAGGGTATTTTAGGAAACGAAAGGTAAATTTGAGGTCAGGATGAAAACCCAAGCCCACTCAGTGTCTAAGGCTCGAGATTAGCATAACAAACGTTTCAAGAGTAGTGAAATTCCCATTTAAGGCTCCGAAACGTGAGAAAAACGAGAAACGACCCTAGGTGTCAGAATAGTACCACCCGAGGGTCTGATGACCAATAGTCATCTATGTAACAGCAATGGATGCTGTAAAAGTGTGTAAAAGCTTAAGAAATATTATTTTATGATATTTGGGCTTAGAAAATCCTATTAAAAGTCACAGTAAGCATATAACGGTCCCGAGACCCATCAAGGGTAAAATGGTCATTTTGACCAAAAATTTCTGAAAGGCTCGGAAAGGACCGTGAATGCCTAAGGATAGTTCAAATGAAATTATAAAAGTTAAATTTGGGTCTTAAACCAACAAAAAGTAGGTTTATGATGAGAAATCAAATCAGGGGCAAAATGGTAATTTTGCCAAGAGTTAGTGTAAAAATGGAAAATGGGATTTTAGATTCCTAAGACCATTTACGGGAAAGAAAACGTAGAATTTTTACGTTTTACAAAATTTTGAATATGAAATGAAGATTTAGAATAACCGTAGTTATTCCGGTTATAGGAACCCGTTCCAGACGCGGCAAAGGAATGTCTGCGTAGCCGGGGAAGGAAATGCTAGCGAAAGTATCTGTAAGTTTGAACATTTAATTGACTGCAACATGAATAGACTATTATGTCTAAGTGTGATATGTGTAAGTTCTAGCATTCATTTGTCTGCTCATGAACATTCTGATGTTGTTCATTATATGAATGAATTGATCTGTTATGTCTAGGTTTATGTGCTATATGAATGTTTCATAGCGCGATGCTATGATAAATGTTTGATAAGCTCAGATATTTACATGTCTGCAGCATGAATTACTATTTGATTGATTTAAGTACTTTCCGTACAAACTTGTAAAGTCCTACGGGCAATAGGGGTGTAGTTAAACTAACTCACCTAATGAAATGAGAAATTAAAAAGTGTATAAATAATACACTATGGAGAAGTGTTAGGGCACTATAGTGTGGTTAATTAAAAACACACATAAAGAAATAAATGTAAAGACCTACGGGCAAAAAGGGTTCCATCGTGGGATGATTCATATGAATGTCGCCGGTGGGGAACTATAAGAAAGATGGTAATGAAACCACTAAGGCGTACCGCCCCTCCAACATAGTGGTGGAGGTTTTTTCTCAGATCCTACGAGGATATCAGGGCTGTGGAGGCCGATGTTCTAAGGTCGCTCCTTAGACCCTCCCAGTCAGCACGCAAATAATCACCGGTATTGCTATAAACAGAGCTCTAAACTAGAAATCAAATAGAGAATAAATAATCAATGAAATGATAAAAATCATAATTGACCATAACCGAAGCTTACGTTAGAGTAATGTAAATTCGGTTAGGGTATGTGAATAGTATCCCGATAGAGTAAAGTGAATAGTAACCATTTAGGGTAACTATTACTATTCATCAGTCAAGGGTCAAAGTTACTATTTATGATGAATAGTATTATTTATAGGAAATTGAGTTTTGGTGTTTTTGAATCAATATGATTCTTACTATGTATGTTTGAACTTACTGAGCCTGTTAGCTCATCAGTTTGTTCATGTTGCAGGTGGGAAACCTGTCCAGTAGATTTCTGAATAGCGGTAGGATGCGAACGTGTCAAACGGATAGGGAATCCACTGTGGATATGGTCCTGCTACAAGTTTTCTGCTGATTGTTGAAAGAAAAGACATGTATTGTAAAAGATTTGATTTAGGTATTAATATATAAAGTATGTTTGTACTTTTAAAAAGGTGACAAACATAGTTCAGTTTAATTACGTTATGTTTACAAACAAGAAAATGTATTTAAAAAAAATGATTCCAAATTTCACAAAGGGTTTAAAGGAAAGAAAAGAATTTAGGTGACCCAATGAAGTTCACGAGCTATTTCAGTCGGCTAAGGAGCTTGATTGTAATAGTTTCGGTGGACTGAGGTCGGGGGCGCCACAGGTGGTATCAGAGCGAGCTTGACCATATCCCTCTTGGCACGAGACGCAACCTGTTCGTCTATCCAAGTAAGTTAGCCTTATTTTGAATTAGTAGTTGTTTGTTTATAGGAAAATAAACGACTTAGATGAAATGAGATGACGAGATCAATGAATGTGGACTCACGATTGTATAGTGCTAGTGGACTACCACAATACGGTTCTTCAGAGTTCGAGATAGAGAATTACCATGATTATGATCGTACAGTACTAGAGAGTGAATGAAGAAGACTGCTCAGAGAAGAAATGAAGATTGCCATCAAGTTATATAGAACTCCAATGTCAGCTGCCCACAAAGTTTGGAGTGGCGAATAGTCCTTCGGAATTTCATAGGAAGGTAAGATTGGTGTCACGTTATTGAAATGATTTTCTGACTGTGCACCATTAATCAGGATGATAGGTCTTGTTGGTTGTTGACCATGCTTTTCAAGGAGATACTCTCGTGTGTATTGGGACTCTTGTGACCAGGAGTGGCGCTTGACTGGACCAAGTTTCACCATGCCACGATTGAGTAAATCTTCTCTCGGAAAAAGTCTAATATTAGCCCTAATTCCTCAAGGGCAAACAGGGTGTCACTTCTAACGTCACCTGAGTTCCTTAGAGTTGCGAACATACGAGAATTAGTTCATCGACTGAGAAACTGCTGTCGATGTTCGGTGACATAGTTCTAACGTATGCTGTGCGCTTCGAGGAACTGATGAATCCCCTCCAATTTACGTGGAATTCACAATGGAACTTAAGCGAAGACGAGCGTAGATCCAAGAATGTCTATAGTAGTCAAGGAAGAAGAAGACCAGTAAAAGTTTCCTGTAGACCAGGAAAATTAGATGTATTAGGCTATATATATATATATCCTTTATGTTATATTGAAATGTTATGTAATGACATGTTTATGTAGTGACATGTGTGTGATGAATTGTTAGGAACTATCAAAATGTGTTGATATAATATAATAAGTTTTGTTGTTTTGTCCTATATGAAAAGGCATAATATACGATAAATGGGCCATGTGCATTTATTGTGCTAGAAATGGTCCGGATGAAGAGAAACAAGATCGGAAGGAGTTTTCCTTTGAAACCGGATCGATAGAATGACTAAAATGTAGAGTGGTACATATGTGTATATATGTATACTCAATGTAAAAAAGACTGTTGTATATACAAAGCCTTAATATTGATATATATGTGAACGTCATGAAACTAGTTATAATAATGCCGTACGATGATATGGCATTAGGATTTATTTGAATTTCGGGAAATCTTAAAAATTTTGTGAAATATATAAATATACATTGAAAATCTAATGATTGATTCTCAAACGATTATAGGGAAATAGAAAATATGGTGAATACATATGGTCAAGAAAATATGAGTGAATGTCTCATCCTGTTAAAACGAGTAGAGAAATTATAAGGCCTTTTAGAGGTCTAGATGCAAGAAAACGTTGAATTAAGACCGCGTTTAGATGAGATAGAACCTAGGCAAGGTGCAGAGAAGGTTTAGCCCCCACTAACCCCTGCGGTTGAATAGGTAGTACATTGCCACTGTTCTTGAAAGGATACAGGAACTACGGTTAATAGTAAATCAAGAGTTATTATATAAGCAATTCCGTGGAATAAAACCTCAAGAATTTGAGGGCTCTACAGATCTTTTGAAAGTAGAAGAATGATTTTCTTCTATATATAGATGATTTGAGACTCATAAACTTGATAGAACAAGGAGAAAGTTCTGCGTACGTCCGTGTGTTATAGATGAAGGATGCTAAGTTCTGATAAAACATCGTCAGAATGAGAAGAGATGAGACTACTATGAACTGGAATGAATTTCTGGTTGAATTTCATTAAATATATTATGATCTTGCATTATGAAAACTGTAAGGAAAATGGGTTTACCGCATTAATGCAAGGAAATGTATCAATGAGTGAAGTGCATTAGAAATTGATCAACTGTCCAAATAATGCCCTTACGTGGTAATTATTTAGAGGGAAAAGATACAGAGAATGATTAGAATGTTTTGACCAGAGATCCTTATTTTGGTGGATAGTGGTCTAATACCAACACCTTCAATGACAGACTGCGTCAGTCGCGCTCGACAGGTTGAATACCAGCGAGCTAGACAGAAAGAAGAAAGAGAAAAAGTCTGAGAAACCTGAAAGAGGGAAAGGACTTTGACTAAATTTTTCCTAAGTTGGAACCTAAATTGGCTAAAGCAGTAAATCTAATCAGAATGTTAGAATACAACAATGTTTTAACCACAACAACAACGTCCCAAGCCCGTGTGTTATAGGCTAGATTTGAAAGATCATTGGTAGTACTGGAAAGACAAGAACACGTAACACGTGCCAATGCTCGTGTCTTGGCGTACACTAAGGAGGATGCGAAAGTAGGAACGTCAAACATAACGACAGAATCAATTGTTATAAGGTTAGTTGATTGTGACTTAATCTTAGGAATGGATTTCCTAGGGAAATATCAAACCATAGTTGATTACCGGAACAGAAAGATAGTATTTCAACTAGACGACGAAGAAAGCTTTGAATATGTGGATTCATCACGTAAATCGAGAAAGATGATAATTAGCTCGTGAAGTGGGAGTAAGCTAATGTCCAATGACTGAATTGGATATTTGGCTTATGTGGCAGATGTAATAGAGGAACAGAAGCTTTAATCAGAAAATGTTCCCATTGTCCATGAATTTCTCGACGATCTTTTAAAGAAATTGACTAGATTTCTGTAAGAACAAGAAATTTCCTTTGAAATCGAGCTCATGCAAAGAACTGCACCCATTTTCAAAGGCGTGGTAGTATTCTTCATAATTGATATACGATCAGAATACCATCAATTGAGTGTTCAAGGAATTCCTAAATAAGTTGTCATAGTGTTTATCGATGACATAATTATATATTCATAGACTTATGAGGAATATGAAGAGCATTTGAGAACTACTTTGCACATTATGAGACAGCACCGACCCTATGCAAAATTCTCCATGTGCGAATTTTGGCTAAACAAAGTGTATTTTCTCAGACACGTAGTGTCCAAACAAGGAATCATCATAGATCCTATCAAGGGGAGACGACTAACGAATTGCCTGCACTTAAGACTGTAATGGGAATACGGAATTTCTTAGGTTTGGTTGGCAACTATAGAAGACTTGTGGAAAGGTTCGCATGACTAGCGGTACCTCTTATGGCTTTTACGCGTAAGGAGAGGTAATATGAGTAGACTGAAGAATGTGAAAAGAGTTTTCGAAAGTTGAAAAATTGACTAACAAGCGCGCCAATTCACACGCTTCTCACAAAAAGGGAGAAATTCGTGATATATTGCGATGCATTGAAAGAGAATTTGAATATGTGGCGAAGAAGATGTTTGGAGTTGGTGAAGGATTACAACTGTGAGATCCTCTACCACCCAGAAAAAAATCAATCAACCGTGTGATGGATGCCTTAAGCAGAAAGTCTACTGTTCCATACCAGTAGCCAAAGGAAAAATTAGCAGAACAATTACGACAAGAGATACACTCATTGGAGTTGGAGCTGATATCCGAAAGGTTAGCAGTACTCCAATCAGAGTCATCGCTATTTGAAGACACTAAAAGGGCTCTGAAGCAAGATCAAATCTAATAAGTTATCAAGAAGAGATTTCCAAGGGTGGAATGATCTTACATTAAGGAGGAATTCATATTTCAACGAATGAAGGATTAATGAGGTAAAGTATGGCAAAAGCCCATAAAATGCCATATTCAGTGCATTTCAGAAAGAGTAAAGTATACCAGAAATTAAAATTGCAATTCTGGTGGAAAGAGACGACGAATGAAAGCGCAAAATTTGTGAATCGATGTATGACCGTCAAAAGATCAAGACTGAACGAAACATCTAGGTAGAAAACTGGAATCATTTGAAGTTCCCGAACGTAAGTGGGAACATATTATACTGAATTTTGTAGTGGAATTATCAAGGACCCAAGAGCGATATAACACCATTTGAATTATGGTGGATAGATTGATGAAAACCACAAGAGTCATAGTAGTGAAAATGACTTTTCACTGGAAAAGTTAGCAAATTTCTATGTAATCCATGTTGTCAGATAACATGGTGTTTCAAGTTTGTCATATTCGATTTAGATGTGCAATTCACTTCGAATTTTTGGAAGTATGTACAAGGAGTCATGGGAACGAACTTGCATCTTAGCACGACTTTTCATCCCAAAACTAAGATCAATCTAAGTGAATTACTCGGACACTAGAAGACATGTTTCGTGTCTAAGTCATGGATTTCCTAAGAATTGGAACGAGAAGTTACTGTTAGAGGAAATTCTCGTACAACAACAGCTACCAAGCTTCTATAGGAATGGTACCCTATGAAGTTTTAGATGGAAGAAAGTGCAGATCGCTTACCTATTGGTATGACCTGCGAGAGAAACAATGGCACAAGACCGATTTTGTATAAGAAACATCCGATGTAATTGTGAAAATACAGCGATGAAGAAAGATCGCACAAAGTCGGCGGAAGAATTATGCAGATAAACTCTGAAGATCCCTAGAGTTTAATGAAAGGGATTTCATATTCTTAAAAAGTATTCCCATTGAAGGGAATAATGTGTTCGTTAAGAAAAGAAAATTTATTCCAAGATGTATTGGACCCTATGAAATTTTTAAACGTGTTGAAAATGTTACCTATAAATAGGTACTACCTTCAGAAATGTCAGCAGTACATAGTGTTTTTTACGAATGTAGGCTAAGGAAACAGGTATCGAATTTATCTCATGTATTGAGGTACGAATCGATTTAGATTTAGGAGAATCTGACATATGAAGAGCAACTTGTTCAAATTTTGCTCGGAAAGATGAAACGAGAATGTTGTACCCTCACTTGTGCTAAATTTTCGAGGACGAAAATTTTATAAGGAGGGGTGAATGTAATAACCAGGAAATTTTACTGTTCTTGGAATATAGTAAATTGCATGTACATGATGAATTTCATGTTTAAAATGTGAAATGAATGACTAATATTGTGTAGAATGAGATAAAATATTCTAACGATATTACAGATTAAAAAATTCGGTGATGTAAAAGCATGCCGAATTGAGCTAGGGAAAAACAGTGAACTATAAACCCTAGTACGTGACTCAGGGTAAGCTGAGTGCACAAAAAGATAAAATACTGATAGTAGTGATTTTAGACGTGAGTGCGTGTGTGTGTGTTGCACATAGTATTGAGAAGTTGGTCTAGATGACCTCTTCTTGACCTAAAATTGATATATTTAGATTCAGCATGCTCAAATTAGTCAATTGAGCATGAAAAGTAATATTTGACCCGGAGATACGCAGTATCAAGAAATTGGTCAAGATGACATTTTCTTGATATAAAACTGATATATTTGTAATCAGAATGCTCTAATTAGTCAATTAAGCACAAAACGGAAATTTTAACCGGGAAATATACGGTATCGGAAACTGGCCGAGATGACATCGGATGACGACGAAACTGATATATTTCGATTCAGGACGTCCAAATTAGTCAGTATAGCCTATCAGAATGCTCAAATTAGTTAATTGAGCACAAAGGTAATTTTTGACAGGGAATTTGCAGTACCGGAAACTGGTCGAAACGATCTCGGATGAAAACGAAACTGATATATTTGGGTTCAGCACACCCAAATTAGTCAGGATAGCTCATGTTGAAAATTTGGACAAAAAGGGTATAAAAGGTCGAAATTGCAGGAAAGGCCCCATAATTTCCCATTTCTAGATTTTCTCCCCCACACCTACACCGTCGGTGAATAGTAACCGACAACCGGAAACGGTGTCCGATTTCGACACCGTCGGTCTCATTGGAAAGCTCTCGATGAGCTGAGTCCAACGGTGTGCTGAATCGACGGAACCGACACCGGAGAATGCCACACGCACCTCCCGAATCCGCCGGTGGCCGAAAATTTCAAATGGCCGTATCTCCGCCGTCCGACCTCCGATCGACACGATTCCGGTCCCAAAAATTTCGTGGTGAAGAGGAGAACAAAATCCATAGCTCATTTCACCTCAACAGTCGTCGAATTGCACTGACGAACATCGTGCCGTCGCCGCCGTGAAACTCGCTGTTTCTGCTCGAGTCGAGGGACACCGTGGGTGTCAAAATGAACAGATTTCAATGGGAAGCAAAAGCCCTCAAACAATTTAGGGCAACAACCCCGGCACGGCGGAGATTCAACGTCGCCGCCGTGGGTCGACTTTTCGAGGCTGATTGTCGACGATCGGAGCCTCCAATGGTGAAATTGACACCACCAATGGACTCCTCTCGTCGAGATCTTCAAGGTGGGCACCTCCGTTGTTCGCGCCGCCGCCATCCACTGTCGGTCAATGCCGGAGTCAATGCCGGTCAACGGTGACCTGGGGGCGGAAAAATGAAGAATGGCCCATTGGCCTATTTTCGACATTCTAGACACATCCGCGGCATTAGAATTGACAACAGGGATTCCGAACGTGAAGAACAGTGACAAAAAGTTTGCGCAGTCGAGACCGAAAGGTTCGTCCGATCACCTACGGGATGATTTCGATAGCGATTTCGTTTCCCTTCATTCCTTATGTATATATTGGAATGATTTGTATGTAATTTGTATTCAAATTGTAAAAAGAAAAGAAAAAAAAAAGAGTAAAATGAATGAAATGTTAGAAAAAGAAAATGTATGGGAAATGTGAATATTTTTACGTAAAAAGTTGAGTTTTACATAAAAATTAGGCCTCTGGTATAGTACGTGGTAGAATAAAATAGGTTAGATGGTTTTGAGGCGTTTCCTAAACGCCGAAAACCTAGAAATTTAGCGGAAATACTGCCGAAATTTTGAAAACGGCATTATGGGAATTTTGGTGAAAAACGAGAGGCAAATTGTGTTCTGTAATGGAAACCGAGACCCTTCGATGAGTTAGGCTCAGAAAATAGGAAAATAAACCTTTGAGGAATAGTAAACCGTCCCTCCGAGGTTGTGAAATGTAAAGGAACGGAAAAACCGACGTCAAGGGTATTTTAGGAAACAAAAGGTAAATTTGAGGTCAGGATGAAAACCCAAGCCCACTCAATGTCTAAGGCTCGGGATTAGCATAACAAACGTTTCAAGAGTAGTGAAATACCCATTTAAGGCTCCGAAACGTGAGAAAAACGAGAAACGACCCTAGGTGTCAGAATAGTACCACCCGAGGGTCTGATGACCAATAGTCATCTATGGAACAGCAATGGATGCTGTAAAAGTGTGTAAAAGCTTAAGAAATATTATTTTATGATATTTGGGCTTAGAAAATCCTATTAAAAGTCACAGTAAGCATATAACGGTCCCGAGACCCACCAAGGGTAAAATGGTCATTTTGACCAAAAATTTCTGAAAGGCTCGGAAAGGACCGTGAATGCCTAAGGATAGTTAAAATGAAATTATAAAAGTTAAATTTGGGTCTTAAACCAACAAAAAGTAGGTTTATGATGAGAAATCAAATCAGGGGCAAAATGGTAATTTTGCCAAGAGTTAGTGTAAAAATGGAAAATGGGATTTTAGATTCCTAAAACCATTTACGGGAAAGAAAACGTAGAATTTTTGCGTTTTACAAAATTTTGAATATGAAATGAAGATTTAGAATAACCGTAGTTATTCCAGTTATAGGAACCCGTTCCAGACGCGGCAAAGGAATGTCTGCGGAGCCGGTGAAGGAAATGCTAGCGAAAGTATCTGTAAGTTTGAACATTTAATTGACTGCAACATGAATAGACTATTATGTCTAAGTGTGATATGTGTAAGTTCTAGCATTCATTTGTCTGCTCATGAACATTCTGATGTTGTTCATTATATGAATGAATTGATCTGTTATGTCTAGGTTTATGTGTTATATGAATGTTTCATAGCGCGATGCTATGATAAATGTTTGATAAGCTCAGATATTTACATGTCTGCAGCATGAATTACTATTTGATTGATTTAAGTACTTTCCGTACAAACTTGTAAAGTCCTACGAGCAATAGAGGTGTAGTTAAACTAACTCACCTAATGAAATGAGAAATTAAAAAGTGTATAAATAATACACTATGGAGAAGTGTTAGGGCACTATAGTGTGGTTAATTAAAAACACACATAAAGAAATAAATATAAAGACCTACGGGTAATAAGGGTTCCATCGTGGGATGATTCATATGAATGTCACCGGTGGGGAACTATAATAAAGATGGTAATGAAACCACTAAGGCGTACCGCCCCTCCAACATAGTGGTGGAGGTTTTTTCTCAGATCCTACGAGGATATCAGGGCTGTGGAGGCCGATGTTCTAAGGTCGCTCCTTAGACCCTCCCAGTCAGCGTGTTAATAATCATCGGTACTGTCATAAATAGAGCTCTAAACTAGAAATCAAATAGAGAATAAATAATCAATGAAATGATAAAAATCATAATTGAGCATAACCGAAGCTTACGTTAGAGTAATGTAAATTTGGTTAGGGTATGTGAATAGTATCCCGATAGAGTAAAGTGAATAGTAACCAGTTAGGGTAACTATTACTATTCATCAGTCAAAGGTCAAAGTTACTATTTATGGTGAATATTACTATTTATAGGAAATTGAGTTTTAGTGTTTTTGAATCAATATGATTCTTGCTATGTATGTTTGATCTTACTGAGCCTGTTAGCTCATCAGTTTGTTCATGTTGCAGGTGGGAAACCTGTCCAGTAGATTTCTGAATAGCGGCAAGATGTGAACGTGTCAAAGGGATAGGGAATCCACTGTGGATATGGTCCTATTACAAGTTTTTTGCTGAGTGTTGAAAGAAAAGACATGTATTGTAAAAGATTTGATTTAGGTATTAATATATAAAGTATGTTTGTACTTTTAAAAAAGTGGCAAACATAGTTCAGTTTAATTACGTTATGTTTACAAACAAGAAAATGTATTTAAAAAAAAATGATCCCAAATTTCACAAAGGGTTTAAAGGAAAGAAAAGAATTTAGGCAACCCGACGAAGTTCACGAGCTATTTCAGTCGGCTAAGGAGCTTGATTGTAATAGTTTCGGTGGACCGGGGTCGGGGGTGCCACACTTTCCACTGAGTGGCTAACCTTTATTGCTAAAAATCTAGCTGATTTCGTCAGTCTATCCACGATTACCTAGATTACATCATTGCCGTGGGATGTCCTTGGCAGTTCGACTATGAAATCCCTCATAATCTGGTCCCATTTCCACTCGGACAACTCAATCTTCTGTAATTCTCCTATCGGCCGCTGATGTTCCGCCTTAACCTTCTGACACGTAAGGCATCTGGTGACAAACTCGGCAATGTCATTCTTCATTCCAGGCTACCAAAAGCTTTCCTTCAGGTCCTTATACATCTTGTTCACCCCTGGATGTACAGAATATGGTGCCTTGTGAGCTTCTGAAAGGATTCACTTCTTGAGTTCTTCATCTTTCGGAACACACACTCTATCTCTGTAGTAGAGTATACCATCCTTAGACACTCTAAACTCTTATCCTCTGTAGCTTCCTTTCTAAGCTTGATCAGGGACAAATCGAGGTCTTGACCGATCTTGATCTCTTCTAGGAGCATCGATCGGAGGGTCATGTCAAATAACCTCTCCGTTAAAATGTCGATCTCACTGCTACGTAGCTCCCTTTGTATCGCTCCCAACAAAGCGCTGATAGCCATAAGCGATGAAGAATGTTTTCGACTCAGCGCATCAGCCACCTTGTTGGCCTTTCCTGGATGGCATAGGATCTCACAGTCGTAATCCTTTACCAATTCTAGCCATCTTCGCTGCCTTATGTTGAGTTCCTTCCGTGTAAAGATGTACTTGAGACTCTGGTGGTCTGTGTAGATTTCACACTTGACCCCATACAGGTAGTGCCACCATATCTTCAACATTAAAACTACCACTGTTAGCTCCATATCGTGCGTAGGATAGCTTTTCTGGTGGTTTTTGAGCTGTCATGAAGCATACGTGACTACTCTACCACTCTGCATCAACACAGCCCCCAACTCAATTTTAGATGTGTCACTATAGATCGTAAAGTTCCCTTGGCTAGCATTTGGAATTATCAGTTTCAGGGTGTTGGTGAGTCTTCGTTTCAACTCTCAAAAACTCTCCTCACACTTGACAGTCCACTCGAACTTCTTTCCTTTCCTGGTGAGCGCTGTGAGTGGTGCAACTAGCTTTGAAAAACCCTTGATAAAGCACCAATAGTATCCCACTAAGCCTAGGAAACTACGGATCTCGGTCACATTTCTTGGAGTTAGCCACGCGCTAACTGCATTAATTTTCACCGGGTCGACAGATACTCCCTCTTTGGAGATTACGTGGCCTAGGACATAGACCTTTTTCAGCCAAAACTCACACTTAAAGAACTTGGCATACAGCTAATTATCCCGTAGCATACGCAAGACGGTCCTTAAGTGCTCTTCATGCTCCTCGTTCGTCTTAGAGTATATAAGAATGTTATCGATGAACACAATAACAAACTTATCTAAAAAGACCTTGAACACGTGGTTCATTAGGTCCATAAAGGCTCTGGGGAATTTGTCAATCCGAACGACATAACGAGGAACTTGTAGTGTCCATACCGTGTTCAAAAGGCTGTTTTGGATACATCCTCATCCTTGATTCACAGTTGATGGTGCCCTGAGTGCAGATCAATCTTCGAGAACACTACATCGTCTCAGAGCTTATCAAACAATTCATCAATCCGTGGCAACAGGTACTTGTTCTTTATTGTGATTTTGTTCCGCTCCCTATAGTCTATGCACATTCTTAGTGTCCCGTCCCTCTTTTTCACAAATAACACGGGCGCTCCCCAAGGTGAACAGCTCTATCGAATGAATCACTTGTCTATCAAGTCCTTCAATTGGGCTTAGAGCCCCTTTAGCTCTGCAGGGGCCATTTGATATGGGGACTTGGAAATAAAGGTTGATCCTGGTAGACATTCAGCCTCTAACGAGATCTCACACTCTAGTAGGAGTCTTGGAAGATCTTCTGGAAATACTTCCATAAATTCCCTAACTACTGGTACGCTCTCAGGCCCTATCTCTATTCCTCGAGTCTTATCTACCATGTGTGTTAGGAAGCCCGTGCATCCACTAGATAGCATCTAGCAAGCCTTCATTGCTAAGATTGTCGTCTTTAGTTGTTTCAGTGACAAACTCGTGTAGACAAACTTTTCACTCCCAATTGGTTCAAAAGTGACTTTCAGTCTCTGACAATCTATGATGGCATTGTATCTTACGAGGAAATGCATCCCCAAGATTACATCATAGTTGTATATGTCGATGACAATCAGGTTAACACTCAGCTCTATACGGCAGATAATTACTAGCACATTACATATCCAGTAATTAGACAACAAAACCTCCCCTGTGGGAAGTGCAGTTCAGAAGGTCTGTTCCATTCTATCTAAGTTCCTATCTAGCTGTCTTGCAAATTTTGATGATACAAACGAATGGGTGGCTCCAGAATCAAACAAAACTAATGCAGCTGAGTTGGCGATAGAAAAATGACCTATCACCACTATTGAAGTTCTAGCTTCGGCATCATCCCTTGTGTAAGCATAGATTCTTCCCTAGGTGTCTGGAGCCTCCAGTCTGCCTTGGGCAATCAAAGGGCCTTCGATCCTGGTCTGGGCAGTGTGAAGTTGGCCACTTGTTGTACGGGCTTGGCTCTGCTGGTTTTGTGGATTCGAGTAATAGTTTTTAGCGTAGTGGCCTTCCTTGCCATAAATAAAACAGCCACTCATTCCCTATTGGCACTCACTTGGGTGCTTTCTTCCACATTTCTGGCATAATGGGTGTTGGTCGCCATTTCCTCCCTTGTGGTACTTCTTCTGGAGAAAATTCTTTTGTAATCCTTAGTTACCCTGATTCCTTTTCTACTTGTTGTTATTGTGAGATTGCCTGCTGTTCTAGCCGATTTCCACATTCTACACTCAGTGCTGTGGCTTAGGGTTCTATTTTCCCTTAGCCTGTTTAGCTTGCGTCTTTTCCTCCCTTCAAGCTTTAAAGATCTGAGCCCTTCGCTCTTTATCCTGAGCCAACCAGTATTCAGCTCGGATAGCCCTATTAACACATTTAGCCACTGTCATTGTCTATGGCTTCCACTGTAAACTTGGATGGCAATGTCCGTTCAGAACATCTTCAGCATTCTTCTAACCCTCTCTTTTTCTATCGGCACCAAATCCGAGCAAAGTCAAGCCAGTTGCTCAAACTTCTTAACTACTCCATGACAGTCATACTGCTTTAGTGCAAGTTATTGAATTCATCTTGCTGGGCCGCTAGTGCCTCGTCATTGAAGTACATCTCTTTGAACTCATCTATGAATTCTGTCCAGCTCATTTCACTAACATTCCTCCTAATTGCTACCGTCTTCTACCACTGCCATGCCCCCTTGTGCAGGGGAAAGGACGCACACATCACCTTTTCTCTATCAGTTAATCCCTTAAAGTCCAAGATTACTTGGATATCTATCAGCCAATCATTGACATCTATAGGATTGGTAGTCCCTTTGAACTCTGGTGCCTTCACGCTCTGAAATCTCTTATACAAGTCGCCTTCCCTAGTTGTTGGTGGAAAAGCATTGGCTACTGCAGGAGCAGCAATTATTAAGGGTACTGGGGCCACTTGGCCTGGGGAAGCTGCTTGCTCCCTCGGAGTTTCTAAGGCTACTGGAGCTTCTTGGGCTGGCACCTCTATTGTATGTGGTGCCTAGTTCTGTTGGCCTAGCTGCTCCCTCAGTCGGTCTAGGTCACGCTACTGATTTACTATCATCTCTGGCATAGTTGCGAGCTGTGCCATCAATTTATCCTCTCAGGATGCTTGGTTTGTCTATGCTTATGTTCTTACCATGCTTTCCTACGTAACCCTATTATACAGCGGGAAAGGAAAATATGAGACTTTTATTTCCATACTTGGAAATCATGTCATATATCATTTTCTTTCTTACTCAACTATCATAGATATATGTATACATGTTATATCTTCCTTTTTCTTATACTGTGATGTTCAATACAATTTGCCATATCGCATTGAAACATCGTCTGAGTGCTAGGACTCATCCTACACATTCTGTCACACTATGGTCATGTGTGGAAAAATCATATCTAGGTCCTTAGGCAAAACTGTATTATTTTTCATAATATTTTTCACAAAATGTGTATAAGACTCTAGTCTGGTGGGAGTGACAAACATTTCCCAGTATACAATCCCAAAAAAGGGTATTTTAGGCTAAGTCTATTAGGAAAACTACTGCTTCCCCTCATACATGTACATGGCTAAAAAGTCCAGCTAAAATAGTTGCTGCTTCTCCGAGGATAGTCCCGACTCTACATCAGAGATCTCCTCCTCGTCGCTTTCACCGAAGGGGAACTCCTCTGGGTCCTCTTCGTCCTCAATGCCAGAACTAGCCTCGTCGTCACTGGCTATAATGACTTGAGGCTCATACATCTCCATCCATTCATCATCGCTGAAGTAGTCGGGGATCTCCTTTCCTTCATCATCACCCATCTCCTCATCCTCAGGATGGGCGTCAGGAAGATCCTTGTCATTGTCCTCATTACTATTCATTGTTAAGGGGTGTTCAAGAGACAAAGGGGCTGCCTTGGGGTCTTCCATCAGTTCCCCATCGTCCCTAGGTGCTTCTGGCTGATGCTTGGCCAGAGGATTTTCACTAACTGGTTGGTGGGCTGGGTTTACCAGGTTGCCCTCTATATTGGCAACTACTGTGATGTCTTGGGCTTATGTGAGGTTCCCAGGATTGATCATCCCCCTTTCAGCATCTACTATCTCCCGGATAAGGTGTCTCAAGTGCTTGTGATGCAGAGGGTAGCAGATGAGATCCCTCACGTACCACGGAACTCCTTTCCATAAAAGATTGGCTATCTCTGTAAAAGGTCTGTTTAAAGAGATGTGGGTTAACATGGTGTCCTTGAACCTTTAATAGTAATGCGTCATGATCTCCCCCTCATAGGCATCCTACATACCAAAGAGGGCATCATATCGCCTCTTGTACATGTCCCTTCTGATGTCCCTGTCTCTAGCTGGTCTGACGGTATCGCGAAGGTCTCGATAGAATTTGGCCCAGTGCATCATCGGATCCTTGTTCCTACGTCGTTCATTCCACTAGGCCATTGCTGGTCCCTCCAGCCTACTACTTATCAAATCCACCTGTAGGTGAGGTAGGATATGGCAAACTCAGAAGATAACCTCCATACGGTGGATACAAAATGGGGGCTCGTACGAGTGACGACCATCATATTGGTCTGGTTGCATGGCAACGAAAGTCATGCTCGCCTGTCGATCTTCGGATATTTGGCGAGGGTCTACTGGTACAACCATTATCACCTAATATAAATTAAATGATAACTTACCGACCAATTCTATAACATACAAACTAACTTACTTGGACAGATGAGGCTGGCATGCGGTGATGTGAGGTAGGGTGGCAGGATACCACTCTGATACCAATTATGATAACTCGAGCCCTAAGTGGCCTTGACCGTCACTTAAAACTTGCTGATACTTAACTTACTTGAAATCTATTACTTAAACTTACTTTCTTTGATACCATAATTTTAGGGATATATATATTTTTATATATGTACGTTCTACTATTTACGTGCATACATATACTTTACAAATACAAAGGTCTAAAACAACTGAAGTTCAATCTTACATACATACTTATGAAATCATTTAACTGGTTACTACTCAAAAATAAATGTTTGTTTAATACTATGCAGAAGTCAACACTAGCGGTGGTATCCATAACCTCACCCTCATATCCACCTCTGCCGCTGTCATCGTCCATCAGAGTCTAGGCCATAGGTCACTTACCTATAGCATGAACACACACACTGTGAGCTTTACGCTCAATAAGTACAACGTTCTATTCGCAAAACGTGTTCAAAACATAAGTCATACTTAAAATGTATAAGCATGTCATGTACACACAACATGTACCATGTACTAAAACATTCCACGTTCTGGATGCAAATCCAAAGCATCACACATAACAGAATGCATAACTAAAACATCACATAACTGAATGCGTAACAGAAAACATCATGTAACTGAATGCATATCAATTATAGCTAGAACCATGTTGTAACTATAGCTAAGGCATATCGTGAACCGTGAATCGATTATGCTCATATTATGTTTCATTATTCATTATCTTTTCTTTTCTTTATTGAGGGCCTGTGTCTCGGTACCGAATGTGCACGGATCTACAGATTCACCGAGACCACAAATTTTCTTTATGGGCCTTGGCCTACTATGTAATAAGAGCCATTAGCTTAGGCTCATCATACTTAAACTGAAAAACCTCTTCAAGCGGGAGAGGCCGGTACGACACACTTATTAATTACCCAATTCTGGAATTATGTCTAGTATGCCATGAGCTCTACTAAGCTCTCCACTAATCTTACACGATAGGGATGTATAGCACCTAACTTATACGATTCATAAATCTATGCGATTATGAAACTATATGCTCTTTTAACGTGTTATGCAACAATTATACATGATTTGCATACTTAAAATAGAGTAAAACAAATAGCATTTTAAACTAATTTTTGCTCATGCTATAGGTGGAGTTATACTTACTTGTCAACTGACAATTTGTTCTTTGCCTTCGTTGAAAATTACAGGCAGCAACCTGTAATCATAATGCATCTTTGTTAAACTTTGTTCTTAGGTCACTATGGTCGTTAGTGATTAATAAAAATTCTATCGTTACGTAGTACTGATTCTTATCGATACTAACTGCTTTCTCTTGAGAGTTTGATTTTCTAATCATAGCTAATTAATTTATTTACCTAATAAATTGATTAATGTCGCTCTTAGGTCACTACTATCTTTAGTGACTATAAATTTTATTGTTGTATGGTACCAATGCCCATTGGTACCCAACTGCTCTACTTTGGGAATTTGGTATCTAATTTCTAATCGTGCTTGATTAATTTGTCTACTTGACAAATTAATCACCGTTCCTCGCTATCCCGTTCAAACTTAGTCCTTGATTGGTTACCTCATGCATCGTTGACTATGTAGCCTACCGGTTTACTTTGTGTATTTGGTGTAGTAGCCAATCGGGCTACCTCTACCATTTATTTATTTTAGCAAATTGTTTTAGAAATCTTATCAAATTTTGGGGAATATCTACGCTCTTTGGAACCGTCCCCATATCACCCCGTTAGAAGGTAGTGGGTGTTTTTATCAAAACCATTTTTCCATTTTAAAAGGGAAAGAACACATTTTTGTGTTTATATTTAAAAGTGGTTCTTGAACTATTTTACCAAAAACCATTTAAAACTTGTTCGAAATGATTTAATTTGTGAATTTGGTAAACGTGAAACTTTTAGTCCTCAATGAGATGAACAACTTTCGTGTTCATCTTGGAGCTTAGTTTAACCTTTAACTAGTCTGAAACACTCAAAACCCATAGCTAAACTCGTGCCCAATTTTAGAAAAATCCCAGTTTTACACTTGTTTTAAAACTACTCTGTTTGGGGCCCAAAATGGCCAAATTTTTAAAACTTGCATAGGTCATCTTATTTCGACGAGATCTAAAACTTTTGTGTTGAGTCTGGAATCCGTTTCAGACTCTAAGTTAGTCATTTTTATAAAAATCTGAGACTGTTCTTATTACTTAGGATTTCAGTCCCGGTTTTGAACTCTGGTTGAAAACTGCCTCGAAAACTTATCTTAGATTTATTTTTTCGCCAAAGGCTATTTGATGCAAAAATGCTCTTAATGAATTTCCTTAAAACTTCATCTTTTACAAATTCCCAAAATCAGACCATAACGTGTCCAGAAGTGGCCAAACCCGTGGCCTAAAAACTGGGACAGGTTGGTCCCCAGCCAACCCTAAACATCCATTCACACATCCAACCATGAAAACTTAAAGCTCGAGCACACAACCACGAAAATACATAACCAAAATGCTAAGGGCTTAAAATAAAGATTATTACACATAAATTACACATAAATCACTTGATATCAAACTTAAATGAAACTAACCACAAAAGAGGGTTTTCGGTGTTTCACCTTAGTGTGCTTGATCTAACACAATCCGAACCAAGGGGGTAGGTGGCCAAATCCATGTGGTCCTAGGTGAACAAAAGGGGTTAGCCTTTGGCTAGAAGAAGTACAAAATTTTCTTCTCACTATCAAGCTATAGAAAAAAATCAACAAAACCACAAAGAGTAGTCCTAGCAACTCACCTCAAATGACCTTGAAATGATCTTGAAAATATGTCTTCAACATAAGCTTGAAGGTGGCTAGTTTTTGGCAAGGGTTTTGGTTGAATTTTTGGGTGTTTGGCAGCAAGGGGGGCATTGACTTTGGCTGATGGAAAAGGGAGAGAAAGTTGTGTCTTTGGGTCTGCAAAAAGAAGAAAGTGATACCCTAAGCCAAACTTACCTTTTTATAGACAAAACTAAGCAACATTGATTAACCTTAAGTAACCTTAATTAAGCCCATTTAACTAAGCTCTGTTAGGAAATGCCCTAAGTATTAGAGACATTTTGATGTATTCATTTTGAACTGGATAATAAAATTATACTTAGAGGTTATTCATTACATTACTATCTGTCCTCGTCTTATTTACATGTTAAAGTAAATGTAAGCAAATATGGCTCACTGACTGCTTGTGTTAAAACTGTTAGAACGTTGCATGCAATGGACTTTTGTATGCGAGAAGACAATGTTCTAAAGTTAGCAGTCTAAACTATGGTCTGTAGTCTATGGGGTTAGACCGAGCATCTAACTCATGTTAAGACTATTATGTTGTCTAAAGCCTTAGAGGGGACGGTCTGTCTTGACTGTCTGGAGCTGGACTCCCAAGTAGAGACATGGATATGTTGCTTGGTGGTGACATATTAGACCGGGACTAAAGCGTGATTGATCTATGTAGTCCGCTATGAGTGGATCAATCTGCTTTTGACGTTCATTATGCAATAACCTTAATCCTGAGTAAATGAACTACTTCATGTATATGACTTGTGTACTTTGATGTTCCAATGGCTAAAGCGTCTCAGAGGGTAGTAAGCTTATAGACCGGCTCGTTGGGTGCATGACTTGTATACGATGAAGAGTTTGTTTGCAGATATCGGAATCATAGCTCTGAGGAGTTAAAGGTATCCTCTTAAAGGCATTATACTGAATGTGAAAATGGACAAGGCCTTGGGTCGTCTGCTGGGCGGATGACTTCTTATTCACATATGGTGAATAATCATTTTCTTGATTCGGTAGTATAATGGAACTTTAAGATAGCCTGATCAGTAGGATTAAACGGACTTTGACCTAAGGCTGATCATGGATATCATATGAGGGTTTTGCATATATGACAAGGTCATTGGATGGTAGCTCGTCACAGGCTTACGTAATACGGTATATAATTGGGAGTTCAGTTTCAGGTTTATAGTGGTGTGACTCTGAAATTAGTGATCATATGATTGAGTTGTTCGGTACAGAATGATGATCATATGGAATCACGGGAGCCCGATTATATATGTCCAATCAGTCCCTCTACTAGCTCCACATAATTCCTTAACGTTTGGCAAATTGATTTGTGTATGCTATTGGCTAGTTTATTATGCATGGATGGTGATGTCACAGGATTAGGATGGTAGACAAGATTCTCTCCGGTTGGATTCAGATTTTGTTTTGGATAATAGAGTACACAATTATTCGAACTCCAAATAAAGTTGCCATGATTTTATTTGAGATTGGATTGGAGTTGTAGAAAATTATCCATGAGAACAAGAATATGAAATACAACCGTTTTGTGGAATTTGAAATTTGAATTTTGAAATTTGAAATTTGAATTTTGAATTTGAAATTTGAATTTGAAATTTGAATTTGAAATTCGAATTTGAAATTTGAATTTGAAATTTAAATTTGAAATTTGAAATTTGAAATTTGAAATTTGAATTTGAAATTTGAATTTGAAATTTGAAATTCAAATTTTGAATCACAGTCCAAGTAGGATTCGAATTTGTTGTGGAAAATCCACAAGGTTTGAAATTCGAATTTGAGTTGGATTTGGAGAGGATAATCTTGTTAGAATCCTACTTGAATTTTGAATCCAAATCCCAACAAATAAGGGACGAAATTTTGAGGATAATCCTCATGAAAGATTTCGGATTTTGTGGATAAGATTCAAGGGAATATTCAAGCTTCAATCCTAGTTGAATTTGGTTTCTCTCTCCTCCCAAAAGTGGCCGAAATTTTGGATCCCTAATCCTAGGAAATTCGGTTATTTTTGGATAAGGTTAAGATGAGATTTTGCTTGAGAAATCCTAGTGGAATTTTGATTCTCCCTTATCCTAAAAGTGGCCGAAAATTTGAGAGATTTTCTCCTTGTGAATTTCGGATTTTTTGGTTGGAAAAGGGAGATAAGATTCTAGCTAAAATCTTGTTAAGATTTGGATTGGATTTATCTAGCAAAAACCGAATTTATTTGGGAGATTTTCCCTTTGGAAAATTCGGATTTTTTGGGTTTGGATAAGGGAAAATATCTTTTCCTAGTCCAATTCGAATTCAGAGAATCACCTCATGCAGGTCTATAAATAGAGGTCCTGCCACTCCAGTTCTCTCAGACCACAGACTCTCAGGTGAGCAGGCTTATTGTTGCACAGCTCATCGTGACAATAAAGTTCTTTAGAGATCTGGGTGGTCGGAAGAAGACTAGCAGTGCTAGCATACCGATCGAGGTTCAGAGTGCCCACACACTCAGCCATTCGGGAATTGGAGAATAGTAGAGAAGGCTAGTTGGTTGAAGCCTCCGGTCATTCTCCTCCTGCAAGATTGGCGTCCTTGAGGTATGAGTTTTAATTGTCGTTGGTTTATTGTATATGGCATCATGAGATATTTAACGATCTTAAAATTTTTATTGTTCCGCTGCGCCACTCTGATACGTTTTTACTGGTTTATTTTCCTACAAGCTCAAGGGGGAAAATTTTGGCTATTGGTAGCCCTTAAAAACAGAGGGTGGCTGCTACAATTTGGGGCTAAGATTTTCATTAAATGGAAGGCCAAAATTTACATGTGCCTTTGTACACCTTTTGCATATTTTAATCTAATATGTCATAAGCTTATATCAATATTTTAAGGGGGTTTTGCAGCTGACTTTTGCTGCTTTTTGAGCTAAAATGCATGGATTTTTAAGGGGAAAATTCATCTGTAAAAGCTTCTATTTGCAGTCTAATTTTCTCCAAGAGTGTTAAATCCTTTTTCGACGATGTTCTAGATTTTGGCCGAAATTGGATTTTCTTTATCCGATTTTTACACTGTTCATTCCTGGTTGGGTTGTAGAACCTATGACCAGTCTATGTCTATTTACTATTCATTTTACGATACTGTGGTTGTGTCTATACTGTGTTGACACTGTGCATGCATAACGAGGTTTTTTTCGTGTTAAATTACAAACATAGTCTATCCTGACTAATTTGTACGTGCTGATTTCAAATTTATCAGTTTTACATTCATTTGAGGTTGTCTGGACCAATTTTGGGGATCTGTGTGATCTCACCTCGAAAAACGTGTTTTGCTCTCAATTGACTAATTTGAGTGTACTGAGTCTAAATATATCAATTTCGGGATGAGAAAAGGTCGTCTTGGCCCTTTTCCCAATACTAAGTATCTCTCAAACAAAATTTTAGGTTCTGTGCCTAATCGACTAAGTTGAGCATGCTGACTATAAATATATCAGTTTTATGCCAAATTAAGGCCGTCTTGGCCTTTAACCTGACACTGCATATCTACTATTTATTATTCACTACTCTCAATTTAACTGACTAGTATGAGTGTTCTGACTCTAATTTTGTTAGTTTCTTGGTGAGAAGAGGTCATCTAGACCACTTTTCTCGATACTATATATTTATCCGGGTAATTATCGTTGTTGTGTTCAGATAATCAGTATGAGTGTACTGATTACTAACTCATCACTTATGTGTCAAGAAATAATCGTCTGGACCGGTTTCTTGATACTACACGTCTTATACGCATACACATAATAAGGTGGACCGATTTCACTCTCGGTCGTCCCTTTCACTGCATAAATAGTAATTAAATGTTTCTATACCCGTTTAATTTATTCATACTGGCAAAATTATACTGTATTCAATAACTCAATTACTCATGACATAGTAATTAGGATTAAGGAACATGGGGGTCATTACACATTTATTGCATTATATGAATGACATAAGGTATGACATCATCCAATTAATCCCTCATATTATTTCGTGGTCAAAGTTTGACCAAAAGTTAAACCAAACAGAAATTTACCAAAATCGCGTAGGCGGGTTTTTGGTACCTCCTGTGTGATCGGTTTGCCTTATTTCACTGTCGTTTGTCCAAAAATCATTATCGAAGCTTTTCGTCTTTTAGCGTATGTCATGTACCCTCTAGGGTTTTCGGTTCCAATTCAGGACCGTTCTCTCCGTTTTAATTCGGTGAATTTTTCCTTTATCGAAATCCTGATTTTTAACATTTTTAGAACATTTTATCACATTCTAAACAATATTAAATCATTCATTTTGCCATTTTGAACATTAAAATTGTCATATATATACAATTTACATATCTTCTGAGAACAATAATATTTCTCAATTATCACATTCATCTCTCCTTATAAAATTTTCATCCTAAAAAATTTAGAATAAGTGGGGGTACAACATTATCATTTCCTCTTCGGGTTCCCACGTAGCCTCTTCAATGTTGTGATTTTTCCATAACACTTTGACTAGTGGGATCGTCTTATTTCTTAGTACTCTCTCTTCGCGAGCTAAAATTCGAACAGGCTGTTCTTCATATGTCGGATCCTCTTGAATCTGAATCGATTCATATTTCAATACGTGTGACGGATCTGACACATATTTTCTTAGCGTGGACACATGGAAAACATTGTGTACTGTCGACAGTTCAAGTGGTGATGCCAATTTATAGACAACTTTTCCAATGCATTCGATGATCTCAAATGGTCCAATATATCTTGGACTTAATTTTCCTTTCTTATCGAAACGCATTATTTGTGAAAACCGAGAAATTTTACTATTCTCAAAAAATAGGTACATTGAATGTACTTTATGATTTTTAGGTATAAATGTGAAATGAATGATTTAATATTGTTTAGAGCGTGATAAAATATTTTGACAATGTTAAAGGTGAGAAATTCGGTTGTGGAAAATTTTCACAAAACCGAAACAGGAAAAAACAGTGCCATTTTGGTATTGAGAGCCCTAGAAGGTAACTTGTGGTAAGATAAGTCTACTAAAAGATGAAAGAGTTACGATAGTGATGTTATATGTGTGTGCGTATGTGTTACATACAGTATCAAGAAATTGGTCAAGATAACCTTTTCTTGATGTAAAACTGATATATTTAGAATCAGTATGCTCAAAATAGTCAAATAAGCATAAAATGCTATTTTTGACCGAGGAACATGCAGTATGAAGAAATTGGTCAAGATGACCTTTTCTTGATATAAAACTGATATATTTGAAATCAGAATGCTCAAACTAGTCATTTGAGCACAAAAAGTAAATTTTGACCAGGAAATTCACAGTACCAGAAAACTGGTCAAGATGACCTTGGATGAAGATAAAACTGATAAATTTAGGTTCAGCACGCCCAAATTAGTCAGTATAGCCTATCAGAATGCTCAAATTAGTTAATTGAGCACAAAGGTAATTTTTGACCGGGAATTTGCAGTACCAGAAACTGGTAAAGATGACCTCGGATTAAAACAAAACTAATATATTTAGGTTCAGCACGCCCAAATTAGTTAGGATAGCTCATGTTGAAATTTTGGACAAAAAAAGTATATATAAGGTCGAAAATTGAATATTGCAAATAAGGCCCCATAACTTTCCCTTATCTATATTTTTTCCCCCACACACCCCAAAAGTGAACAGTAGCCAACCATCCGAAACTGTGTCCGTTTTCGACACCGTCGGTATCGTTGGAAGGATCTAGTGGAGCTGAGTCCAACGGTGGGTCGAGTCGATGGAGCAGCAGCCAGAGGAAGTCGCACACGCCGCCTGAAGCTGTTGATGGTCAAAATTTTCGAATGGCCATATCTCTGCCGTCTGACGTCCAAATGCCACGATTCCTATCCCAATGGATTCATGGTGAAGAGTAGAACAAAACCCAAGCTTCATTTCAACTGAATAACCACCAGATTGCGCCCCCCAAGTTCGCCCGTTGTCATCGTCGCCGTGGAATCTGACAATTTCGGTGGAGTTAAGTGACGTGGTGGCTGTCAAAATGCTCAGAGAAGAACGGGGAATAAGAGCCCCAAGGCAATTTTGGGCAACAACCCTGGCACAGCGGAGATCGGACATTGCCACGCTGTCGATTTTTCGAGGGTTCGATTCCGATGATAGGAGGCTCGATTGGTGAAATTAACACCACCAATGGGTTCCTCTCATTGAGATCTACATTTTGGTACCAAGCTTGGCCCAAACTGTCGCCAGTCAACACCAGTCAACGGTGACCGAGGGACCAAAAATTGAAGAATGGCCTGTTGGCCTATTTTCGACGTTCCAGACACATCCGCAGCATCGAATTTGCAAACCAAAACCTAGAAAGTGAAGAACGGTGGAATAAAGTTTGTTTGCACAAGACCGAACGGTTCGTTCGATCGTCAGTGGGATGATTTCGGTAGTGATTTCGGTCCCTTCATTCCTTAATTTATGTTTTGGAATGATTGTGTATTAATTATGTATTTTGGCATGTGAAATTGTAAGAAAAAAATAGATGTAAATAATGAAAAGAAAATGTGTGGGAATGTGAAGATTTTTACGTAAACGTTGAGTTTTAGATAAAAATATAGGCATTTGGTATAGTACGTGATAGATTAGAATTTGGTTAGATGGTTTCAAGACGTTTCCTAAATGCTGGGAACCTAAAAATTAAGCAGAAATACAGTTGAAATTTTTAAAAATGGCACAAAGGGATATTTTAGGGATCGAAGGGTAAAAATGTGGTCGGGATGGAAACCTAAGCCCCTTGGTGACCTAGGCCTAAGGAAAAGGGGAGAAACGTCCTAGGGTCGGAATAGTGCCACCTAAGGGTTGGTGAATAGTAAATCGAGAAATTGTGGCAAATAATGCCGTAAAAATTTAATAGAGCCTAAGAAATATTATTTTATGATTTTTGGGCTTAGAAACTCCAGTCTAAGCATTAAAACGAAAAAGATACAGTCGCAAGACCTGTTAGGGGTAAAATGGTCATTTTGACTAAAAATTTCTAAAATGCTCGGAAAGGACCGTGAGTGCCTTAGAATAATTAAAATAATATTCTAAGGACTAAATTTAGGTTTTAAACTAACGGAAAGTGGGTTTACAGTGAGAAAAGTGAAGTAGGGGTAAAATAGTCATTTTATCAAAAGTGTGGGGCAAAATGGTTATTTTGGAAAAAGTTGGAGAAACGGCCGTTAAGGCTAGAAATGGTGTCCTAAGGCCATAATTAGGAGTTTTAAGGTCCGATTCAAGAATTAAGAAGGGAAAAGTGAGAAAATCCCACTAGGGATAAAATGGTTATTTTGCCAAAAGTTAGCAGAAAAGTGGAAAATGGGATTTTAGATCCCCTAAGTTCATGATTAGGAAATGAAACGTAGAATTTTTATGCTTTGTTTATTTTTATATATGAAATAAGATTGAAAATAACCATTGATTTTCCGGTTATAGGAACCCGATCCAGACGCAACGAAGGAATAAGTGCCGACCCGGGAAAGGAGATATGCACAAAAGTATCAGTAAGTTCAAGCATTTAATTGACTGTAACATGAATGGACTGGTCATGTTACGTATTATGTGTTCTATATAGTAAGTTCTTACATTGAACTGTTTGCAACAAAAATAGACTATTGTGTCTAAGTGTTATTTGTGGCAAGTTCAGACATTTAATTTGTCTAAACATGAAATACTGTGATATATAATTATGTACTAGTTGTACATTAGTTGATAAGTCCTACAGGCAATATTGGGGAATAGTTAAACTGATATACCCTTAAGGAAAAAAGATTATGTAAAGACCTACGGGCAATAGAGATGATTGACCTAGAGATGACGATTAATGTCATCTGGTCAGAACTATAAATACAAGATGGTAATAAAACCATTAAAGGCGTACCGCCCCTCCAGCACTGTGGTGGAGGTTTTACAGATCCTACGAGGATATAATGAGGGCTGGAGAGGAAGAAGCTCTAAGGTCGCTCCCTAGGCCCTCCCAGTCAGCGCGTAACAAATTATCGGTATTGCCATAATGAGCTCAAACTAGAATATAAACAAAGATAGTAGTCAATAATGTGACGAAAGCCATAATTGAGCATAATCGACACTTACACTAAATGTAGTGGACTCGGTTAGGGTAATGTCACGGACCAAAATTTAGACACGTGACACGGCAGCCAAATCATAATATCAACCCGAGATTTAAGGAAAAACATTTATTACGAAGAGCTGGTCAACATTATAATTTAGCTAAGCCTAATTATTTATAAAGTAGCATCATAACCACATAATAAAATAAAAGAGAAAATAAATGCTTTTTAATGCGGAAATCAAACACAAAATTGGTTTTTAAAAGAAATTTACCAACCATAAAATATTCCCAAGCATAAAATTTAAATAACGTGAAATAAAGTACAAACTTAAAGTCTCATTACATCAGAATAAGAAACAGAAAGAAGAAGATGGAGAAAACGGATAACAGCATCTTCGGTAGTAACGGATATCTCAACGATTTTTGGAACTGCTACCTACCGCACCTGGAAGTAGTCATTTCGAAATCACAAAGAAAAGGGACGTGAGCGCTGGCTCAGTAGAACAGAAACAAAGGTGGATTAAACAGGTAACATTTAAAAGTATGACATAATATTCGTTTCCAAAAATAATCAACAATTTAAAAAAATACATGGCATAATAATCATAAAAAAAATAATCAACAATTTCGGGAAAACATTTTTAATACAAGTTTTATTCTGCTGAGGACTTAGCGTAGCTGCAATATATGTGCCCCAATATTAAAATAATAAATTATTAAAATAAACCATCATATTTTGAGTGAGGACTTGTCGTAGCTATAATATACGTGCCTCGAATTGAATTATCCTAGATCATCTCGTTACGGTCTAAATAGGCCGAACGGCCCTGCGCAGGTATAGGGACCTTCCCCCATGGCGTCAACTTTGGGACGCACGCATCATTTACAATGATCGTGAACTCGAGCTCAATTATGTTCATCGGATTATTCAAAAGATGGTATTTACCAAGTTATATTATGCCATAAATCAAAACACGTTTTAAAATACACATTTAATTACCAAATATGTTGCATGAGTTTATTTCATCAAAAACAATATAATAATTTCATAAACTGAAAACAACATGTCATCGATAAAACAGGGAAATTTAAAACACTTGACTACTCCCAGAAAAGGCTAGAACGTCCTACCTCGATTATCGCACAAGCGTTACGATAACGTGATCCACAAATCCAGCAAGAACGTCAAATAAATCCTATAATCACAACATATGATCAGTCTAGATCTAGACATAATCATCCAATCATTTTAGTGTGCTACAAAAGATTTCAAAACGTTTAATAAACATTTGGGATTTTAAATTTGTGAAAAACTCTAAGTTAGGATATTACTAGACATGGACAGACTGACCTAGGCTGATTGTAAAATTAATATTAATTCATTTTTAATCCCAAAAATTCTAAATTTTTAATATGTTAACCTAGACATCCGTAGCTTTAATTCCATATAATTTTTATAATTTTTGAACATCGTTTGATTATTCAATTAGGCCAAAAACCGAGGGGTTGTTTTCAGGCATAAAATCTGGGTTTCAGTTTCAGTTCAAAAACTGGCAGTTCTGTCCGCCTATTTTAGAAAAATATTTTTACACGGAAAACGGATGAGTTTGGTTCTGAAATTTTGTAGGCATTTAGGGGACATCTTGAATTTAATTTTAGGCTCAAGAATCACTCGAAAATCATTTTTAAAACTCAAGTTATGGCTGACAAAATTTTACTATTTATATGGTAATTTTCCAGATTTCTGTTTTTCTGTGTCCGAATTTCAATTAGTCTCAAATCAACTCAATTTTCATCCAATGATCACGAAATTTTGTGGAGGACCTTATTTATATGTGGTTAACACAACCCAAGAATCAAATTGATAAAAACATAAAATTTTACACATGTGATAATAGGGTTTTTGAAAGGGAAACAAAGAGGCAAAATTTTTAGGGTTTGAGAGAGAGATTCACACCTTGTTTGTGCTACACTATTTTTGATGCTTGGTCTCCTTTTTGGCTGAATTGTGTGAGTGTTGGGGTCTTCAAAACAGTAGGGAAAACAGTGGAGAAAACCATATAAATTTAAGATTTAAAATCAAAAGGAGAAGAAAGGAAAAAGTTGATTTCTCACCTTGTTTTTGTCTCAAAATTTGTTCAATCCTTAAGCTGCCTTTAGGTAGGTTTTGGTTTGTTGTTTTGGGGTTGTTTTGGGAGAGAAAATTCAGAGAGGAAACAAGAGGAGGCTGGCCGAATTTTTGAGAGTGAAAGGAAGGGTGAATGAGAGTTAAAAGAGGGTTTTTATACTAGGTTTTTCTTTCCCTTTCTCTTCCTTGTTTGGCCGTAAATTTTAAGGGGCAAAAGAGAAAGTTTTTGTGCTGTTTTGAGGCTAGGGTTTTCTCTCTTATTTTCCCTTAAGTGGCCGAAAATTATCCATTAGTTTTTAGGGAAAAAAAATAATTTGAATTTTGAATGAGTTTTGACCTAGCTTTTAATTCAAATAAAATCTCCTTTATTTCCTACACTTTATGGCCGAAATTCTTCTTTATTTTTAAGGGATGAAATTTAAATTTGAATCCTCCTTGGATTTGTGGGATTTAAATTTTAATTAAAAATCCCAAGTGATGGCCGAATATTTTAGGGTTTTCTGAAGTTAAAATTGTTGACTTTTTGAACGGAATTTGACTAGGAAACCAACCTAGGGTTTCCAAAAGATTTTTAATTACTTTTTGGCACACTAATTTTATTTAAATTATATATTGACCCTTAAATAAAATTTAAGGCGTCACAGGTAATGAGAATAGTAACCGGTTAAGATAATGTGAATAATAATCAGTTAGAGTAATGTGAATAGTAATTAGTTAGGGTAATAGTTACTATTCATTGGTCAAAGGTCAAAGTTGTTGTTTGTGGTGAATAGTACTATTCATGAATGAATAGTACTATTCATAGGAAATTGTATTTTTGATGTTTTGAATCTATGTGATTCACGGTACGAGTATTTTATATATCTGAATGTTACTGTTACTAGTATATAATACTAGTATGTGAAGTGTTATGAAATAAACTTACGAAATGTAAGTAATTTGAAGTATGATATGATATCATGTATGTTTATGATGTTCAAGTAAGTGTTAAATATGCTTACTATGTTACATATGAATGTTTTAAAGCAATGAATGGTGTATACCATATGTTAGGTTAGTGCTCTGATGCCCTAGTTGGTGACAGAGCTATGTTATATATTATGATTGTTCTAATTCCACAACTGGTATCAGATATGCTCGTTACGATATGGTAAGAGTTTTTATATGTCATGGATTTATGTTTGAACTTACTGAGCTTTAGCTCACGAGTTTGTTCATGTTGCAGGTAAGAAACCTGTATCTCAGCAGTTGAGTGCAATGGATGACGGTGGGATTTACGTGTGCCAATGGCGATAGGGAATCCACTGTGGATATAGTCCTGCTATCAGTCTTCCGTTGAGCAATTTGAAAGAGAAAGATTTGAAGAAAAAAGAATTGTTGTATTATATGTGCAAAGTTGAAATAAGATATTTTTGTAAATTATGTTTTACAGAAATATTTTGTGAAAGAAAAAAAAAATTTATTCCTTATTTTCATGTTCAAATGGGAAGTTAAAATAGGCATATTAAAGAAAGTATGTTAAAACTAAGATACCAGCCGTCACAAGTGGTATTAGAAAGTTAAAAGTAAGTTTAAGTATATTGCCGACAACCCACCAGGCGACGGTCGATCGCAGTCGGCTTTAGAGCCCGACCGTAATGGTGCCGTCTGGCCTTTTAAAAAGAAGGCGGGCTGTCACATTATTCCTTTATGGGCAATACTTTAAGAACATGAAATCCCCTTCGTCAAACTCTAGGGATCTTTGTCTTTTACCTGCATAGCTCTTTTGTCGACTTTGTGTGATTTTCATTCGCCTCTGTACGTTTGCAACCACATTTAAGGTTTCTTGTACGAAATCAGTCTTGTGCAACTGCTTTTCTCATAGATCGTACCAATGAATGGGTGATCTACACTTTTTTCCATATAATGCTTCATAGGGTGCCACTCCTATGGAAGCTTGGTAGCTATTGTTGTACGAGAATTCGACTAAAGGAAGTTTCTCATTCCAAACTCCCAGAAAATCCATTATACAAGCACGAAGCATGTCTTCCAATGTCTGAATAGTTTGCTCAGACTGGCCGTTCGTTTGAGGATGGAAAGCGGTACTGAGTCTCAATTCTGTTCCATGGCTTCCTGCACGTACTTCCAAAAATTTGAAGTGAACTATGCATCTCGATCGGATACGATAGACTGAGGAATGCCATGTAATCTGATGACATGGGCCACATAAAGACTTGCTAATTTCTCCAGTGAAAAAGTCATTTTCACTACTATAAACTGTGCCGTTTTTGTTAATCGATCCACAATAACCTAGATGGCATCATAGCCCTCTCGGGTCTTTGATAATCCCACTACAAAATCCATCGTCATGTGTTCCCATTTCCATTTGGGAATTTCTAAGGGTTCCAATTTTCCACTCGGATGTTGGTGTTCGGCATTAACTCTTTGACAAGTCATGCATCAGCTCACAAATTTCGCAATATCATTCTTTTCCTTTTCACCAGAATTGTAATTTTAAATTCTGATACATCTTACTGACTCTGGGATGAAATGAATACGGTGCTCCATGAGCTTCTGCCATAATCCGTTTTCTTAATCCTTCATCAGTGGGAACATGAAATTTTCCTTGTTATAGGACTAATGCATCCTTGGAAACTCCTTCTCGAGAACTTACTAAATTTAGGTCTCGCTGAGCCTCTTTGATGTCCTCGAATAATGACGACTCTAATTGGAGTGCGGCTAATTTCCCAGATATCAACTCTAACTCTAACGAGTTTATCTCTTGCTGTAATGGTTTAGGTAGCCTTTCTATTGACAACTGGTGTGGAATAGTAGACTTTCTACTTAAAGCATCCGCTGCACAATTGACTTTCCCTAGATGGTATAGGATCTCACAGTCATAATCCTTTACCAATTCCAACCATCTTCTTTGCCACATATTCAGCTCCTTTTGCGTGAAGAAGTATTTCAAGGTTGCTTGAAGAAGTATTTCAAGCTTTGATGGTAAGTGTAAATCTAACATTGAGCTTTGTATAAATAATGTTGCCAGATCTTAAGTACGAATACTACTGCAGCAAGTTCTAAGTCATGTGTGGGGTAATTCTTCTCGTGATTTTTCAATTGGTGCAAAGCGTAGGCAATCACTTTGCTATTCTGCATAAGAACTGCTCCTGAGCCCATCATTGATGCATCATTATAAATCATGAACTTCTCCCCTTCAGTGGGAAGCGTAAGAATTGACGTGCTTGTTAATCGCCTCTTTAGCTCTCAGAAACTCATTTTGCACTCCTCTATCCATTCGTACTTTCTCTCTTTACATGGAAGGGCAGTAAGAGGTGCAGCTAATCACGTGAATCCTTCTATGAATCTCCTGTAGTAGCCAGCTAAACCTAAGAAACTCTGTATCTCAGTCACATTCTTAGATCCACTTTGGCAGGATCCATAACGATTCCTTATTTGGAGACTATGTGTCCGAGAAAATGCACTCTATCTAGCCATAATTCGCACTTGGAGAATTTTGTATAGAGTTAGTGCTCCCTTATCGTGCAAAGAACAATCCTCAAATGCTCCTCATGCTCCTTATGAGTCTTTGAATATATAAGTATATCATTGATAAATATAATGACAAACTTATTTAGGAACTCCTTAAAGACTCTGTTCATCATATCCACGAACGCAGCTAGAGCATTAGTCAACCTAAATGGCATCAAAAGGAATTCATAATGACTGTATCAGGTCCTAAATGCTGTCTTGGGAATGTTGCTTTCCTTGATCCGCAGCTGATGATATCCTGATCATAGATCGATCTTGGAGAATACTGTTGCGCCTTTGAGCTGATCGATCAAGTCATCAATTCTAGGTAATGGAAACCTATTCTTGACAGTGGCCTTATTCAATTCATGATAGTCAATGCACATGCAAAAAGTTCCATCCTTCTACGTAACAAAAAATACTGGAGCACCCCATGGGGAATAGCTCGATCTAATGAATCCCTTATCAAGTAGCTCCTTTAACTGCGCTTGTAGTTCTTTCAGCTCCAATGGTGCCATATGGTATGGCACCTTTGAAATAGGTGTAGTACCTGGCGTAAGCTCAATCTCAAAGGAGATTTCTCGTTCAGGTGGTAATCCAGGTAACTCTTTTGGAAAAACATCAGGAAATTCGTTGACGATGGGAACATCTTCCAATTGAAGTTTTTGTTCCTCTATCACGTCCGTCACATAAGATAGATATCCAGCATAACCACTAGACAGTAGCTTATTTGCCTTCATTGAGCTAATCATCATCCTTCTCGATTTACATGACAAATCTACATATTTGAAACTTTCTTCCTTATCAAGTCCAAATACTATCTTTCGGTTTCGACAATCGATCGTGGCTTGATATTTCTCTAGGAAATCCATTCCTAGGATTACGTTGTAGTCGACTAGCTTCATCACAATCAATTCCGCATATAATTCCCTATCTGTCATAATTACTAGCACATAAGGTAATCAGTAATTGGACAATAAACTTCACCAGAGGCTAAAGCCATTCTAAACATCTTACCCATACTATCCTTAGGATATCCTATCTTATCAGCAAATTCACATGAAATGAAAGAATGTGTAGCTCCAGAATCAAATAAAATAGATGCCAAATGATTAGTGATAGAAAGCTGACCTGTCACTATGTTTAACGTCCCTGCTTCTGCATCCTCCTTGGTGTACGCCATGACACGAGCATCAGCACGAGGCATACGTTCTTGTCTCTCCTGTATTACGTGAGGCCCTTCAAATCTGGCCTATAATGCATGGGCCTGTGAACGTTGTTGTTGTGGTTGAAATGTTCCCTGTGTATTCTGGCAATTTGTAAGACAGTTTCTAGCATAATGGCCTTCTTTCCCACATTGGTAATATGTACTATAACCGAATCGACACTGACCAAAGTGCCTCTTCCCACATGTAGCACAATTGGGAACATTTGATGCTGTGTTATTATTCAGCTTCCTTTGCTGATTTCTGTTGTCCTGGGTTTGATTCCCTGGAAAATTGTCCTTTCTTTTCTATTGTTGAAAACCTTGAGCATTAGACTATCCTGGCCTAGCATTTTGATTTGGTTTGCTGCTCTAGCCAGTTAAGGTTCCAGTTTGAGAGAATTTAGCCAAGGATATTTCCTTTTTCTTGGCTTCCCATACTTTCTCTCTTCCTTCTTTTTGTTGAGCCCAATGATACTCAGTTCTTAGGACTTGGCTTACACAGTCGGCCATAGAAGTTGGTGGTATTGGACCACTATCCACCAGAGCAGAGATCTCTGGTCGGAACATTCCAATCATTTTTTGGATTTTCTTTTTCTCAATAGGTACCACGTAAGGACACAATCTGGAGAGTTGATCGAATTTCCTACATACTTCACTCATCGACATGTTTCCCTACTTTAATTCAGCAAACTCTTTTTGCTACGGTCTCAGTGATACAGGATCATAATTTCTGGTTAAACTTGACCAAAACTCATTCCAATTCATGGCGGTTGTATCCCTTCTAATACAGACAGTGTCCCACCAGAACCTAGCATCCTTTCTCAGAACAAAGGACATGCATAGAACCTTCTCTTGTTCTGATAGGTTTATAAAATCTAGGATCATTTAGATAGAGGAAAGCCATTCCTCTACTTCTAAAGGATTTATCAAACCCTCAAATTCTGGAGGCTTCATCCTATAGAATAGTTCATATAATGGCTCTTGGTTTACTGTCGATTGGGGTTCCCTGACTCTTTCAGGAATAGCAGGTGGTGGTACTACTTATTCAACAGCAGGTGCTGGCGGTGGCTAAACCTCTTCAGCACCCTGCCTTTGTTCCATCTACTCTAAACGTTGCCTTAGTTTAGCATTCTCCTTCATCTGTGCTTCTAAAAGGGCTTGTAACTCATTAACCCTTTCAGAGAGGACGGGACGTCCCGTCCTCTCATATTTCCTTAACTCTAAATATTTACCATGTTCTCTATTTGCTATAATTGTGCAAAAATCATTCATTAGATTTTCCATAAGTAAATTTTCTTAAAATTTTTAAAATTTCATGAAATTCAATGTAATCATAATGCCACATCATCGTAAAATAACATCATAACTCATTTTATCACTTTGACTTCTCATTCATTTCATACTATTCACATACATTTCAACTTTTATGGCCTTATACACAAAACAACCCTTTTACATCGAGTATACATATATACACATGTGTACATCCTTATACTTAATCCTCTTGTTGATCCAGATTTTTAGGAACTTCTTCCGGAGCTTCTTCTTCTTCATCCGAACCATTTCCGGTCCTGGATGATGTTCTTGGATTGGAACCTGTCTCATTTCGTTGCCTACATGGACCCACCTCATGGTCATTCGCCATCAGTTGAGGCTTGAATAGATGCATCAGCATACCATCTTATAGCTCTTGTTCACGCCTATTATGTACCATATGTTCTAATAACAACTCCCTTTTAACTTTAGCCACTATAACTATGAACTCCTGTAGAGTAAGGGGGTACAGTGGAGTTACTCTCTGTCGTAGATCTACGTAAGCCCCTTCCAAAATATATCACAAAAATCCACATCAGTGAGGTTGGATGAGGGACATCTTCTCAGAATGTTCTCCTCAAATCTTACTGCATAAGTGAAAACTATGTCACTGAGCAGCATTTGTAGTCTCTCAACATGGAGAACAAACTCTCTAATATCTATGAATCTAGGTAGTGCAGGCAGCTGTGTCGCTACCCTGCTCTCCGGAGGGTCTGGAACTGGTGCTAGGCTCTTAGGAGGAAATTGTTGTATCATAATATGCCTAAACTCAGCCCAGCCAAGTCCCAATAACATGTCCTGGTCGCAGTATTCCTAGTACATCCGTGCATCTCCCTGGTATGTGCTGACTACCAACATAACCCAGTAGTCCTCATCAATATCGCACAGGTGCATGATCATCTCAACAGTGTGGAGCCAATCCCTAGTAGACATCGCCTGCTAACCTCCCTTAAAATTGGGTGGATAGCTAGCCCGAAAAGCTTATATAGCACGAGTGGAAACCCTCGCTCCTATGTGTGGATGCTCTCCTACGACTGGGATATCAATCTCTACTAGTGGAGGAGTTACTGGTTGAGGAGGTGGCACTCTCACTGGTGATAGTTCACTAGCCCATGGCACTGGCAGTTGTAATGAACACCATGTTCATGGAACCTAGTTACTCTATAATAAGTAATTAAGTTAATAAATACAGTATAATTTTCCAGTTTAAATGAATTAAACGGGTAAAGAAAAGTTTAATTACTATTCATGCAATGAAAGGGGCAACCAAGAGTAAGATCGATTCACCTTAGTACATGTGAGTGTGCATGTGAGACATGCAGTATCAAGAAACTGGTCCAAATGTAAATGACCATTTCTTGACATAAAACTGATGAGCTAGTCATCAGTATGCTCAGATTGGTTATCTGAGCACAACAGTGAAATTTTGAATGATAAATATATAGTATCAAGAAAATGGTCGAGACAATGTTTTCTTAACACCAAACCGATATATTTAAAATCAGCATGCTCAATTTAGTCAATTGGGTACAAAATGCAAAGTTAGGTATGAGACTTACGCAGTATCAGGAAAAGGGTCAAGATGACATTTCCTCAACCCGAAACTGATATATTTAGAGTCAAAACACTCAAACGAGTCAGTTGAGCACAAAAGGTGATTTCTGAGTAGGAGTCACATAGATCCAAAAACTGGTCCAGACAACTTCAGATGGGTATAAAAATGACAAATTCGGAATTAGCACGTCCAAATTAGCCAGGATAGCCTGTGTCTGAAATTTCATATTGTGACAACCAGGAAATTTCATCATTCTTAGAAAATTGGTACATGGAATGTACATGATGAATTTCACGTTTCAAATATGAAATGTAGTGATTTTATGTGTATACACATGTGTATCATACACAGTATCAAGAAATTGATCAACATGACCTTTTCTTGATATAAAACTGATATATTTAGATTCAGTATCCTCAATTTAGTCAATTAAGCATAAAAAGTAAATTTTGATAGAGAAACATGTAGTATTGTAAAACTGGTCAAGATGACCTTGAATGAAGTTGAAACTGATAAATTTGGGTTTAGCATACCCAAATTAGTAAGTATAGCTTGTCAGTATGCCCAAATTAGTCAATTGGGCACAAAAAATAATTTTTGACCAAGAAATCGCAGTACCAGAAACTGGTCGAGATGATCTCGAATGAAAATAAAACTGATATATTTGGGTTCAGCATGCCCAAATTAGTCAATATAGTCTATGTTAAAATTTTCAAAAAAAAAAAAGTATAAAAGGGGGGAAAATCAGAATTTACAAACTAAGCCCACATTTTTCTCCTTCTCTCATTTTCTCCCACACCACTGAATATGAACAGTAACCGACCACCAGAAACAGTGCCCGTTTTTGACACTGCCAGTCTTGTTGGAAAGCTCTCGATAAGCCGACTCTAACAGTGGGTCAAGTCGATGGAATGGTCACCAGAGGACGTCGCACGCGCCACCCGAAGGCGTCGGAGGGGCGAATTTTCCCGTCGTCGTTTCTCCACCGTTCGACGTCTAAATGCCACAAATCCGATCCCAATGGATTCATGGTGAAGAGTAGAGCAAAACCCAGCCCTCATTTCACCTCAATGGCCACTGGATCGAGTTGCCCAAGTCCACCCATCGCCATTGCCATCGTGGAATTCGTCGATTCCGGCGGAGTTGAGTGACATGGTGGATACCAAAATGCTCAGAATCATGCGTAGAGCAAAAGCCCCAAGTCAATTTTGGGCAACAAAGCCGACATGACAGAGAACTGACACCGCTGCTACCGTTAGCTTTTTGAGGGTCGATTTCTGGCGATAAAAGGCTCGATTGGTGAAATTGACACCACCAATGGGTTCCTTTCATCGAGCTCTTCAAGATGGTGGCTGCCTTTTTCTTCGCCGTTGCAGTTAATGTCAACTAATGCCAGTCAACACCAGTCAATGGCGACCGGTGACCAAAAATTGAAGAATGGCCCATTGGCCTTTTTTTCGACGTTCCGGATACATCCGTGGCATCGGATTTGCAAACCGAAACTTGAACAGTGAAGAACGGTGGAAGAAAGTTCATACGCTCGAGACCGAATGATGCGTTCGATCACCGATGGGTTGATTTCAGTAGTGATTTCTGTCTCTTCATTCCTTAATTTATGCTTTGGAATGATTATGTGTTAACTATGTATTTCGACATGTGAAATTGTAGGAAAAATAGATGAAAATGATGGATAAGAAAATATGTGAAATGTGAAGATTTTTATATAAAAGTTGAGTTTTACATAAAGATATAGGCCTCTGGTATAGTACGTGGAAGAATAGAATTAGGTTAAATGGTTTCGAGGCATTTCCTAAACGCCGGAAACCCAAAAATTAAGCAGAAATGCTGTCAAAATTTCAAAAACGGCACAAAGGGGTATTTTAGGAAACGAGGGGTAAAATGTGGTCAAGATGGAAACCCGAACCCTCTCGGTGACCTAGGCCTTAGAAAAAGGGGAAAAACGACCTAGGGTCAGAATAGTGCCACCCAAGGGTTGGTGAATAGTGACCTAAGTATTTCGGTAATTAATGCCAAAAAAGCTCGAAAAGGCTTAAGAAAAATTATTTTATGATTTATGGGCATAGAAATCCTGACAGAATGTTAAAATGATAATGATACGGCCCAAAGACCCGTCAGGGGCAAAACGGTCATTTTAACTGAAAATTTCAAGAATGATAGAAAACGGCCCTAATGGACTTAGAATGGTTTAATTAAGATTCTAATGACCAAAATCAAGTTTTAAATTAAAGAAAAGCAATATTATGATGAAAAATCCCACTAAGGGGCAAAATGGTAATTTTGTCAAAAGTTCAGGACACAATGGTAATTTTGTCAAAAGTTAGCAGAAAAGTTATAAATGGGATATTAAACCCCCAAGTTCATGATTGGAAAATGAAACGTAGAATTTTTACTTTTTATTAAGCTTTATGTATGGAAAATAACCGTAATTATTTCAGTTATAAGGATCCGCTCCAGACGCGATGAAAGGACGTCTGCGGACCAAGAAAGCAGGAAAGGAGATACGAATAGAAGTATCTGTAAGTTTGAACATTTAATTGACTGCAACATGAATTGACTTATATGTCTGTGTGATCTATGTGCAGCATGTAAGTTCAAACATGTGATTTGTCTGCAACATGAACTAACATGTTATGTTATGACTATATATTATGTGTGGTAAGTTCAAGTATTTCATTGACTGCGACATGAATTGACTATGATGCTCACATGTTATGTCTAAGTCAAACATGAGTTAACTTGACATGTTTACGTGCTATGTATATAATGTAAATGATATAAATGTTACAAAAGTAATGTTATGAACTATGTGTTATGTCCAAGTCAAATATAAATTAACTTGATATGTTTATGTTTATGTGTTATATTTTGTAAGTTCAGACATTTTAAACGTCTGTAACATGAAATTATGTAACATGTTTATACGCTATATATGACATGTAAAGTATGTACCAAGGTGCTATATGCACACTAACGTGGAAAATAAAATATTCACAAATAAAGAATGAAATGTAAAAGTGTTTCAGATCAAGGAGGCAATGATAATGCCACCAGTTAGGAACCATATAAAAGTTGGTAATGAAACCACTATTTACATACCGGCCTCCCACACAAGTGGTGCATCCCAGGTGCGGAAGTCTAATGTTCAAGTTTAAGGTACGACCAATCATGGGCCTTAAAACCAGAACATAATGAAAAATAAAGACCCAAGACTAAAAATGCAGTCCATAAACGAGCATAAGATATACTAATACTATGAGTACCATTGCAGTCAAAAATACTGTTTACGGTCAACGACACTGTTCACAGTCAACAGTACTATTCATGTTCATGGTCAGAGTTACTATTTATAATGAATAGTAATGCGTAAGTAATGCATGTTATTTGTTATGTTAATGATCCGTGTTATGTTTTATGTTAAGGATGTTTAAGCATACGTAAGTGTATTTATGATGCTTAAGTATATTTACGAAGTTTTATGTATTTAAGTATGATAAGTATATATATGATGTTAAATGTGAAAGCATTTTCACAATGATAAGTTTGTTAAGTATGTCATGTTTATGATGTTCAAGTATATGTAAGTATGACTATGATGTTTAAAGTATGTTAAGTATGAAGTATGTTCAAGATGTTAAAATATGATAAGTATGAAAGCATGTTCATGATACAAAGTATGTTAAGTATGTTCACAATGTTAAAGTACGTTAAGTATGAAAGTATATTTAAGATGTTAAAATACGTTAAAAGTATGTTAAGTATAAAAATATATTCATGTTATATTAAGTATGTTTAAATTATATTAAGTACGAAAGTATGTTCACAATGTGAAATATGTCAAGTATGATTATGATGCAAAGTATGTTTAAGTATGTACAAGTATGTTTATAAGATTATGTACGATAAGTATGAATGTTAAGCAATGTATTATATATGTTATGTGAATGTTCAGATGCCATAGTTGGTATCGGATATGTTCTGTTCGATATGGTATGAGTGATGTTAAATATGTTTATGTATGAATTTTAAGCAAGTTATGTTTTATGTTATGTTAATGCTCTGCCTTATATGGTAAGAATATTTATATGTTATGCATGTATGTTTGAACTTACTGAGCCTATCGCTCACAAGTTTGTTCATGTTGCAGGTAAGCAACCTGCACAATGATAAGACAAGTGATGGATGACGAATGAGATCTGCATGTGCCAAGGGACTGAGCGAGGGTTATGGTACTGCTATGAGTCTTCCGTTGAGCTGTTTAAAAGAAGTATTGAAATAGATATTAAAATGATGTTTTATGTTGTATATCGAGTTATGAGAATGTAAAATGTTTACTCTAGTAAATGTTTTACCACGATATGATTTTCAAGTTTAAAGTTTAAAAAACAAAATTTTATTCCCCATTTTCACGTTAAAATGAAAAGTTAAATCAAGTATGTTAAAAGTAAGATACCAGCCATTACAATTGGTATCAGAACAAGTTAAAAGTAAGTTACTGACGACCCATAAGGCAATGGTCTATCACAGTCAGCTTCAGAGCTCGACTGTGATGGCACACCAAGTAAGTACCGGTCGTCACACGTATGAAAAATTATACTATACGTGCGCAGTGTCAGCACAGTTTGAGACACAACCACGGTACCGTAAATGAATAGTAACTGACTCAGAGTGGGCTCATAGGTACTACAACCCATCCAGGAATGAATAGAATAAGAATCAGATCAAGAGAATCTATTTTCGGTCAAGGTTTAGAACACAGTTGAAAAAGGACTGAATATCGTGAGAGGAAATTAGGCTGCTAAGAGAAGCTTTTGCAAATGGATTTTCCACCTCAAAAACCATGTAGGAGGGCAGCCAAACACAGCCCTAGGAGACAATGTGGAAAAGTTTCCTTTAAAAAAAGGAAACATGCCTTGTTGCTTTTGGATTAAAAAATGTAAAAGGTAGGGACAAGTTACTAGTGACTTTAGCACTTCATTAAATGCAATTTTGGCTTCCTTTTAGAATGTTCCCATTGGTTTTGGAGGGGGGCCTGTAGCACAAAATTTGTCCAGTTAAGTTAAAGTTGGCTTAATTAAAGATGCTTGGGATTAGTTAATCATGCTTAGGGATTGTCTATATATAGATGTGCTTGGCCATTAGGGCTACTTTGTTTCTTTTTCTCGAAAAGCCATCTAAAAAGCTCCATTTTTCTCTCTTCTTTCAACAACCTAGCTGACCGTTCCTTTAGCCAAAAACTTACTAAAAAGATCAGCCACACACTAGCTTGGGAGAAGCCATTTCTTCAAGTCACTTCAAGACCACTTTGAGGTAAATTGCTAGGACATTTTCCTTGTGATTTTGGTTGGTTATTTGGCTTGGTTAACCAAGGAGATGCTTATGTTTCTTTCTAGCCCTAGCTGACTCCATTTCCACCCTTGGTCTACACAAAAGTTTGGTCACCACTTGGTTTGGTTATGCTAGGTTCAAAGCACACAAGGTAGAAATCTGAAAAAACCCTCCTTTTTGTGGTTTTGTTTATTTTTAAGTTTTGAGATCAAAGAGATTTATTGTGTATTTATGTAGGAAAATTAACTGGTAAAAACGTATCAGAGTGGCGCAGTGGAACAATTAAAATTTTTAGATCGTTAAATATCTCATGATGCCATATACAATAAATCAACAACAATTAAAACTCATACCTCAAGGACGCCAATCTTGCAGGAGGAGAATGACCGGAGGCTTCAACCAACTAGCCTTCTCTACTATTCTCCAATTCCTGAATGGCTGAGTGTGTGGGCACTCTGAACCTCGATCGGTATGCTAGCACTGCTAGTCTTCTTCCGACCACCCAGATCTCTAAAGAACTTTATTGTCACGATGAGCTGTGCAACAATAAGCCTGCTCACCTGAGAGTCTGTGGTCTTAGAGAACTGGAGTGGCAGGACCTCTATTTATAGACCTGCATGAGGTGATTCTCTGAATTCGAATTGGACTAGGAAAAGATTTTCTCCCTTATTTTTAACCAAAAAATCCAAATTTTTCATAGGATAATCCTAACAATTAAATTCGGTTTTTCTAGGATAAATCCAATCCAAATCTAAACAAGATTTTAACTAGAATTTTATCTTCCTTTTTCAACCAAAAAATCCGAAATCTTTAGGAGAATATCTTCTCCAAATTTTTGGCCACTTTTAGGATAAGGAAGAATCAAAATCCCACTAGGATTTTCAAGCTAAATCTCATCTCAACCTTATCCAAAAATAACCGAATTTCCTAGGATTAAGGCTCCAAAATTTCGGCCACTTTTAGGGAAGGAGAGAATCCAAATTCAACTAGGATTGAAACTTGAATTTTCCCTTGAATCTTATCCACAAAAAACCGAATTTTCCATTGAGGATTATCCTTAAAAAATTCGCCCACTTTTGTTGGGATTTGGATTCAAAATTCAAGTAGGATTCTAACAAGATTATCCTCTCCAAATCCAACTCAAATTCGAATTTCAAACCTTGTGGATTTTCCACAACAAATTCGAATCCTACTTGGACTGTGATTCAAAATTTGAATTTCAAATTTCAAATTCAAATTTCAAATTCAAAATTCAAATTTCAAATTTCAAATTTCAAATTTAAATTTCAAATTCAAATTTCAAATTCGAATTTCAAATTCAAATTTCAAATTCAAATTTCAAATTTCAAATTTCAAAATTCAAATTTCAAATTCCACAAAACGGTTGTGTTTCATATTCTTGTTCTCATGGATAATTTTCTACAACTCCAATCCAATCTCAAATAAAATCATGGCAACTTTATTTGGAGTTCGAATAATTGTGTACTCTATTATCCAAAACAAAATCTGAATCCAACCGGAGAGAATCTTGTCTACCATCCTAATCCTGTGTCATCACCATCCATGCATAATAAACTAGCCAATAGCATACACAAATCAATTTGCCAAACGTTAAGGAATTATGTGGAGCTAGTAGAGGGACTGATTGGACATATATAATCGGGCTCCTGTGATTCCATATGATCATCATTCTGTACCGAACAACTCAATCATATGATCACTAATTTCAGAGTCACACCACTATAAACCTGAAACTGAACTCCCGATTATATATCGTATTACGTAAGCCTGTGACGAGCTACCATCCAATGACCTTGTCATGTATGCAAAACCCTCATATGATATCCATGATCAGCCTTAGGTCAAAGTCCGTTTAATCCTACTGATCAGGCTATCTTAAAGTTCCATTATACTACCGAATCAAGAAAATGATTATTCACCATATGTGAATAAGAAGTCATCCGCCCAGCAGACGACCCAAGGCCTTGTCCATTTTCACATTCAGTATAATGCCTTTAAGAGGATACCTTTAACTCATCAGAGCTATGATTCCGATATCTGTAAACAAACCCTTCATCGTATACAAGTCATGCACCTAACGAACCGGTCTATAAGCTTACTACCTCTGAGACGCTTTAGCCATTGGAACATCAAAGTACACAAGTCATATACATGAAGTAGTTCATTTACTCAGGATTAAGGTTATTGCACAATGAACGTCAAAAGCAGATTGATCCACTCATAGCGGACTACGTAGATCAATCACGCTTTAGTCCCGGCCTAATATGTCACCACCAAGCAACATATCCATGTCTCTACTTGGGAGTCCAGCTCTAGACAGTCAAGACAAACCGTCCTCTCTAAGGCTTTAGACAACATAATAGTCTTAACATGAGTTAGATGCTCGGTCTAACCCCATAGACTACAGACCATAATTTAGACTGCTAACTTTAGAACATTGTCTTCTCGCATACAAAAGTCCATTGCATGCAACGTTCTAACAGTTTTAACACAAGCAGTCAGTGAGCCATATTTGCTTACATTTACTTTAACATGTAAATAAGACGAGGACAGATAACAATGTAATGAATAACCTCTATGTATAATTTTATTATCCAGTTCAAAATGAATACATCAAAATGTCTCTAATACTTAGGGCATTTCCTAACAATCTCCCACTTGCCCTAAGCCAGCAGATGTGCCATGTTACGCATCCCCATCGCCTCTACATGCCTCTCAAAGCTTCTAGCCACCAATGTCTTAGTCAAGGGATCAGCGATGTTGTCCTCAGACGCGATCTTACATACATCCACTTGTCCTGTCTCCACATGCCCTCTGATAATATGATATCTCCGATCGATGTGCTTAGTCCTCTTGTGGTGCCGAGATTCCCTTGTGTTGGCAATAGCCCCTGTATTATCACAGTAAAGTATGATAGGCTTGTCAACACCCGGAATGACCTCAAGGTCTCTAAAGAACTTGCGGAGCCAAACCGCTTCTTTAGATGCCTCAGCCGTAGCCACATACTTAGCCTCCATAGTAGAGTCAGCTGTGCAGCCCTGCTTCACGCTCCTCCACACAATGGCGCCTCCTCCGAGTAAAAACACTGATCCAGATGTCGATTTCCTCGAATCCTTATAAGTCTGGAAGTCTGAGTCAGTGTATCCTACGGGTGTTAGGTCCCCTCCAGAATACACCAGCATATAATCCCTCGTTCTCTTAAGATACTTGAGTATATGCTTTACTGCTTGCCAGTGCTTGGTTCCAGGATTCGCTTGATATCGACTCACCATACCTACTGCAAAACATATGTCCGGGCGAGTGCAAAGCATAGCATACATAAGGCTACCCACAGCGGATGCATAAGGGACCTTACTCATACGCTCTCTTTCTTCCGATGTCTTGGGACAGTCATCCAATGAAAGAGTTAGACCGGCAATAGAAGGTTGTGAGCCTTTCTTTGCCTCTAGCATTGTATATTTGTCAATTATTTTATCTATGTATGAAGCTTGGGATAACGCTATCATTTTGTTCTTTCGATCTCTGAAGAGACGAATGCCTAGAACATAATTAGCTTCTCCCAAGTCCTTCATGTCAAACTGTTGGTGTAACCAAAGCTTGACCGATGATAAATTCCCTACATCATTCCCAATGAGTAGTATATCATCGACATAGAGTATCAGAAAGACCACTTTTCCATCCTTAATACGTTTATAAACACAAGGTTCATCAACGTTCTGCTCAAAACCAAATGTCTTAATCGCTTGATCAAACCTCTGGTTCCATGAGCGGGATGCCTGCTTTAATCCATAAATGGATCTAAGCAACTTGCAGACTTTCCTATCTTGGCCTTTTGCTACGAACCCTTCGGGCTGTATCATATAGATACACTCTTCAAGATGGCCATTCAAGAATGCCGTCTTGACATCCATTTGCCAGATCTCGTAATCGAGAGCCGCAGCAATGGATAGAAGAATACGGATAGACTTCAGCATAGCAACAGGCGAAAAGGTTTCCTCGTAATTGATTCCAGCCTTTTGCGTGTATCCCTTTGCAACCAGTCTAGCTTTGAAAGTTTCCACTCTCCCTTCCGCATCCTTCTTTCTTTTGTAGACCCATTTGCATCCAATGGGTTTTATCCCATCCGGCAAATCTACAAGTTCCCAAACAGAGTTGGATTTCATAGAATCCATCTCATTGTTCATAGCCTGTTTCCAAGATCTAGAATCAACATCCTTTATAGCTTCATCATATGTGACCGGATCTTCCTCATGCTCATGAGCTTCGGCCTGGTATACCTCAGCATCATACATGAAGAAATTAGGTTTCTTAGAAACCCTCCCACTACGACGAGGCACCCTAGATTGTTGATCGTCTGCAGGTCTTTCACTGGAACTCGGACTTGCGTCCAAGACCGGGATCTGTGGAGCAGTTCTTTCACCCGATAACTCCTCTAGCACCACTTTGCTTCGAGGCTTAAAGTCATTCATGTGGCTTTCCTCCAAGAATGTCGCATGGGTTGAGACAATGACTTTTTGTTCCTTCGGGTTATAGAACAGACCTCCTTTAGTTCCTTTTGGATACCCTACAAACATGCACAATTCTGATCTTAGTTCCAACTTTTTCGGATCCCCATCCAGTACATGTGCCGGGCAGCCCCATATTCTCATATGTCCAAGGGAGGGCTTCCTGCCACGCCACAATTCATACGGAGTTCTGGGAATTGATTTGCTTGGAACCTGGTTCAGAATATAGCATGCCGTTTGTAAAGCATATCCCCAAAAAGATAATGGCAGCGATGAATAACTCATCATGGACCGTACCATATCCAACAAGGTCCTGTTTCTCCTTTCGGCTACACCATTTTGTTGTGGAGTACCAGGTGCAGTCAATTGGGATAAAATCCCGTTCTCTATAAGATGTCCTAGAAATTCATCGGAGAGATATTCGCCACCTCGATCAGATCGAAGTGTCTTTATGGATTTATCCAATTGCTTTTCCACTTCCGCACGATATGCTTTGAACTTGTCAAAAGGTTTCGCTCTTGCGGTGCATCAGATACACATATCCATACCTCGAGTAATCATCTATAAAAGAGACATAATACTCGAACCCTCCTCGTGCTGTGACGTTCATAGGGCCACATACGTCAGTGTGCACAATTTCTAAGAGCTCCTGAGCCCTTGTACCCTTAGCTCCAAAAGACCTCTTGGTCATTTTACCCTCCAGACAAGACTCACATTGGGGAAGTCGTACCTCCTCCAGAGATTCTAGAGGACCGTCTTTCACCAATCTTTGAATCCTATCCTGATTAATATGACCAAGTCTTAAATGCCAAAGATACGCCTTGTTAGAGTGAGAAACTTTCAACCTTTTAGAGTTATCAATTAATTCAGTGTCAAGCAGTGAGTACATCTTTGGTCTGATCAAATATAGGTTTCCATCCATCCATCCAGAACAGATAAAAGACTTATTTCTACGAATATCAACTCTTTTACTAAAAGAAACTGAATAAGAATCCTTTATTAAACAAGCTACCGATATAAGGTTCCTCCTAAAATTAGGAACATAAAAACAGTCTTTCAATAAAATAAACCTAAACTGATCAAAATAAAGATGAACATGTCCCACTGCCTCAGCCACCACAAAGCTGCCATCTCCAGTCCGCAACGAGAGGCTCCTATCATGTAGACTTCTCGTTTCCACGAACCCCTGCATAGAAACACAAACATGATTAGTGGTGCCCGAATCAATGACCTAAGTGTCTTTCGATTCTTCCACCAAACACGCTTCTAAGTAATGAAGTTCCTTACCTTCCTTGCCCTTGGAGGCTAGGAATTCCCGGCAAGCCTTCTTGAAGTGACCTACCTTCCCACAATGGAAGCATTTGGACTTTTTAGGGTCCTTTGGCTTCTTGTTCTTCTTCTTCTTCTTCCCGTCCGAGACAGGAGGATTAGAAGAACTGGAAGCCACTTGCTTCTTATTTGGCCTCCTCCTCTTCCGTGAGGGATTGGAAGATTCCGCCAAATTGGCCTCTCCTTTAGGTCGGACCGCATCCTCATCCCTGATCATCCGCTCATAAGCCTGTAGTTGTTTCATGAGCTCGGTTAGTCCTAACTCCTTTGTCGCCAGATTGTATGCGGCCTTAAACCCCACAAAATCTTTAGACAGAGTCTTGAACACCATCTTGATCTGGGTGTTGTAGTCCAACTCAGCACCATTCTCGGCAGCCTCAGCGAAGAATCCCATTAGAGTGATCATATGGTCCTTCACCGGAGTACCTGCCTTTTGCTTGGAGTTCAATAGCGGACTGTCGAGCCAATTTTTCTTGGCCTCCGAACATGTCCTCCAGATTTTCCATGATCTCCCCAGCAACTTGATAAGTCTCATGCTGCTTTTGTAAAGCACTCGTCATACTAGCAAGGATGTAGCATCGAGCTATTTCATTGGATTCTCTCCAACGATTATAGGCAACCGGGACCTCCTCAAGTGGTGTGTCAGGTTTGGGCCCAGGTGGGCATGGTTCGTCCAGCACGAACTTGTGTCTCTCGCAGCTGAGAACTATTAATAAATTCCTTTTCCAGTCTTTATAATTATCGCCATTCAACTTATTTTCAGTAAGTATCGAAATGAGGGGTGTCGGTGACATTTTGAACTGAAATAAAATTATACTAGACATCATTACAAAGCCCAAGCAAATATACAGATAATTTAGCAAATAAAACATAAGAGTATGTTCCTACATGAAACTTGAAAAACATGTAGGATTGCAACAGTAATTCTCAGCACCTATTGCCCCAAGCCACCGAGGGGTGGTCATGAGAACAAATAGCTGGAACATGGACCCCGTCCAATTAATATATGTTGCCTTAAATCCTCCAAGGTTAAGACATATATTGATAACCGCTTATTTGGCCACCAGTTTAGTTAACAGAGCTTCTAGGGAAGGTTAATAACTAAACGAGTCTTGAGTGTATAACCATTGTTTACGTAGCCCGATCCATGTCCTACCAAGCCACCGAGGGGTGGTCATGAATAGGATCGCACCCGAACACGTTTTCCACATAGGAGATCCATTCTAGTATACCGGCGGCGGTAAACACCTACCGAGGGGTGTGGTCAGGGCAGAACTGACGTGAGGCGTTACCATGCTTTCACATATGGATCAACAATGGAGGCCGTGGGTTTTGTTTGAAACCCTCTCCCACTCAATATTTTGAAAAACATGCAAGTTTTGACAAATTATGTATGATCAATATAGTATGAGCGGCACTCACCTATCCTATATGACATGTTATCAAATATGCATACAAAACATCCATCAATACAAATTTATACATCCATGACATATCACAGAAAAAATAATTGACAGAATAACCAAGCTATGGTTCCATCCTAGAACAAAGAAAATAAAGATTACAAAATTCCATCCAAAGCATTCTTTGGGTCTTGAATTCTGTTCCGTCTTCTTGTATCCATCTTTATGTAGCCTTTGCATTTATTTCTCATCCCAAGAATTATTTAAAATTTAAATATCCAAAAATTTAAATTTCAAATTCAAATTCCAAATTCGAATTTCAAATTTAAATTTTAAACAATTTTAAACATCATGTGTAATAATATGTAATTTCAAAAATTTCAAATTTTTAATTACATATTTTTAAACATGATTTAAAATTAAATCTCAAAATTAAAAATCAAAATTTTCTGATTTTTGGACCGTCGGATCGTCGCCCCCGTGGGCAGCCACCAACCCTGGAGGGGCTGGCAGCCCACGGCCGCCCCCATGTGCAGCCCTGCCGGGCTGCAGGCCACGGCCATCCCTGGCTGCAGGCCAAGCCTGCGGCCGTGGGTGGTGTGGGCCTGCACAGGGGCTGCCGCAGCCCCATCCTGCCCGAGGGCAGGGGCTGCAGCCCCACCAAGGCCCGTCGGCCTATCCCGAGGGGTCGTGTCTCGATTTTCGTGCCATATTCCAATTTACCCATTAGGATCTCCAAAAATTAATTTGAATCCCAATTAAATTGAAATTTTCCACACAATCAAAATTTCAATCTTTAAATCAAATTTAACTTTTGGGAAAAAATAAATTACGGTATTCAATCTTCAATCTCCTCCAAGAATAATTACAAAAAAAAACTATACCGTTTCTGGTGTACAAAATTCTAACCGTAAAATTCTAAGAGACAAAAATTAAAATCCATGGGAAAATTACAGTGTTAATAAAACTGCTCCCATGGTTACATAAAAAATTCCTAGATACAATTTTTCTAAATTATAAGGAACCATAACCGGCATAAAAAAGCATGCTTATAATAATTCAAAAAATTAAAATAACCACATACTTTATACATAATACATGATAACAACATAAAGGAACCCTAGAATGCCACTCTCTAAATATCAAATCCATACATAAATAAAAAGACTAAGTAATTGTCTAATTTATATACATGGCATAGTCATGAGATGGCTCTGATACCAACTGTAGGAAAATTAATCGGTAAAAACGTATCAGAGTGGCGCAGCGGAACAATTAAAATTTTTAGATCGTTAAATATCTCATGATGCCATATAGAATAAATCAACAACAATTAAAACTCATACCTCAAGGACGCCAATCTTGCAGGTGGAGAATGACCGGAGGCTTCAACCAACTAGCCTTCTCTACTATTCTCCAATTCCCGAATGGCTGAGTGTGTGGGCACTCTGAACCTCGATCGGTATGCTAGCACTGCTAGTCTTCTTCCGACCACCCAGATCTCTAAAGAACTTTATTGTCACGATGAGCTGTGCAACAATAAGCCTGCTCACCTGAGAGTCTGTGGTCTTAGAGAACTGGAGTGGCAGGACCTCTATTTATAGACCTGCATGAGGTGATTCTCTGAATTCGAATTGGACTAGGAAAAGATTTTCTCCCTTATTTTTAACCAAAAAATCCGAATTTTTCATAGGATAATCCTAACAATTAAATTTGGTTTTTCTAGGATAAATCCAATCCAAATCTAAACAAGATTTTAACTAGAATTTTATCTCCCTTTTTCAACCAAAAAATCCGAAATCTTTAGGAGAATATCTTCTCCAAATTTTCGGCCACTTTTAGGATAAGGAAGAATCAAAATCCCCCTAGGATTTTCAAGCTAAATCTCATCTCAACCTTATCCAAAAATAACCGAATTTCCTAGGATTAAGGCTCTAAAATTTCGGCCACTTTTAGGGAAGGAGAGAATCCAAATTCAACTAGGATTGAAACTTGAATTTTCCCTTGAATCTTATCCATAAAAAACCAAATTTTCCATTGAGGATTATCCTCAAAAAATTCGCCCACTTTTGTTGGGATTTGGATTCAAAATTTAAGTAGGATTCTAACAAGATTATCCTCTCCAAATCCAACTCAAATTCGAATTTCAAACCTTGTGGATTTTCCACAACAAATTCGAATCCTACTTGGACTGTGATTCAAAATTTGAATTTCAAATTTCAAATTCAAATTTCAAATTTCAAATTTAAATTTCAAATTCAAATTTCAAATTCGAATTTCAAATTCAAATTTCAAATTCAAATTTCAAATTCAAAATTCAAATTTCAAATTTCAAAATTCAAATTTCAAATTCCACAAAACGGTTGTGTTTCATATTCTTGTTCTCATGGATAATTTTCTACAACTCCAATCCAATCTCAAATAAAATCATGGCAACTTTATTTGGAGTTCGAATAATTGTGTACTCTATTATCCAAAACAAAATCTGAATCCAACCGGAGAGAATCTTGTCTACCATCCTAATCCTGTGTCATCACCATCCATGCATAATAAACTAGCCAATAGCATACACAAATCAATTTGCCAAACGTTAAGGAATTATGTGGAGCTAGTAGAGGGACTGATTGGATATATATAATCGGGCTCCCGTGATTCCATATGATCATCATTCTGTACCGAACAACTCAATCATATGATCACTAATTTCAGAGTCACACCACTATAAACCTGAAACTGAACTCCCAATTATATATCGTATTACGTAAGCCTATGACGAGCTACCATCCAATGACCTTGTCATGTATGCAAAACCCTCATATGATATCCATAATCAGCCTTAGGTCAAAGTCCGTTTAATCCTACTGATCAGGCTATCTTAAAGTTCCATTATACTACCGAATCAAGAAAATGATTATTCACCATATGTGAATAAGAAGTCATCCGCCCAGCAGACGACCCAAGGCCTTGTCCATTTTCACATTCAGTATAATGCCTTTAAGAGGATACCTTTAACTCATCAGAGCTATGATTCCGATATCTGCAAACAAACCCTTCATCGTATACAAGTCATGCACCCAACGAACCAGTCTATAAGCTTACTACCTCTGAGACGCTTTAGCCATTGGAACATCAAAGTACACAAGTCATATACATGAAGTAGTTCATTTACTCAGGATTAAGGTTATTGCACAATGAACGTCAAAAGCAGATTGATCCACTCATAGCGGACTACGTAGATCAATCACGCTTTAGTCCCGGCCTAATATGTCACCACCAAGCAACATATCCATGTCTCTACTTGGGAGTCCAGCTCCAGACAGTCAAGGCAAACCGTCCCCTCTAAGGCTTTAGACAACATAATAGTCTTAACATGAGTTAGATGCTCGGTCTAACCCCATAGACTACAGACCATAATTTAGATTGCTAACTTTAGAACATTGTCTTCTCGCATACAAAAGTCCATTGCATGCAACGTTCTAACAGTTTTAACACAAGCAGTCAGTGAGCCATATTTGCTTACATTTACTTTAACATGTAAATAAGACGAGGACAGATAACAATGTAATGAATAACCTCTATGTATAATTTTATTATCCAGTTCAAAATGAATACATCAAAATGTCTCTAATACTTAGGGCATTTCCTAACAATTTAAAGCAATGGGTTGCAATAAATTTATTTTGAGCCCTTAGCATTTTGTATTTATGTTTTTGTCCTTGTGTGGTTGTTATTTAAGTTTTTGTGGATGGTTGATTGTATAAATTGTGATAACCGGGAATTTTAGATTCTCGAATTATGTTAAAATTGTATGTGTATAACAATATCAATGAATAAAAGGTGAAAACGTTGTATTCCAATACTGTTGTGAATAGTGTAAAAATATTCTAGTAGTGTTAAAGTATGTGAGTTCGGGGATGGAAAATCCTACTGGACATAATTGGGTAAGACGGTTCGAAATCAGAACCGAAAACCCTAGAGAGTGCATGGAAATGTACTAAAACAATAGAAATTTACGGTAGAAAATTCTAATCAAACGGAAGCAAAATAAGACAAACTGATCGCACAGTGGTGGAGGTTTGTCTAAATCCTACCGGGTTATCAGGGCTGTGGAGGACGATGTTCTAAGGTCGCTCCTTAGGCCCTCCCAATCAGCGCGCTAATAATCATCGATACTGCCATAAATAGAGCTCTACACTAGAAATTTAATAGAAAATAAGCAATCAAAAAATGAAACAAAAATCATAATTGAGCATAACTAAAATTTACGCTCGGTTAGGATATGTGAATAGTACACAGTTAGGGTAACTGGTACTATTCACCGGTCAAAGGTCAACTATACTATTCATAGAAGATTGAGTTTTTCTTGTTTTTGAATCAATGTGATTCTTACTATGGATGTTTGAACTTACTGAGCCTGTTAGCTCATCGATTTGTTCATGTTGCAGGTAAGAAACCTGTCCAGTAGATTCCTGGATGGCGGCAGGATGCGAATCTGTCGAGGGATAGGGAACTCACTGTGGACATGATCCTGCCATAAGTTTTCCACTGAGCTTTTTGAGTAAAGAAAATATGTTTGCAGACAAAGCATACAATATATATAGATATTATATATGTTACCAAATATGTTGTACTTATTCTAACATGAAAAAGCTAGTATTGTACTTTACATTGCTTTTTTACATGACAATCATAAGAAAAAAAAAGAGTATGTATTAAAGAAAAAAAAATTTTAGGGCGAAATTTTAGGCCCTAGTGTTTAAAAAGAATTAGTAAAAGAGTTTAAAACTGATGACTCGGATTCAGCACATGAACAGTCTTGGTCGACCATAGAGTCGATTCATGACGGTGGCGAGTGGTTGGAATCTGGGGACGTCACAGGTTGGTATCGGAGCGGTTGACAATATCCCTATTGACACGAAGCTCGATCTGCTCGTCAATCCAAGTAAGTTAGCTTCTTTACGATTAGTTACCTTTCATTTATCTGAAATTATATATTTTTGTAGGACTTAAGATGACTAGACCACCGTATGTGAGACCTCATCTATACCGACCTAGAGGACCGATCCGGGTATGGACTAGGCCCGTGATCAGACCGTCTATGACGAGACGAGAGATGCAGCGACCACATGTACCTGAACCACTAGCGCCGAGGATAGTAGCGCCAGCACCAGTACAGGCACCACCTCCGCAACCAATAGTAAACCCTCCCATGGCAGTAGATATTCCAGTGGTGGGAGATCGAGGCCATATAGGGGCCGGAGTATCAGTATGAGCTGTACATGCATTTAGAGGCAGTCATCCACTGGCATTCGAGGGAGGTCAACAGGGGATCTCTACGAGAGACTGGCTACACGATATTGAGGTCATCATGCGCTAGTGCGATATCGATCAGGATTGCTGGGTTCTAATGGCCATTGGCACCTTCCGTGAGGATGCACGGTTATATTGGGAATATTGCGATCAGGAGATGCTGCTAGCGATGGATTGGGTTGAGTTTCGCCAAGTCATGCTAGAGCAGTTTCCACAAAAGAGCTTTGCACCAGTTGTAGGCCCTCCTGAGAGTAGAACAGTGCCACCACCACCGACCATGCCTAGTTATGCAGATATCAGAGATTTTGTTCTAAACGTAGAGAGGCAGCAGATGATGTTGAGTGACACCGTATTCTCATATACAATCCGATTCCAAGATAGCATCGTAAGGGCCTGTCCTCTAACTAACATCACAAATGATAATTTTTGTGATATATTTTGGAAGGGACTCACCCTAGACTTACGACAGAGAGTAACCCCTCTATACCCTGCTACTTTACACGAGTTTATTATTGATGTAGCTAAAGTAGAGGAGGAAATGATGATGGAGCGCATGATGCACAAGAGGTGAGAGCACTTACTACAAGAAGCAATGTTAGACCGCCTATACAGGTCCGGGCCGATGGCAAACGATCACGAGGCAGGTCTATCAAGACAAGCAGAGGGAGTAGATCCAGCTGAAGGTTCAACACCGACTGAGGCCAGAAACGGAACAGACAATGAAGAAATGGATCCAATCGAGTTTTTGGCAATCCCAGAGGAACCTCAGCCAGAAGAATAGTTGTAGAAATGCATGTGTTGTATAAGTATGTATATATATAACTGTATATGTGTATATATGATAACGTTGAAAGGCTATTTTGAGGAAAGCCTTCAAACTAATGTAATTTTGAAATGAAAAGAAATGATAACCATATTTTGACATATGCAATGTGTGAAATGTTAAAAGTATGTGATGATTAAAATTATTTGAACTTATATTGTAGAAATATGATTGTGAAAAACCTAATGATTGACTCTTATGCGATTTTAGGAAATAGGATAAGACGGTGAACCCAAGAAATCTACGGAATATGCGAGGACGTCCAGTGCTATCAGAAAGAGTGGACGAGCTAGAAGCATTGATAGAAGCCCAAATGAGAGAAAATGCTGAGTTAAGACAAAGACAAGAGCAAATGGAGCAGAGACAGGAACAGGAAGAAGACCAAGCCCCTCAGATGGCCATACCAGAACCGGAAGTACCTCCAGCAACATAAGAAGAAGTGGTACAACCCCAACCACAACCCAGGAACAATATATGAAAGATTCCGACGCATGAGGCCCCCAGAGTTTGAGGGCTCTACAAACCCTCTGGATGCTGAGGAATGGTTGTCTTCACTCCATACGATATTAGAGTTTATGGAGTTGAATGACCAAGAAAGGATTCTGTGTGCGTCCTTTGTTCTAAAAAGGGATGCAAGGTTCTGGTGGGAGTCGGTGAAGTTAAGGAGAAACATGTATACCATGTCCTGGTTGGATTTTCTGGCGGAATTCAATCAGAAGATTATAATCTAGCACTGTTGTGACCACAACAAAGAGAGTTCACAGAGCTAAAACAAGGGGACATGACTGTGATAGAAGTCTGCAATAAGTTTGATCAGTTATCTAGACTTTGCCCCTACACTGTCACCACTGAGAGGGAGAAAATCTAGAAGATGCTAGGGATGTTTCATCCCGAGATTTCAGCATTGGTGGACAGTGGGTTGATGCCGCCTGACACCATCTCTGATTGTGTTAGACGTGCGCTAAGGGCAGAGTATTATCTGATCCGACAAAAGGAAGAAAGAGAGAAGATCTGGGATGCGAAGAAGAAAGAAAAGATTTTGACCAAAGCCATATAAGCTGGACCTCAAACTGGACAAAGCAGCAGGCAGAGTTCGATTGTCAAGGCTGGACAGCCAAGCACTTCTGGCCAGCAGTCCCAGGGAAAGAGAAAAGCAAATAATCCCAAGAACCGGAACCAACAGAGGATAACAAACAATAATGCTAGCCCTATGGTATGAGACTGTGTGAGCTGTGGGAAAAGACATTCAGGTTGATGCAAACTGGCCCCAAACGCCTGTTTTCAGTGTGGGAAGGATGGTCACTTCGCCAAAAACTGCCCAGAAAATAGGCAAAATGTGCAAAGTTCATCTCAAACACAACAACGTCCCCAGGCACATGCACTACAGGTCAAAGCTAAAGGGTCATCCCATTCTGAGAGGCAGGAAAGACCAGAACGCTTGCCTCGAGCAGATGCAAGAATTATGGTCTATACAAAGGAGGAGGCAGAAGCGGGAACGTCAAATGTAGTGACAGGTCAGCTTTCTGTCGCTAATAATTTAGCGTCTGTTTTATTTGACTGTGGAGCTACGTACTCTTTCATTTCACACCAATTTGCTAATAGGATAGGATACCCTCAAGACCACATGGGTATGACATTTAAAACTGCATTACCCTCGGGGGAAGTCCTGATGTCCAATTACTGGTTACCACATGTGCCAATAATTGTGGCAAATAGGGAGTTATTTGCAGAATTGATCGTAATGGAGCTTGCCAACTACGATGTGATACTATGAATGGATTTCCTGGGGAAGTATCGAGCTATGATCGATTACCAGAAACGGATGATAAGGTTTCAACCTGATGAAGAAGAGGGATTCGAGTATCTCGACACGTCACGAAGATCACAGAAGATAATGATCAACTCAATGGAAGCTAAAAGGATGATGTCTAGCGGTTGTGCTGCATACCTAGCATGTGTTCTAGAAATGACGAAAGAATCGAAGCTCCAACCCGAAGACGTTCCTATTGTAAAGGAATTCATTGATGTTTTTCCAGAAGAATTACCAGGACTGCCACTTGAACGAGAAATTTCCTTTGAGATCGAGTTGATGCCAGGAATTGCACCAATCTCAAAGGCACCATACCGGATGGCACCGGTAGAGTTAAAAGAATTACAGGAGCAACTGAAGGAACTTCTTGACAAAGGTTTCATACGCCCGAGATATTCTCCATTGGGTGTTCCAGTGCTGTTTGTAAAGAAGAAAGATGGCTCATTCCGGATATGTATTGATTATCAGGAACTGAACAAGGTTACTATCAAGAATAGGTACCCGCTACCTAGGATTGATGACCTGTTCGATCAACTCACAGGTGCAGCCATATTCTCCAAGATTGATCTGCGATCAGGATATCACCAATTAAAGATCAAGGAGAGTGACATCCACAAGACCGCATTTTGAACCCGTTACGGTCATTACGAATTTTTGGTAATGCCGTTTGGGTTAACAAATGCACCCGTAGCTTTTATGGATATGATGAATCGAGTCTTTAAGGAATATTTAGATAAGTTTGTTATTGTATTCATCGATGACATCCTTATATATTCAAAGACTCGAGAGGAGCACGAAGAGCATTTAAGAATTGTTCTGCAAACAATAAGGGAACATCAATTCTATGCCAAGTTTTCTAAATGCGAATTCTGGCTGAATAGAGTACATTTCCTCGGACATGTGGTTTCCAAAGAAGGAATCGCTGTGAATCCTGCTAAAGTGGAGGCGATCAACGAGTGGCCCGTACCTAAGAGCGTGACAGAAATACGAAGTTTCTTAGGTCTGGCCGGCTATTATAGAAGATTCGTTGAAGGATTTGCACAACTTGCCACTCCTATCACAGCTCTTACGTGTAAGGAAAGGAAATATGAATGGACTGAGCAGTGCGAGAAAAGTTTCCAAGAACTGAAGAAACGACTCACGAGTGCGCCAATACTTACACTTCCGACGGAAGGAGAGATGTTCATGATATACAGTGACGCTTCAAAAATGGGATTAGGGGCTGTTTTGATGCAAGGTGATAAGGTGATTGCCTATGCCTCGCGTCAATTAATGGACCATGAGAAGAATTATCCCACGCACGATCTGGAGCTTGCTGCAGCAGTGTTCGCATTAAAAATCTGGCGTCACTATCTATATAGAGCTCAATGTCTGATTTATACAGACCACCAGAGTCTTAAATATTTCTTCACACAAAAGGAGCTAAATATGCAGCAAAGGCGATGGCTGGAGCTGGTAAAGGATTATGATTACGAAATCCTCTATCACCCAGGAAAAGCTAATCGAGTTGCAGATGCGTTAAGTAGGAAATCTACTGTTCCACAGCAACTACCGATCAAAAAGCTCCCAAGGCCATTACAGTTAGAAATCAACCTATTGGAGATGGAGCTAATAACTGGAAAGCTAGCTGCAATACAACTAGAGTCAACATTGTATAAGGACATCAGAGAAGCTCAGAAGCAAGATCCGACACTAGCAAGCCCGCAAAGAGAAGCATCTGAGGATGGATTAATCCTACATCAAGGGAGAATTTAGGTTCCAGATGATGAAAGATTAAGAAAGCAAATTATGGCTAAAGCCCATAAAACACCTTACTCAATACATCCCGGAGTCAGCAAGATGTACCAGGATCTGAAGCTGCAATTTTGGTGGAAGGGGATGAAGAAGGATATAGCGGAGTTTGTAAGCAAGTGTATGATGTGTCAGAAGGTTAAGGCTGAACATCGTTATCCAGGTGGGAAACTAGAGCCGTTAGAAATTCCAGAGTGGAAGTGGGAGCATATCACGATGGACTTTGTGATGGGACTACCGAAGACCCGAGAAGGCTATGATGCCATCTGGGTTATTGTAGATAGACTGACAAAACCGGCAAGGTTTATCGCAGTAAAAATGACCTTCTCATTGGAAAGGTTGGCAGACTTGTATGTTAACCACATAGTCAGACTACATGGAGTTCCTAAATCCATTGTGTCAGATCGTGATCCAAGATTTACTTCGAACTTCTGGACATGCATACAAGAGGCGATGGGAACAGAAGTACAACTGAGCACAGCATTTCATCCGCAGACAGACAGGCAATCTGAGCGAACCATTCAGACTCTCAAAGACATGCTGTGTGCATGTACAATAGATTTTCCAGGGAGCTGGAATGAGAAACTTCTATTGGTAGAATTTTCGTATAACAACAGCTACCAAGCTTTGATAGGTATGGCACATTATGAAGCCTTGTACGGAAGGAAGTGTAGATCACCAGTTCACTGGTATGACCTACAAGAGAAACGACTGCATAAGACTGATTTCGTTCAAGAAACAGTAGATGCAGTTACAAAAATACAACAGCGGATGAAAACAGCCCAGAGCCTACAGAAAAGCTACACGGACAAAAGAAGAAGATTTCTGGAGTTCAGTGAAGGGGATTTCGTATTCCTAAGAGTTTCCCCGATGAAAGGGATAATGCGGTTTGGAAATAAAGGAAAGTTAAGTCCAAGATATATTGGACCATATGAGATCATTGAACGCATTGGTAAGGTCGCCTATAGATTAGCATTACCTCCAGAAATGTCGGCAGTACATAATGTGTTTCACGTGTCGATGCTACGGAAGTACATATCGAATCCATCCCACTTGCTGAAACATGAACTGATCTAGATTTAGGAAGCTCTGACCTATGAGGAGAGACCTGTTCAAATACTGGCATGCGAAAATAAAGTCTTGAGGAATAAAACGATCCCATTAGTTAAAGTGCCATGGAAAAATCACAACATTGAAGAGGCTACATGGGAGCGTGAGGACGAAATGAAGAACTTGTACCCGTACTTGTTCTAAATTTTCGAGGACAAAAATTCTATAAGGAGTGGTGAATGTGATAACCGGGAATTTTAGATTCTCGAATTATGTTAAAATAGTATGTGTATAACAATATTAATGAATAAAAGGTGAAAAAGTTGTATTCCAATACTGTTGTGAATAGGGTAAAAATATTCTAGTAGTGTTAAAGTGTGTGAGTTCGGGGATGGAAAATCCTAGGTGACATAATTGGGTAAGACAGTTCGAAATCAGAACCGAAAACCCTAGAGAGTGCATGGAAATGTACTAAAACAATAGAAATTTACGATAGAAAATTCTGATCAAACGGAAGCAAAATAAGACAAACTGATCGCACGGGAGGCATTGAGAACTCGCCTACGCGATTTCGGTAAAGTTCCGTTCGGATTGGATAACAGTCAAAAATTGACTACGAATTAATTAGAGAATTAATATGAATAGTTGATGACATCACTATGATGATGTCATAAAGCCAATTAATTTTCATCAAATTAGAAAGCATTTTAAAAGGTGTATGGCTAGGATTGTTTTGCTTTTTGATCAAAAGCCAAGATCATGCCAAAATTCACCTTGAAAAAAATTTAAAAAATTTATGGGATTTTGTTGAAAGGCCATCGGCTATGTGGAAAGGGAGAAAGAAAAATTTTATTTTGACCCCAAAACCTTTACTTTTTGGTCCTTGAACAATTAAGAAATTGTTGGAAAAAAATTGCAAAAAGGCCCTTGGTTTTTGCCTATAAATAGGCATAAAAAATTCAAGAAAAAATTGGAAAAAACAACTAAACTCTTGCTGATTATTTTTTCAGCCAAAACCGTGAGTGAAACCCCCCTCAAACCAAAAATTTTATTTTCAATTTCACATCAAATCTAGCTTGAATTGCATTTCCAACATGAAGGTAACAACTAATCAAGGTAAGCTTCAAATTTGAAGCATTTTTCCTTGATTTTTTCATTGAAAACTGTGGGTTTGGAAGGTTGAAAAACAATGGAAAAAAATTGTTGATTTGTTGATTTTATGATTGGTTGATGTTGTGATATTCAAAGCATGAATTAGGATAGAAAAACAAGCAAAAATTTTTCATGTTTTCCTAGAAAATCCGTGGCTCCCTAGTGTGAAAATTTCATGAGTTTTGTTGTTTTAATTTAGTGTTAATGTTCATTCAATAATATGTTAAGTTAAGCATGGAATGGACTTAAGAAACAAGAAAAGTTTGAGGTAGAATTCTTGCTAAAACCATGGGCATGAACATGATGAAATGGGAAAATTTTCAATGTTGATAAAAGTTGATAAAAACCCTAGGAAAGAAAGTGAAATTTTCTTTCTATTTTTGGCATAAAATCCGTGGCTATAACTAGGGTTAGAATGCATGTTTTGTTAAGTTTTTAAATGTTATTTTATACATTAGGAAGCATAAGGATAATGTGGTATGACGAAAATTTATTAGACGTAAAGACATAGTTGTTACTTGTGTTAATTTTTAAATGTTGAAAATTTTTAAATGTGTGTTGTGACTTGTGTTAATTTTTAAATGTTGAATCATATGGAAAGTTTTTATACAAAGTCTGGAAACTTTGTATAAAATAGGCCTCTGGTATAGTACGTGGCAGGTACAAAGGTTCTGAGGCGTACCTAACGCCGGGAAACCTTAAAATATAAGCGGAAATGCTGCCGAAATTTCTAAAATCGGCTTAAGGGCATTTCGGGAAACGAGGGGTAAAAATATTGAACTCGGAAAGGAAACCGAGACCCCTCGGTGAATTACGATTAGAAATGGAAAACCAACCCAAAAAGAATAGTAAACCGACCCTAAATCACTAAAATGCCTAAAACAGGAAAAAAATTGATGTTAGGGGTATTTTGGGAAACGACGGAAAATTTTAGGTCGGGATAGGAAACCCGAGTCTCTCGAGGTCTGAGGGTCGGGGACGGGATAAATAACGTTTAGTAAGCAGTGAAAGGGCCATTCGAGGCCCCGAAACGCTCGAAAAATGAAAAAACGACCCTAGGTGACGGATGAATAGTAATCGAGGGCCGGGAAAAATGAAGTTGAGATTTTGCAGCAATTTAAGCTGTAAAATGATACGAAAGCTTAGGAAATATTATCTTAAAATAATTAAACTTAGAAAATTTGAAAAAAATGATAAAATGAAGCAAATTTTAATCTCGAAACCCGTTAGGGGCAAAATGGTCATTTTGACCAAAAATTTCTGAAAAGGCTCGGAAAGAACCCTAAAAGACCTAGAATAACTTAGATAAAATTCTAAAACTTAAAATGAAGATTTTAGGGTTAAAATTCTAAAAATTTTAGGAACACGGGTTTGAACATGGGCGTGTATCAAGCCGTGTACAGTTACACGGCTAAGGAAGAAAATAACATGGCCGTGTAAAACAGACCCGAGCGGTACACGGCCTGGAACACGGGCATGTTGCAGACCATGCACCACAAATAAAATTTAAACGTGTAGAATTGTTAAGTAAAATAAATATATATTTTAGATGATAAATAAACAGGGTATTAACAGACACTATTATGTCTGTAGGAACCCAAAATAAAGATAGAACTGCGGAGGAGTTCCGGAAGTGGACACTAGCGCAGTATTGGTAAGTTCAAGCATTTTCGTGTCTGCAACATGAAATACTGTGTGAACCTATTCTATACTAGCAGCTCACTAGATATAAGTTCCTATGCATATTTGGGGATTAGTTAGTATAACATACCTCAAATAATGAGAATAAGTAAGACCTACGGGAAATGGGGGATAGTGACCTTGAGATGATATATATGATCACTTGGTCAAAACTATAAATTGAAAGATGGTAAAGAAACCATTAAGGCGTACCGCCCCTCCAACATAGTGGTGGAGGTTTGTCTAAATCCTACGGGGTTATCAGGGCTGTGGAGGATGATGTTCTAAGGTCGCTCCTTAGGCCTCACAGTCAGCACGCTAATAATCATTGGTACTGCCATAAATAGAGCTCTACACTATAAATTTAATAGAAAATAAGCAATCACAAAATGAAACAAAAATCATAATTGAGCATAACTAAAATTTATGCTCGGTTAGGATATGTGAATAGTACACAGTTAGGGTAACTGTTACTATTCACCGGTCAAAGGTCAACTATACTATTCATGGTGAATAGTACTATTCATAGAAGATTAAGTTTTTCTTGTTTTTAAATTAATATGATTCTTACTATGGATGTTTGAACTTACTGAGCCTGTTAGCTCATCGGTTTGTTCATGTTGCAGGTAAGAAACCTGTCCAGTAGATTCCTGGATGGCGGCAGGATGCGAACGTGTCGAGGGATAGGGAACTCACCGTGGACATGATCCTGCCATAAGTTTTTTGCTGAGCTTTTTGAGTAAAGAAAATATGTTTGCAGACAAAGCATACAATATATATAGATATTATATATGTTACCAAATATGTTGTACTTATTCTAACATGAAAAAGCCAGTATTGTACTTTACATCGCTTTCTTACTTAACAATCATAAAAAAAAAAAAAACGAGTATGTATTAAAGAAAAAAAAATTTTAGGGCGAAATTTTAGGCCCTAGTGTTTAAAAAGAATTAGTAAAAGAGTTTAAAACTGACGACTCAGATTTAGCACACGAACGGTCTTGGTCGACCATAGAGTCGATTCATGACGGTGGCGAGTGGTTGGAATCTGGGGACGTCACATAAACGTTCTAGGATACGGCTGGAAACCAAACCTACCCCTAATTTTAATTATGGATTTGTGGATTTTTGAGCATGTTCCATATGGATTTTGAGATTTTGTAAAACATGAAAATTTTAGGAAATTTTGTTACAATCGTTTTTGTAAGGACCACCCCGTCCTTGTAACTCAGCAAATTATTCAATGAGAAGCTAAGGAATAATTTGATGCGTTTTTAGTCTAAATACATCGAACACGGTCAGGTACATGGTCGTGTAAGAAACCGTGTACTGATCGGATTGTTTTATGAGAGAGGCCGTGTGAGTTAACATGGCCGTGTAGTTTTATATGGTCAGGTACACGGCTGTGTAAGTGGCCGTGTACCACTCGGGTAAGTGAGCATGGTCCAAGACACGGTCGTGTTGAGAAAGCCTAGCTAGTACACGCCCGTGCTCAAGCCATACACGCCCGTGTTAGAACCCTTGTAGAAGGTCGTGTACTGAACAGAGAGCCAATTTGAAGACTCTCATAATGCGTGAAACCTAATTACTATGAAATGAGTAATTAAGTTGATAAATGTAGCATAAATTCCAGTTGAATAGACTAAACAGGTGCAGTACTGTTTATTACTATTCATACAGTGAAAAGGGGTAACCGACAGAGAACCCGGTCTACCCTGTTATGTATATAAGTGTATAAGATACACAGTGTCATGAAACTAGTCCGGATGACCATTTCCTAACACAAGACTGGTGAGCAGATCACTGAAATACTCGGACCAAACGTCTGAGCACAATAACGAGAATCTCCCTAGTAGGGTACAGTATCGAGAAAATGGTCTGGATGACCTCTTCTCACCCAGAGATTGACAAAATCGAAGTCAGAACACTCGGACTAGTCAGTTAGAACAGAGAACAGTGAACCATGAATAGTGAATAGTGAATAATGCAAGATGCAGTGTCAAGTTACTGGCCAAGACGGCCTTAGTTTGACTTAAAACTGATATATCTAGACTCAGGACGCTCAAATTAGTCAAATGGACACCTGACACGTTTTTCGAGGTGGGACCTCACAGATCCTGAAAACTGGTCTAGACGACCTCAGACGGACATATGACTGATAAAATTGAAATCAGAACGTCTGAATTAGTCAAGAGAGACTATGTCTGAAATTTCGCCTAGGAACGCCTCGGTTTACGTGCAAAAGGACAACACAGTGTAGACACTACCGCAGTATAGGAATGAATAGTGATTTGGTATATAATGGGCTCTTAGACAGTATAAAACAATTAGAAATCATCAGTACAAAAATCAAATTCAGAAAATCCAATTTTTGGATGAAAATTAGAACACTGCCGAGAAAGGGCTGAAAAACGCACTAGAAAACTAGACTGCACAGAACCGATTCGGTTGGACTTTTACTCCAACCAAACCATGCCCCCTTTGGTTAGGAAAACAGCTGCAAAACCAGCTGCAAAACCAGCTGAAAGTGATCCCCTAAATCAAGGGATGTGTTGGAGTTTTTAGATTAAAAAAATGGGGTTTTAAGGACAAGAGGACCATGACCATTTAATGCAAACTTGCTCCCTTTCACCCTCCATCATGGCTCCGAAATTTCAAGGGCTGCAGCACAGATTTTTGTCCCCCAATTGAGCTAAATTATGGCTTAATTAAGAGGGCTTAGAGTTAAGCAAAGTTGCTTTGAGTTGCCTATAAAAAGGTGCAACCACCCTTAGGTTTCACTTTTTCCAATTGCTCACAAAAACACTCAAGAAAAATACAGCTTTCTCTCCCCTTTCTCTTCAGAAAATCCGACCCCTCTTCAGCCCCTAAACCACCCATATTTTCACATAACTTTCACACAAAAGCTTGGCCACACAAGTTGTTAGAGGTGCACTCTTCCAAGATAGTTTCGGTAAGACCCTAAAACCGAAATTTTTTCTATGGTGTAAATTTTTCATCTTGGCTGGATATTAAGAGAAACTTTTTGTTTTCCTTGTGTTCTCATTCTACCACAAATGATCCCTCAACCCTATTTGTTTTCTATGGAGCCTTGACAGCCACCCTTGGCCCGGTTGTGCTTGGATCAAAGCACTCTAAGGTATAAACCGAAAAACCCCCATCTTTTGTGGTTAGTTGTTTTTAAGTTTTTGATCAAAGGAGATTTATATGTATTTGGTTATGCACATGGGTTGTAATAAGTTATTTGAGCCCTTAGCTTTCAGTTTTTAAAGTTTTTGTGGTTGTGGTTGTGTTACTTTAGTTTACAAGTGGTTTGATATATGTGTGTGCATGAGTGTGTAGAGGGTGGCTGGACACAAAATCTGTCCCCAGGATCAGCCACGGATTTTGGCCAGTTTGACCCACTTAGGGTCCGAATCTGGGATTTGGTAAAACATAAAGTTTTAAGGAAATTTTGATACGGTCGTTTTTACGTCAAATAGCCATTGGCAAAAAATGAACCTACGATAGGCTTTTCGGCTAGTTTTGGTTCGGTGTCCAAAACTGGGAGTAACAAATCCGGACCAAATGAACAGTCTCAGATTTTTATTAATATGACCCTTTTAGAGGCCGAACCAGAATTTGGTCAAAACACAAAAGCTTTAGATCTCGACGAAACCTTGAAACTGACTCGCGTGGGTTTCAAAAATTCGGCCGTTTCAGGCCCCAAACAGACCTGTTTTCAAAACTGTGTAAAACTGGAACTTTTATAAAAACTGGGCACAAAGGCCACGGGTTTGATGAATTTAGGAGCCGTTAGAGTTAGAATTAGGCTCCGAAATGAACACAAGAATTGTTCATTTTGTCGAGGACGAAAAGTTTCATGAACGTCGATTTCTTAAACAAAGTCATTTCGAACAAGTTTCAAATTATTTTCAAAAGTGGTCCAACACCACATTTTTTTAGCACATTTACAATGTGTTCCCTTTAAATGACTTAGAAATGATTTCAACAAAAACACCCTCATCCTCCAACGGGGCGAGGTGAGACTCGTTTTCAAAAATGTGGGGACACCATACCCCTTTCAAACCATTTCAAACACTTTGCTTTCAAAAAAATATGGGGACACCATACCCCTTTCAAAATGAAAAATCCTTTTGTAAGAATTTCTAGATTTGAACAAAGTTTTCAAAGGAATTTCACAAAGAACAAGGGACGTTTTTAGTAAGATATGGTAGAGATAGCCTAGTCAGCTATGACACCATAATGCAAGGTAGCCCGATAGGCTACCACACCCAAACAAGCAAAGTAACCCAAACGGTTACTATACCAAGCCTACACATAGTAGCCTGATAGGCTATCTAGTTGCCAAAACGTGAGGTAACCGGTCAGTTGACTGATCAGTAAATCAGTCAAGCACCGTGTTCAGAGCAACATTGTGAGGAATGTTGATTTAACTGTCAAGAAGACAGTTAATCAAACGTGACGGAAATTAGACACCAAATTCCCAGATAGGCCAATAGGGTACCGAGGGACCCCGGTACCACATGAAAGACGAGTATAGGCAAAAGTAGCCTAAGGACGTGGTAGTTAATTTATGGGGCCATAAGTTAATTAACCATATACGAATAAGTTAACTCTTGAGATAGAGAGTAAGTAGTGCCGACGGCAATCGGTATCAAGTAATTATCTACTTTAGTCACTGACAGTATTGGTGACTTAGAGAAGGTATTAACGAGAGACGTTATTGATGACAGGTAGTAACCTGCAAATTTCTAAAGGTGCGAATACAAGTGCTTGCAATTAAGTAAGTATAACTCCGCCTGCAGCATGAATAAAATGATGTTAAAATGATGGTTTTATAGTATGTTAAGTATGCCTTACATGCACACGATGTTGCACAGCATACATAAGAGCATATAGTTTCACAATCGAGTAGATTGATGAAAGAACAAGTTAGAAGCCATAGATCCCTACCGTATAGGATTGGGGATAGCTTAGAGAAGCATATGGCTAGAACAGTTAAACAAGATGGAAATAAATAGGTGTGCCGTACCGGCTCCTTCAGTTGAAGGGGTTTCCAGTTAAAGAAAGTTAAGGCCAAAAGTTGAGCATCAGTTGATGGCTCTTCGGCATTAGTTGACCTCGGGCGTTACCATTGGTCTGCGCGCACACGGTACTGACACATGGGCCCTAAATAGACAAGAGAAAGGAAAGAGTGCTAAAGCATAACTGAACATAACCGGATCATGCATAGTTCACTATCCGCATTAGTTCGCTATACTTTTAGCTACAGTAAGATACATGCTTTTACATGAAGGAATCTGTATGCATATGGTATATAAAGTTTGTATGCTATGACATGATATGTGATGATATGGTATATGCTAAGTGTTATATATGACTATCTTGCATGCTTATGCGTTTTAAGTATGTATTATGTTTAAACATGTTTTGCGGTTAACATGTTGTACTTACTGGGCTTAAAGCTCACGGAGTGTGTTCATGCTGTAGGTAAGCGTCCTATGGCATAAGCCACGATGGGCAATGACGGCGGCGGAGGCGGATGTGAGGCGAGGTTATGGACACCATACGAGTTTAACTTCCGCACAGTTTAAGTAAACAGTATTTTGAACAGTAACAGTACAGTACCAGTAGATGGTACTTTTAAATAGTAATCGTTAAATGGTATTTCTGAATAGTAATGCTTACACAATATTTTTGAGTAGTAATAGTTGAATAGTATTTTCGAATAGCAGCTGATTGATACTATTCAAAAATACTATTTCACAAAATGAACAGTATAAGTATGTTTGCAAGATTATTATTATGTTTCAAATTCTGCTTTTAATAGTACATGTGCATGAATAGTAAATACGTTTGCAAAAAAAAAAAAAAATTTTCTTCTAAAATTAGGGTAACCTATTAAAGATATTTTAAGTAAGCAATATTCAATTACAAGAAAGTATAAGTAAAAGGAAAAGAAACAGTAGTTTTACAGTGATGGTCCAGGCCGCCTAGGGCACGGGGCGTCACAGTTGGTATCAGAGCGGTTTCCTGCCACCCTACCTCACATCGCTGCACGCCTGCCTCATCTGTCTAAGTAAGTTAGTTTAATTATCCTTCAGTATCAGTATATAAGTTGACATCCATATTGCAATAGGAGATATGGCTGCACCGGTAGACCCTCAACACCAAGACGACGATAGGGCAGTAAGTGATGCCTTCGCCGAAATGGACTTAGATATGTTCGATGGTCAGCATAGGCCTTACAATCTGTTGAGATGGGTTCAGCAGGTGGAGGTAGCCTTTCGTACCTGCCATGCCCTACCTCACCTGCAAGTGGAGCTAGCAAGCAGCAAGTTAGATGGACCAGCGTTGGCTTGGTGGCTGGACCAGCGAAGGGATGGAAAACCAGTGCCAGATTGGGCCACTTTCTGCCAGGAACTCCATGCCATGTTTGCACCACCCGTATTCAAGAAACTCTATGGTCCAAATAGGAATTTCGGCACATGGAGAGACATGCACGAGAGGAGGTACGACGTCCTCTCAGGTATGTGGGATGTCGATGAAGGAGAGACCATGGCGCATTATTGTCGGAGGTTTAAGGATGCGATGCTACCCTACATTCCCTTCGACCGCTCTTTTCGAGAAGTAGCTGAGCTAGTTTGGAGAGGGGTACCCAGGGACGTTAGGGAACTTGTCCCCTACCCTCCACCACATCAAGATTTAAGGCGTTTCCTTCAAGAGATAGAGTATGCCGAAGTCGATGCGGTCAACGTTAGGAACTACGAGCGGGCACATAATGCTGCTAATCTTGTCGCTCATGAGGAGGACCCTATTCCAGCTATACCATTGGCTGAGTACCGCTTTGAGGAACCAGAGGATGATGATGACATCCCTTATTTCTCCAATGATGACGAGGAGATGGAGGAGTATGAGCCGGAACCTCAAGTCATTATCGCTAGTGATGATGAGGTCAGTTCAGACTCAGAGGACGAGGAGGATCCAGACGAATTCCCCCTCGATGAAAGTGACGGCGAAGAGATGTCCGATCCAGAATCAGTGATCACGTCAGAGTAACTGCACTCTACCTCGGTAGTTTTGTCTAAGTTATGTATATGTGTATAGAAGGAAGCAGTAGCTTTCCTCGCTAGACCTAAGTTAATGTACTTGTTGAGACCGTATCTTGGGAAGTGTGTATCATTCCCAACAACCCAAAGTTATGTACTTTCTTATGATATATGAAAAGCAACACCATTGTCCAAGGGCTCAGATATGTTTTTTTTCACACATGAGTATAGTGTGACAGTATGTGCGAGATAGGTCCTAGCACTTAGAAGATGTTTCAATACGATAAGTTAAGATACAAATCGTAGTGAACATCACAGTAAAGAAAAAGAAAGGAAAGATATAATATGTATACTTATATTCATGATGATTGAATAAAATCATTAAGATGATAGGTGATACGATTCCCAAGTACAAAGTGTGATAAAAGCAAAACTTATAGTTCTTTTTCCCGTTGTGTGATAGGGTTACATAAGAAGAAATGACAAGAACAAGAGCTCAGACTAATCAAGCCACTCGAGAAAATGAGTTAATAGCACGGCTCACAGCCATGCAGGAGATGATGATGAACCAACAACAAGAGCTTGCTCAGCTCAAGGAGTAAGTCAACCAACAATCTCATACACCACAACCCGTAGAGGTGCCAGCCCAAGCCGACCCAGTAGCCCCATCAGTCCAGACAGCTCCAGCACCACCAGTTGCGGTTGCTCCTGCAGCAGCAGATGTTCCCTTACCAGTCTCAAGAGATGGTGACTTATACGAGCGATTTCGACGTCTGAAGGCGCCAGAGTTTGAGGGGACAACTAACCCTATCGAGGCAGATGACTGGCTAACTGACATCCAAGTCATCCTAGACCTTGTAGGGCTAACTGAGAGGGAAAAGGTACTATGTGCATCCCTTGCCTTACGGAAAGAAACACGACAGTGGTGGAAAACAGTGGCTATTAGGAGAGACATTAATGCAATGAACTGGGCAGACTTCATTATGGAGTTCAGAGAAATGTATTTCAATGATGAAGCCTTAGCAGCACAACAAGATGAGTTCAACAATCTACGCCAAGGTAGTATGACTGTAATGGAAGCTGTCCGCAAGTTCGAGCAACTAGCTCGACTATGCCCCGACCTGGTGCCAACCGAAAAGGAAAGGGTCAGAAGGATGCTGAAGATGTTTAGAACCGACATTGCCGTCCAAGTATGTGGTGGAAGCCACGGACCAACAACGGTAGCTGAGTGTGTTAGTCGAGCCATCAGGGCCGAATACTGGTTGGCCCAAGATAGGGAGAGGAAAGCACAGATCTTCAAGGCCAAGAGAGAGGAGAAGACATTGGCCAGACCCAACAGGGGAAGACCGAACCCCGATTCACAACATAAGGGTCAGAATATGGGAAACAGTCAGAGTAACCGACAATCCCATAACAACAAGAGGAGAGGAAGCCAGAATAACCAAGGGCAACAGAGGAATTTTCCCCAGAAGAAGAACAATCGGGGAGGAAATGGCAGTCAGCACCCTCCTTGCCTGAAGTGCGGGAAGAACCACCTAGGGGAGTGCCGCTTAGGCACTAACGGTTGCTACATCTGTGGTAAGGAAGGCCACTTCGCTAAGCAATGCCGCTCAAACCCTCAGAATCAGCAGGGCCAAGCCCGTGCCAGTAGCGGCCAACTACATACCGCCCAAGCCAGAATTGAAGGTTCACCCATCACTCAAGGTAGACTGGAAGCTCCAGAGATGCAGGGGAGAATTTATGCCTTTACAAGGGAGGATGTAGAAGCTGGGACCTCAACCGTGGTGACAGGTCAGCTTTCTGTTGCCAACTCCACTGCATTAGTATTATTTGATTCTGGAGCTACGCATTCCTTTATGTCATCAAAGTTTGCTAGAGAACTAGGTCAGAACATAGACAAGATGAACCAAACTTTCCGAACTGCCCTTCCCTCCGGGGAAGTTTTATTATCTAGCTATTGGTCAAGATATGTACCAGTAGTTATCAGTGGGTACGAGCTAAGTATAGATCTAATCATCATCGACATGTGCGACTACGACGTAATCGTGGGAATAGACTTCCTCGCTAAGTACAGTGCCATAATAGACTGTCGAAGACGAGAGGTTACCTTCGAGCTGAACGGGAACAAGAAGTTTATCTACAAAGGGCTATCGTTAAAGCAGCCGAAGATAATAATATCCGCTATAAGGGCTCACAAACTTCTATCCAGTGGATGCGTCAGTTTCCTAGCACACATGGTAGACAGCAACCATAAAGCGGAGATAAGGCCTGAAGATGTCCCAATGGTCAGAGAATTCATAGAAGTATTCCCAGAGGATCTGCCAGGACTTCCGCCAGAAAGGGAGATATCATTCGAGATCGAGCTGTTACCAGGATCAGCCCCCATCTCCAAGGCCCCATATAGAATGGCCCCGGTAGAGTTAAAGGAACTCCAGGCCCAGTTGAAGGATCTAATGGACAAGGGCTTCATTCGACAGAGCTGTTCACCGTGGGGAGCACCAGTTTTATTCGTGAAGAAGAAGGATGGAACATTAAGGATGTGCATCGATTACAGGGAGCTGAACAAGGTCACTATAAAGAACAAGTATCCGTTGCCACGAATCGACGATCTGTTTGACCAGCTCCGAGACGTTGCAGTGTTCTCAAAAATCGACCTACGTTCCGGGTATCACCAACTACGGATTAGAGGTGCAGACATACCCAAGACAGCCTTTCGTACACGATATGGACACTACGAGTTCCTCGTTATGTCATTCGGACTAACGAATGCCCCTGCAGCCTTCATGGATCTGATGAATAGAGTGTTCAAGGAGTTCTTAGACAAGTTTGTCATTGTGTTTATCGATGACATACTTGTGTATTCTAAGACAAGGGAGGAACATGAGGAGCATCTGAAAGCTATTCTACTCAAGCTAAAGGAGCACCAGCTATACGCCAAATTCTCCAAGTGCGAGTTTTGGCTGGAAAAGGTCCATTTTCTTGGTCACGTGGTCTCCAAAGACGGAGTATCAGTAGACCCAGTGAAAGTCAAAGCAGTCAGCGAATGGCCGACTCCGAAGAACGTAACGGAGATTCACAGTTTCCTAGGCCTAGCAGGCTATTACAGACGTTTCGTAGAAGGGTTCTCGAAGTTAGCCGCACCACTCACAGCACTCACTAAGAAGGAGAAGAAGTATGAGTGGACGGATAGATGCGAGAAAAGCTTCCAGGAGCTAAAACACAGACTCACGAGCGCTCCGATCCTGACTATACCAGACGCTAGACAGGGGAATTTTGTAATCTACAGTGATGCATCTAAGACCGGACTAGGAGCCGTACTGATGCAGAATGGGAAAGTAGTCGCTTATGCCTCACGACAACTTAAGAACCACGAGAGGAATTATCCGACTCATGACCTAGAGCTAGCAGCGGTCGTGTTTGCACTGAAAATATGGAGGCATTATCTATACGGCGTCAAGTGTGAGATTTATACGGACCACCAAAGCCTCAAATACATCTTCACACAGAAGGAGCTCAACATGAGGCAGCGAAGATGGCTAGAATTGGTGAAGGATTACGACTGCGAGATCCTGTATCACCCAGGGAAAGCCAACAAGGTGGCCGATGCACTCAGTAGGAAGTACTCTTCATCGCTTATGGCTATCAATGCCTTGCCAAAAGCCCTACAGAAGGAGCTATGTAATGGCGAAATCGAGATTCTAACAGGGAAGTTGTCTGAAATGACCCTCCAATCAACACTCCTAGAAGAAATCAAGGCCGGCCAAGACCTCGATTTAACCCTAAACAAGCACAAGAAGGAGGCAATGGAGGACCGGAAGTCAGAATTCCAAGTCTCTAAGGAGGGCATACTATATTTTAGAGGTAGAGTGTGCGTTCCGAAGGATGAAGAACTCAGGAAAAGGATCCTTTCAGAAGCCCATGACACACCGTACTCAGTTCATCCAGGGGCAAACAAGCTATACAAAGACTTGAAAGACATTTTTTGGTGGCCTAAGATGAAGGGTGATGTCGCTGAATTTGTCGCAAAGTGCCTTACATGTCAAAAAATTAAAGTAGAACATCAACGACCTGGAGGAGAACTGCAGAAAATCGAGCTTCCTGAGTGGAAATGGGAACAAATTACAATGGACTTCGTGGTCGGACTGCCCAGAACATCCAGTGGAAACGACGCCATCTGGGTAATTGTGGACCGACTGACGAAATCAGCTCGATTCTTAGCCATGAAGTTGAGCTACTCAGTGGAGAGGCTAGCAGAAATGTACGTGGCCCAGATAGTAAGACTGCACGGTGTACCTAAGTCAATAATTTCAGATCGTGATGGGCGCTTAACTTCAAGGTTTTGGCAGAGCGTCCAAGCTTCAATGGGGACTAAGTTGAAGTTCAGCACAGCTTTCCACCCTCAAACAGACGGTCAGTCAGAAAGGACAATACAAACGTTGGAAGATATGTTGAGAGCGTGTGCCCTAGACTTCAAGGGGAATTGGGACCAAAAGCTGCCGCTAATAGAGTTCTCGTACAACAACAGCTACCATTCCTCGATCGGAATGGCACCATACGAGGCACTCTATGGAAGGAAATGTAGATCTCTGATCCACTGGCATGAGACTGGAGAGAAACAGCTCACTAGCACGGACTTCATCAAAAGTACAACAGAAGACGTGAAGATTATACGGGAGAGACTGGAGATAGCTCATAGTCGTCAGAAGAGTTACATTGATAAACGACGCAGACCTCTCGAGTTTCAGGAAGGAGATTCAGTTTTCCTCAAGGTAGCACCCATGAAAGGGGTGATGCGCTTTGGGAAGAAAGGGAAGCTCAGCCCTCGATATATAGGACCCTTCGAGATCCTCGAAAGAATTGGGAAGGTAGCCTACAGGTTAGCGCTCCCTCCCGAGTTAGCATTTGTGCATAACATTTTTCACGTCTCGATGCTGAAGAAATACGTGCCTGATAGTTCCCACATACTGAGTCAAGAGCCTGTTGAAGTACACGCCGACCTGACATTTGAGGAAAGACCAGTGCAGATTTTAGCTAAGGAGAGCAAAGTCCTCAGGAATAAAGTGATCCCGCTTGTGAAAGTGCTGTGGCGGAATCATAACATAGAAGAAGCTACATGGGAAAGGGAAGAGGACATGAAGAGAGACTTCCCGGATTTATTCTAATTTTCGAGGACGAAAATTTTGTAAGGGGGGTAGGTTGTAAGGACCACCCCGTCCTTGTAACTCAGTAAATTATTCAATGAGAAGCTAAGGAATAATTTGATGCGTTTTTAGTCTAAATACATCGAACACGGTCAGGTACATGGTCGTGTAAGAAACCGTGTACTGATCGGATTGTTTTATGAGAGAGGCCGTGTGAGTTAACATGGCCGTGTAGTTTTATATGGTCAGGTACACGGCTGTGTAAGTGGCCGTGTACCACTCGGGTAAGTGAGCATGGTCCAAGACACGGTCGTGTTGAGAAAGCCTAGCTAGTACACGCCCGTGCTCAAGCCATACACGCCCGTGTTAGAACCCTTGTAGAAGGTCGTGTACTGAACAGAGAGCCAATTTGAAGACTCTCATAATGCGTGAAACCTAATTACTATGAAATGAGTAATTAAGTTGATAAATGTAGCATAAATTCCAGTTGAATAGACTAAACAGGTGCAGTACTGTTTATTACTATTCATACAGTGAAAAGGGGTAACCGACAGAGAACCCGGTCTACCCTGTTATGTGTATAAGTGTATAAGATACACAGTGTCATGAAACTAGTCCGGATGACCATTTCCTAACACAAGACTGGTGAGCAGATCACTGAAATACTCGGACCAAACGTCTGAGCACAATAACGAGAATCTCCCTAGTAGGGTACAGTATCGAGAAAATGGTCTGGATGACCTCTTCTCAACCAGAGATTGACAAAATCGAAGTCAGAACACTCGGACTAGTCAGTTAGAACAGAGAACAGTGAACCATGAATAGTGAATAGTGAATAATGCAAGATGCAGTGTCAAGTTACTGGCCAAGACGGCCTTAGTTTGACTTAAAACTGATATATCTAGACTCAGGACGCTCAAATTAGTCAAACGGACACCTGACACGTTTTTCGAGGTGGGACCTCACAGATCCTGAAAACTGGTCTAGACGACCTCAGACGGACATATGACTGATAAAATTGAAATCAGAACGTCCGAATTAGTCAAGAGAGACTATGTCTGAAATTTCGCCTATGAACGCCTCGGTTTGCGTGCAAAAGGACAACACAGTGTAGACACTACCGCAGTATAGGAATGAATAGTGATTTGGTATATAATGGGCTCTTAGACAGTATAAAACAATTAGAAATCATCGGTACAAAAATCAAATTCAGAAAATCCAATTTTTGGATGAAAATTAGAACACTGCCGAGAAAGGGCTGAAAAACGCACTAGAAAACTAGACTGCACAGAACCGATTCGGTTGGACTTTTACTCCAACCAAACCATGCCCCCTTTGGTTAGGAAAACAGCTGCAAAACCAGCTGCAAAACCAGCTGAAAGTGATCCCCTAAATCAAGGGATGTGTTGGAGTTTTTAGATTAAAAAAATGGGGTTTTAAGGACAAGAGGACCATGACCATTTAATGCAAACTTGCTCCCTTTCACCCTCCATCATGGCTCCGAAATTTCAAGGGCTGCAGCACAGATTTTTGTCCCCCAATTGAGCTAAATTATGGCTTAATTAAGAGGGCTTAGAGTTAAGCAAAGTTGCTTTGAGTTGCCTATAAAAAGGTGCAACCACCCTTAGGTTTCACTTTTTCCAATTGCTCACAAAAACACTCAAGAAAAATACAGCTTTCTCTCCCCTTTCTCTTCAGAAAATCCGACCCCTCTTCAGCCCCTAAACCACCCATATTTTCACATAACTTTCACACAAAAGCTTGGCCACACAAGTTGTTAGAGGTGCACTCTTCCAAGATAGTTTCGGTAAGACCCTAAAACCGAAATTTTTTCTATGGTGTAAATTTTTCATCTTGGCTGGATATTAAGAGAAACTTTTTGTTTTCCTTGTGTTCTCATTCTACCACAAATGATCCCTCAACCCTCTTTGTTTTCTATGGAGCCTTGACAGCCACCCTTGGCCCGGTTGTGCTTGGATCAAAGCACTCTAAGGTATAAACCGAAAAACCCCCATCTTTTGTGGTTAGTTGTTTTTAAGTTTTTGATCAAAGGAGATTTATATGTATTTGGTTATGCACATGGGTTGTAATAAGTTATTTGAGCCCTTAGCTTTCAGTTTTTAAAGTTTTTGTGGTTGTGGTTGTGTTTACTTTAGTTTACAAGTGGTTTGATATATGTGTGTGCATGAGTGTGTAGAGGGTGGCTGGACACAAAATCTGTCCCCAGGATCAGCCACGGATTTTGGCCAGTTTGACCCACTTAGGGTCCGAATCTGGGATTTGGTAAAACATAAAGTTTTAAGGAAATTTTGATACGGTCGTTTTTACGTCAAATAGCCATTGGCAAAAAATGAACCTACGATAGGCTTTTCGGCTAGTTTTGGTTCGGTGTCCAAAACTGGGAGTAACAAATCCGGACCAAATGAACAGTCTCAGATTTTTATTAATATGACCCTTTTAGAGGCCGAACCAGAATTTGGTCAAAACACAAAAGCTTTAGATCTCGACGAAAACTTGAAACTGACTCGCGTGGGTTTCAAAAATTCGGCCGTTTCAGGCCCCAAACAGACCTGTTTTCAAAACTGTGTAAAACTGGAACTTTTATAAAAACTGGGCACAAAGGCCACGGGTTTGATGAATTTAGGAGCCGTTAGAGTTAGAATTAGGCTCCGAAATGAACATAAGAATTGTTCATTTTGTCGAGGACGAAAAGTTTCATGAACGTCGATTTCTTAAACAAAGTCATTTCGAACAAGTTTCAAATTATTTTCAAAAGTGGTCCAACACCACATTTTTTTAGCACATTTACAATGTGTTCCCTTTAAATGACTTAGAAATGATTTCAACAAAAACACCCTCATCCTCCAACGGGGCGAGGTGAGACTCGTTTTCAAAAATGTGGGGACACCATACCCCTTTCAAACCATTTCAAACACTTTGCTTTCAAAAAAATATGGGGACACCATACCCCTTTCAAAATGAAAAATCCTTTTGTAAGAATTTCTAGATTTGAACAAAGTTTTCAAAGGAATTTCACAAAGAACAAGGGACGTTTTTAGTAAGATATGGTAGAGATAGCCTAGTCAGCTATGACACCATAATGCAAGGTAGCCCGATAGGCTACCACACCCAAACAAGCAAAGTAACCCAAACGGTTACTATACCAAGCCTACACATAGTAGCCTGATAGGCTACCTAGTTGCCAAAACGTGAGGTAACCGGTCAGTTGACTGATCAGTAAATCAGTCAAGCACCGTGTTCAGAGCAACATTGTGAGGAATGTTGATTTAACTGTCAAGAAGACAGTTAATCAAACGTGACGGAAATTAGACACCAAATTCCCAGATAGGCCAATAGGGTACCGAGGGACCCCGGTACCACATGAAAGACGAGTATAGGCAAAAGTAGCCTAAGGACGTGGTAGTTAATTTATGGGGCCATAAGTTAATTAACCATATACGAATAAGTTAACTCTTGAGATAGAGAGTAAGTAGTGCCGACGGCAATCGGTATCAAGTAATTATCTACTTTAGTCACTGACAGTATTGGTGACTTAGAGAAGGTATTAACGAGAGACGTTATTGATGACAGGTAGTAACCTGCAAATTTCTAAAGGTGCGAATACAAGTGCTTGCAATTAAGTAAGTATAACTCCGCCTGCAGCATGAATAAAATGATGTTAAAATGATGGTTTTATAGTATGTTAAGTATGCCTTACATGCACACGATGTTGCACAGCATACATAAGAGCATATAGTTTCACAATCGAGTAGATTGATGAAAGAACAAGTTAGAAGCCATAGATCCCTACCGTATAGGATTGGGGATAGCTTAGAGAAGCATATGGCTAGAACAGTTAAACAAGATGGAAATAAATAGGTGTGCCGTACCGGCTCCTTCAGTTGAAGGGGTTTCCAGTTAAAGAAAGTTAAGGCCAAAAGTTGAGCATCAGTTGATGGCTCTTCGGCATTAGTTGACCTCGGGCGTTACCGTTGGTCTGCGCGCACACGGTACTGACACATGGGCCCTAAATAGACAAGAGAAAGGAAAGAGTGCTAAAGCATAACTGAACATAACCGGATCATGCATAGTTCACTATCCGCATTAGTTCGCTATACTTTTAGCTACAGTAAGATACATGCTTTTACATGAAGGAATCTGTATGCATATGGTATATAAAGTTTGTATGCTATGACATGATATGTGATGATATGGTATATGCTAAGTGTTATATATGACTATCTTGCATGCTTATGCGTTTTAAGTATGTATTATGTTTAAACATGTTTTGCGGTTAACATGTTGTACTTACTGGGCTTAAAGCTCACGGAGTGTGTTCATGCTGTAGGTAAGCGTCCTATGGCATAAGCCACGATGGGCAATGACGGCGGCGGAGGCGGATGTGAGGCGAGGTTATGGACACCATACGAGTTTAACTTCCGCACAGTTTAAGTAAACAGTATTTTGAACAGTAACAGTACAGTACCAGTAGATGGTACTTTTAAATAGTAATCGTTAAATGGTATTTCTGAATAGTAATGCTTACACAATATTTTTGAGTAGTAATAGTTGAATAGTATTTTCGAATAGCAGCTGATTGATACTATTCAAAAATACTATTCCACAAAATGAACAGTATAAGTATGTTTGCAAGATTATTATTATGTTTCAAATTCTGCTTTTAATAGTACATGTGCATGAATAGTAAATACGTTTGTAAAAAAAAAAAAAAAATTTTCTTCTAAAATTAGGGTAACCTATTAAAGATATTTTAAGTAAGCAATATTCAATTACAAGAAAGTATAAGTAATAGGAAAAGAAACAGTAGTTTTACAGTGATGGTCCGGGCCGCCTAGGGCACGGGGCGTCACAGTTTTTACCTGAAAGAGCCTTTGGCCAAAAATGACAGCAAGATAGGTTTTCAGAGCATTTTATAATTGGAGTTCAAAACTAGGACTGAAACTTGGGAACGGGGAACAGTCTCATGTTTTTATAAAAATGAACAACTTCTAGTCCGAACTGGATCTCGGGCTCAACATAAAAGTTGTAGATCACGTCAAAACTAAAAGATGGCCTACGCAGGTTTTAAAAATTTGGCCGTTTAAGGCCCCAAATAGGGTAATTTTTAAATAACTGAAAAACTGGTAATTTTTCTAAAACGGGCATAGTTTTAGCCACGGGTTTCATAGGTTTAGGACCCATTAGAGTTTGAATTAAGCTCTGAGGTGAACATGAAAGTTGTTTATCTCATCGAGAACTAAAAGTATCATGTCCGGCAAGTTTGCAAGTTCAATCGTTTAGAATGAGTTACAAACAATTTTTCAAAAAAGGGTTCAAAAACCCCCTTATCAAATGAACACCAAAATGTGTTCTTTTTAAACAAGAAAATGGTTTTAAGAAAAACACCATCACCTTCCAATGGGGTGCAAGGGAGATTGTGTTCAAATCTTAAGAAAAGGAATTTCACAAAAACAAATGACATTTTTCAGAAATAAGTTTTGAATCGGCAAAGGTAACCCGATAGGCTAACAGTCAATATGCTAGGTAACCGGATAGTTGACTAGTCGGTTAACCAAGTAAACCTGAGATAGGAAGAGGTAGAGCAACGTTAATTAATTTATTAGGTAAATAAATTAATTAACCAAGATTAGAAATTAGAAATTCAAACTCTCCAAAGGAGAGCAGTAGTACCGATAAGGATAGAATTTTTATTAGTCACTAAGGACTATAGTGACCTAAGAGTGAGTTTTAAAGGAAATGCATTATGATTATAGGTAGAGACTTGTAAATTGATGCAAGAGGTACAAATTTACCTATAAATCAGTTAAGTATAACTCCACCTACAGCATGAATAAAATGAGTTTAAAACTGTTATTTTACTCTGTGATATGTACGCTAATCGTGAATGATTGTTGCATAACATGATAAAAGATGTTTCATAATCGTGTAGATTATTGAATAGCATGAGTTAGATGCCTTTATATCCCTATCGCACATGATTAGCAGATAGCCTAGTAGAGCTTATGACATGATGATAGTAACTCATGATCTCAACAATTGGGTAATTTAAGCGTGTCATACAGGCCTCTCAAGCTAAAAGAGGTTTTTCAATTTTAAGTATGATGAGCCCCAGCTGAGGCTCATAATATATAACGGGCCAAGGCCCATAAAGAAAGTATGATCACGGTGAATCCGATGATCCATGCACATTCGATACTGACACGCAGGCCCTCAGATAAGTAAGGAAAGAGAATGCATAATGAAGCATAATCGAGCATAATTAGTTCATGCATAGTTCACGATATGCTTTAAGTTATAGTGATGATATGTTTCTGATGTTAGGAAATGCCCTAAGCATTAGAGACATTTTGATGTATTTATTTTGAACTAGATAATAAAATTATATATAGAGGTTATTCATTACATTGCTATCTGTCCTCGTCTTATTTACATGTTAAAGTAAATGTAAGTAAATATGGCTCCTTGACTGCTTGTGTTAAACTGTTAGAACGTTGCATGCAATGGATTTTTGTATGCAAGAAGACAATATTCTAAAGTTAGCAGTCTAAACTATGGTCTGTAGTCTATGGGGTTAGACCGAGCATCTAACTCATGTTAAGACTATTATGTTGTCTAAAGCCTTGGAGGGGACGGTTTGTCTTGACTGTCTGGAGCTGGACTCCCAAGTAGAGACATGGATATGTTGCTTGGTGGTGACATATTAGACCGGGACTAAAGCGTGATTGATCCATGAAGTCTGCTTTGAGTGGATCAATCTGTTTTTGATGTTCATTATGTAGTAACCTTAATCCTGAGTAAAAGGACAGCTTCATGTATATGACTTGTGTACTTTGATGTTCCAATGGCTAAAGCGTCTCAGAGGTAGTAAGCTTATAGACCGGTTCGTTGGGTGCATGACTTGTATACGATGAAGGGTTCGTTTACAGATATTGGAATCATAGCTCTAATAAAGAGTTAAGGGTATCCTCTTAAAGGCATTATACTGAACGTGAAAATGGACAAGGCCTTGGGTCGTCTGCTAGGCGGATGACTTCTTATTCACATATGGTGAATAATCATTTTCTTTATTCGGTAGTATAATGGAACTTTAAGATAGCCTGACCAGTAGGATTAAACGGACTTTGGCCTAAGGCTGATCATGGATATCATATGAGGGTTCTGCATACATGACAAGGTCATTGGACGATAGCTTGTCACAGGCTTATGTAATACGGTATATAATTGGGAGTTCAGTTTCAGGTTTATAGTGGTGTGACTTTGAAACTAGTGATCATATGATTGAGTTGTTCGGTAAAAGAATAATGATCATATGGATTTGCGGGAGCCTGATTATATATGTCCAATCAGTCCCTCTACTAGCTCCACATAATTCCTTAACATTTGGCAAATTGATTTGTGTATGCTGGTTTATTATGCATGGATGGTGATGACACAGGATTAGGATGGTAGACAAGATTCTCTCCGATTGGATTCAGATTTTGTTTTGGATAATAGAGTACATAATTATTCGAACTCCAAATAAAGTTGCCATGATTTTATTTGAGATTGGATTGGAGTTGTAGAAAATTATCCATGAGAACAAGAATTTGAAACACAACCGTTTTGTGGATTTTGAAATTTAAATTTTGAAATTTGAAATTTGAATTTTAAATATGAAATTTGAATTTGAAATTTGAATTTGAAATTCGAATTTGAAATTTGAATTTGAAATTTAAATTTGAAATTTGAAATTTGAAATTTGAATTTGAAATTTGAATTTCAAATTTGAAATTCAAATTTTGAATCACAGTCCAAGTGGGATTCGAATTTGTTGTGGAAATCCACAAGGTTTGAAATTCGAATTTGAGTTGGATTTGGAGAGGATAATCTTGTTAGAATCCTACTTGAATTTTGAATCTAAATCCTAACAAAAGGTGGACAAAATTTTGAGGATAATCCTCAATGGAATTTCGGTTTTTGTGGATAAGGTTCAAAGGGAAAAATTCAAGTTTCGATCCTAGTTGAATTTGGATTCTCTCCTCACTGAAAAGTGGCTAAAAATTTGGAGTGTATCTCCTAGGAAAATTCGGTTATTTTGGATAAGGTTGAGATAAGATTCAAGCTTGAAAATCCTAGTGGAATTTTGATTCTCCCTTATCCTAAAAGTGGCCGAATTTTATGAGGAGATTTTCTCCTAGGAATTTCAGATTTTTTGGTTGAAAAAGGGGAGATAAAATTCTAGTTAAAATCTTGTTTAGATTTGGATTGGATTTATCCATAATGGCCGAATTTTATTGTTGAGAATCTCCCATAGAAAATTCGGATTTTTATGGTTGTGGATAAAGGAGAATATCTTTTCCTAGTTCAATTCAAATTCAGAGAATCACCTCATGCAGGTCTATAAATAGAGGTCCTGCCACTCCAGTTCTCTCAGACCATAGACTCTTAGGTGAGCAGGCTTAATGTTGCACAGCTCATCGTGACAATAAGTTCTTTAGAGATCTGGGTGGTCGGAAGAAGACTAGCAGTGCTAGCATACCGATCGAGGTTCAGAGTACCCACACACTCAGCCATTCGGGAATTGGAGAATAGTAGAGAAGGCTAGTTGGTTGAAGCCTCCGGTCATTCTCCTCCTGCAAGATTGGCGTCCTTGAGGTATGAGTTTTAATTGTTGTTGGTTTATTGTATATGGCATCATGAGATATTTAACAATCTAAAAATTTTTATTGTTCCGCTGCGCCACTCTGATACGTTTTTACTGATTTATTTTCCTGCATCTGAGCTATATGATATGTTGTGCTTTCACTTATATGACACATGATTTGTATTCATGATGTGCTTTGAAGTTACGATACATTTATCAGTATGATATTCCTTTAACTTATGGCATATGTTTTTAAATGATAGTCTTGTGGATTCAGTGTTGTACTTGCTGAGGGTAAAGCTCACAGTGTATATTCATGCTATAGGTAAGTGACCTATGGCCTAGACTCTGATGGAAGGTGATGGCGGCAGAGGTGGATGTAAGGGTGAGGTTATGGATACCACCACCAGTATTAATTTCTGCTCAGTATTAAGCAGTCGTTTTATTTTGAGAACTGAAGTTATGTTAAGTAATAACCAGTTCAGTATTTCTTGAGTATGTATATATGTTTAAACTATAGTTGTATTAAGATTCATATGTGTTGTAAAGTATATTTAAATATGTATGGCTATAGTAAAGCATATATATTCAAAGCCAATAAAAAAATTCCCTAAACTTATGGTATTAAGATAAATAGTTTTAAGCAAGTTAAGTATGTTCAAGTTTAAGTTAAGCAAGTTTTAAGTGATAGTCCAGGCCGCTAGCGCTCCGGGTCGCCATAGTTGGTATTAGAAAGGTATCCTACTACCCGACCTCACATCACTGCATGCCTGCTTCATCTGTCCAAGTAAGTTAGTTTGAATTTTATGTTGATAGGATGTACGTTAACATTTAAGTTAAAATATGTGGCCATGGTTACTGTAAGGACCACCCCGTCCTTGTAACTCAGTAAATTATTCAATGAGAAGCTAAGGAATAATTTGATGCGTTTTTAGTCCAAATACATCGAACACGGTCAGGTACATGGTCGTGTAAGAAACCGTGTACTGATCGGATTGTTTTATGAGAGAGGCCGTGCGAGTTAACATGGCCGTGTAGTTTTATATGGTCAGGTACACGGCTGTGTAAGTGGCCGTGTACCACTCGGGTAAGTGAGCATGGTCCAAGACACGGTCGTGTTGAGAAAGCCTAGCTAGTACACACTCGTGCTCAAGCCACACACGCCCGTGTTAGAACCCTTGTAGAAGGCCGTTACTGAACAGAGAGCCAATTTGAAGACTCTCGTAATGCGTGAAACCTAATTACTATGAAATGAGTAATTAAGTTGATAAATGTAGCATAAATTCCAGTTGAATAGACTAAACAGGTGCAGTACTGTTTATTACTATTCATACAGTGAAAAGGGGTAACCGACAGAGAACCCGGTCTACCCTGTTATGTGTATAAGTGTATAAGATACACAGTGTCATGAAACTAGTCCGGATGACCATTTCCTAACACAAGACTGGTGAGCAGATCACTGAAATACTCGGACCAAACGTCTGAGCATAATAACGAGAATCTCCCTAGTAGGGTACAGTATCGAGAAAATGGTCTGGATGACCTCTTCTCACCCAGAGACTGACAAAATCGGAGTCAGAACACTCGGACTAGTCAGTTAGAACAGAGAATAGTGAATAGTGCAAGATGCAGTGTCAAGTTACTGGCCAAGACGGCCTTAGTTTGACTTAAAACTGATATATCTAGACTCAGGACGCCCAAATTAGTCAAACGGACACCTGACACGTTTTTCGAGGTGGGACCCCACAGATCCTGAAAACTGGTCTAGACGACCTCAGAAGGACATATGACTGATAAAATTGAAATCAGAACGTCCGAATTAGTCAAGAGAGACTGTGTCTGAAATTTCGCCTAGGAACGCCTCGGTTTACGTGCGAAAGGACAACACAGTGTAGACACTACCGCAGTATAGGAATGAATAGTGATTTGGTATAGAATGGGCTCTTAGATTGTATAAAACAATTAGAAATCATCAGTACAAAAATCAGATTCAGAAAATCCAATTTTTGGATGAAAATTAGAACAATGCCGAGAAAGGGCTGAAAAACGCAGTAGAAAACTAGACTGCACAGAACCGATTCGGTTGGACTTTTACTCCAACCAAACCATGCCCCCTTTGGTTAGGAAAACAGCTGCAAAACCAGCTGAAAGTGATCCCTTAAATCAAGGGATGTGTTGGAGTTTTTAGATTAAAAAAATGGGGTTTTAAGGACAAGAGGACCATGACCATTTAATGCAAATTTGCTCCCTTTCACCCTCCATCATGGCTCCGAAATTTCAAGGGTTGCAGCACAGATTTTTGTCCCCAAATTGAGCTAAATTATGGCTTAATTAAGAGGGCTTAGAGTTAAGCAAAGTTGCTTTGAGTTGCCTATAAAAAGGTGCAACCACCCTTAGGTTTCACTTTTTCCATTTGCTCACAAAAACACTCAAGAAAAATACAGCTTTCTCTCCCCTTTCTCTTCAGAAAATCCGACCCCTCTTCAGCCCCTAAACCACCCATATTTTCACATAACTTTCACACAAAAGCTTGGCCACACAAGTTGTTAAAGGTGCACTCTTCCAAGATAGTTTCGGTAAGACCCTAAAACCGAAATTTTTTCTATGGTGTAATTTTTCATCTTGGCTGGATATTAAGAGAAACTTTTTGTTTTCCTTGTGTTCTCATTCTACCACAAATGATCCCTCAACCCTCTTTGTTTTCTATGGAGCCTTGACAGCCACCCTTGGCCCGGTTGTGCTTGGATCAAAGCACTCTAAGGTATAAACCGAAAAACCCCCATCTTTTGTGGTTAGTTGTTTTTAAGTTTTTGATCAAAGGAGATTTATATGTATTTGGTTATGCACATGGGTTGTAATAATTTATTTGAGCCCTTAGCTTTCAGTTTTTAAAGTTTTTGTGGTTGTGGTTGTGTTTACTTTAGTTTACAAGTGGTTTGAGATATGTGCGTTCATGAGTGTGTAGAGGGTGGCTGGACACAAAATCTGTCCCCAGGATCAGCCACGGATTTTGGCCAGTTTGACCCACTTAGGTTCCGAATCTGGGATTTGGTAAAACATAAAGTTTTAAGGAAATTTTGATACGGTCATTTTTACGTCAAATAGCCATTGGCAAAAAATGAACCTACGATAGGCTTTTCGGCTAGTTTTGGTTCGGTGTCCAAAACTGGGAGTAACAAATCCGGACCAAATGAACAGTCTCAGATTTTTATTAAAATGACCCTTTTAGAGGCCGAACCAGAATTTGGTCAAAACACAAAAGTTTTAGATCTCGACGAAATCTTGAAACTGACTTGCATGGGTTTCAAAAATTCGGCCGTTTCGGGCCCCAAACAGACCTGTTTTCAAAAGTGCGTAAAACTGGAACTTTTATAAAAACTGGGCACAAAGGCCACGGGTTTGATGAATTTAGGAGCCGTTAGAGTTAGAATTAGGCTCCGAAATGAACACAAGAATTGTTCATTTTGTCGAGGACGAAAAGTTTCATGAACGCCGATTTCTCAAACAAAGTCATTTCGAACAAGTTTCAAATTATTTTCAAAAGTGGTCCAACACCACATTTTTTAGCACATTTACAATGTGTTCCCTTTAAATGACTTAGAAATGATTTCAACAAAAACACCCTCATCCTCCAACGGGGCGAGGTGAGACTCGTTTTCAAAAATGTGGGGACACCATACCCCTTTCAAACCATTTCAAACACTTTGCTTTCAAAAAAATGTGGGGACACCATACCCCTTTCAAAATGAAAAATCCTTTTGTAAGAATTTCTAGATTTGAACAAAGTTTTCAAAGGAATTTCACAAAGAACAAGGGACGTTTTTAGTAAGATATGGTAGAGGTAGCCTAGTCGGCTACGACACCATAATGCAAGGTAGCCCGATAGGCTACCACACCCAAACAAGCCTAGTAACCCGAACGGTTACTATACCAAGCCTACACATAGTAGCCTGATTGGCTACCTAGTTGCCAAAAACGTGAGGTAACCAGTCAGTTGACTGAACGATAAATCAGTCAAGACCGTGTTCAGAGCAACATTGTGAGGAATGTTGATTTAACTGTCAAGAAGACAGTTAATCAAACGTGACGGAAATTAGACACCAAATTCCCAGATAGGCCAATAGGGTACCGAGGGACCCTGGTACCACATGAAAGACGAGTATAGGCAAAAGTAGCCTAAGGACGTGGTAGTTAATTTATGGGGCCATAAGTTAATTAACCATATACGAATAAGTTAACTCTTGAGATAGAGAGTAAGTAGTGCCGACAGCAATCGGTATCAAGTAATTATCTACTTTAGTCACTAGCAGTATTGGTGACTTAGAGAAGGTATTAACGAGAGACGTTATTGATGACAGGTAGTAACCTGCAAATTTCTAAAGGTGCGAATACAAGTGCTTGCAATTAGGTAAGTATAACTCCGCCTGCAGCATGAATAAAATGATGTTAAAATGATGGTTTTACAGTATGTTAAGTATGCCTTACATGCACACGATGTTGCACAGCATACATAAGAGCATATAGTTTCACAATCGAGTAGATTGATGAAAGAACAAGTTAGAAGCCATAGATCCCTACCGTATAGGATTGGGGATAGCTTAGAGAAGCATATGGCTAGAACAGTTAAATAAGACGGAAATAAATAGGTGTGCCGTACCGGCTCCTTCAGTTGAAGGGGTTTCCAGTTAAAGAAAGTTAAGGCCAAAAGTTGAGCATCAGTTGATGGCTCTTCAGCATTAGTTGACCTCGGGCGTTACCGTTGGTCTGCGCACACACGGTACTGACACATGGGCCCTAAATAGACAAGAGAAAGAAAAGAGTGCTAAAGCATAACTGAACATAACCGGATCATGCATAGTTCACTATCCGCATTAGTTCGCTATGCTTTTAGCTACAGTAAGATACATGCTTTTACATGAAGTAATCGTATGCATATGGTATATAAAGTTTGTATGTTATGACATGATATGTGATGATATGGTATATGCTAAGTGTTATATGTGACTATCTTGCATGCTTATGCGTTTTAAGTATGTATTATGTTTAAACATGTTTTGCGGTTAACATGTTGTACTTACTGGGCTTAAAGCTCACGGAGTGTGTTCATGCTGTAGGTAAGCGTCCTATGGCATAAGCCACGATGGGCAATGACGGCGGCGGAGGCGGATGTGAGGCGAGGTTATGGACACCATACGAGTTTAACTTCCGCACAGTTTAAGTAAACAGTATTTTAAACAGTAACAGTACAGTACCAGTAGATGGTACTTTTAAATAGTAATCGTTAAATGGTATTTCTGAATAGTAATGCTTACACAATATTTTTGAGTAGTAATAGTTGAATAGTATTTTCGAATAGCAGCTGATTGATACTATTCAAAAATACTATTCCACAAAATGAACAGTATAAGTATGTTTGCAAGATTATTATTATGTTTCAAATTCTACTTTTAATAGTACATGTGCATGAATAGTAAATACGTTTGCTAAAAAAAAAAAAATTTTCTTCTAAAATTAGGGTAACCTATTAAAGATATTTTAAGTAAGCAATATTCAATTACAAGAAAGTATAAGTAAAAGTAAAGAAACAGTAGTTTTACAGTGATGGTCCGGGCCGCCTAGGGCGCGGGGCGTCACAGTTACACCAGTAGAACCTGTACTAGTAGAGCCCCACCAGAGGACGAGGGTTTTGATGGACAACATGGTTTGAATGCATATACAAACAACCCAAGCATCTCAAGAGGATGAGTTAATGGCACAACTTGTGGTGCCCTCAAATCTAACCACATGAAACCATCCTGATCCGACTCTATTGTCGACCAAGACAGCCCGTGCATCGAATCCGAATCGCCATTTAAAAACTCTTTTTCTTTCAACTCTTATTTTTCAGGGCCCAAAATTTCACCCATAATTTTTTTTCTCTTTAATACATACTTTCCTCAACTGAAAGCTAAGTATTAAAGCCATATGAAATATAAAACTAACTTTTAGTTATCTTTTTTAGTACAACATAATGTACAAACATACAATACACATATATATATTGTTTTTCAAAATACATTCTCTTCAATTCACTATTTTATCACTTAGTAAAAGACTGGTAGTAGGATCAAAATCCACAGTGGATTCCATATCCCATTGACACGTGCGTGTCCTACTACCAACCATGTAGTCTAATAGATAGATTTCTTACTTGCATCATGAACAAACTGATGAGCTAATACGCTCAGTAAGTTCGAACATACTTAGTAAGAATCACATAGATTCAAAAACATCAAAACACAATTTCCTATGAACATTAGTATTTATCTGTGAATAGTATTATTCACCGTAAATAGTAACTTTGACATTTGTTAATGGATAGTAACTATTACCCTAACTGATTACTATTCATATTACTCTAACCGATTACTATTCAGATTACCCTAGCCGAGTTCACTACACATAGTGTTAGTGTCGGTTATGCTCAATTATGTCTTTTGTCACATTATTGACTATTCTCTCTATTTGTATTTTGCTATTGAGCTCATTATGACAATACTGATAATTTATTTTACACGCTGACTGGGAGAGCCTAGGGAGTGACCCTAGAGCTTCTTCTTCTCCAACCCTCATCGCTCGTAGTGATTATTATATCCCTAAAGGACCTGTAAAACCTCCACCACAACGTTGGAAGGGGAGTATGCCTTAAATGGTTTTATTACCATTTTTTAATTATAATTCTGACCAAGCAAAATTAATCATCAGCTCAATGCCATTAACCTCCATCGCCCGTAAGCCTTAGATATTCTCTTTCTCTTATTATGTGGAATGTGTTATACTAATTGATCCCCCAATGTCCATAGGACTTAATACCTAATGTAAAACAAGTACATAATAAAATAATATAGTATTTCATGTTGTAGACATGAAAATGCTTAAACTTACTACCACTGCGATAATGTCCACTTCCGGAACTTCTCCATTATCTCTAGTTTGGGTGCTTACAGACATAGTATTGTCTGTTAATACCCATCATTAATTATCACTTTGGATATATCTTCATTTTACTTAACAATTCAACATATCTCAACTTTATTTGTGGTACACGGCCTGCAACACACCCGTGTCCTAGCCCATGTATCTCTCGGCTTCACTTTACACGGCCGTGTTTCAAAGTACATGCCCGTGTACTATTTAAACTCTAAATTTTTGGCTTTAAAATCTTTATTTTGGGTTCTAGAATTTTAGTTAAGGCATTCTAAATCCTTTATAGTCCTTTCTGAGCCTTTCAGAAAATTTTGGTCAAAATTACCATTTTACCCCTAACGGGTCTCGGGACCGTACTATTCCATTCTATCATTTTTTTCTCGAATTTTCTAAGTGTAAATATCATAAATAATATTCTCTAGGCTTCTGTATCATTTTATAGTTTTATTTGCTATAAAATCACAATATTCATTTCCCGACCCTCGATCACTATTTATCTGACACCTAGGGTCGTTTCTTGTTTTTTTAGTATTTCGGAGCCTCAAATGGGTATTACACCACTCTTGAAATGTTTTTCATCTCGTCCCCAAGCCTTAGTTCCCGAGGGGCCCGAGTTTCCTATCCCGATCTAATTTTTCTCCCTCGTTTCCTAAAATACCACTAACATGCATTTTTCCCCGTTTTAGGCATTTTAGTTTTTAAGGGTCGGTTTACTATTCTTCTTAGGTTGGTTTTCTGTTTTCAATCCTAACCCACCGAGGGTCTCGGTTTCCTTTCCGAGTTTAATATTTTTACCCCTCTTTTCCCGAAATGCCCTTATGCTGTTTTAGAAATTTCGGCAGCATTTCCGCTTATATTTTTAGTTTCCCCGACGTTAAGTATACCTCAGAACCATTGTACCGACCACGTACTATACCAGAGGCCTATTTTATACAAAGTTACCAAACTTTGTATAAAAACTTTACACATTAACCAACATTCAAAACTTAACACAAATAAACAATTTTTTTCCATTTCTAGCCTGGGTTTCTCATGATTAACAACACCAAATATTTTACATCACAACATTCAAATATCACATATCACTCTTAGCTTTTCCATTGCACATATCAACATTAAAAACCTAACAAATTTCATTCCAACCCTAGCATTTATCCACAGATTTTTGTGCTAAAACACCATAGAAAATTTTCTTTACTTTCCTAGGGTTTTACTAACTTTACTCATCATTGCTCAATACTAAAAATTTTCTATTTTCTAGTGTTTATTAGCCACGGTTTCTAGCATGAAATATGCACTAAAATTGTTAGTTTCATTATTCAAATTCATGCTTTAACAAACATAGTATCAAACTCACATGACCATTAAAGCAAATCACCAAATTTTAATCATTTTCTCCATACTTAATAGCCACGGATTTCATGGAAATCAAGCATCAAATTTTGCTTCTTTCGTAATCCTAATACACGCTTCAAACTCTAGAACACAAACCAATCATAAACATCAACAAACCCTAGCATTAAGCCACGGATGTTTATGCTAAAACACCGTAGAAAATTTTGTTTCATTTCCAAGTGTTTAACTAACATTACTCAACAGTGCTCAACACTAAAAATTTTCCATTTTCCAGTGTTTGTTAGCCACGGTTCCTAGCAAGAAATATGCACTAAAATTGCTAGTTTCATTATTCAAATTCATGCTTTAATTAACATAATATCAAACTCAAATGACCATTAGAGCAAATCGCCAAATTTTCATCATTTTTTCCATACTTAATATCCACGGATTTCATGGATATCAAGCTTTAAATTTTGCTTGTTTCTTAATCCTAATTCATGCTTCAAACTCTACAACACAAACCAATCATAAACATCAACAAACCCTAGCATTAAGCCATGGATTTTATGCTAAAACACCATAGAAAATTTTGTTTCCTTTCCTAGGGTTTTACTAACATTACTCATAATTGCTCAACACTAAAAATTTTTCATTTTCCAGTGTCTATTGGCCACGGTTTTAACCATCAAAATATGCACTAAAATTGCTAGTTTCATAATTCAAATTCATGCTTTAATAAACATAGTATCAAACTCACATGACCATTAAAGCAAATCACCAAATTTTCATCATTTTCTCCATACTTAATAGCCACGGATTTCATGGAAATCAAGCATCAAATTTTGCTTCTTTCTTAATCCTAATTCAAGCTTCGAACTCTAGAACACAAACCAATGATAAACATCAACGAACCCTACCATTAAGCCACGGATTTTTATGCTAAAACACCACAGAAAATTTTGTTTCCTTTCCTAGGGTTTTACTAACATTACTCATCATTGCACAACACTAAAAATTTTTCATTTTCTAGTGTCTATTAGCCACGGTTTTAAGCATGAAATATGCACTAAAATTGCTAGTTTCATTATTCAAATTCATGCTTTAACAAGCATACTATCAAACTCATATGAGCATTAAAGCAAACCACCAAATTTTCATCATTTTCTTCATACTTAATAGCCACAGACTTCATGGAAATCAAGCATCAAATCTCTTTGTTTCTTAATCCTAATTCATGCTTTGAATTCTAGAACACAAACCAAACATAAACATCAACGAACCCTAGCATTAAGCCACGGATTTTATGCTAAAACACCATAGAAAATTTTGTTTCCTTTCCTAGGGTTTTACTAACATTACTCATCATTGCTCAACACCAAAAATTTTCCATTTTCTAGTCTCTATTAGCCACGGTTTTAAGCATGAAATATGCACTAAAATTGCTAGTATCATTATTCAAATTCATGCTTTAATAAACATAGTATCGAACTCACATGACTATTAAAGCAAATCACCAAATTTTCATCATTTTCTTCATACTTAATAGCCACGGATTTCATGGAAATCAAGCATCAAATTTTGCTTCTTTTTTAATCCTAATTCATGCTTCGAACTCTAGAACACAAACCAATCATAAACATCAACGAACCCTAGCATTAAGCCACGAATTTTTAAAAATTTTGTTTCCTTTCCGAGGGTTTTACTAACATTACTCATCATTGCTCAACAGTAAAAATTTTTCATTTTCTAGTGTCTATTGGCCATGGTTTTAAGCATGAAATATGCACTAAAACTGCTAGTTTCATTATTCAAATTCATGCTTTAATAAACATAGTATCAAACTCACATGACCATTAAAGCAAATCACCAAATTTTCATCATTTTCTCCATACTTAATAGCCATGGATTTCATGGAAATCAAGCATCAAATTTTGTTTCTTTCTTAATCCTAATTCATGCTTCGAACTCCAGAACACAAACCAATCATAAACATCAACGAACCCTACCATTAAGCCACGGGTTTTTATGCTAAAACACCATAGAAAATTTTGTTTCCTTTCCTAGGGTTTTACTAACTTTACTCATCATTGCTCAATACTAAAAATTTTCTATTTTCTAGTGTTTATTAGCCACGGTTTCTAGCATGAAATATGGACTAAAATTGCTAGTTTCATTATTTAAATTCATGCTTTAACAAACATAGTATCAAACTCACATGACCATTAAAGCAAATCACCAAATTTTAATCATTTTCTCCATACTTAATAGCCACGGATTTCATGGAAATCAAGCATCAAATTTTGCTTCTTTCATAATCCAAATACATGCTTCAAACTCTAGAGCACAAACCAATCATAAACATCAACAAACCCTAGCATTAAGCCACGGATGTTTATGCTAAAACACCGTAGAAAATTTTGTTTCATTTCCAAGGGTTTAACTAACATTATTCAACAGTGCTCAACACTAAAAATTTTCCATTTTCCAGTGTTTGTTAGCCACGGTTCCTAGCAAGAAATATGCACTAAAATTGCTAGTTTCATTATTCAAATTCATGCTTTAATTAACATAATATCAAACTAAAATGACCATTAAAGCAAATCGCCAAATTTTCATCATTTTTTCCATACTTAATATCCACGGATTTCATGGATATCAAGCTTTAAATTTTGCTTGTTTCTTAATCCTAATTCATGCTTCAAACTCTACAACACAAACCAATCATAAACATCAACAAACCCTAGCATTAAACCACGGATTTTATGCTAAAACACCATAGAAAATTTTGTTTCCATTCCTAGGGTTTTACTAACATTACTCATCATTGCTCAACACTAAAAATTTTTCATTTTCTAGTGTCTATTGGCCAAGGTTTTAAGCATCAAAATATGCACTAAAATTGCTAGTATCATTATTCAAATTCATGCTTTAATAAGCATAGTATCGAACTCACATGACCATTAAAGCAAACCACCAAATTTTCATCATTTTCTTCATACTTAATAGCCACAGATTTCACGGAAATCAAGCATCAAATTTTCCTTGTTTCTTAATCCTAATTCATGCTTTGAATTCTAGAACACAAACCAATGATAAACATCAACGAACCTTACAATTAAGCCACGGATTTTTATGCTAAAACACCATAGAAAATTTTGTTTCCTTTCCTAGGGTTTTACTAACATTACTCATCATTGCTCAACACTAAAAATTTTTCATTTTCCAGTGTCTATTGGCCAAGGTTTTAAACATCAAAATATGCACCAAAATTGCTAGTTTCATTATTCAAATTCATCCTTTAATAAACATAGTATCAAACTCACATGACCATTAAAGTAAATCACCAAATTTTCATCATTTTCTCCATACTTAATAGCCACGGATTTCATGGCAATCAACCATCAAATTTTACTTCTTTCTTAATCCTAATTCATGCTTCGAACTCTAGAACTCAAACCAATGATAAACATCAACGAACCCTACCATTAAGCCACGGATTTTTATGCTAAAACACCATAGAAAATTTTGTTTCCTTTCCTAGGGTTTTACTAACATTACTCATCATTGCTCAACGCTAAAAATTTTTCATTTTCCAGTGTCTATTGGCCACGGTTTTAACCATCAAAATATGCACTAAAATTGCTAGTTTCATTATTCAAATTCATGCTTTAATAAACATAGTATCAAACTCACGTGACCATTAAAGCAAATCACCAAATTTTCATCATTTTCTCCATACTTAATAGCCACGGATTTCATGGAAATCAAGCATCAAATTTTGCTTCTTTCTTAATCCTAATTCATGCTTCGAACTCTAGAACACAAACCAATGATAAACATCAACGAACCCTACCATTAAGCCACGGATTTTTATGCTAAAACACCATAGAAAATTTTGTTTCCTTTCCTAGGGTTTAACAAACATTACTCATCATTGCTCAGCACTAAAAATTCTCCATTTTCTAATGTTTATTATCCATGGTTTCTAGCATGAAATATTCACTAAAATTGCTAGTTTCATTATTCAAATTCATGCTTTAATAAACATAGTATCAAACTCACTTGACCATTAAAGCAAATCACTAAATTTTCATCATTTTCTCCATACTTAATATCCCCGGATTTCATGGAATCAAGCATCAAATTTTGCTTCTTTCTTAATCCTAATTCATGATTCGAACTCTAGAACACAAACTAATCACAAACATCAACAAACCCTAGCATTAAGCCACGGATTTTTATGCTAAAACACTGTAGAAATTTTTGTTTCCTTTCCTAGTGTTTTAATAACATTACTCATCATTGCTCCACACTAAAAAGGTTCCATTTTCTAGTGTTTATTAGCCACAGTTTCTAGCATGACATATGCACTAAAATTGCTAGTTTCATTATTCAAATTAATTCTTTAATAAACATAGTATCAAACTCACATGACCATTAAAGCAAGTCACCAAATTTTCATCATTTTCTCCATACTTAATAGCAATAGATTTCATGGAAATCAAGCATCAAATTTTGCTTGTTTCTTAATCCTAATTCATGCTTTGAATTCTAGAACACAAACCAATCAAAAATATCAACAAACCCTAGCATTGAGCCTTAGATTTTTATGCTAAAACACCATAGAAAATTTTGTTTCCTTTCCTCGGGTTTTACTAACATTACTCATCATTGCTCAACACTAAAAAGTTTCCATTTTCTAGTGTTTATTAGCCACGGTTTCTAGCATTAAATATGCACTAAAATTGCTAGTTTCATTATTCAAATTCAAGCTTTAATAAACATAGTATCAAACTCACATGACCATTAAAGCAAATCACCAAATTTTCATCATTTTCTCCATACTTAATATCCACGGATTTAATGGAAATCAAGCATCAAATTTTGCTTGTTTCTTAATCCTAATTCATGGTCCGAACTCTAGAACACAATCCAACCACAAACATCAACAAACCCTAGCATTAAGCCATGGATTTTTATGCTAAAACACTGTAGAAATTTTTGTTTCCTTTCCTAGTGTTTTACTAACATTACTCATCATTGCTCAACACTAAAAAGTTTCCATTTTCTAGTGTTTATTAGCCACAGTTTCTAGCATGACATATGCACTAAAATTGCTAGTTTCATTATTCAAATTCATTCTTTAATAAACATAGTATCAAACTCACATGACCATTAAAGCAAGTCACCAAATTTTCATCATTTTCTCCATACTTAATAGCAACAGATTTCATGGAAATCAAGCATCAAATTTTGATTGTTTCTTAATCCTAATTCATGCTTTGAATTCTCGAACACAAACCAATCATAAACATCAACAAACCCTAGCATTGAGCCTTAGATTTTTATGCTAAAACACCATAGAAAATTTTGTTTCCTTTCCTCGGGTTTTACTAACATTACTCATCATTTCTCAACACTAAAAAGTTTCCATTTTCTAGTGTTTATTAGCCACGGTTTCTAGCATTAAATATGCACTAAAATTGCTAGTTTCATTATTCAAATTCATGCTTTAACAAACATAGTATCAAACTCACATGACCATTATTGCAAATCACCAAGTTTTCATCATTTTCTTCGTACTTAATAGCCACGGATTTCATGGAAATCAAGCATCAAATTTTGCTTGTTTCTTTGTCCTAATTCGTGCTTTGAATTCTAGAACACAAACCAATCATAAACATCTACAAAACATCAACAAACCGTAGCATTAAGCCACGGATTTTAATGCTAGAACACCATAGAAAATTTTGTTTCCTTTCCTAGGGTATTACTAACATTACTCACTATTGCTCAACACAAAAAATTTTCCATTTTCTAGTGTTTATTGGCCACAGTTTCTAGCAAAAATATGCACCAAAATTGCTAGTTTCATTATTCAAATTCATGCTTTAATAAACATAGTATCAAACTCACATGACCATTAAAGCAAATTACCAAATTTTCATCATTTTCTCTATACTTCATAGCCACGGATTTCATGGAAATCAAGCATCAAATTTTGCTTGTTTCTTTATACTAATTTATGCTTCAAACTCTAGAACACAAACCAATCATAAACATCAACAAACTCTAGCATTAAGCCACGGATTTTTGTTCTAAAACACCATAGAAAATTTTGTTTCCTTTCCTAGTGTTTTACTGACATTACTCATCATTGCTCAACACTAAAAAGTTTCCATTTTCTAGTGTTTATTAGCCACAGTTTCTAGCATGACTTATGCACTAAAGTTGCTAGTTTCATTTTTCAAATTCATGCTTTAATAGACATAGTATCAAACTCACATGACCATTAAAGCAAATCACCAAATTTTTATCATTTTCTCCATACTTAAAAGCCACAGTTTCATGGAAATCAAGCATCAAATTTTGCTTGTTTCTCAATCTTAATTCATGCTTCGAACTCTAGAACACAAACCAATCATAAACATCAACAAACCCTAGCATTGAGCCACAGATTTTTGTGCTGAAACACCATAAAAAATTTTGTTTCCTTTCCTAGGGTTTTACTAACATTACTCATCATTGCTCAACACTAAAAGTTTCCATTTTCTAGTGTTTATTAGCCACAGTTTCTAGTATGACATATGCACTAAAATTGCTAGTTTCATTATTCAAATTCATGCTTTAATAAACATAGTATCAAACTCACATGACCATTAAAGAAAATCACCAAATTTTTATCATTTTCTCCATACTTAATAGTCATAGATTTCATGGAAATCAAGCATCAAATTTTGCTTGTTTCTTAATCCTAATTCATGCTTCGAACTCTAGAACACAAACCAATCATAAACATCAACAAACCCTAGCATTGAGCCACAGATTTTTATGCTAAAACACCGTAGAAAATTTTGTTTCCTATCCTAGGGTTTTACTAACATTACTCATCATTGCTCAACACTAAAAAGTTTCCATTTTCTAGTGTTTGTTAGCCACAGTTTTTAGCATGAAATATGCACTAAAATTGCTAGTTTCATTATTCAAATTCAAGCTTTAATAAACATAGTATCAAACTCACATGACCATTAAAGCAAATCACCAAATTTTCATCATTTTCTCCATACTTAATATCCATGGATTTAATGGAAATCAAGCATCAAATTTTGCTTGTTTCTTAATTCTTATTCGTGCTTCGAATTCTAGAACACAAACCCCTCATAAACATCAACAAACCCTAGCATTAAGCCACAGATTTTTATGCGAAAACACCTTTGAAAATTTTGTTTCTTTTCCTAAGGTTTTACTAACATTACTCATCATTGCTCAACACAAAAAATTTTCCATTTTCTAGTGTTTATTAGCCATGGTTTCTGTGGCGCCCCCGACCTCTGTCCACCGAAACTATTACAACCAAGCTCCTTAGCCGACTGAAATAGCTCGTGAACTTCGTCGGGTCGCGTAAATTTTTTTCTTTCCTTTAAACCCTTTGTGAAATTTGGAATCATTTTTTTTAATACTTTTTCTTGTTTGTAAACATAACGTAATTAAACTGAACTATGTTTGTCACTTTTAAAAGTTCAAACATAGTTTATACACAATACATAATTCAAATCTTTTTGCAATACATGTCTTTTCTTTATTCAAATCTCCTCTTTCAACGCTCAGCGGAAAACTTGTAGCAGGACCATATCCACAGTGGATTCCCTATCCCTTTGACACGCTCACATCCTGCCGCCATCCAGAAATCTACCGAATAGGTTTCTCACCTGCAACATGAACAAACTGATGAGTTAACAAGCTCAGTAAGTTCAAACATACATAGTAAGAATCATATTGATTCAAAAATACTAAAACTCAATTTTTTATGAATAGTACTATTTATCACGAATAGTAATTTTGACCTTTGATCGATGAATAGTAACAGTTACCCTAACTGGTTACTATTCATTTTACCCTAACGGGTAACTATTCACATACGCTAACTGAATTTACATTATTCTAGCGTAAGCTTCGGTTATGCTCAATTATGATTTTTATCATTTTATTGATTGTTTATTCTCTATTGGATTTCTAGTTTAGAGCTCTGTTTATGGCAGTACCGATGATTATTAGCGCGCTGACTGGGAGGGTCTAAGGAGCGACCTTAGAACATCGGCCTCCACAGCCTTGATATCCTTGTAGGATCTGAGAAAAACCTCCACCACTATGTTGGAGGGGCGGTACGCCTTAGTGGTTTCATTACCATCTTTCTTATAGTTCTCCACCGGCGACATTCATATGTATCGTCCCACGGTGGAACCCTTATTGCCCGAAGGTCTTTACATTTATTTCTTTATATGTGTTTTTAATTAACCACACTATAGTGCCCTAACACTTCTCCATAGTGTATTATTTATACACTTTTTAATTTCTCATTTCATTAGGTGAGTTAGTTTAACTACACCCCTATTACCTATAGGACTTTACAAGTTTGTACGAAAAGTACTTAAATCAATCAAATAGTAATTCATGCTGCAGACATGTAAATATCTGAGCTTACCAAACATTTATCATAGCATCGCGCTATGAAACATTCATATAGCACATAAACCTAGACATAACAGATCAATTCATTCATATAATGAACAACATCAGAATGTTCATGAGCAGACAAATGAATGCTGGAACTTACACATATCACACTTAGAGATAATAGTCTATTCATGTTGCAGTCAATTAAATGTTCAAACTTACAGATACTTTCGCTAGCATTTCCTTCCCCGGCTCCGTAGACATTCCTTTGTCGCATCTGGAACGGGTTCCTATAACCGGAATAACCACGGTTATTCTAAATCTTCATTTCATATTCAAAATTTAGTAAAACGTAAAAATTCTATGTTTTATTTCCCGTAAATGGTCTTAGGAATCTAAAATCCTATTTTCCATTTTTACACTAACTCTTGGCAAAATTACCATTTTGCCCCTGATTTGATCTCTCATCATAAACCTATTTTTTGTTGGTTTAAGACCCAATTTAACTTTTATAATTTCATTTTAACTATCCTTAGGCATTCATGGTCCTTTCCGAGCCTTTCAGAAATTTTTGGTCAAATGACCATTTTGCCCCTAACGGGTCTTGGGACCGTCATATGCTCACTGTGACTTTTAACAGGATTTTCTAAGCCCAAATATCATAAAATAATATTTCTTAAGCTTTTACACACTTTTGCAGCATCCATTGCTGTTCCATAGACGACTATTGGTCATCCGACTCTCGGGTGATACTATTCTGACACATAGGGTCGTTTCTTGTTTTTCTCATGTTTCGGAGCCTTACATAGGTATTTCACTACTCCTGAAACGTTTGTTATGCTAATCACAAGCCTTAGACATCGCGTGGGCTCGGGTTTTCATCCCGACCTCAAATTTACCTTTCATTTCCTAAAATACCCTTGCCATTGGTTTTCCCGTTCTCTTACATTTTCACAATCTCGGAGGGATGGTTTACTATTCCTCAAAGGTTCATTTTCCCATTTTCTGAGCCTAACCCATCGAAGGGTCTCAGTTTCCATTACCAAACACAATTTGCCTCTCATTTTTCACCAAAATTCCCATAGTGCCGTTTTCAAAATTTCGGCAGCATTTCTGCTAAATTTCTAAGTTTCCGGCGTTTAGGAAACGCCTCAAAACCATCTAACCTATTTTATTCTACCACGTACTATACCAAAGACCTAATTTTTACGTAAAACTCAACTTTTTATGTAAAAATATTCACATTTCCCATACATTTTCTTTTTCTGACATTTCATTCATTTTACTCTTTTTTTTTTCTTTTCTTTTTACAATTTGAATACAAATTACATACAAATCATTCCAATATGTACATAAGGAATCAAGGGAAACGAAATCGCTACCGAAATCGTCCCGTCGGTGATCGGACGAACCTTTCGGTCTCGATCGCGCAAACTTTTTATCACTGTTCTTCACGTTCGGAATCCCTGTTGTCAATTCTGATGCCGCGGATGTGTCCAGAATGTCGAAAATAGGCCAACGGGCCATTCTTCATTTTTCCGCCCCCGGTCGTCGTTGACCAGCGTTGACCGCATTGACCGGCGTTGACCGGCGGTGAACGGCAGTGGTGCGAACAACGGAGGTGTCCACCTTGAAGATCTCGACGAGAGGAGTCCATTGGCGGTGTCAATTTCACCATTGGAGGCTCCGATCGTCGACAATCGGCCTAGAAAACACGACCCACGGCGGCGGCATTGAATCTCCATCGTGCCGGGGTTGTTGCCCGAAATTGTTTGAGGGCTTTTGCTCCCCATTCTTCTCTGAGCATTTTGAGACCAACCACGTCACTCAACTCCGCCGGAATCGACGGATTCCACGGTGGATTCACGGCGGCTACGGCGCGATGTTCGGCGATGCAATCCGATGACTGTTGAGGTGAAATGAGCTATGGATTTTGTTCTCCTCTTCACCACGAAACTTTTGGGACTGGAATCGTGTCGATCGGAGGTCGGACGGCGGAGATACGGCCGTTTGAAATTTTCGGCCACCGACGGCTTCGGGCGGCGCGTGCGGCGTTCTCCGGTGTCGGTTCCGTCGATTCAGCACACCGTTGGACTCAGCTCATCGAGAGCTTTCCAACGAGACCGACGGTGTCGAAAACAGACACCGTTTCCGGTGGTCGGTTACTGTTCACCGACGGTATAAGGTGTGGGGGAGAAAATCTAGAAAATGAAAATTATGGGGCCTTTTTTGCAATTTCGCTCTTTTATACCCTTATTGTCCAAATTTTCAACATGAGCTATCCTGACTAATTTGGGCGTGCTGAACCCAAATATATCAGTTTTGTTTTCATCCGAGATCGTTTCGACCCGTTTCCGGTACTGCAAATTTCCCGTCAAAAATTACCTTTGTACTCAATTAACTAATTTGAGCATTCTGATAGGCTATACTGACTAATTTGGACGTCTTGAATCCAAATATATCAGTTTCGCCGTCATCCGAGGTCATCTGCCAGTTTCCGATATTGTACATTTCCCGGTCAAAATTTCCGTTTTGTGCTTAATTGACTAATTAGAGCATTCTGATTACAAATATATCAGTTTTATATCAAGAAAATGTCATCTTGACCAATTTCTTGATACTGCGTATCTCCGGGTCAAATATTACTTTTCATGCTCAATTGACTAATTTGAGCATGCTGAATCTAAATATATCAATTTTAGGTCAAGAAGAGGTCATCTAGACCAACTTCTCAATACTATGTGCAACACACACACACGCACTCACGTCTAAAATCACTAATATCAGTATTTTATCTTTTTGTGCACTCAGCTTACCCTGAGTCATGTACTAGGGTTTACAGTTCACTGTTTTTCCCTAGCTCAATTCGGCATGCTTTAACATCACCGAAGTTTTTAATCTGTAATATCGTTAGAATATTTTATCTCATTCTACACAATATTAATCATTCATTTCACATTTTAAACATGAAATTCATCATGTACATGCAATTTACTATATTCCGAGAACAGCAAAATTTCCCGGTTATTACATGGTTTCTAGCAAAAATATGCACCAAAATTGCTAGTTTCATTATTCAAATTCATGCTTTAATAAACATAGTATCAAACTCACATGACCATTAAAGCAAATCACCAAATTTTCATCATTTTCTCCATACTTAATAGCCACAGATTTCATGGAAATCAAGCATCAAATTTCGCTTGTTTCTTAATCCTAATTCGTGCGTCGAATTCTATAACACAAACCAATCATAAACATCAACAAACCCGAGCATTGAGCCACAGATTTTTATGCTAAAACACCATAGAAAATTTTGTTTCCTTTCCTAGAGTTTTACTAACATTACTCGTCATTACTCAACACTAAAAGTTTCTATTTTCTAGTGTTTGATAGCCACAGTTTCTAGCATGAAATATGCACTAAAATTACTAGTTTTATTATTCAAATTCATGCTTTAATAAACATAGTATCAAACTTACATGACCATTAAAGGAAATCACCAAATTTTCATCATTTTCTGCATACTTAACAGCCACGGATTTCATGGCAATTAGGCATCAAATTTTGATTATTTCTTTATCCTAATTCATGCTTCAAACTCTAGAACACAAACCAATCATAAACATCAACAAACCCTTGCATTAAGGCACGGATTTTTGTTCTAAAACACCATAGAAAATTTTGTTTCCTTTCCTAGGATTTTACTAACATTACTCATCATTGCTCAACACTAAAAAGTTTCCATTTTCTAGTGTTTATTAGCCACAGTTTCTAGCATGACATATGCACTAAAATTGCTAGTTTCATTATTCAAACTCACGCTTTAATAAACATAGTTTCAAACTCACATGACCATTAAAGCAAATCATCAAATTTTTATCATTTTCTACATACTTAATACCCACAGATTTCATCGAAATCAAGCATCAAATTTTGCTTGTTACTTAATCCTAATTCATGCTTTGAACTCTAGAACACAAACCAATCATAAACATCAACAAACCCTAGCATTGAGCCACAGATTTTGAGGCTAAAACACCAAAGAAAATTTTGTTTCCTTTCCTAGGGTTTTACTAACATTACTCATCATTGCTCCACACTAAAAAGTTTCCATTTTCTAGTGTTTGTTGGCAACAGTTTCCAGCATGAAATATGCACTAAAATTGCTAGTTTCATTATTCAAATTCAAGCTTTAATAAACATAGTATCAAACTCACATGACCATTAAAGCAAATCACCAAATTTTTATCATTTTCTCCATACTTAATAGCCACAGATTTCATGTAAAACAAGTATCAAATTTTGCTTGTTTCTTAATCCTAATTCAGGCTTCGAACTCTAGAACACAAACCAATCATAAACATCAACAAACCCTAGCATTGAGCCACGGATTTTTATGCTAAAACACCATAGAAAATTTTGTTTCCTTTCCTAGGGTTTTACTAACATTACTCATCACTGCTCAACACTAAAAAGTTTCCATTTTCTAGTGTTTATTAGCCACAGTTTCTAGCATTACATATGCACTAAAATTGCTAGTTTCATTATTCAAATTCAAGCTTTAATAAACATAGTATCAAACTCACATGACCATTAAAGCAAATCACCAAATTTTTATCATTTTCTCCATACTTAATAGCCACAGATTTCATGGAAATCAAGTATCAAATTTTGCTTGTTTCTTAATCCTAATTCATGCTTCGAACTCTAGAACACCATAGAAAATTTTGTTTCCTTTCCTAAGGTTTTACTAACATTACTCATCATTGCTCTACACAAAAAATTTTCCATTTTCAAGTGTTTATTAGCCACGGTTTCTAGCAAAAATATGCACCAAAATTGCTTGTTTCATTATTGAAATTCATGCTTTAATAAACATAGTATAAAACTCACATGACCATTAAAGCAAATCACCAAATTTTCATCATTTTCTCCATACTTAATAGCCACGGATTTCATGGAAATCAACCATCAAATTTTGCTTGTTTCTTAATCCTAATTCGTGCTTCGAATTCTAGAACACAAACCAATCATAAACATCAACCAACCCTAGCATTGAGCCACAGAATTTTATGCTAAAACACCATAGAAAATTTTGTTTCCTTTCCTAGGGTTTTACTAACATTACTCATCATTGCTCAACACTAAAAGTTTCCACTTTCTAGTGTTTGTTAGCCACAGTTTCTAGCATAAAATATGCACAAAAATTGCTAGTTCTATTATTCAAATTCAAGCTTTAATAAACATAGTATCAAACTCACATGACCATTAAAGTAAATCGCCAAATTATCATCATTTTCTCCATACTTAACAGCCACGGATTTCATGGCAATTAGGCATCAAATTTTGCTTGTTTCTTTATCCTAATTCATGCTTCAAACTCTAGAACACAAACCAATCATAAACATCAACAAACCCTTGCATTAAGCCACGGATTTTTGTTCTAAAACACCATAGAAAATTTTGTTTCCTTTCCTAGGGTTTTACTAACATTACTCATCATTGCTCAACAGTGAAAAGTTTCCATTTTCTAGTGTTTATTAGCCATAGTTTTCTAGCATGACATATGCACTAAAATTGCTAGTTTCATTATTCAAATTCATGCTTTAATAAACATAGTATCAAGCTCACATGACAATAAAAGCAAATCAACAAATTTTTATCATTTTCTCCATACTTAATAGCCACAGATTTCATAGAAATCAAGCATCAACTTTTGCTTGTTTCTTAATCCTAATTCATGCTTCGAACTCTAGAACACAAACCAATCATAAACATCAACAAACCCTAGCATTGAGCCACAGATTTTTATGCTAAAACACCATAGAAAATTTTGTTGCCTTTCCTAGGGTTTTACTAACATTACTCGTCAGTGCTCCACACTAAAAAGTTTCCATTTTCTAGTGTTTGTTAGCCACAGTTTCTAGCATGAAATATGCACTAAAATTGCTAGCTTCATTATTCAAATTCAAGCTTTAATAAACATAGTATCAAACTCACATGGCCATTAAAACAAATCACCAAATTTTTATCATTTTCTCCATACTTAATAGCCACAGATTTCATGGAAATCAAGCATCAAATTTTGCTTGTTTCTAAATCCTAATTCATGATTCAAACTCTAGAATACAAACCAATCATAAACATCAACAAACCCTAGCATTAAGCTACGGATTTTTATGCTAGAACACCATAGAAAATTTTGTTTCCTTTCCTAAGATTTTACTAACATTACTCATCATTGCTCTACATAAAAAATTTTCCATTTTCTATTGTTTATTAGCCACGGTTTCTAGCAAAAATATGCACCAAAATTGCTAGTTTCAATATTGAAATTCATGCTTTAATAAACATAGTATCAAACTCACATGACCATTAAAGCAAATCACCAAATTTTCATCATTTTCTCCATACTTAATAGCCACGGATTTCATGGAAATCAACCATCAAATTTTGCATGTTTCTTAATCCTAATTCATGCTTCGAACTCTAGAACACAAACCAATCATAAATATCAACAAACCCTAGCATTGAGCCACAGATTTTTATGCTAAAACACCATAGAAAATTTTGTTTCCTTTCCTACTAACATTACTCATCATTGCTCAACACTAAAAGTTTCCACTTTCTAGTGTTTGTTAGCCACAGTTTCTAGCATGAAATATGCACTAAAATTGCTAGTTTTATTATTCAAATTCATGCTTTAATAAACATAGTATCAAACTCACATGATTATTAAAGGAAATCGCCAAATTTTCATCATTTTCTCCATACTTAACAGCCACGGATTTCATGGCAATCAGGCATCAAAATTTGCTTGTTTCTTTATCCTAATTCACGCTCCAAACTCTAGAACACAAACCAATCATAAACATCAACAAACCCTTGCAATAAGCCACAGATTTTTGTTCTAAAACACCATAGAAAATTTTGTTTCCTTTCCTTGGGTTTTACTAACATTACTCATCATTGCTCAACACTAAAAAGTTTCCATTTTCTAGTGTTTATTAGCCACAGTTTCTTGTTAGGAAATGCCCTAAGTATTAGAGACATTTTGATGTATTCATTTTGAACTGGATAATAAAATTATACTTAGAGGTTATTCATTACATTGCTATCTGTCCTCGTCTTATTTACATGTTAAAGTAAATGTAAACAAATATGGCTCACTGACTGCTTGTGTTAAAACTGTTAGAACGTTGCATGCAATGGACTTTTGTATGCAAGAAGACAATGTTTTAAAGTTAGCAGTCTAAACTATGGTCTGTAGTCTATGGGGTTAGATCGAGCATCTAACTCATGTTAAGACTATTATGTTGTCTAAAGCCTTGGAGGGGACGGTCTGTCTTGACTGTCTGGAGCTGGACTCCCAAGTAGAGACATGGATATGTTGCTTGGAGGTGACATATTAGACCGGGACTAAAGCGTGATTGATCTACGTAGTCCGCTATGAGTGGATCAATCTGCTTTTGACGTTCATTGTGCAATAACCTTAATCCTGAGTAAATGAACTACTTCATGTATATGACTTGTGCACTTTGATGTTCCAATGGCTAAAGCGTCTCAGAGGGTAGTAAGCTTATAGACCGGTTCGTTGGGTGCATGACTTGTATACGATGAAGGGTTTGTTTGCAGATATCGGAATCATAGCTCTGAGGAGTTAAAGGTATCCTCTTAAAGGCATTATACTGAATGTGAAAATGGACAAGGCCTTGGGTCGTCTGCTGGGCGGATGACTTCTTATTCACATATGGTGAATAATCATTTTCTTGATTCGGTAGTATAATGGAACTTTAAGATAGCCTGATCAGTAGGATTAAACGGACTTTGACCTAAGGCTGATCATGGATATCATATGAGGGTTTTTGCATATATGACAAGGTCATTGGATGGTAGCTCGTCACAGGCTTACGTAATACGGTATATAATTGGGAGTTCAGTTTCAGGTTTATAGTGGTGTGACTCTGAAATTAGTGATCATATGATTGAGTTGTTCGGTACAGAATGATGATCATATGGAATCACGGGAGCCCGATTATATATGTCCAATCAGTCCCTCTACTAGCTCCACATAATTCCTTAACGTTTGGCAAATTGATTTGTGTATGCTATTGGCTAGTTTATTATGCATGGATGGTGATGACACAGGATTAGGATGGTAGACAAGATTCTCTCCGGTTGGATTTAGATTTTGTTTTGGATAATAGAGTACACAATTATTCGAACTCCAAATAAAGTTGCCATGATTTTATTTGAGATTGGATTGGAGTTGTAGAAAATTATCCATGAGAACGAGAATTTGAAAAACAACCGTTTTGTGGAATTTGAAATTTGAATTTTGAAATTTGAAATTTGAATTTTGAAATTTGAAATTTGAATTTTGAATTTGAAATTTGAATTTGAAATTTGAATTTGAAATTCGAATTTGAAATTTGAATTTGAAATTTAAATTTGAAATTTGAAATTTGAAATTTGAAATTTGAATTTGAAATTTGAATTTGAAATTTGAAATTCAAATTTTGAATCACAGTCCAAGTAGGATTCGAATTTGTTGTGGAAAATCCACAAGGTTTGAAATTCGAATTTGAGTTGGATTTGGAGAGGATAATCTTGTTAGAATCCTACTTGAATTTTGAATCCAAATCCCAACAAATAAGGGACGAAATTTTTGAGGATAATGCTCATGAAAATTTCGGATTTTGTGGATTAGATTCAAGGGTAAATTCAAGCTTGAATCCTAGTTGAATTTGGATTCTCTTCTTCCCTAAAAGTGGCCGAAATTTTGGAGCCTAAATCCAAGGAGAATTCGGTTATTTTTTTGGATAAGGTTGAGATGAGATTTAGCTTGAAAATCCTAGTGGAATTTTGATTCTCCCTTATCCATAATGGCCGAAATCTTTTGGAGGATTTTCTCCTTGTGAATTTCGGATTTTTTGGTTAAAAAAAGGGAGATAAGATTCTAGTTAAAATCTTGTTGAGATTTGGATTGGATCTATCCTAAGAAAACCGAATTTTTAGTGGAGATTATCCCTTGGAAAAATTCGGATTTTATGGGTTTGGATAAGGGAAAATATCTTTTCCTAATCCAATTCAAATTCAGAGATTCACCTCATGCAGGTCTATAAATAGAGGTCCTGCCACTCTAGTTCTCTTAGACCACAGACTCTCAGGTGAGCAGGCTTATTGTTGCACAGCTCATCGTGACAATAAAGTTCTTTAGAGATCTGGGTGGTTGGAAGAAGACTAGCAGTGCTAGCATACCGATCGAGGTTCAGAGTGCCCACACACTCAGCCATTCGGGAATTGGAGAATAGTAGAGAAGGCTAGTTGGTTGAAGCCTCCGGTCACTCTCCTCCTGTTCATTGGCGTCCTTGAGGTATGAGTTTTAATTGTTGTTGATTTATTGTATATGGCATCATGAGATATTTAACGATCTAAAAATTTTTATTGTTCCGCTGCGCCACTCTGATACGTTTTTACCGGTTTATTTTCCTACAATTCTAGCATGACATATGCACTAAAATTACTAGTTTCATTATTAAAATTCATGCTTTAATAAACATAGTATCAAACTAACATGACCATTAAATCAAATCACCAAAATTTTATCCTTTTCTCCATACTTAATAGCCACAGATTTCATGGAAATCAAGCATCAAATTTTGCTTGTTTCTTAATCCTAATTCATGATTCGAACTCTAGAACTCAAACCAATCATAAACATCAACAAACCCTAGCATTGAGCCACACATTTTTATACTAAAACACCATAGAAAATTTTGTTTCCTTTCCTAAGATTTTACTAACATTACTCATCATTGCTCTACATAAAAAATTTTCCATTTTCTAGTGTTTATTAGCCACGGTTTCTAGCAAAAATATGCACCAAAATTGCTAGTTTCATTATTGAAATTCATGCTTTAATAAACATAGTATCAAGCTCACATGACCATTAAAGCAAATCACCAAATTTTCATCATTTTGTCCATACTTAAAAGCCACGGATTTCATGGAAATCAAGCATCAAATTTTGCTTGTTTCTTAATCCTAATTTGTGCTTCGAATTCTAGAACACAAACCAATCATAAACATCAATAAACCCCAGCATTAAGCCACAGATTTTTATGCAAAAACACCATAGAAAATTTTGTTTCCTTTCCTAGGGTTTTACCAACATTACTCATCATTTCTCAACACTAAAAGTTTCCATTTTCTAGTGTTTGTTAGCCACAGTTTCTGGCATGAAATATGCACTAAAATTGCTAGTTTCATTATTCAAATTCAAGCTTTAATAAACATAGTATCAAACTCACATGACCATTAAAGCAAATCGCTAAATTTTCATCATTTTCTCCATCCTTAACAGCCACGGATTTCATAGCAATCAGGCATCAAATTTTGCTTGTTTCTTTATCCTAATTCATGCTTCAAACTCTAGAACACAAACCAATCATAAAAATCAACAAACCCTTGCATTAAGCCACGGATTTTTATGCTAGAACACCATAGAAAATTTTGTTTCCTTTCCTAAGATTTTACTAACATTACTCATCATTGCTCTACATAAAAAATTTTCCATTTTCTAGTGTTTATTAGCCACGGTTTCTAGCAAAAATATGCACCAAAATTGCTAGTTTCAATATTGAAATTCATGCTTTAATAAACATAGTATCAAACTCACATGACCATTAAAGCAAATCACCAAATTTTCATCATTTTCTCCATACTTAATAGCCACGGATTTCATGGAAATCAGGCATCAAATTTTGCATGTTTCTTAATCCTAATTCATGCTTCGAACTCTAGAACACAAACCAATCATAAATATCAACAAACCCTAGCATTGAGCCACAGATTTTTATGCTAAAACACCATAGAAAATTTTGTTTCCTTTCCTACTAACATTACTCATCATTGCTCAACACTAAAAGTTTCCACTTTCTAGTGTTTGTTAGCCACAGTTTCTAGCATGAAATATGCACTAAAATTGCTAGTTTTATTATTCAAATTCATGCTTTAATAAACATAGTATCAAACTCACATGATTATTAAAGGAAATCGCCAAATTTTCATCATTTTCTCCATACTTAACAGCCACGGATTTCATGGCAATCAGGCATCAAAATTTGCTTGTTTCTTTATCCTAATTCATGCTCCAAACTCTAGAACACAAACCAATCATAAACATCAACAAACCCTTGCAATAAGCCACAGATTTTTGTTCTAAAACACCATAGAAAATTTTGTTTCCTTTCCTTGGGTTTTACTAACATTACTCATCATTGCTCAACACTAAAAAGTTTCCATTTTCTAGTGTTTATTAGCCACAGTTTCTAGCATGACATATGCACTAAAATTACTAGTTTCATTATTAAAATTCATGCTTTAATAAACATAGTATCAAACTAACATGACCATTAAATCAAATCACCAAAATTTTATCCTTTTCTCCATACTTAATAGCCACAGATTTCATGGAAATCAAGCATCAAATTTTGCTTGTTTCTTAATCCTAATTCATGATTCGAACTCTAGAACTCAAACCAATCATAAACATCAACAAACCCTAGCATTGAGCCACACATTTTTATACTAAAACACCATAGAAAATTTTGTTTCCTTTCCTAAGATTTTACTAACATTACTCATCATTGCTCTACATAAAAAATTTTCCATTTTCTAGTGTTTATTAGCCACGGTTTCTAGCAAAAATATGCACCAAAATTGCTAGTTTCATTATTGAAATTCATGCTTTAATAAACATAGTATCAAACTCACATGACCATTAAAGCAAATCACCAAATTTTCATCATTTTGTCCATACTTTAAAGCCACGGATTTCATGGAAATCAAGCATCAAATTTTGCTTGTTTCTTAATCCTAATTTGTGCTTCGAATTCTAGAACACAAACCAATCATAAACATCAATAAACCCCAGCATTAAGCCACAGATTTTTATGCTAAAACACCATAGAAAATTTTGTTTCCTTTCCTAGGGTTTTACCAACATTACTCATCATTTCTCAACACTAAAAGTTTCCATTTTCTAGTGTTTGTTAGCCACAGTTTCTGGCATGAAATATGCACTAAAATTGCTAGTTTCATTATTCAAATTCAAGCTTTAATAAACATAGTATCAAACTCACATGACCATTAAAGCAAATCGCTAAATTTTCATCATTTTCTCCATCCTTAACAGCCACGGATTTCATAGCAATCAGGCATCAAATTTTGCTTGTTTCTTTATCCTAATTCATGCTTCAAACTCTAGAACACAAACCAATCATAAAAATCAACAAACCCTTGCATTAAGCCACGGATTTTTATGCTAGAACACCATAGAAAATTTTGTTTCCTTTCCTAAGATTTTACTAACATTACTCATCATTGCTCTACATAAAAAATTTTCCATTTTCTAGTGTTTATTAGCCACGGTTTCAAGCAAAAATATGCACCAAAATTGCTAGTTTCAATATTGAAATTCATGCTTTAATAAACATAGTATCAAACTCACATGACCATTAAAGCAAATCACCAAATTTTCATCATTTTCTCCATACTTAATAGCCACGGATTTCATGGAAATCAGGCATCAAATTTTGCATGTTTCTTAATCCTAATTCATGCTTCGAACTCTAGAACACAAACCAATCATAAATATCAACAAACCCTAGCATTGAGCCACAGATTTTTATGCTAAAACACCATAGAAAATTTTGTTTCCTTTCCTACTAACATTACTCCTCATTGCTCAACACTAAAAGTTTCCACTTTCTAGTGTTTGTTAGCCACAGTTTCTAGCATGAAATATGCACTAAAATTGCTAGTTTTATTATTCAAATTCATGCTTTAATAAACATAGTATCAAACTCACATGATTATTAAAGGAAATCGCCAAACTTTCATCATTTTCTCCATACTTAACAGCCACGGATTTCATGGCAATCAGGCATCAAAATTTGCTTGTTTCTTTATCCTAATTCATGCTCCAAACTCTAGAACACAAACCAATCATAAACATCAACAAACCCTTGCAATAAGCCACAGATTTTTGTTCTAAAACACCATAGAAAATTTTGTTTCCTTTCCTTGGGTTTTACTAACATTACTCATCATTGCTCAACACTAAAAAGTTTCCATTTTCTAGTGTTTATTAGCCACAGTTTCTAGCATGACATATGCACTAAAATTACTAGTTTCATTATTAAAATTCATGCTTTAATAAACATAGTATCAAACTAACATGACCATTAAATCAAATCACCAAAATTTTATCCTTTTCTCCATACTTAATAGCCACAGATTTCATGAAAATCAAGCATCAAATTTTGCTTGTTTCTTAATCCTAATTCATGATTCGAACTCTAGAACTCAAACCAATCATAAACATCAACAAACCCTAGCATTGAGCCACACATTTTTATACTAAAACACCATAGAAAATTTTGTTTCCTTTCCTAAGATTTTACTAACATTACTCATCATTGCTCTACATAAAAAATTTTCCATTTTCTAGTGTTTATTAGCCACGGTTTCTAGCAAAAATATGCACCAAAATTGCTAGTTTCATTATTGAAATTCATGCTTTAATAAACATAGTATCAAACTCACATGACCATTAAAGCAAGTCACCAAATTTTCATCATTTTGTCCATACTTAAAAGCCACGGATTTCATGGAAATCAAGCATCAAATTTTGCTTGTTTCTTAATCCTAATTTGTGCTTCGAATTCTAGAACACAAACCAATCATAAACATCAATAAACCCCAGCATTAAGCCACAGATTTTTATGCTAAAACACCATAGAAAATTTTGTTTCCTTTCCTAGGGTTTTACCAACATTACTCATCATTTCTCAACACTAAAAGTTTCCATTTTCTAGTGTTTGTTAGCCACAGTTTCTGGCATGAAATATGCACTAAAATTGCTAGTTTCATTATTCAAATTCATGCTTTAATAAACATAGTATCAAACTCACATGACCATTAAAGCAAATCGCTAAATTTTCATCATTTTCTCCATCCTTAACAGCCACGGATTTCATAGCAATCAGGCATCAAATTTTGCTTGTTTCTTTATCTTAATTCATGCTTCAAACTCTAGAACACAAACCAATCATAAAAATCAACCAACCCTTGCATTAAGCCATGGATTTTTGTTCTAAAACACCATAGAAAATTTTGTTTCCTTTCCTAGGGTTTTACTAACATTACTCATCATTGCTCAACACTAAAAAGTTTCCATTTTCTAGTGTTTATTAGCCATAATTTCTAGCATGACATATGTACTAAAATTGCTAATTTCATTATTCAAATTCATACTTTAATAAACATAGTATCAAACTCACATGACCATTAAAGCAAATCACCAAATTTTTATCATTTTCTCCGTACTTAACAGCCACAGATTTCATGGAAATCAAGCATCAAATTTTGCTTGTTTCTTAATCCTAATTCATGCTTCGAACTCTAGAACACAAACCAATCATAAACATCAACAAACCCTAGCATTGAGACATAGATTTTTATGCTAAAACACCATAGAAAATTTTGTTTCCTTTCCTAGGGTTTTACTAACATTACTCATCATTGCTCAACACTAAAAAGTTTCCATTTTCTAGTGTTTGTTAGCCACAGTTTCAAGCATGAAATATGCACTAAAATTGCTAGTTTCATTATTCAAATTCAAGCTTTAATAAACATAGTATCAAACTCACATGACCATTAAAGCAAATCGCCAAATTTTCATCATTTTCTCCATACTTAATATCCACGGATTTCATGGAAATCAAGCATCAAATTTTGCTTGTTTCTTAATCCTTATTCGTGTTTCGAATTCCAGAACACAAACCAATCATAAACATCAACAAAACATCAACAAACCCTAGCATTAAGCCACGGATTTTTATGCTAAAGCGCAATAGAAAATTTTGTTTCCATTCCTTGGGTTTTACAAACATTACTCGTCATTGCTCAACACTAAAATTTTTTGATTTTTTAGTGTTTATTAGCCACAGTTTCTAGCATGAAATATGCACTAAAATTGCTAGCTTCATTATTCAAAGTCAAGCTTTAATAAACATAGTATCAAACTCACACGACCATTAAAGCAAATCACCAAATTTTCATCATTTTTTCCATACTTAATATCCACGGAGTTCATGGAAATCAAGCATCAAATTTTGCTTGTTTCTTAATCCTTATTCGTGCTTCGAATTCTAGAACGCAAACCAATCATAAACATCAACAAACCCTAGCATTAAGCCATTGATTTTTATGCTAAAGCACAATAGAAAATTTTTTTTCCATTCCTTGGGTTTTACAAACATTACTCATCATTGCTCAGCACTAAAAATTGTCGATTTTTTAGTGTTTATTAGCCACGGTTTCTAGCATGAAATATGCACTAAAATTGCTAGTTTCAATATTCAAATTCAAGCTTTAATAAACATAGTATCAAACTCACACGACCATTAAAGCAAATCACCAAATTTTCATCATTTTTTCCATACTTAATATCCACGGATTTCATGGAAATCAAGCATCAAATTTTGCTTGTTTCTTAATCCTTATTCGTGCTTCGAATTCTAGAATGCAAACCAATCATAAACATCAACAAAACATCAACAAACCCTAGCATTAAGCCACTGATTTTTATGCTAAAGCACAATAGAAAATTTTGTATCCATTCCTTGGGTTTTACAAACATTACTCATCATTGCTCAACACTAAAAATTTTCGATTTTTTAGTGTTTATTAACCACGATTTCTAGCATGAAATATGCACTAAAATTGCTAGTTTCATTATTCAAAGTCAAGCTTTAATAAACATAGTATCAAACTCACATGACCATTAAAGCGAATCACCAAATTTTCATCATTTTTTCCATACTTAATATCCACGGATTTCATGGAAATCAAGCATCAAATTTTGCTTGTTTCTTAATCCTTATTCGTGCTTCGAATTCTAGAATGCAAACCAATCATAAACATCAACAAAACATCAACAAACCCTGGGCATTAAGCCACTGTTTTTTATGCTAAAGCACAATAGAAAATTTTGTTTCCATTCCTTGGGTTTTACAAACATTACTCATCATTGCTCAACACTAAAAATTTTCGATTTTTTAGTGTTTATTAGCCACGCTTTCTAGCACGAAATATGCCCTAAAATTGCTAGTTTCATTATTCAAATTCAAGCTTTAATAAACATAGTATCAAACTCACATGACCATTAAAGCAAATCACTATATTTTCATCATTTTCTCCATACTTAATATCCACGGATTTCATGGAAATCAAGCATCAAATTTTGCTTGTTTCTTTATCCTAATTCGTGGTTCAGACTCTAGAACACAAACCAATCATAAACATCAACAAAACATCAACAAACCGTAGCTTAAGCCACGGATTTTTATGCTAAAGCACAATAGAAAATTTTGTTTCCATTCCTTGGGTTTTACAAACATTACTCATCATTGCTCAACACTAAAATTTTTTGATTTTTTGGTGTTTATTAGCCACGGTTTCTAGCATGAAATATGCACTAAAATTGCTAGTTTCATTATTCAAAGTCAAGCTTTAATAAACATAGTATCAAACTCACATGACCATTAAAGAAAATCACCAAATTTTCATCATTTTTTCCATACTTAATATCCACGGATTTCATGGAAATCAAGCATCAAATTTTGCTTGTTTCTTAATCCTTATTCGTGCTTCGAATTCTAGAACGCAAACCAATCATAAACATCAACAAAACATCAACAAACCCTAGCATTAAGCCACTGATTTTTATGCTAAAGCACAATAGAAAATTTTGTTTCCATTCCTTGGGTTTTACAAACATTACTCATCATTGCTCAACACTAAAAATTTTCGATTTTTTAGTGTTTATTAGCCACGGTTTCTAGCATGAAATATGCACTAAAATTGCTAGTTTCATTATTCAAATTCAAGCTTTAATAAACATAGTATCAAACTCACATGACCATTAAAGCAAATCACCATATTTTCATCATTTTCTACATACTTAATATCCATGGATTTCATGGAAATGAAGCATCAAATTTTGCTTGTTTCTTTATCCTAATTCATGCTTCAGACTCTAGAACACAAACCAATCATAAACATCAACAAACCCTAGCATTAAGCCACGGATTTTTATGCTAGAACACCATTGAAATCTTGTTTCCTTTCCCAAGGTTTTACAAACGTTACCCATCATTGCTCAACACAAAAAATTTTCCATTTTCTAGTGTTTGTTAGCCATGGTTTCTTGCAAAAATATGCACCAAAATTGCTAGTTTCATTATTCAAATTCATGCTTTAATAAACATAGTATCAAACTCACATGACCATTAAAGCAAATCAACAAATTTTCATCATTTTCTCCATACTTAATAGCCATGGATTTCATGGAAATCAAGCATCAAATTTTGCTTGTTTCTTAATCCTAATTTGTGCTTCGAATTCTAGAACACAAACCAATCATAAATATCAACAAACCCTAGCATTGAGCCACAGATTTTTATGCTAAAACACCATAGAAAATTTTGTTTCCTTTCCTAGGGTTTTACCAACATTACTCATCATTGCTCAACACTAAAAGTTTCCATTTTCTAGTGTTTGTTAGCCATAGTTTCTGGCATGAAATATGCACTAAAATTGCTAGTTTCATTATTCAAATTCATGCTTTAATAAACATAGTATCAAACTCACATGACCATTAAAGCAAATCGCTAAATTTTCATCATTTTCTCCATACTTAACAGCCACGGATTTCATGGCAATCAGGCATCAAATTTTGCTTGTTTCTTTATCCTAATTCATGCTTCAAACTCTAGAACACAAACCAATCATAAACATCAACAAACCCTTGCACTAAGCCGCAGATTTTTGTTCTAAAACACCCTAGAAAATTTTGTTTCCTTTCCTAGGGTTTTACTAACATTACTCATCATTGCTCAATGCTAAAAATTTTTCATTTTCCAGTGTCTATTGGCCACGGTTTTAAGCATCAAAATATGCACTAAAATTGCTAGCTTCATTATTCAAATTCATGCTTTAATAAACATACTATCAAACTCACATGACCATTAAAGCAAATCACCAAATCTTCATCATTTTCTCCATACTTAATAGCCACGGATTTCATGGAAATCAAGCATCAAATTTTGCTTCTTTCTTAATCCTAATTCATGCTTCGAACTCTAGAACACAAACCAATGATAAACATCAACGAACCCTACCATTAAGCCGGGGATTTTTATGCTAAAACACCATAGAAAATTTTGTTTCCTTTCCTAGGGTTTAACAAACATTACTCATCATTGCTTAGCACTAAAAATTCTCCATTTTCTAATGTTTATTAGCCACGGTTTCTAGCATGAAATATTCACTAAAATTGCTAGTTTCATTATTCAAATTCATGCTTTAATAAACATAGTATCAAACTCACTTGACCATTAAAGCAAATCACTAAATTTTCATCATTTTCTCCATACTTAATATCCTCGGATTTCATGGAAATCAAGCATCAAATTTTGCTTGTTTCTTAATCCTAATTCATGGTCCGAACTCTAGAACACAATCCAATCACAAACATCAACAAACCCTAGCATTAAGCCATGGAATTTTATTCTAAAACAGCGTAGAAATTTTTGTTTCCTTTCCTAGTGTTTTACTAACATTACTCATCATTGCTCAACACTAAAAAGTTTCCATTTTCTAGTGTTTATTAGCCACAGTTTCTAGCATGACATATGCACTAAAATTGCTAGTTTCATTATTCAAATTCATTCTTTAATAAACATAGTATCAAACTCACATGACCATTAAAGCAAGTCACCAAATTTTCGTCATTTTCTCCATACTTAATAGCAATAGATTTCATGGAAATCAAGCATCAAATTTTGCTTGTTTCTTAATCCTAATTCATGCTTTGAATTCTAGAACACAAACCAATCATAAACATCAACAAACCCTAGCATTCAGCCTTAGATTTTTATGCTAAAACACCATAGAAAATTTTGTTTCCTTTCCTAGGGTTTTACTAACATTACTCATCGTTTCTCAACACTAAAAAGTTTCCATTTTCTAGTGTTTATTAGCCACGGTTTCTAGCATTAAATATGCACTAAAATTGCTAGTTTCATTATTAAAATTCATGCTTTAACAAACATAGTATCAAACTCACATGACCATTAATGCAAATCACCGAGTTTTCATCATTTTCTCCGTACTTAATAGCCACGAATTTCATGGAAATCGAGCATCAAATTTTGCTTGTTTCTTTGTCCTAATTCGTGCTTCGAATTCTAGAACACAAACCAATCATAAACATCAACAAAACATCAACAAACCCTAGCATTAAGCCACGGATTTTAATGCTAGAACACCATAGAAAATTTTGTTTCCTTTCCTAGGGTATTACTAACATTACTCACTATTGCTCAACACAAAAAATTTTCCATTTTCTTGTGTTTATTGGCCATAGTTTCTAGCAAAAATATGCACCAAAATTGCTAGTTTCATTATTCAAATTCATGCTTTAATAAACATAGTATCAAACTCACATGACCATTAAAGCAAATTACCAAATTTTCATCATTTTCTCTGTACTTCATAGCCACGGATTTCATGGAAATCAAGCATCAAATTTTGCTTGTTTCTTTATCCTAATTCGTGCTTCAAACTCTAGAACACAAACCAATCATAAACATCAACAAACTCTAGCATTAAGCCACGGATTTTTGTTCTAAAACACCATAGAAAATTTTGTTTCCTTCCCTAGAGTTTTACTGACATTACTCATCATTGCTCAACACTAAAAAGTTTCCATTTTCTAGTGTTTATTAGCCATAGTTTCTAGCATGACGTATGCACTAAAATTGCTAGTTTTATTTTTCAAATTCATGCTTTAATAGACATAGTATCAAACTCACATGACCATTAAAGCAAATCACCAAATTTTTATCATTTTCTCCATACTTAAAAGCCACAGTTTCATGGAAATCAAGCATCAAATGTTGCTTGTTTCTCAATCCTAATTCATGCTTCAAACTCTAGAACACAAACCAATCACAAACATCAACAAACCCTAGCATTGAGCCACACATTTTTATGCTAAAACACCATAAAAAATTTTGTTTCCTTTCCTAGGGTTTTACTAACATTACTCATCATTGCTCAACACTAAAAAGTTTCCATTTTCTAGTGTTTATTTGCCATAGTTTTCTAGCTTGACATATGCACTAAAATTCCTAGTTTCATTATTCAAATTCATGCTTTAATAAACATAGTATCAAACTCACATGACCATTAAAGCAAATCAACAAATTTTTATCATTTTCCCCATACTTAATAGCCACAGATTTCATGGAAATCAAGCATCAACTTTTGCTTGTTTCTTAATCCTAATTCATGCTTCGAACTCTAGAACACAAACAAATCATAAACATCAACAAACCCTAACATTGAGCCACAGATTTTTATGCTAAAACACCATAGAAAATTTTGTTGCCTTTCCTAGGGTTTTACTAACATTACTCGTCATTGCTCCACACTAAAAAGTTTCCATTTTCTAGTGTTTGTTAGCCACAGTTTCTAGCATCAAATATGCACTAAAATTGCTTGTTTCATTATTCAAATTCAAGCTTTAATAAACATAGTATCAAACTCACATGGCCATTAACACAAATCACCAAATTTTTATCATTTTCTCCATACTTAATAGCCACAGATTTCATGGAAATCAAGCATCAAATTTTGCTTGTTTCTAAATCCTAATTCATGATTCAAACTCTAGAATACAAACCAATCATAAACATCAACAAACCCTAGCATTAAGCCACGGATTTTTATGCTAGAACACCATAGAAAATTTTGTTTCCTTTCCTAAGATTTTACTAACATTACTCATCATTGTTCTACATAAAAAATTTTCCATTTTCTAGTGTTTATTAGCCATGGTTTCTAGCAAAAATATGCACCAAAATTGCTAGTTTCAATATTGAAATTCATGCTTTAATAAACATAGTATCAAACTACATGACCATTAAAGCAAATCACCAAATTTTTATCATTTTCTCCATACTTAATAGCCACGGATTTCATGGAAATCAAGCATCAAATTTTGCTTGTTTCTTAATCCTAATTCATGCTTCGAACTCTAGAACACAAACCAATCATAAATATCAACAAACCCTAGCATTGAGCCACAGATTTTTATGCTAAAACACCATAGAAAATTTTGTTTCCTTTCCTAGGGTTTTACTAACATTACTCATCATTGCTGAACACTAAAAGTTTCCACTTTCTAGTGTTTGTTAGCCACAGTTTCTAGCATGAAATATGCACTAAAATTGCTAGTTTTATTATTCAAATTCATGCTTTAATAAACATCGTATCAAACTCACATGACCATTAAAGGAAATCGCCAAATTTTCATCATTTTCTCCATACTTAACAGCCACGGATTTCATGGCAATCAGGCATCAAAATTTGCTTGTTTCTTTATCCTAATTCATGTTTCAAACTCTAGAACACAAACCAATCGTAAACATCAACAAACCCTTGCAATAAGCCACAGATTTTTGTTCTAAAACACCATAGAAAATTTTGTTTCCTTTCCTTGGGTTTTACTAACATTACTCATCATTGCTCAACACTAAAAAGTTTCCATTTTCTAGTGTTTATTAGCCACAGTTTCTAGCATGACATATGCACTAAAATTACTGGTTTCATTATTAAAATTCATGCTTTAATAAACATAGTATCAAACTCACATGACCATTAAATCAAATCACCAAATTTTTATCCTTTTCTCCATACTTAATAGCCACAGATTTTATGGAAATCAAGCATCAAATTTTGCTTGTTTCTTAATCCTAATTCATGATTCAAACTCTAGAACACAAACCAATCATAAACATTAACAAACCCCAGCATTGAGCCACAGATTTTTATACTAAAACACCATAGAAAATTTTGTTTCCTTTCCTAAGATTTTACTAACATTACTCATCATTGCTCTACATAAAATTTTTTTTATTTTCTAGTGTTTATTAGCCACGGTTTCTAGCAAAAATATGCACCAAAATTGCTAGTTTCATTATTGAAATTCATGCTTTAATAAACATAGTATCAAACTCACATGACCATTAAAGCAAATCACCAAATTTTCATCATTTTGTCCATACTTAATAGCCACGGATTTCATGGAAATCAAGCATCAAATTTTGCTTGTTTCTTAATCCTAATTTGTGCTTCGAATTCTAGAACACAAACCAATCATAAACATCAATAAACCCTAGCATTAAGCCACAGATTTTTATGCTAAAACACCATAGAAAATTTTGTTTCCTTTCCTGGGGTTTTACCAACATTACTCATCATTGTTCAACACTTAAAGTTTCCATTTTCTAGTGTTTGTTAGCCACAGTTTCTGGCATGAAATATGCACTAAAATTGCTGGTTTCATTATTCAAATTCATGCTTTAATAAACATAGTATCAAACTCACATGGCCATTAAAGCAAATCGCTAAATTTTCATCATTTTCTCCATACTTAACAGCCCCGGATTTCATGGCAATCAGGCATCAAATTTTGCTTGTTTCTTTATCCTAATTCATGCTTCAAACTCTAGAACACAAACCAATCATAAACATCAACAAACCCTTGCATTAAGCCACGGATTTTTGTTCTAAAACACCATAGAAAATTTTGTTTCCTTTCCTAGGGTTTTACTAACATTACTCATCATTGCTCAACACTAAAAAGTTTCCATTTTCTAGTGTTTATTAGCCACAGTTTCTAGCATGACATATGCACTAAAATTACTGGTTTCATTATTAAAATTCATGCTTTAATAAACATAGTATCAAACTCACATGACCATTAAATCAAATCACCAAATTTTTATCCTTTTCTCCATACTTAATAGCCACAGATTTTATGGAAATCAAGCATCAAATTTTGCTTGTTTCTTAATCCTAATTCATGATTCAAACTCTAGAACACAAACCAATCATAAACATCAACAAACCCCAGCATTGAGCCACAGATTTTTATACTAAAACGCCATAGAAAATTTTGTTTCCTTTCCTAAGATTTTACTAACATTACTCATCATTGCTCTACATAAAATTTTTTTTATTTTCTAGTGTTTATTAGCCACGGTTTCTAGCAAAAATATGCACCAAAATTGCTAGTTTCATTATTGAAATTCATGCTTTAATAAACATAGTATCAAACTCACATGACCATTAAAGCAAATCACCAAATTTTCATCATTTTGTCCATACTTAATAGCCACGGATTTCATGGAAATCAAGCATCAAATTTTGCTTGTTTCTTAATCCTAATTTGTGCTTCGAATTCTAGAACACAAACCAATCATAAACATCAATAAACCCTAGCATTAAGCCACAGATTTTTATGCTAAAACACCATAGAAAATTTTGTTTCCTTTCCTGGGGTTTTACCAACATTACTCATCATTGCTCAACACTTAAAGTGTCCATTTTCTAGTGTTTGTTAGCCACAGTTTCTGGCATGAAATATGCACTAAAATTGCTGGTTTCATTATTCAAATTCATGCTTTAATAAACATAGTATCAAACTCACATGGCCATTAAAGCAAATCGCTAAATTTTCATCATTTTCTCCATACTTAACAGCCCCGGATTTCATGGCAATCAGGCATCAAATTTTGCTTGTTTCTTTATCCTAATTCATGCTTCAAACTCTAGAACACAAACCAATCATAAACATCAACAAACCCTTGCATTAAGCCACGGATTTTTGTTCTAAAACACCATAGAAAATTTTGTTTCCTTTCCTAGGGTTTTACTAACATTACTCATCATTGCTCAACACTAAAAAGTTTCCATTTTCTAGTGTTTATTAGCCACAGTTTCTAGCATGACATATGTACTAAAATTGCTAGTTTCATTATTCAAATTCATACTTTAATAAACATAGTATCAAACTCACATGACCATTAAAGCAAATCACCAAATTTTTATCATTTTCTCCATACTTAACAGCCCCAGATTTCATGGAAATCAAGCATCAAATTTTGCTTGTTTCTTAATCCTAATTCATGCTTCGAACTCTAGAACACAAACCAATCATAAACATCAACAAACCCTAGCATTGAGCCATAGATTTTTATGCTAAAACACCATAGAAAATTTTGTTTCCTTTCCTAGGGTTTTACTAACATTACTCATCATTGCTCAACACTAAAAAGTTTCCATTTTCTAGTGTTTGTTAGCCACAGTTTCAAGCATGAAATATGCACTAAAATTGCTAGTTTCATTATTCAAATTCAAGCTTTAATAAACATAGTATCAAACTCACATGACCATTAAAGCAAATCGCCAAATTTTCATCATTTTCTCCATACTTAATATCCATGGATTTCATGGAAATCAAGCATCAAATTTTGCTTGTTTCTTAATCCTTATTCGTGTTTCGAATTCCAGAACACAAACCAATCATAAACATCAACAAAACATCAACAAACCCTAGCATTAAGCCACGGATTTTTATGCTAAAGCACAATAGAAAATTTTGTTTCCTTTCCTTGGGTTTTACAAACATTACTCATCATTGCTCAACACTACAAATTTTTGATTTTTTAGTGTTTATTAGCCACAGTTTCTAGCATGAAATATGCACTAAAATTGCTAGTTTCATTATTCAAAGTCAAGCTTTAATAAACATAGTATCAAACTCACATGACCATTAAAGCAAATCACCAAATTTTCATCATTTTTTCCATACTTAATATCCACGGAGTTCATGGAAATCAAGCATCAAATTTTGCTTGTTTCTTAATCCTTATTCGTGATTCGAATTCTAGAACGCAAACCAATCATAAACATCAACAAAACATCAACAAACCCTAGCATTAAGCCACTGATTTTTATGCTAAAGCACAATAGAAAATTTTGTTTCCATTCCTTGGGTTTTACAAACATTACTCATCATTGCTCAACACTAAAAATTTTCGATTTTTTAGTGTTTATTAGCCACGGTTTCTAGCATGAAATATGCACTAAAATTGCTAGTTTCATTATTCAAATTCAAGCTTTAATGAACATAGTATCAAACTCACATGACCATTAAAGCAAACCACCAAATTTTCATCATTTTTTCCATACTTAGTATCCACGGATTTCATGGAAATCAAGCATCAAATTTTGCTTGTTTCTTAATCCTTATTCGTGCTTCGAATTCTAGAATGCAAACCAATCATAAACATCAACAAAACATCAACAAACCCTAGCATTAAGCCACTGATTTTTATGCTAAAGCACAATAGAAAATTTTATTTCCATTCCTTGGGTTTTACAAACATTACTCAACATTGCTCAACACTAAAAATTTTCGATTTTTTAGTGTTTATTAGCCACGGTTTCTAGCATGAAATATGCACTAAAATTGCTAGTTTCATTATTCAAATTCAAGCTTTAATAAACATAGTATCAAACTCACATGACCATTAAAGCAAATCACCATATTTTCATCATTTTCTCCATACTTAATATCCATGGATTTCATGGAAATCAAGCATCAAATTTTGCTTGTTTCTTTATCCTAATTCATGCTTCAGACTTTAGAACACAAACCAATCATAAACATCAACAAAACATCAACAAACCGTAGCATTAAGCCACGGATTTTTATGCTAAAGCACAATAGAAAATTTTGTTTCCATTCCTTGGGTTTTACAAACATTACTCATCATTGCTCAACACTAAAATTTTTTGATTTTTTGGTGTTTATTAGCCACGGTTTCTAGCATGAAATATGCACTAAAATTGCTAGTTTCATTATTCAAAGTCAAGATTTAATAAACATAGTATCAAACTCACATGACCATTAAAGCAAATCACCAAATTTTCATCATTTTTTCCATACTTAATATCCATGGATTTCATGGAAATCAAGCATCAAATTTTGCTTGTTTCTTGATCCTTATTCGTGCTTCGAATTCTAGAACGTAAACCAATCATAAACATCAACAAAACATCAACAAACCCTAGCATTAAGCCACTGATTTTTATGCTAAAGCACAATAGAATATTTTGTTTCCATTCCTTGGGTTTTACAAACATTACTCATCATTGCTCAACACTAAAAATTTTCGATTTTTTAGTGTTTATTAGCCACGGTTTCTAGCATGAAATATGCACTAAAATTGCTAGTTTCATTATTCAAATTCAAGCTTTAATAAACATAGAATCAAACTCACATGACCATTTAAGCAAATCACCATATTTTCATCATTTTCTCCATACTTAATATCCATGGATTTCATGGAAATCAAGCATCAAATTTTGCTTGTTTCCTTATCCTAATTCATGCTTCAGACTCTAGAACACAAACCAATCATAAACATCAACAAACCCTAGCATTAAGCCACGGATTTTTATGCTAGAACACCATTGAAATCTTGTTTCCTTTCCTAAGGTTTTACAAACGTTACCCATCATTGCTCAACACAAAAAATTTTCCATTTTCTAGTGTTTGTTAGCCATGGTTTCTTGCAAAAATATGCACCAAAATTGCTAGTTTCATTATTCAAATTCATGCTTTAATAAACATAGTATCAAACTCACATGACCATTAAAGCAAATCAATAAATTTTCATCATTTTCTCCATACTTAATAGCCACGGATTTCATGGAAATCAAGCATCAAATTTTGCTTGTTTCTTAATCCTAATTTGTACTTCGAATTCTAGAACACAAATCAATCATAAATATCAACAAACCCTAGCATTGAGCCACAGATTTTTATGCTAAAACACCATAGAAAATTTTGTTTCCTTTCCTAGGGTTTTACCAACATTACTCATCATTGCTCAACACCAAAAGTTTCCATTTTCTAGTGTTTGTTAGCCATAGTTTCTGGCATGAAATATGCACTAAAATTGCTAGTTTCATTATTCAAATTCATGCTTTAATAAACATAGTATCAAACTCACATGACCATTAAAGCAAATCGCTAAATTTTCATCATTTTCTCCATACTTAACAGCCACGGATTTCATGGCAATCAGGCATCAAATTTTGCTTGTTTCTTTATCCTAATTCATGCTTCAAACTCTAGAACACAAACCAATCATAAACATCAACAAACCCTTGCACTAAGCCACGGATTTTTGTTCTAAAACACCATAGAAAATTTTGTTTCCTTTCCTAGGGTTTTACTAGCATTACTCATCATTGCTCAACGCTAAAAATTTTTCATTTTCCAGTGTCTATTGGCCACGGTTTTAACCATCAAAATATGCACTAAAATTGCTAGTTTCATTATTCAAATAAATGCTTTAATAAACATAGTATCAAACTCACATGACCATTAAAGCAAATCACCAAATTTTCATCATTTTCTCCATACTTAATAGCCACGGATTTCATGGAAATCAAGCATCAAATTGTGCTTCTTTCTTAATCCTAATTCATGCTTCGAACTCTAGAACACAAACCAATGATAAACATCTACGAACCCTACCATTAAGCCACGGATTTTTATGCTAAAACACCATAAAAATTTTGTTTCCTTTCCTAGGGTTTAACAAACATTACTCATCATTGCTCAGCACTAAAAATTCCCCATTTTCTAATGTTTATTAGCCACGGTTTCTAGCATGAAATATTCACTAAAATTGCTAGTTTCATTATTCAAATTCATTCTTTAATAAACATAGTATCAAACTCACATGACCATTAAAGCAAATCACCAAATTTTTATCATTTTCTCCATACTTAATAGTCATAGATTTCATGGAAATCAAGCATCAAATTTTACTTGTTTCTTAATCCTAATTCATGCTTCGAACTCTAGAACACAAACCAATCATAAACATCAACAAACCCTAGCATTGAGCCACAGATTTTTATGCTAAAACACCATAGAAAATTTTGTTTCCTTTCCTCGGGTTTTACTAACATTACTCATCATTTCTCAACACTAAAAAGTTTCCATTTTCTAGTGTTTATTAGCCACGGTTTCTAGCATTAAATATGCACTAAAATTGCTAGTTTCATTATTCAAATTCATGCTTTAACAAACATAGTATCAAACTCACATGACCATTAAAGCAAGTCACCAAATTTTCATCATTTTCTCCATACTTAATAGCAACAGATTTCATGGAAATCAAGCATCAAATTTTGCTTGTTTCTTAATCCTAATTCATGATTTGAATTCTAGAATAGAAACCAATCATAAACATCAACAAACCCTAGCATTGAGCCTTAGATTTTTATGCTAAAACACCATATAAAATTTTGTTTCCTTTCCTCGGGTTTTACTAACATTACTCATCATTTCTCAACACTAAAAAGTTTCCATTTTCTAGTGTTTATTAGCCACGGTTTCTAGCATGAAATATGCACTAAAATTGCTAGTTTCATTATTCAAATTCAAGCTTTAATAAACATAGTATCAAACTCACATGACCATTAATGCAAATCACCAAGTTTTCATCATTTTCTCCATACTTAATAGCCATGGATTTCATGGAAATCAAGCATCAAATTTTGCTTGTTTCTTTGTCCTAATTCGTGCTTCGAATCCTAGAACCCAAACCAATCATAAACATCAACAAAACATCAACAAACCCTAGCATTAAGCCACGGATTTTAATGCTAGAACACCATAGAAAATTTTGTTTCCTTTCCTAGGGTATTACTAACATTACTCACTATTGCTCAACACAAAAAATTTTCCATTTTCTAGTGTTTATTGGCCACAGTTTTTAGCAAAAATATGCACCAAAATTGCTAGTTTCATTATTCAAATTCATGCTTTAATAAACATACTATCAAACTCACATGACCATTAAAGCAAATTACCAAATTTTCATCATTTTCTCTATACTTCATAGCCATGGATTTCATGGAAATCAAGCATCAAATTTTGCTTGTTTCTTTATCCTAATTTATGCTTCAAACTCTAGAACACAAACCAATCATAAACATCAACAAACTCTAGCATTAAGCCACGGATTTTTGTTCTAAAACACCATAGAAAATTTTGTTTCCTTTCCTAGAGTTTTACTGACATTAGTCATCATTGCTCAACACTAAAAAGTTTCCGTTTTCTAGTGTTTATTAGCCACAGTTTCTAGCATGACGTATGCACTAAAATTGCCAGTTTCATTTTTCAAATTCATGCTTTAATAGACATAGTATCAAACTCACATGACCATTAAAGCAAATCACCAAAGTTTTATCATTTTCTCCATACTTAAAAGCCACAGTTTCATGGAAATCAAGCATCAAATTTTGCTTGTTTCTCAATCCTAATTCATGCTTCGAACTCTAGAACACAAACCAATCATAAACATCAACAAACCCTAGCATTGAGCCACAGATTTTTATGCTAAAACACCATAAAAAATTTTGTTTCCTTTCCTAGGGTTTTACTAACATTACTCATCATTGCTCAACACTAAAAGTTTCCATTTTCTAGTGTTTATTAGCCACAGTTTCTAGCATGACATATGCACTAAAATTGCTTGTTTCATTATTCAAATTCATGCTTTAATAAACATAGTATCAAACTCACATGACCATTAAAGCAAATCACCAAATTTTTATCATTTTCTCCATACTTAATAGTCATAGATTTCGTGGAAATCAAGCATCAAATTTTACTTGTTTCTTAATCCTAATTCATGCTTCGAACTCTAGAACACAAACCAATCATAAACATCAACAAACCCTAGCATTGAGCCACAGATTTTTATTCTAAAACACCATAGAAAATTTTGTTTCCTTTCCTAGGGTTTTACTAACATTACTCATCATTGCTCAACACTAAAAAGTTTCCATTTTCTAGTGTTTGTTAGCCACAGTTTTTAGCATGAAATATGCACTAAAATTGCTAGTTTCATTATTCAAATTCAAGCTTTAATAAACATAGTATCAAACTCACATGACCATTAAAGCAAATCACCAAATTTTCAGCATTTTCTCCATACTTAATATCCACGGATTTAATGGAAATCAAGCATCAAATTTTGCTTGTTTCTTAATCCTTATTCGTGCTTCGAATTCTAGAACACAAACCACTCATAAACATCAACAAACCCTAGCATTAAGCCACAGATTTTTATGCTAAAACACCATTGAAAATTTTGTTTCTTTTCCTAAGGTTTTACTAACATTACTCATCATTGCTCAACACAAAAAATTTTCCATTTTCTAGTGTTTATTAGCCACGGTTTCTGTGGCGCCCCCGACCTCTGTCCACCGAAACTATTACAATCAAGCTCCTTAGCCGACTGAAATAGCTCGTGAACTTCGTCGGGTCGCCTAAATTCTTTTCTTTCCTTTAAACCCTTTATGAAATTTGGAATCATTTTTTTTAATACTTTTTCTTGTTTGTAAACATAACGTAATTAAACTGAACTATGTTTGTCACTTTTAAAAGTTCAAACATAGTTTATACACAATACATAATTCAAATCTTTTTGCAATACATGTCTTTTCTTTATTCAAATCTCCTCTTTCAATGCTCAGCGGAAAACTTGTAGCAGGACCATATCCACAGTGGATTCCCTATCCCTTTGACACGCTCACATCCTGCCGCCATCCAGAAATCTACCGGATAGGTTTCTCACCAGCAACATGAACAAACTGATGAGCTAACAAGCTCAGTAAGTTCAAACATACATAGTAAGAATCATATTGATTCAAAAACACTAAAACTCAATTTTTTATGAATAGTACTATTTATCACGAATAGTAATTTTGACCTTTGATCGATGAATAGTAACAGTTACCCTAACTGGTTACTATTCATTTTACCCTAACGGGTAACTATTCACATACGCTAACTGAATTTACATTATTCTAGCGTAAGCTTCGGTTATGCTCAATTATGATTTTTATCATTTTATTGATTGTTTATTCTCTATTGGATTTCTAGTTTAGAGCTCTGTTTATGGCAGTACCGATGATTATTAGCGCGCTGACTGGGAGGGTTTAAGGAGCGACCTTAGAACATCGGCCTCCACAGCCTTGATATCCTTGTAGGATCTGAGAAAAACCTCCACCACTATGTTGGAGGGGCGGTACGCCTTAGTGGTTTCATTACCATCTTTCTTATAGTTCTCCACCGGCGACATTCATATGAATCTTCCCACGGTGGAACCCTTATTGCCTGAAGGTCTTTACATTTATTTCTTTATATGTGTTTTTAATTAACCACACTATAGTGCCCTAACACTTCTCCATAGTGTATTATTTATACACTTTTTAATTTCTCATTTCATTAGGTGAGTTAGTTTAACTACACCCCTATTGCCTGTAGGACTTTACAAGTTTGCACGAAAAGTACTTAAATCAATCAAATAGTAATTCATGTTGCAGACATGTAAATATCTGAGCTTACCAAACATTTATCACAGCATCGCGCTATGAAACATTCATATAGCACATAAACCTAGACATAACAGATCAATTCATTCATATAATGAACAACATCAGAATGTTCATGAGCAGACAAATGAATGCTGGAACTTACACATATCACACTTAGACATAATAGTCTATTCATGTTGCAGTCAATTAAATGTTCAAACTTACAGATACTTTCGCTAGCATTTCCTTCCCCGGCTCCGCAGACATTCCTTTGTCGCATCTGGAACGGGTTCCTATAACCGGAATAACCACGGTTATTCTAAATCTTCATTTCATATTCAAAATTTAGTAAAACGTAAAAATTCTATGTTTTATTTCCCGTAAATGGTCTTAGGAATCTAAAATCCTATTTTCCATTTTTACACTAACTCTTGGTAAAATTACCATTTTGCCCCTGATTTGATCTCTCATCATAAACCTATTTTTTGTTGGTTTAAGACCCAATTTAACTTTTATAATTTCATTTTAACTATCCTTAGGCATTCATGGTCCTTTCCGAGCCTTTCAGAAATTTTTGGTCAAATGACCATTTTGCCCCTAACGGGTCTTGGGACCGTCATATGCTCACTGTGACTTTTAACAGGATTTTCTAAGCCCAAATATCATAAAATAATATTTCTTAAGCTTTTACACACTTTTGCAGCATCCATTGCTGTTCCATAGACGACTATTGGTCATCCGACTCTCGGGTGATACTATTCTGACACCAAGGGTCGTTTCTTGTTTTTCTCACGTTTCGGAGCCTTACATAGGTATTTCACTACTCCTGAAACGTTTGTTATGCTAATCCCAAGCCTTAGACATCGCGTGGGCTCGGGTTTTCATCCCGACCTCAAATTTACCTTTCATTTCCTAAAATACCCTTGCCATTGGTTTTCCCGTTCTCTTACATTTTCACAATCTCGGAGGGATGGTTTACTATTCCTCAAAGGTTCATTTTCCCATTTTCTGAGCCTAACTCATCGAAGGGTCTCGGTTTCCATTACCAAACACAATTTGCCTCTCATTTTTCACCAAAATTCCCATAGTGCCGTTTTCAAAATTTCGGCAGCATTTCCGCTAAATTTCTAAGTTTCCAGCGTTTAGGAAACGCCTCAAAACCATCTAACCTATTTTATTCTACCACGTACTATACCAAAGGCCTAATTTTTACGTAAAACTCAACTTTTTACGTAAAATTATTCACATTTCCCATACATTTTCTTTTTTAGACATTTCATTCATTTTACTCTTTTTTATTTCTTTTCTTTTTACAATTTGAATACAAATTACATACAAATCATTCCAATATATACATAAGGAATTAAGGGAAACGAAATTGCTATCGAAATCGTCCCGTCGGTGATCGGACGAACCTTTCGGTCTCGATCGCGCAAACTTTTTATCACTGTTCTTCACGTTCGGAATCCTTGTTGTCAATTCTGATGCCGCGGATGTGTCCAGAATGTCGAAAATAGGCCAACGGGCCATTCTTCATTTTTCCGCCCCCGGTCGTCATTGGCCAGCGTTGACCGCATTGACCGGCATTGACCGGTGGTGAACGGCAGCGGTGCGAACAACGGGGGCGTCCACCTTGAAGATCTCGACGAGAGGAGTCCATTGGCGGTGTCAATTTCACTATTGGAGGCTCCGATCGTCGACAATCGGCCTAGAAAACACGACCCACGGCGGCGGCATTGAATCTCCGTCGTGCCGGGGTTGTTGCCCGAAATTGTTTGAGGGCTTTTGCTCCCCATTCTTCTCTGAGCATTTTGAGACCAACCACGTCACTCAACTCCGCCGGAATCGACGGATTCCACGGTGGATTCACGGCGGCGACGGCGCGATGTTCGGCGACGCAATCCGACGACTGTTAAGGTAAAATGAGCTATGGATTTTATTCTCCTCTTCACCACGAAACTTTTGGGACTGGAATCGGGTCGATCGGAGGTCGGATGGCGGAGATACGGCCGTTTGAAATTTTCGGCCACCGACGGCTTCGGGTGGCGCGTGCGGCGTTCTCCGGCGTCGGTTCCGTCGATTCAGCACACCGTTGGACTCAGCTCATCGAGAGCTTTCCAACGAGACCGGCGGTGTCGAAAACAGACACCGTTTCCGGTGGTCGGTTACTGTTCACCAACAGTATAAGGTGTGGGGGAGAAAATCTAGAAAATGAAAATTATGGGGCCTTTTCTGCAATTTCGCCCTTTTATACCCTTATTGTCCAAATTTTCAACATGAGCTATCCTGACTAATTTGGGCGTGCTGAACCCAAATATATTAGTTTCGTTTTCATCTGAGATCGTTTCGACCCGTTTCCGGTACTGCAAATTTCCCGTCAAAAATTACCTTTGTACTCAATTAACTAATTTGAGCATTCTGATAGGCTATACTGACTAATTTGGACGTCCTGAATCCAAATATATCAGTTTCGCCGTCATCCGAGGTCATCTCGGCCAGTTTCTGATATTGTACATTTCCCGGTCAAAATTTCCGTTTTGTGCTTAATTGACTAATTAGAGCATTCTGATTACAAATATATTAGTTTTATATCAAGAAAATGTCATCTTGACCAATTTCTTGATACTGCGTATCTCCGGGTCAAATATTACTTTTCATGCTCAATTGACTAATTTGAGCATGCTGAATCTAAATATATCAATTTTAGGTCAAGAAGAGGTCATCTAGACCAACTTCTCAATACTATGTGCAACACACACACGCACTCACGTCTAAAATCACTACTATCAGTATTTTATCTTTTTGTGCACTCAGCTTACCCTGAGTCATGTACTAGGGTTTACAGTTCACTGTTTTTCCCTAGCTCAATTCGGCATGCTTTTACATCACCGAAGTTTTTAATCTGTAATATCGTTAGAATATTTTATCTCATTCTACACAATATTAATCATTCATTTCACATTTTAAACATGAAATTCATCATGTACATGCAATTTACTATATTCCGAGAACAGCAAAATTTCCTGGTTATTACATGGTTTCTAGCAAAAATATGCACCAAAATTGCTAGTTTCATTATTCAAATTCATGCTTTAATGTATCAAACTCACATGACCATTAAAGCAAATCACCAAATTTTCATCATTTTCTCCATACTTAATAGCCACAGATTTCATGGAAATCAAGCATCAAATTTTGCTTGTTTCTTAATCCTAATTCGTGCGTCGAATTCTAGAACACAAACCAATCATAAACATCAACAAACCCGAGCATTGAGCCACAGATTTTTATGCTAAAACACCATAGAAAATTTTGTTTCCTTTCCTAGGGTTTTACTAACATTACTCGTCATTACTCAACACTAAAAGTTTCTATTTTCTAGTGTTTGATAGCCACAGTTTCTAGCATGAAATATGCACTAAAATTGCTAGTTTTATTATTCAAATTCATGCTTTAATAAACATAGTATCAAACTTACATGACCATTAAAGGAAATCACCAATTTTTCATCATTTTCTCCATACTTAACAGCCACGGATTTCATGGCAATCAGGCATCAAATTTTGATTGTTTCTTTATCCTAATTCATGCTCCAAACTCTAGAACACAAACCAATCATAAACATCAACAAACCCTTGCATTAAGGCATGGATTTTTGTTCTAAAACACCATAGAAAATTTTGTTTCCTTTCCTAGGCTTTTACTAACATTACTCATCATTGCTCAACACTAAAAAGTTTCCATTTTCTAGTGTTTATTAGCCACAGTTTCTAGCATGACATATGCACTAAAATTGCTAGTTTCATTATTCAAATTCATGCTTTAATAAACACAGTATCAAACTCACATGAACATTAAAGTAAATCGCCAAATTTTCATCATTTTCTCCATACTTAATATCCACGGATTTCATGGAAATCAAGCATCAAATTTTGCTTGTTTCTTAATCCTTATTCGTGTTTCGAGTTCCAGAACACAAACCAATCATAAACATCAACAAAACATCAACAAACCCTAGCATTAAGCCACAGATTTTTATGCTAAAGCACAATAGAAAATTTTGTTTCCATTCCTTGGGTTTTACAAACATTACTCATCATTGCTCAACACTAAAATTTTTTGATTTTTTAGTGTTTATTAGCCACGGTTTCTAGCTTCAAATATGCACTAAAATTGCTAGTTTCATTATTCAAAGTCAAGCTTTAATAAACATAGTATCAAACTCACATGACCATTAAAGCAAATCACCAAATTTTCATCATTTTTTCCATACTTAATATCCATGGAGTTCATGGAAATCAAGCATCAAATTTTGCTTGTTTCTTAATCCTTATTCGTGCTTCGAATTCTAGAATGCAAACCAATCATAAACATCAACAAAACATCAACAAACCCTAGCATTAAGCCACCGATTTTTATGCTAAAGCACAATAGAAAATTTTGTTTCCATTCCTTGGGTTTTACAAACATTACTCATCATTGCTCAACACTAAAAATTTTCGATTTTTTAGTGTTTATTAGCCACGGTTTCTAGCATGAAATATGCACTAAAATTGCTAGTTTCATTATTCAAATTCAAGCTTTAATAAACATAGTATCAAACTCACATGACCATTAAAGCAAATCACCATATTTTCATCATTTTCTCCATACTTAATATCCATGGATTTCATGGAAATCAAGCATCAAATTTTGCTTGTTTCTTTATCCTAATTCATGCTTCAGACTCTATAACACAAACCAATCATATACATCAACAAAACATCAACAAACCCTAGCATTAAGCCACGGATTTTTATTGTAAAGCACAATAGAAAATTTTGTTTCCATTCCTTGGGTTTTACAAACATTACTCATCATTGCTCAACACTAAAAATTTTTGATTTTTTAGTGTTTATTAGCCACGGTTTCTAGCATGAAATATGCACTAAAATTGCTAGTTTCATTATTCAAAGTCAAGCTTTAATAAACATAGTATCAAACTCACATGACCATTAAAGCAAATCCCCATATTTTCATCATTTTCTCCATACTTAATAACCATGGATTTCATGGAAATCAAGCATCAAATTTTGCTTGTTTCTTTATCCTAATTCATGCTTCAGACTCTAGAACACAAACCAATCATAAACATCAACAAAACATCAACAAACCCTAGCATTAAGCCACGGATTTTTATGCTAAAGCACAATAGAAAATTTTGTTTCCATTCCTTGGGTTTTACAAACATTACTCATCATTGCTCAACACTAAATTTTTTTGATTTTTTAGTGTTTATTAGCCACGGTTTCTAGCATGAAATATGCACTAAAATTGCTAGTTTCATTATTCAAAGTCAAGCTTTAATAAACATAGTATCAAACTCACATGACCATTAAAGCAAATCACCAAATTTTCATCATTTTTTCCATACATAATATCCACGGATTTCATGGAAATCAAGCATCAAATTTTGCTTGTTTCTTAATCCTTATTCGTGCTTCGAATTCTAGAACGCAAACCAATCATAAACATCAACAAAACATCAACAAACCCTAGCATTAAGCCACTGATTTTTATGCTAAAGCACAATAGAAAATTTTGTTTCCATTCCTTTGGTTTTACAAACATTACTCATTATTGCTCAACACTAAAAATTTTCGATTTTTTAGTGTTTATTAGCCACGGTTTCTAGCATGAAATATGCACTAAAATTGCTAGTTTCATTATTCAAATTCAAGCTTTAATTGTGATACCCGAGAAATCTACATTCTCGAGAATATTTTGTACAAATATGTAAATAAATGTACATTTACAGTGATACAGTTTACAGAATAAAAAGCAGAGGAAAATTTTGATTAATCAAGTTTTAATCAAAATTTGAAAATGAATTAATGAAAATAGTTTAAAGCTAAGCATTAATTCAATTATGATGTTTTAAAATTTGATGGAAAAGTATGTGAAAAATACATACTAAGAGATCAATGGCACACAAGTGAGCCACATTGATCAATGGCCAAAAGGATTTGCCAAACAAACCCTTACACATATATAAAAAAAATAAAAGAAAGTAAGGGAGAGTGTGGGTGGCACGTGAGCATGAGATAGAGAGGGAATTAATTCCCTTAGCTGCAAATGCAGCCGGAAGAAAGAAAGAAGAAAAGAAAGAAAGGGAAAGAGAGAAAGAGGGAGCCGAGAAAGAGAGAGAGAAAAGCAAAGGAAATCCAAAAAGTTCGGATTCCTTGTTCCAGCAGCAGATAGATCGAGATTCGATCGCTAAGCAGCAGCAAGAAAGCTCACGATCAAGCAAGGTAAAACCCCGTTTTTCTCTTGATTTTTTTCGGATGAAAATCTAGGGTTTGAGTGAGAAAAAGAGAATGTGAGTGAATCACATTTAGATTTTCGGTTAAAATCGAAAATGTGGTTCGACTTTAGACGTTTTCAAATACGAATCCGTGAACAGACGGTTTAGAAAACCGAGTTTAGTGAAATTTCTTCACAAAAATACAAAGTTTTCAAAAATAGAGTCAAGAGAAGTTCATGAGCAAAATGTGGGATTTTTGCTTGTGAAATCATGGATTTGTGATAGTAGAAGTGTAGTAGATACCTTGAAACGATCTTATGAAGATCGATTTCAAGTGTAAGAAGCAAAACAAAGGCCATAAAAGCCTTAGAAAAGCAGAGCAGAGCAGTTCGGACCCAGAATCTTGATTCTGGTATGAACACGGGCGTGTACCCGGGCGTGTACAAGGGCGTGTACAGAACACGGCCCCGAACATGCCCATATGCACGACCGTGTTGCAAAAAAAAATTAGACCCGAGAGGTACACGGTTAAGAACACGGCCGTGTATCAGACCGTGTCAAGAGACACACGGTCAAAGAGAGGCGTGTAAGAGACCGTGTAAGAAGACAGAGGAGTACACGGCCGTGTACCCACCCGTGTAAGCATACACGGGCATGTTCCAGAAAGTACACGGCCAGGCTTAAAATCCAGAGGGGTACACGGGCACGAACACGGCCATGTAGGAGGGCGTGTTCGAGTCCAGAGAGTAAAAAAAAAAAAAAAAAAGAGTCTGGAAAGGAAAAATTTCATGTTTTGCCATATTTCCAGTATAACCTAAATATGGTAAATAATCAGTGATTTTTCCATTTATAGGAGTCCAAGCCAGAGATCCCAAATCAGCAGTCCCAGAGCAGCAGCAGCTTACGCTAGAGGATTTTCTGTAAGTTCAAGCATTGTCCTGACTGCAACGTGGACAAGCTTGCTTTATTACAGTATTATGTATGTTGTATGACGTGTTGCTAGACGTTGATTGTCTGCATCACGATGTTAAGTCAGTTTATGTCAGTCATAGTACAGGTCAGTGCATGTCAGTCATAGCACAGGTCAGTTCACATCAGTTCATGTCATGCATATAGAGTTGCATGTCCCAGTACACAGACCAGACAGTAACAGAACCAGAGAACAGTTAGGTGCACAAGGCACCTTAGTGTGTTGATTAAATCACACCCCAGTAAATAGATTAACAGGTTCCGACTGTGGGGGCAAACAGTATGCTACCCAGTTGGAACACCAGAAAGATGGTAATTAACCAGTTATTGGCGTATCGGCCTCTCGAACTACGGGGAGGTTATCATGTTTAGCATCAGTTAAGACTGAGGAGGTCAGCACTAAAGTACCGCTCCCGGTTGCGCTAACATGTCGGTACGTCCAATCAGGGGCCTAAAACCAGAACTAAAGTAAAAGATTGAAGTCCTAAGACTAAACAATCAGCCAGTACAGCATGTTTACAGAGTCCAGTCAGCATGAGTACAGCAGTACAGTATAAGTACAGCAGTCAGCATGAGTACAGCAGTACAGTATAAGTACAGCAGTCAGCATGAGTACAGCAGTACAGCATGAGTACAGCAGTACAACATTAGCACAGTAGTACAGCATGAGCACAGCAGTATAGCATGTTAGTTACATGTTTTTATGTTTGAACTTACTGAGCTCATAGCTCACCAGTTTGTTCACATGTTGCAGGTAAGAGACCTGTTCACCAGTAGTATATTGGTGGACGACGAACAGGATAGACGCATGCTGGAGAGGATCGGGCGAGGGATATGGGTCACCAGTTAAATCTTCCGCTGTACAGTTTTGAATGTAATTTTCCAAGAGACAGTTTTCAAGACAGGAGTATGTGATAGGGGAATCATGATCAATTGTTAACATGATTTCTTTATCACATTCTCAAATAGTTTATGTAAAGAAAAAAAAAAAATTTATTCCGCAAAATTAGCAGTCAGTTTACAGTCCAGCATTATTGCCGGCGACCCTAGAGGCCTGCAGACTATTGCGGTTGACTACAGAGTTGGCCGTAGTAGCACTGTAGAGCCTCTGCAGTAGGGCGGGCCTCCACATTAATAAACATAGTATCCAACTCACATGACCATTAAAGCAAATCACCATATTTTCATCATTTTCTCCATACTTAATATCCGTGGATTTCATGGAAATCAAGCATCAAATTTTGCTTGTTTCTTTATCCTAATTCATGCTTCAAACTCTAGAACACAAACCAATCATAAACATCAACAAACCCTAGCATTAAGCCACGGATTTTTATGCTAGAACACCATTGAAATCTTGTTTCCTTTCCAAAGGTTTTACAAACGTTACCCATAATTGCTCAACAAAAAAAATTTTCCATTTTCTAGTGTTTGTTAGCCATGGTTTCTTGCAAAAATATGCACCAAAATTGCTAGTTTCATTATTCAAATTCATGCTTTAACAAACATAGTATCAAACTCACATGACCATTAAAGCAAATCAAAAAATTTTCATCATTTTCTCCATACTTAATAGCCACGGATTTCATGGAAATCAAGCATCAAATTTTGCTTGTTTCTTAATCCTAATTTGTGCTTCGAATTCTAGAACACAAACCAATCATAAATATCAACAAACCCTAGCATTGAGCCATAGATTTTTATGCTAAAACACCACAGAAAATTTTGTTTCCTTTCCTAGGGTTTTACCAACATTACTCATCATTGCTCAACACTAAAAGTTTCCATTTTCTAGTGTTTGTTAGCCACAGTTTCTGGCATGAAATATGCACTAAAATTGCTAGTTTCATTATTCAAATTCATGCTTTAATAAACATAGTATCAAACTCACATGACCATTAAAGCAAATTGCTAAATTTTCATCATTTTCTCCATACTTAACAGCCACAGATTTCATGGCAATCAGGCATCAAATTTTGCTTGTTTCTTTATCCTAATTCATGCTTCAAACTCTAGAACACAAACCAATCATAAACATCAACAAACCCTTGCATTAAGCCACGGATTTTGGTTCTAAAACACCATAGAAAATTTTATTTCCTTTCCTAGGGTTTTACTAACATTACTCATCATTGCTCAACACTAAAAAGTTTCCATTTTCTAGTGTTTATTAGCCACAGTTTCTAGCATGACATATGCACTAAAATTGCTAGTTTCATTATTCAAATTCATACTTTAATAAACATAGTATCAATCTCACATGACCATTAAAGCAAATCACCAAATTTTTATCATTTTCTCCATACTTAACAGCCACAGATTTCATGGAAATCAAGCATCAAATTTTGCTTGTTTCTTAATCCTAATTCATGCTTCGAACTCTAGAACACAAACCAATCAAAAACATCAACAAACCCTAGGATTGAGCCATAGATTTTTATGCTAAAACACCATAGAAAATTTTGTTTCCTTTCCTAGGGTTTTACTAACATTACTCATCATTGCTCAACACTAAAAAGTTTCCATTTTCTAGTGTTTGTTAGCCACAGTTTCAAGCATGAAATATGCACTAAAATTGCTAGTTTCATTATTCAAATTCAAGCTTTAATAAACATAGTATCAAACTCACATGATCATTAAAGCAAATCGCCAAATTTTCATCATTTTCTCCATCCTTAATATCCACGGATTTCATGGAAATCAAGCATCAAATTTTGCTTGTTTTTTAATCCTTATTCGTGCTTTGAATTCCAGAACACAAACCAATCATAAACATCAACAAAACATCAACAAACCCTAGCATTAAGCCACGGATTTTTATGCTGAAGCACAATAGAAAATTTTGTTTCCATTCCTTGGGTTTTACAAACATTACTCATCATTGCTCAACACAAAATTTTTTTGATTTTTTAGTGTTTATTAGCCACGGTTTCTAGCATGAAATACGCACTAAAATTGCTAGTTTCATTATTCAAAGTCGAGCTTTAATAAACATAGTATCAAACTCACATGACCATTAAAGCAAATCACCAAATTTTCATCATTTTCTCCATACTTAATATCCACGGATTTCATGGAAATCAAGCATCAAATTTTGCTTGTTTCTTAATCCTTATTCGTGCTTCGAATTCTAGAACGCAAACCAATCGTAAACATCAACAAAACATCAACAAACCCTAGCATTAAGCCACTGATTTTTATGCTAAAGCACAATAGAAAATTTTGTTTCCATTCCTTGGGTTTTACAAACATTACTCATCATTGCTCAACACTAAAAATTTTCGATTTTTTAGTGTTTATTAGCCACGGTTTCTAGCATGAAATATGCACTAAAATTGCTAGTTTCATTATTCAAATTCAAGCTTTAATAAACATAGTATCAAACTCACATGACCATTAAAGCAAATCACCATATTTTCATCATTTTCTCCATACTTAATATCCATGGATTTCATGGAAATCAAGCATCAAATTTTGCTTGTTTCTTTATCCTAATTCATGCTTCAGACTCTAGAACACAAACCAATCATAAACATCAACAAAACATCAACAAACCCTAGCATTAAGCCATGGATTTTTATGCTAAAGCACAATAGAAAATTTTGTTTCCATTCCTTGGGTTTTACAAACATTACTCATCATTGCTCAACACTAAAAATTTTTGATTTTTTAGTGTTTATTAGCCACGGTTTCCAGCATGAAATATGCCCTAAAATTGCTAGTTTCATTATTCAAAGTCAAGCTTTAATAAACATAGTATCAAACTCACATGACCATTAAAGCAAATCACCAAATTTTCATCATTTTTTCCATACTTAATATCCACGGATTTCATGGAAATCAAGCATCAAATTTTGCTTGTTTCTTAATCCTTATTCGTGCTTCGAATTCTAGAACGCAAACCAATCACAAACATCAACAAAACATCAACAAACCCTAGCATTAAGCCACTGATTTTTATGCTAAAGCACAATAGAAAATTTTGTTTCCATTCCTTGGGTTTTACAAATATTAATCATCATTGCTCAACACTAAAAATTTTTGATTTTTTAGTGTTTATTAGCCACAGTTTCTAGCATGAAATATGCACTAAAATTGCTAGTTTCATTATTCAAATTCAAGCTTTAATAAACATAGTATCAAACTCACATGACCATTAAAGCAAATCACCATATTTTCATCATTTTCTCCATACTTAATATCCATGGATTTCATGGAAATCAAGCATCAAATTTTGCTTGTTTCTTTATCCTAATTCATGCTTCAGACTTAGAACACAAACCAATCATAAACATTAACAAACCCTTGCATTAAGGCACGGATTTTTATGCTAGAACACCATTGAAATCTTGTTTCCTTTCCTAAGGTTTTACAAACGTTACTCATCATTGCTCAACACAAAAAATTTTCCATTTTCTAGTGTTTGTTAGCCTTGGTTTCTTGCAAAAATATGCACCAAAATTGCTAGTTTCATTATTGAAATTCATGCTTTAATAAACATAGTATCAAACTCACATGACCATTAAAGCAAATCAACAAATTTTCATCATTTTCTCCATACTTAATAGCCACGGATTTCATGGAAATCAAGTGTGACGCCCCGTGCCCTCAGCTACCCGAACCATCACTGTAAACTCTATTACTTGCTTCTTTAGCTTTTACTTATACTTCCTCTTTAAAACCGATACTTAAACTTGCTGAATTTAATACCATAAATTTAGAGGGATTTTTTTTATATACGCGTACGTATTTACTATTCACATACGTATACTGTTAAAATGCGGAATTTGAAAAACATAAGGATTTCAATTATACATACACACTTATATACTTGTTTATCTGATTAATATTCACCAGATGCTATTTAAATATACTATTCATACATATACTGTTTACTGTTCTAAAATACCAATTAATCTTTACTATTCAAAATACTGTTTAACTGTCACCGTTCAAAATACTATTTACTCATACTGTGCGGAAGAATACTCGCGGTGTATCCATAACCTCATCCTCACATCCACCTCCGCCGCCATCATCGCCCCTTGGTGTTTGCGCTGTAGGAAGCTTACCTACAGCATGAACACACTCCGTGAGCTTTATGCCCAGTAAGTACAACATGCTAACCGCAAAACATGTTTAAAACATAGCACATACTTAAAATCCTAAGCATGACATATATCACTTAATAAATCACATACCATTTAAGCATATCACATATCAGCTCACATATCGTGTCATCACATAACATGTCATAACACTGAATATAAAACTTCACATACTTTATGCATGACAGAAGCATCGTGTACTGTATGCACTCTACTGAAAAAGAAAGCATAGCGAACTATAACTAATGCATGGTCCGGTTATGTTCATTTATGCTTCAAACTTCTCTTTTCTTTTCTTGTCTATTTAGGGCCCATGTGTCAGTACCGTGTGCGTAGACCAACGGTAACGCCCAAGGTCAACTAATGCCGAAGAGCCATCAATTGATGCTCAACTTTTGGCTTTAACTTTCTTTAACTGGAAACCCCTTCGACTGAAGGAGCCGGTACGACACACCTACTTGTTTCCATCTTGTTTAACTGTTCTAGCCATACGCTTCTCTAAGCTATCCCCAATCCTACGTGGTAGGGATCTATGGCTTCTATCTTGTTCTTTCATCAATCTACTCGATTGTGAAACTATATGCTCTTATGTATGCTGTGCAGCATCGTGTGCAAGATACATACTTAAAATACTGGAAAAGCACCATTTTAAATTCTTTTTATGCATGCTGTAGGAGGAGTTGTACTTACCTGTCATCAGACAGTTTATACTCTCGCCTTCGTCACAATACAGGTACCTCCCTGTACTCATAATACATTTCGTTAACATTTACTCTTAGGTCACTGTGGTCATTAGTGACAAATAAAAACTCTATCGTTAGTGATACCAATCCTTGTCGGTAGTAATTGCCCTCTTCTTAAGAATTTGATTTTCTAATCATTGTTAATTAATTTATTTACCCAATAAATTAATTAACATCGCTTTTAGGTCACTCTATCGTTAGGAACTAATAAACTTATCGTTGTGTGGTACCGATGCCTATCGGTACCCAACTGCTCTACTTTGGGAAATTTGATATCTAATTTTTAATCGTGCTTGATTAATTTGTCTACTTAACAAATTAATCACTGTCTCTCACTATCCCATTCCGACTTGGTCCTTGACTGGCTAACCGACCAGTCAACTGACTGAATACCTCTCGTATGACCATTTAGCCTGTCGGGTTACCGTTACCGATGTAATCGCCCCAAATTTTATACTTAGATCACACCCATCCCTCGGGTGGCACTATTCTAATCTAGGGGTCGTTTTCTTACATTTCGAGATTTCTAATTGGGCGGTTCACTAATCCTGTAAACGTCCATCCTTCTTTCCTGGACCTAGGTCATCGAGGGGGCTCGGGTTTTCATCCCGATCACATTTTCACCCCTCGTTTCCTAAAATACCCCTTTGTGCCGTTTTAGAAATTTCGGCAGCATTTTCGCTTAATTTTTGGGTTTCTGGCGTTTAGGAAACGCCTCAAAACCATCTAACATATTCTAACCTGCCACGTACTAAACCAGAGGCCTAATTTTTACGTAAAAGCTTCGCTTTTTACGTAAAAATATTCACATTTCCTCACATTCTCTTTTTCGACATTTCATCCCTTTTTCTTACAATTCCTCAAGTCAGTAAACCATAATTCATACATAATTATTTCTAATAATAAATTGAGGAATCAAGGGATCAAAACCACTACCAAAATCGTTCCCGTCGGCGGTCGGGTGAACCATTCGATCTCAATCGCACAATCTTTGAATCATCGTTCTCCACTTTTGAAACTCCGGTTTGCAAATCCGATGCCGCGGATGTGTTCGGAACGTCAAAAATAGGCCAACGGGCCATTCTTCAATTTTCGGTCTCCGGGTCGCCGTTGACCGGCATTGACCACGGCGGCGATGGGAGTGGCGACCACCATCTTGAAGAGCTCGACGAGAGGAACCCATTGGTGGTGTCAATTTCACCAATCGAGGCTCCTATCACCGGAAATCGGCCCTCGAAAAGTCGGCGACGGCGTCGGTGTTGGATTTTCATTTTCCAGTGTTGTTGCCCAAAATTGATTTGGGGCTTTTGATCTACGTGTTTTTCTGAGCATTTTGATACCGACCTTGCAACTCAACTCCACCGGAATAGTGAGATTCGACGGTGGCGATGGCGACGGTGACAGCGAACCTTGGATGGCGCGATCCGGTGACTGTTGACGTGAAATGAAGCCTGGGTTTTGTTCTACTCTTCACCACGAATCCATTGGGACCGGAGTCGTGGCACTTGGACGTCGGACGGTGGAGAAATCAAGGTTTGAAAAATTCGGCCACCGACGGCTTTAGGCGGCGCGTGCGGCGTTCTCCGACGTCGATTTCGTCGACTCAGCACACCGTTGGACTCAGCTCGTCGAGAGCTTTCCAATGGTACCGGCGGTGTCGAAAAAGGAGGCTGGATTCAATGGTCGGTCACTGTTCATCTACGTGTGGTGTGGGGGAGAAAAAGATAGGAAAAAAAATAATGGGGGCCCTTTTTACAAAAATCTAAAAATTTCGACCCCTTTATAGTAATTTTTTGAAAAATTTTAAGATAGGCTATACTGACTAATTTGGGCATGCTGAACCCAAATATATCAGTTATATCTTCATCCGAGGTCGTCTCGACCAGTTTCCCGATACTGCATGGTTCCCGGTCAAAAATTACTTTTTGTGCTCAAATGACTAATTTGAGCATTCTAATTCCAAATATATCAAGAAAAGGTCATCTTGACCAATTTCTTGATACTGTGGTTAGGCCTACACTGTGCTGACACTACGCACGCATAACGAGGTGTTTTCGCGTGAAATTTCAAACACAGCCTCCCTTGACTAATTTGGACGTGCTGATTTCAAATTTATCAGTTTTACATCCATCTGAGGTCTTCTAGACCAGTTTTCGGGATCTATATGACCCCATCTCGAAAAACGTGTCAGGTGCCCGATTGATTAATTTGGGCATCCTGAGTCTAAATATATCAGTTTCGGGGGGAGAAAAGGTCGTCTTGACTCTTATCCCGATATTGCGTATCTTTTAAACAAAATCTACATTTTGTGCTCACTTGACCAGATTGAACCTGCTGACTATTAATATGTCAATTTTATGCCAGATTAAGGCCGTCTTGGCCACTAACCTAACACTGCGTTTCTCATTATTCACTAATCACTAATCACTATTCACTATCTGACTGACTAATCTGAGCGTTCTGGCATTGATTTTGTCAGTCTATGGGCGAGAATAGGTCATCTAGACCACTTTTCTCGATACTGTACATCTATTAGGGCAATTATCGCTGCTGCGCTCAAGTGACCAGTCTGAGTGTACTGATGACTAGCTCATCAGTTCTGTATCATGAAATGGTCGTCTTGACTGGTTTCTTGATATTGTGTGTCTCAACGCATACTCACATAATAGGGTGGACTGATTTCACTGTCGGTTGCCCCTTTCACTGCATAAATAGTAATTAAACGTTACTATTCCCATTTAATTCATTCAACTGAAAAGCACACTGTGTTTATTAACTTAATTACATCATTACATAGTAATTAATTTTCATAATTCATGAGAGTCATTACAGTGGCTCTCGGCTCATTACACAGCGTTCTACACGAACTCTTACGCGTGCGTGTGCAACGCAACATGGGCGTGTACATTTCAGACACGAGCATGTACTAGTTGAGACTACTCAACACGGCCATGTCTTTGAAATACATTCATCTATCTAAGCGGTACACAGCCTCTTACATGATTGTGTACTTGACCGTGTTTCTTAAATTTGCACTAAAAGACATTAAATTATGTCCTTTTTATTCCTTTGTGACTTATTACATGGTAAATAGGTGCCATGAAAATGGCGGTCATTACATCAAGCATCAAATTTTGCTTGTTTCTTAATCCTAATTCGTGCTTCGAATTCTAGAACACAAACCAATCATAAACATCAACAAACCCTAGCATTGAGCCACAGATTTTTATGCTAAAACACCATAGAAACTTTTGTTTCCTTTCCTAGGGTTTTACTAACATTACTCATCATTGCTCAACACTAAAAAGTTTCCATTTTCTAGTATTTATTAGTCACAGTTTCTAGCATGACATATGCACTAAAATTGCTAGTTTCATTATTCAAATTCATGCTTTAATAAGCATAGTATCAAGCTCACATGACCATTAAAGCAAATCACCAAATTTTTATCATTTCCTCCATACTTAATAGCCACAGATTTCATGGAAATCAAGCATCAAATTTTGCTTGTTTCTTAATCCTAATTCATGCTTCGAACTCTAGAACACAAACCAATCATAAACATCAACAAACCCTAGCATTGAGCCACAGATTTTTATGCTAAAACACCATAGAAAATTTTGTTTCCTTTCCTAGGGTTTTACTAACATTACTCATCATTGCTCAACACTAAAAAGTTTCCATTTTCTAGTGTTTATTAGCCACAGTTTCTAGCATGAAATATGCACTAAAATTGATAGTTTCATTATTCAAATTCATGCTTTAACAAACATAGTATCAAACTCACATGACCATTAATGCAAATCACCAAGTTTTCATCATTTTCTCCGTACTTAATAGCCACGGTTTCATGGAAATCAAGCATCAAATTTTGCTTTTCATAATCCTAATTCGTGCTTCGAATTCAAGAGCACAAACCAATCACAAACATCAAAAAAACATCAACAAACCCTAGCATTAAGCCACGGATTTTTATGCTAGAACACCAAAGAAAATTTTGTTTCCTTTCCTAAGGTTTTACTAACATTACTCATCATTGCTCAACATAAAAAATTTTCCATTTTCTAGTGTTTATTAGCCATGGTTTCTAGCAAAAATATGCACCAAAATTGCTAGTTTCATTATTCAAATTCATACTTTAATAAACATAGTATCAAACTCACATGACCATTAAAGCAAATTACCAAATTTTCATCATTTTCTCCATAATTAATAGCCACGGATTTCATGGAAATCAAGCATCAAATTTTGCTTGTTTCTTAATCCTAATTCGTGCTTCGAATTCTAGAACACAAACCAATCATAAACAACAACAAACCCTAGCATTAAGCCACGAATTTCTATGCTAAAAAACCGTAGAAAATTTTGTTTCCTTTCCTAGGGTTTTATTAACATTACTCATCATTGCTCAACACTAAAAAGTTTCCATTTTCTAGTGTTTATTAGCCACAGTTTCTAGCATGAAATATGCACTAAAATTGCTAGTTTCATTATTCAAATTCATGCTTTAATAAACATAGTATCAAACTCACATGACCATTAAAGTAAATCGCCAAATTTTCATCATTTTCTCCATACTTAATAGCCACGGATTTCATGGCAATCAAGCATCAAATTTTGCTTGTTTTTTTATCCTAATTCATGCTTCAAACTATAGAACATAAACCAATCATAAATAACAACAAACCCTAGCATTAAGCCATGGATTTTTATGTTAAAACACAATAGAAAATTTTGTTTCCATTCCTTGGGTTTTACAAACATTACTCATCATTGCTCAACACTAAAAATTTTCCATTTTCTAGTGTTTATTAGCCACGGTTTCTACTATGAAATATGCACTAAAATTGCGAGTTTAATTATTCAAATACGTGCTTTAATAAACATAGTGTCAAACTCACATGACCATTAAAGCAAATACCCAAATTTTCATCATTTTCTCCATACTTATTATCCAAGGATTTCATGCAAATCAAGCATCAAATTTTGCTTGTTTCTTTATCCTAATTCACGCTTCGAACTCTAGAACCCAAACCAATCATAAACATCAAAAAAACATCAACAAACCCTAGCATTAAGCCACGGATTTTTATGCTAAAACACCATAGAAAATTTTGTTTCCTTTCCTAGGGTTTTACTAACATTACTCATCATTGCTCAACACTAAAAAGTTTCCATTTTCTAGCGTTTATTAGCCACTGTTTCTAGCATGAAATATGCACTAAAATTGGCAGTTTCATTATTCAAATTCATGTTTTAATAAACATAGTATCAAACTCACATAACCATTAAAGCAAATCGCCAAATTTTCATCATTTTCTCCATACTTAATAGCCACGGATTTTATGGAAATCAAGCGTCAAATTTTGCTTGTTTTTTAATCCGAATTCATGCTACAAACTCCAGAACATAAACCAATCATAAATAACAACAAACACTTCCATTTAGCCGTGGATTTTTATGCCAAAACACAATAGAAAATTTTATTTCCATTCCTTGTGTTTTACAAACATTACTCATCATTACTTAACACTAAAAATTTTCCGTTTTCTGGTATTTATTAGCCACGGTTTCTAGCATGAAATATGCACTAAAATTGCTAGTTTAATTATTCAAATTCGTGCTTTAGTAAACATAATATCAAACTCACATGACCATTAAAGCAAATCCCCAAATTTTCATCATTTTCTCCATACTTAATAGCCACGGATTTCATAGAAATCAAGCATCAAATTTTGCTTGTTTCTTTATCCTAATTCATGCTTCAAACTCTAGAACACAAACCAATCATAAACATCAACAAACCCTAACATTAAGCCACCGATTTTTATGCTAAAACACCATAGAAAATTTTGTTTCCTTTCCTAGGGTTTTATAAACATTACTTATCATTGCTCAACACTAAAAATTTTCCATATTCTGGTGTTTATTAGCCACAGTTTCTAGCATGACATATGCACTAAAATTGCTAGTCTCATTATCCAAATTCATGCTTTAACAAACATAGTATCAAACTCACATGACCATTAATGCAAATCACTAAGTTTTCGTCATTTTCTCCGCACTTAATAGCCACGGATTTCATGGAAATCAAGCATCAAATTTTGCTTGTTTCTTAATCCTAATTCGTGCTTCAAATTCTAGGACACAAACCAATCATAAACATCAACAAAACATCAACAAACCCTGGCATTAAGCCATGGATTTTTATGCTAGAGCACCATAGAAAATTTGGTTTCCTTTCCTAGGGATTTACTAACATTACTCATCATTGCTCAACACTAAAAAGTTTCCATTTTCTACTGTTGATTAGCCACGGTTTCTAGCATGAAATATGCACTGAAATTGCAGGTTTCATTATTCAAATTTATGCTTTAATTAACATAGTATCAAACTCACATGACCATTAAGGCAAATCACCAAATTTTAATCATTTTCTCCATGCTTAATAGCCACGGATTTCATGGAAATCATGCATCAAATTTTGCCTGTTTCTTTATCCTAATTCATGCTTCAAACTCTAGAACACAAACTAATCATAAACATCAACAAACACTAGCATTAAGCAACGGATTTTTATGCTAGAACACCATAGAAAATTTTGATTCCTTTCCTAAGGTTTTACAAACATTACTCATCATTGCTCAACACAAAAAATTTTCCATTTTCTAGTGTTTATTAGCCACGGTTTCTAGCAAAAATATGCATTAAAATTGCTAGTTTCATTATTGAAATTCATGCTTTAATAAACATAGTATCAAACTCACATGACCATTAAAGCAAATCACCAAATTTTCATCATTTTTTCCATACTTAATAGCCACGGATTTCATGGAAATTAAGCATCAAATTTTGCTTGTTTCTTAATCCTAATTCATGCTTCGAACTCTAGAACACAAACCAATCATAAACATCAACAAACCCTAGCATTGAGCCACAGATTTTTATGCTAAAACACTATAGAAAATTTTGTTTCCTTTCCTAGGGTTTTACTAACATTACTCATCATTGCTCAACCCTGAAAAGTTTCCACTTTCTGGTGTTTGTTTGCCACAATTTCTTGCATGAAATATGCACTAAAATTGCTAGTTTCATTATTCAAATTCAAGATTTCAGAAACATAGTATCAAACTCACATGACCATTAAAGCAAATCACCAAATTTTCATCATTTTCTCCATGCTTAATATCCACGGATTTCATGGAAATCAAGCATCAAATTTTGTTTGTTTCCTAATCCTTATTCGTGCTTCGAATTCTAGAACACAAACTAATCAAAAACATCAACAACGCATCAACAAACCCTAGCATTAAGCCACGGATTTTTATGCTAAAGCACAATAGAAAATTTTGTTTCCATTCCTTGGGTTTTACAAACATTACTCATCATTGCTCAACAGTAAAAATTTTCGAATTTCTACTGTTTACTAGCCACGGTTTCTAGCATGAAATATGCACTAAAATTACTAGTTTCATTGTTCAAATTCATGCTTTAATAAACATAATATCGAACTCACATGACCATTAAAGCAAATCCCCAAATTTTCATCATTTTCTCCATACTTAATAGCCACGGATTTCATAGAAATCAAGCATCAAATTTTGCTTGTTTCTTTATCCTAATTCATGCTTCAAACTCTAGAACACAAACCAATCATAAACATCAACAAACCCTAGCATTGAGCCACAGATTTTTATGCTAAAGCACCATAGAAAATTTTGTTTCCTTTCCTAGGATTTTACTAACATTACTCATCATTGCTCAACACTAAAAAGTATCCATTTTCTAGTGTTTATTAGCCACAGTTTCTAGCATGAAATATGCACTAAAATTACTAGTTTCATTATTCAAATTCATGCTTTAATAAACATAGTATCAAACTCACATGACCATTAATGCAAATCACCAAGTATTCATCATTTTCTCTGTACTTAATAGCCACGGATTTCATGGAAATCAAGCATCAAATTTTGCTTGTTTCTTAATCCTAATTCTTGCTTCAAATTCTAGAACACAAACCAATCACAAACATCAAAAAAAATCAACAAACCCTGGCATTAAGCCACGGATTTTTATGCTAGAACACCAAAGAAAATTTTGTTTCCTTTCCTAAGGTTTTACTAACATTACTCATCATTGCTCAACACAAAAAATTTTTCATTTTCTAGTGTTTATTAGCCACGGTTTCTTGCAAAAACATGCACCAAAATTGCTAGTTTCATTATTGAAATTCATGCTTTAATAAACATAGTATCAAACTCATATGACCGTTAAAGCGAATTACCAAATTTTCATCATTTTCTCCATACTTAATAGCCACGGATTTCATGGAAATCAAGCATCAAATTTTGCTTGTTTCTTAATCCTAATTCGTGCTTCGAATTCTAGAACACAAACCAATCATAAACATCAACAAACCCTAGCATTATGCCACGGATTTTTATGCTAAAGCACAATAGAAAATTTTGTTTCCATTCCTTGGGTTTTACAAACATTACTCATCATTGCTCAACACTAAAAATTTTCGATTTTCTAGTGTTTATTAGCCACGGTTTCTAGCATGAAATATGCACTAAAATTGCTATTTTCATTATTCAAATTCATGCTTTAATAAACATAATATCAAACTCACATGACCATTAAAGCAAATCACCAAATTTTCATCATTTTCTCCATACTTAATAGCCACGGATTTCATAGAAATCAAGCATCAAATTTTGCTTGTTTCTTTATCCTAATACATGCTTCAAACTCTAGAACACAAACCAATCATAAACATCAACAAACCCTAGCATTGAGCCACAGATTTTTATGCTTAAACACCATAGAAAATTTTGTTTCCTTTCCTAGGGTTTTACTAACATTACTCATCGTTGCTCAACACTAAAAAGTTTCCACTTTCTAGTTTGTATTAGCCACAGTTTCTAGCATGAAATATGCACTAAAATTGCTAGTTTGATTATTCAAATTCATGCTTTAACAAACATAATATCAAACTTACATGTCCATTAACGCAAATCACCAAGTTTTCATCATTTTCTCTGTACTTAATGGCCACGGATTTCATGGAAAGCAAGCATCAAATTTTGCTTGTTTCTTAATCCTAATTCGTGCTGCGAATTCTAGAACATAAACCAATCACAAATATAAAAAAAACATCAACAAACCCTGGCATTAAGCCACGGATTTTTATGCTAGAACACCATAGAAAATTTTGTTTCCTTTCCTAAGGTTTTACTAACATTACTCATCATTGCTCAACACAAAAAATTTTTCATTTTCTAGTGTTTATTAGCCACGGTTTCTAGCAAAAATATGCACCAAAATTGCTAGTTTTATTATTGAAATTCATGCTTTAATAAACATAGTATCAAACTCACATGACCATTAAAGCAAATCACCAAATTTTCATCATTTTCTCCATACTTAATAGCCACGGATTTCATGGCAATCAAGCATCAAATTTTGCTTGTTTTTTTATCCTAATTCATGCTTCGAACTATAGAACATAAACCAATCATAAATAACAACAAACCCTAGCATTAAGCCACAGATTTTTATGTTAAAACACAATAGAAAATTTAGTTTCCATTCCTTGGGTTTTACAAACATTACTCATTATTGCTCAACACTAAAAATTTTCCATTTTCTAGTGTTTATTAGCCACGGTTTCTAGCATGAAATATGCACTAAAATTGCACGTTTAATTATTCAAATTCGTGCTTTAATAAACATAGTGTCAAACTCACATGACCGTTAAAGCAAATACCTAAATTTTCATCATTTTCTCCATACTTAATATCCAAGGATTTCATGCAAATCAAGCATCAAATTTTGCTTGTTTCTTTATCCTGATTCATGCTTCGAACTCTAGAACACAAACCAATCATAAACATCAACAAACCCTAGCATTAAGCCACGAATTTCTATGCTAAAACACAACAGAAAATTTTGTTTCCTTTCCTAGGGTTTTACTAACATTACTCATCATTGCTCAACACTAAAAGGTTTCCATTTTCTAGTGTTTATTAGCCACAGTTTCCAGCATGAAATATGCACTAAAATTGCTAGTTTCATTATTCAAATTCATGCTCGAATAAACATTGTATCAAACTCACATGACCATTAAAGCAAATCACCAAATTTTCATCATTTTCTCCATACTTAATAGCCACGGATTTCGTGGCAATCAAGCATCAAATTTTGCTTGTTTTTTTATCCTAATTTATGCTTCAAACTATAGAACATAAACCAATAACAAATAATAACAAACCCTAGCATTAACCCACGGATTTTTATGTTAAAACACAACAGAAAATTTTGTTTCCATTCCTTGGGTTTTGCAAACATTACTCATCATTGCTCAACACTAAAAATTTTTCATTTTCTAGTGTTTATTAGCCACGATTTCTAGCATGAAATATGCACTAAAATTGTGCGTTTAATTATTCAAATTCGTGCTTTAATAAACATAGTATCAAACTTACATGACCATTAAAGCAAATACCCAAATTTTCATCATTTTCTCCATACTTAATATCCAAGGATTTCATGCAAATCAAGCATCAAATTTTGCTTGTTTCTTTATCCTAATTCATGCTTCAAACTCTAGAACATAAACCAATCATAAATAACAACAAACCCTTGCATTTAGCCACGGATTTTTATGCTAAAACACAATAGAAAATTTTGTTTCCATTCCTTGGGTTTTACTAACATTACTCATCATTGCTCAACACTAAAAATTTTCCATTTTCTAGTATTTATTAGCCACGGTTTGTAGCATGAAATATGCACTAAAATTGCGAGTTTAATTATTCAAATTCGTGCTTTAATGAACATAATATCAAACTCACATGACCATTAAAGCAAATCACCAAATTTTCATCATTTTTAGCCACGGATTTCATAGAAATCAAGCATCAAATTTGCTTGTTTCTTTATCTTAACTCATGCTTCAAACTCTAGAACACAAACCAATCATAAGCATCAATAAACCCTAACATTAAGCCACCGATTTTTATGCTAAAACACCATAGAAAATTTAGTTTCCTTTCCTAGGGTTTTACAAACATTACTCATCATTGCTCAACACTAAAAAGTTTCCATTTTCTACTGTTTATTAACCACAGTTTCTAGCATGACATATGTACTGAAATTACTAGTCTCATTATTCAAATTCATGCTTTAACAAACATAGTATCAAACTCACATGACCATTAATGCAAATCACTAAGTTTTCATCATTTTCTCCGCACTTAATAGCCACGGATTTCATGGAAATCAAGCATCAAATTTTGCTTGTTTCTTAATCCTAATTCGTGCTTCAAATTCTAGGACACAAACCAAACATAAACATCAAAAAAGCATCAACAAACCCTGGCATTGAGCCATGGATTTTTATGCTAAAACACCATAGAAAATTTGGATTCCTTTCCTAGGGATTTACTAACATTCCTCATCATTACTCAACACTTAAAAGTTTCCATTTTCTACTGTTTATTAGCCACGGTTTCTAGCATGAAATATGCACTGAAATTGCTGATTTCATTATTTAAATTTGTGCTTTAATTAACATAGTATCAAACTCACATGACCATTAAGGCAAATCACCTAATTTTAATCATTTTCTCCATGCTGAATAGCCACGAATTTCATGGAAATCATGCATCAAATTTTGCCTGTTTCTTAATCTTAATTCATGCTTCGAACTCTAGAACACAAGACAATCATAAACATCGACAAAGACTAGCATTAAGCCACAGATTTTTATGCTAAAACACCATACAAAATTTTGTTTCCTTTCCTAGGGTTTTACTAACATTACTCAGCATTGCTCAACACTAAAAAGTTTCCATTTTCTAGTGTTTATTAGCCACAGTTTCTAGCATGAAATATGCACTAAAATTGCTAGTTTCATTATTCAAATTCATGCTTTAATAAACATGGCATCAAACTCACATGACCATTAATGCAAATCACCAAGTTTTCATCATTTTCTCCGTACTTAATAGCCACGGATTTCATGGAAATCAAGCATCAAATTTTGCTTGTTTCTTAATCCTAATTCGTGCTACGAATTCTAGAACATAAACCAATCACAAATATCAAAAAAACATCAAAAAACCCTGGCATTAAGCCATGGATTTTTATGCTATATTTTGTTTCCTTTCCTAAGGTTTTACTAACATTACTCATCATTGCTCAACATAAAAAATTTTCCATTTTCTAGTGTTTATTAGCCACGGTTTCTAGCAAAAATATGCACCAAAATTGCTAGTTTTATTATTGAAATTCATGCTTTAATAAACATAGTATCAAACTCACATGACCATTAAAGCAAATTACCAAATTTTCATCATTTTCTCTATACTTAATAGCCACGGATTTCATGGAAATCAAGCATCAAATTTTGCTTGTTTCTTAATCCTAATTCGTGCTTCGAATTCTAGAACACAAACCTATCAGAAACATCAACAAACCCTAGCATTGAGCCACAGATTTTTATGCTAAAACACCATAGAAAATTTTGTTTCCTTTCCTCGGGTTTTACTAACATTACTCATCATTGCTCAACACTAAAAGTTTCCATTTTCTAGTGTTTGTTAGCCACAGTTTCTGGCATGAAATTTTCACTAAAATTGCTAGTTTCATTATTCAAATTCATGCTTTAATAAACATAGTATCAAACTCACATGACCATTAAAGCAAATCACCAAATTTTCATCATTTTCTCCATACTTAATAGCCACGGATTTCATGGCAATCAAGCATCAAATTTTGCTTTTTTTTTTATCCTAATTCATGCTTCGAACTATAGAACATAAACCAATCATAAATAACAACAAACCCTAGCATTAAGCCACGGATTTTTATGTTAAAACACAATAGAAAATTTAGTTTCCATTCCTTGGGTTTTACAAACATTACTCATCATTGCTCAACACTAAAAATTTTCCATTTTCTAGTGTTAATTAGCCACGGTTTCTAGCATGAAATATGCACTAAAATTGCAAGTTTAATTATTCAAATTCGTGCTTTAATAAACATAGTGTCAAACTCACATGACCGTTAAAGCAAATACCTAAATTTTCATCATTTTCTCCATACTTAATATCCAAGGATTTCATGCAAATCAAGCATCAAATTTTGCTTGTTTCTTTGTCCTGATTCATGCTTCGAACTCTAGAACACAAACCAATCATAAACATCAACAAACCCTAGCATTAAGCCACGAATTTCTATGCTAAAACACAATAGAAAATTTTGTTTCCTTTCCTAGGGTTTTACTAACATTACTCATCATTGCTCAACACTAAAAGGTTTCCATTTTCTAGTGTTTATTAGCCACAGTTTCTAGCATGAAATATGCACTAAAATTGCTAGTTTCATTATTCAAATTCATGCTTTAATAAACATGGCATCAAACTCACATGACCATTAATGCAAATCACCAAGTTTTCATCATTTTCTCCGTACTTAATAGCCACGGATTTCATGGAAATCAAGCATCAAATTTTGCTTATTTCTTAATCCTAATTCATGCTTCGAACTCTAGAACACAAACCAATCACAAACATCAACAAACCCTAGCATTGAGCCACAGATTTTTATGATAAAACACCATAGAAAAATTTGTTTCCTTTCCTTGGGTTTTACTAACATTAGTCATCATTGCTAAACACTAAAAAGTTTCCATTTTCTAGTGTTTATTAGCCACAGTTTCTAGCATGAAATATGCACTAAAATTGCTACTTTCATTATTCAAATTCATGCTTTAATAAACATTGTATCAGACTCACATGACCATTAAAGCAAATCACCAAATTTTTATCATTTTCTCCAAACTTAATAGCCACGGATTTCATGGAAATCATGCATCAAATTTTGCTTGTTTCTTAATCCTAATTCATGCTTCGAACTCTAGAACACAAACCAATCATAAATATCAACAAACCCTAGCATTGACCCACAAATTTCTATGCTAAAACACCATAGAAAATTTTGTTTCCTTTCCTAGGGTTTTATTAACATTACTCATCATTGCTTAACACTAAAAAGTTTCCATTGTCTAGTGTTTATTAGCTACAGTTTCTAGCATGACATATGCACTAAAATTGCTCGTTTCATTATTTAAATTCATGCTTTAACAAACATAGTATCAAACTCACATGACCATTAAAGGAAATCGCCAAATTTTCATCATTTTCTCCATACTTAACAGCCACGGATTTCATGGCAATCAGGCATCAAAATTTGCTTGTTTCTTTATCCTAATTCATGTTTCAAACTCTAGAACACAAACCAATCGTAAACATCAACAAACCCTTGCAATAAGCCACAGATTTTTGTTCTAAAACACCATAGAAAATTTTGTTTCCTTTCCTTGGGTTTTACTAACATTACTCATCATTGCTCAACACTAAAAAGTTTCCATTTTCTAGTGTTTATTAGCCACAGTTTCTAGCATGACATATGCACTAAAATTACTGGTTTCATTATTAAAATTCATGCTTTAATAAACATAGTATCAAACTCACATGACCATTAAATCAAATCACCAAATTTTTATCCTTTTCTCCATACTTAATAGCCACAGATTTTATGGAAATCAAGCATCAAATTTTGCTTGTTTCTTAATCCTAATTCATGATTCAAACTCTAGAACACAAACCAATCATAAACATTAACAAACCCCAGCATTGAGCCACAGATTTTTATACTAAAACACCATAGAAAATTTTGTTTCCTTTCCTAAGATTTTACTAACATTACTCATCATTGCTCTACATAAAATTTTTTTTATTTTCTAGTGTTTATTAGCCACGGTTTCTAGCAAAAATATGCACCAAAATTGCTAGTTTCATTATTGAAATTCATGCTTTAATAAACATAGTATCAAACTCACATGACCATTAAAGCAAATCACCAAATTTTCATCATTTTGTCCATACTTAATAGCCACGGATTTCATGGAAATCAAGCATCAAATTTTGCTTGTTTCTTAATCCTAATTTGTGCTTCGAATTCTAGAACACAAACCAATCATAAACATCAATAAACCCTAGCATTAAGCCACAGATTTTTATGCTAAAACACCATAGAAAATTTTGTTTCCTTTCCTGGGGTTTTACCAACATTACTCATCATTGTTCAACACTTAAAGTTTCCATTTTCTAGTGTTTGTTAGCCACAGTTTCTGGCATGAAATATGCACTAAAATTGCTGGTTTCATTATTCAAATTCATGCTTTAATAAACATAGTATCAAACTCACATGGCCATTAAAGCAAATCGCTAAATTTTCATCATTTTCTCCATACTTAACAGCCCCGGATTTCATGGCAATCAGGCATCAAATTTTGCTTGTTTCTTTATCCTAATTCATGCTTCAAACTCTAGAACACAAACCAATCATAAACATCAACAAACCCTTGCATTAAGCCACGGATTTTTGTTCTAAAACACCATAGAAAATTTTGTTTCCTTTCCTAGGGTTTTACTAACATTACTCATCATTGCTCAACACTAAAAAGTTTCCATTTTCTAGTGTTTATTAGCCACAGTTTCTAGCATGACATATGCACTAAAATTACTGGTTTCATTATTAAAATTCATGCTTTAATAAACATAGTATCAAACTCACATGACCATTAAATCAAATCACCAAATTTTTATCCTTTTCTCCATACTTAATAGCCACAGATTTTATGGAAATCAAGCATCAAATTTTGCTTGTTTCTTAATCCTAATTCATGATTCAAACTCTAGAACACAAACCAATCATAAACATCAACAAACCCCAGCATTGAGCCACAGATTTTTATACTAAAACGCCATAGAAAATTTTGTTTCCTTTCCTAAGATTTTACTAACATTACTCATCATTGCTCTACATAAAATTTTTTTTATTTTCTAGTGTTTATTAGCCACGGTTTCTAGCAAAAATATGCACCAAAATTGCTAGTTTCATTATTGAAATTCATGCTTTAATAAACATAGTATCAAACTCACATGACCATTAAAGCAAATCACCAAATTTTCATCATTTTGTCCATACTTAATAGCCACGGATTTCATGGAAATCAAGCATCAAATTTTGCTTGTTTCTTAATCCTAATTTGTGCTTCGAATTCTAGAACACAAACCAATCATAAACATCAATAAACCCTAGCATTAAGCCACAGATTTTTATGCTAAAACACCATAGAAAATTTTGTTTCCTTTCCTGGGGTTTTACCAACATTACTCATCATTGCTCAACACTTAAAGTGTCCATTTTCTAGTGTTTGTTAGCCACAGTTTCTGGCATGAAATATGCACTAAAATTGCTGGTTTCATTATTCAAATTCATGCTTTAATAAACATAGTATCAAACTCACATGGCCATTAAAGCAAATCGCTAAATTTTCATCATTTTCTCCATACTTAACAGCCCCGGATTTCATGGCAATCAGGCATCAAATTTTGCTTGTTTCTTTATCCTAATTCATGCTTCAAACTCTAGAACACAAACCAATCATAAACATCAACAAACCCTTGCATTAAGCCACGGATTTTTGTTCTAAAACACCATAGAAAATTTTGTTTCCTTTCCTAGGGTTTTACTAACATTACTCATCATTGCTCAACACTAAAAAGTTTCCATTTTCTAGTGTTTATTAGCCACAGTTTCTAGCATGACATATGTACTAAAATTGCTAGTTTCATTATTCAAATTCATACTTTAATAAACATAGTATCAAACTCACATGACCATTAAAGCAAATCACCAAATTTTTATCATTTTCTCCATACTTAACAGCCCCAGATTTCATGGAAATCAAGCATCAAATTTTGCTTGTTTCTTAATCCTAATTCATGCTTCGAACTCTAGAACACAAACCAATCATAAACATCAACAAACCCTAGCATTGAGCCATAGATTTTTATGCTAAAACACCATAGAAAATTTTGTTTCCTTTCCTAGGGTTTTACTAACATTACTCATCATTGCTCAACACTAAAAAGTTTCCATTTTCTAGTGTTTGTTAGCCACAGTTTCAAGCATGAAATATGCACTAAAATTGCTAGTTTCATTATTCAAATTCAAGCTTTAATAAACATAGTATCAAACTCACATGACCATTAAAGCAAATCGCCAAATTTTCATCATTTTCTCCATACTTAATATCCATGGATTTCATGGAAATCAAGCATCAAATTTTGCTTGTTTCTTAATCCTTATTCGTGTTTCGAATTCCAGAACACAAACCAATCATAAACATCAACAAAACATCAACAAACCCTAGCATTAAGCCACGGATTTTTATGCTAAAGCACAATAGAAAATTTTGTTTCCTTTCCTTGGGTTTTACAAACATTACTCATCATTGCTCAACACTACAAATTTTTGATTTTTTAGTGTTTATTAGCCACAGTTTCTAGCATGAAATATGCACTAAAATTGCTAGTTTCATTATTCAAAGTCAAGCTTTAATAAACATAGTATCAAACTCACATGACCATTAAAGCAAATCACCAAATTTTCATCATTTTTTCCATACTTAATATCCACGGAGTTCATGGAAATCAAGCATCAAATTTTGCTTGTTTCTTAATCCTTATTCGTGATTCGAATTCTAGAACGCAAACCAATCATAAACATCAACAAAACATCAACAAACCCTAGCATTAAGCCACTGATTTTTATGCTAAAGCACAATAGAAAATTTTGTTTCCATTCCTTGGGTTTTACAAACATTACTCATCATTGCTCAACACTAAAAATTTTCGATTTTTTAGTGTTTATTAGCCACGGTTTCTAGCATGAAATATGCACTAAAATTGCTAGTTTCATTATTCAAATTCAAGCTTTAATGAACATAGTATCAAACTCACATGACCATTAAAGCAAACCACCAAATTTTCATCATTTTTTCCATACTTAGTATCCACGGATTTCATGGAAATCAAGCATCAAATTTTGCTTGTTTCTTAATCCTTATTCGTGCTTCGAATTCTAGAATGCAAACCAATCATAAACATCAACAAAACATCAACAAACCCTAGCATTAAGCCACTGATTTTTATGCTAAAGCACAATAGAAAATTTTATTTCCATTCCTTGGGTTTTACAAACATTACTCAACATTGCTCAACACTAAAAATTTTCGATTTTTTAGTGTTTATTAGCCACGGTTTCTAGCATGAAATATGCACTAAAATTGCTAGTTTCATTATTCAAATTCAAGCTTTAATAAACATAGTATCAAACTCACATGACCATTAAAGCAAATCACCATATTTTCATCATTTTCTCCATACTTAATATCCATGGATTTCATGGAAATCAAGCATCAAATTTTGCTTGTTTCTTTATCCTAATTCATGCTTCAGACTTTAGAACACAAACCAATCATAAACATCAACAAAACATCAACAAACCGTAGCATTAAGCCACGGATTTTTATGCTAAAGCACAATAGAAAATTTTGTTTCCATTCCTTGGGTTTTACAAACATTACTCATCATTGCTCAACACTAAAATTTTTTGATTTTTTGGTGTTTATTAGCCACGGTTTCTAGCATGAAATATGCACTAAAATTGCTAGTTTCATTATTCAAAGTCAAGATTTAATAAACATAGTATCAAACTCACATGACCATTAAAGCAAATCACCAAATTTTCATCATTTTTTCCATACTTAATATCCATGGATTTCATGGAAATCAAGCATCAAATTTTGCTTGTTTCTTGATCCTTATTCGTGCTTCGAATTCTAGAACGTAAACCAATCATAAACATCAACAAAACATCAACAAACCCTAGCATTAAGCCACTGATTTTTATGCTAAAGCACAATAGAATATTTTGTTTCCATTCCTTGGGTTTTACAAACATTACTCATCATTGCTCAACACTAAAAATTTTCGATTTTTTAGTGTTTATTAGCCACGGTTTCTAGCATGAAATATGCACTAAAATTGCTAGTTTCATTATTCAAATTCAAGCTTTAATAAACATAGAATCAAACTCACATGACCATTTAAGCAAATCACCATATTTTCATCATTTTCTCCATACTTAATATCCATGGATTTCATGGAAATCAAGCATCAAATTTTGCTTGTTTCCTTATCCTAATTCATGCTTCAGACTCTAGAACACAAACCAATCATAAACATCAACAAACCCTAGCATTAAGCCACGGATTTTTATGCTAGAACACCATTGAAATCTTGTTTCCTTTCCTAAGGTTTTACAAACGTTACCCATCATTGCTCAACACAAAAAATTTTCCATTTTCTAGTGTTTGTTAGCCATGGTTTCTTGCAAAAATATGCACCAAAATTGCTAGTTTCATTATTCAAATTCATGCTTTAATAAACATAGTATCAAACTCACATGACCATTAAAGCAAATCAATAAATTTTCATCATTTTCTCCATACTTAATAGCCACGGATTTCATGGAAATCAAGCATCAAATTTTGCTTGTTTCTTAATCCTAATTTGTACTTCGAATTCTAGAACACAAATCAATCATAAATATCAACAAACCCTAGCATTGAGCCACAGATTTTTATGCTAAAACACCATAGAAAATTTTGTTTCCTTTCCTAGGGTTTTACCAACATTACTCATCATTGCTCAACACCAAAAGTTTCCATTTTCTAGTGTTTGTTAGCCATAGTTTCTGGCATGAAATATGCACTAAAATTGCTAGTTTCATTATTCAAATTCATGCTTTAATAAACATAGTATCAAACTCACATGACCATTAAAGCAAATCGCTAAATTTTCATCATTTTCTCCATACTTAACAGCCACGGATTTCATGGCAATCAGGCATCAAATTTTGCTTGTTTCTTTATCCTAATTCATGCTTCAAACTCTAGAACACAAACCAATCATAAACATCAACAAACCCTTGCACTAAGCCACGGATTTTTGTTCTAAAACACCATAGAAAATTTTGTTTCCTTTCCTAGGGTTTTACTAGCATTACTCATCATTGCTCAACGCTAAAAATTTTTCATTTTCCAGTGTCTATTGGCCACGGTTTTAACCATCAAAATATGCACTAAAATTGCTAGTTTCATTATTCAAATAAATGCTTTAATAAACATAGTATCAAACTCACATGACCATTAAAGCAAATCACCAAATTTTCATCATTTTCTCCATACTTAATAGCCACGGATTTCATGGAAATCAAGCATCAAATTGTGCTTCTTTCTTAATCCTAATTCATGCTTCGAACTCTAGAACACAAACCAATGATAAACATCTACGAACCCTACCATTAAGCCACGGATTTTTATGCTAAAACACCATAAAAATTTTGTTTCCTTTCCTAGGGTTTAACAAACATTACTCATCATTGCTCAGCACTAAAAATTCCCCATTTTCTAATGTTTATTAGCCACGGTTTCTAGCATGAAATATTCACTAAAATTGCTAGTTTCATTATTCAAATTCATTCTTTAATAAACATAGTATCAAACTCACATGACCATTAAAGCAAATCACCAAATTTTTATCATTTTCTCCATACTTAATAGTCATAGATTTCATGGAAATCAAGCATCAAATTTTACTTGTTTCTTAATCCTAATTCATGCTTCGAACTCTAGAACACAAACCAATCATAAACATCAACAAACCCTAGCATTGAGCCACAGATTTTTATGCTAAAACACCATAGAAAATTTTGTTTCCTTTCCTCGGGTTTTACTAACATTACTCATCATTTCTCAACACTAAAAAGTTTCCATTTTCTAGTGTTTATTAGCCACGGTTTCTAGCATTAAATATGCACTAAAATTGCTAGTTTCATTATTCAAATTCATGCTTTAACAAACATAGTATCAAACTCACATGACCATTAAAGCAAGTCACCAAATTTTCATCATTTTCTCCATACTTAATAGCAACAGATTTCATGGAAATCAAGCATCAAATTTTGCTTGTTTCTTAATCCTAATTCATGATTTGAATTCTAGAATAGAAACCAATCATAAACATCAACAAACCCTAGCATTGAGCCTTAGATTTTTATGCTAAAACACCATATAAAATTTTGTTTCCTTTCCTCGGGTTTTACTAACATTACTCATCATTTCTCAACACTAAAAAGTTTCCATTTTCTAGTGTTTATTAGCCACGGTTTCTAGCATGAAATATGCACTAAAATTGCTAGTTTCATTATTCAAATTCAAGCTTTAATAAACATAGTATCAAACTCACATGACCATTAATGCAAATCACCAAGTTTTCATCATTTTCTCCATACTTAATAGCCATGGATTTCATGGAAATCAAGCATCAAATTTTGCTTGTTTCTTTGTCCTAATTCGTGCTTCGAATCCTAGAACCCAAACCAATCATAAACATCAACAAAACATCAACAAACCCTAGCATTAAGCCACGGATTTTAATGCTAGAACACCATAGAAAATTTTGTTTCCTTTCCTAGGGTATTACTAACATTACTCACTATTGCTCAACACAAAAAATTTTCCATTTTCTAGTGTTTATTGGCCACAGTTTTTAGCAAAAATATGCACCAAAATTGCTAGTTTCATTATTCAAATTCATGCTTTAATAAACATACTATCAAACTCACATGACCATTAAAGCAAATTACCAAATTTTCATCATTTTCTCTATACTTCATAGCCATGGATTTCATGGAAATCAAGCATCAAATTTTGCTTGTTTCTTTATCCTAATTTATGCTTCAAACTCTAGAACACAAACCAATCATAAACATCAACAAACTCTAGCATTAAGCCACGGATTTTTGTTCTAAAACACCATAGAAAATTTTGTTTCCTTTCCTAGAGTTTTACTGACATTAGTCATCATTGCTCAACACTAAAAAGTTTCCGTTTTCTAGTGTTTATTAGCCACAGTTTCTAGCATGACGTATGCACTAAAATTGCCAGTTTCATTTTTCAAATTCATGCTTTAATAGACATAGTATCAAACTCACATGACCATTAAAGCAAATCACCAAAGTTTTATCATTTTCTCCATACTTAAAAGCCACAGTTTCATGGAAATCAAGCATCAAATTTTGCTTGTTTCTCAATCCTAATTCATGCTTCGAACTCTAGAACACAAACCAATCATAAACATCAACAAACCCTAGCATTGAGCCACAGATTTTTATGCTAAAACACCATAAAAAATTTTGTTTCCTTTCCTAGGGTTTTACTAACATTACTCATCATTGCTCAACACTAAAAGTTTCCATTTTCTAGTGTTTATTAGCCACAGTTTCTAGCATGACATATGCACTAAAATTGCTTGTTTCATTATTCAAATTCATGCTTTAATAAACATAGTATCAAACTCACATGACCATTAAAGCAAATCACCAAATTTTTATCATTTTCTCCATACTTAATAGTCATAGATTTCGTGGAAATCAAGCATCAAATTTTACTTGTTTCTTAATCCTAATTCATGCTTCGAACTCTAGAACACAAACCAATCATAAACATCAACAAACCCTAGCATTGAGCCACAGATTTTTATTCTAAAACACCATAGAAAATTTTGTTTCCTTTCCTAGGGTTTTACTAACATTACTCATCATTGCTCAACACTAAAAAGTTTCCATTTTCTAGTGTTTGTTAGCCACAGTTTTTAGCATGAAATATGCACTAAAATTGCTAGTTTCATTATTCAAATTCAAGCTTTAATAAACATAGTATCAAACTCACATGACCATTAAAGCAAATCACCAAATTTTCAGCATTTTCTCCATACTTAATATCCACGGATTTAATGGAAATCAAGCATCAAATTTTGCTTGTTTCTTAATCCTTATTCGTGCTTCGAATTCTAGAACACAAACCACTCATAAACATCAACAAACCCTAGCATTAAGCCACAGATTTTTATGCTAAAACACCATTGAAAATTTTGTTTCTTTTCCTAAGGTTTTACTAACATTACTCATCATTGCTCAACACAAAAAATTTTCCATTTTCTAGTGTTTATTAGCCACGGTTTCTGTGGCGCCCCCGACCTCTGTCCACCGAAACTATTACAATCAAGCTCCTTAGCCGACTGAAATAGCTCGTGAACTTCGTCGGGTCGCCTAAATTCTTTTCTTTCCTTTAAACCCTTTATGAAATTTGGAATCATTTTTTTTAATACTTTTTCTTGTTTGTAAACATAACGTAATTAAACTGAACTATGTTTGTCACTTTTAAAAGTTCAAACATAGTTTATACACAATACATAATTCAAATCTTTTTGCAATACATGTCTTTTCTTTATTCAAATCTCCTCTTTCAATGCTCAGCGGAAAACTTGTAGCAGGACCATATCCACAGTGGATTCCCTATCCCTTTGACACGCTCACATCCTGCCGCCATCCAGAAATCTACCGGATAGGTTTCTCACCAGCAACATGAACAAACTGATGAGCTAACAAGCTCAGTAAGTTCAAACATACATAGTAAGAATCATATTGATTCAAAAACACTAAAACTCAATTTTTTATGAATAGTACTATTTATCACGAATAGTAATTTTGACCTTTGATCGATGAATAGTAACAGTTACCCTAACTGGTTACTATTCATTTTACCCTAACGGGTAACTATTCACATACGCTAACTGAATTTACATTATTCTAGCGTAAGCTTCGGTTATGCTCAATTATGATTTTTATCATTTTATTGATTGTTTATTCTCTATTGGATTTCTAGTTTAGAGCTCTGTTTATGGCAGTACCGATGATTATTAGCGCGCTGACTGGGAGGGTTTAAGGAGCGACCTTAGAACATCGGCCTCCACAGCCTTGATATCCTTGTAGGATCTGAGAAAAACCTCCACCACTATGTTGGAGGGGCGGTACGCCTTAGTGGTTTCATTACCATCTTTCTTATAGTTCTCCACCGGCGACATTCATATGAATCTTCCCACGGTGGAACCCTTATTGCCTGAAGGTCTTTACATTTATTTCTTTATATGTGTTTTTAATTAACCACACTATAGTGCCCTAACACTTCTCCATAGTGTATTATTTATACACTTTTTAATTTCTCATTTCATTAGGTGAGTTAGTTTAACTACACCCCTATTGCCTGTAGGACTTTACAAGTTTGCACGAAAAGTACTTAAATCAATCAAATAGTAATTCATGTTGCAGACATGTAAATATCTGAGCTTACCAAACATTTATCACAGCATCGCGCTATGAAACATTCATATAGCACATAAACCTAGACATAACAGATCAATTCATTCATATAATGAACAACATCAGAATGTTCATGAGCAGACAAATGAATGCTGGAACTTACACATATCACACTTAGACATAATAGTCTATTCATGTTGCAGTCAATTAAATGTTCAAACTTACAGATACTTTCGCTAGCATTTCCTTCCCCGGCTCCGCAGACATTCCTTTGTCGCATCTGGAACGGGTTCCTATAACCGGAATAACCACGGTTATTCTAAATCTTCATTTCATATTCAAAATTTAGTAAAACGTAAAAATTCTATGTTTTATTTCCCGTAAATGGTCTTAGGAATCTAAAATCCTATTTTCCATTTTTACACTAACTCTTGGTAAAATTACCATTTTGCCCCTGATTTGATCTCTCATCATAAACCTATTTTTTGTTGGTTTAAGACCCAATTTAACTTTTATAATTTCATTTTAACTATCCTTAGGCATTCATGGTCCTTTCCGAGCCTTTCAGAAATTTTTGGTCAAATGACCATTTTGCCCCTAACGGGTCTTGGGACCGTCATATGCTCACTGTGACTTTTAACAGGATTTTCTAAGCCCAAATATCATAAAATAATATTTCTTAAGCTTTTACACACTTTTGCAGCATCCATTGCTGTTCCATAGACGACTATTGGTCATCCGACTCTCGGGTGATACTATTCTGACACCAAGGGTCGTTTCTTGTTTTTCTCACGTTTCGGAGCCTTACATAGGTATTTCACTACTCCTGAAACGTTTGTTATGCTAATCCCAAGCCTTAGACATCGCGTGGGCTCGGGTTTTCATCCCGACCTCAAATTTACCTTTCATTTCCTAAAATACCCTTGCCATTGGTTTTCCCGTTCTCTTACATTTTCACAATCTCGGAGGGATGGTTTACTATTCCTCAAAGGTTCATTTTCCCATTTTCTGAGCCTAACTCATCGAAGGGTCTCGGTTTCCATTACCAAACACAATTTGCCTCTCATTTTTCACCAAAATTCCCATAGTGCCGTTTTCAAAATTTCGGCAGCATTTCCGCTAAATTTCTAAGTTTCCAGCGTTTAGGAAACGCCTCAAAACCATCTAACCTATTTTATTCTACCACGTACTATACCAAAGGCCTAATTTTTACGTAAAACTCAACTTTTTACGTAAAATTATTCACATTTCCCATACATTTTCTTTTTTAGACATTTCATTCATTTTACTCTTTTTTATTTCTTTTCTTTTTACAATTTGAATACAAATTACATACAAATCATTCCAATATATACATAAGGAATTAAGGGAAACGAAATTGCTATCGAAATCGTCCCGTCGGTGATCGGACGAACCTTTCGGTCTCGATCGCGCAAACTTTTTATCACTGTTCTTCACGTTCGGAATCCTTGTTGTCAATTCTGATGCCGCGGATGTGTCCAGAATGTCGAAAATAGGCCAACGGGCCATTCTTCATTTTTCCGCCCCCGGTCGTCATTGGCCAGCGTTGACCGCATTGACCGGCATTGACCGGTGGTGAACGGCAGCGGTGCGAACAACGGGGGCGTCCACCTTGAAGATCTCGACGAGAGGAGTCCATTGGCGGTGTCAATTTCACTATTGGAGGCTCCGATCGTCGACAATCGGCCTAGAAAACACGACCCACGGCGGCGGCATTGAATCTCCGTCGTGCCGGGGTTGTTGCCCGAAATTGTTTGAGGGCTTTTGCTCCCCATTCTTCTCTGAGCATTTTGAGACCAACCACGTCACTCAACTCCGCCGGAATCGACGGATTCCACGGTGGATTCACGGCGGCGACGGCGCGATGTTCGGCGACGCAATCCGACGACTGTTAAGGTAAAATGAGCTATGGATTTTATTCTCCTCTTCACCACGAAACTTTTGGGACTGGAATCGGGTCGATCGGAGGTCGGATGGCGGAGATACGGCCGTTTGAAATTTTCGGCCACCGACGGCTTCGGGTGGCGCGTGCGGCGTTCTCCGGCGTCGGTTCCGTCGATTCAGCACACCGTTGGACTCAGCTCATCGAGAGCTTTCCAACGAGACCGGCGGTGTCGAAAACAGACACCGTTTCCGGTGGTCGGTTACTGTTCACCAACAGTATAAGGTGTGGGGGAGAAAATCTAGAAAATGAAAATTATGGGGCCTTTTCTGCAATTTCGCCCTTTTATACCCTTATTGTCCAAATTTTCAACATGAGCTATCCTGACTAATTTGGGCGTGCTGAACCCAAATATATTAGTTTCGTTTTCATCTGAGATCGTTTCGACCCGTTTCCGGTACTGCAAATTTCCCGTCAAAAATTACCTTTGTACTCAATTAACTAATTTGAGCATTCTGATAGGCTATACTGACTAATTTGGACGTCCTGAATCCAAATATATCAGTTTCGCCGTCATCCGAGGTCATCTCGGCCAGTTTCTGATATTGTACATTTCCCGGTCAAAATTTCCGTTTTGTGCTTAATTGACTAATTAGAGCATTCTGATTACAAATATATTAGTTTTATATCAAGAAAATGTCATCTTGACCAATTTCTTGATACTGCGTATCTCCGGGTCAAATATTACTTTTCATGCTCAATTGACTAATTTGAGCATGCTGAATCTAAATATATCAATTTTAGGTCAAGAAGAGGTCATCTAGACCAACTTCTCAATACTATGTGCAACACACACACGCACTCACGTCTAAAATCACTACTATCAGTATTTTATCTTTTTGTGCACTCAGCTTACCCTGAGTCATGTACTAGGGTTTACAGTTCACTGTTTTTCCCTAGCTCAATTCGGCATGCTTTTACATCACCGAAGTTTTTAATCTGTAATATCGTTAGAATATTTTATCTCATTCTACACAATATTAATCATTCATTTCACATTTTAAACATGAAATTCATCATGTACATGCAATTTACTATATTCCGAGAACAGCAAAATTTCCTGGTTATTACATGGTTTCTAGCAAAAATATGCACCAAAATTGCTAGTTTCATTATTCAAATTCATGCTTTAATGTATCAAACTCACATGACCATTAAAGCAAATCACCAAATTTTCATCATTTTCTCCATACTTAATAGCCACAGATTTCATGGAAATCAAGCATCAAATTTTGCTTGTTTCTTAATCCTAATTCGTGCGTCGAATTCTAGAACACAAACCAATCATAAACATCAACAAACCCGAGCATTGAGCCACAGATTTTTATGCTAAAACACCATAGAAAATTTTGTTTCCTTTCCTAGGGTTTTACTAACATTACTCGTCATTACTCAACACTAAAAGTTTCTATTTTCTAGTGTTTGATAGCCACAGTTTCTAGCATGAAATATGCACTAAAATTGCTAGTTTTATTATTCAAATTCATGCTTTAATAAACATAGTATCAAACTTACATGACCATTAAAGGAAATCACCAATTTTTCATCATTTTCTCCATACTTAACAGCCACGGATTTCATGGCAATCAGGCATCAAATTTTGATTGTTTCTTTATCCTAATTCATGCTCCAAACTCTAGAACACAAACCAATCATAAACATCAACAAACCCTTGCATTAAGGCATGGATTTTTGTTCTAAAACACCATAGAAAATTTTGTTTCCTTTCCTAGGCTTTTACTAACATTACTCATCATTGCTCAACACTAAAAAGTTTCCATTTTCTAGTGTTTATTAGCCACAGTTTCTAGCATGACATATGCACTAAAATTGCTAGTTTCATTATTCAAATTCATGCTTTAATAAACACAGTATCAAACTCACATGAACATTAAAGTAAATCGCCAAATTTTCATCATTTTCTCCATACTTAATATCCACGGATTTCATGGAAATCAAGCATCAAATTTTGCTTGTTTCTTAATCCTTATTCGTGTTTCGAGTTCCAGAACACAAACCAATCATAAACATCAACAAAACATCAACAAACCCTAGCATTAAGCCACAGATTTTTATGCTAAAGCACAATAGAAAATTTTGTTTCCATTCCTTGGGTTTTACAAACATTACTCATCATTGCTCAACACTAAAATTTTTTGATTTTTTAGTGTTTATTAGCCACGGTTTCTAGCTTCAAATATGCACTAAAATTGCTAGTTTCATTATTCAAAGTCAAGCTTTAATAAACATAGTATCAAACTCACATGACCATTAAAGCAAATCACCAAATTTTCATCATTTTTTCCATACTTAATATCCATGGAGTTCATGGAAATCAAGCATCAAATTTTGCTTGTTTCTTAATCCTTATTCGTGCTTCGAATTCTAGAATGCAAACCAATCATAAACATCAACAAAACATCAACAAACCCTAGCATTAAGCCACCGATTTTTATGCTAAAGCACAATAGAAAATTTTGTTTCCATTCCTTGGGTTTTACAAACATTACTCATCATTGCTCAACACTAAAAATTTTCGATTTTTTAGTGTTTATTAGCCACGGTTTCTAGCATGAAATATGCACTAAAATTGCTAGTTTCATTATTCAAATTCAAGCTTTAATAAACATAGTATCAAACTCACATGACCATTAAAGCAAATCACCATATTTTCATCATTTTCTCCATACTTAATATCCATGGATTTCATGGAAATCAAGCATCAAATTTTGCTTGTTTCTTTATCCTAATTCATGCTTCAGACTCTATAACACAAACCAATCATATACATCAACAAAACATCAACAAACCCTAGCATTAAGCCACGGATTTTTATTGTAAAGCACAATAGAAAATTTTGTTTCCATTCCTTGGGTTTTACAAACATTACTCATCATTGCTCAACACTAAAAATTTTTGATTTTTTAGTGTTTATTAGCCACGGTTTCTAGCATGAAATATGCACTAAAATTGCTAGTTTCATTATTCAAAGTCAAGCTTTAATAAACATAGTATCAAACTCACATGACCATTAAAGCAAATCCCCATATTTTCATCATTTTCTCCATACTTAATAACCATGGATTTCATGGAAATCAAGCATCAAATTTTGCTTGTTTCTTTATCCTAATTCATGCTTCAGACTCTAGAACACAAACCAATCATAAACATCAACAAAACATCAACAAACCCTAGCATTAAGCCACGGATTTTTATGCTAAAGCACAATAGAAAATTTTGTTTCCATTCCTTGGGTTTTACAAACATTACTCATCATTGCTCAACACTAAATTTTTTTGATTTTTTAGTGTTTATTAGCCACGGTTTCTAGCATGAAATATGCACTAAAATTGCTAGTTTCATTATTCAAAGTCAAGCTTTAATAAACATAGTATCAAACTCACATGACCATTAAAGCAAATCACCAAATTTTCATCATTTTTTCCATACATAATATCCACGGATTTCATGGAAATCAAGCATCAAATTTTGCTTGTTTCTTAATCCTTATTCGTGCTTCGAATTCTAGAACGCAAACCAATCATAAACATCAACAAAACATCAACAAACCCTAGCATTAAGCCACTGATTTTTATGCTAAAGCACAATAGAAAATTTTGTTTCCATTCCTTTGGTTTTACAAACATTACTCGTTATTGCTCAACACTAAAAATTTTCGATTTTTTAGTGTTTATTAGCCACGGTTTCTAGCATGAAATATGCACTAAAATTGCTAGTTTCATTATTCAAATTCAAGCTTTAATTGTGATACCCGAGAAATCTACATTCTCGAGAATATTTTGTACAAATATGTAAATAAATGTACATTTACAGTGATACAGTTTACAGAATAAAAAGCAGAGGAAAATTTTGATTAATCAAGTTTTAATCAAAATTTGAAAATGAATTAATGAAAATAGTTTAAAGCTAAGCATTAATTCAATTATGATGTTTTAAAATTTGATGGAAAAGTATGTGAAAAATACATACTAAGAGATCAATGGCACACAAGTGAGCCACATTGATCAATGGCCAAAAGGATTTGCCAAACAAACCCTTACACATATATAAAAAAAATAAAAGAAAGTAAGGGAGAGTGTGGGTGGCACGTGAGCATGAGATAGAGAGGGAATTAATTCCCTTAGCTGCAAATGCAGCCGGAAGAAAGAAAGAAGAAAAGAAAGAAAGGGAAAGAGAGAAAGAGGGAGCCGAGAAAGAGAGAGAGAAAAGCAAAGGAAATCCAAAAAGTTCGGATTCCTTGTTCCAGCAGCAGATAGATCGAGATTCGATCGCTAAGCAGCAGCAAGAAAGCTCACGATCAAGCAAGGTAAAACCCCGTTTTTCTCTTGATTTTTTTCGGATGAAAATCTAGGGTTTGAGTGAGAAAAAGAGAATGTGAGTGAATCACATTTAGATTTTCGGTTAAAATCGAAAATGTGGTTCGACTTTAGACGTTTTCAAATACGAATCCGTGAACAGACGGTTTAGAAAACCGAGTTTAGTGAAATTTCTTCACAAAAATACAAAGTTTTCAAAAATAGAGTCAAGAGAAGTTCATGAGCAAAATGTGGGATTTTTGCTTGTGAAATCATGGATTTGTGATAGTAGAAGTGTAGTAGATACCTTGAAACGATCTTATGAAGATCGATTTCAAGTGTAAGAAGCAAAACAAAGGCCATAAAAGCCTTAGAAAAGCAGAGCAGAGCAGTTCGGACCCAGAATCTTGATTCTGGTATGAACACGGGCGTGTACCCGGGCGTGTACAAGGGCGTGTACAGAACACGGCCCCGAACATGCCCATATGCACGACCGTGTTGCAAAAAAAAATTAGACCCGAGAGGTACACGGTTAAGAACACGGCCGTGTATCAGACCGTGTCAAGAGACACACGGTCAAAGAGAGGCGTGTAAGAGACCGTGTAAGAAGACAGAGGAGTACACGGCCGTGTACCCACCCGTGTAAGCATACACGGGCATGTTCCAGAAAGTACACGGCCAGGCTTAAAATCCAGAGGGGTACACGGGCACGAACACGGCCATGTAGGAGGGCGTGTTCGAGTCCAGAGAGTAAAAAAAAAAAAAAAAAAGAGTCTGGAAAGGAAAAATTTCATGTTTTGCCATATTTCCAGTATAACCTAAATATGGTAAATAATCAGTGATTTTTCCATTTATAGGAGTCCAAGCCAGAGATCCCAAATCAGCAGTCCCAGAGCAGCAGCAGCTTACGCTAGAGGATTTTCTGTAAGTTCAAGCATTGTCCTGACTGCAACGTGGACAAGCTTGCTTTATTACAGTATTATGTATGTTGTATGACGTGTTGCTAGACGTTGATTGTCTGCATCACGATGTTAAGTCAGTTTATGTCAGTCATAGTACAGGTCAGTGCATGTCAGTCATAGCACAGGTCAGTTCACATCAGTTCATGTCATGCATATAGAGTTGCATGTCCCAGTACACAGACCAGACAGTAACAGAACCAGAGAACAGTTAGGTGCACAAGGCACCTTAGTGTGTTGATTAAATCACACCCCAGTAAATAGATTAACAGGTTCCGACTGTGGGGGCAAACAGTATGCTACCCAGTTGGAACACCAGAAAGATGGTAATTAACCAGTTATTGGCGTATCGGCCTCTCGAACTACGGGGAGGTTATCATGTTTAGCATCAGTTAAGACTGAGGAGGTCAGCACTAAAGTACCGCTCCCGGTTGCGCTAACATGTCGGTACGTCCAATCAGGGGCCTAAAACCAGAACTAAAGTAAAAGATTGAAGTCCTAAGACTAAACAATCAGCCAGTACAGCATGTTTACAGAGTCCAGTCAGCATGAGTACAGCAGTACAGTATAAGTACAGCAGTCAGCATGAGTACAGCAGTACAGTATAAGTACAGCAGTCAGCATGAGTACAGCAGTACAGCATGAGTACAGCAGTACAACATTAGCACAGTAGTACAGCATGAGCACAGCAGTATAGCATGTTAGTTACATGTTTTTATGTTTGAACTTACTGAGCTCATAGCTCACCAGTTTGTTCACATGTTGCAGGTAAGAGACCTGTTCACCAGTAGTATATTGGTGGACGACGAACAGGATAGACGCATGCTGGAGAGGATCGGGCGAGGGATATGGGTCACCAGTTAAATCTTCCGCTGTACAGTTTTGAATGTAATTTTCCAAGAGACAGTTTTCAAGACAGGAGTATGTGATAGGGGAATCATGATCAATTGTTAACATGATTTCTTTATCACATTCTCAAATAGTTTATGTAAAGAAAAAAAAAAAATTTATTCCGCAAAATTAGCAGTCAGTTTACAGTCCAGCATTATTGCCGGCGACCCTAGAGGCCTGCAGACTATTGCGGTTGACTACAGAGTTGGCCGTAGTAGCACTGTAGAGCCTCTGCAGTAGGGCGGGCCTCCACATTAATAAACATAGTATCCAACTCACATGACCATTAAAGCAAATCACCATATTTTCATCATTTTCTCCATACTTAATATCCGTGGATTTCATGGAAATCAAGCATCAAATTTTGCTTGTTTCTTTATCCTAATTCATGCTTCAAACTCTAGAACACAAACCAATCATAAACATCAACAAACCCTAGCATTAAGCCACGGATTTTTATGCTAGAACACCATTGAAATCTTGTTTCCTTTCCAAAGGTTTTACAAACGTTACCCATAATTGCTCAACAAAAAAAATTTTCCATTTTCTAGTGTTTGTTAGCCATGGTTTCTTGCAAAAATATGCACCAAAATTGCTAGTTTCATTATTCAAATTCATGCTTTAACAAACATAGTATCAAACTCACATGACCATTAAAGCAAATCAAAAAATTTTCATCATTTTCTCCATACTTAATAGCCACGGATTTCATGGAAATCAAGCATCAAATTTTGCTTGTTTCTTAATCCTAATTTGTGCTTCGAATTCTAGAACACAAACCAATCATAAATATCAACAAACCCTAGCATTGAGCCATAGATTTTTATGCTAAAACACCACAGAAAATTTTGTTTCCTTTCCTAGGGTTTTACCAACATTACTCATCATTGCTCAACACTAAAAGTTTCCATTTTCTAGTGTTTGTTAGCCACAGTTTCTGGCATGAAATATGCACTAAAATTGCTAGTTTCATTATTCAAATTCATGCTTTAATAAACATAGTATCAAACTCACATGACCATTAAAGCAAATTGCTAAATTTTCATCATTTTCTCCATACTTAACAGCCACAGATTTCATGGCAATCAGGCATCAAATTTTGCTTGTTTCTTTATCCTAATTCATGCTTCAAACTCTAGAACACAAACCAATCATAAACATCAACAAACCCTTGCATTAAGCCACGGATTTTGGTTCTAAAACACCATAGAAAATTTTATTTCCTTTCCTAGGGTTTTACTAACATTACTCATCATTGCTCAACACTAAAAAGTTTCCATTTTCTAGTGTTTATTAGCCACAGTTTCTAGCATGACATATGCACTAAAATTGCTAGTTTCATTATTCAAATTCATACTTTAATAAACATAGTATCAATCTCACATGACCATTAAAGCAAATCACCAAATTTTTATCATTTTCTCCATACTTAACAGCCACAGATTTCATGGAAATCAAGCATCAAATTTTGCTTGTTTCTTAATCCTAATTCATGCTTCGAACTCTAGAACACAAACCAATCAAAAACATCAACAAACCCTAGGATTGAGCCATAGATTTTTATGCTAAAACACCATAGAAAATTTTGTTTCCTTTCCTAGGGTTTTACTAACATTACTCATCATTGCTCAACACTAAAAAGTTTCCATTTTCTAGTGTTTGTTAGCCACAGTTTCAAGCATGAAATATGCACTAAAATTGCTAGTTTCATTATTCAAATTCAAGCTTTAATAAACATAGTATCAAACTCACATGATCATTAAAGCAAATCGCCAAATTTTCATCATTTTCTCCATCCTTAATATCCACGGATTTCATGGAAATCAAGCATCAAATTTTGCTTGTTTTTTAATCCTTATTCGTGCTTTGAATTCCAGAACACAAACCAATCATAAACATCAACAAAACATCAACAAACCCTAGCATTAAGCCACGGATTTTTATGCTGAAGCACAATAGAAAATTTTGTTTCCATTCCTTGGGTTTTACAAACATTACTCATCATTGCTCAACACAAAATTTTTTTGATTTTTTAGTGTTTATTAGCCACGGTTTCTAGCATGAAATACGCACTAAAATTGCTAGTTTCATTATTCAAAGTCGAGCTTTAATAAACATAGTATCAAACTCACATGACCATTAAAGCAAATCACCAAATTTTCATCATTTTCTCCATACTTAATATCCACGGATTTCATGGAAATCAAGCATCAAATTTTGCTTGTTTCTTAATCCTTATTCGTGCTTCGAATTCTAGAACGCAAACCAATCGTAAACATCAACAAAACATCAACAAACCCTAGCATTAAGCCACTGATTTTTATGCTAAAGCACAATAGAAAATTTTGTTTCCATTCCTTGGGTTTTACAAACATTACTCATCATTGCTCAACACTAAAAATTTTCGATTTTTTAGTGTTTATTAGCCACGGTTTCTAGCATGAAATATGCACTAAAATTGCTAGTTTCATTATTCAAATTCAAGCTTTAATAAACATAGTATCAAACTCACATGACCATTAAAGCAAATCACCATATTTTCATCATTTTCTCCATACTTAATATCCATGGATTTCATGGAAATCAAGCATCAAATTTTGCTTGTTTCTTTATCCTAATTCATGCTTCAGACTCTAGAACACAAACCAATCATAAACATCAACAAAACATCAACAAACCCTAGCATTAAGCCATGGATTTTTATGCTAAAGCACAATAGAAAATTTTGTTTCCATTCCTTGGGTTTTACAAACATTACTCATCATTGCTCAACACTAAAAATTTTTGATTTTTTAGTGTTTATTAGCCACGGTTTCCAGCATGAAATATGCCCTAAAATTGCTAGTTTCATTATTCAAAGTCAAGCTTTAATAAACATAGTATCAAACTCACATGACCATTAAAGCAAATCACCAAATTTTCATCATTTTTTCCATACTTAATATCCACGGATTTCATGGAAATCAAGCATCAAATTTTGCTTGTTTCTTAATCCTTATTCGTGCTTCGAATTCTAGAACGCAAACCAATCACAAACATCAACAAAACATCAACAAACCCTAGCATTAAGCCACTGATTTTTATGCTAAAGCACAATAGAAAATTTTGTTTCCATTCCTTGGGTTTTACAAATATTAATCATCATTGCTCAACACTAAAAATTTTTGATTTTTTAGTGTTTATTAGCCACAGTTTCTAGCATGAAATATGCACTAAAATTGCTAGTTTCATTATTCAAATTCAAGCTTTAATAAACATAGTATCAAACTCACATGACCATTAAAGCAAATCACCATATTTTCATCATTTTCTCCATACTTAATATCCATGGATTTCATGGAAATCAAGCATCAAATTTTGCTTGTTTCTTTATCCTAATTCATGCTTCAGACTTAGAACACAAACCAATCATAAACATTAACAAACCCTTGCATTAAGGCACGGATTTTTATGCTAGAACACCATTGAAATCTTGTTTCCTTTCCTAAGGTTTTACAAACGTTACTCATCATTGCTCAACACAAAAAATTTTCCATTTTCTAGTGTTTGTTAGCCTTGGTTTCTTGCAAAAATATGCACCAAAATTGCTAGTTTCATTATTGAAATTCATGCTTTAATAAACATAGTATCAAACTCACATGACCATTAAAGCAAATCAACAAATTTTCATCATTTTCTCCATACTTAATAGCCACGGATTTCATGGAAATCAAGTGTGACGCCCCGTGCCCTCAGCTACCCGAACCATCACTGTAAACTCTATTACTTGCTTCTTTAGCTTTTACTTATACTTCCTCTTTAAAACCGATACTTAAACTTGCTGAATTTAATACCATAAATTTAGAGGGATTTTTTTTATATACGCGTACGTATTTACTATTCACATACGTATACTGTTAAAATGCGGAATTTGAAAAACATAAGGATTTCAATTATACATACACACTTATATACTTGTTTATCTGATTAATATTCACCAGATGCTATTTAAATATACTATTCATACATATACTGTTTACTGTTCTAAAATACCAATTAATCTTTACTATTCAAAATACTGTTTAACTGTCACCGTTCAAAATACTATTTACTCATACTGTGCGGAAGAATACTCGCGGTGTATCCATAACCTCATCCTCACATCCACCTCCGCCGCCATCATCGCCCCTTGGTGTTTGCGCTGTAGGAAGCTTACCTACAGCATGAACACACTCCGTGAGCTTTATGCCCAGTAAGTACAACATGCTAACCGCAAAACATGTTTAAAACATAGCACATACTTAAAATCCTAAGCATGACATATATCACTTAATAAATCACATACCATTTAAGCATATCACATATCAGCTCACATATCGTGTCATCACATAACATGTCATAACACTGAATATAAAACTTCACATACTTTATGCATGACAGAAGCATCGTGTACTGTATGCACTCTACTGAAAAAGAAAGCATAGCGAACTATAACTAATGCATGGTCCGGTTATGTTCATTTATGCTTCAAACTTCTCTTTTCTTTTCTTGTCTATTTAGGGCCCATGTGTCAGTACCGTGTGCGTAGACCAACGGTAACGCCCAAGGTCAACTAATGCCGAAGAGCCATCAATTGATGCTCAACTTTTGGCTTTAACTTTCTTTAACTGGAAACCCCTTCGACTGAAGGAGCCGGTACGACACACCTACTTGTTTCCATCTTGTTTAACTGTTCTAGCCATACGCTTCTCTAAGCTATCCCCAATCCTACGTGGTAGGGATCTATGGCTTCTATCTTGTTCTTTCATCAATCTACTCGATTGTGAAACTATATGCTCTTATGTATGCTGTGCAGCATCGTGTGCAAGATACATACTTAAAATACTGGAAAAGCACCATTTTAAATTCTTTTTATGCATGCTGTAGGAGGAGTTGTACTTACCTGTCATCAGACAGTTTATACTCTCGCCTTCGTCACAATACAGGTACCTCCCTGTACTCATAATACATTTCGTTAACATTTACTCTTAGGTCACTGTGGTCATTAGTGACAAATAAAAACTCTATCGTTAGTGATACCAATCCTTGTCGGTAGTAATTGCCCTCTTCTTAAGAATTTGATTTTCTAATCATTGTTAATTAATTTATTTACCCAATAAATTAATTAACATCGCTTTTAGGTCACTCTATCGTTAGGAACTAATAAACTTATCGTTGTGTGGTACCGATGCCTATCGGTACCCAACTGCTCTACTTTGGGAAATTTGATATCTAATTTTTAATCGTGCTTGATTAATTTGTCTACTTAACAAATTAATCACTGTCTCTCACTATCCCATTCCGACTTGGTCCTTGACTGGCTAACCGACCAGTCAACTGACTGAATACCTCTCGTATGACCATTTAGCCTGTCGGGTTACCGTTACCGATGTAATCGCCCCAAATTTTATACTTAGATCACACCCATCCCTCGGGTGGCACTATTCTAATCTAGGGGTCGTTTTCTTACATTTCGAGATTTCTAATTGGGCGGTTCACTAATCCTGTAAACGTCCATCCTTCTTTCCTGGACCTAGGTCATCGAGGGGGCTCGGGTTTTCATCCCGATCACATTTTCACCCCTCGTTTCCTAAAATACCCCTTTGTGCCGTTTTAGAAATTTCGGCAGCATTTTCGCTTAATTTTTGGGTTTCTGGCGTTTAGGAAACGCCTCAAAACCATCTAACATATTCTAACCTGCCACGTACTAAACCAGAGGCCTAATTTTTACGTAAAAGCTTCGCTTTTTACGTAAAAATATTCACATTTCCTCACATTCTCTTTTTCGACATTTCATCCCTTTTTCTTACAATTCCTCAAGTCAGTAAACCATAATTCATACATAATTATTTCTAATAATAAATTGAGGAATCAAGGGATCAAAACCACTACCAAAATCGTTCCCGTCGGCGGTCGGGTGAACCATTCGATCTCAATCGCACAATCTTTGAATCATCGTTCTCCACTTTTGAAACTCCGGTTTGCAAATCCGATGCCGCGGATGTGTTCGGAACGTCAAAAATAGGCCAACGGGCCATTCTTCAATTTTCGGTCTCCGGGTCGCCGTTGACCGGCATTGACCACGGCGGCGATGGGAGTGGCGACCACCATCTTGAAGAGCTCGACGAGAGGAACCCATTGGTGGTGTCAATTTCACCAATCGAGGCTCCTATCACCGGAAATCGGCCCTCGAAAAGTCGGCGACGGCGTCGGTGTTGGATTTTCATTTTCCAGTGTTGTTGCCCAAAATTGATTTGGGGCTTTTGATCTACGTGTTTTTCTGAGCATTTTGATACCGACCTTGCAACTCAACTCCACCGGAATAGTGAGATTCGACGGTGGCGATGGCGACGGTGACAGCGAACCTTGGATGGCGCGATCCGGTGACTGTTGACGTGAAATGAAGCCTGGGTTTTGTTCTACTCTTCACCACGAATCCATTGGGACCGGAGTCGTGGCACTTGGACGTCGGACGGTGGAGAAATCAAGGTTTGAAAAATTCGGCCACCGACGGCTTTAGGCGGCGCGTGCGGCGTTCTCCGACGTCGATTTCGTCGACTCAGCACACCGTTGGACTCAGCTCGTCGAGAGCTTTCCAATGGTACCGGCGGTGTCGAAAAAGGAGGCTGGATTCAATGGTCGGTCACTGTTCATCTACGTGTGGTGTGGGGGAGAAAAAGATAGGAAAAAAAATAATGGGGGCCCTTTTTACAAAAATCTAAAAATTTCGACCCCTTTATAGTAATTTTTTGAAAAATTTTAAGATAGGCTATACTGACTAATTTGGGCATGCTGAACCCAAATATATCAGTTATATCTTCATCCGAGGTCGTCTCGACCAGTTTCCCGATACTGCATGGTTCCCGGTCAAAAATTACTTTTTGTGCTCAAATGACTAATTTGAGCATTCTAATTCCAAATATATCAAGAAAAGGTCATCTTGACCAATTTCTTGATACTGTGGTTAGGCCTACACTGTGCTGACACTACGCACGCATAACGAGGTGTTTTCGCGTGAAATTTCAAACACAGCCTCCCTTGACTAATTTGGACGTGCTGATTTCAAATTTATCAGTTTTACATCCATCTGAGGTCTTCTAGACCAGTTTTCGGGATCTATATGACCCCATCTCGAAAAACGTGTCAGGTGCCCGATTGATTAATTTGGGCATCCTGAGTCTAAATATATCAGTTTCGGGGGGAGAAAAGGTCGTCTTGACTCTTATCCCGATATTGCGTATCTTTTAAACAAAATCTACATTTTGTGCTCACTTGACCAGATTGAACCTGCTGACTATTAATATGTCAATTTTATGCCAGATTAAGGCCGTCTTGGCCACTAACCTAACACTGCGTTTCTCATTATTCACTAATCACTAATCACTATTCACTATCTGACTGACTAATCTGAGCGTTCTGGCATTGATTTTGTCAGTCTATGGGCGAGAATAGGTCATCTAGACCACTTTTCTCGATACTGTACATCTATTAGGGCAATTATCGCTGCTGCGCTCAAGTGACCAGTCTGAGTGTACTGATGACTAGCTCATCAGTTCTGTATCATGAAATGGTCGTCTTGACTGGTTTCTTGATATTGTGTGTCTCAACGCATACTCACATAATAGGGTGGACTGATTTCACTGTCGGTTGCCCCTTTCACTGCATAAATAGTAATTAAACGTTACTATTCCCATTTAATTCATTCAACTGAAAAGCACACTGTGTTTATTAACTTAATTACATCATTACATAGTAATTAATTTTCATAATTCATGAGAGTCATTACAGTGGCTCTCGGCTCATTACACAGCGTTCTACACGAACTCTTACGCGTGCGTGTGCAACGCAACATGGGCGTGTACATTTCAGACACGAGCATGTACTAGTTGAGACTACTCAACACGGCCATGTCTTTGAAATACATTCATCTATCTAAGCGGTACACAGCCTCTTACATGATTGTGTACTTGACCGTGTTTCTTAAATTTGCACTAAAAGACATTAAATTATGTCCTTTTTATTCCTTTGTGACTTATTACATGGTAAATAGGTGCCATGAAAATGGCGGTCATTACATCAAGCATCAAATTTTGCTTGTTTCTTAATCCTAATTCGTGCTTCGAATTCTAGAACACAAACCAATCATAAACATCAACAAACCCTAGCATTGAGCCACAGATTTTTATGCTAAAACACCATAGAAACTTTTGTTTCCTTTCCTAGGGTTTTACTAACATTACTCATCATTGCTCAACACTAAAAAGTTTCCATTTTCTAGTATTTATTAGTCACAGTTTCTAGCATGACATATGCACTAAAATTGCTAGTTTCATTATTCAAATTCATGCTTTAATAAGCATAGTATCAAGCTCACATGACCATTAAAGCAAATCACCAAATTTTTATCATTTCCTCCATACTTAATAGCCACAGATTTCATGGAAATCAAGCATCAAATTTTGCTTGTTTCTTAATCCTAATTCATGCTTCGAACTCTAGAACACAAACCAATCATAAACATCAACAAACCCTAGCATTGAGCCACAGATTTTTATGCTAAAACACCATAGAAAATTTTGTTTCCTTTCCTAGGGTTTTACTAACATTACTCATCATTGCTCAACACTAAAAAGTTTCCATTTTCTAGTGTTTATTAGCCACAGTTTCTAGCATGAAATATGCACTAAAATTGATAGTTTCATTATTCAAATTCATGCTTTAACAAACATAGTATCAAACTCACATGACCATTAATGCAAATCACCAAGTTTTCATCATTTTCTCCGTACTTAATAGCCACGGTTTCATGGAAATCAAGCATCAAATTTTGCTTTTCATAATCCTAATTCGTGCTTCGAATTCAAGAGCACAAACCAATCACAAACATCAAAAAAACATCAACAAACCCTAGCATTAAGCCACGGATTTTTATGCTAGAACACCAAAGAAAATTTTGTTTCCTTTCCTAAGGTTTTACTAACATTACTCATCATTGCTCAACATAAAAAATTTTCCATTTTCTAGTGTTTATTAGCCATGGTTTCTAGCAAAAATATGCACCAAAATTGCTAGTTTCATTATTCAAATTCATACTTTAATAAACATAGTATCAAACTCACATGACCATTAAAGCAAATTACCAAATTTTCATCATTTTCTCCATAATTAATAGCCACGGATTTCATGGAAATCAAGCATCAAATTTTGCTTGTTTCTTAATCCTAATTCGTGCTTCGAATTCTAGAACACAAACCAATCATAAACAACAACAAACCCTAGCATTAAGCCACGAATTTCTATGCTAAAAAACCGTAGAAAATTTTGTTTCCTTTCCTAGGGTTTTATTAACATTACTCATCATTGCTCAACACTAAAAAGTTTCCATTTTCTAGTGTTTATTAGCCACAGTTTCTAGCATGAAATATGCACTAAAATTGCTAGTTTCATTATTCAAATTCATGCTTTAATAAACATAGTATCAAACTCACATGACCATTAAAGTAAATCGCCAAATTTTCATCATTTTCTCCATACTTAATAGCCACGGATTTCATGGCAATCAAGCATCAAATTTTGCTTGTTTTTTTATCCTAATTCATGCTTCAAACTATAGAACATAAACCAATCATAAATAACAACAAACCCTAGCATTAAGCCATGGATTTTTATGTTAAAACACAATAGAAAATTTTGTTTCCATTCCTTGGGTTTTACAAACATTACTCATCATTGCTCAACACTAAAAATTTTCCATTTTCTAGTGTTTATTAGCCACGGTTTCTACTATGAAATATGCACTAAAATTGCGAGTTTAATTATTCAAATACGTGCTTTAATAAACATAGTGTCAAACTCACATGACCATTAAAGCAAATACCCAAATTTTCATCATTTTCTCCATACTTATTATCCAAGGATTTCATGCAAATCAAGCATCAAATTTTGCTTGTTTCTTTATCCTAATTCACGCTTCGAACTCTAGAACCCAAACCAATCATAAACATCAAAAAAACATCAACAAACCCTAGCATTAAGCCACGGATTTTTATGCTAAAACACCATAGAAAATTTTGTTTCCTTTCCTAGGGTTTTACTAACATTACTCATCATTGCTCAACACTAAAAAGTTTCCATTTTCTAGCGTTTATTAGCCACTGTTTCTAGCATGAAATATGCACTAAAATTGGCAGTTTCATTATTCAAATTCATGTTTTAATAAACATAGTATCAAACTCACATAACCATTAAAGCAAATCGCCAAATTTTCATCATTTTCTCCATACTTAATAGCCACGGATTTTATGGAAATCAAGCGTCAAATTTTGCTTGTTTTTTAATCCGAATTCATGCTACAAACTCCAGAACATAAACCAATCATAAATAACAACAAACACTTCCATTTAGCCGTGGATTTTTATGCCAAAACACAATAGAAAATTTTATTTCCATTCCTTGTGTTTTACAAACATTACTCATCATTACTTAACACTAAAAATTTTCCGTTTTCTGGTATTTATTAGCCACGGTTTCTAGCATGAAATATGCACTAAAATTGCTAGTTTAATTATTCAAATTCGTGCTTTAGTAAACATAATATCAAACTCACATGACCATTAAAGCAAATCCCCAAATTTTCATCATTTTCTCCATACTTAATAGCCACGGATTTCATAGAAATCAAGCATCAAATTTTGCTTGTTTCTTTATCCTAATTCATGCTTCAAACTCTAGAACACAAACCAATCATAAACATCAACAAACCCTAACATTAAGCCACCGATTTTTATGCTAAAACACCATAGAAAATTTTGTTTCCTTTCCTAGGGTTTTATAAACATTACTTATCATTGCTCAACACTAAAAATTTTCCATATTCTGGTGTTTATTAGCCACAGTTTCTAGCATGACATATGCACTAAAATTGCTAGTCTCATTATCCAAATTCATGCTTTAACAAACATAGTATCAAACTCACATGACCATTAATGCAAATCACTAAGTTTTCGTCATTTTCTCCGCACTTAATAGCCACGGATTTCATGGAAATCAAGCATCAAATTTTGCTTGTTTCTTAATCCTAATTCGTGCTTCAAATTCTAGGACACAAACCAATCATAAACATCAACAAAACATCAACAAACCCTGGCATTAAGCCATGGATTTTTATGCTAGAGCACCATAGAAAATTTGGTTTCCTTTCCTAGGGATTTACTAACATTACTCATCATTGCTCAACACTAAAAAGTTTCCATTTTCTACTGTTGATTAGCCACGGTTTCTAGCATGAAATATGCACTGAAATTGCAGGTTTCATTATTCAAATTTATGCTTTAATTAACATAGTATCAAACTCACATGACCATTAAGGCAAATCACCAAATTTTAATCATTTTCTCCATGCTTAATAGCCACGGATTTCATGGAAATCATGCATCAAATTTTGCCTGTTTCTTTATCCTAATTCATGCTTCAAACTCTAGAACACAAACTAATCATAAACATCAACAAACACTAGCATTAAGCAACGGATTTTTATGCTAGAACACCATAGAAAATTTTGATTCCTTTCCTAAGGTTTTACAAACATTACTCATCATTGCTCAACACAAAAAATTTTCCATTTTCTAGTGTTTATTAGCCACGGTTTCTAGCAAAAATATGCATTAAAATTGCTAGTTTCATTATTGAAATTCATGCTTTAATAAACATAGTATCAAACTCACATGACCATTAAAGCAAATCACCAAATTTTCATCATTTTTTCCATACTTAATAGCCACGGATTTCATGGAAATTAAGCATCAAATTTTGCTTGTTTCTTAATCCTAATTCATGCTTCGAACTCTAGAACACAAACCAATCATAAACATCAACAAACCCTAGCATTGAGCCACAGATTTTTATGCTAAAACACTATAGAAAATTTTGTTTCCTTTCCTAGGGTTTTACTAACATTACTCATCATTGCTCAACCCTGAAAAGTTTCCACTTTCTGGTGTTTGTTTGCCACAATTTCTTGCATGAAATATGCACTAAAATTGCTAGTTTCATTATTCAAATTCAAGATTTCAGAAACATAGTATCAAACTCACATGACCATTAAAGCAAATCACCAAATTTTCATCATTTTCTCCATGCTTAATATCCACGGATTTCATGGAAATCAAGCATCAAATTTTGTTTGTTTCCTAATCCTTATTCGTGCTTCGAATTCTAGAACACAAACTAATCAAAAACATCAACAACGCATCAACAAACCCTAGCATTAAGCCACGGATTTTTATGCTAAAGCACAATAGAAAATTTTGTTTCCATTCCTTGGGTTTTACAAACATTACTCATCATTGCTCAACAGTAAAAATTTTCGAATTTCTACTGTTTACTAGCCACGGTTTCTAGCATGAAATATGCACTAAAATTACTAGTTTCATTGTTCAAATTCATGCTTTAATAAACATAATATCGAACTCACATGACCATTAAAGCAAATCCCCAAATTTTCATCATTTTCTCCATACTTAATAGCCACGGATTTCATAGAAATCAAGCATCAAATTTTGCTTGTTTCTTTATCCTAATTCATGCTTCAAACTCTAGAACACAAACCAATCATAAACATCAACAAACCCTAGCATTGAGCCACAGATTTTTATGCTAAAGCACCATAGAAAATTTTGTTTCCTTTCCTAGGATTTTACTAACATTACTCATCATTGCTCAACACTAAAAAGTATCCATTTTCTAGTGTTTATTAGCCACAGTTTCTAGCATGAAATATGCACTAAAATTACTAGTTTCATTATTCAAATTCATGCTTTAATAAACATAGTATCAAACTCACATGACCATTAATGCAAATCACCAAGTATTCATCATTTTCTCTGTACTTAATAGCCACGGATTTCATGGAAATCAAGCATCAAATTTTGCTTGTTTCTTAATCCTAATTCTTGCTTCAAATTCTAGAACACAAACCAATCACAAACATCAAAAAAAATCAACAAACCCTGGCATTAAGCCACGGATTTTTATGCTAGAACACCAAAGAAAATTTTGTTTCCTTTCCTAAGGTTTTACTAACATTACTCATCATTGCTCAACACAAAAAATTTTTCATTTTCTAGTGTTTATTAGCCACGGTTTCTTGCAAAAACATGCACCAAAATTGCTAGTTTCATTATTGAAATTCATGCTTTAATAAACATAGTATCAAACTCATATGACCGTTAAAGCGAATTACCAAATTTTCATCATTTTCTCCATACTTAATAGCCACGGATTTCATGGAAATCAAGCATCAAATTTTGCTTGTTTCTTAATCCTAATTCGTGCTTCGAATTCTAGAACACAAACCAATCATAAACATCAACAAACCCTAGCATTATGCCACGGATTTTTATGCTAAAGCACAATAGAAAATTTTGTTTCCATTCCTTGGGTTTTACAAACATTACTCATCATTGCTCAACACTAAAAATTTTCGATTTTCTAGTGTTTATTAGCCACGGTTTCTAGCATGAAATATGCACTAAAATTGCTATTTTCATTATTCAAATTCATGCTTTAATAAACATAATATCAAACTCACATGACCATTAAAGCAAATCACCAAATTTTCATCATTTTCTCCATACTTAATAGCCACGGATTTCATAGAAATCAAGCATCAAATTTTGCTTGTTTCTTTATCCTAATACATGCTTCAAACTCTAGAACACAAACCAATCATAAACATCAACAAACCCTAGCATTGAGCCACAGATTTTTATGCTTAAACACCATAGAAAATTTTGTTTCCTTTCCTAGGGTTTTACTAACATTACTCATCGTTGCTCAACACTAAAAAGTTTCCACTTTCTAGTTTGTATTAGCCACAGTTTCTAGCATGAAATATGCACTAAAATTGCTAGTTTGATTATTCAAATTCATGCTTTAACAAACATAATATCAAACTTACATGTCCATTAACGCAAATCACCAAGTTTTCATCATTTTCTCTGTACTTAATGGCCACGGATTTCATGGAAAGCAAGCATCAAATTTTGCTTGTTTCTTAATCCTAATTCGTGCTGCGAATTCTAGAACATAAACCAATCACAAATATAAAAAAAACATCAACAAACCCTGGCATTAAGCCACGGATTTTTATGCTAGAACACCATAGAAAATTTTGTTTCCTTTCCTAAGGTTTTACTAACATTACTCATCATTGCTCAACACAAAAAATTTTTCATTTTCTAGTGTTTATTAGCCACGGTTTCTAGCAAAAATATGCACCAAAATTGCTAGTTTTATTATTGAAATTCATGCTTTAATAAACATAGTATCAAACTCACATGACCATTAAAGCAAATCACCAAATTTTCATCATTTTCTCCATACTTAATAGCCACGGATTTCATGGCAATCAAGCATCAAATTTTGCTTGTTTTTTTATCCTAATTCATGCTTCGAACTATAGAACATAAACCAATCATAAATAACAACAAACCCTAGCATTAAGCCACAGATTTTTATGTTAAAACACAATAGAAAATTTAGTTTCCATTCCTTGGGTTTTACAAACATTACTCATTATTGCTCAACACTAAAAATTTTCCATTTTCTAGTGTTTATTAGCCACGGTTTCTAGCATGAAATATGCACTAAAATTGCACGTTTAATTATTCAAATTCGTGCTTTAATAAACATAGTGTCAAACTCACATGACCGTTAAAGCAAATACCTAAATTTTCATCATTTTCTCCATACTTAATATCCAAGGATTTCATGCAAATCAAGCATCAAATTTTGCTTGTTTCTTTATCCTGATTCATGCTTCGAACTCTAGAACACAAACCAATCATAAACATCAACAAACCCTAGCATTAAGCCACGAATTTCTATGCTAAAACACAACAGAAAATTTTGTTTCCTTTCCTAGGGTTTTACTAACATTACTCATCATTGCTCAACACTAAAAGGTTTCCATTTTCTAGTGTTTATTAGCCACAGTTTCCAGCATGAAATATGCACTAAAATTGCTAGTTTCATTATTCAAATTCATGCTCGAATAAACATTGTATCAAACTCACATGACCATTAAAGCAAATCACCAAATTTTCATCATTTTCTCCATACTTAATAGCCACGGATTTCGTGGCAATCAAGCATCAAATTTTGCTTGTTTTTTTATCCTAATTTATGCTTCAAACTATAGAACATAAACCAATAACAAATAATAACAAACCCTAGCATTAACCCACGGATTTTTATGTTAAAACACAACAGAAAATTTTGTTTCCATTCCTTGGGTTTTGCAAACATTACTCATCATTGCTCAACACTAAAAATTTTTCATTTTCTAGTGTTTATTAGCCACGATTTCTAGCATGAAATATGCACTAAAATTGTGCGTTTAATTATTCAAATTCGTGCTTTAATAAACATAGTATCAAACTTACATGACCATTAAAGCAAATACCCAAATTTTCATCATTTTCTCCATACTTAATATCCAAGGATTTCATGCAAATCAAGCATCAAATTTTGCTTGTTTCTTTATCCTAATTCATGCTTCAAACTCTAGAACATAAACCAATCATAAATAACAACAAACCCTTGCATTTAGCCACGGATTTTTATGCTAAAACACAATAGAAAATTTTGTTTCCATTCCTTGGGTTTTACTAACATTACTCATCATTGCTCAACACTAAAAATTTTCCATTTTCTAGTATTTATTAGCCACGGTTTGTAGCATGAAATATGCACTAAAATTGCGAGTTTAATTATTCAAATTCGTGCTTTAATGAACATAATATCAAACTCACATGACCATTAAAGCAAATCACCAAATTTTCATCATTTTTAGCCACGGATTTCATAGAAATCAAGCATCAAATTTGCTTGTTTCTTTATCTTAACTCATGCTTCAAACTCTAGAACACAAACCAATCATAAGCATCAATAAACCCTAACATTAAGCCACCGATTTTTATGCTAAAACACCATAGAAAATTTAGTTTCCTTTCCTAGGGTTTTACAAACATTACTCATCATTGCTCAACACTAAAAAGTTTCCATTTTCTACTGTTTATTAACCACAGTTTCTAGCATGACATATGTACTGAAATTACTAGTCTCATTATTCAAATTCATGCTTTAACAAACATAGTATCAAACTCACATGACCATTAATGCAAATCACTAAGTTTTCATCATTTTCTCCGCACTTAATAGCCACGGATTTCATGGAAATCAAGCATCAAATTTTGCTTGTTTCTTAATCCTAATTCGTGCTTCAAATTCTAGGACACAAACCAAACATAAACATCAAAAAAGCATCAACAAACCCTGGCATTGAGCCATGGATTTTTATGCTAAAACACCATAGAAAATTTGGATTCCTTTCCTAGGGATTTACTAACATTCCTCATCATTACTCAACACTTAAAAGTTTCCATTTTCTACTGTTTATTAGCCACGGTTTCTAGCATGAAATATGCACTGAAATTGCTGATTTCATTATTTAAATTTGTGCTTTAATTAACATAGTATCAAACTCACATGACCATTAAGGCAAATCACCTAATTTTAATCATTTTCTCCATGCTGAATAGCCACGAATTTCATGGAAATCATGCATCAAATTTTGCCTGTTTCTTAATCTTAATTCATGCTTCGAACTCTAGAACACAAGACAATCATAAACATCGACAAAGACTAGCATTAAGCCACAGATTTTTATGCTAAAACACCATACAAAATTTTGTTTCCTTTCCTAGGGTTTTACTAACATTACTCAGCATTGCTCAACACTAAAAAGTTTCCATTTTCTAGTGTTTATTAGCCACAGTTTCTAGCATGAAATATGCACTAAAATTGCTAGTTTCATTATTCAAATTCATGCTTTAATAAACATGGCATCAAACTCACATGACCATTAATGCAAATCACCAAGTTTTCATCATTTTCTCCGTACTTAATAGCCACGGATTTCATGGAAATCAAGCATCAAATTTTGCTTGTTTCTTAATCCTAATTCGTGCTACGAATTCTAGAACATAAACCAATCACAAATATCAAAAAAACATCAAAAAACCCTGGCATTAAGCCATGGATTTTTATGCTATATTTTGTTTCCTTTCCTAAGGTTTTACTAACATTACTCATCATTGCTCAACATAAAAAATTTTCCATTTTCTAGTGTTTATTAGCCACGGTTTCTAGCAAAAATATGCACCAAAATTGCTAGTTTTATTATTGAAATTCATGCTTTAATAAACATAGTATCAAACTCACATGACCATTAAAGCAAATTACCAAATTTTCATCATTTTCTCTATACTTAATAGCCACGGATTTCATGGAAATCAAGCATCAAATTTTGCTTGTTTCTTAATCCTAATTCGTGCTTCGAATTCTAGAACACAAACCTATCAGAAACATCAACAAACCCTAGCATTGAGCCACAGATTTTTATGCTAAAACACCATAGAAAATTTTGTTTCCTTTCCTCGGGTTTTACTAACATTACTCATCATTGCTCAACACTAAAAGTTTCCATTTTCTAGTGTTTGTTAGCCACAGTTTCTGGCATGAAATTTTCACTAAAATTGCTAGTTTCATTATTCAAATTCATGCTTTAATAAACATAGTATCAAACTCACATGACCATTAAAGCAAATCACCAAATTTTCATCATTTTCTCCATACTTAATAGCCACGGATTTCATGGCAATCAAGCATCAAATTTTGCTTTTTTTTTTATCCTAATTCATGCTTCGAACTATAGAACATAAACCAATCATAAATAACAACAAACCCTAGCATTAAGCCACGGATTTTTATGTTAAAACACAATAGAAAATTTAGTTTCCATTCCTTGGGTTTTACAAACATTACTCATCATTGCTCAACACTAAAAATTTTCCATTTTCTAGTGTTAATTAGCCACGGTTTCTAGCATGAAATATGCACTAAAATTGCAAGTTTAATTATTCAAATTCGTGCTTTAATAAACATAGTGTCAAACTCACATGACCGTTAAAGCAAATACCTAAATTTTCATCATTTTCTCCATACTTAATATCCAAGGATTTCATGCAAATCAAGCATCAAATTTTGCTTGTTTCTTTGTCCTGATTCATGCTTCGAACTCTAGAACACAAACCAATCATAAACATCAACAAACCCTAGCATTAAGCCACGAATTTCTATGCTAAAACACAATAGAAAATTTTGTTTCCTTTCCTAGGGTTTTACTAACATTACTCATCATTGCTCAACACTAAAAGGTTTCCATTTTCTAGTGTTTATTAGCCACAGTTTCTAGCATGAAATATGCACTAAAATTGCTAGTTTCATTATTCAAATTCATGCTTTAATAAACATGGCATCAAACTCACATGACCATTAATGCAAATCACCAAGTTTTCATCATTTTCTCCGTACTTAATAGCCACGGATTTCATGGAAATCAAGCATCAAATTTTGCTTATTTCTTAATCCTAATTCATGCTTCGAACTCTAGAACACAAACCAATCACAAACATCAACAAACCCTAGCATTGAGCCACAGATTTTTATGATAAAACACCATAGAAAAATTTGTTTCCTTTCCTTGGGTTTTACTAACATTAGTCATCATTGCTAAACACTAAAAAGTTTCCATTTTCTAGTGTTTATTAGCCACAGTTTCTAGCATGAAATATGCACTAAAATTGCTACTTTCATTATTCAAATTCATGCTTTAATAAACATTGTATCAGACTCACATGACCATTAAAGCAAATCACCAAATTTTTATCATTTTCTCCAAACTTAATAGCCACGGATTTCATGGAAATCATGCATCAAATTTTGCTTGTTTCTTAATCCTAATTCATGCTTCGAACTCTAGAACACAAACCAATCATAAATATCAACAAACCCTAGCATTGACCCACAAATTTCTATGCTAAAACACCATAGAAAATTTTGTTTCCTTTCCTAGGGTTTTATTAACATTACTCATCATTGCTTAACACTAAAAAGTTTCCATTGTCTAGTGTTTATTAGCTACAGTTTCTAGCATGACATATGCACTAAAATTGCTCGTTTCATTATTTAAATTCATGCTTTAACAAACATAGTATCAAACTCACATGACCATTAAAGCAAATCACCAAATTTTCATCATTTTCTCCATACTCAATAGCCACAAATTTCATGGAAATCAAGCATCAAAGTTTGCTTGTTTCTTAATCCTTATTCATGCTTCGAACTCTAGAACACAAACCAATCATAAACATCTGTAGGAAAATAAATCGGTAAAAATGTATCAGAGTGGCGCAGCGGAACAATAAAAATTTTTAGATCGTTAAATATCTCATGATGCCATATACAATAAACCAACAACAATTAAAACTCATACCTCAAGGACGCCAATCTTGCAGGAGGAGAATGACCGGAGGCTTCAACCAACTAGCCTTCTCTACTATTCTCCAACTCCCGAATGGCTGAGTATGTGGGCACTCTGAACCTCGATCGGTATGCTAGCACTGCTAGTCTTCTTTCGACCACCCAGATCTCTAAAGAACTTTATTGTCACGATGAGCTGTGCAACAATAAGCCTGCTCACCTGAGAGTCTGTGGTCTGAGAGAACTGGAGTGGCAGGGCCTCTATTTATAGACCTACATGAGGTGATTCTCTGAATTTGAATTGGATTAGGAAAAGATATTTTCCCTTATTCATATCCATAAAATCTGAATTTTCCCAAGGGAGAATCTCAACAAAAAATTCGGTTTTCTTAGGATAAATCCAATCCAAATCTAAACAAGATCTTAACAAGAATTTTATCTCCCTTTTTCAACCAAAAAATCTAAAATTTCTAGGAGAAAATCTTCTCCAAATTTTCGGCCACTTTTAGGATAAGGAAGAATCAAAATTCCACTAGGATTTTCAAGCTTGAATCTTATCTCAACCTTATCCAAAAATAACCGAATTTCCTAGGAGATTTTCTCCCTAATTTTGGCCACTTTTCAAGGAAGGAGAGAATCCAAATTCAACTAGGATTGAAACATGAATTTTCCCTTGAATCTTATCCACAAAAATCTGAAATTTCCTTGAGGATTATCCTCAAAATTTTCGTCCACTTTTGTTGGGATTTGGATTCAAAATTCAAGTAGGATTCTAACAAGATTATCCTCTCCAAATCCAACTCAAATTCGAATTTCAAACCTTGTGGATTTTCCACAACAAATTCGAACCCTACTTGGACTGTGATTCAAAATTTGAATTTCAAATTTCAAATTCAAATTTCAAATTTCAAATTTAAATTTCAAATTCAAATTTCAAAGTCGAATTTCAAATTCAAATTTCAAATTCGAATTTCAAATTCAAATTTCAAATTTCAAATTTCAAAATTCAAAATTCAAATTTCAAAATTCAAATTTCAAATTCCACAAAACGGTTGTGTTTCATATTCTTGTTCTCATGGATAATTTTCTACAACTCCAATTCAATCTCAAATAAAATCATTGCAACTTTATTTGGAGTTCGAATAATTGTGTACTCTATTATCCAAAACAAAATCTGAATCGAACCGGAGAGAATCTTGTCTATCATCCTAATCCTGTGTCATCACCATCCATGCATAATAAACTAGCCAATAGCATACACAAATCAATTTGCCAAACGTTAAGGAATTATGTGGAGCTAGTAGAGGGACTGATTGGACATATATAATCGGGCTCCCGTGATTCCATATGATCATCATTTTTTACCGAACAACTCAATCATATGATCACTAGTTTTAGAGTCACACCACTATAAACCTGAAACTGAACTCCCAATTATATACCGTATTACGTAAGCCTGTGACGGGCTACTATCCAATGACCTTGTCATATATGCAAAACCCTCATATAATATCCATCATCAGCCTTAGGTCAAAGTCCGTTTAATCTTACTGATCATGCTATCTTAAAGTTCCATTATACTACCGAATCAAGAAAATAATTATTCACCATATATGAATAAGAAGTCATCCGCCTAGCAGAGGACCCAAGGCCTTGCCCATTTTCACATTCAGTATAATGCCTTTAAGAGGATACCTTTAACTCCTCAGAGCTATGATTCCGATATCTGCAAACAAACCCTTCATCGTATACAAGTCATGCACCCAACGAACCGGTCTATAAGCTTACTACCTCTGAGACGCTTTAGCCATTGGAACATCAAAGTACACAAGTCATATACATGAAGAAGTTCATTTACTCAGGATTAAGGTTATTGCACAATGAACGTCAAAAGCAGATTGATCCATTCATAGCGGACTACGTAGATCAATCACACTTTAGTCCCGGTCTAATATGTCACCTCCAAGCAACATATCTATGTCTCTACTTGGGAGTCCAGCTCCAGACAGTCAAGACAAACCGTCCCCTCCAAGGCTTTAGACAACATAATAGTCTTAACATGAGTTAGATGCTCGGTCTAACCCCATAGACTACAGACCATAGTTTAGACCGCTAACTTTAGAACATTGTCTTCTCGCATACAAAAATCCGTTGCATGCAACGTTCTACCAGTTTTAACATAAGCAGTCAGTGAGCCATATTTGCTTACAATTACTTTAACATGTAAATAAGAAGAGGACAGATAGCAATGTAATGAATAACCTCTATGTATAATTTTATTATCCAGTTCAAAATGAATACATCAAAATGTCTCTAATACTTAGGGCATTTCCTAACAATCTCCCACTTGCCCTAAGCCAGCAGATGTGCCATGTTACGCATCCCCATCGCCTCTACGTGCCTCTCAAAGCTTCTAGCCACCAAAGTCTTAGTAAAGGGATCGGCGATGTTGTCCTCGGACGCGATCTTACATACATCCACTTGTCCTGTCTCCACATGCCCTCTAATAATATGATATCTCTGATCGATTTGCTTGGTCCTCTTGTGGTGCCGAGATTCCCTTGTGTTGGCAATAGCCCCTGTATTATCACAGTAAAGTGTGATAGGTTTGTCAACACCCGGAATGACCTCAAGGTCTCTAAAGAACTTGCGGAGCCAAACCGCTTCTTTAGATGCCTCAGCCGCAGCCACATACTTAGCCTCCATAGTAGAGTCAGCTGTGCAGCCCTGCTTCATGATCCTCCACGCAATGGCGCCTCCTCCGAGTAAAAACACTGATCCAGATGTCGATTTCCTCGAATCCTTACAAGTCTGGAAGTCTGAGTCCGTGTATCCTACGGGTGTTAGGTCCCCTCCAGAATACACCAGCATATAATCCCTCGTTCTCTTAAGATACTTGAGTATATGCTTTACTGCTTGCCAGTGCTTGGTTCCAGGATTCGCTTGATATCGACTCACCATACCTACTGCAAAACATATGTGCGGGCGAGTGCAAAGCATAGCGTACATAAGGCTACCCACAGCGGATGCATAAGGGACCTTACTCATACGCTCTCTTTCTTCCGATGTCTTGGGACAGTCATCCAATGAAAGAGTTAGACCGGCAATAGAAGGTTGCGAACCTTTCTTTGCCTCTTGTATTGCATATTTGTCAATTATTTTATCTATGTATGAAGCTTGGGATAACGCTATCATTTTGTTCTTTCGATTTCTGAAGAGACGAATGCCTAGAACATAATTAGCTTCTCCCAAGTCCTTCATGTCAAACTACTGGTGTAACCAAAGCTTGACTGATGATAAGTTCCCTACATCATTCCCAATGAGTAGTATATCATCGACATAGAGTATCAGAAAGACCACTTTTCCATCCTTAATACGTTTATAAACACAAGGTTCATCAACGTTCTGCTCAAAACCAAATGTCTTAATTGCTTGATCAAACCTCTGGTTCCATGAGCGGGATGCTTGCTTTAACCCATAAATGGATCTAAGCAACTTGCAGACTTTCCTTTCTTAGCCTTTCGCTGCGAACCCTTCGGGCTGTATCATATAGATACACTCTTTAAGATGGCCATTCAAAAATGCCGTCTTGACATCCATTTGCCAGATCTCGTAATCGAGAGCTGCAGCAATGGACAGAAGAATACGGATAGACTCAGCATAGCAACAGGCGAAAAGGTTTCCTCGTAATCGATTCCAGCCTTTTGCGTGTATCCCTTTGCAACCAGTCTAGCTTTGAAAGTTTCTACTCTCCCTTCCGCATACTTCTTTCTTTTGTAGACCCATTTGCATCCAATGGGTTTTATCCCATCCGGCAAATCTACAAGTTCCCAAACAGAGTTGGATTTCATAGAATCCATCTCATTGTTCATAGCCTGTTTCCAAGATTTAGAATCAACATCATTTATAGCTTCATCATATGTGACCGGATCTTCCTCATGCTCATGAGCCTCGGCCTGGTATACCTCAGCATCATACATGAAGAAATTAGGTTTCTTCGAAATCCTCCCACTACGACGAGGCACCCTAAATTGTTGATCGTCTGTAGGTCTTTAACTGGAACTCGGACTTGCGTCCAAGACTGAAATCCGTGGAGCAGTTCTTTCACCCGATAACTCCTCTAGCACTACTTTGCTTCGAGGTTTAAAGTCATTCATGTGACTTTCCTCCAAGAATGTCGCATGGGTTGAGACAATGACTTTTTGTTCCTTCGGGTTATAGAACAGACCTCCTTTAGTTCCTTTTGGATACCCTACAAACATGCACAATTCTGATCTTAGTTCCAACTTTTTCGCATCCCCATCCAGTACATGTGCCGGGCAGCCCCATATTCTCATATGTCCAAGGGAGGGCTTCCTGCCACGCCACAATTCATACGGAGTTCTGGGAATTGATTTGCTCGGAACCTGGTTCAGAATATAGCATGCCGTTTGTAAAGCATATCCCCAAAATGATAATGGCAACGTTGAATAACTCATCATGGACCGTACCATATTCAACAAGGTCCTGTTTCTCCTTTCGGCTACACCATTCTGTTGTGGAGTACCAGGTGCAGTCAATTGGGATAAAATCCCGTTCTCTACAAGATGTCCTAGAAATTCATCGGAGAGATATTCGCCACCTCGATCAGATCGAAGTATCTTTATGGATTTATCCAATTGCTTTTCCACTTCCGCACGATACTCTTTGAACTTGTCAAAGGTTTCGCTCTTGCGGTGCATCAGATATACATATCCATACCTCGAGTAATCATCTATAAAAGAGACATAATACTTGAACCCTCCTCGTGCTGTGACGTTCATGGGGCCACATACGTCAGTATGCACAATTTCTAAGAGCTCCTGAGCCCTTGTACCCTTAGCTCCAAAAGACCTCTTAGTCATTTTACCCTCTAGACAAGACTCACATTGGGGAAGTCGTACCTCCTCCAGAGATTCCAAAGGACTGTCTTTCACCAATCTTTGAATCCTATCCTGATTAATATGACCAAGTCTTAAATGCCAAAGATACGCCTTGTTAGAGTGAGAAACTTTCAACCTTTTAGAGTTACCAATTAATTCAGTGTCAAGTAGTGAGTACATCTTTGGTTTGATCACATATAGGTTTCCATCCATCCATCCAGAACAGATAAAAGACTTATTTCTACGAATATCAACTCTTTTACTAAAAGAAACTGAATAAGAATCCTTTATTAAACAAGCTACCGATATAAGGTTCCTCCTAAAATTAGGAACATAAAAACAGTCTTTCAATAAAATAAACCTAAATTGATCAAAATAAAGATAAACATCTCCCAATGCTTTAGCCACCACAAAGCTACCATCTCCAGTCCGCAACGAGAGGCTCCTATCATGTAGACTTCTCGTTTCCACGAACCCCTGCATAGAAACACAAACATGATTAGTGGCGCCCGAATCAATGACCCAAGTGTCTTTCGATTCTTCCATCAAACACGCTTCCAAGTAATGAAGTTCCTTACCTTCCTTGCCCTTGGCGGCTAGGAATTCCCGGCAAGCCTTCTTGAAGTGACCTACCTTCCCACAATGGAAGCATTTGGACTTTTTATAGTCCTTTGGCTTCTTGTTCTTCTTCTTCTTCTTCCCGTCCGAGACAGGAGGATTAGAAGAACTAGAAGCCACTTGCTTCTTATTTGTCCTCTTCCTCTTCCGTGAGGGATTGGAAGATTCCACCAAATTGGCCTCACCTTTAGGTCGGACCACATCCTCATCTCTGATCATCCGCTCATAAGCCTGTAGTTGCTTCATGAGCTCGGTTAGTCCTAACTCCTTTGTCGCCAGATTGTATGCGGCCTTAAACCCCACAAAATCTTTAGACAGAGTTTTGAACACCATCTCGATCTGGGTGTTGTAGTCCAAGTCAGCACTATTCTCAGCAGCCTCAGCGAAGAATCCCATTAGAGTGATCATATGGTCCTTCACCGGAGTACCCGCCGTTTGCTTGGAGTTCATAATGCTGGTGATAGCGGACTGTCGAGCCAATTTTTCTTGGCCTCCGAACATGTCCTCCAGATTTTCCATGATCTCCCTAGCAACTTGATAAGTCTCATGCTGCTTTTGTAAAGCACTCGTCATGCTAGCAAGGATGTAGCATCGAGCTATCTCATTGGATTCTCTCCAATGATTATAGGCAACCGAGACCTCCTCAAGTGGTGTGTCAGGTTTGGGCCCAGGTGGGCATGGTTCGTCCAGCACGAACTTGTGTCTCTCGCAGCTGAGAACTATTAATAGATTTCTTTTTCAATCTTTATAATTGTCGCCATTCAACTTATTTTCAGTAAGTATTGAAATGAGGGGTGTCGGTGACATTTTGAACTGAAATAAAATTATACTAGACATCATTACAAAGCCCAAGCAAATATACAGATAATTTAGCAAATAAAACATACAAGTATGTTCCTACATGAAACTTGAAAAACACGTAGCATTGTAACGGTAATTCTTAGCACCTGTTGCCCCAAGCCACCGAGGGGTGGTCATGAGAACAAATAGCTGGAACATGGACCCCGTCCAATTAATATATGTTGCCTTAAATCCTCCAAGGTTAAGACATATATCAATAACCGCTTATTTGGCCACCAGTTTAGTTAACAGAGCTTCTAGGGAAGGTTAATAACTAAACGAGTCTTGAGTGTATAACCATTGTTTACGTAGCCCGATCCACGTCCTACCAAGCCACCGAGGGGTGATCATGAATAGGATCGTACCCGAACATGTTTTCCACATAGGAGATCCAATCTAGTATACCGGTGGCGGTAAACACCTATCGAGGGGTGTGGTCAGGGTAGAACTAACGCGAGGCGTTACCATGCTTTCATATATGGATCAACAATGGAGGCCGTGGGTTTTGTTTGAAACCCTCTCCCACTGAATATTTTGAAAAACATGCAAGTTTTGACAAATTATGTATGATCAATATAGTATGAGCGGCACTCACCTATCCTATATGACATGTTATCAAATATGCGTACAAAACATCCATCAACACATATTTATACATCCATGACATATCACAGAAAAAATAATTGATAGAATAACCAAGCTATGGTTCCATCCTAGAACAAAGAAAATAAAGATTACAAAATTCCATCCAAAGCATTCTTTGGGTCTTGAATTCTGTTCTGTCTTCTTGTATCCATCTTTATGTAGCCTCTCTATTTATTTCTCATCCCAAGAATTATTTAAAATTTAAATCTCCAAAAATTTAAATTTCAAATTCAAATTCCAAATTTGAATTTCAAATTTAAATTTTAAACAATTTTAAACACCATATGTAATAATATGTAATTTCAAAAATTTCAAATTTTTAATTGCATATTTTTAAACATGATTTAAAATTAAATCTAAAATTTAAAAATCAAAATTTTATGACTTTTGGACTGTCACACAGCCGCCCTCGAAGGCGGCAGTCGCCGTGGGCAGCCACCAGCCCCTAAAGGGCTGGCAGCCCACGGCTGCCCCTTATGTGCAGCCTTGCTGGGCTGCAGGCCAAGCCTGCAGCGCCAGGCTGCACGCCCAAGCTGGGCGCAGCAGCCGGCAGGCTGCACGCCCAGGCTGCGGCCAGCCTTGGGCAGGCCACGGTAACCCCTGGCTGCAGGCCAAGCCTGCGGCCGTGGGTGGTGTGGGCCTGCACAGGGGCTGTCGCAGCCCCATCCTGCCCGAGGGTAGGGGCTGTAGCCCCACCAAAGCCCATCGGCCTATCCCAAGGGGTCGTGTCTCGATTTTCGTGTCATATTCCAATTTACCTATTAGGATCTCCAAAAATTAATTTGAATCCCAATTAAATTGAAATTTTCCACACAATCAAAATTTCAATCTTTAAATCAAATTTAACTTTTGGGAAAATAAATTACGGTCTTCAATCTTCAATCTCCTCCAAGAATAATTATATAAAATTTCCTAAACCGTTTCCGATGTAAAAAAAAAAATAAAATTCTAATCATAAAAATTCTAAGAGACAAAAATTAAAATCCATGGGAAAATTACAGTGTTAATAAACTGCTCCCATGGTTACATAAAAATTCCTAGATACAATTTTTCTAAATTCCAAGGAACCATAACCGGTATAAACAAGCATGCTTATAAAAATTCAAAAAATTAAAATAACCATATACTTTATACATAATCCATGATAACAACATAAAAGAACCCTAGAATGCCACTCTCTAAATATCAAATCCATACATAAATAGAAAGACTAAGTAATTATCTAATTTATGTACATGGCATAGTCATGAGATGTCTCTGATACCAATTGTAGGAAAATAAATCGGTAAAAACGTATCAGAGTGGCGCGGCGGAACAATAAAAATTTTTAGATCGTTAAATATCTCATGATGCCATATACAATAAACCAACAACAATTAAAACTCATACCTCAAGGACGCCAATCTTGCAGGAGGAGAATGACCGGAGGCTTCAACCAACTAGCCTTCTCTACTATTCTCCAATTCCCGAATGGCTGAGTGTGTGGGCACTCTGAACCTCGATCGGTATGCTAGCACTGCTAGTCTTCTTCCGACCACCCAGATCTCTAAAGAACTTTATTGTCACGATGAGCTGTGCAACAATAAGCCTACTCACCTAAGAGTCTGTGGTCTGAGAGAACTGGAGTGGTAGGGCCTCTATTTATAGACCTGCATGAGGTGATTCTCTAAATTTGAATTGGATTAGGAAAAGATATTTTCCCTTATTCATATCCATAAAATCTGAATTTTTCCAAGGGAGAATCTCAACAAAAAAATCAGTTTTCTTAGGATAAATCCAATCCAAATCTAAACAAGATTTTAACTAGAATTTTATCTCCCTTTTTCAACCAAAAAATCTGAAATTTCTAGGAGAAAATCTTCTCCAAATTTTCGGCCACTTTTAGGATAAGGAAGAATCAAAATTCCACTAGGATTTTCAAGCTTGAATCTTATCTCAACCTTATCCAAAAATAACTGAATTTCCTAGGAGATTTTCTCCCTAATTTCGGCCACTTTTCAAGGAAGGAGAGAATCCAAATTCAACTAGGATTGAAACTTGAATTTTCCCTTGAATCTTATCCACAAAAATCTGAAATTTCCTTGAGGATCATCCTCAAAATTTTCTTCCACTTTTGTTGGGATTTGGATTCAAAATTCAAGTAGGATTCTAACAAGATTATCCTCTCCAAATCCAACTCAAATTCGAATTTCAAACCTTGTGGATTTTCCACAACAAATTCGAATCCTACTTGGACTGTAATTCAAAATTTGAATTTCAAATTTCAAATTCAAATTTCAAATTCAAATTTCAAATTTCAAATTTAAATTTCAAATTCAAATTTCAAATTCGAATTTTAAATTCAAATTTCAAATTCAAATTTCAAATTCAAAATTCAAAATTCAAATTTCAAAATTCAAAATTCAAATTTCAAAATTCAAATTTCAAATTCCACAAAACGGTTGTGTTTCATATTTTTGTTCTCATGGATAATTTTCTACAACTCCAATCCAATCTCAAATAAAATCATGGCAACTTTATTTGGAGTTCGAATAATTGTGTACTCTATTATTCAAAACAAAATCTGAATCCAACCGGAGAGAATCTTGTCTATCATCCTAATCCTGTGTCATCACCATCCAAGCATAATAAACTAGCCAATAGCATACACAAATCAATTTGCCAAACGTTAAGGAATTATGTGGAGCTAGTAGAGGGACTGATTGGACATATATAATCGGGCTCCCGTGATTCCATATGATCATCATTCTTTACCGAACAACTCAATCATATGATCACTAGTTTCAGAGTCACACCACTATAAACCTGAAACTGAACTCCCAATTATATACCGTATTACGTAAGCCTGTGACGGGCTACTATCCAATAACCTTGTCGTATATGCAAAACCCTCATATAATATCCATCATCAGCCTTAGGTCAAAGTCCGTTTAATCCTACTGATCATGCTATCTTAAAGTTCCATTATACTACCGAATCAAGAAAATAATTATTCACCATATGTGAATAAGAAGTCATCCGCCTAGCAGACGACCCAAGGCCTTGCCCATTTTCACATTCAGTATAATGCCTTTAAGAGGATACCTTTAACTCCTCAGAGCTATGATTCCGATATCTGCAAACAAACCCTTCATCGTATACAAGTCATACACCCAACGAACCGGTCTATAAGCTTACTACCTCTGAGACGCTTTAGCCATTGGAACATCAAAGTGCACAAGTCATATACATGAAGAAGTTCATTTACTCAGGATTAAGGTTATTGCACAATGAACGTCAAAAGCAGATTGATCCACTCATAGCGGACTACGTAGATCAATCACGCTTTAGTCCCGGTCTAATATGTCACCTCCAAGCAACATATCTATGTCTCTACTTGGGAGTCCAGCTCCAGACAGTCAAGACAAACCGTCCCCTCCAAGGCTTTAGACAACATAATAGTCTTAACATGAGTTAGATGCTCGGTCTAACCCCATAGACTACAGACCATAGTTTAGACCGCTAACTTTAGAACATGGTCATCTCGCATACAAAAATCCATTGCATGCAACGTTCTAACAGTTTTAACACAAGCAGTCAGTGAGCCATATTTGCTTACATTTACTTTAACATGTAAATTAGACGAGGACAGATAGCAATGTAATGAATAACCTCTATGTATAATTTTATTATCCAGTTCAAAATGAATACATCAAAATGTCTCTAATACTTAGGGCATTTCCTAACAACATCAACAAACCTTAGCATTGAGCCACAGATTTTTATGCTAAAACACCATAGAAAATTTTGTTTCCTTTCCTTGGGTTTTACTAACATTACTCATCATTGCTCAACACTAAAAATTTTCCATTTTCGAGTGTTTGTTAGTCACAGTTTCTAGCATGAAATATGCACTAAAATTGCTAGTTTCATTATTCAAATTCATGCTTTAATAAACATAGCATCAAACTCACATGACCATTAAAGCAAATCACCAAATTTTCATCATTTTCTCTATACTTAATAGCCACGGATTTCATGGAAATCAACCAATAAATTTTGCTTGTTTCTTTATCCTAATTCATGCTTCAAACTCTAGAACATAAACTAATGATAAATAACAACAAACCCTAGCATTAAGCCACGGATTTTTATGCTAAAACACAATAAAAAATTTTGTTTCCTTTCCTTGGGTTTTACTAACAATACTCATCATTGCTCAACACTAAAAATTTTCCATTTTCTAGTATTTGTTAGCCACAGTTTCTAGCATGAAATATGCACTAAAATTGCTAGTTTCATTATTCAAATTCATGCTTTAATAAACATAGCATCAAACTCACATGACCATTAAAGCAAATCACCAAATTTTCATCATTTTCTCCATACTTAATAGCCACGGATTTCATGGAAATCAACCAATAAATTTTGCTTGTTTCTTTATCCTAATTCATGCTTCAAACTCTAGAACATAAACTAATAATAAATAACAACAAACCCTAGCATTAAGCCACGGATTTTTATGCTAAAACACAATAAAAAATTTTGTTTCCTTTCCTTGGGTTTTACTAACATTACTCATCATTGCTCAACACTAAAAATTTTCCATTTTCTAGTATTTGTTAGCCACAGTTTCTAGCATGAAATATGCACTAAAATTGCTAGTTTCATTATTCGAGTTCATGCTTTAATAAACATAGTATCAAACTCACATGACCATTGACTCAAATCACCAAATTTTCATCATTTTCTCCATACTTAATAGCCATGGATTTCATGGAAATCAAGCATCAAATTTTGCTTGTTTATTACTCCTAATTCATGCTTCGAACTCTAGAACACATGTGGCGCCCCCCGACCTCAGTCCATCGAAACTATTACAATCAAGCTCTTTACCAGACCGAAATAGCTCGTGAACTTCGTCGGGTCGCCTAAATTCTTTTCTTTCCTTTAAACCCTTTGTGAAATTTGCAATCATTTTTTTTAAATACTTTTTCTTGTTTATAAACATAACGTAATTAAACTGAACTATGTTTGTCACTTTTTAAAAGTACAAACATACTTTATACATAAATACCTAAATCAAATCTTTTTACCATACATGTCTTTTCTTTCAACGCTCGATGGAAAACTTGTAGCAGGACCATATCCACAGTGGATTCCCTATCCCTTTGACACGCTCGCATCCTGCTGCCATTCAGAATCTACTAGACATGTTTCTTACCTGCAACATGAACAAACTGATGAGCTAACAGGCTCAGTAAGTTCAAACATACATAGTAAGAATCATATTGATTCAAAAACACTAAAACTCAATTTCCTATGAATAGTAATTTTGACCTTTGACTGATGAATAGTAATAGTTGCCCTAATTGGTTACTATTCACTTTACTCTACCGGGATACCATTCACATACCCTAACCGAATTTACATTACTCTAGCGTAAGCTTCGGTTACGTTCAATTATGATTTTTATCATTTCATTGATTGCTTATTCTCTATTGGATTTATAGTTTAGAGCTCTGTTTATGGCAGTACCGATGATTATTAGAGCGCTGACTGGGAGGGTCTAAGGAGCGACCTTAGAACATCGGCCTCCACAGCCCAGATATCCTTGTAGGATCTGAGAAAAACCTCCACCACTATGTTGGAGGGGCGGTACACCTTATTGGTTTCATTACCATCTTTCTTATAGTTCCCCACCGGCGATATTCATATGAATTGTCCCACAGTGGAACCCTTATTGCCCGTAGGTCTTTACATTTATTTCTTTATGTGTGTTTTTAATTGACCACACGATAGTGCCCTAACACTTCTCCATAGTGTATTAGTTATACACTTTTTAATTTCTCATTTCATTAGGTGAGTTAGTTTAACTACATCCCTATTGCCTGTAGGACTTTACAAGTTTGTGTAGGAAAATAAACCGGTAAAAACGTATCAGAGTGGCGCAGCGGAACAATTAAAATTTTAGATCGTTAAATATCTCATGATGCCATATACAATAAATCAACAACAATTAAAACTCATACCTCAAGGACGCCAATGAACAGGAGGAGAGTGACCGGAGGCTTCAACCAACTAGCCTTCTCTACTATTCTCCAATTCCCGAATGGCTGAGTGTGTGGGCACTCTAAACCTCGATCGGTATGCTAGCACTGCTAGTCTTCTTCCGACCACCTAGATCTCTAAAGAACTTTATTGTCACGATGAGCTGTGCAACAATAAGCCTGCTCACCTGAGAGTCTGTGGTCTAAGAGAACTGGAGTGGCAGGACCTCTATTTATAGACCTGCATGAGGTGAATCTCTGAATTTGAATTGGATTAGGAAAAGATATTTTCCCTTATCCAAACCCATAAAATCCGAATTTTTCCAAGGGATAATCTCCACTAAAAATTCGGTTTTCTTAGGATAGATCCAATCCAAATCTCAACAAGATTTTAACTAGAATCTTATCTCCCTTTTTCAACCAAAAAATTCGAAATTCACAAGGAGAAAATCCTCCAAAAGATTTCGGCCATTGTGGATAAGGGAGAATCAAAATTCCACTAGGATTTTCAAGCTAAATCTCATCTCAACCTTATCCAAAAATTAACCGAATTCTCCTTGGATTTAGGCTCCAAAATTTCGGCCACTTTTAGGGAGTAAAGAGAATCCAAATTCAACTAGGATTGAAACTTGAATTTACCCTTGAATCTTATCCACAAAAACCGAATTTTCCATTGAGGATTATCCTCAAAAAATTCACCCACTTTTGTTGGGATTTGGATTCAAAATTCAAGTAGGATTCTAACAAGATTATCCTCTCCAAATCCAACTCAAATTCGAATTTCAAACCTTATGGATTTTCCACAACAAATTCGAATCCTACTTGGACTGTGATTCAAAATTTGAATTTCAAATTTCAAATTCAAATTTCAAATTCAAATTTCAAATTTCAAATTTCAAATTTCAAATTTAAATTTCAAATTCAAATTTCAAATTCGAATTTCAAATTCAAATTTCAAATTCAAATTTCAAATTCAAAATTCAAATTTCAAATTTCAAAATTCAAATTTCAAATTTCAAAATTCAAATTTCAAATTCCACAAAACGGTTGTGTTTCATATTCTTGTTCTCATGGATAATTTTCTACAACTCCAATCCAATCTCAAATAAAATCATGGCAACTTTATTTGGAGTTCGAATAATTGTGTACTCTATTATCCAAAACAAAATCTGAATCCAACCGGAGAGAATCTTGTCTACCATCCTAATCCTGTGTCATCACCATCCATGCATAATAAACTAGCCAATAGCACACACAAATCAATTCGCCAAACGTTAAGGAATTATGTGGAGCTAGTAGAGGGACTGATTGGACATATATAATCGGGCTCCCGTGATTCCATATGATCATCATTCTGTACCGAACAACTCAATCATATGATCACTAATTTCAGAGTCACACCACTATAAACCTGAAACTGAACTCCTAATTATATACCGTATTACGTAAGCCTGTGACGAGCTACCATCCAATGACCTTGTCATATATGCAAAACCCTCATATGATATCCATGATCGGCCTTAGGTCAAAGTCTGTTTAATCCTACTGATCAGGCTATCTTAAAGTTCCATTATACTACCGAATCAAGAAAATGATTATTCACCATATGTGAATAAGAAGTCATCCGCCCAGCAGACGACCCAAGGCCTTGTCCATTTTCACATTCAGTATAATGCCTTTAAGAGGATACCTTTAACTCCTCAGAGTTATGATTCCGATATCTACAAACAAACCCTTCATCGTATACAAGTCATGCACCCAACGAACCGGTCTATAAGCTTACTACCCTCTGAGACGCTTTAGCCATTGGAACATCAAAGTACACAAGTCATATACATGAAGAAGTTCATTTACTCAGGATTAAGGTTATTGCATAATGAACGTCAAAAGTAGATTGATCCACTCATAGCGGACTACGTAGATCAATCACACTTTAGTCCCGGTCTAATATGTCACCACCAAGCAACATATCCATGTCTCTACTTGGGAGTCCAGCTCCAGACAGTCAAGACAGACCGTCCCCTCTAAGGCTTTAGACAACATAATAGTCTTAACATGAGTTAGATGCTCGGTCTAACCCCATAGACTACAGACCATAGTTTAGACTGCTAACTTTAGAACATTGTCTTCTTGCATACAAAAATCCATTGCATGCAATGTTCTAACAGTTTTAACACAAGCAGTCAGTGAGCCATATTTGCTTACATTTACTTTAACATGTAAATAAGAAGAGGACAGATAGCAATGTAATGAATAACCTCTAAGTATAATTTTATTATCCAGTTCAAAATGAATACATCAAAATGTCTCTAATACTTAGGGCATTTCCTAACAATCTCCCACTTGCCCTAAGCCAGCAGATGTGCCATGTTACGCATCCTCATCGCCTCTACATGCCTCTCAAAGCTTCTAGCTACCAAAGTCTTAGTAAAGGGATCAGCGATGTTGTCCTCGGACGCGATCTTACATACATCCACTTGTCCTGTCTCCATATGCCCTCTAATGTCGACTTCCTCAAATCCTTACAAGTCTGGAAGTCTGAGTCCGTGTATCCTACGGGTGTTAGGTCCCCTCCAGAATACACTAGCATATAATCCCTCGTTCTCTTAAGATACTTGAGTATATGCTTTACTGCTTGCCAGTGCTTGGTTCCAGGATTCGCTTGATATCGACTCACCATACCTGCTGCAAAACATATGTCCGGGCGAGTGCAAAGCATAGCGTACATAAGGCTACCCACAGCGGATGCATAAGGGACCTTACTCATACGCTCTCTTTCTTCCGATGTCTTGGGGCAGTCATCCAATGAAAGAGTTAAACCGGCAATAAAAGGTTGTGAGCCTTTCTTTGCCTCTAGCATTGCATATTTGTCAATTATTTTATCTATGTATGAAGCTTGGGATAACGCTATCATTTTGTTCTTTCGATCTCTGAAGAGATGAATGCCTAGAACATAATTAGCTTCTCCCAAGTCCTTCATGTCAAACTGTTGGTGTAACCAAAGCTTGACCGATGATAAGTTCCCTACATCATTCCCAATGAGTAGTATATCATCGACATAGAGTATCAGAAAGACCACTTTTCCATCCTTAATACGTTTATAAACACAAGGTTCATCAACGTTCTGCTCAAAACCAAATGTCTTAATCGCTTGATCAAACCTCTGGTTCCATGAGCGGGATGCCTGCTTTAATCCATAAATGGATCTAAGCAACTTGCAGATTTTCTTATCTTGGCCTTTTGCTACGAACCCTTCGGGCTGTATCATATAGATACACTCTTCAAGATGGCCATTCAGGAATGCCGTCTTGACATCCATTTGCCAGATCTCGTAATCGAGAGCCGCAGCAATGGACAGAAGAATACGGATAGACTTCAGCATAGCAACAGGCGAAAAGGTTTCCTCGTAATCGATTCCAGCCTTTTGCGTGTATCCCTTTGCAACTAGTCTAGCTTTGAAAGTTTCCACTCTCCCTTCCGCATCCTTCTTTCTTTTGTAGACCCATTTGCATCCAATGGGTTTTATCCCATCCGGCAAATCTACAAGTTCCCAAACAGAGTTGGATTTCATAGAATCCATCTCATTGTTCATAGCCTGTTTCCAAGATCTAGAATCAACATCCTTTATAGCTTCATCATATGTGACCGGATCTTCCTCATGCTCATTAGCCTCGGCCTGGTATATCTCAGCATCATACATAAAGAAATTAGGTTTCTTAGAAACCCTCCCACTACGACGAGGCACCCTAAATTGTTGATCGTCTGCAGGTCTTTCACTGGAACTTGGACTTGCGTCCAAGACCGAAATCTGTGGAGCAGTTCTTTCACCCGATAACTCCTCTAGCACCACTTTGCTTCGAGGTTTAAAGTCATTCATGTGACTTTCCTCCAAGAATGTCGCATGGGTTGAGACAATGACCTTTTGTTCCTTCGAGTTATAGAACAGACGTCCTTTAGTTCCCTTTAGATACCCTACAAACATGCACAATTCTGATCTTGGTTCCAACTTCTTCGCATCCCCATCCAGTACATGTGCCGGGCGGCCCCATATTCTCATATGTCCAAGGGAGGGCTTCCTGCCACGCCACAATTCATACGGAGTTCTAGGAATTGATTTGCTCGGAACCTGGTTCAGAATATAGCACGCCGTTTGTAAAGCATGTCCCCAAAATGATAATGGTAGCGTTGAGTAACTCATCATGGACCGTACCATATCCAATAAGGTCCTGTTTCTCCTTTCGGCTACACCATTCTGTTGTGGAGTACCAGGTGCAGTCAATTTGGATAATATCCCATTCTCTACAAGATGTCCTAGAAATTCATCGGAGAGGTATTCGCCACCTCGATCAGATCGAAGTGTCTTTATGGATTTATCCAATTGCTTTTCCACTTCCGCACGATACTCTTTGAACTTGTCAAAGGTTTCGCTCTTGCGGTGCATCAGATACACATATCCATACCTCGAGTAATCATCTATGAAAGAGACATAGTACTCGAACCCTCCTCGTGCTGTGACGTTCATGGGGCCACATACGTCAGTGTGCACAATTTCTAAGAGCTCCTGTGCCCTTGTACCCTTAGCTCCAAAAGACCTCTTAGTCATCTTACCCTCTAGACAAGACTCACATTGGGGAAGTCGTACCTCCTCCAGAGATTCCAGAGGACCGTCTTTCACCAATCTTTGAATCCTATCCTGATTAATATGACCAAGTCTTAAATGCCAAAGATACGCCTTGTTAGAGTGAGAAACTTTCAACCTTTTAGAGTTATCAATTAATTCAGTGTCAAGCAGTGAGTACATCTTTGGTCTGATCAAATATAGGTTTCCATCCATCCATCCAGAACAGATAAAAGACTTATTTCTATGAATATCAACTCTTTTACTAAAAGAAACTGAATAAGAATCCTTTATTAAACAAGCTACCGATATAAGGTTCCTCCTAAAATTAGGAACATAAAAACAGTCTTTCAATAAAATAAACCTAAATTGATCAAAATAAAGATGAACGTCTCCCACTGCCTCAGCTACCACAAAGCTACCATCTCCAGTCCGCAACGAGAGGCTCCTATCATGTAGACTTCTCGTTTCCACGAACCCCTGCATAGAAACACAAACCTGATTAGTGGCGCCCGAATCAATGACCCATGTATCTTTCGATTCTTCCACCAAACACGCTTCTAAGTAATGAAGTTCCTTACCTTCCTTGCCCTTGGAGGCTAGGAATTCCCGGCAAGCCTTCTTGAAGTGACCTACCTTCCCACAGTGGAAGCATTTGGACTTTTTAGGGTCCTTCGGCTTCTTGTTCTTCTTCTTCTTCTTCCCGTCCGAGACAGGAGGATTAGAAGAACTGGAAGCCACTTGCTTCTTATTTGGCCTCTTCCTCTTCCGTGAGGGATTGGAAGATTCCGCCAAATTGGCCGCTCCTTTAGGTCGGACCGTATCCTCATCCCTGATCATCCGCTCATAAGCCTGTAGTTGCTTCATGAGCTCGGTTAGTCCTAACTCCTTTGTCGCCAGATTGTATGCGGCCTTAAACCCCACAAAATCTTTAGACAGAGTCTTGAACACCATCTCGATCCGGGTGTTATAGTCCAACTCAGCACCATTCTCGGCAGCCTCAGCGAAGAATCCCATTAGAGTGATCATATGGTCCTTCACCGGAGCACCCGCCTTTTGCTTAGAGTTCATAATGCTGGTGATAGCGGACTGTCGAGCAAATTTTTCTTGGCCTCCGAACATGTCCTCCAGATTTTCCATGATCTCCCCAGCAACTTGATAAGTCTCATGCTGCTTTTGTAAAGCACTCGTCATGCTAGCAAGGATGTAGCATCGAGCTATTTCATTGGATTCTCTCCAACGATTATAGGCAACCGGGACCTCCTCAAGTGGTGTGTCAGGTTTGGGCCCAGGTGGGCATGGTTCGTCCAGTACGAACTTGTGTCTCTCGCAGCTAAGAACTATTAATAGATTTCTTTTCCAATCTTTATAATTGTCGCCATTCAACTTATTTTCAGTAAGTATCGAAATGAGGGGTGTCGGTGACATTTTGAACTGAAATAAAATTATACTAGACATCATTACAAAGCCCAAGCAAATATGCAGATAATTTAGCAAATAAAACATACAAGTATGTTTCTACATGAAACTTGAAAAAAATGTAGCATTGCAACGGTAATTCTCAGCACCTATTGCCCCAAGCCACCGAGGGGTGGTCATGAGAACAAATAGCCGGAACATGAACCCCGTCCAATTAATATATGTTACCTTAAATCCTCCAAGGTTAAGACATATATTAATAACCGCTTATTTGGCCACCAGTCTAGTTAACAGAGCTTCTAGGGAAGGTTAATAACTAAACGAGTCTTGAGTGTTTAACCATTGTTTACGTAGCCCGATCCACGTCCTACCAAGCCACCGAGGGGTGGTCATGAATAGGATCGCACCCGAACACGTTTTCCACATAGGAGATCCAATCTAGTATACCGGCGGCGGTAAATGTAGGAAAATAAACCAGTAAAAACGTATCAGAGTGGCGCAGCGGAACAATAAAAATTTTAAGATCGTTAAATATCTCATGATGCCATATACAATAAACCAACGACAATTAAAACTCATACCTCAAGGACGCCAATCTTGCAGGAGGAGAATGACCGGAGGCTTCAACCAACTAGCCTTCTCTACTATTCTCCAATTCCCGAATGGCTGAGTGTGTGGGCACTCTGAACCTCGATCGGTATGCTAGCACTGCTAGTCTTCTTCCGACCACCCAGATCTCTAAAGAACTTTATTGTCACGATGAGCTGTGCAACAATAAGCCTGCTCACCTGAGAGTCTGTGGTCTGAGAGAACTGGAGTGGCAGGACCTCTATTTATAGACCTGCATGAGGTGATTCTCTGAATTCGAATTGGACTAGGAAAAGATATTTTCCCTTATCCAAACCCAAAAAATCCGAATTTTCCAAAGGGAAAATCTCCCAAATAAATTCGGTTTTTGCTAGATAAATCCAATCCAAATCTTAACAAGATTTTAGCTAGAATCTTATCTCCCTTTTCCAACCAAAAAATCCGAAATTCACAAGGAGAAAATCTCTCAAATTTTCGGCCACTTTTAGGATAAGGGAGAATCAAAATTCCACTAGGATTTCTCAAGCAAAATCTCATCTTAACCTTATCCAAAAATAACCGAATTTCCTAGGATTAGGGATCCAAAATTTCGGCCACTTTTGGGAGGAGAGAGAAACCAAATTCAACTAGGATTGAAGCTTGAATATTCCCTTGAATCTTATCCACAAAATCCGAAATCTTTCATGAGGATTATCCTCAAAATTTCGTCCCTTATTTGTTGGGATTTGGATTCAAAATTCAAGTAGGATTCTAACAAGATTATCCTCTCCAAATCCAACTCAAATTCGAATTTCAAACCTTGTGGATTTTCCACAACAAATTCGAATCCTACTTGGACTGTGATTCAAAATTTGAATTTCAAATTTCAAATTCAAATTTCAAATTCAAATTTCAAATTTCAAATTTCAAATTTCAAATTTAAATTTCAAATTCAAATTTCAAATTCGAATTTCAAATTCAAATTTCAAATTCAAATTTCAAATTCAAAATTCAAATTTCAAATTTCAAAATTCAAATTTCAAATTCCACAAAACGGTTGTATTTCATATTCTTGTTCTCATGGATAATTTTCTACAACTCCAATCCAATCTCAAATAAAATCATGGCAACTTTATTTGGAGTTCGAATAATTGTGTACTCTATTATCCAAAACAAAATCTGAATCCAACCGGAGAGAATCTTGTCTACCGTCCTAATCCTGTGACATCACCATCCATGCATAATAAACTAGCCAATAGCATACACAAATCAATTTGCCAAACGTTAAGGAATTATGTGGAGCTAGTAGAGGGACTGATTGGACATATATAATCGGGCTCCCATGATTCCATATGATCATCATTCTGTACCGAACAACTCAATCATATGATCACTAATTTCAGAGTCACACCACTATAAACCTGAAACTGAACTCCCAATTATATACCGTATTACGTAAGCCTGTGACGAGCTACCATCCAATGACCTTGTCATATATGCAAAACCCTCATATGATATCCATGATCAGCCTTAGGTCAAAGTCCGTTTAATCCTACTGATCAGGCTATCTTAAAGTTCCATTATACTACCGAATCAAGAAAATGATTATTCACCATATGTGAATAAGAAGTCATCCGCCCAGCAGACGACCCAAGGCCTTGTCCATTTTCACATTCAGTATAATGCCTTTAAGAGGATACCTTTAACTCCTCAGAGCTATGATTCCGATATCTGCAAACAAACTCTTCATCGTATACAAGTCATGCACCCAACGAGCCGGTCTATAAGCTTACTACCCTCTGAGACGCTTTAGCCATTGGAACATCAAAGTACACAAGTCATATACATGAAGTAGTTCATTTACTCAGGATTAAGGTTATTGCATAATGAACGTCAAAAGCAGATTGATCCACTCATAGCGGACTACATAGATCAATCACGCTTTAGTCCCGGTCTAATATGTCACCACCAAGCAACATATCCATGTCTCTACTTGGGAGTCCAGCTCCAGACAGTCAAGACAGACCGTCCCCTCTAAGGCTTTAGACAACATAATAGTCTTAACATGAGTTAGATGCTCGGTCTAACCCCATAGACTACAGACCATAGTTTAGACTGCTAACTTTAGAACATTGTCTTCTCGCATACAAAAGTCCATTGCATGCAACGTTCTAACAGTTTTAACACAAGCAGTCAGTGAGCCATATTTGCTTACATTTACTTTAACATGTAAATAAGACGAGGACAGATAGCAATGTAATGAATAACCTCTAAGTATAATTTTATTATCCAGTTCAAAATGAATACATCAAAATGTCTCTAATACTTAGGGCATTTCCTAACAATCTCCCACTTGCCCTAAGCCAGCAGATGTGCCATGTTACGCATCCCCATCGCCTCTACATGCCTCTCAAAGCTTCTAGCTACCAAAGTCTTAGTAAAGGGATCAGCGATGTTGTCCTCGGACGCGATCTTACATACATCCACTTGTCCTGTCTCCACATGCCCTCTTATTATGTGATACCTCCGATCGATGTGCTTGGTCCTCTTGTGGTGCCGAGATTCCCTTGTGTTGGCAATAGCCCCTGTATTATCACAGTAAAGTGTGATAGGCTTGTCAACACCCGGAATGACCTCAAGGTCTCTAAAGAACTTGCGGAGCCAAACCGCTTCTTTAGATGCCTCAGCCGCAGCCACATACTCAGCCTCCATAGTAGAGTCAGCTGTGCAGCCCTGCTTCACGCTCCTCCACACAATGGCGCCTCCTCCGAGCAAAAACACTGATCCAGATGTCGATTTCCTCGAATCCTTACAAGTCTGGAAGTCTGAGTCCGTGTATCCTACGGGTGTTAGGTCCCCTCCAGAATACACCAGCATATAATCCCTCGTTCTCTTAAGATACTTGAGTATATGCTTTACTGCTTGCCAGTGCTTGGTTCCAGGATTCGCTTGATATCGACTCACCATACCTACTGCAAAACATATGTCCGGGCGAGTGCAAAGCATAGCATACATAAGGCTACCCACAGCGGATGCATAAGGGACCTTACTCATACGCTCTCTTTCTTCCGATGTCTTGGGACAGTCATCCAATGAAAGAGTTAAACCGGCAATAGAAGGTTGTGAGCCTTTCTTTGCCTCTAGCATTGCATATTTGTCAATTATTTTATCTATGTATGAAGCTTGGGATAACGCTATCATTTTGTTCTTTCGATCTCTGAAGAGACGAATGCCTAGAACATAATTAGCTTCTCCTAAGTCCTTCATGTCAAACTGTTGGTGTAACCAAAGCTTGACCGATGATAAATTCCCTACATCATTCCCAATGAGTAGTATATCATCGACATAGAGTATCAGAAAGACCACTTTTCCATCCTTAATACGTTTATAAACACAAGGTTCATCAACGTTCTGCTCAAAACCAAATGTCTTAATCGCTTGATCAAACCTCTGGTTCCATGAGCGGGATGCCTGCTTTAATCCATAAATGGATCTAAGCAACTTGCAGACTTTCCTATCTTGGCCTTTTGCTACGAACCCTTCGGGCTGTATCATATAGATACACTCTTCAAGATGGCCATTCAAGAATGCCGTCTTGACATCCATTTGCCAGATCTCGTAATCGAGAGCCGCAGCAATGGATAGAAGAATACGGATAGACTTCAGCATAGCAACAGGCGAAAAGGTTTCCTCGTAATCGATTCCAGCCTTTTGCGTGTATCCCTTTGCAACCAGTCTAGCTTTGAAAGTTTCCACTCTCCCTTCCGCATCCTTCTTTCTTTTGTAGACCCATTTGCATCCAATGGGTTTTATCCCATCCGGCAAATCTACAAGTTCCCAAACAGAGTTGGATTTCATAGAATCCATCTCATTGTTCATAGCCTGTTTCCAAGATCTAGAATCAACATCCTTTATAGCTTCATCATATGTGACCGGATCTTCCTCATGCTCATGAGCCTCGGCCTGGTATACCTCAGCATCATACATAAAGAAATTAGGTTTCTTCGAAACCCTCCCACTACGACGAGGCACCCTAAATTGTTGATCGTCTGCAGGTCTTTCACTGGAACTCGGACTTGCGTCCAAGACCGAAATCTGTGGAGCAGTTCTTTCACCCGATAACTCCTCTAGCACCACTTTGCTTCGAGGCTTAAAGTCATTCATGTGACTTTCCTCCAAGAATGTCGCATGGGTTGACACAATGACCTTTTGTTCCTTCGGGTTATAGAACAGACCTCCTTTAGTTCCCTTTGGATACCCTACAAACATGCACAATTCTGATCTTGGTTCCAACTTCTTCGCATCCCCATCCAGTACATGTGCCGGGCAGCCCCATATTCTCATATGTCCAAGGGAGGGCTTCCTGCCACGCCACAATTCATACGGAGTTCTAGGAATTGATTTGCTCGGAACCTGGTTCAGAATATAGCACGCCGTTTGTAAAGCATGTCCCCAAAATGATAATGGCAGCGTTGAGTAACTCATCATGGACCGTACCATATCCAATAAGGTCCTGTTTCTCCTTTCGGCTACACCATTCTGTTGTGGAGTACCAGGTGCAGTCAATTGGGATAATATCCCATTCTCTACAAGATGTCCTAGAAATTCATCGGAGAGGTATTCGCCACCTCGATCAGATCGAAGTGTCTTTATGGATTTATCCAATTGCTTTTCCACTTCCGCACGATACTCTTTGAACTTGTCAAAGGTTTCACTCTTGCGGTGCATCAGATACACATATCCATACCTCGAGTAATCATCTATGAAAGAGACATAGTACTCGAACCCTCCTCGTGCTGTGACGTTCATGGGGCCACATACGTCAGTGTGCACAATTTCTAAGAGCTCCTGTGCCCTTGTACCCTTAGCTCCAAAAGACCTCTTAGTCATTTTACCCTCTAGACAAGACTCACATTGGGGAAGTCGTACCTCCTCCAGAGATTCCAGAGGACCGTCTTTCACCAATCTTTGAATCCTATCCTGATTAATATGACCAAGTCTTAAATGCCAAAGATATGCCTTGTTAGAGTGAGAAACTTTCAACCTTTTAGAGTTATCAATTAATTCAGTGTCAAGCAGTGAGTACATCTTTGGTCTGATCAAATATAGGTTTCCATCCATCCATCCAGAACAGATAAAAGACTTATTTCTACGAATATCAACTCTTTTACTAAAAGAAACTGAATAAGAATCCTTTATTAAACAAGCTACCGATATAAGGTTCCTCCTAAAATTAGGAACATAAAAACAGTCTTTCAATAAAATAAACCTAAATTGATCAAAATAAAGATGAACGTCTCCCACTGCCTCAGCCACCACAAAGCTACCATCTCCAGTCTGCAACGAGAGGCTCCTATCATGTAGACTTCTCGTTTCCACGAACCCCTGCATAGAAACACAAACATGATTAGTGGCGCCCGAATCAATGACCCATGTGTCTTTCGATTCTTCCACCAAACACGCTTCCAAATAATGAAGTTCCTTACCTTCCTTGCCCTTGGAGGCTAGGAATTCCCGGCAAGCCTTCTTGAAGTGACCTACCTTCCCACAGTGGAAGCATTTGGACTTTTTAGGGTCCTTTGGCTTCTTGTTCTTCTTCTTCTTCTTCCCGTCCGAGACAGGAGGATTAGAAGAACTGGAAGCCACTTGCTTCTTATTTGGCCTCTTCCTCTTCCGTGAGGGATTGGAAGATTCCGCCAAATTGGCCTCTCCTTTAGGTCGGACCACATCTTCATCCCTGATCATCCGCTCATAAGCCTGTAGTTGCTTCATGAGCTCGGTAAGTCCTAACTCCTTTGTCGCCAGATTGTATGCGGCCTTAAACCCCACAAAATCTTTAGACAGAGTCTTGAACACCATCTCGATCTGGGTGTTATAGTCCAACTCAGCACCATTCTCGGCAGCCTCAGCGAAGAATCCCATTAGAGTGATCATATGGTCCTTCACCGGAGCACCAGCCTTTTGCTTGGAGTTCATAATGCTGGTGATAGCGGACTGTCGAGCCAATTTTTCTTGGCCTCCGAACATGTCCTCCAGATTGTCCATGATCTCCCCAGCAACTTGATAAGTCTCATGCTGCTTTTGTAAAGCACTCGTCATGCTAGCAAGGATGTAGCATCGAGCTATTTCATTGGATTCTCTCCAACGATTATAGGCAACCGGGACCTCCTCAAGTGGTGTGTCAGGTTTGGGCCCAGGTGGGCATGGTTCGTCCAGTACGAACTTGTGTCTCTCGCAGCTGAGAACTATTAGTAGATTTCTTTTCCAATCTTTATAATTGTCGCCATTCAACTTATTTTCAGTAAGTATCGAAATGAGGGGTGTCGGTGACATTTTGAACTGAAATAAAATTATACTAGACATCATTACAAAGCCCAAGCAAATATGCAGATAATTTAGCAAATAAAACATACAAGTATGTTCCTACATGAAACTTGAAAAAAAATGTAGCATTGCAACGGTAATTCTCAACACCTATTGCCCCAAGCCACCGAGGGGTGGTCATGAGAACAAATAGCCGGAACATGGACCCCGTCCAATTAATATATGTTACCTTAAATCCTCCAAGGTTAAGACATATATTAATAACCGCTTATTTGGCCACCAGTTTAGTTAACAGAGCTTCTAGGGAAGGTTAATAACTAAACGAGTCTTGAGTGTATAACCATTGTTTACGTAGCCCGATCCACGTCCTACCAAGCCACCGAGGGGTGGTCATGAATAGAATCGCACCCGAACACGTTTTCCACATAGGAGATCCAATCTAGTATACCGGCGGCGGTAAACACCTACCGAAGGGTGTGGTCAGGTCGGAACTGACGCGAGGCGTTACCATGCTTTCACATATGGATCAACAATGGAGGCCGTGGGTTTTGTTTGAAACCCTCTCCCACTCAATATTTTGAAAAACATGCAAGTTTTGACAAATTATGTATGATCAATATAGTATGAGCGGCACTCACCTATCCTATATGACATGTTATCAAATATGCATACAAAAACATCCATCAATACATATTTATACATCCATGACATATCACAGAAAAAATAATTGACAGAATAACCAAGCCATGGTTCCATCCTAGAACAAAGAAAATAAAGATTACAAAATTCCATCCAAAGCATTCTTTGGGTCTTGAATTTTGTTCCGTCTTCTTGTATCCATCTTTATGTAGCCTCTCCATTTATTTCTCATCCCAAGAATTATTTAAAATTTAAATCTCCAAAAATTTAAATTTCAAATTCAAATTCCAAATTTGAATTTCAAATTTAAACTTCAAATTTAAATTTTTAAACAATTTTAATCATCATGTGTAATAATATGTAATTTCAAAAATTTCAAATTTTTAATTACATATTTTTAAACATGATTTAAAATTAAATCTCAAATTTAAAAATCAAAATTTTCTGATTTTTGGACCGTCGGACCGCCACCCCCGTAGGCGGCAGCCGCCGTGGGCAGCCACCAACCCCGGAGGGGCTGGCAGCCCACGGCTGCCCCTTGTGCAGCCCTGCCGGGCTGCAGGCCAAGCCTGCAGCGCCAGGCTGCACGCCCAGACTGGGCGCAGCAGCCGGCAGGCTGCAGGCAGCGCCTGCAGCCAGTGGCTGCACACCCAGGCTGCGGCCAGCCTTGGGCAGGCCACGGCCACCCCTGGCTGCAGGCAGAGCCTGCGGCCGTGGGTGGTGTGGGCTTGCACAGGGGCTGCCGCAGCCCATCCTGCCCGAGGGCAGGGGCTGCAGCCCCACCAAGGTTTGTCGGCCTATCCCGAGGGGTCGTGTCTCGATTTTCGTGCCATATTCCAATTTATCTTTTAGGATCTCCAAAAATTAATTTGAATCCCAATTAAATTGAAATTTTCCACACAATCAAAATTTCAACCTTTAAATTAAATTTAACTTTTGGGAAAAATAAATTACGGTCTTCAATCTTCAATCTCCTCCAAGAATAATTACATAAAAAATTCCTATACCGTTTCCGGTGTACAAAATTCTATCCATAAAAATTCTAAGAGACAAAAATTAAAATCCATGGGAAAATTACAGTGTAAATAAACTGCTCCCATGGTTACATGAAAAATTCCTAGATACAATTTTTCTAAATTCTAAGGAACCATAACCGGCATAAACAAGCATGCTTATAATAATTCAAAAATTAAAATAACCACATACTTTATACATAATACATGATAACAACATAAAGGAACCCTAGAATGCCACTCTCTAAATATCAAATCCATACATAAATAAAAAGACTAAGTAATTGTCTAATTTATGTACATGGCATAGTCATGAGATGGCTCTGATACCAATTGTAGGAAAATAAACCAGTAAAAACGTATCAGAGTGGCGCAGCGGAACAATAAAAATTTTAAGATCGTTAAATATCTCATGATGCCATATACAATAAACCAACGACAATTAAAACTCATACCTCAAGGACGCCAATCTTGCAGGAGGAGAATGACCGGAGGCTTCAACCAACTAGCCTTCTCTACTATTCTCCAATTCCCGAATGGCTGAGTATGTGGGCACTCTGAACCTCGATCAGTATGCTAGCACTGCTAGTCTTCTTCCGACCACCCAGATCTCTAAAGAACTTTATTGTCACGATGAGCTGTGCAACAATAAGCCTGCTCACCTGAGAGTCTGTGGTCTGAGAGAACTGGAGTGGCAGGACCTCTATTTATAGACCTGCATGAGGTGATTCTCTGAATTCGAATTGGACTAGGAAAAGATATTTTCCCTTATCCAAACCCAAAAAATCCGAATTTTCCAAAGGGAAAATCTCCCAAATAAATTCGGTTTTTGCTAGATAAATCCAATCCAAATCTTAACAAGATTTTAGCTAGAATCTTATCTCCCTTTTCCAACCAAAAAATCCGAAATTCACAAGGAGAAAATCTCTCAAATTTTCGGCCACTTTTAGGATAAGGGAGAATCAAAATTCCACTAGGATTTCTCAAGCAAAATCTCATCTTAACCTTATCCAAAAATAACCGAATTTCCTAGGATTAGGGATCCAAAATTTCGGCCACTTTTGGGAGGAGAGAGAAACCAAATTCAACTAGGATTGAAGCTTGAATATTCCCTTGAATCTTATCCACAAAATCCGAAATCTTTCATGAGGATTATCCTCAAAATTTCGTCCCTTATTTGTTGGGATTTGGATTCAAAATTCAAGTAGGATTCTAACAAGATTATCCTCTCCAAATCCAACTCAAATTCGAATTTCAAACCTTGTGGATTTTCCACAACAAATTCGAATCCTACTTGGACTGTGATTCAAAATTTGAATTTCAAATTTCAAATTCAAATTTCAAATTCAAATTTCAAATTTCAAATTTCAAATTTCAAATTTAAATTTCAAATTCAAATTTCAAATTCGAATTTCAAATTCAAATTTCAAATTCAAATTTCAAATTCAAAATTCAAATTTCAAATTTCAAAATTCAAATTTCAAATTCCACAAAACGGTTGTATTTCATATTCTTGTTCTCATGGATAATTTTCTACAACTCCAATCCAATCTCAAATAAAATCATGGCAACTTTATTTGGAGTTCGAATAATTGTGTACTCTATTATCCAAAACAAAATCTGAATCCAACCGGAGAGAATCTTGTCTACCATCCTAATCCTGTGACATCACCATCCATGCATAATAAACTAGCCAATAGCATACACAAATCAATTTGCCAAACGTTAAGGAATTATGTGGAGCTAGTAGAGGGACTGATTGGACATATATAATCGGGCTCCCGTGATTCCATATGATCATCATTCTGTACCGAACAACTCAATCATATGATCACTAATTTCAGAGTCACACCACTATAAACCTGAAACTGAACTCCCAATTATATACCGTATTACGTAAGCCTGTGACGAGCTACCATCCAATGACCTTGTCATATATGCAAAACCCTCATATGATATCCATGATCAGCCTTAGGTCAAAGTCCGTTTAATCCTACTGATCAGGCTATCTTAAAGTTCCATTATACTACCGAATCAAGAAAATGATTATTCACCATATGTGAATAAGAAGTCATCCGCCCAGCAGACGACCCAAGGCCTTGTCCATTTTCACATTCAGTATAATGCCTTTAAGAGGATACCTTTAACTCCTCAGAGCTATGATTCCGATATCTGCAAACAAACTCTTCATCGTATACAAGTCATGCACCCAACGAGCCGGTCTATAAGCTTACTACCCTCTGAGACGCTTTAGCCATTGGAACATCAAAGTACACAAGTCATATACATGAAGTAGTTCATTTACTCAGGATTAAGGTTATTGCATAATGAACGTCAAAAGCAGATTGATCCACTCATAGCGGACTACATAGATCAATCACGCTTTAGTCCCGGTCTAATATGTCACCACCAAGCAACATATCCATGTCTCTACTTGGGAGTCCAGCTCCAGACAGTCAAGACAGACCGTCCCCTCTAAGGCTTTAGACAACATAATAGTCTTAACATGAGTTAGATGCTCGGTCTAACCCCATAGACTACAGACCATAGTTTAGACTGCTAACTTTAGAACATTGTCTTCTCGCATACAAAAGTCCATTGCATGCAACGTTCTAACAGTTTTAACACAAGCAGTCAGTGAGCCATATTTGCTTACATTTACTTTAACATGTAAATAAGACGAGGACAGATAGCAATGTAATGAATAACCTCTAAGTATAATTTTATTATCCAGTTCAAAATGAATACATCAAAATGTCTCTAATACTTAGGGCATTTCCTAACAGTAAACACCTACCGAGGGGTGTGGTCAGGTCAGAACTGACGCGAGGCGTTACCATGCTTTCACATATGGATCAACAATGGAGGCCGTGGGTTTTGTTTGAAACCCTCTCCCACTCAATATTTTGAAAAACATGCAAGTTTTGACAAATTATGTATGATCAATATAGTATGAGCGGCACTCACCAATCCTATATGACATGTTATCAAATATGCATACAAAACATCCATCAATACATATTTATACATCCATGACATATCACAGAAAAAATAATTGACAGACTAACCAAGCTATGGTTCCATCCTAGAACAAAGAAAATAAAGATTACAAAATTCCATCCAAAGCATTCTTTGGGTCTTGAATTTTGTTCCGTCTTCTTGTATCCATCTTTATATAGCCTCTTCATTTATTTCTCATCCCAAGAATTATTTAAAATTTAAATTTCCAAAAATTTAAATTTCAAATTCAAACTCCAAATTTGAATTTCAAATTTAAATTTCTAATTCAAATTTTAAACAATTTTAATCATCATGTGTAATAATATGTAATTTCAAAAATTTCAAATTTTTAATTACATATTTTTAAACATGATTTAAAATTAAATCTCAAATTTAAAAATCAAAATTTTCAAATTTTTGACCGTCGCACCGCCGCCCGTGAAGGCGGCAGCCGCCGTGGGCAGCCGCCAACCCCGAAGGGGCTGGCAGCCCACGGCCGCCCCTTGTGCAGCCTGCCGGACTGCAGGCCAAGCCTGCAGCACCAGGCTGCATGCCCAGACTGGGCGCAGCAGCCGGCAGGCTACAGGCAGCGCCTGCAGCCAGAGGCTGCACGCCCAGGCTGCGGCCAGCCTTGGGCAGGCCACGGCCACCCCTGGCTGCAGGCAGAGCCTGCGGCCGTGGGTGGTGTGGGCCTGTACAGGGGCTGCCGCAGCCCCATCCTGCCCGAGGGCAGGGGCTGCAGCCCCACCAAGGTTTTTCGGCCTATCCCGAGGGGTCGTGTCTCGATTTTCGTGCCATATTCCAATTTATCTTTTAGGATCTCCAAAAATTAATTTGAATCCCAATTAAATTGAAATTTTCCACACAATCAAAATTTCAACCTTTAAATTAAATTTAACTTTTGGGAAAAATAAATTACGGTCTTCAATCTTCAATCTCCTCCAAGAATAATTACATAAAAAATTCCTATACCGTTTCCGGTGTACAAAATTCTATCTATAAAAATTCTAAGAGACAAAAATTAAAATCCATGGGAAAAACACAGTGTTAATAAACTGCTCGCATGGTTACATAAAAAATTCCTAGATACAATTTTTCTAAATTCTAAGGAACCATAACCGGTATAAACAAGCATGCTTATAATAATTCAAAAAATTAAAATAACCACATACTTTATACATAATACATGATAACAACATAAAGGAACCCTAGAATGCCACTCTCTAAATATCAAATCCATACATAAATAAAAAGACTAAGTAATTGTCTAATTTATGTACATGGCATAGTCATGAGATGTCTCTGATACCAATTGTAGGAAAATAAACCGGTAAAAACGTATCAGAGTGGCGCAGCGGAACAATAAAAATTTTAGATCGTTAAATATCTCATGATGCCATATACAATAAATCAACAACAATTAAAACTCATACCTCAAGGACGCCAATGAACAGGAGGAGAGTGACCGGAGGCTTCAACCAACTAGCCTTCTCTACTATTCTCCAATTCCCGAATGGCTGAGTGTGTGGGCACTCTGAACCTCGATCGGTATGCTAGCACTACTAGTCTTCTTCCGACCACCCAGATCTCTAAAGAACTTTATTGTCACGATGAGCTATGCAACAATAAGCCTGCTCACCTGAGAGTCTGTGGTCTAAGAGAACTGGAGTGGCAGGACCTCTATTTATAGACCTGCATGAGGTGAATCTCTGAATTTGAATTGGATTAGGAAAAGATATTTTCCCTTATCCAAACCCATAAAATCCGAATTTTTCCAAGGGATAATCTCCACTAAAAATTCGGTTTTCTTAGGATAGATCCAATCCAAATCTCAACAAGATTTTAACTAGAATCTTATCTCCCTTTTTCAACCAAAAAATCCGAAATTCACAAGGAGAAAATCCTCCAAAAGATTTCGGCCATTATGGATAAGGGAGAATCAAAATTCCACTAGGATTTTCAAGCTAAATCTCATCTCAACCTTATCCAAAAAATAACCGAATTCTCCTTGGATTTAGGCTCCAAAATTTCGGCCACTTTTAGGGAGTAAAGAGAATCCAAATTCAACTAAGATTGAAGCTTGAATTTACCCTTGAATCTTATCCACAAAAACCGAATTTTCCATTGAGGATTATCCTCAAAAAATTCGCCCACTTTTGTTAGGATTTGGATTCAAAATTCAAGTAGGATTCTAACAAGATTATCCTCTCCAAATCCAACTCAAATTCGAATTTCAAACCTTGTGGATTTTCCACAACAAATTCGAATCCTACTTGGACTGTGATTCAAAATTTGAATTTCAAATTTCAAATTCAAATTTCAAATTCAAATTTCAAATTTCAAATTTCAAATTTCAAATTTAAATTTCAAATTCAAATTTCAAATTCGAATTTCAAATTCAAATTTCAAATTCAAATTTCAAATTCAAATTTCAAATTCAAAATTCAAATTTCAAATTTCAAAATTCAAATTTCAAATTTCAAAATTCAAATTTCAAATTCCACAAAACGGTTGTGTTTCATATTCTTGTTCTCATGGATAATTTTCTACAACTCCAATCCAATCTCAAATAAAATCATGGCAACTTTATTTGGAGTTCGAATAATTGTGTACTCTATTATCCAAAACAAAATCTGAATCCAACCGGAGAGAATCTTGTCTACCATCCTAATCCTGTGTCATCACCATCCATGCATAATAAACTAGCCAATAGCACACACAAATCAATTTGCCAAACGTTAAGGAATTATGTGGAGCTAGTAGAGGGACTGATTGGACATATATAATCGGGCTCCCGTGATTCCATATGATCATCATTCTGTACCGAACAACTCAATCATATGATCACTAATTTCAGAGTCACACCACTATAAACCTGAAACTGAACTCCCAATTATATACCGTATTACGTAAGCCTGTGACGAGCTACCATCTAATGACCTTGTCATATATGCAAAACCCTCATATGATATCCATGATCAGCCTTAGGTCAAAGTCCGTTTAATCCTACTGATCAGGCTATCTTAAAGTTCCATTATACTACCGAATCAAGAAAATGATTATTCACCATATGTGAATAAGAAGTCATCCGCCCAGCAGACGACCCAAGGCCTTGTCCATTTTCACATTCAGTATAATGCCTTTAAGAGGATACCTTTAACTCCTCAGAGTTATGATTCCGATATCTACAAACAAACCCTTCATCGTATACAAGTCATGCACCCAACGAACCGGTCTATAAGCTTACTACCCTCTGAGACGCTTTAGCCATTGGAACATCAAAGTACACAAGTCATATACATGAAGAAGTTCATTTACTCAGGATTAAGGTTATTGCATAATGAACGTCAAAAGTAGATTGATCCACTCATAGCGGACTACGTAGATCAATCACACTTTAGTCCCGGTCTAATATGTCACCACCAAGCAACATATCCATGTCTCTACTTGGGAGTCCAGCTCCAGACAGTCAAGACAGACCGTCCCCTCTAAGGCTTTAGACAACATAATAGTCTTAACATGAGTTAGATGCTCGGTCTAACCCCATAGACTACAGAACATAGTTTAGACTGCTAACTTTAGAACATTGTCTTCTTGCATACAAAAATCCATTGCATGCAATGTTCTAACAGTTTTAACACAAGCAGTCAGTGAGCCATATTTGCTTACATTTACTTTAACATGTAAATAAGAAGAGGACAGATAGCAATGTAATGAATAACCTCTAAGTATAATTTTATTATCCAGTTCAAAATGAATACATCAAAATGTCTCTAATACTTAGGGCATTTCCTAACAGTTTGTACCAAAAGTACTTAAATCAATCAAATAGTAACTCATGCTGCAGACATGTAAATATCTGAGCTTACCAAACATTTATCATAGCATCGTCCTATGAAATATTCATATAGCACATAAACCTAGACATAACAGATCAATTCATTTATATAATGAACAACATCAGAATGTTCATGAGCAGACAAATGAATGCTAGAACTTACACATATCACACTTAGACATAATAGTCTATTCATGTTGCAGTCAATTAAATGTTTGAACTTACAGATACTTTCGCTAGCATTTCCTTCCCCGGCTCCGCAGACGTTCCTTTGCCGCGTCTGGAACGGGTTCTGAAATTGTCCCGTCGGTGATAGGACGAACCGTTCGGTCTCTATCGCGCAAACTTTTTGTCTCCGTTCTTCATGTTCGGAGCCTCAGTTGGCAATTCTGATACCACAGATGTGTCTAGAACGTCAAAAATAGGCCAACGGGCCATTCTTCATTTTTCTGCCCCCGGGTCACCGTTGACCGGCGTTGACTACGTTGACTCCAGCGTTGACCGGCGGCGAACGTCGGTAGCCACCTTGAGGATCTCGACGAGAGGAGTCCATTGGTGGTGTCAATTTCACCATTGGAGGCTCCGATCGTCGACAATCGGCCTCGAAAACACGACCCACAGCGGCGGTATTGAATCTCCGCCGTGCCGGGATTGTTGCCTGAAATTGTTTGAGGGCTTTTGCTTCCCATTGAACTCTGATCATTTTGACACCCACGGTGTCCCTCGACTCTGCCGGAAATGACAAGTTTCACGACGGTGACGGCGCTGCTTCAGGCGGTACGATCCGGCGGCTGTTGAGGTGAAATGAGCTATGGGTTTTGTTCTCCTCTTCACCACGAAACTTTTGGGACCAGAATCGTGTCGATCGGAGGTCGGACGGCGGAGACACGGCCGTTTGAAATTTTCGGACACCGGTGGCTTCGGGCGGCGCGTGCGGCGTTCTCCGGCGTAGGTTCCTTCGATTCAGCACACCGTTGGACTCAGCTCATCGAGAGCTTTCCAACGAAACCAGCGGTGTCGAAAACGGACACCGTTTTCGGTGGTTGGTTACTGTTCATTGATGGTGTAGGTGTGGGGGAGAAAATCTAGAGAATGAAAATTATGGGGCCTTTTTTGCAATTTCGCCCTTTTATACCCTTTTTGTCGAAATTTTCAACATGAGCTATCCTGACTAATTTGGGCGTGCTGAACCCAAATATATCAGTTTCGTTTTCATCCAAGATCGTTTCGACTAGTTTTTGATACTACAAATTCCCCGTCAAAAATTACCTTTGTGCTCAATTAACTAATTTGAGCATTCTGATAGGCTATATTGACTAATTTGGACATCCTGAATCCAAATATATCAGTTTCGTCGTCATCCGAGGGCATTTCGGCCAGTTTCTGATACTGTACATTTCCCGGTCAAAATTTTCGTTTTATGCTTAATTGACTAATTAGAGCATTATGATTCCAAATATATCAGTTTTATATCAAGAAAATGTCATCTTGACTAATTTCTTGATACTGCGTATCTCTGGATCAAATATTACTTTTCATGCTCAATTGACTAATTTGAGCATGTTGTATCTAAATATATCAATTTTAGGTCAAGAAGAGGTCACCTAGACCAACTTCTCAATACTATGTGCAACACACACACACGCACTCACGTCTAAAATCACTACTATCAGTATTTTATCTTTTTGTGCACTCAGCTTACCCTGAGTCACATACTAGGGTTTACAGTTCACTGTTTTTCCCTAGCTCAATTCGGCATGCTTTTACATCACCGAATTCTTAATCTGTAATATCGTTAGAACATTTTATCTCGTTCTACACGATATAAATCATACATTTTACATTTTAAACATGAAATTCATCATGTACATGCAATTTACAATATTCCGAGAACAGGAAAATTTCCCGGTTATTACATTCACCCCTCCTTATAAAATTTTCGTCCTCGAAAATTTAGCACAAGTGACGGTACAACATTCTCGTTTCATCTTTCCAAGCAAAATTTGAACAAGTTGCTCTTCATATGTCAGATTCTCCTAAATCTAAATCGATTCGTACTTCAATACATGAGATAAATTCGATACCTGTTTCCTTAGCCTACATTCGTGAAAAACACTATGTACTGCTAACAGTTCTGAAGGTAGTACCTATTTATAGGTAACATTTTCAACATGTTTAAAAATTTCATAGGGTCCAATACATCTTGGAATAAATTTTCCTTTTTTACCGAACACATTATTCCCTTCAGTGGGAATACTTTTTAAGAATATGAAATCCCTTTCATTAAACTCTAGGGATCTTCAGAGTTTATCTGCATAATTCTTCTGCCGACTTTGTGCGATCATACACTGTACGATGTTTCTTATATGAAATCGGTCTTGTGCCACTGTTTCTCTCGCAGGTCATACCAATAGGTAAGCGATTTGCACTTTCGTCCATCTAAAGTTTCATAGGGTACCATTCCTATAGAAGCTTGGTAGCTATTGTTGTACGAAAATTTCCTCTGACAGTAATTTCTCTTTCCAATTCTTAGGAAATCTATGACTTAGACAGGAACATGTTTTCTAGTGTCCGAGTAATTCGCTCAGATTAATCTTTGTCTAGGGATGAAAAGTCGTACTAAGACGCAAGTTCGTTCCCATGACTCCTTGTACATACTTCCAAAAATTCGAAGTGAATTGCGCATCTAAATCAAATATGACAAATTTGAAACACCATGTTACCTGACAACATGGTTTACATAGAAATTCGCTAACTTTTCCAGTGAAAAGTCATTTTCACTTCTATGACTCTTGCTGTTTTCATCGATCTATCCACCCTAATTCAGATGGCGTTATACCCCTCTTGGGTCCTTGATAATTCCACTATAAAATTCATCGTAATATGTTCCCACTTACGTTCGGGAACTTCCAATGATTCTAGTTTTCCACCTGGATGTTTATGTTCAGTCTTGACTTTCTAACGGTCATGCATGATTCATAAATTTTGTGCTTTCATTTGTCGTCTCTTTCCACCAGAATTGCAATTTTAATTTCTAGTATCCTTTACTCATTATAAAATGCACTGAATATGGCATTTTATGGGCTTTTATCATACTTCACCTCATTAATATGTAAGATCATTCCACCCTTGGAAATAGCTTCTTGATAACTTATTAGATTTGATTTTGCTTCAGAGCCCTTTTAGTGTCTTCGAATAGCGATGACTCTAATTGGAGTGCAGCTAACCTTTCGGATATCAGCTCCAACTCTAATGAGTGTATCTCTTGTCATAATTGTTCTACTAGTTTTCCTTTTGGCTACTGGTACGGAACAGTAGACTTTCTACTTAAGGCATCCATCACATGGTTGATTGATTTTTTTCTGGGTGGTAGAGGATCTCACAGTTGTAATCCTTCACCAACTCCAACATTCTCTTTGCCACATATTCAGATTCTTTTTTGATGCATCGCAATATATCACGAATTTCTCCCTTTTTGTGAGAAGCGTGTGAATTGGCGCGCTTGTTAGTCAATTTTTTTTCAACTCTTGAAAACTCTTTTCACATTCTTCAGTCTACTCATATTACCTCTCCTTGCGCTAAAAGCCGTAAGAGGTGCCGCTAGTCATGCGAACCTTTCCACAAGTCTTCTATAGTTGCCAACCAAACCTAAGAAATTCCGTATTCCCATTACAGTCTTAGGTGCCAGCAATTCGTTAGTCATCTTCGCTTGATAGGATCTAGGACGATTCCTTGTTTGGACACTACATGTCCGGGAAAATACACTTTGTTTAGCCAAAATTCGCACCTGGAGAATTTTGCGTAGGGTCGGTGCTATCTCATAATGTGCAGAGTAGTTCTCAAATGCTCTTCATACTCCTTATGACTCTATGAATATATAAGTATGTCATCGATAAACACAATGACAACTTATCTAGGAATTCCTTGAACACTCAGTTGATAGTATTCTTAATTGTAAATCAATCTTAGAGAATACTGCCACACCTTTGAAAATGGGTGCAGTTCTTTGCATGAGCTCTATCTCAAAGGAAATTTCTTGTTCTTACAGAAATCTAGACAATTTCTTTAAAAGATCGTCAAGAAATTCATGGTTAATGGGAACATTTTCTGATTAAAGTTTCTGGTCCTCTATTATATTTTCCACATAGGCCAAATATCCAATTCAATCATTGGACATTAGCTTACTCCCACTTCACGAGCTAATTATCATCTTCCTCGATTTACATGACGAATCCACGTATTCAAAGCTTTCTTTGTCGTCTAGTTGAAATACTATCTTTCTGTTCCGGTAATCAACTATAGTTTGATATTTCCCTAAGAAATCCATTCCTAAGATTACGTCACAATCAACTAACCTTATAACAATCGATTCTGTCGTTATGTTTGACGTTCCTACTTTCGCATCCTCCTTAGTGTATGCCAAGACATGAGCATTGGCACATGTTACGTGTTCTTGTCTTTCCAGTACTACCAATGATCTTTCAAATCTAGCCTATAACACACGGGCTTGGGACGTTGTTGCTGTGGTTAAAACGTTTCCTGTGTATTCTACCGATTTGTGGGTCAGTTTCTGGCATAATGGCCTTCTTTTCCCACATTGGTAACATGCACTGAGATCAAATCAGCACTGTGACCAGTGCCCCTTCTCACTTGTAGTGCAACTGGATACATCTGATCCTATATTATTGGTCAGCTTCCTTTGCTGCCTTCTATTATTCTAGGTTAGGTTTTCGTTTTCCCGGAAAATTTGGCTTTTCCTTTATTCTACGACTATAGGCCTGGAGCGTTAAACTGTCCAGGCCTAACATTCTGATTAGGTTTACTACTTTGGCCAATTTAGGTTCCAACTTGGAAAAAATTTAGTCAAAGTCCTTTCTTTCTTCTAGGTTTCTCAGACTTTTTCTCTTTCTTCTTTCTATCTAGCCTGCTGGTATTTAACCTGTCGAGCGCGACTGACGTAGTCTGTCACTGAAGGCGGTGGTATTAGACCACTATCTACTAAAACAAGGATCTTTGGTCGGAACATTCCAATCATCCTCTGTATCTTTTCCTTCAAAGTAATTACCACGTAAGGGCATCATTTGGACAATTGATCAGTTTCTGATGCTCTTCACTCACTGATACGTTTCCTTGCTTTAATGCGGCAAACCTTTTTTCGTTACGGTTTCCGTAATGCAGGATCATAATATATTTAATGAAATTCAACCAAAAATTCATTCCAGTTCACAGTAGTCTCATCTCTTCTCATTCTGACAATGTTCTATGAGAACTTAGCATCCTTCATCAGAACAAAGGACGTACGCAGAACCTTTTCCTTGCTGTATCAAGTTTATAGAGTCTCAAATCATCTATATAAATGAAAATCATTCCTCTACTTCCACTGAATCTGTAGAGCCCTCAAATTCTAGTGGTTTCATTCCATGGAATCGCTTATATAATAACTCTTGATTTACTATTGATCGTAGTTCCTGTATCCTTTCAGGAACAGTGATAATGTACTACCTATTCAACTGCAGGGGTCAGTGGTGGCTGAACCTCCTTAGCACCCTGCCTAGGTTCTATCTCATCTAAAAGCCGTCTTAATTCAGCGTTTTCTTGCATCTAGACCTCTAAAAGGCCTTATTATTCCTCCACCCTTTTTGACAGGGTGAGACATTCACTCATATCTTCTTGACTATATGTATTCACCATATTTTCTATTTTCCTATAATCGTTTGAAAATCAATCATTAGATTTTCAATGTATATATATATTTCAGAAAATTTTTAAGATTTGCCGAAATTCAAAGAAATCCTAATGCCATATCATTGTACGGCATTATTATAACTAGTTTCATGACGTTCACATACATGACAATATTAAAGCCTTGTATATACAATAGCCTCTTTTACATTGAGTATACATATATACATATATGTACCAGTCTACATTTTCAAAGGAAAATTCCTTCGGATCTTTTTTTCTCTTCATCCGGACCATTTCTAGCGCAATAAATGCACATGGCCCATTTATCGTATATTATGCCTTTTCATATAGGACAAAACAACAAAACTCATTATATTATATCAACACATTTTGACAGTTCCTAACAATTTATCACACACATGTCACTACATACACATGTCATTACATAACATTTCAATATAACATAAAGGATATATATATAGCCTAATACATCTAATTTTCCTGGTCTACAGGAAACTTTTACGGGTCCTCTTCTTCCTTGACTGGATCATTCACCTATAGACATTCTTGGATCTACGCTCGTCTCGGCTTAAGTTCCGTTGTGAATTCCACACAAATTGGAGGGGATTCATCAGTTCCTCGAAGCGCACAGCATACGTTAGAACTATGTCACCGGACATCGATTGCAGTTTCTCAGTCTGAGGAACTTATTCTCGTATGTTCGCAACTCTAAGGAACTCAGGTGACGTTAGAAGTGACACCCTGTTTGCCCTTGAGGAATTGGGGCTGATGTTAGACTCTTTCCGAGAGAAGATTTACTCAATCGTGGCATGGTGAAACTTGGTCCAGTTAAGCGCTACTCCTGGTCACAAGAATCCCAATACACACGAGAATATCTCCCTAAAAAGCATTGTCAATAGCCAACAAGACCCATCTTCTCGACCAATGGTGCATAGCCAGAAAATCATCTCAATAACGTGACACTAATCTTGCCTTCCTGTGAAATTCTGACGGACTGTTCGCCACTCCAAACTTTATGTGCAGCTGACATTGGAGTTCTATATAACTTGATGGCAATCTTCATTTCTTCTCTAAGCAGCCTTCCTTGTTCATTCTCTAGCACTGTACCATCATAATCATGGTAATTCTCTATCTCGAACTCTGAATAGCCGTGTTGTGGTAGTCCACTAGCACTATACAATCGTGAGTCCACATTCATTGATCTTGTCATCTCATTTCATCTAAGTCATTTATTTTCCTATAAATAAACAACTACTAATTCAAAACTAGTCTAACTTACTTGGATAGACGAGCAGGTTGCGTCTCATGCCAAGAGGGATATGGTCAAGCTCGCTCTGATACCACCTGTGGCACCCCCCGACCTCAGTCCACCGAAACTATTACAATCAAGCTCCTTAGCCGACTGAAATAGCTCGTGAACTTCGTCGGGTCGCCTAAATTCTTTTCTTTCCTTTAAACCCTTTGTGAAATTTGGAATCATTTTTTTTTAAATACTTTTTCTTGTTTATAAATATAACGTAATTAAACTGAACTATGTTTGTCACTTTTTAAAAGTACAAACATACTTTATACATAAATACCTAAATCAAATCTTTTTACAATACATGTCTTTTCTTTCAACGCTCAGCGGAAAACTTGTAGCAGGACCATATCCACAGTGGATTCCCTATCCCTTTGACACACTCGCATTCTGCTGTCATTCAGAATCTACTAGACATGTTTCTTACCTGCAACATGAACAAACTGATGAGCTAACAGGCTCAGTAAGTTCAAACATACATAGTAAGAATCATATTAATTCAAAAACACTAAAACTCAATTTCCTATGAATAGTAATTTTGACCTTTGACTGATGAATAGTAACAGTTACCCTAACTGGTTACTATTCACTTTACTTTACCGGGATACCATTCACATACCCTAACCGAATTTACATTACTCTAGCATAAGCTTCGGTTATGCTCAATTATGATTTTTATCATTTTATTGATTGTTTATTCTCTATTGGATTTCTAGTTTAGAGTTCTGTTTATGGCAATACCGATGATTATTAGCGTGCTGACTGGGAGGGTCTAAGGAGCGACCTTAGAACATCGGCCTCCACAGCCCTGATATCCTTGTAGAATCTGAGAAAAACCTCCACCACTATGTTGGAGGGGCGGTACGCCTTAGTGGTTTCATTACCATCTTTCTTATAGTTCCCCACCGGCGACATTCATATGAATCGTCCCACAGTGGAACCCTTATTGCCGTAGGTCTTTACATTTATTTCTTTATGTGTGTTCTTAATTAACCACACGATAGTGCCCTAACACTTCTCCATAGTGTATTATTTATATACTTCTTAATTTCTCATTTCATTAGGTGAGTTAGTTTAACTACATCCCTATTGCCCGTAGGACTTTACAAGTTTGTACGAAAAGTACTTAAATCAATCAAATAGTAATTCATGCTGCAGACATGTAAATATCTGAGCTTACCAAACATTTATCATAGCATCGTACTATGAAACATTCATATAGCACATAAACCTAGACATAACAGATCAATTCATTCATATAATGAACAACATCAGAATGTTCATGAGCAGACAAATGAATGCTAAAACTTACACATATCACACTTAGACATAATAGTCTATTCATGTTGCAGTCAATTAAATGTTTGAACTTATAGATACTTTCGCAAGCATTTCCTTCCCCGGCTCTGCATACGTTCCTTTGCCGCGTCTGGAACGGGTTCCGAAATCGTGCCGTCGGTGATCGGACGAACCGTTCGGTCTCGATTGCGCAAACTTTTTGTCTCCGTTCTTCATGTTCGAAACCTCAATTGGCAGTTCTGATACCACAGATGTGCCCATAACATCGAAAATAGGCCAGCGGGCCATTCTTCATTTTTCTGCCCCCGGGTCACCGTTGACCGACGTTGACCACGTTGACTCCGGCGTTGACCGGTGGCGAACGGCGGCGGCGCGAACAATGGAGGTGCCCACCTTGAAAATCTCGATGAGAGGAGTCCATTGGTGGTGTCAATTTCACCATTGGAGGCTCCGATCGTCGACAATCGGCCTCGAAAACACGACCCACGGCGACAGCATTGACTCTCCGCCGTGCCAGGGTTATTGTCCGAAATTGTTTGAGGGCTTTGCTTCCCATTGAACTCTGATCATTTTGACACCCACGGTGTCCCACGACTCTGACGGAAATGACGAGTTTCACGTCGGCGACGGCGCGGCTTCGGGCAGCGCGATCCGGCAACTGTTGAGGTGAAATGAGCTATGGGATTTGTTCTCCTCTTCACCACGAAACTTTTGGGACCAGAATCGTGTCGATTGGAGGTCGGACGGCGGAGATACGGCTGTTTGAAATTTTCAGCCACCGGTGGCTTCGGGCGGCGCGTGCGGCGTTCTCCAGCGTCGGTTCCATCGATTCAGCACACCGTTGGACTCAGCTCGTCAAGAGCTTTCCAACGAGACCGGCGGTGTCAAAAATGGACACTGTTTTTGGTGGTCGGTTACTGTTCATTGACGGTGTAGGTGTGGGGAAGAAAATCTAGAGAATGAAAATTATGGGGCCCTTTCTGCAATTTCGCCCTTTTATACCCTTTTTGTCCAAATTTTCAACATGAGCTATCCTGACTAATTTGGGCGTGCTGAACCCAAATATATCAGTTACATTTTCATTCGAGATCGTTTCGACCAGTTTCCGGTACTATAAATTCCTCGTCAAAAATTACTTTTGTGCTCAATTAACTAATTTGAGCATTCTGATAGGCTATATTGACTAATTTGGACATTCTGAATCTAAATATATCAGTTTCGTTGTCATCCGTGTTCATTTCGGCCAGTTTCCGATACTGTACATTTCCCGGTCAAAATTTTCGTTTTGTGCTTAATTGACTAATTAGAGCATTATGATTCCAAATATATCAGTTTTATATCAAGAAAATGTCATCTTGACCAATTTCTTGATACTGCGTATCTCCGGATCAAATATTACTTTTCATGCTCAATTGACTAATTTGAGCATGCTGAATCTAAATATATCAATTTTAGGTCAAGGAGAGGTCACCTAGACCAACTTCTCAATACTATGTGCAACATACACACACGCACTCACGTCTAAAATCACTACTATCAGTATTTTATCTTTTTGTGCACTCAGCTTACCCTGAGTCACATACTAGGGTTTACAGTTCACTGTTTTTCCTTAGCTCAATTCGACATGCTTTTACATCACCGAATTCTTAATCTGTAATATCGTTAGAACATTTTATCTCGTTCTACACAATATAAATCATACATTTTACATTTTAAACATGAAATTCATCATGTACATGCAATTTACAATATTCCGAGAACAGTAAAATTTCCCGGTTATTACAACACAAACCAATCATAAACACCAACAAACCCTAGCATCGATCCACGGATTTTTATGCTAAAACATCATAAAAAATTTTGTTTCCTTTCCTAGGGTTTTACAAACATCACTCATGATTGCTCAACACTAAAAAGTTTACATTTTCTAGTGTTTATTAGCCATAGTTTCTAGCATGAAATATGCACTAAAATTGCTAGTTTCATTATACAAATTCATGCTTTAACAAACATAGTATCAAACTCACACGACCATTAATGCACATCACCAAGTTTTCATCATTTTCTCCGTACTTAATAGCCATGGATTTCATGGAAATCAAGCATCAAATTTTGCTTGTTTCTTAATCCTAATTCATGCTTCGAATTCTTGAACGCAAACCAATCGTAAACATCAACAAAACATCAACAAACCCTGGCATTAAGCCATGTATTTTTATGCTAGAACACCATAGAAAATTTCATTTCCTTTCCTAGGGTTTTAATAACATTACTTATCATTGCTCAACACAAAAAATATTCCATTTTCTAGGGTTTATTAGCCACGGTTTCTAACAAAAATACGCACTAAAATTGCTAGTTTCATTATTCAAATTCATGCTTTAATAAACATAGTATCAAACTCACGTGACCATTAAAGCAAATTACCAAATTTTCATCATTTTCTCCATACTCAATAGCCACGGATTTCATGGAAATCAAGCATCAAATTTTGCTTGTTTCTTTATCCTAATTCATGCTTCGAACTCTAGAACACAAACCAATCATAAACATCAACAAACCCTAGCATTGAGCCATGGATTTTTATGCCAAAACACCATAGAAAATTTTGTTTCATTTCCTAGGGTTTTACTAACATTTCTCATCATTGCTCAACACTAAAAAGTTTCCATTTTCTAGAGTTTATTAGCTGCAGTTTCTAGCATGATACATGCACTAAAATTGTTGGTTTCATTATTTAAATTTATGCTTTAATAAACATAGTATCAAACTCACATGACCATTAAAGCAAATCAACAAATTTTCATCATTTTCTCCATACTTAATAGCCACGGATTTCATGGAAATCAAGCATCGAATTTTGCTTGTTTCTTTATCCTAATTCATGCTTCAAACTCTAGAACATAAACCAATGACAAATAACAACAAACCCTAGCATTAAGCCATGGATTTTTATGCTAAAACATAATAGAAAATTTTGTTTCATTTCCTAGGGTTTTACTAACATTTCTCATCATTGCTCAACACTAAAAAGTTTCCATTTTCTAGAGTTTATTAGCTACAGTGTCTAGCATGACACATGCACTAAAATTGTTGGTTTCATTATTTAAATTTATGCTTTAATAAATATAGTATCAAACTCACATGACCATTAAAGCAAATCACCAAATTTTCACCATTTTCTCCATACTAATAGCCACGGATTTCATGGAAATCAAGCATCGACTTTTGCTTGTTTCTTTATCCTAATTCATGCTTCAAACTCTAGAACATAAACCAATGATAAATAATGACAAACCCTAGCATTAAGCCACAGATTTTTTTGCTAAAACATAATAGAAAATTTTGTTTCCTTTCCTTGGGTTTTACTAACATTACTCATCATTGCTCAACACTAAAAATTTTCCATTTTCTAGTGTTTATTGGCCACGGTTTCTAGCATGAAATATGCACTAAAATTGCTAGTTTAATTATTCAAATTCATGTTTTAATAAACATAGTATCAAACTCACATGGCCATTAAAGCAAATCACCAAATTTTCATCATTTTCTCCATACTTAATAGCCACGGATTTCATGGAAATCAAGCATCAAATTTTGCTTGTTTCTTAATCCTAATTCATGCTTCGAACTCTAGAACACAAACCAATCATAAACATTAATAAACCCTAGCATTAAGCCACAGATTTTTATGCTAAAACACCATAGAAAATTTTGTTTCCTTTCCTAGGGTTTTACTAACATTACTCATCATTGCTCAACACTAAAATGTTTCCATTTTCTAGTGTTTATTAGCCACAGTCTCTAGCATGAAATGTGACGTCCCCAGATTCCAACCACTCGCCACCGTCATGAATCGACTCTACGGTCGACCAAGACCGTTCGTGTGCTGAATCCGAGTCGTCAGTTTTAAACTCTTTTACTAAATCTAAACACTAGGGCATAAAATTTCGCCCTAAAATTTTTTTTTCTTTAATACATACTCTTTTTTTTTTCTTATGATTGTCAAGTAAGAAAGCGATATAAAGTACAATACTGGCTTTTTCATGTTTGAATAAGTACAACATATTTGGTAACATATATAATATCTATATGTATTGTATGCTTTGTCTGCAAACACATTTTCTTTACTCAAAAAGCTCAGCAGAAAACTTATGGCAGGATCATGTCCACGGTGAGTTCCCTATCCCTCGACACGTTCGCATCCTGCCGCCATCCAGGAATCTACTGGATAGGTTTCTTACCAGCAACATGAACAAACCGATAAGCTAACAGGCCAAGTAAGTTCAAACATCCATATTAAGAATCATATTGATTCAAAAACAGGAAAAACCCAATCTTCAATTAATAGTACTATTCACCATGAATAGTACTATTTACCATGAATAGTATAGTTGACCTTTGACCCGTGAATAGTACCAGTTACCCTAACTGTGTACTATTCACATATCCTAACCGAGCGTAAATTTTAGTTATGCTCAATTATAATTTTTGTTCCATTTTGTGATTGCTTATTTTCTATTAAATTTCTAGTGTAGAGCTCTATTTATGGCAGTACCGATGATTATTAGCACGCTGACTGGGAGGGTCTAAGGAACGACCTTAGAACATCGTCCTCCACAGCCCTGATAACCCCGTAGGATTTAGACAAACCTCCACCACTATGTTGGAGGGGCAGTACGCCTTAATGGTTTCTTTACCATCTTTCAATTTATAGTTTTGACCAAGTGATCATGTATATCATCTCAAGGTCACTATCCCCCATTGCCCGTAGGTCTTACTTATTCTCGTTATTTGAGGTATGTTATACTAACTAATCCCCAAATGTGCATAGGAACTTATATCAAGTGAGCAACTAGTATAGAATAGGTTCACACAGTATTTCATGTTGCAGACACGAAAATGCTTGAACTTACCAATACTGCGCTAGTGTCCCCTTCCGGAACTCCTCCGCAGTTCTATCTTTATTTTGGGTTCCTATAGACAAAATAGTGTCTGTTAATACCCTGCTTATTTATCATCTAAAATATATATTTATTTTACTTAACAATTCTACACATTTAAATTTTATTTGTGGTACACAGTCTGCAACACGCCCGTGTTCCAGGCCGTGTACCGCTTAGGTCTTTTAGGGTTCTTTCCGAGCCTTTTCAGAAATTTTTGGTCAAAATGACCATTTTGCCCCTAACGGTTTCGGAATCATAATTTGCTTCATTTTATCATTTTTTTCAAATTTCTAAGTTTAATTATTTTAAAATAATATTTCCTAAGTTTTTTTTTTTATCATTTTACAGCTTAGATTGCTGCAAAATCTCAACTTCATTTTTCTCGGCCCTCGGTTACTATTCATCCATCACCTAGGGTCGTTTTTTCATTTTTCGAGCGTTTCGGGGGCTCAAATGGCCCTTTCACTACTTACTAAATGTTATTTATCTCGTCCCCGACCCTCGGTCCTTGAGAGGCTCGGGTTTCCTGTCCCAATCTAAAATTTTCCATCGTTTCCCAAAATACCCCTAACATCAATATTTTTCCTGTTTTAGGCATTTTAGTGATTTAGGGTCGGTTTACTATTCCGTTCGGTTTGGTTTTCCATTTCTGATCATAATTCATTGAGGGGTCTCGGTTTCCTTCTCGAGTTCAATATTTTTACCCCTCGTTTCCCGAAATGCCCTTAAGCCGATTTTAGAAATTTCGGTAGCATTTCTGCTTATATTTTAAGGTTTCCCGGCGTTAGTTACGCCTCAGAACCTTTGTACCTGTCACGTACTATACCAGAGGCCTATTTTATACAAAGTTTCCAAACTTTGTATAAAAACTGTCCATATGATTCAACATTTAAAAATTAACACAAGTCACAACGCACATTTTTTTCCAAGCTAGCCTTGGTTTACTATGTCTTCACGTCTAATAAATTTTCGTCACACCACATTATCCTTATGCTTCCCAATGTATAAAATGACATTCAAAAACTTAACAAAACATGCATTCTAACCCTAGTTTTAGCCACGGATTTTATGCCAAAAATAGAAAGAAAATTTCACTTTCTTTCCTAGGGTTTTTATCAACTTTTATCAACATTGAAAATTTTCCCATTTCATCATGTTCATGCCCACGGTTTTAGCAAGAATTCTACCTCAAACTTTTCTTATTTCTTAAGTCCATTTCATGCTTAACTTAACATATAATTGAATGAACATTAACACTAAATTAAAACAACAAAACTCATTAAATTTTCACACAATGGAAGCCACGGATTTTCTAGGAAAGCATGCAAAATTTTTGCTTGTTTTTCTATCCTAATTCATGCTTTGAATATCACAACATCAACCAATCATAAAATCAACAAATCAACAATTTTTTTCCATTGTTTTTCAACCTTCCAAACCCACGGTTTTCAATGAAAAAATCAAGGAAAAATGCTTCAAATTTGAAGCTTACCTTGATTAGTTGTTGCCTTGATGTTGGAAATGCAATTCAAGCAAGATTTGATGTGAAATTGAAAATAAAATTTTTGGTTTAAGGGGGGTTTCACTCATGGTTTTGGCTGAAAAAAAAATGAGCAAGAGTTTAGTTGTTTTTTCCAATTTTTTCTTGAATTTTTGATGCCTATTTATAGGCAAAAACCAAGGGCCTTTTTGCAATTTTTTTCCAATAATTTCTTAATTGTTCAAGGACCAAAAAGTAAAGGTTTTGGGACCAAAATTAAAATTTTCTTTCTCCCTTTCCACATGGCCGAATGGCCTTTAAACAAAATCCCAGAAATTTTTTTAATTTTTTTCAAGGTGAATTTTAGCATGATCTTGGCCTTTGATCAAAAAGCAAAACAATCCTAGCCATACACCTTTTAAACTGCTTTCTAATTTGATGAAAATTAATTGGCTTTATGACATCATGATAGTGATGTCATCAACTATTCATATTAATTCTCTAATTAATTCGTAGTCAATTTTTGACTGTTATCCGATCCGAACGGAACTTTACCGAAATCGCGTAGGCGAGTTCTCAGCGCCTCCTGTGCGATCGACTTGTCTTATTTTGCTTCCATTTGAATAGAATTTTCTACCGTAAATTTCTATTATTTTAGTACATTTCCATGCACTCTCTAGGGTTTTCAGTTCTGATTTCGAACCTTCTTACCCAATTATTTCCGGTAGGATTTTCCATCCCCGAACTCACACACTTTAACACCACTAGAATATTTTTACACTATTCACAACAGTATTAGAATACAACTTTTTCACCTTTTATTCATTAATATTGTTATACACATACAATTTTAACATAATTCGAGAATCTAAAATTCCCGGTTATCACATGAAATATGCACTAAAATTGCTAGTTTCATTACTCAAATTCATTCTTTAATAAACATAGTATCAAACTCACATGACCATTAAAGCAAATCACCAAATTTTCATCATTTTCTGCATACTTAATATCCAAGGATTTCATGGAAATCGAGCATCAAATTTTGCTTGTTTCTTTATCCAAATTCATGCTTCAAACTCTACAACACAAACCAATCATAAACATCAACAAAACATCAACAAACCCTAGCATTAAGCCACGGATTTTTATGCTAAAACACCATAGAAAATTTTGTTTCCTTTCCTAGGGTTTTACTAACATTACTCATCATTGCTCAACACCAAAAAGTTTCCATTTTCTAGTGTTTACTAGCCACAGTTTCTAGCATGAAATATGCACTAAAATTGCTAGTTTCATTTTTCAAATTCATGCTTAAATAAACATAGTATCAAACTCACATGACCACTAAAGCAAATCACTAAATTCTCATCATTTTCTCCACACTTAATAGCCACTGATTTCATGGAAATCAAGCATCAAATTTTGCTTGTTTCTTTATCCTAATTCATGCTTCAAACTCTAAAACACAAACCAATCATAAACATCAACAAAACCTAGCATTAAGCCGCGGATTTTTATGCTAAAACACCATAGAAAATTTTGTTTCCTTTCCTAGGGTTTTACTAACATTACTCATCATTGCTCAACACCAAAAAGTTTCCATTTTCTAGTGTTTATTAGCTATAGTTTCTAGCATGACACATGCACTAAAATTTTTGGTTTCATTATTTAAATTTGTGCTTTAATAAACATAGTATCAAACTCACATGACCATTAAAGTAAATCGCCGAATTTTCATCATTTTCTCCATACTTAATAGCCACGTATTTCATGGAAATCAAGCAATAAATTTTCCTTGTTTGTTTATCCTAATTCAAACTCTAGAACATAAACCAATGATAAATGACAACAAACCCTAGCATTAAGCCATAGATTTTTATGCTAAAACACAATAAAAAATTTTGTTTCCTTTCCTTGGGTTTTACTAACATTACTCATCATTGTTCAACCCTAAAAATTTTCCATTTTCTAGTGTTTATTGGCCATGGTTTCTAGCATGAAATATGCACTAAAATTGCTAGTTTAATTATTCAAATTCATGCTTTAGTAAACATAGTATCAAACTCACATGACCATTAAAGCAAATCACCAAATTTTCATCATTTTCTCTATACTTAATAGCCACGGATTTCATGTAAATCAAGGATCAAATTTTGCTTGTTTCTTAATCCTAATTCATGCTTCGAACTCTAGAACACAAACCAATCACAAACATCAACAAACCCTAGCATTAAGCCAAAGATTTTTATGCTAAAACACCATAGAAAATTTTGTGTCCTTTCCTAGGGTTTTGCTAATATTACTCATCATTGCTCAATACTAAAAAGTTTCCATTTTCTAGTGTTTATCAGCCACAGTTTCTAGCGTGAAATGTGACGTTCCCAGATTCCAACCACTCGCCACCGTCATGAATCGACTCTATGGTCTACCAAGACCGTTCGTGTGCTGAATCCGAGTCTTCAGTTTTAAACTCTTTTAGTAATTCTTTTTAAAAACTAGGGCCAAAAATTTCACCCTAAAATTTTTTTTTCTTTAATACATTCTCTTTTTTTTTTCTTATGATTATCTAGTAAGAAAGCGATGTAAAGTACAATACTGGCTTTTTCATGTTAGAATAAGTACAACTATTTGGTAACATATATAATATCTATATGTATTGTATGCTTTGTCTGCAAACATATTTTCTTTACTCAAAAAGCTCAGCAGAAAACTTATGGCAGGATCATATCCAGGAATCTACTGGGCAGGTTTCTTACCTGCAACATGAACAAACAGATGAGCTAACAGGATCAGTAAGTTCAAACATCCATAGTAAGAATCATATTGATTCAAAAACAGGAAAAACTCAATCTTCTATTAATAGTACTATTCACTATGAATAGTATAGTTGACCTTTGACCCATAAATAGTACCAGTTACCCTAAATGTGTACTATTCACATATCCTAACCGAGCGTAAATTTTAGTTATGCTCAATTATGATTTTTGTTCCACTTTGTGATTGCTTATTTTCTATTAAATTTCTAGTGTAGAGCTCTATTTATGGCAGTACCGATGATTATTAGCGCGCTGACTGGGAGGGTCTAAAGAACGACCTTAGAACATCGTCCTCCACAGCCCTGATAACCCCGTAGGATTTAGACAAACCTCCACCACTATGTTGGAGGGGCGGTATACCTTAATGGTTTCTTTACCATCTTTCAATTTATAGTTTTGACCAAGTGATCATATATATCATGTCAAGGTCACTATCCCCCATTACCCGTAGGTCTTACTTATTCTCGTTATTTGAGGTATGTTATACTAACTAATCCCCAAATGTGCATAGGAACTTATATCTAGTGAGCAGCTAGTATAGAATAGGTTCACACAGTATTTCATGTTGCAGATACGAAAATGCTTGAACTTACCAATATTGCGCTAGTGTCTACTTCCAGAACTCCTCTACAGTTCTATATTTATTTTGGGTTCCTACAGACATAATAGTGTCTGTTAATACCCTGCTTATTTATCATCTAAAATATATATTTATTTTACTTAACAATTCTACACATTTAAATTTTATTTGTGGTACACAGTCTGCAACACGCCCGTGTTCCAGGCTGTGTACCGCTCGTGTCTGTTTTACACGGCCATGTTTTTTCTTCCTTAGCTGTGTAACTGTACACGGCTTGATACACACCCATGTTCAAGCCCGTGTTCCTAAAAATTTTTAGAATTTTAACCCTAAAATGTTCATTTTAAGTTTTAGAATTTTATCTAAGTTATTCTAGGTCTTTTAGGGTTTTTTCCGAGCCTTTTCAGAAATTTTTGGTCAAAATGACCATTTTGCCCCTAACGGGTTTTGGAATCTTAATTTGCTTCATTTTATCATTTTTTTCAAATTTTCTAAGTTTAATTATTTTAAAATAATATTTCCTAAGTTTTTTTTTATCATTTTACAGCTTAGATTGCTACAAAATCTCAACTTCATTTTTCTCGGCCCTTGATTACTATTCATCCGTCACCTAGGGTCGTTTTTTCATTTTTCGAGCGTTTCGAGGCCTCAAATGGCCCTTTCACTACTTACTGAACGTTATTTAACTCGTCCCCGACCCTCGGTCCTCGAGAGGCTCAGGTTTCGTATCCCGATCTAAAATTTTCCATCGTTTCCCAAAATACCCTAACATCAATTTTTTTCCTGTTTTAGGCATTTTAGTGATTTAGGGTCGGTTTACTATTCCGTTCGGGTTGGTTTTCCATTTCTAATCATAATTCATCGAGGGGTCTCGGTTTCCTTCCTGAGTTCAATATTTTTACCCCTCGTTTCCTGAAATACCCTTAAGTCGATTTTAGAAATTTCAGTAGCATTTTCGCTTATATTTTAAGATTTCCCGGCGTTAGGTACGCCTCAGAACCTTTGTACCTGCCACGTACTATACCAGAGGCCTATTTTATACAAAGTTTCCAAACTTTGTACAAAAACTTTCCATATGATTCAGCATTTAAAAATTAACACAAGTCCCAACACACATTTTTTTCCAAGCTAGCCTTGGTTTACTATGTCTTCACGTCTAATAAATTTTCGTCACACCACATTATCCTTATGCTTCCAATGTATAAAATAACATTCAAAAACTTAACAGAACATGCATTCTACCCAAGTTATAGCCACGGATTTTATGTCAAAAATAGAAAGAAAATTTCACTTTCTTTCCTAGGGTTTTTATCAACTTTTATCAACATTGAAAATTTTCCCATTTCATCATGTTCATGCCCACGGTTTTTGCAAGAATTCTACCTCAAACTTTTCTTGTTTCTTAAGTCCATTTCATGCTTAACTTAACATATAATTGAATGAACATTAACACTAAATTAAAATAACAAAACTCATAAAATTTTCACACTATGGAAGCCACGGATTTTCTAGGAAAACATGCAAAATTTTTGCTTGTTTTTCTATCCTAATTCATGCTTTGAATATCACAACATCAACTAATCATAAAATCAACAAATCAACAATTTTTTTCCATTGTTTTTCAACCTTCCAAACCCACGGTTTTCAATGAAAAAATCAAGGAAAAATGCTTCAAATTTGAAGCTTACCTTGATTATTTGTTGCCTTGATGTTGGAAATGCAATTCAAGCTAGATTTGATGTGAAATTGAAAATAAAATTTTTGGTTTAAGGGGGGTTTCACTCACGGTTTTGGCTGAAAAAAAAAATGAGCAAGAGTTTAGTGATTTTTTCCAATTTTTTCTTGAATTTTTGATGCCTATTTATAGGCAAAAACCAAGGGCCTTTTTGTAATTTTTTTCCAACAATTTCTTAATTGTTGAAGGACCAAAAAGTAAAGGTTTTGGAGCCAAAATAAAATTTTTCTTTCTCCCTTTCCACATGGCCGAATGGCCTTTCAACAAAATCCCACAAATTTTTTTAATTTTTTTCAAGGTGAATTTTGGCATGATCTTGGCCTTTGATCAATAAGGAAAACAATCCTAGCCATACACCTTTTAAACTGCTTTCTAATTTGATGAAAATTAATTGGCTTTATGACATCATCATAGCGATGTCATCAACTATTCATATTAATTCTCTAATTAATCGTAGTCAAATTTTGACAGTTATCCGATCCGAACGGAACTTTACCGAAATCGCATAGGCGAGTTCTCAGCCTCCCATGCGATCGGTTTGTCTTATTTTGCTTCCGTTTGATCAGAATTTTCTATCATAAATTTCTATTGTTTTAGTACATTTCCATGCACTCTCTAGGGTTTTTGGTTCTGATTTCGAACCGTCTTACCCAATTATGTCCAGTAGGATTTTCCATCCCCGAACTCACACACTTTAACACTACGAGAATATTTTTACAGTATTCACAACAGTATCGGAATACAACTTTTTCGCCTTTTATTCATTAATATTGTTATACACATACAATTTTAACATAATTCGAGAATCTAAAATTCCCGGTTATCACATGAAATATGCACTAAAATTGCTAGTTTCATTATTCAAATTCATTCTTTAATAAACATAGTATCAAACTCACATGACCATTAAAGCAAATCACCAAATTGTCATCATTTTCTTCATAATTAATATCTAAGGATTTCATGGAAATCAAGCATCAAATTTTGGTTGTTTCTTTATCCAAATTCATGCTTCAAACTCTAGAACACAACCCAATCATAAACATCAACAAAACATCGACAAACCCTAGCATTAAGCCACGGATTTTTATGCTAAAACACCATAGAAAATTTTGTTTCCTTTCCTAGGGTTTTACTAACTTTACTCATCATTGCTCAACACGAAAAAGTTTCCATTTTCTAGTGTTTATTAGCCACAGTTTCTAGCATGAAATGTGCACTAAAATTGCTAGTTTCATTTTTCAAATTCATGCTTCAATAAACATAGTATCAAACTCACATGACCATTAAAGCAAATCACCAAATTTTCATCACTTTCTCCATACTTAATAGCCACAGATTTCATGGAAATCAAGCATCAAATTTTGCTTGTTTCTTAATCCTAATTCATGCTTCGAACTCTAGAACACAAACCAATCATAAACATCAACAAACCCTAGCATCGAGCCATAGATTTTTATGCTAAAACAACATAGAAAATTTTGTTTCCTTTCCTAGGGTTTTACTAACATCATTCATGATTGCTCAACACTAAAAAGTTTTCATTTTCTAGTGTTTATTTGCCACAGTTTCTAGCATGAAATATGCACTAAAATTGCTAGTTTCATTATACAAATTCATGCTTTAACAAACATAGTATCAAACTCACATGACCATTAACACAAATCACCAAGTTTTCATCATTTTCTCCGTACTTAATAGCCACGGATTTCATGGAAATCAAGCATCAAATTTTGCTTGTTTCTTAATCCTAATTCGTGCTTCGAATTCTAGAATGCAAACCAATCATAAACATCAACAAAACATCAACAAACCCTGGTATTAAGCCACGTATTTTTATGCTAGAACACCGTAGAAAATTTTGTTTCCTTTCCTAGGGTTTTAATAACATTACTCGTCATTGCTCAACACAAAAAATTTTCCATTTTCTAGTGTTTATTAGCCACGGTTTCCAGCAAAAATACACGCCAAAATTGCTAGTTTCATTATTCAAATTCATGCTTTAATAAACATAGTATCAAACTCACATGACCATTAAAGCAAATTGCCAAATTTTCATAATTTTCTCCATACTCAATAGCCAACGATTTCATGGAAATCAAGCATCAAATTTTGCTTGTTTCTTTATCCTAATTCATGCTTCGAACTCTAGAACACAAACCAATCACAAACATCAACAAATCCTAGAATTGAGCCATGGATTTTTATGCCAAAACACCATAGAAAATTTTGTTTCCTTTCCCAGGGTTTTAATAACATTACTCATCATTGCTCAACACAAAAAATTTTCCATTTTCTAGTGTTTTTTAGCCACGGTTTCCAGCAAAAATACGCACCAAAATTGCTAGTTTCATTATTCAAATTCATGCTTTAATAAACATAGTATCAAACTCACATGACCATTAAAGCAAATCGCCAAATTTTCATCATTTTCTCCATACTTAATAGCCACGGATTTCATGGAAATCAAGCAATAAATTTTGCTTGTTTCTTTATCCTAATTCATGCTTCAAAGTCTAGAACATAAACCAATGATAAATAACAACAAACTCTAGCATTAAGCCATGGATTTTTATGATAAAACACAATAGAAAATTTTGTTTCTTTTCCTAGGGTTTTACTAATATTACTCATCATTGCTCAACACTAAAAAGTTTCCATTTTCTAGTGTTTATTAGCCACAGTTTCTAGCTTGAATTGTGACGTTCCTAGATTCCAACCACTCGCCACCGTCATGAATCGACTCTATGGTCTACCAAGACCATTCGTGTGCTAAATCCGAGTCATCAGTTTTAAACTCTTTTACTAATTCTTTTTAAACACTAGGGCCTAAAATTTCGCCCTAAATTTTTTTTTCTTTAATACATACTCTTTTTTTTTTCTTATGATTATCCAGTAAGAAAGCGATGTAAAGTACAATACTGGCTTTTTCATGTTAGAATAAGTACAACATATTTGGTAACATATATAATATCTATATATATTGTAAGCTTTGTCTGCAAACATATTTTCTTTACTCAAAAAGCTCAGCAGAAAACTTATGGTAGGATCATGTCCATGGTGAGTTCCCTCTCCCTCGACACGTTCGCATCGTGCTGCCATCCAGGAATCTACTGGACAGGTTTCTTGCCTGCAACATGAACAAACTGATGAGCTAACAGGCTCAGTAAGTTCAAACATCCATAGTAAGAATCATATTGATTCAAAAACAGGAAAAACTCAATCTTCCATGAATAGTAATATTCACCTTGAATAGTATTATTCATCATGAATAGTATAGTTGACCTTTGACTGGTGAATAGTACCAGTTACCCTAACTATGTACTATTCGCATATCCTAACCGAGCGTAAATTTTAGTTATGCTCAATTATGATTCTTGTTCCATTTTGTGATTGCTTATTTTCTGTAAATTTCTAGTGTAGAGCTCTATTTATGGTAGTACTGATGATTATTAGCACGCTGACTGGGAGGGTCTAAGGAGCGACCTTAGAATATCATCGTCCACAGCCCTGATAACCCCGTAGGATTTAGACAAACCTCCACCGCTATGTTGGAAGGGTGGTACACCTTAATGGTTTCTTTACCATCTTTCAATTTATAGTTTTGACCAAGTGATCATGTATATCATCTCAAGGTCACTATCCCCTATTGCCCGTAGGTCTTACTTATTCTCGTTATTTGAGGTATGTTATACTAACTATTCCCCAAATGTGCATAGGAACTTATATCTAGTGAGCAGCTAGTATAGAATAGGTTCACACAGTATTTCATATTGCAAACACGAAAATGCTTGAACTTACCAATATTGCGCTAGTGTCTACTTCCGGAACTCCTCCACAGTTCTATCTTTATTTTGGGTTCCTACAGACATAATAGTGTCTGTTAATACCCTGCTTATTTATCATCTAAAATATATATTTATTTTACTTAACAATTCTACACATTTTAATTTTATTTGCGGCACACGGTCTGCAACACGCCCGTGTTCCAGGCCGTGTACCGCTCGAGTCTGTTTTACACGGCCATGTTATTTTCTTCCTTAGCCGTATAACTGTACACGGCTTGATACACGCCCATGTTCAAGCCCGTGTTCCTAAAAATTTTTAGAATTTTAACCCTAAAATCTTCATTTTAAGTTTTAGAATTTTATCTAAGTTATTCTAGGTCTTTTAGGGTCTTTCCTAACGGGTTTCGGAATCATAATTTGCTTCATTTTATCATTTTTTTCAAATTTTCTAAGTTTAATTATTTTAAAATAATATTTCCTAAGTTTTTTTTAATCATTTTACAGCTTAGATTGCTGCAAAATCTCAACTTCATTTTTCTCGGCCCTCGATTACTATTCATTCGTCACCTAGGGTCGTTTTTCCATTTTTCGAGCGTTTCGGGGCCTCAAATGGCCCTTTCACTACTTACTAAACGTTATTTATCTCGTCCCCGACCCTCGGTCCTCGACAGGCTCAGGTTTTCTATCCCGATCTAAAATTTTCCCTCGTTTCCCAAAATACCCCTAACATCAATTTTTTTCCTGTTTTAGGCATTTTAGTGATTTAGGGTCGGTTGACTATTCCGTTCAGGTTGGTTTTCCATTTCTAATCATAATTCATCGAGGGGTCTTGGTTTCCTTCCCGAGTTCAATATTTTTACCCCTCGTTTCCCGAAATGGCCTTAAGTCGATTTTAGAAATTTCAGTAGCATTTTCGCTTATATTTTAAGGTTTCCCGGCGTTAGGTACGCCTCAGAACCTTTGTACCTGCCGCGTACTATACTAGAGGCCTATTTTATACAAAGTTTCCAAACTTTGTATAAAAACTTTCCATATGATTCAACATTTAAAAATTAACACAAGTCACAACACACATTTTTTTCCAAGCTAGCCTTGGTTTACTATGTCTTCACGTCTAATAAATTTTCGTCACACCACATTATCCTTATGCTTCCCAATGTATAAAATAACATTCAAAAACTTAACAAAACATGCATTCTAACCCTAGATATAGCCACGGATTTTGTGCCAAAAATAGAAAGAAAATTTCACTTTCTTTCCTAGGGCTTTTATCAAATTTTATCAACATTGAAAATTTTCCCATTTCATCATGTTCATGCCCACGGTTTTAGCAAGAATTCTACCTCAAACTTTTCTTGTTTCTTAAGTCCATTTCATGCTTAACTTAACATATAATTGAATGAACATTAACACTAAATTAAAACAACAAAACTCATAAAATTTTCACACTATGGAAGCCACGGATTTTCTAGGAAAACATGCAAAATTTTTGCTTGTTTTTCTATCCTAATTCATGCTTTGAATATCACAACATCAACCAATCATAAAATCAACAAATCAACAATTTTTTTCCCATTGTTTTTCAACCTTCCAAACCCACGGTTTTCAATTAAAAAATCAAGGAAAAATGCTTCAAATTTGAAGCTTACCTTGATTAGTTGTTGCCTTGATGTTGGAAATGCAATTCAAGCTAGATTTGATGTGAAATTGAAAATAAAATTTTTGGTTTAAGGGGGGTTTCACTCACAGGTTTGGCTAAAAAAAAAATGAGCAAGATTTTAGTTGTTTTTTCCAATTTTTTCTTGAATTTTTGATGCCTATTTATAGGCAAAAACCAAGGGCCTTTTTGCAATTTTTTTCCTACAATTTCTTAATTGTTCAAGGGACAAAAAGTAAAGGTTTTGGGGCCAAAATAAATTTTTTCTTTCTCCCTTTCCACATGGCCGAATGGCCTTTCAACAAAATCCCACAAATATTTTTAATTTTTTTCAAGGTGAATTTTGGCATGATCTTGGCCTTTGATCAAAAAGCAAAACAATCCTACCCATACACCTTTTAAAATGCTTTCTAATTTGATGAAAATTAATTGGCTTTATGACATCATCATAGTGATGTCATCAACTATTCATATTGTGACGCCCCGTGCCCTCAGCGGCCCGGACCGTCACTGTAAACTCTATTACTTCCTTCTTTAGCTTTTACTTATACCTCTTCTTTAAAACCGACACTTAAAATTGCTGAATTTAATACCATAAATTTAGAAGGATTTTTTTTTAATATACGCGTACGTATTTACTATTCACATATGTATACTATTAAAATGCGGAATTCGAAAAACATAAGGATTTCAATTATACATACACACTTATATACTTGTTTATCTGATTAATATTCACCAGACACTATTTAAATATACTATTCATACATATACTGTTTATTGTTCCAAAATACTAATTAATCTTTACTATTTAAAATACTATTTAGCTGTCACCGTTCAAAATACTATTTACTCATACTGTGCGGAAGAATACTCGCGGTGTATCCATAACCTCATCCTCACATCCACCTCTGCCGCCATCATCGCTCCCTGGTGTTTGCGCTATAGGAAGCTTACGTACAGCATGAACACACTCCGTGAGCTTTATGCCCAGTAAGTACACATGTTAACCGCAAAACATGTTTAAAACATAACACATACTTAAAATCCTAAGCATGACATATATCACTTAATAAATCACATACCATTTAAGCATATCACATATCAGCTCACATAAAATGTCATCACATAACATGTCATAACACTGAATATAAAACTTCACATACTTTATGCATGACAGAAGCATCGTGTACTGTATGCACTCTACTGAAAAAAGAAAGCATGGCGAACTATAACTAATGCATGGTCCGGTTATGTTCATTTACGCTTCAAACTTCTCTTTTCTTTTCTTGTCAATTTAGGGCCCATAAGTCAGTACCGTGTGCGCGCAGACCAACGGTAACGCCCAAGGTCAACTAATGCCGAAGAGCCATCAATTGATGCTCAACTTTTGGCCTTAACTTTCTTTAACTGGAAACCCCTTCGACTGAAGGAGCTGGTACGACACACCTATTTATTTCCATCTTGTTTAACTGTTCTAGCCATACGCTTCTCTAAGCTATCCCCAATCCTACGCGGTAGGGATCTATGGCTTCTATCTTGTTCTTTCATCAATTTACTCGATTGTGAAACTATATGCTCTTATGTATGCTGTGCAGCATCGTGTGCAAGATACATACTTAAAATACTGGGAAAGCATCATTTTAAATTCATTTTATCCATGCTGTAGGCGGAGTTGTACTTACCTGTCATCAAACAGTTTATACTCTCGCCTTCGTCACAATACAGGTACCTCCCTATAATCATAATACATTTCGTTAACATTTACTCTTAGGTCACTGTGGTCATTAGGGACTAATAAAAACTCTATCGTTAGTGATACCGATCCTTGTCGGTACTAATTGCCCTCTTCTTAAGAATTTGATTTTCTAATCGTGGTTAATTAATTTATTTGCTCAGTAAATTAATTCACGTCGCTCTTAGGTCACTCTATCGTTAGGAACTAATAAATTTATCGTTATGTGGTACCGATGCCTATCAGTACCCAACTGCTCCGCTTTGGGAAATTTGATATCTAATTTTTAATCGTGCTTGATTAATTTGTCTACTTGACAAATTAATCACTGTCTCTCACTATATCATTCAGACTTGGTCCTTGACTGGCTAACCGACCAGTCAACTGACTGAATACCTCCCGTATGACCATTTAGCCTGTCGGGTCACCGTTACCGATGTAATCGCCCCAAATTTTATACTTAGATCACACCCGTCCCTCAGGTGGCACTATTCTGATCTAGGGGTCGTTTTCTTACATTTTGAGATTTCTAATTGGGCGGTTCACTAATCCTGTAAACGTCCATCCTTTTTTCCTAGACCTAGGTCATCGAGGGGGCTCGGGTTTCCATCCCGATCACATTTTCACCCCTCGTTTCCTAAAATACCCCTTTGTGCCGTTTTAGAAATTTCGACAGTATTTCCGGTTAATTTTTGGGTTTCCGGCGTTTAGGAAACGCCTCAAAACCATCTAACCTATTCTAACCTGCCACGTACTAAACCAGAGGCCTAATTTTTACGTAAAAGCTCCTCTTTTTACGTAAAAATATTCACATTTCCTCACATTCTCTTTTTCGACATTCCATCCCTTTTTCTTACAATTCCTCAAGTCAGTAAACCATAATTCATACATAATTATTTCAATAATAAATTGAGGAATCAAGAGATCAAAACCACTACCAAAATCGTTCCCGTCGACGGTCGGGTGAACCGTTCGATCTCGATCGTACAATCTTTGAATCATCGTTCTCCACTTTTGAAACTCCGGTTTGCAAATCCGACGCCGCGGATGTGTCTGGAACGTCAAAAATAGGCCAACGGGCCATTCTTCAATTTTCAGTCTCCGGGTTGTCGTTGATTGGCATTGACCGGTCGTTGACCGACGTTGACCATGGCGGCGATGGGAGTGGCGACCACCATCTTGAAGAGCTCGACGAGAGGAACCCATTGGTGGTGTCAATTTCACCAATCGAGGCTCCTATCACCGGAAATCGGCCCTCGAAAAGTCGGCGATGGGGGCGGTGTTGGATCTTCATTTTCCGGTGCTGTTGCCCAAAATTGATTTGGGGCTTTTGATCTACGTGTTGTTCTGAGCATTTTGATACTGACCTTGCAACTTAACTCTGCCGGAATAGCGAGATTCGACGGTGGCGATGGCGACGGCGACGGCGAACATTGGACGGCGTGATCCGGTGGCTGTTGATGTGAAATGAAGCTTGGGTTTTGTTCTACTCTTCACCACGAATCCATTGGGACCAAAATCGTGGTATTTGGACGTCGGACGGTGGAGAAATCACGGTTTGAAAATTTCGGCTACCGGCGGCTTTAGGCGGCGCGTGCGGCGTTCTCCGACGTCAGTTCCGTTGACTCGGCACACCGTTGGACTCAGCTCGTCGAGAGCTTTCCAATGGTGTCGGCGGTGTCGAAAACAGAGGCCGGATTCGATGGTCAGTTACTGTTCATCTTCGTGTGGTGTGGGGGAGAAAAAGATAGGAAACAAAATAATAGGGGCCCTTTTTACAAAAATCTAAAAATTTCGACCCCTTTATCCTAATTTTTTGAAAAATTTTAAGATAGGCTATACTGACTAATTTGGGCATGCTGAACCCAAATATATCAGTTTTATCTTCATCCGAGGTCGTCTCGACCAGTTTTCCGATACTGCATGGTTCCTGATCAAAAATTACTTTTTGTGCTCAAATGACTAATTTGAGCATTCTAATTCCAAATATATCAGTTTTATATCAAGAAAATGTCATCTTGACCAATTTCTTGATACTATGGTTAGGCCTACACTGTGTTGACACTGCGCACACATAACGAGGCGTTTTCGCGTGAAATTTCAAACACTGTCTCCCTTTACTAATTTGGACGTGCTGATTTCAAATTTATCAGTTTTACGTCCATCTGAGGTCTTCTAGACTAGTTTTCGGGATCTGTATGACCCCATCTCGAAAAACGTGTCAGGTGTCCGATTGACTAATTTGGGCGTCCTGAGTCTAAATATATTAGTTTCGGGGCGAGAAAAGTTCGTCTTGACCCTCATGCCGATACTGCGTATCTTTTAAACAAAATCTGCATTTTATGCTCAATTGACCAGATTGAGCCTGCTGACTATTAATGTGTCAGTTTTATGCCAGATTAAGGTCGTCTTGGCCACTAACCTGACACTGCATTTCTCACTATTCACTAATCACTATTTACTGTTCACTTTTCACTATCTGACTGACTAATCTGAGCGTTCTGACTTTGATTTTGTCAGTCTATGGGCGAGAAGAGGTCATCTAGACCGCTTTTCTCGATACTGTACATCTATTAGGGCAATTATCACTGCTGCGCTCAGATGACCAGTCTGAGTGTACTGATGACTAGCTCATCAGTTCTGTATCATGAAATGGTCGTCTAGACCAGTTTCTTGATATTGCGTGTCTCAACGCATACTCACATAATAGGGTGGACCGATTTCACTGTCGGTTGCCCATTTCACTGCATGAATAGTAATTAAACATTACTATTCCTATTTAATTCATTCAACTGAAAAACACACTGTGTTTATTAACTTAATTACATCATTACATAGTAATTAAGTTTCATAATTCATGAGAGCCATTACAGTGGCTCTCAGCTCATTACACAGCATTCTACATGGACTCTTACGCGTGCGTGTGCAACGCGACACGGGCGTGTACATTTCAGACACAGACATGTACTAGTTGAGACTACTCAACACGACCATGTCTTTGAAATACATTCATCTATCTGAGCGGTACACAGCCTCTTACACGATCGGGTACTTGACCGTGTTACACTACACGACTATGTACACTCACATGGCTATTAATAGATACACAGTCCGAATGGCACACGGTCACTCACACGGCTGTGTACCTGACCGTGTTACTTAAATTGTACTAAAAGACATTAAATTATGTCCATTTTATTCCTTAATGACTTATTACATGGTAAGTAGGTGTCATGAAAATGGCGGTCATTACAACCTACCCCCCTTACAAAATTTTCGTCCTCGAAAATTAGAATAATTCCGGGATGTCTCTTCTCATGTCTTCTTCCCATTCTCATGTGGCTTCCTCAACACGATGATTCCGCCACAACACTTTTACTAGCGGTATACTTTATTCCTAAGTACCTTCTCCTCTCTGACGAGGATCCTCACGGGTCTCTCCTCGTACGTCGGATTAGCGTCTACTACAACGGATTCTTGGCTAAGAACATGGGGGCTGTTTGGCACATACTTCTTCAGCATAAAGACGTGAAAGATGTTGTGCACTGTAGCTAACTCAGGAGGAAGCGTTAGTCTATAAGTCACCTTCCCGACTTTCTCTATTATCTCGAGGGTCCTATATACCTAGGACGGAGCTTTCCTTTCTTTTCAATGCGCATCACCCCTTTCATGGGTGTCGCTACTTGAAACTCGAGGGGTCTATGGCGCTTATCGTTGAAATTCTTCTGTCGACTGTGCGTTGTATCTTACGTTTTTCGTATCAGCTTCACGTCTACCATGGTATTCTTGATGATGTTTGAGCTAACTAGTTGGTTCTCTCCAAACTGGTACTAATGAGCCAGAGATCTGCATTTCCTTCTACAAAGTGTCTCGTACGGTGCCATTCCTATCTAGGAATGGTAGTTGCTGTTGTACGAGAACTCGCTCAATGGTAGCTTCTGATCCCAATTTCCTTTGAAGTCTAGGACGCAGGTCTCAACATGTCCTCTAACATCTGTATGGTCCTCTCAGACTAACTGTCGGTCTGAGGATGAAATACTGTTTTGAACTCTCACTTGGACTGTAATGCAGCCTGAACACTTCGCCAAAATCAGGAGGTAAAGCATCCACTACAATCTGAGACGATCGACTCTGGTACTCCGTGCCGTTTCACGAACTGTGCCGCATAGATTTCTGCTAGTCGTTCCACCGAGTAGCTAACTTTCATTGCTAAAAATCTAGCTAATTTCGTCAGTCTATCTACAATCACCCAGATTGCGTCATTATCGTTTGACATCTGCAGCAATCCGACTACGAAATTCATCGTAATCTGGTCCCATTTCTACTCGGGTAGCTTAATTTCCTACGATTATCCTACTGGGCACTAGTGATATGCCTTAACCTTCTGGCATGTAAGGTACCTGGCAACGAACTTGACAATGTCATTCTTCATTCCAAACCACCAAAAGCTTTCCTTCAGGTACTTGTACATCTTATTCACCACTGGATGTACGGAATATGACGTCTCGTAAGGTTCTAAAAGGATTTGCTTCTTGAGTTCTTCATCTTTTAGAACACACACTCTATCTCTGTAGTAGAGTACGTCATCCTTAAGGATCTTAAACTCTGAACCCTTGTCCTCTATAGCTTCCTTTCTGGACTTGAGCAGGGACAAATCGAAACCTTGACCGATCTTGATCTCTTCTTAGAGCGTCGATTGGAGGGTCATGTCAGACAATCTCCCTATCAAAATCTTGATCTCGCTGTCGCATAGCTCCTTTGTAGCACTCCTGACAAGGCACTAATAGCCATAGGCATAGTAATATGCTTCTGACTCTGTGCATCGGCCACCTTATTGGCTTTCCCTGGATGGCATAAGATCTCGCAGTCGTAATCCTTACCAACTCTAGTCATCTATGCTGCCTCATGTTGAGCTCTTTTTGCATGAATATACACTTGAGGCTCTGATGGTTGGTGTAAACCTCGCACTTAGCTCTATACAGGTAATGCTTCCACTCTTTTAACGTAAAAACTACAGCTGCTAGCTCCAGATTACGTGTTGGGTAGCTCTTTTCAGGGTCTTTGAGTTGTCGTGAAGCATACGCGACTACTCTACCACTCTGCATCAACACAGTTTCCAACTTGGTTTCAGATGCGGCGCTTAAATCACAAAGCTTCCCCGACCAACATTTGAAATGGTCAGCATTGGAGTGCTTATGAGTCTTCATTTAAGCTCTTGAAAGCTTTCCTCACACTTGTCGATTCACTTATACCTCTTTCCCTTCTTGGTGAGCGCTGTGAGCGAAGCAGCTAACTTTGAGTAGCCTTAGACTAAGTGTAGGTAACATCCTATTAGTTTAAAGAAACTGTGAATTCCCGTTATGTTCCTCTGAGCTGGCCACGCGCTAACTGCATCAATTTTCATTGGGTCCACAGATACTCCTTCCTTGGGGACTACGTGGCCTAGGAAATGGACCTTCTCCAGCCAAAACTCATACTTGGAGAACTTGGTGTATAACTGATGGTCCTGTTGCATGCGCAAAATGATAATTAAGTGCTCTTCGTGCTCTTCCTTCGTATTAGAGTGTATAAGTATGTCATCGATGAACACAATGACAAACTTATCCAAATAGTCCTTGAACATGCGGTTCATCCGGTTCATGAAAGTTGCTGGTGCGTCCTTTTAATCTGAGCGACATGAACAGAAACTCGTAATGTCTGTACCGCGTTTGAAAGGCTGTTTTGGGTACATCTTCTTTCCTGATTCGTAGTTGATGGTACCCTGAACGTAGATCGATCTTCGAGGACATTGCAGCATCTCAGAGCTAATCAAATAGATCGTCAACTCGCGGCAACAGATGCTTGTTCTTAATCGTAATCCTGTTCAACTCTCTGTAGTCGATGCACATTCTCAGTGGTCCATCTTTATTCTTCATGAATGGTATGGGTGCTCTCCAGGGTGAATAGCTCTGTCGAATGAATCCCTTATCTATTTAGTCCTTTAGCTGGGCTTGGAGCTCCTTTAGCTCTACAGGGCCCATTCCGCAGGGGGTCTCAAAGATGGGGCTGATTCTAGTAGACGTTCAGTCTCGAACGAGATCCCGCGCTCTGGTTGGAGTCCTGCAAGATCTTCTAGAAATATCTCCATGAATTCCCTGACTATCAGTACGTTGTTGGGTCCTATCTCTATTCCTTGAGTCTTATCTGCTACGTATACTAGGAAGTCCGTGCATCCACTAGATAGCATCTCGCGAGCCTTCACTGCTGATATCATCGTCTTTGGTTGCTCTGGCGACAAACCCTTGTAGATGAACTTTTCACATCCGATTGGTTCGAAAACGATTTTCTGCCTTCAACAGTTTGTGACAACGTTGTGTCCTAAGCTTTTTTTTTTTTTGGCAGAATCTGATGATGCAACGAATGGGTGGCTCCAGAATCAAGTAGAACTAACGCATCAAAGTTGGCGATAGAAAGCTGGCCTGTCACCATTGCAGAAGTTACAGCTTCAACGTCACTCCCCGTGTAAGCATAGATTCTCCCTTAGCTGTCTGAAGCTTTCAGTATACCTTGTGTGATTGAAGGGTCTTCGATCCTGGTCTGGTTGGTGTGAAGTTGATGATTATTCCCAGTGCGGGGTTGATTCTGCAGGTTAGAGTGGCAAATTTTTTTTTGGCATAGTGGCCTTTCTTGCCACAGATGAAACAACCACTTACTCCTTGCTTACATTCTCCTGAGTGCCTCTTTCCGCATTTCGTGCACGTCGGGTTGGCTATCATTTCCTTCCTGGTCGTTTCTCTTCTAGGGGAAATTCTCCTGTGAATCTTGGTTGCCCTGGTTCCCCTTTTCTCTTGTTATTGTTGTTGGAATGCCTACAATTTTGGCCTGTTCCCATGTTCTGTCCTCTGTGTTGTAACTCAAGGTTCTACTTCCCCTGAGCCTACTCAGCTTACATTTTCTCCTCCTTTCGTGTCTTAAAATTCTGTGCCTTTCGCTCTTTATCATGAGCCGACCAGTACTCGGCTCAGATAGCCTTGCTGACACATTCTGCTAGTGTCGCTGGTCTGTGGCTTCCGCTACAGACCTAAACTGCGATTTCTGTTCTAAACATCTTCAGCATTCGTCTGACTCTCTCCTTTTAGTCAATACTACCTTGGTGCAGGTTGTCGAACTCGTCTTACTGCGCTACTAGTGCTTCCTCGTTAAAGTACATCTCCTTGAATTCCTCAATGAAATCGCTCCAGCTCATCTCTCTAATGTTCCTCTTAATAGTTACCATCTTCCACCACTAACGCGCCTCATTGCGCAGGGTGAAGGATGTGCACATCACTTTCTTTCTCTATCTGTTAACCCTATAAAATCCAAGATTACTTGGATATCCGTTAGCCAATCATCGGCCTCTATAGGGATGGTGATTCCTAAGAATTCTAACGCTTTCATGCGTCGGAATCTCTCATACAAGTCGCCTTCCCTAGGGATTGGCAGAAAACAATTGCTGCTACGAAAGCAGCCATTACTATGGGTGTTAGTGCTTTCTGAGCTGGAGGAGCTGCTTGCTCTCTCAGAGTTTTTGGGGCTACTAGAGCCTCCTGTGCTGGCATCTCTACTGACTGTGGTGCCTGGGGTTGCTGGTCCAGCTGTTCCCTAAGCTGGTTTAGCTCCCGTTGCTGGTTCTCTATCATCTCGCGCATGGCTGCGATCTGTGCTATCAACTCATCCTCTCGGGATGCTGGATTTGACTAAGCTCTCGTTCTTACCATGTTTTCCTATGTAACCCTATCGTACAGTGGGAAAGGAAAAACATGTCTCTTAAATTCTGTACTTGGGACTCGTATCACATATCATTTTCTTTCTTACTTAACAATCTTACTTAAACATTATGGATATAAATATACACACTATATCCATCTTTCTTTCTCTCATACTGTGATGTTTAATACAATTGCTGCATTGTATTGGGACATCGTCTGAGTGCTAGGGTTCATCCTGCACTTTCTGTCATATCATACTCATACTTGTGGAAAAAAATTATATCTGGCCCCTAGGGCAAAGCTTTACTGCTTATCTCATAATATATTTCACATAATATATATCCATATATTCAAGATTCTAGTTCAGTGGGAGTGACACACACTTCCCTTATACGATCCCAACAAGTACATTATGCTACAACTGACGGGGGAGAGCTACTGCTTCCCTCTATATTTTTTCATAACTAACATTCCCGCAGAAGGGTTACTACTATTGGAAGGATAATCCTGATTCAGTATCAGGCATCTCCTCATCATCACTATCACTGAGTGGGAATTCCTCTGGGTTCTCTTCTTCTTCTCAACTGAAACGGACCTCGTCATCACTGGCTATGATGACTTTGGGTTCGTATATCCCCATCTATTCGTCATTACTAAAGCAGTTGGGGATCTCCTCTCCCTCATCGTCGGGATAGGCATCGGAAAGAGTCTCGTTATCTTCCTCTTTCATGGGGTGTTCGGGAGACATACGGGCTAGTTTGGGGTTCTCCATCGGCTCCCTATTACCCTTGTGTACTTCTGGCTGGTGCTCGGCCATGAACTCTTCATCGGCCAGTTGGGGTGCTGGTTCTACCGGGTCACCCTCCATAATGGCGGCTGCTATAACGCCTTGAGCTTGTGTAGGTTCCCGGGGTTGAGCACTTTTCTCTCGACGTTCACTATCTCCTTGATAAGGCTTACTAGTCCTGCTTGATCGCTCTTATAATTCTGTTTGGCAAGGTCTCTTTCTCTCTTTGGGTCTTCTCCTGTCTTGATCCACTTTTGTCTCCAAATGTATTGTAGAAGTCCATATCGGTTTCTTGTAGCGAACAACATACGTTAGAACTGTATCGCCGGACATCAGCTGCAGTCTTTCAGTCCGATGAACAAATTCTCGTATATCCATAACTCTAGGGAACTTAGGCGGTTTCACTCCCCGCTTACCCATAAAGAAAAACTGAGGCTGATGCTGGACTCCTCTCAGAGATTGACTCGATCATGGTATGGCAAAACTCGACACAGTTAAGAGCTCATCCTGGTCATAAGGATCCCGATACACATGAGAGTATCTTCCTGAGAGATATCAACAGCCAACAGGAGTTATCCTGATCAATGGCGTACAATCAGGGAATCACTTTGATAACGTGAAACCAGTCCTGACATTCTCATGGAGTGCAGGAGTACTGTTTGCCACTCAAAACTTAGTGGACAACTAGCCTTGAAGATCGGTACAACTCGGGTAGCAATCCATGTTCTTTCTCTGATCAGTTCTCTAGCACTGCACGGTCGTGATTTTCGTATAATGATCTCAGCATCTCTTCGCCTTATTCTCGCCATCATAGGTTTCGTCATCTCATTACTATCAAATGTTATCTTCAATAGATAAACATTTACCGACTAAAAATAAAACTAACTTACTTGGACAGATGAGGCAGGCATGTGGCAATGTGAGGTAGGATGGTAGGAAACCGCTCTGATACCAACTGTGACGCCCCGTGCCCTCAGCGGCCCGGACCGTCACTGTAAACTCTATTATTTGCTTCTTTAGCTTTTACTTATACTTCCTCTTTAAAACCGATACTTAAACTTACTGAATTTAATACCATAAATTTAGAGGGATTTTTTTTTAATATACGCGTACGTATTTACTATTCATATACGTATACTATTAAAATGCAAAATTTGAAAAACATAAAGATTTCAATTATACATACACACTTATATACTTGTTTATCTGATTAATATTCACCAGACACTATTTAAATATACTATTCATACATATACTGTTTACTGTTTCAAAATACTAATTAATCTTTACTATTTAAAATACTATTTAGCTATCACTGTTCAAAATACTATTTACTCATACTGTGCGGAAGAATACTTGCGGTGTATCCATAACCTCATCCTCACATCCACCTCTGCCGCCATCATCGCCCCCTGGTGTTTGCGCTATAGGAAGCTTACCTACAGCATGAACACACTCTGTGAGCTTTATGCCCAGTAAGTACACATGTTAACTGCAAAATATGTTTAAAACATAGCACATACTTAAAATCCTAAGCATGACATATATCACTTAATAAATCACATACCATTTAAGCATATCACATATCAGCTCACATATCATGTCATCACATAACATGTCATAACACTGAATATAAAACTTCACATACTTTATGCATGACAGAAGCATCGTGTACTGTATGCACTCTACTGAAAAAAGAAAGCATAGCAAACTATAACTAATGCATGGTCCAGTTATGTTCATTTATGCTTCAAACTTCTCTTTTCTTTTCTTGTCTATTTAGGGCCCATGTGTCAGTATCGTGTGCGCGCAGACCAACGGGAACGCCCGAGGTCAACTAATGCCGAAGAGCCATCAATTGATGCTCAACTTTTGGCCTTAACTTTCTTTAACTGGAAACCCCTTCGACTGAAGGAGCCGGTACGACACACCTATTTATTTCCATCTTGTTTAACTGTTCTAGCCATACGCTTCTCTAAGCTATCCCCAATCCTACGCGGTAGGGATCTACGGCTTCTATCTTGTTCTTTCATCAATCTACTCGATTGTGAAACTATATGCTCTTACGTATGCTATGCAGCATCGTGTGCAAGATACATACTTAAAATACTGGAAAAGCATCATTTTAAATTCATTTTATCCATGCTGTAGGCGGAGTTGTACTTACCTGTCATCAGACAGTTTATACTCTCACCTTCGTCACAATACAGGTACCTCCCTATAATCATAATACATTTCGTTAACATTTACTCTTAGGTCACTGTGGTCATTAGTGACTAATAAAAAATCTATCGTTAGTGATACCGATCCTTGTCAGTACTAATTGCCCTCTTCTTAAGAATTTGATTTTCTAATCATGGTTAATTAATTTAGTTGCTCAATAAATTAATTCACGTCGCTCTTAGGTCACTCTATCGTTAGGAACTAATAAATTTATCGTTATGTGGTACCGATGCCTATCAGTACCCAACTGCTCTGCTTTGGGAAATTTGATATCTAATTTTTAATCGTGCTTGATTAATTTGTCTACTTGACAAATTAATCACTGTCTCTCACTATCTCATTCAGACTTGGTCCTTGACGGGCTAACCGACTAGTCAACTGACTGAATACCTCCCGTATGACCATTTAGCCTGTCGAGTTACCGTTACCAATGTAATCGCCCCAAATTTTATACTTAGATCACACCCGTCCCTCGGGTGGCACTATTCTGATCTAGGGGTCGTTTTCTTACATTTCGAGATTTCTAATTGGGCGGTTCACTAATCCTGTAAACGTCCGTCCTTCTTTCCTGGACCTAGGTCATCGAGGGGGCTCGGGTTTCCATCCCGATCACATTTTCACCCCTCGTTTCCTAAAATACCCCTTTGTGCCGATTTAGAAATTTCGGCAGCATTTCTGATTAATTTTTGGGTTTCCGGCATTTAGGAAACGCCTCAAAACCATCTAACCTATTCTAACCTGCCACATACTAAACCAGAGGCCTAATTTTTACATAAAAGCTCCGCTTTTTACGTAAAAATATTCACATTTCCTCACATTCTCTTTTTCGACATTTCATCCCTTTTTCTTACAATTCCTCAAGTCAGTAAACCATAATTCATACATAATTATTTCTAATAATAAATTGAGGAATCAAGGGATCAAAACCACTACCAAAATCGTTCCCGTCGGCGGTCGGGTGAACCATTCGATCTCGATCGCACAATCTTTGAATCATCGTTCTCTACTTTTGAAACTCCGGTTTGCAAATCCGACGCCGCGGATGTGTCCGGAACGTCAAAAATAGGCCAACGGGCCATTCTTCAATTTTCGGTCTCCGGGTCGCCATTGACCGGTGTTGACCGGTCGTTGACCGGTGTTGACCACGGCGGTGATGGGAGTGGTGACCACCATCCTGAAGAGCTCGACGAGAGGAACCCATTGGTGGTGTCAATTTCACCAATCGAGGCTCCTATCACCGGAAATCGGCCCTCGAAAAGTCGGCGACGACGACAGTGTTGGATCTTCATTTTCCGGCGTTGTTGCCCAAAATTGATTTGGGGCTTTTGATCTACGTGTTGTTCTGAGCATTTTGATACCGACCTTGCAACTCAACTCTGCCGGAATACCGAGATTCGACAGTGGCGATGGCGACGGCGACGGCGAACCTTAGGCGGTGCGATCCAGCGGCTGTTGACGTGAAATGAAGCTTAGGTTTTGTTCTACTCTTCACCATGAATCCATTGGGACCGGAATTGTGGCATTTGGACGTTGGACGGTGGAGAAATCACGGTTTGAAAAATTCAGCCACCGGCGGCTTTAGGCAGCGCGTGCGGCGTTCTCCGAAGTCGGTTCCATCGACTCGGCACACCGTTGGACTCAGCTCGTCGAGAGCTTTCCAATGGTGCCGGCGGTGTCAAAAACGGAGGCCGGATTCGATGGTCGGTCACTATTCATCTTCGTGTGGTGTGGGGAGGAATAGATAGGAAAAAAAATAATGGGGGCCCTTTCTACAAAAATAATGGGGGCCCTTTAAGATAGGCTATACTGACTAATTTGGGTGTGCTGAACACAAATATATCAGTTTTATTTTCATCTGAGGTCGTCTCGACCAGTTTTCCGATACTGCATGGTTCCCGATCAAAAATTACTTTTTGTGCTCAAATGACTAATTTGAGCATTCTAATTCCTAATATATCAGTTTTATATCAAGAAAAGGTCATCTTGACCAATTTCTTGATACTGGGGTTAGGCCTACACTGTGTTGACACTACGTGTGACAACCGGGAAATTCAGGCAATTCTCGGACGAAAATGTACAATTGTATGTATATAACAATTTGTACTGTTTAAAGAGTGAAATAAATGTATTTATATTGTTCAGAATATGTGAAAATGTTCTAACAATACTGACGAGTAAGAATTCAGTGTTGGAAAAATTCACTGAGTTGAAACGGGTGAAACGGTGCCAAAATCGGCATTGAAAACCCTAACCGGAGCAATAAAAGACGGTAAACTTCCGGGATCGATTTTGATCAAACGGAAGCAGATTAAATTGATCCGACTGCACAGGAGACCTCAGGAACACGCCGGGACGATTTCGGGAAAATTTCGGCTCGAACCGGCATCGGTCAAAAAGTAGTCGAATTAATGTGAATAGTGAAAGTCAAAGTCAACTTTCACTTTTGCATTTATGACATCATAAATCTAGATTAATAAATGAAAGAAAATGGTGGTTGGTGGAATGAAAGGCCATGATTCATTTAGCTTTTGATCTAAAGGCCAAGATTTGGCCAAAAATTACCATTTTTAATTTTTTAAAAATGGGGAAAGAAATGGCATGGAAAGATGTCAAATTTTGATTGGTTTAGAGCCAAATTAATTGGCTTTCTTGCATGGTTAAGTCGGCAACTTTGTAACAAAAGGGCCGAAACATTTTTTCAAAGCAAAAACCAAAAGAAAATTTGCTAAGTTATCTTCCATGGAGTCTACGTGAGCCACCCAAGGGGAACCAAGCAATATCTTTAAATTTCTTCACAAAAAAGAGTGGCAAAGTGTTTATTGAAGACAAAGGAAGCATTAGACCAAGGTAACTTCCCTTGCACCTCAATTTTTCATGGTTTTTCCTCAAGAAATCCGTGGGTGAATAGTGATTGGAAGATGGAAAAATTTTGGTTGTTTTTCATGGATTTGATGTTGGGTTTTGTTAAGGATGTATTGAGGAAGAAAACCATGCTAATTCATTAAAGAAAAACCAAATTTTGGTTGGTTTTTCAAAGGTAAATCCGTGGGTTACCTTAGGTAACCAATGAAAAAAGTGTGTGGTTAATGGTTAACATGCTTTCTAAGTTTAAATTTGTGAAGAATAAAGCTTGTATTTCATTATGAAAAGCTTGGAAAAAAATTTCTTGTGTGAATTCCATTAAATGGCCGTGGGTTGTTAATGGTTTGGAAGAAAAATTTTCATTGGTTTATGTGATATTTGGTTGATTGAAATCATGCAAATTAATGTGTAAATGGTGGCAATGAGAATGAAAGAATGAAACAAAAATGTTTGGCATGTGTTTCATTAAATGGCCGTGGGTTATACAAGGGTTAAAACCCTAGGAAATTTGGTTGAAAATGCTAAGAAAATGGGCTTGAAAATGTGTTAAAAATGTGACAATTGAATGGCCTAAAATGTGGTGAAAGTTTGACAAAATTTGGTTCGGTTTTGTTGTGAAAACCGAAACCAAATTAAGGGTAAATTTGTGAAAAAATGTTGTAATGTGGGTGATAATGTGAAATTGGAAAATTGTGGGCTTTTATGTAAAAGTTTGGAAAACTTTTACATAAAATAGGCTTGTGGTATAGTACGTGGCAGGTACTTATGGTTCGAGGCGTACCTAACGCCGGAAGCCTTAAATTTACGCCGAAATGCTGCCGAAATTTCGAAAACGGCATTCGGGGTAAAATTGGGAATTTAAAATAAAAGTTAGGGCCGGAACGGAAACCCGAGTCCCTAACGGAAAAGTGAATAAGGAAAACCTAAGGGGCGGTTCGTGAATAGTAACCCGTCCCCTAAAAATGAAAAAAACGCGTGTGAGATTGAAAAACCGACCCCGAGGGGGGGCGTTTTTGGAAATAAAATAAAGGTCCGAGTCGGGAACGGAAAACCCGAGCCTCGGAGACCTAGGTCGGGAAAGTCTAGATGAACGTTTTAAATACTAGTGAAACGTCCATTTGAGGCTCCGAAACGATAGAAAATCGCTAAACCGACGTAAGGGTCGGAATAGTGCTTCCCGAGGGCCGGGAAAGCAAAAAGTGGAAATAAAATAAAAACGAACCCGGTAATGATTAGCAAAGAGTCAGAAAAGTTCCTGAGAGTCAAAAATGCAGTCTGGATCGGGAAAATTTCCGTCGTGGGCAAAATTGTAATTTTGCCAAAGTATAGGGGCAAAATCGTAATTTTGCCAAAATACAGGGGCAAAATCGTAATTTTACAAAAGTTGGGGAAAAACGGTGAAAATAATAAATAAAACCTAAAAAGTTATAAATAGGTTTTATTTAAGCTTTTTAATGAAAAATAAAAGCTATAAATGGGAAAGAAATTAACAGACATAGTTTTGTCTGTAGGATCCCAAAATCAGCCTACAAGGAAGGCGATTCAAGATCCGAGAGAGAGAAAGGAAAGAGGCTGATAAGGTAAGTTCAGACATTTACCTGTCTGCAACATATAGCAATATTGTGCTAACTTAAATGTACTAACTATAAGTTAGGTACATATGTGCTACGGGCACTATGATAGAATAGAGAGAGAGACGAAATGTGCTACGGGCACTATAAGAATGGGACACATGGTTAATTGTGCTTCGGGCACTAGAGCGAGGTTAATAAAACTCACTCACCTAAAATTAAAATGTGAACCATTCCTAACCACGGGACAATGTGAAGTCACCGGGTTAGAAGTGTAAAAAGTCGGTAATGAAACCACTTCTGGCGTACCAGCCTTCCGTACAGGGAGGTACTATTTTTGCCTTCGGGGCTATGAGATAAGGCTGTGGAGGTCAGCACTGATGTACCGCTCCCAGTCATGTAAAATTTTGCCTTCGGGGCTATGAGATTAAGGCTGTGGAGGTCAGCACTAATGTACCGCTCCCAGTCATGCACACTTAAATGGTACTGCCAACCGAGCTCAAAACCAGAACGTAAATAAAGATAATGACCTAAAACTGAAACTGTGCCATAATTGAGCATAAGACAGTTTAGTGAGAGCACTAACATCGCGGTAGATGTACTAGTGTGATACAGTGGTGTGGTCAACCTTACTATTCACGTATGAATAGTGGTCAAAGTTACTATTCATGGATGAATAGTAGTCAACGGTACTATTCATGATGAATAGTACTATTCATAGAAATTTTATTTCTTGCATGTTTGAACTTACTGAGCCTGTAGCTCACCATTTTTGCTAATGTTGCAGGTAAGCGACCAGCTCAGTAGCTTATTTGACTGGATGCGGACGGGATGGTGCGTGTCAAATGGGATAACTGGGCGAGGGATATGGTACTGCCAGAGTCTTGCCGCTGAGCGTTAAAGTGAAAGGAAAAAAAAAAAAGGGGAAACAGTTCTTTTGTAATTATATATATTTTACAAAAGCACTGTATTATTTATATTACTTTGTACCTATCAACAAAGTAAATAGTGGAAAAAGATTTTATATGATGTTTAAAGAAAAAAAATTTTTTCCCAAAAACGTCATGATTTAAATAGAGAAGAGAGATAAGCCGGCGACCCATGAGAGTACAATCTATCACAGTTAGCGATAAAGCTCAACTGTAATAGTATTGTATGATCTCCACAAGGGGCGGGCCGCCACAGTTGGTATCAGAGCAAGGTCTGAGATTGGTTTAGTTTATAATACCAACTGCTGCCACAGTTGGTATTAGAGCAAGGTTTAAGGTTGGTCTAGTTTATAATACCAACTGCTGCCACAGTTGGTATCAGAGCGTGGTTTTCGAGTGGCTAAGTTTTGAATACCAATTGCCGTCACAGTTGGTATATCAGAGCAGTGTGACCATATCCCGATTTGACACTTTGCGCATCCTGCACCGCTATCCAAGTAAGTAGTTTACTTAAGTTCAGTTAATTATTTTCTTATGTGAAATAATTATCTTATAGGTAGCACGATGACCAGACCTCCATATGTGAGACCCCAGCTACCACGACCAAGAGGGGTATTACGGGTATGGACGAGACCTATTGTGAGGCCGCCCATTTCCCAAAGGCCGGTAGTCAGACCCCCGGTACCCGAGAGACCTCCGGTACCAGTACCAGCACCAGTGCCAGCGCCAGTAGAGATAGTACAGCCACGACCGATAGTTCATCCACCGGTAGTAGTGGACATTCCAGTTGTTGGTGGACGCCAACATATTGGGGTGAGAGTGTCGGCACGGGCAGTACAGGCATTTAGGGCCAGCAGTCCTCCTATGTTCGACGGTGGACGACAGTCGATGGAGACCAAGGACTGGCTCCATGCCGTAGAGAGGATCATGGTAATATGCAACATTGATCGAGATATGTGGATCCAGTTGGCAGTCAGTATGTTTCAGGGAGACGCTCGAGTGTTCTGGCAATATTGTGACCAGGAGATTTTATTGGGATTCAGTTGGGCTGAGTTCTGTCAGCGGTTGGCTGATCAGTTTCAACCTAGGGATCCAACACCTACTCCAGCACCTCCAGAGAGACGAGAGGCTGATGCACCTGCGTACCCTAGATTCGATGAGGTCAGGGATTACATTCTCCAGACCGAGAGGATGGTCATGCTGTCTGGTGAGACAGTGATGTCTTACGCAGCACGGTTTGAGGAGACCATTCGGAGGAGATGTCCGTTGCCCAACCTCACGGAAGTAAACTGCTGTGAGCTGTTTTGGAAAGGCTTATCCTTGGAGCTGAGACCGAGGGTGATCAAGCCGTTTCCTCCGACGCTTCAAGAGTTCGTGGTAATGATCAGAACGATCGAGAGAGAGATTCTGATCGAGCATCTGACGCAGAGTCGACGAGAGACGCTGGGTCAAGATGAGATGTTTGCACGCATCTTCGGACCGAGAAGAATGATGAACGATCATGAGGCCGGACCGTCTAGACCACGAGGTGATGACTCAGGACAGGGAACATTACCTAGGGGTGGTGACGACTCAGATGAGTCAAATGACGATGAGGATCCAGAAGAATATCCTCTAGTCCCAGATGTAGGGAACGAGTGATCAGTAGATGTGTATATGTACATAAGTAGCTTAGAGAGAAAAGCTCTTTTGTATAGACGGCCGATGTATATATGACTGGTGATGTCTATGTATGACATATAAATGTTTTGCTATGAATGAAATACCAAAATGATTATATGTTGTACGATGATGTGTTACGATGATGTGGCTTTACATTCCCCTGAATTTCGTAAATTTATATGATTTTACGAGTGTGATCATGGAGTTCATGAACCTAACCGACCGCGAGAAGGTTGCATGTGCATCTTTTGTGCTGAGAAAAGATGCTCGGTTTTGGTGGGACACCGTGCGAATGAGGAGAGACGTGTCTACCATGAGTTGGGCGGAATTTCTGGAAGAATTTAACCAGAAATATTACGACCCTGCATCTCTGAGGCAGCAACAGAAAGAATTCTCTAAGCTGACGCAAGGGAACATGTCGGTAAGCGAAGTCTGCCGAAAGTTCGACCAGTTATCCCGTTTGTGGCCTTATGTGGTCCCTACTGAGAGGGAAAAGATACAGAAAATGATTGGGATGTTCAGGCCGGAAATTGCTGCATTGGTAGATACTGGACTAGTGCCACCTACTTCTGTAGCCGATTGTGTGAGTCGGGCCATCAGGGCTGAGTTTCATGTAGCTCGACAGAAAGAGGAAAGAGAGAAACACTGGGAGGCTAAAAAGAAGGAGAGGGCTTTGGCGAAGTCTACGCAAATTGGTCAATCGAGCAAGCCTAGTCAGAATGCGAAACCAAGCTAGGGCAATAGTCAAGGATCCCAGCAAAATAAGAGAAAAGGGAATTTTTCTGGGAATCGCCAGGGTAATAATCGAAACCAGCAGCGGAGAACAGCTGGTAATGCAGAGTCTAATGTGCAAAACTGCCCTACTTGCGGGAAGAGACATTCTGGGCAATGCAGATTTGGGCCACTTGTGTGCTACGAATGTGGAAAGGAAGGCCATTACGCCAGGAACTGTCCAAATAGGCAGGGTGGACAAGGCACTTCCCAACCGCACCAGACACGCCCACAAGCTCATTCCCTTCAAGCCAGAGTGGAAGAGTCACCAGTGAGGCCGCAACGCCATGAGCGTATGCAACGTGCTGATGCTCGTGTGATGGCCTACAGCAAGGAAGACGCAGAGGCAGGAACATCAAACGTGGTGACAGGTCAGCTTCCTGTCGCTAGTCATGTAGCCTCTGTACTATTCGATTCCGGTGCTACGCATTCATTTGTTTCCTATGCATTTGCTGACAAGATAGGACTTCCTAAGGATAATATGGGAAGGGTATTTAAGACAGCCTTACCCTCTGGGGAAGTATTGTTGTCCAGTTACTGGTTACCTTATGTACCAGTATATGTGGCAAATAGGGAACTATATGCTGAATTAATCGTAATGGAGATCATGGATTACGATGTGATTTTAGGCATGGATTTCCTAGGGAAATACCGAGCTACGATCGACTGCCGAAATCGAAAGATAGTCTTCCAACCCGAGGAAGAAGAGAGTTTAGAGTATGTTGATACTTCTCAAAGACCCGGGAAGATGATGATCAGTTCGCTGAGAGCAAGCAAGCTGATAGCCAGTGGTTGCATGGGATATCTGGCATATGTGGTGGATACTGCAGAGGAACAGAAGCTTCAACCTGAAGATGTTCCTGTGGTTAATGAGTTTCTTGACGTATTTCCGGAAGAGTTACCAGGGATACCGCCAGAGAGAGAAATCTCGTTCGAAATTGAGTTGATGCCTGGAACAGCACCTATTTCCAAAGCACCATACCGTATGGCTCCAGTGGAGTTAAAGGAGCTGCAGGTACAATTAAAGGAGCTTTTGGATAAAGGATTCATCAGGCCGAGTTTTTCTCCATGGGGTGCACCTGTGTTATTCGTCAAGAAAAAGGATGGAACATTCCGACTGTGCATTGATTACCGGGAGTTGAATAAGGTTACGATCAAAAAATAGGTATCCGTTACCTAGAATTGATGACCTATTCGACCAGTTAAAAGGCGCAGCGGTATTTTCCAAAATCGACTTACGGTCAGGATATCACCAGCTGAGAATTAAAGAGAGTGATATTCCTAAAACGGCGTTTAGGACTCGTTATGGTCACTACGAGTTCCTTGTGATGCCATTCGAATTGACAAATGCGCCAGCAGCGTTCATGGATTTGATGAACAGAATTTTTAAAGAGTATTTGGATAAGTTTGTCATTGTATTCATTGATGACATTCTTATATACTCGAAGACTCATGAGGAGCACAAGAAGCATCTGAGGATCGTGTTGAATACGATACGGAAGCATCAACTGTATGCCAAATTCTCAAAATGCGAGTTTTGGCTGGACAGAGTACATTTCCTCGGACATGTTGTATCCCAGGAAGGTATTGCTGTAGATCCGACAAAGGTAGATGCAATTAACCAGTGGCCTGCACCCAAGAGTGTGACAGAAATACGCAGTTTCTTGGGATTGGCTGGTTATTATCGGTGATTTGTAGAGGGATTTGCGTGACTAGCTGCACCTCTTACTGCTCTTACACGCAAGGAAAGGAAGTACGAGTGGACTATGGAATGCGAAAGAAGCTTCCAGGAGTTAAAGAGGCGACTGACAAGCGCACCAATCCTTACGCTTCCCACTGAAGGGGAGAAGTTCGTGATCTACAGTGATGCATCGAAAATAGGATTGGGAGCAGTCCTAATGCAAAATGGCAAGGTGATTGCCTATGCTTCCCGTCAATTAAAGTAGCATGAAAGGAGTTACCCTACGCATGACCTTGAACTTGCTGCAGTAGTGTTCGCACTTAAAATTTGGCGACACTATCTCTATGGAGCTCAATGTCAGATTTTCACTGATCACCAAAGCTTGAAGTATTTCTTCACGCAAAAAGAGCTCAATATGCGACAGAGACGATGGTTGGAACTGGTGAAGGATTATGATTGTGAAATCCTCTACCATCCAGGGAAGGCCAACCGTGTAGCGGATGCTCTAAGTAGAAAGTCTACCATATCGCACCAGCTACCAATAAAAAGGCTTCCGAAGCCATTGCAGCAAGAGATAAATTCGTTGAACTTGGAGCTGATATCTGGAAGATTAGCTGCACTCCAAGTGGAATCATCGCTATTTGAGGATATAAAGGAAGCTCAGAGGCGAGATCCAATGATGACAAGTTCTCAAGAAGGAATTTCCAAGGATGGAATAATCCTTTATCAAGGAAGGATAAATGTTCCAGCTGATGAGGAACTTAGAAGACGGATCATGTCAGAAGCTCATGAGACACCCTATTCGGTTCATCCTGGAGCGAGCAAGATGTATCAGGACTTGAAGTTACAGTTCTGGTGGAAAGGGATGAAGAACGATATAGCAAAATTCGTGAGCAGATGCATGACCTGTCAGAGAATCAAAGCGGAGCATAAACATCCAGCAGGAAGATTGGAACAGTTGGAGATTCCTGAATGGAAATGGGAACACATTACGATGGATTTTGTAGTGGGACTCCCAAAAACCCGAGAAGGTTATGACGCCATTTGGGTTATTGTGGACAGACTGACCAAGACGGCACGGTTCATAGCTGTCAAGATGACTTTTTTGTTGGAAAAGTTTGCTCAGCTATACGTAACTCATGTCGTCAGACTACATGGAGTACCAAAATCCATTGTATCAGATCGAGATGCACGGTTCACTTCAAATTTCTGGAAGTGTGTGCAAGAGGCCATGGGTACTGAATTGAGACTCAGTACGGCTTTTCATCCGCAAACAGACGGGCAGTCAGAGCGGACAATTCAGACGTTAGAGGACATGCTTCGAGCTTGCGTTATGGATTTTGCGGGAAATTGGAACGAGAAGTTACCATTGATAGAATTCTCGTACAATAATAGTTACCAAGCTTCGATAGGCATGGCACCTTACGAGGCTTTGTATGGACGGAAGTGCAGATCACCATTTCATTGTACGATTTGCGAGAAAAGCAGTTGTATAAGACGGATTTCATGCAAGAGACTTCCGATGCAGTTGCTAGAATTCAGCGCCAAATGAAAATTGCGCAAAGCCGACAAAAGAGCTACGCGGATAAGAGGCGGAGATCCTTGGAATTCGATGAAGGAGACTTCGTGTTTCTTAAGGTATCGCCTATGAAGGGGATTATGCGTTTCGGTAAGAAGGGGAAACTGAGTCCAAGATACATTGGACCTTATGAAATTATCGAACGCATTGGAAAGGTCGCTTACAGATTAGCGCTACCTCCAGAATTGTCGGCAGTGCATAACGTATTTCATGTGTCGATGCTGAGAAAATATATACCAGATCCGTCCCATGTGTTGAAGCATGAGCCTATTCAAATCCACGAGGATTTGACATATGAGGAACAGCCTATTCAAGTACTAGCTCGTGAAGAGAAAGTACTGAGGAATAAGGTAATCCCACTAGTGAAGATTTTGTGGAAAAATCACAATATTGAAGAAGCTACGTGGGAACGAGAAGACGAGATGAGGAAATTATACCCCCATTTGTTCTAATTTTCGAGGACGAAAATTTTATAAGGAGGGGTGAATGTGACAACCGGGAAATTCAGGCAATTCTCGGACGAAAATGTACAATTGTATGTATATAACAATTTGTACTGTTTAAAGAGTGAAATAAATGTATTTATATTGTTCAGAATATGTGAAAATGTTCTAACAATACTGACGAGTAAGAATTCAGTGTTGGAAAAATTCACTGAGTTGAAACGGGTGAAACGGTGCCAAAATCGGCATTGAAAACCCTAACCGGAGCAATAAAAGACGGTAAACTTCCGGGATCGATTTTGATCAAACGGAAGCAGATTAAATTGATCCGACTGCACAGGAGACCTCAGGAACACGCCGGGACGATTTCGGGAAAATTTCGGCTCGAACCGGCATCGGTCAAAAAGTAGTCGAATTAATGTGAATAGTGAAAGTCAAAGTCAACTTTCACTTTTGCATTTATGACATCATAAATCTAGATTAATAAATGAAAGAAAATGGTGGTTGGTGGAATGAAAGGCCATGATTCATTTAGCTTTTGATCTAAAGGCCAAGATTTGGCCAAAAATTACCATTTTTAATTTTTTAAAAATGGGGAAAGAAATGGCATGGAAAGATGTCAAATTTTGATTGGTTTAGAGCCAAATTAATTGGCTTTCTTGCATGGTTAAGTCGGCAACTTTGTAACAAAAGGGCCGAAACATTTTTTCAAAGCAAAAACCAAAAGAAAATTTGCTAAGTTATCTTCCATGGAGTCTACGTGAGCCACCCAAGGGGAACCAAGCAATATCTTTAAATTTCTTCACAAAAAAGAGTGGCAAAGTGTTTATTGAAGACAAAGGAAGCATTAGACCAAGGTAACTTCCCTTGCACCTCAATTTTTCATGGTTTTTCCTCAAGAAATCCGTGGGTGAATAGTGATTGGAAGATGGAAAAATTTTGGTTGTTTTTCATGGATTTGATGTTGGGTTTTGTTAAGGATGTATTGAGGAAGAAAACCATGCTAATTCATTAAAGAAAAACCAAATTTTGGTTGGTTTTTCAAAGGTAAATCCGTGGGTTACCTTAGGTAACCAATGAAAAAAGTGTGTGGTTAATGGTTAACATGCTTTCTAAGTTTAAATTTGTGAAGAATAAAGCTTGTATTTCATTATGAAAAGCTTGGAAAAAAATTTCTTGTGTGAATTCCATTAAATGGCCGTGGGTTGTTAATGGTTTGGAAGAAAAATTTTCATTGGTTTATGTGATATTTGGTTGATTGAAATCATGCAAATTAATGTGTAAATGGTGGCAATGAGAATGAAAGAATGAAACAAAAATGTTTGGCATGTGTTTCATTAAATGGCCGTGGGTTATACAAGGGTTAAAACCCTAGGAAATTTGGTTGAAAATGCTAAGAAAATGGGCTTGAAAATGTGTTAAAAATGTGACAATTGAATGGCCTAAAATGTGGTGAAAGTTTGACAAAATTTGGTTCGGTTTTGTTGTGAAAACCGAAACCAAATTAAGGGTAAATTTGTGAAAAAATGTTGTAATGTGGGTGATAATGTGAAATTGGAAAATTGTGGGCTTTTATGTAAAAGTTTGGAAAACTTTTACATAAAATAGGCTTGTGGTATAGTACGTGGCAGGTACTTATGGTTCGAGGCGTACCTAACGCCGGAAGCCTTAAATTTACGCCGAAATGCTGCCGAAATTTCGAAAACGGCATTCGGGGTAAAATTGGGAATTTAAAATAAAAGTTAGGGCCGGAACGGAAACCCGAGTCCCTAACGGAAAAGTGAATAAGGAAAACCTAAGGGGCGGTTCGTGAATAGTAACCCGTCCCCTAAAAATGAAAAAAACGCGTGTGAGATTGAAAAACCGACCCCGAGGGGGGGCGTTTTTGGAAATAAAATAAAGGTCCGAGTCGGGAACGGAAAACCCGAGCCTCGGAGACCTAGGTCGGGAAAGTCTAGATGAACGTTTTAAATACTAGTGAAACGTCCATTTGAGGCTCCGAAACGATAGAAAATCGCTAAACCGACGTAAGGGTCGGAATAGTGCTTCCCGAGGGCCGGGAAAGCAAAAAGTGGAAATAAAATAAAAACGAACCCGGTAATGATTAGCAAAGAGTCAGAAAAGTTCCTGAGAGTCAAAAATGCAGTCTGGATCGGGAAAATTTCCGTCGTGGGCAAAATTGTAATTTTGCCAAAGTATAGGGGCAAAATCGTAATTTTGCCAAAATACAGGGGCAAAATCGTAATTTTACAAAAGTTGGGGAAAAACGGTGAAAATAATAAATAAAACCTAAAAAGTTATAAATAGGTTTTATTTAAGCTTTTTAATGAAAAATAAAAGCTATAAATGGGAAAGAAATTAACAGACATAGTTTTGTCTGTAGGATCCCAAAATCAGCCTACAAGGAAGGCGATTCAAGATCCGAGAGAGAGAAAGGAAAGAGGCTGATAAGGTAAGTTCAGACATTTACCTGTCTGCAACATATAGCAATATTGTGCTAACTTAAATGTACTAACTATAAGTTAGGTACATATGTGCTACGGGCACTATGATAGAATAGAGAGAGAGACGAAATGTGCTACGGGCACTATAAGAATGGGACACATGGTTAATTGTGCTTCGGGCACTAGAGCGAGGTTAATAAAACTCACTCACCTAAAATTAAAATGTGAACCATTCCTAACCACGGGACAATGTGAAGTCACCGGGTTAGAAGTGTAAAAAGTCGGTAATGAAACCACTTCTGGCGTACCAGCCTTCCGTACAGGGAGGTACTATTTTTGCCTTCGGGGCTATGAGATAAGGCTGTGGAGGTCAGCACTGATGTACCGCTCCCAGTCATGTAAAATTTTGCCTTCGGGGCTATGAGATTAAGGCTGTGGAGGTCAGCACTAATGTACCGCTCCCAGTCATGCACACTTAAATGGTACTGCCAACCGAGCTCAAAACCAGAACGTAAATAAAGATAATGACCTAAAACTGAAACTGTGCCATAATTGAGCATAAGACAGTTTAGTGAGAGCACTAACATCGCGGTAGATGTACTAGTGTGATACAGTGGTGTGGTCAACCTTACTATTCACGTATGAATAGTGGTCAAAGTTACTATTCATGGATGAATAGTAGTCAACGGTACTATTTACGATGAATAGTACTATTCATAGAAATTTTATTTCTTGCATGTTTGAACTTACTGAGCCTGTAGCTCACCATTTTTGCTAATGTTGCAGGTAAGCGACCAGCTCAGTAGCTTATTTGACTGGATGCGGACGGGATGGCGCGTGTCAAATGGGATAACTGGGCGAGGGATATGGTACTGCCAGAGTCTTGCCGCTGAGCGTTAAAGTGAAAGGAAAAAAAAAAAAGGGGAAACAGTTCTTTTGTAATTATATATATTTTACAAAAGCACTGTATTATTTATATTACTTTGTACCTATCAACAAAGTAAATAGTGGAAAAAGATTTTATATGATGTTTAAAGAAAAAAAAAATTTTCCCAAAAACGTCATGATTTAAATAGAGGAGAGAGATAAGCCGGCGACCCATGAGAGTACAATTTATCGCAGTTAGCGATAAAGCTCAACTGTAATAGTATTGTATGATCTCCACAAGGGGCGGGCCGCCACACTACGCACACATAACGAGGCGTTTTCGCATGAAATTTCAAACACTGTCTCCCTTTACTAATTTGGACGTGCTGATTTCAAATTTATCAGTTTTACGTCCATCTGAGGTCTTCTAGACCAGTTTTTGGGATCTGTATGACCTATCTCGAAAAACGTGTCAGGTGTACGATTGACTAATTTGGGCATCCTAAGTCTAAATATATCAGTTTCGGGGCGAGAAAAGGTCGTCTTTACCCTCATGCCGATACTGCGTATCTTTTAAACAAAATCTACATTTTATGCTCAATTGACCAGATTGAGCCTGCTGACTATTAATGTGTCAGTTTTATGCCAGATTAAGGCCGTCTTGGCCACTAACCTGACACTGCATTTCTCACTATTCACTAATCACTATTCATTGTTCACTTTTCACTATCTGACTGACTAATCTGAGCATTCTGACTTTGATTTTGTCAGTCTATGGGCGAGAAGAGGTCATCTAGACCGTTTTTCTCGATACTGTACATCTATTAGGCCAATTATCACTGCTGCGCTCAGATGACCAGTCTGAGCGTACTGATGACTAGCTCATCAGTTCTGTATCATGAACTGGTCGTCTAGACCGGTTTCTTGATATTGCGTGTCTCAACGCATACTCACATAATAGGGTGGACCGATTTCACGGTCAGTTGCCCCTTTCACTACATGAATAGTAATTAAACATTACTATTCCCATTTAATTCATTCAACTGAAAAGCACACTGTGTTTATTAACTTAATTACATCATTACATAGTAATTAAGTTTCATAATTCATGAGAGCCATTACAGTGGATCTCGGCTCATTACACAGTGTTCTACATGGACTCTTACGCGTGCGTATGCAACGCAACACGGGCGTGTACATTTCAGACACAGACATGTACTAGTTGAGACTACTCAACACGACCATGTCTTTGAAATACATTCATCTATCTGAGCGGTACACAGCCTCTTACACGATCGGGTACTTGACCGTGTTACACTACACGACTATGTGCACTCGCACGGCTATTAATAGATACACAGTCTGAATGGCACACGGTCACTCACACGGCTGTACCTGACCGTGTTACTTAAATTGTACTAAAAGACATTAAATTATGTCCATTTTATTCCTTAATGACTTATTACATGGTAAGTAGGTGTCATGAAAATGGCGGTCATTACCCATATTAATTCTCTAATTAATTCGTAGTCAATTTTCGACTGTTATCCGATCCGAACGGAACTTTACCGAAATCGCGTAGGCGAGTCCTCAGCGCGTCCCGTGCGATCGGTTTGTCTTATTTTGCTTCCATTTGATCAGAATTTTCTACCGTAAATTTCTATTGTTTTAGTACATTTCCATGCACTCTCTAGGGTTTTCGGTTCTGATTTCGAATAGTCTTACCCAATTATGTCCGGTCGGATTTTCCATCCCCGAACTTACACACTTTAACACTACTAGAATATTTTTACAGTATTCACAACAGTATTGGAATACAACTTTTTCACCTTTTATTCATTAATATTGTTATACACATACAATTTTAACATAATTCGAGAATCTAAAATTCCTGGTTATCACATGAAATATGCACTAAAATTGCTAGTGTCATTATTCAAATTCATTCTTTAATAAACAAAGTATCAAACTCACATGACCATTAAAGCAAATCACCAAATTTTCATCATTTTCTCCATACTTAATAGCCACGGATTTCATGGAAATCAAGCATCAAATTTTGCTTGTTTCTTTATCCTAATTCATGCTTCAAACTCTAGAACACAAACCAATCATAAACATCAACAAAACATCAACAAACCCTAGCATTAAGCCACGGATTTTTATACTAAAACACCATTGAAAATTTTGTTTCCTTTCTTAGGGTTTTACTAACATTACTCATCATTGCTCAACACTAAAAAGTTTCCATTTTCTAGTGTTTATTAGCCACAGTTTCTAGCATGAAATAGGCACTAAAATTGCTAGTTTCATTTTTCAAATTCATGCTTTAATAAACATAGTATCAAACTCACATGACCATTAAAGCAAATCACCAAATTTTCATCATTTTCTCCACACTTAATAGCCACGGATGTCATGGAAATCAAGCATCAAATTTTGCTTGTTTCTTTATCCAAATTCATGCTTCAAACTCTAGAGCACAAACCAATCATAAACATCAACAAACCCTAGCATCGAGCCACGGATTTTTATGCTAAAACACCATAGAAAATTTTGTTTCCTTTCCTAGGGTTTTACTAACATCACTCATCATTGCTCAACACTAAAAATTTTCCATTTTCTAGCGTTTATTAGCCACGGTTTCTGGCATGAAATATGCCCTAAAATTGCTAGTTTAATTATTCAAATTCATGCTTTAATAAACATAGTATCAAACTCACATGACCATTAAAGCAAATCACCAAATTTTCATCATTTTCTCCATACTTAATATCCAAGGATTTCATGTAAATCAAGCATCAAATTTTGCTTGTTTCTTTATCCTAATTCATGCTTCAAACCCTATAACACAAACCAATCAAAAACATCAACAAAACATCAACAAACCCTAGCATTAAGCCACGGATATTTATGCTAAAACACCATAGAAAATTTTGTTTCCTTTCCTAGGGTTTTGCTAACATTACTCATCATTGCTCAACACTAAAAAGTTTCCATTTTCTAGCGTTTATTAGCCACAGTTTCTAGCATGAAATATGCACTAAAATTGCTAGTTTCATTAGTCAAATTCATGCTTTAATAAACATAGTATCAAACTCACATGACCATTAAAGCAAATTACCAAATTTCATCATTTTCTCCATACTTAATATCCAAGGATTTCATGGAAATCAAGCATCTAATTTTGCTTGTTTCTTAATCCTAATTCATGCTTCAAACTCTAGAACACAAACCAATCATAAACATCCACAAAACCTAGCGTCAAGCCACGGATTTATATGCTAAAACACCATAGAAAATTTTATTTCCTTTCCTAGGGTTTTACTAACATCACTCATCATTGCTCAGCACTAAAAATTTTCCACTTTCTAGTGTTTATTAACCTCGGTTTCTAACATGAAATATGCACTAAAACTGCTAGCTTAATTATTCAAATTCTTGCTTTAATAAACATAGTATCAAACTCACATGACCATTAAAGCAAATCACCAAATTTTCATCATTTTCTCCACACTTAATAGCCACGGATTTCATGGAAATCAAGCATCAAATTTTGCTTGTTTCTTTATCCTAATTCATGCTTCAAACTCTAGAACACAAACCAATCATAAACATCAACAAAACATCAACAAACCCTAGCATTAAGCCACGGATTTTTATACTAAAACACCATTGAAAATTTTGTTTCCTTTCTTAGGGTTTTACTAACATTACTCATCATTGCTCAACATTAAAAAGTTTCCATTTTCTAGTGTTTATTAGCCACAGTTTCTAGCATGAAATAGGCACTAAAATTGCTAGTTTCATTTTTCAAATTCATGCTTTAATAAACATAGTATCAAACTCACATGACCATTAAAGCAAATCACCAAATTTTCATCATTTTCTCCACACTTAATAGCCACGGATGTCATGGAAATCAAGCATCAAATTTTGCTTGTTTCTTTATCCAAATTCATGCTTCAAACTCTAGAGCACAAACCAATCATAAACATCAACAAACCCTAGCATCGAGCCACGGATTTTTATGCTAAAACACCATAGAAAATTTTGTTTCCTTTCCTAGGGTTTTACTAACATCACTCATCATTGCTCAACACTAAAAATTTTCCATTTTCTAGCGTTTATTAGCCACGGTTTCTGGCATGAAATATGCCCTAAAATTGCTAGTTTAATTATTCAAATTCATGCTTTAATAAACATAGTATCAAACTCACATGACCATTAAAGCAAATCACCAAATTTTCATCATTTTCTCCATACTTAATATCCAAGGATTTCATGTAAATCAAGCATCAAATTTTGCTTGTTTCTTTATCCTAATTCACGCTTCAAACCCTATAACACAAACCAATCAAAAACATCAACAAAACATCAACAAACCCTAGCATTAAGCCACGGATATTTATGCTAAAACACCATAGAAAATTTTGTTTCCTTTCCTAGGGTTTTGCTAACATTACTCATCATTGCTCAACACTAAAAAGTTTCCATTTTCTAGCGTTTATTAGCCACAGTTTCTAGCATGAAATATGCACTAAAATTGCTAGTTTCATTAGTCAAATTCATGCTTTAATAAACATAGTATCAAACTCACATGACCATTAAAGCAAATTACCAAATTTCATCATTTTCTCCATACTTAATATCCAAGGATTTCATGGAAATCAAGCATCTAATTTTGCTTGTTTCTTAATCCTAATTCATGCTTCAAACTCTAGAACACAAACCAATCATAAACATCCACAAAACGTAGCATCAAGCCACGGATTTATATGCTAAAACACCATAGAAAATTTTATTTCCTTTCCTAGGGTTTTACTAACATCACTCATCATTGCTCAGCACTAAAAATTTTCCACTTTCTAGTGTTTATTAACCTCGGTTTCTAACATGAAATATGCACTAAAACTGCTAGCTTAATTATTCAAATTCTTGCTTTAATAAACATAGTATCAAACTCACATGACCATTAAAGCAAATCACCAAATTTTCATCATTTTCTCCATACTTAATAGCCACGGATTTCATGGAAATCAAGCATCAAATTTTGCTTGTTTCTTTATCCTAATTCATTCTTCAAACTCTAGAACATAAACCAATCATAAACATCAACAAAACATCAACAAACCCTAGCATTAAGCCACGGATTTTTATGCTAAAACACCATAGAAAATTTTGTTTCCTTTACTAGGGTTTTACTACCATTACTCGTTATTGCTCAACACTAAAAGTTTCCATTTTCTAGTGTTTATTAGCCACAGTTTCTAGCATGAAATATGCACTAAAATTGCAAGTTTCATTATTCAAATTTATGCTTTAATAAACATGGTATCAAACTCACATGACCATTAAGGCAAATCACCAAATTTTCATCATTTTCTCCATACTTAATAACCACGGATTTCATGGAAATCATGCATCAAATTTTGCTTGTTTCTTAATCCTAATTCGTGTTTCGAACTCTAGAACACAAACCAATCATAAACATCAACAAACCCTAGCATCGAGCCATGGATTTTTATGATAAAACACAATAGAAAATTTTGTTTCCTTGTTTTACTAACATTACTCAATATTACTCAACACTAAAAATTTTCCATTTTCTAGTGTTTATTAGCCACGGTTTCTAGCATTAAATAGGCACTAAAATTGCTAGCTTAATTATTCTAATTCATGCTTTAATAAACATAGTATCAAACTCACATGACCATTAAAGCAAATCACCAAATTTTCATCATTTTCTCCATACTTAATAGCCACGGATTTCATGGAAATCAAGCATCAAATTTTGCTTGTTTCTTAATCTTAATTCATGCTTCGAACTCTAGAACACAAACCAATCATAAACGTCAACAAACCCTAGCATCGAGCCACGGATTTTTATGCTAAAACACCACAGAAAATTTTGTTTCCTTTCCTAGGGTTTTACTAACATCACTTATCATTGCTCAACACAAAAAATTTTCCATTTTCTAGTTTTTATTAGCCACGGTTTCTAGCATGAAATATGCACTAAAATTGTTGGTTTCATTCTTTAAATTTATGCTTTAATAAACATGGAATCAAACTCACATGACCATTAAGGCAAATCACCAAATTTTCATCATTTTCTCTATTCTTAATAGCCACATATTTCATCGAAATCGTGCGTCAAGTTTTGCTTGTTTCTTAATCCTAATTCACGCTTCGAACTCTAGAACACATACCAATCATAAACATCAACAAACCCTAGCATTTAGCCATGGACTTTTATGCTAAAACACTATAGAAAATTTTGTTTCCTTTCCTAGGGTTTGACTAACATTACTCATCATTGCTCAACACTAAAAAGTTTCCATTTTCTAGTGTTTATTAGCCACAGTTTCTAGCATGAAATATGCATTAAAATTGCTAGTTTCATTATTCAAATTCCTTCTTTAATAAACATAGTATCAAACTCACATGACCATTAAAGCAAATCACCAAATTTTCATCATTTTCTCCATACTTTATAGTCACGGATGTCATGGAAATCAAGCATCAAATTTTGCTTGTTTCTTAATCCTAATTCATGCTTCGAACTCTAGAATACAAACCAATCATAAACATCAACAAGACCTGGCATCGAGCCACGGATTTTTTTGCTAAAACACCATAGAAAATTTTCTTTCCTTTCCTAGGGTTTTACTAACATTACTCATCATTGCTCAACACTAAAAAGTTTCCATTTTCTAGTGTTTATTAGCCACAATTTCTAGCATGAAATATGCACTAAAATTGCTAGTTTCATTATTCAAATTCATGCTTTAATAAACATAGTATCAAACTCACATGACCATTAAAGCAAATCACCAAATTTTCATCATTTTCTCCATACTTAATATCCAAGGATTTCATGGAAATCAAGCATCTAATTTTGCTTGTTTCTTTATCCTAATTCATGCTTCAAACTCTAGAACACAAACCAATCATAAACATCAACAAACCCTAGCATTAAGCCACAGGTTTTTATGCTAAAACACCATAGAAAATTTTGTTTCCTTTCCTAGGGTTTTACTAACATTACTCATCATTGCTCAACACTAAAAAGTCTCCATTTTCTAGTGTTTATTAGCAACGGTTTCTAGCATGAAATATGCACTAAAATTGCTAGCTTAATTATTCAAATTCATGCTTTAACAAACATAGTATCAAACTAACATGACCATTAAAGTAAATCACCAAACTTTCATCATTTTCTCCATAATGAATAGCCACGGATTTCATGGAAATCAAGCTTCAAATTTTGCTAGTTTCTTTATCATAATTCATGCTTGGAACTCTAGAACACAAACCAATCATAAGCATCCACAAACCCTAGCATTAAGCCATGGATTTTATGCTAAAACACCATAGAAAATATAGTTTCCTTTTCTAGGGTTTTACTAACATTATTCATCATTGCTCAACACTAAAAAGTTTCCATTTTCTGGTGTTTATTGGCCACGGTTTCTAGCATGACATATGCACTAAAATTGCTAGTTTCATTATTCAAATTCATGCTTTAACAAACATAGTATCAAACTCACATGACCATTAAAGCAAATCACCAAATTTTCATCATTTTCTCCATACTTAATAGCCACGGATTTCATGGAAATCAAGCATCAAATTTTGCTTGTTTCTTAATCCGAATTCATGCTTCGAACTCTAGAACACAAACCAATCATAAACATCAACAAAACATCAACAAACCCTAGCATTAAGCCACGGATTTTTATGCAAAAACACCATAGAAAATTTTGTTTCCATTCCTAGGGTTTTACTAACATTAGTCATCATTGCTCAACACTAAAAAGTTTCCATTTTCTAGTGTTTATTAGCCACAGTTTCTAGCATGAAATACGCATTCAAATTGCTAGTTTCATTATTCAAATTCATTCTTTAATAAACATAGTATCAAACTCACATGACCATTAAAGCAAATCACCAAATTTTCATCATTTTCACCATACTTAATATCCAAGGTTTTCATGGATATCAAGCATCAAATTTTGCTTGTTTCTTTATCTTAATTCATGCTTCGAACTCTAGAACAAATACCATTCATAAACAACAACAAACCCTAGCATTAAGCCACGGATTTTTATGCTAAAACACCATAGAAAATTTTGTTTCCTTTCCTAGGGTTTTACTAACATTACTCATCATTGCTCAACGCTAAAAAGTTTCCATTTTCTAGTGTTTATTAGCCACAGTTTCTAGCATGAAATATGCACTAAAATTGCTAGTTTCATTATTCAAATTCATACTTTAATAAACATAGTATCAAACTCACATGACCATTGAAGCAAATCACCAAATTTTCATCATTTTCTCCATACTTAATAGCCACGGATTTCATGGAAATCAAGCATCAAATTTTGCTTGTTTCTTAATCCGAATTCATGCTTCGAACTCTAGAACACAAACCAATCATAAACATCAACAAACCCTAGCATTAAGCCACGGATTTTTATGCAAAAACACCATAGAAAATTTTGTTTCCATTCCTAGGGTTTTGCTAACATTACTCATCATTACTTAACACTAAAAAGTTTCCATTTTCTAGTGTTTATTAGCCACAGTTTCTAGCATGAAATGTGCACTAAAATTGCTAGTTTCATTTTTCAAATTCATGCGTAAATAAACATAGTATCAAACTCACATTACCATTAAAGCAAATCACTAAATTTTCATCATTTTCTCTATACTTAATAGCCACGAATTTCATGGAAATTAAGCATCGAATTTTAATTGTTTCTTTAACCTAATTCACGCTTCAAACTCTAGAACACAAACCAATTATAAACATCAACAAACCCTAGCATTAAGCCGTGGATTTTATGCTAAAACACCATAGAAAATTTTGTTTCCTTTCCTAGGGTTTTGCTAACATTACTCATCATTGCTCAACGCAAAAAAGTTTCCATTTTCTAGTGTTTATTAGCCACAGTTTCTAGCATGAAATATGCACTACAATTGCTAGTTTCATTATTCAAATTCATGCTTTAATAAGCATAGTATCACACTCACATGACCATTAAAGCAAATCACCAAATTTTCATCATTTTCTCCATACTTTATAGCCATGGATGTCATGGAAATCAAGCATCAAATTTTGCTTGTTTCTTAATCCTAATTCATGCTTCGAACTCTAGAATACAAACCCATCATAAACATCAACAAACCCTAGCATCGAGCCACGGATTTTTATGCTAAAACACCATAGAAAATTTTATTTCCTTTCCTAGGGTTTTACTAACATTACTCATCATTGCTCAACTCTAAAAATTTTCCATTTTCTAGTATTTATTAGCCACGGTTTCTAGCATGAAATATGCAGTAAAATTGTTGGTTTCGTTATTTAAATTTATGCTTTAATAAACATGATATCAAACTCACATAACCATTAAGGAAAATCACCAAATTTTCATCATTTTCTCCATACTTAATAACCACGGATTTCATGGAAATCATGCATCAAATTTTGCTTGTTTCTTAATCCTAATTCATGCTTCGAACTCTAGAACACAAACCAATCATAAACATCAACAAACCCTAGCATTGAGCCACAGATTTTTATGCTAAAACACCATAGAAAATTTTGTTTCCTTTCCTAGGGTCTTACAAACATTACTCATCATTGCTCAACACTTAAAAATTTCCATTTTCTAGTGTTTATTAGCCACGGTTTCTAGCATGAAATATGCACAAAAATTGCAAGTTTCATTATTCAAATTCATGCTTTAATAAACATAGTATCAAACTCACATGACCATTAAAGCAAATCACCAAATTTTCATCATTTTCTCCATACTTAATATCCAAGGATTTCATGGAAATCAAGCATCTAATTTTGCTTGTTTCTTTATCCTAATTCATGCTTCGAACTCTAGAACACAAACCAATCATAAACATCAACAAACCCTAGCATTAAGCCACGGATTTTTATGCTAAAACACCATAGAAAATTTTGTTTCCTTTCCTAGGGTTTTACTAACACTACTCATCATTGCTCAACACTAAAAAGTCTCCATTTTCTGGTGTTTGTTAGCCATGGTTTCTAGCATGAAATATGCACTAAAATTGCTAGTTTAATTATTCAAATTCATGCTTTAATAAACATAGTATCAAACTCACATGACCATTAAAGCAAATTACCAAATTTCATCATTTTCTCCATACTTAATATCCAAGGATTTCATGGAAATCAAGCATCTAATTTTGCTTGTTTCTTTATCCTATTTCATGTTTCAAACTCTAGAACACAAACCAATCATAAGCATCAACAAACCCTAGCATTAAGCCACAGATTTTTATGCTAAAACACCATAGAAAATTTTGTTTCCTTTCCTAGGGTTTTACTAACATTACTCAGCATTGCTCAACACTAAAAAGTTTCCATTTTCTAGTGTTTATTAGCCACAGCTTCTAGCATGAAATATGCACTAAAATTGCTAGTTTCAATTATTCAAATTCATGCTTTATTAAACATAGTATCAAACTCACATGACCATTAAAGCAAATCACCAAATTTTCATCATTTTCTCCATAGTTAATATCCAAGGATTTCATGGAAATCAAGCATCTAATTTTGCTTGTTTCTTTATCCTAATTCATGCTTCAAACTCTAGAACACAATCCAATCATAAACATCAACAAACCCTAGCATTAAACCACGGATTTTTACGCTAAAACACCATAGAAAATTTTTTTGCCTTTCCTAGGATTTTACCAACATTACTCATCATTGCTCAACACTAAAAAGTCTCCATTTTCTAGTGTTTGTTAGCCATGATTTCTAGCGTGAAATATGCACTAAAATTGCTAGTTTAATTATTCAAATTCATGCTTTAATAAACATAGTATCAAACTCACATGACCATTAAAGTAAATTACCAAATTTTCATCATTTTCTCCATACTTAATATCCAAGTATTTCGTGGAAATCAAGCATCTAATTTTGGTTGTTTCTTTATCCTAATTCATGCTTCAAACTCTAGAACACAATCCAATCATAAACATCAACAAACCCTAGCATTAAGCCACAGATTTTTATGCTAAAACACCATAGAAAATTTTGTTTCCTTTCCTGTGGTTTTACTAACATTACTCATCATTGCTCAACACTAAAAATTTTCCATTTTCTAGTGTTTATTAGCCATGGTTTCTAGCATGAAATATGCACTAAAATTGGTAGTTTCGTTATTCAAATTCATGCTTTAACAAACGTAGTATCAAACTCACATGCCATTAAAGCAAATCACCAAATTTTCATCATTTTCTCCATAATTAATAGCCACGGATTTCATGGAAATCGAGCATCAAATTTTGCTTGTTTTTAATTCTAATTCATGCTTCAAACTCTAGAACACAAACCAATCATAAACATCAACAAAACATCAATTTTTTTCAATGTTTTCTGTTCCACATGAGCCATGGATTTTCTGTGGAAAATTCCAAGAAAATTGCTTCATATTGGTGGCTTACCTTCTGAATTGATCTCTTGATGCCTAAGTTTAGATTGAAAGCTAATTTTAGTGTAAAATTTTGACAATTTTTGGCATAACAAAGGAGGGAGATACATGGATTTTGGGCAGAAAAATTTGGCAAGAGTTTGGCTAAGTTTTACCAATTTTTCAAGTGAATTTTGATGCCTATTTATAGATAAAAGTGAAGGGCCTTTTTGCAATTTTTTTCCAACAATTTGCTAATTGTTCAAGGACTTAAATGCAAACTTTTTGGGCCAAAAATGAAAATTTTTTGCTGATTTTTTTCCAAGTGGCCGAATCCCCCTTTTCTAAATTTTCTAAAAAAAATATTCAAGCTTTTTTGGCTTGATCTTGGCCCTTGATCCATGAACCGTTCAATCCTAGCCATACTGCTTTCTAACCTTACTTTATAAGCTTTGATTTTTCTATTTATGACATCATGAATTAATTCGCATATTAATTCATGAATTAATTTGTGGTCAAATTTTGACTGAAAGTAAAATCGAACGGAACTTTATCAAAATCGTGTAGGCGAGTTCCGGGCACCTCCAGTGTGATCGGTTTATTTTATTTTGCTTTCGTTTGGCCAGAATACACTACCATAAATTTTCATCTTTTAGTACACTTCGATGCATTCTTAAGGGTTTTTGGCTTCGTTTTCGAGCCGTCTCACCCGTTTCTGTTTGGTAAGATTTTCCATCTTTGAACTCACTCACTTTAACACTGCCGGATCATTTTTACAGTATTCACAACAGTAATAAAACACAACTTTTTGATATTTTATTTATTAAAATTGATACTTACATACAATTTTAATCTACTTCGAGAATCTAAAATTTTCGATTATCACATTCACCCCTCCTTATAAAATTTTCATCCTCGAAGATTTAGAACAAGTGGGAGTATAAATTTCTAATTTTGTCTTCTCGTTCCCATGTAGCTTCTTCAAAATTGTGATTTCTCAATAGCACTTTGACTAATGGGATCGTTTTGTTCCTCAAAACTTTCTCTTCTCGTGCTAGAATTTGAACAGGCCTCTCTTCGTACGTTAGATCTTCCTGAATTTGGATCTGTTCATGTTTCAACACATGGGACGGATCCGATATATACTTCCACAACATCAACACATGAAACACATTGTGTACTGCCGACATTTCTGGAAGTAATGCCAATCTATAAGCAACCTTCCCAATCCGTTCGATGATCTCATATGGCCCAATATATCTTGGACTTTATTTTCCTTTCTTTCGAATTGCATTATTCCATTCATCGGTGAGACTCTTAAGAATACGAAATCCCCTTTATTAAGCTCTAGGGGTCTTCGTCTTTTGTCTGCATAGCTCTTTTGTTGGCTCTGTGCTATTTTCATCCATTGCTAAATTTTTGCAACTGCATCCGCTATTTCTTGTACAAAGTCTGTCTTGTGCAGTTGTTTTTCTTGTAAATCATACCAATGAATTGATGATCTACACTTCCTTCCATATCGAGCTTCATAGGGTGCCATATCTATCGAAGCTTGGTAGCTATTATTATGCGAAAACTCTACCAATGGAAGTTTCTTGTTCCAGCTTCCTGGGAAATCTATCGTATATGCACAGAGCATATCTTCTAGTGTTTGAATTGTCCACTTAGATTGCCCATCCTTGTGCGGATGAAATGCTATGCTTAGACACACTTCTGTTCCCATAGCTTCTTACACGCATGTCCAGAAATTTGATGTGAATCGTGCATCACGATCTGACACAATGGATCTAGGAACTCCATGTAACCTGACTATGTGGTTAACATACAAGTTCGCTAACATTTCCAGTGAAAAAGTCATTTTCACTTCTATGAATCTTGTTGTCTTTGTCATTCTGTCGACAATAACCCCAATAGCATCATAACCTTCTTGGGTTTTTGGCAATCCTACCACAAAATCCATCGTAATATGTTCCCATTTCCATTCAGGAATCTCCAACGGTTCTAGTTTTCCACCTAGATGATGATGTTCAGCCTTTACTTTTTGGCACGTCATACATCTACTTACAAATTCTACAATGTTCTTCTTCATCCCTTTCCACCAAAATTTTAGCTTCAAATCCTAGTACATCTTACTGGCTTCGGGATGCACTAAATATGGCGTTTCATGGGCTTTTGCCATAATTCGCTTTCTTAATCCTTCATCGTCAGGAACATAAATTCTTCCCTGATGTAGGATTAACCCACCTTCAGAGATTCCTTCCTAGGGATTTGGTAAATTTGGACCTCGTTTCTGAGCCTCTCTAATGTCCTCATACAATGATGATTCCAATAGTAGTGTAGCCAATCTTCCTGTTATCAGTTCCATCTTCAACGTGTTAATCTCCTGTTACAATGGCCTTGGAAAATTTTCGATCAGCAGTTGCTGCAGAATAGTAGATTTCCTACTTAACGCATCAGCAACGCGATTGACTTTTCTGGGAGGGTAGAGAATTTCACAATCATAATCCTTTACCAGCTCCAGCCATCTCCTTTGCGGCATATTCAGCTCCTTTTGCGTGAAGAAATATTTTAAACTCTGATGGTCAGTATAAATCTGATACTAAGCTCCATACAAATAATGTCACCAAATCTTCAAAGCAAACATTACTGTGGCAAGTTTCAAATCATGCATGGGATAGTTTCTTTCATGGTCCTTTAATTGACGCGAGGCATAGGCAATCAACTTATCACCTTGCATCAGGACAGCTCCTAATCCCATGTTCGAGGCGTCACTATAAATCACGAACATCTCCCCTTCAGTAGGGAGTGTAAGAATTGGCACACTAGTTAATCGTCTTTTCAACTCTTGGAAGCTTCTTTCACACACCTCTGTCCACTTATACTTCCTCTCCTTGCATGTCAAAGCCATGAGAGGTGTAGCAAGTCATGCGAATCCCTCTACAAATCTTCGATAATAGCCGGCTAAACTTAAGAAACTCCGTATTTCAGTCACATTCTCAGGTGTGGGCCATTCATTGATCGCCTCTACTTTTGCTGGGTCCACGGCAATTCCTTCCTTGGAAACCACATGTCCAAGGAAATGCACTCTATCTAGCAAAAATTCATACTTAGAAAATTTAGCATAGAGTTGATGCTTCCTCATTGTCTATAAAACAATCCACAGGTGTTCTTCATGCTCCTCTTGAGTCTTTGAATATATAAGTATGTCATCGATAAACACAATGACAAACTTATCTTTTGAAGACTCGATTCATCAAGTCCATAAATGCAGTTGGCACATTTGTTAACCCAAACAGCATCACAAGGAATTCATAATGACCATAATAGGTCCTAAATGTGATCTTGTGAATGTTGCTCTCCTTGATCCGTAGCTGATGGTATCCTGATCATAGATCGATCTTGAAGAATACTACTACACCTTTGAGTTGGTCAAACAAGTCATCAATTCTAGGTAATGGATACCTATTTTTGACAGTAACCTTGTTTAACTCCCGGTAGTCGATGCACATTTGAAATGATCCATCCTTCTTCTTAACAAATAGAATGGGAGCACCCCATGGGGAATAGCTCGGACGTATAAATCTTTTGTCAAGAGGCTCTTTCAGCTGTTCTTGTAACTCTTTCAACTCGGCTAGTGCCATCCGGTATGGTGCCTTTGAGATAGGTGCAGTTCCAAGCATCAGTTCAATCTCAAAAGAGATTTCTTATTCTGGTGGCAATCCAGGTAATTCCTTTGGGAAGACATCGATAAACTCCTTCATAATAGGAACATCTTCGGGTTGAAGCTTCTGTTCCTCTTTCACATCCACTATATATGCCAAATATCCAGCACAGCTGCTCGACATTAGCCTTCCTGCCCTTGTGGAGTTGATCATTATTGTCCTTCATTTACGTGACGATCTGACATATTCGAATCCATCTTCCTGGTCAGGTTGGAACATTATCTTCCACTTTCGGCAATCGATTGTTGCTTGATACTTCCGTAAGAAATCCATTCCTAGTATTATATCATAATCAACAAGCTCCATCACAATCAATTCTACATACAACTCCCTATTTGCCATAATTATTAGCACATAAGGCAGCCAATAATTGGACATCAACACTTCTCCCGAGGGTAGAGCCATTCTAAAGGTCACACCCATGTTATCTTTAGGATATCCTATCTTGTTCCCGAATTGATATAAAATAAACGAATACGTAGCACCAGAATCAAATAAAACAGATACCAAATGATTTGCGATAGAAAACTGACCTGTCACTACATTGGACGTCCCTGCTTCTGCATCCTCCTCGGTATACACCATCACTTGAGCATCCGTTCGGGGTAATCGCTCTAATCTTTCCTGTCTCTCTGTGGATGAAGGACTTTCAACCTTTGCCTGGATTGTATGTGCTTGGGGACATTGCTGCTGTGTCTAGAATGAACCCTTCACATTTTGCCTATTTTCATGACAATTCCTGGCAAAATGGCCATCCTTTCCACATTCGAAACAGGTGTTTGGGGCAAGTCTGCATCTGCTTGCATGTCTTTCTCCACAGACTATGTAGTCATGAACAATAGGTCCAGCATTGTTGTTCAACCTCTACTACTGGTTCCTATTTCCAGAATTATTCCCGTTTCTCTTACCCTATGACTACTGGCTAGAAGTACTTGTCTACCCGGCCTTAGCGTTCTGATTTGGTTTACTACTTTGTCCGACCTGGGATCTAACTTGTATAGCTTTGGTCAAGACCTTTTCCTTCTTCCTGGCATCCTAAATCTTTTCTTTTTCCTTCTTCTGTCTAACTAGGTAATTTTCAGCCCTCAACACATGGCTAACACAATCAGACACGGTAGTGGGTGGCGTCAACCCATTATCCACCAACGCTAAGCTTTCGGGATGGACGATTCCCAGCATCTTCTAAATTTTCTCCCTCTCAGTGGAGATAGCATATGGACATAGTCGGGACAGTTGGTCGAACTTGGTACATACTTTGATCACTGACATGTCCCCCTGCTTTAATTCTACAAACTCTCTTTGTTGTGGTGGCAGCAATGCGAGATTATAGTACTTTTGATTAAATTCCTCCAGGAAATCTAGCCATGACATTGTGAGCATGTTCCTTATCAACTTGACTGATTCCCACCAAAATCTTGCATCTTTCTTCAGAACAAAGGATGCGCACATAATCTTTTCCTAGTCGTTTAGCTCCATAAATTCCAATATCATATGGAGTGAAGACAACCACTCCTCTATTTCCAAAGGTTTTATGGAACCCTCGAATTTCGGTGGCTTCATTCGTCAGAATCATTCATAAAGTGGTTGTTGATTGACTCTAGATTGGGGTTAGGGTTCTACTATTTCAATATCAGGTTCAATTGGCGGCACTTCTTGTTCAGGTGAGGCCATTTGTGGGTTTTGGTCTTCTTTCTAGCCTTGCCTTTGCTCCATCTTTCTGTTCTTTGTCTCAGCTCAGCATTGGCCTTCATCTGACCTCCAACATGGCTTCTAGTGCATCTACTCTCTCTGACAGGACTGGACGCCCTCTCAGGTTTCTCAGGTTTAGCGGATTCACCATCTTTTCCTATTTCCTATAATCACATGAAAATCAATCATTAGATTTTCCACAAACATATTTTTATAGTATAAGTAAAAATAGTTTTAGTCATCACATAATTTCAACATTTCATCATTTGAACATGTCAAAATATCATTGTCATTTCATTTCATTTCAAAATTTTTATATACACATCAACTCGAAGGCTTTTCTCAAAATGGTCTTTCGATATAGTCATATATACATATATACAGATATATATATTTATAGATCTTATATGGTTTATATCTAGTCTCCTGGTTGAGGTAGATCTGGAGCAATCGAAACTTCCTCTGGATCTTCTTCATCCTCATTCGAGATATCTCTGGCCTCGGACGGTGTCGATCCCCTAGTGGGACTCGTACCCTCTCATCGTCTTGGCATGCCAGCCTTATAATCATTTGCCATAGGCAGTGCCCCATACAGACGATCTAGCATAGTATCCTGCAATAGTTGCTCATGTCTCCTGCACACCATGTGCTCCATCATCATTTCTTCCTCTACTTTGGCTACAGTGACTATAAACTCACATAAAGTAGTAGGGTATAAATGGGTTACCCTCTGTTATAGATCTATAGTGAGCCCCTTCCAGAAAATTTCACAAAAATCCTCCTCAATGAGGTTAGACATAGGGCATCTCCTCACTACGTTCTCCTCAAACCATACTGCATAAGTGAAAATCGTATCACTCAGTAGCATCTGAAGTCTCTCAGCTTGGAGAACAAACTCTCTTACATCTGTTTATCTAGGCATCGTTGGTGGCAGAGTCACTACCCTGCTCTCCGGAGGGTCTGGAACTGGTGACGCTGGACTCTTCAGTGGAAACTGTAGTATCATAAGGTGTCAGAACTCAGCCCAGTCTAGTCCCAACAACATCCCTGGTCACAGTACTCGCAGTACATCTGTGCATCCTCACGTAATGTGCCCACTGCCATCAACACCTAGCAATCCTCATCTATATCACACTGACGCATAATCACCTCTATGTCATGTAGCCAATCATGAGTAGAGATCCCCTTTTGACCTCCCTCAAAACTGGGTGGATGACTACCTCTGAATGCATGTACCACTTGTACTGATACTCGGGATCCTACATGGGCTCGTCCTCCCACCACTAGAATATCTACAGCTACTGGTGGATTTACAACCAGTCGAGGAGGTGGTGCTTGTACCGGTGCCGGTGTTACAGTCCTTGGCACTGGCAGCTCAGGTATCGACGGTCGAGGCACTACTCGATGAATCATCGATGGTCTGATCACAGGCCTAGTCCATACCCAGATCGGTCCTCTTGGTTGGTATGGATGGGGTCGCATATACGGCGGCCTAGTCATCGTATGTCCTACAAAAAGATATAACCTACTATAAACGAAAAGTTAACTAATTTAAACAAAGCTAACTTACTTAGATTGACGAGCAGATTGCGTTTGTGCCAATAGAGATATGGTCAACCACTCTGATACCAACCTGTGGCGCCCCTGAATCCAACCACCCGAAACTGTCAAGATTTGACTCCATTGTCAACCAAGCCAACCCATGCACCAAGGATCGCCATTTAAAAACTCTTTTTCTTTCAACTCTTATTTTTTAGGGTCCAAAATTTCACCCATAATTTTTTTTTCTTTTTAATACATACTTTCCTCAACTGAAAGCTAAGTATGAAAGCCATATGAAATATAAAACTAACTTTTAGTTGTCTTTTTGAATACAACATAATGTACAAATATACAATACATACATATATATATAGTTTTTCAAAATACATTCTCTTCAATTCATTATTTTATCACTCAGTGTAAGACTGGTAGCAGGACCAAAATCCACAGTAGATTCCCTATTACATTGACATGTGTGCATCCTACTGCTATCCATATAGTCTGCTGGACATGTTTCTTACCTATAACATGAACAAACTGATGAGCTAACAATCTCAGTAAGTTCGAACATACTTAGTAAGAATCATATAGATTAAAAAACATCAAAACACAATTTCCTATGAATAGTAGTATTCACCATGAATAGTAATTTTGACCTTTAACTGATGAATAGTAACTGTTACCCTAATCAATTACTATTCACATTAACCTAATCGATTACTATTCACATTACCCTAACCGAGTTCACTACACTTAGTGTTAGTGACGGTTATGCTCAATTATGGCTTTCGTCACATTATTAACTATTCTCTTTATTTGTATTTTGGTGTTGAACTCATTGTGGCAGTATTGATAATTTATTTTGTGTGCTGACTGGGAGGTTTTAGGGAGCAACCCTAGAGCTTCTTCCTCTCCAGCCCTCATCGCTCGTGGTGATTATTATATCCCCGAAGGACCTGTAAAACCTCCACCACAATGTTGGTGGGGCGATACGCCTTAAATGGTTTTATTGCCATCTTTCAATTATAATTCTGACCAAGTGACATTAATCGTTACCTCAAGGTCATTAACCTCCATTGCCCATAGGCCTTAGATATTCTCTTTCTCTTATTATGTGGGATGTGTTATACTAACTAATCCCCCAATGTCCATAGGACTTAATACCTAATGTACAACTAGAACATAACAAAATAATACAATATTTCATGTTGCAGACATGAAAATGCTTGAACTTACTAGCACTGCGATAATGTCCACTTCCGGAACACCTCCGCAGTTTTATCTCTAGTTTGGGTCCCTACAGACATAGTATTGTCTGTTAATACCCATCATTAATTATTACTTTGGATATATATTCATTTTACTTAATAATTCAACATATCTCAACTTTATTTGTGGTACACGGCCTGCAACACACCCGTGTCCCAGCCCATGTATTTCTCGGCTTCACTCTACACCGCTGTGTTTCAAAGTACATGCCCGTGTACTATTTAAACTCTAGATTTTTTACTCTAAAATCTTTATTTTGGGTTCTAGAATTTTAGTTAAGGCATTCTAGATCCTTTACGATCTTTTCTAAGCCTTTCAAAAATTTTTAGTCAAAATGGCCAATTTGCCCTTAACGGGTCTCGGGACCGTACTTTTCCATTCTATAATTTTTTTCAAGAATTTTCTAAGTTCAAATACCATAAAATAATATTCCCTATGCTTCTGTATCATTCTAGAGTTTTATTTGCTATAAAATCACAATTATTCATTTCCCAACCCTCAGTTACTATTCATCTGATACCTAGGGTCATTTCTTGTTTTTCTAGTGTTTCGGAGCCTCATATGGGTATTTCACAATTTTTCTCCCTCGTTTCCTAAAATACCGCTAACATGCATTTTTCTCCGTTTTAGGCATTTTAGTCTTTAAGAGTCGGTTTACTATTTCTCTTGGGTTGGTTTTCCATTTTCAATCCTAACCCACGGAGGGCTCTCAGTTTCCTTTCCGAGTTTAATATTTTTACCCCTCTTTTCCCAAAATGCCCTTATGCCGTTTTAGAAATTTCGACAGCATTTCCACTTATATTTTTAGGTTTCCCCGGCATTAGGTATGCCTCAGAACCTTTGTACCTGCCACGTACTATACCAGAGGCCTATTTTATACAAAGTTACCAAACTTGTATAAAAACTTTCCACATTAACCAACATTCAAAACTTAACACAAATCATCAGTTTTTTTTTCCATTTCTAACCTTGGTTTCTCATGATTAACAACACCAAATATTTTACATCACAACATTCAAATATCACATATCACTCTTAGGTTTTCCAATGCACATGTCAACATTAAAAACCTAACAAAATTTCATTCCAACCCTAGCATTAAGCCATGGATTTTTATGCTAAAACACCATAGAAAATTTTTTTTCCTTTCCTAGGGTTTTACCAACATTACTCATCATTATTCAACACTAAAAATTTTCCATTTTCTAGTTTTATTAGCCAAGGTTTATAGCATGAAATGTGCACTAAAATTGCTAGTTTCATTATTCCAATTCATGCTTTAATAAACATAGTATCAAACTCACATGACCATTAAAGCAAATCACCAAATTTTCATCATTTTCTCCATACTTAATAGCCACAGATTTCATGGAAATCAAGCATCAAATTTTGCTTGTTTCTTAATCCTAATTCATGCTTTAAACTCTAGAACCCAAACCAATCATAAACATAAACAAAACATCAATTTTTTTCAATGTTTTCCATACCACATGAGCCACGGATTTTCTAAGGAAAATTCAAAGAAAATTGCTTCAAATTGGTGGCTTACCTTCTCAATTGATCTCTTGATGCCTAAGCTTGGATTGGAAGCTAATTTTAGTGTAAAATTTTGATAATTTTTGGCATAACAAGGGAGGGAGATACACAGATTTTGGGCAGAAAAATTTGGCAAGAGTTTGGCTAAGTTTTACCAATTTTTCAAGGGAATTTTCATGCCTATTTGTAGGCAAACGTGAAGGGCCTTTTTGTATTTTTTTTTCCAACAATGAAATTTTTTTGCTCATTTTTTTCCAAGTGGCCGAATCCACCTTTCCAAATTTTCTAAAAAAAATTTCAAGCCTTTTTGGCTTAATCTTGGCCCTTGATCCATAAACCATTCAATCGTAGCCATACACCTTTCTAACCTTACTTTATAAGCTTTGATTTTTCTATTTATGACATCATATTTTGATGTCATTCATGACATCATAAATTAATTCACATATTAATTCATGAATTAATTTGTAGTCAAATTTTGATCGAAAGTCAAACTGAACGGAACATTACCTAAATCACGTAGACGGGTTTCAAGCGCCTCCAGTGCGATCGATTTGTTTTATTTTGCTTCCGTTTGGCCAGAATATACTACCATAAATTTTCGTCTTTTAGTGCACTTCGGTGCACTCTTCAGGGTTTTTGGCTTCGTTTTCGGGCCGTCTCACCCATTTCTATTTAGTAAGATTTTCCATCTCTGAACTTACTCACTTTAACACTACTGGAATATTTTTATAGTATTCACAACAGTAGTAAAACACAACTCTTTCATATTTTATTCATTAAAATTGATACTTACATGCAATTTTAATCTATTATGAGAATCTAAAATTCCCAGTTATCACACAACTCGTGGCAATGCGAGAAATAATAGAGAATCAACAACGTGACCTAGACCAGCTTAGGGAGCAACTGTCAACAGAACCAGGCACCACAGACAGTAGGGGTGCCAGCTTAGGAGGCTCCACTAGCCTTAGAGACATCAAGGGAGCGAGCAACCTCCCCAGTCTAGGGAGTTTTGCGAGGGCAGGAATTTCCTACACCACTATCAGCTCCTCCAACAACGGCTACTCTCGTAACAGCAAATGTTCTTCCGCCAACCTATAGGGAAGGCAAACTATATGAGAGGTTCCAGCGCATGAAGGTGCCAAAATTTGAGGAAACCATAAATCCCATAGAGGCTGATGATTGGTTAACAGATATCCAAGTAATCTTAGATTTTATGGGACTGATAGAAAGAAGGAAGGTGATATGTGCATCCTTTGCTCTAAGAAAGGAGGCATGTCAATGGTGGAAAATAGTAGCGATCTAGAGGAATGTCAGTGTGATGAACTGGATGGAATTCATTAATGAGTTCAAGGAGATGTATTTCAATGACAAGGCACTAGCGGTGCAACAAGATGAATTCAACAACCTGCGCCAATGTAGCATGACTGTCATGGAAGCAGTCAGGAATTTTGAGCATCTAGCTCCACTTTGTCCAGATTTGGTACCTATGGAAAAAGAAAGAGTCAGAAAGATGCTAAAGATGTTCAGAACAGACATAATATTTCAAGTCTGCAACGGAAGCCATGGACCAGCAATAATGGTAGAATGTGTCAGTAGGGCTATCCGAGCCGAGTATTAGTTGGCTCAGGATAAGGAGCGTAAGGCTCAAATTTTTAAGGCACGAAAGGAGGAGAAAATGTAAGCTAAGCAGGCTTAGGGGAAGCAAAACCCCGAGTCATAACACAAAGGGTAGAATATGGGGACCGGCCATAACAACAGGCAATCCCACAACAACAACAAAAGGAAAGGGAATCAGGACAACCAAGGTTCACAGAAGAATTTCCCCTGGAAGAAGAACAACAGGGGAGGAAATGGCAATCAATATCCGGTGTGCCTGAAATGTAGAAGAAACCACCCGGGAGAGTGCAAATAGGGGGCAAGTGGTTATTTTATTTGTGGCAAGGAAGGCCACTACACCAAAAGCTGTTACTCCAACCCACAGAATCAACCCTACACTGTGAATAATCAACTTCATGCCACCCAGACTAGGATCGAAGGCCCTTGGATCAGACAAGGCAGACTGGAGGCTCTGGACAACCAAGGGAGAATATATGCCTACACAAGGAATGATGTTGAGGCTGGAACTTCAGTAGTGGTGACAGGTTAGCTTTTTATCACCAACTTAGATGCATTAGTTTTATTTGATTCTGGAGCCACCCATTCATTTGCATCATCAGATTTCACTAGAAAGCTCGATAGGAGCTTAGATAGGATGGAACAGACCTTCAGAATTGCACTTCCTTCGGGGGAGGTTTTGTTGTCTAATTACTGGATACCTCATATGCCAATAATTATCTACGGTTAAGAATTGAGTGCTAATCTAATCGTCATCAACATGTATGACTACGATGTAATCTTGGGGATGGACTTCCTCATAAAGTACAACACCGTCATAGACTGTCGAAGGCAGAAAGTCGCTTTTGGACCAATTGGGTGCGAAAAGTTCGTCTACAAGGGTTTATCACTAAAGCAACCAAAGACAATGATCTTAGCGATGAAGGCTCATAAGCTGATATCCAATGGATGCATGGGCTTCCTAGCACATGTAGTAGACAAGACTTAAGAAGCAGAGATAGGGCCTGAGAGTGTACCAATAGTTAGTGAATTCATGGGAATATTTCCAGAAGAGCTTCCAGGACTTCTACCAGAGTGTGAGATCTGGTTTGAGGTTGAACTTCTGCCAGGATCAGAGCTAAAGGAGCCCTATATTAAATTGCCCCTACAGAGCTAAAGGAGCTCCAAGCCCAACTCAAAGACTTAGTAGACAAGGGATTAATTTGACAGAGCTATTCACCCTGAGGAGTACCCGTACTATTCATGAAGAATAAAGATAGAACACTGAGAATGTGCATCGATTACAAAGAGTTAAATAGGGTTATGATTAAGAGCAAGTATCTGTTGCCATGAATTAACGATCTATTTGATCAACTCTGAGATGCTACAGTGTTCTCGAAGATCAATCTATATTCAGGGTACCATCAACTACGAATCAGGGATGAGGATGTACCCAAAACAACCTTTTAAATGTGGTACAGACACTATGAGTTTCTTATTATGTCGTTCAGACTGACAAACATTCTAGTAGCCTTCATAAACCTGATGAACTGTGTGTTCAAGGACTATTTGAATAAGTTTGTCATTGTGTTCATCGATGACATACTTATATACTCCAAGATGAAGGAGGAGCATGAAGAGCACCTAAGGATCGTCTTGCGCGTGCTACAGGATCATCAGATGTACACCAAGTTCTCCAAGTACGAGTTTTGGCTGGAAAAGGTCCATTTCCTAGGCCACGTAGTCTCCAAGGAAGGAGTATCAGTTGACCTAGCAAAAATTGACACTGTTAGTACGTGGCCAGTTCCGAGAAACGTGACAGAAATACATAGTTTCCTAGGTTTAACAGGATATTACTGACGCATTGTTGAAGGCTTTTTGAAGTTAGCCACCCCACTTACAACACTCATTAGAAAGGGAAAGAGGTTTAAGTGGACTGACAAATGTGAGGAGAGCTTTTAAGAGCTGAAACAATTCACAAGTGCTCCAGTATTGACCATTCTAGATGCTAGTCAAGGAAGCTTTGTAATATATAGCGATGCATCAAAGACCAGATTAGGAGCTGTGTTGATGCAGAATGGCAGAGTAGTTGCATACGCCTCACGATAACTTAAGGACCATGAGAAAAACTACCCTGCGCATGATCTAGAGCTAGCAGTAGTAGTTTTTGCGCTGAAATTATGGAGGCATTACGTCTATAGAGTCAAGTATGAGATCTACACTGACCACCAGAGCCTCAAATATATTTTTACACAGAAAGAGCTCAACATGAGGCAGCGAAGATGGCTAGAGTTGGTAAAGGATTATGACTGCTAGATCCTATACCATTTGGGTAAAGCCAACAAGATGGCTGATGCGTTGAGCTGAAAGCATTCCACTTCACTTATGACTATCAGTGCCTTGCCAAAAGCTCTACAGAGAGATCTGTGTAGTAGTGAGATCGAGATTCTGACATGTAAATTGTCTGACATGACCCTCCAATTGATACTCCTAGATGAGATCAAGGCCAGTCAAGAATTCAATTCATCCCTGGTCAAGTCCATAAAGGAAGCCATGAAGGACAAAGGTTTAGAGTTTAGAGTCTCTAAGGCCGGCATACTCTACTACAGGGATAGGGTATGTGTTTCGAAGGATGAAGAGCTCAATAAACAAATCTTTTCAGAAGCTCACAAGATGCCATACTCTGTACATCCAGGAGTGAATAAGATTTATAAGGACCTAAAAGGAAGTTTTTGGTGGCCAAGAATGAAGAACGACATTGCCGAGTTTGTAGCCAGATGCCTTGCGTGTCAGAAGGTTAAGGTGGAACACCAACGCCCGACAGGAGAATTACAGAGGATTAAGCTGCCCGAGTGGAAATGGGACCATATCACGATGGACTTGGACTGCCATGGACATCCAACGGCAATGATGTAATCAGGGTAATCATGGACAGATTGACGAAATCAGCCAGATTTCTAGTGATAAAAGCTAGGTACTCAGTGGAATGACTAGCAGAAATCTATGCGGCTCAGATTGTAAGACTGCACGGAATGCCAAATTGATCATCTCAGATCGTGATAGAGCTTCACCTCTAGATTTTGGCAAAGTGTTCAGGCTGCATTAGGGTCCAAGTTAAAGTTCAATGCAACATTCTATCCTCAGACAGATGGTCAGTCTAAGAGGACCATACAGATGTTAGAGGACATGTTGAGAGCTTGCGTCCTGGACTTTAAGAGAAACTACGATCAAAAGCTACCCCTGATCGAGTTCTCATAAAACAATAGCTACCACTCCTCGATCGGGATGGCACCTTACGAGGCACTTTATGGAAGAAAATGCAGATCCTCGATTCATTGGCACGAGACTGGAGAGAAACAACTAGTTAGCATAGACTTCATCAAGAATACAACAGCAGACGTGAAGCTGATATGAGAGAGGTTAGATACAGCGCACAGTCGCCAGAAGAGTTTTACAGATAAGTACCGTAGACCCCTTGAGTTTCAAGAAGGAAACTCAGTCTTTCTCAAGGTGGCACCCATGATAGGGGTGATGCACTTTGGAAAGAAGGGAAAGCTCAGTCCTAGGTATATAGGACCCTTTGAGATAATCAAGAAAGTTGGGAAGGTGGCTTATAGACTAGTGCTTCCTCCTGAATTAGCTTTGGTACACAATGTATTTCACGTCTCGATGCTGAAGAAGTATGTGCCAGACAGCTCCCATGATCTGGGTCAAGAACCCGTAGAAGTACATGCTGATCTGACTTACGAGGAGAAACCTGTACAGATCCTAGCCAGAGAAGAAAAGGTGCTGAGGAATAAAGTCATACCTCTCGTGAAAGTTTTGTGGCAGAATCATAATGTCAAAGAAGCCACCTGGGAACAGGAAGAAGGCACAGGAAGAGACTTCCCAGAATTGTTCTAATTTTTTAGGATGAAAATTTTGTAAGGTGGGTAGGTTGTAATGACTACCATGTTCATGGAATCTAATTACTCTGTAATAAATAATTAAGTTGATGAATACAGTATAATTTTCTAGTTTGAATGAATTAAACGGGTAAAGAAACATTTAATTACTAATCATGCAGTGAAAGGGGCAACCTAGAGCGAGATCGGTTCACCTTAATAATTGTGAGTGTATGTGTGAGACACACAGTACCAAGAAACCGGTCCAAACAACCATTTCTTGACACAAAACTGATGAGCAAGTTAACAGTGCACTAAGACTGGTTATCTGAGCACAACAGCAAAATTTTGAATGATAAATATACAGTATCAAGAAAATGGTTGAGACGATGTTTTCTTAACACTGAACTGATATATTTATAATCAGCATGCTCAATTTAGTCAATTGGGCACAAAATGTGAAGTCAGGTATGAGATATACGCAGTATCAAGAAAGGGGTTAAGATGACATTTCCTTAACCCAAAACTAATATATTTAGAGTCAGAACGCTCAAACGAGTTAGTTGAGCACAAAAAGTGATTTCCAAGTAGGAGTCACACAAATCTACAAACAGGTCCAGACAACCTCAGATGGGCATAAAACAGATAAATTTGGAATTAGCACGTCCAAATTAGTCAAGCTAGCCTGTGTCTGAAATTTCACACGAAAAAGTTGTACTATGATGCACAGTGTCAGCGTAGTTTGAGACACAACCACAGTGTCGTAAATAAATAGTAACTGACTCAGAGTGGGCTCATAGGTACTACAACCTATTCAGGAATGAATAGAATAAGAATCAGATCAAGAGAATCCATTTTCGATGAAGGTTTATAACACAGTCGAAAAAGGACCGAACACCGTCATAAGAAATTAGACTGCTACGAGAAGCTTTTGCAGATGGATTTTCCACCTCAGAAACTATGTAAGAGGGCAGCCAAACACAGCCCTAGGAGACAATGTGGAAAAGTTTCCCTTAAAATAGGGAAACATGCCTTGTTGCTTTTGGATTAAAAAATGTAAAATGTGGGGACAAGTTACTAATGACTTTAGCACTTCATTAAATGCAATTTTGGCTTCTTTTCACCGTGTTCCCATCGTTTTGGAGGGGAGGCTGCAGCACAAAATTTGTCCCCCAATTTAAGTTAAATTTGGCTTAATTAAAGATGCTTAGGATTAGTTAATCATGCTTAGGGATTGCCCATATATAGGTGTGCTTGGCCATTAGGGCTACTTTCTTTCTTTCTTTCCCAAAGCCATACAAAAAGCTCCATTTTTCTCTCTTCTTTTAGTAACCCAGCTGTCCCCTCCCTTAGCCAAAAACTTACTAAAAAAATCAGCCACATACTAGCTTGGGAGGAGCCATATCTTCAAGTCACTTCAAGACCACTTTGAGGTAAATTGGTAGGACACTTTCCTTATGGTTTTAGTTAGTTATTTGGCTTAGTTAACCAAGGAGATTTTTATGTTTCTTTTTAACCCTAGCCGACTTGATTTCCACCCTTGATTTACATGAAAGTTTGGTCATCACTTGGTTCAGGTGTGCTAGGTTCAAAGCACACTAAGGTAAAAATCTGAAAAACCCCTCCTTTTTGTGCTTTAGTTTCTTTTTAAGCTTTGAGATCCAAGAGATTTATTGTGTATTTCAAGCAATGGGTTGTAATAAGTTTATTTTGAGCCCTTAGCATTTTGTATTTATGTTTTTGTGCTTGTGTGGTTATGATTTAAGTTTTTGTGGATGGTTGATTGTATGGATGTTTTAGGGTTTGACTGGAAACCAAACTTGTCCAATATTTTAGCCACGGATTTGTGGATTTTTGAGCATGTCCTGTACAGATTTTGAGATTTTGTAAAACATGAAATTTTTAGAAAATTTCATTATGGTCATTTTTGCAGCCTTTGGCCAAAAATGATAACAAGATAGGTTTTCGGAGCATTTTATAATCGAAGTTCAAAATTAGGACTAAAACCTAGGAATCGAGAATAGTCTCGGGTTTTTATAAAAATGAGCAACTTAAATTCTGAATCGGATCTCGGACTCAACATAAAAGTTGTAGATCACATCCAAAACTAAAAGATGGCTTGCATGATTTTTAAAAATTCGGCTGTTTATGGCCCCAAATAAAGTAGTTGTTAAATAATCAAAAAACTGGCAAATTTTCTAAAATAGGCACACTTTTAGCCATGGGTTTGCTAGGTTTAGGACCCGTTAGAGTTTGAATTGAGCTCCAAGGTAAACACAAAAGTTGTCCATTTCATTAAGAACTAAAAGTATCATGTTTGCCAAGTTACCAAATTCAATCATTTAAAATGAGTTACAAAGAATTTTTCGAAAAAGGGTTCAAAAACCCCCTTATCAAACGAACACCAAAATGTGTTCTTTTTAAACAAGAAAATGGTTTTAAAAAAAAACACCCTCACCTTCCATTGGGGTACAATGGAGATTGTGTTCAAATCCTAAGAAAAGGGATTTCACAAAAACAAATGACATTTTTTAGAAATAAGTTTTGAATCGATAAAAGTAACCCGATAAGCTAACAGTCAATACGTGAGGTAATCGGTTAGTTGACTAGTCGGTTAACCAATCAAACCCGAGATAGGACGAGGTAAGGCGACGTTAATTAATTTATTAGTAAATAAATTAATTAACCATGATTATAAATTAGAAAATCAAACTCTCAAGAGAAGAACAGTAGTACCGATAAGGATCGGTACCACATAATGATAGAATTTTTAGTAGTCACTAACGACCATAGTGACCTAAGTGTGAGTTTTAACAGAAATGCATTATGATTACAGGTAGAGACCTGTAAATGGATGAGGTGATGTACAAATTTGCCTGCAAATCAGGTAAGTATAACTCCGCCTGTAGTATGAATAAAATGAGTTTAAAACTATTGTTTTACTCTGTGATATGTATGCTAATCATGAATGATTGTTGCATAACATGATATAAGATGTTTCATAATCATGTAGATTATTAAATAGCAGGAGTTAGATGCCTTTATATCCCTATCGTGCATGATTAGTGGATAGCCTAGTAGAGCTTATGGCATGATGATAGTAACTCATGATCTTAACAATTGGGTAATTTAAGCGTGTCGTACCGGTCTCTCAAGCTAGAAGAGGTTTTTCAATTTAAGTATGATGAGCCCAAGCCGAGGCTCATAATATATAACGGGCCAAGGTCCATAAAGAAAGTATGATCACGGTGAATCCGATGATCCATGCACATTCGATACTGACACACGGGTCCTCAGATAAGTAAGGAAAGAGAATGCATAATGAAGCATAATTGAGCATAATCAGTTCATGCATAGTTCACGATATGCTTTAAGTTATAGTGATGATATGCTTCTGAGTTATGTGATATGTTATACTTTCACTTATATGACACATGATATGTATTCATGATGTGCTTTGAAGTTACGATACATTTATCAGTATGATATGCGTTTAAGTTATGGCATTTGTTTTTAAATGATAGTTTTGCGGATTTAGTATTATACTTGCTAAGTATAAAGCTCACAGTATGTGTTCATGCTATAGGTAAGCGACGTATGGCCTAGACTCTGATGGACGGTGATGATGGCAGAGGTGGATGTGAGGGTAAGGTTGTGGATACCAACACCAATGTTAATTTCTAATCAGTATTAAGCAGTCATTATTTTAAGGACCGAACTTATATTAAGTAGTAACCAGTTCAGTATTTCTTGAGTATGTATATATGTTTAAACTACAGTTGTGTTAAGATTCATATGTGTTGTAAAGTATATTTAAATATGTATGCCTATAGTAAAGCATACGTATTCAAAGCCAATAAAAAAAATCCCTAAAATTATGGAATTAAGATAAATAGTTTTAAACAAGTTAAGTATATTCAAGTTTAAGTTAAGCAAGTTTTAAGTGACGGTCCAGGTCGCCAGGGCTCCGGGTTGCCACAGCAGCTCAGGGGTCGAGGGTCTATGTACCAGTCGTTGAGACATAGACGGCCTAAGGGTGGACCTCATCCAAATCCTCAGCGGTCCTTTTAGTCGGTATGGCTGAAGTCTCATATATGGTGGTCTTTTCATCGTATATCTTACAAAATGTCTACCTTCGTGTGAACTAACAGTACCTATCTTAAAGAAAGCTAACTTACTTGGATTGACAAGCAGGCTGCGTATTATGCTAAGAGGGATATGGTCGAGCTGCTCTGATACCACCTGTGGTGTCCTCATCTTTTGGTTAAACAAAACTATTACAATCAAACTCCGTAGCCGACTGAAATAGTTTGTAAACCTTAATAGGTCACCAAAAACTCACTTTTACTTTTAACTCTCTCATCATTTTGGGGCATTTTTTTTTAAACTTCATTCTCAAAATATTTTTCTTGCTAAACTATATAGTAAATAAAACTTTACTACGATAGTTGTTTTGGAAGTACAAAACATAATTTATAGAAATACATAATTACAACTTTACATATAAAATACATCAATTCTTTCTTTTTTAAATCTTCACTTTAAAAGCTCAACGGAAGACTGGTAGCAAGACCATATCCATAGTAGATTCCCTATCCCCATTTTGGCACACACTGCTCCTGTTGTCATTCATAGGGCTCCTACTAAGCTACAGGTTTCTTACCTGCAACATGAACATACTGGTGAGCTATAGGCTCAGTAAATTCAAACATAAATACTAGAAATCATATAGATTCTAAATCATGAATATTAACTTTTACAATGAATAGTACTCTTGAATAGTAACTTTGACTTTGATCGTGAATACTAACATTGATTTTGACCAGATACTATTCACATCGACTTTGACCGATAACACTATACATAAAGTTAGTACATGTTTTGCTCGGTTATGCTCTCTTATGGCTTTCCTTTTAGTCTTAGGCCTTTATCTTTCATTATATTCTGGTTTTGGGTCCCATATTGGCCATATCGATTTACGCGTATAACTGGAAGGGACTCTGGGGAGCTACCCACTGACCAATCCTCCACAGTCTGACATAAGCCCGAAGCTATATCCCCATTGGAAAATAAACCCCCACCGTACTGGAGGCTGGTACGTCAAAATTGGTTTAATTACCATCTTTTCTTATAGTTCCAACATGGTGGCATTCCTATCGCCCCATGGTTAGGAACACTATAGTGTCCGTAGCACATTCATGTTCTTTCATTTATGGTGTGTATTAAATTAATCACACTCTAGTACCCATAGCATAGACTTCCATATTGTACATATAATACACAACTTAGACTTATTAAGTCAATTATGCGTGTTAGATCAATCACACTCTAGTACCCGTAGCACAGTCTCACATAATGTATGTATAGTACAATAACATAACAAGTAGGTTCATGTTATAGACAAAAAAATGTCTGAACTTACCACAATTGTGCTAATGTCCACTTCCTGCAGCTTGTCGATGTTCCCTCGTCACTCTTTGGTCTGACTCCTATAACAGAAATAATCCACGATTATTTTCCATATTTATTTCATGCTCAAAATGTAACAAAATGTAAAAACTCTAAGTTCGAATCTCTAATGAATAGACCTTAGGATTTAACCCCTCATTTTTCACTTTTTCGCCAACTTTTGGCAAAATTACCATTTTGCCTCTAGTAGAATTTTCTCACTTGGATGTTTTTAGGGATTTTCTAAACCCAAAGATCATAAAATAATGTTTCTTAGGCTTTGATATATTTTTATAGTAGTCATTGCTGTAGCATACGTGACTATTTGTCACTCGACCCTCGGGTGGTACTATTCTGACCCCTAGGCTCATTTCTCCTTTTTCTCACGTTTTGGAGCCTCAAATGGGTATTTCACTACTCCTGAAACATTTATCATTCTTTTTCCAAGCCTAGGTCACTGAGGGGGCTCGGTTTCCATTTCCAAGTACAATTTTGTCTTTTGTTTCTCGAAATGCCCTTATTATCATTTTAAAATTTTCGGCAGCATTTCGGCTTAAATTTTAAGTTTCCTGGCATTTAGGTCTGCCTCAGAACCTCCATACCTGCCATGTACTAAACCAAAGGTCTATTTTATGCAAAAGTACCAAAATTTTACATAAATTTTTTTCACATAACCAATATACAAACCAATACACAATTTCATTGTTTTTTCCTCATTATTGGCCACGGTTGCTGTTAGCATTTCAATACTAAGAATTTTCTTCCATAATTATCATTTTCTCCCCCTTCAAAATCAAGGTTTTTTTGCACAATTTCACACCAAAAACCTAACAAACTTTCATTCCAAACCTACACTCTATCCACAGGTTTTGTCATCAATAACCCTAGACAAATAAATTCTTGTTTTTTGGGTTTTTATCAAGCATTTTCAAACAATTTTCCTCACCAAATTTTCCAAAATTTTCTTTCTCATGGTCATGGATTTTGCATGAAACCATGTATAGAAAATGCTTGTTTCAAGCTTCCAAAATACACTTCAATCGCAACACCAAACAACCAAACCAATACAACAAAGTTTGCACCCAAAATTTCCACAATCTTTCTCCCCCATACAAGCACGGATTTTTTCAAGAAAAATACAAGGAAAATGAAGCAAATGGAGTGTTACCCTGTTCCAATGCTTGATCCTTGCTCAAGGGAGGTTTTTTTGGCTAAGTTTGGTGAAGAAACTTGAAACTTTTTCTTTGGTTTGGAGGTGAGGAACACTGCGGCTCCTTTGGGGCTGGAAAATAGAAAAAAAAAATTTTTTTTTCTGTTTTTAAGAGCTCAAAACAAGTTTTAATGGCAGTCCACAAAGAGAATGACCAACTAGCAAAGTTTGTAAGCAATTTGGCAACACTTTAGGGATATTTTTGCAAGTTTTTGGCGGACTTATTTGCAATATTCTTTGCTGATTTTTCCACCTACCCGCAGCCACCTAAGTAGCCTATGATTATCCCAAAATTTTGCTAAAATTTTACCTTGCCATTTTGGCTTAATCTTGGCCATTCATCAAGATTACTTTAAATTTCCACCATTGATCCTACCAACCTCTTTTTCTTTCTAAAATATCTGATTTTTACATCATATGGATGACATAAGGTATAAAATCATCCAATTAATCCCTCATATTATTTCGTAGTCAAAGTTTAACCAAAAGTCAAACCGAACAGAAATTAACCGAAATCATGTAGGCAGGTTTCTAGCACCTCCTGTGTGATCAGTTTGCCTTATTTTACTGTTGTTTGTCCAAAAATCATTTCTGAAGTTTTTCATCTTTTAGTACATATCATGCACCCTTTAGGGTTTTCAGTTCCAATTTGGGACCGTTCTCTTCGTTTTGATTTGATGAAATTTTCCTTTACTGAAATCCTGATTTTTATCATTGTTAGAAAATTTTATCATATTCTAAAGAATATTAAATCATTCATTTCACTATTTTGAACATTAAAATTGTCATATACATACAATTTACATATCTTTGGAGAACAATAATATTTCTCGGTTATCACATCCTCACACTCAACTATCTTGGAATTAGATAATAACAGAGAAGGATAGTTGGTTAAAGCCCTTCCTGGTGTTGTGAACTGGTGTTTTTCAAGTTGACTTTGACATCCCAGGTGTTTTCTCCGAAAGGTAAATCCAATTGTTGATAATTTATTGCATATGGCAACATGAGTTTTTTCAATCTTAAAATTTTTTTTAAAATTTGGCTATGCATATTTTTTTTTTCCCAACAAATGGTACTAGAGCCAACTCGTGAATATATTATATATGTAAAATATACAATCGATTATGTCTCAAATATGTATGAATTTAATATTTAGAGAGTGATATTCTAGGGATCTTATATGTTGTTGTCATGGATTATGTGATATATTGTATGTGATTATTTTAATTTTGTGATGATTATAAACATGCCCAATTTTACTAATTATGGTTCCTTAAAATTTTAGAAAATTGTGGTCATGAATTTTATATAACCATAGGAGCGGTCTATCATCACCTTAATTTTCCCATGGATTTTTTTATTGTCTCTTTGAATATTTAGAACTTTTGTACACCAGAAACAATATAGGAAATTTTATATAATTATTCATGGAGAGGACCAAGATTAAAGACTTTGAATTTATTTTTCTCATAATTAGAGTTTAATTTTTGATGATTTAAAAAAATTATTTTTGTACAGAAAAATTCCAATTTTTGATTAGGACATCCTAAGAGGTACAATTGGAATTTGACACGAAAACTAAAAAAAGGAGCCATGGATGCCGGGTCGTAGGAAAAAATGTAAAAGTGTCTACCAAAATTTTCAAAATTTATTCAAAGACCGTTAAATGACTTGTGTTGTCATATACAATAAATTACCAGCAATCATATACCTTAGGAGGAAAACACCAAGAACATCGGAGGAAGTAACCGAGGGGCTTCAATCAACTAGCTTTCTCCACTAGTCTCTAATTCTTGGATAGTGGAGTGTGTGAGCACTCAAATCCTTAGTCGGTATTCTTACGCAGCTTGTCTCCTTCCAATTACCCATATCTCTAAAAATTTATTATTGCTAGTGAGATGTGCAATAATAAATTCGCTCAGCTGATAGTTTATGGTCTAAAGAACATAGGAGTGTAAAAACCCTATTAATAAAATTTGCATTAGGTGACTTTTGAATTTTGAATTTTGAATTTTGAATCTTTCAATAAACTCTCCATTGATGAATATTGTTCCACTGGTTGAGTTCTTCCTTAGGGTGGAAATCCTAGAGGATGTTGCGGCCGACCTGGATTATATGTGTTAGAATATGGATTATGATTCCTGTTGAAATTCCCAACATAACATGCTGATGCTGGGTTGGATGGGCATTGATCAAAAAGGTGCTCTTCACCACAATAAGTACAAGAGGCTGCTGTTGGTTGTTGAGGCTTCATCCCTGAATTCACGTTCATTGACTTCAAAACACTAGTAAGGGAAGATACCTGAGCTATTAAAGCAGTCATTGCATCCAATTCATGAACCCCTGCTACTCTTCTTGTGGAAGCTGCTCTCTCAGTTGGCCATTGATAATTGTTGTTGGCCATCCTCTCCAATATTTCATAAGCTTCATTGTAAGATTTGGCCAAAATAGCTCCGTTGGCTGAGGCATCTACTATAGTCTGAGTCTACCCATTGAGACCATTGTAGAAGGTTTCCATCTGAATCCAGTGAGGAATCCCGTGGTGAGGACACTTGCGCAATAGCTCCTTATATCTTTCCCATGCCTCATACAAAGATTCACCATCCATCTGCTAAAAACCAGTAATGTCATTCCTGAGCTTGGCATTCTTAGCTGGAGGAAAGTACTTCATCAAGAATTTCTCTACCAAATCATTCCAAGTAATGACAGAATTTGATGGCAACGAATTCAACCATGCTCTTGCTCGGTCCCTTAGAGAATAGGGAAACAACTTCAGTCTCAAAGCATCCTCTGACACTCCTGGCAACTTGAAAGAATCACTCACTTCCATAAAAAGTCTGAGATGGGGATGGGGATCTTCTGTTGACATCCCACTAAACTACCCGACTGTTTGGAGCATTTGAAACACGACCGGTTTTAGCTCAAACTATGGTGCCTGAATTTCTGGCCTAACAATACCAGAATTCAGACCATGTAGCATTAGCACAGCATATTCTCTAATAGCTCTATCCCTATCATCTGCCATTGCTGCAGCATTATTGCCATTGTTGCCAACTTCTTCTTCGGCCATTTCTTCAACAACTGCAAGACCTTGTTGTTCTCTTCTTCTTGCCCTGAAAGTCCTTTCAATTTCTAGATCTATAGGCAGCAATTCCTGGTCTCGTGGTCTATTCATAAAGAAATTTGAGTACCTACAAGGATACAAACAGAAGTATCGAGATAAAATAGAAAAACTGCAGAAATCAAAATATATATCTTACAAAGACTAATAATGATAACAATTCTCCGGCAACGGTGCCAAAAACTTGTTGCTTCCTTAAAATGCTACGCAAGCACACGTGTCGCATACAAGTAATACAGTGTACAAGAGTACGGATATCGTCCCACAGAGAATGTTATCACCACTTCATCTAAATTAAAAATAAAATTGAGGATATGCAAGAATTGATGGAGAATTAAAATTGTCTTAAACTCACTATACTAGTATGACATAAAAATGCACAAGGCAATTGCAAGTTGAATAAAACAGACTTAATAACAATTGGCAAAGGAGTGATTGAGATTCAATTTCCCCTTTTTCTACAACTTGACTCAGCATGCTACAGCAGTGCTAGAGCATTGCTACAGCAATGTTACTTAGTTAACCAAGAACTCAAAATTTCACAAGTTTCTTCCGAAATACTTATGTTAATAACTTCTTGCTTCATTTCAACATATTCCTATGCTAAATGGAGTACGAAGCCAAATTAAGTTTAGGTTCCAAAAGGTTATATGAGACAAGCATGCATTCCTGCTTAACTTGCAAAATTAATTAGGTTACTACACAAACCCAACTAACCACACATTATCCAACACCTGTCAATTCCAAATAGTTTTCCAACCACTGAAATCACAGTATTATGCTCAAGATGGCCAGTCGAAGAACATAAATAAACCAACAAAACGATGTTGAATAAACCAAATAACATTAAAGTAGCAAGCTCAACATACAAAGCTAGTCACAGAAATGGGTACTTTATCCTCCCAGTCTTAGAGGAAATTAGTTCATACTTGATTGTTCAAACCCATCGGAAAAAGAAAACATTGTATGGGAAAAATAGAAACAAGAGTACAACCAAAAATGGAGGAAAGATTGACAGAATAGACGTGCACAAGGTACACAGCTACTTTTTAATTTCTCCTTCCAGAATATGCTGAAATCTCCTCCAATCCCTGTACGTTTCCTTTCTCTTCTTGGTTTTCTCTTTCTGTTCTGCTCTTTTCCGTATTTTTCTCTCTGCTCCTTGTCTGCTCTCTCTTTTCTGAATGCATCACGTTTCCTTTTAAGTGCTAGGACAAATGGAGGATGGACATGTGTACATAATCTAATGGTTGAGCTTTTATTTGGTGTCCTTGGATTAAGACAGCTCATAAGCTTGTCCTTTCTGCCATGCTCACTAATAAAATTGGCTGCCAGCTGTACGTTGACTTGTCAAAATATCTGAACAATTTCTGCCCCAGTTTGCTACAGTAAAGTTACAGCATTACTGTAGCAACGCCTGGAATCAGTCTTCCTTGTCATTTTTCTCCAATTTTTGCGATTCCATCATAGCTGCAGCTTGACCTCCTGATCCAAACAACCTTCTACTACTTCAACTCTGGAAAACACTTAAAAGCAATATAAACTAACTTGAAAAATTAAATTTAACATTCTAAAATAAAAGACTGCATTAAAAACCAAAAAATGCTTTAGTTAACTATTAAAAAGTCAAGAACTCAATGGACCAAATATCTTTTTACATCCCCAAATGGCTGTAATAACTCTATTTCATAGAGTTATCACACCCCCAAACTTATACTATTGCTCGCCCTCGAGTAATGAAACAAAGACACAAAAACACAAAGAACAAACACAAAAACAATGGATGCAGAAAACACTAAAAAAAATGCATTCTGATTCCACTACAATGCATTGTTGAAGCCAACTTTTTTCTGAATTGCACTTTCAATATCCAACTCGTTCTCTAGATTAACACTTGTCAAAGATTTGCTCACATCATCACAAGCTTTCTCCTCATTCAAATTTTCCCAAGTGCGTGTGTGAAAACTATAGTTAGCATCCTTGGTTCACCCAAGTCCAGTTAAACTTTGATCATCAAACCTAATTGATGGCTTCATAAGCTGGCTTCTTAAATCCCTCTCCACTAATATATATGTCAACCAAGCACTTAAGGTAGAATAGGCTTCTAAACCATGAAACAGGAACTTCTCTTTTTTTTTTTCTTTTTTTTTTTTCTGATGGCACTGGGGGTATCCATTTATTTATCATTTCATATATATATATGGAACAATCTCCAATGTCATCACTGCCCTTTTACGCGAATGCCAACATTTGTGATGAAGACACCCGGTTACTCAACAGGGTCACCATTAAAGATATTATTATACTCATATTTCAAACCACTGTTTGACGTAAAAGTACACATGGGGCTCATGCTACTCCTGGTTACTAGGTGGTTCAAAATAGCGGAGTCAATCCCAAAGTTTTTATTCTTTTTTTTTTTTTTGAATTTTGAACCCCCAAAACTTTAATCCACTTTAGTTCCCTTTTCACCAGTTGCCTAAACTTCCCTCTTATGCTCAATTTCCTGAAATTCGCCTCGAGGGACTCACAAAACCAGTTCTAAATCCTTAGGTTCTCACAAAGGTTCAACTTTTCTTAAATTCTCCCAAAAGAAATCTAACCATAGCTTGCTGTGTAAAACTGGAAAATTCTTATTTAGAGCCAACTAATGATGAATATCACAAATTTCCAACTCATGTCAATCCATCCTACAAAGTGAAAATTTCCAAGCAATTCATGATCTTCATTGAACTCTGTTTTATTCAACAATGCTGTAACAAAACCAGAAAATGTGGACAAGCAACACAGCAAACAGACATAAGTAAACAACTCAACTAAACTAAAAAATTTTTTTTTTTGGGTATGCTGCAGCAATGCTACAGCATTGCTGTAAAATGAACAGATATCATAACAAAAGAACCTAAGCTAATCCTAAAACTGACAAAATAAACAAAAAAAACAGAATAAAAACAAAGCAAAACAAAACAAAACATTTCAGAAACAAACAAAAACATAAACAAATAAACAAACATGCCAACACCCCTAAACTTAGAAATAAGCAGTGTCCTCACTACTCATGAAAGTCTGAATTTTAAAGTAAGCAGTAGAAAGATAATACTCCCTGGGGGCCATAGGCAGGTTGCCTAGGCGGTCATTCTTGCTCGGAGTCATGGGTGTCCTCTTCTTGTAGGATACCGCTGGGGAACTCAGGGAATTGATATGTTGACCGGGCTGACCTTTGCTGTAATGACTGCTGCAGCACAACATCCCTCTGTCTTGCATATGTCCAATACTGTTGCTGCTACTTCTGCATCTGCTGTAGCATCTGCATTGTTTCATACTGCTGAATTTCCTGCAGACTCACTCTCTGCTCTAGCATTCGCAGACTTTGCGAAATTACTATAGGAAATTGCATAGTACTACCAGATGTTGCAGGCTCACTACTGCAAGAGGGACAGGTAGAAGGAGCAGCTTCTTCAATGTCATCTTCTGCTGCAGCCTCTTTTGGTTGCTTGAAGTTGTCCTGTGCAATGTGGCCCACTGCAGCTGGGGTGATGATCCCTGTCACCTTTAGTTTCTCCTCATTGTCATCAAAGACTACTCCACTCCTTTCGTACATTTCTGAAACCAATGAGGGAAACCAAAGGTGACCTGATGACTTCTGGGCACAGCTGCATATCTCCTCATAAATAATTCGACCTACATTGAACTTTAGCCCTGTAATAATGCAGTAGAGGAGTATGGCCCTGTCTCTTGACACTGTTTGAAGGTGGGTAGATGGCAACAGTCTCGACTTCAGGAAATGATACCACACCTTCGGACCAGGCAGCAGGCTGTTTCGGGGGAAGGTGTAGGTTCCTTGAGCTGTTATATTCCACCTTGTTCCCTCGACACATAGGGTAGAGATTACTTGCTGCAGTAATTCGTCAGTGATATTCTCAATCAAATTCGCATAGTTATCCTCTCCCTTTTCTAGCCCGTAAAGGTAGTTGGTGTCAGATGGTCTGAATTCCACTGACACTCCTCTCACCTCCACAGCTTCAGGTTGGCCTTCCGGGAAATTTGCATAAAACTCCCGAACTAAGGGTACAATTGCTTCCTCGGGTTGCCTGCAGAAATACCTCCAGTTGTGTATGGTGATAACTGAATAAACCGACTTGGTGTACCCCATAGTAGTCATTTCTTGTAATACAAACCCCTTTTCCAAATGTAGAGGTCTTTTTGACACCACCTTCTCGAATTTTTCTATTGCTTCATCCGACACAAACTTAGTGGTTGCCGGTGTTCTGCGAGCCACGCTTTTATTCCCCATTTAATCAACTTTTACTTCTCCTCTATGTACTGTTTCTCAAAATAATACCAAAATCTACCGTGTACCCCAAACAGTTCCAATAATCAATTCCTACTCCACCACAATAAAATTTCTTACCCTCTAAAAACACCAATTCTGTCCCACCAAACTATATTTCGGGCCCACAATCCAAAAAAAAATCAGCTTTTACCCAAAATCTCAAATCCCAACATCACAATTCCAAAAAGTCGTCCACACAAGTATCAACATTTACCACACTTTCACAATGCAACCAAAAGAAAGAAAGTGAGACTTCTTACACTTGGTTCAAGTTGTGTGCACGGTGACCCTTTTAACTTCGGCCTTTTTCTTTCTTCCATACTTGGCCCTCGTGTTTCTTTGTCGCCTGCTGGTGGGGGATAGATACCAAAAACTGACGGCTTGGGCGAGAAACAAGAATGGCAAGGGTTGTTTTCTTCTTTTTTTTTTTTTAGAGGAAAATCGGGAAGAGAGAAATATATAGATGGGTTGTGGCCGATAGTTCAAACAAGAAAAAGAGGGAAAAGAAAAAGAACGTGGGTGATGGTGACGGTTTTTGCAAAGAAAATGGCGGAAGTTTAAGATTTTGAGATTTTGAAGAGGAAATGGTTAGAAAGATTTGTGGGAGAATCGGTTATGGAGTTTAGAGAGAGAGAGAAGGCGCCGAAAGAGAATGGGAGAAAGGGATGGGGTGTGGGCCAATATGTAGGGTTTTATGGGGTGATGCCATGTGGCTTTTGCTCTTTTTTTTTTTACTTCGGCTAGAACTACTCACTACAAATGCAGTCCAGTTTGCTATAGCAATGCTGTAGCATTGCTTGTAGCATAGTTTTTTTTTCTTTTTGCGTGCTGCAGCGCTCAGAGGCAGCGCTGCGGCGCTGTAGCCTCGGCTCTGGCTCTGCACAGTGCTTTTCTGCATTCCAATTGCTGCATCAATGCTGTAGTATTGCTGTAGCATTCCTGTTCAGTTTCCAATCTGCTACTCTAGAAGCCTTTACTTCCTTTTTCCTTGCAAATTCACCCCAGACAACCTATATTAAATATCAAAACGACACGTACACATAAATCACACCAAAGAAAATCCATGGAAGAAAACAACAATAATAAAAAGAAACACAAAAATAGAAAATTAAACAAGAAACAAATAAAACATTGGGTTGCCTCCCATAAGCGCTTGTTTTAAAGTTGACAGCCCGACTACTTCCCTTTACTGATCTGGATCTCTCAAGGAGATAGAAGTCTTCTCCTTAGCAAATGAACCTCCCCAATAATGCTTGATACGCTACCCATTCACCTTGAACTTTCTGCCTGATTTTTCTTCCACGAGTTCCACTACACCATGAGGAAATACTTCTGAAATTTGGAAGGGACCAGACCACCTTGACCTTAGTTTTCCAGGGAACAACTTTAGCCATGAGTTGAAAAGAAGAACAGACTGCCCCTCTTCAAATTTCCGTGGACGAATCCTGCTATCATGCCATCTTTTGACCTTGTCCTTGTATATCTTTGCATTTTCATAGGCCATCATGCGAAATTCTTCCATCTCATTAAGTTGCAGCATCCTTCTTTCTCCCACCGCCTGTTCATCAAGATTAAGCTTTGAGATTGCCCAATACGCCTTGTGTTCCAACTCCACTGGCAAATGGCAGGCTTTACCAAATACTAATCTGTACGGTGATGCTCCTAAGGGAGTTTTGTAAGCTGTCCGATATGCCCACAATGTGTCATCCAACCTGGCTGACCAATCCTTCCTTGTGGGATTGACAACTTTCTCAAGAATCCTCTTTATTTCCCTGTTAGACACCTCAGCCTGCCCATTGGTTTAGGGATGGTATGCTGTAGCAACTTTGTGCTTCACTCCATACTTGGCCAAAAGGCTTTCAAATTGTTTGCTGCTAAAATGAGTTCCCTCATCACTTATGATAGCTCTAGGAGTCCCAAAACGTGTAAAAATGTTCTTATGCAAGAACCTTACAACCACTTTGGAGTCATTTGTAGGGAATGCTGCAGCTTCCACCCATTTGGAGACATAGTCCACAGCTACTAGGATGTATTGATTGTTGAAGGACGAAGGAAACGGTCCCATGAAGTCTATGCCCCAAACATCAAATATCTCAACTTCCAGGATATTGTTTAAGGGCATTTCATGTCGTTGTGATATGTTCCCTACCCATTGACATCTGTCACGCATCCTGGCGAACTCATGAGCGTCTTTAAAGAGAGAAGGCCAAAAGAAACCAGATTGTAGCACTTTCGCGGCTGTTCTGAATCCTCCATAGTGACCACCATAGGGAGATGAATGGCAATGCTGAAGTATACCAACCACTTCCACTTTAGGCACACATCTTCTTATAATCTGGTCTGCACCTTGCTTGAACAAGTACGGCTTATCCCAGTAATAAAACTTGACGTCATGAAGGAATCTCCGCCTTTGTTGACTAGTCAGATCAGGTGGGAGTAAACCACTCACCAAATAATTCACCATGTCTGCATACTAAGGTGTGTTCCCTTGTTTAACTACAAAAAGCTACTCATCAGGAAAGGTTTCCTTTATTGGTTCTTCATCTCTCTCTGTCTTTCCAATCTCTAATCTTGACAAATGATTAGCCACCTGATTCTCAGTTCCTTTTTTATCTCTGATTTCCAGATCAAATTCTTGCAGCAATAGAACCCATCTAATCAATCTCGGTTTGGGATCCTTTTTGGTAATGAGGTACGTTATAGCTGAGTGATCCGTATAGACCACTACTTTGGTGCCCACCAAATATGCCCGAAACTTGTCAAAGGCAAATACTACTGTCAAGAGTTCTTTTTTAGTGGTGGTGTAGTTGAGTTGAGCGTCAGTCAGAGTTTTGCTAGCATAATAAATGGAGTGGAACACTTTATCTTTTCTTGGTCCCAATACCGCTCCTATGGCATAGTCACTAGCATCACACATCAACTCAAATGGACGAGACCAATCAGGTGCCACAATGATAGGTGCTGACACAAGTTTCTTCTTCAGTTCTGTAAATGCATGTTGGCACTCCGCATCAAATCTGAATGGCTTGTTCTGCTCAAGCAAAGAACATAGGGGTTTTGAGATTTTTAAGAAATCCTTGATAAATCTTCTACAGAAACCCGCATGTCCCAAAAAGCTTCTGATTCCCTTGACTGATGATGGTGGTGGCATCTTGTCGATGATCTCTATCTTAGCCTTGTCCACCTCAATGCCTTTCCTTGATACCTTATGTCCTAACACAATTCCCTCAGTTACCATAAAATGACATTTCTCCCAATTTAAGACTAGGCTAGTTTCTTCATACCTTTTTAGAATCTGCTCCAAATTTGCTAGGCATCCTTCGAAAGATTCTCCCATAACTGAGAAATCATCCATGAAGACCTCTAAACATTGTTCGACCATATCAAACAAGATAGCCATCATACAGCGTTGAAAAGTCACTGGAGCATTGCACAACCCGAATGGCATCCTCCGAAAAGCAAATGTTCCGTATGGGCAAGTGAAGGTGGTCTTCTCCTGATCCTCAGGTGCAATAGCAATCTGATTGTAACCTGAGTAGCCATCCAAAAAGCAGTAATATTCTTTCCTAGCTAATCTCTCCAGCATCTGATCGATAAAGGGCAATGGGAAATGATCTTTCCTAGTGGCCTTGTTCAGCTTCCGGTAATCCATACAAACTCTCCAGCCGATGACTGTACGGGTAGGGATCAACTCGTTGTTATCATTAGTCACAACAGTCATTCCTCCCTTCTTAGGTACACACTACACAGGGTTGACCCATGAGTTGTCTGAAATCGGGTAGATTATGCCTGCATCCAGCCATTTAATTATCTCCTTCTTCACCACTTCCTTCATGATCGGGTTTAGTCTTCGTTGCTACTCCACAGAATAGTTGTGGCATTCTTCAAGTAGAATCTTATGCATATAGATAGCAGGGCTAATTCCCTTGATGTCTGCAATTGTCCACCCAAGCGCTTTCTTAAATTTTTTTAACACTGCAAGTAACTCCTGCTCCTGAACCCTAGTCAACAAAGCTGAGATTATCACTGGAAGTGTTTCTGACTCCCCAAGTAAGCATATTGGAGGTGTGATGGAAGAGGCTTCAATTCCAAAATCGGTGGCTCTTCAATAGATGGCCGAGGCTTTTTGATCTCACAATCTGCCAATCCCAGCGGCTCAAACCTCCTTTCTCTAAATACATTGGCTGATGCTTTATCCACCCAAGCGACCGAGGCACTTATCTCTTCAGTCATCTTCACATCTTCTTTTGGCCTAATTGGTTCCTCATGATCTTTGTAGCATCCCTCCTCAAATTCTTCTGACACCACATATTCAAGCATATTCACCATGGAACACTCCTTTACCTCATCGGGAAACCTCATTGCTTTGAGCACATTAAAGGTCACCTTCTCGTCGTTGACTCTCATTGTAAGCTCTCCTTTTTGCACATCAATCAGTGTTCTCCCTGTTGCTAGAAATGGTCTTCCCAGTATGATAGGCACTTCTCTATCCACTTCAAAATCTAGAACAATGAAGTCTGCAGGGAAAATGAATTTATCTACCCTTACCAATACATCTTCAATCTTCCCTTCTGGATGGGTAATTGATCGATCTGCTAATTGTAGAGTCACTGTAGTTGGCTTTGCTTCCCCAATTCCTAACTTTCTGAAGACTAACACTGGTATAAGGTTTATGCTTGCTCCAAGGTCACAAAGAGCCTTGCCAATGTACTTATTGCCAATAGCACATGGAATTGTAAAACTTCCTGGATCCTTCAACTTTAGGGGAAGTTTATTCTGTAAAATAGCACTGCATTCTTCTGTCATAGCCACGGTTTCAAACTCCCCAAGCCTTCTCTTCTTAGAAAGAATGTCCTTCATAAACTTAGCATAGCTTGGCATTTGTTCAAGTGCTTCCACAAGTGGAACATTGATGTGGAGTTGCTTCAAGACATCCAAAAATCGCTTGAACTGCTTATCTTGCTGCTGCTTGTGGAGTCGTTGAGGAAAAGGTGGTGGTGGTCTAAACTTTTGCTGTTCTGTACAGCTCTGCTATAGCGATGTGTAGCATTGCGGTCTGTGGCATTATTTTGTTTCTTTAGTTCCTCCACTTCTTCTTCCTTCTCCTTTTTCTCTTGGATTGAAGAGGGCTCCCTTTGCTGTCTAGACTTTACTTCGGGCAACTCTAGCTCTCTACCACTTCTCAATGAAATTGCCTTGCATTGCTCCTTACCCTCTCGCCTAGGATTCTCTGTGTCACTTGGCAATGAACCTTGAGGTCGAGTATTCAAGGCATTAGCTAACTGCCCCAGCTGGTTCTCCAAATTCCTCAATGATGCTACTTGACTTTGAATCATGGATGCCTGATTTTGAATGATGGCGTCATTCTTGGCCATATACTCTTTCAATAAACTCTCTATTGATGAAGATTGTTCCACTGGCTGAGTTCATCCTTAGGGTGGAAATCCTGGAGGATGTTGCGGCTGAGTTGGTGTGGAAGAGGACCCTATATTCTGCCCTTGAGAGTTCCAAGAGAAATTCAGATGTTGTCTCCAACCCGGATTATATGTGTTGGAATATGGATTATGATTCCTGTTGAAATTCCCAACATAACATGCTGATGCTGGGTTGGATGGTCATTGATCAAAAAGGTGCTCTTCACCACAATAAGTACAAGAGGCTGCTGTTGGTTGTTGAGGCTTCATCCCTGAATTCACGTTCATTGACTTCAAAACACTAGTAAGGGAAGATACCTGAGCTGTTAAAGCAGTCATTGCATCCAATTCATGAACCCCTGCTACTCTTCTTGTGGAAGCTGCTCTCTCGGCTGGCCATTGATAATTGTTGTTGGCCATCTTCTCCAATATTTCAAAAGCTTCATTGTAAGATTTGGCCAAAATAGCTTCGTTGGCTGAGGCATCTACTATAGTCCAAGTCTACCCATTGAGACCATTGTAGAAGGTTTCCATCTGAATCCAGTGAGGAATCCCGTGGTGAGGACACTTGCGCAATAGCTCCTTATATCTTTCCCATGCCTCATACAAAGATTCACCATCCATCTGCTGAAAACCAGTAATGTCATTCCTGAGCTTGGCATTCTTAGTTGGAGGAAAGTACTTCATCAAGAATTTCTCTGCCAAATCATTCTAAGTAATGACGGAATTTGATGGCAACGAATTCAACCATGCTCTTGCTCGGTCCCTCAAAGAATAGGGAAACAACTTGAGTCTCAAAGAATCCTCTGACACTCCTGGCAGTTTGAAAGAATCACTCACTTCCATAAAAAGTCTGAGATGGAGATGAGGATCTTCTGTTGACATCTCACTAAACTGCCCGATTGTTTGGAGCATTTGAAACATGACCAGTTTTAGCTCAAACTGTGGTGCCTGAATTTCTGGCCTAACAATACCAGAATTCAGACCATGTAGCATTGGCACAACATATTCTCTAATAGCTCTATCCCTATCATCTGCCATTCCTGCAGCATTATTGCCATTGTTGCCAACTTCTTCTTCGGCCATTTCTTCAACAACTGCAAGACCTTGTTGTTCTCTTCTTCTTGCCCTGAAAGTCCTTTCAATTTCTGGATCTATAGGCAGCAATTCCTGGTCTCGTTGTCTATTCATAAAGAAATTCGAGTACCTACAAGGATACAAACAGAAGTATCAAGATAAAATAGAAAAACTGCAGAAATCAAAATATATATCTTACAAAGACTAATAATGATAACAATTCCCCGGGCAACGGCGCCAAAAACTTGTTGCTTCCTTAAAATGCTATGCAAGCGCACGTGTCGCATACAAGTAATACAGTGTACAAGAGTACGGATATCGTCCCACAGAGAATGTTATCACCACTTCATCTAAATTAAAAACAAAATTGAGGATATGCAAGAATTGATGGAGAATTAAAATTGTCTTAAACTCACTATACTAGTATGACATAAAAATGCACAAGGCAATTGCAAGTTGAATAAAACAGACTTAATAACAATTGGTAAAGGAGTGACTGAGATTCAATTTTCCCTTTTTCTGCAACTTGACTCAGTATGCTACAGCAGTGCTACAGCATTGCTACAGCAATGTTACTTAGTTAACCAAGAACTCAAAATTTCACAAGTTTCTTCCGAAATACTTATGTTAATAACTTCTTGCTTCATTTCAACATATTCCTATGCTAAATGGAGTACGAAGCCAAATTAAGTTTAGGTTCCAAAAGGTTATATGAGACAAGCATGCATTCCTGCTTAACTTGCAAAATTAATTAGGTTACTACACAAACCCAACTAACCACACATTATCCAACACCTGTCAATTCCAAATAGTTTTCCAACCACTGAAATCACAGTATTATGCTCAAGATGGCCAGTCGAAGAACACAAATAAACCAACAAAACGATGTTGAATAAACCAAATAACATTAAAGTAGCAAGCTCAACATACAAAGCTAGTCACAGAAATGGGTACTTTATCCTCCCAGTCTTAGAGGAAATTAGTTCATACTTGATTGTTCAAACCCACCGGAAAAAGAAAAATTGTACGGGAAAAATAGAAACAAGAGTACAACTGAAAATGGAGGAACGATTGACAGAATAGACGTGCACAAGGTACACAACTACTTTTTAATTTCTCCTTCCAGAATACGCTGAAATCTCCTCCAATCCCTGTACGTTTCGTTTCTCTTCTGGGTTTTCTCTTTCTGTTCTGCTCTTTTCTGTATTTTTCTCTCTACTCCTTGTCTGCTCTCTCTTTTCTGAATGCATCACGTTTCCTTTTAAGTGCTAGGGCAAATGGAGGATGTACATGTGTACATAATCTAATGGTTGAGCTTTTAAGACAGCTCATAAGCTTATCTTTTCTGCCATGCTCACTAATAAAATTGGCTGCTAACTATACGTTGACTTATCAAAATATCTGAACAATTTCTGCCCCAGTTTGCTACAGTAAAGTTACAGCATTACTGTAGCAGTGCCTGGAATCAGTCTTCCTTGTCATTTTTCTCCAATTTTTGCAATTCCATCCTAGCTGCAGCTTGACCCTCTGATCCAAACAACCTTCTACTACTTCAACTCTGCAAAACACTTAAAAGCAATATAAACTAACTTGAAAAATTAAATTTAACATTCTAAAATAAAAGACTGCATTAAAAATCAAAAAATGCTTTAGTTAACTATTAAAAAGTCAAGAACTCAATGGACCAAACATCTTTTTACATCCCCAAATGGCTGTAATAACTCTATTTCATAGAGTTATCACTCAGCTGATAGTTTATGGTCTAAAGAACATAGGAGTGTAAAAACCCTATTAATAAAATTTGCATTAGGTGACTTGTGAATTTTGAATTGGACCGATAAAAGATTTTCTCTCTCTCATACCCTTAATGCCAATTTCTTCCAGAGGAAAAGCCACTAAAAAATTTAGTCATTTTAAGGAAGAGGAGATTCAAAATTCAAATAGGATTAAAACAAGATTTTCCTTCTCACTTATCCACCAAAAACCGATTTCCCAATGTGCATTATCCATAATTAAAATTTGGCCATGGCAACGATTTGTGATTTAAAATTTGATTTAAATTTTAAACTCCATAAATCTTTGAATATTGTCTCCATGGATAATTTTTCACAACTCCAACTCAAATTCAAATAAAATCATGACAAATTATTTGAAATTCAAATAATTGTGTTATTTCTTATCCAAAACAAAATTCAAATTCAAACTAGGGGAAAATCTTGTCTTCCACCCTTATCCAAAGTGAATGCCACCTTATCTAGTGCTAAGGCAAAATTTTGTTTAATTCAAATTCAAATAGGATAATTTTTTAAATTTCAAATATTGATTTTAAGAAAAGATTTTCAAAATTCAAATTAATCACATATTTGATTTTCAAAATCAAATGCAAACAATTTAAATTTCAAATCTTATCTTCCAAAATAAATATTAATTAAATATTTATCCTATTTATTAATTAACACAAAATTATAATTTTACCCCTAGAGCACCTAGAGAAAAATGCCAACACCTTGTGAAAGGGTGATCCGAATTTTTTCCTTCACTAAATGTAAGACAACAAGCAACATAAAATATCTTGACCAATTGCTATCTATTAAGGAATTATGCGAAGCTAGTAGAGAGACCAAGTAGACATATATAATGTGGGCTCTAATAATCCGTGTAACTATTATTTTATACCAAATAAAACCATTATAATTATCAGTTTCAAAGTCACACCACTATAAACCTGAAATTGTATTCCTAATTATATAATGTATTTTGCAAGCCAATAATAAGCTTTTGTCTAATGACCTTATCATATATGCAAAACCCTTATAAGATATCCATGATCAGTCTTAGGTCAAAGTTCATTCGACCTATTTATCAAGCTATCCTAAAGATCTATTATACTCCCGAATAAGAAAATGATTATTCACCATATGTGAATAAGAAGTCATTGTAGGAAATAAATAAATAAAATTTATCAGAGTGGCGCAGCAGAACAATAAAAATTTTTCAAGATCGTTAAATATCTCATGATGCCATATACAATAAACTAACAACAATTTAAACTCATATCTCAAGCATGCCAATCTTGCAGGAGGAGAATGACCGGAGGGCTTCAACCAACTAGCCTTCTCTACTATTCTCCAATTCCCGAATGGCTGAGTGTGTGGGCACTCTGAACCTTGATCAGTATGCTAGCACTGCTAGTCTTCTTCCGACCACCCAGATCTCTAAAGAACTTATTGTCATGGTGAGTTGTGCAACAATAAGCCTGCTCACCTGAGAGTCTGTGGTCTAAGAGAACTGGAGTGGCAGGACCTCTATTTATAGACTTGCGTGAGGTGATCCTCTGAATTCAAATTGGATTAGGAGAAGATATTCTCCCTTATCCACAACCAAAAAATCTGAATTTATCAAGGCCAAATCCCAACTAGAAAATTCAGCCACTTTAGGATTTTTCCATTCAAAATTCAAACAGGATTTTAATTAGAATTTTATCTCCTTTTATCCAACCAAAAAATCCGAAAATCCCTTTAGAAAATCCTCCAAGATTTTTTGGTCATGAAAGATAAGGGAAGAATCAAAATTCTACTATGATTTTCAAGCTTGAATCTTATCTCATCCTTATCCAAAATAACTGAAAATCTACATGAGATATGCCCTCAAAAATTCGGCCATAATCAGGGAGGAGAGAATCCAAATTCAACTGGGATTGAAACTTGAATTTTTCCCTGAACCTTATCCACAAAAAATCTGAAAATTCCATGAAGATAATCCTCAAAATTTTTGATTATGTTTGTTAGGATTTGGATTCAAAATTCAAGTATGATTCAAGCAAGATTTTCCTCTCCATATCCAACTCAAATTCGAATTTCATTCCTCGTGGATTTACCACAAGAAATTCGAATCCTACTTGGACTGTGATTCAAAATTTGAATTTCAAATTTCAAATTCAAATTTCAAATTTCAAATTTCAAATTCAAATTTCAAATTCAAATTTCAAATTCGAATTTCAAATTCAAATTTCAAATTCGAATTTCAAATTCAAATTTCAAATTCGAATTTCAAATTCGAATTTCAAATTTCAAATTTCAAAATTCAAATTTCAAATTTCAAAATTCAAAATTCAAAATCTACAAAACAGTTGTATTTCAAATTCTTGTTCTAATAGATAATTTTCTACAACTCCAATCCAATCTCAAATAAAATCATGGCAACTTTATTCGGAGTTCGAATAATTGTGTACACTATTATCCAGAACAAAATCTGAATTCAACCGAAGAGAATCTTGTCCACTATCCTAATCATATGTCAACACCATCCATGCATAATCAACTAGCCAATAGCATACACAAATCAATTTTCCAAACGTTAAGGAATTTTGTGGAGCTAGTAGAGGGACCAATTGGACATATATAATCGGACTCCCGTGAATCCATATGATCATCATTCTTTACCGAACAACTCAATCATATGACCACTAATTTTAGAGTCACACCACTATAAACCTAAAACTGAACTCCCAATTATATACCATATTACGTAAGCCTGTGACGAGCTATCATCCAATGACATTGTCATGTATGCAGAACCCTCATATGATATCCACGATCAACTTTAGGTCAAAGTCTGTTTAATCCTACTGATCAGGCTATCTTAAAGTTCTACTCTACTACCGATTAAAGAAAATGATTATTCACCATATGTGAATAAGAAGTCATCCGCCCAGCAGACGACCCAAGTCCTTGTCCATTTTCACATCCAGTATAATGCCTTTAAGAGGATACCCTTAACTCCTTATAAGAGCTATGATTCCGATATCTGTAAACAAACCCTTCATCGTATACAAGTCATGCACCCAAAGCAGATCGATCAAAGTACACAAGTCATGTACATGAAGCTGTTTATCTACTTAGGATTAAGGTTACTGTACAATGAACGTCAAAAGCATATCAATCCACTCAAAGCGGACTTCGTAGATCAATCACGCTTTAGTCCCAATCTAATATGTCACCACCAAGCAACATATCTATGTCTCTACTTGGGAGTCCAGCTCCAGACAGTCAAGACAAACCATCCCGACCATGGCTTTAGATAACATAATAGTCTTAACATTGGTTAGATACTCGGTCTAACCCCATAAACTACAGACCTTAGTTTAGACCGCTTACTTTAGAACATTATCTTCTCGCATACAAAAGTCCATTGCATGCAACGTTCTAACAGTTTTAACACAAGCAGTCAGGGAGCCATATTTGCTTACATTTACTTTAAAATGTAAATAAATTGAGGATAGACAGCAATGTAATGAATAACCTCTATATATATAATTTTATTATCCTGTTCAAAATAAATACATCTAAATGTCTCTAATGCTTAGGGCATTTCCTAACAATCTCCCACTTATCCTAAGCCAGCAGATGTGCCATGTTACGCATCCCCATCGCCTCTATATGCCTCTTAAAGGTTCTAGCCACCAAAGTCTTAGTAATGGGATCGGCAATGTTGTCCTCGGATGTGATCTTACATACATCTACTTGTCCTGTCTCCACGTGCCCTCTAATAATGTGATATCTCCAATCTATGCGCTTGGTCCTCTTGTGGTGCCGAGATTCCTTTGTGTTGGCAATAGCCCTAGTGTTATCATAGTGAAGTGTGCTAGGCTTGTCAACACCCGGAATGAGCTCAAGGTCTCTAAAGAACTTGCAGAACCAAACCACTTCTTTAGATGCCTCAACTACAGCCACATACTCAGCCTCTATAGTAGAGTCAGCTGTGCAGTCCTGCTTCATGCTCCTACATACAACGGTGCCTCATCCGAGTAAGTACACTGATCCTGATGTCGATTTCCTCGAATCCTTGTAAGTTTGGAAGTCTGAGTACATGTATCGTACGGGTGTTAGGTCCTCTCCAGAATACACCAGCATATAATCCCTCATTCTTTTAAGATACTTGAGTATATGCTTTACTGCTTGCTAGTGCTTGGTTCCAGGATTCACTTGATATCGACTCACCATACATACTGTAAAACATATGTTCGGGCGAGTGCAAAGCATAGCATACATAAGGCTACCCTCAGCGGATGCATAAGGGACCTTACTCATACACTTTCTTTCTTCCGATGTCTTTGGACAATCATCCAATTAAAGAGTTAGACCGGCAATAGAAGGTTGTGTACCTTTCTTTGCCTCCTGCATTGCATATTTGTCAATTATTTTATCTATGTATAAAGCTTGGGATAACGCTATCATTTTGTTCTTTCGATCTCTAAAGAGACGAATGCCTAGAACATAATTAGCTTCTCCCAAGTCCTTCATGTCAAACTGTTGGTGTAACCAAAGCTTGACTGATGATAAGTTTCCTACATCATTCCCAATGAGTAGTATATCATCGACATAGAGTATCAGAAAGATCACTTTTTCATCCTTAATACGTTTATAAACACAGGGTTCATCAACATTCTGCTCAAAACTGAAAGCCTTGATCACTTGATCAAATCTCTGGTTCCATGAGCGAGATGCTTGCTTTAATCCATAAATGGATCTAAGCAATTTGTAGACTTTTCTTTCTTCGCCTTTTGCTACGAACCCTTCGGGCTGTATCATGTAGATACACTCTTCAAGATGGCCATTCAAGAATGCCGTCTTGACATCTATTTGCCAAATCTCGTAATCGAGAGCTGCAGTAATGGACAGAAGAATATAGATAGACTTCAGCATAGCAACAGGCGAAAAGGTTTCATCGTAATCGATTCCAGCCTTTTGCATGCACCCCTTTGCAACCAGTCTAGCTTTGAAAGTTTCCACTCTCCCTTCTGCATTCTTCTTTCTTTTGTAGACCCATTTGCATCCAATAGGTTTTATCCCATTCAGCAAATCTACAAGTTCCCAAATAGATTTGGATTTCATAGAATTCATCTCATTGTTCATAGCTTGTTTCCAAGATTTAGAATCAACATTATTTATAGCTTCTTCATAGGTGACTAGATCATCCTCATGCTCATGAGCGTCGGCCTAGTATACCTCAGCATTAGACATGAAGAAATTAGGTGTCTTCGAAACCCTCCCACTATAACGAGGCACCCTAAATTGTTGATCGTCTGTAGATCTTTCACCGGAACTCAGACTTGCATCCAAGACCGAAACCTGTGGAGCAGTTCTTTCACTTGATAACTCCTCTGGCACCACTTTACTTCGAGGCTTAAAGTCATTCATGTGACTTTCTTCCAAGAATGTCGAATGGGTTGAAACAATGACTTTTTGTTCTTTCGGGTTATAGAACAGACCTCCCTTAGTTCCCTTTGGATACCCTACAAACATGCACAATTCTGATTTTGATTCCAACTTCTTCGCATCCTCATCCAGTATATGTGCTGGGCAGCCCCATATTCTCATATATCCAAGGGAGGGCTTCCTGCTACGTCACAATTCATACGGAGTTCTGAGAATTGACTTGCTTGGAACCTGGTTCAGAATATAGCACACCGTTTGTAAAGCATATCCCCAAAATGATAATGGCAGTGTTGAATAACTCATCATGGATCGTACCACATCCAACAAGGTCCTGTTTCTCCTTTTAGTTACACCATTCTGTTGTGGAGTAACAGGTATAGTCAATTGGGATAATATCCCATTCTCTACAAGATGTCCTAGAAGTTCGTCGGAGAGGTATTCACCACCTCGATCAGATCAAAGTGTATTTATGGATTTATCTAATTGCTTTTCCATTTCTGCACAATGCTCTTTGAACTTGTCAAAGGTTTCGCTCTTGCAGTGGATCAGATACACATATCCATACCTCGAGTAATCATCTATAAAGGAGACATAATACTCGAACCCTCCTCGTGCTATGACATTCATGGGGCCACATACATTAGTGTGCACAATTTCTAAGAGCTCCTGAGCCCTTATACCCTTAGCTCAAAAAAACCTCTTAGTCATCTTTCCCTCTAGACAAGACTCACATTGAGGAAGACGTACCTCCTCCAGAGATGCTAGAGGACCATCTTTCACCAATCTTTGAATCCTATCTTGATTAATATGACCAAGTCTTAAATGCCAAAGATACGCCTTGTTAGAGTGAGAAACTTTCAACCTTTTAGAGTTATCTATTAATTTGGTGTCAAGCAGAGTACATCTTTGGTTTGATTAAATATAGGTTTCCATCTATCCATCCAGAATAGATAAAAGAGTTATTTCTACGAATATCAACTCTTTTACTAAAAGAAACTGAATAAGAATCCTTTATTAAACAAGCTACCGATATAAGGTTCATTCTAAAATTAGGAACATAAAAACAGTCTTTCAATAAAATAAACTTAAATTCATCAAAGTAAAGGTAAGTATCTCCCACTGCCTTAGCCACCACCAACATACCGTCTCCAGTCCGCAACGAGAGGCTCCTATCATGTAGACTTCTCGTTTTCACGAACCCCTGCATAGAAACACAAACATGATTAGTGGCGCCTGAATCAATGACCCAAGTGTCTTTTGATTCTTCCACCAAACATGCTTCCAAATAGTGAAGTTCCTTACCTTCCTTGCCCTTGGCAGCTAGGATTTCCCTGCAAGCCTTCTTGAAGTGACCTACCTTCCCACAGCGGAAGCACTTGTACTTTTTAGTGTCCCTGGGCTTCTTGTTCTTCTTCTTCTTCTTCCCATCCGAGACAAGAGGATTAGAAGAATTGGAAGCCGCTTGCTTCTAATTTGGCCTCTTCCTCTTCCGTGAGGGTTTGGAAGATTCTACCAAATTGGCCTCTCATTTGGGCTGGACTGCATCCCCATCCCTGATCATCCCCTTATAAGCTTGGAGTTGCTTCATGAGCTCAGTTAGTCCTAACTCCCATGTCGCTAGATTGTATGCGGCCTTAAACCCCATAAAATCTTTAGACAGAGTTTTGAACACCATCTCGATTTGGGTGTTGTAGTCCAACTCAGCACCGTTCTCGGCAGCCTCAGTGAAGAATCCCATTAGAGTGATCATATGGTCGTTCACTAGAGTACCCGCCTTTTGCTTAGAGTTCATAATGCTGGTTATAGCGGACTGTCGAGCCAATTTTTCTAGGCCTCTGAACATGTCCTCCAGATTTTCTATGATCTTTCCAGCAAGTTGATAAGTCTCATGCTGCTTTTGTAAAGCACTCGTCATGCTAGGCAGAATGTAGCATCGAGCTATCTCATTGGATTCTCTTCAACGAGTATAGCCAACCAGGACCTCCTTAAGCGGTGTGTCAGGTTTGGGCCCTGGTGGGCATGGTTCGTCCAGTACAAACTTGTGTCTTCCGCAGCTGAGAACTATCAACAGATTTCTTTTTCAATCTTTATAATTATCGCCAATCAGTTTATTCTCAGTAAGTATTGAAATGAGGGCGTCGATGACATTTTGAACTGAAATAAAATTATACTAGACATCATTACAAAGCCCAAGCAAATATACAGATAATTTAGCAAATAAAACATGCAAGTATGTTCCTACATAAAACTTGACAAAACATGTAGCATTGCAACGGTAATTCTCAGTACCTATTGCCCCAAGCCACCGAGGGGTGGTCATGAAACAAATAGCCAGAACATGGACCCCGTTCAATTAATATATGTTGCCTTAAATCCTCCAAGGTTAAGACATATATTAATAATCGCCTATTTTGGCCACCAATTTAGTTAACAGAGCTTTTAGGGAAGGTTAATAATTAAACGAGTCTTGAGTGTATAGCCATTATTTACGTAGCCCGATCCACGTCCTACCAAGCCACCAAGGGGTGGTCATGAATAGGATCATACCTGAACACGTTTTCCACATAGGAGGTCTAACCTAATATACCGGTGGCGGTAAACATCTACCGAGGGGTATGGTCAGGGCAGAGCTGACGTGAGGTGTTACCATGCTTTCACATATGGATCAACAATGGAGGCCGTGGGTTTTGTTTGAAACCCTCTCCCACTCAATATTTTGAAAAGCATGCAAGTTTTGACAAATATGTATGATCAATATAGTATGAGCGGCACTCACCTATCCTATATGACATGTTATCAAATATGTATATAAAACATCCATCAATATATATTTATATATCCATGACATATCACAGAAAAAATAATTGACAGAATAACCATGCCATGGTTCCATCCTATAACAAAGAAAATAAAGATTACAAAATTCCATCCAAAGCATTCTTTGGGTCTTGAATTTTGTGTCGTCTTCTTGTATCCATCTTTATGTAGCCTCTCCATTTATTTCTCATCCCAAGAATTATTTAAAATTTAAATTCCAAAAATTTAAATTTTGAATTCAAATTCCAAATTCCAAATTTAAATTTCAAATTTAAATTTCAAATTCAAATTTTAAACAATTTTAAACATCATGTGTAATAATATGTAATTTCAAAAATTTCAAATTTTCAATTACATATTTTTAAATATGATTTAAAATTAAATCTCAAATTTAAAAATCAAAATTTTCGATTTTTGAACCGTCACCCCCATAGCCCCGGAGGCCTGCAGCCACCGTGGGTAGCCCCCAACCCTCGAGGGGCTGGCAGCCCACGGCTGCCCCTTATGCAGCCCTGCCGGGCTGCATGCCTAGGCTGGGTGCAGCAGCCTGCAGGCTGCATGCCTAGGCTGCGGCCAACCTTGGGAGGGCCACGGCTACCCTCGGCTGCAAGCCAAGCCTGTGGCCGTGGGTGGTCATGGCCTGTACAGGGGCCACCGCAGCCCCATCCTGCCCAAGGGCAGGATGGGGCTGCGGTGGCCCAGGGGTTGCAGCCCCACCAATGCCCGATGGCCTATTCCGAGGGGTCGTGTATCGATTTTCGTGTCATATTCCAATTTACCCATTAGGATCTCAAAAAATTAATTTGAATCGCAATAAAATTGAGATTTTCCACACAATCAAAATTTTAACCTTTAAATTAAAATTAACTTTTGAGAAAAATAAATCACGATCTTCAAAACTTCAATCTCCTCCAAGAATAATTGCATAAAATTTCCTAAATCGTTTCCAGCGTACAAAAAATTCTAACCATAATAATTCTAAGAGACAAAAATTAAAAAATCCATGGGAAAATTATAGTGTTAATAAACTGTTTCCATGGTTACATAAAAATTCCTAGATACAATTTTTCTAAATTCTAAGGAATCATAACCGGCAAAAACAACCATGCTTATAATAATTCAGAAAAATAAAATAATCACATACTTTATACATAATACGTGATAACAACATAAAGGAATCCTAGAATGCCACTTTCTAAATATCAAATCTATACATAAATAAAAAGACTAATTAATTATCTAATTTATATACATGGCATAGTCATGAGATGGCTCTGATAACATGGCGCAGCAGAATAGTAAAAATTTTTAAGATCGTTAAATATCTCATGATACCATATACAATAAACCAACAACAATTTAAACTCATAACTCAAGCACGCCAATCTTGCAGGAGGAGAATGACTGGAGGGCTTCAACCTGTAATGACCACCATTTTCATGGCACCTACTTACCTGTAATAAATCATTAAGGAATAAAATGGATCTAATTTAATGTCTTTTAGTACAAATTTAAGTAACACAGTCAGGTATACTGCCGTGTGAGTGACCGTATGCCATTCGGACTGTGTATCTGTTAGTAGCCGTGTGAGTGTACATAGCCATGTAGTGTAACACGGTCAAGTACACGATCGTGTAAAAGGCTGTGTACCGCTCAGATAGATGAATATATTTCAAAGACATGGCTGTGTTGAGTAGTCTCAACTAGTACATGCCCGTGTCTGAAATGTACACGCCCGTGTTGCATTGCACACGCACGTGTAAGAGTCCGTGTAGAAGGCTGTGTAATGAGCCAAGAGCCACTGTAATGACTCTCATGAATTATGAAACTTAATTACTATGTAATGATGTAATTAAGTTAATAAGCACAGTGTGCTTTTCAGTTGAATAAATTAAACAGGAATAGTAACGTTGAATTACTATTCATGCAATGAAAGGGGTAATCGACAGTGAAATCGGTCCACCCTATTATGTGAGTATGCGTTGAGACACGCAATATCAAGAAACCGGTCTAGACGACCATTTCATGATACAGAATTGATGAGCTAGTCATCAGTACGCTCAGACTGGTCATCTGAGCGCAGTAGTGATAATTGCCCTAATAGATGTACAGTATCGAGAAAAGTGGTCTAGATGACCTCTTCTCGCCCATAGACTGACAAAATCAAAGTCAGAACGCTCAGATTAGTCAGTCAGATAGTGAATAGTGATTAGTGAATAGTGAATAGTGAGTAGTGAGAAACACAGTGTCAGGTTAGTGGCCAAGACGGCCTTAATCTGGCATAAAACTGATATATTAATAGTCAGCAGGCTCAATCTGGTCAATTGAGCATAAAATGTAGATTTTGTTTAAGGGATACGTAGTATCGGGATGAGGGTCAAGACGACCTTTTCTCGCCCCGAAACTGATATATTTAGACTCAGGACGCCCAAATTAGTCAATCGGGCACCTAACACGTTTTTCGAGACGGGGTCATGCAGATCCCGAAAACTGGTCCAGAAGACCTCAGATGGACGTAAAACTGATAAATTTGAAATCAGCACGTCCAAATTAGTCAAGAGAGACTGTGTTTGAAATTTCACGCGAAAATGCCTCGTTATGCGTGCACAGTGTCAACACAGTGTAGGCCTAACCACAGTATCAAGAAATTGATCAAGATGACCTCTTCTTGATATAAAACTGATATATTTGGAATCAGAATGCTCAAATTAGTCATTTGAGTACAAAAAGTAATTTTTGACCAGGAACCATACAGTATCGGGAAACTGGTCGAGACGACCTTGGATGAAGATAAAACTGATATATTTGGGTTCAGCACGCCCAAATTAGTCAGTATAGCCTATCTTAAAATTTTTCAAAAAAATTAGTATAAAGGAGGAAATTTTGGAGATTATAGAAAAATAGCCCCCATATTTTTCCAAATCACATTTTCTCCCTCCCATACCACACGAAGATGAACAGTGACCAACTATCGAATCCGGCCTCCGTTTTTGACACCGCCGGCACCATTGGAAAGCTCTCGACGAGCTGATTCCAACGGTGGGCCGAGTCGACCGAACCGACGCCGGAGCACGCCGCACGCGCCGCGCAAAGCCGCCGGTGGCCGAATTTTTCAAACCGCCGTATCTCCGCCGTCCGACGTCCAAATGCCACGATTCTGGTCCCAGTGGATTCGTGGTGAAGAGTAGAACAAAACCCAGGCTTCATTTCACGTCAACAGCCGCCGGATCGCGCCGCCCCAGGTTCACCGTCGCCGTCGCCATCGCCGCCGTCGAATCTCGCTATTCCAGCAGAGTTGAGTTGCAAGGTCGGTGTCAAAATGCTCAGAACAACACGTAGATCAAAAGCCCCAAATCAATTTTGGGCAACAACGCCGGAAAAATGAAGATCCAACGCCGCCGTCGTCGCCGACTTTTCGAGAGCCAATTTCCGATGATAGGAGCCTCGATTCGTGAAATTGACACCACCAATGGGTTCCTCACGTCGAGCTCTTCAAGATGGTGGTCGCCACTTCCATCGCCGCCGTGGTCAACGCCGATCAACGGTCGGTCAATGCCGGTCAACGGCGACCCGGAGACCGAAAATTGAAGAATGGCCCGTTGGCCTATTTTCGACGTTCCGGACACATCCGCGGCATCGGATTTGCAAACCGGAGTTTCAAAAGTGAAGAACGACGATTCAAAGATTGCGCGGTCGAGACCGAACGGTTCGTCCGACCGCCGACGGGAACGATTTTGGTAGTAGTGTTGATCTACTTATTCCTCAATTTAATATTGGAAATAATTATGTATTAATTATGGTTTACTGACTTGAGGAATTGTAAGAAAAAGGGGTGAAATATCGAAAAAGAGAATGTGAGAAAATGTGAATATTTTTACGTAAAAAGCAGAGCTTTTACGTAAAAAATTAGGCCTCTGATTTAGTACGTGGCAGGTTAGAATAGGTTAGATGGTTTTGAGGCGTTTCCTAAACGCCGGAAACCCAAAAATTAAGCGGAAATGCTGCCGAAATTTCTAAAACAGCACAAAGGGGTATTTTAGGAAACGAGGGGTGAAAATGTGATCGGGATGGAAACCCGAGCCCCCTCGATGACCTAGGTCCAGGAAAGAAGGACGGACGTTTACAGGATTAGTGAACCGCCCAATTAGAAATCTCGAAATGTAAGAAAACGACCCCTAGATCAGAATAGTGCCACCCGAGGAACGGGTGTAATCTAAGTATAAAATTTGGGGCGATTACATCGGTAACGGTAATCCGACAGGCTAAATGGTCATACGGGAGGTATTCAGTCAGTTGACTGGTCGGTTAGCCAGTCAAGGACCAAGTCGAAATAGGATAGTGAGAGACAGTGATTAATTTGTCAAGTAGACAAATTAATCAAGCACGATTAAAAATTAGATATCAAATTTCCCAAAGTAGAGCAGCTGGGTACCGATAGGCATCGGTACCACACAATGATAAGTTTATTAGTTCCTAACGATAGAGTGACCTAAGAGCGATGTTAATTAATTTATTGGGTAAATAAATTAATTAACAATGATTAGAAAATCAAATTCTTAAGAAGAGGGCAATTAGTACCGACAAGGATCGGTACCACATAACGAGAATTTTTATTAGTCACTAATGACCACGGTGACCTAAGAGTGAATGTTAATGTAATGCATTATGATTACAGGGAGGTACCTGTATTGTGACGAAGGCGAGAGTATAAACTGTCTGCTGACAGGTAAGTACAACTCCGCCTACAGCATGGATAAAATGAATTTAAAATGATGCTTTTCCAGTATTTTAAGTATGTATCTTGCACACGATGCTGCACAGCATACATAAGAGCATATAGTTTCACAATCGAGTAGATTGATGAAAGAACAAGATAGAAGCCATAGATCCCTACCGCGTAGGATTGGGGACAGCTTAGAGAAGCGTATGGCTAGAACAGTTAAACAAGATGGAAATAAATAGGTGTGTCGTACCGGCTCCTTCAGTCGAAGGGGTTTCCAGTTAAAGAAAGTTCAGGCCACAAGTTGAGCATCAGTTGATGGCTCTTCGGCATTAGTTGACCTCGGGCGTTACCGTTGGTCTGCGCGCACACGGTACTGACACATGGGCCCTAAATAGACAAGAAAAGAAAAGAAAAGTTTGAAGCATAAATGAACATAACCGGATCATGCATTAGTTATAGTTCGCTATGCTTTCTTTTTCAGTAGAGTTCATACAGTACACGATGCTCCTGTTATGCATAAAGTATGTGAAGTTTTATATTCAGTGTTATGACATGTTATGTGATGACATGATATGTGAGCTGATATGTAATATGCTTATATGGTATGTGATTTATTAAGTGATATATGTCATGCCTATGATTTTACGTATGTGCTATGTTTTAAACATGTTTTGCAGTTAACATGTTATACTTACTGGGCGTAAAGCTCACGGAGTGTGTTCATGCTGTAGGTAAGCATCCTATAGCGTAAACATCAAGGGACGATGATGGTGGTGGAGGTGGATGTGAGGATGAGGTTATGGATACACCGCGAGTATTCTTCCGCACAGTATGAGTAAATAATATTTTGAATGGTGACAGTTAAATAGTATTTTGAATAGTAAATGTTAAACAGTATATGTACGAGTAGTATATTTAAATAGTATCTGGTGAATAGTAATCAGATAAACAAGTATATAATTATGTATGTATAATTGAAATCCTTATGTTTTTCAAATTCCGCATTTTAATAGTATGCATATGTGAATAGTAAATACGTACGTGTATATAAAAAAAAAATTCCCTCTAAATTTATGGTATTAAATTCAGCAAGTTCAAGTATCGGTTTTAAAGAAGAAGTATAAGTAAAAGTTAAAGAAGCAAGTAAGAGTTTTCAGTGACGGTCCGGGCCGCTGAGGGCACGGGGCGTCACACAACCAACTAGCCTTCTCTACTATTCTCCAATTCCCGAATGGCTGAATGTGTGGGCACTCTGAACCTCGATCGATATGCTAGCACTGCTACTCTTCTTCCGACCACCCAGATCTCTAAAGAACTTATTGTCATGGTGAGTTGTGCAATAATAAGCCTGCTCACCTGAGAGTCTGTGGTCTAAGAGAACTGGAGTGGTAGGACCTCTATTTATCGACTTGTATGAGGTGATCCTCTGAATTCGAATTGGATTAGGAGAAGATATTCTCCCTTATCCACAACCAAAAAATCTGAATTTATCAAGGCCAAATCCCAACTAGAAAATTCGGCCACTTTAGGATTTTTCCATTCAAAATTCAAACGGGATTTTAACTAGAATTTTATCTCCTCTTATCCAACCAAAAAATCTGAAAATCCCTTTAGAAAATCCTCCAAGATTTTTCGGCCATGAAAGATAAAGGAAGAATCAAAATTCCACTAGGATTTTCAAGCTTGAATCTTATCTCATCCTTGTCCAAAATAACCGAAAATCTACATGAGATATGCCCTCAAAAAGTCGGCCATAATCAGGGAGGAGAGAATCCAAATTCAACTGGGAAGCTTGAATTTTTCCCTGAACCTTATCCATAAAAAATCTGAAAATTTCATGAGGATAATCCTCAAAATTTTTGACCATGTTTGTTAGGATTTGAATTCAAAATTCAAGTAGGATTCAAACAAGATTTTCCTCTCCATATCTAACTCAAATTCGAATTTCTTTCCTTGTGGATTTGCCACGAGAAATTCGAATCCGACTCAAGCTGTGACTCAAAATTTGAATTTCAAATTTCAAATTCAAAATTCAAATTTCAAATTTAAATTTCAAATTCAAATTCAAATTTCAAATTCAAATTTCAAATTCAAAATTCAAATTCAAAATTCAAAATTCAAAATTCAAAATTCAAAATTCAAATTTTAAAATTCAAATTTCAAAATCCACAAAACAGTTGTATTTCAAATTCTTGTTCTCATGGATAATTATCTACAACTCCAATCCAATCTTAAATAAAATCATGGCAACTTTATTTGGAGTTCGAATAATTGTGTACTCTATTACCCAAAACAAAATCTGAATTCAACCAGAGAGAATCTTGTCCACCATCTTAATCCTATGTCAACACTATCCATGCATAATCAACTAGCCAATAGAATACACAAATCAATTTGCTAAACGTTAAGGATTTTGTGGAGCTAGTAGAGGGACTAATTGGATATATATAATCGAGCTCCTGCGAATTCATATGATCATCATTCTTTACCGAACAACTCAATCATATGATCACAAATTTTAGAGTCATACCACTATAAACCTGAAACTGAACTCCTAATTATATACCGTATTACGTAAGCCTGTTGATAACTCTATGAAATAGAGTTATTACAGCCATTTGGGGACGTAAAAAGATGTTTGGTCCACTGAGTTCTTGACATTTTAATAGTCAACTAATGTAGGAATATAAATCGGTAAAAACGTATCAGAGTGGCGCAGCGGAACAATAAAAATTTTAGATCGTTAAATATCTCATGATGCCATATACAATAAACCAACAACAATTAAAAATCATACCTCAAGGACGCCAATCTTGCAGGAGGAGAATGACCGGAGGTTTCAACCAACTAGCCTTCTCTACTATTCTCCAATTCCCGAATGGCTGAGTGTGTGGGCACTCTGAACCTCGATCGGTATGCTAGCACTGCTAGTCTTCTTCCGACCACCCAGATCTCTAAAGAACTTTATTGTCACGATGAGCTATGCAACAATAAGCCTGCTCACCTGAGAGTCTGTGGTCTAAGAGAACTGGAGTGGTAGGACCTCTATTTATAGACCTGCATGAGGTGATTCTCTGAATTTGAATTGGATTAGGAAATGATATTTTTCCCTTATCCATAACCAAAAAATCCGAACTTTTCCAAGGGAGAATCTCAACAAAAAATTCGGTTTTCTTAGGATAAATCCAATCCAAATCTAAACAAGATTTTAACTAGAATTTTATCTCCCTTTTTTAACGCAAAAAAACCGAAAATTACAAGGAGAATATCTCCTAAAGATTTAGGCCATTATGGATAAGGGAGAATAAAAAATTCCACTAGGATTTTCAAGCTTGAATCTTATCTCAACCTTATCCAAAATAACCGAATTTTCCTAGGAGAGATCCTCTAAATTTTCGGCCACTTTTCAGGGAGGAGAGAATCCAAATTCAACTGGGATTGAAACTTGAATTTTTCCCTTGAATCTTATCCACAAAAAAACCGAAATTTCCTTGAGGATTACCCTAAAAAATTTCGTCCACTTTTGTCGGGATTTAAATTCAAAATTCAAGTAGGATTCTAACAAGATTATCCTCTCCAAATCCAATTCAAATTCGAATTTCAAACCTTGTGGATTTTCTACAACAAATTCGAATCCTACTTGGATTGTGATTCAAAATTTGAATTTCAAATTTCAAATTCGAATTTCAATTTCAAATTTCAAATTTCAAATTTCAAATTTCAAATTTCAAATTTAAATTTTAAATTCAAATTTCAAATTCGAATTTCAAATTCAAATTTCAAATTCAAATTTCAAATTCAAAATTCAAATTTCAAATTTCAAAATTCAAATTTCAAATTTCAAAATTCAAATTTCAAATTCCACAAAATAGTTGTGTTTCAAATTCTTGTTCTCATGGATAATTTTCTACAACTCCAATCCAATCTCAAATAAAATCATGGCAACTTTATTTGGAGTTTGAATAATTGTGTACTCTATTATCCAAAAGAAAATCTGAATCCAACAGGAGAGAATCTTGTCTACCATCCAAATCCTGTGTCATCACCATCCATGCATAATAAACTAGCCAATAGCATACACAAATCAATTTGCCAAACGTTAAGGAATTATGTGGAGCTAGTAGAGGGACTGATTAGACATATATAATCGGGCTCTCATGATTCCATATGATCATCATTCTGTACCGAACAACTCAATCATATGATCACTAATTTCAGAGTCACACCACCATAAACCTGAAACTGAACTCCCAATTATATACCGTATTACGTAAGCCTGTGACGAGCTACTATCCAATGACCTTGTCATATATGCAAAACCCTCATATGATATCCATGATCAGCCTTAGGTCAAAGTCTGTTTAATCCTACTGATCAGGCTATCTTAAAGTTCCATTATGCTACCGAATTAAGAAAATGATTATTCACCATATGTGAATAAGAAATCATCCACCCAGCAGACGACCCAAGGCCTTGTCCATTTTCACATTCAGTATAATGCCTTTAAGAGGATACCTTTAACTCTTCAGAGCTATGATTTCGATATCTGCAAACAAACCCTTCATCGTATACAAGTCATGCACCCAACGAACCGGTCTATAAGCTTACTACCTCTGAGATGCTTTAGCCATTGGAACATCAAAGTACACAAGTATATACATGAAGAAGTTCATTTACTCAGGATTAAGGTTATTGCACAATGAACGTCAAAAGCAGATTGATCCACTCATAGCGGACTACTTAGATCAATCACGCTTTAGTCCCGGTCTAATATGTCACCACCGAGCAACATATCCATGTCTCTACTTGGGAGTCCAGCTCCAGACAGTCAAGACAAACCGTCCCCTCTAAGGCTTTAGACAACATAATAGTCTTAACATGAGTTAGATGCTCGGTCTAACCCCATAGACTACAGACCATAGTTTAGACTACTAACTTTAGAACATTGTCTTCTCCCATACAAAAGTCCATTGCATGCAACGTTCTAACAGTTTTAACGCAAGCAGTCACTGAGCCATATTTGCTTACATTTACTTTAACATGTAAATAAGACGAGGACTGATAGCAATGTAATGAATAACCTCTATATATAATTTTATTATCCAGTTCAAAATGAATACATCAAAATGTCTCTAATGCTTAGGGCATTTCCTAACAATCTCCCACTTACCCTAAGCCAGTAGATGTGCCATGTTACGCATCTCCATCGCCTCTACATGCCTCTCAAAGCTTCTAGCTACCAAAGTCTTAGTAAAGGGATCGACAATGTTGTCCTCGGACGCGATCTTACATACATCCACTTGTTCTGTCTCCACATGCCCTCTAATAATATGATATCTTCGATCGATGTGCTTGGTCCTCTTGTGGTGCCAAGATTCCCTTGTGTTGGCAATAGCCCCTGTATTATCACAGTAAAGTGTGATAGGCTTGTCAACACCCGGAATGACCTCAAGGTCTCTAAAGAACTTGCGGAGCCAAACCGCTTCTTTAGATGCCTCAGCCACAGCCACATACTCAGCCTCCATAGTAGAGTCAGCTGTGCAGCCCTGCTTCACGCTCCTCCACACAATGGCGCCTCCTCCGAGTAAAAACACTGATCCAGATGTCGATTTCCTTAAATCCTTACAAGTCTGGAAGTTTGAGTCCGTGTATCCTACGGGTGTTAGGTCCCCTCCAGAATACACCAGCATATAATCCCTCGTTCTCTTAAGATACTTGAGTATATGCTTTACTGCTTGCCAGTGCTTGGTTCCAGGATTCGCTTGATATCGACTCACCATACCTACTGCAAAACATATGTCGGGGCGAGTGCAAAGCATAGCGTACATAAGGCTACCCACAGCGGATGCATAAGGGACCTTACTCATACGCTCTCTTTCTTCCGATGTCTTGGGACAGTCATCCAATGAAAGAGTTAGACCGGCAATAGAAGGTTGCGAACCTTTCTTTGCCTCTTGCATTGCATATTTGTCAATTATTTTATCTATGTATGAAGCTTGGGATAACGCTATCATTTTGTTCTTTCGATCTTTGAAAAGACGAATGCCTAGAACATAATTAGCTTCTCCCAAGTCCTTCATGTCAAACTGTTGATGTAACCAAAGCTTGACCGATGATAAGTTCCTTACATCATTTCTAATGAGTAGTATATCATCGACATAGAGTATCAGAAAGACCACTTTTCCATCCTTAATACGTTTATAAACACAGGGTTCATCAACGTTCTGCTCAAAACCAAATGTCTTAATCGCTTGATCAAACCTCTGGTTCCATGAGCGGGATGCCTGCTTTAATCCATAAATAGATCTAAGCAACTTGCAGACTTTCCTTTCTTGGCCTTTCGTTACGAACCCTTCAGGCTGTATCATATAGATACACTCTTCAAGATGGCCATTCAAGAATGCTATCTTGACATCCATTTGCCAGATCTCGTAATCGAGAGCCGCAGCAATGGACAGAAGAATACGGATAGACTTCAGCATAGCAACAGGTGAAAAGGTTTCCTCGTTATCGATTCCAGCCTTTTGCATGTATCCCTTTGCAACTAGTCTAGCTTTGAAAGTTTCCACTCTCCCTTTCGCATCCTTCTTTCTTTTGTAGACCCATTTGCATCCAATGGGTTTTATCCCATCCAGTAAATCGACAAGTTCCCAAACAGAGTTGGATTTCATAGAATCCATCTCATTGTTCATAGCCTGTTTCCAAGATTTAGAATCAACATCATTTATAGCTTCATCATATGTGACCGGATCTTCCTCATGCTCATGAGCCTCGGCCTGGTATACCTCAGCATCATACATGAAGAAATTAGGTTTCTTCGAAACCCTCCCACTACGACGAGACACCCTAAATTGTTGATCATCTGCAGGTCTTTCACTGGAACTCGGACTTGTGTCCAAGACCAAAATCTTTTGAGCAGTTCTTTCACCTGATAACTCCTCTAGCACCACTTTGCTTCGAGGCTTAAAGTCATTCATGTGACTTTCCTCCAAGAATGTCGCATGGGTTGAGACAATGACTTTTTGTTCCTTCAGGTTATAGAATAGACCTCCTTTAGTTCCTTTTGGATACCCTACAAACATGAACAATTCTGATCTTGGTTCCAACTTCTTCGCATCCCCATCCAGTACATGTGCCGAGCAGCCCCATATTCTCATATGTCCAAGGGAGGGCTTCCTGCCACGCCACAATTCATACAGAGTTCTGGGAATTGATTTGCTCGGAACTTGGTTCAGAATATAGCATGCCGTTTGTAAAGCATATCCCCAAAATGATAATGGCAGCGTTGAGTAACTCATCATGGACCGTACCATATCCAATAAGGTCCTGTTTCTCCTTTCGGCTATACCATTCTGTTGTGGAGTACCAGGTGCAGTCAATTGGGATAATATCCCGTTCTCTACAAGATGTCCTAGAAATTCGTCGGAGAGGTATTCGCCACCTCGATCAGATCGAAGTGTCTTTATGGATTTATCTAATTGCTTTTCCACTTCCGCACGATACTCTTTGAACTTGTCAAAGGTTTCGCTCTTGTGGTGCATCAGATACACCTATCCATACCTCGAGTAATCATCTATAAAAGAGACATAATACTCGAACCCTCCTCGTGCTGTGACATTCATGGGGCCACATACGTCAGTATGCACAATTTCTAAGAGCTCCTGAGTCCTTGTACCTTTAGCTCCAAAAGACCTCTTAGTCATTTTACCCTCTAGACAAGACTCACATTGGGGAAGTCGTACCTCCTCCAGAGATTCCAGAGGACCGTCTTTCACCAATCTTTGAATCCTATCCTGATTAATATGACCAAGTCTTAAATGCAAAAGATACGCCTTATTAGAGTGAGAAACTTTCAACCTTTTAGAGTTATCAGTTAATTCAGTGTCAAGCAGTGAGTACATCTTTGGTTTGATCAAATATAGGTTTCCATCCATCTATCCAGGATAGATAAAAGACTTATTTTTACGAATATCAACACTTTTACTAAAAGAAACTAAATAAGAATCCTTTATTAAACAAGCTACCGATATAAGGTTCCTCCTAAAATTAGGAACATAAAAACAATCTTTTAATAAAATAAACCTAAATTGATCAAAATAAAGGTAAACATCTCCCACTGCTTCAGCCACCACAAAGCTACCATCTCCAGTCCGCAACGAGAGGCTTCTATCATGTAGACTTCTCGTTTCCACGAACCCCTGCATAGAAACACAAACATGATTAGTGGCGCCCGAATCAATGACCCAAGTGTCTTTCGATTCTTCCACCAAACACGCTTCTAGGTAATGAAGTTCCTTACCTTCCTTGCCCTTGGCGGCTAGGAATTCCTGGCAAGCCTTCTTAAAGTGACCTACCTTCCCACAATGGAAGCATTTGGACTTTTTAGGGTCCTTTGGCTTTTTGTTCTTCTTTTTCTTCTTCCCGTCCGAGACAGGAGGATTAGAAGAACTAGAAGCCACTTGCTTCTTATTTGGCCTCTTCCTCTTCCGTGAGGGATTGGAAGATTCCGCCAAATTGGCCTCTCCTTTAGGTCAGACCGCATCCTCATCCTTGATCATCCGCTCATAAGCCTAAAGTTGCTTCATGAGCTCGGTTAGTCCTAACTCCCTTGTCGCCAGATTGTATGCGGCCTTAAACCCCACAAAATCTTTAGACAGAGTTTTGAACACCATCTCGATCTGGGTGTTGTAGTCCAACTCAGTACCTTTTTCGGCAGCCTCAGCGAAGAATCCCATTAGAGTGATCATAGGGTCCTTCACCGGAGTACCCGCCTTCTGCTTAGAGTTCATAATACTGGTGATAGCAGACTGTCGAGCCAATTTTTCTTGGCCTCCGAACATGTCCTCCAGATTTTCCATGATCTCCCCAGCAATTTGATAAGTCTCATGCTGCTTTTGTAAAGCACTCGTCATGCTAGCAAGTATGTAGTATCGAGCTATATCATTGGATTCTCTCCAACGAGTATAGGCAACCGGGACCTCCTCAATCGGTGTGTCAGGTTTTGGCCCTGGTAGGCATGGTTCGTCCAGTACGAACTTTTGTCTCTCGCAGCTGAGAACTATTAACAAATTTCTTTTCCAATCCTTATAATTGTCGCCATTCAGTTTATTCTCAGTAAGTATTGAAATGAGGGGTGTCGGTGACATTTTGAACTGAAATAAAATTATAATAGACATCATTACAAAGCCCAAGCAAATATACAGATAATTTAGCAAATAAAACATACAAGTATGTTCCTACATGAAACTTGAAAAACATGTAGCATTGCAACGGTAATTCTCAGCACCTATTGCCCCAAGCCATCGAGGGGTGGTCATGAGAACAAATAACCGGAACATGGACCCCGTCCAATTAATATATGTTGCCTTAAATCCTCCAAGGTTAAGATATATATTAATAACCGCTTATTTGGCCACCAGTTTAGTTAACAGAGCTTCCAGTGAAGGTTAATAACTTAACGAGTCTTGAGTGTATAACCATTGTTTACGTAGCCCGATCCACGTCCTACCAAGCCATCGAGGGGTGGTCATGAATAGGATCGTACCCAAACACGTTTTCCACATAGGAGATCCAATCTAGTATACCAGCGGCGATAAACACCTACCGAGGGGTGTGGTCAGGGCAGAACTGACGCGAGGCGTTACCATGCTTTCACATATGGATCAACAATGGAGGCCGTGGGTTTTGTTTGAAACCCTCTCCCACTCAATATTTTGAAAAACATGCAAGTTTTGACAAATTATGTATGATCAATATAGTATGAGCGGCACTCACCTATCCTATATGACAAGTTATCAAATATGCATACAAAACATCCATCAATACATATTTATACATCCATGACATATCACAGAAAAAATAATTGACAGAATAACCAAGCTGTGGTTCCATCCTAGAACAAAGAAAATAAAGATTACAAAATTCCATCCAAAGCATTCTTTGGGTCTTGAATTCTGTTCCGTCTTCTTGTATCCATCTTTATGCAGCCTCTCCATTTATTTCTCATCCCAAGAATTATTTAAAATTTAAATCTCCAAAAATTTAAATTTCAAATTCAAATTCCAAATTCAAATTTCAAATTTAAATTTCCAATTCAAAATTTTAAACAATTTTAAACATCATGTGTAATAATATGTAATTTCAAAAATTTCAAATTTTCAATTACATATTTTTAAACATGATTTAAAAATAAATTTCTAATTTAAAAATCAAAATTTTTCGATTTTCTAGACGGTCGTACCGCCGCCTCCGAAGGCGGCAGCCGCCATGGGCAGCCACTAACCCCGGAGGGGTTGGCAGCCCACGGCCGCCCTGCCGGGCTGCAGGCCAAGCCTGCAGCGCCAGGCTGCACGCCCAGGCTGGGTGCAGCAGCCGGCAGGCTGCAGACGCCCAAGCTGCGGCCAGCCTTGGGCAGGCCACGGCCACCCCTGGCTGCAGGCCAAGCCTGCTGCTGTGGGTGGTGTGGGCCTACACAGGGGCTACCGCAGCCCCATCCTGCCCGAGGGCACCAAGGTCCGTCGACCTATCCCGACGGGTCGTGTCTCGATTTTCATGCCATATTCCAATTTACCTATTAGGACCTCCAAAAATTAATTTGAATCCCAATTAAATTGAAATTTTCCACACAATCAAAATTTCAACCTTTAAATCAAATTTAACTTTTGGGAAAAAATAAATTACGGTCTTCAATCTTCAATCTCCTCCAAGAATAATTACATAAAATTTCCTAAACCGTTTCCGGTGTACAAAAAATTCTAACCATAAAAATTCTAAGAGACAAAAAATAAAATCAATGGGAAAATTACAGTGTTAATAAACTGCTCTCATGGTTACATAAAAATTCCTAGATACAATTTTTCTAAATTCTAAGGAACCATAACCGGCATAAACAAGCATGCCTATAATAATTCAATAAATTAAAATAACCACATACTTTATACATAATCCCTGATAACAACATAAAGGAACCCTAGAATGCCACTCTCTAAATATCAAATCCATACATAAATAAAAAGACTAAGTAATTGTCTAATTTATGTACATGGCATAGTCATGAGATGGCTCTGATACCAATTGTAGGTAAATAAATCGATAAAAACGTATCAGAGTGGCGCAGCGGAACAATAAAAATTTTAGATCGTTAAATATCTCATGATGCCATATACAATAAACCAACAACAATTAAAACTCATACCTCAAGGACGCCAATCTTGCAGGAGGAGAATGACCGGAGGCTTCAACCAACTAGCCTTCTCTACTATTGTCCAATTCCCGAATGGCTGAGTGTGTGGGCACTCTGAACCTCGATCGGTATGCTAGCACTGCTAGTCTTCTTCCGACCACCCAGATCTCTAAAGAACTTTATTGTCACGATGAGCTATGCAACAATAAGCCTACTCACCTGAGAGTCTGTGGTCTAAGAGAACTGGAGTGGTAGGACCTCTATTTATAGACCTGCATGAGGTGATTCTCTGAATTTGAATTGGATTAGGAAAAGATATTTTTCCCTTATCCATAACCAAAAAATCCAAACTTTTCCAAGGGAGAATATCAACAAAAAATTCGGTTTTCTTAGGATAAATCCAATCCAAATCTAAACAAGATTTTAACTAGAATTTTATCTCCCTTTTTCAACCCAAAAAATCCAAAAATTACAAGGAGAATATCTCCTAAAGATTTCGGCCATTATGGATAAGGGAGAATCAAAAATTCCACTAGGATTTTCAAGCTTGAATCTTATCTCAACCTTATCCAAAATAACCGAATTTTCCTAGGAGAGATCCTCCAAATTTTTGGCCACTTTTCAAGGAGGAGAGAATCCAAATTCAACTGGGATTGAAACTTGAATTTTTCCCTTGAATCTTATCCATAAAAAAACCGAAATTTCGTTGAGGATTATCCTCAAAAATTTCATCCACTTTTGTTGGGATTTAGATTCAAAATTCAAGTAGGATTCTAACAAGATTATCCTCTCCAAATCCAACTCAAATTCGAATTTCAAACCTTGTGGATTTTCCACAACAAATTCGAATCCTACTTGGATTGTGATTCAAAATTTGAATTTCAAATTTCAAATTCAAATTTCAAATTCAAATTTCAAATTTCAAATTTCAAATTTCAAATTTCAAATTTCAAATTTAAATTTTAAATTCAAATTTCAAATTCGAATTTCAAATTCAAATTTCAAATTCAATATTCAAAATTCAAATTTCAAAATTCAAAATTCAAATTTCAAAATTCAAATTTCAAATTCCACAAAATGGTTGTGTTTCAAATTCTTGTTCTCATGGATAATTTTCTACAACTCCAATCCAATCTCAAAAAAAATCATGACAACTTTATTTGGAGTTCGAATAATTGTGTACTCTATTAACCAAAATAAAATCTGAATCCAACGGGAGATAATCTTGTCTACCATCCTAATCCTGTGTCATCACCATCCATGCATAATAAACTAGCCAATAGCATACACAAATCAATTTGCCAAACATTAAGGAATTATGTGGAGCTAGTAGAGGGACTGATTGGATATATATAATCGGGCTCTCGTGATTCCATATGATCATCATTCTGTACCGAACAACTCAATCATATGATCACTAATTTCAGAGTCACACCACTATAAACCTGAAACTGAACTCCCAATTATATACCGTATTACGTAAGCCTGTGACGAGCTACTATCCAATGACCTTGTCATATATGCAAAACCCTCATATGATATCCATGATCAGCCTTAGGTCAAAGTCCGTTTAATCCTACTGATCAGGCTATCTTAAAGTTCCATTATACTACCGAATTAAGAAAATGATTATTCACCATATGTGAATAAGAAGTCATCCACCCCGCAGACGACCCAAGGCCTTGTCCATTTTCACATTCAGTATAATGCCTTTAAGAGGATACCTTTAACTCTTCAGAGCTATGATTCCGATACCTGCAAACAAACCCTTCATCGTATACAAGTCATGCACCCAACGAACCGGTCTATAAGCTTACTACCTCTGAGACGCTTTAGCCATTGGAACATCAAAGTACACAAGTCATATACATGAAGAAGTTCATTTACTCAGGATTAAGGTTATTGCACAATGAACATCAAAAGCAGATTGATCCACTTATAGCAGACTACATAAATCAATCACGCTTTAGTCCCGGTCTAATATGTCACCACCAAACAACATATCCATGTTTCTACTTGGGAGTCCAGCTCTAGACAGTCAAGACAAACCGTCCCCTCTAAGGCTTTAGACAACATAATAGTCTTAACATGAGTTAGATGCTCGGTCTAACCCCATAGACTACAGACCATAGTTTAGACTGCTAACTTTAGAACATTGTCTTCTCGCATACAAAAGTCCATTGCATGCAACGTTCTAACAGTTTTAATGCAAGCAGTCAGTGAGCCATATTTGCTTACATTTACTTTAACATGTAAATAAGACGAGGACAGATAGCAATGTAATGAATAACCTCTATATATAATTTTATTATCCAGTTTAAAATGAATACATCAAAATGTCTCTAATGCTTAGGGCATTTCCTAACAACTAAAGCATTTTTTTTTGTTTTTAATGCAGTCTTTTATTTTAGAATGTTAAATTTAATTTTTCAAGTTAGTTTATATAGCTTTTAAGTGTTTTGCAGAGTTGAAGTAGTAGAAGGTTGTTTGGATCAGGAGGTCAAGCTGCAGCTAGGATGGAATTGCAAAAATTGGAGAAAACTGACAAGGAAGACTGATTCTAGGCGTTGCTACAGCAATGTTGTAACTTTACTGTAGCAAACTGGGGCAGAAATTGTTCAGATATTTTGACAAGTCAACGTACAGCTGGCAGCCAATTTTATTAGTGAGCATGGCAGAAAGGACAAGCTTATGAGCTGTCTTAATCCAAGGACACCAAATAAAAGCTCAGCCATTAGATTATGTACACATGTACATCCTCCATTTGTCCTAGCACTTAAAAGGGAACATGATGCATTCAGAAAGCGAGAGGCAGACAAGGAGCAGAGAGAAAAATACGGAAAAGAGTAGGACAGAAAGAGAAAACCCAGAAGAAAAAGGAAACGTACAGGGATTGGAGGAGATTTCAGCATATTCTGGAAGGAGAAATTAAAAAGTAGCTGTGTACCTTGTGCACGTCTATTCTGTCAATCTTTCCTCCATTTTCGGTTGTACTCTTGTTTTTATTTTTTCCCGTACAATGTTTTCTTTTTCCGGTGGATTTGAACAATCAAGTATGAAATAATTTCCTTTAAGACTGGGAGGATAAAGTACCCACTTCTGTGACTAGCTTTGTATGTTGAGCTTGCTACTTTAATGTTATTTGGTTTATTCAACATCGTTTTGTTGGTTTATTTGTGTTCTTCGACTAGCCATCTTGAGCATAATACTGTGATTTCAGTGGTTGGAAAACTAATTGGAATTAGACAGGAGTTGGATAATGTGTGATTAGTTAGGTTCATGTAGTAACCTAATTAATTTTGCAAGTTAAGCAGGAATGCATGCTTGTCTCATATAACCTTTTGGAACCTAAGCTTAATTTGGCTTCATACTCCATTTAGCATAGGAATATGTTGAAATGAAGCAAGAAGTTATTAACATAAGTATTTCGGAAGAAACTTGTGAAATTTTGAGTTCTAGGTTAACTAAGTAACATTGCTGTAGCAATGTTGTAGCATTGCTATAGCATACTGAGTCAAGTTGCAGAAAAAGGGGAAATTGAATCTCAGTCACTCATTTACCAATTGTTATTAAGTCTGTTTTATTCAGCTTGCAATTGCCTTGTGCATTTTTATGTTATACTAGTATAGTGAGTTTAAGACAATTTTAATTCTCCATCAATTCTCGCATATCCTTAATTTTGTTTTTAATTTAGATGAAATAGTGATAACATTTTCTGTGGGACGATATCCGTACTCTTGTACACTGTATTACTTGTATGCGACGCGTGCACTTGCGTAGCATTTTAAGGAAGCAACAAGTTTTTTGGCGCCGTTGCCGGGGAATTGTTATCATTATTAGTCTTTGTAAAATATATATTTTGATTTCTGTAGTTTTTCTATTTTATCTTGATATTTCTGTTTGTATCCTTGTAGGTACTCGAATTTCTTTATGAATAGACCACGAGACTAGGAATTGCTGCCTATAGATCCAGAAATTAAAAGGACGTTCAGGGCAAGAAGAAGAGAACAACAAGGTCTTGCAGTTGTTGAAGAAATGGCCGAAGAAGAAGTTGGCAACAATGGCAATAATACTACAGCAATGGCAGATGATAGGGATAGAGCTATTAGAGAATATGCTGTGCCAATGCTACATGGTCTGAATTCTGGTATTGTTAGGCCAGAAATTCAAGCACCATAGTTTGAGCTAAAACCGGTCATGTTTCAAATGCTCCAAACAGTCGGGCAGTTTAGTGGGATGTCAACAGAAGATCCTCATCTCCATCTCAGACTTTTTATGGAAGTGAATGATTCTTTCAAGCTGCTAAGAGTGTCAGAGGATGCTTTGAGACTCAAGTTGTTTCCCTATTCTCTGAGGGACCGAGCAAGAGCATGGTTGAATTCGTTGATCAAATTCAGTCATTACTTGGAATGATTTGGCAGAGAAATTCCTGATGAAGTACTTTCCTCCAACTAAGAATGCCAAGCTCAAGAATGACATTACTGGTTTTCAGTAGATGGATGGTGAATCTTTGTATGAGGCATGGGAAAGATATAAGGAGCTATTGCGCAAGTGTCCTCACCACGGGATTCCTCACTGGATTCAAATGGAAACCTTCTACAATGGTCTCAATGGGCAGACTTAGACTATAGTAGATGCCTCAGCCAACGGAGCTATTTTGGCCAAATCTTACAATGAAACTTATGAAATATTGGAGAGGATGGCCAACAACAATTATCAATGGCCATCCGAGAGAGCAGCTTCCACAAGAAGAGTAGTAGGGGTTCATGAATTGGATGCAATGACTGCTTTAACAGCTCAGGTATCTTCTCTTACTAGTGTTTTGAAATCAATGAACGTGAATTCAGGGATGAAGCCTCAACAACCAACAGCAGCCTCTTGTACTAATTGTGGTGAAGAGCACCTCTTTGATCAATGCCCATTCAACCCAGTATCAGCATGTTATGTTGGGAATTTCAATAGGAATCATAATCCATATTCCAACACATATAATCCGGGTTGGAGACAACATTCGAATTTCTCTTGGAACTCTTAAGGGCAGAATGTAGGGTCCTTTTCTACACTAACCCATCTGCAACATCCTCCAGGATTTCCACCCCAAGCAAGAACTCAGCCAGTGGAACAATCTTCATCAATGGAGAGTTTATTGAAAGAGTATATGGCCAAGAATGAAGCCATCATTCAAAATCAGGCATCCATGATTCAAAGTCAAGCAGCATCATTGAGGAATTTAGAGAACCAGCTGGGGCAGTTAGCTAATGCCTTGAATACTCGACCTCAAGGTTCATTGCCAAGTGACATAGAGAATCCTAGGCGAGAGGGTAATGAGCAATGCAAGGCAATTTCATTGAGAAGTGGTAGAGAGCTAGAGCTGCCCGAAGTAAAGCCTAGACAGCAAAGGGAGCCCTCTTCAATCTAAGAGAAAAAGGAGAAGGAAGAAGAAGTGAAGGAACTAAAGAAACAAAATAATGCCACAGACCGCAATGCTGCAGCATCGCTACAACAGAGCTGTACAGAACAGCAAAAGTCTAGACCACCGCCACCTTTTCCTCAACGACTCCATAAGCAGCAACAAGATAAGCAGTTCAAGCGATTTTTTGATGTCTTGAAGCAGCTCCACATCAATGTTCCACTTGTGGAAGCACTTGAACAAATGCCAAGCTATGCTAAGTTTATGAAGGACATTCTTTCTAAGAAGAGAAGGCTTGGGGAGTTTGAAACCGTGGCTATGACAGAAGAATGCAGCGCTATTTTACAGAATAAACTTCCCCCAAAGTTGAAGGATCCAGGAAGTTTTACAATTCCATGTGCTATTGGCAATAAGTACATTGGCAAGGCTCTTTGCGACCTTGGAGTAAGCATAAACCTTATGCCAATGTCAGTCTTCAGAAAGTTAGGAATTGGGGAAGCAAGGCCAACTACAGTGACTCTACAATTAGCAGACTGATCAATTACCCATCTAGAAGGGAAGATTGAAGATATATTGGTAAGGGTAGATAAATTCATTTTCCCTGCAGACTTCATTGTTCTAGATTTTGAAGCGGATAGAGAAGTGCCTATCATACTGGGAAGACCATTTCTAGCGACAGGGAGAACACTGATTGATGTGCAAAAAGGAGAGCTTACAATGAGAGTCAACAACGAGAAGGTGAACTTTAATGTGCTCAAAGCAATGAGGTTTCCTGATGAGGTAGAGGAGTGTTCCATGGTGAATATGCTTGAATATGTGGTGTCAGAAGAATTTGAGGAGGGATGCTACAAAGATCATGAGGAACCGACTAGGCCAAAAGAAGATGTGAAGATGACTGAAGAGATAAGTGCCTCGGTAGCTTGGGTGGATAAAGCATCAGCCAATGTATTTACAGAAAGGAAGTTTGAGCTGCTGGGATTGGCAGATTGTGAGATCAAGAAGACTTGGCCATCTATTGAAGAGCCACCGATTTTGGAATTGAAACCTCTTCCATCGCACCTCCGATATGCTTACTTGGGAGAGTCAAAAACACTTCCAGTGATAATCTCAGCTTTGTTGACTAGGGATCAGGAGCAAGAGCTACTTGCAGTGTTAAAAAATTTAAGAAAGCACTCGGGTGGACAATTGTAGACATCAAGGGAATTAGCCCTGCTATCTGTATGCATAAGATCCTACTTGAAGAATGCTAAACAATTCTGTGGAGCAACAACGAAGACTAAACCCGATCATGAAGGAAGTGGTGAAGAAGGAGATAATTAAATGGCTGGATGCAGACATAATCTACCCCATTTCAGATAGCTCATGGGTCAGCCCTGTGCAGTGTGTACCTAAGAAGGGAGGAATGACTGTTGTGACTAATGATAACAACGAGTTGATCCCTACCCGTACAGTCACAGGTTGGAGAGTTTGTATGGATTACCGGAAGCTGGATAAGGCCACTAAGAAGGATCATTTCCCATTGCCCTTCATTGATCAGATGCTAGATAGATTAGCTAGGAAAGAGTATTACTGCTTTTTGGATGGCTATTCAAGTTACAATCAGATTGCTATAGCACCTGAGGATCAGGAGAAGACCACCTTCACTTGCCCATACGGAACATTTGCTTTTCGGAGGATGCCATTCGGGTTGTGCAATGCTCCAGCAACTTTTCAACGCTATATGATGGCTATCTTCTCTAATATGGTGGAACAATGTTTAGAGGTCTTCATAGATGATTTCTCAGTTATGGGAGAATCTTTCGACGGATGCTTGCCAAATTTGGAGCAGATTCTAAAAAGGTGTGAAGAAACTAGCCTAGTCTTAAATTGGGAGAAATGTCATTTTATGGTGACTGAGGGAATTGTGTTAGGACACAAGGTATCAAGGAAGGCATTGAGGTGGACAAGGCTAAGATAGAGATCATTGACAAGATGCCACCACCATCATCAGTCAAGGGAATTAGAAGCTTTTTGGGACATGCGGGTTTCTATAGAAGATTTATCAAGGATTTCTCAAAAATCTCAAAACCCCTGTGTTCTTTGCTTGAGCAGAACAAGCCCTTCAGATTTGATGCGGAGTGCCAACATGCATTTACAGAACTGAAGAAGAAACTTGTGTCAGCACCTATCATTGTGGCACCTGATTGGTCTCGTTCATTTGAGTTGATGTGTGATGCTAGTGACTATGCCATTGAGCGGTATTGGGACAAAGAAAAGATAAAGTGTTCCACTCCATTTATTATGCTAGCAAAACTCTGACTGACGCTCAGCTCAACTACACCACCACTAAAAAAGAACTTTTGGCAGTGGTATTTGCCTTTAACAAGTTTCGGGCATATTTGGTGGGCACCAAAGTAGTGGTCTATATGGATCACTCAGCTATAAAGTACCTCATTGCCAAAAAGGATGCCAAACCGAGGTTGATTAGATGGGTTTTATTGTTGCAAGAATTTAATCTGGAAATCAGAGATAAAAAAGGAACTGAGAATCAGGTGGCTGATCATTTGTCAAGATTAGAGAGTGGAAAGATAGAGAGAGATGAAGAGCCAATAAAGGAAACCTTTCCTGATGAGCAGCTTTTTGTAGTTAAGCGAGGGAACACACCTTGGTATGCAGACATAGTGAATTATTTGGTGAGTGGTTTACTCCCACCTGATCTGACTAGTCAACAAAGGCGGAGATTCCTTCATGACGTCAAGTTTTATTACTGGGATGAGTCATACTTGTTCAAGCAAGGTGCAGACCAGATTATAAGAAGATGTGTGCCTAAAGAGGAAGTGGTTGGTATACTTCAGCATTGTCATTCATCTCCCTATGGTGGTCACTATGGAGGATTCAGAACAGCCGCGAAAGTGCTACAATTTAGTTTCTTTTGGCCTTCTCTCTTTAAAGACGCTCACGAGTTCGCCAGGATGTATGACAGATGTTAGCGGGTAGGGAACATATCACAACGACATGAGGAGGTTAATAACCAAACCAGTCTTGAGTGTGTAACCATTATTTACAACGTCTAATCCATGCCCTATTCAAGCTATCTCCGGATTGTCCCAAATAAAACATGCTGAAACATGTTTTTCCACATAAGAGATCTAAACTAGTATATTGGCGGTGGTAGACAACTACCAAAGGTTTGGTCAGGGTGGAACTGACATGAGGCACTACCGTGCTTTCACATATGGATCAACAACGACGTTGGTTTTGTTTAAAACCCTCTCCTACTCAATATTTACAAATAATAAGTTTTATTTTAAATATGCATGATTAACATAACATAAGCAGTATTCTTCGATCCTATATGACATATCATCAAATATGCAACATACCATTCCATCAATATATATTAATCCATACATATGAAAACATAGGAAAAAAATAAATGACGGAAAATTAAATAACAGCTATGGTTCCATCCAAGAAAAATAGAAAAATAAGATTATAAAATTTCATCCAAAGCATTATTTGGGTCTTGAATTTTGCTCCATCTTCGTATAGCTTCACTATTTATTTCTCATCCCATAAATTCCTTTAAAATTCAAATTTCAGAAATATTCGAATTTTAACCAATTTTTAACTCTCATGCATAAGCATATGCAATTTTCAAAATTTTAAAAAATTACATATGATTATACACAATTTAAAATTAAAATTTAAATTGTTGATAATCTCCAAAAATTTCCGTCCCACCCCACGGGGGGTTGGGCCGTGAGAAAAACACCCCCCAGGGCCACCTTTGGTCGCCACGGGATTACACCTGTGGCTTCCAGCATTACTGGCAGCCCACAGGCTATTTGTAGCACTTGGCTGCTAGCAACCCGACTACTACTAGGCAGCTGTGGGTTGCCAGCAGCCCGTGGCTGTCTTGTACAACCATGGGCTACCATGGTTGCCACGAGCTTGTGCTTGTGGCTCCCACAGCTCCTTTCCTCGTTTTTCACATCAAATTCCAATTTTACCTCTTAGGTTATCCTAATTAAAAATTAGAATTATCCATACAAAAATTAATTTTAAATCATCAAAATATATTTCAATTATGTAAAAAAATAAATTCAAAGTCTTAAATCTTGATCTCCTCCATGAATAATTACATAAAATTTCCTATATCATTTTTAGTGTATAAAAATTCTAAATATTCAAAAAGACAAAAATATATGGGAAAATTATGATGATACAATTTTTTGCTCTCATGGTTACATGAAAAAATTCCTACATACAATTTTTCTAAAATTCTAAGGAACCTTAACAGGCAAAATTGAGCATGCTTATAACAATCACAAAATTAAAATAACCACGTGCAATATATCACATAATTAATGATAACAACATATAAGTTCCCTAGAATGCCACTCTTTAAATATTAAATCCACATATATTGGAGTCACAATCGATTGTTTAATTTATATATATATGGCATATTCATGAGTTGTCTCTAATACCAATTGTTGGAAAAACGGTAAAATATACATAGCCAAATTTTTTAAAAACTTTTCAAAGATCGTTAGAACTCATGTTGTCATACACAATAAATCATCAACAATCAAAATATACTTTCAGAGAAAACACCAGGATGCTGGAAGTAAAGTCAGAAACACCGGAGGACAACACCAAGAAAGGCTTCAACCAACTAGTCTTTTCCGCTATTCTCTAATTCCTAGACGACTGAGTGTGTGGGCACCTTTTTTATGATTGGTATTGAGCACAATTTGGCTTCTTTCGACCACCCGAATCTCTATCAAAACTTATTGTTACGGTGATTTGTGCAACAATAAGCCTACTCACCTGAGAGTCTGCGGTCTGAAGAGAACTAGAGTAGAAGGACCCCTATTTATAATATTGCATAAGGTAACCTTTTGAATTTTGGATTGGACTAAGAGAGGATTTTTTTAACACCAAAATCCCTTACAAATCTGATTCTTCTAAAGGGAAAGTCTCTCTAAAGAATTTGGCCACTTTTGGTGATAAAAGGATTCAAAACTCAAACAGGATTTAAACTTGAATTTTGTCCTCTCTATGAACCAAAAACTGATTCCCCTAGAGGCTAAATCTATGGCTAGATTTGGCCACAACAAGGGGAAGGAGGATTCAAAATCTAAATGGAATTCAAACTTAAATTTTCTTTCTTCCTTATCCACACAAAAACCAATTCTCCAAGGGAACACATCCTTACAAAATTTGGCTACCCTTTGTGCAAGGATGGATTCAAAATTCAAGTAGGATTCAAAAAAGATTTCCTCTTCTTTATCTACAAGAAAAATCGATTCTCCCTTGTGGATTTATCCACGACTAAATTTGGTTTTTTCTAGGTTTTGATTCAAAATTTGATTCAAATTTCAAATTCTATAAATATTTGAATTTTAAATTTTATCCACAACTCCAATTCAAATTCAAATAAAATCATGGTAACTTCATTTGAAATTCAAATAATTGTGTAATCTTTATCCAAAACAAAATTCAAATTCAAATAAGAGAGAATTTTGTCTTCCGCCCTTATCCAATGTGGACACCACCTTTAGGTTGTGCAAGGACAAGATTTTGTTTGATTCAAATTCAAAAAGGATTCAAATTTTAAATATTTATTTTAAGACAAGATTTCAAAATTCAAATTAATCACATATTTGAATTTCAAATTCAAATACAATTAATTTTTAATTTCAAATTTAAAAATAAATATTAATAAATATTTATCCTATTTATTGAATAATGCAATATTACAATTTTACCCCTCCAGCATACGGAGAAACACCTACACCCTTATGGAGAGTGATCTGGATTTTTCTCACCATTAAATTCAAGACAACAATCCATGTAAGAATACCCTGATCATCTATCATCTTCAAGGAACTGTAGGAGGTAGCAACGAGACTGATTGGATATATATAATTAGGCTCCCATGAATCCATGTAACAATTGTTCTATTCCAAATAATTTAATCACATGATTACTAATTTCATGATCATTCCACTATAGACTTACTGAACTCCCAATTATTCTACAAATTATGCAAGCTTCAGAAAAGACACTGTCCAATGACCTTGTCATTAATGCAAAACCCTCTTATAATATCCACGATTAACCTAGGTCAAAGTCCATTTAACCTTTTAATCATACTATCTTGAAGATCCATTATGCACCCGATAAAAGAATGATTAAACAACATATGTAGATAACAAGTCGTTTGTTAAGCAAATGACCAAAGGCCTTTAAGAGGATAACCATAACTCTACATAAGAGCTATGATTCCTTATTTGTAAGCAATCCCTCTATCATATGTATACCGTGTACCCAACGAACTGGTCCATTAGGTTACTATCTTTAAGACGCCTTGGCCTTTGGAACATCAAAGCATACTAGCTACATACATGGAGCTGTTCACTTACTCAGGATTAAGGTCATTATATAATGAATGTCAATAGCAGATTGATCCACTCATAGCGGACTACGCAGATCAATCATGTTTTAATCTTGGTCCAATATATTACCACCAAGTAGCATATCTATATCTCTACTCAGGAGTCAAAGCTCTAGATAGTCTAGACAAACCATCCCCCAATTGGCTTTAGACAACATAATAGTCTTAATATGAGTTAGTTGTTCACTCTACCCCCCCTCAATCGACTACGAACCAAAGTTTAGACCACTTACTCTAAAAAGTTTTCTTCTTGCACACAAAAGATCATTGCATGCAACCTTCTAGCAGTTTAACATAAGCAATCAATGAGCTATATTTGCTTATATTTACTTTATCATGTAAATCTTTTGAGGACTAATAGTAATGTAATGAATAACCTCTAAATTATTTTATTAATCAGTTCAAAAATTCAATGAAAAATACATTACTACTTAGGGCATACCTAACACTGCTTACTTAAGAGTCTATTGTCTAAAAGCACAGGAGTGGAATGACCCCTATTTATAATATTGCATGAGGTGATCTTTTGAATTTTGAATTAGACCAAGAAAAAATTTTTCTCTCACTAAAATCCCTCAATAAAATGACTCCACCTAGGTGTGAATAACCCTAAAAGAATTTGGCCACCATGTGGAGAGAATGGTTCAATATTCAAACAAGATTCAAGGTTGAATTTTATCTCCTCCAAGGACTTAAAAAATTGATCCCATTTAGGCCAATTCCATGGCTAGATTTGGCCACAACAAGGGAAGGAGGATTCAAAATTCAAATAGAATATAAACTTGAATTTTCTCTCTTCTGTTAGGAAATGCCCTAAGCATTAGAGACATTTTGATGTATTTATTTTGAACTGGATAATAAAATTATATATAGAGGTTATTCATTACATTGCTATCTGTCCTCGTCTTATTTATATGTTAAAGTAAATGTAAGCAAATATGGCTCCCTGATTGCTTGTGTTAAACTGTTAGAACGTTGCATGCAATGGATTTTTGTATGCGAGAAGACAATGTCTTAGCAGCCTAAACTATGGTCTGTAGTCTATGGGGTTAGACCGAGCATCTAACTCATGTTAAGACTATTATATTGTCTAAAGCCTTGGAGGGGACGGTTTGTCTTGACTGTCTGGAGCTGGACTCCCAAGTAGAGACATGGATATGTTGCTTGGTGGTGACATATTAGACCGAGACTAAAGCGTGATTGATCTACGAAGTCCGCTTTGAGTGGATCAATCTGCTTTTGACGTTCATTATGCAGTAACCTTAATCCTGAGTAAAAGGACAGCTTCATGTATATGACTTGTGTACTTTGATGTTCCAATGGCTAAAGCGTCTCAGAGGTAGTAAGCTTATAGACCGGTTCGTTGGGTGCATGACTTGTATACGATGAAGGGTTCGTTTACAGATATTGGAATCATAGCTCTAATGAGGAGTTAAGGGTATCCTCTTAAAGGCATTATACTGAATGTGAAAATGGACAAGGCCTTGGGTCGTTTGCTGGACGAATGACTTCTTATTCACATATGGTGAATAATCATTTTCTTGATTCGGTAGTATAATGGAACTTTAAGATAGCCTGATCAACAAGATTAAACGAACTTTGGCCTAAGGCTGATCATGGATATCATATGAGGGTTCTGCATACATGACAAGGTCATTGGACGATAGCTTGTCACAGGCTTACGTAATACGGTATATAATTGGGAGTTCAGTTTCAAGTTTATAGTGGTGTGACTCTGAAACTAGTGATCATATGATTGAGTTGTTCGGTAAAAGAATGATGATCATATGGATTTGCGGGAGCCCGATTATATATGTCCAATCAGTCCCTCTACTAGCTCCACATAATTCCTTAACGTTTGGCAAATTGATTTGTGTATGCTATTGGCTGGTTTATTATGCATGGATGGTGATGACACAGGATTAGAATGGTAGACAAGATTCTCTCCGGTTGGATTCAGATTTTATTTTGGATAATAGAGTACACAATTATTCGAACTCCAAATAAAGTTGCCATGATTTTATTTGAGATTGGATTAGAGTTGTAGAAAATTATCCATGAGAACAAGAATTTGAAACACAACCGTTTTGTGGATTTTGAAATTTGAATTTTGAAATTTGAAATTTGAAATTTGAATTTGAAATTTGAATTTGAATTTGAAATTCAAATTTCAAATTCGAATTTGAAATTCAAATTTGAAATTTGAAATTTGAAATTTGAATTTGAAATTTGAATTTAAAATTTGAATTTAAAATTTTAAATCACAGTCCAAGTGGGATTCGAATTTGTTGTGGAAAATCCACAAGGTTTGAAATTCGAATTTGAGTTGGATTTGGAGAGGGTAATATTGTTGGAATCCTACTTGAATTTTGAATCTAAATCCTAACAAAAGGTGGACAAAATTTTGAGGATAATCCTCAATGGAATTTCTGTTTTTGTGGATAAGGTTCGAAGGGAAAAATTCAAGTTTCAATCCCAGTTGAATTTGGATTCTCTCCTCCCTGAAAAGTGGCCGAAAATTTGGAGTGTATCTCCTAGGAAAATTCGGTTATTTTGGATAAGGTTGAGATAAGATTCAAGCTTGAAAATCCTAATGGAATTTTGATTCTCCCTTATCCTAAAAGTGGCCGAATTTTTTGAGGAGATTTTCTCCTAGGAATTTCGCATTTTTTGGTTGAAAAAGGGGAGACAAAATTCTATTTAAAATCTTGTTTAGTTTTGGATTGGATTTGTTCATAATGGCCAAATTTTATTGTTGAGAATCTCCCACAGAAAATTCGGATTTTTATGGTTATGGATAAGGGAGAATATCTTTTCATAGTCCAATTCAAATTCAGAGAATCACCTCATGCAGGTATATAAATAGAGGTCCTACCACTCCAGTTCTCTCAGACCACAGACTCTCAGGTGAGCAGGCTTATTGTTGCACAGCTCATCGTGCCAATAAGTTATTTAGAGATCTAGGTGGTCGGAAGAAGACTAGCAGTGCTAGCATACCGATCGAGGTTCAGAGTGCCCACACACTCAGCCATTCGGGAATTGGAGAATAATAGAGAAAGCTAGTTGGTTGAAGCCTCCGGTCATTCTCCTCTTGCAAGATTGGTGTCCTTGAGGTATGAGTTTTAATTGTTGTTGGTTTATTGTATATGGTATCATGAGATATTTAACGATCTAAAAATTTTTATTGTTCCGCTGCGCCACTCTAATACGTTTTTACCGATTTATTTTCCTGCATCCTCTTTATCCACAAAAAAAATAAAAAAAAAGATTCTCTCCTAGGGTATAACCCTACAAAAAAATTGACTGTCTTTTGTGAGAGAAGGATCAAAATTTAAATAGGATTCAAACAAGATTCTCCTCTCCCTTATCTACAAGAAAACTGAAATCGTCATGTGGATTTATTCACAATCAATTTCGACCACCTAGAGGAATTGTGATTTAAAATTTGATTCAAATTTTAAACTCCATAAATATTTAAATTTTATCTACATAGATAATTTTCTACAGCTCCAATTCAAATTCAAATAAAATCATAGTAACTTTATTTGAAATTCAAATAATTGTGTAATCTTTTATCCAAAACAAAATTCAAATTCAAATAGGAGAGAATCTTGTCTTCCACCCTTATCTAAAGTGAATGCCACTTTTAGGATGTACAAGGACAAGATTTTGTTTAATTCAAATTCAAATAGGATTCTAATTTTAAATATTTATTTTATGACAAGATTTTCAAAATTCAAAGTAATCACATATTTGAATTTTAAATTCAAATACAATTAATATAAATTTCAAATCTTATCATCCAAATTAAATATCAATTAAATATTTATCCCATTTATCAAGTAATACAAAATTACAATTTTACCCTTCCAACACACAGAGAAAAATGCCTACACCCTGTGGAAGGGTGATCTGGATTTTTCTCTTCACTAAATGCAAGACAACAAGCCAATAAGTATACCCTGACCAATTACCATCCATTAGGGAATTATGTGGAGCTAGTAGAGGGACCAACTGGACATATATAATCAGGCTCTCATGAATCTATGTGATCATTGTTCTAAACAAAACAACTCAATCAGATGATCACTAATTTTAGAGTCTCACCACTATAAACCTGAAACTAAACTCCCAATTATATTCTATATTACGTAAGCTAGTAATAAGCCATTGTCCAATAACCTTGTCATATATGCAAAACCCTCACATGATATCCATGACTAGCCTTAGGTCAAAGTCTAATCAACCTACTAATCAAGCTATCTTAAAGTTCTATTACACTCCTTATTAGAGCTATGATTCTAATGTCTGTAAAGAAACTGTTCATCATATACAAGTCATGTACCTAACGAACCGGTCTATAAGCTTACGTCCTATGAGACGCTTTAGCAATTGAAACATTAAAGTACACAAGTCATATACATGATGTGATTCATCTACTCAGAATTAAGGTTATTAGTCAAAAGTGAAATTGTGACGCCTTAAATTTTATTTAAGGGTCAATATATAATTTAAATAAAATTAGTGTGCCAAAAATTAATTTAAAAATCTTTTGGAAACCCTAGGTTGGTTTCCTAGTCAAATTCCGCTCAAAAAGTCAACAATTTGAACTTCAAAAAGAAACCCTAAAACATTCGGCCATCACTTAGGATTTTAAATTAAAATTTAAATTCCACAAATCCAAGAAGGATTCAAATTCAAATTTCATTCCTTAGATATAAAGAAGAAATTCGGCCATAAAGTGTAGGAAATAAAGGAGATTTTATTTGAATTAAAAGCTAGGTTAAAACTCAATTAAAATTCAAATTATTTTTCCTTAAAAACTAAGGGATAATTTTCGGCCACTTAAGGGGAAATAAGAGAGAAAACCCTAGCCTCAAAACAGCACAAAAACTTTCCCTTTTGCCCCTCAAAATTTTCAGCCAAACAAGGAAGAGAAAGGGAAAGAAAAACCTAGTATAAAAACCCCCTTTTAACTCTCATTCACCCTTCCTTTTACCCTCAAAATTTCGGCCAGCTTTCCCCTCTCCCCTCTCTGAATTTTCTCTCCCAAAACACACCCAAAACAGCAAACAAAACCTACCAAAAGGCAGCTCAAAGATTCAAAAACTTTTGAGACAAAAACAAGGCGAGAAATCAAACTTTTTCCTTCCTTCTCCTTTTGATTTTAAATCCGCAATTTATATGGTTTTCTCCACTATTTCCATACTGTTTTGAAGACTCCAATACTCACACAAATTCAGCCAAAAGGGAGACCAAGCATCAAAAATAGGGCAGCACAAACAAGGTGTGATTTTTCTCTCAAACCCTAAAATTTTGCCTCATTGATCCCCTTTTCAAAAACCCTATTATCATATGTGTAAGATTTTATGATTTTGTCAATTTGATTCTTGGGTTGTGTTAATGACATATAAATAAGGTTTTCCACAAAATTTCGTGATCATTGGATGAAAATTGAATTGGTTTGAGGCTAATCGAAATTCGGACACAGAAAAACGGAAATCTGGAAAATTACCATATGAACAGTAAATTTGTGTCAGCCATAACTTGAGTTTTAAAAACGATTTTTGAGTGACTCTTGAGCCTAAAATTAAATTCAAGATGTCCCCTAAATTCTTGAAAAATTTCATAACCAAAATCCTCCATTTGCCCAGTCAAAATATTTTTTGAAGATAGGCGGACAGAACTGCCAGGTTTTGAACCGAAACTGAAACCCAGATTTTTATGCCTGAAAACACTCTCGGTTTTTGGCCTAGTTGAATGAACAAACGATGTCCAAAAATTATAAAAATTATATGGAATTAAAGTACGGATGTCTAGTTTAACATATTAAAAATTTAGAATTTTTGGTATTAAAAATGAATTGATATTGATTTTATAATCAGCCTAGGTCAGTCTGCCCATGACCAGAAATATCCTAATTTAGAGTTTTCACAAATTTTAAATCCCAAATGTTTATTACACATTTTGAAATCTTTTGTGGCACACTAAAATGATTGGATGATTATATCTAGACCTAGACTGATCATATGTTTGATTATAGGAATTATTTGACGTTCTTGGTTGATTGGTGGATCACATTATCGCAACGCTTGTGCGAAAATTTAGGTAGGACTTTCTAGCCTTTTCTGGGAGTAGTCAAGTGTTTTAAATTTTCCCTGTTTTATCATTGGCATGCTGTTTTCAGTTTATGAAATTATTATATTGTTTTTGATGAAATAAACGCATGCAACGTATTTGGTAATTAAATATGTATTTTAAAACATGTTTTGATTTATGGCATAATATAACTTGGTAAATACCATCTTTTGAATAATCCGGTGAACATAATTGAGCTCTAGTTCACGATCATTATAAATGATGCGTGCGTCCCAAAGTTGATGCCATGGGGGAAGGTCCCTAAACCTGTGCAGGGCCGTTCGGCCTGTTTAGACCGTAACGAGATGATCTAGGATAATTCAAATTCGAGGCATGTATATTATAGCTACCACAAGTCCTCACTCATAATATGATGGTTTGTTTTAATGATTTATTATTTTAATATTGGGGCACGTATATTGCAGCTACGCTAAGTCCTCAGCAGAATAAAACTTGCATTAAAAATGTTTTTCACGAAATTGTTGATTATTTTTTTTGTTATGATTATTATGTCATGTATTTTTTTTAAATTGTTGATTATTTTTGGAAACGGATATTATGCCATATTTTTAAATGTCATCTGTTAACCCACCTTTGTTTCTGTCCTACTGAGTCAGCGCTCACGTCCCTTTTTCTTTGTGATTTCGAAATGACTACTTCCAGGTGCGGAAGGTAGCAGTTCCGAAAATCATTGAGATATCTGTTACTACCGAAGATGATGCTATCCGTTTTCTCCATCTTCTTCTTTATGTTTCTCGTTCTGATGTAATGAGACATTAAGTTTGGACTTTATTTCACGTTATTCAAATTTCATGCTTGGGAATATTTTATGGTTGGTAATTTCTTTTGAAAACCGAGTTTGTGTTTGATTTCCGCATTAAAAAGCATTTATTTTATCCTTTATTTTATTCTGTGGTTATGATATTGCTTTATAAATAATTAGGCTTAGCTAAATTATAATGTCGACCCGTTTTTCGTAATAAATGTTTTTCCTTAAATCTCAGGTTGATATTATGATTTGGCTGCCATGTCACGTGTCTAAATTTTGGGCCGTGACAGAAATGATCCACTCAAGCAAACTATGTAGATCAATTATACTTTGGTCCCGATCTAATATGTCACCACGAAGTAACATATCTATTCTCTACTCGGGAGTCAAGACCCCAGGCAATTAAGACAAACTGTCCTCAAATTGGCTTTAGACAACATAATAGTCTTAACATAAGTTAGATGCTTAGTCTAACCCCATAAACTACAGACCATAGTTCAAACTACTTACTTTAGAATGTTGTCTTCTAGTATACAAAATTCCATTGTATGCAATATTCTGATAGTTTAACACAAGCAGTCAGTGAGTTATATTTGCTTACATTTACTTTAACTTATGAAAAGAATGAAGACATATAGCAATGTAATGAATAACTGCTAAATATTTATTTTCCAGTTCAAAATAAATGGTATACATTAAAATGTCTTTCCTACTTAGGGCACTCTTAACACTTGTTATATCTGTAAAACCCTCATATAATATCCATGATTAGCCTTAGGTCAAAGTTCATTTAACTTATTAATTAAGCTATCTTAAAGATCCATTATATGCCCAAATAAAAAATGATTATTTACCATATGTGAATAAGAAGTCATCTACCTAGCAAATGACCAAAGACCTTGTCAATTTTCACATATAGCATAATACCTTTAAGAGGATGACCTTTATTCCTCATTAGAGGTATAATTCCAATATCTGTAAATGCATCCTCTATCGTATATAAGTCATGTACCTAATAAACTAGTCTATAAGCTTACTACCTACAAGATGCTTTTGCCATTGGAACATCAAAGTACACAAGTCATACACACGAAATGATTCATCTACTCAGGATTAGGGTCATTGCATAATGAATGTTAAAAGTGAACTGATCCACTAAAGCAGACTATGCTGATCCATTACAGTTAGTCGTCGTCCAATACATCACCACCAAGCAACGTATCTATGTCTCTACTTGGGATGGGGCTTTAGACAACATAATAGTCTTAGCATGTATTAGATGCTTTATCTAAACCTATAGATTGGTGAGAATGGACAAGGTCTTGGGTCATTTCCTTTGCAGGTGACTTATTATTCACATATAGTAGATAATTATTCTCTTATCAAGTGTATACTAGATCTTTAAGATAGTGTGATCACAAGATTGAACAGACTTTGACCTTGGTTGATCATGGATATCATATGAGGGTTTTACATTAATGACAAGGTCATTGGATGGTGTCTCTTCTAAAACTTGCATAATTTGCAATATGATTAGGAGTTTAGTTTCAGATCTATAGTGGAATGATCTTGAAATTAGTGATCATGTTATTGAGTTATTGGTACAGAACAATGATTACATAAATTCACAGGAGCCTGATTATATGTGTCTAATTAGTCCATCTACTAGCTTCGTATAATTTGTTTAAGATGATAGTTAATCAGGATATTCTTTTGTGGCTTGTTGTCTTGCATTTAGTGATGAGAAAAATCCTAACCACCCACCATAAGAGTGTAGGCATTTTCTTTATATGTTGAGAGGACAAAATTGTAATTTTGTATTGTTTAATAAATACGATAAATATTTAATTAATATTTATTTTGGAAGACAAGATTTAAAATTTAAATTAATTGTATTTGGTTTGAAAATCAAATATGAGATTAATTTGAATTTTGATAATCTTGTCTTAAAATAAATATTTGAAATTTAAATGATTATCCTTTTTAAATTTGAATTGAACAAAATAAGGTGGCGTCCACTATAGATAAGGATGGAAGACAAGTTTTTCTCCTAATTTGAATTTAAATTTTGTTTGGGATAAGAGATTACACAATTATTTGAATTTCAAATAAAATTGCCATGATTTAATTTGAATTTGAATTGGAGTTGTGGAAAATTATCCATGTGAACAAAAGTCAAAGATTTGTTGAGCTTGAAATTTGAATCAAATTTTGAATCACATATCTAGCACAAAACCAAATTTTATTATGGCATTATCCACATGGATAAATTCGGATTTTTTTTTTTTTGATAAGGGAGAAAGAAAAATCTTATTTGAATCTAGTTTAATTTTTGAATCTCCTCTATCCTTGGGTGGCCAAATTTTTTAAGGGAAAAATTGTGATGACCGGGAATTTTAGATTCTCGAATTATGTTAAAATCTGTATGTAAATAACAATATTAATGAATAAAGAATGAAAAAATTGTATTTCAATACTGTTGTGAACAGTGTAAAATATTCTGGCAGTGTTAAAGTGTGCAAGTTCGGGGATGGAAAATCCTACCGGACATAATTGGGTAAGACGGTTCGAAATCAGAACCGAAAACCCTAGAGAGTGCATTGAAATGTACTAAAATAATAGAAATTTACGGTAGAGAATTCTGATCAAACGGAAGCAAAATAAGACAAACTGACCACACGGGAGGCACTATAAACTCGCCTACGCGATTTCGGTAAAGTTCCGTTCGGATCGAATAACAGTCAATAATTGACTACGAATTAATTCAAGATTAATATGAATAGTTGATCACATCACTAGGATGATGTCATAAAGCAAATTAAATTTTTGTTAAAATTAGAAAGCTTTTGGATAGGTGTATGGCTAGGATTAGTGTGCTTTTTGATCAAAGGCTAAGATCATGCCAAAATTCACTTAGGAAAAAAATTAAAAAAAATTTATGCCATTTTGTTGGAAGGCCATTCGGCCATGTGGAAAGGGAGAAAGGGAAATTTTATTTTGACCCCAAAAACCTTTACTTTTTGGTCCTTGAACAATTAAGAAATTGTTGGAAAAAATTACAAAAAGGCCCTTGATTTTTGCCTATAAATAGGCATCAAAAATTCAAGAAAAAAATAGAAAAACTTAGCTAAACTCTTGCCAAATTCCCAGCCAAAAACCGTGGAGGAGAAACCCCTTGAACCAAAAATTTTGTTTGAAATTTCACACCCAAATTTAGCTTGAACTTCATTTCCAACATCAAGACAACAACCAAGCAAGGTAAACCCTAAATTTGAAGCATTTTCTTTGGTTTTTTCTATCAAAAACTGTGGGTATGGAAAGTGAAAAACAATGGGAAAAAAATTGTTTAATTGTTGATTCTATGTTTGTTTAATGTTGTGATATTCAAAGTGTGAATTTGGGAAGAAAAACAAGCAAAATTTTGCAAGATTTTCTTGTAAAATCCGTGGCTCCTAGGGTGTGAAAACTTCATGAACTTTATTGTTTTAATTTAGTGTTGATGTTAATTTAATCATATGATAAATTAAGCATGAAATGAAAGTTAGAAACAAGAAAAATTTGAGGAAGATTTCTTGCTAAAATCGTGAGCACAAATGTGAGAAAATGGGAAGATTTAATGTTGATACAAGTTGATAAAAACCCCTAGGAAAGAAAGAAAAATTTTCTTTCTATTTTTGGCATAAAAACCGTGGCTATGTTTAGGGTTAGAATGCATGTTTTGTTTAGCTTCTAAATGTTAACTTATACATTGAAAAGTATAAGAGTAATGTGGTGTGGTGATGAAAATTTATTGGATGTAAACACCTAGTAAACTAGGGTTAGTTTAGAAAAAAAAAATATAAAAATAAATATGTTATGTGACTTGTAAACATTGAAACATATGGAAAGTTTTTATACAAAGTTTGGAAACTTTGTATAAAATAGGCCTCTGGTATAGTACATGGCAGGTACAAAGGTTCTGAGGCGTACTTAACGCCGGGAAACCTTAAAAATACAAGCGGAAATGCTACCAAAATTTCAAAAATCGGCTTAAGGGCATTTCGGGAAACGAGGGGTAAAAATATTGAACTCGGAAAGGAAACCGAGACCCCTCGGTGAATTATGATTAGAAATGGAAAACCAACCCAAACGGAATAGTAAACCGACCCTAAATTACCAAAATGCCTAAAACAGGAAAAAAAATCGATGTTAGGGGTATTTTGGGAAACGAGGGAAAATTTTAGGTCGGGATAGGAAACCCGAGCCTCTTAAGGTTCAAGGGGCGGGGACAGGATGAATAATGTTTAGTAAATAGTGAAAAAGCCATTTGAGGCTCCGAAACGCTCGAAAAATGGAAAAACGACCCTAGGTGACGGATGAATAGTAACCGAGGGTCGGGAAAAATGAAGTTGAGATTTTGCGGCTATTTAAGCTGTAAAATGATACGAAAGCTTAGGAAATATTATTTTAAAAGTATTAGACTTAGAAAATTTGGAAAAAAAACAATAGAATGAAGCTAATTATGGTTCCGAAACCCGTTAAGGGCAAAATGGTCATTTTGACCAAAAATTTCCGAAAGGGCTCGGAAATAACCCTAAAAGACCTAGAATAACTTAGATAAAATTATAAAACTCAAAATAAGAATTTTAGAGTTAAAATTCTAAGAATTTTAAGAAACACGGGCGTGTAGGGGAACACACGGCCGTGTATAGGAAAAATTTTATAACCTGAGAGGTACACGGGCTTGAACACGGGCGTGTATCCAGCTGTGTATAGTTACACGGCTAAGAAAGAAAATAACATGGCCGTGTAAAATAGACCCAAGAGGTACACGGCCTGGAACACGGGCGTGTTACAGACCGTGCACCACAAATAAAATTTAAATGTGTAGAATTGTAAGTAAAATATGTATATTTTAGATAATAAATAAAAAGGGGTATTAACAGACACTATTATGTCTGTAGGAACCCATAATAAAGATAGAACTACGGAGGAGTTTCAGGAGTGGACACTAGCGCAGTATTGGTAAGTTCAAGCATTTTCATGTCTGCAACATGAAACACTGTGTTAATCTATTCTACACTAGCTACACACTAGATATAAAATCCTATAAACATTTGGGAATTTGTTAGTATAACATATCCCAAATCGAGAAAATAAGTAAGACCTACGGGCAATAGAGGATTGTGACCTTGAGGTGACTTATGCAACCACTTGGTCAAAACTGTAAATTGAAAGATGGTAAATGAAACCACTAAGGCGTACCGCCCCTCCAACATAGCGGTGGAGGTTTGTTAAATTCTACGGGATTATCAGGGCTGTGGAGGACGATGTTCTAAGGTCGCTCCTTGGACCCTCCCAGTCAGAGCGCAAATAATCATCGGTACTGTCAAAAACTGAGCTCTACATTAGACATCAAATAGAGAATAAACAATCAATAAAATAATGGAAATCATAATTTAGCATAACCGAAGCTTACACTAGAGAAAGGTAATTTCGGTTAGGGTAAATGAATAGTATCCTGATGGAGTAAAGTGAATAGTAACCAGTTAGGGTAACTGATACTATTCACCGGTCAAAGGTCAACTGTACTATTCATGGTGAATAGTACTATTCATGGTGAATAGTACTATTCATCATAAATAGTACTATTTATAGGAAATTGAGTTTTTCTTGTCTTTGAATCAGTATGATTCTTATTATGAATGTTTGAACTTACTGACCCCATTAGCTCATCAGTTTGTTCATGTTGCAGGTAAGAAACCTGTTCTGTAGATATATGGATGGTGGTAGGATGTGAGCGTGTTAAAGGGATATGGAACTCACCGTGGACATGGTCCTGCCATAAGTTTTCCGCTGAGCTTTTTGAGTAAAGAAAATATGTTTGCAGACAAAGACTACAATACATATAAATATTATATTCGTATTAAATATGTTGTACTTATTTCAGACATAGAAAAATTAACATTATATTTTACATCGCTTTCTTAATTAATATTCATAAGAAAAAGTATGTATTAAAGAAAACAAAATTTGGGGTGAAATTTTAGGCCCTTGTATTTAAGAAGTTTTAGTAAAAGTGTTTAAAACTGACGACTCGGATTCAGCACCCGAACGGTCTTGATCGGCCATAGAGTCGATTCATGATGGTTGTGAGTTGTTGGAATCTGGGGACGTCACAGGTTGGTATCAGAGCGGTTAACAATATCCCTATTGACACAAACCACTCGTCAATCCAAGTAAGTTAGCTTCTTTAAGACTAGTTAACTTCCATTTATTCGAAGTTATATTTTTGTAGGAATTAAGATGACTAGACCACCATATGTGAGACCTCATCCATACTGACCTAGAAGACCGATCCGGGTATGGACTAGGCCCATGATCAGACCGTCTATGATGAGACGAGAGATGCAGCGACCACACGTACCTGAACCTGTAGCGCCAAGGATAGTAGCGCCAGCACCGGTACAGGCACCACCCCCGCGACCAATAGTAAACCCTCCCGTGGCAGTAGATATCCCAGTGGTGGGAGATCGAGGCCGTATAGGGGCCAGAGTATCAGTACGAGCCGTACACGCATTTAGAGGCAGTCATCCACCATCATTCGAGGGAGGTCAACAGGGGATCTCTACGAGAGACTGGCTACACGATATTGAGGTCATCATGCGCCAGTGTGATATTGATCAGGAATGCTGGGTTTTGATGGCCACTGGCACCTTCCGTGAAGATGCACGGCTGTATTGGGAATATTGCGACCAGTAGATGCTGCTGGCACTGGATTGGGTTGAGTTTCGCCAAGTTATGCTGGAGCAGTTCCCACAGAAGAGCTCGGCACCAGTCGCAGGCCCTCCGGAGAGTAGGACAGTGCCACCACCACCGGCCATGCCTAGTTACACGGATATCAGAGATTTTGTTCTGAAGGCAGAGAGGTAGCAAATGATGTTGAGTGATACCGTATTCTCATATGCAGTCCGATTCCAAGATAGCATTGTGAGGGCGTGTCCTCTAACCAATATCACAAATGATAACTTTTGTGATATATTTTGGAAGGGACTCACTCTGGATTTACGACAGAGAGTAACCCCTCTATACCCTGCTACTTTACGTGAGTTTATTATTGATGTAGCTAAGGTAGAAGAGGAAATGATGATGGAACGCATGGCGCACAAGAGGTGAGAGCAGTTACTACAAGAAGCCATGTTAGATCGCCTATACGGATCCGGGCCGATGGCAAATGATCATGAGGCAGGTCCGTCAAGACAACCAGAGGGAGTAGACCCAGCTGAAGGTTCAACGCCGACTGAGGCCGGAAACGAAACAGACAATGAAGAAATGGATCCAATCGAGTTTCTGGCAATCCCAGAGGAACCTCAGCCAGAGGAGTAGTGTAGAAATGCATGTATTATATATGTATATATATATAACTGTATATGTATATATATGACAACGTTGAAAGGCTATTTTGAGGAAAGCCTTCAAACTGATGTACTTTTGAAATGAAAAAAAAAAAATGAATGACAACCATATTTTGACATATGCAATTGTGAGATGTTAAACTTATGTGATGATAAAAGTTATTTGAACTTATATTATAAAAATATGACTGTGAAAAAAACTAATGATTGATTCTTGTGTAATTTAGGAAGTAGGCTAAGATGGTGAACCCAAGAAACCTACGGAATATGCGAGGACGTCCAGTGCTATCAGAAAGAGTGGATGAACTAGAAGCTCTAATAGAAGCCCAAATGAGGGAAAATGCTGAGTTAAGACAAAGACTAGAACAAATGGAGTGGAGACAGGAACCGGAAGAAGACCAAGTCCCTCCAATGGCTGTACTAGAACCAGAAATACCTCCAGTGGCACAAGAAGAAGTGATACAACCCCAAACCCAACCCAGGAATAATATCGAGCCATTGTATGAAAGATTCCGATGCATGAGGCCACCAGAGTTTGAGGGCTCCACAAACCCTCTAGATGCTGAGGAATAGTTGTCTTCACTCCATACAATACTAGAATTTATGGAGTTGAATGACCAAGAAAGGATCCTGTGCCCGTCCTTTGTCCTAAAAAGGGATGCAAGGTTCTGGTGGGAGTCGGTTAAGCTAAGAAGAAATATGTATACCATGTCCTGGTTGGATTTTCTGGAAGAATTCAATCAGAAGTATTATAATCCGGCATTATTGTGACCCCAACAAAGAGAGTTCGCAGAACTGAAGCAAGGAGATATGACCGTGATAGAAGTCTGCAATAAGTTTGATCAGTTATCCAGACTTTGCCCGTATACTGTCACCACTGAAAGGCAGAAAATCCAGAAGATGTTAGGGATGTTTCGTCCCGAGATTTCAGCGTTGGTGGACAGTGGGTTAACGCCGCCTGACACCGTTTCTGATTGTGTTAGCCGTGCGTTAAGGGCAGAGTATTATCTGATTAGACAAAAGGAAGAAAGAGAGAAGGTCTGGGATGCAAAGAAAAAGGAGAAGATCTTGACTAAAGCCATACAAGCTGGACCTCAAACTAGACAAAGCAGCAGGCAGAATTTGATTGTCAAGGCTGGACAGCCCAGCACTTCGGGCCAGCAGTCTCAGGGAAAGAGAAAAGTAAATAATCCTGGGAACCGAAACCAGCAAAGGAGAACAAATACTAATGCTAGTCCTATGGTTCGAAACCGTGTGAGCTGTGGAAAAAGACATTCAGGTCGATGTAGACTAGCCCCAAACGCCTGTTTCCAGTGTGGGAAGGACGGTCACTTCGCCAAAAACTACCCAGAAAATAGGCAGAATATGCAAAGTTCATCGCAAACACAACAACGTCCTCAGGCACATGCACTACAGGTCAAGGCTGAAGGGTCATCCCATTCTGAGAGGCCAGAAAGACCAGAACACTTGCCTCGAACCGATGCAAGAATCATGGTCTACACGAAGGAGGAAGCGGAAGCGGGAATGTCAAATGTAGTGACAGGTTAGCTTTCTGTAGCTAATAATTTGGCGTCTGTTTTATTTAACTATGGAGCTACGCACTCTTTCATTTCACACCAATTTGCGAATAGGATAGGATACCCTCAAGACCACATAGGTATGACATTTAAAACTGCATTACCCTCGGGGGAAGTCCTGATGTCCAATTACTGGCTACCACATGTTCCAATAATTGTGGCAAATAGGGAGTTATTTGCAGAGTTGATCGTAATGGAGCTGGCCGATTATGATGTGATACTAGGAATGGATTTCCTAGGGAAGTATCGAGCTACGATCGATTGCCGGAAACGGATGATAAGGTTTCAACCTGATGAAGAAGAAGGATTTGAGTATCTTGACATGTTACAAAGATCACAGAAGATAATGATCAACTCGATGGAAGCCAAAAGGATGATGTCTAGCGGCTGTATTGCATACCTAGCATGCGTTCTAAACGTGACAAAGGAATCAAAGCTCTAACCTCAAGACATCCCTATTGTAAAGAAATTCATAGATGTTTTTCCAGAAGAATTACCAGGACTACCACCTGAACGAGAAATTTCCTTCGAGATTGAGCTGATACCAGGAACTGCACCAATCTCAAAGGCACCGTACCGGATGGCACCAGCAGAGTTAAAGGAATTACAGGAGCAGCTAAAGGAACTTTTGGATAAAGGATTCATACGCCCAAGCTATTCCCCGTGGGGTGCTCCAGTGCTGTTTGTCAAAAAGAAAGATGGTTCATTCCGGATGTGTATTGATTATCGGGAATTGAACAAGGTTACCATCAAGAATAGGTTCCCACTACCTAGGATTGATGACTTGTTCGATCAACTTACAGGAGCAGCAGTATTCTCCAAGATTGATCTGCGATCAGGATATCATCAATTGAGAATCAAGGAGAGTGACATCCACAAGACTGCATTTCGAACCCGTTACGGTCATTACGAATTTCTGGTAATGCCGTTTGGGTTAACAAATGCACCAGCAGCCTTTATGGATCTGATGAATCGAGTCTTTAAGGAATATTTAGATAAGTTTGTTATTGTATTCATCGATGACATTCTTATATATTCCAAGACTCGAGAGGAGCACGAAGAGCATTTGAGAATTGTTCTGCAAACAACAAGGGAACATCAACTCTATGCCAAGTTCTCTAAATGTGAATTCTGGCTGAATAGAGTACATTTCCTTGGACACGTGGTTTCCAAAGAAGGAATCGCAGTGGATCCTACTAAAGTGAAGGCAATCAACGAGTGGCCCGTACCTAAGAGCGTGACAGAAATACGAAGTTTCTTAGGTCTGGCCGGCTATTACAGAAGATTAGTTGAAGGATTTGCACAACTTGCCGCTCCTATCACAGCACTTAAGCGCAAGGAAAGGAAATATGAATGGACTGAGCAGTGCGAGAAAAGTTTCCAAGAACTAAAGAAACGACTCACGAGTGCGCCAATACTTACACTTCCGAAGGAAGGAGAAATGTTCGTGATATACAGCGATGCTTCAAAAATGGGATTAGGGGCTGTCCTGATGCAAGGCGATAAAGTGATTGCCTATGCCTCGCGTCAATTAAAGGACCATGAGTAAAATTATCCCACACACGATCTGGAACTTGCAGCAGTAGTGTTCGCATTAAAGATTTGGTGTCACTATTTATATGGAGCTCAGTGTCAGATTTATACAGACCATCAAAGTCTGAAATATTTCTTCACACAAAAGGAGCTAAATATGCGGCAAAGCCGATGGCTGGAGCTGGTAAAGGACTATGATTGCGAAATCCTCTATCACCCAGGAAAGGCCAATCGAGTTGCAGATGCGTTAAGTAGGAAATCTACTGTCCCACAGCAACTATCGATCAAAAAGCTCCCCAGGCCATTACAGCAGGAAATCAACATGTTGGAGATGGAGCTGATAACTGGAAAGCTAGCTGCAATACAACTGGAGTCAACATTGTATAAGGACATCAGAGAAGCTCAAAAGAAAGATCCGACATTAGCCAGCCCACAAGGAGAAGCATCCGAGGATGGATTAATACTACATCAAGGGAGAATTCAAGTTCCAGACGATGAAGGATTAAGGAAGCAGATTATAGCTGAAGCACACCAAACGCCTTACTCAATACATCCCGGAGTTAGCAAGATGTACCAGGATCTGAAGCTACAATTCTGGTGGAAAGGGATGAAGAAGGACATAGCGGAATTTGTAAGCAAATGCATGACGTGTCAGAAGGTTAAGGCTGAGCATCGTTATCCAGGTGGAAAACTAGAGCCGTTAGAAATTCCAGAGTGGAAGTGGGAGCATATCACGATGGACTTTGTGATGGGACTACCAAAGACCCGAGAAGGCTATGATGCCATCTGGGTTATTGTAGATAGACTGACTAAAACGGCAAGGTTTATCGCAGTAAAGATGACCTTTTCGTTGGAAAGGTTGGCAGAATTATATGTTAACCACATAGTCAGACTACATGGAGTTCCTAAATCCATTGTATCAGATCGTGATCCAAGATTTACTTCAAATTTCTGGACGTGCGTACAAGAGGCGATGGGAACAGAAGTACGACTGAGCACAGCATTTCATCCACAAACCGATGGGCAATCTGAGAGAACCATTCAGACTCTTGAAGACATGCTGCATGCATGTACAATGGATTTCCCAGGGAGTTGGAACGAGAAACTTCCATTGGTAGAATTTTCATATAACAACAGCTACCAAGCTTCGATAGGTATGGCACCTTATGAAGCCTTATATGGAAGGAAATGCAGATCACCAGTTCACTGGTATGACCTACGAGAGAAACGACTGCATAAGACTGATTTCATCCAGGAAATGGTGGATGTAGTTACAAAAATATAGCAGCGGATGAAAATAGCCCAAAGCCGACAGAAAAGCTACGCGGACAAAAGACGAAGATTTCTGGAGTTCAATAAAGGGGATTTTGTATTCTTAAGAGTTTCCTCGATGAAGGGAATAATGCGATTCGTAAAGAAGGGAAAGTTAAGTCCAAGATATATTGGACCCTACGAGATCATTAAACGCATTGGCAAGGTCGCTTATAGATTGGCACTACCTCCAGAAATGTCGGCAGTACACAACGTGTTTCATGTGTCGATGTTACGAAAGTACATATCGGATCCATCCCACGTGTTAAAACATGAGCCGATCCAGATTCAGGAAGATCTAACTTATGAGGAGAGACCTGTTCAACTACTGGCACGCGAAAATAAAGTCTTGAGGATAAAACGATCCCATTAGTCAAAGTGCTGTGGAAAAATCACAACATTGAAGAGGCTACATGGGAACGTGAGGACGAAATGAAGAACTTGTACCCCTACTTGTTCTAAATTTTTGAGGATGAAAATTTTATAAGGAGGGGTGAATGTGATGACCGGGAATTTTAGATTCTCGAATTATGTTAAAATTTGTATGTAAATAACAATATTAATGAATAAAGAATGAAAAAGTTGTATTTCAATACTGTTGTGAATAGTGTAAAATATTCTGGCAGTGTTAAAGTGTGTAAGTTCGAGGATGGAAAATCCTACCGAACATAATTGGGTAAGACGGTTCGAAATCAGAACCGAAAACCCTAGAGAGTGCATTGAAATGTACTAAAATAATAGAAATTTACGATAGAGAATTCTGATCAAATGGAAGCAAAATAAGACAAACCAACCGCACGGGAGGCACTATAAACTCGCCTACGTGATTTCGGTAAAGTTCCGTTCGGATCGGATAACAGTCAAAAATTGACTACGAATTAATTCAAGATTAATATGAATAGTTGATGACATCACTAGGATGATGTCATAAAGCAAATTAAATTTTTATTAAAATTAGAAAGCTTTTGGATAGGTGTATGGCTAGGATTAGTTTGCTTTTTGATCAAAGGCCAAGATCATGCCAAAATTCACTTAGGAAAAAAATTAAAAAAAATTTATGCCATTTTGTTGGAAGGCCATTCGGCCATGTGGAAAGGGAGAAAGGGAAATTTTATTTTGACCCCAAAAACCTTTACTTTTTGGTCCTTGAATAATTAAGAAATTGTTGGAAAAAAATTACAAAAAGGCCCTTGATTTTTGCCTATAAATAGGCATCAAAAATTCAAGAAAAAAAATAGAAAAACTTAGCTAAACTCTTGCCAAATTCCCAGCCAAAAACCGTGGAGGAGAAACCCCTTGAACCAAAAATTTTGTTTGAAATTTCACACCCAAATTTAGCTTGAACTTCATTTCCAACATCAAGACAACAATCAAGCAAGGTAAACCCTAAATTTGAAGCATTTTCTTTGGTTTTTTCTATCAAAAACCGTGGGTATGGAAAGTGAAAAACAATGGGAAAAAAATTGTTTAATTGTTGATTCTATGTTTGTTTAATGTTGTGATATTCAAAATGTGAATTTGGGAAGAAAAACAAGCAAAATTTTGCATGATTTTCTTGTAAAATCCGTGGCTCCTAGGGTGTGAAAACTTCATGAATTTTATTGTTTTAATTTAGTGTTGATGTTCATTTAATCATATGATAAATTAAGCATGAAATGAAAGTTAGAAACAAGAAAAATTTGAGGAAGATTTCTTGCTAAAACCGTGAGCATGAATGTGAGAAAATAGGAAGATTTAATGTTGATACAAGTTGATAAAAACCCTGGGAAAGAAAGAAAAATTTTCTTTCTATTTTTGGCATAAAAACCGTGGCTATGTTTAGGGTTAGAATGCATGTTTTGTTTAGCTTCTAAATGTTAACTTATACATTGAAAAGTATAAGAGTAATGTGGTGTGGTGATGAAAATTTATTGGATGTAAACACCTAGTAAACTAGGGTTAGTTTAGAAAAAAAAATATAAAAATAAATATGTTATGTGACTTGTAAACATTGAAACATATGGAAATTTTTTATACAAAGTTTGGAAACTTTGTATAAAATAGGCTTCTGGTATAGTACGTGGCAGGTACAAAGGTTCTGAGGCGTACCTAACGCCGGGAAACCTTAAAAATACAAGCGGAAATGCTGCCGAAATTTCTAAAATCGGCTTAAGGGCATTTCGGGAAACGAGGGGTAAAAATATTGAACTCGAAAAGGAAACCGAGACCCCTCAGTGAATTATGATTAGAAATGGAAAACCAACCCAAACGGAATAGTAAACCGACCCTAAATTACCAAAATGCCTAAAACAGGAAAAAAAAATCGATGTTAGGGGTATTTTGGGAAACGAGGGAAAATTTTAGGTCGGGATAGGAAACCCAAGCCTCTTGAGATTCAAGGGGCGAGGACAGGATGAATAACGTTTAGTAAATAGTGAAAAAGCCATTTGAGGCTCCGAAACGCTCGAAAAATGGAAAAACGACCCTAGGTGACGGATAAATAGTAACCGAGGGTCGAGAAAAATGAAGTTGAGATTTTGCGGCTATTTAAGCTGTAAAATGATACGAAAGCTTAGGAAATATTATTTTAAAAGTTTTAGACTTAGAAAATTTGGAAAAAAAACAATAGAATGAAGCTAATTATGGTTCCGAAACCCGTTAAGGGCAAAATGGTCATTTTGACCAAAAATTTCCGAAAGGGCTCGGAAATAACCCTAAAAGACCTAGAATAACTTAGATAAAATTATAAAACTCAAAATAAGAATTTTAGAGTTAAAATTCTAAGAATTTTAAGAAACACGGGCGTGTAGGGGAATACACGGCCGTGTATAGGAAAAATTTTATAACCCGAGAGGTACACGAGCTTGAACACGGGCGTGTATCGAGCCGTGTATAGTTACACGGCTAAGAAAGAAAATAACATGGCCATGTAAAATAGACCCAAGAGGTACACGGCCTGGAACACGGGCGTGCTACAGACCGTGCACCACAAATAAAATTTAAATGTGTAGAATTGTAAGTAAAATATGTATATTTTAGATAATAAATAAAAAGGGGTATTAACAGACACTATTATGTCTGTAGGAACCCACAATAAAGATAGAACTACGGAGGAGTTTCAGGAGTGGACACTAGCGCAGTATTGGTAAGTTCAAGCATTTTCATGTCTGCAACATGAAACACTGTGTTAATCTATTCTACACTAGCTACACACTAGATATAAAATCCTATAAACATTTGGGAATTTGTTAGTATAACATATTCCAAATCGAGAAAATAAGTAAGACCTACGGGCAATAGAGGATTGTGACCTTGAGGTGACTTATGCAACCACTTGGTCAAAACTGTAAATTAAAAGATGGTAAATGAAACCACTAAGGCGTACCGCCCCTCCAACATAGCGGTGGAGGTTTGTTAAATCCTACGGGATTATCAGGGCTGTGGAGGACGATGTTCTAAGGTCGCTCCTTGGACCCTCCCAGTCAGCGCGCAAATAATTATCGGTACTGCCAGAAACAGAGCTCTACATTAGACATCAAATAGAGAATAAATAATCAATAAAATAATGGAAATCATAATTGAGCATAACCGAAGCTTACACTAGAGAAAGGTAATTTCGGTTAGGGTAAATGAATAGTATCCAGATGGAGTAAAGTGAATAGTAACCAGTTAGGGTAACTGGTACTATTCACCGGTCAAAGGTCAACTATACTATTCATGGTGAATAGTCTATTTATGATGAATAGTACATGAATAGTACTATTCATGGGAAATTGAGTTTTTCTTGTCTTTGAATCAGTATGATTCTTATTATGAATGTTTAAACTTACTGAGCCCATTAGCTCATCAGTTTGTTCATGTTGCAGGTAAGAAACCTGTTCTGTAGATATATGGATGGCGGCAGGATGCGAGCGTGTTAAAGGGATAGGGAACTCACCGTGGACATGGTCCTGCCATAAGTTTTCCGCTGAGCTTTTTGAGTAAAGAAAATATGTTTGTATTATATTTGTATTAAATATGTTGTACTTATTTCAGACATGGAAAAATTAGCATTATATTTTACATCGCTTTCTTAATTAATATTCATAAGAAAAAGTATGTATTAAAGAAAAAAAAATTTGGGGCGAAATTTTAGGCCCTTGTATTTAAGATGTTTTAGTAAAAGTGTTTAGAACTGACGACTCGGATTCAGCACCCGAACGGTCTTGGTCGGCCATAGAGTCGATTCATGACGGTTGCGAGTGGTTTGAATCTAGGGACGTCACAAAAATCCCCTAGGGAGAGTCGGCCTTGAGGGTGTAAGAGAGAGAAAAATCTTATTTGAATTCTGTTTGAACTTTTAATGTTTTCTTCTCTGCAAAAACTGAATTTTTTAGGGATAATTCCCCTGGGAGAAATTCAGATTTTTGGCAAAGGAAGAGGAAAGAAATACTATTCTTGGTTTGATTCAAAATTCAAAAGTCATCTCATGCAAGTTTATAAATAGGGATTTTGGTACTCCTATTTTCTTTAGACCACAAACTCTCAGGTGAATTAGTTTATTCATGCACAAATCATGTGATAATAAATTCTTAGATATCAGGGTGGTCAGAAGGAGATAAGCCATGCAGAGTGCTAATTGAGGAAATGGGTGCCCTCACGCTCAACTGTCTTGGAATTGTAGAATAGCAGAGAAATATAGTTAGTTGAAGCCCTTCTTGGTGTTGTGAACCAGTGTTTCTGAAGTTGACTCTAACATCTGAGGTGTTTTCTCTGAAAGGTAGATCCGATTTGTTCATAATTTATTGTATATGGCAACATAAGTTTTTTTTATCTTAAATTTTTTTTTTAAATTTCACTATGCATATTTTTTGTTTTTTTCCAACAAATGGTATCAGAGCCAACTCATGAATATGTCATATATGTAAAATATACAATCGATTGTATCTCCAATATGTATGGATTTAATATTTAGAGAGTGATATTCCAGGGATCTTATATATTGTTATCATGAATATATGATATATTGCATGTGCTTATTTTAATTTTGTGATTATTATAAGCATGCCTAATTTTACCGATTATGGTTCCTTAAAATTTTAGAAAATTGTATTCATGAATTTTATGTAACCATAAGAGCGGTCTATCATCACCTTAATTTTCCCACGGATTTTTTTATTGACTCTTTGAATATTTAGAATTTTTGTACACCAGAAATGATATAGGAAATTTTATGTAATTATTCATGGAGGGGACCAAGATTGAAGACTTTGAATTTATTTTTCCCATAATTAGAATTTAATTTTTGACGATTTAAAAAAATTATTTTTGAGTGAAAAAATTCCAATTTTTGATTAGGATATCCTAAGAGGTAAAATTAGAATTTGACATGAAAACTGAAAAAAGGAGCCATGGATGCCGGGTTGTAGGAAAAAAAGTAAGAGTGTCTACCAAAATTTTAAAAATTTATTCAAAGATCGTTAAATGACTTGTGTTGTCATATACAATATATTACTAACAATCATATAACTTAGGAGGAAAATATCAAGCCACGATCGATTGTAGAAACTGAAAGACAGTGTTTCGACCTGACAATGAGGAAATCTTCAAATACGTAGATTCATCAGGTAAATCGAGAAAAATGATTATTAGCACACTAAAGGCAAATAAGCTACTGTTCAGAGGTTGTGCTGGATACCTAATTTATGTGATGGATGTGACAGAGGAACAGAAACTTCAATTGGAAGATGTTCCAATCGTCAGTGAATTTCTTGATGTTTTTCCAAAGGAACTGCCTAGATTGCCACTGGAACGAGAAATTTCCTTCGAAATCGAGTAGATGCCAAGAACTGCACCCATTTCAAAGGCGCCACATCGTATGGCACTAGCAGAACTGAAAGGGAGCATGAGGAGCATTTGAGGATCGTTCTTCATATGATAAAGGAGCACCAACTCTACGCTAAGTTCTCTAAATGTGAATTTTGGCTAGATAGAGTACATTTTCTCAGACACTTGGTTTCTAAAGAAGGAATTGCTATGGATCCTGCAAAAGTAGAAGTAATTAATGAATGGCCTGCACCTAGAACATGACCGAAATACGAAGTTTCTTAGGTTTAGCTGGCTATTATAGGAGATTTATAAAGGGATTTGCCCAACTCATTGCACCTCTCACAGCTCTTACGCGCAAGGAGAGGAAGTACAAGTGGACTGATACGTGCGAAAGAAGATTCTGAGAGCTAAAGAAGTGACTAACGAGCTCATCGATTCTCACGCTTCCTATGGAAGGAGAGAAATTCATAATATACAGCGATGCATCGAAAGTGGGCCTAGGAGCCGTCTTGATGCAAAATGACAAGGTGATTACTTATGCTTCGTGTCAATTGAATGATCATGAGAGGAATTATCCCATGCACGACTTAGAACTTGCTATTGTAGTATTCGCACTTAAGATCTGGCGAAACTATTTATATAGAGCTCAGTGTCAGATTTACACTGACCATCAGAGCTTGAAGTACTTCTTCACGTAGAAGGAGTTGGATATACGGCAAAGAAGATGGTTGGAGTTGGAAAAGGATTATGATTACGAGATCCTCCACTATCCCGGAAAGGCTAACCGTGTAGCAGATACTTTAAGTAAAAAATCTACTATCCCGTAACAATTATCAATAGAAAGGCTCCCAAGGCCATTACAGCAAGAGATTAACTCGTTGGAGTTAGAGTTGATTTTTGGAAAATTGGCTGCACTCCAATTAGAATTGTCGTTACTTGAGGAAATTAGAGAGACTCAAAAACAAGATCCAAATCTAGCAAGTGCTCGGGAAATGATTTCCAAAGACGGAGTGATTTTATATCAAGGAAGAATTTATGTCCCGGCTGACGAAGGATTAAGAAGGCAAATCATATCAAAAGGTCATGAAACGCCATACTCAATTCATCCCAGAGCCAGCAAGATGTATTAGGATTTAAAGTTACAATTCTAGTGGAAAGGGATGAAGAACGATATTGCAAAATTTGTGAGCCAATGGTCGACTTGCCAAAAAGTCAAGGCCGAACATCAACATCTAGGGGGAGACCTAGAGCCTCTAGAAATTCCTGAATGGAAGTGGGAACACATTGCAATGGACTATATAGTGGGATTACTAAGGACCCAAGAGGGTTATGATGCTATTTGGGTCATTGTTGATAGGTTGACAAAAACAGTTTGATTCATAGCAGTGAAAATGATGTTTTCTTTGGAAAGGTTGGCGAACTTTTATGTAACCCATGTCGTTAGATTACATAGTGTTCCTAAGTCTATAGTGTCAGACCGAGATGCACGATTCACTTCGAGTTTCTGGAAGTGCGTGCAAGAGGCCATGGGGATGGAATTACAACTCAGTATGGCTTTCCATCCTCAAACGGATGGGCAATCTAAATGAACTATTTAGACATTGGAAGACATGCTTCATGCCTACATCATAGATTGTCTAGGAGTTTGGAACGAGAAGCTACCGCTAGTAGAAATCCTATATAATGATAGTTACCAAGCTTCCATAGGAATGGCACCCTATGAAGCTTTATATGGGCAAAAGTGCAGATCACCCATTCACTGGTATGATCTACGAGAAAAGCAGCTGTATAAAACCAATTTTGTATAGGAAACATCAGATGCAGTTGCGAAAATACAGAGGCAAATGAAGATTGTACAAAGTTGATAGAAAAGCTATGCAGATAAACGACGAAGATTCCTTGAGTTCAACGAAAGGGATTTCATATTTCTTAAAGTATCACCAAAGAAAGGGATAATGCATTTCGGTAAGAAAGGAAAATTAAGTTCAAGATATATTGGACCATTTCAGATTATCGAATGCATTGGAAAGGCTACCAATAAGCTGGCATTACCTTCCAAAATGTCGACAATACATAATGTTTTCCATGTATTGATGTTGAGAAAATACGTACTAGATCCATCACATGTATTAAAGCATGAACCTATTTAGGTACAAGAGGATTTGACGTATGAAGAGCAGCCTGTTTGAATTCTAGCATGTGAAGAAAAAGTACTGAGGAATAAGATGATCCCGCTAGTCAAAGTCTTGCGGAAAAACCGCAATAATGAAGAGGCTACATGGGAACACAAAAAAGAAATGAAGACATTGTACATCAGTGGCAGCCCGCCCCTCGTAGAGATCATACAATACTATTACAGTTAAGTTTTATCGCTAACTGTAATAGATTGTACTCTCATGGGTCGCTGCCTAATCTATCTCTCTTTAAAACATGACGTTTTTTGAGGAAATTTTTTTTTCTTAAACATCATGTAAAACATTATCCACTATTTACTTTGTTTGCAAGTACAAAGTAATTTACATAATGCAGTACTTTCGTAAAATATATATTATTATAAAAGATTGTTTCTTTTTCCCTTTTATTTTATCGCTCAGCGGAAAGACTCTGGCAGGACTATATCCCTCGCCTCTTATCCCATTTGACACGCGCCATCCCGTCCGCCATTCAGTCATACAAAGCTACTGAGCTGGTCGCTTACCTGCAACATAAGTAAAAATGGTGAGCTACAGGCTCAATAAGTTCAAACATGCAAGAAATAAAATTTCTATGAATAGTACTATTCATCATAAATAGTAACGTTGACTACTATTCATATGTAAATAGTAACTTTGACCACTATTCATTATGAATAGTAAGTTTGACCACAACACAGTATATCAACAGTACATCTACCGCGATGTTAGTACCCTCACGAAACTGTCTTATGCTCAATTATGGTATAGTTCAGTTTTAGGTAATTATCTTTAATTACGTTCTGGTTTTGAACTCAGGTTGGCAGTACCCTTTACGTGCGCATGACTGGGAGCGGTACGTTAGTGCTGACCTCCACAGCCTTAATCTCATAGCCTCGAAGGCAAAATTGTACATGACTGGGAGCGGTACATCAGTGCTGACCTCCACAGCCTTAATCTCATCATAGCTCCGAAGGTAAAATTACCTCCCTATACGGAAGGCTGGTACGCCAAAAAGTGGTTTCATTACCGACTTTTTAAAATTCTAACCCGGTGACTTCATATTGTCCCGTGGTTAAGAATGGTTCACATTTTAATTTTAGGTGAGTGAGTTTCATTAACCTCGCTCTAGTGCCCGAAGCACAATTAACTATGTGTCCCATTCTCAATAGTGCCCGTAGCACATTTCGTCTCTCTCTCTACTCTATAGTAGTGCACGTAGCACATATGTACCTAACTTATAGTTAGTACATCAAAGTTAGCAATAATAATGCTATATGTTGTAGATAGGTAAATGTCTAAACTTACCTTATCAGTTTCTTCCCCTTTCTCTCTTGGATCTTTGATCGCCCTCCTTTTAGGTCGATTTTGGGATCCTACAAACAAAACCTTGTCTGTTAATTTCATTTCCATTTATAGTTTTTATTTTTCATTAAAAAGCTTAAGTAAAACCTATTTATAACTTTTTAGGCTTTATTTATCATTTTCCCCATTTTTCTCAACTTTTGTAAAATTACAATTTTACCCCTATATTTTGGCAAAATTACAATTATGCCCCTGATGGAATTTTCTCGATCCAGACTGCATTTTTGGCTCTCAAGAACTTTTCTGACTCTTTTCTAATCATTACCGGGTTCGTTTCTATTTTATTTTCATTTTTCACTTTCCCGACCCTCGAGAAGCACTATTTAGACCCTTACGTCGGTTTAGTGATTTTCTATCGTTTCGGAGTCTCAAATGGACGTTTTACTAGTATTTAAAACATTCATCTAGACATTCTCGATCTAGGTTTCCGGGGCTCGGATTTTCCGTACCCGACTCGGACCTTTACTTCGTTTCCCAAAAACGCCCCCCCTCAGGGTCGGTTTTTTTCAGTTTCACTCGCGTTTTACATTTTTAAGGGGATGGGTTACTATTCACAAACCACCCCTTAGATTTCCCTTATTCAATTTCCCTTTAGGGACTCGGGTTTCCAACCCGACCCTAAACTTTTATTTTTAACTCCCTTTTTACCCCAAATGCCGTTTTCAAAATTTCGGCAGCATTTCGGCATAATTTTAAGGCTACCGGCATTAGGTACGCCTCGAACCATATGTACCTGTCACGTACTATACCACAAACCTATTTTATGTAAAAGTTTCCCAAACTTTTACATAAAAGCTCACAAAATTTCAATTCACATTTTGAACCACATTACACAAAATTTCTTTCAATTTTGCCCTTGGTTTTGGCCACGGTTTTCACACTCAAAACCTAACCAAAACTTCTCAATTTTTCAACCAAATTTTAGGCTATTCCAATGTCATTATCTAGCACATTTTCAAGCTAATTTACATGCATTTTTCAACACAATTTCCTAGGGTTCTTCATCATTACAACCCACGTCCATTTAAGAGAAACATGCACCAAATTTTTTTCTTTCATGCTTTCAATCACAAATCCATCATTTCCTTAATTCAATGCATGATTTAAACCATCCAAACATCAAGTAAACCATGCAAAAATTTTTCCCCAAACCCTAATTATTAGGGTAATTTCACACCAAATTTTTTTCCAAGCTTTCCATCATACAAATCATGTTTTACATTTAATCAAAACATGATTTAAAGCATTTTAACACTTAAACTACAACAATTCATCATTGACTACACTTGGTAACCCACGGTTTTACCCTTGGAAAACCAACCAAAATTTTGTTTTTCTTTAAACAAAATGCATGGTTTTTCTTCTAATCACACCCTTAACAAAACCCAAGCACCAAATCAATCAAAACAAACCAAAAATTTTCCATCCTTTACACTATTCATTACACGGATTTTAGGGAGAAAACAAGCCAAAATTTGCAAGATAAAGAAAGTTACCTTGCTTTCTTGCTTCCTTGGACTTCAATGAAGGGTTAGACACAAATTTTGTGAAGAAAACTTGAAGTATTTACTTGGTTTCTCTTTGGTTGCTCATGGTTCCTCTTGGGAAAACACTTCGAAATTTTTTCCTTATGTTTTGGCTTTGTAATTTGTTTCGGCCACTTTGTGTAAATGTTGCCGACTTTAGTTGTAAAGGAAGCCAATTAATTTGGCTTTCAACCAATGAGAAATCAACACTTATCAAGCCTATTTCTTTCCAAAATTTTTCAAAAATAAAATGATGGAATTTTGGCCAAATCTTGGCCTTTAGATCAAAAAGTGATTAAATCTTAGCCATTAATGCCACCAACCACCATATTTCTTTCATTTATTAATTTTGATTTATGATGTCATAAATGCAACAGTAAAGTGTTGACTTTGACTTTACTATTCATATTAATTCGACTACTTTTTGACCGATACTGGTTCGAGTCAAAATTTTCCTGAAATCGTCCCGGCGGGTTCTTGAGATCTCTTGTGCAGTCGGATCAATTTATACTGCTTCCGTTTGATCAAAATCAATCCCAGAAGTTTTTCATCTTTTAGTGCACCGGTTAGGGTTTTCAATGCCGGTTTTGGCACCGTTCCACCCGTTTCAACTCAGTGAATTTTTCCAACACTGAATTCTTACTCGTCAGTATTGGTAGAACATTTTAACACATTCTAAACAATATAAATACATTTATTTCGCTCTTTAAATAGTATAAATTATTATATACATACATTTGTACATTTTCTTCCGAGAATGCCTGAATTTCCCAGTTGTCACATTCACCCCTACTTATTCTAAATTTTCGATGACAAAAATTTTATAAGGAGGAGTGAATGTGATAATCGAGCAATTTTATTGTTCTCAGAAAAATTGTAAATTGTGTGTATATGAAAATTTTACTGTAAAAAGTGGTGAAATGAATGATTTATTATTGTTTAGAATGCGATAAAATGTTCTAACAGTGTTAAAAGGTGTGAGTTCAGGAATGAAAAATTTTCCTGAACCAAAACAAGTGAAACGGTCCCAAATCGAAACCAAAAACCCTAGATTGTGCACATATGCACTAAAAGATGAAAAAACTTTGGTAATGATTTTTGGTCAAATGGAAGCAAAATAAGGCAAACCGATCACACAGGAGACATCAGAAACCTACCTACGTGATTTCGGTAAATTTCCGTTCGGTTTGACTTTTGGTCAAACTTCGACCATGATATTATATGTGGAATTAATTGGGTGACGTCACCCAAGACATCAAAAAAATGATGTAAAAAATGAGACTACTTTTGGAAAGAAATAAGGTTGTTGAATCCAAAAGTCATGGTTTAAGGTAATCTTGAATGGAAGGCTAGGATTAAGCCAAAACTGCAAGCAAAAAATTTGGCAATTTTAGGGTAAAATGGGGCTGTTTTGAGGCGGTTTGAAGGCTGAAAAATCTGCCAAAAACTTTGCTAATTGGTTTACTAAAAACTTGCTACAAAGTCCCTTAAAACAAGCCAAATTGCACCAAAGTTTGCAAAGAAAACCTCCCTTATTGGCTGCCTATTTAAAAGGTGGAAGGGCTGAAAAATTCAGCCAAAAACCAAACAAAAATCTATCCCTCTTGGCTTCCATTGAAGCCGTGAGCCTTCCACCCAGTTCCAAGCCAAAACGTTTGTAATTTCTTCAACCAATTCACTCTAGAACAACCTTCAAGCCTCAAGTGTTCAAGCTATCAAGGTAACACTCCATTTTGCTTGATTTTCCTTGTGTTTTCCTTGAAAAATCCATGGCACGTTTGGGTAGAAAGGGTTGTGAAAATTTTTATGCAAACTTTATTGTATTGATTTAGTGGTTTAGTGTTATGGTTGAAGTGTATTTTGGAAGCTTGGAACAAGCATTTTGAATGCATGGTTTCATGCAAAATCCGTGGGATACCATGATGAAATAGAATGTGTTGTGTTGGAAATTTAGTTATGTTTTGGTGGTGTAATTGAAATTTGTTGGAGTGGAAACAAGATTATGTATTTGGAACTTTGAAAAACAAATTTTTGGCTTTGGTTTACTTAAGAAACCCATGGCCTACGTGGAAGTAGTTTGTGAGGAAAATTCATTAGGTTTTTGATATGGAAATATGCATTGAAAACCATTAGATTGAAGTATGATAAAATAAGCTTTGTAGTGAAAAATTTTGGTGTTGATTTACAAATGAAAACAGTGGCTAATTTTGAGGAAAAATAATGAATGAATTTGTTGTATTAAATGGTTGATAACGTGGAAAAATTTTACGTAATAGTTTAGTACTTTCGTGTAAAATAGGCCTTTGGTTTAGTATGTGGTAGGTACTAAGGCTCTGAGGCGTACCTAAATGCCAGGAATCCTAAAATTTAAGTGGAAATACTGCTGAAATTTTTACAATAGCATTAGGGGCATTTCAGGAAACGAGAGATAAAAATGTACTCAAGAAAGAAAACCAAGACCCCTCGATGAGTTAGATTTGAAAAAGGAAGAGTGGACATTTTAAGGAATAGTAAAACGTCCCTCTGAAATCTAAAATGATGAAAAGAGGAAAAAAAACGATGATAAGGGTATTTTAGGAACCTAGGTTAAAAATGTGGATGGGACAGAAATCTGAGCCCCCTCGGTGACCTAGGCTTGGGAAAAGAATGATGAATGTTTCAGGATTAGTAAAATGCTCATTTGAAGCTCTGAAATGTGAGAAAAATGAGAAACGACCCTAGATGTCGGAATAGTAACATTCGAGGGTCGAGTGAGGAATAGTCAATGATTTTGTAGCAATTAATGCTGTAAAAATATATCGAGGCCTAAGAAAATTATTCTATGATTTTTTGGGCTTAGAAAGTTTTGTAAAAATACTGAAACGGAATTTTTACAGTCCATTGACCCGTTAAGGGCAAAATGGTCATTTTGACTAAAAATTTCCAAAAAGGTCGGAAAGGACCATGAGCGCTTTAAAATAGCTAAAATAAGATTCTAAATGCTAAATTTGAGTTCAAGGACCACAAAAAGTGGATTTACGATAGAAAGAGTGAATGAAGGGCAAAATGGTAATTTTATCAAAAATTGGCGGAAAGGTCAAAACCGATATGTTAGACCTTAAAGTCCACCATTAGAGATCTGGACTTAGAATTGTTATATTTTGCTATGTTTTAAGCATAAAATAGATACGAAAAATAATTGTGGATTAATTCTGTTATAGGAGTCAAACCAAAAAACGACGAAGGAACGTCGACAGACTCCAAGAATTGGACATTAGCACAATTGTGGTAAGTTCAGACATCTTTCTGTCTTTAACATGAACTTCTTGTTATGTATATGTACTATACGTACATTATGTAAGAATGTGCTACGGGCACTATAGTGTGATGAGACTAGCACACACATAAATGACTTGATAAGTCTAAGTTGTGTACTAGAGGTACACTATGAAAGTTTGTGCTATGGGCACTAAAGTGTGGTTAATTTAATATACACTGTAAATGAAAGAATATGAATATGCTATGGGCACTAAAGTGTTCCTAACCCTTAGGTGATGATAAAGCCACCCATTTGGAACCATAAGAAAGATAGTAATAAAACCAAAGCTAGCATATTGGCCTCCAGAAAGGTGGGGGTTTTATTTATCAGCTACAGGCCATGACAGACTATGGAGGAGTGGCTAATGAGTAGCTCCGCAGAGTCCCTCCCAGTCAGCACGCACACGGCACGGCCAATGATATGATGGGCCCCAAAACCAGAACATAAAGAAGATAATGACCAAAAATTGAAATGAAAGCCATAAGAGAGCATAACCAAGCATAATAGGCACTAACTTTAGGTATAGTGTTCTCGGTCAAAGTTGACATGAATAGTACCTGGTCAAAGTCAACATCACTATTTATGATCAAAGTCAAAGTTACTATTTATAATGAATAGTAGTATTCACTGTAAAATTTATTATTCGTGATTTAGAGTCTATATGATTTTTGGCATTTATGTTTGAACTTACTGAGCTAATAGCTCACCATTATGTTCATGTTGCAGGTAAGAAACCTGTCTAGTAGATTATTGTGGACGGCGACGGGGATCTGCGTGTGCCAAAGGGATAGGGAATCCACTGTAGATATGGTCCTACTTCCAGTCTTCCACTGAGCTTTTAAAGTGAAGATCTGAAGAAAGAAAAGATGTATTTTATATAAAGAATTGAATTGTATATTATGTAAATTATGTTTGTACTTTCAAAAAGGACAAGCATAGTAAGTTTTATTTATTACGTCGTTAAAATAAAGCCCCAAAATGACAAGAGAATTTTAAAGGAAAAAGTAAGTTTTCGGCAACCCAATATGGTTCACGGGCTATTATAATCGACAGAGGAGCTTGATTGTACTAGTTTTGTCTAACCAAAGTTAGGGATGCCATAAAAAGATGTTAAGGAATGGAAGTATCCCACTAGTTAAAGTTCTGTGGAAAAATCATAGCAAAGAAGAAGTTACGTGAGAAAGAGAAGATGAAATGAAATCTTTATACCCCCACTTGTTTTAAATTCTCGAGGACAAGAATTCTTTAAGGAGGGGTGACTGTGACAGTCAAGACTTTTACGGTTCTCAGATTTATGTACAGTATAAACAGATAATGTACTTATGTGAAAGAAATGTGTTAATTATATTTCTAAAAATTAGATGGAATTTATGAATGTATTATAACAATTTTGAAATGAGAAGACAGTTACGATGATGAATTTTTGGATCGAAATGCTTTAGACAGTGTATTTTCGATACCGAAAAAGGAAAATTTATTAAGACCAAAAATGTGCTGATCGTAAACTCTGAATAGAAAAAGATGAAATATCTAGGGTTATGGAGTGATTTAAATAGATTTGATGATTCGGAAGGCTTTAATAGCACTCTGGGAAGTTAACTGTAAAATTTCACCAGAAAGTCAAATTATCAACAGATAAAGTTTAGATTGTCTATAAATCAAAATCCATACTGTATTAACTAATATTATTAGTTGATAATCATTTAAATCCAAAGGGTGAGATCAAATCACACTTTAATCCAAAGGATGAAATTTTTTTGGAATTTTTTTAGCATTTTTAACCAAAAGGTCAACATGGAAAATCAGCTTAAAATCATCCCAAAAATTTGCAAAAAGGTCCCTAAAAAAATTTTAATTTGACCCCTAAACTTATGGAAAATTATAATTTGACCCCAAAGATCTTTATCACTTTTTCCTATCAGATTTTCACATTCCATTTAGCAAGAAACAAGCAGCAAACTGCCTTGTTCTTCTCCCCCATGTTCCTAAACTTACAAAATCTCAAAAACTTTCAAAAATTAGTGCGAAAAGTGTGAAAAACTTCAAAATCGAAGGAGATTCACACAAGCAACCAAGTAAGTTCTTCAAACTATGTTTTTATGTTGTTTTTCAAGTGTTTTCAAGGATATGGAGGTTGCGAAATAAAAGTGCTTAAGGGTTGATTTTGGTTTCTTTGGCTAAAATCAAGTAGAAAAACCATTTTTAAGCTTGATTTCTACGGTTTTTGTGAAAACTAGAGAACAAATCTAGGTTAAGATGTTGTTGTTCTTCATTTTTATATATAAGGATGAGATGGTGTATGTATTGGGATTTTGAGCAGGTACATAAGAAAAACTATGCCAAACGATGCATTTTGACACAGTGGGAAAGTGAATATTTAAACCGTTAAAATGCCAAAATTTTCAGACTATAATAGGACTTAAATGTTTCAAGATTGAATTTTAGGTCTTAAAATGAGTATTAAATGATGTTAAAGTAGGAAGAAAGATGTTGTAATATTTTGGAATTAATCTATGAACATTTAAATTGTGGCGACCTTGACTTTGACCTGCTTTAGTGGCGCGGTCGTCGTCACTCACTTAAACTTACTTTACTTAAACTTACTTGGAAACGTGCTTTACACAATCATATTTCAACATCATAATTTCCACAGGATTTTTTTTTTTTTTTACATAAGCTTTACTATAGACATACATACTTAAATATATTTTACGAATTAATAAGGGTCTTAATATAACTTGAGGTGAAACATACTTACATACCCAGAAAATACTAAACTGGTCGTTACTTAATATAAGTTTGGTTCTCAAAATAAAAAGGGTTACTTAACATCATGCGGAAGTAGAACTTGTGGTGATATCCATACCCAACCCTCACTTCAACCTTGCCACCATCATCGTCCATCGGAGTTTAGCCTGTAGGTTTCTTACCTACAGCATGAACACACATGATTAGCTTTACACTCAACAAGTGCAACACTTAACCTGCAAAACTTTCATTTAAAAGCATATGTCATAACTTAAAGGCACATCATACTTATAAACATATCATGGCTTTGAAAGCATAACATGACTATAAACATATTGGGTCATGTAACTGAAAGCATAACATAAATCACATAACTTAGAAGCATATCATAACCATAACTTAAAGCATATCGTGAACTATGTATGAACCGATTATACTCAATTATGCTTCATTATGCTTTATCTTTCTTCTACTTGTCTTGAGGGACCATGTGTCAGTACCAAATGCACATGGATCTTTGGATTTACTGAGACCACAAACTTTCTTTGGAGCCTTGGCTCATCATACTTAAACTGAAAACCTCCCCGTAGACATAGAGGCCGGTACGACATGCTCGACGAGTCTTGACTCGCTTTTAAATCACCCAATTGTTGAGATAATGAATTACTATCATCATGTCATGAACTCTATCTTGTTATTTAGTAATCATACGCAATTAAAGAATAAAAACATATTTATCATGAAAGCTAGCTAAAACATCTTCATCATGTTATTCATCAATCATACGTGATTAAGGAATAGGAGCATTCTCATCGTAAAAATAATTGTTTAAAACCATTTTCATTCATGCTATAGGCAGAGTTGTACTTACCTGATTTGCAGGCAATTCATACTATGCCTTGTTGTAATACAGGTGTTTTACCTATAATCACAACACATTCTATTAACACTCATTTTTAAGTCACTAATATCATTAGTGATTAAAGCATCTATCGACATATGTTACCAATTCCCCTCGGTAATAAATTGCTCTCTTTTTAAAGAGTTCAATTAACTATCTTCTAATCATGGTTAATTGATTTATTTGCTTAATAAATCAATCAACATATCTCTCTATTTCTTGGTCATGCTAGCTAATCGGCTAATTAACTAATCAGCCATTTAAGGTAATTGAGGTACCTTTACTATCCTATCAATTTTGAAAACTATTCGCAATCGTATTTTTTTCATTTTGAGAAACACATAATCTTTAAAAATAACCCTCTTAACACCCCATTGGAAGGTGTGGTCATTGTCTTAAATCCTTTGTCTCATTTTAAAAGAACACTATTTTGTGTTAAGTAAAAAAATATGATTTTTGAACCTCTTTTGAAATACTGATCACAACTTGCTTAAAAGGATCAAATTTGTAAAATTGGCAAACATAATATTTTAAGGTCTCGATGAGATGGACAACTTTCATGTTTATCTCGGAGCTTGTTTCGGAATTTTGCCTCTCCTAAACATCTCAAATCGGTGGCTTTGCTTTGGCCTAGTTTTAGAAAATTTCCTAGTTTTTAGGTTCTGGAATACTGCTCTATTTAGGCCGTAAAATGACTGAATTTTTTATACTCATTCAACCCATTTTTAAGCTTTCAATGTGATCTACATTTCTCATGTTGAGCCTACAAACCGATTTGAACTCAAGGTTACCTGTTTTTACAAAAATCTAAAACTATCCCTGCCTCCAGGATTACAGTCCTAGTTTTAACCTCCAGTCAGAAAACCATCCAAAAGTCTATCTTAACATCGTTTTTAGCCTAGGTCTATTTCACACAAAAACGTCCATTATAAAATTTCCTAAAACTTTTGTGTTTCACATATTCTCAAAATCCATACATATCATGCTCAAAACTATCAAAATTCATGGCTAAAAAATAAGGGCAGTTTGGCTTACCATGCTAATCCTAAAAATTCATACATACAATAAGCCACAAGAACAAAAATCATAACCTCACAATCACATAATCATAACATACTTAAAACTCAAAATAAAACTTATTACAACCCATGTGCTCAAATACATAACAAATCCCTTTGAGATCAAAGCTTAACTAAAGACAATAGCCACAAAGAAAAGGGTCCTAGCGATTACCTTTGTGTGATCAGAAGAATGGCTCAATCCAAGCAAGGTTTTGTGTTAAAATTTATGTGTTTTTATGGTGGGAGAGGTTCTACTGTGTGCTAAAAGGAAGAGAAGAAATTGGAGCTTTTTGGGTGGCTTTTGGAAAGAAAGAAAGAAAAGTAGTCCTAATGGCCAAGCACACATATATATAGGCAATTCCTAAGCATGATTAGCTAATCCTAAGCATTTTAATTAAGCTAAATTTGGCTAAGTTAAGGGGGAAAAATTTCTTAGCTGCTGTCCCTTTTGTAGAACTGGTGGAGGCATGGAAATTCAAGGCCAACATTGCATTAATGAGTTGTGAAAGCAATAGTGCTTGTCTCCTAAAATCCCTTTTTTTTTTTAATTCAATAATTCCAAGCATGTTTCCTTGTTTCAAGAAAAACTTTTTCACCTTGTCTCTTGGTTACTAGGAACAGTTTTTGAGTTGAGAATTTGTCTGCAAAAGCTCCTCTTATCAGTCTAATTTCCCACAATAGTATTTGGTAATTGTCTGATTGTGTTCCAAACCTTTATCGAAAAATGGATTCTCTTGATTCGATTCTTATTCTAATCCTTTCTAAGTGGGTTGTAGTGCTTATCAGCTTACTCTGTGTCCGTTTACTATTCTTCTTAGGTTATGTGGTTATGTCCTAAGCTATACCAACACAGTGTATGCATAGTACACTTTCTGTACTAAAAATTTTGAAACAGGCTATCTTGGCTAATTTGAGTGTGCTGATCATGAATTTATTAGTTTTATGTCTATCTGAGGTCGTCTTGACCAGCTTCTAGATACTGCGTGATCCCTACTTGGAAATCACTTTTTGTACTTAATGGACTAGTTTGAGCATACCAACTCTAAATATATTAGTTTCGGGTTGAGAAAATGTCGTCTTACCCCTTTCCTAATACTACATATATCTCGTTCATAACTTCACATTTTATACTCAATTGACTAATTTAAGCATACTAATCATAAATATATCAGTTTGGTGTTAAGAAAATGTCATCTCGACCATTTTCTCGATACAGCATATTTATCATTAAAAATTTACTTTTGTGCTCAGATAACTAATTTGAGTGTACTGATTATAAGTACATCAATTTCGTGTCAAGAAAAGGTCATCTTGACCAAATTCTTGATACTGTATGTCACGCACATGTACTCACATGTGATAAGGTGAACCGATTTATTTTCGGTTGTCCCTTTCATTATACGAATAGGAATTAAACGTTTCTTTACTCCGTTTAATTTATTCAAATTGCTAATTTAAACAGTATTCATAGACTTAATTACTTGTCTTAAAATAAATTATGTCCATGATCATGGCAGATATTACATAAATTAATGTCAAACTATTGCATTGTAGGACGATAGTTGGAAAAAGAGGACACAGATTGAAGGAATTATGAGAAAGTAACCTTATCGAAATTTCTGTAAGTTGGGACATTTGACTGGTCTGTATACGAACAAATGTACATTGTTTGTTTATTTTAAAGTTGTTTTGGATGGTATGTATTAATGTGTTTTTATTTAAAACACATATTGTTCATGGAATGGGTGTATAATATTAACAAACAAATGTTTGAATACTTTGTTAACATTGAAATTCAATTTCTTGGAACGTACACGGGTGTATACTATAGGATAATAAATCGGTAAAAATGTATCAGAGTGGCACAACGGAACAATAAAAATTTTTAGATCGTTAAATATCTCATGATGCCATATACAATAAACCAACAACAATTAAAACTCATACCTCAAGGACGCCAATCTACAGGAGGAAAATGACCGGAGGGCTTCAACCAACTAGCCTTCTCTACTATTCTCCAAATTCCCAATGGCTGAGTGTGTGGGCACTCTGAACCTCGATCGGTATGCTAGCACTGCTAGTCTTCTTCCGACCACCCAGATCTCTAAAGAACTTATTGTCACGGTGAGTTATGCAACAATAAGCCTGCTCACCTGAGAGTCGGTGGTCTAAGAGAACTAGAGTGACAGGACCTCTATTTATAGACTTACATGAGGTGATTCTCTGAATTCGAATTGGATTAGGAGAAGATATTCTCCCTTATCCATAAGCATAAAATCTGAATTTTCCAAGAGGAAAATCCCAACAATAAATTCAGCTACTTTAGGATAATTCCAATCCAAATCTAAACAAGATTTTAACATGAATCTTCTCTCCCTTTTTCAACCAAAAAATCTGAAAATCCAAGGGATAAATCCCAACCAAAATTTCGGCCACTTTTGGATAAGGAAGAATCAAAATTCCACAAGGATTTTCAAGCTTGAATCTTATCTCATCCTTATCCAAAATAACAGAAAATCTCCTAGGAGATCTTCCTCAAATTTTCGGCCATAATCAGGGAGGAGAGAATCCAAATTCAACTGGGATTGAAACTTGAATTTTTTTCTTGACCCTTATCCACAAAAATCTGAAAATTCATTGAGGATAATCCTCAAAATTTTCGTCCATATTTGGTTAGGATTTGGATTCAAAATTCAAGTAGGATTCAAACAAGATTTCCTCTCCATATCCAACTCAAATTCGAATTTCATTCCTTGTGGATTTACCACAACAAATTCGAATCCCACTTGGACTGTAATTCAAAATTTGAATTTCAAATTTCAAATTTCAAATTTCAAATTTAAATTTTAAATTCAAAATTCAAATTCAAATTACAAATTCAAATTTCAAATTTCAAATTTCAAATTTCAAAATTTAAATTTCAAAATCCACAAAATAGTTGTATATCAAATTCTTGTTCTCATTAATAATTTTTTACAACTCCAATCCAATCTCAAACAAAATCATGGCAACTTTATTTGGAGTTCGAATAATTGTGTACTCTATTATCCAAAACAAAATCTAAATCCAACCGGAGAGACTCTCGTCGACCATCCTAATCCTATGTCAACACCATCCATGCATAATAAACTAACCAATAGCATACACAAATCAATTTGCCAAACGTTAAGGAATTATGTGGAGCTAGTAGAGGGACAAATTGGACATATATAATCGGGCTCCCACAAATCCATATGATCATCATTCTTTACCGAACAACTCAATCATATGATCACTAATTTCAGAGTCACACCACTATAAACCTAAAACTGAACTCCTAATTATATATCGTATTACGTAAGCCTGTGACAAGCTATCGTCTAATAACCTTGTCATGTATGCAGAACCCTCATATGATATCCATGATCAGCCTTAGGCCAAAGTCCATTTAATCCTACTGATCAGGCTATCTTAAAGTTCTATTACACTACCGAATAAAGAAAATGATTATTCACCATATGCGAATAAGAAGTCATCCGCCCCGTAGACGACCCAAGGCCTTGTCTATTTTCACATTCAGTATAATGCCTTTAATAGGATACCCTTAACTCCTCATTAGAGCTATGATTCCGATATCTGTAAACGAACCCTTCATCATATACAAGTCATGCACCCAACGAACCGGTCTATAAGCTTACTACCTCCGAGACGCTTTAGCCATTAGAACATCAAAGTACACAAGTCATATACATGAAGCTGCCCATCTACTCAGGATTAAGGTTACTGCACAATGAACATCAAAAGCAGATCGATTCACTCAAAGCGGACTTCGTAGATCAATCATGCTTTAGTCCCGATCTAATATGTCACCACCAAGCAACATATCTATGTCTCTACTTGGGAGTCAATGCTCAAGACAGTCAAGACAAATCGTCCCCTCCAAGGCTTTAGACAACATAATAGTATTAACATGAGTTAGATGCTTGGTCTAACCCCATAGACTACAGACCATAGTTTAGACTGCTAACTTTAGAACATTGTCTTCTTGCATACAAAAGTCCATTGCATGCAACGTTCTTACAGTTTAACATAAGCAGTCAGGGAGCCATATTTGCTTACATTTACTTTAACATGTAAATAAAACGATGACAGCTAGCAATGTAATGAATAACCTCTGTATATAATTTTATTATCCAATTCAAAATAAATACATCAAAATGCCTCTAATGCTTAGGGCATTTCCTAACAATCTCCCACTTGCCCTAAGCCAGCAGATGTGCCATGTTACGCATCCCCATCGCCTCTACGTGCCTCTCAAAGCTTCTAGCTACCAAAGTCTTAGTAAAGGGATCGGCAATGTCGTCCGCAGACAAGACCTTACATATATCCACTAATCATGTCTCCACGTGCCCTCTAATGTCAACTTCCTCGAATCCTTGCAAGTCTAGAAGACTCAATCCATGTATCCTATGGGTGTTAGGTCCCTTCCAAAATACATCGGCATATAATCCCTCATTCTCTTAAGATACTTGAGTATATGCTTTACTGCTTACCAGTGCTTGGTTCCAGTATTCGCTTGATATCGACTCACCATACCTACTGCAAAACATATGTTCGGGCGAGTGCAAAGCATAGCGTACATAAGGCTACCCACAGTGGATGCATAAGGGACCTTACTCATACGCTTTCTTTCTTCTGATGTCTTTGGACAGTCATCCAATGAAAGAGTTAGACCGGCAATAGAAGGCTGTGTACCTTTCTTTACCTCTTGCATTACATATTTGTCAATTATTTTATCTATGTATGAAGCTTGGGATAACGCTATCATTTTATTCTTTCGATCTCTAAAGAGACGAATGCCTAGAAAATAATTAGCTTCTCCCAAGTCCTTCATGTCAAACTGTTGGTGTAACCAAAGCTTGATCGATGATAAATTCCCTACATCATTCCCAATGAGTAGTATATCATCGACATAGAGTATCAGAAAGACTTTTTTTCCATCCTTAATACATTTATAAACACAGGGTTCATCAACGTTCTGCTCAAAACCAAATGTCTTAATCGCTTAATCAAACCTCTGGTTCCATGAGTGGGATGCTTGCTTTAATCCATAAATGGATCTAAGTAACTTGGAGACTTTCCTTTCTTGGCCTTTTGCTACGAACCCTTCGGGCTGTATTATATAGATACACTCCTCAAGATGGCCATTCAAGAATGCCGTCTTAACATCCATTTGCCAGATCTCGTAATTGAGAGCCGTAGCAACGGAAAGAAGAATACGGATAGACTTCAGCATAGCAACAGGTGAAAAGGTTTCATCGTAATCAATTCCAGCTTTTTGTGTGTACCCCTTTGCAACCAGTCTAGCTTTGAAAGTTTCCACTCTCCCTTCCACATCCTTCTTTCTTTTGTAGACCCGTTTGCATCCAATGAGTTTTATCCCATCTGACAAATCTACAAGTTCCCAAACAGAGTTGGATATTATAGAATCCATCTCATTGTTCATAACCTGTTTCCAAGATTTAGAATCAGCATCATTTATAGCTTCATCATAGGTGACCGAATCATCCTCATGCTCATGAGCTTCACCCTGGTATACCCCAGCATCATACATGAAGAAATTAGGTTTCTTCGAAACCTTCCCACTACAACGAGGCACCCTAAATTATTGATCGTCTGCAGGTCCTTCACTAAAACTCGGACTCGCGTCCAAGACCGAAATCTGTGGAGCAGTTCTTTCACTCGATAACTCCTCTAGCATCACTTTGCTTCGAGGCTTAAAGTCATTCATGTGACTTTCCTCCAAGAATGTCGCATGGGTTGAAATAATGACTTTTTGTTCTTTCGGGTTATAGAACAGACCTCCTTTAGTTCCCTTTGGATACCGTACAAACATGCACAATTCTGATCTTGGTTCCAATTTCTTTGCATCCCCATCCAGTACATGTACCGGGTATCCCCATATTCTCATATGTCCAGGGGAGGGCTTCCTGCCATGCCATAATTCATACGGAGTTCTTGGAATTGATTTGCTTGAAACCTGGTTCAGAATATAGCGCATATCCCCAAAATGATAATCGTAGCGTTGAATAACTCATCATGGACCGTACCATATCCAACAAGGTCCTGTTTCTCCTTTTGGCTACACCATTCTGTTATGGAGTACCAGGTATAGTCAATTGGGATAATATCGCGTTCTCTACAAGATGTCCTAGAAATTCATCGGAGAGGTATTCACTACCTCGATCAGATCAAAATGTCTTTATGGATTTATCCAATTGCTTTTCCACTTTCGCACGATACTTTTTAAACTTGTCAAAGGTTTCGCTCTTGCGGTGCATCAGATACACATATCCATACCTCGAGTAATCATCTATAAAGGAGACATAATACTCGAACCCTCCTCGTGTTGTGACACTCATGGGGCCACGTACGTCGGTGTGCACAATTTCTAAGAGCTCCTGAGCCCTTGTACCCTTAGCTCCAAAAGACCTCTTAGTCATCTTTCCCTCTAGACAAGACTCACATTGAGGAAGACGTACCTCCTCTAGAGATTCTAGAGGACCGTCTTTCACCAATCTTTGAATCCTATCCTGATTAATATGACCAAGTCTTAAATGCCAAAGATACACCTTGTTAGAGTGAGAAACTTTCAACCTTGTAGAGTTATCTATTAATTCAGTATCAAGCAGTGAGTACATCTTTGGTTTGATCAAATATAGGTTTCCATCCATCCATCCATCCAGAACAGGTAAAAGACTTATTTCTACGAATATCAACTCTTTTACTAAAAGAAACTGAATAAGAATCCTTTATTAAACAAGCTACCAATATAAGGTTCCTCCTAAAATTAGGAGCATAAAAATAGTCTTTCAATAAAATAAACCTAAATTCATCAAAGTAAAGATAAATATCTCCCACTGTCTCAGCCACCACCAAGCTACCGTCTCCAGTCCGCGACGAGAGACTCCTATCATGTAGACTTCTCGTTTCCATGAACCCCTGTATAGAAATACAAACATGATTAGTGGCGTCCGAATCAATGACCTAAGTGTCTTTCGATTCTGCCACCAAACAAGCTTCTAAGTAGTGAAGTTCCTTACCTTCCTTGCCCTTGGCGGCTAGGATTTCCCAACAAGAATTCTTGAAGTGACCCACCTTTCCACAACGAAAGCATGTAGACTTTTTACGGTCCCTGGGCTTCTTGTTCTTCTTATTCTTCTTCCTATCCGAGACAGGAGGATTAGAAGAACTAGAAGCCGCTCTCTTCTGATTTGGCATCTTCCTCTTTCGAGAGGGTTTGGAAGATTCTGCCAAATCGGCCTCTCCTTTGAGTTGGACTACATCCCCATCCCTGATCATCCGCTTATAAGCTTGGAGTCGCTTCATGAGCTCGGTTAGTCCTAACTCCCTTCTCGCCAGATTTTATGCGGCCTTAAACCCCACAAAATCTTTAAACAGAGTTTTGAACACCATATCGATCTGGGTGTTATAGTCCAACTTAGCACCGTTCTCGGTAGTCTCAGTGAAGAATCCCATTAGAGTGATCATATGGTCCTTCACCGGAGTACCCACCTTTTGTTTAGAGTTCATAATACTGGTTATAGCAGACTGTCGAGCCAACTCTTCTTGGCCTCCAAACATGTCCTCCAGATTTTCCATGATCTCCCCAGCAACTTGATAAGTCTCATGCTGCTTTTGTAAAGCACTCGTCATGCTACAAGCATGTAGTATCGAGCTATATCATTGGATTCTCTCCAACGAGTATAAGCAACCAGGACCTCCTCAAGCGGTATGTCAAGTTTGGGTCCTGGTAGGCATGGTTTGTCTAGTACGAACTTGTGTTTCTCGCAGCTGAGAACTATCAACAGATTTCTTTTCCAATCCTTATAATTATCGCTATTCAGTTTATTCTCAGTAAGTATTGAAATGAGGGGTGTCGGTGACATTTTGAACTGAAATAAAATTATACTAGACATCATTACAAAGCCCAAGCAAATATACAGATAATTTAGCAAATAAAACATACAAGTATGTTGCTATATGAAACTTGAAAAACATGCAGCATTGCAACGGTAATTCTCAGCACCTATTGCCCTAAGCCACCTAGAGGTGGTCATGATGTAGGAAAATAAATCGGTAAAAATGTATCAGAGTGGCGCAGCGGAACAATAAAAATTTTTAGATCGTTAAATATCTCATGATGCCATATACAATAAACCAACAACAATTAAAACTCATACCTCAAGGACGCCAATCATGCAGGAGGAGAATGACCGGTCAACCAACTAGCCTTCTCTACTATTCTCCAATTCCCGAATGGCTGAGTGTGTGGGCACTATGAATCTCGATCGGTATGCTAGCACTACTAGTCTTCTTCCGACCACCCAGATCTCTAAAGAACTTTATTGTCACGATTGTAGGAAAATAAACCGGTAAAAACGTATCAGAGTGGCGCGGCGGAACAATAAAAATTTTTAGATCGTTAAATATCTCATGATGCCATATACAATAAACCAACAACAATTAAAACTCATACCTCAAGGATGCCAATCTTGCAGGAGGAGAATGACCGGAGGCTTCAACCAACTAGCCTTCTCTACTATTCTCCAATTCCCGAATGGCTGAGTGTGTGGGCACTCTGAACCTCGATCGGTATGCTAGCACTGCTAGTCTTCTTCCGACCACCCAGATCTCTAAAGAACTTTATTGTCACGATGAGCTGTGCAACAATAAGCCTGCTCACCTGAGAGTCTGTGGTCTAAGAGAACTGGAGTGGCAGGACCTCTATTTATAGACCTGCATGAGGTGATTCTCTGAATTTGAATTGGACTAGGAAAAGATTTTCTCCCTTATCTTTAACCAAAAATCTGAATTTTTCATAGGATAATCCTAACAATTAAATTCGGTTTTTCTAGGATAAATCCAATCCAAATCTAAACAAGATTTTAACTAGAATTTTATCTCCCTTTTTCAACCAAAAAATCCGAAATCTTTAGGAGAAAATCTTCTCCAAATTTTCGGCCACTTTTAGGATAAGGAAGAATCAAAATTCCACTAGGATTTTCAAGCTAAATCTCATCTCAACCTTATGCAAAAATAACCGAATTTCCTAGGATTAAGGCTCCAAAATTTCGGCCACTTTTAGGGAAGGAGAGAATCCAAATTCAACTAGGATTGAAACTTGAATTTTCGCTTGAATCTTATCCACAAAAAACCGAATTTTCCATTGAGGATTATCCTCAAAAAAATTCGCCCACTTTTGTTGGGATTTGGATTCAAAATTCAAGTAGGATTCTAACAAGATTATCCTCTCCAAATTCAACTCAAATTCGAATTTCAAACCTTGTGGATTTTCCACAACAAATTCGAATCCTACTTGGACTGTGATTCAAAATTTGAATTTCAAATTTCAAATTCAAATTTCAAATTCAAATTTCAAATTTCAAATTTCAAATTTCAAATTTAAATTTCAAATTCAAATTTCAAATTCGAATTTCAAATTCAAATTTCAAATTCAAATTTCAAATTCAAAATTCAAATTTCAAAATTCAAATTTCAAAATTCAAAATTCAAATTTCAAATTCCACAAAACGGTTGTGTTTCATATTCTTGTTCTCATGGATAATTTTCTACAACTCCAATCCAATCTCAAATAAAATCATGGCAACTTTATTTGGAGTTCGAATAACTGTGTACTCTATTATCCAAAACAAAATCTGAATCCAACCGGAGAGAATCTTGTCTACCATCCTAATCCTGTGTCATCACCATCCATGCATAATAAACTAGCCAATAGCATACACAAATCAATTTGCCAAACGTTAAGGAATTATGTGGAGCTAGTAGAGGGACTGATTGGACATATATAATCGGGCTCCCGTGATTCCATATGATCATCATTCTGTACCGAACAACTCAATCATATGATCACTAATTTCAGAGTCACACCACTATAAACCTGAAACTGAACTCCCAATTATATACCGTATTACGTAAGCCTGTGACGAGCTACCATCCAATGACCTTGTCATGTATGCAAAACCCTCATATGATATCCATGATCAGCCTTAGGTCAAAGTCCGTTTAATCCTACTGATCAGGCTATTTTAAAGTTCCATTATACTACCGAATCAAGAAAATGATTATTCACGATATGTGAATAAGAAGTCATCCGCCCAGCAGACGACCCAAGGCCTTGTCCATTTTCACATTCAGTATAATGCCTTTAAGAGGATACCTTTAACTCCTCAGAGCTATGATTCCGATATCTGCAAACAAACCCTTCATCGTATACAAGTCATGCACCCAACGAACCGGTCTATAAGCTTACTACCTCTGAGACGCTTTAGCCATTGGAACATCAAAGTACACAAGTCATATACATGAAGTAGTTCATTTACTCAGGATTAAGGTTATTGCACAATGAACGTCAAAAGCAGATTGATCCACTCATAGCGGACTACGTAGATCAATCACGCTTTAGTCCCGGTCTAATATGTCACCACCGAGTAACATATCCATGTCCCTACTTGGGAGTCCAGCTCCAGACAGTCAAGACAAACCGTTCCCTCCAAGGCTTTAGACAACATAATAGTCTTAACATGAGTTAGATGCTTGGTCTAACCCCATAGACTACAGACCATAGTTTAGACTGCTAACTTTAGAACATTGTCTTCTCGTATACAAAAGTCCATTGCATGCAACGTTCTAACAGTTTTAACACAAGCAGTCAGTGAGCCATATTTGCTTACATTTACTTTAACATGTAAATAAGATGAGGACAGATAGCAATGTAATGAATAACCTCTATATATAATTTTATTATCCAGTTCAAAATGAATACATCAAAAATGTCTCTAATACTTAGGGCATTTCCTAACAACGATGAGCTGTGCAACAATAAGCCTGCTCACCTGAGAGTTTGTGGTCTGAGAGAACTGGAGTGGCAGGACCTCTATTTATAGACCTGCATGAGGTGATTCTCTGAATTTGAATTGGATTAGGAAAAGATATTCTCCCTTATCCATAACCATAAAATCCAAATTTTTCATGGGAAAATCCCAACAATAAAATTCGTTTTTTTTTAAGGATAAAACCAATCCAAATCTAAACAAGATTTTAACTAGAATTTTATCTCCCTTTTTCAACCAAAAAATCTGAAATTTCCTAGAAGATTTTTCCTCCAAAAATTCAGCCACATTTAGGATAAGGGAGAATCAAAATTCCACTAGGATTTTCAAGCTTGAATCTTATCTGAACCTTATCCAAAATAACCGAATTTTCCTAGGAGATTTCCACCATAATTTCGGCCACTTTTCAGGAAAGGAGAGAATCCAAATTCAACTAGGATTAAAACTTGAATTTTCCCTTGAACCTTATCCATAAAAACCGAAATTCCATTGAAGATTATCCTAAAAAATTTTGTCCACTTTTGTTAGGATTTAGATTCAAAATTCAAGTAGGATTCTAACAAGATTATCCTCTCTAAATCCAACTCAAATTCGAATTTCAAACCTTGTGGATTTTCCACAACAAATTCGAATCCTACTTGGACTGTGATTTAAAATTTGAATTTCAAATTTTAAATTCGAATTTCAAATTCAAATTTCAAATTTCAAATTCAAATTTCAAATTCAAATTTCAAATTCAAATTTCAAATTCAAAATTCAAATTTCAAATTTCAAAATTCAAAATTCAAAATTCAAAATTCAAATTTCAAAATCCACAAAACGGTTGTGTTTCAAATTCATGTTCTCATGGATAATTTTCTACAACTCCAATCCAATCTCAAATAAAATCATGGCAACTTTATTTGGAGTTTGAATAATTGTGTACTCTATTATCCAAAACAAAATATGAATCCAACCGGAGAGAATCTTGTCTACCATCCTAATCCTACGTCATCATCATCCATGCATAATAAACTAGCCAATAGCATACACAAATCAATTTGCCAAACGTTAAGGAATTATGTGGAGCTAGTAGAGGGACTGATTGGACATATATAATCGGGCTCCCGTGATTCCATATGATCATCATTCTATACCGAACAACTCAATCATATGATCACTAATTTCAGAGTCACACCACTATAAACCTGAAACTGAACTCCCAATTATATACCGTATTACGTAAGCCTGTGACGAGCTACTATCCAATGACCTTGTCATATATGCAAAACCCTCATATGATATCCATGATTAGCCTTAGGTCAAAGTCCGTTTAATCCTACTGATCAGGCTATCTTAAAGTTCCATTATACTACCGAATTAAGAAAATGATTATTCACCATGTGTGAATAAGAAGTCATCCGCCCAGCAGATGACCCAAGGCCTTGTCCATTTTCACATTCAGTATAATGCCTTTAAGAGGATACCCTTAACTCCTCATTAGAGCTATGATTCCAATATCTGTAAATTCATCGTATACAAGTTATGCACCCAACGAACCGCTATATAAGCTTATTACCTCTGAGACGCTTTAGCCATTGGAACACCAAAGTACACAAGTCATGTACATGAAGCTGTCCTTTTACTCAGGATTAAGGTTATTGCATAATGAACGTCAAAAGCAGATTGATCCACTCAAAGCGGACTTCATAGATCAATCACGCTTTAGTCCCGGTCTAATATGTCACCACCAAGCAACATATCCATGTCTCTACTTGGGAGTCCAGCTCCAGACAGTCAAGACAAACCGTCCCCTCCAATGTTTTAGACAATATAATAGTCTTAACATGAGTTAGATGCTCAGTCTAACCCCATAGACTACAGACCATAATTGTCTTCTCGCATACAAAAATCCATTGCATGCAACGTTCTAACAGTTTTAACATAAGCAGTCAGTTAGCCATATTTGCTTACATTTACTTTAACATGTAAATAAGACGAGGACAGAAAGCAATGTAATGAATAACCTCTATGTATAATTTTATTATCCAGTTCAAAATGAATACATCAAAATGTCTCTAATACTTAGGGCATTTCCTAACAATCTCCCACTTGCCCTAAGCCAGTAGATGTGCCATGTTACGCATCCCCATCACCTCTACATGCCTCTCAAAGCTTCTAGCCAGCAAAGTCTTAGTAGAGAGATCGGCGATGTTGTCCTCGGATGCGATCTTACATACATCTACTTATCCTGTCTCCATATGACCTCTAATGTCGACTTCCTCAAACCCTTACAAGTTTGGAAGTCTGAGTCCATGTATCCTACGGGTGTTAGGTCCCCTCCAGAATACACCAGCATATAATATCTCGTTCTCTTAAGATACTTGAGTATATGCTTTACAGCTTGCCAGTGCTTGGTTCCAGGATTTGCTTGATATCGACTCACCATACCTACTGCAAAACATATGTCGGGGCGAGTGCAAAGCATAGCGTACATAAGGCTGCCCACAGCGGATGCATAAGGGACCTTACTCATACGCTCTCTTTCTTCCGATGTCTTGGGACAGTCATCCAATGAAAGAGTTAGACCGGCAATAGAAGGTTGTGAGCCTTTCTTTGCCTCTTGCATTGCATATTTGTCAATTATTTTATCTATGTATGAAGCTTGGGATAACGCTATCATTTTGTTCTTTCGATCTCTAAAGAGACGAATGCCTAGAACATAATTAGCTTCTCCCAAGTCCTTCATGTCAAACTGTTGGTGTAACCAAAGCTTGACCGATGATAAGTTCCCTACACCATTCCCAATGAGTAGCATATCATCGACATAGAGTATCAGAAAGACCATTTTTCTATCCTTAATACGTTTATAAACACAAGGTTCATCAACGTTCTGCTCAAAACCAAATGTCTTAATCGCTTGATCAAACCTCTGGTTTCATGAGCGGGATGCTTGCTTTAATCCATAAATGGATCTAAGCAACTTGCAGACTTTCCTTTCTTGTCCTTTTGCTACGAACCCTTTGGGCTGTATCATATAGATACACTCTTCAAGATGGCTATTCAAGAATGCCGTCTTGACATCCATTTTCCAGATCTCGTAATCGAGAGCCGCAGCAATGGACAGAAGAATACGGATAGACTTCAGCATAGCAACAGGCGAAAAGGTTTCATCGTAATCGATTCCAGCCTTTTGCGTGTATCACTTTGCAACCAGTCTAGCTTTGAAAGTTTCCACTCTCCCTTCCGCATCCTTCTTTCTTTTGTAGACCCATTTGCATCCAATGGGTTTTATCCCATCCGGTAAATCTACAAGTTCCCAAACAGAGTTGGATTTCATAGAATCCATCTCATTGTTCATAGCCTGTTTCCAAGATTTAGAATCAACATCATTTATAGCTTCATCATAAGTGACCGGATCATCCTCATGCTCATGAGCCTCGGCCTGGTATACCTCAGCATCATACATGAAGAAATTAGGTTTCTTAGAAACCCTCCCACTATGACGAGGCACCCTAAATTGTTGATCGTCTGCAAGTCTTTCACTAGAACTCGGACTTGCGTCCAAGACCAAAATCTGTGGAGTAGTTCTTTCACCCGATAACTCCTCTAGCACCACTTTGCTTCGAGGCTTAAAGTCATTCATGTGACTTTCCTCCAAGAATGTCGCATGGGTTGAGACAATGACTTTTTGTTCCTTCGGGTTGTAGAACAGACCTCCTTTAGTTCCTTTTGGATACCTTACAAACATGCATAATTCTGATCTTGGTTCCAACTTTTTCGCATCCCCATCCAGTACATGTGCCAGGCAGCCCCATATTCTCATATGTCCAAGGGAGGGCTTCCTGCCACGCCACAATTCATACGGAGTTCTGGGAATTGATTTGCTCAGAACCTGGTTCAGAATATAGCATGCCGTTTGTAAAGCATATCCCCAAAATGATAATGGCAGCGTTGAATAACTCATCATGGACCGTACCATATCCAATAAGGTCCTGTTTCTCCTTTCGGCTACACCATTCTGTTGTGGAGTACCAGGTGCAGTCAATTGGGATAAAATCCCGTTCTCTACAGGATGTCCTAGAAATTCATCGGAGAGGTATTTGCCACCTTGATCAGATCGAAGTGTCTTTATGGATTTATCCAATTGCTTTTCCACTTCCGCACGATACTCTTTGAACTTGTCAAAGGTTTCGCTCTTGCGGTGCATCAGATACACATATCCATACCTCGAGTAATCATCTATAAAATAGACATAATACTCGAACCCTTCTCGTGCTGTGACGTTGATGGGGCCACATACGTCAGTGTGCATAATTTCTAAGAGCTCCTGAGCCCTTATACCTTTTGCTCCAAAAGACCTCTTAGTCATTTTACCCTCTAGACAAGACTCACATTGGGGAAGTCGTACCTCCTCCAGAGATTCCAGAGGACCGTCTTTCACCAATCTTTGAATCCTATCCTGATTAATATGACCATGTCTTAAATGCCAAAGATACGCCTTGTTAGAGTGAGAAACTTTCAACCTTTTAGAGTTATCAATTAATTCAGTGTCAAGCAGTGAGTACATCTTTGGTTTGATCAAATATAGGTTTCCATCTATCCATCCAGAACAGATAAAAGACTTATTTCTACGAATATCAACTCTTTTACTAAAAGAAACTGAATAAGAATCCTTTATTAAACAAGCTACCGATATAAGGTTCCTCCTAAAATTAGGAACATAAAAACAGGCTTTTAATAAAATAAACCTAAATTGATCAAAATAAAGGTAAACATCTCCCACTGCCTTAGCCACCACAAAGCTACCATCTCCAATCCGCAACGAGAGGCTCCTATCATGTAGACTTCTCGTTTCCACGAACCCCTGCATAGAAACACAAACATGATTAGTGGCGCCCGAATCAATGACCCAAGTGTCTTTCGATTCTTCTACCAAACACGCTTCCAAGTAGTGAAGTTCCTTACCTTCCTTGCCCTTGGCGACTAGGAATTCCCGGCAAGCCTTCTTGAAGTGACCTACCTTCCCACAATGGAAGCATTTGGACTTTTTAGGGTCATTTGGCTTCTTGTTTTTCTTCTTCTTCTTCCCGTCCGAGACAGGAGGATTAGAAGAACTAGAAGCCACTTGCTTCTTATTTGGCCTCTTCCTCTTCCGTGAGGGATTGGAAGATTCCGTCAAATTAGCCTCACCTTTAGGTCGGACCACATCCTCATCCTTGATCATCCGCTCATAAGCCTATAGTTGCTTCATGAGCTCGGTTAGTCCTAACTCCTTTGTCGCCAGATTGTATGCGGCCTTAAACCCCACAAAATCTTTAGACAGAGTCTTGAACACCATCTCGATCTGGGTGTTGTAGTCCAACTCAGCACTATTCTCGGCAGCCTCAGCGTAGAATCCCATTAGAGTGATCATATGGTCCTTCACCAGAGTACTAGCCTTTTGCTTAGAGTTCATAATGCTCATGATAGCGGACTGTCGAGCCAATTTTTCTTGGCCTTTGAACATGTCCTCCAGATTTTCCATGATCTCCCCAGCAACTTGATAAGTCTCATACTGCTTTTGTAAAGCACTCGTCATGCTAGCAAGGATGTAGCATCGAGCTATCTCATTGGATTCTCTCCATCGATTATAGGCAACCGGGACCTCCTCAAGTGGTGTGTCAGGTTTGGGCCCAGGTGGGCATGGTTCGTCCAGTACGAACTTGTGTCTCTCGCAGCTGAGAACTATTAACAGATTTCTTTTCCAATCCTTATAATTGTCGCCATTCAGTTTATTCTCAGTAAGTATTGAAATGAGGGGTGTCGGTGACATTTTGAACTAAAATAAAATTATACTAGACATCATTACAAAGCCCAAGCAAATATACAGATAATTTAGCAAATAAAACATACAAGTATATTCCTACATGAAACTTGAAAAACATGTAGCATTGCAACGGTAATTCTCAGCACCTATTGCCCCAAGCCACCGAGGGGTGGTCATGAAAACAAATAGCCGGAACATGGACCCCGTCCAATTAATATATGTTACCTTAAATCCTCCAAGGTTAAGATATATATTAATAACCGCTTATTTGGCCACCAGTTTTGTTAACAGAGCTTCTAGGGAAGGTTAATAACTAAATGAGTTATAAGTGTATAACCATTGTTTACGTAGCTCGATCCCCGTCCTACCAAGCCACCGAGGGGTGGTCATGAATAGGATCGTACCCAAACATGTTTTCCACATAGGAGATCCAATCTAGTATACCAGCGGCAGTAAACACCTACCGAGGGGTGTGGTCAGGGCAGAACTGACGCGAGGCATTACCATGCTTTCATATATGGATCAACAATGGAGGCCGTGGGTTTTGTTTGAAACCCTCTCCCACTCAATATTTTGAAAAACATGCAAGTGTTGACAAATTATGTATGATCAATATAGTATGAGCGGCACTCACTTATCCTATATGACATGTTATCAAATATGCATATAAAACATCCATCAATACATATTTATACATCCATGACATATCACAGAAAAAATAATTGACAGAATAACCAAGTCATGGTTCCATCCTAGAATAAAGAAAATAAAGAATACAAAATTCCATCCAAAGCATTCTTTGGGTCTTGAATTTCGTTCCATCTTCTTGTATCCATCTTTATGTAGCCTCTCCATTTATTTCTCATCTCAAGAATCATTTAAAATTTAAATCTCCAAAAATTTAAATTTCAAATTCAAATTCCAAATTTGAATTTCAAATTTAAATTTTAAACAATTTTAAACATCATGTGTAGTAATATGTAATTTCAAAAATTTCAAATTTTCAATTACATATTTTTAAACATGATTTAAAATTAAATCTCAAATTTAAAAAATCAAAAATTTCTGATTTTTGGACCATCGCACAGCCGCCCCCGAAGGTGGCAGCCGCCGTGGGCAGCCACCAGCCCCAAAGGGGCTAGCAGCACACGGCTGCCCCCTATGTGCAGCCTTGCCGGGCTACAGGCCAAGCCTGCAGCGCCAGGCTGCATGCCCAAGCTGGGCGCAGCAGCCGGCAGGCTGCACGCCCAGGCTACGGCCAGCCTTGGGCAGGCCACGGCCACCCTTGGCTGCAGGCCAAGCCTGCGGCCGTGGGTGGTGTTGGCCTACACAGGGGCTGCCGCAGCCCCATCCTGCCCGAGGGCAGGGGCTGCAGCCCCACCAAAGCCTGTCGGCCTATCCCGAGGGGTCGTGTCTCGATTTTCGTGTCATATTCCAATTTACCTATTAGGATCTCCAAAAATTAATTTGAATCCCAATTAAATTGAAATTTTCCGCACAATCAAAATTTCAACCTTTAAATCAAATTTAACTTCTGGGAAAAAAATAAATTACAGTCTTCAATCTTCAATCCCCTTCAAGAATATTTATATAAAATTTCCTAAACCGTTTCCGGTGTACAAAAATTCTAACCATAAAAATTCTAAGAGACAAAAATTAAAACCCATGGGAAAATTACAGTGTTAATAAACTGCTCTCATGGTTACATAAAAAAAATTCCTAGATACAATTTTTCTAAATTCTAAGGAACCATAACCGGCATAAACAAGCATGCTTATAATAATTCAGAAAATTAAAATAACCTTATACTTTATACATAATCCATGATAACAACATAAAGGATCCCTAGAATGCCACTCTCTAAATATCAAATCCATACATAAATAAAAAGACTAAGTAATTGTCTAATTTATGTACATGGCATAGTCATGAGATGGCTCTGATACTAATTGTAGGAAAATAAATCGGTAAAAACGTATCAGAGTGGCGCAGCGGAACAATAAAAATTTTTAGATCGTTAAATATCTCATGATGCCATATACAATAAACCAACAACAATTAAAACTCATACCTCAAGTACGCCAATCATACAGGAGGAGAATGACCGGAGGCTTCAACCAACTAGCCTTCTCTACTATTCTCCAATTCCCGAATGGCTGAGTATGTGGGCACTCTGAACCTCGATCGGTATGCTAGCACTATTAGTCTTCTTCTGACCACCCAGATCTCTAAAGAACATTATTGTCACGATGAGCTGTGCAACAATAAGCCTACTCACCTGAGAGTTTGTGGTCTGAGAGAACTGGAGTGGCAGGACCTCTATTTATAGACCTGCATGAGGTGATTCTCTGAATTTGAATTGGACTAGGAAAAGATATTCTCCCTTATCCATAACCATAAAATCTGAATTTTTCATGGGAAAATCCCAACAATAAAATTCAGTTTTTTTAAGGATAAAACCAATCCAAATCTAAACAAGATTTTAACTAGAATTTTATCTCCCTTTTTCAACCAAAATATCCGAAATTTCCTAGGAGATTTTTCCTCCAAAAATTCGGCCACATTTAGGATAAGGGAGAATCAAAATTCCACTAGGATTTTCAAGCTTGAATCTTATCTGAAACTTATCCAAAATAACCGAATTTTCCTAGGAGATTTCCTCCATAATTTCGGCCACTTTTCAAGGAAGGAGAGAATCCAAATTCAACTCGAATTGAAACTTGAATTTTCCCTTGAACCTTATCCACAAAAACCAAAATTCCATTGAGGATTATCCTCAAAAATTTCGTCCACTTTTGTTAGGATTTAGATTCAAAATTCAAGTAGGATTCTAACAAGATTATCCTCTCCAAATCCAACTCAAATTTGAATTTCAAACCTTGTGGATTTTCCACAACAAATTTGAATCCCACTTGGACTGTGATTTAAAATTTGAACTTCAAATTTTAAATTCGAATTTCAAATTCAAATTTCAAATTTCAAATTTCAAATTTTATATTTAAATTTCAAATTCAAATTCAAATTTCAAATTCGAATTTCAAATTCGAATTTCAAATTCAAATTTCAAATTCAAAATTCAAAATTCAAAATTCAAAATTCAAATTTCAAATTTCAAAATTCAAAATTCAAAATCCACACAATGGTTGTGTTTCAAATTCTTGTTCTCATAGATAATTTTCTACAACTCTAATCCAATCTCAAATAAAATCATGGCAACTTTATTTGGTGTTCGAATAATTGTGCACTCTATTATCCAAAACAAAATATGAATCCAACCGGAGAGAATCTTGTCTACCATCCTAATCCTGTGTCATCACCATTCATGCATAATAAACTAGCCAATAGCATACACAAATCAATTTGCCAAACGTTAAGGAATTATGTGGAGCTAGTAGAGGGACTGATTGGACATATATAATCGGGCTCCCGTGATTCCATATGATCATCATTCTGTACCGAACAACTAAATCATATGATCACTAATTTCAGAGTCACACCACTATAAACCTGAAACTGAACTCCCAATTATATACCGTATTACGTAAGCCTGTGACGAGCTACTATCCAATGACCTTGTCATATATGCAAAACCCTCATATGATATCCATGATCAGCCTTAGGTCAAAGTCTGTTTAATCCTACTGATCAGGCTATCTTAAAGTTCAATTATACTACCGAAGTAAGAAAATGATTATTCACCATGTGTGAATAAGAAGTCATCCGCCCAGCAGATGACCCAAGGCCTTGTCCATTTCACATTCAGTATAATGCCTTTAAGAGGATACCCTTAACTCCTCATTAGAGCTATGATTCCAATATCTGTAAATTCATCGTATACAAGTCATGCACCCAATGAAGCGGTCTATAAGCTTAGTTCCTCTGAGACGCTTTAGCCATTGGAACATCAAAGTACACAAGTCATATACATGAAGCTGTCCTTTTACTCAGGATTAAGGTTACTGCATAATGAACGTCAAAAGTAGATTGATCCACTCAAAGCGGACTTCGTAGATCAATCACGCTTTAGTCCCGGTCTAATATGTCACCACCAAGCAACATATCCATGTCTCTACTTGGGAGTCCAGCTCCAGACAGTCAAGACAAACCGTCCCCTCCAAGGCTTTAGACAACATAATAGTCTTAACATGAGTTAGATGCTCAGTCTAACCCCATAGACTACAGACCATAGTTTAGACCGCTAACTTTAGAACATTGTCTTCTCGCATACAAAAATCCATTGCATGCAACGTTCTAACAGTTTTAACACAAGCAGTCAGTGAGCCATATTTACTTACATTTACTTTAACATGTAAATAAGACGAGGACAGATAGCAATGTAATGAATAACCTCTATGTATAATTTTATTATCCAGTTCAAAATGAATACATCAAAATATCTCTAATACTTAGGGTATTTCCTAACACATGAAACAAATAGCTGGAACATGGACTCCGTCCAATTAATATATATTGCCTTAAATCCTCTAAGGTTAAGACATATATTAATAACTGCTTATTTGGCCACCAGTTTAGTTAACAGAGCTTATAGGGAAGGTTAATAACTAAATGAGTCTTGAGTGTATAATCATTGTTTATGTAGCCCGATCTACGTCCTACCAAGCTACCGAGGGGTGGTCATGAATAGGATCGTACCCGAACACGTTTTCCACATAGGAGATCCAATCTAGTATGCCGGCAGCGGTAAACACCTACCGAGGGGTATGGTCAGGGCAGAACTGATGCGAGACATTACCGTGCTTTCACATATGGATCAACAATAGAGGCCGTGGGTTTTGTTTGAAACCCTCTCCCACTCAATATTTTGAAAAACATGCAAGTTTTGACAAATATGTAAGATCAATATAGTATGAACAGCACTCACCTATCCTATATGATATGTTATCAAATATGTATACAAAACATCCATCAACATATTTATACATCCATGACATATCACAGAAAAAATAATTGATAGATAAATAACCAAGCCATGGTTCCATCCTAGAAAAAGAAAATAAAGATTACAAAATTCCATCCAAAGCATTCTTTGGTCTTGAATTTTGTTCTGTCTTCTTGTATTCATCTTTATGTAGCCTCTCCATTTATTTCTCATACCATGAATCATTTAAAATTTAAATTTCAAATTCAAATTCCTAATTTGAATTTCAAATATAAATTTCAAATTCAAATTTTTAAACAAATTTAAATATCATGTCTAATAATATGTAATTTCAAAAATTTCAATTTTTCAATTACATATTTTTAAACATTGTTTAAAATTAAATCTCAAATTTAAAAATCAAAATTTTTCGATTTTTGAACAGTCACACCACTGCCCCCGGAGGCGGCAGCCGCCGTGGGTAGCCCCCAGCCCTTGGGGGGCTGGTAGCCCACGGCCACCCCTTATGCAGCCCTGTCGGGCTGCAGGCCAAGCCTGCAGTGCCAAGCTGCATGCCTAGGCTAGGTGCAGCAGCCGGCAGGCTGCAGGCAGCGCCTACAGCCACAGGCTGCATGCCCAGGCTGCGGCTAGCCTTGGGGAGGCCACGACCACCCTTGGCTGCAGGGCAAGCCTGCGCTCGTGGGTGGTTATGGCCTGCACAGGGGCTGCCGCAGCCCATCCTGCCCGAGGGCAGAGGCTGCAGCCCCACCAAGGCCCGATGGCCTATCCCGAGGGGTCGCGTCTCGATTTTCATGCCATATTCCAATTTACCCATTAGGATCTCAAAAATTAATTTGAATCCCAATTAAATTGAAATTTTCCACACAATCAAAATTTCAACCTTTAAATTAAATTTAACTTTCGGGAAATATAAATTACGGTCTTCAATCTTCAATCTCCTCCAAGAATAATTACATAAAATTTCCTAAACCGTTTCTGGTGTACCAAAAATTCTGACCATAATAATTCTAAGAGACAAAAATTAAAATCCATGGGAAAATTACAATGTTAATAAACTGCTCCCATGGTTACATAAAAAATCCTAGATACATTTTTTCTAAATTCTAAGGAACCATATCTGGAAAACACAAGCATGCTTATAATAATTCAAAAAATTAAAATAACCACATACTTTATACATAATACATGATAACAACATAAAGGAATCCTAGAATGCCACACTCTAAATATCAAATCCATACATAAAGAAAAAGACTAATTAATTGTCTAATTTATGTACATGGCATAGTCATGAGATGGCTCTGATACCAATTGTAGGAAAATAAATCGGTAAAAACGTATCAAAGTGGCGCAACGGAATAATAAAAATTTTTAGATCGTTAAATATCTCATGATGCCATATACAATAAACCAACAACAATTAAAACTCAAACCTCAAGGACGCCAATCTGCAGGAGGAGAATGACGAAGGGCTTCAACCAACTAGCCTTCTCTACTATTCTCCAAATCCCCTAATGGCTGAGTGTGTGGGCACTTTGAACCTCGATTGGTATGCTAGCACTGCTAGTCTTCTTTCGACCACCTAGATCTCTAAAGAACTTATTGTCACGGTGAGTTATGCAACAATAAGCCTACTCACCTGAGAGTCTATGGTCTAAGAGAACTGGAGTGGCAGGACCTCTATTTATAGACTTGCATGAGGTGATTCTCTGAATTCGAATTGGATTAGGAGAAGATATTCTCCCTTATCCATAAGCATAAAATCTGAATTTTCCAAGGGAAAAATCCCAACAATAAATTTGGCCTCTTTAGGATAATTCCAATCCAAATCTAAACAAGATTTTAACGTGAATCTTATCTCCCTTTTTCAACCAAAAAATCTGAAAATCCAAGGGATAATCCCAACCAAAATTTTGGCCACTTTTGGATAAGGAAGAACCAAAATTCCATTAGAATTTTCAAGCTTGAATCTTATCTCACCCTTATCCAAAATAACCGAAAATCTCCTAGGAGATCTTCCTCAAATTTTCAGCCATAATTAAGGAGGAGAGAATCCAAATTCAACTGGGATTGAAACTTGAATTTTTTCTTGAACCTTATCCACAAAAATCTGAAAATTCATTGAGGATAATCCTCAAAATTTTCATCCATATTTGGTTAGGATTTGGATTCAAAATTCAAGTAGGATTCAAACAAGATTTCCTCTCCATATCCAACTCAAATTCAAATTTCATTCCTTGTGGATTTACTAAAACAAATTCGAATCCCACTTGGATTGCAATTCAAAATTTCAAATTCAAATTTCAAATTTAAATTTCAAATTCAAATTTCAAATTTAAATTTCAAATTCAAATTTCAAATTTAAATTTCAAATTCAAAATTCAAAATTCAAAATTCAAAATTCAAATTTCAAAATCCACAAAATAGTTGTATTTCAAATTCTTGTTCTCATGGATAATTTTCTACAACTCCAATCCAATCTCAAATAAAATCATGGCAACTTTATTTGGAGTTCGAATAATTGTGTACCCTATTATCCAAAACAAAATCTGAATCCAATCGGAGAAAATCTTGTCGACCATCCTAATCCTATGTCAACACCATCCATGCATAATAAACTAGCCAATAGCATACACAAATCAATTTGCCAAATGTTAAGGAATTATGTAGAGCTAGTAGAGGGACTGATTGGACATATATAATCAGGCTCCCACAAATCCATATGATCATCATTCTTCACCGAACAACTAAATCATATGATCACTAATTTCAGAGTCACACCACCATAAACCTGAAACTGAACTCCCAATTATATATCATATTACGTAAGCCTGTGATAAGCTATCGTCCAATAACCTTATCATGTATGCAGAACCCTCATATGATATCCATGATCAGCCTTAGGCCAAAGTCCGTTTAATCCTACTGATCAGGTTATCTTAAAGTTCCATTATACTACCGAATAAAGAAAATGATTATTCACCATATGCGAATAAGAAGTCATCCACCCAGTAGACGACCCAAGGCCTTGTCCATTTTCACATTCAGTATAATGCCTTTAAGAGGATACCCTTAACTCCTCATTAGAGCTATGATTCCGATATCTGTAAACGAACCCTTCATCATATACAAGTCATGCACCCAACGAACCGGTCTATAAGCTTACTACCTTTGAGACGCTTTAGCCATTGGAACATCAAAGTACACAAGTCATGTACATGAAGCTGTCCATCTACTCAGGATTAAGGTTACTACATAATGAACGTCAAAAGCAGATCGATCCACTCAAATCGGACTTCGTAGATCAATCATGCTTTAGTCTCGGTCTAATATGTCACCACCAAGCAACATATCTATGTCTCTACTTGGGAGTCAATGCTCTAGACAGTCAAGACAAACTGTCCCCTCCAGGGCTTTAGACAACATAATAGTCTTAACATGAGTTAGATGCTTGGTCTAACCCCATAGACTACATACCATAGTTTAGACCGTTAACTTTAGAACATTGTCTTCTTGCATACAAAAGTCCATTGCATGCATTGTTCTAACAGTTTAACATAAGCAGCCAGGGAGCCATATTTGCTTACATTTATTTTAACATGTAAATAAAGTGAGGACAGATAGCAATGTAATGAATAACCTCTGTATATAATTTTATTATCCAGTTCAAAATAAATACATCAAAATGTCTCTAATGCTTAGGGCATTTCCTAACATATACTGATATAAAAACAGGCGTGTACTAAAAAGGGTTTCTGAAACACAACTGTTTTTTTATGTGTATGGTAATTGTCGTGGCCAAATGTCTTCTTGCCACGACAACTTGGAAGTTAGCCACGACGAGATCAATTTTTGTGGAAATCAACTCCTCGAGAGGGTTTTACGCGGTGGCGAATTGAAGTTCTCACCACGGTGACTTTTTGTGACTTTTCTTGCCACGGTGACTTTGTGTTCCGGCCGCGGCGAAGTCGGTCAAATGTTTCTTGCCACGGTGACTTGATGTCCTTGCCACAGCTAGATTGATGTTTGAAGCATACCCCTCGGGTGGTTTGCCGCCACGACGAGTTAATGTTCTTGCCATAGTGAACTACAGTATTTGACTGTGAATGTTTTAGTTTTGGACCAAAATTCTCCAAACTCACTTGAATATATATTTTTTTTACGTTTCTATGGCTTGAATAATGACTTGAAAACAAGATATTAATTGATCAAGCACAATCATAAGATGATGATATTTATCTTATAACTATACTTGACAATAAACAAGGCGGTAATGTAAAGATGTAATTTTTGGCATACCGGCCTCCCAAAAATATGAGGTTATTTTATAACTGGACTGTTATGGGGGAGAGCTAGGGTCACTCCCTCGCCCCTCTATATTACGTGCAAGGTAGACCAAAAAGGGGCCCATAAAGACAGATGACAGATAAGAGTAGAAATGAATAGAATGAATGAATAACTAAGCATAATAAACACATGACAAGATAGTATGTGATAGTGCATGGTTTTATGACTAGACGATATGACTGGATTGTTATGTTTAAACTTACTGGGCATTAGCTCACCGGTTTGTTCGTGTTCAGGTAATCGAAGTAAACAACCTGTAACATGAGCATTTATGAAGATGTGGACTAATGGAATGGAGTGCTGGTATTGTGAGAATGGTTATGGGTTCCATCACGCCTTCTCTGCCACACAGAAGGAAAGAAAAAGTTTCTTTTTGGATGACTGGGTTTTTATACTTGACCATAAATATTACTAGGACAATATTTTGAAATGATATATATGTAAGTACAAAATGTTTTTTTTACACTACCGTAAAATAGTTTCAAAGTTTTACTAGTACGTAAATAAATTTCTAGTTTGAAAAAAAAAAGAAAAAAAATTATTTTTCTGTAATTATAGTAACTGTATTACTATTGAATGTATAAAAGTAATTGGATGGACTGAAGTATAGTGATCACCTTGCGCGAGGCAGGGCTAGGGCGCCACAGGGATAATGCTATTATTTTGTTCTTTCGATCTATAAAGAGACGAATGTCGAGAGCATAATTAGCTTTTCCCAAGTCCTTCATATCAAACTGCTGCTGTAACCAAAGTTTGATTGATGATAAGTACCCTACATCATTCTCAATAAGCAGTATATCATCGACATAAAGCACTAAAAAGACCACTTTATGATCCTTAATATGTTTACAAACACAAGGTTCATTAACATTCTACTCAAAACTGAATGTTCTGATCACTTGATCAAACCTTTGGCTCTATGAGTAGGATGCTTGCTTTAAATCATAAATAGATCTAAGCAACTTGTAAACATTTCTCTTTTGGCCTTTTGTCATGAACCCTTTGGGACCATATAGATACTTTCCTCAAGATGGCCATTCAAGAATGCTATCTTGACATCCATTTGCTAGGTCTCGTAATCAAAAGCTGTAGCAATGGACAGAAGAATGTAGATAGACTTTAGCATTATAACAGGTGAAAAGGTTTCATTGTAATCAACTTTAGCCTTCTACGTGTACCCCTTTGTCACAAGTCTAGCCTCGAAATTTTTAACTCCCCCTTTTGTATCCCTATTACTTTTGTAAAGCCACTTACACACAATGGGTTTGATCCCATTCGATAGGCCCACTCAAATAGAGTTGGATTTTATAGAATCCATCTCATTGTTCATTGACTGTTTCTAAGATTTAGAATCAACATCATTTATAGCTTCATTGTAAGTGACTGGATCATCATTATGCTCATAAGCTTCTGCTTGGTATACCTCAGCATCATACATAAAGAAATTAGGTTTCTTGGAAACCCTCCCACTACGTCGAAGCACCCTAAATTGTTGATTGTTTATAAGTTTTTCATTAGAACTCGGACTTAAGTCCAAGATCAAAACCTATGGAGCTATTTACTTTGAGGCTTAAGATCATTCAATAATTTCTCTAGCATCACTTTATTTGAGGCTTAACATCATTCATGTGAGTCTTTTTAAGAATGTCATATAGGTTACAATGACTTTTTTTTCCTTTGAGTTATAGAATAAACCTCCTTTAGTTCCCTTAGGATACTCTATAAATATACACAATTTCGATCGTGATTCCAACTTCTTTACATTCCTATCCAATACATGCGTCGGGCAATCCCATATTTTCATATGTCTAAGGGAGGGCTTCATGCCTCAACACAATTTGTATAGAGTCTTGGACATTGATTTACTTAGAACTTAGTTCAGCATATAGCATGTCATTTGTAGTACATATCCCAATATGATAACGATTGCATTGAATAACTGATCATAGACCGTACCATATCCAACAAGATCATGTTTCTCTTTTCAGCTACACCATTCTATTGAAGAGTACCAAGTGCAATCAATTGGGATAGAATCTCATTCTCTACAAGATCTCCTAGAAATTTGTCGAAAAGGTATTTGCCACCTCACTCAGATCGAAGTGTCTTTATGGATTTACCCAATTGCTTTTTGATTTCTACACAATACTTTTTGAATCTGTCAAGTGTTTTACTCTTGTGGGGCATCAGGTACACATATCTATACCTCAAGTAATCATCTATAAAGGAGACATAATACTTGAACTTTCCTCATGTAACGACATTCATGGGGCCACATACGTCAGTGTGCACAATTTCTAAGAGTTCCTGAGCCCTAGTATCTTTAGCTCCAAAAGATCTCCTGGCCATCTTACCCTCAAGACAAGATTTACATTGAGGAAGATGTAACTCCTTCAGAGTTTTCAAAGGACTATCTCTCACCAATATTTGAATCCTATCCTGATTAATATGACCAAGTCTTAAATGCCAACAGTACACCTTGTTAGAGGGAGAAACATTCAACCTTTTAGGGTTATCTATTAATTCAGTGTCAAGTAGTGAGTGCATCTTAGGTTTGATAAAATAAGGTTTCCATCTATCCATCCAAAACATATAAAATACTTATTTTTGTGAAAATCAACTCTTTTATTAAATGAAACTAAAAAAGAATTTCTTATTAAACAAGCTATCGGTATATGGTTCCTCTTAAAATTAGGAATATAAAAAGAGTCTTTCAATAAAATAAACATAAATTTGTCAAAATATAGATATACGTCTCCCATTATCTCAGCCACCACCAAGTTACCGTCTCCAATCTGCAACAAGAGGCTCCTATCATGTAGACTTCTTATTTCAATGAACCCTTACAAAGAAACACAAACATGATTAGTGGCACTTGAATTAATGACCCAAGTGTCTTTCGATTCTTCTACCAAACATGCTTCCAAATAAAGAAGATCCTTACCTTCTTTGCCTTTGGTGGCTAGAAATTCTTTACAAGACTTTTTTAAAGTGGCCTACCTTCCCACTATAGAAGCACTTAGACTTTTTAGGGTCTTTAGGCTTCTTATTCTTCTTCTTTTTCTTCCCATTTGAGACAGAAGGAATAGATGAATTAGAAGCCCCTTGCTTATTCTTTGGCTTCTTCTTGTTCCTAAAGGGTTTAGAAGATTCCACCAAGTTGGCCTCTCCCTTACCTTAGATTGCATCCCCATCATTGATCATCTGTTCATAAGCTTAGAGTTGCTTCATGAGCTTGGTAAGTCCTAATTCCTTTGTCGCTAGATTATATACAACTTTAAACCCCATAAAATCCTTTGACATAGTCTTGAATACTATCTCAATTTGGGTGTTGTAGTTCAACTACGTACCATTTTCCACAACCTTAGTAAAGAATCCCATAAGAGTGAGCATAAAATCTTTAACTGGAGTACTTGCCTTTTGTGTAGAGTTCATTATACTTGTGATAGCGGACTGTCTAGCTAATTTTTTTTGGCCTCTGAATATATCCTCCAAGTTATCCATGATCTCCTTGGCAACTTAATAGGTTTCATATTGCTTTTATAAAGCACTCATCATACTAACGAGGATGTAGCACCAAGCTATCTCATTGGATTCTCTCCATCAAGTAAACATGAGGCATATCAGGTCAGGGCCCTGGTGGGCATGATTCGTCTAGTATGAACTTATGTCTTTTGCAACTAAGAACTATTAGCAAGTTTATTTTCTAGCCTTTATAATTATCACTGTTTAATTTGTTTTTAATGAGTATTGAGATAAGAGGTGTTGGTTGTGATAACTGGGAATTTTGAGATTCTCGGACGAATTTAAAATTATATGTACACGACAATTTTAACGTATAAAATGTGAAAACGTTGTGTTTAAATACTGTTGAAAATGCAATAAAAATGTTCTAATAGTGTTGAAGAGTGTAAGTTCAGAAAAGGAAAATCTTCTCGAACAGAAACAGGTGAAATGGCCCTAAAATGGAGCCAAAAACCCTGGAGAGTGCACCGAATTATACTAAAAGACAAAAATTTACGGTAATGAATTTTGGTCAAACGGAAGCAAAATGAGGCAAACCGATTGCACTGGAGTCGTCAGAAACCTGCCTATGTAATTTCAGTAGATTTCTGTTCGGTTTGACTTTTGGTCAAACTTTGACCACGAATTAATATATGAATTAATTTGATGATATCATGTGTGGCATCAAAATTGTGATGTAATAAATGGTGAATTAAAGGCTTAAAAGGGTGGTAAGTAGCATTAATGTATGGATTAATGTTAATCCTAAATCAAGGGCTAGGATTTAGCCAAAATGATATGAAAAAAATTTGGCAAAAATGGGAAAAAGGGAGTCGACCAAGGCTAGAAAAATCACAAAAAAATTTGCTTTTTGGTCATCAGAAGTTGCTAAAAAGTACCTAAATAATTTCCAAATTGTTGGGAAAATTTTCATTTGGTCCTCCACCATTTACCTATAACTAGGAGTGAAAAATTCATTTGAAAATTAGAGAAAAACAGCCCAAATTCTGTCCCTTTGAGGCCATGTACCATCCTCACATTCCAAGCCAAATTTTAGCAAAAATTCTTCACCAAATTAGCTTCCAAACTTGCACCAAGCATAAAGGATTCAAGTTGATAAGGTAAGCCACCATTTTGAAGCATTTCTTATTGTTTTTCTTCAAGAAATCCGTGGCTTGTTGGTGTGGAAAAATGGTGAAAATTTTGATGATTTGTTTGGTGTTGATGTTGATTTGGTGATGTAGTGATTTAAGTATGATTTAGAACCTTGAAACAAGCAAATTTATGCATGTTTCCTATGAAAATCCGTGGGCTATATGTCAGAAAATATGGAAATTTTTGTAATGAAAATTGATGAAGAAATGTTGATAAAGAACCCTAGGAATAAGAAAAAATTTTCCTATGGTTTTAGACATGAAAACCGTGGCATAAAAGGGCTAGGTTGGAATGAAATTTTCTTAGATTTTTGATGTTAAAATGTGCATTAGAAACCTTTAGATTGATATGTGATGATTGAGCTATGTGATAAAAATTTGTGGTGTTGAATACCATGAGAAAACCGTGGCTTGTGATGATTAAAAAAATGGTGAAATTGTGTTGTGATTTGAATGATGGATAATGTGAAAAAGTTTTACATAAAGTTTGGTAACTTTATGTAAAATAGGCCTCTCGTATAGTACGTGGTAGGTACTAAGGTTCTGAGACGTACATAACACCGGGAAAACCTAAAATTTAAGCAGAAATGCTGTCGAAATTTCTAAAACGGCATAAAGGGCATTTCAGGAAATGAGGGGTAAAAATGTACGATCAAAAATAAAAACAGCGACCCCTCGGTATGTTAAAATTGGTAATGAAAGATTAAACCCATGAAGATTAGTAAAACGCCCCTCTAAAGTTTTAAAATGCTGAGAATGAGAAAATTTTATGTTAGGGGTATTTTAGGAAATGAGGGAGGGAAAACTTATGGACAGGATGGAAAACCCGAGCCCCTCGGGAACCAAGGCTCGGGAACGGGATGATAAACGTTTCAAAAGTAGTGAAATGCCTATTTAAGACTCCGAAATGCTAGAAAAATGAGAAACGACCCTAGGTGTCAGAATAGTACCTCCGAGGGTCGGGTAAGGAATAGTTACCGATTTAGCAGTAAATAATGCTGTAAAAATATATTAAAGCTAAAGAAATATTATTTTATGATATTTCGGCTTAGAAAATCCTGAAAAAATGATAGATTGGAAATGTTACGACCTTGAAACTCGCTAGGGGCAAAACGGTCATTTTGACCAAAAACTTCCAAAAGGCTCAAAAAAGACCGTTAAGGATCTAAAATGCTTTAAATAAGATTCTAGAGACCATAACTAAGATTTAAAGTTTAAAATCTAAAATTTATAAAGTACATGGGTGTGTACTTTCAAACACGGCACGTGTAGTGGAAACCCGAAAGATACACGGGCTTGGACATGGGCGTGTATCAAGCCGTGTATCCCATATAGAAATGAAATGCATTGAAATGTTAACAACAAAATGAATATATGTAAAGTGATGAATAACAATGGGAATTAATAGACAATATTTTGTCTGTAGGGACCCAAACTAGAGACGATAACAAAACTACGGAGGACTTCCGAAAGTAGACATCCGTTGTGGTAAGTTCAAGCATTTTCAAGTCCATAACATGAAATATTATGATATTTAATTATGTACTAATTGTACATTAGATATATAGTCCTACGGGCACTAGGGTGTAGTTAGATTAACACACCCAACAAGCTGATAAAGTGGAATGTGTACTATCGATACACTATGGAAAGAGTGCGACTAAATTTAAGACACACCCTTAAAAGGAAGAATGTGTAAAGACCTACGGGTAATAAGGATTCCTGACTTTGAGGTGATGATTAATGCCACCTGGTCGGAACTATAATTGAAAGATGGTAATGAAACCATTTTTAGTGTACCGGCCTCTAATAGTAAGGTGGAGGTTTAAAGGTCCTTTAGGGATACAAGACCGCTTCGGGCGATGATGGACTGGGGAGGATTAGCCTCAGGTCACTCCCAAGGACCCTCGTAGTCAACATGCATATGATATCAGTACGGCCAACATGAGCTCAAAACCAGAACGTAAATAAAGATAAAGACCGAAAATGTGATGAAAGCCATAACTGAGCATAATTGAGCATAACCGACACTAACATTATGTGCAGTGTACTTGGTCAAGGTGACGTGAATAGTACCCAATAAGAGTCCAAGTTCCTATTCATTAGTCAAAAGTCAAAGTTACTGTTTATAGTAGATAGTGCTATTCATGGACTAATAGTACTATTCATAGGAAATTTTATTATTGATATTATTTAATCTATGTGATTCATAATATGTGATAACTGGGAATTTTGGATTCTCGAAGTAGGGTAAAAATTATACGTATATAACAATTTTAATGAATAAAATGTGAAAAAAGTTATGTTTTAATACTGTTGTGAATAGTGTAAAAATGTTCTAGCAGTGTTAAAGTGTGTGAGTTCGGGGATGGAAACTCTTACTGGATATAATTGGGTGAGACGGTTCGAAATCAGAGCCGAAAATCCTAGAGAGTGCATTAAAATGTACTAAAACAATAGAAATTTACGGTAGAGAATTTTGATCAAACGGAAACAAAATAAGACAAACCGATCGCACTAGAGGCACCGAGAACCCGCCTATGCGATTTCGATGAAGTTCCGTTCGGATCTGATTACAGTCAAAAATTGACCACAAATTAATTAATGAATTAATATGAATAGTTGGATGACATCACCATGATTATGTCGTAAACAAAAATTAATTTCCTTAATTTGGAAAGTAATTTTGAAAGGTGTATGGTTTATATTAGGTTACTTTATGATCAATGGCCAAGATTATGCCAAAAAGCCATTGAAAAAAATTTTGTAAAAATTTTAAAAGGCCATTCAGCCACTTGGAAAGGGAGAAGAAAAAAATTTGATTTTTACCCCAAAATCTTTACTTTTTAGTCCTCGAATAATTACGAAATTGTGGGAAAAAATTGCAAACAAGCCCTTGGTTTTTGCTTATAAATAGGCATCAAAATGTAATCAAAAAAATGAAAAAAAAAACCAACCAAACTCTTGCCGTTTTTATTCAGCAAAAAACGTGGCTTTCTCCCCCTTTGAAAGCCAAAATTTTGTCTTCAATTACATACCAAACCTAGCTTAAATTGCATTTCCAATCTCAAGTCATTAACTAATCAAGGTAAGCTTCAAAATTGAAGCTTTTCCCTTTGATTTTCCTTAGAAAATCCGTGGGTTTGGAGTATTGAAAAACAATGAAAAAAATTGTTGTTTTGTTGATTCTATGATTGGTTTGATGTTGTAGTATTTAAAGCATGAATTAGGGTTTAGAAACAAGCAAAAATTTTGCATGTTTCCCTTGAAAAACCGTGGCTTCAATGGTGTGAAAAAAGCATGAGTTTTGATGTTTTGATTTAGTGTTTATGTTCATTCAATTATGTGTTGAATTAAGCATGAATTGGAATAAGGAAACAAGAAAATTTTGGTGTAATTTTCTTGCTAAAACCGTGAGCATGAACATTAAGAAATGAAAAATTTTTATGTGTTTATGCATAAAATTCGTGTCTATGCTAAGGTTAGAATGCATGTTTTGTTAGGTTTTTGATGTTGTTTTATACATTAGAAAACCTAAGAATATTGTGATGTGATTAATTAGTAAACCGAGGCTAAGTTGAAAGAAAAATGTTGTGGTTTGTGTTGGTTTCTGAATGTTGAATCATGTGAAAAATTTTTATACAAAATTTGGAAACTTTGTATAAAATAGGCCTCTGGTATAGTACGTGATAGGTACAAAGGTTCTGAGGCATACCTAACGCCGGGAAACCTTAAAATATAAGCAGAAATGCTGCCGAAATGTCTGCAACATGAAATACTGTGTTGATCTATTCTGTACTAGATGTACACTAAATATAAAATCCTATAAACATTTGGGGGTTAGATAGAATAACATATCCCAAATAACGAGTATAAGTAAGACCTACAGGCAATGGAGGATAATGACCTTGAGTGACATATAAGATCACTTGGTCAAGACTATAAATTGAAAGATGGTAATGAAACCATTAAGGCGTACCGCCCCTCTAATATAGTGGTGGAGTTTTGTTTAAATCCTACGGGGTTATCAGGGCTGTGGAGGTCGATGTTCTAAGGTCACTCCTTAGACCCTTCCAGTCAGCGTGCTAATAATCATCGGTACTGTAATAAACAGATTTGTTTGGTGTTGATGTTGATTTGGTGATGTAGTGATTTAAGCATGATATAGAAACTTGAAACAAGCAAATTTATGCATGTTTCCTATGAAAATCCGTTTGCTATATGTTGAAAAATATGGAAAGTTTTGTTATGAAAATTGATGAACAAATGTTGATAAAGAACCCCAGGAATAAGAAAAAATTTTCCTATGGTTTTTAACATGAAAACCGTGGCATAAAAGGGCCAGGTTGGAATGAAATTTTCTCAGGTTTTTGATGTTGAAATGTTTATTAGAAACCCTAAGATTGATATGTGATTATTGAGCTATGTGATAAAAATTTGTGGTGTTGAATACCATGAGAAAACCGTGGCTTGTGATGATAAAAAATGGTGAAATTGTGTTGTGATTTGAATGATGCATAATGTGAAAATGTTTTACATAAAGTTTGGTAACTATGTGTAAAATAGGCCTTTCATATAGTATGTGGTAAGTACTAAGGTTCTGAGGCATACCTAACACCGGGAAAACCTAAAATTTAAACGGAAATACTGCCGAAATTTCTAAAATAACATAAAGGGCATATCAGGAAACGAGGGGTAAAAATGTACGATCGAAAATAAAAATTGAGACCCCTTAGTAGGTTAAAATTAGTAATGGAAGATTAAACCTAAAGAGATTAGTAAAACAAACCCCTAAAGTGCTAAAATGCCGAGAACAGGAAAAATTTACGTTAGGGGTATTTTAGGAAACAAAGGGGGGGAACTTATGGATGGGATGGAAAACCTGAGCCCCTCAGGAACCAAGGCTCGAGAACGGGATGATAAACGTTGCAAGAGTAGTGAAATACCCATTTAAGACTCCAAAATGCTAGAAAAATGAGAAATGACCCTAGGTATCAGAATAGTACTTCCAAGGTTTGGGTAAGAAATAGTTACCGATTTAGCAGTAAATAATGCTGTAAAAATATATCGAAGCCTAAGAAATATTATTTTATGATATTTGGGCTTAGAAAATCTTAAAAAAATGATAGATTGGAAATGTTACGGTCCCAAAACCCGCTAGGGACAAAATGGTTATTTTGACTAAAAATTTCTGAAAGGCTCGAAAAGGACTGTTAAGGATCTAGAATGCTTTAAATAGGATTCTAGAGGTCATAACTAAGATTTTAAAGTTTAAAATCTAAAATTTATAAAGTACACGGTCGTGTACTTTAGAACATGAGCGTGTTGTGGAAACCCGAGGGATACACAGGCTTGGACACGAACGTGTATCAAGCCATGTATCCCATATAGAAATGAAATATGTTGAAATGTTAACAACAAAATGAACATATGTAAAGTGATGAATGACGATGGGAATTAACAGACAATATTTTGTCTGTAGGAACCCAAACTAGAGATGATAACAAAGCTACAGAGGACTTCCGAGGGTGGACATTATCACAGTTATGGTAAGTTCAAGCATTTTCATGTCTGCAACATGAAATACTGTGATATTTAATTATGTACTAATTGTACATTAGATACAAAGTCCTACGGGCACTAGGGTGTAGTTAGACTAACACACCCAACGAGCAGATAAAGTGAAATGTGTGCTGTAGGTACACTATGGAAAGAGTGTGACTAAATATAAGACACACCCTTAAAAGGAAGAATGTGTAAAGGCCTACGGGTAATAAAGGTTCTTGACTTTGAGGTGATGATTAATGCCACTCAGCCAGAACTATAATTGAAAGATGGTAATGAAACCATTTTTAGCGTACCGGCCTCCAATAGTAAGGTGGCGGTTTAAAGGTCCTTTAGGGATACAAGACCGCTTCGGGCGATGATGGACTGGGGAGGATTAGCCTCAGGGTTACTCCCAAGGCCCCTCATAGTCAGCATGCATATGATATCGATATGGCCAACATGAGCTCAAAACCAGAATGTAAATAAAGATAAAGACAAAAAATGTGATGAAAGCCATAACTGAACATAATTGAGCATAACCAACACTAACATTAAGTGCAGTGTACTCGGTCAAGGTGACGTGAATAGTACCTGATAAGAGTCCAAGTTAATATTCATCTTTCAAAAATTAAAATACTATTCATGGTGAATAGTACTATTCATAGGAAATTTTATTATTGATATTATTGAATCTATGTGGTTCATAGTATGCATGTTTGGACTTACTGAGCCTGTTAGCTCACCAGTTTGTTCATGTTACAGGTAAGAAACCTGTCCAGTAGACAAGCTGGATAGCAGTAGGATATGCGATGCCATTGGGACAGGGAATTTCACTGTGGATTATGGTCCTTCTACCAGTCTTCCACTGAGTGTCAAAATAGTGGTTTGAAGAAAATGTATTTTGAGAAAGAAATTGAGAAAACATATTTATGTAAATTATGTTGTATTACAAAAGACAACTAAAACTTTAGTTTTAAATTTTATATGGCTTTCATACATGGCTTTCATGCGAGGAAAATATTTTAAAAAGAAAAAAAAATGGGCTAAAATTTTGGGCCATGTAAGATGAGAGTTAAAAGTAAAAGTGTTTTTATGACAGCCCAATAAGGTGCACAGGCTGTTTCAATCGACTACAGAGTCTGATTATGACTGTTTTTGCGTGGCCGAGATTGGGGGAGTCACATTGGTGACATTTTGAACTGAAACAAAATTATACAAGAACATCATTACAAAGCCCTGGCAAATATAAGGAAAGTTTAGCAAATAAAACATATGAGTATGTTCCTACATGAAACTTGGAAAAACATTTAGCATTGCAATAGTAATTCTCAGCACCCATTGCCCCAAGTAACCGAGAGATGGTCATGACACAAATTGCTAGAACATGGACCCTGTCCAATCAATATATGTTGCCTTAAATCCTCAAAGGTTAATACTTATATTAATAACCACTTATTTTGACCACCAGTTTACCTAATAAAGCTTCTAGGGAAGGTTAATAGCTAAACAAGTCCTGAGTGTGTAACCATTGTTTACGTAGTTCGATCCACATCCTACCAAGCCTCCAAGGTATGGTCATGAATAGGATCATGTCTGAACATATTTTCCACATAGGAGATCCAACCTATTATATTGACGGCGGCAAATACGTACCGAGGGGAGTGGTTAGCGCAGAACTAACACGAGGTGTTGCCATGCTTTCACATATGGATCAACAATGGAAGCCGTGTGTTTTGTTTGTGTTAGGTGTGCCTAAATGGGAAAGACATTTAACATGTTTCATTTATTTTTTGAACTAATTAATAAAATATTTTAAAGTTTATTCATAACATTGCTACATGTCCTCAACCTATTTACATGTTAAAGTTAATGTAAGTAAATATGACTCATTGACTGCTTGTGTTAAACTACTAAAATGTTGTATACAATGATCTTTTGTATGTGAGAAGACAACGTTCTAGAGTAAGTGATCTAAATCTATGGTTTGTAGTTTATAGGGTTAGAGTGAGCATCTAACTCATGTTAACAGTATTATGTTGTCCAAAGCCAATTTGGGGATGTTTTGTCTTGACTATCTGGAGCTTTGACTCTTGAGTAGAGACATAGATATGTTACTTAGTAGTGACATATTAGACTGAGACTAAAGCGTGATTGATCTACATAGTCCGCTATGAGTGGATTGATTTCCTTTTGACATTCATTGTGCAATAATCTTAATCTTGAGTAAGTGAATAGCTTCATGTATGTGGTTAGTGTGCTTTGATGTTCCAAAGGCCAGGGCATCTCAGAGGAAGTAACCTAATAGACCAGTTCATTTGGTACACAATGTACATATGATGGAGGGATTGCTTATAGATATGGAATCATAGCTCTTATCCTCTAAAAGGCATTATGCTAGATTGGCAAGAATAGACAAGGCCTTGGCTCATTTGCTTTGCAGACAACTTATTATTCACATATGTTAGATAATCATTCTCTTATCAGATGTATAATGGATCTTTAAGATAGCGTGATCAAAAGGTTGAACGAACTTTGACTTAGGTTGATCATGGATATCATATGAGGGTTTTGCAGTAACGACAAGGTCATTGGATGGTGTCTTTTTTTAGGCTTAAATAATTTTTTCAATATGATTGGGAGTTTAGTTTCAGGTCTATAGTAGAATGATCTTGAAATTAGTGATCATGTAATTGAGTTTTTGTATAGAAGAATGATTATATGGATTTATTGTGATAACCAAGAATTTTTAGATTCTCGAATTATGTTAATATTGTATGTGTATAAAAATTTTAAGGAATAAAATGTGAAAAATGTTGTATTCCAATACTTTTGTGAATAGTGTAAAAATGTTCTGGTAGTATTAAAGTGTTTGAGTTCGGGGATGGAAAATCTTACCGGACATAATTGGGTGAGACGGTTCGAAATCAGAGCCAAAAACTCTAGAGAGTGCATTGAAATGTAGTAAAACAATAAAAATTTACGGCAGAGAATTCTGATCAAATGGAAGCAAAATAAGACAAACCGATCGCACTGGAGGCACTGAGAACTCGCCTACGCGATTTCGGTAAAGTTCCGTTCGGATCGGATTACAGTCAAAAATTGACCACGAATTAATTAATGAATTAATATGAATAGTTGATGACATCACCTTGATTATGTCATAATACAAATTATTTTTCTTAAAGTTAGAAAGTAATTTTTAAAGGTGTATGGTGTAGATTAACCTACTTTATGATCAATGGCTAAGATCATGCCAAAAAGCCATTAAAAAAATTTTGAAAAAATTTTTAAAAGGACATTCGGCCACTTGGAAAGGGGGGAACAAAAAAATTTGATTTTTGCCCCATAATCTTTACTTTTTAGTCCTTAAACAATTAGGCGTCAAAATTCAAGCAAAAAATTGGAAAAACCAACTAAACTCTTGCTCTTTTTCTTCAGCCCAAAACCGTGAGCTTTAACCCCCCTTAAACCAAAAATTTTGTTTTCAATTTCACATCAAACCTAGCTTGAATTGCATTTCCAATCTCAAGGCATCAACAAATCAAGGTAAGCTTCAAATTTGAAGCTTTTTTCCTTGATTTTTCATATAAAATCCGTGGGTCGGAGGGTTAAAAAACAATGGAAAAAAATTGTAGATTTGTTGATTCTATGATTGGTTTGATGTTGTAGTATTTAAAGCATGAATTAGGATTTAAAAACAAGCAAAAATTTTGCATGTTTCCCTTGAAAATCCGTGGCTTCAAAGGTGTGAAAATTTCATGAGTTTTGTTGTTTTGATTTAGTATTAATGTTCATTCAATTATGTGTTGAATTAAGCATGAAATGGACTAAAGAAACAAGAAAATTTTGATGTAAATTTATTACTAAAACCGTGGGCATGAGCATTAGGAAATGGGATAATTTTTAATGTTGAAGAATGTTGATAGAAACCCTAGGAAAGAAAATGAATTTTCTTTGTGTTTATGCATTAAGTCCGTGGCTATAACTAGGGTTAGAATGCATGTTTTGTTAGGTTTTTTGGATGTTATTTTATACATTGGAAAGCCTAAAAATGATGCGATGTGATGAAAATTAATTGGATGTGATTAACTAGTAAACTAAGGCTAGTTTGAAAGAAAAATGTTGTGATTTGTGTTGATTTCTAAATGTTGAATCATGTGGAAAATTTTTATACCAAGTTTGGAAACTTTGTATAAAATAGGCCTCTGGTATAGTACGTGGTAGGTACAAAGGTTCTGAGGCGTACCTAACGTCGGGAAACCTAAAAATATTAGCGAAAATTCTAAAAACGGCTTAAGGGCATTTCGGGAAACGAGGGGTAAAAATATTGAACTCGGGAAGGAAACCGAGACCCCTCAGTGAATTATGATTAGAAATGGAAAACCAACCCAAAAGGAATAGTAAACCGACCCTAAAACACTAAAATGCCTAAAATGGAAAAAAATTTCATATTAGGGGTATTTTGGGAAACGAGGGAAAAATTTAGATCGGGATAGGAAACCCGAGCTTCTTGGGGACTGAGGGTCGGGAACGGCATAAATAACGTTTAATAAGTAATGAAAGGGCCATTTGAGGCTCTGAAACGCTCGAAAAATGAAAAAACAACCCTAGGTGACGGATGAATAGTAACTGAGGGCGGGAAAAAATGAAATGGAGATTTTGCAATAATTTAAGCTGTAAAATAATACAGAAACCTAGAAAATACTATTTTAAAATAATTAGACTTAGAAAATAGGAAAGAAATGATAGAACGAAACGATTTCGAACCCGAGACCCGTTAGGGGTAAAATGGTCATTTTGACCAAAAATTTTTGAAAAGGCTCGGAAAGAACCCAAAAAGACTTAGAATAACTTAGATAAAATTCTAAAACTCAAAATGTAGATTTTAGAGTTAAAATTCTAAAAATTTTAAGGAACACGGGTGTGTAGAGGGATACACGGCCGTGTATAGGAAAAATTTTATAACCCGAGAGGTACACAGGCTGGAACACGGGCGTGTTGTAGACCGTGTACCACAAACAAAATTTAAATGTGTAGAATTGCTAAGAAAAATAAATATATATTTAAAATAATAACAAAACAGGGTATTAACAGACATAATTACATCTGTAGGAACCAAAAATAAAGATAGAACTACGGAGGAGTTCCGAAAGTGGACACTAGTGCAGTATTGGTAAGTTCAAGCATTTTCGTGTCTGCAATATGAAATACTGTGTTAATCTATTCTATACTAGCTGCACACTAGATATAAAATCCTATGAGCATTTGGGGATTAGTTAGTATAACATATCCCAAATAACGAAAATAAGTAAGACCTATGGGCAATGGAGGATAGTGACCTTGAGGTGACGTATACGATCACTTGGTCAAAACTATAAATTGAAAGATGGTAAATGAAACCATTAAGGCATACCGCCCTCCAACATAGTGGTGGAGGTTTGTTTAAATCCTACGGGGTTATCAGGGCTGTGGAGGACAATGTTCTAAGGTCGCTCCTTAGACCCTCCCAGTCAGCGCGCTAATAATCATCGGTACTGCCATAAATAGAGCTCTACACTATAAATCTAATAGAAAATAAGCAATCAACAAAATGAAAAAAAAAACATCATAATTGAGCATAACCGAAGTTTACGTTAGAGTAATGTAAGTTTGGTTAAGATATGTGAATAGTACACAGTTAGGGTAACTGGTACTATTCATCTGTCAAAGGTCAACTTTACTATTCATGATGAATAGTACCATTCAAGGTGAATAGTACATAAAAATGTACTATTCATAGGAGATTGAGTTTTTAGTGTTTTTGAATCACCATGATTCTTATTATCTATGTTTGAACTTATTGAGCCTGTTAGCTCATCAGTTTGTTCATATTGCAGGTAAGAAACTTGTCAAGTAGATTACTGGATGGCGGCAGGATGCGAGGGTGTCAAGGGGATAGGGAACTCACCGTGGATTTGGCCCTGCCATAAGTTTTCCGCTGAGTTTTTTGAGTAAAGAAAATACGTTTGAAGACAAAATATACAGTACATATAGATATTATATATGTTACCAAATATGTTGTAATTATTTCAGACATGAAAATGCCAGTATTATATTTTACATCGCCTTCTTACTTGACAATCATAAGAAAAAGTATGTATTAAAGAAAAAAAAATTTGGGGTGAAATTTTAGGCCCTGGTGTTAAAGAAGTATTAGTAAAAGAGTTTAAAACTGACGACTCGGATTCAGCACACGAACTGTCTTGGTCAGCCGTATAGTCGATTCATGACGGTTGCGAGTGGTTGGAATCAGGGGACGTCACAGGTTGGTATCAGAGCGGTTGACAATATCCCTATTGACACGAAGCGTGATTTGCTCGTCAATCCAAGTAAGTTAGCTTCTTTAAGATTAGTTAACTTTCATTTATTCGAAATTATATATTTTTGTAGGACACCGTATGTGAGACCTCATTCATACCGACCTAGAGGACCGATCTGGGTATGGACTAGGCCCGTGATCAGATCGTCCATGATGAGACGAGAGATACAACGACCGCCTGTGCCAGAGCCACTAGCGCCGAGGATAGTAGCACCAGCACCAGTACAAGCACCACCTCTGCGGCCGATAGTAAACCCTCCCATGGTAGTAGACATACCAGTGCTGGGAGATCAAGCCCGTATAGGAGCCAGAGTATCAGTACGAGCTGTACATGCATTTAGATGCAGTCATCCACCGGCATTTGAAGGAGGTCAACAGGGGATCTCTACGAGAGACTGGCTACACGACGTTGAGGTCATCATGCGCCAGTGCGATATAGATCAGGATTGCTGGGTTCTGATGGCCATTAGCACATTCCGTGAGGACGCACGGTTACATTGGGAGTATTGCGATCAGGAGATGATGCTAGCAATGGATTGGGTCGCGTTTCGCCAAGTCATGCTAGAGCAGTTCCCACAAAAGAGCTCTGCACCAGTGGTAGACCCTCCTAAGAGTAGGACAGTACCACCACCACCGGCCATGCCTAGTTATGCAGATGTCAGAGATTTTGTTCTGAAAGTAGAGAGGCAGTAGATGATGTTGAGTGACACTGTATTTTCGTATGCGGTCAGATTTCAAGATAGTATCGTAAGGGCGTGTCCTCTAACCAACATCATAAATGATAACTTTTGTGATATATTTTAGAAGGGACTTACCCTAGACCTACGACAGAGAGTAACCCCTCTATACCCTGCTACTTTACGCGAGTTTATTATCGATCTAGCTAAAATAGAGGAGGAAATGATGATGGAGCGCATGGTGCACAAGAGGCATGAACAGTTGCTATAAGAAGCAATGTTAGACCGCCTATACGGATCCGGGCTGATGGCAAATGATCATGAGGTAGGTCCGTTGAGACAACCAGAGGGAGCAGATCCAGCTGAAGGTTCAATGCCATCTGAGGCCGGAAACGAAGCAGACAATGAAGAAATGGATCCAATCGAGTTTTTGGCAATCCCAGAGGAACCCCAGCTTGGAGATTAGTGATAGAAATACGTGTGTTGTATAAATATGTGTATATATAACTGTATATGTGTATATATGACAACGTTGAAAGGCTATTTTGAGGAAAGCCTTCAAACTAATGTACTTTTGAAATGAAAAGAAATGATAACCATATTTTGACATATGCAATGTGTGAAATGTTAAAATTATGTGATGATTAAAATTATTTGTACTTATATTATAGAAATATGATTGCGAAAAACCTAATAATTGATTCTTATGCGATTTTAGGAAATAGGATAAGATGGTGAACCCAAGAAATCTACGGAATATGCGAGGATAGCCAGTGCTATCAGAAAGAGTGGACGAACTAGAAGCTTTAATAGAAGCTCAAATGAGAGAAAATGCTGAGTTAAGACAAAGACTAGAGCAAATGGAGCAGAGACAGGAACAGGAAGAAGACCAAGCCCCTCAAATGGCCGTACTAGAACCTAAAGTACCTCCAGCAGCACAAGAAGAAGTGGTACTACCCTAACCACAACCCAGGAACAATATCGAGCCATTATATGAATGATTCCGATGCATGAGGCCACCAGAGTTTGAGGGCTCCACAAACCCTCTGGATGCTGAGGAGTGGTTGTCTTCACTCCATACGATATTGGAGTTTATGGAGTTGAATGACCAAGAGAGGATTCTGTGTGCGTCCTTTGTTCTAAAAAGGGATGCAAGGTTCTGGTGGGAGTCGGTTAAGTTGAGGAGAAACATGTATACCATGTCTTGGTTGGATTTTCTAGAGGAATTTAATCAGAAGTATTATAATCCGGCACTGTTACGACCACAACAAAGAGAGTTCACAGAGCTAAAGCAAGGTGACATGACAATAATAGAAGTCTGTAATAAGTTTGATCAGTTATCTAGACTATACCCATACGCTGTCACCACTGGGAGGGAGAAAATCCAGAAGATGCTAGGGATGTTTCGTCCCGAGATCTCAGCATTGGTGGACAGTGGGTTGACGCCGCCTGACACCGTATCTAATTATGTTAGCCATGCATTAAGGACAGAGTATTATCTGATCCGAAAAAAGGAAGAAAGAGAGAAGGTCTGGGATGCGAAGAAGAAGGAAAAGATCTTGACCAAAGCTATACAAGCTGGACCTCAAACTGGACAAAGCAACAACTAGAGTTCGATTGTCACGGTTGGACAGCTAAGCACTTCTGGCCAGCAGTCCCAGGGAAAAGGAAAAGCAAATAATCCCGAGAACCAGAACCAGCAGAGGAGAACAAACAATAATGCTAGTCCTATGGTTCGAGACTGTGTGAACTGTGGGAAAAGACATTTAGGTCGATGCAGACTGGTCCCAAATGCCTGTGTTCAGTGTAGGAAGGACAGTCACTTCGCCAAAAACTACCCAGAAAATAGGCAGAATATGCAAGGTTCATCTCAGTCACAACAACGTCCCCAGGCACATGCATTACAGGTCAAAGCTGAAGGGTCATCCCATTTTGAGAGGCAGGAAAGACCAGAATGCTTGCCTCGAGCAGATGCAAGAATTATGGTCTACACAAAGGAAGAAGCAGAAGCAAGAACGTCAAATGTAGTGACAGGTCAACTTTCTGTCACTAATAATTTGGCGTCTGTTTTATTTGACTCTGGAGCTACGCATTCTTTCATTTCACACCAATTTGCTAATAGGATAGGATATCCTAAGGACAACATGGGTATGACATTTAAAACTTCATTACCCTCGGGGGAAGTCCTGATGTCCAATTACTGGTTACCGCATGTGCCAATAATTGTGGCAAATAGGGAGTTATTTGCAGAATTGATCGTGATGGAGCTTGTCGACTACGATGTAATACTAGGAATGGATTTCCTAGGGAAATATCGAGCTACGATCGATTGCCAGAAACGGATGATAAGGTTTCAACCTGACGAAGAAGAGGGATTGGAGTATGTCGATACGTCATGAAGATCACAGAAGATAATGATCAACTCAATGGAAGCAAAAAGGATGATGTCTAGTGGTTGTACTGTAAACCTAGCATGTGTTCTAGAAGTGACAAAGGAACCGAAGCTCCAACCCGAAGACGTCCCTATTGTAAAGGAATTCATTGATGTCTTTCCAGAAGAATTACCAGGACTGCCACCTGAACGAGAAATTTCCTTCGAGATCAAGTTGATGCCAAGAACTGCACCAATCTCAAAGGCACCATACCGGATGGCACCGGCAGAGTTAAACGAATTACAGGAGCAGCTGAAGGAACTTCTTGACAAAGGATTCATACGCCCAAGCTATTCCCCATGGGGTGCTCCAGTGCTATTTGTTAAGAAGAAAGATGGCTCATTCCGGATGTGTATTGATTATCAGGAACTGAACAAGGTTACTATCAAGAATAGGTATCCGCTACCTAGGATTGATGACCTGTTCGATCAACTCATAAGTGTAGCCGTATTCTCCAAGATTGATCTACGATTAGGATATTATCAACTGAAGATCAAGGAGAGTGACATCCATAAAACTGCATTTCAGCCCCGTTACGGTCATTACAAATTTCTGGTAATGCCGTTTGGGTTAACAAATGCGCCAGCAGCTTTTATGGACCTAATGAATCGAGTCTTTAAGGAATATTTAGATAAGTTTGTTATTGTGTTCATCGATGACATTCTTATATATTCAAAGACTCGAGAGGAGTACGAAGAGCATTTAAGAATTGTTCTGCAAACGATAAGGGAACATCAACTCTATGCCAAGTTCTCTAAATGTGAATTCTGGCTGAATAGAGTACATTTCCTCGGGCATGTGGTTTCCAAAGAGGGAATTACCATGGACCCTGTGAAAGTGGAGGCGATCAATGAATGGCCCGTACCTAAGAGCGTGACGGAAATACGAAGTTTCTTAGGTCTGGCTGGTTATTATAGAAGATTCGTTGAAGGATTTGCATGACTTGCCACTCCTATCATAGCTCTTACATGCAAGGAAAGGAAATATGAATGGGCTGAACAGTGCAAGAAAAGTTTCCAAAAGCTAAAGAAACAACTAACGAGTGCGCCAATACTTACACTTCCGACGGAATGGGAGATGTTCGTGATATACAGTGATGCTTCAAAAATGGGATTAGGGGCCGTCCTAATGCAAGGTGATAAGGTGATTGCCTATGCCTCGCATCAATTAAAGGACCATGAGAAGAATTATCCCACACACGATCTGGAGCGTGCCGCAGTAGTGTTCGCATTAAAGATCTGGCGTCACTATTTATATAGAGCTCAGTGTCAGATTTATACGGACCACCAGAGTCTGAAATATTTCTTCACACAGAAGGAGCTAAATATGTGGCAAAGGCGATGGCTAGAGCTGGTAAATGATTATGATTGCGAAATTCTCTATCACCCAGGAAAGGCCAATCGCATTGCAGATGCATTAAGTAGGAAATCTACTGTTCCACAGCAACTGCCGATCGAAAAATTTCCAAAGCCATTACAGCAGGAAATCAACATGTTGGGGATGGAGTTGATAACTACAAAGCTAGCTGCAATACAACTGGAGTCAACATTGTATAAAGACATCAGAGAAGCTCAGAAGCGAGATCCGACACTAACAAGGCCGCAAGAGGAAGCTTCTGAAGATGGATTAATCCTACATCAGGGAAGAATTCAAGTTCCAGATGACGAAGGATTAAGAAAGCAAATCATGGCTGAAGCTCATAAAACGCCATACTCAATACATCCCGGAGTCAGCAAGATGTACCAAGATCTGAAGTTATAATTTTGGTGGAAAGGGATGAAGAAGGATATAGCGGGGTTTGTAAGTAAGTGTACGACGTGTCAAAAAGTTAAGGCTGAACATCGTCATCCAGGTGGGAAGCTAGAGCCGTTAGAGATCGCTAAGTGGAAATGGGAGCATATCACGATGGATTTTGTAATGGGACTACCAAAGACCCGAGAAGGCTATGATGCTATCTGGGTTATTGTAGATAGACTAACAAAAACGGCAAGGTTCATCGTAGTAAAGATGACCTCCTCGTTGGAAAGGTTGGCAGACTTGTATGTTAACCACATAGTCAGGCCACATGGAGTTCCTAAATCCATTGTGTCAGATCGTGATCCAAGATTTACTTCGAACTTCTGGACATGCATACAAGAGGCTATGGGAACAGAAGTACGACTGAGCACAGCATTTCATCCACAGACAGACGGGCAATCTGAGCGAACCATTCAAAATCTTGAAGACATGCTGTGTGAATGTACAATAGATTTCCAGGGAGCTGGAATGAGAAACTTCCATTGGTAGAATTTTCGTATAACAACAGCTACCAAGCTTCGTTAGGTATGGCACCTTATGAAGCCTTGTACGGAAGAAAGTGTAGATCACCGGTTCACTGGTATGACCTACAAGAGAAACGACTACATAAGACTGATTTCGTCCAAGAAACAGTGGATGCAGTTACAAAAATACAGCAGCGGATAAAGACAGCCCAGAGTTGACAGAAAAGCTACGCGGACAAAAGACGAAGATCCCTGGAGTTCAATGAAGGGGATTTCGTATTCCTAAAAGTTTCCCCGATGAAGGGGATAATGCGGTTCGGAAAGAAGGGAAAGTTAAGTCCAAGATATATTGGACCATACGAAATCATCGAACGCATTAGTAAAGTTGCCTATAGATTAGCATTACCTCCAGAAATGTCGACAGTGCATAATGTGTTTCATGTGTTGATGCTACGAAAGTACATATCGGATCCATCCCACGTACTGAAACATGAACCGATCCAGATTCAAGAAGATTTGACCTATGAGGAGAGACCTGTTCAAATACTGGCACGCGAAGATAAAGTCTCAAGGAATAAAACGATCCCATTAGTTAAAGTGCTGTGAAGAAATTACAACATTGAAGAGGCTACATGGGAGCGTTAGGACGAAATGAAGAACATGTACCCCTACTTGTTCTAAATTTTCGAGGACGAAAATTCCATAAGGAGGAGTGAATGTGATAACCGGGAATTTTTAGATTCTCGAATTATGTTAATATTGTATGTGTATAACAATTTTAAGGAATAAAATGTGAAAAAAGTTGTATTCCAATGCTGTTGTGAATAGTGTAACAATGTTCTGGTAGTGTTAAAATGTGTGAATTCGGGGATGAAAAATCTTACCGAACATAATTGGGTGAGACGGTTCGAAATCAGAGCCGAAAACCCTAGAGAGTGCATTGAAATGTACTAAAACAATAAAAATTTACGGTAGAGAATTCTGATCAAACGGAAGCAAAATAAGACAAACCGATTGCACTGGAGGCGCTGAGAACTCGCCTACGTGATTTCGATAAAGTTCCGTTCGAATCGGATTACAGTCAAAAATTGACCACGAATTAATTAATGAATTAATATGAATAGTTGATGACATCACCTTGATTATGTCATAATACAAATTATTTTTCTTAAAGTTAGAAAGTAATTTTGAAAGGTGTATGGTGTAGATTAACCTACTTTATGATCAATGGCTAATATCATGCCAAAAAGCCATTAAAAAAATTTTATAAAAATTTTTAAAAGGCCATTCGGCCACTTGGAAAGGGGGGAAGAAAAAAATTTGATTTTTGCCCTAAAATCTTTACTTTTTAGTCCTTAAACAATTAGGAAATTGTTGGAAAAAAATTGTAAAAAAACCCTTGGTTTTTGCCTATAAATAGGCATCAAAATTCAAGCAAAAAATTGGAAAAACCAACTAAACTCTTGCTCTTTTTCTTCAGCCCAAAACCGTGAGCTTTAACCCCCTTAAACCAAAAATTTTGTTTTCAATTTCACATCAAACCTAGCTTGAATTTCATTTCCAATCTAAAGGCATCAACTAATCAAGGTAAGCTTCAAATTTGAAGCATTTTTCCTTGATTTTTCATAGAAAATCCGTGGGTTGGATGGTTGAAAAACAATGGAAAAAAATTGTCGATTTGTTGATTCTATGATTGGTTTGATATTGTAGTATCTAAAGCATGAATTAGGATTGAAAAACAAGCAAAAATTTTGCATGTTGCCCTTGAAAATTCGTGGCTTCAATGGTGTGAAAATTTCATGAGTTTTGTTGTTTTGATTTAGTATTAATATTCATTCAATTATGTGTTGAATTAAGCATGAAATGGACTAAAGAAACAAGAAAATTTTGATGTAAATTTATTACTAAAACCGTGGGAATGAACATTAGGAAATGGGAAAATTTTTAATGTTGAAGAATGTTGATAGAAACCCTAAGAAAGAAAATGAAATTTTCTTTGTGTTTATGCATAAAGTCCGTGGCTATAATTAGGGTTAGAATGCATGTTTTGTTAGGTTTTTTGGATGTTGTTTTATACATTGGAAAGCCTAAAAATGATGTAATGTGATGAAAATTAATTGGATGTGATTAACTAGTAAACCAAGGCTAGTTTGAAAGAAAAATGTTGTGATTTGTGTTGATTTCTAAATGTTGAATCATGTGGAAAATTTTTATACAAAGTTTGGAAACTTTGTATAAAATAGGCCTCTGGTATAGTACGTGGCAGGTACAAAGGTTCTGAGGCGTACCTAACGTCGGGAAACCTTAAAATATAAGCGGAAATACTGTCGAAATTTCTAAAAACGGCTTAAGGGCATTTCGGGAAACGAGGGGTAAAAATATTGAACTCGGGAAGGAAACCGAGACCCCTCGGTGAATTATGATTATAAATGGAAAACCAACCCAAAAGAAATAGTAAACCGACCATAAAACACTAAAATGCCTAAAATGGAAAAAAAATTTCATGTTAGGAGTATTTTGGGAAACGACGGAAAAATTTAGGTCGGGATAGAAAACCCGACCCTCTCGGGGACCAAGGGCCGGGAACGGGATAAATAACGTTTAATAAGTAGTGAAAGGGCCATTTGAGGCTCCGAAACGCTCAAAAAATGAAAAAACGACCCTAGGTGACGGATGAATAGTAATCGAGAGCGGGGAAAAATGAAATGGAGATTTTGCAGCAATTTAAGCTGTAAAATAATACAGAAACCTAGAAAATACTATTTTAAAATAATTAGACTCAGAAAATAGGAAAGAAATGATAGAACTAAACAATTTCGAACCCGAGACCGGTTAGGGGCAAAATGGTCATTTTGACAAAAAATTTCCAAAAAGGCTCGGAAAGAACCCAAAAAGATTTACAATAACTTAGATAAAATTTTAAAACTCAAAATGAAGATTTTAGAGTTAAAATTCTAAAAATTTTAAGGAACACGGGCGTGTAGAGGGATACACAGCCGTGTATAGGAAAAATTTTATAACCCGAGAGGTACACGGGCTGGAACACGGGCGTGTTGCAGACCGTGTGCCACAAACAAAATTTAAATGCGTAGAATTGTTAAGAAAAATAAATATATATTTAAAATAATAACAAAACAGGGTATTAACAGACACTATTATGTCTGTAAGAACCCAAAATAAAGATAGAACTGCGAAGGAGTTCCAGAAGTGGACACTAGCGCAGTATTTGTAAGTTCAAGCATTTTCGTGTCTGCAACATGAAATACTGTGTTAATCTATTCTATACTAGCTGCACACTAGATATAAAATCCAATGAGCATTTGGGGATTAGTTAGTATAACATATCCCAAATAACGAAAATAAGTAAGACCTACTGGCAATGGAGGATAGTGACCTTGAGGTGACGTATATGATCACTTGGTCAAAGCTATAAATTGAAAGATGGTAAATGAAACCATTAAGGCGTACCGCCCATCCAACATAGTGGTGGAGGTTTGTTTAAATCCTACGGGGTTATCAGGGCTGTGGAGGACGATGTTCTAAGGTCGCTCCTTAGACCCTCCCAGTCAGCGTGCTAATAATCATCGGTACTGCCATAAATAGAACTCTACACTAGAAATCTAATAGAAAATAAGCAATCAACAAAATGGAAAAAAAAAATCATAATTGAGCATAACCGAAGTTTATGTTAGAGTAATGTAAGTTCGGTTAAGATATGTGAATAGTACACAGTTAGGGTAACTGGTACTATTCATTAATCAAAGGTCAACTTTACCATTCATGGTGAATAGCATATAAATAGTACTATTCATAGGAGATTGAGTTTTTAGTGTTTTTGGATCACCATGATTCTTACTATGTATGTTTGAACTTACTGAGCCTGTTAGCTCATCAGTTTGTTCATGTTGCAGGTAAGAAACCTGTCAAGTAGATTTCTAGATGGCTGTAGGATGCTAGCGTGTCAAGGGGATAGTGAACTCACCGTGGATTTGGTCCTGCCATAAGTTTTCCGCCAAGCTTTTTGAGTAAAGAAAATACGTTTGAAGACAAAGTATACAGTACATATAGATATTATATATGTTACCAAATATGTTGTAATTATTTCAGACATGAAAATGCCAGTGTTATATTTTACATCGCCTTCTTACTTGACAATCATAAGAAAAAGTATGTATTAAAGAAAAAAAAATTTGGGGCGAAATTTTAGGCCCTGGTGTTAAAGAAGTATTAGTAAAAGAGTTTAAAACTGATGACTCAGATTCAGCATACGAAAGGTCTTGGTCGGCCGTAGAGTCGATTCATGACGGTTGCGAGTGGTTGGAATCAAGGGACGTCACATTTATAAGAGCCCAATTATATATGTCCAATCAATTCCTCTGCTAGCTCCAATAATTCCTTAAAGATAGTAGTTAATTAGGGTATTCCTATGTGACTTGTTGTTTTGCATTTAGTGATGAAAAAATTTCGGATCACCCTCTATAACGGTGTAGGCATTTTCTCTATGTGCTGGAGGGGTAAAACTATAATTTTGTATGATTCAATAAATGGGAAAAATATTTAACTAATATTTATTTTTGGAAGATAAGATTTGAAATTTTAACTAATTGTATTTGAATTTGAAATTAAAATATAAATATTTGAAATTTAAAAGATTATCCTATTTGAATTTAAATTGAACAAAATCTTGTCCTTGCACAATTATAGGTAGCGTGCTTTTGGATAAGGGTAGAAGACAAGATTTTCTTCTAATTTGAATTTGAATTTTTTTTTGGATAAGAGATTACACAATTATTTGAATCTCAAGTAAAGTTGCCATGATTTTATTTGAATTTGAATTGGAGTTGTGGAAAATTATCCACGTGGATAAAATTCAAAGATTTGTGGAGTTTAAAATTTGAATCAAATTTTGAATCATAAATCGTTGAAAAGATGAATTTTATTGTGGATAAATCCACATGGAGAATCAGTTTTTCTAAGTGGACAAGAGAGAGGAAAATCTTGTTTAAATCCTATTTGAATTTTGAATCTTGCTTCCTTATAAAAATCGAATTAATGGAGGGCTTATACCCTTGAAATTTTTAGATTTTTTTGAGGTTGGTGCAAGAGGAAAAATCTTATTCAAATTCTAGTTGAATTTTGAATCCTTTTAACACTTGGTGGAGGAATTTTTCAGGGAGATTCCTTGTGAAGAGAACCGATTTTTTGGGCTTTTGGAAGAGAGAAAAATCTTTTCTTTATCCAATTCAAAATTCAAAAGTCACCTAATCCAATATTATAAATAGGGGTTTTTCGACTCCTATTTTCTTTAGACCATAGACTCTCAACTGAGCAGGCTTATTATTGTATAAATTTCATGAAAATAATTTCTTAGAGATCTTAGTGGAATGAGACTAGCTACTGAGTACCGATCGAGGAAATGAGCATCGACACAGTCAACCGTCTTTTAATTGGAGAATAACAAAGAAGGCTAGTTAGTTAAAGCCCTTTATAGCGTTGTCCTCTTGTGTTTTTGATGCTGACTCCTACATCTAAGGTGTTTTCTCTGAAAGGTATATTTGATTGTTGACAGTTTATTGTGTATTACAACATGAGTTCTAACGATCTTTGAAAAATTTTTAAAATTCCACTGTGCATATTTTTCCATTTTCTCCAATAGTTTGAAACCCTCTCTTACTCAATGTTTTGAAAACATGCAAGTTTTTGAAAAATATGTATGATTAATATAGTTTGAGTGGCATTCTTTTATCTTATATAACATATTATCAAATATGCATACAAATCATCCATTAATACATATTCATCCATCCATGACATAACATAGAAAAAATAAATGATGGAAAATATAAACAATTGAGCCATGGTCCTATCTTAGAAAAAAGAAAAATTAAAGACTACAAGATTCCATCCAAAGTATTTTTTTGGTCTTGAATTTTGCTTCATCTTCATGTATCTATCTTCATGCAGCTTTTTTATTTATTTCTCATCCCGAAAATTATTTAAAATTCAAATTTTAAACAATTTCAAAATTTCATGCATAACAATATAAATTTCAAAATTTAAACTAATAATTACACAATATGTAATTTCAAAATTTAAATTTATAGCTACATATTTTTATATACAATTTAAAAATTAAATCTCAAATTTAAAAATAGAAAAAATTTCTGAACTTCGGCCTATTGAGCCATGGGGCCAAAGAATCACAACCCCTGTGGGAAGCTCCAACCTCTGGCACTGGTAGCCCATGGCATGGCCTGCTACCACCCTACTGGGCTACAGCCCCTATGGGCTACTACAGCTCACTAGGCTGCAGGCTAAGCCTACAACTATAGACTGCAACTCCTTGGGGCTGCCGCGACCTGTAGGAAAAATCAATAAAATATGCACAGTAGAATTATAAAATTTTTTAAAGATTGTTAAATATCTCATGATGCCATATACAATAAACTAACAATAACAATGCTCATACCTTCAGAGGGCGCCAAAACTACAGGAGGAGAATGACTAAAAGGCTTCAACCAACTAGCCTTCTCTACTATTCTCCAATTCCTAGATGGTAGAGTGTGTGGGCACTCAGATCCTCAATCGGTATCCTAGCACTGTTAGTCTCCTTCTGACCACCCGGATCTCTAAAGAACATATTATCACAGTGAGTTCTACAGCAATAAGCTTGCTCACCTGAGAGTCTGTGGCTTGAGAGAACTGGAATGGTAGGACCCCTATTTATAGACTTTGTTGGAAAAAATCGATAAAAACGTATCAGACTGGCGCAGTAGAATTATAAAAATTTTTTGAAATCGTTAAATATCTCATGATGCCATATATAATAAACTAACAATAATATAAACTTATACTTCAGAGGATGCCAAACTACAGGAGAAGAATTACCAAAGGGCTTCAAGCAACTAGCTTTCTCTACTATTCTCGAATTCCTGGATGGTAGAGTGTATGGGTAGTCGAATCCTTGACCGGTATGCTAGCACTGCTAGTCTTCTTTCAACCACCCAGATCTCTAAAGAACTTATTGTCACGGTGAGTTATGCAACAATAAGCCTGCTCACCTGAGAATTTGTGGTCTGAGAGAACTGGAGTGGCAAGACCCCTATTTATACACTAGCATGAGGTAATCCCTTGAATTCAAATTGGACTAGGAGAAGATTTCCTCCCTTTTTCCCACACAAAATCTGAATTTTCCATAGGCCAAAAATAAGGGAAAATTCGGCCACCTTGGATGGATTTTGTATTCCAAATTCAAATAGGATTTTAACTTGAATTTAATCTCATCATTATCCACTATAACCAAATTTTCCCTTTATGATGCCCCATAGCCTGGAGTGGCCCGGACCGTCACTTAAAAACTACTACTTGCACTGATACTTATACTTACTTGCAAACCATTAATACTTACTTAAACTTATTAACTTAAATACCATAATTTTAGGGATAATTTTTTTTTAATATATACATATGTATTTACTATTTACGCACATATAATATTAAAATACAGAGTCCAAATCATAGGGAGTTCATTTATACATACATACATATCTTTAAAATTCTTTATCTAATTACTGCTCACAGTATACTATCCAAAATATACTATTCAAATATACTGTTTACTGTGCAGAAGTTTAAAACTCATGGTGATATCCATAACTTTGCCCTCACATCCGCCTCCGCCGCCGTCATTGCCCATTGATGTTTAAGCCATAGGATGCTTACCTACAGCATGAACGCACACTTTGAGTTTTATGCCCAGTAAGTACAACATGTTGTTCGCAAAATATGTTTAAATCATAATGCATACTTAAAACCATATAAGCATGTCATAAACCAACACATCTCACTGAAACATTCCACATACCAGAACAATACATATCATTGAATGCAGAACATCACATACTGTATGCATAATGGAAAACATCAAGTACTGAATGCATATCTACTATAGCTGAAAGCACAATGAACTATAATTAATGTATACTATGAACAATGCTAAGGGCTTGTGTGTCAATACTAAGTGCACGCAGACTATCGAAAACGTCCGTGGCCACTAAATTAAGAGCCGTTAATGAAGGCTCATCTTATCTTACTTTAACTTGAAAAACCTCTTCAACGGAAAAGGCGGTATGACACGCTTATTAATTTTCATCTTATTTATCTGATATAGCCATATGCTCTACTAAGCTGTCCCTAATCTTACGCGATAGGGATGTATAGCATCCAATTTGTTCTTTCATCAATCTATGCGATTGTGAAACTATATGCTTTCTTAACATGCAATGCAACAACAGTGCATGAATTGCATACTTAATGTACTGTAAAATCAATACTTTAAAATCATTTTGCTCATGCTATAGGTGGAGTTGTACTTACTTGGTTTGCAAGCAAACTTGTGCTTTCGCCTTTATCAAATTACAGGTGAGTACCTGTCATCAATATGGATTCCATTAATACTTTTGCTGAGTCACTAATACCATTAGTGACTAAAGCGGATACTAACATATGGTACCGATTGCCAACGATACTAATTTGCTCTCTTTTGGTGAGTTTGATTGTCCAATCATGGTTGATTAATTTATTATCCAATAAATTAACTAGCTTCGATTTTTGGTCACTACTACCGTTAGTGACTACAACTTGTATCGTGGTATGATACCAAGGCCCAATTGGTACCTTACTGCTCTATTTTGGAAATTTAGTATTTAACTTCTATCGTGTCTGATTAAGTTTTCTTCTTAACAAATTAATCATCATTCCTCACTACATTGTTCAAACTCGGTCCTTAATTGGTTAATCGACTAGTCAACTGACCGGTTTCCTCGTGCGTTGTTGGCTTGGTAGCCTACCGGGTTACTAAGCTTGTTTGATGTGGTAGCCTACCGGACTACCTCTACTGTGTTATTTATTTTGTAAAACTGTCTTGGTTGCCTTATAAAAATTTAGAAAAATTATGTGCTTTGAAACTGTCTCTTTATCAACCCGTTGAAAGGTGGGGGCGTTTTATTAAAACTGTGACGCCTCCTGATTCCGACCACCCGCAACTGTCATGAATCGACTCTACGGCCGACCAAGACCACTCGTGTGCCAAATCTGGGTCGTCAATTTTAAACTCTTTTGCTCACAACTTTTAAATATCAGGGCCTAAAATTTTGCCCATAATTTTTTTTTCTTTAATACATACTTCCTCTTAAGAAAATTAAGTAAGAAAGCCATGCCATATACTAACTTTTATATGTCTTAATAAAGTACAAAATAATATACAACATATAGTACATATAAATGTATTGTATATTTTTTTCCAAATTTATTTTCTTCAACTCAAAAAGCTCAGCAGAAAACTTATGGCAGGACCAAGTTCACGGTGAGTTCCCTATCCCCTTGACACGCTCGCATCCTGCCACCATCCAGGAATCTATTGCATAGGTTTCTCACCTGCAACATGAACAAACTGATGAGTTAACAGGCTCAGTAAGTTCAAACATACATAGTAAGAATCATATCGATTCAAAAACACTAAAACCTCAATCTCCTATGAATAGTACTATTTACCGTGAATAGTATTTTTGACCTTTGATCGATGAATAGTGACAGTTACCCTAACTGATTACTATTCATTTTACCCTAACTGGGTACTATTCACATATTCTAACCGAATTTACATTACTCTAACGTAAACTTCGGTTATGCTCAATTATGATTTTTATCATTTTGTTAATTGTTTATTCTCTATTGATTTTTAGTTTAGAGCTCTGTTTATGGCAGTAACGATGATTATTAGTGCGCTGACTGGAAGGGTCTAAGGACCGACCTTAGAACATCGAGCTCCACAGCCCTGATAACCCCGTAGGATTTGAACAAACCTCCACCACAACGTTGGAGGGCCGGTACGCCTTAATGGTTTCATTACCATTTTTCAATTTATAGTCTTGACCAAGTGATCTTATATGTCACTTCAAGGTCACTATCCTCCATTGCTGGTAGGTCTTACTTATACTCGTTATTTAGGATATGTTATCCTATCTAACCCCCAAATGCTTATAGGATTTTATATCTAGTGTACACCTAGTACAGAATAGATCAACACAGTATTTCATGTTACAGACACGAAAATGCTTGAACTTACCAATACTGTGCTAGTGTCCACTTCCGAAACTCCTCCACAGTTCTATCTCTATTTTGGGTTCCTACAGACATAATATTGTCCGTTAATACCCTATTTTAATTATCACTTTAAATATACATTTATTTCACTTAATAATTCAATACTTTTATTTTGTTTGTGGTACACGGCCTGAAACACGCCCGTGTCTCAGCCCGTGTACTTTTCAGGTTTACTTTACACGGCCATGTTGTTTTCTATCATAGTCGTGTAACTGTACACAGCTTGATACACGCCCATGTTCAAGCCCGTGTACCTCTCGGATTGAAAATTTCTTTATGTACACGTCTGTGTATTTTTTTCTACACGCCCGTGTTCTTCGAAACTTTTAGATTTTTAGCTCTAAAACCTTTTTTTTGAGACTCAGAATTTTATCTAAGTTATTCTAGGTCTTTTAGTGTCCTTTCTGACCCTTTTGGAAATTTTTGGTCAAAATGACCATTTTGCCCCTAATGGGTCTCAGGATCGTAACTGTTCTATTCTATCATTTTTTTTCAAATTTTCTAAGTCTAATTATTTTAAAATAGTATTCTCTAGGTTTCTGTATTATTTTACAGCTTAAATTGTTGCAAAATCTCAACCACATTTTTCTCATCCCTCGATTACTATTCATCCGTCACCTAAGGTCGTTTTTTCATTTTTCGAGTGTTTCGGAGTCTCAAATGGCCCTTTTACTACTCATTAAACGTTATTTATCCCATTCTCAACCCTCGGTCCTCGAGAGGCTCGGGTTTCCTATCCCGACCTACATTTTTCCCTCGCTTCCGAAAATACCCGTAACATGAATTTTTTCCTATTTTAGGCATTTTAGTCTTTTAGGGCCTGTTTACTATTCCTTTTGGGTTGGTTTTCCATTTCTAACCCTAATTCACCGAGGGGTCTCGGTGAATTAGGAGTCCAATATTTTTACCCCTCATTTCCCGAAATGCCCATAAGCCAATTTTAGAAATTTCGACAGCATTTTCGCTTATATTTTAAGGTTTCCCGGCATTAGGTACGCCTCAGAACCTTTGTACCTGCCACGTACTATACCAGAGGCCTATTTTATACAAAGTTTCCAAACTTTGTATAAAAATTTTCCACATGATTCAACATTCAGAAACCAACACAAACTACAAAATTTTAGGTCGGGATAGGAAACCCTAGCCTCTCAAGGACCGAGGGTCTAGGACGTTTAATAAGTAGTGAAAGGGCCATTTGAGGCTCCGAAACGCTCGAAAAATGAAAAAACGACCCTAGGTGATGGATGAATAGTAATCGAGGGTCGGGGAAAATAAAGTTGAAATTTTGCAGCAAGTTAAGCTGTAAAATGATATAAGAGCTTAGGAAATATTATTTTAAAATAATTAGACTTAGAAAATTTAGAAAAAGTGATAGAATAAAACAAATTACGATCCCGAGACCCGCAAGGGGCAAAATGGTCATTTTGATCAAAAATTTCCAAAAAGGCTCGGAAAGAGTCCTAAAAGACCTAGAATAACCTAGATAAAATTCTAAAACTTAAAATGAAGATTTTAGAGTTAAAATTCTAAAAATTTTAGGAACACGGGCTTAAACACGGGCGTGTATCAAACCGTGTACAGTTACACGGCTAAGGAAGAGAACAACATGGCCGTGTAAAATAGACCTGAGAGGTACACGGGCTTGAACATGGGCGTGTATCAAACCGTGTACAGTTACACGGCTAAGGAAGAGAACAACATGGCCGTGTAAAATAGACCCGAGAGGTACACGGGCTTGAACATGGGCGTGTATACAGTTACACGGCTAAGGAAGAAAACAACATGGCCTTGTAGAATAGACCGAAGAAGTACACGGGCTGGAACACGAGCATGTTTCAGACCGTGTACCACAAATAAAATTTAAATGTATAGACTTGTTAAGTAAAATAAATATATGTTTAAAATGATAATAAAACCGGGTATAAACATACACTATTATGTCTGTAGGAACCCAAAATAAGGATAGAACTGTGGAGGAGTTCCGGCAGTGGACACTAGCGCAATATTGGTAATTTCAAGCATTTTCGTGTCTGCAACATGAAATACTGTGTGAATCTATTCTATACTAGCTGCTCACTAGATATAAGTTCTTATATACATTCGAGGATTAGTTAGTATAACATATCCGAAATAACGAGAATAAGTAAGACCTACGGGCAATGGAGGTTAGTGACCTTGGGGTGACATGTACGATCACTTGGTCAAAACTATAAATGAAAAGATGGTAATGAAACCATTAAGGCTACCGCCCCTCCAACATAGTGGTGGAGGTCTGTTTAAATCCTACGGGGTTAACAAGGCTGTGGAGGACGATGTTCTAAGGTCGCTCCTTAGACCCTCCCAATCAGCGCGCTAATAATCATCGGTACTGCTATAAATAGAGCTCTACACTAGAAATCTAATAGAAAATAAGAAATCCCAAAATGGAAAAAAAATCATAATTGAGCATAACCGAAATTTACGTTAGAATAATGTAAACTCAGTTAGGATATGTGAATAGTACACAGTTAGGGTAACTGGGACTATTCACCGGTCAAAGGTCAACTATACTATTCATGGTGAATAGTATTATTCATAGAAGATTGAGTTTTTCTTGTTTTTGAATCAATATGATTCTTACTATGGATGTTTGAACTTATTGGGCCTGTTAGCTCATCGGTTTGTTCATGTTGCAGGTAAGAAACCCGTCCAGTAGATTCCTGGATGGCGGCAGGATGCGAACATATCAAGGGATAGGGAACTCACCGTGGACATGATCCTGCCATAAGTTTTCCCCTGAGCTTTTTGAGTAAAGAAAATATGTTTGGAGACAAAGTATACAATACATATAGATATTATATATGATACCAAATATGTTGTACTTATTTCAGACATGAAAAAACCAGTATTATATTTTACATCGCTTTCTTACTTGATAATCATAAGAAAAAGTATGTATAAAAGAAAAAAAAATTTTAGGGTGAAATTTTAGGCACTAGTGTTTAAGAAGATGTAGCAAAAGAGTTTAAAACTGACGGCTCGGATTCAGCACACGAACGGTCTTGGTTGACCATAGAGTCGATTCATGACGGTGGCGAGTGGTTGGAATCTGGGGACGTCACAGGTTGGTATCAGAGCGGTTGACAATATCCCTATTGACACGAAGCGCGATCTGCTCATCAATTCAAGTAAGTTAGCTTCTTTAAGATTAGTTAACTTTCATTTATTCGAAATTATATATTTTTGGAGGATTTAAGATGACTAGACCACCGTATGTGAGACGTCATCCATACCGACCTAGAGGACCGATACCGGGTATGGACTAGGCTCGTGATCAGACCGTCTATGATGAGACGAGAGATACAGCGACCACATGTGCCTGAACCACTAATGCCGAGGATAGTAGCGCCAGCACCAGTACAGGCACCACCTCCGTGACCAATAGTAAACCCTCCCGTGGCAGTAGATATTCCAGTGGTGGGAGATCAAAGCCGTATAGGAGCCAGAGTATTAGTACGAGCTGTACATGCATTTAGAGGCAGTCATCCAGCGGCATTCGAGGGAGGTCAACAGGGGATCTCTACGAGAGACTGGCTACACGATATTAAGGTCATCATGCGCCAATGCGATATCGACCAGGATTGCTGGGTTTTGATGGCCATTGGCACATTCCGTGAGGATGCACGATTGTATTGGGAGTATTACGATCAGGAGATGCTGCTAGCAATGGATTGGGTTGAGTTTCACCAAGTCATGCTGGAGTAGTTTCCACAAAAGAGCTCTGCACCAGTTGTAGGCCCTCCTGAGAGTAGGACAGTGCCCCCACCACAGGCCATGCCTAGTTATGCGAATATCAGAGCTTTTGTTCTAAAGGCAGAGAGGCAGCAGATGATGTTGAGTGACACTGTATTCTCATATGCAGTCAGATTCCAAGATAGCATCGTAAGGGCGTGTCCCCTAACTAACATCACAAATGATAACTTTTGTGATATATTTTGGAAGGGACTCACCCTAGACTTACGACAGAGAGTAACCCCTCTATACCCTGCTACTTTATGCGAGTTTATTATTGATGTAGCTAAAGAAGAGGAGGAAATGATGATGGAGTGCATGGTGCGCAAGAGGCGAGAACAGTTACTACAAGAAGCAATGTTAGACCGCCTATACGGATCTGGGCCGATGGCAAACGATCACGACGCAGGTCCGTCAAGACAACCAGAGGGAGTAGATCCAGCTGAAGGTTCAACGCTGGCTGAGGCCAGAAACAGAACAGACAATGAAGAAATGGATCCAATGGAGTTTTTGGCAATCCTAGAGGAACCTCAGCCAGAAGATTAGTTGTAGAAATGCATGTGTTGTATAAGTAAGTATGTATATAACTGGATATGTGTATATATGACAACGTTGAAAGGCTATTTTGAGGAAAGCCTTCAAACTAATGTACTTTTGAAATGAAAAGAAATGATAACCATATTTTGACATATGCAATGTGTGAAATGTTAAAATTATGTGATGATTAAAATTATTTGAACCTATATTGTAGAAATATGATTGTGAGAAACCTAATAATTGATTCTTATGCGATTTTAGGAAATAGGATAAGATGGTGAACCCAAGAAATCTACAGAATATGCAAGGACGTCCACTGCTATCAGAAAGAGTGGATGAACTAGAAGCCTTGATAGAAGCTCAAATGAGAGAAAATGCTGAATTAAGACAAAGATTAGAGCAAATGGAGTAGGGACAGGAACAGGAAGAAGACCAAGCCCCCCAAACGGCTGTACCAGAACCAGAAGTACCCCCAGCAGCACCAGAGGAAGTGGTACAACCCCAACCACAACCCAGGAACAATATCGAGCCATTATATGAAAGATTCCGACGCATGAGACCACCAGAGTTTGAGGGCTCTACCAACCCTCTGGATGCGGAGGAGTGGTTGTCTTCACTCCATATAATATTGGAGTTTATGGAGTTAAATGATCAGGAGAAAATCCTGTGTGCATCCTTTATTCTAAAAAGGGATGCAAGGTTCTGGTGGGAGTCGGTTAAGTTAAGGAGAAACATGTATACCATGTCCTGGTTGGATTTTCTGGAGGAATTCAATCAGAAGTATTATAATCCGGCACTGTTGCGACCACAACAAAGAGAGTTCGCAGAGCTAAAACAAGGGGATATGACTGTGATAGAAGTCTGCAATAAGTTTGATTAGTTATCCAGACTATGCCCATACACTCTCACCACTGAGAAAAAGAAAATCCAGAAAATGCTAGGGATGTTTCATCCTGAGATCTCAACATTGGTGGACAGTGGGTTGACGCCGCCTGACACCGTTTCAGATTGTGTTAGCCGTGCGTTAAGGGCAGAGTATTATCTGATTAGACAAAAGGAAGAAAGAGAGGAGATCTGGGATGCAAAGAAGAAGGAAAAGATCTTGACCAAAGCCATACAAACTGGACCTCAAACTGGACAAAGCAGCAAACAGATTTCGATTGTCAAGGCTGGACAGCCCAGCACTTCTGGGCAGCAGTCCCAGGGAAAGAGAAAAGCAAATAATCCCAGAAACCAGAACCAGCAAAGGAGAACAAACAATAATGCTAGTCCTATGGTTCGAAACTGTGTGAGCTATGGGAAAAGACATTCAGGTCGATGCAGATTGGCCCCAAATGCTTGCTTTCAGTGTGGGAAGGATGGTCACTTCGCCAAAAATTGCCCAAAAAATAGGCAGAATGTGCAAAGTTCATCTCAGACACAACAACGTCCCCAGGCACATGCATTGCAGGTCAAAGCTGAAGGGTCATCCCATTCTGAGAGCCAGGAAAGACCAGAACACTTGCCTCGAACAGATGCAAGAATTATGGTCTACACGAAGGAAGAGGCATAAGCAGGAATGTCAAATGTAGTGACAGGTCAGCTTTCTGTCGCTAGTAATTTGGCGTCTGTTTTATTTGACTCTAGAGCTACGCATTCTTTCATTTCACACCAATTTGCTAATAGGATAGGCTATCCGAAGGACAACATGGGTATGACATTTAAAACTACATTACCCTCGGGGGAAGTCCTGATGTCCAATTTCTGGTTACCACATGTGCCAATAATTGTGGCAAATAGGGAGTTATTTGCAGAATTGATCGTGATGGAGCTTGCCGGCTATGATGTGATACTAGGAATGGATTTCTTAGGGAAGTATCGAGCTACGATCGATTGCCGGAAACGGATGATAAGGTTTCAACCTGATGAAGAAGAGGGATTCGAGTATCTCGATACGTCGCAAAGATCACAGAAGATAATGATCAACTCAATGGAAGCTAAAAGGATGATGTCTAGCGGTTGTGCTGCATACCTAGCATGTGTTCTAGACGTAACGAAGGAACCGAAGGTCCAACCCGAAGACGTTCCTATTGTAAAGGAATTCATTGATGTCTTTCCAGAAGAATTACCTGGACTGCCACCTGAATGATAAATTTCCTTCGAGATCGAGTTGTTGCCAGGAACTGCACCAATCTCAAAGGCACTATATCGGATAGCACCGGCAGAGTTAAAAGAATTACAGGAACAACTGAAGGAACTTCTTGATAAAGGATTCATACGCCCGAGCTATTCCCCATGGGGTGCTCCAGTGCTGTTCGTTAAGAGGAAAGATGGCTCATTCCGGATGTGTATTGATTATCGGGAATTGAACAAGGTTACTATCAAGAATAAGTATCCACTACCTAGGATTGATGACCTGTTTGATCAACTCACAGGTGCAGCCGTATTCTCCAAGATTGATCTGCGATCAGGATATCATCAATTGAAGATCAAGGAGAGTGACATTCACAAGACCGCATTTCGAACCCGTTACGGTCATTACAAATTTTTGGTAATGCCGTTTGGGTTAACAAATGCGCCAGCAGCTTTTATGGATCTGATGAATCGAGTCTTTAAGGAATATTTAGGTAAGTTTGTTATTGTATTCATCGATGACATTCTTATATATTTAAAGACTTGAGGGGAGCACGAGGAGCATTTGAGAATTGTTCTACAAACAATAAGGGAACATCAACTCTATGCCAAGTTCTCTAAATGCGAATTCTGGCTGAATAGAGTACATTTCCTCGGACATGTGGTTTCCAAAGAAGGAATCGCTGTGGATCCTGCTAAAGTGGAGGCGATCAACGAGTGGCCCGTACCTAAGAGCGTGACAGAAATACGAAGTTTCTTAGGTCTGGCCGGCTATTATAGAAGATTCGTGGAAGGATTTGCACGACTTACCGCTCTTATCACAGCTCTTACACCCAAGGAAAGGAAATATGAATGGACTGAACAGTGCGAGAAAAGTTTCCAAGAACTGAAGAAACGACTCATGAGTGCGCCAATACTTACACTTCCGACGGAAGGGGAGATGTTCGTGATATACAACGACACTTCAAAAATGGGATTAGGGGCTGTCCTAATGCAAGGCGATAAGGTGATTGCCTATGCCTCGCGTCAATTAATAGACCATGAGAAGAGTTATCCCACGCATGATCTGGAGCTTGCCGCAGTAGTGTTCGCGTTAAAAATCTGGCGTCACTATCTATATGGAGCTCAGTCTCAGATTTATACAGACCACCAAAGTCTGAACTATTTCTTCACACAAAAGGAGCTAAATATGCGGCAAAGGCGATGGCTGGAGCTGGTAAAGGATTATGATTGCGAAATCCTCTATCACCCAGGAAAAGCCAATCGTGTTGCAGATGCGTTAAGTAGAAAATCTACTATTCCATAGCAACTACTGATTGAAAAATTCCCAAGGCCATTACAGCAGGAAATCAACATGATGGACATGGAGCTGATAACTGGAAAGCTAGCTGCAATACAACTGGAGTCAACATTGTATAAGGACATCAGAGAAGCTCAGAAGCAAGATCCGACACTAGCAAGCCCGCAAGGAGAAGCATCTGAAGATGGATTAATCCTACATCAAGGGAGAATTCAAGTTCCAAACGATGAAAGATTAAGCAAGCAAATTATGGCTGAAGCCCATAAAACACCTTACTCAATACATCCCGGAGTCAACAAGATGTACCAGGATCTGAAGCTACAATTCTGGTGGAAAGGGATGAAGAAGGATATAGCGGAATTTGTAGGCAAGTGTCTGACATGTCAGAAGGTTAAGGCTGAGCATCGTTATCTAGGTGGGAAGCCAGAACCGTTAGAAATTCTGGAGTGGAAGTGGGAGCATATCACGGTAGACTTTGTGATGGGACTACCAAAAACCCGAGAAGGCTATGATGCCATCTGGGTTATTGTAGATAGACTGACAAAAACGGCAAGGTTCATCGCAATAAAGATGACCTTCTCATTGGAAAATTTGGCAGACTTGTATGTTAACCACATAGTCAGACTACATGGAGTTCCTAAATCTATTGTGTCAGATCGTGATCCAAGATTCACTTCAAACTTCTGGACATGCGTACAAGAGGCTATGGGAATAGAAGTACGACAGAGCATAGCATTTCATCCACAGACAGATGGGCAATCTGAGCGAACCATTCAGACTCTTGAAGACATGCTGCGTGCATGAACAATAGATTTTCCAAGGAGCTAGAATGAGAAACTTCCATTGGTAGAATTTTCATATAACAACAGCTACCAAGCTTCGATAGGTATGGCACCTTATGAAGCCCTGTACGGAAGGAAATGTAGATCACCGGTTCACTGGTATGACCTACAAGAGAAATGATTGCATAAGACTGATTTCGTCTAAGAAAGAGCAGATGCAGTTACAAAAATACAACAGCGGATGAAAACAGCCCAGAGCCGACAGAAAAGCTACGCGGACAAAAGACGAAGATTTCTGGAGTTCAATGAAGGGGATTTCGTATTCCTAAGAGTTTCTCCGATGAAAGGAATAATGCGGTTCGGAAAGAAGGGAAAGTTAAGTCCAAGATATATTGGACCATACGAGATCATTGAACACATTGGTAAAGTCACCTATAGATTAGCATTACCTCCAGAAATGTCAGCAGTACATAATGTGTTTCACGTGTTGATGCTACGGAAGTACATATCGGATCCATCCCACGTGCTGAAACATGAACCGATCCAGATTCAGGAAGATCTGACCTATAAGGAGAGACCTGTTCAAATACTGGCACGCGAAAATAAAGTCTTGAGGAATAAAACGATCCCATTAGTTAAAGTACTGTGGAAAAATCACAACATTGAAGCGGCTACATTTGAGCGTGAGGAAGAAATGAAGAACTTGTACCCCTACTTGTTCTAAATTTTCGAGGACGAAAATTCCGTAAGGATGGGTGAAAGTGATAACCGGGAATTTTAGATTCTCGAATTATGTTAAAATTGTATGTGTATAACAATTTTAATGAATAAAATGTAAAAAAGTTGTATTCCAATACTGTTGTGAATAGTATAAAAATGTTCTAGTAGTGTTAAAGTATGTGAGTTCGGGGATGGAAAATCTTACCGGACATAATTGGGTGAGACAGTTCGAAATCAGAGTCGAAAACCCTAGAGAGTGTATTGAAATGTACTAAAACAATAGAAATTTACGGTAGAGAATTCTGATCAAACAGAAGCAAAATAAGACAAACCGATGGCCCTAGAGGCTCTGAGAACTCGCCTACGCGATTTCGGTAAAGTTCCGTTCAGATCAGAAAACAGTCAAAAATTGACCACGAATTAATTAGTGAATTAATATGAATAGTTGATGACATCACTATGATGATGTCATAAAGCCAATTGATTTTCATTAAATTAGAAAGTATTTTGAAAGGTGTATAGCTAGGATTGCTTTGCTTTTTGATCAAAGGCCAAGATCATGCCAAAATTTACCTTTAAAAAAATAAAAAAATTTTGGGAATTTTGTTGAAAGGCCGTACGGCCATGTAGAAAGGGAAAAAAAAATTTTGTATTTTAACCTCAAAATCCTTACTTTTTGATCCTTGAACAATTAGGAAATTGATGGAAAAAAATTGCAAAAAGGCCCTTAGTTTTTGCCTATAAATAGGCATCAAAATTCAAGCAAAAAAATTGGAAAAAACAACTAAACTCTTGCTCATTTTTTTTCCAGCCAAAACCGTGAGTTAACCCCCCCTTAAACCAAAAATTTTGTTTTCAATTTTACATCAAACCTAGCTTGAATTGCATTTCCAATCTCAAGGCAACAACTAATCAAGGTAAGCTTCAAATTTGAAGCATTTTTCCTTGATTTTTCATTGAAAAACCATGGGTTTGGAGGTTTGAAAAACAATGAAAAAAATTGTTGATTTGTTGATTTTATGATTTGTTTGATTTTGTAATATTCAAAGCATGAATTAGGATAAAATAACGAGCAAATATTTTGCATGTTTTCCTTGAAAATCCGCGGCTTCCTTGGTGTGAAAATTTCATGAGTTTTTTTGTTTTAATTTAATGTTAATGTTCATTCAATTATACGTTAAATTAAGCATGAAATGGACTTAAGAAACAAGAAAAGTTTGATGTAGAATTCTTGTTAAAACCGTGGGCATGAACATGATGAAATGGGAAAATTTTCAATGTTGATAAAAGTTGATAAAAACCCTAGGAAAGAAAGTGAAATTTTCTTTCTATTTATGCATAAAATCCGTGGCTATAATTAGGGTTAGAATGCATATTTTTTTAGGTTTTTGAATGTTGTTTCATACATTAGAAAACCTAAGAGTGATGTGATGTGATGAAAATTAATTAGATGTGATTAACTAGTAAACCAAGGCTAGTTTGAAAGAAAAATGTTGTGGTTTGTATTGATTTCTAAATGATGAATCATGTGGAAAATTTTTTATACAAAGTTTGGAAACTTTGTATAAAATAGGCCTCTGGTATAGTACGTGGTAGGTACAAAGGTTCTGAGGTGTACCTAACGCCGGGGAACCTTAAAATATAAGCAGAAATGCTGCCAAAATTTCTAAAATCAGCTTAAGGACATTTCGGGAAACGAGGGGTAAAAATATTAAACTCGGAAAGGAAACTGAGACCCCTCGGTGAATTATGATTAGAAATGAAAAACCAACCTAAAAGGAATAGTAAACCGACCTTATATCACTAAAATGCCTAAAACAGGAAAAAAAATTCGTGTTAGGGGTATTTTAGGAAACGAGGGGAAATTTTAGGTCGGGATAGGAAATCCGACCCTCTCGAGGACCGAGGGTCGGGGACGGGATAAATAACGTTTAATAAGTAGTGAAAGTGCCATTTGAGGCTTCGAAACGCTCGAAAAATGAAAAAACGAGAATAAGTAAGAACTACGGGCAATGAAGGATAGTGACCTTGGAGTGACATGTACGATCACTTGTTCAAAACTATAAATGGAAAGATGGTAATGAAACCATTAAGGCATACCGCCTCTCCAACATAGTGGTGGAGGTTTGTTTAAATCCTACGAGGTTAACAGGGCTGTGGAGGACGATGTTCTAAGGTCGCTCCTTAGACCCTCCCAGTTAGCATGCTAATAATCATCGGTACTATCATAAATAGAACTCTATACTAGAAATCTAATAGAAAATATGCAATCCCAAAATGGAAAAAAAATCATAATTGAGCATAACCGAAATTTACGTTAGAATAATGTAAACTCAGTTAGGATATGTGAATAGTACACAGTTAGGGTAACTGGTACTATTCATCGGTCAAAGGTCAACTATACTATTCATGGGGAATAGTATTATCATGGTGAATAGTACTATTCATAGAAGATTGAGTTTTTCTTGTTTTTGAATCAATATGATTATTACTATTGATGTTTGAACTTACTGAGCCCGTTAGCTCATCGGTTTGTTCATGTTGCAGGTAAGAAACCTGTCCAGTAGATTCCTGGATGGCTGTAGGATGTGAACGTGTCGAGGGATAAGGAACTCACTATGGACATGATCCTGCCATAAGTTTTCCGCTGAGCTTTTTGAGTAAAGAAAATATGTTTGGAGACAAAGCATACAATACATATAGATATTATATATGATAGCAAATATGTTGTACTTATTTCAGACATGAAAAGCCAGTATTATATTTTACATCGCTTTCTTACTTGATAATCATAAGAAAAAGTATGTATAAAACAAAAAAAAAAAAAAATTTAGGGTGAAATTTTAGGCCCTAGTGTTTAAGAAGATTTAGTAAAAGAGTTTAAAACTGACGACTCGGATTCAGCACACGAACGGTCTTGGTCGACTATAGAGTCGATTCATGACGGTGGCGAGTGGTTGGAATCTGGGGACATCACATCGGCTCTAATTTTGAACCGTCTCACCCAATTATGTCCGGTAAGATTTTCCATCCTCGAACTCGCACACTTTAACACTGCCAGAACATTTTTATACTATTCACAACAGTATTAAAACATAACTTTTTTTACATTTTATTTATTAAAATTGTTATATACATACAATTTTTACCCTACTTCGAGAATCCAAAATTTCCGGTTATCACATTCACCCCTCCTTATAAAACTTTTATCCCCAAAAATTTAAAACAAGTGGAAGTACAAATTTTTCAATTCATTCTCACACTCCCATGTAGCCTCTTCAATGTTGTGATTTCTCCACAGCACTTTGACTAATTGGATTATTTTATTCCTCAAAACTTTATTCTCGTGTGCCAGTATTTGAACAGGTCTCTCCTCGTAGGTCAGGTCTTCCTGAATCTGGATCAGTTCATGTTTCAGCATATGAGATGGATCCGATATGTACTTCCGTAGCATCGACACGTGAAACACATTATGTACCACCGACATTTCTGGAGGTAATGCCAATCTATAGGTAACTTTACCAATACGTTCGATGATTTCGTATGGCCCGATATATCTTGGACTCAGTTTCCCCTTTTTCCCGAACCGCATTATTCCTTTCATCGGTGAAACTCTTAGGAATACAAAATCCCCTTCATTGAACACCAGAGATCTTCTTCTCTTGTCTGCATAGCTCTTCTGTCAGCTCTAGGCTATCTTTATCCCCTGCTGTATTTTTGTAACTGCATCCACTATTTCTTGGATGAAATCCGTCTTATGTAGTCGTTTCTCTTAAAGGTCGTACTAGTGAACCGGTGATTTACACTTCCTTCCATACAAAGCTTCATAAGGTGCCATACCTATCGAAGCTTGGTAGCTATTGTTATAAGAAAATTCTACCAATGGAAGTTTCTCATTTCAGCTCCCTAGCAAATCTATTGTACATGCACGTAGCATGTCTTTGAGAGTCTGAATGGTTCACTCAGATTGCCCGTCGGTCTGTGGATTAAATGCTGTGCTCAGTCGTACTTCTGTTCCCATAGCTTCTTGCACACATGTCTAGAAGTTCGAAGTGAATCGTGGATCACGATCTGACACAATGGATTTAGGAACTCTATGTAGCCTGATTATGTGGTTAACATACAAGCTTGCTAACCTTTCCAATGAGAAGGTCATCTTTACTACAATGAACCTTGTCGTCTTTGTCAGCCTATCTACAATAACCCAAATGGCATCATAGCCTCCTTGGGTCTTTGGTAGTCCCATCGCAAAGTCCATCGTGATATGCTCCCACTTCCACTCAAGAATCTCTAACGGCTCTAGCTTCCCACCTGGATGATGATATTCAGCCTTAACTTTTTGGCACGTCATACACCTACTTACAAACTCCGCTATATCCTTCTTCATCCCTTTCCACCATAATTGCAACTTCAGGTCCTGGTACATCTTGCTGACTTCGTGATGTATTGAGTAAGGTGTTTTATGAGCTTCGGCCATAATTCGCCTTCTTAATCCTTCATCATCTGGAACTTGAATTCTCCCCTGATGTAGGATTAATCCATCTTCAAACGCTTCCTCCTGTGGGCTTGCTAGCGTCGGATCTCGCTTCTGAGCTTCTCTGATGTCTTTATATAGTGTCGACTCTAGTTGCAGTGCAGCTAGATTTCTGATTATTAACTCTATCTCTAGCATGTTGATTTCTTGTTGTAATGGCTTTGGAAGCTTCCCAATCGACAAATGCTACAGAATAGTAGATTTCCTACTTAACGCATCTGCAATGCGATTGGCCTTTCTTGGGTGATAGAGGATTTCACAATCATAATCCTTTACTAGCTCCAAGCATCTCCTTTGCCGCATATTTAACTCTTTCTATGTGAAGAAGTATTTCAGACTCTGGTGGTCTGTATAAATCTGACACTGAGCTCCATATAAATAGTGTTGCCAAATCTTTAACGCGAACACTGCTGCGGCAAGCTCCAAATCATATGTGTGATAATTCTTCTCATGGTCCTTTAATTGACGCGAGGCATAGGCAATCACCTTATTGCCTTACATCAGGACGGCTCCTAATCCCATTTTTGAAGCGTCGCTGTATATCATGAACATCTCCCCTTCCGTTGGAAGTGTAAGTATTGGCACGCTCGTTAGTTGTTTCTTCAACTCTTGGAAGCTTTTCTCGCACTGTTCAGTCCATTCGTACTTCTTTTCCTTGCGTGTAAGTGCTGTGATAGGAGCGGCAAGTCGCGTAAATCCTTCAACAAATCTTCTATAATAGCCGACTAGACCTAAGAAACTTCATATTTCCATCACAGCGATTCATTGATCGCCTCCACTTTCACAGGGTCCACAGCGATTCCTTCCTTGGAAACCACATGTCTGAGAAAATGTACTCTATTTAGCCAAAATTCACATTTAGAGAACTTGGCATAGAGTTGATGCTCCCTTATCGTTTACAGAACAATCCTCAAATGCTCCTCATGCTCCTCGCAAGTCTTTGAATATATAAGAATGTCATCGATAAACACAATAACAAACTTGTCCAGATATTTCTTAAAGACTCGATTCATCAGGTCCATAAAGGCTGCTGGCATATTTGTTAACCCAAACGGCATTATCAAAAATTTGTAATGACCGTAACGGGTCTGAAATGCGATCTTGTGGATGTCACTCTCCTTGATCTTCAATTGATGATATCTTGATCACAGATCAATCTTAGAGAATACTGTTGCACTTGTGAATTGATCGAGCAGGTCATCAATCCTAGGTAGCGGATACCTATTCTTGATAGTAACCTTGTTCAGTTCCCGATAATCGATGCACATCCGAAATGAGCCATCTCTCTTCTTAACAAACAGCATTAGAGCACCCCATGGGGAATAACTTGGGCATATGAATCCTTTGTCAAGAAGTTCCTCCAGCTACTCTTGCAATTCTTTGAACTCTGCCGGTGCCATTCGGTATGGTGCCTTTGAGATTGTGTAGTTCCTGGCATCAGCTCGATTTCGAAGGAAATTTCTCGTTCAGGCGGCTGTCCTGGTAATTCCTCTGGAAAGACATCAATGAACTCCTTTATAATAAGAACGTCTTCGAGTTGGAGCTTTGGTTCCTTCTTCACGTCCAATATGCATGCTAGGTAACCAGCACAACCGCTAGACATCAGCCTCTTTGCTTCCATTGAGTTGATCATTATCTTTTTTGATCAGCATGACATATTGACATACTTAAATCCTTCTTCTTGGTTAGGTTGAAACCTTATCATCCGCTTTCGGCAATTGATCGTAGCTCGATACTTCCCTAGGAAATCCATTCCTAGTATTATATCATAGTCGGCAAGCTCCATCATGATCAATTCTACAAATAACTCCCTATTTGCCATAATTATTGGCACATGCGATAACCAGTAATTGGACATCAGGACTTGCCCTGAGGGTAATGTAGTTCTAAATGTCATACCCATGTTGTCCTTAGGATATCCTATCCTATTAGCAAATTGGTATGAAATGAAGGAATGTGTAGCTCCCGAGTCAAATAAAACAGACGCCAAATTATTAGCGACAGAAAGCTGACCTGTCACTACATTTGACATTCCCACTTCTACTTCTTCCATTATGTAGAACATAACTCTCACGTCTACTTGAGGTAAGCGTTCTTGTCTTTCCTGCCTCTCTGAATGGGATGACCCTTCAGCTTTGACCTGTAATGCATGTGCCTAGGGATGTTGTTGTGACTGAGATGACCCTCGCACATTCTGCCTATTTTCTGGACAGTTTTTGGCAAAGTGACTGTCCTTCCCACATTGAAAACAGGCATTTGGGGCCAGTCTACATTCACCCGAATGTCTTTTCCCACAGTTCACGCAATCTCGAACCATAGGGCTAGCATTATTATTTGTTCTCCTTTGCTGGTTCTTGTTCCCAGAATTGTTTCTTTTTCTCTTCCCCTGGGACCGCTGACCAGAAGTGCTTGGCTGTCCAACCTTGACAATCGAATTCTGCTTGCTGCTTTGTCTAGTTTGAGGTCCAACTTGTATAGCTTTGGTCAAGATCTTTTCCTTCTTCTTCACATCCCAGACCTTCTCTCTCTCTTCCTTTTGTCGAATCAGATAATACTCTGCCCTTAGCACACGACTAACACAATCAGATACAGTGTCAGGCGGCGTCAACCCACTGTCCACCAATGCTGAGATCTCGGGGCAAAACATCCCTAACATCTTCTGGACTTTCTCCCTCTTAGTGTTAACAGTGTATGGGCATAGTCTAGACAACTGATCAAACTTGTTGTAGACTTCTACCACTGTCATGTCCCCTTGCTTTAGCTCTACGAACTCTCTTTGTTGTGGTCGCAACAGTGCCGAATTATAATACTTTTGATTGAATTCCTCCAGAAAATCCAACCAAGACATGGTGTACATGTTTCTTCTCAACTTAATCGACTCCCACCAGAACCTTGCATCCCTTTTTAGAACAAAGGATGCACACAGAATCTTCTCCTGGTCATTTAGCTCCATAAACTCCAATATCGTGTGGAGTGAAGACAACCACTCCTCAGCATCTAGAGGGTTTGTGGAGCCCTCAAACTCTGGTGGCCTCATATGTCGGAATCTTTCATATAATGGCTCAATATTGGCCCTGGGTTGTGGCTAGGGTTGTACTACTTCTTCTTGTACCACTAGCGGCACTTCTGGTTTTGGTGCGGCTATTTGTGGTGCTTGGTCTTCTTCCTGTTCCTGTCTTTACTCCATTTGGTCGAGTCTTTGTCTTAACTCAGCATTTTCTCTCATTTGAGCTTCTATTAAGGCTTCTAGCTCGTCCACTCTTTTTGACAACATTAGATGTCCTCGCATATTCTGTAAATTTCTTGGATTCACCATTTTATCCTATTTCCTAAAATCGCATAAGAATCGATCATTAGGTTTTTCACAATCATATTTTCACAATATAAGTACAAATAGTTTTGATTATCACATAATTTCAACATTTCGCACATTGAATATATCAAAATATGTTTATCATTTTCTTTCATTTCAAAAGTACATTAGTTCGAAGGCTTTCCTCAAAATAGCCTTTCAACACTGTCATATATACACATATACAGTTATATATACATATCTATACCACGCATGTATTTCTACACTAATCTCCTAGTTGAGGTTGCTTTGGAATCGCCAAAAACTCGATTGGATCCATTTCCTCATTGTCTGTTCTGTTTCTGACCTCAGACGGCATTGAGCCTTCAGCTGGATCTGCTCCCTCTGGTTGTCTCGACAGACCTGCCTCATGATCGTTTGCCATCGGCCCAGATCCGTATAGGCGGTCTAACATTACTTCTTGTAGCAACTGTTCACGCCTTTTGTGCACCATGCACTCCATCATCATCTCCTCCTCTACCTTGGCTATATCGATAATAAACTCGCGTAAGGTAGCAGGGTATAAAGGGGTTACTCTCTGTCGTAGGTCTAGGGTTAGTCCCTTCCAAAATATGTCACAAAAGTTATCATTTGTGATATTGGTTAGAGGACACACCCTTACGATGCTATCTTGGAATCTGACTGCATATGAAAATACAGTATTGCTCAACATCATCTGCTGCCTCTCTGCCTTAAGAACAAAGTCTCTGACATCTACGTAACTGGACATAGCCGGTGGTAGTGATACTGTCCTGCTCTCAGGAGGGCCTACCACTGGTGCAGAACTCTTTTATGGGAACTGCTCTAGCATGACTTGGTGAAACTCGGCCCAATCCATTGCTAGCAGCATCTCCTAATCACAATACTCCCAATATAATTGTGCATCCTCACGGAATGTGCCAATGGCCATCAGAACCCAACAATTTTGATCTATATCGCATTGGCGCATGATGACCTCAATGTCATGCAGCCAATCTCTCGTAGAGATCCCCTACTGACCTCCCTCGAACACCGGTGGATGACTACCTCTAAACACATGTACAGCTCGTACTGACACTCTGGCTCCTATACGAGCCCGATCTGTGACGTCCCCAGATTCCAACCACTCGCCACCGTCATGAATCGACTCTATGGCCGACCAAAACCGTTCGGGTGTTGAATTCGAGTCGTCAGTTTTAAACTCTTTTACTAAAACTTCTCTAACACAAGGGCCTAAAATTTCGCCCCAAATTTTTTTTTTCTCTAATACATATTTTTTCTTATGAATATTAAGTAAGAAAGCGATGTAAAATATAATACTAGTTTTTCCTTGTCTGAAATAAATACAACATATTTGATACAAATATAATATTTATATGTATTGTAGGCTTTGTCTGCAAACATATTTTCTTTACTCAAAAAGCTCAGCGGAAAACTTATGGTAGGACCATGTCCACAGTGAGTTCCCTATCCCTTTAACACGCTCGCATCCTGCCGCCATCCATGTATCTATAGGACAGGTTTCTTACCTACAACATGAACAAACTGATGAGCTAACAGGCTCAGTAAATTCAAACATCTATAATAAGAATCATACTGATTCAAAGACAAAAAAAAACTCAATCTCCTATGAATACTACTATTCATCACGAATAGTCTATTCACTATGAATAGTACAGTTGACCTTTGATCGGTGAATAGTACTAGTTACCCTAACTGGTTGCTATTCACTTTACTCTATTAGGATACTATTCATATACCCTAACCGAATTTACCTTACTCTAGTGTAAGCTTTGGTTATGCTCAATTATGATTTCCATCATTTTATTGATTGTTTATTCTCTATTTGATTTCTAATGTAGAGCTCTGTTTATGGCAGTACTGATGATTATTAGCGCGCTGACTGGGAGGGTCTAATGAGCGACCTTAGAACATCGTCCTCCACAGCCCTGATAACCCTGTAGGATTTAAACAAACCTCTACCACTATGTTGGAGGGGCGGTATACCTTAATGGTTTCATTTACCATCTTTAAATTTATAGTTTTGACCAAGTGATTGCATAAATCACCTCAAGGTCGCAATCCTCTATTGCCCGTAGGTCTTACTTATTTTCCTTATTTGGGACATGTTATACTAACTAATTCCCAAATGTTCATAGGATTTTATATCTAGTGTGCAGCTAGTATAGAATGGATTAACACAGTATTTCATGTTGCAGACATTAAAATGCTTGAACTTACCAATACTACGCTAGTGTCCACTCCCAGAACTCCTCCACAGTTCTATCCTTATTTTGGGTTCCTACAGACATAATAGTGTCTATTAATACCCCTTTTTATTTATCATCTAAAATATATATTTATTTTACTTAACAATTCTACACATTTAAATTTTATTTGTGGTACACGATCTGCAACACGCCCGTGTTCCAGGCCGTGTACCTCTCGGGTCTATTTTACATGACCATGTTATTTTCTTCCTCAGCCGTGTAACTGTACACGGCTCGATACACACCCGTGTTCAAGCCCGTGTACCTCTCGGGTTATAAAATTTTTCCTATACACCGCCGTGTATCCCTCTACACGCCCGTGTTTCTTAAAATTTTTTAGAATTTTAACTCTAAAATCTTCAATTTGAGTTTTAGAATTTTATCTAAGTTATTCTAGGTCTTTTAAGTTTCTTTCCGTGCCTTTTCGGAAATTTTTGGTCAAAATGACCATTTTGCCCCTAACGGGTTTCGGAACCATAATTGGCTTCATTCTATTGTTTTTTTTTTTCCAATTTTTCTAAGTCTAATAATTTTAAAATAATATTTCCTAAGCTTTCGTATCATTTTACAGCTTAAATTACTGCAAAATCTCCATTTCATTTTTCCCGACCCTCAGTTACTATTCATCCATCACCTAGGGTCGTTTTTTCATTTTTCGAGCGTTTCGGAGCCTCAAATGGCCCTTTCACTACTTACTAAACGTTAGTCATCCCGTCCCCGACCCTCAGACCTCGAGAGGTTCGGGTTTCCTATCCCGACCTAAAATTTTCCCTCGTTTCCTAAAATACCCCTAACATCGAATTTTTTCCTGTTTTAGGCATTTTAGTGATTTAGAGTCGGTTTACTATTCCTTTTGGGTTGGTTTTCCATTTCTGATCATTATTCACCGAGGGATCTCGGTTTCCTTTCCGAGTTCAATATTTTTACCCTTCATTTCCCGAAATGCCCTTTAGCCGATGTTAGAAATTTCGACAGCATTTCCGCTTATATTTTAAGGTTTCCCGGCGTTAGGTACGCCTCAGAACCTTTGTACCTGCCACGTACTATACCAGAGGCCTATTTTATACAAAGTTTCCAAACTTTGTATAAAAACTTTCCATATGATTCAACATTTACAAGTCACATCACATATATATTTTTTTTTCCAAACTAACACTAGTTTACTAGGTTTTTACATCTAATAAATTTTCATCACCACACATTATTATCTTATGCTTCCCAATGTATAAAACAACATTCAAAACTTAACAAAACATGCATTCTATCCCTAGATATAGCCACGGATTTTATGCCAAAATAGAAAGAAAATTTTACTTTCTTTCCTAGGGTTTTTATCAACCTTTATCAACATTAAAAATCTTCCTATTTCATCACATTCATGCCCACGGTTTTAGCAAAAATTCTACCTCAAATTTTTCTTGTTTCTTAAGTTCATTTCATGCTTATCTTATCATATGATTGAATGAACATTAACACTAAATTAAAACAATAAAATTCATGAAGTTTTCATACCCTAGGAGCCACAGATTTTTCAAGGAAATCATGCAAAATTTTGCTTATTTTTCTATCCAAATTCGTGCTTTGAATATCACAACATCAAACAAATCCTAGAATCAACAATTCAACAAATTTTTCCCATTGTTTTTTAATTCCAAACCCACGGTTTTTATGGAAAAAAATCAAGAAAAATGCTTCAAATTGGAGGTTTACCTTGCTTGGTTGTTGTCTTGATGTTGGAGATGAAATTCAAACTAGATTTGGTGTGAAATTCAAGACAAAATTTTTGGTTCAAGGGGGTTTTCTTCCACGGTTTTTGGCTGGAAATTTTGGCAAGAGTTTAGTTATGTTTTTCCATTTTTTTCTTGAATTTTTGATGCCTATTTATAGGCAAAAATCAAGGGCCTTTTTGCAATTGTTTTCCAACAATTTCATAATTGTTCAAGGACCAAAAAGTAAAGGTTTTGGGGTCAAAATAAAATTTTTCTTTCTCCCTTTCCACATGGCTGAATGGCCTATCAACAAAATGCCCTAAATTTTTTTAATTTTTTTCTAAGTGAATTTTGGCATGATCTTGGCCTTTGATCAAAAAGCAAACCAATCCTAGCCATACACCTTTCAAAAGTTTTCTAATTTGATGAAAAATTAATTTGCTTTATGACATCATCATAGTGATGTCATCAACTATTCATATTAATCTCTAATTAATTCGTAGTCAATTTTTGACTGTTATCCGATTCGAACGGAACTTTACCGAAATCGCGTAGGCGAGTTCTCAGCTCCTCTCGTGCGGTCGGTTAGTCTTATTTTGCTTACGTTTGATCAGAATTCTCTACCGTAAATTTTTATTGTTTTAGTATATTTCAATGCACTCTCTAGGGTTTTCGGTTCTGATTTCGAACCGTCTTACCCAATTATGTCCGGTAGGATTTTCCATCCCCGAACTTACACACTTTAACACTGCCATAATATTTTACACTATTTACAACAGTATTGAAACACAACTTTTTCACATTTTATTCATTAATATTGTTATTTACATATAATTTTTAACATAATTTGAGAATCTAAAATTCCCGGTTATCACATTCACCCCTCCTTATAAAATTTTCATCCTCGAAAATTTAGAACAAGTAGGGGTACAAGTTCTTCATTTCATCCTCAGGTTCCCACATAGCCTCTTCAATGTTGCGATTTTTCCACAGCATTTTGACTAATGGGATCGTTTTATTCCTCAAGACTTTATTTTCGCGTGCCAGTATTTGAACAGGTCTCTCCTCATAAGTCAGATATTCCTGAATCTGGATCGGCTCATGTTTCAGCACGTGGAATGGATCCGATATGTACTTTCGTAACATCGACACATGAAACACATTATGTACTGCCGACATTTCTGGAGGTAATGCCAATCTATAGGTGACCTTGCCAATGCGTTCAATGATCTCATATGGTCCAATATATCTTGGACTTAACTTTCCCTTCTTTCCGAATCGCATTATCCCTTTCATCGGGGAGACTCTTAAGAATACGAAATCCCCTTCATTGAATTCCAGAAATCTTCATCTTTTGTCCGTGTAGCTTTTCTGTCAGCTTTGGGTTGTTTTCATCCACTGCTGTATTTTTGTAACTGCATCCACCGTTTCTTGGACGAAATCAGTCTTATGCAGTCGTCTCTCTTATAGGTCATACCAGTGAACTGGTGATCTACACTTCCTTCCATACAAGGCTTCATAAGGTGCCATACCTATCGAAGCTTGGTAGCTATTGTTAAACGAAAATTCTACCAATGGAAGTTTCTCGTTCCAGCTCCCTGGGAAATCTATTGTACATGCACGTAGCATATCTTCAAGGGTCTGAATGGTTCGCTCAGATTGCCTGTCCGTCTGCGGATGAAATGCTGTGCTCAGTCGTACTTCTGTTCCCATGGCCTCTTGTACGCATGTCCAGAAGTTCGAAGTAAATCCTGGATCACGATCTGACATAATGGATTTAGGAACTCCATGTAGTCTGACTATGTGGTTAACATACAAGTCTACCAACCTTTCCAACGAGAAGGTCATCTTTACTGCGATAAACCTTGCTGTTTTTGTCAGTCTATCTACAATAACCCAGATGGCATCATAGCCTTCTCGGGTCTTTGGTAGTCCCATCACAAAGTCCATCGTGATATGCTCCCACTTCCACTCCGAAATTTCTAACGGCTCAAGTTTCCCACCTGGATAACGATGTTCAGCCTTAACCTTCTGACACGTCATACACTTGCTTACAAATTCCGCTATATCCTTCTTCATTCCTCTCCACCAGAATTACAGCTTTAGATCCTGGTACATCTTGCTGACTCCAGGATGTATTGAGTAGGGTGTTTTATGGGCTTCAGCCATAATCTGCTTCCTTAATCCTTCATCATCTGGAACTTGAATTCTCCCTTGATGTAGGATTAATCCATCTTCGGATGCTTCTCCTTACGGGCTTACTAGTGTCGGATCTTTCTTTTGAGCTTCTCTAATGTCCTTATACAATGTTGATTCCAGTTGTATTGCAGCTAGCTTTCCAGTTATCAGCTCCATCTTCAACATGTTGATTTCTTGCTGTAATGGCCTTGGTAGCTTTTTGATCGGTAGTTGCTGTGGAACAGTAGATTTCCTCCTTAACACATCTGCAACTCGATTGGCCTTTCTTGGGTGATAGTGGATTTCGCAATCATAGTCCTTTACCAGCTCCAGCCATTGCCTTTGCCGCATATTTAGCTCCTTTTGTGTGAAGAAATATTTCAGACTCTGATGGTCTGTATAAATCTGACACTGAGCTCCATATTAATAGTGACGCCAAATCTTTAATGCGAACACTACTGCGGCAAGTTCCAGATCGTGGGTGGGATAATTTCTCTCATGGTCCTTTAATTGACGCGAGGCATAGGCAATCACCTTATCGCCTTGCATCAGGACAGCCCCTAATCCCATTTTTGAAGCGTCGCTGTATATCACGAACATTTCTCCTTCCGTCGAACGGGTAAGTATTGGCGCACTCGTGAGTCGTTTCTTCAGTTCTTGGAAACTTTTCTCACACTGCTTAGTCCATTCAGATTTCCTTTCGTTGTGCTTAAGAGCTATAATAGGAGTGGCAAGTCGGGCAAATCCTTCAACGAATCTTCTATAATAGCCGGCCAAACCTAAGAAACTTCGTATTTCTATCACGCTCTTAGGTACAGGCCACTCGTTGATTGCCTCCACTTTAGCAAGATCCACAGCGATTCCTTCTTTGGAAACCACATGTCCAAGGAAATGTACTCTATTCAACCAAAATTCACATTTAGAGAACTTGGCATAGAGTTGATGTTCTCTTATTGTTTGCAGAATAATCTTCAAATGCTCTTCGTGCTCCTCTCGAGTATTTGAATATATAAGAATGTCATCGATGAACACAATAACAGACTTATCTAAATATTCCTTAAAGACTCGATTCATCAGATCCATAAAAGCTGCTGGCGCATTTGTTAACCCAAACGGCATTACCAAAAATTTGTAATGATCGTAACGGGTTTGAAATGCGGTCTTGTGGATGTCAGTCTCCTTGATCCTCAATTAATGATATCCTGATCGAAGATCAATCTTGGAGAAGACAGCTGCACCTGTGAGTTGATCGAACAGGTCATCAATCCTGGGTAGCGGGTACCTATTCTTGATGGTAACCTTGTTCAGTTCCCGATAATCAATACACATCCGAAATGAGCCATCTTTCTTCTTAACAAACAGCACTGGAGCACCCCATGGGGAATAGCTTGGGCGTATGAATCCTTTGTCAAGAAGTTCCTTCAGTTGCTCCTGTAATTCTTTTAACTCTGCCGATGCCATCCGATATGGTGCCTTTGAGATTGGTGTAGTTCCTGGCATCAACTTGATCTCGAAAGAAATTTCTCGTTCGGTTGGCAGTCCTGGTAATTCTTCTGGAAAAACATCAATGAATTCCTGTACAATAGGGACATCTTGAGGTTGGAGCTTCGGTTCCTTTGTCACGTCTAGAATACGTGCTAGGTATGCAGCACAGCCGCTAGACATCATCCTTTTATCTTCCATCGAGTTAATCATTATCTTCTGTGATCTTCGTGACGTGTCGAGATACTCGAATCCTTCTTCTTCATCAGGTTGAAACCTTATCATCCTTTTCCGGTAATCGATCGTAGCTCAATACTTCCCTAGGAAATCCATTCCTAGTATCACATCATAGTCGACAAGTTCCATCACGATCAATTCTGCAAATAACTCCCTATTTGCCACAATTATTGGCACATGTGATAACCAGTAATTGGACATCAGGACTTCCCCCGAGGGTAATGCAGTTTTAAATGTCATACTCATGTGGTCTCGAGGGTATCCTATCCTATTAGCAAATTAGTGTGAAATGAAAGAGTGCATGGCTCCACAGTCAAATAAAACAGACGCTAAATTATTAGCTACAGAAAGCTGACCTGTCACTACATTTGACGTTCCCGCTTCTGCTTCCTCCTTCATGTAGACCATAATTCTTGCATCTGTTCGAGGCAAGTGTTCTGGTCTTTCCGACCTCTCAAAATGGGATGACCCTTCAGCTTTGACCTGTAGTGCATGTGCCTGAGGACGTTGTTATGTCTGTGATGAACTTTGCACATTCTGCGTATTTTTTGGGTAGTTTTTGGTGAAGTGACCGTCCTTCCCACACTGAAAACAGGCATTTGGGGCCAGTCTGCATCGTCCTGAATGTCATTTCCCACAGCTTACACAGTTTCAAACCATAGGACTAGCATTATTGTTTATTCTCCTTTGCTGGTTCCGGTTCCTGGGATTATTTGCTTTTCTCTTTCCCTGAGACTGCTGGCCTGAAGTGCCGGGCTGTCCAGCCTTGACAATTAAACTTTGTTTGCTGCTTTGTCCAGTTTGAAGTCCAGCTTGTATGGCTTTGGTCAAGATCTTTTCCTTTTTCTTCGCATCCTAGACCTTCTCTCTTTCTTCCTTTTATCTAATCAGATAATACTCTGCCCTTAACGCACGGCTAACACAATCAGAAACGGTGTCAGGTGGCGTCAATCCACTGTCCACCAATGCTGAAATCTCGGGATGAAACATCCCTAGCATCTTCTGGATTTTCTCCCTCTCAGTGGTGACAGTGTATGGGCAAAGTCTGCATAACTGATCAAACTTATTGTAGACTTCTATCACGATCATATCTCCTTGCTTTAGTTCTGTGAACTCTCTTTGTTGTGGTTGCAATAGTGCCGGATTGTAGTACTTCTAATTGAATTCTTCCAGAAAATCCAACCAAGACATGGTATACATGTTTCTTCTTAGCTTAACCGACTCCCACCAGAACCTTGCATCCCTTTTTAGAACAAAGGACGCACACAAAATCCTTTCTTGGTCATTCAACTCCATAAATTCCAATATCGTATGGAGTGAAGACAACCATTCCTCAGCATCCAGAGGGTTTGTGGAGCCCTCAAACTCTGGTGGCCTCATGCGTAGGAATCTTTCATACAATGGCTCGATATTGTTCCTGGGTTGTGGTTGAGGTTGTACCACTTCTTCTTGTGCCGCTGGAGGTACTTCCGGTTTTGGTACAGCCGTTTGAGGGGCTTGGTCTTCTTCTGATTCCTGTCTTCGCTCCATTTGCTCTAGTCTTTGTCTTAACTCAGCATTTTCCCTCATTAGAGCTTCTATCAAGGCTTCTAGTTCTTCACTCTTTCTGATAGTACTGGACATCCTTGCATATTCCGTAGATTTCTTGGGTTCACCATCTTATCCTACTTCCTAAAATTACATAAGAGTCAATCGTTAGGTTTTTTCATAATCATATTTTTATAATATAAATTCAAATAATTTTAATTATCACATAATTTTAACATTTCACACATTGCATATGTCAAAATATGGTTATCATTTCTTTTCATTTCAAAAGTACCTTAGTTTGAAGGCTTTCCCCAAAATAGCCTTTCAACATTGTCATATATACACATATATAGTTATATATATACATACTTATACAACACATGCATTTCTACAACTAATCTTCTGGCTGAGGTTCCTCTGGGATTGCCAAAAACTCGATTGGATCCATTTCTTCATTATCTGTTCCGTTTCTGGTCTCAATCGGTGTTGAACCTTCAGCTAGGTCTACTCCCTCTAGTTGTCTTGACAGACCTGCCTTATGATCATTTGCCATCGGCCCGGATCTGTATAGGCGATTTAACATGGCTTCTTGTAGTAACTGCTCTCGCCTCTTGTGCACCATGCGCACCATCATCATTTCCTCCTCTACCTTAGCTACATCAATAATAAACTCACGTAAAGTAGCAGGGTATAGAGGGGTTACTCTCTGTCGTAAGTCTAGGGTGAGTCCCTTCCAAAATATATCACAAAAGTTATCATTTGTGATATTGGTTAGAGGACACGCCCTCACGATGCTATCTTGGAATCGGACTGCATATGAGAATACGGTGTCACTCAACATCACCTGCTGCCTCTCTGCCTTCAGAACAAAATCTCTGATATCCGCGTAACTAGGCATGGCTGGTGGTGGGGGCACTGTCCTACTCTCCGGAGGGCCTGCAACTGGTGCCGAGCTCTTTTGTGGGAACTGCTCTAGCATGACTTTGTGAAACTCAACCCAATCCATCGCTAGCAGCATCTCCTGATCGTAATATTCCCAATACAGTCGTGCATCCTCACGGAAGGTGCCAATGGCCATCAGAACCCAGCAATCCTGATCGATATCACACTGGCGCATGATGACCTCAATATCGTGTAGCCAGTCTCTGGTAGAGATCCCCTGTTGACCTCCCTCGAATGATGGTGGATGACTGCCTCTGAATGCGTGTACAGCTCGTACAGATACTCAGGCCCCTATACGGCCCCAATATCCCACCACTGGAATATCTACTGCCACAGGAGGGTTTACTATTGGTCACGGGGGTGGTGCCTGTACTGGTGCTGGTGCTACTATCCTCGGCGCTAGTGGTTCAGGTACAGGTGGTCGCTGCATCTCTCGTCTCATCATAGACGGTCTGATCACGGGCCTAGTCCATACCCGGATCGGTCCTCTAGGTCAGTATGGATGAGGTCTCGCATATGGTGGTCTAGTCATCTTAACTCCTACAAAATATATAACTTCGAATAAATGAAAGTTAACTAATCTTAAAGAAGCTAACTTACTTGGATTGACGAGCAGATCGCACTTCGTGTCAATAGAGATATTGGCAACCTCGCTCTGACACCAACCTGTGACGTCCCCAGATTCTAACCACTCGCCACCGTCATGAATCAACTCTATGGCCGACCAAGACCGTTTGGGTGTTGAATCCGAGTCGTCAGTTTTAAACTCTTTTACTAAAACTTCTTTAAAACAAGGGCCTAAAATTTCGCCCCAAAATTTTTTTTTTCTCTAATACATATTTTTTCTTATGAATATTAAGTAAGAACGCGATGTAAAATATAATACTAGTTTTTCCTTGTCTGAATAAATACAACATATTTAATACAAATATAATATTTATATGTATTGTAGGCTTTGTCTGCAAACATATTTTCTTTACTCAAAAAGCTCAGCGGAAAACTTATGGTAGGACCATGTCCACGGTGAGTTCCCTATCCCTTTAACACGCTCGCATCCTGCCGCCATCCACGTATCTATAGGACAGGTTTCTTACCTGTAACATGAACAAACTGATGAGCTAACAGGCTTAGTAAGTTCAAACGTCCATAATAAGAATCATACTGATTCAAAGACAAGAAAAACTCAATCTTCTATGAATAGTACTATTCACCATGAATAGTACTATTGACCTTTGACCGGTGAATAGTACCAGTTACCCCAACTGGTTACTATTCACTTTACTGTATCAGGATACTATTCATATACCCTAATCGAATTTACCTTACTCTAGTGTAAGCTTCGGTTATGTTCAATTATGATTTCCATCATTTTATTGATTGTTTATTCTCTATTTGATTTCTAATGTAGAGCTCTGTTTATGGCAGTACCGATGATTATTAGCACGCTGACTAGGAGGGTCTAAGGAGCGACCTTAGAACATCGTCCTCCACAGCCCTGATAACCCCGTAGGATTTAAACAAACCTCCACCACTACGTTGGAGGGGCAGTACGCCTTAATGGTTTCATTTACCATCTTTTAAATTTATAGTTTTGACCAAGTGATTGCATAAATTACCTCAAGGTCGCAATCCTCTATTGCCCGTAGGTCTTACTTATTTTCCTTATTTGGGACATGTTATACTAACTAATTACCAAATGTTCTGTGACGCCTTAAATTTTATTTAAGGGTCAATATATAATTTAAATAAAATTAGTGTGCCAAAAATTAATTAAAAATCCTTTTGGAAACCCTAGGTTGGTTTCCTAGTCAAATTCCGCTCAAAAAGTCAACAATTTGAACTTCAAAAAGAAACCCTAAAATATTCGGCCATCACTTGGGATTTTAATTAAAATTTAAATTCCACAAATCCAAGGAGGATTCAAATTCAAATTTCATTCCTTAGATATAAAGAAGAAATTTGGCCATAAAGTGTAGGAAATAAAGGAGATTTTATTGAATTAAAAGCTAAGTCAAAACTCAATCAAAATTCAAATTATTTTTCCTTAAAAACTAAGGGATAATTTTGGCTACTTAAGGGGAAATAAGAGAGAAAACCCTAGCCTCAAAACAGCACAAAAAATTTCCCTTTTGCCCCTTACAATTTTCGGCCAAACAAGGAAGAGAAAGGGAAAGAAAAACCTAGTATAAAAACCCCCTTTTAACTCTCATTCACCCTTCCTTTCACCCTCAAATATTCGGCCAGCTTTCCCCTCTCTCCTCTCTGAATTTTCTCTCCCAAAACACACCCAAAATAGCAAACAAAACTTACCAAAAGGTAGCTCAAAAATTCAACAATCTTTGAGACAAAAACAAGGTGAGAAATCAAAATTTTTTTCCTTCCTTTTCCTTTTGATTTCAAATCCGAAATTTTACATGGTTTTCTCCACCATTTCCCTACTGTTTTGAAGACTCCAACACTCACACAAATTCAGCCAAAAGGGAGACCAAACATCAAAAATAGTGCAGCACAAACAAGGTGTGATTTCTCTCTCAAACCCTAAAATTTTGCCTCATTGATCCCCTTTTCAAAAACCCTATTATCACATGTGTAAGATTTTATGATTTTGTCAATTTGATTCTTGGGTTGTGTTAATTACATATAAATACGGTTTTCTACAAAATTTCGTGATCATTGGATGAAAATTGAATTGGTTTGAGGCTAATCGAAATTCGGACACAGAAAAACAGAAATCTGGAAAATTACCATATGAACAGTAAATTTGTGTCAGCCATAACTTGAGGTTTAAAAACGATTTTTGAGTGATTCTTGAGCCTAAAATTAAAATCAAGATGTCCCCTAAATGGTTGCAAAATTTCAGAACCAAAATCATCCGTTTGCCTAGTTAAAATATTTTTCTAAGATAGGCGGACAGAACTGCCAGGTTTTGAACCGAAACTGAAACCCAGATTTTTATGCCTGAAAACAACCCTCGGTTTTTGGCCTAGTTGAATGACCAAATGATGTCTAAAAATTATAAAAATCATATGGAATTAAAGCTACGGATGTCTAGTTTAACATATTAAAAATTTAGAATTTTTGGGATTAAAAATGAATTGATATTGATTTTACAATCAGCCTAGGTCAGTTTGCCCATGACCAGAAATATCCTAACTTAGAGTTTTTCACAAATTTTAAATCCCAAATGTTTATTAAACGTTTTGAAATCTTTTGTGGCACACTAAAATGATTGGATGATTATGTCTAGACCTAGACTGATCATATGTTGTGATTATAGGATTTATTTGACGTTCTTGCTGGATTTGTGGATCACGTTATCGCAACGCTTGTGCGAAAATTGAGGTAGGATGTTCTAGCCTTTTCTGGGAGTAGTCAAGTGTTTTAAATTTTTCTGTTTTATCGATGGCATGCTGTTTTGAAATTATTATATTATTTTTGATGAAATAAACGCATGCAACGTATTTGGTAATTAAATGTGTATTTTAAAACGTGTTTTGATTTATGGCATAATATAACTTGGTAAATACCATCTTTTGAATAATCCGGTGAACATAATTGAGCTCTAGTTCACGATCATTGTAAAGGATGCATGCGTCCCAAAGTTGACGCCATGGGGGAAGGTCCCTAAACCTGCGCAGGGCCGTTCGGCCTATTTAGACCATAACGAGATGATCTAGGATAATTCAAATACGAGGCACGTATAATATAGTTACGACAAGTCCTCACTCATAATATGATGGTTTGTTTTAATGATTTATTATTTTAATATTGGGGCATGTATATTGCAGCAATGTTAAGTCCTCAGCAAAATAAAACTTGCATTAAAAATGTTTTCACGAAATTGTTGATTATTTGTTTTAAATGATTATTATGTCATGTATTCTTAAATTGTTGATTTTATTTTTGGAAACGAATATTATGCCATATTTTTAAATGTTATCTGTTAACCCACCTTTGTTTCTGTCCTACTGAGCCAGCGCTCACGTCCCTTTTTCTTTGTGATTTCGAAGTGACTACTTCCAGGTGCGGGAGGTAGCAGTTCCGAAAATCGTTGAGCTATCCGTTTCTACCGAGGATGATGCTATCCGTTTTCTCCATCTTTTTCTTTCTGTTTTTAAGGAAAATAAATCAGCAAAAACGTATCAGAGTGGCGCAGCGGAACAATAAAAATTTTTAGATCGTTAAATATCTCATGATGCCATATACAATAAATCAATAACAATTAAAACTCATACCTCAAGGACGCCAATCTGCAGGAGGAGAATGACTGGAGGCTTCAACCAACTAGCCTTCTCTACTATTCTCCAATTCCCGAATGGCTGAGTGTGTGGGCACTCTGAACCTCGATCGGTATGCTGTGACTGCTAGTCTTCTTCCTACCACCCAGATCTCTAAAGAACTTTATTGTCACGATGAGCTGTGCAACAATAAGCCTGCTCACCTGAGAGTCTGTGGTCTGAGAGAACTGGAGTGGCAGGACCTCTATTTATAGACCTGCATGAGGTGATTCTCTGAATTTGAATTGAATTAGGAAAAGATATTTTCCCTTATCCATATCCATAAAATCCAAATTTTTCCAAGGGAAAATCTCAACAAAAAATTCGGTTTTCTTAGGATAAATCCAATCCAAATCTAAACAAGATTTTAACTAGAATTTTATCTCCCTTTTTCAACCAAAAAATCCGAAATTTCCAAGGAGATTTTTCCTCCAATAATTCGGCCACTTTTAGGATAAGGGAGAATCAAAATTCCACTAGGATTTTCAAGCTTGAATCTTATCTCAACCTCATCCAAAAACAACCGAATTTCCTAGGAGATTTTCTCCCTAATTTCGGCCACTTTTCAGGGAAGGAGAGAATCCAAATTCAACTAGGATTGAAGCTTGAATTTTCCCTTGAACCTTATCCACAAAAACCGAATTTTTCATGAGGATTATCCTCAAAAATTTCGTCCACTTTTGTTGGGATTGAGATTCAAAATTCAAGTAGGATTCTAACAAGATTATCCTCTCCAAATCCAACTCAAATTCGAATTTCAAACCTTGTGGATTTTCCACAACAAATTCGAATCCTACTTGGACTGTGATTCAAAATTTGAATTTCAAATTTCAAATTCAAATTTCAAATTCAAATTTCAAATTTCAAATTTCAAATTTCAAATTTAAATTTCAAATTCAAATTTCAAATTCAAATTTCAAATTCAAATTTCAAATTTCAAATTTCAAAATTCAAATTTCAAATTCCACAAAACGGTTGTGTTTCATATTCTTGTTCTCATGGATAATTTTCTACAACTCCAATCCAATCTCAAATAAAATCATGGCAACTTTATTTAGAGTTCGAATAATTGTGTACTCTATTATCCAAAACGAAATCTGAATCCAACCGGAGAGAATCTTGTCTACCATCCTAATCCTGTGTCATCACCATCCATGCATAATAAACTAGCCAATAGCATACACAAATCAATTTGCCAAACGTTAAGGAATTATGTCGAGCTAGTAGAGGGACTGATTTGACATATATAATCGGGCTCCCGTGATTCCAGATGATCATCATTCTTTACCGAACAACTCAATCATATGATCACTAGTTTCAGAGTCACACCACTATAAACCTGAAACTGAACTCCCAATTATGTACCGTATTACGTAAGCCTGTGACGAGCTACTATCCAATGACCTTATCATATTTACAAAACCCTCATATGATATCCGTGATCAGCCTTAGGTCAAAGTCCGTTTAATCCTACTGATCAGGCTATCTTAAAGTTCCATTATACTACCGAATTAAGAAAATGATTATTCACCATATGTGAATAAGAAGTCATCCGCCCAGCAGACGACCCAAGGCCTTGTCCATTTTCACATTCAGTATAATGCCTTTAAGAGGATACCTTTAACTCCTCAGAGCTATGATTCCGATATCTGCAAACAAACCCTTCATCGTATACAAGTCATGCACCCAACGAACCGATCTATAAGCTTACTACCTTTGAGACGCTTTAGCCATTGGAACATCAAAGTAGACAAGTCATATACATGAAGTAGTTCATTTACTCAGGATAAAGGTTATTGCACAATGAACGTCAAAAGCAGATTGATCCACTCATAGCGGACTATGTAGATCAATCACGCTTTAGTCCCGGTCTAATATGTCACCACCAAGCAATATATCTATGTCTCTACTTGGGAGTCCAGCTCCAGACAGTCAAGACAGACCGTCCCCTCCAAGGCTTTAGACAACATAATAGTCTTAACATGAGTTAGATGCTCGGTCTAACCCCATAGACTACAGACCATAGTTTAGACTGCTAACTTTAGAACATTGTCTTCTCGCATACAAAAGTCCATTGCATGCAACGTTCTAACAGTTTTAACACAAGCAGTCAGTGAGCCATATTTGCTTACATTTACTTTAACATGTAAATAAGACGAGGACAGATAGCAATGTAATGAATAACCTCTATATATAATTTTATTATCCAGTTCAAAATGAATACATCAAAAATGTCTCTAATACTTAGGGCATTTCCTAACATGTTTCTCGTTCTGATGTAATGAGACATTAAGTTTAGACTTTATTTCACGTTATTTAAATTCTATGCTTGGGAATATTTATGGTTGGTAATTTCTTTTGAAAACCGATTTTGTGTTTGACTTCCGCATTAAAAAGCATTTATTTTCTCCTTTATTTTATTGTTTGCTTATGATGCTACTTTATAATTAGGCTTAGCTAAATTATAATGTTGACCCGTTGTTTTTGTAATAAATGTTTTCCTTAAATCTCAGGCTGATATTATGATTTGGCTGCCGTGTCACGTGTCTAAATTTTGGGCCGTGACAAATAATGGTATCAGAGCCCAGGTTTTCAAAAGGGTTTTTCATCAAAACGTTTTCAAAAGGGTTTTTATCAAAACGTTTTCAAAATACCCAAGCATAGTTTTCTTTACTCTTAGAAGCTTATAGGATTTCCTCTTCCTTTAATCGTATGCAGCAAAATGGCTCGTCCCGGCACGCGTAGTCAGAGGCAGCAGAGAGGTAACGACGAAGAGAACCCCAGGAACATGCAGCCTCAAGGGAGTCAGAATACAGCGGTCCCTACACCGAACGATCAGCTAACGGCGATGCAGAATCTCACGGCAGCGATACAGGCTCTCCTCACCGTCTTACCTTTTGGAACACCTAACCCAGCTCCTGTAGCCAATGTTGTTCCTAATGAGACCCAGAGAGCGGGGAGTTCTTCTCAGACTCCTTAGCAAATGCCTACCACCGAAAACCCTACCTCTGGAGTAGTACCTACCTAGCCTATGATACATCCTAAACAGGCAGCCCTAACTCTTTTCTTTAAGCCTCACCTACCCACTTTCGACGGCACAGGCACAGAGATGGATGCCGACTACTGGTTTGATGCCATTCGTAAGCAGCTAAAGTTGACCGCCACACCCGCAGAGTTTTGGGTTGAGTTTGCTTCCAACAAGCTGGTGGATCTAGCCTCTACCTAGTGGGCTAGTATCGAGGATGGTTTGACAGAGGAGCAGAGGTCTTCTTGGATAGTTTTCGAGGAGCGTTTTCACGAGCTTTCTTTTCAGCTCAGTTCCACGACAGAAAAGCTAGGGAGTTCGTCCGTTTGAAGCAAGGGTCTATGTCAGTGCGGGAATATGAAGCCAAGTTCACCGAGTTGGCCCGGTATGCGAAGAATCAGGTTTTGGATGAAGCTACTAAGTGTCTCCGCTTTGAGGAAGGGCTTAGCCTCTATGTGAAGAGGGGTGTACAACCGTTCTAGATCAGGGATAGCTACCAGCAGATAGTTGCTAAGGCATTGATAGTGGAAGAGGGCGACAAGGAGTTCCTTGAAGCTCGTAACAAAAACAAATCTGGACCAATCCGCAACAAGCCTCAACACAAGCCGCAGACTTCTTACCAGAAGAACCAGCAGTCTCAGGGGTCAGGTTTTCATCAGTCGTCTGGACAGCGACAGGGTCGGGTGAATATGATTACCTGCTTCGAGTGTGGTGATGAAGGTCATAAAAGAAATGTCTGCCCGAAGAGACAGTCGAGAGACAATGCTCATAGACATCATCATCAGCGGAATCAGAATGGTCTTCCACAGAGACAACAGTTTACTTCCCAGTCTTCGCAGTCACAGCGCCCTCAGCTTCGGGTTCCTTATCAGCCTCAGCGCACGAGCCAGTACACTGCGCCTTATGCTCCACATGCTACACCGCTACAGCAGTTCCCAGTGCCGAGTTATCAGAGACCGCCACCACAGGGTCAGAGTACGGGCTATCAGCGAGGGAATACAGTTCAAAATCATGGTAAGGCATCACAGGTACACGCTCTTGGAGCTGACAGCATGGAGATAGATCATGTACCGACTGCATTAGATGGTATAATTCCTATCTTTGGTACATATGCACATGTTTTGTTTGACACCGGAGCTACACACTCTTTTATAGCCCAACATTATGCTCGTTCACTTGGTTTAAAACTGCAAAATCTTGACTCTCCCTTATGTGTGAAATCCCCGTTGGGCACGACTACCGTTAGTGATGGGTGTCAAGCCTATGTTTATGTTGGGGATGTTTGTTTGGAGGCATCACTTGTAGTAATGCCTATGTTTGCTTATGATGTTATTTTGGGATATGACTGGCTTTCCCGATATGGGATTATGCTTGATTGTCGTAATCGTCGCGTTATCTTTACAACTGATTTCGGACATGTACTGTCCTATCAGTTAAGCTTAGTTTCAGATGTTGATAGATCTGCTCTGAGGTTAGTGTCGAAGAGTAGACAGGGTATTCTTTGCTTCTTATCCTTGTGTGCGGTAGAAGGATCCAGTTCTGAAAAGAGTACCCAACCTAAACCTGTTGTCGATAGTTTTCCAGATGTTTTTCCAAAAGCTCTCCCAGGTTTACCACCTCATCGAGAAATAGAGTTTCGTATCGACTTAGTTCCTGGAACAGCTCCTTTTGCTTCTGCTCCGTATCGTATGGCACCTCTAGAGATGAAAGAGTTGTGCAAGCAGCTGGATGAGTTGAAATCGCTAGGCTTTATCCGAGACAGCAACTCACCTTAGGGTTCATCAGTCCTTTTTGTTAAGAAAGCCGACGGTTCGCTTCGTCTCTGTGTGGACTATAGAAAGCTCAACAGTGTGACCATCAAAAATAAGTATCCGTTACCACGTATAGATGACTTGTTCGACCAGTTGGGTGGAGCTTGTTTCTTCTCCAAGATTGATTTGAGATCCGGTTATCATCAGCTTTGGGTTAGAGAGGAGGATATCCCGAAGACAGCATTCCGAACGAGGTATGGCAGTTACGAGTTCTTAGTAATGCCTTTCGGTTTGACAAACGCGCCAGCAGCCTTCATGGATATGATGAATAGAGTCTTTCGACCTTTTCTTGATAAGTTCGTCATCGTATTCATCGACGACATCCTCATCTATTCCCGAACTCGTGAAGATCATGCACAGCATCTCAGTATAGTTTTACAGACTCTTCGTGAACATCAGTTGTACGCTAAGAAAGAAAAATGTGAGTTTTGGATGACAGAGGTTAAGTTTCTCGGACATATCCTCTCAGGAGATAGTATATCAGTTGATCCATCCAAGGTTGAAGTGATTCTTAAGTGGGAACGACTGAAGAATGTTCCAGAGATCCGAAGCTTTTTGGGCTTGACGGGATATTATCGACGTTTTGTACAGGACTTCAGCAAGCTCACCGCTCCCCTCACCAATCTGACAAAGAAGGATGTACCTTTCGTTTGGGACAACAGCTGTGAGTCAGTCTTCCAAGAGTTAAAGAGTCGTTTGACGTCTGCACCTATCCTTATCATTCCGGATCAAGATCAAGTATATGATGTCTACATCGATGCTTCTCATCAAGGTCTTGGAGCAGTCTTGATGCAACAGAACCGAGTTGTCGCTTATGCCTCACGACAACTGAAACAACACGAACGAAACTACCCTACACACGATCTAGAGTTAGCTGCAGTAGTGTTTGCACTTAAGATTTGGCGTTGTTATCTGTACGGTGCCAGTTTTAGACTGTTTTCAGATCACAAGAGTTTGAAATACCTAGCTACACAGAAAGATCTCAACCTGCGTTAGAGAAGGTGGGTAGAATACATGCAAGACTACGACTTCCAAGTCGAGTATCATCCGGGTAAAGCAAACGTGGTTGCAGATGCACTAAGTTGGAAAAGAGAGGCAGTTTCCAATCCTGATCATGACGCTTCTATAATGGCTATGCAGATAGATGAGTGGGAAAAGGACAGAGTTCTCACAGTTTATCAAGTTCGTTTTGGCGAAGTTCAGGGTCACCTAGTGTTATAAAACTTAGTGATGGAACCAGACTATGTGTAGAGGATCAAGGAGAATCAGTTGGCATATACACGTTTCGTTGACATCCGAGATAGATTATTAAAGGGCAAGCGTGTTGCAGAGTGGTCGACGGACGCCAGTGGAATTCTTTACAACGAAGGTCGCTTAGCAGTGCCACACATCCCAGAGCTTATACAGGAGATCTTGTCAGAGTTTCATCAGTCGAGGTTTGCCATGCACCCAGGTGGGAACAAGATGTATCAAAACTTAAGACGGCAGCTTTGGTGGAGAGGTATGAAGTTAGATGTGAAGAACTTCATGGCCAACTGTTTGACGTGTCAGAAAGTAAAGGCAGTACGGGAGAGACCCGCAGGTCTGCTCCAACCACTTCCAATACCTCGGTGGAAGTGGGATAGTATGGGAATGGACTTCTTAACCGGCTTACCGAGAGCACAGGATGGATCTGATGGAGTCTGGGTAGTTGTAGATCGTCTCACGAAGACTGAGCACTTCATCCCGTTCAAGACGACTTGCACCAGGAACCAGCTAGCCGAGCTTTACATAAGGAACGTAGTCAGATTGCATGGAGTCCCTTCGTTGATCGTTTCTGATCGTGATACGTGCTTCAACGCTTGCTTTTAGCAAAGTCTACAGGAAGCTCTAGGCACAGAACTGAACTTCAGCACCGCTTTTCATCCGCAGACAGATGGTCAATCGGAGCGTCTTATACAGATCCTCGAGGACATGCTACGTGCCTGCGTTCTTGATCTTGGAGATGGATGGAGCAAACACCTCTACATGGCAGAGTTCGCATACAACAACAGTTATCAAGCGAGTATCGGAATGGCACCCTTTGAAGCGTTGTACGGAAAGCCTTGCCGACCACCCATCTATTGGGTTGACAACTAGGAAGCACCAGTGGGTGGACCCGAGATGATCCTAGACCAGTACGAGAAGATTGCCATCATCAAACAATGACTTCTAATAGCACAGAGTCGACAGAAGAGCTATGCAGATCAACGCAGAAAGTCGTTAGAGTTCGAGGTCGGAGAGTTTGTGTTGCTAAAGGTTTCACCGAAGAAAGGTATCTCTCGTTTCGGAGTTAAAGGGAAGCTAGCACCGCGTTACATTGGACCTTTCGAGATCGTACGCAGAGTTGGTAAGGTTGCATATGAGTTGAAATTACCCGACACCTTGGGAGTGCACAACGTTTTCCATGTATCGATGCTGAGGAAGAGTGCACGAACAGAGTCCGAAGTCATTTCAACAGATGATATAGAAATCCAACCAGATGTCTCTTATGTCGAGGTACCGGTGAAGATTTTGGATCATAAGGTCAAGCAGCTGAGAACGAAAACAATACCCATGGTAAAGGTTCTTTGGAGTAACCATGGTGAAGAGGAAGCCACATGGGAAACCGAGAAAAATATGCGCGAGAACCATGCTGAATGGTTCACTAAGCAGTAGAGTACATGTAATGTAGTCGACCTAAGTTTGTTTTGTAACCCTACTCTATTCATAGTGGTAGATATACCACTATATGTTTTGAAAGGTGCATTTAGACTGCTTAATGAAATGAGAAGTTATTCATATTCTTATTCTCTTCTTTAGTGTGGAGTAATTCATAAAGTTTCAAGGATGAAACTATTTTTAGTGGTAGATATTTGTGACGCCTTAAATTTTATTGAAGGGTCAATATATAATTTAAATAAAATTAGTGTGCCAAAAATTAATTAAAAATCCTTTTGGAAACCCTAGGTTGGTTTCCTAGTCAAATTCCACTCAAAAAGTCAACAATTTGAACTTCAAAAAGAAACCCTAAAATATTCGGCCATCACTTGGGATTTTAATTAAAATTTAAATTCCACAAATCCAAGGAGGATTCAAATTCAAATTTCATTCCTTAGATATAAAGAAGAAATTTGGCCATAAAGTGTAGGAAATAAAGGAGATTTTATTGAATTAAAAGCTAAGTCAAAACTCAATCAAAATTCAAATTATTTTTCCTTAAAAACTAAGGGATAATTTTGGCCACTTAAGGGGAAATAAGAGAGAAACCCTAGCCTCAAAACAGCACAAAAACTTTCCCTTTTGCCCCTTACAATTTTCGGCCAAAAAAGGAAGAGAAAGGGAAAGAAAAACCTAGTATAAAAACCCCCTTTTAACTCTCATTCACCCTTCCTTTCACCCTCAAAAATTCGGCCAGCTTTCCCCTCTCTCCTCTCTGAATTTTCTCTCCCAAAACACACCCAAAACAGCAAACAAAACTTACTAAAAGGCAGCTCAAAAATTCAACAATCTTTGAGACAAAAACAAGGTGAGAAATCAAAATTTTTTTTCCTTCCTTTTCCTTTTGATTTCAAATCCGAAATTTTATATGGTTTCCTCCACTGTTTCCCTACTGTTTTGAAGACTCCAACACTCACACAAATTCATCCAAAAGGGAGACCAAACATCAAAAATAGCGCAGCACAAACAAGGTGTGATTTCTCTCTCAAACCCTAAAATTTTGCCTCATTGATCCCCTTTTCAAAAACCCTATTATCATATGTGTAAGATTTTATGATTTTGTCAATTTGATTCTTGGGTTGTGTTAATGACATATAAATACGGTTTTCCACAAAATTTCGTGATCATTGGATGAAAATTGAATTGGTTTGAGGCTAATCGAAATTCGGACACAGAAAAACGGAAATCTGGAAAATTACCATATGAACAGTAAATTTTTGTCAGCCATAACTTGAGTTTTAAAAACGATTTTTGAGTGATTCTTGAGCCTAAAATTAAATTCAAGATGTCCCCTAAATTCTTGCAAAATTTCAGAATCAAAATCATCCGTTTTCATAGTCAAAATATTTTTCAAAAATAGGCGGACAGAACTGCCAGGTTTTGAACCGAAACTGAAACCCAGATTTTTATGCCTGAAAACAACCCTCGGTTTTTGGCCTAGTTGAATGACCAAATGATGTCTAAAAATTATAAAAATCATATGGAATTAAAGCTACGGATGTCTAGTTTAACATATTAAAAATTTAGAATTTTTGGGATTAAAAATGAATTGATATTGATTTTACAATCAGCCTAGGTCAGTTTGCCCATGACCAGAAATATCCTAACTTAGAGTTTTTCACAAATTTTAAATCCCAAATGTTTATTAAACGTTTTGAAATCTTTTGTGGCACACTAAAATGATTGGATGATTATATCTAGACCTAGACTGATCATATGTTGTGATTATAGGATTTATTTGACGTTCTTGCTGGATTTGTGGATCACGTTATCGCAACGCTTGTGCGAAAATTGAGGTAGGACGTTCTAGCCTTTTCTGGGAGTAATCAAGTGTTTTAAATTTCCCTGTTTTATCGATGGCATGCTGTTTTCAGTTTATGAAATTATTATATTATTTTTGATGAAATAAACGCATGCAACGTATTTGGTAATTAAATGTGTATTTTAAAACGTGTTTTGATTTATGGCATAATATAACTTGGTAAATACCATCTTTTGAATAATCCGGTGAACGTAATTGAGCTCTAGTTCACGATCATTGTAAATGATGCATGCGTCCCAAAGTTGACGCCATGGGGGAAGGTCCCTAAACCTGCGCAGGGTCGTTCAGCCTATTTAGACCGTAACGAGATGATCTAGGATAATTCAAATACGAGGCACGTATATTATAGCTACGACAAGTCCTCACTCAAAATATGATGGTTTGTTTTAATGATTTATTATTTTAATATTGGGGCACATATATTGCAGCTACGCTAAGTCCTCAGCATAATAAAACTTGCATTAAAAATGTTTTCATGAAATTGTTGATTATTTGTTTTAAATGATTATTATATCATGTATTCTTAAATTGTTGATTTTATTTTTGGTAACGAATATTATGCCATATTTTTAAATGTTATCTATTAACCCACTTTTGTTTCTGTCCTACTGAGCCAGTGCTCACGTCCCTTTTTCTTTGTGATTTCGAAATGACTACTTCCAGGTGCGGGAGGTAGCAGTTCCGAAAATTGTTGAGCTATCTGTTTCTACCGAGGATGATGCTATCCGTTTTCTCCATCTTCTTCTTTCTGTTTCTCGTTCTGATGTAATGAGACATTAAGTTTGGACTTTATTTCACGTTATTTAAATTCTATGCTTGGGAATATTTATGGTTGGTAATTTCTTTTGAAAACCGATTTTGTGTTTGACTTCCGCATTAAAAAGCATTTATTTTCTCCTTTATTTTATTTTGTGGTTATGATGCTACTTTATAATTAGGCTTAGCTAAATTATAATGTTGACCCATTGTTTTTCGTAATAAATGTTTTCCTTAAATCTCAGGTTGACATTATGATTTGGCTGCTGTGTCACGTGTCTAAATTTTGGGCCGTGACATGTTCATAGGATTTTATATCTAGTGTGCAGCTAGTATAGAATGGATTAACACAGTATTTCATGTTATAGACATTAAAATGCTTGAACTTACCAATACTGCGCTAATGTCCACTCCCGGAACTACTCCGCAGTTCTATCCTTATTTTGGGTTCCTACGGACATAATAGTGTCTGTTAATACCCCTTTTTATTTATCATCTAAAATATATATTTATTTTACTTAACAATTCTACACATTTAAATTTTATTTGTGGTACACGGTCTGCAACACGCCCGTGTTCCAGGCCGTGTACCTCTCGGGTCTATTTTACACGGCCATGTTATTTTCTTCCTCAGCCGTGTAACTGTACACGGCTCGATACACACCCGTGTTCAAGCCCGTGTACCTCTCAGGTTATAAAATTTTTCCTATACACCGCCGTGTATCCCTCTACACGCCCGTGTTTCTTAAAATGTTTTAGAATTTTAACTCTAAAATCTTCAATTTGAGTTTTAGAATTTTATCTAAGTTATTCTAGGTCTTTTAGGTTTCTTTCCGAGCCTTTTCAGAAATTTTTGGTCAAAATGACCATTTTGCCCCTAACGGGTTTCTGAACCATAATGGCTTCATTCTATCGTTTTTTTTCCAATTTTTCTAAGTCTAATAATTTTAAAATAATATTTCCTAAGCTTTCGTATCATTTTACAGCTTAAATTGTGGTAAAATCTCCACTTCATTTTTCCCGAGCCTCGATTACTATTCATCTATTACCTAGGGTCGTTTTTTTATTTTTCGAGCATTTCGGAGCCTTAAATGGCCCTTTCACTTCTTACTAAACGTTATTCATCCCGGCCCTGACCCTCGGACCTCGAGAGGCTCGGGTTTCCTATCCCGACCTAAAATTTTCCCTCGTTTCCCAAAATACCGCTAACATCGATTTTTTTTCCTGTTTTAGGCATTTTAGTGATTTAGAGTCGGTTTACTATTCCTTTTGGGTTGGTTTTCCATTTCTGATCATTATTCACCGAGGGATCTCAGTTTCCTTTCCGAGTTCAATATTTTTACCCCTCGTTTCCCGAAATGCCCTTTAGCCGATTTTAGAAATTTCGGCAGCATTTCCACTTATATTTTAAGGTTTCCTGACATTAGGTACGCCTCAAAACCTTTGTACCTACCACGTACTATACCAGAGGCCTATTTTATACAAAGTTTCTAAACTTTGTATAAAAACTTTCCATATGATTCAACATTTACAAGTCACATCACATATCCATTTTTTTCCAAACTAACACTAGTTTACTAGGTTTTTACATCTAATAAATTTTCATCACCACACATTATTATCTTATGCTTCCCAATGTATAAAACAACATTCAAAACTTAACAAAACATGCATTCTATCCCTAGATATAGCCACGGATTTTATGCCAAAATAGAAAGAAAATTTTACATTCTTTCCTAGGGTTTTTATCAACCTTTATCAACATTAAAAATCTTCCTATTTCATCACTGTTAGGAAATGCCCTAAGTATTAGAGACATTTTGATGTATTCATTTTGAACTGGATAATAAAATTATACATAGAGGTTATTCATTACATTGCTATCTGTCCTCGTCTTATTTACATGTTAAAGTAAATGTAAGCAAATATGGCTCACTGACTGCTTGTGTTAAAACTGTTAGAACGTTGTATGCAATGGACTTTTGTATGCGAGAAGACAATGTTCTAAAGTTAGCGGTCTAAACTATGGTCTGTAGTCTATGGGGTTAGACCGAGCATCTAACTCATGTTAAGTCTATTATGTTGTCTAAAGCCTCGGAGGGGACGGTTTGTCTTGACTGTCTGGAGCTGGACTGCCAAGTAGAGACATAGATATGTTACTTGGTGGTGACATATTAGACTGGGACTAAAGCGTGATTGATCTACGTAGTCCGTTATGAGTGGATCAATCTGCTTTTGACGTTCATTGTGCAATAACCTTAATCCTAAGTAAATGAACTACTTCATATATATGACTTGTGTACTTTGATGTTCCAATGGCTAAAGCGTCTCAGAGGTAGTAAGCTTATAGACCGGTTCGTTGGGTGCATGACTTGTATACGATGAAGGGTTTGTTTACAGATATTGGAATCATAGCTCCAATGAGTTAAAGGTATCCTCTTAAAGGCATTATACTGAATGTGAAAATGAACAAGGCCTTGGGTCATCTACTAGGCGGATGACTTCTTATTCACATACGGTGAATAATCATTTTCTTAATTCGGTAGTAGAATGGAACTTTAAGATAGCCTGATCAGTAGGATTAAACGGACTTTGACCTAAGGCTGATAATGGATATCATATGAGGGTTTTGCATATATGACAAGGTCATTGGATAGTAGCTCGTCACAGGCTTACGTAATATGGTATATAATTGGGAGTTCAGTTTTAGGTTTATAGTGGTGTGACTCTGAAACTAGTGATCATATGATTGAGTTGTTCGGTAAATAATGATGATCATATGGATTTACGGGAGCCCGATTATATATATGTCCAATCAGTCCCTCTACTAGCTCCACATAATTCCTTAACGTTTGGCAAGTTGATTTGTGTATGCTATTGGCTGGTTTATTATGCATGGATGGTGATGACACAGGATTAGGATGGTAGACAAGATTCTCTCCGGTTGGATTCAGATTTTGTTTTGGATAATAGAGTACACAATTATTCGAACTCCAAATAAAGTTGCCATGATTTTATTTGAGATTGGATTGGAGTTGTAGAAAATTATTCATGAGAACAAGAATTTGAAACTCAACCATTTTGTGGAATTTGAAATTTGAAATTTGAATTTTGAAATTTGAAATTTGAAATTTGAAATTTGAAATTTGAATTTGAAATTTGAATTTGAAATTCGAATTTGAAATTTGAATTTGAAATTCGAATTTGAAATTCGAATTTGAAATTTGAATTTGAAATTTAAATTTGAAATTTGAAATTTGAAATTTGAATTTGAAATTCGAATTTGAAATTTGAAATTCAAATTTGAAATTTGAAATTCAAATTTTGAATCACAGTCCAAGTAGGATTCGAATTTGTTGTGGAAAATCCACGAGTTTTGAAATTCGAATTTGTGTTGGATTTGAAGAGGATAATCTTGTTAGAATCCTACTTGAATTTTGAATCTAAATCCTAACAAATGTTGCACGAAATTTGGAGGATAATCCTCAAGGAAATTTCGGTTTTTTTTTTTTTGTGGATAAGATTCAAAGGAAAAAATTCAAGTTTCAATCCCAGTTGAATTTGGATTCTCTCCTGCCCTGAAAAGTGGCCGAAATTAGGGAGAAAATCTCCTAGGAAAATTCGGTTATTTTGGATAAGGTTGAGATAAGATTCAAGCTTGAAAATCCTAGTGGAATTTTTGATTCTCCCTTATCCATAATGGCCGAAATTTTTTAGGAGATTTTCTCCTTGTAATTTTCGGATTTTTTGGGTTGAAAAAAGGAGATAAAATTCTAGTTAAAATCTTGTTTAGATTTGGATTGGATTTATCCTAAGAAAACCGAATTTTATTATTGAGATTCTCCCTTGGAAAATTCGGATTTTATGGTAATGGATAAGGGAAAATATCTTTTCCTAATCCAATTCAAATTCAGAGAATCACCTCATGCAGGTCTATAAATAGAGGTCCTACCACTCCAGTTCTCTCAGACCACAGACTCTTAGGTGAGCAGGCTTATTGTTGCACAGCTCATCGTGACAATAAAGTTCTTTAGAGATCTGGGTGGTCGGAAGAAGACTAGCAGTGCTAGCATACCGATCGAGGTTCAGAGTGGCCACACACTCAACCATTCAGGAATTGGAGAATAGTAGAGAAGGCTAGTTGGTTGAAGCCTCCGGTCATTCTCCTCCTGCAGATTGGTGTCCTTGAGGTATGAGTTTTAATTGTTGTTGATTTATTGTATATGGCATCATGAGATATTTAACGATCTAAAAATTTTTATTGTTCCACTGTGCCGCTCTGATACGTTTTTACCAATTTATTAACCTACAATTGGTATCAGAGCCATCTCATGACTATGCCATGTACATAAATTAGACAATTACTTAGTTTTTTTTATTTATGTATGGATTTGATATTTAGAGAGTGGCATTCTAGGGTTCCTTTATGTTGTTATCATGGATTATGTATAAAGTATGTGGTTATTTTAATTTTTTAAATTATTATAAGCATGCTTGTTTATACTGGTTATGGTTCCTTAGAATTTAGAAAAATTGTATCTAGGAATTTTTATGTAACCATAGGAGCAGTTTATTAACACTGTAATTTTCCCATGGATTTTAATTTTTGTCTCTTAGAATTTTTATGGTTAGAATTTTTATACACCGGAACGGTTTAGGAAATTTTATGTAATTATTCTTGGAGGAGATTGAAGATTGAAGACCGTAATTTATTTTTTCCCAAAAGTTAAATTTGATTTAAAGGTTGAAATTTTGATTGTGTGGAAAATTTCAATTTAATTGGGATTTAAATTAATTTTTAGAGATCCTAATAGGTAAATTGGAATATGGCATGAAAATCGAGACACAAACCCTCGGGATAGGCCGACGGGCCTTGGTGGGGCTGCAGCCCCTACCCTCGGGCAGGATGGGGCTGCGGTAGCCCCTGTGCAGGCCAACACCACCCACGGCCGCAGGCTTGGCCTGCAGCCAAGGGTGGCCGTGGCCTGCCCAAGGCTGGCCGCAGCCTGGGCGTGCAGCCTGGCGCTGCAGGCTTGGCCTGCAGCCCGGCAAGGCTGCACATAGGGGGCAGCCGTGGGCTGCCAGCCCCTTTGGGGCTGGTGGCTGCCCACGGCGGCTGCCGCCTTCGGGGGCAGCGGTGCGATGGTCCAAAATTCGAAAATTTTGATTTTTAAATTTTGAGATTTAATTTTAAATCATGTTTAAAAATATGTAATTAAAAATTTGAAATTTTTGAAATTACATATTATTACACATGATGTTTAAAATTGTTAAAAATTTAAATTTGAAATTTAAATTTGAAATTCGAATTTGGAATTTGAATTTGAAATTTAAATTTTTGGAGATTTAAATTTTAAATAATTCTTGGGATGAGAAATAAATAGAGAGGCTACATAAAGATGGATACAAGAAGACGGAACAGAATTCAAGACCCAAAGAATGCTTTGGATGGAATTTTGTAATCTTTATTTTCTTTGTTCTAGGATGGAACCATAGCTTGGTTATTCTGTCAATTATTTTTTCTGTGATATGTCATGGATGTATAAATATGTATTGATGGATGTTTTGTATGCATATTTGATAACATGTCATATAGGATAGGTGAGTGCCGCTCATACTATATTGATCATACATAATTTGTCAAACTTGCATGTTTTTCAAAATATTGAGTGGGAGAGGGTTTCAAACAAAACCCACGGCCTCCATTGTTGATCCATATGTGAAAGCATGGTAACGCCTCGCGTCAGCTCTACCCTGACCACACCCCTCGGCAGGTGTTTACCGTCGCCGGTATACTAGATTGGATCTCCTATGTGGAAAACGTGTTCGGGTACGATCCTATTCATGACCACCCCTCGGTGGCTTGGTAGGACGTGGATCGGGCTACGTAAACAATGGTTATACACCCAAGACTCATTTAGTTATTAACCTTCCCTAGAAGCTCTGTTAACTAAACTGGTGGCCAAATAAGCGGTTATTAATATATGTCTTAACCTTGGAGGGTTTAAGGCAACATATATTAATTGGACGGGGTCCATGTTCCGGCTATTTGTTTCATGACCACCCCTCGGTGGCTTGGGGCAATAGGTGCTGAGAATTACCGTTGCAATGCTACATGTTTTTCAAGTTTCATGTAAGAACATACTTGTATGTTTTATTTGCTAAATTATCTGTATATTTTCTTGGGCTTTGTAATGATGTCTAGTATAATTTTATTTCAGTTCAAAATGTCACCGACACCCCTCATTTCAATACTTACTGAAAATAAGCTGAATGGCGATAATTATAAAGATTGGAAAAGAAATCTATTAATAGTTCTCAGCTGCGAGAGACACAAGTTCGTACTGGACGAACCATGCCCACCTGGGCCCAAACCTGACACACCACTTGAGGAGGTCCCGGTTGCCTATAATCGTTGGAGAGAATCCAATGAGATAGCTCGATGCTACATCCTTGCTAGCATGACGAGTGCTTTACAAAAGCAGCATGAGACTTATCAAGTTGCTGGGGAGATCATGGAAAATCTGGAGGACATGTTCGGAGGCCAAGAAAAATTGGCTCGACAGTCCGCTATCACCAGCATTATGAACTCTAAGCAAAAGGCGGGTACTCCGGTGAAGGACCATATGATCACTCTAATGGGATTCTTCGCTAAGGCTGCCGAGAATGGTGCTGAGTTGGACTAAAACACCCAGATCGAGATGGTGTTCAAGACTCTCTCTAAAGATTTTGTGGGGTCTCAGGTCGCATACAATCTGGCGACAAAGAAGTTAGGACTAACCGAGCTCATGAAGCAACTACAGGCTTATGAGCGGATGATCAAGGATGAGGATGTGGTCCGACCTAAAGGTGAGGCCAATTTGGCAGAATCTTCCAATCCCTCATGGAAGAGGAAGAGGCCAAATAAGAAGCAAGTGGCTTCTAGTTCTTCTAATCCTCCTGTCTCGGACGGGAAGAAGAAGAAGAAGAACAAGAAGCCAAAGGACCCTAAAAAGTCCAAATGCTTCCATTGTAGGAAGGCTTGCCGAGAATTCCTAGCCGCCAAGGACAAGGAAGGTAAGGAACTTCATTACTTGGAAGCGTGTTTGGTGGAAGAATCGAAAGACACTTGGGTCATTGATTCGGGCGCCACTAATCATGTTTGTGTTTCTATGCAGGGGTTCGTGGAAACAAGAAGTCTACATGATAGGAGCCTCTCGTTGCGGACTGGAGATGGTAGCTTTATGGTGGCTGAAGCAGTGGGAGATGTTTATCTTTATTTTGATCAATTTAGGTTTATTTTATTGAAAGACTGTTTTTATGTTCCTAATTTTAGGAGAAACCTTATATCGGTAGCTTGTTTAATAAAGGATTCTTATTCAATTTCTTTTAGTAAAAGAGTCGATATTCTTAGAAATAAGTCTTTTATCTATTCTGGATGGATGGATGGAAACCTATATTTGATCAAACTAAAGATGTACTCACTGCTTGACACTGAATTAATTGATAACTCTAAAAGGTTGAAAGTTTCTCACTCTAACAAGGCGTATTTTTGACATTTAAGACTTGGTCATATTAATCAGGATAGGATTTAAAGATTGGTGAAAGACGGTCCTCTGGAATCTCTGGAGGAGGTATGACTTCCCCAATGTGAGTCTTGTCTAGAGGGTAAAATGACTAAGAGGTCTTTTGGAGCTAAGGGTACAAGGGCTCAGGAGCTCTTAGAAATTGTGCACACTGACGTATGTAGCCCCATGAACGTCACAGCACGAGGAGGGTTCGAGTACTATGTCTCTTTTATAGATGATTACTCGAGGTATGGATATGTGTATCTGATGCACCGCAAGAGCGAAACCTTTGACAAGTTCAAAGTGTATCGTGCGGAACCTTTGGCGTGGCAGGAAGCCCTCCCTTGGACATATGAGAATATGGGGCTGCCCGGCACATGTACTGGATGGGGATGCGAAAAAGTTAGAACCAAGATCAGAATTATGCATGTTTGTAGGGTATCCGCAAGGAGCTAAAGGAGGTCTGTTCTATAACCCGAAGGAACAAAAAGTCATTGTCTCAACCCATGCGACATTCTTGGAGGAAAGTAACATGAATAACTTTAAGCCTCGAAGCAAAGTGGTGCTAGCGGAGTTATCAGGTGAAAGAACTGCTCCACAGATTTCAGTCTCGGACGCAAGTCCGAGTTCTAGTGAAAGACCTGCCGACGATCAACAATTTAGGGTGCCTCGTCGTAGTGGGAGGGTTTCTAAGAAACCTAATTTCTTCATGTATGATGCTGAGGTATACCAGGCCGAGGCTCATGAGCATGAGGATGATCCGGTCACCTATGATGAAGCTATAAATGATGTTGATGCTAAATCTTGGAAACAGGCTATGAACAATGAGATGGATTCTATGAAATCCAATTCTGTTTGGGAACTTGTAGATTTGCCGGATGGATAAAACCCATTGGATGTAAATGGGTCTACAAAAGAAAGAAGGATGCAGAAGGGAGAGTGGAAACTTTCAAAGCTAGACTGGTTGCAAAGGGATACACGCAAAAGGCTGGAATCGATTACGATGAAACCTTTTCACCTGTTGCTATGCTGAAGTCTATCCGTATTCTTCTGTCCATTGCTGTGGCTCTCGATTACGAGATCTGGCAAATGGATGTCAAGACGGCATTCTTGAATGGCCATCTTGAAGAGTGTATCTATATGATACAGCCCGAAGGGCTCGTAGCGAAAGGCCAAGAAAGGAAAGTCTGCAAGTTGCTTAGATCCATTTATGGATTAAAGCAAGCATCCCGCTCATGGAACTAGAGGTTTGATCAAGCGGTTAAGACATTTGGTTTTGAGCAGAACGTTGATAAACCTTGCGTTCATAAACATATTAAGGATGGAAAAGTGGTCTTTCTGATACTCTATGTCGATGATATACTACTCATTGGGAATGATGTAGGGAACTTATCATCGGTCAAGCTTTGGTTACACCAACAGTTTGACATGAAGGACTTGGGAGAAGCTAATTATGTTCTAGGCATTCGTCTCTTCAGAGATCGAAAGAACAAAATGATAGCGTTATCCCAAGCTTCATACATAGATAAAATAATTGACAAATATGCAATGCAAGAGGCAAAGAAAGGCTCACAACCCTCTATTGCCGGTCTAACTCTTTCATTGGATGACTGTCCCAAGACATCGGAAGAAAGAGAGCGTATGAGTAAGGTCCCTTATGCATCCGCTGTGGGTAGCCTTATGTACACTATGCTTTGCACTAGCCCAGACATATGTTTTGCAGTAGGTATGGTGAGTCGATATCAAGCAAATCCTGGAACCAAGCACTGGCAAGCTGTAAAGCATATACTCAAGTATCTTAAGAGAACGAGGGATTATATGCTGGTGTATTCTGGAGGGGACCTAACACCCGTAGGATACACGGACTCAGACTTCCAGACTTGTAAGGATTCGAGGAAATCGACATCTTGGTCAGTGTTTTTACTCGGAGGAGGCGCCATTGTTTGGAGGAGCGTGAAGCAGGGCTGCACAGCTGACTCTACTATGGAGGTTGAGTATGTGGTTGTGGCTAAGGCATCTAAAGAAGCGGTTTGACTCCGCAAGTTCTTTAGAGACCTTGAGGTCATTCCTGGTGTTGACAAGCCTATCACACTTTACTGTGATAATACAGGGGCTATTGCCAACACAAGGGAATCTCAGCACCACAAGAGGACCAAGCACATCGATCGGAGATATCACATTATTAGAGGGCATGTGGAGATAGGACAAGTGGATGTATGTAAGATCGCGTCCGAGGACAACATCGTTGATCCCTTTACTAAGACTTTGGTGGCTAGAAGCTTTGAGAGGCATGTGGAGGCGATAGGGATGCGTAACATGGCACATCTACTGGCTTAGGGCAAGTGGGAGATTGTTAGGAAATGCCCAAAGTATTAGAGACATTTTGATGTATTCATTTTGAACTGGATAATAAAATTATACATAGAGGTTATTCATTACATTGCTACCTGTCCTCGTCTTATTTACATGTTAAAGTAAATGTAAGCAAATATGGCTCACTGACTGCTTGTGTTAAAACTGTTAGAACGTTGTATGCAATGGACTTTTGTATGCGAGAAGACAATGTTCTAAAGTTAGCGGTCTAAACTATGGTCTGTAGTCTATGGGGTTAGACCGACCATCTAACTCATGTTAAGTCTATTATGTTGTCTAAAGCCTCAGAGGGGACGGTTTGTCTTGACTGTCTGGAGCTGGACTCCCAAGTAGAGACATAGATATGTTACTTGGTGGTGACATATTAGACCGGGACTAAAGCGTGATTGATCTACGTAGTCTGCTATGAGTGGATCAATCTGCTTTTGACGTTCATTGTGCAATAACCTTAATCCTGAGTAAATGAACTACTTCATGTATATGACTTGTGTACTTTGATGTTCCAATGGCTAAAGCGTCTCAGAGGTAGTAAGCTTATAGACCGGTTCGTTGGGTGCATGACTTGTATACGATGAAGGGTTCGTTTACAGATATAGGAATCATAGCTCCAAGGAGTTAAAGGTATCCTCTTAAAGGCATTATACTGAATGTGAAAATGGACAAGGCCTTGGGTCGTCTGCTAGGCGGATGACTTCTTATTCACATACGGTGAATAATCTTTTTCTTAATTCGGTAGTATAATGGAACTTTAAGATAGCCTGATCAGTAGGATTAAACGGACTTTGACCTAAGGCTGATCATGGATATCATATGAGGGTTTTGCATATATGACAAGGTCATTGGATAGTAGCTCGTCACAGGCTTACATAATACGGTATATAATTGGGAGTTCAGTTTCAGGTTTATAGTGGTGTGACTCTGAAACTAGTGATCATATGATTGAGTTGTTCGGTAAAGAATGATGATCATATGGATTTATAGGAGCCCGATTATATATATGTCCAATCAGTCCCTCTACTAGCTCCACATAATTCCTTAACGTTTGGCAAATTGATTTGTGTATGCTATTGGCTGGTTTATTATGCATGGATGGTGATGACACAGGATTAGGATGGTAGACAAGATTCTCTCCGGTTGGATTCAGATTTTGTTTTGGATAATAGAGTACACAATTATTCGAACTCCAAATAAAGTTACCATGATTTTATTTGAGATTAGATTGGAGTTGTAGAAAATTATCCATGAGAACAAGAATTTGAAATGTAGGAAAATAAATCGGTAAAAACGTATCAGAGTGGCGTAGCGGAACAATAAAAATTTTTAGATCGTTAAATATCTCATGATGCCATATACAATAAATCAACAACAATTAAAACTCATACCTCAAGGATGCCAATCTGCAGGAGGAGAATGACCGGAGGCTTCAACCAACTAGCCTTCTCTACTATTCTCTAATTCCCGAATGGCTGAGTGTGTGGGCACTCTGAACCTTGATCGGTATGCTAGCACTGCTAGTCTTCTTCCGACCACCCAGATCTCTAAAGAACTTTATTGTCACGATGAGCTGTGCAATAATAAGCCTGCTCACCTGAGAGTCTGTGGTCTAAGAGAACTGGAGTGGCAGGACCTCTATTTATAGACCTGCATGAGGTGATTCTCTGAATTCGAATTGGACTAGGAAAAGATTTTCTCCCTTATCTTTAACCAAAAAATCCGAATTTTTCCATAGGATAATCCTAACAATAAATTCGGTTTTTCCTAAGATAAATCCAATCCAAATCTTAACAAGATTTTAACTAGAATTTTATCTCCCTTTTTCAACTAAAAAATCCGAAATTCACAAGGTGAAAATCCTCCAAAAGATTTCGGCCATTATGAATAAGGGAGAATCAAAAATTCCACTAGGATTTTCAAGCTTGAATCTTATCTTAACCTTATCCAAAAATAACCGAATTTTCCTTGGATAAAGGCTCCAAAATTTCGGCCACTTTTAGGGAAGGAGAGAATCCAAATTCAACTAGGATTGAAACTTGAATTTTCCCTTGAATCTTATCCACAAAAACCGAATTTTCCATTGAGGATTATCCTCAAAAAATTTGCCCACTTTTGTTGGGATTTGGATTCAAAATTCAAGTAGGATTCTAACAAGATTATCCTCTCCAAATCCAACTCAAATTCGAATTTCAAACCTTGTGGATTTTCCACAACAAATTCGAATCCTACTTCGACTGTGATTCAAAATTTGAATTTCAAATTTCAAATTCAAATTTCAAATTCAAATTTCAAATTTCAAATTTCAAATTTTAAATTTAAATTTCAAATTCAAATTTCAAATTCGAATTTTAAATTCAAATTTCAATTTCAAATTTTAAATTCAAATTTCAAATTTCAAATTTCAAAATTCAAATTTCAAATTTCAAAATTCAAATTTCAAATTCCACAAAACGGTTGTGTTTCATATTCTTGTTCTCATGGATAATTTTCTACAACTCTAATCCAATCTCAAATAAAATCATGGCAGCTTTATTTGGAGTTCGAATAATTGTGTACTCTATTATCCAAAACAAAATCTGAATCCAACCGGAGAGAATCTTGTCTACCATCCTAATCCTATGTCATCACCATCCATGCATAATAAACTAGCCAATAGCATACACAAATCAATTTGCCAAACATTAAGGAATTATGTGGAGCTAGTAGAGGGACTGATTGGACATATATAATCGGGCTCCCGTGATTCCATATGATCATCATTCTGTACCGAACAACTCAATCATATGATCACTAATTTCAGAGTCACACCACTATAAACCTGAAACTGAACTCCCAATTATATACCGTATTACGTAAGCCTGTGACGAGCTACCATCCAATGACCTTGTCATATATGCAAAACCCTCATATGATATCCATGATCAGCCTTAGGTCAAAGTCCGTTTAATCCTACTGATCAGGCTATCTTAAAGTTCCATTATACTACCGAATCAAGAAAATGATTATTCACCATATGTGAATAAGAAGTCATCCGCCCAGCAGACGACCCAAGGCCTTGTCCATTTTCACATTCAGTATAATGCCTTTAAGAGGATACCTTTAACTCCTCAGAGCTATGATTCCGATATCTGCAAACAAACCCTTCATCGTATACAAGTCATGCACCCAACGAACCGGTCTATAAGCTTACTACCTCTGAGACGCTTTAGCCATTGGAACATCAAAGTACACAAGTCATATACATGAAGTAGTTCATTTACTCAGGATTAAGGTTATTGCACAATGAACGTCAAAAGCAGATTGATCCACTCATAGCGGACTACGTAGATCAATCACGCTTTAGTCCCAGTCTAATATGTCACCACCAAGCAACATATCCATGTCTCTACTTGGGAGTCCAGCTCCAGACAGTCAAGACAAACCGTCCCTCTAAGGCTTTAGACAACATAATAGTCTTAACATGAGTTAGATGCTCGGTCTAACCCCATAGACTACAGACCATAGTTTAGACTGCTAACTTTAGAACATTGTCTTCTCGCATACAAAAGTCCATTGCATGCAACGTTCTAACAGTTTTAACACAAGCAGTCAGTGAGCCATATTTGCTTACGTTTACTTTAACATGTAAATAAGACGAGGACAGATAGCAATGTAATGAATAACCTCTATATATAATTTTATTATCCAGTTCAAAATGAATACATCAAAAATGTCTCTAATACTTAGGGCATTTCCTAACAATCTCCTACTTGCCCTAAGCCAGTAGATGTGCCATGTTATGCATCCCCATCGCCTCTACATGCCTCTCAAAGCTTCTAGCTACCAAAGTCTTAGTAAAGGGATCAGCGATGTTGTCCTCGGACGCGATCTTACATACATCCACTTGTCCTGTCTCCACATGCCCTCTAATAATGTGATACCTCCGATCTATGTGCTTGGTCCTCTTGTGGTGCCGAGATTCCCTTGTGTTGGCAATAGCCCCTGTATTATCACAGTAAAGTGTGATAGGCTTGTCAACACCCGGAATGACCTCAAGGTCTCTAAAGAACTTGCGGAGCCAAACCGCTTCTTTAGATGCCTCAGCCGCAGCCACTTACTCAGCCTCCATAGTAGAGTCAGCTGTGCAGCCCTGCTTCACGCTCCTCCACACAATGGCGCCTCCTCCGAGTAAAAACACTGATCCAGATGTCGATTTCCTCGAATCCTTACAAGTCTGGAAGTCTGAATCCGTGTATCCTACGGGTGTTAGGTCCCCTGCAGAATACACTAGCATATAATCCCTCGTTCTCTTAAGATACTTGAGTATATGCTTTACTGCTTGCCAGTGCTTGGTTCCAGGATTCGCTTGATATCGACTCACCATACCTACTGCAAAACATATGTCCGGGCGAGTGCAAAGCATAGCGTGCATAAGGCTACCCACAGCGGATGCATAAGGGACCTTACTCATACGCTCTCTTTCTTCCGATGTCTTGGGACAGTCATCCAATGAAAGAGTTAAACCGGCAATAGAAGGTTGTGAGCCTTTCTTTGCCTCTAGCATTGCATATTTGTCAATTATTTTATCTATGTATGAAGCTTGGGATAATGCTATCATTTTGTTCTTTCGATCTCTGAAGAGACGAATGCCTAGAACATAATTAGCTTCTCCCAAGTCCTTCATGTCAAACTGTTGGTGTAACCAAAGCTTGACCGATGATAAATTCCCTACATCATTCCCAATGAGTAGTATATCATCGACATAGAGTATCAGAAAGACCACTTTTCCATCCTTAATACGTTTATAAACACAAGGTTCATCAACGTTCTGCTTAAAACCAAATGTCTTAATCGCTTGATCAAACCTCTGGTTCCATGAGCGGGATGCCTGCTTTAATCCATAAATGGATCTAAGCAACTTGCAGACTTTCTTATCTTGGCCTTTTGCTACGAACCCTTCGGGCTGTATCATATAGATACACTCTTCAAGATGGCCATTCAAGAATGCCGTCTTGACATCCATTTGCCAGATCTCGTAATCGAGAGCCGCAGCAATGGACAGAAGAATACGGATAGACTTCAGCATAGCAACAGGAGAAAAGGTTTCCTCGTAATCGATTCCAGCCTTTTGCGTGTATCCCTTTGCAACCAGTCTAGCTTTGAAAGTTTCCACTCTCCTTTCGGCATCCTTCTTTCTTTTGTAGACCCATTTGCATCCAATGGGTTTTATCCCATCCGGCAAATCTACAAGTTCCCAAACAGAGTTGGATTTCATAGAATCCATCTCATTGTTCATAGCCTGTTTCCAAGATCTAGAATCAACATCCTTTATAACTTCATTATATGTGACCGGATCTTCCTCATGCTCATGAGCCTCGGCCTGGTATACCTCAGCATTATACATAAAGAAATTAGGTTTCTTAGAAACCCTCCCACTACGACGAGGCACCCTAAATTGTTGATCGTCTGCAGGTCTTTCACTGGAACTCGGACTTGCGTCCAAGACCGAAATCTGTGGAGCAGTTCTTTCACCCGATAACTCCTCTAGTACCACTTTGCTTCGAGGCTTAAAGTCATTCATGTGACTTTCCTCCAAGAATGTCGCATGGGTTGAGACAATGACCTTTTGTTCCTTTGGGTTATAGAACAGACCTCCTTTAGTTCCCTTTGGATACCCTACAAACATGCACAATTCTGATCTTGGTTCCAACTTCTTCGCATCCCCATCCAGTACATGTGCCGGGCAGCCCCATATTCTCATATGTCCAAGGGAGGGCTTCCTGCCACGCCACAATTCATACGGAGTTCTAGGAATTGATTTGCTCGGAACCTGGTTCAGAATATAGCACGCCGTTTGTAAAGCATGTCCCCAAAATGATAATGGCAGCGTTGAGTAACTCATCATGGACCGTACCATATCCAATAAGGTCCTGTTTCTCCTTTCGGCTACACCATTCTGTTGTGGAGTACCAGGTGCAGTCAATTGGGATAATATCCCATTCTCTATAAGATGTCCTAGAAATTCATCGGAGAGGTATTCGCCACCTCGATCAGATCGAAGTGTCTTTATGGATTTATCCAATTGCTTTTCCACTTCCGCACGATACTCTTTGAATTTATCAAAGGTCTCGCTCTTGCGGTGCATCAGATACACATATCCATACCTCGAGTAATCATCTATGAAAGAGACATAGTACTCGAACCCTCCTCGTGCTGTGACGTTCATGGGGCCACATACATCAGTGTGCACAATTTCTAAGAGCTCCTGTGCCCTTGTACCCTTAGCTCCAAAAGACCTCTTAGTCATCTTACCCTCTAGACAAGACTCACATTGGGGAAGTCGTACCTCCTCCAGAGATTCCAGAGGACCGTCTTTCACCAATCTTTGAATCCTATCCTGATTAATATGACCAAGTCTTAAATGCCAAAGATACGCCTTGTTAGAGTGAGAAACTTTCAACCTTTTAGAGTTATCCATTAATTCAGTGTCAAGCAGTGAGTACATCTTTGGTCTGATCAAATATAGGTTTCCATCCATCCATCCAGAACAGATAAAAGACTTATTTCTATGAATATCAACTCTTTTACTAAAAGAAACTGAATAAGAATCCTTTATTAAACAAGCTATCGATATAAGGTTCCTCCTAAAATTAGGAACATAAAAACAGTCTTTCAATAAAATAAACCTAAATTGATCAAAATAAAGATGAACGTCTCCCACTGCCTCAGCCACCACAAAGCTACCATCTCCAGTCCGCAACGAGAGGCTCCTATCATGTAGACTTCTCGTTTCCACGAACCCCTGCATAGAAACACAAACATGATTAGTGGCGCCCGAATCAATGACCCATGTGTCTTTCGATTCTTCCACCAAACACGCTTGTAAGTAATGAAGTTCCTTACCTTCTTTGCCCTTGGAGGCTAGGAATTCCCGACAAGCCTTCTTGAAGTGACCTACCTTCCCACAGTGGAAGCATTTGGACTTTTTAGGGTCCTTCGGCTTCTTGTTCTTCTTCTTCTTCTTCCCGTCCGAGACAGGAGGATTAGAAGAACTGGAAGCCACTTGCTTCTTATTTGGCCTCTTTCTCTTCCGTGAGGGATTGGAAGATTCCGCCAAATTGGCCTCTCCTTTAGGTCGGACCGTATCCTCATCCCTGATCATCCGCTCATAAGCCTGTAATTGCTTCATGAGCTCGGTAAGTCCTAACTCCTTTGTCGCCAAATTGTATGCGGCCTTAAACCCCACAAAATCTTTAGACAGAGTCTTGAACACCATCTCGATCTGGGTGTTATAGTCCAACTCAGCACCATTCTCGGCAGCCTCAGCGAAGAATCCCATTAGAGTGATCATATGGTCCTTCACCAGAGTACCCGCCTTTTGCTTGGAGTTCATAATGCTGGTGATAGCGGACTGTCGAGCCAATTTTTCTTGGCCTCCGAACATGTCCTCCAGATTATCCATGATCTCCCCAGCAACTTGATAAGTCTCATGCTGCTTTTGTAAAGCACTCGTCATGCTAGCAAGGATGTAGCATCGAGCTATTTCATTGGATTCTCTCCAACGATTATAGGCAACCGGGACCTCCTCAAGTGGTGTGTCAGGTTTGGGCCCAGGTAGGCATGGTTCGTCCAGTACGAACTTGTGTCTCTCGTAGCTGAGAACTATTAATAGATTTCTTTTCCAATCTTTATAATTGTCGCCATTCAACTTATTTTCAGTAAGTATCGAAATGAGAGGTGTCGGTGACATTTTGAACTGAAATAAAATTATACTAGACATCATTACAAAGCCCAAGCAAATATACAGATAATTTAGCAAATAAAAACATACAAGTATGTTCCTACATGAAACTTGAAAAAAACATGTAGCATTGCAACGGTAATTCTCAGCACCTATTGCCCCAAGCCACCGAGGGGTGGTCATGAGAACAAATAGCCGGAACATGGACCCCGTCCAATTAATATATGTTACCTTAAATCCTCCAAGGTTAAGACATATATTAATAACCGCTTATTTGGCCACCAGTTTAGTTAACAGAGCTTCTAGGGAAGGTTAATAACTAAACGAGTCTTGAGTGTATAACCATTGTTTACGTAGCCCGATCCACGTCCTACCAAGCCACCGAGGGGTGGTCATGAATAGGATCGCACCCGAACACGTTTTCCACATAGGAGATCCAATCTAGTATACCGGCGGCGGTAAACACCTACCGAGGGGTGTGGTCAGGTCAGAACTGACGCGAGGCGTTATCATGCTTGCACATATGGATCAACAATGGAGGCCGTGGGTTTTGTTTGAAACCCTCTCCCACTCAATATTTTGAAAAACATGCAAGTTTTGACAAATTATGTATGATCAATATAGTATGAGCGGCACTCACCTATCCTATATGACATGTTATCAAATATGCATACAAAACATCCATCAATACATATTTATACATCCATGACATATCACAGAAAAATAATTGACAGAATAACCAAGCCATGGTTCCATCCTAGAACAAAGAAAAAAAAAGATTACAAAATTCCATCCAAAACATTCTTTGGGTCTTGAATTTTGTTCCGTCTTCTTGTATCCATCTTTATGTAGCATCTCCATTTATTTCTCATCCCAAGAATTATTTAAAATTTAAATTTCCAAAAATTTAAATTTCAAATTCAAACTCCAAATTCGAATTTCAAATTTAAATTTCTAATTCAAATTTTAAACAATTTTAATCATCATGTGTAATAATATGTAATTTCAAAAATTTCAAATTTTCAATTACATATTTTTAAACATGATTTAAAATTAAATCTCAAATTTAAAAATCAAAATTTTTAAATTTTGGACCGCCGCACCGCCGCCCGTGAAGGCGGCAGCCGCCGTGGGCAGCCACCTACCCCGGAGGGGCTGGCAACCCACGGTTGCCCCTTGTGCAGCCTGCCGGGCTGCAAGCCAAGCTTGCAGCGCCAGGCTGCACGCCCAGGCTAGGCGCAGCAGCCGGCAGGCTGCAGGCTGCAGGCAGCGCCTGCAGCCAGTGGCTGCATGCCCAGGCTGCGGCCAGCCTTGGGCAGGCTGCACCACCCTCGGCTGCAGGCCAAGCCTGCGGCCGTGGGTGATGTTTGCCTGCATAGGGGCTGCCGCAGCCCCATCCTGCCCGAGGGCAGGGGCTGCAGCCCCACCAAGGCCCGTCGGCCTATTCCGAGGGGTCGTGTCTCGATTTTCGTGCCATATTCCAATATACCTATTAGGATCTCCAAAAATTAATTTGAATCCCAATTAAATTGAAATTTTCCACACAATCAAAATTTCAATCTTTAAATTAAATTTAACTTTGGGGAAAAATAAATTACGGTCTTCAATCTTCAATCTCCTCCAAGAATAATTACATAAAAAATTCCTAAACCGTTTCCAGTATACAAAAATTCTAACCATAAAAAATCTAAGAGATAAGAATTAAAATCCATGGGAAAATTACAGTGTTAATAAACTGCTCCCATGGTTACATAAAAATTCCTAGATACAATTTTTCTAAATTCTAAGGAACCAAAACCGGCATAAACAAGCATGCTTATAATAATTCAAAAAATTAAAATAACCACATACTTTATACATAATACATGATAACAACATAAAGGAACCCTAGAATGCCACTCTCTAAATATCAAATCCATACATAAATAAAAAGACTAAGTAATTGTCTAATTTATGTACATGGCATAGTCATGAGATGGCTCTGATACCAATTGTAGGAAAATAAATCGTTAAAAACGTATCAGAGTGGCGCAGCGGAACAATAAAAATTTTTAGATCATTAAATATCTCATGAGGCCATATACAATAAATCAACAACAATTAAAACTCATACCTCAAGGACGCCAATCTGCAGGAGGAGAATGACCGGAGGCTTCAACCAACTAGCCTTCTCTACTATTCTCCAATTCCCGAATGGCTGAGTGTGTGGGCACTCTGAACCTTGATCGGTATGCTAGCACTGCTAGTCTTCTTCCGACCACCCAGATCTCTAAAGAACTTTATTGTCACGATGAGCTGTGCAACAATAAGCCTGCTCACCTGAGAGTCTGTGGTCTAAGAGAACTGGAGTGGCAGGACCTCTATTTATAGACCTGCATGAGGTGATTCTCTGAATTCGAATTGGACTAGGAAAAGATTTTCTCCCTTATCTTTAACCAAAAAATCTGAATTTTTCCATAGGATAATCCTAACAATAAATTCGGTTTTTCCTAAGATAAATCCAATCCAAATCTTAACAAGATTCTAACTAGAATTTTATCTCCCTTTTTCAACCAAAAAATCCGAAATTCACAAGGTGAAAATCCTCCAAAAGATTTCGGTCATTATGGATAAGGGAGAATCAAAAATTCCACTAGGATTTTCAAGCTTGAATCTTATCTTAACCTTATCCAAAAATAACCGAATTTTCCTTGGATAAAGGCTCCAAAATTTCGGCCACTTTTAGGGAAGGAGAGAATCCAAATTCAACTAGGATTGAAACTTGAATTTTCCCTTGAATCTTATCCACAAAAACCGAATTTTCCATTGAGGATTATCCTCAAAAAATTCGCCCACTTTTGTTGGGATTTGGATTCAAAATTCAAGTAGGATTCTAACAAGATTATCCTCTCCAAATCCAACTCAAATTCGACTTTCAAACCTTGTGGATTTTCCACAACAAATTCGAATCCTACTTGGACTGTGATTCAAAATTTGAATTTCAAATTTCAAATTCAAATTTCAAATTCAAATTTCAAATTTCAAATTTCAAATTCAAATTTCAAATTCGAATTTCAAATTCAAATTTCAAATTCAAAATTCAAATTTCAAATTTCAAAATTCAAATTTCAAATTTCAAAATTCAAATTTCAAATTCCACAAAACGATTGTGTTTCATATTCTTGTTCTCATGGATAATTTTCTACAACTCCAATCCAATCTCAAATAAAATCTTGGCAACTTTATTTGGAGTTCGAATAATTGTGTACTCTATTATCCAAAACAAAATCTGAATCCAACCAGAGAGAATCTTGTCTACCATCCTAATCCTGTGTCATCACCATCCATGCATAATAAACTAGCCAATAGCATACACAAATCAATTTGCCAAACGTTATGGAATTATGTGGAGCTAGTAGAGGGACTGATTGGACATATATAATCGGGCTCCCGTGATTCCATATGATCATCATTCTGTACCGAACAACTCAATCATATGATCACTAATTTCAGAGTCACACCACTATAAACCTGAAACTGAACTCCCAATTATATACCGTATTACGTAAGCCTGTGACGAGCTACCATCCAATGACCTTGTCATATATGCAAAACCCTCATATGATATCCATGATCAGCCTTAGGTCAAAGTCCGTTTAATCCTACTGATCAGGCTATCTTAAAATTCCATTATACTACCGAATCAAGAAAATGATTATTCACCATATGTAAATAAGAAGTCATCCGCCCAGCAGACGACCCAAGGCCTTGTCCATTTTCAGATTCAGTATAATGCCTTTAAGAGGATACCTTTAACTCCTCAGAGCTATGATTCCGATATCTGCAAACAAACCCTTCATCGTATACAAGTCATGCACCCAACGAACCGGTCTATAAGCTTACTACCTTTGAGACGCTTTAGCCATTGGAACATCAAAGTACACAAGTCATATACATGAAGTAGTTCATTTACTCAGGATTAAGGTTATTGCACAATGAACGTCAAAAGCAGATTGATCCACTCATAGCAGACTACGTAGATCAATCACGCTTTAGTCCCGGTCTAATATGTCACCACCAAGTAACATATCTATGTCTCTACTTGGGAGTCCAGCTCCAGACAGTCAAGACAAACCATCCCCTCTGAGGCTTTAGACAACATAATAGACTTAACATGAGTTAGATGGTCGGTCTAACTCCATAGACTACAGACCATAGTTTAGACCGCTAACTTTAGAACATTGTCTTCTCGCATACAAAAGTCCATTGCATGCAACGTTCTAACAGTTTTAACACAAGCAGTTAGTGAGCCATATTTGCTTACATTTACTTTAACATGTAAATAAGACGAGGACAGATAGCAATGTAATGAATAACCTCTATATATAATTTTATTATCCAGTTCAAAATGAATACATCAAAAATGTCTCTAATACTTAGGGCATTTCCTAACATGAAACACAACCGTTTTGTGGAATTTGAAATTTGAATTTTGAAATTTGAAATTTGAAATTTGAATTTTGAATTTGAAATTTGAATTTGAAATTTGAATTTGAAATTCGAATGTGAAATTTGAATTTGAAATTCGAATTTGAAATTTGAATTTGAAATTTGAAATTTGAAATTTGAAATTTGAATTTGAAATTCGAATTTGAAATTTGAAATTCAAATTTTGAATCACAGTCCAAGTAGGATTCGAATTTGTTGTGGAAAATCCACAAGGTTTGAAATTCGAATTTGAGTTGGATTTGAAGAGGATAATCTTGTTAGAATCCTACTTGAATTTTGAATCCAAATCCTAACAAATGTTCCACGAAATATTGAGGATAATCTTTAAGGAAATTTCGGTTTTTTTTTTGTGGATAAGATTCAAAGGAAAAAAATTCAAGTTTCAATCCCAGTTGAATTTGGATTCTCTCCTTCCCTGAAAAGTGGCCGAAATTAGGGTGAAAATCTCTTAGGAAAATTCGGTTATTTTGGATAAGGTTGAGATAAGATTCAAGCTTGAAAATCCTAGTGGAATTTTTGATTCTCCCTTATCCATAATGGCCGAAATTTTTTAGGAGATTTTCTCCTTGTAATTTTCGGATTTTTTGGGTTGAAAAAAGGGGATAAAATTCTAGTTAAAATCTTGTTTAGATTTGGATTGGATTTATCCTAAGAAAACCGAATTTTATTGTTGAGATTTTCCCTTGGAAAATTTGGATTTTATGGTAATGGATAAGGGAAAATATCTTTTCCTAATCCAATTCAAATTCAAAGAATCACCTCATGCAGGTCTATAAATAAAGGTCCTGCCACTCCAGTTCTCTCAGACCATAGACTCTCAGTTGAGCAGGCTTATTGTTGCACAGCTCATCGTGACAATAAAGTTCTTTAGAGATCTGGGTGGTCGAAAGAAGACTAGCAGTGCTAGCATACCGATCGAGGTTCAGAGTGCCCACACACTCAACCATTCGGGAATTGGAGAATAGTAGAGAAGGCTAGTTGGTTGAAGCCTCCGGTCATTCTCCTCCTGCAGATTGGCATCCTTGAGGTATGAGTTTTAATTGTTGTTGATTTATTGTATATGGCATCATGAGATATTTAATGATCTAAAAATTTTTATTGTTCCGCTGCGCCACTCTGATTCGTTTTTACCGATTTATTAACCTACAATCACATTCATGCCCACGGTTTTAGCAAGAATTCTACCTCAAATTTTTCTTGTTTCTTAAGTTCATTTCATGCTTATCTTATCATATGATTGAATGAACATTACCACTAAATTGAAACAATAAAATTCATGAAGTTTTCATACGCTAGGAGCCACGGATTTTTCAAGGAAATCATGCAAAATTTTACTTGTTTTTCTATCCAAATTCACGCTTTGAATATCACAACATCAAACAAATCCTAGAATCAACAATTTAACAAATTTTTCCCATTGTTTTTCAATTCCAAACCCACGGTTTTTATGGAATAAAATCAAGGAAAATGCTTCAAATTGGAGGTTTACCTTGCTTGGTTGTTGTCTTGATGTTGGAGATGAAATTCAAACTAGATTTGGTGTGAAATTCAAAACAAAATTTTTGGTTCAAGGGGGTTTTCTTCCACGGTTTTTGGCTGGAAATTTTGGCAAGAGTTTAGTTATGTTTTTCCATTTTTTGCTTGAATTTTTTATGCCTATTTATAGGCAAAAATCAAGGGCCTTTTTGCAATTTTTTTCCAACAATTTCATAATTGTTCAAGGACCAAAAAGTAAAGGTTTTGGGGTCAAAATAAAATTTTCCTTTCTCCCTTTCCACATGGCCGAATGGCCTATCAACAAAATGCCCTAAATTTTTTTAATTTTTTTCTAAGTGAATTTTGGCATGATCTTGGCCTTTGATCAAAAAGCAAACCAATCCTAACCATACACCTTTCAAAAGTTTTCTAATTTGATGAAAAATTAATTTGCTTTATGACATTATCATAGTGATGTCATCAACTCTTCATATTAATCTCTAATTAATTCGTAGTCAATTTTTGACTGTTATCCGATCCGAACGGAACTTTACCGAAATCACGTAGGCGAGTTCTCAGCGCCTCTCGTGCGGTTGGTTTGTCTTATTTTGCTTCCGTTTGAGCAGAATTCTCTACAATAAATTTCTATTGTTTTAGTACATTTCAATGCACTCTCTAGGGTTTTCGGTTCTGATTTTGAACTGTCTTACCCAATTATGTCCGGTAGGATTTTCCATCCCCGAACTTACACACATTAACACTGCCAGAATATTTTAAACTATTTACAACAGTATTGAAATACAACTTTTTCACATTTTATTCATTAATATTGTTATTTACATACAATTTTTAACATAATTCGAGAATCTAAAATTCCCGGTTATCACATTCACCCCTCCTTATAAAATTTTCGTCCTCGAAAATTTAGAACAAGTAGGGGTACAAGTTCTTCATTTTGTCCTCAGGTTCCCACGTAGCCTCTTCAATGTTGTGATTTTTACACAGCACTTTGACTAATGGGATCGTTTTATTCCTCAAGACTTTATTTTCGCATGCCAGTATTTGAACAGGTCTCTTCTCATAAGTCAGATCTTCCTGAATCTGGATCGGCTCATGTTTCAGCACGTGGGATGGATCCGATATGTACTTTCGTAACATCGACACATGAAACACATTATGTACTACCGACATTTCTGGAGGTAATACCAATCTATAGGCGATCTTGCCAATGCGTTCAATGATCTTGTATGGTCGAATATATCTTGGACTTAACTTTCCCTTCTTTCCGAATCGCATTATCCCTTTCATCGGGGAGACTCTTAAGAATACGAAATCCCCTTCATTGAATTCCAGAAATCTTCGTCTTTTGTCCGCGTAGCTTTTCTGTCGGCTTTGGGCTGTTTTCATCCGTCGCTGTATTTTTGTAACTGCATCCACCGTTTCTTGGATGAAATCAGTCTTATGCAGTCGTCTCTCTAGTAGGTCATACCAGTGAACTGGTGATCTACACTTCCTTCCATACAAGGCTTCATAAGGTGCCATACCTATCGAAGCTTGGTAGCTGTTGTTATACGAAAATTCTACCAACGGAAGTTTCTCGTTCCAGCTCCCTGAGAAATCTATTGTACATGCACGCAGCATATCTTCAAGGGTCTGAATGGTTCGCTCAGATTGCCTGTCTGTCTGCGGATGAAATGCTATGCTCAGTCGTACGTCTGTTCCCATCGCCTCTTGTACGCATGCCCAGAAGTTCGAAGTAAATCTTGGATCACGATCTGACACAATGGATGTAGGAACTCCATGTAGTCTGACTATGTGGTTAACATACAAGTCTGCCAACCTTTCCAATGAGAAGGTCATCTTTACTGCGATAAACCTTACCGTTTTTGTCAGTCCATCTACAATAACCCAGATGGCATCATAGCCTTCTCGGGTCTTTGGTAGTCCCATCACAAAGTCCATCGTGATATGCTCCCACTTCCACTCCGAAATTTCTAATGGCTCAAGTTTCCCACCTGGATAACGATGTTCAGCCTTAACCTTCTGACACATCATACACTTGCTTACAAATTCCGCTATATCCTTCTTGATTCCTCTCCACCAGAATTACAGCTTCAGATCCTGGTACATCTTGCTGACTCCAGGATGTATTGAGTAGGGTGGTTTATGGGCTTCAGCCATAATCTGCTTCCTTAATCCTTCATCATCTGGAACTTGAATTCTCCCTTGATGTAGGATTAATCCATCTTTAGATGCTTCTCCTTGCGGCTTGCTAGTGTCGGATCTTTCTTTTGAGCTTCTCTGATGTCCTTATACAATGTTGATTCCAGTTGTATTGCAGCTAGCTTTCCAGTTATCAGCTCCATCTTCAACATGTTGATTTCCTGCTGTAATGGCCTTGGGAGCTTTTTGATCGGTAGTTGCTGTGGAACAGTAGATTTCCTACTTAACGCATCTGCAACTCGATTGGCCTTTCCTGGGTGATAGAAGATTTCACAATCATTGTCCTTTACCAGCTCCAGCCATCGCCTTTGCCGCATATTTAGCTCCTTTTGTGTGAAGAAATATTTCAGACTCTGATGGTCTGTATAAATCTGACACTGAGCTCCATATAAATAATGACACCAAATCTTTAATGCGAACACTACTGCGGTAAGTTCCAGATTGTGAGTGGGATAATTTCTCTCATGGTCCTTTAATTGACACGAGGCATAGGCAATCACCTTATCGCCTTGCATCAGGACAGCCCTAATCCCATTTTTGAAGCGTCGCTATATATCATGAACATTTCTCCTTCCGTCGGAAGTGTAAGTATTGGCGCACTCGTGAGTCGCTTCTTCAGTTCTTGGAAACTTTTCTCGCACTGCTCAATCCATTCATATTTCCTTTCCTTGCGCGTAAGAGCTGTAATAGTAGCGGCAAGTCGTACAATCCTTCAAGGAATCTTCTATAATAGCTGGCCAAACCTAAAAAACTTCGTATTTCTGTCACGCTCTTAGGTACAGGCCACTCGTTGATCGCTTCCACTTTAGCAGGATCCACAGCGATTCCTTCTTTGGAAACCACATGTCCAAGGAAATGTACTCTATTCAGCCAAAATTCACATTTAGAGAACTTGGCATAGAGTTGATGTTCTCTTATTGTTTGCAGAACAATCTTTAAATGCTCTTCGTGCTCCTCTCGAGTCTTTGAATGTATAAGAATGTCATCGATGAACACAATAACAAACTTATCTAAATATTCCTTAAAGACTCGATTCATCAGATCCATAAAAGCTGCTGGCGCATTTGTTAACCGAAACGGCATTACCAAAAATTCGTAATGACCGTAACGGGTTCAAAATGCGGTCTTGTGGATGTCACTCTCCTTGATCCTCAATTGATGATATCCTGATCACTGATCAATCTTGGAGAAGATGGCTGCACCTGTGGGTTGATCGAACAGGTCATCAATCCTAGGTAGCGGGTACCTATTCTTGATGGTAACCTTGTTCAGATCCCGATAATCAATACACATCCGAAATGAGCCATCTTTCTTCTTAACAAATAGCACTGGAGCACCCCATGGGGAATAGCTTGGGCGTATGAATCCTTTGTCAAGAAGTTCCTTTAGTTGCTCCTGTAATTCTTTTAACTCTGCTGGTGCCATCCGATATGGTGCCTTTGAGATTGGTGCAGTTCTTGGCATCAACTCGATCTCGAAAGAAATTTCTCATTCAGGTGGCAGTCCTGGTAATTCTTCTGGAAAAACATTAATGAATTCCTATACAATAGGGACGTCTTGAGGTTGGAGCTTCGGTTCCTTTGTCACGTCTAGAATACATGCTAGGTATGCAGCACAGCCGCTAGACATCATCCTTTTAGCTTCCATCGAGTTAATCATTATCTTCTGTGATCTTCATGACGTGTCGAGATACTCGAATCCTTCTTCTTCATCAGGTTGAAACCTTATCATCCTTTTCTGGCAATCGATCGTAGCTCGATACTTCCCTAGGAAATCCATTCCTAGTATCACATCATAGTCGGCAAGTTCCATCACAATCAATTTTGCAAATAACTCCCTATTTGCCACAATTATTGGCACATGTGGTAACCAGTAATTGGACATCAGGACTTCCCCCGAGGGTAATGCAGTTTTAACTGTCATACCCATCTGGTCTTGAGGGTATCCTATCCTATTAGCAAATTGGTGTGAAATGAAAGAGTGCGTAGCTCCACAGTCAAATAAAACAGATGCCAAATTATTAGCGACAGAAAGCTGACCTGTCACTACGTTTGACGTTCCCGCTTCTGCTTCCTCCTTCATGTAGACCATAATTCTTGCATCTGTTTGAGGCAAGCGTTCTGGTCTTTCCGGCCTCTCAAAATGGGATGACCCTTCAGCTTTGACCTGTAGTGCATGTGCCTGAGGACGTTGTTGTGTCTGTGATGAACTTTACACATTCTGCGTATTTTCTGGGTAGTTTTTGGCGAAGTGACCGTCCTTCCCACACTGAAAACAGGCATTTGAGGCCAGTCTGCATCGTCCTGAATGTCTTTTCCCATAGCTTACACAGTTTCGAACCATAGGACTAGCATTATTGTTTGTTCTCCTTTGCTGGTTCTGGTTCCCGGGATTATTTGCTTTTCTCTTTCCCTGAGACTGCTGGCCTGAAGTGCCAGGCTGTCTAGCCTTGACAATCAAATTTTTTTGCTGCTTTGTCCAGTTTGAGGTCCAGCTTGTATGGCTTTGGTCAAGATCTTTTTCTTTTTCTTGACATCCCAGACCTTCTCTCTTTCTTCCTTTTGTCTAATCAGATAATACTCTGCCCTTAATGCACGGCTAACACAATCAGAAACGGTGTCAGGCGGCGTCAACCCACTGTCCACCAATGCTGAAATCTCGGGACGAAACATCCCTAGCATCTTCTGGATTTTCTCCCTCTCAGTGGTGACAGTGTATGGGCAAAGTCTGGATAACTGATCAAACTTATTGCAGACTTCTATCACGGTCATATCTCCTTGCTTTAGTTCGGCGAACTCTCTTTGTTGTGGTCGCAATAGTGCCGGATTGTAATACTTCTGATTGAATTCTTCCAGAAAATCCAACCAGGACATGGTATACATGTTTCTTCTTAACTTAACCGACTCCCACCAGAACCTTGCATCCATTTTTAGAACAAAGGATGCACACAGAATCCTTTCTTGGTCATTCAACTCCATAAACTCCAATATCATATGGAGTGAAGACCACCATTCCTCAACATCCAGAGGATTTGTGGAGCCCTCAAACTCTGGTGGCCTCATGCGTCGGAATCTTTCATACAATGGCTCGATATTGTTCCTGGGTTGTGGTTGAGGTTGTACCACTTCTTCTTGTGCCGCTGGAGGTACTTCTGGTTCTGGTACAGCCATTTGAGGGGCTTGGTCTTCTTCCGGTTCCTGTCTCCGCTCCATTTGCTCTAGTATTTGTCTTAACTCAGCATTTTCCCTCATTTGAGCTTCTATCAAGGCTTCTAGCTCATCCATTCTTTCTGATAGTACTGGACGTCCTCGCATATTCCGTAGATTTCTTGGGTTCACCATCTTATCCTACTTCCTAAAATTACATAAGAGTCAATCATTAGGTTTTTTCACAATCATATTTTTATAATATAAATTCAAATAATTTTAATTATCACATAATTTTAACATTTCACACATTGCATATGTCAAAATATGGTTATCATTTCTTTTTATTTCAAAAGTACCTTAGTTTGAAGGCTTTCCCCAAATAGCCTTTCAACATTGTCATATATACACATATACAGTTATATATATACATACTTATACAACACATGCATTTCTACAACTAATCTTCTGGCTGAGGTTCCTCTGGGATTGCCAAAAACTCGATTGGATCCATTTCTTCATTATCTGTTCTGTTTTAGGCCTCAGTCGGCGTTGAACCTTCAGCTGGGTCTACTCCCTCTGGTTGTCTTGACGGACCTGCCTTATGATCATTTGCCATGGGCCCGGATCCGTATAGGCGATCTAACATGGCTTCTTGTAGTAACTGCTCTTACCTCTTGCGCACCATGCGCTCCATCATCATTTCCTCCTCTACCTTAGCTACATCAATAATAGACTCATGTAAAGTAGCAGGGTATAGAGGGGTTACTCTCTGTCGTAAGTCTAGGGTGAGTCCCTTCCAAAATATATCACAAAAGTTATCATTTGTGATATTGGTTAGAGGAGACACCCTCACGATGCTATCTTGGAATCGGACTGCATATGAGAATACGGTGTCACTAAACATCATCTACTGCCTCTCTGCGTTCAGAACAAAATCTCTGATATCCGCGTAACTAGGCATGGTCGGTGGTGGGGGCACTGTCCTACTCTCCGGAGGGCCTGCAACTGGTGCCGAGCTCTTTTGTGGGAACTGCTCCAGCATGACTTGGCAAAACTCAACCCAATCCATCGCTAGCAGCATCTCCTGATCGCAATATTCCCAGTACAGCCGTGCATCCTCACGGAAGGTGCCAATGGCCATCAGAACCTAGCAATCCTGAACGATATCACACTGGTGCATGATGACCTCAATATCGTGTAGCCAGTCTCTCGTAGAGATCCCCTGTTGACCTCCCTCGAATGATGTTGGATGACTGCCTCTGAATGCGTGTACGGCTCGTACAGATACTCTGGCCCATATACAGCCCCAGTCTCCCACCACTGGATTTGTTAGGAAATGCCCCAAGCATTAGAGACATTTTGATGTATTCATTTTGAACTAGATAATAAAATTGTACATAGAGGTTATTCATTACATTGCTATCTGTCCTCGTCTTATTTACATGTTAAAGTAAATGTAAGCAAATATGGCTCACTGACTGCTTGTGTTAAAACTGTCAGAACGTTGCATGCAATGGACTTTTGTATGCCAGAAGACAATGTTCTAAAGTTAGCAGTCGAAACTATGGTCTGTAGTCTATGGGGTTAGACCGAGCATCTAACTCATGTTAAGACTATTATGTTGTCTAAAGCCTTGGAGGGGACGGTTTGTCTTGACTGTTTGGAGCTGGACTCCCAAGTAGAGACATAGATATGTTGCTTGGTAGTGACATATTAGACCGGGACTAAAGCATGATTGATCTACGTAGTCCGCTATGAGTGGATCAATCTGCTTTTGACGTTCATTGTGCAATAACCTTAATCCTGAGTAAATGAACTACTTCATTTATATGACTTGTGTACTTTGATGTTCCAATGGCTAAAGCGTCTCAGAGCTAGTAAGCTTATAGACTGGTTCGTTGGGTGCATGACTTGTATACGATGAAGGGTTTGTTTGCAGATATCAGAATCATAGCTCTAAGGAGTTAAAGGTGTCCTCTTAAAGGCATTATACTGAATGTGAAAATGGACAAGGCCTTGGGTCGTCTGTTGGGCGGATGACTTCTTATTCACATATGGTGAATAATCATTTTCTTAATTCGGTAGTATAATGGAACTTTAAGATAGCCTGATCAGTAGGATTAAACAGACTTTGACCTAAGGTTGATCATGGATATCATATGAGGGTTTTGCATATATGACAAGGTCATTGGATAGTAGCTCGTCACGGGCTTACGTAATACGGTATATAATTGGGAGTTCAGTTTCAGGTTTATAGTGGTGCGACTCTGAAACTAGTGATCATATGATTGAGTTGTTCGGTAAAGAATGATGATCATATAGATTCGCGGGAGCCCGATTATATATGTCCAATCAGTCCCTCTACTAGCTCCACATAATTCCTTAACGTTTGGCAAATTGATTTGTGTATGCTATTGGCTAGTTTATTATGCATGGTTGATGATGACACAGGATTAGGATGGTAGACAAGATTCTCTCCGGTTGGATTTAGATTTTGTTTTGGATAATAGAGTACACAATTATTCAAAGTCCAAATAAAGTTGCCATGATTTTATTTGAGATTGGATTGGAGTTGTAGAAAATTATCCATGAGAACAAGAATTTGAAACACAACCGTTTTGTAGATTTTGAAATTTGAATTTTGAATTTTGAATTTTGAATTTTGAATTTGAAATTTGAATTTGAAATTCGAATTTGAAATTTGAATTTGAAATTTGAAATTTGAAATTTGAAATTTGAAATTTGAAATTTGAATTTGAAATTTGAAATTCAAATTTTGAATCACAGTCCAAGTGGGATTCGAATTTGTTGTGGAAAATCCACAAGGTTTGAAATTCGAATTTGAGTTGGATTTGGAGAGGATAATCTTGTTAGAATCCTACTTGAATTTTGAATCTAAATCCTAACAAAAGTGGACAAAATTTTGAGGATAATCCTCAATGGAATTTCGATTTTTGTGGATAAGGTACAAGGGAAAAATTCAAGTTTCAATCCTAGTTGAATTTGGATTCTCTCCTTCCCTGAAAAGTGGCCGAAATTATGGAGGATCTCTCCTAGGAAAAATTCGGTTATTTTGGATAAGGTTGAGATAAGATTCAAGCTTGAAAATCCTAGTGGAATTTTGATTCTCCCTTATCCTAAATGTGGCCGAATATTTGGAGAAAAATCTCCTAGGAAATTTCGGATTTTTTGGTTGAAAAAGGGAGATAAAATTCTAGTTCAAATCTTGTTTAGATTTGGATTGGTTTTATCCTTAAAAAACTGAATTTTATTGTTGGGATTTTCCCATGAAAAATTCAAATTTTTATGGTTATGGATAAGGGAGAATATCTTTTCCTAGTCCAATTCAAATTCAGAGAATCACCACATACAGGTCTATAAATAGAGGTCCTGCCACACCAGTTCTCTTAGACCACAGACTCTCAGGTGAGCAGGCTTATTGTTGCACAGCTCATCGTGACAATAAAGTTCTTTAGAGATCTGAGTGGTCGGAAGAAGACTAGCAGTGCTAGTATACCGATCGAGGTTCAGAGTGCCCACACACTCAACCATTCGGGAATTGGAGAATAATAGAGAAGGCTAGTTGGTTAAAGCCTCCGGTCATTCTCCTCCTGCAAGATTAGCGTCCTTGAGGTATGAGTTTTAATTGTTGTTGGTTTATTGTATATGGCATCATGAGATATTTAACGATTTAAAAATTTTTATTGTTCCGCTGCGCCACTCTGATACGTTTTTACCGATTTATTTTCCTACAATTGGTATCAGAGCCATCTCATGACTATGCCATGTACATAAATTAGACAATTACTTAGTCTTTTTATTTATGTATGGATTTGATATTTAGAGAGTGGCATTCTAGGGTTCCTTTATGTTGTTATCATGGATTATGCATAAAGTATGTGGTTATTTTAATTTTTTGAATTATTATAAGCATGCTTGTTTATACCGGTTATGGTTCCTTAGAATTTAGAAAAATTGTATCTAGGAATTTTTATGTAACCATGGGAGCAGTTTATTCACACTGTAATTTTCCCATGGATTTTAATTTTTGTCTCTTAGAATTTTTTATGGTTAGAATTTTTGTGCACCAGAAACGGTTTAGGAAATTTTATGTAATTATTCTTGGAGGAGATTGAAGATTGAAGACCGTAATTTATTTTTTTCCCAAAAGTTAAATTTGATTTAAAGGTTGAAATTTTGATTGTATGGAAAATTTCAATTTAATTGGGATTCAAATTAATTTTTGGAGATCCTAATAGGTAAATTGGAATATGACACGAAAATCGACACACGACCCCTCGGGATAGGCCGACGGGCCTTGGTGGGGCTGCAGCCCCCGCCCTCGGGCAGGATGGGGCTGCGGCAGCCCCTGTGCAGGCCAACACCACCCACGGCCGCAGGCTTGGCCTGCGGCCAAGGGTGGCCGTGGCCTGCCCAAGGCTGGCCGCAGCCTGGGCGTGCAGCCTCTGGCTGCAGGTAGCTGGCTGCTGCGCCCAGCCTTGGCGTGCAGCCTGGCACTGCAGGCTTGGCCTGCAGCCCAGCAAGGCTGTACATAGGGGGCAGCCGTGGGCTGCCAGCCCCTTTGGGGCTGGTGGATGCCCACGGCGGCTGCCACCTTCGGCGGCGGCGGTGCGATGGTCCAAAATTCGAAAAATTTTGATTTTTAAATTTGAGATTTAATTTTAAATCATGTTTAAAAATATGTAATTGAAAATTTGAAATTTTTGAAATTACATATTATTACACATGATGTTTAAAATTGTTTAAAAATTTGAATTGGAAATTTAAATTTGAAATTCGAATTTGGAATTTGAATTTGAAATTTAAATTTTTGGAGATTTAAATTTTAAATAATTCTTGGGATGAGAAATAAATGGAGAGGCTACATAAAGATGGATACAAGAAGACGGAACAGAATTCAAGACCCAAAGAATGCTTTGGATGGAATTTTGTAATCTTTATTTTCTTTGTTCTAGGATGGAACCATAGCTTAGTTATTCTGTCAATTATTTTTCTATGATATGTCATGGATGTATAAATATGTATTGATGGATGTTTTGTATGCATATTTGATAACATGTCATATAGAATAGGTGACTGCCGCTCATACTATATTGATCATACATACTTTGTCAAAACTTGCATGTTTTTTTTCAAAATATTGAGTGGGAGAGGGTTTCAAACAAAACCCACGGCCTCCATTGTTGATCCATATGTGAAAGCATGGTAACGCCTCGCGTCAGTTCTGCCCTGCCCACAACCCTCGGTAAGTGTTTACCGCCGCCGGTATACTAGATTGGATCTCCTATGTGGAAAACGTGTTCGGGTACGTTCCTATTCATGACCACCCCTCGGTGGCTTGGTAGGACGTGGATCGGGCTACGTAAACAATGGTTATACACTCAAGACTCGTTTAGTTATTAACCTTCCCTAGAAGCTCTGTTAACTAAACTGGTGGCCAAATAAGCGGTTATTAATATATGTCTTAACCTTGGAGGATTTAAGGCAACATATATTAATTGGACGGGGTCCATGCTCCGGCTATTTGTTTTCGTGACCACCCCTCTGTGGCTTGGGGCAATAGGTGCTGAGAATTACCGTTGCAATGCTACATGTTTTTCAAGTTTCATGTAGGAACATACTTGTATGTTTTATTTGCTAAATTATATGTATATTTGCTTGGGCTTTGTAATGATGTCTAGTATAATTTTATTTCAGTTCAAAATGTCACCGACACCCCTCATTTCAATACTTACTGAAAATAAGCTGAATGGCGATAATTATAAAGACTGGAAAAGAAATCTATTAATTGTTCTCAGCTGCAAGAGACACAAGTTCGTACTAGATGAACCATGCCCACCTGGGCCCAAACCTGACACACCACTTGAGGAGGTCCCGGTTGCCTATAATCGTTGGAGAGAATCCAATGAGATAGCTCGATGCTACATCCTTACTAGCATGACGAGTGCTTTACAAAAGCAGCATGAGACTTATCAAGTTGCTGGGGAGATCATGGAAAATCTGGAGGACATGTTCGGAGGCCAAGAAAAATTGGCTCGACAGTCCGCTATCACCAGCATTATGAACTCTAAGCAAAAGGCGGGTACTCCAGTGAAGGACCATATGATCACTCTAATGGGATTCTTCGCTGAGGCTGCCGAGAATGGTGCTGAGTTAGACTACAACACCCAGATCGAGATGGTGTTCAAGACTCTGTTTAAAGATTTTGTGGGGTTTAAGGCCACATACAATCTGGCGACAAAGGAGTTAGGACTAACCGAGCTCATGAATCAACTACAGGCTTATGAGCGGATGATCAGGGATGAGGATGTTGTCCGACCTAAAGGTGAGGCCAATTTGGCGGAATCTTCTAATCCCTCACAGAAGAGGAAGAGGCCAAATAAGAAGCAAGTGGCTTCTAGTTCTTCTAATCCTCCTATCTCGGACGGGAAGAAGAAGAAGAAGAAGAAGAAGAAGCCAAAGGACCCTAAAAAGTCCAAATGCTTCCATTGTGGGAAGGTAGGTCACTTTAAGAAGGCTTGCTGGGAATTCCTAGCCGCCAAGGGCAAGAAAGGTAAGGAACTTCATTACTTGGAAGCGTGTTTGGTGGAAGAATCGAAAGACACTTGGGTCATTGATTCGGGCGCCACTAATCATGTTTGTGTTTCTATGCAGGGGTTCGTGGAAACGAGAAATCTACATGATAGGAGCCTCTCGTTGCGGACTGGAGATGGTAGCTTTGTGGTGGCTAAGGCAGTGGGAGATGTTTACCTTTATTTTGATCAATTTAGGTTTATTTTATTGAAAGACTGTTTTTATGTTCCTAATTTTAGGAGGAATCTTATATCGGTAGCTTGTTTAATAAAGGATTCTTATTCAGTTTCTTTTAGTAAAAGAGTTGATATTCGTAGAAATAAGTCTTTTATCTATTCTAGATGGATGGATGAAAACCTATATTTGATCAAACCAAAGATGTACTCACTGCTTGACCCTGAATTAATTGATAACTCTAAAAGGTTGAAAGTTTCTCACTCTAACAAGGCATATCTTTGGCATTTAAGACTTGGTCATATTAATCAGGATAGGATTCAAAGATTGGTGAAAGACGGTCCTCTGGAATCTCTGGAGGAGGTACGACTTCCCCAATGTGAGTCTTGTCTAAAGGGTAAAATGACTAAGAGGTCTTTTGGAGCTAAGGGTACAAGGGCTCAGGAGCTCTTAGAAATTGTGCACACGTATGTGGCCCCATGAACGTCACAGCACGAGGAGGGTTCGAGTATTATGTCTCTTTTATAGATGATTACTCGAGTTATGGATATGTGTATCTGATGCATCGCAAGAGCGAAACCTTTGACAAGTTCAAAGAGTATCGTGTGGAAGTGGAAAAGCAATTGGATAAATCCATAAAGACACATCGATCTGATCGAGGTGGCGAATACCTCTCCGATGAATTTCTAGTACATCTTGTAGAGAACGGGATTTTATCCCAATTGACTGCACCTGGTACTCCACAACAGAATGGTGTAGCCGAAAGGAGAAACAGGACCTTATTGGATATAGTACGGTCCATGATGAGTTATTCAACGCTGCCATTATCATTTTGGGGATATGCTTTACAAACGGCATGCTATATTCTGAACCAAGTGAGCAAATCAATTCCCAGAACTCCGTATGAATTGTGGCGTTGCAGGAAGCCCTCCCTTGGACATATGAGAATATGGGGCTGCCCGGCACATGTACTGGATGGGGATGCGAAAAAGTTGGAACCAAGATCAGAATTGTGCATGTTTGTAGGGTATCCAAAAGGAACTAAAGGAGGTCTGTTCTATAACCCGAAGGAACAAAAAGTCATTGTCTCAACCCATGCGACGTTATTGGAGGAAAGTCACATGAATAACTTTAAGCCTCGAAGCAAAATGGTGCTAGAGGAGTTATCGGGTGAAAGAACTGCTCCGCAGATTTCGGTCTTGGACGCAAGTCCGAGTTCCACTGAAAGACCTACAGATGATCAACAATTTAGGCTGCCTCGTCGTAGTAGGAGGGTTTCTAAGAAACCTAATTTCTTCATGTATGATGCTGAGGTATACCAGGCCGAGGCTCATGAGCATGAGGATGATCCGGTCACTTATGATGAAGCTATAAATGATGTTGATTCTAAATCTTGGAAACAGGCTATGAACAATGAAATGGATTCTATGAAATCCAACTCTGTTTGGGAACTTGTAGATTTGCCAGATGGGATAAAACCCATTGGATGCAAATGGGTCTACAAAAGAAAGAAGGATGCGGAAGGGAGAGTGGAAACTTTCAAATCTAGACTGGTTGCAAAGGGATACATGCAAAAGGCTGGAATCGATTACAATGAAATCTTTTCGCCTGTTGCTATGCTGAAGTCTATCCGTATTCTTCTGTCCATTGCTGCGGCTCTCGATTACGAGATCTGGCAAATGGATGTCAAGACAGCATTCTTGAATGGCCATCTTGAAGAGTGTATCTATATGATACAGCCCGAAGGGTTCGTAGCGAAAGGCCAAGAAAGGAAAGTCTGCAAGTTGCTTAGATCCATTTATGGATTAAAGCAAGCATCCCGCTCATGGAACCAGAGGTTTGATCAAGCGATTAAGACATTTGGTTTTGAGCAGAACGTTGATGAACCTTGTGTTTATAAACGTATTAAGGATGGAAAAGTGGTCTTTCTGATACTCTATGTCGATGATATACTACTCATTGGGAATGATGCAGGGAACTTATCATCGGTCAAGCTTTGGTTACACCAACTGTTTGACATGAAGGACTTGGGAGAAGCTAATTATGTTCTAGGCATTCGTCTCTTCAGAGATCGAAAGAACAAAATGATAACGTTATCCCAAGCTTCATACATAGATAAAATAATTGACAAATATGCAATGCAAGAGGCAAAGAAAGGCTCACAACCTTCTATTGCCGGTCTAACTCTTTCATTGGATGACTGTCCCAAGACATCGGAAGAAAGAGAGCGTATGAGTAAAGTCCCTTATGCATCCGCTGTGGGTAGCCTTATGTACGCTATGCATTACACTCACCCAGACATATGTTTTGCAGTAGGTATGGTGAGTCGATATCAAACAAATCCTGGAACCAAGCACTGGCAAGCTGTAAAGCATATACTCAAGTATCTTAAGAGATCGAGGGATTATATGCTGGTGTATTCTGGAGGGGACCAAACACCCGTAGGATACACGGACTCAGACTTCCATACTTGTAAGGATTCGAGGAAATCGACATCTGGATCAGTGTTTTTACTCGGAGGAGGCACCATTGTGTGGAGGGGCGTGAAGCAAGGCTGCACAGCTGACTCTACTATGGAGGCTGAGTATGTGGCTGCAGCTGAGGCATCTAAAGAAGCGGTTTGACTCCGTAAGTTCTTTAAAGACCTTGAGGACATTCCGGGTGTTGACATGCCTATCACACTTTACTGTGATAATACAGGAGTTATTGCCAACACAAGGGAATCTCGGCAACACAAGAGGACCAAGCACATCGATCAGAGATATCATATTATTAGAGGGCATGTGGAGACAGGACAAGTGGATGTATGTAAGATCACGTCCGAGGACAACATCACCGGTCCCTTTACTAAGACTTTGGTGGCTAGAAGCTTTGAGAGGCATGTAGAGGCGATGGGGATGCGTAACATGGCACATCAACTGGCTTAGGGCAAGCGCGAGATTGTTAGGAAATGCCCTAAGCATTAGAGACATTTTGATGTATTCATTTTGAACTGGATAATAAAATTATACATAGAGGTTATTCATTACATTGCTATCTGTCCTCGTCTTATTTACATGTTAAAGTAAATGTAAGCAAATATGGCTCACTGACTGCTTGTGTTAAAACTGTTAGAATGTTGCATGCAATGGACTTTTGTATGCAAGAAGACAATGTTCTAAAGTTAGCGGTCTAAACTATGGTCTGTAGTCTATGAGGTTAGACCGAGCATCTAACTCATGTTAAGACTATTATGTTATCTAAAGCCTTGGAGGGGACGGTTTGTCTTGACTGTCTGGAGCTGGACTCCCAAGTAGAGACATAGATATGTTACTTGGTGGTGACATATTAGACCGGGACTAAAGCATGATTGATCTACGTAGTCCGCTATGAGTGGATCAATCTGCTTTTGACGTTCATTGTGCAATAACCTTAATCCTGAGTAAATGAACTACTTCATGTATATGACTTGTGTACTTTGATGTTCCAATGGCTAAAGCATCTCAAAGGTAGTAAGTTTATAGACCGGTTCATTGGGTGCATGACTTGTATACGATGAAGGGTTTGTTTGCAGATATCGGAATCATAGCTCTAAGGAGTTAAAGGTATCCTCTTAAAGGCATTATACTGAATGTGAAAATGGACAAGGCCTTGGGTCGTCTGCTGGGCGGATGACTTCTTATTCACATATGGTGAATAATCATTTTCTTAATTCAGTAGTATAATGGAACTTTAAGATAGCCTGATCAGTAGGATTAAACGGACTTTGACCTAAGGCTGATCATGGATATCATATGAGGGTTTTACATATATGACAAGGTCATTGGATAGTAGCTCGTCACAGGCTTACGTAATACGGTATATAATTGGGAGTTCAATTTCAGGTTTATAGTGGTGTGACTCTGAAACTAGTGATCATATGATTGAGTTGTTCGGTAAAGAATGATGATCATATAGATTCATGGGAGCCCGATTATATATGTCCAATCAGTCCCTCTACTACCTCCACATAATTCCTTAACGTTTGGCAAATTGATTTGTGTATGCTACTGACTAGTTTATTATGCATGGATGGTAATGACACAGGATTAGGATGGTAGACAAGATTTTCTCCGGTTGGATTCAGATTTTGTTTTGGATAATAGAGTACACAATTATTCGAACTCCAAATAAAGTTGTCATGATTTTATTTGAGATTGGATTGGAGTTGTAGAAAATTATCCATGAGAACAAGAATTTGAAACACAACCGTTTTGTGGATTTTGAAATTTGAAATTTGAATTTTGAATTTGAAATTTGAATTTGAAATTCGAATTTGAAATTTGAATTTGAAATTTAAATTTGAAATTTGAAATTTAAAATTTGAATTTGAAATTCGAATTTGAAATTTGAAATTCAAATTTTGAATCACAGTCCAAGTGGGATTCGAATTTGTTGTGGAAAATCCACAAGGTTTGAAATTTGAATTTGAGTTGGATTTGGAGAGGGTAATCTTGTTAGAATCCTACTTGAATTTTGAATCTAAATCCTAACAAAAGTGGACGAAATTTTGAGGATAATCCTCAATGGAATTTCGGTTTTTTTGGATAAGGTTCAAGGGAAAAATTCAAGTTTCAATCCTAGTTGAATTTGGATTCTCTCCTTCCCTGAAAAGTGGCCGAAATTATGGAGGATCTCTCCTAGGAAAAATTCGGTTATTTTGGATAAGGTTGAGATAAGATTCAAGCTTGAAAATCCTAGTGGAATTTTGATTCTCCCTTATCCTAAATGTGGCCGAATATTTGGAGAAAAATATCCTAGGAAATTTCGGATTTTTTGGTTGAAAAAGGGAGATAAAATTCTAGTTCAAATCTTGTTTAGATTTGGATTGGTTTTATCCTTAAAAAACCGAATTTTATTGTTGGGATTTTCTCATGAAAAATTCAGATTTTTATGGTTATGGATAAGGGAGAATGTCTTTTCCTTGTCCAATTCAAATTCAGAGAATCACCACATGCAGGTCTATAAATAGAGGTCCTGCCACTCCAGTTCTCTTAGACCACAGACTCTCAGGTGAGTAGGCTTATTGTTGCATAGCTCATCGTGACAATAAAGTTCTTTATAGATCTGCGTGGTCGGAAGAAGATTACTAGTGCTAGCATACCGATCGAGGTTCAGAGTGCCCACACACTCAGCCATTCGGGAATTGGAGAATAGTATAGAAGGCTAGTTGGTTGAAGCCTCCGGTCATTCTCCTCCTGCAAGATTGGCGTCCTTGAGGTATGAGTTTTAATTGTTGTTGGTTTATTGTATATGGCATCATGAGATATTTAACGATCTAAAAATTTTTATTGTTTCGCTGCGCCACTCTGATACGTTTTTACCGATTTATTTTCCTACAGGATTATCTACTGCCACAGGAGGGTTTACTAATGGTCGCGGGGGTGGTGCCTGTACTGGTGCTGGCACTACTATCCTCGGCGCTAATGGTTCAGGTACAGGTGGTCGCTGCATCTCTCGTCTCATCATAGACGGTCTGATCACGGGCCTAGTCCATACCCGGATCGGTCCTCTAGGTCGGTATGGATGAGGTCTCACATATGGTGGTCTAGTCATCTTAACTCCTACAAAATATATAACTTCGAATAAATGAAAGTTAACTAATCTTAAAGAACCTAACTTACTTGGATTGACGAGTAGATCGCGCTTCATGTCAATAGGGATATTGGCAACCTCGCTCTGATACCAACCTGTGACGTCCCCAGATTCCAACCACTCGCCACCATCAGGAATCGACTCTATGGCCGACCAAGACCGTTCGGGTGTTGAATCCGAGTCGTCAGTTTTAAACTCTTTTACTAAAACTTCTTTAACACAAGGGCCTAAAATTTTGCCCCAAAAATTTTTTTTTTCTCTAATACATATTTTTTCTTATGAATATTAAGTAAGAAAGCGATGTAAAATATAATGCTAGTTTTTCCTTGTCTGAAATAAATACAACATATTTGATACAAATATGATATTTATATGTATTGTAGGCTTTGTCTGCAAACATATTTTCTTTACTCAAAAAGCTCAGCGGAAAACTTATGGTAGGACCATGTCCACGGTGAGTTCTCTATCCCTTTAACACGTTTGCATCCTGCCGCCATCCATGTATCTATAGGACAGGTTTCTTACCTGCAACATGAGCAAACTGATGAGCTAACAGGCTCAGTAAGTTCAAACATCCATAATAAGAATCATATTGATTCAAAGACAAGAAAAACTCAATCTACTATGAATAGTACTATTCACCATGAATAGACTATTCACCATGAATAGTACTATTCATCATGAATAAACTCAATCTACTATGAATAGTACTATTCACCATGAATAGTATAGTTGACCTTTGACCGGTGAATAGTACCAGTTACCCTAACTGGTTACTATTCACTTTACTCTATCAGGATACTATTCATATACCCTAACCGAATTTACCTTACTCTAGTGTAAGTTTCGGTTATGCTCAATTATGATTTCCATCATTTTATTGATTGTTTATTCTCTATTTGATTTCTAATATAGAGCTCTGTTTATGGCAGTACCGATGATTATTAGCGCGCCGACTGGGAGGGTCTAAGGAGCGACTTTAGAACATCGTCCTCCACAGCCCTGATAACCCCGTAGGATTTAAACAAACCTCCACCACTATGTTGGAGGGGTGGTACGCCTTAATGGTCTCATTTACCATCTTTAAATTTATAGTTTTGACCAAGTGATTGCATAAATCACCTCAAGGTCGCAATCCTCTATTGCCCGTAGGTCTTACTTATTTTCCTTATTTGGGACATGTTATACTAACTAATTCCCAAATGTTCATAGGATTTTATATCTAGTGTGCAGCTAGTATAGAATGGATTAACACAGTATTTCATGTTGCAGACATTAAAATGCTTGAACTTACCAATACTGCGCTAGTGCCCACTCTCGGAACTCCTCCACACTCCTATCCTTATTTTGGGTTCCTACAGACATAATAATGTCTGTTAATACCCCTTTTTATTTATCATCTAAAATATATATTTATTTTACTTAACAATTCTACACATTTAAATTTTATTTGTGGTACATGGTCTGCAACACGCCCGTGTTCCAGGTCGTGTACCTCTCGGGTCTATTTTACACGGCCATGTTATTTTCTTCCTCAGCTGTGTAACTGTACACGGCTCGATACACACCCGTGTTCAAGCCCGTGTACCTCTCAGGTTATAAAATTTTTCCTATACACCGCCGTGTATCCCTCTACACGCCCGTGTTTCTTAAAATTTTTGAGAATTTTAACTCTAAAATCTTCAATTTGAGTTCTAGAATTTTATCTAAGTTATTCTAGGTCTTTTAGGTTTCTTTCCAAGCCTTTTCAGAAATTTTTGATCAAAATGACCATTTTGCCCTTAACGGGTTTCGGAACCATAATTGGCTTCATTCAATTGTTTTTTTTTCCAATTTTTCTAAGTCTAATAATTTTAAAATAATATTTCCTAAGCTTTCATATCATTTTACAGCTTAAATTGCAGCAAAATCTCCACTTCATTTTTCCCGACCCTCGATTACTATTCATCCGTCACCTACGGTCGTTTTTTCATTTTTCGAGCGTTTCGGAGCCTCAAATGGCCCTTTCACTACTTACTAAATGTTATTCATCCCGTCCCCGACCCTCGGACCTCGAGAGGCTCGGGTTTCCTATCCCGACCTCAAATTTTCCCTCGTTTCCCAAAATACCCCTAACATCGATTTTTTTCCTGTTTTAGGCATTTTAGTGATTTAGAGTCGGTTTACTATTCCTTTTAGGTTTGTTTTCTATTTCTGATCATTATTCATTGAGGGATCTCGGTTTCCTTTCTGAGTTCAATATTTTTACCCCTCGTTTCCCTAAATGCCCTTTCGTCAATTTTAGAAATTTCGGCAGCATTTTCGCTTATATTTTAAGGTTTCCCGGCGTTAGGTATGCCTCAAAACCTTTGTACCTGCCACGTACTATACCAGAGGCCTATTTTATATAAAGTTTCCAAACTTTGTATAAAAACTTTCCATATGATTCAACATTTACAAGTCACATCACATATCTTTTTTTTTTTTCCAAACTAACACTAGTTTACTAGGTTTTTACATCTAATAAATTTTCATCACCACACATTATGTAATGACCGCCATTTTCATGGCACCTACTTACCATGTAATAAGTCATTAAGGAATAAAATGGACATAATTTAATGTCCTTTAGCAAATTTAAGAAACATGGTCAAGTACACGACCGTGTAAGAGGCTGTGTACCGCTCAGATAGATGAATGTATTTCAAAGACATGGCTGTGTTGAGTAGTCTCAACTAGTACATGCCCGTGTCTGAAATGTACACGCCCGTGTTGCATTGCACACGCACGTGTAAGAGTCCGTGTAGAAGGCTGTGTAATGAGCCGAGAGCCACTGTAATGACTCTCATGAATTATGAAACTTAATTACTATGTAATGATGTAATTAAGTTAATAAGCACAGTGTGCTTTTCAGTTGAATGAATTAAACAGGAATAGTAACGTTTAATTACTATTCATGCAATGAAAGGGGTAATCGACAGTGAAATCGGTCCACCCTATTATGTGAGTATGCGTTGAGACACGCAATATCAAGAAACCGGTCTAGACGACCATTTCATGATACAGAATTGATGAGCTAGTCATCAGTACGCTCAGACTGGTCATCTGAGCGCAGCAGTGATAATTGCCCTAATAGATGTACAGTATCGAGAAAAGTGGTCTAGATGACCTCTTCTCGCCCATAGACTGACAAAATCAAAGTCAGAACGCTCAGATTAGTCAGTCAGATAGTGAATAGTGATTAGTGAATAGTGAATAGTGAGTAGTGAGAAACGCAGTGTCAGGTTAGTGGCCAAGACGGCCTTAATCTGGCATAAAACTGATATATTAATAGTCAGCAGGCTCAATCTGGTCAATTGAGCATAAAATGTAGATTTTGTTTAAGGGATACGTAGTATCGGGATGAGGGTCAAGACGACCTTTTCTCGCCCCGAAACTGATATATTTAGACTCAGGACGCCCAAATTAGTCAATCGGGCACCTGACACGTTTTTCGAGACGGGGTCATGCAGATCCCGAAAACTGGTCCAGAAGACCTCATATGGACGTAAAACTGATAAATTTGAAATCAGCACGTCCAAATTAGTCAAGAGAGACTGTGTTTGAAATTTCACGCGAAAATGCCTCGTTATGCGTGCACAGTGTCAACACAGTGTAAGCCTAACCACAGTATCAAGAAATTGATCAAGATGACCTCTTCTTGATATAAAACTGATATATTTGGAATCAGAATGCTCAAATTAGTCATTTGAGCACAAAAAGTAATTTTTGACCTGGAACCATACAGTATCGGGAAACTGGTCGAGACGACCTCGGATGAAGATAAAACTGATATATTTGGGTTCAGCACGCCCAAATTAGTCAGTATAGCCTATCTTAAAATTTTTCAAAAAAATTAGTATAAAGGAGGAAATTTTGGGGATTATAGAAAAATAGCCCCCATATTTTTCCAAATCACATTTTCTCCCTCCCATACCACACGAAGATGAACAGTGACCAACTATCGAATCCGGCCTCCGTTTTTGACACCGCCGGCACCATTGGAAAGCTCTCGACGAGCTGATTCCAACGGTGGGCCGAGTCGACCGAACCGATGCCGGGGCACGCCGCACGCGCCGCCCAAAGCCGCCGGTGGCCGAATTTTTCAAACCGCCGTATCTCCGCCGTCCGACGTCCAAATGCCACGATTCCGGTCCCAATGTATTCGTGGTGAAGAATAGAACAAAACCCAGGCTTCATTTCACATCAACAGCCGCCGAATCGCGCCGCCCCAGGTTTGCCGTCACCGTCGCCATCGCCGCCGTCGGATCTCGCTATTCCGGCGGAGTTGAGTTGCAAGGTCGGTGTCAAAATGCTCAGAACAACACGTAGATCAAAAGCCCCAAATCAATTTTGGGCAACAACGCCGGAAAAATGAAGATCCAACGCCGCCGCCGTCGTCGACTTTTCGAGAGCCGATTTCCGGTGATAGGAGCCTCGATTCGTGAAATTGACACCACCAATGGGTTCCTCACGTCGAGCTCTTCAAGATGGTGGTCGCCACTTCCATCGCCGCCGTGGTCAACGCCGGTCAACGGCGGTCAACGGCGACCCGGAGACCGAAAATTGAAGAATGGCCCGTTGGCCTATTTTCGACGTTTCGGACACATCCGCGGCATCGGATTTGCAAACCGGAGTTTCAAAAGTGAAGAACGACGATTCAAAGATTGCGCGGTCGAGACCGAACGGTTCGTCCGACCGCCGACGGGAACGATTTTGGTAGTAGTGTTGATCTACTTATTCCTCAATTTAATATTGGAAATAATTATGTATTAATTATGGTTTACTGACTTGAGGAATTGTAAGAAAAAGGGGTGAAATATCGAAAAAGAGAATGTGAGAAAATGTGAATATTTTTACGTAAAAAGCAGAGCTTTTACGTAAAAAATTAGGCCTCTGGTTTAGTACGTGGCAGGTTAGAATAGGTTAGATGGTTTTGAGGCGTTTCCTAAACGCCGGAAACCCAAAAATTAAGCGGAAATGCTGCCAAAATTTCTAAAACGGCACAAAGGGGTATTTTAGGAAACGAGGGGTGAAAATGTGATCGGGATGGAAACCCGAGCCCCCTCGATGACCTAGGTCCAGGAAAGAAGGACGGACGTTTACAGGATTAGTGAACCGCCCAATTAGAAATCTCGAAATGTAAGAAAACGACCCCTAGATCAGAATAGTGCCACCCGAGGAACGGGTGTGATCTAAGTATAAAATTTGGGGCGATTACATCGGTAACGGTAATCCGACAGGCTAAATGGTCATACGGTAGGTATTCAGTCAGTTGACTGGTCGGTTAGCCAGTCAAGGACCAAGTCGAAATGGGATAGTGAGAGACAGTGATTAATTTGTCAAGTAGACAAATTAATCAAGCACGATTAAAAATTAGATATCAAATTTCCCAAAGTAGAGCAGCTGGGTACCGATAGGCATCGGTACCACACAATGATAAGTTTATTAGTTCCTAACGATAGAGTGACCTAAGAGCGATGTTAATTAATTTATTGGGTAAATAAATTAATTAACAATGATTAGAAAATCAAATTCTTAAGAAGAGGGCAATTTGTACCGACAAGGATCGGTACCACATAACGAGAATTTTTATTAGTCACTAATGACCACGGTGACCTAAGAGTGAATGTTAATGTAATGCATTATGATTACAGGGAGGTACCTGTATTGTGACGAAGGCGAGAGTATAAACTGTCTGCTGACAGGTAAGTACAACTCCGCCTACAGCATGGATAAAATGAATTTAAAATGATGCTTTTCCAGTATTTTAAGTATGTATCTTGCACACGATGCTGCACAGCATACATAAGAGCATATAGCTTCACAATCGAGTAGATTGATGAAAGAACAAGATAGAAGCCATAGATCCCTACCGCGTAGGATTGGGGACAGCTTAGAGAAGCGTATGGCTAGAACAGTTAAACAAGATGGAAATAAATAGGTGTGTCGTACCGGCTCCTTCAGTCGAAGGGGTTTCCAGTTAAAGAAAGTTCAGGCCACAAGTTGAGCATCAGTTGATGGCTCTTCGGCATTAGTTGACCTCGGGAGTTACCGTTGGTCTGCGCGCACACGGTACTGACACATGGGCCCTAAATAGACAAGAAAAGAAAAGAAAAGTTTGAAGCATAAATGAACATAACCGGATCATGCATTAGTTATAGTTCGCTATGCTTTCTTTTTCAGTAGAGTGCATACAGTACACGATGCTTCTGTCATGCATAAAGTATGTGAAGTTTTATATTCAGTGTTATGACATGTTATGTGATGACATGATATGTGAGCTGATATGTGATATGCTTATATGATATATGATTTATTAAGTGATATATGTCATGCCTATGATTTTACGTATGTGCTATGTTTTAAACATGTTTTGCGGTTAACATGTTGTACTTATTGAGCGTAAAGCTCACGGAGTGTGTTCATGCTGTAGGTAAGCATCCTATAGTGTAAACATCAAGGGACGATGATGGTGGCGGAGGTGGATGTGAGGATGAGGTTATGGATACACCGCGAGTATTCTTCCGCACAGTATGAGTAAATAATATTTTGAATGGTGACAGTTAAATAGTATTTTGAATAGTAAAGGTTAAATGGTATTTTGGAACAGTAAACAGTATATGTACGAGTAGTATATTTAAATAGTATCTGGTGAATAGTAATCAGATAAACAAGTATATAATTATGTATGTATAATTGAAATCCTTATGTTTTTCAAATTCCGCATTGTTAATAGTATGCATACGTGAATAGTAAATACGTACGTGTATATAAAAAAAAATTCCCTCTAAATTTATGGTATTAAATTCAGCAAGTTTAAGTATCGGTTTTAAAGAAGAAGTATAAGTAAAAGTTAAAGAAGCAAGTAATAAGAGTTTACAGTGACGGTCCGGGCCGCTGAGGGCACGGGGCGTCACAGTTGGTATCAGAGCGGTTTCCTGCCATCCTACCTCACATCGCCGCATGCCTGCCTCATCTGTCCAAGTAAGTTAGTTTTATTTTTTGTCGGTAAATGTTTATCTATTGAAGATAACATTTTATAGTAATGAGATGACGAAACCTATGATGGCGAGAATAAGACGAAGAGATGCTGAGATCATTATACGTAAATCACGACCGTGCAGTGCTAGAGAACTGCTCAAAGAAAGGACATGGATTGCTGCCCGAGTTGTACCGATCTTCAGGGCTAGTTGTCCATTAAGTTTCGAGTGGCAAACAGTACTCCTGCACTCCATGAGAATGTCAGGACTGGTTTCATGTTATCAAAGTGATTCCCCGATTGTACGTCATTGACCAGGATAACTGAGTCCTGTTGGCTGTTGATATCTCTCTGGAAGATACTCTCGTGTGTATCGGGATCCTTATGACCAGGATGAGCTCTTAACTGTGTCGAGTTTCACCATACCATGATCGAGCCAATCTCTGAGAGCAGTCTAGCATCAGCCCCAGTTTTTCTCTATGGGCAAGCAGGGAGTGAAACCGCCTAAGTTCTCTAGAGTTATGGATATACGAGAATTTGTTCATCGGACTGAAAGACTGCAGCTGATGTCCGGCGATATAGTTCTAACGTATGCTGTTCGCTACAAGGAACCGAAATGGACTTCTACAATACATGCCGAGACAAAAGTGGATCAAAACAGGAGAAGACCTAAAGAGAGAATGAGACCTTGCCAAACAAAATTAGAAGAGCGATCAAGCAGGACTAGCAAGCCTTATCAAGGAGATAGTGAATGCTGAGAGAAAAGTGCTCAACCCCGGGAACCCTGCACAAGCCCAAGGCATTATAGCAGCCGCCATTATGGAGGGTGACCCGGTAGGACCAGCACCCCAACTGGCCGATGAAGAGTTCATGGCCGAGCACCAGCCAGAAGTACACGAGGGCAATAGGGAGCCAATGGAGAACCCCGAACCGGCCCGTATGTCTCCCGAACACCCCATGGAAGAGGAAGATGACAAGACTCTTTCCGATGCCCATCCCGACGATGAGGGAAAGGAGATCCCCAATCGCTTTAGTAATGACGAAGTCATCATAGCCAGCGATGACGAGGTCAGTTTCAGCTGAGAAGAAGAAGAGAACCCAGAGGAGTACTCACTCAGTGATAGTGACGATGAGGAGATGCCTGATACTGAATCAGGATTATCCTTCCAATAGTAGTAACCCTTCTGCGGGAATGTTAGTTATGAAAATATATAGAGGGAAGCAGTAGCTCTCCCCCGTCAGTTATAGCATAATGTACTTGTTGGGATCGTATAGGGGAAGTGTGTGTCACTCCCACTGAACTAGAATCTTGAATATATGTATATATATTATGTGAAATATATTATGAGATAAGTAGTAAAGCTTTGCCCTAGGGGCCAGATATAATATTTTTCCACAGTGTGAGGATGATATGACAGAAAGTGCAGGACGAATCCTAGCACTCAGACGATGTCCCAATACAATGCGGTAATTGTATTGAACATCACAGTATGAGAGAAAGAAAGATGGATATAGTGTGTATATTTAAATCCATAATGGTTTAAGTAAGATTGTTAAGTAAGAAAGAAAATGATATGTGATACGAGTCCCAAGTATAGAATTTAAGAGACTTATATTTTCCTTTTTCGCTGTACGATAGGGTTACATAGGAAAACATGGCAAGAATGAGAGCTTAGTTAAACCCAGCATCCTGAGAGGATGAGTTGATAGCACAGATCGCAGCCATGCGAGAGATGATGGAGAACCAGCAGCGGGAGCTAAACCAGCTTAGAGAACAGCTGGGCCAGCAACCCCAGGCACCACAGTCAGTAGAGATGCCAGCACAGGAGGCTCTAGCAGCCCAGAAACTCTGAGGGAGCAAGCAGCTCCTTCAGCTCAGGAAGCACTAGCACCCATAGTAATGGCTGCTTTCGTAGCAGCAATTATTTTCTGCCAATCCCTAGGGAAGGCGACTTGTATGAGAGATTCTGACGCATGAAAGCGTTAGAATTCGTAGGAATCACTAACCCTATAGAGGCCGATGATTGGCTAACGAATATCCAAGTAATCTTGGATTTTATAGGGTTAATAGATAGAGAGAGAGAAAGTGATGTACGCACCCTTCACCCTGCGCAATGAGGCGCGTTAGTGGTGGAAGATGGTAACCATTAAGAGGAACATCAGAGAGATGAGCTGGAGCGATTTCATTGAGGAATTCAAGGAGATGTACTTCAACGAGGAAGCACTAGTAGCGCAGTAGGACGAGTTCGACAACCTGCACCAAGGTAGTATAACTGTTATGGAAGCAGTCAAGAAGTTTGAGCAGTTGGCTCAACTTTGTCCAGATTTGGTACCGACCAAAAGGAGAGAGTCAGACGAATGCTGAAGATGTTCAGAACAGAAATCACAGTTTAGGTCTGTAGCGGAGGGCACGGACCAGCGACACTAGCAGAATGTGTCAGCAAGACTATCTGAGCTGAGTACTAGTCGGCTCAGGATAAGGAGCGAAAGGTGCAGAATTTTAAGGCACGAAAGGAGGAGAAAACGCAAGCTGAGCAGGCTCAGGGGAAGTAAAACCCCGAGTTACAACACAGAGGACAGAATGTGGGAACCGGCCAGAATAGTAGGCATTCCCATAATAACAACAAGAGAAAAGGGGAATTAAGGCAATCAAGATTCACAGGAGAATTTCCCACAGAAGAGAAACGACCAGGAAGGAAATGATAGCCAACTCGACGTGCACGAAATGCGGAAAGAGGCACTCAGGAGAATGTAAGCAAGGAGTAAGTGGTTGTTTCATCTGTGGCAAGAAAGGCCACTATGCCAAAAAAAAAAAAAAAAAGGCTTAGGACACAACGTTGTCATAAACTGTTGAAGGCGAAAAATCATTTTCGAACCAATCGGATGTGAAAAGTTCATCTACAAGGGTTTGTCGCCAGAGCAACCAAAGACGATGATATCAGCAGTGAAGGCTCACGAGATACAATCCAGTGGATGCACGGACTTCCTAGTATACGTAGCAGATAAGACTCAAGGAATAGAGATAGGACCCGACAACGTACCGATAGTCAGGGAATTCATGGAGATATTTCTAGAAGATCTTGCTGGACTCCAACCAAAGCGCAGGATCTCGTTCGAGACTGAACGTCTACTAGAATCAGCCCCATCTTTGAGGCCCCCTACAGAATAGGCCCTATAGAGCTAAAGGAGCTCCAAGCCCAGCTAAAGTACTAAATAGATAAGGGATTCATGCGATAGAGCTATTCACCCTGGAGAGCACCCATACCATTCGTGAAGAAGAAAGATGGACCACTGAGAATGTGCATCGACTACAGAGAGTTGAACAGGATTACGATTAAGAATAAGCATCTGTTGCCGCGAGTTAACGATCTATTTGATCAGCTCCAAGACGCTGTAGTGTTCTCGAAGATCGATCTACATCCCGAGTACCATCAACTACAAATCAGGAATGAAGATGTACCCAAAACAGCATTTCAAACGTGGTACGGACATTACGAGTTTCTGTTCATGTCACTCAGATTAACGGACGCACCAGCAACTTTCATGAACTGGATGAACCGCATGTTCAAGGACTATTTGGATAAGTTTGTCATTGGGTTCATCGATGACATACTTATACACTCTAAGACGAAGGAAGAGCACGAAGAGCACTTAATTATCATTTTGCGCATGCAACAGGACCATCAGTTATACACCAAGTTCTCCAAGTACGAGTTTTGGCTGGAGAAGGTCCATTTCCTAGACCACGTAGACCCCAAGGAAGGAGTATCTGTGGACCTAGCGAAAATTGATGCAGTTAGCACATGGCCAGCTCAGAGGAACGAAACGGGAATTCACAGTTTCTTTAAACTAACAGGATGTTACCTACACTTAGTCGAAGGCTACTCAAAGTTAGCTGCTCCGCTCACAGCGCTCACCAAGAAGGGAAAGAGGTATAAGTGAATCGTTAAGTGTGAGGAAAGCTTTCAAGAGCTAAGATGAAGACTCATAAGCGCTCCAATGCTGACCATTTCAAATGTTGGTCAGGGAAGCTTTGTGATTTAAGCGCCACATCTAAAACCAAGTTGGAAACTGTGTTGATGTAGAGTGGTAGAGTAGTCGCGTATGCTTCACGACAACTCAAAAAACCTTGAGAAGAGCTACACAACGCGTGATCTGGAGCTAGTAGCGATAGTTTTTACGATAAAAACATGGAGGCACTACCTGTACGGAGTCACGTGCGAGATTTACATCGACCACTAGAGTCTCAAATGTATCTTCACGCAGAAAGAGCTCAACATGAGGCAGCGTAGATGGCTAGAGTTGGTAAGGATTACGACCGTGAGATCCTATACCATCCAGGGAAAGCCAATAAAGTGGTCAATGCGTAGAGTCAGAAGCATATTACTATGCCTATGGCTATTAGTGCCTTGTCAAGAGCGCTACAAAGGAGTTATGCGACAGTAAGATCAAGATTTTGATAGGGGGATTGTCTAACATGACCCTCCAATCGACGCTCCAAGAAGAGATCAAGATCGGTCAAGATTTTGATTTGTCCCTGCTCAAGTCCAAAAAGGAAGCTATAGAGGACAAGGGTTCAGAGTTTAAGATCCTTAAGGACGACATACTCTACTACAGAGATAGAGTATGTGTTCTAAAAGATGAAGAACTCAAGAAGCGAATCCTTTTGGAACCTTACGAGACGTCATATTCCGTACATCCGGTAGCGAATAAGATGTACAAGTACCTAAAGGAAAGTTTTTGGTGCCTTGGAATGAAGAATGACATTGTCGAGTTCGTCGCCAGCTGCCTTACGTGCCAGAAGGTTAAGGTAGATCACCAGCGCTCAGCAGGATAATCGTAGGAAATTAAGTTACCCGAGTGGAAATGGGACCAGATTACGATGAATTTCGTAATCGGATTGCCGAAGACGTCAAATGATAATGATGCAATCTGGGTGATTGTAGAAAAACTGATGAAATCAGTTAGATTTTTAGCAATGAAAGTTAGCTACTCGGTGGAACGACCAGTAGAAATCTATGCGGCACAGTTCGTGAAATGGCACGGAATACCAGAGTCGATCGTCTCAGATCGTAGTGGACGCTTTACCTCCAGATTTTGGCGAGGTGCTCAAGCCGCATTACGGTCCAAGTGAGAGTTCAGCATAGCATTTCATCCTCAGACCGACAGTTAGTCTGAGAGGACCATACAGATGTTAGAGGACATGTTGAGACCTGCGTCCTAGACTTCAAAGGAAATTGATATCAGAAGCTACCATTGAGCGAGTTCTCGTACAACAGCAACTATCATTCCTCGATAGGAATGGCACCGTACGAGACACTCTGTGGAAAGAAATGCAGATCTCTGGCTCATTAGTACGAGTTTGGAGAGAAACGAGTAGTTAGCTCGAACATCATCAAGAATACCATGTCAGACGTGAAGCTGATACGAGAAACGTTAGATACAGCGCACAGTCGACAGAAGAATTTTGACGATAAGCGCCGTAGACCCCTCAAGTTTCAAGTAGGAGATTCGGTCTTTTTCAAGGCGGCACCCATGAAAGGGGTGATGCGCATTGAAAATAAAAGAAAGCTCAGTCCTAGGTACATAGGACCCTTGAGATAATAGAGAAAGTCGGGAAGGTGGCTTATAGACTAGCACTTCCTCCCGAGTTAGTTACAGTGCACAATGTCTTTCACGTTTTGATGTTAAAGAAGTACGTGCCAAACAGCTCCCATGTTCTTAGCCAAGAATCCGTTGTAGTATACGTTGATCCGACGTACGAGGAGAGACTCGTGCAGATCTTAGTTAGAAAGGAGAAAGTACTTAGGAATGAAGTATACCGCTAGTAAAAGTGTTGTGGCAGAATCATAGTGTTGAGGAAGCCACATGAGAATGGGAAGAAGACATGAGAAGAGACTTCCCGGAATTATTCTAATTTTCGAGGACGAAAATTTTGTAAGGGGGGTAGGTTGTAATGACCGCCATTTTCATGGCACCTACTTACCATGTAATAAGTCATTAAGGAATAAAATGGACATAATTTAATGTCCTTTAGCAAATTTAAGAAACATGGTCAAGTACACGACCGTGTAAGAGGCTGTGTACCGCTCAGATAGATGAATGTATTTCAAAGACATGGCTGTGTTGAGTAGTCTCAACTAGTACATGCCCGTGTCTGAAATGTACACGCCCGTGTTGCATTGCACACGCACGTGTAAGAGTCCGTGTAGAAGGCTGTGTAATGAGCCGAGAGCCACTGTAATGACTCTCATGAATTATGAAACTTAATTACTATGTAATGATGTAATTAAGTTAATAAGCACAGTGTGCTTTTCAGTTGAATGAATTAAACAGGAATAGTAACGTTTAATTACTATTCATGCAATGAAAGGGGTAATCGACAGTGAAATCGGTCCACCCTATTATGTGAGTATGCGTTGAGACACGCAATATCAAGAAACCGGTCTAGACGACCATTTCATGATACAGAATTGATGAGCTAGTCATCAGTACGCTCAGACTGGTCATCTGAGCGCAGCAGTGATAATTGCCCTAATAGATGTACAGTATCGAGAAAAGTGGTCTAGATGACCTCTTCTCGCCCATAGACTGACAAAATCAAAGTCAGAACGCTCAGATTAGTCAGTCAGATAGTGAATAGTGATTAGTGAATAGTGAATAGTGAGTAGTGAGAAACGCAGTGTCAGGTTAGTGGCCAAGACGGCCTTAATCTGGCATAAAACTGATATATTAATAGTCAGCAGGCTCAATCTGGTCAATTGAGCATAAAATGTAGATTTTGTTTAAGGGATACGTAGTATCGGGATGAGGGTCAAGACGACCTTTTCTCGCCCCGAAACTGATATATTTAGACTCAGGACGCCCAAATTAGTCAATCGGGCACCTGACACGTTTTTCGAGACGGGGTCATGCAGATCCCGAAAACTGGTCCAGAAGACCTCATATGGACGTAAAACTGATAAATTTGAAATCAGCACGTCCAAATTAGTCAAGAGAGACTGTGTTTGAAATTTCACGCGAAAATGCCTCGTTATGCGTGCACAGTGTCAACACAGTGTAAGCCTAACCACAGTATCAAGAAATTGATCAAGATGACCTCTTCTTGATATAAAACTGATATATTTGGAATCAGAATGCTCAAATTAGTCATTTGAGCACAAAAAGTAATTTTTGACCGGGAACCATACAGTATCGGGAAACTGGTCGAGACGACCTCGGATGAAGATAAAACTGATATATTTGGGTTCAGCACGCCCAAATTAGTCAGTATAGCCTATCTTAAAATTTTTCAAAAAAATTAGTATAAAGGAGGAAATTTTGGGGATTATAGAAAAATAGCCCCCATATTTTTCCAAATCACATTTTCTCCCTCCCATACCACACGAAGATGAACAGTGACCAACTATCGAATCCGGCCTCCGTTTTTTACACCGCCGGCACCATTGGAAAGCTCTCGACGAGCTGATTCCAACGGTGGGCCGAGTCGACCGAACCGATGCCGGGGCACGCCGCACGCGCCGCCCAAAGCCGTCGGTGGCCGAATTTTTCAAACCGCCGTATCTCCGCCGTCCGACGTCCAAATGTCACGATTCCGGTCCCAATGGATTCGTGGTGAAGAGTAGAACAAAACCCAGGCTTCATTTCACATCAACAGCCGCCGAATCGCGCCGGCCCAGGTTCGCCGTCGCCGTCACCATCGCCGCCGTCGGATCTCGCTATTCCGGCGGAGTTGAGTTGCAAGGTCGGTGTCAAAATGCTCAGAACAACACGTAGATCAAAAGCCCCAAATCAATTATGGGCAACAACGCCGGAAAAATGAAGATCCAACGCCGCCGCCGTCGTCGACTTTTCGAGAGCTGATTTCCGGTGATAGGAGCCTCGATTCGTGAAATTGACACCACCAATGGGTTCCTCACGTCGAGCTCTTCAAGATGGTGGTCGCCACTTCCATCGCCGCCGTGGTCAACGCCGGTAAACGCCGGTCAACGGCGGTCAACGGCAACCCGGAGACCGAAAATTGAAGAATGGCCCGTTGGCCTATTTTCGACGTTTCGGACACATCCGCGGCATCGGATTTGCAAACCGGAGTTTCAAAAGTGAAGAACGACGATTCAAAGATTGCGCGGTCGAGACCGAACGGTTCGTCCGACCGCCGACGGGAACGATTTTGGTAGTAGTGTTGATCTACTTATTCCTCAATTTAATATTGGAAATAATTATGTATTAATTATGGTTTACTGACTTGAGGAATTGTAAGAAAAAGGGGTGAAATATCGAAAAAGAGAATGTGAGAAAATGTGAATATTTTTACGTAAAAAGCAGAGCTTTTACGTAAAAAATTAGGCCTCTGGTTTAGTACGTGGCTGGTTAGAATAGGTTAGATGGTTTTGAGGCGTTTCCTAAACGCCGGAAACCCAAAAATTAAGCAGAAATGCTGCCAAAATTTCTAAAACGGCACAAAGGGGTATTTTAGGAAACGAGGGGTGAAAATGTGATCGGGATGGAAACCCGAGCCCCCTCGATGACCTAGGTCCAGGAAAGAAGGACGGACGTTTACAGGATTAGTGAACCGCCCAATTAGAAATCTCGAAATGTAAGAAAACGACCCCTAGATCAGAATAGTGCCACCCGAGGAACGGGTGTGATCTAAGTATAAAATTTGGGGCGATTACATCGGTAACGGTAATCCGACAGGCTAAATGGTCATACGGGAGGTATTCAGTCAGTTGACTGGTCGGTTAGCCAGTCAAGGACCAAGTCGAAATGGGATAGTGAGAGACAGTGATTAATTTGTCAAGTAGACAAATTAATCAAGCACGATTAAAAATTAGATATCAAATTTCCCAAAGTAGAGCAGCTGGGTACCGATAGGCATCGGTACCACACAATGATAAGTTTATTAGTTCCTAACGATAGAGTGACCTAAGAGCGATGTTAATTAATTTATTGGGTAAATAAATTAATTAACAATGATTAGAAAATCAAATTCTTAAGAAGAGGGCAATTTGTACCGACAAGGATCGGTACCACATAACGAGAATTTTTATTAGTCACTAATGACCACGGTGACCTAAGAGTGAATGTTAATGTAATGCATTATGATTACAGGGAGGTACCTGTATTGTGACGAAGGCGAGAGTATAAACTGTCTGCTGACAGGTAAGTACAACTCCGCCTACAGCATGGATAAAATGAATTTAAAATGATGCTTTTCCAGTATTTTAAGTATGTATCTTGCACACGATGCTGCACAGCATACATAAGAGCATATAGCTTCACAATCGAGTAGATTGATGAAAGAACAAGATAGAAGCCATAGATCCCTACCGCGTAGGATTGGGGACAGCTTAGAGAAGCGTATGGCTAGAACAGTTAAACAAGATGGAAATAAATAGGTGTGTCGTACCGGCTCCTTCAGTCGAAGGGGTTTCCAGTTAAAGAAAGTTCAGGCCACAAGTTGAGCATCAGTTGATGGCTCTTCGGCATTAGTTGACCTCGGGAGTTACCGTTGGTCTGCGCGCACACGGTACTGACACATGGGCCCTAAATAGACAAGAAAAGAAAAGAAAAGTTTGAAGCATAAATGAACATAACCGGATCATGCATTAGTTATAGTTCGCTATGCTTTCTTTTTCAGTAGAGTGCATACAGTACACGATGCTTCTGTCATGCATAAAGTATGTGAAGTTTTATATTCAGTGTTATGACATGTTATGTGATGACATGATATGTGAGCTGATATGTGATATGCTTATATGATATATGATTTATTAAGTGATATATGTCATGCCTATGATTTTACGTATGTGCTATGTTTTAAACATGTTTTGCGGTTAACATGTTGTACTTATTGAGCGTAAAGCTCACGGAGTGTGTTCATGCTGTAGGTAAGCATCCTATAGTGTAAACATCAAGGGACGATGATGGTGGCGGAGGTGGATGTGAGGATGAGGTTATGGATACACCGCGAGTATTCTTCCGCACAGTATGAGTAAATAATATTTTGAATGGTGACAGTTAAATAGTATTTTGAATAGTAAAGGTTAAATGGTATTTTGGAACAGTAAACAGTATATGTACGAGTAGTATATTTAAATAGTATCTGGTGAATAGTAATCAGATAAACAAGTATATAATTATGTATGTATAATTGAAATCCTTATGTTTTTCAAATTCCGCATTTTTAATAGTATGCATACGTGAATAGTAAATACGTACGTGTATATAAAAAAAAAAATTCCCTCTAAATTTATGGTATTAAATTCAGCAAGTTTAAGTATCGGTTTTAAAGAAGAAGTATAAGTAAAAGTTAAAGAAGCAAGTAATAAGAGTTTACAGTGACGGTCCGGGCCGCTGAGGGCACGGGGCGTCACACATTATTATCTTATGCTTCCCAATGTATAAAACAACATTCAAAACTTAACAAAACATGCATTCTATCTCTAGATATAGCCACGGATTTTATGCCAAAATAGAAAGAAAATTTTACTTTCTTTCCGAGGGTTTTTATCAACCTTTATCAACATTAAAAATCTTCCTATTTCATCACATTCATGCCCACGGTTTTAGCAAGAATTCTACCTCAAAATTTTCTTGTTTCTTAAGTTCATTTCATGCTTATCTTATCATATGATTGAATGAACATTAACACTAAATTAAAAAAATAAAATTCATGAAGTTTTCATACCCTAGGAGCCACGGATTTTTCAAGGAAATCATGCAAAATTTTGCTTGTTTTTCTATCCAAATTCATGCTTTTAATATCACAACATCAAATAAATCCTAGAATCAACAACTCAACAAATTTTTCCCATTGTTTTTCAATTCCAAACCCACGGTTTTTATGGAAAAAAATCAAGGAAAATACTTCAAATTGGAGGTTTACCTTGCTTGGTTGTTGTCTTGATGTTGGAGATGAAATTCAAACTAGATTTGGTGTGAAATTCAGAACAAAATCTTTGGTTCAAGGGGGTTTTCTTCCACGGTTTTTGGCTGGAAATTTTGGCAAGAGTTTAGTTATGTTTTTCCATTTTTTTCTTGAATTTTTGATGCCTATATATAGGCAAAAATCAAGGGCCTTTTTGCAATTTTTTTCCAACGATTTCATAATTATTCAAGGACCAAAAAGTAAAGGTTTTGGGGTCAAAATAAAATTTTCCTTTCTCCCTTTCCACATGGCCGAATGGCCTATCAACAAAATGCCCTAAATTTTTTAAATTTTTTTCTAAGTGAATTTTGGCATGATCTTGGCCTTTGATCAAAAAGCAAACCAATCCTATCCATACACCTTTCAAAAGTTTTCTAATTTGGTGAAAAATTAATTTGCTTTATGACATCATCATAGTGATGTCATCAACTATTCATATTAATCTCTAATTAATTCGTAGTCAATTTTTGACTGTTATCCGATCCGAACGGAACTTTACCGAAATCGCGTAGGCGAGTTCTCAACGCCTCTCGTGCGGTCGGTTTGTCTTATTTTGCTTCCGTTTGATCAGAATTCTCTACCGTAAATTTCTATTGTTTTAGTACATTTTAATGCACTCTCTAGGGTTTTTGGTTCTGATTTCGAACCGTCTTACCCAATTATGTCTGGTAGGATTTTCCATCCCCGAACTTACACACTTTAACACTGCCAGAATATTTTACACTATTTACAACAGTGTTGAAATACAACTTTTTCACATTTTATTCATTAATATTGTTATTTACATATAATTTTTAACATAATTCGAGAATCTAAAATTCCCGGTTATCACACGATCTGCCATAAGTTTTAACCTGTGACACCCCCTGATTCCGACCACCCTCAACTGTCATGAATCGACTCTACGACCGACCAAGACCGCTCGTGTGCGAATCTACGTCATCAATTTTAAACTCTTTTGCTCACAACTTTTAAATATCAGGGCCTAAAATTTCGCCCATAATTTTTTTTTTCTTTAATACATACTTCCTCTTAAGAAAACTAAGTAAGAAAGCCATGCCATATACTAACTTTTATATGCCTTAATAAAGTACAAAATAATATAAAACATATAGTACATATATATGTATTGTATATTTTGTTTCCAAATTTGTTTTCTTCAACTCAAAAAGCTCAGCGGAAAACTTATGGCAGGACCAAGTTCACGGTGAGTTCCCTATCCCCTTGACACGCTCACATCCTGCCACCATCCAGGAATCTACTGGATAGGTTTCTTACCTACAACATGAACAAACTGACGAGCTAACAGGCTCAGTAAGTTCAAACATACATAGTAAGAATCATATCGATTCACAAATACTAAAAACTCAATCTCCTATGAATAATACTATTCACCATGAATAGTAATTTTAACCTTTGACTGATGAATAGTAACATTTACCCTAACTGGTTACTATTTACTTTACCCTAACTGGGTACTATTCACATATTCTAACCTAATTTACATTACTCTAACGTAAACTTCTTTTATACTCAATTATGATTTTTATCATTTTGTTGATTGTTTATTCTCTATTTGATTTCTAGTTTAGAGCTTTGTTTATGGCAGTACCGATGATTATTAGCGCGCTGACTGGGAGAGTCTAAGGAGTGACCTTAGAACATCGATCTCCACATCCCTGATAACCCCGTAGGATTTAAACAAACCTCCACCACTATGTTGGAGGGGCGGTACGCCTTAATGGTTTCATTACCATCTTTCAATTTATAGTCTTGACCAAGTGATCTTATATGTCACTTCAAGGTAACTATCCTCCATTGTCTGTAGGTCTTACTTATACTCGTTATTTGGGATATGTTATTCTATCTAACCCCCAAATGCTTATAGGATTTTATATCTAGTGTGCATCTAGTACAGAATGGATCAACACAGTATTTCATGTTGCAGGCACGAAAATGCTTTAACTTACCAATACTGTGCTAGTGTCCACTTCCGAAACTCCTTCGTAGTTCTATCTCTATTTTAGGTTCCTACAGACATAATATTGTCCGGTACTACCCTATTTTAATTATCACTTTAAATATACATTTATTTCACATAATAATTCAATACTTTTAAATTTTGTTTGTGGTACACGGCCTGAAACACGCCCGTGTCCCAGCCCGTGTACTTCTCGGGTTTACTTTACACGGCCATGTTGTTTTCTATCTTAGCCGTGTAACTGTACACAGCTTGATACACGCCCGCGTTCAAGCCCGTGTACCTCTCGGATTGAAAAATTCTTTATGTACACGTCTGTGTATTTTTTTCTACACGCCCGTGTTCTTCGAAACTTTTAGATTTTTAGCTCTAAAACCTTTATTTTGAGTCTCAGAATTTTATCTAAGTTATTCTAGGTCTTTTAGGGTCCTTTCCGACCATTTCGGAAATTTTTGGTCAAAATGACCATTTTGCCCCTAACGGGTCTCGGAATCGTAACTGTTCCGTTCTATCATTTTTTTCAAATTTTCTAAGTCTAATTATTTAAAAAAATATTCTCTAGGCTTCTGTATCATTTTACAGCTTAAATTGCTGTAAAATCTCAACCTCATTTTGCTCAGCCCTCGATTACTATTCATCCGTCACCTATGGTCGTTTTTTCATTTTTCGAGTGTTTCAGAGCCTCAAATGGCCATTTCACTACTCATTAAACATTATTTATCCCATCTTCGACCCTCGGTCCTCGAGAGGCTCGGGTTTTCTATCCCGACTTACATTTTTCCCTCGTTTCCCAAAAAAACATGAATTTTTTTCCTGTTTTACGCATTTTAGTCTTTTAGGGTCGGTTTACTATTCCTTTTGGGTTGGTTTTCCATTTCTAACCCTAATTCACCGAGGGGTCTCGGTTTCCTTTTCAAGTCCAATATTTTTACCTCTCGTTTCCTGAAATGCCCTTAAGCAGATTTTAGAAATTTCGGTAGCATTTCTGCTTATATTTTAAGGTTTCCCAGCGTTAGGTACGCCTTAGAACCTTTGTACCTGCCATGTACTATACCAGAGGCCTATTTTATACAAAGTTTCCAAACTTTGTATAAAAATTTTCCACATGATTCAACATTCAGAAACCAACACAAACCATAACATTTTTCTTTCAACTTAGCCTTGGTTTACTAATTCATCACATCACAACATTCTTAGGTTTTCTAATGTATAAAACAATATCAAAAACCTAACAAAACATGCATTCTAATCCTAGCATAGCCACGGATTTTTATGCATAAACACATCAAAATTTTCATTTTCTTTCCTAGGGTTTTTATCAACATTCTTTAACATTAAAAATTTTTCATTTCTTAATGTTCATGCTCACGGTTTTAGCAAGAAAATTACATCAAAATTTTCTTGTTTCCTTACTCCAATTCATGGTTAATTCAACACATAATTGAATGAACATAAATACTAAATCAAAACATCAAAACTCATGCATTTTTCACACCATTGAAGCCACAGTTTTTCAAGGGAAACATGCAAAATTTTTGCTTGTTTCTAAACCCTAATTCATGCTTTAAATACTACAACATCAAACCAATCATAGAATCAACAAAACAATAATTTTTTTCATTGTTTTTCAATCCAAACCCACGAATTTTCTAAGACAAATCAAAGGGAAAAGCTTCAATTTTGAAGCTTACCTTGATTAGTTGATGACTTGAGATTGGAAATGAAATTCTAGCTAGGTTTGGTGTGAAATTGAAAACAAAATTTTGGCTTTCAAAGGGGGATAAGGCCACTGCTTGTGCTGAATAAAAAGGGCAAGAGTTTGGTTGGTTTTTTTTTTTTATTCTTTTGATTAAATTTTGATGCCTATTTATTGGCAAAAACCAAGGGCTTGTTTGCAATTTTTTCCCAACAATTTCCTAATTGTTCAAGGACTAAAAAGTAAAGATTTTGGGGCAAAATCAAATTTTTTTCTTCTCCCTTTCCAAGTGGCCGAATGGCCTTTTAAAATTTTTACAAAATTTTTTTCAATGGCTTTTTGGCATAATCTTGGTCATTGATTATAAAGTAACCTAATCTAAACCATACACCTTTCAAAATTACTTTCCTAATTAAGGAAATTAATTTTTGTTTATGACATAATCATGGTGATGTCATCCAAGCCTGCAGCGCCAGGCTGCACGCCCAGGCTAGGCGCAGCAGCCAGCAGGCTGCAGGCAGCGCCTGCAGCCAGAGGCTGGACGCCCAGGCTGCGGCCAGCCTTGGGCAGGCCACGGCCACCCTCGGCTGCAGGCCAAGTTTGCGGCCGTGGGTGGTGTTGGCCTGTACAGGGGCTGCCGCAGCCCCATCCTGCCCGAGGGTAGGGGCTGTAACCCCACCAAGGCCCGTCGGCCTATTCCTAGGGGTCGTGTCTCGATTTTCATGCCATATTCCAATTTATCTATTAGGATCTCCAAAAATTAATTTGAATCCCAATTAAATTCAAATTTTCCACACAATCAAAATTTCAATCTTTAAATCAAATTTAACTTTTGGGAAAAAATAAATTACGGTCTTCAATCTTCAATCTCCTCCAAGAATAATTACATAAAATTTCCTAAACCGTTTCCGGTGTACAAAAATTCTAACCATAAAAATTCTAAGAGACAAAAATTAAAATCCATGGGAAAATTACAGTGTTAATAAACTGCTCCCATGGTTACATAAAAAATTCCTAGATACAATTTTTCTAAATTCTAAGGAACCATAACCGGCATAAACAAGCATGCTTATAATAATTCAGAAAATTAAAATAACCACATACTTTATACATAATCCATGATAACAACATAAAGAAACCCTAGAATGCCACTCTCTAAATATCAAATCCATACATAAATAAAAAGACTAAGTAATTGTCTAATTTATGTACATGGCATAGTCATGAGCTGGCTCTGATACCAATTGTAGGAAAATAAATCGGTAAAAACGTATCAGAGTGGCGCAGCGGAACAATAAAAATTTTTAGATGGTTAAATATCTCATGATGCCATATACAATAAACCAACAACAATTAAAACTCATACCTCAAGGACGCCAATCTTGTAGGAGGAGAATGACCGGAGGCTTCAACCAACTAGCCTTCTCTACTATTCTCCAATTCCCGAATGGCTGAGTGTGTGGGTACTCTGAACCTCGATTGGTATGCTAGCACTGCTAGTCTTCTTCCGACCACCCAGATCTCTAAAGAACTTTATTGTCACGATGAGCTATGCAACAATAAGCCTGCTCACCTGAGAGTCTGTGGTCTGAGAGAACTGGAGTGGCAGGACCTCTATTTATAGACCTGTTGTCACGGCCCAAAATTTAGACACGTGACACGGCAGCCAAATCATAATATCAACCCGAGATTTAAGGAAAACATTTATTACGAAAAACGGGTCAACATTATAATTTAGCTAAGCCTAATTATTTATAAAGTAGCATCATAACCACAAAACAAAATAAAGTAGAAAGTAAATACCTTTTAATGCGGAAATCAAACACAAAATCGGTTTTCAAAAGAAATTACCAACCATAAATATTCCCAAGCATAGAATTTAAATAACGTGAAATAAAGTCCAAACTTAATGTCTCATTACATCAGAACGAGAAACAGAAAGAAGAAGATGGAGAAAACAGATAGCATCATCCTCGGTAGAAACGGATAGCTCAATGATTTTCGGAACTGCTACCTCCCGCACCTGGAAGTAGTCATTTCGAAATCACAAAGAAAAATGGACGTGAGCGCTGGCTCAGTAGGACAGAAACAAAGGTGGGTTAACAGATAACATTTAAAAATATGGCATAATATTCGTTTCCAAAATAATCAACAATTTAAAAAAATACATGACATGATAATCATAAAATAATCAACAGTTTCGTGAAAAACATTTTTAATACAAGTTTTATTCTGCTGAGGACTTAGCGTAGCTGCAATATACGTGCCCCAATATTAAAATAATAAATCATTAAAACAACCATCATATTATGAGTGAGGACTTGTCGTAGCTATAATATACGTGCCTCGTATTTGAATTATCCTAGATCATCTCATTACGGTCTAAATAGGCCGAACGGCCCTGCGCAGGTTTAGGGACCTTCCCCCATGGCGTCAACTCTGGGACGCACGCATTATTTACAATGATCATGAACTAGAGCTCAATTATGTTCACCGGATTATTCAAAAGATGGTATTTACCAAGTTATATTATGCCATTAATCAAAACACGCTTTAAAATACACATTTAATACAAAACACTTTGCATGCGTTTATTCCATCCAAAAACAGTATAAAAATTTCATAAACTGAAAACAGCATGCCATCGATAAAACAGGGGAATTTAAAACACTTGACTACTCCAAGAAAAGGCTAGAACGTCCTACCTCGATTATCGCACAAGCGTTACGATAAGGTGATCCACAAATCCAGCAAGAACGCCAAATAAATCCTATAATCACAACATATGATCAGTCTAGGTCTAGACATAATCATCCAATCATTTTAGTGTGCCTCAAAAGATTTTAAAACGTTTAATAAACATTTGGGATTTAAAATTTGTGAAAAACTCTAAGTTAGGATATTACTGGACATGGGCAGACTGACCTAGGCTGATTGTAAAATCAGTATTAATTAATTTTTAATCCCAAAAATTCTAAATTTTTAATATGTTAAACTAGACATCCGTAGCTTTAATTTCATATAATTTTTATAATTTTTAGACATCATTTGTTCATTCAACTAGGCCAAAAACCGAGGGTTGTTTTCAGGCATAAAAATCTGGGTTTCAGTTTCGGTTCAAAACCTGGCAGTTCTGTCCGCCTATCTTAGAAAACTATTTTGACTAGGCAAACGGATGATTTTGGTTCTGAAATTTTGCAGGAATTTAGGGGACATCTTGAATTTAATTTTAGACTCAAGAATCACTCAAAAATAGTTTTTAAAACTCAAGTTATGGCTGACACAAATTTACTGTTCATATGGTAATTTTCCAGATTTCTGTTTTTCTGTGTCCAAATTTCGATTAGCCTCAAACCAATTCAATTTTCATCCAATGATCACGAAATTTTGTGGAAAACCTTATTTATATGTCATTAACACAACCCAAGAATCAAATTGACAAAATCATAAAATCTTACACATATGATAATAGGGTTTTTGAAAAGGGGATCAATGAGGCAAAATTTTAGGATTTGAGAGATAAATCACACCTTGTTTGTGCTGCACTATTTTTGATGTTTGGTCTCCCTTTTGGCTGAATTTGTGTGAGTGTTGGAGTCTTCAAAACAGTAGGGAAACAGTGGAGAAAACCATATAAAATTTCGGATTTGAAATCAAAAAGAAAAGGAAGGAAAAAAATTTTGATTTCTCACCTTGTTTTTGTCTCAAAGGTTGTTGAATTTTTGAGCTGCCTTTTGGTAAGTTTTGTTTGCTGTTTTGGGTGTGTTTTGGGAGAGAAAATTCAGAGAGGAGAGAGGGAAAAGCTGGCCGAATTTTTGAGGGTGAAAGGAAGGGTGAATAAGAGTTAAAAGGGGGTTTTTATACTAGGTTTTTCTTTCCCTTTCTCTTCCTTGTTTGGCCGAAAATTGTAAGGGGCAAAAGAGAAAGTTTTTGTGCTGTTTTGAGGCTAGGGTTTTCTCTCTTATTTCCCCTTAAGTGGCCAAAATTATCTCTTAGTTTTTAAGGAAAAATAATTTGAATTTTGATTGAGTTTTGACTTAGCTTTTAATTCAATAAAATCTCCTTTATTTCCTACACTTTATGGCCAAATTTCTTCTTTATATCTAAGGAATGAAATTTGAATTTGAATCCTCCTTGGATTTGTGGAATTTAAATTTTAATTAAAATCCCAAGTGATGGCCGAATATTTTAGGGTTTCTTTTTGAAGTTCAAATTATTGACTTTTTAAGCGGAATTTGACTAGGAAACCTACCTAGGGTTTCCAAAAGGATTTTGAATTAATTTTTGCCACACTAATTTTATTTAAATTATATATTGACCCTTAAATAAAATTTATAGCGTCACACCTGCATGAGGTGATTCTCTAAATTTGAATTGGATTAGGAAAAGATATTTTCCCTTATCCATAACCAAAAAATCCGAATTTTCCAAGGGAGAATCTCAACAAAAAAATTCGGTTTTTCTTAGGATAAATCCAATCCAAATCTAAACAAGATTTTAACTAGAATTTTATCTCCCTTTTTCAACCCAAAAAATCTGAAAATTACAAGGAGAATATCTCCTAAAAATTTCGGCCACTATGGATAAGGGAGAATCAAAAATTTCACTAGGATTTTCAAGCTTGAATCTTATCTCAACCTTATCCAAAATAACCGAATTTTCCTAGGAGATTTTCTCCCTAATTTTGGCCACTTTTCAGGGAAAGAGAGAATCCAAATTCAACTGGGATTGAAACTTGAATTTTTCCCTTGAATCTTATCCACAAAAATCCGAAATTTCCTTGAGGATTATCCTCAAAATTTTGTGCAACATTTGTTAGGATTTGGATTCAAAATTCAAGTAGGATTCTAACAAGATTATCCTCTCCAAATCCAACTCAAATTCGAATTTCAAACCTTGTGGATTTTCCACAACAAATTCGAATCCTACTTGGACTGTGATTCAAAATTTGAATTTCAAATTTCAAATTCAAATTTCAAATTCAAATTTCAAATTTCAAATTTCAAATTTCAAATTTCAAATTCAAATTTCAAATTCGAATTTCAAATTCAAATTTCAAATTCAAATTTCAAATTCAAAATTCAAATTTCAAATTTCAAATTTCAAATTTCAAATTTCAAATTCCACAAAACGGTTGTGTTTCATATTCTTGTTCTCATGGATAATTTTCTACAACTCCAATCCAATCTCAAATAAAATCATGGCAACTCTATTTGGAGTTCGAATAATTGTGTACTCTATTATCCAAAACAAAATCTGAATCCAACCGGAAAGAATCTTGTCTACCATCCTAATCCTGTGTCATTACCATCCATGCATAATAATCCAGCCAATAGCATACACAATTCAATTTGCCAAACGTTAAGGAATTATGTGGAGCTAGTAGAGGGACTGATTGGACATATATAATCGGGCTCCCGCAAATCCATATGATCATCATTCTTTTACCGAACAACTCAATCATATGATCACTAGTTTCAGACTCACACCATTATAAATCTGAAACTGAACTCCCAATTATATACCGTATTACGTAAGCCTGTGACAAGCTATCATTCAATGACCTTGTCATATATACAGAACCCTCATATGATATCCATGATCAGCCTTAGGCTAAAGTCCGTTTAATCCTACTGATTAGGCTATCTTAAAGTTCCATTATACTACCGAATAAAGAAAATGATTATTCACCATATGTGAATAAGAAGTCATCCGCCCAGCAGACGACCCAAGGCCTTGTCCATTTTCACATTCAGTATAATGCCTTTAAGAGGATACCCTTAACTCCTCATTTGAGCTATGATTCCAATATCGGTAAACGAACCCTTCATCGTATACAAGTCATGTACCCAACGAACCGGTCTATAAGCTTACTACCTCTGAGACGCTTTAGCCATTGGAACATCAAAGTACACAAGTCATATACATGAAGCTATCCTTTTACTCAGGATTAAGGTTACTGCATAATGAACGTCAAAAGCAGATCGATCCACTAAAGCGGACTTCGTAGATCAATCACGCTTTAGTCCCGGTCTAATATGTCACCACCAAGCAACATATCTATGTCTCTACTTGGGAGTCCAGCTCCAGACAGTTAAGACAAACCGTCCCCTCCAAGGCTTTAGACAACATAATAGTCTTAACATGAGTTAGATGCTCGGTCTAACCCCATAGACTACAGACCATAGTTTAGACCGCTAACTTTAGAACATTGTCTTCTCGCATACAAAAATCCATTGCATGCAACGTTTTAACAATTTAACACAAGCAGTCAGGGAGCCATTTTTGCTTACATTTACTTTAACATGTAAATAAGACGAGGACAGATACCAATGTAATGAATAACCTCTATATATAATCTTATTATCCAGTTCAAAATAAATACATCAAAAATGTCTCTAATGCTTAGGGCATTTCCTAACAGCCGGTATACTAGATTGGATCTCCTATGTGGAAAACGTGTTCGGGTACGATCCTATTCATGACCACCCCTCGGTGGCTTGGTAGGACGTGGATCGGGCTACGTAAACAATGGTTATACACTCAAGACTTGTTTAGTTATTAACCTTCCCTAGAAGCTCTGTTAACTAAACTGGTGGCCAAATAAGCGGTTATTAATATATGTCTTAACCTTGGAGGATTTAAGGCAACATATATTAATTGGACGGGGTCCACGTTCCGGCTATTTGTTTCCATGACCACCCCTCGGTGGCTTGGGGCAATAGGTGCTGAGAATTACCGTTGCAATGCTACACGTTTTTTTCAAGTTTCATGTAGGAACATACTTGTATGTTTTATTTGCTAAATTATCTGTATATTTGCTTGGGCTTTGTAATGATGTCTAGTATAATTTTATTTCAGTTCAAAATGTCACCGACACCCCTCATTTCGATACTTAATGAAAATAAGCTGAATGGCGATAATTATAAAGATTGGAAAAGAAATCTATTAATAGTTCTCAACTGCGAGAGACACAAGTTCGTACTGGACGAACCATGCCCACCTAGGCCCAAACCTGACATACCACTTGAGGAGGTCCCAGTTGCCTATAATCGTTGGAGAGAATCCAATGAAATCGCTCGATGCTACATCCTTACTAGCATGATGAGTGCTATACAAAAGCAGCATGAGACTTATCAAGTTGCTGGGGAGATCATGGAAAATCTGGATGACATGTTCGGAGGCCGAGAAAAATTGGCTCGACAGTCCGCTATCACCAGCATTATGAACTCTAAGCAAAAGGCGGGTACTCCGATGAAGGACCATATGATCACTCTAATGGGATTCTTCGCTGAGGCTGCCGAGAATGGTGCTGAGTTGGACTACAACACCCAGATCGAGATAGTGTTCAAGACTCTGTCTAAAGATTTTGTGGGGTTTAAGACCGCATACAATCTGGCGACAAAGGAGTTAGGACTAACCGAGCTCATGAAGCAACTACAGGCTTATGAGCGGATGATCAGGGATGAGGATGCGGTCCGACCTAAAGGAGAGGCCAATTTGGTGGAATCTTCGAATCCCTCACGGAAGCGGAAGAGGCCAAATAAGAAGTAAGTGGCTTCTAGTTCTTCTAATCCTCCTGTCTCCGACGGGAAGAAGAAGAAGAAGAACAAGAAGCCAAAGGACCCTAAAAAGTCCAAATGCTTCCATTGTGGGAAGGTAGGTCACTTTAAGAAGGCTTGCCGGGAATTCCTAGCCGCCAAGGGCAAGGAAGGTAAGGAACTTCATTACTTGGAAGCGTGTTTGGTGGAAGAATCGAAAGACACTTAGGTCATTGATTCGGGAGCCACTAATCATGTTTGTGTTTCTATGCAGGGGTTCGTGGAAACGAGAAGTCTACATGATAGGAGCCTCTTGTTACGGACTGGAGATGGTAGCTTTGTGGTGGCTGAAGCAGTGGGAGATGTTTACCTTTATTTTGATCAATTTAGGTTTATTTTATTAAAAGACTGTTTTTATGTTCCTAATTTTAGGAGGAACCTTATATCGGTAGCTTGTTTAATAAAGGATTCTTATTTAGTTTCTTTTAGTAAAAGAGTTGATATTCATAGAAATAAGTCTTTTTTCTGTTCTGGATGGATGGATGGAAACCTATATTTGATCAAACCAAAGATGTACTCACTGCTTGAGACTGAATTAATAGATAACTCTAAAAGGTTGAAAGTTTCTCACTCTAACAAGACGTATCTTTGGCATTTAAGACTTGGTCATATTAATCAGGATAGGATTCAAAGATTGGTGAAAGACGGTCCGCTGGAATCTCTGGAGGAGGTACGTCTTCCCCAATGTGAGTCTTGTCTAGAGGGTAAGATGATTAAGAGGTTTTTTGGAGCTAAGGGTACAAGGGCTCAGGAGCTCTTAGAAATTATGCACACTGACGTATGTGGCCCCATGAACATCACAGCACGAGGAGGGTTCGAGTATTATGTCTCTTTTATAGATGATTACTCGAGGTATGGATATGTGTATCTGATGCACCGCAAGAGCGAAACCTTTGACAAGTTCAAAAAGTATCGTGCGGAAGTGGAAAAGCAATTGGATAAATCCATAAAGACACTTCGATCTGATCGAGGTGGCGAATACCTCTCCGATGAACTTCCAGGACATCTTGTAGAGAACGGGATATTATCCCAATTGACTGCACCTGGTACTCCACAACAGAATGGTGTAGCCGAAAGGAGAAACAGGACCTTATTGGATATGGTACGGTCCATGATGAGTTATTCAACGCTGGCATTATCATTTTGGGGATATGCTTTACAAACGGCGTGCTATATTCTGAACCAGGTTCTGAGCAAATCAATTCCCAAAACTCCGTATGAATTGTGGCGTGGCAGGAAGCCCTCCCTTGGACATATGAGAATATGGGGCTGCCCGGCGCATGTACTGGATGGGGATGCGAAGAAGTTGGAGCCAAGATCAGAATTGTGCATGTTTGTAGGGTATCCAAAAGGAACTAAAGGAGGTCTGTTCTATAACCCAAAGGAACAAAAAGTCATTGTCTCAACCCATGCGACATTCTTGGAGGAAAGTCACATGAATGACTTTAAGCCTCGAAGCAAAGTGGTGCTAGGGGAGTTATCGGGTGAAAGAACTACTCCACAGATTTCGGTCTTGGACACAAGTCTGAGTTCTGGTGAAGGACCTGCAGACGATCAACAATTTAGGGTGCCTCGTTGTAGTGGGAGGGTTTCGAAGAAACCTAATTCTTCATGTATAATGCTGAGGTATATCAGGCCGAGGCTCATGAGCATGAGGATGATCCGGTCACCTATGATGAAACTATAAATGATGTTGATTCAAAATCTTGGAAACAGGCTATGAACAATGAGATGGATTCTATGAAATCCAACTCTGTTTGGGAACTTGTAGATTTGCCGGATGGGATAAAACTCATTGGATGCAAATGGGTCTACAAAAGAAAGAAGGATGCGGAAGGGAGAGTGGAAACTTTCAAAGCTAGACTGGTTGCAAAGGGGTACACGCAAAAGGCTGGAATCGATTGCGATGAAACCTTTTCGCCTGTTGCTATGCTGAAGTCTATCCGTATTCTTCTATCCATTGCTGTGGCTCTCGATTACGAGATCTGGCAAATGGATGTCAAGACGGCATTCTTGAATGGCCATCTTGAAGAGTGTATCTATATGATACAGCACGAAGGGTTCGTAGCGAAAGGCCAAGAAAGGAAAGTCTGCAAGTTGCTTAGATCCATTTACGGATTAAAGCAAGCATCCCGCTCATGGAACCAGAGGTTTGATCAAGCGATTAAGATATTTGGTTTTGACCAGAACGTTGATGAACCCTGTGTTTATAAACGTATTAAGGATGGAAAAGTGGTCTTTCTGATACTCTATATCGATGATATACTACTCATTGGGAATAATGTAGGGAACTTATCATCGGTCAAGCTTTGGTTACACCAACAATTTGACATGAAGGACTTGGGAGAAGCTAATTATGTTCTAGGCATTCGTCTCTTTAGAGATCGAAAGAACAAAATGATAGCGTTATCCCAAGCTTCATACATAGATAAAATAATTAACAAATACACAAGACAAGAGGCAAAGAAAGGCTCACAACCTTCTATTGCCGGTCTAACTCTTTCATTGGATGACTGTCCCAAGACATCGGAAGAAAGAGAGCGTATGAGTAAGGTCCCTTATGCATCCGCTGTGGGTAGCCTTATGTACGCTATGCTTTGCACTCATCCGGATATATGTTTTGCAGTAGGTATGGTGAGTCGATATCAAGCAAATCCTGGAACCAAGCACTGGCAAGCTGTAAAGCATATACTCAAGTATCTTAAGAGAACGAGGGATTATATGTTGGTATATTCTGGAGGGGACCTAACACCCGTAGGATACACAGGACTCAGACTTCCAGACTTGTAAGGATTCGAGGAAATCGACATTTGGATCAGTGCTTTTACTCGGAGGAGGCGCCATTGTGTGGAGGAGCGTGAAGCAGGACTGCACAGCTGACTCTACTATGGAGGCTGAGTATGTGGCTGCAGCTGAGGTATCTAAAGAAGCGGTTTGGCTCCATAAGTTCTTTAGAGACCTTGAGGTCATTCCGGGTGTTGACAAGCCTATCACACTTTACTGTGATAACACAGGGGCTATTGCCAATACAAGGGAATCTCGGCACCACAAGAGGACCAAGCACATAGATCGGAGATATCATATTATTAGAGGGCACGTGGAGACAGGACAAGGGGATGTATGTAAGATCGCGTCCGAGGACAACATCGTCGATCCCTTTACTAAGACTTTGGTAGCTAGAAGCTTTGAGAGGCACGTAGAGGTGATGGGGGTGCGTAACATGGCACATCTGCTGGCTTAGGGCAAGTGGGAGATTGTTAGGAAATGCCCTAAGCATTAGAGACATTTTGATGTATTTATTTTGAACTGGATAATAAAATTATATGTAGAGGTTATTCATTACATTGCTATCTGTCTTCGTTTTATTTACATGTTAAAGTAAATGTAAGCAAATATGGCTCACTGACTGCTTGTGTTAAAACTGTTAGAACATTGCATGCAATGGACTTTTGTATGTGAGAAGACAATGTTCTAAAGCTAGCGGTCTAAACTATGGTCTGTAGTCTATGGGGTTAGACCGAGCATCTAACTCATGTTAAGACTATTATGTTGTCTAAAGCCTTAGAGGGGACGGTTTGTCTTGACTGTCTGGAGCTGGACTCCCAAGTAGAGACATAGATATGTTGCTTGGTGGTGACATATTAGACCGGGACTAAAGTGTGATTGATCTACGTAGTCCACTATGAGTTGATCAATCTGCTTTTGACGTTCATTGTGCAATAACCTTAATCCTGAGCAAATGAACTACTTCATGTGTATGACTTGTGGACTTTGATGTTCCAATGGCTAAAGCGTCTCAGAGGTAGTAAGCTTATAGACTGGGTGCATGACTTGTATCCAATGAAGGGTTTGTTTGCAGATATCGGAATCATAGCTCTAAGGAGTTAAAGGTATCCTCTTAAAGGCATTATACTGAATGTGAAAATGGACAAGGCCTTGGGTCGTGTGCTGGGCGGATGACTTCTTATTCACATATGGTGAATAATCATTTTCTTAATTTGGTAGTATAATGAAACTTTAAGATAGCCTGATTAGTAGGATTAAGCAGACTTTAACCTAAGCCTGATCATGGATATCATTTGAGGGTTTGGCATATATGACAAGGTCATTGGATAGTAGCTCGTCACAGACTTACGTAATACGGTATATAATTGGGAGTTCAGTTTCAGGTTTATAGTGGTGTGACTCTAAAATTAGTGATCATATGATTGAGTTGTTCAGTAAAAGAATGATGATCATATGGATTTGCGGGAGCCCGATTATATATGTCCAATCAGTCCCTCTACTAGCTCCATATAATTCCTTAACGTTTCGCAAATTGATTTGTGTATGCTATTGGCTGGTTTATTATTCATGGATGGTGATGACACAGGATTAGGATGGTAGACAAGATTCTCTCCGGTTGGATTCAGATTTTGTTTTGGATAATAGAGTACACAATTATTCGAACTCCAAATAAAGTTGCCATTATTTTATTTGAGATTGGATTGGAGTTGTAGAAAATTATCCATGAGAACAAGAATTTGAAACACGACTGTTTTGTAGATTTTGAAATTTGAATTTTGAAATTTGAATATTGAATTTTGAGATTTGAATTTTGAAATTTGAATTTGAAATTTGAATTTGAAATTTGAATTTGAAATTTGAATTTGAAATTTGAATTTGAAATTTAAATTTGAAATTTGAAATTTGAAATTTGAAATTTGAATTTGAAATTCGAATTTGAAATTTGAAATTCAAATTTTTAATCACAGTCCAAGTGGGATTCGAATTTGTTGTGAAAAATCCACAAGGTTTGAAATTTGAATTTGAGTTGGAATTGGAGAGGATAATTTTGTTAGAATCCTACTTGAATTTTGAATCCAAATCCTAACAAATAGTGGACGAAATTTTGAGGAATATCCTCAATGGAATTTCGGTTTTTGTGGATAAGGTTCAAGGGAAAAATTTAAGTTTCAATCCCAGTTGAATTTGGATTCTCTCCTCCCTGAAAAGTGGCCGAAATTATGGAGGAAATCTCCTAGGAAAATTTGGTTATTTTGGATAAGGATGAGATAAGATTCAAGCTTGAAAATCCTAGTGGAATTTTGATTCTCCCTTATCCTAAAAGTGGTCGAAAATTTTAGGAGATTTTCTCCTAGGAAATTTCAGATTTTTTTTGGCTGAAAAGGGAGATAAAATTCTGGTTAAAATATTGTTTAGATTTGGATTGGATTTATCCCATATTGGCCGAATTTTATTGTTGGGATTCTCCCTTGGAAAATTTGGATTTTATGGTTATGGATAAGGGAGAATATCTTTTCCTAATCCAATTTGAATTCAGAGAATCACCTCATGCAGGTCTATAAATAGAGGTCCTGCCACTCCAGTTCTCTCAGACGACAGACTTTCAGGTGAGCAAGCTTATTGTTGCATAGCCCACCGTGACAATAAAGTTCTTTAGAGATCTGGGTGGTCGAAAGAAGACTAGCAGTGCTAGCATACCGATCGAGGTTCAGAGTGCCCACACACTCAGCCATTCGGGAATTGGAGAATAGTAGAGAAGGCTAGTTGGTTGAAGCCTCCGGTCATTCTCCTCCTGCAGATTGGCGTCCTTGAGGTATGAGTTTTAATTATTGTTGGTTTATTGTATATGGCATCATGAGATATTTAACGATCCAAAAATTTTTATTGTTCGCTGCGCCACTCTGATACTTTTTTACCGATTTATTTTCCTACAAGATGTGTTATACTAATTAATCTCCCAATATCCATAAGACTTAATGCCTAACATACAACCAATACATAACAAAATGATATTGTATTTCATGTTGTAGACATGAAAATGCTTGAACTTGCCACCACTGTGATAATGTCCACTTCCGGAACTCCTGCACAGTTTTATCTCTAGTTTGGGTCCCTATAGACAGAGTATTGTCTGTTAATACCCATCATTAGTTATCACTTCAGATATATATTCATTTTACTTAACAATTCAACATATTTCAACTTTATTTGTGGTACACGACCTGCAACACGCCTGTGTTCTAGCTCGTGTACCTATCGAGTTCACTCTACACGGCCATGTTTCAAAGTACACGCCCGTGTACTATTTAAACTCTAGATTTTTGACTCTAAAATCTTTATTTTGGGTTCTATAATTTTATTTACGACATTCTAGATCCTTTACGGTCGTTTTTCGAGCCTTTCAGAAATTTTTGATCAAAATGACCATTTTGCCCCTAACGGGTCTCAAGACCGTACTATTCCGTTCTATCTTTTTTTTCCAAATTTTCTAAGCCCAAATATCACAAAATAATATTCCCTAGGCTTCTGTATCATTTTACCGTTTTATTTGCCATAAAATCACAATTATTCATTTTTTCGACCTTCGATTACTATTCATCCGTCACCTAGGGTCGTTTCTCGTTTTTCTAGTGTTTCGGAGTCTCAAATGGGTATTTCACTACTCTTGAAACATTTTTCATCCCATCCTCGATCCTCGGTTCCAGAAGGGCTCGGGTTTCCTATCCCGATCTAATTTTTCCCCCTCGTTTCCTAAAATACCCCTAACATGCTTTTTTCCCCATTTTAGGCATTTTAGTCATTAAGGGTCGGTTTACTATTCCTCTTGGGTTAGTTTTCCATTTTCAATCCTAATCCATCAAGGGGTCTCGGTTTCCTTTTCGAGTGTAATATTTTTACCCCTCATTTCCTGAAATGCCCTTATGCTATTTTAGAAATTTCGACAGCATTTCCGTTTGTATTTTAAGGTTTTCCTGGCATTAGGTACACCTTAGAACCTTTGTACCTGCCACGTACTATATCAAAGGCCTATTTTATATAAAGTTACCAAACTTTATATAAAAATTTTCCACATTAAACAACATTTAAAGTTCAACACAAATCATCAATTTTTCCCACTTATAGCCTCAGTTTCTCATGATAAACAACACCAAATTTTTTTCATCACATTAATAATTATCACATATCAATCTTAGGTTTTCAAATGTACATATCAACATTAAAAACCTAACAAAATTTCATTCCAACCCTAACATTAAACCACAGATTTTTCATGCTAAAACACATAGGAAATTTTGTTCTTATTCCTAGGGTTTTTATTACACATTCGTCTTCATTTTTCAACATTCAAATTTTCTCATTTTCACCCAACATAAGCCACGGATTTTATGAGAAACAAACATCAAAACTTTCTTGTTTCTTGATTCAAATTCATGCCTTGATCAACATATCACTGAACCAACACAACCCACTAACCAAAACACCAAACTTTCATCATTTTCCATCACTAAGCAAGCCACGGTTTTCATCGAAAACATGCAAAATTTTTGCTTGATTCCTAATTCTAAATCATGCTTCATAAATCATAATCCCAAACCAACTTAAACACCAATTCAAAATACCAAATTTAAATCATTTTTTTCTACACCAATATACACAGATTTTTAAAGAAAACAACACCAAAAATGCTTCAAATTGGAAGCTAGCCTTATGAACTTGTTCCCTTGCAACCTTGGCAAGGATTGGAAGTTAATTTTGGTGTAAAATTTTGAAAATTTTTGGCTTGGAATCCACTAAGGGGGCACGGATTTTTGGCTGCAAAAATGGTAAGAGTTTGGCCAAGTTTCCTTATTTTTTTCAAGTGAATTTTGAAGCCCATTTACAGGCAAAAGCAAGGGACCTTTTAGCAATTTTTTTCCAACAATTTCTTAATTGTCAAGGGACTTTAATGCAAACTTTTTGGGCCAAAATTTAAAATTTTTGGCTGATTTTTTTTCCTCTTTTTGCTGCCTCCCTTTTTCCCATTTTCTAAAAAAAAATTTTCAAGCCATTTTGGCTAAATCATGGCCTTTGATCCAAAAAGCAACCAATCCTAGCCATACACCTTATCAACCTAACTTTATAAGCTTCATTTTTCTATTTATGACATTACAAATGTGATGTCATCCCATGACATCAATGAATTAATTCGTATATTAATTCATGGTCAAATTTTGACCAAAAGTCAAACTGAACGGAACTTTTCTGAAATTGCATAGGCGGGTTCCGGGCTCCTCCGGTGCAATCGGTTTGTTTTATTTTGCTTTCATTTGGCCAAAATTCCCTACCGTAAATTTTTGTCTTTTAGTGCACTCCGGTGCACTATTCAGGGTTTTTGGCTTCGTTTTCGAGCCGTCTCACTGTTTCTGTTTGGTAAGATTTTCTATCTCCGAACTTACTCACTTTAACACTGCCGGAACATTTTTACAGTATTCACAACAGTATTAAAACACAACTTTTTCATATTGTATTTATTAAAATTGGTACATACATATAATTTTAATCTACTCATCTAAAATTCTCGGTTATCACATTCACCCCTCCTTATAAAATTTTTGTCCTTGAAAATTTAAAACAAATGGGGGTATAAATTTCTAATTTCATCTTCTCATTCCCATGTAGCCTCTTCAACATTGTGATTTTTACACAGCACTTTGACTACTGGGATCATTTTGTTCCTCAAAACTTTCTGTTCTCATGCCAGATTTTAAAAAGGCCTCTCTTCATACGTCAGATCTTCCTGAATTTGGATCGGTTCATGTTTCAACACATGGGATGGTTCCGATACATACTTCCGCAACATTGACACATGAAACACATTGTGTACTGCCGATATTTCTGGAGGTAATGCCAATCTATAAGCAACCTTCCCAATACGTTCGATGATCTCATATGGCCCAACATATCTTGGGCTTAATTTTCCTTCTTTTCAAATCGCATTATTCCTTTCATCTGCGAGACTCTTAAGAATACGAAATCCCCTTTATTAAACTCTAAGGTGTGACAACCGGGAAAATCAGGCATTCTCGGGAGAAAATGTACAAATGTATGTATATAACAATTTGTACTATTTAAACAGTGAAATAAATGTACTTATATTGTTCAGAATATATTAAAATATTCTAACAATACTGACGAGTAAAAATTCAGTGTTGGAAAAATTCACTGAGTTGAAACGGCCAAAACGGTGCCTAAACCGGCATTGAAAACCCTAACCGGGGCAATAAAAGATGGAAAACTTCCGGGATTGATTTTGATCAAACGGAAGTAGTTTAAATTGATCCGACTGCACAGGAGACCTCAGGAACCCGCAGGGACGATTTCAAGAAAATTTCGGCTCGAACCGGTATCGGTCAAAAAGTAGTCGAATTAATGTGAATAGTAAAAGTCAAAGTCAACATAGGCTTTAGCATTTATGACATCATAAATCCATTTAATAAATGGAAGGAAAATGGTGGTTGGTAGCATTAATGGCCATGATTTAGTTGCTTTTTGATCTAAAGGCCAAGATTTGGCCAAAAATTCACCATTTTAATTTTTGGAAAATATGGAAAGAATTAGGTTGAAATGTGGTGATTTTTGATTAATGGAAAGCCAAATTAATTGGCTTTTTGGTTGCTTAAGTTGGCAACATTTTAAGCAAAATGGCCGAGACAAATTTGAATTTTTCTAAGTGTTTCCCATGGAAAGTACGTGAGCCACCAAGAGAGACCAAGTGATTTCTTCAAGTTTTTCTTACAAAATTGGTGTCAAACCTTTCATTGAAGCCTAAGGAATCAAGTGAACAAGGTAACTCTCTTTGGATTGAATTTTTTCTTGATTTTTCTTCAAGAAATCCATGTAATGAATAGTGGAAAAGATGGAAAAATTTTTGGTTGTTTTGATTGATTTGGTGCTTGGGTTTTGTTAAGGGTGTAATTAGGAGAAAAACCATGTGTTTGGTTTAAGGAAAAACCAAATTTTGGTTGGTTTTCCAAGGGTAAAACCGTGGGTTACCAAGAGAAATCAATGAGAAAATTTTGTGGTATTAAGTGTTAACATGCTTTAAATCATAATTTGGTCTAGTGTAAAGCATGATTTGCATGATGGAAAGCTTGAAAAAAAAATGTGGTGTGAACTTACCCTAAAAGGCCGTGGGCTAATTAGGGTTTGGTGGAAAATTTTGCATAGTTTTGTTGATGTTTGGATGATTTAAAATCATGCATTTTATTATGTAAAGGATGGAATTGTGATTGAAAGCAAGAAAATAAAATTTGGGGTATGTTTCTCTTAATTGGCCGTGGGTTAATTAGGGTTTGGTGGAAAATTTTGCATAGTTTTGTTGATGGTTGGATGATTTAAAATCATGCATTTTATTATGTAAAGGATGGAATTGTGATTGAAAGCAAGAAAAGAAAATTTGGGGTATGTTTCTCTTAATTGGCCGCGGGTTATGTGAGGTTAAAAACCCTAGGAATTGTGTTGAAAAATGCAATGAAATTGGCTTGAAAATGTACTAAAAAAATGACATTGGAATAGCCAAAAATTTGGTGAAAAATTTGAGAAATTTGGTTAGGTTTTGAGTGTAAAAACTGAGACCAAAACTAAGGGCAAAATTGAAAAAAAAAAAATTTGTGTAATTTAGTTCAAAATGTGAATTGGAAATTTGTGAGCTTTTATGTAAAAGTTTGGAAAACTTTTACATAAAATAGGCTTGTGGTATAGTACGTGGTAGGTACATACGGTTCGGGGCGTACCTAACGCCGGTAGCCTTAAAATTACACCGAAATGCTGCCGAAATTTCGAAAACGGCATTTGGGGTAAAAAGGAAATTAAAAATAAAAGTTTGGGGTCGGGTCGGAAACCCGAGTCCCTAACGGAAAATTGAATAAGGGAACCTAAGGGGTGGTTCGTGAATAGTAATCCGTCCCCTTGAAAATGTAAAACGTGAGTGAAACTGAAAAACCGACCCCGAGGGGGGGCGTTTTTGGAAACGAAATGAAGGTCCGAGTCGGGAACGGAAAATCCGAGTCTCGAAGAACTAGATCGGGAATGTCTAGATGAACGTTTTAAATACTAGTGAAACGTCCATTTGAGGCTCCGAAACGATAGAAAATCACTAAACCGACGTAAGGGTCGGAATAGTGCTTCCCGAGGGCCGGGAAAGTGAAAAATGGAAATAAAATAGAGACGAACCCGGTAATGATTAGAAAAGAGTCAGAAAAGTTCCTGAGAGCCAAAAATGCAGTCTGGATCTAGAAAATTCCGTCAGGGGTATAATTGTAATTTTGCCAAAATATAGGGACAAAATCGTAATTTTGTAAAAGTTGAGAAAAATGGGGAAAATGATAAATAAAGCCTAAAAAGTTATAAATAGGTTTTATTTAAGCTTTTTAATGAAAAATAAAAGCTATAAATGGAAATGAAATTAACAGACAAGGTTTTGTCTGTAGGATCTAAAAAATCGACCTACAAGGAGGGCGATCAAAGATCCAAGAGAGAAAAAGGGGAAGAGACTGATAAGGTAAGTTCAGACATTTACCTGTCTGCAACATATAGCATTATTTTTGCTAAATTGATGTACTAACTATAAATTAGGTACATATGTGCTACGGGCACTATTATAAAGTAGAGAGAAAGACGTAATGTGCTACGGGCACTATTATAAAGTAGAGAGAGAGACGTAATGTGCTACGGGCACTATTGAGAATGGACACATTGTTAATTGTGCTTCGAGCACTAGAGCGAGGTTAATGAAACTCACTCACCTAAAATTAAAATGTGAACCATTCCTAACCACGGGACAATATGAAGTCACCGGGTTAGAATTTTAAAAAGTCGGTAATGAAACCACTTTTTGGCGTACCAGCCTTCCGTACAGGGAGGTACTTTTGCCTTCGGGGCTATGAGATTAAGGCTGTGGAGGTCAGCACTGATGCACCGCTCCCAGTCATGTACAAATTTGCCTTCGGGGTTATGAAATTAAGGCTGTGGAGGTTAGCACTAATGTACCGCTCCCAGTCATGCGCACTTAAATGGTACTGCCAACCTGAGCTCAAAACCAGAACATAAGCAAAGATAATTACCTAAAACTGAAACTATGCCATAATTGAGCATAAGACAGTTTCGTGAGGGTACTAACATCGCGGTAGATGTACTGTTGTGACACTGTGTTGTGGTCAAACTTACTATTCATAATGAATAGTAATCAAAGTTACTATTCATGTATAAATAGTGGTCAATGGTACTATTTATTATGAATAGTACTATTCATAGAAATTTTATTTCTTGCATGTTTGAAATTACTGAGCCTGTAGCTCACCATTTTTGCTAATGTTGCAGGTAAGCGACCAGCTCAGTAGCTTGTTTGACTGGATGGCGGACAGGATAGCGTGTGTCAAATGGGATAAATGGGTGAGGGATATGGTCCTGCCAGAGTCTTTCCGCTGAGCGATAAAAAGGGAAGGAAAAAAAAAACAGTCTTTTGTAATATTATGTATTTTACGAAAGTACTGTAATATGTAAATTACTTTGTACTTGCCAACGAAATAAATGGTGGGAAATGTTTTACATGATGTTTAAAGAAAAAAAAAATTTCCCAAAAAACGTCATGATTTACTGAGAGAGAGATTAGCCGGCGACCCATGGGAGTACAATCTATCGCAGTTAGCGATAAAGCTTAACTGTAATAGTATTGTATGATCTCTACGAGGGGCGGGCCATCACATAGGGTTCTTTGTCTTTTGTCCGCATAACTCTTCTATCGGCTCTATGCTATTTTCATCCGTTGCTGAATTTTCACAACTGCATCCGCTGTTTCTTGTACAAAGTCTGTCTTGTGCAGTCGTTTTTCTTGTAAATCATACCAATGAACCGGTAATCTACACTTCCTTCCATATAGAGCTTCATAGGGTGCCATACCTATCGAAGGTTGGTAGCTATTATTATATGAAAACTCTACTAATGGAAGTTTCTCATTCGAACTTCCTGGAAAATCTATCATACACGCATGGAGCATATCTTCTAGTGTTTAAATTGTCTGCTCAGATTGTTCGTCCGTTTGTGGACGGAATACTGTACTCAGGCGCACTTCCGTTCCCATAGCTTGTTGCATGTACTTCCAAAAATTTGAAGTAAATTGTGCATCACGATCCTACACAATGGACTTAGGAACTCCATGTAACCTAACTATATGGTTAACATATAAGTTTGCTAACTTTTTTAGTGAAAAAGTCATCTTCACTGTTATAAATCTTATTGTCTTTGTCAATCTATCGATAATAACCCAAATAGCATCATAACTTTCTCGGGTTTTTAGCAATCCTACCACAAAGTCCATCGTAATATGTCCATCATAATATGTTCCCATTTTCATTCAGGAATCTCCAACGGTTCTAGTTTTTTGCCTGGATGATGATGTTCAGCTTTTACTTTTTGGCATGTCATACATTTGCTTACAAATTCCCCAATGTCCTTCTTCATCCCTTTCCACTAGAATTGTAGCTCCAAATCCTGGTACATCTTACTAGCTCTGGGATAAACTGAATATGGTGTTTCATGGGCTTCTGCCATAATTCACTTTCTTAATCCTTCATCGTCAGGAACATAAATTCTTCCCTGATGTAGGATTAACCCATCTTCAGAAATTCCTTCCTGGGGACTTGGTAGATTTGGATCTCATTTTTTAGCCTCTCTAATGTCCTCATACAACGATGATTCTAATAGTAGTGCAGCCAATCTTCCTGTTATCATCTCCATCTTCAACGCGTTAATCTCCTATTGCAATGGCCTTCGAAATTTTTCAATCGGCAGTTGCTGCGAAAAAGTAGATTTCCTACTTAATGCATCAGCAACGCGATTGGCTTTTTTGGGATGGTAGAGGATTTCGTAATCATAATCCTTTACCAACTCCAGCCATCTCCTTTGCTGCATATTCAGCTCCTTCTATGTGAAGAAATATTTTAAACTCTGATGGTCAGTATAAATCTGACACTGAGCTACATACAGATAGTGTCGCCAAATCTTCAATGCGAATACTACTGCGATAAGTTCCAAATCATGCATGGGATAATTTTTTTTGTGGTCCTTTAATTGACGTGAGGCTTAGGCAATCACCTTGTCACCTTTCCATCAGGACTTCCTAATCCCATCTTTGAGGCGTCACTGTAAATCATGAATATCTCCCCTTCAGTAAGAAGTGTAAGAATTGACACACTGGTTAATCATCTTTTCAGCTCTTGGAAGCTTCTTTCACACACCTTTGTCCACTCGTACTTCTCCTTGTGTGTCAAAGCTGTGAGAGGTGCAGCAAGTCATGCGAATCCTTCAAAAAATCTTCGATAATAGCCGGCTAAACCTAAGAAACTCTATATTTTAGTCACATTCTTAGGTGCGAGTCATTCATTGATCACCTCTACTTTTGCCGGGTCCACGACAATTCCTTCCTTGGAAACCACATGTCCAAGGAAATGCACTTTATCTAGCCAAAATTCACACTTAGAAAATTTGGCATAGAGTTGATGCTTCCTTATCGTCTATAAGACAGTCCTCAGATGTTCTTCATGCTCCTCACGAGTCTTTAAATATATGAATATGTCACTGATAAACACAATGACAAACTTATCCAAATATTTCCTAAAGACTTGATTCGTCAAGTCCATAAATGCAGCTGGCGCATTTGTTATCCTAAATGGCATCACAAGGAATTTGTAATGACCCTAACGGGTCTGAAATGCGGTCTTCTGAATGTCGCTCTCCTCAATTCGTAGCTGATGATATCCTGATCGTAGATCGATCTTAGAGAATACTACTACACCTTTGAGTTGGTCAAACAAGTCGTCAATTCTAGGTAACAGATACCTATTTTTGATAGTAACCTTGTTTAACTCCCGATAGTCGATGCACATTCAAAATGATCCATCCTTCTTCTTGATAAACAGTATAGGAGCACCCCATAGGGAATAGCTCGGACGTATAAATCCTTTGTCAAAAAGTTCTTTCAGCTGCTCTTGTAACTCTTTCAACTCTACTGGTGCCATCAGGTATGGCACCTTTGAGATGGGTGCGTTTCCTAGCATCAGTTCAGTCTCAAAAGAGATTCTCATTTTGGCAGCAATCTGGGTAATTCCTCTGGGAAGACATCGATAATCTCCTTCATAATAGGAACATCTTTGGGTTGAAACTTCCGTTCCTCTTTTATATCCACAATATATGCAAAATATCCAGCACAGCTGCACGACATTAGCCTTCTTTCCCTCATGGAGTTGATCATTATTGTCCTTAGTTTGCGTGACGATCCAACATATTCGAATCCATCTTCCTGGTCGGGTTGGAACATTATCTTCCGCATCCGGCAATCGATCGCGGCTTGATACTTCCCTAAGAAATCCATTCTTAGTATTGCATCATAATCAGCAAGCTCCATCACGATCAATTCTGCATATAGCTCCCTATTTGCCACAATTATTGGTACATGAGGCTACTACTAATTTGACATCAATACTTCTCCAGAGGGTAAAGCCGTTTTAAAGGTCATACCCATATTATCCTTAGGATATCCTATCTTGTTCACAAATTGGTAGGAAATAAATGAATGCGTAGCACCAGAATCAAACAAAATAGACGCCAAATTAGTAGCGATAGAAAACTGACCTGTCACTACATTGGACGTCTCTACTTCCACATCTTCTTTGGTATACACTGTTACTCTAGCATCCGCACGTGGTAAACCTTGTGGTCTTTCTTGCCTTTTTGTGGATGAAGGACCTTCACTCTTTGCCTGGATTGTATGTGCTTGGGGACATTGCTATTGTGTCTGGAATGAACCCTGCACATTTTGCCTATTTTTAGGATAATTCTTGGCAAAATGGCCATCCTTTCCACATTAAAAACAGGCGTTTAGGGCAAGTCTACATCTGCCTAAATGTATTTTCCCGCAAACAACATAGTCACGAACTATAGGTCCAGCATTATTGTTCAACCTTCACTGCTAGTTCTTATTTCTCGAATTATTCCCCTTTCTCTTCCCTTGTGACTACTGGCTAGAAGTACTTACTTGCCCAGCCTTAGCATTCGAACATAACTTACTGCTTTGTCTAGCCTGGGATCCAACTTGTATTGCTTTTGCCAAAGCCTTCTCCTTCTTTTTGGCATCCCATACCTTTTCCTTTTCTTCTTTTTATCTAACCAGGTAATACTCTGCCCTTAGAGCTTTACTTACACAATCAGATATAGTAGTGGGTGGCATCAACCCACTGTCCACTAATGTTGAGATTTCAGGACGAAACATTTCCAGCATCTTCTGAATTTTCTCCCTCTCAGTGGAAACAATATATGGACACAATTGGGACAATTGGTTGAACTTGCTACAGACTTCTATCACGGACATATCCCCCTGCTTCAACTCTGCAAACTCTCTTTGTTGGGGTCGAAGCAATGCAGGATTGTAATACTTTTGGTTGAATTCTTTTAAGAAGTCTAGCCATGACATGGTGAAAACGTTCCTTCTCAACTTGACTGAATCCTACCAAAATCTTGCATCCTTCTTCAGAATAAAGGATGCATACATAATCTTTTCCTGATCGTTCAGCTCCATAAATTCCAATATCATATGGAATGAAGACAACCACTCCTCTGCTTGCAAAGGGTTTGTGGAACCCTCAAATTCCGGCAGCTGTATTCTTCAGAATCATTCATAAAGTGGTTCTTAATTGACTCTAGGTTGGGGTTGAGGTTCTACTATTTCAATATCAAGTTTAATTAGCGGCACTTCTTATTCAGGTGCGGCCATTTGTGGGTTTTGGTCTTCTTCCTGGCCTTGCCTTTGCTCCATCTGTTCTATTCTTTGTCTTGGCTTAACATTTGCCTTTATCTGAGCCTCCAACATGGCTTCTAGTTCATCTACTCTCTCTGACAGGACTGGATGCCCTCTTATGTTTCTCAGGTTTCGCGGATTCACCATCTTTTCCTATTTCCTATAATCGCATGAAAATCAATCGTTACATTTTCCACAAACATATTTTTATAACATAAGTAAAAATAGTTTCAATCATCACATAATTTCAACATTTCATTATTTGAACATGTTAAAATATGATTGTCATTTCATTTCATTTTAAAATTTCTGTATACACATCAACTTGAAGGCTTTTCTCAAAATGGCCTTTCGTTATAGTCATATATACATATATACAGATATAGATATATTTATACATCTTATATGGTTTATATCTAGTCTTCTGGTTGAGGTAGATCTGGAGCAGTTGAAACTTCCTCTGGATCTTCTTCGTCCTCATCCGAGCCATTTCCAGCCTTGGATGGTGTCGATTCCTTAGTAGGACTCGTACCCTCTCGTCGTCTCAATGTGCCAGCCTAATGATCATTCACCATAAGCCGTGCCCCATACAGATGATCTAGCATAGCATCCTACAATAGTTACTCATGTCTCTTATGCACCATGCGCTCCATCATCATTTCTTCCTCTAATTTGGCTACAGTAACTATAAACTCACGTAAAATGGTAGGGTATAAAGGGGTTACCCTCTATTGTAGATCTATAGTGAGCCCCTTATAGAAAATGTCGCAAAAATCCTCCTTAGTGAGGTTAGACATAGGGCATCTCTTCACTACATTCTCCTCAAACCGTACTGCATAAGTGAACACCATATCACTTTGTAGCATCTGGAGTCTCTCAGCTCTGAGAATGAACTCCGTCACATCAGTATATCTAGGCATAGCTAGTGGCGGAGTCACTACCCTGCTCTCCAGAGGGTCTAGAACCTGTGACGCTGGACTCTTCGGTAGAAACTACAGTATCATAATGTGTCAGAACTCAGCCCAGTCTAGTCCCAACAACATCTCCTGGTCACAGTACTCCCAATACATCCATGCATCCTCACGGAATGTGCCCACTCCTATCAACACCTAGCAATCCTCATATATATCACACTGATGCATAATTACCTCTCATCATGTAGCAAATCATAAGTGGAGATCCCCTTTTAAACTCCCTCAAAAGTGGGTGGATGACTACCTCTGAATGCATGTACCGCTCGTACCAATACTAAGGATCCTACATGTGCTCGTCCTCCCACCACTGGAATATTTATAGCTACTGGTGGATTTACAACTAGTCGAAGAGGTGGTGCTTGTACCGGTGACAGTGCTACTGTCCTTGGCTCTGGTGACTCAGGTATCGACGGTCAAGGTGCTGCTCAATGAATCATCGATGATCTGATCACGAGCCTAGTCCATACCCTGATCAGTCCTCTTGGTCGATATGGGTGGGGTTGTTAGGAAATGCCCTAAGTATTAGAGACATTTTGATGTATTCATTTTGAACTGGATAATAAAATTATACATAGAGGTTATTCATTACATTGCCATCTGTCCTTATCTTATTTACATGTTAAAGTAAATGTAAGCAAATATGGCTCACTGACTGCTTGTGTTAAAACTGTTAGAACGTTGCATGCAATGGACTTTTGTATGCGAGAAGACAATGTTCTAAAGTTAGCAGTCTAAATTATGGTCTGTAGTCTATGGGGTTAGACCGAGCATCTAACTCATGTCAAGACTATTATGTTGTCTAAAGCCTTAGAGGGGACAGTCTGTCTTGACTGTCTGGAGCTGGACTCCCAAGTAGAGACATGGATATGTTGCTTGGTGGTGACATATTAGACCGGGACTAAAGCGTGATTGATCTACGTAGTCCGCTATGAGTGGATCAATCTGCTTTTGACGTTCATTATGCAATAACCTTAATCCTGAGTAAATGAACTACTTCATGTATATGACTTGTGTACTTTGATGTTCCAATGGCTAAAGCGTCTCAGAGGGTAGTAAGCTTATAGACCGGCTCGTTGGGTGCATGACTTGTATACGATGAAGGGTTTGTTTGCAGATATCGGAATCATAGCTCTGAGGAGTTAAAGGTATCCTCTTAAAGGCATTATACTGAATGTGAAAATGGACAAGGCCTTGGGTCGTCTGCTGGGCGGATGACTTCTTATTCATATATGGTGAATAATCATTTTCTTGATTCGGTAGTATAATGGAACTTTAAGATAGCCTGATCAGTAGGATTAAACGGACTTTGACCTAAGGCTGATCATGGATATCATATGAGGGTTTTGCATATATGACAAGGTCATTGGATGGTAGCTCGTCACAGGCTTACGTAATACGGTATATAATTGGGAGTTCAGTTTCAGGTTTATAGTGGTGTGACTCTGAAATTAGTGATCATATGATTGAGTTGTTCGGTACAGAATGATGATCATATGGAATCACGGGAGCCCGATTATATATGTCCAATCAGTCCCTCTACTAGCTCCACATAATTCCTTAACGTTTGGCAAATTGATTTGTGTATGCTATTGGCTAGTTTATTATGCATGGATGGTGATGTCACAGGATTAGGATGGTAGACAAGATTCTCTCCGGTTGGATTCAGATTTTGTTTTGGATAATAGAGTACACAATTATTCGAACTCCAAATAAAGTTGCCATGATTTTATTTGAGATTGGATTGGAGTTGTAGAAAATTATCCATGAGAACAAGAATATGAAATACAACCGTTTTGTGGAATTTGAAATTTGAATTTTGAAATTTGAAATTTGAATTTTGAAATTTGAAATTTGAATTTTGAATTTGAAATTTGAATTTGAAATTTGAATTTGAAATTCGAATTTGAAATTTGAATTTGAAATTTAAATTTGAAATTTGAAATTTGAAATTTGAAATTTGAATTTGAAATTTGAATTTGAAATTTGAAATTCAAATTTTGAATCACAGTCCAAGTAGGATTCGAATTTGTTGTGGAAAATCCACAAGGTTTGAAATTCGAATTTGAGTTGGATTTGGAGAGGATAATCTTGTTAGAATCCTACTTGAATTTTGAATCCAAATCCCAACAAATAAGGGACGAAATTTTGAGGATAATCCTCATGAAAGATTTCGGATTTTGTGGATAGGATTCAAGGGAATATTCAAGCTTTAATCCTAGTTGAATTTGGATTCTCTCTCCTCCCAAAAGTGGCCGAAATTTTGGAGCCTTAATCCTAGGAAATTCGGTTATTTTTGGATAAGGTTAAGATGAGATTTTGCTTGAGAAATCCTAGTGGAATTTTGATTCTCCTTTATCCTAAAAGTGGCCGAAAATTTGGAGAGATTTTCTCCTTGTGAATTTCGGATTTTTTGGTTGGAAAAGGGAGATAAGATTCTAGCTAAAATCTTGTTAAGATTTGGATTGGATTTATCTAGCAAAAACCGAATTTATTTGGGAGATTTTCCCTTTGGAAAATTCGGATTTTTTGGGTTTGGATAAGGGAAAATATCTTTTCCTAGTCCAATTCGAATTCAGAGAATCACCTCATGCAGGTCTATAAATAGAGGTCCTGCCACTCCAGTTCTCTCAGACCACAGACTCTCAGGTGAGCAGGCTTATTGTTGCACAGCTCATCGTGACAATAAAGTTCTTTAGAGATCTGGGTGGTCGGAAGAAGACTAGCAGTGCTAGCATACCGATCGAGGTTCAGAGTGCCCACACACTCAGCCATTCGGGAATTGGAGAATAGTAGAGAAGGCTAGTTGGTTGAAGCCTCCGGTCATTCTCCTCCTGCATATTGGCGTCCTTGAGGTATGAGTTTTAATTGTTGTTGATTTATTGTATATGGCATCATGAGATATTTAACGATCTAAAAATTTTTATTGTTCCGCTGCGCCACTCTGATACGTTTTTCCGGTTTATTTTCCTTCAGGGGTCTCATATACGGTGGCCTAGTCATCGTATGTCCTACAAAAAGATATAACCTCATATAAATGAAAAGTTAACTAATTTAAAGAAAGCTAACTTACTTGGATTAATGAGCAGATCGCGTTTCGTGCCAATAGGGATATGGTCAACTACTCTGATACCTACCTGTGGCGCTCCCGAATCCGACCACACGAAACTATCATGAACCGACTCTGTTGCCGACCAAGACAGCCCGTGCGTCGAATCGGGATCGCCTTTTAAAACTCTTTTTCTCTTAACTCTTATTTTTCAGGGCCCAAAATTTCATCCATAATTTTTTTTCTTTCTTTTTAATACATACTTTCCTTAAAAGAAAGCTAAGTATGAAAGCCATGTAAAGTATAATACTAACTTTTAGTTATCTTTTAGAGAACAACATAATGTACAACATGCAATATCCATATACTGTGCTTTTCAAAATACATTCTCTTCAATTCACTAACTTATCGCTCAGCAGAAGACTGGTAGCAGGACCAAAATCCATAGTGGATTTCCTATCCCCTTGACATGTGCACATCCTGCTGCCATCCATGTACTCTACTAGACAGGTTTCTTACCTGCAACATGAACAAACTGATGAGCTAACAGACTCAGTAAGTTCAAACATGCTTAGTAAGACTCACATAGATTCAAAAATATCAAAAACACAATTTCCTATGTATAGTACTATTCATCCGTGAACAATATTATTTATCATAAACAGTAACTTTGGCCTTTGACTAATGAATAATAATTGTTACCCTAACCAGTTACTATTCACATTACTCTAACCAATTACTATTCACATTACCCTAACCTAGTTCACTACACTTAGTGTTATGTCGGTTATGCTCAATTATGGCTTTCGTCACATTATTGACTATTCTCTCTATTTGTATTTTAGGGTTGAGCTCATTGTGGCAGTACCGATAATTTATTTTGTGCTCTAACTGAGAAGGCCTCAGGAACAACCCTACACCTTCTTCCTCTCCATCCCTCATCGCTTGTAGCGATTATTATATCCCCAAAGGACCTGTAAAACCTTCACCACAATGTTGGAGGGGCGGTAAGTCTTAAATGGTTTTATTACCACCTTTCAATTATAATTTTAACCAAGTGACATTAATCTTCACCTCAAAGTCATTAACCTTCATCACCTGTAGGCCTTAGATATTCTCTTTCTCGTATTATATGGGATGTGTTATTATGGCGGCCCGCCCCTCGTAGAGATCATACAATACTATTACAGTTGAGCTTATCACTAACTGCAATAGATTGTACTCTCGTGGGTCGCCGGCTTATCTCTCTCTCTCTTAAAATCATGTCGTTTTTGCGGAAATTTTTTTTTTTTAACATCATGTAAAACCTTTTTCCACTATTTACTTTGTTGATAAGTACAAAGTAATATAAATAATACAGTACTTCTGTAAAATATATATATAATTACAAAAGAACTGTTTCCCCTTCACTTTTATCGCTCAGCGGCAAGACTCTGGCAGTACCATATCCCTCGTCCAATTATCCCATTTGACACGCGCCATCCCGTCCGCATCCAGTCAAACAAGCTACTGAGCTGGTCGCTTACCTGCAACATTAGCAAAAATGGTGAGCTACAGGCTCAGTAAGTTCAAACATGCAAGAAATAAAATTTCAATGAATAGTACTATTCATCATGAATAGTCTGTTGACCACTATTCATACGTAAATAGTAACTTTGACCACTATTCATACATGAATAGTAAGGTTGACCACACCACTGTATCACACTAGTACATCTACCGCGATGTTAGTGCTCTCACTAACTGTCTTATGCTCAATTATGGCACAGTTTCAGTTTTAGGTCATTATCTTTGATTACGTTCTGGTTTTGAGCTCAGGTTGGCAGTACCATTTAAGTGCGCATGACTGGGAGCGGTACATTAGTGCTGACCTCCACAGCCTTAATCTCATAGCCCCGAAGGCAAAATTGTTCATGACTGGGAGCGGTACATCAGTGCTGACCTCCACAGCCTTATCTCATAGCCCCGAAGGCAAAAGTACCTCCCTATACGGAAGGCTGGTACGCCAGAAAGTGGTTTCATTACCGACTTTTTAACATTCTAACCCGGTGACTTCATATTGCCCCGTGGTTAGGAATGGTTCACATTTTAATTTTAGGTGAGTGAGTTTCATTAACCTCGCTCTAGTGCCCAAAGCACAATTAACCATGTGTCCCATTCTTATAGTGCCCGTAGCACATTTCGTCTCTCTCTCTATTCTATCATAGTGCCCGTAGCACATATGTACCTAACTTATAGTTAGTACATTAAAGTTAGCACAATATTGCTATATGTTGTAGACAGGTAAATGTCTGAACTTACCTTATCAGACTGTTCCCTTTCTCTCTCTTGGATCTTGAATCGCCTTCCTCATAGGCCGATTTTGGGATCCTACAGACAAAACCTTGTCTGTTAATTTCATTTCCATTTATAGCTTTTGTTTTTCATTAAAAAGCTTAAATAAAACCTATTTATAACTTTTTAGGTTTTATTTATTATTTTCACCATTTTCCCCCAACTTTTGAAAAATTACGATTTTGCCCCAATATTTTGGCAAAATTGCAGTTTTGCCCCTGACGGAATTTTATTGATCCAGACTGCATTTTTGGCTCTCAGGAACTTTTCTGACTCTTTTCTAATCATTACCGGGTTCGTTTTTACTTTATTTCTACTTTTTGCTTTCCCGGCCCTCGGGAAGCACTATTCCGACCCTTACGTCGGTTTAGCGATTTTCTATCGTTTCGGAGCCTCAAATGGACGTTTTACTAGTATTTAAAACGTTCATCTGACTTTCCCGACCTAGGTCTCCGAGGCTCGGGTTTTCCGTTCCCGACTCGGACCTTTATTTCATTTTTTTTGTTCTTGGTTTGGCTTGAAAATATTGTCTCGGCCTTTTGATTCAAAAGTGGCCGACTTATGCAAACCAAAAGCCAATTAATTTGGCTCTAAACCAATGAAATGGTGACACCTTTCATGCTTAATTCTTTCTCCATTTTTCAAAATTTAAAAAGGGTAAATTTTGGCCAAATCTTGGCCTTTAGATCAAAAGGTGATTAAATCCTAGCCATTAATGCCACCAACCACCTTATTTCTTTCATTTATTAATCTTGATTTATGATGTCATAAATGCAAAAGTGAAAGTTGACTTTGACTTTCACTATTCACATTAATTCGACTACTTTTTGACCGATGTCGGTTCGAGCCGAAATTTTCCTGAAATCGTCCCGGCATGTTCCTGAGGTCTCCTGTGCAGTCGGATCAATTTAATCTGCTTCCGTTTGATCAAAATCAATCCCGGAAGTTTACCATCTTTTATTGGCTCAGTTAGGGTTTTCAATGCCGATTTTGGCACCGTTTCACCCGTTTCAACTCAATGAATTTTTCCAACACTGAATTCTTACTCGTCAGTATTGTTAGAACATTTTCATATATTCTGAACAATATAAATACATTTATTTCACTCTTTAAATAGTACAAATTGTTATATACATACAATTGTACATTTTCATCTGAGAATTGCCTGAATTTCCCGGTTGTCACATTCACCCCTCCTTATAAAATTTTTGTCCTCGAAAATTAGAACAAATGGGGGTATAAACTCCTTATCTCGTCTTCTCGTTCCCACGTAGCTTCTTCAATATTGTGATTTTTCCACAAAATCTTCACTAGTGGGATTACCTTATTCCTTAGTACTTTCTCTTCACGAGCTAGTACTTGAATAGGTTGTTCCTCATATGTCAAATCCTCGTGGATTTGAATAGGCTCATGCTTCAACACATGGGATGGATCTGGTATATACTTTCTCAGCATCGACACATGAAATACGTTATGCACTGCCGACAATTCTGGGGGTAGCGCTAATCTGTAAGCGACCTTTCCAATGCGTTCGATAATTTCATAGGGTCCAATATATCTTGGACTCAGTTTGCCCTTCTTACCGAAACGCATAATTCCCTTCATAGGCGATACCTTGAGAAACACGAAGTCTCCTTCATCAAACTCCAAGGATCTTCGCCTTTTATCCGCGTAGCTCTTTTGTCGGCTTTGCGCAATTTTCATTTGATGTTGAATTCTAGCAACTGCATCGGAAGTCTCTTGCATGAAATCCATCTTATGCAACTGCTTTTCTCGCAAATCGTGCCAATGTAATGGTGATCTGCACTTCCGTTCATACAAAGTCTCGTAAGGTGCCATGCCTATCGAAGCTTGGTAACTATTATTGTACGAGAATTCAATCAATGGTAACGTCTCGTTCCAATTTCCCGCAAAATCCATAACACAAGATCGAAGCATGTCCTCTAACGTTTGAATTGTCCGCTCTGACTGCCCGTCTGTTTGCGGATGAAAAGCCGTACTGAGTCTCAATTCAGTACCCATGGCCTCTTGCACACACTTCTAGAAATTCGAAGTGAACCGTGCATCTCGATCTGATACAATGGATTTCGGTACTCCATGTAGTCTGACGACATGAGTTACGTACAGCTGAGCAAACTTTTCTAACGAAAAAGTCATCTTGACAGCTATAAACCGTGCCGTCTTGGTCAGTCTATCCACAATAACCCAAATGGCATCATAACCTTCTCGGGTTTTCGGGAGTCCTACTACAAAATCCATCGTAATGTGTTCCCATTTCCATTCAGGAATCTCCAATGGTTCCAATCTTCCTGCTGGATGTTTATGTTCCGCTTTGATTCTCTGACAGGTCATGCATCTGCTCACGAATTTCGCTATATCATTGTTCATCCCTTTCCACCAGAACTGTAACTTCAAGTCCTGATACATCTTGCTCGCTCCGGGGTGAACCGAATATGGTGTCTCGTGGGCTTTGGACATGATCCGTCTTCTAAGTTCCTCATCAGCTTGAACATTTATTCTTCCTTGATAAAGGATCATTCCGTCTTTGGAAATTCCTTCTTGAAAACTTCTCATTATTGGATCTCGCCTCTGAGCTTCCTTTATTTCCTCAAATAGCGATGATTCCACTTGGAGTGCAGCTAATCTTCCAGATATCAGCTCTAAGTTCAATGAATTTATCTCTTGCTGCAATGGCTTCGGAAGCCTTTTTATTGGTAGCTGGTGCGATATAGTAGACTTCCTGCTTAGAGCATCCGCTACACGATTGGCCTTTCCTGGATGGTAGAGGATTTCACAATCATAATCCTTCACCAGTTCCAACCATCGTCTCTGTCGCATATTGAGCTCTTTTTGCGTGAAGAAATACTTTAAGCTTTGGTGATCAGTGAAAATCTGACATTGAGCTCCATAGAGATAGTGTCACCAAATTTTAAGTGCGAACACTACTGCAGCAAGTTCAAGGTCATGCGTAGGATAATTCCTTTCATGCTCCTTTAATTGACGGGAAGCATAGGCAATCACCTTGCCATTTTGCATTAGGACTGCTCCCAATCCTATTTTTGATGCATCACTGTAGATCACAAACTTCTCCCCTTCAGTGGGAAGCGTAAGGATTGGTGCGCTTGTCAGCCGTCTCTTTAACTCCTGGAAGCTTTTTTCACATTCCATAGTCCACTCGTACTTCCTTTCCTTGCGTGTAAGAGCGGTAAGAGGTGCAGCTAATCGCACAAATCCCTCTACAAATCACCGATAATAACCAGCCAATCCCAAGAAACTGCGTATTTCTGTCACACTCTTGGGTGCAGGCCACTGGTTAATTGCATCTACCTTCGTCGGATCTACAGCAATACCTTCCTGGGATACAACATGTCCAAGGAAATGTACTCTGTCCAGCCAAAACTCGCATTTTGAGAATTTGGCATACAGTTGATGCTTCCTTATCGTATTCAGCACGATCCTCAGATGTTTCTTGTGTTCTTCATGACTCTTCGAGTATATAAGAATGTCATCAATGAATACAATGACAAACTTATCCAAATACTCTTTAAAAATCCTGTTCATCAAATCCATGAACGTTGCTGGCGCATTTGTCAATCCAAATGGCATCACAAGGAACTTGTAGTGCCCATAACTAGTCCTAAACGCCGTCTTAGGAATATCATTCTCTTTGATTCTTAGCTGGTGATATCCTGATCGTAAGTCGATCTTGGAAAATACCGCTGCGCCTTTTAACTGGTTGAATAGGTCATCAATTCTAGGTAACGGATACCTATTTTTGATCGTAACCTTATTCAACTCCCGGTAATCAATGCACAGTCAGAATGTTCCATCCTTTTTCTTGACGAATAACACAGGTGCTCCCCATGGAGAAAAACTTGGCCTGATGAATCCCTTATCCAAAAGCTCCTTTAATTGTTCCTGCAGCTCCGTTAACTCCACTGGAGCCATGCAGTATGGTGCTTTGGAAATAGGTGCTGTTCCAGGCATCAACTCAATTTCGAACGAGATTTCTCTCTCTGGCAGTATCCCTGGTAACTCTTCCGAAAATACGTCAAGAAACTCATTAACCACCGAAACATCTTCAGCTTGAAGCTTTTGTTCCTCTGCAGTATCCACCACATATGCCAGATATCCCATGCAACCACTGGCTATCAGCTTGCTGGCTCTCAGCGAACTGATGATCATCTTCCTGGGTCTTCGAGAAGTGTCGACGTACTCGAAACTCTCTTCTTCCTCGGGTTGGAAAACTATCTTTCGATTTCGACAGTCGATCGTAGCTTGGTATTTCCCTAGGAAATCCATGCCTAGAATCACATCGTAATCCATGATCTCCATTACGATCAACTCAGCATATTGTTCCCTATTTGCCACATATACTGGTACATAGGGTAACCAGTAACTGGACAACAATACTTCCCCAGAGGGTAAAGCTGTCTTAAATACACTTCCCATATTATCCTTAGGAAGTCCTATCTTGTCAGTAAATGCATAGGAAACAAATGAATGCGTAGCACCGGAATCGAATAGTACAGAGGCTACATGACTAGCGACAGGAAGCTGACCTGTCACCACGTTTGACGTTCCTGCCTCTGCGTCTTCCTTGCTGTAGGCCATCACACGGGCATCAGCACGTTGCATACGCTCCTGGCATTGCGGCCTCACTGGTGACTCTTCCACTTTGGCTTGAAGGGAATGAGCTTGTGGGCGTGTCTGGTGCGGTTGGGAAGTGCCTTGTCCACCCTGCCTATTTGGACAGTTCCTGGCGTAATGGCCTTCCTTTCCACATTCGTAGCAAACAAGTGGCCCAAATCTGCATTGCCCAGAATGTCTTTTTCCGCATGTAGGACAATTTTGCACGTTGGATTCCGCATTACCAGCTATTCTCCGCTGCTGGTTTCGATTATTGCCCTGGCGATTCCCAGAAAAATTCCCTTTTCTCTTATTTTGCTAGGATCCTTGACTATTGCCCTGGCTTGGTTTAGCATTTTGACTAGGCTTGCTCGATTGACCAACTTGCGTAGACTTAGCCAAAGCCCTCTCCTTCTTCTTTGCCTCCCAGTGTTTCTCTCTTTCCTCTTTCTGTCGGGCTACATGAAACTCAGCTCTAATGGCCCGACTCACACAATCTGCTACAGAAGTAGGTGGTACTTGTCCAGTATCTACCAATGCAGCAATTTCCGGCCTGAACATCCCGATCATTTTCTGTATCTTTTCCCTCTCAATAGGGACCACATAAGGGCACAAACGGGATAGCTGATCGAACTTTCGGCAGACTTCGCTTACCGACATGTTCCCTTGTGTCAACTCTGAGAATTCTTTCTGTTGCTGTCTCAGAGATGCAGGGTCGTAATATTTCTGGTTAAATTCTTCCAGAAATCCCGCCCAACTCATGGTAGACACGTCTCTCCTCATTCGCACGGTGTCCCACCAAAAACGAGCATCTTTTCTCAGCACAAAAGATGCACATGCAACCTTCTCTCGTTCGGTTAGGTTCATGAACTCCATGATCACTTGTAATGACGACAACCAGTCTTCAGCCTCTAAGGGATTTGTAGACCCTTCAAATTCTGGCGGTCTCATGCGCCTGAATCTTTCATAGAGGGGTTCCAGGTTTAATACTGGTTGTGGTTCAGGAACTCTCTCATGTACTGCAGCTGGAGGAATAACCGGATCTACCTCAGCTTGTTGTTCTACTTGGGTACCCTCAGAGCCTTGTCTCTATTCTAACTCCTCTACCCGTCGCCTCAGATTTACATTTTCTTGCATCTGAACTTCTAACAGAGCTTGTATCTGATCCAGTCTCTCCATAACATTAGGACGTCGCTCTCGTCCCTCTGGTCGATTTCGTAAATCCACCATCTTGCCTATTGTCCTATTATGGCACAATAATTCACCGTTAGCTTTTCCATAACCACATTCGTAAAATCATATCAATTCACGAAATTTAGGGTAATGTAAAGCCAAATCATCGTAACACATCATCGTACAACATATAATCATTTTGATATTTCATTCATAGCAAAACATTTATATGTCATACATAATCACCACCAGTCATATATATACATCAGCATGAGGTACAAAATGGCCACAAGTCTATACAAAAGAGCTTTTCTCTAAGCTACTTATGTACATATATACATATCTACTGGTCACTCATTCCCCGCATCTGGGACTAGAGGATATTCTTCCGGATCCTCATCGTCATTGGTATCGTCTGAGTCATCACCACTCCTAGGGAATACTCCCTGTCCAGAGTCATCACCTTTTCGTGGTCTAGACGGTCCGGCCTCATGATCATTCATCATTCTTCTCGACCCGAAGATGCGTGCAAACATTTCATCTTGACCCAGCGTCTCTCGTCGACTCTGCGTCAGATGCTCGATCAGAATCTCTCTCTTAATCGTCCTGATCGTCACCACGAACTCTTGGAGCGTCGGAGGAAATGGCTTGATTACCCTCTGTCTCAACTCCAAGGGTAAACCTTTCCAGAACAGCTCACAGCAGTTTGCTTCCGTGAGGTTGGGCAACGGACATCTTCTCCGAATGGTCTCCTCAAACCGCGCTGCGTAAGACATCACTGTTTCACCAGACAACATGACCATCCTCTCGGTCTGGAGAATATAGTCCCTGACCTCATCGAAACCAGGGTACGTAGGTGTATCAGCCTCTCGTCTCTCTGGAGGTGCTGGAGCAGGTGTTGGATCCCTAGGTGGAAACTGATCAGCCAACCGCTGACAGAACTCAGCCCAACTGAATCCTAATAAAATCTCCTGCTCGCAGTATTGCCAGAACACTCGAGCGTCTCCCTGAAACATACTGACTGCCAATTGTATCCACATATCTCGATCGATGTCACATATCGCCATAATCCTCTCAATGGCATGGAGCCAGTCCTTGGTCTCCATCGACTGTTGTCCACCATCAAACATAGGAGGACTGTTAGCTCGAAATGCCTATACTGCCCGAGCCGAAACTCTCACTCCAATATGTTGGCGTCCACCAACAACTGGAATGTCCACTACCACCGGTGGATGAACTATCGGTCGTGGCTGTACAACATCTACTGGCGCTGGCGCTGGTACTGGTACTGGTACCGGAGGTCTCTCGGGCACCGGGGGTCTGCTTACCGGTCGATGGGACATAGATGGCCTCACAATAGACCTCGTCCATACCTGTAATACTCCTCTCGGTCGTGGTAGTGGTGGTCTCACATATGGAGGTCTGGTCATCTTGCTACCTATAAGATAATTATTTTCATATAAGAAAATAATTAACTAAACTTAAGTAAACTACTTACTTGGATAGCGGTGCAGGATGCGCGAAGTGTCAAATCAGGATATGGTCATACTGCTCTGATATACCAACTGTGACGGCAGTTGGTATTCAAAACTAAATCAGTCGCAAACCTTGCTCTGATACGAACTGTGACAGCAGTTGGTATTATAAACTACACCAACCGTATACCCGCTCTGATACCAACTGTGGCGGCCCGCCCCTCGTAGAGATCATACAATACTATTACAGTTGAGCTTATCACTAACTGCAATAGATTGTACTCTCGTGGGTCGCCGGCTTATCTCTCTCTCTCTTAAAATCATGTCGTTTTTGGGGAAAATTTTTTTTTTTTTTAACATCATGTAAAACCTTTTTCCACTATTTACTTTGTTGATAAGTACAAAGTAATATAAATAATACAGTACTTTTGTAAAATATATATATAATTACAAAAGAACTGTTTCCCCTTCACTTTTATCGCTCAGCGGCAAGACTCTGGCAGTGCCATATCCCTCGCCCAGTTATCCCATTTGACACGCGCCATCCCGTCCGCATCCAGTCAAACAAGCTACTGAGCTGGTCGCTTACCTGCAACATTAGCAACAATGGTGAGCTACGGGCTCAGTAAGGCTCAGTAAGTTCAAACATGCAAGAAATAAAATTTCAATGAATAGTACTATTCATCATGAATAGTACTGTTGACCACTATTCATACATAAATAGTAATTTTGACCACTATTCATACGTGAATAGTAAGGTTGACCACACCACTGTATCACACTAGTACATCTAACGCGATGTTAGTGCTCTCACTAACTATCTTATGCTCAATTATGGCACAGTTTCAGTTTTAGGTCATTATCTTTGATTACGTTCTGGTTTTGAGCTCAGGTTGGCAGTACCATTTAAGTGCGCATGACTGGGAGCGGTACATTAGTGCTGACCTCCACAGCCTTAATCTCATAGCCCCGAAGGCAAAATTGTACATGGCTGGGAGCGGTACATCAGTGCTGACCTCCACAGCCTTATCTCATAGCCCCGAAGGCAAAAGTACCTCCCTATACGGAAGGCTGGTACGCCAGAAAGTGGTTTCATTACCGACTTTTTAACATTCTAACCCGGTGACTTCATATTACCCCGTGGTTAGGAATGGTTCACATTTTAATTTTAGGTGAGTGAGTTTCATTAACCTCGCTCTAGTGCCCGAAGCACAATTAACCATGTGTCCCATTCTTATAGTGCCCGTAGCACATTTCGTCTCTCTCTCTATTTTATCATAGTGCCCGTAGCACATATGTACCTAACTTATAGTTAGTACATTAAAGTTAGCACAATATTGCTATATGTTGCAGACAGGTAAATGTCTGAACTTACCTTATCAGACTGTTCCCTTTCTCTCTCTTGGATCTTGAATCGCCTTCCTCGTAGGCCGATTTTGGGATCCTACAGACAAAACCTTGTCTGTTAATTTCATTTCCATTTATAGCTTTTATTTTTCATTAAAAAGCTTAAATAAAACCTATTTATAACTTTTTAGGTTTTATTTATTATTTTCACCATTTTTCCCTAACTTTTGAAAAATTATGATTTTGCCCCAATATTTTGGCAAAATTACAGTTTTGCCCCTGACGGAATTTTATTGATCCAGACTGCATTTTTGGCTCTCAGGAACTTTTCTGACTCTTTTCTAATCATTACCGGGTTCGTTTTTACTTTATTTCTACTTTTTGCTTTCCCGGCCCTCGGGAAGCACTATTCCGACCCTTACGTCGGTTTAGCGATTTTCTATCGTTTCGGAGCCTCAAATGGACGTTTTACTAGTATTTAAAACGTTCATCTAGACTTTCCCGACCTAGGTCTCCGAGGCTCGGGTTTTCCGTTCCCGACTCGGACCTTTATTTCATTTCCAAAAACGCCCCCCCCTCGGGGTCGGTTTTTCAATTTCACTCGTGGTCTATATTTTTAGGGGATGGGTTACTATTCACGAACCACCCCTTAGGTTTTCCTCATTCAATTTTCCGTTAGGGACTCGGGTTTCCAACCCGACCCTAAACTTTTATTTTTAATTCCCATTTTACCCCGAATGCCGTTTTCGAAATTTCGGCAGCATTTCGGCGTAATTTTAAGGCTTCCGGCGTTAGGTACGCCTCGAACCGTATGTACCTGCCACGTACTATACCACAAGCCTATTTTATGTAAAATTTTTCCAAACTTTTACATAAAAACCCACAAAATTCCAATTCCACATTATCACCCACATAACAAAATTTTTTCACAATTTTACCCTTAATTTGGTTTCGGTTTTCACAACCAAACCAAACCAAATTTTGTCAAACTTTCACCACACTTTAGGCTATTCAAATGTCACGTTTTTAACACATTTTCAAGCCCATTTTCTTTGCATTTTCAACCAATTTTCCTAGGGTTTTTACCCTTGTATAACCCACGGCCAAAGAATGAAAACATGCCAAACAATTTTGTTTCATTCTTTCCATTATAAATTCATCATTTGCATATTGAAATGCATAATTCCAATCAACCAAATACCACATAAAACCATGAAAATTTTTCTTCCAAACCATTATTAAACCCCACGGCCACTTTAGGAAATTCACACAAGAAAATTTTTTTTCAAACTTTTCACAATGAATTCATGCTTTATTCTTCACCAATCTCAACTTAGAAAGCATGTTAGCAATTAACCACAACTTTTTCTCATTGGTTACCTAAGGTAACCCACGGATTTTCCCTTGAAAAACCAACAAAATTTCGGTTTTTCTTTAAACAATTTGCATGGTTTTCTTCCTTATTACATCCTTAACATAACCCAACATCAAATCCATGAAAAACAACCAAAAATTTTCCATCTTTTTCTCACTATTCACCCACGGATTTCATGAAGAAAAACCATGAAAAAATCAAGTGCAAGGGAAGTTACCTTGGTCTAATGCTTCCTTTGTCTTCTAGGAACACTTTGACACTCTTTTTGTGAAGCAATTTTGAAGACAAAGCTTGGTTCTCCTTTGGTCCCTCACGGCTCCCCCATGGACGAGACTTAGAATTTTTTTTGTTCTTGGTTTGGCTTGAAAATATTGTCTCGGCCTTTTGATTCAAAAGTGGCCGACTTATGCAAATCAAAAGCCAATTAATTTGGCTCTAAACCAATGAAATGGTGACACCTTTCATGCTTAATTCTTTCTCCATTTTTCAAAATTTAAAAAGGGTAAATTTTGGCCAAATCTTGGCCTTTAGATCAAAAGGTGATTAAATCCTAGCCATTAATGCCACCAACCACCTTATTTCTTTCATTTATTAATCTTGATTTATGATGTCATAAATGCAAAAGTGAAAGTTGACTTTGACTTTCACTATTCACATTAATTCGACTACTTTTTGACCGATGCCGGTTCGAGCCGAAATTTTCCTGAAATCGTCCCGGCGTGTTCCTGAGGTCTCCTGTGCAGTCGGATCAATTTAATCTGCTTCCGTTTGATCAAAATCAATCCCGGAAGTTTACCGTCTTTTATTGGCTCGGTTAGGGTTTTCAATGCCGATTTTGGCACTGTTTCACCCGTTTCAACTCAGTGAATTTTTCCAACACTGAATTCTTACTCGTCTGTATTGTTAGAACATTTTCATATATTCTGAACAATATAAATACATTTATTTCACTCTTTAAATAGTATAAATTGTTATATACATATAATTGTACATTTTCATCCGAGAATTGCCTGAATTTCCCGGTTGTCACAGTTATACTAACTAATCCCCTAATCTCCATAGGACTTAATGCCTAGTGTATAACTAGTACATAACTTAATGCCTATCCCCTTGACATATGCGCGTCCTACTTCCATCCATATAGTCTACTAGATAGGTTTCTTACCTGCAACATGAACAAACTGATGAGCTAACAAGCTCAGTAAATTCAAACATACTTAGTAAGGCTCACATAGATTCAAAAACATAAAAAACACAATTTTCTATGAATAGTACTATTCATCCATGAATAGTATTATTTATCATGAATAGTACTTTAACCTTTGATCGATGAATAGTAACTATTACCCTAACCGATTACTATTCATATTACCTTAACCGAGTTTACTACACTTAGTGTTAGTGTCGGTTATGCTCAATTATGGCTTTCGTCACATTATTGACTATTCTCTCTATTTGTATTTTAGTGTTGAGCTCATTGGGCCAGTACCAATAATTTATTTTATGCGCTGACTAGGAGGGCCTAGGGAGCGACCCTAGAGCTTCTTCCTCTCCAGCCTTCATCGCTCATAGCGATTATTATATCCCCAAAGGACCTATAAAACCTTCACTACAACGTTGGAGGGGTGGCACATCTAAAATGGTTTTATTACCATATTTCAATTATAATTTTGACCAAGTGACATTAATTGTCACCTCAAGGCCATTAACCTTCATCGCCCGTAGACCTTAGATACTCTCTTTATCTTATTATGTGGGACGTATTATACTAACTAATCCCCTAATATCCATAGGACTTAAAGCCTAATGTACAACTAGTACATAACTTAATGCCTATCCCCTTGACACGTGCCCGTCCTGCTGCCATCCATGTAGTCTTCTGAACAGGTTTCTTACCTGCAATATGAACAAACTGATAAGCTAACAGGCTCAGTAAGTTTAAACATACTTAGTAAGACTCACATAGATTCAAAAATATCAAAAACACAATTTTCTATGAATAGTACTATTCATCCTATGAATAGTACTATTCATTAGTACTATTTATCATAAATAGTAACTTTAACCTTTGACTGATGAATAGTAATTGTTACCCTAACCGGTTACTATTCATGTTAGTCTAACAAATTACTATTCACATTACCCTAACCAAGTTCACTACACTTAGTGTTAGTGTCGGTTATGCTCAATTATGGCTTGCGTCACATTATTGACTATTCTCTCTATTTGTATTTTGGTGTTGAGCTCATTGTGGCAATACCGATAATTTATTTTGCTCGCTGACTAGGAGGGCCTAGGGAACGACCCTAGAGCTTCTTCCTCTCCAGCCCTCATCGCTCGTAGCGATTATTATATCCCCAAAGGACCTATAAAACCTCCACCACAACGTTGGAGGGGCGGTACATCTTAAATGGTTTTATTACTTTCTTTCAATTATAATTTTGACCAAGTGACATTAATCGTCACCTCAAGGTCATTAACCTTCATCGCCCGCAGGCCTTAGATATTCTCTTTCTCTTCTTATGTGGAATGTGTTATACTAATTAATCTCCCAATATCCATAAGGTTTAATGCCTAACATACAACCAGTACATAACGAAATGATATAGTATTTCATGTTGTGGACATGAAAATACTTGAACTTACCACCACTGCGATAATGTCTACTTTCGGAACTCCTCCGCTGTTTTATCTCTAGTTTGGGTCCCTATATTGATAGTATTGTCTGTTAATACCCATCATTAATTATCACTTTGGATATATATTCATTTTACTTAACAATTCAACATATTTCAACTTTATTTGTGGTACACGGCCTGCAACACGCCCGTGTACCTCTCGGGTTCACTCTACACGACCGTGTTTCAAAGTACACGCCCTTGTACTATTTAAACTCCAGATTTTTTACTCTAAAATCTTTATTTTGGGTTCTAGAATTTTATTTGACATTCTAGATCCTTTACAGTCTTTTCTGAGCCTTTGGGAAACTTTTGGTCAAAATGACCATTTTACCCCTAACGGGTCTCAGGACCGTGCTATTCTGTTCTATCATTGTTTTCCAAATTTTCTAAACCAAAATATCACAAAATAATATTCCCTCGGCTTCTGTATCATTTTACAATTTTATTTGCTATAAAATCACAATTATTCATTTTCCGACCCTCAGTTACTATTTATCCATCACCTAGGGTCGTTTCTCGTTTTTCTAGCATTTCGGAGCCTCAAATGGGTATTTGACTACTCCTGAAACGTTTTTCATCCCGTCCCCAAGCCTTGGTTCTTAAGGATCGGGTTTCCTATCCCGATCTAATTTTTCCACCTCGTTTCCTAAAATACCCCTAACATGCTTTTTTCTCCGTTTTAGGCATTTTAGTCATTAAGGGTCGGTTTACTATTCCTCTTGGGTTGGTTTTCCATTTTCAATTCTAACCCATCGAGGGGTCTCGATTTCCTTTTTGAGTTTAATATTTTTACCCCTCGTTTTCCAAAATGCCCTTATGCCATTTTAGAAATTTCGACAGCATTTCCCCTTGCATTTTAAGGTATTCCCGGCGTTAGTTACGCCTCAGAACCTTTATACCTGCCACGTATTATACCAGAGGCCTATTTTATACAAAGTTACCAAACTTTGTATAAAAATTTTCCACATTAAACAACATTTAACTTTGTATAAAAATTTTCTACATTAAACAACACTCAAAGTTCAACACAAATCATCAATTTTTCCCACATATAGCCTTGGTTTCTCATGATAAACAACACCAAATATTTTTCATCACATTAACAATTATCACATATCACTCTTAGGTTTTCAAATGTACATATCAACATTTAAAACCTAACAAAATTTCATTCCAACCCTATGTTAGGAAATGCCCTAAGCATTAGAGACATTTTGATGTATTTATTTTGAACTGGATAATAAAATTATATATATAGAGGTTATTCATTACATTGCTATCTGTCCTCGGTTTATTTACACGTTAAAGTAAATGTAAGCAAATATGGCTCCTTGACTACTTGTGTTAAACTGTTAGAAAGTTGCATGCAATGGACTTTTGTATGCGAGAAGACAATGTTCTAAAGTAAGCAGTCTAAACTATGGTCTGTAGTCTATGGGGTTAGACCGAGCGTCTAACTCATGTTAATACTATTATGTTATCTAAAGTCTTGGAGGGGACGGTTTGTCTTGACTGTCTGGAGCATAGACTCCCAAGTAGAGACATAGATATGTTGCTTGGTGGTGACATATTAGACTAGGACTAAAGCGTGATTGATCTACGAAGTCCACTTTGAGTGGATCGATTTGCTTTTGATGTTCATTGTGCAGTAACCATAATCCTGAGTAAATGGACAGCTTCATGTATATGACTTGTGTACTTTGATGTTCCAATGGCTAAAGCGTCTCAGAGGTAGTAAGCTTATAAGCCAGTTCGTTGGGTGCATGACTTGTATACAATGAAGGGTTCGTTTATAGATATCGGAATCAGAGCTCTAATAAGGAGTTAAGGGTATCCTCTTAAAGGCATTATACTGAATGTGAAAATGGACAAGGCCTTGGGTCGTCTGTTGGGCAGATGACTTCTTATTCATATATGGTGAATAATCATTTTCTTTATTCGGTAGTACAATGGAACTTTAAGATAGCCTAATCAATATGATTAAACAGACTTTCGCCTACGGCTGATCATGGATATCATATGAGGGTTTTGCATATATGACAAGGTCATTGGACAATAGCTTGACACGGGCTTACGTAATACGGTATATAATTGGGAGTTCAGTTTCAGGTTTATAGTGGTGTGACTCTGAAATTAGTGATCATATGATTGAGTTGTTTGGTAAAGAATGATGATCATATAGATTTGCTAAAGTCTGATTATATATGTCCAATTAGTCCCTCTACTAGCTCCACATAATTCCTTAACGTTTGGCAAATTGATTTATGTATGCTATTGGCTAGTTTATTATGCATGGATGGTGTTGACATAGGATAAGGATGGTCGACAAGATTCTCTCTGGTTGGATTCAGATTTTGTTTTAGATAATAGAGTACATAATTATTTGAACTCCAATTAAAGTTGCCATGATTTTATTTGAGATTGGATTGGAGTTGTAGAAAATTATCCATGAGAACAAGAATTTGAAATACAACCTTTTTGTGGATTATGAAATTTGAATTTTGAAATTTGAAATTTGAAATGTGAATTTGAAATTTGAATTTGAATTTGAAATTTGAATTTGAAATTCGAATTTGAAATTTGAAATTTGAAATTTGAAATTTGAAATTTGAATTTGAAGTTTAGTGCACTCCGGTGCACTCTTCAAGGTTTTTGGCTTCATTTTCGAGCCGCTCACCCATTTCTGCTCGGTAAGATTTTCCATTTCTGAACTTACTCACTTTAACACTGCAAGAACATTTTTACAGTATTCACAACAGTATAAAAACACAACTTTTTCATATTGTATTTATTAAAATTGGTACATACATACAAATTTTAATTTACTCCGAGAATCTAAAATTCCCAGTTATCACATTTCATGCCATATTCCCAATTCACCCATTAAGATCTCCAAAATAAATTTGAATTTTTATTAAATTGGGATTTTGCACCCAAAAAAAAATTTCAATCATTAAATTAAATTTAATCTTCGTGAAAAATAAATTACAGTCTTCAATCTTCAATCTCCTCCAAGCATAATTACATAAAATTTCCTATACCATTTTTGGTGTTCAGAAATTCTAAATAAAAAATTCTAAGAGGAAAAAAATTAAAATCTAAGGGAAAATTATGGTATAATTTTTCTAAATTCTAAAGAACCATGACTGGCAAAATTGAGCATGCTTATAATAATTTTAAAAATTAAAATAACCACATACATCATACATCATCCATGGCAGCAATATAAAGGAATTCTAGAATGTCACTCTCTAAATACCAAATCCATGCATCAAGAAAACTTAAACGATCATTTAAATTATGTATATGACATAATCATGAGTTGGCTTTGATACCCCTTTCAGGAAAAAATGTAAGATTGTGCAGTGGAATTTTAAAAATTTTTTCAAGGATCGTTAAATGACTCGTGTTACCATATATAATAAATTACCAATAATCATATACCTTCGAAGCAGAACACCACAAATACCAGAGGAAGTGACTGAGGTACTTCAACCAACTAGCTTTCTCTACTATTCTCTAATTCCCAGATGGTGGAGTATGTGGGCACTTTGATTCTTGATCGATATTCTAGTGCGGCTTATCTCTTTCCAACCACCCATGTCTCTAAGAATTTATTGTTGCTAATGAGATGCCCAACAATAAATTTGCTTATCTGAGAGTTTGTAGTCTATAGAACATAGGAATGTAAAGTCCCTATTTATAAAATATGCATTAGGTGACTTTTGAATTTTGAAGTAGAACAAGAAAAGAGTTTTCTCTCTCCCATACCCTAAAGGCTGATTTCTCCTAGAGGAAAAGCCACTAAAAAATTAAGCTACTCTAATTAAGAGGAGATTCAAAATTTAAATAAGATTCAAACAAGATTTTCCTTTGCCTTTGCCCACCAAAAACCAATTTCCCCATGTGAATTATCCATAATTAAAATTCGGCCATGGTAAGGATTTGTGATTCAAAATTTAATTCAAATTTCAAACTCTACAAATATTTGAATTTTGTCTCCATGTATAATTTTTCACAACTCCAATTCAAATTCAAATAAAATCATGGCAACTTTATTTGAAATCCAAAAAATTGTGTAATTTTTTATCTAAAACAAAATTCAAAATCAAACTAGGAGAAAATCTTGTTTTCCACTTTTATCCAAAGTGGATGCTACCGTATTGTGACGTCCTGTGTCTTGAGTGGCCCGGACCGTCACTTAAAACTACTGTTACTTATCTTGTTTAAAAACTATTACTTAAACTTACTTAATTAGATACTATAATTTTAGGGGAATTTTTTTTGAATGCATATGTATATACTATTTATGTACATATACTTTCGAAAATACAAAGTCTAAATCATAAGGAGTTCAGTTATACATACATACTTATAAAATTTAACTAATTACTATTCAAAAATACTGTTCACTATGCGGAAGTTCTGTGGTGGCCCGCCCCTCGTAGAGATCATACAATACTATTACAGTTAAGCTTTATCGTTAACTGCGATAGATTGTACTCTCATGGGTCACCGGCTAATTTATCTCTCTTTAAAACATGACGTTTTTTGGGGAAATTTTTTTTTTCTTAAACATCATGTAAAACATTATCCACTATTTACTTTGTTTGCAAGTACAAAGTAATTTACATAATACAGTACTTTCGTAAAATATATATTATTACAAAAGACTGTTTCTTTTTCCCTTCTCTTTTATCGCTCAGTGGAAAGACTCTGGCAGGACCATATCCCTCGCCTCTTATCCCATTTGACACGCGCCATCCCGTACGCCATCCAGTCAAACAAAGCTACTGAGCTGGTCGCTTACCTGCAACATAAGCAACAATGGTGAGCTACAGGCTCAGTAAGTTCAAACATGCAAGAAATAAAATTTCTATGAATAGTACTATTCATCATGAATAGTAACGTTGACCACTATTCATACATAAATAGTAACATTGACCACTATTCATATATGAATAGTAACCCTGACCACTATTCATATATGAATAGTAACCCTGACCACTATTCATTATGAATAGTAAGTTTGACCACAACACAGTATATCAACAGTACATCTACCACGATGTTAGTACCCTCACGAAACTGTCTTATGCTGAATTATGGTATAGTTTCAGTTTTAGGTAATTATCTTTGATTATGTTCTGGTTTTGAGATCAGGTTGGCAGTACCATTTAAGTGCGCATGACTGGGAGCGATACATTAGTGCTGACCTCCACAGCCCTAATCTCATAGCCCCAAAGGCAAAATTGTACATGACTGGGAGTGGTACATTAGTACTGACCTCCACAGCCTTAATCTCATAGCCCCGAAGGTAAAATTTACCTCCCTGTATGGAAGGCTGGTACGCCAAAAGTGGTTTCATTACCGACTTTTTAAAGTTCTAACCCGGTGACTTCATATTGCCCCGTGGTTAGGAATGGTTCACATTTTAATTTTAGGTGAGTGAGTTTCATTAACCTCGCTCTAGTGCCCGCAGCACAATTATTATGTGTCCCATTCTTAATAGTGCCCGTAGCACATTTCGTCTCTCTCTATTCTATAATAGTGCCCGTAGCACATATGTATCTAACTTATAGTTAGTACATCAAAGTTAGCAACAATAATGTTATATGTTGCAGACAGGTAAATGTCTGAACTTACCTTATCAGTTTTTTCCCCTTTTCCTTCTTGGATCTTTGATCGCCCTCCTTGTAAGTCGATTTTGGGATCCTACAGACAAAACCTTGTCTGTTAATTTCATTTCCATTTATAGCTTTTATTTTTCGTTAAAAAGCTTAAATAAAATCTATTTATAACTTTTTAGGCTTTATTTATCATTTTCCCCATTTTTCTCAATTTTTGTAAAATTACGATTTTGCCCCTATATTTTGGCAAAATTGTAATTATGCCCCTGACGGAATTTTCTTGATCCAGACTACCTTTTTGGCTCTCAAGAACTTTTCTGACACTTTTCTAAATATTACTGGGTTCGTTTCTATTTTATTTTCATTTTTCACTTTCCCGACCCTCGGGAAACACTATTCCGACCCTTACGTCGGTTTAGTGATTTTCTATCGTTTCGGAGCCTCAAACGGACGTTTTACTAGTATTTAAAACATTCATCTAGACATTCCCGATCAAGGTTCCAGGGCTCGGATTTTCCGTACCCGACTCGGACCTCTACTTCGTTTCCCAAAAACGCCCGCCCTCGGGGTCGGTTTTTTTCAGTTTCACTCGCGTTTTACATTTTTTAGGGGACGGGTTACTATTCATGAACCACCCCTTAGGTTTTCCTTATTCAATTTTCCGTTAGGACTCGGGTTTCCGATCCGACCCTAAACTTTTATTTTTAATTCTCTTTTTACCCCAAATGCCATTTTCGAAATTTCAGCAGCATTTCGGCGTAAATTTAAGGTTACCGGCGTTAGGTACGCCTCGAACCATATGCACCTGCCACGTACTATACCACAAACCTATTTTATGTAAAAGTTACCCAAACTTTTACATAAAAGCTCACAGCATTTAAATTCACATTTTGAACCATATTACACAAAATTTCTTTCAATTTTACCCTTGGTTTTGGCCACGGTTTTCACATTCAAAACCTGACCAAAACTTCTCAATTTTTCAACCAAATTTTAGGCTATTCCAATGTCATTATCTAACACATTTTCAAGCCAATTTACATGCATTTTTCAACAAAATTCCTAGGGTTTTTCATCATTACAACCCACGGCCATTTAAGAGAAACATGCACCAAAATTTTTTTCTTCATGCTTTCAATCACAAATCCATCATTTCCATAATTCAATGCATGATTTAAACCATCCAAACATCAAGTAAATCATGCAAAAATTTTTCCGCAAACCCTAATTAAACCCACGGCCATATTAGGGTAATTTCACACCAAAATTTTTTTTCCAAGCTTTCCATCATACAAATCATGTTTTACATTTAATCAAAACATGATTTAAAGCATTTTAACACTTAAATCACAACAATTCATCATTAACTACACTTGGTAACCCACGGTTTTACCATTGGAAAACCAACCAAAATTTTGTTTTTCTTTAAACAAAATGCATGGTTTTTCTTCTAATCACACCGTTAACAAAACCCAAGCACCAAATCAATCAAAACAAACCAAAAATTTTCCATCCTTTACACTATTCATTACACGGATTTTTGGAAGAAAAATCAAGAAAAATTTCAAACCAAGGAAAGTTACCTTGCTCACTTGCTTCCTTTGTCTTCAAGGAAGGGTTTGACACCAATTTTGTGAAGTAAATTTGGATAATTTGCTTGGTTTCTCTTTGGTTGCCTACGGTTCCTCTTGGGAGAACACTTAGAAATTTTTTTTCCATGTGTTTTGGCTTTGTAATTTGCTTCGGCCACTTTATTCTAAGTTTTGCCGACTTAACCATAAAGAAAGCCAATTAATTTGGCTACCAACCAATGACAAATCAACACTTATCAAGCCATTTCTTTCCATTTTTTTCAAAAATTAAAATGATGGAATTTTGGCCAAATCTTGGCCTTTAGATCAAAAAGTGATTAAATCTTGGCCATTAATGCCACCAACCACCATATTTCTTTTATTTATTAATTTTTATTTATGATGTCATAAATGCAAAAGTAAAGTGTTGACTTTGACTTTACGATTCACATTAATTCGACTACTTTTTGACCGATACCAGTTCGAGCTGAAATTTTCCTGAAATCGTCCCGGCGGGTTCCTGAGGTCTCCTGTGCAGTCGGATCAATTTATACTGCTTCCGTTTGATCAAAATCAATCCCGGAAGTTTTTCATCTTTTAGTGCACCGGTTAGGGTTTTCAATGCTGTTTTTGGCACCGTTCCACCCGTTTCAACACAGTGAATTTTTCCAACACTGAATTCTTACTCGTCAGTATTGTTTGAACATTTTAATACATTCTAAACAATATAAATACATTCATTTCACTCTTTAAATAGTACAAATTGTTATATACATACATTTGTACATTTTCTTCCGAGAATGCCTGAATTCCCGGTTGTCACATTCACCCCTCCTTATAAAATTTTCGTCCTTGAAAAGTAGAACAAGTGGGGGTATAAATTCCTCATCTCGTCTTCTCGTTCCCACGTAGCTTCTTCAATGTTGTGATTTTTCCACAAAATCTTCACTAGTGGGATTGTCTTATTCCTCAGTACTTTCTCTTCACGAGCCAGTACTCGAATAGGTTGTTCTTCATATGTCAAATCCTCGTGGATTTGAACAGGTTCATGCTTCAACACATGGGACGGATCTGGTATATACTTTCTCAGCATCGACACATAAAATACATTATGCACTGCCGACAATTCTGGAGGTAACGCTAATCTGTAAGCAACATTTCCGATGCGTTCGATAATTTCATAAGGTCCAATATAACTTGGACTCAGTTTCCCTTTATTACCGAAACGCATAATTCCCTTCATAGGCGATACCTTGAGAAACACGAAGTCTCCTTCATCAAACTCCAAGGATCTCCGCCTCTTGTCTGCATAACTCTTTTGTCGGCTTTGTGCAATTTTCATTTGACGCTGAATTCTAGCAACTGCATCGGAGGTCTCTTGTATGAAATCCATCTTATGCAACTGCTTCTCTCGCAAATCATACTAGTGTAGTGGTGATCTACACTTCCGTCCATATAAAGCCTCGTAAGGTGCCATACCTATGGAAGCTTGGTAACTATTATTGCACGAGAATTCAATTAATGGTAACTTCTCATTCCAATTTCCCGCAAAATCCATTACACAAGCTCGAAGCATGTCCTCTAACGTCTGAATTGTCTGCTCTGACTGTCCGTCTATTTGCAGATGAAATGCCATACTGGGTCTCAATTTAGTATCCATGGCTTCTTGCACACACTTCCAGAAATTCAAAGTGAATCGTGCATCTCGATCTGATACAATGGATTTTGGTACTCCATATAATCTGACGACATGAGTTACGTACAACTGAGCAAACTTTTCCAATGAAAGGGTCATCTTGATAGCTATGAACCGTGCTGTCTTGGTCAGTCTGTCCACAATAACCCAGATGGCATTATAACCTTCTTCGGTTTTTGGTAGTCCTACTACAAAATCCATCGTAATGTGTTCCCATTTCCATTCAGGAATCTCCAAAGATTCCAATCTTCCTACTGGATGTTTATGTTTCGCTTTGATTCTTTGACAGGTCATGCATCTGCTCACAATTTCACTATATCATTCTTCATCCCTTTCCACCAGAACTGTAACTTCAAGTCCTGATACATCTTGCTAGCTCCGGGATGAATGGAATATGGTGTCTCATGGGCTTCTAACATGATCTGTCTTCTAAGTTCCTCATCAGTTGGAACATTAATTCTTCTTTAATAAAGGATAATTCCATCCTTGGAAATTCATTCTTGAGAACTTGTCATTCTTGGATCTCGTCTTTGAGCTTTCTTTATATCCTCAAACAGCGATGATTCCACTTAGAGTGCAGCTAATCTTCCAGATATCAGCTCCAAGTTCAAGGAATTTATCTCTTGCTGCAATGGTTTCGGAAGCCTTTTTATCTGTAGCTGGTGCGATATGGTAGACTTTCTACTTAGAGCATCCGCTACACGGTTGGCCTTTCCTGGATGATATAGGATTTCACAATCATAATCCTTTACCAGTTCCAACCATCATCTTTGTCGCATATTGAGCTCCTTTTGAGTGAAGAAATACTTCAGGCTTTGGTGATCAGTGAAAATCTGACATTGAGCTCCATAGAGATAGTGTCACAAAATTTTAAGTGCGAACACTGCTGTAGCAAGCTCAAGGTCATGCGTAGGGTAATTCTTTTCATTATCCTTTAATTAACGCGAAGTGTAGGCAATCACCATGCCACCTTGCATCAGGACTGCTCCCAATCCTATTTTGGATGCATAACTATAGATCACAAACTTCTCCCCTTCAGTGGGAAGCATAAGGATTGGTGCGCTTGTCTGCCGTCTCTTTAACTCTTGGAAGCTTCTTTCGCATTCCATAGTCCACTCATACTTCCTTTTCTTACGTGTAAGAGCAGTAAGAGGTGCAGCTAATCGCGCGAATCCCTCTACAAATCTTCGATAATAACCAGCTAGCCCCAAGAAACTGCGTATTTCCATCACACTCTTGGGTGTAGGCCACTGGTTAATTGCATCTACTTTCGTCGGATCTACAGTAATACCTTCCTGGGATACAACATGTCTGAGGAAATGTACTCTGTCCTGCCAAAACTCACATTTTGAGAATTTGGCATATAGTTGATGCTTCCTTATCGTATGCAACACGATCCTCAGATGCTCTTTGTGCTCCTCATAAGTCTTTGAGTATATAAGAATGTCATCAATGAATACAATGACAAACTTATCCAAATACTCTTTAAAAATTCTGTTCATTAAATCCATGAATGCTGTCGGTGCATTTGTTAATCCAAATGGCATCACAAGAAACTCGTAGTGACCATAACGAGTCCTAAACGCCGTCTTAGGAATATCACTTTCTTTAATTCTCAGCTGGTGATATCCTGATCGTAAGTCGATCTTGGAAAATACCGCTGCGCCTTTTAACTGGTCGAGTAAGTCATCAATTCTAGGTAACAGATACCTATTTTCGATCGTGACCTTATTCAACTCCCGATAATCAATATAAAAATGGAACGTTCCATCCTTTTTCTTGACGAATAACAGAGGTGCACCCCACAAAGAATAACTCGGTCTGATAAATCCCTTATCCAAAAGCTCCTTTAATTGTTCCTGCAGCTCCTTTAACTCCACTGGAGCCATGCGGTATGGGGCTTTGGAAATGGGTGCCGTTCCAGGCATCAACTCAATTTCGAACGAGATTTCTCTTTCTGGAGGTATCCCTGGTAACTCTTCCGGAAATACGTCAGGAAATTCCTTAACAACAGGAACATCTTCAGGTTGAAGCTTCTGTTCCTCTGTAGTATCCACCACATATGCCAGATATTCCATGCAACCACTGACCATCAGCTTGCTTGCTTTCAGCGAACTGATCATCATCTTCCCGGGTTTTCGAGAAGCATCGACATATTCGAAACTCTCTTCTTCCTCGGGTTGGAGCACTATCTTTCGATTTCGGCAGCCGATTGTAGCTTGATATTTCCCTAGGAAATCCATGCCTAGAATCACATCGTAATCCACAATCTTCATTACGATCAACTCCGCATAGAGCTCCCTATTTGTGACAACCGGGAAATTCAGGCAATTCTCGGATGAAAATGTACAAATGTATGTATATAACAATTTGTACTATTTAAAGAGTGAAATAAATTTATTTATATTGTTTAGAATATATTAAAATGTTCTAACAATACTGACGAGTAAGAATTCAGTATTGGAAAAATTCACTGAGTTGAAACGGGTGAAACGGTGCCAAAATCGGCATTGAAAACCCTAACCGGGACAATAAAAGACGGAAAACTTCTGGGATTAATTTTGATCAAATGGAAGCAGTTTAAATTGATCCGACTGCACAGGAGACTTCAGGAACACGCCGGGACGATTTCAGGAAAATTTCGGCTCGAACCGGTATCGGTGAAAAAGTAGTCGAATTAATGTGAAAAGTCAAAGTCAACTTTTGCTTTAGCATTTATGACATCATAAATCCCTTTAATAAATGGGATTAAAATGGTGGTTGGTAGCATTAATGGCCATGATTCATTTGCTTTTTGATCAAAAGGCCAAGATTTGGCCAAAATTCACCATTTTGATTTTTTGAAAAACATGGAAAGAATTAAGGTGAAAGGGGGTGAAATGTGATTGGTTGGTAGCCAAATTAATTGGCTTGTTTCATGCATAAGTCGGCCACTTTTGGGAACAAAAAGCCGAGACCATTTTGAAAGCCAAAACCAAAAGAAAATTTGCTAAGTTTTTTTCCTTGGTGGAGCCGTGAGGAACCAAGAGAGAGCCAAGCAATTTCTTCAATATTTCTACACAAAATTGGTGTCAAAGCATTCCTTGAAGACAAAGGAAGCAAGTGACTAAGGTAACTCCCCTTGGACTTAACTTTTTCTTGGTTTTTCTTCAAGAAAACCGTGGAATGAATAGTGAAATAAGATGGAAAATTTTTGGTTGTTTTCCATGATTTGATGCTTCGGTTTTGTTAAGGGTGTAATAAGGAAGAAAACCATCTATTTGGGTTAAAGAAAAACCGAAATTTTGTTGGTTTTCCAAGGGTAAAACCGTGGGTTACCTTGAGTAAGCAATAAGAAATTTGTGTGGTTTAATTGCTAACATGCTTTCAAGTTAAATTTTATGAAGAATAAACCATGAATTGCATTATGGAAAAGCTTGAAAAAAATTTTGGTGTGCATTTACCTAATGTGGTCGTGGGGTTACCTAAGGGTTTGGAAGAAACTTTTGCATGATTTATGTGATGTTTGGTTAATTTAAATCATGCATTTTAGTATGCAACTGATGGAATTATGAGTGAAAGAATGAAACAAAAATGTTGTGCATGTTTTTCATTCATTGGCCGTGGGTTATATATGGTAAAAAACCCTAAGAATTTGGTTGAAAAATGTAATGAAAATGGGCTTGAAAATGTGTTAAAAAAACGAAATATTAATAGCCTAAAATGTGGTGGAAAATTTGAGAAGTTTGGTTCGGTTTGATTGTGAAAACGGAGACCAAAACTAAGGACAAAATTGAGAAAAAAATTTTGTAATGTGGGTTAAAATATGAAATTGGAAATTTGTGAGCTTTTATGTAAAAGTTTGGAAAACTTTTACATAAAATAGGCTTGTGGTATAGTACGTGGCAAGTACATATGGTTCGAGGCGTACCTAACGCTGGAAGCCTTAAAATTACGCCGAAATGCTGCCGAAATTTCGAAAACAGCATTTGTGGTAAAATGGAAATAAAAATAAAAAGTTTGGGGTCGGGTCGGAAACCCGAGTCCCTAACGGAAAATTGAATGAGGAAAACCTAAGGGGTGGTTCGTGAATAGTAACCCGTCCCCTTAAAAATTTAAAACGCGAGTGAAATTGAAAAACCGACCCCAAGGGGGGGCGTTTTTAGAAATGAAATAAAGGTTCGAGTCGGGAACGGAAAATCCGAACCTCAGAGACCTAGGTCGGGAATGTCTAGATGAACGTTTTAAATACTAGTGAAACGTTCATTTGAGGTTCCGAAACGATAGAAAATCGCTAAACCGACGTAAGGGTCGGAATAGTGCTTCCCGAGGGTCGGGAAAGTGAAAAGTGGAAGTAAAATAAAAATGAACCCGATAATGATTAGAAAAGAGTCAGAAAAGTTCCTGAGAGCCAAAAATGCAGTCTGGATCGAGAAAATTTCCGTCAGGGGTAAAATTGTAATTTTGTCAAAATATTGGGGCAAAATCGTAATTTTGCCAAAATACAGGGGCAAAATCATAATTTTGTAAAAGTTGAGAAAAAATGGGGAAAATGTTAAATAAAGCCTAAAAAGTTATAAATAGGTTTTATTTAAGCTTTTAAATGAAAAATAAAAGCTATAAATGGAAATAAAAATTAACAGACAAGGTTTTGTCTGTAGGATCCAAAAATCGACCTACAAGGAGGGCGATCAAAGGTCCACGAGAGAAAAACGGAAGAGACTGATAAGGTAAGTTCAGACATTTACCTGTCTGCAACATATAGCATTATTGTTGCTAACTTTGATGTACTAACTATAAGTTAGGTACATATGTGCTACGGGTACTATTATAGAGTAGAGAGAGAGACGTAATGTGCTACGGGCACTATTGAGAATGGACACATTGTTAATTGTGCTTCGGGCACTAGAGCGAGATTAATGAAACTCACTCCCCTAAAATTAAAATGTGAACCATTCCTAACCACGGGACAATGTGAAGTCACCGGGTTAGAATTAAAAAAAAAAAAAGTCGGTAATGAACCCACTTTCTGACGTACCAGCCTTCCGTACAGGGAGGTACTTTTGCCTTCGGGGCTATGAGAATAAGGCTGTGGAGGTCAGCACTGGTGTACCGCTCCCAGTCATGTACTATTTGCCTTCGGGGTTATGAGATTAAGGCTATGGAGGTCAACACTAATGTACCGCTCCCAGTCATGCGCACTTAAATGGTACTGCCAACCTGAGCTCAAAATCAGAACATAAGCAAAGATAATTCCCTAAAACTGAAACTATGCCATAATTGAGCATAAAACAGTTTAGTGAGAGTACTAACATCGCAGTAGATGTACTGTCGTGACACTGTGTTGTGGTCAAACTTACTATTCATATATGAATAGTGGTCAAATTTACTATTCACGTATGAATAGTGGTCAAAGATACTATTCATGATGAATAGTATTATTCGTAGAAATTTTATTTCTTGCATGTTTGAACTTACTGAGCCTGTAGCTCACCATTTTTACTAATGTTGCAGGTAAGCGACCAGCTCAATAGCTTATTTGACTGGATGCGGACGGGATGGCGCGTGTCAAATGGTATAACTGGGCGAGGGATATGGTCCTGCCAGAGTCTTTCCGCTGAGCGATAAAAAGGGAAAGAAAAAAAAAAAAAGAAACAGTCTTTTGTAATATTATATATTTACGAAAGTACTGTAATATGTAAATTACTTTGTACTTGCCAACAAAGTAAATAGTGGGAAATGTTTACATGATGTTTAAAGAGAAAAAAAAAAATTTCCCCAAAAACGTCATGATTTAAAAAGGGAGAGATAAGCCGGCGACCCATGAGAGTACAATCTATCGCAGTTAGCGATAAAGCTCAACTATAATAGTATTGTATGATCTCTATGAGGGGCGGGCCGCCACAGTTGGTATCAGAGCAAGGTATACGGTTGGTGTAGTTTATAATACCAACTGCTGCCATAGTTGGTATCAGAGCAAGTTTGAGATTGGTCTAGTTTATAATACCAACTGCCGTCACAGTTGGTATTAGAGCAGAATTACGATGGATCTAGTTTGGATTACCAACTACAGTCATAGTTGGTATATCAGAGCAGTGTGACCATATCCTGATTTGACACTTCGCGCATCCTGCGCCGCTATCCAAGTAAGTAGTTTACTTAAGTTTAGTTAATTATTTTCTTATATGAAAATAATTATGTTATAGGTAGCAAGATGACCAGACCTCCATATGTGAGACCACCGCTACCTCGACCGAGAGGAGTATTACGGGTATGGACGAGATCTATTGTGAGGTCGTCTATGTCCCAACGACCATTAATTAGACCCCCGGTACCAGTACCAGCATCAGTGCCAGCGCCAGTAGATATTGTACAGCCACGACCGATAGTTCATCCACCGGTGGTAGTGGACATTCCAATTGTTGGTGGACGCCAACATATTGGGGTGAGAGTTTCGGCTCGAGCAGTACAGGCATTTCGAGCTAGCAGTCCTCCTATGTTTGACGGTGGACGACAATCGATGGAGGCGAAGGACTGGCTCCATGCCATCGAGAGGATTATGGTGATATGCGACATTGATCGAGATATGTGGATCCAGTTGGCCGTCAGTATGTTTCAGGGAGATGCTCGAGTATTTTGGCAATATTGTGACCAGGAGATTTTATTAGGATTCAGTTGGGCTGAGTTCTGTCAGCGGTTGGCTGATCAGTTTCCGCCTAGGGATCCAGCACCTGCTCCAGCACCTCCAGAGAGACGAGAGGCTGATACACCTGCGTATCCCGGATTTGATGAGGTTAGGGAATACATTCTCCAGACTGAGAGGATGGTCATGCTGTCTGGTGAGACGGTGATGTCTTACGCAGCACGATTTGAGGAGACCATTAGGAGAAGATGTCCATTGCCCAACCTCACTGAAGCAAACTATTGTGAGCTGTTTTAGAGAGGTTTACCCTTGGAGTTGAGACAGAGGGTGATCAAGCTGTTTCCTCCTACGCTCCAAGAGTTTGTGGTGACTATCAGGACGATTGAGAGAGAGATTCTGATTGAGCATCTGACGCAGAGTCGACGAGAGACACTGGGTCAAGATGAGATGTTTGCACGCATCTTCGGACCGAGAAGAATGATGAACGATCATGAGGCTGGACCGTCTAGACCACGAAGAGGTGATGACTCAGGATAGGGAGCATTGCCTAGGGGCGGTGACGATTCAGATGATCCCGATGTCGATGAGGATCCAGAAGAATATTCTCTAGTCCCAGATACAGGAGATGTGTAATCAGTAGATGCATACATGTACATAAGTAGCTTAGAGAGAAAAGCTCTTTTGTATAGACTTGTGGCCAAGATATATAAATGGCCGATGTATATATATGACTGGTGATGATTATGTATGACATATAAATGTTTTGCTATGAATGAAATATCAAAATGATTATATGTTATACGATGATGTGTTACGATGATGTGGCTTTACATTACCCTAGATTTCGTAAATTGATATGATTTTACGAATGTGGTTATGGAAAAGCTAACGGTGAATTATTGTGCCATAATAGGACAATAGGCAAGATGGTGGATTTGCGTAATCGACCAGAAGGATGAGAGCGACGTCCTAATGTTATGGAGAGACTGGATCAGATACAAGCTCTATTAGAAGCTCAGATGCAAGAAAATGCTAATCTGAGGCGACGGGTAGAGGAGCTAGAACAGAGACAAGGCTCTGAGGGTACCCAAGTAGAACAAGAAGCTGAGGTAGATCCAGTTATCCCTCCAGCTGCGGTACATGAGAGAGCTGCTGAACCACAACCAGTATTAAACCTGGAACCCCTCTATGAAAGATTCAGGCGTATGAGCCGCCAGAATTTGAAGGGTCTACAAATCCTCTAGAGGCTGAAGACTGGTTGTCATCCTTGCAAGTGATTATGGAGTTCATGAACCTAACCGACCGGGAGAAGGTTGCATGTGCGTCTTTTGTGCTGAGAAAAGATGCTCGTTTTTGGTGGGACACTGTATGAATGAGAAGAGACGTGTATGCCATGAGTTGGGCTGAATTTCTGGAAGTATTTAACCAGAAATATTACGACCCTGCATCTCTGAGACAACAACAGAAAGAGTTCTCAGAATTGTCTCAAGGAAACATGTCGGTAAGTGAGGTTTGCCGAAAGTTCGACCAGTTATCCCGTTTATGTCCCTATGTAGTCCCTACTGAGAGGGAGAAAATACAGAAAGTGATCGGGATGTTCAGGCCAGAAATTGCTGCGTTAGTAGACACTGGACAAGTACCACCTACTTCTGTAGCAGATTGTGTGAGTCGGGCCATCAGAGCTGAGTTTCACGTAGCCCGACAGAAAGAAGAAAGAGAAAAACACTGGGAGGCCAAGAAGAAGGAGAGGGCTTTGGCGAAGTCTATACAAGCTGGTCAATCAAGCAAGCCTAGTCAGAATGCTAAACCAAGCTAGGGCAATAATCAAGGATCCTAGCAAAATAAGAGAAAAGGCAATTTTTCTGGAAATCGCCAGGGAAATAGTCGAAACCAGCAGTGGAGAACAGCTGGTAATGCGGAATCCAATGTGCAAAATTGTCCTACATGCGGGAAGAGACATTCTGGGCAATGCAAATTTGGGCCACTTGTTTGCTATGAATGTGGAAAGGAAGGCCATTATGCCAGGAACTGTCCAAATAGACAGGGTGGACAAGGCACTTCCCAACAACACCAGACACCCCCACAAGCACATTCCCTTCAAGCCAGAGTTGAAGAGTCACCAGTAAGGCCGCAACGCTAGGAGCGTGTGCCACGTGCCGATGCTCGTGTGATGGCCTACAGCAAAGAGGATGTAGAGGCGGGAACATCGAATATAGTGACAGGTCAGCTCACTGTCACTAGTCATGTAGCCTCTGTACTATTTGATTCCGGCGCTACGCATTCTTTTGTTTCCTATGCATTTGCTGACAAGATAGGACTTCCTAAGGACTATATGGGAAGGGTGTTTAAGACAGCTTTACCCTCTGGGGAAGTATTGTTGTCCAATTACTAGTTACCTCATGTACCAGTATATGTGGCAAATAGGGAACTATATGCGGAGTTGATCGTGATGAAGATCACGGATTACGATGTGATCCTAGGCATGGATTTCCTAGGGAAATACAAAGCTACGATCGACTGCCGAAATTGAAAGATAGTATTCCAACCTAAGGAAGAAGAGAGTTTGGAGTACGTCGACACTTCTCGAAAGCCCGGGAAGATGATGATCAGTTCGCTGAGAGCAAGTAAACTGATAGCCAGTGGTTGTATGGGCTATCTGGCATATGTGGTGGATACTACGGAGGAACAGAAGCTTCAACCTGAAGATGTTCCTGTGGTTAATGAGTTTCTTGACGTAATTCTGGAAGAGTTACCAGGGATACCTCCAGAGAGAGAAATCTCGTTCGAAATTGAGTTGATGCCTGGAACGGCACCTATTTCCAAACCACCATACCCATGGCTCCAGTGGAGTTAAAGGAGCTGCAGGATCAATTAAAGGAGCTTTTGGATAAAGGATTTATCAGGCCGAGTTTTTCTCCATGGGGTGCACCTGTGCTATTCGTCAAGAAAAAGGATGGAACATTCCGTTTGTGCATTGATTATCGGGAGTTGAATAAGGTTACGATCAAAAATAGGTATCCGTTACCTAGAATTGATGGCTTATTCGACCAGTTAAAAGGCACAGCGGTATTTTCCAAGATCGACTTACGATCAGGATATCAGCAGCTGAGAATTAAAGAAAGTGATATTCCTAAGACGGCGTTTAGGACTCGTTATGGTCACTACGAGTTTCTTGTGATGCCATTTGGATTAACAAATGCGCCGGCAGCATTCATGGACTTGATGAACAGAATTTTTAAAGAGTATTTGGATAAGTTTGTCACTGTATTCATTGATGACATTCTTATATACTCGAAGACTCATGAGGAGCACAAGGAGCATCTGAGGATCGTGTTGAATACGATAAGGAAGCATCAACTGTATGCCAAATTCTCAAAATGTGAGTTTTGGCTAGACAGAGTACATTTCCTCAGACATGTTGTATCCCAGGAAGGTATTGCTGTAGATCCGACAAAAGTAGATGCAATTAACCAGTGGCCTGCACCCAAGAGTGTGACAGAAATACGCAGTTTCTTGGGGCTAGCTGGATATTATCGGTGATTTGTAGAGGGATTTACGCGTTTAGCTGCACCTCTTACTGCTCTTACATGCAAAGAAAGGAAGTACGAGTGGACTATGGAATGCGAAAGGAGCTTCCAGGAGTTAAAGAGGCGACTGACAAGCGCACCAATCCTTACGCTTCCCACTGAAAGGGAGAAGTTTGTGATCTACAGTGATGCATCGAAAATAGGATTGAGAGCAGTCCTGATGCAAGGCGGCAAGGTGATTGCCTATGCTTCCCGTCAATTAAAGGATCACGAAAGGAATTACCCTACGCATGACCTTGAACTTGCTGCAGTAGTGTTCGCACTTAAAATTTGGCGACACTATCTCTATGGAGCTCAATGTCAGATTTTCACTGATCACCAAAGCCTGAAGTATTTCTTCACGCAAAAAGAGCTTAATATGCGGCAAAGGCGATGGTTGGAATTGGTGAAGGATTATGATTGTGAAATCCTATACCATCCATGGAAGGCCAACCGTGTAGCGGATGCTCTAAGTAGAAAGTCTACCATATCACACCAGCTACCAATAAACATGCTTCCAAAGCCATTGCAGCAAGAGATAAATTCTTTCAACTTGGAGCTGATATCTGGGAGACTAGCTGCACTTCAATTGGAATCATCGCTATTTGAGGATATAAAGGAAGCTCAGAGGCGAGATCCAACAATGACAAGTTCTCAAGAAGGAATTTCCAAGGATGGAATGATCCTTTATCAAGGAAGGATAAATGTTCCAGCTGATGAAGAACTTAGAAGACGGATCATGTCAGAAGCTCATGAGACACCCTATTCAGTTCATCTTGGAGCTAGTAAGATGTATCAGGACTTGAAGTTACAGTTCTGGTGGAAAGGGATGAAGAACGATATAGCGAAATTCGTGAGCAGATGCATGACCTGTCAGAGAATCAAAACGGAACATAAACATCCAGCGGGAAGATTGGAACCGTTGGAGATTCCTGAATGGAAATGGGAACACATTACGATGGATTTTGTAGTGGGACTCCCAAAAACCCGAGAAGGTTATGATGCCATCTGGGTTATTGTGGACAAACTGACCAAGACGGCACGGTTTATAGCTGTCAAGATGACTTTTTCGTTGGAAAAGTTTGCTCAGCTATACGTAACTCATGTCGTTAGATTACATGGAGTACCAAAATCCATTGTATCAGATCGAGATGCACGGTTCACTTCGAATTTTTGGAAGTGTGTGCAAGAGGCCATAGGTACTGAATTGAGACTCAGTACGGCTTTTCATCCGTAAACAGACAGACAGTCGGAGCGGACAATTCAGACGTTAGAGGACATGCTTCGAGCTTGTGTTATGGATTTTGTGGGAAATTGGAACGAGAAGTTACCATTGATTGAATTCTCGTACAATAATAGTTATCAAGCTTCTATAGGCATGGCACCTTACGAGGCTTTGTATGGACGGAAGTGCAGATCACCATTACACTGGTATGATTTGCGAAAGAAGCAGTTGCATAAGACGGACTTCATAAAAGAGACTTCCGATGCAGTTGCTAGAGTTCAGCGACAAATGAAAATTGCGCAAAGCCGACAAAAGAGTTATGTGGACAAAAGGCGAAGATCCTTGGAGTTTGATGAAGGAGACTTCGTGTTTCTTAAGGTATCGCCCATGAAGGGGATTATGCGTTTCGGTAAGAAGGGGAAACTGAGTCCAAGATATATTGGGCCTTATGAAATTATCGAACGCATTGGAAAGGTCGCTTACAGATTAGCACTACCTCCAGAATTGTCGGCAGTGCATAATGTGTTTCATGTGTCGATGCTGAGAAAATATATACCAGATCCGTCCCATGTGTTGAAGCATGAGCCTATTCAAATCCACGAGGATTTGACATATGAGGAACAACCTATTTAAGTACTAGCTCGTGAAGAGAAAGTACTGAGGAATAAGATGATCCCACTAGTGAAGATTCTATGGAAAAATCACAACATTGAAGAAGCTACGTGGGAACGAGAAGACGAGATGAGGAGTTTATACCCCCCCACTTGTTCTAATTTTCGAGGACGAAAATTTTATAAGGAGGGGTGAATGTGACAACCGGGAAATTCAGGCAATTCTCGGATGAAAATATACAAATGTATATATATAACAATTTATACTATTTAAAGAGTGAAATAAATTTATTTATATTGTTTAGAATATATTAAAATGTTCTAACAATACTGACGAGTAAGAATTCAGTATTGGAAAAATTTACTGAGTTGAAACGGTACCAAAATCGGCATTGAAAACCCTAACCGGGACAATAAAAGACGGAAAACTTCTGGGATTAATTTTGATCAAACGGAAGTAGTTTAAATTGATCCGACTGCACAGGAGACCTCAGGAACACGCCGGGACGATTTCAGGAAAATTTCAGCTCGAATCGGTATCGGTGAAAAAGTAGTCGAATTAATGTGAAAAGTCAAAGTCAACTTTTGCTTTAGCATTTATGACATCATAAATCCCTTTAATAAATGGGATTAAAATGGTGGTTGGTAGCATTAATGGCCATGATTCATTTGCTTTTTGATCTAAAGGCCAAGATTTGGCCAAAATTCACCATTTTGATTTTTTGAAAAATATGGAAAGAATTAAGGTGAAAGATGGTGAAATATGATTGGTTGGTAGCCAAATTAATTGGCTTGTTTCATGCATAAGTCGGCCACTTTTGGGAACAAAAAGCCGAGACCATTTTGAAAGCCAAAACCAAAAGAAAATTTGCTAAGTTTTTTTCCTTGGTGGAGCCGTGAGGAACCAAGAGAGAGCCAAGCAATTTCTTCAATATTTCTACACAAAATTGGTGTCAAAGCATTCCTTGAAGACAAAGGAAGCAAGTGACTAAGGTAACTCCCCTTGAACTTAACTTTTTCTTGGTTTTTCTTCAAGAAAACCGTGGGATGAATAGTGAAATAAGATGGAAAATTTTTGGTTGTTTTCCATGATTTGATGCTTCGGTTTTGTTAAGGGTGTAATAAGGAAGAAAACCATCTATTTGGGTTAAAGAAAAACCGAAATTTTGTTGGTTTTCCAAGGGTAAAACCGTGGGTTACCTTGAGTAAGCAATAAGAAATTTGTGTGGTTTAATTGCTAACATGCTTTCAAGTTAAATTTTATGAAGAATAAACCATGAATTGCATTATGGAAAAGCTTGAAAAAAATTTTGGTGTGCATTTACCTAATGTGGCCGTGGGGTTACCTAAGGGTTTGGAAGAAACTTTTGCATGATTTATGTGATGTTTGGTTAATTTAAATCATGCATTTTAATATGCAAGTGATGGAATTATGAGTGAAAGAATGAAACAAAAATGTTGTGCATGTTTTTCATTCATTGGCCGTGGGTTATATATGGTAAAAAACCCTAAGAATTTGGTTGAAAAATGTAATGAAAATGGGCTTGAAAATGTGTTAAAAAAATGACATTTTAATAGCCTAAAATGTGATGGAAAATTTGAGAAGTTTGGTTCGGTTTGATTGTGAAAACCGAGACCAAACCTAAGGACAAAATTGAGAAAAAAATTTTGTAATGTGGGTTAAAATATGAAATTGGAAATTTGTGAGCTTTTATGTAAAAGTTTGGAAAACTTTTACATAAAATAGGCTTGTGGTATAGTACGTGGCAGGTACATATGGTTCGAGGCGTACCTAACGCCGGAAGCCTTAAAATTACGCCGAAATGCTGCCGAAATTTCGAAAACAGCATTTGGGGTAAAATGGAAATAAAAATAAAAAGTTTGGGGTCGGGTTGGAAACCCGAGTCCCTAACAGAAAATTGAATGAGGAAAACCTAAGGGGTGGTTCGTGAATAGTAACCCGTCCCCTTAAAAATTTAAAACGCGAGTGAAATTGAAAAACCGACCCCGAAGGGGGGCGTTTTTGGAAATGAAATAAAGGTCCGAGTCGGGAACGGAAAATCCGAACCTCGGAGACCTAGGTCGGGAATGTCTAGATGAACGTTTTAAATACTAGTGAAACGTCCATTTGAGGCTCCGAAACGATAGAAAATCGCTAAACCGACGTAAGGGTCGGAATAGTGCTTCCCGAGGGTCGGGAAAGTGAAAAGTGGAAGTAAAATAAAAATGAACCCGGTAATGATTAGAAAAGAGTCAGAAAAGTTCCTGAGAGCCAAAAATGCAGTCTGGATTGGGAAAATTTCCGTCTGGGGTAAAATTGTAATTTTGCCAAAATATTGTTGCAAAATCGTAATTTTGCCAAAATACAGGGGCAAAATCATAATTTTGCAAAAGTTGAGAAAAAATGGGGAAAATGTTAAATAAAGCCTAAAAAGTTATAAATAGGTTTTATTTAAGCTTTTAAATGAAAAATAAAAGCTATAAATGGAAATAAAAATTAACAGACAAGGTTTTGTCTGTAGGATCCAAAAATCGACCTACAAGGAGGGCGATCAAAGATCCACGAGAGAAAAACGGAAGAGATTGATAAGGTAAGTTCAGACATTTACCTGTCTGCAACATATAGCATTATTGTTGCTAACTTTGATGTACTAACTATAAGTTAGGTACATATGTACTACGGGCACTATTATAGAGTAGAGAGAGAGACGTAATGTGCTACGGGCACTATTGAGAATGGACACATTGTTAATTGTGCTTCGGACACTAGAGCGAAGTTAATGAAACTCACTCCCCTAAAATTAAAATGTGAACCATTCCTAACCACGGGACAATGTGAAGTCACTGGGTTAGAATTTAAAAAAAAAAAGTCGGTAATGAACCCACTTTCTGACGTACCAGCCTTTCGTACAGGGAGGTACTTTTGCCTTCGGGGCTATGAGAATAAGGCTGTGGAGGTCAGCACTGGTGTACCGCTCCCAGTCATGTACTATTTGCCTTCGGGGTTATGAGATTAAGGCTGTGGAGGTCAGCACTAATGTACCGCTCCCAGTCATGCGCACTTAAATGGTACTGTCAACCTGAGCTCAAAACCAGAACATAAGCAAAGATAATTCCCTAAAACTGAAACTATGCCATAATTGAGCATAAGACAGTTTAGTGAGAGTACTAACATCGCAGTAGATGTACTGTTGTGACATTGTGTTGTGGTCAAACTTACTATTCACGTATGAATAGTGGTCAAAGTTACTATTTACATATGAATAGTGGTCAAAGATACTATTCACGATGAATAGTCTATTCATAGAAATTTTATTTCTTGCATGTTTGAACTTACTGAGCCTGTAGCTTACTATTTTTGCTAATGTTGCAGGTAAGCGACCAGCTCAGTAGCTTGTTTGACTAGATGCGGACGGGATGGCGCGTGTCAAATGGGATAACTGGGCGAGGGATATGGTCCTGCCAGAGTCTTTCCGCTATGCGATAAAAAGGGAAGGAAAAAAAAAAAGAAACAGTCTTTTGTAATATTATATATTTACGAAAGTACTGTAATATGTAAATTACTTTGTACTTGCCAACAAAGTAAATAGTGGGAAATGTTTACATGATGTTTAAAGAGAAAAAAAAAATTTCCCCAAAAACATCATGATTTAAAAAGGGAGAGATAAGCCGGCGACCCATGAGAGTACAATCTATCGCAGTTAGCGATAAAGCTCAACTGTAATAGTATTGTATGATCTCTACGAGGGGCGGGCCGCCACACTATTTGCCACATATACTGGTACATGAGGTACCCAGTAATTGGACAACAATACTTCCCCAGAGGGTAAAGCTGTCTTAAATACTCTTCCCATATAGTCCTTAGGAAATCCTATCTTGTCAGCAAATTCATAGGAAACAAAAGAATGCGTAGCACCGGAATCGAATAGTGCAGAGGCTACATGACTAGCGACAGGAAGCTGACCTGTCACCACGTTCGATGTTCCTGCCTCTGCATCTTCCTTACTGTAGGCCATCACACGAGCATCAGCACGTGGCACACGCTCCTGGCGTTGTGGCCTTACTGGTGACTCTTCAACTCTGGCCTGAAGGGAATGAGCTTGTGGGCGTGTCTGGTGCGGTTGGGAAGTGCCTTTTCCACCCTGCCTATTGTTTGGATAGTTCCTGGCGTAATGACCTTCCTTTCCATATTCATAGCAAACAAGTGTCCCATATCTGCATTGCCCAGAATGTCTCTTCCCGCATGTAGGACAATTTTGCACATTGGATTCTGCATTACCAGCTGTTCTTCGCTGCTGGTTTCGATTATTTCCCTGGCGATTTCCAGAAAAATTGCCTTTCCTCTTGTTTTGCTGGGATCCTTGACTATTGCCCTGGCCTGGTTTAGCATTCTGATTAGGCTTGCTAGATTGACCAACTTGTGTAGACTTAGCCAAAGCCCTCTCCTTCTTCTTGGCCTCCCAGTGCTTTTCTCTTTCCGCTTTCTGTCGGGCTATGTGAAACTCAACTCTTATGGCCCGACTAACACAATCTGCTACAGAAGTAGGCGGTACCTGACCAGTATCTACCAATGCAGCAATTTCTGGCCTGAACATCCCAATCATTTTCTGTATTTTCTCCCTCTCAGTAAGGACTACATAGGGGCATAAACGGGATAACTGGTCGAACTTTCGGCAAACTTCGCTCACCGACATATTTCCTTGCATCAATTCTGAGAACTCTTTCTGCTGTTGTCTCAGAGATGCAGGGTCATAATATTTCTGGTTAAATTCTTTCAGAAATTCCACCCAACACATGGTAGACACATTTCTTCTCATTCGCACAGTGTCCCACCAAAAACGAGCATCTTTTCTCAACACAAAAGACGCACATGCAACCTTCTCCTGGTCATTTAGATTCATGAATTCCATAATCACTTGCAAAGATGACAACCAGTCTTCAGCCTCTAGAGGATTTGTAGAACCTTCAAATTTTGGCGGCCTCTTACGCCTGAATCTTTCATAGAGGGGTTCCAAATTTAATTCCGGTTGCGGTTCAGGAACTCTCTCATGTACAGCAGCTGGAGGAATAACTGGATCTACCTCAGCTTCCTGTTCTACTTGGGCACCTTCAGAACATTGTCTCTGTTCTAACACCTCTAACCGTTGTCTCAGATTAGCATTTTCCTGCATCTGAGCTTCTAGTAAGGCTTGTATCTGATCTAATCTCTCCATGACGTTAGGACGTCGTTCTCGTCCCTCTGGTCGATTACGCAAATCCACCATCTTGCCTATTATCCTATTATGGCACAACAATTCATCGTTAGCATTTCCATGACCACATTCGTAAAATCATATAAATTTACGAAATTCAGGGTAATGTAAAGCCACATCATCATAACACATCATCGTACAACATATAATCATTTTGATATTTTATTCATAGCAAAACATTTATATATCATACATAACTATCACCAGTCATATATACATCAGCCATCATATACATCTTGGCCACAAGTCTATACAAAAGAGCTTTTCTCTATAAGCTACTTATGTACATGCATACATCTACTAGTCACACATCCCCTGTGTCTTGGACTAGAGGATATTGTTCTGGATCCTCGTCGTCATCAGGATCATCAGAGTCATCACCACCCCTAGGCAATGCTCCCTGTCCTGAGTCATCACCTCCTCGTGGTCTAGACGGTCCGGCCTCATGATCGTTCATCATTCTTCTCGGCCCAAAGATGCGTGCCAACATCTCATCTTGACCCAGTGTCTCTCGTTGACTCTGCGTCAAATGCTCAATCAAAATCTCCCTCTCGATCGTCCTGATAGTCACAACAAACTCTTAGAGCATAGGAGGATATAGCTTAATCGCCCTCTGTCTCAACTCCATGGGTAAACCTCTCCAGAAAAGCTCACTACAGTTTGCTTCAGTGAGGTTGGGTAACGGACATCTCCTCCTAATGGTCTCCTCAAATCGTGCTGCGTAAGACATAACTGTCTCACCAGACAACATGACCATCCTCTCTGTCTGGAGAATTAAGTCCCTAACCTCATCGAATCCAGGGTACGCAGGTGTATCTGCCTCTTGTGTCTCTGGAGGTGCTGGTGCAGGTGCCGGATCCCTAGGCGGAAACTGATCAGCCAATCGCTGACAGAACTCAGCCCAACTAAATCCCAACAGAATCTCCTGGTTGCAATAATCCCAGAATACTCGAGCATCTCCCTGAAACATACTGATGGCCAACTGGATCCACATCTCTCGATCAATGTCACACATCACCATAATCCTCTCTATGGCATGGAGCCAGTCCTTCGTCTCCATCGACTGTCGTCCACAATCAAACATAGTGGGACTATTAGCTCTAAATGCCTGTACTGCCCGAGCTGAAACTCTCACCCCAATATGTTGGCGTCCACCAACAATTGGAATGTCCACTACTACAGGTGGATGGAGTACTGGTCGAGGCTGTACAACATCTACTGGAGCAGGTGTTGGTGCTGGTGCTAGTGCTGGAGGTCTCTCTGGCACTGGGGGTCTAACTTCTAGTCGTTGGGAAATAGACGGCCTCACAATAGGTCTCGTCCATACCCGTAACACCCCTCTCGGTCGTGGTAGTGGTGGTCTCACTTAAGGAGGTCAGGTCATCTTGCTACCCATAAGATAATTATTTTCACGTAAGAAAATAATTAGCTAAACTTAAGTAAACTACTTACTTGGATAGCGGTGCAGGATGCGCAAAGTTTCAAATCAGGATATGGTCAACACTGCTCTGATATACCAACTGTGACAGCAGTTGGTAATCTAAACCAGACCAATCGTAAACCTCGCTCTGATACCAACTGTGGCGGCCCGCCCCTCGTGGAGATCATACAATACTATTACAGTTAAGCTTTATCGCTAACTGCGATAGATTGTACTCTCATGGGTCGCCGGCTAATCTATCTCTCTTTAAAACATGACGTTTTTTGGGGAAATTTTTTTTTTCTTAAACATCATGTAAAACATTATCCGCTATTTACTTTGTTTGCAAGTACAAAGTAATTTGCATAATACAGTACTCTCGTAAAATATATATTATTACAAAAGACTGTTTCTTTTTCCCTTCTCTTTTATCGCTCAGCGGAAAGACTCTGGCAGGACCATATCCGTTGCCTCTTATCCCATTTGACACGCGCCATCCCGTATGCTATCCAGTCAAACAAAGCTACTGAGCTGGTCGCTTACCTGCAACATAAGCAACAATGGTGAGTTACAAGCTCAGTAAGTTCAAATATACAAGAAATAAAATTTCTATGAATACTACTATTCATCATGAACAGTAACGTTGACTACTATTCATACATGAATAGTAACCTTGACCACTATTCATTATGAGTAGTAAGTTTGACCACAACACAGTATATCAACAGTACATCTACCGCAATGTTAGTACCCTCACGAAACTGTCTTATGCTGAATTATGGCATAGTTTCAGTTTTAGGTAATTATCTTTGATTATGTTCTGGTTTTGAGCTCAGGTTGGCAGTACCATTTAAGTGCGCATGACTGGGAGTGGTACATTAGTGCTGACCTCCACAGCCTTAATCTCATAGTCCCGAAGGCAAAATTGTACATGACTGGGAGCGGTACATCAGTGCTGACCTCCACAGCCTTAATCTCATAGCCCCGAAGGCAAAATTTACCTCCCTGTACGGAAGGCTGGTACGCCAAAAGTGGTTTCATTACTGACTTTTTAAAGTTCTAACCCGGTGACTTCATATTGCCCCGTGGTTAGGAACGGTTCACATTTTAATTTTAGGTGAGTGAGTTTCATTAACCTCGCTTTAGTGCTCGAAGCACAATTATTATGTGTCCCATTCTTAATAGTGCCCGTAGCACATTTCGTCTCTCTCTATTTTATAATAGTGCCCGTAGCACATATGTATCTAACTTATAGTTAGTACATCAAAGTTAGCAACAATAATGCTATATGTTACAGACAGGTAAATGTCTGAACTTACCTTATCAGTTTCTTCCCCTTTTCCTTCTTGGATCTTTGATCGCCCTCCTTGTAAGTCGATTTTGGGATCCTACAGACAAAACCTTGTCCGTTTATTTCATTTCCATTTATAGCTTTTATTTTTCGTTAAAAAGCTTAAATAAAATCTATTTATAACTTTTTAGGCTTTATTTATCATTTTCCCCATTTTTCTCAACTTTTGTAAAATTACGATTTTACCCCTATATTTTGGCAAAATTACAATTATGCCCTTGACGGAATTTTCTTGATCTAGACTGCATTTTTGGCTCTCAAGATCTTTTCTGACTCTTTTCTGACTCTTTTCTAATAATTACCGGGTTTGTTTCTATTTTATTTTCATTTTTCACTTTCCCGACCCTCGGGAAGTACTATTCCAACCCTTACGTCGGTTTAGTGATTTTCTATCATTTCAGAGCCTCAAATGGACGTTTTACTAGTATTTAAAACGTTCATCTAGATATTCCCGATCTAGGTTTCCGGGGCTCGGATTTTCCGTACCCGACTTGGACCTTTATTTCGTTTCCCAAAAACGCCCACCCTCGGGGTCGGTTTTTTTCAGTTTCACTCGCGTTTTACATTTTTAAGTGGACGGGTTACTATTCATGAACCACCCCATAGGTTTTCCTTATTCGATTTTCTGTTAGGGACTCGGGTTTCCGATCCGACCCTAAACTTTTATTTTTAATTCTCTTTTTACCCCAAATGTTGTTTTTGAAATTTCGGCAGCATTTCGGCGTAAATTTAAGGCTACCGGCGTTAGGTACGCCTCGAACTATATGTACCTGTCACGTACTATACGACAAATCTATTTTATGTAAAAGTTTCCCAAACTTTTACATAAAAGCTCACAACATTTAAATTCACATTTTGAACCACATTACACAAAATTTCTTTCAATTTTACCCTTGGTTTTGGCCACGGTTTTCACACTCAAAACCTGACCAAAATTTCTCAATTTTTCAACCAAATTTTAGGCTATTCCAATGTCATTATCTAACACATTTTCAAGCCAATTTACATGCATTTTTCAACAAAATTCCTGGGGTTTTTCATCATTACAACCCACGGCCATTTAAGAGAAACATGCACCAAAATTTTTTTCTTCATGCTTTCAATCACAAATCCATCATTTCGATAATTCAATGCATGATTTAAACCATCCAAACATCAAGTAAATCATGCAAAAATTTTTCCCGAAACCCTAATTAAACCCACGGCCATATTAGGGTAATTTCACACCAAAATTTTTTTTCCAAGCTTTCCATCATACAAATCATGTTTTACATTTAATCAAAACATGATTTAAAGCATTTTAACACTTAAATCACAACAATTCATCATTGACTACACTTGGTAACCCACGGTTTTACCCTTGGAAAACCAACCAAAATTTTGTTTTTCTTTAAACAAAATGTATGGTTTTTCTTCTAATCACACACTTAACAAAACCCAAGCACCAAATCAATCAAAACAAACCAAAAATTTTCCATCCTTTACACTATTCATTACACGGATTTTTGGAAGAAAAATCAAGAAAAATTTCAAACCAGGGAAAGTTACCTTGCTCACTTGCTTCCTTTGTCTTCAAGGAAGGGTTTGACACCAATTTTGTGAAGTAAATTTGGATGATTTGCTTGGTTTCTCTTTGGTTGCCTACGGTTCCTCTTGGGAGAACACTTAGAAATTTTTTTTCCTTATGTTTTGGCTTTGTAATTTGCTACGGTCCCTTTATTCTAAGTTTTACCGACTTAACCACAAAGAAAGCCAATTAATTTGGCTGCCAACCAATGACAAATCAACACTTATCTAGCCATTTCTTTCCATTTTTTTCAAAAATTAAAATGATGGAATTTTGGCCAAATCTTGGCCTTTAGATCAAAAAGTGATTAAATCTTAGCCATTAATGCCACCAGCCACCATATTTCTTTCATTTATTAATTTTGATTTATGATGTCATAAATGCAAAAGTAAAGTGTTGACTTTGACTTTACTATTCACATTAATTCGACTACTTTTTGACCGATACCAGTTCGAGCCGAAATTTTCCTGAAATCGTCCTAGCGGGTTCCTGAGGTCTCCTGTGCAGTCGGATGAATTTATACTACTTCCGTTTGATCAAAATCAATCCCGGAAGTTTTTCATCTTTTAGTGCACCGGTTAGGGTTTTCAATGCTGTTTTTGGCACCATTCCACCCGTTTCAACACAGTGAATTTTTCCAACACTGAATTCTTACTCGTCAGTATTGGTTGAAAATTTTAATACATTCTAAACAATATAAATACATTCATTTCACTCTTTAAATAGTACAAATTGTTATATACATACATTCGTACATTTTCTTCCGAGAATGCCTGAATTCCCGGTTGTCACATTCACCCCTCCTTATAAAATTTTCATCCTCGAAAATTAGAACAAGTGGGGGTATAAACTCCTCATCTCATCTTCTCGTTCCCACGTAGCTTCTTCAATATTGTGATTTTTCAACAAAATCTTCACTAGTGGGATTGTCTTATTCCTCAGTACTTCCTCTTCACGAGCCAGTACTCGAATAGGTTGTTCTTCATATGTCAAATCCTCGTGGATTGAACAGGTTCATGCTTCAACACATGGGACGGATCTGGTATATACTTTCTCAGTATCTACACATGAAATACATTATGCACTGCCAACAATTCTGGAGGTAACGCTAATCTGTAAGCGACCTTTCCAATGCGTTTGATAATTTCATAATGTCCAATATATCCTAGACTCAATTTCCCTTTCTTACCGAAACGCATAATTCCCTTCATAGGCGATACCTTGAGAAACACGAAGTCTCCTTCATCAAACTCCAAGTATCTCCGCCTCTTGTCTGCATAACTCTTTTGTCGGCTTTGCGCAATTTTCATTTGACGCTGAATTCTAGCAATTGCATCAGAAGTCTCTTGTATCAAATCCGTCTTATGCAACTGCTTCTCTCGCAAATCATACCAGTGTAGTGGTGATCTGCACTTCCGTCCATACAAAGCCTCGTAAGGTGCCATACCTATTGAAGCTTGGTAACTATTATTGTACGAGAATTCAATTAATGGTAACTTCTCATTCCAATTTCCCGTAAAATCCATTACACAAGCTCAAAGCATGTCCTCTAACGTCTGAATTGTCCGCTCTGACCGTCCGTCTGTTTGCGGATGAAATGCCGTACTGAGTCTCAATTCAGTACCCATGGCTTCTTGCACACACTTCCAGAAATTCGAAGTGAATCGTGCATCTCGATCTGATACAATGGATTTTGGTACTCCATATAATCTGACGACATGAGTTACGTACAACTGAGCAAACTTTTCCAACGAAAAGGTCATCTTGATAGCAATAAACCGTGCCGTCTTGGTCGGTTTGTCCACAATAACCCAGATGGCATAATAACCTTCTCGGGTTTTTGGTAGTCCCACTACAAAATCCATCGTAATGTGTTCATATTTCCATTCGGGAATCTCCAAAGGTTCCAATCTTCCTGCTGGATGTTTATGTTCCGCTTTGATTTTTTGACAGGTCATGCATCTGCTCACAATTTCGCTATATCATTCTTCATCCCTTTCCACCAGAACTGTAACTTCAAGTCCTGATACATCTTGCTAGCTCCGGGATGAACCGAATATGGTGTCTCATGGGCTTCTGACATGATCCGTCTTCTAAGTTCCTCATCAGTTGGAACATTAATTCTTCCTTGATAAAGGATCATTCCATCCTTGGAAATTCCTTCTTGAGAACTTGTCATTCTTAGATCTCGTCTTTGAGCTTTCTTTATATCCTCAAACAGTGATGATTCCACTTATAGTGCAGCTAATCTTCCCGATATCAGCTCCAAGTTCGAGGAATTTATCTCTTACTGCAATGGTTTTGGAAGCCTTTTTATCAGTAGTTGGTGCGATACGGTAGACTTTCTACTTAGAGCATCCGCTACACGGTTGGCCTTCCCTGGATGATATAGGATTTCGCAATCATAATCCTTTACTAGTTCCAACCATCGTCTTTGTCGCATATTGAGCTCCTTTTGCGTGAAGAAATACTTCAGGCTTTGGTGATCAGTGAAAATCTGACATTGAGCTCCATAGAGATAGTGTCACCAAATTTTAAGTGCGAACACTACTGCAGCAAGTTCAAGGTCATGCATAGAGTAATTCTTTTCATGATCCTTTAATTGACGCGAAGCGTAGGCAATCACTTTGCCGCCTTACATCAGGACTGCTCCCAATCCTATTTTGGATGAATCACTATAGATCACAAACTTCTCCCCTTCAGTGGGAAGCGTAAGGATTGGTGCGCTTGTCAGCCGTCTCTTTAACTCCTGGAAGCTTCTTTCGCATTCCATAGTCCACTCATACTTCCTTTTCTTGCGTGTAAGAGCAGTAAGAGGTACAGCTAATCGCGCGAATCCCTCTATAAATCTCCGATAATAACCAGCTAGCCCCAAGAAACTGCATATTTCCATCACACTCTTGGGTGCAGGCCACTGGTTAATTGCATCTACTTTCATCGGATCTACAGCATTACCTTCCTGGGATACAACATGTCCGAGGAAATGTACTCTGTCCAGCCAAAACTCACATTTTGAGAATTTGGCATACAGTTGATGCTTCCTTATCGTATGCAACATGATCCTCAGATGCTCTTTGTGCTCCTCATAAGTCTTTAAGTATATAAGAATGTCATCAATGCATACAATGACAAACTTATCCAAATACTCTTTAAAAATTCTGTTCATTAAATCCATGAATGCTGCCGGCGCATTTGTTAATCCAAATGGCATCACAAGAAACTCGTAGTGACCATAACAAGTCCTAAACACCGTCTTAGGAATATCACTTTCTTTAATTCTCAGCTGGTGATATCCTGATCGTAAGTAGATCTTAGAAAATACTGCTGCGCCTTTTAACTGGTCGAATAAGTCATCAATTCTAGGTAACGGATACCTATTTTTGATCGTGACCTTATTTAACTCCCGATAATCAATACACAAACGGAACGTTCCATCCTTTTTCTTGATGAATAACACAGGTGCACCCCACAGAGAATAACTCGGTCTGATAAATCCCTTATCCAAAAGCTCCTTTAATTGTTCCTGTAGCTCCTTTAACTCCACTGGAGCCATGCGGTATGGGGCTTTGGAAATGGGTGCCGTTCCAGGCATCAACTCAATTTCGAACGAGATTTCTCTCTCTGGAGGTATCCCTGGTAACTCTTCCGGAAATACATCAAGAAATTCCTTAACAACAGGAACATCTTCAGGTTGAAGCTTCTGTTCCTCTGTAGTATCCACCACATATGCCAGATATTCCATGCAACCACTGACCATCAGCTTGCTTGCTTTCAACGAACTGATCATCATCTTCCTGGGTTTTCGAGAAGCATCGACATATTCGAAACTTTCTTCTTCTTCGGGTTGGAGCACTATCTTTCGATTTCGGCAGTCGATCGTAGCTTGATATTTCCCTAGGAAATCCATGCCTAGAATCACATCATAATCCACGATCTTCATTATGATCAACTCCGCATATAGCTCCCTATTTGCCACATATGCTGGTACATGAGGTAGCCAGTAATTGGACAACAATACTTCCCCAGAGGGTAAAGCTATCTTAAATACTCTTCGTATATAGTCCTTAGGAAATCCTATCTTGTCAGCAAATTCATAGGAAACAAAAGAATGCGTAGCACCGGAATCGAATAGTACAGAGGCTACATGACTAGCGATAGGAAGCTGACCTGTCACCACGTTTGATGTTCCTGCCTCTGCATCTTCCTTGCTGTAGGCCATCACACGAGCATTAGCACGTGGCACACGCTTCTGGCATTGCGGCCTTACTGGTGACTCTTCAACTCTGGCCTAAAGGACATGAGCTTGTGGGCGTGTCTGGTGCGGTTGGGAAGTGCCTTGTCTACCCTTCCTATTGTTTGGATAGTTCCAAGTATAATGACCTTCCTTTCCATATTCATAGCAAACAAGTGGCCCATATCTGCATTGCCTAGAATGTCTCTTCCCGCATGTCGGACAATTTTACACATTGGATTCCGCATTACCAGCTGTTCTTCGCTACTGGTTTCGATTATTTCCCTGGCGATTTCCAGAAAAATTGCCTTTCCTCTTATTTTGCTGGGATCTTTGACTATTACCCTGGCCTGGTTTAGCATTCTGATTAGGCTTGCTAGATTGACCAACTTGTGTAGACTTAGCCAAAGCCCTCTCCTTCTTCTTGGCCTCCCAGTGCTTTTCTCTTTCCTCTTTCTGTCGGGCTACGTGAAATTCAGCTCTTATGGCCCGACTAACACAATCTGCTACAGAAGTAGGCGGTACCTGACCAGTATCTACCAATGTAGCAATTTCTGCCCTGAACATCCCAATCATTTTCTGTATTTTCTCCATCTCAGTAAGGACTACATACGGACATAAACGGGATAACTGGTCGAACTTTCGGCAAACTTCGCTCACCGACATATTTCCTTGTGTCAATTCTGAGAAATCTTTCTGCTGTTGTCTCAGAGATGCAGGGTCATAATATTTCTGGTTAAATTCTTCCAGAAATTCCGCCCAACTCATGGTAGAGACATTTTTTCTCATTCGCACAGTGTCCCACAAAAAACGAGCATCTTTTCTCAACGAAAAAGACGCACATGCGACCTTCTCCTGGTCATTCAGATTCATGAATTCCATAATCACTTGCAAAGATGACAACCAGTCTTCAGCCTCTAGAGGATTTGTAGAACCTTCAAATTCTGGCGGCCTCATACGCTAGAATTTTTGATAGAGGGGTTCCAAATTTAATACCTGTTGCGGTTCAGGAACTCTCTCATGTACAGCAGCTGCAGGAATAACTGGATCTACCTCAGCCTCCTGTTCTACTTGGGTACCTTCAGAACCTTGTCTCTATTCTAACTCCTCTACCCGTTGTCTCAGATTAGCATTTTCCTGCATCTAATAAGGCTTGTAGTAAGGCTTGTATCTGATCTAATCTCTCCATGACGTTAGGACGTCGTTCTCGTCCCTCTGGTCGATTTCGCAAATCCACCATCTTGCCTATTATCCTATTATGGCACAACAATTCACCGTTAGCTTTTCTATGACCACATTCGTAAAATCATATAAATTTACGAAATTCAAGGTAATGTAAAGCCACATCATCGTAACACATCATCGTACAACATATAATCATTTTGATATTTCATTCATAGCAAAACGTTTATATATCATACATAACCATCACCAGTCATATATACATCGGCCATCATATACATCTTGGCCACAAGTCTATACAAAAGAGCTTTTCTCTATAAGCTACTTATGTACATGCATACATCTACTGGTCACACATCCCCTATGTCTGGGACTAGAGGATATTCTTCTGGATCCTCGTCCTCATCTGGATCATCAGAGTCATCACCACCCCTAGGCAATGCTCCCTGTCCTGAGTCATCACCTCCTCGTGGTCTAGACGGTCCGGCCTCATGATCGTTCATCATTCTTCTTGGCCCAAAGATGCATGCCAACATCTCATCTTGACCCAGTGTCTCTCGTCGACTCTGCGTCAAATGCTCAATCAAAATCTCCCTCTCGATCGTCCTGATTGTCACAACAAACTCTTGGAGCGTAGGAGGATATAGCTTAATCACCCTCTGTCTCAACTCCATGGGTAAACCTCTCCAGAAAAGCTCACAATAGTTTGCTTCAGTGAGGTTGGGCAACGGACATCTCCTCCTAATGGTCTCCTCAAATCGTGCTGCGTAAGACATAACTGTCTCACCAGACAACATGACCATCCTCTCTGTCTGGAGAATGTAGTCCCTAACCTCATCGAATCCAGGGTACGCAGGTGTATCTGCCTCTCGTGTCTCTGGAGGTGCTGGAGCAGGTGCCGGATCCCTAGGCGGAAACTGATCAGCCAATCGCTGACAGAACTCAGCCTAACTAAATCCCAACAGAATCTCTTGGTCGCAATAATCCTAGAATACTCGAGCATCTCCCTGAAACATACTGATGGCCAACTGGATCCACATCTCCCGATCAATGTCACACATCACCATAATCCTCCCTATGGCATGGAGCCAGTCCTTTGTCTCCATCGACTGTTATCCACCATCAAACATAGTGGGACTGTAGGAAAATTAATCGGTAAAAACGTATCAGAGTGGCGCAGTTGAACAATAAAAATTTTAGATCGTTAAATATCTCATGATGCCATATACAATAAACCAACAACAATTAAAACTCATACCTCAAGGACGCCAATCTTGCAGGAGGAGAATGACCGGAGGCTTCAACCAACTAGCCTTCTCTACTATTCTCCAATTCCCGAATGGCTGAGTGTGTGGGCACTCTGAACCTCGATCGGTATGCTAGCACTGCTAGTCTTCTTCCGACCACCCAGATCTCTAAAGAACTTTATTGTCACGATGAGCTGTGCAACAATAAGCCTGCTCACCTGAGAGTCTGTGGTCTAAGAGAACTGGAGTGGCAGGACCTCTATTTATAGACCTGCATGAGGTGATTCTCTGAATTCGAATTGGACTAGGAAAAGATTTTCTCCATTATCTTTAACCAAAAAATCCGAATTTTTCCATAGGATAATCCTAACAATAAATTCGGTTTTTCCTAAGATAAATCCAATCCAAATCTTAACAAGATTTTGACTAGGATTTTATCTCCCTTTTTCAACCAAAAAATCCGAAATTCACAAGGAGAAAATCCTCCAAAAGATTTCGGCCATTATGGATAAGGGAGAATCAAAAATTCCACTAGGATTTTCAAGCTTGAATCTTATCTCAACCTTATCTAAAAATAACCGAATTTTCCTTGGATAAAGGCTCCAAAATTTCGGCCACTTTTAGGGAAGGAGAGAATCCAAATTCAACGAGGATTGAAACTTGAATTTTCCCTTGAATCTTATCCACAAAAACCGAATTTTCCATTGAGGATTATCCTCAAAAAATTCACCCACTTTTGTTGGGATTTGGATTCAAAATTCAAATAGGATTCTAACAAGATTATCCTCTCCAAATCCAACTCAAATTCGAATTTCAAACCTTGTGGATTTTCCACAACAAATTCGAATCCTACTTGGACTGTGATTCAAAATTTGAATTTCAAATTTCAAATTCAAATTTCAATTTCAAATTTCAAATTTCAAAATTCAAATTTCAAATTCAAATTTCAAATTTCAAATTTCAAAATTCAAAATTCAAATTTCAAAATTCAAATTTCAAATTCCACAAAACGGTTGTGTTTCATATTCTTGTTCTCATGGATAATTTTCTACAACTCCAATCCAATCTCAAATAAAATCATGGCAACTTTATTTGGAGTTCGAATAATTGTGTACTCTATTATCCAAAACAAAATCTGAATCCAACCGGAGAGAATCTTGTCTACCATCCTAATCCTGTGTCATCACCATCCATGCATAATAAACTAGCCAATAGCATACACAAATCAATTTGCCAAACGTTAAGGAATTATATGGAGCTAGTAGAGGGACTGATTGGACATACATAATCGGGCTCCCATGATTCCATATGATCATCATTCTTTACCGAACAACTCAATCATATGATCACTAATTTCAGAGTCACACCACTATAAACCTGAAACTAAACTCCCAATTATATATCGTATTACGTAAGCCTGTGACGAGCTACCATCCAATGACCTTGTCATATATGCAAAACCCTCATATGATATCCATGATCAGCCTTAGGTCAAAGTCCGTTTAATCCTACTAATCAGGCTATCTTAAAGTTCCATTATACTACCGAATCAAGAAAATGATTATTCACCATATGTGAATAAGAAGTCATCCGCCCAGCAGACGACCCAAGGCCTTGTCCATTTTCACATTCAGTATAATGCCTTTAAGAGGATACCTTTAACTCCTCAGAGCTATGATTCCGATATCTGCAAACAAACCCTTCATCGTATACAAGTCATGCACCCAACGAACCGGTCTATAAGCTTACTACCTCTGAGACGCTTTAGCCATTGGAACATCAAAGTACACAAGTCATATACATGAAGTAGTTCATTTACTCAGGATTAAGGTTATTGCACAATGAACGTCAAAAGCAGATTGATCCACTCGTAGCGGACTACGTAGATCAATCACGCTTTAGTCCCGGTCTAATATGTCACCACCGAGCAACATATCCATGTCTCTACTTGGGAGTCCAGCTCCAGACAGTCAAGACAGACCGTCCCCTCCAAGGCTTTAGACAACATAATAGTCTTAACATGAGTTAGATGCTCGATCTAACCCCATAGACTACAGACCATAGTTTAGACTGCTAACTTTAGAACATTGTCTTCTCGCATACAAAAGTCCATTGCATGCAACGTTCTAACAGTTTTAACACAAGCAGTCAGTGAGCCATATTTGCTTACATTTACTTTAACATGTAAATAAGACGAGGACAGATAGCAATGTAATGAATAACCTCTATATATAATTTTATTATCCAGTTCAAAATGAATACATCAAAAATGTCTCTAATACTTAGGGCATTTCCTAACAGGGGCTACTAGCTCTAAATGCCGGTACTGCCCGAGCCGAAACTCTCACCCCAATATGTTGGCGTCCACCAACAACTGGAATGTCTACTACTACAGGTGGATGAAGTACTGGTCGAGGCTATACTACATCTACTAGAGCAGGTGTTGGTGCTGGTGCTGGTGCTGGAGGTCTCTCTGGCACCGGGGGTCTAACTATTGGTCATTGGGAAATAGACGGCCTCACAATAGGTCTCGTCCATACACGTAACACCCCTCTCGGTCGTGGTAGCGGTGGTCTCACATAAGGAGGTCTGGTCATCTTGCTACCCATAAGATAATTATTTTCACGTAAGAAAATAATTAGCTAAACTTAAGAAAACTACTTACTTGGATAGCGGTGCAGGATGCGCGAAGTGTCAAATCAGGATATGGTCAACACTGCTCTGATATACCAACTGTGACAGCAGTTGGTAATCTAAACTAGACCAATCGTAAACCTCGCTCTGATACCAACTGTGGCGGCCCGCCCCTCGTGGAGATCATACAATACTATTACAGTTAAGCTTTATCGCTAACTGCGATAGATTGTACTCTCATGGGTAGCCGGCTAATCTATCTCTCTTTAAAACATGACGTTTTTTGGGGAAATTTTTTTTTTCTTAAACATCATGTAAAACATTATCCACTATTTAGTTTGTTTGCAAGTACAAAGTAATTTACATAATACAGTACTTTCGTAAAATATATATTATTACAAAAGACTGTTTCTTTTTCCCTTCTCTTTTATCGCTCAGCGGAAAGACTCTGGTAGGACCATATCCGTCGCCTCTTATCCCATTTGACACGCGCCATCCCGTACGCCATCCAGTCAAACAAAGCTACTGAGCTGGTCGCTTACCTGCAACATAAGCAACAATGGTGAGCTACAAGCTCAGTAAGTTCAAACATACAAGAAATAAAATTTCTATGAATACTACTATTCATCATGAATAGTAACGTTGACCACTATTCATATGTAAATAGTAACCTTGACCACTATTCATTATGAATAGTAAGTTTGACCACAACACAGTATATCAATAGTACATCTACCGCAATGTTAGTACCCTCACGAAACTGTCTTATGCTGAATTATGGCATACTTTCAGTTTTAGGTAATTATCTTTGATTATGTTTTGGTTTTGAGCTCAAGTTGGCAGTACCATTTAAGTGCGCATGACTGGGAACGGTACATTAGTGCTGACCTCCACAGCCTTAATCTCATAGCCCCGAAGGCAAAATTGTACATGACTGAGAGCAGTACATCAGTGCTGACCTCCACAGCCTTAATCACATAGCCCCGAAGGCAAGATTTACCTCCCTGTACGGAAGGCTGGTACGCCAAAAGTGGTTTCATTACTGACTTTTTAAAGTTCTAACAAGGTGACTTAATATTGCCCCGTGGTTAGGAACGGTTCACATTTTAATTTTAGGTGAGTGAATTTCATTAACCTCGCTTTAGTGCCCGAAGCACAATTATTATGTGTCCCATTCTTAATAGTGCCCGTAGCACATTTCGTCTCTCTCTATTTTATAATAGTACCTGTAGCACATATGTATCTAACTTATAGTTAGTACATCAAAGTTAGCAACAATAATGCTATGTGTTGCAGACATGTAAATGTCTGAACTTACCCTATCAGTTTCTTCCCCTTTTCCTTCTTGGATCTTTGATCACCCTCCTTGTAGGTCGATTTTGGGATCCTACAGACAAAACCTTGTCTGTTAATTTCATTTCCATTTATAGCTTTTATTTTTCATTAAAAAACTTAAATAAAACCTATTTATAACTTTTTAGGCTTTATTTATCATTTTTCTCATTTTTCTCAACTTTTACAAAATTACGATTTTGCCCCTATATTTTGGTAAAATTACAATTATGCCCCTGACGGAATTTTCTTGATCCAGACTGCATTTTTGGCTCTCAGGAACTTTTCTGACTCTTTTCTAATTATTACCGGGTTTGTTTCTATTTTATTTTCATTTTTCACTTTCCCGACCCTCGGGAAGCACTATTCCGACCCTTACGTCAGTTTAGTAATTTTCTATCGTTTCGGAGTCTCAAATGGACGTTTTACTAGCATTTAAAACGTCATCTAGACATTCCCGATCTAGCTTTCCGGGGCTCGGATTTTCCGTACCCGACTTGGACCTTTACTTCGTTTCCCAAAAACGCCCCCCCCTCGGGGTCCCTATTTTTCAGTTTCACTCGCGTTTTACATTTTTAAGTGGACGGGTTGCTATTCATGAACCACCCCTTAGGTTTTCCTTATTCAATTTTCTGTTAGGGACTCGGGTTTCCGATCCGACCCTAAACTTTTATTTTAATTCTCTTTTTACCCCAAATGCCGTTTTCGAAATTTCGGCAGCATTTCGGCGTAAATTTAAGGCTACCGGCGTTAGGTACACCTCGAATCATATGTACCTGCCACGTACTATACCACAAACCTATTTTATGTAAAAGTTTCCCAAACTTTTACATAAAAGCTCACAACATTTAAATTCACATTTTCAACCACATTACACAAAATTTCTTTCAATTTTACCCTTGGTTTTGACCACGATTTTCACACTCAAAACCTGACCAAAACTTCTCAATTTTTCAACCAAATTTTAGGCTATTCCAATGTCATGATCTAACATATTTTCAAGCCAATTTACATGCATTTTTCAACAAAATTCCTAGGGTTTTTCATCATTACAACCCATGGTCATTTAAGAGAAACATGCACCAAAATTTTTTTCTTCATGCTTTCAATCACAAATCCATCAATTCCATAATTCAATGCATGATTTAAACCATCCAAAAACATCAAGTAAATCATGCAAAAATTTTTCCCGAAACCCTAATTAAACCCACGGCCATATTAGGGTAATTTCACACCAAATTTTTTTTTCCAAGCTTTCCATCATACAAATCATGTTTTACATTTAATCAAAACATGATTTAAAGCATTTTAACACTTAAATCACAACAATTCATCATTGACTACACTTGGTAACCCACGGTTTTACCCTTGGAAAACCAACCAAAATTTTGTTTTTCTTTAAACAAAATGCATGGTTTTTCTTCTAATCACACCCTTAACAAAACCCAGGCACCAAATCAATCAAAATAAACCAAAAATTTTCCATCCTTTACACTATTCATTACACGGATTTTTGGAAGAATAATCAAGAAAAATTTCAAACCAAGGATAGTTACCTTGCTCACTTGCTTCCTTTGTCTTCAAGGAAGGGTTTGACACCAATTTTGTGAGGTAAATTTGGATGATTTGCTTGGTTTCTCTTTCGTTGCCTACGGTTCCTCTTGGGAGAACACTTAGAAATTTTTTTTCCTTATGTTTTGGCTTTGTAATTTGCTTCGGCCACTTTATTCCAAGTTTTGCCAACTTAACCACAAAGAAAGCCAATTAATTTGGCTACCAACCAATGACAAATCAACACTTATCAAGCCATTTCTTTCCATTTTTTTCAAAAATTAAAATGATGGAATTTTGGCCAAATCTTGGCCTTTAGATCAAAAAGTGATTAAATCTTGGCCATTAATGCCACCAACCACCATATTTCTTTCATTTATTAATTTTGATTTATGATGTCATAAATGCAAAAGTAAAGTGTTGACTTTGACTTTATTATTCATATTAATTCGACTACTTTTTGACTGATACCGGTTCGAGCCAAAATTTTCCTGAAATTGTCCTGGCAGGTTCCTGAGGTCTCCTGTGCAGTCGGATCAATTAATACTACTTCCGTTTGATCAAAATCAATCCCGGAAGTTTTTCATCTTTTAGTGCACCGGTTACGGTTTTCAATGCTATTTTTGGCACCGTTCCACCCCTTTCAACACAGTGAATTTTTCCAACACTGAATTCTTACCTGTCAATATTGTTTGAACATTTTAATACATTCTAAACAATATAAATACATTCATTTCACTCTTTAAATAGTACAAATTGTTATATACATACATTTGTATATTTTCTTCCGAGAATGCCTGAATTTCCCGGTTGTCACAAGTTAAACTCATGATGTATCCATAACCTCACCCTCACATCTGCCTCCGCCGCCGTCATCACCCATTAAGCTCTAAGCTATAGGTCACTTACCTGCAGCATGAACACACACTGTGAGCTTTATGCCCAGTAAGTACAACATGTCATCCGCAAAACATGTTTAAATCATAATACATACTTAAAACCACATAAGCATGTCATAAACTAACACATCTCACCGACACATTCCACATACCAGAACAACACATATCACTAAATGCAGAATATCACATACTGTATGCATAATAGAAAACATCAAGTACTTAATGCATATCTACTACAACTGAAAGCATAATGAACTGTAACTAATGCATACTGGTGAATAATACATGATCTGGTTATGCTCATTTATGCTTCAATACTCTTTTTCTTTCCTATATCTAGTTGAGGACCCGTGTGTCTGTACCGAGTGCATGCAGATCATCGAAAACGTCTATGATCACTAACTTAAGAGCCGTCAATGGAGGCTCAACTTACTTTAACTTGAAAAACCTCTTCAACGAAAAAGGCCGGCACGACATGCTTTATTAATTTCCATCTTGTTATCTAATCTAGCCAGATGCTCCACTAATCTGTCCCTAATCCTATGTGATAGGGATGTATGGCATCTAACTTGTTCTTTCATCAATCTACGCAATTGTGAAACTATATGCTTTCTTAACATGCGATGCAGCAATAGTGCATGAATTGCATACTTAACATACTGTAAAAATCAATACTTTAAAATCAATACTTAACTCTTACCCTTATCATGTTATAGGTGACTACCTGTCATCAATACAGATTCCATTAATACTTTTACCAAGTCACTAATACCGTTAGTGACTAAAGTGGATACTAACATATGGTACCAATTGCCGTCGGTACTAACTTACTCTCTTTTGGTGAGTTTGATTGTCTAATCATGGCTAATTAATTTATTACCCAATAAATTAATTAACGTCATTTTTTTTGTTACTACTACTGTTAGTGACTATAACTTATATTGTTGTATGATACTGAGGTCCATCGGTACCCAACTATTCTACATTGGGAATTTGGTATCTAATTTCTATCGCGTTTGATTAAGTTGTCTACTTGACAAATTAATCATCGTTCCTCAGTATATTGTTCAAACTCGATCCTTGACTGGTTGATCGACTAGTCAACTGACTGGTTATCTCGTGCATTGTTGACTCGGTAGCCTACTAGGTTAGTAAGCTTGTTTGATGTGGTAGCCTGCCGGGCTACTGCTATTGTTTTATTTTGAAAATTATCTTGGTTGCCTTATAAAAATTTGGAAAAATTATATGCTTTGAAACCACCCCCTTACCACCCCATTGGAAGGTGGGGGGGGGGGGGGGGGGTTTATTAAAACCATATTGTTATTTTAAAAGGGTTAGAATACATTTTGGTGTTTGTATTTTAAAGGTGGTCTTTGTACCACTTACTGAAACTATTTTAAAAATGTGTTTGAAATAACTTAGTTTGTAAATTTGGCGAACATAAAACTTTTCATCCTCGACGAGATGAAAAATTCTTGTGTCCATCTTAGACCTCAAATCAAACTCTAACAGCTCCTCAACTCACTAAACCCACAACTACATATGCCTAGTTTTTGAAAAGTTTCCAGTTTTATCCTATTTTAAAACGGCTCTGTTGGAGGCCTAAAACGGCCAAATTTTTAAAACATGTACAAGTCATCTTAAAAGTTTCGACAAGATCTACAACTTTTGTGTTGAGCTCTAGATCTAGTTCGGACTCTAAGTGGTTCATTTTTAACAAAACCTGAGACTGTTCCTGTGCTCAGATTTTTAGTCTTAGTGTTGGACACTGGTTCAAAACTACTCGAAAAGTCTATCTTAAAGTCATTTGTTGCCAAAGCCTATTTGACGCAAAAATGACCATAACAAAATTTCCTCAAAACTCCAAATTTTACCAAATCCCAAATTCAACTCTAACATGGTCAAAATGGCCAAAACCCGTGGCCTAAATCTAGGGATGGATTTGTATCCAGCCACTTAAACGTCCACACACATACATATCCATCCATAAAATTTAAACCACAACCACACAACCATATAAACTTAAAAATGGAAAACTAACGGCTCAAACTAAACTTATTACAACCCATTGAATAAATAAATACACATAAATTTCTTGATCAAAACTTAAAAATAACTAACCACAAAAAGGGAGGGTTTTCGGTTTTACCTTATGTGCTATGAATCAAACATACTGAATCAAAGCTTAGGTGACCAAAATGGCCATGTGAACCAAGGGAGTTTGGGGTAGGCTTGTACTAGAAATGACACCAAAAATTTTCTCTTATCATCAACCCAAAATAATAACTAAAAACATAAGGATGGATTCTAGAAACTTACCTTTGAATAAACTTAGAATGGCTTGGATTGAAATCTCCTAACACAAGCTTGAAGGGGGCTAAATTTTGGTAAGCTTTTGGCTAGATTTTCGACTTGAAAATGGTTGGTTTGGGGCTGTGGAGTGGTCGGCTGCAGTGTTAGGAAATGTCCTAAGCATGAGAGACATATTGATGTATTTATTTCGAACTGGATAATAAAATTATATATAGAGGTTATTCATTACATTGTTGTTTGTCCTTATTCTATTTACATGTTAAAATAAATGTAAGTAAATATGGCTCACTGACTGCTCGTGTTAAAACTGTTAGAACATTGCATGCAATGGACTTTTGTATGCGAGAAGACAATGTTCTAAAGTAAGCAGTCTAAACTAAGGTATGTAGTCTATGGGATTAGACTGAGTATCTAACTCATGTTAAGACTGTTATATTGCCTAAAGCCATTGTGGGGATGGTTTGTCTTGGCTGTTCGGAACATAGACTCCAAAATAGAGACATAGATATGTTGCTTGGTGGTGACATATTAGACCAGGACTAAAGTGTGATTGATCTATGTAGTCCACTATGAATGGATCAATCTGCATTTGACATTCATTATGCAATAACCTTAATCCTGAGTAAATGAACTACTTCATGTATATGACTTGTGTAGTTTGATGTTCCAATGGCTAAAGCATCTCAGAGGTAGTAAGCTTATAGACCGGTTCATTGGGTGTATGACTTGTATACGATGAAGGGTTTGTTTATAGATATCAGAATCATAGCTCCAAGGAGTTAAGGGTATCCTCTTAAAGGCTTTATACTGGATGTGAAAATGGACAAGGCCTTGAGTCGTCTGCTGGGTAGATGACTTCTTATTCACATATGATGAATAATCATTTTCTTATTCGGTAGTATAATAGAATTTTAAGATAGCCTGATCAATAGGATTAAACAGACTTTGACCTAAGGCTAATCATGGATATCAAATGAGGGTTTTGCATATATGACAAGGTCATTGGATAGTAGCTCGTCACAGGCTTATGTAATACGGTATATAATTGGGAGTTCAGTTTCAGGTTTATAGTGGTGTGATTCTGAAATTAGTGATCATATGATTGAGTTGTTCGGTACAGAATGATGATCACATGGATTCATGGGAGCCCGATTATATATGTCCAATTGGTCCCTCTACTAGCTCCATATAATTCCTTAACGGTTGACAAATTGATCAGTGTATGCTTATTGGTTAGTTGATTATGCATGGATGGTGCTGGCATAGGATTAGGAGGGTGGACAAGATTTTCTCTGGTTGAATTCATATTTTGTTTTGGATAATAGAGTACACAATTATTCTAACTCCAAATAAAGTTGTCATGATTTTATTTGATATTGGATTGGAGTTATAGAAAATTATCCATGAGAACAAAAATTTGAAATACAACTTTTTGTGGATTTTGAAATTTGAAATTTGAAATTTGAAATTTGAATTTGAAATTTAAATTTGAAATTCAAATTTGACATTTGAATTTGAAATTTGAATTTTGAAATTTGAACTTTGAAATTTGAAATTCAAATTTTGAATCACAATCCATTTGGGATTCGAATTTTTTGTGGATTATCAACGAGAAAAATTCGGTTTTGATTTGGATAAAGGAGAGGAAAATCTTGTGTGAATTCTACTTAAATTTTGAATACTAATTCTAACAAAAGTGGCCGAAAATTAGTTGAGGAAAATCCTCCTAGATATTTTCGGTTTTTGTAGATAAGGATGCAGGGAAAAATTCAAGTTTCAATCCCAGCTGAATTTAGATTCTCTCCTACCTAGATTGGCCGAAATTTTGAGGAAAATCTCAAAGGGATTTTCAGTTTTTTAATTGGATAAGGATGAGATAAAATTCAAGCTGGAAAATCCTGTTTGGATTTTGATTCTTCTCATACTTTAATGGACAAATCTGGACAGTGTTATGGCCTTAGGAAATTCAGTTTTTGTTAATGAGTGAGGAGATAAAATTCAAGTAAAAATCTTGTTTGAATTTGGAAAGCAAAGATCCCATAATAGCCGAAATCTTTTGTTAGTTATTGGCCCTGGAAAATTCAGATTTTTTGGCTGTGGATAAGGGAGAAAATCTTCTCCTAATCTAATTCAAATTTAGAGAATCACCTCATACAAGTCTATAATTAGAGGTCCTGCCACTCTAGTTCTCTCAGACCACAGACTCTCAGGTGAGCAGGCTTATTGTTGTACAACTCACCATGACAATAAGTTCTTTCGAGATCTGGGTGGTCAGAAGAAGACTAGCAGTGCTAGCATACCGGTCGAGGAACTGAGTGCCCACACACTCTACTATCCAGGAATTGGAGAATAGTAGAGAAGGCTAGTTAGTTGAAGCCCTCCAGTCATTCTCCTCCTACAGTTGGCGTCCTCTTGAGGTATGAGTTTTATTGTTGATAATTTATTGTATATGACATCATGAGATATTTAACGATCTTGAAAAATTTTTGTTCTTCCGCTGCACCGCTCTGATACATTTTTATCGATTTTATTCCTATAATTGGCATCAAAGCCATCTCGTGACTATGCCATGTACATAAATTAGACAATTAGTTAGTCTTTTCATTTATGTATGGATTTGATATTTAGAAAGTGGCATTCTAGAATTCCTTTATGTTATTATCATGTATTATGTATGTAGTATGTGGTTATTTTAATTTTTTAAATTATTATAAGTATGCTTGTTTTATACCGATTATGGTTCCTTAGAATTTTAGAAAATTGTATATAGGAATTTTTATGTAACCATCGGAACGTTTATTATCACCGTAAGTTTCCCATGAATTTTAATTTTTTGTCTCTTAGAATTATTATTAGAATTTTTATACACCGGAAACGGTTTAGGAAATTTTATGTAATTATTCTTGGAAGAGATTGAAGTTTGAAGACCGTAATTTATTTTTCCCAAAAATTAAATTTAATTTAAAGGTTGAAATTTTAATTGTGTGGAAAATTCCAATTTAATTAGGATTCAAATTAATTTTTAGAAGTCCGAATGGGTAAATTGGAATAAGGCACGAATATCAAGGACCGACCCCTCGGGATGGACCACTGGCCTTGGTGGGGCTGCAGCCCCTACTCTCAGGCAGGATAGGGCTGCGGCAGCCCCTGCCCAAGGCTACACCACCCACGGCCGCAGGCTCTACTTGTAATTGAGGGTGGCCGTGGCCCCTCAAGGGCTAGTCGCAGCCCTGGGTTTAGGCGTGACATCATGAGATAATTTTTGGGTTTCCGGCGTTTAGGAAACGCCTCAAAACCATCTAACCTATTCTAACCTGCCAAGTACTAAACCAGAGGCCCAATTTTTACATAAAAGCTCAGCTTTTTATGTAAAAATTTTCACATTTCCGCACATTCTCTTTTTTGATATTTCATTGCTTTTTCTTATCATTCCTCAAGTCAATAAACCATAATTAATACATAATTATTTCTAATAATAAATTGAGGGAATCAAGGGATCAAAACCACTACCAAAATCGTTCCCGTCGGCGGTCGAACGAACTGTTCGATCTCGACCGCACAATCTTTGAATCGGCATTCTTCACTTTTGAAACTTTAGTTTGCAAATCCAATGCCGCAGATGTGTCCGGAATGTCGAAAATAGGCCAATGGGCCATTCTTCAATTTTCGGTCTCCAGGTCGTCGTTGACCGACGTTGACTACCGTTGACTGGCATTGACCAGCGGTTCACCGGCGTTGACCAAGGTGACGATAGGAGTGGCGACCACCATATTGAAGAGCTCGATGAGAGGAACCCATTGGTGGTGTCAATTTCACTAATCGAGGCTCCTATGGCCAGAAATCGGCCCTCGAAAAGTCGGCGACAGCGACGTATTGGATCTTCATTTTCCAGCATTGTTGCCCAAAATTGATTTGGGGCTTTTGATCTACGTATTGTTCTGAGCATTTTGTTACTGACCTTGCAACTCAACTCCGCCGAAATCGATGGATTCCACGATGGTGACACGGCGGCGACGATGCGAGTTTGGGCAGTGTAATCCGGTGGCTGTTGACGTGAAATGAAGTCTGGGCTTTGTTCTACTCTTCACCACGAATCCATTGGGACTAGAATGGTGGCATTTGGGCGTCGGACGGCGGAGATACAGCGGTTTGAAAAATTCGACCACCAGCGATTTTGGGCGGCGCGTGCGGCGTGCTCCAGCATCGGTTCGGTCGACTCGGCCCGCCGTTGGAATCAGCTCATCGAGAGCTTTCCAATGGTGCCGGCGGTGTGGCAGCCCGCCCTTTGTAGAGATCATACAATACTATTATAGTTAAGCTTCATAGCTAACTGCGATAGATTGTACTCTCATGGGTCACCGGCTAATCTATCTCTCTTTAAAAGATGACGTTTTTGGGGAAATTTTTTTTTCAACATCATACGAAACATCATCCACTATTTACTTTGTTTGCAAGTACAAAGTAATTTACATAATACAGTACTTTCACAAAATATATATTTACAAAAGAACTGTTTCTTTTTCCCTTTCTCTGTTATCGCTCAGCGGAAAGACTCTGGCAGGACCATATCCCTTGGCCTCCTATCCCATTTGACACTCGCTATCTTGTCCGCCATCCAGCCATACAAGCTATTGAGCTGGTCGCTTACCTGCAACATAAGCAAAAATAGTGAGCTACAGGCTCAGTAAGTTTAAACATGCAAGAAATAGAATTCATCATGAATAGTACTATTCATCATGAATAGTAACATTGACTACTATTCCTCATGAATAGTAACTTTGACCATAACACAGTATGTCAACAGTACATCAGCCACGGTGTTAGTACTCTCACGAAACTGTTTCATGCTCAATTATGGCATAGTTTCAGTTTTTAGGTAATTATCTTTATTTATGTTCTGATTTTGAGCTCAGGTTGGCAGTACCATTTTAGTGCACATGACTGGGAGCGGTACATTAGTGCTGACCTCCATACCCTTAATCTCGTCATCATAGCCCCGAAGGTAAAATTATACATGATTGGGATCGGTACATTAGTGTTGACCTCCACAGCCTTAATCTCATCATCATAGCCCCGAAGGCAAAGTTTACCTCCCTGTACGGAAGGCTGGTATGCCAAAAGTAGTTTCATTACCGACTTTTTAAAGTTCTAACCCGGTGACTTCATATTGCCCTGTGGTTAGGAATGGTTCACATTTTAACTTTGTGTGAGTGAGTTTCATTAACCTCGCTCTAGTGCCCGAAGCACAATTTACTATGTGTCCCATTTCAATAGTGTCGTAGCACGTTTCGTCTCTCTCTATTCTATAATAGTGCCCGTAGCACATATGTACCTAACTTATAGTTAGTACATCAAAGTTAGCAATAATAATGCTACATGTTACAGACAGGTAAATGTCTGAACTTACCTTATCCGTTTCTTCCCCTTTTCCTTTCCTGGATCTTTAATCGCTCTCCTTGTGGATCGATTTTGAGATCCTACAGACAAAACCTTGTCTGTTAATTTTATTTCCATTTATAGCTATTATTATTTTTATTAAAAGCTTAAATAAAACCTATTTATAACGTTTTAGGCTTTATTTATCATTTTCCCCATTTTTCTCAACTTTTGTAAGATTACAATTTTGCCGCTATATTTTGGCAAAATTGCAATTTTACGCCTGACGGAATTTTCTCGATCTAGAGTGCACTTTTGGCTCTCAGGAACTTTTCTGACTCTTTTCTATTCATTACCGGTTTCGTTTCTATTTTATTTCCATTTTTCACCTTCCCGACCCTCAGGAAGTACTATTCCGACCCTTACGTCGGTTTAGTGATTTTCTCTCGTTTCGAAGCCTCAAATGGACGTTTTACTAGTATTTAAAATGTTCATCTAAATGTTCCCGATCTAGGTCTCCGAGGCTCGGACTTTCCGTACCCGACTCGGACCTTTACTTTGTTTCCCAAAAACGCCCCCCCTCGGGGTCGGTTTTTCAGTTTCACTCACGTTTTACATTTTTAAGAGGGTGGGTTACTATTCACAAACCACCCCTTAGGTTTTCCTTATTCAATTTTCCTTAAGGGACTCGGGTTTCTGACCCGACCCTAAACTTTTATTTTTAATTCCCTTTTTACCCCAAATGCCGTTTTCAAAATTTCGGCAGCATTTCGGTGTAAATTTAAGGCTACCGGCATTAGGTACGCCTCGAGCCATATGTACCTGCCACGTACTATACCAAAGTCCTATTTTATGTAAAAGTTTCCCAAACTTTTACATAAAAGCTCACACATTTTCCAATTCACATTTTGAACCACAATTAACAAAATTCTTTCAATTTTGCCCTTAGTTTTAGCCATAGTTTTCATACTCAAAACCTAACCAAAACTTTTCAATTTTTCAACCAAATTTTAGGCTATTCAAAGGCTATTACCTAGCACATCTTCAAGCCAATTTCCATGCATTTTACAACACAATTCTTAGGGTTTTTCACCATTCATACCCCATGGCCATTTTAGGTAAACATGCACCAAATTTTTGTTTCATGCTTTCAACCACATAACCATCATTTTCATAATTAAATGCATGATTTAAACTATCCAAACGTCAAGTTAATCATGCAAAAATACTCATCAAACCCTAATTACACCCCACGGCTCTATTAGGGAAATTTGATACCAAAATGTTTCCAAGCTTTATAACCACACAAATCATGCTTTCCATTTAAGCAAAACATGATTTAAAGCATTACAACACTTAAACAACAACAATTGATCATCAAACACACAAGGTAACCCACGGTTTTACCCTTGAAAAACCAACCAAAACTTTGTTTTTCTTTAAACAAAATGCATGGTTTTTCTTCTAATCAAACCATTAACAAAACCCAAGCACCAAATCAACCAAAACCAACCTAAAATTTTTCATCCTTCACACTATTCAACCCACGGATTTTTCAATAAAAAAGCAAGAAAATTTTCAAACCAAAGATGGTTACCTTGCTTTCTTGCTTCCCTTAACTTCAATGAAGAGTTTGATACCACTTTTGTAAAGAAAACTTGAATATTTAGCTTGGTTCTCCTTGGTTGCTCATGGGTTCACCATGGAATCACTTAGAAAAAATTTTTCTTCTTTGTTTTCCTTTTGAATTAGCTTTGGTCCTTTTGTTCCAAATTTTGCCGACTTATGCAACAAAGAAGCCAATTAATTTAGCTTCCAACCAATGAAAATTCAACACCTTCCATGCCATTACTTTCCATTTTTTTCAAAAATAAATTTGGTTAATTTTGGCCAAATCTTAGCCTTTAGATCAAAAGCATCTTTAATCTTGGCCATTAATGCCACCAACCACCAAATTTTTTACATTTAATAAATGGTTTTATGATGTCATAAATGCAAAGTAAAACTTTGACTTTGACTTTACTATTCATATTAATTCGACTACTTTTTGACCGGTATCGGTTCGAGTCGAGATTTTCCTGAAATCGTCCCGGCGAGTTCCTGAGGTCTCCTGTGCAGTCGGATCAATTTATACTGCTTCTGTTTGATCAAAATCAATCCTGGAAGTTTTGCTTTTAGTGCACCGTAATGCACCGGTTAGGGTTTTCAATGCCATTTTTGGCACCGTTTCACCCGTTTCAATTCAGTGAATTTTATCAACACTGAATTCTTACTCGTCAGTATTGTTAGAACATTTTAATACATTCTGAACAATATAAATTTATTTATTTCACTCTTTAAATAGTATAAATTATTATATACATACATTTGTACATTTTCTTCCGAGAATACCAGAATTTCCTGGTTGTCACAGGCGGTGTCAAAAATGGAGGTCGGATTCGATCGGGGTTTACTGTTCATCTTTGTGTGGTGTGGGGGAAGAAAATGAGATTTGGAAAAATTATGGGGGCTATTGTAGAAGGATCACAAAAATTTCGTCCTTTTATACTAATTTTTTGAAAAATTTTAAGATAGGCTACACTGACTAATTTGGGCATGCTGAATCCAAATATATCAATTTTATCTTCATCCAAAGTCGTCTCGACCAGTTTTTCGATATTGCATGGTTCCTGATCAAATATAACTTTTTGTGCTCAAATGACTAATTTGAGCATTTTGAATCCAAATATATCAGTTTTACATTAAGAAAAGGTCATCTTGACCAATTTCTTGATACTGTGGTTAGGCCTACACTGTGTTGATACTACGCACGTGTGGGCGACCCCTCTAGCTTAGGTCGTCCACCTTATCTTGCTTACTTTCTTTATTCTTTGCTTAATCTTACTTAGCTTGCTTGTCTCTATAACTTTCTTCTCCTTGGGGTTTAAAAGATTTGTTCTTGAAAAACTAGGAATATTTTTTTTTTCTTTAACTGGAGGAAACTACTAATTCTTGAAAATTGTGTATACATAAATATATACGTACTTCTTAATACTTTTTCCCAAAATATAATTTGGAGTCTCGTTACTTTAAAGTACGTAAAAATAGAAACATACTTTTAAGCTTGTTTCACTACTTTACATACTACACTCTTGTCTTGTCTTTATACATATATCTCACTATTACAGTTTCTTTCTTTTACACCTTGAGTACAGCGGAATTCTACGAAACGGAACCATAACCCGTCCATGACATCGCTGGGATCTGCCTGCCAGTCCGCTACTCTTGCTTCATACTGCTGGTTGTTTTCCTTTATTACCTACAGCATGAATAGACTAATGAGCTAAAGCTCAGTAAGTACAAACATACATACAAGTAAATAAGCTGAATACACCACTCTAGGGTTAGTCAACTTAGGACCAATTATCTTCTTTAGTCCTATACTACTTGTTCTTTCTATTCTATTTCTTTCTTTTCTTTGCTTTACTTCATCTGCTTAGTCTTTCACTTGTGGGCCCGTGGTTGGACGTACCTAGTGCGCGCAGACCAATAGAGGATCAGGGGAGCGACCCACCGATCAACCCTAAGGTCATCTCTGGACTACTGACCTTATAGGTAGTAAGTCATGCCATGAACTACCTCATTATTAACGAGGCAGCGCCACACTTCTGGGGTGGAGGCAGGAAGTTAAGCCATAAACTACCTCATTATTAACGAGGCAGCGCCACACTTCTGGGGTGGAGGCTATCTGGGAACCTCACAACTGGGGAGGCCGGTACGCCAACCTTAACTTTTAAGTCTTATTATTTGACTTAACTTATTTCTCTTTTCTTTTTCTAATCTTGCTTACTATTCTCGTGAACATGTTAGTATCATGTCACAACTGAATAGCTTAAATGTGTATATATATATAACACAACTTTATGGTAAGTCCATTCGTGAGTAGACAATTAAATGTCTGTACTTACCTTATCAATCTCTTCTCTTCTTCTCTCTAGGATCTTTGATCGCCCTCCTTGTAGGTCGATTTTTGGATCCTACAGACAAACTTTGTCTGTTAATTTCATTTCCATTTATAGCTTTTATTTTTCATTAAAAAGCTTAAATAGAACCTATTTACAACTTTTTGGGCTTTATTTATCATTTTCCCAATTTTTCCCAACTTTTGCAAAATTACGATTTTGCCCCTATATTTTGGCAAAATTGCAGTTTTGCCCCTGACGGAATTTTATTGATCCAGACTGCATTTTTGGCCCTCAGGAACTTTTCTGACTCTTTTCTAATCATTACCGGGTTCGTTTCTATTATATTTCCACTTTTCACTTTCCCGACCCTCGGGAAGCACTATTCCGACCCTTACGTCGGTTTAGTGATTTTCTATCGTTTCGGAGCCTCAAATGGACGTTTTACTAGTATTTAAAACGTTCATCTAGACTTTCCCGACCTAGGTCTCCGAGGCTCGGATTTTCCGTACCCGACTCGGACCTTTATTTCATTTCCAAAAACGCCCCTCCCTCGGGGTCGGTTTTTTTTCCGTTTCACTCTCATTTTACATTTTTAGGGGACGGTCTACTATTCACGAACCACCCCTTAGGTTTTCCTTATTCAATTCTCCGTTAGGGACTCGGGTTTCCGACCCGACCCTAAACTTTTATTTTTAATTCCTATTTTACCCCGAAAGCCGTTTTCGAAATTTCGGCAGCATTTCGGCGTAATTTTAAGGCTTCCGGCGTTAGGTACGCCTCGAACCATATGTACCTGCCACGTACTATACCACAAGCCTATTTTATGTAAAAGTTTTCCAAACTTTTACATAAAAGCTCACAAATTCCAATTTCACATTTTTAACCACATTACAAAATTTTTTTACAATTTTGCCCTTAGTCTTGGTTTCGGTTTTCACCACCAAACCGAACCGAAATTTCTCAAACTTTTCAACCACTTGTTAGGCTATTAAATGCCATTTTTCTAACACTTTTCAAGCCCATTTTCTTGTTCTTTTCAACCAAATTTCTTAGGGTTTTACCCTTGTATAACCCACGGCCATTGAATGCTAAACATGTCAAGCATTTTTGTTTCATTCTTTCAATCACATTTCCACCATTTACACATTAAATTGCATGATTTAAATTAACCAAATACCACATAATTCATGCAAAATTTTTTCTTCCAAACCTTTAGGAAACCCACGGCCTCCTTAAGCAATGCACATCAAAATTTTTTTCAAGCTTTTCCATAATGAAATACATGCTTTATTCTTCACCAATTTAAACTTAGAAAGCATGTTAGCAATAAACCACAACTTTTTCTCATTGATTACCCATGGTAACCCACGGATTTTCCTTAGAAAAACCAACCAAAATTTTGTTTTTCTTTAAACAAATTACATGGTTTTCTTCCTTATTTCATCCTTAACAAAACCCAACATCAAATCCATGAAAAACACCCAAAAATTTTTCATCTTTTTCTCACTATTCACCCACGGATTCCATGAAGAAAAACCATGAAAAATTAAGTGAAAAAGGAAGTTACCTTGGTCTAATGCTTCCTTTGTCTTCTAAGAACACTTTGACACTCCTTTTGTGAAGAAATGTTGAAGGAATTCTTTGGTTCTCCTTGGGTGGCTCACGTAGACTCCATGGATGACTTAGAAAAATTTTTTTTCTTTTGGTTTGGCATGAAACAAAGTTTCGGCCAATTTGTTACCAACTTGCCGACTTATGCATGGAAGAAAGCCAATTAATTTGGCTCTAAACCAATCAAATTTCAACACCTTTCCACCTAATTCTTTCTCCATTTTTCAAAAATTAAAAAGGTATATTTTTGGCCAAATCTTGGCCTTTGGATCAAAAAGCAAATGAATCATGGCCATTCATCCTACCTAACACCAATTTCTTTCCATTTCTTAAATGGATTTATGATGTCATAATTACTAAAGTGAAAGTTGACTTTGACTTTCACTATTCACATTAATTCGACTACTTTTTGACCGATACCGGTTCGAGTCGAAATTTTCCTGAAATCTTCCCGGCGTGTTCCTGAGGTCTTCTGTGCAGTCGGATCAATTTAAATTGCTTCCGTTTGATCAAAATAAATCCCGGAAGTTTACCGTCTTTTTTGAGCTCCGGTTAGGGTTTCAATGCCGGTTTTGGCACCGTTTCACCCGTTTTAACTCAGTGAATTTTTCCAACACTGAATTCTTACTCGTCAGTATTGTTAGAACATTTTAATATATTCTAAACAATACAAATACATCTATTTCACTCTTTAAATAGTACAAATTATTATATACATATATTTGTACTTTTCTTACTGTGCTCTTACTTTGACTTGCCATATTCTTATCTTTATACTGTTCAGATACCGAAACTACTCCTTTTTGAGCGTTTTGGGCCTGAATTCACTTTCTTACTCATATACTTTATTCTCTACTTATTTTTTTGGAGATTTTAATTTCCTCCAAAACATTTATTTATTTCTATCAACACTATAATTTGTCTAATTACAACCATAGTGTTTCTTTACATTCTTACTTACAGAACTCATAGAAAACCCTAGATTAAACTAGGTCATACCGCTAAAATTCTCTGGTCGTCACAGCACGTATAACGAGGTGTTTTTGCGTGAAATTTCAAACACAGTCTCCCTTGACTAATTTGGACGTGCTGATTTCAAATTTATCAGTTTTACGTCCATCTGAGGTCTTCTTGACCAGTTTTCGGGATCTGCATGACCCCATCTCAAAAAACATGTCAGGTGCCTGATTGACTAATTTGGGCGTCCTAAGTCTAAACATATCAGTTTCGGGGCGAGAAAAGGTTGACTTGACCCTCATCTTGATACTGCGTATCTCTCAAACAAAATCGACATTTTGTGCTCAATTGACCAAATTAAGCTTGTGTCACGGCCCAAAATTTAGACACGTGACACGGCAGTCAAATCATAATATCAACCCGAGATTTAAGGAAAAACATTTATTACGAAAAGCGGATCAACATTATAATTTAGTTAAGCCTAATTATTTATAACGTAGCATCATAACCACATAATAAAATAAAGTAGAAAATAAATACTTTTTAATGCGGAAATCAAACACAAAATCGGTCTTCAAAAGAGATTACCAACCATAAAATATTCCCAAGCATGAAATTTAAATAACGTGAAATAAAGTCCAAACTTAATATCTCATTACATCAGAACGAGAAACAGAATGAAGAAGATGGAGAAAACGGATAGCATCATCTTCGGTAGAAATGGATAGCTCAACGATTTTCGGAACTGCTACCTCCCGCACCTGGAAGTAGTCATTTCGAAATCACAAAGAAAAGGGACGTGAGCGCTGGCTCAGTAGGACAGAAACAAAGATGGGTTAAACAGGTAACGTTTAAAAGTATGACATAATATTCGTTTCCAAAAATAATCAACAATTTAAAAAAAATACATGGCATAATAATCATAAAAAAAATAATCAACAATTTCGGGAAAACATTTTTAATACAAGTTTTATTCTGCTGAGGACTTAGCGTAGCTGCAATATACGTGCCCCAATATTAAAAATAATAAATCATTAAAATAAACCATCATATTTTGAGTGAGGACTTGTCGTAGCTATAATATACGTGCCTCGAATTGAATTATCCTAGATCATCTCGTTACGGTCTAAATAGGCCGAACGGCCCTGCGCAGGTTTAGGGACCTTCCCTCATGGCGTCAACTTTGGGACACACGCATCATTTACAATGATCGTGAACTAGAGCTCAATTATGTTCACCGGATTATTCAAAAGATGGTATTTACCAAGTTATATTATGCCATAAATCAAAACACGTTTTAAAATACACATTTAATTACCAAATACGTTGCATGCATTTATTTCATCAAAAACAATATAATAATTTCATAAACTGAAAACAGCATGCCATCGATAAAACAGGTAAATTTACAACACTTGACTACTCCCAGAAAAGGCTAGAACGTCCTACCTCGATTATCGTACAAGCGTTACGATAACGTGATCCACAAATCCAGTAAGAACATCAAATAAATCCTATAATCACAACATATGATCAGTCTGTTAGGAAATGCCCTAAGCATTAGAGACATTTTTGATGTATTTATTTTGAACTAGATAATAAGATTATATATAGAGGTTATTCATTACATTGCTATCTGTCCTCGTCTTATTTACATGTTAAAGTAAATGTAAGCAAATATGGCTCCCTGACTGCTTGTGTTAAACTGTTGGAACGTTGCATGCAATGGATTTTTGTATGCGAGAAGACAATGTTCTAAAGTTAGCGGTCTAAATTATGGTCTGTAGTCTATGGGGTTAGACCGAGCATCTAACTCATGTTAAGACTATTATGTTGTCAAAAGCCTTGGAGGGGATGGTTTGTCTCGACTCTCTAGAGCTGGACTCCCAAGTAGAGACATAGATATGTTGCTCGGTGGTGACATATTAGACCGGGACTAAAGCGTGATTGATCTACGAAGTCCGCTTTGAGTGGATCGATCTACTTTTGACGTTCATTATGCAATAACCTTAATCCTGAGTAAAAGGACAGCTTCATGTATATGACTTGTGTACTTTGATGTTCCAATGGCTAAAGCGTCCCAGAGGTAGTAAGCTTATAAACCGGTTCGTTGGGTGCATGACTTGTATACAATGAAGGGTTCGTTTACAGATACTAGAATCATAGCTCTAATGAGGAGTTAAGGGTATCCTCTTAAAGGCATTATACTGAATGTGAAAATGGACAAGGTCTTGGGTCGTCTGCTGGGCGGATGACTTCTTATTCACATATGGTGAATAATCATTTTCTTTATTCGGTAGTATAATGAAACTTTAAGATAGCCTGATCAGTAGGATTAAATAGACTTTGGCCTAAGGCTGATCATGGATATCATATGAGGGTTCTACGTATATGACAAGGTCATTGGACGATAGCTTATCACAGGCTTACGTAATACGGTATATAATTGGGAGTTCAGTTTCAGGTTTATAGTGGTGTGACTCTGAAACTAGTGATCATATGATTGAGTTGTTCGGTAAAAGAATGATGATCATATGGATTTACGGGAACCCGATTATATATGTCCAATTAGTCCCTCTACTAGCTCCACATAATTCCTTAACGTTTGGCAAATTGATTTGTGTATGCTATTGGCTGGTTTATTATGCATGGATGGTGATGACACAGGATTAGGATGGTAGACAAGATTCTCTCCGGTTGGATTCAGATTTTGTTTTGGATAATAGAGTACACAATTATTCGAACTCCAAATAAAGTTGCCATGATTTTATTTGAGATTGGATTGGAGTTGTAAAAAATTATCCATGAGAACAAAAATATGAAACACAACCGTTTTGTGGAATTTGAAATTTGAAATTTGAATTTTGAATTTGAAATTTGAATTTGAAATTTGAATTTGAAATTCGAATTTGAAATTTGAATTTGAAATTTAAATTTGAAATTTGAAATTTGAAATTTGAAATTTGAATTTGAAATTCGAATTTGAAATTTGAATTTGAAATTTGAAATTCAAATTTTGAATCACAGTCCAAGTAGGATTCGAATTTGTTGTGGAAAATCCACAAGGTTTGAAATTCGAATTTGAGTTGGATTTGGAGAGGATAATCTTGTTAGAATCCTACTTGAATTTTGAATCCAAATCCTAACAAATGTTGCACGAAATTTTGAGGATAATCCTCAAGGAAATTTCGGTTTTTTGTGGATAAGATTCAAGGGAAAATTCAAGTTTCAATCCTAGTTGAATTTGGATTCTCTCCTTCCCCGAAAAGTGGCCGAAATTATGGAGGATCTCTCCTAGGAAAATTCGGTTATTTTGGATAAGGTTGAGATAAGATTCAAGCTTGAAAATCCTAGTGGAATTTTGATTCTTCCTTATCCTAAAAGTGGCCGAATATTTGGAGAAGATTTTCTCCTAGGAATTTTGGATTTTTTGGTTGAAAAAGGGAGATAAAATTCTAGTTAAAACCTTGTTTAGATTTGGATTGGATTTATCCGAAGAAAATCGAATTTTGTTGTTGAGATTCTCCCTTGGAAAATTCGGACTTTTTGGTTATGGATAAGGGAAAATATCTTTTCCTAATCCAATTCAAATTCAGAGAATCACCTCATGCAGGTCTATAAATAGAGGTCCTGCCACTCCAGTTCTCTCAGACCACAGACTCTCAGGTGAGCAGGCTTATTGTTGCACAGCTCATCGTGACAATAAAGTTCTTTCGAGATCTGGGTGGTCAGAAGAAGACTAGTAGTGCTAGCATATCGATCGAGGTTCAGAGTACCCACACACTCAGCCATTCGGGAATTGGAGAATAGTAGAGAAGGCTAGTTGGTTGAAGTCTCCGGTCATTCTCCTCCTGCAAGATTGGCGTCCTTGAGGTATGAGTTTTAATTGTTGTTGGTTTATTGTATATGGCATCATGAGATATTTAATGATCTAAAATTTTTATTGTTCCGCTGCGCCACTCTGATACGTTTTTATCAATTTATTTTTCTTCAATTGGTATCAGAGCCATCTCATGACTATGCCATGTACATAAATTAGACAATTACTTAGTCTTTTTATTTATGTATGGATTTGATATTTAGAGAGTGGCATTCTAGGGTTCCTTTATGTTGTTATCATGGATTATGTATAAAGTATGTGGTTATTTTAATTTTCTGAATTATTATAAGCATGCTTGTTTATGCCGGTTATGGTTCCTTAGAATTTAGAAAAATTGTATCTAGGAATTTTTTATGTAACCATGGGAGCAGTTTATTAACACTGTAATTTTCCCATGGATTTTAATTTTTGTCTATTAGAATTTTTATGGTTAGAATTTTTGTACACCGGAAACGGTTTAGGAAATTTTATGTAATTATTCTTGGAGGAGATTGAAGATTGAAGACCGTAATTTATTTTTTCCCAAAAGTTAAAGTTGATTTAAAGATTGAAATTTTGATTGTGTGGAAAATTTCAATTTAATTGGGATTCAAATTAATTTTTGGAGATCCTAATAGGTAAATTAGAATATGGCATGAAAATCGAGACACGACCCCTCAGGATAGACCGACGGGCCTTGGTGGGGCTGCAGCCCCTGCCCTCGGGCAGGATGGGGCTGCGGCAGCCCCTGTACAGGCCAACACCACCCACGGCCGCAGGCTTGGCCTGCAGCCGAGGGTGGCCGTGGCCTGCCCAAGGCTGGCCGCAGCCTGGGCGTGCAGCCTCAAGCTGCAGGCACTGCTTGCAGCTTGCCGGCTACTGCGCCCAGCCTGGCACTGCAGGCTTGGCCTGCAGCCCGGCAGGGTTGCACATAGTGGCGGCCGTGGTCTGCCAGCCCCTCCGGGGTTGGTGGCTGCCCACGGCGGCTGCCGCCTTCGGGGGCGGCAGTGCGATGGTCTAAAATTTGAAAAATTTTGATTTTTAAATTTGAGATTTAATTTTAAATCATGTTTAAAAATATGTAATTGAAAATTTGAAACTTTGAAATTACATATTATTACACATGATGTTTAAAATTGTTTAAAATTTGAATTGGAAATTTAAATTTAAAATTCGAATTTAGAATTTGAATTTCAGATTTAAATTTTTGGAGTTTTAAATTTTAAATGATACTTGGGATGAGAAATAAATGGAGAGGCTACATAAAGATGGATACAAGAAGACGGAACGAAATTCAAGACCCAAAGAATCCTTTGGATGGAATTTTATAATCTTTATTTTCTTTGTTCTAGGATGGAACCATGGCTTGGTTATTCTGTCAATTATTTTTTCTGTGATATGTTATGGATATATAAATATGTATTGATGGACGTTTTGTATGCATATTTGATAACATGTCATATAGGATAGGTGAGTGCCGCTCATACTATATTGATCATACATAATTTGTCAAAACTTACATGTTTTTCAAAATATTGAGTGGGAGAGGGTTTCAAACAAAACCCACGGCCTCCATTGTTGATTCATATGTGAAAGCATGGTAACGCCTCGCGTCAGTTCTGCCCTGACCACACCCCTCGGTAGGTGTTTACCGCCGCCGGTATACTAGATTGGATCTCCTATGTGGAAAACGTGTTCGGGTGCGATCCTATTCATGACCACCCCTCGGTGGCTTGGTAGGACGTGGATCGGGCCACGTAAACAATGGTTATACACTCAAGACTTGTTTAGTTATTAACCTTCCCTAGAAGCTCTGTTAACTAAACGGGTAGCCAAATAAGCGGTTATTAATATATGTCTTAACCTTGGAGGATTTAAGGCAACATATATTAATTGGACGGGGTCCATGTTCCGGCTATTTGTTCTCATGACCACCCCTCGGTGGCTTGGGGTAATAGGTGCTGAGAATTACCGTTGCAATGCTACATGTTTTTCAAGTTTCATGTAGGAACATACTTGCATGTTTTATTTGCTAAAATTATCTGTATATTTGCTTGGGCTTTGTAATGATGTCTAGTATAATTTTATTTCAGTTCAAAATGTCACCGACACCCCTCATTTCAATACTTACTGAGAATAAACTGAATGGCGACAATTATAAGGATTGGAAAAGGAATCTGTTAATAGTTCTCAGCTGCGAGAGACACAAGTTCGTACTGGACGAACCGTGCCCACCAGGGCCAAAACCTGACACACCGATTGAGGAGGTCCCCGTTGCCTATACTCGTTGGAGAGAATCCAATGATATAGCTCAATGCTACATACTTGCTAGCATGACGAGTGCTTTACAAAAGCAGCATCAGACTTATCAAATTGCTGGGGAGATCATGGAAAATCTGGAGGACATGTTCGGAGGCCAAGAAAAATTAGCTCGATAGTCCACTATCACCAGTATTATGAACTCTAAGCAGAAGGCGGGTACTCCGGTGAAGGACCATATGATCACTCTAATGGATTCTTCACTGAGGCTGCCGAAAACGGTGCTGAGTTGGACTACAATACCCAGATCGAAATGGTGTTCAAAACTCTGTCTAAAGATTTTGTGGGGTTTAAGGCCGCATACAATCTGGCGACAAGGGAGTTAGGATTAACCGAGCTCATGAAGCAACTGCAAGCTTATGAGCGGATGATCAGGGATGGGGATGCTGTCCAACCCAAAGGTGAGGCCAATTTGGCGGAATCTTCCAAACCCTCACAGAAGAGGAAGAGGCCAAATCAGAAGCAAGCGGCTTCCAATTCTTCTAATCCTCCTGTCTCGGATGGGAAGAAGAAGAAGAAGAACAAGAAGCCCAGGGACCCTAAAAAGTCCAAGTGCTTCCGTTGTGGGAAGGTAGGTCATTTCAAGAAGGCTTGCCGGGAAATCCTAGCCGCCAAGGGCAAGGAAGATAAGGAACTTCTTTACTTAGAAGCGTGTTTGGTGGAAGAATCAAAAGACACTTGGGTCATTGATTCGAGCACCATTAATCATGTTTGTGTTTCTATGTAGGGGTTCGTGGAAACGAGAAGTCTACATGATAGGAACCTCTCGTTGTGAACTGGGGACGACAACTTGGTGGTGGCTGAGGCAGTGGGAGATGTTTACCTTTATTTTGATCAATTTAGGTTTATTTTATTAAAAGACTGTTTTTATGTTCCTAATTTTAGGAGGAACCTTATATCAGTAGCTTGTTTAATAAAGGATTCTTATTCAGTTTCTTTTAGTAAAAGAGTTGATATTCGTAGAAATAAGTCTTTTATCTGTTCTGGATGGATGGATGGAAACCTATATTTGATCAAACCAAAGATGTACTCACTGCTTGACACTGAATTAACTGATAACTCTAAAAGGTTGAAAGTTTCTCACTCTAACAAGGCGTATCTTTGGCATTTAAGACTTGGTCATATTAATCAGGATAGGATTCAAAGATTGGTGAAAGACGGTCCTCTGGAATCTCTGGAGGAGGTACGACTTCCCCAATGTGAGTCTTGTCTAGAGGGTAAAATGACTAAGAGGTCTTTTGGAGCTAAGGGTACAAGGGCTCAGGAGCTCTTAGAAATTGTACACACTGACGTATATGGCCCCATGAACGTCACAGCACGAGGAGGGTTCGAGTATTATGTCTCTTTTATAGATGATTACTCGAGGTATGGATATGTGTATCTGATGCACCGCAAGAGTGAAACTTTTGACAAGTTCAAGGAGTATCGTGCGGAAGTGGAAAAGCAATTGGATAAATCCATAAAGACACTTCGATCTGATCGAGGTGGTGAATACCTCTCCGACGAATTTCTAGGACATCTTGTAGAGAACGGGATATTATCCCAATTGACTGCACCTGGTACTCCACAACAGAATGGTGTAGCCGAAAGGAGAAACAAGACCTTATTGGATATGGTACGGTCTATGATGAGTTACTCAACGCTGCCATTATCATTTTGGGGATATGCTTTACAAACGACGTGCTATGTTCTGAACCAAGTTCTGAGCAAATCAATTCCCAGAACTCCGTATGAATTGTGGCGTGGCAGGAAGCCTTCCCTTGGACATATGAGAATATGGGGCTGCCAAACACATGTACTGGATGGGGATGCGAAGAAGTTGGAACTAAGATCAGAATTGTGTATGTTTGTAGGGTATCCAAAAGGAACTAAAGGAGGTCTGTTCTATAACCCGAAGGAACAAAAAGTCATTGTCTCAACTCATGCGACATTCTTGGAGGAAAGTCACATGAATGACTTTAAGACTTGAAGCAAAGTGGTGCTAGAGGAGTTATCGGGTGAAAGAACTGCTCCACAGATTTCGGTCTTGGACGCAAGTCTGAGTTCCAGTGAAAGACCTGCAGACGATCAACAATTTAGGGTGCCTCGTCGTAGTGGGAGGGTTTCTAAGAAACCTAATTTCTTCATGTATGATGCTGAGGTATACCAGATCGAGGCTCACGAGCATGAGGAAGATCCGGTCACATATGATGAAGCTCTAAATGATGTTGATTCTAAATCTTGGAAACAGGCTATGAACAATGAGATGGATTCTATGAAATCCAACTCTGTTTGAGAACTTGTAGACTTGCCGGATGGGATAAAACCCATTGGATGCAAATGGGTCTACAAAAGAAAGAAGGATGTGGAAGGGAGAGTGGAAACTTTCAAAGCTAGACTGGTTGCAAAGGGATACACGCAAAAGGCTGGAATCGATTACGATGAAACCTTTTCGCCTATTGCTATGCTGAAGTCTATCCGTATTCTTCTGTCCATTGCTGCGGCTCTCGATTACGAGATCTGGCAAATGGATGTCAAGACGGCATTCTTGAATGGTCATCTTGAAGAATGTATCTATATGATACAGCCCGAAGGGTTCGTAGCAAAAGCCCAAGAAAGGAAAGTCTGCAAGTTACTTAGATCCATTTATGGATTAAAGCAAGCATCCCGCTCATGGAACCAGAGGTTTGATCAAGCGATTAAGACATTTGGTTTTGAGCAGAACGTTGATGAACCTTGTGTTTATAAACGTATTAAGGATGGAAAAGTGGTTTTTCTGATACTCTATGTTGATGATATACTACTCATTGGGAATGATGTAGGGAACTTATCATCGGTCAAGCTTTGGTTACACCAGCAGTTTCACATGAAGGACTTAGGAGAAGCTAATTATGTTCTAGGCATTCGTCTCTTCAGAGATCGAAAGAACAAAATGATAGCGTTATCCCAAGCTTCATACATAGATAAAATAATGGACAAATATGCAATGCAAGAGGCAAAGAAAGATTCGCAACCTTTTATTGCCGGACTAACTCTTTCATTGGATGACTGTCCCAAGACATTGGAAGAAAGAGAGCGTATGAGTAAGGTCCCTTATGCATCCGCTGTGGGTAGTCTTATGTACGCTATGCTTTGCACTCGCCCGGACATATGTTTTGCAGTAGGTATGGTGAGTCGATATCAAGCGAATCCTGGAACCAAGCACTGGTAAGCAGTAAAACATATACTCAAGTGTCTTAAGAGAACGAGAGATTATATGCTGGTGTATTCTGGAGGGGACCTAACACCCGTAGGACACACGAACTCAGACTTCCAGACTTGTAAGGATTCGAGGAAATCGACATTTGGATCAGTGTTTTTACTCGGAGGAGGCGCCATTGTGTGGAGGAGCGTGAAGCAGGGCAACACAGCTGACTCTACTATGGAGGCTGAGTATGTGGCTGCGGCTGAGGCATCTAAAGAAACGGTTTGGCTCCGCAAGTTCTTTAGAGACCTTGAGGTCATTCCGGGTGTTGACAAGCTTATCACACTTCACTGTGATAATATAGGGGCTATTGCCAACACAAGGGAATCTCGGCACCACAAGAGGACCAAGCACATTGATCGGAGATATCATATTATTAGAGGGCATGTGGAGACAGGGCAAGTGGATGTATGTAAGATCGCGTCCGAGGACAACATCGCCGATCCCTTTACTAAGACTTTGGTGGCTAGAAGCTTTGAGAGGCACGTAGAGGCGATGGGGATGCGTACCATGGCACATCTGCTGGCTTAGGGCAAGTGGGAGATTGTTAGGAAATACCCTAAGCATTAGAGACATTTTTGATGTATTTATTTTGAACTGGATAATAAGATTATATATAGAGGTTATTCATTACATTGCTATCTGTCCTCGTCTTATTTACATGTTAAAGTAAATGTAAGCAAATATGGCTCCATAACTGCTTGTGTTAAACTGTTAGAACGTTGCATGCAGCGGATTTTTGTATGCGAGAAGACAATGTTCTAAAGTTAGCAGTCTAAATTATGGTCTGTAGTCTATGGGGTTAGACTGAGCATCTAACTCATGTTAAGACTATTATGTTGTCTAAAGCCTTGGAGGGGACGGTTTGTCTTGACTCTCGAGAGCTGGACTCTCAAGTAGAGACATAGATATGCTGCTTGGTGGTGACATATTAGACCGGGGCTAAAGCGTGATTGATCTATGAAGTCCGCTTTGAGTGGATCGATCTGCTTTTGACGTTCATTATGCAGTAACCTTAATCCTGAGTAAAAGGACAGCTTTATGTATATGACTTGTGTACTTTGATGTTCCAATAGCTAAAGCATCTCAGAGGTAGTAAGCTTATAGACCGGTTCGTTGGGTGCATGACTTGTATACGATGAAGGGTTCGTTTACAGATATTGGAATCATAGCTCTAATGAGGAGTTAAGGGTATCCTCTTAAAGGCATTATACTGAATGTGAAAATGGACAAGGCCTTGGGTCGTCTGCTGGGCGGATGACTTCTTATTCACATATGGTGAATAATTATTTTCTTTATTCGGTAGTATAATGAAACTTTAAGATAGCCTGATCAGTAGGATTAAACGGACTTTGGCCTAAAGCTGATCATGGATATCATATGAGGGTTCTACATATATGACAAGGTCATTGGACGATAGCTTGTCACAGGCTTACGTAATACGGTATATAATTGGGAGTTCAGTTTCAGGTTTATAGTGGTGTGACTCTGAAACTAGTGATCATATGATTGAGTTGTTCGGTAAAAGAATGATGATCATATGGATTTACGGGAGCCCGATTATATATGTCCAATCAGTCCCTCTACTAGCTCCACATAATTCCTTAACGTTTGGCAAATTGATTTGTGTATGCTATTGGCAGGTTTATTATGCATGGATGGTGATGACACAGGATTAGGATGGTAGACAAGATTCTCTCCGGTTGGATTCAGATTTTGTTTTGGATAATAGAGTACACAATTATTCGAACTCCAAATAAAGTTGCCATGATTTTATTTGAGATTGGATTGGAGTTGTAAAAAATTGTCCATGAAAAGAAAAATATGAAACACAACCGTTTTGTGGAATTTGAAATTTGAAATTTGAATTTTGAATTTGAAATTTGAATTTGAAATTTGAATTTGAAATTCGAATTTGAAATTTGAATTTGAAATTTAAATTGAAATTTGAAATTTGAAATTTGAAATTTGAATTTGAAATTTGAATTTGAAATTTGAAATTCAAATTTTGAATCACAGTCCAAGTAGGATTTGAATTTGTTGTGGAAAATCCACAAGGTTTGAAATTCGAATTTGAGTTGGATTTGGAGAGGATAATCTTGTTAGAATCCTACTTGAATTTTGAATCCAAATCCTAACAAATGTTGCACGAAATTTTGAGGATAATCCTCAAGGAAATTTCGGTTTTTTGTGGATAAGATTCAAGGGAAAATTCAAGTTTCAATCCTAGTTGAATTTGGATTCTCTCCTTCCCTGAAAAGTGGCCGAAATTATGGAGGATCTCTCCTAGGAAAATTCGGTTATTTTGGATAAGGTTGAGATAAGATTCAAGCTTGAAAATCCTAGTGGAATTTTGATTCTTCCTTATCCTAAAAGTGGCCGAATATTTGGAGAAGATTTTCTCCTAGGAATTTTGGATTTTTTGGTTGAAAAAGGGAGATAAAATTCTAGTTAAAACCTTGTTTAGATTTGGATTGGATTTATCCGAAGAAAACCGAATTTTGTTGTTGAGATTCTCCCTTGGAAAATTCAGACTTTTTGGTTATGGATAAGGGAAAATATCTTTTCCTAATCCAATTCAAATTCAGAGAATCACCTCATGCAGGCCTATAAATAGAGGTCCTGCCACTCCAGTTCTCTCAGACCACAGACTCTCAGGTAAACAGGCTTATTGTTGCACAGCTCATCGTGACAATAAAGTTCTTTAGAGATCTGGGTGGTCGGAAGAAGACTAGCAGTGTTAGCATACCGATCGAGGTTCAGAGTGCCCACACACTCAGCCATTCAGGAATTGGAGAATAGTAGAGAAAGCTAGTTGGTTAAAGCCTCCGGTCATTCTCCTCCTGCAAGATTGGCGTCCTTGAGGTATGAGTTTTAATTGTTGTTGGTTTATTGTATATGGCATCATGAGATATTTAACGATCTAAAATTTTTATTATTCCGCTGCGCCACTCTGATACGTTTTTATCAATTTATTTTCCTTCACAGTCTAGGTCTAGACATAATCATCCAATCATTTTAGTGTGCCACAAAAGATTTTAAAACGTTTAATAAACATTTGGGATTTAAAATTTGTGAAAAACTCTAAGTTAGGATATTACTGGACATGGACAAACTGACCTAGGCTGATTGTAAAATCAATATTAATTCATTTTTAATCCCAAAAATTCTAAATTTTTAATATGTTAAACTGGACATCCGTAGCTTTAATTCCATATAATTTTTATAATTTTTGGACATCGTTTGTTTATTCAATTAGGCCAAAAACCGAGGGGTTGTTTTCAGGCATAAAATCTGGGTTTCAGTTTCAGTTCAAAAACTGGCAGTTCTATCCGCCTATCTTAGAAAAATATTTTGACTAGGCAAACGGATGAGTTTGGTTCTGAAATTTTGCAGACATTTAGGGGACATCTCTAATTTAATTTTAGGCTCAAGAATCACTCGAAAATCATTTTTAAACTCAAGTTATGGCTGACACAAATTTACTGTTCATATGGTAATTTTTCAGATTTCCGTTTTTCTGTGTCCGAATTTCAATTAGCCTCAAATCGACTCAATTTTCATCCAATGATCACGAAATTTTGTGGAGGACCTTATTTATATGTGGTTAACACAACCCAAGAATCAAATTGACAAAAACATAAAATTTTACATATGTGATAATAGGGTTTTTGAAAGGGAAACAAAGAGGCAAAATTTTTAGGGTTTGAGAGAAAGATTCACACCTTGTTTGTACTGCACTATTTTTGATGCTTGGTCTCCTTTTTGGCTGAATTTGTGTGAGTGTTGGAGTCTTCAAAACAGTAGGGAAAACAGTGGAGAAAACCATATAAATTTCAGATTTAAAGTCAAAAGGAGAAGGAAGGAAAAATTTGATTTCTCACCTTGTTTTTGTCTCAAAATTTGTTAAATCCTTGAGCTGCCTTTAGGTAGGTTTTTGTTTGTTGTTTTGGGGTTGTTTTGGGAGAGAAAATTCAGAGAGGAAACAAGGGGAGGCTGGCCAAATTTTTGAGAGTGAAAGGAAGGGTGAATGAGAGTAAAAAGAGGGTTTTTATACTAGGTTTTTCTTTCCCTTTCTCTTCCTTGTTTGGCCGAAAATTTTAGGGGCAAAAGGGAAAGTTTTTGTGCTGTTTTGAGGCTAGGGTTTTCTCTCTTATTTCCCTTTAAGTGGTCGAAAATTATCCATTAGTTTTTTAGGAAAAAAAATAATTTGAATTTTGATTGAGTTTTGACCTAGCTTTTAATTCAAATAAAATCTCCTTTATTTCCTATACTTTATGGCCGAAATTCTTCTTTATATTTAAGGGATGAAATTTAAATTTGAATCCTCCTTGAATTTCTGGGATTTAAATTTTAATTAAAAATCCCAAGTGATGGCCGAATATTTTAGGGTTTTTAAAGTTAAAATTATTGACTTTTTGAGCGGAATTTGACTAGGAAACCAACCTAGGGTTTCCAAAAGATTTTTAATTACTTTTTGGCACACTAATTTTATTTAAATTATATATTGACCCTTAAATAAAATTTAAGGCGTCACAGCTTGCTGACTATTAATATATCAGTTTTATGCCAGATTAAGGCCGTCTTGGCCATTAGCCTGACACTACGTATCTGCTTTTCACTATTCACTATTTACTATTTATTATTCGCTGTTTTCTATCTGACTGATTAGTCTGAGTATTCTGACTTAGCTTTTGTCAGTCTCTGGGCGAGAAGAGGGCATCTAGACCACTTTTCTCGATACTGTACATCTATGAGGGCAATTATCGCTGCTGCGCTCAGATGACTAGTCTGAGCATACTAATGACTAGCTCATCAGTTCTGTATCATGAAATGGTCGTCTAGACTAGTTTCTTGATATTGCGTGTCTCAACGCATACTCACATAATAGGGTGGACAATTTCACTGTCGGTTGCCCCTTTCACTGCATGAATAGTAATTAAACGTTACTATTCCCATTTAATTCATTCAACTGAAAAGCATACTGTGTTTATTAACTTAATTACATCATTACATAGTAATTAAGTTTCATAATTCATGAGAGTCATTACAGTGGCTCTCGACTCGTTACACAGCCTTCTACATGGACTCTTACATGGGCATGTGCAACGCAACACAGGCATGTATATTTCAGACACGGGCGTATACTAGTTGAGACTACTCAACACAGCCATGTCTTTGAAATACATTCATCTATCTGAGCGGTACACGGCCGTGTACTTGACCGTGTTACACTACACGGCCATGTACACTCACACAGCTACTAATAGATACACAGTCCGAATGGCACATGGTCACTCACACGACCGTGTACCTGACTGTGTTACGTAAATTTGCACTAAAAGGCATTAAATTATGTCCATTTGATTCCTTAATGTCTTATTACATGATAAGTAGGTGCCATGAAAATGACGGTCATTACATAGGACTCACCGAGCTCATGAAGCAACTCCAAGCTTATGAGCAGATGATCAGGGAGGGGGATGTGGTCCAACCCAAAGAGAAGCCAATTTGGTAGAATCTTCCAAACCCTCACAAAAGTGGAAGAGGCCAAATAAGAAGCAAGTAGCTTCCAGTTCTTCTAGAACAAGAACAAGAAGCCTAGGGACCCTAAAAAGTCCAAGTGCTTCCACTGTGGGAAGGTAGGTCATTTCAAGAAGGCTTGCCGGGAATTCCTAACCGCCAAGGGCAAGGAAGGTAAGGAACTTCACTATTTAGAAGCGTGTTTGGTGGAAGAATCGAAAGACACTTAAGTCATTGATTCGGGCGCCACTAATCATGTTTGTATTTCTATGCGGGGGTTCGTGGAAACGAGAAGTCTACATGATAGGAGCCTCTCGTTGCGGACCGGAGACGATAGCTTGGTGGTGGCTGAGGCAGTGGGAGACGTTTATCTTTACTTTGATGAATTTAGGTTTATATTATTGGAAGACTATTTTTATGTTCCTAATTTTAGGAGGAACCTTACATCGGTAGCTTGTTTAATAAAGGATTCTTATTCAGTTTCTTTTAGTAAAAGAGTTGATATTTGTAAAAATAAGTCTTTTATCTGTTCTGGTTGGATAGATGGAAACCTATATTTAATCAAACCAAAGATGCACTCACTGCTTGACACCGAATTAATAAATAATTCTAAAAGGTTGAAAGTTTCTAACTCTACCAAGGCGTATCTTTGGCATTTAATACTTGGTCATATTAATCAAGATAGGATTCAAAAGTTGGTGAAAGACGGTCCTCTAGAATCTCTAGAGGAGGTACGTCTTCCTTAGTGTGAGTCTTGTCTTGAGGGTAAGACGACTAAGAGGTCTTTTGGAGCTAAGGGTACTAGGGCTCAGGAACTCTTAGAAATTATGCACATTGACGTATGTGGCCCCATAAACATCACAGTGCGAGGAGGGTTTGAGTATTATGTCTCCTTTGTAGACGATTACTTGAGGTATGAATATGTGTCCCTGATGCACCGCAAGAGCGAAACCTTTGATAAGTTCAAAGAGTATCATGCGAAAGTGGAAAAGCAATTGGGTAAATCCATAAAGACACTTCGATTTGATCGAGGTGGCGAATACCTGTCCGATGAATTTCTAGGACATCTTGTGAAGAATGGGATATTATCCCAATTGACTGCACCTGGTACTCCATAACAGAATGGTGTAGCTGAAAGGAGAAACAGAACCTTATTAGATATGGTACGGTTCATGATGAGTTATTCAACGCTACCGTTATCATTTTGTGGATATGCATTACAAATGGCATGCTATATTCTGAACCAGATTCGAAGTAAATCAATTCCTAGGACTCCGTATGAATTATGGCGTGACAGGAAGCCCTCCCTTGGACATATGAGAATATGGGGCTGCTCGGCACATGTACTAGATGGGGATGCGAAGAAGTTGGAACCAAGATCAGAATTATGTATGTTTGTAGGGTATCCAAAGGGAACTAAGGGAGGTCTGTTCTATAACCCGAAGGAACAAAAAGTCATTGTTTCAACCCATGCCACATTCTTGGAGGAAATTCACATGAATGACTTTAAGCTTCGAAGCAAAATGGTGCTAGAAGAGTTATCGGGTGAAAGAACTGCTCCACAGGTTTCGATCTTGGACGCAAGTCTGAGTTCCAGTGAAAGACCTACAGACGATCAACAATTTAGGATGCCTCTTCATAGTGGGAGGGTTTCGAAGAAGCCTAATTTCTTCATATATGATGCTGAGGTATACCAGGCTGAAGCTCATAAGCATGAGGATAATCCGATCACTTATGATGAAGTTATAAATGATGTTGATTCTAAATCTTGGAAACAGGCCGTGAACAATGAGATGGATTCTATTAAATCTAACTCTGTTTGGGAACTTGTAGATCTATTGGATGGGATAAAACTCATTGGATGCAAGTAGGTCTACAAAAGAAAGAAGTATGTGGAAGGGAGAGTAGAAACTTTCAAAGCTAGACTGGTTGCAAAGGGGTACACGCAAAAGGCTGGAATCGATTATGATGAAACCTTTTCGCCTGTTGCTATACTGAAGTCTATCCGTATTCTTCTGTCTGTTGCTGCAGCTCTCGATTACAAGATCTAGCAAATGGATGTCAATACGGCATTATTGAATGGCCATCTTAAGGAATGTATCTACATGATACAGCCCGAAGTGTTTATGATAAAAGGCCAAGACAGAAAAGTCTGCAAGTTGCTTAGATCTATTTATGGATTAAAGCAAGCATCCCGCTCGTGGAACCAGAGATTTGATCAAGCGATCAAGACATTCGGTTTTGAGTAGAACATTGATGAACCCTGTGTTTATAAACGTATAAAGGATGGTAAAGTGGTCTTTCTAGTACTCTAAGTCGATGATATACTGCTCATTGGGAATGATGTAGGAAACTTATCATCGGTCAAGCTTTGGCTACACCAATAGTTTGACATGAAGGACTTGGGTGAAGCTAATTATGTTCTAGGCATTTGTCTCTTTTGAGATCGAAAGAACAAAATGATAGCATTATCCCAGGCTTCATACATAGATAAAATAAATGACAAATATGCAATGTAAGAGGCAAAAAAAGGTTCACAACCTTCCATTGCTGGTCTAACTCTTTCATTGGATGATTGTCCCAAGACATCGGAAGAAAGAGAGCGTATGAGTAAGGTCCCTTATGCATCCGCTGTGGGTAGCCTTATGTATGCTATGCTTTGCACTCTCTCAGACATATGTTTTACAGTAGGTATGGTGAGTCGATATCAAGTGAATCCTGGAACCAAGCACTGGCAAGCAATGAAGCATATACTCAAGTATCTTAAGAGAATGAGGGATTATATGCTAGTGTATTCTAGAGGGGATCTAACACCCGTAGGATACACAAACTGAGTCTTCCAGACTTGCAAGCATTCGAGGAAGTCGGCATCAGGATTAGTGTTCTTGATCGGAGGTATCACATTATTAGAGGGAACGTGGAGATAGGACAAGTGGATGTATGTAAGATCGCATCTGAAGACAACATTGCCGATCCCTTTACTAAAACTTTAGTAGCTAGAAGCTTTGAGAGGCACATGGAGGTGATGGGGATACATAACATGGCACATCTACTGGCTTAGGGTAAGTGGGAGATTGTTAGGAAATGCCCTAAGCATGAGAAACATATTGATGTATTTATTTTAAACTAGATAATAAAATTATATACAGAGGTTATACATTGCATTGCTGTTTGTCCTTATTCTATTTACATGTTGAAGTAAATATAAGCAAATATGACCCATTGACTTCTTATGTTAAAACTGTTAGAACGTTGCATGTAATGTACTTTTGTATGCAATAAGACAATGTTCTAAAATAAGAGGTCTAAACTAAGGTCTGTAATCTCTGGGGTTAGACTGAGCTTCTAACTCATGTTAAGACTATTATGTTGTCTAAAGCCATGGTGGGGATGGTTTGTCTTGACTATCCGGAGCATAGACTCCCAAGTAGAGATATAGATATGTTGCTTGGTGGTGACATATTAGACTGGAACTAAAGCGTGATTAATCTACGTAGTCCAGTATGAGTGGATCAATCTGCTTTTGACGTTCATTATGCAATAACCTTAATCCTGAGTAAATGAATTACTTCATGTACATGACTTGTGTACTTTGATGTTCCAATGGCTAAAGCGTCTCAGAGGTAGTAAGCTTATAGACCGGTTCATTGGGTGCATGACTTGTATACAATGAAGGGTTTGTTAACAGATATCGGAATCATAGCTCCAAGGAGTTAAAGGTATCCTCTTAAAGGCATTATACTGGATGTGAAAATGGACAAGGCCTTGGGTCGTCTACTGGGCATATGACTTTTTATTCACATATGGTGAATAATCATTTTCTTATTCGGTAGTATAATGGAACTTTAAGATAGCCTAATCAGTTGGAGTAAATAGACTTTGACCTAAGGCTGATCATGGATATCATATGAGGGTTTTGCATATATGACATGGTTATTGGATAGTAGCTCATCACAGGCTTACGTAATACGGTATATAATTGAGAGTTCAGTTTCCGGTTTATAGTGGTGTGACTCTGAAATTAGTGATCATATGATTGAGTTGTTCAGTACAGAATGATGATCATATGGATTCACGGGAGCCCGATTATATATATCCAATTGGTCTCTCTACTAGCTCCACATAATTCCTTAACAGTTGGCAAATTGATTAGTGTATGCTTATTGGCTAGTTTATTATGCATGGATGGTGTTGACATAGGATTAGGATGGTGGACAAGATTCTCTCAGGGTGAATTCATATTTTGTTTTGGATAATAGAGTACACAATTATTCGAACTCCAAATAAAGTTGCCATGATTTTATTTGAGATTGGATTGGAGTTGTAGAAAATTTTCCATGAGAACAAAAATTTGAAATACAACTTTTTGTGGATTTTGAAATTTAAATTTAATGTTTGAATTTTGAGATTTGAACTTTGAAATTTGAAATTCAAATTTTGAATCACAATCCATTTAGGATTCGAATTTTTTATGGATTATCCACCAAAGAAAATTCGGTTTTGATTTGGATAAAGGAAAGGAAAATCTTGTTTGAATCCTACTTGAATTTTGAATCCTAATTCTAACAAAAGTGCCTGAAAATTAGTTGAGGAAAATCCTCCTAGATATTTTCTGTTTTTATGGATAAGGATGCAGGAAAAAATTCAAGTTTCAATCCCAGTTGAATTTGGATTCTCTCCTCCCTAGATTGGCCGAAATTTTGAGGAAAATCTCAAAGGGATTTTTGGTTTTTTAGTTGGATAAAGATGAGATAAAATTCAAACTAGAAAATCCTGTTTGGATTTTGATTCTCCTCACACTTTAATGGATGAATCTGGACAGGTTTATGGCCTTAGGAAATTCAGTTTTTGTTAATGAGTGAGGAGATAAAATTCAAGTAAAAATCCTGTTTGAATTTGGAAAGCAAACATCCCAATAATGGTCGAAATCTTTTGTTGGTTATTGGCCCTGGAAAATTTGGATTTTTTGGTTATAGATAAGGGAGAAAATCTTCTCCTAATCTAATTTGAATTCAGAGAATCACCTCATGCAAGTCTATAAATAGAGGTCCTGCCACTCCAGTTCTCTCAAACCACAGACTCTCAGGTGAGCAGGCTTATTGTTGCACAACTCACCGTGACAATAAGTTCTTTAGAGATTTGGGTGGTCCAAAAAAGACTAGCGATGCTAGCATATCGGTCGAGGAACCAAGTGCCCACACACTTTGCCATCCTAGAATTGTAGAATAGTAGAGAAGGTTAGTTGGTTGAAGCCCTCCAGTCATTCTCCTCCTACAGTTGGCGTCCTCTTGAGGTATGAGTTTTATTGTTGATAATTTATTGTATATTGCATCATGAGATATTTAATGATTTTGAAAAATTTTTGTTGTTCCGCTGTGCTCTGATGCATTTTTATCGATTTTATTCCTACGTGTAGCAAACAAAAGAAGAAGAAGAAAGGGTGCTTTGGGTACAAAAGAAAGAAAGTGGCACCTTTAGGACAAGCATACCTTTTTTAGGCAAAACTAACCCGTCTTACTTAAACTTAAGCTCACTTAATTAAGCCATAAATTTGCCTATTTAGGGAACAAAAACCTACCTATTTCAGCCTTCCAAAGGCCTAGGGCTGCACGTGGAGAAAGGGGCCATTTAAAATAATTTTTTGTTGGCCATGTGATGGAAAGCTTGAATTGTTTAATCAAAAGGTGGCCAACACATCCTTAACTTTAGGGAAAACTTTTCCCACTTTTTAGGGCTGTGTTTAGGGCTATCTTAGCTACTTGCACATGATTTTTTAGGGGAAAATTTCATCTACAAAGTCTTTTCTTCGCAGTCTAATTTTTGTCATTCGGTATCTAACCCTTTTTCGGCAGTGTTTTAGTTTTTTATTGTTAATTCTTGGTCAGTTTGCACTGTCTAAGAGCCCATTCTGAGTCTATTTTACTATTTATTTTCTATACTGTGGTTGTGTCTCCACTATGTTGTCCTTGCACATGCATAACAAGGCGTTTTCGTGTGAAATTTCAAACACAGTCTCTCTTGACTAATTTGGATGTGTTGATTTCAAATTTATCAGTTTTACGTTCGTCTGGACCAGTTTTCAGGATCTATGTGACCCCACCTCGAAAAACGTGTCAGGTGCCCGATTGACTAATTTGGGCATTCTGAGTCTAAATATATCAGTTTCAAGGGGTGAAAAGGTCGTCTTGACCCTCTTCTCAATATGGCATATCTCTCGAATAAAAATTCTTGGTTTATGCTTAATTGACTAAATTAAGCCTACTGACTGGCAATACATCAGTTTTAAGTCAAATTAAGTTCGTCTTGGCCATTAACCTGACACTAAGTTATCTACTATTCACTGTTTTCTATTTAACTCACTAGTTTGAGTGTTCTAACTCTGATTTTGTCAGTTTCTGGGTGAGAAGAGGTCATTTGGACCATTTTCTTAGTACTGTACCCCTACTTAGGTTACTATCGCTGCTACACTCAAATAACCAGTGTGAGAATATTGATGACTTGCTTACCAGTCCTGTGTCAAAAAGTGGTCGTCTGGACCAGTCTCCTGACACTACGCATCTTATACACTCTCACGCATAATAAGGTGGACCGATTTCATTGTCGGCTGCCCCTTTCACTGTATAAATAGTAATTAAACGTTACTGTATCAGTTTAATCTATTTAACTGGAAAATATACTGTATTGTTCAACTTAATTACTCATTCTGACTCTGATTTTGTCAGTTTCTGGGTAGGAAGAGGTTATCTGGACCATTTTCTTGGTACTGTACCCCTGCTTAGGTTACTATTGCTGCTATGCTCAAATAACCAGTGTGAGCGTTCTGATGACTTGCTTACCAGTCCTGTGTTAAGAAGTGGTCGTTTGGACCAGTTTCCTGACACTACGCATCTTATACACTCTCACACATAATAAGGTGGACCGATTTCATTGTCCGTTACCCCTTTCTCTGCATGAATAGTAATTAAACGTTACTATATCTATTTAATCTATTTAACTGGAAAATATACTCTATTGTTCAACATAATTACTCATTATATAGTAATTAAGTTTCATGAATTGTAAGAGTCATTATAGCGGCTCTCAGCTCAATACACGGCTTTCTACACGGGCTCTTACACGGGCGTGTACTACTTGAGATTTCTCAACACGGCCATGTCTTAGAAACACATTCATTTACCCGAGCGATACACGGTCGTGTACCTGATCGTATCACACTACATGGCCATATACACTTACACGGCTTCTCACACTTCAACAGTCTGAACTGTACACAACTACTTACACGACCATGTACTGACCGTGTTCTTCAAATTTGCATTAAAAGGCATCAAATTATTCCTCAATTTCTCCTTATATGGAAATTAGGTTACGTGAATGGGGTGGTCCTTACAACCTACCCCCCTTACAAAATTTTCGTCCTTGAAAATTAGAATAAATCCAGGAAGTCTCTTCTCATATCTTCTTCCCATTCCCACATGGCTTCCTTTACATTACAGTTTGGCCACAATACCTTTACAAGCAGTATAGCCTTATTCCTAAGTACTTTATCTTCTTTGGCTAAAATCTACATGGGTTTCTCCTCATATGTCAGATCGGCGTGGATTCAACCGGCTTTTAGCTCAAAATGTGGGAGCTGTCTGACATATACTTCTTCAGCATTGAGACATGGAAAACATTATACACTGAAGCTAATTTGAGAGGGAGCGTTAATCTATAGGCTACCTTCCTGACTCTCTCGATAATCTCGAAGGGTCTTATATATCGAGGACTGAGCTTTTCTTTCTTCCCAAAGTGCATCACCCCTTTCATGGGTGCCACCTTGAGAAAAACTTAGTCTCCTTCTCAAAACTCGAGGGGTCTACGGTGTTTGTATGCATAGCTCTTCTGGTGACTGTGTGCTGTCTCCAGCTTCTCTCGTATAAGCTTCATATCTATTGTTGTGTTCTTAATGAAGTCTGTACTGGTAAGCTGTTTCTCTCCAGTCTCGTGCCAATGCACAGAAGATCTGCATATTCTTCCATAGAGTGCCTTATATGATGCCATCCCAATCTAGGAATGGTAGCTATGATTGTATGAGAACTCAATCAAAGGTAGCTTCTGGTCCCAGTTTCCCTTGAAGTCTAGGACACACGCTCTCAACATATCCTCCAATGTCTAAATGGTCCTTTCAGATTGACCATCAGTCTGTGGATGAAAAGCTATGCTAAACTTCAATTTGGTTCCCAATGAGGCTTGGACACTCTGCTAAAACCTGGAGGTAAAGCGTCCATCGCGATCTAAAATGACAGATTTCGGTACTCCGTACAATCTCACTATCTGAGCTATATACATTTCTGCTAGTCTTTTTACCGAATAGCTCGGTTTTATAGCTAGAAATTGAGTTGATTTTGTCAATCAGTCCACAATTACCTAGATTACTTCATTACTGCTCGATGTCCTAGGCAATCCTGTTAGGAAATGCCCTAAGCATTAGAGACATTTTGATGTATTTATTTTGAATTGGATAATAAAATTATATATAGAGGTTATTCATTACATTACTGTATGTCCTCATTCTATTTACATGTTAAAGTAAATGTAAGCAAATATGGCTCCCTGACTGCTTGTGTTAAAACTGTTAGAACGTTGCATGCAATGGACTTTTGTATGTGAGAAGACAATATTCTAAAGTAAGCGGTCTAAACTAAGGACTGTAGCTTATGGGGTTAGACTGAGCATCTAACTCATGTTAAGACTATTATGTTGTCTAAAGCTACGGTGGGACGGTTTGTCTTGACTGTTTGGAGCATAGACTCCCAAGTAGAGACATAAATATGTTGCTTAGTGGTGACATATTAGACCGGGACAAAAGCGTGATTGATCTACGTAGTCCGCTATGAGTAGATCAATCTGCTTTTGATGTTCATTATGCAGTAATCTTAATCCTGAGTGGATGAACAGTTTCATGTATATGACTTGTGTACTTTGATGTTCTAATGGCTAAAGCGTCTCAGAGGTAGTAAGCTTATAGATCGGTTCGTTGGGTGCATGACTTGTATATGATAAAGGGTTTGTTTATAGATATTGGAATCATAGCTCTAATAAGTAGTTAAAGGTATCCTCTTAAAGGCATTATACTGGATGTGAAAATAGACAAGGCCTTGGGTCGTCTGCTGGGTGGATGACTTCTTATTCACATATGGTGAATAATCATTTTCTTATTCGGAAGTATAATGGAACTTCAAGATAGCCTGATCAGTAGGATTAAATGGACTTTGACCTAAGGCTGATCATGGATATCATATGAGGGTTCTGCATACATGACAAGGTCATTGGACGATAGCTTGTCATAGGCTTACGTAATACAGTGTATAATTAGGAGTTTAGTTTCAGGTTTATAGTAGTGTGACTCTGAAATTAGTGATCATATGATTGAGTTGTTCGGTAAAGAATGATGATCATATGGAATTACGGGAGCCCGATTATATATGTCCAATTAGTCCCTCTACTAGCTCCATATAATTCCTTAACGTTTGGCAAATTGATTTGTGTATGCTATTGGCTAGTTGATTATGCATGGATGGTGTTGACATAGGATTAAGATGGTGAACAAGATTCTCTCCGGTTGAATTCAGATTTTGTTTTGGATAATAGAGTACACAATTATTCGAACTCCAAATAAAATTGCCATGACTTTATTTGAGATTGGATTGGAGTTGTAGAAAATTATCCATGAGAATAAGAATTTGAAATACAACTGTTTTGTGGATTTTGATATTTGAATTTTGAATTTTGAATTTTGAATTTTGAATTTGAAATTTGAATTTGAAATTTAAATTTGAAATTCGAATTTGAAATTTGAATTTGAAATTTAAATTTGAAATTTGAAATTTGAATTTGAAATTTAAATTTGAAATTTGAAATTTGAATTTGAAATTTGAAATTCAAATTTTGAATCACAGTCCAAGTAGAATTGGAATTCTTTATGGATAATTTCACAATGCTAGAATTCAAATTTGAGTTGGATTATAAAGAGGAAAATCTTATTTGAATCCTACTTGAATTTTGAATCCAAATCCTAACTAACTTGGTCAAAAATTTTGAGGAAAATCCTCATGGAATTTTTGGTTTTTTTATGGATAAGGTTTAGGGAAAAATTCAAGTTTCAATCCCAATTGAATTTGGATTCTCTCCTCCTTATTTATGGCTGAAAATTATTGAGTAAATCTTAACGGGATTTTCGGTTTTAATTGGATAAGGATGAGATAAAATTCAAGCTAGAAAATCCTATTTGGATTTTGATTCTCCTCACACTTTAATGACCGAATCTAGTCATGTTTTTGGCACAAAGGGGAATCAGTTTTTACGAGGGAATGAGGAGATAAAATTCTAATTAAAATCTTGTTTGAATTTTGAATGAAAAATCCCTAAAAGTGGCCGAATCTTTTTGGTTGGATAAGGCTTGAAAATTTCAGATTTTTTGGTTGTGGATAAGGGAGAAAATCTTCTCCTAATTCAATTCGAATTCAGAGGATCACCTCATACAAGTCTATAAATAGAGGTCCTGCTACTCCAGTTCTCTCAGACCACAGACTCTCAGGTGAGCAGGCTTATTGTTGCACAACTCACCGTGATAATAAGTTCTTTAGAGATCTAGGTGGTCGGACGAAGACTAGCAGTGCTAGCATACCGATCGAGGTTCAGAGTGCCCACACACTCAGCCATTCAGGAATTGGAGAATAGTAGAGAAGGTTAGTTGGTTGAAGCCCTCCGGTCATTCTCCTCCTGCAGATTGGCATCCTTGAGGTATGAGTTTAAATTGTTGTTGGTTTATTGTATATGGCATCATGAGATATTTAACGGTCTTGAAAACTTTTTATTGTTCCACTGCGCCACTCTGATACGTTTTTACTGATTTATTTCCTACAAATCCTACCACAAAATCCATTGTAATTTGCTCCCATTTCCAGTCAGGTACCTCAATTTTCTGTAGTTCTCCTGCTGGCCGTTGATGTTCTACCTTAACACTTTGACACGTGAGGCATCTAGCAACTAACTTGGCAACATCATTCTTCATTTTTGGCCACCAAAAACTCTCTTTTAAGTCCTTATACATCTTATTTGCCCCTGGTGTAGGAATAAAATCAGAAAAAACACATCAGAGCGACGTAGCGGAGCAATAAAAATTTTTGAAGATCGTTAAATATCTCGTGACGCCATATACAATAAACTAACAATAATAAAACTCATACCTCAATAGGACGCCAACTGTAGTAGGAGAATGATTGGAAGGCTTCAACCAACTAGCCTTTTCTACTATTCTCTAATTCCCGGATGGTAGAGTGTGTGGGCACTTGGTTCCTCAACCGGTATGCTAGCACTACTAGTCTTCTTCCGACCACCTAGATCTCTAAAGATCTTATTGTCACGATGAGTTGTGCAACAATAAGCCTGCTCACCTGAGAAACTATGATCTAAGAGAATTGGAGCGACAGGACCTCTATTTACAGACTTGAATGAGGCGATCCTCTGAATTCGAATTGGATTAGAAGAAGGTTTTCTCCCTTATCCACTCACAAAAATCTGAAAATTCTAGGCCTTATCCAACCAAAAAGAATTAGGCCACTTTAAAGTTTTTTTTCTTTCAAAATTCAAATAGGACTTTAACTTGAATTTTATCTCCTCATTCCCTCATAAAAACCGATTCCCCTTTGTGGAAAAATCATGACTAGATTCGATCATTAAAGTGTGAGGAGAATCAGAATTCAAATAGGATTTTCTAGCTTAAATTTAATCTCACCCTTATCCATTAAAACTGAAAATCTCCCTTGAGTTTATCCTTAAAATTTTCTGCCAAATTAGGGAGGAGATAATCCAAATTCAACTGAGATTGAAAGTTGAATTTTTCCCTGCATCCTTATCCAAAAAATCTGAAAATTTCTAGGAGGATATTCGTCAACTAGTTTCAGTTTTCCTTGACGGATTAGGACTTTAAATTCAAGTAGGATTCAAACAAGATTTTCCTCTCCATAATCCAACTCAAATTCTAATTCTAACCCTGTGGAATTTTCCACAAAGATTTCGAATTCCACTTGGACTGTGATTCAAAATTTAAATTTCAAATTTCAAAGTTCAAATTTCAAAATTCAAACTTCAAATTCAAATTTTAAATTTAAATTTCGAATTCAAATTTCAAATTTCAAATTCAAATTTCAAAATTTAAATTTCAAATTCAAATTTCAAATTCAAAATTTAAATTTCAAATTTCAAATTTCAAAATTCTAAATTCAAATTTCAAACTCTACAAAAAAGTTGTATTTCAGCTTTTGTTCTCATGGATAATTTTCTAAAACTCCAATCCAATTTCAAATAAAATCATGACAACTTTATTTGGAGTTCGAATAATTGTGTACTCTATTATCCAAAACAAAATATGAAATCAACCGGAGAGAATCTTGTCCACCATCCTAATCCTATGTCAACACCATCCATGCATAATCAACTAGCCAATAAGCATACACAAATCAATTTGCCAACTATTAAGGAATTATGTGGAGCTAGTAGTGGGACCAATTGGACATATATAATCAGGCTCCAGTGAATCCATATGATCATCATTCTTTACCGAACAACTCAATCATATGATCACTAATTTCAGAGTCACACCACTATAAACCTGAAACTAAACTCCCAATTATATACCGTATTACGTTAGCTTGTGACAAGCTATCGTCCAATGACCTTGTCATGTATACAGAACCCTCATATGATATCCATGATCAGCCTTAGGTCAAAGTCCATTTAATCCTACTGATCAGGCTATCTTAAAGTTCCATTATACTTCCGAATAAGAAAATGATTATTCACCATATGTGAATAAGAAGTCATCCACCCAGCAGACGACCCAAGGCCTTGTCTATTTTCATATCCAGTATAATGCCTTTAAGAGGATACCCTTGACTCCTTATTAGAGCTATGATTCCGATATTTGTAAACAAACCCTCCATCGTATACAAGTCATGCACCTGACAAACTGGTTTATAAGCTTACTACCATTGAGACGCTTTAGCCATTGGAACATCAAAGTACACAAGTCATATATATGAAGTTGTTCATCCACTCAGGATTAAGGTGCATAATGAACGTCAAAAGCAGATTGATCTACTCATAGCGGACTACGTAGATCAATCACGCTTTAGTCCCGGTCTAATATGTCACCACCAAGCAACAAATCTATGTCTCTACTTGGGAGTCTATGCTCCGGACAGTCAAGACAAACCATCCCCACTATGGCTTTAGACAACATTATAGTCTTAACAGGAATTAGATGCTCGGTCTAACCCTATAAACTACAGACCTTAGTTTAGACAGCTTACTTTAGAACATTGTCCTCTTGTATACAAAAGTCCGTTGTATGCAACGTTCTAATAGTTTTAACATAAGTAGTTAGTAAGCCATATTTGTTACATTTACTTTAACATGTAAATAGAATAAGGATAAACAGCAATGAAATGAATAACCTCTATATTATAATTTTATTATCGAGTTCAAAATAAATACATAAAATGTCTCTAATGCTTAGGGCATTTACTAACAATCTCCTGTAGGAAAATTAATCGGTAAAAACGTATCAGAGTGACGTAGTGGAATAATAAAAAATTTTAGATCGTTAAATATCTCATAATGCCATATACAATAAACCAACAACAATTAAAACTCATACCTTAAGGACGCCAATCTTGCAGGAGGAGAATGACCGGAGGGCTTCAACCAACTAGCCTTCTCTACTATTCTCCAATTCCCGAATGGCTGAGTGTGTGGGCACTCTGAACCTCGATCGGTATGCTAGCACTGCTAGTCTTCTTTCGACCACCCAGATCTCTAAAGAACTTATTGTCACGGTGGGCTGTGCAACAATAAGCCTGCTCACCTGAGAGTCTGTGGTCTAAGAGAACTGAAGTGACAGGAACTCTATTTATAGACCTGCATGAGGTGATTCTCTGAATTCGAATTAGATTAGGAGAAGATATTCTCCCTTATCCGCAACCACAAAATCCAAAATTATCCAAGAGAAAATCCCAACAAATTTCAGCCATTATGGGATAAATCCAATCCAAATCTAAACAAGATTTTAACTAGAATTTTGTCTCCCCTTTTCAACCAAAAAAATCCAAAAATTCTAAGGAGAAAATCTCCACAAAAATTTGGCCACTTTTGGATAAGGGAGAATCAAAATTCCACTAGGATTTTCAAGCTTGAATCTTATCTCATCCTTATCCAAAATAACCGAAAATTTCCTAGGAGATTCACTCCAAAATTTCGGCCATTATCTGGGAGGAGAGAATCCAAATTCAACTGGAATTGAAACTTGAATTTTTCCTTGAACCTTATCCACAAAAAATCCAAAAATCCATTGAGGATAATCCTCAAAATTTTTGTCTAACTTTAGTTAGGATTTGGATTCAAAATTCAAGTAGGATTCTAACAAGATTATCCTCTCCATATCCAACTCAAATTCGAATCTCATTCCTTGTGCATTTACCACAACAAATTCGAATCCCACTTGGACTGTGATTCAAAATTTGAATTTCAAATTTCAAATTCGAATTTCAAATTCAAATTTCAAATTTCAAATTTCAAATTTCAAATTTCAAATTTCAAATTTAAATTTCAAATTCAAAATTCAAATTTCAAATTTCAAAATTCAAATTTCAAAATCCACAAAACAGTTGTATTTCAAACTCTTGTTCTCATGGATAATTTTCTATAACTCCAATCCAATCTCAAATAAAATCATGGCAACTTTATTTGGAGTTCGAATAATTGTGTACTCTATTATCCAAAACAAAATATGAATCCAACCGGAGAGAATCTTGTCTACCATCCTAATCCTATGTCAACACCATCCATGCACAATAAACTAGCCAATAGCATATACAAATCAATTTTGCCAAACGTTAAGGAATTATGTGGAGCTAGTAGAGGGACTGATTGGACATATATAATCGGGATCCCGCAAATCCATATGATCATTATTCTTTACCGAATAACTCAATCATATGATCACTAATTTCAGAGTCACACCACTATAAACCTGAAACTGAACTCCCAATTATATATCGTATTACGTAAGTCTGTGACAAGCTATTGTCCAATGACCTTGTCATGTATACAGAACCCTCATATGATATCCATGACAGCCTTAGGCCAAAGTCCGTTTAATTCTACTGATCAGGCTATCTTAAAGTTCCATTATACTACCGAATAAAGAAAATAATTATTCACCATATGTGAATAAGAAGTCATCCGTCCAGCAGATGACCCAAGGCCTTGTCCATTTTCACATTTAGTATAATGCCTTTAAGAGGATACCCTTAACTCCTCATTAGAGCTATGATTCCGATATCTGTAAACGAACCCTTCATCGTATACAAGTAATGCACCCAACGAACCGGTCTATAAGCTTACTACCTCTGAGACGCTTTAGCCATTGGAACATCAAAGTACACAAGTCATATACATGAAGCTGTCCTTTTACTCAGGATTAAGGTTACTGCATAATGAACGTCAAAAGCAGATCGATCCACTCAAAGCAGACTTCGTAGATCAATCACGCTTTAGTCCCGATCTAATATGTCACTACTAAGCAATATATCTATGTCTCTACTTGGGAGTCCAGCTCCAGACAGTCAAGACAAACCGTCCCTTCCAAGGCTTTAGACAACATAATAGTCTTAACATGAGTTAGATGCTCAGTCTAACCTCATAGACTACAGACCATAGTTTAGACCGCTAACTTTAGAACATTGTTTTCTCGCATACAAAAGTCAATTGCATACAACATTCTAATAGTTTAACACAAGCAGTCAGGGAGCCATATTTGCTTACATTTACTTTAACATGTAAATAAAACGAGGACAGATAGCAATTTAATGAATAACCTCTATATATAATTTTATTATTTAGTTCAAAATAAATACAACAAAATGTCTCTGATGCTTAGGGCATTTCCTAACATCTCTCACTTGCCCTAAGCCAGTAGATGTGCCATGTTGCACATCCCCATTGCCTCTACATGCCTTTCAAAGTTTCTAGCCACTAAAGTCTTAGGAAAGGAATTGGTAATGTTGTCCTCGGATGTGATCTTACATACATCCACTTGTCATGCATCCACGTGCCCTCTTATAATGTGATACCTCTGATCTATGTGCTTGGTCCTCTTGCGATGTCGAGATTCCTTTGGGTTGGCAATAGCCCCAGTGTTATCACAGTAAAATGTGATAGGCTTGTCAACACTCGGAATGACCTCAAGGTCTCTGAAGAACTTGCGGAGCCAAACCGCTTCTTTAGATGCCTGTGACAAGCTACTATCCAATGACCTTGCCATATATGCAGAACCCTCGTATGATATCCGTGATCAGCCTTAGGTTAAAGTCCGTTTAATCCTACTGATCAGGCTATCTTAAAGTTCCATTATACTACAGAATAAGAAAATGATTATTCACCATATGTGAATAAGAAGTCATCCGCCCAGCAGATGACCCAAGGCCTTGTCCATTTTCACATCCAGTATAATGCCTTTAAGAGGATACCCTTAACTCCTTGGATCTATGATTTTGATATCTATAAACAAACCCTTCATCGTATACAAGTCATGCACCCAACGAACCGGTCTATAAGCTTACTACCTCTGAGACGCTTTAGCCATTGGAACATCAAAGTACACAAGTCATATACATGAAGTAGTTCATTTACTCAGGATTAAGGTTACTACACAATGAACGTCAAAAGCATATTGATCCACACATAGCATACTACGTAGATCAATCACGCTTTAGTCCCGGTCTAATATGTCACCACCAAGCAACATATCTATGTTTCTACTTGAGAGTCTATGCTCCAGACAGTCGAGATAAACCATCCCCACCATGGCTTTAGACAACATAGTAGTCTTAACATAAGTTAGATGCTCGGCCTAACCCCATAGACTACAGACCTTAATTTAGACCGCTTAATTTAGAACATTGTCTTCTCGCATACAAAAGTCTATTGCATGCAATATTCTAACAGTTTTAACATAAGCAATCAGTGAGCCATATTTACTTACATTTACTTTAACATGTAAATAGAATGAGGACAAACAGTAATGTAATGAATAACCTCTATATATAATTTTATTATCCAGTTCAAAATAAATACATCAAAATGTCTCAAATGCTTAGGGCATTTCCTAACAATCTCCCACTTGCCCTAAGCCAGTAGATGTGCCATGTTATGCATCCCCATCGCCTCTACATGCCTCTCAAAGCTTCTAGCCACCAAAGTCTTAGTAAAGGAATCGGCAATGTTGTCCTCAGACGTGATCTTACATACATCTACTTGTCCTGTCTCCACGTGTCCTCTTATAGTGTGATACATCTGATCTATGTGCTTGGTCCTCTTGTGGTGCCGAGATTTCGTTGTGTTGGCAATAGCCCCAGTGTTATCACAGTAAAGTGTGATAGGCTTGTCAACACCCAAAATGACCTCAAGGTCTCTAAAGAAATTAAAGAGGCAAACCGCTTCTTTAGATTCCTCAGCCGCAGCCACATACTCAGCCTCCGTCGTAGAGTCAGTTGTGCAACCCTACTTCACGCTCCTCCATACAATGGCACCTCCTTTGAGCAAGAACACTAATCTTGATGTCGATTTCCTCGAATCCTTACAAGTATGGAAGTCTGAGTCCATGTATCCTACGGGTGTTAGGTCCCCTTCAGATTACACCATGTTAGGAAATGCCCTAAGCATTAGAGACATTTTGATGTATGCATTTTGAACTGGATAATAAAATTATATATAGAGGTTATTCATTACATTGCTATCTGTCCTCGTCTTATTTACATATTAAAGTATATGTAAGCAAATATGGCTCACTGACTGCTTGTGTTAAAACTGTTCGAACGTTGTATGGAATGGACTTTTGTATGCAAGAAGACAATGTTCTAAAGTTAGCGGTCTAAACTATGGTCTGTAGTCTATGGAGTTAAACCGAGTATCTAACTCATGTTAAGACTATTATGTTGTTTAAAGCCTTGGAGGGGACGGTTTGTCTTGACTGTCTAGAGCTGGACTCCCAAGTAGAGACATAGATATGTTACTTGGTGGTGACATATTAGACCGGGACTAAAGCGCGATTGATCTACGTAGTCCGCTATGAGTGGATCAATCTGCTTTTGACGTTCATTGTGCAATAACCTTAATCCTGAGTAAATGAACTACTTCATGTATATGACTTGTGTACTTTGATGTTCTAATGGCTAAAGCATCTCAAAGGTAGTAAGCTTATAGACCAGTTCGTTGGGTGCATGACTTGTATACGATAAAGGGTTTGTTTGCAGATATCGGAAACATAGCTCTAAGGAGTTAAAGGTATCCTCTTAAAGGCATTATATTGAATGTGAAAATGGACAAGGCCTTGAGTCATCTGCTGGGTGGATGACTTCTTATTCACATATAGTGAATAATCATTTTCTTAATTCGGTAGTATAATGGAACTTTAAGATAGCCTGATCAGTAGGATTAAACGGACTTTGATCTAAGGCTGATCATGGATATCATATGAGGGTTTTGCATATATGACAAGGTCATTAGATAGTAGCTTGTCACAGGCTTACGTAATACGGTATATAATTGGAAGTTCAGTTTCAGGTTTATAGTGGTGTGACTCTGAAACTAGTGATCATATGATTGAGTTGTTCGGTAAAGAATGATGATCATATGGATTTGCGAGAACCTGATTATATATGTCCAATCAGTCCCTCTACTAGCTCCACATAATTCCTTAACGTTTGGCAAATTGATTTGTGTATGCTATTGGCTAGTTTATTATGCATGGATGGTGATGACATAGGATTAGGATGGTAGACAAGATTCTCTCCGGTTGGATTCAGATTTTGTTTTGGATAATAGAGTACATAATTATTCGAACTCCAAATAAAGTTGCCATGATTTTATTTGAGATTGGATTGGAGTTGTAGAAAATTATCCATGAGAACAAGAATTTGAAACACAACCATTTTGTGGATTTTGAATTTTGAATTTTGAATTTTGAAATTTGAATTTTGAATTTTGAAATTTGAAATTTGAAATTTGAATTTGAAATTTGAATTTGAAATTCGAATTTGAAATTTGAATTTGAAATTTAAATTTAAATTTGAAATTTGAAATTTGAAATTTGAAATTCGAATTTCAAATTCGAATTTGAAATTTGAAATTCAAATTTTGAATCACAGTCCAAGTGGGATACGAATTTGTTGCGGAAAATCCACAAGGTTTGAAATTCGAATTTGAGTTGGATTTGGAGAAGATAATCTTGTTAGAATCCTACTTGAATTTTGAATCCAAATCCTAACAAATTATGGACGAAATTTTGAGGATAATCCTCAATGGAATTTCGGTTTTTGTGGATAAGGTTCAAGGGAAAAATTCAAGTTTCAATCCTAGTTGAATTGGATTCTCTCCTTCCCTGAAAAGTGGCCGAAATTATGGAGGAAATCTCCTAGGAAAATTCGGTTATTTTGGATAAGGTTGAGATAAGATTCAAGCTTAAAAATCCTAGTAGAATTTTGATTCTCCCTTATCTTAAAAGTGGCCGAATATTTGGAGAAGATTTTCTCCTAGGAATTTTGGATTTTTTGGTTGAAAAAGGGAGATAAAATTCTAGTTAAAACCTTGTTTAGATTTGGATTGGATTTATCCGAAGGAAACCGAATTTTGTTGTTGAGATTCTCCCTTGGAAAATTCAGACTTTTTGGTTATGGATAAGGGAAAATATCTTTTCCTAATCCAATTCAAATTCAGAGAATCACCTCATGCAGGTCTATAAATAGAGGTCCTGCCACTCCAGTTCTCTCAGACCACAGACTCTCAGGTAAACAGGCTTATTGTTGCACAGCTCATCGTGACAATAAAGTTCTTTAGAGATCTGGGTGGTCGGAAGAAGACTAGCAGTGCTAGCATACCGATCGAGGTTCAGAGTGCCCACACACTCAGCCATTCAGGAATTGGAGAATAGTAGAGAAGGCTAGTTGGTTAAAGCCTCCGGTCATTCTCCTCCTGCAAGATTGGCGTCCTTGAGGTATGAGTTTTAATTGTTATTGGTTTATTGTATATGGCATCATGAGATATTTAACGATCTAAAAATTTTTATTGTTCCCTGCGCCACTCTGATACGTTTTTACCGATTTATTTTCCTACACACCAGTATATAATCCCTCGTTCTCTTAAGATACTTGAGTATATGCTTTAATGCTTGCCAGTGCTTGGTTCCAGGATTCGCTTGATATCGACTCACCATACCTACTGTAAAACATATGTCCAGGTGAGTGCAAAGCATAGCATACATAAGGCTACCCATAACGGATGCATAAGGGACCTTACTCGTACGCTCTTTTTCTTCCGATGTCTTTGGACAGTCATCCAATGAAAGAGTTAGACCAGTAATAGAAGGTTATGAACCTTTCTTTGCCTCTTGCATTGCATATTTGTCAATTATTTTATCTATGTATGAAGCTTGGGATAACGCAATCATTTTGTTCTTTCGATCTCTGAAAACATGAATGCCTAGAACATAATTAGCTTATCCCAAGTCCTTCATGTCAAACTATTGGTGTAGCTAAAGCTTGACCGATGATAAGTTCCCTACATCATTCCTAATGAGTAGTATATCATCGACATAGAGTATCAGAAAGACCACTTTTCCATCCTTAATACGTTTATAAACACAGGGTTCATCAACATTCTGCTTAAAACCAAATGTCTTGATCGCTTGATCAAATCTCTGGTTCCATGAGCGGGATGCTTGCTTTAATCTATAAATAGATTTAAGCAACATATATTAATTGGACGGGGTCCATGTTCTGGCTATTTGTTTCCATGGCCACCCCTCGGTGGCTTGGGGCAATAGGTGTTGAAAATTACCGTTGCAATGCTATATGTTTTTCAAGTTTCATGTAGGAACATACTTGTATGTTTATTTGCTAAATTATCTGTATATTTGCTTGGGCTTTGTAATGATGTCTAGTATAATTTTATTTCAATTCAAAATGTCACCGACACCCCTCATTTCAATACTTACTGAGAATAAACTGAATGGCGACAATTATAAAGATTGGAAAAGAAATCTATTAATAGTTCTCAGCTGCGAGAGATACAAGTTCGTACTGGATGAACCATGCCCACCTGGGCCCAAACCTGACACACCACTTGAGGAGGTCCCAGTTGCCTATAATCGTTGGAGAGTTTAGAAACCTAATTTCTTTATGTATGATGCTGAGGTATACCAGGCCGAGGCTCATGAGCATGAGGATGATCCGGTCACCTATAATGAAGCTATGAATGATGTTGATTCTAAATCTTGGAAACAGGCTATGAACAATGAGATGGATTCTATGAAATCCAACTCTGTTTGGGAACTTGTAGATTTGCCGGATGGGATAAAACCCATTGGATGCAAATGGGCCTACAAAAGAAAGAAGGATGCGGAAGGGAGAGTGGAAACTTTCAAAGCTAGACTGATTGCAAAGGGATACATGTAAAAGGCTGGAATCGATTACGATGAAACCTTTTCGCCTGTTGCTATGCTGAAGTCTATCCGTATTCTTCTGTCCATTGCTGCGGCTCTCGATTACGAGATCTGGCAAATGGATGTCAAGACGGCATTCTTGAATGGCCATCTTGAAGAGTGTATCTATATGATACAGTCCGCAGGGTTCGTAGCAAAAGGCCAAGAAAGGAAAGTCTGCAAGTTGCTTAAATCCATTTATGGATTAAAGCAAGCATCCCGCTCATGGAACCAGAGGTTTGATCAAGAGATTAAGACATTTGGTTTTGAGCAGAACGTTATTGAACCTTGTGTTTATAAACGTATTAAGGATGGAAAAGTGGTCTTTCTGATACTCTATGTCGATGATATACTACTCATTGGGAATGATGTAGGGAACTTATCATCGGTCAAGCTTTGGTTACACCAACAGTTTGACATGAAGTACTTGGGAGAAGCTAATTATGTTCTAGGCATTCGTCTCTTCAGAGATCGAAGAACAAAATGATAGCGTTATCCCAAGCTTTATACATAGATAAAATAATTGACAAATATGCAATGCAAGAAGCAAAGAAAGGCTCACAACCTTCTATTGCCGGTCTAACTCTTTCATTGGATGACTGTCCCAAGACATCGGAAGAAAGAGAGCATATGAGTAAGGTCCCTTATGCATCCGCTGTGGGTAGCCTTATATATGCTATGCTTTGCACTCGCCCAGATATATGTTTTGTAGTAGGTATGGTGAGTCGATATCAAGCAAATCCTGGAACCAAGCACCGGCAAGCTGTAAAGCATATACTCAAGTATCTTAAGAGAACGAGGGATTATATGCTGGTGTATTCTGGAGGGGACCTAACACCCGCAGGATACACGGACTCAGACTTCCAGACTTGTAAGGATTCGAGGAAATTGACATCTGGATCAGTGTTTTTACTCGGAGGAGGTGCCATTGTGTAGAGGAGCGTGAAGCAGGGCTACACAGCTACTCTACTATGGAGGCTGAGTATGTGGCTGCAGCTGAGGCATCTAAAGAAGCGGTTTGGCTCCGCAAGTTCTTTAGAGACCTTGAGATCATTCCGGGTGTTGACAAGCCTATCACACTTTACTGTGATAATACAGGGGCTATTGCCAACACAAGGGAATCTCGGCACCACAAGAGGACCAAGCACATCGATCGGAGATATCATATTATTAGAGGGCATGTGGAGACAGGACAAGTGGATGTATGTAAGATCGCATCCGAGGACAACATCGCCGATCCCTTTATTAAGACTTTGGTGGCTAGAAGTTTTGAGAGGCATGTAGAGGCGATGGGGATGCGTAACATGGCACATCTACTGGCTTAGGGCAAGTGGGAGATTGTTAGGAAATGCCCTAAGCATTAGAGACATTTTGATGTATTCATTTTGAACTGGATAATAAAATTATATATAGAGGTTATTCATTACATTGCTATCTGTCCTCGTCTTATTTACATGTTAAAGTAAATGTAAGCAAATATGGCTCACTGATTGCTTATGTTAAAACTGTTAGAACGCTGCATGCAATGGACTTTTGTATGCGAGAAGACAATGTTCTAAAGTTAGCAGTCTAAACTATGGTCTGTAGTCTATGGGGTTAGACCGAGCATCTAACTCATGTTAAGACTATTATGTTGTTTAAAGCCTTGGAGGGGACGGTTTGTCTTAACTGTCTGGAGCTGGACTCCCAAGTAGAGACATAGATATGTTACTTGGTGGTGACATATTAGACCGGGACTAAAGCGTGATTGATCTACGTAGTCCGCTATGAGTGGATCAATCTGCTTTTGACGTTCATTGTGCAATAACCTTAATCTTGAGTAAATGAACTACTTCATGTATATGACTTGTGTACTTTGATGTTCCAATGGCTAAAGTGTCTCAGAGGTAGTAAGCTTATAGACCGGTTCGTTGGGTGCATGACTTGTATACGATGAAGGGTTTGTTTACAGATATCGGAATCATAACTCTAAGGAGTTAAAGGTATCCTCTTAAAGGCATTATACTGAATGTGAAAATGGACAAGGCCTTGGGTCGTCTGCTGGGCGGATGACTTCTTATTCACATATGGTGAATAATCATTTTCTTAATTCGGTAGTATAATGGAACTTTAAGATAGCCTGATCAGTAGGATTAAATGGACTTTGACCTAAGGCTGATCGTGGATATCATATGAGGGTTTTGCATATATGACAAGGTCATTGGATAGTAGCTCGTCACAGGCTTACGTAATACGGTATGTAATTGGGAGTTCAGTTTCAGGTTTATAGTGGTGTGACTCTGAAACTAGTGATCATATGATTGAGTTGTTCGGTAAAGAATGATGATCATATGGATTTGCGAGAGCCCGATTATATATATCCAATCAGTCCCTCTACTTCTCCACATAATTCCTTAACATTTGGCAAATTGATTTGTGTATGCTATTGGCTAGTTTATTATGCATGGATGGTGATAGCACAGGATTAGGATGGTAGACAAGATTCTCTCCGGTTGGATTCAGATTTTGTTTTGGATAATAGAGTACACAATTATTCGAACTCCAAATAAAGTTGCCATGATTTTATTTGAGATTAGATTGGAGTTGTAGAAAATTATTCATGAGAACAAGAATTTGAAACACAACCATTTTGTGGATTTTGAAATTTGAATTTTGAAATTTGAAATTTGAAATTTGAATTTGAAATTTGAATTTGAAATTCGAATTTGAAATTTGAATTTGAAATTTAAATTTGAAATTTGAAATTTGAAATTTGAAATTCGAATTTGAAATTCGAATTTGAAATTTGAAATTCAAATTTTGAATCACAGTCCAAGTGGGATTCGAATTTGTTGTGGAAAATCCACAAGGTTTGAAATTCGAATTTGAGTTGGATTTGGAGAGGATAATCTTGTTAGAATTCTACTTGAATTTTGAATCCAAATCCTAACAAATTATGGACGAAATTTTGAGGATAATCCTCAATGGAATTTCGGTTTTTGTGGATAAGGTTCAAGGGAAAAATTCAAGTTTCAATCCTAGTTGAATTTGGATTCTCTCCTTCCTTGAAAAGTAGCCGAAATTATGGAGGAAATCTCCTAGGAAAATTTGGTTATTTTGGATAAGGTTGAGATAAGATTCAAGCTTGAAAATCCTAGTAGAATTTTGATTCTCCCTTATCCTAAATGTGGCCGAATTTTTGGAGGGAAAATCTCCTAGGAAATTTCAGATTTTTTGGTTGAAAAAGGGAGATAAAATTCTAGTTAAAATCTTGTTTAGATTTGGATTGGATTTTATGGATATGGATAAGGGAGAATATCTTTTCCTAATCCAATTCGAATTCAGAGAATCACCTCATGCAGGTCTATAAATAGAGGTCCTGCCACTCCAGTTCTCTCATACCACAGACTCTTAGGTGAGCAGGCTTATTGTTGCACAGCCCACCGTGACAATAAAGTTCTTTAGAGATCTGGGTGGTTGGAAGAAGACTAGCAGTGCTAGCATACCGATCGAGGTTCAGAGTGCCCACACACTCAGCCATTCGGGAATTGGAGAATAGTACAGAAGGCTAGTTGGTTGAAGCCTCCGGTCATTCTCCTCCTGCAAGATTGGCATCCTTGAGGTATGAGTTTTAATTGTTGTTGGTTTATTGTATATGGCATCATGAGATATTTAACGATCTAAAAATTTTTATTGTTCCCTGCGCCACTCTGATACGTTTTTACCGATTTATTTTCCTACACACCAGTATATAATCCCTCGTTCTCTTTAGATACTTGAGTATATGCTTTAATGCTTGCCAGTGCTTGGTTCCAATATTCGCTTGATATCGACTCACCATACTTACTGTAAAACATATGTCCAGGTAAGTGCAAAGCATAGCATACATAAGGCTACCTATAGCGGATGCATAAGGGACCTTACTTGTACGCTCTTTTTCTTCCGATGTCTTTGGACAGTCATCCAATGAAAGAGTTAGACCAGTAATAGAAGGTTATGAACCTTTCTTTGCCTCTTGCATTGCATATTTGTCAATTATTTTATCTATGTATGAAGCTTGGGATAACATAATCATTTTGTTCTTTCGATCTCTGAAAACACGAATGCCTATAACATAATTAGCTTATCCCAAGTCCTTCATGTCAAACTATTGGTGCAGCTAAAGCTTGACCGATGATAAGTTCCCTACATCATTCCCAATGAGTAGTATATCATCGACATAGAGTATCAGAAAGACCACTTTTCCATCCTTAATACGTTTATAAACACAGGGTTCATCAACATTCTGCTTAAAACCAAATGTCTTGATCGCTTGATCAAATCTCTGGTTCCATGAGTGGGATGCTTGCTTTAATCTATAAATAGATTTAAGCAACTTGCAAGCTTTTCTTTCTTGGCCTTTTGCCACGAACCCTTTGGGCTTTACCATGTAGATACATTCCTTAAGATGGTCATTCAGGAATGCTGTCTTGACATCCATTTGCCAGATCTCATGATCGAGAGTTGCAGCAACGGACAGAAGAATATGGATAGGCTTCAGCATAGCAACAGGTGAAAAGGTTTCATCGTAATCGATTCCAGCCTTTTGTGTGTACCCCTTTCCAACCAGTCTAGCTTTGAAAGTTTCCACTCTCCCTTCCGCATCCTTCTTTCTTTTGTAGATCCACTTGTATCCAATAGGTTTTATCGCATCTGGCAGGTCTACAAGTTCCCAAACAGAGTTGGATTTCATAGAATCAATCTCATTGTTCATGGCCTATTTCCAAGATTTAGAATCAACATCATTTATAGCTTCATCATAAGTGATCGGATCATCCTCATGCTCATGAGCCTCGGCCTGGTATACCTCAGCATCATACATGAAGAAATTAGGCTTCTTCGAACCCTCCCACTACGACGAGGCGCCCTAAATTGTTGATCGTCTACAGGTCTTTCACCGAAACTCTGACTTGTGTCCAAGACTGAAATCTGTGGAGTAGTTCTTTCACTTGATAACTCCTCCAATACCACTTTGCTTCGAGGCTTAAAGTCATTCATGTGACTTTCCTCTAAGAATGTCGCATGGGTTAAAACAATGACTTTTTGTTCCATCGGATTATAGAACAGACCTCCCTTAGTTCCCTTAGGATACCCTACAAACGTGCACAATTTTGTTCTTGGTTCCAACTTCTTCACATCCCCATCCAGTACATGTGTCGGGCAGCCTCATATTCTCATATGTCTAAGGGAAGGCTTCCTGCCACGCAACAATTTATACGGAGTCCTATGAATTGACTTGCTTGGAACCTGATTCAGAATATAACACGCTGTTTGTAATGCATATCCCCAAAATGATAACGGCAGTGTTGAATAACTCATCATGGACCGTACCATATCCAATAAGGTATTGTTTCCCCTTTCGGCTACACCATTCTATTATGGAGTACCAGGTGCAGTCAATTGGGATAATATCCCATTCTCTACAAGATGTTCTAGAAATTTATTCGAGAGGTATTCGCCACCTCGATCAGATCGAAGTGTCTTTTTGGATTTACCCAATTGCTTTTCTACTTCCACACGATACTCTTTGAACTTATCAAAGGTTTCACTCTTGCGGTGCATCTGATACACATATCCGTACCTCAAGTAATCATCTATAAAAGAGACATAATACTCGAACCCTCCTCGCGCTACGACGTTCATAGGGCCACATACGTCAGTGTGTACAATTTCTAAGAGTGCCTGAGCCCTAGTACCCTTAACTCCAAAAGACCTCTTAGTTATCTTACCCTCAAGACAAGACTCACATTGAGGAAGACGTACCTCCTCTAGAGATTCTAGAGGACCGTCTTTCACCAACCTTTGAATCCTATCCTGATTAATATGACCAAGTCTTAAATGCCAAAGATATGTCTTGTTAGAGTGAGAAAGTTTCGACCTTTTAGAGTTATCCATTAACTCGGTGTCAAGTAGTGAGTACATCTTTGGTTTGATCAAATATAGGTTTCCATCCATCCATCCAGAACAGATAAAAGACTTATTTCTACGAATATCAACTCTTTTATTAAAAGAAACTGGATAAGAATCCTTTATTAAACAAGCTACCGATATAAGGTTCCTCCTAAAATTAGGAACATAAAAACAGTCTTTCAATAATATAAACCTAAATTCATTAAAGTAAAGATAAATATCTCTCACTGCCTCAGCCACCACCATGCTACCGTCTCCAGTCCGTAACGAGAGGCTCCTATCATGTAGACTTCTCATTTCTACGAACCCCTGTATAGAAACACAAACATGATTAGTGACGCCCGAATCAATGACCCAAGTGTCTTTTGATTTTCCACCAAACACGCTTCCAAATAATGAAGTTCCTTACCTTCCTTGCTCTTGGTGGCTAGGAATTCCGGGCAAGCCTTCTTGAAGTGACCTACCTTCCCACAGCGGAAGCACTTAGACTTTTTAGGGTCCCTAGGCTTCTTGTTCTTCTTCTTCTTCTTCCTATCTGAGACAGGAGGATTAGAAGAACTAGAAATCGCTTGCTTCTGATTTGGCCTCTTCCTCTTCTGTGAAGGTTTGGAAGATTTCGTCAAATTGGCCTCTCCTTTGGGTTGGACCGCATCCCCATCCCTGATCATCCGGTCATATGCTTGGAGTTACTTCGTGAGTTCGGTTAGTCCTAACTCCTTTGTTACCAGATTATATGCGGCCTTAAACCCCACAAAATCTTTTGATAGAGTTTTGAACAATATCTCGATCTGGGTATTATAGTCCAACTCAGCATCATTTTCGGCAGCCTCAGCAAAGAATCCCATTAGAATGATCATATGGTCTTTTTACTAGAGTACTTGCCTTCTGCTTGGAGTTCATAATGCTGGTAATAGCAGACTGTCAGGCCAATTTTTCTTGGCCTCTGAACATCTCCTCCAGATTTTCCATGATCTCCTTAGCAACTTGATAAGTCTCATGGTGCTTTTGTAAAGCACTCGTCATGCTAGTCAGAATGTAGCACCAAGCTATCTCATTAGATTCTTTCTAATGAGTATAGGCAACCGGGACCTCCTCAAGTAGTGTGTCAGGTTTGGGCCTAGGTGGGCATGGTTCGTCCAGCACAAACTTGTGTCTCTCGCAGCTGAGAACTGTCAATAGATTTCTTTTCCAGTCTTTATAATTATCGTCATTCAGCTTATTTTCAGTAAGTATTAAAATGAGGGGTGTCCGTGACATTTTGAACTGAAATAAAATTACACTAGGCATCATTACAAAGCCCAAGCAAATATAGAGATAATTTAGCAAATAAAACATACAAGTATGTTCCTACATGAAACTTGAAAAACATGTAGCATTGTAACGGTAATTCTCAACACCTACTGCCCCAACCCACTGAGGGGAGGTCATGAGACAAATAGTCAGAACATAGACCCCGTCCAATTAATATATGTTGCCTTAAATCCTCCAAGGTTACGACATATATTAATAACCGCTTATTTTGGCCACCAGTTTAGTTAACAGAGCTTCTAGGGAAGGTTAATAACTAAACGAGTGTCAAGTGTATAACCATTGTTTACGTAGCCCGATCCATGTCCTAGCAATCCACCGAGGGGTGGTCATCAATAGAATCATGCCAAAACATGTTTTCCACATAGGAGATCCAACCTAGTGTACCGGTGGCGGTAAACACGTACCGAGGGGTGTGGTCAGGGTGAAACTAACACGAGGCATTACCATTCTTTCACATATGGATCAACAATGGAGGCCGTGGGTTTTGTTTGAAACCCTCTCCCACTCAATATTTTGAAAAACATGCAAGTTTTGACAAATATGTATAGTCAATATAGTATGAGCGGCACTCACCTATCTTATATGACATGTTATCAAATATGCATATAAAACATCCATCAATAAATATTTATACATCCACCACATATCACAGAAAAAATAATTGACAGAATAATAACCAAGCCATGGTTCCATTCTAGAACAAAGAAAATAAAGATTACAAAATTCCATCCAAAGCTTTCTTTGGGTCTTGAATTTTGTTTCGTCTTCTTGTATCCATCTTTATGTAGCCTCTCCATTTATTTCTTATCCCAAGAATCATTTAAAATATAAATTTCAAATTCAAATTCCAAATTCGAATTTCAAATTTAAATTTCAAATTCAAATTTTAAACAATTTTAAATATCATGTGTAATAATATGTAATTTCAAAAATTTCAAATTTTCAATTGCATATTTTTAAACATGATTTAAAATTAAATCTCAAATTTAAAAATCAAAATTTTTCGATTTTCGAACCATCGGCCCCACGACCTCGGAGGCCGGCAGCCCTCAACCCTAGCGGGGCTAGCAGCCCATGGCTACAGGACATGTGTAGCCTTGTTGGGCTGCAGGCCAAGCCTGCAGCCACAGGCTACACGCCTACGCTGGGCACAGCAGCTCGCCGGGCTACAGACGTCCCCTACAGCCATGGGCTACAGCCTAGGGCTGTGGCCAGCCCTTGGGGGGCCATGGCCACCCTCAGCTGCAGGCAAAGCTTGCGGCCGTGGGTGGTGCAGCTATGGGTAGGGGCTGCCACAGGCCCATTCGACTCGAGGGTAGGGGTAGCAGCCCCACCACGGCTGGTGGTCCCTCCCAAGGGGTCGGTCCTTGATTTTCATGCCATATTTCAATTTATCCATTAGGATCTCCAAAAAATTAATTTGATTCCTAATTAAATTGAAATTTTCTACACAATCAAAATTTCAACGTTTAAATTAAATTTAACTTTTGGGAAAAATAAATTACAGTCTTTAAACTTCAATCTCCTCTAAGAAAAATTACATAAAATTTCCTAAACCGTTTCCGGTGTACAAAAATTCTAATCATAATAATTTTAAGAGACAAAAAATTAAAATCCATGGGAAAATTACAGTTATAATAAACTGCTCCCATGGTTACATAAAAATTCCTAGATACAATTTTCTAAATTCTAAGGAACCATAACCGGCATAAAACAAGCATGCTTATAATAATTCAAAAATTAAAATAACCATATACTACATACATAATATATGATAATAACATAAAAGAATCCTAGAATGCCACTCTCTAAATATCAAATCCATACATAAATAAAAAGACTAATTAATTGTCTAATTTATGTACATGGCATAGTCATGAGATGGCTCTAATACCAATTTTAGGAAATAAATCGGTAAAAACGTATCAGAGTGGCGTAGCGGAACAATAAAAATTTTTAAAGATCGTTAAATATCTCATGATGCCATATACAATAAATCAATAGCAATTTAAACTCATACCTCAAAGGACGCCAATCTACAGGAGGAGAATGATCGGAGGGCTTCAACCAACTAGCCTTCTCTACTATTCTCCAATTCCTGAATGGCTGAGTGCGTGGGCACTCTGAACCTTGATCGGTATACTAGCACTACTAGTCTTCTTCTGACCACCCAGATCTCTAAAGAACTTATTGTCACGGTGAGTTATGCAACAATAAGCCTGCTCACTGGAGAGTCTGTGGTCTGAGAGAACTGGAGTGGCATGACCTCTATTTATAGACTTGCATGAGGTGATCCTTCGAATTCGAAGTGGATAAGGAGAAGATTTTCTCCCATATCCACTATGCAAAATCCAAAATTCCCAAGACCATAATCAAGGGTAGATTCGGCCACTTAAGGAATCTTACAATCCAAATTCAAACAGGATTTTAACTTGAATTTTATCTCCCCACTCATTAACAAAAATTGAATTTCCTAAGGCCGTAAACCGATCCAGATTCATCCATTAAAGTGTGTGGAGAATCAAAATCCAAATAAGATTTTCTAGCTTGAATTTTATCTCATCCTTATCCATAAATAACCGAAAATCACCCTTGAGATTCACTCAAAATTTTCAGCCACTTCCAGTGGGGAGAGAATCTAAATTTAACTGGGATTGAAACTTGAATTTTTCCCTACATCCTTATCCATAAAAACCGAAAATATCTTGGAGGATTTTCCTTAACAAAAATTTGGCCAGTTTTGTTAGAATTAGGATTCAAAATTCAAGTAGCATTCAAATGAGATTTTCCTCTTCATAATCCAACTCAAATTCGAATTCTAGCCTTGTGGAATTATCCACAAAGAATTTGAATTCCACTTGGACTGTGATTCAAAATTTGAATTTGAAATTTGAAATTTGAAATTTAAATTTCAAATTCAAATTTAAAATTTGAATTTAAAATTTAAATTTCAAATTAAAATTTCAAATTCAAAAATTTAAATTTCAAATTTCAAAATTCAAATTTCGGAATCCACAAAAAGTTGATTTTCAAATTTTTGTTCTCATGGATAATTTTCTACAAATCCAATCCAATCTCAAATAAAATCATGGCAACTTTATTTGGAGTTCGAATAATTGTGTACTCTATTATCCAAAATAAATTATGAATTCAACCAGAGAGAATCTTGTCTACCATCCTAATCTTATGTCAACACCATCCATGCATAATCAACTAGCTAATAAGCATACACAAATCAATTTGCCAATCGTTAAGGAATTATATGGAGGTAGTAGAGGGACCAATTGGACATATATAATCGGGCTACCGTGAATCCATATGATCATCATTCTTTACCGAACAACTCAATCATATGATCACTAATTTCAGAGTCACACCACAATAAACCTGAAACTAAACTCCAAATTATATACCGTATTACGTAAGCCTGTGACAAGCTACTGTCCAACGACCTTGCCATATGCAAAACCCTCATATGATATCCATGATCAGTCTTAGGTCAAAGTCTGTTTAATCCTACTGATCAGGCTATCTTAAAGTTCTATTTTACTACCAAATAAGAAAATGATTATTCACCATATGTGAATAAGAAGTCATTCACCCAGCAGACAACCCAAGGTCTTGTCCATTTTCACATCCAGTATAATGCCTTTAAGAGGATACCCTTAACTCCTTGGAGCTATGATTCTGAAATCTGTAAACAAACCCTTCATCGTATACAAGTCATGCATCCAACGAATCCGTCTATAAGCTTACTACCTTTGAAACACTTTAACCATTGGAACATCAAAGTACACAAGTCATATACATGAAGTAGTTCATTTACTCATGATTAAGGTGTAGGAAAATAAATCGGTAAAAACGTATCAGAGTGGTGCAGCGAAACAATAAAAATTTTTCAAATCGTTAAATATCTCATGATGCCATATAAAATAAACCAACAACAATTAAAACTCATACCTCAAGGATGCCAATCTGTAGGAGGAGAATGACCAGAGGGCTTCAACCAACTAGCCTTCTCTACTATTCTCCAATTCCCGAATGGCTGAGTATGTGGGCACTTTGAACCTCGATCGGTATGCTAGCACTGCTAGTCTTTTTCCGACCACCCAAATCTCTAAAGAACTTATTGTCACGGCGAGTTATGCAACAATAAGCCTGCTCACCGGAGAGTCTGTGGTCTAAGAGAACTGGAGTGGCAGGACCTCTATTTATAGTCCTACATGAGGTGATTCTCTGAATTCGAATTGGATTAGGAGAAGATATTCTCCCTTATCCATAAGCACAAAATCTGAATTTTCCAAGGGAAAAATCCTAACAATAAATTCGGCCACTTTAGGATAAATCCAATCCAAATCTAAACAAGATTTTAACTAGAATTTTATCTCCCTTTTTCAACCAAAAAATCTGAAAATTCAAAGGAGAAAATCCTCACAAAAATTCGGCCACTTTTGGATAAGGGAGAATCAAAATTCCACTAGGATTTTCAAGCTTGAATCTTATCTCATCCTTATCCAAAATAACCGAAAATCTCCTAGGAGATTTACTCCAAAAATTCAGCCATTATCTGGGAGGAGAGAATCCAAATTCAATTGGATTGAAACTTGAATTTTTCCTTGAACCTTATCCACAAAAATATTAAAAATCATTGAGGATAATCCTCAAAATTTTCGTCTATATTTGGTTAGGATTTGGATTCAAAATTCAAGTAGGATTCTAACAAGATTTTCCTCTCCATATCCAACTCAAATTCAAATTTCAGTCCTTGTGGATTTACAATAACAAGTTCGAATCCCACTTGGAATGTGATTCAAAATTTGAATTTCAAAATTCAAATTTCAAATTTCAAAATTCAAATTTCAAAATCCACAAAACAGTTGTATTTCAAATTCTTGTTCTCATGGATAATTTTCTACAACTCCAATCATAAATCAAATAGAATCATGGCAACTTTATTTGGAGTTCGAATAATTGTGTACTCTATTATCTAAAACAAAATCTGAATCCAACCGGAGAGAATCTTGTCCACCATCCTAATCCTATGTCAACACCATCCATGCATAATAAACTAGCCAATAGCATAGATAGATCAATTTTGCCAAACGTTAAGGAATTATGTGGACCTAGTAGAGGGACTGATTGGACATATATAATCGGGCTCCCGTAAATCCATATTATCATCATTCTTTATCGAACAACTCAATCATATGATCACAAATTTCAGAGTCACACCACTATAAACCTGAAACTGAACTCCTAATTATATACCGTATTACGTAAGCCTATGACAAGCTATCGTCCAATGACCTTGTCATGTATGCAGAACCCTCATATGATATCCATGATCAGCCTTAGGCCAAAGTTCGTTTAATCCTACTGATCAGGCTATCTTAAAGTTCCATTATACTACCGAATTAAGAAAATGATTATTCACCATATGTGAATAAGAAGTCATCCACCCAGCAGACGACCCAAGGCCTTGTCCATTTTCACATTCAGTATAATGCCTTTAAGAGGATACCCTTAACTCCTCATTAGAGCTATGATTCTGATATCTGTAAACGAACCCTTCATCGTATACAAGTCATGCACCCAACGAACCGGTCTATAAGCTTACTACCTCTAAGATGCTTTAGCCATTGGAACATCAAAGTACATAAGTCATATACATGAAGCTATCCTTTTACTCAGGATTAAGGTTACTGCACAGTGAATGTCAAAAGCAGATCGATCCACTCAAAGCGGACTTCGTAGATCAATTATGCTTTAGTCTCGGTCTAATATGTCACCACCAAGCAACATATCTATGTCTCTACTTGGGAGTCCAGCTCTAGACAGTCCAGACAAACCGTCCCCTCTAAGGCTTTAGATAACATAATAGTCTTAACATGAGTTAGATGCTCGGTCTAACCCCATAGACTACAGACCATAGTTTAGACCGCTAACTTTAGAACATTGTCTTCTCGCATACAAAAGTCCATTGCATACAACGTTCTAATAGTTTAACACAAGCAGTCAGGGAGCCATGTTTGCTTACATTTACTTTAACATGTAAATAAAACAAGGACAGATAGCAATGCAATGAATAACCTCTATATATAATATTATTATCCAGTTCAAAATAAATACATCAAAATGTTTCTAATGCTTAGGGCATCTCCTAACAATCTCCCACTTGCCCTAATCCAGAAGATGTGCCATGTTACGCATCCCCATCGCCTTTACGTGTTAGGAAATGCACTAAGCATTAGAGACATTTAATGTATTTATTTTGAACTGGATAATAAAATTATATATAGAGGTTATTCATTACATTACTATCTGTCCTCGTCTTATTTACATGTTAAAGTAAATGTAAGCAAATATGGGTCCCTGATTGCTTGTGTTAAACTGTCAGAACGTTGCATGCAATGGACTTTTGTATGCGAGAAGACAATGTTCTAAAGTTAGCGATCTAAACTATGGTCTGTAGTTTACGGGGTTAGACCGAGCTTCTAACTCATGTTAAGACTATTATGTTATCTAAAGCCTTGGAGGGGATGGTTTGTCTTGACTGTCTGGAGCTGGACTCCCAAGTAGAGACATAGATATGTTGCTTAGCGGTGACATATTAGATCGGGGCTAAAGCGTGATTGATCTACGAAGTGCGCTTTGAGTGGATCGATCTGCTTTTGACGTTCATTATGCAGTAACCTTAATCCTGAGTAAAAGGGCAGCTTCATGTATATGACTTGTGTACTTTGATGTTCTAATGGCTAAAGCGTCTCAGAGGTAGTAAGCTTATAGACCGGTTCGTTGGGTGCATGACTTGTATACGATGAAGGGTTTGTTTGCAGATATCGGAATCATAGCTCTAATGAGGAGTTAAGGGTATTCTCTTAAAGGCATTATACTGAATGTGAAAATGGACAAGGCCTTGGGTCGTCTGTTGGGCGGATGACTTCTTATTCACATATGGTGAACAATCATTTTCTTTATTCGGTAGTATAATGGAACTTTAAGATAGCCTAATTAGTAGGATTAAATAGACTTTGGCCTAAGGCTGATCATGGATATCATATGAGGGTTCTGCATACATGACAAGGTCATTGGACGATAGCTTGTCACAGGCTTACGTAATATGATATATAATTGCGAGTTCAGTTTCAGGTTTATAGTGGTGTGACTCTGAAATTAGTGATCATATATGATTGATTTGTTCGGTAAAAGAATGATGATCATATGGATTTGCGGGAGCCCGATTATATATGTCCAATCAGTCCCCCTACTAGCTCCACATAATTCCTTAACGTTTGGCAAATTGATTTGTGTATGCTATTGGCTAGTTTATTATGCGTGGATGGTGATGACATAGGATTAGGATAGTAGACAAGATTTACTTCGGTTGGATTCAGATTTTGTTTTGGATAATAGAGTACACAATTATTCGAACTCCAAATAAAGTTGCCATGATTTTATTTGAGATTGGATTGGAGTTGTAGAAAATTATCCATGAGAACAAGAATTTGAAACACAACTGTTTTATGGATTTTGAAATTTGAAATTTGAAATTTGAATTTTGAATTTTGAATTTTGAAATTTGAATTTGAAATTTGAATTTGAAATTTGAATTTGAAATTCGAATTTGAAATTTGAATTTGAAATTTGAATTTGAAATTTGAAATTTGAAATTTGAATTTGAAATTCAAATTTTAAATCACAGTCCAAGTGGGATTCAAATTTGTAGTAGAAAATCCACAAGGTTTGAAATTCGAATTTGAGTTGGATATGGAGAGGATAATCTTGTTAGAATCCTACTTGAATTTTGAATCCAAATCTTAACTAATGATGGACAAAATTTTAAGGATTATCCTCAATGGATTTTCGGTTTTTGTGGATAAGGTTCAAAGGAAAAATTCAAGTTTCAATCCCAGTTGAATTTGGATTCTCTCCTCCCCAGAAAGTGGCCGAAATTTTGGAGCATATCTCCTAGGAAAATTCGGTTATTTTAGATAAGGATGAGATAAGATTCAAGCTTAAAAATCCTAGTGGAATTTTGATTCTCCCTTATCCTAAATGTGGCCAAATTTTTTGAGGAGATTTTTTCCTTAGAATTTTCAGATTTTTTTGGTTGAAAAAGGGAGATAAAATTCTAGTTAAAATCTTGTTTAGATTTGGATTGGATTTATCCTAAAGGGCCGAATTTTGTTGTTGGGATTTTCTCTTGGAAAATTCAGATTTTATAGTTGTGGATAAGGGAGAATATCTTCTCCTAATCCAATTCGAATTCAGAGAATCACCTCATGCAGGTCTATAAATAGAGATCCTGCCACTCCAGTTCTCTCAGACCACAGACTCTCAGATGAGTAGGCTTATTGTTGCATGGCCCACCGTGACAATAAAGTTCTTTAGAGATCTGGGTGGTCGGGAGAAGACTAGCAGTGCTAGCATACCGATCGAGGTTCAGAGTTCCCACACACTCAGCCATTCAAGAATTGGAGAATAGTAGAGAAGGCTAGTTGGTTGAAGCCTCCAGTCATTCTCCTCCTGCAAGATTGGCGTCCTTGAGGTATGAGTTTTAATTGTTGTTGGTTTATTGTATATGGCATCATGAGATATTTAACCATCTAAAAATTTTTATTATTCTGTTGCGCCACTCTGGTACGTTTTTACAGATTTAATTTTCTGAATTATTATAAGCATGCTTGTTTATGCCGGTTATGGTCCCTTAGAATTTAGAAAAATTGTATCTAGGAATTTTTATGTAACCATGGGAGCAGTTTATTAACACTGTAATTTTCCCGTGGATTTTAATTTTTTGTCTCTTAGAATTATTATGGTTAGAATTTTGTACACCGGAAACGGATTAGGAAATTTTATGTAATTATTCTTGGAGGAGATTGAAGATTGAAGACCGTAATTTATTTTTCCCCAAAAGTTAAATTTGATTTAAAGATTGAAATTTTGATTGTGTGGAAATTTTCAATTTAATTGGGATTCAAATTAATTTTTGGAGATCCTTATAGGTAAATTGGAATATGGCACGAAAATTGAGACACGACCCCTCGGGATAGGCCGACGGGGCTTGGTGGGGCTGCAGCCCCTGGCCTCGGGCAGGATGGGGCTACGGCAGCCCCTATGCAGGCCATAACCACCCACGGCCGTAGGCTTGGCCTGTAGCCGAGGGTGGCCGTGGCCTACCCAAGGCTGGCCGCAGCCTGGGCATGCAGCCTGTGGCTGCAGGCACTGCCTACAGCCTGCTGGCTACTGTGCCCAATTTGGGTGTGCAGCATAGCGCTGCAGGCTTGGCCTGCAGCCCGGCAAGGCTGCACAGGGGTGGCCGTGGGCTGCCAGCCCCCCCGGGGCTGGTGGCTGCCCACGGCGGCTGCCACCTTCCGGGGGCGGTGGTGCGACGGTTCAAATATCAAAAATTTTGATTTTTAAATTTGAGATTTAATTTTAAATTATGTTTAAAAATATGTAATTGAAAATTTGATATTTTTGAAATTACATATTATTACACATGATGTTTAAAATTGTTTAAAATTTGAATTTGAAATTTAAATTTAATTTGAATTTGAAATTTAAATTTTTGAAGATTTAAATTTTAAATGGTTCTTGGGATGAGGAATAAATGGAGAGGCTACATAAAGATGGATACAAGAAGACGGAACAAAATTCAAGACCCAAAGAATGCTTTGGATGAAATTTTGTAATCTTTATTTTCTTTGTTCTAGGATGGAACAATGGCTTGGTTTTTTGGTCAATTATTTTTTCTGTGATATGTCATGGATGTATAAATATGTATTGATGGATGTTTTATATGCATATTTAATAACATGTCATATAGGATAGGTGAGTGCAGCTCGTACTATATTGACCATACATATTTGTCAAAACTTGCATGTTTTTCAAAATATTGAGTGGGAGAGGGTTTCAAATAAAACCCATGGCCTCCATTGTTGATCCATATGTGAAAGCATGGTAACGCCTCATGTCAGTTTTGCCCTGACCACACCCCTCGGTAGGTGTTTACCGCCGCCGGTATACTAGATTGGATCTCCTATGTGGAAAACGTGTTCGGGTACGATCGTATTCATGACCACCCCTCGGTGGCTTGGTAGGACGTGGATCGGGTTACGTAAACAATGGTTATACACTCAATACTCGTTTGGTTATTAACCTTCCCTAAAAGCTCTGTTAACTAAACTGGTGGCCAAAAAAGCGGTTATTAATATATGTCTTAACCTTGGAGGAATTAAGACAACATATATTAATTGGACGGGGTCCATGTTCCGACTATTTGTTTTCATGACCACTCCTCGGTGGCTTGGGGCAATAGGTGCTGAGAATTACCGTTGCAATGCTACATGTTTTTCAAGTTTCATGTAGGAACATACGCGTATGTTTTATTTGCTAAATTATCTGTATATTTGCTTGGGCTTTGTAATGATGTCTAGTATAATTTTATTTCAGTTCAAAATGTCACCGACACCCCTCATTTCAATACTCACTGAGAATAAACTAAATGGCGATAATTATAAGGATTGGAAAAAAAAATCTGTTAATAGTTCTCAACTGCGAGAGACACAAGTTTGTACTGGACGAACCATGCCCACCGGGACCAAAACCTGACACACTGCTTGAGAAGGTCCCGGTTGCCTATACTTATTAGAGAGAATCCAATGATATAGCTCGATGCTACATGCTTGCTAGCATGACGAGTGCTTTACAAAAGCAGCATGAGACTTATCAGGTTGCTAGGGAGATCATGGATAATCTGGAGGACATGTTTGGAGGCCAAGAAAAGTTGACTTGACAGTCCGCTATAACCAGCATTATGAACTCTAAGCAAAAGGTGGGTACTCCAGTGAAGGACCATATGATCACTCTAATGGGATTCTTCGCTGAGGCTGCCGAAAATGGTGCTGAGTTGGACTACAACACCCAGATCGAGATGGTGTTCAAAACTCTATGCAAAGATTTTGTGGGGTTTAAGGCCGCATACAATCTGGCAACAAGGAAGTTAGGACTAACCGAGCTCATGAAGCAACTCCAGGCTTATGAGCGGATGATCAAGGATGGGGATGTTGTCCAACCTAAAGGTGAGGCTAATTTGGTTGAATCTTTCAAACCCTTACGGAAGAGGAAGAGGCCAAATCAGAAGCAAGTGGCTTCCAGTTCTTCTAATCCTCCTGTCTCGGATGGGGAGAAGAAGAAGAAGAACAAGAAGCCCAGGGACCCTAAAAAGTCCAAGTGCTTCCGTTGTGGGAAGGTAGGTCACTTTAAAAAGGCTTGCCAGGAATTCCTAGCCGCCAAGGGCAAGGAAGGTAAGGAACTTCATTACTTGGGAGCGTGTTTAGTGGAAGAATCGAAAGACACTTGGGTCATTGATTCGGGTGACACTAATCATGTTTGTGTTTCTATGCAGGAGTCCGTGGAAACAAGAAGTCTACATGATAGGAGCCTCTCGTTGCGAACTGGAGACAGCAGCTTGGTGGTGGCTGAGGCAGTGGGAGATATTTACCTTTATTTTGATCAATTTAGGTTTATTTTATTAAAAGACTGTTTTTATGTTCCTAATTTTAGGAGGAACCTTATATCGGTAGCTTGTTTAATAAAGAATTCTTATTCAGTTTCTTTTAGTAAAAGAGTTGATATTCGTAGAAATAAGTCTTTTATCTGTTCTGGATGGATGGAAACCTATATTTGATCAAACCAAAGATGTACTCACTGCTTGACATTGAATTAATAGATAACTCTAAAAGGTTGAAAGTTTCTCACTCTAACAAGACATATCTTTGGCATTTAAGACTTGATCATATTAATCAGGATAGGATTCAAAGATTGGTGAAAGACGGTCCTCTAGAATCTCTGGAGGAGGTACGTCTTCCCCAATGTGAGTCTTGTCTAGAGGGTAAAATGACCAAGAGGTCTTTTGGAGCTAAGGGTACAAGGGCTCAGGAGCTCTTAGAAATTGTGCATATTGACGTATGTGTCCCCATGAACGTCACAGCACGAAGAGGATTCGAGTATTATGTCTCTTTCATAGATGATTACTCGAGGTATGGATATGTGTATCTGATGCACCGCAAGAGCGAAACCTTTGACAAGTTCAAAGAGTATCGTGCGGAAGTGGAAAAGCAATTGGATAAATCCAGAAGGACACTTCGATCTGATCGAAGTGGCGAATACCTCTCCGATGAATTTCTAGGACACCTTGTAGAGAACGGGATATTATCCCAATTGACTGCACCTAGTACTCCACAACAGAATGGTGTAGCTGAAAGGAGAAATAAGACCTTGTTGGATATGGTACGGTCCATGATGAGTTATTCAACGCTATCATTATCATTTTGGGGATATGCTTTACAAACGGCGTGCTATATTTTGAACTAGGTTCTAAGCAAATCAATTCCTAGAACTCCGTATGAATTGTGGCGTGGCAGGAAGCCCTCCCTTGGACATATGAGAATATGGGGCTGCCTGGCGCATGTACTGGATAGGGATGCGAAGAAGTTGGAACCAAGATCAGAATTGTACATGTTTGTAGGGTATCCAAAAGGAACTAAAGTAGGTCTGTTCTATAACCCGAAGGAACAAAAAGTCATTATCTCAACCCATGCAACATTCTTGGAGGAAAGTCACATGAATGACTTTAAGCCTCGAAGCAAAGTGGTGCTAGAGGAGTTATCGGGTGAAAGAACTGTTCCACAGATTTCGGTCTTGGACGCAAGTCCGAGTTCCACTAAAAGACCTGCAGACGATCAACAATTTAGGGTGCCTCGTCGTAGTGGGAGGGTTTCGAAGAAACCTAATTTCTTCATGTATGATGCTGAGGTATACCAGGCCAAGGCTCATGAGCATGAGGATGATCCGGTCACCTATGATGAAGCTATAAATGATGTTGATTCTAAATCTTAGAAACAGGCTATGAACAATGAGATGGATTCTATGAAATCCAACTCTATTTGGGAACTTGAAGATTTGTCGAATGGGATAAAACCCATTGGATGTAAATGGGTCTACAAAAGAAAGAAAGATGCGGAAAGGAGAGTGGAAACTTTCAAAGCTAGACTAGTTGCAAAGGCATACACGCAAAAGGCTGGAATCGATTACAATGAAACCTTTTCGCCTGTTGCTATGCTAAAGTCTATCCGTATTCTTCTGTCCATTGTTGCGGCTCTCGATTACGAGATCTGGCAAATGAATGTCAAGACGACATTCTTGAATGGCCATCTTGAAGAGTGTATCTATATGATACAGCCCGAAGGGTTCGTAGCGAAAGGCCAAGAAAGGAAAGTCTGCAAGTTACTTAGATCCATTTATGGATTAAAGCAAGCATCCCGCTTATGGAACCAGAGGTTTGATCAAGCGATTAAGACATTTGGTTTTGAGCAGAACGTTGATGAACCCTGTGTTTATAAACGTATTAAGGATGGAAAAGTGGTCTTTCTGATACTCTATGTTGATGATATACTACTCATTAGGAATGATGTAGGGAACTTATCATCGGTCAAGCTTTGGTTGCACCAACAGTTTGACATGAAGGACTTGGGAGAAGCTGATTATGTTCTAGGCATTTGTCTCTTCAGAGATCCAAAGAACAAAATGATAGCGTTATCCCAAGCTTCATACATAGATAAAATAATTGACAAATATGCAATGTAAGAGGCAAAGAAAGGTTCACAACCTTCTATTGCCGGTCTAACTCTTCCATTGGATGAATGCCCTAAGACATCAGAAGAAAGAGAGCATATGAGTAAGGTCCCTTATGCATCCGCTGTGGGTAGCCTTATGTACGCTATGCTTTGCACTCACCTAGGATATATGTTTTGCAGTAAGTATGGTGGGTCGATATGTGACGCCCCCGACCTCGGTCCACCGAAACTATTACAATCAAGCTCCTTAGCAGACTGAAATAGCTCGTGAACTTCGTCGGGTCGCCTAAATTCTTTTCTTTCCTTTAAACCTTTTGTGAAATTTGGAATCATTTTTTTTTAATACTTTTTCTTGTTTGTAAACATAACGTAATTAAACTGAATTATGTTTGTCACTTTTAAAAGTACAAACATAGTTTATACACAATACATAATTCAAATCTTTTTGCAATACATGTCTTTTCTTTATTCAAATCTCCTCTTTCAACGCTCAGCGGAAAACTTGTAGCAGGACCATATCCATAGTGGATTCCCTATCCCTTTGACACGCTCGCGTCCTGCCGCCATCCAGAAATCTACCGGACAGGTTTCTCACCTGCAACATGAACAAACTGATGAGCTAACAGGCTCAGTAAGTTCAAACATACATAGTAAGAATCACATTGATTCAAAAACACTAAAACTCAATTTTTTATGAATAGCACTATTTATCATGAATAGTAAATTTAACCTTCGACCGATGAATAGTAACAGTTACCCTAACTGGTTACTATTCATTTTACCCTAACGGGTAACTATTCACATACCCTAACCGAATTTACATTATTCTAGCGTAAGCTTCGGTTATGCTCAATTATGATTTTTATCATTTTATTGATTGTTTTTTCTCTATTGGATTTCTAGTTTAGAGCTCTGTTTATGGCAGTACTGATGATTATTAGCACGCTGACTGAGAGGGTCTAAGGGGCGACCTTAGAACATCAGCCTCCACAGCCCTGATATCCTTGTAGGATCTGAGAAAAACCTCCACCACTATGTTGGAGGGGCGGTACGCCTTAGTAGTTTCATTACAATCTTTCTTATAGTTCCCCACCAGTGACATTCATATGAATCGTCCCACGGTGGAACCCTTATTGCCCGTAGGTCTTTACCTTTATTTCTTTATGTGTGTTTTTAATTAACCACACTATAGTGCCCTAGCACTTCTCCATAGTGTATTATTTATACACTTTTTAATTTCTCATTTCATTAGGTGAGTTAGTTTAACTACACCCCTATTGCCCGTAGGACTTTACAAGTTTGTACGAAAAGTACTTAAATCAATCAAATAGTAATTCATGCTGCAGACATGTAAATATCTAAGCTTACCAAACATTTATCATAGCATCGCGCTATGAAACATTCATATAGCACATAAACCTAGACATAACAGATCAATTCATTCATATAATGAACAACATCAGAATGTTCATGAGCAAACAAATGAATGCTGGAACTTACATATATCACACTTAGACATAATAGTCTATTCATGTTGCAGTCAATTAAATGTTCGAACTTACAGATACTTTCGCTAGCATTTCCTTCCCCGACTCCGCAGACGTTCTTTTGCCGCTTCTGGATCGGGTTCCTATAACCGGAATAACCACGGTTATTCTAAATCTTCATTTCATATTCAAAATTTAGTAAAACGTAAAAATTCTATGTTTTATTTCCCGTAAATAGTTTTAGGAATCTAAAATCCTATTTTCGATTTTTACACTAACTCTTGGCAAAATTACCATTTTGCCCCTGATTTGATCTCTCATCATAAACCTATTTTTTTGTTGGTTTAAGACCCAATTTAACTTTTATAATTTCATTTTAACTATCCTTAGGCATTCACGGTCCTTTCCAAGCCTTTCATAAATTTTTGTTCAAAATGACCATTTTGCCTCTGACAGGTCTTGGGACTGTTATATGCTTACTGTGACTTTTAACAGGATTTTCTAAGCCCAAATATCATAAAATAATATTTCTTAAGCTTTTACACACTTTTACAGCATCCATTGCTGTTCCATAGACGACTATTGGTCATCCGACTCTCGAGTGATACTATTCTGACACCTAGGGTCGTTTCTCGTTTTTCTCATTTTTCGGAGCCTTAAATGGGTATTTCACTACTCCTGAAACGTTTGTTATGCTAATCTCGAGTCTTAGACATCGCATGGGCTCGGGTTTTCATCCCGACCTCAAATTTACCTTTCGTTTCCTAAAATACCCTTGCCATTGGTTTTCCCGTTCACTTACATTTTCACAATCTCAGAGGGATGGTTTACTATTCCTCAAAGGTTCATTTTCCCATTTTCTGAGCCTAACTCATCGAAGGGTCTCGGTTTCCATTACCGAACACAATTTGCCTCTCGTTTTTCACCAAAATTCCCATAGTGCCGTTTTCAAAATTTCGGCAGCATTTCCGCTAAATTTCTAGGTTTCCGGCATTTAGGAAACGCCTCAAAACCATCTAACTTATTTTATTCTACCACGTACTATACCAGAGGCCTAATTTTTACGTAAAACTCAACTTTTTACGTAAAAATATTCACATTTCCCATACATTTTCTTTTTCTGACATTTCATTCATTTTACTCTCTTTTTTCTTTTCTTTTTACAATTTGAATATAAATTACATACAAATCATTCCAATATATACATAAGGAATGAAGGGAAACGAAATCGCTACCGAAATCGTCCCATCGGTGATCAGACGATCCTTTCGGTCTCGACCGCACAAACTTTTTGTCACTGTTCTTCACGTTCGGAATCCCTGTTGTCAATTCTGATGCCGCGGATGTGTCCAGAATGTCGAAAATAGGCCAACGAGCCATTCTTCATTTTTCCGCCCCCGGGTCACCGTTGACCGGCGTTGACCGGTGGCGGACTACGGCGGCGTGAACAACGGAGGTGCCCACCTTGAAGATCTCGACGAGAGGAGTCCATTGGTGGTGTCAATTTCACCATTGGAGGCTCCGATCACCGGCAATCTTCCTCAACAACTCGGCCCACGGTGACGGCGTTGAATCTCCACCGTGCCGGGGTTGTTGCCCGAAATTGTTTGAGGGCTTTTGCTCCCCGTTCTTCTCTGAGCATTTTGAGACCAACCACGTCACTCAACTCCGCCGGAATTGACGGATTCCAAGGCGGCTTCACGGCGGCTACGGCGCAATGTACGGCAGTGCAATCCGACGACTGTTGAGGTGAAATGAGATATGGGTTTTGTTCTCCTCTTCACCACGAAACTTTTGGGACCGGAATCGTGTCGATCGGAGGTCGGACGGCGGAGATACGGCCGTTTGAAATTTCCGTCCACCGGCGGCTTCGGGCGGCGCGTGCGGCGTTCTTCGGCGTCAGTTCCGTCGATTCAGCACACCGTTGGACTCAGCTCGTCGAGAGCTTTCCAACAAGATCGGCGGTGTTGAAAACGGACACCGTTTCCGGTGGTCGGTTACTGTTCACCGACGGTGTAGGTGTGGGGGAGAAAATCTAGAAAAGGGAAATTGTGAGCCCTTTTATGCAATTTTGACCTTTTATACCCTTTTTGTCCAAAATTTCAACATGAGCTATCCTAACTAATTTGGGCGTGCTGAACCCAAATATATCAGTTTCGTTTTTATCCGAGATCGTTTCGACCAGTTTCCGGTACTGCAAATTCCCCGTCAAAAATTACCTTTGTGCTCAATTAACTAATTTGAGCATTCTGATAGGCTGTACTGACTAATTTGGACGTCCTGAATCCAAATATATCAGTTTCGTCGTCATCCGAGGTCATCTCGGCCAGTTTTCGATACTGTACATTTCCCGGTCAAAATTTTCATTTTGTGCTTAATTGACTAATTAGAGCATTCTGATTCCAAATATATCAGTTTTATATCAAGAAAATGTCATCTTGACCAATTTCTTGATACTGCGTATCTCCGGATCAAATATTACTTTTCATGCTCAATTGACTAATTTGAGCATGCTGAATCTAAATATATCAATTTTAGGTCAAGAAGAGGTCATCTAGACCAACTTCTCAATACTATGTGCAACACACACGCACTCACGTCTAAAATCACTGTTATCAGTATTTTATCTTTTTGTGCACTCAGCTTACCCTGAGTCACCTACTAGGGTTTTACAGTTCACTGTTTTTCACTAGCTCAATTCGGCATGCTTTTACATCACCGAATTCTTAATTTGTAATATCGTTAGAATATTTTATCTCGTTCTACACAATATTAATCATACATTTTACATTTTAAACATGAAATTCATCATGTACATGCAATTTACAATATTCCGAGAACAGTAAAATTTCCCGGTTATTACACGATATCAAGCAAATCCTGGAACCAAGCACTGGTAAGCCGTAAAGCATATACTCAAGTATCTTAAGAGAACGAGGGATTATATGCTGGTGTATTCTAGAAGGGACCTAACACCCATAGGATACACGGACTCAGACTTCCAGACTTGTAAGGATTCGAGGAAATCAACATCTGGATCAGTGTTTTTGCTCAGAGGAGGCGCCATTGTGTGGAGGAGTATGAAGCAGGGCTGCACAGCTGACTCTACTATGGAGGCTGAATATGTGGCTGCGGCTGAGGTATCTAAAGAAGCGATTTGGCTCCGCAAGTTCTTTAGAGACCTTGAGGTGATTCCGGGTGTTGACAAGCCTGTCACACTTTACTGTGATAACACAGGGGCTATTGCCAACACAAGGGAATCTCGGCACCACAAGAGGACCAAGCACATAGATCGGAGATATCATATTATTAGAGGGCACAGGGAGACAGGACAAGTGGATGTATGTAAGATTGCGTCCGAGGACAACATTGTCGATCCCTTTACTAAGACTTTGGTGGCTAGAAGCTTTGAGAGGCACGTAGAGGCGATGGGGATGCGTAACATGGCACATCTGCTGGCTTAGGGCAAGTGGGAGATTGTTAGGAAATGCCCTAAGCATTAGAGACATTTTAATGTATTTATTTTGAACTAGATAATAAAATTATATATAGAAGTTATTCATTACATTACTATCTGTCCTCGTCTTATTTACATGTTAAAGTAAATGTAAGCATATATGGCTCCCTGACTGGTTGTGTTAAACTGTTAGAACGTTGCATGCAATGGACTTTTGTATGCGAAAAGACAATGTTCTAAAGTTAGCGGTCTAAACTATGGTCTGTAGTCTATGGGGTTAGACCGAGCATCTAACTCATGTTAAGACTATTATGTTGTCTAAAGTCTTGGAGGGGACGGTTTGTCTTGACTGTCTGGAGCATAGAATCCCAAGTAGAGACATAGATATGTTGCTTGGTGGTGACATATTAGACCGGGACTAAAGCGTGATTGATCTACGAAGTCCGCTTTGAGTGGATCGATTTGCTTTTGATGTTCATTATGCAGTAACCTTAATCCTGAGTAAAAGGACAGCTTCATGTATATGACTTGTGTACTTTGATGTTCCAATGGCTAAAGCGTCTCAGAGGTAGTAAGCTTATAGACCGGTTCGTTGGGTGCATGACTTGTATACGATAAAGGGTTTGTTTGCAGATATCGGAATCATAGCTCTAAGGAGTTAAAGGTATCCTCTTAAAGGCATTATACTGAATGTGAAAATGGACAAGGCCTTGGGTCGTCTGCTGGGCGGATGACTTCTTATTCACATATGGTGAATAATCATTTTCTTAATTCGGTAGTATAATGGAACTTTAAGATAGCCTGATCAGTAGGATTAAACGGACTTTGACCTAAGGCTGATCATGGATATCATATGAGGGTTTTGCATATATGACAAGGTCATTGGATAGTAGCTCGTCACAGGCTTACGTAATACGGTATGTAATTGGGAGTTCAATTTCAGGTTTATAGTGGTGTGACTCTAAAACTAGTGATCATATGATTGAGTTGTTCGGTAAAGAATGATGATCATATGGATTTGTGAGAGCCCGATTATATATATCCAATCAGTCCCTCTACTAGCTCCACATAATTCCTTAACATTTTGCAAATTGATTTGTGTATGCTATTGGCTAGTTTATTATGCATGGATGGTGATGGCACAGGATTAGGATGGTAGACAAGATTCTCTCCGGTTGGATTCAGATTTTGTTTTGGATAATAGAGTACACAATTATTCGAACTCCAAATAAAATTGCCATGATTTTATTTGAGATTGGATTGGAGTTGTAGAAAATTATCCATGAGAACAAGAATTTGAAACACAACCATTTTGTGGATTTTGAATTTTGAATTTTGAAATTTGAATTTTGAATTTTGAAATTTGAAATTTGAATTTGAAATTCGAATTTGAAATTTGAATTTGAAATTTAAATTTGAAATTTTAAATTTTAAATTTGAAATTCGAATTTGAAATTCGAATTTGAAATTTGAAATTCAAATTTTGAATCACAGTCCAAGTGGGATTCGAATTTGTTGTGGAAAATCCACAAGGTTTGAAATTCGAATTTGAGTTGGATTTGGAGAGGATAATCTTGTTAGAATCCTACTTGAATTTTGAATCCAAATCCTAACAAATTATGGACGAAATTTTGAGGATAATCCTCAATGGAATTTCGGTTTTTGTGGATAAGGTTCAAGGGAAAAATTCAAGTTTCAATCCTAGTTGAATTTGGATTCTCTCCTTCCTTGAAAAGTGGCCGAAATTATGGAGGAAATCTCCTAGGAAAATTCGGTTATTTTGGATAAGGTTGAGATAAGATTCAAGCTTGAAAATCCTAATAGAATTTTGATTCTCCCTTATCCTAAATGTGGCCGAATTTTTGGAGGGAAAATCTCCTAGGAAATTTCGGATTTTTTGGTTGAAAAAGGGAGATAAAATTCTAGTTAAAATCTTGTTTAGATTTGGATTGGATTTTATGGATATGGATAAGGGAGAATATCTTTTCCTAATCCAATTCGAATTCAGAGAATCACCTCATGCAGGTCTATAAATAGAGGTCCTGCCACTCCAGTTCTCTCATACGACAGACTCTCAGGTGAGCAGGCTTATTGTTGCACAGCCCACCGTGACAATAAAGTTCTTTAGAGATCTGGGTGGTTGGAAGAAGACTAGTAGTGCTAGCATACCGATCGAGGTCCAGAGTGCCCACACACTCAGCCATTCGGGAATTGGAGAATAGTAGAGAAGGCTAGTTGGTTGAAGCCTCCGGTCATTCTCCTCCTGCAAGATTGGCGTCCTTGAGGTATGAGTTTTAATTGTTGTTGGTTTATTGCATATGGTATCATGAGATATTTAACGATCTAAAAATTTTTATTGTTCTGCTGCGCCACTCTGATACGTTTTTACCGATTTATTTTCCTACACTACGTGCCTCTCAAAGCTTCTAGCCACCAAAGTCTTAGTAAAGGGATCGGCAATGTTGTCCTCGGATGTGATCTTACATACATCTACTTGTCCTGTCTCCACGTGTCCTCTAATAATATGATATCTCCAATCTATTTGCTTGGTCCTCTTGTGGTGCTGAGATTCCCTTGTGTTGGCAATAGGCCTAGTGTTATAACAGTAAAGTGTGATAGGCTTGTCAACACCCAGAATGACCTCAAAGTCTCTAAAGAACTTGCGGAGCCAAACCGCTTCTTTTGATGCCTCAGCCACAGCCACATACTCAGCCTCTATAATAGAGTTAGCTGTGCAGCCCTGCTTCATGCTCTTCCACACAATAGCGCCTCGTCCGAGCAAAAACACTGATCCAGATGTCGATTTCCTCGAATCCTTATAAGTCTGGAAGTCTGAGTCCGTGTATCCTACGGGTGTTAGGTCCCCTCTAGAATACACCAGTGTATAATCCCTCGTTCTCTTAAGGGACCTTACTCATACGTTCTCTTTCTTCCAATGTCTTAGGACAGTCATCCAATGAAAGATTTAGACCAGCAATACAAGGTTATGTGCCTTTCTTTGCCTCTTGCATTGCATATTTGTCAATTATTTTATCTATGTATGAAGCTTGGGATAACGCTATCATTTTGTTCTTCGATCTCTAAAGAGACGAATGCCTAGAACATAATTAGCTTCTCCCAAGTCCTTCATGTCAAATTGTTGGTGTAACCAATACTTGACCGATGATAAGTTCCCTACATCATTCCCAATGAGCAGTATGTCATCGACATAGAGTATCAGAAAGACCACTTTTCCATCCTTAATCCGTTTATAAACACAGGGTTCATCAACGTTCTGCTCAAAATCAAATGTCTTAATCGCTTGATCAAACCTCTGGTTCCATGAGCGGGATGCTTGCTTTAATCCATAAATGGATCTAAGCAACTTGCAGACTTTCCTTTCTCGACCTTTCGCTACGAACCCTTCGAGCTGTATCATATAGATACACTCTTCAAGATGGTCATTCAAGAATGCCGTCTTGACATCCATTGCCAAATCTCGTAATCGAGAGCCGCAGCAATGGACAGAAGAATACGGATAGACTTCAGCATAGCAATAGGCGAAAGGGTTTCATCGTAATCGATTCCAACCTTTTGTATGTACCCCTTTACAACCACTCTAGCTTTGAAAGTTTCCACTCTCCCTTCCGCATCCTTCTTTCTTTTGTAGACCCATTTGCATCCAATGGGTTTTATCCCATCTGACAAATCTATAAGTTCCCAAACAGAGTTGGATTTCATAGAATCCATCTCATTGTTCATAGCCTGTTTCCAAGATTTAGAATCAACATCATTTATAGTTTCATCATAGGCGACTGGATCATCCTCATGCTTATGAGCCTCGGCCTGGTATACCTCAGCATCATACATGAAGAAATTAGGTTTCTTCGAAACCCTCCCACTACGATGAGGCACCCTAAATTGTTGATCGTCTACAAGTCTTTCACCGGAACTCGGACTTGTGTCCAAGACCAAAATCTGTGGTGCAGTTCTTTCACCCGATAACTCCTCTAGCACTACTTTGCTTTGAGGCTTAAAGTCATTCATGTGACTTTCCTCTAAGAATGTCGCATGGGTTGAGACAATGACTTTTTGTTCCTTTGGGTTATAGAATAGACCTCCTTTAGTTCCATTTGGATACCCTACAAACATGCACAATTCTGATCTTGGTTCCAATTTCTTGACATCCCCATCCAGTACATGTGCCGAGCAGCCCCATAGTCTCATATGTCTAGGGGAGGGCTTCCTGCCATGCCACAATTCATACGGAGTTCTGGGAATTGATTTGCTTGGAACCTGGTTCAGAATATAGCACGCCATTTGTAAAGCATATCCCCAAAATGATAATGGCAGCGTTGAATAACTCATCATGGACCATACCATATCCAACAAGGTCCTGTTTCTCCTTTCATCTACACAATTCTGTTATGGAGTATCAGGTGTAGTCAATTGGGATAATATCGCGTTCTCTACAAGATGTCTTAGAAATTCATCGGAGAGGTATTCGCTACCTCGATCAGATCAAAGTGTCTTTATGGATTTATCCAATTGCTTTTCCACTTCCGCACGATACTCTTTAAACTTGTCAAAGGTTTTGCTCTTGCGGTGCATCAGATACACATATCCATACCTCGAGTAATCATCTATAAAAGAGACATAATACTTGAACCCTCCTCGTGCTGTGACGTTCATAGGGTCACATACGTCGGTGTGCACAATTTCTAAGAGCTCCTGAGCCCAGTCATCTTTCCCTCTAGACAAGACTCATATTGAGGAAAACGTACCTCCTCCAGAGATTCCAGAGGACCGTCTTTCACCAATCTTTGAATCCTATCCTGATTAATATGACCAAGTCTTAAATGCCAAAGATACGCCTTATTAGAGTGAGAAACTTTCAACCTTTTAGAGTTACCTATTAATTCAGTATCAAGCAGTGAGTACATCTTTGGTTTGATCAAATATAGGTTTCCATCCATCCATCCATCCATCCAGAACAGATAAAAGACTTATTTCTACGAATATCAACTCTTTTACAAAAAGAAACTGAATAAGAATCTTTTATTAAACAAGCTATCGATATAAGGTTCCTCCTAAAATTAGGAACATAAAAACAGTCTTTCAATTAACCTAAATTGATCAAAGTAAAGGTAAATATCTCCTACTGCCTCAGCCACCACCAAGCTACCGTCTCCAGTCCGTAACGAGAGGCTCCTATCATGTAGACTTCTCGTTTCCACGAACCCCTGCATAAAAACACAAACATGATTGGTGGCACCCGAATCAATGACCCAAGTGTCTTTCGATTCTTCCACCAAAAACGCTTCTAAATAGTGAAGTTCCTTACCTTCCTTGCTCTTGGCGGCTAGGAATTCCCGGCAAACCTTCTTAAAGTGACCTACCTTCCCCCAACGAAAGCATTTGGACTTTTAAGGGTCCCTGGGCTTCTTGTTCTTCTTCTTCTTCTTCCCATCCGAGATAGGAGGATTAGAAGAACTGGAATCCACTTGCTTTTGGTTTGGCCTCTTCCTCTTGTATGAGGGTTTGGAAGATTCCGTCAAATTGGCCTCTCCTTTGGGTTAGACAGCATCCCCATCCCTGATCATCCGCTCATAAGCTTGGAGTTGCTTCATGAGCTCAGGTAGTCCTAACTCCCTTATCGCTAGATTGTATGCGGCCTTAAACCCCACAAAATCTTTAGACAGAGTTTTGAACACCATCTCGATTTGGGTGTTTTAGTCCAACTCAGCACCGTTCTCGGCAGCCTCAGCGAAGAATCCCATTAGAGTGATCATATGGTCCTTCACCAGAGTACCCTCCTTTTGCTTAGAGTTCATAATGCTGGTTATAGCGGACTATCAAGCCAACTTTTCTTGGCCTCCGAACATGTCCTCCAGATTGTCCATGATCTCCTTAGTAACTTGATAAGTCTCATGCTACTTTTATAAAGCACTCATCATGCTTGCAAGCATGTAGCATCGAGCTATATCATTGGATTCTCTCCAACGAGTATAGGCAACCGGGACCTCCTCAAGCGGTGTGTCAGGTTTTGGCCTTGGTGGGCGTGGTTCGTCCAGTATGAACTTGTGTCTCTCGCAGCTAAGAACTATTAACAGATTTCTTTTCCAATCCTTATAATTATCGCCATTCAGTTTATTCTCAGTAAGTATTGAAATGAGGGCTGTCGGTGACATTTTGAACTGAAATAAAATTATACTAGACATCATTACAAAGCCCAAGCAAATATACAGATAATTTAGCAAATAAAACATACAAGTATGTTCCTACATGAAACTTGAAAAACATGTAGCATTGCAACGGTAATTCTCAGCACCTATTGCCCCAAGCCACCGAGGGGTGGTCATGAAACAAATAGCCGGAACATGGACCCCGTCCAATTAATATATATTACCTTAAATCCTCCAAGGTTAAGACATATATTAATAACCGCTTATTTGGCCACTAGTTTAGTTAACAGAGCTTCTAAGGAAGGTTAATAACTAAACGAGTCTTGAGTGTATAACCATTGTTTATGTAGCTCGATCCACGTCCTACCAAGCCACCGAGGGGTGTTCATTAATAGGATCGTACTCGAACACGTTTTCCACATAGGAGATCCAATCTAGTACACTGACAGCGGTAAACACCTACCGAGGGGTGTGGTCAGGGCAGAACTGACGCGAGGCGTTACTATGCTTTCACATATGGATCAACAATGGAGGCCGTGGGTTTTGTTGGAAACCCTCTCCCACTCAATATTTTGAAAAACGTGCAAGTTTTGACAAATTATGTATGATCAATATAGTATGAGCGGCACTCACCTATCCTATATGACATATTATCAAATATGCATATAAAACATCCATCAATACATATTTATACATCCATGAAATATCATAGAAAAAATAATTGACAGAATAACCAAGTCATAGTTCCATCATAGAACAAACAAAATAAAGATTACAAAATTTCATCCAAAGCATTCTTTGGGTCTTGAATTTTGTTCCGTCTCCTTGTATCCATCTTTATGTAGCCTCTCCATTGATTTCTCATCCCAAAAATCATTTAAAATTTAAATCTCCAAAAATTTAAATTTCAAATTCTAATTCTAAATTTGAATTTCAAATTTAAATTTCAAATTCAAATTTTAAACAATTTTAAACATCATGTATAATAACATGTAATTTAAAAAATTTTCAAATTTTCAATTACATATTTTTAAACATGATTTAAAATTAAATCTCAAATTTAAAAATCAAAATTTTTCGATTTTTGAATCATCGCACCACCGCCCCCAGAGGTGGCAGCCGCCGTGGGCAACCCCCAGTCCCATGAAGGGGCTGGCAGCCCACGGCCGCCCATGTGCAGCCCTGCCAGGCTGCATGCCAAGCCTGCCTCGCCAAGCTACAGGCCCAGGCTGGGCGCAGCAGCCGCTGCCTGCAGCCACAGGCTACGGCCAGCCTTGGGGAGGCCACGGCCACCCTCGGCGGTAGGCCAAGCCTGCGGCCGTGGGTGGTTATGGGCTGTACAGCGGCTGCCGCAGCCCCATCCTGCCCGAGGGCGGGGCCTGCAGCCCCACCAAGGCCCGACGGCCTATCTCGAGGGGTCGTGTCTCGATTTTCGTGCCGTATTCCAATTTACCTATTTGGATCTCCAAAATTAATTTTGAATCCCAATTAAATTGAAATTTTCCACACAATCAAAATTTCAACCTTTAAATTAAATTTAACTTTTTGGAAAAATAAATTACGGTCTTCAATCTTCAATTTCCTCCAAGAATAATTACATAAAAATTTCCTAAACCGTTTCCGGTGTACAAAAATTCTAACCATAATAATTCTATGAGACAAAATTAAAATCCAGAGGAAAATTACAGTGTTAATAAATTGCTCCCATGGTTACATACAAAATCCTAGATACAATTTTTCTAAATTCTAAGGAACCATAACCGGCATAAACAAGCATGCTTATAATAATTCAAAAATTAAAATAACCACATACTTTATACATAATACATGATAACAACATAAAGGAATCCTAGAAGACCACTCTCTAAATATCAAATCCATACATAAATAAAAAGACTAAGTAATTGTCTAATATATGTACATGGCATAGTCATGAGATGGCTCTGATACCAATTGTAGGAAAATGAATCGGTAAAAACGTATCAGAGTGGCGCAGCGGAACAACAAAAATTTTTCAAATCGTTAAATATCTCATGATGGCATATGCAATAACCCAACAACAATTAAAACTCATACCTCAAGGACGCCAATCTGCAGGAGGAGAATGACCGGAGGGCTTCAACCAACTAGCCTACTCTACTATTCTCTAATTCCCTAATGGCTGAGTGTGTGGGCACTCTGAACCTCGATCGGTATGCTAACATTGCTAGTCTTCTTCCGACCACCCAGATCTCTAAAGAACTTATTGTCACGGTGAGTTATGCATCAATAAGCCTGCTCATCTGAGAGTCTGTGGTCTAAGAGAACTGGAGTGATAGGACCTCTATTTATAGACCTGCATGAAGTGATTGTCTGAATTCAAATTGGATTAGGAGAAGATATTCTCCCTTATCCACAAGCACAAAATCTGAATTTTGCAAGGGGAAAATCCCAACAATAAATTCGGCCACTTTAGGATAAATCCAATCTAAATCTAAATAAGATTTTAACTAGAATTTTATCTCCCTTTTTTAACCAAAAAATCTGAAAATTCAAAGGAGAAAATCTCCACAAAAATTCGGCCACTTTTGGATAAGGGATAATCAAAATTCCACTAGGATTTTCAAGCTTGAATCTTATCTCATCCTTATCCAAAATAACCGAAAATCTCCTAGGAGATTTACTCCAAAAATTCGGCCATTATCTGGGAGGAGAGAATCCAAATTCAACTGGGATTGAAACTTGAATTTTTCCTTGAACCTTATCCACAAAAATCTGAAAAATCATTGAGGATAATCCTCAAAATTTTCGTCCATATTTGGTTAGGATTTGGATTCAAAATTTAAGTAGGATTCTAACAAGATTTTCCTCTCCATATCCAACTCAAATTCGAATTTCATTTCTTGTGGATTTACCATAACAAATTCAAATCCCACTTGGACTGTGATTCAAAATTTGAATTTCAAATTTCAAATTCAAATTTCAAATTTCAAATTCAAATTTCAAATTCAAATTTCAAATTCGAATTTCAAATTCAAATTTCAAATTCAAATTTCAAATTCAAAATTCAAATTTCAAATTTCAAAATTCAAATTTCAAATTTCAAATTTCAAAATTCAAAATCCACAAAATAGTTGTATTTCAAATTCTTGTTCTCATGGATAATTTTCTACAACTCCAATCCAATCTCAAATAAAATCATGTCAACTTTATTTGGAGTTCGAATAATTGTGTACTTTATTATCCAAAACAAAATCTAAATCCAACTGGAGAGAATCTTGTCCACCATCCTAATCCTATGTCAACACCATCCATGCATAATAAACTAGCCAATAGCATACACAGATCAATTTTGCAAAACGTTAAGGAATTATGTAGAGCTAGTAGAGGGACTAATTGGACATATATAATCGGGCTCCCGCAAATCCATATGTTTATCATTCTTTACCGAACAACTCAATCATATGATCACTAATTTCAGTATCACACCACTATAAACCTGAAACTGAACTCCTAATTATATACTGTATTACGTAAGCCTATGACAAGCTATCGTCCAATGACCTTGTCATGTATGCAAAACCCTCATATGATATCCATGATCAGCCTTAGGCCAAAGTCTGTTTAATCCTACTGATCAGGCTATCTTAAAGTTCCATTATACTACCGAATTAAGAAAATGATTATTCACCATATGTGAATAAGAAGTCATCAGTCCAGCAGACGACCCAAGGCCTTGTCCATTTTCACATTCAGTATAATGCCTTTAAGAGGATACCCTTAACTCCTCATTAGAGCTATGATTCTGATATCTGTAAACAAACCCTTCATCGTATACAAGTCATGCACCCAACGAACCGGTCTATAAGCTTACTACCTTTGAGACGCTTTAGCCATTGGAACATTAAAGTACACAAGTCATATACATGAAGCTATCCTTTTACTCAGGATTAAGGTTACTGCACAATGAATGTCAAAAGCAGATGGATCCACTCAAAGCGGACTTCGTAGTTTAATCAAGCTTTAGTCCCAGTCTAATATGTCACCACCAAGCAACATATCTATGTCTCTACGTGGGAGTCCAGCTCCAGACAATCAAGACAAACCGTCCCCTCCAAGGCTTTAGACAACATAATAGTCTTAACATGAGTTAGATGCTCGGTCTAACCCCATAAACTATAGACCATAGTTTAGACCGCTAACTTTAGAACATTGTCTTCTCGCATGCAAAAGTCCATTGCATGCAACGTTCTAATAGTTTTAACACAAGCAGTCAGTAAGCCATATTTGCTTACATTTACTTTAACAGGTAAATAGAATGAGGACAAACAGTAATGTAATAAATAATCTCTATATATAATTTTATTATCCAGTTCAAAATAAATACATCAAAATGTCTCTAATGCTTAGGGCATTTCCTAACATCTTGAGTGTATAACCATTGTCTACGTAGCCCGATCCACGTCCTACCTAGTATAATGGCGGCGATAAACACCTACCGAGGGGTGTGGTCAAGGCAAAAGTGACACGAGGCGTTACCATTCTTTCACATATGGATCAACAAAGGAGGCTGTGGGTTTTGTTTGAAACCCTCTCCCACTCAATATTTTGAAAAAACACGCAAGTTTTGACAAATATGTATGATCAATATAGTATGAGCGGCAGTCACCTATCCTATATGATATGTTATCAAATATGCATACAAAACATCCATTAATACATATTTATACATCCACGATATATCACAGAAAAAAATAATTGATAGAAAAATAACCAAGCCATGGTTCCATCGTTGAAAAAAGAAAGTAAAGATTACAAAATTCCATCCAAAGCATTCTTTGGGTCTTGAATTTTGTTCCGTCTTCTTGTATCAATCTTTATGTAGACTCTTCATTTATTTCTCATCCCAAGAATCATTTAAAATTTAAATTCCAAAATTTAAATTTCAAAGTCAAATTTTAAACAATTTTAAATATCATGTGTAATAATATATAATTTCAAAAAATTTAAAGTTTTTAATTACATATATTTAAACATGATTTAAAATTTAATCTTAAATTTAGAAATTAAAATTTTTTGATTTTCGATCCATCGGCCCCACGGCCCCTGGAAGCCGGTAGACGACATGGGCAGCCCCAGCCACTGGGGCTGGTAGCCCACAACCCACAGCCTAGGCGCAGCCATGCCGGGCTGCAGGCAGAGCCTTCAGCCCCAGGCTACATGCTCGGGTGCTGCTGCAGCCCCTAGCTACAGGCGCCCGAGTGGGCGTTGTAGCCCGCCAAGCTACAAGCGACGCCTACTGCCATGGGCTGCAACCCAGGGGCTTGGCCAACCCCTACGGGGGCCACGACCACCCTCGGCGGCAAGCACAGCTTGCGGCCGTGGGTGGTGCAGCCTTGGGCAGGGGCTGCCACAGCCCCATCCTGCCCGAGGGCAGGGGCTGTAGCCCCACCAAGGTCGATGGCCTATCCCGAGAGGTGTGTCCTCGATTTTCATGTCATATTCCAATTTACCCATTAGAACCTCCAAAAATTAATTTGAATCCTAATTAAATTGGAAATTTTCCACACAATCAAAATTTCAACCTTTAAATTAAATTTAACTTTTGGAAAAAATAAATTGTGGTCTTCAAACTTCAATCTCCTCCAAGAATAATTACATAAAATTTCCTAAACCGTTTTCAGTGTACAAAAATTCTAATCATAATAATTCTAAGAGACAAAAAAATTAAAATTCATGGGAAAATTACGGTGATGATAAACCGCTTCCATGGTTACATAAAATTCCTAGATACAATTATCTAAATTCTAAGGAACCATAACTGGCATAAAACAAGCATGCTTATAACAATTTAAAAATTAAAATAACCACATACTACACACATAATACATGATAACAACATAAAAGAATCCTATAATGCCACTCTCTAAATATCAAATCCATACATAAATAAAAGACTAACTAATTGTCTAATTTATGTGCATGGCATAGTCACGAGATGGCTCTGATACCAATTGTAGGAATAAAATCAGAAAAAACGTATTAGAACGGCACAGCGAAACAGTAAAAATTTTTAAAGATCGTTAAATATCTCGTGATGCCATATACAATAAACTAACAACAATAAAACTCATACCTCAATAGGACGCCAACTGTAGGAGGAGAATGACTGGAGGGCTTCAACCAACTAGCCTTTTCTACTATTCTCTAATTCCCGGATGGCAGAGTGTGTAGGCACTTGGTTCCTGGACCTGTATGTTAGCACTACTAGTCTTCTTCTGACCACCCAGATCTCTAAAGAACTTATTGTCATGGTGAGTTATGTAACAATAAGCCTGCTCACCTGAGAATCTGTGGTCTAAGAGAACTGGAGTGGCAGGACCTCTATTTATACACTTGCATGAGTTGATCCTCTGAATTCAAATTGGATTAGGAGAAGATTTTCTCCCTTATCCACTCACAAAAATCTAAAAATTCTAGGCCTTATCCAACCAAAAAGAATTCGGCCACTTTAAGGATTTTTTTCTTTCAAAATTCAAACAGGATTTTAACTTGAATCTTATTTCCTCATTCCCTCATAAAAACCAATTCCCCTTTGTGCCAAAATCATGACTAGATTCGGTCATTAAAGTGTGAGGAGAATCAGAATTCAAATAGAATTTTCTAGCTAGAATTTAATCTCACCCTTATCCATTAAAACTGAAAATCTCCCATGAGTTTACCCTCAAAATTTTCTGCCAAACTAGCGAGGAGAGAATTTAAATTCAACTGGGATTGAAACTTGAATTTTTCCCTGCATCCTTATCCAAAAAATCTGAAAATTTCTAGGAGGATATTCCTCAACTAATTTCAGTTTTCCTTGATGGATTGGGACTCCAAATTCAAGTAGGATTCAAAGAAGATTTTCCTCTCCATAATCCAACTCAAATTCGAATTCTAACCCTGTGGAATTATCCACAAAGAATCGAATTCCACTTGGACTGTGATTCAAAATTTGAATTTCAAATTTCAAAGTTCAAATTTCAAAATTCAAACTTCAAATTCAAATTTCAAATTTAAATTTTGAATTCAAATTTCAAATTTAAATTTCAAATTCAAAATTTAAATTTCAAATTTCAAAATTCAAATTTCAAATTTCAAATTTCAAACTCCACAAAAAAGTTGTATTTCAGATTTTGTTCTCATGGATAATTTTCTACAACTCCAATCCAATCTCAAGTAAAATCATGGCAACTTTATTTGGAATTCGAATAATTGTGTACTCTATTATCCAAACAAAATATGAATGCAACCAGAGAGAATCTTGTCCACCATCCTAATCCTGTGTCAACACCATCCATGCATAATCAACTAGCTAATAAGCATACACAAATCAATTTGCCAATCGTTAAGGAATTATGTGGAGCTCATAGATGGACCAATTGGACATATATAATCGGGCTCCCATGAATCCATATGATCATCATTCTATACCCAACAATTCAATCATATGATCACTAATTTCAGAGTCACGCCACTATAAACTTGAAACTGAACTCCCATTTATATGTCGTATTACGAAAGCCTGTGACAAGCTAATGTTCAATGACCTTGTCATGTATGCAGAACCCTCATATGATATCCATGATCAGCCTTAGGTCAAAGTCCTTTTAATCCTATTGATCAGGCTATCTTAAAGTTCCATTATACTACCGAATAAGAAAATGATTATTCATCATATGTGAATAAGAAGTCATCTACCCAGCAGACGACCTAAGGCCTTATCCATTTTCACATCCAGTATAATGCCTTTAAGAGGATACCTTTAACTCCTTAGAGCTATGATTCTGATATCTGTAAACAAACCCTTCATCGTATACAAGTCATGCACCCAACAAACCAGTCTATAAGCTTACTACCTCTGAGATGCTTTAGCCATTGGAACATCAAAGTACACAAGTCATATACATGAAATAGTTTATTACTCAGGATTAAAGTTATTGCATAATGAACATCAAAAGTAGATTGATCCACTCATAGCGGACTACGTAGATCAATCACGTTTTAGTCCTGGTCTAATATGTCACCACCAAACAACATATCTATGTCTCTACTTGGGAGTCTATGCTCCGGACAGTCAATACAAACCGTCCTCACCATGGCTTTAGACAACATAATAGTCTTAACATGAGTTAGATGCTCGGTCTAACCCCATAGACTACAGACCTTAGTTTAGACCCCTTACTTTAGAACATTGTCTTTTCGCGTACAAAAGTCCATTGTATACAATGTTCTAACAGTTTTAACACAAGCAATCAGTGAGCCATATTTGCTTACATTTACTTTAACATGTAAATAGAATAAGGACAAACAGCAATGTAATGAATAACCTCTATATTATAATTTTATTATCCAGTTCAAAATAAATACATAAAATGTCTCTAATGCTTAGGGCATTTCCTAACACTTGGATGTACATAGTATGGCGTTTCGTAAGCGTCTAAAAGGATTCACTTCCTGAGTTCCTCATCCTTCGGAAAACATATTCTATCTCTGTAATAGAATACGCCGTCCTTAGGGACTCTGAACTCAAAACTTTGGTCCTTCGTAACTTCCTTTCTGAGCTTGTTCAAGGACAGATCGAGGTCTTGACCGGCTTTAATTTCTTCTAAGAACGTCGATTAGAGGGTCATTTCAGATAATCTTCCTACTAAAATCTCGATCTCGCTGCTTCGTAGCTCCTTTTATAGTGCTTCCGGCAAGGCATGTACAGCCGTAGGCGACGAGGAATGCTTTTTACTTAGCGCATTGGCCACCTTGTTGGTTTTCCCTGGATGTTATAGGATTTCACAGTCATAATCCTTTACTAGTTCTAGTCATCTTCGTTGCCTCATGTTGAGCTCTTTTTGCGTGAAGATGTACCTGAGGCTCTGGTGGTCCATGTAAATCTCGCACTTGACGTCATATAAGTAGTGCCTACAAATCTTAAGCGTAAAAACGACCGCTACTAGGTCTAGGTCATGTGTTGGGTAGTTTCTTTCATGGTTCTTGAGTTGTCGCGAAGCATATGTGACCACTCTACCATTCTGCATCAGTACGGCTCGTAGTCTAGTCTTAGATGCGTCATTGTAGATCACAAAATTTCCCTATCTAGCATCCAGTATGGTCATGATTGGAGTGCTTGTGAGTCTGCGTTTCAACTCTTGAAAGCTCTTTTCACACTTATCCATTTACTCATACTTCTTTTCCTTCTTAGTTAGCATTGTAAGTAGAGCAGCTAGCTTCAAAAATCCTTCGATGAAGTGCAAGTAATAACCTGCTAGTCCTAGGAAACTACGGATCTCCATCACGTTCCTCAGGGTTGGCCATGCACTAACTGCCTCAACCTTTACTAGGTCCACAGATACTCCCTCCTTGGAGACTATGTGACCAAGAAAGTGAACCTTCTCTAACCAAAACTCACACTTGGAGAATTTGGCATAAAGCTAATGGTCCTTTAGCTTGTGTAAGACGGCCCTCAAATGCTCCTTGTGCTCCTCCTTCGTCTTAGAATATATAAGTATGTCATCGATGAACATAATGATAAACTTATCTAAGAAGTCCTTGAACACCCAGTTCATCAGGTCCATGAAGGCCGCTGGGCCGTTAGTCAGTCCAAATGACATAACGAGGAACTCGTAATGTCCATATCGCGTTCGGAAAGCTATCTTGGGTACATCCTCATCCCTGACTCACAACTGATGGTAACTAGAATGCAATCTTTGAGAACACTGCAGTGTCTCAGAGCTGATCAAACAGATCGTCCATCCGTGGCAACAGATACTTGTTCTTTATCATGATCTTGTTCAGCTCCCTGTAGTCTATGCACATCCTTAGCATTCTGTCCTTCTTCATGAACAAAACAGGTGCTCCTCAAGGTGAATAGCTTTATCAGATGAAACCTTTATCCAATAAGTCCTTTAGCTGTGCTTGGAGCTCCTTTAATTCTACCGGGGCCATTTGGTAGGGGACCTTAGAGATAGGGGTTGATCTTGGTAGGAGCTTGATCTCAAATGATATTTCACATTCTAGTGGAAGCCTATGAAGATCCTCTGGAAACACTTCCACGAACTCTCAAACCACTGGGACAATATCCGGTCCTATCTCTACCTCTTGCATCTTGTCCACTATTTATGCTAGGAAGCCAGTGCATTCGTTGGATAACAATTTGTAGGCCTTCATTGTTGAAATCATCGTCTTTGGCTACTTTAACGATAACCTCTCGCAAACAAACTTCTCATGCCCATTTGGTTCAAAGGTAACCTTCCATCTTTAATAGTCTATGACGGCGTTATACTTGGTGAGGAAGTCCATTCTCACGATTACGTCATAGTCACACATATCGAGGATGATCAGGTTGATACTTGACTCTCACTCGTAAATAATTACTGGCACGTGACGTACCCAGTAATTAGACAACAAAACTTCCCCTGAGGGAAGGGCAGTTTGGAAAGTTTATTCCATTCTATCTAGGTTCTTATCTATCTTCCTAGCAAACTCTGAGGATGCAAATGAATGTATAGCTCCAGAATCAAATAAAACTAAAGCAGTTGAGTTAGTGACAGAAAGCTGACCTGTCACCACAGTCGAAGTTCCAGCTTCTACATCATCTCTGGTGAAGGCATAGATTCTTCCCTGAGCATCTGGTGCCTCCAACCTTCCCTGAGCAATCGAAGGATCTTTGATCCTGGTCTAGGCGGCGTGCAGTTGACCACTGGTGGCGTGGGCTTGGCCTTGTTGATTCTGCAGGTTGGAGTAGCAGTTCTTGGTATAGTGGCCTTCCTTGCCACATATGTAAGAGCCATTGGTTCCTTATTTGCACTCTCTGGGATGATTTCTTCCACACTTTGGGCATGGCGAGTATTGATTGCCATTCTTCCCTGGTTATTCTTCTTCTAGGGGAAGTTCTTTTACAGCTCTTGGTTACTCTGGTTCCTTTTTCTTTTGTTATTGTTGTGGGATTGCCTGTTATGTTGGCTAGCTCCTACATTTTACCCTTTTTACTGTGCTTCGGGGTTCTGTCTTCCCTTGGTCTACTTAGCCTATGTTTTCTCCTCTCTTTTGGCCTTGAAGATATGTGCTTTTCATTCCTTATCTTGAGCTAATCAGTACTCAGCTCGGATGGCTCTACAACGTACTCTGCCACTGTTGCGGGCCTATGACTACCACTACAGACTTGAATGGCGATGTCTGTCCAAAACATCTTTAATATTCTCCTAACCCTTTCCTTCCCTGTTAGCACTAGGTCAGGGCAGAGTTGGGCTAGTTGTTTAAACTTCATGACTACCTCCATCATGGTCATGCTACCTTGACGTAGATTGTTAAACTCATCTTGTTGCACCGCCAGTGCTTTATCATTAAAGTACATCTCCTTGAACTCGTCATTGAAGTCTGCCCAACTCATTTCATTAACATTTCTTCTGATGGCCACTGTTTTCCACCATTGCGATGCCCCCTTACATAGGGCAAGGGATGCACATAATACTTTCTCCCTCTTTATCAATCCTACGAGGTCCAAGATCACTTGGATGTCGATCAGCCAGTCATCGACCTCAATGGGATTTGTGGTCCCTTCAAAATCTGGCACCTTTATGTGTCTGAATCGCTCATAAAGGTTACCTTCTCTAGGGGTTAACATAAGAACATTGGCCACTACGGGAGCAGCCACGATTGAGGGTGCTGGTGTCATCTGAGTTAAGGGAGCTGCTTGCTCTCTAGGAGTATCGAGGGCTACTGGAGCCGCTTGGACTAGCACCTCTATTGGTTGTGGTTCCTGGGGTTGTTGATCCAGCCGTTCTGTAAGCTGGGTAAGCTCTTGTTGTTGATTCTCCATCATGGCTTGCATGGCTACGAGTTATGCCATTAATTCATCTTCTCGGGTGGCTTGGTTTGACTGAGATCTCGTTCTTGCCATGGTTTCCTATGTAACCCTATCACACAGCAAGAAAGAAAATATAAGTCTTTTAAATTCTATACCTGGGATTTGTATCACATATCATTTTTCTTACTTAACAATCTTAGATATAAGCATACACATTATATCTTTCTTTTTCTTATACTATGATGTTCAATACATTTGTCACACTGTATTGGAACAACATCTGAGTGCCAGGATTCATCCTGCACTTTCTGTTATGCTATGATCATACTATGGAAAAAAATCATGTCTGAGCCTTGGGGTAAAATTATACTGCTTTTTATAATATATTTCACAAAATATATATATATATACATATACTCAAGACTCTAGTTCAGCGGGAGTGACACACACTTCCTAATATACAATCCCAACAAGTACGTTAAGCTAAGTCTGATGGGGAAAGCTATGGCTTCCCTCTATACATTTACATAATGAAAGTTCCCGTGGAAAAGGTTACTACTACTCGGAGGACAATCCTGATTCTGCATCAGACATTTCCTTATTGTCATTGTTGTTGAGAGGAAACTCCTCTGGATCCTCTTCCTCGTCACCCCAGACGAAACTGCCTCCATCGTCGCTGGCTATGATGACTTGGGGCTCATACATCCCCATCCATTCATCTTCGCTAAAATGATCGGGAATCTCCTCTCCCTCATTGTCGGGATGGGCATCAGGAAGAGCCTCATCTTCATCCTCTTCCATGTGGTGTTTAGGAGACAGAGGGGCTGGTTTGGGGTTCTCCATCAGTTCCCCATTTCCCTTGGGTGCCTCGGGCTGGTGTTCGGCCATGAACTCTTCTTCAGCCGGTTAGGGTGTAGGGTCTACCAGGTTACCTTCCATGGCAGCAGTTGCTGCCACACCTTGGGCTGGTGCAGGGTTGAGCACTTCTCTCTCGATGTCCACTATTTCCCAGACAAAGCACCTCAGGTCTTCATGTTACGGAGGGTAGTGGACGAGATCCCTCACATACCATGGAGTCCCTTTCCACAACAAGTCCGCTATCTCTACAAATGGCTTGTCTAGAGGGATATAAGGTAACATGGCATCCAAAAACCTTTCACAGTAGTGTGCCATGGCCTCTCCCTCATAGACATCCCAAATGTCAGAGAGGACCTGATATTGTCTCTCATGCATGTCGTCACAGATATCTGCATCTCTAGCTGGTCCATCGGAATTGCGGAGGTCTTGGCAGAACTCAGCCCACTGCATTGTCGGATCCCTGATCCTATATCGTTCGTTTCACCATTACAATGCTGGCCCTTCCAGCTTGCTGCTTGCCAAAACCACCCGTAGGTGAGGTGGGATACGACAAGCTTCGAAAACAACCTCAAGTGGTAGATCCAATATGGGAGTTCGTGTGGGTGGCTACCATCATATAGATCTGGTCGCATGACGGTGAAAGCCAGGCTCGCTTGGCGATCTTCTTGTACTTAGTGGGGGTCAACTGGTGCAGCCATACTACCTACTATAATCGAATCGTTAACTCACAAATTAATATCAAAAAATAAAACTAACTTACTTGGACAGATGAAGCAGGCATGTGACAATGTGAGGTAGGGTGGCAGGATATCGCTCTGATACCAACTGTGATGTCCTATGCTCTTAGTCGTCCGGACCGTCACTTAAAACTATTGTTACTTATCTTGCTTAAAAACTATTACTTAAACTTACTTAATTAGATACCATAATTTTAGGGGATTTTTTTTGAATGCGTACGTATTTACTATTCATATACTTATACTTTTGAAAATACAAAGTCTAAATCATAAGGAGTTCAGTCATACATACATACTTATAAAATTCTTTAACTAATTACTATTCAAAATATACTATTCAAAAATACTGTTTACTGTGCGAAAGTTAAACTCGCGGTATATCCATAACCTCGCCCTCACATTTGCCTTCGCCGCCGTCATCGCCCATTGAGCTCTAAGCTATAGGTCGCTTACGTATAGCATGAACACATATTATGAGCTTTATGCCCAGTAAGTACAACATGTCATCCGCAAAACATGTTTAAATCATAATACATACTTAAAACCATATAAGCATGTCATAAACCAACACATCTCACTGAAACATTCCACGTACTAGAATAACACATATCACTAAATGCAAAACATCACATACTGTATGCATAATAGAAAACATCGAGTACTGAATGTGTGACGCCCTATGCCCTCAATAGCCCGGACCGTCAATTAAAGACTTGCTTACTTAAATGATACTTATACTTTCTTGCAATTGATACTCAAAGTTACTTAATTAGGTATCATAAATTTAGGGATTTTTTTTTTGCATATGTATTTACTATACACGTACATATACTGATTACTATTCAAAAATACTATTTATTGATTACTATTCAAAAATACCATTCAACGGTTACTATTTAAAAATATTGTTCAACGGTTACTATTTAAAAATACTATTACTCAACATACTATGCAGAAGAATACTCGCGGTGTATCCATAACCTTGCCTCACGTCCGCCTCCACCGCCGTCATCGCCCATTAGTGATCTGGCCATAGGAAGCTTACCTACAACATGAACACACTCCGTGAGCTTTATGCCCAGTAAGTACAACATGTTTACTACAAAACATGTATAAAACATAGTACATACTTCAAATCATATACAAACTGGAAATCATGTCACACGTTCACACAGAACATGGAAACATATCATGTAGCATCTCAGAATGCATATCATGTGGGCATGTCCTATCATGCTACTAGGAAGCTTACTCTAACTGTATTTAAGGCATAACATGTACACTACATGAACCGTTTATGCTTAGCTTATGCTTTATTATTCATTACCTTTCATTATGAACCTCAACTTGGGCTCGTTAAATCTTAGATCATTCATTCTTTATGAGCCTCGACTTGGACTTGTTATGTGTTGTGAGCCTAGATTATTCTTTCCTTATGAGCCTCGACTTGGACTCGTTATGTATATATTATGAGCCTCAACATGGGCTCATTATATATATTATGAGCTTACATTATTCTTTTTTTATGAGCCTCGACTTGGACTCATTATGTTTTCATAAGTCTACGCAATTATGAAACTATATGCTATGCATCAACTGTGCAAGGTTTGTATACTTAACATAGTCTAGAAATAATACTTTAAATTCATTTTATTTATGCCGTAGGCAGAGTTATACTTACCTAGTTTGCACGTAAACTTGTACTCTCGCCTCTATCAACTTACAGGTTACTACCCGTCATCAATAATGTATTTCATTAATTCTCTTGCTAAATCACTAATACTGTTAGTGACTAAAGCAGATAAATCGCTTGGTACCGATTGCCGTCGGTACTAATTCGCTCTCTATCTCGAGAGTTTGTTTCTCTATACGTGGTTAATTAATTTATCACCTCATAAATTAATCAACATTGTTCTTAGGTCACTATTTTTATTAGTGACTATAACTCGCATTTCTATGTGGTGCCGAGGCCCATTGGTACCCTATTGGCCTACTTTGGGGATTTGGGGTCTAATATATATCATACATGATTAAGTGTCTCTTTGACAGGTTAATCATCGTTCCTTACCATTTTGTTTATAACACGGTCCTTGACTGGTTGCCGACCAGTCAACTGACCGATTACCTCACACGTTGGTAACTAGGTAGCCTATATTGGGTTACTACGCGTAAACTTAATGTAGTAACCAACCGGGTTACTTCGCTTGTTGGGGTGTGGTAGCCTACCGGGCCACTATTCCTTGTTTGGTGTAATGGGCCATAGGGTGACTATGGCTTGCTTAGGATAGTAGCCTACCGGGCTACTAAGTCTTGTTTGGTGTGGTAGCCTACCGGGCTACGCACACTATTTTACTTTGAAAAATTGTTTGGGTTGGCTTGTAAAATCTTGAAAAAATTCCTTGATTTGAAACCGTCCCCTTATCACCCTATTGGAAGGTGGGGGATGTTTTTTTTTTTCATGAAAACCTTGTTCATATTTTAAAGTGTTAAAAACACATTTTTATTTTGAAGAGTATAGATCACACTTTTAAAGTTACATTTTAAAAGTGGTTTTTGAACCATTTTTGAAAACCATTTTGAAACTTGATTGAAACGACTTTGTTTGTGATTTTGGAGAACATGAAAGTTTTCGTCCTCAACAAGATAAACAAATCTCATGTTCACCTTGGAGCCTAAATCCAACTCTAATGACTCCTAATTCCATTAAACCCGTGGGCTTATGCCCAGTTTTTTGAAAAATTCCCAGTTTTACGTCTCTGTAAATACGACTCCGTTTGAGGCCCGAAATGGCAAAAATTTTAAAACATGAGCTACTAATTTTTAAGGAAACAATGAGATCTACAACTTTCATGTTGAGCCCGAGAACCAGTTCGGATTCTAAATGGTCCATTTTTTATAAAATCCGAGACAAATTACTGGGTTCGGATTTTGTTCCTAGTTTTAGACACCGAGTGAAAAACACTCTAAAAACCTATATTAGTGTCGTTTTTGGCCGAGGGCTATTTGATGTAAAAACGACCGTATTGAAATTTCCTTAAAACATGTTAACAAATCCCAAATTTGGACCCTAAGTGGGTCAAAATGGCCAAATTCCATGGCCTTTCACAGGGATAGATTTATGTCCAACTATGTTCCTAAACGTTCGTAGCATTGCAAATACAATAGCCATTCGTAAAAATTGTAAACACAACCACAACCACATAAACTTAAAAAATAGAAACTTAAGACTCAAAATAAATTATTACAAACCATGTACATAAATGAATATGCATAAATGGCTTTGATCAAAAACTTGAAATCACTAAATCACCAAAAGGGAAGGTTTCGATTTTTACCTTTGTGCTTTGAACCAAGCACGTTTTTGAACTAGGGCTTGAGGAACCAAAATGGCTGTGTGGAATCAAGGGTTTGAAGGCTGGTTTTGTGCTAGCAAGACACCAAAATAATTTCTCTTAATATCAAACTAAAATAAAAACTGAAACTATAAAGATTGGATTACAAAACTTACCCTTGATCACTTTGGAAAAGGCTCGGATTTGAATCCTCTTAACACAAGCTGTGGGGTTTGATTTTTGGTAAGTTTTTAATATGATATAAGGCTTGAAAATGGAGGGTTTTGGTGACTTAGAGGGGATCAGCTACAGCTTGAAAGGGAGAGAATGTGTGTTGTGTTTTTGGGGTGCCAAAGTGAAGAAATGGTATCACTAAGTCATGTATGCCTTTTATAGGTAAAACTAATCAACTTGCTTAAGCTTAATCCTAATTAATTTTCCACCATTTTAGCCTAATCAGGGGATGAATTTCTGCCCTTTATCAGTCTATAAATGGGCATGGGCTACTGCATGGAAAGGAGAAGAGATAAAGCAAAACTTGTTGACCAAGCTTTAAAACCCCTTGAATATTTTATGCAAAGGTTGTTATAACTTTTGTAATTTTTTAATCTCACTTTAAGGCTATGTGAGCAGCCATTTTTAGCTGCTTTCGTAATTAGGGGGCACGAAATTTTAAGGCCAAAATTTATCTGTGTTGGCTTTTCTTCGCAGTCTAATTCCTATCGTTTGATATCTGACCTTTTTTCGGCAGTGTTCTAGTTTTCACCCGAAATTGGGTTTTCTGAATCTGATTTTGACACTGTCAATTCTTGATTGTTTTATACTATCTAAGGGCCCATTATTAGTCTAATTTACTGTTCATATCTATACTGTGGTCGTATCTACATTGTGTTGTCCTTTCGCATGCAAATCTAGGCGTTCCCGGGTGAAATTTCAGACACAGCCTCTCTTAACTAATTTGGATGTGCTGATTTCATTTTTATCAGTTTTACGTCCATTGGAGTTCGTCTAGGCCAATTTTTGGGATCTGTGTGACCTCACCTCAAAAAATGTGTCAGGTACCCGTTTGACTAATTCGGGCGTTCTGAGCCCAAATATATCAATTTCAGGGTGAGTAAAGGTCGTCTTGACCCTTATCCTAATACTGCGTATCTCTCAAATTAAAATTCTCGTTTTATGCTCAATTGAATAGATTGAGCCTACTAACCGTTCATATATCAGTTTTCGGTCAAGTTAAGGCCGTCTTGGCCAGTAACTTGACACTGCATTTTTTACTATTCACTGCTTTCAACTTAACTGACTAGTCTGAGTGCTCTGACTCCGATTTTGTCAGTCTCTAAGTAAGAAGAGGTCATTTGGACCCTTTTCTCGATATTGTACCCATACTAGGGTTTTTCATCGTTGTTGTGCTCAGATGAGTGGTTTGAGCATTCTGGTGATCTGTTCACCAGTCTAGTGTCAAGAAATGGTCGTTTGGATCAGTTTCCTGACACTGTGTGTCTTCTACACTCATCCACATAATGGGGCAGACCGGGTTCACTGTCGGTCGCCCCTTTCACTGCATGAATGGCACTTAAATAGTACCATACCTGTTTAATCTATTCAACTGGAAAATATACTATATTTTCCAGACTTAATTACTCATTACATAGCAATTAGGTTTCATACATTTTGAGAGTCTGCATACTGGCTCTCTGCTCATTACACGGCCCTCTACACGAGCTCTTACACTGGCGTATTTCTGACCTTGCAATTAATATTGTATTAAAAGGCATCAATTTAACCCAAATTCAATCCTTAATTTATCATTATTTAGAATTTAGGTTACATGAGTATGGGGGTCCTTACAGCATGCATATCTACTATAACTGAAAGCATAATGAACTATAACTACTGCATACGGTGAACAATGCATGATCCGGTTATGTTCATTTATACTTCAATACTCTTTTTCTTTCCTATGTCTAGCTGAGGGCCGTGTGTCTATACCGAGTGCGTGCAGATCATCGAAAATGTCTGTGATCACAAACTTAGGAGCCATCAACAGAGGCTCATCTTACTTTAAGTTGAAAAATCTCTTCAACGGAAAAGGTCGGTATGACATGCTTATAATTTTCCATCTTGGTATCTGATCTAGCCATATGCTTTATTAAGCTATCCCTAATCTTACGCGATAGGAATATATGGCATCTAACTTGTTTTTTCATCAATTTACACGATTGTGAAACTATATGCTTTCTTAATATGCGATGTAACAACAGTGCATGAATTGCATACTTAACATACTGTATAAATCAATACTTTAAAATCATTTTGCTCATGCTGAGGTGGAGTTGTACTTACCTAGTTCGCAACCAAATTCATACTCTCACCCTTTTCACATTACAGGTGACTATTTGTCATCAATATGGATTCCATTAATACTTTTGTTGAGTCACTAATACTGTTAGTGACTAAAGTGGATACTAACATATGGTACCAATTGCCGTCGGTATTAACTTACTCTCTTTTTGTGAGTTTGATTGTCTAATCGTGGCCAATTAATTTATTACCCCATAAATTAATTAATGTCATTTTTTTTGTCACTACTACCGTTAGTGACTATAACTTGTATCGTTGTATGATACTGAGGTCCATTGGTATCCAACTGTTCTACTTTGGGAATTTGGTATCTAACTTCTATTGCATTTGATTAAGTTGTCTACTTGACAAATTAATCATCGTTCCTCATTTTATTGTTCAAACTCGGTCCTTGACTGGTTAATCGACCAGTCAACTGACTGATTACCTAGCACGTTGTTGACTTGGTAGCCTATCGGGTTACTAAGCTTGTTTGATGTGGTAGCCTCCTAGGTTACTGCTTCTATTTTATTTTGAAAATTGTCTTGGTTGCCTTATAAAAATTTAGGAAAATTATGTTCCTTGAAACCATCCCCTTATCACTCCATTGGAAGGTGGGAGTTTTATTTAAAACATATTCTTATTTTAAAAAGGTTAGAATACATTTTGGTGTTTGCATTTTAAAGGTGGCCTTTGTACCACTTACCGAAACTATTTTAAAAACATGTTTGAAACGACTTAGTTTGTAAATTTGGCAAACATAAAACTTTTCATCCTCGATGAGATGAACAATTCTTGTTCGTCTCGAAGCTAAAATCAAACTCTAACGGCTCCTAAACTCACTAAACCGTAGCTACTTATGCCTAGTTTTTTAAAAGTTTCCAGTTTTATGCTATTTTAAAAAAAGCTTTGTTTGAGGCCCAAATTTTTAAAAACAAATAAATCATCTTAAAGATTTTGACGAGATCTATAACTTTTGTGTTGAGCCCGAGATCTGATTCAGATTCTAAGTGGTTCATTTTTAACAAAACCCGAGACTATTCCTGTGCTCAGATATTTAGTCCCAGTTTTGGACACTGGTTCAATACTACTCAAAAAGTCTATCTTAGATTCATTTTTTGCCAAAACTTATTTGATGCAAAAACGACCGTAACGAAATTTCCTTAAAACTCCATGTTTTACCAAATCCAAAATTCAGAATCTAACATGGTCAAAATGGCCAAAATCCGTGGCCTAAATCTGGGGACAGATTTGTGTCCAATCACTTAAACGTCCACACACATATATATCCGTCTATAAAATTTAAACCACAACCACACAACCACATAAACTTAAAAATGAAAAGCTAAGGGCTCAAAATAAACTTATTACAACCCATTGCATAAATAAATAACACATAAATTTCTTGATCAAAACTTAAAAATAACTTGTAAGGACCGCCCCATTCTTGTACCTTGATTTTCATTAATGAGAAATTAAGCGATAATTTGATGATTTTAGTGCAAGTTTGAGGAACACGGACATATACACGGCCGTGTAAGTGGCCATGTACTGTTCGAATTATACGCGTGAGAAAGGCCGTGTAACTGTACATGGTCGTGTAGGTGAACACGATCAGGTACACGGCCGTATAAGTGGCTGTGTATCATTGGCACTATGCACATGCATGAAGCTATGTAAGTGAACACGGCCAGGTACATGCCCGTGTAAGAGGCTGTGTACCATTCGATAAAATGAATTTGTTCCAAGACACAGCCGTGTTGAGCAAGCTCAACTTGTACATGCCCGTGTAGCCTTGTACACACCTGTGTAGGAGGCCGTGTATGGAGTAGGGAGCCACTGAAATGACTCTCCCGATTTATGGAGCTTAATTACTATGTAATAAGTAATTAGGTTGAAAAATACAGTATATTTTCCAGTTGAATAGACTAAACAGATACGATATTATTTAAGTACTATTCATACAGTGAAAAGGACGACCGACAAGGAACTCGGTTCACCCTATTATGTGTATAAATGTATGAGATACACAGTATCAGGAAATTGGTTTAGATGAACATTTCCTGACACAAGGCTGGAGAACAGATCACCAAAACGCTCGGACCGAACCCTTTGAGCACCATAGCGATAGAAACTCTAGCAGGGTACAATATCGAAAAAATGGTCCAGATAACCTCTTCTCGTCTAGAAACTGACAAAATCGGAGTCAGAATGCTCAGACTAATCAGTTAGAATAGAAAACAATAAATAGTAAATAGTGAAAAACGTAGTGTCAAGTTACTGGCCAAGACGGCCTTAATGTGACTTAAAACTGATATATTCACAGTCAGTAGGCCCAATTTGGTCAATTGAGCACAAACTGTGAATTTTTGTCTGAGAAATAGGCAGTATCGGGAAGAGGGTCAAGACAACCTTATCTCACCCCGAAACTGATATATTTAGACTCAGGACACCCAAATTAGTCAATCGGGCACCTGACATGTTTTTCGAGACAGGGTCACATAGATCCCGAAAACTGGTCTAGATGACTCCAGACGGACATAAGACTGATAAAATTGAATCAGCATGTCTGAATTAGTCAAGAGAGATTGTGTCTGAAATTTCGCCTGGGAACGCCTTAGTTTGTGTGTGAAAGGACAACATAGTGTAGTCACAACCACAGTATAAGAAATAAATAGTAAATTGGTGTAGAATGGGCTCATAGACAGTATAAACCATCTAGAAATCATCAGTATAAAAATCTGATTCAGAAAATCTGATTTCCGAATGAAAATTAGAACACTGCCAAAAACGGATTGAAAATCACAGTAGAAAACTGGATTGCGAAGAAAGCGACACAGATGGAATTTTTTAGGCCCAAAACCATGTTCTTTAGCTGGAAAACCAGGTGGTTTTCAGCTGCTAAAAACCCTAAAAAGTGGCAAATAAAATATTGATTAGGTTATAACATAAAATATTAAACAAGTCACATTTCTCCATCACCATTCCATCATTACACCATGCCATTTTTTTATTCTTCTCCTTCAAATTGCAGTAGCACATTCAGTGGGAATGGGCTGAGAAGGGCAAAAATTTGTCCCCCAAATTAACCTAAAGTTGGCTTGATTAATTAAGCTTAAGTTGGTTAAGCTTGCTTAGAGTTTGCCTATAAAAAGGGTGACCATACCTAAGCTTGTGTTCCTTTCTTTACACACCTCTAAAAAATTTCAACTATTCTCCCTTTCTCTCTAGCTGCTGTTGACCACCCTTGAGTCCCCAAACCCCCATTTTTCAAGCCATAGATCATACCAAAAATTTACCAAAAGCCAACTTCTTCAAGCTTGTGCTAGCTGACTTCAAATCCAAGTCATTCTAAGTCTTTCAAGGGTAAGATTTCGAATCAATCTTTGTGGTTTATAGATGTTGATTTGGTTTGATACAAAGAGAAATTATTTTGGTGTTTTTCTAGCACAAAACCGACCCTCATTCCCTTAGTTTTCCATGGCCATTTGGTCATCAAGCCATTGTTCAAAATTGTGCTTGCTTCCAAGCACAAAGGTAATAACCGAAAACCCTACTCTTGGTGATTTAGTGATTTTAAGATTTTGATCAAGGCCATTTATGTATATTTATTTATGCAAATGGTTTGTAATAAGTTTATTTTGAGTGCTTAAGTTTCTATTTTTAAGTTTATGTGGTTATGGTTATGTTTACATTATTTCTACAAATGGTTGTGTGCAAATGAGAGCATAAAAGTTTTTAGTGATTGGACACAATCTATCCTCGAGGAAAGGCCACGGATTTTGGCTATTTTGACCCCCTTAGGTTCCGATTTTGGGATTTGGTAAAACATGGTATTTTAAGGAAATTTTGTTATGATCGTTTTTCCGCCAAATAGCCTTTGGCCAAAAACGAAATTACGAGAGGTTTTTCAAGTGGTTTTCACTCGGTGCCCAAAACTGGGAACAAAATCTGAACCCAGAAATTAGTCTCAGGTTTTATTTAAAATGGACTAGAGTCCGAATCGGACTTCGGGCTCAACACAAAAATTGTAGATTTCGTTAAGACCTTGAGAAAGACCTATATGTGTTTTAAAAATTTGGCCGTTTCGGCCTTAAACAGAGCTGTTTTCAAAATAACGCAAAACTGGGATTTTTGTAAAAACTGGGGACATAAGCCACGAGTTTAGTAAAATTAGGGCTAGTTTGAGTTAGAATTGAGCTCTAAGATGAACACGAGATTTGTTCATCTCGTTGAGGATGAAAACTTTCATGTTTTCCCAATTTATAAACAAAGTCGTTTCGGTCAAGTTTCAAAACAATTTTCAAAAGTGGTTCAAAAACCACCTTTAAAATGTAACCTCAAAAATGTGTTTTAACACTTTAAAATGTAAACATGGTTTTCACAAAAACATCCCCCACCTTCCAACAAGGTGGTAAGGGGACAGGTTTCAAACACGTAATTTTACCAAGAATTTTATAAATTAACCAAAACGATTTTCTTAAATAAACAAAATAGTGTGTGTAGCCCGGTAGGCTACCGCACCAAACAAGCCTTAGTAGCCCAGTAGGCTACTCCACTAAACAAGCCATAGTGGCCCGGTAGGCCACTACACCAAGGAATAGTAGCTCGGTAGGCTACCACGCCCAAACAGATAAAGTAACCCGGTCGGTTACTACATTAAGTTTACACATAGTAACCTGATAGGCTACCTAGTTACCAATACGCGAGGCAACTGATCAGTTGACTGGTTGGCAACCAGTCAAGGACCGTGTTCGGAACAACATTATAAGGAATGATGATTAATCTATCAAGAAGACAGTTAATCAAACAACGATAGGAGTTAGATGCCAAATCCCCAAAGTAGGCCAATAGGGTACCGATAGGCCTCGGTACCACATAAAAACACAAGTAATAGTCACTAACAATATTAGTGACTCAGCGAAGGTGCTAATAAGATACGTTATTAATGACAGGTGGTAACCTACAAGTTGATAGAGGCATGAGTACGAGTATGCATTGGCTTACAATTTAGGTAAGTACAACTTCACCTACGGCATGAATAAAATGAAGGTAAAACGATGTTTTACAGTATGTTAAAATATGTATGCCATGCACACAATGATGCACAGCATATTTAAGAGCATATACTTTCACAATCATGTAGATTGATAAAAGATCATGTTAGATGCCATACGTCCCTACCGTGTAGGATTAGGGACAGCTTAGAGAAGCATGTGGCTAGAAAAGATAAACAAGATGGAAATTATAGGTATGTCGTATCGGCCTTTTCAGTTGAAAGGGTTTTTAAGATAAGTTAAAGCAGAAAGTTGAGCATCCGTTGATGGCTCTCCGGCTTTTTAAACCGTGGGTGTTACCGATCGTCTGTGCACACACGGTACTGACGCATGGGTCCTAAATGGACAAGAAGAAAAAGAAAAAGAATGCTGAAGCATAAATGAACATAACCAGATCATGTAATAGTTATAGTTCACCACTAGTTACAGTAAGATGCAGTTCAATACACGATGTATTCTGTTATGCATATAGTATGTAAAGTATGTTATTTAATGACATGTCATGTGAAGTTATGGTATGTGATATGATAAGTGTTATATGAACTGCTTATGTGATTTTAAGTATATACTATGTTTAAACATATTTTACGGTAACATGTTGTGCTTATTGGACATAAAGCTCACAGAGTGTGTTCATGTTGTAGGTAAGCGTCCTATGGCGTAATCATCTATGGGCGATGATGACGGCGAAGGCGGATGTGAGGGGAGGTTATGGACACACTGCGAGTATTCTTTCGCATGATTTTTGGAGTAAATAGTATTAATGAATAGTAATCGTTAAATAGCATTTCTGAATAGTGATGGTTAAACAGTATTTTTGAATAGTAACCGTTAAGTGGTATTTTTAAACAGTAATCGATAAATAGTATTTTTAAATAGTAACTGTTAAACAGTATTCTTGAATAGTAACCGTTAAGTGGTATTTTTGAATAGTAGCTGATAATTACACGTATATGAATAGTAAATACGTACATAGTCGAAAAAAAAAATCCCTAAAATTATGGTATCTAATTAAGTAACTTTTAGTACCAATTGCAAGAAAGAATAAGTATTATTTAGAGTAGTAAGTTTTTAATGACGGTCTGGGCCACTGAGGGCACGGGGCATCACATAACTAACCACAAAAAGGGAGGGTTTTCAGTTTTACTGTACACGCTATAAACTAAGCACACCAAATCAAAGCTTGGGTGACCAAAATGACCATGTGAACCAAGGGAGTTTGGGGTCAACTTGTGCTAGAAATGACACAAAAAATTTTCTCTTATCATCAACCTAAAATAATAACTAAAACCACAAGGATGGGTTCTAGAAACTTACCCTTGAATGAACTTAGAATGGCTTGGACTGAAATCTCCTAACACAAGCTTGAAGGGGGCTAAATTTTGGCAAGCTTTTGGCTAGATTTTTAGCTTGAAAATGGCTGTTTTGGGGGCTGTGGAATGGTCGGTTGTAGCAAGGAAAAGAAGAAGAAGAAGAAAGGGTGGTATTTTGGGTGCAAAAGAAAGAAAGTGGAACCTTTAGGACAAGCATGCCTTTTATAGGCAAAATTAATCCATCTTACTTAAACTTAAGCTCACTTAATTAAGCCACAAATTTGTCTAATTAGGGATCAAAAACCTGCCCATTTTAGCCCCTCGAAGGCCGAGGGCTGCGTGTGGAGAAGGGGGCCATTTAAAACAATTTTTGGTTGGCCATGTGATGGAAAGCTTGAATTGTTTAATCAAAAGGTGGCCAACATATCCCTAACTTTAAGGAAAAATTTTCCCACTTTTTAGGGCTATATTTAGGGCTGTCTTAGCTGCTTGCACATAGTTTTCTAGGGGAAAATTTAATCTGCAAAGTCTTCTCTTCGCAGTCTAATTTCTGTCGTTCGGTATCCGATCCTTTTTTGACAGTGTTCTAGTTTTCATCGAGAATTGGATTTTTCTGAATCCGATTTTTATACTATTAATTCCTGGTCTGTTTGTCCTATCTAAGAGCCCATTCTGAGTCTATTTTACTGTTCATTTCCTATACTGTAGTTGTGTCTACACTGTGTTATCCTTGCGCACGCATAATGAGGCGTTCTTGTATGAAATTTCAAACACAGTCTCTCTTGACTAATTTGGATGTGCTGATTTCAAATTTACCAGTTTTACGTCCATCTGAGGTCGTCTAGACTAATTTTTGAGATCTGGATGACCCCGCCTCGAAAAATATGTCAGGTGTCCAATTGACTAATTTGGACGTTCTGAGTCTAAATATATCAGTTTCGGGGCGAGAAAAGATCATCTTGACCCTCTTCCCGATACTACGTATTTCTAAAATAAAAATTCTCAATTTTTGCTCAATTGACTAAATTGAGCCTGCTGACTGTTAATACATTAGCTTTAAATCAAATTAAGGCCGTCTTGCCCATTAACCTGACACTGGGTTATGTACTATTCACTATTCATTATTTTTTGTTTAATTGACTAGTCTGAGTTTTATGACTCTGATTTTGTCAGTTTCTCGGTGAGAAGAGGTCATCTGGACCATTTTCTCAATACTGTACCCTTACTAAGGTTACTATTGTTGCTACGCTCAGATAAGCAGTCTGAGCGTACTGATGACTTGCTTACCAGTCTTATGTCAAGTAGTGGTCATCTAGACCAGTTTCGTGACACTACGCAGCTTATACACTCTCACACATAATAGGGTGGACTGATTTCACTATCGGTTACCCCTTTCACTACATGAATAGTAATTAAACATTACTATAGCTGTTTAATCTATTCAATTGGAAAATATACTGTATTGTTCAACGTAATTACCCATTACATAGTAATTAAGTTTCATTAATCGTGAGAGTCATTACAGTAGCTCTTAGCTCAATACACGGCCTTCTACATAGGCTCTTATACGGGCATGTACAAGGCAACATGGGCGTGTACATTCCAGATATAGGCGTGTACTAGTTGAGATTTCTGAACACGGCCATGTCTTGGATACACGTTCATCTGCCCGAGCGGTACATGGCCACTTACACGGCCGTGTACCTGATCGTGTCACACTACATAGCCATGTACACTCGCACGGCTTCTTACACTTCAACAGTCTGAACGGTACATGGCTACTTACACGGCCGTGTACCTGACCATGCTCTTTAAATTTGTATTACACGACCGTGTACCTGACCGTGCTCTTTAAATTTGTATTAAAAGCCATCAAATTATTCCTCAATTTCTCATTATATGGAAATGAGGTTACATGAATGGGGTGGTCCTTACACGTATCTAGTGCCAAGGTGAAATTTAGTTCAATTCATTTATATCCAAAGTGGAATGCCCTAAGCAGGAAAGACATTTTATATGTATTTCATTTATTTTGAATTAGATAATAAAATTATATTTAGAGGTTATTCATTATATTGCTATGTGTCCTCATTCTATTTACATGTTGAAGTAAATGTAAGCAAATATGGTTCACTAGCTGCTTATGTTAAACTGTTAGAATGTTGCATGCTGTGAGAAGACAATGTTCTAAAGTAAGCGATTTAAACTATGGTCCGCAGTCTATGGTATTAGACAGGGCATCTAACTCATGTTAAGACTATTATGTTATCTAAAGCTAATTGGAGGAATGGATTGTCTTGACGATTCAGAGCTTTGACTCTCAACTAATGACATAGATATATTACTTGGTGGTGACAAATTGGACATAAACTAAAGTATAATTAATTTGCGTAGTCTGCTTGAGTGGATCATGTCACTTTTGATGTTAATCGCGTAATAACTTTAATCCTGAGTAGATGAATCGCTTTATGTATTGACTTGTGTACTTTGATGTTACAATGACTAAAGCGTCATAGAGATAATAAGCTTATAGACTGGTTCGTTAGGTACATGACTTTTATACGATGGATACAGAGATTAGAATCATAGCTCTAATGAGGAGTAAAGGTTATCCTTTTAAGAGTATTATACTAGATATGAAAATGAACAAGACCTTAGGTCGTCTGTTGGGTAGATGACTTCTTATTCACATATGGTGAATAATTATTTTCTCGTTCAGGAGTATATTGGATCTTTAAGATAGCTTGAGTAGTAGGTCGAATGGACTTTGACCTAAGTTTGATCATGGATATCATATGACGGTTTTGCATATAAGACAAAGTCATTGGATGATAGCACGGTATATAATTGGGAGTGCAGTTTCAAGTTTATAATGGTGTGACTCTAAAACTAATAGTTATAACAGGTTTATTCGGTATAGAATAATAGTTATATTGATTATTGCAGCCCACATTCTATATGTCCAATTGGTCCCTCTACTAACTCCGCATAATTCCTTAATAGATGGTAATTAGTTAGGATATTCTTATTTGCTTGTTTTCTTACATTTAGTGAAGAGAAAAATCCGAATCACCCTCCCACAGGGTGTAGGCATTTTTCTTAGGTGCTGGAGGTATAAAATTATAATTTTGTATAATTCAATAAATGAGATTAATATACAATTAATATTTATTTTGGAAGATAAGATTTGAAATTTAAATTAATTATATTTGAATTTTAAATTCAAATATATGATTAATTTGAATTTTTAAAGTCTTGTTTGAATTTGATTTGAACAAAATCTTGTCCTACAACAAGTAGGGGTGGTATCCACTATGGATAAGGATGGAAGACAAGATTTTCTCCTAGTTTGAATTTGAATTTTATTTTGGATATGAGATTACACAATTATTTCAATTTCAAATAAAGTTGCCATTATTTTACAAATTTGTGGTGTTTGAAATTTGAATCACAAATTCTAGCTATGGCTGAATTTATTTGTAGATAATTCCACAAGGTAGAATTGATTTTTAGTGGATAATAGAGAAAGAAAAATCTTGTTTGAATCCTATTTGAATTTGGATCTCCTCACACAAGCGTGGACGTATTTTGTAGGGTTTTCTCCCTAGGAAGGAATCAGTTTCTATGTAGATAAGGGAAAGAAAAATTCTTGTTTAAATCCTGTTTGAATTTTGAATTATCATCCCCCTAGTATGGCCTAATTTTTCCAAGCTTTCAGCCTAGGGGAGAATCGGTTTTTTGAGGGTTTATTAGAGAAAGAAAAATCTTTTCTTGGTCTAATTCAAAATTCAAAAGGTTACCTCATGCAATATTATAAATAGGGTTTATACCACTCCTATCTTTTTTAGACCACAAAATCTCAGGTAAGCAGGCTTATTGTTGCACAAATCACGTGAGAATAAGTTCTTAGAGATCTGGGTGTTCAGAAGGAGACAAGCTGCACTAGAATACTAATCAAGGAACCGAGTGCCCACACACTCCATTGTCCGAGAATTGGAGAATAGCAAAGAAGGATAATTGGTTGAAGCCCCTTAGTCACTTCTTCCAGTGTTCTTAATGTTTTCCTTTAAGGTATTTGATTGTTGATTATTTATTGTATATGGCAACACAAGTCTCTTAATGATTCGTGAAAATTGTTTTAAAATTCTACTGTGCACAATAACATTTTTTCCAACAAGTGTTACTAGAGTCAACTCGTGATTATGTCATATACATAAATTAAATGATCGTTTTTTAGTCTCCTTTATGTATGGATTTGATATTTAGAGAGTGGCATTCTAGGATTACTTTATGTTGTTATCATGAATTATGCATGATGTATGTGGTTATCTTAATTTTTAAAATTATTATAAGCATGCTCAATTTCACCCATCATGGTTCCTTAGAATTTAAAAAAATTGTATCTAAGATTTTTCATGTAATCATGGGAGCGGTTTATCATCATTGTAATTTTCCCATGGATTTTAATTTTTTGCTTCTTAGAATTTTTTGGTTAGAATTTTTGTACACTAGAAACAGTATAGGAAATTTTATGTAATTATTCTTGGAAGAGATTAAAGATTGAAGACCGTAATTTATTTTTTCTCGAAAATTTAATTTAATTTAAAGATAGAAAAATTTTTTTGTGTGGTAAATTCTAATTTAATTAAGATTCAAAAAAAAAATTTTGGGAGATCCTAATGGGTAAATAAGAATATGGCATGAAATTTGAGAACCAACCCCTTGGGCTGATCGCCAGTCTTGGTAGGGCTACTACCCCTGTCCTCAGGCAGAAAGGGGTTACGATAGCCCTTGTCTAGGACTACAGCTGTAGCTTGCAGCTAAGGGCGGCTACTGTTAGGAATGCCTTAAGCGAGAAAGACATTTTAATGTATTTCATTTATTTTGAACTGGATAATAAAATTATATTTAGAGGTTATTCATTACATTGTTGATTGTGCTCAATCTACTTACATGTTAAAGTAAATGTAAGCAAATATGGCTTACAGATTGCTTAAATTAAACCGTTAGAATGTTGCATACAATAGACTTTTATATACGAGAAGACAACGTTCTCAAGTAAGTAGTCTAAACTATGGTCCATAGTCTATAAGGTTAACCGAGTATCTAACTCATGTTAAGACTATTATGCTGTCTACAGCCATGATGGGGATGGTTTGTCTTGACTATCTGCAGCATAGACTTCCAAGTAGAAACATAGATATGTTGCTTGGTGGTGACTTATTGGACCGGGTGTCATAATCGTAAAATTTTACTGCTTCTAGAAATTTTGTATAACCCGTGTACTCTATGATTTCCATGTGAAAAACTGTAAAATATATGTTTTAATATCATTTAGAAGGCGCAAAAATGTTCGGACAGTGCAGACAAGAGAGTGCTCAGAAACGGGAAATTTTACCGAATCGAAATCGAACGAATTATGCCTTTTCAGTTTTGAAAATTTTGATAGTATATTGTAAACCACTAAAAGATGAAATACTTACGGTATTGATTTTTAAGCAAACCGGAGCGAAATAAGGAAAACCGATCACGTGGACAACCTCAGGAATTCGTCCATGTGATTTCAGTGCAAAAATCTCAGGTTTGACTTTTGGTCAAAAGTTTGACTCCAAATATATATAAAAAGTCAAAGATTGAGTGTTGGCCTTTGAAAGGAAGCAAGAATACATTCAAATCTAAGGGCTAGGATTTAAAGTCAAGAAAAATCAATGGTTACGATGCAAAGTCAACTAGAAAAGTCAAAGGAAGCTTAAGCAAAAATTCTTTAAGCTTCTAAGGCTAAAAGGTGGCGGATTTTAGGGCCAAAATCAGATAAAAATCTGGTCCTTTTTGTTTAATTGCAAAACAGCCCCTAAAGAGTAGAAAAATTACACAAAAAGTTTGCTAAAATACCCTTAAATCCTTTGCAATTTGGTCCCTCCTTTTTAGCTGTTTAAAGACATGGTTTTCAGCCATTAGAAACCAGAAAAATTTCTGGTTTTCAGCCACCATTGAAGCCTTGCATTTGTCTTAGTGCAAGCTCAAAAATGTCTTCAAGATTTGGCCAAGAAAGAGCGAAAAATTCAACACAAGGTTTAAGTTGTCAAGCAAGCAGGGTAATCCTTCATTTTGGCACCATTTCTTCTCGTTTTTCATGAAGAAAAACCGTGTATTATAGGCTGATTTGAAGTGAGAAAAATCAGTTTTTATTTCATTGATTTATGCTTGAAAGTGTGTAAATGGTGAATGATTAAAACAAGTGTGAAATCATGAGCATGAAAAGCAAGTTTGTGTGTGTTTTTCTTTCATCAATACCGTGGGTTATTAGGGTTTGGAATGATGAAATTTTCATGTTGTTTTGGTTGATTTTGGATGTTGAAAATAATGTGGAAATGGAAAGAAAGAAATAGATGAAATGAGATTGAAAAACACTAAATGTTGGTGATGTTTTTCAATTCAAAACCCTGGGAAAGAAAGGAAGAAAAAAATGAGATTTTGTGTTGATTGTGTATAGTAGATGTGATGTTGATTTTGTGTAGAAAACAAGAAAGAAAAAATGAAAATGAAACCAAAATTTTGAGGTTGATTTTTCAAGGAAAATCTGTGGGATAATGTATGGAATTTTGAAGAGTTATGTTAGGGTTTTGTGGTGAAAAATGAATGTGTTGATGTGGAAAACAAATAAGGAGAATTTGAGTTATAAAACAAAATTTTTGTTTAGGGTTTTTGAAGAAAAACCGAGTATGAGTTTAGTGCAAAACGAGAAAGCTTTGTTAAGTTATGGTAATGTGTGATTTGAGTATAAAATCGGGCCTAAAAGTGATAAAGAACAGGTTGATCCCGTTAAAAATAAGCAAGTTTTGTGATGAAATTTTACGTAAAAAGTTTGTAACAACTTTTACGTAAAATAAGGTTTGTGGTATAGTACTTGGCAAGGTAGAATAGGATGGATGGTTTCGAGGCGTTTCCTAAACGCCAGGAACCTAGAATTTCAGCGGAAATGCTGTCAAAATTTTCAGAATACCCAAAGGGCAATTTGATAGACGAGAGGTAAACGTAGGGTCGGGAACCAGAAACCAGAGCCCCTTCGAAAACCTAAGCTCGAGAAGAGAATAAGGGATGATTACATAACTTGTAAAACAGTCATTTGAGGTCACAAAAGGCTGGAAAAACAAGAAACGGCCTTGAGGGTGAATAGTAATTCGAGCGTTTTTGCAAAAAATATTGTAAAAGCTCGATAAGACCTAAGAAACGTTATTTTAGGATTTTTGGGATCAGAAAATCCAGATGAAATGATAAAACAAGAATTTCTCGGTCTATAATCCCCTCAGGGCAAAATGGTCATTTTGACCAAAATTTTCTAAAATTGTCAGAAAAAGGTTGTAAAAACCTCAGAATAATTTTATTAAAATTCTAAAGGGTATAATAGAGTGGGAAGTCAGAAAAATGAGGGAAAACCCGTTAAGGATGAAATGATCATTTTGTCGAAAGTTAGGGGCAAAACGGTCATTTTGTCAAAATGTTCAGAAAAGTTATATTAAGACCCAGAATAGTTTTTCTTGCAGCAGACTGATTCCAGAATTTAAAATATGAATCCCAAAATGAATAATTAAGAATTTCAATTAGAAATTTTATACTTTCACTATATTTTAGATATGAAGTGAATAGTAAAAATAACTGCAGTTTATTTCGGTTATAGAAAAGCAACCAAAAGGCGAGTTAAGGAAGCCGGTTGACTCAGGGAAGGAATTGCTAGTAAAATATCAGTAAGTTCAGACATTTATTTGTTTGTAGCATGAATTTACTCCGTATGCTTATGTGATATAGATGACAGAAATTTAGTAGTCAGGTGCAGTAGGCACACTATCGTAAGATATAAAATCTTAAGAAAACTACAGAATAAATTACAGAATAAATTATAGAGAGTTCCAGACCCAGGAGGCAGCATAATTGCCACGGGTCAGGAACCACCAGAAACTTAGTAATTAAATCAGTATTGGCGTACTGGCCTCCCACACAGGTGGAGGTTTCTCAGTTTCCAGTTGCAGTTATAGTAAGACTCCAAACTGCTAGTGACAAGTCCCGGGTTTGGAAGTCTGATATTTTTAGGCTGTAGAGGATTGGCCAATGGGTCGCTCCCCAGAGTCCCTCTCAGTAATGAACGCATTACGGTACGACCAATTCAGGGGCCCAATAGCAGAATTTAGTAACAGATAAATACTTAAGAATTCAGAACAGTCATAATTGAGCATAAATCGTACTTACTGTATGTGTAGTAGCTTAGATACCAGTTGACATGAATAATACCAATCAAAGTCAATCTTAGTATTTATGGTCAAAAGTCAAAGTTACTATTCATACGAATACTATTTTTTTTAGGACTTTATGATTTATGTTGCTGCATGTATGTTTGAACTTACTGAGCCTGTCGCTCACCAATTTATTCATGTTGTAGGTAAGAAACCTATACATTAGTAGACAGAGGATGGACGAGGGACGGGATTGCATCTGCCTTCAGGGCTGGGCGAGGGTAATGGTCCTGCTGCTATTTTCTACTAAGCAGATTAAAAGTGTTGTTTTGAGAGCAGATTTTAAGTTGTATTTTGAAAATACATCATGATGTAAATTATGTATAACTAGTATAATAGTAGTATATCCTATGTTGTATGTTGCTTATATTTTTACAGTTCACAATCACCAATAGTTTAAAAAAAAATCCCTTGGTTTTCAGATTAAAAATCATTTTAATTACAAATAGTAATTTAACAAGAACAAGTTATATGGAAGATGCTGATGACCCATTGAGGTAACGGTCTATCATAGTGGACTTTAGAGCTCTACTATGCTAGTGCTGTAGCCTCAATTCAAGGCGGGGTGCCACAGTTGGTATCAGAGCAATAGACCATATCCCTCAAGGCCCGATGTGCATACCATTCGTCGATCCAAGTAAGTTAATTTTCTTTTATGTTTAGCAGCATGTTTATTTATATAGAGTGCAACTCATGCAGGAGTGAGATGACGAGGCCACATCACTACTAACCACATCCATATCAAAGTAGGGGTCCTCCTAGGGTGTGGACCAGACCCATCATTAGACCACCTCCACCCCGACAACCGATGGTACAACCTGCGGCCCCAGTCAATCCAGCTAGTTCCAGAAAGGCACAAGCCACTATTAGGGCACCAACCCCTCCACCAGTACGCCACCCCCCACCTATAGTAGTTGATAGACCAGTAGTAAGAGGTCGAGACCATATTGGGTCCAGGGTATCGGCCAAAGCTACACGAGCATTTAGAGCTTGCTTGCCCCCTAGTTTCGATGAAGGACGCCAGTCCCCACTAGTACATGATTGGCTACATACTATGGAGCTGATTTGTTGATCATGTGACATCGATAGAGATTACTGGGTCATTCTTACGGTGAGTACTTTTCAGGGAGATGCTCGAGTTTACTGGGAATACTATGATCAGGAGGCATTATTGAGGCTAAATTGGGCTGATTTTTATTAGATTATGAGACAGCAGTTTCCCCAGAGGAGCCCAGAGCTGACCCCAGTTCCTCCAGCTAGGGATGAAAGCGCACCACTGACATTACCTCAGATAACAGATGTTAGGGACTATCTACAGAGGATTGAGAGGTTCCAAATGGCACTAGGGGATACAGTGATGACCTATACAATGTAGTTCGAGAAAACATGGTTAAAAAGTGCCCACTCCCAAACTTTTCTAATGAAGACTTCCGTGAATGTTTTGGAAAGGACTCACCCCAAAGTTAAAGCGTAGAGTGAGCCTGCTTCATTCCATTCCTCGACGTGATTTTGTTGCTAGCGCCATCAGGATTGAGAGAGCACAAGTACGAGAATGCCTGGAAAAGCATCAGTGGGAGCAGACTCATGAAGAAGGGGTATTGACATGCTTATATGGATCACCCCCTATGGCCAATGATCATGAAGCTGGTCCATCACGACAAAGAGGAAATGGCACCTGTAGTTAGGGAATGGCTACCGGTGATGATTCAGAGGAGGAGGATGAAACCTGAAGAATTTCTGACAAGGCAAGATGAATAGGATAGTTGAACCCTAAGAAGAGTACAAATACACTCTATGTATAAAATATATGTATATACGTATGTATGTGTAGAAAAGCTAAGATAGATGTTGTTACAGTATATGTAAATGTTGTGTATGCTATGTATGATGTAAGAAAGTGCTATAGAATGACATGAAATGTTTTGTGGTGTATGCTTTATAGTGAATGACATGTTTAAAATTTCCGTTCAAAATTTCAAAAAAATTAATTATGGGAAATCTAATGATTAGTTATTTTGCAAGATTAGAAGAAAGAAGATTAGAAGAAAGAGATTAAAATGAGTGCCAGAAAAGGTCAACACCCTACATTAGCTGAGAGGTTGGAGGAAGTACAAGCTCCCCTCGAAAACCAAATGAAAGAAAATGTCAAACTACGACAGTGACTTTCCGCTATAGAACAACAAAGATAGGCCCAGGAAGAGGGCAATGCTTCCCAGGCGGCTGAAACAGTACCAACAGAGCCGCCAGTTGTCCCAGAAGTTCAGCAGCCTCAACCGAGGGTGAATCAAGAACCTTTGTATGAACGATTCTGTCAAATGAAGCCATCGGAGTTCGAAGGTTCGATTGACCCACTTGAGGAAGAGGAGTGGCTTTCTTCACTATAGAGGATCCTTGATTTCATGAATTTAACAGATTAAGAGAAGATTCTATGCGCATCCTTCGTGCTGAAAAAGGATGCCCGTTTTTGGTGGGGTACCGTCCGCATGATGAGAGATGTGACCAGCATTACTTGGGAAGAATTTTTGGAAGAATTTAACCAGAAATACTATGATCCAGCTACTCTCCGCCGTCAACAGAAGGAGTTTGTCGAATTAAAATAGGGGAACCAGTCTGTGAGTGAAGTATGCAGGAAATTTGATCAGTTATCCAGGTTATGTCCATATGTGGTGCCAATAGAATGAGAAAAGATTCATAAAATGATTGGCATGTTCAAGCCAGAGATAGCAGTAGTAGTTGACAGTGGGCCAGTACCGCCTACTTCAGTGGCGGACTGTATAAGCAGAGCCTTCAGGCTGAATATCAGTTGCCCAAGTAGAAAGAAGAAAGAGAGAAAGTATGGGAAGCCAGAAAAAGGAAAAGATCCTTGCTAAATCAGCACAAGCAGGGATGCAAATAGGACAGGGTAGTAAATCTAGCCAGAATAGACCAAATCAGTCCAACTCTCAAGGCTCCCAACCACAGCAGGGTAAAAGAAAGGGAAATTTCTCAGGAAATAGAAGTCAGGACACATGTAATCAACAGCGGAAGACCAGTTAGGGCTCAGGACCGAGTTTTCCTGCATGTGCTATGTGTAGAAGGAGGCAATCTAGGTCAATACAAAATTGGCATTACTACTTGTTATCAGTGCGGAAGAAAAGGGCATTTTGCAAAGAATTGTCCAATGAACCGCCAGAATATCCCAGGGCCAGTGTAGCAGTGCCAATAGTATCCTCCACATCAGCAACCGCCTTAAGCTCATGCCTTACAGGGGAGGATAGAAGGGCCTTCAGGAGTGCCACCAGTATGGTCTAACTGCCCAGAATAAACTTCATGACCAGATGCTCGTGTTACTATTTTTACCAAAGAAGACACTGAAGCGGGGACATCCAATGTGGTTACAGGTCAGATTTCTATATTTAACCATGTGGCATATGTCCTTTTTGATTCAGCAGCCACACATTCTTTTGGGTCCGATAAATTTGCTGACAAGCTAGGGTATGCTAAAGACCCTATAGGAATGACTTTTAGGATAGCTCTACCCTCAGGGGAACTGATGCTGTCAAATTACTGGTTACGTCATGTACGGGTAATTGTGGCAAATAGGGAGCTATATGTCGATATGATCATAATGAAGATCGTCGACTATGATGTGATCCTAGGAATGGATTTCCTGGGAAAATACCAGGCCACTATAGACTGTCAGAAGTGAAAATAGCCTTTCGATCGAACTACATGGAAAGTTTTGAATATATCGATACATCTCGTCAATTAAAGAAGATGATGATCAGTGCAATGAGAGTGAAGAAGTTAATGGCTAGTGGCTATGTTGGATACCTAGCATATGTCACCGATGTGACTGAAGAAAAGGAATTGCAACTAGAAGAGGTTCCAATTGTCAACGAATTTCTTGATGTGTTTCCAGAGGAGTTGCCAGGGTTACCTCCAGAAAGAGATATTTCATTTGAAATTGAGATCATGCCAGGGACTACTCCAATTTCTAAGGCTCCATATCGTATGGCCCTAGTCGAATTAAAAGAGTTGCAAGTACAGTTAAAAGAGCTACTTGACAAGGGGTTTATCCGACCAAGTTATTCTCCTTGGGGTGCTCCAGTACTATTTATCAAAAAGAAGGATGGAACTCTCTGGATGTGCATTGATTGTAGAGGGTTGAATAAGGTTACCATTAAGAATAAGTATCCATTACCTAGGATTGATGACCTATTCGACCAACTAAAGGGAGCAACAATATTTTCGAAGATTGATTTACGTTCAGGCTATTATCAATTAAGAATCTGGGAGAGTGATATTCCTAAGACAGCATTCAGGACTCGATACGGTCACTATGAATTTTTAGTGATGGCATTCGGATTGACCAATGCCCCAGCAGCGTTCATGGATTTGATGAACAGAGTCTTCAGGGAGTTTCTTGATAAGTTTGTTATCGTGTTTATCGATGACATACTTATATATTCAAAGACTTACAAAGAACGAGGAGCATCTAAGAATTGTTCTTCACACAGTAAGAAGCCATCAGTTGTATGCAAAATTCTCTAAGTGTGAATTTTGGTTGAACAAAGTGCATTTCCTTGGACATGTGGTGACAAAGGAAGGCATAACAGTAAACCTAGCCAAGGTGGAAGCGATTAATGAGTGGCCTACTCCTAAGACCGTAACTGAGATACGAAGTTTCTTAGGACTAGCCGGTTATTACAGGAGATTTGTACAAGGATTTGCAAGATTAGCTGCACCTTTCACTGCTCTCACTCGTAAGGAAAAGAAATACGAGTGGACGTCAGAGTGTGAAAGAAGTTTTCAAGAGTTGAAAAGGTGACTGACGAGTGCACCTATCCTAATTTTACCTACAGTGGGTGAAAAGTTTACGATCTACAGTGATGCTTCAAAGATAGACCTAAAAGCTGTACTCATGCAGAACAATAAGGTGATAGCTTATGCATCGTGCCAGTTAAAGAACCATGAGAGGAATTATCCTATGCACGACCTGGAACTTACTGTTGTAGTGTTCGCACTCAAAATCTGGCGACACTATTTGTATGGGGCTCAGTGTCAAATTTTCACTGATCATAAGAGTTTGAAATACTTCTTCACATAGAAGGAGTTGAACATGCGTCAGAGAAGATGGTTAGAGTTGGTGAAAGACTATGACTACGAAATTCTCTACCATTCGGGAAAGGCAAACCGAGTAGCGGATGCATTGAGTAGAAAGTCAACCACCCCACAGAAGCTGTCCATAGATAAGCTACCAAGAGCCTTACAGTAAGAAATTAACTCCCTTGAATTGGAGTTAATAACCGGAAGGTTATCAGCCTTAAGGTTAGAATCTTCTCTGTATGAAGATATTGAAGAAGCCCAGAAGCAGGATCCAATGGCAATAAAACTCCAAGAAGAAGCCTCAGAAAATAAAGAATCGGATATAAGCATGTCCACTGATGGAATGCTTCTGTATCAAAGAAGAATCTATGTTCCAGCTACTGAAGGGCTGAGAAGATGAATCATGGTAGAAGCTCATGAAACACCATATTCCATTCATCTTAGAGCTAGCAAAATGTATCAAGATCTCAAGATACAATTTTGGTGGAAAGGGATGAAGAAAGATATTGCAAAATTTGTGAGTCAATGCCTAACTTGTCAAAGGGTAAAGGCCGAACATAGACATCCAGGAGGAAAACTAGAACCCTTAGAAATTCCAGAATGGAAGTGGGAGCATATTACCATGTACTTCATGGTAGGACTTCCTAAGACCAGAGTGTTAGGAAATGCCCTAAGCATTAGAGACATTTTATGTATTTATTTTGAATTGGATAATAAAATTATATATATAGAGGTTATTCATTACATTGCTATCTGTCCTCGTTTTATTTACATGTTAAAGTAAATGTAAGTAAATATGGCTCCCTGACTGCTTGTGTTAAACTGTTAGAACATTGCATGCAATGGACTTTTGTATGCGAGAAGACAATGTTCTAAATTTAGCAGTCTAAACTATGGTCTGTGGTCCATAGGGATAGACCAAGCATCTAACTCATGTTAAGGCTATTATGTTGTCTAAAGCCTTGGAGGGGACGGTTTGTCTTGACTGTCTGGAGCTGGATTCCTACGTAGAGACATAGATATATTGCTTGGTGGGGACATATTAGACTGAGACTAAAGCGTGATTGATCTACGAAATCTGCTTTGAGTGGATCGATCTGCTTTTGATGTTCATTGTGCAGTAACCTTAATCCTGAGTAAAAGGACAACTTTATGTATATGACTTGTGTACTTTGATGTTCCAATGGCTAAAGCGTCTCAGAGGTAGTAAGCTTATAGACCGGTTCATTGGGTGCATGACTTGTATACGATGAAGGGTTCATTTACAGATATCGGAATCATAGCTCTAATGAGGAGTTAAGGGTATCCTCTTAAAGGCATTATACTGAATGTGAAAATGGACAAGGCCTTGGGTCATCTGCTGGGCGGATGACTTTTTATTCACATATGGTGAATAATTATTTTCTTTATTCGGTAGTATAATGGAACTTTAAGATAGCCTGATCAGTAGGACTAAACGGACTTTGGCCTGAGGTTGATCATGGATATCATATGAGGGTTCTGCATACATGACAAGGTCATTGGACGACAGCTTGTCATAGACTTACGTAATACGGTATATAATTGAGAGTTCAGTTTCAGGTTTATAGTGGTGTGACTCTGAAATTAGTGATCATATGATTGAGTTGTTCGGTAAAGAATGATGATCATATGGATTTGCGAGAGCCAGATTATATATGTCCGATCAGTCCCTCTACTAGCTCCACATAATTCCTTAACATTTGGTAAAATTGATCTGTGTATGCTATTGGCTAGTTTATTATGCATGGATGGTGTTGACATAGGATTAGGATGGTAGACAAGATTCTCTCTGGTTGGATTTCAGATTTTGTTTTGGATAATAGAGTACACAATTATTCGAACTCCAAATACAGTTGCCATGATTTTATTTGAGATTGGATTGGAGTTGTAGAAAATTATCCATGAGAACAAAAATTTGAAATACAACTGTTTTGTGGATTTTGAAATTTGAAATTTGAATTTGAAATTTGAATTTGAAATTTGAATTTGAAATTCGAATTTGAAATTTGAATTTGAAATTTAAATTTGAAATTTGAAATTTGAAATTTGAAATTTGAAATTGAAATTCAAATTTGAAATTTGAAATTCGAATTTGAATTGAATCACAGTCCAAGTAGGATTCGAATTTGTTGTGGTAAATCCATAAGGAATGAAATTCAAATTTGAGTTAGATATGGAGAGGATAATCTTGTTAGAATCCCACTTGAATTTTGAATCTAAGTCCTAACTAATGATGGACGAAAATTTTGAGGATTATCCTCAATGGATTTTCGGATTTTTGTGGATAAGGTTCAAGGAAAAATTCAAGTTTCAATCCCAGTTGAATTTGAATTCTCTCCTCCCAGATAATGGCCAAATTTTGGAGTGAATCTCCTCGGAGATTTTCAGTTATTTTGGATAAGGATGAGATAAGATTCAAGCTTGAAAATCCTAGTGGAATTTTGATTCTCCCTTATCCAAAAGTGGCCGAATTTTTGTGGAGATTTTCTCCTTAGAATTTTCGGATTTTTTGGTCGAAAAAGGGAGATAAAATTCTAGTTAAAATCTTATTTAGATTTGGATTGGATTTATCCCATAATGGCCGAAATTTGTTGGGATTTTCCCTTAGATAATTTCAGATTTTATGGTTGTGGATAAGGGAGAATATCTTCTCCTAATCCAATTTGAATTCAAAGAATCACCTCATGCAGGTCTATAAATAGAGGTCCTGCTACTCCAGTTCTCTCAGACCACAGACTCTCAGGTGAGCAGGCTTATTGTTGCACAGCCCACAGTGACAATAAGTTCTTTAGAGATCTGGGTGGTCGGAAGAAGACTAGCAGTGCTAGCATACCGATCGAGGTTCAGAGTGCCCACACACTCAGCCATTCGGGAATTGGAGAATAGTAGAGAAGGCTAGTTGGTTAAAGCCCTCTGGTCATTCTCCTCCTGGAAGATTGACGTCCTTGAGGTATGAGTTTTAATTGTTATTGGTTTATTGTATATGGCATCATGAGATATTTAACGATCTAAATTTTTTATTGTTCTGCTGCGCCACTTTGATACGTTTTTACCGAATAATTTTCTTACATAGAGAAGGGTATGATGCTATCTGGGTAATTGTTGATAGGCTGACCAAGACGACATGATTCATAGCCATGAGGACAACTTTCACGTTGGAGAAATTAACATAGTTGTACGTGACCCATATTATTAGGCTACATGGAGTGCCAAAGTCTATAGTTTCAGATCAAGATGCAAGATTTACTTCCACGTTCTACGAGTGTGTACAAAAAGCTATGGGGACTGAGTTATGCTTTAGTACAGCTTTTCATCCCCAAATAGATGGATAGTCAGAGTGAACTATTCAGACACTGGAAGATATGCTCATTGCCTATGTTATAGACTTTCCTGGAAGTTAGAATGAGAAACTGCTGCTGATAGAGTTTTCATATAACAACAGTTACCAAGCTTCTATAGGAATGGCACCTTATAAGGCTCTGTATAGAAGGAAGTGTAAGTCTCCTATTCATTGGTATGATCTACGAGAAAAGCAGCTGCATAAGATTGATTTCATCAGGGAAACTACAGAAGCAGTAGCCAAGATACAGAAAAGAATGCAGATCGCTAAGAGCCAACAGAAAAGTTACGCAGACAAACGACGAAGATTCTTAGAGTTAGAAAAGGGGGATCATGTATTCCTCAAGGTATCGCCAATGAAATGCGTAATGCGATTCGGTAAAAAGGGAAGTTGAGTCCAAGGTATATTGAACCATTTGAAATAATCGAACGCATTGGGAAGATAGCTTACAAGCTAGCATTACCCCCAGATTTGTCAGCAGTACACAATGTTTTTCATGTGTCAATGTTAAGAAAGTATATACCTGATCCTTCACATGTGCTGAAGTATGAGCCAATACAAGTTCAAGAAGATTTGACCTACCGAGAACAACCAATGTAGATTTTAGCACGAGAAAAGAAGGTGTTGAGAAATAAGACGATCCCACTAGTCAAGGTTTTATGGATAAATCACAGTGTAGAAGAGGCTACGTGGGAACATGAAGATGAGATGAAAGCCCTACACCCTCACTTATTCTAATTTTTGAGGACGAAAATTTTATAAGGAAGGGAGAATGTCATAGTTGCAAAATTTTACTGCTTCTAGAAATTTTGTATAACTTGTGTACTCTATGATTTTCATGTGAAAAACTGTAAAATATATGTTTTAATATTATTTAGAAGGCACAAAAATGTTCAGATAGTGTAGAAAGAGAGTGCTCAGAAACAGGAAATTTTACCGAACCAAAATCGGACGAATTATGCCTTTTCGGTTTCATAAATTTTGATAATATACTGTAAACCACTAAAAGACAAAATACTTACGGTATTGATTTTTAGGCAAACCGGAGCGAAATAAGGAAAACCGATCGTGCAGACAGCCTCAGGAACTCGTCTACGTGATTTCGGTGCAAAATCTTCACTGGTTTGACTTTTGGTCAAAAGTTTGAATCCAAATATATATAAGAAGTCAAAGATTGAGCGTTTGCCTTTGAAAGGAAGTAAGAATACATTCAAATCCAAGGGCTAGGGTTTAAAGTCAAGAAAAGTCAATGGTTAGGATACAAAGTCAACTAGAAAAGTCAAAGGAAGCCTAAGCAAAAATTCTTGAAGCTTCTAGGGCTGAAAGGTGGCGGATTTTAGGGCCAAATCAGATAAAAATCTGATCCTTTTTGTTTAATTGCAAAACAACCCCTAAAGAGTAGAAAATTACACAAAAAGGTTGCTAAAATACCCTTAAATCCTTCGCAATTTGGTCCCTCCTTTTTGGTTGTTTAAAGACACGGTTTTCAGCCATTAGAGACCAGAAAAATTTCTGGTTTTCAGCCACCATTGAAGCCATGCATCTCTCTTAGTGAAAGCTTAAAAATTTCTTCAAGATTTGGCCAAGAAAGAGTGAAAAATTCAACACAAGGTTCAAGTTATCAAGCAAGCAAGGTAATCCTTCATTTTGGCACCATTTCTTCTTGTTTTTCATGAAGAAAAACCGTGTATTATGGACTGATTTGAAGCGAGAAAAATCAGTTTTTATTTCATTGATTTATGCTTGAAAGTGTGTAAATGGTGAATGATTAAAACAAGTGTGAAATCATGAGCATGAAAAGCAAGTTTGTGTGTGTTTTTCTTTCATCAAAACCGTGGGTTATTAGGGTTTGGAATGATGAAATTTTCATGTTGTTTTGGTTCATTTTGGATGTTGAAAATAATGTGGAAATGGAAAGAAAGAAATAGATGAAATGAGATTGAAAAACACTAAATGTTGGTGATGTTTTTCAATTCAAAACCGTGGGAAAGAAAGGAAGAAAAAAATGAGATTTTGTGTTGATTGTGTATAGTAGATGTGATGTTGATTTTGTGTAGAAAACAAGAAAGAAAAAATGGAAATGAAACCAAAATTTTGAGGTTGATTTTCCAAGGAAACTCCGTGGGATAATGCATGGAATTTTGAAGAGTTATGTTAGGGCTTTGTAGTGAAAAATGAATGTGTTGATGTGGAAAACAAATAAGGAGAATTTGAGTTATAAAACAAAATTTTTGTTTAGGGTTTTTGAAGAAAAATCGAGTATGAGTTTAGTGCAAAATGAGAAAGTTTTGTTAAGTTATGGTAATGTGTGATTTGAGTATAAACCGGGCCTAAAAGTGATAAAGAATAGGTTGAAATCCCGTCAAAAATAAGCAAGTTTTATGATGAAATTTTACATAAAAATTTTGTAACTTTTACATAAAATTAGGTTTGTGGTATAGTACTTGGCAGGGTAGAATAGGATAGATGGTTTCAAGGCGTTCCTAAACGCCGGGAACCTAGAATTTCAGCGGAAATGCTACTGAAATTTTCAGAATGCCCAAAGGGCAATTTGGTAAACGATAGGTAAAAGTAGGGTCGGGAACCGGAAACCCGAGCCCCCTCGGAAACCTAAGCTCGAGAAGAGAAAAAGGGACGATTGCATAGCTTGTAAAACAGTCAGTTGAGGTCCCGAAAGGCTAGAAAAACGAGAAACGGCCCTGAGGGTCGGAATAGTACCACCCGAGGGTTGGGTGAATAGTAATTTGAGCATTTTTCCAGAAAATGTAGTAAAAGCTCGGTAAGACCTAAGAAACGTTATTTTAGGATTTTTGGGATCAGAAAATCTAGATAAAATGATAAAACAAGAATTTCTCGGTCTATAATCCCGTCAGGGGCAAAATGGTCATTTTGACCAAAATTTTCTAAAATTGTCAGAAAAAGGTCGTAAAAGCCTCAGAATAATTTTATTAAAATTATAAAGGCTAAAATAGCGAGGTAAGTCTGAAAAACGAGGGAAAAACCCATTAAAGATGAAATGGTCATTTTTGCCGAAAGTTAGGGGTAAAACGATCATTTTATCAAAAAGTTCAGAAAAGTGATATTAAGGCTCAGAATAGTTTTTCACGCAGCAGAATGATTCCAGAATTTAAAATATAAATCCCAAGATGAATAATTAAGAATTTCAATTAGAAATTTTATACTTTCACTATATTTTAGATATGAAGTGAATAGTCAAAATAACCGTAATTTATTTCGGTTATAGGAAAGCAACCAAAAGGTGAGTTAAGGAAGCCGGTTGACTCAGGGAAGGAATTGCTAGTAAAATATTGGTAAGTTCAGACATTTATTTGTCTGCAGCATGAATTTACTTAATATGCTTATGTGATATAGATGACAGAAATTTAGTAGTCAGGTGCGGTAGGCACGCTAACGTAAGATATAAAATTTTAATAAAACTACAAAATAAATTACAGAACAAATTACAGAGAGTTCCAGACCCAGTAGGCAGCATAATTGCCACCGGTCAGGAACCACCAGAAACTCAGTAATTAAATCAATATTGGCGTACCGGCCTCCCGCACAGGTGGAGGTTTCACAGTTTCCAGTCACAGTTAGAGTAGGACTCCAAACTGCTGGTGATAAGTCCCGAGTTTGGAAGTCTGATATTTTCAGGCTGTAGAGGATTGGCCAGAGGGTTGCTCCCCAGAGTCCCTCTCAGTTATGCACGCATTACGGTACGACCAATTCAAGGCCCCAATAGCAGAATTCAGTAATTGATAAATACTTAAGAATTCAGAATAGTCATAATTAAGCATAAATCATGCTAACTGTATGTGTAGTAGCTTAGACACCAGTTGACATGAATAGTACCAATCAAAGTCAATCTTACTATTCATGGTCAAAGTCAAAGTTACTATTCATATGAATAATGCTTTTTCAGGACTTTATGATTTATGTTCCTGCATGTATGTTTGAACTTACTGAGCCTGTCGCTCACCAGTTTATTCGTGTTGCAAGTAAGAAACATGTACACCGGTAGACAGAGGATGGACGAGGGGCGGGATTGCATATGCCTTCAGGGCTGGGTAAGGGGAATGGTCCTGCTGCTATTTTCCACTAAGCAGATTAAAAGTGTGACAACCGGGAAATTCAGGCAATTCTCGGATGAAAATGTACAAATGTATGTATATAACAATTTATACTATTTAAAGAGTGAAATAAATGTATTTATATTGTTTAGAATATATGAAAATGTTCTAACGATACTGACGAGTAAGAATTCAGTGTTGGAAAAATTCACTGAGTTGAAACGAGTAAAACGGTGCAAAACCGGCATTGAAAACCCTAACCGGAGCAATAAAAGATGGTAAACTTCCGGGATTGATTTTGATCAAACGAAAGCAGTTTAAATTGATCCGACTGCACAGGAGACCTCAGGAACACACCGGGACGATTTCAGGAGAATTTCGGCTCGAACCGGTATCGGTCAAAAAGTAGTCGAATTAATGTAAATAGTGAAAGTCAAAGTCAACTTTCACTTTAGCATTTATGACATCATAAATCAAGATTAATAAATGAAAGAAATAAGGTGGTTGGTGGAATTAAAGGCCATGATTCATCCACTTTTTGATCTAAAGGCCAAGATTTGGCCAAAATTTACCCTTTTTAATTTTTGAAAAATGGGGAAAGAAATGGTGTCGAAAGATGTCAAATTTTCATTGGTTTAGAGCCAAATTAATTGGCTTTCTTTCATGCATAAGTCGGTAACATTTTGATAAAGTGGCCGAGACATTATTTTCAAAGCAAAAGCCAAAGACAAAAACTTCTAAGTATCGTCCATGGGGGAGCCGTGAGTGACCAAGGGAAACCAAGCTTTTTCTTCAAAATTTCTTCACAAAAAGAGTGCCAAAGTGTTCCTAGAAGACAAAAGAAGCATTAGACCAAGGTAACTCCCTTTTGCACTTAATTTTTCATGGTTTTTCTTCATAAAATCCGTGGGTGAATAGTGAGAAAAAGATGGAAAATTTTTGGTTGTTTTCCATTGAATTGATATTGGGTTTTGTTAAGGATGAAATAAGGAAGAAAACCATATAAATTGTTTAAAGAAAAACCAAAATTTTGTTGGTGTTTCAAGGGTAAATCCGTGGGTTACCTTGAGTAATTTGTGAGAAAAATTTATGGTTTAATTGTTAATTTGCTTCCAAGTTTAATTTGGTGAAGAATAAAGCTTGTATTTCATTGTGGAAAGTTTGAAAAAAAATTTTAGTATGCATTTTCATAAGGTGGCCGTGGGGTTTCCTAATGGTTTGGAAGAAAATTTTGCTTGATTTATGTAGTATTTAGTTGATTGGAATTATGCATTTTAATATGCAAAAGATGAATTTATAATTGAAAGAATGAAACAAAAAGAATTGGCATGTTTTTCATTCAAAGGCCGTGGGTTATAACCCTAGGAAATTTGGTTGAAAATGCCAAGAAAATGGGCTTGAAAATGTGTTAAAAACATGACATTGAATGGCCTAAAGTGTGGTGAAAGTTTGACAAATTTTTGGTTCGGTTTGGTTGTGAAAACCGAAACCAAATTAAGGGCAAAATTGTGAAAAAAAAAATGTGGTAATGTGGGTGATAATGTGAAATTGGAAATTTGTGGGGTTTTTATGTAAAAGTTTGGAAAACTTTTACATAAAAATAGGCTTGTGGTATAGTACGTGGCAGGTACATACGGTTCGAGGCGTACCTAACGCCGGAAGCCTTAAAATTACGCCGAAATGCTACCGAAATTTCGAAAACGGCATTCGGGGTAAAATGGAAATTAAAAATAAAAGTTAGGGCCGGGACGAAAACCCGAGTCCCTAACGGAAAAGTGAATAAGGAAAACCTAAGTGGTGGTTCGTGAATAGTAACCCGTCCCCTTAAAAATTTAAAACGCGAGCGAAATTGAAAAAAAAAAAAAAAACCGACCCCGAGGGGGGGGGCATTTTTGGAAATGAAATAAAGGTCCGAGTCGGGAACGGAAAGCCCGAGCCTCGGAGACCTAGGTCGGGAAAGTCTAGATGAACGTTTTAAATACTAGTGAAACGTTCATTTGAGGCTCCGAAATGATAGAAAATCGCTAAACCGACGTAAGGGTCAGAATAGTGCTTCCCGAGGGCCTGGAAAGCAAAAAGTGGAAATAAAATAGAAACGAACCCGGTAATGATTAGAAAAGAGTCAGAAAAGTTCCTGAGAGCCAAAAATGCAGTCTGGATCGGGAAAATTTCCGTCAGGGGCAAAATTGTAATTTTGCCAAAATATAGGGGCAAAATCGTAATTTTGTAAAAGTTGGGGGAAAATGGTGTGAATAATAAATTAAGCCTAAAAAGTTATAAATAGGTTTTATTTAAGCTTTTTAATGAAAAATAAAAGCTATAAATGGATATAAAATTAATAGACAAGGTTTTGTCTGTAGGATCCCAAAATCGACCTACAAGGAAGGCGATTCAAGATCCAAGAGGGAAAAAGGAAAGAGCCTGATAAGGTAAGTTCAGACATTTACTTGTCTGCAACATATAGCAATATTGTGCTAACTTTAATGTACTAACTATAAGTTAGGTACATATGTGCTACGGGCACTATTATAGAGTAGAGAGAGAGACGTAATGTGCTTCGGGCACTATAAGAATGGGACACATGGTTAATTGTGCTTCGGGCACTAGAGCGAGCTTAATGAACCTCACTCACCTAAAATTAAAATGTGAACTATTCCTAACCACGGGCCAATATGAAGTCACCGGGTTAGAAGTGTACAAAGTCGGTAATAAAACCACTTTCTGGCGTACCAGCCTTCTGTACAGGGAGGTATTATTTTGCCTTCGGGGCTATGAGGATAAGGCTGTGGAGGTCAGCACTGATGTACCGCTCCCAGTCATATAAAATTTTGCCTTCGGGGCTATGAGATTAAGGCTGTCGAGGTCAGCACTAATGTACCGTTCCCAGTCATGCGCACCTAAATGGTACTGCCAACCTGAGCTCAAAACCAGAACGTAATCAAAGATAATGACCTAAAACTGAAACTGTGCCATAATTGAGCATAAGACAGTTAGTGAGAGCACTAACATCGCGGTAGATGTACTAGTGTGATACAGTGTTGTGGTCAACCTTACTATTCACGTATGAATAGTGGTCAAAGTTACTATTTATGTATGAATAGTGGTCAAAGATACTATTCATAATGAATAGTACTATTCATAGAAATTTTATTTCTTGCATGTTTGAACTTACTGAGCCTGTAGCTCACCATTTTTGCTAATGTTGCAGGTAAGCGACCAGCTCAGTAGCTTGTTTGACTGGATGCGGACGGGATGGCGCGTGTCAAATGGGATAATTGGGCGAGGGATATGGTACTGCCAGAGTCTTGCCGCTGAGCGATAAAAGTGAAGGGGAAACAGTTCTTTTGTAATTATATATATATTTTACAAAAGTACTGTATTATTTATATTACTTTGTACTTGCCAACAAAGTAATTAGTGGAAAAAGATTTTATATGATGTTTAAAGAAAAAAAAAAATATTTTCCCAAAAACGTCATGATTTAAAAAGAGTAGAGAGATAAGCCGGCGACCCATGAGAGTACAATCTATCGCAGTTAGCGATAAAGCTCAACTGTAATAGTATTGTATGATCTCCACAAGGGGCGGGCCGCCACAAAAAGTGTTGTTTTGAGAGCAGATTTTAAGTTGTATTGTGAAAATACATCATGATATAAATTACGTACAACCAGTATAATAGTAGTATATCTTATGTTGTATGTTGCTTATATTTTTACAGTTCACAATCACCAACAGTTTGAAAAAAAAAATCCCTTGGTTTTCAGATTAAAAATCATTTTAATTACAAATAGTAATTTAACAAGAATAAGTCACAAGTAAGATGCCGATGACCCATTGAGGTAACGATCTACCATAGTGGACTTTAGAGCTCTACTATGTTAGTGCTGTAGCCTCAATTCATGGCGGACCACCACACCGGGACTAAAGCATAATTGATCTGCATAGTTCACTATAAGTGGATCAATCTGTTTTTGACGTTCATCATGCAATAACCTTAATATTAAGTAGATGAACTACTTCATGTATATGACTTGTGTACTTTGATGTTCCAATGGCTAAAGTATCTCAGAGGTAGTAAGCTTATAGATCGGTTCGTTGGGTACATGACTTATGCACGATGGAGGGTTTGTTATAGATATTGGAATTAAAGCTCTAATAAGGAGTTAGGGCTATCCTCTTAGAGGCATTATACTGGATGTGAAAATGGACAAGGCCTTGGGTCATCTGCTAGGTGGATGACTTCTTATTCACATATGGTGAATAATAATTTTCTTATTTGGTAGTATAATGGAACTTTAAGATAGCCTGATCAGTAGGTTGAATGGACTTTGACCTAAGGCTGATCGTGGATATCATATGAGGGTTTGACATGCATGATAAGGTCATTGGACAAAAGCATATCATAGGCTTTCGTAACACAGTATATAGTTGGGAGTTCAGTTTCAGGTTTATACTGGCGTGACTCTGAAATTAGTGATCATGTGGTTGAGTTGTTCAGTTTAGAACAATGACCACATGGATTCATGGAAGCCCAATTATATATGTCCAATTGGTCCTTTTACTAGCTTCACATAATTCGTTAATGGATGGCAAATTAATTAGGGTATACTTATTGGCTTGTTGTCTTGCATGGATAAGACAATAAAGGGTGGAAGACAAGATTCTCTCCTGTTTGAATTTGAATTTTGTTTTGGATAAAAGATTACACAGTTATTTGAATTCTAAATAAAGTTGCAGTGATTTTATTTAAATTTGAATTGGAGTTACAGAAAATTATCCATGAGGGCAAAATTTAAATTCCAGTTTTTTATGGAGTTTGAAATTTGAATTTGAAATTTAAATTTGAAATTTGAATTTGATATTTGAATTTGAAATTTGTATTTGAAGTTTGAATTTTTGAAATTTGAACTGTGAAATTTGAATTCAAATTTTAAATCACAAACCAAGTGGTAACCGAATTTTGTTGTGAATAAATCTACATGGAAAATTCAGTTTTCCTGTGGACAAGGGAGATGAATATCTTGTTTGAATCTTACTTAAATTTTGAATCCTAATCCCTCAATATGGCCAAATTTATTGAAGGGATCTCACCCTTGATAGAGTCAGTTTTTGTGGATAAGGATGAAGGAATATTCAAGTTACGATCCTATTTGAATTTCAAATCTCTCCCTCACATGGTGTAACTGAATTTCCTCTATGGATAATGCCTAAAGGAGAATCAGTTTTCGTGGATACAGGTGAGATGAAATTCAAGTTAGAATCCTGTTTGAATTTTGTGTCCTACTTCCTCTTGTTGTGACCGAATCTAACCACGATCTTGGCCGTAGAGGGAATCGGTTTTTGTCTGAGAAAGGAAGACAAAATTTCAAGTTAAATCCTATTGGAATTTTGAATACAAGATCTCCTAGGGGTGGCTGAAAATCCAAGGGAGATTTTGGCCTAAGGGAGTGTCACAGCCAAAAATTTAGACACGTGACACGGCAGCCAAATCATAATATCAACCCGAGATTTAAGGAAAAATATTTATTACGAAAAGCGGGTCAACATCATAATTTAGCTAAGCCTAATTATTTATAAAGTAGCATCATAACCACATAATAAAATAAAGTAGAAAATAAATACTTTTTAATGCGGAAACCAAACACAAAATCGGTCTTCAAAAGAAATTACCAACCATAAAATATTCCCAAGCATGAAATTTAAATAACATGAAATAAAGTCCAAACTTAAAGTCTCATTACATCAGAACGAGAAACAGAAAGAAGAAGATGGAGAAAACGGATAGCATCATCTTCAGTAGAAACGGATAGCTCAACGATTTTCGGAACTGCTACCTCCCGCACCTGGAAGTAGTCATTTCGAAATCACAAAGAAAAGGGGCGTGAGCGCTGGCTCAGTAGGACAGAAACAAAGGTGGATTAAACAGGTAACATTTAAAAGTAAGACATAATATTCGTTTCCAAAAATAATCAAATATTTAAGAATACATGGCATAATAATCATTTCAAAAAAAATAATCAACAATTTCGTGAAAACATTTTTAATACAAGTTTTATTCTACTGAGGACTTAGCGTAGCTGCAATATACGTGCCCCAATATTAAAAGTAATAAATCATTAAAATAAACCATCATATTTTGAGTGAGGACTTGTCGTAGCTATAATATACGTGCCTCGAATTGAATTATCCTAGATCATCTCGTTACAGTCTAAATAGGCTGAACGGCCCTACATAGGTTTAGGGACCTTCCCCCATGGCGTCAACTTTGGGACGCACGCATCATTTATAATGATCATGAACTAGAGCTCAATTATGTTCACCGGATTATTCAAAAGATGGTATTTACCAAGTTATATTATGCCATTAATCAAAACACACTTTAAAATACACATTTATTACAAAACACTTTGCGTGCGTTTATTTCATCAAAAACAGTATAATAATTACATAAACTGAAAACAGCATGCCATCGATAAAACAAGGAAATTTAAAACACTTGACTACTCCCAGAAAAGGCTAGAAAGTCCTACCTCGATTATCGCACAAGCGTTGCGATAACGTGATCCACGAATCAAGCAAGAACATCAAATAAATCCTATAATCACAACATATGATCAGTCTAGGTCTAGACTAATCATCCAATCATTTTAGTGTGCCACAAAAGGATTTTAAAATGTTTAATAAACATTTGGGATTTAAAATTTGTGAAAATCCCTAAGTTAGAATATTACTGGACATGGGCAGACCGACCTAGGCTGACTGTAAAATCAATATTAATTAATTTTTAATTCCAAAAATTCTAAATTTTTAATATGTTAAACTAGACATCCGTAGCTTTAATTCCATATAAATTTTATAATTTTTAGACATCGTTTGGTTATTCAATTTGGCCAAAACCCGAGGGGTTGTTTTCAGGCATAAAATTAGGGTTTCAATTTCAGTTCAAAAACTGGCAGTTCTGTCTGCCTATCTTAGAAAAATATTTTCACTAGGCCAATGGATGAGTTTGGTTCTGAAATTTTGCAGGCATTTAGGGGGCATCTTTAATTTAATTTTATGCTCAAGATTCACTTAAAAATCGTTTTTAAAACTCAAGTTATGGCTGACACAAGTTTACTATTCATATGGTAATTTTCCAGATTTCCGTTTTTCTGTCCGAGTTTCAATTAGCCTCAAACCAATTCAATTTTCATCCAATGGTCATGAAATTTTGTGGAGAACCTTATTTATATGTCATTAACACAACCCAAGAATCAAATCGGTAAAAATCATAAAATTTTACACATGTGATAATAGGGTTTTTGAAAGGGGATCTATGAGGCAAAATTTTTAGGGTTTTAGAGAGAGAAATTCACACCTTGTTTGTGCTGCACTATTTTTGATGCTTGGTCTCCTTTTTGGCTGAATTTGTGTGAGTGTTGGAGTCTTCAAAACAGTAGGGAAAACAGTGGAGAAAAACCATATAAATTTTGGGGTTTAAATCAAAAGGAGAAGGAAGGAAAAAGTTGATTTCTTACCTTGTTTTTGTCTCAAAAATTGTTGAATCCTTGAGCTGCCTTTAGGTAGGTTTTGCTTGTTGTTTTGGGTGTGTTTTGGGAGAGAAAAATTCAGAGAGGAAATAGGGTGAGGCTGGCCGAATTTTGAGAGTGAAAGGAAAGGTGAATGAGAGTTGAAAGAGGGTTTTTATACTAGGGTTTTTTTTTTATTTTCTTTCCTTTTTGTTTCCTTGCTTGGCCGAATATTTTGAGGGGAAAAAGGGGAGATTTTTGTGCTGTTTTGAGGCTAGGTTTTTCTCTCCTTATTTTTCCTTAAGTGGCCAAAATTACCCATTAGTTTTTAAGGAAAAAAAATTTTGAATTTTGATTGAGTTTTGACCTAGCTTTTAATTCAAATCAAATCTCCTTTATTTCCTACACTTTATGGCCGAATTTCTTCTTTTTATTTAAGGGATGAAATTTGAGTTTGAATCCTTCTTGGATTTGTGGGATTTAAATTTTAATTAAAAATCCCAAGTAATGGCCGAATATTTTAGGGTTTTTGAAGTCAAAATTGTTGACTTTTTGAGTGGAATTTGACTAGGAAACCAACCTAGGGTTTCCAAAAGATTTTTAATTAATTTTTGGCACACTAATTTTATTTAAATTATATATTGACCCTTAAATAAAATTTAAGGCGTCACAAATATCTACCACTAAAAATAGTTTCGTCCTCGAAACTTTAAGAATTACTCCACACTAAAGAAGAGAATAAGAATATGAATAACTTCTCATTTCATTAAGCAATCTAAATGCACCTTTCAAAACATATAGTGGTATATCTACCACTATGAACAGAGTAGGGTTACAAAGCAAACTTAGGTCGACTACATTACATGTACTCTACTGCTTAATGAACCATTCAGCATGGTTCTCGCACATATTTTTCTTGGTTTCCCATGTGGCTTCCTCTTCACCATGATTACTCCAAAGAACCTTCACCATGGGTATTGTTTTCGTTCTCAGCTGCTTGACCTTACGATCCAAAATCTTCATCGGAACCTCGGCGTAAGAGACATCTGGTTGGATTTCCACATCATCGGTTGAAATGACTTCGGACTCTGTTCGTGCACTCTTCCTCAGCATCGATACATAGAAAACGTTGTGCACTCCTAAGGTGTCGGGTAACTTCAGCTCATATGCAACCTTACCAACTCTGCATACGATCTCGAAAGGTCCAATGTAACGCGGTGCTAGCTTCCCTTTAACTCTGAAACGAGAGATACCTTTCTTCGGTGAAACCTTTAGCAACACAAACTCTCCGACCTCGAACTCTAACGGCTTTTTGCGTTGATTTGCATAGCTCTTCTATCGACTCTGTGCTGTTAGAAGTCGTTGTTTGATGATGGCAATCTTCTTGTACTGGTCTAGAATCATATCGGGTCTGTGATAACCGGGAATTTTAGATTCTCGAATTATATTAAAAATTGTATGTAAATAACAATATTAATGAATAAAATGTGAAAAAGTTGTATTTCAATACTGTTGTGAATAGTGTAAAATATTCTGGCAGTGTTAAAGTGTGTAAGTTCGGGGATGGAAAATCCTACCAGACATAATTGGGTAAGACGGTTCGAAATCAAAACCGAAAAACCCTAGAGAGTGCATTGAAATGTACTAAAACAATAGAAATTTACGGTAAAGAATTCTGATCAAACGGAAGCAAAATAAGACAAACCAACCGCACGAGAGGCGCTGAGAACTCGCCTACGCGATTTCAGTAAAGTTCCATTCGGATCAGATAACAGTCAAAAATTGACTACGAATTAATTAGAGATTAATATGAATAGTTGATGACATCACTATGATGATGTCATAAAGCAAATTAATTTTTCATCAAATTAGAAAACTTTTGAAAGGTGTATGGCTAGGATTGGTTTGCTTTTTGATCAAAGGCCAAGATCATGCCTAAATTCACTTAGAAAAAAATTTAAAAAAATTTAGGGCATTTTGTTGAAAGGCCATTCGGCCATGTGGAAAGGGAGAAAGAAAATTTTGATTTTTGACCCCAAAACCTTTACTTTTTGGTCCTTGAATAATTATGAAATTGTTGGAAAAAAATTTCAAAAAGGCCCTTGATTTTTGCCTATAAATAGGCATAAAAAATTCAAGAAAAAAATGGAAAAACATAACTAAACTCTTACCAAAATTTCCAGCCAAAAACCGTGGAAGAAAACCCCTTTGAACCAAAAATTTTGTTTTGAATTTCACACCAAATCTAGTTTGAATTTCATCTCCAACATCAAGACAACAACCAAGCAAGGTAAAGCTCCAATTTGAAGCATTTTCCTTGATTTTTTTTCCATAAAAACCGTGGGTTTGGAATTGAAAAACAATGGGAAAAATTTGTTGAATTGTTGATTTTAGGATTTGTTTGATGTTGTGATATTCAAAGCATGAATTTGGAAAGAAAAACAAGCAAAATTTTGCATGATTTCCTTGAAAAATCCGTGGCTCCTATGGAGTGAAAATTTCATGTATGTTGTTGTTTTAATTTAGTGATTAATGATCATTCAATTATATGATAAGTTAAGCATGAAATGCGCTTAAGAAACAAGAAAAATTTGAGGTAGAATTCTTGTTAAAACCGTGGGCATGAATGTGATGAAATAGGAAGATTTTTAATGTTGATAAAGGTTGATAAAAACCCTAGGAAAGAAAGTAAAATTTTCTTTCTATTTTGGCATAAAATCCGTGGCTATATCTAGGGATAGAATGCATGTTTTGTTAAGTTTTGAATGTTGTTTTATACATTGGGAAGCATAAGATAATAATGTGTGGTGATGAAAATTTATTAGATGCAAAAACCTAGTAAACTAGGGTTAGTTTGGAAAAAAAAATAGATATGTGATGTGACTTATAAATGTTGAATCATATGGAAAGTTTTTATACAAAGTTTGGAAACTTTGTATAAAATAGGCCTCTGGTATAGTACGTGGCAGGTACAAAGGTTCTGAGGCATAGCTAACGCCGGGAAAACCTTAAAATATAAGCGGAAATGATGCCGAAATTTCTAAAATTTGCTAAAGGGCATTTCGGGAAACGAGGGGTAAAAATATTGAACTTGGAAAGGAAACCGAGACCCCTCGATGAATAATGATCAGAAATAGAAAACCAACCCAAACGGAATAGCAAACCGACCCTAAATCACTAAAATGCCTAAAACAGGAACAAAATCGATGTTAAGGGTATTTTAGGAAACGAGGGAAAATTTTAGGTGGGGATAGGAAACCCGAGCCTCTCCAGATCCGAGGGTCGGGGACGGGATGAATAACGTTTAGTAAGTAGTGAAAAGGCCATTTGAGGCTCCGAAACGCTCGAAAAATAAAAAAAACGACCCTAGGTGATGGATGAATAGTAACCGAGGGTCGGGAAAAATGAAGTGGAGATTTTGCAGCAATTTAAGCTGTAAAATGATACGAAAGCTTAGGAAATATTATTTTAAAATTATTAGACTTAGAAAATTTGGAAAAAAACAATAGAATGAAGCCAATTATGGTTCCAAAACCCGTTAGGAGCAAAATGGTCATTTTGACCAAAAATTTCTGAAAAGGCTCGGAAAGAACCCTAAAAGACTTAGAATAACTTAGATAAAATTCTAAAACTCAAATTGAAGATTTTAGAGTTAAAATTCTAAAAACTTTAAGAAACACGGGCGTGTAGAGGGATACACGGCCGTGTATAGGAAAAATTTTATAACCCGAGAGGTACACGGGCTTGAACACGGGCGTGTATCGAGCCGTGTATAGTTACACGGCTGAGGAAGAAAATAACATGGCCATGTAAAATAGACCCGAGGGGTACACGGCCTGGAACACGAGCGTATTGCAGACCGTGTACCACAAATAAAATTTAAATGTGTAGAATTGTTAAATAAAATAAATATATATTTTAGATGATAAATAAAAAGGGGTATTAACAGACACTATTATGTCCGTAGGAACCCAAAATAAGGATAGAACTGCGGAGGAGTTCCGGGAGTGGACACTAGCGCAGTATTGGTAAGTTCAAGCATTTTCATGTCTGCAACATGAAATACTGTGTTAATCTATTCTATACTAGCTGCACATTAGATATAAAATCCTATAAACATTTAGGAATTAGTTAGTATAACATATCCCAAATAAAAGAAATAAGTAAGACCTACGGGCAATAGAGGATTGCGACCTTGAGGTGATTTATGCAACCACTCGGTCAAAATTTAAATATGGTAAATGAAACCATTAAGGCGTACCGCCCCTCCAACATAGTGGTGGAGGTTTGTTTAAATCCTACGGGGTTATCAGGGCTGTGGAGGACGATGTTCTAAGGTCACTCCTTAGACCCTCCCAGTCAGTGCGCTAATAATCATCAGTACTGCCATAAACAGAGCTCTAAACTAGAAATCAAATAGAGAATAAACAATCAATAAAATGATGAAAATCATAATTGAGCACAACCGAAGCTTACACTAGAGTATTGTAAATTCGGTTAGGGTATGTGAATAGTATCCCGATAGAGTAAAGTGAATAGTAACCAGTTAGGGTAACTGGGACTATTCACCGGGCAAAGGTCAACTGTACTATTCATGGTGAATAGTAGTATTCATGGTGAATAGTTCTATTCATAGGAGATTGAGTGTTTCTTGTCTTTGAATCAGTATGATTCTTATTGTGAATGTTTGAACTTACTGAGCCTGTTAGCTCATCAGTTTATTCATGTTACAGGTAAAAAACCTGTCCTATAGATACATGGATGGCAACAGGATGCGAGCGTGTTAAAGGGATAGGGAACTCAACGTGAACATGGTCCTGCCATAAGTTTTCCGCTGAGCTTTTTGAGTAAAGAAAATATGTTTGCAGACAAAGCCTACAATGCATATAAATATTATATTTGTATCAAATATGTTGTATTTATTTCAGACAAGGAAAAACTAGTATTATATTTTACATCGCTTTCTTACTTAATATTCATAAATAAAAGTATGTATTAGAGAGAAAAAAATTTTGGGGTGAAATTTTAGGCCCTTGTGTTAAAGAAGTTTTAGTAAAAGAGTTTAAAACTGACGACTCGGATTCACCATCCGCACAGTCTTGGTCGGCTATAGAGTCGATTCATGATGGTGGCGAGTGGTTGGAATCTGGGGACGTCACAGGGTCTACCCACTGGTGCTTCCTGGTTGTCAACCCAATAGATGGGTGATCGACAAGGCTTTCCGTACAACGCTTCAAAGGGTGCCATTCCGATACTCGCTTGATAACTGTTGTTGTATGCGAACTCTGCCATGTAGAGGTGTTTGCTCTATCCATCTCCAAGATCAAGAACGTAGGCACGTAGCATATCCTCGAGAATCTATATGAGACGCTCTCACTGACCATCTGTCTGCGGATGAAAAGCAGTGTTGAAGTTCAGTTCTGTGCCTAGAGCTTCCTGTAGACTTTGCCAAAAGCGAGCGTTGAAGTGCGTATCACGATCAGAAACGATCACTGAAGGGACTCCATGCAATCTGACTATGTTCCTCATGTAAAGCTCGGCTAGCTGGTTCCTGTTGCAAGTCGTCTTGAATGGGATGAAGTGCGTAGTCTTTGTAAGACGATCTACAACTACCCAGACTCCATCAGATCCATCCTGTGCTCTTGGTAAGCCGGTTAAGAAGTCCATTCCTATGTTATCCCGCTTCCACCGAGGTATTGGAAGTGGTTGAAGCAGACCTACAGGTCTCTCCTGTACTGCCTTTACCTTCTGACACATCAAACAGTTGGCCACGAAGTTCTTCACATCTAACTTCATACCTCTCCACCAAAGCTGCCGTCTTAGGTTTTGATACATCTTGTTTCCACCTGGGTGCATGGCAAACCTCGACTGATGAAACTCTGACAAGATCTCCTGTATAAGCTCTGGGATGTGTGGCACTGCTAAGCGACCCTCGTTGTAAAGAATTCCACTGGCATCCATCGACCACTCTGCAACATGCTTGCCCTTTAACAATCTATCTCGGATGTCAACGAAACGTGTATCTGCCAACTGATTCTCCTTGATCCTCTACACGTAGTCTGGTTCCATCACTAAGTTGTACAACACTGGCTGACCCTGAACTTCGTCAAAACGAACCTGATAAGTTGTAAGAACTTTATCCTTTTCCCACTCTTCTATCTGCATAGCCATTATAGAAGCATCATGATCAGGATTGGGAACTGTCTCTCTTTACCTATTTAGTGCATCTGCAACCACGTTTACTTTACCCGGATGGTACTCGACTTGGAAGTCGTAGTCTTGCATGTATTCTACCCATCTTCTCTGACGCAGGTTGAGATCTTTCTGTATAGCTAGGTATTTCAAACTCTTGTGATCTGAAAATAGTTTAAAACTGGCACCATATAGATAACAACGCCAAATCTTAAGCGCGAACACTACTGCAGCTAACTTTAGATCGTGTGTAGGGTAGTTTCATTCATGATGTTTCAGCTGTCGTGAGGCATAAGCGACAACTCGATTCTGTTGCATCAAAACTGCTCCAAGACCTTGATGAGAAGCATCGGTGTAGACGTCATATACTTGATCCTGTTCCGGAATGATAAGGATAGGTGCAGACGTCAAACGACTCTTTAACTCCTAGAAAACTGACTCACAGCTGTTGTCCCAAACGAAAGGTACATCCTTCTTTGTCAGATTGGTGAGGGGAGCGGCGAGCTTGCTGAAATCCTGTACAAAACGTCGATAATATCCCGCTAAGCCCAAGAAGCTTCGGATCTCTGGAACATTCTTCAGTCGTTCCCACTTAAGAATCGCTTCAACCTTGGATGGATCAATTGATATACCGTCTCCTGAGATGATATGCCCGAGAAACTTAACCTCTGTCATCCAAGACTCACATTTTTCTTTCTTAGCGTACAACTGATGTTCACGACGAGTCTGTAAAACCATACTGAGATGCTGTGCATGATCTTCACGAGTTCGGGAGTAGATGAGGATGTCGTCGATGAATACGATGACGAACTTATCAAGAAAAGGTCGGAAGACTCTATTCATCATATCCATGAAGGCTGCTGGTGCGTTTGTCAAACCGAAAGGCATTACTAAGAACTCATAATTGCCATACGTTATTCGGAACGCTGTCTTCGAGATATCCTCCTCTCTAACGTGAAGCTGATGATAATCAGATCTCAAATCAACCTTGGAGAAGAAACAAGCTCCACCCAACTGATCGAACAAGTCATCTATACGTGGTAACGGATACTTATTTTTGATGGTCACACTATTGAGCTTTTTGTAGTCCACACAGAGACGTAGCGAACCGTCGGCTTTCTTTACAAAAAGGACTGACGAACCCCAAGGTGAGTTACTATCTCGGATAAAGCCAGTGATTTCAACTCATCCAGCTGCTTGCTCAACTCTTTCATCTCTAGAGGTGCCATACGATACGGAGCAGAAGCAAAAGGAGCTGTTCCGAGAACTAAGTCGATACGAAACTCTATTTCTCGATGAGGCGGTAAACCTGGAAGAGTTTTTAGAAAAACATCTGGAAAACTATCGACAACAGGTATAGGTTAGGTACTCTTTTCAGAACTGGATCCTTCCACTGCACACAACGATAAGAAGTAAAGAATACCCTGTCTACTCTTCGACACTAACCTCAGAGCAGATCTATCAACATCTGAAACTAAGCTTAACTGATAGGACACCACATGTCTGAAATCAGTTGTAAAGATAACGCGACGATTACGAAAATCAAGCATAATCCCATATCGGGAAAGCCAGTCATATCCCAGAATAACATCATAAGCAAACATAGGCATTACCACAAGTGATGCCTCCAAACAAACATCCCCAACATTAACATAGGCCTGACACCCATCACTAACGGTAGTCGTGCCCAACGGGGATTTCACACATAAGGGAGAGTCAAGATTTTGCAGTTTTAAACCAAGTGAACGAGTATAATGTTGGGCTATAAAAGAGTGTGTAGCCCCGGTGTCAAACAAAACATGTGCATATGTACCAAAGATAGGAATTATACCATCTAATGCAGCCGGTGTATGATCTATCTCCATGTTGTCAGCTCAAAGAGTGTGTACCTGTGGTGCCTTACCATGATTTTGAGCTGTATTCCCTCGCTGATAGCCCGTACTCTGACCCTGTGATGGCGGTCTCTGATAACTCGGCACTAGGAACTGCTGTAGCAGTGTAGCATGTGGCGTATAAGGCGCAGTGTACTGGCTCATGCGCTGAGGCTGATGGGGAGCCGGAAGCTGAGGGTGCTGTGACTGCGAAGACTGGGAAGTAAACTGTCGCCTCTGTGGAAGACCATTCTGATTCCGCTGATGATGATGTCTATGAGTATTGTCTCTTGACTGTCTCTTCGGGCAGACATTTCTTTTGTGGCCTTCATCACCACACTCGAAGTAGGTAATCACATTCACCCGACCCTGTTGCTGTCCAGAAAACTAACGAGAACCCGATCCCTGAGTATGCTGGTTCTTCTGGTAAGGAGTCTGCAGCTTGTGCTGAGGCTTGTTGCGGATTGGTCCAGACTTGTTTCCGTTACGAGCTTCAAGGAACTTCTTGTCGCCCTCTTCCACTGTCAACGCCTTAGCAACTATCTGCTGGTAGCTATCCCTGATCTGGAACGGTTGTACACCCCTCTTCACATAGAGGCTAAGCCCTTCCTTAAAGTGGAGACACTTAGTAGCTTCATACAAAACCTGATTCTTCGCATACCGGGCCAACTCGATGAACTTGGCTTCATATTCCCGCACTGACATAGACCCTTGCTTCAAACGGACGAACTCCCTAGCTTTTCTATCGCGGAACTGAGCTGAAAAGAAATGCTCGTGAAAACGCTCCTCGAAAACTGTCCAAGAAGACCTCTGCTCCTCTGTCAAACCATCCTCGATACTAGCCCACCAGGTAGAGGCTAGACCCACCAGCTTGTTGGAAGCAAACTCAACCCAGAACTCTGCGGGTGTGGCGGTCAACTTTAGCTGCTTGCGAATGGCATCAAACCAGTAGTCGGCATCCATCTCTGTGCCCGTGCCGTCGAAAGTGGGTACGTGAGGCTTTAAGAAAAAAGTTAGGGCTGCCTGTTTAGGATGTATCATAGGCTGGATAGGTACTGTTCCAGAGGTAGGGTTTTCGGTGGTAGGCGTTTGCTGAGGAGTCTGAGAAGAACTCCTCGCTCTCTGGATCTCATTAGGAACAACATTGGCTACAGGAGCTGGGTTAGGTGTTCTAAAAGGTAAGACGGTGAGGAGAGCCTGTATCACCGCCGTGAGATTCTGCATCGCCGTTAGCTGATCATTCGGTGTAGGAACTGTTGCATTCTGACTCCCTTGAGACTGCGTGTTCCCGGGGTTCTCTTCGTCGTTGCCTCTCTGCTGCCTCTGACTACGCGTGTCGGGACGAGCCATTTTGCTGCGTAAGATTGAAGGAAAAGGAAATCCTATAAGCTTCTATGAGTAAGGAAAACAATGCTTGGGTATTTTGAAAACGTTTTAATGAAAACCCTTTTGAAAACCTGGGCTCTGATACCATTATTTGTCACGGCCCAAAATTTAGACACGTGACACGGCAGCCAAATCATAATATCAACCCGAGATTTAAGGAAAAAACATTTATTACGAAAAGTGGGTCAACATCCATAGCTTTAATTCCATATAATTTTTATAATTTTTAGACATCGTTTGGTTATTCAATTTGGCCAAAACCCGAGGGGTTGTTTTCAGGCATAAAATTAGGGTTTCAATTTCAGTTCAAAAACTGGCAGTTCTGTCTACCTATCTTAGAAAAATATTTTGACTAGGCCAACGGATGAGTTTGGTTCTGAAATTTTGTAGGCATTTAGGGGACATCTTGAATTTAATTTTAGGCTCAAGATTCACTCAAAAATAGTTTTCAAAACTCAAGTTATAAAATTAAATTCAAGACTCTAACAATCACACAAATTCAGCCAAAAAGGAGACCAAGCATCAAAAATAGTGCAGTACAAACAAGGTGCGAATTTCTCTCTCTAAAACCCTAAAAATTTTGCCTCATAGATCCCCTTATGACACAAGTTTACTGTTCATATGGTAATTTTCCAGATTTCTGTTTTTCTGTCCGAATTTCAATTAGCCTCAAACCAATTCAATTTTCATCCAATGGTCATGAAATTTCGTGGAGAACCTTATTTATATGTCATTAACACAACCCAAGAATCAAATTAGCAAAAATCATAAAATTTTACACATGTGATAATAGGGATTTATAAGGGGATCTATGAGGTAAAATTTTTAGGATTTTAGAGAGAGAAATTCGCACCTTGTTTGTGCTGCACTATTTTTGATGCTTGGTCTCCTTTTTGGCTGAATTTGTGTGAGTGTTAGAGTCTTCAAAACAGTAGGGAAAACATTGGAGAAAAACCATATAAATTTTGGGGTTTAAATCAAAAGGAGAAGGAAGGAAAAAATTGATTTCTTACCTTGTTTTTGTCTCAAAAATTGTTGAATCCTTGAGCTGACTTTAGGTAGGTTTTGCTTGCTATTTTGGGTGTGTTTTGGAAGAGAAAAATTCAGAGAGGAAATAGGGTGAGGCTGGCCGAATTTTGAGAGTAAAAGGAAAGGTGAATGAGAGTTGAAAGAGGGTTTTTATACTAGGTTTTTTTTTTAATTTTCTTTCCTTTTTGTTTCCTTGCTTGGCTGAATATTTTGAGTGGAAAAAGGGGAGATTTTTGTACTGTTTTGAGGCTAGGTTTTTCTCTCCTTATTTTTCCTTAAGTAGCCGAAATTACCCATTAGTTTTTAAGGAAAAAAAAATTTGAATTTTGATTGAGTTTTGACTTAGATTTTAATTCAAATCAAATCTCCTTTATTTCCTACACTTTATGGCTGAATTTCTTCTTTTTATTTAAGAGATGAAATTTGAGTTTGAATCCTCCTTGGATTTGTGGGATTTAAATTTTAATTAAAAATCCCAAATAATGGCCAAATATTTTAGAGTTTTTGAAGTCAAAATTGTTGACTTTTTGAGTGGAATTTAACTAGGAAACCAACCTAGGGTTTCCAAAAGATTTTTAATTAATTTTTGGCACGCTAATTTTATTTAAATTATATATTGACGCTTAAATAAAATTTAAGGCGTCACAGGGAGTTTGGATTTTTGTAAGGAAAAGGAAGAGAAAATCTTCTCTTGGTCCAATTCAAAATTCAAGGGATCAGCTCATGCAAAATTGTAAATAGGGGTCCTACCACTCCAGGCCGAAGCTCAAGAGCATGAGGATGATCCAGTCACTTAACTTTAGCTACACCAATAGTTTGACATGAAGGACTTGGAAGAAGCTAATTATGTTTTAGGCATTCGTCTCTTTAGATATCGAAAGAACAAAATGATAGCATTATCTCAAGCTTCAGAAATAGACAAGATAATCAAGAAGTATGCAATGCAAGAGGCAAAGAAAGGTTCACAACCTTCAATTACTGGTCTAACTCTTTGATTGGATGACTGTCCCAAGACATCGAAAGAAAGAGAGTGTATAAGTAAGGTCCCTTATGCATCCGCTGTGGGTAGCCTTATGTATACTATGCTTTACGCACGCTTAGATATTTGTTTTACAGTAAGTACAGTGAGTCGATATCAGGCGAATCCTAGAATCAAGCACTGGCAAGCAGTAAAGTATATACTCAAGTATCTTAAGAGAATAAGGGACTATATGCTAGTGTATTTTGGAGGGGACCTAACATCTATAGGATAAACGGATTCAGACTTCCAAACTTGTAAGGATTCGAGGAAGTTGACATCAGGATCAGTGTTCTTGCTCAGAGGAGGCACCGTTGTGTTGAGGAACATGAAACAGGGTTACATAGTTGACTTTCGAGTATGTGGTTACGGCTGAGGCATTTAAAGAAATGGTTTGACTCCGTAAGTTCTTTAGAGACCTTGAGGTCATTTTAGGTGTTGGTAAACCTATCACACTCTATTGTGATAATAGCGCAGCTATTGCCAACACAAGGGAATCTAGGCACTACAAGAGGACAAAGCACATAGATCGAAGGTACCACATAATAAAAGTACACATAGAGGCAGGACTAGTGGATGTATGTAAGGTTGCATCAAAGGACAACATTGCTGACCCCTTTACTAAGACTTTGGTGGCTAGAAGCTTTGAAAGGCATGTTTAGACGATAAGGATGCGAAAAATGGAACATCTACTAGCTTAGGGTAAGTGGGAGATTGTTAGGAATGCTTTAAGTGGGAAAGACATTTTAATGTATTTCATTTATTTTGAACAGGATAATAAAATTATATTTTGAGGTTATTCATTACATTGTTGATTGTTCTCATTCTATTTACATGTCAAAGTAAATGTAAGTAAATATGGCTAATTATTTGCTTAAGTTAAATCGTTAGAATGTTGCTTACAATGGACTTTTGTTCCAAGAAGACAACGTTCTAAGGTAAGCAATCTAAACTATGGTCTGTAGTCTATAGGGTTAAACCGAGCATCTAACTCATGTTAAGACTATTATGTTGTCTATAGCCATGGTGGGGACAGTTTGTCTTGACTATCTGGAGCATAAACTCCTGAGTAGAGACATAGATATGTTGCTTGGTGGTGATATAGTAGGCCGGGACTAAAGTGTGATCGATCTGCGTAGTTCGCTATGAGTAGATTAATCTACTTTTGATGTTCATTATGCAATAACCTTAATCCTGAGTAGATGAACTACATCATGTATATGACTTGTGTACTTTGATGCTCCAATGGCTAAAGCGTCTCGAGGGTCGTAAGCTTATAAAACAGTTCATTGGGTACATGACTTGTGTACAACGGAGGGTTTGTTTGTAAATATTGGAGTCATAGCTCTAGTAAGTAGTTTAGGGTATCCTCTCGGAGGCATTATACTGGATGTAAAAATGGACAAGGTCTTGGGTCGTCTGCTAAACGGATGACTTCTTATTCACATATGGTGAATAATCATTTTCTTATTTAGTAGTATAGTGGAACTTTAAGATAGCCTGATCAGTAGGTTGAACAGACTTTGACTTAAGGCTGATCATGTGACGCCCCAAGCCCTCAGTGGCCCGGACCGTCACTTAAAAGCTTGCTACTTTAAATAATACTTATACTTTCTTGCAATTGATACTTAAAGTTACTTAATTAGATACCATAAATTTTTAGGTTTTTTTTTTGACTGCGTACATATTTACTATTCACGTACTGGTACTATTAATGACTACTATTCAAAAATACTACTTAACGATTATTATTTAAAACTACTATTTAATAGTTACTATTCATAAATACTATTTATCGGTTACTATTCAAAAATACCATTTAACGGTTACTATTTAAAAATACTGTTTAACCATCACTATTCAAAAATACTATTTAATGATTACTATTCATAAATACTTTTTACTCAAAAATTATGTCGAAGAATTCTCGCGGTGTGTCCATAACCTCCCCTCACATCCGCCTCTGCCACCGTCATCGCCCATAGATGGTTAAGCCATAGGACACTTACCTACAGTATGAACACACTCCGTGAGCTTTATGTCTAGTGAGTACAACATGTTTACCGCAAAACATGTTTAAAACGTAATACATACTAAAAATCACATAGCAGTTCATATAGCACTTATCATATCACATATCATAACATCACATAGCATGTCATTGAATATCACACTTTACATAATATATTCATAATAGAATACATCATGTATTGTAATGCATCTTACTGTAACTAAAAGCATGATCCGGTTATGTTCATTTATGCTTTGAACTTCTCATTTCTCTTTCTTCTTGTCTAATTAGGGCCCATGTGTCAGTACCATATGCGCACAGACCAACGGTAATGCCCGAGGTCACTAAAAAGCCGGAGAGCCATCAATGGTTAAGTTTTCTGCTTTGACTTAACTTAAGAACCTCTTCAACTGAAAAGGCTGGTACGACACACCTATTTAATTCTATTTTATTTATCTGTTCTAGCTACGTGCTTCCTTAAGCTATCCCTAATTCTATGTGGTAGGGACGTATGGTATCTAACATGATATTTCACCAATCTACTTGATTGTGAATTTATATGCCCTTAAGTATACTGTGCATCAACGTGTGCTTGGCATAGATACTTAACGTACTGTAAAACATCATTTTATTCATGTCGTAGGCGGAGTTGTACTTACCTAATTGCAAGCACATGCGTACTCATACTCACGCCTCTATCAGCTTATAGGTTACTACCTGTCATCAATAACGTATCTTATCAACACCTTCACCTAGTCACTAATACTGTTAGTGACTATTACTTGTGTTTCTATGTGGTACCAAGGATTGTCGGTACCCTAATGGCCTATTTTGGGAATTTGGTGTCTAATGTCGATCGCGATTGATTAACTATGTACTTGATAGATTAATCACCGTTCCATACCATTTCATTCAGAACACGGTCCTTGACTGGTTGCCAACTAGTCAACTGGCCAGTTACCTTGCGTATTGGTAACTAGGTAGCCTACCGGGTTACTATACGTAAACTTAGTGTAGTAACCGATCAGGTTACTTTGACTATTTGGGTGGGGTAGCTTATCAGGCTACTATTCCTTGTTTGGTGTAGTGGCCTATCGGGCCACTATGGCTTGTTTGGTGTAGCAGCCGATTGGGCTACTACAACTTATTTAGTGCGGTAGCCTATCGAGCTACACACATGGTTTTGTTTATTTAAGAAAATTGTTTTGATTTACTTATAAAATTCTTGAAAAGTTATATGTTTAGAACCCATCCCCTTATCACCCTATTGAAAGGTGGGGGATGTTTTTATAAAAACCAAGTTTATATTTTAAAGCTTTAAAACACATTTTTGAGGTTGTATTTTAAAGGTGGTTTTTGAATCAGTTTTGAAAACTATTTTGAAACTTGACCGAAATGGCTTTGTTTGTAAATTCGGCAAACATGAAAATTTTTCTTCCTTGACGAGATGAACAAATCTCATGTTCACCTCGGAGCTCAATTCTAACTCTAACTAGCCCTAATCTTACTAAACCCGTGGCCTATGTGCCCAGTTTTTACAAAAACTCCTAGTTTTGTGTTGTCTTGAAAATGGTTCTGTTTAAGGCCCGAAATGGCCAAATTTTTAAAACATACATGGTATTTCTCAAGGTCTCGATGAGATCTACAAATTTTGTGTTGAGCCCGAAGTCTTGTTCGGATTCTAAATGGTCCATTTTTAATAAAACCCGAGACTACTTTCTGGGGTCGGATTTTGGTCCCAGTTTTGGGCACCGGGTGAAAATTACTTGAAAAACCTATCGTAACGTCATTTTTGGCCAAAGGCTATTTGATGGAAAAACGACCGTATTGAAATTTTTTTAAAAACCATGTTTTATAAATCCAAAATTTTGACCCTAAGTGGGTCAAAATGGCCAAAATCCTTGGCCTTTCCTAGGGACAGATTTGTGTCCAGCCACATTCCTATATGTCCATCGCATCACACATACTAATAACCATTTGTAAAAATTGTAAACATAACCACAACTATATAAACTTAAAAATGGAAAACTAAGGGTACAAAATAAATTATTACAAACCACTTGCATGAATAAATACACATAAATGGCCTTGATCAAAATCTTAAAGTCACTAAACCACCAAAGGTAAGGTTTTCGGTTATTACTTTTGTGCTTTGAACCAATCATGATTTGAACTAGGGCTTGAAGACCAAAATGGCTGTGTGTTTCTTGTTGATAAGGGGTCGGTTTTATGCTAGCAAATACCACAAAAATTTCTCTCAATATCAACTTAAAACAAAAGAACCAAAACCACAAAGATTGGTCTAAAACCTTACCCTTGAAAGATTTAAGATGACTTGGAAATGGTTCCTCCTAGTACAAGTTTGAAGAGGTTTGTTTTTGGTAAATTTTGGGCAAAGTTTTGGTCTTAAAAAATGATGGTTTTGGGGCTGTGGAAAGGGGTCAGCTGCTACTTGGAAAAGAGAGAGGAAATGAGTTATGTTTTGGGGTGTGAAAGAAAGAAACATAAGCTAAGTTATGGCCACCCTTTTATAGAAAAAACCTAAGCTTGCTTAACTAAGCTTGATTAATCAAGCCAATTTAAAGCTAATTTTGGGACTGTTCGGAAATGCCCTAAGCATTAGAGACATTTTGATGTATTTATTTTGAACTAGATAATAAAATTATATATAGAGGTTGTTCATTACATTGCTATCTATCCTCATTTTATTTACATGTTAAAGTAAATGTAAGCAAATATGGCTCCCTGACTGCTTGTGTTAAACTGTTAGAACGTTGCATGCAATGGACTTTTGTATGCGAGAAGACAATGTTCTAAAGTAAGCGGCCTAAACTATGGTCTGTAGTTTATGGGGTTAGACCGAGCATCTAACTCAAGTTAAGACTATTATGTCGTCTAAAGCCTTGGAGGGGACAGTTTGTCTTGACTATCTGGAGCATAGACTCCCAAGTAGAGACATAGATATGTTGCTTGGTGGTGACATATTAGACCGGGACTAAAGCGTGATTGATCTACGAAGTCCGCTTTGAGTGGACCGATCTGCTTTTGACATTCATTGTGTAGTAACCTTAATCCTGAGTAGATGGACAGCTTCATGTATATGACTTGTGTACTTTGATGTTCCAATGGCTAAAGCGTCTCAGAGGTAGTAAGCTTATAGAACGGTTCGTTGGGTGCATGACTTGTATACGATGAAGGGTTTGTTTATAGATATCGAAATCATAGCTCTAATGAGAAGTTAAGGGTATCCTCTTAAAGGCATTATACTGAATGTGAAAATGGACAAGGCCTTACGTCGTCTGCTAGGCGGATGACTTCTTATTCACATATGGTGAATAATCATTTTCTTTATTCGGTAGTATAATAGAACTTTAAGATAGCCTGATCAGTAGGATTAAACAGACTTTGGCCTAAGGCTGATCATGGATATCATATGAGGGTTCTGCATACATGACAAGGTCATTGGACGATAGCTTGTCATAGGCTTACATAATACGGTATATAGTTGAGAGTTTAGTTTCAGGTTTGTAGTGGTGTGACTCTGAAATTAGTGATCATATGATTGAGTTGTTCGGTAAAGAATGATGATCATATGGATTTGCGGGAGCCCGATTATATATGTCCAATTAGTCCCTCTACTAGCTCCACATAATTCCTTAACGTTTGGCAAAATTGATTTGTGTATGCTATTGGCTAGTTTATTATGCATGGATGGTGTTGACATAGGATAAGGATGGCAGACAAGATTCTCTCCGATTGGATTCAGATTTTGTTTTACATAATAGAGTACATAATTATTCGAACTCCAAATAAAGTTGCCATGATTTTATTTGAGATTGGATTGGAGTTGTAGAAAATTATCCATGAGAACAAGAATTTGAAATACAACTGTTTTGTGGATTTTGAAATTTGAATTTTGAAATTTGAAATTTAAATTTTGAATTTGAAATTTGAATTTGAAATTTGAAATTCAAATTTTGAATCACAGTCCAAGTGGGATTCGAATTTCTTGTGGTAAATCCACAAGGAATGAAATTCAAATTTGAGTTGGATATGGAGAGGAAAATCTTGTTAGAATCCTACTTGAATTTTGAATCCAAATCCTAACAATAATGGACAAAAATTTTGAGGATTATCCTCATGGAATTTTCAGATTTTTGTGGATAAGGTTCAGGGGAAAAATTCAAGTTTCAATCCCAGTTGAATTTGGATTCTCTCCTCCCTAATAATGGTCGAATTTTTTGAGTAAATCTCCTATAAGATTTTCGGTTATTTTGGATAAGGATGAGATAAGATTCAAGCTTGAAAATCCTAGTGGAATTTTGATTCTCCCTTATCCTAAAGTGGCCGAAAATATTTGGTAAAGATCCTCAAGGATTTTCAGATTTTTTGGTTGAAAAAGGGGAGATAAAATTCTAGTTAAAATCTTGTTTAGATTTGGATTGGAATTATCCTAAAGTGGCTGAATTTATTGTTAGGATTTTCCCCTTGGAAAATTCAGATTTATGCTTGTGGATAAGGGAGAATATCTTCTCCTAATCCAATTCGATTTCAGAGAATCACCTCATGCAAGTCTATAAATAGAGGCCCTACCACTCTAGTTCTCTCAGACCACAGACTCTTAGGTGAGCAGGCGTATTGTTGCATAACTCACCATGACAATAAGTTCTTTAGAGATCTGGGTGGTCGGAAGAAGACTAGCAGTGCTAGCATACCAATCAAGGTTTAGAGTGCCCACACACTCAGCCATTTGGGAATTGGAGAATAGTAGAGAAGGCTAGTTGGTTGAAGCCCTTCAGTCATTCTCCTCCTGCAGATTAGCGTCCTTGAGGTATGAGTTTTAATTGTTGTTGGTTTATTGTATATGGCATCATGAGATATTTAACGATCTTGAAAATTTTTTTATTGTTCCGCTATGCCATTCTGATACGTTTTTATCGATTTAATTTCCTACAATTGGTATCAGAGCCATCTCATGATTATGCCATATACATAAATTAGACAATTACTTAGTCTTTTTATTTATGTATGGATTTGATATTTAGAGAGTGGCATTCTAGGATTCATTTATGTTGTTATCATGTATTATGTATAAAGTATGTGGTTATTTTAATTTTCTGAATTATTATTAGCATGCTTGTTTATGCCGGTTATGGTTCCTTAGAATTTAGAAAAATTGTATCTAGGAATTTTTATGTAATCATGGGAAGCAGTTTATTAACACTGTAATTTTCTCACGGATTTTAATTTTGTCTCTTAGAATTATTATGATTAGAATTTTTGTACATCAGAAACAGTTTAGGATTTTTTATGTAATTATTCTTGGAGGAGATTGAAGATCGAAGACTGTAATTTATTTTTCCCAAAAGTTAAATTTAATTTAAAGATTGAAATTTTAATTGTGTGGAAAATTTCAATTTAATTGGGATTCAAATTAATTTTTGGAGATCTTAATGGATAAATTGGAATATGGCATGAAAATCGAGACACAACCCCTCCGGATAGGCCGTCGGGACTTGTGTCACGGCCCAAAATTTAAACACATGACACGGCAGCCAAATCATAATATAAACCCGAGATTTAAGGAAAAACATTTATTACGAAGAGTGGGTCAACATTATAATTTAGCTAAGCCTAATTATTTATAAAGTAACATCATAACCACATAATAAAATAAAGGAGAAAATAAATGCTTTTTAATGCGGAAATCAAATACAAAATCGGTTTTCAAATGAAATTACCAACCATAAAATATTCCCAAGCATAAAATTTAAATAACGTGAAATAAAGTACAAACTTAAAGTCTCATTACATAACAACGAGAAACATAAAGAAGAAGATGGAGAAAACAGATAGCATCATCTTTGGTAGTAACGGATATCTCAATGATTTTCGGAACTGCTACCTCCCGCACCTAGAAGTAGTCATTTCGAAATCACAAAGAAAAGGGACGTGAGCGCTGGCTCTGTAGGACAGAAACAAAGGTGGATTAAATATGTAGCATTTAAATGTATGGCATAATATTCGTTTTCAAAAATAAAATCAACAATTTAAGAATACATGGCATAATAATCATTTAAAACAAATAATCAACAATTTCGTGAAAACATTTTTAATATAAGTTTTATTCTGCTGAGAACTTAGCGTAGCTGCAATATACGTGCCCCAATATTAAAATAATAAATCATTAAAATAAACCATCATATTTTTAGTGAGGACTTGTCGTAGCTATAATATACGTGCCTCGAATTGAATTATCCTAGATCATCTCGTTACGGTCTAAATAGGCTGAACGGCCCTGCACAGGTTTAGGGACCTTCCCCCATGGCGTCAACTTTGGGACGCACGCATCATTTACAATGATCGTGAACTAGAGCTCAATTATATTCACCGGATTATTCAAAAGATGGTATTTACCAAGTTATATTATGCCATAAATCAAAACACGTTTTAAAATACACTTTTAATTACCAAATACGTTACACACGTTTATTTCATCAAAAACAATATAATAATTTTATAAACTGAAAACAGCATGCCATCGATAAAATAAGGAAATTTAAAACACTTGACTACTCCCAGAAAAAGCTAGAAAGTCTTACCTCGATAATTGCACAAGCGTTGCAATAACGTGATCCACAAATCAAGCAAGAACGTCAAATAAAACTTATAATCACCACATATGATCAGTCTAGGTCTAGACATAATCATCCAATCATTTTAGTGTGCCACAAAAGGATTTTAAAATGTTTAATAAACATTTGGGATTAAAAAAAAATTGTGAAAAACTCTAAGTTAGGATATTACTGGACATGGACAGACTGACCTAGGCTGATTTTAAAATCAATATTAATTTATTTTTAATCCTAAAAATTCTAAATTTTTAATATGTTAAACTAGACATCCGTAGCTTTAATTTCATATGATTTTTATAATTTTTGGACATCGTTTGGTTATTCAATTAGGCCAAAAACCGAGGGGTTGTTTTCAGGCATGAAATCTGGGTTTCAGTTTCAGTTCAAAAACTGGCAGTTCTGTCCGCCTAATTATGAAAAATATTTTGACAGGGTAAACGGATGAGTTTGGTTCTGAAATTTTGTAGGCATTTAGGGAACATCTTGAATTTAATTTTAGGCTCAAGAATCACTCGAAAATCGTTTTTAAAACTCAAGTTATGGTTGACACAAATTTACTGTTTATATGGTAATTTTCCAGATTTCCGTTTTTCTATGTCCGAATTTCAATTAGCCTCAAATCAACTCAATTTTCATCCAATGATAACGAAATTTTGTGGAGGACCTTATTTATATGTGATTAACACAACCCAAGAATCAAATTGACAAAAACATAAAATTTTACACATGTAATAATACGGTTTTTGAAAGGGAAACAAAGAGGCAAAATTTTTAGGGTTTGAGAGAGAGATTCACACCTCGTTTGTGCTGCACTATTTTTGATGCTTGGTCTCCTTTTTGGCTGAATTTGTGTGAGTGTTGGGGTCATCAAAACAGTATGGAAAACAGTGGAGAAAACCATATAAATTTCGGATTTAAAATCAAAAGGAGAAGGAAGGAAAAAGTTGATTTCTCACCTTGTTTTTGTCTCAAAATTTGTTAAATCCTTGAGCTGCCTTTAGGTAGGTTTTTGTTTGTTGTTTTGGGATTGTTTTGGGAGAGAAAATTCAGAGAGGAAACAAGGGGAGGCTGGCTGAATTTTTGAGAGTGAAAGGAAGGGTGGATGAGAGTTAAAAGAGGGTTTTTATACTAGGTTTTTCTTTCCCTTTCTCTTCATTGTTTGGCCAAAAATTTTTAGGGGCAAAAGGGAAAGTTTTTGAGCTGTTTTGAGGCTAGGGTTTTCTCTCTTATTTCCCCTTAACTGACCGAAAATTATCTATTAGTTTTTAGGAAAAAAAATAATTTGAATTTTGAATGAGTTTTGACCTAGCTTTTAATTCAAATAAAATCTCCTTTATTTCCTACACTTTATGGCCGAAATTCTTCTTTATATTTAAGGGATGAAATTTGAGTTTGAATCCTCCTTGGATTTGTGGGATTTAAATTTTAATTAAAATCCCAAGTAATGGCCGAATATTTTAGGGTTTTTTTTTTAAAGTTAAAATTGTTGACTTTTTGAGTGGAATTTGACTAGGAAAACAACCTAGGGTTTCCAAAAGATTTTTAATTACTTTTTGGCACACTAATTTTATTTAAATTATATATTGACCCTTAAATAAAATTTAAGGCGTCACAAATATCTACCACTAAAAATAGTTTCGTCCTCGAAACTTTAAGAATTACTCCATACAAAAGAAGAGAATAAGAATATGAATAACTTCTCATTTCATTAAGCGATCTAAATGTACCTTTCTAAACATATAGTGGTATATCTACCACTATGAACAGAGTAGGGTTACAAAACAAACTTAGGTCGACTACATTATATGTACTCTACTACTTAGCGAACCATTCGGCATGGTTCTCGCGCATATCTTTCTCGGTTTCCCATGTGGCTTCCTCTTCACCATGGTTACTCCAAAGAACCTTCACCATGGGTATTGTTTTCGTTCTCAGTTGCTTGACCTTACGATCCAAAATCTTCACTGGAACCTCGACGTAAGAGACATCTGGTTGGATTTCTACATCATTTGTTGAAATGACTTCGGACTCTGTTCGTGCACTCTTCCTCAGCATCGATACATGGAAAACGTTGTGCACTCCCAAGGTGTCGGGTAACTTCAGCTCATATGCAACCTTACCAACTCTGCATCTGATCTCGAAAGGTCCAATGTAACGCGGTGCTAGCTTCCCTTTAACTCCGAAACGAGGGATACCTTTCTTCGGTGACACCTTTAGCAATACAAACTCTCCGACCTCGAACTCTAACGGCTTTCCGCGTTGATCTGCATAGCTCTTCTGTCGACTCTGTGCTGTTAGAAGTCGTTGTTTGATGATGGCAATCTTCTCGTACTGATCTAGGATTATATCAGGTCTACCTACTGGTGCTTCCTGGTTGTCAACCTAATAGATGGGTGATCGACAAGGCTTTCCGTACAATGCTTCAAAGGGTGCCATTCCGATACTCGCTTGATAACTGTCGTTGTATGCGAACTCTGCCATGTAGAGGTGTTTGCTCCATCCATCTCCAAGATCAAGAACGCAGGCACGTAGCATATCCGCGAGAATCTGTATGAGACGCTCCGACTAACCATCTGTCTGCGGATGAAAAGCGGTGCTGAAGTTCAGTTCTGTGCCTAGACCTTCCTGTAGACTTTGCCAAAAGCGAGCATTGAAGCACGTATCACGATCAGAAACGATCACTGAAGGGACTCCATGCAATCTGACTATGTTCCTCATGTAAAGCTCAGCTAGCTGGTTCCTGCTGCAAGTCGTCTTGAACGGGATGAAGTGTGCGGTCCTCGTGAGATGATCTACAACTACCCAGACTCCATCAGATCCATCCTGTGCTCTCGGTAAGCCGGTTAGGAAGTCCATTCCTATACTATCCCACTTCCACCGAGGTATTGGAAGTGTTTGGAGCAGACCTGCGGGTCTCTCCCGTACTGCCTTTACTTTCTGACACGTCAAACAGTTGGCCACGAAGTTCTTCACATCTAACTTCATACCTCTCCACCAAAGCTGCTGTCTTAAGTTTTGATACATCTTGTTTCCACCTGGGTGCATGGCGAACCTCGACTGATGAAACTCTGACAAGATCTCCTGTATAAGCTCTGGGATGTGTGGCACTGCTAAGCGACCTTCGTTGTAAAGAATTCCACTGGCGTCTATCGACCACTCTGCAACATGCTTACCCTTTAACAATTTATCTCAGATGTCAACGAGATGTGTATCTACCAACTGATTCTCCTTGATCCTCTACACGTAGTCTGGTTCCATCACTAAGTTGTATAACACTGGGTGACCCTGAACTTCGCCAAAACGAACCTGATAAGCTGTAAGAACTCTATCCTTTTCTCACTCATCTATCTGCATAGCCATTATAGAAGTGTCATGATCAAGATTGGGAATTGCCTCTCTTTTCCTACTTAGTGCATCTGCGACCACGTTTGCTTTACCCGGATGGTACTCGACTTGGAAGTCGTAGTCTTGCACGTATTCTACCCATCTTCTCTGACGCAGGTTGAGATCTTTCTGTGTAGCCAGGTATTTCAAACTCTTGTGATCTAAAAACAGTCTAAAACTGGCACCATACAGATAACAACGCCAAATCTTAAGCGCGAACACTACTGCAGCTAACTCTAGATCATGTGTAGGGTAGTTTCGGTCATGTTGTTTCAGCTGTCATGAGGCATAAGCAACAACTCGGTTCTATTCCATCAAAACTGCTCCAAGACCTTGATGAGAAGCATCGGTGTAGACGTAATATACTTGATCCTGATCCGGAATGATAAGGATAGGTGCAGACGTCAAACGACTCTTTAACTCCTGGAAAACTGACTCATAGCTGTTGTCACAAATGAAAGGTACATCCTTCTTTGTCAGATTGGTGAGGGGAGCAGCAAGCTTGCTGAAGTCCTGTACAAAACGTCGATAATATCCCGCTATGCCCAAGAAGCTTCGGATCTCTAGAACATTCTTCAGTCGTTCCCACCTAAGAATCGCTTCAACTTTGGATGGATCAACTGATATACCGTCTCCTGAGATGATATGCCCGAGAAACTTAACCTCTGTCATCCAAAACTCACATTTTTCTTTCTTGGCGTACAACTGATGTTCACGAAGAGTCTGTAAAACTGTATTGAGATGCTGTGCATGATCTTCACGAGTTCGGAGTAGATGAGGATGTCGTCGATGAATACGATGATGAACTTATCAAGAAAAGGTCGAAAGACTCTATTCATCATATCCATGAAGGCTGCTGGCGCGTTTGTCAAACCGAAAGGCATTACTAAGAACTTATAACTACCATACCTTGTTCGGAACGCTGTCTTCGGGATATCCTCCTCTCTAACATGAAGCTGATGATAACCGGATCTCAAATCAACCTTGGAGAAGAAACAAGCTCCACCTAATTGATCGAACAGGTCATCTAAACGTGGTAACGGATACTTATTTTTAATGATCACACTATTAAGCTTTCTATAGTCCACACAGAGACGTAGCGAACCGTCGGCTTTCTTCCCAAAAAGGACTGACGGACCCCAAGGTGAGTTACTGTCTCGGATAAAGTCCAGCGATTTCAACTCATCCAGCTACTTGCTCAACTCTTTCATCTCTAGACGTGCCATACAATACAGAGCAGAAGCAAAAAGAGCTGTTCCGGGAACTAAGCCGATACGAAACTCTATTTCTCGAGGAGACGGTAAACCTGGAAGAGCTTTTGGAAAAACATTTGGAAAACTATCGACAACAGGTATAGGTTAGGTACTCTTTTCAGAACTAGATCCTTCCACTGCACACAAGGATAAGAAGCAAAGAATACCCTGTCTACTCTTCGACACTAACCTTAGAGTAGATCTATCAACATCTGAGACTAAGCTTAACTGATAGGACACCACATGTCCGAAATTAGTTGTAAAGATAACGCGACGATTATGACAATCAAGCATAATCCCATATCGGGAAAGCCAGTCATATCCCAGAATAACATCATAAGCAAACATAGGCATTACCACAAGTGATGCCTCCAAACAAACATCCCCAACATAAACATAGGCTTGACACCCATCACTAACGGTAGTCGTGCCCAACGGGGATTTCACACATAAGGGAGAGTCAAGATTTTACAGTTTTAAACCAAGTGAACGAGCATAATGTTGGGATATAAAAGAGTGTGTAGCCCCGATGTCAAACAAAACATGTGCATATGTGCCAAAGATAGGAATTATACCATCTAATGCAGTCGGTGTATGATCTATCTCTATGCTGCCAGCTCTAAGAGCGTGTACCTGTGGTGCCTTACCATGATTTTGAGCTGAATTCCCTCGCTGATAGCCCATACTCTGACCCTGTGGTGGTAGTCTCTGATAACTCGGCACTGGGAACTGCTGTAGCGGTGTAGCATCTAGAGCATAAGGCGTAGTGTACTGGCCCGTGCGCTGAGGCTGATAGGGAGCTGGAAGCTGAGGGCGCTGTGACTGCGAAGACTAGGAAGTAATCTGTTGCCTCTGTGGAAGACCATTCTGATTCCGCTGATGATGATGTCTATGAGCATTGTCTCTTGACTGTCTCTTCGGGCAGACATTTCTTTTGTGGCCTTCATCACCACACTCGAAGCAGGTAATCACATTCACCCGACCCTGTTGCTGTCCAGATAACTGATGAGAACCCGATCCCTGAGACTGCTGGTTCTTCTGGTAAGGAGTCTACGGCTTGTGCTGAGGCTTGTTACGGATTGGTCCAGACTTGTTTCTGTTACGAGCTTCAAGGAACTCCTTGTCACCCTCTTCCACTGTCAATGCCTTAGCAACTATCTACTGGTAGCTATCCCTGATCTGGAATGATTGTACACCCCTCTTCACATAGAGGCTAAGCCCTTCCTCAAAGCGGAGACACTTAGTAGCTTCATCCAAAACCTGATTCTTCACATACCGGGCCAATTCAGTGAACTTGGCTTCATATTCGCGCACTGACATAGACCCTTGCTTCAAACGGACGAACTCCCTAGCTTTTCTGTCGTGGAACTGAGCTGAAAAGAAACGCTCGTGAAAATGCTCCTCAAAAACTATCCAAGAAGTCCTCTGCTCCTCTGTCAAACCATCCTCGATACTAGCCCACCAGGTCGAGGCTAGACCTACCAGCTTGTTGGAAGCAAACTCAACCCAGAACTCTGCGGGTGTGGCGGTCAACTTTAGCTGCTTGCGAATGGCATCAAACCATTAGTCGGCATCCATCTCTGTGCCCGTGCCGTCGAAAGTGGGTACGTGAGGCTTAAAGAAAAGAGTTAGGGCTGCCTATTTAGGATGTACCATAGAATGGGTAGGTACTACTCCAGAGGTAGGGTTTTCGATGGTAGGCGTTTGCTGAGGAGTCTGAGAAGAACTCCCCGCTCTCGGGGTCCCATTAGGAACAACATTGGCTACAGGAGTTGGGTTAGGTGTTCCAAAAGGTAAGACGGTGAGGAGAGCCTGTATCGCCGCCGTGAGGTTCTGCATCGCTGTTAGCTGATCATTCGGTGTAGTAACCGCTGCATTCTATCTTCCTTGAGGCTGCGTGTTCCCGGGGTTCTCTTCGTCGTTGCCTCTCTACTGCCTCTTACTACGCGTGCCGGGATGAGCTATTTGCTGCATACGATTGAAGGAAGAGGAAATCCTATAAGCTTCTAAGAGTAAGGAAAACTATGCTTGGGTATTTTGAAAATGTTTTGATGAAAACCCTTTTGAAAACGTTTTGATGAAAAACCCTTTTGAAAACCTGGGCTCTGATACCATTATTTGTCACGGTCCAAAATTTAGACACGTGACACGGTAGCCAAATCATAATATAAACTCGAGATTTAAGGAAAAACATTTATTACGAAGAGCGGGTCAACATTATAATTTAGCTAAGCCTAATTATTTATAAAGTAGCATCATAACCACATAATAAAATAAAGGAGAAAATAAATGCTTTTTAATGCGGAAATCAAACACAAAATTGGTTTTCAAATGAAATTACCAACCATAAAATATTCCCAAGCATAAAATTTAAATAACGTGAAATAAAGTACAAACTTAAACTCTCATTACATCAGAACGAGAAACATAAAGAAGAAGATGGAGAAAATAGATAGCATCATCTTTGGTAATAACGGATATCTCAACGATTTTCGGAACTGCTACCTCCCGCACCTGGAAGTAGTCATTTCGAAATCACAAAGAAAATGGACGTGAGCGCTAGCTCAGTAGGACAGAAATAAAGGTGGATTAAACAGGTAGCATTTAAATGTATGGCATAATATTCGTTTCCAAAAATAAAATCAACAATTTAAGAATGCATGGCATAATAATCATTTAAAACAAATAATCAACAATTTCGTGAAAACATTTTTAATATAAGTTTTATTCTGCGGAGGACTTAGCGTAGCTGCAATATACGTGCCCCAATATTAAAATAATAAATCATTAAAATAAACCATCATATTTTTAGTGAGGACTTGTCGTAGCTATAATATACGTGCCTCGAATTGAATTATCCTAGATCATCTCGTTACGGTCTAAATAGGCCGAACGGCCCTGCACAGGTTTAGGGACCTTCCCCCATGGCGTCAACTTTGGGACGCACGCATCATTTACAATGATCGTGAACTAGAGCTCAATTATGTTCACCGGATTATTCAAAAGATGGTATTTACCAAGTTATATTATGCCATAAATCAAAACACGTTTTAAAATACACATTTAATTACCAAATACGTTGCATGCGTTTATTTCATCAAAAACAATTTAATAATTTCATAAACTGAAAACAGCATGCCATCGATAAAACAGGGAAATTTAAAACACTTGACTACTCCCAAAAAAGGCTAGAAAGTCTTACCTTGATTATTGCACAAGCGTTACAACAACGTGATCCACGAATCAAGCAAGAACGTCAAATAAATCCTATAATCACTACATATTATCAGTCTAGGTCTAGACATAATCATCCAATCATTTTAGTGTGCCACAAAAGGATTTTAAAATGTTTAATAAACATTTGGGATTAAAAAAAAATTTTTGAAAATCTCTAAGTTAGGATATTACTAAACATGGACAGACTGACCTAGGCTGATTGTAAAATCAATATTAATTTATTTTTAATCCCAAAAATTCTAAATTTTTAATATTTTAAACTAGACATCCGTAGCTTTAATTTCATATGATTTTTATAATTTTTGGACATCGTTTGGTTATTCAATTACGCCAAAAACCGAGGGGTTGTTTTCAGGCATAAAATCTGGGTTTCAGTTTCAGTTCAAAAACTGGCAGTTCTGTCCGCCTATCTTAGAAAAATATTTTGACTAGGTAAACGGATGAGTTTGTGTTTAGGGGACATCTTGAATTTAATTTTAGGCTCAAGAATCACTCGAAAATCGTTTTCAAAGCTCAAGTTATGGTTGACACAAATTTACTGTTCATATGGTAATTTTTCAGATTTCCGTTTTTCTGTGTCCGAATTTCAATTAGCCTCAAATCAACTCAATTTTCATCCAATGATCACGAAATTTTGTGGAGGACCTTATTTATATGTGTTTAACACAACCCAAGAATCAAAGTGACAAAAACATAAAATTTACACATGTGATAATAGGGTTTTTGAAAGGGAAACAAAGAGGCAAAATTTTTAGGGTTTGAGAGAGAGATTCACACCTTGTTTGTGCTGCACTATTTTTGATGCTTGGTCTCCTTTTTGGCTGAATTTGTGTGAGTGGTGGGGACTTCAAAACAGTAGGGAAAACAGTGGAGAAAACCATATAAATTTCGGATTTAAAATCAAAAGGAGAAGGAAGGAAAAAGTTGATTTCTCACCTTGTTTTTGTCTCAAAATTTGTTAAATCCTTGAGCTGCCTTTAGGTAGGTTTTTGTTTGTTGTTTTGGGGTTGTTTTGGGAGAGAAAATTCAGAGAGGAAACAAGGGGAGGCTGGCCGAATTTTTGAGAGTGAAAGGAAGGGTGAATGAGCGTTAAAAGAGGGTTTTTATACTAGGTTTTTCTTTCCCTTTCTCTTCCTTGTTTGGCCGAAAATTTTAAGGGGCAAAAGGGAAAGTTTTTGTGCTGTTTTAAGGCTAGGGTTTTCTCTCTTATTTCCCCTTAAGTGGCCGAAAATTATCTATTAGTTTTTAGGAAAAAAAATAATTTGAATTTTGAATGAGTTTTGACCTAGCTTTTAATTCAAATAAAATCTCCTTTATTTAAGGGATGAAATTTGAGTTTGAATCCTCCTTGGATTTGTGGGATTTAAATTCTAATTAAAATCCCAAGTAATGGCCGAATATTTTAGGGTTTTTTTTTTGAAGTTAAAATTGTTGACTTTTTGAGCGGAATTTGACTAGGAAACCAACCTAGGGTTTCCAAAAGATTTTTAATTTCTTTTTGGCACACTAATTTTATTTAAATTATATATTGACCCTTAAATAAAATTTAAGGCGTCACGCCTTGGTGGGCTGCGGTCTCTGCCCTCAGGCAGGATGGGCTGTGGCTGCCCCTGTGCAGGCCATAACTACCTGCGGCCACAGGCTTGGCCTGCAGCTAAGGGTGGCCGTGGCCTCCCCAAGGCCGGCCACAGCCTGGGCGTGTAGCCTACCAGCTGTTGCGCCCAGCCCAGGCGTGTAGCCTGGCACTGCAGGCTTGGCCTGCAGCCCGGCAAGGCTGCACATGGGGTGGTCATGGGCTGCCAGCCCCTTGGGGGCTGGAGGCTGCCCATGGCAGCTGCTGGCTTCTGGGACGGTGGGGCGACGGTTCAAAAATCTAAAATTTTGATTTTTAAATTTGAGATTTAATTTTAAATCATGTTTAAAAATATGTAATTGAAAATTTGAAATTTTTGAAATTACATATTATTACACATGATGTTTAAAATTGTTTAAAATTTGAATTTGAAATTTAAATTTGAAATTCGAATTTGGAATTTGAATTTGAAATTTAAATTTTTGGATATTTAAATTTTAAATGATTCTTGAGATGAGAAATAAATTGAGAGGCTACATAAGGATGGATACAAGAAGACGGAACAAAATTCAAGACCCAAAGAATGCTTTGGATGGAATTTTGTAATCTTTATTTTCTTTGTTCTAGGATGGAACCATGGCTTGGTTATTCTGTCAATTATTTTCTTGTGATATGTCATGGATGTATAAATATGTATTGATGGATGATTTATATACATATTTGATAACATATCATATAGGATAGGTGAGTGCCGCTCATACTATATTGATCATACATATTTTTCAAAAACTTTCATGTTTTTTCAAAATATTGAGTGGGAGAGGGTTTCAAACAAAACCCACGGCCTCCATTGTTGATCCATATGTGAACGCATGATAACACCTCGTGTCAGTTCTACCCTGACCACACCCCTCGGTAGGTGTTTACCACCGCCGGTATACTAGATTGGATCTCCTATGTGGAAAACGTGTTCGGGTACGATCCTATTCATGACCACCCCTCAGTGGCTTGGTAGGACGTAGATCGGGCTATGTAAACAATAGTTATACACTCAAGACTCGTTTAGTTATTAACCTTTCCTAGAAGCTCTGTTAACTAAGCTGGTGGCCAAATAAGTGGTTATTAATATATGTGTTAACCTTGGAGGATTTAAGGCAATATATATTAATTGGACCGGTTCCATGTTCTGGCTATTTGTTTTCATGACCACCCCTTAGTGGCTTAGGGCAATAGGTGCTGAGAATTACCATTGCAATACTACATGTTTTTTTAAGTTTCATGTAGAAACATACTTGTATGTTTTATTTGCTAAATTATCTGTATATTTGCTTGGGCTTTGTAATGTTGTCTAGTATAATTTTATTTTAGTTCAAAATGTCACCGACACCACTCATTTCAATACTTACTGAGAATAAACTGAATGGTGATAATTATAAAGATTGGAAAAGAAATCTATTGATAGTTCTCAACTGCGAGAGACATAAGTTCGTACTTGACGAACCATGCCCACTAGGGCCTAAACCTGACACACCGCTTGAGGAGGTCTCGGTTACCTATACTCGTTGGAGAGAATCCAATGATATAACTCGATGCTACATTCTGGCTAGCATGATGAGTGCTTTACAAAAGCAGCATGAGACTTATTAGGTTGTTGGGGAGATCATAGAAAATCTGGAGGACATGTTCGGAGGCCAAGAAAAGTTAGCTCGACAGTCTGCTATAACCAGCATTATGAACTCTAAGTAAAAGGCAGGTACTCTAGTGAAGGACCATATGATCACTCTAATGGGATTCTTCACTGAGGCTGCCGAGAACGATGTTGAGTTGGACTACAACACCCAGATCGAGATGGTGTTCAAAACTCTGTCTAAAGATTTTGTGGGGTTTAAGGCCGCATACAATCTGGCGACAAGGGAGTTAGGACTAACCAAGCTCATGAAGCAACTCCAAGCTTATAAGCGGATGATCAGGGATAGGGATGCGGTCCAACCCAAAGAAGAGGCCAATTTGACAAAATCTTCCAAACCCTCACGGAAGAGGAAGAGGCCAAATCAGAAGCAAGCGGCTTCCAGTTCTTCTAATCCTCCTGTCTCGGATGGGAAGAAGAAGAACAACAACAAGAAGCCCAAGGACCCTAAAAAGTCAAAGTGCTTCCACTGTGGGAAGGTAGGTAACTTCAAGAAGTCTTGTTGGGAAATCCTAGCTGCCAAGGGCAAGGAAGGTAAGGAACTTCACTACTTAGAAGCGTGTTTGGTGGAAGAATTGAAAGACACTTGGGTCATTAATTTGGCCGCCACTAATCATGTTTGTGTTTCTATGCAGGGGTTTGTGGAAATGAGAAGTTTACATGATAGGAACCTCTCGTTGCGGACTGGAGATGGTAGCTTGGTGGTGGCTGAGGCAGTGAGAGATATTTATCTTTATTTTGATGAGTTTAGGTTTATTTTATTGAAAGATTGTTTTTATGTTCCTAATTTTAGGAGGAATCTTATATCGGTAGCTTGTTTAATAAAGGATTCTTATTCAGTTTCTTTTAGTAAAAGAGTTGATATTCATAGAAATAAATCTTTTATCTGTTTTGGATGGATGGATGGAAACCTATATTTGATCAAACCAAAGATGTACTCACTGCTTAACACCGAATTAATAGATAACTCTAAAAGGTTGAAAGTTTCTCACTCTAACAAGGCGTATCTTTGGCATTTAAGACTTGATTATATTAATCAGGATAGGATTTAAAGATTGGTGAAAGACGGTCCTCTGGAATCTCTAGAGGATTTACGTCTTCCTCAATGTGAGTCTTGTCTAGAGGGTAAGATGACTAAGAGGTATTTCAGAGCTAAGGGTGCAAGGGCTCAAGAGCTCTTAGAAATTGTGCACACTGACGTATGTGGCCCCATGAACGTCACAGCACGAGGAGGGTTCGAGTATTATGTCTCCTTTATAGATGATTACTCGAGGTATGGATATGTGTATCTGATGCACCGCAAGAGCGAAACCTTTGACAAGTTCAAAGAGTATTGTGCGGAAGTGGAAAAGCAATTGGATAAATCCACAAAGACACTTTGATCTGATCGAGGTGGTGAATACCTCTCCGACGAATTTCTAGGATATCTTGTAGAGAACGGGATATTATCCCAATTGACTGCACCTGGTACTCCACAACAAAATGGTGTAGTCAAAAGGAGAAACAGGACCTTGTTGGATATGGTACGGTCCATGATGAGTTATTCAACGCTGCCATTATCATTTTGGGGATATACTTTATAAACGGCGTGCTATATTCTGAACTAGGTTCCAAGAAAATCAATTCCTAGAACTTCATATGAATTGTGGCATGACAAGAAGCCCTCCCTTGGACATATGGGGATATGGGGCTGCCCAGCACATGTACTGGATGGGGATGCGAAGAAATTGGAACCAAGATTAGAACTGTGCATGTTTATAGGGTATCCAAAGGGAACTAAAGGAGGTCTGTTCTATAACCCAAAGGAATAAAAAGTCATTGTTTCAACCCATGTGACATTCTTGGAGGAAAGTCACATGAATGACTTTAAGCCTCGAAGGAAAGTGGTGCTAGAGGAGTTATCGGGTGAAAGAACTGCTCCACAGGTTTTGATCTTGGATGCAAGTCCGAGTTCTGGTGAAAGACCTGCAGACGATCAACAATTTAGGGTGCCTCGTTGTAGTGAGAGGGTTTCGAAGAAACCTAATTTCTTCATATATGATGCTGAGGTATAGCAGGCCGAGGCTCATGAGCATGAGGATGATCCGATCACCTATAATGAAGCTATAAATGATGTTGATTCTAAATCTTGGAAACAGGCTATGAACATTGAGATGGATTCTATGAAATCCAACTCTGTTTGAGAACTTGTAGATTTGCCGGATGGGATAAAACCCATTGGATGCAAATGGGTCTACAAAAGAAAGAAGGATGCGGAAGGGAGAGTGGAAACTTTCAAAGCTAGACTAGTTGGAAAGGGATACACGTAAAAGGCTAGAATCGATTATGATGAAACCTTTTCGCCTATTGCTATGCTGAAGTCTGTCTGTATTCTTCTGTCCATTGCTGCGGCTCTCAATTACGAGATCTAGCAAATGGATGTCAAGACGGCATTCTTGAATGGCCATCTTGAAGAGTGTATCTATATGATACAGCCTGAAGGGTTCGTAGCAAAAGGCCAAGAAAGGAAAGTCTACAAGTTGCTTAGAGCCATTTATGGATTAAAGCAAGCATCCCGCTCATGGAACTAGAGATTTGATCAAGCGATCAAGACTTTCGGTTTTGAGCAGAACGTTGATGAACCTTGTGTTTATAAACGTATTAAGGATGGAAAAGTGGTCTTTCCGATACTCTATATCGATAATATACTACTCATTAGGAATGATGTAGGGAACTTATCATCGGTCAAGCTTTAGTTACACCAACAGTTTGACATGAAGGACTTGGGAGAAGCTAATTATGTTATAAGCATTCGTCTCTTCAAAGATCGAAAGAACAAAATGATAGCATTATCCCAAGCTTCATACATAGATAAAATAATTGACAAATATGCAATGCAAGAGGTAAAGAAAGGTACACAATCTTCTATTACTGGTCTAACTCTTTCATTGGATGACTGTCCCAAGACATCGAAAGAAAGAGAGCGTATGAGTAAGGTCGCTTATGCATCTGCTGTGGGTAGCCTTATGTATACTATGCTTTACACTCGCCCGGACATATGTTTTGCAATAGGTATGGTATGTCGATATCATGCAAATCCTGGAACCAAGCACTGGTAAGCAGTAAAGCATATACTCAAGTATCTTAGGAGAATGAGGGATTATATGCTAGTGTATTCTAGAGGGGACCTAACACCCATAGGATACACGAACTCAGACTTCCAGACTTGTAAGGATTCAAGGAAATCGACATCTGGATCAGTGTTTTTGCTCGGAGGAGGTGCCCTTATGTGGAGGAGCGTGAAGCAGGGTTGCACAGCTGACTCTACTATGGAGGCTGAGTATGTGGCTGTGGCTGACGCATCTAAAGAAGCGGTTTGGCTCCGCAAGTTCTTTAGAGACCTTGAGGTCATTCCAGGTGTTGACAAGCCTATCACACTTTACTGTGATAACACTGGGGCTATTGCCAACACAAGGGAATCTCGGCACCACAAGACGACTAAGCACATAGATCAGAGATATCATATTATTAGAGGGCACATGAAGACAGGCCAAGTATATGTATGTAAGATCACATTCGAGGACAACTTTGTCGATCCCTTTACTAAGACTTTGGTTGCTAGAAGATTTGAGAGGCACGTAGAGGCAATGGGGATGCGTAACATGGCACATCTACTGGCTTAGGGCAAGTGGGAGATTGTTAGGAAATGCCCTAAGCATTAGAGATATTTTGATGTATTTATTTTGAACTGGATAATAAAATTATATATAGAGGTTATTCATTACATTACTATCTGTCCTCGTTTTATTTACATGTTAAAGTAAATGTAAGCAAATATGGCTCCCTGACTGCTTGTGTTAAACTGTTAGAATGTTGTATGCAATAGACTTTTGTATGCGAGGAGACAATGTTCCAAAGTAAGCGGTCTAAACTATGGTCTGTACTCTATGGGGTTAGACCGAGCATCTAACTCATGTTAAGACTATTATGTTGTCTAAAGCCTTGGAGAGGAAGGATTGTCTTGACTCTCTAGAGTATAGACTCCCAAGTAGAGACATAGATATGTTGCTTGGTGGTGACATATTAGACTGGGACTAAAGCATGATTGATCTACGAAGTCCGCTTTGAGTGGATCGATCTGCTTTTGACGTTCATTGTGTAGTAACCTTAATCCTGAGAAGATGACAGCTTCGTCTATATGACTTGTATACTTTGATGTTCCAATGGCTAAAGCATCTCAGAGGTAGTAAGCTTATAGACCGGTTCGTTGGGTGCATGACTTGTATACGATGAAGGGTTCGTTTATAGATATCGGAATCATAGCTCTAATGAGGAGTTAAGGGTATCCTCTTAAAAGCATTGTGCTGAATGTGAAAATGGACAAGACCTTGGGTCGTCTGCTGGGCGGATGACTTCTTATTCACATATGGTGAATAATCATTTTCTTTATTCTGTAGTTTAATGGAACTTTAAGATAACCTGATCAGTAGGATTGAACAGACTTTGGCCTAAGGCTGATAATAAATATCATATGAGGGTTCTGCATACATGACATGGTCATTGGACGATAGCTTATTACAGGATTACGTAATACGGTATATAGTTGGAAGTTCAGTTTCAGGTTTATAGTGGTGTGATTCTGAAATTAGTGATCATATGATTGAGTTGTTTGGTAAAAAATGATGATCATATGGATTTACGGGAGCCCAATTATATATGTCCAATTAGTTCCTCTACTAGCTCCACATAATTCCTTAACGTTTGGCAAAATTGATTTGTGTATACTATTGGCTAGTTTACTATGCGTGGATGGTGTTGACATAGGATTAGGATGGTAGACAAGATTCTCTCTGGTTGGATTCAGATTTTGTTTTAGACAATAGAGTACACAATTATTCGAACTCCAAATAAAGTTACCATGATTTTATTTGAGATTGGATTGGAGTTGTAGAAAATTATCCATTTGAACAAGAATTTGAAATACAACTATTTTGTGGATTTTGAAATTTGAAATTTGAATTTTGAATTTTGAATTTTGAATTTTGAATTTGAAATTTGAATTTGAAATTTGAAATTCAAATTTTGAATCACAGTCCAAGTGGGATTCGAATTTCTTGTGGTAAATCCATGAGAAATGAAATTCAAATTTGAGTTGGATATGGAGAGGAAAATCTTGTTAGAATCCTACTTGAATTTTGAATCCAATTCCTAACAATAATGGACAAAAATTTTGAGGATTATCCTCATGGAATTTTCAGATTTTTGTGGATAAGGTTCAGGGGAAAAATTCAAGTTTCAATCCCAGTTGAATTTGGATTCTCTCCTCCCTGATAATGGCCGAATTTTTTGAGTAAATCTCCTAGAAGATTTTCGGTTATTTTGGATAAGGATGAGATAAGATTCAAGCTTGAAAATCCTAGTGGAATTTTGATTCTCCCTTATCCTAAAGTGGCCGAAAATATTTGGTGAAGATCCTCTAGGATTTTCGGATGTTTTGGTTGAAAAAGGGGAGATAAAATTCTAGTTAAAATCTTGTTTAGACTTGGATTGGAATTATCCTAAAGTGGCCGAATTTATTGTTGGGATTTTCCCCTTGGAAAATTCAGATTTTATGCTTGTGGATAAGGGAGAATATCTTCTCCTAATCCAGTTCGAATTCAGAGAATCACCTCATGCAAGTCTATAAATAGAGGCCCTACCACTCCAGTTCTCTCAGACCACAGACTCTCAGGTGAGCAGGTTTATTGTTGCATAACTCACCGTGACAATAAGTTCTTTAGAGATCTGGGTGGTCGGAAGAAGACTAGTAGTGCGAGCATACCGATCGAGGTTCAGAGTGCCCACACACTCAGCCATTCGCGAATTGGAGAATAGTAGAGAAGGCTAGTTAGTTGAAGCTCTCTGGTCATTCTCCTCCTGCAGATTGGCATCCTTGAGGTATGAGTTTTAATTGTTGTTGGTTTATTATATATGGCATCATGAGATATTTAACGATCTTGAAAAAAATTTTATTATTCCGCTACGCCACTCTGATACATTTTTATCGATTTAATTTCTTATAGGGACAAATTCTTGCCGCCTTTCTGCCCATTCCCACTGAATTGCTGCAGCCATAATGGAGGGAAGATAAAAAAATTTGCTTGATGTAAGGTGATGGAATGGTGATGGAAAAGGAATTGTAATTTAATGGGTTTTTGTGTCCTCTTTCCCCATTTTTCTATTCATGCTTTTTGGGGTTTTCATCAGCCCAAAACAAGCTAGTTTTCCAACTAGCATCCACGGTTTTTGGGGCTAAAAATTTTCATCTGCGTTGATCTCTTTGCAGTCCAATTTTCTACTGCAGTTTTTCGGTCCTATCTCGGTAGTGTTCTAACTTTCATCTGGAAATCAGATTTTCTGAATCTGATTTTTCATACTGATATTTTTAGATGGTTTATACTGTTTATGATCCCATTCTACACTAAATTACTATTTATTTCCTATACTATGGTTGTGTCTACACTGTGTTTTCCTTTCGCATGCAAACCGAGGCGTTCTCGTGTAAAATTTCAGACACAGTCTCTCTTGACTAATTTGGATGTGTTGATTCCATTTTTATCAGTTTTATGTCTGTCCAGGATCGTCTGGACCAGTTTTTGGGATCTGTGTGATCCCATCTTGAAAAATGTGTCAGGTGCCCGATTAACTAATTTGGGTGTCCTGTGTCTAAAAATATCAGTTTTGGGGCGGGATAAGGTCATCTTGACCCTCATCCCGATACTACGTATCTCTCAAACTAAAATTCTCGTTTTGTGCTTAATTGACCAAATTGAGCGTACTGACCGTTCATATATCAGTTTTAGGTCAAATTAGGGCCGTCTTGGCTAATAATTTGACATTGCATTTGTTTACTATTTACTATTCATCGTTTTTTGTTCTAATTGACTAGTCTGAGTGTTCTAACTCCGATTTTGTCAGTCTCTAGATGAGAAGAGGTTATATGAACCATTTTCTCGGTATTGTACCTTGGTATGGTTTTTGTCGCTATTGTGCTCAGAGGTTCGGTTTAAGCATTCTTGTGATCTGTTCACCAGTCTTGTGTCAGAAAATGGTCATCTAGACCAGTTTCCTGATATTGCGTATTTCACACATTTATACACGTAATAGGGTGGACCAAGTTCACTGTCGGTTGCCCCCTTTCACTTTATGAATAGAAATAAATAGTATCGTACCTGTTTAATCTATTTAATTGGAAATTATATTGTTTTTTTCAACTTAATTACTCATTATATAATAATTAGGTTTCATGCATTGTAAGGGTTTGCACAACTTTTTTCTCATTACACGGGCGTGTACAAGGCTACATGGGCATGTACCAGTTAAGCTTGCTCAACACGGCCGTGTCTTAGGATAATTTCATTTTGTTGATTGGTACATGGCTTCTTACACGACCATGTACCTGGGCATGTCACACTACATGGTCATGTACACCAACACAGCCTCTAACATTCCAACAACCCGATCAGTACACGGTCACTTACACGGCCGTGTACTTGACCAAGTTTACCTACACGGCCATGTTTACTCACACGGCCCCTTGCACATGCACAGTTCAATGGTACACGGCCGTGTACCTGACCGTGTTCACCTACATGGCTATATACAATTGCACGGCCATTCTCACGTGTATAGTCTGGACAGTACACGGCCACTTGCACTGCTGCATACATGCCTGTGTTCTTAAATTTTTGCACTAAAATGCATCAAATTATTCCTCAATTTCTCATTAATTGAAATTCAAGTTACAGGAATGGGGCAGTCCTTATAGATCATGGATATCATATGAGGGTTTTGCATACATGACAAGGTCATTGGAAAAAAGCTTATCACAGGCTTTCATAATACGGTATATGGTTGGGAGTTCAGTTTCAGGTTCATAGTGATATGACTCTGAAATTAGTGATCATGTCGTTGTGTTGTTCGGTTTAGAACAATGACCACATAGATTCACGGGAGCCCAATTATATATGTCCAATTGTTTCCTCTACTAGCTTCACATAATTCTTTAACGGATGGCAAATTGATTAAGGTATACTTATTGGCTTGTTGTCTTGCGTGGATATAGGTGGTGTCCATAAAGGATAAGGGTGGAAGACAAGATTCTCTCCTATTTGAATTTAAATTTTGTTTTAGATAAGAGGTTACACAATTATTCGAATTCCAAATAAAGTTGCCATGATTTTATTTGAATTTGAATTGGAGTTATGGAAAATTATCTATGAGGGAAAAATTTGAAATTCAAGTTTTTTGTGGAGTTTGAAATTTGAATTTGAAATTTGAAATTTAAATTTTGAGTTCGAAATTTGAATTTGATATTTGAATTTGAAATTTAAATTTGATATTTGATATTTGATATTTGATATTTGAATTTGAAATTTAAATTCAAATTTTGTATTTGAAGTTTGAATTGTTGAAATTTGAACTTTGAAATTTGAATTCAAATTTTGAATCACAAACCAAGTGGCAACCGAATTTTGTTATGGATAAATCCACATGGCAAAATTGGTTTCTTTGTGGATAAAGGAAAGGAAGATCTTGTTTGAATCTTACTTGAATTTTGAATACTAATCCCTCTCAATGTGGCCGAATTTGTTGAAGGGATCTCACCCTTGATGGAGTCGGTTTTTGTGGATAAGGATGAAGGAAAATTCAAGTTACGATTCTATTTGAATTTTGAATCTCTCCCTCACATGGTGCAACCGAATTTCCTCTATGGATAATACCTAAGGGAAAATCGATTTTTATGGATAAAGGTGAGATGAAATTCAAGTTAAAATCCTGTTTGAATTTTGTGTCCTACTTCCTCTTAGGTTGGCCGAATCTAACCATGATCTTGGCCGTAGAGGGAATCGGTTTTTGTCTAATAAAGAAAGACAAAAATTCAAGTCAAATCCTGTTTGAATTTTGAATACAAGATCTCCTAGGGGTGGCCAAAAATCCAAGGGAGATTTTGGTCTAAGGGAGTTCAGATTTTTGTAAGGAAAAGGAAGAGAAAATCTTCTCTTAGTCCAATTCAAAATTCAAGGGACCACCTCATGCAAAATTATAAATAGAGGTCCTACCACTCCAATTCTCTTAGAGCATAGACCTCAGGTAAGTAAGTTTATTGTTACACAAATCACCGTAGTAATAAGTTCTTAAAGAGATCTGGGTAGTTAGAAGGAGACAACCCGAGCTAGTATACCGATTGAGGATCCGAGTGTCCATATACTCCGCCGTCTGGGAATTAGAGAAAAGTAGAGAAGGCTAGTTGGTTGAAGCCCTCTGGTCACTTTCCTCCTGTATTCTTGGTGTCCTCTGAAGGTATAAATTTATTATTGTTAATTTATTATATATAACATCACGAGATATTTAACAATCTTGAAAAATTTTTGTAATTCTGCTGTGCAAGTTTTTTTGAATTTTCCTACAATTGGTATAAGAGGCAACTCGTGATTATGTCATGTACATAAATTAGACAATTGTTTTAGTCTCTTTAATGTATGTATTTGATATTTAGAGAGTGGCATTTAAGGATTCCTTTATATTGTTATCATGGATTATGTGTAAAGTATGTGGTTATTTTAACTTTTTAAATTATTATAAGCATGCTTAATTTTACCGGTTATGGTTCCTTAGTATTTAAAAAAATTGTATCTAGTAATTTTTATGTAACCATGGGAGTGGTTTATCATCATCGCAATTTTCCCATGGTTTTTATTTTTTAGTCTTTTAGAATTTTTATGATTAGAATTTTTGTACACCGAAAACGGTATAGAAAATTTTATGTAATTATTCTTGGTGGAGACTGAAGATTGAAAACCATAATTTATTTTTTCCCAGAGTTAAATTTAATTTAAAAATTAAAAGTTTTTTGTGTGGAAAATTCCAGTTTAATTAGGATTCAAATTAATTTTTGTAGATCCTAATGGGTGAATTGGAATATGACATGAAAATCGAGAACCAACTCCTCGGGGTGGGCCACCAGCAATGGTAGGGCTGTAGCCCCTGCCCTCGGGTAGGATGGGGCTGCGGCAGCACTTGTCCAAGGCTGGACCACCCATAGCCGCATGCTATGCCTGTAGCAATGGTGACCATAGGCCCCCTCAGGGGCTGCCGAGGCCCTAAGTGCTGTAGCCCATGGCTATAGGCGCGTTTGCCTGAAGCCTGGCAGGCTGCTACAACCCCTACCAGGCTGCACCCGGCCTGGCCGTGGGCTACCAACCCCACCCCCCCCCCCCCCCCCCCCAGGGGCTGGGGCTATCCAAGGCAACTACGATTTTCAGGCCCTTAGGCCAATGGGCTGAGAGATAGAAAATTTCAATTTTTTAAATTTGCGATTTAACTTTAAATCATGTATAAAAATATGTAATTGAAAATTTGAAAATTTTGAAATTATATATTATTATATATGAAATTTAAAATTGTTTAAAATTTGAATTTGAAATTTAAATTTTTGGAATTTGAATTTTAAATAATTCTAGGGATGAGAAATAAATAAAGAGGCTACGTGAAGATGGATACAAGAAGATGAAGTAAAATTCAAGACCCAAAGAATGCTTTGGATGAAATTTTGTAATCTTTATTTTTTCTTTTTTTTAGGATGGGATCATGGCTTAGTTATTTAATTTCCATCATCTATTTTTCTATGATATGTCATGGATGGATAAATATGTATTGATGAATGATATATGTGCATATTTGATAACATGTCATATAGGATAGGAGAATACCACTCAAACTATATTAATCATACATATTTTTCAAAACTTGCGTGTTTTTCAAAATATTGAGTGGGAGATTGTTTTAAACAAAATCCATGGCCTCCATTATTGATCCATATATGAAAGCATGGTAACATCTCGCGTCAGTTTTACCCTGACTACACCTCTCGGTAGGTGTTTACCACCGCTGGTATATTAGGTTGGATCTCTGATGTGGAAAATATGTTCGGGCATGATCCTATTCATGATCACTCCTCAGTGGCTTGGTAGGATGTGGATCGAACCACTTAAACGATGGTTACACACTCAAGACTCGTTTAGCTATTAACCTTCCCTAGAAGCTCTATTAGCTAAACTGGTGGTCAAAATAAACAATTACTAATATATGTCTTAACCTTGGAGGATTTAAGGCAACATATATTAAATGGATGGGGTCCATGTTTTGGCTATTTGTCTCGTGACCACCCCTCGGTGGCTTGGGGCAATAGTTGCTGAGAATTATCGTTGCAATGCAACATGTTTTTTCCAAGTTTCATGCAGAAACATACTCGTATGTTTTATTTGCTAAATTCTCTCTATATTTGCTTGAGCTTTGTAATGATGTTCTTGTATAATTTTATTTTAGTTCAAAATATCACTGACACCCCTCATTTCAATACTCACTGAAAATAAACTAAATGACGATAATTATAAAGACTAGAAAAGAAATCTGCTAATAGTTCTTAGCTATAAGAGACACAAGTTCGTACTAGGCGAACCATGCCTACCTGGGCCCAAACCTGACATAACACTTGAGGAGGTCCCAGTTGCCTATACTCGTTGGAGAGAATCCAATGAGATAGCTCGGTGCAACATTCTTGCTTGCATGACGAGTGTTTTACAAAAGCAGCATGAGACTTACCAAGTTGCCAAGGAGACATGGAGAACTTCGAGGACATGTTTAGAGGCCTAGAAAAATTGGCTCGATAGTCTGCCATCACTAGTATCATGAACTCTAGGAAAAAGGAAGGTACTCAAATAAAGGACCATATGATCACTCTTATGGGATTTCTTATTGAGGTTGATGAAAACGGTGCTGAGCTAGACTACAACACCTAGATCGAGATGGTGTTTAAAACTCTGTCAAAAGGTTTTATAGGGTTTAAGGCTGCATACAATCTGGCAACAAGGGAGTTAGGACTCACTAAGCTCATGAAGCAACTCTAAGCTTATGAGCGCATGATCAAGGATGGGGATGTGGTCCAACCTAGGGGAGAGGCCAACTTGGTGGAATCTTCCAAACCCTCAAGGAAGAGGAAGAAGCCAAAAAAGAAGCAGGTAGCTTCCAGTTTTACTATTCCTCCTGCCTTGGATAGGGAAAGAAGAAGAACAACAAAAAGCTCAAGGACCCTAAAAAGTCCAAGTGCTTCCACTGTGGGAAGGTAGCTCACTTCAAGAAGGCTTGCCGGGAATTCCTAGCCTCCAAGGGCAAGGAAGGTAAGGAACTTCACTATTTAGAAGCGTGTTTGGTGGAAGAATCGAAAGACAATTAGGTCATTGATTCGGGCGCCACTAACCATGTTTGTGTTTCTTTGCAGGGGTTTGTGGAAATGAGAAGTCTATATGATACGAGCCTCACATTGCTGACTGGAGACAGTAGCTTGGTGGTGGTTAAGGTAGTGTGAGACATTTATCTTTACTTTGATGAATTTAGGTTTATTTTATTGAAAGACTGTTTTTATGTTCCTAATTCTAGGAGGAACTTTATATCGGTAGCTTGTTTAATACGAGATTTTTATTCAGTTTCTTTTACCAAAAGAGTCGATATTCGTAAAAATAAGTCTTTTATCTGTTCTGGATAGATGGATGGGAACCTATATTTGATCAAACCATAGATGTACTCACTACTTGACACAGAATTAACAAATAACTCTAAAAGGTTGAATGTTTCTCACTCTAACAAGGTGTATCTTTGGCATTTAAGACTTGGTCATATTAGTCAGGATAGGATTCAAAAATTGGTGAAAGACAATCCTTTGGAAACTCTGAAGGAGGAACGTCTTCCTCAATGTGAGTCTTGTCTTAAGGGTAAGATGACTAAGAGGTCTTTTGGAGCTAAGGGTACTAAGGTTTAGAAACTCTTAGAAATTGTGCACACCGATGTATATGGCCCTATGATTGTCGTAGCATGAGGAGGGTTTGAGTATTATGTCTCCTTTACAGATGATTACTCTAGGTATGGATATGTGTACCTAATGCACCTCAAGAGCGAAACCTTTGATAAGTGCAAAGAGTATCGTGTGGAAGTAGAAAAGCAATTAGGCAAATCCATAAAGAAACTTTGATCTGATCGAGCTAGTGAATATCTCTTCACTGAATTTCTAGGACATCTTGTAGAGAATGGGATATTATCCCAATTGACTACACCTAGTACTCCACAACAAAATGGTGTAGCTGAAAGGAGAAAGAGGACTTTATTGGATATGGTATGATCTATGATGAGTTGTTCAACACTGCTGTTATCATTCTGGGGATATACAGTATAAATGGCGTGCTATATTTTGAACTATGTTCCAAGTAAATTAATTCTTAAGACTCCGTATGAATTATGGCGAGGCAGGAAGCCCCCCCCTGGACATATGAGAATATGGGGTTGCCCAGCACACGTACTGGATATGGATGCCAATAAGTTGGAACTAAGATCGAAATTGTGCATGTTTGTAGGGTATCCTAAGGGAACTAAGGGAGGTATGTTCTGCAACCCGAAGGAACAAAAGGTCATTGTATCAACCCATGTGACATTTTTGGAAGAAAGTCACATGAATGACTTTAATCCTTAAAGCAAAGTGGTGCTAGAAGAGTTATTGGGTAATGGAACTACTCCATAGGTTTCGGTCTTGAATACAAGTTCGAGTTCTGGTGAAAGACCTGCAAATGATCAATAGTTTAGGGTGCTTCGTCGTAGTGGGAGGGTTTCTAGGAAACCTAATTTCTTCATGTATGATGCTGAGGTATACCAAGCTGAAGCTCAAGAGCACGAGGATGATCCAGTCATATGATAAAGCTATAAATGATGTTGATTCTAAATCTTGGAAATAAGCCATGAACAATGAGATGGATTCTATAAAATCTAACTCTGTTTAGGAACTAGTGGACCTACCAGATGGGATAAAACTCATTGGATGCAAGTGGGTCTGTAAAAGAAAGAATGATGTGGAAGGGAGAGTTGAAACTTTCAAGGCTAGACTTGTGGCAAAGGGATACATGCAAAAGGTTGAATTGATTACAATGAAACCTTTTCACCTGTTGCTATGCTGAAGTCTATCTGCATTCTTCTGTCTATTGCTGCGGCTCTTGATTACGAGATCTGGCAAATAGACATCAAGACGGCATTCTTTAATGGCCATCTTGAGGAAAGTATCTATATGGTACAGCCCGAAGGGTTTGTAGTAAAAGGCCAAGAAAGAAAAGTCTGCAAGTTACTTAGATCCATCTATAGATTAAAGCAAGCATCCTGCTCATGGAACCAAAGGTTCGATCAAGCAATCAAAACATTCAGTTTTGAGCAGAACATTGATGAAACTTGTGTTTATAAGCGTATTAAAGATGGAAAAGTGGTCTTTCTTATGCTCTATGTTGATGATATACTACTCATTAAGAATGATGTAGGGAATTTATTATCGGTCAAACTTTGGCTACACCAATAGTTTGACATGAAGGACTTGGGAGAAGCTAATTATGTTCTAGGCATTTGTCTTTTTAGAGATCGAAAGAACAAAATGATAGTATTATCCTAAGCTTCATACATAAATAAGATAAATGAGAAGTATGCAATGCAAGAGGCAAAGAAAGGTTCACAACCTTCCGTTACTGGTCTAACTCTTTCATTAGATGACTGTCCCAAGACATCAGAAGAAAATGAGCATATGAGTAAGGTCCTGTAGGAAATAAATCGATAAAAACGTATCAGAGTGACGCAGCAAAATAATAAAAATTTTTCAAAATTGTTAAATATCTCATGATGCCATATACAATAAACCAATAACAATTTAAACTCATACCTCAAGGATGCCAATCTGCAGGAGGAGAATGATCGGAGGGCTTCAACCAACTAGTCTTCTTTACTATTCTCCAATTCCCGAATGATTGAGTGTGTGGGCACTCTAAACCTCGATCGGTACGCTAGCACTGCTAGTCTTCTTCCGACCACCCAGATCTCTAAAGAACTTATTGTCACGGTAAGTTGTGCAATAATAAGCCTGCTAACTGAGAGTCTGTGGTATGAGAGAACCGGACCTCTATTTATAGACTTGTATGAGGTGATCCTCTAAATTCGAACTGGATTAGGAGAAGATTTTCTTCCTTATCCACAAATAAAAATCGGAATTTATTAAGCCTTATCCAACCAAAAAAGATTTGGCCACTTTATGGATTTTTCATTTAAAATTCAAATAGGATTTTAACTAGAATTTTATCTCCTTATTCCCTCATAAAAACCGATTCCCCTATGTGCCAAAAACATGACTAGATTCAGTCATTAAAGTGTGAAGAGAATCAAAATCCAAATAGGATTTTCTAGCTTGAATTTTATCTCATCCTTGTCCAAATAAAACCGAAAATCTCTGTGAGATTTGCTTTCAAAATTTCGGCCACTTTTAGGGAGGAGAGAATCCAAATTTAATTGGGATTGAAACTTGAATTTTTCCCTGCATCCTTATCCACAAAAACTGAAAATATCGTGGAGGATTTTCCTCTTTAACAAAATTTGACCAAGTTAGTTAGGATTGGGATTCAAAATTCAAATAAGATTCAAACAACATTTTCCTCTTCATAATCCAACTCAAATTCGAATTCTAGCCTTGTGGAATTATCCACAAAGAATTCGAATTCCACTTGGACTGTGAAACAAAATTTGAATTTCAAATTTCAAATTTCAAATTCAAATTTCAAATTTCAAATTTAAATTTCAAATTCAAATTTCAAATTTCAAAATTCAAATTTCAAATTTCAAAATTCAAATTTCAAAATCCACAAACAGTTGTGTTTCAATTTCTTATTCTCATGGATAATTTTCTGCAACTCCAATCCAATCTCAAATAAAATCATGGCAACTTTATTTGGAGTTCGAATAATTGTGTACTCTATTATCCAAAACAAAATCTGAATTCAACTAGAGAGAATCTTGTCTACCATCCTAATCCTATGTCAACACCATCCATGCATAATCAACTAGCCAATAGCATACTCAAATTAATTTGCCAATCGTTAAGAAATTATATGGAGCTAGTAGAGGGACCAATTGGACATATATAATCGGGCTCCTGTGAATCCATATGATCATCATTCTTTACCGAACAACTTAATCATATGATCACTAATTTCAGAGTCACACCAGTATAAACCTGAAACTGAACTCCCAATTATATACCGTATTACGCAAGCCTGTGACAAGCTATTATCCAATGACCTTGACATGTATGCAGAACCGTCATATGATATCCATGATCAGCCTTAGGTCAAAGTCTATTTAATTCTACTAATCAGGCTATCTTAAAGTTCCATTACACTACCGAATAAGAAAATGATTATTCATCATATGTGAATAAGAAGTCATCCACCCAGCAGACGACCCAAGGCCTTGTCCATTTTCACATCCAGTATAATACTTTTAAGAGGATACCCTTAACTCCTTATTAGAGCTATGATTCTGATATCTGTAAACAAACCCTTCATCGTATACAAGTCATGCACCCAACGAACCGGTCTATAAGCTTATTACCTCTGAGACGCTTTAGCCATTGGAACATCAAAGTGCACAAGTCATATACATGAAGTAGTTCATTCACTCAGGATTAAGGTTACTGCACAATAACCATCAAAAGCAGATTGATTCACTCATAGCAGACTACGTAGCTCAATCACGCTTTAGTCCTGGTCTAATATGTCACCACCAAGCAACATATCTATGTCTCTACTTGGTAGTCTATGCTCCAGACAATCAAGACATACCGTCCCCACCATGGCTTTAGACAACATAATAGTCTTAACATGAGTTAGATGCTCGGTCTAACCCCATAGACTACAGACCTTAGTTTAGACTACTTACTTTAGAACATTGTCTTCTTACATACAAAAAGTCCATTGCATGCAACATTCTAACAGTTTTAACATAAGCAGTCAGAGAGCCATATTTACTTACATTTACTTTAACATATAAATAGAATGAAGACATACAACAATGTAATGAATAACCTCTATATATAATTTTATTATCCAGTTCAAAATAAATACATCAAAATGTCTCTAATGCTTAGGGCATTTCCTAACAATCTCCCACTTGTCCTAAGCCGGTAGATGTGTCATGTTATACATCCCCATCGCCTCCACATGCCTCTCAAAGCTTCAAGCCACCAAAGTCTTAGTAAAGGGATCGGCAATGTTGTCCTCGGACGCGATCTTACATACATCTACTTGTCCTATCTCCATGTGCCCTCTACGATCAAGAACACTGATCTTAATGTCGACTTCCTTGAATCCTTGCAAGTCTGGAAGACTTAGTCCGTGTATCTTACAGGTGTTAGGTTCCCTCTAGAATACACCAGCATATAATCCCTCATTCTCTTAAGATACTTGAGTATATGCTTTACTGCTTGTCAGTGCTTGGTTCCAGGATTTGCTTGATATCGACTCATCATACCTACTGGAAAACATATGTCCGGGCGAGTGCAAAGCATAGCGTACATAAGGCTGCCCACAGCGGATGCATAAGGGACCTTACTCATACATTCTCTTTCTTCCGATGTCTTAGGAGAGTCATCCAATGAAAGAGTTAGACCAGCAATGGAAGGTTGTGAACCTTTTTTTGCCTCTTGCATTGCGTATTTGTCAACTATTTTATCTACGTATGAAGGTTGAGATAACGCTATCATTTTGTTCTTTCGATCTCTGAAGAGACGAATGCCTAGAACATAATTAGCTTCTCCCAAGTCCTTCATATCAAACTGTTGGTGCAGCCAAAGCTTGACCGATGATAAGTTCCCTACATCATTCCCAATGAGTAGTATATCATTAACATAGAGTACTAGAAAGACCACTTTTCCATCCTTAATATATTTATAAACACAGAGTTCATCAACATTCTGTTTAAAACCAAATGTCTTGATCGCTTAATCAAATCTCTAGTTCTATGAGCAGGATGCTAGCTTTAATCCATAAATGGATCTAAACAACTTGCAAACTTTCCTTTCTTGGCCTTTTTCCACGAAACCTTCGGGCTGTATAATGTAGATACACTTCTCAAGATGGCCATTCAAGAATGCTGTCTTGACATCCATTTGCCAGATCTCATAATCGAGAGCCGTAGCAACGGACAGAAGAATACGGATAGACTTCAGCATAGCAACAGTTGAAAAGGTTTCATCGTAATCGATTCCAGCCTTTTGCATGTACCCTTTTGCAACCAGTTTAGCTTTGAAAGTTTCCACTCTCCCTTCCACATCCTTCTTTCTTTTGTAGACCCACTTGCATCTAATTGGTTTTATCCCATCCGACAGATCTACAAGTTCCCAAATAGAGTTGGATTTCATAGAATCCATCTCATTGTTCATAGCCTGTTTCCAAGACTTAGAATCAACATCACTTATAACTTCATCATAGGTGACTGGATCATCCTCATGCTCATGAGCCTCGGCCTGGTATACCTTAACATCATACGTAAAGAAATTAGGCTTCTTCGAACCTTCCCACTACGACGAGGCACCTTAAATTGTTGATCGTCTGTAGGTCTTTCAACGGAACTCGGACTTGCGTCTAAGATCGAAACTTATGGAGTAGTTCTTTCACCCAATAACTCCTCTAGCACCACTTTGCTTCGAGGCTTAAAGTCATTTATGTGACTTTCCTCCAAGAATGTCGCATGGGTTAAAATAATGACTTTTTGTTCTTTCGGGTTATAGAACAGACCTCCCTTAGTTCCCTTAGGATACCCTACAAACATGCACAATTCTGGTCTTGGTTCCAACTTCTTCACATCCCCATCTAGTACATATGCCAGGCAGCCCCATATGCTCATATGTCCAAGGGAAGGCTTCCTGCCATGCCACAATTCATATGGAGTCTTGAGAATTGATTTGCTTGGAACCTGGTTCAGAATATAGCACGTCGTTTGTAAAGCATATCCCTAGAATGATAACGACAGCGTTGAATAACTCATCATGGACCATACCATATGCAACAAGGTCCTATTTCTCCTTTGTGCTACACCATTCTATTGTGGAGTATCAGGTGCAGTCAATTTGGATAATATCCCATTCTCTATAAGATGTCCTAGAAATTCGTCGGAGAGGTATTCGTCACCTCGATCAGATCGAAGTGTCTTTATGGATTTATCCAATTACTTTTCCACTTCCGCATGATACTCTTTGAACTTGTCAAAGGTTTTGCTCTTGCGGTGCATCAAATACATATATCCATACCTTGAGTAATCGTCTATAAAGGAGACATAATACTTGAACCCTCCTCGTACTGTGACGTTCATGGGGCCACATACGTCAGTATGCACAATTTCTAAAAGTTCCCGAGCCCTTGTACCCTTAGCTCAAAAAGACCTCTTAGTCATCTTACCCTCAAGACAAGACTCGTATTAAGGAAGACATACCTCCTCTAGAGATTCTAGAGGACCATCTTTCACCAACCATTGAATCCTATCCTGATTAATATGACCAAGTCTTAAATGCCAAAGACATGCCTTGTTAGAGTGAGAAGCTTTCAACCTTTTAGAGTTATCTATTAATTCGGTGTCAAGCAGTGAGTATATTTTTGGTTTGATCAAATATAAGTTTCCATCCATCCATCTAGAATAGATAAAAGACTTATTTTTATGAATATCAACTCTTTTATTAAAAGAAACTGAATAAGAATCCTTTATTAAACAAGCTATCAGTAAGGTTCCTCCTAAAATTAGGAACATAAAAACAGTCTTTCAATAAAACAAACCTAAATTCATCAAAGTAAAGGTAAACATCTCCCACTGCCTCAGCCACCACCAAGCTACCGTCTCCAGTCCGCAACGAGAGGCTCCTATCATGTAGACTTCTCGTTTTCACGAACCCCTGCATAAAAACACAAACATGATTAGTGGCGCCTGAATCAATGACCCAAGTGTCTTTCGATTCTTCCATCAAACACGCTTCTAAATAGTGAAGCTCCTTTCCTTCCTTACCCTTGGCGGCTAGGAATTCCCTGCAAGCCTTCTTAAAGTGACCTACCTTCCCACAACAGAAGCACTTGGACTTTTTAGGGGTCCTTGGGCTTCTTGTTCTTCTTCTTCTTCTTCCCATCTGAGATAGGAGGATTAGAAGAACTGAAAGCTGCTTGCTTCTAATTTGGCCTCTTCCTCTTCCGTGAGGGTTTGGAAGATTCTGCCAAATTGGCCTCTCCTTTTGGTTGGACCGCATCCCCGTCCCTGATCATCTGCTCATAAGCTTGGAGTTGCTTCATGAGCTCGGTTAGTCCTAACTCCCTTGTCGCCAGATTATATGTAACCTTAAACCCCACAAAATCTTTTGACAGAGTTTTGAACACCATCTCGATCTGGGTGTTGTAGTCCAGTTCAGCACTATTCTCGACAGCCTCAGCAAAGAACCCCATTAGAGTGATCATATGATCCTTCACCAAAGTACCTGCCTTCTGCTTGGAGTTCATAATGCTGGTAATAGTAGACTGTCGAGCCAATTTTCGTGGCCTCTGAACATGTCCTCCAAATTTTCCATGATCTTCCCAGTAACTTGATAAGTCCATGCTACTTTTGTAAAGCACTCGTCATGCAGAATGTAGCACCGAATGTAGCATCGAGTTATCTCATTGGATTCTCTCCAACCAGTACAGGCAACTGGGACTTCCTCAATCGATGTGTCAGGTTTAGGCCTAGGTAGGCATGCTTCATCTAGTATGAACTTGTGTCTCTCACAGCTGAGAACTATCAGTAGATTTCTTTTCCAGTCTTAAAAATTATCACCATTCAGCTTATTTTCAGTAAGTATTGAAATGAGGGGTGTCGGTGACATTTTGAACTGAAATAAAATTATATTAGACATCATTACAAAGCCCAAGCAAATATACAGATAATTTAGCAAATAAAACATACAAGTATGTTCCTACATGAAACTTGAAAAACATGTAGCATTACAATGGTAATTCTCAGCACCTATTGCCCCAAGCCACCGAGGAATGGTCATGAGACATATAGCCAGAACATGGACCCCATCCAATTAATATATGTTGCCTTAAATCCTCCAAGGTTAAGACATATATTAATCACCGCTTATTTTGGCCACCAGTTTAGTTAACAGAGCTTCTAGGAAAGGTTAATAGCTAAATGAGTCTTGAGTGTATAACCATTGTTTACGTAGCCCGATCCACGTCCTACCAGGCCACCGAGGGTGTGGTCATGAATAGGATCATACCCGAACACGTTTTCTACATAGGAGATCCAACCTAGTATACCAGCGGCGGTAAACACCTACCGAGGGGTGTGGTCAGGGTAGAACTGACGCGAGGCGTTACCATGCTTTCACATATGGATCAACAATGGAGGCCGTGGGTTTTGTTTAAAACCCTCTCCCACTCAATATTTAAAAAAAAAACGTGCAAGTTTTGACAAATATGTATGATAAATATAGTATGTGCGGCATTCACCCATCCTATATGACATGTTATCAAATATGCATATAAAACATCCATTAATACATATTTATACATCCATGACATATCATAGAAAAAATAATTGACGGAATAATTTCCAAGCCATGGTTCCATCCTAGAACAAAGAAAATAAAGATTACAAAATTCCATTCAAAGCATTCTTTGGGTCTTGAATTTTGTTTCGTCTTCTTGTATCTATCTTTATGTAGCCTCTCCATTTATTTCTCATCCTAAAAATTTTAATCATTTAAAATTTAAATTCCAAAAATTTAAATTTTAACTTCAAATTCCAAATTCAAATTTCAAATTTAAATTTCAAATTCAAATTTTAAACAATTTTAAATATCATGTGTAATAATATGTAATTTCAAAAATTTCAAATTTTTAATTACATATTTTTAAACATGATTTAAAATTAAATCTCAAATTTTAAAATCAAAATTTTTTGATTTTTGAATCGTCGCCCCCATTGCCCCGGAGGCCGGCAGCTGCCGTGGGTAGCCCCCAGCCCCCAAGGGTGCTGGCAGACCACAGTCGTAGGCCATGTGTAGCCTTGCTGGGCTGCACGCTCGGTTGGGCGCAACAACCCGCCAAGCTGCATGCCCAGGGCTGCGGCCACCCTCGACCGTAGGCAGAGCCGACGGCCATGGGTGGTACAACCGTGGGCAGGGGCTGCCGCAGCCCCATCCTGTGCGAGGGCAGGGGCTGCAGCCCCACCATTGCTGGTGGTCCAACCTAAGGGGGTCGGTCCTCGATTTCTGTGTCATATTTCAATTTACCCATTAGGATCTCCAAAATTAATTTGAATCCTAATTAAATTGAAATTTTCCACACAATCAAAATTTCAACCTTTAAATTAAATTTAACTTTTGGAAAAAATAAATTACGGTCTTCAAACTTCAATCTCCTCCAAGAATAATTACATAAAAAATCCTAAACCATTTTCGGTGTACAAAAATTCTAATCATAATAATTCTAAGAGACAAAAAATTAAAATCCATGGGAAAATTACAGTAATAATAAACTGCTCCCACGGTTACATAAAAAATTCCTAGATACAATTTTCTAAATTCTAAGGAATCATAACCGGCAAAAACAAGCATGCTTATAATAATTCATAAAATTAAAATAACCATATACTACGTACATAATATATGATAACAACATAAAGGAATCCTAGAATGCCACTCTCTAAATATCAAATCCATACATAAATGAAAAAACTAACTAATTATCTAATTTATGTACATGGCATAGTCATGAGATGGCTCTGATACCAATTGTAGAAAATAAATTGATAAAAATGTATTAGAGTGGTGCAGCGGAACAATAAAAATTTTTCAAAATCGTTAAATATCTTATGATGCCATATACAATAAACCAACAATAATTTAAACTCATACCTCAAGGATGCCAATCTGCAGGAGGAGAATGATCGAAGGGTTTCAACCAACTAGCCTTCTCTACTATTCTCCAATTCCTGAATGGCTGAGTGTGTGGGCACTCTGAACCTCAATCAGTATCCTAGCACTGCTAGTCTTCTTCTGACCACTTAGATCTCTAAAAAACTTATTGTCACAGTGAGTTGTGCAACAATAAGCCTGCTCACCTGAGAGTTTGTGGTCTGAGAGAACTGGAGTGGCAGACCTCTATTTATAGACTTACATGAGGTGATCCTCTAAATTTGAATTGGATTAGGAGAAGATTTTCGTCCATTTCCATAATTAAAAATCTGAATTTATTAAGCCTTATCCAACCAAAAACGATTCGGCCACTTTATAGATTTTTCATTCAAAATTCAAACAGGATTTTAACTAGAATTTTATCTCCTCATTCCCTCATAAAAACCGATTCCCCTTTGTGCCAAAAACATGACTGGATTCAGTCACTAAAATGTGAAGAGAATCAAAATCCAAATAGGATTTTCTAGCTTGAATTTTATCTCATCCTTATCCAAATAAAACCGAAAATCTCCTTGAGATTTGCTCTCAAAATTTTGGCCACTTTTAGGGAGGGGAGAGTCCAAATTCAACTGGGATTGAAACTTGAATTTTTCCCTGCATCCTTATCCATAAAAACCGAAAATATCTTGGAGGATTTTCCTCAACAAAATTTGACCAAGTTAGTTAGGATTAGGATTCAAAATTCAAGTAGGAATCAAACAAGATTTTCCTCTTTAGAATCCAACTCAAAATCAAATTCTAGCCTTGTGGAATTATCCACAAAGAATTCGAATTCCACTTCGACTGTGATTCAAAATTTGAATTTCAAATTTCAAATTTCAAATTTCAAATTCGAATTTCAAATTTAAATTTCAAAATTCAAATTTCAAAATCCACAAATAGTTATATTTCAAATTCTTATTCTCATGGATAATTTTTTACAACTCCAATCCAATCTCAAATAAAATCATGGCAACTTTATTTGGAGTTCGAATAATTATGTACTCTATCATCCAAAACAAAATCTGAATTCAATCAGAGAGAATCTTGTCCACCATCCTAATCCTATGTCAACACCATCCATGCATAATCAACTAGCCAATAACATACTTAAATCAATTTGCCAATCATTAAGAAATTATGTGGAGCTAGTAGAGGGACCAATTGGACATTTATAATCGAGCTCCCACGAATCCATATGATCATCATTCTTTGCCGAACAACTCAATAATATGATCACTAATCTCAGAGTCATACCACTATAAGCCTGAAACTGAACTTGCAATTATACACCGTATTACATAAGCCTGTGACAAGCTATTGTACAATGACCTTGTCAAGTATGCAGAACCCTCATATGATATCCATGATCGGCCTTAGGTCAAAGTCCGTTTAATCCTACTGATCAGGCTATCTTAAATTTCCATTATACTACTGAATAAGAAAATGATTATTCATCATATGTAAATAAGAAGTCATCTGCTCAGTAGACAACCCAAGGCCTTGTCCATTTTCATATCTAGTATAATGCCTTTAAGAGGATACCCTTAACTCCTTATTAGAGCTATGATTCCGATATCTATAAACAAACCCTTCATCGTATACAAGTCATGCACCCAACGAACCGGTCTATAAGCTTACTACCTCTAAGATGCTTTAGCCACTAGAACATCAAAGTACGCAAGTCATATACATGAAGTAGTTCATTTACTCAGGATTAAGGTTACTACACAGTGAACACCAAAAGCAGATTGATCTACTTATAGCGGACTACGTAGCTCAATCACGCTTTAGTCCTGGTCTAATATGTCACCACCAAGCAACATATCTATGTCTCTACTTGGGAGTCTATGCTCTAGAAAATCAAGACAAACCATCCCCACCATGGCTTTAGACAACATAATAGTCTTAACGTGAGTTAGATGCTCGGTCTAACCCCATAGACTGCAGATCTTAGTTTAGACCGCTTACTTTAGAACATTGTCTTCTCGCATACAAAAAGTCCATTGCATGCAACGTTCTAACAGTTTTAACACAAGCAGTCAGGGAGCCATATTTGCTTATATTTACTTTAACATATAAATAGAATGAGGACATACAGTAATGTAATGAATAACCTCTATTTATAATTTTATTATCCAGTTCAAAATAAATACATCAAAATGTCTCTAATGCTTAGGGCATTTCCCAACAGGTCCCTTATGCATCCACTGTGGGTAGCCTTATGTATGCTATGCTTTGCACATGCCCAGATATTTGTTTTGCAGTAGGTATGGTGAGTTAATATCAAACAAATCCTGGAATCAAGCATTGGCAAGCAGTAAAGCATATACTCAAGTATCTTAAGAGAATAAGGGATTATATGCTGGTGAATTCTGGAGGGGACCTAACACCTGTAGGATACACAGACTCAGACTTCCAAACTTGTAAGGATTCGAGGAAGTCAATATCAGGATCAGTGTTCTTGCTCAGAGGAGGTGCCATTGTGTGGAGGAACGTGAAACAGGGCTACACAGCTAAGTCTACAATGGAGGCTGAGTATGTGGCTGTGGCTGAGGCATCTAAAGTAGTGGTTTGACTCCACAAGTTCTTTAGAGACCTTGAGGTCATTTTAGGTGTTGGCAAACCTATCACACTCTATTGTGATAATAGCGTAGCTATTGCCAACACAAGGGAATTTAGGCACCATAAGAGGAATGGAGGTACCGCATAATAAGAGGGCACGTAGAGGCAGGACTAGTGGATGTATGTAAGGTCACGTCCGAAGACAACATTGTCGACTCCTTTGCTAAGACTTTAGTGTCTAGAAGCTTGGAAAGGTATGTTTAGGTGATGGAGATGCTAAAAATGGCACATCTACTGGCTTAGGGCAAGTGGGAAATTGTTAGGAATGCTCTAAATAGGAAAGACATTTTAATGTATTTCATTTATTTTGAACTAGATAATAAAATTATATTTTGAGGTTATTCATTACATTGTTAATTGTTCTCATTCTATTTACATGTTAAAGTAAATGCAAGCAAATATGGCTCACTAATTGCTTAAGTTAAACCGTTAGAATGTTGCTTACGATGGACTTTTGTATACGAGAAAACAACATTCTAAGGTAAGCAGTCTAAACTATGATCCGTAGTCTATAGGGTTAGACCGAGCATTTAACTCATGTTAACATTATTATGTTATCTAAAGCTGTGGTGGCCCACCCTACGTGGAGGCTGAACAGCACTATCACAATCGAGCCTTGAAGCCAATTGTAATAGTCTGACACCTCATGGGTCACCATCAACTAACTTTTAACATACTTTCTTTGTTTAACATACTTATTTTAACTTTTCATTTTAATGTGAAAAATAGGGAAATATTTTTTTTAACATTTTTTTTCTTTTAATACTGAACTTGGAAATTGTATTAGCATAAAACATTTACTATAATAAACATTTTACATTATCATACTTAATTTACATCATAAAAACATCATTTCAAAATACATTTAAATACTACTCAGCGGAAAACTTGTAGCAGGACCATTTCCCTCGTCTAGTCCCTTTGGCATATGCAGATCCCGCCCCTCATCTATCATAAATTTACTGACGTACAGGTTGCTTACCTGCAACATGAATAAACTTGTGACCTACAAGCTCAATAAGTTCAAATATAAAGACCAATAACATAGACCTTAAACCATAACTTAAAGTAGTAAATATAATGTTAGTGCACATAGTGCTTAATTATGGGTAACGTTTAAATCTTAGGTCTTTATCTTGCATACCTTTCTAGTTTTAGGCCCCATGTTGGTCGTACCGTAGTGCGCACATGACTGAGAGGGACTCTAGGGAGCGACCCACTGGCCAATCCTCAACAGTCTACATAACATTAACATAAATATAACATGAGTAACCTCCTCTTATGGAAAGCTGGTACGCCAAAGGTGGTTTCATTACAATCTTTCATATGGTTTCGACCTGGTGATATTCTTATTGCCCCTTGGTGTGGAACACTTTACATGTCTTTCTTTTATTGTGTGTATTTATTTGACACACTATTGTGAATATAGCACCTACATATATACTTTACATATTACATATAGCACATAGACATATCAAGTAAATTCATACTGCAGACAATGAGATGTCTGAACTTACAGATAATTTGCTAACGTTTCCTTCTTAGGGTCCACCGATGTTCCTTCATCGCTTCTAGGTTGGATCCCTATAATCGAAATAATTAACGGTTATTTCCAAAATTCATTTCATACTTAAAACGTTGTAAAAACACAAAAATTTTAAGTCCGAGTCTCTAAAGATGACTTTAGGGTTCTAACATTTCATTTTTAACCTTTTCGTCAACTTTTGCTAAAATGACCCTTTTGTCCCTATTTTCGACAAAATGACCATTTTGTCCCTACAGGACTTTTCTTACTTTTCTTATACTGAAATCTTGATTTTGGCCATTAAAACCTTAATTAAGGCCTTAAGATACCATTCCAGGCCTTAACGTCCTTTTTCCTAACTTTTGACAAAATGACAATTTCGTCCTTAGCATGATTTTTTTTCGTAAATCTACTTTTCTTTGGCTTAAAACTTAATTTTGGCCTTTAGTATTTTAATTAAGCTATTCTAAGACCCTAACTGTCTTTTATTAGCATTTCTGAAATTTTTGGTCAAAATGACCATTTTGCCCCTGATAGGTCTTTGGACTGTATCATTCTCACTTTAGTAGTTTGATGGGGTTTTCTAAGCCCAAAAATCATAAAATAATTTTTCTTAGACCTTACCATGCTTTTACAGCATTAATTGCTACAAATTCTCGGTTTACAATTCACCAACCCTCGGGTACACTATTCTAACCCTGGGTCATTAATCTCCTTTTCCATGCGTTTCGGGACTCCAAATGGATGTGTTACTAATATTGAAAACGTTCGTCATCCTTTTCCCAACCTAGGTCACCCAAGGGGCTCGAGTTTTCAAATCTTGATCCCATTTTACCCCTCATTTTCTAAAATACCCGTTGGGCCATTCTAAAAATTTTGGCAGCGTTTCCGCTTAAATTTTAGGTTCCCGACATTTAGGTAATGCCTCAAAACCTCAATACTTGCCACGTACTAAACCAAAGGCCTAATTTTTACGTAAAAACATAAAATTTTTATGTAAAAATTTCTATAAAACACTAGTCGTTTCTAACTGCATTTCGATTCATTTTTATCCACTCCCACCCTTGGTTTTTATCCACATCTCACACACATTTTTCCTCACAAAAATTCCATTTCCTCACACAACATAGCCCACGGTCTTTCTTTCATTTCATGTATAGAAATTGAAGTTTTGAGCTTGTAATTTCTTTCCTCACTCAATCACATACCAATACTAATTTTTGAATCAAGAAACTACCCAAAATCAAGCCAAAATTTTTTCATTCAACACCCCATGATTGCCCACGGATTTTTCCTTGAAAATCATGCACCAAATTTTGTTTTTCAAGCTCTAATTCATTCCTCGCTTCAATCACATGCTAACCTAACTTTTTAAAGCATAAACTAGCCAAAATAAAGGCTTAAAATTCATTGCACCATTCCCCAAACTGCCCATGGATTTTGTTCACTAAAACTCAAGAAAATGCTTAAAAATTTGAAGCTTACCTCGCAATGATGCTTAACTTTAGCTTGGGATGAGTTTTGAACAAGTTTGGTGGGACAATTTTGAAGAAAAATGGCTTGGAGGGTGGTGGTGGCTCACGGCAGCAGGGAGGCAGCAAATTAGAAATTTTTTTTTTCTAGTTTTTCTAAACTTGAAACCGTGCTTAAATGGCAGCCAAGATGGAGGGCTTGTTAGCAAACTTTGGGGGCCTTTTAGCAAACATTTTAGGTAATTTTGACAACTCTAGGGGTTAATTTGCAATTAGCTATTTTTTTTTGTTGATTTCCTTCCTAAACTGACTCACCTTGCCATTTTTTTCCCAAAATTTTTCCTAAATTTTCATGCAATTTTGGCAATATCTTAACCCTTGGATCAAACCTACTTTAAACCTTAACCATTGGATTTCTTAATTCTTTCCACACAATTTTCTTTCATTTATGGCATCACATGGTGACATCATGGAATGACATCACATCTTGCTTTTCGGTCAAAGTTTGACCAAAATTCAAACTAAATGAAACTTTTTCGAAATCGCATAGGCGGGTTTCTGAAGCTGGCCGTGTGATCGGTTTCCCTTAAATCACTTCTGTTTGGCCAAAAATCTATTCCGTAAGTATTTCAACTTTTTCCTACCATTAATTTACCATAAGTCTCCTTCTAGGTATTTTGATACCAAAAGGGCATCGTTCGTCCTATTTCGGTTCGATTAAATTTTCTATCAACGAATTCCTTTCCTTTAACATTGTTGGAACATTTTATTACATTCTAAACAACATTAAATTATACATTTCACATTCTAAACATAAAAATCATTATATGCATACAATGTACATGTTTTCCGAGAATGATGAAATTTCTTGGTTGTCACATTCACCCCTCCTTATAAAATTTTTGTCCTTGAAAATTAGAACAAGTAGGGGTACAAAGCTCTCATTTCATCATCACATTCCCATGTAGCCTCTTCGATACTCTGATTTTTCCATAGCACCTTGACTAGTGGGATCGTCTTATTCCTCAGCACTTTTTCTTCGCAGGTTAAAATTCGAATAAGTTGTTCCTCATATGTTAGATCTTCTTGAACTTGAATTGGTTCATGCTTCAATACATGGATTGGATCTGGTACATACTTCCTTAGCATAGACACATGGAAGACATTGTGTATAGCCGAAAAATCTAGAGGTAACGCTAATTTGTAGGCCACTTTCCCAATGCATTCGATAATTTCAAATGGTCCAATATACCTTGGACTCAACTTTCCTTTTTTACCGAATCGCATTACACCTTTCATCGTCGATACCTTGAGAAATACGAAGTCCCCTTCGTTGAACTCTAGGAATCTTTATCATTTATCTGCATAACTCTTCTGCCGACTTTGGGCAATCTTCATTCTTCGCTAGATCTTTGTAACTGCATCTGAAGTTTCTCATAAATCGTAATAGTGAATGGGCGATATGCACTTTTGTCCATAAAAGCCTCGTAAGATGCCATCCTAATGGAAGCGTGGTAACTATTATTGTATGAGAATTCCACCAGAGGTAGTTTCTCATTCCAAACTCCTGGGAAATCTATTATGTAGGCTTGAAGCATATCTTCCAATGTCTAGATGGTTCGTTCAAATTACCCATCCGTTTGAGGGTGAAAAGCGATGCTGAGTCACAACTCTATACCCATGGCTTCTTGTACACACTTCCAAAATGTTGAAGTGAACAGTGTATCTTAGTCAAAGACAATGGACTTTGGGACACCATGTAATTGAATGACATTGTTCACATAAAGATGTGCCAATTTATCCAGTGTGCAGGTCATCTTTACCGTGATGAATCGTGCCATCTTCGTCCATCTATCCACAATCACCCAGACAGCATCATAGCCTTCTCGAGTCTTAGGTAGCCCTACCATGAAATCCATGGAAATGTGCTTCCATTTCCATTAAGGAATCTCCAAAGGTACCAATTTTCCTCTGGGATGTCGATGTTTGGCCTTAACTTTTTGGTAAGTCAAGCATTTACTCACAAATTCTGTAATATCATTTTTCATCCTTTTCCACCAAAACTACATCCTTAAGTCTTGATACCTTTTGCTGGCTCTAGAATGAACTAAGTACAGTATTTCATGAGCTTTTGCCATGATTCACCTTTTAAGTTCTTCATTGGCTGGAACATAGATCCTCCCTTGATACAAAAGCATTCCATTGTTGGCAATGCTTGCTTTTGACTTGTTGTTGTTGGAAACCTCTCCTCGAAGCTTTGCTAAGTTTGGATCCCATTTTTGGGCCACTTTGACGTCCTCGAACAATGATGACTTCAATTGAAGTCCAGATAATTTCCTAGATATTAACTCCAATTTAAAGGAGTTAATTTCTTGCTACAACGATTTTGGTAATTCGTCTATCGACAACTGTTGCAGAATAGTCGATTTCCTACTCAGGGCATCTGCTACACAATTTACCTTTTTAGGATGATAGAGGATTTCACAATCATAGTCCTTTACTAACTCCAAAACATCGTCTTTGCTGCATGTTTAGCTCTTTTTGTGTGAAGAAATACTTCAGGCTCTGATGATCAGTGAAGATTTGACACTGAGCTCCATATAAATAGTGCTGTCACATTTTGAGTGCGAACACTACTGCAGCAAGTTCCAAGTCATGAGTTAGGTAATTCTTCTCGTGATCCTTCAATTGGCGTGATGCATATGCAATCACCTTGCCATTCTACATAAAAACAGCTCCCAAGCCCACTTTTGAGGCGTCACTGTAGATAGTAAACTTTTCTCCTTCAGTGGATAGCGTAAGAATTGGCACACTTGTTAATCATTTTTTAATTCTCAAAAACTTCTTTCGCACTCTTCTGTCCATTCATATTTCCTTTCTTTACACATGAGGGTAGTGAGAGGTGTAGTCATGTAAAACCTTCCACAAATCTTCTATAGTAACCGGCTAATCCTAAGAAGCTTCGTATCTCAGCCACGCTCTTAGGTGCAGGCCATTCATTGATTACTTCCACTTTAGTAGGATCTACAACAACTCCTTCCTTTAACACCATGTGTCTGAGAAAATGTACCTTATCTAGCCAAAATTCACACTTAGAAAATTTTACATATAGTTGATGCTTTCTCACAGTGTGAAGAATAATCCTTAAGTGTTCTTCATGCTCTTCTTGAGTCTTTGAGTATATAAGCATGTCATAGATGAATACAATGACAAACTTATCTAAGAATTCCTTAAAGAATCTATTCATTAGGTAAATGAATATGGCTGGAGCATTAGTTAACCCAAATGGCATTACTAAAGCTCATAATGACTGTAACGGGTTTTAAATGCCGTTTTAGGCTCCTTGATTCTCAGCTGATGGTATCCCGAGCGTAGATCAATCTTCAAGAATACCACTGTGTCCTTAAGTTGACCTAATAAGTCATCAATCCTAGGTAACAGATACCTATTTTTGATGGTGACCTTGTTCAATTCTTGGTAGTCAATACACATTCAGAGTGTGCCATCTTTCTTCTTGACAAATAACACTGGAGCTCCCCATGCGAATAACTTGGTCGAATAAATCTCGTGTCTAATACCTCCTTTAATTTCACCTGTGGTTCTTTTAGTTCTGCTGGTACCATATTGTACGCGCCTTAGAAATTAGTGCAATCCCTGGCATAAGGTCAATCTCAAATGAGATTTCCCGCTCTGAAGGTATTCTTGGTGGTTCTTCCAGGAAAACATCGAGGAATTCGTTGATGACTGGAATGTCTTCCAATTGAAGTTTCTTGTCCTCCATCATATCTACCACATAGGCTAGGTATCCAGTATAGCCACTGGTCATCAGGTTCTTTGCCTTTAATGAGCTAATCATCATTCTCCTTGATTGGTGGGATGAATCGACGTACTCAAAACTCTCCTTCTCATTTAGTCGAAATACTATCTTTCACTTCCAACAATCGATCATGGCTTGATATTTTCCGAGGAAATCCATTCCTAAGATTACATCTTAATCGACGATCTTCATCACGATCAAATCGACTTATAATTCCCAATTTTCCACAATTACTGGCACATGATGTAACTAGTAATCTGACAGTAAAATTTCAACTAAGAGTAGAGTTTGTCCTAAACTTTTTCCCCATATTATTCTTAGCACATCCTAACTTATCAACAAAATAATAGGAAACAAAGGAATGTGTAGCTCTAGAATCGAAAAGGATACATGCCAAGTGGTTAGCCACAGAAAGCTGACCTGTAACCACATTAGATGTCCCCGCTTCTGCATCCTCTTTTGTGTAGGCCATTACTCAGGCATTAGCTCGAGGTGCATACTCTTGTCACTCTCGCCATGCTTGGGGAATTATTGGAGACCCTTCAGTTCTTGCTTGCAATGCATGAACATGAGAGGGTTGTTGACGTGAATGAAACTGTGGGCATTGTTGCATAGGTCCTTGGCCACTTTGACGATTACTCAGACAATTCTTCACAAAATGGCCTTCCCTTCCACACAGAAAGTAGGTGTTGGTGCCGTATCGGCATTGACTTGGGTTTCTTTTCCCACATGTAGCACAAGTGGGAATGTTCGGTCCTATATTTATGGCTAGCTTCCACTGCTAGTTATGATTATCCTGGCTTCTGTTTCCAAGAAAATTGCCCTTTCTTTTATTTTGTTATTGCAGGCGTTGATTGTTGGATTGACCCAGTTTGGCAATTTGATTGGGCTTGCTGCTTTGGCCAGCTTGATTCCTTGGTTGGGCTGACTTAGCAAGGATCTTTTCCTTTTTTTTTGGCTTCCCACATTTTTTCTCTTTCTTCTTTTTGTCAAGCCAAATGATACTCTACTCTCAAAGCTCAGCTCACACAATCAGCTGCCGAGGTTGGTGGTACTTGCCCACTATCTACCAGGGTAGAAATCTCTAGTCAAAATGTTTCTATCATCTTTTAAATGTTTTCTTTTTCGGTGGAAACAACATAAGGGCATAATCTAGATAGCTGGTCAAATTTTTGGCATACTTCACTGACCGACATATTTCCTTACTTCAGTTCTACAAACTCTTTTTGCTAAGGTCTTAAAGATGCTGGATCGTAGTATTTTTGGTTGAATTCTTCTAAGAATTTGTTCTAGGTCATGGTGGTTACGTCCCTTCTCATCCGAACGGTGCCCTACCAGAATCTGGCATCCTTTCTCAGTACAAAGGAACCACATAGAACTTTCTCCTACTCTATCAGATTCATAAAGTCTAAGATCATCTAGAGCGAGGAGTGCCATTCCTCCATTTCTAGGGGATCTATGGAACCTTCAAATTCTGACGGCTTCATCTAATAGAAACATTCATAGAGAGGTTCTAGGTTTATCATTGGCTGGGGTTCACGAATTCCTGGAACAATCGAGGGCATTGCTTGTTCTGTCGTAGCTGCTTGCAAAGTTTGGCCTTCTTGTTGACCTTGTCTTTGTTCCATTGCATTTAGTCACTATCTTAATTTCACATTTTCTTTTATTTGAGCTTTTGGAAGAGCTTGTAACTTTTCTACTCTATCAGCTAGTGTAGGTCATCGTCTTCTCCTGGTATTCGTCATGCTTTTTCTTTTCCTAAAATAGCACGATGACCAAACATTAAACTTTCCATAAATAAACTTAGTAACATAAAAGAAATTTTAAACATTTCATAATTTCAACATATCATTTATTTTACAACATAAACATTTCATAATATTTCATCGCATTTACATATCATACATGAATACTTACATAAATTTCAACAGTAAGGCCATATTTATCATAGCCTTTTACTTCAAATATATATTTTTCTACACATATACATATACTTATACACATTTCACACCATTTTGATCTAATGGAAACTCTTTTGGGTCTTCTTCTTCATTGTCTAAGCCATTACCTATGGACGTTCTTTGATTTGAGTTCACCTCATCGAAACGCCGTGATGGACCAGCCTCATGGTCATTAGCCATTAGTCATGGTCCAAAATGACGCATCAACATCTCATCTTGATATTCCTGTTCCCGTTGATCCTGTTTTACACTTTCCCGCAACAGCTCTCTCTTGGCTTTGACTACCTTAACAACGAACTCGCGTAGTGTGAGGGGGTACAGTGGACTTACTCTCTGTCTTAGCTCCGCTCTGAGTCCTCTCCAGAATATGTCACAGTAATCCTCATCGGTGAGGTTAAGCAGTGGGCATCTTCTTATAATATTTTCTTCAAATCACACCGTATACATTAGCACTGTATCTCTGAACACCATCTGTAGTCTCTCTGTCCACTAGACAAACTCCCTTATGTCCACAAATCGTGGTAGCGTAGGCGGTGGTGTGACTTCCTCGTGTCCCTAAGGAACTGGGGTCACTGCTGGGCTTCGTCGAGAAAATTACTTTCTCATAGTCTGGCAAAAATTGGCCCAGTTGAGCACTAACAACTTATCCTAGTCGCAACAATCCCAGTACACTCGAGCATCTCCCTGGAAGGTGCTCATAGCTAGCATGACCCAGTTATCCTGATTAATATTGTATAGCCATAAAATCATTTCTACAACATGAAGCCAGTCCTGTACTTTAATAGACTGCTATCACCCTTTGAAAGCAGGTGGCTGGGAAGCCCTAAACGCTTGAACCACTGGGGTAGAAGTCCTCATTCCTATACACTATCGTCCGCCCACGACTGGGATATTGATCTCCACTGGTAGAAGAGATATCGGCGGAGGAGATGGGGCTCTAATCACAGTCAGTATAACGACCCTTAGAATAGCGAGGTCTGTTGGCACTAGAGAATGTACCGTTAGGTGTTATGACAAGAACAGCCCAACAATTGACCTAATCCATACTCTAGGCAGTTCTCTAGCTCTGTACGGTCGTGGTCTTACGTAAGGTGGTCTCGTTATCTTACTTCCTACCTAAAGTTTATTTCCAAGTAAATAAACATTTACTAACGTGAAAATAAAATTAACTTACGTAGATCGATGAATAGGATGTGCATTCTGCCATGAGGGATATGGTCAAACTGCTCTGATAACATCTGTGGCGGCCCGCCCTACGTGGAGGCTGAACAGCACTATCACAGTCGAGCTTTGAAGTCAACTGCGATAGTCTACCACCTCATAGGTCGTTGACAACTTACTTTTAATATACTTTCTTTGTTTAACGTACTTATTTTAACATTTCATTTTAATGTGAAAAATAGGGAAATATTTTTTTTAACAATTTTTTTTCTTTTTCTTTTAAAACAGAACTTGGAAATTGTGTTATCATAAAACATTTACTATAACAAACATTTTACATTGTCGTAATTAATTTACATCATATAAACATCATTTCAAAATACATTTAAATACTGTTCAGCGAAAAACTTAGAGCAAGACCATTTCCCTCGCCCAGTCCCTTTGGCACATATAGATCCCATCCCTCGTCCATCATAAATTTACTGATATACAGGTTGCTTACCTGCAACATGAATAAACTTGTGAGCTACAGGCTTAGTAAGTTCAAACATAAAAACCAGTAACATAGACCTTAGACCATAACTTAGAGCAATAAATATAATGTTAGTGCATATTATGCTCAATTATGGGTAATGTTTAAATCTTAGGTCTTTATCTTACATTACGTTCTAGTTTTGGGCCCCAAGTTGGTCATACCATAGTGCGCGCATAACTGAGAGGGGCTCTAGGGAGCAACCGATTGGCCAATCCTCAACAATCTACATAACGTTAACATAAACATAACATGAGTGACCTCCCTTTATGGGAGGCTGGTATGCCAAAAGGTGGTTTCATTACCATCTTTCATATGATTTCAACCTAGTGACATTCTCATTGCCTTTGGACTAGAACACTTTACATGTCTTTCTTTTATTGTGTGTATTTATTTGACACACTGTTGTGCATATAGCACCTACATATATACTTTACATATTACATGTCACACATAGACATATCAAGTAAATTCATGCCACAGACAATGAGATGTCTGAACTTACAGATAACGTGTCAACGTTTCCTTCCTGGGGTCTACCGACGTTCCTTCATGGCTACTAGGTTAGATCCCTATAATCGAAATAATTAACGGTTATTTCCAAAATTCATTTCATACTTAAAACATTGTAAAAATGTAAAAATTTTAAGTTCGAGTCCCTAACGATGACTTTAGGGGTCTAACATTTCATTTTTAATCTTTCTGTCAACTTTTGCCAAATGACCATTTTGTCCCTATCTTTCGACAAAATTACCATTTTGTCCCTAGTGGACTTTTCTTACTTCTCTTATACTTAAATCTTGATTTTGGCCATTAAAACCTTAATTAAGGCCTTTGGATACCATTCCAGGTCTTAACGTCCCTTTTCCTAACGTTTGGCACAATGACCTTTTCATCCTCAACTTTTGACAAAATGATCATTTCGTCCCTAGCATGATTTGTATTCGTAAATCTACTTTTTTTTTTACTTAAAACTTAATTTTGGCCTTTAGAATTTTAATTAAGCTATTCTAAGGCTCTAACTATCTTTTTCTAGCATTTTTGAAATTTTTAGTCAAAATGACCATTTTGCCCCTGACGGGTCTTTAGATTGTATCATTTTCACTTTAGCAGTTTGATGGGATTTTCTAAGCCCAAAAATCATAAAATAATTTTTCTTAGACCTTACTATGCTTTGACAGCATTAATTTCTATAAATTCTTGATTTACTATTCACTCGACCTTCGGGTGACACTATTCCAACCTTAGGTCATTAATATCCTTTTTCTTGCGTTTCGGGACTTCGAATAGATGTGTTATTGATATTGAAAATGTCCATCATCCTTTCCCTGATCTAGGTCACCAAGGGAGCTTGGGTTTTCAAACCCCGGCCATATTTTACCCCTCGTTTCCTAAAATACCCTTCGGGTCGTTCTAAAAATTTTGGCAGCATTTCCGCTAAAATTTTAGGTTCCCGATGTTTAGGTAACGTCAAACCTCAGTACCTGTCACATACTAAATCAGAAGCCCAATTTTTATGTAAAAACACAAACTTTTTATGCAAAAATTTCTATAAAACCCAAGTCATTTCTAACTATATTTCGATTCATTTTTTTCTACTCTCACCCTCAGTTTTTGTCCATATCTCACACACATTTTTCTTCACAAAAATTCCATTTTCTCAGACAACATAGCCCATGATTTTTCTTTCATTTCCTACATAGAAATTTAAGTTGTGAGCTTCTAATTTCTTTCCTCACTCAATCACATACCTATACTAATTTTTGAATCACCCCAAAATCAAGCCAAAATTCTTCATTCAACACCCCATGATTGCCCATGGATTTTTCCTTGAAAATCATGCACCAAATTTTGTTTTTCAAGCTATAATTCATTCGTTACTTCAATCACACGCTAACTTAACTTTTTAAAGTATAAACTAGCCAAAATAAAGGCTTAAAATTCATCACACCATTCCCCAAACTGCCCACGGATTTTTTTCACCAAAACTCAAGAAGATGCTTGAAAATTTGAAGCTTACCTCACAATGATGCTCAACTTAAGCTTGGGAGGAGTTTTGAATAAGTTTGGTGGGAACATTTTGAAGAAAAATGGCTTAGAGGGTGGTGGTGGCTCACTACAGCAGGGAGGCAGCAAATCAGAACTTTTTTTTTTCTTGTTTTTCCAAGCTTGAAACCGTGCTTAAATGGCAGCCACGATGGAGGGCTTGTTAGCCAAATTTTGGGGGCCTTTTAGTAAAATTTTTAGGTAATTTTGGCAACTTTAGGGGTTAATTTGCAATTAGCTTAATTTTTTTTTGCTGATTTCCTTCCTAAACTGACTCATCTTGCCATTTTTTTCCCAAAATGTTTCCAAAATTTTCATGCAATTTTGACAATATCTTAACCCTTGGATCAAACCTACTTTAAACTCTAACCATTGGATTTCTTAAATCTTTCCATACAATTTTCTTTCATTTATGGCGTCACGTGGTGACATCATGGAATGACATCACATCTTGCTTTTCGGTCAAAGTTTGACCAAAATTCAAACCAAACGAAACTTTTCCGAAATCGCATAGATGGGTTTCTGAAGCTGGCCGTGTGATCGGTTTCCCTTAAATCACTTCTGTTTGGCCAAAAATCCATTTCGTAAGTATTTCATCTTTTTCCTACCATTGGTTTATCATAAGTCACCTTCTAGGTTTTTCGATACCGAAAGGGCACCGTTCATCCTATTTCTGTTCGGTAAAATTTTCTATCACTGAATTCCTTTTCTTTAACATTGTTAGAATATTTTATTGTATTCTAAACAACATTAAATCATACATTTCACATTTTAAACATAAAAATCATTGTATACATATAATGTGCACGTTTTTCAAGAATGATGAAATTTCTCCGTTATCACAAAAGCCAAGGTGGGGATGGTTTGTCTTGACTATCTGGAGCATAGGCTCTCGAGTAGAGACATAGATATGTTGCTTAGTGGTGACATATTGGACCGAGACTAAAGCATGATTGATTTGCGTAGTCCGCTATAAGTGGGTCAATCTACTTTGACATTCATTATGTAATAACCTTAATCCTGAGTAAATGAACTACTTCATGTATATGACTTGTGTACTTTGATGTTCCAATGGCTAAAGCATCTCAGAGGTAGTAAGTATATAGACTGGTTCGTTGGGTACATGACTTGTGTATGATGGAGGGTTTGTTTGCAGATATTCAAATCATAGCTCTAATAAAGAGTTAAGGGTATCCATTTAGAGGCATTATACTGGATGTGAAATTACACAAAGCCTTGGGTTGTTTGCTAGGTGGATGAATTCTTATTCACATATGGTGAATAATCATTTTCTTATTTAGTAGTCTAATGGAACTTTAGGATAACCTGATCAGTAGGTTGAATGGACTTTGACTTAAGGCTGGTCATGGATATTGTACGAGGGTTTTGCATACATGACACGGTCATTAGACAATAGTTTATCATAAGCTTTCGTAATACGGTATATGGTTGGGGGTTCAGTTTCAGGTTTATCGTGGCATGACTCTAAAATTAGTGATCATGTGATTCAGTTGTTCTGTTTATAATAATGACCACATGGATTCACAAGAGCCCAATTATCTATGTTCAATTGGTCCCTCTACTAGCTCCACATAATTCCTTAATGAATAGAGAATTGATTAGGGTACACTTATTGGCTTGTGGTCTTGCATGGATGTAAGTGGTGTCCATAAAGGATAAAGGTGGAAGACAAGATTCTCTCCTATTAAAATTTGAATTTTGCTTTGGATAAGAGATTACATAATTATTCAAATTCCAAATAAAGTTACCATGATTTTATTTGAATTTGAATTGGAGTTGTGGAAAATTATCCATGAGGGAAAATTTTGAAATTCGAGATTTTTGTGGAGTTTGAAATTTGAATTTGAAATTTGAAATTTGAAATTTGAAATTTAAATTTTGAGTTTGAAATTTGAATTTGAAATTTGACTTTGAAATTTGAATTTGATATTTGAATTTGAAATTTGTATATGAAGTTTAAATTTTTGAAATTTGAACTTTGAAATTTGAATTCAAATTTTGAATCACGAACCAAGTGGGAACTGAATTTTATTGTGGAAAAATCCACATGGCAAATTCAGTTTTCTTGTGGATAAGTGAGAGGAAGATCTTGTTTGAATCTAACTTGATTTTTGAATCCTAATGTGACACCCGCAACCTCAGCCACGCGAAATCGTCACAATCCGACTTCATTATCGACCGAGACAGCTTGTGTGCCTCATCAGGTTGTCATTTAAAAACATTCGTACTTTGAATCTCTCATTTTATAGGGTCCAAAATTTTCACCCATATTTTTTTTTCTTTACAAATACTTTCCTCACATGAAAGCCAAGTATGAAAGCCATATAAAATTTAAAACTAAACGTTTAGTTGTCCTTTTTTTTTTTAACACAGTACAGTATTTACAAAAATACATAATCTCAACTTTGTTTCTCAAAAATACATTTTCTTTATCTTTCTCTTTTTTAACGCTCAACGGAAGACTGGTAGCAGGACCATAATCCACAGTGCATTCCCTATCCTATTGGCACCGCGTATCCTGCCGCCATCTAGGTAGTCTACTGGACAGGTTTCTTACCTGCAACTTGAACAAACCAGTGAGCTAACGAGCTTAGTAAGCTCAAACATACGTACTATGAATCACACAGAGTCAAAAACATCAAAAATAAAATTTCCTATGAAGAGTACTATTTATCCATGAATAATACTATTCACCCATGAACAGTACTTTGACTTTTGACCTATAAACAGTAACTTTGACTCTAACCGGTTACTATTCACTACCCTAACCAAGTCCACTACACTTAACGTTAGTGTCAGTTATGCTCAATTATACTCAATTATGGCTTTCATCACGTTTTTTATCATTATCTTTGATTATGTTCTGGATTCGAGCTCATTTTAGCCTTGTACCGTTTTCTTGTGTGCACTGACTATGAAGGGCCTTGAGAATGACGCTGAGGTTAATTCTTCCCAGTCCATCATCGCTCGAAGCAGTTATTGTGTCTCTGAAGGACTTATAAACCTCCACCTTATCATTGGAGGCTGGTACGCCAAATATGGTTTCATTACCATCTTTCAATTATAGTTCTGACCGGGTGGCATTAATCATCACCTTAAACTTAGGAACCATTGTTGCTCGTAGGTCTTACACATTGTTTCTTTTAAGGGTGGGTCTTAAATTTAGTCATACTCCTTCCATAGTGTACCTACAATACACATCTCAATTTATCATTTCTCGGGGTGGGTTAATCTATCTACACCCTAGTGCCTGTAGGACTTAACATCTATTGTACAATTAGTACATAATTAAATATCACAGTATTTCATGTTGCAGACATGAAAATGCTTGAACTTACCACAACTGCGATAATGTCTAGCTTCGAAAATCCTCTGCAGTTTTGTCTCTAGTTTGGGTCCCTACAGACAGAGTATTGTCTGTTAATACCCATCATCAATTATCACTTTGGATATATTCATTTTGTGATAAATTTTACAATATATTTCAACTCTTTATGTGGTACACGGCTTGAAACACGCCCTTGTTCAAGCCCGTGTACCTCTCGGGTTTACACTACATGGCTGTGTTTAAATGCACACAACTGTGTTTAAATGTACACACTCATGTTTAAATATACACGCCCGTGTACTTATAATTTTTTTTTTATTTTTAACTTTAAAATCTTAGTTATGGCCTCTAAAATCCTGTTTAAAGCATTTTAGATCCTTTATGGTCCTTTCCGAGCCTTTTGGAAATTTTTGGTCAAAATGATCATTTTACCCCTTACGGGTATTGGGACCGTAACAATTCCGCTCTACAATTTTTCTGGGATTTTCTAAGCTCAAATATCATGAAATAATATTCCTTAGGCTTTGATATATTTTTACAGCATTATTTGCTGCAAAACCGGTAACTTTTCCTCACCCAACCCTCAGGTACTATGCATCTGACACCTAGGGTCGTTTCTGGTTTTTCTAGGGTTTCGGAGGTTTAAATGGGTATTTAACTACTCCTGAAACATTTCTCATCCTGCTCCCGAGCCTTGGTTCCCTAGGAGCTCGGGTTTTCTATCTAGTCCATAAAATTTCCCTTTGTTTCCTAAAATACCCCTAACGTCAATTTTTCCCGTTATCGGTATTTTAGACACTAAAGGGTTGTTTTACTATTCCTTTTTGGGTTGAATCTTCATTACCGATTCTAACATACCTAGGGGCCTCGGTTTCATTTCTGAGCCTACATTTTTACCCCTTGTTTCCCGAAATGCCCTTATGCCGTTTTTAGAAATTTCGGCAACATTTCCGCTTATATTTCTAGGTTTCCTCGGCATTAGGTACGCCTTAGTGTAGAAAATAAATCGGTAAAAATGTATCAGAGTGGAGCAGCGGAATAATAAAAATTCTTTAAGATCGTTAAATATCTCATGATGCCATATACAATAAACCAATAACAATTTAAACTCATACCTCAAGGATGCCAATCTGCAGGAGGAGAATGATCGGAGGGCTTTAACCAACTAGCCTTCTCTACTATTCTCCAATTCCCGAATGGCTGAGTGTATAGGCACTCAAAACCTCGATTGGTATGCTAGCACTGCTAGTCTTCTTCCAACCACCCAGATCTCTAAAGAACTTATTGTCACGGTGAGTTAAGCAACAATAAGCCTGCTCACCTGAGAGTCTGTGGTCTGAGAGAACTGGAGTGGCAGGACCTCTATTTATAGACTTACATGTGGTGATCCTCTGAATTCGAATTGGATTAGGAGAAGATTTTCTCCCTTATCCTTAACCAAAAAATCTAAAATTTTCAAGCCTTTATTCACTAAAAGAATTCGGCCATTTTAGGATTTTTTCATTCAAAATTCAAATAGGATTTTTACTTGAATTTTATCTCCCATTAACCAACCAAAAAATCCGAAAATTTCTTTAGGATTTCCTTAAATATTTTTGGCCACAAAAAGTAAGGGAAGAATCAAAATTCAACTAGGATTTTCAAGCTTGAATTTTATCTCATCCTTATCCAAAATAACCTAAAATCTCCTTAAGCTTTGCCCTCAAAATTTTGGCCACTTTTAGGGAGAAGAGAATCCAAATTCAACTGGGATTGAAGCTTGAATTTTTCCTTGAATTTTATCCACAAAATTTTCAAAAATTCCATAAGGATAATCCTCAAAATTTTCGACCAAAATTAGTTAGGATTTGGATTCAAAATTCAAGTAAGATATAAACAAGATTTTCCTCTCCATATCCAACTTAAATTCGAATTTCATCCCTGTAGATTTACCACAAAAAATTCAAATCCTACTTGGACTATGATTCAAAATTTGAATTTCAAATTTCAAATTCAAATTTCAAATTCAAATTTCAAATTTCAAATTTCAAAATTCAAATTTCAAAATCCACAAAACAGTTGTATTTCAAATTCTTGTTCTCATGGATAATTTTCTACAACTCCAATCCAATCTCAAATAAAATCATGGTAACTTTATTTGGAGTTCGAATAATTGTGTACTCTATTATCCAAAACAAATATGAGTTCAACCAGAGAGAATCTTGTCCACCATCCTAATCCTAAGTCAACACCATCCATACATAATCAACTAGCCGATAACATACACAAATCAATTTGCCAAATGTTAAGGAATTATGTGGAGCTAGTAGAGGGACCAATTAGACATATATAATCGGGCTCCCGTGAATCCATATGATCATCATTCTTTACCGAATAACTCAATCATATGATCACTAATTTCAGAGTCACACCACTATAAACCTGAAACTGAACTCCCAACTATATACCATATTACATAAGCCTGTGACAAGCTATTATCCAATGACCTTGTCATGAATGCTGAACCCTCATATGATATCCATGATCAGCCTTAATTCAAAGTCCGTTCAACCCTACTGATCATGCTATCTTAAAGTTCCATTATACTACCGAATAAAGAAAATGATTATTCGCCACATGTGAATAAGAAGTCATCTGCCCAGCAGACGACCTAAGGCCTTGTCCATTTTCACATCCAGTATAATGCCTTTAAGAGGATACCCTTAACTCCTTATTAGAGCTATGATTCTGATATCTGTAAACAAACCCTTCATCGTATACAAGTCATGCACCCAACGAACCAGTCTATAAGCTTACTATCTCGGAGACGCTTTAGCCATTGGAACATCAAAGTACACAAGTCATATATGAAACTGTTCATCCACTTAGGATTAAGGTTACTGCATAATGAACGTCAAAAGCAGATTGATCCACTCATAGCGAACTATGTAGATCAATCACGCTTTAGTCCCGGTCTAATATGTCACCACCAAGCAACATATCTATGTCTCTACTTGGGAGTCTATGCTCCAGACAATCAAGACAAACTGTCCCCACCATGGCTTTAGACAACATAATAGTCTTAACATGAGTTAGATGCTCAGTCTAACCTTATAGACTACAGAACTTAGTTTAGACCGCTTACTTTAGAATATTGTTTTCTCGCATACAAAAGTCCATTGCATGCAACGTTCTTACAGTTTTAACACAAGCAGTCAGGGAGTCATATTTACTTACATTTACTTTAACATGTAAATAGAATGAGAACATATAACAATATAATGAATAACCTCTATATAATTTTATTATCCAGTTCAAAATAAATACATCAAAATGTCTCTAATACGTAGGGCATTTCCTAACACTCAAAACCTTAGTACCTGCCACGTACTATACCAGAGGCCTATTTCATGTAAAGTTACCAAACTTTACATAAAACTTTTCCACATTAACATCATTCAATTTATAACACTAAATTCATCATTTTCCTTCAATTATGCCCATAGTTTTCATGGTATTCATGACCACAAAATTTTCATCACAATGTTCAATTTTCACATTCCATTCTTAAGGTTTCTAATGAACATTTCATCATTAAAAACCTAAGAAAATTTTCATTCCAACCTAGCCATATGCCGCAGTTTTCATGCTCAAAAACATAGGAAAAATTTTCTCTCATTCCTATGATTTTTTATCAACATTCCTTATCATTTTTCGTCACAAAAATTTCCCATTTTCATCACACCAAAGCCCATGGATTTTACCGAAGAAACATGTAAAATTTTGCTTGTTTCATGATTTTAAATCATGCTTTGATCAACATAACACCAAACCAACATAAACACCAAACAATACATCAAAATTTTCATCATTTTTCTACACCCAACATGCCACAGTTTTCATGAAGAAAATCAATGAAAAATTCTTCAATATAGTGGCTCACCTTATCAACTTGATACCTTGCAACTTGGACTAGGATTGGAGGCTAATTTTGTGAAGAAAACCTATCAAATTTTTGCTTGGAATGGGAGGGAAGCTCACAAATTCAAGGGACAGAAATTTGGCTGCATTTCCTAATTTTTTTTCAAGTGATTTTCATCACCTATTTATAGGCAAAAAGTGGAGGACTACTTAGCAAAACTTCCCAACAATTATTTAATTGTCTAGGGACTTTTTAACAACATTTTTGGGGTCAAAATAAAAATTTTGGGCTGATTTCTATCCCTTTTGGCCAAGCTCCCTTTTTGCTATTTTGCTATTTTCTTAAATTTTTTTCAAGCCATTTTGGCTTTATCTTGGCCATTGATCCAAGATCCCTTTAATCCTAGCCATTAATGCTACCTAACTTATCTAACAAGCCTTAATTATCCATTAAATACATCATAATTATGATGTCACATATGACATCATCTAATTAATTCATGAATTAATTCTTGGTCAACATTTGATCGAAAGTCAAACGTACTGAAATTTACAGAAATCACATAAGCGAGTTTTTGACACCTCCGATGCGATCGGTCTGTCTTATTTTGCTTTCATTTAACCAGAATTCATTACCATAAAATTTCATCTTTTAGTGCACGTCAGTGCACTGTCCAGGGTTTTTGGCTCCGTTTTCGAGCAGTTTCACCTGATTCTATTCGGGAAGATTTTCCATCTCTGAACTCACACTCTTTAACACTGTTAGAATATTTTCATTGTATACTCAATAGTATTAAAACACAATTTTTTCACATTTTATATATTAAAATTGTTATATACATACAATTTTAATTCACTCCAAGAATCTGAAAATTCCCGGTTATCACACCTAATCCCTCTCAATGTGGCCAAATTTGTTGAAGGAATCTCACCCTTGATGGAGTCGGTTTTTATGGATAAGGATGAAGGAAAATTCAAGTTACAATCCTATTTGAATTTTGAATCTCTCTCTCACATGGTGTAACCAAATTTCCTCTATGGATAATGCCTAAGAGAGAATCGATTTTTCCGGATAAGGGTGAGATGAAATTCAAGTTAAAATCCTGTTTGAATTTTGTGCCCTGCTTCTTCTTGGTGTGACCAAATCCAACCATGAACTTGGCCTTAGAGGGAATCAGTTTTTGGCTGAAAAAAGAAGACAAAAATTCAAGTCAAATCCAATTTGAATTTTGAATACAAGATCTCCTAAGGGTAGTCGAAAATCCAAGGGAGATTTTGGCCTAAGGAGTTCAGATTTTTGTGAGGAAAAGAGAGAGAAAATCTTCTCTTGGTCCAATTCAAAATTTAAGGGATCACCTCATGCAAAATTATAAATAGGGATCCTACCACTCCAGTTCTCTAAGACCACATACTCTCAGGTAAGCAGGCTTATTGTTACACAAATCGCCTTAGTAATAAGTTCTTAAAGAAATCTGAGTAGTCAGAAGGAGACAAGTCGAGCTAGTATACTGACTGAGGATCTGGGTGCCCATACACTCCGCCATCTGGGAATTAGAGAATAATAGAGAAAGCTAGTTAGTTGAAGCCCTCCAGTCACTTTCCTCCTGCATTCTTGGCTTCCTTTGAAAGTATAAATTTATTGTTGTTAATTTATTGTATATGACATCATGAGATATTTAACGATCTTGAAAAATTTTTGTAATTCTGTTGTGTAAATTTTTTCGAATTTTCCAATGATTGGTATCAGAGTCAACTCGTGATTATGTCATGTGCATAAATTAGACAATTGTTTTGGTCTCTTTAATGTATGGATTTGATATTTAGAGAGTGGCATTCTAGGATTCCTTTATGATGTTATCATGGATTATGTGTAAAGTATTTAGTTATTTTAATTTTTTAAATTATTATAAGCATGCTTAATTTTGCCAGTTGTGGTTCCTTAAAATTTAGAAAAATTGTATCTAAGAATTTTTATGTGATCATGGGAGTAGTTTATCATCACCATAATTTTCCTATGGATTTTATTTTTTAGTCTCTTTGAATTTTTATAATTAGAATTTTTATACACCAAAAACGGTATAGGAAATTTTATATAATTATTCTTGGAGGAGATTGAAGATAGAAGACCATAATTTATTTTTTTCCCAAAGTTAAATTTAATTTAAAGGTTGAATTTTTTTTTTTGGTGGAAAATTCCAATTTAATTAGGATTCAAATTAATTTTTGGAGATCATAATGGGTGAATTGGAATATATCCCTCGGGATGGGCCACCGACCTTGGTGGAACTACAGCCCCTGCCCTCGAGTAGGATGGGGCTACAGCAGCCTTTATTCAAGGCTAGACCACCCGTGGCTACAGGCTATGCCTGCGGCCAGGGGTAGCCGTAGTGCCCCACTAGGGGCTGCCGAGGCCCTAAGGGCTACAGCTTGGCGGGCTATTCCAACCACCTAGGGGGTGCAGCTTGTGGTTGCAAGTATAGGGCTACACCCAGCTTGGCTATGGGCTGCTAGCCCCCCCTGGGGGCTGGGGCTAGCTAAGGTGGCTGCAGGTTTTTGGGCCTGTGAGCCGATGAGCTGAGAGACGAAAATTTTCAATTTTTTAAATTTGAGATTTAACTTTAAATCATGCATAAAAATATGTAATTGAAAATTTGAAATTTTTGAAATTACATATTATTATATATGAAATTTAAAATTGTTTAAAATTTAAATTTGAAATTCAAAATTGAAATTTGAATTTGAAATTTAAATTTTTGGAATTTGAATTTTAAACAATTCCAGGGATGAGAAATAAATAAAAAGGCTACATGAAGATGGATACAAGAAGATGAAGCAAAATTCAAGATCCAAAGAATGCTTTGGATGAAATTTTGTAATCGTTATTTTTTCTTTATTCTAAGATCGGACCATGGCTTGGTTGTTTAATTTCTGTCATTTATTTTTCTGCGATATGTCATTGATGGATAAATATGTATTGATAGATGATATGTGTGCATATTTTATAATATGTCATATAGGATAAGGGAATGCCACTCAAACTATATTGATTATACATATTTTTCAAAACTTGCATGTTTTTCAAAATGTTAAGTGGGAGAGGGTTTCAAACAAAACCCACGACCTCTATTGTTGATCCATATGTAAAAGCATGGTAACGGCTCGTGTCAGTTTTTCCCTGACCACACCATTCGGTAGGTGTTTACTACTGTTAGTATACTAAGTGAGATCTCCTATGTGGAAAATGTGTTCGGGTATGATCCTATTCATGACCACCCCTCGGTGGCTTGGTAGGACATGGATCGAGCTACATAAATGATGGTTACACACTCAAGACTCGTCTAGTTATTAACCTTCCCTAGAAGCTCTATTAGCTAAACTGGTGGCCAAAATAAACAGTTATCAATACATGTCTTAACCTTGGAGGATTTAAGGCAACATATATTAATTGGACAGGGTCCATGTTCCGACTATTTGTCTTATAACCACCCCTCGGTGGCTTGGGGTAATAGATGCTGAGAATTATCATTGCAATACTACATGTATTTTCCAAGTTTCATGTAGGAACATACTCGTATGTTTTATTTGCTAAATTCTCTCTATATTTGCTTGGGCTTTGTAATGATGTTCTTGTATAATTTTATTTCAGTTCAAAATGTCACCAACACCCCTCATTTTAATACTCACTGAAAATAAACTAAATGGCGATAATTATAAAGACTAGAAAAGAAATTTGCTAATGATTCTTAGTTGTGAGAGACATAAGTTCATACTTGACGAACCATGCTCACCTAGGCCCAAACCTGACATAACACTTGAGGAGGCCCAAGTTGCCTATACTCATTAGAGAGAATCCAATGAGATAACTTGGTGCTACATTCGTGCTAACATGACGAGTGCTTTACAAAAGCAGCATGATATTTACCAAGTTGCCAGGGAGAACATGGTGAACTTGGAGGACATGTTCAGAGCCCTAAAAAAATTGACTCGACAATCTACCATCACTAGTATCATGAACTCTAGGCAAAAGACAGGTACTCTAGTGAAGGACCATATGATCACTCTTATGGGATTCTTTGCTGAGGTTACTGGTAATGGCGCTGAGCTGGACTACAACATCCAGATCGAGATGGTGTTTAAAACTCTATCAAAAGATTTTGTAGGGTTTAAGGCTGCAGACAATCTGTTGACAAGGGAGCTAGGACTCACTGAGCTCATGAAGCAACTCCAAGCTTATGAGTGCATGATCAAGGATGGGGATACGGTCCAACCTAAGGGAGAGGCCAACTTGGTGGAATCTTCCAAACCCTCAAGGAAAAGGAAGAAGCCAAAGAAGAACAGGCAGCTTCTAATTCTACTATTTCTCTTGTCTCGGATGGGGAGAAGAAGAACAAGAACAAGAAGCCCAAGGACCCTAAAAAGTTCAAGTGCTTCCACTGTGGGAAGGTAGGTCACTTTAAGAAAGCTTGCCAGGAATTCCTAGCCTCCAAGGGCAAAGAAGGTAAGGAACTTCACTATTTAGAAACGTGTTTGGTGGAAGAATCAAAAGACACTTGGGTCATTGATTCGAGCGCCACTAACAATATTTGTGTTTCTTTGCAGGGGTTCGTGGAAACGAGAAGTCTACATGGTAGGAGCCTCTCGTTGCTGACTGGAGACAGTAGCTTGGTGGTGGCTGAGGGAGTGAGAAACATTTATCTTTACTTTGATGAATTTAGGTTTATTTTATCGAAAGACTGTTTTTATGTTCCTAATTTTAGGAGGAACCTTATATCAGTAGCTTGTTCAATAAGAGATTCATATGCAGTTTCTTTTACAAAAAGAGTTAATATTCATAAAAATAAGTCTTTTATCTATTCTTGATGGATGGATGGATGGGAACCTATATTTGATCACACCAAAGATGTACTCACTGCTTGACAACGAATTAACAAATAACTCTAAAAGGTTGAATGTTTCTCACTCTAATAAGTCATATCTTTAGTATTTAGGACTTGGTCATACTAATCAGGATAGGATTCAAAGATTAGTGAAAGACAATCCTTTGGAAACTCTGAAGGAGGTACGTCTTCCTTAATGTGAGTCTTGTCTTAAGGGTAAGATGACTAAGAGGTCTTTTAGAGCTAAGGGTACTAGGGCTCAGGAACTCTTAGAAATTATGCACACCGACGTATGTGGCCCCATGAACACTGTAGCACAAGGAAGGTTCGAGTACTATGTCTCCTCTATAGATGATTACTCGAGGTATGGATATGTGTACCTAATGCACCTCAAGAGCGAAACCTTTGATAAGTTCAATAAGTATCATGCGGAATGCAAAAGCAATTGGGTAAATCCATAAAGACACTTCGATCTGATCGAGGTAGCAAATACCTCTCCAATGAATTTCTAGGACATCTTATAGAGAATGGGATATTATCCCAATTGACTACATCTGGTACTCCACAACAGAATGGTGCAGCCGAAAGGAGAAACAGAACCTTATTGGATATGGTATGATCTATAATGAGTTATTCATGTGACGTCTTATAGTCCTGAGTGGCCCGGACCGTTGCTTAAAAACTACTACTTGTACTGATACTTAGACTTACTTGCAAACCATTAATACTTACTTAAACTTATTAACTTAGATACCATAATTTTAGGGATTTTTTTTTATATACATACTTATTTACTGTTCACGTATGTATACTATTAAAATACAGAGTCCAAATCATAGGGAGTTCATTTATACATACATGCATACCTTTGAAATTCTTTATCTAATTATTGCTCAAAATATACTATTCAAATATACTGTTTACTGTGCAAAAATTTAAACTCGTGGTGGTATCCATAACCTTGCCCTCACATCTGCCTCCGTCGCCATCACTGCCCATTGATGTTTAAGCCATCAGACGCTTACCTATAGCATGAACACACACTATGAGCTGTATGCCCAGTAAGTATAACATGTCGTCCGCAAAACATGTTTAAATCATAATACATACTTAAAACCATATAAGCATGTCATAAACCAACACATCTCACTGAAACATTCCAAATACCAGAACAACATGTATCACTGAATGTAGAACATCACATACTGTATGCATAACAGAAACATCGAGTATTGAATGCATATCTACTATAGCTGAAAGCACAATGAACTATAACTAATGCATACTATGAATGATGCATGATCCGGTTATGCTCATTTATGCTTCAATATTCTTTTTCTTTCCTGTGTCTAACTCAGGGCTTGTGTGTCAGTACCGAGTGTGCGCAGATCATCAGAAATGCCTGTGATCACTTAACTTAAGAGCTGTCAATGGAGGCTCATCTCATCTTACTATATCTTGAAAAACCTCTTCAATTGAAAAGGCTGGTGCGACACGCTTTATTAAATTCTGTCTTGTTTATCTGATCTGGCCATATGCTCTACTAAGCTGTCCCTAATCTTATGCAATCAGGATGTATAGCATCTAACTTATTCTTTTATCAATCTACACAATTGTGAAACTATATACTCTTATACATGCTGTGCAATAACTTGTGCATGGTATGCATACTTAACATACTGTAAAGATCATCATTTAAAATCATTTTGCTCATGCTGTAGGCAGAGTTGTAGTTACCTAGTTTGCACGCAAACTTGTACTCTCACCTTAATCAACTTACAAGTAACTGCCTGTCATCAATAATGTATCTCATCAATACTCTTGCTGAGTTACTAATACTATCAGTGACTAAAGTAGATACTATGTATGGTACTGATAGCCGTCGGTACTAACTTGCTCTCTTTTGGTGAGTTTAATTCCTTATACTTTGTTAATTAATTTATTACCCAAATAAATTAATTATCATCGTTCTTAGGTCACTACTACTATTAGTGACCGTAACTTGTATCGTTGTAGGATACCGAGGTCCATCGATATCCAACTGTTCTACTTTGAGAATTTGGTATCTAACTTATATCATGTTTGATTAAGTTGTCTACTTGATAAATTAATCATCGTTCCTTACTATATCGTTCAAACTCGATCCTTGACTGGTTGACCTCATGCGTTGTTGACTTGGTAGCCTACCGGTTTACTAAGCTTGTTTGGGTGTGGTAGCCTACCAAGCTACCTCTACTGTTTTATTTTGAAAATTGTCTTGGTTGCCTTATAAAAATTTGGGAAAATTATGTGCTTTGAAATCATCCCTTATCACCCCGTTGGAAGGTGGGGGCATTTTATTAAAACTATGTTCTTATTTTAAAAAGGTTAGAATATATTTTGGTGTTTGCATTTTAAAGGTGGTCTTTGGACCACTTACTAAAACTTTTTTAAAAACTTGTTCAAAATGACTTAGTTTGTAAATTTGGTAAACATTAAACTTTTCATCCTCGACAAGAGAACAATTCTTGTGTTCATCTCGGAACTCAAATCAAACTCTAACGGCATCTAAACTCACTAAACCTGTGGCTACTTATGCCCAGTTTTTGAAAATTTTCCAATTTTACGCTATTTTGAAAACAGCTCTGTTTGAGACCCAAAACGGCCAAATTTTTAAAACATTCATAGGTCTTCTTAAAGGTTTCGACGAGATCTACAACTTTTATGTTGAGCCCAAGATCTGATTCGGAATCTAAGTAGGTCATTTTTAACAAACTTGAGACTATTCTTGGGCTTGGATTTTTAGTCCCAATTTTGGACAACAACTAAAAACCACTCAAAAAACCTATCTTACTGTCATTTTCTGCCAAAATAAAAAAAACGACCGTAATGAAATTTCCTTCAAACTTCGTGTTTTACCAAATCCCAAATTCGGACTCTAACATGGTCAAAATGGCCAAAACCCGTGGCCTAAATTTGGGGACAGATTTGTGTTCAACCACTAAAATATCCACACATACTAAGGGCTCAAAATAAACTTATTATAATCCATTGGACAAATAAATACACATAAATTCCTTGATTAAAAACTTAAAAATAACTAACCACAAAAAGGGAGGGTTTTCAGTTTTACCTCTCGTGCTATGAACCAAGCACACCGAATCAAAACTTGGGTGACAAAAATGATCATGTGAACGAAGGAAGTTTGGGGTTAGTTTATGCTAGCAAAGACACCAAAATTTTTCTCTTAACATCAACCCAAAATAATAACTAAAAATCATAAAGATTGGTTCTAAAAAATTACCCTTGAATGAACTTAGAATGGCATGGATTGAAATCTCCTAACACAAGCCAGAAGGGACTGGATTTTGGTAAGCTTTCGGCCGGATTTTTGGCTTAAAAATGGTAGGTTTAGGGGCTGTGGAATGGTCGGCTATAATAAGAAAAGAAAGAGGAAGAAGAGTTGTGTTTTGGGTACAAAAGTAAGAAAGTGGCATGCTTAGGTCATGCATGCCTTTTATAGGCAAATCTAACCCATCTTACTTAGACTTAAGCTCACTTAATTATCCATATTTTTTGCCTAATTAGGGAACAAAAATCTACCCATTTCAGCCTCCTTAAAATTGAGGACTACACGTGGAAGGAGGGGCCAAATAAACAAAAAAATTTGTTGTTCATGGGTTGTAAATCATGTAATTTTTTAATCAAAAGGTGTCATATCTTTTGCAATATTTTATTGTCACCTTTTGGGCTATTTTTCCGCTAAAAATAGCTGCTTTTATAGCTAGGGCACATAGATTTTGAGGGGTAAAATTCATCTACATTTACTTCTCTTTGCAGTCTAGTTTTCTACTGCGGTGCTCGGTCCTTTCTCGACAGTGTTCTAGTTTTCACTCGAAATTGGATTTTCTGAATCAGATTTTTAAACTAATCATTCGTAGTTAGGTTGTACTACCTATGAGCCCATTCTGTGTCCATTTCACTATTTATTTCCTATACTGTAGTTGTGTCTACACTGTGTTGTCCTTGCGCACGCAAAATGAGGCATTCCCGTGCGAAATTTCAAACACAGTCTCTCTTGACTAATTTGGACATGCTGATTTCAAATTTATCAATTTTACGTCCATCTGAGGTCTTCTGGACCAGTTTTTGAGATATGTGTGACCCCACCTTGAAAAACGTGTCAAGTACCCGATAGACTAATTTCGGCATTCTAAGTCTAAATATATATCAGTTCCGGGCGAGAAAAGGCCGTCTTGACCCTCTTCCCGATACTGTGTATCTCTCAATCAAAACTTTTCATTTTATGCCCAATGGGCCAGATTGAGACTGCTGACTGTTAATATATCAGTTTTAGGTCAAATTAAGGCCATCTTGGCCATTAATCTGACACTGCATTTCTTACTATTCATTACCCACTGTTTTTTGCTTAACTAACTAGTCTGAGTGTTTTGACTCTGATTTTGTCAGTTTCTGGGTGAGAAGAGGTCATATGGACCATTGTTCTCGATACTATACCTCTGCTAGGGTATTTATCGCTGTTGTACTCATACGATCGATCTGCGCGTCCTAATGATTTGTTCACTAGTCTTGTGTCGGCAAATGGTCATCTGGGCCAGTTTCCAGATACTGTGTATCTTAAACACTTACACACATAATAGGGTGGACCAATTTCACTGTCGGTCCCCCTTTCACTGCATGATAGTAATTAAACATTACTTTTCCTGTTTAATCTATTCAACTAGAAAATATACTGTATTTTTTAACTTAATTACTCACTACAAAGTAATTAGGTTTCATGCATTATGAGAGTATTGACAGTAGCTCTCTGCTCAGTACACGGCCTTCTACATGAGTTCTCACATGGGTGTGTATAAGGTAACACGGGCGTGTACATTCCGGACACGGGTGTGTTCCAGTCGGCTTACTCATCGTGCCCATTTCTTTGAAACACGTTCATCTACCTGAGTGGTACACGGCCACTTATACGACCGTGTACCTGACCGTGTTACACTACATGGCCATGTTTACTCACACGGCTTCTAACATTATAAGAGTCCAAACGGTACACGGCTGTTTACACGGCCGTGTTCCTGACCGTGTTCTTTAACTTTTGCACTAAAAGACACTAATTTATTTCAAAATTCATTCGTTATATTCTCATTCAACAGTACTAAAGTTACATGAATAGAGCGGTCTTTACAATCTACTCCCCTTACAAAATTTTTGTCCTTGAAAATTAGAATAATTCCAAGAAGTCTCTTTTCATATGCTCTTCCCATTCCCATGCAGCTTCTTCTATATTATGGTTCCACCACAATAGTTTTACAAGTGGTATAACTTTATTCCTAAGGACTTTATCTTCCTTAGCTAAAATCTACACGGGTTTTTCTTCATATGTTAGATCGGCGTGTACTTCGATAGGCTCTTAGCTCAAAACGTAGGAATTGTCTGGCACGTATTTCTTCAGCATTGAGACGTAGAAGACATTACGCCCTGAAGCTAATTTAGGAGGAAGCGTTAATCTGTAAGCCACCTTCCCGACTCTCTTGATGATCTTGAAGGGTCCTATATATCTGTAGGAAAATAAATCGGTAAAAACGTATCAGAGTGGCGCAGCGGAACAATAAAAATTTTAAGATCGTTAAATATCTCATGATGCCATATACAATAAATCAACAACAATTAAAACTCATACCTCAAGGACGCCAATGAACAGGAGGAGAGTGACCGGAGGCTTCAACCAACTAGCCTTCTCTACTATTCTCCAATTCCCGAATGGCTGAGTGTGTGGGCACTCTGAACCTCGATCGGTATGCTAGCACTGCTAGTCTTCTTCCGACCACCCAGATCTCTAAAGAACTTTATTGTCACGATGAGCTGTGCAACAATAAGCCTGCTCACCTGAGAGTCTGTGGTCTGAGAGAACTGGCGTGGCAGGACCTCTATTTATAGACCTGCATGAGGTGATTCTCTGAATTCGAATTGGACTAGGAAAAGATTTTCTCCCTTATCCAAACCAAAAAATCCGAATTTTCCAAGGGAGAATCTCCACAATTAAATTCAGTTTTCCTAGGATAAATCCAATCCAAATCTAAACAAGATTTTAACTAGAATTTTATCTCCCTTTTTCAACCAAAAAATCCGAAATCTTTAGGAGAAAATCTTCTCCAAATTTTCGGCCACTTTTAGGATAAGGAAGAATCAAAATTCCACTAGGATTTTTCAAGCTAAATCTCATCTCAACCTTATCCAAAAATAACCGAATTTCCTAGGATTTAGGCTCCAAAATTTCGGCCACTTTTAGGGAGTAGAGAGAATCCAAATTCAACTAGGATTGAAGCTTGAATTTACCCTTGAATCTTATCCACAAAAACCGAATTTTCCATTGAGGATTATCCTCAAAAAATTCGCCCACTTTTGTTGGGATTTGGATTCAAAATTCAAGTAGGATTCTAACAAGATTATCCTCTCCAAATCCAACTCAAATTCGAATTTCAAACCTTGTGGATTTTCCACAACAAATTCGAATCCTACTTGGACTGTGATTCAAAATTTGAATTTCAAATTTCAAATTCAAATTTCAAATTCAAATTTCAAATTTCAAATTTCAAATTTCAAATTCAAATTTAAATTTCAAATTTCAAAATTCAAATTTCAAATTTCAAAATTCAAATTTCAAATTCCACAAAACAGTTGTATTTCATATTCTTGTTCTCATGGATAATTTTCTACAACTCCAATCCAATCTCAAATAAAATCATGGCAACTTTATTTGGAGTTCGAATAATTGTGTACTCTATTATCCAAAACAAAATCTGAATCCAACCGGAGAGAATCTTGTCTACCATCCTAATCCTGTGTTATCACCATCCATGCATAATAAACTAACCTATAGCATACACAAATCAATTTGCCAAACGTTAAGGAATTATGTGGAGCTAGTAGAGGGACTGATTGGACATATATAATCGGGCTCCCGTGATTCCATATGATCATCATTCTGTACCGAACAACTCAATCATATGATCACTAATTTCAGAGTCACACCACTATAAACCTGAAACTGAACTCCCAATTATATACCGTATTACGTAAGCCTGTGACGAGCTACCATCCAATGACCTTGTCATATATGCAAAACCCTCATATGATATCCATGATCAGCCTTAGGTCAAAGTCCGTTTAATCCTACTGATCAGGCTATCTTAAAGTTCCATTATACTACCGAATCAAGAAAATGATTATTCACCATATGTGAATAAGAAGTCATCCGCCCAGCAGACGACCCAAGGCCTTGTCCATTTTCACATTCAGTATAATGCCTTTAAGAGGATACCTTTAACTCCTCAGAGCTATGATTCCGATATCTGCAAACAAACCCTTCATCGTATACAAGTCATGCACCCAACGAACCGGTCTATAAGCTTACTACCCTCTGAGACGCTTTAGCCATTGGAACATCAAAGTACACAAGTCATATACATGAAGAAGTTCATTTACTCAGGATTAAGGTTATTGCATAACGAACGTCAAAAGCAGATTGATCCACTCATAGCGGACTACGTAGATCAATCACACTTTAGTCCCGGTCTAATATGTCACCACCAAGCAACATATCCATGAATCTACTTGGGAGTCCAGCTCCAGACAGTCAAGACAGACCGTCCCCTCTAAGGCTTTAGACAACATAATAGTGTTAACATGAGTTAGATGCTCGGTCTAACCCCATAGACTACAGACCATAGTTTAGACTGCTAACTTTAGAACATTGTCTTCTCGCATACAAAAGTCCATTGCATGCAACGTTCTAACAGTTTTAACACAAGCAGTCAGTGAGCCATATTTGCTTACATTTACTTTAACATGTAAATAAGACAAGGACAGATAGCAATGTAATGAATAACCTCTAAGTATAATTTTATTATCCAGTTCAAAATGAATACATCAAAATGTCTCTAATACTTAGGGCATTTCCTAACATAGAAGAACTGGAAGCCACTTGCTTCTTATTTGGCCTCTTCCTCTTCCGTGAGGGATTGGAAGATTCCGCCAAATTGGCCTCTCCTTTAGGTCGGACCGTATCCTCATCCCTGATCATCCGCTCATAAGCCTGTAGTTGCTTCATGAGCTCGGTAAGTCCTAACTCCTTTGTCGCCAGATTGTATGCGGCCTTAAGCCCCACAAAATCTTTAGACAGAGTCTTGAACACCATCTCGATCTGGGTGTTATAGTCCAACTCAGCACCATTCTCGGTAGCCTCAGCGAAGAATCCCATTAGAGTGATCATATGGTCCTTCACCGGAGTACCCGCCTTTTGCTTGGAGTTCATAATGCTGGTGATAGCGGACTGTCGAGCCAATTTTCCTTGGCCTCCGAACATGTCCTCCAGATTATCCATGATCTCCCCAGCAACTTGATAAGTCTCATGCTGTTTTTGTAAAGCACTCGTCATGCTAGTAAGGATGTAGCATCGAGCTATTTCATTGGATTCTCTCCAACGATTATAGGCAACCGGGACCTCCTCAAGTGGTGTGTCAGGTTTGGGCCCAGGTGGGCATGGTTCGTCCAGTACGAACTTGTGTCTCTCGCAGCTGAGAACTATTAATAGATTTCTTTTCCAATCTTTATAATTGTCGCCATTCAACTTATTTTCAGTAAGTATCGAAATGAGGGGTGTCGGTGACATTTTGAACTGAAATAAAATTATACTAGACATCATTACAAAGCCCAAGCAAATATACAGATAATTTAGCAAATAAAAACATACAAGTATGTTCCTACATGAAACTTGAAAAAAACATGTAGCATTGCAATGGTAATTCTCAGCACCTATTACCCCAAGCCACCGAGGGGTGGTCATGAGAACAAATAGCCGGAACATGGACCTCGTCCAATTAATATATGTTACCTTAAATCCTCCAAGGTTAAGACATCTATTAATAACCGCTTATTTGGCCACCAGTTTAGTTAACAGAGCTTCTAGGGAAGGTTAATAACTAAACGAGTCTTGAGTGTATAACCATTGTTTACGTAGCCCGATCCACGTCCTACCAAGCCACCGAGGGGTGGTCATGAATAGGATCGCACCCGAACATGTTTTCCACATAGGAGATCCAATCTAGTATACCGGCGGCGGTAAACACCTACCGAGGGGTGTGGTCAGGTCAGAACTGACGCGAGGCGTTACCATGCTCTCACATATGGATCAACAATGGAGGCCGTGGGTTTTGTTTGAAACCCTCTCCCACTCAATATTTTGAAAAACATGCAAGTTTTGACAAATTATGTATGATCAATATAGTATGAGCGGCACTCACCTATCCTATATGACATGTTATCAAATATGCATACAAAACATTCATCAATACATATTTATACATCCATGACATATCACAGAAAAATAATTGACAGAACAACCAAGCCATGGTTCCATCCTAGAACAAAGAAAAAAAAAGATTACAAAATTCCATCCAAAACATTCTTTGGGTCTTGAATTTTGTTCCGTCTTCTTATATCCATCTTTATGTAGCCTCTCCATTTATTTCTCATCCCAAGAATTATTTAAAATTTAAATTTCCAAAAATTTAAATTTCAAATTCAAACTCCAAATTCGAATTTCAAATTTAAATTTCTAATTCAAATTTTAAACAATTTTAATCATCATGTGTAATAATATGTAATTTCAAAAATTTCAAATTTTCAATTACATATTTTTAAACATGATTTAAAATTAAATCTCAAATTTAAAAATCAAAATTTTTAAATTTTGGACCGCCGCACCGCCGCCCGTGAAGGCGGCAGCCGCCGTGGGCAGCCACCAACCCCGGAGGGGCTGGCAGCCCACGGTTGCCCCTTGTGCAGCCTGCCGGGCTACAGGCCAAGCCTGCAGCGCCAGGCTGCACGCCCAGGCTGGGCGCAGCAGCCGGCAGGCTGCAGGCAGCGCCTGCAGCCCGTGGTTGCATGCCCAGGCTGCAGCCGGCCTTGGGCAGGCTGCACCACCCTCGGTTGCAGGCCAAGCCTACGGCCGTGGGTGATGTTTGCCTGCATAGGGGCTGCCGAAGCCCCATCCTGCCCGAGGGCAGGGGCTGCAGCCCCACCAAGGCCCGTCGGCCTATTCCGAGGGGTCGTGTCTCGATTTTCATGCCATATTCCAATATACCTATTAGGATCTCCAAAAATTAATTTGAATCCCAATTAAATTGAAATTTTCCACACAATCAAAATTTCAATCTTTAAATTAAATTTAACTTTTGGGAAAAATAAATTACGGTCTTCAATCTTCAATCTCCTCCAAGAATAATTACATAAAAAATTCCTAAACCGTTTTCGGTGTACAAAAATTCTAACCATAAAAAATCTAAGAGATAAGAATTAAAATCCATGGGAAAATTACAGTGTTAATAAACTACTCCTATGGTTACATAAAAATTCCTAGATACAATTTTTCTAAATTCTAAGGAACCATAACCGGCATAAACAAGCATGCTTATAATAATTCAAAAAATTAAAATAACCACATACTTTATACATAATACATGATAACAACATAAAGGAACCCTAGAATGCCACTCTCTAAATATCAAATCCATACATAAATAAAAAGACTAAGTAATTGTCTAATTTATGTACATGGCATAGTCATGAGATGGCTCTGATACCAATTGTAGGAAAATAAATCGGTAAAAACGTATCAGAGTGGCGCAGCGGAACAATAAAAATTTTTAGATCGTTAAATATCTCATGATGCCATATACAATAAATCAACAACAATTAAAACTCATACCTCAAGGACGCCAATCTGCAGGAGGAGAATGACTGGAGGCTTCAACCAACTAGCCTTCTCTACTATTCTCCAATTCCCGAATGGCTGAGTGTGTGGGCACTCTGAACCTTGATCGGTATGCTAGCACTGCTAGTCTTCTTCCGACCACCCAGATCTCTAAAGAACTTTATTGTCACGATGAGCTGTGCAACAATAAGCCTGCTCACCTGAGAGTCTGTGGTCTGAGAGAACTGGAGTGGCAGGACCTCTATTTATAGACCTGCATGAGGTGATTCTCTGAATTCAAATTGGACTAGGAAAAGATTTTCTCCCTTATCTTTAACCTAAAAATCTGAATTTTTCCATAGGATAATCCTAACAATAAATTCGGTTTTTCCTAAGATAAATCCAATCCAAATCTTAACAAGATTTTAACTAGAATTTTATCTCCCTTTTTCAACCAAAAAATCCGAAATTCACAAGGAGAAAATCCTCCAAAAAATTTCGGCCATTATGGATAAGGGAGAATCAAAAATTCCACTAGGATTTTCAAGCTTGAATCTTATCTCAACCTTATCCAAAAAATAACCGAATTTTCCTTGGATAAAGGCTCCAAAATTTCGGTCACTTTTAGGGAAGGAGAGAATCCAAATTCAACTGGGATTGAAACTTGAATTTTCCCTTGAATCTTATCCACAAAAACCGAATTTTCCATTGAGGATTATCCTCAAAAAATTCGCCCACTTTTGTTGGGATTTGGATTCAAAATTCAAGTAGGATTCTAACAAGATTATCCTCTCCAAATCCAACTCAAATTCGAATTTCAAACCTTGTGGATTTTCCACAACAAATTCGAATCCTACTTGGACTGTGATTCAAAATTTGAATTTCAAATTTCAAATTCAAATTTCAAATTCAAATTTCAAATTTCAAATTTCAAATTTCAAATTCAAATTTCAAATTTCAAATTTCAAATTTCAAATTTAAATTTCAAATTCAAATTTCAATTTCGAATTTCAAATTCAAATTTCAAATTCAAATTTCAAATTCAAAATTCAAATTTCAAATTTCAAAATTCAAATTTCAAATTTCAAAATTCAAATTTCAAATTCCACAAAACGGTTGTGTTTCATATTCTTGTTCTCATGGATAATTTTCTACAACTCCAATCCAATCTCAAATAAAATCATGGCAACTTTATTTGGAGTTCGAATAATTGTGTACTCTATTATCCAAAACAAAATCTGAATCCAACCGGAGAGAATCTTGTCTACCATCCTAATCCTGTGTCATCACCATCCATGCATAATAAACTAGCCAATAGCATACACAAATCAATTTGCCAAACGTTAAGGAATTATGTGGAGCTAGTAGAGGGACTGATTGGACATATATAATCGGGCTCCCGTGATTCCATATGATCATCATTCTGTACCGAACAACTCAATCATATGATCACTAATTTCAGAGTCACACCACTATAAACCTGAAACTGAACTCCCAATTATATACCGTATTACGTAAGCCTGTGACGAGTTACCATCCAATGACCTTGTCATATATGCAAAACCCTCATATGATATCCATGATCAGCCTTAGGTCAAAGTCTGTTTAATCCTACTGATCAGGCTATCTTAAAGTTCCATTATACTACCGAATCAAGAAAATGATTATTCACCATATGTGAATAAGAAGTCATCCGCCCAGCAGACGACCCAAGGCCTTGTCCATTTTCACATTCAGTATAATGCCTTTAAGAGGATACCTTTAACTCCTCAGAGCTATGATTCCGATATCTGCAAACAAACCCTTCATCGTATACAAGTCATGCACCAACGAACCGGTCTATAAGCTTACTACCTCTGAGACGCTTTAGCCATTGGAACATCAAAGTACACAAGTCATATACATGAAGTAGTTCATTTACTCAGGATTAAGGTTATTGCACAATGAACGTCAAAAGCAGATTGATCCACTCATAGCGGACTACGTAGATCAATCACGCTTTAGTCCCGGTCTAATATGTCACCACCGAGCAACATATCCATGTCTCTACTTGGGAGTCCAGCTCCAGACAGTCAAGACAAACCGTCCCCTCCAAGGCTTTAGACAACATAATAGTCTTAACATGAGTTAGATGCTCGGTCTAACCCCATAGACTACAGACCATAGTTTAGACTGCTAACTTTAGAACATTGTCTTCTCGCATACAAAAGTCCATTGCATGCAATGTTCTAACAGTTTTAACACAAGCAGTCAGTGAGCCATATTTGCTTACATTTACTTTAACATGTAAATAAGACGAGGACAGATAGCAATGTAATGAATAACCTCTATATATAATTTTATTATCCAGTTCAAAATGAATACATCAAAAATGTCTCTAATACTTAGGGCATTTCCTAACAATATCTAGGACTGAACTTTCCTTTCTTCCCAAAGTACATCACCCCTTTCATGGGTGCTACCTTGAGAAAAACAGAGTCTCCTTCCGGGTCTATGGTGTTTGTTCGTCTAGCTCTTCTGGTGACTATGTGTTGTATCCAGCCTCTCTCTTATAAGCTTCATGTCCACTGTTTTATCCTTAACAAAATCCATGCTGGTAAGCTGTTTCTCTCAGGTTTCATACTAATGAACCGGAGATCGGTATTTTTTTCCATAGAGTGCCTCGTACGGTGCCATCCCGATCGAGGAATGGTAGCTATTATTATACGAGAACTCGATCAATAGTAGCTTCTGGTCCTAGTTTCCCTTGAAGTCTAGGACACAAGCTCTCAATATATCCTCCAGTGTTTATATGGTCCTTTCGGACTGACTGTCAGTCTGAAGGTGAAAAGCTGTGCTAAATTTCAACTTGGTTCCCAATGAGGCTTGGATGCTCTGCCAAAACCTAGAGGTGAAGCGTCCATCGCGATCTTAGATGATAGATTTCGGTACTCCATGCAGTTTTACTATCTAAGCTACATACATTTCTGCTAATCTTTCCACTGAGTAGCTCAACTTCATTGCTAAAAATCGAGCTAATTTTGTCAATCGATCTACAATCACCCAGATTGCGTCATTGTCACTCGACGTCCTAGGCAATCCAACCAAAAATCCATTGTAATCTGCTCCCATTTCCATTCGGCCAGCTTGATTTTCTATAGTTCTCTTACCGGCTGTTGATGTTCTACTTTAATCCTTTGACACGTGAGGCATCTGGCAACGAACTCGATGACATCGTTTTTCATTTTAGACCACCAAAAACTCTCTTTTAAGTCCTTATACATCTTATTTTCCCCTGGATGTATAGAGTGTTAGGAAATGCCCTAAGCATTAGAGACATTTTTATGTATTTATTTTGAACTGGATAATAAAATTATATATAGACGTTATTCATTACATTGTTGTTTGTCCTTATTCTATTTACATGTTAAACTAAATGTAAGCAAATATGGCTCATTGACTGCTTGTGTTAAAACTGTTAGAACGTTGCATGCAATGGATTTTATATGCGAAAAGACAATGTTCTAAAGTAAGCGATCTAAACTAAGGTCTGTAGTCTATAGGGTTAGACCAAGCATCTAACTCATGTTAAGACTATTATGTTGTCTAAAGCCATGGTGGGGATGGTTTGTCTTGATTGTCTAGAGCATAGACTCCCAAGTAGAGACATAGATATGTTGCTTGGTAGTAACATATTAGACTGGGACTAAAACGTGATTGATCTATGTAGTCGGCTACGAGTGGATCAATCTGCTTTTGACGTTCGTTGTGCAGTAACCTTAATCCTAAGTGAATGAACTACTTCATGTATATGACTTGTGTACTTTGATGTTCCAATGGCTAAAGTATTTCAGAGGTAGTAAGCTTATAGACCGGTTCGTTAGGTGCATGACTTGTATACGATAAAGGGTTTGTTTATAGATATCGAAATCATAGCTCTAAGAAGTTAAATGTATCCTCTTAAAGGCATTATACTGGATGTGAAAATGGATAAGGCCTTGGGTCGTCTGCTGGGCAGATGACTTCTTATTCACATATGGTGAATAATCATTTTCTTATTCGGTAGTATAATGGAACTTTAAGATAGCCTGATCAGTAGGATTAAATAGACTTTGACCTAAGGCTGATCATGGATATCATATGAGAGTTATGCATATATGGCAAGGTCATTGGACAGTAGCTCATCACAGACGTACGTAATACGATATATAATTAGGAGTTCAGTTTCAGGTTTATAGTGGTGTGACTCTGAAATTAGTGATCATATGATTGAGTTGTTCGATACAAAATGATGATCATATGGATTTACAAGAGTCCGATTATATATGTCCAATTGGTCCCTCTACTAGCTCCACGTAATTCCTTCATGATTGGCAAATTGATTTGTGTATACTTATTGGCTAGTTGATTATGCATGGATGGTGTTGACATAGGATGAGGATGGTGAACAAGATTCTCTCTGGTTGAATTCATAATTTGTTTTGGATAATAGAGTACACAATTATTCAAACTCCAAATAAAGTTGCTATGATTTTATTTGAGATTGGATTGGAGTTGTAGAAAATTATCCATGAGGGCAAAATTTGAAATACAATTTTTTTGTGGATTTTGAAGTTTGAATTTTGAAATTTTAAATTTAAATTTTGAATTTGAAATTCGAATTTGAAATTTGAATTTGAAATTTGAATTTGAAATTTAAAATTGAATTTTGAATTTTGAATTTTGAATTTTGAATTTTGAAATTTGAAATTCAAATTTTGAATCACAGTCCAAGTGGAATTCGAATTCTTTATGGATAATTCCACAAGGTTAGAATTCGAATTTGAGTTGGATTATGGAGAGGAAAATCTTGTTTGAATCCTACTCGAATATTATGTCCTAGTCTATCTAGAAAAACCGAGTTTGTTAGAGAGGATGACTCCTAGGAGAATTCGGATTCTTAATGGATAAGGATGCAAGGAAAATTCAAGTTTCAATCCCAGTTGAATTTGGATTCTCTCCCTCCCTAAAGTGCACAAAATTTTGTGGATAAATCCAAGGAGATTTTTTGGTTTTTGTGGATAAGGGTTAGATTATATTCAAGCTAGAAAATCCTATTTGAATTTTAATTATTCCCCTCACAAAAGTGGCCAAAAATTCAAGGATAATCCTAAGGGAGATTTTCGATTTTTTAGTGGATAAGGGTGAGATAAAATTTAAGCTAGAAAATCCTATTTGAATTTTGATTCTCCTCGCATTAAAGTGGCCTAATCTAGCCTTGTTTATGGCCTAGGGAAATTCGGTTATTATGGATAAATTAGGAGATTAAATTCAAGTGAAAATCCTCTTTGAATTTTGAATGCAAAAATCAGAAAAGTGGCCGAATTCTTTTAGTGGTTAAGGCCTTAAAAATTTTAGTTTTTTCGAGTGGATAAGGGAGAAAATCTTCTCCTAATCCAATTCGAATTCAGAGGATCACCTCATGTAGGTCTATAAATAGAGGTCCTGCCACTCCAGTTCTCTCAGATCACAGACTCTCAGGTGAGCAGGTTTATTGTTACATAACTCACCATGACAATAAGTTCTTTAGAGATCTAGGTGGTCGAAAGAAGACTAGCAATGCTAGCATACTGGTCGAGGAACCGAGTGCCCACACACTCTACCATCTAGGAATCGGAGAATAGTAGAGAAGGCTAGTTGGTAGAAGCCTTCCAGTCATTCTCCTCCTACAGATTGTTATCCTTTGAGGTATGAGTTTAAATTGTTGTTGGTTTATTGTATATGGCATTATGAGATATTTAACAATCTTGAAAAATTTTATTGTTCCACTGTGCCACTCTGATACATTTTTATCGATTTATTACCTACACAGAGTATGGCATTTCGTGGGCCTCTGAAAGGATTCACTTCCTGAGTTCCTCATCCTTTAGAACACATACTCTATCTCTGTAATAAAGTAAGTCGTCCTTAGAGACTCTGAACTCTAAACTTTGGTCCTCCATGGCCTCTTTTCTGAGTTTGATTAGGGATGAATCGAGGTCCTGACCAGTCTTAATTTCTTCTAGGAGCATCGATTAGAGGGTCATTTCAGACAATCTCCCCGTTAAAATCTCAATCTTGTTACTACGTAGCTCTTTTTGTAGTGCTTCTGCTAAGGCACGAATAGCCATAAGTGATGAGAAATGCTTTCTACTTAGCGCATCGGCCACCTTGTTGGCTTTTCCTGGATGGTACAAGATTTTACAGTCGTAATCCTTTACCAGTTCTAGCCTTCTTCGTTACCACATGGTGAGCTCCTTCTGTATGAAAATGTACTTGAGACTCCGGTGGTCCGTATAGATCTCGCACTTGACACCATATAAGTAGTGCCTCCAAATCTTGAGCATAAAAATGACCATTGCTAACTCTAGGTCGTGTGTCACGAAGCATATGCGACCACTCTACCATTCTGCATTAGCACAACTCCTAGTCCAGTCTTGGATGCGTCACTGTAGATCACAAAATTTCCCTGTCCAGCATCTGGTATGATCAGGATTAGAGTGCTTATGAGTCTACATTTTAACTTCTAGAAGCTCCTTTCATACTTATTCGTCCACTCATACTTCTTTTCCTTCTTGGTTAGCACTGTGAGTGGTACGGCTAGCTTCAAAAAACCTTCAATGAATGCCGGTAATAACCTGCTAGGCCTAGGAAGCTGTGGATTTTCGTCATGTTCCTTGGGGTTGGCCATGTACTAATGACCTCAACCTTCACTGGATCTATTGATATTCCCTCATCGGAGGCTACATGGCTAGGAAAGTGAACCTTCTCCAGTCAAAATTCACACTTGGAGAATTTGGTATATAGCTGATGATCCTTTAGTTTGTGTAGGATAGCCCTCAAATGCTCCTCATGCTCCTCCTTCGTTTTAGAGTATATAAGTATGTCATCGATAAACACAATGACAAACTTGTCGAAGAAGTCCTTGAACACCTGGTTTATTAGATCCATAAAGGTTGCGGGGGCATTCCTCAATCTGAATGACATAACGAGGAACTCGTAATGTCCATATCGCATTCGAAAAGCTGTCTTGGGTATGTCTACATCCCTGATTTGCAACTGGTGATACCCAGAACACAGGTTGATCTTTGAGAATACTACAGCACCTCGGAGCTGATCGAACAGATCGTCGATCCATGGCAACAAATACTTGTTCTTTATTGTGATCTTGTTCAACTCCCTGTAGTCTATGCACATTCTTAGCATTCCATCCTTTTTCTTCACAAACAAGACAGGTGCTCCCCACGGTGAACAGCTCTGTCAGATGAAACCCTTATCCATTAAGTCCTTTAACTGGGCCTGGAGTTCCTTTAGCTCTACAAGGGCCATTCTGTACGGGGCCTTGGACATAGCGGCTAATCCTGGCAAAAGCTCGATCTCGAATGCTATCTCATGTTGTAGTGAAAGCCTTGGGAGATCCTCTGGAAATACTTCCATGAACTCTCGAACCACTAGGACGCTATCTAGTCCTATATCTGCTCCCTAGGTCTTATCCACTATGTGCGCGAGGAAGTCAATGCATCCGCGAGATAACAACTTGTGGGCCTTTATTGCTGAAATCATCATCTTCTGCTATTTTATCGATAAACCTTTGTAGACAAACTTTTCGTGATCGATTAGTTCAAAAGTAACCTCCCGTCTTCGACAGTCTATGATGACATTGTACTTGATGAGGAAATCTATCCCCACGATCACGTCATAATTGTACATGTCGAGGACGATCAGGTTAATACTCAGTTCTCACTCGTAAATAACTACTGGCATGTGGCGTATCTAGTAGTTAGACAACAAAACTTCCCCTGTGGGAAAAGCAATTTGAAAATTTTGTTCCATTCTATCTACGATCTGATCTATCTTCCTAGCAAACTCTGATGATGCAAATGAATGCATAGCTCCATAATTAAATAAAACCAAAGTAGCTGAGTTGGCGATAGAAAGCTGACCTGTCACCACATTAGAGATTCTAGCTTCTGTATCCTCTCTGGTGAAGGCATAGATCCTTCGCTGAGCGTCTAGTGCCTCTAATCTTCCCTGAGTGATTGAAGGGCCTTCGATCCTAGTCTGGGCAGCATGTAGTTGACTGCCCGTGGTGTGGGCTTGATCTTGCTGATTCTATGGGTTGGAGCGGTAGTTCTTGGCATAGTGGCCTTCCTTGCCACATATATAGCAGCCACTGGATCCTTTCTTGCACTCTCCTACATGATTCCTCCCACATTTTGGGCATGGTAAGTGTTGATTGCCATTTCCACCCCAGTTGTTCTTCTTCTAGCGGAAGTTCCTTTACGGTCTTTGGTTCCTTTGGTTCCCTTTTCACTTGTTGTTGTTATGGGATTGCCTGTTGTGTTGGCTGTTTCCAACATTCTGACCTTTATGCTGAGTCTTGAGGTTCTGTCTTGTAAAGCATGCCTAGCTATCTTAACTTTTTCTCTGATACCACCTCTGTAAAGCATGCCTCTCTAGCTACCTTAACTTTAACTTTAAATTGCTCTTCTTAACTTTACTCTTCTTGACTTTACTCTTCTTAACTATACTTTTCTTAACTTTACTCTTCTTGTCTTGGCGTACTTACTTTACTTCTTATACTTTTCTTACTTTCTTTAAACTTTTCACTTAACTTCATTCTTTTAAAGTACTTTAAGAAGTACTTTCTTTAACACACTAATTTCTTATATTATTGAACTTTGCTATATTATACTTGGCATTTAAACTTACTTGCGGAAGCGGTATTTGAAAATTACTGATAATTTTTTTTTTCTTTTAAAACTTAAGCTTGATGTAAATATATGAATTTTTCAAAAACATAATTGAAATACTTCATAAACTTAATTTACATTAAACCTTGTCTGTTTTCTTTACATTACATATACATTTTCTTTTTATTGTAGTGGAAAATCATAGTAAAACCATAACCCACCCCATGACACTTCAGGAATTTGTTTGCCAGCCCATCAGTTCCTTTCCTCATAATGTAGGCAGCTTACTCTTGTTACCTATATCATGAACAGACTGATGAGCTAGAGCTCAGAAAGTATAAACATACATATAAAACATTACATGTTCATATATACATGCTAAAACTTTATGTAGACATAACATACATTTAAAAATTTACTTAAACACATCAACAAATAACGAAGGTTAATCAGATTATGCTTGCTTATTTTTCTTCTTCGTTCTCATTGTTTTTTTTTTTTTGTTCTTTTTTTTTTCTTTTCTTAACTTTTCTTTGCTTTTCTTTTCTTTTCTTTACTTTACTTTACTTTCTTTTCTTTCTTTCACTTTCTCTTGTGGGCCCATGGTTGAACGTACCTAATTCGCGCGGACCAATAGGGGAAGGGGGAGCGACCCACCAATCAGCCCCAAGGCCAATCTTTGAACTACCAAACTTGAGGGTAGCACATTGAGCCATTAACTACCATATTCTTGCAGTAGCACCACACTTCTAGGGTGGAGGCTATTCTTATTCTTAAACCTCACTTTTGGGGAGGCCAGTACATCAACCTTAAATTTTCAGTCTTATTATCTTGCTTATACTTATCTTTTTTTACTTTAACTTTTCATTGTTTTCTAATCTTGTGAACATGTTAGATTATCATGTCACAAAATGTATAACTTTTATATATAAAAAACACAGTTCTATGGCAAGTCAGTTCGTGATAGACAACTAAATGTCTGTACTTACCTATACTTTTGCTTGTATCTCTTTCTTTGCTTCTGGATCCACAGACGTTCATTTGACGCGTCTTGATTGGGTTCCTATGACCAAAACAATTACGGTTATTCTAAAATCTTTACTTTATACATAAAACTTATTACAACATAATCATTCTATGTTTAATTTCTTAATCATGAACCTGAAGGGTCTAAAATCTCATTTCTAGCCTTTCTGCTAACTTTTGACAAAATTACCATTTTACCACTAACGTTTGGCAAAATGACAATTTCATCACTAGCGGCCTTTTCTTACTTTTCTCTTTCTTATATCTTGATTTTAGCTTTAAAAATCTTAATTAACCTCATTTGTCGCTTTTCCACTAACTTTTGGAAAAATGACTGTTGTATCCTGAACTTTTGGTAAAATTACCATTTTGCCCCTAGTGGGATTTTTCTCACTTAAACTTTGCTTTTGGCCTTTGAAATCCTTATTAGAGTCTTTGAATCATGTTTGAAGCTCTAACAGTTCATTTTGACTATTTCCTAAATCTTTGGTAAAAACTACCATTTTGCCCTCAACGGGGTTTTCTTACTTTTCTTCATCTTAAAACTTGATTCTAGCCTTAAGAATTCTATTTAAGCTATTCTAAGACTCTAACGGTCCTTTTCAAGCTTCTCAGAAATTTTTGTCAAAATGATCATGAATAGTAACTTTGACCGTGAATAGTACTATTTACTATGAATAGTACTTTGCCTTGACTGTGAATCTGGTCATTTTAATGCTTGGACTAGGTTTTCTAAGCCCAAAAATCATAAAACAATGAACTTATAGGCTTGACGACCTTTCTTAGACCTTTTTGAAATTTTTGGTTAAAATGACCATTTTGCCCTTGATAGGCCTTTGGGCCGTAAAATTTTCATTTTAACATTTTGGTGGGGTTTTCTAGTCCCAAAAATTATTAAATAATATTTCTAGGCCTTGACAAACTTTTACAGCTAATTGCTGCTATTTCACTATTTATTGTCACCCAACCCTCGGGTGGCACTATTTCGACCCCTCGGGTCGTTTCTTGTTTCTCTTACGTTTCGGGGCTCCAAATGGACGTTTCACTAATCTTGAAAACATCTGTCGTCCTTTCCTAGACCTTAGTCATCGAGGGGGCTCGGGTTTTTACCCCGACCAATATTTTACCACACATTTCCCAAAATGCCCCTGAGGTTGTTTTTCTACCTTTTTCATCATTTAAAAGTTTTGAAGGGACGGTTTGCTAATCCTTAACATGTCCTTCCTTCTTTTCAAGCCTAACTCATCGAGGACTGTCGATTTTCACCCCGACCCTCAATTTCACCTCTCGTTTCTTAAAATGGCCTTAATGCCGCTTTAAAATTTTCGACAATATTTCCGCTTAATTTTTGGGTTCCTGGCATTTAGGAAACACCTCAAAACCATCTATCCTATTCTAACCTACCACGAACTATACCAAAGGCCTAATTTTTATGCAAAAGTCTAAACGTTTTACGTAAAAATTCTAATAAAACTTATTCATTTTCTATCGACATTTCATTCATTCTTTCCATTTTTAACCCTCGGTTCTTTCATTCATGTTCACTCTCAAACTTTTCTTTACAAACTTATTCAATCTCATACACTTAATACATAGTTTTTCTTTGAAAACCTAAACAAAATTTTGTTTCGAAGTTTCAAATTTTCTTTCTAGTTATCTTACATACCAAATCACATATTCAAATGAACAATTAACCAAACTTAACTTGAAATTTCTTACAATCCCATACACGGATTTTCTTGATTCAAAGGCACCAAAATTGTGTTTTCTAACTTCTAATTCATTCTCTAACTTAATCACATACTAACTCTTGTTTTTAAATCCAATTCAACGAAGTTTAAACTTGAAAATCTCAACTTAACCTCTCCATGAAACCCACGGATTTTCTCTTGAAAACATACATAAAATTTTGTTTTTCACACCTCTAATTCATTTTTTGCTTCAATCATTTACTAACCTAAGCTTTTAAAGCATAATTCAACAAGATGGAAGCTTAAAATTCACCATCAATTCTCCCAAGCAAACCCACGGTTTTTCTTTAATAAAACTCAAGAAAATGCTTGAAAATGGAAGCTTACCTTACCAAGAAAATCAATTGGTGCTTAGGATAAGTTTTGAACAAGTTTTGGTGGAAAACTTGAAGCAAAACTTGGCTTAAGTGGGGTTAGAGGTGCACAGCCATGGAGGACAACAAGGGGGCTGTGTTGGCTGCTTATTTCCTTTGTTTTTCTTGCACAAAACTGTGCCTTTTATCAACCAAAAGCCACCGACTCCAACAGCCCCTTACTTTCCCAAATTTTCTTCAAAATTTTGATGTAATTTTGGCACCATTTTAGCCTTTAGATCAAAGCCTCTTTAATCTATAACCATCCGATCCAACTAAACCCTTTTTCTTTAAAGAAAAAAAATTAATTTTGACATCATCTATTTCATCTTTTCTTTATTAATTCAGGTCAAAGTTTGACCAAAAGTCAAATCGAACGGAATTTCACCGAAATCGCATAGGCTGGAATTTGGGGTCGTCTGTGTGATCGGTTTGCCTTATTTCATTGTGGTTTGACTAAAAATCAAAACTATAAATTTTCATCTTTTTCCCCATTCTTGGTTTACCTAAGGTAATCTCTTGGGGTTTTCGGTTTCTAAATGGCATTCTCATTTTTTTGAAAATGAAGAAATTTCTAGGGGAGTGCACCGGAGGACTTTTCTAATCGTCCGTTCTATCAATTCGATCTAACTCAATCTAGAAACTCTAAAAAAGAAAAAAAAATCCTAAAACATGTATTTTATCTTACTTTTCCTTTGACTTGCCATTTCTTTATATCTATACTTTTCGGATACCGAAACCACTCCATTTTGAGCGTTTTGGTCCGAAATCACTTTCTCAATCATGAACTTTATTCTTTAATCATTTTCGGAGATTTTATGCCCTCCAAAACATTTATTTATTATTATTATTACTTTTATCTGTTTATTTATAAACATAGTGTTCTTTCACTTTCTATTCACAAAAATTCTTAGGAAAACCTAGCTTAATCCTAGGTAGCATTGTAGGAAATTTTTGGTCTGTTACATGTCTGCCCTTAGTCTACTTGGATGATGTCTTCTCCTCTCTTCTGGCCTTGAAAGTCTGAGTCTTTCTCTCTTTGTCCTAAGCCAACCAATACTCTACTCGGATGGCCCTACTGAAGCATTTTGCCACGGTTGCTGGCCTGTGGCTTCCACTACAGACTTGGAGGACGATATCCGTCCAGAGAATCTTTAGCATCCTCCTAACCATTTCCTTTTATGTCGGCATTAGGTCTGGGTAGAGTCGGGCTAGCTGCTCGAATTTTTGGACTCCCTCCATCACGATCATGCTACCCTAGCGTAGGTTATTAAACTCATCCTGCTGGCTACCAGGGCCTCGTCGTTAAAGTACATTTCTTTAAACTCATCCACAAAGTCTGTCAAGCTCATCTCATTAACGTTTCTTCTGATGGCCACTATTTTCTACCATTGTTGTGCCCCCTTATGTAGGGCAAAGGATGCACATAGCACTTTCTCCCTATCGGTCAATCCTACAAAGTCCAAGATGACCTAGATATCAGTCAGCCAGTCATCAACTTCAATAGGATTTGTGGTCCCTTTGAATTCTAGCACTTTCAAGCACCAGAATTTCTCGTACAAATCGCTTTCCCTAGTGATCGGTAGAAGGGCATTGGTTACCGAAGGGACTGTCCCTACTGGGGGTGTTAATGCTATTGGGGCTGGAGGAGCTACTTGCTCCCTTGGACTATTGGAAGCTACTGGAGCCTTTTAGACTGGCAATCTTGCTGTCTGCAGTGCCTAAGTTTGCTGGTTCAATTGCTCCCTAAGCTGAGCAAGTTCCTGCTGCTAGTTCAACATCATATCTCGCATGGCTGTGAGCTATGCCATTAACTTGTCTTCTCGAGTGGCTTGATTAGATTGAGATCTTGTTCTTGCTATAGTTTCCTAGGTAACCCTATCACACAGCGGGAAAGAAAACATAAGTCTTTTAAATTCTGTAACTCGTATCACATATATTTTTCTTACTTAACAATCTTACTTATAGGCAAGCATATAATATCTTCCTTTCTTTCATACTGTGATGTTCAATACAATTGCCGCATTGTATTGGAACATCATCTGAGTGCTCGGATTTGTCCTGTACTTTTTGCCAGACTACTGACATGCGTGGAAATCATCAAATTTAGGCCCTCAGGGCAAAACAATACTACATTTCATAATATTACTCAAAAATATGTACAAGCTTCTAGCTTGCCAGGAGTGATGCACACTTCCTGATATACGATCCCAACAAGTACATTAAGCTAAGGGTTTGTTTGGTGAACGCATTGCATTTGCATTGCGTTTGAATGCAATGTATTGAATGCAATTTGTATTTGGAGAAAAAGTATTAGCATTGCATTTGAATGCAATGTGTGTTTGGGGGAAAAGTATTTGAATTGTATTTTAATAATAAATATGTGATGTGATGGGTAAATGTAGAGAGAAAAAAAAAGAGGGAGAGAGAATATATGATGTAATTAATAAAAGTAATAGAAAAAGTGAAATAATAAATAGTGATTGTGTTTGATTTAAAATGTGATGTGATTGGTATTTGAATGAAATGTTTTTGTATTTGGGGGAAAATTGCATTGCATTTAAATGCAATGCTAAAAAATTTATGTCCCAAATACTAGCTAAGTCTGACGAGGAAAGCTACTATTTCCTTCTATACAATTACATAACTAAAATTCCCACAGAAGGGTTACTACTACATGGAGGACACTCTTGATTCGGCATCAAACATCTCCTCGTCATCATTGTCACTGAGCAGGAACTCCTTTAGGACCACCTCTTTGTCTCCCCAGATAATACTAGCTTCATCGTCGTTGGCGATGATGACTTGGGGCTCATACAACCCCAGCCACTCGTCGTCACTAAAGTAATCAGGGATCTCCTCCCCCTCATCGTCAAGTTGGGCATCGGGGAGAGCCTCGTCATCATCCCCTTCCACGTGGTGTTCGAGAGATAGAGGGGCTGGCTCGGGGTCCTCCATTGGTTCCCCATTGTCCTCGAGTGCTTCGAAGCTGGTGTTCGGCCATGAACTCTTCGTCGGTCAGTTGGGGTGCAGGGTCTACCAAGTTACCTCCCATGTTAGTGGCTACTGCAATGTCTTGGACTAGTGCAGGATTTCTGGGGTTGAGTGCTTCCCTCTTTGCGTCCACTATTTCTCGGATAAGGTGTCTCAGGTCTTCATGCTACAGAGGGTAGTGGGTAAGGCCACTCACATACCACGGAGTCCCTTTCCACAATAGGTCAGCTGCCTCTGCAAAGGGTTTATCTAAGAGGATGTAAGGTAACATGGTGTCCAAAAACCTTTGACACTAATGTGTCATGGCCTCTCCCTTATAGACATCTCAAATGTCAAAAAGGACCTAGTATCTCCTCTCATACATGTCATTCCAGATATCGGCATCTCTAGCTGGGCCATTGGAATTGCGGAGGTCTTGGCAAAACCCAGCCCATTGCATTGCCAGATCCCTGATCCTATGTCGTTTATTCCACCATTCCATCATTGGTCCCTCCAGCTGGCTACTGGCCAATACCACCTACAGGCAAGGTAGGATGTGGCATGCTTCGAAAATAACCTCCATGTGGTGGATCCAATACGGAAGTTCGCATGGGTGACGACCATCGTACAGGTCTGGTCGCATAGTGGCGAAAACCAGGCTCGCTTGTCAATCTTCTTGTACTTGGTGGGGGTCAATTGGTGCGGCCATTATCTCCTACTATAATTTAAATGTCAACTCACAGACTAATTCTATAAAACAAAAATCTAACTTACTTGGAAAGATGAGGTAGGCATGCGGTGATGTGAGGTAGGGTGGTAGGTAAGCTTATAGACTGGTTCGTTGGGTGCATGACTTGTATACGATGAAGGGTTTATTTATAGATATCAGAATCATAGCTCTAATAAGGAGTTAAGGATATCCACTTAAAGGCATTATACTGGAAGTGAAAATGGACAAGACCTTGGGTTGTCCGCTAGGCGGATGACTTCTTATTCACAGATAGTGAATAATCATTTTCTTATTCGGTAGTATAATGGAACTTTAAGATAGCCTGATCAGTAGGTTAAACAGGCTTTGACCTAAGGCTGATCATGGATATCATATGAGGGTTTTGCATACATGACAAGGTCATTGGAAAACAGCTTATCATAGGCTTTTGTAATACGGTATATAATTGAGAGTTCAGTTTTAGGTTTGTAGTGGTGCGACTCTAAAATTAGTGATCATATGATTGAGTTGTTCACATAATGATGATCATATGGATTCATGGGAACCCGATTCTATCTGTCCAATTGGTCCCTTTACTAGCTCCATATAATTCGTTAACAAATGGCAAATTGATCTGTGTATGCTTATTGGCTAGTTGACTTTACATTGATAGTGTTGACATAAGATGAAGATAGTGGACAAGATTTTCTCCGATTGAATTCAGATTTTGTTTTGGATAATAGAGTACACAATTATTCCAACTCCAAATAAAGTTGCCATGATTTTATTTGAGATTGAATTGAAGTTGTAGAAAATTATCCATGAAAACAAAATTTGAAATACAACTTTTTGTGAGATTTGAAATTTGAAATTTGAAATTTAAATTTTGAATTTGAAATTGAAATTTAAAATTTGAATTTGGCATTTGAATTTGAAATTTAAGTTTGAAATTTAAATTCAAAATTTAAATTTGAATTTTGAATTTGAAGTTTGAATTTCGAAATTTGAACTTTGAAATTTGAATTCCAATTTTGAATCACAATCCAAGTAAGGTTCGAATTAGTTGTGGATAAATCCACATGGTGAAATTCGAATTTGATATGGATAATGGAGAGGAAAATCTTGTTTAAATCCTACTTGAATTTTGAATCCTAATCCTAACGTAAAGTGGCCAAATTTTGTTAGGGAAAATTCTCCCTAGGTGTGATAACCGGGAAATTTCATCGTTCTCGGAAAAATCAGTACATGAAATGTACACAATGAATTTCATGTTTAAAATGTAAATTGTAGTGATTTTATATGTGTATGTGTGTGTGTAACACACAGTATCAAGAAATTGGTTAAGATGGCCTTTTCTTGATATAAAACTGATATATTTAGAATCAGTATGCTCAATTTAGTCAATTGAGCACAAAATGTGAATTTTGACTGAGAAACCGGCAGTATCAGAAAACTGGTCTAGATGACCTTGAATGAAGTTAAAACTGATAAATTTGGGCTAAGCACACCCAAATTAGTCAGGATAGCCTATCAGCATGCTCAAATTAGATAATTGAGTACAAAGGTAATTTTTGACCAGGAATTTGCAGTATCGAAAACTAGTCGAAATGACCTACGATGAAAATAAAACTGATATATTTTGGATTCAAGACGTCCAAATTAGTTAGGATAGCCTATGTTAAAATTTTGGGCGAAAAAGTATATAAAGGGCGAAAATTGAATAATTTTGAAAAACTGCAAAAACAGCCGAGAGAAATTCTCTCTCCTCTCTCATGACCCCCATGGATGAACAGTAGCCAACTTCTAATTCTGGCCTCCGTTTTCGACACCTCTGATGTCATCGGAAAGCTCTTGCCGAGCTGAGTCTAACGGTGGGTTGAGTCGACGGATTGGACGCCGGAGCAGCCCGCACGTGGCACCTAAGCTACGGTGGCCGAAATTTTCAAACGCCGATTTCTCCACCATCCGACGTCCGATCAAAGTGATTCTGGTCCCAAAAGACTTGGGGTGAAGAGTAGAACAAAGCCCAAGTTTGATTTCACCTAAATAGTCACCTGATTGTGCCACCCAACTCCGCCTGTTGCCGTCGCAGTCGCTGCCATGAAACCTATCGTTTCTGGTGGAGTTGAGTGATGTGGTGGGTATCAAAATGCTCAAAATTTCATGGGGAACAAAAGCCCCAAGCCAATTTCAAGAAAAAAAGTCAGGAAAACGGAGATTTCTCAATGCCGCCACCATCGGTTTTTCAGGGGTTGATTTCTGGTAATAGGAGCTTCTATTGGTGAAATTGACACTACCAATGAGTTCCTCACATCGAGATCTTCGAGATGGTGGCCTCCTTTCTCCACGCTGCCACCTGTTAATAGCCGGTCAACATCGGTCAACGGCGGTCAATGCTAGTCAACGACGATCGGACCCCAAAAATTTAAGAATGGCCCGTTGGCATATTTTCGATGTTCTGGATGTTAGGAAATGCCCTAAGCGTTAGAGACATTTTGATGTATTCTTTTTGAACTGGATAATAAAATTATATATAGAGGTTATTCATTACATTGCTATCTGTCCTCGTCTTATTTACATGTTAAAGTAAATGTAAGCAAATATGGCTCACTGACTGCTTGTGTTTAAACTGTTAGAACGTTGCATGCAATGGATTTTTTTGTATGCGAGAAGACAATGTTCTAAAGTTAGCGGTCTAAACTATGGTCTGTAATCTATGGGATTAAGACCGAGCATCTAACTCATGTTAAGACTATTATGTTATCTAAAGCCTTGGAGGGGACGGTTTGTCTTGACTGTCTGGAGCTGGACTCCCAAGTAGAGACATAGATATGTTGCTTGGTGGTGACATATTAGACCGGGACTAAAGCGTGATTGATCTACAAAGTCCGCTTTGAGTGGATCGATCTGCTTTTGACGTTCATTATGCAGTAACCTTAATCCTGAGTAAAAGGACAGCTTCATGTATATGACTTGTGTACTTTGATGTTCCAATGGCTAAAGCGTCTCAGAGGTAGTAAGCTTATAGACCGGTTCGTTGGGTGCATGAGTTGTATACGATGAAGGGTTCGTTTACAGATATTGGAATCATAGCTCTAATGAGGAGTTAAGGGTATCCTCTTAAAGGCATTACACTGAATGTGAAAATAGACAAGACCTTGGGTCATCTGCAGAGCGGATGACTTCTTATTCACATATGGTGAATAATCATTTTCTTTATTCGGTAGTATAATGGAACTTTAAGATAGCCTGATCAATAGGATTAAACGGACTTTGGCCTAAGGCTGATCATGGATATCATATGAGGGTTCTGTATATATGACAAGGTCATTGGACGATAGCTTGTCACAGGCTTACGTAATACGGTATATAATTGGGAGTTCAGTTTCAGGTTTATAGTGGTGTGACTCTGAAACTAGTGATCATATGATTGAGTTGTTCGGTAAAAGAATGATGATCATATGGATTTGCGGGAGCTGGATTATATATGTCCAATCAGTCCGTCTACTAGCTCCATATAATTCCTTAACGTTTGGCAAATTGAATTGTGTATGCTATTGGCTGGTTTATTATGCATGGATGGTGATGACACAGGATTAGGATGGTAGACAAGATTCTCTCCAGTTGGATTCAGATTTTGTTTTGGATAATAGAGTACACAATTATTCGAACTCCAAATAAAGTTGCCATGATTTTATTTGAGATTGGATTGGAGTTGTAGAAAATTATCCATGAGAACAAGAATATGAAACACAACCGTTTTATGGAATTTGATATTTGAATTTTGAAATTTGAAATTTGAATTTGAAATTTGAATTTGAATTTCGAATTTGAAATTTGAATTTGAAATTTAAATTTGAAATTTGAAATTTGAAATTTGAAATTTGAATTTCAAATTTTGAATCACAGTCCAAGTAGGATTCGAATTTGTTGTGGAAAATCCACAAGGTTTGAAATTCGAATTTGAGTTGGATTTGGAGAGGATAATCTTGTTAGAATCCTACTTGAATTTTGACTAAGAGGTCCTAACAAATGTTGCATGAAATTTTGAGGATAATCCTCAAGGAAATTTCGGTTTTTTGTGGATAAGATTCAAGGGAAAAATTCAAGTTTCAATCCCAGTTGAATTTGGATTCTCTCCTTCCCTGAAAAGTGGCCGAAATTAGGGAGAAAATCTCCTAGGAAAATTTGGTTATTTTGGATAAGGTTGAGATAAGATTCAAGCTTGAAAATCCTAGTGGAATTTTTGATTCTCCCTTATCCATAATGGCCGAAATTTTTAGGAGATTTTCTCCTTGTAATTTTCGAATTTTTTGGGTTGAAAAAGGGAGATAAAATTCTAGTTGAAATCTTGTTTAGATTTGGATTGGATTTATCCTAAGAAAACCGAATTTTATTGTTGAGATTCTCCCTTGGAAAATTCAGATTTTTTGATTATGGATAAGGGAGAATATCTTTTCCTAGTCCAATTCGAATTCAGAGAATCACCTCATGTAGGTCTATAAATAGAGGTTCTGCCACTCCAGTTCTCTTAGACCACAGACTCTCACGTGAGCAGGCTTATTGTTGCACAGCTCATCGTGACAATAAAGTTCTTTAGAGATCCGGGTGGTCGGAAGAAGATTAGCAGTGCTAGCATACCGATCGAGGTTCAGAGTGCCCACACACTCAGCCATTCGGGAATTGGAGAATAATAGAGAAGGCTAGTTGGTTGAAGCCTCCGGCCATTCTCCTCCTGCAAGATTGGCGTCCTTGACACATGAGTTTTAATTGTTGTTGGTTTATTGTATATGGCATCATGAGATATTTAACGATCTAAAAATTTTTATTGTTCGGCTGCGCCACTCTGATATGTTTTTACCGATTTATTTTCCTATAATGGACACGTCCATGGCGTTGGAATTTCAAGATGGAATTTCAAATGTGAAGAATGGTGAATCAAAGTTTGTGCACGCGAGCCCGAACGATGCATTCGATCGCCGATGGGATGATTTCCGCAGTGATTTCTATCCCTTCATTCCTTAATTTTTATTTTTGAATGGTTATGTGTTAATTTGGCATGTGAAATTGTAAGAAAAATGGACGAAAATGATAGAAAAGAAAATGTGTAGAAATATGAATATTTTTACGTAAACGTTGAGTTTTACGTAAAAATATAGGCCTCTGGTATGATACGTGATAAAACAGAAATAGGTTAGATGGTTTCGAGGCGTTTCCTAAACGCCGGGAACCTAAAAATTAAGCGAAAATGCTGCCGAAATTTCTAAAATGGCACAAAAAGGGTATATTAGGAAACGAGGGGTAAAAATGTGATCGAGATGGAAACCCGAGCCCCCTCGAACGATTTTAAGGATTAATGAATAAGTTAGGCTCAGAAAAGGATGACAGATGTTCTAAGGATGAGAAACTGAGAATTTCAACAATTAATATTGTAAAAGCTTGGTAAAACCTAAGAAAAATTATTTTATGATTGTTAGGCTTAGAGAATCTAGTCTAAGCATTAAAATGAAAATGATACGACCTAAAGACCTGTCAGGGACAAAATGGACATTTTGATCGAAAATTTCAGGAATGATAGAAAAAGGCCTTATTGGATTTAAAATGACTTAATTAAGATTCTAAGGGTTAAAACTAAGTTGTAAATCAAGCAAAAGTAAGGCTACGAAAAAAAAATAATAAAATTTTAGCTGGTATCAGAATAACTTAAAAGCAAGTTAAAAGTAAGTTGCTGATGACCCAAGTGATTATGGTCTATTATAGTTGGCAATAGTAGCTGACTGTAGTAGTGTTGTTTAACCCTACGTAGGGCGGGACGTCACACTAGGTGAGTTCGGTTTTTGTGGATAAAGTTCAAGACAAATTCAAGCAAGAAAATCCTAGTTGGATTTTGATTTTCTCCCTCCCTAAAGTGGCCGAAAATTTGTGGATAAATCCAAGGAGATTTTTGGTTTTTATATGGATAAGGGTGAGATAAAATTCAAGCTAGAAAATCCTATTCAGATTTTAATTCTCCTCACACTAGGGTGGTCGAATCTAGTGTTGTTTTTGGGCTATGGAAAATTCGGTTATCATGGATAAATGAGGAGATAAAATTCAAGTTAAAATACTGTTTGAATTTGGATTGCAAGATCCCTAAAGTGGCCGAATTTACCCTTGATTTTGGTCTAATGAATTTCGGATTTTTGTGAGTGGATAAGGGAAAAAATCTTCTCCTAGTGTAATTCGAATTCAAGGGATCACCTCATGCTAGTCTATAAATAGGGGTACTACCACACCAATTCTCTCAGACCGCAGACTCTGTGGTGAGCAGGCTTATTATTGCATAACTCACCGTGACAATAAGTTCTTTAGAGATCTAGGTGGTCGGAAGAAGACTAACAGTGCTAGCATACCGGTCGACGAACCGAGTGCCTACACACTCTCCCATCCAGGAATTGGAGAATAGTAGAGAAGGCTAGTTGGTTGAAGCCCTCCAGTCATTCTCCTCCTACAGTTGGCATCCTCTGAGGTGTGAAATTATATTGTTGTTAGTTTATTGTATATGGCATCACGAGATATTTAACAATCTTGAAAAATTTTTATAATTCTGCTGTGTCACTCTAATGCGTTTTTATCGATTTTTTCCTATAATTGGTATCAGAGCCTTCTCGTGACTATGCCATAAACATAAATTAGACAATTAGTTAGTCTTTTATTTATGTATGGATTTTATATTTAGAGAGTGACATTCTAGATTTCCTTTATGTTGTTATCTTGAATTATGTATGTGGTATGTGGTTATTTTAATTTTTTAAATTATTATAAGCATGCTTGTTATGCTGGTTATGGTTCCTTAGAATTTAGAAAATTATGTATAGGAATTTTATGTAACCATGGGAGCGATCTATAATCACTGTAATTTTCCCATAGATTTTCAATTTTTAGTCTCTTCAAATTATTATGATTAGAATTTTATGGGTACAGGCGTTGCCTGTAGCATGGTGGGCTGCTGCGCCCACCCAGGTGTACAGCCTATGGCTACAGGCACTGCCTGCAGCCTGGTAGCTACTGCATCCATGAGGGCATGCAGCCCTACAGGGCTACACCCAACCTGTGGCCGTGGGCTGGCAACCCTTCCGGGGGTTAGGGGCTGCTTACGGTGGCTGCGGGCCTCTGGGCCCCATGGGCCGACAGGTCGAAAAACGAAAAATTTTGATTTTTAAATTTGAGATTTAATTTAAATCATGTTTAAGAATATGTAATTGAAAATTTTAAATTTTTGAAATTACATATTATTACACATGAAATTTAAATTGTTTAAAATTTTGAATTTGAAATTTAAATTGGAAACTCGAATTTGAAATTTGAATTTGAAATTTAAATTTTTGAAATTTAAAATTTTAAACGATTCTTGGGATGAGAAATAAATGGAGAGGCTACATAAAGATGGATACAAGAAGACAGAACAAAATTCAAGACCCAAAGAATGATTTGGATGAAATTTTGTAATCTTTATTTTCTTTATTCCGGGATGGAACCATAGTTTGGTTATTTTTCTGTCAATTTCTTTTTTTGTGATATATCATGGATGGATGAATATGTATTGATGGATGACTTATATATATATTTGATAACATGTCATATAAGATAGGTGAATGCCGCTTAGATTATATTAATTATACGTATTTTTCAAAACTTGCATGTTTTTCAAAATATTAAGTAAGAGAGGATTTCAAACAAAACCCACAGCCTCCATTGTTGATCTATATGTGAAAGCATGGTAATGCCTCGTGTTAGTTCTGCCCTGACCACACTCCTCGGTAGGTGTTTACCGCTGCAGGTATACTAGGTTAGATCTCTTATGTGGCAAACGGGTTCGGGCATGATTTTATTCATGACCACCCCTTGGTGGCTTTGTAGGATATGGATCGGACTATATAAACAATGGTTATACACTGAAGACTCGTTTGGTTATTAACCTTCCCTAGAAGCTCTGTTAACTAAACTGGTGGTCAAAATAAGCAGTTATTAATATATGTCTTAACCTTGGAGGATTTAAGGCAGCATATATTAATTGGACGGGGTCCATATTCTGGCTATTTGTCTCATGACCACCCCTCGGTGGCTTAGGGCAATAGGTGCTAAGAATTACCATTGCAATGCTATATGTTTTCAAGTTTCATGTAGGAACATACTTGTATGTTTAATTTGCTAAAAACTCTCTGTATTTGCTTGGGCTTTATAATGATGTTTAGTATAATTTTATTTCAGTTCAAAATGTCACCGACACCCCTCATTTCAATACTTACTGAGAATAAACTAAATGGTGATAATTATAAAGACTGGAAGAGAAATCTACTTATAATTCTCAGCTGCAAAAGACATAAGTTCGTACTGGACGAACCATGCCCACCTGGGCCCAAACTTGACACACCACTTGAAGAGATCCCGGTTGCCTATACTCATTGGAGAGAATCCAATGAGATAACTCGGTACTAAATTCTTGCTAGTATGACGAGTGCTTTACAAAAGTAGCATGAGACTTATCAAGTTGCTAGGGAAATCATAGAAAATCAGAAAGACATGTTTAGAGGCCAAGAAAAATTGGCTTGACAATCTGCCATTACCAGTATTATGAACTATAAGCAAAAGACAGGTACTCCGGTGAAGGACCATATGATCATTCTTATGGGATTCTTCGTTGAGGCTGCCGAAAATGGAGCTGAATTGGACTATAACACGCAGATCGAGATGGTGTTTAAAACTCTATCAAAAGATTTTGTAAGGTTTAAACCCGCATATAATCTGGTGATAAGGGAGTTTGGACTCACCGAGCTCATGAAGCAACTACAAGCTTATGAGCAGATGATCAATGACGAGGATGCAGTCCAACCAAAGGGAGAGGCAAACTTGGCAGAATCTTCCAAACCCTCACGGAAGAAGAAGAGGCCAAATAAGAAGTAAGCGGCTTCCAGTTCTTCTAATCCTCCTATCTCGAATGGGAAAAAGAAGAAGAAGAACAAGAAGCCCAAGGACCCTAAAAAGTCCAAGTGCTTCTTCTGTGGGAAGGTAGGTCACTTCAAGAAGGCTTACCGAGAATTCCTAGCTACCAAGGGCAAGGAAGGTAAGGAACTTCTATATCTAGAAGTGTGTTTGGTGGAAGAATCTAAAGACACTTAGGTCATTGATTCGGGTGCCACTAATCATGTGTGTGTTTCTATGTAGGGGTTTGTGGAAACGAGAAGTCTACGTGATAGGAGCCTCTCGTTGTGGACTGGAGACGGTAGCTTGGTGATGGCTGAAGTTGTGGGAGACGTACATTTTTATTTTGATAAATTTAGGTTTATATTATTGAAAGACTGTTTTTATGATCTTAATTTTAGGAGGAACCTTATATCGATAGCTTGTTTAATAAAAGATTCGTATTCAGTTTCTTTTAATAAAAGAGTTTATATTCGTAAAAATAAGTCTTTTATCTATTCTGGATGGATGGATGGAAACATGTATTCAATTAAACCGAAGATGTACTCACTGCTTGAAACTGAATTAATTGATAACACTAAAAGGTTGAAAGTTTCTCACTCTAACAAGGTGTATCTTTGGAATTTAAGGCTTGGTCATATTAATCAAGATAAGATTCAAAGGTTGGTGAAGGACGGTCCTCTAGAATCTCTGAAGGAGGTACGTCTTCCTGGATGTGAGTCTTGTCTTGAGGGTAAGATGACTAAGAGGTCTTTTAGACTTAAGGATACTAGGGCTCAGGAACTCTTAGAAATTATGCACACCAATGTATGTGGCCCCATGAACATCGCAGCACGAGGAGGGTACGAGTATTATGTCTCCTTTATAGACGATTACTCGAGGCATGGATATGTGTACCTGATGCACTGTAAGAGCAAAACCTTTGACAAGTTCAAAGAGTATCGTGCGGAAGTGGAAAAGTAATTGGGTAAATCCATAAAAACACTTCGATCTGATCGAGGTGACGAATATCTCTCCAATGAATTTTTAGGATATCTTGTAGAGAATGGGATATTATCCCAATTGACTGCACCTGGTAGTCCTCAATAAAATGGTGTAGCTGAAAAGAGAAATAGGACCTTAATGAATATGGTATGATCCATGATGAGTTATTCTAGCTACTGTTATCATTATGGGGATATGCATTACAAACAATGTGCTATATTCTGAACCAGGTTCCAAGTAAGTTAATTGTTAGGAAATGTCCTAAGCATTAGAGACATTTTGGTGTATTTATTTTGAACTGGATAATAAAATTATATATAGAGGTGATTCATTACATTGCTATCTGTCCTCATTTTATTTACATATTAAAGTAAATGTGAGCAAATATCGCTCCCTGACTGCTTGTGTTAAATTGTTAGAACGTTGCATGCAATGGACTTTTGTATGCGAGAAGACAATGTTCTAAAGTTAGCAGTCTAAACTATGGTCTGTAGTCTATGGGGTTAGACCGAGCATCTAACTCATGTTAAGACTATTATGTTGTATAAAGCCTTGGAGTAGACGGTTTGTCTTGACTGTCTGGAGCTGAACTCCAAAGTAGAGACATAGATATGTAGCTTGGTGGTGACATATTAGACCAGGACTAAAGCGTAATTGATCTACGAAGTCCGCTTTGAGTGGATCCATATGCTTTTGACGTTCATTATGCAGTAACCTTAATCCTGAGTAAAAGGACAGCTTTATGTATATGACTTGTGTACTTTGATGTTCCAATGGCTAAAGCGTCTCAGATGTAGTAAGCTTATAGACCGGTTCGTTGGGTGCATGACTTGTATACGATGAAGGGTTCGTTTACAGATATCGGAATCATAGCTCTAATGAGGAGTTAAGGGTATCCTCTTAAAGGCATTATACTGAATGTGAAAATGGACAAGGCCTTGGGTCGTCTGCTAGGCGGATGACTTCTTATTCACATATGGTGAATAATCATTTTCTTAATTTGGTAGTATAATGGAACTTTAAGATAGCCTGATCAGTAGGATTAAACGGACTTTGGCCTAAGGCTGATCATGGATATCATATGAGGGTTTTGCATACATGACAAGGTCATTGGATGATAGCTTGTCGCAAGCTTACGCAATACGGTATATAATTGGGAGTTCAGTTTCAGGTTTATAGTGGTGTGACTCTGAAATTAGTGATCATATGATTGAGTTGTTCGGTAAAGAATGATGATCATATGGATTTGCGGGAGCCCGATTTTGTATGTCCAATCAATCCCTCTACTAACTCCACATAATTCCTTAACGTTTGACAAATTGATTTGTGTATGCTATTGGCTAGTTTATTATGCATAGATGGTGATGAGATAGGATTAGGATGGTAGACAAGATTCTCTCCGGTTGGATTCAGATTTTATTTTGGATAATAGAGTACACAATTATTCGAACTCCAAATAAAGTTGCCATGATTTTATTTGAGATTGGATTGGAGTTGTAGAAAATTATCCATGAGAACAAGAATTTGAAACACAACTGTTTTGTGGATTTTGAAATTTTAAAATTGAAATTTGAATTTGAAATTCGAATTTGAAATTTGAATTTGAAATTTAAATTTGAAATTTGAAATTTGAATTTGAAATTCGAATTTGAAATTTGAAATTCAAATTTTGAATCACAGTCTAAGTGGGATTCGAATTTGTTGTCGAAAATCCACAAGGACTGAAATTCGAATTTGAGTTGGATATGGAGAGGATAATCTTGTTAGAATCCTACTTGAATTTTGAATCCAAATCCTAACTAAAGTTGGATGAAAATTTTGAGGATTATCCTAAATGATTTTCGGATTTTTTGTGGATAAGGTTCAAGGAAAAATTCAAGTTTCAATCCCAGTTGAATTTGGATTTGTAGGAAAATAAATCGGTAGAAACGTATCAGAGTGGCGCAGCGGAACAATAAAAAATTTTTAGATCGTTAAATATCTCATGATGCCATATACAATAAATCAACAACAATTAAAACTCATACCTCAAGGATGCCAATCTGCAGGAGGAGAATGACCGGAGGCTTCAACCAACTAGCCTTCTCTACTATTCTCCAATTCCCGAATGGCTAAGTGTGTGGGCCCTCTGAACCTCGATCGGTATGCTAGCACTGCTAGTCTTCTTCCGACCACCCAGATCTCTAAAGAACTTATTGTCACGATGAGCTATGCAACAATAAGCCTGCTCACCTGAGAGTCTGTGGTCTGAGAGAACTGGAGTGGCAGGACCTCTATTTATAGACCTGCATGAGGTGATTCTCTGAATTCGAATTGGACTAGGAAAAGATATTCTCCCTTATCCATAACTAAAAAATCCGAATTATAAAATTCGGTTTTCTTAGGATAAATCTAATCCAAATCTAAACAAGATTTTAACTAGAATTTTATCTCCTTTTTTCAACCAAAAAAATCCAAAATTTCCTAGGAGATTTTTCCTCCAAAAATTCGGCCACATTTATGATAAGGGAGAATCAAAATTCCACTAGGATTTTCAAGCTTGAATCTTATCTCATCCTTGTCCAAAATAACCGAATTTTCCTAGGAGATTTCCTCCATAATTTCGGCCACTTTTCAAGGAAGGAGAGAATCCAAATTCAACTAAAATTGAAACTTGAATTTTTCCCTTGAACCTTATCCACAAAAACCAAAATTCCATTGAGGATTATCCTCAAAATTTCGTCCATAATTTGTTAGGATTTAGATTTAAAATTCAAGTAGGATTCTAACAAGATTATCCTCTCCAAATCCAACTCAAATTCGAATTTCAAACCTTGTGGATTTTCCACAACAAATTCGAATCCCACTTGGACTGTGATTCAAAATTTGAATTTCAAATTTCAAATTCGAATTTCAAATTCAAATTTCAAATTTCAAATTTCAAATTTCAAATTTAAATTTCAAATTCGAATTTCAAATTCAAATTTCAAATTTCAAAATTCAAATTTCAAAATTCGAAATTCAAATTCCACAAAACGGTTGTGTTTCAAGTTCTTGTTCTCATGGACAATTTTCTACAACTCCAATCCAATCTCAAATAAAATCATGGCAACTTTATTTGGAGTTCGAATAATTGTGTACTCTATTATCCAAAACAAAATCTGAATCCAACCGGAGAGAATCTTGTCTACCATCCTAATCCTGTGTCATCACCATCCATGCATAATAAACTAGCCAATAGCATACAAAAATCAATTTGCCAAACATTAAGGAATTATGTGGAGCTAGTAGAGGGACTGATTGGACATATATAATCGGGCTCCCGTGATTCCATATGATCATCATTCTGTACCGAACAACTCAATCATATGATTACTAATTTCAGAGTCACACCGCTATAAACCTGAAACTGAACTCCCAATTATATACCGTATTACGTAAGCCTGTGACGAGCTACTATCCAATGACCTTGTCATATATGCAAAACCCTCATACGATATCCATGATCAGCCTTAGGTGAAAGTCTGTTTCATCCTACTGATCAGGCTATCTTAAAGTTCCATTATACTATCGAATTAAGAAAATGATTATTCACCATATGTGAATAAGAAGTCATCCACCCAGTAGACGACCCAAGGCCTTGTCCATTTTCACATTCAGTATAATGCCTTTAAGAGGATACCTTTAACTCCTTAGAGCTATGTTTCCGATATCTGCAAACAAACCCTTTATCGTATACAAGTCATGCACCCAACGAACCAGTCTATAAGCTTACCACCTCTGAGACGCTTTAGCCATTGGAACATCAAAGTACACAAGTCATATACATGAAGTAGTTCATTTACTCAGGATTAAGGTTATTGCACAATGAACGTCAAAAGCAGATTGATCCACTCATAGCAGACTACGTAGATCAATCACGCTTTAGTCCCGGTCTAATATGTCACCACCAAGTAACATATCTATGTCTCTACTTGGGAGTCCAGCTCCAGACAGTCAAGACAAATCGTCCCCTCTAAGGCTTTAGATAACATAATAGTCTTAACATGAGTTAGATGCTCGATCTAACCCCATAGACTACAGACCATAGTTTAGACCGCTAACTTTAGAACATTGTCTTCTCGCATATAAAAGTCCATTGCATGCAACGTTCTAACAGTTTTAACACAAGCAGTCAGTGAGCCATATTTGCTTACATTTACATTAACATGTAAATAAGACGAGGACAGATAGCAATGTAATGAATAACCTCTATATATAATTTTATTATCCAGTTCAAAATGAATACATCAAAATGTCTCTAATACTTAGGGCATTTCCTAACAGGATTCTCTCCTCCCAGAAGGTGGCCAAAATTTAGGAGTGAATCTCCTAGGAAAATTCAGTTATTTTGGATAAGGATGAGATAAGATTCAAGCTTGAAAATCCTAGTGGAATTTTGATTCTCCCTTATCCTAAAAGTGGATGAAATTTTAAGGAGATTTTCTCCTTGGAATTTTTGGATTTTTTGGTTGAAAAAGGGAGATAAAATTCTAGTTAAAATCTTGTTTAGATTTGGATTGGATTTATCCCATAATGGCTGAAATTTGTTGGGATTTTCCCTTGGATAATTTTGGATTTTATGGTTATGGATAAGGGAGAATATCTTCTCCTAATCCAATTCGAATTCAGAGAATCACCTTATACAAGTCTATAAATAGAGGTCTTGCCACTCTAGTTCTCTCAGACCACAGACTCTCAGGTGAGCAGGCTTATTGTTGCACAGCCCACCGTGACAATAAGTTCTTTAAAGATCTGGGTGGTCGGAAGAAGACTAGTAGTGCTAGCATACCGATCGAGGTTCAGAGTGCCCACATGCTCAGCCATTCGGGAATTGGAGAATAGTAGAGAAGGCTAGTTGATTGAAGCCCTCCGGTCATTCTCCTCCTACAAGATTGGCATCCTTAAGGTATGAGTTTTAATTGTTGTTGGTTGATTGTATATGGCATCATGAGATATTTAACGATCTGAAAAATTTTTATTGTTCCGCTGCGCCACTCTGATACGTTTTTACCGATTTATTTTCCAACAATTGGTATCAGAGCCATCTCATGACTATGCCATGTACATAAATTAGACAATTACTTAGTCTTTTTATTTATGTATGGATTTGATATTTAGAGAGTGGTATTCTAGGGTTCCTTTATGTTGTTATCATGGATTATGTATAAAGTATGTGGTTATTTTAATTTTTTGAATTATTATAAGCATGCTTGTTTATGCCAGTTATGGTTTCTTAGAATTTAGAAAAATTGTATCTAGGATTTTTTATGTAACCATGGGAGCAATTTATTAGCACTGTAATTTTCCCATGGATTTTAATTTTTGTCTCTTAGAATTATTATGGTTAGAATTTTGTACACCGGAAACGGTTTAGGAAATTTTATGTAATTATTCTTGGAGGAGATTGAAGATTGAAGACCGTAATTTATTTTTTCCAAAAGTTAAATTTGATTTAAAGGTTGAAATTTTGATTGTGTGGAAAATTTCAATTTAATTGGGATTCAAATTAATTTTTGGAGATCCTAATAGGTAAATTGGAATATGACACGAAAATCGAGACACGACCCCTCGGGATAGGTCGACGGGCATTGGTGGGGCTGCAGCCCCTGCCCTCGGGCAGGATGGGGTTGCGCCAGCCCCTGTGCAGGCCATAACCACCCACGGCCGCAGGCTTGGCCTGCAGCCGAGGGTGTCCGTGGGCTACCCAAGGCTGGCCGCGGCCTGGGCGTGCAGCCTGTGGCTGCAGGCACTGCCTGCAACCTGCCGGCTGCTGCGCCCAGCCTGGCGCTGCAAGCTTGGCCTGCAGCCCGGCAAGGTTACACATGGGCAGCCGCGGGCTGCCAGCCCCCTCGGGGCTGGTGGCTGCCCACGGCAACTGCCACCTCCAGGGCCGGTGGTGCAACGATTCAAAAATCGAAAAATTTTGATTTTTAAATTTGAGATTTAATTTTAAATCATGTTTACAAAATATGTAATTGAAAATTTGAAATTTTTTGAAATTACATATTATTACACATGATTTTTAAAATTGTTTAAAATTTGAATTTGAAATTTAAATTTGAAATTCGAATTTGGAATTTGAATTTGAAATTTAAATTTTTGGAGATTTAAATTTTAAATGATTCTTAGGATGAGAAATAAATGAAGAGGCTACATAAAGATGGATATAAGAAGACGGAACAAAATTCAAGACCCAAAGAATGCTTTGGATAGAATTTTGTAATTTTTATTTTCTTTGTTCTAGGATGGAACCATGGCTTGGTTTTTCTATCAATTATTTTTTCTGTGATATGTCATGGATGTATAAATATGTATTGATGGATGTTTTATATGCATGTTTGATAACATGTCATATAGGATAGCTGAGTGCCGCTCATACTATATTGATCATACATAATTTGTCAAAAACTTGCATGTTTTTCAAAATATTGAGTGGGAGAGGGTTTCAAACAAAACCCACGGCCTCCATTGTTGATCCATATGTGAAAGCATGGTAACGCCTCGCGTCAGTTCTGCCCTGACCACACCCCTCGGTAGGTGTTTACCGCCGCCAGTATACTAGATTGGATCTCCTATGTGGAAAACGTGTTCAGGTACGATCCTATTCATGACCACCCCTCGATGGCTTGGTAGGACGTGGATCGGGCTACGTAAACAATGGTTATACACTCAAGACTCGTTTAGTTATTAACCTTCCCTAGAAGCTCTGTTAACTAAACTGGTGGCCAAATAAGCGGTTATTAATATATGTCTTAACCTTGGAGGATTTAAGGCAACATATATTAATTGGACGTGGTACATGTTCTGGCTATTTGTTTTCATGACCACCCATCGGTGGCTTGGGGTAATAGGTGCTGAGAATTACTGTTGCAATGCTACATGTTTTTCAAGTTTCATGTAGGAACATACTTGTATGTTTTATTTGCTAAATTATTTGTATATCTGCTTGGGTTTTGTAATGATGTCTAGTATAATTTTATTTCAGTTGAAAATGTCACCGACACCCCTCATTTCAATACTTATTGAGAATAAACTGAATGGCGATAATTATAAAGATTGGAAAAGAAATCTGTTGATAGTTCTCAACTGCGAGAGACACAAGTTCGTACTGGACGAACCATGCCCACCAGGGTCAAAACCTGACACACCGATTGAGGAGGTCCCGGTTGCCTATACTCGTTGGAGAGAGTTCAATGATATAGCTCGATGCTACATACTTGCTAGCATGACGAGTGCTTTACAAAAACATCATGAGACTTATCAAGTTACTAGGGAGATCATGGAAAATCTGGAGGACATGTTCGGAGGCCAAGAAAAGTTGGCTGACAGTCTGCTATAACCAGCATTATGAACTCCAAGCAAAAGACGGGTACTCCGGTGAAGGACCATATGATCACTCTAATGGGATTCTTTGCTGAGGCTGTCGAAAACGGTGCTGAGTTGGACTACAACACCCAGATCGAGATGGTGTTCAAAACTCTGTCTAAAGATTTTGTGGGGTTTAAGGCCGCATACAATCTGGCGATAAGGGAGTTAGGACTAACCAAGCTCATGAAGCAACTCCAGGCTTATGAGCGGATGATCAAGGATGGGGATGCGGTCCAACTCAAAGGTGAGGCCAATTTGGCAGAATCTTCCAAACCCTCACGGAAGAGGAAGAGGCTAAATCAGAAGTAAGTGACTTCCAGTTCTTCTAATCCTCCTCTCTCGGATGGGAAGAAGAAGAAGAACAACAAGAAGCCCAGGGACCCTAAAAAGTCCAAATGCTTTCGTTATGCGAAGGTAGGTCACTTCAAGAAGTCTTGCCGGGAATTCCTAGCCGCCAAGGGCAAGGAAGGTAAGGAACTTCACTACTTGGAAGCGTGTTTGGTCGAAGAATTGAAAGACACTTGGGTCATTGATTCGGGCGCCACTAATCATGTTTGTGTTTCTATGCAGGGGTTCGTGGAAACGAGAAGTCTACATGATAGGAGCCTCTCGCAGTGAACTAGAGACGGCAGCTTGGTGGTGGCTGAGGCAGTGGGAGATATTTACCTTTATTTTGATTAATTTAGGTTTATTTTATTGAAAGACTGTTTTTATATTCCTAATTTTAGGAGGAACCTTATATCGGTAGCTTGTTTAATAAAAGATTCTTATTCAGTTTCTTTTAGTAAAAGAGTTGATATTCATAGAAATAAGTCTTTTATCTGTTCTGGATGGATAGATGGAAACCTATATTTGATCAAACCAAAGATGTACTCACTACTTGACACCACATTAATAGATAACTCTAAAAGGTTGAAAGTTTCTCATTCTAACAAGGCGTATTTTTGGCATTTAAGACTTGGTCATATTAATCAGGATAGGATTCAAAGATTTGTGAAAGACGGTCCTCTGGATCTCTAGAGGAGGTACGTCTTTCCCAATGTGAGTCTTGTCTAGAGGGTAAAATGACTAAGAGGTCTTTTGGAGCTAAGGGTACAAGGGCTCAGGAGCTCTTAGAAATTGTGCACACTGACGTATGTGGCCCCATGAACGTCATAGCATGAGGAGGGTTCAAGTATTATGTCTCTTTTATAGATGATTACTCAAGATATGGATATGTGTATCTGATGCACCGCAAGAGCGAAACCTTTGACAAGTTCAAAGAGTATCGTGCGGAAGTGGAAAAGCAATTGGATAAATCTATAAAGACACTTCGATCTGATCGAGGTGGCGAATACCTCTCCGATCAATTTCTAAGACATCTTATAGAGAACGGGATATTATCCCAATTGATTGCACCTGGTACTCCACAACAGAATGGTGTAGCCGAAAGGAGAAACAGGACCTTGTTGGATATGATACGGTCCATGATGAGTTATTCAACACTGCCATTATCATTTTGGGGATATGCTTTATAAACGGCATGCTATATTCTGAACCAGGTTCCAAGCAAATCAATTCCTATAACTCCGTATGAATTGTGGCGTCGCAGGAAGCCCTCCCTTGGACATATAAGAATATGGGGCTGCCCGGCGCATGTACTGGATGGGGATGTGAAAAAGTTGGAACCAAGATCAGAATTGTGCATGTTTGTAGAGTATCCAAAAGGAACTAAAGGAGGTCTGTTCTATAACCCGAAGGAACAAAAAGTCATTGTTTCAACCCATGCGACATTCTTGGAGGAAAGTCACATGAATGACTTTAAACCTCAAAGCAAAGTGGTGCTAGAGGATGTTATCGGGTGAAAGAACTGCTCCACAGATTTCGGTCCTGGACGCAAGTCTGAGTTCCGGTGAAGAACCTACAGACGATCAACAATTTAGGGTGCCTCGTCATAGTGGGAGGGTTTCGAAGAAACCTAATTTGTTCATGCATGATGCTGAGGTATACCAGGCCGAGGCTCATGAGCATAAGGATGATCCGGTCACCTATGATGAAGCTATAAATGATGTTGATTTTAAATCTTGGAAACAGGCTATGAACAATGAGATGGATTCTATGAAATCCAACTCTGTTTGGGAACTTGTAGATTTGTCAGATGGGATAAAACCCATTGGATGCAAATGGGTCTACAAAAGAAAGAAGGATGCGGAAGGGAGAGTGGAAACTTTCAAAGCTAGACTGGTTGCAAAGGGATACACGCAAAAGGTTGGAATCGATTATGGTGAAAGTTTTTCGCCTGTTGCTATGCTGAAGTTTATCCGTATTCTTCTGTCCGTTACTGCAGCTCTCGATTACGAGATCTGGCAAATGGATGTCAAGACGACATTCTTGAACGGCCATCTTGAAGAGTGTATCTATATGATACAGCCCGAAGGGTTCGTAGCGAAAGGCCAAGAAAGGAAAGTCTACAAGTTGCTTAGATCCACTTATGGATTAAAGCAAGCATCCCGCTCATGGAACCAGAGGTTTGATCAAGCGATTAAGACATTTGGTTTTGAGCAGAACGTTAATGAACCTTGTGTTTATAAACGTATTAAGGATGGAAAAATGGTCTTTCTGATACTCTATGTCGATGATATACTACTCATTGGGAATGATGTAGGGAACTTATCATCGGTCAAGCTTTAGTTACACCAACAGTTTGACATGAAGGACTTGGGAGAAGCTAATTATGTTCTAGGCATTCGTCTCTTCAGAGATTGAAAGAACAAAATGATAGCGTTATCCCAAGCTTCATACATAGATAAAATAATTGACAAATATGCAATGCAAGAGGTAAAGAAATGTTCACAACCTTCTATTGCTAGTCTAACTCTTTCATTGGATGACTATCCCAAGACATCAGAAGAAAGAGAGCGTATGAGTAAGGTCCCTTATGCATCCGCTGTGGGTAGTCTTATGTATGCTATGCTTTGCACTCGCCCGAATATATGTTTTGCAGTAGGTATGGTGAGTCGATATCAAGCAAATCCTGGAACCAAGCACTGGCAAGCAGTAAAGCATATACTCAAGTATGTTCAGAGAACGAGGGATTATATGCTGGTGTATTCTGGAGGGGACCTAACACCCGTAGGATACACAGACTCAAACTTTCAGACTTGTAAGGATTCGAGGAAATCGACATCTGGATCAGTGTTTTTACTCGGAGGAGGCACCATTGTGTGGAGGAGCGTGAAGCAAGGCTGCACAGCTGACTCTACTATAGAGGCTGATTATGTGGCTGCGGCTGAGGCATCTAAAGAAGCGGTTTGGCTCAGCAAGTTCTTTAGAGACCTTGAGGTCATTCCGGGTGTTGACAAGCCTACCACACTTTACTGTTATAACACTGGAGCTATTGCCAACACAAGAGAATCTCGGCACCACAAGAGGACCAAGCACATAGATCGGAGATATCATATTATTAGAGGGCACGTGGAGACAGGACAAGTAGATGTATGTAAGATCGCATCCGAGGACAACATTGCCGATCCCTTTACTAAGACTTTGGTGGCTAGAAGCTTTAAGAGGCACATAGAGGCGATGGGGATGCGTAACATGGCACATCTGCTGGCTTAGGGTAAGTGGGAGATTGTTAGGAAATGCCCTAAGCATTAGAGACATTTTGATGTATTTATTTTGAACTGGATAATAAAATTATATATAGAGGTTATTCATTACATTGCTATCTGTCCTCATTTTATTTACAAGTTAAAGTAAATGTAAGCGAATATGGCTCCCTAACTGCTTGTGTTAAACTGTTAGAACGTTGCATGCAATGGACTTTTGTATGCGAGAAGACAATGTTCTAAAGTTAGCGGTCTAAACTATGGTCTGTAGTCTATGGGTTAGACCGAGCATCTAACTCATGTTAAGACTATTATGTTGTCTAAAGCCTTGGAGTGGACGGTTTGTCTTGACTGTCTGGAGCTGAACTCCGAAGTAGAGACATAGATATGTTGCTTGGTGGTGACATATTAGACCAGGACTAAAGCATTATTGATCTACGAAGTTCGCTTTGAGTGGATCGATATGCTTTTGACGTTCATTATGCAGTAACCTTAATCCTGAGTAAAAGGACAGCTTCATGTATATGACTTGTGTACTTTGATGTTCCAATGGCTAAAGCGTCTCAGAGGTAGTAAGCTTATAGACCGGTTCGTTGGGTGCATGAGTTGTATACGATGAAGGGTTCGTTTACAGATATCAGAATCATAGCTCTAATGAGGAGTAAAAGGTATCCTCTTAAAGGCATTATACTGAATGTGAAAATGGACAAGGCCTTGGGTCGTCTGCTGGGCAGATGACTTCCTATTCACATATGGTGAATAATCATTTTCTTAATTCGGTAGTATAATGGAACTTTAAGATAGCCTGATCAGTAGGATTAAACGGACTTTGGCTTAAGGCTGATTATGGATATCGTATGAGGGTTTTGCATACATGACAAGGTCATTGGATGATAGCTTGTCGCAAGCTTACGTAATACGGTATATAATTGGGAGTTTAGTTTCAGGTTTATAGTGGTGTGACTCTGAAATTAATGATCGTATGATTGAGTTGTTCGGTAAAGAATGATGATCATATGGATTTGCGGGAGCCTGATTATATATATCCAATCAGTCCCTCTACTAGCTCCACATAATTCCTTAACGTTTGGCAAATTGATTTGTGTATGCTATTGGCTAGTTTATTATGCATGGATGGTGATGAGATAGGATTAGGATGGTAGACAAGATTCTCTCCGGTTGGATTCAGATTTTGTTTTGGATAATAGAGTACATAATTATTCGAACTCCAAATAAAGTTGCCATGATTTTATTTGAGATTGGATTGGAGTTGTAGAAAATTATCCATGAGAACAAGAATTTGAAACACAATTGTTTTGTGGATTTTGAAATTTGAATTTTGAAATTTGAAATTTGAAATTTGAAATTGAAATTTGAATTTGAAATTCGAATTTGAAATTTGAATTTGAAATTCGAATTTGAAATTTGAATTTGAAATTTAAATTTGAAATATGAAATTTGAATTTGAAATTCGAATTTGAAATTTGAAATTCAAATTTTGAATCACTGTCCAAGTGGAATTCGAATTTGTTGTGGAAAATTCACAAGGATTGAAATTTGAATTTGAGTTGGATATGGAGAGGATAATCTTGTTAGAATCCTACTTGAATTTTGAATCCAAATCCTAACTAAAGTTGGACGAAAATTTTGAGGATTATCCTAAATGATTTTCGGATTTTTTATGGATAAGGTTCGAGGAAAAATTCAAATTTCAATCCCAGTTGAATTTGGATTCTCTCCTCCCAGAAGGTGGCCAAAATTTAGGAGTGAATCTCCTAGGAAAATTCAGTTATTTTGGATAAGGATGAGATAAGATTCAAGCTTGAAAATCCTAGTGGAATTTTGATTCTCCCTTATCCTAAAAGTGGACGAAATTTTGAGGAGATTTTCTCCTTGGAATTTTCAGATTTTTTGGTTGAAAAAGCGAGATAAAATTCTAGTTAAAATCTTGTTTAGATTTGGATTGGATTTATCCCATAATGGCCGAAATTTGTTGGGATTTTCCCTTGGATAATTTTGGATTTTATGGTTATGGATAAGGGAGAATATCTTTTCCTAATCCAATTTGAATTCAGAGAATCACCTTATGCAGGTCTATAAATAAAGGTCTTGCCACTCCAGTTCTCTCAGACCACAGACTCTCAGGTGAGCAGGCTTATTGTTGCACAGCCCACCGTGACAATAAGTTCTTTAGAGATCTGAGTGGTCGAAAGAAGGCTAGTAGTGCTAGCATACCGATCGAGGTTCAGAGTGCCCACACACTCAACCATTCGAGAATTGGAGAATAGTAGAGAAGACTAGTTAGTTGAAGCCCTCCAGTCATTCTCCTCCTACAAGATTGGCATCCTTGAGGTATAAGTTTTAATTGTTGTTGGTTTATTGTATATGGCATCATGAGATATTTAACGATCTGAAAAATTTTTATTGTTCCACTGCGCCACTCTGATACGTTTTTACCGATTTATTTTCCAACATCAATTCCCAAGACTCCGTATGAATTGTGGCGTGGTAGGAAGCCCTCCCTTAAACATATGAGAATATGGGACTGCTCAGCACAAACTGGATGGGGATGTGGAGAACTTTGAACAAAGATCAGAATTATGCATATTTGTAGGGTAACTAAAGGGAACTAAGGGAGGTCTATCCTATAACCTGAGGGAACAAGAAGTCATTGTATCAACCCATGCGACATTCTTGGAGGAAAGTCACATAAATGACTTTAAGCCTCGAAGCAAAGTGGTGCTCAAGGAGTTATCGGGTAAAAGGACTACTCTACAGGTTTCGATCTTGGACACAAATCCGAGTTCTAGTGAAAGTCGTGCAGATGATCAACAAATTAGGGTGCTTCATCATAGTGGAGGGTTTCAAGGAAGCCTGATTTCTTCATGCATGATGCTGATGTATACTAGGTCGAGGCTTATGAGCATGAGGATGATCCGGTCACTTATGATAAAGCTATAAATGATGTTGATTCTAAATCTTGAAAATAGGCCATGAATAATGAGATGGATTCCATGAAATCCAACTCTATTTGGAAACTTATGGATCTACCAGATGGGATAAAACCTATTGGATGTAAGTGGGTCTACAAAGAAAAGAAGGATGCGAAAGGGAGAGTGGAAACTTTCAATGCTAGACTGGTTGCAAAGGGGTACAAGCAAAAGGCTAGAATCGATTACAGTGAAACCTTTTCACCTGTTGCTATGCTGAAGTCTATCCATATTCTTCTGTCTATTGCTGCGGCTATCGATTACGAGATCTGGTAAATAGACATTAAGACGGTTTTCTTGAATGGCCATCTTGAGGAAAGTATGTACATGATACAGCCCGAAAGGTTCGTGGTAAAAGGCCAAGAAAGAAAACTCTACAAATTGCTTAGATCCATTTATAGATTAAAGCAGGCATCCCCCTCATGGAACCAAAGGTTTGATCAAGCGATGAAAACATTTGGTTTTGAGTAAAATGTTGATGAACCCTATGTTTATAAACGTATTAAGGATGGTAAAGTGGTCTTTCTAATACTCTATGGTGATGATATACTGCTCATTGGGAATGATGTAGGGAATTTACTATCGGTCAAGCTTTGTCTGAACCAACATTTTGACATGAAGGACTTAGGAGAAGCTAATTATGTTCTAGGCATTCGTCTCTTTAGAGATCGAAAGAACAAAATGATAGCATTATCCCAGGCTTGATACATAAATAAAACAATTGACAAATATGCAATGCAAGAGGCAAAGAAAGGTTTACAACCTTCCATTGTCGGTCTAACTTTTTCATTGGATGACTGTCCCAAGATATCAAAAGAAAGAGAGCGTATGAGTAAGGTCCCTTATGCATCCACTGTGGGTAGCCTTATGTACGTTATGCTTTACACTCGCTTGGATATATGTTTTGTAGTAGGTATGGTGAGTCGATATCAAGCGAATCCTAGAATCAAGCACGGGCAAGTAGTAAAGCATATACTCAAGTATCTTAAGAGAACGAGGGATTATATGCCAATGTACTCTGGAGGAGACCTAACACCCATAGGATACACGGACTCAGACTTCTAGACTTACAAGGATTCGAGGAAATCGACATCAGGATTAGTGTTCTTACTCGGAGGAGACGCCATTATATGGAGGAGTATGAAACAGGGTTACATGGCTGACTCTACAATGGAGGCTGAGTATGTGACTGCAGCTGAGGCATCTAAAGAAGCGGTTTGCCTCCACAAGTTCTTTAGAGACCTTGAGGTCATTCCGGGTGTTGACAAGCCTATCACACTCGACTGTGATAACACTGGGGCTATTGCCAACACAAAGGTATCTCGGCACCATAAGAGGACCAAGCATATACATCGGAGGTACCACATTATTAGATGGCACGTGGAGACCGGACAAGTAGATGTATGTAAAATCGCGTCTGAGGACAACATTGCTGATCCCTTTACTAAGACTTTGGCGCCAGAAGATTTGAAAGGCATGTTGAGGTAATGGGGATGCGTAACATGGCACATCTACTAGCTTAGGGAAATGGGGAGATTGTTAGGAAATGCCCTAAGTATGAAAGACATTTTGATGTATTTCATTTATTTTGAACTAGATGATAAAATTAAAAATAGAGGTTATTTATTACATTGCTGTTTTTCCTCATTCTATTTACATGTTAAAGTAAATGTAAACAAATATGGCTCACCAACTTCTTGTGTTAAAACTATTAGAACATTGCATGCAATGGACTTTTGTATGCGAGAAGATAATTTTCTAAAGTAAGCAGTCTAAACTAAGGTCCGTAGTCTATGGGGTTAGACCGAGCTTCTAACTCATGTTAAGACTATTATGTTATCTAAAGCCATGGTGGGGACGGTTTGTTTTGACTGTTCGGAGCATAGACTCCCAAGTAAAGAAATAGATATGTTGCTTGGTGGTGACATATTGGACAGGGACTAGAGCGAGATTGATCTATATAATCTGCTATGAGTAGATCAATCAACTTTTGACGTTCATTATGCAATAACCTTAATCCTAAGTAAATGAACTACTTCATGTATATGACTTTTGTACTTTGATGTTCTAATGACTAAAGTGTATCAAAGGTAGCAAGCTTATAGACCAATTCATTGGGTGCATGACTTGTATACGATGAAGGATTTGCTTATAGATATCAGAATCATAGCTCTAATAAGGAGTTAAGGGTATCCTCTTAAAGGCATTATGCTAGATGTAAAAATGGACAAGGCCTTGGGTTGTCTGCTGGGCAGATGACTTCTTATTCACATATAGTGAATAATCATTTTCTTATTCGGTAGTATAATGGAACTTTAAGATAGCCTGATCAGTAGGTTGAACGGACTTTGACCTAAGGCTGATCATGGATATCATATGAGGATTTTGCATACATAACAAGGTCATTGGCAACAGCTTGTCACAGGCTTTCGTAATACGATATATAATTGGGAGTTCAGTTTCAAGTTTATAATGGTATGACTCTGAATTAGTAATCATATGATTGAGTTGTTCGGTACAGAATGATGATCATATGGATTCACGGGAACCCGATTATATATGTCCAATTGGTCCCTCTACTAGCTCCATATAATTCCTTAACGAATGGCAAATTGATCTGTGTATGCTTATTGGCTAGTTGACTTTTCATGGATGGTGTTGACATAGGATCAGGATGGTGGACAAGATTCTCTCCGGTTGAATTCAGATTTTATTTTGGACAATAGAGTACACAATTATTCGAACTCTAAATAAAGTTGTCATGATTTTATTTGAGATTGAATTGGAGTTGTAGAAAATTATCTATGAGAATAAAATTTGAAATACAACTTTTTGTGAGATTTGAAATTTGAAATTTAAATTTTGAATTTGAAATTTGAATTTGAAATTGAAATTTGAAATTTGAATTTGACATTTGAATTTGAAATTTAAATTTGAAATTTAAATTTACAATTTAAATTTGAATTTTGAATTTGAAGTTTGAATTTTGAAATTTGAATTTGACATTTGAATTTGAAATTTGAATTTGAAATTTAAATTCACAATTTAAATTTGAATTTTGAATTTGAAGTTTGAATTTTGAAATTTGAACTTTGAAAGTTGAATTTAAATTTTGAATCACAATCCAAGTAAGGTTCGAATTTTGTGGATAAATCCACATGGTGAATTTCGAATTTGATATGGATAATGGAGAGGAAAATCTTATTTGAATCCTATTTAAATTTTGAATCCTAATCCTAACCTAAAGTGGCTGAATTTTGTTAGGGAAGATTCTCCCTAGGTGAGTTCGGTTTTTATGGATAAGGTTCAAGAAAAATTCTAGTAAGAAAATCCGAGTTGAATTTTTATTTCCTCCCTCCCTAAAGTGGCTGAAAATTTGTTGATAAATCCAAGGAGATTTTTAGTTTTCGTATGGATAAGGGTGAGATAAAATTCAAACTAGAAAATCCTATTTGGATTTTGATTCTTCTCACACTAGGGTGGCCGAATCTAGTCTTGTTTTTGGGCTCAGGAAAATTCGGTTATTATGGATGAATGAGGAGATAAAATTCAAGTTAAAATCCTATTTGAATTTGGATTGCAAGATCCCTAAAGTGGCTGAATTTACCCATGATTTTGGCCTAATGACTTTCAGATTTTTGTGAGTGGAAATCTTCTCCTAGTCTAATGCGAATTCAAGAGATCACCTCGTGCCAGTCGATAAATAGGGTCTTGCCACTCCAACTCTCTCAGACCACAGACTCTCAGGTGAGCAGGCTTATTGTTACATAGCTCACCATGACAATAAGTTCTTTCGAGATCTAGACGGCCAGAAGAAGACTAGAAGTGCTAGTATACCGGTCGAGTAACCGAGTGCCCACACACTCTATCATCCAGGAATTAGAGAATAGTAAAGAAGGCTAATTGATTGAAGTCCTCCATTCATTCTCCTCCTATAGTTGGCATCCTCTGAGGTATGAAATTATATTGTTGTTAGTTTATTGTATATGGCATCAAGAGATATTTAACAATCTTGAAAAATTTTTATAATTTTGCTGCGTCACTCTGATGTGTTTTTACCGATTTTTTCCTACATGGCGAACATAAAACTTTTCATCCTCGACGAGATGAACAATTCTTGTGTTCATCTCAGAGCTCAAATCAAACTCTAACGGCATCTAAACTCACTAAACCCGTGGCCACTTATGCCTAATTTTTTAAAAGTTTCCAGTTTTATGCTATTTTGAAAACGGCTTTATTTGAGGCCCGAAACGGCCAAATTTTTAAAACACACATAAGTTGTCTTAAATGTTTCGACGAGATCTACAACTTTTGTGCTGAGCCCCGAGATCCGGTTTGGACTCTAAATGGGTCATTTTTAACAACACCCGAGACTGTTCTTGGGCACGGATTTTTTATCCCAATTTTGGACACCGAATGAAAACCACTCGAAAAACCTATATTAGTATCATTTTCTGCCAAAACCTATTTAACTCAAAAATGACCGTAACGAAATTTTCTTAAAACTCTATGTTTTATCAAATCCGAAATTCAGACTCTAACATGGTCAAAATGGCCAAAACCTATGGCCTAAATCTGGGGACAAATTTGTGTCCAGCCACTAAAACAGCCACACAGACACATATCCATCCATAAAAATTAAATCACAACTACACAGTCACATAAACTTAAAAATGAAAAGCTAAGGGCTCAAAATAAACTTATTACAACCCATTGCACAAATAAGTACACATAAATTCCTTAATCAAAAACTTAAAAATAACTAACCACAAAAAGGGAGGGTTTTCGGTTTTACCTCTCATGCTATGAACCAAGCGCACTGAATCAAAGCTTGGGTGACAAAAATGATCGTGTGAACCAAGAAGGTTTGGGGTCGGTTTATGCTAGCAAAGACACCAAAATTTTTCTCTTAACATCAGCCCAAAATAATAACTAAAAATCACAAAGATTGGTTCAAAAAACTTACCCTTGAATGAACTTAGAATGGCTTGGATTGAAATCTCCTAACATAAGCTTGAAGGGGCTGGATTTTTGGCTTAAAAATGGTAGGTTTAGGGGCTGTGGAATGGTCAGCTACAGTAAGAAAAGAAAGAGGAAGAAGAGTTGTGTTTTGGGTACAAAAGTAAGAAAGTGGCACCTTTAGGTCATGCATACCTTTTATAGGCAAATCTAACCCATCTTACTTAGATTTAAGCTCACTTAATTATCCATATTTGTTGCCTAATTGGGGAACAAAAATCTGCCCATTTCAGCCTCCCTTAAACTTAGGGTTGTGCGTGGAAGGAAGGACCAAATAAACAAAAAATTTTGTTGGCCATGTGTTGTAAATCATGTAATTTTTTAATCAAAAGGTGTCATACCTTTTGCAATATTTTATTGCCACCTTTTGGGCTATTTTTGTAGCTAAAAATAGCTGCTTTTTCGGCTAGGGCACATGGATTTTGAGGGGCAAAATTCATCTGCATTTGCTTCTCTTTGTAGTCTAGTTTTCTACCGTGGTTTTTGGTCCTTTCTTGGCAGTATTCTAGTTTTCACCCAGAATTGGATTTTCTGAATTGGATGCTTATACTGATCATTCCTAGTTGGGTTGTACTGCCTATGAGCCCATTCTGTGTCCATTTCACTATTTATTTCCTATACTGTGGTTGTGTCCACACTATGTTGTCCTTTCGCATACAAAACGAGGCGTTCCCTTGTGAAATTTCAAATACAGTATCTCTTAACTAATTTGGACATGCTAATTTCAAATTTATCAGTTTTTCGTCCATCTAAGATTGTCTGGACTAGTTTTCAGGATCTGTGTGACCCCACCTCGAAAAATGTGTCAGGTGCTTGATATACTAATTTGGGCATTCTGAGTCTAAATATATCAGTTTCGGGGCGAGAAAAGGTCATCTTGACCCTCTTCCTGATACTGCATATCTCTCAATCAAAACTTTTCATTTTATGCCTAATGGACCAGATTGAGCCTGCTGACTGTTAATAAATCAGTTTTAAGTCAAATTAAGGCCATCTTGGCCATTAATCTGACACTGTGTTTTTCACTATTCACTACCCACTATTTTTTGCTTAACTGACTAGTCTAAGTGTTCTGACTCTGATTTTGTCAGTTTCTGGGTGAGAAGAGGTCATCTGGACCAGTTTCCTGATACTGCGTATCTTAAACACTTACACACATAATAGGGTGGACCGATTTCACTGTCGGTCAGCCCTTTCACTATATGAGTAGTAATTAAACATTACTGTTCCTGTTTAATCTATTCAGCTGGAAAATATACTCTATTTTTCAACTTAATTACTCACTACAAAGTAATTAGGTTTCATGCATTATGAGAGCCTTGATAGCGGCTCTCTGCTCAGTACACAGCCTTCTACACGGGTTCTTACATGGCCGTGTACACTCCGAACATAGGCGTGTTCCAATCGGCTTACTCATCACGCCCATGTCTTTGAAACATGTTCATCTACCCAAGCAGTACACGGCCACTTACGCTGCCGTGTACCTGACCGTATTCTACTAAATGGCCATGTTCACTCACGCGGCTTCTAACATTGCAACAATCCGAACAATGTACGGCTGTTTACACGGCCGTGTACCTGATCGTGTTCTTTAACTTTTGCACTAAAAGACACCAATTTCTTCCAAAATTCGTTCCTCAAATTCTCATTCAACGGTACTTAAGTTACATAAATGGGACGGTCTTTATAATTTAACATTGTCATTATCATTCTAGGGATACGTACTACAAACGGCGTGCTATATTCTGAACAAAGTTCTAAGTAAATCAATTCCCAGGACTCCATATGAATTGTGGTGTGGCAGGAAGCCCTCCCTTGGACATATGAGAATATGGGGTTGCCCGGCACATGTACTAGATGGGGATGCGAAAAAGTTGGAACTAAGATTGGAATTGTGTACATTCGTAAGGTCTCCTAAGGTAACTGAGAGAGGTCTGTTCTATAACCCAAAGGAATAAAAAGTCATTGTATTAACATACATGACATTCTTGGAAGAAAGTCACATGAATGACTTTAAGCCTCGAAGCAAAGTGGTGCTAGAGGAGCTATTGGGTAATGGAATTGCTCCACAAGTTTCAATTTTGGATGCAAGTCCAAGTTCTGGTGAAAGACTTGCAGATGATTAATAGTTTAGGGTGCTTCCTCGTATTGGGAAGGTTTCTAAGAAACCTAATTTCTTCATGTATGACGCTGAGGTATACCAGGCCAAAGCTCAAAAGCATGAGGATGATCCAGTCACCTATGATGAAGCTATAAATGATATTAATTCTAAATCTTGAAAACAAGCCATGAACAGTGAGATGGATTCTATAAAATCCAACTCTATTTGGGAACAAGGGGACCTACCAGATAGGATAAAACCCATTGGATGCAAGTGGGTCTATAAAAGACAGAAGGATGCAAAAGGGAGAGTTAAAACTTTCAAGGCTAGACATGTGACAAAGGGATGCACACAAAAGGCTGGAATCGATTACAATGAAACCTTTTCTCCTGTTGCTATACTGAAGTCTATCCGCATTCTTCTGTCTATTGCTGTAGCTCTCGATTATGAGATTTGGAAATTGAACGTCAAGGCAGCATTCTTGAATGGCCATCTTGAGGAAAGTATCTATGTGGTATAACTCGAAGGGTTTGTGATGAAAGGTCAAGAAAGAAAAGTCTGCAAGTTGCTTAGATCTATCTATAGATTAAAGTAAACATCCCACTCATAGAACCAAAGGTTTGATCAAGCGATCAAAACATTCAGTTTCAAGTAGAACGTTGATGAACCTTATGTTTATAAGTGTATTATGGATGGAAACATGGTCTTTCTTATGCTCTGTGTTGATGATATACTATTCATTAGGAATGATGTAGGGAATTTATCATCAGTCAAACTTTGGCTACATCAATAGTTTGACATGAAGGACTTGGGAGAAGCTAATTCTATTCTAAGCATTCGTCTCTTTAGGAATCAAAAGAATAAAATGATAGCATTATCCCAAGCTTCATACATATACAAGATAATTGAGAAGTATGCAATGTAAGTGGCAAAGAAAGGTTCATAACCTTCCATTACCGGTCTAACTCTTTCATTAGATGACTGTCCCAAGACATTGGAAGAAAGAGAGTGTATGAGTAAGGTCCCTTATGCATCCACTGTGGGTAGCCTTATGCATGCTATGCTTTGCACACACTCGGATATTTGTTTTGCAGTAGGCATGGTGAGTCAATATCAAGCGAATCATGGAATCAAGCACTAGCAAGCAGTAAAGTATATACTCAAGTATCTTAAGAGAAGGAGGGATTATATGCTGGTATATTTTGGAGGTGACCTAACAGCCATAGGATATATGAATTCAGACTTCCAAACTTGTAAAGATTCAAGGAAGTCAACATCAGGATTAGTGTTCTTGCTCAGAGGAGGCACCATTGTGTGGAGGAGCATGAAACAGGGTTGTACAGCTGACTTTACGATAGAGGTTGAATATATGGCTGGGACTGAGGCATCTAAAGAAGCAATTTGGCTCCATAAGTTCTTTAGAGATCTTGAAGTCATTCCAGGTATTGACAAACCTATCACACTCTATTGTGATAATAACGCGGCTATTGCCAACACAAGGGAATCTAGGCACCACTGTAGGAAATAAATCGGTAAAAACGTATCAGAGTGGTACAGCGGAATAATACAAATTTTTAAAGATAGTTAAATATCTCATGATGCCATATACAATAAACCAACAATTAATTTAAACTCATACCTCAAAGGACGCCAATATGCAGGAGGAAAATGATCGGAAGGTTTCAACCAACTAGCCTTCTCTACTATTCTCCAATTCCTGAATAGCTGAGTGTGTGGGCACTCTAAACCTCGATCGGTATGCTAGCACTGCTAGTCTTCTTCCGACCACCAAGATCTCTAAAGAACTTATTGTCACGATGAGTTATGCAACAATAAGCCTGCTCACCTGAGAGTCTGTGGTCTGAGAGAACTAAAGTGAAAGGACCTCTATTTGTAGACTTGCATAAGGTGATCCTCTGAATTTGAATTGGATCGGGAGAAGATTTTCCCCCTTATCCACACATAAAATCTGAATTTTTCATGGCCTTATCCAACCAAAAAATTCATCCACCTTTTGAGATTATCCAATCCAAATTTAAATAGGATTATAACTTGAATTTTATCTCCTCATTCTCTCATAAAAACCGATTCCCCTTTGTACCAAAAACATGACTAGATTCGGTCATTAAAGTATGAGGAGAATCAAAATCCAAATAGGATTTTCTAACTTGAATTTTTTCTCATCCTTATCCATAAATAACCGAAAATCTACATGAGATCTTCCTCAAAATTTCAACCACTTTTAGGGAGGAGAGAATCCAAATTCAACTGGGATTGAAACTTGAATTTTTCCCTGCATCCTTATCCACAAAAACCGAAAATATGTTGGAGGATTTTCCTCAACAAAATTCGGCCACTTTTGTTAGAATTAGGATTCAAAATTCAAGTAGGATTCAAATAAGATTTTCCTCTTCATATCCAACTTAAATTTGAACTCTAACCTTGTGGAATTATCTACAAAGAATTCAAATTCCACTTAGACTATGATTCAAAATTTGAATTTAAAATTTAAAATTTAAAATTTCAAATTTCAAATTTCAAATTCAAATTTCAAATTCGAATTTCAAATTTAAATTTCAAATTCAAATTTCAAATTCAAAATTCAAAATTCAAAATCCACAAACAGTTGTATTTTAAATTTTTGCCTTCATGATAATTTTCTACAACTCCAATCCAATCTCAAATAAAATCATAGCAACTTTATTTGGAGTTCGAATAATTGTATACTCTATTATCCAAAAAAAATTATGAATTCAACCGGAGAGAATCTTGTCCACCATCCTAATCCTATGTCAACACCATCCATGCATAATCAACTAGCCAATAAGCATACACAAATCAATTTGCTAATCATTAAGGAATTATATGGAGCTAGTAGAGGGACCAATTGGACATATATAATCAAGCTCCCATGAATCCATATGATCATCATTCTGTACCGAACAACTCAATCATATGATCACTAATTTCAGAGTTATACCACTATAAACCTGAAACTGAACTCCCAATTATATATCGTATTACAAAAGCCTGTGACAAGCTATTGTCCAATGACCTTGTCATGTATGCAAAATCCTCATATGATATCTATGATCAGCTTTAGGTCAAAGTCCGTTTAATCCTACTGATCAGGCTATCTTAAAGTTCCATTATACTACCGAATAAGAAAATGATTATTCACCATATGTGAATAAGAAGTCATCTGCCCAGCAGACGACCCAAGGCCTTGTCCATTTTCACATCAAGTATAATGCCTTTAAGAGGATACCCTTAACTCCTTGGAGCTATGATTCCGATATCTATAAACAAACCCTTCATCGTATACAAGTCATGCACCTAATGAACCGGTCTATAAGCATACTACCTCTGAGACGCTTTAGCCATTGGAACATCAAATTACACAAGTCATATACATGAAGTAGTTCATTTATTCAGGATTAAGATTATTGCATAATGAACGTCAAAAGTAGATTGATCCACTCATAGCGGACTATGTAGATCAATCACGCTTTAGTCCCGGTCTAATATGTCACCACCAAGCAACATATCTATGTCTCTACTTGGGAGTCTATGCTCCAGACAGTCAAGACAAACCGTCCCCACTATGGCTTTAGACAGCATAATAGTCTTAACATGAGTTAGATGCTCGGTCTAACCCCATAGACTACAAACCATAGTTTAGACTGCTAACTTTAGAACATTGTCTTCTCGCATACAAAAGTCCATTGCATGCAACGTTCTAACAGTTTTAACACAAGCAGTCAGTGAGCCATATTTGCTTACATTTACTTTAACATGTAAATAAGACGAGGACAGATAGCAATGTAATGAATAACCTCTATATATAATTTTATTATCTAGTTCAAAATAAATACATAAAAATATCTCTAATGCTTAGGGCATTTCCTAACAATCTCCCACTTGCCCTAAGCCAGTAGATGTGCCATGTTACGCATCCCCATCGCCTCTACATGCCTCTCAAAGCTTCTAGCCACCAAAGTCTTCATAAAGGGATCGGCAATGTTGTCCTCAGACACGATCATACATACATCTATTTGTCCTGTCTCCACGTGCCCTCTAATGTCGACTTCCTCAAATCCTTACAAGTTTAAAAGTCTGAGTCCGTGTATCCTATGGGTGTTAAGTCCCCTCTAGAATATACTAGCATATAATCCCTCGTTCTCTTAAGATACTTGAGTATATGCTTTACTACTTGCCAGTGCTTGGTTCCAAGATTCGCTTGATATCTACTCATCATACCTACTGCAAAACATATGTCCGGGCAAGTGCAAAGCATAGCGTACATAAGGCTACCCACAGTGGATGTATAAGGGACCTTACTCATACGCTCTCTTTCTTCCGATATCTGAGGACAGTCATACGATGAAAGAGTTAGGCCGGCAATGGAAGGTTGTGAACCTTTCTTTGCCTATTGCATATTTGTCAATTATTTTATCTATGTATGAAACTTGAGATAATGCTATCATTTTGTTCTTTCGATCTCTGAAAAGACGAATGCCTAGAACATAATTAGCTTTTCCCAAGTCCTTCATGTCAAACTGTTGGTGCAGTCAAAGCTTGACCGATGATAAGTTCCCTACATCATTCCTAATAAGTAGTATATAATCCACATAGAGTATCAGAAAGACCACTTTTCCATCCTTAATATGTTTATAAACACAGGGTTCATCAATGTTCTGCTCAAAACCAAATGTCTTGATCGCTTGATCAAATCTCTAGTTCCATGAGCGGGATGCTTGCTTTAATCCATAAATAAATCTAAGCAACTTGTAGACTTTTCTTTCTTGGCCTTTTGCCACGAACCCTTCGGGCTGTATCATGTAGATATATTCCTCAAGATGGCCATTCAAGAATGCCATTTTGACGTCCATTTGCCAGATCTAGTAATCAAGAGCCGCAGTAACGGACGGAAGAATGCGGATAGACTTTAGCATAGCAACAAGTAAAAAGGTTTCCTCGTAATCGATTCCAGCCTTTTGCATGTATCCCTTTACAACCAGTCTAGCTTTGAAAGTTTCCACTCTCCTTTCCGCATCCTTCTTTCTTTTGTAGACCCACTTGCATCCAATGGGTTTTATCCCATTCGGTAGATCTACAAGTTCCCAAACAGAGTTGGATTTCATAGAATCCATCTCATTGTTCATGGCATGTTTCCAAGATTTAGAATCAACATCATTTATAGCTTCATCATAGGTGACCGGATCATCCTCATGCTCATGAGCCTCAGCCTGGTATACCTCAGCATCATATATGAAGAAATTAGGCTTCTTCAAAACCCTTCCACTACGATGAGGCACCCTAAATTATCGATCGTCTGTAGGTCTTTCACCGAAACTCAGACTTGTGTCCAAGACCGAAATCTGTGGAGCAGTTCTTTCACTCGATAACTCCTCTAGTATCACTTTGCTTCGAGGCTTAAAGTCATTCATGTGACTTTCCTCCAAGAATGTTGTATGGGTCGAAACAATGACTTTTTGTTCCTTCGGGTTATAGAACACACCTCCCTTAGTTCCCTTAGGATACCCTATAAACATGCCAATTCTGATCTTGGTTCCAACTTCTTCATATCCCTATCTAGTACATGTGCCGGGCAGCCCCATATTCTCACATGTCCAAGAGAGGGCTTCCTGCCATGCCACAATTCATATGGAGTCCTAGGAATTGATTTGCTTGGAACCTATTCAGAATATAGCACGCCGTTTATAATGCATATCCCCAAAATGATAACGGCAGCATTGAATAACTCATCATGGATCGTACCATATCCAATAAGGTCCTGTTTCTCCTTTCGACTACACCATTCCGTTGTGGAGTACCAGGTGCAGTCAATTAGGATAATATCTCATTCTCTACAAGATATCTTAGAAATTCATTGGAGAGGTATTCGCCACCTCGAGCAGATCGAAGCGTCTTTATGGATTTACCCAATTGCTTTTCTACTTCTGCAAGATACTCTTTGAACTTATCAAAGGTTTTGCTATTGTGGTGCATCAGGTACACATATTAATACCTTGAGTAATCGTCTATAAAGGAGACATAATACTCGAACTCTCCTCATGATATGACGTTCATGGGGCCACATACATCGGTGTGCACAATTTCTAAGAGTTCATGTGCTCTAGTACCCTTAGCTCCAAAAGACCTCTTAGTTATCTTACCCTCAAGATAAGACTTACATTGAGGAAACGTACCTCCTCCAGAGATTCTAGAGGACCGTCTTTCACCAACCTTTGAATCTTATCCTGATTAATATGACCAAGTCTTAAATGCCAAAGATATACCTTGTTAGAGTGAGAAACTTTCAACCTTTTAGAATTATTTATTAATTCGATGTTAAGTAGTGAGTACATCTTTGGTTTGATTAAATACAAGTTTCCATCCATCCATCTAGAATAGATAAAAGACTTATTTCTATGAATATCAACTCTTTTACTTAAAGAAACTGAATAAGAATCATTTATTAAATAAGCTACTGATATAAGATTCCTCCAAAAATTAGGAACATAAAAACAGTCTTTCAATAATATAAACCTAAATTCATCAAAGTAAAAATAAACGTCTCCCACTGCCTCAGCCACTTCTAAGCTATCGTCTCTAGTCCATAACGAGGGGCTTCTATCATGTAGACTTCTCGTTTCCACGAACCCTTGCATAGAAACATAAACATGATTAGTGGCTCCCAAATCAATGACCTAAGTGTCTTTCGATTCTTCCACCAAACACACTTCTAAATAGTGAAGTTCCTTACCTTCCTTGCCCTTGGCGGCTAGGAATTCCCAGCAAGCCTTCTTGAAGTGACCTACATTCCCACAGCGAAAGCACTTGGACTTTTTAGGGTCCCTGAGCTTCTTGTTCTTCTTCTTTTTCTTCCCATCCGAGACAGGAGGATTAGAAGAACTGGAAGCCGCTTGCTTCTGATTTGACCTCTTCCTCTTCCATGAGGGTTTGGAAGATTCTGCCAAATTAGCCTCTCTTTTTGGTTAGACCGCATCCCCATCCTTGATCATTTGCTCATAAGCTTAGAGTTGCTTCATGAGCTCGGTTAGTCCTAACTCTCTTATCACCAGATTATATGCGGCCTTAAACCCCACAAAATTTTTTGACAGAGTTTTGAACACCATCTCGATCTGGGTGTTGTAGTCTAGTTCAGCACCGCTTTCGGCAGCCTCAGCAAAGAATTCCATTAGAGTGATCATATGATCATTTACCAGAGTACTTGCCTTTTGCTTAGAGTTCATAATGCTGGCAATAGCAGACTGTCGAGCCAATTTTCCTTGGCCTCCGACCATGTCTTCTAGATTTTCCATGATCTCCCCAGCAACTTGATAAGTCTCATGCTGCTTTTGTAAAGCACTGGTCATGCTAGCCAGAATGTAGTATCGAGCTATCTCATTGGATTTTCTCCAATGAGTATAGGAAACCGGGACCTCCTCAAGCGGTGTGTCAGGTTTGGGCCCAGGTGAGCATGGTTCGTCTAGTATGAACTTATGTCTCTCGCAGCTGAGAACTATCAGTAGATTTCTTTTGCAGTCTTTATGATTATCGCCATTCAGCTTATTTTTAGTAAATATTGAAATGAGGGGTGTCGGTGACATTTTATACTAAAATAAAATTATACTAAACATCATTACAAAGCCCAAGCAAATATACAGATAATTTAGCAAGTATGTTCCTACATCAAACTTGAAAAACATGTAGCATTGTAATGGTAATTCTCAGTACCTATTACCTCAAGCCACTGAGGGATGGTCATGAAACAAATAGCTAGAACATGGACCCCATCCAATTAATATATGTTGCCTTAAATCCTCCAAGGTTAAGACATATATTAATAACTGCTTATTTTGGCCACCAATTTAGTTAACAGAGCTTCTAGGGAATGTTAATAACTAAACGATTCTTGAGTGTATAACCATTGTTTACGTAGCCCGATCCACGTCCTACCAAGCCACCGAGGGGTGGTCATGAATAGGATCATGCTCGAACATGTTTTCCACATAGGAGATCCAACCTAGTATACTGGCGGTGGTAAACACCTACCGAGGGGTGTGGTCAGGGCAGAACTGACTCGAGGCATTACCATACTTTCACATATGGATCAACAATGGAGGCCGTGGGTTTTGTTTGAAACCCTCTCCCACTCAATATTTTGCAAAACATGCAAGTTTTGACAAATATGTATGATCAATATAGTATGAGCGGTACTCACCTATCCTATATGACATGTTATCAAATATGCATATAAAACATCCATCAATACATATTTATACATCCATGACATATCACAGAAAAAATAATTGACAGAATAATAACTAAGCCATGGTTCCATCCTAGAACAAAGAAAATAAAGATTACAAAATTCCATCTAAAGCATTCTTTGGGTCTTGAATTTTATTCCGTCTTCTTGTATCCATCTTTATGTAGCCTCTCCATTTATTTCTCATCCCAAGAATCATTTAAAATTTAAATCCCAAAAATTTAAATTTCAAATTCAAATTCCAAATTTGAATTTCAAATTTAAATTTCAAATTCAAATTTTAAACAATTTTAAATATCATGTGCAATAATATGTAATTTCAAAAATTTCAAATTTTCAATTACATATTTTTAAACATGATTTAAAAATTAAGTCTCAAATTTAAAAATTAAAATTTTTCGTTTTTCAAACCATCGACCCTATGGCTCCGGAGTACGACAGCCGCCGTGGGTAGCCCCCAACCCCCGGGGGGCTGGCAGCCCACCGCCGCAAGCCATGTGCAACCATGCCGGGCTGCAGGCTAAGCCTGCAGCCACAGGCTGCACACCTGGGCTGAGCATAGTAGCCGCCAGGCTGCAGGCAGTGCCTCCAACCACTGGTTGCACGCCCATGGCTGGGGCTAGCCCTTGGGGGGCCACGGCCACCCTCGACTACAGGCAATGCTTGCGGCCGTGGGTGGTACAGCTGTGGGTAAGGGCTGTCGCAGCCTTATCCTGCCCGAGGGTAGGGGCTGCAGCCCCACCATGGCTGGTGGTCCATCCTAAGGAGTTGGGCCTCGATTTCTGTGCCATATTCCAATTTACCCATTAACATCTCCAAAAATTAATTTGAATCCTAATTAAATTGAAATTTTCCACACAATCAAAATTTCAACCTTTGAATTAAATTTAATATTTGGGAAAAATAAATTACGGTCTTCAAACTTCAATCTCCTCCAAGAATAATTATATAAAATTTCCTAAACCATTTCCGCTGTACAAAATTTCTAATCATAATAATTCTAAGAGGCAAAAAATTAAAATCCATGGGAAAATTACAGTGATAATAAACTGCTCTCATGGTTACATAAAAAATCTTAGATACAATTTTCTGAATTCTAAGGAACTATAACCGGCATAAAACAAGCATGCTTATAATAACTTAAAAAATTAAAATAACCACATACTACATACATAATACATGATAACAATATAAAGGAATCCTAAAATGCCACTCTCTAAATATTAAATCCATACATAAATAAAAAGACTAATAATTGTCTAATTTATGTACATGGCATAGTCATGAGATAGCTCTGATACCGATTGTAGGAAATAAGTCGATAAAAATGTATCAGAGTGGCGCAGCGGAATAATAAAAATTTTAAAAAATCGTTAAATATCTCATGATGCCATATACAATAAACCAACAACAATTTAAACTCATACCTCAAAGGACGCCAATCTGCAAGAGGAGAATAATCGGAGGGCTTCAATAAACTAACCTTCTCTGCTCCCGAATGGCTGAGTGTGTGGGCACTCTGAACCTCGATCGGTATGCTAGTACTACTAGTCTTCTTCTGACCACCTAGATCTCTAAAGAACTTATTGTCACGGTGAGTTATACAACAATAAGCCTACTCACCTGCGAGTCTATGGTCTGAGAGAACTGGAGTGACAGGACCTCTATTTATAGACTTGCATGAGGTGATCCTCTGAATTCGAATTGGATCAGGAGAAGATTTTCTCCCTTATCCACTCATAAAATCTGAATTTTTCATGGCCTTATCCAACTGAAAAATTTGTCCACTTTTTGAGATTATCCAATCCAAATTTAAATAGGATTTTAACTTGAATTTTATCTCCTCATTCTCTCATAAAAACTGATTCCCCTTTGTGCCAAAAACATGACTAGATTAGATCATTAAAATGCGAGGAGAATCAAAATCCAAATAGGATTTTCTAACTTGAATTTTATCTCATCCTTATCCATAAATAACCGAAAATCTACATGAGATCTCCCTCAAAATTTCGGCCACTTTTAGGTAGGAGAGAATCCAAATTCAACTGGGATTGAAACTTGAATTTTTCCCTGCATCCTTATGCACAAAAACTGAAAATATCTTAGAGGATTTTCCTTAACAAAATTCAGCCACTTTTGTTAGAATTAGGATTCAAAATTCAAGTAGGATTCAAACAAGATTTGCCTCTTCATATCCAACTCAAATTTGAATTCTAACCTTGTGGAATTATCCACAAAGAATTCGAATTCCACTTGGACTGTGATTCAAAATTTGAATTTCAAATTTCAAAATTCAAAATTCAAATTTCAAATTTAAATTTCAAATTCAAATTTCAAAATTTCAAATTTCAAAATTCAAATTTCAAAATCCACAAATAGTTGTATTTCAAATTTTTGGCCTCATGGATAATTTTCTACAACTCCAATTTAATCTCAAATAAAATCATAGCAATATTATTTGGAGTTCGAATAATTGTATACTCTATTATCCAAAAAAAATTTTGAATTCAACCGGAGATAATCTTGTCCACCATCCTAATCTTATGTCAACACCATCCATGCATAATCAACTAGCCAATAAGCATACACAAATCAATTTGCCAATCGTTAAGGAATTATGTGGAGTTAGTAGAGAGACCAATTGGACATATATAATCGGGCTCCCATGAATCCATATGATCATCATTCTTTACCGAACAACTCAACCATATGATTACTAATTTCAGAGTCACACCACTATAAACCTGAAACTGAACTCCCAATTATATACCGTATTACGAAAGCCTGTGATAAGCTAATGTCCAATGACCTTGTCATGTATGCAGAACACTCATATAATATCCATGATCAGCCTTAGGTCAAAGTCCATTTAATCCTACTAATCAGGCTATCTTAAAGTTCCATTATACTACCGAATAAGAAAATGATTATTCACCATATGTGAATAAGAAGTAATCTGCCCAGCAGATGACCTAAGGCCTTGTCCATTTTCACATCCAGTATAATGCCTTTAAGAGGATACCCTTAACTCCTTGGAGCTATGATTCTGATATCTGTAAACAAACCCTTCATCGTATACAAGTCGTGCACCCAACGAACCGGTCTATAAGCTTACTACCTCTGAGACGCTTTAGCCATTGGAACATCAAAGTATACAAGTCATATACATGAAGTAGTTCATTTACTCAGGATTAAGGTTATTGCATAATGAACGTCAAAAGCAGATTGATCCACTCATAGCAGACTACATAGATCAATCACGCTTTAGTCCCGGTCTAATATGTCACCACCAAGCAACATGTCTATGTCTCTACTTGGGAGTCTATGCTCAAGACAGTCAGGACAAACTGTCCCCACCATGGCTTTAGGCAACATAATAGTCTTAACATGAGTTAGATGCTCGGTCTAACCTCATAGACAACCGACCTTAGTTTAGACTGCTTATTTTAGAACATTGTCTTCTCACATACAAAAGTCCATTGCATGCAACGTTCTAACAGTTTTAACACAAGCAGTCAGTGAGCCATATTTGCTTACATTTACTTTAACATGTAAATAAAATAAAGACAAATAGCAATGTAATAAATAATCTCTATATATAATTTTATTATCCAATTCAAAATAAATACATCAAAATGTCTCTAATGCTTAGGGCATTTCCTAACAACCACAAGAGGACAAAGCACATAGATCGGAGGTACCACATGTTGCAAAATGCCCTAAGCATGAAAAACATTTTAATGTATTCATTTATTTTGAACTGAATAGTAAAATTATATTTAGAGGTTACTCATTACATTATTGTTTGTCCACATACTATTTACATGTTAAAGTAAATGTAAGCAAATATGACTCACTGACTGCTTTAGTTAAACTTTTAGAATGTTACATGTAATGGACTTTTGTATGCAAGAAAACAATTTTCCAAAGCAAGCAGTCTAAATTATGGTCTATAGCCTATAGGGTTAGACCGAGCATCTAACTCATGTTAGGACTATTATGTTATCTAAAGCCATGGTGGGGATGGTTTGTCTTGAATGTCCGGAGCATATTTCTGAGTATAGATATAGATATGTTACCTAGTGGTGACGTATTAGACCGGGACTAAAGCGTAATTGATCTACATGGTCCGCTATGAGTGGATCAATCTACTTTTGGTGTTCATTATGCAATAACCTAAATCCTGAGTAGATGAACTACTTCATGTATATGACTTGTGTACTTTGATATTCCAATGGCTAAAGCGTCTCAGAGGTAGTAAGCTTATAGACCGGTCCGTTGGGTGCATAACTTGTATACGATGGAGGGTTTATTTACAAATATTGGAATCAAAGCTCTAATAAGGAGTTAATGGTATCCTCTTATAGGCATTATACTGGATGTGAAAATAGACAAGCCCTTGGGTCATCTGATAGGCAGGTGACTTCTCATTCACATATGGTAGATAATCAATGTCTTATTCAGTAGTATAATGGAACTTTAAGATAGTTTGATTAGTAGGTTAAATGGACTTTGACCTAAGGCTGATCATGGATATCATATGAGGGTTTTGCAGACATGACAAGGTCATTGGACAATAGCTTGTAACAGGCTTTCATAATACGGTATATAATTGGGAGTTCAATTTTAGGTTTATAGTGGTGTGACTCTAAAATTAGTGATCTTATGATTGAGTTGTTCGATACAAAATGATGATCATATGGATTCACGAGAGCTCGATTATATATGTCCAATTGGTCCCTCTACTAGCTCCATATAATTCCTTAATGGATGGCAAATTGATCGGGGTATACTAACTGGCTAGTTGTCTTGCATGAAATATGGATTGTAATGACCATCATTTTCATGGCACCTACTTACCATGTAATAAGACATTAAGGAATAAAATTGGAATAATTTGGTGTCTTTTAGCGCAAACTTAAAGAGCACAGTCGGGTACATGGCCGTGTACTGATTGGACCGTATATGTGTAAAAGGCCTTGTTTCAGGACATGGTCGTGTATTAAGCAGAGAGCCACTGTGAGGACTCTCATAATGCATGAAACCCAATTACCATACAACAAGTAATTAAGTTGACAAATATAGTATATTTTCCTGTTGAATTGGTTAAACAGTTATAATAATGTTTAATTACTATTCATGCAGTGAAAGGGGCGACCGACAGAGAAATCGGTCCATACTATTATGTGTATAAGTGTATAAGATGTGTAGTATCAGGAATGGTGAACAGATGACCATTTCCTGAAACAAAAATGGTGAACAGATCGCCAGAACACTTGGACCAAACATCTGAGCGTAACAGCAATAAAAACCCTAGCCGAGGTACAATTTCGAGAACAATGGTCTAGATGACCTCTTCTCGCCCAGAGACTAACAAAAACTAAGTCAGAATGCTCAGACTGGTCAGTCGAACAGAAAACAATGAATAGTAAATAGTGAAAAATGCAGTGTCAGATTAATGGCCAAGACGGCCTTAATTTGACTTAAAACTGATATATTAACAGTTAGCAGGCTCAATCTGGTCAATTGGGTATAAAATGAGAATTTTTGTTTGGGAGATATGCAGTATTGGGAAGAGGGTCAAGATGACCTTTTCTTGTGCCGAAACTGATATATTTAGACTTAGAATGCCCAAATTAGTCAATCGAGCACCAGACATGTTTTTTGAGGTGGGGTAACAAAGATCCCGAAAATGGGTCCAAACAGCCTCAGATGGACGTAAAACTGATAAATTTGAAATTAGCATGTCCAAATTAGTCAAGAGAGACTGTGTTTGAAATTTCGCACAGGAATGCCTTGTTTTGCATGCACAAGGACAATATAGTGTAGACACAACTACAGTATAGGAAATGAATAGTAAAATAGACACAGAATAGGCTCATAGGTAGTACAACCCAACTTGGAATGGTCAGTATAAAAATCAGATTCAGAAAATCTAATTCCGGGTGAAAACTAGAACATTGCCAAGAAAGGACCGAACACCGTGGTAGAAAACTAGACTACAAAGAGAAGCAAATGCATATGAATTTTGGCCCTTAAAAACTGTGTATCCTAGCTGCAAAAGCAGCTACAATCAGCTACCCACATGGGCCAAAAGTGTGATTAAAATAATCAAAAAGCTATGACACCTTTTGATTAAAATATCCAAGTTTTCAAGCACATGGCCAAGAAAACATTTTGTTTATTTGGCCTTCCTCCATGCATAGCCCACGACCCCTAGGGTAGAAAAATGACAGCAAATTTGTCCCTTGATTAGGCAAAAAATGTGGATAATTAAGTGAGCTTAAACTTAAGTGAAATGGGTTAGTTTTGCCTATAAAAGGCATGCATGACCTAGGAGTGCCATTTTCTTTCATTTGGCTCCCAAAAACCACAACTCTTCTCTCCTTCTTTTCTTGCTACAACTGAATACCACAAGCCCCCAAAACCACAAATTTTCAAGCCAAAAACCCAGCCAAAAGTTTACCAAAATCCAGCCCCCTTCAAACTTGTGATAAGAGGTTTTCATTTCAAGCTATTTCCAGGATATTCACGGGTAAGTTTTTAGAAACTATCTTTGTGATTTCTGGTTTTTTTTTGGGTCGATGTTAAGAGAAAATTTTTGGTGTCTTTGCTATCATAAACTGACCCCAATCCCTCTTGGTTCACACGGCCATTTTGGTCACCAAAGCTTCAATTCAGTGTGCTCGATTCCTAGCACTTAAGGTAAAACTGAAAAACACCATTTTTGAAGTTTAGTTATTTTAAGTTTTTGATCAAGAATTTATGTGTATTTATTTATGCAAATGGGTTGTAATAAGTTTATTTTGAGCCCTTACCATGTTTATTTTCAAGTTCATGTGGTTGTGTGATTTTTGGTTTAAGTTTATGAATGGTTGAGAGAACGGACATTTTCAAGGTGGCTAGACACAAATCTGTCCCCAGAAATAGGCCACGGGTTTTGGTCATTTTGACTATGTTAGAGTCCAAAATTTGGGATTTGGCAAAACACAGAGTTTTAAGAAAATTTCGTTAAATTCGTTTTGCATCAAATAGGTTTTGGCCAAAAACGACATTAAGATACGTTTTTCGAGTGGTTTTCCTTCAATGTCAAAAACTGAGACTAAAAATCTGAGCCCAGACACAGTCTCGGGTTTTGTTAAAAATGGACCATTTAGAGTCTGAACTAGATCTCAGGCTCAACATGAAAGTTGCAGATCTCATTGAAACCTTTAAGAGACCTATGTGTGTTTTAAAAATTTGGCCGTTTCATGCCTCAAACAGAGCCATTTTTAAAATAGCGTAAAACTGGGATTTTTACAAAAACTGGACACGAAAATTGGCCATGGGTTTAGTGAATTTAGGACCCGTTCGAGTTTGATTTGAGCTCTAAGACAAACATGAGAATTGTTCATGTCGTCGAGGATGAAAAGTTTTATGTTCGCCAAATTCACAAACTAAGTCGATTCAAGCAAGTTTTAAAACAAGTTTCGGTAAATAGTTCAAAAACCATATTTAAAATACAACACCAAAATATGTTTTACACACTTTAAAATGAAAATGTGGTTTCAATAAAACGTCCCCACCTTCCAACGAGGTGGCTAGGGGATGGTTTCAAAGCACATAATTTTCCTAAGAATTTTATAAGTCAACCAAAACAATTTTAAAGATGAACATAAATAGTAACGATAGCCTGGTAGGCTACCACACTAAACAAGCGATAGTAAATCGATAGACTACCACGTAACGATGCGCGAGGTAACCGGTCCATTGATTGGTTAGTCAACCAGTCAAGAACCATGTCTTGAATGAAATGGTGAGGAACGGTGATTAATCTGTCAAGTAGACAAGTTAATCAAACACGATAGAAGTTAGATACCAAATTCCCAAAGTAGAACAGTTGGGTACCAATGGACCTCGGTATCCTACAACGATACAAGTTACAGTCACTAACAGTAACAATGACCTAAGAACGATGTTAGTTAATTTATTAGGTAATAAATTAATTAACCACATCTAAGAGAATCAAACTCTGAAAAGAGAGCAAGTTAGTATTGACGGCAATCGGTACCACATGTTAGTCATTAACTGTACTAGTAACTCAGCGACAAATATTAATTAGGTACATTATGTTGACAAGTAGATACCTTTAACATGATAAAGGCGAGAGTACAAGTTTGTGTGCAAACTAGGTAAGTACAACTCCACTTACAGTATGAGCAAAATGATTTTAAATGATGATTTTTACAGTATATTAAGTATGCATACTATACACAAGTTATTGCACAATATGTATAAGAGCATATAGTTTCACAATCGCGTAGATTGATGAAAGAACAAGTTAAATGCCATGCACTCCTATCACGTAAGATTAGAAGATGGCTTAATAGAGCATATGGCCTGATCAGATAAAGAATTGGTAACTAAATTAAGGTGTCGTTATAACGGGCACAAGACTCACATTATGTATATAAATATAACGGGCACAAGGCCCACATTATGTATATGAATATAACAGGCACAAGGCCCACATTATATATAGAAATATAACGGGCACAAGGCCTACCTTATGTATAGAAATATAACAGGCATAAAGCCCACGTTTTGTATATAAATATGTCATGGCACAAGGCCCACATCATGTATATAAATATAATGGACGTAAGGCCACAAGCGCAGGGCTCACTGTGCCCTTTAGATAAGAAAAGACAATGGATAATGAAGCATAAAATGAGCATAATAGGTTCACGCCTTATTCACGATATGCCTTAGCTATAGTTTAGCATGCATCCAGCTTTAGTAGATATGCATTTCAGTACATGATATTTTCTATTATGCATTCAGTTATGAGATGTTACTGTTATGTTTTTAGTTCTGTGTGATGCTCTGGATTTGCATCCAATATATAGTATGATTTAGTATATGACATGCTTATATGTTTTAAGTATGTATTATGTTTTATACATGTTTTACGGACGACATGTTGTACTTATTGAGCATAAAGCTCACAGTGTGTGTTCATGTTGTAGGTAAGCGACCTATGGCTTAGATCTCACTGGGCGATGATAGCGGCAGAGGCAGATATGAGGCGAGGTTGTGGATACCATCGCGAGTTTTGACTTCTACACAGTATTGAGTAAACAGTATATTTTAAATAGTAAACCGTTAAACAGTTTTATAAGTATGTATGTATTCAAATGACTTAGACCTATGTATTTGCGAAGTATGTGTACGTGAATAGTAAAAACATACGCATAAAAAAAATCCCTAAAATTATGGTAAGTTTAAGTATCAGTTTTCAAGCTAGATAAGTTAAGCAACTGCTCTTTAAGTAAATAAGAATAGTTTTCAAGTAAGTTTAAGGATCAGTAGTAGTTTTAAGTGACAGTCCGGGCCACTCAGGGCTACGGGGTGTCATCGTTGGTATTAGAGTAGTATCCTGTCACCCTATCTCACATCGCCGCATGCCTACCTCATTTGTCCAAGTAAGTTAGTTTTTATTTTACAGTAGTAGTATGAAAGTTAACGTAAGTTATAATGTATAACCATGGCCACATAGTAGAGGTTACGCCAGTGGAGCCCTACTAGAGGACGAAGGTTCCAAAGTACAACATGGTTCGAACATGTACATAGACAAACCAAGCATCCCGAGAAGATGAAATAATGGCACAACCCACAGCTATGCGATAAATGATGGAAAATCAGTAGCGCGATATAGACCTGCTTAGGGAACAATTAGGCCAACAAAACCAAGCATCGCAGACCGCTAGGTGCCAGTCCAAGAGGCTCCAATAGCCCCTGACACTCTTAGAGAGCCAACGGCTCCTCCAGTCCAGATGGCACCAGTACCCTCAGTAGTGGCTGCTTCGATAGTAGCCAATGTCCTTTCGTTAACCCCTAGGGAAGGCGATCTATATGAGCGATTCAGGTGCATGAAGGTGCTAGAGTTTGAAGGGACCACCAACCCCATAAAAGCCGACGATTGGCTAACGGACATCACAATGATATTAGATTTTGCAGGATTAGTTGATAAAGAGAAGGTGATGTGTGCATACTTTGCTTTACGTAATGGGGCACGGCAATGGTGGAAAACAGTGGCTATCAGAAGAAATGTCAATGAAATTAGTTAGGCAGACTTCATTGACGAGTTCAAGGAGATCTATTTTAACGAAGAGGCGCTAGCGGCGCAGTAGGATGAATTCAATAACTTACGCCAAGGTAGCATGACCATAATGGAGGCAGTGAGGAATTTCGAGCAGTTGGCTCGACTCTGCCCGATTTGGTGCCGACAGAGAAAGAAAGGGTTAGGAGGATACTAAAGATGCTCCGAGCAGACACCGCCATCCATGTCTGCAATGGTAGCCACGAACCAACAACAGTGGTGGAGTGTGTCAGTAGAGCTATTCAAGCCAAATACTAGTTGGCTCAGGATAATGGACGTCGAGCTCAGATCTTCAAAGTGTGGAAGGAGGAAAAGACCCAGCTTAAATGGGCTAAATGGAAGCAGAACCCCGAGCCACAGCACAGAGGACAGAAAGTAGGGATCGACCAACACAGCAGGCAGTCCCACAACAACAACAAGAGGAAGGGGGATCAAGGCAACTAGGGTTCACAGAAGGACTTCCCTTAGAAGAGAAACGACCAGGGAAGAGATGGCAACAAACACCCGACATGCCCAAAATGCGGAAAGAGGCACCTAGGAGAATGCAGACAAGGAACAAGTGACTGTTTCATCTGCGGTAGGGAAGGACACTACGCTAGAGGCTGTTATTCCAACTCGCAAAATCAACAGAACCAAACTCGCCCACAAATAACCAACTCCACATCTCGCAGACCAGAACTGAAGGCCCCTCAATCGCACGAGGCAGACTGGAAGCCCCAGACAACTAAAGTAAAATCTTTTCTTAGGCTAGATATATCGGCATGATGGGAAGTAATAGCTTACTCCCACTAGACCTATCCTAGTACATCCCTTTGAGACTATGTATCGGGAAGTGTTTATCACTCCCAATAGACTAAAGTTATGTACTCTTAAAATGATATAAAAAGCAATGCAGTTTTGCCCAAGGGCTTAGATATAATATTTTCACACGTGACTGGAGTGCGACTGAAAAAGAAAGAGTCAGAAGAGATGTTGTGATCACTATACATAAAATCATGACCGTGCAATGCTAAAGAACTGCTCAGAGTAGGAGCATGGATTGCTACCCGAGTTGTACCGATTTTCAGGGCTAGTTGTCCACTAAGTTTTGAGTAGCAAGCAGTACCCCTGTACTCCATGAGAACGTCAGGACTGGTTTCACGCTATCAAAGAGACTCCTCAATTGTACTCTATTAATCAGTATAATCAAGTCCTGTTAGTTATTGATATCTTTCAGGAAGATACTCTCAGTGTGGGAAAATAAATCGATAAACACGTATCAGAGTGGCGCAGCGGAACAATAAAAATTTTTAGATCGTTAAATATCTCATGATGCCATATACAATAAACCAACAACAATTAAAACTCATACCTTAAGGACGCCAATCTACAGGAGGAGAATGACTGGAGGGCTTCAACCAACTAGCCTTCTCTATTATTCTCTAATTCCTGAATGGTTGAGTGTGTGGGCACTCTGAACCTCGATCTATATACTAGCACTGCTAGTCTTCTTCCGACCACCTAGATCTCTAAAGAACTTATTGCCACGGTAAGTTATGCAACAATAAGCCTGCTTACCTGAGAGTCTGTGGTCTAAGAGAACTGGAGTGGCAGGACCTCTATTTATAGACCTGCATGAGGTGATTCTCTGAATTCGAATTGGATTAGGAGAAGATATTCTCCCTTATCCACAACCATAAAATCCAAAATTATCCAAGGAAAAATCCCAACAAATTTCGGCCACTATAGGATAATTCTAATCCAAATCTAAACAAGATTTTAACTAGAATTTTATCTCACTTTTTCAACCAAAAAATCTGAAAATCCAAGGAGAAAATCTCCACCAAAATTTTGGCCACTTTTGGATAAGGGAGAATCAAAATTCCACTAGGTTTTCAAGCTTGAATCTTATCTCATCCTTATCCAAAATAACCGAAAATCTCCTAGGAGATTCACTCCAAAAATTCGACCATTATGAGGGAGGAGAGAATCCAAATTCAACTGGAGTTGAAACTTGAATTTTTCCTAGAACCTTATCCACAAAAATCCGAAAATTCATTGAGGATAATCCTCAAAATTTTCGTCCAAATTTGGTTAGGATTTGGATTCAAAATTCAAGTAGGATTCTAACAAAATTTTCCTCTCCATATCTAACTCAAATTCGAATTTCATTCCTTGTGGATTTACCACAACAAATTCGAATCCCACTTGGACTGTGATTCAAAATTTGAATTTCAAATTTCAAGTTCGAATTTCAAATTCAAATTTCAAATTCGAATTTCAAATTCAAATTTCAAATTCGAATTTCAAATTCGAATTTCAAATTTCAAATTTTAAATTTCAAATTTAAATTTCAAATTCAAATTTCAAATTCAAATTTCAAATTTCAAATTTCAAAATTCAAATTTCAAAATCCACAAAACAGTTGTATTTCAAAATCTTGTTCTCATGGATAATTTTCTACAACTCCAATTCAATCTCAAATAAAATCATGGCAACTTTATTTGGAGTTTGAATAATTGTGTACTCTATTATCCAAAACAAAATCTAAATCCAACCAGAGAGAATCTTGTCTACCATCCTAATCCTATGTCAACACCATCAATGCATAATAAACTAGCCAATAGCATACACAAATCAATTTGCCAAACGTTAAGGAATTATGTGGAGCTAGTAGAGGGACTGATTGGACATATATAATCAGGCTCCCGCAAATCCATATGATCATCATTCTTTACCGAACAACTCCATCATATGATTGCTAATTTCAGAGTTACACCACTATAAACCTAAAACTGGACTCCCAATTATATACCGTATTACGTAAGCCTGTGATAAGCTATCGTCCAATGACCTTGTTATGTATGCAAAACCCTCATATGATATCCATGATCAGCCTTAGGCCAAAGTCCGTTTAATCCTACTGATCAGGCTATCTTAAAGTTCCATTGTACTACCGAATTAAGAAAATGATTATTCATCATATGTGTATAAGAAGTCATCCACCCTGTAGACGACCCAAGGCCTTGTCCATTTTCACATTCAGTATAATACCTTTAAGAGGATATCCTTAACTCCTCATTAGAGCTATGATTCCGATATCTATAAACGAACCCTTCATTGTATACAAGTCATGTACCCAACGAACCGGTCTATAAGCTTACTACCTCTGAGACGCTTTAGCCATTGGAACATCAAAGTACACAAGTCATATACATGAAGCTGTCCTTTTACTTAGATTAAGATTACTGGATAATGAACGTCAAAAGCAGATCGATCCACTCAAAGTAGACTTCGTAGATCAATCACGCTTTAGTCCCGGTCTAATATGTCACCACCAAGTAACATATTTATGTCTCTACTTAGGAGTCTATGCTCCAGATAGTCAGGACAAACCGTCCCCTGCAAGGCTTTAGACAACATAATAGTCTTAACATGAGTTAGATGTTCGGTCTAACCCCATAAACTACGGACCATAGTTTAGACCACTAACTTTAGAACATTGTCTTCTCGCATACAAAAGTCCATTGCATGCAACGTTCTAACAGTTTAACACAAGCAATCAGGGAGCCATATTTGCTTACATTTACTTTAACATATAAATAAAACGAGGACAGATAGCAATGTAATTAATAACCTCTATATATAATTGTATTATCCAGTTCAAAATAAATACATCAAAATGTCTCTAATGCTTAGGGCATTTCCTAACACTCAGGTGTATTAGGACTCTTGTGACCAGGATGAGCTCTTAACTGGGTTGAGCTTTGCCATACCATGATCGAGCAAATCTCCGAGAGGAGTCCTGCATCAGCTTTAGTTATTCTTTTTGGGCAAGTGGGGAAGTGAAACCACCTAAGTTCCCTGGAGTTGCAGATATATGAGAATTTATTCATCAGACTGAGAGACTGTAGTTAATGTCCGGTGACACAATTCTAACGTATGCTGTGCGCTACGAGGAACTAATATGGGCTTTTAAAATGGCACTTCCCTTAGGGGGAGTTTTAATGTCTAATTACTAGATACGTTACGTACCATTAATTATTTCTGGTAGAAAGTTGGGCGTTAATCTGATCATCATTGACATGATCGATCAAGACGTAATATTGGGAATAGAATCCCTCATAAAATACAATGCCGTCATAGACTATTGAAGGTAAAAAGTCACTTATTGGACCGAACAAGTGTGAAAAGTTCATCCTCAAGGGTTTGTTGACAGAGCAACCAAAGACGACGACCTCAGCAGTAAAGGCTCGCAAGATGCTATCTAGTGGATGCACGGGTTTCCTAGCACACGTAATATATAAGACTTGAGGAATAAAGATAGGACCCGAGAACGTGCCGATAGTTAGGGAATTCATGGAGGTATTCCCAGAAGATCTTCCAGGACTCCCGCCAGAGCATGAGATATCTTTTGAGACTGAACATCTACCGAGCTCAGGCCCTCCTCTCTAAGGCTCTATATAGAATGGGCCCTGCAAAGCTAAAGGAGCTCCAAACCCAGCAAGGGTTGAGACAGTTAACACGTGAACAGCTCTGAGGAATGTAACGAAAACACGTAGTTTCCTAGGCCTAGCAGGATATTAGCGGCGCTTTGATGAAGGTTTTTCATATCTAGCCGCACTACTCACAGTGCTTACCAAGAAAGGAAAGAGGTATGAGTGGATAGATAAGTGTGAGTAGAGCTTTCAAGAGCTGAAACGATGAGTCACAAGCATTCCAATAATGACTATTCCAGAAGCTAGTCAAGGAAACTTTGTGATTTATAGTGACGCATCCAAGATCAGATTAGGAGTCGTGTTGACGCGAAATAATAGTAGTGGTCGCTATGCTTCACGATAACTTAAGGACCACGAGAAGAACTACCCTACGCATGATCTGAAGCTAACAAAGGTAGTTTTCACGCTCAAAATATGGAGGCACTACCTACATGGAGTGAAGTGCAAAATCTACACAGACCACCAAAGCCTCAATTACATCTTCGCGCAGAAGGAGCTTAACATGAGGCAATGAAGATGGCCAGAATTTGGTAAAGGATTATGATTGCAAGATCCTATACCATTCAGGAAAAGCCAATATGGTAGCCGATGTGCTGAGTCGGAAGCATTCCTCATCGCTTATGGCTATAGTACCTTGTCAGAAGCGCTACAAAAGGAGTTATGTAGCAATGAGATCGAGATTTTGATGGGGAGGTTATCTGAAATGACCCTCCAATCAACACTCCTAGAAGAAATCAACACTAGTCATGTGATAACTGGGAATTTTAGATTCTCAGAGTAGATTAAAATTATATGTAAGTATCAATTTTAATAAATAAAATATGAAAAAGTTATGTTTTAATACTGTTGTGAATACTGTAAAAATGTTCCAGCAATGTCAAAGTGAGTGAGTTCGGAGATGGAAAATCTTAATGAACAAAAACGAGTGAGACGGCTCAAAATCGAAGCCAAAAACCCTGAAGAGTACACTGAAGTGCACTAAAAGACAAAAATTTACGGTAGGGAATACTAGCCAAACGGAAGCAAAATAAAACAAACCGATCGCACGGGAGGTGCCCGGAACACGCCTATGCGATTTTGGTAAAGTTCCGTTCGGTTTGACTTTCGGTCAAAATTTGACCACAAATTAATTCATGAATTAATATACAAATTAACTCATGATGTCATTAATAGAAAAATAAAGACTTATAAAGTAAGGTTAGTGAGGTGTATGGTTAGGATTAGTTGCTTTTTGGATCAAGGGCCAAGATCAAGCCAAAAAGGCTTGAAATTTGTTTTAGAAAATTTGGAAAAGTGGGATTCAGCCACTTGGTAAAAAATCAGCAAAAAAATTTCATTTTTGGCCTAAAAAGTTTGCATTTAAGTCCTTGAACAAGTAGCAAATTGTTAGAAAAAAATTACGAAAAGGCCCTTCACTTTTGCCTATAAATAGGCATGAAAATTCACTTGAAAAATTGGTAAAACTTAGCCAAACTCTTGCCAAATTTTTCTGCCCAAAATCCGTGTATCTCCCTCTCTTGTTAAGCCAAAAATTGTCAAAATTTTACACTAAAATTAGCTTCCAATCCAAGCTTAGGCATCGAGAGATCAATTGAGAAGATAAGCCACCAATTTGAAACAATTTTCTTTGAATTTTCCTTAGAAAATCCATGGCTTATGTGGTGTGGAAAACATTGAAAAAATTGATGTTTTGTTGATGTTTATGACTGGTTTGGTGTTCTAGAGTTTGAAGCATGAATTAGGATTAAGAAACAAGAAAAATTTGATGCTTGATTTCTATGAAATCCGTGGCTATTAAGTGTGGAGAAAATGATGAAAATTTGGTGATTTGCTTTAATGGTCATGTGAGTTTGATACTACGTTTATTAAAGCATGAATTGGAATAATGAAACTAGCAATTTTAGTGCATGTTTCATGCTAGAAACCATGGCTAATAAACACTAGAAAATGGAAAATTTTTAGTGTTGAGCAATGATGAGTAATGTTGGTAAAACCCTAAGAAAGGAAACAAAATTTTCTATGGTGTTTTAGCATAAAAATCCATGGGTTAATGCTAGGGTTGGAATGAAATTTTGTTAGGTTTTTAATGTTGATATGTGCATTGGAAAACCTAAGAGTGATATGTGATATTTGAATGTTATGATGTAAAATATTTGGTGTTGTTAATTATGAGAAACTGAGGATAGAAATGGAAACAAAATTGATGATTTGTGTTAGTTTTGAATGTCGGTTAATGTGGAAAGTTTTTATACAAAGTTTGGTCACTTTGTATAAAATAGACCACTGGTATAGTACGTGGTAGGTACAAGGGTTCTGAGGCGTACCTAACACCAGGGAAACCTAAAAATACAAGCAGAAATGCTGTCGAAATTTCTAAAATGGCATAAGGGCATTTCAGGAAACGAGGGGTAAAAATGTTAGGCTCGGGAAGGAAACCAAGGCCCCTCGATGGGTTAGGATTGAAAATGGAAAACAAACCCAAGAAGAATAGTAAATCGACCCTTAATAACTAAAATGCCTAAAACGGGGAAAATGCACATTAGGGGAATTTTAGGAAACGAGGGAGAAAAATTAGATCGGGATAGGAAACCCGAGCCCCTCGGGAACCAAGGCTCAGGGACAGGATGAAAAACGTTTTAAGAGTAGTGAAATGCACATTTGAGGCTCCGAAACACTAGAAAAATAAGAAATGACCATAGGTGACGGATGAATAGTAATCGAGGGTCGGGAAATGAATAATTGTGATTTTATAGCAAATAAAACTGTAAAATGATACAAAAGCCTAGAGATTATTATTTTATGATATTTGGGCTTAGAAAATTCAGGAAAAAAAATGATAGAATGGAATAGTATGGTCTCGAGATCCGTTAGGGGTAAAATGGTCATTTTGACCAAAAATTTCTGAAAGGCTCGGAAAGGACCGTAAAGGATCTAGAATGCCTCAACTAAAATTCTAGAACCCAAAATAAAGATTTTAGAGTCAAAAATCTAGATTTTAAATAGTTCATGGGCGTGTACTTTGAAACACGACCGTGTAAAGTGAACCTGAGAGATACACGGACTGGGACATGGGTGTGTTGCAGGTCGTGTACCACAAATAAAGTTTAGATATGTTGAATTGTTAAGTAAAATGAATATATATCGAAAGTGATAATTAATGATGGGTATTAACAGACAATACTATGTCTGTAGGGACCCAAACTAGAGATAAAACTGCAGAGGAGTTCCGGAAGTGAACATTATCACAGTGGTGGTAAGTTCAAGCATTTTCATGTCTGCAACATGAAATACTGTATTATTTCGTTATGTACTAGTTGTACATTAGGTATTAAGTCCTATGGACATTGGGGGATTAGTTAGCATAACACATCCCACATAATAAGAGAAAGAGAATATCTAAGGCCTACGGACGATGGAGGTTAATGACTTTGAGGTGACGATTAACGTCACTTGGTTAGAATTATAATTAAAGATGGTAATAAAATCATTTAAGGCATATTGGCCCTCCAACATTGTGGGGGAGGTTTTTCAGGTCCTTCGGGGATATAATAATCGCTACGAGCAATGAGGGTTGGAGAGGAAGAAGCTCTAAGGTCGCTCCCTAGGCCCTCCCAGTCAGCGCACAAAATAAATTATCGGTACTGCCACAATGAGCTCAACACCAAAATACAAATAGAAAGAATAGTCAATAATGTGACGAAAACCATAATTGAGCATAACCGACACTAACACTAAGTGTAGCGAACTCGGTTAGGGTAATGTAAATAGTAACCGATTAGAGTAATATGAAAAGTAATCGGTTAGGGTAACAGTTACTATTCATCGATTAAATGTCAAAGTTACTATTCATGGTGAATAATACTATTCATAAATGAATAGTACTATCCATAGGAAATTGTGTTTTTGATGTTTTTGAATCTATGTGATTCTTACTAAGTATGTTTGAACTTACTGAGCCTATTAACTCATCAGTTTGTTCATGTTGCAGGTAAGAAACCTGTCCAGTAGACTACATGGATGGCAGCAGGACGTGCACGTGTCAATGGGTTAAGGAATTTACTGTGGATTTGATCTTGCTACTAGTCTTTTGCTGAGCGATCAAATAGTGAATTGAAGAGAATTTATTTTGAAAAACGATATACATATGTATTGTATGTACATTATGTTGTACTCAAAAAGACAACTAAAAGTTAGTTTTATATTTCATATGGCTTTCATACTTAGCTTTCAGTTGAGGAAAGTATGTATTAAAAAGAAAAAAAAACTTATTATGGGCAAAATTTGGGCCCTAAAAAATAAGAGTTGAAAGAAAAAGAGTTTTTAAATGGTGATCCAGATTTGACGCATGGGCTATCTTGGTCGACAATGGAGTCAGATCATGATGGTTTCGCATGGTTAGATTCGAGGACACCACAGGTCGGGACCTCTATTTGTCCCTGAACAAGCTCAAAAAGGAAAGCTTAGTCCTAGGTGCATAAAACCCTTCGAAATAATAGAGAAAGTCAGGAAGGTGGCTTATAGACTAGCGCTCCCTCTCGAGTTAGCTACAGTGCACAACGTCTTCTACGTCTCGATGCTAAAGAAGTACGTGCCAGACAGCTCTCATGTTATGAGCCACGAACCATCGGAATGCATGCCAATATGACATACAAGGAGAAAGCATGCGAATCCTAGTCAGAGAGGAGAAAGTACATAGGGATATCGATCAAAGGTCAAAGTTACTATTTATGGTGAATAATACCATTCATGAATGAATAGTACTATTTATAGAAAATTATGTTTTTGATGTTTTGAATCTGTGTGATTCTTACTAAGTATGTTTGAACTTACTGAGCCTGTTAGCTCATCAGTTTGTTCATGTTGCAGGCAAGAAACCTGTCCAGTAGACTGCATGGATGGCAATAGGACGCACACATGTCAATGGGATAGGGAATCTACTGTGGATTTTGGTCCTGCTACTAGTCTTTCGCTGAGCGATAAAATAGTGAATTGAAGAGAATGTATTTTGAAAAATGATATACATATGTATTGTATGTACCTTATGTTGTACTCAAAAAGACAACTAAAAGTTAGTTTTATATTTCATATGGCTTTCATACTTAGCTTTCAGTTGAGGAAAATATGTATTAAAAAGAAAAAAAATTATTAAAGGTGAAATTTGGGCCCTGAAAAATAAGAGTTGAAAGAAAAAGAGTTTTTAATTGGTGATCCAAATTCGGCGCACGGGCTGTCTTGGTCGACAACGGAGTCAGATCATGAGGGTTTCGCATGGTTAGATTCGGGGACGGCACAGGTTAGGACCTCGATTTGTCCCTGAACAAGCTCAGAAAGGAAAGCTTAGTCCTACATGCGTAGGACCCTTCAAAATAGTAGAGAAAGTCAGGAAGGTGGCTTATAGACTACCACTCCATCCTGAGTTAGTTACACTGTACAACATCTTCCACGTCTCGATGCTGAAGAAGTATGTGCCAGACAACTCCCATGTTATGAGCCATGAACCATCGGAATGCATGCCAATCTGACATACAAGGAGAAACCATGCGAATCCTAGTCAGAACGGAGAAAGTATGTAGGGATAATGTATTACCACTAGTAAAAGTGAAGCAGCGGAATAATAATGTAGAGGGAGCCAAATGCGAACGGGAAGAGGATACAAAAAGAGACTTCCCAGAACTATTCTAATTTTCGAGGATAAAAATTTTGTAAGGAGGGTAGGTTGTAATGACCATCATTTTCATGGCACCTAGTTACCATGTAATAAGACATTAAGGAATAAAATTGGAATAATTTGGTGTCTTTTAGTGCAAACTTAAAGAGCACGGTCGGGTACACAATCGTGTAAGTGACCGTGTATCGATTGGACTGTATACGCGTAGAATGCCGTGTTTCAGGACATGGCCGTGTATTGAGCAAAGAGCCACTGTGAAGACTCTCATAATGCATGAAAACTAATTACCATGCAACAAATAATTAAGCTAACAAATACAGTATATTTTCCAGTTGAATAGGTTAAACAGTTATAGTAACGTTTAATTACTATTCATGTAGTGAAAGGGGTGACTGACAGCGAAATCGGCCCACCCTATTATATGTATAAGTATATAAGATGTGTAGTATTAGGAACCTGGTGCAGCTGACCATTTCCTGACACAAGAATGGTGAATAGATCACCAGAACGCTCGGATTGAACATCTGAGCGCAACAGCAATAAAAACCCTAGCTGAGGAATGGTTTCAAGAACAATGGTCCAGATGACCTCTTCTCGCCCAGAGACTGACAAAATCTGAGTCAGAACACTCAAACTGGTCAGTCGAACAGAAAACAATGAATAGTGAAAAATGCAGTATTAGATTAATGGCCAAGACGGCCTTAATTTGACTTAAAACTGATATATTAACAGTCAGTAGGCTCAATCTGGTCAATTGGGTATAAAATGAGAATTTTTGTTTAGGAAATATGCAGTATTGGGAAGAGGGTCAAGACGACATTTTCTCACCCCGAAACTGATATATTTAGACTTAGAACACCCAAATTAGTCAATCGGGCACCTGACATATTTTTTGAAGTGGGGTCACACAGATCCCAAAAACTGGTCCAGACGACCTCAGATGGACGTAAAACTGATAAATTTGAAATCAAAATGTCCAAATTAGTCAAGAGAGACTGTGTTTGAAATTTCACAAGAGAACGCCTCGTTTTACGTGTGCAAGGAAACATAGTGCAAACACAATCATAGTATAGGAAATAAATAGTTAAATGGACACAGAATGGGCTCATAGGCAGTACAACCCAACTAGGAATGATCAGTATAAAAATTGGATTCAGAAAATCTAATTCCGGGTGAAAACTAGAACACTGTTGAGAAAGGACCGAACACCTAGTAGAAAACTAGATTGCAAACAGAAGCAAATGCAGATGAATTTTGGCCCTTAAAAACCATGTATCCCAGCTGCAAAAAAACAGCTGCAATCAGCTGCACGCATAGCCCAATAGTGCGATTAAAATAATCAAAAAGCTATGACACCTTTTAATTAAAATATCCAAGTTTTCAAGCACATGGCCAAGAAAATTTTTTGTTTATTTGGACCTCATTCCATGCGTAACCCATAGCCCCTAGGGTAGAAAAATGGTAGCAAATTTGTCCCTTGATTGGGAAAAAAAATGTGGATAATTAAGTGAGCTTAAGCTTAAGTAAAACGGGTTAGTTTTGCCTATAAAAGGCATGCATGACCTAGGAGTGCCATTTTCTTTCATTTGGCTCACAAAAACCATAACTCTTCTCTCCTTCTTTTCTTGCTATAGCCGACTACCCCAAGCCCCCAAAACCACCGTTTTTCAAGCCAAAAACCTAGCCAAAATTTTATCAAAATCCAGCCCCCTTCAAACTTGTGATAAGAGGTTTTCATTTCAAGCCATTTCAAGAGTAAGCTTTTAGAAACTATCTTTGTGATTTCTAGTTATTATTTTGGGTTGATGTTAAGAGAAAATTTTTGGTGTCTTTGCTAGCATAAACTGACCCCAATCCCTCTTGGTTTACATGGCCATTTTGGTCACCAAAGCTTCGATTCAGTGTGCTCAATTCCTAGCACGTAAGGTAAAACTGAAAAACACCCTTTTTGAAATTTAGTTATTTTAAGTATTTGATCAAGAAATTTATGTGTATTTGTTTATGCAAATGGGTTGAAGTAAGTTTATTTTGAGCCCTTAGCATGTTTATTTTCAAGTTTATGTAGTTGTGTGATTTTTGGTTTAAGTTTATGAATGGTTGAGAGAACGGATGTTTTTAAGGTGGCTGGACACAAATCTGTCCCCAAAAATTGGCCATGGGTTTTGGTCATTTTGACCATGTTAGAGTCTGAATTTGGATTTGGTAAAACATGAAGTTTTAAGGAATTTTCATTACGGTCATTTTTGCATCAAATAGGTTTTGGCAAAAAATGACACTAATATAGGTTTTTCGAGTGGTTTTCCTTCGGTGTCCAAAACTGGGACTAAAAATCCAAGCCCAAGTACAGTCTCTGGTTTTGTTAAAAATGGACCACTTATAATCTAAACTGGATCTGGGCTCGACACAAAAGTTGTAGATCTCGTCGATACCATTAAGACAACTCGTGCATATTTTAAAAATTTGGCTGTTTCATGCCTCAAATAGAGCCGTTTTTAAAATAGCGTAAAACTAGGATTTTTAGAAAAACTAGACACGAAAATTGGCCATGGGTTTAGTGAGTTTAGGACCCATTCAAGTTTGATTTGAGCTTCAAGATGAACACAAGAATTATTCATCTCATCAAGGAAGAAAAGTTTTATGTTCACCAAATTCACAAACTAAGTCATTTCAAGCAAGTTTTAAAACAAGTTTCGGTAAATGGTTCAAAAACCATCTTTAAAATACAACACCAAAATGTGTTTTATACACTTTAAAATGAAAATATGGTTTTAATAAAATGTCCCCCACCTTCCAACAGGTTGGCAAAGGGACGATTTCAAAGCACATAATTTCCCTAAGAATTTTATAAGTCAACCAAAACAACTTTTAAAATGAACATAAACAGTAACGCTAGCCCGGTAGGCTACCACACCAAACAAGCGATAGTAACCTGATAGACTACCTAGCAATGATGCGTGAGGTAACCGGTCAGTTGACTGGTCAATAAACTAGTCAAGGACCGTGTCTTAAACAAAATGGTGAGGAACGGTGATTAATCTACCAAGCAGACAAGTTAATCAAACACGATAGAAGTTAGATACCAAATTCCCAAAGTAGAACAGTTGCATACCAATGGGCCTCGGTATCCTACAACGATACAAGTTATAGTGACTAACGGTAATAGTGACCTAAGAACAATGTTAATTAATTTATTAGGTAAAAATTAATTAACCACGTCTAAGAGAATCAAACTTTGAAAAGAGAGCAAGTTTGTACTGATGGCAATCGGTACCATACGTTAGTCACTAACTGTACTAGTGACTCAGTGACAAATATTAATGGGGTACATTATGTTGACAGGTAGATACCTGTAACGTGATAAAGGTGGGAGTACAAGTTTGCGTGCAAACTAGGTAAGTACAACTCTGCCTACAGCATCAGCAAACTAATTTTAAACGATGATTTTTATAGTATGTTAAGTATGCATAGCATACACAAGTTGTTGCACAGCATGTATAAGAGCATATGGTTTCACAATTGTATAGATTGATGAAAGAATAAGTTAAATGCCATGCATCCTTATCACGTCAGATTAGGGGATGGCTTAGTAGAGCATATGGCCTGATCAAATAAAGAATTAGGTAATTACATTATGGTGTCGTTATAATGGGCACAAGGCCCACATTATGTATATAAATATAACGGGCACGAGGCCCACATTATGTATATGAATATAACAGGCACAAGGCCTACATTATGTGTATGAATATAACGGGCACAATGCCCACATTATATATAGAAATAAAACGGGCACAAGGCCCACCTTATGTATAGAAATATAACAGGCACAAGGCCCACGTTCTGTATATAAATATATCACGACACAAGACCCACATCATGTATATAAATATAATGGACGTAAGGCCACAAGCACAGGGCTCACTGTGCCCTTCAGATAAGAAAAGACAATGGATAATGAAGCGTAAAATGAGCATAATCGGTTCACGCCTTGTTCACAATATGCCTTAGCTATAGTTTAGTATGCATTCAGCTTTAGCAGATATGCATTTCAGTAAATGATGTTTTCTATTATGCATTCAGTTATGAGATGTTGCTGTTATGTTTTTAGTTATGTGTGATGCTCTGGATTTGCATCTAATATATGGTATGATTCAGTATATAACATGCTTATATGTTTTAAGTATATATTATGTTTTAAACATGTTTTGCAGATGACATGTTGTACTTACTGGGCATAAAGCTCACAGTGTATGTTCATGTTATAGGTAAGCAACCTATGGCTTAGATCTCACTGGGCGATGACGGCGGCAGAGGTGGATGTGAGGCGAGGTTGTGGATACCACTGCGAGTTTTGACTTCTGCATAGTATTGAGTAAACAGTATATTTTAAATAGTAAACAATGAAACAGTTTTATAAATATGTAGGTATTCAGATGATTTAGACCTATATATTTGCAAATTATATGTACATAAATAGTAAAAACGTATGCATCAAAAAAAATATATCCCTAAAATTATGGTAAGTTTAAGTATCAGTTTTCAAGTCAGATAAGTTAAGCAACTATTCTTTAAGTAAGTAAGAATAGTTTTCAAGTAAGTTTAAGTATCAGTAGTAATTTTAAGTGATGGTCTGGGCCTTTCAAGGCTAGGGGCGTCACAGTTGGTATCACAGTGGTATCCTGCCATCCTACCTCACACCGCCGCGTGCCTGCATCATCTGTCCAAGTTTGTTAGTTTTTATTTTACAGTAGTAGTATGAAAGTTAACGTAAGTTATAATGTGTAACCATGGCTGAACCAGTAGAGATTATGCCAGTGGAGCCCCACCAGAGGACGGAGGTTCCAAAGTACAACATAGTTCAAACATGTACACAGACAAACTAAGCATCTCGAGAAGATGAAATAATGGAGCAACTTGCAGCTATGCAAGAAATGATGGGAAATCAGCAGCGTGATCTAGATCGGCTTAGGGAACAATTACGCCAACAGAACCAAGCACCGTAGATAGCTCAAGTGCCAGTCCAAGAGGCTCCAGTAGCCCCCGACACTCTTAAAGAGCCAGTAGCTCCTCTAGTCCAGATGGCACCAGTGCCCTCAGCAGTGGCTGCTTCCATAGTAGCCAATGTCCTACCAACCCCTAGGGAAGGCGATCTGTATGAACAATTCAGGCGCATGAAGGCGCCAAAGTTTGAAGGGACCACTGACCCCATAGAAGCCGACGATTGGAGGATGGACATCACAATGATATTGGATTTTACAGGATTAGTTGATAAAGAGAAGGTGATCTATGCATCCTTTGCTTTATGTAAGGGGGCACGGCAATGGTGGAAAATAGTGGCCATCAAAAGAAATGTCAATGAAACGAGTTAAGCAGACTTCATTGATGAGTTCAAGGAGATCTATTTTAACGAAGAGGTGTTAGTGGTGCAGCAGGATGAATTCAATAACTTACATCAAGATAGCATGACCGTAACAGAGGCAGTGAGGAAGTTCAAGCAGTTGGCTCGGCTCTACCCTGATTTGGTGCCGACAGAGAAGGAAAGGGTTAGGAGGATGCTGAAGATGTTCCGAACAGACATCACTGTCTAGGTCTACAGCAGTAGCAAAGGACCAGCGATAGTGGCGGAGTGCGTCAGTAGAGCTATTCATGTTAGGAAATGCCCTAAGCATTAGAGACATATTGATGTATTTATGTTAAACTGGATAATAAAATTATATATAGAGGTTATTCATTATATTACTGTTTGTCCTTATTCTATTTACATGTTAAAGTAAATGTAAGCAAATATGGCTCACTGACTGCTTGTGTTACAACTGTTAAAATGTTGCATGCAATGGACTTTTGTATGTAAGAAGACAATGTTCTAAAGTAAGCGGTCTAAACTAAGGTCTACAGTCTATAGGGTTAGATCGAGCATCTAACTCATGTTAAGACTATTATGTTGTCTAAAGCCATGGGAGGGACGATTTGTCTTGACTGTCTGGAGCATAGACTCCCAAGTAGAGACATAGATATGTTGCTTGGTGGTGACATATTAGACCGGGACTAAAGCGTGATTGATCTACGTAGTCCGCTATGAGTGGATCAATCTACTTTTGATATTCATTATGCAATAACCTTAATCCTGAGTGAATGAACTACTTCATATATATGACTTGTGTACTTTGATGTTCCAATGGCTAAAGCGTCTTAGAGGTAGTAAGCTTATAGATCGGTTCATTAGGTGCATGACTTGTATACGATGAAGGGTTTGTTCATAAAATATTGGAATCATAGCTCTAAGGAGTTAAAGCTATCGTCTTAAAGGCATTATATAGGATGTGAAAATGGACAAGGCCTTGGGTCGTCTGTTGGGCAGATGACTTCTTATTCACATATGGTGAATAATCATTTTCTTATTCGGTAGTATAATGGAACTTTAAGATAGCCTGATCAGTAAGATTGAATGGACTTTGACCTAAGGCTGATCATGGATATCATATGAGGGTTCTGCATATATGACAAGGTCATTGGACATTAGCTTGTCATAGGCTTTCATATAAACGTATATAATTGGGAGTTCAATTTCAGGTTTATAGTGGTGTGACTTTGAAATTAGTGATCATATGATTGAGTTGTTTGGTACAGAATGATGATCATATGGATTCACGAGAGCTCGATTATACATGTCTAATTGGTCCCTCTACTAGCTCCACATAATATTTTAACGATTGGCAAATTGATCAGTGTATGCTTATTGGCTAGTTGATTATGCATGGATGGTGTTGACATTGGATTAGGATGGTGGAGAAGATTCTCTTCGGTTGAATTCATATTTTGTTTTGGATAATAGAGTACACAATTATTCGAACTCCAAATAAAGTTGCCATGATTTTATTTGAGATTGGATTGGAGTTGTAGAAAATTATCCATTAGGGCAAAATTTGAAATACAACTTTTTTGTGGATTTTGAAATTTGAATTTGAATTTTGAATTTTGAAATTTGAAATTTAAATTTTGAATCACAGTTCAAGTGGAATTCGAATTCTTTGTGGATAATTCCACAAGGTTAGGATTCGAGTTTGAGTTGGATTATGGAGAGGAAAATCTTGTTTGAATCTTACTTGAATTTTGAATCCCAATTCTATCAAAAGTGGACAAAAATTAGTTGAGGAGAATCCTCCTAGATAATTCAGTTTTTGTGGATAAGGTTCAGGAAAAAATTCAAGTTTCAATCCCAATTGAATTTGGATTCTCTCCTCCCTGGAATTGGCCGAAAGTTTTGAGAAAATCTCAAAGGGGATTTTCGGTTTTTTATGGATAAGGATGAGATAAAATTTAAGCTAGAAAATCCCATTTGAATTTTGAGTCTCCTCACACTTTAATAGATGAATCTAGACAGGTTTATGGCCTTAGGGAAATTTAGTTTTATTGGATGAGTGAGGAGAGAAAATTCAAGTTAAAATCCTGTTTGAATTTTAAATACAAAATCCTAAAAATGGCCGAATTTTTTAGTTGGGATAAGCCTAGGATTTTCGGATTTTGTGTTGTGGATAAGGGAGAAAATCTTCTCCTAATCCAATTCGAATTCAGAGGATCACCTTATGCAAGTCTATAAATAGAGGACCTGCCACTCCAGTTCTCTCAGATCATAGACTCTCAGGTGAGCAGGCTTATTGTTGCACAACATTAGAAGATGACAATAAGTTCTTTAGAGATCTGGGTGGTCGGAAGAAGACTAGTAGTGCTAGTATACCGGTTGAGGAACCAAGTGCCTACACACTCTGCCATCCGGGAATTGGAGAATAGTAGAGAAGGCTAGTTAATTGAAGCCCTTCAGTCATTCCCCTCCTGCAGTATTGGCGTCCTCTTGAGGTATGAGTTTTATTCTTGTTAATTTATTGTATATGGCATCACGGGATATTTAACGATCTTGAAAAAATTTTTTTGTTCCGTTGCGCCGCTCTGATATGTTTTTGCCGATTTTATTCCCACAATTCGAGCCAAATACTGGTTAGCTCAGGATAAAGAACGTCGGCTCAAATCTTCAAAGCCTAGAGGGAGGAAAAGACCCAAGTTAAATAGGCTAAGGGGAAGCAGAACCTCGAGCCATAACAAGGAGGACAGAAAGTGGGGATCGACCAACACAGTAGGCACTCCCACAACAACAATAAGAGGAAGGGGGATAAAGGCAACCAGGGTTCACAGATGGACTTCCTCCGAAGAGAAACGACTAGGGAGGAGATGGTAACAAACACTTGAAGTGCCCAAAATGTGAAAAGAGGCACCTAGGAGAATGCAGACATGGAACAAGTGGCTGTTTCATTTATGGCAGGGAAGGGCACTACACTAGAGACTGTTATTCCAACTCACAAAATCAACAAAACCAAACTCACTCAGTAAATAACCAACTCCATGCCGTACAGACTAGAATTGAAGGCCCTTCAATTGCATAAGGCAGACTGGAAGCCCCAGACAACTAAAGCAAAATTTTTTCTTAGGCTATGTCTATAGGCATGATGAGAAGTAGTAGCTTACTCCCACTAGACCTATCCTAGTATATCCCTTTGAGACTATGTATTGGGAAGTGTTTACTACTCCCAATAGACTAAAGTTATGCACTCTTAAAACGATATAAAACGTAGTGCAGTTTTGCCCTGGGGCTTAAATATAATATTTTCACATATGACTAGAGTGCGACTGAAAAAGAAAGAGTCAGAAGAAATGTTGAGATCACCATATGTAAAATCATGACCGTGCAATGCTAAAGAACTACTCAGAGTGGGAGCATGGATTGCTACCCGAGATGTACCGATCTTCAAGGCTAGTTGTCCACTAAGTTTCGAGTAGCAAGCAGTACCCCTGCACTCCGTGAGAACGTAAGGACTAGTTTTATGCTATCAAAGAGACTCCTCAATTGTACTCCATTGATCAGGATAACTGAGTCCTGTTGGCTATTGATATCTTTCAAGAAGACACTCTCATGTGTATTGGGACTATTGTGACCAGGATGAGATCTTAATTGGGTCAAGCTTCGCCATACCATGATCTAGAAAATCTCTGAGAGGAGTCCAGCATCAGCTCCAGTTATTCTTTTTGGGCAAGTGGGGAAGTGAAACCGCCTAAGTTCCCTAAAATTATGGATATACAAGAATTTGTTCATCAGATTGAGAGACTGCAGTCGATGTCCGGTGACATAATTCTAACATATGCTGTGCACTACAAAAAACTAATATGGACTTTTAGAATGACACTTCCCTCAGGGGGAGTTTTAATGTCTAATTACCAGATACGTTATATACCAGTAATTATTTACAGTAGAAAGTTACGCGTTAATCAAATCATCGTTGACATGATCGATCAGGACGTAATCTTGGGAATAGAATCCCTCGTAAAATACGACGCCATCATAGACTATCGAAGGCAAAAAGTAACTTGTTGGACAGAACAGGTGTGTAAGGTTAATCCGCAAGGGTTTGTTGATAAAGTAACCAAAGACGACGACCTCAGCAGTAAATGCTCGCAAGATGCTATCCAATGGATGCACAGGCTTCCTAGCACACGTAATAAATGAGACTTGAGGAATAGAGATAGAACCTGAGAACGTGTCGATAGTCAGGGAATTCATGGCAGTATTCCCAGAAGATCTTCCAGGACTCCCGCTAGAGCATGATATATCATTTGAGAACATCTACTGGGCTTAGCCCCCCCTCTAAGGCCCCATACAGAATGGGCCCTGCAGAGCTAAAGGAGCTCCAAACCCAGTAAAGGTTGAGACAGTTTGCGCGTGACCAACTCCGAGGAATTTAACGGAAACACGCAGTTTCCTAGGCCTAGCAGGATATTATTGGTAATTTGTTAAAGGTTTTTCAAAGCTAGCTACATTACTCACAGTGCTTACCAAGAAAGGAAAGAGGTATGAGTGGACAGATAAGTCTAAAGAAAGCTTTCAAGAGCTGAAACGATGATTCACAAGCATTCCTATAATGACTATTCCAGAATCTAGTCAAGGAAACTTTATGATTTATAGTGACGCATCCAAGATCGGATTAGGAGCCGTGTTGATACGAAATAATAGTAGTGGCCACGTCCGCTTCATAATAACTCAAGGACCACGAGAAAAACTACCCTACGCATAATCTGGAGTTAACAGTGGTAGTTTTCACGCTCAAAATATGGAGGCACACCTGTATGGAGTCAAGTGCAAAATCTACACAGACTACCAGAGCCTTAAGTACATCTTCGTGCAGAAGGAGCTTAACACGAGGCAACGAAGATGGCCAGAATTTGGTAAAGGATTATAATTGCAAGATTCTGTACCATCTAGGAAAAGCCAGCAAGGTAGCCGATGTGCTGAGTCGGAAGCATTCCTCGTCGCTTATGGCTATTAGTACCTTGTCGAAAGCACTACAAAAGGAGCTATGCAGCAATGAGATCAAGATTTTGATGGGGAGGTTATCTGAAATGACCCTCCAATCATTACTCCTAGAAGAAATCAAGACTAGTCAGGACCTCAATTTGTCCCTGGACAAGCTCAGGATGCTACAGTGCATAACGTCTTCCACATCTCGATGCTGAGGAAGTACATGCTAGACATCTCCCATGTTCTGAGCCATGAGCCGGTCGAAGTGCATGCTAATCTGACATACAAGGAGAAACCATACGAATCCTAGTCAAAGAGGAGAAAGTACATAAGGATAACGTATTACCACTGGTAAAAGTGAAGTGGCAGAATCATAACGTAGAGGTAGCCACATGGGAACGGGAAGAATATATGAAAAGAGACTTCCTGGAACTATTCTAATTTTCGAGGACAAAAATTTTGTAAGGGGGGTAGGTTGTAATGACTGCCATTTTCATGGCACCTACTTACCATGTAATAAGACATTAAGGAATAAAATTAGAATAATTTGGTGTCTTTTAGCACAAACTTAAGGAGTACGGTCGGGTACATGACCGTGTACCGATTGGACCGTATACGTGTAAAAGATCGTGTTTCAAGACATGGCCGTGTATAGAGCAGAGAGCCGCTGTGAAGATTCTCATAATGCGTGAAACCTAATTACTATGCGACAAGTAATTAAGTTGACAAATACAATATATTTTCCTGTTGAATAGGTTAAACAATTATAGTAACGTTTAATTACTATTCATGCAATGAAAAGGGTGACCGACAGTGAAATCGGTCTACCCTATTATGTGTATAAGTTTATAAGATGTGCAGTATCAGGAAACTAGTCCAGATGACCATTTCCTGACACAAAAATGGTGAACAGATCGCCAGAACGCTTGGACTGAACATCTGAGCGTAATAACGATGAAAACCCTAGCTGAGGTACGATTTCGAGAACAATGGTCCAGATGACCTCTTCTCGCCCAGAGACTGACAATATCTGAGTTAGAATGCTCAGACTGATCAGTCGAATAGAAAACAGTGAATAGTGAAAAATGTAGTGTCAAATTAATAGCCAAGACGGCCTTCATTTGACTTAAAACTGATATATTAACAGTTAGTAGGCTCAATCTGGTCAATTAGGCATAAAATGAGAATTTTTGTTTAGGAGAATGCAGTATCGGGGAGAGGGTCAAGGCGACCTTTTCTCACCCCGAAACTGATATATTTGACTTAGAACGCCCAAATTCATCAATCGGGCACCTGTCACGTTTTTCGAGTAGGATCACACAGATCCAAAAAACTAGTCCAGACGACCTCAAATGGATATAAAACTGATAAATTTGAAATCAAAACATCCAAATTAGTCAAGAAAGACTGTGTTTGAAATTTTGCACGAGAACGCCTTGTTTTGCGTGTGCAAGGACAACACAGTGTAGATACAACCATAATATAGGAAATGAATAGTGAAATGGACACAGAATGGCCTCATAGGCAATACAACCCAACTAGGAATGATCAGTATAAAAATCAGATTCAGAAAATCCAATTCCGGGTGAAAACTAGAACACTGTTGAGAAAGGAGCAAACATCACAGTAGAAAACTGATTGCAAAGAAAAGCAACTGTAGATGAATTTTGGCCCTTAAAAACCGTGTATCCTAGCTGCAAAAGTCGCTACAATCAGTTGTACACATAGCCCAAAAGTGTGATTTAAATAATCAAAAATCTATGATACCTTTTGATTAAAATATATAAGTTTTCAAGCACATGGCCAAGAAAATTTTTTGTTTATTTGGCCCTCCTTCCATGCGTAGCCCACGGCCCCTAGGGCAGAAAAATGGTAGCAAATTTGTCCCTTGATTAGGAAAAAAATATGGATAATTAAGTGAGCTAAAGTTTAAGTGAAATGGGTTAGTTTTGCCTATAAAAGGCATGCATGACCTAGGAGTGCCATTTTCTTTCATTTGGCTACCAAAAACCACAACTCTACTCTCCTTCTTTTCTTGCTACAGCCAACTACCCCAAGCACCCAAAACCACTATTTTTCTGTGACGCCCCGTGCCCTCAACGGCTCGGACCGTCACTGAAAACTATTATTACTTAACTTGCTTCTTTAGCTTTTACTTATACTTTCTCTTTAAAACCGATACTTAAACTTGCTAAATTTAATACCATAAATTTAGAGGGATTTTTTTTTTATATATACGCGTACGTATTTACTATTTACGTACGTATACTATTAAAATGCGGAATTTGAAAAACATAAGGATTTAAATTATACATACACAATTATATACTTGTTTATCTGATTACTATTCACCAGATACTATTTAAATATACTACTCATACATATACTGTTTACTGTTCTAAAATACCGTTTAACCTTTACTATTCAAAATACTATTTAACTGTCACCATTCAAAATATTATTTACTCATAATGTGCGGAAGAATACTCGCGGTGTATCCATAACCTCATCCTCACATTCACCTCCACCACCATCATCGTCCCTTGATGTTTACGCTATAGGATGCTTGCCTACAGCATGAACACACTCCGTGAGCTTTACGCCCAGTAAGTACAACATGTTAACCGCAAAACATGTTTAAAACGTAGCACATACGTAAAATCATAGGCATGACATATATCACTTAATAAATCACATACCATATAAGCATATCACATATCAGCTCATCACATAACATGTCATAACAGTGAATATAAAACTTCACATACTTTATGCATGACAGAAGCATCGTGTACTGTATGCACTCTACTGAAAAAGAAAGCATAGCGAACTATAACTAATACATGATCCGGTTATGTTCATTTATGCTTCAAACTTTTCTTTTCTTTTCTTGTCTATTTAGGGCCCATGTGTCAGTACTGTGTGCGCGCAGACCAACGGTAACTCCCGAGGTCAACTAATGCCGAAGAGTCATCAACTGATACTCAACTTTTGGCCTTAACTTTCTTTAACTGGAAACCCCTTCGACTGAAGGAGCCGGTACGACACACCTATTTATTTCCATCTTGTTTAACTGTTCTAGCCATACGCTTCTCTAAGCTGTCCCCAATCCTACGCGGTAGGGATCTATGGCTTCTATCTTGTTCTTTCATCAATCTACTCGATTGTGAAACTATATGCTCTTATGTATGCTGTGCAGCATCGTGTGCAAGATACATACTTAAAATACTGGAAAAGCATCATTTTAAATTCATTTTATCCATGCTGTAGGCGGAGTTGTACTTACCTGTCAGTAGAAAGTTTATACTCTCGCCTTCGTCACAATACAGGTACCTCCCTGTAATCATAATGCATTACATTAACATTCACTCTTAGGTCACCGTGGTCATTAGTGACTAATAAAAATTCTCGTTATGTGGTACCTATCCTTATCGGTACTAATTGCCCTCTTCTTAAGAATTTGATTTTCTAATCATTGTTAATTAATTTATTTACCCAATAAATTAATTAACATCGCTCTTAGGTCACTCTATCGTTAAGAACTAATAAACTTATCGTTGTGTGGTACCGATGCCTATCGGTACCCAACTGCTCTACTTTTGGAAATTTGATATCTAATTTTTAATCGCGCTTAATTAATTTATCTACTTGACAAATTAATCACTGTCTCTCACTATCCTATTCAGACTTGGTCCTTGACTGGCTAACCGACCAGTCAACTGACTGAATACCTCCCGTATGACCATTTAGCCTGTCGGGTTACCGTTACCAATGTAATCGCCCCAAATTTTATACTTCGGTCGCACCCGTCCCTCGGGTGGTACTATTCTAACATAGGGGTCGTTTTCTTACATTACAAAATTTCTAATGGGGCGGTTCACTAATCCTCACAACGTCCGTCCTTCTTTCCCGGACCTAGGTTATCGAGGGGGCTCGGATTTCCATCCTAATCACATTTTCACCCCTCGTTTCCTCAAATACCCCTTTGTGCCGTTTTAGAAATTTCGGCAGCATTTCCGCTTAATTTTTGGGTTTCCGGCGTTTAGGAAACGCCTCAAAACCATCTAACCTATTCTAACCTGCCACGTACTAAACCAGAGGCCTAATTTTTTACGTAAAAGCTCCGCTTTTTAAGTAAAAATATTCACATTTTCTCACATTCTCTTTTTCGACATTTCATCCCTTTTTCTTACAATTCCTCAAGTCAATAAACCATAATTAATACATAATTATTTCCAATAATAAATTGAGGAATCAAAGGATCAAAACCACTACCAAAATCGTTCCCGTCGGCGGTCGGACGAACCGTTCGGTCTCGACCGCGCAATCTTTGAATCATCGTTCTTCACTTTTGAAACTCCGGTTTGCCAATCCGATGCCGCGGATGTGTCCGGAACGTCGAAAATAGAACAACGGGCCATTCTTCAATTTTCGGTCTCCGGGTCGCCGTTGACCGGTGTTGACCGGCGTTGACCGGCGTTGACCAGCGTTGACCGGTGTTGACCAGCGTTGACCACGGCAGCGATGGGAGTGGCGACCACCATCTTGAAGAGCTCGACGAGAGGAACCCATTGGTGGTGTCAATTTCACCAATCGAGGCTCCTATCACCGGAAATCGGCCCTCGAAAAGTCGGCGACGGCAGCGGTGTTAGATCTTCATTTTCCGGTGTTGTTGCCCAAAATTGATTTGGGGCTTTTGATCTACGTGTTGTTCTGAGCATTTTGACACCGACCTTGCAACTCAACTCCGCCGGACTGGCGACAGCGACGGTGAACCTTGGGCGGCGCGATCCGGCGGCTGTTGACGTGAAATGAAGCCTGGGTTTTGTTCTACTCTTCACCACGAATCCATTGGGACTGGAATCGTGGCATTTGGACGTCGGACGGCGGAGAAATCACGGTTTTAAAAATTCGGCCACCGGTGGCTTTAAGCGGCGCGTGCGGCGTTCTCCGACATCGGTTCCGTCGACTCGGCACACCGTTGGACTCAGCTCGTCGAGAGCTTTCCAATGGTGCCGGCGGTGTCGAAAACGGACGCCGGATTCGATGGTTGGTCACTGTTCATCTTCGTGTGGTGTGGGAGGGAGAAAATGTGATTTGGAAAAATATTGGGGCTATTTTTCTAGAATCCCCAAAATTTCGTCCTTTATACTAATTTTTTGAAAATTTTTAAGATAGGCTATACTGACTAATTTGGGCGTGCTGAACCCAAATATATCAGTTTTATCTTCATCTGAGGTCGTCTCGACCAGTTTCCCGATACTGTATGGTTCCCGATCAAAAATTACTTTTTGTGCTCAAATGACTAATTTGAGCATTCTGATTCCAAATATATCAGTTTTATATCAAGAAAAGGTCATCTTGACCAATTTCTTGATACTGTGGTTAGACCTACGCTGTGTTGACACTGTGCACGCATAACGAGGCGTTTTCGCGTGAAATTTCAAACACAGTCTCTCTTGACTAATTTGGACGTGCTGATTTCAAATTTATCAGTTTTACGTCCATCTGAGGTCTTCTGGACCAGTTTTCGGGATCTGCATGACCCCATCTCGAAAAACGTGTCAGGTGCCCGATTGACTAATTTGGGCGTCCTGAATCTAAATATATCAGTTTCGGGGCGAGAAAAGGCCGTCTTGACCCTCATCCCGATACTGCGTATCCCTTAAACAAAATCTACATTTTATGCTCAATTGACCAGATTGAGCCTACTGACTATTAATATATCAGTTTTATGCCAGGTTAAGGCCGTCTTGACCACTAACCTAACACTGCGTTTCTCACTATTCACTAATCACTATTCACTATTCACTATCTGACTGACTAATCTGAGCGTTCTGACTTTGATTTTGTCAGTCCATTGGCGAGAAGAGGTCATCTAGACCACTTTTCTCGATACTGTACATCTATTAGGGCAATTATCACTGATGCGCTCAGATGACCAGTCTGAGCGTACTGATGACTAGCTCATCAGTTCTGTATCATGAAATGGTCGTCTAGACCGGTTTCTTGATATTGCGTGTCTCAACGCATACTCACATAATAGGGTGAACCGATTTCACTGTCGATTACCCCTTTCACTGCATGAATAGTAATTAAACGTTACTATTCCTGTTTAATTCATTCAACTGAAAAGCACACTGTGCTTATTAACTTAATTACATCATTACATAGTAATTAAGTTTCATAATTCATGAGAGTCATTACAGTGGCTCTCGGCTCATTACACAACCTTCTACACGGACTCTTACACGTGCATGTGCAACGCAACACGGGCGTGTACATTTCAGACACGGGCATGTACTAGTTGAGACTACTCAATACAGCCATGTCTTTGAAATACATTCATCTATCTGAGCAGTACACAGCCTCTTACACGATCATGTACTTGACCGTGTTTCTTAAATTGTACTAAAAGACATTAAATTATGTCCATTTTATTCTTTAATGACTTATTACACGTAAGTAGGTGCCATGAAAATGGCGGTCATTACATTTTCAAGCCAAAAACCTGGCCAAAAGTTGACCAAAATCCAGCCCACTTCAAACTTGTAATAAGTGGTTTTCATTTCAAGCCATTTCAAGGATATTCAAGGGTAAGTTTTTAGAAACTATCTTTGTGATTTCTAGTTATTATTTTGGGTTGATGTTAAGAGAAAATTTTTGGTGTCTTTACTAGCATAAACCGACCCTAAACCCTCTTGGTTCACATGGCCATTTTGGTCACCAAAGCTTTGATTCGGTGTACTCGATTCCTAGCACGTAAGGTAAAACCGAAAAACACCCTTTTTGAAGTTTAGTTATTTTAAGTTTTTGATCAAGAAATTTATATGTATTTCTTTATGCAAATGGGTTGTAATAAGTTTATTTTGAGCCCTTAGCATGTTTATTTTCAAGTTTATGTAGTTATGTGATTTTTGGTTTAAGTTTGTGAATGGTTGAGAGAATGAATGTTTTTAAAGCAGCTAGACACAAATCTGTCCCTAGAAATAGGCCATGGGTTTTGGTCGTTTTGACTATGTTAGTAAAACACAGAGTTTTAAGGAAATTTCGTACAGTCGTTTTTGTGTCAAATAGGTTTTGGGCAAAAACGACACTAAATAGGTTTTTCAAGTGGTTTTCCTTTGGTGTCTAAAACTGGGACTAAAAATCCGAGCCCAGACACAGTCTCGGGTTTTGTTAAAAATGGACTATTTAGATTCTGAACCGGATCTCGGGCTCAACACAAAAGTAGTAGATCTCGTCGAAACCTTTAAGATGTCTCATGCGCATTTTTAAAATTTCTTCCTTTCTGGCCTCAAACAAAGCTGTTTTTAAAATTGCGTAAAACTAGGATTTTCACAAAAACTAGACATGAAAATTGGCCACGGGTTTAGTTTGTTTGGGACCCATTTAAGTTTTATTTGAGCTCCGAGATGAACACAAGAATTGTTCATCACGTCGAGGACATAAAGTTTTATGTTCGCTAAATTCACAAACTAAGTTGTTTCAAGCAAGTTTTAAAACAAGTTTCGGTAAATGGTTCAAAAACCATATTTAAAATATAGCACCAAAATGTGTTTTACACACTTTAAAATGAAAATGTGGTTTTAATAAAACGTCCCCACCTTCCAATGGGGCGACAAGTGGACGGTTTCAAAGCACATAATTTTCTCAAGAATTTTATAAGTCAACCAAAACGATTTTCAAAATAAACATAAATAATAACGGTAGTCCAGTAGGCTACCACACCAAACAAGCGATAGTAACCCGGTAAACTACCTATTAACGATGCACAAGGTAATCGGTCGGTTGACTGGTTTGTAAGCCAGTCAAGGATAGTATCTTGAACGAAATGGTGAGGAACAGTAATTAATCTGTCAAGTAGACAAGTTAATCAAACATGATAGAAGTTAGATACAAAATTCCCAAAGTAGAACAGTTGGGTACCAATGGACCTCGGTTTCCAACAACGATACAAGTTACAGTCACTAACGGTAATAGTGACCTAAGAGCGATGTTAATTAATTTATTAGGTAATAAATTAATTAACCACGTATAAGAGAATCACACTCTGAAAAGAGAGCAAGTTAGTACTGACGGCAATCAATACCAAACGTTAGTCATTAACTGTACGAGTGACTCAGTGAAAAATATTAATAGGGTACGTTATATTGACAGGTAGATACCTGTAATGTGATTAAGGCGAGAGTACAAGTTTACGTGTAAACTAGGCAAGTACAACTCCGCCTACAACGTGAGCAAAATGATTTTAAATGATGATTTTTACAGTATGTTAAGTATGCATACCATGCACAAGTTGTTGCACAGCATGTATAAGAGCATATAGTTTCACAATTGCATAAATTGATGAAAAAATAAGTTAAATGCTATACATCCGTATCACGTAAGATTAGGGGATTGTTTAGTAGAGCATATGACCTGATCAGATAAAGAATTGGATAATTAAATTTAGGTGTCATTATAATGGGCACAAGGCCCACATTATGTATATAAATATAACGGGCACGAGACCCACATTATGTATATAAATATAATAGGCACGAGGCCCACATTATATATATGAATATAACTGGCACAAGGCCCACATTATGTGTATGAATATAATGGGCACAAGGCCCATATTATATATAGAAATATAATGGGCACAAGGCCCACGTTTTGTATATAAATATATCACGTCACAAGGCCCACATCATGTATATAAATATAATGGACGTAAGGCCACAAGCGCAGGGCTCACTATGCCCTTTAGATAAGAAACGATAATGGATAATGAAGCATAAAATAAGCATAATCGGTTCACGCCTTGTTCACGATATGCCTTAGTTATAGTTCAACATGCCTCCAGCTTTAGCAGATATGCATTTTAGTACGTGATATTTTCTGTTATGCATTCAGTTATGAGATATTGCTGTTATGTTTTTAGCTCTATGTGATGCTCTGGATTTGCATCCAATATATGGTATGATTCAGTATATTACATGCTTATTTGTTTTAAGTGTGTATTATATTTTAAACATATTTTGTGGACGACACATTGTACTTACTGGGCATAAAGCTCACAATGTGTGTTTATGCTGTAGGTAAGCAACCTATGGTTTAGATCTCACTGGGCGATGATAGTGGCAGAGGTGATTGTGAGGCGAGGTTGCAGATACCATCGCGAGTTTTTACTTCCAAATAGTATTGAGTAAATAGTATATTTTAAATAGTAAACAGTTAAACAGTTAAATAGTTTTATAAGTATATATGTATTTAGATGACTTAGGCCTATGCATTTGCGAAGTAAATGTATATGAATAGTAAAAACATGCGCATAAATATCCCTAAAATTATGGTAAGTCTAAGTATCAGTTTTCAAGTCAGATAAGTTAAGCAACTATTCTTTGAGTAAGTAATAATAGTTTTCAAGTAAGTTTAAGTATCAGTAGTAATTTTAAGTGACAGTCCGGGCCACTCGGGGCTACAGGGCGTCACATGGATTATGTCCACGGAAGATAAGGATGGTAGACAAGATTCTCTCCTATTGAATTCAAATTTTGTTTTGGATAAATGATTACATAATTATTCAAATTCCAAATAAAGTTGCCATGATTTTATTTGAGTTTGAGTTGGAGTTGTGGAAAATTACCCATAAAGAAAAAATTTGAAATACAAGTTTTTTATGGAGTTTGAAATTTGAAATTTAAATTTGAAATTTGAATTTTATTTTTGAATTTGAAATTTAAATTTTAAATTTTAAATTTTAAATTTTAAATTTGAATTCGAAATTTAAATTTAAAATTTGAATTTGAAGTTTGAAATTTGAACTTTGAAATTTGAATTCAAATTTTGAATCACAAAATTATGTTGTAACCGAATTTTTTGTGGATAATGACATAAGAAAAATTCAGTTTTATTGTGGATAAGGGAGAGGAAGATCTTGTTTGAATCCTACTTGAATTTTGAATCCTAAATCTATCTAAAGGTTGTCGAATTTGTTAAACGAAATCCACCCTAGGAAGATTCAGTTTTTATGGATAAGGATGAAGGAAAATTCAAGCTAGAAAATCCTATTTGAATTATGAATCTCTCCCTTACAATGGTGGCTAAAATTTCAATTGATAACCCTAAGGGAAATTCAGATTTTTTGTGGATGAGGGTGAGATGAAATTCAAGCTAGAAAATCCTATTTGAATTTTGATTCTCCTCATACTTAGATGGCTGAATCTAGAAATGCCTCTTGGCACAAGGGAGAATCGGTTTTAATGGATAAATGAGGAGATAAAATTCAAGTTAGAATCCTGTTTGAATTTTAAATGCAAAGTCCCCTAGGGTAGTCGAATCTTCCCTTAATTTTGGCCTATGGAAAATTTGGATTTTATGTGGAAGGAAGGGAGAAAATCTTCTCTTAGTCCAATTCAAATTCAAGAGATCACCTCATACAAGTCTATAAATAGGGGTCCTACTACTTCAATTCTCTCAGACCACAAACTCTCAGGTGAGCAGGCTTATTGTTGCATAACTCATCGTGACAATAAGTTCTTTAGAGATTTGGGTGGTCGGAAAGAGACTAGCAGTGCTAGCATATCGATTGAGGATCTGAGTGCCTACACACTTTGCCATTCAGGAATTAGAGAATAGTAGAGAAGGCTAGTTGGTTGAAGCCCTCCAGTCATACTCCTCCTGTAGTTTTGGCGTCCTCTGAAGGTATGAGTTTATTGTTGTTAGTTTATTGTATATGGCATTATGAAATATTTAACGATTTTGAAAAATTTTTGTAATTCCGCTGTGCATATTTTGCCAATTTTTCCTACAATTGGTATTAGAGCCATCTCATGATTATGTCATGTACATGAATTAGATAATAGGTTAGTCTTTTTTTAATGTATAGATTTGACATTTAGAGAGTGGCATTTTAGGATTTATTTATGTTGTTATCATGAATTATATATATAATATGTGGTTATTTTAATTTTTGAATTATTATAAGTATGCTTAATTTTACCGGTTATGGTTCCTTAGAATTTAGAAAAATTGTATCTAGGATTTTTTATGTAATCATGGGAGCGATTTATAATCACTGTAATTTTCTCGTGGATATTAATTTTTAGTCTCTTAGAATTTTTAAGATTAGAATTTTGTACATCGGAAACGGTATAGGAAATTTTATTTAGTTATTGTTGGAGTAGATTAAAGACTAAAGGCCAAAATTTATTTTTTCTCAAAGTTAAATTTAATTTAAAAATTGAAATTTTGTTTATGTGGAAAATTCCAATTTAATTAGGATTCAAATTAATTTTTGGAGATCCTAATTAGTAAATTGGAATATGACACGAAAATCAAGGACCAACCCCTCGGGATGGGCCATCGGCCTTAGTGGGGCTGTGGCCCCTACCCTCAGGCAGGATGGGCCTGTGGCAGCCCCTGTCCAAGGCTGGACCACCCATGGCCACAAGCTATGCATGCAACCAGCGGTGGCCGTGGCCCCCCCTCCCCCCCCCCCTAAGGGGCTACCGAGGCCCTGGACTGCAGCCCATGGCTATAGGCAAAGCCTTTAGCCTAGCGGGTTGCTGTGGCCTCCTGGGGTGTGCAACCCATGTGTGACGGCCCGCCCTACGTAGGGTTAAACAGTACTATTACAGTCAGCCACTGTTGCCAACTGCGATAGACTGCAACCACTTGGGTCGTCGGTAACTTACTTTTAACTTGCTTCTAACTTATTCTGATACCATCTATAATAGCTGGTATCTTACTTTTAACATACTTTCTTTAACATGCTTACTCTACTTCCCATTTGAACATAAAAATATGGAATAAATTTTTTTTCTTTTTTCTTAAACTTTACTTGGAAACTGTACCGTCGTAAAACATTTACTATAATAAATATTTTACATTGCCTTAACTTCATTTACATTATAAAACATCATTTTAATACTCTTTTAAACAGCTCAGCGGAAGACTCATAGTAGTACCATAACCCTCACCCAGTCCCTTGGCACATGCAGATTCCATCCGTCATCCATCACTTGTCTTATCTTCGTGCAGGATGCTTACCTGCAACATAAACAAACTTGTGAGCGACAGGCTCAGTAAGTTCAAACATACATTCATGACAAAATACTAACTCATACCTTTTGGACAGAACATGTCTGATGCCAACTATGGTATCAGAACATGAACATACATTATACTTTACTTTCAACTTCATATATAACATATTCTAACATTGAGATAACAATCTCAACGTTCTTTTAGCATAACATAATTTAAACATAACATTATGCTTAACATCTTAAGCATAACATACTCAACATTATACAAAATATTGTATACACATATCAACTTAAACACAGCATACTTAATGTATGCTTAAACATCACAGATACACTTAAAATTGTATAACTGACTTATGTATATCAATTTATGCATAACATAGCATATGCACACATGTTAGTCGCATTATGCTTGTTTACTTTCATTCTTTCTTTCATGTCATACTTTTCTTCTTCTTTTCTTTTCTTGCTAAGCATATGCACACATATTAGTGGCATTATGCTTGTTTACTTTCATTCTTTCCTCTTTTAGCTTTTCTTAGCTTTTCTTAGCTTTACTTTCTCTTCTTTTCTTTTCTCTTCTTAGCTTTACTTTCTTTTCTTTTCTTTGCTTTTCTTAGCTTTACTTTGCTAAGCTTTACTTTCTGTTCTTAGCTTTTCTTTGCTAAGTTTTACTTTCTTTTCTTTTCTTTACTTTATCTGCTTAATCTTTCACTTGTGGGCCCGTGGTTGGACGTACCTAGTGCGCGCAAACCAATAGAGGATCAGGGGAGCGACCCACCGATCAACTCTAAGGTCATCTCTGGACTACTGACCTTATAGGTAGTAAGTCATGCCATAAACTACCTCATTATTAACGAGGCAGCGCCACACTTCTGGGGTGGAGGCAGGAAGTTAAGCCATAAACTACCTCATTATTAACGAGGCAGCGCCACACTTCTGGGGTGGAGGCTATCTGGGAACCTCACAACTGGGGAGGCCGGTACGCCAACCTTAACTTTTAAGTCTTATTATTTGACTTAACTTATTTCTCTTTTCTTTTTCTAATCTTGCTTACTATTCTCGTGAACATGTTAGTATCATGTCACAACTGAATAGCTTAAATGTGTATATATATATATAACACAACTTTATGGTAAGTCCATTCGTGAGTAGACAATTAAATGTCTGTACTTACCACATATCATACTTAGACATAATAGTCTATTCATATTGCAGTCAATTAAGTATTCGAACTTACTACGTAGAACACATAACACATAACATGTCCAGTTCATTTATGTTGCAGTCAATTAAATGTTTGAACTTACAAATACTTGCTAGCATCTCTTTTCTCGCTTCCTTGGTCCGCAGACGTCTCTTCATATTGTCTGGCGCGGATCCCTATAACCGAAATAATAACGGTTATTTTCTATGCTTCTTTCATGTATAAAACTTAATAAAACGTAAAAATTCTACGTTTCATTTCTCGATCATAAATTTAAGGATCTAATATCCAATTTATAACTTTTCTGCTAACTTTTGGTAAAATTACTATTTTACCCTGAACTTTTGGCAAAATTACCATTTTGCCCCTAATGGGATTTTTCTCATTATAACCTTACTTTTCTTTGATTCGCAACTTAGCTTTGGCCCTTATTTACCATAATTTCTTGGTTTACTATTTACCGACCCTCGGGTGGTACTATTCTGACCCTCGAGCGTTAATGCTCTTTCTCGGGTCTAGGTCACCGAAAGGGCTCAGGTTTCCATCCCGACCACGTTTTTACCCTTCGGTTCTTAAAATACTCTTTTGTGCCGTTTTCAAAATTTCGGCAGCATTTCCGCTTAATTTTTGGATTCCCGGCGTTTAGGAAACGCCTCGAAACCATCTAACCTCGTTCTATTCTACCACGTACTATACCAGAGCCTATATTTTTACGTAAAAACTCAACTTTTTACGTAAAAATCTTTACATTTTTCACTTTTTCTCATTTGACTATTTTTCATACACATAGTCCAAATTTTCTTACAATTTCACATTCCAGAATACATAATTCATATATTCTCATTCCAAAAACATTAATTTCAGGAATGGAGGGACCGAAGTCACTACCGGAATCGTTCCACTGGCGATCGAACGAACTGTTCGATTTCGTGTGGACAAACTTTAATTCTCCGTTCTTTGCCTTTGAGACTCCGTCTTGCAATTCTGACGTTGCGGATGTGTCCGGAACATCGAAAATAGGCCAACGGGCCATTCTTAGATTTTTTGTCTCCGGTCGCCGTTGACCAGCGTTGACCGCCGTTGACCGGCGTTGACTCGCCGTTGACCGGCGGTTGACGGCGGCGACGGTGGCAAATGAGTAGCCCATCTTGAAGAACTCGACGAGAGGAATCCATTGGTGACCTCAATTTCATGTTTGGAGGCCCCTATCGTCGGAAAATTCCCTCGAAAACCACGGTCACGGCGGCGACGGTGGAACTCCGCCGTGCCGGACCTTTTTCCCAAAATTGGTTGAGGGCTTTTGCTCCCCTCAGCCCTGCGGTCATTTCTGCACCAACGGCGCACTTCAACTCGGCCGGAATCGGGCGTTTCGACGGCGGCTCCACGGCGGCGTTTCACCGAATTTTTCGAAGCTTGGCCGGCTCGATTCCGCCGGTGTTGAGGCAATCGGTGGCATGGGTTTTGCTCCTCTCTTCACCACGAAACTTTTGGGACCGGTTTCGTGGCAAACGGTGGCCGGACGGCGGAGATATCACCGGTCGAATTTCTCGGCTCCGGCGGCATTCGAGCGGCGCGTGCGGCGGCGTGCGGCGGCTGTTCCGTCGAGTCGACCCACCGTTGGACTCAGCTCGGTGAGAGCTTTCCGATGACACCGGCGGTGTCGAAAACGGACACCGTTTCCGATGGTCGGTTACTGTTCATTTTCGGGTAAGGGGTGGAAAGAGAAAATAAGAGAAAGTTTTGGGCTTATTTCTTAAATTTCTGATTTTTCGCCCTTTATATACTTCTTCGCCCAAAATTTCAACATGGGCTATCCTGACTAATTTGGACGTCCTGAATCCAAATATATCAGTTTTATTTTCATCTGAAGTCATCTTGACCAGTTTCCGGTACTGTGAATTCTCGATCAAAAATTACCTTTTTGCTCAATTAGCTAATTTGAGCATACAAATAGGCTATACTGACTAATTTGGACGTGCTGAATCCAAATTTATCAGTTTCAACTTCATTCGAGGTCATCTCGATCAGTTTTCAGGATCTGTGTGATCCCGTCTCGAAAAACGTGTCAGGTGCCTGATTGACTAATTTGGGCATCCTGAGTCTAAATATATCAGTTTCGTATCAAGAAAATGTCATTTTAACCAATTTCTTGATACTGAATATTTCCTGATCATCACACCATGGTCGCAGGCGCTCCCTATAGCCTAGCAGGCTGCTGCAACCCCTTAAGGGGTGTAGCCCGATAGGGTTACACCTGGCTTGGGCGTGGTTTGCCAGCCCCCAGGGGCTGGGGCCTGCCCATAGCAGCTACAAGCCCTTGGGCCGGTGGGCCAACGGACCAAAAAATGAAAAATTTTAATTTTAAAATTTGAGATTTAATTTTAAATCATGTTTAAAAATATGTAATTGAAAATTTGAAATTTTTGAAATTACATATTATTACACATAAAATTTAAAATTGTTTAAAATTTGAATTTGAAATTTAAATTTGAAATTCGAATTTGAAATTTAAATTTTTGAAATTTGAATTTTAAATAATTCTTGGGATGAGAAATAAATAAGAAGGCTACATGAAGATGGATACAAGAAGATGGAGTAAAAATTCAAGACCCAAAGAATATTTTGGATGGAATTTTGTAATCTTTATTTTTCTTTATTTTAGGATGGAACCATGACTGGGTTGTTTAAATTTTTTCATCATTTATTTTCCCTGTGATAAGTCACGGATGAATGAATATGTATTGATGGATAATTTGGATGCATATTTGATAACATGTAATATAGGATAGGTGAATGCCACTCAGACTATATTGATCATACATATTTTTTCCAAACTTGCATGTTTTTCAAAATATTAAGTGGGAGAAGGTTTCAAACAAAACCCACAGCCTCTATTGTTGATCCATATGTGAAAGCATGGTAACACCTCCCGTCAGTTCTGCCCTGACCATACCCCTCGGTAGGTGTTTACGACCGGTATGCTAGGTTGGATCTCCTATATGAAAAACGTATTCAGGCATGATACTATTTATGACCACCCCTCGGTGGCTTGGTAGGACATGGATCGAACTATGTAAACAATGATTATACACTCAAGACCCGTTCAGTTATTAACCTTTCCTAGAAGCTCTGTTAACTAAACTAGTGGCCAAAATAAGCGGTTATTAATATATTTCTTATCCTTGGAGGATTTAAGGCAACATATATTAATTGGACTGGATCCATATTCAGGCTATTTGTCTCATGACCACCCCTCAATGGCTTTGGGCAATAGGTGCTGAGAATTACCGTTACAATGCTACATGTTTTTTCAAGTTTTGTGTAGGAACATACTTGTATGTTTTATTTGCTAAATTCTCTCTATATTTGCTTGGGCTTTGTAATGATATTCTTGTATAATTTTAATTTCAGTTTAAAATGTCACTGACACCCCTCATTTCAATACTTACTAAAAATAAAGTGAATGGTGATAATTATAAAGATTAGAAAAAAAATCTACTTATAGTTCTCAGCTGCGAGAGACATAAGTTCGTACTAGACAAACTATGCCCACCTGGGCCCAAACCTGACACACCACTTGAGGAAGTCCCAGTTGCCTATACTCGTTGGAGAGAATCCAATAAGATATCTTGATGCTACATTCTTGCCAGCATGATAAGCTCTTTACAAATGCAACATGAAACCTATAGAGTTGCCAGGGAGATCATGGATAACTTGGTGGACATGTTCGGAGGCCAAGAAAAATTAGCTCGACAGTTCGTTATTACAAGTATTATGAACTCTAGGCAGAAGGTAGGTACTCCGGTAAAGGATCATATGCTTATGCTTATGGGGTTCTTTACTGAGGTTGCTGAAAATGATCCAAAATTGGACTACAACACCCAAATCAAAATGGTGTTCAAAACTTTGTCTAAGGATTTTGTGGGGTTTAAAGCCACATATAATCTGGCAACAAAGGAGTTAAGACTTACCAAGCTCATGAAGCAACTTCAAGCTTATGAGCGGATGATCAAGGACGAGGATGCGGTCCAACCTAAAAGAGAGGTCAACTTGGCAGAATCTTCCAAACCCTTTCAGAAAAGAAAGAACCTAAATAAGAAGCAAGCGGCTTCTAGTTTTTCTATTCCTCCTGTCTCAAATGGAGAGAAGAAGAACAAGAACAAGAAGCCCAAGGACCCTAGAAAGTCCAAGTGCTTCCATTGTGGGAAGGTAAGTCATTTCAAGAAGGCTTGCCGGGAATTCCTTGCCGCCAAGGGTAAGGAAGGTAAGGAACTTCACTATTTAGAAGCATGTTTGGTGGAAGAATCGAAAGACACTTAGGTCATTGATTTGGGTGCCACTAATCATGTTTGTGTTTCTATGCAGGGGTTCGTGGAAACGAGAAGTCTACATGATAAGAGCCTCTCATTGTAGATTGGAGATGGTAGCTTGGTAGTAGCTGAAGCAGTGGCAGACATTTATCTTTATTTTGATGAATTTAGGTTTATATTATTTAATGACTATTTTTATGTTCCTAATTTTAGGAGGAACCTTATATCGGTAGCTTGTTTAATAAGAGATTCTTATTCAGTTTCTTTTACTAAAAGAGTTGATATTCTTAAAAATAAGTCTTTTATCTATTCTGGGTGGATGGATGGAAACCTATATCTGATCAAACTAAAGATGTACTCACTGCTTGATACCGAATTAACTAATAACTCTAAAACGATGAATATTTCTCACTCTAACAAGGCATATCTTTGGAATTTTAGACTTGGTCATATTAATCAGGATAGGATTCAAAGGTTGGTGAAGGACAGTCCTTTGGAATCTCTGAAGGAGGTACGTCTTCCTCAATGTGAATCTTGTCTTAAGGGTAAGATGACTAAGAGGTCTTTTGGAGCTAAGGGTACTAGGGCTCAGGAACTCTTAAAAATAGTGCACACCGACGTATGTGGCCCCATGAACGTCGTAGCATGAGGAGGGTTTAAGTATTATATCTCTTTTATAGATGATTACTTGAGGTATGGATATGTATACCTGATGCATCGCAAGAGTAAATCCTTTGATAAGTTCAAAAAGTATCGTGCGGAAGTGGAAAAAGTAATTGGGTAAATCCATAAAGACATTTCGATCTGATTGAGGTGGCAAATACCTCTCTGATGAATTTCTAGGACATCTTGTAGAGAATGGGATACTATCCCAATTGACTGCACCTAGTACTCCATAGCAGAATGGTGTAGCCGAAAGGAGAAACAGGACCTTATTGGATATGGTACGATCCATTATGAGTTATTCAACACTATTGTTATCATTTTGGGGATATGCATTATAAACGACATGCTATATTTTAAACCAAATTCCAAGTAAGTCAATTCCCAGGACTCCGTATAAATTATGGCATGGCAAGAAACTCTCTCTTGGACATATGAGAATATGGGGCTGCTCGACACATGTACTGGATAGGGATGCGAAGAAGTTGGAATCAGGATCAGAATTATGCATGTTTGTAGGATATCCTACGAGAACTAAGGGAGGTCTATTCTACAACCCAAATGAACAAAAAGTCATTGTATCAACCCATGCAACATTCTTGGAGGAAACTCACATGAATGACTTTAAGCATCAAAGCAAAATGGTACTAGAGGAGTTATCGGATGATAGAACTACTCCATAGGTTTCGGTCTTGGACACAAGTCCGAGTTCCAGTGAAAGACCTACAGACGATCAACTATTTAGTATGCTTCGTCGTAGTGGGAGAGTTTTTAGGAAACCTAATTTCTTCATGTATGATGCTGAGGTATACCAGGTCGAGGCTCATGAGCATGAGTATGATCCGGTTACCTATAATGAGGCTATAAATGATGTTGATTCTAAATCTTGGAGACAGGCCATGAACAATGAGATGGATTCTATGAAATCCAACTCTGTTTGAGAACTTATGGATCTACCAAATGGGATAAAACCTATTGGATGCAAGTGGGTCTACAAAAGAAAGAAGGATGCAAAAGGGAGAGTTGAAACTTTCAAGACTAGACTTATGGTAAAGGGATACACGCAAATGGCTGGAATCGATTGCGATGAAACCTTTTCACCTATTTTTATGCTGAAGTCTATCCATATTCTTTTATCCGTTGCTGCGGCTCTCGATTACGAGATTTGGCAAATAGACGTCAAGACAGCATTCTTGAATGGCCATCTTGAGGAAAGTATCTATATGATACAACCCAAAAGGTTCGTGGTAAAAGGCCAAGAAAGAAAAGTCTACAAGTTGCTTAGATCCATTTATGGATTAAAGCAGGCATCCCGCTCATGGAATTAAAGGTCTGATCAAGTGATCAAAACATTCGGTTTTGAGCAGAACATTGATGAATATTGTGTTTATAAACGTATTAAGGATAGAAAAGTGGTCTTTCTATTACTTTATGTCGATGATATACTGTTAATTGAGAATGATATAGGGAATTTATCATCGGTCAAACTTTAGCTAAACCAACAGTTTGACATGAAGGACTTGGGAGAAGCTAATTATGTTCTAGGCATTCGTCTCTTTAGAGATTGAAAGAACAAAATGATAGCATTATCACAAGTTTCATACATAGACAAGATATTAAACAAGTATGCAATGTAAGAGGAAAAGAAAGGTTCACAACCTTCCACTGCCAGCCTAATTCTTTCATTGGATGACTATCCCAAGACATCGGAAGAAAGAGAGCATATGAGTAAGGTCCCTTATGCATACACTGTTGGTAGCCTTATGTACGCTATGCTTTGCACTCACCTAGATATTTGCTTTGTAGTAGGTATGGTGAGTTAATATCAAGCAAATCCTAGAATCAAGCATTGGCAAGCAGTAAAACATATACTCAAGTATCTTACAAGAACTAGGGATTATATGCCAGTGTATTCTGGAGAGGACCTAACACCTAAAGGATACATGGACTTAGATTTCTAGACTTGCAAGGATTCAAGGAAGTTGACATTAGGATCTGTATTCTTGCTCAGAGGAGGCGCCATTGTATGGAGGACCCTAAAATAGGGTTGCACGGCTGACTCTACGATGAAGGCTGAGTATGTAGCTACAACTGAGACATCTAAAGAAGTGGTTTGGCTCCGCAAGTTCTTTAGAGACCTTGAGGTCATTCCGGGTGTTGACTAGCCTATCACACTTTATCGTGACAATAGCGGGGCTATTGCCAACATGAAGGAATCTGAGCACCACAAGAGGACTAAGCACATAGATCAAAGATAACACATAATTAGAGGGCACATGGAGACAGGACAAGTGGATATATGTAAGGTCACATCTGAAGACAACATTGTCGACCCCTTTACTAAGACTTTGGTGGCTAGAAGCTTTGAGAGGCATGTTGAGGCGATGGAGATGCGAAACATGGCACATCTACTGGCTTAGGGCAAGTGGAAGATTGTTAGGAAATGCCCCCTAAGCATGAAAGATATTTTAATATATTTCATTTATTTTGAACTGAATAATAAAATTATATTTAGAGGTTGTTCGTTACATTACTATTTGTCCTTATACTATTTACACATTAAAGTAAATGTAAGCAAATATAGCTCACTGACTGTTTTAGTTAAACTGTTAGAATGTTACATACAATGGACTTTTGTATACAAGAAAACAATGTTCTAAAGTAAGCAATCTAAATTATGTTTTATAGTCTATGGGGTTAGATCGAGCATCTAACTTATGTTAGGACTATTATATTGTCTAAAGCCATGGTGGGGATTGTTTGTCTTGATTGTCTGGAGCATAGATTCCCAAGTAGAGGCGTAGATATATTACTTGGTGGTGACATATTAGACCAAGACTAAAGCGTGATTGATATACGTAGTTCGCTATGAATGGATCAATCTGCTTTTGACGTTCATTATGTAATAACCTAAATTCTGAGTAAATGAACTACTTCATGTATATGACTTTTGTACTTTGATATTCCAATGGTTAAAGCATCTCAGAGGTAGTAAGCTTATAGACCAGTTCGTTGGGTGCATGACATGTATAAGATGGAGGGTTTGTTTACAGATATTAGAATCATAGCTCTAATAAGGAGTTAAAGATATCCTCTTAAAGTCATTATTCTAAATGTGAAAATGGACAAGGCCTTGAGTCGTCCAATAGGTGGATGACTTCTTATTTACATACGGTAGATAATCATTTTCTTATTCGGTAGTATGAGGGTTTTGCCTACATGACAAGGTCATTGGACAATAACTTGTCATAGACTTTCGTAATACAGTATATAATTATGTAGGAAAAAATCGGTAAAAAATGCATCAGAGCGGTGCAGCGGAACAATAAAAAATTTTCAAGATCGTATAATATCTCGTGATGCTATATACAATAAGCTAATAACAATAAAACTCATACCTCAAGAGGACGCCAAACTGCAGGAGGAGAATGACCGGAGGGCTTCAACCAACTAGCCTTCTCTACTATTCTCCAATTCCCTGATGGCAGAGTGTGTGGGCACTCGGTTCCTCGACCGGTATGCTAGCACTGCTAGTCTACTTCCGACCACCCAGATCTCTAAAGAACTTATTGCCACAGTGAGTTATGCAACAATAAGGTTGCTCACTTGAGAGTCTGTGGTCTAAGAGAACTGGAGTGGCAAGACCTCTATTTATAGACTTGCATGAGGCGATCCCTTGAATTCAAATTGGATTAGGAGAAGATTTTCTCCCTTATCCACACACAAAATCTGAATTTTTCAAGGCATTATCAAACCAAAAATTTCGGCCATTTTAGGGATTATCCAATCCAAATTCAAATAGGATTTTTACTTGAATTTTATCTTCTCATTTATTCATAATAACTAAATTTCCCCAGGCCATAAATAAGGCTAGATTCGGCCACTTTATTATGAGGAGAATCAAAATCCAAATAGGATTTTCTAGCTTAAATTTTATCTCACCCTTATCCATTAGAAAATCCAAAATTCGCTTTAGATTTATCCAATAAATTTCAGCCAACTTAGGGAGGAAGAGAATTCAAATTCAACTGGGATTGAAACTTGAATTTTTCCCTGAATCTTATTCACAAAAACTGAAATATCTAGGAGGATTTTCTTCAATAAAATTTCAGCCATTTTTAGTTGGGATTAGGATTCAAAATTCAAGTAGGATTCAAACAACATTTTCGTCTTCATAATCCAACTCATATTCGAATTCTAACCCTGTGGAATTATCCACAAACAATTCGAATTCCACTTGGAGTATGATTTAAATTTTGAATTCAAATTTCAAAGTTCAAATTTCAAATTCAAACTTCAAATTCAAATTTCAAATTTAAACTTCAAATTTAAATTTCAAATTCAAATTTCAAATTTAAAATTCAAATTTAAATTTCAAATTCGAATTTCAAATTCAAAATTTAAATTTCAAATTTTAAATTTCAAATTTCAAAATCCATAAAAAGTTGTATTTCAAATTTTGTCCTCCTGGATAATTTTCTACAACTCCAATTCAATCTCAAATAAAATTATGACAACTTTATTTGGAGTTTGAATAATTGTGTACTCTAGTATCCAAAACAAAATCTAAATTCAACCAGAGAAAATCTTGTCCACCATCCTAATCCTATGTCAACACCATCCATGCAAAGTCAACTAGGCAATAAGCATACACTGATCAATTTGCCAACCGTTAAGGAATTATGTAGAGCTAGTAGAGGGACCAGTTAGACATATATAATCGGGCTCCCGTGAATCCATATGATTATTATTCTGTACCGAACAACTCAATTATATGATCACTAATTTCAAAGTCATACTACTATAAACCTAAAACTGAACTCCCAAATATATACCGTATTACGAAAGCCTGTGACAAGCTAATGTCTAATGACCTTGTCATATATGCAAAACCCTCATATGATATCCATGATTAGCCTTAGGTTAAAGTCCGTTCAATTCTATTGATCAGGCTATCTTAAAGTTACATTATACTACCAAATAAGAAATTGATCATTCACCATGTGTGAATAAGAAGTCATCCACCTAGCTGACGACCTAAGGCCTTGTCCATTTTCACATCCAGTATAATGCCTTTAAGAGGATACCCTTAACTCCTCATTAGAGCTATGGTTCTGATATCTATAAACAAACCCTTCATCGTATACAAGTCATGCACCCAACAAACCAGTCTATAAGCTTACTACCTCTGAGATGCTTTAGCCATTGGAACATCAAAGTACACAAGTCATACACATGAAGTAGTTCATTTACTCAGGATTAAGGTTATTGCATAATAAACGTCAAAAGTAGATTGATCCACTCATAGCGGACTACGAAGATCAATCACACTTTAATCCCGGTCTAATATGTCACCACCAAGCAACATATCTATGTCTCTACTTAGTAGTCTATGCTTCTGATAGTTAAGACAAACCATCCTCACCATGGCTTTAGACAACATAATAGTCTTAACATGAGTTAGATGCTCGGTCTAACCCCATAGACTACAGACCTTAGTTTAGACTGCTTACTTTAGAACATTGTCTTCTCGCACACAAAAGTCCATTGCATGCAATGTTTTAACAGTTTTAACACAAGCAGTTAGTGAGCCATATTTGCTTACATTTACTTTAATATGTAAATAGTATAAGGACAAACAGCAATGTAATGAATAACCTCTATATTATAATTTTATTATCCAGTTCAAAATAAATACATTAAAAAGTCTCTAATGCTTAGGGCATTTCCTAACAAATTGGGAGTTCAGTTTCAAGTTTATGGTGGTGTGACTCTAAAATTAATGATCGTATGGTTGAGTTGTTTGATATAGAATGATGATCATATGGATTCATGAGAGCCCGAATATATATGTCTAATTGGTCCCTTTACTAATTTCACGTAATTCCTTAACAGATGGCGAATTGATTGGGGTATACTTGTGATAACTAAGAATTTTTAGATTCTCAGGGAGAATTAAAATCGTATGTATATAACAATTTTAATGTATAAAGTGTGAAAAAGTTATGTTTTAATACTGTTGAGAATGTAACAAAATGTTCTAACAGTGTTAAAGAGAGTGAGTTCAGAGATGGAAAATCTTTCCGAATAGAAACGGGTGAGACGGCCCAAAAATGGAGCCAAAAACCCTGGAGGGTGCACCGAAGTGCACTAGAAGATGAAAATTTACGGTAATGAATTATGGTCAAACGGAAGCGAAATAAGGCATACCGATCGCACCGAAGGCGTCAGAAACCCGCCTACACGATTTTGATAAATTTCCGTTTAGCTTGACTTTCGATCAAACGTTGACAACGAATTAATATATGAATTAATTACTTGATGTCATGGGTAACATCATAAATGTGATGTAATAAATGAGAAATAAAGGCTTGTTAAGGTAGTTAGATAGCATTAATGGCTAGGATTAAAGGAATCTTGGATCAACGGCCAAGATTAAGCCAAAATGACTTGAAAAAAATTTAAGAAAATTGGAAAAAGAGGGTTTGGCCAAAGGAGAAAAAAATCAGCAAAAAATTTTATTTTGACCCCACAAATATAGGCAAAAAGTCCCTAAACAATTACCAAATTATTAGAAAAATTTGCTAATTGGTCCTCCATCTTTTGCCTATAAATAGGTGTGAAAATTTCATTTAGAAAAATGGTGAAATGTTGCCAAAATTCTGACCTTCGAATCCGTGAGCCATCCTCCCCCTTAAGCCAAAATTTTGACAAAATTTCCTCACCAAACTACTTTCAATCCTAGTCCAAGTTGCAAGGGATCAAGTTGATAAGGTAAGCCACAATTTTGAAGCATTTCTTGTTCATTTTCTTCATGAAAACTGTGGCTTATTGGTGTGGAAAAAAATTGAAAATTTGATGAATTGTTTTAGTGTTTATGTTGGCTTGGTGATGTAGTGCTTTAAGCATGAATTAGAAACTTGAAACAAGCAAAATTGATGCATGTTTCTTTACAAAATCCGTGGCCTATATAATGGGATTATGGAAAATTTTGTGACAAAAAATGATAAGGAAATGTTGATAAAAGACCATAGGAATAAGAGTGAATTTTCCTATGTTTTGGAACATGAAACCGTGGCATTTGAAGGCTAGATTGGAATGAAAATTTCTTAGGTTTTTGATGTTGAATTGTGCATTAGAAACCCTAAGAATGAGTGGTGTTAAATGAGCATTGTGATAAAAGTTTCTTGGTGTTGAATTCCATGAAAAACTGTGGCCATGATTGTGAAAAATTGGTGGAAATTGTATTGTGATTCGAATAATGATAATGTGAAAAAGTTTTACGTAAAGTTTGACAACTTTACGTAAAATAGGCTTCTGATATAGTATGTGGCAGGTACCAAGGTTCTGAGGCATACTGAACGCCGGGAAAACCTAAAAATATAAGCCGAAATGATGCCGAAATTTCTAAAACGGCTAAGGGTATTTCAGGAAACGACGTGTAAAAATGTTAGGCTCGAAAATGGAACCGAGACCCCTCAGTATGTTAGTATCAGTAATGGAAACTAAACCTAAAAAGGAATAGTACAACGACCCTTCAATGTCTAAAATACCGAGAATGAGAAAAATTGACGTTAGGGTTATTTTAGGAAACAAGGGGGAAAAATTAAGAACGGGATAGAAAACTCGAGCCCCTCGAGAACCAAAGCTCGGGAATGGGATGAGAAACGTTTCAAGAGTAGTGAAATACCTATTTGAAGCTCCGAAACGCTAGAAAAACGAGAAACGACCCTAGTTGTCAGATGAATAGTACCTGAGGGTCGGATAAGGAATAGTTATCAAATTTCAGCAAATAACGCTGTAAAAATATATTGAAACCTAAGAAATATTATTTTATGATATTTGGGCTTAGAAAATCCCAGAAAAATGATAGAACGGAATTGTTATGATCCCGAAACCCGCTAGGGGCAAAATGATCATTTTGACCAAAAATTTCCGAAAGGCTCGGAAAGGACTGTAAAGGATCGAGAATGCTTTAAATAAGATTCTAGAGGCCATAACTAAGGCCTCGTTTGGTGAACGCATTGCACTTGCATTGTGTTTGAATGCAATGCATTGAATGTAATTTGTATTTGGAGGAAAAGCATTAGCATTGCATTTGAATGCAATATGTGTCTGGATAAAAAGTATTTGAATTGTATTTTAATAATGAATATTTTAATAATGAATATGTGATGTAATGGGTAAAAGTAGAAAGAAAAAGAGAGAGAGAGAGAGAGAGAATATATGATGTAATTAATAAAAATGATAGAAAAAGTGAAATAATAAATAGTGATTGTCTTTGATTTAAAATGTGATGTGATTAGTATTTGAATGAAATGCTTTTGTATTTTGGGAAAAATTGCATTGCATTTAAATGCAATGCCAAAAAAATGCATTAACCAAACGCATGCTAAGATTTTAAAGTTAAAAATCTTAAAATTATAAAGTACACGAGCGTGTACTTCGGAACACGGCCATGTAGTAGAAACCCGAGAGGTACATGAGCTTGGACACGGGCGTGTGTCAATTTGTATACCACATAAAGAGATGAAATGTGTTGTAAAATTTATAACAAAATGAATATATACTCTGTCTGTAGGGACCCAAACTAGAGAAGATAACAAAACTGCCAAGGATTTCCAAAGGCGGACATTATTGCAGTTGTGGTATGTTCAAGCATATCATGTCTGCAACATGAAATACTATGATATTTAATTATGTACTAATTGTACATTAGCTGTTAAGTCCTATGGGCACTAGGGTGTATATTGACTAGCACACCCGAGAAATGATAAAGTGAGATATGTCTTGTAGGTACACTATGGAAAGAGTGTGACTAAATTTAAGACACACCCTTTAAGAAAGAATGTGTAAGACCTACGGGCAACAAAGGTTCCTGACTTTGAGGTAATGATTAATGCCACCCAGTCGGAACTGTAATTGAAAGACTGTAATGAAACCATGTTTTGCGTACCGACCACCAATAATAAGACGGAGGTTTATAAGTCCTACGGGGACACAGTGACCACTTCGGGTGATGATGGACTGGGGAGGATTAGTCTCAGGGTCACTCCCAAGGCCCCTCACAGTCAATGTGCACATGAAAACGGTACAAGGCCAAATGAGTTCAAAACTAGAACATAAACAAAGATAATGACCAAAAATGTTATGAAAGCCAAAATTGAGCATAACCGACACTAACGGTAAGTGTAGTGGACTAAGTTAGGGTAACATGAATAGTATTGATTAGAGTCAAAGTTATTATTCACCGATCAAAATTCAAAGTTACTGTTTATGAGCGAATAGTAGTATTCACGGATGAATAGTACTATTCATAGGAGATTTCATTTTGATATTTTTGAATCTATGTGATTCATATTACACATGTTTGAACTTACTGAGCCTGTTAGCTCACCGGTTTGTTCATGGTGCAGGTAAGAAATTTGTCAAGTAGATTACCTGGATGGCGGCAGGATACGTGGTGCCAATGGGATAGGGAATCCACTGTGGATTATAGTCTTGTTACTAGTCTTCCGCTGAGCATCAAAAGAGAGAGAGATGAAGAAAATGTATTTTTGAGAAACAAAGTTGAGATTATGTATTTTTGTAAATACTGCATTGTATTGCAAAAAAGACAACTAAAAGTTCAGTTTTAAATTTTATATGGCTTTCACACTTAGCTTTCATGTGAGGAAAGTATTTTGAAAAGAAAAAAAATTAGAGGTGAAAATTTTGGGCCTTGTAAAATGAAAGATTTAAAGTATAAGTGATTTAAATGATGACCCGACGAGGTGCACGAGCTGTCTCGATCGACTACAGAGTCGGATCGTGACAGGTTCGCATGGCCGAGGTCAGGGGTATCACAGGTTGGTATCAGAGCAATTGACCATATCCCTATTAGCACGAAACATAGCCTGCTCGTTAATCCAAGTAAGTTAGCTTTTTTTAATTTAGTTAACTTTTCGTTTATACGAGGTTATGTATTTTGTAGATACATGATGACTAGGCCACCATACGGGAGACCTCAGCCATATCGACTGAGAGGACCGATTAGAGTATGGACTAGGTCTGTGATTAGGTCATCCATGATTCAGTGATCGATATATCGACCGCCTACACCTGAGTCGCCAATGCCACAGGTTAGGGCACCGGCACCGATCCAAGTACCACCTCCTCGACTGGTAGTTAATCCACCAGTCGCCATAGATATTCCAGTTGTTAGAGGACTAGCGCATGTAGGAGCCAGAGTGTCAGTACGAGCAGTACACGCTTTTCACAGTAGTCATCCACCCACCTTTGAGGGAGGTCAACAAGGGATCTCTACCCGAGATTGGCTACATGATGTAGAGACGATTATGCGCCAATGCGACATTGATGAGGATTGCTAGGTTCTATTAGTAGTCAGCACTTTTCGGGAGGATGATCGGATGTTCTGGGAGTATTGCGACCAGGACATGCTATTAGGACTCGACTGGGCTGAGTTCAGACACATCATGATACAGCAGTTCCCGCCAAAGAGTCAAGCACCAGTTCCGGACCCTTTAGAGAGCAGGGTAGTGACACTGTCACCTGCTATGCCTTGATACATAGACGTTAGAGAGTTTGTTCTCTGGGCAGAGAGACTGTGGATGCTGCTGAGTGATACTGTTTTCACTTATGCAATACGATTCGAAGAGAATGTCGTGAGGAGATGTCCTATGTCTAACCTCATTGATGAGGATTTTTGTGACATATTCTGGAAGGGGCTTATGATAGACTTACGTTAAAGGGTAACCCCTCTATACCCTACTACGCTATGAGAGTTTATAGTTACGATAGCTAAAGTAGAGGAAGAATTAATGATGGAGCACATGGTGCACAAGAGACATGAATAGTTATTGTAAGAGGCAATGCTAGATCGTCTTTATGGTGCGCGACCTATGGTTAATGACCATGAGGCTGGTCCATCAAGGCGACAAGAGGGTACAAGTCCTATTGGAGGATCGACACCATCTGGGACCAGAAATAGTACGGATGAGGATAAAGAGGATCTAAAGGAATTTTCGTTAGTTCCTGACCAACCTCAACCAGGGGACTAGATGTAAAAACATATAAGATGTATAAATGTATATATCTGTATATGTATATGTATAACTGAATCAAGTTGGCTATTTTGAGAAAGCTTTCAAGTTGATGTATATATGAAAATTTTTGAAATGAAATGACATGAAATTTTGATACGTCAAAATGATGAGATGTCTGAAATTATATGATGATTGAAAGTATTTTTACTTATATTGTAAAAATATGTTTGTTGAAAATCTCACACTTGATTTTCATGCGATTATAGAAAGTAGGAAAAGATGGTGAACCCACGTAACCTGTGAAATATGAGAAGGCGTCCAGTCCTTTCAAAAAGGATAGATGAATTACAAGCTCTGATAAAAGCTTAGATGAAGGAAAATGCTGAGCTAAGGTAGAGATTAGAACAGATGGAACAAAGGCAAGGCCAAGATGAAGGCCAAACTTCTCAAATGGCTGCACCTGAACAAGAAGTGCTGCTCATTGTACCTGAAATAGTAGTAGAACCCCAACCACAACCCCGAGTCAATCAGGAACCACTCTATGAATGATTTCGATGGATAAAGCCGTCAGAATTCGAGGGTTCCACAAACCTGCTAGAAGCAGAGGAGTGGTTATCTTCACTCCACATGATCCTGGAATTTATAGATCTGAATGATCAAGAAAGAATAATGTGTGTATCTTTTGTATTGAAGAAAGATGCAAGATTTTGGTGGGATACTGTCAAGCTAAGAAGAAACGTGGCTATGATGTAGACTTCTTAGAGGAATTTAATCAGAAATACTGTGACCCTACGTTGCTGCGACCCCAATAGAGGGAGTTTGTAAAATTAAAATAAGGAAATATGATAGTGAGTAAGGTTTGTCAAAAGTTTGACCAATTATCAAGCCTATGTCTATATGTTGTCCCTACTGAGAGGGAGAAAGTTCAAAAGATGCTCGGGATGTTCCAACCTGACATCTCAGCATTGGTGGTTAGTGGATTAATGCCACCCACTATTGTAGCTGATTGTGTGAGTTGAGCTTTGAGAGCTGAATATCACCTAGCTCGACAGAGGAAAGAAAAGGAAAAGATTTGGGATGCCAAAAAGAAGGAGAAAGTTTTAGCAAAAGCTGGATCCCAGGTCGGACAAGGAAGTAAGCCGAATTTGAATGTTAAGGCCAGACAATCAAGCACTTCTAGCCAACAGTCACAAGGAAAGAGAAAAGGAAATAATTCCAAAAACAAAAATCAGTAGCAGAAGTTGGACAATAATGCCTTAGCTATTGTTCTTGACTGTGTTGTGTGCGGAAAGAGATATTCAGGCCGATGTAGACTTGCTCTAAACACTTGTTTTCAGTGTGGAAAGGAAGGCCATTTTGCCAAGAATTGTCCTGAAAATAGGCAAAATGTGCAGGGAATGTTTCAACCACAGCAGCAACGTCTCCAAGCACATGCACTATAGGCCAAGATTGAAGGCCCTTCATCTTCCGAGATGTAAGAAAGACCAAAACGCTTACCTCATGCAGATGCTTGAGTTATGGTCTACACCAAAGAGGATACGGATGTCGGGACGTCCAATGTAGTGATAGGTCAGCTTTCTGTCGCTAATCATTTGGCAACTATTTTATTTGATTTTGGAGCTACGTATTCGTTTATTTCATAGGAAATTTGCGAATAAGATAGGATATCCTAAAGACAACATGGGTATGACCTTTAGAATGACTCTACCCTCAGGAGAAGTATTGATGTTCAATTTTTGGTTACCCTATGTACCAATAATTGTGGCAAATAGGGAGCTATATGCGGAATTGATCGTGATGGAGTTAGCAGATTACAATGTAATCCTAGGAATGGATTTCCTAGGGAAGTACCAAGCCACGATCAATTGTCAAAGTGGAAAATAGTGTTTCAATCCGACCAGGAAGACTGCTTTGAATATGTCAGTTCGTCACACAAATCGAAGAAGATAATGATCAACACGATAAAAACAAGAAAGTTAATATCTAGCGACTGTGCTGGATACTTAGCGTACATAGTGGATGCGACGGAAGAACAGAAGCTTCAACCTGAAGATGTTCCAATTGTGAACGAGTTCCTCAATGTCTTCCCAGAAGAATTACCCAGATTGCCACCAGAACGAGAGATCTCCTTTGAGATCAAATTGATGCCAGGAACTGCACCTATCTCAAAGGCGCCATACTAGATGGCACCGGCAGAGTTGAAGGAATTGCAAGAGCAATTGAAAGAGCTTCTTGACAAGGGATTCATATGTCCGAGCTATTTCCCATGGGGTACTCCTGTGTTGTTCGTTAAGAAGAAGGATGGAACATTTTGTATGTGTATAGATTACCAGGAATTGAACAAGGTCGCTGTTAAGAATAGGTATCCGTTACCTAGAATTGACGACTTGTTTGATCAACTCAAAGATGCAGCGGTATTTTTCAAGATCGATCTGCTATTAGGATATCATCAGCTATGAATCAAGGAGAGCGATATTCCAAAGACCGCGTTTAGGACCCGTTATGCTCATTACAAATTTCTTATGATGTCGTTTGGGTTGATAAATGTGCCAGCTATGTTTATGTATCTAATGAACCGAGTCTTTAAAGAATTCCTAGATAAGTTTGTCATTGTATTTATCGATGACATACTTATATATTCAAAGACTCGTGAGAAGCATGAAGAACACCTGTTGATCGTTCTGCAAACGATAAGAAAGCACCAACTCTATACATAATTCTCTAAGTGCGAATTTTGGCTAGATAGAGTACATTTCCTCAGACATGTGGTTTCCAAGGAAGGAATCGCTGTGGATCCTGCTAAAGTAGAGGCGATCAACGAATGGCCCGCACCTAAGAATGTGACTGAAATACAGAGTTTCTTGGGTTTAGCCGGCTATTATAGAAGATTCGTAGAGGTATTCGCACGAATCAATGCACCTCTCACAGCCCTTACACGTAAAGAGAGGAAGCACAAGTGGACTAAAGAGTGCAAAAGGAGCTTCCGAGAGTTAACGAAGCGACTAACGAGCGCACTAATCCTTACACTTCCTACTGAAGGGGAGATGTTCGTGATTTATAGTGACGCTTCTAAAATGGGATTAGGAGCTGTCCTGATGCAAGGCGACAAGATGATTGCCTATGCCTCCCGACAATTAAAGGATCATGAGAGAAATTATCCCACTCATGATCTGGAACTTGCCGTTGTAGTGTTCACACTTAAGATTTGATGACACTATTTATATGGAGCTCAGTGTCAGATTTATACTGACCACCAGAGTTTAAAGTACTTCTTCACGCAGAAGGAGTTAAATATGTGGCAAAGGAGATGGTTGGAGTTGGTAAAGGATTATGATTGTGAGATCCTCTACCATCTCAGAAAGGCCAATCACGTTGCAGATGTGTTAAGTAGGAAATCTGCTATTTTGCAACAACTGCCGATTGAAAAGCTACCAAGACTATTACAGTAAGAGATTAACACATTATCTGGAAGATTGGTTGCACTTCAATTGGAATCATCATTATATGAGGACATTAGAGAGGCTCAAAGCCGAGATCTCAATCTAGCAAGTCCTCAAGAAGGAGTGTCCAAAGATGGATTAATCCTACATCAGGGAAGAATTCGTGTTCCCGATGATGAAGGATTAAGAAGGCAGATTATGGCAGAAGCCCATGAAACGTCATAGTCAGTACATCCCAGAACCAGTAAGATGTACAAAGATTTGAAACTATAGTTCTGGTGGAAAGGGATGAAGAAGGACATTGTAGAATTCGTGAGCCGATGCATGACGTGCCAAAGAGTTAAGGCTGAATACTGGCATCCAAGCAGAAAATTAGAGCCATTAGAGATTCTTGAATGGATATGGGAATATATTATGATGGAATTTGTTGTAGGATTGTCAAAAACTGTTAGGAAATGCCCTAAGTATTAGAAACATTTTGATGTATTCATTTTGAACTGGATAATAAAATTATATATAGAGGTTATTCATTACATTGCTATCTGTCCTCGTTTTATTTACATGTTAAAGTAAATGTAAGCAAATATGGCTCACTGACTGCTTGTGTTTAAACTGTTAGAACGTTGCATGCAATGGACTTTTGTATGCGAGAAGACAATGTTCTAAAGTTAGCAGTCTAAACTATGGTCTGTAGTTCATGGGGTAAGACCGAGCATCTAACTCATGTTAAGACTATTATGTTGTCTAAAGCCTTGGAGGGGACAGTTTGTCTTGACTGTCTGGAGCATAGACTCCCAAGTAGAGACATAGATATGTTGCTTGGTGGTGGCATATTAGACCGGGACTAAAGCGTGATTGATCTACGTAGTCCGCTATGAGTGGATCAATCTGCTTTTGACGTTCGTTGTGCAATAACCTTAATCCTGAGTAAATGAACTACTTCATGTATATGACTTGTGTACTTTGATGTTCCAATGGCTAAAGCGTCTCAGAGGTAGTAAGCTTATAGACCGGTTCGTTGGGTGCATAACTTGTATACGATGAAAGGTTTGTTTGCAGATATCGGAATCATAGCTCTAAGGAGTTAAAGGTATCCTCTTAAAGGCATTATACTGAATGTGAAAATGGACAAGGCCTTGGGTCGTCTGCTGGGCGGATGACTTCTTATTCACACATGGTGAATAATCATTTTCTTAATTCGGTAGTATAATGGAACTTTAAGATAGCTTGATCAGTAGGATTAAACGGACTTTGACCTAAGGCTGATCATGGATATCATATGAGGGTTTTGCATTTATGACAAGCTCATTGGATAGTGGCTCGTCACAGGCTTACGTAATATGGTATATAATTGGGAGTTCAGTTTCAGGTTTATAGTGGCGTGACTCTGAAATTAGTGATCATATGATTTAGTTGTTCGGTATAGAATGATGATCATATGGAATCACGGGAGCCCGATTATATATGTCCAATCAGTCCCTCTACTAGCTCCACATAATTCCTTAACGTTTGGCAAATTGATTTGTGTATGCTATTGGCTAGTTTATTATGCATGGATGGTGATGACACAGGATTAGGATGGTAGACAAGATTCTCTCCGGTTGGATTCAGATTTTGTTTTGGATAATAGAGTACACAATTATTCGAACTCCAAATAAAGTTGCCATGATTTAATTTGAGATTGGATTGGAGTTGTAGAAAATTATCCATGAGAACAAGAATTTGAAACACAACCGTTTTTGTGGATTTTGAAATTTGAATTTTGAAATTTGAAATTTGAATTTTGAATTTGAAATTCGAATTTGAAATTTGAATTTGAAATTTAAATTTGAAATTTGAAATTTGAATTTGAAATTTGAAATTCAAATTTTGAATCACAGTCCAAGTGGGATTCTAATTTGTTGTGGAAAATCCACAAGGTTTGAAACTCGAATTTGAGTTGGATTTGGAGAGGATAATCTTGTTAGAATCCTACTTGAATTTTGAATCCAGATCCTAACAAATTATGGACGAAATTTTGAGGATAATCCTCAATGGAATTTCGGTTTTTGTGGATAAGGTTCAAGGGAAAAATTCAAGTTTCAATCCTAGTTGAATTTGAATTCTCTCCTTCCCTGAAAAGTGGCCGAAATTATGGAGGAAATCTCCTAGGAAAATTCGGTTATTTTGGATAAGGTTGAGATAAGATTCAAGCTTGAAAATCCTAGTGGAATTTTGATTCTCCCTTATCCTAAATGTGGCCGAATTTTTGGAGGAAAAATCTCCTAGAAAATTTCAGATTTTTTGGTTGAAAAAGGGAGATAAAATTCTAGTTAAAATCTTGTTTAGATTTGGATTGGTTTTATCCTTAAAAAAACTGAATTTTATTGTTGGGATTTTCCCATGAAAAATTCAGATTTTATGGTTATGGATAAGGGAGAATATCTTTTCCTAGTCCAATTCAAATTCCGAGAATCACTTCATGCAGGTCTATAAATAGAGGTCCTGCCACTCCAGTTCTCTCAGACCACAGACTCTCAGGTGAGCAGGCTTATTGTTGCACAGCTCATCGTGACAATAAAGTTCTTTAGAGATCTGGGTGGTCGGAAGAAGACTAGCAGTGCTAACATACCGATCGAGGTTTAGAGTGCCCACACACTCAGCCATTCGGGAATTGGAGAATAGTAGAGAAGGCTAGTTGGTTGAAGCCTCCGGTCATTCTCCTCCTGCAAGATTAGCGTCCTTGAGGTATGAGTTTTAATTGTTGTTGGTTCATTGTATATGGCATCATGAGATATTTAACGATCTGAAAAAATTTTATTGTTCCGCTGCACCACTCTGATACGTTTTTACCAATTTATTTTCCTATAAAAACCCGAGAGGGCTACAATGCCATTTGGGTTATTGTTAATAGATTAACAAAGACAGTAAGGTTTATAGTAGTGAAAATGACTTTTTCACTGGAAAAGTTGGCAAACCTATATATAACCTATATCGTTCGGTTACATTATGTTCCTAAGTCCATTGTATCAGATCGTGATGCGTGATTCACTTTAAATTTCTAGAAGTACGTGCAAGAAGCCATGGGAATGAAAGTACATTTGAGTACGGCATTTCATCCGTAGATAGACGGGCAATCAAAACAGACAATCCAAACGTTAGAAGACATGCTTCGTGCATGTACAATAGATTTCTCGAGAACCCAGAACAAAAAACTTCCATTGGTAGAATTTTCATATAATAACAGCTACCAAGCTTCTATAAGAATGCCACCCTATTAAGCTTTATATGGAAGGAAGTGTAGATCATCTATCCACTGGTACGATCTATAAGAAAAGCAGCTGCACAAGATAGATTTTGTGCAAGAAACAACTAATGCAGTCGCAAAGATATAGCTACGAATGAAGATTACGCAGAGCCGACAGAAGAGCTATGTAGATAAACGACGAAGATCCCTAGAGTTTAACGAAAGGGATTTCGTATTTTTAAGGGTTTCACTGATGAAAGGTATAATGTGTTTTGGTAAGAAAGGGAAATTGAGTCTGGGATATATTTGACCATTTGAAATCATCGAACGCATTAGGAAGGTTGCCTATAAATTGGCATTACCTCCGAAAATGTCGGCGGTGCATAATGTGTTTCACATGTCGATGTTGCAGAAGTACATATCGGATTCATCCCATGTATTAAAACATGAACCGATCCAGATCCAAGAAGATCTAACGTAGGAAGAGAGACCTATACAAATTTTGGCACGAGAGGAAAGAGTGTAAGGAACAAGGCGATCCTATTAGTTAAAGTGCTGTGGAAAAATCACAACATCGAAGAGGCTACATGGGAACATGAGGATGAAATTAGAAAATTGTACCCCCACTTGTTCTAAATTTTCGAAGACGAAAATTTTATAAGGAGGGGTGAATGTGATAATTGGGAATTTTCATATTCTCGAAGAGAATTAAAATTGTATGTATATAACAATTTTAATGTATAAAGTATGAAAAAGTTATGTTTTAATACTACTGAAAATGCAACAAAATGTTCTAACAGTGTTAAAGAGAGTGAGTTCGGAGATGGAAAATCTTCTCAAACAGAAATAGGTAAGACGGCCCAAAAATAGAGCCAAAAACCCTGCAGAGTGCACCGAAGTGCACTAAAATACGAAAATTTATGGTAATGAATTCTGGTCAAACGGAAGTAAAATAAGGCAGATTGATCGCACTAGAGGCGTCAGAAACCCACCTATGCGATTTCGGCAAATTTTCATTTGGTTTGACTTTCGGTCAAATGTTGAACATGAATTAATATATAAATTAATTAGTTGATGTCATGGGTGACATCATAAATGTGATGTAATAAATGAGAAATAAAGGCTTGTTAAGGAAGTTAGGTAGCATTAATAGCTACGATTAAAGGAATCTTGGATCAATGGCCAAGATTAAGCTAAAATGGCTTGAAAAAAATTTAAGAAAATTGAAAAAAGGGGGTTCAGCCAAAGGAGAAAAAAATTAGCAAAAAAATTTTATTTTGACTATAAAAATATTGCTAAAAGTCCCTAAACAATTACCAAATTATTGGGAAAATTTGCTAATTGGTCCTCCATCTTTTGCCTATAAATAGGTGTGAAAAATTCATTTAGAAAAATGGTGAAATGCAGCCAAAATTCTGCCCTTTGAATCCATGAGCCATCCTCCCCCTTAAGCCAAAATTTTAACAAAATTTCCTCACCAAACTAGCTTTCAATCCTAGTCCTAGTTGCAAGGGATCAAGTTGATAAGGTAAGCCACAATTTTGAAGCATTTCTTATTGATTTTCTTCATGAAAACTATGGCTTATTGGTGTGGAAAAATGTTGAAAATTTGATGAATTGTTTTAGCATTTATGTTGGTTTGGTGATGTAATGCTTTAAGCATGAAGTAGAAACTTGAAACAAGCAAAATTGATGCATGTTTCTTTGCAAAATCCGTGGCCTATATACATGGGATTATGGAAAATTTTGTGTTGAAAAATGATAAGGAAATGTTGATAAAAGACCATAGAAATAAGAGTAAATTTTCCTATGTTTTGGAACATGAAACCGTGGCATTTGAAGGCTAGATTGGAATGAAAATTTCTTAGGTTTTTGATGTTGAATTGTGCATTAGAAACCCTAAGAATGAGTGGTGATAAATGAGCATTATGAAAAAAGTTTCTTGGTGTTGAATACCATGAGAAACCATGGCCATGATTGTGAAAAATTGGTGGATATTGTGTTATGATTCGAATAATGATAATGTGAAAAAGTTTTACGTAAAGTTTGGTAACTTTATGTAAAATAGGCTTCTAGTATAGTACGTGGCAAGTGCCAAGGTTTTGAGGCGTACCTAACGCTGGAGAAAACTAAAAATACAAGCGGAAATACTGTCAAAATTTCTAAAACAACATAAGGGTATTTCGGGAAACGAGGGGTAAAAATGTTAGGCTCAGAAATGAAATCGAGACCCCTCAGTATGTTAGTATCAGTAATGGAAACTAAACCCAAAAAGGAATAGTACAAAGACCCTTCGATTCTAAAATGCTAAGAACGGGAAAAATTGATGTTGGGGGTATTTTAGGAAACGAGGGGGTAAAATTAAGGACAGGATAGAAAACCCGAGCCCCTCGAGAACCAAGGCTCAGGAACGGGATGAGAAACGTTTCAAAAATAGTGAAATACCCATTTGAGGCTCCGAAACGCTAAAAAAACAAAAAACGACCCTAGGTGTTGAATGAATAGTACCCAAGGGTCGGGTAAGGAATAGTTACCAAATTTCAGCAAATAACATTGTAAAAATATATCGAAGCCTAAGAAATATTATTTTATGATATTTGGGCTTAAAAAATCCCAGAAAAATAATAGAACGGAATTGTTATGATCCCGAAACCCGCAGGGAGCAAAATGATCATTTTGACCAAAAATTTTTGAAAGCCTCGGAAAGGACCGTAAAGGATCTAGAATACTTTAAATAAGATTCTAGAGGACATAACTAAGATTTTAAAGTTAAAAATCTGAAAATTATAAAGTACACAGGCGTGTACTTTGGAACACGGCTGTGTAGTGGAAACTGAAGAGGTTATGGGCTTGTGTCAAGCCGTGTACCACATAAAGAGATGAAATGTGTTGTAAAATTTATAACAAAATGATTATGTCTAATGTGATAATTGATGATGGGTATTAACAGACAATACTCTATCTATAGGGACCCAAACTAGAGAAGATAACAAAACCACAGAGGATTTCCGAAGGTGGACATTATCGTAGTTGTGGTAAGTTCAGGCATTTTTATGTCTGCAACATGAAATACTATGATATTTAATTATGTACTAATTGTACATTAGCTGTTAAGTCCTACGGGCATTAGGGTGTAGATAGACTAACACATCCGAGAAATGATAAAGTGATATGTGTACTGTAGGTACACTATGGAAAGAGTGTGACTAAATTTAAGACACAACCTTTAAGAAAGAATGTGTAAGACCTATGGGCAACAAAGGTTCCTGACTTTGAGGTGATGATTAATACCACCTGGTCCGAACTATAATTGAAAGATGATAATGAAACCATGTTTGGCGTACCGACCTTTAATAATAAGGTAGAGGTTTATAAGTCCTACGGGGACACAGTGACCGCTTTAGGCGATGATGGACTGAGGAGGATTAGCCTCAGGGTCACTCCTAAGGTCCTTCACAGTCAGTGTACACATGAAAATGGTACAAGGCCAAATGAGCTCAAAACCAGAACATAAATAAAGATAATGACCAAAAATGTGATGAAAGCCATAATTGAGCATAACCGACACTAACTGTAAGTGTAGTGGACTCGGTTAGGGTGACGTAAATAGTAACTAGTTAGAGTTAAAGTACTATTCACCGATCAAAAGTTAAATTTACTGTTTATGGGTGAATAGTACTATTTATAGGAAATTTTATTTTGACATTTTTGAATCTATGTGATTCATATTACGCATGTTTGAACTTACTAAGCCTATTAACTCACCGGTTTGTTCATGTTGCAAGTAAGAAACCTGTCAAGTAAATTACTTGGATGGCAGCAGGATACGCGGTGCCAATGGGATAGGGAATCCACTATGGATTATGGTCCTGTTACCAGTCTTTCGCTGAGCGTCAAAAAAGAGAGAGATGAAGAAAATGTATTTTTGAGAAACAAAGTTGAGATTATGTATTTTGTAAATACTGTATTGTATTGCAAAAAAGACAACTAAAAGTTTAGTTTTAAATTTCATATGGCTTTCACACTCGCCTTTCATGTGAGGAAAATATTTGAAAAGAAAATAAAAGAAAAAAAATTAGAGGTGAAAATTTTGGGCCCTGTAAAATGAGAGTTCAAAGTATAAGTGTTTTCAATAATGACCCGACGAGGTGCACAGGCTGTCTCAATCGACTACAGAGTCAGATCATGATGGGTTCACATGGCCGAGGTCGGGGGCATCACAATACTGGCTGACTAATTATCTTGCATGAAATATGGATTATGTCCACATAGGATGAGGATGGTAGACAAGATTCTCTCCTGTTGAATTCAAAATTTGTTTTGGATAAGAGATTACACAATTAGTCGAATTCCAAATAAAGTTGCCATGATTTTATTTGAGTTTGAGTTGGAGTTGTGGAAAATTATCCATAAGGATAAAATTTGAAATACAAGTTTTTTGTGGAGTTTGAAATTTGAAATTTGAAATCGAATTTAAATTTGAAATTTGAATTTGAAGTTTGAATTTTGAAATTTGAACTTTGAAATTTGAATTCAAATCTTAAATCACAAAATCATGTTATAACTGAATTTTTTTATGGATAATGACACAAGAAAAATTCGGTTTTATTGTGGATAAGGGAGAAGAAGATCTTATTTGAATTCTACTTGAATTTTGAATCCTAAATCTATCTAAAGGTGGTCGAATTTGTTAAGGGAAATCTACCCTAAGAGGATTCAGTTTTTATGCATAAGGATGAAGGGAAATTCAAGCTAGAAAATTCTATTTGAATTATGAATCTCTCCCTCACAATGGTGGCCAAAATTTCAATGGATAACCCTAAGGGAAATTCAGATTTTTTGTGGATAAGTGTGAGATGAAATTTAAGCTAAAAAATCCTATTTAAAGTGTAATTATCCTCACACTTGGATGGCCGAATCTAGACATGCCTATTGGCACAAGGGAGAATCAATTTTAGTGGATAAATTAGTAGATAAATTTCAAGTTAAAATCCTATTTGAATTTTAAATACAAAGTCCCCTAGAATGGCCGAATCTTCCCTTAATTTTGGCCTATGGGGAATTCGGATTTTTTGTGGAAGGAAGGGAGAAAATCTTCTCTTGGTCCAATTCAAATTCAAGGGATCACCTCATGCAAGTCCATAATTAGGGGTCTTACTACTCCAATTCTCTCGGATCACAGACTCTTAGGTGAGCAAGCTTATTGTTGCACAACTTACCGTGACAATAAGTTTTTTAGAGATCTGGGTGGTCGGAAAGAGACTAGCAGTGCTAGCATACCGATCGAGGATCCGAGTGTCCACATACTCTACCATCTGAGAATTGGAGAATAGTTGAGAAGGCTAGTTGGTTGAAACCTTCCGGTCATTCTCCTGCTACAGTTTTGGTGTCCTCTGAAAGTATGAGTTTATTGTTGTTAGTTTATTGTATATGACATCCTGAGATATTTAAAGATTTTGAAAAATTTTTGTAATTCCACTGTGCATATTTTGTCAATTTTTCCTACACCACATAATAAGAGAACACGTGAAGGCAGGACTAGTGGATGTAAGTAAGGTCACATTCGAGGACAATTTTGCTGAGCCCTTTACTAAGACTTTGGTGGCTAGAAGCTTTGTAAGGCATGTTGAGGAGATGGGGATGAAAAACATGGCACATATACTGGCTTAGGGCAAGTGGGAGATTGTTAGGAATGACCTAAGCGGGAAAGACATTTTAATGTATTTCATTTATTTTGAACTAGATATTAAAATTATATGTAAAGGTTATTCATTATATTGCTGATTGTTTTCATTATATTTACATGTTAAAAGTAAGCAAATATGGCTCACTGATTACTTATGTTAAACTGTTAGAATATTACATATAATGGACTTTTGTATGCAAAAAGATAATGTTCTAAGGTAAGCAGTCTAAACTATGGTCCGTAGTCTATGGGGTTAGACCAAGCATCTAACTCACGTTAAGACTATTATGTTGTCTAAAGCCATGTAAGGACAGTTTGTCTTGATTGTCTGGAGTATAGGCTCCCGAGTAGAGACATAGATATGTTGCTTGGTGGTGACATATTGGACCGGGACTAATGCGTGATTGATCTACGTAGTCTGCTATGAGTGGATCAATCTGCTCTTGACGTTCATTATGCAATAACCTTAATCCTGAGTAGATGAACTACTTCATATATATGACTTGTGTACTTTGATGTTCCAATGGTTAACGCGTCTCAGAGGTAGTAAGCTTATAGACTAGTTTGTTGGGTATATGACTTGTGTACGATAGAGGGTTTGTTCGCAGATATTGGAATCATAGCTTTAATAAGGAGTTAAGGGTATCTTCTTAGAGGCATTAAACTGGATGGATAAGGCCTTGGGTCATCTACTAGGCGGATGACTTCTTATTCACATATGGTGAATAATCATTTTCTTATTCAGTAGTATAATGGAACTTTAAGATAGCCTGATCAATAGGTTGAACGAACTTTGACCTAAGGCTGATCATGGATATCATATAAGGGTTTTGCATATATGACAAGGTCATTGGATAATAGTTTATCGCAGGCTTTCATAATACGGTATATAGTTGGGAGTTCAGTTTCAAATTTATAGTGGTGTGACTCTGAAATTAGTGATCATGTAGTTGAGTTGTTCGGTTTAGAACAATAACCATATGGATTCACGAGAGCCGAATTATATATGTCTAATTGATAACCATATGGATTTACGAGAGCCTAATTACACATGTCCAATTGGTCCCTCTACTAGTTCCACATAATTCCTTAACGGATGGCAAATTGATCAGGGTATACTTATTGGCTTGTTGTCTTACATGAATATAGGTGGTCTCCACAAAGGATAAGGGTGGAAGACAATATTCTCTCCTATTTGAATTTGAATTTTGTTTTAGATAAGAGATTACACAATTATTCAAATTCCAAATAAAGTTGCCATTATTTTATTTGAATTTGAATTGGAGTTGTGGAAAATTATCCATGAGGGCAAAATTTGAAATTCATGTTTTTTGTGGAGTTTGAAATTTGAAATTTGAAATTTGAAATTTGAAATTTAAATTTTGAGTTTAAAATTTGAATTTGATATTTGAATTTAAAATTTAAAATTTAAATTTGAAATTTGAATTTGATATTTGAATTTGAAATTTGTATTTGAAGTTTGAATTTTTGAAATTTGAACTTTGAAATTGGAATTCAAATTTTGAATCGCAAACCAAGTAGTAACCGAATTTGGTCGTGGATAAATCCACACAACAAAATCGATTTTCTTGTGGATAAGTGAGAGGAAGATCTTGTTTGGATCCTACTTTAATTTTGAATTTTAATCCCTCTCAATGTGGACGAATTTGTTGAAGGGATCTCACCCTTGATGGAGTTGGTTTTTATGGATAAAGATTAAGGAAAATTCAAGTTACAATCCTATTTGAATTTTGAATCTCTTCCTTACATGGTGTAACCGAATTTCCTCTATGGATAATGCCTAAGGGAGAATCAGTTTTGTATATAAGGGTGAGATGAAATTCAAGTTAAAATCCTGTTTGAATTTTATGTCCTACTTCCTCTTGGTGTGGCCGAATCTAACCATGATCTTGGCCTTAAAAGGAATCAGTTTTTGGCTGAAAAAGGAGGACAAAAATTCAAGTCAAATCCTGTTTGAATTTTGAATACATGATCTCCTTGGGGTGGCCGAAAATCTAAGGGAGATTTCGGCCTAAGGGAGTTTTGATTTTTGTGAAGAAAAGGGAGAGAAAATCTTCTCTTGGTCTAATTCAAAATTCAAGGGATCATCTCATACAAAATTATAAATAAGAGTCCTACCACTCCAGTTCTCTTAGACCAAAGACTCTCAGGTGAGCAAGCTTATTGTTACACAAATCACCATAGCAATAAGTTCTTAAAGAGATCTGGGTGGTCGGAAGAAGACAAGCTGTGCTAGTCTGAGTGCCCACACACTCCACCGGTCTGGGAATTGGAGAATAGTAAAAAAGGTTAGTTGGTTGAAGCCCTCCAGTCACTTTCCTCCTACATTGTTGGCATCCTCTGAACGTATAAATTTATTATTGTTAATTTATAGTGTATGACATCATGAGATATTTAACGATCTTGAAAAATTTTTGTAATTCCACTGTGCAAATTAGTTCAAATTTTCCTACAACTACGATAGCCTTAGGGGCTACAACCCATGGCTTGCAGCCTGGTGAGCTGCTGCAGCACGTTACTACAGGCAGGGCTACAGCAAGCCCTGCCATGGGCTGCTAACCCCCCCAAGGGCTAGGGCTATCCACGGGGGCTACGGGCCTTTGGGCCCGTGGCCCGACGAGCTGAGGTTTATAAATTTTCAATTTTTTAAATCTGAGATTTAATTTTAAATTGTGTATAAAAATATGTAGTTGTGCATTTAAATTTTGAAATTACATATTATTATACATGAAATTTGAAATTGTTTTAAATTTGAATTTTGAAATTTTGAATTTTAAATAATTTTTAGGATAAGAAATGAATGGAAAGGCTAAATGAAGATGGATATGCAAAGATGAAGCAAAATTCAAGATGTAAGGAATGCTTTGGATGGAATTCTGTAATCTTTATTTTTTTGTTTTTTTTTAGGATGGGACCATGGCTTAGTTATTTAAAATTTTCTATAATATATCTTTTCTATGTTATATTATAGATGGATGAATACGTATTGATGGATGATTTAAACGCATATTTAATAGCATGTCATATTGGCTAGAAGTATGCCTCTCAAACTATATTGATCATACATACTTTCAAAAACTTGCATGTTTTCAAAATATTGAGTGGGAGAGATTTTCAAACAAAACCCACGGCCTCTATTGTTGATCCATATGTGAAAGTATGGTAACGCCTCATGTCAATTATGTCTTGAGCACACCCCTCGGTAGGTGTTTATTACCGCCGGTATATTAGGTTAGATATCCTATGTGAAAAATGTGTTTGGGCATGATCCTACTCATGACCACCCCTCGGTGGCTTGGTAAGACATGGATCGAATTATGTAAACAATAGTTACACACTCAAGACTCGTTTAGCTATTAACCTTCCCTAGAAGCTATGTTAGCTAAAATAAGCGGTTATTAGTATATGTCTTAATCTTGGAGGATTTAAGGCAATATATATTAATCGAATGGGGTCCATATTCTAGCTATTTACATCATGACCATCCCTCGGTGACTTGGGGCAACAGATGTTGAGAATTACCATTGTAATGTTATATGTTTTCTTTTATAAGTTTCATGTAGGAACATACTCATATGTTTTAATTACTAAATTTTCCTTATATTTGCTTGGGCTTTATGACGATGTTCTTATATAATTTTATTTCAATTCAAAATATCATCGACATATGTTATCTCAACACTCACTAAAAACAAACGTAATAGCGATAATTATAAAGACTGGAAAAGAAATTTGCTAATAGTTCCCAACTACGAGAGACACAAGTTCACACTAGATGAACCATGTCCACTAAAGCCTCGACCTGATGTGCCACTTAAGGAGGTCCCTGTCATGTATACTCGTTGGAGAGAATCTAATAAGATAGCTTGATGCTACATTCTTGCCAGCATGACAAGCGTTTTACAAATGCGACATAAAACCTATAGAGTTGCTAGGGAGATCATGGATAACTTGGAGGACATGTTTAGAGGCCAAGAAAAATTGGCTCGACAGTTCGTTATTACAAGTATTATGAATTTTAGGTAGAAAGCAGGTACTCCGGTGAAGGATCATATGCTTTTGCTTATAGGGTTCTTTGCTGAGGTTATTGAAAATGATGCAAAGTTAGACTACAACATCCAAATCAAAATGGTGTTCAAGACTTTGTCTAAGGATTTTATGGGGTTTAAAGCCACATATAATCTAGCAATAAAGGAGTTAGGACTTACCAAGCTCATGAAGCAACTCCAAGCTTATGAGTGGATGATCAGGGATAGGGATGCAGTCCAACCTAAGGGAGAGGCCAACTTGGTGGTATCTTCTAAACCCTCTGGGAATAAAAAGAGGCCAAAGAAGAAGCAGGTGGCTTCTAGTTTGTCTATTCCTCCCGTCTCCGATGGGAAGAAGAATAAGAAGTTTAAGGATGCTAAAAAGTCCAAGTACTTCCACAATTGGAAGGTAGGCCACTTTAAGAAGTCTTGCAAGGAATTCCTAGCTGCTAAAGGCAAGGAATTCCTAGTCACTAAGGGCAAGGAAAGTAAAGAACTTCTTTATTTGGAAGAATGTGTAGTGGAAGAATCGAAAGACATTTAGGTTATTGATTTGGACACCACTAATCATGTTTGTGTTTCTTTGTAGGAGTTCCTAGAAATGAAAAGTCTATATAATAGGAGCCTCTCGTTATGGACTAGAGACAGTAGCTTGGTAGTGGCTGAGGCAGTAGGAGATATACATCTTTGTTTTGATAAATTTAGGTTTATTTTTTTGAAAGACTATTTTTATATTCCTAATTTAGGAGGAAACTTATATTAGTAGCTTGTTTAATAAGAGATTCTTATTCAGTTCCAATTAGTAAAAGAATTGATATTCGCAAAAATAAGTCTTTTGTCTATTCTGGATGGATGGATGGGAACTTTTATTTGGTCAAACCTAAGATGTACTCACTACTTGACACCGAATTAATAGATAACTCTGAAAGGTTGAATGTTTCTCACTCTAACAAGGCATATCTCTGGCATTTAAGACTCGATCATATTAATCAGGATAGGATTCAAAGGTTGGTGAAGAATAGTCCTTTGGAAACTCGGAAGGAGGTACGTCTTTCTCAATGTGAGTCTTCATCAAGTGTGCCCTAAGCAACAATGTAATTTTCATTGAATTTTTGAACTAATTAATAAAATAAATTAGAGGTTATTCATTACATTACTATTAGTCCTCAACATATTTACATGTTAAAGTAAATGTAAACAAATATGGCTCACTAACTGCTTGGGTTAAATAGCTAGAAAGTTGCATGCAATAATCTTTTGTATGCGAAAAGACAACTTTCCAGAGTAAGCTATCACAACCAAGAAATTTCACCGTTCTCGAAAAACATGTATATTGTATGTATATGATAATTTTAATGTTTAAAATGTGAAATGTATGATTTAATGTTGTTTAGAACGCAATAATGTTAAACGTGAGGAATTCGGTGATGGAAAGTTTTACTGAACTGAAACAGAAGAAACAGTGCCCTTTAGGTATCGAAAAACCTAGAAGGTGACCTATGGTAAACCAAGTGTAGGAAAGGATGAAATACCTACGGAAATTATTTTTGGCCAAACGGAAGTGATTTAAGGCAAACCGATCGCAAAGACGACCTCAGAAACTCACCGGTGCGATTTCGGTAAAATTCCGTTCGGTTTGACTTTTGGTTAAACTTTGACGAACCAATTATATTATGATGTCATAAAAGGAGGAATAAAAAAATAAACTCAATGGAAAGAATTAGAAGATCAATGGCTTAGGTTTAAAGAGGTTTTGATCCAAGGGCTAAAAGTTTGCCAAAATTGCACTTTTTTCCTTTTTGTTTAAAAACAAAATTTTGGGAAATATTTTCCTTGGAGGATCCGGTGGTAGATGGCTGAATGTGGGCTAATTTGGCTGCCCATGATTGGTCCAAAAATGCATGAATTTAGTTAATTAAGGAAAAAATTACAAACATTAATAACGAAGTGTAAAAAATTCAATGTAAAGGTGGCAAAATTTTGTTTAAGTATAACCGAATAAAGGAGGGCTGTTTTCAGCTCTCACACATGGCCATCACCCTCCCAAAACACAGCAGCCATAGCCAAGGAAAGAAAAAGAAAACACCAAACTCAACCAAGTGAAATTTTCAACGTTTTTGCTTAAAAATCACGTTTTCGGTGCATATGATTGAGTTCTTGGGCTAAAACAAGGTAAATATCTCTTTCTTGAAACTCTTTCATGCAGTGTTTTGGTTGTAAAACCGTGTGTTGCTGCTGCCAGACTTAGAAAAAATTTGATTGTGGTGAATAATGATTTAGTGGTTAATAGTTATATTTTACGAGTTGATATCGGTTTCCGTTGAATTAGGGTAGAAATTAGCGATTAAACTCCTGAAAATATGGAATTTGGTGATGATTTTGGGGCTGTAAAACCATGGATAATAGATAAGCAAGAGTGTAAGAAAATTTGATGTTATGATGTTTAATTCGGTGTTACGGAAGTTAGGTTGACATAGGTGAATAAAGAAGAACGTGAGAAAACAAAAAATGTGTGTGGAACCCTAAGGAAACTGAGTTTTTGGCTTAGGTTTTTCATGGAAAAACCATGGGATATAAGTCCGATGGATTGAGTTTTGTGAAGAGAAAAATTTGCGTTTGAATTGTGGACAAAAACCAAGGATGAGTATGGAAAAGAATAGATAAAAATGTCGTTAGAAACGATTAGGTTTTACGTGAAAATTTTACGTAAAAATTTTGTACTTTTTACATAAAATTAGGCTTTTGGTTTAGTACGTGGTAGGTTAGATGGTTTTGAGGCGTTACCTAAATGCTGGGAACCTAAAATTTAAAATGAAATGCTACTGAAATTTTTAGAATGGCATGAAGGGCATTTTGGGGAATGAGAGGTAAAAATGTGGTCGAAGTGAAAATCCGAGACCCCTCGATGAGTTAGGCTGGAGAAAGAAGGACGAACATTTTAAGGATCAGTAAAACATTTATTTGAAGTCCTGAAACGTTAGAAAAAGAAGAAAAACGACCTAAAATCATAATAGTACCTCCCGAGAGTCGGGTGAAAAATAAATAGTGAAGTTACAGCGATTAATGCTGCGAAAAACTAATAAGGCCTCAGAAAATTGATTTTATGATTTTTGTGCTTAGAAAATCCTGTCAAAACATTAGAGTGAAAAATGTTACGGCCCAAGGACCCATCAGCGGTAAAACAATCATTTGAGAAAAAAAATTTCAGAAATGTTAGAAAAGGATTGTTAGGACCTTAGAATAGCTTAATTAAGATTATAAAGGCCAAAATTAAGTTTTAAGTCAAAGAAAAGTAGATTTAAGAAGAGAAATCAAATTAGGGACGAAACAGTCATTTTGCCAAAAGTTAGAAAAAGGGGTGCTAAGACTTGGAATAGTATCCTAAGGTCTTAATTAAGATTTTAAAGGCCAAAATCAAGTTTTAAGTCGAAGAAAAGTAAGAAAATCCCATTAGAGACAGATTGGTCATTTTGGCCAAAAATTTAAAAAATAGTCAAAACTAATCGTTAGGCCTTTAAACGTGATTCAAAAGCTCTAACTAGGATTTTAAAGGCCAAAAGTAAGGTTTAAGTGGAAAAATCCCACTAAGGGTAAAATAGTAATTTGCCAAAAGTTCGAGACACATTGATCATTTTTCTAAAAGTTAGCGAAAAGGTGAAAAATGGGGTTAAATTAAGATTTTAAAGGCTAAAATCAAGATTTAAATAAAAGAGAAGGATGTTTAAGGACGTTTACAACAAAAAACGCTATTAGGGACAGAATGGTCATTTTGCCAAAAGTTCAAGACAAAATGATCATTTTGTAAAAAGTTAGCAGAAACCCCCTAAGTTCATAATTAGGAAGTTAAACGTAGAACTTTTATGTTTTATTAAGCTTTACGTATGAAATAAGTATCGAAAATAACCATGGTTATTTCGGTTATAGAAACCCGATCCAAACGCGACGAAGGAACGTCTGCGTGCCCAAAAAATGAAAAGGGAGATACTAGCGAAATATTTGTAAGTTCAGACATTTCCTTGTCTGTAACATGAATTGACTACTATGTCTATGTGTTATATATTGTAAGTTCAGACATTTTCTTGTCTGCTATATGAATTGACTGCTATGTCTATGTGTAAAATGTAAATTATATATGTAGGTGCTATATGCACAATGGTGTGTCTAATAAAATACACACAATAAAAGAAAGACATGTAAAGTATTCCAGATCAAGAGGCAATGAGAATGTCATCTGGTTGGAACCATATGAAAGATGGTAATAAAACCACCTATTGACGTACCAGCCTCCCGTAAGGTAGAGGTTCCTCATGTTATGTTTATATTAATATTATGTTAGACTGTTGAGGATTGGCCAATGGGTCGCTCCCCAGTATCCCTCTCAGTCATGCACGCATTACGATTTCAGTGAAAGATGACAAGGTATATAGGAGGTTTTTGTGGATTAAAAGACTAGTAATCAATCGCCCAATGAGAGTATATATTTATATTTATATATACAATGAAATAAGAGGCGACAAGCCCCAAAATACCAAAGATGGACAATCAGTAGACTGCTGGATAGACTGGCTGGCGAGGCCAGGTAAATCTCTATGGGGTCCCAACATGGGGCCCAAAACCAGAACGTAATGAAAGATAAAGATCCAAGACTAAAAATGTAACCTATAAATGAGCATAATATGCACTAACACTATATTTGATTCTCCATGCTATGTTCTACGTTAAGTATGTTTAAGTATATTTAAGTATATTTACGATGTTAAGTATGTTTGAGTATGAATTTTAAGTAAAGTATATTATATGTTATGTTAATGCTCTATTCTATATGGTACGAGTATTTATAAGTCATGTATGAGTGTTTGAACTTATTGAGCAATTAGCTCATGAGTTTGTTCATGTTGCAGGTAAGCAACTTGCACGCCAATAGTCGAGTCGATGGATGATGGTAGGATCTACATGTGCCAGTAGAGACTGGGTGAAGGATATGGTCCTACTACAAGTCTTTCACTGAGTAGAATTTAAATGGATTTTGAAATGATGTATTTATAATGTAAATTAAGTTACGACAATGTAAGATATTTACTATAGTAAATGTTTTACAATAGTATAATTTTCAAGTTTTAAAATAGTTTTAAAAAAATATATTTCATGTATACGTTAAAATAGGAAAGTTAAAATAAGTGTGTTAAACAAACAAAGTACGTCAAAAGTAAGTTGTCGACGACCCATGAGGTGGCAGACTATCGCAGTTGGGTTCAGAGCTCAACCGTGATAGTGCTATTTAGCCTCCACATAGGACGAGCCGCCACATAAGCGGTCTAAATTTATAGTCCGTAGTCTATGGGGTTAGAGTGAGCGACTAACTCATGTTAAGACTATTATATTGTCTAAAGCCAATTACGGGACTATTTGTCTTGATTGCCCAGAGCTTTGACTCCTGAATAGAGATATAGATATGTTGCTTGATGGTGACATACTGGATCAGGACTAAAGCGTGATTGATCTGCGTAGTCCGCTATAAGTGGATCAATCTGCTTTTGACATTCATTATGTAATAACCTTAATCCTGAGTAAGTGAACAGCTTCATGTATATGGCTAATGTGCTTTGATGTTCCAAAGGTCAGGGCGTCTTAGAGGTAGTAAGCTAATAGACCAGTTCGTTGGGTACATAATGCACATATGATGGAGGGGTTGCTTAAAGATAAGGAATCATAGCTCTTATCTAGAGTTAAAGTTATCCTTTTAAAGGCATTATACTAGATTGGTGAGAATGGATAAGGCCTTAGGTTATTTGCTTGACAAACAACTTATTATCTACATATAGTGGATAATCATTCTCTTATCAGGTGTATAATGGATCTTTAAGATAGCATGATCAAAAGGTTAAATGAACTTTGACTTAGGTTGATCATAGATATCATATGATGCTTTTGCATTAATAACAAGGTCATTGGACAGTGCCTTTTCTGAGGCTTGCGTCATTTGTAGTATAATTAGGAGTTCAGTTTCAGGTCTATAGTGGAATGATCCAGAATTTAGTAATCATGTGATTGAGTTGTTTGGTATAGAACAATGATTACATGGATTCTCAGAAGTCCGATTATATTTGTCCAATCAATCCTTTTGCTAGCTTTTTGTAGTTGCTTAAAAATGGTAGTTAATCAGGGTATTCTTACATGGCTTGTTGTTTTGCATTTAGTGATGAGAAAAATCTGGATCACCCTCCACAAAGGTGTAGGCGTTTTTCTTGTTGTGTTGGAAGGGCAAAATTATAAGTTTATATTATTCAATAAATAGGATAAATATTTAATTAATATTTATTTTTGAATGATGAGATTTGAAATTTAAATTAATTGTATTTGAATTTTAAATTCAAATATGTGATTAGTTTGAATTTTGAAAATCTTGTCTTAAAATAAATATTTGAAATTTAAAAAATTAACCTATTTGAATTTGAATTGAACAAATCTTGTCCTTACACAATCTATAGGTGGTGTCTACTTTGGATAAGGATGGAATACAAGATTTTCTCCTATTTGAATTTGATTTTTTTTTATAAGAGATTACACAATTATTCAAATTTCAAATAAAGTTGCCATGATTTTATTTGAATTTGAATTGGAGTTGTAGAAAATTATCCATGTGGATAAAATTCTAAAATTTGTGGAGTTTAAAATTTGAATCAAATTTTGAATCACAAATTCAAGGGAGGGTCGAATTTCTTATGGATAAATCCTAGGGAGAAATTCAATTTTCTTATGGATAAAAGCAAAGAAGAAATATTGTTTGAATCCTACTTAAATTTTAAATCCTCCTCTCCCTTGGTGTGGTCGAATCTAGCCTAAAGGGGAATCAGTTTTTGAGGTCGGTGGAGGAGTGAAAATTCAAGTTTGAATCCTATTTGAATTTTGAATCCTCCCACCCTTTGGTGGCTAAATTTCTTTAGGGGGTTTTCTCTTTGGTGGAGTTGGTTTTTGGACGACAGAGTTGGTGAGAGAAAATTCTTTTCTTAGTCTAATTCAAAAGGTCATCTCATGCAATATTATAAATAGGGGTCATTCCACTTTTATTTTCTTTAGATAATAGACTCTCAGGTAAGTAGGCTTACTGTTGCACAAATCATCGTAGTAATAAGTTCTTAAAGAGATCTAGGTGGTCGGAAGGAGACAAGTTGTGTAGAATACCAATCAAGGAAATGGGTGCCCACTACTCAACCGTCTTGGAATTGGAGAATAGCAGATAAGGCTAGTTGATTGAAGCCCTCCCTGGTGTTATCCTCCTCAATTTTTGACATTCACTCCGGCATCTTGGTGTTTTCCCTGAAAGGTATATTTAATTATTGATAATTTATTGTATATGACAACATGTGTTCTAATGATCTTTGAAAAAGTTTTAAAATTCTGTTGTGCATATTTTTCTTTTTTTCCAATCAGTGGTATGAGAGCCAACTCATGAATATATCATATATATATACATTAAACAAACGATTGTGTCTCCAATATGTATGGATTTATTATTTAGAGAGTGACATTCTAGAGATCTTATATGTTGTTATCATGGATTATTTTAATTTTGTGACTATTATAAGCATGCTCAATTTTACCCGTTATGATTCCTCAGAATTTTAGAAAAAATTTTATTTAGGAATTTTTCATATAACTATGGGAGCAATCTATCATCAATGTAATTTTCTCATGGATTTTTATCTCTTTGAATATTTAGAATTTTTGTACACCAGAAACGATATAGGAAATTTTATATAACTATTCATGGAGGAGATCAAGATTGAAGACTTTGAATTTATTTTTCCCATAATTAGAATTTAATTTGATGATTTAAAAATTATTTTTGGGTGCAAGCCCGTGGCGGCCCAAGGTGGCACCTCGGGGGCGTTTTCTCATGCCCCGACCCCCCGAAGGTTAGGATAGAAATTTTTGGAGATCACCAATGATTTAAGTTTTAATTTTAAGTTATGTATAATCATATGTAATTTTTGAAATTTGAAAATTACATATGCTTATGCATGAGATTTAAAAATTGCTTAAAATTCAAATTTTTAAATTTTATGCATGAGATTTAAAAAATTGCTTAAAATTCAAATTTTTGAAATTTGAATTTCAGAAATTTGAATTTTAAAGGAATTTGTGAGATAAGAAATAAATGGTGAAGCTACATGAAGATGGATACATGAAGATGGAGCAAAATTCAAGACCTAAAGAATGCTTTGGATTAAATTTTATAATCTTATATTTCTATTTTTCAAGGATGGAACCATGCCTTAGTTATTTAATTTTTTTGTTATTTTATTTTTCCTATGTTTTGTCATGTGTGGATAAATATATTTTGACAAAATGGTATGTTGCATATTTAATGACATGTCATATAGGATAAAAGAATGTCGCTCATACTATGTTAATCATGCATATTTCAAATAAAAGTTATTGTTTTAAAATATTGAGTGGGAAAAGGTTTCAAACAAAACCTACAGCCTCCATTATTGATGCATATGGGAAAGCATAGTAGCGCCTCGTGTCAGTTTCGCCCTAACCACACCTTCGGTAGGTATCTACCACCGCCGGTATACTAGGTTGGATCTCCTATATGGAGTACATGTTTAGACATGTTCTATTTGGGACCAACCCGAGATGGCTTAAACAGGGCATGGATCGGACGTTGTAAACAATGGTTACACACTCAAGACTGGTTTGGCTATTAACCTCCTCGAGGAGATCTATTAGTCAAATTGGTGGCTAAAATAAACGGTTATTAATATATGTCTTAATCTTGGAGGATTTAAGGCAACATATATTAATTGAACAGGGTCCATGTTTTCATTATTCGTTTCCTGTACGCCCCAAGGTGGCATGGAGTGATAAGTGCTGAAAATTACCGTTACAATGCTACGTGTTTTTGTTTTCATATAGGAACATATTCGTATGTTTTATTTGCTAAATATTCTTTATATTTGCTTGGGTTTTGTAATGACATTCTTTTTATTTTATTATCAATTCAAAATGTCACTGACACCTTTAATCATAATATTTACTGAAAACAAACTGAACAGGGACAATTATTAAGAATGGAAAAGAAACTTACTAATAGTTCTCAGTTGCGAGAGACACAAGTTCATACTGGACGAACCATGCCCACCAGGGCCCCGACCTAACATGCCACTTAAAGAAGTCCCAGCTACGTATACTCGTTGGAGAGAATCCAATGAGATTGTTCGGTGGTACATCTTAGCTAGCATCACGAGTGCTTTGCAAAAGCAGTACGAGATTTATCAAGTTGCCAAATAGATCATGGATAGCTTGGAGGACATGTTTAAAGGCTAAGAAAAATTGGCTCGACAGTCTGCTATCACAAGTACTATGAACTCTAGGCAGAAGGCAGGTACTTCGGTGAAGGATCATATGCTTATGCTTATAGGGTTGTTCACTAAGGCTACTAAAATTGGTGCAAATTTGGACTACAACATCTAGATTAAGATGGTGTTCAAGACTTTGTCTAAAGATTTTATGGGGTTTAAAGTCACATATAATCTAGCGACAAAGGAGTTTGGACTAACCTAGCTCATGAAACAACTCCAAACTCATAAGCAGATGATCAGGGATGGGGATGCTGTCCAACCAATGGGAGAGACTAACTTGGCGGAATCTTCTAAACCCATTGTGAATAAGAAGAAGCCAAAGAAAAAGTAGGTGGCTTCCACTTCATCTATTCCTCCTGTCTCTAATGGAAAGAAGAAGAACAAGAACAAGAAGCTGAAAGACCCTAAAAGTCGAAATGCTTCTGCTGTGGGAAGGTAGGTTACTTCAAGAAGGTCTGCCAAGAATTCCTAGCCTCCAAGCCCAAGGAAGGTAAAGAACTACTATGCTTAGAAGCTTGTTTCGTGGAAGAATTAAAAGACAACTGGGCCATTGATTCGAGAGCCATTATTCATGTTCGTGTTTCTTTACAGGGGTTTATGGAAATGAGAAATCTATATGATAGGAGCTTTTCATTGTGGACTAGAGATCGTAACTTGATGGTGGCTGAGGCAGTAGGAAATATTCATCTTTATGTCCTAATTTTAAGAGGAACCTTATATCGATAGTCTATTTAGTTAAGGATTTTTATTCAGTTTGGTTTAATGAAATGGTTGTTGTTCGCAAAAACAATTCTTTTATCTGTTTTGGGAGAATGGATGGAAACCTTTATTTTATCAAACTAAAGATATACACACTACTGGACATCAAATTAATAGATAACTTTAAAACGCTTAAAATTTCTCACTCCAACAAGGCATACCTTTGGCATTTAAGATTAGGTCATATTAATCAAAATAGGATTTTGAGATTGGTAAAAGATGGTCCTTTGGATACTTCAGAGGAGGCACATCTTCTCCAATGTGAATCTTGTCTTGAGGGTAAGATAACCAAGCGGTCTTTTGGATCTAAGGGTACTAGGACTAAGAAACTCTTAGAAATCATACACACTGACGTAGGCTGCATCATGAATGTCGAGGCGCGAGGAGGGTATGAGTATTATATCTCCTTTATAGATAATTACTCGAGATATAGATGTATGTACCTGATGTACTGCAAGAGCGAAACCTTTGATAAGTTCAAAGAGTATAGTGTGGAAGTGAAAAAGCAATTGAGTAGATCCATAAAGACACTTTCATCTGATCAAGGTAGCAAATACCTTTCTGACAATTTTCTAGGACATCTTGGAGAGATTGGGATTCTATCTCAATTGATTGCACTTGGTACTCTATAACAGAATGGTGTAGCTGAAAGGAGAAATAGGACCTTATTGGATATGGTATGATCCATGATGAGTTATTCAGAACTACTAATTTCATTCTAGGGTTATGCACTGCAAACGGCTTACTATATTCTGAACCATGTTCCAACCAAATCAAATTCCAAAACTCCATTCAAATTATGGAAGGGCAAGAAGCCTTCTCTCAAAAATATGAGAATATGGGGCTACCTGACATACGTACTGGATGAGGTTGTGAAGATATTGGAACCGAGGTGGGAATTGTGGTTGTTTGTAGGGTATCCTAAGGGGACTAAAGGAGGTTTGTTCTATAATCCAAAGGAGCAAAAAGTCATTGTTTCAACCCATGCAACTTTCTTGAAGGAAACTTACATGAATGACTTTAAGCCTCAAAGCAAAGTTTTGCTAAAGGAGCTATTAGGTGATAGAATTGCTCCACAGGTTTCGATCTTAGATGCAAGTCCAAGTTCCACTAAAAGACAAGCAAACAATCAATAGTTTAAGGTGCTTCAATGTAGTGGGAGGGTTTTTAGGAAACCCAATTTCCTTATGTATGATGCCGAAGTTTATCAAGTTGAGACTCATAAGCATGAAGATGACCTTTTAACTTATGAAGAAGCTATAAACGATATTGATTCCAAATTTGGAAATAGGCCATGAAGAATGAAATGGACTTTATGAAGTCTAACTCCGTATGAGAACTTGTAAACTTGCCAGATGAGATAAAACCCATTGGGTGCAAGTAGGTCTATAAGAGAAAGAGGGATGCGAATAGGAAAGTTGAAACTTTCAAAACTGGACTTGTGGTAAAAGGATACATGCAGAAGGTTGAAATCGATTACGAGAAAACCTTCTCACCTTTGCGATGCTCAAGTCGGTCCATATTCTTCTACCCATTGTTATGGCTTTTGATTATGAGATCTGGCAAATGGATGTCAAGACTACATTCTTGAATGGTCATCTTGATGAGAACATCTATATGGTCACCTAATGAATTCGTGGAAAAGGGTCAAGTCAAAAAATTTGCAAGTTGCTTAGATCCATCTATGGATTAAAGTAGGCATCCCGCTCATGGGACCAGAGGTTCAATCAATTGATTAAAAGTTTTGGTTTTAAGCAAAACATTGATGAACCATGTGTTTATAAACATATAAAGGATGACAAGGCTGTCTTTCTAGTACTCTATGTCGATGATATACTACTTATTAGGAATGATGTAGGGAACTTATCATTGGTCAAACTATAGTTATCTCAATAGTTTGATGTGAAAGACTTAAAAGAAGCTAGTTATGTTATGGGCATTCGTCTCTTCAAAGATTGAAAGAACAAAATGATAACATTATCCTAAACTTCATACATAGATAAGTTAATTGAGAAATATACAATGCAAGAAGCAAAGAAAGGTTCACAGCCTACTTTTTTGAGCTTCACTCTTTCATTGGATGACTACACCAAGGCATTGGAAGAAAGAGAGCAGATGAGCAATGTCCCTTATGCATCTGCTGTGGGTAGTCTCACGTAAGCTATGCTTTGCACCTGTCCTGAAATTTATTTTACTGTAGCTATGGTAAGTTGATATCAGGCAAATCCTAGAATCAAGCATTGGCAAGTTGTGAGGCATATACTCAAATATCTAAAGAGAATGATGGATTATATGCTAGTATATTTTAGAGGGGACCTAACACCCAGGATACACAGACTCAGACTTCCAAACTTTTAGGGATTCTAGGAAATCGACTTCGGGAGGAGGCACCATTGTGTGGAAGAGCATAAAACAAAGCTGTACTACAAACTCCATGATGGAGGCTGAATACATGGTTGCGGCCGAGGCATCTAAGGAAGCGGCTTGGCTCCTTAAGTTCCTAGGAGACCTTGAGGTCATTCCTGATGTTGACGAGTCTATCACACTTTACTGTGATAACAGCGCGGTGATTGCCAACACAAAGAAATCCAGGCACCACAAGAGGTCCAAACATATCGATTGGAAATACTATATAATTAGAGAGTATGTGAAAGCAAAACTAGCAGATGTATGTAAGATCGCATTGGAGGACAACATTACGGACCGTTTTACTAAGACTCTGGTGGCTAGGAGCTTCGAAAGGCATGTCGAGGTAATAAAGATGCGTAATATAGCACATTTATTAGCTTAGGGCAAGTAGGAGATTGTTAGGTGGGCCTTAAGCGACAATGTATTTTTCATTGAATTTTTAAACTGATTAATAAAATAATTTAGAGGTTATGCATTACATTACTATTTGTCCTCAACATATTTACATGTTAAAGTAAATGTAAGTAAATATGACTCATTGACTACTTATGTTAAACTTCTAGAAAGTTGTACGCAATGATCTTTTGAATGTGAGAAGATAACTTTTTGGAGTAAGCGGTCTAAATCTATGGTCTATAGTCTATGAGGTTAGAGTGAGTAATTAACTCATGTTAAGACTATTTTGTTGTCTAAAGCCAATTGGGGGATGATTTGTCTTGACTGTCTGGAGCTTTGACTTCTGAGTAGAGACATAGATATGTTACTTGGTGGTGACATATTGGACGGAGACTAAAGCATGATTGATCTGCATACTCCACTATGATTGGATCAATCTGCTTTTGATATTCATTATGCAACAACCTTAATCCTGAGTAAGTGCATAGCTTCATGCATATGGCTAGTGTGCTTTGATATTCCAAAGGCTAGGATGTCTCAGAGGTAGTAAGCTAATGGATCGGTTCGTTGGGTACACAGTACACATATGATAGAGGGATTGCTTACAGAGAAGGAATCATAGCTCTTACGTAAAGTTAGGGATATCCTCTTAAAAGCATTATGCTAGATTGGTGAGAATGGATAAGGCCTTAGGTTGTTTGCTTAATAAACGACTTATTATCTACATATGGTAGATAATTATTCTCTTATCAAGTGTATAATGGATCTTTAAAATAACGTGATCAAAAAGTTGAACGGACTTTGACGTAGGTTGATCATGGATATTATATGAGGGTTTTGTATTAATGACAAGGCCATTTGGATGATATCTTTTCTGAGGCTTGCATAATTTGTAGTATAATTGGCAGTTCAGTTTCAGGTCAACAATGGAATTAATATTTATTTTGGATGATAAGATTTGAAATTTAAGTTAATTATATTTGAATTTAAAATTAAATATGTGATTAATTTGAATTTTGAAAATCTTATCTTAAAATAAATATTTGAAATTTAAAAAATTATCCTATTTGATTTTGAATTTAACAAAATCTTGTCCTTATACAATCTATAGGTGACGTCTACTTTAGATAAGGATGGAAGGCAAAATTTTCTCCTATTTGAATTTGAATTTTGTTTTGGATAAGAGATTACACAATTATTTGAATTTAAAATAAAGGTACCATGATTTTATTTGAATTTGAATTAGAGTTATGGAAAATTATCCATGTGGATAAAATTCAAATATTTGTGGAGTTTGAAATTTGAATCAAATTTTGAATCACAAATTCAAGGGAGGGCCGAATTTCTTATAGATAAATCCTAGGGAGAAATTCGGTTTTCTTGTAAAAAAGGGAGAATAAGAAATCTTATTTGAATCCTACTTGAATTTTGAATCCTCCTCTCCCTTGGTGTAGCTGAATCTAACCAAGGAGTTGGCCTGAAGGGGAATCAGTTTTTGAGGTTGGTGGAGGAGAGAAAATTCAAGTTTGAATCCTGTTTGAATTTTGAACTCTCCTTACCCCTTGGTGGCCAAATTTCTTTAGGTGGTTTTCCCTTTGGTAGAGTCAATTTTTGGAGGATAGAATTGGTCAGAGAAATTTTTTTGGTCGACTTCAAAATTCAAAAGGTCACCTCATGCAATATTATACATAGAGGTCATTCTACTCCTATTCTCTTTAAACTACAGACTCTCAAGTGAGTATGTTTATTATTGCTAAAATCACCGTAGCAATAAGTTCTTAAAGAGATTTGGTGGCCGGAAGGAGACAAGTCACGTAGAATATCGATCAAGGAAACAGATGCATACACACTTAACTATCTTGGAATTAGAAAATAACAAATAAGGCTAATTAGTTGAAGCCCTTTCTGGTGTTATCCTCTTGAGTTGCTGACATGTGGGTGTCGAGATGAAGTCACAAGTGCAAGCCCACAACAACCATCGAAGCCCGTGACAACCATGATAGCCCACGGCTGTACTAGGTAGCCACGGGCTGCTGGCAGCCCACAGCCGCCCAACTGCAGTCGGGCTACTAGCAGCCTGTAGCCTGCCAGCAACAGCCCAGGCTGCACGTAGCTAAGGGCTGCTAGCAACTTATGAGCTGCTAGTAGTAACCCAAAGGGCTACTGCTAGCCACGGCTACCTGGGGGTAGCCACGGTTGCCTGGGGGTAGCCATGGGTGCAAATCTGTGGTGGCCCAAGGCAACCCCCCGGGGGCATTTTCTCGCCCCCTGACCCCCAGGGGGTCGGGATGGAAATTTTTAGAGATCATCAATAATTTAAATTTAAATTTTAAATTTTGTATAATCATATATAATTTTTGAAATTTTAAAAATTACATATGCTTATGCATAAGATTTAAAATTGCTTAAAATTCAAATTTTTCAAAATTTGAATTTGAAAGGAATTTATGGGATGAGAAATAAATGGTGGAGCTACATGAAAATGGAGCAAAATTCAAGACCTAAAGAATGCTTTGAATGAAATTTTGTAATCTTGTTTTTCTATTTTTCTAGGATGGAACTATAGCTTGGTTATTTAAATTTTTCGTCATTTATTTTTACTATGTTTTCACATGTATGGATTAATATTATTGATGGAATAGTATGTTGCATATTTGATGACATGTCATATAGGATAGAAGAAAGTCACTCATACTATGTTAATCATGGATATTTTAAATAAAACTTATTATTTTTAAAATATTAACTGGGAGAGGGTTTCAAACAAAACCTACGGCCTCCATCGTTGATCTATATGTAAAAGTATAGTAGCGTCTCATGTCAGTTCCTCCCTAACCATATCTTTGGTAGGTGTCTACTACCACCGATATACTAGGTTGGATCTCCTATGTGAAAAACATGTTTGGGCATGTTCTATTTGGGACCATCCCAAGATAGCTTGAATAGGGCATGGATCGAATGTTGTAAACGATGATTATACACTCAAGACCGGTTTGGCTATTAACCTTTCCGAGGGGCTCTGTTAGTCAAATTGGTGGCCAAAACATACGGTTATTAATATATGTCTTAACCTTGGAGGATTTAAGGCAACATATATTAATTGGATGGGTTCTATGTTTTCGCTATTTGTTTCATGTAGACCCCAAGGTGGCATGGAGTGATAGGTGCTGAAAATTACCATTGTAATGCTACATATTTTTATTAAGTTTTTCATGTAGGAATATATTTGTATGTTTTATTTGCTAAACACTCTTTATATTTGCTTGGGCTTTGTAATGATGTTCTTTTTATTTTTTTATCAGTGCAAAATGTCATTGACACCTCTAATTACAATACTTATTAAAAACAAACTAAACAGTGATAATTATAAAGAATGGAAAAGGAACCTGTTAATTGTCCTCAACTACGAAAGACACAAGTTTTTATTGGACGAACTATGCCCATCAGGGCCTAAACCTGATACACTACTTGAGGTGGTATCAGTTGCATATATTGGTTGAAAAGAATCCAATGAGATCGCTCGATACTACATCTTAGCTAGCATGACGAGTGCCCTTCAGAAGCGGCACAAGACTTATCAAGTTACTTGGGAGGCCATGGATAACTTGGAGGATATGTTCGGAGGCCAAGAAAAATTAGCTCGACAATTCGCTATTACAAGTATAATGAACTTCAAGTAGAAGGCAGGTACTCTAGTGAAGAATCATATGCTAACGCTTATAGGGTTCTTCTTTGAGGCTATTAAAAATGGCACAAAGCTAGACTATAATACCCAGATCGAGATGTTGTTCAAGACTCTGTCTAAAAACTTTGTAGGGTTTAAAGCCACATACAGTCTGGTGACAAAGGAGTTAGGATTTATCGAACTCATGAAGCAACTCTAAGCTTATGAGCAGATGATCAGGGATCGGAATGTTGTCTAACCCAAGGGAGAGGCCAACTTGGAGGAATCTTCTAAACCTACTGGGAACAAGAAGAAGAAAAAAAAAAGAAGCAGGTGGCTTCAACTTCATCTGTTCCTCCTATTAATGATGGGAAAAAGAAGAAGAAGAAAAACAAAAAGCCGAAGGACCCTAAAAAGTCTAAATACTTCTATTGTAAGAAGATAGGTTATTTCAAGAAGGCTTGCTAGGAATTCCTAGCCAAGGCAAAGGAAGGCAAGGAACTTGTATACTTAGAAGCTTGTTTGGTGGAAGAATCAAAAGACAATTGGGTACTTAATTCGGGAGCCACTAGTCATCTTTATGTTTCTTTGCAAAGGTTCGTGGAAACACGAAGTCTATATGATATGAGCTTTTCATTGCGAACAGGAGACGGTAGCTTGATGGTAGCTGAAGTAGTGGGAGAAATCCGTCTTTATTTTGATGATTTTAGATTTATTTTATTAAAGGATTATTTTTATGTTCCTAATTTTAAAAGGAACCTTATATCGATAACCTGTTTAATTAAGGATTATTATTCAGTATAATTTAATAAAACAATTATTATTCATAAAAATAATTCTTTTATCTATTTTAAGAGAATGAATGGAAACCTTTATTTTATCAAACCAAAGACGTACTGACTGCTGGACACCGAATTAACAAAAAACTCTAAAAGGCTTAAAATTTCTCACTCTAACAAGGCATACCTCTAACATTTAATACTAGGTCATATTAATCAAGATAGGATTCTGATATTGATAAAAGACGGTCCTTTGAATACTCTAAATGAGGTACGTCTTCTCCAATATGAATCTTGCGTTGAGGGTAAAATGACTAAGTAATCTTTAGAGTTAAGGGTACTAGAGCTAAGGAACTCTTAGAAATCATGTACACCAATGTATATGGCCCCATGAACGTCAAGCCGTGTGGAAGGTATGAGTATTATGTCTCCTTTATAGACAATTACTTGAGGTATAGATATATATACCTGATGCACCGCAAGAGCAAAACATTTGATAAATTCAAAGAGTATCATACAGAAGTAAAAAAGCAATTGGATAAATCCATAAAGATACTTCGATCTGATCAAGGTGGCAAATATCTCTCTAATGATTTTCTAGGACATCGTGTAGAGAATAGGATTTTATCCCAATTGACTGCATCACATACTCCATAAAAGAATGGTGCAGCTGAAAGGAGAAATAGGACCTTATTGGATATGGTACGGTCCATGATAAGTTATTCGGAGCTACCAATCTCGTTCTAGGGATATGCGCTTCAAACAACATGCTATATTCTGAACCATGTTCCAGCTAAATCAAATATTGGAACTCCGTTCGAAATGTGGAAGGGCAAGAAGCTTTCTCTCAAACATATGAGAATATGGGACTGCCCGATATACATACTGGATAAGGATGCAAAAAAGTTGGAACCAAGGTCAGAATTATGCTTATTTGTAGGATATCCTAAAGGGATTAAAGGAGGTCTGTTTTATAATCTGAAGGAGTAAAAAGTCATTGTTTCAACCTATGTGACTTTCTTAGAGGAAAGTTATATGAATGACTTTAAACATCAAAGCAAAGATTTGCTAGATGAGCTATCGGGTGAAAGAACTACTCCACAGGTTTCCATCTTGAATGCAAGTATGAGTTCCACTGAAAGACAAGCAAACAATCAACAATTTAGGAGCTTCGACGTAGTGGGAGAGTTTCTAGGAAACCCAACTTCTTTATGTATAATGCCGAAGTTTACCTAGCTGAGGCTCATGAGCATAAAGATGACCTGTAACTTATGAAGAAGCTATAAACAATGTTGATTCTAAACTTTAAAAACAGGCCATAAAGAATGAGATGGACTCAATAATGTCTAACTCCATACGGGAACTTGTAGACCTACCAGATGGGATAAAACTCATTAAGTGCAAGTGGGTCTATAAGAGAAAAAGGGATATGGAAGGGAAAGTTGAAACTTTTAAAGCTAGACTTATGGTAAGGGGGTATACGCAGAAGGCTAGAATCGATTACAAGGAAACCTTCTTGCCTATTGCGATGCTCAAGTCTATCCGTATTCTTCTATCCATTGCTGTGGCTCTTGATTATAAGATCTGGCAAATGGACATCAAGACTACATTCTTAAATAGTCATCTTGATGAGAGTATCTATATGGTACAACTCGATAGATTCGTGAAAAAAAGGCCAAAGTCAAAAGGTTTACTAGTTGCTTAGATCCATCTATGCATTAAAGTAGGCATCTCACTTATGGAACCAGAGGTTCGATCAAGTGATTAAAACTTTAGGTTTTGAACAAAACATTGATGAATCATGTGTTTATAAACGTACAAAAGATGGAAAGGTGGTCTTTTTAATACTCTATGTCGATTATATACTACTAATTAGGAATGATGTAGGAAACTTATCATTGGTCAAACTATAGTTATCTCAATAATTTGACATGAAGGATTTAGGAAAAGCTAGTTATGTTCTTGACACTTGTCTCTTCAGAGATTGAAAGAACAAAATGATTGCACTATCCTAAGCTTCATACATAGATAAAATAATTGAGAAAAATGTAATGCAAGGAGAGAAGAAAGGTTTACAATTTACTTTTTGGGGCTTCACTCTTTCATTAGATGATTGTCCTAAGACATTGGAAGAAAGAGAGTGGATGAGTAAAATCCCTTATGCATCTGCTGTGGGTAATATCATGTACCTATCCTGACATTTGTTTTGCTGTAGATATAATAAGTCGATATCAGGCGAATCTTAGAATCAAGCATTGGCAAACTGTGAAGCATATACTCAAGTATCTAAAGAGAATGAGGGATTCTATGTTGATATATTCTGGGGTGGACCTAACATCCATAGTACATGGATTCAGACTTTTAAACTTACAGAGATTCTAGGAAATCAACTACGGGATTAGTGTTTATGCTGGGAAGAAGAGCCATTGTGTGGGGGAGCATGAAACAAAGCTGCACTGTAAACTCTATGATGGAGGCTGAATATGTGGTTACGACCGAGGCATCTAAGGAAGCGGTTTGGCTCCGTAAGTTCTTAGGAGACATTAAGGTCATTCTGAGTGTTGACAAGCCTATCACACTTTATTGTGATAATAGCGCAACGATTGCCAACACAAAGGAATTTAGGCACCACAAGAGATCCAAGCACATCGATAAAAAATACCATATGATTAGAAAGTATATGGAATCAAAACTAGTATATATATGTAAGATCGCATTTAAGGACAACATTACTAATCCCTTTACTAAGACATTGGTGGCCACAAGCTTTGAAAGGTATGTCGAGGCAATGGGGATATGAAACATAGCCCACTTACTAGTTTAGGGCAAGTGGGAGATTGTTAGGTGTGCCCTAAGCAACAATGTATTTTTCATTGAATTTTTGAACTAATTAATAAAATAATTTAGAGATTATTCATTACTTTGCTATTAGTCCTCAAAGAATTTACATGTTAAAGTAAATGTAAGCAAATATGGTTCATTGATTGCTTGTGTTAAATTGCTAGGAGGTTACATGCAATGATCTTTGTATGTAGGAAGACAACTTTCTAGAGTAAGTGGTTTAAGTTTATGGTCTGTAGTCTATGGGGTTAGAGCGAACAACCAACTTATATTAAGACTATTATGTTGCCTAAAGCCAATTTAGGAGACAGTTTGTCTTGGCTGTCCGGAGCTTTGAATCCTAAATAGAGATAGAGATATATTGCTTGGTGATGACATATTAGACCGAGACTAAAACATGATTGATCTGTGTAGTCGGTTATGAGTGGATCAATCTGCTTTTGACGTTTATTATGTAATAACTTTAATCTTGAGTAAGTAAATAGCTCCATGTATGTGGCTAGTATGCTTTGATGTTCCAAAGGCCAAGGTGTCTTAGTGGTAGTAAGCTAATGGATTGATTTGTTGGGTACATAATATACATATAATGGAGGAATTGCTTACAGATAAGGAATCATAGCTCTTATGTAGAGTTTAAGGTTATCCTCTTAATAGGAATTATGCTACAATAGTGACAATGGACAAGGTCTTGAGTTATTTGCTTGACAACCAACTATTATCCACATATGGTAGATAATTATTATCTTATCGGGTGCATAATGGATCTTTGAGATAGCGTAATTAAAAGGTTGAATGGATTTTGACCTAGGTTGATCATGGATATAATATGAATGTTTTGCATTAATGACAAGGTCATTGGATGGTGTCTTTTCTGAGGCTTGGGTTTTGCATTAATGACAAGGTCATTTGATGGTGTCTTTTCTGAGGCTTGCGTAATTTGCAGTATAATTGAGATTTCAATTTCAGGTCTATAGTGGAATGATCCTAAAATTAGTGATCATGTAATTGAGTTGATTGGTATAAAACAATGATCACATGGATTCACAAGAGCCCGATTATATATGTCCAATCAGTCCCTTTGCTAGCTCCTATTATTCCTTAAAGATGGTAGATGATTAGGTATTCTTACATGGCTTGTTGTCTTGCATTTAATGGTGAGAAAAATCCTGATCACCCTCCACAAGGGTGTAGGTGTTTTTTTTGTGTGCTGGAGGGGTAAAATTATAATTTTGTATTAATTAATAAATGGGATAAATATTTATTAATATTTATTTTTGGATGATAAGATTTGAAATTTAAATTAATTGTATTTGAATTTGAAATTCAAATGTGTGATTAATTTGAATTTTGAAAATTTTGTCTTAAAATAAATATTTGAAATTTGAATCCTATTTGAATTTGAATTGAATAAAATCTTGTGCTTGCACATACTAAGGTGGCATCTACTTTGGATGAGCATGGAAGACAAGATTCTCTCCTATTTAAATTTAAATTTTGTTTTGGATAAGAGATTACACAATTATTTGAATTTCAAATAAAGTTACCATGATTTTATTTGAATTTGAATTGGAGTTGTGGAAAATTATTCGTGTGGATAAAATTCAAAACTCAAATATTTGTGGAGTTTGAAATTTAAATCAAAATTTGAATCACAATCCCTATAGAAGCTGAATTATTTTGTGGATAATTCCACAAAAGTGAATCGATTTTTGTGGAAAAGAGAGAAGAGAAAATCTTGTTTGAATCCTAGTTAAATTTTGAATCCTTCTCTCCCTTAGTGTGGTCGAATCTAGCCATGAATTTTGGCCTAAGGGGAATCAGTTTTTGTGGTCCATGGAGGAGACAAAATTCAAGTTTAAATCCTGTTTGAATTTTGAATCTATCACTCCTAAGTGTAGTTGAATTCTTTAGGGAGATTTCCCCATTGGAAGAATCAGATTTTTGAGGGATTTTGGTAAAAGAAAAATCTTCTCTTGGTCTAATCTAAAATTCAAAAGGTCACCTTATGCAAGATTATAAATAGGGGTCCTTCTACTCTAGTTCTCTTCAGACCACAAACTCTCAGTTGAGCAAGCTTATTGTTGCATAAATCACCGTAGCAATAAGTTCTAATAGAGATCTGGGTAGTCGACAAGAGTCAAGCCATGCTTAATACTGATCGTGAAAAGGGTGTCCACACAATCAGTTGTCTAGGAATTGGAGAATAGTAAAGAAGGCTAGTTGGTTGAAACCCTTTCTGGTGTTATCCTTCGGTGTTTTATCCGAAAGGTATATTTTGATTGCTGATAATTTATTATATATGGCAACATGAGTTCTAACGATCTTTAAAATTTTTTTTAAAATTCTGATGCGCATATTTTTCGATTTTACCAACAGTTTATTCAGTATGGAATAATAGTTATATGGATTATTACAGCCCATATTATATATGTCCAACTGGTCCCTCCACTAACTCTGCATAATTCGTTAACGGATAGTAATTGGTTGTAATATTCTTAATTGCTTATTGTTTTGCATTTAGTAAAAAGAAAAATCCGGATCACCCTCACACAAGGCGTAGGCGTTTTTCTCTAGGTATCGGAGGGGCAAAATTATAATTTTGTATTATTCAATAAATATGATAAATATTTAATTAATATTTATTTTGGAAGATAAAATTTGAAATTTAAATTAATTGTATTTGAATTTGAAATTCATATATGTGATTAATTTGAATTTTGAAAATCTTATCTTAAAATAAATATTTGAAATTTAAAAGATTATCTTGTTTGAATTTAAATTGAACAAAATCTTATCCTGGCACTACTAGGGGTGTTGTCCATAATAGATAAGGGTGGAAGACAAGATTTTCTCCTAATTTGAATTTGAATTTTGTTTTGGATAAGAGATTACATAATTATTTGAATTTCAAATAAAGTTATTATGATTTTATTTGAATTTTAATTGGAGTTGTGGAAAATTATCCACGTGGATAAAATTCAAAGATTTATGGAATTTGAAATTTGAATCAAATTTTGAATCACAAATATTCATTGGTGGCTGAATTTCTTAATGGATAATTTCACATGATGAAATCGGTTTTTGTGGATAAGTGAGAGAGAGAGAGAGAAAAATTTTGTTTATATCCTATTTGAATTTTCAAATCTCCCTCTCCCATTGGTGGCCAAATTTTGTAGGAAGATTTCCCTAGAGGAAATCGATTTTTGGGGTTTGTGGGAGAGAGAAAAATCATTTCTTAATCTAATTCAAAATTTAGGGGTTAACTAATGTAATTTTTATAAATAGAGGTATTTCCACTTCTATGTTCTTTAGATTATATACTTTCATGTAAGCGAATTTATTATTACACATCTCACCAGCAATTTTAAATTCTTAGAGATTTAGGTGGTTGGAGGGAGATAAGTCGTGCTAGAATATTGATAAAAGAACCGAGTGCTTGCACACTTTATCATCTAAAAATTAGAGAATAGTGAAGAAGGCTAGTTGGTTGAAGCCCCTCGATCACTTCTTTTGGTGTTCCTGGTGCTTTTCTCTAAAGGTATATGATTGTTAATAATTTATTATATATGGTAACACGAGTTATTTAATGATCGTTGAAAAAAATTTTAAAATTCCACTGCACATTCTAACTTTTTTTTTTTTCCAATAAGTGGTATTAGAGTCAACTTATGATTATGTCATATACATAAATTAAATGATCTTTTTTTTTTGTATCCTTGATGTATAGATTTGATATTTAAAGAGTGATATTCTATAATTCCTTTATGTTGTTATCATAGATTACGTATGATGTATGAGGTTATTTTAATTTTTAAAATTATTATAAGCATGCTTAATTTGGCCTGTCATGGTTCCTTAGAATTTAGAAAAATTGTATTTAGGATTTTTCATGTAACCATGGGAGTAGTTTATCGTTACTGTAATTTTCTCATGGATTTTATTTTTGTCTATTAGAATTTTTTATTTTTAGAATTTTCTGTATACGGAAACGATATAGGGAATTTTATGTAATTATTCTTCAAGGAGATTGAAGATTAAAGATCGTAATTTATTTTTCTTGAAAATTACATTTAATTTAATGATTAGAATTTTTTTTGTGTGGAAAATTCTAATTTAATTAGAATTGAAACTTTTTTTGGAGATTCTAATAGGTAAATTAGAATATGATACGAAATTCGAAAACCGACCCATCGGGGATGGCCATTGGTCTTGGTAGGGCTGCAACCCTTGCCCTCGGGCAATACGGGGCTACAGTAGCCCTTATCCAACATTGTAGCCCATGGCTACAGGCATGGCCTACAGCCTTGCAATGGGCTGCTAGCCCTACCAAGGGCTGGGCCTACCTACGAGGTCTGTGGGCTTTCGGGCCTGTGGTTTAATGAGCTGAGGTTCGAAAATTTTCAATTTTAAATTTGAGATTTAATTTAAAATTGTGTATAAAAATATATAATTATAAATTGAAATTTTGAAATTACATATGGTTATATATGAAATTTGAAATTGTTTAAAATTTAAATTTTAGAAATTTGAATTTTAAATAATTTTCGGGGTGAGAAATAAATGGAGAGGCTATACGAAGATGGAGCAAAATTCAAAACCCAAATAATGCTTTAAAAGGAATTTTGAAATCTTTAATTTTTCTTTTTTCTAGGATGGGACATAACTCGGTTGTTTAAATTTTCCGTCATTTATTTTTTCTATGTTATTTATGGATAGATGAATATGTATTGATGGATAATTTGTATGTATATTTGATAACATGTCATATAAGATAGAAGAATGCCGTTTAAACTATATATATCATATATATTTTTCAAAAACTTACATGTTTTCAAAATATTAAGTGGGAGAGGGTTTTAAAAAAAATCTACAGCCTCCATTATTGATCTATAAATAAAAGCATGGTAACACTTCGCGTCAGTTTTGTCAAAACCATACCCTTTAGTAGGTGTTTACCGTCATTGGTATACTAGGTTGGATCTCCTATGTAGAAAACATGTTCAGGCATGAAACTATTCATGACTACCCCTCAGTGGCTTGGTAGGACATGTATCAAACTACGTAAACAATGGTTACATACTCAAGACTTGTTTAGTTATTAACCTTTTCTAAAGCTCTGTTAGCTAAACTGGTGACCAAAATAAGTAGTTATTAATATATGTCGTAACCTTGGAGGATTTAAGGCAATATATATTAATTGGACGGGGTCCATGTTTTAGCTATTTGTGTCATGACCACCCCTTGGTGGCTGGGGGCAATAAGTGTTCAGAATGATTGTTAGAATGCTACATGTATTTTCAAACTTCAAGTAGGAACATATTCGTATGTTTTATTTACTAAATTTTCTAGTATTTACTTGGGTTTTGTAATGATGTTATTGTATAATTTTATTTCAGTCTAAAATATCACCGACACCTCTTATCTTGATACCCACTAAAAGCAAACTAAATAGTGATAATTATAAAGACTGGAAAAAAAATTTGCTAATAGTTCTTAGCTGCAAAAGACACAAGTTCGTACTATACAAACCAAGCCCATTGGGGCCCCGATCTGATGCGCCATTTTAGGAGGTCCCTATCATGTTTACTAGTTGGAGAGAATCCAATAAGATAGCTCAATGCTACATCCTCATTAGCATGATGTGTGATAACCGGGAATTTTAGATTCTCGGAGTAGATTAAAATTGTATGTATATATATAGCAATTTTAATGAATAAAATATGAAAAAGTTGTGTTTTAATACTGTTGAGAATACTGTGAAAATGTTCCGGCAATGTTAGAATGAGTGAGTTCAGAGATGGAAAATCTTACCGAACATTTTTGGGTGTGACGATTCGAAATCAGAGTCAAAAACCCTAGAGAATGCATTGAAATGCACTAAAATAATAGAAATTTACAGTAAATAATTATGGCCAAACGGAAGCAAAATAAAACAAACCGATCGCACCGGAAGTGCTCGAAACCCGCCTACGTAATTTCGGTAAAGTTCTGTTCGGATCGGCTTTCGATCAAAATTTGATCACAAATTAATTAGTGAATTAATATAAATAGTAGGATGACATCATCATGTTGATGTCATAAATCCAATTTATTTTCTTTGTTTTAGAAAGTAAGATAAAAGGTGTGTGGTTAGGATTTGATCACTTTTTGATCAATGGCTTAGATCATACCAAAATGATTAAAAAAAATTTTAGGGATTTATCTAAAAGGCCATTCGGTCATGTGGAAAGGGAGAAAGAAAAAAATTAGGTTTTTGGCCTAAAATTATTACATTTTGACCCTTGAACAATTAGTAAATTGTTGGAAAAATTTGCTAAAAAAACCCATGGCTTTTGCCTATAAATAGGCATCATAATTCATTCAAAAAAATGGAAAAATTTAGCCAAACTCTTGCTCTTTTCTTGCAGCCCAAAAACGTGAGTCTTTCCCCCATTCTAAGCCAAATTTTGTTTTAAATTCCACGCAAAACTTAGCTTTCATTGCATTTTTAGTATCAAGGCATCAACTAGACAAGGTGAGCTTCTAAATTGAAGCATTTCCTTTGATTTTCTTAGTGAAAATCCATGGGTATGTAGAGTGGAAAAACAATGAAAAATTGTTGTTTTGTTGATGTTATGATTAGTTTGGTGTTGTAGAATTTAAAGCATGATTTAGGGTTTAGAAACAAGCAAAAATTTTGCATGTTTCCCTAAGAAATCCATGGTATTAGTGGTGTGAAAAATGATTGGAAATTGATGATTTGGATTAGTGTTTATGATTCAATTAATTATATGTTGAACCAAGCATGAATTAGAATCAAAAAATAAGAAAATTTTGATGAATTTTCATGCTAAAATCCGTGGATAATACTAGGGTTGGAATGAAAATTTTGTTAGGTTTTGATGTTGAATTTCACATTAGAAAACCTAAGAGTGATATGTGATGGTTGAAATGTTGTGATGAAAAACTTTGGTGATGATTAACATGTTAAACCAAGGTTAGTTTGGAAAATATTATTGATTGTGTATGGATTTTTGAATATTGGTTATGAGGAAAATTTTTATACAAAGTTTGGAAACTTTGTATAAAATAGGCCTCTGGTATAGTACGTGATGGGTATAAAGGTTCTGAGGCGTACCTAATGCCGGGAAACCTAAAAATACAAGCAGAAATGCTGCTGAAATTTTTAAAATGGCATAAGGGCATTTCGGGGAACGAAGGGTAAAAATATTAGACTCGGGAAGGAAACCGGGACCCCTCAATGGATTAGGATTGAAAATGGAAAACCAAACCAAAAAGGAATAGTAAACCGACCCTTAAAGTCTAAAATGCCTAAAACAAGAAAAAATTTCATGTTAGGGGTATTTTAGGAAACGAGGAAAAATATTAGGTCAGGATAGGAAACCTGAGCCTCTCGAGAACCGAGGGTCGGGGAAGAGATGAAAAGTGTTTTAAGAGTAGTGAAATCGCCATTTGAGGCTTCGAAACACTCAAAAAACGAGAAACGACCCTAGGTGATGGATGAATAGTAACTGAGGGTCGGAAAATGAACAATTAGGGTTTTTAACACCAAAAAGCTGTAAAATGATACCGAACGGACCTAGAATGACTTAAATAAAATTCTAGGACTCAAAATAAAGATTTTAGAGTTAAAAATCTAAAAATTTTGAAGAACACGGGTGTGTAGAAGAATACACGGTCGTGTATAGAAAAAAATTTACAACCCAAGAGGTACACAGGCTTGAACATGGGTGTGTATCAAGCCGTGTGCAGTTACACAGCTAAATAAGAAACAACACGGCCGTGTATAGGAAAAAATTTTACAACTCGAGAGGTACACGGGCTTGAACACGGGTGTGTATCAAGCCATGTACAGTTACACGGCTGGATAGTAAACAACACGGCCATGTAGTGAGAAACTAGGAGGTACACGGTCATGAACACGGGCGTGTTGAAGGCCGTGTACCATGTTACAAGTTGAATTGTATTGAAAAATTTATCACAAAATAAATATAATTAAAGTGGTAAATAATATAGGGTATTAACAGATAATATTATATCTATAGGAACCCAAACTAGAGATAGAACTGCGGCGGAGTTCTGGAAGTGGACATTATCGCAGTATTGGTAAGTTCAAGCATTTTCATGTCTGCAACATGAAATACTGTGTTACTTTATTATGTATTAGTTGTACATTAGGAATTAAGTCCTAACGACATTTGGGAATTAGTTAGTATAACATATCTCATATAATGAGAAAAGAGAATATATAAGGCCTATGGGCGATGGAGGATAGTGATCTTGAGGTGACGATTAATGTCACTTGATCAAAACTATAATTGAAAGATGGTAATGAAACCATTAAGGCATACCTCCCCTCCAACGTTGTGGTGGAGGTTTTTCAGATCCTACGAGGAATAAAGGCTGTGGAGGCCGAAGCTCTAGGCCCTCCCAGTCAGTGTGCAATAATATATCGGTACTGCCATAAAAGAGCTCTACATTAGAAAGTAAATAGAGAATGAACAATCAATAATATGATGAAAATCAAAATTGAGCATAACGAAATGTACATTAAGTATAATGATTTCGGTTAGGATATGTGAATAGTAACCAGTTAGGATAACAGTTACTATTCATCGGTCAAATGTCAAAATCACTATTCATGATGAATAGTACTATTTATGCATAAATAGTACTATTCATAGGAAATTGAATTGCTAATGTTTTTGAGTCCGTGTGATTCTTACTAAGTATGTTTGAACTTGCTGAGCCTGTTAGGTCACCAGTTTGTTGATGTTGCAGGTAAGAAACCAGTAGATATATGGATGGTGGCAGGATGTGCACGTGCCAAGGGATAGGGAATTCACCGTGGACTTGGTCCTGCCAAAAGTTTTTCGCTGAGCTTTCAAAGTTAGTGAATTGAAGAGATTGTAAAAAAAAAAATACAGTATAAATATTTTGTATATTATATATTATGTTATACTCCAAAAGACAACTAAAAATTAGTATTGTGTGTTATACTTAGCTTTCTTTTCAAGAAAGTATGTATTAAAAAGAAAAAAAAATTTAAGGGCAAAATTTTCGGGCCCTGAGAAATGAAAGTTTAAGAAAAAGAGTTTTAAATTGACAACCCAGATTCAGCACACGAGCTGTCTTGGTCGACTATTAAGTCAGTTCATGATAATTGCGGGTGATCGGAATCAGGGGTGTCACATGATGAGTGCTTTACAGAAGCAACATGAAACCTATCAAGTTGCCAAGAAGATGATGGATAACTTGGAGGACATGTTTGGAAGCCAAGAAAAATTAGTTCGACAGTCTGCTATTACAAGTATAATGAACTCTAGGCAGAAGGTAAGTACTCTAATCAAAGATCATATGCTCACGTTTACGGGATTTTTTGCTGAGGCTGTTGAGCATGGTATGGAGTTGGACTACAATACCTAAATTGAGATGGTGTTCAAGACTCTATTAAACAATTTTGATGGTTTTAAAGCCACATATAATTTGGCAACAAAGGAGTTAGGACTTGCCGAGCTCATGAAGCAACTCCAAGCTTATGAACAGATGATCAATGATAGGGATACAGTCATAAGCTAAGGGAGTGGCTAACTTGGTAGAATCTTATAAACCCTCTAGGAATAAGAGGAAACAAGGGCTTCTAGTTCATCTATTCCTCCTATCTCGGACGGGCAGAAGAAAAAGAAGAAGAACAAGAGGCCAAGGACCCTAAAAATGTAGGAAAATTAATCGGTAAATACGTATCAGAGTGGCGCAGCAGAATAATAAAAATTTTTAGATCATTAAATATCTCATGATGCCATATACAATAAACCAACAACAATTAAAACTCATACCTCAAGGACGCCAATCTTGCAGGAGAAGAATGACCGGAGGCTTCAACCAACTAGCCTTCTCTACTATTCTCTAATTCCCGAATGGCTGAGTGTGTGGGCACTCTGAACCTCGATCGGTATGCTAGCACTGCTAGTCTTCTTCCGACCACCCAGATCTCTAAAGAAATTTATTGTCACGGTGGGCTGTGCAACAATAAGCCTGCTCACCTGAGAGTCTGTGGTCTGAGAGAACTGGAGTGGCAGGACCTCTATTTATAGACTTGCATGAGGTGATTCTCTAAATTCGAAGTGGATTAGGAGAAGATATTCTCCGTTATCCACAACCATAAAATCCAAATTTTCCAAGGGAAAATCCCAATAATAAAATTCAGCCATTATGGGATAAATCCAATCCAAATCTAAACAAGATTTTAACTAGAATTTTATCTCCCTTTTTCAACCAAAAAATCTGAAATTTCCTAGGAGAAAATCTCCTCAAAAAATTCGGCCACATTTAGGATAAGGGAGAATCAAAATTCCACTAGGATTTTCAAGCTTGAATCTTATCTCATCCTTATCCAAAATAACCGAATTTTCCTAGGAGATATTCTCCAAAATTTCGGCCACTCTCTGGGGAGGAGAGAATCCAAATTCAACTGGGATTGAAACTTGAATTTTTCCCTTGAACCTTATCCACAAAAACCGAAAATCCATTGAGGATTATCCTCAAAATTTCGTCTAACATTGGTTAGGATTTGGATTCAAAATTCAAGTAGGATTCTAACAAGATTATCCTCTCCATATCCAACTCAAATTCAAATTTCAAATCTTGTGGATTTTCCACAACAAATTCGAATCCCACTTGGACTGTGATTCAAAATTTGAATTTCAAATTTCAAATTCAAATTTCAAATTCGAATTTTAAATTTTAAATTTCAAATTCGAATTTCAAATTCAAATTGCAAATTCGAATTTCAAATTCAAATTTCAAATTCGAATTTCAAATTCAAATTTCAAATTCGAATTTCAAGTTCAAATTTCAAATTCCAATTTCAAATTCAAATTTCAAATTCAAATTTCAAAATTCAAAATTCAAATTTCAAAATTCAAATTTCAAAATCCACAAAACAGTTGTGTTTCAAATTCTTGTTCTCATGGATAATTTTCTACAACTCCAATCCAATCTCAAATAAAATCATGGCAACTTTATTTGGAGTTCGAATAATTATGTACTCTATTATCCAAAACAAAATCTGAATCCAACTGGAGAGAATCTTGTCTACCATCCTAATCCTGTGTCATCACCATCCATGCATAATAAACCAGTCAAGAGCATACACAAATCAATTTGCCAAACGTTAAGGTATTATGTAGAGCTAGTAGAGGGACTGATTGGACATATATAATCGGGCTCCTACAAATCCATATGATCATCATTCTTTTACCGAACAACTCAATCATATGATCACTAATTTCAGAGTCACACCACTATAAGCCTGAAACTGAACTCCCAATTATATACCGTATTACGTAAGCCTGTGACAAGCTATCGTCCAATGACCTTGTCATGTATGCAAAACCCTCATATAATATCCATGATCAGCGTTAAGCCAAAGTCCGTTTAATCCTACTGATCAGGCTATCTTAAAGTTCCATTATACTACCGAATAAAGAAAATGATTATTCACCTTATGTGAATAAGAAGTCATCCGCCCAGCAGAGGACCCAAGGCCTTGTCCATTTTCACATTCAGTATAATGCCTTTAAGAGGATACCCTTAACTCCTCATTAGAGTTATGATTCCGATATCTGTAAACGAACCCTTCATCGTATACAAGTCATGCACCCAACGAACCGATCTATAAGTTTACTACCTTTGAGACGCTTTAGCCATTGGAACATCAAAGTACACAAGTCATATACATGAAGCTGTCCTTTTACTCAGGATTAAGGTTACTGCACAACGAACGTCAAAAGCAAATCGATCCACTCAAAGCGGACTTCGTAGATCAATCACGCTTTAGTCCCAGTCTAATATGTCACCACCAAGCAACATATCTATGTCTCTACTTGGGAGTCCAGCTCCAAACAGTCAAGACAAACCGTCCCCTCTAAGGCTTTAAACAACATAATAGTCTTAACATGAGTTAGATGCTCGGTCTAACCCCATAGACTACAGACCATAGTTTAGATCGCTAGCTTTAGAACATTGTCTTCTCGCATACAAAATCCATTGCATGCAACGTTCTAACAGTTTATCACAAGCAGTCAGGGAGCCATATTTGCTTACATTTACTTTAACATGTTAATAAAATGAGGACAGATAGCAATGTAATGAATAACCTCCATATATAATTTTATTATCCAGTTCAAAATAAATACATTAAAATATCTCTAATGCTTAGGGCATTTCCTAACAAAAAAGTCCAAGTGCTTCTACTGTGAGAAAGTAGGCCACTTTAAGAAGGCTTGTAAGGAATTCCTAGCCACCAAGGGTAAGGAAGGTAAGGAACTTCTTTATTTGGAAGTGTGTTTGGTGAAAAAATCGAAAGACACTAGGGTTTCGATTCGGGCGCTACTAATCATGTTTGCATTTCTTTGTAGGGGTTTGTGAAAATGAAAAGTCTACATGATATAAGCCTCTCATTGCGAACTAGAGACGGTAGCTTAGTGATGGTTGAGGCAATGGGAATTGTGCATTTTTACTTTGATGAATTTAGGTTTATTTTATTCAAAAACTGTTTTTATGTTCTTAATTTTAGAAAGAACCTTATATAAGTAGCTTGTTTATTAAGAGATTCTTATTCAGTTTCTTTTAATAAAAGAGTTGATATTCACAAAAATAAGTCTTTTATTTATTCTGCATGAATAGATGAGAACTTTTATTTGGTTAAACCTAAGATATACTCACTACTTGATAATGAATTAATAAATAACTCTAAAACATTGAATGTTTCTTACTCTAACAAGGTGTGCCTTTGGCATTTGAGGATTGGTCATATTAATCAGGATAGGATTCTAAAGTTGGTGAAAGATGGTCCTTTGGAAACTCTGAAAGAGGCATGTCTTCCTCAATGTGAGTCTTGTCTTGAGGGTAAGATAACGAAGAGGCCTTTTAGAGCTAAGGGTACTAGGGCTTAGGTACTTTTAGAAATTATGCATACTGAAGTATGTGGCCCTATGAATATCATTGTACGAGGAGAGTTTGAGTATTATATCTCATTTATAGACGATTACTCGAGGTATGCATATATATTCCTAATACACCGCAAGAGCGAAACTTTTGACAAGTTCAAAGAGTATCATGTGAAAGTGGAAAAGCAATTAGGTAAATCCATAAAGACGCTTTCATCTAATCGAGGTAGCGAATACCTCTCCGATGAATTTTTAAGACATCTTGTAGAGAATGAGATTCTGTCCCAATTGATTGCACCTGATATTTTACAACAAAATGGTGTAGCTAAAAGGAGAAATAAGACCTTATTGGATATAGTATGGTCCATGATAAGTTATTCAACGCTACTATTATCATTTTGAGGATATACACTATAAACAACATACTATATTCTAAACCAAGTTTCGAGTAAATCAATTCCCAAGACTCCATATGAGTTGTGGCAAGACTGGAAGCCTTCCCTTGGACATATGAGAATATGGGGCTGGCCGACACATATATTGGATGAGGATGCAAAAGAGTTGAAACTGCAATCAAAATTATGAAAATTTGTAAGGTATCATAAGAGAATTAAAGAAGGTCTATTCTATAACCTGATGGAACAAAAAGTTATTATTTCAACGCATACGACATTCTTAGATGAGAGTTACATGAATGACTTTAAGCCTTAGAGTAAAGTGGTGCTAGAAGAGTTATCGAGTGATAGAACTGCTCCATAGATTTTGGTCTTAGACGCAAGTCTGAGTTCTAGTGAAAAACTAATAAACGATTAACTGTTTAGGGTGCTTCGACGTAGTGGGAAGGTTTTCAGGAAACCTAATTTCTTCATGTATGATGCTGAGCTATAACAGGCCGAAACTCATGAGCATAATAATGATCCAATCACCTATAAATGATGTTGATTCTAAATCTTGGAAATAGGCTATGAACAATGAGATGAATTCTATCAAATCTAACTCTGTTTGGGAACTTATGGACTTATCTGATGGGATCAAACCCATTGGGTACAAATAAGTCTACAAAAGAAAAAGGGATATAGAAGGTAGAGTTGAAAGTTTTATGGCTAGACTTGTGGCAAAGGGATACACACAAAAGGTTGAAGTCAATCACGATGAAACCGTTTTGCCTACTATAATGCTAAAGTCTATCCGCATTCTTCTGTTCGTTGTTATGGCTCTCAATTATGAGGTCTGACAAATGGACATCAAGACAGCATTTTTGAATGGCCATTTTGAGGAAAGTATCTGTGACGTCCCCTGATTCCAACCACACGCAACCGTCACGAATCTACTCTATGGCCGACCAAGACCGTTCGTGTGCCGAATCTGAGTCGTCAGTTTTAAACTCTTTTGCTCATAATTCTTAAATACCGAGGCCTAAATTTTTGCCCCTAAAATTTTTTTCTTTAATACATACTTTTTCTTACGAATACCAAGTAAGAAAGCGATGTAAAATATAATACTGGCTTTTCTATGTCTTAAATAAGTACAACATATTATACAACATATATTTTATATATATGTACTGTATATTTTGTCTTAAACATTTTTTCTTTGACTCAAAAAGCTCAGCGAAAAACTTATGGCAGGACCAAGTCCACAGTGTATTCCCTATCCCCTTGACACGCTCGCATCCTGCCGCCATCCAGGAATCTACTAGATTGGTTTCTTACCTGCAACATGAACAAACTGATGAGCTAATAGGTTCAGTAAGTTCAAACATACATATTAAGAATCATATTGATTCAAAAATACTAAAAACTCAATCTCCTATAAATACTATTCACCATGAATAGTAGTATTCACTATGAATAGTAACTTTAACCTTTGACCAATGAATAGTACAGTTACCCTAACTGGTTACTATTCACTTTACCCTAACTAGGTCCTATTCACATATCCTAACTGAATTTACATTACTCTAACGTAAACTTCGGTTACGCTCAATTATGATTTTTATCATTTTGTTGATTGTTTATTCTCTATTTGATTTCTAGTTTAGAGCTCTGTTTATGGCAGTACCGATGATTATTAGCGTACTGACTGGGAGGGTCTAAGGAGCGACCTTAGAACATCGGCTTCCATAGTCCTGATAACCCCGTAGGATTTAAACAAACCTCCACCACTATGTTGGAGGGGCGGTACGCCTTAATAGTTTCATTACCATCTTTCAATTTATAGTTTTGATCAAGTGATCTTATATGTCACCTCCAAGTCACTATCCTCCATTGCCCATAGGTCTTACTTATTTTCGTTATTTGGGATATGTTATTCTAACTAATCCCCAAATGCTTATAAGATTTTATATCTAGTGCATACCCAGTACAAAATAGATCAACATAGTATTTCATGTTGCAGACACGAAAATGTTTGAACTTACCAATACTGCGCTAGTGTCCACTTCCAAAACTCCTCCGCAGTTCTATCTCTATTTTGGGTTCCTACAGACATAATATTGTCTGTTAATATCCTGTTTTAATTATTACTTTAAATATACATTTTTTTCACTCAACAATTCTACACATTTAAATTTTGTTTGTGGTACACGGTCTGCAACATGCCCGTGTTCTAGCCCGTGTACCTCTCGGGTCTATTCTACACGGCCATGTTGTTTTCTTTCTTAGCCGTGTAACTGTACATGGCTTGATACACGCCCGTATTCAAGCCCGTGTACCTCTCGGGTTATAAAATTTTTCCTATACACGGCCGTGTATCCCTCTACACGCCTGTGTTCCTCAAAATTTTTAGAATTTTAACTCTAAAATCTTCATTTTGAGTTTTAGAATTTTATCTAAGTTATTCTAGGTGTTTTAGGTTTCTTTTTGAGCTTTTTCAGAAATTTTTGTTCAAAATGATCATTTTGCCCCTAACGGGTCTCGGGTTTGTAATTGTTTTGTTCTATCATTTTTTTCCAATTTTTTTTAGTCTAATTATTTTAAAATAATATTTTCTAGGTTTCCGTATCATTTTACAGCTTAATTTGCTGCCAAATCTCAACTTCTTTTTTCCCGACCCTCGATTACTATTCACCGTCACCTAGGGTCGTTTTTTCATTTTTCGAGCGTTTCGGAGTCTCAAATGGCCCTTTCACTATTTATTAAACGTTATTTATCCCGTCCCCGGCCCTCGGTCCTCGAGAGGCTCGGGTTTCCTATCCCGACCTACATTTTTTCTCGTTTCCCAAAATACCCCTAACATGAATTTTTTTCCTGTTTTAGGCATTTTAATATTTTAGGGTCAGTTTACTATTCCTTTTGGGTTGGTTTTTCATTTCTAATCCTAACTTACAGAGGGGTCTCGGTTTCCTTTCCGAGTTCCAATATTTTTACCCCTCGTTTCCTGAAATGCCCTTAAGCCGATTTTAGAATTTTCGGTAGCATTTCCACTTATATTTTAAGGTTTCCCGGCGTTAGGTACACCTCAGAACCTTTGTACCTGCCACGTACTATACCAGAGGCCTATTTTATACAAAGTTTCCAAACTTTGTATAAAAATTTTCTACATGATTCAACATTTAGAAATCAACACAAACTATAACATTTTTCTTTCATTTTAGCCTCAATTTACTAATTAACCACATCTAAATAATTTTTCATCACATCACATCATTCTTAGGTTTTCCAATGTATAAAACAACATCCAAAAACCTAACAAAATATGCATTCTAACCTTAGTTATAGCCACAGATTTTATGCACAAACACATAGAAAATTTCATTTTCTTTCCTAGGGTTTTTATCAACATTCTTCAACATTAAAAATTTTTCATTTCCTAATGTTCATGCCCACGGTTTTAGCAAGAAAATTACATCAAAATTTTCATGTTTCTTTATTCCAATTCATGCTTAATTCAACACATAATTGAATGAACATAAATACTAAATCAAAACATCAAAACTCATGCATTTTTCACACCATTGAAGCCACGGATTTTCAAGGGAAACATGCAAAATTTTTGCTTGTTTCTCAATCCTAATTCATACTTTAAATACTACAACATCAAACCAATCATAGAATCAACAAATCAATATTTTTTTTTTCATTGTTCTTCAACATTCCAAACCCATGGATTTTCTATGGAAAATCAAGGAAAAATGCTTCAATTTTGAAGCTTACCTTGATTAGTTGATGCCTTGAGATTGGAAATGCAATTCAAGCTAGGTTTGATGTGAAATTGAAAACAAAATTTTTGGTTTAAGGGAGGTGAAGCTCACGGTTTTGGGCTGAAGAAAAAAGGCAAGAGTTTAGTTGGTTTTTTTCATTTTTTTACTTAAATTTTGATGCCTATTTATAGGCAAAAACCAAGGGCTTTTTTGTAATTTTTTCCCAACAATTTCCTAATTATTCAAGGACTAAAAAGTAAAGATTTTGGGGCAAAAATCAAATTTTTTTCTTCTCCCTTTCCAAGTGGCCGAATGGCATTTTAACGTTTTTACAAATTTTTTTTCAATGGCTTTTTGGCATGATCTTAGCCATTGATCATAAAGAAGGCTAATCTACACCATACACCTTTCAAAATTACTTTCCAAATTTAAATAAAATAATTTGTATTATGACATAATTAAGGTGATGTCATCAACTATTCATATTAATTCATTAATTAATTCGTGGTCAATTTTTGACTGTAATCCGATCCGAACGGAACTTTGCCGAAATCGCATAGGCGAGTTCTCAACGCCTCCAGTGCGATCGGTTTATCTTATTTTACTTTCGTTTGATCAGAATTCTCTACCGTAAATTTCTATTATTTTAGTACATTTCAATGTACTCTCTAGGGTTTTCGGCTCTGATTTCGAACCGTCTTACCCAATTATGTCCGGTAAGATTTTCTATCCCCGAACTCACACACTTTAACACTGCCAGAACATTTTTATACTATTCACAACAGTGTTGGAATACAACTTTTTCACATTTTATTCATTAAAATTGTTATACACATACAATTTTAACCTATTTCGAGAATCTAAAATTCTCGGTTATCACAGTATCTATATGGTATAGCCAAAGAGTTTGTAACAAAAGGCCAAGAAAGAAAAGTTTAATAGTTGCTTAGAACTATTTATAGATTAAAACAAGCATTCCGCTCGATTTTGAGTATAACATTAATGAACCTTGTGTTTATAAACGTATTAATGATGATAAAGTGGTCTTTTGAGTGCTTTATGTCGATGATATACTGATTATTGAGAATAATGTAAGGAACTTATTTTCGATCAAATTTTGGTTATACTAACAATTTAATATGAAGGACTTGGGAGAAGCTGATTATGTTCTAAGCATTTGTCTTTTCAAATATCAAAAGAACAAAATGATAGTGTTATCCTAAACTTCATATATAGACAAAATAATTGAAAAGTATACAATACAAGAAGCAAAGAAAGGTTTACAGCCTTCCATTGCCGGTCTAACTCTTTCATTGGATGACTGTCCCAAGATATTGGAAGAAAGATAGCACATGACTAAGGTCCCTTATGCATTTGCTGTGGGTAGCCTTATGTAGGCTATGCTTTGCACATGCCCAAACATTTGTTTTGCGGTAGGTATAGTAAGTCGATATCAAGCAAATCTTGGATCAAGCACTGGCAAGCCGTAAAGCATATACTCAAGTATCTTAAGAGAATAAAGGATTATATACTAGTATATTCTGGAGGGAACTTAACACCCATAGGATACACGGACTCTGATTTCCAAACTTATAAGGATTCGAGGAAGTCAACTTTGGGATCAATGTTTTTGCTTGGAGGAGGCACCATTGTATGGAGGAACGTGAAACAGGGTTGCATTGTTGACTCTACGATAGAGGCTGAATATGTGGTTGCAGCTGAGGTATCTAAAGAAGTGATTTGACTCTGTAAGTTCTTTAAAGACCTTGAAGTCATTCTTAATGTTGACAGGCCTATCACACTCTATTGTGATAATAGTACAGTGATTACCAAGACAAGAGAATCTAGGTACCATAAGAGGACAAAGCACATAGATTGGAGATATCATATAATTAGAGGACATGTGGAGTAGGACTAGTAGATGTACGTAAGGTCACGTCTAAAGATAACATTGTCTATTCTTCTACTAAAATGTTAGTGGCTAGAAGCTTTGAAAGGCATATCAAGACGATGAGGATGCATAACATGACACATCTATTAGCTTAGGGCACGTGGGAGATTGTTACGAATGCCATAAGCGGGAATCACATTTTATATATATTTTATTTATTTTGAACTGGATAATAAAATTATATTAGAGGGTATTCATTACATTGCTATATGTCTTCATCCTATTTACATGTTTAAGTAAATGTAAGCAAATATGACTCACTGATTACTTGTGTTAAACTATTAGAATGTTGCATACAATAGACTTTTGTATGCGAGAATACAACATTCTAAAGTAAGCAATTTAAATTATGGTCTGCAATCTATGGGGTTAGACTGAGCATTTAACTCATGTTAAGATTAGTTTGTTGTCTAAAAACAATTGGGGGGACGGTTTGTCTTGACTGTCCAGAGCTTTGGTTCCTGAGTAGAGACATAGATATGTTAATTGATGGTGATGTATTAGACCAGGATCAAAGTGTAATTAATCTGCATAGTTCACTTAAGTGGATCATGTTACTTTTGACATTCATTATGCAATAACATTAATCCTAAATAGATGAATCGCTTCATATATATGACTTATGTACTTTGATAGTCCAATGGCTAAAGCGTCTCATAGGTAGTAAGCTTATAGATCGGTTCGTTGGGTACATGACTTGTATACAATAGAGGGTTTGTTTACAGATATTGGAATCATAACTCTAATGAGGAGTAAAGGTTATCCTCTTAAAGATGTTATACTGAATATGAAAATAAACAAGGCCTTAGGTTTCTACTAGGCAGATGACTTCTTATTCATATATGTTGAATAATTATTTTCTTATTCAGGAGTATAATAGATTTTTAAGATAGCTTGATTAGTAGGTCGAATGGAGTTTGACCTAAAACTGATCATGGATATCATATGAGGTTTTTACATATATGACAAGGTCATTAGACGATAGCTTATCACTAGTTTACGTAATACAGTACATAATTGGGAGTGCAATTTTAGATTTATAGTCGTGTAACGTTAAAACTAATAATTGTAACGGGTTTATTTGATATAGAATAACAGTTACATCGATTACTGGAGCCCATATTATATATGTCTAATTAATCTCCTTATTAGCTCTGAATAATTCCTTAATGGATGATAATTGGTTAGGATATTCTTAATTACCTATTGTTTTGCATATAGTGAAGAGAAAAATCCAGATTACCCTCCTACAGAGTGTAGGCATTTTTCTCTAGGTGCTAGAGGGACAAAATTATAATTTTATATTATTAATAAATGGGATAAATATTTAATTAATATTTATTTTGAAAGATAAGATTTGAAATTTAAATTAATTATATTTGAATTTGAAATTCAAATATGTGATTAATTTGAATTTTGAAAATGTTGTCTTAAAATAAAATTTTGAAATTTAAAGATTATTTTATTTGAATTTGAATTGAACAAAATCTTGTTCTAGCACTACTAGGGGTGGCGTCCAGAATGAATAAGGGTGGAAGACAAGATTTTCTCTTAGTTTGAATTTAAATTTTATTTTGGATGAGAGATTACACAATTAGTTAAATTTCAAATGAAGTTACCATGATTTTATTTGAATTTAAATTGGAGTTGTGAAAAATTATCCATGTGGATAAAATTTAAAGATTTATGGAGTTTGAAATTTGAATCACAAATATCCATTGGTGGCCGAATTCCTTAGTGGATAATTCCACATGGTGAAATCAGTTTTTGTGGATAAGGGAGGAAGAGAAAAAAAATCTTATTTGAATACTATTTGAATTTTGAATCTCCTTCTCCCATTGATGGCTGAATTTTGTAGGGAGATTTCCCTAGAGGAAATCGGTTTTTGGGGGTTGTGGGAGAGAGAAAAAAATTTTCTTGATCCAATTCAAAATTCAAAAATCATCCAATATAATTTTTTATAAATAGGGTATTTCCACTTATATGTTCTTTAGGATACAAACTCTTAAGTAAGTGAATTTATTGTTGCACATCTTACTAGCAATAATAAATTCTTAGAGATCTAGGTGGTTAGAAGGAGGCACTCAGCGCTAGAATACTGATCAAGAAATCGAGTGCCCACACACTTTACTATCCGATATTTAGATAATAGTAAATAAGGTTAGTTGGTTGAAGCCCTTTGGTCACTTCCTCCGGTGTTCCGGGTGTTTTTCTCTAAAGGCATATAATTGTTGATAATTTATTATATATGGTAATATGAGTCATTTAACAATCCTTGAAAAAAATTTTAAAATTTCGCTACACACTTTAACGTTTTTTCTAACATCATGTCCCCTAATAATATCTTAACACATCAAGGAAAAATATTTATTTTATTATAATATTATATCACATCAATCAAAAAATAAAATTAGTTACACATGTATTATAATATTATTGGAGAGACAAGAATGGGAACACAAATAAAGGAACATATAATCTAAATTCCTCTATAAAAGAGGTGGTTGTGCATGGACCACCCATGGAGGCTCCCTAGATGGTGCAAAATTCCTCTTTTCTGTTAGGAATGCCTTAAGCAAGAGAGACATTTTACATGTATTTTATTTATTTTGAACCGGATAATAAAATTATATTAGAAGTTATTTATTATATTACTATATGTCCTTATCTTATTTATATATTAAAGTATATGTAAGCAAATATGACTCACTGACTACTTGTATTAAACTATTAAAATGTTGCATACAATAGACATTTGTATGCAAGAAGACAATGTTCTAAAGTAAGCAGTTTAAATTATAGTCTATAATTTATAGGGTTAGACCGAGCATTTAACTCATGTTAAGACTATTATGTTGTCTAAAGCCAATTAAGAGAACGGTTTGTCTTGACTGTCTGGAGCTTCGACTCCGAGTAAAGACATAGATATGTTGTTTGGTGGTGATATATTAGACTGAGACCAAAGTGTAATTGATCTATGTAGTTCGTTTGAGTGGATCAATTTACTTTTGATGTTCATTATGCAATAATCTTAATCCTGAGTAGATAAATCGCTTTATGTGTATGACTTGTATACTTTGATATTCCAATGGCTAAAGCGTCTCAGAGGTAGTAAGCTTATAAACTAGTTCGTTGAGTATATGACTTGTATACGATGGAGGGTTTGTTTACATATATTATAATTATATATTTAATGAGGAGTAAAGGTTATCCTCTTAAAGGAATTATACTGAATGTGAAAATGGACAAGGCCTTGGGTTATCTGCTAGACATATGACTTCTTATTTATATATGGTGAACAATCATTTTCTTATTTGGGAATATATGGATCTTTAAGATAATTTGATCAGTAGGTTGAACGGACTTTGACCCAAGTTTGATTATGGATATCATATGAAGATTTTGTATATATGATAAGGTTATTAAACGATAACTTATCACTGGCTTACATAATACAACATATAATTGAGAGTGCAGTTTCAAGTTTATAGTTACATGACTCTAAAACTAATAATTGTAACGGATTTATTTGGCTTGGAATAATAGTTATATGAATTACTGAAGCTCGCATTAGATATATCTAATTGGTCCATTTACTAACTCCGTATAATTCCTTAAAAGATAGTAATTGATCGGGATATTGTTAATTGCTTGTTGTCTTATATTTAGTGAAAAGAAAAATTCGGATCACCCTCCTACAAGGTGTAAGCATTTTTCTGTAGATGCCGGAAGGGCAAAATTATAATTTTGTATTATTCAATAAATAGGATAAATATTTAATTAATATTTATTTTAGAAAATAAGATTTGAAATTTAAATTAATTGTAAATATGAGATTAATTTGAATTTTGAAAATCTTGTCTTAAATAAATGTTCGAAATTTAAAAAATTATCCTATTTGAATTTAAATTGAAAAAAATCTTGTCTTAGCATTAGGAAGGTGGCGTCCTCTGTGGATAAGAATGGAAGACAAGATTTTCTTATAATTTGAATTTAAATTTTGTTCTAAATAAGAGATTACATAATTATTTAAATTTTAAATAAAAATTGTTATGATTTTATTTGAATTTGAATTAGAGTTGTAGAAAATTATCCATGCAAACAAAATATCAAAATTTATAGAGTTTGAAATTTGAATCAAATTTTAAATCATAATTATTTATTAAGATCGAATTTTTTGTGGGGTTTATCCCTGTGGAAGAAATCAGTTTTTGTGTGATTAAAAATTATTTAACTCTTGTTTGAATTTTGAATCCCTTAACCTAAGGGTGGCTAAGTTTTCTAGTGTTTTTGCTAGGGGAAGAATCGGCTTGAGAGGGTTTTGGTAGAGATAAAAATATTTTCTTAGTCCAATTCAAAATTTAAAAGTCAACTAATGCAATTTTATAAATAGGGTTTTGGCACTTTTATTTTTTTTAGACCACAGACTCTCAGATGAGCGAATTTATTATTATATATCTTACTAGCAATAATAAATTTTAAGAGATCTGAGTAGTTGGAAGGAGAAGAGTTACGCTAGAATATCAATCGAGGAACCGAGTACTCACACGCTCCACCGTTCAGGAATTAGAGAATAATAGAAAAGACTTATTTATTGAAGCCCCTTGGTCACTTCCTTCGGCGTTCTTGGTGTTTTCTTCTGAAGGTATATTGATTGTTAATAATTTATTATATATGTCAATACAAGTTATTTAACAATATTTGAAAAATTTTTAAAATTTTGCTGCGTACTCTTACGTTTTTTCCTACGCTTTTAAATTTGAAATAGTTTGTCCCATTCGAATTTTAAACATCTAGATAAAAATCTAATTTTTGTTTAAAGATATGTTAAATTCAAAATAGCAAACTTATTTAATAATTTGTACACCAAAGCCCACAAGGACACTCCCCATGGTGTAGGCGCCACTTATGGTGTGGGTAACCATCTCGTATTATCCAATAAAGATGTATTTAAATAATCACATTATTTAACTTATACAATTAATTTTAATTAGTTGATATTTACAAATTGAGTATCTATTAATTTAGAATTTATCAATTTTAAATTAATCAATACAATTAAACATGTAAGGTCCAAATAGTATTTGGAGGCGACATGTAGACATATGGATTTATAATTTTACTCTCCAATAAATTTGTTAATCAATTATCAATTTTATTAATTTCAATTTTGAAAATTTATAATATTATTTATTTAAATAATTCGAATAGTCTATTGATATAATTGTTACATATTCTTTATAAATAGTTCACTATTAGAGCTAGGTTCCATTTATTTGTTAACCTATCTAATTGTATTTTTCTTCTTAAATATCATTGATTCTCTAAAGAACAAGAAATTTATGATTTAATCATAATATGAATGCTTTTATTATTCAAAACCGAATCAACACTTAAATTTAACTATCCATCTACTTCGTAAGAATGAATAGATTTCATCTTATTAAATTAATATTCTCAATTATTTACATTTTTATGTCTCTAGGATAAGATACCAAGAATATGATTCATAAACTTGTTAATATGTACCTAGCATATCAAAAAATATAATGCCACAAATATGTTTTGTTAAAAACTCGGAATTATGGAACATTGTTGATTAAATTTATATACTTAATACTTAATGAAAATTATTAGATATTCAAAATTATGTTCTCCTCCTATATGTACATATACATATATATTTATATAAAGCATTTTTATTCAGATGACAATTTAACAACAATTTGGATAAAATTGTCTATAAATAATTAATTAAATATCCCAACTTTAATTTTTATTACACATAAAATTTAGATTATTACCTGTTAATCTCTTGTATATAACATTTATATATAATATATAAAAATACATTAATAACTACTGAATTTTATGATATTTATTAAGAATCAACGTACATGCCAATAAAAGTATAATGAAAAATAAAAACTAACTCGTTTAAATAGAAATAAAGGCATAAACATCATATGCTTTATAAACGTCAACCCTAACAATTTTATTATAGAAAAATATGGAAAAAGAGGGGGGGGAGGGGAGGGGGGGAGAGAAATAGGGACGAAGGTGTCACAATCGAGAAATTTTACTATTCTTAAAAATTTTATATAACATATGTGTACAAGGATTTTTATATGTATAATTATAAAACATATGTTTTAATACTATTTAGAATGTGATGAAATGTTTTGACGGTGCCGATAAGAGTGTGTTCGGGAACGGAAAATTTTACCTAACCGAAATCGAACAAAATATGCCTTTTCGGTTTCGAAAATTCTAGAAATATACTGTAAGTCACTAAAAGACGAAATACTTGTGGTATTGATTTTTAGGCAAACTGGAGTAAAATAAGGAAAATCGATCGCACGGACAGCCTCAGAAATCCGTTTACGCGATTTCGGTGCAAAACTTTTCAGCTTGACTTTTTGGTCAAAAGTTTGACTTAAATAATCATGAGAAGTCAAAAATTGGATGTGAATATTTGAAAAGATGTAAAGATGCATTCAAATTCAAGGGCTAGGGTTTAAAGTCAAGAAAATTCAATGGTTAGGATTCAAAGTCAACAAGAAAAGTCAAAGGAAGATTAATCAAAAATTCAAGAGGCTTATAGGGCATGAAGTGGCAGATTTTTAGGGGCAAAATCAGAAAAAAAAAAATCTATCCTAATTTGTTTAATTACAAAGCAGCCCCTAAAGAGTTCAAAAATTACACAAAAAGCTTGCAAAAATGCCCATAAACAAATTGCAACTTAGTCCCTCCTTTTTGGCTTCAAATATACATGGTTTTGGCCTCTAAAAACCAGAAAAAAAAAAAGTTTAGTTTTCAGCCTCCATAGCAGCCGTGCACCTCCCCCATTAAAACCAGAAAATTTTCTTCAAAATTTCTTCAAGAAAGTGTGAAAAAGTGGTCTCCAAGTGCAAGGAATCAAGAAAGCTAGGTGAGCTTTTATTTGTGCATGGTTTTTCTTTGTTTTTCCATGAAGAAAATCCGTGTGTCATGGGCTGTTTTGAAGTGGAAAAAATTCAATTTTTATTGATGGATTCTTGCTTGAAAGTGTGTAAGTGGTATAGGATTAAGTTAAGCAAGGAATAAGTATATGAAAAAATCAAGTTGAGTATGTGTTTCTCTCACTAAAACAGTGGGTTGTTCGTGGTGTAGGAAGATGAAATTTTGATGTTGTATTGGTTGGTTTTTGGTGTTAAAATTTATGTGGGAATGTGAAGAAAGAAATGGACAAAATGGAATTGAAAAACACAAAATTTTGCCTTGTTTCTCATATGGAAATCCGTGAGATTACATTAGGGAAAATGTGAAATTGTGTGGATGAAAGTGTAATGAGAATATGGTGTTGGTTATGTGTTGGAAACAAGACATGGAAATGGAAATGAAAGCAAAATTTTAAGTGGATTTTTTTTAGAAATCCGTGGGTTAAAAGATAGGGTGAGAATGAAAATTTTTATTTGTTTGTGGTAATGTTTTGGTTTCATAAAGTGTGTTGATATGTGATGAAATAATGTACAAAGTTAGGCACAAGAAAAATTAAATTTTGGCATGTGTTTGGCAATGAAATCCATGGCTAGGGTTTAATGAAAATGGAAAATTTTGTTAGAGTTATGTGAAAGTGCAAATTGTGAATAAAACTGGGCCTAAAAGTGAGAAAGAACAGGCTGAAAACCCGTTAGAAACGATGAGATTTTAATGACAGGCCTAAAAGTTTGTAACTTTTACATAAAATTAGGTTTGTGGTATAGTACGTGGCAGGGTAGAATAGGATAGATGGTTTCGAGATGTTTCCTAAACTCCAGGAACCTAGAATTTCAGTGGAAATGCTATCGAATTTTTCAGGACGCCCGAAGGGCAATTTGGTAAACGAGGGTTAAAAATAGAGTCGGAAACTGGAAACCCAAGCTTCTAGGGAACCTAGGCTCGAGAAAAGGACAATAGACGATTTCATAAGTGGTGAAATGCCCATTTGAGGTCCCAAACGATTAGAAAAACGAGAAACGACCCCCGAGGGTCAGAATAGTACCACCCGAGGGTCAGGTGAATAGTAACCCAAGCATTTCAGCTAAAAACGTCGTAAAAGCTTGGTAAGACCTAAGAAAGATCATTTTATGATTTTTGGGATTAGAAAACCTAGCTAAAATGCTAAAACGGGAATTTCACGGTCTACGGTCCCATCAGGGGCAAAATGGTTATTTTGACCAAAATTTTCCAAATCGCTAGAAAAATGTCGTAAAAGTCCCAGAATGCTTTATTTAAATTTTCTAAGGCTTTAATTAAGATTTTAATGATTAAATTTAAAATTTTAAAAAGTACACGGGCGTGTACCAGAGAAACACGAGCGTGTAATAAAAGATTCATAAACTCGAGAGGTGCACGGCCATGGGTACGGCCGTGTACCAGACCGTGTAATAAGTATAAAATTTAAAAAATAAACCCTTAAATCTATAATTAGGGATCTATAATCAGAAACTTTATATTTTTCACAGCATTTTAAATATGAAATGAATAGTAAAAATAACCGTGGTTTATTTCAGTTATAGGGAATCAACAAAACGGCGATATAAGGACTTCGGTTAATCCAAGAAAGGAACCGTTAGCAAAATATCTATAAGTTTAGACATTTACTTGTCTGCAGCATGAATTTACTTGAAATGTCTATATGCTATGTATGATATGTAAGTAAGTATTCAGGTGCTATACGCACACTAACGTGGAAAAATAAATAACCACAAATAAAGAACATGATGTAAAGAGTTCCAGACCTAGGAGGCAATCATAATGCCACCGGTCAGGAACCATAAGAAAGTCGGTAATGAAACCAGTATTGACGTACCAGCCCCCCACACAGGTGGAGGTTCTTCATGTTCAGATATGATATGGCTTCCAAAACGATGGTGGTACATCCCGGGTATAGAAGTCTAATATTATGTAGACTGTAGAGGATTGGCCAGTGGGTCGTTCCCCAGAATCCCTCTTAATCATGTGCGCACTACCGTACGACCAATCTAGGGGCCCAACACTAGAACTTAATGCAAGGAAAAAACCTAAGGCTTAAGATTTGCCATAATTGAGCATAATATGTGCTAACTGTATGTGTAGCAGCTTAGGTCAAAGTCAACCTTACTATTCATGATTAAAAGTTAAAGTTATAAACAGTACTTTTTATGATTTTATGTTTTATGTTCCACTTTGTATGTTTGAACTTACTGAGCCTGTCACTCATAAGTTTGTTTATGTTGCAAGTAAGAAACCTGTACACTAGTAGCTAGTGGATGGACGAGGGGCGGGATCTGCATCTGCCACCAGAGCTGGGTGAGGGGAATGTTCCTGCTGATGTTTTTCACTGAGCACTTTTGAAAGTTATTTTGGATGTTTGTAACATGATGTAAATTAAGTATGATAGAATATGATATGTATTACAGTATGCATTTTATGAGGTTTTACGACTTTACAGTTTAAAGTTTAGTTTTTTAAAAAAATTCCAGTTTTTCATGATAAATTTAAGTTTAAAATTACGACCAATAAACAACAAAGAAAAGTTATAAGTAAGTTGCCGGCGACCGATTGAGGTGACAGTCTATCATAGTGGACTTTAAAGCTCTACTATACTAGTACTGCTAGCCTTCATGAAGGACAGCCCACCACATTTGGTATCAGAGCAGTTAACCATGTCCCTCAAGGCCTAATGCGCATCCCGTCCGTCAATCTAAGTAAGTTAAGTTTATTTTCATAATTAGTAACATGTTTATTTAAATTAAGTGAACCCTATGTAGGAACTAGATGACGAGACCACCCTACTTCCGACCACATCCATATCGAGCTACGGGTCCTCCAAGGGTGTGGACCAGACCCATAATTAGGTCATCCCCACCCTGACAATCGACTGTACGCTCTCCAGCACCGGCCAACCCTGCTACTCCACGAGCAGAGGAACCGACGACCACCAAGGCACCAACCCCTCTGCCAATACTCAATCCACCACCAGTAGTAGTTGATATCCCAGTAGTTGGTGGACGAGATCACATAGGTTTTGAGAGTTTCTGCTAGGGCTACCCAGGCTTTTAGGGCCTGTCAGCCACCTATATTTGATGGAGGACGCCAGTCAGTAGCAGTACAGGACTGGCTGCACACTATAGAGATCATCTGTCGATCCTGTGATATAGACCGAGATTATTGGGTCATTCTTACAGTAAGCACTTTTCAAGGAGATGCCTGAATATATTGGGAGTTCTGTGATCAAGAGGCATTGTTGAGGCTTAACTAGGCTAACTTCTGTTTGGTCATGAGACAACAATTTTCTCAAAGGAGCCCAGAGACGTCTCCAGTTCCCCCGGCTAGAGAGGAAAGTACGCCGTCACCAGCATTACCCCGAATAACAGATGTTAGAGATTATCTTCAGAGAGTGGAGAGATTTTAGATGATGCCTAGGGATACAGTGCTGACATATGTGGTGCGATTTGATGAAAATGTTGTTAAAAGATGCCCTCTCCCAAACTTTTCTGATGAAGACTTTTGTGAAATGTTCTGGAAAGGACTTACCCTAGAGTTAAAACGAAGGGTGAGCCTACTTCATTCCATTCCTAGACGTGATTTCATCGCCAGTGCCATTAGAATTGAGAGAGCACAATTAAGAGAATGTATGAAAAAGCATTAATGGGAGCAAAATCATGAAGAAAGGGTACCGACATGCTTGTATGGACCACCACCGATGGTTAATGACCACGAGGCTGGTCCATCGGGACAAAGGGGAAATGCAACTCGTCACTAGGGGACGTCTACCGATGATGATTCTGATGAAGATGATGAAAACCCAAAGGAATTCCCGTCGGGTCAAAATGAATAGGATAGCCGAACCCTAAAAAGGTTATAAATATACCCCATGTGTAAATACGTCCCATATGTAAATATGTATATATGTATGTATGTAAAGAAGCTAAGACAGATGTAGTTAGATGGTACAGTATATGTAAACATTTGTGTATGCTATGTATGATGTAAGAAAATGCTATGAAATGATATGAGATGTTTTGAGGTGTTATGCTTTGCAGTAAATGATATGTTTAAAATTCCCACCAAATTTTCAAAATTATTTATGGAAAATCTAACTCTTGGTTATTGTACAAGGCTAAAAGAGAAAGAACATAATGAGTGCCAGACGGCGACGACACCCTACAATAGCTGACAGATTGGAGGAAGTACAAGCCCTCCTAGAGAATCAGATGAAAGAGAATGTTGATTATGACAACGGTTGTCAGCTATGGAACAACGACAATGCCAAGAAGAAGGCCATGCTTCTCAGGCTGCGGAAACAGGTCTAGCAGTGCCGCCGATTGTTCCAAAGGTCCAGCAACCTCAACGCAGGGTGAACTAGGAACATTTATACAAACAATTCCATCGGATGATGCCGCTGAAGTTTGAGGGTTCGATTGATCCACTTGAGGCAGAGGAGTGGCTTTCTTCTCTGCAGATGATCCTCGACTTCATGAATTTAACTGATCAAAAGAAGATTTTGTGTGCGTCCTTTGTACTTAAGAAGATGCCCGTTTCTGGTGGGACACAGTCCGTATGAGGAGAGATGTGACCACAATAACTTGGGATGAGTTTCTGGAGGAATTCAACCAGAAATATTATGACCCAACTGCTCTGCATTGCCAACAAAAAGAGTTTGCTGAATTGAAATAAGGGAACTAGTCAGTGAGTGAAGTGTGTAGAAGATTTGATCAGCTATCATGATTATGTCCTTATGTGGTGCCAACTAAAAGAGAAAAGATTCAGAAGATGATTGGCATGTTCAGGCCAGAAATATTAGTTTTAGTTGACAGTGGACCAATACCACCTACCTCAGTAGCAGACTGTGTAAGCAAGGCCCTTAGAGTTGAGTTTCAGTTGTTCAGACAGAAAGAGGAAAGAGAGAAAGTCTGGGATGCGAAGAAAAAAGAGAAGATCCTTGCCAAATCAGCACAAGCAGGGATGCAGACGGGACAAGGCAGTAGGTCTGGCCAGAATAGACCAAATCAGTCCAATACTCAAGGCTCCTAATAATAGCAGGGTAAAAGAAAAGGAAATTTTTCTGGGAATAGAAGTTAAGACAGCCGCAACCAACAACGAAAGACCAGCCAGGGTACAGGACCAAGTTTTCCCACATGTGCTACGTGTGGAAAGAGGCATCCAGGCCAGTGTAAGTTTGGTACGAACACATGTTATCAGTGCAGATGATAAGGGCACTTGCGAAGAATTATCTAATGAATCGCCAAAACACTTCAGGGCCAATGCAACAGCGCCAGCAATATCCTCTAGGTCAATAACCACCACAAGCTCATCCTTTACAAGGGAGGATTGAAGGGCCTTCAGGAGTGCCACCAGCATGGTCCGAACGCCTAAAATAGACTCCCAGACCAGACGCTCGTGTCACAATTTTTGTTAGGAAATGCCCTAAGCATTAGAGACATTTTGATGTATTTATTTTGAACTGGATAATAAAATTATATATAGAGGTTATTCATTACATTGCTATCTATCCTCGTTTTATTTACATGTTAAAGTAAATGTAAGCAAATATGGCTCCCTGACCGCTTGTGCTAAACTGTTAGAACGTTGCATGCAATGGACTTTTGTATGCGAGAAGACAATGTTCTAAAGTTAGCGGTCTAGACTATGGTCTGTAGTCTATGGGGCTAGATCGAGCATCTAACTCATGTTAAGACTATTATGTTGTCTAAAGCCTTGGAGGAGACGGTTTGTCTTGACTGTCTGGAGCTAGACTCCCAAGTAGAGACATAGATATGTTGCTTGGTGGTGACATATTAGACCGGGACTAAAGCGTGATTGATCTACGAAGTCCGCTTTGAGTGGATCGATCTGCTTTTAACGTTCATTGTGTAGTAACCTTAATCCTGAGTAAGAGGACAGCTTCATGTATATGACTTGTGTACTTTGATGTTCCAATGGCTAAAGCGTCTCAGAGGCAGTAAGCTTATAGACCGGTTTGTTGGGTGCATGACTTGTATACGATGAAGGGTTCGTTTACAGATATCGGAATCATAGCTCTAATAAGGAGTTAAAGGTATCCTCTTCAAGGTATTATACTGAATGTGAAAATGGACAAGGCCTTGGATCGTCTGCTGGGCGGATGACTTCTTATTCACATATGGTGAATAATCATTCTCTTAATTCGGTAGTATAATGGAACTTTAAAATAGCCTGATCAGTAGGATTAAACAAACTTTGGCCTAAGGTTGATCATGGATATCATATGAGGGTTCTGCATACATGACAAGGTCATTGGACGATAGCTTGTCACAGGCTTACGTAATACGGTATAAAATTGGGAGTTCAGTTTCAGGTTTATAGTGGTATGACTCTGAAATTAGTGGTCATATGATTGAGTTGTTCGGTAAAGAATGATGATTATATGGATTTGCGGGAGCCCGATTATATATGTCCAATCAGTCCCTCTACTAGCTCCACATAATTCCTTAACGTTTGGTAAAATTGATTTGTGTATGCTATTGGCTAGTTTATTATGCATGGATGGTGTTGACATAGGATTAGGATGGTGGACAAGATTCTCTCCGGTTAAATTCAGATTTTATTTTGGATAATAGAGTACATAATTATTCGAACTCCAAATAAAGTTGTCATGATTTTATTTGAGATTGGATTGGAGTTGTAGAAAATTATCCATGAGAACAAGAATTAGAAATACAACTGTTTTGTGGATTTTGAAATTTGAATTTTGAAATTTGAATTTGAATTTTGAATTTGAAATTCGAATTTGAAATTTGAATTTAAAATTTAAATTTGAAATTTAAAATTTGAATTTTGAATTTTGAATTTGAAATTCGAATTTGAAATTTGAAATTCAAATTTTGAATCACAGTTCAAGTGGGATTCAAATTTGTTGTGGTAAATCCACAAGAAATGAAATTCGAATTTGAGTTGGATATGGAGAGGAAAATCTTATTAAAATCCTACTTGAATTTTGAATCCAAATCCTAACCAAATATGGATGAAAATTTTGAGGATTATCCTCAATGAATTTTTGGATTTTTGTGGATAAGGGTCAAGGAAAAATTCAAGTTTCAGTCCCAGTTGAATTTGGATTCTCTCCTCCCAGATAATGGCCGAATTTTTAGAGTAAATCTCCAAGGAGATTTTCGGTTATTTTAGATAAGGATGAGATAAGATTCAAACTTGAAAATCCTAGTAGAATTTTGATTCTCCCTTATCCAAAAGTGGCCGAATTTTTGTGGAGATTTTCTCTTTGGATTTTCAGATTTTTTGGTTGAAAAAGGGAGATAAAATTCTGGTTAAAATCTTGTTTAGATTTGGATTGGATTTATCCTAAAGTGGCCGAATTTATTGTTGGGATTTTCCCCTTGGAAAATTCAGATTTTATGCTTGTGGATAAGGGAGAATATATTCTCCTAATCTAATTCGAATTCAGAGAATCACCTCATGCAGGTCTATAAATAAAGGTTTTGCCACTCTAGTTCTCTCAGACCACAGACTCTCAGGTGAGCAGGCTTATTATTACATAACTCAGCGTGACAATAAGTTCTTTAGAAATCTGGATGGTCGGAAGAAGACTAGCACTGTTAGCATATCGATCGAGGTTCAGAGTGCCCATACACTCAGCCATTCGGAAATTGGAGAATAGTAGAGAAGACTAGTTGGTTGAAACCCTCCGGTCATTCTCCTCCTGCAGATTGGCGTCCTTGAGGTATGAGTTTTAATTGTTGTTGGTTTATTGTATATGGCATCATGAGATATTTAACGATCGAAAAATTTTATTGTTCTGCTGCGCTACTCTGATACGTTTTTACCGATTTATTTTCCTACAATTGGTATCAGAGCCATCTCATGACTATGCCATATACATAAATTAGACAATTACTTAGTCTTTTTATTTATGTATGGATTTGATATTTAGAGAGTGGCATTCTAGGATTCCTTTGTGTTGTTATCATGGATTATGTATGTAGTATGTGGCTATTTTAATTTTTTAAATTATTATAAGCATGCTTGTTTATGCCGGTTATGGTTCCTTTGAATTTAGAAAAATTGTATCTAGGAATTTTTATGTAACCATGGGAGCAGTTTATTAACACTGTAATTTCCCATGGATTTTAATTTTGTCTCTTAGAATTATTATTGTTAGAATTTTTGTACACCGGAAACGGTTTAGGAAATTTTATGTAACTATTCTTGGAGGAGATTGAAGAATGAAGACTATAATTTATTTTTCCCAAAAGTTAAATTTGATTTAAAGGTTAAAATTTTGATTGTATGGAAAATTTCAATTTAATTGGGATTCAAATTAATTTTTGGAGATCTTAATAAGTAAATTGGAATACGACATGAAAATCGAGACACGACCCCTCGGGATTGGTCGTCGGGCCTTGATGGAGTTGCAGCCCCTGCCCTCGGGCAAGATGGGGCTGTAACAGCCCCTGTGCAGGCCATAACCACCCACGGCCGCAGGCTTGGCCTGCAGCCGAGGGTGGCCGTGGCCTCCCCAAGGCTGGCCGTAGCCTGGGCGTGTAGCCTGCAGCCTGCCGGCTGCTGCGCTTAGCCTGGGCGTGCAGCCTGGCGCTACAGGCTTGGCCTGCAGCCCGGCGGGGCTGCACATGGGCGGCCATGGGCTGCCAGCCCCCCCATGGGGCTGGGGGCTGCCCACGGCGGCTGCCGCCTCCGGGGGCGGTGGTGCGACGATTCAAAAATAAAAAAATTTTGATTTTTAAATTTGAGATTTAATTTTAAATCATGTTTAAAAATATGTAATTGAAAATTTGAGATTTTTGAAATTACATATTATTATACATGATGTTTAAAATTGTTTAAAATTTGAATTTGAATTTGAAATTTAAATTTGAACTTCAAATTTAGAATTTGAATTTGAAAGTTAAATTTTTGGAGATTTAAATTTTAAATGATTCTCGGGATGAGAAATAAATAGAGAGGCTACATAAAGATGGATACAAGAAGATGGAACAAAATTCAAGACCCAAAGAATGCTTTGGATGAAATTTTGTAATCTTTATTTTCTTTGTTCTAGGATGGAACCATGGCTTGGTTATTCTGTCAATTATGTTTTCTGTGATATGTCATGGATGTATAAATATGAATTGATGGATGTTTTGTATGTATATTTGATAACATATCATATAGGATAAGTGAGTGCCGATCATACTATATTGATCATACATATTTGTCAAAACTTGCACGTTTTTCAAAATATTGAGTGGGAGAGGGTTTCAAACAAAACCCACGGCCTCCATTGTTGATCCATATGTGAAAGCATGATAATGCCTCGCGTCAGTTCTGTCCTGACCACACCCCTCGGTAGGTGTTTATCACCGCCGGTATACTAGATTAGATCTCCTATGTGGAAAACGTGTTCGGGTACGATCCTATTCATGACCACCCCTCAGTGGCTTGGTAGGACATGGATCGGGTTATGTAAACAATGGTTATACACTCAAGACTCGTTTAGTTATTAACCTTCCCTAGAAGCTCTGTTAACTAAACTGGTGGCCAAATAAGCGGTTATTAATATATGTCTTAACCTTGGAGGATTTAAGGCAACATATATTAATTGGACGGGGTCCATGTTCCGGCTATTTATTTCATGACCACCCCTCGGTGGCTTGGGGCTATAGGTGCTGAGAATTACCGTTGCAATGCTACATGTTTTTTAAGTTTCATATAGGAACATACTTGTATGTTTTATTTGCTAAATTATCTGTATATTTGCTTAGGCTTTGTAATGATGTCTAGTATAATTTTATTTCAGTTCAAATTGTCACAGACACCCCTCATTTCAATACTTACTGAGAATAAACTCGATGGCGATAATTATAAGGATTGGAAAAGAAATCTGTTGATAGTTCTCAGCTGTGAGAGACACAAGTTCATACTGGACGAACCATTCCCACCAGGGCCAAAACCTGACACACCGCTTGAGGAGGTCCCGATTGCCTATACTCGTTGGAGAGAATCCAATGATATAGCTCGATGCTACATACTTGCTAGCATGACGAGTGCTTTACAAAAGTAGCATGAGACTTATCAGGTTGCTAAGGAGATCATGGACAATCTGGAGGACTTGTTCGGAGGCCAAGAAAAATTGGCTCGACAGTCCGCTATAACCAGCATTATGAACTCTAAGCAAAAGGTGGGTACTCCGGTGAAGGACCATATGATCACTCTAATGGGATTCTTCGCTGAGACTACCAAGAACGGTGCTGAGTTAGACTACAACACCCAGATCGAGATGGTGTTCAAAACTCTGTCTAAAGATTTTGTGGGGTTTAAGGCCGCATACAATTTGGCGACAAGGGAGTTAGGACTAACCGAGCTCATGAAGCAACTCCAAGCTTATGAGTGGATGATCAGGGATAGAGATGCGGTCCAACCCAAAGGAGAGGCCAATTTGGTGGAATCTTCCAAACCCTCTCTGAAGAGGAAGAGGCAAACCAAAAGCAAGCGGCTTCCAGTTCTTCTAATCCTCCTGTCTCAGATGGGAAGAAGAAGAACAACAATAAGAAGCCTAGGAACCCTAAAAAGTCCAAATGCTTTCGTTGTGGGAAGGTAGGTCACTTTAAGAAGGCTTGTCGGGAATTACTAGCCGCCAAGGGCAAGGAAGATAAGGAACTTCACTACTTAGAAGGGTGTTTGGTGGAAGAATCGAAAGACACTTAGGTCATTGATTTGGGCACCACTAATCATGTTTGTGTTTCTATACAAGGGTTCGTGGAAACGAGAAGTCTACATGATAGGAGCCTCTCGTTGCGGACTGGAGATGGTAGCTTGGTCGTGGCTGAGGCAGTGGGAGATATTTACCTTTACTTTAATCAATTTAGGTTTATTTTATTGAAAGACTGTTTTTATGTTCCTAATTTTAGGAGGAATCTTATATCGGTAGCTTGTTTAATAAAGGATTCTTATTCAATTTCCTTTAGTAAAAGAGTTGATATTCGTAGAAATAAGTCTTTTATCTGTTCTGGATGGATGGATGGAAACCTATATTTGATTAAACCAAAGATGTACTCACTGCTTGACATCGAATTAATAGATAACTCTAAAAGGTTGAAAGTTTCTCACTCTAACAAGGCGTATCTTTGGCATTTAAGACTTGGTCATATTAATCAGGATAGGATTCAAAGATTGGTGAAAGACGGTCCTCTGGAATCTCTGGAGGAGGTACGTGTTCCTCAATGTGAGTCTTGTCTAGAGGGTAAGATGACTAAGAGGTCTTTTGGAGCTAAGGGTACAAGGGCTCAAGAGCTCTTAGAAATTGTGCACACTGAACGTATGTGGCCCCATGAATGTCATAGCACGAGGAGGGTTCGAGTATTATGTCTCCTTTATAGATGATTACTCGAGGTATGGATATGTGTATCTGATACACCGCAAGAGCGAAACCTTTGATAAGTTCAAAGAGTATCGTGCGGAAGTAGAAAAGCAATTGGATAAATCCATAAAGACACTTCGATCTGATCGAGGTGGTGAATACCTCTCTGACGAATTTCTAGTACATCTTGTAGAGAACGGGATATTATCCCAATTAACTGTACCTGGTACTCCACAACAGAATGGTGTAGCCGAAAGGAGAAACAGGACCTTGTTAGATATGGTATGGTCCATGATGAGTTATTCAACGCTGCCATTATCATTTTAGGGATATGCTTTACAAACGGCATGCTATATTCTGAACCAGGTTCCAAGCAAATCAATTCCCAAAACTCCGTATGAATTGTGGCGTGGTAGGAAGCCCTCCCTTGGACATATGAGAATATGGGGCTGCCCGGCACATATACTGGATGGGGATGCGAAAAAGTTGGAACCAAGACCAGAATCGTGCATGTTTGTAGGGTATCCAAAGGGAACTAAAGGAGGTTTGTTCTATAACCCGAAGGAACAAAAAGTCATTCTCTCAACCCATGCGATATTCTTGGAGGAAAGTCACATGAATGAGTTTAAGCCTCGAAGCATAGTAGTGCTAGAGGAGTTATCAGGTGAAAGAACTGCTCCACAGATTTTGATCTTGGACGCAAGTCCGAGTTCCGGTGAAAGACCTGCAGACGATCAACAATTTAGGGTGCCTCGTCGTAGTGGGAGGGTTTCGAAAAAACCTAATTTCTTCATGTATGATGCTGAGGTATACCAGGCTGAGGCTCATGAGTATGAGGATGATCTGGTCACCTATGATGAAGCTATAAATGATGTTGATTCTAAATCTTGGAAACAGGCTATGAACAATGAGATGGATTCTATGAAATCCAACTCTATTTGGGAACTTGTAGATTTACCGAATGGGATAAAACCCATTGGATGCAAATGGGTCTACAAAAGAAAGAAGGATGCAAAAGGGAGAGTGGAAACTTTCAAAGCTAGACTAGTTGTAAAGGGGTACACGCAAAAGACTGGAATCGATTACGATGAAAGCTTTTCGCCTATTGCTATGCTGAAGTCTATCCGTATTCTTCTGTCCGTTACTGCGGCTCTCGATTACGAGATCTAGCAAATGGATGTCAAGACGGCATTCTTGAATGACCATCTTGAAGAGTGTATCTATATGATACAACCCGAAGGGTTCATAGCGAAAGGCCAAGAAAGGATAGTCTGCAAGTTGCTTAGATCCATTTATGGATTAAAACAAGCATCCCGCTTATGGAACCAGAGGTTTGATCAAGCAATTAAGAGATTTGGTTTTGAGCAGAACGTTGATGAACCCTGTGTTTATAAACGTATTAAGGATGGAAAGTGGTCTTTCTGATACTCTATGTCGATGATATACTACTCATTGGGAATGATGTACAGAACTTATCATCGGTCAAGCTTTGGTTACACCAACAGTTTGACATGAAGGACTTGGGAGAAGCTAATTATGTTCTAGGCATTCGTCTCTTCAGAGATCGAAAGAACAAAATGATAGCGTTATCCTAAGTTTCATACATAAATAAAATAATTGACAAATATGCAATGCAAGAGGTAAAGAAAGGTACACAACCTTCTATTACTAGTCTAACTCTTTCATTGGATGACTGTCCCAAGACATCGGAAGAAAGAGAGCGTATGAGTAAGGTCCCTTATGCATCTGCTGTGGGTAGCCTTATGTATGCTATGCTTTGCACTCGCCCAAACATATGTTTTACAATAGGTATGGTGAGTCGATATCAAGCGAATCCTGGAACCAAGCACTAGCAAGCAGTAAAGTATATACTCAAGTATCTTAAGAGAACGAGGGATTATATGCTGGTGTATTCTGGAGGGGACCTAACACCCATAGGATACACGGACTCAGACTTCTAGACTTGTAAGGATTCGAGGAAATTGACATCTGGATCAGTGTTTTTGCTCGGAGGAGGCGCCATTGTGTGGAAGAGCATGAAGCAGGGTTGCACAGTTGACTCTACTATGGAGGCTAAGTATGTGGCTGTGGCTGAGGCATCTAAAGAAGCGGTTTGGCTCCTCAAGTTCTTTAGAGACCTTGAGGTTATTTCGGGTGTTGACAAGCCTATCACACTTTACTGTGATAACACTGGGGCTATTGCCAACACAAGAGAATTTCGGCACCACAAGAGGACCAAGCACATAGATCGGAGATATCATATTATTAGAGGGCACGTGGAGACAGGACAAGTGGATGTATGTAAGATCGCATTCGAGGACAACAATGCCAATCCCTTTACCAAGACTTTGGTGGCTCGAAGCTTTGAGAGGCACGTAGAGGTGATGGGGATGCGTAACATGGCACATCTGCTGGCTTAGGGCAAGTGGGAGATTGTTAGGAAATGCCCTAAGCATTAGAGACATTTTGATATATTTATTTTGTACTAGATAATAAAATTATATATAGAGGTTATTTATTACATTGCTATCTGTCCTCGTTTTATTTACATGTTAAAGTAAATGTAAGCAAATATGGCTCCCTGACTGCTTGTGTTAAACTGTTAGAACGTTGCATGTAATGGACTTTTGTATGCGAGAAGACAATGTTCTAAAGTTAGCGGTCTAGACTATGGTCTGTAGTCTATGGGGTTAGACCGAGCATCTAACTCATGTTAAGACTATTATGTTGTCTAAAGCCTTGGAAGGGACGGTTTGTCTTGACTGTCTAGAGCTGGACTCCCAAGTAGAGACATAGATATGTTGCTTGGTGGTGACATATTAGACCGGGACTAAAGCGTGATTGATCTACGAAGTCCGCTTTGAGTGGATCGATCTGCTTTTGACGTTCATTGTGTAGTAACCTTAATCCTGAGTAAGAGGACAGCTTCATGTATATGACTTGTGTACTTTGATGTTCCAATGGCTAAAGCGTCTCAGAGGTAGTAAGCTTATAAACCGGTTCGTTGGGTGCATGACTTGTATACGATGAAGGGTTCGTTTACAGATATCGGAATCATAGCTCTAATAAGGAGTTAAGGGTATCCTCTTAAAGGCATTATACTGAATGTGAAAATGGACAAGGCCTTGGATCGTCTGCTGGGCGGATGACTTCTTATTCACATATGGTGAATAATCATTTTCTTAATTTGATAGTATAATGGAACTTTAAGATAGCCTGATCAGTAGGATTAAACAGACTTTGGCCTAAGGTTGATCATGGATATCATATGAGGGTTCTGCATACATGACAAGGTCATTGGATGATAGCTTGTCACAAGCTTACGTAATACGGTATATAATTGGGAGTTCAGTTTCAGGTTTATAGTGGTGTGACTCTGAAATTAGTGATCATATGATTGAGTTGTTCAGTAAAGAATGATGATCATATGGATTTGTGGGACCCCGATTATATATGTCCAATTAGTCCCTCTACTAGCTCCATAAAATTCCTTAACGTTTGGCAAAATTGATTTGTGTATGCTATTGACTAGTTTATTATGCATGGATGGTGTTGACATAGGATTAGTATGGTTGACAAGATTCTCTCCGATTGGATTCAGATTTTGTTTTGGATAATAGAGTACACAATTATTTGAACACCAAATAAAGTTGCCATGATTTTATTTGAGATTGGATTGGAGTTGTAGAAAATTATCCATGAGAACAAGAATTAGAAATACAACTGTTTTGTGGATTTTGAAATTTGAATTTTGAATTTTGAATTTGAAATTCGAATTTGAAATTCGAATTTGAAATTTAAATTTGAAATTTGAAATTTGAAATTTGAATTTGAAATTTGAAATTCAAATTTTGAATCACAGTCCAAGTGGGATTCGAAAGTGTTGTGGTAAATCTACAAGGAATGAAATTCGAATTTGAGTTGGATATGGAGAGGAAAATCTTGTTAGAATCCTACTTGAATTTCGAATCCAAATCCTAACCAAATATGGACGAAAATTTTGAGGATTATCCTCAATGAATTTTCAGATTTTTTTGGATAAGGTTCAAGGAAAAATTCAAGTTTCAGTCCCAGTTGAATTTGGATTCTCTCCTCCCAGATAATGGCTGCATTTTTAGAGTAAATCTCCAAGGAGATTTTCGGTTATTTTGGATAAGGATGAGAAAAGATTCAAGCTTGAAAATCCTAGTGGAATTTTGATTCTCCCTTATCCAAAAGTGGCCGAATTTTTGTGGAGATTTTCTCCTTAGATTTTCGGATTTTTTGGTTGAAAAAGGGAGATAAAATTCTGGTTAAAATCTTGTTTAGATTTAGATTGGATTTATCCTTAGTGGCCGAATTTATTGTTGGGATTTTCCCCTTGGAAAATTCAGATTTTATGCTTGTAGATAAGGGAGAATATCTTCTCCTAATCCAATTCGAATTCAGAGAATCACCTCATACAGGTCTATAAATAGAGGTCCTGCCACTCCAGTTATCTCCGACCACAGACTCTCAGGTGAGCAGGCTTATTGTTGCATAACTCACAGTGAAAGTAAGTTCTTTAGAGATCTGAGTGGTCGGAAGAAGACTAGCAGTGCTAGCATACCGATCGAGGTTCAGAGTAACCACACACTCAGCCATTCGGGAATTGGAGAATAGTAGAGAAGGCTAGTTGGTTGAAGCCCTCCGGTCATTCTCCTCCTGCAGATTGGCGTCCTTGAGGTATGAGTTTTAATTGTTATTGGTTTATTATATATGGTATCATGAGATATTTAACGATCTAAAAATTTTATTGTTCCATTGCGCCACTCTGATACGTTTTTACCGATTTATTTTCCTACAGTTTTTACCAAGGAAGATGCTAAAGCGAGAACATCAAACATGGTTATAGGTTAGCTTTCTATATTCAACAACGTGGCATGTGTCCTTTTTGACTCAGGAGCCACACATTCTTTTGTGTCATACGAATTTGTTAACAAGTTAGGATATGCTAAGGATCCTATAGGGATGATTTTTAGGACAGCCTTACCTTCAGGAGAAGTGATGTTATCGAATTATTGGTTACGTCATGTGCTAGTAATTGTGGCAAATTGGGAGTTGTATGTCGATTTGATCATAATGAAGATCATCGACTACAATGTGATTTTAGGAATGGATTTGCTTGGAAAATATCAGGCTACAATCGGCTGTCAGAAGTGAAAAATAGTCTTTCGACCAGATGAGCAAGAAAGTTTTGAGTATGTCGACACATCTCGTCAATTGAGAAAGATGCTAATCAGTACAATGAAAGTGAGGAAGTTAATAGCTAGTGGCTGTATGGGATACCTGGTATATGTGACAGTTGTGGCCAAGGAAAAGAAATTGCAACCAGAAGATGTTCCAGTTGTCAACGAATTTCTTGATGTGTTTACAGAGGAATTGCTAGGGTTACCACCAGAAAGGAAAATTTCGTTCGAGATTGAGGTTATGCCAGGGACTGCTCCAATTTCCAAGGCACCATATCGTATGGCCCTAGCAGAATTAAAAGAACTGCAGGTGCAGTTAAAAGAGTTACTTGACAAGGGATTTCTTCGACCAAGCTACTCCCCGTGGGGCGCTCCAGTTTTATTTGTTAAAAAGAAAGATGGGACTCTCTGGATATGCATTGATTATAGAGAGTTGAACAAAGTTACTATCAAGAATAGATATCCACTACCTAGAATTGATGACTTTTTTGACTAGCTAAAAGGAGCAGCAGTATTCTCAAAAGTTGATTTACGTTCGGGATACCATCAATTAAGGATCCGGGAGAGTGACATTCCCAAGACGGCATTCAGAACCCGATACGGTCACTATGAATTTTTAGTGATGCCGTTTGGATTGACTAATGCTCCAGCCGTGTTCATGGATCTGATGAACAGAATCTTTAAAGAATTCCTTGATAAGTTTGTTATCGTATTTATCGATGACATACTTATATATTCAAAGACTCATAAGGAGCATAAGGAGTATTTGAGAATTGTTCTTCACACTGTGAGAAGCCATCAATTATATGCAAAATTCTCTAAGTGTGAATTCTGGTTAGATAAAGTGCATTTTCGTGGGCAAGTGGTGTCTAAGGAAAGAATTGCTGTAGATCCAGTCAAAGTGGAAGCAATTAATGAGTGGCCTGCTCCTAAGAGTGTGACTGAGATATGAAGTTTCTTGGGACTAGTCGGCTACTATAGAAGGTTCGTAGAAGGGTTCGCACAACTATCCGTACTCCTCACTACTCTCACTCGTAAGGAAAAGAAATACGAGTGGACGCAAGAGTGTGAAAGAAGTTTTCAGGAATGGAAGAGGCAATTGACAAGTGCACCTATTCTTACATTACCTACCGAAAGAGAAAAATTCACAATTTACAGTGATGCTTCAAGAATAGGCTTTGGAGCTGTATTCATGCAAAATGACAAGGTGATAGCTTATACGTCGCGCCAGTTAAAGGACCATGAGAGGAATTATCCCACTTATGAACTGGAACTTGCTGTAGTAGTGTTTACACTCAAAATCTGACGATACTATTTATATAGAGCTCAGTGTCAAATCTTCACTGATCACCAAAGCCGGAAATACTTCTTCACGCAGAAGGAGTTAAACATACGACAGAAAAGATGGTTAGAGTTGGTGAAGGACTATGATTGTGAAATTCTTTATCATCTCGGAAAGGCAAACCGAGTAGCAAATGCATTAAGTAGAAAGTCAACTACTCTGCAGAAACTGCCTATGGGGAAGTTACTAAGAGCCTTGCAGCAAGAAATTAACTCCCTTAGATTGGAGTTAATAATTGGAAAATTATCAGCCTTACGACTAGAATCCTCTCTATTTGAAGATGTTAAAGAAGCTCAGAAACATGATCCAAGTGCAATAAAACTCCGAGAAGAGGCTTCTAAGGACAAGGAATCAGATGTAAGCATCTCCAATGATAGAATGCTTTTGTATCTAGGGAGAATCTATGTCCCAGCTAATGAAGGACTGAGAAGACGAATCATGGTAGAACCTCATGAAACACCATATTCTGTTCATCCTGGAGCTAGCAAAATGTATCAAGATCTCAAAATACAGTTTTGGTGGAAAGGGATGAAGAAGGATATTGCAAAATTTGTGAGTAGATGCCTGACTTGTCAAAAAGTCAAGGCCGAACATAGACATCCAGGAGGAAAATTGGAACCTCTAGAAATTTCAGAGTGGAAATGGGAGCATATTACCATAGATTTCATAGTAGGACTTCCTAAGACCCGAGAAAGGTATGATGCTATTTGGGTAATCATTGATAGACTGACCAAAACGGCACGATTTACAGCCATGAAGACAACTTTCACATTAGAGAAATTGGCACAGTTGTATGTGACCAATATTATCCGGCTTCATGGAGTCCCAAAGTCTATTGTATCAGATCGAGATGCATGATTTACTTCAGCATTTTGGGAGTGCATACAAAAAGCTATGGGGACAGAATTACGTCTTAGTACAGCTTTTCATCCCCAAACAGATGAACAGTTAGAGCGAACTATCCAGACAGTGGAAGACATGCTCAGAGCCTGCGTTATAGATTTCCCAGGAAACTGGAATGAGAAACTACCATTGATAGAATTTTCATACAACAATAGTTACCAAGCTTCCATAGGAATGGCACCGTATGAGGCTCTCTATGGACGAAAGTGTAGGTCACCTATTCATTGGTACGATCTACGGGAAAAGCAGCTACACAAGACTGATTTTATATAGGAAACTTTAGAGGCAGTTGCAAAAATTCAGAAAAGAATGAAAATCACGCAAAACCGACAGAAAAGTTATGCAGACAAACGACGAAGATTTTTAGAGTTCGAAAAAGGGGATTTCATATTTCTCAAGGTATCGCCAATGAAAGGCGTAATGCGATTCGGTAAAAAGGGAAAATTGAGTCCAAGATATATTGAGCCATTCGAAATAATCGAACGCATTGGGAAGGTAGCCTACAAGTTGGCATTACCCCCAGATCCGTCAACAGTGCACAATGTCTTTCATGTGTCAATGTTAAGGAAGTATATACCTGATCCATCACATGTGTTGGAGTATGAACCTATACAATTTCAGGAAGATCTGACCTACCAAGAACAACCAATACAGATTTTGGCGCGTGAAGAAAAGGTGTTGAGAAATAAGGCGATCCCACTGGTTAAGGTTCTATAGAGAAACCACAGTATTAAAGAGGCTACATGGGAATGTAAAGATGAGATGAAAGCTTCATACCCCCACTTATTCTAATTTTCGAGGACGAAAATTTTATAAGGAGGGGTGAATGTCACAATCGAGAAATTTTACTGTTCCTAGAAATTTTGTATAACATGTGTATACAAGGATTTTTATATATATAATTGTAAAACATATGTTTTAATATTATTTAGAATGTGATAAAACGTTCTAATGGTGCCGATAAAAGTGTGTTCAGGAACGGAAAATTTTACCGAACCGAAATCGGACAAAATATGCCTTTTTGGTTTCAAAATTCGAGAAATATACTTTAAGCCACTAAAAGACGAAATACTTGCGGTATTGATTTTTAGGCAAACCAGAGTGAAATAAGGAAAACCGATCGCACGGACAGCCTTAGAAACTTGTCTACGCAATTTCGGTGCAAAACTTTTCGGTTTGACTTTTTGGTCAAAAGTTTGACTTAAATAATCATGAGAAGTCAAAGATTAGATGTGAATCTTTGAAATGATGTAAGGATACATTCAAATCCAAGGGCTAGGGTTTAAAGTCAAGAAAATTCAATGATTAGGATTCAAAGTCAACAAGAAAAGTCAAAGGAAGATTAACCAAAAATTCAAGAGGCTTCTAGGGCATGAAGTAACAGATTTTTAGGGGCAAAATCAGAAAAAAAAAATCTACCCTAATTTGTTTAATTACAAAGCAGCCCCTACAGAGTTCAAAAATTACACAAAAAGCTTTAAAAAATGCCCTTAAACCAATTGCAACTTAGTCTCTCCTTTTTAGCTTCAAATATACACGGTTTTGGCCTCTAAAAACTAGAAAAAAAATTTTATTTTTCAGCCTCCATAGCAGCCGTGCACCTCCCCCATTAAAACCAGAAAATTTTCTTCAAAATTTCTTCAAGAAAGGGTGAAAAATTGGTCTCCAAGTGCAAGGAATCAAGAAAGCTAGGTGAGCTTCTATTTGTGCACGGTTTTTCTTTGTTTTTCCATGAAGAAAATCCGTGTGTCATGGGCTGTTTTGAAGTGGAAAAAATTCAGTTTTTATTGATGGATTCTTGCTTGAAAGTGTGTAAGTGGTATGGGATTAAGTTAAGCAAGGAATAAGGACATGAAAAAATCAAGTTGAGTATGTGTTTCTCTCACTAAAACCGTGGGTTGTTCATGGTGTAGGAAGATGAAATTTTGATGTTGTTTTGGTTGGTTTTTGGTGTTAAAATTTATGTGGGAATGTGAAGAAAGAAATAGATAAAATGGAATTGAAAAACACAAAATTTTGTGTTGTTTCTCATATGGAAATCCGTGGGATTCCATTAGGGAAAAATGAGAATTTGTGTGGATGAAAGTGTAATGAGAATATGGTGTTGGTTATGTGTTGGAAACAAGACATGTAAATGGAAATGAAAGCAAAATTTTAAGTGGATTTTTTTTAGAAATCCGTGGGATAAAAGATAGGGTGAGAATGAAAATTTTTATTTGTTTGTGGTAATGTTTTGGATTCATAAAGTGTGTTGATATGTGATGAAATAATGTACAAAGTTAGGCACAAGAAAAATTAAATTTTGGTATGTGTTTGGCAATGAAATCCGTGGCTAGGGTTTAATGAAAATGGAAAATTTTGTTAGAGTTATGTGAAAGTGCAAATTGTGAATAAAACCGGGCCTAAAAGTGAGAAAGAACGAGTTGAAAACCTGTTAGAAACGATGAGATTTTAATGACAAATTTTACGTAAAAAGTTTGTAACTTTTGCATAAAATTAGGTTTAAGGTATATTACGTGACAGGGTAGAATAGGATAGATGATTTCGAGACGTTTCCTAAACATCGGGAACCTAGAATTTCAGTGGAAATGCTGCCGAAATTTTCAAGACGCCCGAAGGGCAATTTGGTAAACGAGGGTTAAAAATAGGGTCGGGAATTGAAAACCCGAGCCCCTCGAGAACTTAGGCTCGAGAAGAGGACAATGGATGATTTTATAAGTAGTGGAATGCCCATTTGAGGTCCCGAACGGTTAGAAAAATGAGAAACGACCCCGAGTGTCGGAATAGTACCACCCGAGGGTCAGGTGAATAGTAACCTGAGCATTTCAGCTAGAAACGTCGTAAAAGCTTGGTATGACCTAAGAAAGATCATTTTATGATTTTTAGGGTTAGAAAACCTGGCTAAAACGCTAAAACGGGAATTTCACGGTCTACGGTCCCGTCAAGGGCAAAATGGTCATTTTGACCAAAATTTTCCAAATCGCTAAAAAAAGACCGTAAAAGTCCCAGAATGCTTTATTTAAATTTTCTAAGGCTTTAATTAAGATTTTAATGATTAAATTTAAAATGTTAAACAGTACACGGACGTGTATCAGAGAAACACGGACGTGTAATAAAAGATTCATAAACCCGAGAGGTACACAGTTATGGACATGGCCGTGTACCAGACCGTGTAATAAGTATAAAACTTAAAAAATAAACCCTTAAATGTATACTTAGGGATCTAGAATCAGAAACTTTATATTTTTCACAGCATTTTAAATATGAATGAATAGTAAAAATAATTGTGGTTTATTTCGGTTATAGGGAATCAACAAAAAGGCGATATAAGGACGCCGGTTAATCCAAGAAAGGAACCGCTAGCAAAATATCTATAAGTTCAGATATTTACTTGTCTACAGCATGAATTTACTTGATATGTCTATATGCTATGTATGATATGTAAGTAAGTATTCAGGTGCTATACGCACACTAACATAGAAAAATAAATAACCACAACTAAAGAACATGATGTAAAGAGTTCCAAACCCAAGAGGCAATCATAATGCCACCAGTCAGGAACCATAAGAAAGTCGGTAATGAAACCAGTATTGGTGTACCGACCTCCCACACAGGTGGAGGTTCTTCATGTTCAGATATGATATGGCTTCCAAACCGATGGTGGTACATCCCGGGTATGGAAGTCTAATATTCTGTAGACTGTAGAGGATTGGCCAATGGGTCGCTCTCCAGAGTTGCTCTCAGTCATGCGCGTACTACGGTATGACCAATCCATAAGAAAGTCGGTAATGAAACCAATATTAGTGTACCGGCCTCCCACACAAGTGGAGGTTCTTCATGTTCAGATATGATATGGCTTCCAAACCGATGGTGGTACATCTCAGGTATGGAAGTCTAATATTCTGTAGACTGTAAAGGATTGGCCAGTGGGTCGCTCTCCAGAGTTGCTCTCAGTCATGCACGCACTACGGCATGACCAATCCAGGGGACCAATACTTGAACTTAACGCAAGATAAAGACCTAAGACTTAAGATTTGCCATAATTAAGCATAATATGTGCTAATTGTATGTGTAGCAGCTTAGGTGAAAGTGAACCTTACTATTCATGGTCAAAAGTTAAAGTTACTATTTATATAAATAGTACTTTTATGATTTTATGTTTTATATTGCACTTTGTTTGTTTGAACTTACTAAGCCTGTCGCTCACATGTTTATTCATGTTGTAGGTAAGAAACCTATACACCAGTAGTTAGTGGATGGACGAGGGGCGGGATCTGCATCTGCCACCAGGGCTGGGCCAGGGGAATGGTCCTGCTGATGTTTTCCGCTGAGCACTTTTGAAAGTTATTTTGGATGTTTGTAACCTGATGTAAATTAAGTATGACAGAATATAATATGTATTACAGTATGCATTTTATGAGGTTTTACAACTTTACAGTTTAAAGTTCAGTTTAAAAAAAAATATTCCAATTTTTTACGATAAATTTAAGTTTAAAATTACGACCAGTAAACAACAAAGAAAAGTTATAAGTGAGTTACCGGCGACCCATTGAGGTGACAATCTATCATAGTGGACTTTAAAGCTCTACTATGCTAGTACTGCTAGCTTCCATGATGGGCTGGCCGCCACAGAAGGTAGAGGGGAGAGAGGGACGAGGATGAGAGAGAGACAACAAAGGTGAAAGATGTAGGAAATAAATCGAGAAAAACGTATCAGAGTGGTGCAGCGGAATAATAAAAAATTTTCAAGATCGTTAAATATCTCATGATGCCATATACAATAAACCAACAACAATTTAAACTCATACCTCAAGGACGCCAATCTTGCAGGAGGAGAATGATCGGAGGGCTTCAACCAACTAGCCTTCTCTACTATTCTCCAATTCTCGAATGGTTGAGTGTGTGGGCACTCTGAACCTCGATCGGTATGCTAGCACTGCTAGTCTTCTTTCGACTATTCAGATCTTTAAAGAACTTATTGTCATGGTGAGTTATACAATAATAAGCCTGCTCACCTAAGAGTCTGTGGTCTAAGAGAACTGGAGTGGCAGGACCTCTATTTATAGACTTGCATGAGGTGATTTTCTGAATTCAAATTGGATTAGGAGAAGATTTTCTCCCTTATCCACAACATAAAATCTGAAATTATCCAAGGGGAAAATCCCAACAAAATTTCGACCACTTTAGGTTAAGAGAAGAATCAAAATTCCACTAGGATTTTCAAGCTTGAATCTTATCTCATCCTTATTCAAAATAACTGAAAATCTTCTATGAGATTCACTCAATAATTTCAACCATAATCAGAGAGGAGAGAATTCAAATTCAACTGGGATTGAAACTTGAATTTTTCCCTGAACCTTATCCACAAAAAATCCGAAAATTCCATGAGGATAATCCTCAAAGTTTTCGTCCATTATTGTTAGGATTTGGATTTAAAATTCAAGTAGGATTCTAACAAGATTTTCCTCTCCATATCCAACTCAAATTCGAATTTCATTCCTTGTGGATTTACCACAAGAAATTCGAATCCTACTTGGACTGTGATTCAAAATTTGAATTTCAAATTTCAAATTTCAAATTCAAATTTCAAATTCAAATTTCAAATTCAAATTTCAAATTTCAAAATTCAAATTTCAAATTTCAAAATTCAAATTTCAAAATCCATAAAACAGTTGTATTTCAAATTCTTGTTCTCATGGATAATTTTCTACAACTCTAGTCCAATCTCAAATAAAATCATGGCAACTTTATTTGGAATTCGAATAATTGTGTACTCTATTAATCCAAAACAAAATCTGAATCCAACCGGAGAGAATCTTGTCCACCATCCTAATCCTATGTCAACACCATCTATGCATAATCAACTAGCCAATAGCATATACAAATCAATTTGCCAAACGTTAAGGAATTATGTGGAGCTAGTAGAGGGACCAATTGGATATATATAATCAGGCTCCTGCGAATCCATATGATCATCATTCTTTACTGAATAACTCAATCATATGATCACTAATTTCAGAGTCACACCACTATAAACTTGTAATAACCGGGAAAATTTACATTTCTCGGAGAATAAATACACAATGAATTTAAGCGTTAAAATGTGAAATTAAGTGATAGAATATTGTTTAGAACTAAATAAAATGTTCTAACAATGTTAAAGGATAAAAAATGATTGACAGTGATTTTAGGTGTGAGCACATGTGTGCCACTCACAGTATCAAGAAGTAGGTCAAGATGATATTATCATGATATAAAACTGATATATTTGGGATCAGGATGCTCAAATTAGTCAATGGAGCACAAAACATAAATTTCTACCAAGAATGCGAAAAATACGCAACACCGGAAACTGGTCGAGATGACCTCGGATTAAGATAAAACTGATAAATTTGGATTCAGCACGTCCAAATTAGTCAGGACAGCCCAAATTAAAAATTTTGAGGAGAGGAGTATAAATAGGAAATCTTGGGGGTTAAATTCAGAAATTCCCCATAATTTCAAAAAAATCAATTTTTCACCCCAAAATTCTCTCAAATATGAACAATAACCAACTTTCACGTACGGCCTCCGTTCACGACACTGCCGGCACCATTGGAAAGCTCTCGTCGAGCTGAGTCCAACGGTGGGTCGATGCGACAGAACGACTGCTGCACGTGCCGCCTGAAGGCCGCTAGAGCTGAAATCTTTCCGGTGAGATTTCTCTGCCATCCGAGCTCTGATTGCCACGATTCCGGTCCCAAAAGATTCGTGGTGAAGAGTACTACAAAACCCAAGCCTTCTTTCAGCCCAACGACGACCGGATTGCACCATCGTAGCTCGCGCCATCACCGTCGTATTGCCGCCGTGAGACTCGCTGTTTCCGGCGATGTTGAGGTGCGCCACCGGTGCAGAAAGGGATGCCTCGGCATGGGGAAGAAAAGCCCCAAGGTAATTTTAGAAAACCACTACGGCATGGCGAAGTTCCAAAGCCGCCGCCGTCACCGATCTTTCGAGGGTGATTTTCTGGCGATAGGGGCCTCCAAACATGAAATTGAGACCACCAATGGATTCCTCTCGTTGAGATCTTCAAGATGGACTACCCACCTTCCACTGTCGCCGCCGGTCAACGTCGGTCAACGGCAACCGTTGACCAATTTTGGTAGTTTGGCCTGTTGGCCTATTTTCAACGTTCCGGACGCATCCGCGTAGTCAGATTTGCAAGATGGGACCTCAGATATGAAGAACGAAGAATTAGGGTTTATGTCGTCGAGACCGGACTGTAATTCGGTATAAATCCCGACCTCTTTATGTTCCGCAATTTAATTGTTTGGGACTATTGTATGGTTTTATAATTATTAGTATGAAAATTATGGAAAAGAATGTATGTAAAAAGAAGAAAATGGTTGTAATGGAGGAAAAGAAAAATACGTGATAATGTAACGATTTTACATAAACAATATGAGTTTTACGTAAAATCTAGGCCTCTGGTATAGTACGTGATAGAATTAGATCAGGATAGATGGTTTTCAGGTGTTTCCTAAACGCTGGAACCTCAAAAATAAAGCGGAAATGCTGCCGAAATTTCTAAAAACAGCACTAGGGGTAATATGGGAAACAAGGGGTAAAAATATGATCGAGAAGGTAACCTGAGCCCCCTCGAGGAATTAGGCATGGAAAAAGGAATGGGCAAGTTACGATTAGTAAACCGACTCTTAGGTCGGAATATTACTTTCCGAGGGCCAGGAATGTGAAAAATTGGCAAAATGATAAGAATTGATTCGGAAAAGATCCAATAAGATTTAAAAAGTTAATTAGATGATTTTGAGTTTAGAAAATCTAACCTAAGTATGAAAATGAAAATGTTATGGTTAAACGACCCACCAGGGGCAAAATGGTCATTTTGTCCAAAGATTCTCAAATTATGGGAAAAGAGCCCCAATGACCCCGGAATAGGGTAATGAAGTTTGTAAAAGCCAAAATTGAGGTTTAAGTTATGAAAAATCACACCAAGGGCAAAATTGTAATTTTGTCAAAAATTAGGGGTAAAATCGTAATTTTTCAAAAAGTTGGAGAAAAATTCGAAAATGGCCATTAAGGTTTAAAAAGCTGTCCTAAGGCTATAATTAAGGGTTTTAAGATCAGAATCAAGCTTTTTAATAAAATAAAAGTTATAAATGAAAATGTGATTAACGGACAAAGTTTGTCTGTAGGAACCCGATCCAGACGCGACAAAGGACGTCGATAGATTCCAAGAAGAAGATAAGCACGATATGAGTAAGTTCAGACATTTACCCATCTGCAACTATGAACAAGCTTATTGTATTTATATGTTTTGTATGCAAATGTCATGATGTGATTTATGATGATGCTATAGTAACGCTATAGCAATACTATGATGATGTTAAAAGATAGGTTTTAGTAAATAATTTATAAAAAATATATATGTATAAATATTGAATTACGAAGGAAATGTATTATAAAAGCTTTATGAGAGTAAAGATGTGGGAAAGAGAGATAGAAGAAAGAAAAGAGTAAGAATACGAATGTTATGATAGAATGCATAAAAAAAAAAGAAATGAGATATGAAAGGAAAGAATAGATGTTTATGAAAAGTTTTATGGAAGTTAAGTTATGATTGATAGAGCAACAATGATCGGTAATGAAAGAATAGATGTTTATGAAAAGTTTTATGGAAGTTAAGTTATGATTGATAGAGCAACGATGATCGGTAATGAAAGAAATTAAGAAAGGGTGTGTTTTATGAGAACGAAAAGATAGATGTTTTATGAAAAGTGATATGAAAGTGAAGAGTTAGATAAGAAAGAGAAGCAATGATAGGCTATGATCGATAGGAGTATGATGATAAGATATGATAGATAGAATGATGCAAATGATAAACAGAGAATAATTGTCTGCACATAACTAAACGTATTTTTGTTTGTTATGATGTGATGTGATGATATATAAGTAATATGTGCTATATATGCTAAAGTGTGACTGACATAATTCACACAAGTAAAGTAAAGAATTAAGAAAAGAAAAACAACAACATGAAACAACGGTATATGTCTTACGAAATGAGAATGAAAGAATGAGATGTCAATGAGAAAGAATTACGAAAGAAAGATAGAACAACGAAAGAACAAATGTCCCATGAAATGTTCTATGAAAAATGAGAAAGGAAAGATTATGAATGTCATGAAAAAGATGTATAACGAAAAATCAATATAAGAAAAATAAAAGCATATAAGATAATAAGACTGAAAACTTAAGTTGTTGGCGTACCGGCCTCCCGTAGGTGAGGTTAATGTTTATATCATCCACGCAGATGTGGTGCTACCCCGAAGGTGCGGTAGTTTATAGGTTGGACACTACCCCGAAGGTGCGATAGTTAAAGATCACCCCCTCAGAGAAGGAAGTGGTAATCTTTAAGGTGCGACCAGCAACGTGCCCACCAAAGGAAAGTGAAAAGAAAAGAAAAGTAAAGAACGATAAGAAAAGAAACGAACGACATGAAAAGAAACGAACGACATGAAAGAATGACATAATGAAATCGATGAAAAATAAATAAATAATAAAACGAAATTTAAAAGAATATAATAGAATTAATATATGTGATGTGATGTATTTGATGTTATGTGTATGATGTGAATGACATGTTTTTACGTGATATTATGCTAGTGTATATGTTACTGGCTTTTAAGATATGAAAAGTTAAGAAATGATGATAAAACAATAGAAAAGATAAGAAGGTTTAGAACGGAAAGTTAAGAAATGATAAGAATGAAAAAAAAAGAAATAATGTGATTAGATTAGAATGATAAGAGACGATTGATAGAATGATGAGAACGATGAGCGAAGAGATAAATGAGCATGAAGAGGCTAACATATTTTATTATGTTTCGATGATATGTATAGACGATGTGTATGATGTGTCTATACGTGATGTCATATATTCTAGTAATAATATATATTACTAGTATTTATAAGTTAATGAATGTATGTTTGAATATACTGAGCATCTAGCTCATTAGTTATTCATATGTTGCAGGTAAGTAACCTGTTAGTTTAAAGTAATATGATGGACAACGGACGGATCTATACATGCCAAGGGACTGGGCGAGGGTATGGTACTACTACGAAGCTTTCACTGAGCGTTCAAAAAGGAAGTTGAAAGAAAGAAATTTATGAATTATGTGTTATAAGAGTATGATAGAGATATAGGTATAATATGTAAGTTAAAAAAAAATTTGCTATAGAAATTGCTTCCGCTTTAAAAAGAGAATATTAAAAAAAATGGAAAGTTAAGTATGTTAAGTAAGAGAACGACGACCCACGAGGTTGTCAGCCATCACGGTCGGTGTCAGAGCTTGGCTGGATGGTATGGTAACGTATGGGACGTCACAGGTGGTATCAGAGCGAAAGGTTGACCATATCCCTCCTAGCACACTGCACATCCTACCGTCATTCCAAGTAAGTTAGATTTGTTTTATGTTAGTAATTGTTTATTATATAAAATAAACAATTTTTAAAGGACAAGATGACGAACTCATGATATGATCGTGGGTGGTATGGTATGAGTACGATGTTAGAGGACTGATTAGAAGATGGATGAGATCAGTTGTCCATTAAGTTTCGAGGGCGGCCAGCACTCCAGTACTCTATGGGAATACAAGACTGGGTTCATGATATCAAGATGATTCTCTGACTGTGCACCAATGATCAAGATAATTTGGTCATGATGGTTGAAATAGTTTCTACATACGGTCTGAAAGTTAGTGAAGGAAAGAGACAAGCTGTGAGAAGAGAGTGATATGATAGTGAGGGCTATTTTAGTCTTTTTAATGAAGTCAAAGGAAGAATAAAAGTCAAAGGTCAAAATTCTAAGCTTTCATTTGTTTCCAGTATTGCATTCGCATTGTATTTAAATACAATATAATTTTTATCTAAATACAAAAGTATTGTATTCAAATGTCAATTGCATTACATTTTAAATTCAATATAATCACTATTTATTATTTTATTATTTTATAATTTTTATTAATCATATCACATACTCTCTCTCTCCTTTTTTTCTCTTTACTTTTACCTATCATATCCTGTATTCAGTATTTAAATATAATTCAAATACTTTTTATATGAACACACATTGCATTCAAATGCAATATAAGTATTTTTTCTCTAAATGTAAATTGCATCTAATGCATTGCATTTAAATATAATGCAAATATAATGCGTTTATCAAACAGAGTCTAAGTATTGATAAATAACAAAAACCAAAAACTTGGGCGTTTAAAGGGTTGTTTCCACCAGGTTCTCTCTCTTGTTTTTTTGTTTTTATTTTTTTTAATAAATGTTTTGTAATGACATGTATTTCATTAATTGGGGGAGAAGAAGATAAATAGTATTTTTACATTAGCAATTAAAATAAATAACAATAAATAATAAATTTATCATATAAATGAATTATTTATATTAGGTAAGTATGCTATTTATTAAATATCATCCAATAAATTTAATGTTTATTTTAAATATTTAAAATATTATTATTCACTTCAACTTTGTTTTGTAAAAAATACTATTTATTATAATTTTTCTTATTTTGCTTTGGGAGAAAGAAACAAATTGTAGTTTAAAAAAATAATAAAAATAACTAGCATATTAAATAATAAATTTATCATATAAATAATTTATTTATATCAAATTTATCATATCAATGATTTATTTATATTTTATAAATATGTTATTTATTTAATAAATTTTTTATTTATTTAATAAATTTTTTATTTATTTTAAATATTTTAAAAACTTATTATTTCTTTCCATTATTTTTATAACAATACTATTATAGTAAATAGTAAATAACAGTTAAAAAAATTTAAATAAATAATAGATTTTTAAAATATTTATGATAAATAAAATTTATCATGTTAATAATATATTTATAAAATATAAGTTAATTATTTACTTATATATCTAATATAAATAAAATATTTATAATTTATAAATACATTATTATTCTAATAAATTTATTATTTATTATAAATATTTTAATAACATATTATCTACCTTAATTATTTTTGAAATTACCATTTACATTTTTTTTTATTTTGTGTTTCATCTTTTCCAATTATACAGCGGCCAGAGCTCCAAGCCCACCATCCAAAACCCATCAGCCCACATCATATCGACTGAAAAAAAAAAAAAAAAACTTTATTAAAAAAAAAAAAAAAGGAAAAACCGAGAAAAGAAAAAAAAGAGAGAGGTTTAAAAGGCAGCGTGGCACCAGCGAGCGAGCAGGGAAAAGCTGGAGGGAGAAAAGACGTCTCCACTCCTACTAGGTTTGCACGACCATCTCCAACCAGACAGCGACTGAGAGAAAGCGCAAACCTCAATTGGATCTGATGGGTAAATCTAATACCGTTCTTTCTTCTTCTTCGTATTTGTTCTTGATTTTGTTTCTTTTTGTTTTTCGATTTTTTCTCTGCTTCTCGTCGTACCCCCGAATTTTTTGTTTTCTCTCCGAAATTTTCTTCCCCTTTTCAATTTTCCCTCTCCTTCACACTTTTCTCGGGAAACAAACTCGGGTAGTTTCTGGGAAACCGAAAGTAAGGGCAATGTAATTATTATTATTATTATTTTTGGCTATAATAACAAAGTTAAAAGTGTAACGGGCTTCTATGTGTATGAACTTGCAGATGCAGATATGGAGGATTACGGGTTCGAGTACTCCGATGAGGAGCCTGAGGAACAAGACGTCGACATTGAGAATCAATATTACAATTCCAAAGGTTCTTTCCTCATTCGATTTCGCTTAATTTATCTAATTTCCTATCTGGGTTTAGCTTCTTTTTGTTTGTTTGTTTGTTTTTTTTTTTTAAATTAATGACTCTTTTTGTGATTTTCCTCAATGTTTTCTTAACTCGAAGTGCAAAAGCGAATAATGGAGTTTGAACGTGGAGTTATGAATTAATGAGATAGTTGGGTTGATAAAGATGTTGACGCTATCAATTATTGTGGTGGTAGCGGGAATAGCCTAATGGTAATTCCACACTCACTAGAAGGTTTAAGAAGGCGTAGGAATGTGTAAGAGTTTTAAAGAAAGGGAATTATTGATTGGAATATGGATACTCATGTAAAAAGCTTTGGAATCATTGGAATTTCTCTATGGAATATTTTCTCTAAAAGAAAACTAAAAGAAAAAATTGTGTTTTTTGACTTTAATATTTTCCGAATATTGAGAAAGTATGTATATTTCCTTAACACTTGGAAAAAAATTTTCTCCTGATTTTCTATATTGGTACTGGTCTTTGATACTCAATAATATATGCATATTTCAGAACACAATCAGGCTGTGATAGAAAGGAAAATGGAGAGTAATGGGAGGACCTTTGTCTTATCATATTTTGTATAGGTTCTCTCCTCTAATGTCTCCATTTTGGGAGAGAAAAAAACAATGGTTTTTTGAATCCCTCATCTTTTCTCTCCTACTAGACAATCATGGGTACCAAAACCCTTCCAATAATCCCCTCACCCCCACTCTCTTTCCACTTTCCTTTCCTACCAATTAAGCTCTTAGTGCGTAAGATAAGATTGTATCCATTAATATTTGCTCTCTACCTAAGTCACTCGCTTGAATGGGGTGATATTTTACATTTGTCAATTGCTTTGTTATGCTAATGGTTTTCCTTTTATCCTGAATAAAAAAAGGTTTGGTTGAAACGGATCCCGAAGGAGCTCTTGCAGGATTTGCTGAAGTAGTTCGCATGGAACCTGAAAAGGCTGAGTGGTGAGTGCCACAAAATATTCTTATTTGTGGCATATGTGGTCATTTCGATTGGCATTTTGGCGAATTGACCAGTATTGCACGCTAATGAAATTCATTGTATTTGATCATTCGGCATGACAATGAGATATTAGAACTTTTTTTGTTATTTTTTTAATCATAACTGAAAAAAAAAGGGAAAAAAAAAAAAAAACAGAACTTCATGGTTTTTTTGTTCCATCGGCACTTAATGTTAACTTTTTTTTTTTTTTAAATTATTGTTTTCAGTTTAGTTACTGGTTGTTTCACTTGTGTCTAGGGGCTTTAAAGCTCTTAAGCAAACGGTCAAGCTCTATTATCGTCTAGGAAGGTATAAAGAAATGATGGAAGCATACAGGGTGATGTTGACATACATTAAATCAGCAGTTACCCGGAATTACAGTGAGAAATGTATAAACAATATTATGGACTTTGTCTCTGGTTCAGCTAGTCAAAACTTTAGTCTCCTTCGAGAATTTTACCAGACTACTCTGAAGGCACTTGAAGATGCAAAAAATGAGGTAAGCTTATAGTACTTTTTTTCTTCAATCGTGTTCTCTTCAATTTTACATGGGATTTATTTTTATTTTTGTTTTTATTTTTTTCTGCAGAGACTTTGGTTCAAGACAAACCTCAAGCTTTGTAAGATCTGGTTTGACATGGGTGAATATGGGCGAATGAGTAAGGTAGTTTGCTTCTGATACCTATTCCTGTTGGCTGTGTTTGTCTGATATGAGGTGGAGAAATTTCAAAATAATTTGTGTTGCATCATTAGATTTTGAAGGAACTCCATAAATCTTGCCAAAAGGAAGATGGCTCTGATGATCAAAAGAAAGGAAGTCAACTTCTGGAGGTATACGCTATTGAGATTCAAATGTACACTGAGACTAAGAATAACAAAAAGCTTAAGGTCAGATCCCAATTTATGTTCCTATGATATTGGAGTTGAAAGTTATGCTTTTATATTGTTGTTTTTAGTGAAATTAAGATGGGTTATTGTATCTCTTCCACTAGGATCTCAATTTCTTTATGTTCTGTTAATTTTACACACATCACTTCATTAGTTATCTCTCTGGTTAAATCTATCTTTTTGAATGAGCAGCAGTTATTTTTGTGATTCAATTGCAGCAATTGTACCAGAAAGCTCTTGCTATAAAGTCAGCAATTCCCCATCCAAGAATTATGGGGATAATTCGTGAGTGTGGAGGTAAGATGCACATGGCAGAGCGCCAATGGGCAGAGGCTGCTACAGATTTCTTTGAAGCTTTTAAGAATTATGATGAGGCTGGGAACCAGAGGCGAATTCAATGTCTCAAGTAAGTTAGCAAGTTCCTATTTTGGTTTACTTCTTAAACTATACCTGCCCATTAACGGACCTCTCTTTCTTGCACTCTTGTTCTTAATTCATCCGAGATAAGTCATATGTTTTGTTGAACATCTTGCATCTCTCTGAATAGATTTTCTTTAAATGGACTGTGTAGAGAATAAATCTAGATTCAAGATTGTATCCATCTATTGTTCCCTCTGGTAGTTTGTTTATAGGCGCTAGTTGGACTTTTGCTTTTTTTATTAATGCCCTTAGTGTCCTGTCTTGCTTCACAGATATCTAGTTCTGGCTAATATGCTGATGGAATCTGAAGTTAATCCATTTGATGGTCAAGAAGCAAAGCCGTAAGTTCTTCACAAGTTTTTTCTTGTGGTTGCATATGTTGCTCCTTTCTTCTGATTGATAAGGTACAGGTACAAAAATGATCCCGAGATTTTGGCAATGACAAATCTAATAGCAGCGTATCAAAGGAATGAGATCTTGGAATTCGAGAAAATTCTTAAGGTATACTTTTATGCCCCACCACTATTATGATATTATTCTATCATTCTCATTGCGACTGCAGGTCTGGCCTTTTATGTGTACGTTTTGCTCAATGTTTCCTTGATCCTTTTCCTGTGCTCCAAACTAAGCCTCTATCAATATTTTTTTTATAAGAGTAATAGGAGGACAATAATGGATGATCCATTCATCCGTAACTATATTGAAGATCTTTTGAAAAATGTGAGGACTCAGGTGCTGCTTAAGCTGATCAAGCCTTACACAAGAATCCGCATTCCTTTTATTTCAAAGGTATAACTGGAGTTTTCAACAACTTTATTATGCGTTCAACTGCTCTGATCATAATCGTTCATCTTCTGATCAATCTCCTAAATTCCGATTACCCTTTCTAAAATCTGGAATCTGGGTTCTCAAATCTCCATTGATTTCTTTTGCGCATCAACTATGGGTATTCACTCTCTTGAGTAATGAAAGTATAAGTCTATTGGCTTACTTTTTGTTTTGTTTTGTTTTGTTTTTTTTGTTTTTTTTTTTTCCCCTAACTAATATATTTTGAAGCCACCAGTATGCTAGTTTGATCTTTTAGTCAAATCAGCAGAAGAGTTACTGGAGCTTTGTTATTGTTCAGGAACTTAATGTACCGGAAAAAGATGTTGAGCAGTTATTGGTCTCACTGATTTTGGATAACCGAATTGATGGACATATTGACCAAGTAAACCGGCTATTAGAACGCGGTGACAGGTTAGTTTTGTTTGTAATTCTTGCATGGCTGATGCATGATTCATCAATGTTATCATGTCGTCATTCTTCTTATGTATTATGCAGGTCAAAGGGGATGAAGAAATATGCTGCTATAGATAAATGGAACACACAGCTGAGATCCCTTTATCAAACCATCGGCAACAGAGTATATTGAGAGTGATTTAAAAATGAATTGTTTTGTTATTTTGTTCCGTGAGGTGCTCCGTTTTCTATTATTTTGTATTGTTACTATGGTTTGAATTTTCGCTGCTCGAGACCATAATGTTGAATGGGCTGTGTGGCTATTGAAACTCCATAATTTTGACCTTTGATAGCTAGGATATGAATGTTATTTAAGATGACCTATATACATTCTACGTTGCATAGAGAAAATAAGCTATTACTTTTGGGTGAATTATGATACTAGCGTACTCATTTTTTCCCCGTCGCCTTAGTTGATCTCACTTTTAAAAATGAAGCAGAGAAATTAAAAAAGAAATAGATAACAGAATTTGGAGTGGTTTGTCTTCAATTTGAAGGCATGTGCATTGTGCACTTAAGTGTTGGGAGTTTCAGAATGAGAAGAAAAAAATAAAATGCCTTGGGATGTATTTACAAGTATTTTAGGATATCGCTTTTATGGTCACATGCTCTCGTTTTGTCTTCTTATATTATCATGTGAAATATGTAATTAATATGACTTTAAAATTGATATAGTATGATATTGTAATTGAAATCAATATTTTTGATTGATTTGTCATGATATGATATTATTTGTATAATGATTTATAAAGGGGATAGGGAAAAATGTACGAGTCGAATTCTATTTTTGTTATCTTCACTTACGTTGAGTCCAAGATAGTGGAGACTGGAGATGGGTCAGAACCCAGAAGACATGGAAATTAGTGGAATATTGAATAACAAAATCTGTTTTTTCACACACCAAATGATACAGAAGTTAGTCATTTTATATTAAAAAAAGCAACCAGTTAGACAGTCTACCAAGCTAATTAAACAGTTTACCAAACCAAACAAAAATTAGGTAGTCTACCAATTCTAACAAAAATGAAAAACTAATTAGGTGTCTTTTAACATTCATTAATTAGCTTAGAATAAAATTAGCTAATTTATAGGAAATTACAAAATTTTACAGATTTCAACGCTCTCCCTCAAGTTGTAATGTAAATATTTGTCATTCCTTGCTTGTTTACCGTATGTTCAAAACTTGGTTTGTGAAGGCTCTTTGTTGAGACATTAGTTGTCTAATCTTTTGTTGGAATATGTGTCATGCAAACACTTCCACTATTAATTTTTTCTTTGATAAAATGATAGTCTCATTTCACATGTTTTGTTCAGTCATGATGAACAGGATTATGAACAATACTAACTGCAGTCTTGTTATCATAATAAAGCTTCATTGGAACGTCACTTGAAATCTTCAGTTCTTTGAGCGATCTCCTTAGCCATATCTCTTCACATATACCATGAGCTACGGCGCGAAATATGGCCTCTACACTATTTCTTCCTACTACTGGTTGTTTTTTGCTCCTCTAGGTCACTAGATTATGCTAAACATAGGTACAATATCTAAAAGTTGATCTTCTATCCATGGAGGAACCCACCCAGTTAGCATCTGTATACACTTCCACCATCCTATATACACTTCCACCATCCTGTTGTCTCCCTTTTTGAAGAATAATTCTCTTCCAAGAGTACCTTTTAGATACCTTAGTATCTTATAGATTGCCTCTAGATGTCTTTCCTTTAGTGTGTGCATAAATTGAATTACTACACTTACGGTGAAGGTAATATCTGGACGAGTGTGTGCTAGATAAATTAGTTTGCCTACCAGTCTTTGGTATTGCTCTTTGTTAACTTCCTTGCCTCCTTTAAGTCTAAGTTTTATGTTGGGCTCCGTAGCAGTTTCAACTGGTTTGCAATCAAGCATTCCTGTGTCCTATAGAAGATCTAGAATATACTTCCTCTGAGAAACCACTACACCAGCCCTACTTCTGGTAACTTCCATTCCTAAGAAAAACTTGAGAGTACCAAGGTCTTTTAATTCAAATTCTCCTGCCAAGTATTCTTTTAATTGCTCCAGCTCACTATGGTCACCTCTTGTGATGATTATATCATCTACATACACAATTAGGATGATCCTTTTTCCACTTTTAGAATGATTGTAGAAAGGGGTGTGATCTGACTATGCCTGTGGGAAACCCCATCTCTTCAGAGCTTGAGTCAATCTCTTGAACCACTCTCTTGGAGACTGTTGAAAGCCGTAGAGAGATTTTTTTCAACTTGCAAACCAAGTTCTCCTTCAGTTTGAACCTTGGTGGTGAATCCATATACACTTCTTCATGCAGGTCTCCATTTAGCAACACATTTTTTACATCTAGCTATTGAAGCGACCAATCGAGATTTGCTACTAGTAACAGAAGAACTCTATCAACTCTGATAAAGTTGAACTTGGCAATCAATTCAAATGTCTCTTTATAGTCTATCTCATATGTTTAAGTGAAGCCTTTAGCAACCAGCCTTACTTTATACCTGCTAACATTGCCATCTGCATTGGATTGATTGTGAAAAACCCATTTGCAGCCAATTATAATTTTCCTCTTGGTAGCTCTACAACCTCCCATTTATGATTTTTTTTCAAATGCTCCCATTTCTTCTTGAACGGGCTTCTTCCATTTTGGATCTGCAAGGCCTTCCTTAATAGTTCTTGGTATCTCAACACCTGTTAGAGCAATAGTAGAGGCAGAAAAACTAGGAGACAATTTTTCATACGAAGCAAATTTGGAGATCGGTTGCTGAGGACACGCTCTTATGCCCTTCCTAATGGCAATATGAACATGGAAATCCTTTTTTCTAGGTGGACTGTAGCTCTGTAGGTTCAACTCTACATTCACAATGCCATTAGTGGTCTCAGGACTTGGAACAAGAGCAGAAATTGGTTCAGAATCCTAACCTTGCTGAGAATCAGGCTTGTCTCCACCTTGAGGGTGCCTCCTGCGTGAATAAACAATAATCTTCCATCGCCATTCCCCTGTTTCAGCATGTTGTGGCTCAATAGGTTTGGTGGGTTCAGTCGTAGTAGGAAGAGGAAGTTGTAGTGAAGACACAATAGGTTTGGTGGGTTTAGCTAGAGGGGGTAAAGAAGATGGTGGTGAAGAAGGTAGAATTGGACACTTCAGGCTTGAACTCTTCCCAAGACTCAGTTTCATCTTGAATCTCCCCCTGAAGTGAGGACTTGGGAAAGTATGATTGATTTTCAAAAAATGTGCCATCCATTGAGACAAACATTTGATGAAGAGTGGGCAAATAACATTTGTACCATCGCTGTGTAGATGAATGCCCAATGAAAACACACTTGATTGACTTTGAATCAAGTTTTGAACAATTTTTTCGGTGGTCATGCATGAACACAGTACACCCAAAGGTCTTTCGAGAAATGGATGAGGGACAATGAAATGAGGGATAAATTTGGAGGATGACAGACAAGGGTGTTTTGAAACTGAGAACCTTTGATCGTGTAAGATTTATAAGGTGACAGGTAGTAAGAACAGTTACCCCCCAAAGATACTTTAGAATTGGCGTAGTGAACATTAGGACTCTAGCAACTTTAAGTAAATGTCAATTTTTCCTTTCTGCTACGCCATTTTGTTATGGAGTATTAGTACAAGAACTTTGATGGATGATACCATTAGTTGCTAGAAAGTCTCCTAAGAATGTTTTGAAGTATTCAGTTCCATTCTTAGTTCTTGAAACTTTGATTGTGGTTTGAAATTGGTTTTTTTACCATGGCATGAAAATTTTGAAAAATTCTTGCAACCTCAGACTTTTTTTTGAAAAGATAAACCCAACATACTCTTGCATGATCATCAATGAATGTAATGAACCATCTTGTACCAGTGACATTGTAAATACAAGATGGTCCCGAAACATCACTATGAACTAGGGAAAATGGACTAGACTCATTATAAGGTTTAGCTGGAAAAGATGTTCTTGTGTGTTTAGCTAATTGGCAGATTTCACAATGAAAAATTTTTGGATTTTTATTGATAAATAAATTAGGAAACAAGCATTTAAGATAATGAAAATTGGGATGGCCTAACCTATAGTGCCACAACATTGTATCTTTATTAGACGATAGAGCAATTTCAGCCATTGTCGCTTGTTTATTCACGCATTTTTTTATCCTCAAAGTAGTAAAGTCCACCTTCCTCTCTAGCAATGCGAATCATCTTCTCTGATCCCTGTTCTTGTATTTGACGCATAGCATTAGAGAAATTAGCAGTGCAATTAAGGTCCTGGGTAAGTTTATTGGTTGACACAAGATTGCAAGCTAGGTTAGGTGTAGGAAAATAAATCAGTAAAAACGTATCAGAGTGGCGCAGCGGAACAATAAAAATTTTTAAGATCGTTAAATATCTCATGATGCCATATACAATAAACCAACAACAATTAAAACTCATACCTCAAGGACGCTAATCTGCAGGAGGAGAATGACCGGAGGGCTTCAACCAACTAGCCTTCTCTACTATTCTCCAATTCCCGAATGGCTGAGTGTGTGGGCACTCTGAACCTCGATCGGTATGCTAGCACTACTAGTCTTCTTCCGACCACCCAGATCTCTAAAGAACTTATTATCACGATGAGCTATGTAACAATAAGCCTGCTCACTTGAGAGTCTGTGGTCTGAGAGAACTGGAGTGGCAGGACCTCTATTTATAGACCTGCATGAGGTGATTCTCTGAATTCAAATTGGACTAGGAAAAGATATTCTCCCTTATCCACAACCATAAAATCCGAATTTTTCATGGGAAAATCCCAACAATAAAATTCAGCCATTTAGGATAAATCCAATCCAAATCTAAACAAGATTTTAACTAGAATTTTATCTCCCTTTTTCAACCAAAAAAATCCGAAAAATCTAAGGAGAAAATCTCCTAAAAATTTCAGCCACTTTTAGGATAAGGGAGAATCAAAATTCCACTAGGATTTTCAAGCTTGAATCTTATCTCATCTTTATCCAAAATAACCGAATTTTCCTAGGAGATATTCTCCAAAATTTCGGCCACATTTCTGGGAGGAGAGAATCCAAATTCAACTGGGATTGAAACTTGAATTTTTCCCTTGAACCTTATCCACAAAAACCGAAAATCCATTGAGGATAATCCTCAAAATTTCGTCCATTATTAGTTAGGATTTGGATTCAAAATTCAAGTAGGATTCTAACAAGATTATCCTCTCCATATCCAACTCAAATTCGAATTTCAAATCTTGTGGATTTACCACAACAAATTCGAATCCCACCTGGACTGTGATTCAAAATTTGAATTTCAAATTTCAAATTCGAATTTCAAATTCAAATTTCAAATTTCAAATTTCAAATTTAAATTTCAAATTCAAATTTCAAATTCGAATTTCAAATTCAAATTTCTAATTCAAATTTCAAATTTCAAAATTCAAATTTCAAAATCCACAAAACAGTTGTGTTTCAAATTCTTGTTCTCATGGATAATTTTCTACAACTCCAATCCAATCTCAAATAAAATCATGGTAAATTTATTTGGAGTTCGAATAATTGTGTACTCTATTATCGAAAACAAAATCTGAATCCAACCGGAGAGAATCTTGTCTACCATCCTAATCCTATGTCATCACCATCCATGCACAATAAACTAGCCAATAGCATACACAAATCAATTTGCCAAACGTTAAGGAATTATGTGGAGCTAGTAGAGGGACTGATTGGACATATATAATCGGGCTCATGCAAATCCATATGATCATCATTCTTTTACCGAACAACTCAATCATATGATCACTAATTTCAGATTCACACCACTATAAACCTGAAACTGAACTCCCAATTATATACCGTATTACGTAAGCCTGTGACAAGCTATCGTCCAATGACCTTGTCATGTATGCAGAACCCTCATATGATATCCATGATCAGCCTGAGGCCAAAGTCCGTTTAATCCTACTGATCAGGCTATCATAAAGTTCCATTATACTACCGAATAAAGAAAATGATTATTCACCATATGTGAATAAGAAGTCATCCGCCCAGTAGACGACCCAAGGCCTTGTCCATTTTCACATTCAGTATAATTCCTTTAAGAGGATACCTTTAACTCCTTAGAGCTATGATTCTGATATCTGTAAACGAACACTTCATCGTATACAAGTCATGCACCCAACAAACCGGTCTATAAGCTTACTACCTCTGAGACGCTTTAGCCATTGGAACATCAAAGTACACAAGTCATATACATGAAGTAGTTCATTTAGTCAGGATTAAGGTTATTGCACAATGAACGTCAAAAGCAGATTGATCCACTCATAGCGTACTACGTAGATCAATTACGCTTTAGTCCCGGTCTAATATGTCACCTGTAGGAAAATAAACCGGTAAAAACGTATCAGAGTGGCGCAGCGGAACAATAAAAATTTTTAGATCGTTAAATATCTCATGATGCCATATACAACAAATCAACAACAATTAAAACTCATACCTCAAGGACGCCAATATGCAGGAGGAGAATGACTGGAGGCTTCAACCAACTAGCCTTCTCTACTATTCTCCAATTCCCGAATGGCTGAGTGTGTGGGCACTCTGAACCTCGATCGGTATGCTAGCACTGCTAGTCTTCTTCCGACCACCCAGATCTCTAAAGAACTTTATTGTCACGATGAGCTATGCAACAATAAGCCTGCTCACCTGAGAGTCTGTGGTCTAAGAGAACTGGAGTGGCAGGAACTCTATTTATAGACCTGCATGAGGTGATTCTCTGAATTCGAATTGGACTAGGAAAAGATTTTCTCCCTTATCCAAACCAAAAAATCCGAATTTTCCAAGGGAGAATCTCCACAATTAAATTCGGTTTTCCTAGGATAAATCCAATCCAAATCTAAACAAGATTTTAACTAGAATTTTATCTCCCTTTTTCAACCAAAAAATCCGAAATCTTTAGGAGAAAATCTTCTCCAAATTTTCGGCCACTTTTAGGATAAGGAAGAATCAAAATTCCACTAGGATTTTTCAAGCTAAATCTCATCTCAACCTTATCCAAAAATAACCGAATTTCCTAGGATTTAGGCTCCAAAATTTCGGCCACTTTTAGGGAGTAAAGAGAATCCAAATTCAACTAGGATTGAAGCTTGAATTTACCCTTGAATCTTATCCACAAAAACTGAATTTTCCATTGAGGATTATCCTCAAAAAATTCGCCCACTTTCGTTGGGATTTGGATTCAAAATTCAAGTAGGATTCTAACAAGATTATTCTCTCCAAATCCAACTCAAATTCGAATTTCAAACCTTGTGGATTTTCCACAACAAATTCGAATCCTACTTGGACTGTGATTCAAAATTTGAATTTCAAATTTCAAATTCAAATTTCAAATTCAAATTTCAAATTTCAAATTTCAAATTTCAAATTTAAATTTCAAATTCAAATTTCAAATTCGAATTTCAAATTCAAATTTCAAATTCAAATTTCAAATTCAAAATTCAAATTTCAAATTTCAAAATTCAAATTTCAAATTTCAAAATTCAAATTTCAAATTCCACAAAACGGTTGTGTTTCATATTCTTGTTCTCATGGATAATTTTCTACAACTCCAATCCAATCTCAAATAAAATCATGGCAACTTTATTTGGAGTTCGAATAATTGTGTACTCTATTATCCAAAACAAAATCTGAATCCAACCGGAGAGAATCTTGTCTACCATCCTAATCCTGTGTCATCACCATCCATGCATAATAAACTAGCCAATAGCATACACAAATCAATTTGCCAAACGTTAAGGAATTATGTGGAGCTAGTAGAGGGACTGATTGGACATATATAATCGGGCTCCCGTGATTCCATATGATCATCATTCTGTACCGAACAACTCAATCATATGATCACTAATTTCAGAGTCACACCACTATAAACCTGAAACTGAATTCCCAATTATATACCGTATTACGTAAGCCTGTGACGAGCTACCATCCAATGACCTTGTCATATATGCAAAACCCTCATATGATATCCATGATCAGCCTTAGGTCAAAGTCCGTTTAATCCTACTGATCAGGCTATCTTAAAGTTCCATTATACTACCGAATCAAGAAAATGATTATTCACCATATGTGAATAAGAAGTCATCCGCCCAGCAGACGACCCAAGGCCTTGTCCATTTTCACATTCAGTATAATGCCTTTAAGAGGATACCTTTAACTCCTCAGAGCTATGATTCCGATATCTGCAAACAAACCCTTCATCGTATACAAGTCATGCACCCAACGAACCGGTCTATAAGCTTACTACTTCTGAGACGCTTTAGCCATTGGAACATCAAAGTACACAAGTCATATACATGAAGTAGTTCATTTACTCAGGATTAAGGTTATTGCACAATGAACGTCAAAAGCAGATTGATCCACTCATAGCGGACTACGTAGATCAATCACGCTTTAGTCCCGGTCTAATATGTCACCACCAAGCAACATATCCATGTCTCTACTTGGGAGTCCAGCTCCAGACAGTCAAGACAGACCGTCCCCTCTAAGGCTTTAGACAACATAATAGTCTTAACATGAGTTAGATGCTCGGTCTAACCCCATAGACTACAGACCATAATTTAGACTGCTAACTTTAGAACATTGTCTTCTTGCATACAAAAGTCCATTGCATGCAACGTTCTAACAGTTTTAACACAAGCAGTCAATGAGCCATATTTGCTTACATTTACTTTAACATGTAAATAAGATGAGGATAGATAGCAATGTAATGAATAACCTCTATGTATAATTTTATTATCCAGTTCAAAATGAATACATCAAAATGTCTCTAATACTTAGGGCATTTCCTAATAATCTCCCACTTGCCCAAAGCCAGCAGATGTGCCATGTTACGCATCCCCATCGCCTCTACATTCCTCTCAAAGCTTCTAGCCACCAAAGTCTTAGTAGAGGGATTGGCAATATTGTCCTCGGACGCGATCTTACATACATCTACTTATCCTGTCTCCATATGCCCTCTAATGTCGACTTCCTCAAATCCTTACAAGTCTGGAAGTCTGAGTCCGTGTATCCTACGGGTGTTAGGTCCCCTCCAGAATACACTAGCATATAATCCCTCGTTCTCTTAAGATACTTGAGTATATGCTTTACTGCTTGCTAGTGTTTGGTTCCAGGATTCGCTTGATATCGACTCACCATACCTACTACAAAACATATGTCCGGGCGAGTGCAAAGCATAGCGTACATAAGGCTACCCACAGCGGATGCATAAGGGACCTTACTCATACGCTCTCTTTCTTCCGATGTCTTGGGACAGTCATCCAATGAAAGAGTTAAACCGGCAATAGAAGGTTGTGAGCCTTTCTTTGCCTCTAGCATTGCATATTTGTCAATTATTTTATCTATGTATGAAGCTTGGGATAACGCTATCATTTTGTTCTTTCGATCTCTGAAGAGACGAATGCCTAGAACATAATTAGCTTCTCCCAAGTCCTTCATGTCAAACTGTTAGTGTAACCAAAGCTTGACCGATGATAAGTTCCCTACATCATTCCCAATGAGTAGTATATCATCGACATAGAGTATCAGAAAGACCACTTTTCCATCCTTAATACGTTTATAAACACAAGGTTCATCAACGTTCTGCTCAAAACCAAATGTCTTAATCGCTTGATCAAACCTCTGGTTCCATGAGCGGGATGCCTGCTTTAATCCATAAATGGATCTAAGCAACTTGCAGACTTTCTTATCTTGGCCTTTTGCTACGAACCCTTCGGGCTGTATCATATAGATACACTCTTCAAGATGGCCATTCAAGAATGCCGTCTTGACATCCATTTGCCAGATCTCGTAATCGAGAGCCGCAGCAATGGACAGAAGAATACGGATAGATTTCAGCATAGCAACAGGCGAAAAGGTTTCCTCGTAATCGATTCCAGCCTTTTGCGTGTATCCCTTTGCGACCAGTCTAGCTTTGAAAGTTTCCACTCTCCCTTCTGCATCCTTCTTTCTTTTGTAGACCCATTTGCATCCAATGGGTTTTATCCTATCCGGCAAATCTACAAGTTCCCAAACAGAGTTGGATTTCATAGAATCCATCTCACTGTTCATAGCCTGTTTCCAAGATCTAGAATCAACATCCTTTATAGCTTCAACATATGTGACCGGATCTTCCTCATGCTCATGAGCCTCGGCCTGGTATACCTCAGCATCATACATAAAGAAATTAGGTTTCTTAGAAACCCTCCCACTACGACGAGGCACCATAAATTGTTGATCGTCTGCCGGTCTTTCACTGGAACTCAGACTTGCGTCCAAGACCGAAATCTGTGGAGCAGTTCTTTCACCCGATAACTCCTCTAGCACCACTTTACTTCGAGGTTTAAAGTCATTCATGTGACTTTCCTCCAAGAATGTCGCATGGGTTGAGACAATGACCTTTTGTTCCTTCGAGTTATAGAATAGACCTCCTTTAGTTCCCTTTGGATACCCTACAAACATGCACAATTCTGATCTTGGTTCCAACTTCTTCGCATCCCCATCCAGTACATGTGCCGGGCAGCCCCATATTCTCATATGTCCAAGGGAGGGCTTCCTGCCACGCCACAATTCATACGGAGTTCTAGGAATTGATTTGCTCGGAACCTGGTTCAGAATATAGCACGCCGTTTGTAAAGCATGTCCCCAAAATGATAATGGCAGCGTTGAGTAACTCATCATGGACCGTACCATATCCAATAAGGTCCTGTTTCTCCTTTCGGCTACACCATTCTGTTGTGGAGTACCAGGTGCAGTCAATTGGGATAATATCCCATTCTCTACAAGATGTCCTAGAAATTCATCGGAGAGGTATTCGCCACCTCGATCAGATCGAAGTGTCTTTATGGATTTATCCAATTGCTTTTCCACTTCCGCACGATACTCTTTAAATTTATCAAAGGTTTCGCTCTTGCGGTGCATCAGATACACATATCCATACCTCGAGTAATCATCTATGAAAGAGACATAGTACTCGAACCCTCCTCGTGCTGTGACGTTCATGGGACCACATACGTCAGTGTGCACAATTTCTAAGAGCTCTTGTGCCCTTGTACCCTTAGCTCCAAAAGACCTCTTAGTCATCTTACCCTCTAGACAAGACTCACATTGGGGAAGTCGTACCTCCTCCAGAGATTCCAGAGGACCGTCTTTCACCAATCTTTGAATCCTATCCTGATTAATATGACCAAGTCTTAAATGCCAAAGATACGCCTTGTTAGAGTGAGAAACTTTCAACCTTTTAGAGTTATCAATTAATTCAGTGTCAAGCAGTGAGTACATCTTTGGTCTGATCAAATATAGGTTTCCATCCATCCATCCAGAACAGATAAAAGACTTATTTCTACGAATATCAACTCTTTTACTAAAAGAAACTGAATAAGAATCCTTTATTAAACAAGCTACCGATATAAGGTTCCTCCTAAAATTAGGAACATAAAAACAGTCTTTCAATAAAATAAACCTAAATTGATCAAAATAAAGATGAACGTCTCCCACTGCCTCAGCCACCACAAAGCTACCATCTCCAGTCCGCAACGAGAGGCTCCTATCATGTAGACTTCTCGTTTCCATGAACCCCTGCATAGAAACACAAACATGATTAGTGGCGCCCGAATCAATGACCCATGTGTCTTTCGATTCTTCCACCAAACACGCTTCTAAGTAATGAAGTTCCTTACCTTCCTTGCCCTTGGAGGCTAGGAATTCCCGGCAAGCCTTTTTTAAGTGACCTACCTTCCCACAGTGGAAGCATTTGGACTTTTTAGGGTCCTTTGGCTTCTTGTTCTTCTTCTTCTTCTTCCCGTCCGAGACAGGAGGATTAGAAGAACTGGAAGCCACTTGCTTCTTATTTGGCCTCTTCCTCTTCCGTGAGGGATTGGAAGATTCCGCCAAATTGGCCTCTCCTTTAGGTCGGACCGTATCCTCATCCCTGATCATCCGCTCATAAGCCTGTAGTTGCTTCATGAGCTCGGTAAGTCCTAACTCCTTTGTCGCCAGATTGTATGCGGCCTTAAACCCCACAAAATCTTTAGACAGAGTCTTGAACACCATCTCGATCTGGGTGTTATAGTCCAACTCAGCACCATTCTCGGTAGCCTCAGCGAAGAATCCCATTAGAGTGATCATATGGTCCTTCACCGGAGCACCCGCCTTTTGCTTAGAGTTCATAATGCTGGTGATAGCGGACTGTCGAGCCAATTTTTCTTGGCCTCCGAACATGTCCTCCAGATTTTCCATGATCTCCCCAGCAACTTGATAAGTCTCATGCTGCTTTTGTAAAGCACTCGTCATGCTAGCAAGAATGTAGCATCGAGCTATCTCATTGGATTCTCTCCAACGATTATAGGCAACTGGGACCTCCTCAAGTGGTGTGTCAGGTTTGGGCCCAGGTGGGCATGGTTCGTCCAGTACGAACTTGTGTCTCTCGCAGCTGAGAACTATTAATAGATTTCTTTTCCAATCTTTATAATTGTCGCCATTCAACTTATTTTCAGTAAGTATCGAAATGAGGGGTGTCGGTGACATTTTGAACTGAAATAAAATTATACTAGACATCATTACAAAGCCCAAGCAAATATGCAGATAATTTAGCAAATAAAACATACAAGTATGTTCCTACATGAAACTTGAAAAAACATGTAGCATTGCAACGGTAATTCTCAGCATCTATTGCCCCAAGCCACCGAGGGGTGGTCATGAGAACAAATAGCCGGAACATGGACCCTGTCCAATTAATATATGTTACCTTAAATCCTCCAAGGTTAAGACATATATTAATAACCGCTTATTTGGCCACCAGTTTAGTTAACAGAGCTTCTAGGGAAGGTTAATAACTAAACGAGTCTTGAGTGTATAACCATTGTTTACGTAGCCCGATCCACGTCCTACCAAGCCACCGAGGGGTGGTCATGAATAGGATCGCACCCGAACACGTTTTCCACATAGGAGATCCAATCTAGTATACCGGCGGCGGTAAACACCTACCGAGGGGTGTGGTCAGGTCGGAATTGACGCGAGACGTTACCATGCTTTCACATATGGATCAACAATGGAGGCCGTGGGTTTTGTTTGAAACCCTCTCCCACTCAATATTTTGAAAAACATGCAAGTTTTAACAAATTATGTATGATCAATATAGTATGAGCGGCACTCACCTATCCTATATGACATGTTATCAAATATGCATACAAAACATCCATCAATACATATTTATACATCCATGACATATCACAGAAAAATAATTGACAGAATAACCAAGCCATGGTTCCATCCTAGAACAAAGAAAATAAAGATTACAAAATTCCATCCAAAGCATTCTTTGGGTCTTGAATTTTGTTCCGTCTTCTTGTATCCATCTTTATGTAGCCTCTCCATTTATTTCTCATCCCATGAATTATTTAAAATTTAAATCTCCAAAAATTTAAATTTCAAATTCAAATTCCAAGTTTGAATTTCAAATTTAAATTTCAAATTTAAATTTTAAACAATTTTAATCATCATGTGTAATAATATGTAATTTAAAAAATTTCAAATTTTCAATTACATATTTTTAAACATGATTTAAAATTAAATCTCAAATTTAAAAATCAAAATTTTCAAATTTTGGACTGTCGGACCGCCGCTCGTGAAGGCGGCAGCCGCCATGGGCAGCCACCAACCCCGGAGGGGCTGGCAGCCCACGGCCGCCCCTTGTGCAGCCTGCCGGGCTGCAGGCCAAGCCTGCAGCACCAGGCTGCACGCCCAGACTGGGCGCAGTAGCCGGCAGGCTGCAGGCAGCACCTGCAGCCAGAGGCTGCACGCCCAGGCTGCAGCCAGCCTTGGGCAGGCCACGGCCACCCCTGGCTGCAGGCAGAGCCTGCGGCCGTGGGTGGTGTGGGCCTGTACAGGGGCTGCCGCAGCCCCATCCTGCCCGAGGGCAGGGGCTGCAGCCCCACCAAGGTTTGTAGGCCTATCCCGAGGGGTCGTGTCTCGATTTTCGTGCCATATTCCAATTTATCTTTTAGGATCTCCAAAATTAATTTGAATCCCAATTAAATTGAAATTTTCCACACAATCAAAATTTCAACCTTTAAATTAAATTTAACTTTTGGGAAAAATAAATTACGGTCTTCAATCTTCAATCTCCTCCAAGAATAATTACATAAAAAATTCCTATACCGTATTACGTAAGCCTGTGACAAGCTATCGTCCAATGACCTTGTCATGTATGCAGAACCCTCATATGATATCCATGATCAGCCTGAGGCCAAAGTCCGTTTAATCCTACTGATCAGGCTATCATAAAGTTCCATTATACTACCGAATAAAGAAAATGATTATTCACCATATGTGAATAAGAAGTCATCCGCCCAGTAGACGACCCAAGGCCTTGTCCATTTTCACATTCAGTATAATTCCTTTAAGAGGATACCTTTAACTCCTTAGAGCTATGATTCTGATATCTGTAAACGAACACTTCATCGTATACAAGTCATGCACCCAACAAACCGGTCTATAAGCTTACTACCTCTGAGACGCTTTAGCCATTGGAACATCAAAGTACACAAGTCATATACATGAAGTAGTTCATTTAGTCAGGATTAAGGTTATTGCACAATGAACGTCAAAAGCAGATTGATCCACTCATAGCGTACTACGTAGATCAATTACGCTTTAGTCCCGGTCTAATATGTCACCTGTAGGAAAATAAACCGGTAAAAACGTATCAGAGTGGCGCAGCGGAACAATAAAAATTTTTAGATCGTTAAATATCTCATGATGCCATATACAACAAATCAACAACAATTAAAACTCATACCTCAAGGACGCCAATATGCAGGAGGAGAATGACTGGAGGCTTCAACCAACTAGCCTTCTCTACTATTCTCCAATTCCCGAATGGCTGAGTGTGTGGGCACTCTGAACCTCGATCGGTATGCTAGCACTGCTAGTCTTCTTCCGACCACCCAGATCTCTAAAGAACTTTATTGTCACGATGAGCTATGCAACAATAAGCCTGCTCACCTGAGAGTCTGTGGTCTAAGAGAACTGGAGTGGCAGGAACTCTATTTATAGACCTGCATGAGGTGATTCTCTGAATTCGAATTGGACTAGGAAAAGATTTTCTCCCTTATCCAAACCAAAAAATCCGAATTTTCCAAGGGAGAATCTCCACAATTAAATTCGGTTTTCCTAGGATAAATCCAATCCAAATCTAAACAAGATTTTAACTAGAATTTTATCTCCCTTTTTCAACCAAAAAATCCGAAATCTTTAGGAGAAAATCTTCTCCAAATTTTCGGCCACTTTTAGGATAAGGAAGAATCAAAATTCCACTAGGATTTTTCAAGCTAAATCTCATCTCAACCTTATCCAAAAATAACCGAATTTCCTAGGATTTAGGCTCCAAAATTTCGGCCACTTTTAGGGAGTAAAGAGAATCCAAATTCAACTAGGATTGAAGCTTGAATTTACCCTTGAATCTTATCCACAAAAACTGAATTTTCCATTGAGGATTATCCTCAAAAAATTCGCCCACTTTCGTTGGGATTTGGATTCAAAATTCAAGTAGGATTCTAACAAGATTATCCTCTCCAAATCCAACTCAAATTCGAATTTCAAACCTTGTGGATTTTCCACAACAAATTCGAATCCTACTTGGACTGTGATTCAAAATTTGAATTTCAAATTTCAAATTCAAATTTCAAATTCAAATTTCAAATTTCAAATTTCAAATTTCAAATTTAAATTTCAAATTCAAATTTCAAATTCGAATTTCAAATTCAAATTTCAAATTCAAATTTCAAATTCAAAATTCAAATTTCAAATTTCAAAATTCAAATTTCAAATTTCAAAATTCAAATTTCAAATTCCACAAAACGGTTGTGTTTCATATTCTTGTTCTCATGGATAATTTTCTACAACTCCAATCCAATCTCAAATAAAATCATGGCAACTTTATTTGGAGTTCGGATAATTGTGTACTCTATTATCCAAAACAAAATCTGAATCCAACCGGAGAGAATCTTGTCTACCATCCTAATCCTGTGTCATCACCATCCATGCATAATAAACTAGCCAATAGCTGTAATGACCGCCATTTTCATGACACCTACTTACCATGTAATAAGTCATTAAGGAATAAAATGGACATAATTTAATGTCTTTTAGTACAATTTAAGAAACACGGTCAAGTACATAATCGTGTAAGAGGCTGTGTACTGCTCAAATAGATGAATGTATTTCAAAGACATGGCCGTGTTGAGTAGTCTCAACTAGTACATGCTCGTGTCTGAAATGTACACGCCCGTGTTGCGTTGCACACACACGTGTAAGAGTCTGTGTAGAAGGCTGTGTAATGAGCCGAGAGCCACTGTAATGACTCTCATGAATTATGAAACTTAATTACTATGTAATGATGTAATTAAGTTAATAAGTACAGTGTGCTTTTCAGTTGAATGAATTAAACAGGAATAATAACGTTTAATTACTATTCATGCAGTGAAAGGGGTAATCGACAGCGAAATCGGTCCACCCTATTATGTGAGTATGCGTTGAGACACGCAATATCAAGAAACCGGTCTAGACGACCATTTCATGATACAGAACTGATGAGCTAGTCATCAGTACGCTCAGACTGGTCATCTGAGCGCAGTAGTGATAATTGCCCTAATAGATGTACAGTATCGAGAAAAGTGGTCTAGATGACCTCTTCTCGCCCATAGACTGACAAAATCAAAGTCAGAACGCTCAGATTAGTCAGTCAGATAGTGAACAGTGAATAGTGAATAGTGAATAGTGAGAAACGCAGTGTCAGGTTAGTGGCCAAGACGGCCTTAATCTGGCACAAAACTGATATATTAATAGTCAGCAGGCTCAATCTGGTCAATTGAGCATAAAATGTAGATTTTGTTTAAGGGATACGCAGTATCGGGATGAGGGTCAAGACGACCTTTTCTCGCCTTGAAACTGATATATTTAGACTCAGGGCGCCCAAATTAGTCAATCGGGCACCTGACACGTTTTTCGAGACAGGATCATGCAGATCCCGAAAACTGGTCCAGAAGACCTCAGATGGACGTAAAACTGATAAATTTGAAATCAGCACGTCCAAATTAGTCAAGAGAGACTGTGTTTGAAATTTCACGCGAAAACGCCTCGTTATGCATGCACAGTGTCAACACAGTGTAGGCCTAACCACAGTATCAAGAAATTGATCAAGATGACCTCTTCTTGATATAAAACTGATATATTTGGAATCAGAATGCTCAAATTAGTCATTTGAGCACAAAAAGTAATTTTTGACCGGGAACCATACAGTATCGGGAAACTGGTCGAGACGACCTCGGATGAAGATAAAACTGATATATTTGGGTTCAGCACGCCCAAATTAGTCAGTATAGCCTATCTTAAAATTTTTCAAAAAAATTAGTATAAAGGAGGAAATTTTGGGGATTATAGAAAAATAGCCCCCATATTTTTCCAAATCACATTTTCTCCCTCCCATACCACACGAAGATGAACAGTGACCAACTATCGAATCCGGCCTCCGTTTTTGACACCGCCGGCACCATTGGAAAGCTCTCGACGAGCTGATTCCAACGGTGGGCCGAGTCGACCGAACCGATGCCGGAGCACGCCGCACGCGCCGCCCAAAGCCGCCGGTGGCCGAATTTTTCAAAGCGCCGTATCTTCGCCGTCCGACGTCCAAATGCCACGATTCCGGTCCCAATGGATTCGTGGTGAAGAGTAGAACAAAACCCAGGCTTCATTTCACATCAACAGCCGCCGAATCGCGCCGCCCCAGGTTCGCCGTCGCCGTCGCCATCGCCGCCGTCGGATCTCGCTATTCCGGCGGAGTTGAGTTGCAAGGTCGGTGTCAAAATGCTCAGAACAACACGTAGATCAAAAGCCCCAAATCAATTTTGGGCAACAACGCCGGAAAAATGAAGATCCAACGCCGCCGCCGTCGCCGACTTTTCGAGAGCCGATTTCCGGTGATAGGAGCCTCGATTCGTGAAATTGACACCACCAATGGGTTCCTCTCGTCGAGCTCTTCAAGATGGTGGTCGCCACTTCCATCGCCGCCGTGGTCAACGCCGGTCAACGGCCGGTCAACGCCGGTCAACGGCGGTCAACGCCGGTCAACGACAACCCGGAGACCGAAAATTGAAGAATGGCCCGTTGGCCTATTTTCGACGTTCCGGACACATCTGCGGCATCGGATTTGCAAACTGGAGTTTCAAAAGTGAAGAACGACGATTCAAAGATTGCACGGTCCAGACCGAACGGTTCGTCCGACCGCCGACGGGAACGATTTTGGTAGTAGTGTTGATCTATTTATTCCTCAATTTAATATTGGAAATAATTATGTATTAATTATGGTTTAATGACTTGAGGAATTGTAAGAAAAAAGGTTGAAATATCGAAAAAGAGAATGTGAGAAAATGTGAATATTTTTACGTAAAAAGCGGAGCTTTTACGTGAAAATTAGGCCTCTGGTTTAGTACGTGGCAGGTTAGAATAGGTTAGATGGTTTTGAGGCGTTTCCTAAACACCGGAAACCCAAAAATTAAGCGGAAATGCTGCCGAAATTTCTAAAACGGCACAAAGGGGTATTTTAGGAAACGAGGGCTGAAAATGTGATCGGGATGGAAACCCGAGCTCCCTCGATGACCTAGGTCCGGGAAAGAAGGATGGACGTTGTGAGGATTAGTGAACCGCCCCATTAGAAATTTCGTAATGTAAGAAAACGACCCCTATGTCAGAATAGTGCCACCCGAGGGACGGGTATGATCTAAGTATAAAATTTGGGGCGATTACATCGGTAACGGTAATCCGACAGGCTAAATGGTCATACGGGAGGTATTCAGTCAGTTGACTGGTCGGTTAGCTAGTCAAGGACTAAGTCCGAATGGGATAGTGAGAGACAGTGATTAATTTGTCAAGTAGACAAATTAATCAAGCACGATTAAAAATTAGATATCAAATTTCCCAAGGTAGAGCAGTTGGGTACCGATAGGCATCGGTACCGCACAACGATAAGTTTATTAGTTCCTAACGATAGAGTGACCTAAGAGCGATGTTAATTAATTTATTGGGTAAATAAATTAATTAACAATGATTAGAAAATCAAATTCTTAAGAGAAGGGCAATTAGTACCGATAAGGATCGGTATCACTAACGATAGAGTTTTATTAGTCACTAATGACCACAGTGACCTAAGAGTAAATGTTAACGAATTGCATTATGATTACAGGGAGGTACCTGTATTGTGACGAAGGCGAGAGTATAAACTGTCTGCTGACAGGTAAGTACAACTCCGCCTACAGCATGGATAAAATGAATTTAAAATGATGCTTTTCCAGTATTTTAAGTATGTATCTTGCACACGATGCTGCACAGCATACATAAGAGCATATAGTTTCACAATCGAGTAGATTGATGAAAGAACAAGATAGAAGCCATAGATCCCTACCGCGTAGGATTTGGGGACAGCTTAGAGAAGCGTATGGCTAGAACAGTTAAACAAGATGGAAATAAATAGGTGTGTCGTACCGGCTCCTTCAGTCGAAGGGGTTTCCAGTTAAAGAAAGTTCAGGCCACAAGTTGAGCATCAGTTGATGGCTCTTCGGCATTAGTTGACCTCGGGCGTTACCGTTGGTCTGCGCGCACACGGTACTGACACATGGGCCCTAAATAGACAAGAAAAGAAAAGAAAAGTTTGAAGCATAAATGAACATAACCGGATCATGCATTAGTTATAGTTCGCTATGCTTTCTTTTTCAGTAGAGTGCATACAGTACACAATGCTTCTGTCATGCATAAAGTATGTGAAGTTTTATATTCAGTGTTATGACATGTTATGTGATGACATGATATGTGAGCTGATATGTGATATGCTTATATGATATATGATTTATTAAGTGATATATGTCATGCCTATGATTTTACGTATGTGCTATGTTTTAAACATGTTTTGCGGTTAACATGTTGTACTTACTGGGCGTAAAGCTCACGGAGTGTGTTCATGCTGTAGGTAAGCATCCTATAGCGTAAACATCAAGGGACGATGATGATGGCGGAGGTGGATGTGAGGATGAGGTTATGGATACACCGCGAGTATTCTTCCGCACAGTATGAGTAAATAATATTTTGAATGGTGACAGTTAAATAGTATTTTGAATAGTAAAGGTTAAATGGTATTTTGGAACAGTAAACAGTATATGTACGAGTAGTATATTTAAATAGTATCTGGTGAATAGTAATCAGATAAACATGTATATAATTATGTATGTATAATTGAAATCCTTATGTTTTTCAAATTCCGCATTTTAATAGTATGCGTACGTGAATAGTAAATACGTACGTGTATATAAAAAAAAAAAAATCCCTCTAAATTTATAGTCTTAAATTCAGCAAGTTTAAGTATCGTCTTTAAAGAAGCAAGTAATAGAGTTTACAGTGACGGTCCGGGCCGCTGAGGGCACGGGGCGTCACAGTTGGTATCAGAGCGGTTTCCTGCCATCCTATCTCACATCGCCGCATGCCTGCCTCATCTGTCCAAGTAAGTTAGTTTTATTTTTAGTCAGTAAATGTTTATCTGTGGAAGATAACATTTTATAGTAATGAAACGACAAAATCTTTGAGGGCGAGGATAAGATGAAAAGATGCTGAGATCATTATACGAAAAATCACGACCGTGCAGTGCTAGAGAACTGCTCAGAGAAAGAACATGGATTGCTGTCCGAGTTGTACCGATCTTCAAGGCTAGTTGTCCACTAAGTTTCGAGTGGCAAACTGTACTCCTGCACTCCATGAGAATGTGAGGACTGGTTTCACGTTATCAAAGTGATTCCCTAATTGTACGCCATTGATCAGGATAACTGAGTCCTGTTGGCTGTTGATATCTCTCAGGAAGATACTCTCGTGTGTATCGGGATCCTTATGACCAGGATGAGCTCTTATCTGTGTCAAGTTTCGCCATACCACGACCGAGCCAATCTCTGAGAGCAGTCCAGCATCAGCCCCAGTTTTTCTCTATGGGCAAGCAGGGAGTGAAACCGCCTAAGTTCTCTAGAGTTATGGATATACGAGAATTTGTTCATCGGACTGAAAGACTGCAGCTGATGTCCGGTGATACAGTTCTAACGTATGCTGTTCGCTACAAGGAACCGATATGGACTTCTACAATACATGCCGAGACAAAAGTGGATCAAGATAGGAGAAGACCCAAAGAGAGAAAGAGACCTTGCCAAACAGAATTAGAAGAGCGATCAAGCAGGACTAGCAAGCCTTATCAAGGAGATAGTGAATGCTGAGAGAAAAGTGCTTAACCCCGGGAACCCTACCAAGCCCAAGGCATTATAGCAGCCGCCATTATGGAGGGTGACCCGGTAGGACCAGCACCCCAACTGGCCGATGAAGAGTTCATGGCCGAGCACCAGCCAGAAGTACACGAGGGCAATAGGGAGCCAATGGAGAACCCCGAACCAGCCCGTATGTCTCCCGAACACCCCATGGAAGAGGAAGATGACAAGACTCTTTCCGATGCCCATCCCGACGATGAGGGAAAGGAGATCCCCAATCGCTTTAGTAATGACGAAGTCATCATAGCCAGCGATGACGAGGTCAGTTTCAGCTGAGAAGAAGAAGAGAACCCAGAGGAGTACTCACTCAGTGATAGTGACGATGAGGAGATGCCTGATACTGAATCAGGATTATCCTTCCAATAGTAGTAACCCTTCTGCGGGAATGTTAGTTATGAAAATATATAGAGGGAAGCAGTAGCTCTCCCCCGTCAGTTATAGCATAATGTACTTGTTGGGATCGTATAGGGGAAGTGTGTGTCACTCCCACTGAACTAGAATCTTGAATATATGTATATATATTATGTGAAATATATTATGAGATAAGTAGTAAAGCTTTGCCCTAGGGGCCAGATATAATTTTTTTCCACAGTGTGAGTATGATAAGACAGAAAGTGCAGGACGAATCCTAGCACTCAGACGATGTCCCAATACAATGCGGTAATTGTATTGAACATCACAGTATGAGAGAAAGAAAGATGGATATAGTGTGTATATTTATATCCATAATGTTTAAGTAAGATTGTTAAGTAAGAAAGAAAATGATATGTGATACGAGTCCCAAGTATAGAATTTAAGAGACTTATATTTTCCTTTTTCGCTGTACGATAGAGTTACATAGGAAAACATGGCAAGAATGAGAGCTTAGTTAAACCCAGCATCCTGAGAGGATGAGTTGATAGCACAGATCGCAGCCATGCGAGAGATGATGGAGAACCAGCAGCGGGAGCTAAACCAGCTTAGAGAACAGCTGGGCCAGCAACCCCAGGCACCACAGTCAGTAGAGATGCCAGCACAGGAGGCTCTAGCAGCCCAAAAACTCTGAGGGAGCAAGCAGCTCCTTCAGCTCAGGAAGCACTAGCACCCATAGTAATGGCTGCTTTCGTAGCAGTAATTATTTTCTGCCAATTTCTAAGGAAGGCGACTTGTATGAGAGATTCCGACGCATGAAAGCGTTAGAATTCTTAGGAATCACCAACCCTATAGAGGCCGATGATTGGCTAACGGATATCCAAGTAATCTTGGATTTTATAGGGTTAACAGATAGAGAGAGAAAGTGATGTACGCATCCTTCACCCTACGCAATGAAGCGCGTTAGTGGTGGAAGATGGTAACCATTAGGAGGAACATTAGAGAGATGAGCTGGAGCGATTTCATTGAGGAATTCAAGGAGACGTACTTCAACAAGGAAGCACTAGCAGCGCAGTAAGACGAGTTCAACAACCTGCGCAAAGGTAGTATGACTGTTATGGAGGCAGTCAAGAAGTTTGAGCAGCTGGCTCAACTTTTTCCAGATTTAGTACCGACTAAAATGAGAGAGTCAGACGAATGCTGAAGATGTTCAAAATGGAAATCGCAGTTTAGGTCTGTAGCCGAAGCCACGGACCAGTGACACTAGCAGAATGTGTCAGCAAGGCTATCTGAACTGAGTACTGATCGGTTCATGAGAAGGAGCGAAAGGCGTAGAATTTTAAGGCACGAAAGGAGGAGAAAACGCAAGCCGAGTAGGCTCAGGAGAAGTAAAACCCCGAGTTACAACACAGAGGACAGAATGTGGGAACCGGCCAGAATAGTAGGCATTCCCATAATAACAACAAGAGAAAAGGGGAATTAAGGCAATCAAGATTCACAGGAGAATTTCCCCCAGAAGAGAAACGACCAGGAAGGAAATGATAGCCAACTCGACGTGCACGAAATGCGGAAAGAGGCACTCAGGAGAATGTAAGCAGGGAGTAAGTGGTTGTTTCATCTGTGGCAAGAAAGGCCACTATGCCAAAAAAAAAAAAAAAAAAAAAAAGCTTAGGACACAACGTTGTCATAAACTGTTGAAGGCGAAAAATCATTTTCGAACCAATCGGATGTGAAAAGTTCATCTACAAGGGTTTGTCGCCAGAGCAACCAAAGACGATGATATCAGCAGTGAAGGCTCGCGAGATACAATCCAGTGGATGCACGGACTTCCTAGTATACGTAGCAGATAAGACTCAAGGAATAGAGATAGGACCCGACAACGTACCGATAGTCAGGGAATTCATGGAGATATTTCTAGAAGATCTTGCAGGACTCCAACCAGAGCGCAGGATCTCGTTCGAGACTGAACGTCTACTAGAATCAGCCCCATCTTTGAGGCCCCCTACAGAATAGGCCCTATAGAGCTAAAGGAGCTCCAAGCCCAGCTAAAGGACTAAATAGATAAGGGATTCATGCGATAGAGCTATTCACCCTGGAGAGCACCCATACCATTCGTGAAGAAGAAAGATGGACCACTGAGAATGTGCATCGACTACAGAGAGTTGAACAGGATTACGATTAAGAATAAGCATCTGTTGCCGCGAGTTAACGATCTATTTGACCAGCTCCAAGACGCTGTAGTGTTCTCGAAGATCGATCTACATCCCGAGTACCATCAACTACAAATCAGGAATGAAGATGTACCCAAAACAGCATTTCAAATGTGGTACGGACATTACGAGTTTCTGTTCATGTCACTCAGATTAACGGACGCACCAGCAACTTTCATGAACTGGATGAACCGCATGTTCAAGGACTATTTGGATAAGTTTGTCATTGGGTTCATCGATGACATACTTATACACTCTAAGACGAAGGAAGAGCATGAAGAGCACTTAATTATCATTTTGCGCATGCAACAGGATCATCAGTTATACACCAAGTTCTCCAAGTACGAGTTTTGACTGGAGAAGGTCCATTTTCTAGGTCACGTAGACCCCAAGGAAGGAGTATCTGTGGACCCGATGAAAATTGATGCAGTTAGCGCGTGGCCAGCTCAGAGGAACGTAACGGGAATTCACAGTTTCTTTAAACTAACAGGATGTTACCTACACTTAGTCGAAGGCTACTCAAAGTTAGCTGCTTCGCTCACAGCGCTCACCAAGAAGGGAAAGAGATATAAGTGAATCGACAAGTGCAAGGAAAGCTTTCAAGAGCTGAAATGAAGACTCATAAGCACTCCAATGCTGACCATTTCAAGGGTTGGTCAAGGAAGCTTTGTGATTTAAGCGCCGCATCTAAAACCAAGTTGGAAACTGTATTGATGCAGAGTGGTAGAATAGTCGCGTATGCTTCACGACAACTCAAAAACCTTGAGAAGAGCTACCCAACGCGTGATCTGGAGCTAGTAGCGATAGTTTTTACGATAAAAGCATGGAGGCACTACCTGTACAGAGTCACGTGCGAGATTTACATCGACCACTAGAGTCTCAAGTGTATATTCACGCAAAAAGAGCTCAACATGAGGTAGCATAGATGACTAGAGTTGGTAAGGATTACGACCGTGAGATCCTATACCATCCGGGGAAAGCCAATAAAGTGGTCAATGCGTAGAGTCAGAAGTATATTACTATGCCTATGGCTATTAGTGCCTTGTCAAGAGCGCTACAAAGGAGTTATGCGACAGCAAGATCAAGATTTTGATAGGGGGATTGTCTAACATGACCCTCCAATCGACGCTCCAAGAAGAGATCAAGATCGGTCAAGATTTTGATTTGTCCCTGCTCAAGTCCAAAAAGGAAGCTATAGAGGACAAGGGTTCAGAGTTTAAGATCCTTAAGGACGACATACTCTACTACAGAGATAGAGTATGTGTTCTAAAAGATGAAGAACTCAAGAAGCGAATCCTTTTGGAACCTTACGAGACATCATATTCTGTACATCCGGTGGCGAATAAGATGTACAAGTACCTGAAGGAAAGCTTTTGGTGGCTTGGAATGAAGAATGACATTGTCGAGTTCGTCGCCAGATGCCTTACGTGCTAGAAGGTTAAGGCAGAACACCAGCGCCTAGCAGGATAATCATAGAAAATTAAGCTACCCGAGTAGAAATGGGACCAGATTACGATGAATTTCGTAGTCGGATTGCCGAAGATGTCAAACGATAATGACGCAATCTGGGTGATTGTAGATAGACTGACGAAATCAGCTAGATTTTTAGCAATGAAAGTTAGCTACTCGGTGGAACGACTAGTAGAAATCTATGCGGCACAGTTCGTGAAACGGCACGGAATACTAGAGTCGATCGTCTCAGATCGTAGTGGATGCTTTACCTCCAGATTTTGGCGAAGTGTTCAAGCCGCATTACGGTCCAAGTGAGAGTTCAGCATAGCATTTCATCCTCAGACCGACAGTTAGTCTGAGAGGACCATACAGATGTTAGAGGACATGTTGAGACCTGCGTCCTAGACTTCAAAGGAAATTGATATCAGAAGCTACCATTGAGCGAGTTCTCGTACAACAGCAACTATCATTCCTCGATAGGAATGGCACCGTACGAGACACTCTGTGGAAAGAAATGCAGATCTCTGGCTCATTAGTACGAGTTTGGAGAGAAACGAGTAGTTAGCTCGGACATCATCAAGAATACCATGTCAGACGTGAAGCTGATACGAGAAACGTTAGATACAACGCACAGTCGACAGAAGAATTTTGACGATAAGCGCCGTAGACCCCTCAAGTTTCAAGTAGGAGATTCGGTCTTTTTCAAGGCGGCACCCATGAAAGGGGTGATGCGCATTGAAAATAAAAGAAAGCTCAGTCCTAGGTACATAGGACCCTTGAGATAATAGAGAAAGTCGGGAAGGTGGCTTATAGACTAACGCTTCCTCCCGAGTTAGCTATAGTGCACAACATCTTTCACGTCTTGATGCTGAAGAAGTACGTGCCAGACAGCTCTCATGTTCTTAGCCAAGAATCCGTTGTAGTATACGCTGATCCGACGTACGAGGAGAGACCCGTGCGGATCTTAGTCAGAGAGGAGAAGGTACTTAGGAATAAAGTATACCGCTAGTAAAAGTGTTGTGACAGAATCATAGTGTTGAGGAAGCCACATAAGAATGGGAAGAAGACATGAGAAGAGACTTCCTGGAATTATTCTAATTTTCGAGGACGAAAATTTTGTAAGGGGGGTAGGTTGTAATGACCGCCATTTTCATGACACCTACTTACCATGTAATAAGTCATTAAGGAATAAAATGGACATAATTTAATGTCTTTTAGTACAATTTAAGAAACACGGTCAAGTACATAATCGTGTAAGAGGCTGTGTACTGCTCAAATAGATGAATGTATTTCAAAGACATGGCCGTGTTGAGTAGTCTCAACTAGTACATGCTCGTGTCTGAAATGTACACGCCCGTGTTGCGTTGCACACACACGTGTAAGAGTCTGTGTAGAAGGCTGTGTAATGAGCCGAGAGCCACTGTAATGACTCTCATGAATTATGAAACTTAATTACTATGTAATGATGTAATTAAGTTAATAAGTACAGTGTGCTTTTCAGTTGAATGAATTAAACAGGAATAATAACGTTTAATTACTATTCATGCAGTGAAAGGGGTAATCGACAGCGAAATCGGTCCACCCTATTATGTGAGTATGCGTTGAGACACGCAATATCAAGAAACCGGTCTAGACGACCATTTCATGATACAGAACTGATGAGCTAGTCATCAGTACGCTCAGACTGGTCATCTGAGCGCAGTAGTGATAATTGCCCTAATAGATGTACAGTATCGAGAAAAGTGGTCTAGATGACCTCTTCTCGCCCATAGACTGACAAAATCAAAGTCAGAACGCTCAGATTAGTCAGTCAGATAGTGAACAGTGAATAGTGAATAGTGAATAGTGAGAAACGCAGTGTCAGGTTAGTGGCCAAGACGGCCTTAATCTGGCACAAAACTGATATATTAATAGTCAGCAGGCTCAATCTGGTCAATTGAGCATAAAATGTAGATTTTGTTTAAGGGATACGCAGTATCGGGATGAGGGTCAAGACGACCTTTTCTCGCCTTGAAACTGATATATTTAGACTCAGGGCGCCCAAATTAGTCAATCGGGCACCTGACACGTTTTTCGAGACAGGATCATGCAGATCCCGAAAACTGGTCCAGAAGACCTCAGATGGACGTAAAACTGATAAATTTGAAATCAGCACGTCCAAATTAGTCAAGAGAGACTGTGTTTGAAATTTCACGCGAAAACGCCTCGTTATGCATGCACAGTGTCAACACAGTGTAGGCCTAACCACAGTATCAAGAAATTGATCAAGATGACCTCTTCTTGATATAAAACTGATATATTTGGAATCAGAATGCTCAAATTAGTCATTTGAGCACAAAAAGTAATTTTTGACCGGGAACCATACAGTATCGGGAAACTGGTCGAGACGACCTCGGATGAAGATAAAACTGATATATTTGGGTTCAGCACGCCCAAATTAGTCAGTATAGCCTATCTTAAAATTTTTCAAAAAAATTAGTATAAAGGAGGAAATTTTGGGGATTATAGAAAAATAGCCCCCATATTTTTCCAAATCACATTTTCTCCCTCCCATACCACACGAAGATGAACAGTGACCAACTATCGAATCCGGCCTCCGTTTTTGACACCGCCGGCACCATTGGAAAGCTCTCGACGAGCTGATTCCAACGGTGGGCCGAGTCGACCGAACCGATGCCGGAGCACGCCGCACGCGCCGCCCAAAACCGCCGGTGGCCGAATTTTTCAAACCGCCGTATCTTCGCCGTCCGACGTCCAAATGCCACGATTCCGGTCCCAATGGATTCGTGGTGAAGAGTAGAACAAAACCCAGGCTTCATTTCACATCAACAGCCGCCGAATCGCGCCGCCCCAGGTTCGCCGTCGCCGTCGCCATCGCCGCCGTCGGATCTCGCTATTCCGGCGGAGTTGAGTTGCAAGGTCGGTGTCAAAATGCTCAGAACAACACGTAGATCAAAAGCCCCAAATCAATTTTGGGCAACAACGCCGGAAAAATGAAGATCCAACGCCGCCGCCGTCGCCGACTTTTCGAGAGCCGATTTCCGGTGATAGGAGCCTCGATTCGTGAAATTGACACCACCAATGGGTTCCTCTCGTCGAGCTCTTCAAGATGGTGGTCGCCACTTCCATCGCCGCCGTGGTCAACGCCGGTCAACGGCCGGTCAACGCCGGTCAACGGCGGTCAACGCCGGTCAACGACAACCCGGAGACCGAAAATTGAAGAATGGCCCGTTGGCCTATTTTCGACGTTCCGGACACATCTGCGGCATCGGATTTGCAAACTGGAGTTTCAAAAGTGAAGAACGACGATTCAAAGATTGCACGGTCCAGACCGAACGGTTCGTCCGACCGCCGACGGGAACGATTTTGGTAGTAGTGTTGATCTATTTATTCCTCAATTTAATATTGGAAATAATTATGTATTAATTATGGTTTAATGACTTGAGGAATTGTAAGAAAAAAGGTTGAAATATCGAAAAAGAGAATGTGAGAAAATGTGAATATTTTTACGTAAAAAGCGGAGCTTTTACGTGAAAATTAGGCCTCTGGTTTAGTACGTGGCAGGTTAGAATAGGTTAGATGGTTTTGAGGCGTTTCCTAAACGCCGGAAACCCAAAAATTAAGCGGAAATGCTGCCGAAATTTCTAAAACGGCACAAAGGGGTATTTTAGGAAACGAGGGCTGAAAATGTGATCGGGATGGAAACCCGAGCTCCCTCGATGACCTAGGTCCGGGAAAGAAGGATGGACGTTGTGAGGATTAGTGAACCGCCCCATTAGAAATTTCGTAATGTAAGAAAACGACCCCTATGTCAGAATAGTGCCACCCGAGGGACGGGTATGATCTAAGTATAAAATTTGGGGCGATTACATCGGTAACGGTAATCCGACAGGCTAAATGGTCATACGGGAGGTATTCAGTCAGTTGACTGGTCGGTTAGCTAGTCAAGGACTAAGTCCGAATGGGATAGTGAGAGACAGTGATTAATTTGTCAAGTAGACAAATTAATCAAGCACGATTAAAAATTAGATATCAAATTTCCCAAGGTAGAGCAGTTGGGTACCGATAGGCATCGGTACCGCACAACGATAAGTTTATTAGTTCCTAACGATAGAGTGACCTAAGAGCGATGTTAATTAATTTATTGGGTAAATAAATTAATTAACAATGATTAGAAAATCAAATTCTTAAGAGAAGGGCAATTAGTACCGATAAGGATCGGTATCACTAACGATAGAGTTTTATTAGTCACTAATGACCACAGTGACCTAAGAGTAAATGTTAACGAATTGCATTATGATTACAGGGAGGTACCTGTATTGTGACAAAGGCGAGAGTATAAACTGTCTGCTGACAGGTAAGTACAACTCCGCCTACAGCATGGATAAAATGAATTTAAAATGATGCTTTTCCAGTATTTTAAGTATGTATCTTGCACACGATGCTGCACAGCATACATAAGAGCATATAGTTTCACAATCGAGTAGATTGATGAAAGAACAAGATAGAAGCCATAGATCCCTACCGCGTAGGATTTGGGGACAGCTTAGAGAAGCGTATGGCTAGAACAGTTAAACAAGATGGAAATAAATAGGTGTGTCGTACCGGCTCCTTCAGTCGAAGGGGTTTCCAGTTAAAGAAAGTTCAGGCCACAAGTTGAGCATCAGTTGATGGCTCTTCGGCATTAGTTGACCTCGGGCGTTACCGTTGGTCTGCGCGCACACGGTACTGACACATGGGCCCTAAATAGACAAGAAAAGAAAAGAAAAGTTTGAAGCATAAATGAACATAACCGGATCATGCATTAGTTATAGTTCGCTATGCTTTCTTTTTCAGTAGAGTGCATACAGTACACAATGCTTCTGTCATGCATAAAGTATGTGAAGTTTTATATTCAGTGTTATGACATGTTATGTGATGACATGATATGTGAGCTGATATGTGATATGCTTATATGATATATGATTTATTAAGTGATATATGTCATGCCTATGATTTTACGTATGTGCTATGTTTTAAACATGTTTTGCGGTTAACATGTTGTACTTACTGGGCGTAAAGCTCACGGAGTGTGTTCATGCTGTAGGTAAGCATCCTATAGCGTAAACATCAAGGGACGATGATGATGGCGGAGGTGGATGTGAGGATGAGGTTATGGATACACCGCGAGTATTCTTCCGCACAGTATGAGTAAATAATATTTTGAATGGTGACAGTTAAATAGTATTTTGAATAGTAAAGGTTAAATGGTATTTTGGAACAGTAAACAGTATATGTACGAGTAGTATATTTAAATAGTATCTGGTGAATAGTAATCAGATAAACATGTATATAATTATGTATGTATAATTGAAATCCTTATGTTTTTCAAATTCCGCATTTTAATAGTATGCGTACGTGAATAGTAAATACGTACGTGTATATAAAAAAAAAAAAAATCCCTCTAAATTTATAGTCTTAAATTCAGCAAGTTTAAGTATCGTCTTTAAAGAAGCAAGTAATAGAGTTTACAGTGACGGTCCGGGCCACTGAGGGCACGGGGCGTCACAATAGCATACACAAATCAATTTGCCAAACGTTAAGGAATTATGTGGAGCTAGTAGAGGGACTGATTGGACATATATAATCGGGCTCCCGTGATTCCATATGATCATCATTCTGTACCGAACAACTCAATCATATGATCACTAATTTCAGAGTCACACCACTATAAACCTGAAACTGAATTCCCAATTATATACCGTATTACGTAAGCCTGTGACGAGCTACCATCCAATGACCTTGTCATATATGCAAAACCCTCATATGATATCCATGATCAGCCTTAGGTCAAAGTCCGTTTAATCCTACTGATCAGGCTATCTTAAAGTTCCATTATACTACCGAATCAAGAAAATGATTATTCACCATATGTGAATAAGAAGTCATCCGCCCAGCAGACGACCTAAGGCCTTGTCCATTTTCACATTCAGTATAATGCCTTTAAGAGGATACCTTTAACTCCTCAGAGCTATGATTCCGATATCTGCAAACAAACCCTTCATCGTATACAAGTCATGCACCCAACGAACCGGTCTATAAGCTTACTACTTCTGAGACGCTTTAGCCATTGGAACATCAAAGTACACAAGTCATATACATGAAGTAGTTCATTTACTCAGGATTAAGGTTATTGCACAATGAACGTCAAAAGCAGATTGATCCACTCATAGCGGACTACGTAGATCAATCACGCTTTAGTCCCGGTCTAATATGTCACCACCAAGCAACATATCCATGTCTCTACTTGGGAGTCCAGCTCCAGACAGTCAAGACAGACCGTCCCCTCTAAGGCTTTAGACAACATAATAGTCTTAACATGAGTTAGATGCTCGGTCTAACCCCATAGACTACAGACCATAATTTAGACTGCTAACTTTAGAACATTGTCTTCTTGCATACAAAAGTCCATTGCATGCAACGTTCTAACAGTTTTAACACAAGCAGTCAATGAGCCATATTTGCTTACATTTACTTTAACATGTAAATAAGATGAGGATAGATAGCAATGTAATGAATAACCTCTATGTATAATTTTATTATCCAGTTTAAAATGAATACATCAAAATGTCTCTAATACTTAGGGCATTTCCTAACATCACCACCAAGCAACATATCTATGTCTCTACTTGGGAGTCTATGCTCCAGACAGTCAAGACAAACTGTCCCCTCCAAGGCTTTAGACAACATAATAGTCTTAACATGAGTTAGATGCTCGGTCTAACCCCATATACTACAGACCTTAGTTTAGACCGCTTACTTTAGAACATTATCTTCTCGCATATAAAAGTCCATTGCATGCAACGTTCTAACAGTTTTAACACAAGCAGTCAGTGAGTCATATTTGCTTACATTTACTTTAACATGTAAATAAAACGAGGACAGATAGCAATGTGATGAATAACCTCTATATATAATTTTATTATCCAGCTCAAAATAAATACATCAAAATGTCTCTAATGCTTAGGACATTTCCTAACAATCTCCCACTTGCCCTAAGCCAGTAGATGTGCCATGTTACGCATCCCCATCACCTCTACGTGCCTCTCAAAGCTTCTAGCCACCAAAGTCTTAGTAAAGGGATCGGCAATGTTGTCGTCGGACGCGATCTTACATACATCTACTTATCCTGTCTCCACGTGCCCTCTAATGTCGACTTCCTCGAATCCTTGCAAGTCTGGTGTAATGAACGCCATTTTTATGGCACCTACTTACCATGTAATAAGTCATTAAGGAATAAAATGGACATAATTTAATGTCTTTTAGAGCAAATTTAAGAAACACGGTCAAGTACACGATCATGTAAGAGGCTGTGTACCGCTCAGATAGATGAATGTATTTCAAAGACATGGCCGTGTTGAGTAGTCTCAACTGGTACATGCCCGTGTCTGAAATGTACACACCCGTGTTGCGTTGCACACGCACGTGTAAGAGTCCGTGTAGAAGGCTGTGTAATGAGCTGAGAGCCACTGTAATGACTCTCATGAATTATGAAACTTAATTACTATGTAATGATGTAATTAAGTTAATAAGCACAGTGTGCTTTTCAGTTGAATGAATTAAACAGGAATAGAAACATTTAATTACTATTCATGCAGTGAAAGGGGTAATCGACAGTGAAATCGGTCCACCCTATTATGTGAGTATGCGTTGAGACACGCAATATCAAGAAACCGGTCTAGACGACCATTTCATGATACAAAACTGATGAGCTAGTCATCAGTACGCTCAGACTGGTCATCTGAGCGCAGCAGTGATAATTACCCTAATAGATGTACAGTATCGAGAAAAGTGGTCTAGATGACCTCTTCTCGCCCAGAGACTGACAAAATCGGAGTCAGAACGCTCAGATTAGTCAGTTAGATAGTAAATAGTGAATAGTGATTAGTGAATAGTGAGAAACGCAGTGTTAGGTTAGTGGCCAAGATGGCCTTAATCTGGCATAAAACTGACATATTAATAGTCAGCAGGCTCAATCTGGTCAATTGAGCATAAAATGTAGATTTTGTTTAAAAGATACGCAGTATCGGGATGAGGGTCAAGACGACCTTTTCTCGCCCCGAAACTGATATATTTAGACTCAGGACGCCCAAATTAGTCAATTGGACACTTGACACGTTTTTCGAGACGGGATCATACAGATCCCGAAAACTGGTCTAGAAGACCTCAGATGGACGTAAAACTGATAAATTTGAAATCAGCACGTCCAAATTAGTAAAGGGAGACAGTGTTTGAAATTTCACGCGAAAACGCCTCGTTATGCATGCGCAGTGTCAACACAGTGTAGGCCTAACCACAGTATCAAAAAATTGGTCAAGATGACCTTTTTTTGATATAAAACTGATATATTTGAAATTAGAATGCTCAAATTAGTCATTTGAGCACAAAAAGTAATTTTTGATCGGGAACCATGCAGTACCGGAAAACTGGTCGAGACGACTTCGGATGAAGATAAAACTGATATATTTGGGTTCAGCACGCCCAAATTAGTCAGTATAGCCTATCTTAAAATTTTTCAAAAAATTAGTATAAAGGGGTCGAAATTTTTAGATTTTTGTAAAAAGGGCCCCCATTATTTTTTTTCCTATCTTTTTCTCCCCCACACCACATGAAGATGAACAGTGGCCGACCATCGAATCCGGCCTCCGTTTTCGACACCGCCGGCACCATTAGAAAGCTCTCGACGAGCTGAGTCCAACGGTGTGCCGAGTCGACGGAACCGACGTCGGAAAACGCCGCACGCGCCGCCTAAAGCCGCCGGTGGTCGAATTTTTCAAACCGTGATTTCTCCACCGTCCGACGTCCAAATGCCACGATTCCGGTCCCAATGGATTCGTGGTGAAGAGTAGAACAAAACCCAAGCTTCATTTCATGTCAACAGCCACCGGATCGCGCCGCCCAAGGTTCGCCGTCACCGTCGCCATCGCCATCGTCGAATCTCGCTATTCCGGCGGAGTTGAGTTGCAAGGTCGGTATCAAAATGCTCAGAACAACATGTAGATCAAAAGCCCCAAATCAATTTTGGGCAACAACGCTGAAAAATGAAGATCCAACACCGCCGCCGTCGTCGACTTTTCGAGGGCCGATTTCCGGTGATAGGAGCCTCGATTGGTGAAATTGACACCACTAATGGGTTCCTCTCGTCGAGCTCTTCAAGATGGTGGTCGCCACTCCCATCGCCGCCGTGGTCAACGCCAGTCAACGGCGGTCAACGCCAGTCAACGGCGACCCGGAGACCGAAAATTGAAGAATGGCCCGTTGGCCTATTTTTGACGTTCCGGACACATCCGCGGCATCGGATTTGCAAACTGGAGTTTCAAAAGTGGAGAACGATAATTCAAAGATTGTGCGATCAAGATCGAACGGTTCACCCGACCGCCGACCGGAACGATTTTGGTAGTGGTTTTAATCCCTTGATTCCTCAATTTATTATTAGAAATAATTATGTATGAATTATGGTTTACTGATTTGAGGAATTGTAAGAAAAAGGGATGAAAGGTCGAAAAAGAGAATGTGAGGAAATGTGAATATTTTTACGTAAAAAGCGGAGCTTTTACGTAAAAATTAGGCCTCTGGTTTAGTACGTGGCATGTTAGAATATGTTAGATGGTTTTGAGGCGTTTCCTAAACGCCGGAAACCCAAAAATTAAGCGGAAATGCTGCCGAAATTTCTAAAACGGCACAAAGGGGTGTTTTAGGAAACGAGGGGTGAAAATGTGATTGGGATGGAAACCCGAGCCCCCTCGATGACCTAGGTCCGGGAAAGAAGGATGGACGTTTACAGGATTAGTGAACCGTCCAATTAGAAATCTCGAAATGTAAGAAAACAACCCCTAGATCGGAATAGTGCCACCCGAGGGATGGGTGTGATCTAAGTATAAAATTTGGGGCGATTACATCAGTAACGGTAACCCGACAGGCTAAATGGTCATACGGGAGGTATTCAGTCAGTTGACTGGTCGGTTAGCCAGTCAAGGACCAAGTCTGAATGGGATAGTGAGAGACAGTGATTAATTTGTCAAGTAGACAAATTAATCAAGCACGATTAAAAATTAGATATCAAATTTCCCAAAGTAGAGCAGTTGGGTACCGATAGGCATCGGTGCCACACAACGATAAGTTTATTAGTTCCTAACGATAGAGTGACCTAAGAGCGATGTTAATTAATTTATTAGGTAAATAAATTAATTAACAATGATTAGAAAATCAAATTCTTAAGAAGAGGGCAATTAGTACCGACAAGGATCGGTATCACTAACGATAGAGTTTTTATTAGTCACTAATGACCACAGTGACCTAAGAGTAAATGTTAACGAAATGTATTATGATTATAGGGAGGTACCTGTATTGTGACGAAGGCGAGAGTATAAACTGTCTGATGACAGGTAAGTACAACTCCGCCTACAGCATGGATAAAATGAATTTAAAATGATGCTTTTCCAGTACTTTAAGTATGTATCTTGCACACGATGCTGCACAGCATACATAAGAGCATATAGTTTTACAATCGAGTAGATTGATGAAAGAACAAGTTAGAAGCCATCGATCCCTACCGCGTAGGATTGGGGACAGCTTAGAGAAGCGTATGGCTAGAATAGTTAAACAAGATGGAAATAAATAGGTGTGTCGTACCGGCTCCTTCAGTCGAAGGGGTTTCCAGTTAAAGAAAGTTAAGGCCAAAAGTTGAGCATCAGTTGATGGCTCATCGGCATTAGTTGACCACGGGCATTACCGTTGGTCTGCGCACACACGGTACTGACACATGGGCCCTAAATAGACAAGAAAAGAAAAGAGAAGTTTGAAGCATAAATGAACATAACCGGATCATGCATTAGTTATAGTTCGTTATGCTTTCTTTTTCAGTAGAGTGCATACAGTACACGATGCTTCTGTCATGCATAAAGTATGTGAAGTTTTATATTCAGTGTTATGACATGTTATGTGATGACATGATATGTGAGCTGATATGTGATATGCTTATATGGTATGTGATTTATTAAGCGATATATGTCATGCTTAGGATTTTAAGTATGTGCTATATTTTAAACATGTTTTGCGGTTAACATGTTGTACTTATTGGGCGTAAAGCTCACGGAGTGTGTTCATGCTGTAGGTAAGCTTCCTATAGCGCAAACACCAAGGGGCGATGATGGCGGCGGAGGTGGATATGAGGATGAGGTTATGGATACACCGCGAGTATTCTTCCGCACAGTATGAGTAAATAGTATTTTGAACGGTGACAGCTAAATAGTATTTTGAATAGTAAAGATTTAATTGGTATTTTGGAACAGTAAACAGTATATGTATGAATAGTATATTTAAATAGTATCTGGTGAATATTAATCAGATAAACAAGTATATAAGTGTGTATGTATAATTGAAATCCTTATGTTTTTTCAAATTCCGCATTTTAATAGTATACGTACGCGTATATAAAAAAAATCCCTCTAAATTTATGCTATTAAATTCAGCAAGTTTAAGTATCGGTTTTAAAGAGGAAGTATAAGTAAAAGCTAAAGAAGCAAGTAATAGAGTTTACAGTGACGTTCCGGGCCGCTGAGGGCACGGGGCGTCACAGTTGGTATCAGAGAGGTTTTCTGCCATCCTACCTCACATCACCGCATGCCTACCTCATCTGTCCAAGTAAGTTAGTTTTATTTTTAGTCGGTAAATGTTTATCTATTGAAGATAACATTTTATAGTAATGAAACGACGAAATCTATGATGGCGAGGATAAGATGAAAAGATGCTGAGATCATTATACGAAAAATCACGACCGTGCAGTGCTAGAGAATTGCTCAGAGAAAGAACATGGATTGCTGCTCGAGTTGTACCGATCTTCAGAGCTAGTTGTCCACTATGTTTCGAGTGGCAAACAGTACTCCTGCACTCTATGAGAATGTCAGGACTGGTTTCACATTATCAAAGTGATTCCCCGATTGTACGTCATTGACCATGATAACTGAGTCCTGTTGGCTGTTGATATCTCTCAGGAAGATACTCTCGTGTGTATCGGGATCCTTATGACCAGGATGAGCTCTTAACTGTGTCGAGTTTCGCCATACCACGATCGAGCCAATCTCTGAGAGCAGTCCAGCATCAGCCCCAGTTTTTCTCTATGGGCAAGCAGGGAGTGAAACCGCCTAAGTTTTCTAGAGTTATGGATATACGAGAATTTGTTCATCGAATTGAAAGACTGCAGCTGATGTCCGGCGATACAGTCCTAACATATGCTGTTCGCTATAAGGAACCGATATGGACTTCCACAATACATGCCAAGACAAAAGTGGATCAAGACAGGAGAAGACCCAAAGAGAGAAAGAGACCTTGCCAAACAGAATTAGAAGAGCGATCAAGCAGGACTAGCAAGCCTTATCAAGGAGATAGTGAACGCCGAGAGAAAAGTGCTCAACCCCGGGAACCCTACACAAGCCCAAGGCATTATAGCAGCCACCATTATGGAGGGTGACCCGGTAGAACCAGCACCCCAACTGGCCGATGAAGAGTTCATGGCCGAGCCCCAGCCAGAAGTACACAAGGGCAATAGGGAGCTGATGGAGAACCCCGAACCAGCCCGTATGTCTCCTGAACACCCCATGAAAGAGGAAGATAACGAGACTCTTTCCGACGCCCATCCCGACGATGAGGGAGAGGAGATCCCCAACCACTTTAGTAATGACGAATAGATAGGGACGTATGAACCCCAAGTCATCATAGCCAGTGATGACGAGGTCAGTTTCGACTGAGAAGAAGAGGAGAACCAAGAGGAGTACTCACTCAGTGATAGTGACGATGAGGAGATGCCTGATACTGAATCAGGATTGTCCTTCCAATTGTAGTAACCCTTCTGCGGGAATGTTAGTTATGAAAAAATATAGAGGGAAGCAGTAGCTCTCCCCTGTCAGTTGTAGCATAATGTACTTGTTGGGATCGTATAAGGGAAGTGTGTGTCACTCCCACTGAACTAGAATCTTGAATATATGTATATATATTATGTGAAATATATTATGAGATAAGCAGTAAAGCTTTGGCCTAGGGGCCAGATATAATTTTTTTCCACAGTATGAGTATGATATGACAGAAAGTGCAGGATGAATCCTAGCACTCAGATGATGTCCCAATACAATGCGGCAATTGTATTGAACATCACAGTATGAGAGAAAGAAAGATGGATATAGTGTGTATATTTATATCCATAATGTTTAAGTAAGATTGTTAAGTAAGAAAGAAAATGATATGTGATACGAGTCCCAAGTATAGAATTTAAGAGTCATATTTTTCTTTCCCGCTGTACGATAGGGTTACATAGGTAAACATGGCAAGAACGAGAGCTTAGTTAAATCCAGCATCCCGAGAGGATGAGTTGATAGCACAGATCGTAGCCATGCGAGAGATGATGGAGAACCAGCAACGGGAACCAGCTTGGGGAACATGTGACGCCCCTGACCTCGGTCCACCGAAACTATTACAATCAAGCTCCTTAGCCGACTGAAATAGCTCGTGAACTTCGTCGAGTCGCCTAAATTCTTTTCTTTCCTTTAAACCCTTTGTGAAATTTGGAATCATTTTTTTTAATACTTTTTCTTGTTTGTAAACATAACGTAATTAAACTGAACTATGTTTGTCACTTTTAAAAGTACAAACATAGTTTATACACAATACATAATTCAAATCTTTTTGCAATACATGTCTTTTCTTTATTCAAATCTCCTCTTTCAACGCTCAGCGGAAAACTTGTAGCAGGACCATATCCGCAGTGGATTCCCTATCCCTTTGACACGCTCGCACCCTGTCGCCATTCAGAAATCTACTGAACAGGTTTCTTACCTGCAACATGAACAAACTGATGAGCTAACAGGCTCAGTAAGTTCAAACATACATAGTAAGAATCATATTGATTCAAAAACACTAAAACTCAATTTTCTATGAATAGTAATTTTGACCTTTGACTGATGAATAGTAACAGTTACCCTAACTGGTTACTATTCACTTTACTCTACCGGGATACCATTCACATACCCTAGCGTAAGCTTTGGTTATGCTCAATTATGATTTTTATCATTTTATTGATTGTTTATTCTCTATTGGATTTCTAGTTTAGAGCTCTGTTTATGGCAGTACCGATGATTATTAGCGCGCTAACTGGGAGGGTCTAAGGAGCGACCTTAGAACATCGGCCTCCACAGCCCTGATATCCTTGTAGGATCTGAGAAAAACCTCTACCACTATGTTGGAGGGGCGGTACGCCTTAGTGGTTTCATTACCATCTTTCTTATAGTTCCCCACCGGCGACATTCATATGAATCATCCCACGGTGGAACCCTTATTGCCGTTAGGTCTTTACATTTATTTCTTTATGTGTGTTTTTAATTAACCACACTATAGTGCCCTAACACTTCTCCATAGTGTATTATTTATACACTTTTTAATTTCTCATTTCATTAGGTGAGTTAGTTTAACTACACCCCTATTGCCCGTAGGACTTTACAAGTTTGTACGAAAAGTACTTAAATCAATCAAATAGTAATTCATGCTGCAGACATGTAAATATCTGAGCTTACCAAACATTTATCATAGCATCGCGCTATGAAACATTCATATAGCACATAAACCTAGACATAACAGATCAATTCATTCATATAATGAACAACATCAGAATGTTCATGAGCAGACAAATGAATGCTGAAACTTACACATATCACACTTAGACATAATAGTCTATTCATGTTGTAGTCAATTAAATGTTCGAACTTACAGATACTTTCGCTAGCATTTCCTTCCCCGACTCCGCAGACGTTCCTTTGCCGCTTCTGGATCGGGTTCCTATAACTGGAATAACCACGGTTATTCTAAATCTTCATTTCATATTCAAAATTTAGTAAAACGTAAAAATTCTACGTTTTATTTCCCGTAAATGGTCTTAGGAATCTAAAATCCTATTTTCCATTTTTACACTAACTCTTGGCAAAATTACCATTTTACCCCTGATTTGATCTCTCATCATAAACCTATTTTTTGTTGGTTTAAGACCCAATTTAACTTTTATAATTTCATTTTAACTATCCTTAGGCATTCACGGTCCTTTCCGAGCCTTTCAGAAATTTTTGGTCAAAATGACCATTTTGCCCCTGACGGGTCTTGGGACCGTTATATGCTTACTGTGACTTTTAACAGGATTTTCTAAGCCCAAATATTATAAAATAATATTTCTTAAGCTTTTACACACTTTTACAGCATCCATTGCTGTTCCATAGACGACTATTGGTCATCCGACTCTCGGGTGATACTATTCCGACACCTAGGGTCGTTTATCATTTTTCTCACGTTTCGGAGTCTTAAATGGGTATTTTATTACTCCTGAAATGTTTGTTATGCTAATCCCGAGCCTTAGACATCGCGTGGGCTCGGGTTTTCATCCCGACCTCTAATTTACCTTTCGTTTCCTAAAATACCCTTGCCATTGGTTTTCCCGTTCTCTTACATTTTCACAATCTCGGAGGGATGGTTTACTATTCCTCAAAGGTTCATTTTCCCATTTTCTGAGCCTAACTCATCGAAGGGTCTCGGTTTCCATTACCAAACACAATTTGCCTCTCGTTTTTCACCAAAATTCCCATAGTGCCGTTTTCTGAATTTCGGCAGCATTTCCGCTAAATTTCTAGGTTTCCGGCGTTTAGGAAACGTCTCAAAACCATCTAACCTATTTTATTCTACCACGTACTATACCAGAGGCCTAATTTTTACGTAAAACTCAACTTTTTACGTAAAAATATTCACATTTTCCATACATTTTCTTTTTCTGACATTTCATTCATTTTACTCTTTTCTTTTTCTTTTCTTTTTACATTTTGAATACAAATTACATATAAATCATTCCAATACATAAATAAGGAATGAAGGGAAACAAAATCGCTACCGAAATCGTCCCGTCGGTGATCGGACGAACTGTTCGGTCTCGACCGCACAAACTTTTTGTCTCCGTTCTTTATGTTCGGAACCTCGGTTGGCAATTCTGATACAGCGGATGTGTCCAAAACGTCGAAAATAGGCCAACGGGCCATTCTTCATTTTTCCACCCCCGGGTCACCGTTGACCGGCGTTGACTCCGGCGTTGACCAGCGGCAGACGGCGGCGGTGAAAACAACGGAGGTGCCCACCTTGAAGATCTCGACGAGAGGAGTCCATTGGTGGTGTCAATTTCACCATTGGAGGCTCCGATCGTCGACAATCGGCCTCTAAAACACGACCCACGGCGGCGGCGTTGAATCTCCGCCGTGCCGGGGTTGTTGCCCGAAATTGTTTGAGGGCTTTTGCTCCCCGTTCTTCTCTGAGCATTTTGAGACCAACCACGTCACTCAACTCCACCGGAATCAACGGATTCCACGGCGGCGACGGCGCGGCTTCGGGCGGCGCGATCCAGTGACTGTTGAGCCGAAATGAAGCTTGGGTTTTGTTCTACTCTTCACCACGAGTCTTTTGGGACCGGAATCATGTCGATCGGAGGTTGGACGGCGGAGATACGGCCGTTTGAAATTTTCGGCCACCGGTGGTTTCGGGCGGCGCGTGCGGCGTTCTCCGGCGTCGGTTCCGTCGATTCAGCACACCGTTAGACTCAGCTCGTCGAGAGCTTTCCAACGAGACCGGCAGTGTCGAAAACGGACACCGTTTTCGGTGGTCGGTTACTGTTCACCGACGGTGTAGGTGTAGGGGAGAAAATCTAGAAAAGAGAAATTGTGAGCCCTTTTATGCAATTTCGACCTTTTATACCCTTTTTGTCCAAAATTTCAACATGAGCTATCCTGACTAATTTGGGCGTGCTGAACCCAAATATATCAGTTTCGTTTTCATCCGAGATCGTTTCGACCAGTTTCCGGTACTGCAAATTCCCCGTCAAAAATTACCTTTGTGCTCAATTAACTAATTTGAGCATTCTAATAGGCTGTACTGACTAATTTGGACGTCCTGAATCCAAATATATCAGTTTCGTCGTCATTCGAGGTCATCTCGGCCAGTTTTCGATACTGTACATTTCCCGGTCAAAATTTTCATTTTGTGCTTAATTGACTAATTAGAGCATTCTGATTCCAAATATATCAGTTTTATATCAAGAAAATGTCATCTTGACCAATTTCTTGTTACTGCGTATCTCCGGATCAAATATTATTTTTCATGCTCAATTGACTAATTTGAGCATGCTGAATCTAAATATGTCAATTTTAGGTCAAGAAGAGGTCACCTAGACCAACTTCTCAATACTATGTACAACACACACACACGCACTCACGTCTAAAATCACTACTATCAGTATTTTATCTTTCTGTGCACTCAGCTTACCCTGAGTCACATACTAGGGTTTACAGTTCACTATTTTTCCCTAGCTCAATTCGGCATGCTTTTACATGACCGAATTCTTAATCTGTAATATCGTTAGAACATTTTATCTCGTTCTACACAATATAAATCATACATTTTACATTTTAAACATGAAATTCATCATGTACATGCAACTTACAATATTCCGAGAACAGTAAAATTTCCCGGTTATTACAGAACAGCTGGACCAACAACCCCAGGTACCACAGTTAGTAGAGATGTCAGCACAGGAGGCTCTAACAGCCCCAAAAACTCTGAGGGAGCAAGCAGCTCCTCCAGCTCAAAAAGCACTAGCACCCATAGTAATGGCTGCTTTCATAGCAGCAATTGTTTTCTGTCAGTCCCTAGGGAAGGCGACTTGTATGAGAGATTCTGACGCATGAAAGTGTTAGAATTCTTAGGAATCACCATCCCTATAGAGGCCGATGATTGGCTAATGGATATCCAAGTAATCTTGGATTTTATAGGGTTAACAGATACAGAGAGAAAGTGATGTGCGCATCCTTCACCCTGCGCAATGAGGCGCGTTAGTGGTGGGAGATGGTAACCATTAGGAGGAACATTAGAGAGATGAGCTGGAGCGATTTCATTGAGGAATTCAAGGAGATGTACTTTAACGGGGAAGCACTAGTAGCGCAGTAAGACAAGTTCGACAACCTGCACCAAGGTAGTATGACTGTTATGGAGGCAGTTAAGAAGTTTGAGCAGTTGGCTCAATTTTGTCCAGATTTGGTACCGACTAAAAGGAGAGAGTTAGACGAATGCTGAAGATGTTCAGAACGGAAATCGCAGTTTGGGTCTGTAGCTGAAGCCACGAACCAGCGACACTAGTAGAATGTGTCAGCAAGGCTATTTGAGCCGAGTACTGGTCGGCTCATGATAAGGAGCGAAAGGCGTAGAATTTTAAGGCACGAAAGGAGGAGAAAACGCAAGCTGAGCAAGCTTAGGGGAAGCAGAACCCCGAGTTACAATACAGAGGACAGAACGTGGGAACCGACCAGAATAGTAGGCATTCCCATAACAACAACAAGAGAAAAGGGGAATTAAGGCAATCAAGATTCACAGAAGAATTTCCCCAGAAGAGAGACGACCAGGAAGGAATGACAGCCAATACCCGACGTGCACGAGATGCAGAAAGAGGCACCCAGGAGAATGCAAGCAGAGAGCAAGTGGTTGTTTCATTTGTGGCAAGGAAGGCCACTATGCCAAAAAAAAAAATTGCCACTCCAACCTGCAGAATCGACAGAATAAACCCCGCACTGGGAATAATCAACTTCACACCAACCAGACCAGGATCGAAGACCCTTCAATCACACAAGGTATACTGAAAGCTTCAGACAGCTAAGGGAGAATCTATACTTACACGAGGAGTGACGTTGAAGCTGTAACTTCTGCAATGGTGACAGGCCAGCTTTCTATCGCTAACTTTGATGCGTTAGTTCTACTTGATTCTGGAGCCACCCATTCGTTGCATCATCAGATTCTGCCAAAAAAAAAAAAAAAAGCTTAGGACACAACGTTGTCATAAACTGTTGAAGGCGGAAAATCATTTTCGAACCAATTGGATGTGAAAAGTTCATCTACAAGGGTTTGTCGTCAGAGCAACCAAAGACGATGATATCAGCAGTGAAGATGCTATCCAGTGGATGCACGGACTTCCTAGTATACGTAGCAGATAAGACTCAAGGAATAGAGATAGGACCCGACAACGTACCGATAGTCAGGGAATTCATGGAGATATTTCTAGAAGATCTTGCAGGACTCCAACCAGAGTACGGGATCTCGTTTGAGACTGAACGTCTACTAGAATCAGCCCCATCTTTGAGGCCCCCTACGGAATGGGCCCTGTAGAGCTAAAGGAGCTCCAAGCCCAGCTAAAGGACTAAATAGATAAGGGATTCATTCGACAGAGCTATTCACCCTGGAGAGCACCCATACCATTCGTGAAGAAGAAAGATGGACCATTGAGAATGTGCATCGACTACAGAGAGTTGAACAGGATTATGATTAAGAACAAGCATCTGTTGCCGCGAGTTGACGATCTATTTGATTAGCTCTGAGATGCTGCAATGTCCTCGAAGATCAATCTACGTTCAGGGTACCATCAACTACGAATCAGGAAAGAAGATGTACCCAAAACAGCATTTCAAACGCGGTACGGACATTACGAGTTTCTGTTCATGTCGCTCAGATTAACGGACGCACCAGCAACTTTCATGAACTGGATGAACCGCATGTTCAAGGACTATTTGGATAAGTTTGTCATTGTGTTCATCGATGACATACTTATACACTCTAAGACGAAGGAAGAGCACGAAAAGCACTTAATTATCATTTTACGCATGCAACAGGACCATCAGTTATACACCAAGTTCTCCAAGTATGAGTTTTGGCTGGAGAAGGTCCATTTCCTAGGCCACGTAGTCCCCAAGGAAGGAGTATCTGTGGACTTGATGAAAATTGATGCAGAGGACCAAGCACATAGATCGGAGGTATCACATTATTAGAGGGCATGTGGAGACAGGACAAGTGGATGTATGTAAGATCGCATCCGAGGACAACATCGCTGATCCCTTTACTAAGACTTTGGTAACTAGAAGCTTTGAGAGGCATGTAGAGGCGATGAGGATGCGTAACATGGCACATCTACTGGCTTAGGGCAAGTGGGAGATTGTTAGGAAATGCCCTAAGTATTAGAGACATTTTTGATGTATTCATTTTGAACTGGATAATAAAATTATATATAGAGGTTATTCATTACATTGCTATCTGTCCTCATCTTATTTACATGTTAAAGTAAATGTAAGCAAATATGGCTCACTGACTGCTTGTGTTAAAACTGTTAGAACGTTGCATGCAATGGACTTTTGTATACGAGAAGACAATGTTCTAAAGTTAGCAGTCTAAACTATGGTCTGTAGTCTATGGGGTTAGACCGAGCATCTAACTCATGTTAAGACTATTATGTTGTCTAAAGCCTTGGAGGGGACGGTTTGTCTTGACTGTCTGGAGCTGGACTCCCAAGTAGAGACATGGATATGTTACTCGGTGGTGACATATTAGACCGGGACTAAAGCGTGATTGATCTACGTAGTCCGCTATGAGTGGATCAATCTGCTTTTGACGTTCATTGTGCAATAACCTTAATTCTGAGTAAATGAACTACTTCATGTATATGACTTGTGTACTTTGATGTTCCAATGGCTAAAGCGTCTCAGAGGTAGTAAGCTTATAGACCGGTTCGTTGGGTGCATGACTTGTATATGATGAAGGGTTTGTTTGCAGATATCGGAATCATAGCTCTGAGGAGTTAAAGGTATCCTCTTAAAGGCATTATACTGAATGTGAAAATGGACAAGGCCTTGGGTCGTCTGCTGGGCGGATGACTTCTTATTCACATATGGTGAATAATCATTTTCTTGATTCGGTAGTATAATGGAACTTTAAGATAGCCTGATCAGTAGGATTAAACGGACTTTGACCTAAGGCTGATCATGGATATCATATGAGGGTTTTGCATACATGACAAGGTCATTGGATGGTAGCTCGTCACAGGCTTACGTAATACGATATATAATTGGAAGTTCAGTTTCAGGTTTATAGTGGTGTGACTCTGAAATTAGTGATCATATGATTGAGTTGTTCGGTAAAGAATGATGATCATATGGAATCACGGGAGCCCGATTATGTATGTCCAATCAGTCCCTCTACTAGCTCCACATAATTCCTTAACGTTTGGCAAATTGATTTGTGTATGCTATTGGCTAGTTTATTATGCATGGATGGTGATGACACAGGATTAGGATGGTAGACAAGATTCTCTCCGGTTGGATTCAGATTTTGTTTTGGATAATAGAGTACACAATTATTCGAACTCCAAATAAAGTTGCCATGATTTTATTTGAGATTGGATTGGAGTTGTAGAAAATTATCCATGAGAACAAGAATATGAAACACAACCGTTTTGTGGAATTTGAAATTTGAATTTTGAAATTTGAAATTTGAATTTTGAAATTTGAAATTTGAATTTTGAATTTGAAATTTGAATTTGAAATTTGAATTTGAAATTCGAATTTGAAATTTGAAATTTGAAATTTGAAATTTGAAATTTGAATTTGAAATTTGAAATTCAAATTTTGAATCACAGTCCAAGTAGGATTCGAATTTGTTGTGGAAAATCCACAAGGTTTGAAATTCGAATTTGAGTTGGATTTGGAGAGGATAATCTTGTTCGAATTCTACTTGAATTTTGAATCCAAATCCCAACAAAAGTGGGTGAATTTTTTTGAGGATAATCCTCAATGGAAAATTCGGTTTTTTGTGGATAAGATTCAAGGGAAAATTCAAGTTTCAATCCTAGTTGAATTTGGATTCTCTCCTTCCCTAAAAGTGGCCGAAATTTTGGAGCCTTAATCCTAGGAAATTCGGTTATTTTTGGATAAGGTTGAGATGAGATTTAGCTTGAAAATCCTAGTGGAATTTTGATTCTTCCTTATCCTAAAAGTGGCCGAAAATTTGGAGAAGATTTTCTCCTAAAGATTTCGGATTTTTTGGTTGAAAAAGGGAGATAAAATTCTAGTTAAAATCTTGTTTAGATTTGGATTGGATTTATCCTAGAAAAACCGAATTTAATTGTTAGGATTATCCTATGAAAAATTCGGATTTTTGGTTAAAGATAAGGGAGAAAATCTTTTCCTAGTCCAATTCAAATTCAGAGAATCACCTCATGCAGGTCTATAAATAGAGGTCCTGCCACTCCAGTTCTCTTAGACCACAGACTCTCAGGTGAGCAGGCTTATTGTTGCACAGCTCATCGTGACAATAAAGTTCTTTAGAGATCTGGGTGGTCGGAAGAAGACTAGCAGTGCTAGCATACCGATCGAGGTTCAGAGTGCCCACACACTTAGCCATTCGGGAATTGGAGAATAGTAGAGAAGGCTAGTTGGTTGAAGCCTCCGGTCATTCTCCTCCTGCAAGATTGGCGTCCTTGAGGTATGAGTTTTAATTGTTGTTGGTTTATTGTATATGGCATCATGAGATATTTAACGATCTAAAAATTTTTATTGTTCCGCTGCGCCACTCTGATACGTTTTTACCGGTTTATTATCCTACACATGAGCCTCGGCCTGGTATACCTCAGCATTATACATGAAGAAATTAGGTTTCTTCGAAACCCTCCCACTACGATGAAGCACCCTAAATTGTTGATCGTCTGCGGGTCCTTCACCGGAACTCGGACTTGCGTCCAAGACCAAAATCTGTGGAGCAGTTCTTTCACCCGATAACTCCTCTAGCACCACTTTGCTTCGACGCTTAAAGTCATTCATGTGACTTTCCTCCAAGAATGTCGCATGGGTTGAGACAATGACTTTTTGTTCCTTCGGGTTATAGAACAGACTTCCTTTAGTTCCTTTTGGATACCCTACAAACATGCACAATTCTGATCTTGGTTCCAATTTTTTCGCATCCCCATCCAGTACATGCGCCGGGCAGCCCCATATTCTCATATGTCCAAGGGAGGGCTTCCTGCTACGCCACAATTCATATGGAGTTCTAGGAATTGATTTGCTTGGAACCTGGTTCAGAATATAGCACGCCGTTTGTAAAGCATATCCCCAAAATGATAATGGCAGTGTTGAATAACTCATCATGGACCGTACCATATCCAATAAGGTCCTGTTTCTCCTTTCAGCTACACCATTCTGTTGTGGAGTACCAGGTGCAGTCAATTGGGATAATATCCCATTCTCTACAAGATGTCCTAGAAATTCGTCGGAGAGGTATTCGCCACCTCGATCAGATTGAAGTGTCTTTATGGATTTATTCAATTGCTTTTCCACTTCCGCACGATACTCTTTGAACTTGTCTAAGGTTTCGCTCTTGTAGTGCATCAGATACACATATCCATATCTCGAGTAATCATCTATAAAAGAGACATAATACTCGAACCCTCCTCGTGCTGTGACATTCATGGGGTCACATACGTCAGTGTGCACAATTTCTAAGAGCTCCTGAACCTTTGTACCCTTAGTTACAAAAGACCTCTTGGTCATCTTACCCTCTAGACAAGACTCACATTGGGGAGGACGTACCTCCTCCAGAGATTCTAGAGGACCATCTTTCACCAATCTTTGAATCCTATCCTGATTAATATGACCAAGTCTTAAATGCCAAAGATACGCCTTGTTAGAGTGAGAAACTTTCAACCTTTTAGAGTTATCAATTAATTCAGTGTCAAGCAGTGAGTACATCTTTGGTTTGATCAAATATAGGTTTCCATCCATCCATCCAGAACAGATAAAAGACTTATTTTTATGAATATCAACTCTTTTACTAAAAGAAGCTGAATAAGAATCCTTTATTAAACAAGCTACCGATATAAGGTTCCTCCTAAAATTAGGAACATAAAAACAGTCTTTCAATAAAATAAACCTAAATTGATCAAAATAAAGGTAAATATCTCCCACTGCCTCAGCCACCACCAAGCTGTCGTCTCCAGTTTGCAACGAGAGGCTCCTATCATGTAGACTTCTCGTTTCCACGAACCCCTGCATAGAAACACAAATATGATTAGTGGTGCCCGAATCAATGACCCAAGTGTCTTTCGATTCTTCCACCAAACACGCTTCCAAGTAATGAAGTTCCTTACCTTCCTTGCCCTTGACGGGTAGGAATTCCCGGCAAGCCTTCTTAAAGTGACCTACCTTCCCACAACGAAAACATTTGGACTTTTTAGGGTCCTTTGGCTTCTTGTTCTTCTTCTTCTTCTTCCTGTCCGAGACAGGAAGATTAGAAGAACTAGAAGCCACTTGCTTCTTATTTGGCCTCTTCCTCTTCCGTGAGGGATTGGAAGATTCTGCCAAATTGGCCTCTTCTTTAGGTCGGACCGCATCCTCATCCCTGATCATCCGCTCATAAGCCTGTAGTTGCTTCATGAGCTCGGTAAGGCCTAGCTCCTTTGTCGCCAGATCGTATGAGGCCTTAAACCCCACAAAATCTTTAGACAGAGTCTTGAACACCATCTCGATCTGGGTGTTGTAGTCCAACTCAACACCATTCTCGGTAGCCTCAGCGAAGAATCCCATTAGAGTGATCATATGGTCCTTCACCGGAGTACCCGCCTATTGCTTAGAGTTCATAATACTGGTGATAGCGGACTGTCGAACCAATTTTTCTTGACCTCCGAACATGTCCTCCAGATTTTCCATGATCTCTCCAGCAACTTGATAAGTCTCATGCTGCTTTTGTAAAGCACTCGTCATGCTAGCAAGTATGTAGCATCGAGCTATATCATTGGATTCTCTCCAACGAGTATAGGCAACCAGGACCTCCTCAATCGGTGTGTCAGGTTTTGGCCCTGATGGGCATGGTTCGTCCAGTACGAACTTGTATCTCTCGCAGCTGAGAACTATTAACAGATTTCTTTTCCAATCTTTATAATTATCGCCATTCAGTTTATTCTCAGTGAGTATTGAAATGAGGGGTGTCGGTGACATTTTGAACTGAAATAAAATTATACTAGACATCATTACAAAGCCCAAGCAAATATACAGATAATTTAGCAAATAAAACATACAAGTATGTTCCTACATGAAACTTGAAAAATATGTAGTCCTACATGAAACTTGAAAAACATGTAGCATTACAACGGTAATTCTCAGCACCTATTACCCCAAGCCACCGAGGGGTGGTCATGAAAACAAATAGCTGGAACATGGACCCCGTCCAATTAATATATGTTGCCTTAAATCCTCCAAGGTTAAGACATATATTAATAACCGCTTATTTGGCCACCAATTTAGTTAACAGAGCTTCTAGGGAAGGTTAATAACTAAATGAGTTTTGAGTGTATAACCATTGTTTACGTAGCCCGATCCATGTCCTACCAAGCCACCGAGGGGTGGTCATGAATAGGATCGTACCCGAACATGTTTTCCACATAGGAGATCCAATCTAGTATACCGGCGGCGGTAAACACCTACCGAGGGGTGTGGTCAGGGCAAAACTGACGCGAGCCGTTACCATGCTTTCACATATGGATCAACAATAGACGCCGTGGGTTTTGTTTGAAACCCTCTCCCACTGAATATTTTGAAAAACATGCAAGTTTTGACAAATTATGTATGATCAATATAGTATGAGCGGCACTCACCTATCCTATATGACATGTTATCAAATATGCACATAAAACATCTATCAATACATATTTATACATCCATGACATATCACAGAAAAAATAATTGGCAGAAAAACCAAGCCATGGTTCCATCCTAGAACAAAGAAAATAAAGATTACAAAAATTCATCCAAAGCATTCTTTAGGTCTTGAATTTTGTTCCGTCTTCTTGTATCCATCTTTATGTAGCCTCTCCATTTATTTCTCATCCCAAGAATCATTTAAAATTTAAATCTCCAAAAATTTAAATTTCAAATTCATATTCCAAATTCGAATTTCAGATTTAAATTTCAAATTCAAATTTTAAACATCATGTGTAATAATATGTAATTTCAAAAATTTCAAATTTTTAATTACATATTTTTAAACATGATTTAAAATTAAATCTCAAATTTAAAAATCAAAATTTTCTGATTTTTGAACCGTCGCACCACCGCCCCCGGAGGCTGCAGCCACCAGCCCTGGAGGGGCTGGCAGCCCACGGCCGCCCATGTGCAGCCCTGTTGGGCTGCAGGCCAAGCCTGTAGCGCCAGGCTAGGCGCAGCAGCTGGTAGGCTGCAGGCAGTGCCTGCAGCCACAGGCTGCACGCCCAGGCTGCGGCCAGCCTTGGGTAGGCCGCGATCACCCTCGGCTGTAGGCCAAGCCTGCGGCCGTGGGTGGTTATGGCCTGCACAGGGGCTGCCGCAGCCCCATCCTGCCCGAGGGCAAGGGCTATAGCCCCCCCAACGCCCGTCGACAGGCACTATAGCCCCACCAAGGCCCGTCGGCCTATCCCGAGGGGTCGTGTCTCGATTTTCGTGTCATATTCCAATTTACCTATTAGGATCTCCAAAAATTAATTTGAATCCCAATTAAATTGAAATTTTCCACACAATCAAAATTTCAACCTTTAAATCAAATTTAACTTTTGGGAAAAATAAATTACGGTCTTCAATCTACAATCTCCTCCAAGAATAATTACATAAAAATTTTCCTAAACCGTTTCCGGTGTACAAAAAAATTCTAACCATAAAAATTCTAAGAGACAAAAATTAAAATCCATGGGAAAATTACAGTGTTAATAAACTGCTCCCATGGTTACATAAAAATTCCTAGATACAATTTTTCTAAATTCTAAGGAATCATAACCAGCATAAATAAGCATGCTTATAATAATTCATAAAATTAAAATAACCACATACTTTATACATAATCCATGATAACAACATAAAGGAACCCTAGAATGCCACTCTCTAAATATCAAATCCATACATAAATAAAAAGACTAAGTAATTGTCTAATTTATGTACATGGCATAGTCATGAGATGTCTCTGATACCAATTGTAGGAAAAATAAATCAGTAAAAATGTATCAGAGTGGCGCAGCGGAATAATAAAAAATTTTTAGATCGTTAAATATCTCATGATGATACAATAAACCAACAACAATTAAAACTCATACCTCAAGGATGCCAATCTGTAGGAGGAGAATGACCGGAGGGTTTCAACGAACTAGCCTTCTCTACTATTCTCCAATTCTCGAATGGCTGAGTGTGTGGGCACTCTGAACCTCGATCGGTATGCTAGCACTACTAGTCTTCTTCCGACCACCCAGATCTCTAAAGAACTTATTGTCACGATGAGCTATGCAACAATAAGCCTGCTCACCTAAGAGTCTGTGGTCTGAGAGAACTGGAGTGGCAGGACCTCTATTTATAGATCTGCATGAGGTGATTCTCTGAATTCGAATTGGACTAGGAAAAGATATTCTCCCTTATCCACAACCATAAAATCTGAATTTTTCATGGGAAAATCCCAACAATAAAATTTGGCCATTTAGGATAAATCCAATCCAAATCTAAACAAGATTTTAACTAGAATTTTATCTCCCTTTTTCAACCAAAAAAATCTGAAAAATCTAAGGAGAAAATCTCCTAAAAATTTCGGCCACTTTTAGGATAAGGGAGAATCAAAATTCCACTAGGATTTTCAAGCTTGAATCTTATCTCATCCTTATCCAAAATAACCGAATTTTCCTAGGAGATATTCTCCAAAATTTTGGCCACTTTTCTGGGAGGAGAGAATCCAAATTCAACTGGGATTGAAACTTGAATTTTTCCCTTGAACCTTATCCACAAAAACCGAAAATCCATTGAGGATAATCCTCAAAATTTCATCCATTATTAGTTAGGATTTGGATTCAAAATTCAAGTAGGATTCTAACAAGATTATCCTCTCCATATCTAACTCAAATTTGAATTTCAAACCTTGTGGATTTACCACAACAAATTCGAATCCCACTTGGACTGTGATTCAAAATTTGAATTTCAAATTTCAAATTCGAATTTCAAATTCAAATTTCAAATTTCAAATTTCAAATTCAAATTTCAAATTCGAATTTCAAATTCAAATTTCAAATTTCAAATTTCAAATTTCAAATTTCAAATTTCAAATTTCAAATTTCAAATTTCAAAATCCACAAAACAATTGTGTTTCAAATTCTTGTTCTCATGGATAATTTTCTACAACTCCAATCCAATCTCAAATAAAATCATGGCAACTTTATTTGGAGTTCGAATAATTGTGTACTCTATTATCGAAAACAAAATCTGAATCCAATCGGAGAGAATCTTGTCTACCATCCTAATCCTATGTCATCACCATCCATGCATAATAAACTAGCCAATAGCATACACAAATCAATTTACCAAACGTTAAGGAATTATGTGGAGCTAGTAGAGGGACTGATTGGACATATATAATCGGGCTCCCGCAAATCCATATGATCATCATTCTTTTACCGAACAACTCAATCATATGATCACTAATTTCAGATTCACACCACTATAAACCTGAAACTGAACTCCTAATTGTATACCGTATTACGTAAGCCTGTGACAAGCTATCGTCCAATGACCTTGTTATGTATGCAGAACCCTCATATGATATCCATGATCAGCCTTAGGCCAAAGTCCATTTAATCCTACTGATCAGGCTATCATAAAGTTCCATTATACTGCCGAATAAAGAAAATGATTATTCACCATATGTGAATAAGAAGTCATCCGCCCAGCAGACGACCCAAGGCCTTGTCCATTTTCACATTCAGTATAATGCCTTTAAGAGGATACCTTTAACTCCTTAGAGCTATGATTCCGATATCTGTAAACGAACCCTTTATCGTATACAAGTCATGCACCCAACGAACCAGTTTATAAGCTTACTACCACTGAGACGCTTTAGCCATTGGAACATCAAAGTACACAAGTCATATACATGAAGTAGTTCATTGTGACGCATTAAATTTTATTTAAGGGTCAATATATAATTTAAATAAAATTAGTGTGCCAAAAAAAATTAATTAAAAATCTTTTGGAAACCCTAGATTGGTCTGCTAGTCAAATTCCGCTTAAAAAGTCAACAATTTTAACTTCAAAAAAAAAACCCTAGAATATTCGGCCATCACTTGGGATTTTAATTAAAATTTAAATCCCATAAATCCAAGGAGGATTCAAATTCAAATTTCATCCCTTAAATATAAAGAAGAAATTCGGCCCTAAAGTGTAGGAAATAAAAGAGATTTTATTTGAATTAAAAGTTAGGTCAAAACTCAATCAAAATTCAAATTATTTTTTCCTAAAAACTAATGGATAATTTCGGCCACTTAAGGGGAAATAAGAGAGAAAACCCTAGCCTCAAAACAGCACAAAAACTTTCCCTTTTGCCCATTAAAATTTTCGGCCAAATAAGGAAGAGAAAGGGAAAGAAAAACCTAGTATAAAAACCCTCTTTTAACTCTCATTCACCCTTCCTTTCACTCTCAAAAATTCGGCCAGTCTTCCCTTGTTTCCTCTCTGAATTTTCTCTCCCAAAACACCCCCAAAACAGCAAACAAAACCTACCTAAAGGCAGCTCAAGGATTTAACAAATTTTGAGACAAAAACAAGGTGAGAAATCAACTTTTTCCTTCCTTCTCCTTTTGATTTTAAATCCGAAATTTTTATGGTTTTTCTCCACTGTTTTCCCTATGTTTTGAAGACTCCAACACTCACACAAATTCAGCCAAAAAGAAGACCAAGCATCAAAAATAGTACAGCACAAACAAGGTGTGATTTCTCTCTCTAAAACCCTAAAAATTTTGCCTCATTGATCCCCTTTCAAAAACCCTATTATCACATGTGAAAATTTTATGATTTTTGCCAATTTGATTCTTGGGTTGTGTGAATGACATATAAATAAGGTTCTCCACGAAATTTCATGATCATTGGATGAAAATTGAATTGGTTTGAGGCTAATTGAAATTCGGACAGGAAAAACGGAAATCTGGAAAATTACCATATGAACAGTAAACTTGTGTCAGCCATAACTTGAGTTTTAAAAATGATTTTCGAGTAAATCTTGAGCCTAAAATTAAATTCAAGATGTCTCCTAAATGCCTCAAAAATTTCAGAACCAAACTCATCTGTTGTCCTAGTCAAAATATTTTTCTAATATAGGTGGACAGAACTGCCAGTTTTTGAACTGAAACCGAAACCCTGATTTTATGCCTGAAAACAACCCCTCGGTTTTTGGCCTAGTTGAGTAACCAAACGATGTCTAAAAATTATAAAAATTATATAGAATTAAAGCTACAGATGTCTATTTTAACATATTAAAAATTTAGAATTTTTGGGATTAAAAATGAATTAATATTGATTTTACAGTCAGCCTAGGTCAGTCTGCCCATGTCCAGTAATATCCTAACTTAGAGTTTTTTTTTCACAAATTTTAAATCCCAAATGTTTATTAAATATTTTAAAATCCTTTTGTGGCACACTAAAATGATTGGATGATTATGTCTAGACCTAGACTGATCATATGTTGTGATTATAGGATTTATTTGACGTTCTTGCTTGATTCGTGGATCATGTCATCGCAACGCTTGTGCGATAATCAAGGTAGGACGTTCTAGCCTTTTCTGGGAGTAGTCAAGTGTTTTAAATTTCTCTGTTTTATCGATGGCATGCTGTTTTTCAGTTTATGAAATTATTATACTATTTTTTTTGATGAAATAAACGCATGCAACGTGTTTTGTAATAAATGTGTATTTTAAAGCGTGTTTTGATTAATGACATAATATAACTTGGTAAATACCATCTTTTGAATAATCCGGTGAACATAATTAAGCTCTAGTTCACGATCATTGTAAATGATGCGTGCGTCCCAAAGTTGACGCCATGGGGGAAGGTCCCTAAACCTGCGCAGGGCCGTTCGGCCTATTTAGACCGTAACGAGATGATCTAGGATAATTCAATTCGAGGCACGTGTATTATAGCTACGACAAGTCCTCACTCAAAATATGATGGTCTATTTTAATGATTTATTATTTTAATATTGGGGCACGTATATTGCAGCTACGCTAAGTCCTCAGCAGAATAAAACTTGTATTAAAAATGTTTTCACGAAATTTTTGATCATTTTTTTTATGATTATTATGCCATGTATTCTTAAATTGTTAATTATTTTTGAGAAACGAATATTATGTCATACTTTAAATGTTACCTGTTTAACCCACCTTTGTTTATGTCCTATTGAGTCAGCACTCACGTCCCTTTTCCTTGTGATTTTGAAATGACTACTTCCAGGTGCGGGAGGTAGCAGTTCCGAAAATCATTGAGCTATCCATTTCTACCGAAGATGATGCTATCCGTTTTCTCCATCTTCTTCTTTCTGTTTCTCATTCTGATGTAATGAGACATTAAGTTTGGACTTTATTTCACGTTATTTAAATTTCATGCTTGGGAATATTTTATGGTTGGTAATTTCTTTTGAAAACCGATTTTGTGTTTGATTTCTGCATTAAAAAGTATTTATTTTTTCCTTTATTTTATTATGTGGTTATGATGCTACTTTATAAATAATTAGGCTTAGCTAAATTATAATGTTGACCCGCTTTTCGTAATAAATGTTTTTCCTTAAATCTCGGGTTGATATTATGATTTGGCTGCCGTGTCACGTGTCTAAATTTTGAGCCGTGACATTCATTTACTCAGGATTAAGGTTATTGCACAATGAACGTCAAAAGCAGATTGATCCACTCATAGCGGACTACGTAGATCAATCACGCTTTAGTCCCAGTCTAATATGTCACCACCAAGCAACATATTTATGTCTCTACTTGGGAGTCTATTCTCCAGACAGTCAAGACAAACTGTCCCCTCCAAGGCTTTAGACAACACAATAGTCTTAATATGAGTTAGATGCTCGGTCTAACCCCATAGACTATAGACCTTAGTTTAGACCGCTTACTTTAGAACATTATCTTCTCGCATACAAAAGTCCATTGCAGGCAACGTTCTAACAGTTTTGACACAAGCAGTCAGTGAGCCATATTTGCTTACATTTACTTTAACATGTAAATAAAACGAGGACAGATAGCAATGTAATGAATAACCTCTATATATAATTTTATTATCCAATTCAAAATAAATACATCAAAATGTCTCTAATGCTTAGGGCATTTCCTAACATTAGGAACACGTAGCGTCAAATGTAGAACCAGATTTTCTGACATGCTTTTAGAACCTTTTCCAGCAACTAAAGTAAAAGTTCCATCTGCTATTTTTACCCTCACATTTTGTGACATGGTATATAAGAGTAAAACAGAGATGAATTACCTGTTAGGTGATCAGACACACCTGTATCGAAAGCAGTACCATGATGAGCAAAATTGCTAGTGGCAGTGCTGGGGGTCATCATAAATTACAAAATTGAGAAGATTTAACAACTTTTCAATTTGTCCTTCGTTCAAAAAAACCCCGGTTGATTCAATGCTACTAGTCTCTTCACTTTTCTCCTCGATTGTGACTTGAAAAGCTTTACCTTGACCTTTCATGTCTGCAGGTTTACTATGAAGATCCCAACATGTTCTTGTGTATGACCAAGCTTATTAGAGTGCAGAGAGAGGTCTTTGACTTAATTTTGATCTGTGAATCTGTTGGTAGAGTTCTGAGCAATAAAAGCTATCATTTCCATAAGTCAATCACTAAAAGGTGTGGCTGGTTGATCCTTCTTCTCTCTAAGCATAACCCTCTACTTGCTAGCTTCACGCCAGACCTCTATAAAGACTTCTCCAATTGTTAGCATTGGCCTTCGACCAAGAATTCGGTCACAAACTTCATCTAACTCCTTGTTGAGGCCTGCTAGAAACTTGTATAAATGCTCATTCTCAAGCTGCATTCGAAACTTTGTGTTCTCCTCAAGATCTCCCCAATCTTCTTCATAATTCATATCCAACTCTTGCCATAATGTTTGTAGAGAGTTTTAGTACTCTGTAATGTTCATAGTACCCTATTGGAATGCCTTGAGTTTATTCGTTGTCTCAAAAACTTGTGAAGCGTTTTTCAAGATCAAAATAATTATCCTTCATGGCATCCCAAATGGCTTTGGTAGTTCAAAGAAATAAATAGGTGTGACTGATGTGTGGCTCCCTCTAATTGATGAGCCAAGCCATAACGAGAGAATTGTTGAGTTCCCTATTGGCATAAATTGGATCCGAGATATCCGGATGCTTGACCTCGCCATTGATGTAACTGAGTTTCCCTCTTCCTCTAATTATGACTAGAACAGAATATGACCATTGGAGGAAATTTTTTCCATCAAACTTGTGATTAGTGATCTACAATGAAGAACCCTCATTGAAGGGTTGTGCGATCACAGATGGGCCTAAGGGATTAATGGTGACTGATAACGAAACGTTTTTCTTCTCTGAACTCATGATTGTCGGATCGAGAAGTCAACAAGACAAAAATAAATAAAAAAAGATGTAGGATTGCTGAAAGAAATTGAACTAAGAAATTTGTTGTAGAGCTTTAATGCTCTAATACCATGAAGAAAATTGAAGAACAAAATTTGTTTTTCCACACTCCAAATGATACGAAGATTTTCCCTTTTATATACGAAAAAAGCAACTATTTACCAAGCTAATTAGGCAGCCTACCAAGCTAATTAGACAGCATGCCAAACCTTACAAAAATTAGGCAGCTTACCAATTCTAAAAAGAGAAAGAAAAACTAATTAGTTATTTTTCAACAGTCATTAATTAGCCTAGAATGAAATCAACAAATTTACAGGTACTTACAAATTTTGTAGATTCTAACAACTGTTATATTGAGTCCAAGATAGTGACGAAGAGTCAGAACTTGGAAGACGTGGTAATAACAAGTCCAACTAATTCTAGCAAAAAAATAAAAAAATATTCTGGCTAGGTAATTTTGGGGCTATAAGCCAAAATTTTAAAGTGCCTTTTCGAAAATTAAAAAAAAAAAGGGAGTTCAATTAAATCTTCTAAGTTTTAGTTAAAAAAATGTAATTGATAACTATTCTATGTTTTAAAAACAAATCAATTTATAGAACATTATTAAATTTGCATTTAAATATGAACCTACCCCTTAAAATGCCAATTTCCAAGGCATTCCCTATTTGCTTTTACTTTTCTTTTTTTAAAAGTTCGTGATTAAACAAAAATAATTCTTGAAAAAATTTTAATTTAAATATTACACTATTAAAGAATTTATCCTGTTGACATACATATTTTTTGAAAAGGGAAATTGTGTTTATTGGTGGGAGTGAGTGCAAAACCAGGGAGAATTACATGGCAAAGAGAAGATCAGAGCATAGAAAAAAAAAAAAAAGAGAAACAAATTAATAGAACAATTTTCTTATTCTAAAGATGTGGATGTTAAAATTGGGTGTGTTGGCAAAAAAACTTGAAGAATCATAAAGTAAAGTTGCAAATCTGGCAAAATTTTTTCCAAACCAATAACTCTAGGCCATGTTCTAGAGAATTTTAATGAAGCTGATGGAAAAGCAATAGAGGCTCTAGTCAATAAAGATTTTAGAGATCAAGGTGTTGGCGAGCTAGAATTTATCACACCTAAAATTGTTAGGAATGCCTTAAGCAGGAAAGATATTTTAATGTATTTTATTTATTTTGAACTGATTAATAAATATATTAAAGGTTATTAATTACATTGCTATATATTCTTATCCTATTTACATGTTAAAGTAAAGCTCATTGACTACTTGTTGTTAAACTGTAAGAATGTTGCATACAATCAACTTTTGTATGTGAGAAGGTAATATTCTAAAGTAAGTGGTATAAATATATAGTCCACAATCTATGGGGTTAGGGTGAGCATCCAATTCATGTTAAGACTATTATATTATCTAAAGTCAATTAGGAAGATAGTTTGTATTAAATTGTTTGGAGTTTCGATTCTTGAGTAGAGACATAGATATATTACTTGGTGGTGACGTATCAGACTTAGATCAAAATGTAATTGATTTGCATAGTCTGCTTGAATGGATTGTTAGCTCTATTTTATAGAGTTATTTACCACTTTTTCATACACAAAAATTGACTTATTCTTGATAATTTTAGTTATTTTTGATTTATTTTTAATTTATTTTGTTTCGCGTACTTTAATTTAAATTTTTATAAATTTCATGAATTTTTTATTTAATTTTACTTTATTCTATCTTATCTTTTTCTAATAGTATATTAAAGAAGTTTAAAATTAAATATTTTCAATAAGTTTACTTATAGTATTTTATTTTGAAAATATCTAATTTTAATACTTTATTTTTCAGTAGCGTCAAAGTGGGCATCATTATTTATGTCAGAAAACTATGAAACCAAGTTTATCATGCATTCTATCACACTGGATCTTTCCTAATTTCATGCACTAGATTGTAGCAAATGTACTATTGTAGCTATTGGAACAAGTGTGCATCGATATTGTAACAAGACTGTAGCAAGCATGTATCGACACTGTAGCAATACTGTAACAAGTGTACGTCGAAAATTATAACACTGTAGCAGTACTGTAATACTGTAGCAAGTTTGAAAAATTTGTATTATTTGTGCACCGAATACTATAGCAAATTTGAAATGTTGTGATTGCATTGAATACTGTACCAAGTTTGAAATGTTTGTGCAAAGATTAGGTGGAATAGTGTAAAAATTATGTCACGTCCCAAAAATCTGGGATAGTGACAGATATGGGATTTTAAATAAATAAATAAAATAAAATATCAGATTCCTAAATTTATCAGTTTTTATATTTTACCTTTTACCATCTTTTTAAACTTGTTTACAAATTATACTTGTATTTTTTAAATTAGTTATTATTTGTATTTCAAATTTTATCACAATATCAGGTGGTGAGGTACTCATATCCCACATATACATATTTGAATAAAATAGAATAAGTAAGAATACAAAAGCAAAGTTTAGAATTTATAATTCCAGAATGCTCCTATACATACTTGGTCCTAAAGTACAGAAATATCACGTCCGATCTTTAATCCTTGTCACCAACTTTTAATTCCATATCACTTGTGCCCTCTATTCACCTTACTCTATTGGGGGTTTACCAGTTTTAAAACGGTGAACGAAAGACCCAATAAGATATTAAAAAAAAAAATTTTTCCACTTTTATTTTAACCATCATACTAAATATTTCAATCCAATACTGAATTATAAACGTAGAATTGTAATTATATAAATTGTATCCCTAAATACATCTAATTCGTGTACAGTTCGTATGAACCCCCTCACTATGCCAAAGCATGATGATTGATCCTCGATCGAGCTGTGCACTTGTCACGTCCTAAATCCGGAACAGCGACAGGTGTCACTTCCCAAAAATCCAGGATAGTGACAGGTATAAGATTTTAAATGAATAAATGAATGGAAAGCCCAGATTCCTAAGTCTGTCAGTTTTTATATCTTACCCTTTACCGACTCTTTAAACTTGTTTATAAATTATGCTTATATATTTTAAATTAACTAATATTTATATTCAATTTTTATCACAATATCAGGTGGTGAGGTACCCATATCCCACAGATGCATACTTAGATAAAATAAAATAAGTAAGATCACAAAAGTAAAGTTTAGAATTTACAGTCCTGGAATGCTCAAATATACATACTTTGTCCTAAAGTACAGAACACTACTTCAAGGCTTCAGTCCTTGTCGTCCACTGACGGGTCCACGTTACCCGTATCTTCTAATCACCTTTACCTCCTAGGGGTTTACCAGTTTTAAAACAGTGAGCGTAAGGCCCAGTAGGATATTCTTTAAAAAAAAATATTTCAACATTTTAATTTAACCATCATACTAAGTATGTCAATGCAATACCGAATCATAAACGTGGAATCGTGATTATGCAAATTGTGTCCCTATATACATCTAGTTCGTGTACGGTCCGTATGAGCCTCCCTCACCATGACAAAGCATAATGAGTGATCCTCGATCGAGATGTGCACTCTTCGCACGTGTGTGCTGGCTCCCGGTATACTTTAACACCAAATCCAACTTTCAGCATTTCATATGAACATATGATTCACATAATAAAAATACGCCGTGTTGTTTTTCAAAAAAATCCGTGACTGGATATGTTTTCCTTTAATTCCCGAAATCGTGATATTTTCTAAATCACAAAATTTTCGAAACTTTATGAACTCGTTTTCTTTAAATGATTTTTGGCCAAATCATTAAAAACGAAACTGGCTACAAAGAAAGGGTAAGATATCCTACCTCGTTGGCAATTTATCCTATGATCAAATTCTCGCACGAATTCCAAGATAGTGTTTTTCCTTGAATTCGATCAACGAGTACCTAAAACAAGAAACACAGATAATTTAATTATCTATCTAGGAATTCCGTAATCGAATTACGGTAAACTCAACTAATTAGTATGCCATTGAATTTTTAAAATTTAAAATGATACTTTATTTTAACGCCATAATTTTAAAATAGCAATTTTAATACAAATATCCAAAATATATATATATTTTTAAAATTTCGGCATGACCTGCCCTAAATATAGGCTTCCCCAAAAGCTCCAAAATGCTCAACCTGCAGAAAAATTTTTCAATTCCCAGATCAGTTCAAATACCAATTTCAAATCAATTTAAATTTACAATCTAAAAATCATTATTATTATTATTATTATTATTATTATTATTATTATTATTATTTTTCATTATTATTATTATTATTATTTTTATACTAATACACACACGCACACAGATATACATATAATATATATACATATTTTTTTCTTCTTTGCTTGAAGGGATCGGCCCGCCGGTCGGAAGGAAACTCACGGCGGCAGGGGGCGGCGGCGCTTGGGCACTCGGCGTGACGGTCGGCAGCGCGGCGAGGGCAACCGGCGAGGCGGGGAGGAGCGGCAGGCACGGGGAGGCACGTGCTTGGTCAGACGGGATGGGGAGGAGCCGGTTCGGGCGACGGTCGCGAGGAAGATGAGGCGCGGCTGGGGGGTCCGGCGTGGGGTGTTTCGGGCGCGGCTGGTTCGGGTTCGGCGGGACGGGAAAGAGCTGGCTCTGGCTCGGTCAACGTTCGGTGATGGCGACTCACGGCTTCGACTGACGATCGACGTCTAGTGGCGGCGAGGAAGGCGGGGTGAGGCATTCGGTCGGATGGCGAATTTTTGGCTGGTGGTTGCTTGGTCCCATGGAGGAGAGAGGATCGGCGTGGGAGAAAGTGAGGTGGGTGGCTCCGGTGGTGTTCGGCCGAAAGAAAAAAGGAAAGAAGAAGAGAAGGAGAGATGGGGAGGGAGTGAGAGAGAATCGGTGAGGGGGAGAGTGAGGGCGAGAAGAAGAAGAGAAAAGAAAAGAAAGAAATAAAGAGCTTGAGAGAGAGAGAGGCGAGAGAGAGTGAAGCGAGAGAGAGTGAAAGGGAAGATTTTTGAAAAATTTTGGAAGAGTGAAAGAGGGAGGTCGGCGAAGAGCAGAAAAAAAAAGAGGGAGAGGGTTCGGTGAGAGGCGGTGAGGAGGAATGAAGAATAAAGGAAAAGAGAGAGAGGGGGGGAAAAAGAAAAGGGGGTTTCCGGAAAAATCCGGAAAGAGAAAAGGAAAAAAATAAATAAATAAAAAATAATATTTGTTAAATTTGATTGGATAAAAAAATTGTTAAAATTTTAAAATTTGTAAAAAATGTTTTAAATATCCTCAAATTAATATTTAATACTCAAAAATTTAAAATTGAATCCTCATAATAATAATAATAAAAAATTTTATTGGCACACTAACAAATTGAGTTTTTATACATTCACGTGCGAAATTTAAATTCAAAAATTTCGCAACGTGACAGCACTTTTCGCATGTGTGTGCTGGCTCTCGATATACTTTGACACCAAATTCAACTTTCAACATTTCGTTTGAAATTCACATTATAAAATATGCCATATTACTTTTAAAAATCCATGATCGGATATTTTTTCTTTAATTTCTGAAATCGTGATATTTTCTTAAATCATAGAATTTTTTCAAAACTTTATAAACTCGTTTTTTTTAAATTAATTTGGCCAAATCACTAAAAACAAAACTGGCTATAAGGAAAGGGTAAGATATCCTACCTCGTTGGCAAATTTAACCTACTATCAACTTCTCGCACGAATTCAAAGATAATCTTTTTCTCTGAATTCGATTAACGAGTACCTAAAACAAGATACACATATAATTTAATTATCTGTCCAGAAATTCTATAATCATAATTACGGTAAATTCAATTAATTAGTGTACCGTTGATTCTAAAATTTAAAACGATATTTCATTTTAACACCGTAATTTTAAAACGACAATTTTTATACAAATATCTAAAATATATTTTTTTAAAATTTCGACATAACCTACGCTAAAATATATACTCCCAAAAGCTCCAAAACGTTTAACTTATAGGAAAAAAAAAATCCAATTCCCAAAACAGTTCATATAAAAATTCAAATTTCAATAAAATTTTCAAATTTCAAATCCCAAATCACTTTTAAAACATTTTTTTTAAAATATTATCATTACTATTATTATTTTTATTACTCTCTTTCTTTTTCACTCTATACACATAAACATATATATATTTATATATACTTTGGGAAGGCAGATTTTCTGGCTCCGATTGGTGGCTTACATCGGCGGGAGGGCGGCGGCGTCGGTGGCTGAATCGGGCTAGGTAGCGGTTGCGCGAGGCAACGGTCTCAGCTAGTTACCCTCGAGGCTGGCATGGTGGCTCGGGCTCGGTCAACGTTCGGCTGGGCTTGGGCACGGGGAAAACGACGAAGGCCCGGTGGCGTGGTCATGAGGGAGCGTGAGGACGGCTCGGGCAGAGTGGGTTCGGCCCTTCGGCGACTCGACTGGCCCAGTTGGCAGCGACAAGGGGGGATTGGGCTGGGCGCTTGTTGGCGGCGCAACCGGTGGGCAACGGCAGGGCTCGCGAGGCAGTTGGAAAGCTCTGTAGGGGGGGCTAGGCGGCGGCTGGTTCTGGCTTGGTGGCTGGACTCGCAGCTAGGTTCGTTTGGCTTCACGATGAACAGTACGATAGGGGGCTGAAATCGACAATTCACATGGGTGACTGGATCCGTGGCGGGCGTGGGCCTGTGGCGTCGGTCGACGCGATGGGGAGGCGTGGCAGGTTCGGGCGACGGTCGCGAGGTGGTGGCACGGTCAGCTGATGACGGTGGCTCACGGCTGTCGCGGTTGGCTTTGGCCGGTGGCTGCTTGGTCGGCCACGGGGAGGATAGGGCCGATCTTTGTGAGGGCAGCAGAGAGGGAGAGCGATAAGAAGAAGAAAGAAAAGAAAAAAAAATAGAGGTCGAGAAAGGGAGAGCGTAAGAGAAAAAGTGAGGGAGAGAGGTCAGTGAAAGTGTGAGCGTGAGAGAAAAAGGGGGTGTAAGAGAGTCGGTGAGGGGGAGTGGAAAAAAAAAATAGAGGAAGAGAGAGAGAGAGAGAGGCGATGAGAAAGAAAGAAACAAAGAGAGAGAAAATATTAAGAAGAAAATGAGAAGAAGAAAAAAAAATCCAGATAATTTCGGAAAGAGAAAAAGAAAAGAAAAAGAAAAATAGGAAAAATAAAGTAAAATAAGATTTGATAAATTTTTTTGAGTAAAAATTGTAAAAATTTCAAAATTTATAAAAATGTTATAAATATTCTCAAACTAATATTTAATATTTGGAAAATCTAAAATTGAATTCTCATAATTACAAATTTATTAGCACATAATAATTAAGTTTTATACACTCATGTGTGAAATTTAAACTCAAAAATTTCTCAACGTGATGATTCTCCCCTCCTACAAAAGGTTTTCATCCTCGAAATTCAAATGATCTAAATTCTCAAACAAATGGGGATATTTCTCTAACATTTCGCTTTCTACTTCCTAGGTGGCGTCTTCACTTTTATGATGTTGCCATAAAACCTTAACTAACGCTATCTCTTGATGTAGTATTCTCTTGACCTTTCTATCAAGAATTCGTACCGGTGCCTCTTCGTAGGAACCATCTTCTTGAATTAGAATATCCTCGAGCAAAACTATTGCAGTAGGACCTGGTTCGCATTTCCTAAGCATCGATACATGAAATACATCATGCACATGGGACAACTCTGATGGCAACGCTAAACGATAAGCAACTTTACCAACTCATTGAATAATGAGGAATGGTCCCACACATCCTGGAGCTAATTTTCCTTTCTTGCCGAAACGAGAAACTCCTTTTTAAGGGAAAACCTTTAGAAGCACAAAATCTCCTACCTCAAATTCTAATGGTCTCTGTCGTCTATCAGCGTAACTCTTTTATTGGCTTTGAGCTATTTTTAAATGTTCTCGAATGATTCAAATTTTCTCGGTAGTGTTCTCGACAATAGTTGCTCTAGTATGAACTCGATCTTCAGGTTCGATCCAACATATAGGTGATCTACATGGTCTTCCATAAAGAGCTTCAAATGGTTCCATTTTGATGCTAGACTGATAACTGTTGTTGTAGGCAAACTCTGCTCACGACAAATTATCAATCCATTTGTTCCCATAATCTAAAGCACATGCATGCAACATGTTCAAGAATTTAAATAATCCTTTCGGATTTTTCATTGGTCTACGGATAGAAAGCGACGCTGAATTTCAAATTTGTTCCAAAAGCTACCTAGAAACTCTTCCAATATCGAGCGGTAAATCGAGGATCTCGATCAGAAATAATACTTAAGAGTACTCCATGATATTTGACTATCTCGTCTAAATATAACTTAGCTAAGCTCTTCCTAACATATGTTAATTTGATAGGAATGAAATGCGCTGACTTCGTCAATCGATCCACCACTATCCAAATAGTATCGAAGCCATTCTGTGTTTTTGGTAGGCCCATAAGAAAATCCATGGTAATTTCTTTCAATTTCCACTCTAGAACGGGTAGCGACTGTAGAATTCCTCTAGGTTTCTGACGTTCTGCTTGACCTTAAGTCAATTCTGACAAGTCTTTACGTACTTTGTCACATCATTCTTCATGTTTCACTACCAGTATTATCTCTTTAGATCCTTATGCATCTTGATAACTCTTGGATGTATTGCAAATCGAGACTTATGAGCTTCATCCATGATTGCCTTCTTCAATTCTGGTATTTGTGGAACAGCTAGACGATATTTGAAACACAAAACTCCATCACTACAGATGTTCCAATGTTCCAGTTGTTCTCTATTCTGAAGCTTTGACCAGACATTTCACAAATAACTATCTTTATGCTGATTCTCCTTAACTTGCTGAATCAGGTAAGATAGAGTTACTAAAATGTACAGAGTGATTGAATCTTGATCCTCAGAAATCTAAAGATCATAATCCCCAACCACTGCTATTCTTTCCAATCAAGCACTGCTAACGAAGCAAGAACACCTGTACCTTTTCGGCTAAGAGTATCCGCTACGACATTAGCCTTACCTGGATGATATTCTAGAGTAAAATCATAATCTTCCATAAATTTCGCACGTGAATGTATAAAACTCAATTTATTAGTGTGCCAATAAAATTTTTTTTATGAGAATTCAATTTTAAATTTTCTGTGTATTAAATATTAGTTTGAGGATATTTAAAACATTTTTACAAATTTTAAAATTTTTACAATTTTTACTCAAAAAAAAAATAATCAAATGTTATTATCCCTTATTTTTCTATTTTTCTATTTTTTTTCATTTTTTTTCTTTTCTTTTTCCGGAACTATCCGGAGACCCTTTTTTTTTTCCTCTTTCTTTTTCTACACTTAAACATTTTCACTTTCTCTCTTTGCTTTTCTTTTTCCCTCACCGACCTTGCTCTCCCTTTCTCTACTCTCTCTCGTTCACTCTCTGCTCTCTCCCCAACTCCCTCACTCTCTCTCGTCTCACTCTCTCTCGCTTGCTCTCCCTCTCACCGATTCTCTCTTACTCCCTCAGCATCTCTCTTTCTTTCTCTTCTTCTTTCTCTCTCTTTTTTTTTCTGGCCAAACGGCACCCGAACCAGCCACGCCAAACAGCCACCACCAGACGCCGATCAAGCCCACGGAAGCCCAGTCGAACTCCTAACTGTCGATTGCCAGACGCCGATCAAGCCTCTCGGCATTTTAGATTTTTGGGGTCGGTTTACTACTCTGTTAGACCTGCTTTCTTACTTCAAACTCTAAGGTACCGAGGGATCTCGGTTTTCATTTTTGAGCATATTTCTATCGCTCGTTTCCTGAAATGCCCTTAATGCCGCTTTAAAAATTTCGGCAGAATTTCCGCTTAAATTTTAGGTTTCTGGCGTTTAGGAAACGCCTCAAAACCATCTATCCTAATCTAAACCTGCCACGTACTATACCAGAGGCCTATTTTACGCAAAAGTTTCTAAATTTTTACGTAAAAACCTTCCACATTCTCAATGTACAAATCACACACAAGGTCTTTATTTTTCACTCACATTAACCACGGTTTTAGTTTAGGTTTCCAACACCAAAACTTTATTTCTTTCAACATTCTTTCTCTTACTTTTCTTCTTGGTTTTTAAGGCATATTCAACACCAAAACCAAATAAAATTCTTATTAAAATCTCACTTGGATGCCTCGGGTTTTATGCTAAATCCTAACCTAACTTTGGTTTTCAATTCAACCACTTAAACAAGCTTATATTCTACATCATTCTAACTTACCACAACACTAAAATCACATGATTTTTACATGTTCTTCACACTAGGTATACATGGTTTCTTTTTAGAAAACTTTTACAAAATTTTGTTTCAAACTTTTTAACTTTTCTTTCTAAACATTTTACACATTAAAACACATGTTTAAATCAACCAAAACCAACTCAGAATTCTTTCCAAACCCTAGTAACATACACGGTTTTTCTTGAAACAAACCGAATCCCACTTTGGTTTTAAGCTTTCAAATTTTCTTTCTAGTTGTTTTACATATCAAAACACACTTTAAAACAACAATTTAATTAAATCAAACTTGAAATTCTTTGAACCCATACACTTAGTCATGGGTTCCACACAAAACTAACATGAAAAATTCTTGTTTTAAGCTTCTAAATTACTCTTTAACTATTATGCAAACTAATTAACCTTAAACAACAAGATTTGAACTAAACTTTTCTCATTCCTTTCTACTCAACATAGCCACGGATTTTTGCTTCAAAATACCAAAGAAAAGCTTGAAATTTGAAGCTTACCTTGCTATGTTAGTCAATACTTGCTTAGGAAGAACTTTGCTTAAGATTTTGACACCAAACTTTGAAGAAACTCAAGGTCAATGGAGGGGAAGAGTCTTGGCTTCAAAGGGCAGCAAAGGGGCTGTAATTTCAGAAAAAAAAAAATTCTGATTTTATGAAGCCAAAAACGTTTTTATAAAGGGAGGCCAAAAAGGAAGGCTTTTTAGTAATTTTCTTTAGGGACTTTTTAGCAACTTTTTAAGGGTTTATTTGCAAAATTTTTGGGGTCAAAACATAATTATTTTGGCTGTCTTTCCAGCTGTGAAACCGACCTATGTAGCCCTTATCCAAAAAATTTTAAAAAAATTTCAACTTTGCATTTTTGGCTTAATCTTAGCCTTTGATCTTACCTACCTTTAATCTTAGCCATTCATCCTACCTACCACCCTTTTTCTTTTAATTTCTTATTCCTAATTATGACATCATCCATGATGTCATCTAATTAATCCATAGGTCAAAGTTTGACAAAAAGTCAAACGAAACCAAACTTTACCGAAATCGCGTAGGCGGGTTTCTGACGCCTCTTGTGCGATCGGTTTACCTTATTCTACTGTCGTTAGGCTAAAAATTGATGACGAAGTTTTTCATCCTTTAGTAACCTTAGGTTTTACATAGGGTAATCTCTTGGTTTCTTTGGCCCCAAAATGCTTCATCATTTTACCGAAGATGACGAAATTTTTGGGGTGACATACCGGAGGACTTTTCTAGCCATCCGTACTGTCAAATTATTCTAATACTGTCTTAAAACTCTTAAAAACCCTAAATTACTTTTCTTACTGTGCTCTTACTTTGACTTGTCATATTCTTATCTTTACACTGTTCAGATACCAAAACTACTCCTTTTTGAGCATTTTGGCCTGAAATCACTTTCTTACTCATATACTTTATTCTCTACTTATTTTTGGAGATTTTAATTCCTCCAAAACATCTATTTATTACTATCAACACTATAATTTGTCTAATTACAAACATAGTGTTTCTTTACATTCTTGCTTACAGAACTCATAGAAAACCCTAGATTAAACTAAGTTACACTGCTAAAATTCTCTAGTCATCATAGAAGCTCGTGCCCAAGCTGGACCCAGCTATTGCCTAGCCACCCTTTCGTCACCGACCGCCGTGCTCGACACCACCAGCCACTGCCGTTTTCCCCCACCGCCGTGAGTTCCCTTCCGGCCGGCAGATTCCTCTAAGCAAAAAGAGAAAAAAAAATATGTATATATATTATATGTATATCTGTGCATGTATATATAAATGTATTATATAATAAATAATAATGAAATAATAATAATAATAAATTTTTAAACTGTAAATTTAAATTGATTTGAAATTTGTATTTGAACTGTTCTGGAAATTGTAAAATTTTTCTGCAGGTTGAGCATTTTGGAGCTTTTGGGGAAGCCTATATTTAAGGTAGGTCATGCCAAAATTTTAAAGATATATATATATTTTGGATATTTATGTTAAAATTGTTGTTTTAAAATTACGGTGTTAAAATAAAGTATCATTTTAAATTTTAAAATTCAACGACATACTAATTAATTGAGTTTGCGGTGATTCAATTACCGAATTCCTGTACAGATAATTAAATTATCTGTGTTTTTTTGTTTAGGTACTCGTTGATAGAATTCAGAAAGAAAATACTATCTTGGAATTCGTGCGAGAAGTTGATCGTAGGTTAAATTGCTAACGAGGTAGGATATCTTACACTTTCTTTGTAGCCAGTTTTGTTTTTAATGATTTGGCCAAAAATCATTTAAAGAAAATGAGTTTATAAAGTTTTGAAAATTACGTGCTTTAGAAAATATCACGATTTCAGAAATTAAAAGAAAAATATTTGGTCACGGATCTTTTTTGAAAAACAATACGGCATATTTTTATTATGTGAATCTTATGTTCAAATGAAATGTTGAAAGTTGGATTTGGTGTTAAAGTATACCGAGAGCCAGCACACACGTGCGAAGAGTGCACAGCTCGATCGAGGATCACTCATTATACTTCGGCATGGTGAGGGGGCTCATACGGAGCGTACACGAACTAGATGTACATAGGGACACAATTTGCATAATCACGATTCCACATTTATAATTCGGTACTGCATTGACATACTTAGTATGATGGTTAAATTAAAATGTTGAAATATTTTTTTAAAAAATATCCTACTGGGCCTTTTGCTCACTGTTTTAAAACCGGTAAACCCCCAGGAGATAAAGGTGATTGGAAGATACGGGTGACGTGGAACCGTCCGTGGACGACAAGGACTAAAGACTTGAAGTAGTGTTTAGTACTTTAGGACAAAGTATGTATATGAGCATTCCAGGACTGTAAATTCTAAACTTTACTTTTGTAATCTTACTTATTTTATTTTATCCAAGTATGCATCTGTGGGATATGGGTATCTCACCACCTGATATTGTGATAAAAATAGAAATACAAATATTAATTAATTTAAAATATACAAGCATAATTTATAAATAAGTTTAAAGAGTCGGTAAAAGGTAAGATATAAAAACTGACAGACTTAGAAATCTGAGCTTTCCTTTCATTTATTCATTTATAATCTTATACCTGTCACTATCCCAGATTTTTGAGATGTGACACCTGTAGATGTTCCGGATTTTAGGACATGACACAACGTCTCTGTCTCAAGTTCAGATCTTTCTGAGTTAAGAGATACTGTAAACTCTTATGTTAAGAGAAAACCCAAAATGAGACACCATAGAGATTGCATCTCCAAATTTTCAAAGCAAAAATAATGGCTGGCAACTCTAAATCATGTGTTGGGTAGTTTTTCTCATGTATCTTCAATTGTTGAGATGCATATGCTACAACATGCCTTTTCTGCATTAGAACACACCCGAGTCCTTCTTTCAATGCATCAGTATAAACTTCATAGGATTCTTCAGGCTTGGAAATTATAAGAACTGGAACACTAGTCAAGCGAGTTTTTAATTCCTGAAAAGTGTTCTCACATTTATAGTCCCAATCAAATCGAACATCTTTTCTTATCAATCGTGTCATTGGGGCTGCAATTTACGAGAAATCTTGAACAAATTTACGATAATATCCTGCTAATCCCAAACAACTTCTAATTTCGGTTACATTTCTGGGTCGTTCCCATTTTAGTATTGCCTCGACTTTTGTAGGGTCCACGGCTATGCCTTAACAAAAGATAATGTGCCCAAGAAGTTTAACTTCAGATAACCACAAGTCACATTTCTCTCTCTTGGCGTACAACTGATGCTCTCGTAGAGTTCGCAGGACCAACCTTAAGTGTTGTTCGTGTTCCTCCCAAGTCTTAGAATAGATCAGAATACCATCAATGAAGACGATGACAAACTGATCTAGAAGTGGTCGAAAAACACAATTCATCAAGTCCATTAAAGCTACTGGAGCATTCGTCAAACCAAAAGGTATAACTAAGAATTCGTAAGATCCATACTAAGTCCTAAATGCAATCTTTGGGATATCTGCCTCTCAGATTTTTAGTTGATGATATCCGGATCTCAGGTCAATCTTGGAGAAGTACTGAGCATCTTCTAGTTGATCAAATAACTCATCGATCCTTGGTAAAGGATATTTGTTCTTGATTGTCACCCTATTCAGTTGCCTATAGTCGACACACAATCGTAAGCTTCCATCTTGTTTCTTTGCAAATAGGACTGGTGCTCCCCATGGTGATTTACTGAGCCGAATGAATCCTTTAAGTTCCAACTCAGCTAACTATTTTCGCAACTCAGCTTTCTCCACAGGTGCCATTTTGTAAGGCAAAATTGATATCGGTGCTATACCGGGAATAAGATTAATGCAGAATTTTACCTTTCGATCAGGTAACAAACTAGGTAGATTTTCAGGAAATACATCCAGAAATTCATCTACCACTGGAGTGTAGCAATCGCCACTTTTCACGTTGTTGTCACCTTTCAATACGAAAATAATAGCGGCGCAAGACAACTTTCGTCTACCACCTATGGCTGGTCTCAACAGCTTACTAGTCATCACTCGATTCGGATCTTCGAGTTTGATTACTGTCGAGTTCGGCTCTATGAATTATATCATCTTTCGGTCATGACAATCTAATGTTGCCCTATTCTGAGTTAACCAATCCATACCAAGAATCACATCATAGTGTGTCATTGGTAAGATAATGAATTGGGCATTAAGTTATTCACCTTCTCGCATAATAGCATTAGTCCAACATACCAATGGAGCTTCGGTTTTTCCAAGTGGTGTACTTAGATGCAAAGGTGGCTCTAAAGGTCTTATATCTAATTCTAATGCTTTTACAAACATGGATGCAATAAAAGAATGACTGACACCAGTATCAACAATACATGTGCTCAACTAGAAGAGATCAGGATCATACCATCCATAATCGTAGGACTATTCTGAGTTGTTGTTTTTTCCCCTTCCACAACATACATTTTCCCTTTTCCTTTATCATTCATGCTGTTCCTCGAGGTAGTGGGTCCCACTGGCCTGAATTGTGGCAGTTGCGAGGAAGCTTGCCTATTAGTAGACATCTGAGGTCTCCACCGTGATTGGAATGACTGAGGTCCAAAATTTAGCTGATAAGGGGCTTGTGGTGGCCTATATCGTGACTGACCAAATCCTGACTGTCATTGGTTAAATTGTCCCTAGTTAACTTGTCCCTCGGTAAATTGTCTAGATCTAGACTGACAAGATCCTGCTGATAATTGGGTGGACTGCTAGAATTATTGAGTCGGCTATTATTACCTGTAACGACAGTTCCTCTTTAAATGTCCTGTTTGGCCACAATTATAACAACTTCTCTCATATGGGTGGGATCTTTCGGTAGAAGTGTTACTAGTACTGTCAATTCTTTTACTTTCGATGTTGACCCCATTAACATGAGTACGAGTCCTATGCTGACTTCTAGTGAGCTCACCAGACATCCTTGGAGCTTCAGATTTCTCCTTTTGGAAATTTTGATTGTCCTGTTCAATATGCAAGGTAGCTGACACAAGCGTCGAATAGTCTCGAATTTGCATACCCACCACTAATCTCCTTATGATGAGTTGAGTCCTTGTTCAAACTTGATTCATTTTGTATGCTCAGTCGCCACCATCGTAAAAGCAAATCTAGACAATTTTCTAAATTTTGACACGTACTCGAACATGGTCATATTTCCTTGTTGTAGGCTCACAAACTCTATAATCTTTTGATCCCTAAAACTCTTAGGGAAAAATTGATCATAAAATAGCTATTCAAACATTTCCCAGGTCATTTCTTGCAGATTGTGAGTTCTCTTAATTTGTTTCCACCATATGCTAGCTTTACCATCCAAATAGGTGGAAATAATTTCAATTCGGTATTTAGGTGGGGTTTGGATAGTATCCATTTTCATTACCACACTTTGGAACCAATCATCCGCTTCTTAAGGATCGCCTTCACTAGTAAAGGCTGGAACTCTGAATCATTGAAAATCTCGTAGGTTTCGGTTCATGTCATACATGACCAGTTTAGCTTTCGCACAAGTAACCATGTTTTGTAATACTTGATACCTGGCTTCCGTGATGTTAGTCTATTCTGGCTCTGGCGTCGTTGTTGAGGTCAGTGTTGGAGTAGTTGTTGGGACGTTTCCCCTTCTATGTCTAGGTGGCATTCTATAAAAATAAAGATTTCAGGTTATAAATTGGCATTTTATTTTACTCCAAGTATGCATACAATTTCTATGGGAATCCCAAACCATGCTCTGATACTAAAAGTCCTATCACGTCCCAAAATTTGGGACAGCGACAGGTGTCACGTCCCGAAAATCCAGGATAGTGACAGGTATGGGATGTTAAATAAATAAATAAAATAAAATATCAGATTCTTAAGTTTGTTAGTTTTTATATTTTATCTTATACCGTCTCTTTAAACTTGTTTACAAATTATGCTTGTATATTTTAAATGAGTTATTATCTGTATTTCAATTTTTATCATAATATCGATGGTGAGGTACCCATATCTCACAAATACATACTTGGATAAAATAAAATAAGTGAGAATATAAAAATAAAGTTTAGAATTTATAGTCCCAGAATGCTCCTATACATGGTCCTAAAGTACAGGAATCTCACGTCCGATCTTTAATCCTTGTCACCAACTTGTAATTCCACGTCACTTATGCCCTCTATTCACCTTACTCTCTTGGGGGTTTACCAGTTTTAAAACGGTGAGCGAAAGGCTCAGTAGGATATTTTTAAAAAAACATTTTTCAACATTTTATTTTAACCATCATACTAAATATTTCAATGTAGTACCGAATTATAAACATGGAATCGTGATTATGCAAATTGTGTCTCTAAATACATCTAATTCGTGTATGATTCGTATGAGCCCCCTCACCATGCTGAAGCATAATGAGTGATCCTCGATCAAGCTGTGCACTCTTCGCATGTGTGTGCTGGCTTCCGGTATACTTTAACACCAAATTCAACTTTCAACATTTCGTTTGAAATTAAGATTCACATAATAAAATATACCATATTATTTTCCAAAAATCCGTGACCAGATATTTTTTCCTTAATTTTTAAAATCGTGATATTTTCTAAAATCACAGAATTTTTTCAAAACTTTATAAACTCATTTTCTTTAAATTAATTTGACAAAATCACTAAAAACAAAACTGGCTACAAGGAAAGGGTAAGATATCCTACCTCGTTGGCAAATTTAACCTACTGTCAACTTCTCGCACAAATTCCAAGATAATCTTTTTCTTCAAATTGGATCAATGAGTATCTAAAATAAGAAACACAGATAATTTAATTATCTGTCCAGAAATTCCGTAATCGTAATTATGGTAAATTCAATTAATTAGTGTGCCGTTGATTCTAAAATTTTAAACGATATTTTATTTTAACACCAAAATTTTAAAACGACAATTTTTATACAAATACCCAAAATATATTTTTTTTAAAATTTCAACATGACCTGCCTCAAAATATAGACTTCTCATAAGCTCCAAAACGCTTAACCTACAGAAAAAAAAATTCCAATTCCCAAAACAGTTTAAATACAAATTCAAATTTCAATAAAATTTTCAAATTTCAAATTCCAAATCAATTTTAAAACATTTTTTTAAATAGTATCATTACTATTATTACTTTTATTACTCTCTTTCTTTTTCATTCTGTATACACATAAACATATACATTTATATATACTTTGGGAAGGCAGACTTTCTGGTTCTAGTTGGTGGCTCATGGCGGTGGGATGGCGGTGGCGGCGGCGTCTATGGCTGAATCAGGCTAGTGACCCTTGAGGCTGGCGTGGTGGCTCGGGCTCCGTCGATGTTTGCCTAGGCTTAGGCACGGGGAAAACGATGAAGGCCCGGTGGCGTGGTCGTGAGGGAGCGTGAAGACAGCTTGGGCATATTGGGTTCGAGCTCTTTGGCAACTCGGATGGCCCAGTTGGCAGCGACAAGGGGCGAGTGGGCTGGGCATTCTGTGGTGGTGCAACCGGTGGGCAATGGTGGGGCTCGCGAGGCAGTTGGATAGCTTTGGAGGGGGGCTAGGCAGGCGCTGGTTCTGGCTAGGTGGCTGGACTCGCGACTAGGTTTGTCTGGCTTCACAACGAACAGTGCAATGGGGGGCTGAAATTGATGATTCACAGGGGTGACTGGATCCACAGCGGGCGTGGGCTTGTGGCGTCGGTCGGCGTGACGGGGAGGCATGGTTGGTTCGAGCAACGGTTGCGAGGTGGTGGCACGGCCAGCTAGCGACGGTGGCTCACAGCTGGCGTGGTTGGCTTTGGCAAGTGGCTGCTTGGTCGACAACGGGGAGGATATGGCCGATCTTTGTAAGGGTAGTAGAGAGGGAGAGTGAGAAGAAGAAGAAAGAAAAGAAAATAAAAAAGTAGAGGGTGAGAAAGGGAGGGCATGAGAGAAAAAGTGAGGGAAAAAGGCCGGTGAGAGTGTGAGCGTGAGAGAGTCGGTGAGGGGGAGAGGAAAAAAAATAGAGGAAGAGAGAGAAAGAGAGAGAGAGGCAGTGAGAAAGAAAGAAAAAAAGAGAGAAAATATTAAGAAGAGAAAAGTAAAGAAGAAGAAGAAAACATCTAGATAATTCTAGAAAGAGAAAGAGAACAAGAAAAGAAAAAGAAAAATGGGAAAAATAAAGTAAAATAATATTTGGTTAAAATTTTTTGAGTAAAAATTGTAAAAATTTCAAAATTTGTAAAAATGTTATAAAAATTCTCAAACTAATATTTAATATATTAGAAATTTAAAATTGAATTCTCATAATTAAAAATTTATTGGCATACTAATAACTGAGTTTTATATGCTCACATGTGAAATTTAAACTCAAAAATTTCGCAATGTAACAAATTATGCTTACAAAAGGGCATTCTTAGAGAGGCTTGAGAGGAGAGAGGGATATACTTTGTCTCTTTCATTTTTACCATGCTTTTATTCTTATGTTTTCTCTCTAGAATTTTGTAAGAATGTTTTGCAAGTTTGATTAGAGTTCTTAGGTAATGCTAGAGATGATCCTATATGTATAGTAAACTTGTTTGTGTTTTGATTCTCTAATGTTTGTAAGGTTAATATATTTGAGTAAATAATTTCTTTCATCTTATTTATTTCTCACATCAATATATTTTGTTGACAACTTTTAAATAAATTCAGTTAAGCTTTTTTTATATGATTGTTGCATGATACAATATATTGATAAATATAGTTTTATGAGTAGTCTTTACTGTATTGTTACTGGTGGCATATTGTCACTTTTAGATTGTTATATGACAATTTTTCCTAGTTCTTAACATGAGAATTTTATTTACTCGAATACATTTAATTTACAAGTTCTTCAAAACTTATCTTCCGATTGATTGTTGGGATGTGAAACTTTCAATTGAGTCAATTTATGAATCAAAATTCAAATCGGTGAACGAAACATATAGGGGATTCTTGATATTTTACCGTTTTTAACTATTGAATTTTCTCCTTATCTTTCAATTAAATTGCTCTAAAATCATAAAAACACTTCTTTCTTTTCTTTATTTGATTGTGTATCTCTCTAATACTTTTGTTTCACTAATCTCTTTTGTTTGTTTTTATCACCTCCTCGTGGGATCGACCATCCTAATTGTGCTACAATTGAATGCTTTGTTTTGTCATAATTTGGACGTAATCAAATTTTGGCACCATTGTCGGGGAGGTGCTTCAAGTAAGATTGATTTATAGATTTAAAGCCAAAAGAGGTACGTTCAATTTTCTTTTATTTTTCTTTTATTTATTTTGCCTTCTTATTTTCTTTTTATAAAAGAAAAAAGAAAAAATTAACAACTAGTTTTAATTTTTAGGTTAGTTTTTAGGTTACCAATTTTAATTAGGTCTCATAATTTGTGTAACTGTAGGTTTTAGAATGGTATTAACTTAGGGTACTAATATTTAATATTTGACATTTTATAAAACATGTCATAAAATTTAATAAAATTTTCAAGCAATTTTATGGAAACATTGAAAAGTACAAACTAAGGGAGTTCTATCTAAGAGACTGGGTTTTGTTAGCATTCTACGCCACCAGTCTTTCCTAGGAACGTTACTTTTTCTAGGAGGTTGGTTTTTAAGGAGGCTGTGATGCCCCAAGCCCTCAGTGGCTCGAATCATTACTAAAAACTTGCTTACTTTAACTTTGTCTTTAAAACTGATACTTAAACTTACTTACTTAGATACTATAAATTTTAGGGATTTTTTTGATTGCGTATGTATTTACTATTCACGTATATGTACTATTTAACGACTACTATTCAAAAATACTACTTAACGGTTATTATTCAAAAATATTGTTAATGGTTACTGTGATAACCGGGAATTTTAGATTCTCGAATTATGTTAAAAATTGTATGTAAATAACAATATTAATGAATAAAATGTGAAAAAGTTGTATTTCAATACTGTTGTAAATAGTGTAAAATATTCTGGCAGTGTTAAAGTGTGTAAGTTCGGGGATGGAAAATCCTACCGGACATAATTGGGTAAGACGGTTCGAAATCAGAATCGAAAACTCGAGAGAGTGCATTGAAATGTACTAAAACAATAGAAATTTACGGTAGAGAATTCTGATCAAACGGAAGCAAAATAAGACAAACCGACCGCACGAGAGGCGCTGAGAACTCGCCTACGCGATTTCGGTAAAGTTCCGTTCGGATCGGATAACAGTCAAAAATTGACTACGAATTAATTAGAGATTAATATGAATAGTTGATGACATCACTATGATGATGTCATAAAGCAAATTAATTTTTCATCAAATTAGAAAACTTTTGAAAGGTGTATGGCTAGGATTGGTTTGCTTTTTGATCAAAGGCCAAGATCATGCCAAAATTCACTTAGAAAAAAATTAAAAAAATTTAGGCAATTTTGTTGACAGGCCATTCGGCCATGTGGAAAGGGAGAAAGGAAAATTTTATTTTGACCCCAAAACCTTTACTTTTTGGTCCTTGAACAATTATGAAATTGTTGGAAAAAAATTGCAAAAAGGCCCTTGATTTTTGCCTATAAATAGGCATCAAAAATTCAAGAAAAAAAATGGAAAAACATAACTAAACTCTTGCCAAAATTTCCAGCCAAAAACCGTGGAAGAAAACCCCCTTGAACTAAAAATTTTGTTTTGAATTTCACACCAAATCTAGTTTGAATTTCATCTCCAACATCAAGACAACAACCAAGCAAGGTAAACCTCCAATTTGAAGCATTTTCCTTGATTTTTTTCCATAAAAACCGTGGGTTTGGAATTGAAAAACAACGGGAAAAATTTGTTGAATTGTTAATTCTAGGATTTGTTTGATGTTGTGATACTCAAAGCATGAATTTGGATAGAAAAACAAACAAAATTTTGCATGATTTCCTTGAAAAATCCGTGGCTCCTAGGGTATGAAAACTTCATGAATTTTATTGTTTTAATTTAGTGTTAATGTTCATTCAATCATATGATAAGATAAGCATGAAATGAACTTAAGAAACAAGAAAAATTTGAGGTAGAATTGTTGCTAAAACCGTGGGCATGAATGTGATGAAATAGGAAGATTTTTAATGTTGATAAAGGTTGACAAAAACCCTAGGAAAGAAAGTAAAATTTTCTTTCTATTTTTACATAAAATCCGTGGCTATATCTAGGGATAGAATGCATGTTTTGTTAAGTTTTGAATGTTGTTTTATACATTGGGAAGCATAAGATAATAATGTGTGATGATGAAAATTTATCAGATGTAAAAACCTAGTAAACTAGGGTTAGTTTGGAAAAAAAAATAGATATGTGATGTGACTTGTAAATGTTGAATCATATGGAAAGTTTTTATACAAAGTTTGGAAACTTTGTATAAAATAGGCCTCTGGTATAGTACGTGGCAGGTACAAAGGTTCTCAGGCGTACCTAACACCGGGAAACCTTAAAATATAAGCGGAAATGCTGCCGAAATTTCTAAAATCGGCTAAAGGGCATTTCGGGAAACGAGGGGTAAAAATATTGAACTCGGAAAGGAAACCGAGATCCCTCGGTGAATAATGATCGGAAATGGAAAACCAACCCAAAAGGAATAGTAAACCGACTCTAAATCACTAAAATGCCCAAAACAGGAAAAAAATCGATGTTAGGGGTATTTTGGGAAACGAGGGAAAATTTTAGGTCGGGATAGGAAACCCGAACCTCTCAAGGTCCGAGGGTCGGGGACGGAATGAATAACGTTTAGTAAGTAGCGAAAGGGCCATTTGAGGCTCCGAAACGCTCGAAAAATAAAAAAACGACCCTAGGTGACGGATGAATAGTAACCGAGGGTCGGGAAAAATGAAGTGGAGATTTTGCAGCAATTTAAGCTGTAAAATGATACGAAAGCTTAGGAAATATTATTTTAAAATTATTAGACTTAGAAAAATTGGAAAAAAAAAACAATAGAATGAAGCCAATTATGGTTCCGAAACCCGTTAGGGGCAAATGGTCATTTTGACCAAAAATTTTTGAAAAGGCTCGGAAAGAAACCTAAAAGACCTAGAATAACTTAGATAAAATTCTAAAACTCAAATTGAAGATTTTAGAGTTAAAATTCTAAAAAATTTTAAGAAACACGGGCGTGTAGAGGGATACACGGGCTTGAACACGGGTGTGTATCGAGTCGTGCGCAATTACACGGCTGAGGAAGAAAATAACATGGCCGTGTAAAATAGACCCGAGTGGTACACCGCCTGGAACACGGGCGCGTTGCAGACCGTGTACCACAAATAAAATTTAAATGTGTAGAATTGTTAAGTAAAATAAATATATATTTTAGATGATAAATAAAAAGGGGTATTAACAGACACTATTATGTCTGTAGGAACCCAAAATAAGGATAGAACTGCGGAGGAGTTCCGGGAGTGGAGACTAGCGCAGTATTGGTAAGTTCAAGCATTTTCATGTCTGCAACATGAAATACTGTGTTAATCCATTCTATACTAGCTGCACACTAGATATAAAATCCTATGAACATTTGGGAATTAGTTAGTATAACATGTCCCAAATAAGGAAAATAAGTAAGACCTATGGGCAATAGAGGATTGCGACCTTGAGGTGATTTATGCAATCACTTGGTCAATACTATAAATTTAAAGATGGTAAATGAAACCATTAAGGCATACCGCCCCTCCAACATAGTGGTGGAGGTTTGTTTAAATCCTAAGCGGTTATCATGGCTGTGGAGGACGATGTTCTAAGGTCGCTCCTAAGACCTTCCCAGTCAGTGCGCTAATAATCATCGGTACTACCATAAACAGAGCTCTACATTAGAAATCAAATAGAGAATAAACAATCAATAAAATGATGGAAATCATAATTGAGCATAACCGAAGCTTACACTAGAGTAAGGTAAATTCGGTTAGGGTATATGAATAGTATCCTGATAGAATAAAGTGAATAGTAACCAGTTAGGGTAACTGATACTATTCACCAGTCGAAGGTCAACTGTACTATTCATGGTGAACGGTACTATTTATGATGAATAGTACTATTCATAGGAGATTGAGTTTTTCTTGTCTTTGAATCAATATGATTCTTATTATGGATGTTTGAACTTACTGAGCCTGTTAACTCATCGGTTTGTTCATGTTGCAAGTAAGAAACCTGTCCTATAGATACATGGATGGCAGTAGGATGTGAGCGTGTTAAAGGGATAGGGAACTCACCGTGGACATGGTCCTACCATAAGTTTTCCGCTAAGCTTTTTGAGTAAAGAAAATATGTTTGCAGACAAAGCCTACAATACATATAAATATTATATTTGTATCAAATATGTTGTATTTATTTCAGACAAGGAAAAACTAGTATTATATTTTACATCGCTTTCTTACTTAATATTCATAAGAAAAAATATGTATTAGAGAAAAAAAAAATTTGGGGTGAATTTTAGGCCCTTGTGTTAAAGAAGTTTTAGTAAAAGAGTTTAAAACTGACGACTTGGATTCAACACCCGAACGGTCTTGGTCGGCCATAGAGTCGATTCATGACGATGGCGAGTGGTTGGAATCTGGGGATGTCACAGGTTGGTATCAGAGCGAGGTTGCCAATATCCCTATTGACACGAAGCGCGATCTGCTCGTCAATCCAAGTAAGTTAGCTTCTTTAAGATTAGTTAACTTTCATTTATTCGAAGTTATATATTTTGTAGGAGTTAAGATGACTAGACCACCATATGTGAGACCTCATCCATACCGACCTAGAGGACCGATCCGGGTATGGACTAGGCCCATGATCAGACCGTCTATGATGAGACGAGAGATGCAGCGGCCACCTGTACCTGAACCACTAGCGCCGAGGATAGTAGCGCCAGCACCAGTACAGGCACCACCCCCGTGACCAATAGTAAACCCTCCTGTGGCAGTAGATATTCCAGTGGTGGGAGATCGGGGCCAGAGTATCTGTACGAGCCGTACACACATTCAGAGGCAGTCATCCACCATCATTCGAGGGAGGTCAACAGGGGATCTCTATGAGAGACTGGCTACACGATATTGAGGTCATCATGCGCCAGTGTGATATCGATCAGGATTGCTGGGTTCTGATGGCCATTTGCACCTCCCGTGAGGATGCACGGCTATACTGGGAATATTGCGATCAGGAGATTCTGCTAGCGATGGATTGGGTTGAGTTTCGCGAAGTCATGCTGGAGCAGTTCCCACAAAAGAGCTTGGCACCAGTTGCAGGCCCTCCGGAGAGTAGGAAGTGCCCCCACCATCGGCCATGCCTAGTTACGCGGATATCAGAGATTTTGTTCTGAAGGTAGAGAGGTAGCAGATGATGTTGAGTGACACCGTATTCTCATATGCAGTCCGATTCCAAGATAGAATTGTGAGGGCATGTCCTCTAACCAATATCACAAATGATAACTTTTGTGATATATTTTGGAAGGGACTCACCCTAGACTTACGACAGAGAGTAACCCCTCTATACCTTGCTACTTTACGTGAGTTTATTATTGATGTAGCTAAGGTAGAGGAGGAAATGATGAAGGAGCGCATGGTGCGCAAGAGGCGAGAGCAGTTACGACAAGAAGCCATGTTAGATCGCCTATACAGATCCGAGCCGACGGCAAATGATCATGAGGCAGGTCCGTCAAGACAACCAGAGGGAATAGACCCAGCTGAAGGTTCAACGCCGACTGAGGCCGGAAACGGAACAGATAATGAAGAAATGGATCTAATCGAGTTTTTGGCAATCCTAGAGGAACCTCAGCCAGAAGATTAGTTATAAAAATGCATGTGTTGTATAAGTATGTATATATATAACTGTATATTTGTATATATGACAATGTTGAAAGGCTATTTTGGTGTAAGCCTTTAAACTAAGGTACTTTTGAAATGAAAAGAAATGATAACCATATTTTGACATATGCAATGTGTGAAATGTTAAAATTATGTGATAATTAAAATTATTTGAATTTATATTATGAAAATATGATTGTGAAAAAACCTAATGATTGACTCTTATGTAATTTTAGGAAGTAGGATAAGATGGTGAACCCAAGAAATCTACGGAATATGCGAGGACGTCCAGTACTATCAGAAAGAGTGGACGAGCTAGAAGCCTTGATAGAAGCTCAAATGGGGGAAAATGCTGAGTTAAGACAAAGACTAGAGCAAATGGAGCGGAGACAGGAATCGGAAGATGACCAAGCCCCTCAAATGGCTGTACCAGAACCGGAAGTACCTCCAGCGGCACAAGAAGAAGTGGTACAACCTCAACCACAACCCAGGAACAATATCGAGCCATTGTATGAAAGATTCTGACGCATGAGGCCACCAGAGTTTGAGGGCTCCACAAACCCTCTGGATGCTGAGGAATGGTTGTCTTTACTCCATACGATATTGGAGTTTATGGAGTTGAATGACCAAGAAAGGATTCTGTGTGCGTCCTTTGTTCTAAAAAGGGATGCAAGGTTTTGGTGGGAGTCGGTTAAGCTAAGAAGAAACATGTATACCATGTACTAGTTGGATTTTCTAGAAGAATTCAATCAGAAGTATTACAATCCGGCACTATTGCAACCACAACAAAGAGAGTTCGCAGAACTAAAGCAAGGAGATATGACCGTGATAGAAGTCTGCAATAAGTTTGATCAGTAACTAGACTTTGCCCATACACTATCACCACTGAGAGGGAGAAAATCCAGAAGATGCTAGGGATGTTTCGTCCCGAGATTTCAGCATTGGTGGACAGTGGGTTGACGCCGCCTGTCACCGTTTTTGATTGTGTTAGCCATGCGTTAAGGGCAGAGTATTATCTGATTAGACAAAAAGAAGGAAGAGAGAAGGTCTGGGATGCGAAGAAAAAGGAAAATATCTTGACCAAAGCCATATAAGCTGGACCTCAAACTGGACAAAGCAGTAAACAAAGTTTGATTGTCAAGGCTGGATAGCCCGGCACTTCAGGCCAGCAGTCTCAGGGAAAGAGAAAAGCAAATAATCCCAGGAACCGGAACCAGCAAAGGAGAACAAACAATAATGCTAGTCTTATGGTTCGAAACTGTGTAAGCTGTGGGAAAAGACATTCAGGACGATGCAGATTGGCCCCAAATGCATGTTTTCAGTGTGGGAAGGACGGTCACTTCGCCAAAAACTACCCAGAAAATAGGCAGAATGTGCAAAGTTCATCACAGACACAACAACGTCCTCAGGCACATGCACTACAGGTCAAAGCTGAAGGGTCATCCCATTCTGAGAGGCCGGAAAGACCAGAACGCTTGCCTCGAACAGATGCAAGAATTATGGTCTACACAAAGGAGGAAGCAGAAGCGGGAATGTCAAATGTAGTGATAGGTCAGCTTTCTGTCGCTAATAATTTGGCGTCTGTTTTATTTGACTGTGGAGCTACGCACTCTTTCATTTCACACCAATTTGCTAATAGGATAGGATACCCTCAAGACCACATGGGTATGACATTTAAAACTGCATTACCCTCGGGGGAAGTCCTGATGTCCAATTACTGGTTACCACATATGCCAATAATTGTGGCAAATAGGGAGTTATTTGCAAAATTGATTGTGATGGAACTTGCCGACTATGATGTGATACTAGGAATGGATTTCCTAGGGACGTATCGAGCTACGATCGATTGCCAGAAAAGGATGATAAGGTTTCAACTTGATGAAGAAGAAGGATTCGAGTATCTCGACATGTCACGAGGATCACAGAAGATAATGATTAACTCAATGGAAGCTAAAACGATGATGTCTAGCGGCTGTGCTGCATACCTAGCATGTATTCTAGACGTGACAAAGGAACCGAAGCTCCAACCTCAAGACATCCCTATTGTAAAGGAATTCATTGATGTTTTTCCAGAAGAATTACCAGGACTGCCACCTGAATGAGAAATTTCTTTCGAGATCGAGTTGATGCCAAGAACTGCACCAATCTCAAAGGCACCATATCGGATGGCACGGGCAGAGTTAAAAGAATTACAGGAGCAACTGAAGGAACTTCTTGACAAAGGATTCATACGCCCAAGCTATTCCCCATGGGGTGCTCCAGTGCTGTTTGTTAAGAAGAAAGATGGCTCATTTCGGATGTGTATTGATTATCGGGAAATGAACAAGGTTACCATCAAGAATAAGTACCCGCTACCTAGGATTGATGACCTGTTCGATCAACTCACAGGTGCAGCCGTCTTCTCCAAGATTGATCTGCGATCAGGATATCATCAATTGAGGATCAAGGAGAGTGACATCCACAAGACCGCATTTCGAACCCATTATGGTCATTACAAATTTTTGGTAATACCGTTTGGGTTAACAAATGCGCCAGCAGCTTTTATGGATCTGATGAATCGAGTCTTTAAGGAATATTTAGATAAGTTTGTTATTGTATTCATCGATGACATTCTTATATATTCAAAGACTCGAGAGGAGCACGAAGAGCATTTGAAGATTGTTCTGTAAACAATAAGAGAACATCAACTCTATGCCAAGTTCTCTAAATGTGAATTTTGGCTGAATAGAGTACATTTCCTTGGACATGTGGTTTCCAAAGAAGGAATCACTGTGGATCCTGTTAAAGTGGAGGCGATCAACGAGTGGCCTGTACCTAAGAGCGTGACAGAAATACGAAGTTTCTTAGGTTTGGCCGGCTATTATAGAAGATTCGTTGAAGGATTTGCACGACTTCCCGCTCCTATTACAGCTCTTACGCGCAAGGAAAGGAAATATGAATGGACTGAGCAGTGCGAGAAAAGTTTCCAAGAACTGAAGAAACGACTCACGAGTGCGCCAATACTTACACTTCTGACGGAAGGAGAAATGTTCGTGATATACAGCGACGCTTCAAAAATGGGATTAGGGGCTGTCCTGATGCAAGGCGATAAGGTGATTGCCTATGCCTCGAGTCAATTAAAGGACCATGAGAGAAATTATCCCACTCACGATCTGGAACTTACCGCAGTAGTGTTCGCATTAAAGATTTGGCGTCACTATTTATATGGAGCTCAGTGTCAGATTTATACAGACCATCAGAGTCTGAAATATTTCTTCACACAAAAGGAGCTAAATATGCAGCAAAGGCGATGGCTGGAGCTGGTAAAGGACTATGATTGCGAAATCCTCTATCACCCAGGAAAGGCCAATCGAGTTACAGATGTGTAAAGTAGGAAATCTACTGTTCCACAACAACTACCGATCAAAAGCTCCCAAGGCCATTACAGCAAGAAATCAACATGTTGAAGATGGAGCTGATAACTGGAAAGCTAACTGCAATACAACTGGAATCTACATTGTATAAGGACATCAGAGAAGCTCAAAAGAAAGATCTGACACTAGCAAGCCCGTAAGGAGAAGCATCCTAAGATGGATTAATCCTACATCAAGGGAGAATTCAAGTTCCAGATGATGAAGGATTAAGGAAGCAGATTATGGCTGAAGCCCATAAAACACCCTACTCAATACATCCTGGAGTCAGCAAGATGTACCAGGATCTGAAGTTGCAATTCTGGGGGAGAGGAATGAAGAAGGATATAGCAAAATTTGTAAGCAAGTGTATGACGTGTCAGAAGGTTAAGGCTGAACATCGTTATCTAGGTGGGAAACTTGAGCCGTTAGAAATTCCGAAGTGGAAGTGGGAGCATATCACGATGGACTTTGTGATGGGACTACCAAAGACCCGAGAAGGCTATGATGCCATCTGCGTTATTGTAGATAGACTGACAAAAACGGCAAGGTTTATCGCAGTAAAGATGACCTTCTCGTTGGAAAGGTTGGCAGACTTGTATGTTAACGACATAGTCAGACTACATAGAGTTCCTAAATCCATTGTGTCAGATCGTGATCCAATATTTACTTCGAACTTCTGGACATGCGTACCAGAGGCGATGGGAACAGAAGTACGACTGAGCACACCATTTCATCTGCAGACAGATGGGTAATCTGAGCGAACCATTCAGACCCTTGAAGATATGCTGCGTGCATGTACAACAGATTTCCCAGGGAGCTGGAACGAGAAACTTCCGTTGGTAGAATTTTCGTATAACAACAGCTACCAAGCTTCGATAGGTATGGCACCTTATGAAGCCTTGTATGGAAGGAAGTATAGATCACCAGTTCACTGGTATGACCTACAAGAGAGACAACTGCATAAGACTGATTTCGTCTGAGAAACGGTGGATGCAGTTACAAAAATACAGCAGCGGATGACAACAGCCCAAAGCTGACAGAAAAGCTACGCGGACAAAAGACGAAGATTTCTGGGATTCAATGAAGGGGATTTCGTATTCTTAAGAGTCTCCCCGATGAAAGGGATAATGCGATTCGGAAAGAAGGGAAAGTTAAGTCCAAGATATATTGGACCATACGAGATCATTGAACGCATTGACAAGGTCGCCTATAGATTGGCATTACCTCCAGAAATGTCGGCAGTACATAATGTGTTTCATGTGTCGATGTTACGAAAGTACATATCGGATCCATCCCACATGCTGAAACATGAGCCGATCCAGATTCAGGAAGATCTGACTTATGAGGAGACACCTGTTCAAATACTGGCACGCGAAAATAAAGTCTTGAGGAATAAAACGATCCCATTAGTCAAAGTGCTGTGGAAAAATCACAACATTGAAGAGGCTACGCGGGAACGTGAGGACGAAATGAAGAACTTGTACCCCTACTTGTTCTAAATTTTTGAGGATGAAAATTTTATAAGGAGGGGTGAATGTGATAACCGGGAATTTTAGATTCTCGAATTATGTTAAAAATTGTATGTAAATAACAATATTAATGAATAAAATGTGAAAAAGTTGTATTTCAATACTGTTGTAAATAGTGTAAAATATTCTGGCAGTGTTAAAGTGTGTAAGTTCGGGGATGGAAAATCCTACGGGACATAATTGGGTAAGACGGTTCGAAATCAGAACCGAAAACTCGAGAGAGTGCATTGAAATGTACTAAAACAATAGAAATTTACGGTAGAGAATTCTGATCAAACGGAAGCAAAATAAGACAAACCGACCGCACGAGAGGCGCTGAGAACTCGCCTACGCGATTTCGGTAAAGTTTCGTTCGGATTGGATAACAGTCAAAAATTGACTACGAATTAATTAGAGATTAATATGAATAGTTGATGACATCACTATGATGATGTCATAAAGCAAATTAATTTTTCATCAAATTAGAAAAAATTTTGAAAGGTGTATGGCTAAGATTGGTTTGCTTTTTGATCAAAGGCCAAGATCATGCCAAAATTCACTTAGAAAAAAATTAAAAAAATTTAGGGCGTTTTGTTGATAGGCCATTCGGCCATGTGGAAAGGGAGAAAGGAAAATTTTATTTTGACCCCAAAACCTTTACTTTTTGATCCTTGAACAATTATGAAATTGTTGGAAAAAAATTACAAAAAGGCCCTTGATTTTTGCCTATAAATAGGTATCAAAAATTCAAGAAAAAAATGGAAAAACATAACTAAACTCTTGCCAAAATTTCCAGCCAAAAACTGTGGAAGAAAATCCCCTTGAACCAAAAATTTTGTTTTGAATTTCACACCAAATCTAGTTTGAATTTCATCTCCAACATCAAGACAACAACCAAGCAAGGTAAACCTCCAATTTGAAGCATTTTCCTTGATTTTTTTCCATAAAAACCGTGGGTTTGGAATTGAAAAACAATGGAAAAAATTTGTTGAATTGTTGATTCTAGGATTTGTTTGATGTTGTGATATTCAAAGCATGAATTTGGATAGAAAAACAAGCAAAATTTTGCATGATTTCCTTGAAAAATCCGTGGCTCCTAGGGTATGAAAACTTCATGAATTTTATCGTTTTAATTTAGTTTTAATGTTCATTCAATCATATGATAAGATAAGCATGAAATGAACTTAAGAAACAAGAAAAATTTGAGGTAGAATTGTTGCTAAAACCATGGGCATGAATGTGATGAAATAGGAAGATTTTTAATGTTGATAAAGGTTGGTAAAAACCCTAGGAAAGAAAGTAAAATTTTCTTTCTATTTTGACGTAAAATCCGTGGCTATATCTAGGGATAGAATGCATGTTTTGTTAAGTTTTGAATGTTGTTTTATACATTGGGAAGCATAAGATAATAATGTGTGGTGATGAAAATTTATCACATGTAAAAACCTAGTAAACTAGGGTTAGTTTGGAAAAAAAATAGATATGTGATGTGACTTGTAAATGTTGAATCATATGAAAAGTTTTTATACAAAGTTTGGAAACTTTGTATAAAATAGGCTTCTGGTATATTACGTGACAGGTACAAAGGTTCTGAGGCGTACCTGATGTCGGGAAACCTTAAAATATAAGCGGAAATGCTGCCGAAATTTCTAAAATCGGCTAAAGGGTATTTTGGGAAACGAGGGGTAAAAATATTGAATTCGGAAAGGAAATCGAGATCGCTTGGTGAATAATGATCAGAAATGGAAAACCAACCCAAAAGGAATAGTAAACCGACTCTAAATCACTAAAATGCCTAAAACAGGAGAAAAATCGATGTTAGGGGTATTTTGGGAAACGAGGGAAAATTTTAGGTCGGGATAGGAAACCCGAGCCTCTCGAGGTCCGAGGGTCGGGGACGGGATGAATAACATTTAGTAAGTAGTGAAAGGGTCGTTTGAGGCTCCGAAACGCTCGAAAAATAAAAAAACGACCTTAGGTGATGGATGAATAGTAACTGAGGGTCGGGAAAAATGAAGTGGAAATTTTGCAGCAATTTAAGCTGTAAAATGATACGAAAGCTTAGGAAATATTATTTTAAAATTATTAGACTTAGAAAAATTGGAAAAAAAAAAACAATAGAATGAAGTCAATTATGGTTCCGAAACCCGTTTGGGGCAAAATGGTCATTTTGCCCAAAAATTTCTGAAAAGGCTCAGAAAGAAACCTAAAAGACCTAGAATAACTTAGATAAAATTCTAAAACTCAAATTAAAGATTTTAGAGTTAAAATTCTAAAAAATTTTAAGAAACACGGGCGTGTAGAGGGATACACGGCCGTGTATAGGAAAAATTTTATAACCCGAGAGGTACACGGGCTTGAACACGAGTGTGTATCGAGCCGTGTACAGTTACACGGCTGAGGAAGAAAATAACATGGCCGTGTAAAATAGACCCGAGAGGTACACGGCCTGGAACACGGGCGTGTTACAGACTGTGTACCACAAATAAAATTTAAATGTGTAGAATTGTTAAGTAAAATAAATATATATTTTAGATGATAAATAAAAAGGGGTATTAACAGACACTATTATGTCTGTAGGAACCCAAAATAAGGATAGAACTGCGGAGGAGTTCTGGGAGTGGACACTAGCGCAGTATTGGTAAGTTCAAGCATTTTCATGTCTGCAACATGAAATACTGTGTTAATCCATTCTATACTAGCTGCACACTAGATATAAAATCCTATGAACATTTGGGAATTAGTTAGTATAACATGTCCCAAATAAGGAAAATAAGTAAGACCTACGGGCAATAGAGGATTGCGACCTTGAGGTGATTTATGCAATCACTTGGTCAAAACTATAAATTTAAAGATGGTAAATGAAACCATTAAGGCGTACCGCCCCTCCAACATAGTGGTGTAGGTTTGTTTAAATCCTATGGGGTTATCAGGGCTGTGGAGGACGATGTTCTAAGGTCGCTCCTTAGACCCTCTCAGTCAGCGCGCTAATAATCATCGGTACTACCATAAACAGAGCTCTACATTAGAAATCAAATAGAGAATAAACAATCAATAAAATGATGGAAATCATAATTGAGCATAACCGAAGCTTACACTAGAGTAAGGTAAATTCGGTTAGGGTATATGAATAGTATCCTGATAGAGTAAAGTGAATAGTAACCAGTTAGGGTAACTGGTACTATTCACCAGTTGAAGGTCAACTGTACTATTCATGGTGAATGGTACTATTCATAGGAGATTGAGTTTTTTTTGTCTTTGAATCAGTATGATTTTTATTATGGATATTTGAACTTACTGAGCCTTTTAGCTTATCAGTTTGTTCATGTTGCAGGTAAGAAACCTGTCCTATAGATACATGGATGGCGGCAGGATGCGAGCGTGTTAAAGGATAGGGAACTCACTGTGGACATGGTCCTACCATAAGTTTTCCGCTGACCTTTTTAAGTAAAGAAAATATGTTTGCAGACAAAGCCTACAATACATATAAATATTATATTTGTATCAAATATGTTGTATTTATTTCAGACAAGGAAAAACTAAGATTATATTTTACATCGCTTTCTTACTTAATATTCATAAGAAAAAATATGTATTAGAGCAAAAAAAAATTTTGGGGCGAAATTTTAGGCCCTTGTGTTAAAGAAGTTTTAGTAAAAGAGTTTAAAACTGGCGACTTGGATTCAACACCCGAACGGTCTTGGTCGGCCATAGACTCGATTCATGACGGTGGCGAGTGGTTGGAATCTGGGGATGTCACAATTACTATTCAAAAATATTATTTAACGATCACTATTCAAAAATACTATTTATTGATTACTATTCAAAAATACTGTTTATCTCAAATTGTGCGAAAGAATACTCGCGGTGTATTCATAACCTCGCCTCACATCCACCTCCGCCGCCGTCATCGCCCATTGTGGTTTAAGCCATAGGACGGTTACCTACAGCATGAACAAACTCCGTGAGCTTTACGCCCAGTAAGTACAATATGTTAACCACAAAATATGTTTAAACAATAAGCCATACTTAAGGCATATACAAAATTGGCAATCATATCACACATTCACACAAAACATGGAAACATATCATGTAGCATCTCAGAATGCATATCAAGTGGGCATGTCTTATCATGCAACTAGGAAGCTTGCTCTAACTGTATCTACGGCATAACGTGTACATTACATGAACCGTTTATGCTCAGCTTATGCTTCATCATTAATTATCTTTCTTTACTTTGCCAAGGGCCACTGTGCGGGGAGCCACTTCGCGGAGGACCACTATGTGGAGAGTCGTTTTGTTGACGTCACTATGCGGAGAACTATTAACTTAAACCGAAACCCTCTTCAAACGGAAAAGGGCTGGTACGACATTGCTTAACAATTTCCCAATTGTTGAATCATATCTGTTATTCTCGTGCCATAAGTTCTCTTAATCTTACTTGATAGGGATCTAATGACATCTAACTTGTTCTTTCATCAATCTATGCGATTGTGAAACTATGTGCTCTTATACATGCTGTGCAACAACGTGTGCATGGCATACATACTTAACATACTGTAAAAACATCACTTTAAATTCATTTTATTTATGCCGTAGGCGGAGTTGTACTTACTTTTTCGCCAACAGTTTGCACTTTGCCTCGATGCAAATTACAGGTGCTGACCTATAACTATAATACATTGTCGTTAATATTCGCTCTTAAGTCACTAAGGTCGTTAGTGACTATAAATTCTTATCATTATAGGGTACCGATGCCCCTCGGTACTAACTGCTCTACTTTGGTAGTACCGATATCTACCATGACTGATTAATTTGTCTACTTGACAAATTAATCGTCATATCTCACCTTCACGTTCAAACTCAGTCTTTGACTGGTTGACCGACTAGTCCACTGACCGGTTACCTCGTGTGTCGTTAACTATGTAGCCTGCCAGGCTACCTTGCGTATTGGATTGTGTTGTGACAACCGGGAAAATCAGGCATTCTCGGAAGAAAATGTACAAATGTATGTATATAACAATTTGTACTATTTAAAGAGTGAAATAAATGTAATTATATTGTTTAGAATACATTAAAAGGTTCTAACAATACTGATGAGTAAAAATTCAGTGTTGGAAAAATTCCCTGAGTTGAAACGGGTGAAACGGTGCCAAAAACGGCCTTGAAAACCCTAACCAGGGCAATAAAAGACGGAAAACTTCTGGGATTGATTTTGATCAAACAGAAGCAGTTTAAATTGATCCGACTGCACAGGAGACCTCAGGAACCCTTCGGGATGATTTCAGGAAAATTTCAGCTCAAACCGGTATCGGTCAAAAAGTAGTCGAATTAATGTGAATAGTAAAATTCAAAGTCAAAATTTACTTTGCATTTATGACATCATAAATCCATTTAATAAATGGAAGGAAAATGGTGGTTGGTAGCATTAATGGCCAAGATTAAGTTGCTTTTTGATCTAAAGGCCAAGATTTGGCCAAAATTCCACCATTTTAATTTTTGAAAAATTTGGAAAGAATTAGGCTTGAAAGGTGGTGATTTTTGATTGGTTGAAAGCCATATTAATTGGCTTTCTTTGTGTTAAGTTGGCAAAACTTTGAACAAAAGTGGCCGAGACAATTTTGAAGCAAAAACCAAAGAGAAAAAGTTTCTAAGTGTTGCCTATGGTGGGTACGTGAGCAACCAAAGAGGAACCAAGTGAATCCTTCAATTTTTCTTCACAAAATTGGTGTCAAACCTTTCATTGAAGTCTAAGGAAGCAAGTGAACAAGGTAACTCTCCTTGGTTTGAAACTTTTCTTGATTTTTCTTCAAGAAATCTGTGTAATGAATAGTACAAAGGATGGAAAAATTTTTGGTTGTTTTGATTGATTTGGTGCTTGGGTTTTGTTAAGAGTGTAATTAGGAGAAAAACCATGCATTTGGTTTAAAGAAAAACCAAATTTTGGTTGGTTTTCCATGGGTAAAACCGTGGGTTACCAAGAGTAGTCAATGAGAATTTGTTGTGGTTTAAGTGTTAACATGCTTTAAATCATATTTTGGTGTAATGTAAAGCATGATTTGTATGATGGAAAGCTTGAAAAAAAAATTTGGTGTGAAATAACCCTAAAAGGCCGTGGTTAATTAGGGTTTGGAAAAAAATTTTTTTGGCATGATTTACTTGATGTTTGGATGATTCAAATCATGCATTTTAGTATGGAAATGATGGATTTGTGATTGAAAGCATGAAAAAAAAAATTGTGTATGTTTCTCTTAATTTGGCCGTGGGTTGTAAAGGTTAAAAACCCTAGGAAATGTGTTGAAAAATGCAATGAAATTGGCTTGAAAATGTGTTAGAAAATGACATTGGAATAGCCTAAAATTTGGTTGAAAAATTGAGAAATTTTGGTTAGGTTTTGAGTGTAAAAACTGAGACCAAAACTGAGGGCAAAATTGAAAAAAAAAATTTTGTGTAATGTGGTTCAAAATGAGAATTGAATTTTTGTGAGCTTTTATGTAAAAGTTTGGAAAACTTTGACATAAAATAGGCTTGTGGTATAGTACGTGGCAGGTACATATGGTTCGAGGCGTACCTAATGCCGGTAGCCTTAAATTTACGCCAAATTGCTGCCGAAATTTCGAAAATGGCATTTGAGGTAAAATGGAAATTAAAAATAAAAGTTTGGGGTCGGGTCGGAAACCCGAGTCCCTAACAGAAAATTGAATAAGGGAACCTAAGGGGTGGTTCGTGAATAGTAATCCATCCTCTTGAAAATGTAAAACGCGAGTGAAATTGAAAAACCGACCCCGAGGGGGGCGTTTTTGGAAATGAAATAAAGGTCCGGGTCGGGAACGGAAAATCTGAACCTCAGAGACCTAGATCGGGAATGTCTAGTGATACGATCAACCTTCTACCCTATAGACCTTCTAGGCAAGTGCACCTATCGGTTTCTATAGTATAGTGGATAACAATATCGAGTGTCGATCCCACAGGGACTAACGAGTACTAGTACTTACTCTTTTCTTATTATCTATCCTATAAACAATCAATTTATACTTAAATAATTAAATAAGAATTATATTAAATCAATCCAACACAAAATTAACTCCAAACAGCAGAAGATTAAGATGAAATCAATCCAAACCAACAATACCTAGATAATGAATCCCCCTAGAACGTCTATTGCATCCAATCCTTAATATATCAAATTATCTACTAATCATTGGACCGTGGAAACTCCTTAATTATGTTAATATCTTCCTCAAGCGTATTAACAACTAACCGCAGGTTGATTAATTGAAATCTCTTCCTAACTAAAACCCCCAGAATTGCATTCAACAATCAATGAATCTCTCTATTAGGTTTGACCCTAATCCGGAAGATTTACATTGTCCTATCTCTAGAATCACGTGCAACTCCTTTCAATTATGCAAGATCAAATCAAACATAGGATTTCTCAATCGCAATTGTATGATATCAAACATGAATTAATACACCGGTAAATATCAATTCAATGATAATAAAGAACACATAATTGAATCTCAATGAACTTGAAGAATAAATTAAATTAATTAAGGATCAAATAACAATATTCATTCTAGGGTTCCTCCTATCTAGGTATCAAATAAATTAGTTCATGATCAATGGAATAACCGCACTACAATTCAATGAACTACAAAGAATAATTGAATTCATGACAAATACTCTTGATTCTAATGCAATCCAACTTGAATTGACCGATGGTTGCTTGTTGGAGTGTTTCTCTCTCTATTCTACCTCCTCTCTGCTGCTCTAGGGTTTATTTTTGCAGATTGACGGCTCCCCCTCTCGAATTGACAGGTCCTGCCCCTTTTATAGAGCAAAATTTGACTTTCTGGATGGAACACGGTCTCAGGCAAATTTTACACGGGCGTGTAATAACCAACACGGGCATGTATTCAAGTCGACACGGGCGTGTATCTGTTAAATCGCTGAACACGCCCGTTTTCTATTGTGCACGGCTGTTTACATGGTTCACGGTCACCGCTGTACACGGCTACCTACACGGCCGTGTACCAGACCGTGTATTATGTCTAACATCGCCGAACACGCCCGTTTTCCCGAAACACGGCTTTACGTACGTTGGTGAATCCGAAAGGTACACGGCCACGTACACGGCCGTGTACCAGACCGTGTATTGCTCAACTTTGGTCAAAAAGCTTCAAACTGCTCCGAATCTCCTCCTTATGCTCCCATTGCTTTAGCTAGGACCTGAAAACAACATATAAACCGATCAAGTGCAAGAAATCCATGAAATTATCCTCAAACTAAACAATAATGGCCTAAATATGAACTAAAAATATGTACAGTTTAGCACTTATCATCTAGATGAACGTTTTAAATACTAGTGAAACGTTCATTTGAGGCTCCGAAACGATAGAAAATCACTAAACCGACGTAAGGGTCGGAATAGTGCTTCCCGAGGGTCGGAATAGTGCTTCCCGAGGGTCGGGAAAGTGAAAAATGGAAATAAAATAGAAATGAACCCGGTAATGATTAGAAAAGAGTCAGAAAAGTTCCTGAGAGCCAAAAATGCAGTCTGGATCGAGAAAATTCCGTCAGGGGTAAAATTGTAATTTTGTCAAAATATAGGGGCAAAATCGTAATTTTGTAAAAGTTGAGAAAAATGGAGAAAATGATAAATAAAGTCTAAAAAGTTATAAATAGGTTTTATTTAAGCTTTTTAATGAAAAATAAAAGCTATAAATAGAAATAAAATTAACAGACAAGGTTTTGTCTGTAGGATCCAAAAATCGACCTACAAGGAAGGCGATCAAAGATCCAAGAGAGAAAAAGGGAAGAGACTGAAAAGGTAAGTTCAGACATTTAACTGTCTGTAACATATAGCATTATTGTTGCTAACTTTAATGTACTAACTATAAGTTAGGTACATATGTGCTACGGGCACTATTATAGAATAGAGAGAGAGACGTAAGTGCTACGGGCACTATTGAGAATGGACACATTGTTAATTGTGCTTCGGGCACTAGAGCGAGGTTAATGAAACTCACTCCCCTAAAATTTTAAAATGTGAACCATCCCTAACCACGGTGTAATATGAAGTCACCAGGTTAGAACTTTAAAAAGTCGGTAATGAAACCACTTTCTGGCGTACCAGCCTTCCGTACAGAGAGGTACTTTTGCCTTCGGGGCTATGAGATTAAGGCTGTGGAGGTCAGCACTGATGTACCGCTCCCAGTCATGTACTATTTGCCTTTGGGGCTATGAGATTAAGGCTGTGGAGGTCAGCACTAATGTACTGCTCCCAGTCATGCGCACTTAAATGGTACTGCCAACCTGAGCTCAAAACCAGAATATAAGCAAAGATAATTACCTAAAACTGAAACTACGCCATAATTGAGCATAAGACAGTTCGTGAGGGTACTAACATCGCGGTAGATGTACTGTTGATATACTGTGTTGTGGTCAAACTTACTATTCATGATGAATAGTGGTCAAAGTTACTATTCACGTATGAATAGTGGTCAATAATACTATTCATGATGAATATACTATTCATAGAAATTTTATTTCTTGCATGTTTGAACTTACTGAGCCTGTAACTCACCATTTTTGCTTATGTTGCAGGTAAGCAACCAGCTCAGTAGCTTTGTTTGACTGGATGGCGTACGGGATGGCGCGTGTCAAATGGGATAAGGGGCGAGGAATATGGTCCTGCCAGAGTCTTTCCGCTGAGCGATAAAAGAGAAGGAAGAAAAAAAAAAAGAAAACAAAGAAAACAGTTCTTTTGTAATTATATATTTTACGAAAGTACTGTATTATGTAAATTACTTTGTACTTGCCAACAAAGTAAATAGTGAGAAATGTTTTACATGATGCTTAAAGAAAAAAAAAATTTCCCCAAAAAAACGTCATGATTTAAAGAGAGAGAGATTAGCCGACGACCCATGAGAGTACAATCTATCGCAGTTAGCGATAAAGCTTAACTGTAATAGTATTGTTTCATCTCTACAAGGGGCGGGCCGCCACATGTGTAACTTATCTGGTTACTTAGCGTATTAGACTAGTTAACCGGTTAATCCACTAACCGGTTACCTCACGTTGGGTCTATTGACTAGTTGGGCTAGTCATCTAACCGGTTACCTTGTATATTGGTGTAGTAGCCAACCGGGCTACCATTGCCATTTTTTTTAAAAACATTCTAAAATCCTTGTAAAATTTTGGGGCAATGTTGTCCTTTAAAATTGACCCCTTAGCACCTCATTGGAAGGTAGGGGTGTTTTTTTTATAAAAATCTGTCTGCATTTTTAAAAGGGAGAACACATGTTGGTGTTCAAGTCAAAAGGGTTGAATTTTGAACCATTTTCTGAAAACCATTTAAAACTTGTCCGAAACGATTTAATTTGTGAAATTGGCAAACATAAAAGTTTTTGTCCTCAATGAGATGAACAATTCTCGTGAACATCTCAGAGCTTGGTTTGGGCTCCAATGGGTCTGAATCTTTCAAAACCCATGGCCAATTTTCGTGCCCAGTTTTTACAAAAATTCCCAGTTTTGTGCACTTTTAAAAACGGCTCTGCTTGAGACCCGAAACGGCCAAATTTTTAAAACTCACACGTGTCATTTCAAAGATTTTGACGTGATCTAAAACTTTTGTATTTTGACCGGAGTTCGGTTCGGAATCTAAAAGGGTTAGTTTTGCAAAAACCTGAGGGCGTCCCTGTAAATCAGGATTTTGGCCCCAGTTTTGATCTTCGGTTGAAAAGTGCCTTAAAACCCTATCTTAGAGTCATTTTTGGCCAACTTCTATTTGATGCAAAAATACTCATAACAAAATTTCCTTAAAGTTCCATGTTTGCAAATCCTCAAAAATAGCTTTTATCATGTTCGAAATTGGTCAAAACTGTGGCCCTAAAATTGGACAGATTTATGTCCAGTCCTTCCTAAAACGTCCATGCACATTCATCCACAAAAAAAAAAATGTAAAACTCAAGTACACAACCACAAATCCTCGTGTGGACCAAGAGGGGAAAGGGTTCGGTCTTGGGGCTGAGGAGAACACAAAATTCCTCTTTGGTTACCAAACTAAAAAGACAACAAAATCACAAAAGAGATGTCCTAGCAACTTACCGAAGAACGACCTTAAAGTGGCTTGAGTGAAAGGCTCGAATGCAAGCTAGTGTGTGTGGCTGGTTTTTGGTAAAAAATTTTGTAAACTTTAGAGTGTTTTGGGGCTACAAAAGGGCGTGGGTTTGCTGAAGAAAAAGAGGGAGAAAAACTTTAGTGTTTTGGGGTTTTTTGTGTGCCAAAAGGAAGAAATGAGACACAAAGGCACACATGCCTATTTATAGGCAAATGCTAAGCAAGATTAATCACATCTAAGCCAACTTTAGCTAATCTAGGGGACAAAATGTGCTACATTTCTTGCTGAAAAAACGTTGAGGGGGGGGGGGGGGGGGGGGGGGGGGGGCCTGCCTTGGGAAGAAGAGAGAAGAAGTTGCATTAATGGGTGGAAAAAGGCAATAGGAACTTATCCCCTACTTTGGCATTTTTTATTCATTCTAATCCAAGCTTTCATTGACCACTTTGGACCAAATTTCTTCTGCATTTATAGCATCTAAATGTGGGGTTCAAGGCTAAAATTTTAGAAAAAAAAAAACCAAGACCAACTTGCATTAATGTGGTGCATTAAATGACATGAAAAAGCAATACTATTTTCATGCAATTTTGGCTTATTTTATTCTATGGTGTCATAAGTATGTGGGCATGATTTATGGGCTATGTTTGGCTGGAAATTGGGGCTGAAAATGCATGGTTTTCTAGGGTCAAAATTCATCTGTGAAGGCCTCTTATTGCAGTCTAAGTTTTCCTCTTTGGTATTAGACCCCTTTTCGGTAGTGTTCTAGTTTTTAACCGAAATTGTGCCTATGGGTTCCAATTTTTGTTCTAATCATTTCTAGACATTCCTGGTTGGGTTGCAATGCCTGTGAGCTCACTTGGTGACTATTCATTATTCATTTCCTAAACTGTGGTTGTGGATACATTGTGCTGACACTGTGCATGCTCGGTATAACTTTTTTGTGTAAAATGTCAGACACAGGCTATCCTGCCTAATTTGGCATGCTGAATCCATTTTTATCAGTTTTATGCCCATCTGAGGTCGTTTGGACTAGTTTTCGGTATCTGTGTGATTCTGACCTGGAAATCACCTTTTGTGCTAAACCGACCAGTTTTGGCGCTCTGAATCTAAATATATCAGTTTCGGGTTGAGAATAGGTCGTCTGGACCCCTTTTCCGATACTATGATCTCAAAGACAAAACCTCGTGCTCCGTGCCCAATTGACCTGACTAGGTTTGTTGACTATAAATACACCAGTTTTATGTCAAGAAAATCGTCATCTCGACTATTTCCTCGATATAGTATATTTATTAGGCAAGATTTCACTATTGTGCTCAGATGACCAACTTTGAGCATATCGATGACTAGTTCATCTGTTCTGTGTCTAGAAATGGTCGTCTGGGCCGTTTTCTTGATACTGCGTGTCTCACATGCATATACACATATTACGAGGCGAATTGATTGTACTTATCTATAGCCCATTTCACTACATGAATAGTAATTAAACGGTTCCATACTCGTTTAATCCATTCAATTGGCAATTCACACTGCATTATAAACAAAATCACTTATTGCATAGTAATTAGGTTTACATGTACAGGGTGGTCATCACAAAGTCCTTGCCCCACTAATCTTTCCTGGAAGCACTTTTAGGGGTTACAATTCGCAATTCTACATTATTGTTGTTTTTGTAAAAAATTTTCTTTGTTTTAAAAAAAAATCATAACAAAAATTTAAAAATAAAATTAAAAATAAAATAAAACAGGTTGATTGGAACATGGAAAGAAGATGACAATTGTGTTTTTTAACAAGACTTTCCCGCAATATAAGACCAATGTTTTGAAACGGCAACTTTCGACCTTCTCCCAAAAGGATGGTGAAACTTCCTATCTAGCTTGGGAATGGTTCAAAAATCTGTTAAATCTGTGTCCCTACCATGGTTACGCGAGTTGGTGCCTCGTCAGTTATTTCTACAAAGGACTTACAATTCGAAAACGCCAGTTTGTGCAGACGATGTACAATGGAGAGTTTTTCCAAAAAGACCCCGAAAAGACTTTTGAGTACCTCAACGAGCTAAGTAAGGAATCCTACACATGGACTAGACCAAGGGCTACTGACAACACTAGTTAGTTCCGAATCGTTGGAATCTACCAACTAAGTGAAGAAGACAACCTCAAGGCCCAAATTAAGTCTTTGACCTGATAATTTAAGGCCCTCAAAACCAAAGATAGTAGAAGAATCCACATGGTCACAAGGGCGGAATCACAAGAGCCAAGCTTTGTTTGTAGACGGATAGAACATCTAGCTAAGGATTGCCCTGCTTATAGTGAAATGAGAGGAGTTTACCAGGAGCAATGTAACACTTTAGAGGCGTACAATAACCTTTTCTCTAACACGTATAGTAATGGCTAGAGGAACCATCCAAATTTCAATTGGAGAGATTCCAATGGAGGGTTATGGAGAACTGAGCAACAACCACAACTACCAAAGACGTATTCTACACCTCAGTACTATGTACAACCATCGAGGAGTTTTTTCTAGAGTACCATGCAGGCTTTCGTAAAGATGCAGTATAAGATGAACCAAAAGTTTGAATCTCTTTTTATGCAAATAATGGGAGAAAGCAAAGAGGTGAAGAGTCAAATCTCAAAACTGATCAGAGCTTTAGCTATTTCTTCTCAAGAATGTGGCAAGTTTTCTTTAAAAGTTCAGTCTAACCCAAAGGGACAATACATGGCACAAGCCTCTAACTCTGAAGATCATAATATCAAAGAGCTCAATATTATCACCACTCATAGAGGCAAGATTTTGGATGATCCATCAACAACCAAAGCCACTTCAATTGGTTAAGAAGTCACCCATGAGAAAGATGAGCCAACCTCTGCAACATGGTAGGAAAGTACTAGAAAATCAAAGTGAAATCCTAGAGCACTTAACTCAAGTGAAGATTAATCTTCCTTTGCTTCACGTGATCAACCAAGTGCCGACTTATGCAAAAGTTATCAAGGATCTATGTACCATAAAAAGGAAGCACCACATCAAAAAGACTGCATGCTTGACAGAAAAAGTGAATGCGGTGATTGAGCAAAAAACACTACCCAAATACAAAGATCCTAGTTGTCCACCATCTCGTGTCAAATTGGGGCTCATGAATTTGGCCAAGCTTTGCTTGACTTAGGAGCTAGTGTCAACCTCATGCCCTATTCTGTTTACTCATAACTTGGTCTTGGAGAAATCAAGCGCATATCATTGACATTGTAGCTAGTTGATCGGTTAATCAAGAAGCCTCGAAGCTTGGCTTAGGAGCTAGTGTCAACCTTATGCCCTATTCTGTTTACTCATAACTTGGTCTTGGAGAAATCAAGCGCATATCATTGACATTACAGCTGGTTGATCGGTTAATCAAGAAGCCTCGAGGTATGATTAAGGATGTTCTGGTACAAGTCAAGAAGTTCTATTACTCCATTGATTTCCTTGTTCTGGATACCTAATCTGTGGTAAGCATGGAGTCTAAGATTCCCATTATCCTCGATGGACCTTTCCTTACAATGGCCAATGCTCTCATTAACTATAGGAATGGTCTCATGAAGATATTTTTCAGGAACATTATGACGCCCCGAGCCCTCAGTGGCCCGGACCATCACTAAAGACTTACTTGCATTAAAAGATACTTATACTTTCTTGCAATTAATACTCAAAGTCACTAAACTAAGTATCATAAATTTAGGGATTTTTTTTGCGTACAAATTTACAATACATGTACGTATACCGATTCTTATTTAAAAATACTATTTACCGATTACTATTTAAAAATACTGTTTGACGGTTCCTATTCAAAAATACTATTCGATAGTTACTATTCAAAAATACTATTCAACATTTACTATTCATAAATATTGTTTAATGGTTACTATTTAAAAATACTGTTCACGATTACTATTACTCAAAAATACTATTTACTCAAATTGTGTGGAAGTTTAACTTGCGGTGTCTCCATAACTTCACCTGACATCCACCTCCGCTGCCATCATAGTCCATTGCTATTTATGCCATAGGACGCTTACCTACAACATGAACACACTTCGTGAGCTTTATGCCCAGTAAGTATAACATGTTAACCGTAAAACATGTTAAAATCATAAGCCATACTTAAGGCATATACAACTGGTAAACTTATCACACATTCATACAGAACATGGAAACATATCATGTAGCATCTCAGAATGCATAACAAGTGGGCATGTCCTATCATGCAACTAGGGAGCTGGCTCTAACTATATCTAAGGCATAACGTGTATACTATATAAACCGTTTATGTTTAGTTATGCTCCCTTATTCACTATCTTTCATTATGAACCTCGACTTGGGCTCGTTATATCTTAGATCATTCTTTCTTTATGAGCCTCGAATTGGACTTGTTATGCGTTGTGAGCCTAGATTATTCTTTTCTTATGAGCCTCAACCTGGACTAATTATGTGTTGTGAGCCTCGGCTTGGACTCGTTACAGATTATGAGTCTAAATTATTCTTTCTTTATGAGTCTCAACTTGGACTCGTTATATATTATGAGCCTCGACATGGGCTCATTATATATATTATTAGCCTAGATTATTCTTTCTTTATAAGCCTCGACTTGGACTCGTTATGTTTTCATAAGTCTACGCGATTATGAAACTATATGCTATGCATCAACTTTGCAACTTAACATAGTATAAAAACAATACTTTAAATTCATTTTATTTATGTCGTAGGCGGAGTTGTACTTACCTAATTACAAGTAAATTGTGTACTCGCGCCTTTAACAAATTACAGGTGACCACCTGTCATCAATAACGCTCCTTATTAATACTCTCATTGAGTCACCATTAACATCAGTGACTATAACTTGCATTTCTATGGGGTACCGAGGCCTGTCGATACCCTATTGGCCTACTATGGGGATTTGGTGTCTAACTTGTACCATGTTTGATTAATTGTCTACTTGATAGATTAATTATCGTTGCTTATCGTGTTGTTCAAAACACGGTCCTTGACTAGGTGTCGGCCAGTCAACTGACCAGTTACCTCATGCATTGGTAACTAAATAGCCTACCAGGTTACTATGCGTAAACTTAGTGTGGTAACCGATCGGGTTACTTCACTTGTTGGGGTGTGGCAGCCTACCGGCTTACTATTCTTTATTTAGTGTAATGGCCCACTGGGCCACTATGGCTTATTTAGGATAGTAGCCTACCGGGCTACTAAGGCTTACTTGGTGTGGTAGCCTACCGGGCTACTCACACTATTTTACTTTGAAAAATTGTTTGGGTTGGTTTGTAAAAATTCTTGGGAAAATTCCTTATTATGAAACCGTCCATTTATTACCCTGTTAGAATGTGGGGGATATTTTTATGAAAAGCTTGTTCATATTTTAAAGTACTAAAAACACATTTTTATTTTGAAGAGTATAAATTACATTTTTTTGGCGAACGCATTTTAAAGGTGGTTATGAACCACTTTTGAAAACCATTTTGAAACTTGATTGAAACGACTTTGTTTGTGATTTTGGTAAACATGAAAGTTTTCATCCTCGATAACATGAACAAATCTCGTGTTCACCTTAGAGCCTAAATCCAACTCTAATGGCTCCTAATTCCATTAAACCCGTGGGCTTATGCCTAGTTTTTGGAAAAAATTCCCAGTTTTATGTCTCTGTAAAAACGGCTCTGTTTAAGGTCTAAAATGGCCCAATTTTAAAGTCATCTCAAAGGTTTCAATGAGATCTACAACTTTTGTATTGAGCCCGAAGTCCAATTTAGAATCTAAGGGGTCCGTTTTCACTAAAACCCATGCCTATTTCTAGGCTCGGATTTTGTTCCCAGTTTGTTCCTAGTTTCGGACACTGAGTGAAAAATACTCTAAAAACCTATCTTAGGTTCGTTTTTGGTCGAGGGCTATGCAAAAACGACCGTATCAAAATTTCCTTAAAATATCATATTTTACCAAAGCCCAAATTTGGACCCTAAGAGGGTCAAAATGGCCAAAATCCATGGCCTTTCCTAGGGATAGATTTATGTCCAGCCATGTTCCTAAACGTTCGTAGCATCACATATACAATAGCCGTTCATAAAAATTGTAAACACAACCACAAACACATAAACTAAAATGGAAACTTAAGGGCTCAAAATAAATTATTACAATCATGTGTATAAACAAATACACATAAATGGCTTTGATCAAAATCTTAAAATCACTAAATCACCAAAAGGGAAGGTTTTGATTTTTACCTTTGTGCTTTGAACCAAGCACATTTTTGAACCAAGGCTTGATGAACCAAATAGTCATGGGAAACAAAGGGAAATGAGGTCGGTTTTTGCTAGACACAATACCAAAAATTTTCTCTTAAAAATCAAACCAAAACAAAAGCTAAAAACTACAAGATTGGATTTTGAAAACTTACCCTTGGTGCCTTAGAACGACTTGGATTCAAATCCTCTTAACATAAGCTTGTGAGGTTTGATTTTTGGTAAGTTTTTGATATGATTTAAGGCTTGAAAATGTGAGGGTTTGGGGGCTTAAAGAGGGAGTCAGCTGCAGCTAGAAAGGGAGAGAAAAATGTTGTGTTTTGGAAGCCAAAAGAAAGAAATGAACTCCTGTTGTCATGTGTGCCTTTTATAGGCAAAATTAATCAAGCTTGCCTTAGACTTAATCCTAATTAATTGTCCACCATTTTAGCCTAATCAAGGGACAAAAATTTGCTGTTTTTCTACCCAAAAATTTGTGGGGTGGCTGCATCCAAAAAGGGTTAAATGGCCTTAAATGCAATGTTAGACCATGTGATGAAATTCTATCATATTTTAAGCAATGTGTCATACCCCTTTTTAATTTTTTATTGCCAACTTTTGGGCTATGTGCAGCCATTTTTAGCTACCTTTTGCAGCTAGGGGCATGGTTTCTAAGGGGGAAATTTTATCTGTGTTGGCTTCTCATCGCAGTCTAATTTTATATTGTGGTGTTCGGTCATTTCTCGGCAGTGTTTCAATTTTCGCCTGAAAATTGGATTTCTGAATCTGATTTTTATACTGTCAATTCTTAATTGTTTTATATTGTCTAAGAGCCCATTATCAATCTAATTTACTGTTTATATCCTATACTGTGATTGTGTTTACATTATGTTATCCTTTCGCACGCAAACCAAGACGTTCCCGAGTGAAATTTCAGACACAGTCTCTCTTGATTAATTTGAACATGCTAATTTCATTTTTATTAGTTTTATATCCATCTGAGGTCATCTAGACTAATTTTCGGGATCTGTATGACCTCGCCTCAAAAAACGTGTCAGGTGCTCGATTGACTAATTTGGACGTTCTGAGTCCAAATATATCAGTTTCGGAGCGAGTAAAGGTCGTCTTGACCCTCATCCTGATACTGCATATCTCTCAAACTAAAATTCCCGTTTTATGCTCAATCGACCGGATTGAGCATACTGACCGTTTATATATCAGTTTTAGGTCAATTTAAGGCTGTCTTGGCCAATAACTTGACATTGCGTTTCTCACTATTTACTATTCACCATTTTCTATTTAACGGACTGAGTGCTCTGACTGTGACGCCCCGCGCCTTCAGTGGCCTGGACCGTCACTAAAAACTGACTTGCTTGCTTTTCATATACTTTCTAGCAATTTATACTTAACTAGATATCATAAAATTAGGGATATATATTTTTTAATACATGTACGTATTTACTGTATACATACGTATACCGATTACTATTTAAAAATACTATTTAATAGTTACTATTCAAAAATACTATTTAGCGATTACTATTCAAAAATATGATTTACGGCTACTATTCAAAAATACCATTTAACGGTTACTATGCAAACATACTATTTAACGATTACTATTCAAAGATACTGTCTGACAATTACTATTCAAAGTACTATTTAACCATTACTATTCAAAATACTGATACTCAAATTTACAGAAGATAAACTCGCAGTGTCTCCATAACCTTGCCCTCACATCCCAGATGTCTGCATCCTTAGCTGGGTCGGCGAAATTGCGAAGATCTTGGCATAACTCATCCCACTGCATCGCTGGACCCCTGATCCTACATCGATCGTTCCACCATGTCATTACTGGTCCTCGCAATCGGCTACTGGCCTTTACCACCTATAGACGAGGTGGAATATGGCACCCTTCGAAGATTGTCTCCATATGATGAATCCAATAAAGGAGTTCGTATGAGTTGCTGCCGTTGTATGTGTGTGGTCGCTTGGCAGCGAAAGCTATGCTCGCTTCTCGGTCCTTTTGTACTTGCTGAGAGTTAACCGGTGCAGCCGTTCTCCTATTATAAACTAATCGTCAACTCATATACTAAATTTTGAAAAACAAAAGCTAACTTACTTGGATAGATGAGGCAGGCGTACGACGATGTGAGGTAGGGTGGCAGGAAACCTCTCTAATACCAACTGTGACACCCCGTGCCCTCAGCGGCCCGGACGTCACTGAAAACTATTACTTGCTTCTTTACTTTAACTTTTACTTTAAAACTGATACTTAACTTGCTTAATTTGATACCATAAATTTAGTGGATTTTTTTTGATTATATACGCGCACGTATTTACTATTCATGTACGTATACTTTTAAAATGCGAAATTTGAAAAACATAAGGATTTCAATTATACATACACATTTATATACTTGTTCATCTGATTATTATTTACCAGATACTATTTAAATATACTACTCATATATATACTGTTTACTGTTCCAAAATACCGTTTAACCTTTACTATTCAAAATGCTATTTAATTGTCACCATTCAAAATACTATTTACTCATACTATGCGGAAGAATACTCGTGGTGTATCCATAACCTCATTCTCACATCCGCCTTAGCCGCCATCATCATCCCTTGATTTTTACGCTATAGGATGCTTACCTACAGCATGAACACACTCCGTGAGCTTTTCACCCAGTAAGTACAACATGTTAACTGCAAAACATGTTTAAAACATAGCACATACCTAAAATCATACAGGCACACCAGTCATCACAGATACCATATAACATATCATATGTCACAACATCATGTATCACATCTTAGAATACATCATCACATCATACTGAATGCATCTAGAAGCATGGTGAACTATAACTAATGCATGATCTGGTTATGTTCATTTATGCTTCAAACTTCTCTTTTCTTTTCTTGTCTATTTAGGGCCCATGTGTCAGTACCGTGAGTGCTCAGACCATCAGTAATGCCCGTGGTCAAAAGTCGAAGAGCCATCAACGGATGCTGAACTTTCTGCTTTAACTTACTTTAAAACCCTTTCAACTAAAAGAGCCGGTACGACATGCCTATAAAATTCCATCATGTTTATCTTTTCTAGCCATATGCTTTTCTAAGCTATCCCAAGACCTACGCAGCGGGGACATATGGCTTCTATCTTGTTCTTTCATCAATCTACTCAATTGTGAAACTATATGCTCTTCTATATATTGTGCAGCATCGTGTGCATGATACATACTTAAAATACTAGAAAATCATCATTTAAATTTATTTTATCCATGCTGTAGGCGGAGTTGTACTTACCTGTCAACGGACAGTTTATACTCTCACCTTCGTCAGAATATAGGTACTTCCCTGTAATCATAATGCATTTCATTAATATTTACTCTTAGGTCACTGTGGTCATTAGTGACTAATAAAAACTCTATCGTTAGTGATACCGATCTTTATCGGTACTAATTTATTTACCCAGTAAATTAATTAACATCGCTCTTAGGTCACTTTATCGTTGGTGACTAATATACCTATCGTTGTATGGTACCGATGCCTATCGGTACCCAACTGCTCTACTTTGGGAATTTTGATATCTAATTTCCAATCATGCTTGATTAATTTGTCTACTCAACAAATTAATCATTATCTCTCACTATCCCATTCAGACTTGGTCCTTGACTGGCTAACCGACCGGTCAACTGACTAAATACCTCGTGTATTGACCATTTAGCCTGTCGGGTTACCTTTACCATTTAACCGCTCCAAATTTTTATGCTTAGCTCATACCCGTCTCTTGGGTGGTACTATTCTGACATAGGGGTCGTTTTCTTACATTTCGAGATTTCTAATTGGGCGGTTCACTAATCTTTAAAACGTCCATCCTTCTTTCCTGGACCTAGGTCATTGAGGGGGCTTGGGTTTCCATCCCGATCACTTTTTTATCCCTCGTTTCTTGAAATACCCCTTTGTGCCGTTTTAGAAATTTTGGCAGTATTTCCGCTTAATTTTTGTGTTCTCGGCGTTTAGCAAAAGCCTCAAAACCATCTAACCTATTCTAACCCGCCAAGTACTAAACCAAAGGCCTAATTTTTATGTAAAAGCTCAGCTTTTTACGTAAAAATATTCACATTTCCTCACATTCTCTTTTTCGACATTTCACCCCTTTTCTTACAATTCCTCAAGTCAGTAAACCATAATTAGTACATAATTATTCCCAATAATAAATTGAGGAAATCAAGGGATCAAAACCACTATCAAAATCGTTCCTGTCGACGGTCGAACAAACCGTTCGGTCTCGACCGCACAATCTTTGAATCATCGTTCTTTACTTTTGAGACTCTGGTTTGCAAATCCGATGCCGCAGATGTGTTCGGAACGTAAAAAATAGGCCAACGGGCCATTCTTCAATTTTTGATCTCCGGGTCGCCGTTGACTGCCGTTGACTGGCATTGACCGACCGTTGACTGGTGTTGACCATGGCGGTGATGGAAGTGGCGACCACCATCTTGAAGAGCTCAATGAGAGGAACCCATTGGTGGTGTCAATTTCACCAATTGAGGCTCCTATCGCCGGAAATTGGGCTTCGAAGATCGGTGACGTCAGCGGTGGTTGGATCTCCATTTTCCGGCATTGTTGCCCAAAATTAATTTGGGGCTTTTGATCTACGTGTTGTTCCGAGCATTTTGATACCGACCTTGCAACTCAACTTCCCCGGAATCGGTGGGTTCCACGACGGCGACACGGCGGCGACGACGCGAGTTTGGGCGGCGCGATTCGGCAGCTGTTGACGTGAAATGAAGTCTGGGTTTTGTTCTACTCTTCACCACGAATCCATTGGGATTGGAATCGTGGCATTTGGACGTCGGACGGAGGAGATACGTCGGTTTGAAAATTTCAGCCACCGACAGCTTCGGGCGGCGCGTGCGGCGTGCTCCATCATCGGTACGGTCGACTCGGCCCACCATTGGACTCAGCTCGTCGAGAGCTTTCCAATGGTGTCGGCGGTGTCGAAAACGGAGCTCGGATTCGACCAGGGGTTACTGTTCATCTTCGTGTGGTGTGGGGGGGGGATGAGATAAAAAAAAAACTTATGGGGGCCATTTTACAAAGGATCCAAAATTTTGCCCCTTTTATACTAAATTTTTGAAAAATTTTAAGATAGGCTATATTGACTAATTTAGGCGTGCTGAACCCAAATATATCAGTTTTATCTTCATCCGAGGTCGTCTCGATCAGTTTTTCGATACTGCATGGTTCCCGATCAAAAATTACTTTTTGTGCTCAAATGACTAATTTGAGCATTCTGATTCCAAATATATCAGTTTTATATCAAGAAAAAGTCATCTTGACCAAATTCTTGATACTGTGGTTAGACCTACACTATGTTGACACTACGCACGCATAATGAGGCATTTTCACACTAAATTTCAAACACAGTCTCCCTTGACTAATTTGGATTAGCTGATTTCAAATTTATCAGTTTTACGTCCATCTGAGGTCTTCTGGACCAGTTTTCGGGATCTGTATGACCTCGTCTCAAAAAACATGTCAGGTGCCCGATTGACTAATTTGGGCGTCCTGAGTCTAAATATATCAGTTTCGGGCCGAGAAAAGGTCGTCTTGATCCTCATCCGGATACTGCGTATCTCTCAAACAAAATCTACATTTTGTGCTCAATTGACCAGATTGAGCCTGTTGACTATCAATATATCAGTTTTATGCCAAATTAAGGCCGTCTTGGCCACTAACCTGACACTGTATTTTTCACTATTCACTATTCACTATTTTCTGTCTGACTGACTAGTCTGAGCGTTCTAACTCCGATTTTGTCAGTCTCTGGGTGAGAAGAGGTCATCTAGAATACTTTTCTCGATACTATACATCTATTAGGGTAATTATCGCTGCTATGCTCAGATGACCGGTCTGAGTGTATTGATGACTAACTATCAGTTATGTATCATGAAATGGTCGTCTAGACTGCTTTCTTGATATTGCGTGTCTCAACGCATACTCACATAATAGGGTGGACCGATTTCACTGTTGATTACCCCTTTCACTGCATGAATAGTAATTAAACGTTACTATACCCGTTTAATTCATTCAACTGAAAAGCACACTATGTTTATTAACTTAATTACATCATTACATAGTAATTAAGTTTCATAATTCATGAGAGTCATTACAGCGACTCTCGGCTCATTACACAACCTTTTACACGGACTCTTACATGGGCGTGTATATTTCGGACACGGGCGTGTACTAGTTGAGACTACTCAACATGGCCATGTCTTCGAAACACATTCATTTATTCGAGTAATACACGGCCTCTTACACAGCCGTGTACTTGACCGTGTTACACTACACGGCCATGTACACTCACACGGCTACTAACAGATACACAGTCCGAATGGCACACGGTCACTCACACGGCCGTGTACCTGACCGTGTTACTTAAATTTGCACTAAATGACATTAAATTATGTCCATTTTATTCCTTAATGACTTATTACATGGTAAGTTGGTGCCATGAAAATGGCGGCCATTACACTGACTCCTCTTTTGTCAGTCTCTAGGTGAGAAGAGGTCATTCGGACCATGTTCTTGATATCGTACCCTTACTAGGGTTATCTTTCGCTATTGTGCTCAGATGTTCGTTCCGAGTATTCTGGTACTCTATTCACCACTCTTGTGTCAAGAAATGGTTGTCCAAACCAGTTTCCTGACACTGCGTGTCTCATACATTTTGTGACAACCGGGAAATTCAGGCAATTCTCGGATGAAAATGTACAAATGTATGTATATAACAATTTGTACTATTTAAAGAGTGAAATAAATGTATTTATATTGTTTAGAAAATATGAAAATGTTCTAACAATACTGACGAGTAAGAATTCAGTGTTGGAAAAATTCACTGAGTTGAAACGGGTGAAACGGTGCCAAAACCGGCATTGAAAACCCTAACCGGGACAATAAAAGACGGAAAACTTCCGGGATTAATTTTGATCAAACGGAAGCAGTTTAAATTGATCCGACTGCACAGGAGACCTCAGGAACACGCTGGGACGATTTTAGGAAAATTTCGGCTCGATCCGGTATCGGTCAAAAAGTTGTCGAATTAATGTGAATAGTGAAAGTCAAAGTCAACTTTTGCTTTAGCATTTATGACATCATAAATCCCTTTAAAAAATGGGATTAAAATGGTGGTTGGTAGCATTAATGGCCATGATTCATTTGCTTTTTGATCTAAAGGCCAAGATTTGGCCAAAATTCACCATTTTGATTTTTTGAAAATGATGGAAAGAATTAAGGTGAAATGTGGTGATTTTTGATTGGATGAAAGCCAAATTAATTGGCCTTTTAGTTGCTTAAGTCGGCTACTTTAATGAACAAAGTCGCCGAAGCATATTTCAAGCCAAAACCAAGAAAAAAAAATTCTAAGTGTCTTCCATGGTGGGTACGTGAGTGACCCAAGAGGAACTAAGCAATTTCTTCAATATTTCTACACAAAATTGGTGTCAAAGCATTCCTTGAAGACAAAGGAAGCAAGTGACTAAGGTAACTCCCCTGGGACTTAACTTTTTCTTGGTTTTTCTTCAAGAAAACTGTGGGATGAATAGTGAAATAAGATGGAAAATTTTTGGTTGTTTTCCATGATTTGATGCTTGAGTTTTGTTAAGGGTGTAATAAGGAAGAAAACCATGTATTTGGTTTAAAGAAAAACTGAAATTTTGTTGGTTTTCCAAGGGTAAAACCGTGGGTTACCTTGAGTAAGCAATAAGAAATTTGTGTGGTTTAATTGCTAACATGCTTTCAAGTTAAATTTTGTGAAGAATAAACCATGAATTGCATTATGGAAAAGCTTGAAAAAAATTTTGGTGTACATTTACCTAATGTGGCCGTGGGGTTACCTAAGGGTTTGGAAGAAACTTTTGCATGAATTATGTGATGTTTGGTTAATTTAAATCATGCATTTTAATATGCAAATGATGGAATTATGAGTGAAAGAATGAAACAAAAATGTTGTGCATGTTTTTCATTCATTGGCCGTGGGTTATATATGGTAAAAACCCTAAGAATTTGGTTGAAAAATACTATGAAAATGGACTTGAAAATGTGTTAAAAAAATGACATTTTAATAGCCTAAAATGTGGTGGAAAATTTGAGAAGTTTGGTTCGGTTTGATTGTGAAAACCGAGACCAAAACTAAGGACAAAATTGAGAAAAAAATTTTGTAATGTGGGTTAAAATTTGAAATTGGATATTGTGAGCTTTTATGTAAAAGTTTGGAAAACTTTTACATAAAATAGGCTTGTGGTATAGTACGTGGCAGGTACACATGGTTCGAGGCGTACCTAACACCAGAAGCCCTAAAATTACGTCGAAATGCTGCCGAAATTTCGAAAACAGCATTTGGGGTAAAATGGAAATAAAAATAAAAAGTTTGAGGTCGGGTCGGAAACCCGAGTCCCTAATGGAAAATTGAATAAGGAAAACCTAAGGGGTGGTTCGTGAATAGTAACCCGTCTCCTTAAGAATGTAAAACACGAGTGAAACTGAAAAACCGACCCCGTGGGGGGGCGTTTTTGGAAATGAAATAAAGGTCCGAGTTGGGAACGGAAAATCCGAACCTCGGAGACCTAGGTCGAAAATGTCTAGATGAACGTTTTAAATACTAGTGAAACGTCCATTTGAGACTCCGAAACGATAGAAAATCGCTAAACCGACGTAGGGGTCGGAATAGTGCTTCCCGAGGGTCGGGAAAGTGAAAAGTGAAAATAAAATAAAAACGAACCCGGTAATGATTAGAAAAGAGTCAGAAAAGTTCCTGAGAGCCAAAAATGCAGTCTGGATAGGGAAAATTTTCGTCAGGGGTAAAATTGTAATTTTGCCAAAATATAGGGGCAAAATCGTAATTTTGCCAAAATATAGGGGCAAAATTATAATTTTGCAAAAGTTGAGAAAAAATGGGGAAAATGATAAATAAAGCCTAAAAAGTTATAAATAGGTTTTATTTAAGCATTTAAATGAAAAATAAAAGCTATAAATGGAAATGAAATTAACAGACAAAGTTTTGTCTGTAGGATCAAAAAAATCGACCTACAAGGAGGGCGATCAAAGATCCACGAGAGGAAAAGAGAAGAGACTGATAAGGTAAGTTCAGACATTTACCTGTCTGCAACATATAGCATTATTGTTGCTAACTTTGATGTACTAACTATAAGTTAGGTACATATGTGCTACGGGCACTATTATAGAGTAGAGAGAGAGACGTAATGTGCTACGGGCACTATTGAGAATGGACACATTGTTAATTGTGCTTCGGGCACTAGAGCGAGGTTAATGAAACTCACTCCCCTAAAATTAAAATGTGAACCATTCCTAACCTCGGGGCAATATGAAGTCACCGGGTTAGAATTTTAAAAAGTCGGTAATGAAACCACTTTCTGGCGTACCAGCCTTCCGTACAGGGAGGTACTTTTGCCTTCGGGGCTATGATGAGATTAAGGTTGTGGAGGTCAGCACTGATGTACCGCTCCCAGTCATGTACTATTTACCTTCGGGGCTATGAGATTAAGGCTGTGGAGGTCAGCACTAATGTACCGCTCCCAATCATGCGCGCTTAAATGGTACTGCCAACCTGAGCTCAAAGCCAGAACATAAGCAAAGATAATTACCTAAAACTGAAACTATGCCATAATTGAGCATAAGACAGTTTAGTGAGAGTACTAACATCGTGGTAGATGTACTGTTGTGACACTGTGTTGTGGTCAACCTTACTATTCACGTATGAATAGTGGTCAAAGTTACTATTCACGTATGAATAGTGGTCAAAGGTACTATTCACGATGAATAGTCTATTCATAGAAATTTTATTTCTTGCATGTTTGAACTTACTGGGCCTGTAGCTCACCATTTTTGCTAATGTTGCAGGTAAGCGACCAGCTCAGTAGCTTGTTTGACTGGATGCGGACGGGATGGCGCGTGTCAAATCGGATAACTGGGCGAGAGAAATGGTCCTGCCAGAGTCTTTCCGCTGAGCGATAAAAAGGGAAGGAAAAAAAAAACAGTCTTTTGTAATATTATATGTTTACGAAAGTACTGTAATATGTAAATTTCTTTGTACTTGCCAACAAAGTAAATAGTGGGAAATGTTTTACATGATGTCTAAAGGAAAAAAAAAATTTCCCCAAAAACGTCATGATTTAAAAAGAGAGAGATAAGCCGGTGACCCATGAGAGTACAATCTATCGCAGTTAGCGATAAAGCTCAACTGTAATAGTATTGTATGATCTCTACGAGGGGCGGGCCGCCACAGTTGGTATCAGAGCAAGGTTTGAGATTGGTCTAGTTTATAATACCAACTGCGGTCATAGTTAGTATTAGAGCAGAATTACGATGGATCTAGTTTGGATTACCAACTGCAGTCATAGTTGGTATATCAGAGCAGTGTGACCATATCCTGATTTGACACTTCACGCATCCTGCACCGCTATCCAAGTAAGTAGTTTACTTAAGTTTAGTTAATTATTTTCTTATGTGAAAATAATTATCTTATAGGTAGCAAGATGACCAGACCCCCTTATGTGAGACCACCGCTACCACGACCGAGAGGAGTATTACGGGTATGGACGAGACCTATTGTGAGGCCGTCTATGTCCCAACGACCAGTAATTAGACCCCCGGTGCCCGAGAGACCTCCGGTACCAGTACCAGCATCAGTGCCAGCGCCAGTAGATGTAGTACAGCCACGACCGATAGTTCATCCACCGGTGGTAGTGGACATTCCAATTGTTGGTGGACGCCAACATATTGGGGTGAGAGTTTCGGCTCGGGCAGTACAGGCATTTCGAGCTAGCAGTCCCCCTATGTTTGATGGTGGACGACAGTCGATGGAGGTAAAGGACTGGCTCCATGCTATAGAGAGGATTATGGTGATATGCGACATCGATCGAGATATGTGGATTCAATTGGCCATCAGTATGTTTCAGGGAGACGTTCGAGTATTCTGGGAGTATTGCGACCAGGAGATTTTATTAGGATTCAGTTGGGCTGAGTTCTGTCAGCGATTGGTTGATCAGTTTCCGCCTAGGGATCCAGCACCTGCTCCAGCACCTCCAGAGAGACGAGAGGCTGATACACCTGCGTATCCTGGATTCGATGAGGTTAGGGACTACATTTTCCAGACTGAGAGGATGGTCATGCTGTCTGGTGAGATGGTGATGTCTTACGCAGCACGATTTGAGGAGATCATTAGGAGAAGATGTCCGTTGCCCAACCTCACTGAAGCAAACTATTGTGAGCTGTTTTGGAGAGGTTTACCCTTGGAGTTGAGACAGAGGGTAATCAAGCTGTTTCCTCCTACGCTCCAAGAGTTTGTGGTGACGATCAGGACGATTGAGAGAGAGATTCTGATTGAGCATCTGACACAGAGTCGACGAGAGACACTGGGTCAAGATGAGATGTTCGCACGCATCTTCAGACCGAGAAGAATGATGAATGATCATGAAGCTGGACCGTCTAGACCACGAAGAGGTGATGACTCGGGACAGGGAGCATTGCCTAGGGGCGATGACGATTCAGATGATCCCGATGACGATGAGGATCCAGAAGAATATCCTCTAGTCCCAGACACAGGAAATGCGTGACCAGTAGATGTATACATGTACATAAGTAGCTTGGAGAGAAAAGCTCTTTTGTATAGACTTGTGGCCAAGATGTATAAAATGGCCGATGTATATATGACTGGTGATGACTATGTATGACATATAAATGTTTTGCTATGAATAAAATATCAAAATGATTATATGTTATACGATGATGTGTTACAATGATGTGGCTTTACATTACCCTAAATTTCGTGAATTGATATGATTTTACGAATGTGGTTATGGAAAAGCTAACAGTGAATTATTATGCCATAATAGGACAATAGGCAAGATGGTGGATTTGCGTAATCGACCAGAAGGACGAGAGCGACGTCCTAATGTTATGGAGAGACTGGATCAGATACAAGCCCTGTTAGAAGCTCAGATGCAAGAAAATGCTAATCTGAGGTGACGGGTAGAGGAGCTAGAACAGAGACAAGGCTCTGAGGGTACCCAAGTAGAACAAGAAGCTGAGGTAGATCCAGTTATCCCTCCAACTGCGGTACATGAGAGAGCTCCTGAACCACAACCAGTATTGAATCTGGAACCCCTCTATGAAAGATTCAGGTGTATGAGGCCGCCAGAATTTGAAGGGTCTACAAATCCTCTAGAGGCTGAAGACTGGTTGTCATCCTTACAAGTGATCATGGAATTCATGAACCTAACCGACCGGGAGAAGGTTGCATGTGCGTCTTTTGTGCTGAGAAAAGATGCTCGTTTTTGGTGGGACACTGTACGAATGAGAAGAGACGTGTCCTCCATGAGTTGGGCGGAATTTCTGGAAGAATTTAACCAGAAATATTACGACCCTGCATCTCTGAGACAACAACAGAAAGAGTTCTCAGAATTGACGCAAGGAAACATGTCGGTAAGCGAAGTTTGCCGAAAGTTCGACCAGCTATCCCGTTTGTGCCCTTATGTAGTCCCTACTGAGAGGGAGAAAATACAGAAAATGATCGGGATGTTCAGGCCAGAAATTGCTGCATTGGTAGATACTGGACAAGTACCACCTACTTCTGTAGCAGACTGTGTGAGTCGGGCCATTAGAGCTGAGTTCCATGTAGCCCGACAGAAAGATGAAAGAGAGAAACACTGGGAGGCCAAGAAGAAGGAGAGGGCTTTGGTGAAGTCTACACAAGCTGGTCAATCAAGCAAGCCAAGTCAGAATGCTAAATCAAGCCAGGGCAATAATCAAGGATCCCAGCAAAATAAGAGAAAAGGTAATTTTTCTGGAAATCGCCAGGGCAATAATCGAAACCAGCAGCGGAGAATAGCTGGTAATGCGGAATCCAACGTGCAAAATTGTCCTACATGCGGGAAGAGACATTCTGGGCAATGCAGATTTGGGCCACTTGTTTGCTATGAATGTGGAAAGGAAGGCCATTATGCCAGGAACTGTCCAAATAGACAGGGTGGACAAGGCACTTCCCAACCACACCAGACACGCCCACAAGCTCATTCCCTTCAGGCCAGAGTTGAAGAGTCACCAGTACGGTCGCAACGCCAGGAGCGTATACCACGTGCCGATGCTCGTGTGATGGCCTACAGCAAAGAGGATGCAGAGGCAGGAACATCGAACGTAGTGACAAGTCAGCTCACTATCGCTAGTCATGTAGCCTCTGTACTATTCGATTCCGGTGCTACGCATTCTTTTGTTTCCTATGTATTTGCTGACAAGATAGGACTTCCTAAGGACAATATGGGAAGGGTATTTAAGACAGCTTTACCCTCTAGGGAAGTATTGTTGTCTAATTACTGGCTACCTCATGTACCAGTATATGTGGCAAATAGGGAACTATATGCGGAGTTGATCGTGATGAAGATCGCGGATTACGATGTGATCCTAGGCATGGATTTCCTAGGGAAATACCAAGCTACGATCGACTGCCGAAATCGAAAGATAGTATTCCAACCTGAGGAAGAAGAGAGTTTCGAGTACGTCGACACTTCTAGAAAACCCGGGAAGATGATGATCAGTTCGCTGAGAGCAAGCAAGCTGATAGCCAGTGGTTGCATGGGATATCTGGCATATGTGGTGGACACTACAGAGGAACAGAAGCTTCGACCTGAAGTCGTTCCTGTGGTTAATGAATTTCTTGACATATTTCCGGAAGAGTTACCAAGGATACCTCCAGAAAGAGAAATCTCATTCGAAATTGAGTTGATGCCTGGAATAGCACCTATTTCCAAAGCACCATACCGCATGGCTCCAATGGAGTTAAAGGAGCTGCAGGTACAATTAAAGGAGCTTTTGGATAAAGGATTCATCAGGCCAAGTTTTTCTCCATGGGGTGCACCTGTGTTATTCGTCAAGAAAAAGGATGGAACGTTCCGTTTGTGCGTTGATTATCGAGAGTTGAATAAGGTTATGATCAAAAATAGGTATCCGTTACCTAGAATTGATGACCTATTCGACCAGTTAAAAGGCGCAGCAGTATTTTCCAAGATCGACTTACGATCAGGATATTACCAGCTGAGAATTAAAGAAAGTGATATTCCCAAGACGGTGTTTAGGACTCGTTATGGTCACTACGAGTTTCTTGTGATGCCATTTGGATTAACAAATGCGCCGGCAGCATTCATGGACTTGATGAACAAAATTTTTAAAGAGTATTTGGATAAGTTTGTCATTGTATTCATTGATGACATTCTTATATACTCGAAGACTCATGAGGAGCACAAGGAGCATCTGAGGATCGTGCTGAATACGATAAGGAAGCATCAACTGTATGCCAAATTCTCAAAATGTGAGTTTTGGCTGGACAAAGTACATTTCCTCGGACATGTTGTATCCCAGGAAGGTATTTCTGTAGATCCGACAAAAGTAGATGCAATTAACCAGTGGCCTGCACCCAAGAGTGTGACGAAAATACGCAGTTTCTTGGGGTTAGCTGGTTATTATCGGTGATTTGTAGAGGGATTTGCGCGTTTAGCTGCACCTCTTACTACTCTTACACGCAAGGAAAGGAAGTACGAGTGGACTATGGAATGCGAAAGAAGCTTCCAGGAGTTAAAGAGGCGACTGACAAGCGCACTAATCCTTACGCTTCCCACTGAAGGGGAGAAGTTTGTGATCTACAGGGATGCATCGAAAATAGGATTGGGAGCAGTCCTGATGCAAGGCGACAAGGTGATTGCCTATGCTTCCCGTCAATTAAAGGATCATGAAAGGAATTACCCTACGCACGACCTTGAACTTGCTGCAGTAGTGTTCGCACTTAAAATTTGGCGACACTATCTCTATGGAGCTCAATGTCAGATTTTCACTGATCACCAAAGCCTGAAGTATTTCTTCACGCAAAAAGAGCTCAATATGCGGCAAAGACGATGGTTGGAATTGGTGAAGGATTATGATTGTGAAATCCTATACCATCCGGGAAGGCCAACCGTGTAGCGGATGCTCTAAGCAGAAAGTCTACCATATCGCACCAGCTACCAATAAACAGGCTTCCGAAGCCATTGCAGCAAGAGATAAATTCTTTGAACTTGGAGCTGATATCTGGGAGACTAGCTGCACTTCAATTGGAATCATCGCTATTTGAGGATATAAAGGAAGCTCAGAGGCGAGATCCAACAATGACAAGTTCTCAAGAAGGAATTTCCAATGATGGAATAATCCTTTATCAAGGAAGGATAAATGTTCCAGCTGATGAAGAACTTAGAAGACGAATCATGTCAGAAGCCCATGAGACACCCTATTCGGTTCATCCCAGAGCTAGCAAGATGTATCAGGACTTGAAGTTACAGTTCTGGTGGAAAGGGATGAAGAACGATATAGCGAAATTCGTGAGCAGATGCATGACCTGTCAGAGAATCAAAGCGGAACATAAACATCCAGCAGGAAGATTGGAACCGTTGGAGATTCCTGAATGGAAATGGGAACACATTATGATGGATTTTGTAGTCGGACTCCCAAAAACCCGAGAAGTTTATGATGCCATCTGGGTTATTGTGGATAGACTGACCAAGACGGTACGGTTTATAGCTGTCAAGATGACCTTTTCGTTGGAAAAGTTTGCTCAGTTATACGTAACTCATGTCGTCAGATTACATGGAGTACCAAAATCCATTGTATCAGATCGAGATGCACGGTTCACTTCGAATTTCTGGAAGTGTGTGCAAGAGGCCATGGGTACTGAATTGAGACTCAGTACGGCTTTTCATCCGCAAACAGACGGACAGTCGGAGCGGACAATTCAGACGTTAGAGGACATGCTTCAAGCTTGTGTTATGGATGTTGCGGGAAATTGGAACGAGAAGTTACCATTGATTGAATTCTCGTACAATAATAGTTACCAAGCTTCTATAGGCATGGCACCTTATGAGGCTTTGTATGGACGGAAATGCAGATCACCATTACACTGGTATGATTTGCAAGAGAAGCAGTTGCATAAGACGGACTTCATAAAAGAGACTTCCGATGCAGTTGCTAGAATTCAGCGTCAAATGAAAATTGCGCAAAGCCGACAAAAGAGTTACACGGACAAGAGGCGGAGATCCTTAGAGTTTGATGAAGGAGACTTCGTGTTTCTCAAGGTCTCGCCTATAAAGGGGATTATGCGTTTCGGTAAGAAGGGAAAACTAAGTCCAAGATATATTGGACCTTCTGAAATTATCGAACGCATTGGAAAGGTCGCTTACAGATTACGGTTACCTCCAGAATTGGTCGGCAGTGCATAGTGGTGTTTCATGTGTCGATGCTAAGAAAATATAAACCAGATCCGTTCCCATGTGTTTGATAGCATGAGGCCTATTCGAAATCACGAGATTTGACATATGAGGAACAACCTATTCGAGTACTGGCTCGTGAAGAGAAAGTACTGAGGAATAAGAAAATCTCACTAGTGAAGATTTTATGGAAAAATCATAACATTGAAGAAGCTACGTGGGAACGAGAAGACGAGATGAGGAGTTTATGCCCCCACTTGTTCTAATTTTCGAGGACGAAAATTTTATAAGGAGGGGTGAATGTGACAACCGGGAAATTCAGGCAATTCTCGGATGAAAATGTACAAATGTATGTATATAACAATTTGTACTATTTAAAGAGTGAAATAAATGTATTTATATTATTTAGAATATATGAAAATGTTCTAACAATACTGACGAGAAAGAATTCAGTGTTGGAAAAATTCACTGAGTTGAAACGGGTGAAACGGTGCCAAAACCGGCATTGAAAACCCTAACCAGGACAATAAAAGACGGAAAACTTCCGGGATTAATTTTGATCAAACGGAAGTAGTTTAAATTGATCCGACTGCACAGGAGGCCTCAGGAACACGCCGGGACGATTTCAGGAAAATTTCGGCTCGAACCGGTATCGGTCAAAAAGTAGTCGAATTAATGTGAATAGTAAAAGTCAAAGTCAACTTTAACAAAACTTTTGCATGAATTATGTGATGTTTGGTTAATTTAAATCATGCATTTTAATATGCAAGTGATGGAATTATGAGTGAAAGAATGAAACAAAAATGTTGTGCATGTTTTTCATTCATTGGCCGTGGGTTATATATGGTAAAAACCCTAAGAATTTGGTTGAAAAATGCTATGAAAATGGGCTTGAAAATGTGTTAAAAAAATGACATTTTAATAGCCTAAAATGTGGTGGAAAGTTTGAGAAGTTTGGTTCGGTTTGATTGTGAAAACCGAGACCAAAACTAAGGACAAAATTGAGAAAAAAATTTTGTAATGTGGGTTAAAATATGAAATTGGAAATTGTGAGCTTTTATGTAAAAGTTTGGAAAACTTTTACATAAAATAGGCTTGTGGTATAGTACGTGGCAGGTACATATGGTTCGAGGCGTACCTAACGCCGGAAGCCCTAAAATTACGCCGAAATGCTGCCGAAATTTCGAAAACAGCATTTGGGGTAAAATGGAAATAAAAATAAAAAGTTTGGGGTCGGGTCGGAAACCCGAGTCCCTAACGGAAAATTGAATAAGGAAAACCTAAGGGGTGGTTCGTGAATAGTAACCCGTCCCCTTAAGAATGTAAAACACGAGTGAAACTGAAAAACCGACCCCGAGGGGGGGGGCGTTTTTGGAAACGAAATAAAGGTCCGAGTCGGGAACGGAAAATCCGAACCTCGGAGACCTAGGTCGGAAATGTCTAGATGAACGTTTTAAATACTAGTGAAACGTCCATTTGAGACTCCGAAACGATAGAAAATCGCTAAACCGACGTAGGGGTCGGAATAGTACTTCCCGAGGGTCGGGAAAGTGAAAAGTGAAAATAAAATAAAAACGAACCCGGTAATGATTAGAAAAGAGTCAGAAAAGTTCCTGAGAGCCAAAAATGCAGTCTGGATCGGGAAAATTTCCATCAGGGGCAAAATCGTAATTTTGCCAAAATATAGGGGTAAAATCGTAATTTTGCCAAAATACAGGGGCAAAATTGTAATTTTGTAAAAGTTGAGAAAAAATGGGGAAAATGATAAATAAAGCCTAAAAAGTTATAAATAGGTTTTATTTAAGCTTTTAAATGAAAAATAAAAGCTATAAATGGAAATGAAATTAACAGACAAAATTTTGTCTGTAGGATCAAAAAAATCGACCTACAAGGAGGGCGATCAAAGATCCACGAGAGGAAAAGAGAAGAGACTGATAAGGTAAGTTCAGACATTTACCTGTCTGCAACATATAGCATTATTATTGCTAACTTTGATGTACTAACTATAAGTTAGGTACATATATGCTACGGGCACTATTATAGAGTAGAGAGAGAGACGTAATGTGCTACGGGTACTATTGAGAATGGACACATTGTTAATTGTGCTTCAGGCACTAAAGGGAGGTTAATGAAACTCACTCCCCTAAAATTAAAATGTGAACCATTCCTAACCTCGGGGCAATATGAAGTCACCGGGTTAGAATTTTAAAAAGTCGGTAATGAAACCACTTTCTGGCGTGCCAGCCTTCCGTACAGGGAGGTACTTTTGCCTTCGAGGCTATGATGAGATTAAGGCTGTGGAGGTCAGCACTGATGTACCACTCCCAGTCATGTACTATTTGCCTTCGGGGCTATGAGATTAAGGCTATGGAGGTCAGGACTAATGTACCGCTCCTAGTCATGCGCACTTAAATGGTACTGCCAACCTGAGCTCAAAACCAGAACATAAGCAAAGATAATTACCTAAAACTGAAATTATGCCATAATTGAGCATAAGACAGTTTAGTGAGAGTACTAACATCGTGGTAGATGTACTGTTGTGACACTGTGTTGTAGTCAACCTTACTATTCACGTATGAATAGTGGTCAAAGTTACTATTTATACATGAATAGTGGTCAAAGGACTATTCACGATGAATAGTACTATTCATAGAAATTTTATTTCTTGCATGTTTGAACTTACTGAGCCTGTAGCTCACCATTTTTGCTAATGTTGCAGGTAAGCTACTAGCTCAGTAGCTTGTTTGACTGGATACGGACGGGATGGCGCGTGTCAAATCGGATAACTGGGCGAGGGATATGGTCCTGCCAGAGTCTTTCCGCTGAGCGATAAAAAGGGAAGGAAAAAAAAAAAAACAGTCTTTTGTAATATTATATGTTTACGAAAGTACTGTAATATGTAAATTACTTTGTACTTGCCAACAAAGTAAATAGTGGGAAATGTTTTACATGATGTCTAAAGGAAAAAAAAAAAATTTTTTTCCCCAAAAACGTCATGATTTAAAAAGAGAGAGATAAGCCGGCGACCCATGAGAGTACAATCTATCGCAGTTAGCGATAAAGCTCAACTGTAATAGTATTGTATGATCTCTACGAGGGGCGGGCCGCTACACATTTATACACACAATAGGGTGGACCGGGTTCACTGTTGGTCGCCCCTTTCACTACATGAATAGTATTTAAACAGTATCGTATCTGTTTAGTTTATTCAACTGGAAAATATACTATATTTTCCAACTTAATTACTCATTATATAGTAATTAGGTTTCACACATTTTTGAGAGTCTTTTCAATGGCTCTCAGCTCAGTACACAGTCTTCTACACGGCGTCTTACACGGGTGTGTACAGGGCAACACAGGCGTGTACATTCCGGACACGGGGGTGTACTAGTTGGAATTCCTTAACACGGCCTCTTTCACACGTACACAGTTTGAATGGTACACGACCACTTATACGGCCATGTACCTGACCGTGTTCTTCAAATGTGCATTTGAAAGCTCTCAAAATACTCTAATTTTATTCCTTAATGTCTTATTACATGGTAAGTAGGTACCATGAAAATTGCGGTCCTTACAAACATAACTTTAAAAGTGATCATTTTCCACATTGTGAAGCAACCACGTGATGATGACGAGTGTCACCAAACATTTTTGATTGGCACAATGGTCTCAAAGGAGGTTCAACTATATAGTGATCCTAATGAACTTGATGATCTCCTTTGCACTAAGAATTCTAGTGCTTATGAGTTAGCAAACAATGTTGCCATTTTCAAATACTCATAAGGCAGAGGAACCAAGTTTTTACAACTACACTTTGAAGAGCTTCCTCAAGGGAAAGAAAAGCCAAAACTGTCTACTAAAGAGATCCCAATACTCAAGTTGGCTCAACTGCCTGAGGATCTTAAACATGTCTTCTTAGGAGCTGATGATACCTTTCTTGTTATCATTTCATCTAAACTTGATGCATCTCAAGAGCAGCGATTAGTTGACATGCTGAGTGAGCATAAATTAACATTCGGTTGGATGATTGTTGACATTAAGGGTATTAGCCCCTTGATTAGTTCTTACCGTATACATTTGGAAGATGCAACTATTCCACAAAGGGATCCCCAAAGGAAATTGAACCCGACAATGAAAAAAGTCGTGAAGAATAAGGTTTTGAAGCTTCTAGATGTAAGGATCATCTATCCGATTATTGATAGCAATTGGGTTAGTCTAACTATAATGACCCCCAAGTTCATGGAACCTAATTAACATGTAATAAGTAATTAAGTTAATGAATACAGTATAATTTCCAGTTTGAATGAATTAAACGGGTAAAGAAACATTTAATTACTATTCATGCAGTGAAAGGGGCAACAGAGAGTGAAATCAGTTCACCTTATTAAGTGTAAGTATGCTTGTGTGGCACATGGTATCAAGAAATAGGTCAAGACAACCATTTCTTGACACAGAATTGATGAGTTAGTCATCAGTACACTCAGACTAGTTATCTAAGTACAATAGTGAAATTTTGCCTAATAAATATACAGTATTGAGAAAATGGTCAAGATGACATTTTCTTGACATAAAACTGATATATTTATAGTCAGCATGCTCAATTGACTAAATTGAGCACAAAATGTGAAATTCTGTTTGATAGATATGCAGTATCGGGAAAGGGGTCAAGACGACATTTTCTCAACCCAAACTTGATATATTTAGACTCAGAACGCTCAAACTAGTCAGTTGAACATAAAAGGTGATTTTTGAGTTGGGATCACACAGATCTAGAAAACTGGTCTAGATGACCTCAGATGGACGTAAAACTGATAAATTTAAAGTCAGCACGTCCAAATTTGTCGAGATAGACTATGTTTGAAATTTCGCACGAAAAAGTTACGTTATGCGTGCGTAGTGTAAACGCAGTCCAAGACACAACCACAGTACAGTAAATGAACAGTAAACAAGCACAGAGTGGGCTCATAGGCACTACAACCCAATCAAGAATGAATAGAATAAAAAATGGATCAAGAGGATCTAATTTTAGTCAAAATCTAGAACATAGTCGAAAAAGAACTGAATACCGTTGGAGGAAATTAGACTACTACGGGAAGATTTTTCCAGATGAATTTCCCTCATTAAAAATCATGTATACGCAGCCACAAATGCAGCCCTAGAAACAAGAAAAAGTTTCCCATGAAACAAGGAAACATGCCTTGTAAGCTTTTGATTAAAAAATGCAAAAGTTGGAGACAAGTTACTAGTGACTTTTGCAACTCCATAAATGCAATTTTGCCTCTTTTTTTTTTTAGTAGCCCCCACCAGTTTTGGGGATGAAAGCAGTAGCCCAATTTGTCCCCTTAAACTTGGTTAATTTTGGCTTGATTTTTGGTTAGTTAGGTGAGGTTAATTATGCTTAGGTTTTCCTGTAAATAAGTGTAAGAGGCCTTATGTCTCATTTTCTTTCTTTTAGCTCACCAAAAGCTCCAAAAAACGAAACACTTTCTCCCCCTCCTCTTCAGCCGAAACCGACGCCCTTTGTGAAAACCGAGAATTTTAGATTCTCGGAGTATGTTAAAATTGTATGTATATAGTAATTTTAATGAATAAAATATGAAAAAGTTGTGTTTTAATACTGTTCAGAATACTGTGAAAATATTCCGACAGTGTTAGAATGAGTGAGTTCAGAGATGGAAAATCTTACCGAATATTTTTGGGTGTGACGGTTCGAAGTCAAAGTCAAAAACCTTAGAGAATGCATCGAAATGCACTAAAACGATAGAAATTTAGGGTAGAGAATTATGGCCAAACGAAAGCAAAATAAAACAAACCGATCGCAGCGGAGGCACTCGGAACCAGCCTATACGATTTCGATAAAGTTTCGTTCGGATTGGCTTTCGGTCAAAATTTGACCACGAATTAATTAGTAAATTAATATAAATAGTAGGATGACATCATCACATTGATGCCATAAATCCAATTTATTTTCTTTGTTTTGGAAAGTAAGATAACAGGTGTGGTTAGGATTTGATCACTTTTTGATCAATGGCTTAGATCATGCCAAAATGATAAAAAAAAATTTTTTTTAGGGATTTATCTAAAAGGCCATTCGGACATGTGGAAAGGGAGAAAGAAAAAAAAATAGGTTTTTGGCCCAAAATTATTGCATTTTGACCCTTGAACAATTAGCAAATTGTTGGAAAAATTTGCTAAAAAACCCTTGGCTTTTGCCTATAAATAGGCATCATAATTCATTCAAAAAAATGGAAAAATTTAGCAAAAACCGTGAGCCTTTCCCCCATTTTAAGCCAAATTTTGTTTTAAATTCCACTCCAAACTTAGCTTTCATTGCATTTTTAGTATCAAGATATCAACTAGACAAGTTGAGCTTCTAAATTGAAGCATTTCCTTTGATTTTCTTAGTGAAAATCCGTGGATATGTAGAGTGGAAAAACAATGAAAAATTGTTGTTTTGTTGATGTTATGATTAGTTTGGTGCTGTAGAATTTAAAGCATGATTTAGGATTTAGAAACAAGCAAAAATTTTGCATGTTTCCCTAAGAAATCCGTGGTATTAGTGGTGTGAAAAATGATTGGGAATTGATGATTTGGATTAGTGTTTATGATTCAATTAATTATATGTTGAATAAAGCATGAATTAGAATCAAGAAATAAGAAAATTTTGATGAATTTTCATGCTAAAATCCGTGGATAATGCTAGGGTTGGAATGAAAATTTTGTTAGGTTTTGATGTTGAATTTCACATTAGAAAACCTAAGAGTGATATGTGATATTTGAAATGTTGTGATGAAAAACTTTGGTGATGATTAATATGTTAAACCAAGGTTAGTTTGGAAAATATTATTGATTGTGTATGGATTTTTGAATATTGGTTATGTGGAAAATTTTTATGCAAAGTTTGGAAACTTTGTATAAAATAAGCCTCTGGTATAGTACGTGGCAGGTACAAAGGTTCTGAGGCGTACTTAACGCCGGAAAACCTAAAAATACAAATGGAAATGCTGTCAAATTTCTAAAACGGCATAAGGGCATTTCGGGGAACGAGGGGTAAAAATATTAGACTCGGGAAGGAAACCGAGACCCCTCGGTAGATTAGGATTGAAAATGGAAAACCAACCCAAAAAGGAATAGTAAACCGACCTTTAAAGTCTAAAATGCCTAAAACAGGAAAAAATTTTCATGTAGGGGTATTTTGGGAAACGAGGAAAAATATTAGGTCGGGATAGGAAACTCGAGCCTCTTGAGGACCGAGGGTCGGGGATGGGATGAAAAGTGTTTTAAAAGTAGTGAAATGGTCATTTGAGGCTCCAAAACGTTCGAAAAACGAGAAACTACCCTAAGTGACAGATGAATAGTAATCGAGGGTCGAAAAATGAACAATTAGGGTATTTAACACCAAAAAACTATAAAAATGATACCGAAAGGACCTAGAATGACTTAAATAAAATTCTAGGACTCAAAATAAAGATTTTAGAGTTAAAAATCTAAAAATTTTGAAGAACACGAGCGTGTAGAAGAATACACGGCCGTGTATAGGAAAAACTTTACAACCCGAGGGGTACACGAGCTTGAATATGGGCGTGTGTCAAGCCGTGTACAGTGACACGGCTAAATAGGAAACAACACGGCTGTATATAGGAAAAAATTTTACAACCCGAGGGGTACACGGGCTTGAACATGGGCATGTATCAAGCCGTGTACAGTTACACGGCTAGATAGTAAACAACACGGCCATGTAGTGAGAAATAAGGAGGTACACGGTCATGAACACGGGCATGTTGAAGGCCGTGTACCATGTTACAAGTTGAATTGTGTTGAAAAATTTATCACAAAATAAATATAATTAAAGTGCTAATTAATATAGGGTATTAACATATAATATTATGTCTGTAGGAACCCAAACTAGAGATAGAACTGCAGAGGAGTTCCGTAAGTGGAAATTATCACAGTATTGGTAAGTTCAAGCATTTTTATGTCAGCAACATGAAATACTGTGTTACTTTATTATGTATTAGTTGTACATTAGGAATTAATACCTAATGACATTTGGTGATTAGTTAGTATAACATATCCCATATAGTGACAAAAGAGAATATGTAAGGCCTACCGGCGATGGAGGATAGTAACCTTGAGGTGACGATTAATGTCACTTGGTCAAAACTATAATTGAAAGATGGTAATGAAACCATTAAGGTGTACCGCCCTCCAACGTTATGGTGGAGGTTTTTCAGATCCTACGAGGATATAAGGGCTATGGAGGCCGAAGCTTTAGGGTCGCTCCCTAGGCCCTTCCAGTCAGCGCACAATAATATATCGGTACTACTATAAAAGAGCTCTACACTAGAAAGTAAATAGAGAATGAACAATCAATAATATGATGAAAATCATAATTGAGTATAACCGAAGTGTATATTAAGTATAATGATTTCAGTTAGGGTATGTGAATAGTAACCAGTTAGGATAACAGTTACTATTCATCGATCAAATGTCAAAGTCACTATTTATGATGAATAGTCTATTCTTGATGAATAGTCTATTCATAGGAAATTGAATTGCTAATGTTTTGAATCCATGTGATTCTTACTACGTATGTTTGAACTTACTAAGCCTGTTAGCTCACCAGTTTGTTTATGTTACAGGTAAGAAATCTGTCCAGTAGATATATGGATGTCGGTAGGATGTGCGCGTGCCAAGGGATAGGGAATTCACCGTGGACTTGGTCCTGCCAAAAGTTTTCCGTTGAGCTTTCAAAGTTAGTGAATTGAAGAGATTGTAAAAAAAAAAATGCAGTATAAATATTTTGTATATTATACATTATGTTATACTCCAAAAGACAACTAAAAATTAGTATTGTGTTTTATATTTAGCTTTCTTTTCGAGAAAGTATGTATTAAAAAGAAAAAAAATTTAAGGGCGAAATTTTCGGGCCTTGAGAAATGAAAGTTTAAGAAAAGAGTTTTAAATTGACAACCCAGATTTGGCACACGAGCTGTCTTGGTCGACAATTGAGTTGGTTCATGACAGTTGCGGGTGATCGAAATCGAGGGCGTCACAGGTTGGTATCAGAGCAGTTTACACCATCTCTATTGGCATGAAGCACGATCTGCTCGTCAATCCAAGTAAGTTAGCTTTCTTTAAGTTAGTTAACTTTCCATTGATTTGAGGTTATATATATTTTATAGGATTTAAGATGACTAGACCACCTTACATGAGACCTCACCCATACCGACCAAGAGGACCGATTCGGGTGTGGACTAGGCCCTTGATCAGACCATCCATGATGTGACGAGCCGTACAACGACTGCCAGTACTTGAGCCATTAGCGCCAAGGATTGTAGCGCCGGCACCGGTACAAGCACCACCTCCGCGACTAATCATAAACCCACCGGTAGCAGTGGACATTCCAGTGGTGGGAGATCGAGCTCGTATAGGAGCCAGAGTATCAGTGTGAGTCGTACATGATTTAAAGGCAGTCATCCACTTGCGTTTGAGGGAGGTTGATAGGGGATCTCTATGCGGGACTGGCTACATGACATCGAGGTTATCATGCAGCAGTGTGATATAGATGAGGATTGCTGGGTTTTGATGGCCATTGGCACATTCCGTGAGGATGCATGGTTATATTGGGAGTATTGTGATCAAGAGATGCTATTAGCAATGGATTGGGCCAAATTTCACCAAGTCATGCTGGAGCAGTTTCCACAAAAGAGTGCAGCACCAGTCGTAGACCCTCCTGAGAGCAGGACAGTATCGCCAGCACTGACTATGCCCAAGTATGCAGATGTCAGAGACTTTGTCCTGAAGGCAGAGAGACAGCAAATGATGCTGAGCGATACTGTATTCTCGTATGCAGTCAGATTCCAGGATGGCGTCGTAAGGACATGTCCTCTATCCAACATCACAAATGATGATTTTTGTGACATATTTTGGAAGGAACTCACCATTGACCTACGACAGAGGGTGACCCCTTTATACCCTACTACTTTGTGTGAGTTTATAGTTACGGTAGCGAAAGTAGAGGAAGAAATGATGATGGAGTGCATGGTGCGCAAGAGGCATGAATAGTTGCTACAGGAAGCAATGTTAGATCGCCTGTATGGATCTGAACCGATGGCAAATGACCATGAGACTGGTCCGTGAAGGCAACCAGAAGGTACAGGTCCAGCTGAAGGATCAATGCCGTCTGAGGCCGAAAACGGAACGGATGAGGAAGAAATGGATCCAATTGAATTTTTGACGATCCCGGAACAACCTCAGCTAGGAGACTAGACATAGAAATACATATGATGTATTAATGTATATATATGTCTGTACATGTTTATAGATGATAGTATTAAAAGGCTATTTTGAGAAAAGCCTTCGAACTGATGTATTTTTGAAAACTTTTGAAATGAAAAAAAAATGATAATCATATTTTGACATGTTCAATGGATGAAATGTTAAAAATTTATGTGATGATTAAAACTATATTTTTACTTACCATGGTAAAAGTATGTTTGTGAAAATCTAATGATCAACTCTCATGTGAATATAGGAAATAGGAAAGATGGTGAATCCGCAAAACTTGAGGAACATGAAAGGACGTCTAATCTTGTCAGAGAGAGTGGATGAGATGGAAGCTTTGATTAAAGCTCAAATAAGAGAAAATGCCGAGTTAAGACAAAGGTTCAAGCAAAAGGAACAGAAACAAGAACAAGGTGAGGGCCAAGATCCACAAATGGCCGCGCCAGAACCAGAAGTGCCACCAGTGGTACCCGAAGAAGTAGTAGAACCCCAACCACAACCCAGGGCCAATCCTGAGCCACTATATGAAAGATTTTGATGAATGAGGCTGCCAAAGTTTGAGGGCTCCACAAACCCTCTAGAAGCAGAGGAGTGGTTGTCTTTACTCCATATGATATTGGAATTTATGGAGCTGGATGATCAGGAGAAGATTATGTGTGCGTCCTTTATTTTGAAAAAGGATGCAAGGTTTTGGTAGGAATCTGTAAAGTTGAAAAGAAATATGCATATGATGTCTTGGTTGGACTTTCTGGAGGAGTTTAACCAGAAATATTATAATCCTGCACTATTGTGACCACAATAATGAGAATTCACAGAGTTGAAGCAGGGGGATATGATAGTGATAGAAGTCTGTAGCAAGTTTGATTAGCTGTCCCGACTAGCCCATACACTGTCACCACCGAGAGAGAGAAAATCCAGAAAATGTTGGGAATGTTCCGCCCTGAGATTTAAGCATTGGTGGACAGTGGGTTGATGCCACCTAACACTATAGCTGATTGTGTTAGTCGTGCGCTGAGGGCAGAATGTTATCTGGTCCGGCAGAAGGAAGAGAGAGAAAAGATTTGGGACGCTAAGAAGAAGAAGAAGGTGCTAGCCAAAGCTGTACAAGCTGGATCTCAAGTTGGACAAAGCAGCAAGCCTAGTCCAAATGTTAAGGCTGGGCAGCCAAGTACTTCAAGTCAACAGTCCTAGGGAAAGAGAAAGGGGAATAATTATGGAAATAGGAACCAGCAGAGGAGAACAAACAATAATGCTGGCCCTATTATTCGAGACTGTGTAAACTGCGGGAAAAGACATGTAGGCAGATGCAAATTTGTGCCAAATGCTTGTTTCCAATGTGGGAAGGACGGTCACTTTACCAGAAACTATCCAGAAAATAGGCAAAATGTGCAAGGTTCGTTTCAGTCACAACAGCAACGTCCCCAAGCACATTCACTGTAGGCCAAAGCTGAAGGCTCATCTCAGTCTGAGAGGTAGGAAAGACAAGAATGCTTGCCCCGAGCAGATGCTAGAGTCATGGTATACACAAAGGAAGAGGCGGAAGCTGGAACGTCAAATGTAGTGACAGGTAAGCTTTCTGTTGCTAATAATTTGGCGTCTGTTTTATTTGACTCTGGAGCTACGCATTCTTTCATTTCATACCAGTTTGCAAATAGGATAGGATATCCTGAAGACAATATAGGTATGACATTTAGAACTGCACCACCCTAGGGGGAAGTCCTGATGTCCAATTATTGGTTACCGCATGTCCCAATAATTGTGGCAAATAGGGAATTGTTTGCAGAATTGATCGTGATGGAGCTTGCCGACTACGATGTAATACTAGGAATGGATTTCCTAGGGAAATACCAAGCCATGATCGACTGTCGGAAGTGGAAGATAATGTTCTAACCCGACGGAGAAGAGGGATTTGAGTACATCGATATGTCATGCAGATCAAAGAAGATAATGACCAACTCAATGGAAGCAAGGAGGCTAATGTCTAATGGTTGTGCTGGATACCTAGCATGTATATTGGACGTGATGAAGGAATGTAAGCTCCAACCCGAAGACGTTCCTATTGTGAAGGAATTCATTAATGTCTTCCCAGAAGAATTACCAGGATTGCTGCCTGAACGAGAAATTTCCTTTGAGATCGGACTAATGCCAGGAACTGCGCCTATCTCAAAGGCACCATACCGGATGGCACCGGCAGAGTTAAAAGAGTTACAAGAACAACTGAAGGAGCTTCTTGATAAAGGATTTATACGCCCGAGCTATTCCTCATGGGGTGCTCCAGTACTGTTTGTCAAGAAGAAGGATGGATCATTTCGGATGTGCATCAATTATCGGGAGTTGAACAAGGTTACTGTCAAGAATAGGTATTCGTTACCTAGAATTGACGACCTGTTTAATCAACTAACAGGCGCAGCAGTATTCTCCAAGATTGATCTATGATCAGGATACCATCAACTGAGGATCAAGGAGAGTGACATCTACAAGACCGCATTTAGGACTCGTTACGATCATTACGAATTTCTTCTGATGCCGTTTGGGTTAACAAATGCGCCAGCAGCTTTTATGGACTTGATGAATCGAGTCTTTAAAGAATATTTGGATAAGTTTGTCATTGTGTTTATCGATGATATACTTATATATTTGAAGACTCACGAGGAGCATGAGGAGCATTTGAAGACTCTCTTGCAGACAATAAGGAAGCATCAACTCTATGCCAAATTCTCTAAATGTGAATTTTGGCTGGATAGAGTACATTTTTTTGGACATGTGGTTTCCAAGGAAGGAATCGCTATGGATCCTGCAAAAGTAGAGGTGATCAACGAATGGCCTGTACCTAAGAACGTGACAGAAATACAGAGTTTTTTAGGTCTAGCCGGCTATTATAGAAGATTTGTTTAAGGATTAGCACGACTCGCCACTCCTATCACGACGCTTACACTCAAGGAAAAGAAGTATGAATGAACTGAATAGTGCAAGAAAAGCTTCCAAGAGCTAAAGATATGACTAACGAGTGCGTTGATACTTACACTTCCTACTGAAGGAGAGATATTCGTGATATACAACGATGCCTCAAAAACGGGATTAGGAGCCATCCTGATGCAAGGCGACAAGGTGATTGCCTATGCCTCGCGTCAATTAAAGGACCATGAGAGGAATTATCCCACGCACGATTTGGAGCTTGTCGCAGTAGTGTTCGCATTAAAGATCTGGCGACACTATCTATATGGAGCTCAGTGTCAGATTTATACTGACCACCAGAGTCTAAAATATTTCTTCACACAGAAGGAGCTAAATATGTGGCAAAGGAGATGGCTGGAGCTGGTCAAGGATTATGATTGCGAAATCCTCTATCATCCGGGAAAAGCCAATCGCATTGCAGATGCGTTAAGTAGGAAATCTACTACTCCGCAGCAACTGCCGGTTGGAAAATTTCCAAAGCCATTGCAACAAGAAATCAACATGCTAGAGATGGAGCTAATAACTGGAAAGGTAGCTGCATTACAATTGGAGTCAACGTTGTATGAAGATATCAGAGAAGCTCAGAAATGAGATCCAAAACTAGCAAGTTTGCAGGAGGAAGCGTCTAAAGATAGACTAATCCTACATCAGGGGAGAATTCAAGTTCCAGATGATGGAGGATTAAGAAGGCGAATTATGACAAAAGCCCATGAAATGCCCTATTCAGTACATCCTAGAGCCAGTAAGATGTACCAAGACCTGAAGCTACAATTCTGGTGGAAAGGGATGAAGAAGGATATAGCTGAGTTTGTAAACAGATGTATGACGTGCTAAAAAGTTAAGGCTGAACATCGTCATCTAGGTAGAAAGCTAGAGCCGCTAGAGATTCCTAAGTGGAAATGGGAACATATCATAATGGACTTTGTGGTAAGACTACCGAAGACCCGAGAAGGCTATGATGCCATTTAGGTTATTGTACACAGATTGACAAAAACGACGAGGTTTATTGTAGTAAAAATGACCTTCTTATTGGAAAAGTTAGCAAGCTTATATGTTAACCACATAGTCAGGCTACATGAAGTTCCTAAATCTATTGTGTCAGATCGTGATCCATGATTTACGTCGAACTTCTGGACATGTGTCCAAGAAGCTATGGGAACAGAAGTGCGCCCGAGCACAGCATTTCATCCGCAGATAGATGGGCAATCTGAGTGAACCATCCAAACGCGAGAAGACATGCTGCGTGTGTGTATAATAGATTTCCCGGGGAGCTGGAACGAGAAACTTCCATTGGTAGAGTTTTCGTATAACAACAGCTACCAAGCTTCGATAGGTATGGCACCCTATGAAGTTTTGTATGGAAGGAAGTGTAGATCACCAGTTCATTGGTACGACCTACAATAGAAACGACTGCATAAGACAGATTTTGTACAAGAGACAGTGGATGCAGTTACAAAAATACAGCAGCGGATGAAGATAGCCCAGAGCCGACAGAAGAGCTATGCGGAGAAACGACGAAGATCCCTGGAGTTCAATGAAGGGGATTTCGTATTCCTAAGAGTTTCACCGGTGAAAGGAATAATGTGGTTCGGGAAGAAGGGGAAATTGAGTCCCAAACGAGATCATCGAACGTATTGGTAAAGTTACCTATAGATTGGCGTTACCTCTAGAAATGTCGGCAGTACATAATGTGTTTCATGTGTCGATGCTACGGAAGTACATATCGGATCTGTCCCATGTGTTGAAACATAAACCGATCTAGATTCAAGAAGACCTGACCTATGAAGAAAGACCTGTTCAAATTTTGGCATGCGAAGATAAAGTTTTTGTGATGCCCCGTGTCCTTAGTGGCCCGGACAGTCACTTAAAAACTTAACTGCTTGCTTTTCTTATACTTTCTAGCCATTTATACTTAGTTAGATATCATAAAATTAGGGATTTTTTTACATGTACGTATTTACTGTATACGTACGTATACCAATTACTATTCAAAAATACTATTTAACGGTTACTATTCAAAAATACTATTTAACTATTACTATTCAAAAATACGGTTTACAGATTACTATTCAAAAATACCATTTAACGATTACTATTCAAAAATACAGTTTACGGTTACTATTCAAAAATACTATGTAACGGTTTCTATTCAAACATACTGTCTGACAATTACTATTCAAAGTACTATTTAATCATTACTATTCAAAATACTGATACTCAAATTTTGCGTAAGATAAACTCGCGGTGTCTCCATAACCTCGCCCTCACATCTGCCTCCGTTGCCATCATCGCCTATTGGGATTTAGGCCGTAGGACGCTTACCTACAGCATAAACACACTACGTGAGCTTTACGCCCAGTAAGTACAACATGTTTACCGTAAAACATGTTTAAACATAGTATATACTTAAAAACGTATAAGCAGTCATGTATCACATATACCACTTTAACATATCACATTTCATAACAAGGATTATAAACTTCACATAACATGTGCATCACAGAAACATCATGTACTAAATGCATCTAGAAGCACGGTGAACTATAACTAATGTATGATTCGGTTATGTTCATTTATGCTTCAACTTCTCTTTTCTTTTCTTGTCTATTTAGGGCCCATGTGTCAGTACCGTGAGTGCACAGACCATCGGTAACGCCCGTGGTAAAATAGCTGGAGTGCCATCAACGGATGCTCAACTTTCTGCTTTAACTTAAAACTACTTTATTTGAAAGGGCCGGTACGACACGCTTACTACTTTCCGTCTTGTTTATCTTTTCTAGCCATATGCTTCTCTAAGCTGTCCCAAATCCTACCTGGTAGGGACGTATGGCATCTAACTTGCTTTTTCATCAATCTACTTGATTGTGAAACTACATACTCTTAAACATGAGGTGCAACATCGTGTGTATGGCATACATATTTTAACATACTGTAAAATATTACTTAAAAGCATTTTTGTTCATGCCATAGGCGGAGTTGTACTTACCTAATTGCAAGCAACTTGAATTCACGCCTTTATCAATTCACAGGTTACCACCTGTTATCAATAACGTTTCTCATTAATACTCTCGTTGAGTCACTATTAACGTTAGTGACTATAACTTGTGTTTCTATGGGGTACCGAGACCCGTCGATACCCTATTGGCCTATTATGGGGATTTGGTGTCTAACTCGTATCGTATTCAATCAATTGTCTACTTGACAGATTAATCATCGTTTTTCACTGTGTTGTTTGAAACGCGGCTCTTGACTGGTTTACCACTCAGTCAACTGACCGGTTAACTCGCGTGTTGGTAACTAAGTAGTCTATCGAGTTACTATACGTGAACTTAGTGTAGTAACCGATCAGGTTACTTCGCTTGTTGGGGCATGGTAGCCTACCGGGCTACTAAGACTTGTTTGGTGAAATGGCCCACTGGGCCACTATGGCTTGTTTGGTGTAATGGCCCACCGGGCCACTATGGCTTGTTTGGTGTAATGGCCCATCGGGCCACTATGGCTTGTTTGGGGTAGTAGCCTACCGGGCTACTAAGGTTTGTTTGGGGTAGTAGCCTACCAAGCTACTAAGGCTTGTTTGGTGTGGTAGCCTACCGGGCTACATAATATTTTACTTTGAAAAATTGTCTGGGTTGCCTTGTAAAAATCTTGGAAAAATTCTTTATTTTGAAACCGTCCCATTATCACCCCATTGGAAGGTGGGGGATGTTTTTATGGAAACCTTGTTCATATTTTAAAGTGTTAAAAACATATTTTTATTTTGAAGTGTATAAATTATATTTTTAAAGCTTGCATTTTAAAGGTGGTTTTTGAACCACTTTTGAAAACAATTTTGAAACTTAGTCTAAATGACTTTGTTTGAAATTTTGTCAAACATGAAAGTTTTCATCCCCGACAAGATGAACAAATCTCATGTTCATTTCAGAGCCTAAATCTAACTCTAATGGCTCCTAATTTCATTAAACCCGTGGGCTTGGTGCCCAGTTTTTTGTAAAAAATCCCAATTTTATGTCTCTGTAAAAACGGCTTGGTTTGAGGCCCGAAACGACCAAGTTTTTGACTCTCATGAGTCGTTCTCAAGGTCTCGATGAGATCTACAACTTTCTTGTTGAGTCTGAGAACTGGTTCGGACTCTAAGTGGGTCATTTCTAGCAAAACCCGAGACTGTTTCAACACTCAGATTTTTGCTCACAATTTTGTCCCAGTTTTGGACACCGAGTGAAAAACACTCTAAAAACCTATCTTAGGATCGTTTTTGGATGAGGCCTTTTTGACGTAAAAACGACCGTATCGAAATTTCCTTAAAATACTTTGTTTTACCAAATCCCAGATTCGGACTTAAGTGGGTCAAAATGGCCAAAATCCGTGGCTGTTTCCTAAGGATAGATTTATGTCTAGCCACCATAATACACATCCATGCATACACGTCCACAAACCATACGTAACTTAAAGTAAACACAACCACAACCATAATGACTTTAAGAAATGAAATCTAAGGGCTCAAATAACTTAATACAACCTTGTGCATAAACAAATACACATAAAACCCTTAGATTGAAAACTAAAATTTTCAACCAACACCATGAGAAGGGTTTCAGTTTTTACCTTTGGTGCTTTGGACTCAAGCACACTTTTGGCTAGGCTTGAGGGGTCAAAATGCCATGGAAACTCAAGGACTTAAGGTTGGTTTTATGCTAGCCAAGTTACCAAAAAAATCATTCAAACAACAACTCAAAACTAAGAATCAAAACACAAGGAAAAATCGGTTTTGCACTTACCCTTGGTGCACCTGAAAAGCTTGGTTCGGTCTCCCCTTGCTCAAGCTTGGAAGAGGTCAGTTTTTTGTGAGTTTTGGTCAAGGTTTTGGCTTGCAAACTGTTAGCTTTTGGGGCTGAGAAGATTCGGTAGCAGCAAGGAAAAGAAGAAGGAAAAAGGCTTGTGGTTTTAGGTGTGTGGAAACAAAAGTCCATGCCTTATGTTAAGAGTGCCTTTTATAGGCAAAATTGATCCAACTTACTTAAGGTTAATCCTACTTAATTTTCTACCAAATTAGCCAAATATTGGGACAAATATGCTATCAATTTTCTGAAGAAATGGGCGTGGGGCTGCTCACTGGGAGGAGGAAAGAATAAACAATGATTGTTGACTACTTTTTAGAAACCCTTGAATATTATATTCCAATGTGTCATGGCTAGGAAGATTAATTTAATACCACCTTTTGGGCTATGGTTAATGTAGATTACAGCTGCTTTTGCAGCTAAGGGGCACTGAAATTTAAGGCTAATTTTATCTGTGTTGGCTTCTCATCGCAGTCTAATTTTATACTGCGGTGTTCGATCCTTTATCGGCAGTATTCCAGTTTTCACCAGAAAATTGGTTTTTCTGAATCTGATTTTTGTACTATAAATTCCTGGTTGTTTTCTACTGTCTAAGAGCCCATTATCAGTCTAAATTACTGTTCACATCCTATACTGTGATTATATCTACACTGTGTTATCCTTTCGCACGCAAAGCGAGGTGTTCTCGATCGAAATTTCAGACACAGTCTCTCTTGACTAATTTGGACGTGCTGATTTCATTTTTATTAATTTTACATCCATCGGAGGTCATCTAGACTAGTTTTTGAGATTTGTGTGACCTTGTCTCGAAAACGTGTCAGGTGCCCGATTGACTAATTTGGGTGTTCTGAGCCCAAATATATCAGTTTCGGGGTAAGTAAAGGTCGTGTTGACCCTTATCCTGATACTACGTACCTCTTACTATTCATTATCCACTGTTTTCTACTTAACTGACTGCTCTGAGTGCTCCGACTCTGATTTTGTCAGTCTCTAGGTGAGAAGAGGTCATCTGGACCATTTCTTGATGTGGTACCCTTGCTAGGGCTATATCACGTTGTTGTGCTCAGATGTTCAGTCCGAGCATTCTGGTGATCTATTTACCAGTCTTGTGTCAAGAAATGGTCGTCCGGGCTAGTTTCCTGACACTACATATCTCATTCATATATACAAATAATAGGGTGGACCGGGTTCACTATCGGTCGCCCCTTTCACTGCATGAATAGTACTTAAAGAGTATCGTATCTGTTTAGTCTATTCAATGGGAAAATTATATTATATTTTCTAACTTAATTACTCATTGCATAGTAATTAGGTTCCATGCAATTTGAGGGTCTGTGTAACGGATTTCTGCCCATTACACGGCCTTTAACACAGTCTCTAACACGGGCGTGTTTAAGGTAACACGGGCATGTATACACCAGACATGGCTGTGTACTGGCTGAAGTTTTTCAACACGGCCATGTTTCAAAACACGGCCTTTTACACATTCATTAACCCGAGGGGTACACGGCCTCTTATATGGCCGTGTTCTTAACCATGTTCTTGACTGTGTTCTACTACATGACCGTGTATACTTACACGGCTACACACACGTACACAATCTGAGTGGTACACGGCCGTGTACCTGATCATGTACTTTAAAAATTGTACTAAAATGCATCAAATTATTCTTCAATTTCTCATTAAATTGAAAATTAAAGTACATGATCGAGGCGGTCCTTACAGTTTTGAGGAATAAAACAATCCCATTAGTCAAAGTGCTATGGAAAAATCACAACGTTGAAGAGGCTACATGGGAACACGAAGACGAAATTAGAAATTTGTACCCCCACTTGTTTTAAATTTTCGAGGACAAAAATTCTATAAGAAGGGGTGAATGTGATAACCGGGAATTTTAGATTCTCGAAGTAGGTTAAAATTGTATGTATATAGCAATTTTAATCAATAAAATATGAAAAAATTATGTTTTAATACTGTTGAGAATACAGTGAAAATGTTCTGGCAGTGTTAGAGTGAGTGAGTTTGGAGATGGAAAATCTTACTGTACATTTTTGGGTGTGACGGTTCGTAATCAGAGCCAAAAACCCTAGAGAATGCATCAGAATGCACTAAAACGATAGAAATTTACGGTTGAGAATTATGGCCAAACGGAAGAAAAATAAAACAAACCGATCGCACGGAGGCACCCGGAACCCACCTAAGTGATTTCGGTAAAGTTCCGTTTGGATCGGCTTTCGGTCAAAATTTGACCACGAATTAATTAGTGAATTAATATAAATAGTAGGATGATATTATCATGTTGATGTCATAAATCCAATTTATTTTCTTTGTTTTGGAAAGTAAGATAAAAGGTGTATGGTTAGGATTTGATCACTTTTTGATCAATGGCTTAGATCATGCCAAAATGATAAAAAAAAAAAATTTTAGGGATTTATCTAAAAGGCCATTCGGCCATGTGGAAAGGGAGAAAGAAAAAAATTAGGTTTTTGCCCCAAAATTATTGCATTTTGACCCTTGAACAATTAGCAAATTGTTAGAAAAATTTACTAAAAACCCCTTGGATTTTGCCTATAAATAGGCATCATAATTCATTCAAAAAAATGGAAAAATTTAGCCAAAACCATGAGCCTTTCCCCCATTCTAAGCCAAATTTTGTTTTAAATTCCACACCAAACTTAGCTTTCATTGCATTTTTAGTATCAAGGCATCAACTAGACAAGGTGAGCTTCTAAATTGAAGCATTTCCTTCGATTTTCTTAGTGAAAATCTGTGGGTATGTAGAGTGGAAAAACAATGAAAAATTGTTGTTTTTTTGATGTTATGATTAGTTTGGTATTGTAGAATTTAAAGCATGATTTAGGGTTTAGAAACAAGCAAAAATTTTGCATGTTTCCCTAAGAAATCCGTGGTATTAGTGGAGTGAAAAATGATTGGGAATTGATGATTTGGATTAGTGTTTATGATTCAATTAATTATATGTTGAATCAAGCATGAATTAGAATCAAGAAATAAGAAAATTTTGATGAATTTTCATGCTAAAATCCGTGGATAATGCTAGGGTTGGAATGAAAATTTTGTTAGGTTTTGATGTTGAATTTCACATTAGAAAACCTAAGAGTGATATGTGATATTTGAAATGTTGTGATGAAAAACTTTGGTGATGATTAACATGTTAAACCAAGGTTTGTTTGGAAAATATTATTGATTGTATATGGATTTTTGAATATTGGTTATGTGGAAAATTTTTGTACAAAGTTTGGAAACATTATATAAAATAAGCCTCTGATATAGTACGTGGCAGGTACAAAGGTTCTAAGGCGTACCTAATGCTAGAAAACCTAAAAATATAAGCAGAAATACTGCCGAAATTTCTAAAACAACATAAGGGCATTTCGGGGAATAAGGGGTAAAAATATTAGACTCGGGAAGGAAATCGGGACCCCTCGGTGGATTAGGATTGAAAATGGAAAACCAACCCAAAAAGGAATAGTAAACCGACCCTTAAAGTCTAAAATGCCTAAAACAGGAAAAAATTTCATGTTAGGGGTATTTTGGGAAACGTGGAAAAATATTAGGTCGGGATAGGAAACCCAAGCCTCTCGAGGACCGAGGGTCGGGGACGGGATGAAAAGTGTTTCAAGAGTAGTGAAATGGCCATTTGAGACTCCGAAACACTCAAAAAACGAGAAACTACCCTAGGTGACGGAGGAATGGTAATCGAGGGTCTGAAAATGAACAATTAAGGTTTTTAGCACCAAAAAGCTGTAAAATGATACCGAAAGGACCAAGAATGACTTAAATAAAATTCTAGGACTCAAAATAAAGATTTTAGAGTTAAAAATCTAAAAATTTTGTAGAACATGGGCGTGTAGAAAATACATGGCCGTGTGTAGGAAAAATTTTACAACACGAGAGGTACACGGGCTTGAACATGGGCGTGAATTATGCCGTGTACAGTTACACAGCTAAATAGGAAACAACACGGCCATGTATAAGAAAAAATTTACAACCCGAGAGGTACACAGGCTTGAACACGGGCATGTATCAAGCTGTGTACAGTTATACAGCTAGATAGTAAACAATACGGCCATGTAGTGAGAAACTAGGAGGTACACGGTCATGAACACGGGCGTGTTGAAGGCCGTGTACCATGTTACAAGTTGAATTGTGTTGAAAAATTTATCACAAAATAAATATAATTAAAGTGATAATTAATATAGGGTATTAACATACAATATTATGTCTGTAGGAACCCAAACTAGAGATAGAACTGCGGAGGAGTTTCGGAAGTGGACATTATCGCAGTATTGGTAAGTTCAAGCGTTTTCATGTCTGCAACATAAAATACTGTGTTACTTTATTATGTATTAGTTGTACATTAGGAATTAAGTTCTAATGAAATTTAGGGATTAGTTAGTATAATATATCCCATATAATGAGAAAAGAGAATATGTAAGGCCTACCGGTGATGGAGGATAATGACCTTGAGGTGACGATTAATGTCACTTGGTCAAAACTATAATTGAAAGATGGTAATGAAACCATTAAGGCGTACCACCCCTCCAATGTTGTGGTGGAGGTTTTTCAGATCCTACGAGGATATAAGGGCTGTAGAGGCCGAAGCTCTAGGGTCGCTCCCTAAGCCCTTCCAGTCAGCGCGCAATAATATATTGGTACTGCCATAAAAGAGCTCTACACTAGAAAGTAAATAGAGAATGAACACTTAATGATATGATGAAAATCATAATTGAGCATAACCGAAGTGTACATTAAGTATAATGATTTTAGTTAGGGTATATGAATAGTAACCAATTAGGATAACAGTTACTATTCATTGATCAAATGTCAAAGTCACTATTATGATGAATAGTATTATTCATGTAAATAGTACTATTTATAGGAAATTGAATTGCTAATGTTTTTGAATCCGTGTGATTCTTACTAAATATGTTTAAACTTACTGAGCCTGTTAGCTCACCAGTTTGTTCATGTTGCAGGTAAGAAACCTGTCCAGTAGATATATGTATGGCGGCAGGATGTACGCGTACCAAGGGATAGGGAATTAACCGTGGACTTGGTCCTACCAAAAGTTTTCCGCTGAGCTTTCAAAGTTAGTGAATTGAAGAGATTGTAAAAAAAATGCAGTATAAATATTTTGTATATTATACATTATGTTATACTCCAAAAGACAACTAAAAATTAGTATTGTGTTTTATACTTTACTTTCTTTTCGAGAAAGTATGTATTAAAAAGAAAAAAAAATTTAAGGGTGAAATTTTCGGGTCCTGAGAAATGAAAGTTTAAGAAAAAGAGTTTTAAATTGACAACCCAGATTCGACACACGAGCTGTCTTGGTTGGTAATTGAGTCGGTTCATGACAGTTGCGGGTGATCAGAATCGGGGGCGTCACACCCTTGCATCCCCAAAACACACCAAAGTTCACTAAAATTTTTACCAAAAATCAGCCACACTCTAGCTTAGGTTAGAGTCTTTCACTCAAGCCACTTCAAGGTCATTTCAAGGTAATGTTTTAGAACCCTCCCTTAGTAATTTTAGTTGTTCATTTAGCTTGATAATAATAGGGAAAATTTTGTGTTTCTTTCTTGCCCTAGCCGACTCCATTTTCCCCCTTGGTCTACATGAAAGTTTGGTCACCACTTGGTTTAGCTGTGCTAGGTTCAAAGCACCCTATAGTAAAAATCTGAAAAACTCCTCCTTTTTGTGGTTTAGTTTCTTTTTAAGTTTTGAGATCAAAAAGATTTATTGTGTATTTCAAGCAATAGGTTGTAATAAGTTTATTTTGAGCCCTTAGCATTTTGTTTTTATGTTTTTATGCTTGTGTGGTTGTGATTTAAGTTTTTGTGGATGGTTGATTGTATGGACATTTTAGGGTTTGGCTGAAAACCAAACCTGTCCCAGATTTTAGCTACGAATTTATGGAATTTTGAGCATGTTTCATACTGATTTTGGATATTGTAAAGCACGAAAGTTTTAAGAAATTTTGTTATGGTCATTTTCAAATAGCCTTTGGCCAAAAATGACAACAAGATAGGTTTTCAGAACATTTTATAATCGGAGTTCAAAACTGAGACTGAAACCTGAGAACAGGGAACAGTGTCGTGTTTTTATAAAAATGAGCAACTCAAAGAACAGTGTCGGGTTTCGATGAGATCTATAACTTTTGTGTTGAGTCCGAGATCCGGTTCGGATTCTAAGTTGGTCATTTTTACAAAAATCTGAGACTATTCCTGTGCTCAGGATTTTAATCCCAGTTTTGAGCTCCGGTTATAAACTACTCGAAAAGTCTATCTTAAAGTCATTTTTAGCCAAAAACTATTTGACATAAAAATGACCGTAATAAAATTTCCTACTTTGTGTTTTACAAATCCCAAAATTAGATTCTGACATGGTAAAAAATGGCCAAAACCGTGGCCTAAAAACTGGGGACAGGTTGGTGTCCAGCCAACCCTAAAAATGTCCCTTCTCACATCCATCACAAAAACTTAAACCAAAATTACACAACCACATAAACTTAAAAATAAAATGCTAAGGGCTCAAAATAAACTTATTGCAACCCATTACACAAATAAATACACATAAATTTCCTTGATCAAAACTTAAAATAATTAAACCACAAAAACAGTTTCGGTTTATACCTTATGAGCTATGAACCAAGCACAATCAAACTGAGGCTGAAGTGACCAAAGTTTGCCATGTAGACCAAGGGGGAAATAGGGTCGGCCTTTGCTAGAATGGACACACAAAATTTTCTTTTTATCATCAAACCAAAATAACAACTAAAACCACAAAGATTGGTTCTAAAATCTTACCCTTGAGTGACCTTGAAATAGCTTGAGGAAATGGCTCCAACACAAGCTAGGTGGTGGCTGGTTTTTGGTGAGTTTTTGGCTTACAAATGGTCAGTTTTGGGGCTGGGAAGTGGGAGAAAAATTCTGAAGAGAAAGAGGTGAGAAGAGGCTTGTTTTCTTGGGAGCAAAAGAAAGAAATGGTACCCTAGACCAAGCTCACCTTTTTATAGGCAAATCTAACCCAAAATTAATCAACCTAAACTCACTTAATTAAGCCAAAATTTTGCCTAATTGGGGAACAAATTTCTGCCATTTTCGGCCCTCAAAAATCGAGGGGCTGCACGCACACAAAGGGGGCCAAATTGTTTAATGGTTGTTTACCATGTGATGGATACTATTGCATATTTTAATCAAAAGGTGGCCAACACATCCCTTGCTTTAGAGAAAACTTTTCTCTATTTTTAGAGCTGTGTTTGGGGTTGTTTGTGCTACATGTGCATGGTTTTCTAGGGAAAAAATTCATCTGCTAAGTCTTCTCTTTGCAGTCTAATTTTTGCCTTTCGGTATTCGACCCTTTTTCGGCAGTGTCCTAGATTGTCACCGAAATTACATTTTCTTGATCCGATTCTTAAACTGATCATTCTTGGTTGGGTTGTAATGACTATGAGCCTATTCTGAGTCTATTTTACAGTTCATTTCCTATACTATGGTTGTGTCTACACTGTGTTGTCCTTGCACACGTAAAACGAGGTGTTTTCATGTGAAATTTCAAACACAGTATCTCTTGACTAATTTGGACTTACTGATTTCAATTTTATCAGTTTTACATCCATATGAGGTCGTCTGGACCAGTTTTCAGGATCTGTGTGATCCCATCTTGAAAAATGTATTTTGTGCTTAATTGACTAATTTGAGTGTTCTGAGTCTAAATATATCAGTTTCGGGCTAAGAAAATGTCGTCTCGACCCTCTTCCCGATACTACATATCTCTTAAACAAAAATTCTTGTTTTGTGCTCAATTGACTAAATTGAGCCTGCTGACTGTAAGTATATCAGTTTTAAGTCAAATTAAGGCTATCTTGGCCATTAACCTGACACTGCATTTCTACTATTCACTATTCATTATTTTATGTTTAACTGACTAGTCTGAGCATTTTGACTTTGATTTTGTCAGTTTCTAGGCGAGAAGAGGTCATCTGGACCATTTTTCTCGATACTGTACCTCTGCTAGGGTAATCATCGCTACTGTGCTCAGATAACCGGCCTGAGCATACTGATGACTAACTTATCAGTTCTGTGTCAAGAAATGGTCATCTGGACTGGTTTCTTAATACTGTGTGTCTTATACGCACATACACATATATTAAGGTGAACCGATTTCATTGTCAGTTGCCCCTTTCACTGCATAAATAGAAATTAAACGTCACTGTACCCATTTAATTCATTTAACTAGAAAAATATATTGTATTTATCAACTTAATCACTTATTACATAGAAACTAGGTTACATGAATAGGGCGGTCATTACAACCTACCCTCCTTACAAAATTTTTGTCCTCGAAAATTAGAACAATTCCAGGAAGTTTCTTCTTATATCTTCTTCCCATTCTCATGTGACCTCTTCGATATTATGGCTTCGCCACAATACTTTTATGAGGGGTATAACCTTATTCCTCAGCACCTTCTCTTCTCGGGCTAAGATCTACACAGGTTTCTCCTTATAGGTCATATTAGTGTGTACCTCTACGGGTTCTTGGCTCAAAACGTGGGAGCTGTGTGGCACGTACTTCTTTAGCATTGAGACGTGGAAGACATTGTGTATTGAAGCTAACTCGGGAGGGAGCGCTAATCTATAAGCTACCTTCCCAACTCTCTTGATTATCTTAAAGGGTCTTTTGTACCTAGGACTCAGCTTTCTTTTCTTTCTAAAGCGCATCACCCCTTTCATAGGTGCCACCTTGAGAAAGACTGAATCTCCTTATTGAAACTCAAGAGGTCTACGGTGTCTATCAGCATAGCCCTTTTGGCGACTATGTGCTGTATCCAATCTCTCTCGTATTAGCTTCACGTCTGTCGTTGTATTCTTGATAAAGTCCGTGCTGGTGAGCTATTTCTCTCCGGTCTCATGCCAGTGAATCAGAGATCTGTATTTTCTTCCATAGAGTGCCTCGTACGGTGCCATCCCAATCGAGGAATGGTAGCTGTTATTGTTTGAGAACTCAATCAAAGGTAGCTTTTGGTCCCAGTTTCCTTTGAAATCTAGGACATAAGCTCTCAACATATCCTCCAATGTCTGCATGGTCCTTTCAGATTAACCGTCAGTCTGAGGATGGAAGGCTGTGTTAAACTTCAATCTGGTTCCTAATGAGACCTGGATGCTTTGCTAAAACCTAGAGGTGAAATGTCCGTCATGATCTGAGATAATGGACTTTGACACTCCGTGCAGTCTTACTATCTGAGTTACGTACATTTCTGCTAGTCTTTCTACTGAGTAGCTCACTTTCATAGCTAGAAATCGAGCTGATTTCGTCAATCTATCTACAATTACCCAGATTGCATCATTGCCTCTTGACGTCCTCGATAATCCAACAACGAAATCCATCATAATCTGATCCCATTTCCATTCGGGTAGCTCGATTTTTTGTAGTTCTCTTGTCAGTCGTTGATATTCTACTTGACCTTCTAACACATAAGGCATCTGGCAATGAACTTGACGATGTCATTTTTTAGTCTCGGCCACCAAAAAATTTCTTTTAGGTCCTTGTACATCTTGTTTACCCCTGGAGGTACAGAATATGGCGTTTTGTGGGCCTCTAAAAGGATTCATTTCCTGAGTTCTTTATCTTTTGAAATGCACACTCTATCCGTGTAATAGAGTATGTCGTCCTTAGAGACTTTGAACTCTCATCCTCCGTAGCTTCCTTTCTGAGCTTATTCAGGGACAAGTCGAGGTCCTGACCAGCCTTGATTTCTTCTAGGAGCGTCGATTGGAGGGTTATTTTAGATAACCTCCCTATCAAAATCTCAATCTCACTATTGCGTAGCTCCTTTTGTAGTGCTTCCAGTAAGGCACTGATATTCATAAGTGATAAAGAATGCTTTCAGCTCAGTGTGTCAGCCATCTTGTTGGCTTTTCCTGGATAGTATAAGATCTCACAGTTGTAATCCTTTACTAGTTCTAGCCATCTTCGCTGCCTCATATTCAGCTCTTTTTGCATGAAGATGTACTTGAGACTCTAGTGGTTCGTGTAAATTTCACACTTGATACCATACAGGTAGTGTCGCCATATTTTGAGTGCGAAAATGACCGCTGCTAGCTCCAGATCATGAGTTGGGTAGTTCTTTTCATGGTCCTTGAATTGTTGTGAGGTGTACATGACCACTCTACCATTCTATGTCAATACGGCCCCTAATCCAGTCTTAGATGTGCCACTATAGATCACAAAGTTTCCTTGACCAGCATCAGGAATGGTTAGTATTGGAGCGCTTGTGAGTCTTAATTTATGCTCTGGAAGCTTTTTTCACACTTATCTATCCACTCATACTTCTTTTCCTTCTTGGTGAGCGCTGTAAATGGTGTTGCTAGCTTCGAAAAGCCTTCGATGAAGTACTGGTAATACCCTACTAGACCTAAGAAACTACAAATCTCTGTCACGTTTCTCAGAGTTGGCCATGCGCTAACAGCCTTAACCTTTGTTGGGTCCACAAATACTCTTTCCTTGGAGACTACGTGACCAAGAAAGTGAACCTTCTCCAGCCAAAACTCGCACTTGGAGAACTTGGCATATAGTTGATGGTCCCTTAGCTTACGTAAGATGGTCCTCAAGTGCTCTTTGTGCTCTTCTTTCATCTTAAAGTATATAACTATGTCATCGATGAATACAATGACAAACTTATCTAAGAATTCCTTGAACACGCGGTTCGTCAGGTCCATGAAGGCCACTGGGGCATTAGTCCGAATGACATAACCAAAAACTCATAATGTCCGTATCGCGTTTGGAAAGCTATTTTGGGTACATCTTCATCCTTGATTCATAACTGGTGGTACCCTGAGCACAGATCGATTTTCAAGAATACTGCGATGTCTCGGAGCTGATCAAATAGATCGTCGATTCGTGGCAATGGATACTTGTTCTTGATCGTTCTTTTGTGCAGGTCTCTATAGTCGATGCATATCCTCAGTGTTCTGTCCTTTTTCTTTACTAACAACACAGGTGTTCCCCAAGGAGAATAACTCTGTCAGATGAATCCTTTGTCCATTAAGTCCTTCAGTTGGGCTTGGAGCTCCTTTAACTCCATCGGGGCCATTCGGTAGGGGGCCTTAAAGATGAGGGCTATTCCTGGTAGAAGTTTGATCTCGAACGATATCTCGCACTCTGGTAGAAGTCTTGGAAGATCCTCTGGAAATACTTCCACGAACTCTCTGATTACTAGTACGCTATCCGGCCCTATCTCTACTTTTTGAGTCTTGTCCACTATGTGTGCTAGGAAGCCGGTGCATCCGCTGGATAGCAACTTGTGGGCCTTCATCCCTGATATCATCATCTTTTGCTGCTTTAGCGACAAACCCTTGTAGATGAACTTCTCGCACCCAATTGGTTTGAATGTAACCTCTCGTCCTTGACAGTCTATGATGGCGTTGTACTTGGTGAGGAAGTCCATCCCCACGATTACGTCATAGTCGTACATATTGATGGCGATTAGGTTAATACTCAACTTCACCCACAGATAACTACTGGCACATGACGTATCCAGTAATTAGACAACAAAACTTCCCCTGAGGGAAGTGCAGTTCGAAAGGTTTGTCCTATTCTATCTAAGTTCTTGGTTATCTTTCTAGCAAATTTTGATGATGTGAATGAATGTGTGGCTCCAGAATCAAACAAAATTAATGCAGCTAAGTTGGCGACAAAAAGCGGACCTGTCATCACTGTCGAAGTTCCTGCTTCTGTATCATCTCTTGTGAAGGTATAAATTCTCCCCTGGGTGTCTGGTACCTCTAATCTGCCTTGAGCGATCGAAGGGCCTTCGATCCTAGTCTGGGCGGCGTGCAGTTGGCCCTTGGTTGTATGGGCTTAGTTCTGCTGGTTCTGAGGGTTGGAGTAACAATCCTTGGCATAGTGGCCTTCCTTGCCACAAATGAAACAACCACTTGTTCCTTGTCTGCATTCTCCCGGGTGTTTCCTCCCATATTTTGGGCATAATAGGTATTGATTGTCATTTCCTCCTCAGTTATTCTTCTTTTGGGGAAAATTCCTTTGCAACCCTTGGTTGTTCTGGTTCCCCTTTCTCTTGTTATTATTGTGGGATTGCCTACTATTCTGATTGGTTCCCACTTTTTGGCACTCAGTGTTGCGGCTCGGGGTTCTGCCTCCCTTTAGCCTGCTTAACTTGGGTCTTCTCCTCTCTTCGGGCCTTGAAGATCTGAGCCATCCTCTCTTTGTCCTGAGCCAACCAATATTCTGCTCGGATGGCCCTGCTGACACATTTAGCCACTGTTACTGGTCCGTGACTTGCGCTACAGACTTCGACGATGATGTCCGTTTGGAACATCTTCAACATCCTTTCAACCTTCTCTTTCTCTATCGACACCAAATCTAGGTAAAGTTGAGCCAATTGTTCGAACTTCCTAACTGCCTCTATGATAGTCATACTGCCTTGGCGTAGATTGTTGAATTCATCCTACTGGCCTGCTAGTGCCTTGTTGTTAAAGTACATTTCTTTGAATTCGTCAATGAATTCGGTCCAGCTTATTTCATTGACATTCCTCTGGATGGCTATCGTCTTCCACCATTGGCGTACCCCCTTGCATAGGGTAAGGGATGCATACAACACTTTCTCCCTCTCAGTCATTCCTATAAGGTCCAAGATCACTTAGATGTCGGTCAACCAATCATCAGCCTCTATGGGATTGGTGGTCCCTTCGAATTCTGGCACTTTTATGCACCAAAATTTCTCGTACAAATCACCTTCCTTAAAGGTCAATGAAAGGACGTTGGCTATTTTGGGGATAGTCGCTACTGAGGGTGCTAATGCCATCTGGGTTGGAGGAGCTACTTGCTCCCTCGGAGTATTGAAAGCTGCTGGAGCCTCTTGAACTAGCACCTAAGCTGTCTGTGGTGCTTGGTTCTATCATCCTAATTGCTCCCTAAGTCGGTCTAGATCGCGCTGTTGATTTTCCATCATTTCTCGCATAGCTATGAGTTGCACCATTAATTCGTCTTCCTGGGAGGCTTGGTTTGACTGAGCTCTTGTCCTTACCATACTTTCCTATGTGACCCTATCATATAGCAAGAAAATAAAATATGAGTCTTTTAATTCCGTACTTGGAACTCGTATCACATATCATTTATTTTCTTACTCAACAATCATAGATATAAGTATACATATTATATCTTCCCCTTTCTTATACTGTGATGTTTAATACAATTGCCATATCACATTGAAACATCACCTGAGTGCCAGGACTCATCCTGTACTTTTGATCGTACTATTGTCATGTGTGGAAAAAAAATCAAATCTAGGCCCTCTGGGAAAAACGATACTGCTTTTCATAATATATTCACAAAAATATTTACAAGCTTCTAGTTCGGTGGGAGTGATGCACACTTCCCAGTAGACTGTCCTAATGTTAGGAAATGCCCTAAGTATTAGAGACATTTTGATGTATTCATTTTGAACTGGATAATCAAATTATACGTAGAGGTTATTCATTACATTGCTATCTGTCCTCGTCTTATTTACATGTTAAAGTAAATGTAAGCAAATATGGCTCACTGACTGCTTGTGTTAAAACTGTTAGAACGTTGCATGCAATGGACTTTTGTATGCAAGAAAACAATGTTCTAAAGTTAGCAGTCTAAACTGTGGTCTGTAGTCTATGGGGTTAGACCGAGCATCTAACTCATGTTAAGACTATTATGTTGTCTAAAGCCTTAGAGGGGACGGTTTGTCTTGACTGTCTGGAGCTGGACTCCCAAGTAGAGACATGGATATGTTGCTCGGTGGTGACATATAAGACCAGGACTAAAGCGTGATTGATCTACGTAGTCCGCTATGAGTGGATCAATCTGCTTTTGACGTTCATTGTGCAATAACCTTAATCCTGAGTAAACGAACTTCTTCATGTATATGACTTGTGTACTTTGATGTTCCAATGGCTAAAGCGTCTCAGAGGTAACAAGCTTATAGACCGGTTCGTTGGGTGCATGACTTGTATACGATGAAGGGTTTGTTTGCAGATATCGGAATCATAGCTCTGAGGAGTTAAAGGTATCCTCTTAAAGGCATTATACTGAATGTGAAAATGGACAAGGCCTTGGTTCGTCTGCTGGGCGGATGACTTCTTATTCACATATGGTGAATAATCATTTTCTTAATTCGGGAGTATAATGGAACTTTAAGATAGCCTGATCAGTAGGATTAAACGGACTTTGACCTAAGGCTGATCATGGATATCATATGAGGGTTTTGCATATATGACAAGGTCATTGGATAGTAGCTCGTCACAGGCTTACGTAATACGGTATATAATTGGGAGTTCAGTTTCAGGTTTATAGTGGTGTGACTCTGAAATTAGTGATCATATGATTGAGTTGTTCGGTACAGAATGATGATCATATGGAATCACGAGAGCCCGATTATATATGTCTAATCAGTCCCTTTACTAGCTCCACATAATTCCTTAATGTTTGGCAAATTGATTTGTGTATGCTATTGGCTAGTTTATTATGCATGGATGGTGATGACAGAGGATTAGGATGGTAGACAAGATTCTCTCCGGTTGGATTCAGATTTTGTTTTGGATAATAGAGTACACAATTATTCGAACTCCAAATAAAGTTGCCATTATTTTATTTGAGATTGGATTGGAGTTGTAGAAAATTATCCATGAGAACAGGAATTTGAAACACAACCGTTTTGTGGAATTTGAAATTCGAATTTTGAAATTTGAATTTTGAATTTTGAAATTTGAAATTTGAATTTTGAATTTGAAATTTGAATTTGAAATTTGAAATTCAAATTTTGAATCACAGTCCAAGTAGGATTCGAATTTGTTGTGGAAAATCCACAAGGTTTGAAATTCGAATTTGAGTTGGATTTGGAGAGGATAATCTTATTAGAATCCTACTTGAATTTTGAATCCAAATCCCAATAAAAGTGGACGAAATTTTTGAGGATAATCCTCAAGGAAATTTCGGATTTTTGTGGATAAGATTCAAGGGAAAATTCAAGTTTCAATCCCAGTTGAATTTGGATTCTCTCCTCCCTGAAAAGTGGTCGAAAATTTGGAGACTCTCTCCTAGGAAATTCGGTTATTTTTGGATAAGGTTGAGATAAGATTCAAGCTTGAAAATCCTAGTGGAATTTTTTGATTCTCCCTTATCCATAATGGCCGAAATTTATGAGGAGATTTTCTCCAAGAAAAATTCGGATTTTTTGGTAGAAAAAGGGAGATAAAATTCTAGTTAAAATCTTGTTTAGATTTGGATTGGATTTATCCTAAGAAAACCGAATTTTATTGTTGGATTTATCCATGGAAAAATTCATATTTTTTGGTTAAGGATAAGGGAAAATATCTTTTCCTAATCCAATTCAAATTCAGAGAATCACCTCATGCAGGTCTATAAATAGAGGTCCTGCCACTCCAGTTCTCTCAGACCACAGACTCTCAGGTGAGCAGGCTTATTGTTGCACAGCTCATCGTGACAATAAAGTTCTTTAGAGATCTGGGTGGTCAGAAGAAGACTAGCAGTGCTAGCATACCGATCGAGGTTCAGAGTGCCCACACACTCAGCCATTCGGGAATTGGAGAATAGTAGAGAAGGCTAGTTGGTTGAAGCCTCCAGTCATTCTCCTCCTGCAAGATTGGCGTCCTTGAGGTATGAGTTTTAATTGTTGTTGGTTTGTTGTATATGGCATCATGAGATATTTAACGATCTTAAAAATTTTTATTGTTCCGCTGTGCCACTCTGATACGTTTTTACCGATTTATTTTTTCTACACCTAAAAGGGAATATTAAGCTAGGTCTAGTGGGAAAGCTACTATTTCCCTTCATATATCTACATAGTTAGGATTCCCGCAAAAAGAGTCACTACTACATGAAGGACACTCCTGATTCAGCATCAGACATTTCCTCATCGTCACTATCGCTGAGAGGAAACTCCTCTGGATCCTCCTCTTCGTCTCCGTAGACAATACTAGCTTCATCATCACTGGCTATGATGACTTGGGGCTCATATATCCCCATCCAGTCATTGTCACTAAAGTGGTCAGGGATTTCCTCCCCCTCATCATGGGGATGGGCGTCAGGAAGAGCCTCGTCATCATCCTCTTCTAAGGGGTGTTTGGGAGATAGAGGGGCTGGTTCGGGATCCTCCGTCGGTTCCCCATCGTTTCCAGGTGCTATCAGCTGATGCTCGACCATGAACACTTTACCTGCCGGTTAGGGTGTGGGGCCTACTGTTAGGAAATTCCCTAAGCATTAGAGACATTTTGATGTATTTATTTTGAATTGGATAATAAAATTATATATATAGAGGTTATTCATTACATTGCTATCTGTCCTCATTTTATTTACATGTTAAAGTAAATGTAAGCAAATATGGCTCCCTGACTGCTTATGTTAAACTATTAGAACGTTGCATGCAATGGACTTTTGTATGCGAGAAGACAATGTTCTAAAGTAAGCGGTCTAAACTATGGTCTGTAGTCTATAGGGTTAGACCGAGCATCTAACTCATGTTAAGACTATTATGTTATCTAAAGCCTTGGAGGGGATGGTTTGTCTTGACTGTCTGGAGCATACACTCCTAAGTAGAGACATAGATATGTTGCTTGGAGGTGACATATTAGACTAGGACTAAAGTGTGATTGATCTACAAAGTCCGCTTTGAGTGGATCGATCTGCTTTTGATGTTCATTGTACAGTAACCTTAATCTTGAGTAGATGGACAGTTTCATGTATATGACTTGTGTACTTTGATGTTCCAATGGCTAAAACGTCTCAGAGGTAGTAAGTTTATAGACTGGTTCGTTGGGTGCATGACTTGTATACAATGAAGGGTTCGTTTATAGATATCGGAATCATAGCTCTAATAAGGAGTTAAGGGTATCCTCTTGAAGGCATTATACTAAATGTGAAAATGGACAAGGCCTTGGGTCGTCTGCTGGGCGGATGACTTCTTATTCATATATAGTGAATAATCATTTTCTTTATTCGGTAGTATAATGGAACTTTAAGATAGCCTGATCAGTAGGATTAAATAGACTTTGGTCTAAGGCTGATCATGGATATCATATGAGGGTTCTCCATAGATGACAAGGTCATTGGACGATAGCTTGTCACAGGCTTACGTAATACGGTATATAATTGAGAGTTCAGTTTTAGGTTTATAGAGGTATGACTCTGAAATTAGTGATCATATGATTGAGTTGTTCGGTAAAGAATGATGTTCATATGGATTCACGGGAACCCAATTATATATGTTCAATTGGTCCCTCTACTAGCTCCACATAATTCCTTAACGTTTGGCAAATTGATTTATGTATGCTATTGGCTAGTTTATTATGCATGGATGGTGTTGACATAGGATTAGGATGGTAGACAAGATTCTCTCCGGTTGGATTCAGATTTTGTTTTGGATAATAGAGTACACAATTATTCGAACTCCAAATAAAGTTGCCATGATTTTATTTGAGATTGGATTAGAGTTGTAGAAAATTATCCATGAGAACAAGAATTTGAAATACAACTATTTTGTGGATTTTGAAATTTGAAATTTGAAATTTGAAATTTGAAATTTGAATTTGAAATTGAATTTGAAAATTGAATTTGAAATTTGAAATTCAAATTTTGAATCACAGTCCAAGTGGGATTCGAATTTCTTATGGTAAATCCACAAGGAATGAAATTCGAATTTGAGTTGGATATGGAGAGGAAAATCTTGTAAGAATCCTACTTGAATTTTGAATCCAAATCCTAACAATAATGGATGAAAATTTTGAGGATTATCCTCATGGAATTTTTAGATTTTTTATGGATAATGTTCAAGGAAAAATTCAAGTTTCAATCTCAGTTGAATTTGGATTCTTTCCTCCCTGATTATGACTAAAAATTTGAGGATATCTCCTAGGAGATTTTCGGTTATTTTGGATAAGGATGAAATAAGATTCAAGCTTGAAAATCCTAGTGAAATTTTGATTCTTCCTTATCCAAAAGTGGCCGAAATTTTTGTCAGGATTTTCCCCTTGGATTTTTGGATATTTTGGTTGAAAAAGGGAGATAAGATTCATGTTAAAATCTTGTTTAGATTTGAATTGGATAATCCTAATGTTGGTTGAAATTTGTTGGGATTTTCCCTTAGATAATTTCAGATTTTATGTTGTGGATAAGGGAGAAAATCTTCTCCTAATCCAATTCAAATTTAGATAATCACCTCATGCAAGTCTATAAATAGAGGTCCTGCCACTCCAGTTCTCTCAGACCACAGACTCTTAAGTGAGCAGGCTTATTGTTGCAAAACTCACCGTGATAATAAGTTCTTTAGAGATCTGGGTGGTCAGAAGAAGACTAGTAGTGTTAGCATACCGATCGAGGTTCAGAGTGCCCATACACTCAGCCATTCGGGAATTGGAGAATAGTAGAGAAGGCTAGTTGGTTGAAGGCCTCTGGTCATTCTCCTCCTTTAAGATTGGCGTCCTTGAGGTATGAGTTTAAATTGTTGTTGGTTTATTGTATATGGCATCATGAGATATTTAACGTTCTTGAAAAATTTTTATTGTTCCACTGCGCCACTTTGATACGTTTTTACCGATTTATTTCCTACACCTACTGGGTTGCCTTCCATGTCAGTGGTTGTTACAGTGTCTTGGGTTGGTGCAAGGTTTTTGGGGTTAAGTGCTTCTCTCTCGGCGTCTACTATTTCCCGGACAAAGCGCCTCAAGTCTTCGTGATGCGGAGGCTAGTAGACGAGATCCTTCACATACCATGAAACTCCCCTCCACAAAAGATCACCTATCTCCGAAAAGGGTTGGTCTAAAGGGATGTGGGGTGGCATCACATCTATGAATCTTTGATAGTAATGTGCCATCACCTTCCCCTTGTGGACATCCCAGATATCAGAGAGGGCATTGTATCACCTCTCGTACATATCGTCCCAGATATCCTTGTCTCTAATTAGTCCAACAGAATCACAGAGATCTCAGCAGAACTCAGCCATTGCATCGTGGGATCCTTGATCCTACATCGTTCATTCCACCATGCCATTATTGATCCCTCCAGCTGGCTACTGGCCAAAACCACCTGTAGGTGAGGTGGGATATGGCAAGCTTGGAAAATCACATCCATACGGTGGATCCAAAATAGGAGCTAGCGCGAGGGACGACCATTGTATCAGTTTGGTTGCAAGGTGGTGAAAGCCATGCTCACTTGTCGATCTTCGGATACTTGGCGGAGGTCTACTGGTGCAGGCATACTACCTACTATAGCTTAAACGTCAACTTATATACTAACACTGAAGGAAAAATTAAAACTAACTTATTTAGACAGAGAAGGTAGGCATGCGGCAATGTGAGGTAGGGTGGCAGGATACCGCTCTGATACCAACTGTGATGTCCAAGTCATTCTAAGTTCACTCAAGGGTAAGTTTTTAGAACTAATCTTTGTGTTTTTAGGTACTATTTTGGGTTGATGATAAGAGAAAATTTTTAATGTCATGGCTAGCACAAGCCGACCCCAATCCCTCTTGGTTCACATGGTCATTAGGCCCACCCAAGCCTCGAATCGGTGTGCTTGGTTCATAGCACATGAGGTAAAACCGAAAACCCTCTTTTTTGTGTTTAGTTATTTTTAAGTTTTTGGTCAAGGAATTTATGTGTATTTATTTATGCAATGGGTTGTAATAAGTTTATTTTGAGCCCTTAGCTTTTCATTTTTAAGTTTATGTGGTTGTGGTTTAAATTTTATGGATGGATGTGTGTGTGTGTGGATGTTAAGGTGGCTAGACACAAATCTATCCCTAAATTTAGGCCATGGGTTTTGGCCATTTTGACCATGCTAGAGTCTGAATTTGGGATTTGGTAAAACACAAAGTTTTAAGGAAATTTTGTTATGGTCGTTTTTGCATTAAATAGGTTTTGGCAAAAAATGAATCTAATATAGACTTTTCGAGTAGTTTTAAACCGGTGTCCAAAACTGGGACTAAAAATCCAAGCACAGGAATAGTCTTGGGTTTTGTTAAAAATGAACCACTTAGAGTCCGAACTGGATCTCAGGCTCAACATAAAAGTTATAGATCTCGTCGAAATCTTTCAAACGAGCTATGCGTGTTTTAAAAATTTAGCTGTTTCAGGCCTCAAACAAAGCCTTTCTAAATAAACATAAAACTAGAAACTTTTCAAAAACTGGGCATAAATAGTTATGGGTTTAGTAAGTTTAGGACCCATTAGAGTTCTATTTGAGCTCTGAGATGAACATGAGAGTTGTTCATTTCGTCAAGGATGAAAAGTTTTATGTTCTCCAAATTTACAAACTAAGTCATTTCAAACATGTTCTTAAAATAATTTCGATAAATGGTTCAAAAACCACCTTTAAAATGCAAACACCAAAATGTGTTCTAACCTTTTTAAAATAAGAATATGATTTTAATAAAATGCCCCCACCTTCCAATAGGGTGATAAGGGGATGGTTTCAAAGCACATAATTTTCCCAAGAATTTTATAAGGCAACCAAAATAATTTTACAAAATAAACAAAACAATAGTGGTAGCCTAATAGGCTATCACATCAAACAAGCTTGGTAACCCAATAGGCTACCGAGTCAACAATACGCGAGGAAACCGGTCAGTTGACTAGTCAGTCAACCAGTCAAGGACCAAGTTTGAATGATATAGTGAGGAACAGTGATTAATTTGTCAAGTAGACAACTTAATCAAACATGATAGAAGTTAGATGCCAAATTCCCAAAGTAGAATAGTTGGGTACCGATGGACTTCGGTATCATACAATGATAAAAGTTGTAGTCACTAACGGTAGCAGTGACCAAAAAACGACGTTTACTAATTTTTTGGGTAATAAATTAATTAGCCATGATTAGACAATCAAACTCACTAAAAGAGAGCAAGTTAGTACCGACGGCAATGGGTACCATACGTTAGTATCCACTTTAGTCACTAACGGTATTAGTGACTCAGCAAAAATATTAATGGAATCTGTATTGATGATAGGTAGTCACCTGTAATTTAATGAAGGCGAGAGTATAAGTTTGCTTGTAAACTAGGTAAGCACAACTTTGCCTACAGCATGAGCAAAATGAATTTAAATATTGGTTTTTACAGTATGTTAAAATACGCCAACCATGCACAAGTTGTTGCACAGTATGTATAAGAGCATATAGTTTCACAATCGTGTAGATTGATGAAAGAACAAGTTAGATGCCATACATCCCTATCGCATAAGATTAGGGACAGCTTAGTAGAGCATAGGGCCAGATCAGATAAACAAGTCAGAAATTAATAAGCGTGTCATGCCGGCCTTTTCCGTTGAAGAGGTTTTTTAAGTTAAAGTAAGATGAGCCTCCATTGACGGCTCTTACGTTAATGATTAAATACATTTTCGATGATCAGCATGCACTCGGTATAGACACATGGGCCCTCAGCTAGATATAGGAAAGAAAAAGAATATTGAAGTATAAATGAGCATAACTGGATCATGCATTATTCATAGTATGCATTAGTTATAGTTCACTATGCTTCCAATAGATATACATTCAGTACACGTTGTTTCTATTATGCATGTAGTATGAGATGTTCTGTATTCAATGATGTGTGATGTTCTGATATGTTGAATGTTTCAGTGGTATATGTGGATACCTGACATGCTTATATGATTTTAAGTACGTATTATGATTTAAATATGTTTTGTGGACGACACGTTGTACTTACTGAGCAATAAAGCTCACAGTGTGTGTTCATGCTATAGGTAAACGACCTATGGTTTAGATCTCACTGGGCGATGACGGTGGCAGAGGCGGATGTGAAGGTGAGGTTATGGATATCACTACGAGTTTAAACTTCCGCATAGTTTTGAGTAACCGTACATTTTAAATAGTATATTTTGAATAGTAGTTAGTTAAACAGTTTTATAAGTATGTATGAATGAAACTCCCGACGACTTAGACTTGTATTTTTAAAGTATACGTAATAGTAAATACATACGCATTCAAAAAAAAATCCCCTAAAATTATGATATCAAATTAAGTAAGTTTAAGTAATAGTTTTAAGCAAGTTAAGTAGCAGTAGTTTTAAGTGACGGCCCGGGCCACTCAGGGCATGGGACGTCATAGTTGGTATCAGAGAGGTATCCTGCTACCCTACCTCACATTGCCGCATGCCTGGCTTATCTGTCCAAGTAAGTTAGTTTTGTTTTAAAGATTTGGTCTATGAGTTGATATTTAAATTATAGTAGGAGATAATGGCTATACCAATAGATCCCCGTCAAGTGCAAGAAGATCAACAAATGAACCTGGCTTTCACCGCCATACGACCAGACCTATATAATGGTAGCCACCCACACGAACTCCCATATTGGATCCACTATATGGAGGTTATTTTCGAAGCTTGCCATATCCCACCTCATCTATAGGTGGTTTTGGCAAGCAGCAGACTGGAGGGACCAGTATTGGCCTGGTGGAACGAACGACATAGGATCAGGGATCGACGATGCAGTGGGCCAAGTTCTACCGAGACCTCCGCAATTCCGATGGACCAGCAAGAGATGGAGACATCTGCGACGACATGTATGAAAGGCGATACCAGGTCCTCTCTGATATCTGGGATGTCTATGAGGGAGAGGCCATGGCACACTACTGTCGAAGGTTTACGGATGCCATGTTACCTTACATCCCCTTGGACAGACCATTTACAGAAGTAGCCAACCTATTATGGAAAGGGACTCCATGGTACGTGAGGGATCTCGTCCCCTATCCTTCGCAATACGAAGACCTAAGGCACCTTGTCCAGGACATAGTGGACGCCGAAAGAGAGCAATCAACCCTGTACCAGTCCAAGGCGTTCTAGCAGCTGCCCATATGGAGGGTGACCTGGTAGACCCTATACCCCAACCGGCCGACGAAGAGTTCATGGCTGAACACCAACCCGAAGCACCCGAGGGCAATAGGGAACTGATGGAGAACACCGAGCCAGCCCCTCTATCTCCTAAACACCATGTGGAAGAGGATGATGATGAGACTATTCCTACTGCCCATCCCGACGATGAGGGAAAGGAGATTCCCGACCACTTTAGCGATGATGAATGGATTGTAGGAAAATAAATCGGTAAAAACGTAGCAGAGTGGCGTAGCGGAACAATAAAAATTTTTCAAGATCGTTAAATATCTCATGATGCCATATACAATAAACCAATAATAATTTAAACTCATACCTCAAGGATGCCAATCTTATAGGAGGAGAATGACCTGAGAGCTTTAACCAACTAGCCTTCTCTACTATTCTCCAATTCCGGAATGGCTGAGTATGTGGGCACTCTTAACCTCGATCGGTAAGCTAGCACTGCTAGTCTTCTTCTGACCACCCAGATCTCTAAAGAACTTATTGTCACGGTGAGTTGTGCAACAATAAGCCTACTCACCTGAGAGTCTGTGATCTAAAAGAATTAGTGTGGCAGGACCTCTATTTATAGACTTGCATGAGGTGATCCTCTGAATTCGAATTGGATTAGGAGAATATTTTCTCCCTCACCCACTCATAAAATCCGAAATTAACTAGGGGAAAAATCCTAACTAGAATTCGGCCATTTGAAGATTATCCAATTCAAATCTAAATAAGATTTTAACTTGAATTTTATCTCCCATTATTCAACCAAAAAATCTGAAAATCTTTAAGGATTTTCACAAATATTTCGGCCACAAAAAGTTAGGGAAGAATCAAAATTCAACTAGGATTTTTAAACTTAAATTTTATCTCATCCTTATCCAAAATAACTGAAAATCTCCTTGAGATATGCCCTCGAATATTTCGGCCACTTTTAGGGAGGAGGGAATCCAAATTCAACTGGGATTGAAACTTGAATTTTTCCCTGAACCTTATCCAAAAAAAAATCTGAAAATTCCATGAGTATAATCCTCAAAATTTTCGACCATGTTTGTTAGGATTTGGATTCAAAATTCAAGTAGGATTCAAATAAGATTTTCCTCTTCATATCCAACTCAAATTTGAATTTCATTCCTTGTGGATTTACCCCAAGAAATTCGAATCCTACTTGGACTGTGATTCAAAATTTGAATTTGAAATTTCAAATTCAAATTTCAAATTTAAATTTCAAATTCAAAATTCAAATTCAAATTTCAAAATTCAAATTTCAAAATCCACAAACAGTTGTATTTCAAATTCCAGTTCTCATGGATAATTTTCTATAACTCCAATCCAATCTCAAACAAAATCATGGCAACTTTATTTAGAGTTCGAATAATTGTGTATTCTATTATCCAAAACAAAATCTGAATTCAACCGAAGAGAATCTTGTCCACCATCCTAATCCTATGTCCACACCATCCATGCATAATCAACTAGCCAATAGCATACTCAAATCAATTTGTCAAACGTTAAGAAATTATGTGGAGCTAGTAGAGGGACCAATTGGACATATATAATCGGGCTCCCGTAAATCCATATGATCATCATTCTTTACCGAACAACTCAATCATATGATCACTAATTTCAGAGTCACACCACTATAAACCTGAAATTGAACTCCCAATTATATACCGTATTACAAAAGCCTGTGACAAGCTAATGTCCAATGACCTTGTCATATATGCAGAACTCTTATATGATATCCATGATCAGCCTTAGGTCAAAATCCGTTTAATCCTACTGATCAGGCTATCTTAAAGTTCCATTATACTTCTGGATAAGAAAATGATTATTCACCATATGTGAATAAGAAGTCATCCGTCCAGCAGACGACCCAAGGCCTTGTCCATTTTCACATTTAGTATAATGCCTTTAAGAGGATACCCTTAACTCCTCATTAGAGCTATGATTCCGATATCTATAAACGAACCCTTCATCGTATACAAGTAATGCACCCAACAAACCGGTCTATAAGCTTACTACCTCTGAGACGCTTTAGCCATTGGAACATCAAAGTACACAAGTCATATACATGAAGCTGTCCTTTTACTCAGAATTAAGGTTACTGCATAATGAACGTCAAAAGCAGATCGATCCACTCAAAGCAAACTTCGTAGATCAATCACGCTTTAGTCCCGGTCTAATATGTCACTACTAAGCAACATATCTACGTCTCTACTTGGGAGTCCAGCTCCAGACAGTCAAGAAAAACCAACCACACTATGGCTTTAGACAACATAATAGTCTTAGCATGAGTTAGATGCTTGGTCTAACCCCATAGACTACAGACCTTAGTTTAGACCGCTTACTTTAGAACATTGTCTTCTCGCATACAAAAGTCCATTACATACAACGTTCTAACAATTTTAACACAAGCAGTCAGGGAGCCATATTTGTTTACATTTACTTTAACATGTAAATAGAATGAGGACATACAGCAATGTAATGAATAACCTCTATATATAATTTCATTATCCAGCTCAAAATAAATACATCAAAATGTCTCTAATGCTTAGGGCATTTCCTAACAATCTCCCACTTGCCCTAAGCCAGTAGATGTGCCATTTTATGCATCCCCATGGCCTCTACATGCCTCTCAAAGCTTCTAGCCACCAAAGTCTTAGTAAAGGGATCGGCAATGTTGTCATCGAACGCGATCTTACATACATCTACTTGTCCTGTCTCCACGTGCCCTCTAATAATGTGATATCTCTGATCTATGTGCTTGGTTCTCTTGTGGTTCCGAGATTCCCTTGTGTTGGTAATAGCCCAGTGTTATCACAGTAAAGTGTGATAGGCTTGTCAACAGCCAGAATGACCTCAAGGTCTCTAAAGAACTTGCGGAGCCAAACCACTTCTTTAGATGCCTCAGCCACAGCCACATACTCAGCCTCCATAGTAGAGTTAGCTGTGCAGCCTGGCTTCATGCTCCTCCATACAATGGCACCTCCTTCAAGCAAGAACACTGATCCTGATGTCGATTTCCTCGAATCCTTGCAAGTCTGGAAGTCTGAGTCCGTGTATCCTATGGGTGTTAGGTCCACTCCAGAATACATTAGCATATAATCCCTCGTTCTCTTAAGATACTTGAGTATATGCTTTACTGCTTGCCAGTGCTTGGTTCCAGGATTCGGTTGATATCGACTCACCATATCTACTGCAAAACATATGTCCAGGCGAGTGCAAAGCGTGGCGTACATAAGGCTACCCATAGCGGATGCATAAGGGACCTTAATCATACACTCTCTTTCTTCCAATGTCTTGGGACAGTCATCTAATGAAAGAGTTAGACTGACAATGGAAGGTTGTGAACCTTTCTTTGCCTCTTGCATTATATATTTGTCAATTATTTTATCTATGTATGAAACTTGGGATAACGCTATTATTTTGTTCTTTCGATCTCTGAAGAGAAGAATTCCTAGAACATAATTAGCTTCTCCCAAGTCCTTCATGTCAAATTGTTGGTGTAGTCAAAGCTTGACCGATGATAATTTCCTTACATTATTCCCAATGAGCAGTATATCATCGACATAGAGTATCAGAAAGACCACTTTGCCATCCTTAATACATTTATAAATACAGGGTTCATCAACATTCTACTCAAAGCCAAATGTCTTGATCGCTTGATCAAATCTCTAGTTCCATGAGTGGGATGCTTGCTTTAATCCATAAATGGATCTAAGCAACTTGCAAACTTTCCTCTCTCGACCTTTCGCTACGAATGCTTTGGGCTATATCATGTAGATACACTCTTCAAGATGGCTATTCAAGAATGCCGTCTTGACATGCATTTGCGAAAAGGTTTCATCGTAATCGGTTCCAGCCTTTTGTGTGTATCCCTTTGCAACCAGTCTAGCTTTGAAAGTTTCTACTCTCCTTTCCTCATCCTTCTTTCTTTTGTAGACCCATTTGCATCCAATGGGTTTTATCCCATTCGGCAAATATATAAGTTCCCAAAAAGAGTTGGATTTCATAGAATCCATCTCATTGTTCATAGCCTGTTTCCAAGATTTATAATCAATATCATTTATAGCTTCATCATAGGTGACCGGATCATCCTCATGCTTATGAGTCTCAACTTGGTATACCTCAGTATCATACATGAAGAAATTAGGTTTCTTCGAAACCCTCCCACTACGACGAGGCACCCTAAATTGTTGATTGTCTGCAGGTCCTTCACCAGAACTCGGACTTGTGTCCAACACCGAAACCTGTGGAGTAGTTCTTTCACCCAATAACTCCTCTAGCACCACTTTTCTTCGAGGCTTAAAGTCATTCATGTGACTTTCCTCCAAGAATGTCCCATGGGTTGAAACAATGACTTTTTGTTCCTTAGAGTTATAGAATAGACCTCCCTTAGTTCCCTTTGGATACCCTACAAACATGCGCAATTTTGATCTTGGTTCCAACTTCTTCGCATCCCCATCCAGTACATACACCGGGCAGCCCCATATTCTCATATGTCCAAGGGAGGGCTTCTTGCCATGCCATAATTCATACGGAATCCTGGGAATTGATTTGCTTGGAACCTGGTTCAAAATATAGCACACCGTTTGTAAAGCATATCCCCAAAATGATAACGGCAGTATTGAATAACTCATCATGGACTATACCATATCCAACAAAGTCCTATTTCTCCTTTCAATTACACCATTCTATTGTGGAGTACCAGGTGCAGTCAATTGGGATAATATCTCATTCTCTACAAGATGTCCTAGAAATTCATCGGAGAGGTATTCACCACCTCGATCAGATCGAAGTGTCTTTATGGATTTATCCAATTACTTTTCCACTTCTGCACGATACTCTTTGAACTTGTCAAAGGTTTCGCTCTTGCGGTGCATCAGATACACATATCCATACCTCGAGTAGTCATCTATAAAAGAGACATAATACTCGAACCCTCCTCGTGCTGTGATGTTCATGGGGCCACATACGTCAGTGTGCACAATTTCTAAGAGCTCCTGAGCCCTTGTACCCTTAGCTCTAAAAGACCGTTTAGTCATTTTACCCTCCAGACAAGACTCACATTGGGGAAGACGTACCTCCTCCAGAGATTCCAGAGGACCATCTTTCACTAATCTTTGAATCCTATCCTGATTAATATGACCAAGTCTTAAATGCCAAAGATACGCCTTGTTAGAGTGAGAAACTTTCAACTTTTTAGAGTTATCAATTAATTCGGTATCAAGCATTAAGTACATCTTTGGTTTGATCAAATATAGGTTTCCATCGATCCATCCAGAATAGATAAAAGACTTATTTCTACGAATATCAACTCATTTACTAAAAGAAACTAAATAAGAATCCTTTATTAAATAAGCTACCGATATAAGGTTCCTCCTAAAATTAGGAACATAAAAATAGTCTTTCAATAAAATAAACCTAAATTCATCAAAGTAAAGGTAAATATTTCCCACTGCTTCAGCCATCACCAAGCTACCATCTCCAGTCCGCAATGAGAGGCTCCTATCATATAGACTTCTCGTTTCCATGAACACCTGCATAGAAACACAAACATGATTAGTGGCGCCCGAATTAATGACGCAAGTGTCTTTCGATTCTTCCACCAAACATGCTTCTAAGTAGTGAAGTTCCTTACCTTCCTTGCCCTTGGCGGCTAGGAATTCCTGGCAAGCCTTCTTGAAGTGACCTACCTTTAAACAGCGAAAGCACTTAGACTTTTTAGGGTCCTTGGACTTCTTGTTCTTCTTCTTCTTCTTCCCATCTGAGATAGGAGGATTAGAAGAACTAGAAGCTGTCTGCTTCTTATTTGGCCTCTTCCTCTTCTGTGAAGGTTTGGAAGATTCCGCCAAATTAGCCTCTCCCTTGGGTTGAACCACATCCCCATCCCTAATCATCCGCTCATAAGCTTGGAAGTGCTTCATGAGCTCGGTTAGTCCTAACTCCCTTATCGCCAGATTGTATGCGGCCTTAAACCCCACAAAATCTTTAGATAGAGTTTTGAACACTATCTTGATTTGGGTGTTGTAGTCCAACTCAGCACCGTTCTCGGCAGCCTCAGCAAAGAATCCCATTAGAGTGATTATATGGTCTTTTACCAGAGTACCCGCCTTCTGCTTAGAGGTCATAATACTGGTTATAGCCAACTGTCGAGCCAATTTTTCTTGGCCTTCGAACATGTCCTCCAGATTTTCCACGATCTCCCCAACAACTTGATAAGTCTCATGCTACTTTTGTAAAGCACTTGTCATGCTAGCAAGTATGTAGCACCGAGCTATCTCATTGGATTCTCTCTAACGAGTATAGGCAACTGGTACCTCTTTAAACGGTGTGTCAGGTTTGGGCCCTGGTGGGCATGATTCGTCCTGTACGAACTTGTATTTCTCGTAGCTGAGAACTATCAATAGATTTCTTTTCCAGTCTTTATAATTATCGCCATTGAGCTTATTTTTAGTAAGTATTGAAATGAAGGGTGTCAGTGACATTTTGAACTGAAATAAAATTATACTAGACATTATTACAAAGCCCAAGCAAATATACAGATAATTTAGCAAATAAAACATACAAGTATGTTCCTACACGAAACTTGAAATAAAAACATGTAGTATTGCAACGATAATTCTCAGCACCTATTGCCCCAAGCCACTGAGAGGTGCTCATGAAACAAATAGCTGGAACATGGACCTCGTCCAATTAATATATGTTGCCTTAAATCCTTCAAGGTTAAGACATATATTAATAACCACTTATTTGGCCACCAGTTTAGTTAATAGAGCTTCTAGGAAAGGTTAATAACTAAATGAGTCCTGAGTGTATAACCATTGTTTACGTAGCCTGATTCACGTCCTACGAAGCCACCAAGGGGTGGTCATGAATAGGATCGTACTCGAACACGTTTTCCACATATGAGATCCAACCTAGTATATCAGTGACAGTAAATAACTACCGAGGGGTGTGGTTAGGGCAGAACTGACACGAGGCGTTACCATGCTTTCACATATGGATCAATAATGGAGGCCATGGGTTTTGTTTGAAACCCTCTCCCACTCAATATTTTGAAAAACATGCAAGTTTTGACAAATATGTATGATCAATATAGTATGAGCGGCACTCACCTATCCTATATGGCATGTTATCAAATATGCATGCACAACATCCATCAATACATATTTATACATCCATGACATATCACAGAAAAATAATTAACAGAATAACCAAGCCATGGTTCCATCCTAGAACAAAGAAAATAAAGATTACAAAATTCCATCCAAAGCATTCTTTGGGTCTTCAATTTTGTTCCGTCTTCTTGTATCCATCTTTATGTAGCCTCTCCATTTATTTCTCATCCCAAGAATCATTTAAAATTTAAATTCCAAAAATTTAAATTTCAAATTCAAATTTCAAATTTGAATTTCAAATTTAAATTTCAAATTCAAATTTTTAAACAATTTTAAATATCATGTGTAGTAATATGTAATTTCAAAAATTTCAAATTTTCAATTACATATTTTTAAACATGATTTAAAATTAAATCTCAAATTTAAAAATCAAAATTTTCGACTTTTGAACCGTCGCCCCCACCTCCCCGAAGGCCGGCAGCTATCGTGGGCAGCCCCCAGCCCCCGAGGGGCTGGCAGCCCACGGCCGCACCATGTGCAGCCCCAGGCTGCATGCCTAGGCTGGGCGCAGTAGCCGGCAGTGCCTGCAGCCACAGTCTGCACACCCAAGCTACAGCCAGCCCTTGGGGGGGCCACGGCCACCCTCGGCTACAGGCAAAGCTTGTGGCCGTGGGTGGTCATGGCCTGTACAGGGGTTGCCGCAGCCCCATCCTGGCCGAGGGTAGGGGCTGTAGCCCCACCAAGGCTGATGGCCCATCCCGAGGGGTCGGTCCTCGATTTCCGTGTCATATTTCAATTTACCCATTAGGATCTCCAAAAATTAATTTGAATCCTAATTAAATTGAAATTTTCCACACAATCAAAATTTCAACCTTTAAATTAAATTAACTTTTGGAAAAATAAATTATGGTCTTCAAACTTCAATCTCCTCCAAGAATAATTACATAAAAATCCTAAACCGTTTCCAATGTACAAAAATTCTAATCATAATAATTCTAAGAGACAAAAATTAAAATCCATGAGAAAATTATAATGCAAATAAACTGCTCCCATGGTTACATAAAAATTCCTAGATACATTTTTTCTAAATTCTAAGGAACCATAACCGGTAAAAACAAGCATGTTTATAATAATTCAGAAAATTAAAATAACCACATACTACATACATAATCCATGATAACAACATAAAGGAATCCTAGAATGCCACTCTTTAAATATCAAATCCATACATAAATTAAAAGACTAATTTATTGTCTAATTTATGTACATAGCATAGTTATGAGATGGCTCTGATACCAATTGTAGGAAAATAAATCGATAAAAACGTATCAGAGTGGCGCAGCGGAACAATAAAAATTTTTCAAGATCGTTAAATATCTCATGATGCCATATACAATAAACCAACAACAATTTAAACTCATACCTCAAGGACGCCAATCTTGCAGGAGGAGAATGACCGGAGGGCTTCAACCAACTAGCTTTCTCTACTATTCTCCAATTCCTGAATGGCTGAGTGTGTGGGCACTCTGAACCTCGATCGGTATGCTAGCACTGCTAGTCTTCTTCCGACCACCCAGATCTCTAAAGAACTTATTGTCATGGTGAGTTGGGCAACAATAAGCCTGCTCACCTGAGAGTCTGTGGTCTGAGAGAACTGGTGTGGCATGAGGTGATCCTTTGAATTCAAATTGGATTAGGAGAAGATTTTCTCCCTTATCCACTCACAAAATATGAATTTAACTAAGGGAAAAATCCCAACTAGAATTTGGCCATTTGGAGATTATCCAATTCAAATCTAAACAAGATTTTAACTTGAATTTTATCTCCCATTATTCAACCAAAAAATCCGAAAATCTTTAAGGATTTTCACAAATATTTTCGGCCACAAAAAGTAAGCGAAGAATCAAAATTCAACCAGGATTTTCAAGCTTGAATTTTATCTCATGCTTTTTCCAAAATAATCGAAAATCTCCTAGAGATATGCCCTCAAAAATTTTGCCCACTTTTAGGGAGGAGAGAATCCAAATTCAATTGGGATTAAAACTTGAATTTTTCCCTGAACCTTATCCATAAAAAAATCTGAAAATTCCATGAGGGTAATCCTCAAAATTTTCGACCATGTTTGTTAGGATTTGGATTCAAAATTCAAGTAGGATTCAAACAAGATTTTCCTCCCCATATCCAACTCAAATTCGAATTTCACTCCTTGTGGATTTACCACAAGAAATTTGAATCCTACTTAGACTGTGATTCAAAATTTGAATTTCAAATTTCAAATTTCAAATTTCAATTTCAAATTCAAATTTCAAATTTTAAATATTAAATTTCAAATTCAAATTTCAAATTTCAAATTTCAAATTTCAAAATTCAAATTTCAAAATCCACAAACAGTTGTATTTCAAATTCCTGTTCTCATGGATAATTTTCTACAACTCCAATCCAATCTCAAATAAAATCATGGCAACTTCATTTGGAGTTCAAATAATTGTGTACTCTATTATCCAAAACAAAATCTGAATTCAACCAGAGAGAATCTTGTCTACCATCCTAATCCTATGTCAACACCATCCATTCATAATCAACTAGCCAATAGCATACTCAAATCAATTTGCCAAACGTTAAGGAATTATGTGGAGCTAGTAGAGGGACCAATTGGACATATATAATTGGGTTCCCGTGAATCCATATGATCATCATTCTTTACCAAACAACTCAATCATATGATCACTAATTTTAGAGTCATACCACTATAAACCTGAAACTAAACTCCCAATTATATACCGTATTACGTAAGCCTGTGACAAGCTATCATCCCCTGACCTTGTCATGTATGCAGAACCCTCATATGATATCCATGATCAGCCTTAGGTCAAAGTCCGTTTAATCTTACTGATCAAGCTATCTTAAAGTTCCATTATACTTCCGAATAAGAAATGATTATTCGCCATATGTGAATAATCATTTTCTTATTCGGAAGTATAATGGAATTGAATAAGAAGTCATCCGCCCAGCAGACGACCCAAGGCCTTGTCCATTTTCACATCCAGTATAATGTCTTTAAGAGGATACCCTTAACTCCTTATTAGAGCTATGATTCCGATATCTGTAAATGAACCCTTCATCATATACAAGTCATGCACCCAACGAACCGGTCTATAAGCTTACTACCTCTGAGATGCTTTAGCCATTGGAACATCAAAGTACACAAGTTATATACATGAAGTTGTTCATCCACTCAGGATTAAGGTTACTGCACAATGAACGTCAAAAGCATATTGATCCACTCATAGTGGACTACACAAATCAATCACGCTTTAATCTCGATCTAATATGTCACCACCAAGCAACACTTGGGAGTCTATGCTCCAGACAGTCAAGACAAACCATCCCCACCTTGGCTTTAGACAACATAATAGTTTTAACATGAGTTAGATGCTCGGTCTAACCCCATAGACTACAGACCTTAGTTTATACCACTTACTTTAGAACATTGTCTTCTCACATACAAAAGTCCATTGCATGCAACGTTCTAACAGTTTTAACACAAGCAGTCAGGGAGCCATATTTGCTTACATTTACTTTAACATGTAAATAGAATGAGGACATACAGCAATATAATGAATAACCTCTATATATAATTTATTATCCAGTTCAAAATAAATACATCAAAATGTCTCTAATGCTTAGGGCATTTCCTAACATGGATGGGGATGTATGAGCCACAAGTTATGATAGCCAGCGACGATGAAGGATGTTAAGTCTGGGGGGACGAGGAGGAGGATCCAGAGGAGTTTCCTCTCAGTGACAGTGATGATGAGGAAATGTCTGATGACGAATCAGGATTGTCCTCTTTGTAGTAGTAACCCTTTCCGCGGGATTTTTGGTTATGTAAATGTATAGAGGGAAACAGTAGCTTTCCCCATCAGAGTTAGCTCAACATACCTGTTGGGATTGTATATTGGGAAGTGTGTGTCACTCCCGTTGAACTAGAGTCTTAGGTATATGTATATATATATTTTGCGAAATATATTATAAAAAGCAGTATAATTTTGCCCTAGGGCTCAGACATGATTTTTCCACAGTATGATCATAGCGTAACAGAAAGTGCAGGATGAATCCTGGCACTCAGACTATATTCTAATACAATGCGGCAAATGTATTGAACATCATAGTATAAGAAAAAGAAAGATATAATATGTATGCTTACATCTAAGATTGTTAAGGAAGAAAATGATATGTGATACAAATCCCAGATACAGAATTTAAAAGACTTATATTTTCTTTCACACTGTCTGATAGGGTTACATAGGAAACCATGGCAAGAACGAGAGCTCAATCGAACCAAGCCTCCTGGGAAGACGAACTAATGGCATAACTTGCAGCTATGTAAGAAATGATGCTGAACCAACAACAAGAGCTTACCCAGCTTAGGGAACTGCTGGACTGACAACCCCAGGCACCACAACCAGTAGAGGTGCCAGTCCAAGCAGCTCCAGTAGACCCTGACACTCCCAGAGAGTAAGCGGCTCCCTCAGCTCAGACAACACTAGCACCCTCAGCCGTGATTGCTCCCATAGTGGCCAATGTTCTTGTGCCAGCCCCTTGAGAAGGCGATTTGTATGAGAAATTCCAACACATGAAAGTGCCAGAATTTGAAGGAACCACAAATCCCATTGAGGCCGACGACTAGCTAATCGACATCCAAGTGATCTTGGACCTCATGGGATTGACAGAAAAGGAGAAAGTACTGTGTACATCGCTTGCCCTATGCAAGGGGGCACGCCAATGGTGGAAAATAGTGACCATCAGAAGAAATGTCAATGAAATAATTTGGGTAGACTTCATTGATGAGTTCAAGGAGATGTATTTTAATGATGAAGCGTTGGCAGCGCAACAAGATGAGTTTACCAATCTACGCCAGGGTAGCATGACCATGATTGAGGCAGTCAGGAAGTTTGAACAACTAGCCCGACTCTGCCTTGGCCTAGTGCCGATAGAGAAGGAAAGGGTTAGGAGAATGTTAAAGATGTTTCGAATGAACATCGTCGTCTAAGTCTGCAGCGATAGCTATGGGCCCGTAACAGTGGCATAATGCATTAGTAGGGCCATCCAAGTAGAATATTGGATGGCTCAGGACAAGGAAAGAAAGGTGCAGATCTTCAAGGCTAGAAGAGAGGAGAAAACACAGGCCAAGCAGACCAAGGGGAGATAGAACCCTGAATCACAGCATAAAGGGCAAAATATGGGAGCCGGCCAACACAATAGGCAATCCTACAACAATAACAAGAGAAAGGGGAACCAGAATAACTAAGGGCCACAAAGGAACTTCCCCCAGAAGAAGAATAACCAGGAGGAAATGGTAATCAACACTCACAATGCCCAAGGTGTGGAAGAAATCATCTCAGAGAGTGCAAACAAGGAACCAATGGCCGCTACATATGTGGCAAGGAAGGCCATTATGCCAAGAACTGTCACTCCAACCTACACAATTAGCAAGGCCAAGCTCGCACCACTAGCGATCAACTGCATGCCGCCCAAACCAGGATCAAAGGTCCTTCAATTGGTCAGGGACGATTAAAGGTACCAGACGCTCAGTGGAGAATCTATGCCTTCACCAGAGATGATGTGGAAGCTGGAACTTTGACTGTGGCGACAGGTCAGCTTTCTGTCGCCAACTCAACTACTTTAGTTTTATTTGAATCTGGAGCCATGCATTCATTTGCATCCTCAGAGTTTGCTAGGAAGATAGACAAGAACCTAAATAGAATAGAACAAACTTTCCAAACTACCCTTCCCTTAGGAGAAGTTTTATTGTCTAATTACTGGGTACGTCACGTGCCAGTAATTATCTACGGTTGAGAGTTAAGTATCAACCTGATCATTCTCAACATGTACGACTATGACATAATCATGGGGATGGACTTCCTCACCAAGTACAACGCCGTCATAGATGATCGAATACGGGAGGTTACCTTAGAACCGATTGGATGCGAGAAGTTTATCTACAAGGGTTTGTCATTAAAGCAGCCAAGAACGATGATATCAATAATGAAGGCCCATAAGCTGCTATCTAGCAGATGCACTGGCTTCCTAGCGTATATAATGGACAAGACCTAGGAAGCAGAGATAGGACTGGATAACGTCCCAGTGGTTTGAGAGTTCGTGGAAGTGTTTTGAGAGGATCTTCCAGGGCTTCTACCAGAATGCGAAATATCGTTCGAGATCGAGCTCCTACCAGGATCAGCCCCTATCTCCAAGGCCCCAATGGAGTTAAAAAAGCACTAAGCATAGCTAAAGGACTTATTGGATAAGAGTTTCATCTAACAAAGCTGTTCATCTTAGGGAGCACCTGTTTTATTCGTAAAGAAAAAGGACGGAACGTTAAGGATGTGCATAGACTGCCGGGAGCTGAACAAGATCACAATAAAGAACAAGTATCTGTTACCACGGATCGACTATCTGTTTGATCAGCTCTGAGATGCCGCAGTATTCTCGAAGATTGATCGGTATTCCAGGTACCACCAATTGCAAATCAGGGATGAAGACGTGCCCAAAACAACTTTCTGGATGTGATACGGACATTACGAGTTTCTAGTCATGTCGTTCAGACTAATTAATGCCCCAACGGCTTTCATGGACCTGATGAATCGGGTGTTTAAGGGCTTTTTAGAAAAGTTTGTTATTGTATTCATCGATGACATACTTATATATTCTGAGATGAAGGATGAGTATGAGGAGCATTTGAGGGCCGTCTTACGCAAACTAAAGGATCATCAGCTGTCTGCCAAATTCTCCAAGTATGAATTTTGGTTGGAGAAGGTTCACTTTCTTGGCCACGTAGTCTCCGAGGAGGGAGTATCAGTAGATCCAGCAAAGGTTAAGGCCGTCAGTGCATGGCCGACCCTGAGGAATGTGACGGCAATTCACAGTTTCCTAGGCCTAGCAAGTTATTACTAGCTCTTCGTCGAAGGCTTTTCAAAGCTGGTCGCCGCACTTACAGCATTCACTAAGAAGGATAAGAAGTATGAGTAGAGGGATAAGTGTGAAAAGAGCTTCCAAGAGTTAAAACACAGACTCACAAGCACCCCAATACTAACCATTCCGGATGTTGGACAAGGGAGTTTCATGATCTATAGTGATGCATCCAAGATTGGGTTGAGAGCTGTGTTGATGCAAAATAGTAGATTGGTCGCATACGCTTCACGACAATTCAAGGACCATGAAAGGAACTACCTAATGTGACGCCCCGTGCCCTCAGCGGCTCGGACCGTCACTGTAAACTTTATTACTTGCTTCTTTAGCTTTTACTTATACTTCCTCTTTAAAACTGATACTTAAACTTGCTGAATTTAATAGCATAAATTTAGAGGGATTTTTTTTATATACACGTACGTATTTACTATTCACGTACGTGTACTATTAAAATGCGGAATTTGAAAAACATAAGGATTTCAATTATACATATACACTTATATACTTGTTTATCTGATTAATATTCACCAAACACTATTTAAATATACTATTCATACATATACTGTTAACTGTTCTAAAATACCAATTAATCTTTACTATTCAAAATACAATTTAGCTGTCACCGTTCAAAATACTATTTACTCATACTGTACGGAAGAATACTCGCGGTGTATCCATAACCTCATCCTCACATCCACCTCCGCCGCCATCATCGCCCCTTGGTGTTTGCGCTATAGGAAGCTTACCTACAGCATGAACACACTCCGTGAGCTTTACGCCCAGTAAGTACAACATGTTAACCGCAAAACATGTTTAAAATATAGCACATACTTAAAATCCTAAGCATGACATATATCACTTATTAAATCATATACCATATAAGCATATCACATATCAGCTCACATATCATGTCATCACATAACATGTCATAACACTGAATATAAAACTTCACATACTTTATGCATGACAGAAGCATCGTGTACTGTATGCACTCTACTGAAAAAGAAAGCATAGCGAACTATAACTAATGCATGGTCCGGTTATGTTCATTTATGCTTCAAATTTCTCTTTTCTTTTCTTGTCTATTTAGGGCCTATGTGTCAATACCGTGTGCGCACAGACTAACGGTAACGCCCGAGGTCAACTAATGCCGAAGAGCCATCAACTGATGCTCAACTTTTAGTCTTAACTTTCTTTAACTGGAAACCCCTTCGACTGAAGGAGCCGGTACGACACACCTATTTATTTCCATCTTGTTTAACTGTTCTAGCCATACGCTTCTCTAAGCTATCCCTAATCCTACGCGGTAGGGATATATGGCTTCTATCTTGTTCTTTCATCAATCTACTCGATTGTGAAACTATATGCTCTTATGTATGCTGTGCAGCATCGTGTGCAAGATACATACTTAAAATACTGGAAAAGCATCATTTTAAATTCATTTTATCCATGCTATAGGCGGAGTTGTACTTACCTGTCAGCAGACAGTTTATACTCTCGCCTTCGTCACAATATAGGTACCTCCCTATAATCATAATGCATTACATTAACATTCACTCTTAGGTCACCATGGTCATTAGTGACTAATAAAAATTCTCATTATGTGGTACTGATCCTTATCGGTACTAATTGCCCTCTTCTTAAGAATTTGATTTTCTAGTCGTGGTTAATTAATTTATTTGCTCAATAAATTAATTCACGTCGCTCTTAGGCCACTCTATCGTTAGGAACTAATAAATTTATCGTTATGTGGTACCGATGCCTATCAGTACCCAACTGCTCTGCTTTGGGAAATTTGATATCTAATTTTTAATCGTGCTTGATTAATTTGTCTACTTGACAAATTAATCACTGTCTCTCACTATCCCATTCCGACTTGGTCCTTGACTGGATAACCGACCAGTAAACTGACTAAATACCTCTCGTATGACCATTTAGCCTGTCGGGTTACCGTTAGCGATGTAATCACCCCAAATTTTATACTTAGATCACACCCGTCCCTCGGGTGGCACTATTCTGAACTAGGGGTCGTTTTCTTACATTTCGAGATTTCTAATTGGGTGATTCACTAATCCTGTAAACGTCCGCCCTTCTTTCCTGGACCTAGGTCATCGAGGGGGCTCGGGTTTCCATCCCGATCACATATTCACCCCTCGTTTCCTAAAATACCCCTTTGTGCCGTTTTAGAAATTTCGGCAGCATTTCCGCTTAATTTTTGGGTTTCCGGCGTTTAGGAAACACCTCAAAACCATCTAACCTATTCTAACCATCCACGTACTAAACCAGAGGCCTAATTTTTACGTAAAAGCTCCGCTTTTTACGTAAAAATATTCACATTTCCTCACATTCTATTTTTCGACATTTCATCCCTTTTTCTTACAATTCCTTAAGTCAGTAAACCATAATTAATACATAATTATTTCTAATAATAAATTGAGGAATCAAGGGATCAAAACCACTACCAAAATCGTTCCCGTCGGCGGTCGGGTGAACCGTTCGATCTCGATCACACAATTTTTGAATCATCGTTCTTCACTTTTGAAACTCTGGTTTGCAAATCCGATGCCGCGGATGTATCCGGAACGTCGAAAATAGACCAACGGGCCATTCTTCAATTTTCGGTCTTCGGGTCGCCGTTGACCAGTCGTTGACCGGCGTTGACCACGGCGGCGATGGGAGTGGCGACCACCATCTTGAAGAGCTCGACGAGAGGAACCCATTGGTGGTGTCAATTTCACCAATCGAGGCTCCTATCACCGTAAATCGGCCCTCGAAAAGTCGACGACGGCGGCGGTGTTGGATCTTCATTTTCCGGCGTTGTTGCCCAAAATTGATTTGGGGCTTTTGTTCTACGTGTTGTTCTAAGCATTTTGATACCGACCTGGCAACTCAACTCCACCGGAATAGCGAGATTCGACGGTGGCGATGGCGACGGCGACAGTGAACCTTGGGCGGCGCGATCCGGCGGCTGTTGATGTGAAATGAAGCTTGGGTTTTGTTCTACTCTTCACCACGAATCCATTGGGACCAGAATCGTGGCATTTGGACCTCGGACGGTGGAGAAATCAAGGTTTGAAAAATTCGGCCACCGGCGGCTTTAGGCGGTGAGTGCGGCGTTCTCCGACGTCGGTTCCGTCGACTCGGCACACCGTTGGACTCAGCTCGTCGAGAGCTTTCCAATGGTGCCGGCGGTGTCGAAAACGGAGGCCGGATTCGATGGTCGGTCACTGTTCATCTTCGTGTGGTGTGGGGGAGAAAAAGATAGGAAAAAAAATAATGGGGGCCCTTTTTACAAAAATCAAAAATTTCGACCCCTTTATACTAATTTTTTGAAAAATTTTAAGATAGGCTATACTGACTAATTTGGCCGTGCTGAACCCAAATATATCAGTTTTATCTTCATCCGAGGTCGTCTCGACCAGTTTTCCGATACTGCATGGTTCCCGATCAAAAATTACTTTTTGTGCTAATTTGAGCATTCTAATTCCAAATGTATCAGTTTTATATCAAGAAAAGGTCATCTTGACCAATTTCTTGATACTGTGGTTAGGCCTACACTGTGTTGACACTGCGCATGCATAACGAGGCGTTTTCGCGTGAAATTTCAAACACTGTCTCCCTTTACTAATTTGGACGTGCTGATTTCAAATTTATTAGTTTTACGTCCATCTGAGGTCTTCTAGACCAGTTTTCGGGATCTGTATGACCCCATCTCAAAAAACGTGTCAGGTGTCCGATTGACTAATTTGGGTGCCCTGAGTCTAAATATATCAGTTTCGGGGCGAGAAAAGGTCGTCTTGACCCTCATCCCGATACTGCGTATCTTTTAAACAAAATCTACATTTTATGCTCAATTGACCAGATTGAGCCTGCTGACTATTAATATGTCAATTTTATGCCAGATTAAGGCCGTCTTGGCCACTAACCTGACACTGCGTTTCTCACTATTCACTAATCACTATTCACTGTTCACTTTTCACTATCTGAATGACTAATCTGAGCGTTCTGACTCTGATTTTGTCAGTCTCTGGGCGAGAAGAGGTCATCTAGACCACTTTTCTCGATACTGTACATCTATTAGGGCAATTATCACTGCTGCGCTCAGATGACCAGTCTGAGCGTACTGATGACTAGCTCATCAGTTCTGTATCATGAAATGGTCGTCTAGACCGGTTTCTTGATATTGCGTGTCTCAACGCATACTCACATAATAGGGTGGACCGATTTCACTGTCGATTACCCCTTTCACTGCATGAATAGTAATTAAACGTTACTATTCCTGTTTAATTCATTCAACTGAAAAGCACACTGTGCTTATTAACTTAATTACATCATTACATAGTAATTAAGTTTCATAATTCATGAGAGTCATTACAGTGGCTCTCGGCTCATTACACAGCCTTCTACACGGACTCTTACACGTGCGTGTGCAACGCAACACGGGCGTGTACATTTCAGACACGGGCATGTACTAGTTGAGACTACTCAACACGGCCATGTCTTTGAAATACATTCATCTATCTGAGCAGTACACAGCCTCTTACACGATCGTGTACTTGACTGTGTTACACTACACGACTATGTACACTCACACGACTATTAATAGATACACAGTCCGAATGGCATACGGTCACTCACACGGCTGTGTACCTGACCGTGTTACTTAAATTGTACTAAAAGACATTAAATTATGTCCATTTTATTCCTTAATGACTTATTACATGGTAAGTAGGTGTCATGAAAATGGCGGTCATTACACCTAACACATGACCTGGAGCTAGCAGTGGTCATTTTTGCACTTAAGATTTAGAGGCACTACTTATATGGTATCAAGTACGAGATCTATATAGACCACTAAAGCCTCAAGTACATCTTCACGCAGAAGAAGCTCAATATGAGGCAACGAAGATGACTAGAACTGGTAAAGGATTACGATTGTGAAATCCTATACAATCTAGGAAAAGCAACAAGGTGGTCGCTGCGTTGAGTAGAAAGCACTCTTCGTCACTTATGGCAATCAGTACTTATCAAAAGCGCTATAAAGGCAGCTACGCAGCAGTGAGATCAAGGTTTTAATGGGGAGGTTATCTGAAATGACCCTCCAATCAACGCTCTTAAAAGAAATTAAAGCCAGTTAGGACCTCAATTTGTCCCTAGACAAGCTCAAAAAAGAAGCCATGGAGGGTCAGAATTCAGAGTTTAGAGTCTCTAAGGACAGCATACTCTATTACAGGGATAGAATGTGCGTTCTGAAGAATGAGGAACTCAGGAAGCGGATCCTTTCAGAGGCTCATGAAATACCATATTCTGTACATCCAGGGGCAAATAAGATGTACAAGGACATAAAACGGAGATTTTAGTGGCCTAATACGAAGAACAATGTCACCGAATTTGTTGTAAGATGCCTCACGTGTCGAGGATTAAGGTAGAACATCAATGGCCTACAAGAGAACTATAGAAAATTGAGCTACATGAGTGGAAATAGGACCTAATTATGATGGATTTCGTAGTCGGATTGCCGAGGACGTGAAGCAGTAATGATGCAATTTGGGAAATAGTGGACCGATTAATGAAATCAGCTCGATTCCTAGCTATGAAACTGAGCTACTCAGTAGAAAGACTAGCAGAGATGTACGTAGCTCAAATACTGAGACAGAACGGAGTACCAAAATCTATCATCTCAGATCACCTTGGACACTTAACCTCCAAGTTTTGATAGAGCGTCCAAGCCTCACTGGGAACTAAATTGAAGTTTAGCAGAGCTTTTCATCCTCAGACTGATGGTCAGTTTGAAAGGACCATACAAACATTGGAGGATATGTTGAGACCTTGTGTCCTAGACTTCAAGGGAAACTAGGACCAGAAGCTACCTTTGATTGAGTTCTCGTATAATAACGGCTACCATTCCTCGATCGGGATGGCACCGTACGAGTCACTCTACGAAAGAAAATGCAGATCTCTGATGCATTGGCACGAGATCGGAGAAGCTTATATGAGAGAGACTGGATACAACACATAGTCATTAGAAGAGCTACGTAGATAAACGATGCAAACCCCTCAAGTTTCGAGAAAGAGACTCAGTTTTTCTCAAGGTGGCACCCATGAAAGCGGTGATGCGCTTTGAGAAGAAAGGAAAGCTTAGTCCTAGATATATAGGACCCTTCGAGATTATCGAGAGAGTCGAGAAGGTAGCCTACAGATTAGCACTCCCTCTCGAATTAGCTTCCATACATAATGTTTTCCATGTATCAATGCTGAAGAAGTACATGCAAGACAGCTCCCACGTTCTGAGCTAAGAACCCGTAGAAGTCCACGCCGATCTGATGTACGAGGAGAAACCCATGCGGATCTTAGCCAAAGAAGATAAAGTACTTAGGAATAAGGTTATACCACTTGTAAATGTTAGGAAATGCCCTAAGCATTAGAGACATTTTGATGTATTTATTTTGAACTGGATAATAAAATTATATATAGAGGTTATTCATTACATTGCTATCTGTCCTCGTCTTATTTACATGTTAAAGTAAATGTAAGCAAATATGGCTCCCTGACTGCTTGTGTTAAACTGTTAGAACGTTGCATGCAATGGACTTTTGTATGCGAGAAGACAATGTTCTAAAGTTAGCAATCTAAACTATGGTCTGTAGTCTATGGGGTTAGACCGAGCATCTAACTCATGTTAAGACTATTATGTTGTCTAAAGCCTTGGAGGGGACGGTTTGTCTTGACTGTCTGGAGCTGGACTCTCAAGTAGAGACATAGATATGTTGCTTGGTGGTGACATATTAGACCGGGACTAAAGCGTGATTGATCTACGAAGTCCGCTTTGAGTGGATCGATCTGCTTTTGACGTTCACTATGCAGTAACCTTAATCCTGAGTAAAAGGACAGCTTCATGTATATGACTTGTGTATTTTGATGTTCCAATAGCTAAAGCATCTTAGAGGTAGTAAGCTTATAGACCGGTTCGTTGGGTGCATGACTTGTATACGATGAAGGGTTCGTTTACAGATATCGGAATCATAGCTCTAATGAGCAGTTAAGGGTATCCTCTTAAAGGCATTATACTGAATGTGAAAATGGACAAGGCCTTGGGTCGTCTGCTGGGCGGATGACTTCTTATTCACATATGGTGAATAATCATTTTCTTTATTCAGTAGTATAATGGAACTTTAAGATAGCCTGATCAGTAGGATTAAACGGACTTTGGCCTAAGGCTGATCATGGATATCATATGAGGGTTCTGCATACATGACAAGGTCATTGGATGATAGCTTGTCACAGGCTTACGTAATACGGTATATAATTGAGAGTTCAGTTTCAGGTTTACAGTGGTATGACTCTGAAATTAGTGATCATATGATTGAGTTGTTCGGTACAAGAATGATGATCATATGGATTTGCGGGAGCCCGATTATATATGTCCAATCAGTCCCTCTACTAGCTCCACATAATTCCTTAACATTTGGCAAATTGATTTGTGTATGCTATTGGCTAGTTTATTATGCATGGATGGTGATGACATAGGATTAGGATGGTAGACAAGATTCTCTCCGGTTGGATTCAGATTTTGTTTTGGATAATAGAGTACACAATTATTCGAACTCCATATAAAGTTGCCATGATTTTATTTAAGATTGGATTGGAGTTGTAGAAAATTATCCATGAGAACAAGAATTTGAAACACAACAATTTTGTGGAGTTGAAATTTGAATTTTGAAATTTGAATTTGAAATTCGAATTTGAAATTTGAAATTGAAATTTTTAATCACAGTCTACATGGGATTCGAATTTGTTGTTGTAAATCCACAAGGTTTGAAATTTGAATTTGAGTTGGATATGGAGAGGATAATCTTGTTAGAATCCTACTTGAATTTTGAATCCAAATCCTAACTAATGATGGACGAAATTTTGAGGATTATCCTCAATGGATTTTTGGTTTTTGTGGATAAGGTTCAAAGGAAAAATTCAAGTTTCAATCCCAGTTAAATTTGGATTCTCTCTTGCCCAGAAAGTGGCCGAAATTTTGGAGCATATCTCCTTAGGAAAATTCGGTTATTTTGGACAAGGATCAGATAAGATTCAAGCTTGAAAATCCTAGTGGAATTTTGATTCTCCCTTATCCTAAAAGTGGCCAAAATTTTGAGGAGATTTTCTCCTTGGAATTTTTGGATTTTTTGGTTGAAAAAGGGAGATAAAATTCTAGTTAAAATCTTGTTTAGATTTGGATTGGATTTATCCTAAATGGCCGAATTTGTTGTTGGGATTTTCCCATGGAAAATTCAGATTTTATGGTTATGGATAAGGAGAATATCTTCTCCTAATCCAATTTGAATTCAGAGAATCACCTCATGCAGGTCTATAAATAGAGGTCCTGCCACTCCAGTTCTCTCAGACCACAGACTCTCAGGTGAGCAGGCTTATTATTGCGTAGCCCACCATGACAATAAGTTCTTTAGAGATCTGGGTGGTCGGAAGAAGACTAGCAGTGCTAGCATACCGATCGAGGTTCAGAGTGCCCACACACTCAGCCATTCGGGAATTAGAGAATAGTAGAGAAGGCTAGTTGGTTGAAGCCCTCCGGTCATTCTCCTCCTGCATATTGGTGTCCTTGAGGTATGAGTTTTAATTGTTGTTGGTTTGTTGTATATGGCATCATGAGATATTTAACGATCTAAAAATTTTTAATGTTCCGCTGTGCCACTCTGATACGTTTATATCGATTTATTTTCTTACAATTGGTATCAGAGCCATCTCATGACTATGCCATGTACATAAATTAGACAATTACGTAGTCTTTTTATTTATGTATGGATTTGATATTTAGAGAGTGGCATTCTAGGGTTCCTTTATGTTGTTATCATGGATTATGTATAAAGTATGTGGTATTTTAATTTTATGAATTATTATAAGCATGCTTGTTTATGCCGGTTATGGTTCGTTAGAATTTAGAAAAATTGTATCTAGGATTTTTTATGTAACCATGGGAGCAGTTTATTAACACTGTAATTTTTCCATGGATTTTAATTTTTGTCTCTTAGAATTATTATGGTTAGAATTTTTGTACACCGGAAACGGTTTAGGAATTTCTACGTAATTATTCTTGGAGGAGACTAAAGATTGAAGACCGTAATTTATTTTTCCCAAAAGTTAAATTTAAATTTAAAGGTTGAAATTTTGATTGTGTGGAAAATTTCAATTTAATTGGGATTCAAATTAATTTTTGGAGATCCTAATAGGTAAATTGGAATATGGCACGAAAATCGAGACACGACCCCTCGGGATAGGCCGACGGGCCTTGGTGGGGCTACAACCCCTGCCCTCGGGCAGGATGGGGCTACTGCAGCCCCTGTGCAAGCCATAACCACCCACGGCCGCAGGCTTTGCCTACCGCCGAAGGTCGCCGTTGCCTACCCAAGGCTGGCCGCAGCTTGGGCATGCAGCCTGCCGGCTGCTGCGCCCAGCCTGGGCGTGCAGCTTGGCGTTGCAGGCTTGGCCTGCAACTCGGCAAGGCTGCACACGGGCGGCCAGCCCCCCCAGGGCTGGTGGCTGCCCACGGCGGCTGCCGCCTACGGGGGCGGTGGTGCAAAGGTTCAAAAATCGAAAATTTTGATTTTTAAATTTGAGATTTAATTTTAAATCATGTTTAAAAATATGTAATTGAAAATTTGAAATTTTTAAAATTACATATTATTACACATGATATTTAAAACTGTTTAAAATTTGAATTTGAAATTTAAATTTTTGGAGATTTAAATTTTAAATGATTCTTGGGATGAGAAATAAATGGAGAGGCTACATAAAGATGGACACAAGAAGACGGAACAAAAATCAAGACCCAAAGAATGCTTTGGATGAAATTTTGTAATCTTTATTTTCTTTGTTGTAGGATGGAACCATGGCTTGGTTATTCTGTCAATTATTTTTTCTGTGATATGTCATGGATGTATAAATATGTATTGATGGATGTTTTGTATGCATATTTGATAACATGTCATATAGGATAGGTGAGTGCCGCTCATACTATATTGATCATACATAATTTGTCAAAACTTGCATGTTTTTCAAAATATTGAGTGGGAGAGGGTTTCAAACAAAACCCACGGCCTCCATTGTTGATCCATATGTGAAAGCATGGTAACGGGTCACGTCAGTTCTGCCCTGACCACACCCCTCGGTAGGTGTTTACCGCCGCCAATATACTAGATTGGATCTCCTATGTGGAAAACGTATTCGGGTACGATCCTATTCATGACCACCCCTCGGTGACTTGGTAGGACGTGGATCGGGCTACGTAAACAATGGTTATACACTCAAGACTCGTTTAGTTATTAACCTTCCCTAGAAGCTCTGTTAACTAAACTGGTGGCCAAATAAGCGGTTATTAATATATGTCTTAACCTTGGAGGATTTAAGGCAACATATATTAATTGGACGGGGTCCATGTTCCGGCTATTTGTTTTCATGACCACCCCTCGGTGGTTTGGGGCAATAGGTGCTAAGAATTACCGTTGCAATGCTACATGTTTTTCAAGTTTCATGTAGGAACATACTTGTATGTTTTATTTGCTAAATTATCTGTATATTTGCTTGGGCTTTGCAATGATGTCTAGTATAATTTTATTTCAGTTCAAAATGTCACCGACACCCCTCATTTCAATACTCACTGAGAATAAACTGAATGGAGATAATTATAAAGATTGGAAAAGAAATCTGTTGATAGTTCTCAGTTGCGAGAGCCACAAGTTCGTACTGGACGAACCATGCCCACCAGGGCCAAAACCTGACACACCGATTGAGGAGGTCTCGGTTGCCTATACTCGTTGGAGAGAATCCAATGATATAGCTCGATGCTACATGCTTGCTAGCATGATGAGTGCTTTACAAAAGCAGCATGAGACTTATCAGGTTGCTAAGGTGATCATGGATAATCTGGAGGACATGTTTAGAGGCCAAGAAAAATTAGCTCGACAGTCCGCTATCACCAGTATTATGAACTCTAAGCAAAAGGCGGGTACTCCGGTGAAGGACCATATGATCACTCTAATGGGATTCTTCGCTGAGGCTGCCGAGAACGGTGCTGAGTTGAACTACAACACCCAGATCGAGATGGTATTCAAAACTCTATCTAAAGATTTTGTAGGGTTTAAGGCCGCATACAATCTGGCAACAAGGGAGTTAGGAATAACCGAGCTCATAAAGCAACCCCAAGCTTATGAGCGGATGATCAGGGATGGGGATGCGGTCCAACCCAAAGGTGAGGCCAATTTGGCAGAATCTTCCAAACCCTCACGGAAGAGGAAGAGGCCAAATCAGAAGCAAGCGGCTTTCAGTTCTTCTAATCCTCCTGTCTGAGATGGAAAGAAGAACAAGAAGCCCAGGGACCCTAAAAAGTCCAAGTGCTTCCGTTTGTAGGAAGGTAGGTCACTTTAAGAAGGCTTGCTGGGAATTCCTAGCCGCCAAGGGCAAGGAAGGTAAGAAACTTCATTACTTGGAAGCGTGTTTGGTGGAAGAATCGAAAGACACTTGGGTCATTGATTTAGGCGCCACTAATCATGTTTGTGTTTCTATGCAGGGGTTCGTGGAAACGAGAAGTCTACATGATAGGAGCCTCTCGTTGTGAACTGGAGACGGCAGCTTAGTGGTGGCTGGGGCAGTAGGAGATATTTACCTTTATTTTGATCAATTTAGGTTTATTTTATTGAAAGACTGTTTTTATGTTCCTAATTTTAGGAGGAATCTTATATCGGTAGCTTGTTTAATAAACGATTCTTATTCAGTTTCTTTTAGTAAAAGAGTTTGATATGGAGAGGATAATCTTGTTAGAATCCTACTTGAATTTTGAATCCAAATCCTAACTAATGATGGATGAAATTTTGAGGATTATCCTCAATGGATTTTTGGTTTTTGTGGATAAGGTTCAAAGGAAAAATTCAAGTTTCAATCCCTGTTGAATTTGGATTCTCTCCTCCCCAGAAAGTGGCTGAAATTTTGGAGCATATCTCCTTAGGAAAATTCGGTTATTTTGGATAAGGATGAGATAAGATTCAAGCTTGAAAATCCTAGTGGAATTTTGATTCTCCCTTATCCTAAAAGTGGCCGAAATTTTGAGGAGATTTTCTCCTTGGAATTTTCAGATTTTTTGGTTGAAAAAGGGAGATAAAATTCTAGTTAAAATCTTGGTTAGATTTGGATTGGATTTATCCTATATGGTCGAATTTTATTGTTGGGATTTTCCCATGGAAAATTCAGATTTTATGGTTATGGATAAGGGAGAATATCTTCTCCTAATCCAATTCAAATTCAGAGAACCACCTCATGCAGGTCTATAAATAGAGGTCCTGCCACTCTAGTTCTCTCAGACCACAGACTCTCAGGTGAGCAGGCTTATTGTTGTACAGCCCACTGTGACAATAAGTTCTTTAGAGATCTGGGTGGTCGGAAGAAGACTAGCAGTGCTAGCATACTGATCGAGGTTCAGAGTGCCCACACACTCAGCCATTCGGGAATTAGAGAATAGTAGAGAAGGCTAGTTGGTTGAAGCCCTACGCTCATTCTCCTCCTGCAGATTGGCGTCCTTGAGGTATGAGTTTTAATTGTTCTTGGTTTATTGTATATGGCATCATGAGATATTTAGCGATCTAAAAATTTTTATTGTTCCGCTGCGCCACTCTGATACGTTTTTACTGATTTATTTTCTTACAGTAAAAGTATTGTGCATGGTTTGCATACTCCACATAGTATAAAAATATCACTTAAAATTCATTTTTGCTCATGCTGTAGGTAGAGTTGTACTTACCTTATCTACAAGCCAGCTTGCACTCTCGCCCTTGTCAAATTACAGGTAACTACCTACCATCATAATGTATTTTATCAATAATCATGCTAAGTCACTAATACCGTTAGTGACTAAAGCAGATACTAATGTATGGTACCGATTGATGTTGGTACTAACTTGCTCCCTTTGGAGGTTTTGATCCTCTATTCATGGTTAATTAATTTATTACCTTATATATTAATTAACGTCATTCTTAGGTTACTATTATCGTTACTGATTATAACTTATATTGTTGTTTGGTACCGAGGTCCATCGGTACCCTACTGCTCTACTTTGGGAATTTAGTATCTAATTTCTATCGTGCTTGATTAATTTGTCTACTTGATAAATTAATCACCGTTCCTCACTATCTCGTTCAAACATGGTTTTTGACTAGTTAACTGACCAATCAACTGACCGGTTACCTCGCGCATCGTTGACTAGGTAACCTACTGGATTACTTTGCTTGTTTGGGTATGGTAGCCTACCAGGCTACCTCTACTGTTTATTCATTTTTGAAAATTGTTTTAGAAGTCTTATAAAATTTTTGGGAAAATTTATGTTCTTTGAAACCATCCCAATATCACCTCGTTGGAGGGTGGGGGCATTTTATTAAAATCACATTTTTATTTTAAAAATGGAAGGACACATTTTGGTGTTCATTTTAAAAAGGGGTTCTTGAACCATTTTACCGAAACTGTTTTAAAACTTGTTTGAAAAGACTTAATTCGTAAATTTGGCGAACGTCAAACTTCTAGTCCTCGATGAGATGAACAGCTTTCATGTTCATCTTGGAGCTCAAATCAAAATTTAACCAGTCCTAAACTCATTAAACCCGTGGTTAACTTTGTGTCCAGTTTTAGAAAAAATTCCAGTTTTACATCTATTTAAAAACGGCTCTGTTTGAGGCCTGAAACGGCCAAATTTTTAAAACTTGTGTAGGTCATCTTAAAGATTTCGACGAGATCTATAACTTTCATGTTGAGTCTGAGATTCGGTTCGGACTCTAAATTAGTCATTTTTAAAAAATCTGAGACTATTCCTGTGCTCAGGATTTTAGTTCCAGTTTTGAGCTCCAATTAAAAACTGCTCGAAAAGTCTATATTAGATTCACTTTTGGCCAAAACCTATTTGATGCAAAAACGACCGTAATAAAATTTTCTTAAAACTTCTTGTTTTACTAAATCCCAAAATTAGATTCTAACATGTTCAAAAATTGCCAAAACCGTGGCCTAAAAACTAGGGATAGGTTGGGGTCCAGCTAACCCTAAAAACGTCCCTTCTCACATCCATTGCAAAAACTTAAACCAAAATTACACAACCACATACTTAAAAAAAAATGCTAAAGGCTCAAAATAAACTTATTACAACTCATTGCACAAATAAATATATATAAATTTCCTTGATCAAAACTTAAAAATAACTAAACCACAAAAAGGGTTTCGGTTTATACCTTATGTGCTATGAACCAAGCACAATCGAACTGAGGCTGGAGTAATCAAAGTTTGCCATGTAGACTAAGGGGGAAATAGGGTCGGCCTTTGCTAGAATGGACACACAAAATTTTCTTTTTATCATCAAACCAAAATAACAACTAAAACCACAAAGATTGGTTCTAGAATCTTACCCTTGAGTGACCTTGAAATAGCTTAAGGAAATGGCTCCAACACAAGCTAGGTGGTGGCTGGTTTTTAGTGAGTTTTTGGCTGGGTTTTTGGCTTACAAATGGTCAGTTTTGGAGCTGGGAAGTGGGAGGAAAATTCTGAAGAGAAAGGGGTGAGAAGAGGCTTATTTTCTTGGGAGCAAAAGAAAGAAATGGTACCCTAGACTAAGCTCACCTTTTTATAGGCAAATCTAACCCAAAATTAATCAACCTAAGCTCACTTAATTAAGACAAAATTTTGCCTAATTATTGAACAAATTTCTGCCATTTTTATCCTTCAAAAACCGAGGGGCTGTGCGCACACAAAGGGGGCCAAATTGTTTAATGGTTGTTTACCATGTGATGGATACTATTGCATATTTTAATCCAAAGGTGGCCAACACATCCCTTGTTTTAGGGAAAACTTTTCTCTATTTTTAGGGCTGTGTTTGGGGCTGTTTATGCTGCATGTGCATGGTTTTCTAGGGAAAAAATTCATCTGCTAAGTCTTCTCGTTGCAGTCTAATTTCTACCTTTCGGTATTCAACCCTTTTTCGGCAGTGTCCTAGATTGTCCCTGAAATTGCATTTTCTTAAACTGATCATTCTTGGTTGGGTTGTAATGACTATGAGCCCATTCTGAGTCTATTTTACTGTTCATTTCCTACACTATAGTTGTGTCTACACTGTGTTGTCCTTGCGCATGCAAAACGAGATGTTTTCGCGTGAAATTTCAAACATAGTCTCTCTTGACTAATTTGGACATACTGATTTCAATTTTATCAGTTTTACATCTATACGAGGTCATCTGGACTAGTTTTTGAGATCTGTGTGACCCTATCTCGAAAAATGTGTTTTGCACTTAATTGATTAATTTGAGTGTTCTGAGTATAAATATATCAGTTTCGGGCTAAGAAAATGTCATCTCAACCCTCTTCCCGATATTGTGTATCTCTTAAGCAAAAATTCTTGTTTTATGCTAAATTGACTAAATTGAGCCTGCTGACTATAAGTATATCAGTTTTAAGTCAAATTAAGGCTGTCTTGGCCATTAACCTGACACTGCGTTTCTATTATTCACTATTCATTGTTTTTTGTTTAACTGACTAGTCTGAGCATTCGAACTCCGATTTTGTCAGTTTCTGGGCGAGAAGAGGTCATCTGGACCATTTTTCTCGATATTGTACCTCTGCTAGGGTAATCATTGCTACTATTCTTAGATAACCGGCCTGAGCGTACTGATGACTAACTTATCAGTTCTATGTCAAGAAATGGTCGTCTGGATCGATTTCTTGATACTGCGTGTCTTATACGCACATACACATATATTAAGGTGAACCCATTTCACTGTCGGTTGTCCCTTTCACTGCATGAATAGAAATTAAACGTCACTGTACCCGTTTAATTCATTCAACTGGAAAAATATATAGTATTTATCAACTTAATTACTTATTACATAATAACTAGGTTACATGAATAGGGCGGTCATTACAAAAGGCTCAGATTTTTAAGGCACGAAAAGAGGAGAAAACGCAAGCTAAGCAGGGTCAGGGGAAGCAAAACCTCGAGTCACAACATAGAGGGTAGAATATGGGGACCAGTCAGAATAGTAGACAATCCCACAACAACAACAAGAGGAAGGGGAGTTAGGGCAACCAAGGCCCACAGATGAAGTTCCCCCAAAAGAGAAACGACTAGAAAGGAAACGACAGCCAATATCTGATGTGCTCGAAATGTAGAAAAGGGTACCCGGGAGAAAGAAAGCAGGGTGCAAGTGGCTGTTTCATCTATGGTAAGGAAGGCCACTATGCTAGAAACTATTTTTCTAACTCGCAGAATCAACAAAACCAAACTCGCACCACAAGTAACCAACCCTACACCACTCAGACCAGGATCGAAGGCCCTTCGATCACACAAGGCAGACTAGAAGCTCCAGACAACTAAGGGAGAATCTATGCCTACACAAGGAGGATCCAGAGGAACTCCCCCTCAACGAGAGCGATGACGAGGAGATCTCTGATGTAGAGTCAGGATTATCCTCAGAGTAGTAGTGACCATTTTAGCAGGACTTTTAACCATGTATATGTATGATGGGAAGCAGTAGCTTACTCCCACAAAACCTAGCCTAATATATCCTTTTAGGGTTATGTACCAGGAAGTGTCTACCACTCCCAATAGACTAGTGTTTTGTGCATGCTATTTATGAAAGTTACATGAAAAGCAGTACATTATTGCCCGATGGCATATGTAAGATACCTAATACATGACCCATAGTATGACAGAAAGTGCAGGATGAGTCCTGGCACTAAGACGATGTTTCGATATGATGTTATGTGGTATAATTCATATTAAACATCATGATATACAGAGCAAGATGAAAAGAAAGCTAGATAGGGGCTCAAATAGGATGAAACAGACTTTTAGAACCGCACTTCCCTCAGGAGAAGTTTTATTATCTAATTATTGGATGCGTTACATATCAGTAATTATCTGCAATAGAGAACTGAGCGTTAATCTGATCATCGTCGATATGATCAATTATGACGTAATCTTGGGAATAGACTTCCTCGTAAAGTACAATGCTGCCATAGACCGTTGAAGGTAGAAAGTCGCTTTTGGACCGATTAGATGTGAAAAATTTGTTTACATGGGCTTGTCATGGAAGTAACCAAAGATGATGATCTCAGCAATGAAGACTCATAAGATGCTATCCAATGGATGCACAGGCTTCCTAGCACACATGGTAGATAAGACTCGAGAAACAGAGATAGGACCCGAGAACGTGCCGATAGTCAAGGAATTTGTGGAGGTATTTCCAAAAGATCTTCCAAGACTCCCGTCATGGCGTGAAATCTTGTTTGAGATTGAATTGCTACCAGGATTAGCTATCATCTCCAAGGCCTTATACCGAATGGCCCCTACATGTTAGGAAATGCCCTAAGTATTAGAGACATTTTGATGTACTCATTTTGAACTGGATAATAAATTTATATATAGAGGTTATTCATTACATTGCTATCTGTCCTCGTCTTATTTACATGTTAAAGTAAATGTAAGCAAATATGGCTCACTGACTGCTTGTGTTAAAACTGTTAAAACGTTGCATGCAATGGACTTTTGTATGTGTGATGATCAGGAAATATGCAGTATCAAGAAATTGGTTAAAATGACATTTTCTTGATATGAAACTGATATATTTAGACTCAGGATGCCCAAATTAGTCAATCAGGCACCTGACACGTTTTTCGAGACGGGATCACACAGATCCTGAAAACTGATCGAGATGACCTCGAATGAAGTTGAAACTGATAAATTTGGATTCAGCACGTCCAAATTAGTCAGTATAGCCTATTTGTATGCTCAAATTAGCTAATTGAGCACAAAGGTAATTTTTGATCGAGAATTCACAGTATCGGAAACTGGTCAAGATGACCTCAGATGAAAATAAAACTGATATATTTGGATTCAGGACGCCCAAATTAGTCAGGATAGCCCATGTTGAAATTTTGGGCGAAGAAGTATATAAAGGGCGAAAAATCAGAAATTTAAGAAATAAGCCCATAATTTTCTCTTATTTTCTCTTTCCTCCCCTTACCCGAAAATGAACAGTAACCGACCATCGGAAACGGTGTCCGTTTTCGACACCGCCGGTGTCATCGGAAAGCTCTCACCGAGCTGAGTCCAACGGTGGGTCGACTCGACGGAACAGCCGCCGCACGCCGCCGCACGCGCCGCTCGAGTGCCGCCGGAGCCGAGAAATTCGATCGCCGATATCTCCTCCGTCCGGCCACCGTTTGCCACGAAACCGGTCCCAAAAGTTTCATGGTGAAGAGAGGAGCAAAACCCATGCCGCCGATCGTCTCAACACCGGTGGAATCGAGCCGGCCAAGCTTCGAAAAATTCGGTGAAACGCCGCCGTGGAGCCGCCGTCGAAACGCCTGATTCCGGCCGAGTTGAAGTGCGCCATTGGTGCAGAAATGACCGCAGGGCTGAGGGGAGCAAAAGCCCTCAACCAATTTTGGGAAAAAGGTCCGGCACGGTGGAGTTCCACCGTCGCCGCCTTGACCGTGGTTTTCGAGGGAATTTTCCGACGATAGGGGCCTCCAAACATGAAATTGAGGTCACCAATGGATTCCTCTCGTCGAGTTCTTCAAGATGGGCTACTCATTTGCCACCGTCGCCGCCGTCAACCGCCGGTCAACGGCGGTCAACGCCGGTCAACGGCGACCGGAGACCAAAAATTTAAGAATGGCCCGTTGGCCTATTTTCGATGTTCCGGACACATCCACGACGTCAGAATTGCAAGACGGAGTCTCAAAGGCAAAGAACGAAGAATTAAAGTTTATCCGCGCGAAACCGAACAGTTCGTTCGATCGCCAGTGGAACGATTCCGGTAGTGACTTCGGTCCTTCCATTCCTGAAATTAATGTTTTTGGAATGAGTATATATGAATTATGTATTCTGCATTGTGAAATTGTAAGAAAATTGGACTATGTGTATGAAAAATAGTCAAATGAGAAAAAGTGAAAAATGTAAAGATTTTTACGTAAAAAGTTGAGTTTTTACGTAAAAATATAGGCTCTGGTATAGTACGTGGTAAAATAGAACGAGGTTAGATGGTTTCGAGGCGTTTCCTAAACTCCGGGAATCCAAAAATTAAGCGGAAATGCTGCCGAAATTTTGAAAACGGCACAAAAGAGTATTTTAAGAACGAAGGGTAAAAACGTGGTCGGGATGGAAACCCGAGCCCTTTCGGTAACCTAGACCCGAGAAAGAGCATTAACGCTCTAGAGTCAGAATAGTACCACCCGAGGGTCGGTAAATAGTAAACCAAGAAATTATGGTAAATAAGGGCCGAAGCTAAGTTGCGAATCAAAGAAAAGTAAGGTTATAATGAGAAAAATCCCATTAGGGGCAAAATGGTAATTTTGCCAACAGTTCAGGGTAAAATAGTAATTTTACTAAAAGTTAGCAGAAAAGTTATAAATTGGATATTAGATCCTTAAATTTATGATCGAGAAATGAAACGTAGAATTTTTACGTTTTATTAAGTTTTATACATGAAAGAAACATAGAAAATAACCGTTATTATTTCGGTTATAGGGATCCGCGCCAGACAATATGAAGAGACGTCTGCGGACCAAGGAAGCGAGAAAAGAGATGCTAGCAAGTATTTGTAAGTTCAAACATTTAATTGACTGCAACATAAATGAACTGGTCATGTTATGTGCTATGTGTTCTATGTAGTAAGTTCAAACATTTAATTGACTGCAACATAAATGAACTGGACATGTTATGTGTTATGTGTTCTATATAGTAAGTTCGAATACTTAATTGACTGCAATATGAATAGACTATTATGTCTAAGTATGACATGTGGTAAGTACAGACATTTAATTGTCTACTCATGAATGGACTTACCATAGAGTTGTGTTATATATATATATACATTTAAGCTATTCAGTTTGTGACATGATACTAACATGTTCACGAGAATAGTAAGCAAGATCAGAAATAGAAAAGAGGAATAAGATAAGTCAGATAATAAGACTTAAAAGTTAAGGTTGGCGTACCGGCCTCCCCAGTTGTGAGGTTCCCAGATAGCCTCCACCCCAGAAGTGTGGCGCTGCCTCGTTAATAATGAGGTAGTTTATGGCTTAATTTCCTGCCTCCACCCCAGAAGTGTGGCGCTGCCTCGTTAATAATGAGGTAGTTTATGGCATGACTTACTACCTATTAGGTCAGTAGTCCAGAGATGACCTTAGGGTTGATCGGTGGGTCGCTTCCCTGATCCTCTATTGGTCTGGGCGCACCAGGTACGTCCAACCACGGGCCCACAAGTGAAAGATTAAGCAGATAAAGTAAAGAAAAGAAAAGAAAGTAAAGCTTAGTAAAGAAAAGCTAAGAAAAGCTAGAAGAGGAAAGAATGAAAGTAAACAAGCATAATGCCACTAATATGTGTGCATATGCTTAGCAAGAAAAGAAAAGAAGAAGAAAAGTATGACATGAAAGAAAGAATGAAAGTAAACAAGCATAATGCCACTAATATGTGTGCATATGCTTAGCAAGAAAAGAAAAGAAGAAGAAAAGTATGACATGAAAGAAAGAATGAAAGTAAACAAGCATAATGCGACTAACATGTGTGCATATACTATGTTATGCATAAATTGATATGCATAAGTCAGTTATACAATTTTAAGTGTATCTGTGATGTTTAAGCATACATTAAGTATGCTGTGTTTAAGTTGATATGTGTATACAATATTTTGTATAATGTTGAGTATGTTATGCTTAAGATGTTAAGCATACATCCTGTATGTTATGTTTAAATTATGTTATGCTAAAAGAACGTTGAGGATTGTTCTCTCAATGTTAGAATATGTTATATATGAAGTTGAAAGTAAAGTATAAGGTATGTTCATGTTCTGATGTCACAGTTGGTATCAGACATGTTCTGTCCAAAAGGTATGAGTTAGTATTTTGTCATGAATGTATGTTTGAACTTACTGAGCCTGTCGCTCACAAGTTTGTTTATGTTGCAGGTAAGCATCCTGCACGAAGATAAGACAAGTGATGGATGACGGATGGAATCTGCATGTGCCAAGGGATTGGGTGAGGGTTATGGTACTACTATGAGTCTTCCGCTGAGCTGTTTAAAAGAGTATTAAAATGATGATTTATAATGTAAATGAAGTTAAGGCAATGTAAAATATTTATTATAGTAAATGTTTTACGACGGTACAGTTTCCAAGTAAAGTTTAAGAAAAGAAAAAAAAAATTTATTCCATATTTTTATGTTCAAATGGGAAGTAGAGTAAGCATGTTAAAGAAAGTATGTTAAAAGTAAGATACCAGCTATTACAGATGGTATCAGAATAAGTTAGAAACAAGTTAAAAGTAAGTTGCCGACGACCCAAGTGGTTACAGTCTATTGCAATTGGCAACAGTGGCTGACTGTAATAGTACTGTTTAACCCAACCTAGGGCGGGCCGTCACAGTATGCGAGAAGACAATGTTCTAAAGTTAGCAGTCTAAACTATGGTCTGTAGTCTATGGGGTTAGACCGAGTATCTAACTCATGTTAAGACTATTATGTTGTCTAAAGCCTTGGAGGGGACGGTCTGTCTTGACTGTCTGGAGCTGGACTCCCAAGTAGAGACATATATATGTTGCTTGGTGGTGACATATTAGACCGGGACTAAAGCGTGATTGATCTACGTAGTCCGCTATGAGTGGATCGATCTGCTTTTGATGTTCATTGTGCAATAACCTTAATCCTGAGTAAATGAACTACTTCGTGTATATGACTTGTGTACTTTGATGTTCCAATGGCTAAAGCGTCTCAGAGGTAGTAAGCTTATAGACCGGTTCGTTGGGTGCATGACTTGTATACGATGAAGGGTTTGTTTGCAGATATCGGAATCATAGCTCTGAGGAGTTAAAGGTATCCTCTTAAAGGCATTATACTAAATGTGAAAATGGACAAGACCTTGGGTCGTCTGCTGGGCGGATGACTTCTTATTCATATATGGTGAATAATCATTTTCTTAATTCGGTAGTATAACGGAACTTTAAGATAGCCTGATCAGTAGGATTAAACGGACTTTGACCTAAGGCTGATCATGGATATCATATGAGGGTTTTGCATATATGACAAGGTCATTGGATAGTAGCTCGTCACAGGCTTACGTAATACGGTATATAATTGAGAGTTCAGTTTCAGGTTTATAGTGGTGTGACTCTGAAATTAGTGATCATATGATTGAGTTGTTCGGTACAGAATGATGATCATATGGAATCACGGGAGCCCGATTATATATGTCCAATCAGTCCCTCTACTAGCTCCACATAATTCCTTAACGTTTGGCAAATTGATTTGTGTATGCTATTGGCTAGTTTATTATGCATGGATGGTGATGACACAGGATTAGGATGGTAGACAAGATTCTCTCCGGTTGGATTCAGATTTTGTTTTGGATAATAGAGTACACAATTATTCGAACTCCAAATAAAGTTGCCATGATTTTATTTGAGATTGGATTGGAGTTGTAGAAAATTATCCATGAGAACAAGAATATGAAACACAACCGTTTTATAGAATTTGAAATTTGAATTTTTAAATTTGAAATTTGAATTTTGAAATTTGAAATTTGAAATTTGAATTTGAATTTGAATTTGAAATTTGAATTTGAAATTCGAATTTGAAATTTGAATTTGAAATTTAAATTTGAAAGTTGAAATTTGAAATTTGAAATTTGAATTTGAAATTTGAATTTGAAATTTGAAATTCAAATTTTGAATCACAGTCCAAGTAGGATTCGAATTTGTTGTGGAAAATCCACAAGGTTTGAAATTCGAATTTGAGTTGGATTTGGAGAGGATAATCTTGTTAGAATCCTGCTTGAATTTTGAATCTAAATCCCAACAAAAGTGGACGAAATTTTTGAGGATAATCCTCATGGAAAAATTCAGTTTTTTTATGGATAAGGTTAAAGGGAAAAATTCAAGTTTCAATCCCAGTTGAATTTGGATTCTCTCCTCCCTGAAAAGTGGCCGAAAATTTGGAGAATCTCTCCTAGGAAATTCGGTTATTTTGGATAAGGTTGAGATAAGATTCAAGCTTGAAAATCCTAGTGGAATTTTTGATTCTCCCTTATCCATAATGGCCGAAATCTTTAGGGGAGATTCTCCTTGAAATTTTCGGATTTTTTCGGTTGAAAAAGGGAGATAAAATTCTAGTTAAAATCTTGTTTAGATTTGGATTGGATTTATTCTAAGAAAAACCGAATTTTTTGTTGAGATTCTCCCTTGGAAAATTCAGATTTTTATGGTTATGGATAAGGGAAAATATCTTTTCCTAATCCAATTCAAATTCAGAGAATCACCTCATGCAGGTCTATAAATAGAGGTCCTGCCACTCCAGTTCTCTCAGACCACAGACTCTCAGGTGAGCAGGCTTATTGTTACACAGCTCATCGTGATAATAAAGTTCTTTAGAGATCTGGGTGGTCGGAAGAAGACTAGCAGTGCTAGCATACTGATCGAGGTTCAGAGTGCCCACACACTCAGCCATTCGGGAATTAGAGAATAGTAGAGAAGGCTAGTTGGTTGAAGCCACCGGTCATTCTCCTCCTGCAAGATTGGCGTCCTTGAGGTATGAGTTTTAATTGTTGTTGGTTTATTGTATATGGCATCATGAGATATTTAACGATCTAAAAATTTTTATTGTTCCGCTGCGCCACTCTGATACGTTTTTACCGATTTATTTTCCTACAATTGGTATCAGAGCCATCTCATGACTATGCCATGTACATAAATTAGACAATTACTTAGTCTTTTTATTTATGTATGGATTTGATATTTAGAGAGTGGCATTCTAGGGTTCCTTTATGTTGTTATCATGGATTATGTATAAAGTATGTGGTTATTTTAATTTTCTGAATTATTATAAGCATGCTTGTTTATATCGGTTATGGTTCCTTAGAATTTAGAAAAATTGTATCTAGGATTTTTTTTTATATAACCATGGGAGCAGTTTATTAACACTGTAATTTTCCCATGGATTTTAATTTCTGTCTCTTAGAATTTTTTTATGGTTAGAATTTTTTGTACACCGGAAACGGTTTAGGAAATTTTATGTAATTATTCTTGGAGGAGATTGAAGATTGAAGACCGTAATTTATTTTTCCCAAAAGTTAAATTTGATTTAAAGGTTAAAATTTTGATTGTGTGAAAAATTTCAATTTAATTGGGATTCAAATTAATTTTTGGAGATCCTAATAGGTAAATTGGAATATGGCACGAAAATCGAGAAACGACCCCTCAGGATAGGCCGACGGACCTTGGTGGGGCTGCAGCCCCTGCCCTCGGGCAGGATGGGGCTGCGGCAGGCCCTGTGCAGGCCCATACCACCCACGGCCATAGCCTTGGCCTGCAGCCAAGGTGGCCGTGGCCTGCCCAAGGCTGGCCGCAGCCTGGGCGTGCAGCCTGGCACTGCAGGCTTGGCCTGCAGCCCGGCAGGGCTGCACATGGGGGCGGCCATGGGCTGCCAGCCCCTCCGGGGTTGGTGGCTGCCCACAGCGGCTGCCGCCTACAGGGGTGGCGGTCCGACGGTCCAAAATTCAGAAAATTTTGATTTTTAAATTTGAGATTTAATTTTAAATCATGTTTAAAAATATGTAATTAAAAATTTGAAATTTTTGAAATTATATATTATTACACATGATGTTTAAAATTGTTTAAAATTTAAATTTGAAATTTAAATTTGAAATTCGAATTTAGAATTTGAATTTGAAATTTAAATTTTTGGATATTTAAATTTTAAATAATTCTTGGGATGAGAAATAAATGGAGAGGCTACATAAAGAAGGATACAAGAAGACGGAACAAAATTCAAGACCCAAAGAATGTTTTGGATGGAATTTTGTAATCTTTATTTTCTTTGTTCTAGGATGGAACCATAGCTTGGTTATTCTGTCAATTATTTTTCTGTGATATGTCATGGATGTATAAATATGTATTGATGGATGTTTTGTATGCATATTTGATAACATGTCATGTAGGATAGGTGAGTGCCGCTCATACTATATTGATCATACATAATTTGTCAAAACTTGCATGTTTTTCAAAATATTGAGTGGGAGAGGGTTTCAAACAAAACCCACGGCCTCCATTGTTGATCCATATGTGAAAGCATGGTAACGCCGCGCGTCAATTCTGCCCTGACCACACCCCTCGGTAGTTGTTTACCGCCGCCGGTATACTAGATTGGATCTCCTATGTGGAAAACGTGTTCGGGTGTGATCCTATTCATGACCACCCCTCGGTGGCTTGGTACGACGTGGATCGGGCTACGTAAACAATAGTTATACACTCAAGACTCATTTATTTATTAACCTTCCCTAGAAACTTTGTTAACTAAACTGGTGGCCAAATAAGCGGTTATTAATATATGTCTTAACCTTGGAGGATTTAAGGCAACATATATTAATTGGACGGGGTCCATGTTCCAGCTATTTGTTTTCATGACCACCCCTCGGTGGCTTGGGGCAATAGGTGCTGAGAATTACCGTTGCAATGCTACATGTTTTTCAAGTTTCATGTAGGAACATACTTGTATGTTTTATTTGCTAAATTATCTGTATATTTGCTTGGGCTTTGTAATGATGTCTAGTATAATTTTATTTCAGTTCAAAATGTCACCGACACCCCTCATTTCGATACTTACTGAAAATAAGTTGAATGGCGATAATTATAAAAACTGGAAAAGAAATCTATTAATAGTTCTCAGCTGCGAGAGACACAAGATCGTACTGGATGAACCATGCCCACCTGGACCCAAACCTGACACACCACTTGAGGAGGTCCCGGTTGCCTATAATCGTTGGAGAGAATCCAATGAGATAGCTCGATGCTACATCCTTGCTAGCATGACGAGTGCTTTACAAAAGCAGCATGAGACTTATCAAGTTGCTGGGGAGATCATGGACAATCTGGAGGACATGTTCGGAGGCCAAGAAAAATTGGCTCGACAGTCCGCTATCACCAGCATTATGAACTCCAAGCAAAAGGCGGGTACTCCGGTGAAGGACCATATGATCACTCTAATGGGATTCTTCACTGAGGCTGCCGAGAATGGTGCTGAGTTAGACTACAACACCCAGATCGAGATAGTGTTCAAGACTCTGTCTAAAGATTTTGTGGGGTTTAAGGCCGCATACAATCTGGCGACAAAGGAGTTAGGACTAACCGAGCTCATGAAGCAATTACAGGCTTATGAGCGGATGATCAGGGATGAGGATGCGGTCCGACCTAAAGGTGAGGCCAATTTGACGGAATCTTCCAATCCCTCACGGAAGAGGAAGAGGCCAAATAAGAAGCAAGTGGCTTCTAGTTCTTCTAATCCTCCTGTCTCGGACGGGAAGAAGAAGAAGAAGAACAAGAAGCCAAAGTACCCTAAAAAGTCCAAATGCTTCCATTGTGGGAAGGTAGGTCACTTCAAGAAGGCTTGCTGGGAATTCCTAGCCGCCAAGGTCAAGGAAGGTAAGGAACTTCATTACTTGGAAGCGTGTTTGGTGGAAGAATTGAAAGACACTTGGGTCATTGATTCGGGCACCACTAATCGTGTTTGTGTTTCTATGCAGGGATACATGGAAACGAGAAGTCTACATGATAGGAGCCTCTCGTTGCGGACTGGAGATGGTAGCCTTGTGGTGGCTGAGGCAGTGGGAGATGTTTATCTTTATTTTGATCAATTTAGGTTTATTTTATTAAAAGACTGTTTTTATGTTCCTCATTTCAGGAGGAACCATATATCGGTAGCTTGTTTAATATAGGATTCTTATTCAGTTTCTTTTAGCAAAAGAGTTGATATTCGTAGAAATAAGTCTTTTATCTGTTCTGGATGGATGGATGGAAACCTATATTTGATCAAACCAAAGATGTACTCACTGCTTGACACTGAATTAATTGATAACTCTAAAAGGTTGAAAGTTTCTCACTCTAATAAGGCGTATCTTTGGCATTTAAGACTTGGTCATATTAATCAGGATAGGATTCAAAGATTGGTAAAAGACGGTCCTCTGGAATCTCTGGAGGAGGTACGACTTCCCCAATGTGAGTCTTGTCTAGAGGATAAGATGACTAAGAGGTCTTTTGGAGCTAAGGGTACAAGGGCACAGGAGCTCTTAGAAATTGTGCACACTGACGTATGTGGCCCCATGAACGTCACAGCATGAGGAGGGTTCAAGTATTATGTCTCTTTTATAGATGATTACTCGAGGTATGGATATGTGTATCTGATGCACCGCAAGAGCGAAACCTTTGACAAGTTCAAAGAGTATCGTGTGGAAGTGGAAAAGCAATTAGATAAATCCATAAAGACACTTCGATCTGATCGAGGTGGCGAATACCTCTCCGATGAATTTCTAGGACATCTTGTAGAGAACGGGATTTTATCCCAATTGACTGCACCTGGTACTCCACAACAGAATGGTGTAGCCGAAAGGAGAAACAGGACCTTATTGGATATGGTACGGTCCATGATGAGTTATTCAACGCTGCCATTATCATTTTGGGGATATGCTTTACAAACGGCATGCTATATTCTGAACCAGGTTCCGAGCAAATCAATTCCTAGAACTCCGTATGAATTGTGGCATGGCAGGAAGCCCTCCCTTGGACATATGAGAATATGGGGCTGCCCGGCACATGTACTGGATGGGGATGCGAAAAAGTTGGAACCAAGATCAGAATTGTGCATGTTTGTAGGGTATCCAAAAGGAACTAAAGGAGGTCTGTTCTATAACCCGAAGGAACAAAAAGTCATTGTCTCAACCCATGCGACATTCTTGGAGGAAAGTCACATGAATGACTTTAAGCCTCGAAGCAAAATGGTGCTAGAGGAGTTATCGGGTGAAAGAACTGCTCCATAAATTTCAGTCTTGGACGCAAGTCCGAGTTCCAGTGAAAGACCTACAGACGATCAACAATTTAGGGTGCCTCGTCGTAGTGGGAGGGTTTCGAAGAAACCTAATTTCTTCATGTATGATGCTGAGGTATACCAGGCCAAGGTTCATGAGCATGAGGAAGATCCGGTCACATATGATGAAGCTATAAAGGATGTTGATTCTAAATCTTGGAAACAGGCTATGAACAATGAGATGGATTCTACGAAATCCAACTCTGTTTGGGAACTTGTAGATTTGCCAGATGGGATAAAACCCATTGGATGCAAATGGGTCTACAAAAGAAAGAAGGATGCGGAAGGGAGAGTGGAAACTTTCAAAGTTGGACTGGTTGCAAAGGGATACACGCAAAAGGCTGGAATCGATTACGAGGAAACCTTTTCGCCTGTTGCTATGTTGAAGTCTATCTGTATTCTTCTGTCCATTGCTACGGCTCTCGATTATGAGATCTGGCAAATGGATGTCAAGACGGCATTCTTGAATGGCCATCTTGAAGAGTGTATCTATATGATACAACCCGAAGGGTTCATAGCGAAAGGCCAAGAAAGGAAAGTCTGTAAGTTGCTTAGATCCATTTATGGATTAAAGCAAGCATCCCGCTCATGGAACCAGAGGTTTTATCAAGCGATTAAGACATTTGGTTTTGAGCAGAACGTTGATGAACCTTATGTTTATAAACGTATTAAGGATGGAAAAGTGGTCTTTCTGATACTCTATGTCGATGATATACTGCTCATTGGGAATGATGTAGGGAACTTATCATCGGTCAAGCTTTGGTTACACCAACAGTTTGACATGAAGGACTTGGGAGAAGCTAATTATGTTCTAGGCATTCGTCTCTTCAGAGATCGAAAGAACAAAATGATAGCATTATCCCAAGCTTCATACATAGATAAAATAATTGACAAATATGCAATGCTAGAGGCAAAGAAAGGCTCACAACCTTCTATTGCCGGTCTAACTCTTTCATTGGATGACTGTCCCAAGACATCGGAAGAAAGAGAGCGTATGAGTAAGGTCCCTTATGCATCCGCTGTGGGCAGCCTTATGTACGCTATGCTTTGCACTCGCCCGGACATATATTTTGCAGTTGGTATGGTGAGTCGATATCAAGCGAATCCTGGAACCAAGCACTGGCAAGCAGTAAAGCATATACTCAAGTATCTTAAGAGAACGAGGGATTATATGCTGGTGTATTCTGGAGGGGACCTAACACCCGTAGGATACACGGACTCAAACTTCCAGACTTGTAAGGATTCGAGGAAATCGACATCTGGATCAGTGTTTTTACTCGGAGGAGGTGCCATTGTGTGGAGGAGCGTGAAGCAGGGCTGCACAGCTGACTCTACTATAGAGGCTGAGTATGTGGCTGCGGCTGAGGCATCTAAAGAAGCGGTTTGGCTCCGCAAGTTCTTTAGAGACCTTGAGGTCATTCCGGGTGTTGACAAGCCTATCACACTTTACTGTGATAATACAGGGGCTATTGCCAACACAAGGGAATCTCGGCACCACAAGAGGACCAAACACATAGATCGGAGGTATCACATTATTAGAGGGCATGTGGAGACAGGACAAGTGGATGTATATAAGATTGCGTCCGAGGACAACATTGCCGATCCCTTTACTAAGACTTTGGTAGCTAGAAGCTTTGAGAGGCATGTAGAGGCGATGGGGATGCGTAACATGGCACATGTACTGGCTTAGGCCAAGTGGGAGATTGTTAGGAAATGCCCTAAGTATTAGAGACATTTTGATGTATTCATTTTGAACTGGATAATAAAATTACATATAGAGGTTATTCATTACATTGCTATCTGTCCTCGTCTTATTTACATGTTAAAGTAAATGTAAGCAAATATGGCTCACTGACTGCTTGTGTTAAAACTGTTAGAACGTTGCATGCAATGGACTTTTGTATGCGAGAAGACAATGTTCTAAAGTTAGCAGTCTAAACTATGGTCTGTAGTCTATGGGGTTAGACCGAGTATCTAACTCATGTTAAGACTATTATGTTGTCTAAAGCCTTGGAGGGGACGGTCTGTCTTGACTGTCTGGAGCTGGACTCCCAAGTAGAGACATATATATGTTGCTTGGTGGTGACATATTAGACTGGGACTAAAGCGTGATCGATCTACGTAGTCCGCTATGAGTGGATCAATCTGCTTTTGGCGTTCATTGTGCAATAACCTTAATCCTGAGTAAATGAACTACTTCATGTATATGACTTGTGTACTTTGATGTTCCAATGGCTAAAGCGTCTCAGAGGTAGTAAGCTTATAGACCGATTCGTTGGGTGCATGACTTGTATACGATGAAGGGTTTGTTTGCAGGTATCGGAATCATAGCTCTGAGGAGTTAAAGGTATCCTCTTAAAGGCATTATACTGAATGTGAAAATGGACAAGGCCTTGGGTCGTCTGCTGGGCGGATGACTTCTTATTCACATATGGTGAATAATCATTTTCTTAATTCGATAGTATAATGGAACTTTAAGATAGCCTGATCAGTAGGATTAAACGGACTTTGACCTAAGGCTGATCATGGATATCATATGAGGGTTTTGCATATATGACAAGGTCATTGGATAGTAGCTCGTCACAGGCTTACGTAATACGGTATATAATTAGGAGTTCAGTTTCAGGTTTATAGTGGTGTGACTCTGAAATTAGTGATCATATGATTGAGTTGTTCGGTACAGAATGATGATCATATGGAATCACGGGAGCCCGATTATATATGTCCAATCAGTCCCTCTACTAGCTCCACATAATTCCTTAACGTTTGGCGAATTGATTTGTGTATGCTATTGGCTGGTTTATTATGCATGGATGGTGATGACACAGGATTAGGATGGTAGACAAGATTCTCTCTGGTTGGATTCAGATTTTGTTTTGGATAATAGAGTACACAATTATTCGAACTCCAAATAAAGTTGCCATGATTTTATTTGAGATTGGATTGGAGTTGTAGAAAATTATCCATGAGAACAAGAATATGCAACACAACCGTTTTGTGGAATTTGAAATTTGAATTTTGAAATTTGAAATTTGAATTTTGAAATTTGAAATTTGAAATTTGAATTTGAAATTTGAATTTGAAATTTGAATTTGAAATTTGAATTTGAAATTTAAATTTGAAATTTGAAATTTGAAATTTGAATTTGAAATTTGAAATTCAAATTTTGAATCACAGTCCAATTAGGATTCGAATTTGTTGTGGAAAATCCACAAGGTTTGAAATTCGAATTTGAGTTGGATTTGGAGAGGATAATCTTGTTAGAATCCTACTTGAATTTTTAATCTAAATCCCAACAAAAGTGGACGAAATTTTTGAGGATAATCCTCATGGAAAAATTTGGTTTTTTTATGGATAAGGTTCAAGGGAAAAATTCAAATTTCAATCCCAGTTGAATTTGGATTCTCTCCTCCCTGAAAAGTGGTCGAAAATTTGGAGAATCTCTCCTAGGAAATTCGATTATTTTGGATAAGGTTGAGATAAGATTCAAGCTTGAAAATCCTAGTGGAATTTTTGATTCTCCCTTATCCATAATGGCCGAAATCTTTAGGGGAGATTCTCCTTGAAATTTTCGGATCTTTTGGGTTGAAAAAGGGAGATAAAATTCTAGTTAAAATTTTGTTTAGATTTGGATTGGATTTATCCTAAGAAAAACCGAATTTTTCGTGGAGATTCTCCCTTGGAAAATTTGGATTTTTATGGTTATGGATAAGGGAACATATCTTTTCCTAATCCAATTCAAATTCAGAGAATCACCTCATGCAGGTCTATAAATAGAGGTCCTGCCACTCCAGTTCTCTTAGACCACAGACTCTCTGGTAAGCAGGCTTATTGTTGCACAGCTCATCGTGACAATAAAGTTCTTTAGAGATCTGGGTGGTCGAAAGAAGACTAGTAGTGCTAGCATACCGATCGAGGTTCAGAGTGCCCACACACTCAGCCATTCAGGAATTGGAGAATAGTAGAGAAGGCTAGTTAGTTGAAGCCTCCAGTCATTCTCCTCCTGCAAGATTGGCGTCCTTGAGGTATGAGTTTTAATTGTTGTTGGTTTATTGTATATGGTATCATGAGATATTTAACGATCTAAAAATTTTTATTGTTCCATTGCGCCATTCTGATACGTTTTTACCAATTTATTTTCCTACACTACCGAGTTAAAGGAGCTCCAAGCCCAGCTAAAGGACCTGATGGATAAGGGATTAATTCGACAGAGCTATTCATCCTGGGGAGCACCCATACTATTCATGAAGAAGAAAGACAAAACACTAAGGATGTGTACAGACTACAGAGAGTTGAATAAGATTATGATTAAGAACAAGTATCCCCTACCATGAATTAATGACCTGTTTGATCAACTCCGAGACGCGGCAGCTTTTTTGAAGGTTGATCTGCGTTCAGGGTGCCATCAACTGTGAATCAGGGATGAGAATGTGCCCAAGATAGCCTTTCAAATGCGATATGGACATAATGAGTTTCTTGTTATGTCGTTCAGACTAAAAAATGCTCTAGTTGCCTTCATGGATTTTATGAACTGTGTATTTAAGGACTATTTAGATAAGTTTGTCATTGTGTTCATCGATGAAATACTTATATACTCTAAGATGAAGGAGGAACATGCAGAGTATTTAAGGACCATCTTACATGCATTAAGAGAACGCCAACTATATGCCAAGTTCTCCAGGTGTGAGTTTTTGCTAGAGAAGGTTCATTTCCTAAGTCACGTAGTCTCCAAGGAGGGAGTATCCGTCGACTCAGTGAAAATTGACACTTTAGTGCATGGTCAGCCCTGAAGAACATGACAGAAATATGCAGTTTTCTAGGATTAGCAGGATATTACCGGTGCTTTGTTGAGGATTTTTCAAAGTTAGTCGCCCCACTTACAACACTCACCAAAAAGGAAAAGAGGTTCGAGTGGATCGGTAAATGTAAGGAGAGCTTTCAAGAGCTGAAACGATGACTCACAAGTGCTCCAGTATTGACCATTCCGGATGCTAGTCAAGGAAGCTTTGTGATTTATAGCGATGCATCCAAGACTGGATTAGGAGCCATGTTGATGCAGAATGGCAGAGTGGTCGTGTATGCTTTACGACAAAAGACCATGAGAATAACTACCTAACACATGACCTGGAGCTAGTAGCGATCATTTTCACGCTAAAAGTATAGAGGCACTATGTGTACGGAGTCAAGTGCGAGTTCTACATAAACCAACAGAGCCTCAAGTACATTTTTATGTAGAAAGAGCTCAACATGAGACAGCGAAAATGGCTAGAATTGGTCAAGGATTATGACTGTGAGATCCTATACCATCCAGGAAAAGCTAACAAGGTGGCCGATGTAGGAAAATAAATCGGTAAAAACGTATCAGAGTGGCGCAGCGGAACAATAAAAATTTTTAGATCGTTAAATATCTCATGATGCCATATACAATAAACCAACAACAATTAAAACTCATACCTCAAGGACGCCAATGTGCAGGAGGAGAATGACCGGAGGCTTCAACCAACTAGCCTTCTCTACTATTCTCCAATTCTCGAATGGCTAAGTGTGTGGGCACTCTGAACCTCGATCGGTATGCTAGCAATGCTAGTCTTCTTCCGACCACCCAGATCTCTAAAGAACTTTATTGTCACGATGAGCTGTGCAACAATAAGCCTGCTCACCTGAGAGTCTATGGTCTAAGAGAACTGGAGTGGCAGGACCTCTATTTATAGACCTACATGAGGTGATTCTCTGAATTCGAATTGGATTAGGAAAAGATTTTCTCCCTTATCCATAACCAAAAAATCAGAATTTTCCAAGGGAGAATCTCCACAATTAAATTCGGTTTTCCTAGGATAAATCCAATCCAAATCTAAACAAGATTTTAACTAGAATTTTATCTCCCTTTTTCAACCAAAAAATCCGAATTTTTCTTGGAGAAAATCTCAACAAAAGTTTCGGCCATTATGGATAAGGGAGAATCAAAAATTCCACTAGGATTTTCAAGCTTAAATCTCATCTCAACCTTATCCAAAATAACCGAATTTCCTAGAAGATTTTCTCCTTAATTTCGGCCACTTTTCAGGGAAGGAGAGAATCCAAATTCAACTAGGATTGAAACTTGAATTTTTCCCTTGAATCCTATCCACAAAAACCGAAATTTGCTTGAGGATTATCCTCAAAATTTCGTCCCTTATTTGTTGGGATTTGGATTCAAAATTCAAGTAGGATTCTAACAAGATTATCCTCTCCAAATCCAACTCAAATTCGAATTTCAAACCTTGTGGATTTTCCACAACAAATTCGAATCCTACTTGGACTGTGATTCAAAATTTGAATTTCAAATTTCAAATTCAAATTTCAAATTCAATTTTCAAATTTCAAATTTCAAATTTAAATTTAAATTTCAAATTCAAATTTCAAATTCGAATTTCAAATTCAAATTTCGAATTCAAATTTCAAATTCAAATTTCAAATTTCAAATTTCAAAATTCAAATTTCAAATTTCAAAATTCAAATTTCAAATTCCACAAAACGGTTGTGTTTCATATTCTTGTTCTCATGGATAATTTTCTACAACTCCAATCCAATCTCAAATAAAATCATGGCAACTTTATTTGGAGTTCGAATAATTGTGTACTCTATTATCCAAAACAAAATCTGAATCCAATCGGAGAGAATCTTGTCTACCATCCTAATCCTGTGTCATCACCATCCATGCATAATAAACTAGCCAATAGCATACACAAATCAATTTGCCAAACGTTAAGGAATTATGTGGAGCTAGTAGAGGGACTGATTGGACATATATAATCGGGCTCTCGTGATTCCATATGATCATCATTCTTTACCAAACAACTCAATCATATGATCACTAGTTTCAGAGTCACACCACTATAAACCTGAAACTGAACTCCCAATTATATACCGTATTACGTAAGCCTGTGACGAGCTACTATCCAATGACCTTGTCATATATGCAAAACCCTCATATGATATCCATGATCAGCCTTAGGTCAAAGTCCGTTTAATCTTACTGATCAGGCTATCTTAAAGTTCCATTATACTACCGAATCAAGAAAATGTTTATTCACCATATGTGAATAAGAAGTCATCCGCCCAGCAGACGACCCAAGGCCTTGTCCATTTTCACATTCAGTATAATGCCTTTAAGAGGATACCTTTAACTCCTCAGAGCTATGATTCCGATATCTGCAAACAAACCCTTCATCGTATATAAGTCATGCACCCAACGAACCGGTCTATAAGCTTACTACCTCTGAGACGCTTTAGCCATTGGAACATCAAAGTACACAAGTCATATACATGAAGTAGTTCATTTACTCAGGATTAAGGTTATTGCACAATAAATGTCAAAAGCAGAATGATCCACTCATAGCGGACTACGTAGATCAATCACGCTTTAGTCCCGGTCTAATATGTCACCACCGAGCAACATATCCATGTCTCTACTTGGGAGTCCAGCTCTAGACAGTCAAGACAAACCGTCCCTTCTAAGGCTTTAGACAACATAATAGTCTTAACATGAGTTAGATGCTCGGTCTAACCCCATAGACTACAGACCATAGTTTAGACTGCTAACTTTAGAACATTGTCTTCTCGCATACAAAAGTCCATTGCATGCAACGTTCTAACAGTTTTAACACAAGCAGTCAGTGAGCCATATTTGCTTACATTTACTTTAACATGTAAATAAGACGAGGACAGATAGCAATGTGATGAATAACCTCTATGTATAATTTTATTTTCCAGTTCAAAATGAATACATCAAAATGTCTCTAATGCTTAGGGCATTTCCTAACAATCTCCCACTTGCCCTAAGCCAGCAGATGTGCCATTTTACGCATCCCTATCGCATCTACATGCCTCTCAAAGCTTCTAGCCACCAAAGTCTTAGTAAAGGGATCAGCGATGTTGTCCTCGAACGCGATCTTACATACATCCACTTGTCCTATCTCCACATGCCCTCTAATAATGTGATACCTCCGATCTATGTGCTTGGTCCTCTTGTGGTGCCGAGATTTCCTTGTGTTGGCAATAGCCCCTGTATTATCACAGTAAAGTGTGATAGGCTTGTCAACACCCGGAATGACCTCAAGGTCTCTAAAGAACTTACGGAGCCAAACCGCTTCTTTAGATGCCTCAGCCGCAGCCATATACTCAGCCTCCATAGTAGAGTCAGCTGTGCAGCCCTGCTTCACGCTCCTCCACACAATGGCCCCTTCTCCGAGTAAAAACACTGATCCATATGTCGATTTCCTCGAATCCTTACAAGTCTGGAAGTCTGAGTCCGTGTATCCTACGGGTGTTAGGTCCCCTCTAGAATACACTAGCATATAATCCCTCGTTCTCTTAAGATACTTGAGTATATGCTTTACTGCTTGCCAGTGCTTGGTTCCAGGATTCGCTTAATATCGACTCACCATACCTACTGCAAAACATATGTCTGGGCGAGTGCAAAGCACAGCGTACATAAGGCTACCCAGAGCGGATGCATAAGGAACCTTACTCATACGCTCTCTTTCTTCCGATGTCTTGGGACAGTCATCCAATGAAAGAGTTAGACCGGCAATAGAAGGTTGTGAGCCTTTCTTTGCCTCTAGCATTGCATATTTGTCAATTATTTTATCTATGTCTGAAGCTTGAGATAATGCTATCATTTTGTTCTTTCGATCTCTGAAGAGACGAATGCCTAGAACATAATTAGCTTCTCCCAAGTCCTTCATGTCAAACTATTGGTCTAACCAAAGCTTGACCGATGATAAGTTCCCTACATCATTCCCAATGAGTAGTATATCATCGACATAGAGTATCAGAAAGACCACTTTTCCATCCTTAATACGTTTATAAACACAAGGTTCATCAACGTTCTGCTCAAAACCAAATGTTTTAATCGCTTGATCAAACCTCTGGTTCCATGAGCAGGATGCTTGCTTTAATCCATAAATGGATCTAAGCAACTTGCAGACTTTTCTTTCTTGGGCTTTTGCTATGAAACCTTCGGGCTGTATCATATAGATACACTCTTCAAGATGGCCATTCAAGAATGCCGTCTTGACATCCATTTGTCAGATCTCGTAATCGAGAGCCGCAGCAATGGACAGAAGAATACGGATAGACTTCAGCATAGCAACAGGCGAAAAGGTTTCCTTCCAACCTTTTGCGTGTATCCCTTTGCAACCAGTCTAGCTTTGAAAGTTTCCACTCTCCCTTCCGCATCCTTCTTTCTTTTGTAGACCCATTTACATCCAATGGGTTTTATCCTATCCGGCAAATCTACAAGTTCCCAAACAGAGTTGGATTTCATAGAATCCATCTCATTGTTCATAGCCTGTTTCCAAGATTTAGAATCAACATCATTCATAGCTTCATCATATGTGACAGGATCTTCCTCATGCTCATGAGCCTCGGCCTGGTATACCTCAGCATCATACATGAAGAAATTAGGTTTCTTCGAAACCCTCCCACTACGACGAGGCACCCTAAATTGTTGATCGTCTGCAGGTCTTTCACTGGAACTCGGACTTGCGTCCAAGACAGAAATCTGTGGAGCAGTTCTTTCACCCGATAACTCCTCTAGCACTACTTTGCTTCGAAGTTTAAAGTCATTCATGTGACTTTCCTCCAAGAATGTCGCATGGGTTGAGACAATGACTTTTTGTTCCTTCGGGTTATAGAACAGACCTCCTTTAGTTCCTTTTGGATACCCTATAAACATGCATAATTCTGATCTTGGTTCCAACTTTTTCGCATCCCCATCCAGTACATGTGCCGGGCAGCCCCATATTCTCATATGTCCAAGGGAGGGCTTCCTGCCACGCCACAATTCATACGGAGTTCTAGAAATTGATTTGCTCGGAACCTGGTTCAGAATATAGCATGCCGTTTGTAAAGCATATCCCCAAAATGATAATGGCAGTGTTGAATAACTCATCATGGATTGTACCATATCCAACAAGGTCCTGTTCCTCCTTTCAGCTACATCATTCTATTGTGGAGTACCAGGTGCAGTCAATTGAGATAAAATCCCGTTCTCTACAAGGTGTCCTAGAAATTCATCGGAGAGATATTCACCACCTCGATCAGATCGAAGTGTCTTTATGGATTTATCCAATTGCTTTTCCACTTCCGCATGATACTCTTTGAACTTGTCAAAGGTTTCGCTCTTGCGGTGCATCAGATATACATATCCATACCTCGAGTAATCATCTATAAAAGAGACATAATACTCGAACCCTCCTCGTGCTGTGACGTTCATGGGGCCACATACGTCAGTATGCACAATTTCTAAGAGCTCTTGAGCCCTTGTACCCTTAGCTCCAAAAGACCTCTTAGTCATTTTTCCCTCTAGACAAGACTCACATTGGGGAAGTCGTACCTCCTCCAGAGATTCCAGAGGACCGTCTTTCACCAATCTTTGAATCCTATCCTGATTAATATGACCAAGTCTTAAATGCCAAAGATACGCCTTGTTAGAGTGAGAAACTTTCAACCTTTTAGAGTTATCAGTTAATTCAGTGTCAAGTAGTGAGTACATCTTTGGTTCGATCAAATATAGGTTTCCATCCATCCATCTAGAACAGATAAAAGACTTATTTCTACGAATATCAACTCTTTTACTAAAAGAAACTGAATAAGAATCCTTTATTAAACAAGCTACCGATATAAGGTTCCTCCTAAAATTAGGAACATAAAAACAGTCTTTCAATAAAATAAACCTAAATTGATCAAAATAAAGATAAACATCTCCCACTGCTTCAGCCACCATAAAGCTACCATCTCCAGTCTGCAACGAGAGGCTCCTATCATGTAGACTTCTCGTTTCCACGAATCCCTGCATAGAAACACAAACACGATTAGTGGCGCCCGAATCAATGACCCAAGTGTCTTTCGATTCTTCCACCAAACATGCTTCTAAGTAATGAAGTTCCTTACCTTCCTTGCCCTTGGTGGCTAGGAATTCCCGGCAAGCCTTCTTGAAGTGACCTACCTTCCTACAATGGAAGCATTTGGACTTTTTTAGGGTCCTTTGGCTTCTTGTTCTTCTTCTTCTTCTTCCCGTCCGAGACAGGAGGATTAGAAGAATTGGAAGCCACTTGCTTCTTATTTGGCCTCCTCCTCTTCCATAAGGGATTGGAAGATTCCGCCAAATTGGCCTCTCCTTTAGGTCGGACCACATCCTCATCCCTGATCATCCGCTTATAAGCCTGTAGTTGCTTCATGAGCTCTGTTAGTCCTAACTCCTTTGTCGCCAGATTGTATGCGGCCTTAAACCCCACAAAAATCTTTAGACAGAGTCTTAAACACCATCTCGATCTGGGTGTTGTAGTCTAACTCAGCACCATTCTCGGCAGCCTCAGCGAAGAATCCCATTAGAGTGATCATATGGTCCTTCACCGGAGTACCCGCCTTTTGCTTGGAGTTCATAATGCTGGTGATAGCGGACTGTCGAGCCAATTTTTCTTGGCCTCCGAACATGTCCTCCAGATTGTCCATGATCTCCCCAGCAACTTGATAAGCCTCATGCTGCTTTTGTAAAGCACTCGTCATGCTAGCAAGGATGTAGCATCGAGCTATTTCATTGGATTCTCTCCAATGATTATAGGCAACCGGGACTTCCTCAAGTGGTGTGTCAGGTTTGGGCCCAGGTGGGCGTGGTTCGTCCAGTATGAACTTGTGTTTCTCGCAGCTGAGAACTATTAATAGATTTCTTTTCCAGTCTTTATAATTATCGCCATTCAACTTATTTTCAGTAAGTATCGAAATGAGGGGTGTCGGTGACATTTTGAATTGAAATAAAATTATACTAGACATCATTACAAAGCCCAAGCAAATATACAGATAATTTAGCAAATAAAACATACAAGTATGTTCCTACATGAAACTTGAAAAAACATGTAGCATTGCAACGGTAATTCTCAGCACCTATTGCCCCAAGCCACTGAGGGGTGGTCATGAAAACAAATAGCCGGAACATGGACCCCGTCCAATTAATATATGTTACCTTAAATCCTCCAAGGTTAAGATATATATTAATAACCGCTTATTTGGTCACCAGTTTAGTTAACAGAGCTTCTAGGGAAGGTTAATAACTAAACGAGTCTTGAGTGTATAACCATTGTTTACGTAGCCCGATCCACGTCCTACCAAGCCACCGAGAGGTGGTCATGAATAGGATCGCACCCGAACACGTTTTCCACATAGGAGATCTGATCTAGTATACCGGCGGCGGTAAACACCTACCGAGGGGTGTGGTCAAGGCAGAACTGACGCGAGGCGTTACCATGCTTTCACATATGGATCAACAATGGAGGCCGTGGGTTTTGTTTGAAACCCTCTCCCACTCAATATTTTGAAAAACATGCAAGTTTTGACAAATTATGTATGATCAATATAGTATGAGCGGCACTCACCTATCCTATATGACATGTTATCAAATATGCATACAAAACATCCATCAATACATATTTATACATCCATGACATATCACAGAAAAAATAATTGACAGAATAACCAAGCTATAGTTCCATCCTAGAATAAAGAAAATAAAGATTATAAAATTCCATCCAAAGAATTCTTTGGGTCTTGAATTCTGTTCCGTCTTCTTGTATCCATCTTTATGTAGCCTTTCCATTTATTTCTCATCCCAAGAATTATTTAAAATTTAAATATCCAAAAATTTAAATTTCAAATTCAAATTCCAAATTCGAATTTCAAATTTAAATTTCAAATTTAAATTTTAAACAATTTTAAACATCATGTGTAATAATATGTAATTTCAAAAAATTCAAATTTTTAATTGCATATTTTTAAACATGATTTAAAATTAAATCTCAAATTTAAAAATCAAAATTTTATGATTTTTGGACCGTCGGACCGCCCCCGTAGGCGGCAGCCGCCGTGGGCAGCCACCAACCCCGGAGGGGCTGGCAGCCCACGGCCGCCCCCTGTGCAGCCCTGCCGGGCTGTAGGCCAAGCTTGCAGCGCTAGGCTGCACGCCCAGGCTGGGCGCAGCAGCCGGCAGGCTGCAGGTAGCGCCTGCAGCCAGAGGCTGCACGCCCCAGGCTGCAGCCAGCCTTGGGCAGGCCACGGCCACCCTTGGCTGCAGGCCAAGCCTGCGGCCGGGGTGGTGTGGGCCTGCTTAGGGGCTGCCGCAGCCCCATCCTGCCCGAGGGCAGGGGCTGCAGCCCCACCAAGCCCCGTCGGCCTATCCCGAGGGGTCGTGTCTCGATTTTCATGCCATATTCCAATTTACCTATTAGGATCTCTAAAAATTAATTTGAATCCCAATTAAATTGAAATTTTCCACACAATCAAAATTTCAATCTTTAAATCAAATTTAACTTTTGGAAAAAATTACGGTCTTCAATCTTCAATCTCCTCCAAGAATAATTACATAAAATTTCCTAAACCGTTTCCGGTGTACAAAAATTCTAACCATAAAAATTCTAAGAGACAAAAAATAAAATCCATGGGAAAATTACAGTGTTTATAAACTGCTCCCATGGTTACATAAAAAATTCCTAGATACAATTTTTCTTAATTCTAAGGAACCATAACCGGTATAAACAACCATGCTTTTAATAATTGAAAAAATTAAAATAACCACATACTTTATACATAATCCATGATAACAACATAAAGGAACCCTAGAATGCTACTCTCTAAATATCAAATCCATACATAAATAAAAAGACTAAGTAATTGTCTAATTTATGTACATGGCATAGTCATGAGATGGCTCTGATACCAATTGTAGGAAAATAAATTGGTAAAAACGTATCAGAGTGGCGCAGCGGAACAATAAAAATTTTTAGATCGTTAAATATCTCATGATGCCATATACAATAAACCAACAACAATTAAAACTCATACCTCAAGGACGCCAATGTGCAGGAGGAGAATGACCGGAGGCTTCAACCAACTAGCCTTCTCTACTATTCTCCAATTCCCGAATGGCTGAGTGTGTGGGCACTCTAAACCTCGATCGGTATGCTAGCACTGCTAGTCTTCTTCCGACCACCCAGATCTCTAAAGAACTTTATTGTCACGATGAGCTGTGCAACAATAAGCCTGCTCACCTGAGAGTCTGTGGTCTAAGAGAACTGGAGTGGCCGGACCTCTATTTATAGACCTGCATGAGGTGATTCTCTGAATTCGAATTGGACTAGGAAAAGATTTTCTCCCTTATCCATAACCAAAAAATCCGAATTTTCCAAGGGAGAATCTCCACAATTAAATTCGGTTTTCCTAGGATAAATCCAATCCAAATCTAAACAAGATTTTAACTAGAATTTTATCTCCCTTTTTAAACCAAAAAATCCGAATTTTTCTTGGAGAAAATCTCAACAAAAGTTTCGGCCATTATGGATAAGGGAGAATCAAAAATTCCACTAGGATTTTCAAGCTTGAATCTCATCTCAACCTTATCCAAAATAACCGAATTTCCTAGAAGATTTTTTCCTTAATTTCGGCCACTTTTCAGGGAAGGAGAGAATCCAAATTCAACCAGGATTGAAACTTGAATTTTTCCCTTGAATCCTATCCATAAAAACCGAAATTTGCTTGAGGGTTATCCTCAAAATTTCGTCCCTTATTTGTTGGGATTTGGATTCAAAATTCAAGTAGGATTCTAACAAGATTATCCTCTCCAAATCCAACTCAAATTCGAATTTCAAACCTTGTGGATTTTCCACAACAAATTCGAATCTTACTTGGATTGTGATTCAAAATTTGAATTTCAAATTTCAAATTCAAATTTCAAATTCAAATTTCAAATTTCAAATTTCAAATTTCAAATTTAAATTTCAAATTCAAATTTCAAATTCAAATTTCAATTTCAAATTCAAATTTCAAAATTCAAATTTCAAATTTCAAAATTCAAATTTCAAATTCCACAAAACGGTTGTATTTCATATTCTTGTTCTCATGGATAATTTTCTACAACTCCAATCCAATCTCAAATAAAATCATGGCAACTTTATTTGGAGTTCGAATAATTGTGTACTCTATTATCCAAAACAAAATCTGAATCCAACCGGAGAGAATCTTGTCTACCATCCTAATCCTGTGTCATCACCATCCATGCATAATAAACTAGCCAATAGCATACACAAATCAATTTGCCAAACGTTAAGGAATTATGTGGAGCTAGTAGAGGGACTGAGTGGACATATATAATCGGGCTCCCGTGATTCCATATGATCATCATTCTTTACCGAACAACTCAATCATATGATCACTAGTTTCAGAGTCACACCACTATAAACCTGAAACTGAACTCCCAATTATATACCGTATTACGTAAGCCTGTGACGAGCTACTATCCAATGACCTTGTCATATATGCAAAACCCTCATATGATATCCATGATCAGCATTAGGTCAAAGTCCGTTTAATCCTACTGATCAGGCTATCTTAAAGTTCCATTATACTACCGAATCAAGAAAATGTTTATTCACCATATGTGAATAAGAAGTCATCCGCCCAGCAGACGACCCAAGGCCTTGTCCATTTTCACATTCAGTATAATGCCTTTAAGAGGATACCTTTAACTCCTCAGAGCTATGATTCCGATATCTGCAAACAAACCCTTCATCGTATATAAGTCATGCACCCAACGAACCGGTCTATAAGCTTACTACCTCTGAGACGCTTTAGCCATTGGAACATCAAAGTACACAAGTCATATACATGAAGTAGTTCATTTACTCAGGATTAAGGTTATTGCACAATGAACGTCAAAAGCAGAATGATCCACTCATAGCAGACTACGTAGATCAATCACGCTTTAGTCCCGGTCTAATATGTCACCACCGAGCAATATATCCATGTCTCTACTTGGGAGTCCAGCTCCAGACAGTCAAGACAAACCGTCCCCTCTAAGGCTTTAGACAACATAATAGTCTTAACATGAGTTAGATGCTCGGTCTAACCCCATAGACTACAGACCATAGTTTAGACTGCTAACTTTAGAACATTGTCTTCTCGTATACAAAAGTCCATTGCATGCAACGTTCTAACAGTTTTAACACAAGCAGTCAGTGAGCCATATTTGCTTACATTTACTTTAACATGTAAATAAGACGAGGACAGATAGCAATGTAATGAATAACCTCTATTTATAATTTTATTATCCAGTTCAAAATGAATACATCAAAATGTCTCTAATGCTTAGGGCATTTCCTAACAGCCGATGCATTGAGTCGAAAGCATTCCACTTCACTTATGGCTATTAGTGCCTTGCTAGAAATGCTATAGAGGAATTTGTGTAGCAACAAGATCGAGATCCTGACAGGGAGATTGTCTGACATGACCCTCTAATTGACACTCCCAGACAGCATCAAGGCCTGTCAAGAACTCGATTAATCCCTAGTCAAGTCCAGAAAGGAAGCTACAAAGGACAAAGGTTTAGAGTTTAGAGTCTCCAAGGACAGCATACTCTACTACAGGGATAGGGTATGTGTTCCAAAGGATGAAGAGCTCAAGAAACAAATCATTTCGGAAGCTCATGTGGCACTATATTCTGTACATCCGGGAGCAAATAAGATGTACAAGGACTTGAAAGGAAGCTTTTAGTGGCCTGGAATGAAAAATAACATCGCCGAGTTCATCGCCAGATGGCTTACATGTCAGAAGGTTAAGGCAGAACACCAGAGCCTGCCAGGAGAATTAGAGAAAATTTAGCTACTCGAGTGGAAATGGGACCAGATCACGGTGGACTTTGTGGTCGAATTACCAAGGACATCCAATGGCAACGATGTAATCTGGGTGATCATAGATAGATTAATGAAATCATCCAAATTCCTAACCATAAAGGTTAGCTACTCAGTAGAGCGACTAGTAGAAATCTATGTAGCTCAGATCGCAAGTGTAAGGACTACCATTTTCATGGCACCTACTTACCATGTAATAAGACATTAAGGAATGAAATGGAGGAATAATTTGATGTCTTTTAGTGCAAATTTGAAGAACACAGTCAGGTACATGGCCGTGTAAATAGTCATGTACCGTTCAAACTGTTGAAATGTTAGAAGCCATATAAGTTAACATAGCTGTGTAGTGTAACACGATCAGGTACACGACTGTGTAAGTGGCCATGTACCGCTCGGGTTGATGAGTGTGTAAAATGAACGTGTTCCAAGACATGGCCGTGTTGAGTAAGCTCAACTGATACACCCCCATGTCTGGACAATACACGCTCATGTTGCCTTATATACGCCCGTGTAAGAGGCCGTGTAATGAGCAGAGAGCCACTATACAGACTCTCAAAATTTTGTGAAACCTAATTGCTATGTAATGAGAAATTAAGTTGGAAAATGCAGAATATTTTCCATTGGAATGGAGTAAATAGGTACAATACTGCTTAAGTACTATTTATGCAGTGAAAGGGGTGACTGACAGTGAATCCGGTCCACCCTAATATATGTATAAGTGTATGAGATGCGCAGTGTCAGGAAACTGGTCCGAATGACCATTTCTTGACACAAGACTGGTGAACAGATCACCAAAATGCTTGGACCGATCGTCTGAGCACAACAACAATGAGAAACCCTAGTAAGGGTACGATATCAAGAAAATGGTCTGGATGACCTTTTTTTACTTAGAGACTGACAAAATCAGAGTCAGAGCACTCAGACTAGTCAGTTAAGTAAAAGAATATGAATAGTGAATAGTATAAACGTAGTTTCAGGTAAATGGCCAAGATGGCCCTAATCTGGCATAAAACTGATATATTAACGGTTAGTAGGCTCATTCTGGCCAATTGAGTATAAAACAAGAATCTTAATTTGAGAGATACACAGTATCGGGATGAGGGTCAAGACGACCTTTACTTGTCCTGAAACTGATATATTTAGACTCAGAATGCCCAAATTAATTAATCAAGCACCTGACATGTTTTTAGAGGTAGGATCACACAGATCCCGAAAACTACTCCAAATGACCTCCGATGGACATAATACTGATAAAAATGGAATCACCACATCCAAATTAGTCAAGAGAGACTTTGTCTGAAATTTCACAGGGGAACGCCTCGATTTACGTGCGAAAGGACAATATAGTGTAGACAGAACCACAGTATAGGAAATAAATAGTAAAATAGAATGATAATGAGCTATTAGACAATATAAAATAACCAAGAATTGACAGTACAAAAATCAGATTCAGAAATCTAATTTTCGGGTGAAAATTAGAACACTGCCGAGAAAGGACCGAACACCGCAATATAAAATTAGACTGCATTGAGAAACAAATGTAGATAAAATTTGGCCCTTAGAAACCATGCCCCTAGCTGTAAAAGGCAGCTGAAAATGGCTGCTACATAACCCAAAAGTGAGAATAAAATAATCCATTAGCTATGACAACTTTTGATTTAAAAATTCAAGGGGTTTTCAAGCACTTGTCAAAGAAAATATTTGTTTATTCTCTCCCTTCCATGCAGCAGCCCACGCCCATTTATGGACCGGAAAAGGGCAGCCAAATCATTCGTTGATTAGGCCAAAATGGTAGACAATCAATTTGGTTTAAGCTTAAGCAAGTTTGATTAAGTTTGCCTATAAAAGGCACACTTTGCACAAGGGTTTTGCTTTCCTTACTTTGGCATCCCAAAACACATTTCATTCTCTCTCTTTCTTCTAGTTGAGTTGACCCCTCTAAGTCACCAAAAGCCTCCAATTTTCTAGCCAAAATCATACTAAAAGCTTACCAAAAATCTAGCCTCTTCAAATTCGTGTAGGTGATTTCATTTCCAAGCCATTTCCAAAGTGATCAAGGGTAAGTTTTGTAATCCAATCTTTGTGGTTTTAGTTTTTGTTTTGGTCTGATCTTAAGAGAAATTATTTTGATGTTTTGCTAGCACAAAAAACTGACCCCTATCTTCTTGAATCTACACGGCCATTTTGGTTCAAAATCGTGCTTGGTTCAAAGCACAAGAGGTAAACCGAAAACCCTCCCTTTTATGGTTAGATGATTTTTAAGATTGATCAAAGCCATTTATGTGTATTTGTTTATGCACATGGGTTGTAATAAGCTTATTTTGAGCCTTTAAGTTTCCATTTTTAAGTTATATTTTTATGAATGGTTGTGAGTATGGGTGATGTGATGAATGTTTAGGAATGTGGCTGGACATAAATCTGTCCCTAGGAAAGGCCACAGATTTTGGCTATTTTAACCCCCTTAGGTTCTGAATTTGGAATTCAGTAAAACACGGTGTTTTAAGGAAATTTTGTTATAGTTGTTTTTGTGTCAAATATCCTTTGGCCAAAAATGACACTATGATAGGTTTTTCGAGTGGTTTTCACTAGGTGCCCAAACTGAGAACAAAATCCGAACCCAGAAATTAGTCTAAGGTTTTATTAAAAATGGACAACTTAGATTCCGAACTGGACTTTGGGCTCAACATGAAATTGTAGAACACGTTGAAACCTTTAAGATAGCTTACATATATTCTAAAAATTTGGCCGTTTCGGGCCTCAAATAGAGCCATTTTCAAAGTGATGCAAAACTGGGGCTTTCACAAAAAACTAGGCACAAAGGCCATGGGTTTGATAGGATTAGGACCAGTTTGAGCTAGATTTGAGCTCTGAGGTGAACAAAAAAATTGTTCATCTCATCATGGACGAAAGATTTCATGTTCGTAAAATTCACAAACAAAGTCGTTTCGATTGAGTTTCAAAATAGTTTTCGAAAGTGGTTCAAAAACCACCCTTAAAATGTAAAACCAAAAATATGTTTTAAACTTGTTAAAATATAAAAATGGTTTTCATAAAAATGTCCCCCACCTTCCAATGGGGTGATAAGGGGACGGGTTCCAAACATATAATTTTATCAAGAGTTTTATAAGGTAACCAAAACGATTTTTCAAAAATAAGTTAAATAGTTTGGGTAGCCCGATAGGCTACCACACCAAACAAGCACTAGTAACACGATAGATTACCTAGTTAACAACACACGAGTTAACTGGTTAGTTGACTGGTTAGCAACCAGTCAAGGACCGTGTTATGAATGAAATGGTAAGGAATGATGATTAATCTGTCAAGAAGACACTTAATCATATACGATAGAAGGTATGCACCAAATCCCCAAAGTAGGCCAATAGGGTACTGATGGGACTCAGTACCACATAGAAACGCAAGTTATAGTCACTAACATAAATAGTGACCTAGGAATGATAGTAATTAATTTATGGGTAATAAATTAATTTACCAAGTATAGAGAAGTAAACTCTATATAAAGAACGAATTAATACCGACGGCAATCAGTACCAAATGAATTATTTGCTTTAGTCACTAATAGTGATGGTGACTCAACGAGAGTATTAATGAGGAATGTTATTGATAACAGATGGTCACCTGTAATTTATTAAAGGTGCAAGTACGCAGTTGCTTACAATTAAGTAAGTACAACTCCGCCTACAGCATGAATGAAAAGAATTTAAAGTGTTATTTTATACTATGTTAAGCATACAAACCTTGCACAATCTTGCATAAGCATGTTAGAAGAACATATAGTTTCATAATTGCGTAGACTTATGAAAACATAAGTAGGATGCCATAGATCCTTGTCACGTAAGATTTGAGGATAAGCCTAGTAGAGCATATGGCATAATTAGATACAGAATTGGGTAATAAAATTAAAGTGTCGATATGACGAGTCCAAGTCGAGGCTCATAATCTGTAACAAGTCCAAGCTGAGAGTCACAACATATAATGAGTCCAAGTCGAGGCTCATAAAGAAAGGATAACCTAGGCTCACAACACATAACAAGTCCAAGTCGAGGCTCATAAAGAAAGAATGATCTAAGATATAACAAGCCCAAGTCGAGGTTCATAAAGAAAGATAACGAATAAGGAAGCATAACTGAGCATAAACGGTTCATGTAGTGTACACGTTATGCCCTAAATACAATTAGAGCAAGTTTCCTAGTTGCATGATAGGACATGCCCACATGATATGCATTCTGAGATGCTACATGATATGTTTCCATGTTCTGTATGAATGTGTGACAATATTGGTAGTTTTATATGTGCCTTAAGTGTGGCTTATGATTTAAAACATGTTTTGCGAATGACATATTATACTTACTGGGCATAAAGCTCATAGTGTGCGTTCATACTGTAGGTAAGCGTCGTATGGCTTAAACCACAATGGGCGATGATGGCAGCAGAGGCGGATGTGAGGCGAGGTTATGGATATACCGCGAGTAATCTTCCGCACAATTTGAGTAATAGTTGAACAAATTTATGAATAGTAGCCATTGAATAGTATATTTTGAATAGTAATCGTTAAATAGTATTTTTAAATAGTAACCGTTATACGGTATTTTTAAATAGTAATCGTTACACAGTATTTATTAATAGTAACTGTTAAATAGTTTTTTTTGAATAGTAATCGTTAAGCAGTATTTTGGAATAGTAAATAGTTAAAGTATACGTACATGAATAGTGAATACATAGACATAAAAAAATCCCTAAAATTAGGGTATCTAAGTAAATGGATTTTAAGTATAAATGGTTTGCAAGAAAGTATAAGTATCAGCTAAGGTACAAGTAGTAGTTTTAAGTGACGGTCCGGCCGTTAAGGGCACGGGGCATCACAGTAAGACTACATGGAGGGCCCAAGTCAATCATATCAGATCGTGACAGATGCTTCACCTCCAGGTTTTGGCAAAGTGTTTAAGCCGCATTAGGGTCCTAGCTAAAGTTCAGCATAGCATTCCACCCTCAGACCGACGGGCAGTCTGAAAGGACTATACAAACATTGGAGGACATGTTGAGAGCTTGTGTCCTAGACTTTAAGGGAAATTGGGATCAGAAGCTACCCTTGATCGAGTTCTCATACAATAACAGCTACTAGTCCTTGATCAAGATGGCACCGTAAGAGGTGCTTTATGGAAGAAAATGTAGATCTTCGGTTCATTGGCACGAGACCAGAGATAAATAGCTTGTTAGCGCGGACTTCATCAAGAACACAATGGCAAACATGAAGCTGATGTGAGAGAGGTTAGATACAGCGCACAATCGCTAGAAGAGTTTTACAGATAGGCGCCATAGACCCCTCGAGTTTCAAGAAGGAGACTCAGTCTTTCTCAAGGTAGCACCCATGAAAGGGGTGATGCACTTTGGAAGGAAAGGAAAACTCAGTCCTAGGTACGTTGGACCATTTGAGGTAATCGAGAGAGTCAAGAAGGTGGCTTATAGACTAGCGCTTCCTCTCGAGTTAGCTTCAGTGCACAACATCTTTCACGTCTTGATGCTAAAGAAGTACGTGCCAGACAGCTCCCATGTTCTGAGCAAAGAACCGGTCAAAGTGCATGCTGATCTAACATATAAGGAGAAACCCGTGCGGATCCTAGCCAGAGAGGAGAAAGTACTTAGGAATAAAGTAATACCACTTGTAAAAGTGTTGTGAAGGAATCATAATGTTGAGGAAGCCACATAGGAATGGGAAAAAGACATGAGAAGAGACTTTTCAGAATTGTTCTAATTTTTGAGGATGAAAATTTTGTAAGGGGGGTAGGTTGTAATGACCCCCATGTTCATGGAACCTAATTACTATGTAATAAGTAATTAAGTTAATGAATACAGTATAATTTTCCAGTTTGAATGAATTAAACGGGTAAAGAAACATTTATTTACTATTTATGCAATGAAAGAGGCAACCGAGAGTGAAATCGATTCACCTTATTAAGCGTAAGTGCGCATGTGTGGCACACGATATCAAGAAATAGGTCAAGACGACCATTTCTTGGCACAGAACTGATGAGTTAGTCATTAATACGCTCAGGCTGGTTATTTGAGCACAACAATGAAATTTTACTTGATAAATATACAATATCGAGAAAATGGTCTTGATGATGTTTTCTTAACATAAAACTGATATATTTATAGTTAGCATGCTCAATTTAGTCAATTGAGCACAAAACGTGAAATTCTGTTTGAGAGATACACAGTATCAGGAAAAGGGTCAAGATGACCTTTTCTCAGCCCGAAACTGATAGACTTAGAACGCTCAAACTAGTCAGTTGAGCACAAAAGGTGATTTCTGAGTAAGGATCATACAGATCCAGAAAACTGGTTCAGATGACCTCAGATGGATATAAAACTGATAAATTTGAAATTAACACGTCCAAATTAGTCAGGATAGACTGTGTTTGAAATTTCGCACGAAAAAGTTACGTTATGCGTGCGTAGTGTCAATGCAGTCCAAGACACAACCATAGTATAGTAAATGCATAGTAAATTATCATAGAGTGGGCTCTTAGGCACTACAACTCAAATAGGAATGAATAGAATAAAAAACGGATCAAGAGGATCCAATTTCAGTCAAAATCTATAACACAATCGAAAAAGGGCTGAACACCGTTGGAGGAAATTAGACTAGTAAGAGAAGACTTTTCCAGATGAATTTCCCTTATCAAAAACTATGTATATGCAACTCTAAAAATAAGAAAAAGTTTCCCTTAAAACAAGGAAACATGCCTTATAAGCTTTTGATTAAAAAATGCAAAAGTTGGAGACAAGTTACTAGTGACTTTTGCAACTCCATAAATGCAATTTTGCCTCTTTTTTTTTTTTATCAGTAGCCCCCATCGGTTTTGGGGAGGGTAGTAGTAGCCTAATTTGTCCCCCTAAGCTTGGTTAATTTTGACTTGATTTAGGTTGGTTAGGTGAGGTTAATTATGCTTAGGTTTGCCTATAAATAAGTGTAAGAGGCCTTATGCCTCATTTTCTTTCTTTTGGATCACCAAAAGCTCCAAAAAACCAAACACTTTCTCTCCATTCTCTTCAGCCAAAACCAACGCCCTTGCAGCCCCAAAACACACCAAAGTTCACCAAAATTTTTACCAAAAATCAGCCACACTCTAGCTTGGGCTGGAGTCTTTCACTCAGGCTACTTCAAGGTCATTTCAAGGTAATGTTTTACAACCCTCCCTTGGTGATTTTAGTTGTTCATTTAGCTTGATAGTAAGAGGGAAAATTTTGTGTTTCATTCTAGCCCTAGCCAACTACATTTTTCCCCTTGGTCTACATGAAAGTTTGGTTACCAGTTGGTTTAGTTGTGTTAGGTTCAAAGCACACTAAGGTAAAAATCCGAAAAACCCCTCCTTTTTGTGGTTTAGTTTAATTTTAAGTTATGAGATCAAAGAGATTTATTGTGTATTTCAAGCAATGGGTTATAATAAGTTTATTTTGAACCCTTAGCATTTTATATTTATGTTTTTGTACTTGTGTGGTTGTGATTTAAGTTTTTGTGGATTGTTGATTGTATGGACATTTTAGGGTTTGGCTAAAAACCAAATCTGTCCCAGATTTTAGCCATGGATTTGTGGATTTTGAGCATGTTCTGTACAGATTTTGAGATTTTGTAAATCATAAAAGTTTTAGAAAATTTTGTTATGGTCATTTTTGCTTCAAATAGCCTTTGGCCAAAAATGACAGCAAGATAGGTTTTCGGAGAATTTTATAACCGGAGTTAAAAACTGGGACTGAAACTTGGGAATAGGAAACAATCACGGGTTTTCATAAAAATGAGCAACTCAGAGTCCGAACCGGAACTCGGGCTCAACATGAAAGTTATAGATCACGTCCAAAACTAAAAGATAGATCACTTGAGTTTTAAAATTTCGGCCGTTTAATGCCCCAAACAGAGTAGTTTTTAAATAATAGAAAACTGACAATTTTTCTAAAATAGGCACAGTTTTAGCCACGGGTTTGCTAGGTTTAGGACCCGTTAGAGTTTAAATCGAGCTCTGAGATGAACATGAAAGTTGTTCATCTCATTGAGGATAAAAAGTATCATGTTCACCAAGTTCGCAAATTCTATCATTTAAAATGAGTTACAAACAGTTTTTCAAAAAAGGGTTCAGTAACCCTCTTATCAAATAAACACCAAAATGTGTTCTTTTTAAACGAGAAAGTGGTTTCAAGAAAAACACCCTCACCTTCCAATGAGGTGCAAGGGAGATTGTGTTCAAATCTTAAGAAAAGGAATTTCACAAAAAACAAAGGATATTTTTCAGTAATAATTTTCAAATCGAAAAAGGTAACCCGATAGACTACACGATCATCATGCGAGGTAACCAAGTAGATAACTAGCACAATTAGATATATAGCCTGTATGCAAGGTAACCGATTAGTTAATTAGGTAGTTAACCAACCAAAATCGAGATAGAAGACAGAGGGAAACTTTATTTAATTTATTAAGGAAATAAATTAATTAACCACGATTAGAAATTAAAAAATCAAACTCTCAAGAGGAAAGCAATTAGTACCGATAAGGATTGGTACCACATAACGATAGAATTTTTATTAGTCACTAATGACTATAGTGAATAGCATGAGTTAGATGCCTTTATATCCTTATCGCTCATGATTAATGGATAGCCTAGCAGAGCTTATGGCAGATGATAGTAACTCATGATCTCAACAATTGGGTAATTTAAGCGTGTCATACCAGCCTCTCAAGCTAGAAGAGGTTTTTCAGTTTAAGTATGACGAGCGCAAGCCGAGGCTCAAAAGAAAGTTGTGGTCTAGGTGAATCCATAGATCCGCTCGTATTCGATACTGACACACAGGCCCTCAGACAAGTAAAGAATGATAATGCATAATGAAGCATAATTGGGCATAATCGGTTCATGTATAGTTCATGATATGCTTTAAGTTATAGTGATGATATGCTTCTGAGTTATGTGATATATTGAGCTTTCAGTTATATGACACATGTGACAACCGGGAAATTCAGGCAATTCTCGGATGAAAATGTACAAATGTATGTATATAACAATTTGTACTATTTAAAGAGTGAAATAAATGTATTTATATTGTTTAGAATATATTAAAATGTTCTAACAATACTGACGAGTAAGAATTCAGTGTTGGAAAAATTCACTGAGTTGAAACGGGTGAAACGGTGCCAAAATCGGCATCGAAAACCCTAACCGGGACAATAAAAGACGAAAAACTTTCAGGATTAATTTTAATCAAACGGAAGCAGTTTAAATTGATCCAACTGCACAGGAGACCTCAGGAACACGCCGGGACGATTTCAGGAAAATTTCGACTCGAACCGGCATCGGTCAAAAAGTAGTCGAATTAATGTGAATAGTGAAAGTCAAAGTCAACTTTTGCTTTAGCATTTATGACATCATAAATCCCTTTAATAAATGGGATTAAAATGGTGGTTGGTAGCATTAATGACCATGATTCATTTGCTTTTTGATCTAAAGGCCAAGATTTGGCCAAAATTCATCATTTTTAATTTTTGAAAATGTTGGAAAGAATTAAGGATGAAAAGTGGTGATTTTTGATTGGATGAAAGCCAAATTAATTGGCCTTTTAGTTGCTTAAGTCGGCAACTTTAGTGAACAAAGTGGCCGAAACATATTTCAAGCCAAAACCAAGAAAAAAAAATTCTAAGTGTCTTCCATGGTGTGTACGTGAGTGACCCAAGAGGAACCAAGCAATTTCTTCAATATTTCTACACAAAATTGGTGTCAAAGCATTCCTTGAAGACAAAGGAAGCAAGTGACTAAGGTAACTCCCCTTGGACTTAACTTTTTCTTGGTTTTTCTTCAAGAAAACCGTGGGATGAATAGTGAAATAAGATGGAAAATTTTTGGTTGTTTTCCATGATTTGATGCCTGGGTTTTGCTAAGGGTGTAATAAGGAAGAAAACCATGTATTTGGTTTAAAGAAAAACCGAAATTTTGTTGGTTTTCCAAGGGTAAAACCGTGGGTTACCTTGAGTAAGCAATAAGAAATTTGTGTGGTTTAATTGCTAACATGCTTTCAAGTTAAATTTTGTGAAGAAGAAACCATGAATTGCATTATGGAAAAGCTTGAAAAAAAATTTTGGTGTGCATTTACCTAATGTGGCCGTGGGGTTACCTAAGGGTTTGGAAGAAACTTTTGCATGATTTATGTGATGTTTGGTTAATTTAAATCATGCATTTTAATATGCAAGTGATGGAATTATGAGTGAAAGAATGAAACAAAAATGTTGTGCATGTTTTTCATTCATTGGTCGTGGGTTATATATGGTAAAAACCCTAAGAATTTGGTTGAAAAATGTAACGAAAATGGGCTTGAAATGTGTTAAAAAATGACACTTTAATAGCCTAAAATGTGGTGGAAAATTTGAGAAGTTTGGTTCGGTTTGATTGTGAAAACCGAGACCAAAACTAAGGGTAAAAATGAGAAAAAATTTTGTAATGTGGGTTAAAATATGAAATTGGAAATTTGTGAGCTTTTATGTAAAAGTTTGGAAAACTTTTACATAAAATAGGCTTGTGGTATAGTATGTGGCAAGTACATATGGTTCGAGGCGTACCTAACGCCGGTAGCCTTAAAATTACGCCGAAATGCTGCCGAAATTTCGAAAACAGCATTTGGGGTAAAATGGAAATAAAAATAAAAAGTTTGGGGTCGGGTTGGAAACCCGAGTCCCTAACGGAAAATTGAATGAGGAAAACCTAAGGGGTGGTTCGTGAATAGTAACCCGTCCCCTTAAAAATTTAAAGTGCTAGTGAAATTGAAAAAAACCGACCCTGAGGGGGGGGCGTTTTTGGAAGTGAAATAAAGGTCCGAGTCGGGAATGGAAAATCCGAACCTCGGAGACCTAGATCGGGAATGTCTATATGAACGTTTTAAATACTAGTGAAACGTCCATTTGAGGCTCCGAAACGATAGAAAATCACTAAACCGACGTAAGGGTCGGAATAGTGCTTCCCGAGGGTCGGGAAAGTGAAAAGTGGAAATAAAATAAAAATGAACCCGGTAATGATTGAAAAGAGTCAAAAAAGTTCCTGAGAGCCAAAAATGCAGTCTGGATCGGGAAAATTTCCGTCAGGGGTAAAATCATAATTTTGCCAAAATATTGGGGCAAAATCGTAATTTTACCAAAATATAGGGGTAAAATCGTAATTTTGCCAAAATACAGGGGCAAAATTATAATTTTGTAAAAGTTGAGAAAAAATGGGGAAAATGATAAATAAAGCCTAAAAAGTTATAAATAGGTTTTATTTAAGCTTTTAAATGAAAAATAAAAGCTATAAATGGAAATGAAATTAACAGACAAAGTTTTGTCTATAAGATCAAAAAATCGACCTACAAGGAGGGCGATCAAAGATTCACGAGAGGAAAAGAGAAGAGACTGATAAGGTAAGTTCAGACATTTACCTGTCTGCAACATATAGCATTATTGTTGCTAACTTTAATGTACTAGCTATAAGTTAGGTACATATGTGCTACGGGCACTATTATAGAGTAGAGAGAGAGACGTAATGTGCTACGGGCACTATTGAGAATGGACACATTGTTAATTGTGCTTTGGGCACTAGAGCGAGGTTAATGAAACTCACTCCATTAAAATTAAAATGTGAACCATTCCTAAGCACGGGACAATGTGAAGTCACCGGGTTAGAATTTTAAAAAGTCGGTAATGAAACCACTTTCTGGCGTACCAGCCTTCCGTACAGGGAAGTACTTTTGCCTTCGGGGCTATGAGATTAAGGCTGTGGAGGTCAACACTGATGTACCGCTCCCAGTCATGTACAATTTTGCCTTCAGGACTATGAGATTAAGGCTGTGGAGGTCAGCACTAATGTACCGCTCCCAGTCATGCGCACTTAAATGGTACTGCCAACCTGAGCTCAAAACCAGAACATAAGCAAAGATAATTACCTAAAACTGAAACTATGCCATAATTGAGCATAAGACAGTTTAGTGAGAGTACTAACATCGCGGTAGATGTACTGTTGTGACACTGTGTTGTGGTCAACCTTACTATTCACGTATGAATAGTGGTCAAATTTACTATTCATATATGAATAGTGGTCAACAATACTATTCATGATAAATAATACTATTCATAGAAATTTTATTTCTTGCATGTTTGAACTTACTGAGCCTGTTGCTCACCATTTTTGCTAATGTTGCAGGTAAGCGACCAGCTCAGTAGCTTGTTTGACTGGATGCGGACGGGATGGCGCGTGTCAAATGGGATAACTGGGCGAGGGATATGGTCCTGCCAGAGTCTTTCCGCTGAGCGATAAAAAGGGAAGAAAAAAAGAAGAAACAGTCTTTTGTAATATTATATATTTTACGAAAGTACTGTAATATGTAAATTACTTTGTACTTGCCAACAAAGTAAATAGTTGGTAATGTTTTACATGATGTTTAAAGAAAAAAAATTTTTTCCCAAAAACGTCATGATTTAAAAAGAGAGAGAGATAAGCCGGCGACCCATGAGAGTACAATCTATCGCAGTTAGCGATAAAGCTCAACTGTAATAGTGTTGTATGATCTCTACGAGGGGCGAGCCGCCACAGTTGGTATCAGAGCAAGGTTTACGGTTGGTGTAGTCTAGAATACCAACTGCCGTCACAGTTGGTATATCAGAGCAGTGTGACCATATCCTGATTTGACACTTCACGCATCTTGCACTGCTATCCAAGTAAGTAGTTTACTTAAGTTTAGTTAATTATTTTCTTATGTGAAAATAATTATCTTATAGGTAGCAAGATGACCAGACCTCCTTATGTGAGACCACCGCTACCACGACCGAGAGGAGTATTACGGGCATGGACGAGACCTATTGTGAGGCCGTCTATTTCCCAACGACCGTTAATTAGACCCCCGGTGCCCGAGAGACCTCCGGTACCAATACCAGCATCAGTGCCAGCGCCAGTAGATGTAGTACAGCCACAACCGATAGTTCATCCACCGGTGGTAGTGGACATTCCAGTTGTTGGTGGACGCCAACATATTGGGGTGAGAGTTTCGGCTCGGGCAGTACAGGCATTTCGAGCTAGCAGTCCCCCTATGTTTGATGGTGGACGACAGTCGATGGAGGCAAAGGACTGGCTCCATGCTATCGAGAGGATTATGGTAATATGCGACATCGATCGAGATACGTGGATCCAGTTGGCCGTCAGTATGTTTCAGGGAGATGCTCGAGTATTTTGACAGTATTGTGACTAGGAGATTTTATTAGGATTCAGTTGGGCTGAGTTCTGTCAGCGGTTGGCTGATCAGTTTCCACCTAGGGATCCAGCACCTACTCCAGCACCTCCAGAGAGACGAGAGGCTGATACACCTGCGTATCCTGGATTCGATGAGGTTAGGGACTACATTCTCCAGACTGAGAGGATGGTCATGCTGTCTGGTGAGACGGTGATGTCTTACACAGCACGATTTGAGGAGACCATTAGGAGAAGATGTCCGTTGCCCAACCTCACTGAAGCAAACTGTTGTGAGCTGTTTTGGAGAGGTTTACCCTTGGAGTTGAGACAGAGGGTAATCAAGCTGTTTCCTCCTATGCTCCAAGAGTTTGTGGTGACGATCAGGACGATTGAGAGAGAGATTCTGATTGAGCATCTGACGCAGAGTCGACGAGAGACACTGGGTCAAGATGAAATGTTTGCACGCATCTTCGGACCGAGGAGAATGATGAATGATCATGAAGTTGGACCGTCTAGACCACGAAGAGGTGATGACTCGGGACAAGGAGCATTGCCTAGGGGCGGTGACGATTCAGATGACCCCGATGACGATGAGGATCCAGAAGAATATCCTCTAGTCCCAGATACAGGGGATGTGTAATCAGTAGATGCATACATGTACATAAGTAGCTTAGAGAAAACCTCTTTTGTATAGACTTGTGGCCAGGATGTATAAATGGCCGATGTATATATGACTGGTGATGATTATGTATGACATATAAATGTTTTGCTAAGAATGAAATATCAAAATGATTATATGTTGTACGATGATGTGTTACAATAATGTGGCTTTAGGGTACCCAAGTAGAACAACAAGCTGAGGTAGATCCGGTTATCCCCCCAGCTGCTGTACATGAGAGAGTTCCTGAACCACAACCAGTATTGAATCTAGAACCCCTCTATGAAAGATTCAGGCATATGAGGCCGCCAGAATTTGAAGGGTCTACAAATTCTCTAGAGGCTGAAGACCGGTTGTCATCCTTACAAATGATCATGGAATTCATGAACTTAACCAACCGGGAGAAGGTTGCATGTGCGTCTTTTGTGCTGAGAAAAGATGCTCGTTTTTGGTGGGACACTGTACGAATGAGAAGAGACGTGTCTACCATGAGTTGGGCGGAATTTCTGGAAGAATTTAACCAGAAATATTACGACCCTGCATCTCTGAGACAACAGCAGAAAGAGTTCTCAGAATTGACTCAAGGAAACATGTCGGTAAGTGAAGTTTGCCGAAAGTTCGACCAACTATCCCGTTTATGTCCTTATGTAGTCCCTACTGAGAGGGAGAAAATACAGAAAATGATCGGGATGTTCAGGCCAGAAATTGCTGCGTTAGTAGACACTGGACAAGTACCGCCTACTTCTGTAGCAGACTGTGTTAGTCGGGCCATTAGAGCTGAGTTCCATGTAGCCCGACAGAAAGAGGAAAGAGAAAAACACTGGGAGGCCAAGAAGAAGGAGAGGGCTTTGGCAAAGTCTACACAAGCTGGTCAATCAAGCAAGCCTAGTCAGAATGCTAAACCAAGCCAGGGCAATAATCAAGGATCCCAGCAAAATAAGAGAAAAGGCAATTTTTCTGGAAATCGCCAGGGAAATAGTCGAAACCAGCAGCGGAGAACAGCTGGTAATGCGGGATCCAATGTACAAAATTGTCCTACATGCGGGAAGTGACATTCTGGGCAATGCAGATTTGGGCCGCTTGTTTGCTATGAATGTGGAAAGGAAGGCCATTATGCCAGGAACTGTCCAAATAGACAGGGTGGACAAGGCATTTCCCAACCGCACCAGATACGCCCACAAGCTCATTCCCTTCAGGCCAGAGTTGAAGAGTCACCAGTAAGGCCGCAACGCCAGGAGCGTGTACCACGTGTCGATGCCCGTGTGATGGCCTACAGTAAAGAGGATGCAGAGGCGGGAACATCGAACGTAGTGACAGGTCAGCTTCCTATCGCTAGTCATGTAGCCTCTGTACTATTCGATTCTGGTGCTACGCATTCTTTTGTTTCCTATGAATTGGCTGACAAGATAGGACTTCCTAAGAACTATATGGGAAAGGTATTTAAGACAGCTTTACCCTCTGGGGAAGTATTGTTGTCCAATTACTGGTTACCTCATGTACCAGTATATGTGGCAAATAGGGAACTATATGCGGAGTTGATCGTAATGAAGATCGCGGATTATGATGTGATTCTAGGCATGGATTTCCTAGGGAAATACCGAGCTACGATCGAGTGCCGAAATCGAAAGATAGTATTCCAACCCGAGGAAAAAGAGAGTTTCGAGTACGTCGACACTTCTCGAAAACCCGGGAAGATGATGATCAGTTCGTTGAGAGCAAGCAAGCTGATAGCCAGTGGTTGCATGGGATATCTGGCATATGTGGTGGATACTACAGAGGAACAGAAGCTTCGACCTGAAGATGTTCCTGTGGTTAATGAGTTTCTTGACGTATTTCCGGAAGAGTTACCAGGAATACCTCCAGAGAGAGAAATCTCATTCGAAATTGAGTTGATGCCTGGAACGGCACCTATTTCCAAAGCACCATACCGCATGGCTCCAGTGGAGTTAAAGGAGCTACAGGTACAATTAAAGGAGCTTTTGGATAAAGGATTCATCAGGCCGAGTTTTTCTCTATGGGGTGCACCTGTGCTATTCGTCAAGAAAAAGGATGGAACATTCCGTTTGTGCATTGATTATCGGGAGTTGAATAAGGTTACGATCAAAAATAGGTATCCGTTACCTAGAATTGATGACTTATTCGACCAGTTAAAAGGCGCAGCGGTATTTTCCAAGATCGACTTACGATCAGGATATCACCAGCTGAGAATTAAAGAAAGTGATATTCCTAAGACGGCATTTAGGACTCGTTATGGTCACTATGAGTTTCTTGTGATGCCATTTGGATTAACAAATGCGCCGGCAGCATTCATGGACTTGATGAACAGAATTTTTAAAGAGTATTTGGATAAGTTTGTCATTGTATTCATTGATGACATTCTTATATACTCGAAGACTCATGAGGAGCACAAGGAGCATCTGAGGATCGTGCTGAATACGATAAGGAAGCATCAACTGTATGCCAAATTCTCAAAATGTGAGTTTTGGCTGGACAGAGTACATTTCCTCGGACATGTTGTATCCTAGGAAGGTATTGCTATAGATCCGACGAAAGTAGAGGCAATTAACCAGTGGCCTGTACCCAAGAGTGTGACGGAAATACGCAGTTTCTTGGGGTTAGCTGGTTATTATCGGCGATTTGTAGAGGGATTTGTGCGTTTAGCTGCACCTCTTACTGCTCTTACACGCAAGGAAAGGAAGTACGAGTGGACTATGGAATGCGAAAGAAGCTTCCAGGAGTTAAAGAGGCGTCTGACAAGCGCACCAATCCTTACGCTTCCCACTGAAGGGGAGAAGTTTGTGGTCTACAGGGATGCATCGAAAATAGGATTGGGAGCAGTCCTGATGCAAGACGGCAAGATGATTGCTTATGCTTCCCGTCAATTAAAGGAGCATGAAAGGAATTATCCTACGCATGACCTTGAACTTGCTGCAGTAGTGTTCGCACTTAAAATTTGGCGACACTATCTCTATGGAGCTCAATGTCAGATTTTCACTGATCACCAAAGCCTAAAGTATTTCTTCACGCAAAAAGAGCTCAATATGCGGCAAAGATGATGGTTGGAATTGGTGAAGGATTATGATTGTGAAATCCTATACCATCCAGGGAAGGCCAATCGTGTAGCGGATGCTCTAAGTAGAAAGTCTACCATATCGCACCAGCTACCAATAAACAGGCTTCCAAAGCCATTGCAGCAAGAGATAAATTCTTTGAACTTGGAGCTGATATCTGGGAGACTAGCTGCACTTCAATTGGAATCATCGCTATTTGAGGATATAAAGGAAGCTCAGAGGCGAGATCTAACAATGACAAGTTCTCAAGAAGGAATTTCCAAGGATGGAATAATCCTTTGTCAAGGAAGGATAAATGTTCCAGCTGATGAAGAACTTAGAAGACGGATCATGTCAGAAGCCCATGAGACACCCTATTCGGTTCATCCCGGAGCTAGCAAGATGTATCAGGACTTGAAGTTACAGTTCTGGTGGAAAGGGATGAAGAACGATATAGCGAAATTCGTGAGCAGATGCATGACCTGTCAGAGAATCAAAGCGGAACATAAACATCCAGCAGGAAGATTGGAACCGTTGGAGATTCCTGAATGGAAATGGGAACACATTACGATGGATTTTGTAGTGGGACTCCCAAAAACCCGAGAAGGTTATGATGCCATCTGGGTTATTGTGGATAGACTGACCAAGACGGCACGGTTTATAGCTGTCAAGATGACCTTTTCGTTGGAAAAGTTTGCTCAGTTATACGTAACTCATGTCATCAGATTACATGGAGTACCAAAATCCATTGTATCAGATCGAGATGCACGTTTCACTTCGAATTTCTGGAAGTGTGTGCAAGAGGCCATGGGTACTGAATTAAGACTCAGTACGGCTTTTCATCCGCAAACAGACGGACAGTCGGAGCGGACAATTCAGACGTTAGAGGACATGCTTCGAGCTTGTGTTATGGATTTTGCGGGAAATTGGAACGAGAAGTTACCATTGATTGAATTCTCATACAATAATAGTTACCAAGCTTCTATAGGCATGGCACCTTATAAGGCTTTGTATGGACAGAAATGCAGATCACCATTACACTGGTATGATTTGCGAGAGAAGCAGTTGCATAAGACGGACTTCATAAAAGAGACTTCCGATGCAGTTGCTAGAATTCAGCGTCAAATGAAAATTGCGCAAAGCCGACAAAAGAGTTACGCGGACAAAAGGCGGAGATCCTTAGAGTTTGATGAAGGAGACTTCGTGTTTCTCAAGGTCTCGCCCATGAAGGGGATTATGCGTTTCGGTAAGAAAGGAAAACTTAGTCCAAGATATATTGGACCTTATGAAATTATCGAGCGCATTGGAAGGGTCGCTTATAGATTAGTGTTACCTCCTGAATTGTCGGCAGTGCATAATGTATTTCATGTGTCGATGCTGAGAAAATATATACCAGATCTGTCCCATGTGTTGAAGCATGAACCTATTCAAATCCACGAGGATTTGACATATGAGGAACAACCTATTCGAGTACTAGCTCGTGAAGAGAAAGTACTGAGGAATAAGACAATCCCACTAGTGAAGATTTTATGGAAAAATCACAACATTGAAGAAGCTACGTGGGAACGAGAAGACAAGATGAGGAGTTTATACCCCCACTTGTTCTAATTTTCGAGGACGAAAATTTTATAAGGAGGGGTGAATGTGACAACCGGGAAATTCAGGCAATTCTCGGATGAAAATGTACAAATGTATGTATATAACAATTTGTACTATTTAAAGAGTGAAATAAATATATTTATATTGTTTAGAATATATTAAAATGTTCTAACAATACTGACGAGTAAGAATTCAGTGTTGGAAAAATTCACTGAGTTGAAACGGGCGAAACGGTGCCAAAATCGGCATCGAAAACCCTAACCGAGACAATAAAAGGCAGAAAACTTCCGAGATTAATTTTAATCAAACGGAAGCAGTTTAAATTGATCCAACTACACAGGAGACCTCAGGAACTCGCCGGGACGATTTCAGGAAAATTTCGGCTCGAACCGGTATCGGTCAAAAAGTAGTCGAATTAATGTGAATAGTAAAAGTCAAAGTCAACTTTTGCTTTAGCATTTATGACATCATAAATCCCTTTAATAAATGGGATTAAAATGGTGGTTGGTAGCATTAATGGCCATGATTCATTTGCTTTTTGATCTAAAGGCCAAGATTTGGCCAAAATTCATCATTTTTAATTTTTGAAAATGTTGGAAAGAATTAAGGATGAAAAGTGGTGATTTTTGATTGGATGAAAGCCAAATTAATTGGCCTTTTAGTTGCTTAAGTCGGCAACTTTAGTGAACAAAGTGGCCGAAACATATTTCAAGCCAAAACCAAGAAAAAAAAATTCTAAGTGTCTTCCATGGTGTGTACGTGAGTGACCCAAGAGCAACCAAGCAATTTCTTCAATATTTCTATACAAAATTGGTGTCAAAGCATTCCTTGAAGACAAAGGAAGCAAGTGACTAAGGTAACTCCCCTTGGACTTAACTTTTTCTTGGTTTTTCTTCAAGAAAACCGTGGGATGAATAGTGAAATAAGATGGAAAATTTTTGGTTGTTTTCCATGATTTGATGCTTGGGTTTTGCTAAAGGTGTAATAAGGAAGAAAACCATGTATTTGGTTTAAAGAAAAACCGAAATTTTGTTGGTTTTCCAAGGGTAAAACCGTGGGTTACCATGAGTAAGCAATAAGAAATTTGTGTGGTTTAATTGCTAACATGCTTTCAAGTTAAATTTTGTGAAGAAGAAACCATGAATTGCATTATGGAAAAGCTTGAAAAAAAATTTTGTTGTGCATTAACCTAATGTGGCCGTGGGGTTACCTAAGGGTTTGGAAGAAACTTTTGCATGATTTATGTGATGTTTGGTTAATTTAAATCATGCATTTTAATATGCAAGTGATGGAATTATGAGTGAAAGAATGAAACAAAAATGTTGTGCATGTTTTTCATTCATTGGCCGTGGGTTATATATGGTAAAAACCCTAAGAATTTGGTTGAAAAATGTAATGAAAATGGGCTTGAAAATGTGTTAAAAAATGACACTTTAATAGCCTAAAATGTGGTGGAAAATTTGAGAAGTTTGGTTCGGTTTGATTGTGAAAACCAAGACCAAAACTAAGGGTAAAAATGAGAAAAAATTTTGTAATGTGGGTTAAAATATGAAATTGGAAATTTGTGAGCTTTTATGTAAAAGTTTGGAAAACTTTTACATAAAATAGGCTTGTGGTATAGTACGTGGCAGGTACATATGGTTCGAGGCGTACCTAACGCCGGTAGCCTTAAAATTACGCCGAAATGCTGCCGAAATTTCGAAAACAGCATTTGGGGTAAAATGGAAATAAAAATAAAAAGTTTGGGGTCGGGTTGGAAACCCGAGTCCCTAACGGAAAATTGAATGAGGAAAACCTAAGGGGTGGTTCATGAATAGTAACCCGTCCCCTTAAAAATTTAAAATGCGAGTGAAATTGAAAAAAAATGACCCCGAGGGGGGGGCGTTTTTGGAAGTGAAATAAAGGGCCTAGTTGGGACCGGAAAATCAGAACCTCGGAGACCTAGATCGGGAATGTCTATATGAACGTTTTAAATACTAGTGAAACGTCCATTTAAGACTCCGAAACGATAGAAAATCACTAAACCGACGTAAAGGTCGGAATAGTGCTTCTCGAGGGTCGGGAAAGTGAAAAGTGGAAATAAAATAAAAATGAACCCGGTAATGATTGAAAAGAGTCAGAAAGTTCCTGAGAGCCAAAAATGCAGTCTGGATCGGGAAAATTTCCGTCAGGGGCAAAATCGTAATTTTGCCAAAATATTGGGGTAAAATCGTAATTTTACCAAAATATAGGGGCAAAATCGTAATTTTACCAAAATACAGGGGCAAAATTGTAATTTTGCAAAAATTGATAAAAAATGGGGAAAATGACAAATAAAGCCTAAAAAGTTATAAATAGGTTTTATTTAAGCTTTTAAATGAAAAATAAAAGTTATAAATGGAAATGAAATTAACAGACAAAGTTTTGTCTGTAGGATCAAAAAATCGACCTACAAGGAGGGCGATCAAAGATCCACGAGAGGAAAAGAGAAGAGACTGATAAGGTAAGTTCAGACATTTACCTGTCTGTAACATATAGCATTATTGTTGCTAACTTTGATGTACTAACTATAAGTTAGGTACATATGTGCTACGGGCACTATTATATAGTAGAGAGAGAGACGTAATGTGCTACGGGCACTATTGAGAATGGACACATTGTTAATTGTGCTTCGGGCACTAGAGTGAGGTTAATGAAACTCACTCCACTAAAATTAAAATGTGAACCATTCCTAACCACGGGACAATGTGAAGTCACTGGGTTAGAATTTTAAAAAGTCGGTAATGAAACCACTTTCTGGCGTACCAGCCTTCCGTACAAGGAGGTTCTTTTGCCTTCGGGGTTATGAGATTAAGGCTGTGGAGGTCAGCACTGATGTACCGCTCCCAGTCATGTATAATTTTGCCTTCGGGGCTATGAGATTAAGGCTGTGGAGGTCAGCACTAATGTACCGCTCCCAGTCATGCGCACTTAAATGGTACTGCCAACCTGAGCTCAAAACCAGAACATAAGCAAAGATAATTACCTAAAACTGAAACTATGCCATAATTGAGCATAAGACAGTTTAGTGAGAGTACTAACATCGCGGTAGATGTACTGTTGTGACACTGTGTTGTGGTCAACCTTACTATTCACGTATGAATAGTGGTCAAATTTACTATTCACGTATGAATAGTGGTCAACAATACTATTCATGAGGAATAGTATTATTCATAGAAATTTTATTTCTTGCATGTTTGAACTTACTGAGCCTATAGCTCACCATTTTTGCTAATGTTGCAGGTAAGCGACCAGCTCAGTAGCTTGTTTGACTGGATGCGGACGGGATGGCGCATGTCAAATGGGATAACTGGGCGAGGGATATGGTCCTGCCAGAGTCTTTCCGCTGAGCGATAAAAAGGGAAGAAAGAAAGAAGAAACAGTCTTTTGTAATATTATATATTTTACGAAAGTACTGTAATATGTAAATTACTTTGTACTTGCCAACAAAGTAAATAGTGGGAAATGTTTTACATGATGTTTAAAGAAAAAAAAAATTTCCCAAAAACGTCATGATATAAAAAGAGAGAGAGATAAGCCGGCGACCCATGAGAGTACAATCTATCGCAGTTAGCGATAAAGCTCAACTGTAATAGTGTTGTATGATCTCTACGAGGGGCGGGCCGCCACAACACATGATATGTATTCATGATGTGCTTTGAAGTTATGATGTGTTTATCAGTATGATATGCCTTTAAGTTATGGCATATGTTTTTATATGATAATTTTGCGGATTCAGTGTTGTACTTGCTGAGTACAAAGCTCATCATGTGTGTTCATGCTGTAAGTAAGAAATCTATGGGCTAGACTCCAATGGATGATGATGGCGGCAACGTGGATGTGAGGGTTAAAGTTATGGATACCATCACGAGTTTGTCTTCCGCACTATGTTGAGTAACCCTTTTTATTTTGAGAACCAAACTTATATTAAATAATGGCTAGTTGAGTATTTCATGAGTATACATGTATGTTTGACCTTAAGTTGTATTAAGACCCTTATGTATTTGTAAAGTATATTTAAGTATGTATGTCTATAGTAAAGCATACGTATTCAAAAAAAAATCCCCTAAAATTATGCATTAAGATAAGTAGTTTTAAGCAAGTTAAGTATGTTCAAGTTTAAGTTAAGAAAGTTTAAGTGACGGTCCGGGGCAGACAAGGCTCTAGGTCGCCACACCAACTCAGGTGGTTACCAAGAAATTGGGGGTAACACTGGTGAAAAACAAAAAAGGGACTCTTATCCCCACCAAAACCATTATGGGTTGGCGCATGTAGATTGAGTAAAGAAACTTAAACGCTGCCACCCATAAGGATCACTTCCCGCTTCTATTCATCGACCAAATCTATAACGTGTGGCTGGTCATCCCTATTATTGCTTTCTTGACACCTACTCAGGCTATTATTAGATTGAGATTGCATTGGAGGATTAAGACAAGACCACATTTACCTATCCTTTTTGTACTTATGCTTTTCGACGCATGCCATTTGGGCTATGTAATACACCAACCACCCTCCAAAGGTGTATGATGAGCATTTTCAGCAATATGGTCAAGAAATATATAGAAGTGTTCATGGATGATTTGACTGTCTTTGGTGACTCTTTCGAATCATGCCTTCTCAACTTAGAAGCTATTTTAACAAGATGTGAAGAGAAAGGTCTCGTGCTTAATTAGGAGAAGTGCCATTTCATTGTACCATTTGGCATAGTCTTGGGCCACGTTGTTTCTATGAAAGGGATTAAGGTTGATCAACCTCCGATTAAACTCATCTCCAAGATGCCCACTCTAAGGTCTATCAAAGAAGTTCGTTCATTTTTAGGGCATGCTAGTTTCTATAGGAGATTCATACAAAACTTTTCCGTAATTTCACACCCATTGTGTAATCTCCTAGCCAAAGATGCTTTTTTTGAGTCGACATCTGAGTGTGAGGATTCCTACCAAATGCTTGTAATGAAGTTAACTTCTACCCCTATCATTAAACCACTGGATTAGCGCTTACCATTTGAGATCATGTGTGATGCAAGCAACCATGCTGTTAGGGCTATCCTAGGTCAAAGAAGGTAGGGGAAGCCCTTTGTTGTGTATTACATGAGTAGAACTTTGAATAGTGCTCAAATAAACTACTCAACCACTAAAAAAGAGTTGTTTGCTGTAGTGTTTGCACTTGACAAGTTCCGCACATATATAATTAGTTCACCAATCACCATCTTCACAGATCATTCTGCTCTTAAATATCTCCTTTCTAAAAAGGATGCTAAGGCACGATTAATTAGGTTGATCTTTCTATTACAAGAATTTGATTTGATAATTAAGGACAAGAAGGGTGTTGAGAATGTTGTGGCCGATCACTTGTCTTGATTGGACTTTAAAGACTACATCGATGTCCCTACCATCTGAGATGACTTTCTTGATGAAAATCTCTTTGGAATCACAAAGTTGCCTTGGTATGCTCATATCGTCAATTACTTGGTGACTAGCAAACTTCTTTTTGATTAGAGTGCTCAAATTAAGTGCAAGTTTCTAGTTAAGGTGTGTAATTTCTTCTATGATGATCTGTATATGTTCAAGTATTGCCCCCACCAAATCATGAGGCGATGTATTCCTGACAATGAGGTCATTAGTGTCCTAAATTTTTGCCACAATGATGCATGTGGTGGTCACTTCTCTATGAAGAAAATTGTTGCAAAAATCTTGCAGTGTGGTCTTTATTGGCCCACTTTGTTTAAGGACACTAATGATTTTTGTCGATCTTGTGTACGGTTCCAAAAATTAGGTGCTTTGTCTCGTCGTCATATGATGCCTTGGAACCTAATTCTTGTGATAGAAATATTCGATTGTTGGGGGATAGATTTTATGGGACAATTTCTGCCTTCTTTTGGTTACCTTTACATTCTCCTTGCTATGGATTATGTTTCAAAATGGGTAGAAGCCATGCTGTGTCGAACCAATGATAATGCAACAGTTGTAAAATTCTTGAAAAAAATGTGTTATGAAGGTTTGCCCAAGGCACTCATTTTTGCAACCATTCTTTTGAGGCTCTCATGCGTAAGTACAGTGTTACACAAGGTTTGCACTACATGCCATCCATAAATAAATGGTCAAGCTGAGTTGGCAAACAGGGAGATTAAATAAATTTTGGAAAAGACGGTAAACCCCGACCATAAGGGTTGGTCCTCACGTTTCTTAGATGCTCTTTGGGCATATCGCACAGCTTATAAATTCCCCCTTGGGATGTCTGTTAGGAAATGCCCTAAGTATTAGAGACATTTTGATGTATTCATTTTGAACTGGATAATAAAATTATATATACATAGAGGTTATTCATTACATTGCTATTTGTCCTCGTCTTATTTACACGTTAAAGTAAATGTAAGCAAATATGGTTCACTGACTGCTTGTGTTAAAACTGTTAGAACGTTGCATGCAATGGACTTTTGTATGCAAGAAGACAATGTTCTAAAGTTAGCAGTCTAAACTATGGTTGTAGTCTATGGGGTTAGACCGAGCATCTAACTCATGTTAAGACTATTTTGTTGTCTAAAGCCTTGGAGGGGACGGTCTGTCTTGACTGTCTGGAGCTAGACTCCCAAGTAGAGACATGGATATGTTGCTTGGTGGTGACATATTAGACCGGGACTAAAGCGTGATTGATCTACGTAGTCCGCTATGAGTGGATCAATCTGCTTTTGACGTTCATTGTGCAATAACCTTAATCCTGAGTAAATGAACTACTTCATGTATATGACTTGTGTACTTTGATGTTCCAATGGCTAAAGCGTCTCAGAGGTAGTAAGCTTATAGACCGGTTCGTTGGGTGCATGACTTGTATACGATGAAGGGTTTGTTTGCAGATATCGGAATCATAGCTCTGAGGAGTTAAAGGTATCCTCTTAAAGGCATTATACTGAATGTGAAAATGGACAAGGCCTTGGGTCGTCTACTGGGCGGATGACTTCTTATTCACATATGGTGAATAATCATTTTCTTGATTCGGTAGTATAATGGAACTTTAAGATAGCCTAATCAGTAGGATTAAACGGACTTTGACCTAAGGCTGATCATGGATATCATATGAGGGTTTTGCATATATGACAAGCTCATTGGATGGTAGCTCGTCACAGGCTTACGTAATACGGTATATAATTGGGAGTTCAGTTTCAGGTTTATAGTGGTGTGACTCTGAAATTAGTGATCATATGATTGAGTTGTTCGGTACAGAATGATGATCATATGGAATCACGGGAGCCCGATTATATATGTCCAATCAGTCCCTCTACTAGCTCCACATAATTCCTTAACGTTTGGCAAATTGATTTGTGTATGCTATTGGCTAGTTTATTATGCATGGATGGTGATGACACAGGATTAGGATGGTAGACAAGATTCTCTCCGGTTGGATTCAGATTTTGTTTTGGATAATAGAGTACACAATTATTCGAACTCCAAATAAAGTTGCCATGATTTTATTTGAGATTGGATTGGAGTTGTAGAAAATTATCCATGAGAACAAGAATATGAAATACAACTGTTTTGTGGAATTTGAAATTTGAATTTTGAAATTTGAAATTTGAATTTTGAAATTTGAAATTTGAAATTGAAATTTGAATTTGAAATTCGAATTTGAAATTTGAATTTGAAATTTGAAATTTGAAATTTGAAATTTGAAATTTGAAATTTGAATTTGAAATTTGAATTTGAAATTTGAAATTCAAATTTTGAATCACAGTCCAAGTAGGATTCGAATTTGTTGTGGAAAATCCACAAGGTTTGAAATTCGAATTTGAGTTGGATTTGGAGAGGATAATCTTGTTAGAATCCTACTTGAATTTTGAATCCAAATCCCAACAAAAGTGGGTGAATTTTTTGAGGATAATCCTCAATGGAAAATTCGGTTTTTGTGGATAAGATTCAAGGGTAAATTCAAGCTTCAATCCTAGTTGAATTTGGATTCTCTCTACTCCCTAAAAGTGGCCGAAATTTTGGAGCCTAAATCCTAGGAAATTCGGTTATTTTTGGATAAGGTTGAGATGAGATTTAGCTTGAAAAATCCTAGTGGAATTTTGATTCTTCCTTATCCTAAAAGTGGCCGAAAATTTGGAGAAGATATTCTCCTAAAGATTTCGGATTTTTTGGTTGAAAAAGGGAGATAAAATTCTAGATTAAATCTTGTTTAGATTTGGATTGGATTTGTCCTAGGAAAACCGAATTTAATTATGGAGATTCTCCCTTGGAAAATTCGGATTTTTTGGTTTGGATAAGGGAGAAAATCTTTTCCTAGTCCAATTCGAATTCAGAGAATCACCTCATGCAGGTCTATAAATAGAGGTCCTGCCACTCCAGTTCTCTCAGACCACAGACTCTCAGGTGAGCAGGCTTATTGTTGCACAGCTCATCGTGATAATAAAGTTCTTTAGAGATCTGGGTGGTCGGAAGAAGACTAGCAGTGCTAGCATACCGATCGAGGTTCAGAGTGCCCACACACTCAGCCATTCGGGAATTGGATAATAGTAGAGAAGGCTAGTTGGTTGAAGCCTCCGGTCATTCTCCTCCTGCAAGATTGGCGTCCTTGAGGTATGAGTTTTAATTGTTGTTGGTTTATTGTATATGGCATCATGAGATATTTAACGATCTAAAAATTTTTATTGTTCCGCTGCGCCACTCTGATACGTTTTTACCGATTTATTATCCTACAATGTCACCCTCTAAGCTTGTCTTTAGGATACCCTATTATTTACCTGTAGAGCTTGAACATAAGGCTTATTGGGCTATTAAAGCCCTTAATTTTCATCTTAGTGCTATAGGTATCCAATAGAAACTCCAATTATCAGAAATTGAGAAATTAAGAAATAATGCATATTACAACTCCAAGATCTATAATGCAAGATTGAAAGTAGCTCACGACAAACGGATCCTATGAAAAAACTTCGAGCCAAATTAGCGAATACATCTTTGTGACTCTCGCTTACATCTCCATTCAAGTAAGTTGAGGTCACAGTGGACCGGCCCATTCATGGTGAAACAAGTTTTTCCCAATGGTGCTATCAAGGTCAAGGATCCAAGCGACGGGAGGATATTCAGAGTCAATGGCCAGAGACTAAAGCACTACATTGAGCGAGTAAGTTAGGTTAAAGAAGTCACTCTCGAGGCTTTAGTTTACAAACCTTGAGAAGTTGCTTCCAACTGTTGTGTATCCTATAAATATATATTTTTTTGTTTCACTTATTTCTTTTACATTTTTTGTGAATATTTTGTGCTTTTAATTTGGTTTGCTTTTGTCTATTTTTTTTTTATGTTTGTTTTTGTAGAGAATCATTTCAGCAAGCTCATCTGTATTCCTTTTATGTGTTTTCAGTTAGTCACATAGGAATGACCTCCATAAATCAAGATGACAAAATTCAGTTCATAAAGGATGGTTTGAGTAAAGTGTCATTGGATAATCTCTTTTCGTCTCTTGATGCACATCCAAGCGAACAAGTTTAAGGTATTATTCTCGATCTATGGAGTTTATTCGTGGATGAATAGGAGCACTATAGTCTAGGGAATCTAATGTTAAAAGATCCTATTTGCCAGTTTACTTATAAATTGCATGAGAAGCTCATCCTCGACTCATAGAAGGTGCTTAAGCTATTTTGGATGTAAAGCCAGAGGAAACTGTGAGCCATAATCACAACTACTATATAAAATCTTGCTTATTTTTCTTATGTTTCACTATAATCATTATTATTGTTATTATTTTGCATCAAGTGTGCATCTTTGACTTTTTCTTTGCATCAAGTGTGTATTTTTGTCTTTTTTTTTTTCTTTTTCCATCAAGTGTGTATTTTTGAGTTTTTCTTTTTGCATCGCATGTGTATATTTTACTTTCTCTTTTTATTTTTCAAAGTTTTCTGATAAACATCCGATCCACCCTCTGATAGACTTAACTCAACATCCTCCTTCCTCACCTTATAAATACACGTGTATTTTTCACTATTGTCATCACACACATATCTATTTGTAAGGTTAGAAAGAAGCGAGTTGAGATGGAAGGTCCTTTAGTTCGTAAGTTTAAAACTATTTGTGTTTTTGGTGGGACTAGTCTAGGAAAAGATAGAGAGTTTTTAAAAGTAGCAAACAACCTTGGAAGAGTGTTAGCCTTAGACAAATTAATCTAGTACATGGGGGAGGAAGTCTTAGGTTAATGAGTTATGTGTCATCCAGTGCATATGTGGGGGACAGCAGTGTCTTAAGTATTATTCCTAGTGCTTTAGTTGATAAAAAAATCACCAGTTACACTCTGGGTAATGAGTATAAGGTCTCGTCCATGCATAAGAGAATGGGTAATATGATGTGCAATGCAGATGCCTTTATTGCTTTACTTAGTGGTTTAGGAACACTGGAAGAGATTTTCAACACTGTCTCTTGGGCCCAACTTAATCTTCATCAAAAGCCGTTAGAATTATTAAATGTTAATGGTTTTTATGATGGTTTGTTGTCTTTTCTAGATCATACTATGGAACAGGAATTCACTACAGTATTGACTCAGATAATCTTAGTCTCAACTCCGACTACTGATCAGCTGATTAATCAACTACAGATCTTTGTGTTTGAACCTGACCCATTAATGTCACAGGTATCATGGTTAACTATGGACAGCAAAAGCAATAAGTGTTAGGAAATGCCCTAAGCATTAGAGACATTTTGATGTATTCATTTTGAACTGGATAATAAAATTATATATAGAGGTTATTCATTACATTGCTATCTGTCCTCGTCTTATTTACATGTTAAAGTAAATGTAAGCAAATATGGCTTACTGACTGCTTGTGTTAAAACTATTAGAACGTTGCATGCAATGGACTTTTGTATGCGAGGAGACAATGTTCTAAATTTAGCGGTCTAAACTATGGTCTGTAGTCTATGGGGTTAGACCGAGCATCTAACTCATGTTAAGACTATTATGTTGTCTAAAGCCTTGGAGGGGACAGTTTGTCTTGACTGTCTGGAGCTAGACTCCTAAGTAGAGACATAGATATGTTACTTGGTGGTGACATATTAGACTGGGACTAAGGCGTGATTGATCTACGTAGTCCACTATGAGTGGATCAATCTGCTTTTGATGTTCATTGTGTAATAATCTTAATCCTGAGTAAATGAACTACTTCATGTATATGACTTGTGTACTTTGATGTTCCAATGGCTAAAGCGTCTCAGAGGTAGTAAGCTTATAAACCGGTTCGTTGGGTGCATGACTTGTATACGATGAAGGGTTTGTTTGTAGATATCGGAATCATAGCTCTGAGGAGTTAAAGGTATCCTCTTAAAGGTATTATACTGAATGTGAAAATAGACAAGGTCTTGGGTCATCTGCTGGGCGGATGACTTCTTATTCACATATGGTGAACAATCATTTTCTTAATTCGGTAGTATAATGGAACTTTAAGACAGCCTGATCAGTAGGATTAAACGGACTTTGACTTAAGGCTGATCATGGATATCATATGAGGGTTTTGCATATATGACAAGGTCATTGGATAGTAGCTCGTCATAGGCTTACGTAATACGGTATATAATTAGGAGTTCAATTTCAGGGTTATAGTGGTATGACCCTGAAACTAGTGACCATATGATTGAGTTGTTCGGTAAAGAATGATGATCATATGGATTTGCGGGAGCTCGATTATATATGTCCAATCAGTCCCTCTACTAGCTCCACATAATTCCTTAACGTTTGGCAAATTGATTTGTGTATGCTATTGGCTAGTTTATTATGTGTGGATGGTGACGACATAGGATTAGGATGGTAGACAAGATTCTCACCGGTTGGATTCAGATTTTGTTTTGAATAATAGAGTACACAATTATTCGAACTCCAAATAAAGTTGCCATGATTTTATTTGAGATTGGATTGGAGTTGTAGAAAATTATCCATGAGAATAAGAATTTGAAACACAATCGTTTTGTGGATTTTGAAATTTGAATTTTGAAATTTGAAATTTGAAATTTGAAATTTGAATTTAAAATTCGAATTTGAATTTGAATTTGAAATTTAAATTTGAAATTTGAAATTTGAAATTTGAATTTAAAATTTGAAATTTGAATTTGAAATTTGAATTTAAAATTTGAAATTTGAATTTGAAATTCGAATTTAAAATTTGAAATTCAAATTTTGAATCACAGTCCAAGTGGGATTTGAATTTGTTGTGTAAAATCCACAAGGTTTGAAATTCGAATTTGAGTTGGATTTGGAGAGGATAATCTTGTTAGAATCCTACTTGAATTTTGAATCCAAATCCTAACAAATTATGGATGAAATTTTGAAGATAGTCCTCAATGGAATTTCGGTTTTTTGTGGATAAGGTTCAAGGGAAAAATTCAAGTTTCAATCCTAGTTGAATTTGGATTCTCTCCTTCCCTCAAAAATGGGCGAAATTATGGAGAAAATCTCGTAGGAAAATTCGGTTATTTTGGATAAGGTTGAGATAAGATTCAAGCTTGAAAATCCTAGTGGAATTTTGATTCTCCCTTATGCTAAATGTGGCCGAATTTTTGGAGGGAAAATCTCCTAGGAAATTTCAGATTTTTTGGTTGAAAAAGGGAGATAAAATTCTAGTTAAAATCTTGTTTAGATTTGGATTGGATTTATCCTAAATAAACCGAATTTTATTGTTGGAATTTTCCCATGGAAAATTCAGATTTTATGGATATGGATAAGGGAGAATATCTTTTCCTAATCCAATTCGAATTCAGAGAATCACCTCATGCAGGTCTATAAATAGAGGTCCTGCCACTCCAGTTCTCTTAGACCATAGACTCTCAGGTGAGCAGGCTTATTGTTGCACAGCTCATCGTGACAATAAAGTTCTTTAGAGATCTGGGTGGCCAGAAGAAGACTAGCAGTGCTAGCATACCGATCGAGGTTCAGAGTGCCCACACACTCAGCCATTCGGGAATTGGATAATAGTAGAGAAGGCTAGTTGGTTGAAGCCTCCGGTCATTCTCCTCCTGCAGATTGGTGTCTTTGAGGTATGAGTTTTAATTGTTGTTGGTTTATTGTATATGGCATCATGAGATATTTAACGATCTAAAATTTTTTTATTGTTCCGCTGTGCCACTCTGATACGTTTTTACCGATTTATTTTCCTACAATTGGTATCAGAGCCATCTTATGACTATGCCATGTACATAAATTAGACAATTACTTGGTCTTTTTATTTATATATGGATTTGATATTTAGAGAGTGCCATTCTAAGGTTCCTTTATGTTATTATCATGGATTATGTACGTGGTTATTTTAATTTTTTGAATTATTATAAGCATACTTGTTTATACCGGTTTTGGTTCCTTAGAATTTAGAAAAATTGTATCTAGGAATTTTTATGTAACCATGGGAGCAGTTTATTAACACTGTAATTTTCCCATGGATTTTATTTTTTGTCTCTTAGAATTTTTATGGTTAGAATTTTTGTACACCAGAAACGGTTTAGGAAATTTTATGTAATTATTCTTGGAGGAGTGTGGCGGCCCGCCCCTTGTAGAGATCATACAATACTATTATAGTTGAGCTTTATCGCTAACTGCGATAGATTGTACTCTCATGGGTTGCCGGCTTATCTCTCTCTCTTTTTAAATCATGACGTTTTTTTTTGGGGAAATTTTTTTTTTTTTAAACATCATTTAACCATTTCTCACTATTTACTTTGTTGGCAAGTACAAAGTAATTTACATATTACAGTACTTTCGTAAAATATATAATATTACAAAAGACTGTTTCTTTCTCTTTTTCTTCCCTTTTTATCGCTCAGCGGAAAACTCTGGCAGGACCATATCCCTCGCCCAGTTATCCCATTTGACACGCGCCATCCCGTCCGCATCCAGTCAAATAAGCTACTGAGCTGGTCGCTTACCTGCAACATTAGCAAAAATGGTGAGCTACAGGCTCAGTAAGTTCAAACATGCAAGAAATAAAATTTCTATGAATAGTACTTTTCATCATGAATAGTACCTTTGACCACTATTCATACGTAAATAGTAACTTTGACCACTATTCATTCATGAATAGTAAGGTTGACCACAACACAGTGTCACAACAGTACATCTACCGCGATGTTAGTACTCTCATTAAACTGTCTTATGCTCAATTATGACACAGTTTCAATTTTGGGTAATTATCTTTGCTTATGTTCTGGTTTTGAGCTCAGGTTGGCAGTACCATTTAAGTGCGCATGACTGGGAGCGGTACATTAGTGCTGACCTCCACAGCCTTAATCTCATAGCCCCGAAGGCAAAATTGTACATGACTGGGAGCGGTACATCAGTGCTGACCTCTACAGCCTTATTCTCATAGCCTCGAAGGCAAAATTACCTCCCTGTACGGAAGGCTGGTACGCCAGAAAGTGGGTTCATTACCGACTTTTTACACTTCTAACCCGGTGACTTCATATTGCCCCGTGGTTAGTAATGGTTCACATTTTAATTTTAGGTGAGTGAGTTTCATTAACTTCGCTCTAGTGCCCGAAGCACAATTAACAATGTGTCCATCCTCAATAGTACCCGTAGCACATTACGTCTCTCTCTCTATTCTATAATAGTGCCCGTAGCACATATGTACCTAACTTATAGTTAGTACATCAAAGTTAGCAACAATAATGCTATATGTTGCAGACAGGTAAATGTCTGAACTTACCTTATCAGTCTCTTTCCTTTCTTTCTCTCTTGGATCTCGGATCGCCTTCCTTGTAGGTCGATTTTTTTTTGGATCCTACAGACAAAACCTTGTCTGTTAATTTCATTCCCATTTATAGCTTTTATTTTTCATTAAAAAGCTTAAATAAAACCTATTTATAACTTTTTAGGCTTTATTTATCATTTTCACCATTTTCCCTAACTTTTACAAAATTACGATTTTGCCCCTGTATTTTGGTAAAATTACGATTTTGCCCCTATATTTTGGCAAAATTATAATTTTGCCCCTGACGGTAATTTTCTCGATCCAGACTGCATTTTTGGCTCTCAGGAACTTTTCTGACTTTTTTCTAATCATTACCGGGTTCATTTTTATTTTATTTCCACTTTTCACTTTCCTGACCCTCGGGAAGCACTATTCCGACCCTTACGTCGGTTTAGCGATTTTCTATCGTTTCGGAGCCTCAAATGGACATTTCACTAGTATTTAAAACGTTCATCTAGACATTACCGACCTAGGTCTCCGAGGCTCGGATTTTCCGTTCCCGACTCGGACCTTTATTTCGCTTCCAAAAACGCCCCCCCTCGGGGTCGGTTTTTCAATTCCACTCGCGTTTTAAATTTTTAAGGTGACGGATTACTATTCACGAACCACCCCTTAGGTTTTCCTCATCAAATTTTTCCGTTAGGGACTTGGGTTTCCGACCCGACCCTAAACTTTTTTATTTTTATTTCCATTTTACCCCGAATGCCGTTTTCGAAATTTCGGCAGCATTTCGGCGTAATTTTAAGGCTTCCGGCGTTAGGTACGTCTCGAACCATATGTACCTGCCACGTACTATACTACAAGCCTATTTTATGTAAAAGTTTTCTAAACTTTTACATAAAAGCTCACAAAAATCCAATTTCACATTTTAACCCACATTACAAAATTTTTTTCACACTTTTGTCCATAGTTTGGTTTTGGTTTTCAATACCAAACCGAACCAAAATTTGTCAAACTTTTCAACCACTTTTTAGGCTATTCAATGCCATTTTTTTAACACATTTTCAAGCCCATTTTCAATGCATTTTCAACAAAATTTCCTAGGGTTTTTATCCTTATATAACCCACGGCCAATGAATGAAAAACATGCCAAATATTTTTGTTTCATTCTTTCAATCACAATTCCTTTATTTACATTGTAAAATGCAGGACTTCAATCAATCAAACATCACATAAAACCATGAAAATTTTTCTTCCAAACCTTGTTAACCCCACGGCCACATTAGGTTAGGTTCACCAAAATTTTTTTCCAAGCTTTCCACAATGAAATTCAAGCTTTATTCTTCACAAAATTTAACTTGGAAGCAAGTTAACAATTAAACCACAAAATTTTCTCATTGTTTACTTAAGGTAACCCACGGATTTACCCTTAGAAAACCAACAAAATTTCGGTTTTTCTTTAAACCAATTGCATGGTTTTCTTCCTTATTACACCCTTAACAAAACCTAAGCATCAAACCATGGAAAAACAACCAAAAATTTTCCATCTTTTTCCCACTATTCACCCACGGTTTTCATGAAGAAAAACCAACAAAAAGTCAAGTGCAAGGGAAGTTACCTTAGTCAATTGCTTCCTTTGTCTTCAAGGAACACTTTGACACACTTTTTGTGAAGAAAAATTGAAGAATTTGCTTGGTTCCTCTTGCGTCACTCACGGCTCCACCATGAAGAAAACTTAGCAAAATTTTTCTTTTGGTTTTTGGCATGAAATTGGTCTCGGCTTTTTGTTCCAAAAGTGGCCGACTTATGCCACTAAAAGACCAATTAATTTGGTCATTAACTAATGAGAATTAGACACCTTTCAAAGCCATTTCTTTCCATAATTTTCAAAAATTAAAAATGGTTAATTTTGGCCAAATCTTGGCCTTTAGATCAAAAAGTAGATGAATCATGGCCATTAATGCTACCAACCACCATTTTCTTTCCATTTATTATATAGATTTATGATGTCATAAATACTAAAGTAAAAGTTGACTTTGACTTTTACTATTCACATTAATTCGACTACTTTTTGACCGATACCGGTTCGAGCCGAAATTTTCCTGAAATCGTCCCGACGTGTTCCTGAGGTCTCCTGTGCAGTTGAATTAATTTAAACTGCTTCCATTTGATCAAAATTAATCCCGGAAGTTTTCCGTCTTTTATTGCCCCGGTTAGGGTTTTCAATGCCGGTTTTGGCACCGTTTCACCCGTTTCAACTCAGTGAATTTTTCCAACACTGAATTCTTACTCATCAGTATTGTTAGAACATTTTCATATATTCTAAACAATATAAATACATTTATTTTACTCTTTAAATAGTACAAATTTTTATATACATACATTTGTACATTTTCATCCGAGAATTGCCTGAATTTCCCGGTTGTCACATTCACCCTTCCTTATAAAATTTTCGTCCTCGAAAATTAGAACAAGTGGGGGTATAAACTCCTCATCTCGTCTTCTCGTTCCCACGTAGCTTCTTCAATGTTGTGATTTTTCCACAAAATCTTCACTAGTGGGATTGTCTTATTCCTCAGTACTTTCTCTTCACGAGCCAGTACGTGAATAGGTTGTTCCTCGTATGTCAAATCCTCATGGATTTGAATAGGCTCATGCTTCAATACATGGGACAGATCTGGTATACACTTTCTCAGCATCGACACATGAAATACATTATGCACTGCCGACAATTCTGGAGGTAGCGCTAATCTGTAAGCGACCTTTCTAATGCGTTCGATAATTTCATAAGGCCAAATATATATTGTACTCAGTTTCCCCTTCTTACCGAAACGCATAATCCCCTTCATGGGCGATACCTTGAGAAACACGAAGTCTCCTTTATCAAACTCTAAGGATCTCCGCCTCTTATCTGCGTAACTCTTTTGTTGGCTTTGTGCAATTTACAGTTGATGCTGAATTCTAGCAACTGCATCGGAAGTCTCTTTTACGAAGTCCGTCTTATGCAACTGCTTCTCTCACAAATCATACCAGTGTAATGGTGATCTGCACTTCCGTCCATACAAAGCCTCATAAGGTGCCATGCCTATAGAAGCTTGGTAACTATTATTGTACGAGAATTCAATCAATGGTAACTTCTCGTTCCAATTTCCCGCAAAATCCATAACACAAGCTCGAAGCATGTCCTCTAACGTCTGAATTGTCCGCTCCGACTGTCCGTCCGTTTGCAGATGAAAAGCCGTACTGAGTCTCAATTCAGTACCCATGGCCTCTTGCACACACTTCCAGAAATTCGAAGTGAACCGTGCATCTCGATCTGATACAATGGATTTTGGTACTCCATGTAATCTGACGACATGAGTTACGTACAGCTGAGCAAACTTTTCCAACGAAAAAGTCATCTTGACAGCTATAAACCGTGCCGTCTTGGTCAGTCTGTCCACAATAACCCAGATGGCATCATAACCTTCTCGGGTTTTCGGGAGTCCCACTACAAAATCCATCGTAATGTTTTCCCATTTCCATTCAGGAATCTCCAACGGTTCCAATCTTCCTGCTGGATGTTTATGTTCCGCTTTGATTCTCTGACAGGTCATGCATCTGCTCACGAATTTTACTATATCGTTCTTCATCCCTTTCCACCAGAACTGTAACTTCAAGTCCTGATACATCTTGCTAGCTCCGGGATGAACTGAATAGGGTGTCTCATGGGCTTCTGACATAATCCGTCTACTAAGTTCCTCATCAGCTGGAACATTTATCCTTCCTAAATAAAGGATCATTCCATCCTTGGAAATTCCTTCTTGAGAACTTGTCATTGTTGGATCTCGCCTCTGAGCTTCCTTTATATCCTCAAATAGCGATGATTCCACTTGGAGTGCAGCTAGTCTTCCAGATATCAGCTCCAAGTTCAAAGAATTTATCTCTTCCTGCAATGGCTTCGGAAGCCTGTTTATTGGTAGCTGGTGCGATATGGTAGACTTTCTACTTAAAGCATCCGCTACACGGTTGGCCTTCCCTGGATGGTATAGGATTTCACAATCATAATCCTTCACCAGTTCCAACCATCGTCTTTGCCGCATATTGAGCTCTTTTTGCGTGAAGAAATACTTTAGGCTTTGGTGATCAGTGAAAATCTGACATTGAGCTCCATAAAGATAGTGTCGCCAAATTTTAAGTGCGAACACTACTGCAGCAAGTTCAAGATCGTGCGTAGGGTAATTCCTTTCATGATCCTTTAATTGACGAGAAGCATAGGCAATCACCTTGCCGCCTTGCATCAGGACTACTCCCAATCCTATTTTCGATGCATCACTGTAGATCACAAACTTCTCCCCTTCAGTGGGAAGCGTAAGGATTGGTGCGCTTGTCAGTCGCCTCTTTAACTCTGAAAAGCTTCTTTCGCATTCCATAGTCCACTCGTACTTCCTTTCCTTGCGTGTAAGAGCGGTAAGAGGTGCAGCTAATCGCGCAAATCCCTCTACAAATCACCGATAATAACCAGCTAACCCCAAGAAACTGCGTATTTCCGTCACACTCTTGGGTGCAGGCCACTGGTTAATTACCTCTACTTTTGTCGGATCTACAGCAATACCTTCCTGGGATACAACATGTCCGAGGAAATGTACTCTATCCAGCCAAAACTCACATTTTGAGAATTTGGCATACAGTTGATGCTTCCTTATCGTATTCAGCCCGATCCTCAGATGCTCCTTGTGCTCCTCATGACTCTTCGAGTATATAAGAATGTCATCAATAAATACAATGACAAACTTATCCAAATACTCTTTAAAAATTCTGTTCATTAAATCCATGAACGCTGCCAGCCATTTGTTAATCCAAATGGCATCACAAGAAACTCGTAATGACCATAACGAGTCCTAAACGCCGTCTTAGGAATATCACTTTCTTTAATTCTCAGCTGGTGATATCCTGATCGTAAGTCGATCTTGGAAAATACCGCTGCGCCTTTTAACTGGTCGAATAGGTCATCAATTCTAGGTAACGGATACCTATTTTTGATCGTAACCTTATTCAACTCTCGATAATCAATGCACAGCCGGAACGTTCCATCTTTTTTCTTGACGAATAGCACAGGTGCACCCCATGGAGAAAAACTCGGCCTGATGAATCCTTTATCCAAAAGCTCCTTCAGTTGTACCTGCAGCTCCTTTAACTCCACTGGAGCCATGCGGTATGGTGCTTTGGAAATAGGTGCTGTTCCAGGCATCAACTCAATTTCGAACGAGATTTCTCTCTCTGGTGGTATCCCTGGTAACTCTTCTAGAAATACGTCAAGAAATTCATTAATCACAGGAACATCTTCAGGTTGAAGCTTCTGTTCCTCTGTAGTATCCACTACATATGCCAGATATCCCATGCAACCACTGGCTATCAGCTTGCTTGCTCTCAGCGAACTGATCATCATCTTCCTGGGTTTTCGAGAAGTGTCGACGTACTCGAAACTCTCTTCTTCCTTGGGTTGGAATATTATCTTTTGATTTCGGCACTCGATCGTAGCTCGGTATTTCCCTAGGAAATCCATGCCTAGAATCACATCGTAATCCGTGATCTTCATTACGATCAACTCCGCATATAGTTCCCTATTTGCCACATATACTGGTACATGAGGTAGCCAGTATTTGGACAATAATACTTCCCTAGAGGGTAAAGCTGTCTTAAATACCCTTCCCATATTGTCCTTAGGAAGTCCTATCTTGTCAGCAAATTCATAGGAAACAAAAGAATGCGTAGCACCGGAATCGAATAGTACAGAGGCTACATGACTAGCGACAGGAAGCTGACCTGTCACCACGTTCGATGTTCCTGCCTCTGCATCCTCTTTACTGTAGGCCATCACACGAGCAACGGCACGTGGCACACACTCCTGGCGTTGCGGCCTTACTGGTGACTCTTCAACTCTGGCCCGAAGGGAATGAGCTTGTGGGCGTGTCTGGTGCTGTTGGGAAGTGCCTTGTCCACCCTGTCTATTTGGACAGTTCCTGGCATAATGGCCTTCCTTTCCACATTCATAGCAGACAAGTGGCCCAAATCTGCATTGCCCAGAATGTCTCTTCCCGCATGTAGGACAATTTTGCACATTGGATTCCGCATTACCAGCTGTTCTCTGCTGCTGGTTTCGACTATTTCCCTGGCGATTTCCAGAAAAATTGCCTATTCTCTTGTTTTGCTGGGATCCTTGACTATTGCCCTGGCTTGGTTTAGCATTCTGACTTAGCTTGCTTGATTGACCAACTTGTGTAGACTTCGCCAAAGCCCTCTCCTTCTTCTTGGCCTCCCAGTGTTTTTCTCTTTCTTCTTTCTGTCGGGCTACGTGAAACTCAGCTCTGATGGCCCGACTTACACAATCTGCTACAGAAGTAGGTGGTACTTGTCCAGTGTCTACTAACGCAGCAATTTCTGGCCTGAACATCCCGATCATTTTCTGTATTTTCTCCCTCTCAGTAGGGACTACATAGGGACATAAACGGGATAATTGGTCGAACTTTCGGCAGACTTCGCTTACTGACATGTTCCCTTGTGTCAACTCTGAGAATTCTTTCTGTTGTTGTCTTAGAGATGCAGGGTCGTAATATTTCTGGTTAAATTCTTTCAGAAATTCTGCCCAACTCATGGTAGACACATCTCTTCTCATTCGTACAGTTTCCCACCAAAAACGAGCATCTTTTCTTAGCACAAAAGACGCACATGCAACCTTCTCCCGGTCGGTTAGGTTCATGAATTCTATGATCACTTGTAATGACGACAACCAGTCCTCAGCCTCTAGAGGATTTGTAGACCCTTCAAATTCTGGCGGCCTCATACGCCTGAATCTTTCATAGAGGGTTCCAAATTCAATACTAGTTGGGGTTCGGGAGCTCTCTCATTCACAGCAACTGGAGGGATAACCGGATCTACCTCAGCTTGTTGTTCTACTTGGGTACCCTCAGAGCCTTGTCTCTGTTCTAGCTCCTCTACCCGCCGTCTCAGATTAGCATTCTCTTGCATCTGAGCTTCTAACAAAGCTTGTATCTGATCCAGTCTCTCCATAACATTAGAACATTGTTCTCGTCCCTCTGGTCGATTTCGCACTTCCACCATCTTACCTATTGTCCTATTATGGCACAATAATTCACCGTTAGCTTTTCCATAACCACATTCATAAAATCATATCAATTCACAAAATTTAGGGTACTGTAAAGCCACATCACTGTAACACATCATCGTATAACATATAATCATTTTGATATTTCATTCATAGCAAAACATTTATATGTCATACATAATTATCACCAATCATATATACATTGGCCTGAGGTACAAAATGGCCACAAGTCTATACAAAGAGCTTTTCTCTCTAAGCTACTTATGTACATGTATACATCTCTACTGGTCACGCGTTCCCTACATCTGGGACTAGAGGATATTCTTCTGGATCCTCATCGTCGTCGGGGTCATCTGAATCGTCACCGTCCCTAGGCAATGTTCCCTGTCCTGAGTCATCACCTCTTCGCGGTCTAGACGGTCCGGCCTCATGATCATTCATCATTCTTCTCGGTCTGAAGATGCGTGCAAACATCTCATCTTGACCCAGAGTCTCTCGTCGACTCTGTGTCAGATGCTCAATCAGAAGCTCTCTCTCAATCGTCCTGATCGTCACCACAAACTCTTGGAGCGTCGGAGGAAATGGCTTGATTACCCTCTGTCTCAACTCCATGGGTAAACCTTTCTAGAATAGCTCACAACAGTTTGCTTCAGTGAGGTTGGGTAACGGATATCTTCTCCTAATGGTCTCCACAAATCGTGCCGCATAAGACATCACTGTCTCACCAGACAGCATGACCATCCTCTCTATCTGAAGAATGTAGTCTCTAACCTCATCAAATCCGGGATACGCAGGTGTATCAGCCTCTCGTCTCTCTGGAGGTGCTGGAGCAGGTGCTGGATCCCTAGGTGGAAACTGATCAGCCAACCGCTGACAGAACTCAGCCCAACTGAATCCTAGTAAAATCTCCTAGTCGCAATACTGCCAAAATACTCGAGCATCTCCCTGAAACATACTGACTGCCAACTGGATCCACATATCTCGATCGATGTCACATATTACCATAATCCTCTCGATAGCATGGAGCCAGTCCTTCGTCTCCATCGACTGTCATCCACCATCAAACATAGGGGGACTGCTAGCTCGAAATGCCTGTACTGCCCGAGCCGAAACTCTCACTCCAATATGTTGGCGTCCACCAACAACTGGAATGTCCATTACTACAGGTGGATGAACTATCGGTCGTGGCTGTACAATATCTACTGGCGCTGATACTGATGCTGGTACTGGTACCAGAGATCTCTCGGGCACCGGGGGTCTAACTACCTGTCGTTGGGACATAGACGGCCTCACAATAGATCTCGTCCATACCCGTAATACTCCTCTCGGTCGAGGTAGCGGTGGTCTCACATAAGGGGGTCTGGTCATCTTGCTACCTACAAGGTAATTATTTTCACATAAGAAAATAATTAACAAAACTTAAGTAAACTACTTACTTGGATAGCGGTGCAGGATGCGCGAAGTGTCAAATCAGGATATGGTCACACTGCTCTGATATACCAACTGTGACTGCAGTTAGTAATCCAAACTAGATCCATCGTAATTCCGCTCTGATACCAACTGTGGCAGCAGTTGGTATTATAAACTAGACCAATCTCAAACCTTGCTCTGATACCAACTGTGGCAGCTGTTGGTACTCTAGACTACACCAACCGTAAACCCGCTCTGATACCAACTGTGGCGGCTCGCCCCTTGTAGAGATCATACAATACTATTACAGTTGAGCTTTATCGCTAACTGCGATAGATTATACTCTCATGGGTCGCCGGCTTATCTCTCTGTCTTTTTAAATCATGACGTTTTTTTTGGGGAAATTTTTTTTTTTTAAACATCATGTAACCATTTCTCACTATTTACTTTGTTGGCAAGTACAAAGTAATTTACATATTACAGTACTTTCGTAAAATATATAATATTACAAAAGACTGTTTCTTTTTCCCTTCTCTTTTATCGCTCAGCGGAAAGACTCTGGCAGGACCATATCCCTCGCCCAGTTATCCCATTTGACACGTGCCATCCCGTCCGCATCCAGTCAAACAAGCTACTGAGCTGGTCGCTTACCTGCAACATTAGCAAAAATGGTGAGCTACAGGCTCAGTAAGTTCAAACATGCAAGAAATAAAATTTCTATGAATAATACTATTCATCATGAATAGTATTGTTGACCACTATTCATACATGAATAGTAAATTTGACCACTATTCATACGTGAATAGTAAGGTTGCCCACAACACAGTGTCACAACAGTACATCTACCGCGATGTTAGTACTCTCACTAAACTGTCTTATGCTCAATTATGGCATAGTTTCAGTTTTAGGTAATTATCTTTGCTTATGTTCTGGTTTTGAGCTCAGGTTGGCGTAGTACCATTTAAGTGCGCATGACTGGGAGCGGTACATTAGTGCTGACCTCCACAGCCTTAATCTTATAGCCCCGAAGGAAAAATTTTATATGACTGGGAGCGGTACATCAGTGCTGACCTCCACAGCCTTATCCTCATAGCCCCGAAGACAAAATAGTACCTCCCTGTACGGAAGGCTGGTATGCCAGAAAGTGGTTTCATTACCGACTTTTTAAATTCTAACCCGGTGACTTCACATTGTCCCGTGGTTAGGAATGGTTCACATTTTAATTTTAGGTGAGTGGGTTTCATTAACCTTGCTCTAGTGGCCGAAGCACAATTAACCATGTGTCCCATTCTTATAGTGCCCGTAGCACATTACGTCTCTCTCTCTATTCTATAATAGCGCCCGTAGCACATATGTACCTAACTTATAGTTAGTACATCAAAGTTAGCAACAATAATGCTATATGTTGTAGACAGGTAAATGTCTAAACTTACCTTATCGGTCTCTTTTCTTTCTTTCTCTCTTGGATCTCGGATCGCCTTCCTTGTAGGTCGATTTTTTTTTGGATCCTACAGACAAAACCTTGTCTGTTAATTTCATTCCCATTTATAGCTTTTATTTTTCATTAAAAAGCTTAAATAAAACCTATTTATAACTTTTTAGGCTTTATTTATCATTTTCACCATTTTCCCTAACTTTTGCAAAATTACGATTTTGCCCCTGTATTTTGGTAAAATTACGATTTTACCCCTATATTTTGGTAAAATTACAATTTTGCACCTGACGGAAATTTTCTTGATCCAGACTGCATTTTTGGCTCTCAGGAACTTTTCTGACTCTTTTCTAATCATTACCGGGTTCATTTTTATTTTACTTCTACTTTTCACTTTCCCGACCCTCGGGAAGCACTATTCCGACCCTTACGTCGGTTTAGCGATTTTCCATCGTTTCGGAGCCTCAAATAGACGTTTCACTAGTATTTAAAACGTTCACCTAGACTTTCCCGACCTAGGTCTCCGAGGCTCGGATTTTCCGTTCCCGACTCGGACCTTTATTTCGCTTCCAAAAACGCCCCCCCCTCGGGGTCGGTTTTTCAATTCCACTCGCGTTTTAAATTTTTAAAGGGATGGGTTACTATTCACAAACCACCCCTTAGGTTTTCCTCATTAAATTTTTCCGTTAGGGACTCGGGTTTCCGACCCGACCCTAAACTTTTTTATTTTTATTTCCATTTTACCCTGAATGCCGTTTTCGAAATTTCGGCAGCATTTCGGCGTAATTTTAAGGCTTCCGGCGTTAGGTACGCCTCGAACCATATGTACCTGCCGCGTACTATACCACAAGCCTATTTTATGTAAAAGTTTGGAAAACTTTTACATAAAAGCTCACAAAAATCCAATTTCACATTTTAACCCACATTATAAAATTTTTTTCACACTTTTGTCCATAGTTTGGTTTCGGTTTTCAATACCAAACCGAACCAAAATTTGTCAAACTTTTCAACCACTTTTTAGGCTATTCAATGCCATTTTTTTAACACATTTTCAAGCCCATTTTCAATGCATTTTCAACCAAATTTCCTAGGGTTTTTATCCTTATATTACCCACGGCCAATGAATGAAAAACATGCCAAATATTTTTGTTTCATTCTTTCAATCACAATTCCTTTATTTACATTGTAAAATGCATGACTTCAATCAATCAAACATCACATAAAACCATGAAAATTTTTCTTCCAAACCTTGTTAACCCCACGGCCATATTAGGTTAGGTTCACCAAAATTTTTTTCCAAGCTTTCCACAATGAAATTCAAGCTTTATTCTTCACAAAATTTAACTTGGAAGCAAGTTAACAATTAAACCACAAAATTTTCTCATTGTTTACTTAAGGTAACCCACGGATTTACCCTTAGAAAACCAACAAAATTTCAGTTTTTCTTTAAACCAATTGCATGGTTTTCTTCCTTATTACACCCTTAACAAAACCCAAGCATCAAACCATGGAAAAACAACAAAAAATTTTCCATCTTTTTCCCACTATTCACCCACGGTTTTCATGAAGAAAAACCAACAAAAAGTCAAGTGCAAGGGAAGTTACCTTAGTCAATTGCTTCCTTTGTCTTCAAGGAACACTTTGACACACTTTTTGTGAAGAAAAATTGAAGAATTTGCTTGGTTCCTCTTGGGTCACTCACGGCTCCACCATGAAGAAAACTTAGCAAAATTTTTCTTTTGGTTTTTGGCATGAAATTGGTCTCGACTTTTTGTTCCAAAAGTGGCCGACTTATGCCACTAAAAGACCAATTAATTTGGTCATTAACCAATGAGAATTAGACACCTTTCAAAGCCATTTCTTTCCATAATTTTCAAAAATTAAAAATGGTTAATTTTGGCCAAATCTTGGCCTTTAGATCAAAAAGTGGATGAATCATGGCCTTTAATTCCACCAACCACCTTATTTCTTTCCATTTCTTAAATGGATTTATGATGTCATAATTACTAAAGTGAAAGTTGACTTTGAATTTTACTATTCACGTTAATTCGACTACTTTTTGACCGATACCGGTTCGAGCCGAAATTTTCCTGAAATCGTCCCGGCGTGTTCCTGAGGTCTCCTGTGCAGTCGGATCAATTTAAACTACTTCCGTTTGATCAAAATTAATCCCGGAAGTTTTCCGTCTTTTATTGCCCCGGTTAGGGTTTTCAATGCCGGTTTTGGCACCGTTTCACCCGTTTCAACTCAGTGAATTTTTCCAACACTGAATTCTTACTCGTCAGTATTGTTAGAACATTTTCATATATTCTAAACAATATAAATACATTTATTTCACTCTTTAAATAGTAAAAATTGTTATATACATACATTTGTACATTTTCATCCGAGAATTGCCTGAATTTCCCGGTTGTCACATTCACCCCTCCTTATAAAATTTTCGTCCTCGAAAATTAGAACAAGTGGGGGTATAAACTCCTCATCTCGTCTTCTCGCTCCCACGTAGCTTCTTCAATGTTGTGATTTTTCCACAAAATCTTCACTAGTGGGATTGTCTTATTCCTCAGTACTTTCTCGTCACGAGCCAGTACCCGAATAGGTTGTTCCTCGTATGTCAAATCCTCATGGATTTGAATAGGCTCATGCTTCAATATATGGGACGGATCTGGTATATACTTTCTCAGCATCGACACATGAAATACATTATGCACTGCCGACAATTCTGGAGGTAGCGCTAATCTGTAAGCGACCTTTCCAATGCGTTCGATAATTTCATAAGGCCCAAAATATCTTGGACTCAGTTTCCCCTACTTACCAAAACGCATAATCCCCTTCATGGGCGATACCTTGAGAAACACGAAGTCTCCTTTATCAAACTCTAAGGATCTCCGCCTCTTATCTGTGTAACTCTTTTGTCGGCTTTGCGCAATTTTCAGTTGACACTGAATTCTAGCAACTGCATCGGAAGTCTCTTTTATGAAGTCCGTCTTATGCAACTGCTTCTCTCGCAAATCATACCAGTATAATGGTGATCTGCACTTCCGTCCATACAAAGCCTCATAAGGTGCCATGGCTATAGAAGCTTGGTAACTATTATTGTACGAGAATTCAATCAATGGTAACTTCTCGTTCCAATTTCCCGCAAAATCCATAACACAAGCTCGAAGCATGTCCTCTAACGTCTGAATTGTCCGCTCCAACTGTCCGTCTGTTTGCGGATGAAAAGCCGTACTGAGTCTCAATTCAGTACCCATGGCCTCTTGCACACACTTCCAGAAATTCGAAGTGAACCGTGCATCTCGATCTGATACAATGGATTTTGGTACTCCATGTAATCTGACGACATGAGTTACGTACAGCTGAGCAAACTTTTCCAACGAAAAAGTCATCTTGACAGCTATAAACCGTGCCGTCTTGGCCAGTCTGTCCACAATAACCCAGATGGCATCATAACCTTCTCGGGTTTTCTGGAATCCCACTACAAAATCCATCGTAATGTGTTCCCATTTCCATTCAGGAATCTCCAACGGTTCCAATCTTCCTGCTGGATGTTTATGTTCCGCTTTGATTCTCTGACAGGTCATGCATCTGCTCACGAATTTTACTATATCGTTCTTCATCCCTTTCCACCAGAACTGTAACTTCAAGTCCTGATACATCTTGCTAGCTCCGGGATGAACTGAATAGGGTGTCTCATGGGCTTCTGACATGATCCGTCTTCTAAGTTCCTCATCAGCTGGAACATTTATCCTTCCTTGATAAAGGATCATTCCATCCTTGGAAATTCCTTCTTGAGAACTTGTCATTGTTGGATCTCGCCTCTGAGCTTCCTTTATATCCTCAAATAGCGATGATTCCACTTGGAGTGCAGCTAGTCTTCCAGATATCAGCTCCAAGTTCAAAGAATTTATCTCTTGCTGCAATGGCTTCGGAAGCCTGTTTATTGGTAGCTGGTGCGATATGGTAGACTTTCTTCTTAAAGCATCTTTGCTACACGGTTGGCCTTCCCTGGATGGTATAGGATTTCACAATCATAATCCTTCACCAGTTCCAACCATCGTCTTTGCCGCATATTGAGCTCTTTTTGCGTGAAGAAATACTTCAGGCTTTGGTGATCAGTGAAAATCTGACATTGAGCTCCATAAAGATAGTGTCGCCAAATTTTAAGTGCGAACACTACTGCAGCAAGTTCAAGATCATGCGTAGGGTAATACCTTTCATGATCCTTTAATTGACGGGAAGCATAGGTAATCACCTTGCCGCCTTGCATCAGGACTGCTCCCAATCCTATTTTCGATGCATCACTGTAGATCACAAACTTCTCCCCTTCAGTGGGAAGCGTAAGGATTGGTGCACTTGTCAGTCGCCTCTTTAACTCTTGGAAGCTTCTTTCGCATTTCATAGTCCACTCGTACTTCCTTTCCTTGCGTGTAAGAGCGGTAAGAGGTGCAGCTAATCGCGCAAATCCCTCTACAAATCGTCGATAATAACCAGCTAACCCCAAGAAACTGCGTATTTCCGTCACACTCTTGGGTACAGGCCACTGGCTAATTGCATCTACTTTTGTCGGATCTACAGTAATACCTTCCTGGGATACAACATGTCCGAGGAAATGTACTCTATCCAGCAAAAACTCACATTTTGAGAATTTGGCATACAGTTGATGCTTCCTTATCGTATTCAGCACAATCCTCAGATGCTCCTTGTGCTCCTCATGGGTCTTTGAGTATATAAGAATGTCACCAATGAATACAATGACAAACTTATCCAAATACTCTTTAAAAACTCTGTTCATTAAATCCATGAATGCTGCCGGCGCATTTGCTAATCCAAATGGCATCACAAGAAACTCGTAGTGACCATAACTAGTTCTAAACGCCATCTTAGGAATATCACTTTCTTTAATTCTCAACTGGTGATATCCTGATCGTAAGTCGATCTTGGAAAATACCGCTGCGCCTTTTAACTGGTCGAATAGGTCATCAATTCTAGGTAACGGATACCTATTTTTGATCGTAACCTTATTCAACTCTCGATAATCAATGCACAGCCAGAACGTTCCATCTTTTTTCTTGACGAATAGCACAGGTGCACCCCATGGAGAAAAACTCGGCCTGATGAATCCTTTATCCAAAAGCTCCTTTAATTGTACCTGTAGCTCCTTTAACTCCACTGGAGCCATGCGGTATGGTGCTTTGGAAATAGGTGCCGTTCCAGGCATCAACTCAATTTCGAACGAGATTTCTCTCTCTAGAGGTATTCCTGGTAACTCTTCCGGAAATATGTCAAGAAATTCATTAACCACAGGAACATCTTCAGGTTGAAGCTTCTGTTCCTCTGTAGTGTCCACCACATATGCCAGATATCCCATGCAACCACTGGCTATCAGCTTGCTTGCTCTCAGCGAACTGATCATCATCTTCCTGGGCTTTCGAGAAGTGTCGACGTACTCGAAACTCTCTTCTTCCTCAGGTTGGAATACTATCTTTCGATTTCGGCACTCGATCGTAGCTTGGTATTTCCCTAGGAAATCCATGCCTAGAATCACATCGTAATCCGCGATCTTCATCACGATCTACTCCGCATATAGTTCCCTATTTGCCACATATACTGGTACATGAGGTAACCAGTATTTGGACAACAATACTTCCCCAGAGGGTAAAGCTGTCTTAAATACCCTTCCCATATTGTCCTTAGGAAGTCCTATCTTGTCAGTAAATTCATAGGAAACAAAAGAATGCGTAGCACCGGAATGGAATAGTACAGAGGCTACATGACTAGCAACAGGAAGCTGACCTGTCACCACGTTTGATGTTCTTGCCTCTGCATCTTCCTTACTGTAGGCCATCACACGAGCATCAGCACGTGGTACACGCTCCTGGCGTTGCGGCCTTACTGGTGACTTTTCAACTCTGGCCTGAAGGGAATGAGCTTGTGGGCGTGTCTGGTGCTGTTGGGAAGTGCCTTGTCCACCCTGCCTATTTGGACAGTTCCTGGCATAATGGCCTTCCTTTCCACATTCATAGCAAACAAGTGGCCCAAATCTGCATTGCCCAGAATGTCTTTTGCCGCATGTAGGGCAATTTTGCACATTGGATTCCGCATTACCAGCTGTTCTCCGCTGCTGGTTTCGACTATTTCCCTGGTGATTTCCAGAAAAATTGCCTTTTCTCTTGTTTTGCTGGGATCCTTGACTATTGCCCTGGCTTGGTTTAGCATTCTAACTTGGCTTGCTTGATTGACCAACTTGCGTAGACTTCGCCAAAGCCCTCTCCTTCTTCTTAGCCTCCCAGTGTTTTTCTCTTTCCTCTTTCTGTCGGGCTACATGAAACTCAGCTCTGATGGCCCGACTCACACAATCTGCTACAGAAGTAGGCGGTACTTGTCCAGTATCTACCAATGCAGCAATTTATGGCCTGAACATCCCGATCATTTTCTGTATTTTCTCCCTCTCAGTAGGGACTACATAAGGGCACAAACGGGATAGCTGATCGAACTTTCGGCAAACTTCACTTACCGACATGTTTCCTTGCATCAATTATGAGAACTCTTTCTGCTGTTGTCTCAGAGATGCAGGGTCGTAATATTTCTGGTTAAATTCTTCCAGAAATTCCGCCCAACTCATGGTAGACACATCTCTTCTCACTCGTACAGTGTCCCACCAAAAATGAGCATCTTTTCTCAGCACAAAAGACGCACATGCAACCTTCTCCCGGTCGGTTAGGTTCATGAATTCCATGATCACTTGTAATGACGACAACCAGTCCTCAGCCTCTAGAGGATTTGTAGACCCTTCAAATTCTGGTGGCCTCATACGCCTGAATCTTTCATAGAGGGGTTCTAGATTTAAAACCGGTTGCTGTTCAGGAACTCTCTCATTTACAGCAGCTGGAGGGATAACCGGATCTACCTCAACTTCCTGTTCTACTTGGGTACCCTCAGAGCCTTGTCTCTATTCTAGCTCCTCTACCCGTCGCCTCAGATTAGCATTTTCTTGCATCTGAGCTTCTAGCAGAGCTTGTATTTGATCCAGTCTCTCCTTAACATTAGGACGTCGCTCTCGTCCCTCTGGTCGATTACGCAAATCCACCATCTTGCCTATTGTCCTATTATGGCACAATAACTCACCGTTAGCTTTTCCATAACCACATTCGTAAAATCATATCAATTCACGAAATTTAGGGTACTATAAAGCCACATCATTGTAACACATCATCGTATAACATATAATCATTTTGACATTTCATTCGTAGCAAAACATTTATATGTCATACATAATCATCACCAGTCATATATATACATCAGCCATTTTATACATTTTGGCCACAAGTCTATACAAAAGAGCTTTTCTCTAATAGCTACTTATGTACATGTATACATATCTACTGGTCACGCATCCCCTGTGTCTGGGACTAGAGGATATTCTTCTGGATCCTCATCGTCACCGGTATCATCTGAATCGTCACCACCCCTAGGCAATGCTGCTTGTCCTGAGTCATCACCTCTTCGTGGTCTAGACGGTCCAGCCTCATGGTCATTCATCATTCTCCTCGGTCCGAAGATGCGTGCAAACATCTCATCTTGACCCAGTGTCTCTCGTCGACTCTGCGTCAGATGCTTGATCAGAATCTCTCTCTCAATCGTCCTGATCGTCACCACAAACTCTTGGAGCGTCAGAGGAAACGGCTTGATTACCCTCTGTCTCAACTCCATGGGTAAACCTTTCCAGAATAGCTCACAACAGTTTGCTTCAGTGAGGTTGGGCAACGGACATCTTCTCCTAATGGTCTCCTCAAATCGTGCCGCATAAGACATCACTGTCTCACCAGACAGCATGACCATCCTCTCTGTCTGGAGAATGTAGTCTCTAACCTCAAATCCGGGATACGCAGGTGTATCAGCCTCTCGTCTCTCTGGAGGTGCTGGAGCAGGTGCTGGATCCCTAGGTGGATACTGATCAGCCAACCGCTGACAGAACTCAGCCCAACTGAATCCTAGTAAAATCTCCTAGTCGTAATACTGCCAAAATACTCGAGCATCTCCCTGAAACATACTGACTGCCAACTGGATCCACATATCTCGATCGATGTCACATATTACCATAATCCTCTCGATAGCATGGAGCCAGTCCTTCGTCTCCATCGACTGTCATCCACCATCAAACATAGGGGGACTGCTAGCTCGAAATGCCTGTACTGCTCGAGCCGAAACTCTCACTCCAATATGTTGGCGTCCACCAACAACTGGAATGTCCACTACTACAGGTGGATGAACTATCGGTCGTGGCTGTACAATATCTACTGGCGCTGGTACTGATGCTGGTACTGGTACCGGAGGTCTCTCGGGCACCGGGGGTCTAACTACCGGTCATTGGGACATAGACGGCCTCACGATAGATCTCGTCCATACCCGTAATACTCCTCTCGGTCGAGGTAGCGGTGGTCTCACATAAGGGGGTCTGGTCATCTTGCTACCTATAAGGTAATTATTTTCACATAAGAAAATAATTAACTAAACTTACGTAAACTACTTACTTGGATAGCGGTGCAGGATGCGCGAAGTGTCAAATCAGGATATGGTCACACTGCTCTAATATACCAACTGTGACTGCAGTTGGTAATCCAAACTAGATCCATCGTAATTCCGCTCTGATACCAACTGTGGCAGCAGTTGGTATTATAAACTAGACCAATCTCAAACCTTGCTCTGATACCAACTGTGGCAGCAGTTGGTATTCTAGACTACACCAACCGTAAACCCGCTCTGATACCAACTGTGACGGCCCGCCCCTTGTAGAGATCATACAATACTATTATAGTTGAGCTTTATCGCTAACTGCGATAGATTGTACTCTCATGGGTCGCCGGCTTATCTCTCTCTCTTTTTAAATCATGACGTTTTTTTTTTGGGAAATTTTTTTTTTTTTTTAAACATCATGTAACCATTTCTCACTATTTACTTTGTTGGCAAGTACAAAGTAATTTACATATTACAGTATTTTCGTAAAATATATAATATTACAAAAGACTGTTTCTTTTTCCCTTCTCTTTTATCGCTCAGCGGAAAGACTCTGGCAGGACCATATCCCTCGCCCAGTTATCTCATTTGACACGCACCATCCCGTCCGCATCCAGTCAAACAAGCTACTGAGCTGGTCGCTTACCTGCAACATTAGCAAAAATGGTGAGCTACAGGCTCAGTAAGTTCAAACATGCAAGAAATAAAATTTCTATGAATAATACTATTCATCATGAATAGTATTGTTGACCACTATTCATACATAAATAGTAACTTTGACCACTATTCATACGTGAATAGTAAGGTTGACCACAACACAGTGTCACAACAGTACATCTACCGCGATGTTAGTACTTTAACTAAACTGTCTTATGCTCAATTATGGCATAGTTTCAGTTTTAGGTAATTATCTTTGCTTATGTTCTGGTTTTGAGCTCAGGTTGGCAGTACCATTTAAGTGCGCATGACTGGGAGCGGTACATTAGTGTTGACCTCCACAGCCTTAATCTCATAGCCCCAAAGGAAAAATTTTATATGACTGGGAGCGGTACATCAGTGCTGACCTCCACAGCCTTATCCTCATAGCCCCGAAGGCAAAATAGTACCTCCCTGTACGGAAGGCTGGTATGCCAGAAAGTGGTTTCATTACCGACTTTTTAAATTCTAACCCGGTGACTTCACATTGTCTCGTGGTTAGGAATGGTTCACATTTTAATTTTAGGTGAGTGAGTTTCATTAACCTCGGTCTAGTGCCCGAAGCACAATTAACCATGTGTCCCATTCTTATAGTGCCCGTAGCACATTACGTCTCTCTCTCTATTCTATAATAGTGCCCGTAGCACATATGTACCTAATTTATAGTTAGTACATCAAAGTTAGCAACAATAATGCTATATGTTGCAGACAGGTAAATGTCTGAACTTACCTTATCAGTCTCTTTCCTTTCTTTCTCTCTTGGATCTCGGATCGCCTTCCTTGTAGGTCGATTTTTTTTTGGATCCTACAGACAAAACCTTGTCTGTTAATTTCATTCCCATTTATAGCTTTTATTTTTCATTAAAAAGCTTAAATAAAACCTATTTATAACTTTTTAGGCTTTATTTATCATTTTCACCATTTTCCCCAACTTTTGCAAAATTACGATTTTGCCCATGTATTTTGGCAAAATTACGATAATGCCCCTATATTTTGGCAAAATTATAATTTTGCCCCTGACGGAAATTTGCTTGATCCAGACTGCATTTTTGGCTCTCAGGAACTTTTCTGACTCTTTTCTAATCATTACCGGGTTCATTTTTATTTTACTTCCACTTTTCACTTTCCCGACCCTCGGGAAGCACTATTCCGACCCTTACGTCGGTTAGCGATTTTCCATCGTTTCGGAGCCTCAAATGGACATTTCACTAGTATTTAAAACGTTCACCTAGACTTTCCCGACCTAGGTCTCTGAGGCTCGGATTTTCCATTCCTGACTCGGACCTTTATTTCGCTTCCAAAAACGCCCCCCCCCCTTGGGGTCGGTTTTTCAATTCCACTCGCGTTTTAAATTTTTAAGGGGACGGGTTACTATTCACGAATCACCCCTTAGGTTTTCCTCATTAAATTTTTCCGTTAGGGACTCGGGTTTCCGACCCGACCCTAAACTTTTTAATTTTTATTTCCATTTTACCCTGAATGCCGTTTTCGAAATTTCGGCAGCATTTCGGCGTAATTTTAAGGCTTCCAGCGTTAGGTACGCCTCGAACCATATGTACCTGCCACGTACTATACCACAAGCCTATTTTATGTAAAATTTTCCAAACTTTTACATAAAAGCTCACAAAAATCCAATTTCACATTTTAACCCACATTATAAAATTTTTTTCACACTTTTGTCCATAGTTTGGTTTCGGTTTTCAATACCAAACCGAACCAAAATTTGTCAAACTTTTCAACCACTTTTTAGGCTATTCAATGCCATTTTTTTAACACATTTTCAAGCCCATTTTCAATGAATTTTCAACCAAATTTCCTTGGGTTTTTATCCTTACATAACCCACGGCCAATGAATGAAAAACATTCCAAATATTTTTGTTTCATTCTTTCAATCACAATTCCTTTATTTACATTGTAAAATGCATGACTTTAATCAATCAAACATCACATAAAACCATGAAAATTTTTCTTCCAAACCTTGTTAACCCCACGGCCACATTAGGTTAGGTTCACCAAAATTTTTTTCCAAGCTTTCCACAATGAAATTCAAGCTTTATTCTTCACAAAATTTAACTTGGAAGCAAGTTAACAATTAAACCACAAAATTTTCTCATTGTTTACTTAAGGTAACCCACGGATTTACCCTTAGAAAACCAACAAAATTTCGGTTTTTCTTTAAACCAATTGCATGGTTTTCTTCCTTATTACACCCTTAACAAAACCCAAGCATCAAACCATGGAAAAACAACAAAAAATTTTCCATCTTTTTCCCACTATTCACCCACGGTTTTCATGAAGAAAAACCAACAAAAAGTCAAGTGCAAGGGAAGTTACCTTAGTCAATTGCTTCCTTTGTCTTCAAGGAACACTTTGACACACTTTTTGTGAAGAAAAATTGAAGAATTTGCTTGGTTCCTCTTGGGTCACTCACGGCTCCACCATGAAGAAAACTTAGCAAAATTTTTCTTTTGGTTTTTGGCATGAAATTGGTCTCGGCTTTTTGTTCCAAAAGTGGCCGACTTATGCCACTAAAAGACCAATTAATTTGGTCATTAACCAATGAGAATTAGACACCTTTCAAAGCCATTTCTTTCCATAATTTTCAAAAATTAAAAATGGTTAATTTTGGCCAAATCTTGGCCTTTAGATCAAAAAGTAGATGAATCATGGCCATTAATGCTACCAACCACCATTTTCTTTCCATTTATTGCTAAAGCAAAAGTTGACTTTGACTTTTACTATTCACATTAATTCGACTACTTTTTGACCGATACCGGTTCGAGCCGAAATTTTCCTGAAATCATCCCGGCGTGTTCCTGAGGTCTCCTGTGCAGTCGGATCAATTTAAACTGCTTCCGTTTGATCAAAATTAATCCCGGAAGTTTTCCGTCTTTTATTGCCCCGGTTAGGGTTTTCAAATGCCGGTTTTGGCACCGTTTCACCCGTTTCAACTCAGTGAATTTTTCCAACACTGAATTCTTACTCGTCAGTATTGTTAGAACATTTTCATATATTCTAAACAATATAAATACATTTATTTCACTCTTTAAATAGTACAAATTGTTATATACATACATTTGTACATTTTCATCCGAGAATTGCCTGAATTTCCCGGTTGTCACAAGCCTGGCGCTGCAGGCTTGGCCTGCAGCCCGGCAAGGCTGCACATAAGGGCCAGCCGTGGGCTGCCAGCCCCTTTGGGGCTGGTGGCTGCCCACGGCGGCTGACACCTTCGGGGGCGGTAGTGCGACGGTTGAAAATCGAAAAATTTTGATTTTTAAATTTGAGATTTAATTTTAAATCATGTTTAAAAATATGTAATTGAAAATTTGATATTTTTTGAAATTACATATTATTACACATGATGTTTAAAATTGTTTAAAATTTAAATTTGAAATTTAAATTTGAAATTCGAATTTGGAATTTGAATTTGAAATTTAAATTTTTGGAGATTTAAATTTTAAATAATTTTTGGGATGAGAAATAAATGGAGAGGCTACAAAAAGATGAATACAAGAAGACGGAACAAAATTCAAGGCCCAAAGAATGCTTTGGATGAAATTTTGTAATCTTTATTTTCTTTGTTCTAGGATGGAACCATAGCTTGGTTATTCTGTCAATTATTTTTTCTGTGATATGTCAAGGATGTATAAATATGTATTGATGGATGTTTTGTATGCATATTTGATAACATGTCATATAGGATAGGTGAGTGCCGCTCATACTATATTGATCATACATAATTTGTCAAAACTTGCATGTTTTTCAAAATATTGAGTAGGAGAGGGTTTAAAACAAAACCCACGGCCTCCATTGTTGATCCATATATGAAAGCATGGTAACGCCTCGCGTCAGTTCTGCCCTGACCACACCCCTCGGTAGGTGTTTACCGCCGCCGGTATACTAGATTGGATCTCCTATGTGGAAAACGTGTTCGAGTATGATTCTATTCATGACCACCCCTTGGTGGCTTGGTAGGACGTGGATCGGGCTACGTAAACAATGGTTATACACTCAAGACTCGTTTAGTTATTAACCTTCCCTAGAAGCTCTGTTAACTAAACTAGTGGCCAAATAAGCGGTTATTAATATATGTCCTAACCTTGGAGGATTTAAGGCAACATATATTAATTGGACGGGGTCTATGTTCCGGCTATTTGTTTCCATGACCACCCCTCGGTGGCTTGGGGCAATAGGTGTTGAGAATTACTATTGCAATGCTACATGTTTTGCAAGTTTCATGTAGGAACATACTTGTATGTTTTATTTACTAAATTATCTGTATATTTGCTTGGGCTTTGTAATGATGTCTAGTATAATTTTATTTTAGTTCAAAATGTCACCGACACCCCTCATTTCAATACTTACTGAGAATAAACTGAATGGCGACAATTATAAAGATTGGAAAAGAAATCTATTAATAGTTCTCAGCTGCGAGAGACACAAGTTCATACTGGACGAACCATGCCTACCTGGGCCCAAACCTGACACACCACTTGAGGAGGTCTCGGTTGCCTATAATCATTGGAGAGAATCCAATGAGATAGCTCGATGCTACATCCTTACTAGCATGACGAGTGCTTTATAAAAGCAGCATGAGACTTATCAAGTTGCTGGGGAGATCATGGAAAATCTGGAGGACATGTTCGGAGGCCAAGAAAAATTGGGTCAACAGTCCGCTATCACCAGTATTATGAACTCTAAGCAAAAGGCAGGTACTCCGGTGAAGGACCATATGATCACTCTAATGGGATTCTTCGCTGAGGCTGCCGAGAATGGTGCTGAGTTGGACTACAACACCTAGATCGAGATGGTGTTCAAGACTCTGTCTAAAGATTTTGTGGGGTTTAAGGCTGCATACAATCTGGCGACAAAGGAGTTCGGACTAACCGAACTCATGAAGCAACTACAGGCTTATGAGCGGATGATCAGGGATGAGGATGTGGTCCGACCTAAAGGAGAGGCCAATTTGGCAGAATCTTCCAATCCCTCACGGAGGAGGAAGAGGCCAAATAAGAAGCAAGTGCTTCTAGTTCTTCTAATCTTCCTGTCTCGGACGGGAAGAAGAAGAAGAAGAACAAGAAGCCGAAGGACCCTAAAAATTCCAAATGCTTCCATTGTGGGAAGGTAGGTCACTTCAAGAAGGTTTGCCGGGAATTCCTAGCCGCCAAGGGCAAGGAAGGTAAGGAACTTCATTACTTGGAAGCATGTTTGGTGGAAGAATCGAAAGACACTTGGGTCATTGATTCGGACGCCACTAATCATGTTTGTGTTTCTATGCAGGGGGTCATGGAAACGAGAAGTCTACATGATAGGAGCCTCTCGTTGCGGACTGGAGATGGTAGCTTTATGGTGGCTGAAGCAGTGGGAGATGTTTACCTTTATTTTGATCAATTTAGGTTTATTTTATTGAAAGATTGTTTTTATGTTCCTAATTTTAGGAGGAACCTTATATCGGTGGCTTGTTTAATAAAGGATTCTTATTCAGTTTCTTTTGGTAAAAGAGTTGATATTCATAGAAATAAGTCTTTTATCTGTTCTGGATGGATGGATGGAAACCTATATTTGATCAAACCAAAGATGTACTCACTGCTTGACACTGAATTAATTGATAACTCTAAAAGGTTGAAAGTTTCTCACTCTAACAAGGCGTATCTTTGGCATTTAAGACTTGCTCATATTAATCAGGATAGGATTCAAAGATTGATGAAAGACGGTCCTCTGGAATCTCTAGAGGAGGTACGACTTCCCCAATGTGAGTCTTATCTAGAAGGTAAAATGACTAAGAGGTCTTTTGGAGCTAAGGGTACAAGGGCTCAGGAGCTCTTAGAAATTGTGCACACTGATGTATGTGGCCCCATGAACGTCACAGCATGAGGAGGGTTCGAGTATTATGTCTCTTTTATAGATGATTACTCAAGGTATGGATATGTGTATCTGATGCACCGCAAGAGCGAAACCTTTGAAAAGTTCAAAGAGTATCGTACGGAAGTGGAAAAGCAATTAGATAAATCCATAAAGACACTTCGATCTGATCAAGGTGGCGAATACCTCTCCGATGAATTTCTAGGACATCTTGTACAGAAAAGGATATTATCCCAATTGACTGTACCTGGTACTCCACAACAGAATGGTGTAGCTGAAAGGAGAAACAGGACCTTATTGGATATGGTACGGTCCATGATGAGTTATGCAACACTGCCATTATCATTTTGGGGATATGCTTTACAAACGGCGTGCTATATTCTGAACCAGGTTCCGAGTAAATCAATTCCCAGAACTCCGTATGAATTTTGGCGTGGCAGGAAGCCCTCCCTTGGACATATGAGAATATGGGGCTGCCCGGCGCATGTACTGGATGGGGATGCGAAGAAGTTGGAATCAAGATCAGAATTGTGCATGTTTGTAGGGTATCCAAAAGGAACTAAAGGAGGTCTGTTCTATAACCCGAAGGAACAAAAGGTCATTGTCTCAACCCATGCGACATTCTTGGAGGAAAGTCACATGAATGACTTTAACCCTCGATGCAAAGTGGTGCTAGATGAGTTATCGGGTGAAAGAACTGCTCCACGGATTTCGGTCTTGGACGCAAGTCCGAGTTCCAGTGAAAGACCTGCAGACGATCAACAATTTAGGGTGCCTCGTCGTAGTGGGAGGGTTTCGAAGAAACCTAATTTCTTCATGTATGATGCTAAAGTATACCAGGTCGAGGCTCATGAGCATGAGGATGATCCGGTCACCTACGATGAAGCTATAAATGATGTTGATTCTAAATCTTGGAAACAGGCTATGAACAATGAGATGGATTCTATGAAATCCAACTCTGTTTGGGAACTTGTAGATTTGCCGGATGGGATAAAACCCATTGGATGCAAATGGGTCTACAAAAGAAAGAAGGATGTAGAAGGGAGAGTGGAAACTTTCAAAGCTAGACTGGTTGCAAAGGGGTACACGCAAAAGGCTGGAATCGATTACGATGAAACCTTTTCACCTGTTGCTATGCTGAAGTCTATCCGTATTCTTCTGTCCATTGCTGCGGCTCTTGATTACGAGATCTGGCAAATGGATGTCAAGACGGCATTCTTGAATGGCCATCTTGAAGAGTGTATCTATATGATACAGCCCGAAGGGTTCGTAGCGAAAGGCCAAGAAAGGAAAGTCTGCAAGTTGCTTAGATCCATTTATGGATTAAAGCAAGCATCCTGCTCATGGAACCAGAGGTTTGATCAAGCGATTAAGACATTTGGTTTTGAGCAGAACGTTGATGAACCTTGTGTTTATAAACGTATTAAGGATGGAAAAGTGGTCTTTCTGATACTCTATGTCGATGATATACTACTCATTGGGAATGATGTAGGGAACTTATCATTGGTCAAGCTTTGGTTATACCAACAGTTTGACATGAAGGACTTGGGAGAAGCTAATTATGTTCTAGGCATTCGTCTCTTCAGAGATCAAAAGAACAAAATGATAGCGTTATCCCAAGCTTCATACATAGATAAAATAATTGACAAATATGCAATGCAGGAGGCAAAGAAAGGCTCACAACCTTCTATTGCCGGTCTAACTCTTTCATTGGATGACTGTCCCAAGACATCGGAAGAAATAGAGCGTATGAGTAAGGTCCCTTATGCATCCGCTGCGGGTAGCCTTTTGTACGCTATGCCTTGCACACGCCCAGATATATGTTTTGCAGTAGGTATGGTGAGTCGATATCAAGCAAATCCTGGAACCAAGCACTGGCAAGCTGTAAAGCATATACTCAAGTATCTTAAGAGAACGAGGGATTATATGCTGGTATATTTTGGAGGGGACCTAACACCCGTAGGATACACGGACTCAGACTTCCAGAATTGTAAGGATTTGAGGAAATCGACATCTGGATCAGTGTTTTTACTCGGAGGAGGCGCCATTGTGTGGAGGAGCGTGAAGCAGGGCTGCACAGTTGACTCTACTGTGGAGGCTGAGTATGTGGCTACGGTTGAGGCATCTAAAGAAGCGGTTTGGCTCTGCAAGTTCTTTAGAGACCTTGAGGTCATTCCGGGTGTTGACAAGCCTATCACACTTTACTGTGATAATACAGGGGCTATTGCCAACACAAGGGAATCTCGGCACCACAAGAGGACCAAGCACATCGATTGGAGATATCATATTATTAGAGGGCATGTGGAGATAGGACAAGTAGATGTATGTAAGATCGCGTCCGAGGACAAAATCGCCGATCCCTTTACTAAGACTTTGGTGGCTAGAAGCTTTGAGAGGCATGTAGAGGCGATAGGGATGCATAACATGGCACATCTACTGGCTTAGGGCAAGTGGGAGATTGTTAGGAAATGCCCTAAGCATTAGAGACATTTTGATGTATTCATTTTGAACTGGATAATAAAATTATATATAGAGGTTATTCATTACATTGTTATCTGTCCTCATCTTATTTACATGTTAAAGTAAATGTAAGCAAATATGGCTCACTGACTACTTGTGTTAAAACTGTTAGAACGTTGCATGCAATGGACTTTTGTATGCGAGAAGACAATGTTCTAAAGTTAGCGATCTAAACTATGGTCTGTAGTCTATGGGGTTAGACCGAGCATCTAACTCATGTTAAGACTATTATGTTGTCTAAAGCCTTGGAGGGGACAGTTTGTCTTGACTGTCTGGAGCTGGACTCCCAAGTAGAGACATAGATATGTTACTTGGTGGTGACATATTAGACCGGGACTAAAGCGTGACTGATCTATGTAGTCCGCTATGAGTGGATCAATCTTCTTTTGACGTTCATTGTGCAATAACCTTAATCCTGAGTAAATGAACTACTTCATGTATATGACTTGCGTACTTTGATGTTCCAATGGCTAAAGCGTCTCAGAGGTAGTAAGCTTATAGACTGGTCCGTTGGGTACATGACTTGTATACGATGAAGGGTTTGTTTGCAGATATCGGAATCATAGCTCTGAGGAGTTAAAGGTATCCTCTTAAAGGCATTATACTGAATGTGAAAATGGACAAGGCCTTGGGTCGTCTGCTAGGCGGATGACTTCTTATTCACATATGGTGAATAATCATTTTCTTAATTCGGTAGTATAATGGAACTTTAAGATAGCCTGATCAGTAGGATTAAACGGACTTTGACCTAAGGCTGATCATGGATATCATATGAGGGTTTTGCATATATGACAAGGTCATTGGATAGTAGCTCGTCACAGGCTTACGTAATACGGTATATAATTGGGAGTTCAGTTTCAGGTTTATAGTGGTGTGACTCTGAAACTAGTGATCATATGATTGAGTTGTTCAGTAAAGAATGATGATCATATGGATTTGCGGGAGCCCGATTATATATGTCCAATCAGTCCCTCTACTAGCTCCACATAATTCCTTAACGTTTGACAAATTGATTTGTGTATGCTATTGGCTAGTTTATTATGCATGGATGGTGATGACACAGGATTAGGATGGTAAACAAGATTCTCTCCGGTTGGATTCATATTTTGTTTTGGATAATAGAGTACACAATTATTCGAACTCCAAATAAAGTTGCCATGATTTTATTTGAGATTGGATTGGAGTTGTAGAAAATTATCCATGAGAACAAGAATTTGAAACACAACCATTTTGTGGATTTTGAAATTTGAATTTTGAAATTGGAAATTTGAATTTTGAAATTTGAATTTTGAATTTTGAATTTAAAATTTGAATTTGAAATTTGAATTTAAAATTCGAATTTGAAATTTGAATTTGAAATTTAAATTTGAAATTTGAAATTTGAATTTGAAATTCGAAATTCAAATTTTGAATCACAGTCCAAGTGGGATTCGAATTTGTTGTGTAAAATCCACAAGGTTTGAAATTCAAATTTGAGTTGGATTTGGAGAGGATTATCTTGTTAGAATCCTACTTGAATTTTAAATCCAAATCCTAACAAATTATGGATGAAATTTTGAGGATAATCCTCAATGGAATTTTGGTTTTTTGTGGATAAGGTTGAAGGGAAAAATTCAAGTTTCAATCCTACTTGAATTTGGATTCTCTCCTTCCCTGAAAAATGGCCGAAATTATGGAGAAAATCTCCTAGGAAAATTCGGTTATTTTGGATAAGGTTGAGATAAGATTCAAGCTTGAAAATCCTAGTAGAATTTTGATTCTCCCTTATCCTAAATGTGGCCGAATTTTTGGAGGGAAAATCTCCTAGGAAATTTCGGATTTTTTGGTTGAAAAAGGGAGATAAAATTCTAGTTAAAATCTTGTTTAGATTTGGATTGGATTTATCCTAAATAAACCGAATTTTATTGTTGGGATTTTCCCATGGAAAATTCAGATTTTATGGATATGGATAAGGGAGAATATCTTTTCCTAATCCAATTCGAATTCAGAGAATCACCTCATGCAGGTCTATAAATAGAGGTCCTGCCACTCCAGTTCTCTTAGACCACAGACTCTCAGGTGAGCAGGCTTATTGTTGCACAGCTCATCGTGACAATAAAGTTCTTTAAAGATCTGGGTGGTCGGAAAAAGACTAGCAGTGCTAGCATACCGATCGAGGTTCAGAGTGCCCACACACTCAGCCATTCGGGAATTGGAGAATAGTAGAGAAGGCTAGTTGGTTGAAGCCTCCGGTCATTCTCCTACTGCAGATTGGCGTCCTTGAGGTATGAGTTTTAATTGTTGTTGGTTTATTGTATATGGCATCATGAGATATTTAACGATCTAAAATTTTTTTATTGTTCCGCTGTGCCACTCTGATACGTTTTTACCGATTTATTTTCCTATAGTAAGAAGCGTGGGTTGGATTTGATGCTCTGGTTGTAACAATCCTTAACTTGTTGGTTTTACCCATAACATTTGATTTTCTTTCTTAGTTTCAATTTATGAGTTTTTGCTTTCAATAACACCAATCAGGTGAGACCATTCACTCTCTATTTATCTACATCAAACATTGGGAATAATGTCTCCATTAGGTTATGGGGAGAGAATAGCTTGATCTTTTTGAATTTCTGTTCAGTTTCTTATGTTTATATTAAAAAAATAACAAAAATTTTTTTTTTCAGTAAAACCACTATATTCATTATTTATAAAATAGTTAAGTAAAGAGTTACTTTTAATACTTTTGATGTCCATCTTATAGTAATGATTGTTTTCTTGTGTCATTATTTTGTCTTTATTTAAAAAAATAAAAAAAAAGCAAAAAAAAATGATGATTTCCTATAAATCGGATGATGAAAATTTTATTTGCTTTATTTTATATAGTCTTTTAGAAAAGTACAAATTTTAGTAAAACCGCTAGATTCATTATTTATAAGATGGTTGAGTAAAGAGTTACTTTTAGTACTCTTGATGTGTATCTTATAGTAATGATTGTTTTCTTGTGTTATTGTTTTATCTTTATTTAAAAAAAAAACAAAAATAAAATAAAAAAAAGGTGATTTCCCATAAATTCGATGATGAAAATTTTGGTTGTTTTATTTTACAGTCTTTTAAAAAAGTATAAATTTTAGACAAATTTGCATTAAAATTTTTTAGTTAGTCTAACTCAAATGGGATATTCTATATTTGAGCATTAATTCTTGATCTATAAGTTGTGTGTTTGTTTTGAGAAAGTTTTTGTGAATATGGAATATTTCTAATCTCACAAGTCTTAAAATTTATTTGATTTTCTCTCAAGGCGAAATCCCTGACAATACCAAAACTAAGGAAATGATTTAGGTAGTTTTTGGAACGTTTGAGCTTTTCAAGCCAACCCTTAAATATCTTTATCTTTAGTTTGCCCCTTTTGAGCCTTGTTTTGTACAACGTTTTCTTTGTCACCCATATTTTTAACCTAGCCTTTTAAATAAAATATCTAACCTTTAGCCCTTAAGCATGTTGAACATCTTAGAAATTATTTTAAGCTATGTTGAAGTTTAAGAAGAAGGTTGGGATTACAAAATATAAAAAAAAGAAAAAAAGAAATGGAAAAAAGAATACTATATCATTTGTGTATCGCAATAAGTTTGGGGACGTAGTAGTTCTTAAAAAAAACAAAACAAAACAAAAACTCAAAAAAAGTTTTATTTTTGACAAGGAAAAGTTGTGAATAAGTGTGGGGGTGTTACTTGGGTGTAAATAAAAAGCTCTACAACAGGTCCTAAAATGATTAATGTGTTGAAGGGTGATCTAAGCCATATTATCCTAAATCTTACCTTCACCTCAGCTACACATTACAAGCCTAATAAAGCCCTCATGATCCTTGGATTTGTGTTTGTCAACATTAGTGGAGAGAGAAATAAAAAATGAGCCTATGGGATTTGATAATCATCCGAGATCGATTATTTCATTCCTCCGAAACTCATCTAAATTGCATACAATTAAATGAAAAAGAAATTTTACACACACACATGGGATATCTAACTGTAAGTAGACATTCTCTTAAATAAAACTCAATTTTTGATCAAAATTTATGTTTTTCCGTAGACTATATATTTTACAACAACCTATGAGGAAATTTTTAGAAATCACCATTGCTAATAAAATATTCTTTTTCTTTTTTCTTTCTTTTCTTTTCTTTTACTCGAGGACAAGCAAAATCTTAAGTTTGGTAGTGTGATAACTCTATAAAATAGAGTTATTTTATCACTTTTTCATGCAAAAAAAAATTGCTTATTCTTGAGAATTTTAGTTGTTTTTGATTTTTTTTTATTTTGTTTTGTGTATTTTAATTTAGATTTTTATAAATTTCGTAAAGTTTTTATTTAATTTTGCTTTATTCTATCTTTTTTTTCTAATATTATATTAAATAGGCATAGAATTAAATATTTCTAATGAGTTTACTTATAACATTCTATTTTGGAAATGTCTAATTTTAGCAATTTGTTTTTTTGTAGTGTCAAAGTAGGCAGTACTATTCATACAGGAAACTATGAAACCAAGCTTATTATGTATTCTATCACACTAGATCCTTCCTGATTTCATGTATTAGATTGTAGCAAATGTACTATTGTAGCTATTGAAGCAAGTGTACGCCAACACTATAGTAGTGTTGTAGCAGGCATACACTGACACTATAACAGTATTTGTAGCAAGTATGTGCCGAATACTGTAGCATTGTAGTAGACTATAGCACTGTAGCGAGTCTAAAAAATTTGTGTTGTGTTTGTACTAAATACTGAAGCAAATTTGAAAAGTTGTGATTGCACCAAATACTATAGCAAGTTTATAAAGTTTATGTGGAGGTTAGGTGGAATAGTATGGCACCCCGAGACCCTGGCGGCCTCGAAATGTCACTTGAAAACTACTGTTACTTAACTTACTTGAAAACTATTACTCAAACTTACTGACTTTAATACTATAATTTTAGAGATTTTTTTTAAATACCTATGTTTTGCTATTTACGTACATACATGTATATACTTTACAGATACCCAAAGGTTTAAGTACAACTGAGGTTCAAATATACATACATACTCATGAATTTATTAAACTGGTTGCCACTTAATATAAGTTTGGTTCTCAAAAATAAAACGACTGCTTAATACTGAGTGGAAATTAACACTGGTGGTGGTATCCACAACTTCACTCTCACATCCGCCTCTGCCGCCGTCACCATCCATCGAAGTCTAGGCCATAGGTCGCTTACCTATAGCATGAACACACACTGTGAGCTTTATGCTCAGCAAGTACAATGTTCTATCTACAAAACATGTTTGAAACGTAGGCCATACTTAAAACATAAGCATGTCATATACACACAACATGTACTATGCACAGAAACATTTCCCATAACTGAATACATAACTAAAATATCATACAAAAAACTGAATGCATATCAATACTATGACTGGAAGCATACTGTAACTATAGCTAGGGCACATCGTGAACAATGCATGAACTGATTATGCTCATTTTATGCTTCATTATTCATTATCTTTTCTTATCAGAAAGGTTGTGACGCCCCGTGCCCCCAGTGGCCCGGACCGTCACTAAAAAAACTGACTTGCTTGCTTTTCTTATACTTTGTAGTAATTTGTACTTAACTAAATATCATAAAATTATGGATTTTTTTTACATGTATGTATTTACTGTATACGTATGTATACCGATTACTATTCAAAAATACTATTTAATAGTTACTATTTAAAAATACTATTTAACGACTAATATTCAAAAATACTATTTAACGATTACTATTCCAAAGTACGGTTTACGATTACTATTCAAAAATACCATTTAACATTTACTACTCAAACATACTATTTAACGATTACTATTCAAAGATACTGTTTGACAATTACTATTCAAAGTACTATTTAACTATTACTATTTAAAATACTGATACTCGAATTTGCAGAAGATAAACTCGCGGTGTCTTCATAACCTTGCCCTCACATCCACCTCCGCCGCCACCATTGTCCATTGGGGTTTAAGCCCTAGGACGCTTACCTATAGCATGAACACACTATGTGAGCTTTACGCCCAGTAAGTACAACATGTTTACCACAAAACATGTTTAAACATAGTACATACTTAAAACATATAAGCAGTCATATATCACATATCATATACCATATCAAAGATTATAAAACTTCACATAACATGTGCATCACAGAAATATCGTGTACTGAATGCATCTAGAAGCATGGTGAACTATAACTAATGCATGATCTGGTTATGTTCATTTATGCTTCAAACTTCTCTTTTCTTTTCTTGTCTAATTAGGGCCCATGTGTCAGTACGTGCGTGCATAGACCATCGGTAACGCCCGTGGTAAAAATAGCCGAAGAGCCATCAAAGTGTTAGGAAATGCCCTAAGTATTAGAGACATTTTGATGTATTCATTTTGAACTGGATAATAAAATTATACTTAGAGGTTATTCATTACATTGCTATCTGTCCTCGTCTTATTTACATGTTAAAGTAAATGTAAGCAAATATGGCTCACTGACTGCTTGTGTTAAAACTGTTAGAACGTTGCATGCAATGGATTTTTGTATGCGAGAAGACAATGTTCTAAAGTTAGCAGTCTAAACTATGGTCTGTAGTCTATGGGGTTAGACCGAGCATCTAACTCATGTTAAGACTATTATGTTGTCTAAAGCCTTGGAGGGGACGGTCTGTCTTGACTGTCTGGAGCTGGACTCCTAAGTAGAGACATGGATATGTTGCTCGGTGGTGACATATTAGACCGGGACTAAAGCGTGATTGATCTACGCAGTCCGCTATGAGTGGATCAATCTGCTTTTGACGTTCATTGTGTAATAACCTTAATCCTGAGTAAATGAACTACTTCATGTATATGACTTGTGTACTTTGATGTTCCAATGGCTAAAGCGTCTCAGAGGTAGTAAGCTTATAGACCGGTTCTTTGGGTGCATGACTTGTATACGATGAAGGGTTTGTTTGCAGATATCGGAATCATAGCTCTGACGAGTTAAAGGTATCCTCTTAAAGGCATTATACTGAATGTGAAAATGGACAAGGCCTTGGGTCGTCTGCTGGGCGGATGACTTCTTATTCACATATGGTGAATAATCATTTTCTTGATTCGGTAGTATAATGGAACTTTAAGATAGCCTGATCAGTAGGATTAAACGGACTTTGACCTAAGGCTGATCATGGATATCATATGAGGGTTTTGCATATATGACAAGGTCATTGGATGGTAGCTCGTCACAGGCTTACGTAATACGGTATATAATTGGGAGTTCAGTTTCAGGTTTATAGTGGTGTGACTCTGAAATTAGTGATCATATGATTGAGTTGTTCGGTACAGAATGATGATCATATGGAATCACGGGAGCCCGATTATATATGTCCAATCAGTCCCTCTACTAGCTCCACATAATTCCTTAACGTTTGGCAAATTGATTTGTGTATGCTATAGGCTAGTTTATTATGCATGGATGGTGATGACACAGGATTAGGATGGTAGACAAGATTCTCTCCGGTTGGATTCAGATTTTGTTTTGGATAATAGAGTACACAATTATTCGAACTCCAAATAAAGTTGCCATGATTTTATTTGAGATTGGATTGGAGTTGTAGAAAATTATCCATGAGAACAAGAATATGAAACACAACCGTTTTGTGGAATTTGAAATTTGAATTTTGAAATTTGAAATTTGAATTTTGAATTTGAAATTTGAATTTGAATTTTGAATTTAAAATTCGAATTTGAAATTTGAATTTGAAATTTAAATTTGAAATTTGAAATTTGAAATTTGAAATTTGAAATTTGAATTTGAAATTTGAATTTGAAATTTGAAATTCAAATTTTAAATCACAGTCCAAGTAGGATTCGAATTTGTTGTGGAAAATCCACAAGGTTTGAAATTCGAATTTGAGTTGGATTTGGAGAGGATAATCTTGTTAGAATCCTACTTGAATTTTGAATCCAAATCCCAACGAAAGTGGGCGAATTTTTTGAGGATAATCCTCAATGGAAAATTCGGTTTTTGTGGATAAGATTCAAGGGTAAATTCAAGCTTCAATCCTAGTTGAATTTGGATTCTCTTTACTCCCTAAAAGTGGCCGAAATTTTGGAGCCTAAATCCTAGGAAATTCGGTTATTTTTGGATAAGGTTGAGATGAGATTTAGCTTGAAAAATCCTAGTGGAATTTTGATTCTTCCTTATCCTAAAAGTGGCCGAAAATTTGGAGAAGATTTTCTCCTAAAGATTTCGGATTTTTTGGTTGAAAAAGGGAGATAAAATTCTAGTTAAAATCTTGTTTAGATTTGGATTGGATTTATCCTAGGAAAACCGAATTTAATTGTGGAGATTCTCCCTTGGAAAATTCGGATTTTTTGGTTTGGATAAGGGAGAAAATCTTTTCCTAGTCCAATTCGAATTCAGAGAATCACCTCATGCAGGTCTATAAATAGAGGTCCTGCCACTCCAGTTCTCTTAGACCACAGACTCTCAGGTGAGCAGGCTTATTGTTGCACAGCTCATCGTGACAATAAAGTTCTTTAGAGATCTGGGTGGTCGGAAGAAGACTAGCAGTGCTAGCATACCGATCGAGGTTCAGAGTGCCCACACACTCAGCCATTCGGGAATTGGAGAATAGTAGAGAAGGCTAGTTGGTTGAAGCCTCCAGTCATTCTCCTCCTGCATATTGGCGTCCTTGAGGTATGAGTTTTAATTGTTGTTGATTTATTGTATATGGCATCATGAGATATTTAACGATCTAAAAATTTTTATTGTTCCGCTGCGCCACTCTGATACGTTTTTTCCGATTTATTTTCCTACAATTGGTATCAGAGCCATCTCATGACTATGCCATGTACATAAATTAGACAATTACTTAGTCTTTTTATTTATGTATGGATTTGATATTTAGAGAGTGGCATTCTAGGGTTCCTTTATGTTGTTATCATGTATTATGTATAAAGTATGTGGTTATTTTAATTTTTTGAATTATTATAAGCATGCTTGTTTATACCAGTTATGGTTCCTTAGAATTTAGAAAAATTGTATCTAGGAATTTTTTATGTAACCATGGGAGCAGTTTATTAACACTGTAATTTTCCCATGGATATTAATTTTTGTCTCTTAGAATTTTTATGGATAGAATTTTGTACACCGGAAACGGTATAGGAATTTTTTATGTAATTATTCTTGGAGGAGATTGAAGATTGAAGACCGTAATTTATTTTTCCCAAAAGTTAAATTTAATTTAAAGGTTGAAATTTTGATTGTGTGGAAAATTTCAATTTAATTGGGATTCAAATTAATTTTGGAGATCCTAAAAGATAAATTGGAATATGGCACGAAAATCGAGACACGACCCCTCGGGATAGGCCGACAAACCTTGGTGGGGCTGCAGCCCCTGCCCTCGGGCAGGATGGGGCTGCGGCAGCCCCTGTACAGGCCCACACCACCCACGGCCGCAGGCTCTGCCTGCAGCCAGGGGTGGCCGTGGCCTGCCCAAGGCTGGCCGCAGCCTGGGCGTGCAGCCTCTGGCTGCAGGTGCTGCCTGCAGCCTGCCGGCTGCTGCGCCCAGTCTGGGCGTGCAGCCTGGTGCTGCAGGCTTGGCCTACAGCCCGGCAGGCTGCACAAGGGGCGGCCGTGGGCTGCCAGCCCCTCCGGGGTTGGTGGCTGCCCACGGCGGCTGCCGCCTTCACGAGCGGCGGTCCGACAGTCCAAAATTTGAAAATTTTGATTTTTAAATTTGAGATTTAATTTTAAATCATGTTTAAAAATATGTAATTGAAAATTTGAAATTTTTGAAATTACATATTATTACACATGATGATTAAAATTGTTTAAAATTTAAATTTGAAATTTAAATTTGAAATTCAAACTTGGAATTTGAATTTGAAATTTAAATTTTTGGAGATTTAAATTTTAAATAATTCATGGGATGAGAAATAAATGGAGAGGCTACATAAAGATGGATACAAGAAGACGGAACAAAATTCAAGACCCAAAGAATGCTTTGGATGGAATTTTGTAATCTTTATTTTCTTTGTTCTAGGATGGAACCATGGCTTGGTTATTCTGTCAATTATTTTTCTGTGATATGTCATGGATGTATAAATATGTATTGATGGATGTTTTGTATGCATATTTGATAACATGTCATATAGGATAGGTGAGTGCCGCTCATACTATATTGATCATACATAATTTGTTAAAACTTGCATGTTTTTCAAAATATTGAGTGGGAGAGGGTTTCAAACAAAACCCACGGCCTCCATTGTTGATCCATATGTGAAAGCATGGTAACGCCTCGCGTCAGTTCCGACCTGACCACACCCCTCGGTAGGTGTTTACCGCCGCCGGTATACTAGATTGGATCTCCTATGTGGAAAACGTGTTCGGGTGCGATCCTATTCATGACCACCCCTCGGTGGCTTGGTAGGACGTGGATCGGGCTACGTAAACAATGGTTATACACTCAAGACTCGTTTAGTTATTAACCTTCCCTAGAAGCTCTGTTAACTAAACTGGTGGCCAAATAAGCGGTTATTAATATATGTCTTAACCTTAGAGGATTTAAGGTAACATATATTAATTGGACGGGGTCCACGTTCCGGCTATTTGTTCTCATGACCACCCCTTGGTGGCTTGGGGCAATAGATGCTGAGAATTACCGTTGCAATGCTACATGTTTTTTCAAGTTTCATGTAGGAACATACTTGTATGTTTTATTTGCTAAATTATCTGCATATTTGCTTGGGCTTTGTAATGATGTCTAGTATAATTTTATTTCAGTTCAAAATGTCACCGACACCCCTCATTTCGATACTTACTGAAAATAAGTTGAATGGCGACAATTATAAAGATTGGAAAAGAAATCTATTAATAGTTCTCAGCTGCGAGAGACACAAGTTCGTACTGGACGAACCATGCCCACCTGGGCCCAAACCTGACACACCACTTGAGGAGGTCCCGGTTGCCTATAATCGTTGGAGAGAATCCAATGAGATAGCTCGATGCTACATCCTTGCTAGCATGACGAGTGCTTTACAAAAGCAGCATGAGACTTATCAAGTTGCTGGGGAGATCATGGAAAATCTGGAGGACATGTTCGGAGGCCAAGAAAAATTGGCTCGACAGTCCGCTATCACCAGCATTATGAACTCTAAGCAAAAGGCGGGTGCTCCGGTGAAGGACCATATGATCACTCTAATAGGATTCTTCGCTGAGGCTGCCGAGAATGGTGCTGAGTTGGACTATAACACCCAGATCGAGATGGTGTTCAAGACTCTGTCTAAAGATTTTGTGGGGTTTAAGGCCGCATACAATCTGGCGACAAAGGAGTTAGGACTTACAGAGCTCATGAAGCAACAACAGGCTTATGAGCGGATGATCAGGGATGAGGATACGGTCCGACCTAAAGGAGAGGCCAATTTGGCGGAATCTTCCAATCCCTCACGGAAGAGGAAGAGGCCAAATAAGAAGCAAGTGGCTTCCAGTTCTTCTAATCCTCCTGTCTCGGACGGGAAGAAGAAGAAGAAGAACAAGAAGCCAAAGGACCCTAAAAAGTCCAAATGCTTCCACTGTGGGAAGGTAGGTCACTTCAAGAAGGCTTGCCGGGAATTCCTAGCCTCCAAGGGCAAGGAAGGTAAGGAACTTCATTACTTAGAAGCATGTTTGGTGGAAGAATCGAAAGACACATGGGTCATTGATTCGGGCACCACTAATCATGTTTGTGTTTCTATGCAGGGGTTCGTGGAAACGAGAAGTCTACATGATAGGAGCCTCTCGTTGCGGACTGGAGATGGTAGCTTTGTGGTGGCTGAGGCAGTGGGAGACGTTCATCTTTATTTTGATCAATTTAGGTTTATTTTATTGAAAGACTGTTTTTATGTTCCTAATTTTAGGAGGAACCTTATATCGGTAGCTTGTTTAATAAAGGATTCTTATTCAGTTTCTTTTAGTAAAAGAGTTGATATTCGTAGAAATAAGTCTTTTATCTGTTCTGGATGGATGGATGGAAACCTATATTTGATCAGACCAAATATGTACTCACTGCTTGACACTGAATTAATTGATAACTCTAAAAGGTTGAAAGTTTCTCACTCTAACATGACATATCTTTGGCATTTAAGACTTGGTCATATTAATCAGGATAGGATTCAAAGATTGGTGAAAGACGGTCCTCTGGAATCACTGGAGGAGGTACGACTTCCCCAATGTGAGTCTTGTCTAGAGGGTAAGATGACTAAGAGGTCTTTTGGAGCTAAGGGTACAAGGGCACAAGAGCTCTTAGAAATTGTGTACACTGACGTATGTGGTCCCATGAACGTCACAGCACGAGGAGGGTTCGAGTACTATGTCTCTTTCATAGATGATTACTCGAGGTATGGATATGTGTATCTGATGCACCGCAAGAGCGAAACCTTTGATAAATTCAAAGAGTATCGTGCGGAAGTGGAAAAGCAATTGGATAAATCCATAAAGACACTTCGATCTGATCGAGGTGGCGAATACCTCTCCGATGAATTTCTAGGACATCTTGTAGAGAATGGGATATTATCCCAATTGACTGCACCTGGTACTCCACAACAGAATGGTGTAGCCGAAAGGAGAAACAGGACCTTATTGGATATGGTACGGTCCATGATGAGTTACTCAACGCTGCCATTATCATTTTGGGGACATGCTTTACAAACGGCGTGCTATATTCTGAACCAGGTTCCGAGCAAATCAATTCCTAGAACTCCGTATGAATTGTGGCGTGGCAGGAAGCCCTCCCTTGGACATATGAGAATATGGGGCTGCCCGGCACATGTACTGGATGGGGATGCGAAGAAGTTGGAACCAAGATCAGAATTGTACATGTTTGTAGGGTATCCAAAGGGAACTAAAGGAGGTCTGTTCTATAACCCGAAGGAACAAAAGGTCATTGTCTCAACACATGCGACATTCTTGGAGGAAAGTCACACGAATGACTTTAAGCCTCGAAGCAAAGTGGTGCTAGAGGAGTTATCGGGTGAAAGAACTGCTCCACAGATTTCGGTCTTGGACGCAAGTCCGAGTTCCAGTGAAAGACCTGCAGACGATAAATAATTTAGGGTGCCTCGTCGTAGTGGGAGGGTTTCTAAGAAACCTAATTTCTTTATGTATGATGCTGAGGTATACCAGGCCGAGGCTCATGAGCATGAGGAAGATCCGGTCACATATGATGAAGCTATAAAGGATGTTGATTCTAGATCTTAGAAACAGGCTATGAACAATGAGATGGATTCTATGAAATGCAACTCTGTTTGGGAACTTGTAGATTTGCCTGATGGGATAAAACCCATTGGATGCAAATGGGTCTACAAAAGAAAGAAGGATGCGGAAGGGAGAGTGGAAACTTTCAAAGCTAGACTGGTTGCAAAGGGATACACGTAAAAGGCTGGAATCGATTACGAGGAAACCTTTTCGCCTGTTGCTATGCTGAAGTCTATCCGTATTCTTCTGTCCATTGCTGCGGCTTTCGATTACGAGATCTGGCAAATGGATGTCAAGACGGCATTCTTGAATGGCCATCTTGAAGAGTGTATCTATATGATACAGCCCGAAGGGTTCGTAGCAAAAGGCCAAGATAAGAAAGTCTGCAAGTTGCTTAGATCCATTTATGGATTAAAGCAGGCATCCCGCTCATGGAACCAGAGGTTTGATCAAGCGATTAAGACATTTGGTTTTGAGCAGAACATTGATGAACCTTGTGTTTATAAACGTATTTAGGATGGAAAAGTGGTCGTTCTGATACTCTATGTCGATGATATACTACTCATTGGGAATGATGTAGGGAATTTATCATCGGTCAAGCTTTGGTTACACCAACAGTTTGACATGAAGGACTTGGGAGAAGCTAATTATGTTCTAGGCATTCGTCTCTTCAGAGATCGAAAGAACAAAATGATAGCATTATCCCAAGCTTCATACATAGATAAAATAATTGACAAATATGCAATGCTAGAGGCAAAGAAAGGCTCACAACCTTCTATTGCCGGTTTAACTCTTTCATTGGATGACTGTCCCAAGACATCGGAAGAAAGAGAGCGTATGAGTAAGGTCCCTTATGCATCCGCTGTGGGTAGCCTTATGTACGCTATGCTTTGCACTCGCCCGGACATATGTTTTGCAGTAGGTATGGTGAGTCGATATCAAGCGAATCCTGGAACCAAGCACTGGCAAGCAGTAAAACATATACTCAAGTATCTTAAGAGAACGAGGGATTATATGCTAGTGTATTCTGGAGGGGACCTAACACCCGTAGGATACACGGACTCAGACTTCCAGACTTGTAAGGATTCGAGGAAATCGACATCTGGATCAGTGTTTTTGCTCGGAGGAGGCGCCATTGTGTGGAGGAGCGTGAAGCAGGGCTGCACAGCTGACTCTACTATGGAGGCTGAGTATGTGGCTGCGGCTGAGGCATCTAAAGAAGCGGTTTGGCTCCGCAAGTTCTTTAGAGACCTTGAGGTCATTCCGGGTGTTGACAAGCCTATCACACTTTACTGTGATAATACAGGGGCTATTGCTAACACAAGGGAATCTCGGCACCACAAGAGGACCAAGCACATCGATCGGAGGTATCACATAATTAGAGGGCATGTGGAGACAGGACAAGTGGATGTATGTAAGATCGCGTCCGAGGACAACATCGCTGATCCCTTTACTAAGACTTTGGTAGCTAGAAGCTTTGAGAGGCATGTAGAGGCGATGGGGATGCGTAACATGGCACATCTGCTGGCTTAGGGCAAGTGGGAGATTGTTAGGAAATGTCCTAAGTATTAGAGACATTTTGATGTATTCATTTTGAACTGGATAATAAAATTATACTTAGAGGTTATTCATTACATTGCTATCTGTCCTCGTCTTATTTACATGTTAAAGTAAATGTAAGCAAATATGGCTCACTGACTGCTTGTGTTAAAACTGTTAGAACGTTGCATGCAATGGATTTTTGTATGCGAGAAGACAATGTTCTAAAGTTAGCAGTCTAAACTATGGTCTGTAGTCTATGGGGTTAGACCGAGCATCTAACTCATGTTAAGACTATTATGTTGTCTAAAGCCTTGGAGGGGACGGTCTGTCTTGACTGTCTGGAGCTGGACTCCCAAGTAGAGACATGGATATGTTGCTCGGTGGTGACATATTAGACCGGGACTAAAGCGTGATTGATCTACGTAGTCCGCTATGAGTGGATCAATCTGCTTTTGACGTTCATTGTGCAATAACCTTAATCCTGAGTAAATGAACTACTTCATGTATATGACTTGTGTACTTTGATGTTCCAATGGCTAAAGCGTCTCAGAGGTAGTAAGCTTATAGACCGGTTCGTTGGGTGCATGACTTGTATACGATGAAGGGTTTGTTTGCAGATATCGGAATCATAGCTCTGAGGAGTTAAAGGTATCCTCTTAAAGGCATTATACTGAATGTGAAAATGGACAAGGCCTTGGGTCGTCTGCTGGGCGGATGACTTCTTATTCACATATGGTGAATAATCATTTTCTTGATTCGGTAGTATAATGGAACTTTAAGATAGCCTGATCAGTAGGATTAAACGGACTTTGACCTAAGGCTGATCATGGATATCATATGAGGGTTTTGCATATATGACAAGGTCATTGGATGGTAGCTCATCACAGGCTTACGTAATACGGTATATAATTGGGAGTTCAGTTTCAGGTTTATAGTGGTGTGACTCTGAAATTAGTGATCATATGATTAGTTGTTCGGTACAGAATGATGATCATATGGAATCACGGGAGCCCGATTATATATGTCCAATCAGTCCCTCTACTAGCTCCACATAATTCCTTAACGTTTGGCAAATTGATTTGTGTATGCTATAGGCTAGTTTATTATGCATGGATGGTGATGACACAGGATTAGGATGGTAGACAAGATTCTCTCCGGTTGGATTCAGATTTTGTTTTGGATAATAGAGTACACAATTATTCGAACTCCAAATAAAGTTGCCATGATTTTATTTGAGATTGGATTGGAGTTGTAGAAAATTATCCATGAGAACAAGAATATGAAACACAACCGTTTTGTGGAATTTGAAATTTGAATTTTGAAATTTGAAATTTGAATTTTGAAATTTGAAATTTGAATTTTGAATTTGAAATTTGAATTTGAATTTTGAATTTAAAATTCGAATTTGAAATTTGAATTTGAAATTTAAATTTGAAATTTGAAATTTGAAATTTGAAATTTGAATTTGAAATTTGAATTTGAAATTTGAAATTCAAATTTTAAATCACAATCCAAGTAGGACTCGAATTTGTTGTGGAAAATCCACAAGGTTTGAAATTCGAATTTGAGTTGGATTTGGAGAGGATAATCTTGTTAGAATCCTACTTGAATTTTGAATCCAAATCCCAACGAAAGTGGGTGAATTTTTTGAGGATAATCCTCAATGGAAAATTCGGTTTTTGTGGATAAGATTCAAGGGTAAATTCAAGCTTCAATCCTAGTTGAATTTGGATTCTCTTTACTCCCTAAAAGTGGCCGAAATTTTGGAGCCTAAATCCTAGGAAATTCGGTTATTTTTGGATAAGGTTGAGATGAGATTTAGCTTGAAAAATCCTAGTGGAATTTTGATTCTTCCTTATCCTAAAAGTGGCCGAAAATTTGGAGAAGATTTTCTCCTAAAGATTTCGGATTTTTTGGTTGAAAAAGGGAGATAAAATTCTAGTTAAAATCTTGTTTAGATTTGGATTGGATTTATCCTAGGAAAACCGAATTTAATTGTGGAGATTCTCCCTTGGAAAATTCGGATTTTTTGGTTTGGATAAGGGAGAAAATCTTCTCCTAGTCCAATTCGAATTCAGAGAATCACCTCATGCAGGTCTATAAATAGAGGTCCTGCCACTCCAGTTCTCTTAGACCACAGACTCTCAGGTGAGCAGGCTTATTGTTGCACAGCTCATCGTGACAATAAAGTTCTTTAGAGATCTGGGTGGTCGGAAGAAGACTAGCAGTGCTAGCATACCGATCGAGGTTCAGAGTGCCCACACACTCAGCCATTCAGGAATTGGAGAATAGTAGAGAAGGCTAGTTGGTTGAAGCCTCCAGTCATTCTCCTCCTGCATATTGGCGTCCTTGAGGTATGAGTTTTAATTGTTGTTGATTTATTGTATATGGCATCATGAGATATTTAACGATCTAAAAATTTTTATTGTTCCGCTGCGCCACTCTGATACGTTTTTTCCGATTTATTTTCCTACACAAAGGATGCTCAACTTTCTGCTTTAACTTAAAACCCCTTCATTTGAAAGGGCTAGTATGACACGCTTACTACTTTTCATCTTGTTTATCTTTTCTAGCCACATGCTTCTCTAAGCTGTCCCAAATCCTACATGGTAGGGACGTATGGCATCTATCTTGCTTTTTCATCAATCTACTTGATTGTGAAACTACATGCTCTTAAACATGAGGTGCAACACCGTGTGCATGGTATACATATTTTAACATACTGTAAAATATCATTTAAAAGCATTTCGTTCATGCCATAAGCGGAGTTGTACTTACCTAATTGCAAGCAACTTGAAATCACGCCTTTATCAATTCACAGGTTACCACCTGTCATCAATAACATTTCTCATTAATACTCTTGTTGAGTCACTATTAACATTAGTGACTGTAACTTGCGTTTCTATGGGGTACTGAGACCCGTCCGTACCTTATTGGCCTATTATGGGGATTTGGTGTCTAACTCATATCATGTCCGATCTATCGTCTACTTGACAGATTAATCATCGTTCCTCACTATGTTATTCAAAACGCGGCCCTTGACTGGTTTACCGCTCAGTCAATTGACCGGTTAATTCGCATGCTGGTAACTAAGTAGTCTATCGAGTTACTATACGTAAACTTAGTGTAGTAACCGACCGGGTTACTTCGCTTGTTAGGGTGTGGTAGCCTATTGGGCTACTTAGGCTTGTTTGGTGTAATGACCTACCGGGCCACTATGGCTTGTTTGGGGTAGTAGCCTACCGGGCTACTAAGGCTTGTTTCGTGTGGTAGCCTACCGGGCTACACACACTCTATTTTACTTTGAAAAATTACTTAGGTTGGCTTGTAAAAATCTTAGAAAAATTCCTTATTTTGAAGCCGCCCCCTCATCACCCCGTTGGAAGGTGGGGGATGTTTTTATGAAAATCTTGTTCATATTTTAAAGTGTTAAAAACACATTTTTATTTTGAAGTGTATAAATTATATTTTTAAAGCTTGTATTTTAAAGGTGGTTTTTGAACCACTTTTGAAAACTATTTTGAATCTTGGTCTAAACGACTTTGTTTGAAATTTTCTCAAACATGAAAGTTTTCATTCTCGACAAGATGAACAAATCTCGTGTTCACCTCGGAGTCTAAATCCAACTTTAATAGCTCCTAATTTCATTAAACCTGTGGGCTTGGTGCCCAGTTTTTTGTAAAAATTCCAGTTTTACATCTCTGAAAAAACGGCTTGGTTTGAGGCCCGAAACGGCCAAATTTTTGACACATGCGAGTGATTTTCAAGGTATCGATGAGATCTACAACTTTTGTGTTGAGTCCTAGAATCAGTTTGGACTTTAAGTGGTCCATTTCTAGCAAAACCTGAGATTAAACACTGGGTTCGGATTTTGTTCCCAGTTTTAGACACTGAGTGAAAAACACTCCAAAAACCTATCTTAGGCTCGTTTTTGGCCGAGGCCTATTTGACTCGAAAACGACCGATCAAAATTTCCTTAAAACACCGTGTTTTACCAAATTTCCTTAAAAATGATAATCTAAGGGCTCAACATAAACTTATTACAAACCATTTGCATAAATAAATACACATAAATGGCCTTGATCAAAACTTAAAACCAACTAACACAAGATAAGGTTATTCGGTTTACCTTCATGCCTTGAACCAAGCACTGTTTCAACTAGGCTTGAAGAACCAAAAATGGTGGTGGAAATCCAAGAGAATGGGGTCTATTTTTGCTAGAACAAATACCAAAATTTTCTCTTAAAAAACAAATCAAAATAGAAACTAAAAACTACAAGGATTAGTTTTTGAAGACTTACCCTTGGTGCCTTAGAATGACTTGGATTCGAAACCTCCTAGCCCAAGCTTGTGAGGTTTGATTTTTGGTAAGTTATGGTATGATCTAAAGCTTGAAAAAGTGAGGGTTTGGAGGCTTAAGGGGTTTGGCTGCAGCTAGGAGAAGAAGGTGAAATGAAAAGTGTTTTGGAAGTCAAAAAGAAAGGAAACAAATCACTTGTGTAAAGGGTGCCTTTTATAGGCAAAATTGATCAACTTACTTAGACTTAATCCTACTTAAACCTCTACAAAATTAGCCAAATCTTAGGACAAATTTGCTGCCTAATTTTAGACCAAGTCAGCGTGGGGCAGCTCATTGGAAGGAGGAAGGAATAAACAAATATTGTTGACTACTTTTTCAAAAACCCTTGAATAAAATATTCAAGTGTGTCATGGCTAGGGAATCATTTTAATGGCCACCTTTTGGGCTATGTGTGCAGCAGATTACAGCTGCTTTTGTAGCTAAGGGGCACAAAAATTTAAGGCTAAATTTTATCTGTGTTGGCTTCTCATCGTAGTCTAATTTTATACTACGGTGTTTGGTCCTTTCTCGGTAGTGTTCCAATATTCATCCAAAATTGGTTTTCTAAATCCAATTTTTGTACTGTAAATTCCTAGTTTTTTTCTACTGTCTAAGAGCCCATTATCAGTCTAAATTACTGTTCACATCATATACTGTGGTTGTGTCTACACTGTGTTGTCCTTTCGCATGCAAACTGAGGCGTTCCGGGGTGAAATTTCAGACACAGTCTCTCTTGACTAATTTGGACATATTGATTCCATTTTTTTTAGTTTTATGTCCATTGGAGGTCATCTAGACTAGTTTTTGAGATCTGTGTGACCCCACCTCGAAAAACGTGTCAGGTGTCCGATTGACTAATTTGGGCGTTTTGAGCCCAAATATACCAGTTTCGGGGCGAGTAAAGGTCGTCTTGACCCTCATCCTGATACTTTGTATCTCTCAAACTAAAAATCTCGTTTTGTACTCAATCAACCAGATCGAGTCTACTAACCGTTCATGTATCAGTTTTAGGTCAAATTAAGGCCGTCTTTGCCAATAACTTGACACTGCGTTTCTCTCTATTCATCATCCATCATTTTCTGCTTAACTGACTAGTCTGAGTGCTTCAACTTTGATTTTGTTAGTCTCTAGGTGAGAAGAGGTCATCTGGACCATTTTCTCGATATCGTACCCTTACTAGGGCTATCTCTCACTATTGTGCTCAGTTATTCTGTCCGAGCATTCTAGTGATCTATTTACCAGTCTTGCATCAAGAAGTGGTCATCCGGACCAGTTTCCCAACACTGCATGTCTCATTCACTATATACATAATAGGGTGAACCGGGTTTATTGTCAGTCGCCCCTTTCACTGCATGAATAGTACTTAAACAGTACCGTATCTATTTAGTCTATTCAATGGGAAATATACTATATTTTCCAACTTAATTACTCATTGCATAATAATTAGGTTTCATGCAATTTGAGGGTCTGTGTAACGGCTTTCTGCCCATTACACGGCCTTCAACACGGCCTTTAACACAGGCGTGTATAAGGTAACATGGGCGTGTATACACCAGACACAGGCGTGTACTAGTTAAAATTCTTCAACACGGCCCTGTTTCAAAACACGACCTTTTACATGTTCATAACCCGAGTGGTACACGGCCTCTTACATGGCCGTGTTCTTGACCGTGTCTCTGTACACGGCCATGTTCAGTTACACGGCTACACACACGTTCACAACCCGAGCGGTACACAACCGTGTACCTGACCGTGTTCTGCTACACGGCCATGTACACTTACCCGACTACACACACATACACAGTCTGAGTGGTACACGGCCACTTACACGGCCGTGTACCTGACCCTGTACTTTAAAAATTGCACTAAATTGAATCAAATCATTCTTTAATTTATCATTAAATCGAAAATTAAAGTACATGATCGAGGCGGTCCTTACAATCTACCCCTCTTACAAAAATTTTCGTCCTCAAAAATTAGAATAAATCTGAGAAGTCTCTTTTCATATCCTCTTCCCATTCCCATGTAGCTTCTTCGAGTTATGGTTCCGCCATAATACTTTAACAAGCGGAATCACTTTATTCCTAAGAGCCTTATTTTCCCTAGCTAAAATCTGCACGGGTCTTTCTTCATGGGTCAGATCTGCATGGACCTCAACTGGCTCTTGGCTTAGTATGTGGGAACTATCCGGTACATACTTCTTCAACATCGAGACGTGGAAAACATTGTGTATGGAAGCTAGTTTGAGAGGAAGTGCTAATCGTAGGCTACCTTCCAGACCCTCTCGAGGATCCCGAAAGGTCCTATATATCTAGGACTGAGCTTCCCTTTCTTCCCAAAGCGCATCACCCCTTTCATGGGTGCCACCTTGAGGAAAACTGAGTCTTCTTCTCGAAATTCGAGAGGTCTTCGTCGTCTATCTGCATGACTCTTCTGGTGGCTATGCGCTGTATTCAGTCTCTCTCGTATAAGCTTCACAGCTTTTGTTGTATCCTTGACGAAGTCGGTATTGGTGAGTTGTTTTTTTCTGGTCTCGTGCGAGTGAATTGGAGATCGGCATCTTCTTCCATCAAGTGCCTCGTACGGAGCCATCCCAATCAAGGAATGATAGCTATTATTGTACGAGAACTCTATCAATGGCAGCTTCTGATCCCAATTCCCCTTGACGTCTAAGACACATGCTCTCAACATATCCTCTAATGTTTGCATAGTCCTGTCAGACTAACCGTCATTCTGAGGATGGAAAGCGGTGCTGAACTTCAATTTGGTTCCCATTGTAGCTTGAACGCTCTGACAAAACATTGAAGTGAAGCATCCATCGCAATCTGAGATAATCGATTTGGGTACTTGAGTGACATACATTTCTTCTAACCTCTTTACCGAGTAGCTTAACTTTATGGCTAAAAATCGAGCTGACTTCGTTAGTTGATCAACAATTACCCAGATGGTATCATTCCCGCTTGAGGTCCTGGGCAATCCGACCACGAAATCTGTGGTAATTTGCTCCCATTTCCACTCTGGTAGCTCGATCTTCTACAGCTCTCCTCCCGGTCGCTGATGTTCTCCTTTAATTTTCTGGCAGGTGAGGCACCTTGCTACGAACTCGGCGACGTCATTCTTCATGTTTGGCCACCAAAAACTTCCTTTCAAGCCCTGATACATCTTATTTGTTCTTGGATGTATCGAGTACGACATGTCATGAGCTTCTGACAGGATCTACTTCTTGAGTTCTTCATCCTTTGGAACACACACTCTATCTCCGAAATAGAGTATGCCATCCTTAGAAACCTGAAATTATGAATTCTGGTCTTCCACTGCCTCCCTTTTGAGCTTGTGTAGGGACGAATCGAGGTTTTGGCCGGCCTTGATTTCCTCTATGAGCATTGACTGGAGGGTCATTTCGGACAACCTTCCTGTTAACATCTCAATCTTGCTGCTCCATAGCTCATTTTGTAGTGCTTCCGGCAAGGCCTGGATGGTCATAAGCGTCGAAGAGTGCATCCTGCTCAACGCGTCAGCCACCTTATTGGCTTTTCCTAGGTGATATAGGATTTCACAGTCATAATCCTTCACCAGCTCCAGCCATCCTCGTTGGCTCATATTAAGCTCCTTCTGCATGAAAATATATTTGAGGCTCTGGTGGTTCATGTAGATCTCACACTTGACGCCATATAGGTAATGCCTCCATATTTTGAGCGCAAAAACCACAACTACAAGCTCCAAGTCGCGTATCGGGTAGTTCCTTTTGTGGTTCTTGAGTTGTTACGAGGCGTATGCGACTACCCATCCCCTTACATTAACACAGCTCTTAGTCCAGTCTTGTACACGTCGCTAAAAATTATAAAATTCCCTTATTTAGCATCTGGTATGGTCAGAATTGGAGTGCTCGTGAGTCAGCTTTTTAGCTCTTAAAAGCTCTTTTCACACTTGTCAGACCACTCGTACTTCTTTTCCTTCTTGGTTAGTGTCGTGAGTTGTACGACTAGCTTCTAGAATCCTTCTACGAAGTGTCAGTAGTATCCTACTAAACCTAAGAAGCTACGGATTTCTGTTACGTTTTTTAGAGTCGGCCAATTGCTAACTACTTCTACCTTTGCTGGGTCCACGGACACTCCCTCATGGGAGACCATATGACCGAGAAAATGAACCTTCTCCAGCCAAAATTCACACTTAGAGAATTTGGCATACAGTTGATGCTCCTTAAGCTTGAGTAGGACGGCTCTCAAATGCTCGGCATGCTCTTCCTTTGTCTTAGAATATACAAGTATGTCATCGATAATCACAATGACAAACTTGTCCAAGAACTCCTTGAATGCTCGGTTCATCAGATCCATGAAAGCGACAGGTGCATTTGTCAGTTCGAACGACATAACGAGGAACTCATAATGTCCATATCGTGTTTGGAAAGCCATCTTGGGGATGTTTGAATCTTGGATCGGTAATTGGTGGTACCCGGAACGTAGGCCGATCTTGGAAAATACGGTAACGCCTCGTAGCTGGTCGAACAAATCGTCTGTTAGGAAATGTAATAAGTATTAGAGACATTTTGATGTATATATTTTGAACTGGATAATAAAATTATATATATAGAGGTTATTCGTTACATTGCTATCAGTCCTCATTTTATTTACATGTTAAAGTAAATGTAAGCAAATATGGCTCCCTGACTGCTTGTGTTAAAACTGTTAGAACGTTGCATGCAATGGACTTTTGTATGCGAGAAGACAATGTTCTAAAGTAAGCGGTCTAAACTACGGTCTGTAGTCTATGGGGCTAGACCGAGCATCTAACTCATGTTAAGACTATTATTCGAACTACAAATAAAGTTACCATGATTTTATTTGAGATTGGATTAGAGTTGTAGAAAATTATCCATGAGAACAAGAATTTGAAATACAACTATTTTGTGGATTTTGAAATTTGAATTTTGAAATTTGAAATTTGAAATTTGAATTTGAAATTTGAATTTGAAAATTGAATCTGAAATTTGAATTTTAAATTCGAATTTGAAATTTGAATTTGAAATATAAATTTGAAATTTGAAATTTGAAATTTGAAATTTGAAATTTGAAATTCAAATTTTGAATCACAGTCCAAGTGGGATTCAAATTTCTTTTGGTAAATCCACAAGGAATGAAATTCGAATTTGAGTTGGATATGGAGAGGAAAATCTTGTTAGAATCCTGCTTGAATTTTGAATCCAAATCCTAACAATAATGGACGAAAATTTTGAGGATTATCCTTATGGAATTTTCAGATTTTTTTGTGGATAAGGTTCAAGAAAAAATTCAAGTTTCAATCCCAGTTGAATTTAGATTCTCTCCTCCCTAATTATGGCTGAAAATTTGAGGAAGATCTCATAGGAGATTTTTGGTTATTTTGCATAAGGATGAGATAAGATTCAAGCTTGAAAATCCTAGTAGAATTTTGATTCTTCCTTATCCAAAAGTGGCCGAAATTATTTGGTCAATATCCTTAAGGATTTTTGGATTTTTTGGTCGGAAAAAGGGAGATAAAATTCTAGTTAAAATCTTGTTTGAATTTGATTGGAATTATCCTAAAGTGACCAAATTTATTGTTGGGATTCTCCCCTTGGAAAATTCAGATTTTATGCTTGTGGATAAGGGAGAATATATTCTCCTAATCCAATTCAAATTCAGAGAATCACCTCATACAAGTCTATAAATAGAGGTCCTGCCACTCCAGTTCTCTTAGACCACAGACTCTCAGGTGAGTAGGCTTATTGTTGCATAACTCACCGTAACAATAAGTTCTTTAGAGATCTGGGTGGTTGGAAGAAGACTAGCAGTGCTAGCATACCGATCGAGGTTCAGAGTGCCCACACACTCAGCCATTTCGGAATTAAAGAATAGTAGAGAGGGCTAGTTAGTTGAAGCCCTCCGGTCATTCTCCTCCTGTAGATTGGCATCCTTGAGGTATGAGTTTAAATTGTTGTTGGTTTATTGTATATGGCATCATGAGTTATTTAACGATCTTGAAAAATTTTTATTGCTCTGCTGCGCCACTCTGATGCGTTTTTACCGATTTATTTCCTACATCGTCGATCCGTGGCAACGGATACTTGTTCTTGATCATGATCTTGTTCAGCTCCCGGTAGTCTATGCACATTTGCAACATTCTGTCTTTCTTTTTTACAAATAAGACTGGTGCTCCCCACGGTGAGCAGCTCTGTTGAATGAAACCATCGTCCATTAGCTCCTTTAACTAAGTTTGAAGCTCCTTCAATTCTGCCGGGGCCATTCTGTAAAGGGCCTTAGATACGGGTGCCGATCCTGGCAACAGTTTGATTTCGAACGATATCTCCCACTCCGGCAGAAATCTTGGAAGATCTTCGGGGAATATTTCCGTGAACTCCTTCACTACTGGTACGTTGTCCGGTCTGGTTTTCGCTTCCTGGGTCATAGCCATTATATGTGTGAGAAAACCAGTGCATCCATTAGATAGTAGCTGGTGAGCCTTCATTGCCGATATCATCGTTTTTGGTTGCTTCGATGATAAGTCCTTGTAGACAAATTTTTCGTGTCCGCTCGGGTGGAAGGTCACCTCCTGTCTCTGATAGTCTATAACGGCGTGGTACTTGGTGAGGAAATCCATTCCTATAATCACATTGTAGTCACACATCTCGATGATGATTAAGTCCATGCTCAGCTTGTGCTCGTTGATAACTATTGGTACGTGACATATCCAATAGCTAGACAACAAAACTTCCCTAGAAGGAAGGGCAATTCGAAAAGTCTGGTTCATCTTATCTAAGTTCTTGCCTAACCTTGTAGCAAATTCTGATGATGTAAAAGAATGCGTAGCACCGGAATCAAACAAAACTAGTGCAGTAGAGTTGACGACAGAAAGCTGGCCTGTTACCACGGTCTAGGTTCCGGCCTCTGTATCCTCACGAGTAAAGGCATAAATCCTCCCCTGTGGCTCTGGAGCTTCCAATCTGCCTTGGTTGATCGCTGGGCCTTCAATCCTTCCCTGGGCGGTGTGCAGCTATCCGCTAGTAGGGCGGGCTTGACATTACTGATTTTACAGGTTCGAGCGGCATTGTTTAGCGAAGTCGCCTTCCTTGCCCCATATGTAATAGCCGCTGGTGCCCTGGCGGCATTCTCCCAGATGGTTCCTTCTGCATTTTGGACAAGGCGGGTGTTGATTTTCGTTTCCTCCTCGGTTATTTTTCTTCTGAGGAAAGTTCCTTTGATGGCCTTGATTGCCTGGATTCCCTTTCCTCTTATTGTTGTTGTTGGATGGCCGGTTGGGTTGGTTTTCTCCCGTACTCTGCCCTTTGTGCTAAAATTCAGAGTGTTGTCTACCCTTGGTCAGTTTCGGTTGGTTCTTCTGTTCTCTCCTTGCCTTGAATATCTGTGCCCTCCTCTCTTTGTCTTGGGCTAGCCAATACTCAACCTGGATGGCTCTACTGACACATGCGGCCATGGTTGTTGGCCCATGGCTACCGCTGCAGACTTAGACAGCTATATCAGTCCGAAACATTTTCAGCATCCTCTTGACCTTCTCCTTCTCAGTCAGCACTAGGTCGAGGCAAAGTCGGGCAAACTATTCGAATTTTCTTATGGCCTCCATGAACGTCATGCCTCCTTGGCATAAATTGTTAAATTCATCTTGCTGGACTGCTAAAGCTTCGTCGTTGAAGTACATTTCTCTAAACTTGGTGATGAAGACTGCCCAGTTCATATCATTGATGTTCCTTTTGATAGCCACAGTCTTCCACCACTGGCGTGCTCCTTTTTGTAGGGCTAGGGATGTGCATATAACTTTTTCTCCTTCGGTCAATCCCACAAGGTCTAGAATGACTTGAACATCCATCAACCAATCATCGACTTCAATAGGGTTCGTAGTTCCTTCAAATTCAAGCACCTTCATGCACCTAAACCACTCGTATAAGTCGCCCTCTCTATAGGCTGGTACAATAACATTGGCTGCTACAGGAGCAGCCACAGCCGGTGGTGCTTTGGGCTGGTGGGGCCGCTTGCTCTTTGGGAATGTCGGGGGCTGCTGGTGCAGCTTGGACTGGTAGCTCTATGGGTTGTGGTGCTTGTTGTTGTCGGTTCATTTGTTATCTGAGCTGGTTAAGCTCCCGTTGTTGATTTACCATCATTTCCTACATCATTGCGAGACATGCCAGTAGCTTGTCATCTCGCATAGCTTGGTTTGGTTGGGCTCTTGTTCTTGCCATTGTCACCTATGTAACCCTTTCACGCAACGAAAAAGAGAACATAAGCTTCTCAAATTTTTGTACTTGGGATTCGTATTTACATATCATTTTCCTTTTAAGCATCATAGATATATACATACTATATTTTTCCTTTCTTCTCTTATTCTTATGATGTTCAATACAACTATCGCGTCGTATTGGGACATCGTCTGAATGCCAGGAACCATCCTGTACTCTTTACCATACTTGATCATACTCGTAGAAAAATCATATTTAGGCCCTCAGGACAAAATGATACTACTTTTCATAAAACATCTCATAAAACATATATATATATTTTAAATTTGGTGGGAGTGATACATACTTCCCAAAATATGATCCTATTAAGTACATTAAGTTGAGTTAGGCGGGGAAAGCTACTGTTTCCCTCTACATAATTAGATAACAAAAATTTTCGTGAAAAGGGTTACTACTACTCAGAGAACAATCCTGACTCTGCATCGGACATTTCCTCATTCTCACTTTCACTCAGGGGAAACTCCTCGGGGTCTTCATCCTCGTCTTCCCAAGCAAAATCAACTTCATCGTCATTGGTGATGATGACTTGGGGCTCATACATTTCTAGTCCCTCATCGTCACTGATGTGATCGGGGATCTCCTCCTCCTCCTCATTAGGTTAGGCATCTGGGATAGCCTCGTCACCGTCTTCATCCATATGGTGTCCGGGAGACAGAGGGGTTGGTTCGAGGTCCTCCATCGGGTCTCCATTATCTTCAGGTACTGCTGGCTGTGGTGCGGCCGTGAGCTCTTCGTCGGCCAGCTGAGGTGTGGCGTATGCCAGGTCTGGGTTGAGCACCACTCACTCAGCGTCCACTATGTCTCGGACCAGGTGCCTCAGGTTCTCATGTGGTGGAGGGTAGTGGACGAGGTCCCTCACGTACCATGGAATCCCTCTCTAAAGCAATTCGATTACCTCTACAAATGGCTTGTCTAAGGGAATGCTCGATAACATAGCATCCAAAAATCGCTGACAGCAGTGTACCATGGTCTCTCCCTCGTAAATGTCCTAAATGTCAAAGAGGACCTGATATCTCCTCTCATACATATCATCCCAGATGTCTGCATCCTTAGCTGGGTCGTCAGAGTTGTGAAGATCTTGGCAGAACTCATCCCACTGTGGTGGCCCGCCCCTTGTAGAGATCATACAATACTATTACAGTTGAGCTTTATCGCTAACTGTGATAGATTGTACTCTCATGGGTCGCCGGCTTATCTCTCTCTCTTTTTAAATCATGACTTTTTTTTTTGGGAAATTTTTTTTTTTTAAACATCATGTAACCATTTCTCACTATTTACTTTGTTGACAAGTACAAAGTAATTTACATATTACAGTACTTTCGTAAAATATATAGTATTACAAAAGATTGTTTCTTTCTCTTTTTCTTCCCTTTTTATCGCTCAGCGGAAAACTCTGGCAGGACCATATCCCTCGCCCAGTTATCCCATTTGACACGCGCCATCCCGTCCGCATCCAGTCAAACAAGCTACTGAGCTGGTCGCTTACCTGCAACATTAGCAAAAATGGTGAGCTACAGGCTCAGTAAGTTCAAACATGCAAGAAATAAAATTTATATGAATAGTACTATTCATCATAAATAGTACCTTTGACCACTATTCATACATAAATAGTAACTTTGACCACTATTCATTCATGAATAGTAAGGTTGACCATAACACAGTGTCACAACAGTACATCTACCGCGATGTTAGTACTCTGATTAAACTGTCTTATGCTCAATTATGGCACAGTTTCAGTTTTGGGTAATTATCTTGGCTTATGTTCTGGTTTTGAGCTCAGGTTGGCAGTACCATTTAAGTGCGCATGACTGGGAGCGGTACATTAGTGCTGACCTCCACAGCCTTAATCTCGTAGCCCCGAAGGCAAAATTGTACATGACTGGGAGCGGTACATCAGTGCTGACCTCCACAGCCTTATTCTCATAGCCCCGAAGGCAAAATTACCTCCCTGTACGGAAGGCTAGTACGCCAGAAAGTGGGTTCATTACCGACTTTTTACACTTCTAACCCGGTGACTTCATATTGCCCCGTGGTTAGGAATGGTTCACATTTTAATTTTAGGTGAGTGAGTTTCATTAACCTCGCTCTAGTGCCCGAAGCACAATTAACAATGTGTCCATCCTCAATAGTGCCCGTAGCACATTACGTCTCTCTCTCTATTCTATAATAGTGCCCGTAGCACATATGTACCTAACTTATAGTTAGTACATCAAAGTTAGCAATAATAATGCTATATGTTGCAGACAGGTAAATGTCTGAACTTACCTTATCAGTCTCTTTCCTTTCTTTCTCTCTTGGATCTCGGATCGCCTTCCTTGTAGGTCGATTTTTTTTTTGGATCCTACAGACAAAACCTTGTCTGTTAATTTCATTCCCATTTATAGCTTTTATTTTTCATTAAAAAGCTTAAATAAAACCTATTTATAACTTTTTAGGCTTTATTTATCATTTTCACCATTTTCCCTAACTTTTGTAAAATTACGATTTTACCCCTGTATTTTGGTAAAATTACGATTTTACCCCTATTTTTTGGCAAAATTACAATTTTGCCCCTGACGGAAATTTTCTCGATCCAGACTGCATTTTTGGCTCTCAGGAACTTTTCAAACTTTTTTCTAATCATTACCGGGTTCATTTTTATTTTATTTCCACTTTTCACTTTCCCGACGCTCGGGAAGCACTATTCCGACCCTTACGTCGGTTTAGCGATTTTATATCGTTTCGGAGTCCCAAATGGACGTTTCACTAGTATTTAAAACGTTCATCTAGACATTCCCGACCTAGGTCTCCGAGGCTCGGATTTTCCGTTCCCGACTCGGACCTTTATTTCGCTTCCAAAAACGCCCCCCCTTCAGGGTCGGTTTTTCAATTCCACTCGCGTTTTAAATTTTTAAGGGGACAGGTTACTATTCACGAACCACCCCTTAGGTTTTCCTCATTAAATTTTTCCGTTAGGGACTCGGGTTTCCGACCCGACCCTAAACTTTTTTATTTTTATTTCCATTTTACCCCGAATGCCGTTTTCGAAATTTCGGCAGCATTTCGGCGTAATTTTAAGGCTTCCGGTGTTAGGTACGCCTCGAACCATATGTACCTGCCACGTACTATACCACAAGCATATTTTATATAAAAGTTTTCCAAACTTTTACATAAAAGCTCACAAAATCCAATTTCACATTTTAACCCACATTACACAATTTTTTTCACACTTTTGTCCATAGTTTGGTTTCGGTTTTCAATACCAAACCGAACCAAAATTTTTCAAACTTTTCAACCAATTTTTAGGCTATTCAATGCCATTTTTTTAACACATTTTCAAGCCCATTTTCAATGCATTTTCAACCAAATTTCCTAGGGTTTTTATCCTTATATAACCCACGGCCAATGAATGAAAAACATGCCAAATATTTTTGTTTCATTCTTTCAATCACAATTCCTTTATTTACATTGTAAAATGCATGACTTCAATCAATCAAACATCACATAAAACCATGAAAATTTTTCTTCCAAACCTTGTTAACCCCACGGCCACATTAGGTTAGGTTCACCAAAATTTTTTTCCAAGCTTTCCATAATGAAATTCAAGCTTTATTCTTCACAAAATTTAACTTGGAAGCAAGTTAACAATTAAACCACAAAATTTTCTCATTGTTTACTTAAGGTAACCCACTGATTTACCCTTAGAAAACCAACAAAATTTCGGTTTTTCTTTAAACCAATTGCATGGTTTTCTTCCTTATTACACCCTTAACAAAACCCAAGCATCAAACCATGGAAAAACAACCAAAAATTTTCCATCTTTTTCCCACTATTCACCCACGGTTTTCATGAAGAAAAACCAACAAAAAGTCAAGTGCAAGGGAAGTTACCTTAGTCAATTGCTTCCTTTGTCTTCAAGGAACACTTTGACACACTTTTTGTGAAGAAAAATTGAAGAATTTGCTTGGTTCCTCTTGGGTCACTCACGGATCCACCATGAAGAAAACTTAGCAAAATTTTTCTTTTGGTTTTTGGCATGAAATTGGTCTCGGCTTTTTGTTCCAAAAGTGGCCGACTTATGCCACTAAAAGACCAATTAATTTGGTCATTAACCAATGAGAATTAGACACCTTTCAAAGCCATTTCTTTCCATAATTTTCAAAAATTAAAAATGGTTAATTTTGGCCAAATCTTGGCATTTAGATCAAAAAGTAGATGAATCATGGCCATTAATGCTACCAACCACCATTTTCTTTCCATTTATTGCTAAAGTAAAAGTTGACTTTGACTTTTACTATTCACATTAATTCGACTACTTTTTGACTGATACCAGTTCGAGCCGAAATTTTCCTGAAATCGTTCCGGCGTGTTCCTGAGGTCTCCTATGCAGTCGGATCAATTTAAACTGCTTCCGTTTGATCAAAATTAATCCCGGAAATTTTCCATCTTTTATTGCCTCGGTTAGGGTTTTTAATGCCGGTTTTGCACCGTTTTACCCGTTTCAACTCAGTGAATTTTTCCAACACTGAATTCTTACTCATCAGTATTGTTAGAACATTTAAATATATTCTAAATAATATAAATACATTAATTTCACTCTTTAAATAGTATAAATTGTTATATACATACAATTGTACATTTTCATCCGAGAATTGCCTGAATTTCCCGGTTGTCACATTCACCCCTCCTTATAAAATTTTCGTCCTCGAAAATTAGAACAAATGGGGGCATAAACTCCTCATCCCATCTTCTCGTTCCCACGTAGCTTCTTCAATGTTGTGATTTTTCCACAAAATCTTCACTAGTGGGATTGTCTTATTCCTCAGTACTTTCTCTTCACGAGCCAGTACTTGAATAGGTTGTTCCTCGTATGTCAAATCCTCATGGATTTGAATAGGCTCATGCTTCAATACATGGGACGGATCTAGTATATACTTTCTCAGCATCGACACATGAAATACATTATGCACAGCCGACAATTCTGGAGGTAGCGCTAATCTGTAAGCGACCTTTCCAATGCGTTCGATAATTTCATAAGGCCCAATATATCTTGGACTCAGTTTCCCCTTCTTACCGAAATGCATAATCCCCTTCATGGGCGATACCTTGAGAAACACGAAGTCTCCTTTATCAAACTCTAAGGATCTCCGCCTCTTATCTGTGTAACTCTTTTGTCGGCTTTGCGCAATTTTCAGTTGACGCTGAATTCTAGCAACTGCATCGGAAGTCTCTTTTATGAAGTCCGTCTTATGCAACTGCTTCTCTCGCAAATCATACCAGTGTAATGGTGATCTGCACTTCCGTCCATACAAAGCCTCATAAGGTGCCATGCCTATAGAAGCTTGGTAACTATTATTGTACGAGAATTCAATCAATGGTAACTTCTCGTTCCAATTTCCCGCAAAATCCATAACACAAGCTCGAAGCATGTCCTTTAACGTCTGAATTGTCCGCTCCGACTATCCGTCCGTTTGCGGATGAAAAGCCGTACTGAGTCTCAATTCAGTACCCATGGCCTCTTGCACACACTTCCAGGAATTCGAAGTGAACCGTGCATCTCGATCTGATACAATGGATTTTGGTACTCCATGTAATCTGACGACATGAGTTACGTACAGCTGAGCAAACATTTCCAACGAAAAAGTCATCTTGACAGCTATAAACCGTGCCGTCTTGGTCAGTCTGTCCACAATAACCCAGATGGCATCATAACCTTCTCGGGTTTTCGGGAGTCCCACTACAAAATCCATCGTAATGTGTTCCCATTTCCATTCAGGAATCTCCAACGGTTCCAATCTTCCTGCTGGATGTTTATGTTCCGCTTTGATTCTCTAACAGGTCATGCATCTGCTCACGAATTTTACTATATCGTTCTTCATCCCTTTCCACCAGAACTGTAACTTCAAGTCCTGATACATCTTGCTAGCTCTGGGATGAACTGAATAGGGTGTCTCATGGGCTTCTGACATGATCCGTCTTCTAAGTTCCTCATCAGCTGGAACATTTATCCTTCCTTGATAAAGGATCATTCCATCCTTGGAAATTCCTTCTTGAGAACTTGTCATTGTTGGATCTCGCCTCTGAGCTTCCTTTATATCCTCAAATAGCGATGATTCCACTTGGAGTGCAGCTAGTCTTCCAGATATCAGCTCCAAGTTCAAAGAATTTATCTCTTGCTGCAATGGCTTCGGAAGCCTGTTTATTGGTAGCTGGTGCGATATGGCAGACTTTCTACTTAAAGCATCCGCTACACGGTTGGCTTTCCCTGGATGGTATAGGATTTCACAATCATAATCCTTCATCAGTTCCAACCATCGTCTTTGCCGCATATTGAGCTCTTTTTGCATGAAGAAATACTTCAGGCTTTGGTAATCAGTGAAAATCTGACATTGAGCTCCATAAAGATAGTGTCGCCAAATTTTAAGTGCGAACACTACTGCAGCAAGTTCAAGATCATGCGTAGGGTAATTCCTTTCATGATCCTTTAATTGACGAGAAGCATAGGCAATCACCTTGCCGCCTTGCATCAGGACTGCTCCCAATCCTATTTTCGATGCATCACTGTAGATCATAAACTTCTCCCCTTCAGTGGAAAGCGTAAGGATTGGTGTGCTTGTCAGTCGCCTCTTTAACTCTTGGAAGCTTCTTTCGCATTCCATAGTCCACTCGTACTTCTTTTCCTTGCGTGTAAGAGCGGTAAGAGGTTCAGCTAATCGCGCAAATCCCTCTACAAATCGTCGATAATAACCAGCTAACCCCAAGAAGCTGCGTATTTCCGTCACACTCTTGGGTGCAGGCCACTGGTTAATTGCCTCTACTTTTGTCAGATCTACAGCAATACCTTCCTGGGATACAACATGTCCAAGGAAATGTATTCTATCCAGCCAAAACTCACATTTTGAGAATTTGGCATACAGTTAATGCTTCCTTATCGTATTCAGCACGATCCTCAGATGCTCCTTGTGCTCCTCATGACTCTTCTAGTATATAAGAATGTCATCAATAAATACAATGACAAACTTATCCAAATACTCTTTAAAAATTCTGTTCATTAAATCCATGAACGCTGCCGGCGCATTTGTTAATCCGAATGGCATCACAAGAAACTCGTAATGACCATAACGAGTCCTAAACGCCGTCTTAGGAATATCACTTTCTTTAATTCTCAGCTGGTGATATCCTGATCGTAAGTCGATCTTGGAAAATACTGCTGCGCCTTTTAACTGGTCGAATAGGTCATCAATTCTAGGTAACGGATACCTATTTTTGATCGTAACCTTATTCAACTCTCGATAATCAATGCACAGCCAGAACGTTCCATCTTTTTTCTTGACGAATAGCACAGGTGCACCCCATGGAGAAAAACTCGGCCTGATGAATCCTTTATCCAAAAGCTCCTTCAGTTGTACCTGTAGCTTCTTTAACTCCACTGGAGCCATGAGGTATGGTGCTTTGGAAATAGGTGCTGTTCCAAGCATCAACTCAATTTCGAACGAGATTTCTCTCTCTGGTGGTATCCCTGGTAACTCTTCTGGAAATACGTCAAGAAATTCATTAATCACAGGAACATCTTCAGGTTGAAGCTTCTGTTCCTCTGTAGTATCCACCACATATGCCAAATATCCCATGCAACCACTGGCTATCAGCTTGCTTGCTCTCAGCGAACTGTTCATCATCTTCCCGGGTTTTCAAGAAGTGTCGACGTACTCGAAACTCTTTTCTTCCTCGGGTTGGAATATTATCTTTCGATTTCGGCACTCGATCGTAGCTCAGTATTTCCCTAGGAAATCCATGCCTAGAATCACATCGTAATCCGTGATCTTCATTACGATCAACTCTGCATATAGTTCCCTATTTGCCACATATACTGGTACATGAGGTAGCCAGTATTTGGACAACAATACTTCCCCACAGGGTAAAGCTGTCTTAAATACCCTTCCCATATTGTCCTTAGGAAGTCCTATCTTGTCAGCAAATTCATAGGAAACAAAAGAATGCGTAGCACCGGAATCGAATAGTACAGAGGCTACATGACTAGCGACAGGAAGCTGACCTGTCACCATGTTCGATGTTCCTGCCTCTGCATCCTCTTTACTGTAGGCCATCACACAAGATCGGCACGTGGCACACGCTCCTGGCGTTGCGGCCTTACTGGTGACTCTTCAACTCTGGCCTGAAAGGAATGAGCTTGTGGGCGTGTCTGGTGCTGTTGGGAAGTGCCTTGTCCACCCTATCTATTTGGACAGTTCCTGGCATAATGGCCTTCCTTTCCACATTCATAGCAAACAAGTGGCCCAAATCTGCATTGCCCAGAATGTCTCTTCCCGCATGTAGGATAATTTTGCACATTGGATTCCGCATTACCAGCTGTTTTCCGCTGCTGGTTTCGACTATTTCCCTGGCGATTTCCAGAAAAATTACCTTTTCTCTTGTTTTGCTGGGATCCTTGACTATTGCCCTGGCTTGGTTTAGCATTCTGACTTGGCTTGCCTGATTGACCAACTTGTGTAGACTTCGCCAAAGCCCTCTCCTTCTTATTGGCCTCCCAGCGTTTTTCTCTTTCTTCTTTCTGTCGGGCTACGTGAAACTCAGCTCTGATGGCCCGACTTACACAATCTGCTACAGAAGTAGGTGGTACTTGTCCAGTGTCTACTAACGCAGCAATTTCTGGCCTGAACATCCCGATCATTTTCTATATTTTTTCCCTCTCAGTAGGGACTACATAGGGACATAAACGGGATAATTGGTCGAACTTTCGGCAGACTTCGCTTACCGACATGTTCCCTTGTGTCAACTCTGAGAATTCTTTCTGTTGTTGTCTCAGAGATGCAGGGTCGTAATATTTCTGGTTAAATTCTTCCAGAAATTCCGCCCAACTCATGGTAGACACATCTCTTCTCATTCGTACAGTGTCCCACCAAAAACGAGCATCTTTTCTCAGCACAAAAGACGCACATGCAACCTTCTCCCGGTCGGTTAGGTTCATGAATTCCATGATTACTTGTAATGACGACAACCAGTCCTCAGCCTCTAGAGGATTTGTAGACCCTTCAAATTCTGGCGGCCTCATACGCCTGAATCTTTCATAGAGGGGTTCCAAATTCAATACTGGTTGAGGTTCGGGAGCTCTCTCATTCACAGCAGCTGGAGGGATAACCGGATCTACCTCAGCTTGTTGTTCTACTTGGGTACCCTCAGAGCCTTGTCTCTGTTCTAGCTCCTCTACCCACCGTCTCAGATTAGCATTCTCTTGCATCTGAGCTTCTAACAAAGCTTGTATCTGATCCAGTCTCTCCATAACATTAGGACGTCGTTCTCGTCCCTCTGGTCGATTTCGCAATTCCACCATCTTACCTATTGTCCTATTATGGCACAATAATTCTCCGTTAGCTTTTCCATAACCACATTCGTAAAATCATATCAATTCACGAAATTTAGGGTTCTGTAAAGCCACATCACTGTAACACATCATCGTATAACATATAATCATTTTGATATTTCATTCATAGCAAAACATTTATATGTCATACATAATTATCACCAGTCATATATACATTGGCCTAAGGTACAAAATGGCCACAAGTCTATACGAAAGAGCTTTTCTCTCTAAGCTACTTATGTACATGTATACATCTCTACTGGTCACGCGTTCTCTACATCTGGGACTGGAGGATATTCTTCTGGATCCTCATCGTCGTCGGGGTCATCTGAATCGTCACTGTCCCTAGGCAATGTTCCCTGTCCTGAGTCATCACCTCTTCGCGGTCTAGACGGTCCGGCCTCATGATCATTCATCATTCTTCTCGGTCCGAAGATGCGTGCAAACATCTCATCTTGACCCAGTGTCTCTCGTCGACTCTGTGTCAGATGCTCAATCAGAAGCTCTCTCTCAATCGTCCTGATCGTCACCACAAACTCTTGGAGCGTCGGAGGAAATGGCTTGATTACCCTCTGTCTCAACTCCATGGGTAAACCTTTCCAGAATAGCTCACAACAGTTTGCTTCAGTGAGGTTAGGCAACGGACATCTTCTCCTAATGGTCTCCTCAAATCGTGCCGCATAAGACATCACTGTCTCACCAGACAGCATGACCATCCTCTCTGTCTGGAGAATGTAGTCTCTAACCTCATCAAATCCGGGATACACAAGTGTATCAGCCTCTCGTCTCTCTGGAGGTGCTGGAGTAGGTGCTGGATCCCTAGGTGGAAACTGATCAGCCAACCGCTGACAGAACTCAGCCCAACTGAATCCTAGTAAAATCGCCTGGTCGCAATACTGCCAAAATACTCGAGCATCTCCCTGAAACATACTGACTGCCAACTGGATCTACATATCTCGATCGATGTCACAAATTACCATAATCCTCTCGATAGCATGGAGCCAGTCCTTCGTCTCCATCGACTGTCGTCCACCATCAAACATAGGGGGACTGCTAGCTCGAAATTCCTGTATTGCCGGAGCCGAAACTCTCACTCCAATATGTTGGCGTCCACCAACAACTGGAATGTCTACTACTACAGGTGGATGAACTATCGGTCGTGGCTGTACAATATCTACTGGCGCTGGTACTGATGCTGGTACTGGTACCGGAGGTCTCTCGGGCACCGGGGGTCTAACTACCGGTCGTTGGGACATAGACAGCCTCACAATAGATCTCGTCCATACCCGTAATGCTCCTCTCGGTCGAGGTAGCGGTGGTCTCACATAAGGGGGTCTGGTCATCTTGCTACCTATAAGGTAATTATTTTCACATAAGAAAATAATTAACTAAACTTAAGTAAACTACTTACTTGGATAGCGGTGCAGGATGCGCGAAGTGTCAAATCAGGATATAGTCACACTGCTCTGATATACTAACTTTGACTGCAGTTGGTAATCCAAACTAGATCCATCGTAATTCCGCTCTGATACCAACTGTGGCAGCAGTTGGTATTATAAACTAGACCAATCTCAAACCTTGCTTTGATACCAACTGTGGCGGCCTGCCCCTTGTAGAGATCATACAATACTATTACAGTTGAGCTTTATCGCTAACTGCGATAGATTGTACTCTCATGGTTCGCCGGCTTATCTCTCTCTCTTTTTAAATCATGACGTTTTTTTTTTGGGAAATTTTTTTTTTTTTTAAACATCATGTAACCATTTCTCACTATTTACTTTGTTGGCAAGTACAAAGTAATTTACATACTACAGTACTTTCGTAAAATATATAATATTACAAAAGACTGTTTCTTTCTCTTTTTCTTCCCTTTTTATCGCTCAGCGGAAAACTCTGGTAGGACCATATCCCTCGCCCAGTTATCCCATTTGACACGCGCCATCCCGTCCACATCCAGTCAAACAAGCTACTGAGCTGGTCGCTTACCTGCAACATTAGCAAAAACGGTGAGCTACAGGCTCAGTAAGTTCAAACATGCAAGAAATAAAATTTCTATGAATAGTACTATTCATCATGAATAGTACCTTTGATCACTATTCATACGTGAATAGTAACTTTGATCGCTATTCATTCATGAATAGTAAGGTTGACCACAACACAGCGTCACAACAGTACATCTACCGCGATGTTAGTACTCTGATTAAACTGTCTTATGCTCAATTATGGCACAGTTTCAGTTTTGGGTAATTATCTTTGCTTATGTTCTGGTTTTGAGCTCAGGTTGGCAGTACCATTTAAGTGCGCATGACAGGGAGCGGTACATTAGTGCTGACCTCCACAGCCTTAATCTCATAGCCCCGAAGGCAAAATTGTACATGACTGGGAGCGGTACATCAGTGCTGACCTCCACAGCCTTATTCTCATAGCCCCGAAGGCAAAATTACCTCCCTGTACGGAAGGCTGGTACGCCAGAAAGTGGGTTCATTACCGACTTTTTACACTTCTAACCCGGTGACTTCATATTGGCCCGTGGTTAGGAATGGTTCACATTTTAATTTTAGGTGAGTGAGTTTCATTAACCTCGCTCTAGTGCCCGAAGAACAATTAACAATGTGTCCATCCTCAATAGTGCCCGTAGCACATTACGTCTCTCTCTCTATTCTATAATAGTGCCCGTAGCACATATGTACCTAACTTATAGTTAGTACATCAAAGTTAGCAACAATAATGCTATATGTTGCAGACAGGTAAATGTCTGAACTTACCTTATCAGTCTCTTTCCTTTCTTTCTCTCTTGGATCTCGGATCGCCTTCCTTGTAGGTCGATTTTTTTTTGGATCCTACAGACAAAACCTTGTCTGTTAATTTCATTCCCATTTATAGCTTTTATTTTTCATTAAAAAGCTTAAATAAAATCTATTTATAACTTTTTAGGCTTTATTAATCATTTTCACCATTTTCCCCAACTTTTGTAAAATTACGATTTTACCCCTGTATTTTGGCAAAATTACGATTTTGCCCCTGTATTTTGGCAAAATTACGATTTTGCCCCTATATTTTGGCAAAATTGCAATTTTGCCCCTGACAGAAATTTTCTCGATCCAGACTGCATTTTTGGCTCTTAGGAACTTTTCTGACTTTTTTCTAATCATTACCGGGTTCATTTTTATTTTATTTCCACTTTTCACTTTCCCGACCCTCGGGAAGCACTATTCCTACCCTTACGTCGGTTTAGCGATTTTCTATCGTTTCGGAGCCTCAAATGGACGTTTCACTAGTATTTAAAACGTTCATCTAGACATTCCCGACCTAGGTCTCCGAGGCTCGGATTTTCCGTTCCCGACTCGGACCTTTATTTCGCTTCCAAAAACGCCCCCCCCCTCGGGGTCGGTTTTTCAATTCCACTCGCGTTTTAAATTTTTAAAGGGACGGGTTACTATTCACGAACCACCCCTTAGGTTTTCCTCATTAAATTTTTCCGTTAGGGACTCGGGTTTCCGACCCGACCCTAAACTTTTTTATTTTTATTTCCATTTTACCCCGAATGCCGTTTTCGAAATTTCGGCAGCATTTCGACGTAATTTTATGGCTTCCGGCGTTAGGTACGCCTCGAACCATATGTACCTGCCACGTACTATACCACAAGCCTATTTTATGTAAAAGTTTTCCAAACTTTTACATAAAAGCTCACAAAAATCCAATTTCACATTTTAACCCACATTACAAAATTTTTTTCACACTTTTGTCCATAGTTTGGTTTCAGTTTTCAATACCAAACCGAACCAAAATTTGTCAAACTTTTCAACCACTTTTTAGGCTATTCAATGCCATTTTTTTAACACATTTTCAAGCCCATTTTCAATGCATTTTCAACCAAATTTCCTAGGGTTTTTATCCTTATATAACCCACGGCCAATGAATGAAAAACATGCCAAATATTTTTGTTTCATTCTTTCAATCACAATTCCTTTATTTACATTGTAAAATGCATGACTTCAATCAATCAAACATCACATAAAACCATGAAAATTTTTCTTCCAAACCTCGTTAACCCCACGGCCACATTAGGTTAGGTTCACCAAAATTTTTTTCCAAGCTTTCCACAATGAAATTCAAGCTTTATTCTTCACAAAATTTAACTTGGAAGCAAGTTAACAATTAAACCACAAAATTTTCTCATTGTTTACTTAAGGTAACCCACTGATTTACCCTTAGAAAACCAACAAAATTTCGGTTTTTCTTTAAACCAATTGCATAGTTTTCTTCCTTATTACACCCTTAACAAAACCCAAGCATCAAACCATGGAAAAACAACCAAAAATTTTCCATCTTTTTCCCACTATTCACCCACGGTTTTCATGAAGAAAAACCAACAAAAAGTCAAGTGCAAGGGAAGTTACCTTAGTCAATTGCTTCCTTTGTCTTCAAGGAACACTTTGACACACTTTTTGTGAAGAAAAATTGAAGAATTTGCTTGGTTCCTCTTGGGTCACTCACGGCTCCACCATGAAGAAAACTTAGCAAAATTTTTCTTTTGGTTTTTGGCATGAAATTGTTCTCGACTTTTTGTTCCAAAAGTGGCCGACTTATGCCACTAAAAGACCAATTAATTTGGTCATTAACCAATGAGAATTAGACACCTTTCAAAGCCATTTCTTTCCATAATTTTCAAAAATTAAAAATGGTTAATTTTGGCCAAATCTTGGCCTTTAGATCAAAAAGTAGATGAATCATGGCCATTAATGCTACCAACCACCATTTTCTTTCCATTTATTATATGGATTAATGATGTCATAATTGCTAAAGTAAAAGTTGACTTTGACTTTTATTATTCACATTAATTCGACTACTTTTTGACCGATACCGGTTCGAGCTGAAATTTTCCTGAAATCGTCCCGGTGTGTTCCTGAGGTCTCCTGTGCAGTCAGATCAATTTAAACTGCTTCCATTTGATCAAAATTAATCCCGGAAGTTTTCCATCTTTTATTGCCTCGGTTAGGGTTTTCAATGCCGGTTTTGCACCGTTTTACCTGTTTCAACTCAGTGAATTTTTCCAACACTGAATTCTTACTCATCAGTATTGTTAGAACATTTAAATATATTCTAAACAATATAAATACATTTATTTCGCTCTTTAAATAGTACAAATTGTTATATATATACAATTGTACATTTTCATCCGAGAATTGCCTGAATTTCCCGATTGTCACATGTCTAGCCATAGCTGATAAACCTCGACACTCATCAGTCACATGCCCTCCCCCACATATGTCACACTGCAGGATTTGAACTGGTTGATGGCCTATAGATAATCCATCAATATTCTTACTCAAGGTTTCAACTTGCCTGGCCAAGGCTATGACTGCATCAACCTCATAGATTCCAGCGGATTTGCTAGGCTTCGCTCGGTTTGAGTGCCATTGGTAATTATTCATGGCCATGTCCTCTATCAACTCTTGGGCTATCTTTGGTGTTTTGTTGTTCAATGTTCCTTCAGCTGCTGCATCTATCATCTGCTTGGTTGCCGGATTCAACCCATTGTAAAAGGTTTGCACTTGCAACCATGTTGGCAATCCGTGATGTGGACACTTCCTTAGAAGACCTTTAAACCTCTCCCATGTCTCATAAATTGTCTTAGAGTCAATCTGGGCATAGGAAGAGATATCATTCCTTAGTTTGGCAGTCTTCACAGGTGGAAAGTACTTCAACAGAAACTTCTTTGTCATTTGGTCCCATGTAGTAATAGAACTTCTCGGCAGAGAATTCAGCCACTGATTGGCCTTGTTCCTTAAAGAAAAAGGAAACAACCTCAGCCTTATTGCATCATCAGTGGCGCCATTGATCTTGAAAGTATCGCAGATCTCCAGGAAATTTGCTATATGTGCGTTAGGATCCTCATCCTGGAGCCCATCAAATTGTACATATTGTTGCACCATTTGAATAATATTGGGCTTGATCCCAAAATTATTGGCCGCCACAACTGGTCTAACAATGCTAGATTCTGTCCCCATCAAGGATGGTCTTGCATAGTCGGACATAGTCCTTTGTTGCTCCGGTTCAGCCATGACTGGTTCCTACACTAACTCTTCTTGTCTCTGTTAACGCTTGATTCTAAGAACTCGAAGAGTTGTTCTTTCAATCTCAAGATCTTCTTCGAAGAACTCAGATGGATTGTTGCGGGTCATAAATTGATCCAAGTACCTGAAATAGTAACACAAAAGAAAAAAAATATAAAATATAAGAAAATAGAAAATTAAAAATAAAAAAAAAGAAAAAAATATAAGAATGAAATAAGAATTAAAATAGAATAAAACAAAAGAATGGATAGATTAATAGGAATTAAGTGTTCCTAATATCCTAGTCCCCAGCAACGGCGCCAAAACTTGATACGGCCAATCTCCTACCCTATAGACCTTCTAGGCAAGTGCACCTATCGGTTTCTATAGTATAATGGATAAAAATATCAAGTGTCGATCCCATAGGGACTAATGAGTAATAGTACTCACTCTTTTCTTATTATCTATCCTATAAACAATCGATTTATACTGAAATAATTAAATAAGAATTAAATTAAACCAACTCAACACAAAAGTAACTCCAAACAGTAGAAGATCAAGATGAAATCAATCCCAACCAACAATACCTAGATAAGGAATCCCCCTAAAATATCTATTGCATCCAATCCTTAATATAACAATTTATCTACCAACCATTGGACCGTGGAAACTCCTTAATTATGTTAATATCTTTCTCAAGCGTATTAACAACTAACCCCCAGGTTGATTAGTTGAAATCTCTTCCTAATTAAAGCCCCCAGAATTGCATTAAACAATCAATGAATCTCTCTATTAGGTTTGACCCTAATCCAGAAGATTTATGTTGTCCTATCTCTAGAATCACGTGCAATTCCCTTCAATTATGCAAGATCAAATCAAACATAGGATTTCTCAATCGCAATTGTATGATATCAAACATGAATCAATACACCGATAAATATCAATTCAATGATAATAAAGAACACATAATTTAATCTCAATAAACTTGAAGAATAAATTAAATTAAAAAAAATCAAATAACAATATTCATTCTAGGGTTCCTCCTATCTAGGTATCAAAGAAATCAGTGCATAATCAATGGAATAACTGCACTACAATTCAATAAACTATAAAGAATAATTGAATCCATGAGAAATCCTCTTGATTCTAATGCAATCCAACTTGAATTGATCGATGGTTGCTTGTTGGAGTGTTTCTCTCTCTATTCTACCTCCTCACTGCTGCTCTAGGGTTTACTTTTGCTGTTTGACGGCTCTTCCCTCCAATTGACAGATCTTGCCCTTTTTATAGAGCAAAATTTGACTTCCTGGGTAGAACACGGGCTTCGACACGGTCTCTGGCAGATTTTACATGGTCGTGTATTAACCAACACGGGCGTATGTTCTCCCTCGACACGGGCGTGTGCTTGTTAAATCGCTGATTCTACTATGCACGGCCGCTTACACGGTTAGATCTGTACACGGCCACTTACACGACCGTGTACTAGACCGTGTTTTATGTCTAATATCGCTGAACAAACCCATTTTCCTGAAACACGGCTTTTCGCACATTGGTCAGTCCGAGAGGTACGCGGCCACGTACACGGCCGTGTACCAAACCGTGTTCTGCTCAACTTCGGTCAAAAAGATTCAAACTGCTCTGAATCTCCTCCTTATGCTCCCATTGCTTTAGCTAGGACCTGAAAACAACATATAAACCGATCAAGTGCAAAAGTCCATGAAAGTATCCCTAAACTAAACAATAATGGCCTAAATATAGACTAAAAATATGTACAGTTTAGCACTTATCACTTCTTTTAATCATTAACTTAAAACAAAGAACCAAAACCATAAAACTATTCTAGAAACTTACCCTTGGACAACTTGAAATAACTTGGAATTGATCCCTCCTAGTTTGAACTTGTAGAGGTCTGTTTTTGATATGTTTTTAGCAGGGTTTTGAACTTGAAGAATGGTGGTTTTGGGGCTAAGAAATGTTCGGTTGTAGCAAGGGAGAGAGAGAAAACGTGAGCTGATTTTTAAAGTGTGAAAAGAGAAAACTAAACCCAAAGGCATGGCCATCCCTTTTATAGACAAAATCTAATCTCACTTAGCCAACTTAAGCTTGATTAATCAAGCCAACTTCAAGCTAATTTTGGGGACAAGATCTACTTCTTTCTATTTAAATCTATCAAATGGCAGGCATCCATTTAAGGGAGAAGGTGAGGAAGGCATGGTGAGGTGAAATATAAGCTTTGTTTGTAAAATGTGTCATCAACCACCTCAATATTTTATTGGTCACCTTTTTGGGGTTCCTAACTATTGCAAGTCACTTGATTTCCCAACTAAGGTACATGGTTTTCAGGCTAGGGAAAGTTTCATTTACTTTCTACATTGTGGTTGTGTTTACACTGTGTTATTCTTGCATACTCAGACCGAAATATCATCGCGTGACACTTTCAACACAGTCTCTCCTCATTTGGACGTTGCAAGTGCCCCCTTTTTTTTGTCGGTCTTTTAGTGGGAAAGATTAACCAAATCAATTCCTTGATATCATATTCATTGCTAGGATTTTCTCCTCGTTACACGGCCTCTTACGCAGCTACATACACAGGTGTGTTCTAGGCCACACGGGCGTGTCTTTGATAAACACGGTCGAGTCGTAGAAAATTTCATTTTCCCGATTAGTACACGGCGTCAAACATGGTGTTATACACGGGCGTGCTTATATACACTGGCGTGTCTTTGTTCAACATGGCCATGTTTCAGAAACTTTTATTTTTCGATTGGTACACGGCATCGTACACGGCCGTATACCTGGGCGTGTCACTCTACACAGCCACGGACATCTCAACAACACGATCAGTATACGGTCACTTACACGGTCGTGTAACTGACCGTGTTCATTAAAATGACACTGTTTACTCGAACCACCTTATGTTCATGCTCAATGCAGATGATACACAGCTTTCTACACGAGTATGTACCTGGCCGTGTCTTACTTACACAGCCATGTTCAATTACACGGCTTCATGCACGTGCACAGTCTGGGTAGTACACAGCCACTCACACGGCTATGTATGTGCCTGTGTTCATCAAATTTTGCACTTTATGCATCAAATCGTCCCAAAATTTCTCATTAATTGAAATTTATGGTACAGGGATGGGGCGGTCCTTACATTTCGCACGTAAATCGAGGCATTCCCAGGTAAAATTTCAGACACAATCACTCTTGACTAATTTTGTCATGCTGATTCCATTTTTATCAGTTTTATGTCCATCGGAGGTCATCTAGACTAGTTTTCGAGATCTGTATGACCCCACCTTAAAAAACGTATCAGGTGCCTGATTGATTAATTTGGGCGTTCTGAGCCCAAATATTTCAGTTTCGGGGTGAGTAAAGGTCGTCTTGACCCTAATCTCAAACTAGAAATCTTGTTTTGTGCTCAATCGACCAGATCGAGTCTACTAACTGTTCGTGTATCAGCTTTACGTCAAATTAGGGCCATCTTAGCCAATAACTTGACACTGCATTTCTCTATATTCATCATCCACTGTTTTCTACTTAACTAACTGGTCTAAGTGCTCTGACTCTGATTTTGTCAGTCTCTAGATGAGAAGAGGTCATCGGGGCCATTTTCTCGATATCGTACCCTTACTAGGGCTATCTCTTGCTATTGTACTCAAATGTCCGATCCGAGCGTTCTGGTGATCTATTTACCAGTCTTGTGTTAAGAAATGGTCGTCCGGACCTGTTTCCCGACACTGCATGTCTCATTCATTTATGCACATAATAGGGTGGACTGGGTTCGCTGTCAGTTGTCCCTTTCACTTGATGAATAGTACTTAAACAGCACCGTATCTATTTAGTCTATTTAATGGGGAAATATACTATATTTTCCAACTTAATTACTCATTACATAGTAATTAGGTTTTCATGTAATTTGAGCGTCTGTGTAACGTCATTCTGCTCATTACACGACTTTCAACATGGCCTTTAACACGGGCGTGTATAAGGTAACATGGGTGTGTGTACACCAGACACGGGCATGTACTAGCTGAAGTTTTTCAACACAGCCATGTTTCAAAACATGGCCTTTTATACGTTCATTAACCCGAGGGGTACACGGCCTCTTACACGACTGTGTTCTTAACCATGTCTCTGTACATGGTCATGTTCAGTTACACGGCTTCTCACACGTTCACAACCCTAGCGGTACACGGCCTCTTACAAGGTCGTGTACCTGACCGTGTTCTACTACACGGTCATGTATACTTACACGGCTACACACACGTACACAGTCTGAGTGGTACACGGCCACTGACACGGTCGTGTACCTGACCGTGTACTTTAAAAATTACACTAAAATGCATCAAATTATTCTGTAATTTCTTATTAAATTGAAAATTAAAGTACATGATTGGGGCGGTCCTTACAACCTACCCCTCTTACAAAAATTTTCGTCCTCAAAAATTAGAATAAATCCGAGAAGTCTCTTCTCATATCCTCTTCCCGTTCCTAGGTAGCTTCTTTGAGGTTATGATTCCACCATAATACTTTAACAAGCAGAATCACTTTATTCCTAAGAACCTTATTTTCCCTGGCTAAAATCTGCACGAGTCTTTCTTCATAGGTTAGATCTGCATGTACTTTAACTGGCTCTTGGCTTAGTAGGTGGGAATCATCCGGCACGTACTTTTTCAACATCGAGATGTGGAAAACATTGTATACGGAAGCTAGTTTGGGAGGAAGCACTAATCGATAGGCTACCTTCTCGACCCTTTCGAGGATCTCGAAAGGTCCTATATATCTAGGACTAAGCTTCCCTTTCTTCCCAAAGTGCATCACCCCTTTCATGGGTGCCACCTTGAGGAAAATTGAGTCTCCTTCTTGAAATTCGAGAGGTATTCATCGTCTATCTGCATAACTCTTCTGGCGGCTATGTGCTGTATTTAGTCTATCTCGTATAAGCTTCACAGCTTTTGTTGTATCCTTAATGAAGTCGGTGCTGGTGAGCTATTTTTCTCCGGTCTCGTGCCAGTGAATCGGAGATTGGCATCTTCTTCCGTAAGGTGCCTCATACGGAGCCATCCGAATCGAGGAATGATAGTTGTTATTATACGAGAACTCTATCAATGGTAGCTTCTGATCCCAATTCTCCTTGAAGTCTAAGACACACGCTCTCAACATATCTTCTAACGTTTGTATAGTCCTCTCAGACTGACCGTCAGTCTAAGGATGGAAAGCAGTGTTGAACTTCAATTTGGTTCCCATTGCAGCTTGAAAGCTCTGCCAAAACCTTAAAGTGAAGCATCCTTCGCGATCTGAGATGATCGATCTAGGTACTCCGTGCAGTCTTACTACTTGAGCAATGTACATTTCTGCTAACCTCTCTATCGAGTAGCTCAACTTCATGGCTAAAAATTGAGCTGACTTTGTTAGTCGATCCACAATTACCCAGATGGCATCATTCCTGCTTGAGGTCTTGGGCAATCCAACCACGAAATCCATGGTAATTTGCTCCCATTTCCACTCTGGTAGCTCAATCTTCTACAGCTCTCTTCCCGGTCGCGGATGTTCTGCTTTAATTTTCTAGCAGGTGAGGCACCTTGTTACAAACTCGGTGACGTCATTCTTCATGCTTGGCCACCAAAAACTTCCTTTCAAGCCCTGGTACATCTTATTTGCTCCTGGATGTATTGGGTACGGCGTGTCATGAGCTTCTGACAGGATCTACTTCTTGAGTTCTTCATCCTTTGGGACACACACTCTATCTCTGAAATAGAGTATGCCATCCTTAGAGACCCAAAACTCTGAATTCTAGTCCTCCATTGCCTCTCTTTTGAGCTTGTGCAGGGACGAATCGACGTCCTAGCCGGCCTTGATTTCCTCTATGAGCGTTGAATGAAGGGTCATTTCAGACAACCTTCCTGTTAACATCTCAATTTCACTGCTCCGTAGCTCCTTTTGTAGTGCTTCAGGCAGGGTCTAGATGGTCATAAGCATCGAAGAGAGCATCCTGCTCAACGCGTCAGCCACCTTATTGACTTTTCCTGGGTGATATAGGATTTCGTAGTCATAATCCTTCAGTAGCTCCAGCCATCTTCGTTGCCTTATATTAAGCTCCTTCTGTGTGAAAATGTATTTGAGGCTCTGATGGTCTGTGTAGATCTCGCACTTGATGCCATATAGGTAATGTCTCCATATTTTGAGCGCAAAGACCATCACTGCGAGCTCCAAGTCATGCGTCGGGTAGTTCCTTTTGTGGTTCTTGAGTTGTCGTGAGGCGTATGCGACTACCCTACCACCTTGCATTAACACGGCTCCTAGTCCAGTCTTGGACACGTCGCTATAAATTATAAAATTCCCTTATTCAGCATCTGGCATGGTCAGGATTGGAGTAGTCGTGAGTCAGCTTTTTAGCTCTTGAAAGCTCTTTCCACACTTGTCAGACCACTCGTACTTCTTTTCCTTCTTGGTTAGCGTCGTGAGTGGTATAGCTAGCTTCGAGAATCCTTCCACAAAGTGTCGGTAGTATCCCGCTAAACCTAAGAAGCTGCAGATTTCTGTTACGTTTTTCGGAGTCGACCAATTGCTAACTGCTTCCACCTTTGCTGGGTCCACGGACATTCCCTCATGGGAGACCATGTGACCGAGAAAATGAACCTTCTCCAGCCAAAATTCATACTTAGAGAATTTGGCATACAGTTGATGCTCCTTAAGCTTGAGTAGGACGGCTTTCAAATGCTCCGCATGCTCTTCCTTTGTCTTAGAGTATACAAGTATATGATCGATAAACACAATAACAAACTTGTCTAGGAACTCCTTGAATACTCGGTTCATTAGATCCATGAAAGCGGCAGGTGCATTTATCAGCCCGAACGACATAACGAGCAACTCATAATGTCCATATCATGTTCGGAATGCCGTCTTGGGGATGTCTGCATCTCAAATCCGTAATTGGTGGTACCCAGAACGTAGGTCGATCTTAGAAAGTATGGCAGCACCTCGTAACTGGTCGAACAAATCGTCGATCCATGGCAACGGATACTTGTTCTTGATCATGATCTTGTTTAGCTCCCGGTAGTCTATGCACATTCGCAACATTCCGTCTTTCTTCTTCACAAATAAGATCGGTGCTCCCCACGGCGAGTAGCTCTATTAAATGAAACCATTGTCCATCAGCTCCTTTAACTGAGTTTGAAGCTCCTTCAATTGTACCGAGATTATTCTGTAGGGGGCCTTGGATACGGGTGCTGATCCTGGTAATAGTTCGATTTCGAACGATATCTCTCGCTCCGGCGGAAGTCTTGGAAGATCTTCGAGGAATACTTCTGTGAATTCCTTTACTACTGGTACGTTGTCCGGTCTGGTTTTTGCTTCCTGGGTCTTATCCATTATGTGTGAAAGAAAACCAGTGCATCCACTAGATAGTAGCTGGTGAGCCTTCATTGCCGATATCATCGTCTTTAGTTGCTTCGACGATAAGCCCTTGTAGACAAATTTTTCATGTCTGCTCGGGTGGAAGGTCACTTCCCGTCTCTGGCAATCTATAATGGCGTGGTACTTGGCAAGGAAATCCATTCCTATAATCATGTCATAGTCGCACATCTCGATGATGATTAGCTCTACGCTTAGCTTGTGCCCGCTGATAGCTATTGGTACGTGACGTATCCAATAGCTAGACAACAAAACTTCCTTAGAGGGAAGGGCAATTTGAAAAGTCCGGTTCATCTTATCTAAGTTCTTGCCTAACCTCCTAACAAATTCTGATGATGCAAAAGAATGCATAGCACCGGAATCAAACAAAACAAGTGTAGTGGAGTTGGCGATAGAAAGTTGAGCTGTCACCATAGTCAAGGTTCCAGCCTCTGTATCCTTGTGAGTAAAGGCATAAATCCTTCCCTGTGGCTCTGGAGCTTCCAATCTACCTTGGCTGATCAGTGGGCCTTCAATCCTTCCTTGGGCGGTGTGCAACTATCCTCTAGTACGGCGGGTTTAGCCTTGCTGATCTTGCGGGTTTGAGTGATAGTGTTTAGCGAAGTGGCCTTCCTTGCCACAAATGTAACAGCCGCTAGTGCCTTGGCGGCATTCTCCCGGGTGGCTCCTTCCGCATTTTGGACAAGGCAGGTGTTGATTTCCGTTTCCTTCTCGGTTATTTTTCTTCTGAGGAAAGATCCTTTGCTGGCCTTGATTGCCTGGATTCCCTTTCCTCTTATTATTGTTGTTAGATGGCCGGTTGTGTTGGTTGTTTACCGTACTCTGCCCTCTGTGCTGAAATTCAGAGTGCTGTCTACCCTTGGTCGGCTTCGATTGGTTCTTCTCTTCTCTCTTTGCCTTGAAGATCTACCCCCTCCTCTCTTTGTGTGACGACCAGAGAATTCTAGCAGTGTAACTTAGTTTAATCTAGGGTTTTCTATGAGTTCTGTAAGCAAGAATGTAAAGAAACACTATGTTTGTAATTAGACAAATTATAGTATTGATAGTAATAAATAAATGTTTTGGAGGAATTAAAATCTCCCAAAATAAGTAGAGAATAAAATATATGAGTAAGAAAGTGATTTCAGGCCAAAATGCTCAAAAAGGAGTAGTTTCGGTATCCGAATAGTGTAAAGATAAGAATATGACAAGTCAAAGTAAGAGCACAGTAAGAAAAGTAATTTAGGGTTTTTAAGAGTTTTAAGACAGTATTAGAATAATTTAACAGTACGAATGGCTAAACAAGTCCTCTGGTATGTCACCCCAGAAATTTCGTCATCTTCAGTAAAATGATGAAGCATTTTGGGGCCAAAGAAACTAAGAGATTACCCTAGGTAAAACCTAAGGTTACTAAAGGATGAAAAACTTAGTCATTGATTTTTAGCCCAACGACAGTAGAATAAGGTAAACCGATCGCACAGGAGGCGTCAGAAACCCGCCTACGCGATTTCAGTAAAGTTTGGTTCGGTTTGACTTTTGGTCAAACTTTGACCTATGGATTAATTAGATGACATCATGGATGATGTCATAATTAGGAATAAGAAATTAGAAGAAAAAGAGTGGTAGGTAGGATGAATGGCTAGGATTAAAGGTAGGTAAAATCAAGGGCTAAGATTAAGCCAAAAATGCAAAGTTGTATTTTTTAAAAAATTTTGTGGATAAGGGCTGAATAGGTCGGTTTTACAGCTGCAAAGGCAGCCAAAATAATTATGTTTTGACCCCAAAAAGTTTGCAAATAAACCCTTAAAAAGTTGGTAAAAAGTCCCTAAAGAAAATTGCTAAAAAGCCCTCCTTTTTGGCCTCCCTTTATAAAAACGTTTTTGGCTTCATGAAATCAGAATTTTTTTTCTGAAATTACAGCCCCTTTGCTGCCCTTTGAAGCCATGACTCTTCCCCTCCATTGAGGTTGAGTTTCTTCAAAGTTTGGTGTCAAAATCTTAAGCAAAGTTCTTCCTAAGTAAGTGTTGAGTAACATAGCAAGGTAAGCTTGAAATTTCAAGCTTTTCTTTGGTATTTTCAAGCAAAAATCCGTGGCTATGTTGAGTAGAAAGGAATGAGAAAGTTTAGTTCAAACCTTGTTGTTTAAGTTTAATTAGTTTGCATAATAGTTAAAGAGTAATTTAGAAGCTTGAAACAAGAATTTTTCATATTAGTTTTGGGAGGAACCCGTGGCTAAGTGTATGGGTTCAAAGAATTTCAAGCTTGATTTAATTAAATTGTTGTTTTAAAGTGTGCTTTGATATGTAAAACAACTAGAAAGAAAATTTGAAAGCTTAAAACCAAAGTGGGATTCGGTTTGTTTCAAGAAAAACCGTGCATGTTACTAGGGTTTGGAAAGAATTTTGAGTTGGTTTTGGTTGATTTAAACATGTGTTTTGATGTGTAAAATGTTTAGAAAGAAAAGTTAAAAAGTTTGAAACAAAATTTTCTAAAAGTTTTCTAAAAAGGAACCATGTATACCTAGTGTGAAGAACATGTAAAAAATCATGTGATTTAGTGTTGTGGTAAGTTAGAATGATGTAAAATATAAGCTTGTGTAAGTGATTGTATTGAAAACCAAAGTTTGGTTAGGGTATAGCATAAAATCCGTGGCTTTATAAAGAGATTTCAGTAAGAATTTTAGTTGGTTTTGGTATTGAATATGCCTTAAAAACCAAGAAGAAAAGTTAGAGAAAGAATGCTTGAAAGAAAGAAAGTTTTGGTGTTGGAAACCTAAACTAAAACCGTGGCCGAAGTGATTGAAAAATAAAGACTTTGTGTGTGAATTGTACAATGAAAGTATGGAAAGTTTTTATGTAAAAGTTTAGAAAATTTTGTGTAAAATAGGCCTCTGGTATAGTACATGGCAGGTTTAGATTAGGATAGATGGTTTTCAGGCGTTTCCTAAACGCCAGAAACCTAAAATTTAAGCGGAAATGCTGCCGAAATTTTTAAAGCAGCATTAAGGGTATTTCAGGAAAAGAGCGATAAAAATATGCTCGGAAATGAAAACCGAGATCCCTCCGTACCTTAGAGTTTGAAGTAAGAAAGCAAGTCTAGCAGAATAGTAAACCGACCCCTGAAAATCTAAAATGTCGAGAGGACGGGTAAAAAATAACGTCAAGGGCGTTTTGGGTAACAAGGGTAAAGTTTAGGGTCGGGATGGAAAAACCCGAGCCCCTCAGAGACCTAGGTCGGGAAGAGAATAAGGAACGTTTTTAAGGTTAGTGAAAAGCTCGTTTGAAGCTTCAAAACGCTAGAAAAACGAGCCACGACCCCAAGGGTCGGAATAGTACCACCCGAGGGACGGGTGATAAGTAAATAATGTAATCGCAACAATTAAGTCGTAAACATTTAGCGAGACATAGAAAAGATTGTTCTAAGATTTTAGGGACTCAGAAAATCCCATTTAAACACCAAAATGAAAATGTTACGACCCCAAGACCCGTTAGGGGCAAAATGGTCATTTTGACCAAAAAAAGTTTAGAAAAGTAAAAAAAAAAAGGGGATGTTAAACCCTCAAGTTAGCTATTTTATGGTTCTCAAGTTAGCTAAGTAGAAAAATAGAAACGTCCCCTGGCCTAGTTACTATTCACGTGCATGGCACTATTCACGTGCATTGTACTATTCACATAAATAGTACTATTCACCGTCAAAATTACTATTCACCCAGTTTATCAAAATTTTTGAAATGCTCGGAAATGGTTGCTAGAGCGCTAGAAAAGTCTAAACAGAGTCATTAGGACTTTAAATGTCGTTATAAGACTTTAATTAGGATTTTAAAAGCTAAAGTTCAAATTTTAGTACAATAAAGTCAGTTTATGAAAATGTATTAACTGATGACATTATGTCTTTAGGAAACTCAACTACAGATGGGCAAAGGAGCTCGACAGACCACAGAAGTTTACAGTAGCACAAGTACTGTAAGTACAGACATTTAATTATCTACTCACAAATTGACTTGCCATAGAGTTGTATTATATATATACACATTTAAGTTATTCAGTTTGTGACATGATACTAACATGTTCACGAGAATAGTTAAGCAAGATCAGATAAAGAAAAGAGGAATAAGATAAGTCAAATAATAAGACTTAAAAGTTAAGGTTGGCATACCAGCCTCTCCAGTTTTGAGGTTCAAAGATAGCCTCCACCCCAGTTGTGTGGCGCTGCCTCGTTAATAATGAGGTAGTTGATGGCTTGACTTGTTACCTATAGGTAGTAGTCCAGAGATTACCTTAGGGTTGATCGGTGGGTCGCTCCCCTGATCCTCTATTGGTCTGCGCGGACTAGGTACGTCCAACCATGGGCCCATAAGTGAAAGATTAAGCAAGATAAAGTAAAGCAAAGAAAAGAAAGAAATAGAATAGAAAGAATAAGTAAAGCATAGGAGTAAGAAAATAATTGGTCATAAGTTGACTGACCCTAAGTGTGGTGTATTCAACTTGTTTACTTGTATATTTGCACTTACTGAGCTTTAGCTCATTAGTCTATTCGTGATGTAGATAATAAAGGTAAGCAACCAGCAATATGAAACAAGAGTAGCGGACTGGCAGGCAGATCCCAGCGATGTCATGGACGGGTTATGGTTCCGTTTCACAGAGTTCCGCTGTAATTAAAGTGTAAAAGAAGGAAAGTGTAATAGTGATGTATATGTATAAAGATACGACAATAGTGTAGTATGTGAATGTAGGGACCGCCCTACTACTATATTTACTTTAGCCTTACTTACTTCTGCTCTTAGAGACCGCCATTGTGAGTGACTCAACTCGCTCGAGCCGTCTACTTACTTAAAACTTAACTTTACTCTTCTTTACTCATCCTATACTTTTCTTACTTTCTTTGAAGTTTTCACTTAATTTCAACTTTCTTTAAAGTACTGTAAGAAGTACTTTCTTTATCATACTCAGTTCTCGTACTCTTGTACTTTCTCATTTTAACACTTGATCATTTTAAACTTTCTTGCGGAAGCGGTTTTGAAAAACTACTGAAATATTTTTTTTTCTTTAAAATAAACTTGTAAGTTTTCGAAAGCATATTAAAATACTTCATACACTTAACTTACAATAAACCTTGTCTCTTATCTTTACTTTACATATACATTTCTTTTAATTGCAGAGGAAAAATCATAATGAAAACCATAACCCACTCCATGACACCTCCGGGAATCTGTCTGCCAGCCCATCTGATCATTTCCTCATAACGTAGGCAGCTTACTCGTTACTTACATCACGAATAAACTAGTAAGATAGAGCTCAGTAAGTACAAACATACATTCATAACTTAACACACATATTATACTTACACATATATGCCAAACACAGCATATGCATGACAATAGATACTAATTTCATTATGCTTACTTATGCTTCTCTCTTCACTTTTCTTACTTTCTATTCTTTTCTTTTCTTTTCTTGTCCTTCTTAATCTTTCACTTATGAGGCCATGGTTGGACATACCTGCTGCACATAGACCAATGGAGGAAGGGGGAGCTACCCACCAATCAACCCCACGGTCAGCTTTAAGCCCATAAACTACCGCATTTGCAGGTAGCACCACACAACTAGGGTGGAGGCTTTTCTTGAACCTCGCATCTGGAGAGGCCGGTACGCCAACCTTTTAAATTTTCAAGCTTATTATCTTTTTTATCTTTCTATCTTTCTTTACTTTAACTTATCTTTCTATTCTGACTTTGTGAACATGTTAAGCTAGCATGTCACAAAGCACAACTTTGTATGAAACTTAATCAGAAACTTTTTATTACTTGTAAACATTTCTTTTAGGAAATGTGTCTTAACTTTACTTCTTAACATATCATAACACAGTCCTATGGCAAGTCAGTTCGTGAGTAGACAAATAAATGTCTGTACTTACAAATACTTTGCTGGAATCTCCTTCTTTGCTTTTGAATCCGTAGACTCTCCTTCTTCACCTCTAGGTCGAATCCCTATAACTGAAATGATTACGGTTATTTTAAAATCTTTACTATATTCATAAAACTTAATAAAACGTAATAATTCTACGTTTAATCTCTTAATTATGAACTTAAGGATCTAAAATCCCGTTTCTAGCCTTTCCATTAAATTTTGGTAAAATTATCATTTTGCCCCTAACTTTTGGCAAAATGACAATTTCGTCCCTAGCAGACTTTTCCTACTTCTCTCCTTCTTAAATCTTAATCTTGACCTTAAAAATCTTAATTAATCTCATTTGTCACTTTTCCACTAACTTTTGGAAAAACAACCATTGTATCTCGAATTTTTGGCAAAATTACCATTTTGTCCTTAGCGGAATTTTTCTCACTTAAACCTTACTTTTGGCCTTTAAAAGTGTAATTAGAACCTTTGAATCACTTTTGAAACTCTAACGGTTCATTTTGACTATTTCCCAAATTTTTGGTAAAAATTACCGTTTTGCCTTTATCGAGGTTTTCTTACTTTTCTTCAACTTAAAACTCGATTCTGGCCCTTGAAATCTCATTTAAGCTATTCTAGGGCTCCAACAGTCATTTCCTAGTATTTCAGAAATTTTGAGTGAATAGTACTATTCAAGTGAATAGAGCCATGCACGTGAATAGTAACTGGGTCGGGGTCGTTTCTATTTTTTTCTGCTTAAACTGGGCTCCCTAAATCCGAGAACCATAAAATAGCTAATTGGAGCGTTTAACACCCTTTTCTTGACTTTTTTCGACTTTTTGGTCAAAATGACCATTTTCCCCCAAATGGGTCTTGGGGTCGTAACATTCTCATTTTGGTGCTTAAACGGGATTTTCTGAGTCCCTAAAATCTTAAAACAATCTTTTATAGGTCTCGGTAAATTTTTACAACTTAATTGTTGCGATTACACTATTTACTTATCACCCGTCCCTCGGGTGGTACTATTCCGACCCTTGGGGTCGTGGCTCGTTTTTCTAGCGTTTCGGAGCTTCAAACGAGCATTTCACTAATCTTAAAAAAGTTACTTATTCTCTTCCCGACCTAGGTCTCCGAGGGGCTCGGGTTTTTCCATCCCGACCCTAAATTTTACCTTTGTTCCAAAACGCCCTTGACATTATTTTTTTTTTCCGGTCCTCTCGGCATTTTAGATTTTAGGGGTCGGTTTGCTATTCTGCTAGACTTGCTTTCTTACTTCAAACTCTAAGGTACCGAGGGATCTCAGTTTTCATTTTCGAGCATATTTTTATCGCTCGTTTCCTGAAATGCCCTTAATGCCGCTTTAAAAATTTTGGCAGCGTTTTTGCTAAAATTTTAGGTTTCTGGCATTTAGGAAACGCCTCAAAACCATATATCCTATTCTAACATGCCATGTACTATACCAGAGGCCTAATTTTTACGCAAAAGTCTAAACTTTTTACGTAAAAATTCTCATAAAACTTATTCATTTTCTATCGACATTTTATCTTTTCATTCTTACCCTTCGATTCTTACACACACATTTACTTACAAACTTTCCTTTACCAAAACTTATTCAATCTCATTGTAGCCCACAGTTTTTCTCATGAAAAACCTAAACTAAAATCTTAATTCCTTTTCCATTCAAACATATACATAAACTTTTTCTCTTAAAACTTAATCAATCTCATTGATTTCTTCATAATAAGTCATGGTTTTCTTTGAAACCCTAAGCCATATAATTCGGTTTTCTCTTGAAACCTAAGGTCAAATTTTCGGTTTCAAGTTTCCAATTTCTTTTCTAACTAATTCTCATACTCTTGACTCATTAAACATTAAAACTTAGGTTTGGAATTCCATTAACAATTCCACATAATAGCCATTGTATTTGCTCCTGAATTCAAGTTCAAAATTGAAGTTTTAAACTTCTAATTCATGCTCTACTTTAATCACAGACTAAGCTAACTTTAAAGCACAAACTAAGCAAGTTTAAGCTTAAACTTTCATCACCAAATCCACTAACATATCCACGGTTTTTCCACCAAATAAACCAAGAAAAAGCTTGGGTTTCAAGGCTTACCTCACTATGGAATTCACCTTATGCTTAAGAAGAGATTTGCTCCAAGTTTGTTGCAAAAACTTGAAAATTTTCCTTGTTTGGAGGGGAGACATCACACAGTTGCAAGGGACAAGGGAGAAAATATTTTGGCTCCATACTTTGGTGCCTTGGCAGTGCATAATGGGTGGCTAAACTTAGCCAAGACTATGGTGCATTATTTATATAATTCACCTAATTTCTTTTGAATTTTCCTTTAAATTTTTACTTGTAATTTTGGCCGCTTATTGACCCTTGGATCAAGGCTCCTTTAATTATTCACCCTTGGATCTACCAACCCTTTTTCCACACGGTTTTGGCCATCCACCACATACGGTCAACTTAAGGGAATTAATTCCCCATTTTCTTTTGATTTTTCATTAAATTTTAGCTTGAAATTTTGGCAAGCCTTTAGCCCTTGGATCAAGCATCCCTTAATTGTCCACCCTTGGATCTACCTAACCATCCAATTAATTCAATCTTCCACACCAAATCCGGATTCCACTTTTGCCATATTAATTCCAAAATTTCCTTTTAAAAAGAAAAGGAAAATCAACGAATTTTGTCACTTCCTTGGCCATTAGATCAACAACCCTTTAAATCATTGCCATTAGATCTAATGTTAGAAAATGCCCTAAGTATTAAAGACATTTTTGATGTATTCATTTTGAACTGGATAATAAAATTATATATAGAGGTTATTCATTACATTGCTATCTGTCCTCGTCTTATTTACATGTTAAAGTAAATGTAAGCAAATATGGCTCACTGACTGCTTGTGTTAAAACTGTTAGAACGTTGCATGCAATGGACTTTTGTATGCGAGAAGACAATGTTCTAAAGTTAGCAGTCTAAACTATGGTCTGTAGTCTTTGGGGTTAGACCGAGCATCTAACTCATGTTAAGACTATTATGTTGTCTAAAGCCTTGGAGGGGACGGTCTGTCTTGACTGTCTGGAGCTAGACTCCCAAGTAGAGACATGGATATGTTGCTTGGTGGTGACATATTAGACCGGGACTAAAGCGTGATTGATCTACGTAGTCCGCTATGAGTGGATCAATCTGCTTTTGACGTTCATTGTGCAATAACCTTAATCCTGAGTAAATGAACTACTTCATGTATATGACTTGTGTACTTTGATGTTCCAATGGCTAAAGCGTCTCAGAGGTAGTAAGCTTATAGACCGGTTCGTTGGGTGCATGACTTGTATACGATGAAGGGTTTGTTTGCAGATATCGGAATCATAGCTCTGAGGAGTTAAAGGTATCCTCTTAAAGGCATTATACTGAATGTGAAAATGGACAAGGCCTTGGGTCGTCTGCTGGGCGGATGACTTCTTATTCACATATGGTGAATAATCATTTTCTTGATTCGGTGGTATAATGGAACTTTAAGATAGCCTGATCAGTAGGATTAAACGGACTTTGACCTAAGGCTGATCATAGATATCATATGAGGGTTTTACATATATGACAAGGTCATTGGATGGTAGCTCGTCACAGGCTTACGTAATACGGTATATAATTCGGAGTTCAGTTTCAGGTTTATAGTGGTGTGACTCTGAAATTAGTGATCATATGATTGAGTTGTTCGGTACAGAATGATGATCATATGGAATCACGGGAGCCCGATTATATATGTCCAATCAGTCCCTCTACTAGCTCCACATAATTCCTTAACGATTGGCAAATTGATTTGTGTATGCTATTGGCTAGTTTATTATGCATGGATGGTGATGACACAGGATTAGGATGGTAGACAAGATTCTCTCCGGTTGGATTCAGATTTTGTTTTGGATAATAGAGTACACAATTATTCGAACTCCAAATAAAGTTGCCATGATTTTATTTGAGATTGGATTGGAGTTGTAGAAAATTATCCATGAGAACAAGAATATGAAATACAACCGTTTTGTGGAATTTGAAATTTGAATTTTGAAATTTGAAATTTGAATTTTGAAATTTGAAATTTGAATTTTGAATTTGAAATTTGAATTTGAAATTTGAATTTGAAATTCGAATTTGAAATTTAAATTTGAAATTTGAAATTTGAATTTGAAATTTGAATTTGAAATTTGAAATTCAAATTTTAAATCACAGTCCAAGTAGGATTCGAATTTGTTGTGGAAAATCCACAAGGTTTGAAATTCGAATTTGAGTTGGATGTAGAGAGGATAATCTTGTTAGAATCCTACTTGAATTTTGAATCCAAATCCCAACAAATAAGGGACGAAATTTTTGAGGATAATCGTCATGAAAATTTCGGATTTTGTGGATGAGATTCAAGGGTAAATTCAAGCTTCAATCCTAGTTGAATTTGGATTCTCTCTACTCCCTAAAAGTGGCCGAAATTTTGGAGCCTTAATCCTAGGAAATTCGGTTAATTTTGGATAAGGTTGAGATGAGATTTAGCTTGAAAATCCTAGTGGAATTTTGATTCTTCCTTATCCTAAAAGTGGCCGAAAATTTGGAGAAGATTTTCTCCTAAAGATTTCAGATTTTTTGGTTGAAAAAGGGAGATAAAATTCTAGTTAAAATCTTGTTGAGATTTGGATTGGATTTATCCTAGAAAAACCGAATTTAATTGTTAGGATTATCCTATGAAAAATTTGGATTTTTTGGTTAAAGATAAGGGAGAAAATCTTTTCCTAGTCCAATTCGAATTCAGAGAATCACCTCATGCAGGTCTATAAATAGAGGTCCTGCCACTCCAGTTCTCTCAGACCACAGACTCTCAGGTGAGCAGGCTTATTGTTGCACAGCTCATCGTGACAATAAAGTTCTTTAGAGATCTGGGTGGTCAGAAGAAGACTAGCAGTGCTAGCATACCGATCGAGGTTCAGAGTGCCCATACACTCAGCCATTCGGGAATTGGAGAATAGTAGAGAAGACTATTTGGTTGAAGCCTCCGGTCACTCTCCTCCTGTTCATTGACGTCCTTGAGGTATGAGTTTTAATTGTTGTTGATTTATTGTATATGGCATCATGAGATATTTAATGATCTAAAATTTTTATTGTTCCGCTGCGCCACTCTGATACGTTTTTACCGATTTATTTTCCTACAATTGGTATCAGAGCCATCTCATGACTATGCCATGTACATAAATTAGACAATTACTTAGTCTTTTTATTTATGTATGGATTTGATATTTAGAGAGTGGCATTCTAGGGTTCCTTTATGTTGTTATCATGTATTATGTATAAAGTATGTGGTTATTTTAATTTTTTGAATTATTATAAGCATGCTTGTTTATACCAGTTATGGTTCCTTAGAATTTAGAAAAATTGTATCTAGGAATTTTTATGTAACCATGGGACCAGTTTATTAACACTGTAATTTTCCCATGGATATTAATTCTTGTCTCTTAGAATTTTTATGGTTAGAATTTTTGAACACCGGAAACGGTTTAGGAATTTTTTATGTAATTATTCTTGGAGGAGATTGAAGATTGAAGACCGTAATTTATTTTTCCCAAAAGTTAAATTTAATTTAAAGATTGAAATTTTGATTGTGTGGAAAATTTCAATTAATTGGGATTCAAATTAATTTTTGGAGATCCCAATAGGTAAATTGGAATATGGCACGAAAATCGAGACACGACCTCTCGGGATAGGCCGACAAACCTTGGTGGGGCTGCAGCCCCTGCCCTCGGGCAGGATGGGGCTGCGGCAGCCCCTGAGCAGGCCCACACCACCCACGGCCGCAGGCTCTGCCTGCAGCCAGGGGTGGCCGTGGCCTGCCCAAGGCTGGCCGCAGCCTGGGCGTGCAGCCTCTGGCTGCAGGCGCTGCCTGCAGCCTACCGGCTGCTGCGTCCAGTCTGGGCCTACAGCCTGGCGCTGCAAGCTTGGCCTGCAGCCCGGCTGGGCTGCACAAGGGGCGGCCGTGGGCTGCCAGCCCCTCCGGGGTTGGTGGCTGCCCACGGCGGCTGCCGCCTTCACGAGCGGCGGTGCGGCGGTCCAAAATTTGAAAATTTTTATTTTTAAATTTGAGATTTAATTTTAAATCATGTTTAAAAATATGTAATTGAAAATTTGAAATTACATATTATTACACATGATGATTAAAATTGTTTAAAATTTGAATTAGAAATTTAAATTTGAAATTCGAATTTGGAGTTTGAATTTGAAATTTAAAATTTTGGAAATTTAAATTTTAAATAATTCTTGGGATGAGAAATAAATGGAGAGGCTACATAAAGAAGGATACAAGAAGACGGAACAGAATTCAAGACCCAAAGAATGCTTTGGATGGAATTTTGTAATCTTTGTTTTCTTTGTTCTAGGATGGAACCATAGCTTGGTTATTCTGTCAATTATTTTTTCTATGATATGTCATGGATGTATAAATATGTATTGATGGATGTTTTGTATGCATATTTGATAACATGTCATATGGGATAGGTGAGTGCCGCTCATACTATATTGATCATACATAATTTGTCAAAACTTGCATGTTTTTCAAAATATTGAGTGGGAGAGGGTTTCAAACAAAACCCATGGCCTCCATTGTTGATCCATATGTGAAAGCATGGTAACGCCTCGCGTCAGTTCTGACCTGACCACACCCCTCGGTAGGTGTTTACCGCCGCCGGTATACTAGATTGGATCTCCTATGTGGAAAACGTGTTCGGGTGCGATCCTATTCATGACCACCCCTCGGTGGCTTGGTAGGACGTGGATCGGGCTACGTAAACAATGGTTATACACTCAAGACTCGTTTAGTTATTAACCTTCCCTAGAAGCTCTGTTAACTAAACTGGTGGCCAAATAAGCAGTTATTAATATATGTCTTAACCTTGGAGGATTTAAGGTAACATATATTAATTGGACGGGGTCCATGTTCCCGCTATTTGTTCTCATGACCACCCCTCGGTGGCTTGGGGCAATAGGTGCTGAGAATTACCGTTGCAATGCTACATGTTTTTTTCAAGTTTCATGTAGGAACATACTTGTATGTTTTTATTTGCTAAATTATCTGTATATTTGCTTGGGCTTTGTAATGATGTCTAGTATAATTTTATTTCAGTTCAAAATGTCACCGACACCCCTCATTTCAATACTTACTGAAAATAAGTTGAATGGCGACAATTATAAAGACTGGAAAAGAAATCTATTAATAGTTCTCAGCTGCGAGAGACACAAGTTCGTACTGGACGAACCATGCCCACCTGGGCCCAAACCTGACACACCACTTGAGGAGGTCCCGGTTGCCTATAATCGTTGGAGAGAATCCAATAAAATAGCTCGATGCTACATCCTTGCTAGCATGACGAGTGCTTTACAAAAGCAGCATGAGACTTATCAAGTTGCTGGGGAGATCATGGATAATCTGGAGGACATGTTCGGAGGCCAAGAAAAATTGGCTCGACAGTCCGCTATCACCAGCATTATGAACTCTAAGCAAAAGGCGGGTGCTCCGATGAAGGACCATATGATCACTCTAATGGGATTCTTCGCTGAGGCTGCCGAGAATGGTGCTGAGTTGGACTATAACACCCAGATCGAGATGGTGTTCAAGACTCTGTCTAAAGATTTTGTGGTGTTTAAGGCCGCATACAATCTGGCGACAAAGGAGTTAGGACTAACCGAGCTCATGAAGCAACTACAGGCTTATGAGCGGATGATCAGGGATGAGGATACGGTCCGACCTAAAGGAGAGGCCAATTTGGCGGAATCTTCCAATCCCTCACGGAAGAGGAAGAGGCCAAATAAGAAGCAAGTGGCTTCCAGTTCTTCTAATCCTCCTGTCTCGGACGGGAAGAAGAAGAAAAAGAACAAGAAGCCGAAGGACCCTAAAAAATCCAAATGCTTCCACTGTGGGAAGGTAGGTCACTTCAAGAAGGCTTGCCGGGAATTCCTAGCCTCCAAGGGCAAGGAAGGTAAGGAACTTCATTACTTAGAAGCGTGTTTGGTGGAAGAATCGAAAGACACATGGGTCATTGATTCGGGCGCCACTAATCATGTTTGTGTTTCTATGCAGGGGTTCATGGAAACGAGAAGTCTACATGATAGGAGCCTCTCGTTGCGGACTGGAGATGGTAGCTTTGTGGTGGCTGAGGCAGTGGGAGATGTTCATCTTTATTTTGATCAATTTAGGTTTATTTTATTGAAAGACTGTTTTTATGTTCCTAATTTTAGGAGGAACCTTATATCGGTAGCTTGTTTAATAAAGGATTCTTATTCAGTTTCTTTTAGTAAAAGAGTTGATATTCGTAGAAATAAGTCTTTTATCTATTCTGGATGGATGGATGGAAACCTATATTTGATCAGACCAAAGATGTACTCACTGCTTGACACTGAATTAATTGATAACTCTAAAAGGTTGAAAGTTTCTCACTCTAACAAGGCGTATCTTTGGCATTTAAGACTTGGTCATATTAATCAGGATAGAATTCAAAGATTGGTGAAAGACGGTCCTCTGGAATCTCTGGAAGAGGTACGACTTCCCCAATGTGAGTCTTGTCTAGAGGGTAAGATGACTAAGAGGTCTTTTGGAGCTAAGGGTACAAGGGCACAGGAGCTCATAGAAATTGTGCACACTGACGTATGTGGCCCCATGAACGTCACAGCACGAGGAGGGTTCGAGTACTATGTCTCTTTCATAGATGATTACTCGAGGTATGGATATGTGTATCTGATGCACCGCAAGAGCGAAACCTTTGATAAATTCAAAGAGTATCATGCGGAAGTGGAAAAGCAATTGGATAAATCCATAAAGACACTTCGATCTGATCGAGGTGGCGAATACCTCTCCGATGAATTTCTAGGACATCTTGTAGAGAACGGAATATTATCCCAATTGACTGCACCTGGTACTCCACAACAGAATGGTGTAGCCGAAAGGAGAAACAGGACCTTATTGGATATGGTACGGTCCATGATGAGTTACTCAACGCTGCCATTATCATTTTGGGGACATGCTTTACAAACGGCATGCTATATTCTGAACCAGGTTCCGAGCAAATCAATTCCTAGAACTCCGTATGAATTGTGGCGTGGCAGGAAGCCCTCCCTTGGACATATGAGAATATGGGGCTGCCCGGCACATGTACTGGATGGGGATGCGAAGAAGTTGGAACCAAGATCAGAATTGTGCATGTTTGTAGGGTATCCAAAGGGAACTAAAGGAGGTCTGTTCTATAACCCGAAGGAACAAAAGGTCATTGTCTCAACCCATACGACATTCTTGGAGGAAAGTCACATGAATGACTTTAAGCCTCGAAGCAAAGTGGTGCTAGAGGAGTTATCGGGTGAAAGAACTGCTCCACAGATTTCGATCTTGGACGCAAGTCCGAGTTCCAGTGAAAGACCTGCAGACGATCAACAATTTAGGGTGCCTCGTCGTAGTGGGAGGGTTTCTAAGAAACCTAATTTCTTTATGTATGATGCTGAGGTATACCAGGCCGAGGCTCATGAGCATGAGGAAGATCCGGTCACATATGATGAAGCTATAAAGGATGTTGATTCTAGATCTTGGAAACAGGCTATGAACAATGAGATGGATTCTATGAAATCCAACTCTGTTTGGGAACTTGTAGATTTGCCGGATGGGATAAAACCCATTGGATGCAAATGGGTCTACAAAAGAAAGAAGGATGCGGAAGGGAGAGTGGAAACTTTCAAAGCTAGACTGGTTGCAAAGGGATACACGCAAAAGGCTGGAATCGATTACGAGGAAACCTTTTCGCCTGTTGCTATGCTGAAGTCTATCCGTATTCTTCTGTCCATTGCTGCGGCCCTCGATTACGAGATCTGGCAAATGGATGTCAAGACGGCATTCTTGAATGGCCATCTTGAAGAGTGTGTCTATATGATACAGCCCGAAGGGTTCGTAGCAAAAGGCCAAGATAAGAAAGTCTGCAAGTTGCTTAGATCCATTTATGGATTAAAGCAGGCATCCCGCTCATGGAACCAGAGGTTTGATCAAGCGATTAAGACATTTGGTTTTGAGCAGAACGTTGATGAACCTTGTGTTTATAAACGTATTAAGGATGGAAAAGTGGTCTTTCTGATACTCTATGTCGATGATATACTACTCATTGGGAATGATGTAGGGAATTTATCATCGGTCAAGCTTTGGTTACACCAACAGTTTGACATGAAGGACTTGGGAGAAGCTAATTATGTTCTAGGCATTCGTCTCTTCAGAGATCGAAAGAACAAAATGATAGCATTATCCCAAGCTTCATACATAGATAAAATAATTGAAAAATATGCAATGCTAGAGGCAAAGAAAGGCTCACAACCTTCTATTGCCGGTTTAACTCTTTCATTGGATGACTATCCCAAGACATCGGAAGAAAGAGAGCGTATGAGTAAGGTCCCTTATGCATCTGCTGTGGGTAGCCTTATGTACGCTATGCTTTGCACTCGCCCGGACATATGTTTTGCAGTAGGTATGGTGAGTCGATATCAAGTGAATCCTGGAACCAAGCACTGGCAAGCACTAAAGCATATACTCAAGTATCTTAAGAGAACGAGGGATTATATGCTAGTGTATTCTGGAGGGGACCTAACACCCGTAGGATACACGGACTCAGACTTCCAGACTTGTAAAGATTCGAGGAAATCGACATCTGGATCAGTGTTTTTACTCGGAGGAGGCGCCATTGTGTGGAGAAGCATGAAGCAGGGCTGCACAGCTGACTCTACTATGGAGGCTGAGTATGTGGCTGCGGCTGAGGCATCTAAAGAAGCGGTTTGGCTCCGCAAGTTCTTTAGAGGCCTTGAGGTCATTCCGGGTGTTGACAAGCCTATTACACTTTACTGTGATAATACAGGGGCTATTGCCAACACAAGGGAATCTCGGCACCACAAGAGGACCAAGCACATAGATCGGAGGTATCACATTATTAGAGGGCATGTGGAGACAGGACAAGTGGATGTATGTAAGATCGCGTCCGAGGACAACATCGCTGATCCCTTTACTAAGACTTTGGCAGCTAGAAGCTTTGAGAGGCATGTAGAGGCGATGGGGATGCGTAACATGGCACATCTACTGGCTTAGGGCAAGTGGAAGATTGTTAGAAAATGCCCTAAGTATTAAAGACATTTTTGATGTATTCATTTTGAACTGGATAATAAAATTATATATAGAGGTTATTCATTACATTGCTATCTGTCCTCGTCTTATTTACATGTTAAAGTAAATGTAAGCAAATATGGCTCACTGACTGCTTGTGTTAAAACTGTTAGAACGTTGCATGCAATGGACTTTTGTATGCGAGAAGACAATGTTCTAAAGTTAGCAGTCTAAACTATGGTCTGTAGTCTTTGGGGTTAGACCGAGCATCTAACTCATGTTAAGACTATTATGTTGTCTAAAGCCTTGGAGGGGACGGTCTGTCTTGACTGTCTGGAGCTAGACTCCCAAGTAGAGACATGGATATATTGCTTGGTGGTGACATATTAGACCGGGACTAAAGCGTGATTGATCTACGTAGTCCGCTATGAGTGGATCAATCTGCTTTTGACGTTCATTGTGCAATAACCTTAATCCTGAGTAAATGAACTACTTCATGTATATGACTTGTGTACTTTGATGTTCCAATGGCTAAAGCGTCTCAGAGGTAGTAAGCTTATAGACCGGTTCGTTGGGTGCATGACTTGTATACGATGAAGGGTTTGTTTGCAGATATCGGAATCATAGCTCTGAGGAGTTAAAGGTATCCTCTTAAAGGCATTATACTGAATGTGAAAATGGACAAGGCCTTGGGTCGTCTGCTGGGCGGATGACTTCTTATTCACATATGGTGAATAATCATTTTCTTGATTCAGTGGTATAATGGAACTTTAAGATAGCCTGATCAGTAGGATTAAACGGACTTTGACCTAAGGCTAATCATGGATATCATATGAGGGTTTTACATATATGACAAGGTCATTGGATGGTAGCTCGTCACAGGCTTACGTAATACGGTATATAATTGGGAGTTCAGTTTCAGGTTTATAGTGGTGTGACTCTGAAATTAGTGATCATATGATTGAGTTGTTCGGTACAGAATGATGATCATATGGAATCACGGGAGCCCGATTATATATGTCCAATCAATCCCTCTACTAGCTCCACATAATTCCTTAACGATTGGCAAATTGATTTGTGTATGCTATTGGCTAGTTTATTATGCATGGATGGTGATGACACAGGATTAGGATGGTAGACAAGATTCTCTCCGGTTGGATTTAGATTTTGTTTTGGATAATAGAGTACACAATTATTCGAACTCCAAATAAAGTTGCCATGATTTTATTTGAGATTGGATTGGAGTTGTAGAAAATTATCCATGAGAACAAGAATATGAAATACAACCGTTTTGTGGAATTTGAAATTTGAATTTTGAAATTTGAAATTTGAAATTTGAATTTTGAAATTTGAATTTTGAATTTTGAATTTGAAATTTGAATTTGAAATTTGAATTTGAAATTTGAATTTGAAATTCGAATTTGAAATTTGAATTTGAAATTTAAATTTGAAATTTGAAATTTGAATTTGAAATTTGAAATTCAAATTTTAAATCACAGTCCAAGTAGGATTCGAATTTGTTGTAGAAAATCCACAAGGTTTGAAATTCGAAATTGAGTTGGATTTGGAGAGGATAATCTTGTTAGAATCCTACTTGAATTTTGAATCCAAATCCCAACAAATAAGGGACGAAATTTTTGAGGATAATCCTCATGAAAATTTCGGATTTTGTGGATGAGATTCAAGGGTAAATTCAAGCTTCAATCCTAGTTGAATTTGGATTCTCTCTACTCCCTAAAAGTGGCCGAAATTTTGGAGCCTTAATCCTAGGAAATTCGGTTAATTTTGGATAAGGTTGAGATGAGATTTAGCTTGAAAATCCTAGTGGAATTTTGATTCTTCCTTATCCTAAAAGTGGCCGAAAATTTGGAGAAGATTTTCTCCTAAAGATTTCGGATTTTTTGGTTGAAAAAGGGAGATAAAATTCTAGTTAAAATCTTGTTGAGATTTAGATTGGATTTATCCTAGAAAAACCGAATTTAATTGTTAGGATTATCCTATGAAAAATTCGGATTTTTTGGCTAAAGATAAGGGAGAAAATCTTTTCCTAGTCCAATTCGAATTCAGAGAATCACCTCATGCAGGTCTATAAATAGAGGTCCTGCCACTCCAGTTCTCTCAGACCACAGACTCTCAGGTGAGCAGGCTTATTGTTGCACAGCTCATCGTGACAATAAAGTTCTTTAGAGATCTGGGTGGTCGGAAGAAGACTAGCAGTGCTAGCATACCGATCGAGGTTCAGAGTGCCTATACACTCAGCCATTCGGGAATTGGAGAATAGTAGAGAAGACTAGTTGGTTGAAGCCTCCGGTCACTCTCCTCCTGTTCATTGGCGTCCTTGAGGTATGAGTTTTAATTGTTGTTGATTTATTGTATATGGCATCATGAGATATTTAACGATCTAAAATTTTTATTGTTCCGCTGCGCCACTCTGATACGTTTTTACCGATTTATTTTCCTACATCTAACTACCCCTTTTTTTTTAAAAAAAAACAAATTAATTTTGACATCATCTATTTTGTCTTCACTTGATTAATTCGGGTCAAAGTTTGACCAAAAGTCAAACCGAACGGAAATTTACCGAAATTACGTAGGCGGGTTTCTAGCGCCTCCTGTGCGATCGGTTTGCCTTATTCTACTGTCATTTGGCTAAAAATCAATTCCGCAGTTTTTCGTCTTTTTCCCCGATATTGGTTTACCTAAGGTAATCTCTTGGGATTTCGGTCTCTTAATGACATATCTATTTTTCTGAATTTGACGGAATTTCTCAGGAAGTGCACCAGAGGACTCATCTAGCCATCTGTGCTATCTGTTTGATCTAATTAAGTCTTGAAACTCTTAAAAACCCTGAAACACTTTTCTTACCTTATCTTTGCACTGACTTGCCATCTTCTTATATCTATATTTTTCTGATACCAAAACCACTCCTTTTTGAGCGTTTTGGTCCGAAATCACTTTCTCATTCTTAAACTTTATTCTTTAATCACTTTTGGAGATTTTAAATCCTCCAAAACATTTATTTATTACTGTTAACTTTATTATCTGTGTGTTTATAAATACAGTATTCTTAGATCTTTTATCTGTCTATTTATTATTTGTTTATTTATAACTTAGCTTCACCTAGATAACACTATAGAAATTCTCTGGTCTATCACAATACATGTCTTCTGAGAACAGTGAATTTTCTCGGATGTCACAGTAAAGTAGTGAAACAAGCTTAAAAGTATGTTTTTATTTTTACGTACTTTAAAGTAACAAGACCGCAAAATATATTTTGGGCAAAAAATATTAAGTAGTACGTATATATTTATGTATACACGATTTCAAAGAACTAATAGTTTCATTCAGTCAAGTTTTTAAAAAAAGAAAAAAGAAAAAAAAATATTTCTAGTTTTTCAAGAACAAATCTTTTAAACCCCCAAGAAGAAGAAAGTTATAAAGACAAGCAAGCTAAGTAAGAATAAGCAAAGAATAAAGAAAGCAAGCAAGATAAGGTGGACGACCTAAGCTTGAGGGGCCGCCCACACTTTGTCTTGGGCTAGCCAATACTCATCCCGGATGGCTCTACTGACACATTCGGCCATGGTTGGTGGCCCATGGATGCCGCTGCAGACTTAGATGGCTATATCCGTCCGGAACATTTTCAGCATCCTCTTGACCTTTTCCTTCTCAATTGGCACTAGGTCGGGCCAAAGTCGGGCTAGCTGTTCAAATTTTCTTATGGCCTCCATGACCGTCATGCTTCCTTGGCATAAATTGTTAAATTCATCCTACTAGACTGCCAAGGCTTCATCGTTGAAGTACATTTCTCTGAACTCGGTAATGAAGTCTGCCCAGTTCATTTCGTTGATGTTCCTTCTAATAGCCACGGTCTTCCACCACTGGCATGCTCCTTTTGTAGAGCTAGGGATGCGCATATAACTTTCTCTCCTTCGGTCAGTCCCACGAGGTCTAGAATGACTTGAACATCGGTCAGCCAATCATCGGCTTCAATAGGGTTCGTAGTTCCTTCAAATTCAGCCACCTTCATGTGCCTAAACTACTCGTACAAGTCACCCTATGTATTGGCTGGTACAATAACATTGGCTGCTGCAGGAGCAGCCACAGCCGGTGGTGCTGGCATTGCCTGGGCTGGTGGGGCTGCTTGCTCTCTGGGAGCTTCAGGGGCTACTAGTGCAGCTTGAACTGGTACCTCCATGGGTTATGGTGCTTGTTGTTGTCGGTTCATTTGTTCTCTGAGCTGGTTAAGCTCCCGTTGTTGATTTACCATCATTTCCTACATCGTTGCCAGACGTGCCAGTAGCTCGTCGTCTTGCGTAGCTTAGTTTGTTTGGGCTCTTGTTCTCGCCATTGTCACCTATGTAACCCTATCATTCAACAGAAAAGAGAACATAAGCTTCTCAAATTTTGTACTTGGGATTTGTATTTATATATCATTTTCCTTCTTACTAAACAGCTTCATTTTAAGCATCATAGATGTAATGACCGTCATTTTCATGGCACCTACTTACCATGTAATAAGTCATTAAGGAATAAAATGGACATAATTTAATGCCTTTTAGTGCAAATTTAAGTTACACGGTCAGGTACACGGCCGTGTGAGTGACCGTATGCCATTCAGACTGTGTATCTGTTAGTAGCCGTGTGAGTGTACATGGCCGTGTAGTGTAACACGGTCAAGTACACGTCAGTGTAATAGGCCGTGTATTACTCAAATAAATGAATGTGTTTCAAAGACATGGCCGTGTTGAGTAGTCTCAACTAGTACACGCCCGTGTCCGAAATGTACATGCCCGTGTAAAAGTCCATGTAGAAGGCTGTGTAATGAGCCGAGAGTCGCTGTAATGACTCTCATGAATTATGAAACTTAATTACTATGTAATGATGTAATTAAGTTAATAAACACAGTGTGCTTTTCAGTTAAATGAATTAAACAGGAATAGTAACGTTTAATTACTATTCATGCAGTGAAAGGGGCAACCGACAGTGAAATCGGTCCACCCTATTATGTGAGCATGCGCTGAGACACACAATATCAAGAAACCGGTCTAGACGACCATTTCATGATACAGAACTGATGAGTTAGTCATCAGTACGCTCAGACTAGTCATCTGAGCACAGTAGCGATAATTGCCCTAATAGATGTACAGTATCGATAAAAGTGGTCTAGATGACCTCTTCTCGCCCAGAGACTGACAAAATCAAAGTCAGAACGCTGAGATTAGTCAGTCAGATAGTGAATAGTGAACAGTAAATAGTGATTAGTGAAAAGTGAGAAATGCAGTGTCAGGTTAATGGCCAAGACGGCCTTAATCTGGCATAAAACTGACATATTAATAGTCAGCAGGCTCAATCTGGTCAATTGAGCATAAAATGTAGATTTTATTTAAGAGATACGCAGTATCGGGATGAGGGTCAAGATGACATTTTATCGCCCCGAAACTGATATATTTAGACTCAGGACGCCTAAATTAGTCAATCGGGCACCTGACACGTTTTTCGAGATGGGGTCATGCAGATCCTGAAAACTGGTCTAGAAGACCTCAGATGGACGTAAAACTGATAAATTTGAAATCAGCACATCCAAATTAGTCAAGGGAGACTGTGTTTGAAATTTTATGCGAAAACGCCTCGTTATGCTTGCGCAATGTCAACACAGTGTAGGCCTAACCACAGTATCAAGAAATTGGTCAAGATAACCTTTTCTTGATATAAAACTAATATATTTGGAATCAGAATACTCAAATTAGTCATTTGAGCACAAAAAATAATTTTTGACTAGGAGCCATGCAGTATCAGAAAACTGGTCGAGACGACCTCGGATGAAGATAAAACTGATATATTTGGGTTCAGCACACCCAAATTATTCAGTATAGCCTATCTTAAAATTTTTCAAAAAATTAGTATAAAGGACAAAATTTTGGGGATTCTTGAAAAATAGCCCCCATATTTTTCCAAATCTCATTTTCTCCCTCCCCCACACCAAACGAAGATGAACAGTGACCGACCATCAAATCTAGCCTCTGTTTTCGACACCGCCGGTACCATTGAAAAGCTCTTGACGAGCTGACTCCAACGGTGTGCCGAGTCGACGGAACCGACGTCGGAGAACACCGCACGTTCTGCCTAAAGCCGCCGGTGGCCAAACTTTTCAAACCGTGATTTTTTCGCCGTCCGACGTCCAAATGCCACGATTCCAGTCCCAATGGATTCGTGGTGAAGAGTAGAACAAAACCCAGGCTTCATTTCACGTCAACAGCCACTGGATCACGCCGTCCAAGGTTCACCGTCGCTGTCGCCATCATCGATGTCGAATCTCACTATTCCGGCGGAGTTGAGTTGCAAGGTGGGTATCAAAATGCTCATAACAACACGTAGGTCAAAAGCCCTAAATCAATTTTGGGCAACAACGCTGGAAAATGAAGATCCAACACCACTGCCGTCGCCGACTTTTCGAGGGCCGATTTTCGGTGATAGGAGCCTCGATTGGTGAAATTGACACCACCAATGGGTTCCTATCGTCGAGCTCTTCAAGATGGTAGTCGGCACTCCCATCGCCGCCGTGGTCAACAACGGTCAACAATGGTCAACACCGGTCAACACGGGTCAACGGTGACCCGAAGACCGAAAATTGAAGAATAGCCCGTTGGCCTATTTTCGACGTTCTAGACACATCTGCAGCATCGGATTTGCAAACTGGAGTTTCAAAAGTGAAGAACGATGATTCAAAGATTGTGCGATCGAGATCGAATGGGTCACCCGACCGCCGACGGGAACGATTTTGGTACTGGTTTTGATCCCTTGATTTCTCAATTTATTATTGGAAATAATTATGTATTAATTATGGTTTACTGACTTGAGGAATTGTAAGAAAAAGGGATGAAATGTCGAAAAAGAGAATGTGAGGAAATGTGAATATTTTTATGTAAAAAGCAAAGCTTTTACGTAAAAATTAGGCCTCTGGTTTAGTACATGGCAGCTTATAATAGGTTAGATGGTTTTGAGGCATTTCCTAAACACCAGAAACCCAAAAATTAAGCGAAAATGCAACCGAAATTTCTAAAACAGCACAAAGGGGTATTTTAGGAAACGAGGGGTGAAAATGTGATCGAGATGGAAACCTGAGCCCCCCACCCCCCTCAATGACCTAGGTCCGGGAAAGAAGGACGAACGTTTACAGGATTAGTGAACCGCCCAATTAGAAATCTTGAAATGTAAGAAAACGACCCCTAGGTCAGAATAGTACCACCCGAGGGACGGGTATGATCTAAGTATAAAATTTGGGTTGGTTAAATTGGTAAAGGTAACCCGATAGGCTAAATGGTCAATACACAAGGTATGTGGTCAGCTGACTGGTCGGTTAGCCAGTCAAGGACCGAGTCTAAACGGGACAGTGATTAATTTGTCAAGTAGATAAATTAATCAAGCGTGATTATAAATTAGATATCAAAATTCCCAAAGTAGAGCAATTGAGTACCGATACGCATCGGTACCACACAATGATAAATTTATTAGTTCCTAACGATAGAGTGACGTAAGAGCGAAGTTAATTAATTTATTGGGTAAATAAATTAATAAACCATCTAGAGAAGGGCAATTAGTACCGATAAGGATCAGTAACGATAGAGTTTTTATTAGTCACTATGACCACAGTGACCTAAGAGTGAATATTAATGAAATGCATTATGATTACAGGGAGATACCTGTATTGGGACGAAGGCGAGAGTATAAACTGTCCGATGATAGGTAAGTACAACTCCGCCTACAGCATGAATAAAATGAATTTAAAATGATGTTTTTCCAGTATTTTAAGTATGTATCTTGCACACGATGCTGCACAGCATACAGAAGAGCATATAGTTTCACAATCGAGTAGATTGATGAAAGAACAAGATAAAAGCCATAGATCCCTACCGCATAGGATTGGGGACAGCTTAGAGAAGCGTATGGCTAGAACAGTTAAACAAGATGGAAATAAGTAGGTGTGTTCTACCGGCTCCTTCAGTCGAAGGGGTTTCCAGTGAAAGAAAGTTAAGGCCAAAAGTTGAGCATCAGTTGATGGCTCTCCGGCATTAGTTGACATCGGGCGTTACCCTTGGTCTGCGCGCACACGGTACTAACACATGGGCCCTAAATAGACAAGAAAAGAAAAGAGAAGTTTGAAGCATAAATGAACATAACCAGGCCAGGCATTAGTCATAGTTCGTTATGCTTTCTTTTTCAGTAGAGTGCATACAGTACACGATGCTTCTGTCATGCATAAAGTATGTGAAGTTTTATATTTAGTGTTATGACATGTTATGTGATGACATGATATGTGAACTAATATGTGATATGCTTATATGGTATGTGATTTATTAAGTGATATATGTCATGCTTATAATTTTAAGTATGTGCTATGTTTTAAACATGTTTTGCGGTTAACATGTTGTACTTACTAGGCGTAAAGCTCACGGAGTGTGTTCATACTGTAGGTAAGCATCCTATAGTGTAAACATCAAGGGATGATGATGACAGCGGAGGCGGATGTGAGGATGAGGTTATGGATACACCGTGAGTATTCTTCCGCATAGTATGAATAAATAATATTTTGAATGGTGACAGTTAAATAGTATTTTGAATAGTAAAGGTTAAACGGCATTTTAGAACAGTAAATAGTATATGTATGAGTATATTTAAATAGTATCTGGTAAATAATAATTAGATAAACAAGTATATAAATGTGTATGTATAATTGAAATCTTTATGGTTTTCAAATTTCGCATTTTAATAGTATGCGGACGTGAATAGTAAATACATACGCGTATAAAAAAAAATTTCTCTCTAAATTTATGGTATTAAATTCAGCAAGTTTAAGTATCGGTTTTAAAGAAGAAGTATAAGTAAAAGTTAAAGAAGTAAGTAATAGTTTTCAGTGACAGTCTAGGCCGTTGAGGGCACGGGGCGTCACAATAGATATATACATACATATTATATCTTTCTTTTCTTCTCTTACTCTTATGATGTTTAATACAACTATCGCGTCGTATTGGGACATCGTCTGAGTGCCAGGAACTATCTTGTACTCTTTACCATGCTTGATCACACTCATAGAAAAATCATATTTAGGCCATAGGGCAAAATGATACTACTTTTCATAAAACATCTCATAAAATATATATATTTTAAATTTGGTGGGAGTGACACACACTTCCCAAAATACGATCCCATTAAGTACATTAAGTTGAGTCAGATGGGGAAAGCTACTGTTTCCCTCTACATAAATACATAACAAAAACTTTCATGAAAAGGGTTACTACTACTCAGAGGACAATCCTGACTCTGCGTCTGACATTTCCTCATTCTTACTTTCACTCAGGGGGAACTCCTCAGGGTCTTCATCCTCGTCTCCCCAAGCAAAATCAACTTCATCATCACTAGTGATGATGACTTGTGGCTCATACATTTCTACTCCCTCATCGTCACTGATGTGATCGGGGATCTCCTCCTCCTCGTCGTTAAGTTGGGCATCGGGGATAGCCTCATCACCGTCTTCATCCATATGTTGTCCAAGAGACAGAGGGGCTGGTTCGGGGTCCTTCATCAGGTCGCCATTGTCTTCCGGTACTGCTGGCTGTGCTTCAGCCGCGAGCTCTTCGTCGGCCAGCTAAGGTGCGGAGTTTGCTAGGTCAAGGTTGAGTGCCACTCGCTCAGCGTCCACTATGTCTCAAACCAGGCGCCTCAGGTTCTCATGTGACAGAGGGTAGTGGACGAGGTCCCTCACGTACCATGAAATCCCTCTCCAAAGTAAGTCGGTTACCTCTGCAAATGGCTTGTCTAAAGGAATGCTCGGCAACATGACATCCAAAAATCGCTGACAGTAGTGTACCATGGTCTCCCCATGGTAAATGTCCCAAATATCAAAGAGGACATGATAACTCTTCTCATACATATCATCCCAGATGTCTGCATCCTTAGCTGGGTCGTCGGAGTTGCAAAGATCTTAACAGAACTCATCCCATTGCATCTCTGGACCCCTGATCCTATGTCGATCATTCCACCATGTCATTACTGGTCCTCATAATCGGCTACTGGCCATTACCACCTGTAGACGGGGTGGAATGTGGCACCCTTGTAAGATTGTCTCCATATGATGAATCCAATAAGGGAGTTTGTATGGGTTGCTGCCGTCGTATGTGTGTGGTCACATGGCGGCGAAAGCTACACTCACTTCTCGGTCCTCTCGCATTTGCTGAGGGTCAACCGGTGTAGCCATTCTCCTATTATAAATTAATCGTCAACCCATATACTAAATTTTGAAAAACAAAAGCTAACTTACTTGGACAGATGAGGTAGGCATACGACGATATGAGGTAGGGTGGCAAGAAACTGCTCTGATACCAACTATGACGTCCCGTGCCCTTAGTAGCCTGGACTGTCACTAAAAACTGACTTACTTGCTTTCTTATAATTTCTAGCAATTTACACTTAACTAGATATCATAAAATTAGGGATATTTTTTTTACATGTACGTATTTACTGTACATATACGTATACCGATTACTATTCAAAAATACTATTTAGCGATTACTATTTAAAAATACTATTTAGCGATTACTATTCAAAATACAGTTTACGGTTACTATTCAAACATACTGTCTGACAATTAATATTCAAAGTACTATTTAACTATTACTATTCAAAATACTGATACTCAAATTTGCGGAAGATAAACTCGTAGTGTCTCCATAACCTTGCCATCACATCTGCCTCCGCCACCATCGCCCATTGGGATTTAAGGCTTAGGACGCTTACCTACAGCATGAACACACTACGTGAGCTTTACGCCCAGTAAGTACAATATGTTTACCACAAAACATGTTTAAACATAGTACATACTTAAAAACATATAAGCAGTCATATATCACATATACCACTTTAACATATCACATATCACATATCACATATCATATCAATGATTATAAAACTTCACATAACATGAGCATCACAGAAACATCGTGTACTAAATGCATCTAGAAGCATAGTGAACTATAACTAATGCATGATCCGGTTATGTTCATTTATGCTTCAACTTCTCTTTTCTTTTCTTGTCTATTTAGGGCCCATGTGTCAGTACCATGCGTGCACAGACCATTGGTAACGCCTGTGGTAAAATAGCCGGAGAGCCATCAACGGATGCTCAACTTTCTGCTTTAACTTAAAACCCTTTCATTTGAAAGGGCCAGTACGACAAGCTTACTACTTTCCATCTTGTTTATCTTTTCTAACCATATGCTTCTGTAAGCTATCCCAAATCCTACATGGTAGGAACGTATGGCATCTAACTTGCTTTTTTATCAATCTACTTGATTGTGAAACTACATGCTCTTAAACATGAGATGCAACATCGTGTGCATGGCATACATATTTTAACATACTGTAAAATATCATTTAAAAGCATTTTCATTCATGCCATAGGTGGAGTTGTACTTACCTAATTGCAAACAACTTGAAATCATGCCTTTATCAATTCACAAGTTACCACTTGTCACCAATAACGTTTCTCATTAATACTCTCGTTGAGTCACTGTTAACGTTAGTGACTATAACTTGCGTTTTTATGGGGTGCCGAGACCGGTCGGTACCTTATTGGCCTATTATAGGGATTTGGTGTCTAACTCATATCATGTTCAATCAATCATCTACTTCACAGATTAATCATCGTTCCTCACTATGTCATTCAAAACGCGGCCCTTGACTGGTTTACTGCTCAGTCAACTGATCGGTTAACTCGCATGTTGGTAACTAAGTAGTCTACCGAGTTACTATACGTGAACTTAGTGTAGTAACCGACCGGGTTACTTCGCTTGTTAGGGTGTGGTAGCCTACCGGACTACTAAGACTTGTTTGGTGTAAAGGCCCACCGGGCCACTATGGCTTGTTTGGGGTAGTAGCCTATCGGGCTACTAAGGCTTGTTTGGTGTGGTAGCCTACCGAGCTACACACATTATTTTATCTTGAAAAAAATTCCTTATTTTGAAACCGCCCCCTTATCACCCCGTTGGAAGGTGGGGGACGTTGTTATGAAAACCTTGTTCATAAATTATATTTTTAAAGCTTGCATTTTAAAGGTGGTTTCGAGCCACTTTTGTAAGCTATTTTGAAACTTGGTATAAATGACTTTGTTTGCTATTTTGTCAAACACGAAAGTTTTCGTGCTCGACAAGATGAACAAATCTCTTGTTTATCTCGGAGCCTAAATCTAACTCTAACGGCTCCTAATTTCATTAAACCCATGGGCTTGGTGCCCAGTTTTTTGTAAAAAATCCCAATTTTACATCACTATAAAAACGGCTTGGTTTGAGGCCTGAAACGGCCAAATTTTTGACTCACGTAAGTGGTTCTCAAGGTCTCAACGAGATCTACAACTTTTATGTTGAGTCCAAGAACCGGTTCGGACTTTAAGGGGTCCATTTCTAGCAAAACCCGAGACTAAACACTGGGTTCGAATTTTGTTCCTAGTTTTGGACACCGAATGAAAAACACTCCAAAAACCTATCTTAGGTTCGTTTTTGGCCAAGACCTATTTGACGTAAAAACGACCGTATCAAAATTTCCTTAAAATACCATGTTTTACAAATCCCAAATTCGGAAACTAAGGGGGGTCGAAATGGCCAAAATCCATGACCTCTCCCTAAGGATAGATTTGTGTCCAGTCACTAAAACGTTCATGCTCTCATTCGCAGATAACCATCCATAAAAAAAAATAACGTAAACACAACCACAACCACAACCACATGAACTTAAAAATGATAATCTAAGGGCTTAACAAAAACTTATTACAAACCATTTGCATAAATAAATACACATAAATGGCCTTGATCAAAACTTAAAACAAACTAACACAAGATAAGGTTTTTGGTTGACCTTCGTGCCTTGAACCAAGCACCGTTTCAACTAGGCTCGAGGAACCAAAAATGGTTGTGGGAATCCTAGAGAATGGGGTCTGATTTTGCTAGAACAAATACCAAAAATTTCTCTTAAAAATTCAATCAAAACGGAAACTAAAAGCTACAAGGATCGGTTTTTGATGACTTACCCTTGGTGCCTTAGAACAACTTGGATTCGGATCCTCCTAGCACAAGCTTGTGAGGTTTGATTTTTGGTAAGTTGTGGTATGATTTAAAGCTTGAAAAAGTGAGGGTTTGGGAGGCTCAAGGGGTTCGGCTGCAGCTAGGAGAAGAAGGGGAATGGAAAGTGTTTTGGAAGCCAAAAAGAAAGGAAACAAATCACTTGTGTAAAGGGTGCCTTTTACAGGCAAAATTGATCAACTCACTTAGACTTAATCCTACTTAATTGTCTACCAAATTAGCCAAATCTTGGGACAAATTTACTGCCCAATTTCAGACCAAGTGGGCGTGGGCTGCTCCTTGGAAGGAGGAAGGAATTAAACAAATATTGTTGACTACTTTTTCAAAAACTATTGAATAAAATATTCAAGTGTGTCATGACTAGGGAGATTATTTTAATGGCCACCTTTTGGGCTATGTGTGCAGCAGATTATAGGTACTTTTGCAGCTTAGGGGCATGGAAATTTAAGGCCAAATTTTATCTATGTTGGCTTCTCATCGCAGTCTAATTTTATACTGCGGTGTTCGGTCCTCTCTCGGTAGTGTTCCAATTTTCATTCGAAAATTGGTTTTCTGAATCCTATTTTTATACTGTAAATTCCTGGTTATTTTCTACTGTCAAAGAGCCCATTATCAGTCTAAATTACTGTTCACATCCTATACTGTGGTTGTGTCAACACTGTGTTGTCCTTTAGCACGTAAACCGAGGCATTCTTGGGTGAAATTTCAGATGAAGTCTCTCTTGACTAATTTGGACGTGCTGATTCTATTTTTATCAATTTTATGTCCATCAGAGGTCATCTAGACTAGTTTTCAAGACTTGTGTGACCCTATCTCGAAAAACGTGTCAGATGCCTGATTGACTAATTTGGGCGTTCTGAGCCCAAATATATCAGTTTCGGGGCAAGTAAAGTTTGTCTCGACCCTCATCCTGATACTGCATATCTCTCAAACTAGAAATCTCGTTTTGTGCTTAATTGACCAGATCAAGTCTACTAACCGTTCGTGTATCAGCTTTAGGTCAAATTAGGGTCATCTTAGCCAATAACTTGACACTGCGTTTCTCTCTATTCATCATCCACCATTTTCTACTTAACTGACTGGTCTGAGTGCTCCAACTCTAATTTTGTCAGTCTCTAGATGAGAAGAGGTCATCCGGGCCATTTTCTCGATATCATACCCTTGCTAGGGCTATCTCTTGCTATTGTGCTCAGATGTTCGGTCCGAGCGTTTTGGTGATCTATTTACAGTCTTGTGTCAAGAAATGGTCATCCGGACCAGTTTTCCAACACTACATGTCTCATTCATTTATACACATAATAGGGTGGACCAGGTTCGCTGTTGGTCGCCCTTTTCACTGCATGAATAGTGCTTAAATAGCACCGTATCTATTTAGTCTATTCAATGGGGAAATATACTATATTTTCCAACTTAATTACTCATTGCTTAGTAATTAGGTTTCATGCAATTTGAGGGTCTGTGTAACAGCTTTCTGCTCATTACACGGCCTTCAACACGAGCGTGTATAAGGTAACACGGGCGTGTATACATCGGACATGGGCGTGTACTAGCTGAAGTTTTTCAACACGTCCATGTTTCAAAACATAGCCTTTTACACATTCATTAACCCAAGGGGTACACGGCCTCTTATACGGCCGTGTTCTTGACCGTGTCTCTGTACACGGGCATGTTCAGTTACACGGCTTCTCACACGTGCACAACCTGAGTGGTACAAGGCCTCTTACACGGCCATGTACCTGGCCGTGTTCTACTACATGGCCATGTATACTTACACGGCTACACACACGTACACAGTCTGAGTGGTACACGGCCACTTACACGGCCGTGTACCTGACCATGTACTTTAAAAATTGCACTAAAATGCATCAAATTATTCTTTAATTTCTCATTAAATTGAAAATTAAAGTACATGATCGGGGTGGTCCTTACAATCTACCCCTCTTAGATCTTGTTGAATTATGCTTTAAAAGTTTAGGTTAGTAAGTAATTGAAGCAAAAGATGAACTAGAGATGTGAAAAACTAAATTTTATGTATGTTTTCACGAGAAAATCCATGGGTTTCATGAGGGAGTTAAGTTGTAATTTTCAAGTTTAAACTTTGTTAATTTTGATTCAAAAACAAGAACTAGTATGTAATTAAGTTAGAGAATGGAATAGAAGCGAGAAAATGCAATTTTGGTGCTTTTGAATCAAGAAAAACCATGTACGGGATTGTAAGGAATTTCAAGTTTAGTTTGGTTAATTTGTTAATTTGAATATGTGTTTTGGTATATGAGATAACTAGAAAAAAATTTGAAAGTTTGAAACAAAGTTTGTTTAGGTTTTCAAAGAAAATTCGTGGTCCTCTGGGGTTGAGACATGAAAAGTTTGTGACCAACACAAGTTGTAAATTGTTGAGAATAAACTATGGTTATGTGCAAAACAAGATTATACATTTGGAAGTTTGGAAAACCAAATTTTTGGCTAGGGTTTCACATGAATCCGTGGCCTAAAGTGTGAAAGGAATTGAAATTTTAGTTTAGGTTTTTCATGAGAAAGCAGAGTATTAAGTGTATGAGACTGAATAAGTTTGTGAAAGAAAAGTTGTATTTGAATGTGTATGCAAGAACCGAGAGTAAGATTGAACAAGAAAGACATTAATATGTCATTAGAAAACCTAAGGAAATGTGAAGATTTTACGTAAAAAGTTTATAATTTTTACGTAAAATTAGGCCTGTGGTATAGTACATGGCAGATTAGAATAGGTTAGATGGTTTCGAGGCGTTTCTTATATGCCGGGAACCCAAAAAATTAAGCTGAAATGCTGCCGAAAATTTTAAAGTGGCATTAGGGGCATTTTAGGAAATGAGAGGTGAAATTGAGGGTCGAGATGAAAACCAATGTTCCTCGATAAGTTAGGCTTGAAAAGAAGAAAGGACGTGTTAAGGATTAGCAAACCGTCTCTTCACAACTTTTAAACAATGAAAAAGGAAGAAAAATGACCTTAGGGGCATTTTGAAAAACGAGGGGTAAAATTATAGTCGGGGTGAAAACCTGAGCCCTTTGGTGACTTAGGTTTAAGAAAAGATATAGACGTTTTCAAGATTAGTGAAACGTCTATTTGAAGCCCCGAAACGCAAGAAAAACGAGAAATAACCTGAGGGGTCGGAACAGTACCATCCAAAGGTCGGGTGTGAAATAATTATAGAAATTATAGCGATTAATGCTATAAAAATTTATTAAGTCCTAAGAAAGATGAATTTATGATTTTTGGGTTTAGAAAATCCCATTAAAACGTTAAGTAAAGATTTTACGGCCCAAAAGCTCGTCAGGGGCAAAATGGTCATTTTGACCAAAAATTTCAAAAAGGTCTAAAAGGGGACGTTAAGCCTTTAAGTTCATCATTTTATGATTCTTGGGTTTAAAAAACCCAGTCTAAGCATTATAATGACAAGATTCACAGTCAAGGTAAGTTACTATTCATATAAATAGTACTACTCACAATAAATAGTACTATTCACAATCAAAGTTACTATTCATGATCATTTTGACCAAAATTTCTGAAATACTCAGAAAGGACCGTTAAAGCCTTAAAATAGCTTAAATAGAATTCTTAAGGCCAGAATCAAGTTTTAAGATGAAGAAAAGTAAGAAAACCTCGTTAAGGGCAAAACAGTAATTTTTGCCAAAGATTTGGAAAATAGTCAAAATGAACTGTTAGAGCTTTAAACATGATTCAAAGACTCTAAAAAGGATTTTAAAGGCCAAAAGTAAAGTTTAAGTGGGAAAAATCTCAGTAGGGACAAAATGGTAATTTTGCTAAAAGTTCGGGATATAGGGGTCATTTTTTTAAAAAGTTAGCGGAAAAGTGACAAATCAGGTTAATTAAGATTTTTAAGGCCAAAATCAAGATTTAAGAAGGAAAAAAGTAAGAAAAGTCCGCTGGGAATGAAATTGTCATTGTGATAACCGAGAATTTTCATATTCTCGGAGTGAATTAAAATTGTATATATATAACAATTTTAATGTATAAAATATCAAAAAGTTGTGTTTTAATACTATTGAGAATACAATGAAAATGTTCTAATAGTGTTAAAGAGTGTAAGTTCGGAGATGGAAAATCTTCCTGAACAGAATCGGGTGAGACGGCTCGAAAACGGAGATAAAAACCCTAAAGAGTACACCAAAGTGCACTAAAAGACGAAATTTTATGGTAATAAATTCTGGTCAAACGGAAGCAAAATAAGGCAGACCGATCGCACCAGATATGCCAGAAACCCACCTATGCGATTTTGGTAAATTTCCGTTCGGTTTGACTTTCGATCAAACGTTGACCACAAATTAATTCATGAATTAATTAGTGATGTAATTAATGGATAATTAAAGCTTATTAAGGAAGGTTGGTGGCATTAATGGCTAGAATTAAAGGAATCTTGGATCATTAGCCAAGATTAAGCCAAAATGGCTTGAGAAAAACTTAAGAAAATTGGAAAAAGGGGCTCAGCCAAAGGAGGAAAAAAATCAGCATAAAATTTTCATTTTGACCCCAAAAAGTTTGCAAAAAGGTCCTTAAACAATTTCCTAATTGTTGGTAAATTTTGCTAAGTAGTCCTCCACTTTTTGCCTATAAATAAGTGATGAAAAATCACTTAGAAAAATCACAAAATGCGGCCAAAATTCTACCCATGGAATCCGTGAGCTTTCCTCCCATTCCAAGCCAAAATTTGACAAAATTTTCACCCCAAATTAACTTCCAAACTCACATCAAGGATCAAGAAGACAAATTGATTAGGTGAGCCATAAGTTTAAAGCATTTTCCTTGAATTTCTTCAAGAAAATCCATGCATGTTGGGTGTGGAAAAATGCTGAAAAATTTGATGTATTATTTTAGTGTTTTGTTGGTTTGGTGATGTGGGAATTAAAGCATGATTTAGAACCATGAAACAAGCAAAAAACTGTGCATGTTTCCCATGAAAACAGTGGCTTTGTAGATGTGGAAAAATGATGAAAATTGATGAATTTTTTTTTAGTGTTGATAATGGTTTGGTGTTATGTTGATTAGAGCATGTTGTAGAATTAAGAAACAAGCAAATTTTGATGCATGTTTCATACCAAACCTGTGGCCAATACATGAGAAAATGAGAAAAATTTCTTGATGAAAAATGTTGAGGAAATGCGTTATAAGAACCCTAGGAATGAGAAAAAAAATTTTCCTATGGTTTTAGAGCATGAAAACCATGGCATAAAGTAAGGTTAGAATGAAAAATTCTTAGGGTTTTAATGATTGAAATGTGCATTAGAAACCTTAAGAATGGAACTTGAAAATTTAACATTGTGATGAAAATTTTGTGGTGTTGAATACCATAAAAAACCATGGGCATAATTGAGAAAAATGATGAATATTGTGTTGTGATTGAATGATGATTAATGTGAAAAAGTTTTATACAAATTTTGGTAACTTTGCATAAAATAGGCCTCTAGTATAGTACGTGGCAGGTACCAAGGTTCTGAGGTGTACCTAATGCCAGGGAAACCTAAAAATATAAGCGGAAATGCTGTCGAAATTTCTAAAACGGCATAAGGGCATTTCAGGAGACAAGAGGTAAAATATGGGCTCAGAAATAAAACCGAGACCCCTAGGTATGTTAGAACCAATAACGGATAATGGAACCCAAAAAGGAATAGTAAAATGACCCTTTAATGACTAAAATACCGAGAACGGGAAAAAATTTACATTAGGGGTATTTTAGGAAATGAGGGGGGAAGATTATGATCGGGATAGAAAACTCGAGCCCTTTGGGAACCAAGACTTGGGAACGGGATGGGAAACGTTTCAGGAGTAGTGAAATACTCATTTGAGGCTCCGAAAAGCTAGAAAAATGAGAAACGACCCTAGGTGATGGGTGAATAGTATCCGAGGGTCGGGTGAGGAATAGTTACCAATTTTGCAGCAAATAATACTGTAAAAAAATGCCGAAGCCTAAGAGATATTATTTTATGATATTTAGGCTTAGAAAATCCTGGAAAAATGATAAAGTGGAAATGTTACGATCCCAAGACCCGTCAAGGGTAAAATGGTCATTTTGACTAAAAATTTTTGAAAGGCTCGGAAAGGATCGTTAAGGATCTAGAATGCCTTAAATAGGATTCTAGAGGCCATAATTATGATTTTAAAGTTAAAAATCTAAAATTTATAAGTACACAGGCGTGTACATTTAAACACGGGCGTGTAGTGTAAACCCGAAAGGTATATGGGCTTGGACACGGTTGTGTCGCAAGCCGTGTACCACATAAAGAGATGAAATGTGTTGCAAAATTTATAACAAAATGAATATATCCAAAGTGATAATTAATGATGGGTTATTAATAGATAATACTCTGCCTGTAGGAACACAAACTAGATGAGATAACAAAACTGCGGAGGATTTCCGAAGGTAGACATTGTTGCAGTTGTAGTAAGTTCAGGCATTTTCATGTCTGCAACATGAAATACTATGATATTTAAATATATACTAATTGTACATTAGCTGTTAATTCGTACGGGCACTAGGGTGTAGATAGACTAACACACCCCGAGAAATGATAATTTGAGAGGTGTCTGTAGGTACACTATGGAAGGAGTGTGACTAAATTTAAGACACACCCTTAATAGAAAGAATGTGTAAGACCTACGGGTAACAACTATTCCTAACTTTGAGGTGATGTTTAATGCCACCCGGTCGGAACTGTAATTGAAAGATGGTAATGAAACAATTTTTGGCATACCTGTGACAACCCGTGCCCTGGTGGCACAAACCGTCACTAAAAACACTTGACTTCACTTATCTTGTTTGAAAACTATTACTTGTAAATGGCCAAAATTTAGGGATTTTTTTATTAGTGTATTTACCAAATTATGTACTACATACTTAAACATAAAACCATACAAAGATCTTAGTACAATTTGGATTAACATAACATACACAAAATCCCAAACTGTTAAATTGCTACTCATAAAATAAACTCTCAAAATAATTTACGGAAGCAGACTTTGGTGGTGGTATCCATAACCTCACCATCACATCTGCCCTGCCGCCGTCATCACCCAGCAGTGTTTAACTTGTAGGTCTCCTACCTACAGCATGAACACACTACGTGAGCTTTAACGCTCAGTAAGTACAACGTATCATCCGCAAAACCAGATTTAAAACATAAGCCATAGACAGTAGCATAGTAAACCATAAACCATAAACCATATATCACACGTGTCACACATTACAACATACATGGAACACGGGAACATGTCATGTAGCATCTCACAGAGTGCAAATTTTATTCAATCACATCATGTAGCATGAGAAACATATCATATTATGTCATACAACTGGGAAGCATACCGTGTCTAAACTAATGCATACTGTGAACAATGTATGAATCGGTTATGCCCAAATTATGCTTCATTATTATTTATCTTTTCTTATTTGAAGGGCCCTGGTGTCAGTACTATGGTGCGCAGATCATCGGATTCACCGTGACCATAAAGAGCTTTTGCTCGTGGGCCAATTGCCCTATTTATTCATACTCATTTTTTTATGGACTCGACTTGGTTCGTTATACTGACACCCTTAATTTGATTACCTAATTATTGATTGTGAGTACTATTATCAACGTGCCTAATGCCTATCTGGGCTCATCCCCAAATCATACCTCGATGGGGTTATAACAACACCTTATCTTATGATGTTCATTAATCTATGCGATTATGAACTTCCTATGTATCATACTACATGCTTATGATGTTTACTAATCTACACGATTATGAACCTCCTATATGTCATGCAACAAGCACACCATACTGTAATACTTAACATAATTTAAACAACCATTTTAAATTTATTTTCGTTCATACTGTAAGCGGAATTGTACTTACCTTTTAGCCAACATTTTGTACTTCGCCTCAGTGCACTTATAGGTAACGTGCTGTAATCCAAACGCATTGTCGTTAATATTCATTTTTAAGTCACTTCGATCGTTAGCGACTATAACTTCTTACTATTATAGGTTACCGATGCCCCTCAGTACCTAGCTGTTCTACTTTGATAGTACTGGTATCTAACAGGACTAATTAATTCATCTACTTGACAAGTTAATTGACGTATCTCACCTTCACATTCATACTAGGTCTTTGACCAGTTGACCGGCCAGTCTACTGACCGGTTACCTTGTGTTTTGCCAACGATGTAGCCCACCAGAATTCTTTGTGTATTGGATTATGTAACCCATTGTGTTATGTAGTGCATGGACCGTGTAACCTATTGGGTTACCTAGCATTTGGACTGTGTAACTAACCGGTTACCTCATGTTGGGCCTATTGACTAGTTGGGCTAGTCATCTATCCAGTTACTTTACAGTTTTACGAAAAATGCTCTAAAAATTTTGTAAAGGTTTGGAGCAACATAATTCTTTAAAATTGACCCCTTAGCACCTCATTGGAAGGAAGGGGTGTTTTTACGAAATCATTTTTCATTTTTAGGGGTGTTTTTATGAAAATCATTTTTCATTTTTAAAATGGAGAACACATTTTGGTGTTTATTTGTTAAGGGGGTTTTTAAACCCTTTTTTGGAAAACCATATAAAACTTATCCGAAATGATTTTATTTGTGAAAATGGCGGACGTAAAAGTTTTTTTCCTCGATGATATGAACAACTCTTGTGTACATCTCGGAGGTCAGTTTAACATCTAAGTGGTCCGAAATCATAAAAATCCGTGGCCAATGTTTTATGAAAATCCCCAGTTTTGCGCACTTTTTAAAACAGGTCTGTTTGGAGGCCAAAACGGCCAAATTTTTGAAACACATGTAAGCTTATTTTAAGATTTCGTCACGATCTAAAACTTTCATGTTTTGATCGAAGTCTGGTTCAGACTCTAAATGGGTCGTTTTAATGAAAATGTGAGGCCATTCCTGGAATCAAGATTTTGGCCCCAGTTTTGACCTCCGGTTGAAAAACTGTTTAAAACCCTATCTTAGAGCCATTTTTGGCCAAGCTCTATTTGACGCAAAAATGCTCGTAATGAATTTCCTTAAAGTTTTGTTTTTACATTTTCTCAAAAACAGGCCACAACATGTCCTAAAATAGCCAAATCCGTGGCCCTAAAACTGGACAGATTTGTTTCCATTTTTTCCCTAACACGTCCATGCATAATTCATCCACAAACCATTCATAAAAATATGTAAACATAACCACACAACCACAAACTTGAAAATGGAAGGCTAAGGGCTCAAAATAAACTTATTACAACCCATTTGCATAAACAAATATACATAAACTTCTTGATCGAAAACTTAGAAACAACTAACCACAAAGAGGTAAGGTTTTCAGTTCATACCTTGTGTGCTTCGGTTCAAGCACAAATCCAAGCTAGGCTTGAATGACTAAAAGGCCGTGGGATCCAAGGGTTGAGGGATCAACATGAGCTAGGAGTGAACACAAAAATTTTGCTCTTAATATCAAACCAAACATAACACTAAACCACAAGTGAACTTGGTTCTAGGACCTTACTGAAATAAGCTTGAAGATGTGTACTCCTAAGCACCCTTGTAAGCAAGCTTTGTGTAAGAGTTTTATATGAAAATTTTGGTGTTTGGCTAAGGGGAAAGGGGGTGGATTTTGGCTGCAAGGAGAAGGGAGAATACTTGGCTTTTAGGAGCTAAAAGAAAGGAAATGAAGGGCAAGGGAGGTGACACCTATTTATAGGCAAACTTAAGCACAATTAGCTTGGCCAAATCAAGCCAAATTAACCCAAAATTTTGCCTAACCATGAGACAAATTCTTATGTGTGCAGCCCCCCATAATGTCGCACACCTTGGGAAGAACAAGGCCAATTTTTTATCAAATTTGATGTGAAATGGTGAGGTATGGTGATGAAAAATAAATTGTTGTTTAAGGGTTTTTTAGTGTACCAATTTCCCATTGTTTATTCTTACTTTATGGGGTTTTCTAACTAATCAAATTAGCTAGTTTCCATCCAATGGGACCCGGTTTTGGAGTGGTTACAAATTAACTGGGTCGGTTTCTTCGCAGTCCAGTTTTCTACTGTGATTTTCGATCATTTTTCGGCGGTGTTCTAATTTTCACCCAAAATTGCACCTATGGCTTTCGATTTTCATTCTAGTTATTTCTAGCAATTTTTGGTTCGGTTGTAATGCCTATGAGCCCATTCGATCACTATTCATTATTCATTGCTTTCTGTTCTAACTGACTAGTGTGAGTGTTTTGACTCCGATTCTTGTCAGTTTCTATATGAGAGGAGGCCATCTGGATCATGTTCTCGGCACTGTACCCTTGCTAGTGTTTCTCATCGTTGTTATGCTTAAACAATCGACCCGAGCGTTCTGGTGATCTGTTCACCAGTCTTATGATACTGCGTGTCTTTATGCATACATACACATAATAGGGTGGACCAGGTTCACTGTCGATCACCCTATTCATTACATGGATAGTACTTAAACAGTACTGTATTTGTTTAGTCTATTCAACTATAAATTACACTGTATTTTTTGACTAAATTGCTTAATTATATCATAATTAAGTTTCATAATTCACGAAAGTCAATTTAGTGGCTTTCTTCCCCATACACGACCTTCTACATGACCTTTTACACAGGCATGTACAAGGACTACACAGGCGTGTATCCATTGAGCCTGCTTACACGGCTATGTATAGTTACATGGCTTTTGACATTCCAACAACCCGATCAGTACACAGTCACTTACACGGCCGTGTACTTGACCGTGTTTACTTATACAGCCGTGTTTACTCACATGGCCTCACATACATGCACAGTCCGGACAGTACATGGCCATTTACACAGTTGTGCACATGCCCGTGTTCTTCAATTTTTACACTAAAATGCATCAATTTTTTCTTAAATTTCTCATTAATTGAAATTCTAAGTTACAGGAATGGGGAGGTCCTTATAATAGCGGCCTCCAATAATAAGATAGAGGTTCAAAGGTCCTTCGGGGACACCAGAACTGCTTTGGGCGATGATGGACTAGGGAAGATTAGTCATCAGGGTCACTCCCATGGCCCCTCATTGTCTAAGCATAGAAGAAAATTATACAAGGCCAAAATGAACTTAAATCTAGAATATAAATAAAGATAATAGTCAAAGTGTGATGAAAGCCATAATTGAGCGTAATGGAGCATAACCGACACTAATGTTAAACGTAGTGGACTCAGTTAAGGTAACATGAATAGTAATCGATCAGAGTCAAAGTTACTGTTCATCGATCAAAAGTCAAAGTTATTGTTCATAGATGAATAGTACTATTCATAGGAAATTTTATTTTTTGATGTTATTGAATCTGTGTGATTCACAGCACTAAGCCTGCTAGCTCACCAGTTTGTGCATGTTACAGGTAAGAAAGCTATCTAGTAGACTACTTGGATAGCAACAGGATACGCGGTGCCAATAGGATAGGGAATCCATTGTGGATTTTGGTCCTGCTTCTAGTCTACCACTGAGCGTCAAAATAGTGAATTAAAGAGAATGTATTTTTGAAAAAACAAAGTACAGATAGTGTATTTTTGTAAATTATGTTGTGCTATAAAAAGACAACTATGGATAGTTCTAAAATTTATATGGCTGTCATATCATGCTATTATGTAAGAAAAGTATTTTAAAAAGAAAAAAAAATATGGGTGAAAATTTTAGGCCTTGTAAAATGAGAGATTCAAAAAGTGAGAGTGTTTCTATAGTGGTGACCCGACGAGGTGCGTGGGCTGTCGCTGTTGACTACGGAGTCGGATCAGGACGGCTATGCATGGCCGAGGTCGGGGGCATCACAGGTCGGTATCAGAGCAGTTGACCATATCCCTATTAGCACAAAACGCAGCCTACTCGTCAATCCAAGTAAGTTAGCTTTCTTTAAGTTAGTTAACTATTTGTTTATATGGGGTTATATATTTTGTAGGATGTACGATGACTAGATCACCGTATGTGCGACCCCATCCATATAGGCTGAGAGGACCGATCTGGGTATGGACCAGGCTCGTGATTAGGCCGTCCATGATTCAGTGATCGGTATATCGACCGCCTACACCTGAGCTGCCAACGCCACAGGTTAGAGCACCAGCACCCATTTAAGCACCGCCTCCTCGACGGGTAGTTAATCCACTAGTTGCCATAGATATTCCAGTCGTTGGTGGATGAGCCCATGTAGGAGCCAGAGTGTCAGTACGAGCAGTACACGCCTTTCGAGGTAGTCATCCACCTACCTTCAAGGGAGGTCAACAGGGGATCTCTACCCAAGATTGGCTACATGATGTGGAGACGATCATGCACCAATGCAATATTAATGAGGACTGCTGGGTCATGTTAGCAGTCAACACATTTCGAGAGGATGCACAGATGTTCTGGGAATATTGCGACCAGGACACGCTGTTAGGGCTCAATTAGGCTGAGTTTAGACACATCATGATATAGCAATTCGTGCCAAAGAGTCTAGCACCAGTTCCAGACCCTCTAGAGAGCAGGGTAGTGACACCGCCGCTTGCTATGCCTAAGCTGTTAGGAAATGCCCTAAGTATTAGAGACATTTTGATGTATTCATTTTGAACTGGATAATAAAATTATACATAGAGGTTATTCATTACATTGCTATCTGTCCTCGTCTTATTTACATGTTAAAGTAAATGTAAGCAAATATGGCTCACTGACTGCTTGTGTTAAAACTGTTAGAACGTTGCATGCAATGGACTTTTGTATGCGAGAAGACAATGTTCTAAAGTTAGCAGTCTAAACTATTGTCTGTAGTCTATGGGGTTAGACCGAGCATCTAACTCATGTTAAGACTATTATGTTATCTAAAGCCCTGGACGGGACGGTCTGTCTTGACTGTCTGGAGCTGGACTCCCAAGTAGAGACATGGATATGTTGCTCGGTGGTGACATATTAGACCGGGACTAAAGCGTGATTGATCTACGTAGTCCGCTATGAGTGGATCAATCTGCTTTTGACGTTCATTGTGCAATAACCTTAATCCTGAGTAAATGAACTACTTCATGCATATGACTTGTGTACTTTGATGTTCCAATGGCTAAAGCGTCTCAGAGGTAGTAAGCTTATAGACCGGTTCGTTGGGTGCATGACTTGTATACGATGAAGGGTTTGTTTGCAGATATCGGAATCATAGCTCTGAGGAGTTAAAGGTATCCTCTTAAAGGCATTATACTGAATGTGAAAATGGACAAGGCCTTGGGTCGTCTGCTGGGCGGATGATTTCTTATTCACATATGGTGAATAATCATTTTCTTAATTCGGTAGTATAATGGAACTTTAAGATAGCCTGATCAGTAGGATTAAACGGACTTTGACCTAAGGCTGATCATGGATATCATATGAGGGTTTTGCATATATGACAAGGTCATTGGATGGTAGCTCGTCACAGGCTTACGTAATACGGTATATAATTGGGAGTTCAGTTTCAGGTTTATAGTGGTGTGACTCTGAAATTAGTGATCATATGATTGAGTTGTTCGGTACAGAATGATGATCATATGGAATCACGGGAGCCCGATTATATATGTCCAATCAGTCCCTCTACTAGCTCCACATAATTCCTTAACGATTGGCAAATTGATTTGTGTATGCTATTGGCTAGTTTATTATGCATGGATGGTGATGACACAGGATTAGGATGGTAGACAAGATTCTCTCCGGTTGGATTCAGATTTTGTTTTGGATAATAGAGTACACAATTATTCGAACTCCAAATAAAGTTGCCATGATTTTATTTGAGATTGGATTGGAGTTGTAGAAAATTATCCATGAGAACAAGAATATGAAACACAACCGTTTTGTGGAATTTGAAATTTGAATTTTGAAATTTGAAATTTGAATTTTGAAATTTGAAATTTGAATTTTGAATTTGAAATTTGAATTTGAAATTTGAATTTGAAAATTCGAATTTGAAATTTGAATTTGAAATTTAAATTTGAAATTTGAAATTTGAATTTGAAATTTGAATTTGAAATTTGAAATTCAAATTTTGAATCACAGTCCAAGTAGGATTCGAATTTTTGTGGAAAATCCACAAGGTTTGAAATTCGAATTTGAGTTGGATTTGGAGAGGATAATCTTGTTAGAATCCTACTTGAATTTTGAATTCAAATCCCAACAAAAGTGGGCGAATTTTTTGAGGATAATCCTCAATGGAAAATTCGGTTTTTGTGGATAAGATTCAAGGGTAAATTCAAGCTTCAATCCTAGTTGAATTTGGATTCTCTCCCTCCCTAAAAGTGGCCGAAATTTTGGAGCCTAAATCCTAGGAAATTCGGTTATTTTTGGATAAGGTTGAGATGAGATTTAGCTTGAAAAATCCTAGTGGAATTTTTATTCTTCCTTATCCTAAAAGTGGCCGAAAATTTGGAGAAGATTTTCTCCTAAAGATTTCGGATTTTTTGGTTGAAAAAGGGAGATAAAATTCTAGTTGAAATCTTGTTTAGATTTGGATTGGATTTATCCTAGGAAAATCGAATTTAATTGTGGAGATTCTCCCTTGGAAAATTCGGATTTTTTGGTTTGGATAAGGGAGAAAATCTTTTCCTAGTCCAATTCGAATTCAGAGAATCACCTCATGCAGGTCTATAAATAGAGGTCCTGCCACTCCAGTTCTCTCAGACCACAGACTCTCAGGTGAGCAGGCTTATTGTTGCACAGCTCATCGTGACAATAAAGTTCTTTAGAGATCTGGGTGGTCGGAAGAAGACTAGCAGTGCTAGCATACCGATCAAGGTTCAGAGTGCCCACACACTCTGCCATTCGGGAATTGGAGAATAGTAGAGAAGGCTAGTTGGTTGAAGCCTCCGGTCATTCTCCTCCTGCAAGATTGGCGTCCTTGAGGTATGAGTTTTGATTGTTGTTGGTTTATTGTATATGGCATCATGAGATATTTAACGATCTAAAAATTTTTATTGTTCCGCTGCGCCACTCTGATACGTTTTTACCGGTTTATTTTCCTACAATTGGTATCAGAGCCATCTCATGACTATGCCATGTACATAAATTAGACAATTACTTAGTCTTTTTATTTATGTATGGATTTGATATTTAGAGAGTGGCATTCTAGGGTTCCTTTATGTTGTTATCATGTATTATGTATAAAGTATGTGGTTATTTTAATTTTTTGAATTATTATAAGCATGCTTGATTATACCGGTTATGGTTCCTTAGAATTTAGAAAAATTGTATCTAGGAATTTTTATGTAACCATGGGAGCAGTTTAATTAACACTGTAATTTTCTCATAGATTTTATTTTGTCTCTTAGAATTTTTATGGATAGAATTTTGTACACCGTAAACGGTATAGGAATTTTTTATGTAATTATTCTTGGAGGAGATTGAAGATTGAAGACCGTAATTTATTTTTCCCAAAAGTTAAATTTAATTTAAAGGTTGAAATTTTGATTGTGTGGAAAATTTCAATTTAATTGGGATTCAAATTAATTTTTGGAGATCCTAAAAGATAAATTGGAATATGGCATGAAAATCGAGACACGACCCCTCGGGATAGGCCGACAAACCTTGGTGGGGCTGCAGCCCCTGCCCTCGGGCAGGATGGGGCTGCGGCAGCCCCTGTACAGGCCCACACCACCCACGGCCGCAGGCTCTGCCTGCAGCCAGGGGTGGCCGTGGCCTGCCCAAGGCTGGCCGCAGCCTGGGCGTGCAGCCTCTGGCTGCAGGCGCTGCCTGCAGCCTGCCGGCTGCTGCGCCCAGTCTGGGCGTGCAGCCTGGTGCTGCAGGCTTGGCCTGCAGCCCGGCAGGCTGCACAAGGGGCGGCCGTGGGCTGCCAGCCCCTCCGGGGTTGGTGGCTGCCCACGGCGGCTGCCGCCTTCACGGGCGGCGGTGCGGCGGTCCAAAATTTGAAAATTTTGATTTTTAAATTTGAGATTTAATTTTAAATCATGTTTAAAAATATGTAATTAAATATTTGAAATTTTTGAAATTACATATTATTACACATGATGATTAAAATTGTTTAAAATTTGAATTAGAAATTTAAATTTGAAATTCGAATTTGGAGTTTGAATTTGAAATTTAAATTTTTGGAAATTTAAATTTTAAATAATTCTTGGGATGAGAAATAAATGGAAAGGCTACATAAAGATGGATACAAGAAGACGGAACAAAATTCAAGACCCAAAGAATGCTTTGGATGGAATTTTGTAATCTTTATTTTCTTTGTTCTAGGATGGAACCATAGCTTGGTTAGTCTGTCAATTATATTCTGTGATATGTCATGGATGTATAAATATGTATTGATGGATGTTTTGTATGCATATTTGATAACATGTCATATAGGATAGGTGAGTGCCGCTCATACTATATTGATCATACATAATTTGTCAAAACTTGCATGTTTTTCAAAATATTGAGTGGGAGAGGGTTTCAAACAAAACCCACGGCCTCCATTGTTGATCCATATGTGAAAGCATGGTAACGCCTCGCGTCAGTTCTGACCTGACCACACCCCTCGGTAGGTGTTTACCGCCGCCGGTATACTAGATTGGATCTCCTATGTGGAAAACGTGTTCGGGTGCGATCCTATTCATGACCACCCCTCGGTGGCTTGGTAGGACGTGGATCGGGCTACGTAAACAATGGTTATATACTCAAGACTCGTTTAGTTATTAACCTTCCCTAGAAGCTCTGTTAACTAAACTGGTGGCCAAATAAGCGGTTATTAATATATGTCTTAACCTTAGAGGATTTAAGGTAACATATATTAATTGGACGGGGTCCATGTTCCGGCTATTTGTTCTCATGACCACCCCTCGGTGGCTTGGGGCAATAGGTGCTGAGAATTACCGTTGCAATGCTACATTTTTTTCAAGTTTCATGTAGGAACATACTTGTATGTTTTATTTGCTAAATTATCTGCATATTTGCTTGGGCTTTGTAATGATGTCTAGTATAATTTTATTTCAGTTCAAAATGTCACCGACACCCCTGATTTCGATACTTACTGAAAATAAGTTGAATGGCGACAATTATAAAGATTGGAAAAGAAATCTATTAATAGTTCTCAGCTGCGAGAGACACAAGTTCGTACTGGACGAACCATGCCCACCTGGGCCCAAACCTGACACACCACTTGAGGAGGTCCCGGTTGCCTATAATCGTTAGAGAGAATCCAATGAGATAGCTCGATGCTACATCCTTGCTAGCATGACGAGTGCTTTACAAAAGCAGCATGAGACTTATCAAGTTGCTGGGGAGATCATGGAAAATCTGGAGGACATGTTCGGAGGCCAAGAAAAATTGGCTCGACAGTCCGCTATCACCAGCATTATGAACTCTAAGCAAAAGGCGGGTGCTCCAGTGAAGGATCATATGATCACTCTAATGGGATTCTTCGCTGAGGCTGCCGAGAATGGTGCTGAGTTGGACTATAACACCCAGATCGAGATGGTGTTCAAGACTCTGTCTAAAGATTTTGTGGGGTTTAAGGCCGCATACAATCTGGCGACAAAGGAGTTAGGACTTACCGAGCTCATGAAGCAACTACAGGCTTATGAGCGGATGATCAGGGATGAGGATACGGTCCGACCTAAAGGAGAGGCCAATTTGGCGGAATCTTCCAATCCCTCACGGAAGAGGAAGAGGCCAAATAAGAAGCAAGTGGCTTCCAGTTCTTCTAATCCTCCTGTCTCGGACGGGAAGAAGAAGAAGAAGAACAAGAAGCCGAAGGACCCTAAAAAGTCCAAATGCTTCCACTGTGGGAAGGTAGGTCACTTCAAGAAGGCTTGCCGGGAATTCCTAGCCTCCAAGGGCAAGGAAGGTAAGGAACTTCATTACTTAGAAGCGTGTTTGGTGGAAGAATCGAAAGACACATGGGTCATTGATTCGGGCGCCACTAATCATGTTTGTGTTTCTATGCAGGGGTTCGTGGAAACGAGAAGTCTACATGATAGGAGCCTCTCGTTGCGGACTGGAGATGGTAGCTTTGTGGTGGCTGAGGCAGTGGGAGACGTTCATCTTTATTTTGATCAATTTAGGTTTATTTTATTGAAAGACTGTTTTTATGTTCCTAATTTTAGGAGGAACCTTATATCGGTAGCTTGTTTAATAAAGGATTCTTATTCAGTTTCTTTTAGTAAAAGAGTTGATATTCGTAGAAATAAGTCTTTTATTTGTTCTGGATGGATGGATGGAAACCTATATTTGATCAGACCAAAGATGTACTCACTGCTTGACACTGAATTAATTGATAACTCTAAAAGGTTGAAAGTTTCTCACTCTAACAAGGCGTATCTTTGGCATTTAAGACTTGGTCATATTAATCAGGATAGGATTCAAAGATTGGTGAAAGACGGTCCTCTGGAATCTCTGGAGGAGGTACGACTTCCCCAATGTGAGTCTTGTCTAGAGGGTAAGATGACTAAGAGGTCTTTTGGAGCTAAGGGTACAAGGGCACAGGAGCTCTTAGAAATTGTGCACACTGACGTATGTGGCCCCATGAACGTCACAGCACGAGGAGGGTTCGAGTACTATGTCTCTTTCATAGATGATTACTCGAGGTATGGATATGTGTCTCTGATGCACCGCAAGAGCGAAACATTTGACAAGTTCAAAGAGTATCGTGCGGAAGTGGAAAAGCAATTGGATAAATCCATAAAGACACTTCGATCTGATCGAGGTGGCGAATACCTCTCTGATGAATTTCTAGGACATCTTGTAGAGAACGGGATTTTATCCCAATTGACTGCACCTGGTACTCCACAACAGAATGGTGTAGCCGAAAGGAGAAACAGGACCTTATTGGATATGGTACGGTCCATGATGAGTTACTCAACGCTGCCATTATCATTTTGGGGACATGCTTTACAAACGGCGTGCTATATTCTGAACCAGGTTCCGAGCAAATCAATTCCTAGAACTCCGTATGAATTGTGGCGTGGCAGGAAGCCCTCCCTTGGACATATAAGAATATGGGGCTGCCCGGCACATGTACTGGATGGGGATGCGAAGAAGTTGGAACCAAGATCAGAATTGTGTATGTTTGTAGGGTATCCAAAGGGAACTAAAGGAGGTCTGTTCTATAACCCGAAGGATCAAAAGGTCATTGTCTCAACCCATGCGACATTCTTGGAGGAAAGTCACATGAATGACTTTAAACCTCGAAGCAAAGTGGTGCTAGAGGAGTTATCGGATGAAAGAACTGCTCCACAGATTTTGGTCTTGGACGCAAGTCCAAGTTCCAGTGAAAGACCTGCAGACGATCAACAATTTAGGGTGCCTCGTCGTAGTGGGAGGGTTTCTAAGAAACCTAATTTCTTTATGTATGATGCTGAGGTATACCAGGCCGAGGCTCATGAGCATGAGGAAGATCCGGTCACATATGATGAAGCTATAAAGGATGTTGATTCTAGATCTTGGAAACAGGCTATGAACAATGAGATGGATTCTATGAAATCCAACTCTGTTTGGGAACTTGTAGATTTGCCGGATGGGATAAAACCCATTGGATGCAAATGGGTCTACAAAAGAAAGAAGGATGCGGAAGGGAGAGTGGAAACTTTCAAAGCTAGACTGGTTGCAAAGGGATACACGCAAAAGGCTGGAATCGATTACGAGGAAACCTTTTCGCCTGTTGCTATGCTGAAGTCTATCCGTATTCTTCTGTCCATTGCTGCGGCTCTCGATTACGAGATCTGGCAAATGGATGTCAAGACGGCATTCTTGAATGGCCATCTTGAAGAGTGTATCTATATGATACAGCCCGAAGGGTTCGTAGCAAAAGGCCAAGATAAGAAAGTCTGCAAGTTGCTTAGATCCATTTATGGATTAAAGCAGGCATCCCGCTCATGGAACCAGAGGTTTGATCAAGCGATTAAGACATTTGGTTTTGAGCAGAACGTTGATGAACCTTGTGTTTATAAACGTATTAAGGATGGAAAAGTGGTCTTTCTGATACTCTATGTCGATGATATACTATTCATTGGGAATGATGTAGGGAACTTATCATCGGTCAAGCTTTGGTTACACCAACAGTTTGACATGAAGGACTTGGGAGAAGCTAATTATGTTCTAGGCATTCGTCTCTTCAGAGATCGAAAGAACAAAATGATAGCGTTATCCCAAGCTTCATACATAGATAAAATAATTGACAAATATGCAATGCTAGAGGCAAAGAAAGGCTCATAACCTTCTATTGCCGGTTTAACTCTTTCATTGGATGACTGTCCCAAGACATCGGAAGAAAGAGAGCGTATGAGTAAGGTCCCTTATGCATCCGCTGTGGGTAGCCTTATGTACGCTATGCTTTGCACTCGCCCGGACATATGTTTTGCAGTAGGTATGGTGAGTCGATATCAAGCAAATCCTGGAACCAAGCATTGGCAAGCAGTAAATCATATACTCAAGTATCTTAAGAGAACGAGGGATTATATGCTAGTGTATTCTGGAGGGGACCTAACACCCGTAGGATACACAGACTCAGACTTCCAGACTTGTAAGGATTTGAGGAAGTCGACATTAGAGGGCATATGGAGACAGGATAAGTAGATGTATGTAAGATCGCGTCCGAGGACAACATTGCCAATCCCTCTACTAAGACTTTGGTGGCTAGAAGCTTTGAGAGGAATGTAGAGGCGATGGGGATGCGTAACATGGCACATCTGCTGGCTTAGGGCAAGTGGGAGATTGTTAGGAAATGCCCTAAGTATTAGAGACATTTTGATGTATTCATTTTGAACTGGATAATAAAATTATACATAGAGGTTATTCATTACATTGCTATCTGTCCTCGTCTTATTTACATGTTAAAGTAAATGTAAGCAAATATGGCTCACTGACTGCTTGTGTTAAAACTATTAGAACGTTGCATGCAATGGACTTTTGTATGCGAGAAGACAATGTTCTAAAGTTAGCAGTCTAAACTATTGTCTGTAGTCTATGGGGTTAGACCGAGCATCTAACTCATGTTAAGACTATTATGTTATCTAAAGCCTTAGAAGGGACGGTCTGTCTTGACTGTCTGGAGCTGGACTCCCAAGTAGAGACATGGATATGTTGCTCGGTGGTGACATATTAGACCGGGACTAAAGCGTGATTGATCTGCGTAGTCCGCTATGAGTGGATCAATCTGCTTTTGACGTTCATTGTGCAATAACCTTAATCCTGAGTAAATGAACTACTTCATGTATATGACTTGTGTACTTTGATGTTCCAATGGCTAAAGCGTCTCAGAGGTAGTAAGCTTATAGACCGGTTCGTTGGGTGCATGACTTGTATACGATGAAGGGTTTGTTTGCAGATATCGGAATCATAGCTCTGAGGAGTTAAAGGTATCCTCTTAAAGGCATTATACTGAATGTGAAAATGGACAAGGCCTTGGGTCGTCTGCTGGGCGGATGATTTCTTATTCACATATGGTGAATAATCATTTTCTTAATTCGGTAGTATAATGGAACTTTAAGATAGCCTGATCAGTAGGATTAAACGGACTTTGACCTAAGGCTGATCATGGATATCATATGAGGGTTTTGCATATATGACAAGGTCATTGGATGGTAGCTCGTCACAGGCTTACGTAATACGGTATATAATTGGGAGTTCAGTTTCAGGTTTATAGTGGTGTGACTCTGAAATTAGTGATCATATGATTGAGTTGTTCGGTACAGAATGATGATCATATGGAATCACGGGAGCCCGATTATATATGTCCAATCAGTCCCTCTACTAGCTCCACATAATTCCTTAACGATTGGCAAATTGATTTGTGTATGCTATTGGCTAGTTTATTATGCATGGATGGTGATGACACAGGATTAGGATGGTAGACAAGATTCTCTCCGGTTGGATTCAGATTTTGTTTTGGATAATAGAGTACACAATTATTCGAACTCCAAATAAAGTTGCCATGATTTTATTTGAGATTGGATTGGAGTTGTAGAAAATTATCCATGAGAACAAGAATATGAAACACAACCGTTTTGTGGAATTTGAAATTTGAATTTTGAAATTTGAAATTTGAATTTTGAAATTTGAAATTTGAATTTTGAATTTGAAATTTGAATTTGAAATTTGAATTTGAAAATTCGAATTTGAAATTTGAATTTGAAATTTAAATTTGAAATTTGAAATTTGAATTTGAAATTTGAATTTGAAATTTGAAATTCAAATTTTGAATCACAGTCCAAGTAGGATTCGAATTTTTATGGAAAATCCACAAGGTTTGAAATTCGAATTTGAGTTGGATTTGGAGAGGATAATCTTGTTAGAATCCTACTTGAATTTTGAATCCAAATCCCAACAAAAGTGGGCGAATTTTTTGAGGATAATCCTCAATGGAAAATTCGGTTTTTGTGGATAAGATTCAAGGGTAAATTCAAGCTTCAATCCTAGTTGAATTTGGATTCTCTCCCTCCCTAAAAGTGGCCGAAATTTTGGAGCCTAAATCCTAGGAAATTCGGTTATTTTTGGATAAGGTTGAGATGGGATTTAGCTTGAAAAATCCTAGTGGAATTTTGATTCTTCCTTATCCTAAAAGTGGCCGAAAATTTGGAGAAGATTTTCTCCTAAAGATTTCGGATTTTTTGGTTGAAAAAGGGAGATAAAATTCTAGTTAAAATCTTGTTTAGATTTGGATTGGATTTATCCTAGGAAAACCGAATTTAATTGTGGAGATTCTCCCTTGGAAAATTCGGATTTTTTGGTTTGGATAAGGGAGAAAATCTTTTCCTAGTCCAATTCGAATTCAGAGAATCACCTCATGCAGGTCTATAAATAGAGGTCCTGCCACTCCAGTTCTCTCAGACCACAGACTCTCAGGTGAGCAGGCTTATTGTTGCACAGCTCATCGTGACAATAAAGTTCTTTAGAGATCTGGGTGGTCGGAAGAAGACTAGCAGTGCTAGGATACCGATCGAGGTTCAGAGTGCCCACACACTCAGCCATTCGGGAATTGGAGAATAGTAGAGAAGGCTAGTTGGTTGAAGCCTCCGGTCATTCTCCTCCTGCAAGATTGGCGTCCTTGAGGTATGAGTTTTAATTGTTGTTGGTTTATTGTATATGGCATCATGAGATATTTAACGATCTAAAAATTTTTATTGTTCCGCTGCGCCACTCTGATACGTTTTTACCGGTTTATTTTCCTACATAAGCATACTGATGTTAGAAAGTTTGTTCTCCGGGCTAAGATATATGGCAGATGTTGCTGACTGATATCGTCTTTACTTATGCAGTAAGGTTTGAGGAGAATGTTGTGAGTAGATGTCCCATGTCCAACCTCACTGATGAGGGTTTTTGTGACATATTTTGGAAGGGGCTTATGATAGACTTACGACAAAGGGTAACTCCTCTATATCCTACAATGCTACAAGAGTTTATAGTTACAGTAGTTAAAGTAGAGGAAGAACTAATGATGGAGTGCATGGTGCGCAAGAGACGTGAATAGTTATTATAAAAGGCAATGCTAGATCGCCTGTATAGTGCGCGACCTATGGAAGATGGCCATGAGATTGGCCCACCGAGATGATGAGAGGGTACAGGTCCCACTGAAGGATTGATGCCGTCCAGGACCGGGAATGGTTCGGATGATGATGACGAGGATCCAGAGGAATTTCTGATAGTTTCGGACCTACCTCAACCAAGGGACTAGATGTAAAAATATACAAGATGTATAAATGTATATATCTGTATATGTATATGTATGACTGTATCGAAAGGCCGTTTTGAAAAAGAGCCTTCAAGTTGATGTGTATATGAAAATTTTGAAATGAAATGACGTGAAATTTTGATATGTCAAATGATGAGGTGTCTAAAATGATATGATGATCAAAACTATTTTTACTTATATTGTAAAAATATGTTTATTGAAAATCTAATGATTGATTTTCATGTGATTATAGGAAGTAGAAAAAGATGGTGAACCCATGTAACTTGTGAAATATGAGAGGGCGTACAGCCCTTTCCAAAAGAGTAGATGAATTACAAGCTATGATAGAAGCTCAGATGAAAGAAAATGCTGAGCTGAGACAGAGAATAGAGCAGATGGAACAGAGGCAAGGCCAAGATGAAGGCCAAACCTCTCAGATGGTTGCACCTGAATATGAAGTGCCGCTAGTTGTGCTAGAGATAGTAGTAGAATCCCAACCGCAACCTCGAGCCAATCAGGAACCACTCTATGAAAGATTTCGATGGATGAAGCTGCGGGAATTTGAGAGTTCCACAAACCCATTAGAAGCAAAGGAGTGGTTGTCTTCACTCCACATGATCCTGGAATTTATGAATCTGAATGATCAAGAAAGAATAATGTGTATATCTTTGTATTGAAGAAAGATGCAAGATTTTGGTGGGATATTGTCATGCTAAGAAGGAAATTGTCTACAATGTCATGGGTGGACTTCTTAGAGGAATTTAATCAGAAGTATTATGATCCTGCACTGCTACAACCCCAACAAAGGGAGTTTATAGAATTGAGATAGGGTAATATGGCATTGAGTAAGGTCTGTTAGAAGTTTGATCAACTATCCCGCCTATGTCCATATGTTGTCCCTACTGAGAGGGAGAAGATTCAAAAGATGCTCGGGATGTTCAGACCTAACATCATAGCTCTGGTAGATAGTGGGTTAATGCCACTCACAACTATAGCTGACTGTGTAAGTCAAGTTTTGAGAGCAGAGTATCACCTAGCTTGACAGAAGGAAGGAAAGGAGAAGATTTGGGATGCCAAAAAGAAGGAGAAAGTTTTGGCAAAAGCTACACAAGCTGGATCCCAGGTTTGGGCAAGGAACCAAACCAAATCATAACGCTAAGGCCGGACAATCAAGCACTTCTGGCCGACAGTCTAAAGGAAAGAGAAAAGGGAATAATTCTGAGAATAGGAATCAACAACGGAAATTAAACAACAATGCTTTAGCTGTTGTTCGTGGCTGTGTTATATGTGGAAGAGGGCACTTAGGTAGATGTAGACTTGCTTTGAATGCCTGTTTCTAGTGTGGAAAGGAAGGTCATTTTGCCAAGAATTATCTTGAGAATCGACAAAATGCCTAGGGAACTTATCAGCCACAACAACAATGTCCCTAGGCACATGCACTACATGCAAAGATTGAAGGCCCTTTATTTTCAGAGACCCAGGAAAGGCTAGAATGATTACCTCATGCAGATGCTTGAGTTATGGTCTACACCAAAGAGGATGCGGAAGCCAGGACGTCCAATGTAGTGACAGGTCAACTTTCTATCGCTAATTATTTGGTGTCTATTTTATTTGATTCTGGAGCTACACATTCGTTTATTTCATATGAATTTGTGAACAAGATAGGATATCCTAAAGATAATATGGGTATGACATTTAGAACAGCTCTACCCTTGGGAGAAGTATTGATGTCCAATTATTAGTTGCCTCATGTACTAATAATTATGGCAAATAGGGAGCTATATGTAGAACTGATTGTGTTGGAGCTCACTGATTACGATGTAATCCTAGGAATGGATTGTTAGGAAATGCCCTAAGCATTAGAGACATTTTATGTATTTATTTTGAACTAGATAATAAAATTATAATATAGAGGTTATTCATCACATCACTGTTTGTCCTTATTCTATTTACATGTTAAAGTAAATATAAGCAAATATGGCTCACTGACTGCTTGTGTTAAAACTGTTAGAACGTTGCCTACAATGGAATTTTGTATGCAAGAAGACAATGTTCTAAAGTAAGTGGTCTAAACTAAGGTCTGTAGTCTATGGGGTTTGACCGAGCATCTAACTCATGTTAAGACTATTTTGTTGTCTAAAGCCATGGTGGGGATGGTTTGTCTTGACTGTCCCGAGCATAGACTCCCAAGTAGAGACATAGATATATTGCTTGGTGGTGACATATTAGACTGGGACTAAAGCGTGATTGATCTACATAGTCCGCTATGAGTGGATCAATCTACTTTTGACGTTCATTATGTAATAATCTTAATCCTGAGTAAATAAACTACTTCATGTATATGACTTGTGTACTTTGATGTTCCAACGGCTAAAGCGTCTCAGAGGTAGTAAGCTTATAGATTAGTTTGTTTGGTGCATGACTTGTATACGATGAAGGTTTTGTTTACAGATATCAGAATCATAGCTCTATGGAGTTAAAGGTATCCTCTTAAAGGCATTATACTGGATGTGAAAATGGACAAGGCATTGGGTCGTCTGCTGGGGAAATGACTTCTTATTCACATATGGTGAATAATCATTTTCTTATTCGGTAGTATAATGGAACTTCAAGATAGTCTGATCAGTAGGATTAAAAGAACTTTGACCTAAGGCTGATCATGGATATCATATGAGGGTTCTATATACATGACAAGGTCATCGGACATTAGCTTGTCATAGGCTTTCATAATATGGTATATAATTGGGAGTTTAGTTTTAGGTTTATAGTTGTATGACTCTGAAATTAGTGATCATATGACTAAGTTGTTAGGTACAGAATGATGATCATATGGAATCATAGGAGCCCGATTATATATGTCCAATTGATCCCTCTACTAGCTGCACATAATTCCTTAACGGTTGGCAAATTGATTTGTATATGCTTATTGGCTAGTTGATTATTCATGGATGGTGTTTATATAGGATTAGGATGGTGGACAAGATTCTATCTGATTGAATTCATATTTTGTTTTGGATAATAGAGTACACAATTATTCAAACTCCAAATAAAGTTGCCATGATTTTATTTGAGATTGGATTGGAGTTGTAGAAAATTATCCATTAGAACAAAAATTTGAAATACAACTTTTTTGTGGATTTTGAAATTTGAATTTTGAAATTTGAAATTGAAATTGAAATTTGAAATTCGAATTTGAAATTTGAATTTGAAATTTAAATTTGAAATTTGAAATTTGAATTTGAATTTTGAATTTTGAAATTCGAAATTCAAATTTTGAATCACAGTCCAAGTGGAATTTGAATTCTTTATGGATAATTCCACAGGGTTAGAATTCAAATTTGGGTTGGATTATGAAAAGGAAAATCTTGTTTGAATCCTATTTGAATTTTGAATCCCAATCCTGACTAAAATGGTCGAAAATTGTTGAGGGAAATCCTCCTAGATATTTTCGATATTTGTGGATAAGGTTCAAGAAAAATTCAAGCAAGAAAATCCTAGTTGAATTTGGATTCTCTCCTCCCTAAAAGTGGTCAAAAATTTTGAGGATAAACTCAAGGGAGATTTTCGGTTTTAATGGATAAGGGTGAGATTAAATTCAAGCTAGAAAATCCTATTTGAATTCTGATTCTCATCACAGTTTAATGATAGAATCTTGTCATGATTTTGGCACAAAGGGGAATTAGTTTTTATGAGGGAATGAGGAGATAAAATTCAAGTTAAAATCCTGTTAAATTTTTAAAGAAAAATCCTTAAAGTGGCCGAATTCTTTTTGGTTGGATAAGGCCTCGAATTTTCAGATTTTTGTGAGTGGATAAGGGAGAAAATCTTCTCCTAATCCAATTTGAATTCAGAGGATCATCTCATGCAAGTCTATTAATAGAGGTCCTGCCACTCCAGTTCTCTCGGACCACAAACTCTCAGGTGAGCAGGCTTATTGCTGCATAACTCACCGTGGTAATAAATTCTTTAGAGATCTGAGAGGTCGGAAGAAGACTAGCAGTGCTAGCATACCGGTCGAGGAACCGAGTGCCCACAGACTCTGCTATCTGGGAATTGAAGAATAGTAGAGAAGGCTAGTTGGTTGAAGTCCTCCAGTCATTCTCCTCCTGCAGTATTGGCATCCTCTTGAGGTATGAATTTTATTATTGTTAGTTTATTGTATATGGCATCACGAGATATTTAATGATCTTGAAAAATTTTTATTGTTTCGCTGCGCTGCTCTGATGCGTTTTTATCGATTTTAGTGCTACAATTGGTATAAGAGCCATATCATGACTATGCCATGTACATAAATTAGATAATTAGTTAGTCTTTTTATTAATGTATGGATTTCATATTTAGAGAGTGGCATTCTAGGATTCCTTCATGTTGTTATCATGTATTATGTATATAGTATGTGGTTATTTTAATTTTTTAAATTATTATAAGCATGCTTGTTCTATGCCGGTTATGGTTCCTTAGAATTTAGAAAATTGTATCTAGGAATTTTTATATAACCATAGGAGCGGTTTATCATCACCGTATTTTTTACATGGATTTTAATTTTTTATCTCTTAGAATTATTATGATTAGAATTGTTGTATACCGGAACCGGTTTAGGAAATTTTATGTAATTATTCTTGGAGGAGATTGAAGTTTGAAGACCATAATTTATTTTTCCCAAAAGTTAAATTTAATTTAAAGGTTGAAATTTTGATTGTGTGGAAAATTCCAATTCAATTAGGATTCAAATTAATATTTGGAGGTTCTAATGGGTAAATTGGAATATAGCACGAAAATCGAGGGCACAACCCTCAGGATAGGCCATTAGCCATGGTGGGGCTGCAACCCCTGCCCTCGGGCAAGATGGGGCTATGGCAGCCCCTGTCCAAATCTGCACCCCCCTCTGCCTACGGCCGAGGGTGGCCGTGGGCCCCGTAGGCGCTGGCCGAGCCCCTAGGCTGTAGCCCGTGGCTGTAGGCATCACCTATGGCCTGGCGGACTGCAACACCAATCTGGGCGCCTGCAGCCTGGGACTACAGTAGCACCCAAGAGTGTAGCCTGGTCTGCCTGCAGCCCGGCATGGCTATGCCCAGGCTGTGGGCCATGTTTTGCTAGCCCCAGGGGGCTGGGTGCTGGCCACGGCGACTACCGGCCTCCAGGGGCTGTGGGGCCGATGGATCGAAAATCGAAAAATTTTAATTTTTAAATTTGAGATTTAATTTAAATCATGTTTAAAAATATGTAATTAAAATTTTAAATTTTTTTGAAATTGCATATTATTACACATGATATTTAAATTTGTTTAAAATTTGAATTTGAAATTTAAATTTGAAATTTGAATTTGAAATTTGAATTTGAAATTTAAATTTTGGAATTCAAATTTTAAATGATTCTTGGGATGAGAAATAAATGGAGAAGCTACATAAAGATGGATACAAGAAGACAGAACAAAATTCAAGACCCAAAGAATGCTTTGGATGGAATTTTGTAATCTTTATTTTCTTTTTTCTAGGATGGAATCACGGCTTGGTTTTTTACATCAATTAATTTTTTCTATGATATGTCATGGATGGATGAATATATATTGATGGATGATGTGTATGCATATTTGATAACATGTCATATAGGATAGGTGAATGCCACTCATACTAGATTGATCATACATATTTGTTAAAACTTGTATGTTTTTCAAAATATTGAGTGGGAGAGGGTTTTAAACAAAACCCACATCCTCCATTGTTGATCCATATGTGAAAGCATGATAATGCCTCGCATCAGTTCTGCCCTGACCACACCCCTCAGTAGGCGTTTACCACCGCTGGTATACTAGGTTGGATCTCCTATGTGGAAAATGTGTTCGGGCATGATCCTATTCATGACCACCCTCGGTGGCTTGGTAGGACATGGATTGGGCTACATAAACAATGGTTATATACTCAAGAATCATTTAGTTATTAACCTTCCCTAGAAGCTCTGTTAACTAAACTGGTGGCCAAAATAAGTGGTTATTAATATATGTCTTAACCTTGGAGGATTTAAGGCAAAATATATTAATTGGACAGGGTCCATGTTCCAGCTATTTGTCTCATGACTACCCCTTGGTGGATTGGGGCAATAGGTGCTGAGAATTACCGTTGCAATGCTACATGTTTTTTTCAAGTTTCATGTAGGAACATACTTGTATGTTTTATTTGCTAAATTATCTTTATATTTGCTTGAGCTTTGTAATGATGTCTAGTATAATTTTATTTCAATTCAAAATTTAACCGACACCCCTCATTTTGATACTTACTGAAAATAAGTTGAATGGCAATAATTACAAAGACTGGAAAAGAAATCTACTGATAGTTCTCAGTTGTGAGAGATATAAGTTCGTGCTGGATAAACCATGCCTGCCTAGGGCCAAACCTAACACACCACTTGAGGAGGTCCCGGTTGCCTATACTTATTGGAAAGAATCTAATTAGATAGCTCGATGCTACATTCTTGCCAGCATGATGAGTGCTTTACAGAAGCAGCATAAGACTTATCAAGTTGCTAGGGAGATCATGGAAAATCTAGAAGACATGTTCGGAGGCCAAGAAAAATTAGCTCCACAGTCTGCAATTTCCAGCATTATGAACTCTAAGTAAAAGGGTAAAGGATCATATGATCACTTTAATGGGATTCTTTGCTGAGGCTACTGAAAATGGTGCTGAGCTGGACTACAACACCAAGATCGAGATGGTGTTCAAAACTCTGTCAAAAGATTTTATGAGGTTTAAGGCTGCACACAATCGGGTGACAAGGGAGTTAGGACTCACCGAGCTCATGAAGTAACTCCAAGCTTATAAGCGGATGATCAGGGATGAGGATGCAGTCCAACCCAAAGGAGAGGACAATTTGGCGGAATCTTCTAAACCCTCATAGAAGAGGAAGAGGCCAAATAAGAAGCAAGCAGCTTCCAGTTCTTCTAATCCTCCTATCTCAGATGGGAAGAAAAAGAAGAAGAACAGGAAGCCCAAGGACCCTAAAATGTCTAAGTGCTTCCACTGTGGGAAGGTAGGTCATTTCAAGAAGGCTTGCCGAGAATTCCTAGCCGCCAAGGGCAACGAAGGTAAGGAACTTCATTCTTTAGAAGTGTGTTTGGTGGAAGAATCAAAAGACACTTGGGTCATTGATTCAGGCGCCACTAATCATGTTTTTGTTTCCATGTAGGGGTTCGTGGAAACGAGAAGTCTACATGATAGGAGCCTCTCGTTGCAGACCGGAGATGGTAGCTTGGTGGTGGCTGAGGCAGTGGGAGATGTCTATCTTAATTTTAATGAATTTAGGTTTATATTATTGAAAGATTGTTTTTATGTTCCTAATTTTAGGTAGAACCTTATATCAGTAGCTTATTTAATAAAAGATTCTTATTCAGTTTCTTTTAGTAAAAAAGTAGATATTCGTAAAAATAATTCTTTTATCTATTCTGGATGGATCGATGGAAATCTATATTTGATCAAACAAAAGATGTACTCACTGATTGACACCGAATTAATAGATAACTCTAAAAGGTTGAAAGTTTCTCACTCTAACAAGACATATCTTTGGCATTTAAGACTTGGTCATATTAATCAGGATAGAATTCAAAGGTTGGTGGAGGACGGTCCTCTAGAGGAGGTACGTCTTCCTCTATGTGAGTCTTGTATTGAGGGTGAGATGACTAAGAGGTCTTTTAGAGCTAAGGGTACTAGGGCTCAGGAACTCTTAGAAATTGTGCACACTAACGTATGTGGCCCCATAAACGTCTCAACATGAGGAGAGTTCGAGTATTATGTCTCCTTTATAGATGATTGCTCGAGGTATGGATATGTGTACCTGATGCACCGCAAGAGTGAAACCTTTGATAAGTTCAAAGAGTATCATCCGGAAGTGGAAAAGCAATTAGGTAAATCCATAAAGACACTTCAATCTGATCGAGGTGACGAGTACCTCTTTGATGAACTTCCAGGACATCGTGTAGAAAATGGGATATTATCCCAATTGACAGCACCTGGTACTCCACAACAGAATGGTGTAGCCGAAAGGAGAAATAGGACCTTATTGGATATGGTACGGTCCATGATGAGTTATTCAACGCTGCCATTATCATTTTGGGGATATGCATTACGAATGACGTACTATATTCTGAACCAGGTTCCAAGCAAGTCAATTCCCAGAACTCCGTATAAATTGTGGCATGGCAGGAAGCCCTCCCTTAGACATATGAGAATACGGGGTTGCCCAGCACATGTACTGGATGGGGATGCGAAGAAGTTGAAACTAAGATCAGAATTGTACATGTTTGTAGGGTATCCTAACGGAACTAAGGGAGGTCTGTTTATAACCCAAAGGAACAAAAGGTCATTATTTCAACCCATGTGACATTCTAGGAGGAAAGTCACATGAATGACTTTAATCCTCAAAGCCAAGTGGTGCTAGAGGAGTTACGGGTGAAAGAGCTGCTTCACAGATTTCAGTCTTGGACGCAAGTCCGAGTTCCGGTGAAAGACTTGCAGATGATCAATAATTTAGGGTGCCTCGTCGTAGTGGGAGGGTTTCATGTTAGGAAATACCTTAAGCATTAGAGACATTTTGATATATTTATTTTGAACTAGATAATAAAATTATATATAGAGGTTATTCATTACATTGCTGTCTGTCTTCACTTTATTTAAATGTTAAAGTAAATGTAAGCAAATATGGCTCCCTGACTGCTTGTGTTAAAACTATTAGAACGTTGCATGCAATGGACTTTCGTATGCGAGAAGACAATGTTCTAAAGTAAGTGGTCTAAACTAAGGTTCGTAGTCTATGGGGTTAGACCGAACATTTAACTAATGTTAAGACTATTATGTTGTTTAAAGCCATGGTAGGGACGGTTTGTCTTGACTGTCTGGAGCTGGACTCCCAAGTAGAGACATAGATATGTTGCTTGGTGGTGACATATTAATCTGCTTTTGACATTCGTTGTACAGTAACCTTAATCCTGAGTGAATGGACTACTTCATGTATATGACTTGTGTAATTTGATATTCCAATGGCTAAAGCATCTCAGAAGTAGTAAGCTTATAGACCGGTTCGTTGGATGCATGACTTGTATACGATGAAGGGTTTGTTTACAGATATCGAAATCATAGCTCTAATAAGGAGTTAAGGGTATCTACTTAAAGGCATTATACTGGATGTGAAAATGGACAAGGCCTTGGGTCGTCTGCTGGGTGGATGACTTCTTATTCACATATGGTGAATAATCATTTTCTTTATTCGGTAGTATAATGGAACTTTAAGATAGCCTGATCAGTAGGATTAAATGAACTTTGACCAAAGGCTAATCATGGATATCATATGAGGGTTCTGCATACATGACAAGGTCATTGGACGATAGCTTGTCACAGGCTTACGTAATACGGTATATAATTGGAGTCCAGTTTCAGGTTTATAGTGGTGTGACTCTGAAATTAGTGATCATATGATTGAGTTGTTCTATAAAGAATGATGATCATATGGATTTGTAGGAGCTCGATTGTATATATCTAATTAGTCCTTCTACTAGCTCCACATAATTCCTTAACGTTTTGCAAGTTGATTTATGTATGCTATTAGCTAGTTGATTATGCATGGATGGTGTTGACATAGAATTAGGATGGTGGACAAGATTCTCTCCGGTTGAATTCAGATTTTGTTTTGGATAATAGAGTACACAATTATTCGAACTCCAAATAAAGTTGTCATGATTTTATTTGAGATTAGATTGGAGTTGTAGAAAATTATCCATGAGAACAAGAATTTGAAATACAACTGTTTTGTGGATTTTGAATTTTGAAATTTGAATTTGAAATTTGAATTTGAAATTTGAAATTTGAAATTTGAATTTGAAATTTGAATTTCAAATTTTGAATCACAGTCCAAGTAGGATTCTAATTTCTTGTGGTAAATCCACAAGGAATGAAATTCAAATTTGAGTTGGATATGGAGAGGAAAATCTTGTTTGAATCCTACTTGAATTTTGAATCCAAATCCTAACAAACATGGTCGAAAATTTTGAGCATTATCCTCATGGAATTTTCAGATTTTTTGTGGATAAGATTCAGGGAAAAATTCAAGTTTCAATCTCAGTTGAATTTAGATTCTCTCCTCGCTGATTATGGTTGAATTTTTTGAGGATAAATCCTAGGAGATTTTCGGTTATTTTAGATAAGGATGAGATAAGATTCAAGCTTGAAAATCCTAGTAGAATTTTGATTCTTCCCTTACTTTTTGTGGCCGAAAAGATTTAAGAAAAATCCTAAAGTGATTTTCAGATTTTTTTGTTGGTTAAGAGGAGATAAAATTCTAGTTAAAATCCTGTTTGAATTTTGAATGGAAAAATCCTAAAGTGGCTGAATTTTTTAGTATGGATTTGGCCTTGATAAATTCAAATTTTTTGGTTATGGACAAGCGAGAATATCTTCTCCTAATCTAATTCAAATTCAGAGGATCAGCTCATGCAAGTTTATAAATAGAGGTCCTACCACTCCAGTTCTCTCAGACCACAGACTCTCAGGTGAGCAGGCTTATTGTTGCACAACTCACCATGACAATAAGTTCTTTAGAGATCTGGGTGGTCGGAAGAAGACTAGTAGTGCTAGAATACCGATCGAGGTTCAGAGTGCCCACACACTCAGCCATTTGGGAATTGGAGAATAGTAGAGAAGGCTAGTTGGTTTAAGCCCTCCAGTCATTCTCCTCCAGCAGATTGGCATCCTTGAGGTATGAGTTTAAATTGTTGTTGGTTTATTGTATATGGCATCATGAGATATTTAACGATCTTGAAAAATTTTTATTGTTCTGCTGCGCCACTCTGATACGTTTTTACCGATTTATTTCCTACATTTCAAAGAAGCCTAATTTCTTCATGTATGATACTGAGGTATTCCAGGCCTAGACTCATGAGCATGAGGATGATTCGATCACTTATGATGAAAATATAAATGATGTTGATGCTAAATCTTGGAACCAGGCCATGAACAATGAGATGGATTCTATGAAATCTAACTCTATTTGGGAACTTGTAGATCTACTAGATGGGATAAAACCCATTGGATGCAAATGGGTCTACAAAAGAAAGAAGGATGTGGAAGGGAGAGTGGAAACTTTCAAAGCTAGACTAGTTGCAAAGGGGAACACGCAGAAGGCTGGAATTATTACGATGAAACCTTTTTGCCTGTTGCTATACTGAAGTCTATCTATATTCGTCTGTCCATTGCTGCGGCTCTTGATTACGAGATCTGGCAAATGGACGTCAAGATGGCATTCTTGAATGGCCATCTTGAGGAATGTATCTACATGATACAGCCTAAAGGGTTCATGGCAAAAGGCTAAGAAAGAAAAGTCTATAGGTCGCTTAGATCCATTTATGGATTAAAGCAAGCATCCCGCTCATGGAACCAGAGATTTGATCAAGTGATCAAGACATTTGATTTTGAGCATAACGTTGATGAACCCTGTGTTTATAAACGTATTAAGTATGGTAAAGTGGTCTTTCTAGTACTCTATGTCGATGATATACTGCTCATTGAGAATGATATAGGGAATTTATCATCGATCGAGCTTTGGCTACACCAACAGTTTGATGTGAAGGACTTGGGAGAAGCTAATTATGTTCTGGGCATTCGTCTCTTCAGAGATCGAAAGAACAAAATGATAGCATTATCCTAGGCTTCATACATAGATAAAATAATTGACAAATATGCAATGTAAGAGGCAAAGAAAGGTTCACAACCTTCCATTGCCGGTCTAACTCTTTCATTGGATGACTGTCCCAAGACATCAGAAGAAAGAGAGCATATGAGTAAGGTCCCTTATGCATCCACTATGGGTAGCCTTATGTACGCTATGTTTTGCACTCGCCCAGACATATGTTTTGCAGTAGGTATGGTGAGTTGATATCAAGCGAATCCTGGAACCAAGCACTAGCAAGCAGTAAAGCATATACTCAAGTATCTTAAGAGAATGAGGGATTATATGCTGGTGTATCTGGAGAGGACCTAACACCCGTAGGATACACGGACTGAGACTTCTAGACTTGCAAGGATTCGAGGAAATCGACATCAGGATCAGTGTTCTTGCTCGGATGAGGTGCCATTGTGTGGAGGAGCGTGAAGCAGGACTGCACAGCTGACTCTACGATGGAGGCTGAGTATGTGGCTGCAACTGAGGCATCTAAAGAAGCGGTTTGGCTCCGCAAGTTCTTTAGAGACCTTGAGGTCATTCCGGGTGTTGACAAGCCTATCACACTTAACTGTGACAACACTAGGGCTATTGCCAACACAAGGGAATCTCGGCACCACAAGAGGACCAAGCACATAGATCAGAGATATCACATTATTAGAGGGCATGTGGAGACAGGCCAAGTAGATGTATGTAAGATCGCGTCCGAGGACAACATTGTCGATCCCTTTACTAAGACTTTAGTGGCTAGAAGCTTTGAAAGGCATGTAGAGGGGATGGAGATGTGTAGCATGGTACATCTACTGGTTTAGGGCAAGTGGGAGATTGTTAGGAAATGCCCTAAGCATTAGAGACATTTTATGTATTTATTTTGAACTAGATAATAAAATTATAATATAAAGGTTATTCATTACATTGCTGTTTGTCCTTATTCTATTTACGTGTTAAAGTAAATGTAAGCAAATATGGCTCACTAACTGCTTGTGTTAAAACTATTAGAACGTTGCATACAATGGACTTTTGTATGCAAGAAGACAATGCTCTAAAATAAGCGGTCCAAACTAAGGTCTTTAGTCTATGGAGTTAAACCGAGCATCTAACACATGTTAAGACTATTACATTGTCTAAACCCATGGTGGGGATGGTTTGTCTTGACTGTTTGGAGTATAAACTCCCAAGTAGAGACATAGATATGTTGCTTGGTGGTGACATACTGGGACTAAAGCGTGATTGATCTATCTAGTCTACTATGAGTGGATTAATCTGCTTTTGACGTTCATTATGCGATAACCTTAATCCTGAGTAAATGAACTACTTCATGTATATGCCTTGTGTACTTTGATGTTCCAACGGCTAAAGCGTCTCAGAGGTAGTAAGCTTATAGACTGGTTCGTTGGGTGCATGACTTGTATATGATGAAGGGTTTGTTTACAGATATCAGAATCATAGCTCTAATAAGGAGTTAATGGTATCCTCTTAAAGGTATTATATTGGATGTGAAAATGGACAAGGCCTTGGGTCGTCTGTTGGGCGGATGACTTCTTATTCACATACGGTGAATAATCATTTTCTTATTCGGAAGTATAATGGAACTTTAAGATAGCCTGATTAGCAGGATTAAACAGATTTTGACCTAAAGCTGATCATGGATATCATATGAGGGTTGTGCATACGTGACAAGTGTGACAACCGAGAAATTCTGGCATTCTTGGAAGAAAATGTACAAATGTATGTATATAAAAATTTATACTATTTAAATAGTGAAATGAATGTATTTATGTTGTTTAGAATATATTAAAATGTTCTAACAATACTGACGGGTAAGAATTCAGTATTGATAAAGTTCACTGAATTGAAACGGGTGGAACGGTGCCAAAAATGGCATTGAAAACCTAATCGGTGCATTATGGTGCACTAAGAAGATGAAAAACTTCCGCGATTGATTTTGATCAAACGGAAGAAGTATAAATTGATCCGACTGCACAAGAGACCTCAGGAACCCGCCGGGACGATTTCAAGAAAATTTCGGCTCAATCCGACATTGGTCAAAAAGTAGTTGAATTAATATAAATAGTGAAGTCAAAGTCAAACTTTTTACTTTGTATTAATGAAATCATTAAAGCATTTATTAAATATGTAAAAAATGGTGGTTCGCGACATTAATGGCCAAGATTGAATTTACTTTTGATCTAAAGGCCATGATTTTACCAAAATTAGCCAAATTAATTTTGGTAAAAATGTGGAAAGAAATGCCATGAAAAGTGTTGAAATTTCATTGGTTGGAAGCCAAATTAATTGGTTTTTCAAGCAAAGTGAGTCGGCCACTTTGATACATAATCAACCCATAGCAATTCAAAGCAAAAACAAGAGAAAAAAATTTTCTAAGTGTTCCTAGAGTGAACCGTGAGCAACTAAAGGAGAACCTAGCCAAAACTTCAAATTTTCTTCACCAAAGTGATAGCAAACTCATCATTGAAGTCAAGGGAAGCAAGAAATCAAGGTAGCCATCTTTGGTTCGAAATTTTTCTTGCTTTTTCATTGAAAAATCCGTGGGTTTGTTGGCTTGAAGGATGATAAATTTTGTGGTTGATTTGGTTGATTTGGTAAATGGGTTTTGCTTATGGTTTGATTAGAACAAAAACCATGTATTTTGTTTCCAGAAAAACAAAGTTTTGGTTGGTTTTTTCATGGAAAATCCGTGGGTTACCTTAGTGTTTGATCATGGATTTATTGTTGGTTAAGTGTTGTAATGCTTTAAATCATGTTTTGGTTATATGGAAAGCACGATTTGCATGGTTAGAAAGCTTGGAAAAATTTTGGTATCTAAATTCCCTAATATGGCCGTGTGGTGTAGTTAGGGTTTGGTGAACATTTTTGCATGATTAACTTGATGTTTGGATAGTTTAAATCATGCATTGAATTATGGAAATGTTGGTTATGAGGTTGAAAGCATGAAACAAAATGTTATGCATGTTTTACCTAAAATGGCCGTGGGTTATGTGTGTTGAAAAACCCTAAGAATTGTGTTGCAAAATGCATGGAAAATGGCTTGAAAATGTGCTAGGTAATAGCCTTTGAATAGCCTAAAAATTTGGTTGAAAGATTGAAAATTTTTGGCTAGGTTTTGGATAGGAAAACCGTGGCTAAAACTAAGGGTAAAATTGAAAGAATTTTGTTAATTGTGGTTCAAAATGTGAATTGTTAATTGTGAGCTTTTATGTAAAAGTTTGGGAAATTTTTACAAAAAATAGGACTTTGGTATAGTACGTGGCAGGTACACATGGTTCGAGGCGTACCTAACGTCGATAGCCTTAAATTTACGTTGAAATGCTGCCGAAATTTCGAAAAACGGTATTTAGGGTAAAAAGGGAATCGAGAGTAAAAGTTTAGGGTCTTGTCGGAAACCCAAGTCCCTTGAGGAAAATCGAATAAGGGAAACCTAAGGGGTGGTTTATGAATAGTAACCCGTCCCCTTAAAAATGTAAAACGCGAGTTAAACTGAAAAACCGACCGCGAGGGGGGGTGTTTTTGGGAAACGAAGTCAAGGTCCAAGTCAGGTACGGAAAATCCGAGCCTCAGAGACCTAAATCGGAAAAGTTTAGATGAACGTTTTAAATACTAATAAAATGTCCATTTGAGACTCCGAAATGATAGAAAATCACTAAACCGTCGTAAGGGTCGGAATAGTACTTCCCGAGGCCCAAGAAGGTGAAAAATAGAAATAAAATAGAAACGAACCCGGTAATGAATAGAAAAGAGTTAGAAAAGTTCCTGAGAGCCAAAAGTGCAGTCTAGATCGAGAAAATCCCGTTAGGGGCATAATTGTAATTTTACCAAAATACAGGGGTAAAATCGTAATTTTTCAAAAGTTGAGAAAAATGGGGAAAATGATAAATAAAGCCTCAAAAGTTATAAATAGGTTTTATTTAAGCTTTTTAATAAAAAATAAAAGCTATAAATGGAAATAAAATTAACAGACAAGGTTTTGTCTGTAGGATCCCAAAATCGACCCACAAGGAGAGCGATTAAAGATCCAGGAAGGAAAAGGAGAAGAAACGGATAAGGTAAGTTCAGACATTTACTTGTCTACAACATGTAGCATTATTATTGCTAACTTTGATGTACTAACTATAAGTTAGGTATATATGTGCTACGGGCACTATTATAGAATAGAGAGAGAGACGAAATGTGCTACGGGCACTATTGAAAATAGGACACATAATAAATTGTGCTTCGGGCACTAGAGCGAGGTTAATGAAACTCACTCACGTGAAATTAAAATGTGAACCATTCCTAACCACAGGGCAATATGAAGTCACCGGATTAGAACTTTAAAAAGTCGGTAATGAAACCACTTTTGGCGTACTGGCCTTCCGTACAGGGAGGTAAACTTTACCTTCGGGGCTATGATGATGAGATTAAGGCTGTAGAGGTCAGCACTAATGTACCGTTCCCAGTCATGCGCACTAAAATGGTACTACCAACATGAGCTCAAAACCAGAACATATATAAAGAAAATTACCTGAAACTGAAACTATGCCATAATTGAGCATAAGACAGTTTTGTGAGAGTACTAACACTGTGGTTGATGTACTGCTGATATACTGTGTTGTGGTCAAAGTTACTATTTATAGTGAATAGTGATCAAAGTTACTATTTATGATGAATAGTAATATTCATAGAAATTCTATTTCTTGCATGTTTGAACTTACTGAGCCTGTAGCTCACCATTTTTGCTTATGTTGCAGGTAAGCAACCAGCTTACCAGCTTTGTATGGCTGGATGGCGAACGGGATAGCGAGTGTCAAATGGGATGGGAAGCCAAGGGATATGGTTCTGCTAGAGTTTTCCGCTGAGCGTTAACAAAGAGAGGAAAGAGAAACAGTCTTTTGTAATAATATATATTTTGTGAAAGTACTGTATTATGTAAATTACTTTGCACTTGTAAACAATGTGATTAATGGTTAATATTTTATATGATGTTTTAAAAAAAATCCCCAAAAAATGTCATGTTTTACAAGAGAGATAGATTAGTCGACGACCCATGAGAGTACAATCTATCACAGTTTGCTATGAGCTTAACTGTAATAGTATTGTATGATCTCTATGAAGGGCGGGCCGCCACAGTTGGTATCAGAGCAGTGTTGACCATATCCTGATTTGACACTTCATGCATCCTGCACCGCAATCCAAGTAAGTAGTTTATTTAAGCTTAGTTAATTATTTTCTTATGTGAAAATAATTATCTTATAGGTAGCAAGATGACTAGACCTCCTTATGTGAGACCGCCGCTACCACGACCGAGAGGGGTGTTATGGGTATGGACGAGACCTATTGTGAGGCCGTCTGTTTCCCAACGTCCAGCACTTAGACCCCCGGTGCCAGAGAGACTTGCAGTACCAGCACCAGCCCCTGTAGATGTAGTACAGCCTCGACCGGTACTTCATCCACCTATAGTAGTAGACATTCCAATTGTTGGTGGACGCCAACATATTGGAGTGAGAGTTTCGGCTCGAGCAGTACAGGTATTTAAAGCTAGCAGTCCCCTTATGTTTGATGGTGGACGACACTCAATGGAGACAAAGAATTGGCTCTATGCAATAGAGAGGATTATGATGATGTGTGATATTGATCAAGAGATGTGGATCCAGTTGGCAATAAGTATGTTTCAAGGAGATACTCGAGTATTCTGGGATTATTGTGATCAAGAGATTCTGTTGGGATTCAGTTGGGCCGAGTTCTGTTAGCGATTAGCTGATCAGTTTCTAACTAAGGATCCGACACCTGTTCCAGCACCTCCAGAGAGACGAGAGGTAGTTACACCCATGTATCCTGGAGTTGATGAGGTTAGGGACTATATGTTAGGAAATACCCTAAGCATTAGAGACATTTTGATGTATTTATTTTGAACAGGATAATAAATTTATATATAGAGGTTATTCATTACATTGCTATTTGTCCTCGTTTTATTTACATGTTAAAGTAAATGTAAGCAAATATGGCTCCCTGACTGCTTGTGTTAAACTGTTAGAACATTGCATGCAATGGACTTTTGTATGCGAGAAGACAATGTTCTAAAGTAAGTGGTCTAAACTATGGTCTGTAGTCTGTGGGGTTAGACTGAGCATCTAACTCATGTTAAGAGTATTATGTTGTCTAAAGCCTTGGAGGGGATGGTTTGTCTTGACTGTTTGGAGCATAAACTCCCAAGTAGAGACATAGATATGTTGCTTGGTGGTGACATATTAGACCTGGACTAAAGCGAGATTGATCTACGAAGTACGCTTTGAGTGGATCGATCTGCTTTTGACGTTCATTATGCAGTAATCTTAATCCTGAGTAGATGGACAGCTTCGTGTATATGGCTTGTGTACTTTGATGTTCCAATGGCTAAAGCGTCTCAGAGGTAGTAAGCTTATAGACCGATTCGTTGGGTGCATGACTTGTATACGATGAAGGATTTGTCTACAGATATCAGAATCATAACTCTAATGAGGAGTTAAGGTATCCTCTTAAAGGCATTATACTGAATGTGAAAATGGATAAGGCCTTGGGTCATCTGCTGGGCAAATGACTTCTTATTCACATACGGTGAATAATCATTTTCTTTATTCGGTAGTATAATGGAACTTTAAGACAGCCTGATCATAGGATTAAACGAACTTTGGCCTAAGGCTGATCATAGATATCATATGAGGGTTCTGCATATATGACAAGGTCATTGGACGATAGCTTATCACAGGCTTACGTAATACGGTATATAATTGGGAGTTTAGTTTCAAGTTTATAGTGGTGTGACTTTGAAATTAGTGATCATATGATTGAGTTGTTCAGTAAAGAATGATGATCATATGGATTTGCGAGAGCCCGATTATATATGTCCAATTAGTCCCTCTACTAGCTCCACATAATTCCTTAACATTTGGCAAATTGATTTGTGTATGCTATTGGCTAGTTTATTATGCATGGATGGCGTTGACATAGGATAAGGATGGTTCTCTCCGGTTGGATTCAGATTTTGTTTTGGACAATAGAGTACACAATTATTCAAACTCCAAATAAAGTTGCCACGATTTTATTTGAGATTGGATTAGAGTTGTAGAAAATTATCCATGAGAATAAGGATTTGAAATAAAACTATTTTGTGGATTTTGAAATTTAAATTTGAAATTTGAATTTGAAATTTGAAATTCAAATTTTGAATCACAATCCAAGTGGGATTCGAATTTGCTGTGGTAAATCCACGAGGAATGAAATTCGAATTTGAGTTGGATATGGAGAGGAAAATCTTGTTAGAATTCTACTTGAATTTTGAATCCAAATCCTAACCAAATATGGATGAAAACTTTGAGGATTATCCTCAATGAATTTTCGGATTTTTGTGGATAATGTTCAAGGAAAAATTCAAGTTTCAATCCCAGTTGAATTTGGATTCTCTCCTCCCTGATAATGGCCGAATTTTTGGAGTAAATCTCCTAGGAGATTTTTGGTAATTTTGGATAAGGATGAGATAAGATTCAAGCTTGAAAATCCTAGTGGAATTTTGATTCTCCCTTATCCAAAAGTGGTCGAAATTTTGGTGGAGATTTTCCCCTTAGATTTTCGGATTTATTGGTTGAAAAAAGGGAGATAAAATTATAGTTAAAATCTTGTTTAGATTTGGATTGGAATTATCCTAAAGTGGCCGAATTTATTATTGGGATTTTCCCCTTGGAAAATTCAGATTTTGTGCTTATGGATAAGGGAGAATATCTTCTCCTAATCTAATTCAAATTCAGAGAATCACCTCATGCAGGTCTATAAATAGAGGCCCTGCCACTCCAGTTCTCTTAGACCACAGACTCTCAAGTGAGCAGGCATATTGTTGCATAACTCACCGTGACAATAAGTTCTTTAGAGATCTGGGTGGTCGGAAGAAGACTAGCAGTGTTAGCATACCGATCGAGGTTCAGAGTGCCCATACACTCAGCCATTCGGGAATTGGAGAATAGTAGAGAAGGCTAGTTGGTTGAAGCCCTCCGGTCATTCTCCTCCTGCAGATTGGCATCCTTGAGGTATGAGTTTTAATTGTTGTTGGTTTATTGTATATGGCATCATGAGATATTTAACGATCTAAAAATTTTTATTGTTCTGCTATGCCACTCTGATACGTTTTTACCGATTTATTTGCCTACACTACATTCTCCAAACAGAGACAATGGTCATGTTGTCTGGTGAGTGTGACGCCTTAAATTTTATTTAAGGGTCAATATATAATTTAAATAAAATTAGTGTGCAAAAAATTAATTAAAAATCCTTTTGGAAACCCTAGGTTGGTTTCCTAGTCAAATTCCGCCCAAAAAGTCAACAATTTGAACTTCAAAAAGAAACCCTAAAATATTCGGCCATCACTTGGGATTTAATTTAAATTTTATATTCCACAAATCCAAGGAGGATTCAAATTCAAATTTCATTCCTTAGATATAAAGAAGAAATTTGGCCATAAAGTGTAGGAAATAAAGGAGATTTTATTGAATTAAAAGCTAAGTCAAAACTCAATCAAAATTCAAATTATTTTTCCTTAAAAACTAAGGGATAATTTTGGCCACTTAAGGGGAAATAAGAGAGAAAACCCTAGCCTCAAAATAGCACAAAAACTTTCCCTTTTGCCCCTTACAATTTTCGGCCAAACAAGGAAGAGAAAGGGAAAGAAAAACCTAGTATAAAAACCCCATTTTAACTCTCATTCACCCTTTCTTTCACCCTCAAAAATTCGGCCAGCTTTCCCCTCTCTCCTCTCTGAATTTTCTCTCCCAAAACAAACCCAAAACGGCAAACAAAACTTACCAAAAGGCAGCTCAAAAAATTCAACAACCTTTGAGACAAAAATAAGGTGAGAAATCAAAACTTATTTTCCTTCCTTTGCCTTTTGATTTTAAATCCGAAATTTTATATGGTTTTCTCCACTATTTCCCTACTATTTTGAAGACTCCAACACTCACACAAATTCAACCAAAAGGGAGACCAAACATCAAAAATAGTGCAGCACAAACAAGGTGTGATTTCTCTCTCAAACCCTAAAATTTTGCCTCATTGATCCCCTTTTCAAAAACCCTATTATCATATGTATAAGATTTTATGATTTTGTCAATTTGATTATTGGGTTGTGTTAATGACATATAAATAAGGTTTTCCACAAAATTTCGTGATCATTGAATGAAAATTGAATTGGTTTGAGGCTAATCGAAATTCGGACACAGAAAAACGGAAATCTGGAAAATTACCATAGGAACAGTAAATTTGTGTCAGCCATAACTTGAGTTTTAAAAATGATTTTTGAGTGATTCTTGAGCCTAAAATTAAATTCAAGATATCCCCTAAATGGCTGCAAAATTTCAGAACTAAAATCATCCGTTTTCCTAGTCAAAATATTTTTCTAAGATAGGCGGACAGAACTGTCAGGTTTTGAACCGAAACTGAAACCCAGATTTTTATGCCTGAAAACAACCCGCGGTTTTTGGCCTAGTTGAATGAACAAATGATGTCTAAAAATTATAAAAATTATATGGAATTAAAGCTACAGATGTCTAGTTTAACATATTAAAAATTTAGAATTTTTGGGATTAAAAATGAATTGATATTGATTTTACAATCAGCCTAGGTCAGTCTGCCTATGACCAGAAATATCCTAACTTAGAGTTTTTCACAAATTTTAAATCCCAAATGTTTATTAAATGTTTTAAAATCTTTTGTGGCACACTAAAATGATTAGATGATTATGTCTAGACGTAGACTAATCATATGTTGTGATTATAGAACTTATTTGACGTTCTTACTGGATTTGTGGATCACGTTATCGTAACGCTTGTGCGATAATCGAGGTAAGACGTTCTAGTCTTTTCTGGGAGTAGTCAAGTGTTTTAAATTCCCCTGTTTTATCGATGGCATGCTGTTTTCAGTTTATGAAATTATTATACTATTTTTGGATGAAATAAACGCATACAAAGTGTTTTGTATTAAATGTGTATTTTAAAGCATGTTTTGATTAATGGCATAATATAACTTGGTAAATATCATCTTTTGAATAATCCGGTGAACATAATCGAGCTCTAGTTCACGATCATTGTAAATGATGCGTGCGTCCCAGAGTTGACGCCATGGGGGAAGGTCCATAAACCTGCACAGGGCCGTTCGGCCTATTTAGATCGCAACGAGATGATCTAGGATAATTCAAATACGAGGCACGTATATTATAGCTACGACAAGTCCTCACTCATAATATGATGGTTTGTTTTAATGATTTATTATTTTAATATTGGGGCACGTATATTGCAGCTACGTAAGTCCTCAGCAGAATAAAACTTGCATTAAAAATGTTTTTCACGAAATTGTTGATTATTTTTTTGTTATGATTATTATGTCATGTATTTTTTTTAAATTGTTGATTATTTTTAGAAATGAATATTATGCCATATTTTTAAATGTTATCTATTAACCCACCTTTGTTTCTGTCCTACTGAGCCAGCACTCACGTCCCTTTTTCTTTGTGATTTCGAAATGACTACTTCCAGGTGCAGGAGGTAGCAGTTCCGAAAATCGTTGAGCTATTCCGTTTCTACTGAGGATGATGCTATCTGTTTTCTCCATCTTCTTCTTTCTGTTTCTCGTTCTGATGTAATGAAACATTAAGTTTAGACTTTATTTCACGTTATTTAAATTCTATGCTTGGGAATATTTATGGTTGGTAATTTCTTTTGAAAACCGATTTTGTGTTTGATTTCCGCATTAAAAGATATTTACTTTCTACTTTATTTTGTTTTGTGGTTATGATGCTACTTTATAAATAATTAGGCTTAGCTAAATTATAATGTTGACCCGTTTTTTGTAATAAATGTTTTCCTTAAATCTCGGGTTGATATTATGATTTGGCTGCCGTGTCACGTGTCTAAATTTTGGGCCGTGACAGTGAGACAGTTATGTCTTACACAGCACGATTTGAGGAGACTATTAGGAAGAGATGTCCATTGCCCAACCTCACTGAAGCAAACTGTTATGAGCTTTTCTGGAAAGGTTTACCTATGGAGTGAGACAGAGGGTAATTAAGCTATGTCCACCTATGCTCCAAGAGTTTGTAGTGATGATCAAGACGATCAAGAGGGAGATTTTGATTGAGCATCTGTACAGAGTCGACAAGAGACACTGTGTCAAGATGAGATGATGGCACGCATCTTTGGGCCAAGAAGGATGATGAACGATCATGAGGTCGGACCGTCTAGGCCACGAGAAGGTGATGACTCAGGACAGGGAGCATTGCCTAGGGCTGGTGATGACTCAGATGATCCAGATGATAATGAGGATCCAGAAGAATATCCTCTAGTCCCAGACACAGGAGATGTGTGACCTGTAGATGTATCCATATACATAAATAGCTTATAGAGAAAAGGCTCTTTTGTATAGACTTATGGCCAGGATGTATATATGACTAGTAATGGTTATGTATGATATATAAACGTTTTGCTATGAATGAAATATCAAAATGATTATATGTTGTATGATGATGTGTTACGATGATGTGGCTTTACATTACCCTGAATTTTGTAAATTTATATGATTTTATGAATGTGGTCATGGAAAAGCTAACGGTAAATTATTGTGCCATAACAGGAAAATAGGCAAGATGGTGGATTTACGAAATCAACTAGAGAGACGAGAACGATGTCCTAATCTCATGGAGAGAATAGAGCAGATACAAGCTTTACTAGAAGCTCAGATGCAAGAAAATGCTAATCTGAGACAATGAGTAGAGGATTTAGAACAGAGGAAAGGTTCTGAAGGCACACAAGTAGAACAGGAAGCTGAGGTAGATCCGGTTATTCCTCCAGCTGCTATACACGAGAGAGTTCCTAAACCGCCACCGGTAGTAAATCTGGAACCACTCTATGAAAGATTCAGGCATATAAGGCCGCCATAATTTGAAGGTTCTACTACTCCTCTAGAGGCTGAAGACTGGTTGTCATCATTGCAAGTGATCTTGGAATTCATGAATTTAACTGACCAAGAGAAGGTCGCATGTGCGTCTTTTGTGTGAAGAAAGATGCTCATTTTTGGTCGGACACTGTGCGACTGAGAAGAAATGTGTCTACCATGAGTTGGGCAGAATTTCTGGAAGAATTTAACCAGAAATACTATGATCCTACATCTATGAAGTTACAGCAGAAAGAGTTCTCAGAATTGAAGCAAGGAAATATGTCGGTGAGTGAAGTTTGCCGAAAGTTCGATCAATTATCCCGCTTATGTCCCTATGTAGTCCCTACTGAGAGGGAGAAAATACAGAAAATGATCGGGATGTTCAGGCCAGAAATTACGGCATTGGTAGATACTGGACAGATACTACCTACTTCTGTAGCAGATTGTGTTAGTTGTGCCATAAGAGCTGAGTTTCATGTAGCCCAACAGAAGGAGGAAAGAGAGAAGAACTGGGAGGCTAAGAAGAAGGAGAAAGCTTTGGCTAAGTCTACACAAGTTGGTCAATCTAGCAAGTCTAATCAGAATGCTAAATCAGGCCACGTAAATAATAAAGGATCCCAGCAAAACAAGAGGAAAGGCAATTTTACTGGAAATCGCCAGGCAAATAATCAAAACCAACAGTAAAGAACAACTGGTAATGCAGAATCTAATGTACCAAATTGTCCTACATGCGGGAAGAGACATTCTGGGCAATGTAGATTTGGGCCACTTATTTGTTATGAATGTGGAAAGGAAGGTCATTATGCCAGGAACTGTCCAAGTAACAGGCAGGGTGTACAAGGCACTTTCCAACCGCACCAAACACGCCCACAAGCTCATTCCCTTCAGGCCAGGGTTGAAGAGTCTCTAGTAAGGCCGCAATGCCAGGAGCGTGTGCCACGTGCTGATGCTCGTTTAATGGCCTACACCAAGGAGGATGCAGAGGCAGGAACATCAAACGTGGTGACAGGTCAGCTTCTTGTCGCTAGTCATGTAGCCTCTGTACTATTCGATTTCGGTGCTATGCATTCTTTTGTTTCCTATGCATTTGCTGACAAGATAGGACTTCCTAAGGACTACATGGGAAAAATATTTAAGACAGCTTTATCCTCTAGGGAAGTATTATTGTCCAATTATTGGCTACCTCATATACCTATATATGTGGTAAATAGGGAGCTATATGCTGAATTGATCGTAATGAAAATCGTGAATTACGATGTGATTCTAGGCATGCATTTCCTAGGGAAATATCAAGCTACGATCGACTACTGAAATCGAAAAATAGTATTCTAACCTGCGGAAGAAGAGAGTTTCGAATACGTCAATACTTCTCGAAAACCCGGGAAGATGATGATAAGTTCGCTGAAAGCAAGAAAGTTGTTGGCCAGTAGTTATATAGGATATCTAGCATGTGTGATGGATACTACAGAGGAACAGAAGCTTCAACCTGAAGATGTTCCTGTTGTTAATGAATTTCTTAACGTATTTCCAGAAGAGTTACCAGGGATACCTCCAGAACGAGAAATCTCATTTGAAATTGAGTTGATGCCTAGAATGGCACCTATTTCTAAAGCACCATACCACATGGCTCGAGTGGAGTTAAAGGAGCTATAGGAATAATTAAAGGAGCTTTTGGACAAGGGATTCATCAGACTGAGTTATTCTCCGTGGGGTGCACCTGTGTTGTTCGTCAAGAAAAAGGATGGAACGTTCTGTTTGTGCATTGATTACCTGGAGCTGAATAAAGTTACAATCAAAAATAGGTATCTGTTACCTAGAATTGATGACTTATTCGACCAGTTAAAAGGCGCAGCTGTATTTTCTAAGATCGACTTACGATCAAGATATCACCAGCTGAGAATTAAAGAAAGTGATATTCCCAAGACGACATTTAGGACTCGTTATGGTCATTATGAGTTCCTTGTGATGCCATTCGGATTAACAAATGTGCCAGCAGCATTTATGGACTTGATGACCATAATTTTTAAAGAGTATTTGGATAAGTTTGTCATTGCATTCATTGATGACATTCTTATATACTCAAAGACTCATGAGGAGCACAAGGAGCATCTGAGGATCGTGTTGCATACGATAAGGAAGCATCAACTGTATGCCAAATTCTCAAAATGCGAGTTTTGGCTGGATAGAGTACATTTCCTCAAACATATTGTATCCCAGGAAGGTATTGCTGTAGATCCGACGAAGGTAGATGCAATTAACCAATGGCCTATACCCAAGAGTGTGATAGAAATACGCAGTTTCTTAGGGTTAGCTGGTTATTATCGGAGGTTTGTAGAGGGATTCACGCATTTAGCTGCACCTCTTACTACTCTTACACGCAAGGAAAGAAAGTATGAGTGGACTATGGAATGCAAAAGAAACTTCCAGGAGTTAAAGAGACGACTGACAAGCACACCAATCCTTACGCTTCCCACTGAAGGGAGAAGTTTTTAATCTATAATGATGCATCTAAAATAGGATTGGGAGCAGTTTTGATACAAGGCAGCAAGGTGATTGCCTACGCATTGCGTCAATTAAAGGATTATGAAAAGAATTACCCTACACATGACCTTGAACTTGTTGCAGTAGTATTTGCACTTAAAATTTGGCGACACTATCTCTATGGAGCCCAATGTCAGATTTTTACTGATCACTAAAGCCTGAAGTATTTCTTCACGCAAAAGGAGCTCAATATGCGACAAAGATGATGGTTGGAACTGGTAAAGGATTATGATTATGAAATCCTATATCATCTAGGGAAGGCCAACCGTGTAGCAGATACTTCAAGTAGAAAGTCTACCGTATCACACCAGCTACCGATAAAAAGGCTTCTGAAACCACTGCAGTAGGAGATAAATTCTTTGAACTTGGAGCTGATATCTGGAAGATTGGCTGCACTCCAAGTGGAATCATCGTTGTTTGAGGATATCAAGAAAGCTCAAAGACGAGATCCAAGAATGGCAAATTCTCAAGAAGGAACTTCCAAGGATGGAATGATCCTCTATCAAGGAAGAATTAATGTTCCGACTAATGAGGAACTTAGAAGACGGATCATGTCAGATGTGACGACCAGAGAATTCTAGCAGTGTAACTTAGTTTAATCTAGGGTTTTCTATGAGTTTTGAAAGCAAGAATATAAAGAAACACTATGTTTGTAATTAGATAAATTATAGTGTTGATAGTAATAAATAGATGTTTTGGAGGAATTAAAATCTCCAAAAATAAGTAGAGAATAAAGTATATGAGTAAGAAAGTGATTTCAGGCCAAAACGCTAAAAAAGGAGTAGTTTCGGTATCTGAACAGTGTAAAGATAAGAATATGGCAAGTCGAGGTAAGAGCACAGTAAGAAAAGTAATTTAGGGTTTTTAAGAGTTTTAAGACAGTATTAGAATAATTTGACAGTACGGATGGCTAGACAAGTCCTCCGGTATGTCACCCTAGAAATTTCGTCATCTTCGATAAAATGATGAAGCATTTTGGGGCCAAAGAAACCAAGAGATTACGCTAGGTAAAACCTAAGGTTACTAAAGGACGAAAAACTTCGTCATCGATTTTTAGCCCAACGACAGTAGAATAAGGTAAACCGATCGGACAGGAGGCGTCAGAAACCCGCCTATGCGATTTTGGTAAAGTTTGGTTCGGTTTGACTTTTGGTCAAACTTTGACCTATGGATTAATTAGATGACATCATGGATGATGTCATAATTAGGAATAAGAAATTAAAAGAAAAAGGGTGGTAGGTAGGATGAATGGCTAAGATTAAAGGTAGGTAAGATCAAAGGCTAAGATTAAGCCAAAAATGCGAAGTTGAAATTTTTTTTAAATTTTGTGGATAAGGGCTGCATAGGTCGGTTTTACAGCTGGAAAGACAGCCAAAATAATTATGTTTTAACCCCAAAAATTTTTCAAATAAACCCTTAAAAAGTTGCTAAAAAGGCCCTAAAGAAAATTGCTAAAAAGCCCTCCATTTTGGCCTCCCTTTATAAAAACGTTTTTGGCTTCATAAAATCAGAATTTTTTTTCTGAAATTACAGCCCCTTTGCTGCCCTTTGAAGCCATGACTCTTCCCCTCCACTAAGCTTGAGTTTCTTCAAAGTTTGGTGTCAAAATCTTAAGCAAAGTTCTTCCTAAGCAAGTGTTGAGTAACATACCAAGGTAAGCTTGAAATTTCAAGCTTTTCTTTGGTATTTTGAAGTAAAAATCCGTGGCTATGTTGTGTAGAGAGGAAAGAGAAAAGTTTAGTTCAAATCTTGTTGTTTAAGGTTAATTAGTTTGTATAATAGTTAAAGAGTAATTTAGAAGCTTAAAACAAGAATTTTTCATGTTAGTTTTGTGAGGAACCCATGGCTAAGTGTATGGGTTCAAAGAATTTCAAGTTTGATTTAATTAAATTGTTGTTTTAAAGTGTGTTTTGATATGTAAAACAACTAGAAAGAAAATTTGAAAGCTTAAAACCAAAGTGGGATTCGGTTTGTTTCAAGAAAAACAGTGTATGTTACTAGGGTTTGGAAAGAATTCTGAGTTGGTTTTAGTTGATTTAAACATGTGTTTTGATGTGTAAAATGTTTAGAAAGAATAGTTAAAAAGTTTGAAACAAAATTTTGTAAAAGTTTTCTAAAAAGAAACCATGTATACCTAGTATGAAGAACATGTAAAAATCGTGTGATTTTAGTGTTGTGGTAAGTTAGAATGATGTAGAATATAAGCTTGTTTAAGTGGTTGAATTGAAAACCAAAGTTAGGTTAGGATTTAGCATAAAACCCGAGGCATCCAAGTGAGATTTTAATAAGAATTTTATTTGGTTTTGGTGTTGAATATGCCTTAAAAACCAAGAAGAAAAGTAAGAGAAAGAATGTTGAAAGAAGGAAAGTTTTGGTGTTGGAAACCTAAACTAAAACCGTGGTTAATGTGAGTGAAAAGTAAAGACCTTGTGTGTGATTTGTACATTGAGAATGTGGAAGGGTTTTACATAAAAGTTTAGAAACTTTTGCGTAAAATAGGCCTCTGGTATAGTACGTGGCAGGTTTAGATTAGGATAGATGGTTTTGAGGCGTTTCCTAAACGCCGAAAACCTAAAATTTAAGCGGAAATGCTGCCGAAATTTTTAAAGCGGCATTAAGGGAATTTCAGGAAACGAGCGATAGAAATATGCTCGAAAATGAAAACCGAGATCCCTCGGTACCTTAGAGTTTGAAGTAAGAAAGCAGGTCTAACAGAGTAGTAAACCGACCCCAAAAATCTAAAATACCGATAGGACGGAAAAAAAAAATAACGTCAAGGGCGTTTTAGGTAACAAGGGTAAAGTTTAGGGTCGGGATAGAAAAACCCGAGCCCCTCGAAGACCTAGGTCGGGAAGAGAATAAGAAACATTTTTAAGATTAGTAAAAAGTTCGTTTGAAGCTCCGAAACGCTAGAAAAACAAGCCACGACCCCAAGGGTCGGAATAATACCACCCAAGGGAAGGGTGATCAGTAAATAATGTAATCGCAACAATTAAGTTATAAAAATTTACCGAGACCCAGAAAAGATTGTTTTAATATTTTCAGGACTCAGAAAATCCCGTTTAAGCACCAAAATGAGAATGTTACGACCCCAAGACCTGTTAGGGGCAACACGGTCATTTTGACCAAAAAGTCTAGAAGAGTCAAGAAAGGGGCGTTAAACCTTCCAGTTAGCTATTTTATGGTTCTCGGACTTAGAGAACACAGTCTAAGCAGAAAAATAGAAACGTCCCCTGGCCCAGTTACTATTCACGTGCATGGCACTATTCACGTGCATGGTACTATTCACCTAGTTTATCAAAATTTCTGAAATTCTCAGAAACGGTTGCTAGAGCGCTAGAAAAGTCGAAACAGAGTCATTAGGACTTTAAATGTCGTTATAAGACTTTAATTAAGATTTTAAAAGCCAAAGTTCAGATTTCAGTATAATAAAGTCAATTAATGAAAATGTATTAACTGATGATATTATGTCTTTAGGAAATTCAACTAGAGACGGGCAAAGGAGATCGACGGACCATAGAAGTTTACACTAGCACAAGTGTTGTAAGTATAGACATTTAATTGTCTACTCACTAATTGACTTGCCATAGAGTTGTATTATATATATATACACATTTAAGTTATTCAGTTTGTGACATGATACTAACATGTTCACAAGAATAGTTAAGCAAGATCAGAAAAAGAAAAGAGGAATAAGATAAGTCAAATAATAAGACTTAAAAGTTAAGGTTGGCGTACCGGCCTCTCCAATTTTGAGGTTCAAAGATAGCCTCCACCCCAGTTGTGTGGTGCTGCCTCGTTAATAATGAGGTAGTTGATGGTTTGACTTCCTGCCTATAGGTAGTAGTCCAGAAATGACCTTAGGGTTGATTGGTGGGTCGCTCCCCTGATCCTCTATTGGTCTGCGTACACTAGGTACGTCCAACCACGGGCCCACAAGTGAAAGATTAAGCAAGATAAAGTAAAGCAAAGAAAAGAAAGAAATAGAATAGAAAGAATAAGTAAAGCATAGGAGTAAGAAAATAATTGGTCATAAGTTGACTAACCCTAAGTGTGGTGTATTCAGCTTATTTACTTGTATGTTTGTACTTACTGAGCTTTAGCTCATTAGTCTATTCGTGGTGTAGGTAATAAAGGTAAGCAACCAGCAATATGAAACAAGAGTAGCGGACTAGCAGGCAGATCCCAGCGATGTCATGGATGAGTTATGGTTCCGTTTTGCAGAGTTTCGCTGTAATTAAAGTGAAAAAGAAAGAAAGTGTAATAGTGACATATATGTATAAAGATAAGACAAGAGTGTAGTATGGAAAATAGTGAAACAGCTTAAAAGTATGTTTTTATTTTTACGTACTTTAAAGTAACGAGACCGCAAAATATATTTTGGGAAAAAATTATTAAGTAGTATGTATATATTTATGTATACACGATTTCAAAGAATTAATAGTTTCATTCAGTCAAGTTTAAAAAAAAAAAATATTCCTAGTTTTTCAAGAACAAATCTTTTAAACCCCCAAGAAGAAGAAAGTTATAAAGACAAGCAAGCTAAGTAAGAATAGGCAAAGAATAAAGAAAGCAAGCAAGATAAGGTGGACGACCTAAGCTAGAGGGGTCGCCCAAAAGAGTTGGTATCAGAGCGAGCGGTTCTACTATCGACCTTCCATGACATTTCAGTATCTGCACCTGCTCAGTCCAAGTAAGTTAATTTTAAATAATCAATATCTAATTTAGCACTAAACCATGTCGCTACTATTATAGGTCAGACACAGCAACATGGTTCGCAAACGAGCTGCGCAAGCTCAAGAAGCAGATTTAGCCGCCGTCCTAGCCAACATACAAGCTCGGCTAGAGGCACAAGAAAGACAGAACCAGAGACTGCAAGAGCTACTAGAACAGAGGAATGGGGCCCAAGCAAATTTCCCTCCACCTCAAGCACCAGTACCGGAGCCACAGCCAGCTCCTGAACCAATAGCACCACCAGTCCGAATGGTACCTGAAGTAGCAATATGTGCCCGAGCTGGAGCCAAGTAGGGATCATTGTATGAACGATTCCAGAAGATGAAGCCAAAAGAGTTTGAGGGATCTATAGAACCCTTAGAGGCTGAAGAATGGTTAGCTTCACTGCAGACCATTTTTGAGTTTATAGACCTGACAGACCAAGAGAAGGTCCTTTGCGCCTCCTGCATATTAACGAAGGATGCTCGTTATTGGTGGGAGACAGTAAAGATCTGAAGGGATGTTAGAAGGATGACCTGAAACGACTTCCTGGGAGAATTTAACAGGAAGTATTTCAATCTTGACACCCTACGAGCTCAACAAGGAGAGTTTGATGAGCTGAGTCAAAGCGAGATGACAGTGACTGAAGCCTGTTGCAAATTCGATAGATTAGCTCGACTGTGTCTGCATTTGGTACCTAAAGAAGAAGAGCGGGTACAGAGGATGATCAATATGTTCCAACAAGATATAGCCCTAAATGTGGAGAGTGGCGAGACCCCGCCAACCACTGTAGTAGACTATGTGAGCAGAGCCATGAGGACCGAGCATCGTCTGAACAGAGCTAAGGAAGAAAGAACAAAAGTCTGGGAAGAGAAGAAGAAAGAAAGAGATCTAGCGAAGTAGACTCAAAAGAACAACCAAGCTGGCCAAAGTAGCAAATCTGGTCAAGGAATGAAGCCTGGTCAGAAAAATAACCAGAACCAGCAGAATGCCAATAAGCGAAAAGGAAACCCAAATGAAAATTGGGGCCAAAATACTCGCAACACTCAGCAAAGACAAGGCTTAGAAGGAGTATAGAACCGACAGCCATGCCCAAAATATGGAAGACTGCACAAGGGCGAGTGCAAGCTGGGGAATACCGCATGCTATGTTTGCAGCAGAGAAGGCCCTTATGCCAGGACCTGCACATCCAACTGACAGAACTAGCCGGGATCCTTTCAGTCCCGACAGACGAGCCAGGTCCATGCCATACAAGGACCGCCTATTCAGCCAGGGCGTCAGGAGATTATACCAAATACCGAGGCGCATCTGTTAGCCTACACCAGAGAAGACGTAGAGACAGGCACCTCGAATGTGGTGACAGGTCAGCTTCTTGTCGCCCAAAGCCCTGCACTTGTTTTATTTAACTCCGGTGCATTGCATTCATTTGCCTCACATCGTTTTGTAGAAAGAGTCAGTCATGCCAAGGATAAAATTGGCCAAGTGTTTAAAACCACCTTACCGTCTGGTGAGGTATTATTATCTGATTACTGGTTACGTCACGTGCCAATAGTTGTTGCTGATAGGGAGTTGTACGTCGACTTAGTCGTCTCAAAGTTAGTCGATTATGACGTTATCCTTGGAATGGATTTCCTTGGAAAATATCAAGCGACCATTGACCGTCGACGACGAAAAGTAGTGTTCCAGTTTGGAGAAAAAGACCAGTTTGAGTATCAAGGGCATTCTCAGAAGCAGTTGAAAATGTTGATCAATCCCCTGCGGGCAAGAAAGCTGATATCTAGTGGCTGTTCCGGATATCTAGCTTATGTCAAGGACACCACCAAGAAGGTAGAACTACAACCAAACGAGGTACCAGTGATCAACGAGTTCGTGGAGGTATTCTCAGAAGAATTACCGAGACTTCCTCCTGATCGAGAGATTACCATCGAGATTTGCCAGGAACGTCTCTGATTTCTAAGGTCCCTTATAGGATGGCACCCGCCGAGCTTAAAGAATTACAAACTCAGCTGAAGGAGTTATTAGAGAAAGGTTTTATACGACCTAGTTATTCGCCGTGGGGAGCTCCAGTTCTCTTCGTGAAGAAAAAGGATGGAACCCTCCGAATGTGCATAGATTATCGTGAGCTCAACAAAGTCACGATCAAGAGCAAATATCCCCTACCAAGGATCGATGATTTATTCGATCAGCTAAAAGGAGCCACCGTCTTCTTGAAGATAGACCTTCGATCCGGCTATCACCAGCTAAAAATTAAAGAAAGAGACATTCCAAAGACCGCATTCCGAACACAGTATGGGCACTATGAATTTCTAGTTATGCCTTTTAGATTAACGAATGCACCAGCCGCTTTTATGGATCTGATGAATCGAGTATTCAAGGAATTTTTAGATCAGTTTGTCATTGTGTTTATCGATGACATCCTTATATACTCGAAGGATTGGAAGGAGCACGAGGAGCATCTTCGGATTGTGTTACGCACTCTGAAGGAGCATCAGCTATATGCAAAGTTCTCCAAATGTGAATTTTGGCTAGATAAGGTCCACTTCTTAGGAGATGTCGTTTCCAAAGACGGAATTTCAGTAGACCCAGCAAAGATCGAAGCGGTAAGCAAGTGGTCTCCTCCAAAGAATGTGACCGAGATCCGGAGTTTCCTCGGATTAGCGGGCTATTATCGGAGATTTGTAGAGGGATTTGCCAGATTAGCTGCCCCTCTCACTGCTCTTCACGTAAGGAGAAGAAGTTCGAATGGACAAAGAAGTGTGAAGAAAGCTTTCAGGAGCTGAAGAATCGGTTGACCAGTGCTCCAGTTCTCACAATTCCAAAGGATGAAGGAGACTTCGACATTTATAGCGATGCCTCTAGGACAGGTCTAGGAGCTGTGCTGATGTAGGATGGAAAAGTAATAGCCTATGCATCAAGACAACTCAAAGAGCACAAAAAGAACTATCTGACTCATGATTTAGAGTTAGCAGCCGTCGTATTTGCTTTGAATATATGGCGACATTAACTATATGGAGTCCGGTGCAGAATCTTCACCGACCACCAGAGCTTAAAGTATTTCTTTACTCAAAAAAAGCTTAACATGAGACAAAGAAGATGGCTGGAGTTAGTGAAAGATTATGATTGTGCGATCTTATATCACCCCGGTAAGGCAAACAGAGTAGCAGACGCGTTGAGTCATAAATCAACGATGCCAGAGCAAATAGCCATCGATAAGCTACCCAAACCACTTCAACATGAGATCTCCTTGTTGGGAGTAGAGATAATTTCAGGAAAATTAGCGGCAATGCAACTCAAACCAACAATTCTTGAGGAGATTAAAGAGGCTCAAGAGCTAGATGCCACTCCCAAAAGGCTTAAAGAAGAAGCCTCTAAGAATGACAAGTCAGAGTTCCACCTCTCCAAAGATGGACTTTACTCTTCCAAGGAAGAATCTGTGTACCAGATGAAGAAGATTTGAAGAAAAGAATTCTGACAGAGGCCCATGACACTCCATATTCAGTGCATCCGGGTAGTACGAAAATGTATCAAGATTTAAAGTAGCACTTTTGGTGGAAAAAGATGAAGAATGACATTGTTAAACACATCAGTAGCTGCTTAACATGTCAAAGAGTCAAAGCAGAGAATCAGCGGCCAGCCGGAGAACTGCAGCCATTAGAGATTCCAGAGTGGAAGTGGGAGCACGTAACCATGGATTTTGTGGTAGGGCTACCCAAGACAAGTGAAGGATTTGACATGATATGGGTAGTGGTGGATCGATTGACCAAGTCCGCTCACTTTATACCTATGAAGATGACATACACATTGGAGAAATTCACAGAATTGTACATTGCCAATGTTGTGAGATTACATGGAATACCGACAACAATAGTGTCAGATTGTGACAGTCGGTTCACATCCAATTTCTGGAAAAGTTCAAGAGGCAATGGGCTCAGAACTAAGATTCAGCACTGCATTTCACCCTCAGACTGATGGACAGTCTGAGCGTACGATCTAAACACTAGAAGATATGCTTCGCGCTTATATTTTAGATTTCAAGGGAGTCTGGAACAAGAAGCTACCGTTGATAGAATTCTCCTACAACAATAGCTATCAAGCGTCCATTGGGATGGCTCCTTACGAAGCATTATATGGACGAAAGTGTAGATCTCCCATTCACTGGTATGAACTCAGGGAGAGAGAACTTCATAAAATCGAGTTTATCCAAGAAATGATAGACGAGGTCCAAAAGATTCAGCAGAGAATGAAAACTGCACAAAGTCATCAGAAAAGCTACGCAAATAAAAGACGAAGATTCCTAGAGTTTAACGAGGGTGACTTCGTATTCTTAAAAGTAGCACCAATGAAAGGTGTCATGCGTTTTGGAAAGAAAGGAAAGTTGAATCCAAGATACATAGGACCTTTCCCAATTATTAGCTGGGTTGGAAAAGTAGCCTATAAGATAGCTTTGCCACCAGAATTATCTTCAATGCATAATGTCTTCTATGTATCTATGCTAAGAAAGTACGTCTCGGACCCTTCGCATGTCCTAGATTATGAGCCAATCCAAGTTCGAGAGGATCTCTCTTATGAAGAGCAATCGGTGCAAATACTTGCACGAGAAGAGAAGATATTAAGAAATAAAAGCATCCCACTGGTTAAAATTCTATGGAAAAATCATAATGTAAAAGAGGCCATGTGGGAAAGAAGCTAAGATGAGAGCCAAGTACCCCCACCGGTTTTGATTTTCGAGGACGAAAATTTTTAACGACAGGTGAATGTGACGACCAGAGAATTCTAGCAGTGTAACTTAGTTTAATCTATTTTCTATGAGTTTTGTAAGCATGAATGTAAAGAAACACTACGTTTGTAATTAGACAAATTATAGTGTTGATAGTAATAAATAGATGTTTTAGAGGAATTAAAATCTCTAAAAATAAGTAGAGAATAAAGTATATGAGTAAGAAAGTGATTTCAGGCCAAAATACTCAAAAAGGAGTAGTTTCGGTATCTGAACAGTGTAAAGATAAGAATATGGCAAGTCAAAGTAAGAGCACAGTAAGAAAAGTAATTTAGGGTTTTTAAGAGTTTTAAGACAGTATTAGAATAATTTGACAGTACGCATGGCTAAAAAAGTCCTCCGATATGTCACCCCAGAAATTTCGTCATCTTCGGTAAAATGATGAAGCATTTTGGGGCCAAAGAAACCAAGAGATTGCCCTAGGTAAAACCTAAGGTTACTAAAGGACAAAAAACTTCGTCATCGATTTTTAGCCCAACGACGGTAGAATAAGGTAAACCAATCGGACAGGAGGCGTCAGAAACCCGCCTACGCGATTTTGGTAAAGTTTGGTTCGGTTTGACTTTTGGTCAAACTTTGACCTATGGATTAATTAGATGACATCATGGATGATGTCATAATTAGGAATAAGAAATTAAAAGAAAAAGGGTGGTAGGTAGGATGAATGGCTAAGATTAAAGGTAGGTAAGATCAAAGGCTAAGATTAAGCCAAAAATGCGAAGTTGAAATTTTTTTTAAATTTTGTGGATAAGGGCTGCATAGGTCGGTTTTACAGCTGGAAAGACAGCCAAAATAATTATGTTTTAACCCCAAAAATTTTTCAAATAAACCCTTAAAAAGTTGCTAAAAAGGCCCTAAAGAAAATTGCTAAAAAGCCCTCCTTTTTGGCCTCCCTTTATAAAAACGTTTTTGGCTTCATAAAATCAGAATTTCTTTTCTGAAATTATAGCCCCTTTGCTGCCCTTTGAAGCCATGACTCTTCCCCTCCACTGAGCTTGAGTTTCTTCAAAGTTTGGTGTCAAAATCTAAAGCAAAGTTCTTCCTAAGCAAGTGTTGAGTAACATACCAAGGTAAGCTTGAAATTTCAAGCTTTTCTTTGGTATTTTGAAGTAAAAATCCGTGGCTATGTTGTGTAGAGAGGAAAGAGAAAAGTTTAGTTCAAATCTTGTTGTTTAAGGTTAATTAGTTTGTATAATAGTTAAAGAGTAATTTAGAAGCTTAAAACAAGAATTTTTCATGTTAGTTTTGTGAGGAACCCATGGCTAAGTGTATGGGTTCAAAGAATTTCAAGTTTGATTTAATTAAATTGTTGTTTTAAAGTGTGTTTTGATATGTAAAACAACTAGAAAGAAAATTTGAAAGCTTAAAACCAAAGTGGGATTCGGTTTGTTTCAAGAAAAACAGTGTATGTTACTAGGGTTTGGAAAGAATTCTGAGTTGGTTTTAGTTGATTTAAACATGTGTTTTGATGTGTAAATTGTTTAGAAAGAATAGTTAAAAAGTTTGAAACAAAATTTTGTAAAAGTTTTCTAAAAAGAAACCATGTATACCTAGTATGAAGAACATGTAAAAATCATGTGATTTTAGTGTTGTGGTAAGTTAGAATGATGTAGAATATAAGCTTGTTTAAGTGGTTGAATTGAAAACCAAAGTTAGGTTAGGATTTAGCATAAAACCCGAGGCATCCAAGTGAGATTTTAATAAGAATTTTATTTGGTTTTGGTGTTGAATATGCCTTAAAAACCAAGAAGAAAAGTAAGAGAAAGAATGTTGAAAGAACGAAACTTTTGGTGTTGGAAACCTAAACTAAAACCGTGGTTAATGTGAGTGAAAAGTAAAGACCTTGTGTGTGATTTGTACATTGAGAATGTGGAAGGGTTTTACATAAAAGTTTAGAAACTTTTGCGTAAAATAGGCCTCTGGTGTAGTACGTGGCAGGTTTAGATTAGGATAGATGGTTTTGAGGCGTTTCCTAAACGCCGGAAACCTAAAATTTAAGCGAAAATGCTGCCGAAATTTTTAAAGCGGCATTAAGGGAATTTCAGGAAACGAGCGATAGAAATATGCTCGAAAATGAAAACCGAGATCCCTCGGTACCTTAGAGTTTGAAGTAAGAAAGCAGGTCTAACAGAGTAGTAAACCGACCCCAAAAATCTAAAATACCGATAGGACGGAAAAAAAAAATAACGTCAAGGGCGTTTTAGGTAACAAGGGTAAAGTTTAGGGTCGGGATAGAAAAACCTGAGCCCCTCGAAGACCTAGGTCGGGAAGAGAATAAGAAACATTTTTAAGATTAGTAAAAAGTTCGTTTGAAGCTCCGAAACGCTAGAAAAACGAGCCACGACCCCAAGGGTCGGAATAATACCACCCAAGGGAAGGGTGATCAGTAAATAATGTAATCGCAACAATTAAGTTATAAAAATTTACCGAGACCCAGAAAAGATTGTTTTAATATTTTCAGGACTCAGAAAATCCCGTTTAAGCACCAAAATGAGAATGTTACGACCCCAAGACCTGTTAGGGGCAACACGGTCATTTTGACCAAAAAGTCTAGAAGAGTCAAGAAAGGGGCGTTAAACCTTCCAGTTAGCTATTTTATGGTTCTCGGACTTAGGGAACACAGTCTAAACAGAAAAATAGAAACGTCCCCTGGCTCAATTACTATTCACGTGCATGGCACTATTCACGTGCATGGCACTATTCACCTAGTTTATCAAAATTTCTGAAATTCTCGGAAATGGTTGCTAGAGCGCTAGAAAAGTCGAAACAGAGTCATTAGGACTTTAAATGTCGTTATAAGACTTTAATTAAGATTTTAAAAGCCAAAGTTTAGATTTCAGTATAATAAAGTCAGTTAATGAAAATGTATTAACTGATGATATTATGTCTTTAGGAAATTCAACTAGAGACGGGCAAAGGAGCTCGACGAACCACAGAAGTTTACACTAGCACAAGTGCTGTAAGTACAGACATTTAATTGTCTACTCACGAATTGACTTGCCATAGAGTTGTATTACATATATATACACATTTAAGTTATTCAGTTTGTGACATGATACTAACATGTTCACAAGAATAGTTAAGCAAGATCAGAAAAAGAAAAGAGGAATAAGATAAGTCAAATAATAAGACTTAAAAGTTAAGGTTGGCGTACCGGCCTCTCCAGTTTTGAGGTTCAAAGATAGCGTCCACCCCAGTTGTGTGGTGCTGCCTCGTTAATAATGAGGTAGTTGATGGCTTGACTTGCTGCCTATAGGTAGTAGTCCAGAAATGACCTTAGGATTGATTGGTGGGTCGCTCCCCTGATCCTCTATTGGTCTGCGCGCACTAGGTACGTCCAACCACGGGCCCACAAGTGAAAGATTAAGCAAGATAAAGTAAAGCAAAGAAAAGAAAGAAATAGAATAGAAAGAATAAGTAAAGCATAGGAGTAAGAAAATAATTGGTCATAAGTTGACTAACCCTAAGTGTGGTGTATTCAGCTTATTTACTTGTATGTTTGTACTTACTGAGCTTTAGCTCATTAGTCTATTCGTGGTGTAGGTAATAAAGGTAAGCAACCAGCAATATGAAACAAGAGTAGCGGATTGACAGGCAGATCCCAGCGATATCATGGACGGGTTATGGTTCCGTTTTGTAGAGTTCCGCTGTAATTAAAGTGAAAAAGAAAGAAAGTGTAATAGTGATATATATGTATAAAGATAAGACAAGAGTGTAGTATGGAAAATAGTGAAACAGCTTAAAAGTATGTTTTTATTTTTACGTACTTTAAAGTAATGAGAGCGCAAAATATATTTTGGGAAAAAATTATTAAGTAGTACGTATATATTTATGTATACACAATTTCAAAGAATTAATAGTTTCATTCAGTCAAGTTTAAAAAAAAATATTCCTAGTTTTTCAAGAACAAATCTTTTAAACCCCCAAGAAGAAGAAAGTTATAAAGACAAGCAATCTAAGTAAGAATAGGCAAAGAATAAAGAAAGCAAGCAAGATAAGGTGGACGACCTAAGCTAGAGGGGTCGCCCGCATCAGAAGCCCATGAGACACCATATTCGGTTCATCCCAGAGCTAGTAAGATGTATCAGTACTTGAAGTTACAGTTCTGGTGGAAAGGGATGAAGAATGATATAGTGAAATTTGTGAGCAGACGCATGACTTGTCAGAGAATCAAAGCTGAACATAAACATCCAGCAGGAAGATTGGAACCTTTGGAGATTCCTGAATGGAAATGGGAACACATTGCGATGGATTTTGTAATGGGACTACCAAAAACCCGAGAAGGTTATGATGCCATCAAGGTTATTGTGGACAGACTGACCAAGACGGCACAGTATAAAGTTCACTGAACTGAAACGGCTGGAACGGTGCCAAAAACGGCATTGAAAACCTAATCGGTGCATTATGGTGCACTAAAAAGATGAAAAGCTTCCGGGATTGATTTTGATCAAATGGAAGCAGTAAAAATTGATCCGACTACGCAGGAGACCTTAGGAACCCGCCGGGATGATTTTAGGAAAATTTCGGTTCAATCTGACATTGGTCAAAAAGTAGTCGAATTAATATGAATAGTAAAGTCAAAGTCAAACTTTTTCCTTTGTATTAATGACATCATTAAAGTATTTATTAAATATGTAAAAAATGGTGGTTGGCAACATTAATGGCCAAGATTGAATTTACTTTTGATCTAAAGGCCTAGATTTTACCAAAATTAGCCAAATTAATTTTGGTAAAAATGTGGAAAGAAATGCCATGAAAAGTGTTGAAATTTCGTTGGTTGGAAGCCAAATTAATTGGTTTTTCAAGCAAAGTGAGTCGGCCACTTTGAAACATAAGCAACCCATAGCAATTCAAAGCAAAAACAAGAGAAAAAAATTTTCTAAGTGTTCCTGGAGTGAACCATGAGCAACCAAAGGAGAACCAAGCCAAAACTTCAAATTTTCTTCACCAAAGTGATAGCAAACTCATCATTGAAGTCAAGGGAAGCAAGAAATCAAGGTAGCCATCTTTGGTTTGAAATTTTTCTTGCTTTCTCATTGAAAAATCCGTGGGTTTGTTGGCTTGAAGGATGAGAAATTTTGTGGTTGATTTGGTTGATTTGGTATATGGGTTTTGCTTATGCTTTGATTAGAACAAAAACCATGTATTTTGTTTCAAGAAAAAAGTTTTGGTTGGTTTTGTTATGGAAAATCCATGGGTTACCTTAGTGTTTGATCATGGATTTATTGTTGGTTAAGTGTTGTAATGCTTTAAATCATGTTTTTGGTTATATAGAAAGCATGATTTGCATGGTTAGAAAGCTTGGAAAAATTTTGGTATCTAAATTCCCTAATATGGCCGTGTGGTGTAGTTAGGGTTTGGTGAACATTTTTGCATGATTAACTTGATGTTTGGATAGTTTAAATCATGCATTGAATTACGGAAATGTTGGTTATGAGGTTGAAAGCATGAAACAAAATGTTATGTGTGTTGAAAAACCCTAAGAATTGTGTTGTAAAATGCATGAAAAATGGCTTGAAAATGTGCTAGGTAATAGCCTTTGAATAGCCTAAAAATTTGGTTAAAAGATTGAAAATTTTTTGCTAGGTTTTGGATAGGAAAACCGTGGCTAAAACTAAGGGCAAAATTGAAAGAATTTTTTTAATTGTGGTTCAAAATGTGAATTGTTAAATATGTGAGCTTTTATGTAAAAGTTTGGGAAACTTTTACATAAAATAGGACTTTGGTATAGTACGTGGCAGGTACACATGGTTCGAGGTGTACCTAACGCCGGTAACCTTAAATTTACGCCGAAATGCTACCCAAATTCCGAAAATCAGCATTTAGGGTAAAAAGGGAATCGAGAGTAAAAGTTTAGGGTCGGGTTGAAAACTCGAGTCCTTTGAGGAAAATCGAATAAGGGAAACCTAAGGGGTGGTTCATGAATAGTAACCCATCCTCTTAAAAATATAAAACGCGAGTGACACTGAAAAACGGACCTCTAGGGGGGTGTTTTTGGGAAATGAAGTAAAGGTCCGAGTCGAGTACGGAAAATCCGAGCCTCGGAGATCTAAATCGGGAAAGTCTAGATGAACGTTTTAAATACTAGTAAAACGTCCATTTGAGGCTCCGGAACGATAGAAAATCACTAAACCGATGTAAGGGTCGGAATAGTACTTCCCGAGGGTCGGGAAGGTGAAAATTGGAAATAAAATAGAAATGAACCCAATAACGAATAGAAAATAGTCAGAAAAGTTCCTGAGAGCCAAAAGTGCAGTCTAGACCGAGAAAATCCCGTCAGGGGCATAATTGCAATTTTACCAAAATACAGGGGTAAAATCGTAATTTTTCAAAAGTTGAGAAAAATGGGAAAAATGATAAATAAAGCCTAAAAAGTTATAAATAGGTTTATTTATGCTTTTTAATAAAAAATAAAAGCTATATATGGAAATGAAATTAACAGACAAGGTTTTGTCTGTAGGATCCCAAAATCGACCCACAAGGAGAGCGATTAAAGATCCGGGAAGGAAAAGCAGAAGAAACGGATAAGGTAAGTTCAGACATTTACTTGTCTGCAACATGTAGCATTATTATTGCTAACTTTGATGTACTAACTATAAGTTACGTACATATGTGCTACGGGCACTATTATAGAATAGAGAGAAAGACGAAATGTGCTACGGGTACTATTAAAAATGGGACACATGAAAAATTATGCTTCGGGCACCAGAGCGAGGTTAATGAAACTCACTCACGTGAAATTAAAATATGAACCATTCCTAACCACGGGGCAATATGAAGTCACCAGGTTAGAGCTTTAAAAAGTCGGTAATGAAACCACTTTTTGCGTACCATCCTTCCGTACGAGGAGGTAAACTTTGCCTTCGAGACTATGATGATGAGATTAAGGCTGTGGAGGTCAGCACTAATGTACCGCTCCCAGTCATGTACAACTTTGCCTTCAGGGCTATAATGATGAGATTAAGGCTGTGGAGGTTAGCACTAATGTATCGCTCCCAGTCATGTGCACTAAAATGGTACTGCCAACATGAGCTCAAAACCAGAACATAAATAAAGATAATTACCTAAAACTGAAACTATGCCATAATTGAGCATAAGACAGTTTCATGAGAGTACTAACACTATGGTTGATGTACTGCTGATATACTGTGTTGTGATCAAAGTTAGTATTCATGATGAATAGTAGTCTAAGTTACTATTTATGATGAATAGTAATGTTCATAGAAATTCTATTTCTTGCATGTTTGAACATACTAAACCTGTAGCTCACCATTTTTGCTTATGTTGCAGGTAAGCAATCAACTCATTAGCTTTGTATGGCTAGATGGCGGACGGGATAGCGAGTGTCAAATAGGATGGAAAGCCAAGGGATATGGTTTTACCAGAGTTTTCCGCTGAGCGTTAACAAAGAGAGGAAAGAGAAACAGTCTTTTGTAATAATATATATTTTGTGAAAGTACTGTATTATGTGAATTACTTTGTGCTTGTAAACAAAGTGATTAGTGGATAATGTTTACATGATGTTTTAAAAAAAAATCCCCCAAAAATGTCATGTTTTACAAGAGAGATAGATTAGCCGACGACCCATGAGAGTACAATCTATCGCAGTTTGCTATGAAGCTTAACTATAATAGTATTATGTCACGGCCCAAAATTTAGACACGTGACATGGCAGCCAAATCATAATATCAACCCGAGATTTAAGGAAAAACATTTATTACGAAAAGCGGGTCAACATTATAATTTAGCTAAGCCTAATTATTGATAACGTAGCATCATAACCACATAATAAAATAAAGTAGAAAATAAATACTTTTTAATGCGGAAATCAAACACAAAATCGGTCTTCAAAAGAGATTACCAACCATAAAATATTCCCAAGCATGAAATTTAAATAACGTGAAATAAAGTCCAAACTTAATATCTCATTACATCAGAACGAGAAACAGAATGAAGAAGATGGAGAAAACGGATAGCATCATCTTCGTTAGAAACGGATAGCTCAACGATTTTCGGAACTACTACCTCCCGCACCTGGAAGTAGTCATTTCGAAATCACAAAGAAAAGGGATGTGAGCGCTGGCTCAGTAGGATAGAAACAAAGGTGGATTAAACAGGTAGCATTTAAATGTATGGCATAATATTCATTTCCAAAAATAATTAACAATTTAAGAATACATGGCATAATAATCATTTCCAAAAATAATCAACAATTTCGTGAAAACATTTTTAATACAAGTTTTATTCTGCTAAGGACTTAGCGTAGCTGCAATATACGTGCCCCAATATTAAAATAATAACTCATTAAAATAAACCATCATATTTTGAGTGAGGACTTGTCGTAGCTATAATATACGTGCCTCGAATTGAATTATCCTAGATCATCTCGTTACGGTCTAAATAGGCCGAATGGCCCTGCGCAGGTTTAGGGACCTTCCCCCATGGCATCAACTTTGGGACGCACGCATCATTTACAATGATCGTGAACTAGAGCTCAATTATGTTCACTGGATTATTCAAAAGATGGTATTTTCCAAGTTATATTATGCCATAAATCAAAACACGTTTTAAAATACACATTTAATTACCAAATACGTTGCATGCGTTTATTTCATCAAAAACAATATAATAATTTCATAAACTGAAAAGGGCATGCCATCGATAAAACAGGGAAATTTAAAACACTTGACTACTCCCAGAAAAGGCTAGAACGTCCTACCTCGATTATCGCACAAGCGTTACGATAACGTGATCCACAAATCCAGCAAGAACGTCAAATAAATCCCATAATCACAACATATGATCAGTCTAGGTCTAGACATAATCATCCAATCATTTTAGTGTGCCACAAAAGATTTCAAAACGTTTAATAAACATTTGGGATTTAAAATTTGTGAAAAACTCTAAGTTAGGATATTTCTGGACATGGACAGACTGACCTAGGCTGATTGTAAAATCAATATTAATTCATTTTTAATCCCAAAAATTTTAAATTTTTAATATGTTAAACTAGACATCCATAGCTTTAATTCCACATAATTTTTATAATTTTTGGACATCATTTGGTTATTCAATTAGGCCAAAAACCGAGGGGTTGTTTTCAGGCATAAAATCTGGGTTTCAGTTTCAGTTCAAAAACTGGCAGTTCTGTCTGCCTATTTTAGAAAAATATTTTGACTGAGCCAACGGATGAGTTTGGTTATGACATTTTGTAGACATTTAGGGGACATCTTGAATTTAATTTTAGGCTCAAGAATCACTCGAAAATCGTTTTTAAAACTCAAGTTATGGCTGACACAAATTTACTGTTCATATGGTAATTTTTCACATTTCCGTTTTTCTGTGTCCGAATTTCAATTAGCCTCAAATCAACCCAATTTTCATCCAATGATCACGAAATTTTGTGGAGGACCTTATTTATATGTGGTGAACACAACCCAAGAATCAAATTGACAAAAACATAAAATTTTACACATGTGATAATAGGGTTTTTGAAAGGGAAACAAAGAGGTAAAATTTTTAGGGTTTGAGAGAGAGATTCACACCTTGTTTGTGCTGCACTATTTTTGATGCTTGGTCTCCTTTTTGGCTGAATTTGTGTGAGTATTGGGGTCTTCAAAACGGTAGGGAAAACAGTGGAGAAAACCATATAAATTTCGGATTTAAAATCAAAAGGAAAAGGAAGGAAAAAGTTGATTTCTCACCTTGTTTTTGTCTCAAAATTTGTTAAATCCTTGAGTTGCCTTTAGGTAGGTTTTTGTTTGTTGTTTTGGGGTTGTTTTGGGAGAAAAAATTCAGAGAGGAAACAAGGGTAGGCTGGCCGAATTTTTGAGAGTGAAAGGAAGGGTGAATGAGAGTTAAAAGAGGGTTTTTATACTAGGTTTTTCTTTCCCTTTCTCTTCCTTGTTTGGCCGAAAATTTTAAGGGGCAAAAGGGAAAGTTTTTGTGCTGTTTTGAAGCTAGGGTTTTCTCTCTTATTTCCCCTTAAGTGGCCGAAAATTATCCACTAGTTTTTAGGAAAAAAAATAATTTGAATTTTGAATGAGTTTTGACCTAGCTTTTAATTCAAATAAAATCTCCTTTATTTCCTACACTTTATGGCCGAATTTCTTCTTTATATTTAAGGGATGAAATTTGAATTTAAATCCTCCTTGGATTTGTGGGATTTAAATTTTAATTAAAAATCCCAAGTGATGGCTGAATATTTTAGGGTTTTTAAAGTTAAAATTGTTGACTTTTTGAGCGGAATTTGACTAGGAAACCAACCTAGGGTTTCCAAAAGATTTTTAATTACTTTTTGGCACACTAATTTTATTTAAATTATATATTGACCCTTAAATAAAATTTAGGGCGTCACATATTATATGATCTCTACGAAGGGCGGGCCGCCACAACAAGGTCATTGGACATTAGCTTGTCACAGGCTTTCATAATATGGTATATAATTGGGAGTTCAGTTTCAGGTTTATAGTGGTGTGACTTTGAAATTAGTGATCATATGATTGAGTTGTTCGGTACATAATGATGATCATATAGATTCACGGGAGTCTGATTATATATGTCCAATCGGTCACTCTACTAGCTCCACATAATTCCTTAATAGTTGACAAATTGATTATGCATGGATGGTGTTGACATAGGATTAGGATGGTGGACAAGATTCTTTCCGGTTGGATTCACATTTTGTTTTGGATAATAGAGTACACAATTATTCAAACTCCAAATGAAGTTGCCATGATTTTAGTTGAGATTGGATTGGAGTTGTAGAAAATTATCCTTGAGAACAAAATTTAAATTTGAATTTTGGGGATTTTGAAATTTGAATTTTGAGTTGTAGAAAATTTTGTGGATTTTGAAATTTGAATTTTGAAATTTGAAATTTAAATTTTGAATTCGAAATTTAAAATTGAAATTTAAATTTGAATTTGAAATTTAAATTTGAATTTTGAATTTGAATTTTGAATTTTGAAATTTGAAATTCAAATTTTGAATCACAGTCCAAGTGCAATTCGAATTCTTTATGGATAATTCCATAGGGTTAGAATTTGAATTTGAGTTGGATTATGGAATGGAAAATCTTGTTTAAATCCTACTTGAATTTTGAATCCCAATCCTAACTAAAATGGTCGAAGATTGTTGAGGGAAATCCTCCTAGATATTTTCGATTTTTGTGGATAAGGTTCAAGAAAAATTCAAGCAACAAAATCCTAGTTGAATTTGGATTCTCTCCTCCCTAAAAGTGGTCAAAAATTTTGAGGATAAACTCAAGGGAGATTTTCAGTTTTAATGGATAAGTGTGTGAGTAAATTCAAGTTAGAAAATCTTATTTGAATTCTAATTCTCCTCATACTTTAATGACCAAATCTAGTCATGATTTTGGCATAAAGGGGAATCAGTTTTTATGAGGGAATGAGGAGATAAAATTCAAGTTAAAATCCTGTTTGAATTTTGAAAGAAAAATCCTTAAAGTAGCAAATTCTTTTTAGTTAGATAAGGCCTAGAATTTGCAGATTTTTGTGAGTGGATAAGGGAGAAAATCTTCTCCTAATCCAATTCAAATTCAGAGGATCACCTCATGCAGTCTATTAATAGAGGTCCTGCTACTCCAGTTCTCTCAGACCACAGACTCTCAGGTGAGCAGGCTTACTGTTGCATAACTCACCGTGACAATAAGTTCTTTAGAGATCTGGGTGGTCAGAAGAAGACTAGCAATACTAGCATATCGGTCGAGGAACCGAGTGCGCACACACTCTGCCATCCGGGAATTGGATAATAGTAGAGAAGACTAGTTGGTTGAAGCCCTCCAGTCATTCTGCTCCTGTAGTATTAGCGTCCACTTGAGGTATGAGTTTTATTGTTGTTAGTTTATTGTATATTGCATCATGAGATATTTAACGATCTTGAAAAATTTTTATTGTTCCGCTGCGCCGCTGTGATGCGTTTTTACTGATTTTATTGGTACATGGATTTCCTAGGAAAGTATCAAGCCACGATTGATTACCGGAAGCTGAAGATAATGTTTCAACCCGACCAGGAAGATGGCTTTGAATATGTCAATTTGTCACACAAATCGAGGAAGATAATGATCAACTTGATGAAAGCAAGAAGGCTAATGTCTAGCAAATGTGCTGGATACTTAGCATACATAGTGAATTTAATGGAGGAACAGAAGCTTCAACCTGAAGATGTTCCAATTGTGAACGAGTTCCTCGATATCTTCCCAAAAGAATTACCAGGATTGCCACCTAAACGAGAGATCTCCTTTGAGATCGAATTGATGCCAAGAACTGTACCTATTTCAAAGGTGCCGTACCAAATGGCACTGGTGGAGTTGAAGAAGCTGCAAGAGCAATTGAAAGAGCTTCTTAACAAGGGATTCATTCATCAGAGCTATTTCCCATGGGGTGCTCCAGTGTTATTTGTCAAGAAGAAGGATGGTACGTTTCGTATGTATATAGATTACTATGAGTTGAACAAGGTTACGGTCAAGAATAGGTATCTGTTACCTAGAATTGACGACTTGTTTGATCAACTCAAAGGCACGGTGGTATTCTCCAAGATTAATCTGTGATTAGGATATCATTAGATACGGATCAAGGAGAGTGACATTCCGAAGACAGCGTTTTGGACTCGATACGATCATTACGAATTTCTTGTGATGCCGTTTGGGTTAACAAATGCGCCAGCTACATTTATGGATCTGATGAATCGAGTCTTCAAAGAGTTTCTAGATAAGTTTGTTATTGTGTTTATCAATGACATACTTATATATTCAAAGACTCGTGAGGAACATAAGGGACACTTGAGGATCGTTCTGCAGACAATAAGGAAGCACCAACTTTATGCAAAATTTGCTAAGTGTGAATTTTGGCTAGATAGAGTACATTTCCTATGACATGTGGTTTCCAAGGAAGGAATCGCTGTGGATCCTGCTAAAATAGAGACAATCAATGAATGGCTCACATCTAAGAACGTGACTGAAATACGAAGTTTCTTAGGGTTAGCCGGCTATTATAGAAGATTTGTAGAGGGATTCGTGTGACTCGCTACACCTCTCACAGCCTTGACATGTAAAAAGAGGAGGTACGAGTGGACTGAAGAGTGTGAAAGGTGCTTTCGAGAGCTAAAGAAACGACTAACGAGTGCACCAATCCTTAAACTTTCTACTAAAGGGGAGATGTTCGTGATTTATAGTGATACATCAAAGATGGGATTAGGAGCTGTCCTGATGCAAGGTGATAGGTTGATTGCTTATGTCTCACATCAATTAAAGGACCATGAGAGAAATCATCCCACACACGATCTGGAACTTACCGCAGTAGTGTTTGCACTGAAGATTTGGTAACACTATTTATATAAGGCTCAGTGTCAGATCTATACTAACCATTTGAGTCTAAAGTACTTCTTCACGCAGAAGGAGTTGAATATACGGTAGAGGAGATGGTTGGAGCTAGTAAAGGATTATGATTGTGAGATCCTCTACCATCCTGGAAAAGCCAATCGCGTTGTAGATGCGTTAAGTAGAAAATCTGCTATTTTGTAGAAACTGCCGATTAGAAAATTTCAAAAACCATTATAGCAGGAGATCAATGCATTGAAGTTGGAGCTGATATCTAGAAGATTGGCTACACTTCAATTGGAATCATCATTATACAAAGACATTAGAGAGGCTCAGAAGCGAGATTCCAACTTAGCTAGTCCTTAGGAAGGAATGTCCAAAGATGGATTAATCTTGCATCAAGGAAGAATTCAGGTTCCCAATGATGAAGGATTAAGAAGGTGGATTATGGTAAAAGCCCATGAAATGCCATATTCAGTGCATCCCGGAGCAAGTAAGACGTACCAGGGTTTAAAGTTACAATTCTGGTGGAAAGGGATGAAGAAAGACATCGCTGAATTCATGAGCCGATGTATGACGTGCCAAAGAGTTAAGGCTGAACACTGGCATCTAAGTCGAAAATTAGAGCCATTAGAGATTCCCAAATGGAAGTGGAAACATATTAAGATGGACTTTTTGGTATGACTGCCGAGAACCTGAGAAGGCTACGATGCCATTTGGGTTATTATCGACAGATTGACAAAGATGGCAAGGTTTATAGCAGTGAAAATGACTTTTTCACTAGAAAAGTTGGCAAGCCTATATGTAACATATATTGTTCGGTTACATGGTGTTCCTAAGTCCATTGTATCGCATCATAATGCACGATTCACTTCAAATTTCTGGAAGTGTGTTCAAGAAGCCATGGGAGCAGAAGTACGTCTGAGTATGGCATTTCATCCCCAGACAGACGGACAATCAGAATGGACGATCCAAACATTGGAAGACATGCTTTGTGCATGTACAATAGATTTCCCGAGGAGCTAGAATGAAAACTTCAATTGTTAGAATTTTCATATAATAATAGCTACCAAGCTTCAATAGGAATGGCACCCTATGAAGCTTTATATGGAAGGAAGTGTAGATCACCTGTCTACTGGTATGATTTACAAGAAAAGTAGTTGCACAGGATAGATTTTGTGCAAGAAACAACTGATGCAGTTATGAAAATATAACATCAAATGAAGATTGCGCAGAGCTGATAGAAAAGCTATGCAGACAAACGAAGAAGATCCCTAGAGTTTAACAAAGGGAATTTTATATTCCTAAGATTTTCGCCAATGAAAGGAATAATACATTTCGGTAGAGGGAAATTAAGTCTGAGATATATTGGACCTTTTGAAATCATTGAACGCATTGGGAAGGTTGCTTATAAATTGGCATTACCCCTAGAAATGTCGGCAGTGCATAATGTGTTTCACGTGTGAATGTTGCAGAAGTACATATCAAATCCATCCCATATACTGAAACATAAACTGATCCAAATCAAGGAACATCTAACATATGAAGAGAGGCCTGTTCAAATTCTGGCACAAAAAGAAAAAGTCTTAAGTAATAAGACAATCCCATTAGTCAAAGTGTTGTGGAAAAATCACAACATTGAAGAGGCCACATGGGAATGCGAGGATGAAATTAGAAAATTGTACCCCCGCTTGTTCTAAAATTTTAAGGATGAAAATTTTATAAGGAGGGGTGAATGTGATAACTAGGAATTTTTAGATCCTTGGAGTGAATTAAAATTATATGTATATAACAATTTTAATGTATAAAATATGGAAAAATTATGTTTTAATACTATTGAGAATATAATGAAAATGTTCTAATAGTGTTAAAGAGTGTGAGTTCAGAGATGGAAAATCTTCCTGAACAGAATCGAGTGAGACGGCTCGAAAAAGAAGCCAAAAACCCTAAAGAGTGCACCGAAGTGCACTAAAAGACAAAATTTTATGGTAATGAATTTTGATTGAACGGAAGCAAAATAAGTCTGATCGATCGCACCAAAGGTGCCAGAAACCCACCTACGCAATTTCGGTAAATTTCCGTTCGGTTTGAATTTTGGTCAAATGTTGACCACGAATTAATTCATGAATTAATTAGATGATGTCACATATGACATCATAAATGTGATGTAATTAATGGATAATTAAAGCTTATTAAGGAAGGTTGGTAGCATTAATGGCTAGGATTAAAGGAATCTTGGATCAATGGCAAAGATTAAGCTAAAATGGCTTGAAAAAAATTTAAGAAATTTGGAAAAAGGGAGCTTGGCCAAAGGAGGAATAAAATCAGCGTAAAATTTTCATTTTGACCCCCAAAAAGTTTGCAAAAAGGTCCTTAAACAATTTCTTAATTGTTGGGAAAATTTGCTAAGTAGTCATCCATTATTTACCTACAAATAGGTGATGAAAAATCACTTATAAAAATCACAAAATGTAGACAAAATTCTGTCCATAGAATCCGTGAGCTTCCCTGTGATAACCGGGAATTTTAGATTCTCGGAGTAGGTTAAAATTGTATGTATATAACAATTTTAATGAATAAAATATGAAAAAGTTGTGTTTTGATACTATCGTGAATAGTATAAAAATGTTCTGGCAGTGTTAAAGTGTGTGAGTTCGGGGATGGAAAATTTTACCGGACGTAATTGGGTGAGACGGTTCGAAATCAGAGCCGAAAACCCTAGAAAATGCATTAAGATGCACGAAAATGACAGGAATTTTCGGTAGAGAATTCTGATTAAACGGAAGCAAATTAAGACAAACCGATCACACTGGGGGCACCCGAAACCTGCCTATGCAATTTGGGTAAAGTTCCGTTTGGATCGGATAACAGTCAAAAATTGACCACGAATTAATTAGTGAATTAATATGAATAGTTGATGACATCACTATGATGATGTCATAAAGCCAATTGATTTTCATTAATTTGGAAAGTATTTTGAAAGGTGTATGGCCAAGATTGCTTTGCTTTTTGATCAAAGGCCAAGATCATGCCAAAATTCACCTTGAAAAAAATTAAAAAAATTTTGGGAAATTTTGTTGAAAGGCCATACGGCCATGTGGAAAGGGAGAAAAAAATTGTATTTTTGACCCCAAAATCTTTACTTTCTGGTCCTTGAACAATTAGCAAATTGTTGGAAAAATTTGCTAATTAACCCTTGGTTTTTTGCCTATAAATAGGCATCAAAATTCAAGCAAAAAAAATGGAAGAAACCAACTAAACTCTTGCTCTTTTTCTTCAGCCCAAAACCGTGAGCTTTACCCCCTTAAACCAAAAATTTTGTTTTCAAATTCACATCAAACCTAGCTTGAATTGCATCTTCAATCTCAAGGCATCAACTAATCAAGGTAAGCTTCAAATTTGAAGCATTTTTCCTTGATTTTCCATAGAAAATCTGGGGGTTTGGAGTGTTGAAAAACAATGAAAAAATTTGTTGAATTGTTGATTCTATGATTGGTTTGATGTTGTAGTAATTAAAGCGTGAATTAGGGTTGAGAAACAAGCAAAAATTTTGCATGTTTCCCTTGAAAATTAGTGGCTTCAATGGTGTGAAAATTTCATGAGTTTTGATGTTTTGATTTAGTATTTATGTTCATTCAATTATGTGTTGAATTAAGCATGAATTGGAATAAAGAAACAAGAAAATTTTGATATAATTTTCTTGCTAAAACCATGGGCATGAACATTAAGAAATGAAAAATTTTTAATGTTGAAGTATGTTGATAGAAACCCTAGGAAGGAAAATGAAATTTCCTATGTGTTTATGCATAAAATCTGTGGCTATACTAGGGTTTAGAATGCATGTTCTATTAGTTTTTTTTTTTTGATGTTGTTTTATACATGGGAAAACCTAAGAATGATGTGATGTGATGAAAGAAAAATGTTATGGTTCGTGTTGGTTTCCAAATATGAATCGTGTGAAAAAGTTTTTTACAAAGTTTGGAAACTTTGTATAAAATAGGCCTCTGGTATAGTACGTGGCAGGTACAAAGGTTATGAGGCGTACTTAACACCAGGAAACCTTAAAATATAAGTGGAAATGCTGCCAAAAATTCTAAAAATCGGCTTAAGGGCATTTCCAGAAATGAGGAGTAAAAATATTGGGACTCGGGAAGGAAACCGAGACCCCTCTGTAAATTAGTATTAGAAATGGAAAACCAACCCAAAAGGAATAGTAAACCGACCCTAAAATACTAAAATGCCTAAAACAAGAAAAAAATTCATGTTAAGGGTATTTTGGGAAACGAGTGAAAAATTTAGGACGGGATAGGAAACCCGAGTCCCTCGAGGAACGAGGGTCAGGGATGGGATAAATAACGTTTAATAAGTAGTGAAAGGGCCATTTGAGGCTCCAAAACGCTCTAAAAATGAAAAAAAACGACCTTAGGTGATGAATAAATAGTAACCGAGGGCCGGGAAAAATGAAGTGGAGATTTTGCAGCAAATTGAGCTGTAAAATGATATAGAAGACCTAGAATAACTTAGACAAAATTCTAAAACTCAAAGTGAAGATTTTAGAGTTAAAATTCTAAAAATTTTAAAGAACACGAGCGTGTAGAAGGATACAAGGCCGTGTATAGGAAAAAATTTTATAGACCCGAGAGGTACACGGGCTTGAACACGGACGTGTATCAAGCCATGTACAGTTACACGGTTAAGAAAGAAAACAACATGGCCATGTAGAATAGACCCGAGAGGTACACGGGCTTGAACACGGACGTGTATCGAGCCGTGTACAGTTACACGGTTAAGAAAGAAAACAACATGGCCGTGTAAAATAGACCCGAGAGGTGCACGGGCTTGAACACGGGCGTGTATCGAGCCATGTACAGTTACACGGCTAAGAAAGAAAACAACATGGCGTGTAGAATAGACCCGAAAGGTACACGAATTGGAACTCGGGTGTGTTGCAGACCGTGTACCACAAACAAAATTTAAATGTGTAGAATTGTTAAGTAAAATAAATGTATATTTAAAGTGATAATTAAAACAGGGTATTAACAGACAATATTATGTCTGTAGGAACCCAAAATAGAGATAGAACTGCAGAGGAGTTCTGGAAGTGGACACTAGCGCAGTATCGGTAAGTTCAAGCATTTTCGTGTCTACAACATGAAATACTGTGTTAATCTATTCTATACTAGCTGTACATTAGATATAAAATCCTATAAGTATTTAGGGATTAGTTAAAATAACGTATCCCAAACAATGAAAATAAGTAAGACCTACGGGCAATGGAGGATAGTGACCTTGAGGTGACGTATAAGATCACTTGGTCAAAACTATAAATTGAAAGATGGTAATGAAACCATTAAGGCGTACCGCCCCTCCAACATAGTGGTGGAGGTTTGTTTAAATCCTACAGGGTTATCAGGGCTGTGGAGGACGATGTTCTAAGGTCGCTCCTTAGACCCTCCAAGTCAGCACACTAATAATCATCGGTACTGCCATAAACAGAGCTCTAAATTAGAAATCAAATAGAGAATAAATAATCAACAAAATGATAATAATCATAATTGAGCATAACCGAAGTTTACGCTAGAGTATTGTAAATTCAGTTAGGATATGTGAATAGTACATAGTTAGGGTAACTGGTACTATTCATCGGTCAAAAGTTAAAATACTATTCATGATGAATAGTACTATTCATGATGATGAATAATACTATTCATGGTGAATAGTCTATTCATAAGAAATTGAGTTTTTAGTGTTTTTGAATCAATTTGATTCTTACTATGTATGTTTGAACTTACTGAGCCTGTTAGCTCATCAGTTTGTTCATGTTGCAGGTAAGAAACCTATCCAGTAGATTCCTGGATGGTGGTAGGATGCGAGCGTGTTAAGGGGATAGGGAACTCACCGTGGACTTGGTCCTGCCATAAGTTTTCCGCTGAGCTTTTTGAGTTAAAGAAAATATGTTTGAAGACAAAATATACAGTACATATATATATGTGTATAATATGTGGTACTTATTTAAGACATAGAAACGCCAGTATTATAATTTACATCGCTTCCTTACTTGGTATTCGTAAGAAAAAGTATGTATTATAGAAAAAAAATTTTATGAGTGAAATTTTGGGCCCTGGTATTTAAGAATTATGAGCAAAAGAGTTTAAAACTAACGACTCGGATTCGGCACACGAACGGTCTTGGTCGACCGTAGAGTCGATTCATGACGGTTGCGGGTGGTTCGAATCAAGGGACGTCACAGGTTGGTATCAAAGCGGTTGATAATATCCCTATTGACCCGAAGCGCGGTCTGCACGTCAATCCAAGTAAGTTAGCTTCTTTAAGTTAGTTAGCTTTTCAATTATTTGAAATTATATATTTTGTAGGACTTAAGATGACTAGACCACCATATGTGAGACCTCATCCATACCAACCTAGGGGACTGATCCGTGTATGGACTAGACTCGTGATCAGACCGTCCATGATGAGACAAACGATGCAGCGACCACCTGTGCCTGAGCCACTGGCACCAAGGATAGTAGCACCAGCACCAGTACAAGCACCACCTCCATGACCGATAGTGAACCCTCCCGTGGTAGTGAACATTCCAGTGGTGGGAGATCGAGCTCGTATAGGAGCTAGAGTATCAGTACGAGCTGTACATGCATTCAGAGGTAGTCATCCACCAGCGTTCAAGGGAGGTCAACAGGGGATCTCTATGAGAGACTGGCTACACGACATTGAGGTCATCATGCGTTAGTGCGATATCGATCAGGATTGCTGGGTTCTGATGGCCATTGGCATGTTCCGTGAGGATGCACAGTTGTATTGAGAGTATTGTGATCAGGAGATGCTGCTAGCAATGGATTGGGTCGAATTTTGCCAAGTCATGCTAGAGCAGTTCCCACAAACGAGCACTGCACCAGTGGTAGGCCCTCCTGAGAATAGGACAGTACCACCACCACCGGCCATGCCCAATTATGCAGATGTTAGAGATTTTGTTCTGAAGGCAGAGAAGCAGCGGATGATGTTGAGTGACACTGTATTTTCATATGCGGTCAGATTCCAAGATAGCATCGTAAGGGCGTGTCCTCTAACCAACATCACAAATGATAACTTTTGTGATATATTTTGGAAGGGACTCACCCTAGACCTATAACAGAGAGTAACCCCTTTATACCCTGTTACCTTACGTGAGTTCATTATCGATGTAGCCAAGGTAAAAGAGGAGATGATGATGGAACGCATGGTGTGCAAGAGGCGTGAACAGTTGCTACAAGAAGCAATGTTATACCGCCTATACAGATCTGGGCTGATAGCAAATGATCATGAGGCAGATCCGTCGAGACAACTAGAGGGAGCAGATCTAGCTGAAGGTTCAACACCGTCTGAGGCCGGAAACGGAACAGACAATGAGGAAATGGATCCAATCGAGTTTTTGGCAATCCCAGAGGAGCCTCAGCCAGGGGATTTGTAGTAGAAATACATGTGTTGTATAAATATGTATATATATAACTGTATGTGTGTGTATGTGACAGCGTTGAAAGGCTATTTTTAGGAAAGCCTTCAAACTAATGTACTTTTGAAATGGAAAGAAATGATAACTATATTTTGACATATTCAATATGTGAAATGTTAAGATTATGTGATGATCAAAATTATTTGTACTTATATTGTAAAAATATGATTATGAAAAACCTAATGATTGATTCTTATGCGATTTTAAGGAATAGGATAAGATGGTGAATCGAAGAAATCTACAGAATATGCGAGGAAGTCCATTGTTGTCAGAAAGAGTGGACGAGCTAGAAGCCTTAATAGAAGCTCAAATGAGAGAAAATACTGAATTAAGACAAAGACTAGAGCAAATAGAGCAGAGACAGGAACAGGAAGAAGACCAAGCACCACAAATGGTCGCACCAGAACCAGAAGCACCGCCAGCAGCACAAGAAGAAGTGGTACAACCCCAACCATAACCCAGGATCAATATCGAGCCATTATATGAAAGATTCCGACGCATGAGGCCACCCGAGTTTGAGGGCTCCACAAACCCTCTAGATGCTGAGGAGTGGTTGTCTTCACTCCACACAATATTGGAGTTTATAGAGCTAAATGACCAGGAGAAGATCCTGTATGCGTCCTTTGTTCTAAAAAGGGATGCAAGGTTCTGGTGGGAGTCAGTTAAGTTGAGGAGAAACATGTATACTATGTCTTGGTTGGATTTTCTAGAGGAATTCAATCAGAAGTATTATAATCCGGCACTGTTACGACCACAACAAAGAGAGTTCACAGAGCTAAAACAAGGGGACATGACCGTGATAGAAGTTTGCAATAAGTTTGATCAGTTATCTAGACTATGCCTATACACTGTCACTACTGAGAAGGAGAAAATCCAGAAGATGCTAGGGATGTTTTGTCCCGAGATTTCAGCATTAGTAGACATTGGGTTGACGCCGCCTGAGACTGTATCTGATTGTGTTAGCCGTGTGTTAAGGGCAGAGTATTATCTGATCCGACAAAAAGAAGAAAAAGAGAATGTCTGGGATGCTAAGAAGAAGAAAAAGATCTTGATGAAAGCTATACAAGCTAGACCTCAAACGAGACAAAGCAACAAGCAGAGCTTGATTGTCAAGGCTGGACAGCCAAGGACTTCTGGCCAGCAATCCCAGGGAAAGAGAAAAGCAAACAATTCCGGGAACCGAAACCAGCAAAGAAGAACAAACAATAATGCTAGCCTTATGGTTCGAGACTGCGTGAACTATGGGAAAAGACATTCAGGTCAATGTAGGCTGGCCCTAAATGCCTGTTTTCAGTGTGGGAAGGACGGTCATTTTGGCAAAAACTATCCAGAAAATAGGCAGAATGTGCAAGGTTCATCTCAGTCACAACAACGTCCCCAGGCACATGCATTACAGGTCAAAGCTGAAGGGTCATCCCATTCTGAGAGGCAGGAAAGACAAGAATGCTTGCCTCAAGCAGATGTAAGAATTATGGTCTACATAAAGGAAGAGGCAGAAGCGGGAACGTCAAATGTAGTGACAGGTCAGCTTTCTGTCGCTAATAATTTGACGTCTGTTTTATTTGACTCTGGAGCTACGCATTCTTTCATTTCACACCAATTTGCTAATAAGATAGGATATCCTAAGGACAACATGGGTATGACATTTAAAACTGCATTACCCTCGGGGGAAGTCCTGACGTCCAATTACTGGTTACCGCATGTGCCAATAATTATGGCAAATAAGGAGTTATTTGCAGAATTGATCGTGATGGAGCTTGCCGACTACGATGTAATACTAGGAATGGATTTCCTAGGGAAGTATCAAGTTACGATCGATTGCCGGAAACGGATGATAAGGTTTCAACCTGACAAAGAAGAGGGATTTGAGTATGTTGATACGTCATGAAGATCAAAGAAGATAATGACCAACTCAATGGAAGCAAAAAGGATGATGTCTAGCGGTTGTGCTGCATACCTAGCATGTATTTTAGACGTGACGAAGGAACCAAAGCTCCAACCTAAAGACGTTCCTATTGTAAAAGAGTTCATTGATGTCTTTCCAGAGGAGTTACCAGGACTGCCACCGGAACGAGAAATTTCCTTCGAAATTAAGTTGCTGCCAGGAACTGCACCAATCTCAAAGGCACCATAGCGGATGGCACCGGTAGAATTAAAAGAATTACAGGAGCAGCTGAAGGAACTTCTTGACAAAGGATTCATACACCCGAGCTATTCCCCATGGGGTGTTCCAGTGCTGTTTGTTAAAAAGAAAGATGGCTCATTCCGGATGTGTATCGATTATCGGGAACTAAACAAGGTTACTGTCAAGAATAGGTATCCACTACCTAGGATTGATGACCGGTTCGATCAACTCATAGGTGCAGCCATATTCTCCAAGATTGATCTACGATCAGGATATCATCAACTGAGGATCAAGGAAAGTGACATCCACAAGACTGCATTTCAGACCCGTTACAGTCATTACGAATTTCTGGTAATGCCGTTTGGGTTAACAAATGCGCCAGCAGCCTTTATGAACCTGATGAATTGAGTCTTTAAGGAATATTTAGATAAGTTTGTTATTGTGTTCATCAATGACATTCTTATATATTCAAGGACTCGAGAGGAGCATGAAGAGCATTTGAGAATTGTTCTACAAACGATAAGGGAACATCAACTCTATGCCAAGTTCTCTAAATGTGAATTCTGGCTGAATAGAGTACATTTCCTCGGACACGTGGTTTCTAAGGAAGGAATCGCTGTGGACCCTGCGAAAGTGAAGGCAATTAACGAATGGCCCATACCTAAGAGCGTGACGGAAATACAAAGTTTCTTAGGTCTGGTCGGCTATTGTAGAAGATTCGTTGAAGGATTTGCACGACTTGCTGCTCCTATCACGGCACTTACACGCAAGGAAAAAAAGTATGAATGGACTTAACAGTGCGAGAAAAGCTTCCAAGAACTGAAGAAATGACTAACGAGCGCGCCAATACTTACACTCCCGACGAAAGGAGAGATGTTCGTGATATACAGCGATGCTTCAAAGTTGGGATTAGGAGCTGTCCTGATGCAAGGTGATAAGGTGATTGCCTATGCCTCGCGTCAATTAAAGGACCATGAGAAGAATTATCCGACGCATGATCTGGAGCTTGCCGCAGTAGTGTTCACATTAAAGATCTGGCATCACTATTTATATGGAGCTTAGTGTCAGATTTATACGGACCACCAGAGTCTGAAATATTTCTTCGCACAGAAGGAGCTAAATATGCGACGAAGGCGATGGCTAGAGTTGGTAAAGGATTATGATTGTGAAATCCTCTATCACCCAGGAAAGGCCAATCGCGTTGCAGATGCGTTAAGTAGGAAATCTACTGTTCCACAGCAAATGCCGATTGAAAAATTTCCAGAGCCACTACAGCAGGAAATCAACATGTTGGAGATAGAGCTAATAACCGGAGAGCTAACTGCGATACAGCTAGAGTCAACATTGTACAAAGACATCGGAGAAGCTCAAAAGTGAGACCCGACACTAACAAGCCCATAGGAGGAAGCATCTGAAGATGGATTAATCCTACATCAGGGGAGAATTGAAGTTCCAAATGATGAAGGATTAAAAAGGCAAATTATGGTCGAAGCTCATAAAATGCCTTACTCAATACATCCCGGAGTCAGCAAGATGTACCAAGATCTGAAGTTGCAATTCTGGTGGAAGGGGATGAAGAAGGATATAGCGGAGTTTGTAAGCAAGTGTATGACGTGCCAGAAAGTTAATGCTGAACATCGTTATCCAAGTGGGAAGCTAAAGCCGTTAAAGATTCCTAAGTGGAAGTGGGAGCATATCACGATGGACTTTGTGATGGGACTACCAAAGACCCAAGAAGGCTATGATGCCATCTAGGTTATTGTAGATAGATTGACAAAAACGGCAAGGTTCATCGCGGTAAAGATGACCTTCTCGTTGGAAAGGTTGGCAGACTTGTATGTTAACCACATAGTTAGGCTACATGGAGTTCCTAAATCCATTGTGTCAGATCATGATCCAAGATTCACTTCGAACTTCTGGACATGCATATAAGAGGCTATAGGAACAGAGGTACGACTAAGCACAGCATTTCATCCGCAGACAAATGGGTAATCTGAGCGAACCATTCAGACTCTAGAAGACATGCTGCGTGCATGTACAATAGACTTCCCGGGGAGCTGGAATGAGAAACTTCTATTAGTAGAATTTTCATATAACAACAGTTACTAAGCTTCGATAGGTATGGCACCTTATGAAGCCTTGTACAGAAGGAAGTGTTGATCACCAATTCACTGGTACGACCTACAAGAGAAACGACTGCATAAGACTGATTTTGTTCAAGAAATAGCGGATGCAGTTACAAAAATACAACAGCAGATGAAGACAGCCCAGAGCCGACAGAAAAGCTACGCGGACAAAAGACAAAGATCCCTGGAGTTCAATGAAGGGGATTTCGTATTCCTAAGAGTTTCACCGATGAAAAGGGATAATGTGGTTCGGAAAGAAGGGGAAGTTAAGTCCAAGATATATTGGACTATACGAGATCATCGAACGCATTGGTAAATTCACCAATAGACTAGCATTACCTCCAGAAATGTCTGCAGTACATGATGTGTTTCACGTGTCTATGCTATGGAAGCACATATCGGATCCATCCCACGTACTGAAATATGAACCGATCTAGATTCAGGAAGATCTGACCTATGAGGAGAGACCTATTCAAATACTGGCGTGTGAAGATAAAGTTTTGAGGAATAAAACAATCCCATTAGTCAAAGTGCTGTGGAGAAATCACAACGTTGAAGACGCTACATGGGAACGTGAGGAAGAAATTAGGAAATTGTACCCCCACTTGTTCTAAATTTTGGAGGACGAAAATTCTATAAGGAGGGGTGAATGTGATAACCGGGAATTTTAGATTCTCGGTGTAGGTTAAAATTGTGTGTATATAACAATTTTAATGAATAAAATATGAAAAAGTTGTGTTTTGATACTGTCGTGAATAGTATAAAAATGTTCTGGCAGTGTTAAAGTGTGTGAGTTCGGGGATGGAAAATCTTACCGGACGTAATTGTGGTGACCCCTCTAGCTTAGGTCATCCACCTTATCTTGCTTGCTTTCTTTATTCTTTGCTTATTCTTACTTAGCTTGCTTGTCTTTATAACTTTCTTCTTCTTGGGGGTTTTAAGGATTTGTTCTTGAAAAACTAGGAATATATATTTTTTTTCTTTTCTTTTTTTTTTTTTAAACTTAACTGAATGAAACTATTAATTCTTGAAAATTGTGTATACATAAATTGTGACGCCTTAAATTTTATTTAAGGGTCAATATATAATTTAAATAAAATTAGTGTGCCAAAAATTAATTTAAAAATCTTTTGGAAACCCTAGGTTGGTTTCCTAGTCAAATTCCGCTCAAAAAGTCAACAATTTGAACTTAAAAAAAAAAACAAAAAACAAAAAAAAAACCCTAAAACATTCGGCCATCACTTGGGATTTTAAATTAAAATTAAAATTCCACAAATCCAAGAAGGATTCAAATTCAAATTTCATTCCTTAGATATAAAGAAGAAATTTGGCCATAAAGTGTAGGAAATAAAGGAGATTTTATTTAAATTAAAAGCTAGGTTAAAACTCAATTAAAATTCAAATTATTTTTCCTTAAAAACTAAGGGATAATTTTTGGCCACTTAAGGGGAAATAAGAGAGAAAACCCTAGCCTCAAAACTGCACAAAAACTTTCCCTTTTGCCCCTTAAAATTTTTAGCCAAACAAGGAAGAGAAAGGGAAAGAAAAACCTAGTATAAAAACCCCCTTTTAACTCTCATTCACCCCTCCTTTCACCCTCAAAATTTCGGCCAGCTTTCCCCTCTCCCCTCTCTGAATTTTCTCTCCCAAAACACACCCAAAACAGCAAACAAAACCTACCAAAAGGCAGCTCAAAGATTCAACAACTTTTGAGACAAAAACAAGGTGAGAAATCAAATTTTTTTCCTTCCTTCTCCTTTTGATTTTAAATCCGAAATTTATATGGTTTTCTCCACTATTTCCATACTGTTTTGAAGACTCCAATACTCACACAAATTCAGCCAAAAGGGAGACCAAGCATCAAAAATAGGGCAGCACAAACAAGGCGTGATTTTTCTCTCAAACCCTAAAATTTTGCCTCATTGATCCCCTTTTCAAAAACCCTATTATCATATGTGTAAGATTTTATGATTTTGTCAATTTGATTCTTGGGTTGTGTTAATGACATATAAATAAGGTTTTCCACAAAATTTCGTGATCATTGGATGAAAATTGAATTAGTTTGAGGCTAACCGAAATTCGGATACAGAAAAACGGAAATCTGGAAAATTATCATATGAACAGTAAATTTGTGTCAGCCATAAATTGAGTTTTAAAAACGATTTTTGAGTGATTCTTGAGCCTAAAATTAAAGTTAAGATGTCCCCTAAATGCCTGAAAATTTTCAGAACCAAAATCATCCGTTTACCCAGTCAAAATATTTTTCTAAGATAGGCGGACAGAACTGCCAGGTTTTGAACCGAAACTGAAACCCAGATTTTTATGCCTGAAAACAACCCTCGGTTTTTGGCCTAGTTGAATGAACAAATGATGTCTAAAAATTATATGGAATTAAAGCTACGGATGTCTAGTTTAACATATTAAAAATTTAGAATTTTTGGGATTAAAAATGAATTGATATTGATTTTACAATCAGCCTAGGTCAGTCTGCCCATGACCAGAGATATCCTAACTTAGAGTTTTTCACAAAGTTTTTTAAATCCCAAATGTTTATTAAATGTTTTAAAATCTTTGTGGCACACTAAAATGATTGGATGATTATGTCTAGACCTAGACTAATCATATGTTTTGATTATAGGATTTATTTGACATTCTTGCTTGATTGGTGGATCACGTTATCGCAACGCTTGTGCGATAATTGAGGTAGGACGTTCTAGCCTTTTCTGGGAGTAGTCAAATGTTTTAAATTTTCCTGTTTTATCGATGGCATGCTGTTTTTAGTTTATGAAATTATTATATTGTTTTTGATGAAATAAACACATGCAACGTATTTGATAATTAAATGTGTATTTTAAAACGTGTTTTGATTTATGGCATAATATAACTTGGTAAATACCATCTTTTGAATAATCCGGTGAATATAATTGAGCTCTAGTTCACGATCATTGTAAATGATGCGTGCGTCCCAAAGTTGACGCCATGGGGGAAGGTCCCTAAACCTGCGCAGGGCCGTTCGGCCTATTTAGACCGTAACGAGATGATCTAGGATAATTCAAATTCGAGACACGTATATTATAGCTACGACAAGTCCTCACTCATAATATGATGGTTTGTTTTAATGATTTATTATTTTAATATTGGGGCATGTATATTGCAGCTACGCTTAGTCCTCAGCAGAATAAAACTTGCATTAAAAATGTTTTTCACGAAATTGTTGATTATTTTTTTTATGATTATTATGTCATGTACTTTTTTTTAATTGTTGATTATCTTTGGAAACAAATATTATGCCATATTTTTAAATGTTATCTGTTAACCCACCTTTGTTTCTGTCCTACTGAGCCAGCGCTCACGTCCCTTTTTCTTTGTGATTTCGAAATGACTACTTCCAGGTACGGGAGGTAGCAGTTCCGAAATTCGTTGAGATATCCGTTACTACCGAAGATGATGCTATCCGTTTTCTCCATCTTCATCTTTATGTTTCTCGTTTTGATGTAATGAGACATTAAGTTTGGACTTTATTTCACGTTATTTAAATTCTATGCTTGGGAATATTTATGGTTGGTAATTTCTTTTGAAAACCGGTTTTGTGTTTGATTTCCACATTAAAAGGTATTTACTTTCTACTTTATTTTGTTTTGTGGTTATGATGCTACTTTATAAATAATTAGGCTTAGCTAAATTATAATGTTGACCCGTTTTTCGTAATAAATGTTTTCCTTAAATCTCGGGTTGATATTATGATTTGGCTGACGTGTCACGTGTCTAAATTTTGGGCCGTGACAAATAATGGTATCAGAGCCCAGGTTTTCAAAAGGGTTTTCCATCAAAACGTTTTCAAAAGGGTTTTCCATCTAAACGTTTTCAAAAGGGTTTTTCATCAAAACGTTTTCAAAAGGGTGTTCATCAAAACGTTTTCAAAATACCCAAGCATAGTTTTCTTTATTCTAAGAAGCTTATAGGATTTCCTCTTCCTTCAATCTTATTCAGCAAAATTGCTCGTCCCGGCACGCGAAGTCAGAGGCAGCAGAGAGGCAACGATGAAGAGAACTCCGGGAACACGCAGCCTCAAGGGAGTCAGAATACAGCGGTCCCTACACCGAACGATCAGCTAATGGCGATGCAGAATCTCACGGCAGCGATACAGGCTCTCCTTACCATCTTACCTTTTGGAACACCTAACCCAGCTCCTGTAGCCAATGTTGTTCCTAATGAAACCCAGAGAGCGGGGAGTTCTTCTCAGACTCCTCAGCAAACGCCTACCACCGAAAACCCTACCTCTGGAGCAGTACCTACCCAGCCTATGATACATCCTAAACAGGTAGCCCTAACTCTTTTCTTTAAGCCTCATGTACCCACTTTCGACGGCACGGGCACAGAGATAGATGCCGACTACTGGTTTGATGCCATTCGTAAGCAGCTAAAGTTGACCGCCACACCCGCAGAGTTTTAGGTTGAGTTTGCTTCCAACAAGCTGGTGGGTCTAGCCTCTACCTGGTGGGCTAGTATCGAGGATGGTTTGACAGAGGAGCAGAGGTCTTCTTGGACAGTCTTCGAGGAGCGTTTTCACGAGCGTTTCTTTTCAGCTCAGTTCCGCGACAGAAAAGCTAGGGAGTTCGTCCGTTTGAAGCAAGGGTCTATGTCAGTGTGGGAATATGAAGCCAAGTTCACTGAGTTGGCCCGGTATGCGAAGAACCAGATTTTGGATGAAGCTACTAAGTGTCTCCGCTTTGAGGAAGGGCTTAGCCTCTATGTGAAGAAGGGTGTACAACCGTTCCAGATCAGGGATAGCTACCAGCAGATAGTTGCTAAGGCGTTGACAGTGGAAGAGGGCGACAAGGAGTTCCTTGAAGCTCGTAACAAAAACAAGTCTGGACCAATCCGCAATAAGCCTCAACACAAGCCGCAGACTCCTTACCAGAAGAACCAGCAGTCTCAGGGATCGGGTTCTTATCAGTCTTCTGGACAGCGACAGGGTCGGGTGAATGTGATTACCTGCTTCGAGTGTGGTGATGAAGGCCACAAAAGAAATGTCTACCCGAAGAGACAGTCGACAGACAATGCTCATAGACATCATCATCAGCGGAATCAGAATGGTCTTCCACAGAGACAACAGTTTACTTCCCAGTCTTCTCAGTCATAGCGCCCTTAGCTTCCGGCTCCCTATCAGCCTCAGTGCACGAGCCAGTACACTGCGCCTTATGCTTCACATGCTACTCCGCTACAGCAGTTCCCAGTGTCGAGTTATCAGAGACCACCACCACAGGGTCAGAGTATGGGCTATCAGCGAGGGAATACAGCTCAAAATCGTGGTAAGGCACCACAGGTACATGCTCTTGGAGCTAACAGCATGGAGATAGATCATGCACCGACTGCATTAGATGGTATAATTCCTATCTTTGGTACATATGCATATGTTTTGTTTGACACCGGGGCTACACACTCTTTTATAGCCCAACATTATGCTCGTACGCTTGGTTTAAAACTGAAAAATCTTGACTCTCCCTTATGTTTGAAATCCCCGTTGGGCACGACTACCGTTAGTGATGGGTGTCAAGCCTATGTTTATGTTGGGGATGTTTGTTTGGAGGCATCACTTGTAGTAATGCCTATGTTTGCTTATGATGTTATTCTAGGATATGACTGGCTTTCCCGATATGGGATTATGCTTGATTGTCGTAATCGTCGCGTTATCTTTACAACTGGTTCCAGACATGTGGTGTCCTATCAGTTAAGCTCAGTTTCAGATGTTGATAGATCTGCTCTGAGGTTAGTGTCGAAGAGTAGATAGGGTATTCTTTGCTTCTTATCCTTGTGTGCGGTAGAAGGATCCAGTTCTGAAAAGAATACCCAACCTATAACTGTTGTCGACAGTTTTCCAGATGTTTTTCCAAAAGCTCTTCCAGGTTTACCACCTCATCGAGAAATAGAATTTCGTATCGACTTAGTTCCTGGAACAGCTCCTTTTGCTTCTGCTCCGTATCGTATGGCACCTCTAGAGATGAAAGAGTTGCGCAAGCAGCTGGATGAGTTGAAATCGCTGGGCTTTATCCGAGACAGTAACTCACCTTGGGGTTCATCAGTCCTTTTTGTGAAGAAAACCGACGGTTCGCTACGTCTCTGTGTGGACTACAGAAAGCTCAATAGTGTGACCATAAAAAATAAGTATCCGTTACCACGCATAGATGACCTGTTCGACCAGTTGGGTGGAGCTTGTTTCTTCTCCAAGATTGATTTGAGATCCGGTTATCATCAGCTTCGGGTTAGAGAGGAGGATATCCCGAAGACGGTGTTCCGAACGAGGTATGGCAGTTACAAGTTCTTAGTAATGCCTTTCGGTTTGACAAACGCGCCAGCAGCCTTCATGGATATGATGAATAGAGTCTTCCGACCTTTTCTTGATAAGTTCGTCATCGTATTCATCGACGACATCCTCATCTACTCCCGAACTCGTGAAGATCATGCACGGCATCTCAGTATAGTTTTACAGACTCTTCGTGAACATCAGTTGTACGCCAAGAAAGAAAAATGTGAGTTTTGGATGACAGAGGTTAAGTTTCTCAGACATATCATCTCAAGAGATGGTATATCAGTTGATCCATCAAAGGTTGAAGCGATTCTAAGTGGGAACGACCGAAGAATGTTCCAGAGATCCGAAGCTTCTTGGGCTTAGCGGGATATTATCGACGTTTTGTACAGGACTTCAGCAAGCTCGCCGCTCCCCTCACCAATCTGACAAAGAAGGATATACCTTTCATTTGGGACAACAGCTGTGAGTCAGTCTTCCAAGAGTTAAAGAGTCGTTTGACGTCTGCACCTATCCTTATCATTCCGAATCAGGATCAAGTATATGACGTCTATACCGATGCTTCTCATCAAGGTCTTGGAGCAGTCTTGATGCAACAGAACCGAGTTGTCGCTTATGCCTCACTACAGCTGAAACAACACGAACGAAACTACCCTACACACGATCTAGAGTTAGCTGTAGTAGTGTTTGCGCTTAAGATTTGGCGTTGTTATCTGTATGGTGCCAGTTTTAGACTGTTTTCAGATCACAAGAGTTTGAAATACCTAGCTACACAGAAAGGTATCTCTCGTTGCGGAGTTAAAGGGAAGTTAGCACCACGTTACATTAGACCTTTCGAGATCGTACGCAGAGTTGGTAAGGTTGCATATAAGCTGAAGTTACCCGACACCTTGGGAGTGCACAACGTTTTCCATGTATCGATGCTGAGGAAGAGTACACGAACAGAGTCAGAAGTCATTTCAACGGATGATATAGAAATCCAACCAGATGTCTCTTACGTCGAGGTTCCGGTGAAGATTTTGGATCGAAAGGACAAGCAGCTGAGAACGAAAACAATACCCATGGTGAAGGTTCTTTGGAGTAACCATGGTGAAGAGGAAGCCACATGGGAAACCGAGAAAGATATGCGCGAGAACCATGCTGAATGGTTCACTAAGCAGTAGAGTACTTGTAATGTAGTCGACTTAAGTTTGTTTTGTAACCCTACTCTGTTCATAGTGGTAGATATACCACTATATGTTTTAAAAGGTGCATTAAGATCGCTTAATGAAATGAGAAGTTATTCATATTCTTATTCTCTTCTTTAGTGTGGAGTAATTCTTAAAGTTTCGAGGATGAAACTATTTTTAGTGGTAGATATTTGTGACGCCTTAAATTTTATTTAAGGGTCAATATATAATTTAAATAAAATTAGTGTGCCAAAAATTAATTTAAAAATCTTTTGGAAACCCTAGGTTGGTTTCCTAGTCAAATTCCACTCAAAAAGTCAACAATTTGAACTTCAAAAAAAAAAAAAACAAAAAAAAAACCCTAAAACATTCGGCCATCACTTGGGATTTTAAATTAAAATTTAAATTCCACAAATCCAAGAAGGATTCAAATTCAAATTTCATTCCTTAGATATAAAGAAGAAATTTGGCCATAAAGTGTAGGAAATAAAGGAGATTTTATTTAAATTAAAAGCTAGGTTAAAACTCAATTAAAATTCAAATTATTTTTCCTTAAAAACGAAGGGATAATTTTCAGCCACTTAAGGGGAAATAAGAGAGAAAACCCTAGCCTCAAAACAGCACAAAAACTTTCCCTTTTGCCCCTTAAAATTTTCAGCCAAACAAGGAAGAGAAAGGGAAAGAAAAACCTAGTATAAAAACCCCCTTTTAACTCTCATTCACCCCTCCTTTCACCCTCAAAATTTCGGCCAGCTTTCCCCTCTCCCCTCTCTGAATTTTCTCTCCCAAAACACACCCAAAACAGCAAACAAAACCTACCAAAAGGCAGCTCAAAGATTCAACAACTTTTGAGATAAAAACAAGGTGAGAAATCAAACTTTTTCCTTCCTTCTCCTTTTGATTTTAAATCCAAAATTTATATGGTTTTCTCCACTATTTCCATACTGTTTTGAAGACTCCAATACTCACACAAATTCAGCCAAAAGGGAGACCAAGCATCAAAAATAGGGCAGCACAAACAAGGCGTGATTTTTCTCTCAAACCCTAAAATTTTGCCTCATTGATCCCCTTTTCAAAAACCCTATTATCATATGTGTAAGATTTTATGATTTTGTCAATTTGATTCTTGGGTTGTGTTAATGACATATAAATAAGGTTTTCCACAAAATTTCGTGATCATTGGATGAAAATTGAATTAGTTTGAGGCTAATCGAAATTCGGACACAGAAAAACGGAAATCTGGAAAATTATCATATGAACAGTAAATTTGTGTCAGCCATAACTTGAGTTTTGAAAACTATTTTTGAGTTATTGTTGAGCCTAAAATTAAATTTAAGATGTCCCCTAAGTGCCTGAAAAATTTCAGAACCAAACTCATCCGTTTACCCAGTCAAAATATTTTTCTAAGATAGGCGGACAGAACTGCCAGGTTTTGAACCGAAACTGAAACCCAGATTTTTATGCCTGAAAACAACCCTCGGTTTTTAGCCTAGTTGAATGAACAAATGATGTCTAAAAATTATATGGAATTAAAGCTACGGATGTCTAGTTTAACATATTAAAAATTTAGAATTTTTGGGATTAAAAATGAATTGATATTGATTTTATAATCAGCCTAGGTCAGTCTGCCCATGACCAGAGATATCCTAACTTAGAGTTTTTCACAAATTTTTTTAAATCCCAAATGTTTATTAAACGTTTTAAAATCTTTGTGGCACACTAAAATGATTGGATGATTATGTCTAGACCTAGACTGATCATATGTTTTGATTATAGGATTTATTTGACATTCTTGCTTGATTGGTGGATCACGTTATCGCAACGCTTGTGCGATAATTGAGGTAGGACGTTCTAGCCTTTTCTGGGAGTAGTCAAATGTTTTAAATTTTCCTGTTTTATCGATGGCATGCTGTTTTTAGTTTATGAAATTATTATATTGTTTTTGATGAAATAAACGCATGCAACGTATTTGATAATTAAATGTGTATTTTAAAACGTGTTTTGATTTATGGCATAATATAACTTGGTAAATACCATCTTTTGAATAATCCGGTGAACATAATTGAGCTCTAGTTCACGATCATTGTAAATGATGCGTGCGTCCCAAAGTTGGCGCCATGGGGGAAGGTCCCTAAACCTGCGCAGGGCCATTCGGCCTATTTAGACCGTAACGAGATGATCTAGGATAATTCAAATTCGAGACACGTATATTATAGCTACGACAAGTCCTCACTCATAATATGATGGTTTGTTTTAATGATTTATTATTTTAATATTGGGGCATGTATATTGCAGCTACGCTTAGTCCTCAGCAGAATAAAACTTGCATTAAAAATGTTTTTCACGAAATTGTTGATTATTTTTTTTATGATTATTATGTCATGTGCTTTTTTTTAGTTGTTGATTATCTTTGGAAACAAATATTATGCCATATTTTTAAATGTTATCTGTTAACCCACCTTTGTTTCTGTCCTACTGAGCCAGCGCTCACGTCCCTTTTTCTTTGTGATTTCGAAATGACTACTTCCAGGTACGGGAGGTAGCAGTTCCGAAATTCGTTGAGATATCCGTTACTACCGAAGATGATGCTATCCGTTTTCTCCATCTTCATCTTTATGTTTCTCGTTCTGATGTAATGAGACATTAAGTTTGGACTTTATTTCACGTTATTTAAATTCTATGCTTGGGAATATTTATGGTTGGTAATTTCTTTTGAAAACCGGTTTTGTGTTTGATTTCCACATTAAAAGGTATTTACTTTCTACTTTATTTTGTTTTGTGGTTATGATGCTACTTTATAAATAATTAGGCTTAGCTAAATTATAATGTTGACCCGTTTTTCGTAATAAATGTTTTCCTTAAATCTCGGGTTGATATTATGATTTGGCTGCCGTGTCACGTGTCTAAATTTTGGGCCGTGACATAAATATATACGTACTACTTAATACTTTTTTTTTTCCAAAATATATTTTACGGTCTTGTTACTTTAAAGTACGTGAAAATAAAATCATACTTTTAAGCTTGTTTCACTACTTTACATATTGCACTCTTGTCTTAACTTTATACATATACCTCACTATTACACTTTCTTTCTTTTACACTTTGATTACAGCGGAACTCTGCGAAACGGAACCATAACCCGTCCATGACATCGCTGGGATCTGCCTGCCAGTCCACTACTCTTGTTTCATATTGCTGGTTGCTTACCTTTATTACCTACATCACGAATAGACTAATGAGCTAAAGCTCAGTAAGTACAAACATACAAGTAAATAAGCTGAATACACCACACTTAGGGTTAGTCAACTTATGACCAATTATTTTCTTACTCCTATGCTTTACTTATCCTTTCTATTCTATTTCTTTCTTTTCTTTGCTTTACTTTATCTTGCTTAATCTTTCACTTGTGGGCCCGTGGTTGGACGTACCTAGTGTGCGTAGACCAATAGAGGATCAGGGGAGCGACCCGCCAATCAACCCTAAGGTCATTTCTGGACTACTACCTATAGGCAGCAAGTCAAGCCATCAATTACCTCATTATTAACGAGGCAGCGCCACACAACTGGGGTGGAGGCTATCTTTGAACCTCAAAACTAAAGAGGCCGGTACGCCAACCTTAACTTTTAAGTCTTATTATTTGACTTATCTTATTCCTCTTTTCTTTTTCTGATCTTGCTTAACTATTCTCGTGAACATGTTAGTATCATGTCACAAACTGAATAACTTAAATGTGTATATATATATAATACAACTCTATGGCAAGTCAATTCGTGAGTAGACAATTAAATGTCTGTACTTACAGCACTTGTGCTAGTGTAAACTTCTGTAGTCCGTCGAGCTCCTTTGCCCGTCTCTAGTTGAATTTCCTAAAGACATAATATCATCAGTTAATACATTTTCATTAACTGACTTTATTATACTGAAATCTGAACTTTGGCTTTTAAAATCTTAATTAAAGTCTTATAATGACATTTAAAGTCCTAATGACTCTGTTTCGACTTTTCTAGCGCTCTAGCAACCATTTTTGAGAATTTCAGAAATTTTTGATAAACTAGGTGAATAGTACTATTCACGTGAATAGTATCATGCACGTGAATAGTATCATGCACGTGAATAGTATCATACACGTGAATAGTAACTGGGCCAGGGGACGTTTCTATTTTTCTGCTTAGACTGGGTTCCCTAAGCCCGAGAACCATAAAATAGCTAACTGGAATGTTTAACGCCCCTTTCTTGACTCTTCTAGACTTTTTGGTCAAAATGACCGTTTTACCCCTAACGGGTCTTGGGGTCGTAACATTCTCATTTTGGTGCTTAAACGGGATTTTCTGAGTCCCTAAAATCTTAAAACAATCTTTTCTAGGTCTCGGTAAATTTTTACAACTTAATTGTTGCGACTACATTATTTACTTATCACCCGTCCCTTGGGTGGTACTATTCCGACCCTTACGTCGGTTTAGTGATTTTCTATCGTTTCGGAGCCTCAAATGGACGTTTCACTAGTATTTAAAACGTTCATCTAGACACTCCCGATCTAGGTCTCCGAGGCTCGGATTTTCCGTTCCCGACTCGGACCTTTATTTCGTTTCCAAAAACGCCCCCCCCTCGGGGTCGGTTTTTCAATTTCACTGGCGGTTTATATTTTTAGGGGACGGGTTACTATTCACAAACCACCCCTTAGGTTTTCCTTATTCAATTTTCTGTTAGGGACTCGGGTTTCCGACCCGACCCCAAACTTTTTATTTTTAATTCCCATTTTATCCCGAATGCCGTTTTCGAAATTTCGGCAGCATTTCGACGTAATTTTAAGGCTTCCGGCGTTAGGTACGCCTCGGACCTATGTACCTGCCACGTACTATACCACAAGCCTATTTTATGTAAAAGTTTTCCAAACTTTTACATAAAAGCTCACAAGATTCCAATTTGCATTTTAACCCACATTACACAAAAAATTTTTTCATTTTCATCCTTAGTTTTTGGTCACGGTTTTGACAATCAAAACCTAACCAAAACTTCTCAAATTTTCACCAAATCTTAGGCTATTAGAATGTCATTTTCTTAACACATTTTCAAGCCCATTTTCATTGCATTTTTCAACAATTTTCCTAGGGTTTTTAATCACTTATAACCCACGGCCACTTAATGAAAAACATGCACAACATTTTTGTTTCATGGTTTCAATCATAATTCCATCATTTACATTATAAAATGCATGATTTAAATCATCCAAATATCACATAAACCATGCAAAATTTTTCTTCCAAACCCTAAGTAATCCCACGGCCACATTAGGTAAGTCCACACCAAAAATTTTTCAAGCTTTCCATAATGTAAATCATGCTTTATTCTTAACAAAATTTAAATTGAAAGCATGTTAACACTTAAACCACAAAAATTTCTCATTGATTACTCATGGTAACCGACGGTTTTACCCTTGGAAAACCAACAAAATTTTGGTTTTTCTTTAAACCAAATACATGGTTTTCTTCCTAATTACACCCTTAACAAAACCCAAGCATCAAATCGTTGAAAATAACCAAAAATTTTTCCATCTTTTTCCACTATTCATCCCACGGTTTTCTTGAAGAAAAACCAAGAAAAAGTTAAATCCAAGATGAATTACCTTGTTCACTTGCTTCCTTTGTCTTCAAGGAATGCTTTGACACAATTTTTGTGAAAGAAAATTGAAGAAATCACTTGGCTCTCTCTTGGTTCCTCACGGCTCCTCCAAGGAAAATGACTTAGAAAATTTTCTCTTGGTTTTTGGCTTTGAAATATTGTCTCGGCCACTTTGGCCAAGTTTTGCCGACTTATGCATGAAACAAGCCAATTAATTTGGCTTTCAACCAATCACATTTCACCACCTTTCAACACTAATTCTTTCCATATTTTTCAAAAATTAAAATGGTGAATTTTTGGCCAAATCTTGGCCTTTAGATCAAAAAGCAAATAAATAATGGCCATTAATGCTACCAACCACCATTTTCTTTCCATTTATTAAATGGATTTATGATGTCATAAATTTAAAAGCATTTGTTGACTTTGACTTTTACTATTCATATTAATTCGACTACTTTTTGACCGATACCGGTTCGAGCCGAAATTTTCCTAGAATCGTCCCGGCGGGTTCCTGAGGTCTCCTGTGCAGTTGGATCAATTTAAACTGCTTCCGTTTGATCAAAATCAATCCCGGAAGTTTTCCGTCTTTTTGAGCTCCGGTTAGGGTTTTCAATGCCGGTTTTGGCACCGTTTCACCCGTTTCAACTCAATGAATTTTTCCCACACTGAATTCTTACTCGTCAGTAGAACATTTTAATATATTCTAAACAATATAAATACATTTATTTCACTCTTTAAATAGTACAAATTATTATATACATACAGTTGTACATTTTCTTCCGAGAATTGTCTGAATTTCACGGTTGTCACAGGGTAATCTCTTGGTTTCTTTGTCCCCAAAATATTTCATCATTTTATCGAAGATGACGAAATTTCTGGGGTGACATACCGGAGGACTTGTCTAGCCATCCGTACTGTCAAATTATCCTAATACTGTCTTAAAACTCTTAAAAACTCTAAATTACTTTTCTTACTGTGCTCTTACTTTGACTTGCCATATTCTTATCTTTACACTGTTCAGATACCGAAACTACTCCTTTTTGAGCGTTTTGGCCTGAAATCACTTTCTTACTCATATACTTTATTCTCTACTTATTTTTTGAAGATTTTAATTCCTCCAAAACATCTATTTAGTACTATCAACACTATAATTTGTCTAATTACAAACATAGTGTTTCTTTACATTCTTGCTTACAGAACTCATAGAAAACCCTAGATTAAACTAAGTTACACCGCTAAAATTCTCTGGTCGTCACAGTAATTGGGTGAGACGGTTCGAAATCAGAGCCGAAAACCCTAGAAAATGCATTAAGATGCACGAAAATGACAGGAATTTTCGGTAGAGAATTCTGATCAAACGGAAGCAAATTAAGACAAACCGATCGCACCGGGGGCACCCGAAACCTGCCAACGCGATTTCGGTAAAGTTCCGTTTGGATCGGATAATAGTCAAAAATTGACCACGAATTAATTAGCGAATTAATATGTATAGTTGATGACAACACTATAATGATGTCATAAAGCCAATTGATTTTCATTAATTTGGAAAGTATTTTGAAAGGTGTATGGCTAGGATTGCTTTGCTTTTTGATCAAAGGCCAAGATCATGCCAAAATTCACCTTGAAAAAAATGAAAAAAATTTGGGAAATTTTGTTGAAAGGCCATACGGCCATGTGGAAAGGGAGAAAAAGAAATTGTTTTTTTGACCCTAAAATCTTTACTTTTTGGTCCTTGAACAATTAGCAAATTGTTGGAAAAATTTGCTAATTAACCCTTGGTTTTCTGCCTATAAATAGGAATCAAAATTCAAGCAAAAAAATGGAAAAACCCAACTAAACTCTTGCTCTTTTTCTTCAGCCCAAAACTGTGAGCTTTACCCCCTTAAACCAAAAATTTTGTTTTCAAATTCACATCAAACCTAGCTTGAATTGCATCTCCAATCTCAAGGCATCAACTAATCAAGGTAAGCTTCAAATTTAAAGCATTTTTCCTTGATTTTCCATAGAAAATCCGTGGGTTTGAAGTGTTGAAAAACAATGAAAAAAATTATTGAATTGTTGATTCTATGATTGGTTTGATGTTGTAGTAATGAATGCATGAATTAAGGTTGAGAAACAAGCAAAAATTTTGTACGTTTGCCTTGAAAATCCGTGGCTTCAATGGTGTGAAAATTTGATGAGTTTTGATGTTTTGATTTTGTATTTATGTTCATTCAATTATGTGTTGAATTAAGCATGAATTGGAATAAAGAAACAAGAAAATTTTGATGTAATTTTCTTGCTAAAACCGTGGGCATGAACATTAAGAAATGAAAAATTTTTAATGTTAAAGTATGTGGATAGAAACCCTAGGAAGGAAAATGAAATTTCCTATGTGTTTATGCATAAAATCCGTGGCTATACTGGGGTTAGAATGCATGTTCTGTTAGTTTTTTTTTTTGGATGTTGTTTTATACATGGGAAAACCTAAGAATGATGTGATGTGATGAAAGAAAAATGTTATCGTTTGTGTTGGTTTCCAAATATGAATCATGTGAAAAATTTTTATACAAAGTTTGGAAACTTTGTATAAAATCGGCCTTTGGTATAGTACGTGGCAAGTACAAAGGTTCTGAGGCGTACTTAATGCCGGGAAACCTTAAAATATAAGCCAAAATGCTGCCGAAAATTCTAAAAATCGGCTTAAGTGCATTTCAAGAAACGAGGGGTAAAAATATCGGGACTCGGAAAGGAAACCGAGACCCCTCTGTAAGTTAGGATTAGAAATGGAAAACCAACCGAAAAGGAATAGTAAACCGACCCTAAAATACTAAGATACCTAAAACAGGAAAAAAATTCATGTTAGGGGTATTTTGGGAAACGAGGGAAAAATTTAGGACGGGATAGGAAACCCGAGCCCCTCGAGGATCGAAGGTCGGGAACGAGATAAATAACGTTTAATAAGTACTAAAAGGGCCATTTGAGGCTGCGAAACGCTCTAAAATGAAAAAAAGACCCTAGGTGATGAATAAATAGTAACCGAGGGCCGGGAAAAATGAAGTGGAGATTTTACAGCAAATTGAGCTGTAAAATGATATAAAAGACCTAGAATAACTTAGATAAAATTCTAAAACTCAAAGTGTGATTTTAGAGTTAAAATTCTAAAAATTTTAAAGAACAAGGGCGTGTAGAAGGATACACGGCCGTATATAGGAAAAAATTTTATAGAACCGAGAGGTACACGGGCTTTAATACAGGTGTGTATCAAGCGGTGTACAGTTACACGGTTAAGAAAGAAAACAACATGGTCGTGTAGAATAGACTCGAGAGGTACACGGGCTTGAACACGGGCATGTATCGAGCCGTGTACCGTTACACGGTTAAGAAAGAAAACAACATGGCCGTGTAGAATAGACCCGAGAGGTACACGGGCTTGAACGTGGGTGTGTATCGAGCCGTGTACAGTTACACGGCTAAGAAAGAAAACAACATGGCCATGCAGAATAGACCCGAAAGGTACACGGACTGGAACACGGGCGTGTTGCAGACCATGTACCACAAACAAAATTTAAATGTGTAGAATTGTTAAGTGAAATAAATGTATATTTAAAGTGATAATTAAAACAGGGTATTAACAGACAATATTATGTCTGTAGGAACCCAAAATAAAGATAGAACTACGGAGGAGTTCTGGAAGTGGACACTAGCGCAGTATCGGTAAGTTCAAGCATTTTCATATCTGCAACATGAAATACTATGTTAATCTATTCTACACTAGCTGTACACTAGATATAAAATCCTATAAGCATTTGGGAATTAGTTAGAATAACTTATCCCAAACAACGAAAATAAGTAAGACCTACGGGCAATGGAGGATAGTGACCTTGAGGTGACGCATAAGATCACTTGGTCAAAACTATAAATTGAAAGATGGTAATGAAACCATTAAGGCGTACCGCCCCTCTAACATAGTGGTGGAGGTTTGTTTAAATCCTACTTGGTTATCAGGGCTATGGAGGACGATGTTCTGAGGTCGCTCCTTAGACCCTCCCAGTCAGTGCGCTAATAATCATCGGTACTGTCATAAATAGAGCTCTAAATTAGAAATCAAATAGAGAATAAACAATCAACAAAATGATAATAATCATAATTGAGCATAACCGAAGTTTACGTTAGAGTAATGTAAATTCGGTTAGGATATGTGAATAGTACACAGTTAGGGTAACTGGTACTATTCATCGATCAAAGGTCAAAGTCACTATTCATGGTGAATAGTACTATTTATCATAAATAGTTTATGAATAGTACTATTCATAGAAAATTGAGTTTTTAGTGCTTTTGAATCAATATGATTCTTACTATGTGTGTTTGAACTTACTGAGCCTGTTAGCTCATCAGTTGGTTCATGTTGCAGGTAAGAAACCTATCCAGTAGATTCCTGGATGGCGGCAGGATGCGAGCGTGTCAAGGGGATAAGGAACTCATCGTGGACTTGGTCCTGCCATAAGTTCGAAGACAAAATATACAGTACATATATATATATGATGTATAATATGTGAAACTTATTTAAGACATAGAAACGCCAGTATTATAATTTACATCGCTTCTTTACTTGGTATTCGTAAGAAAAAGTATGTATTAAAGAAAAAAAATTTTGTGGGTGAAATTTTGGGCCCTGGTATTTAAGAATTATGAGCAAAAGAGTTTAAAACTGATGACTCGGATTCGGCACACGAACGGTCTTGGTCGACCGTAGAGTCGATTCATGACGGTTATGGGTGGCTGGAATCAGGGGACGTCACATTCCCTCCCATTCCAAGCCAAAATTTGACAAAATTTTCACACCAAATTAGCTTCCAAACTCACACCAAGGATCATGAAGACAAATTGATAAGGTGAACCATAACTTTGAACCATTTTCCTTGAATTTCTTCAAGAAAATCCTTGCGTGTTGGGTGTGCAAAAATGTTGAAAAATTTGATTTATTGTTTTAGTGTTTTGTTGGTTTGGTGTTGTAGGAATTAAAGCATGATTTAGAACCATGAAACAAGCAAAAAATTGTGCATGTTTCACATGAAAACTTTGGCTTTGTAGATGTCAAAAAATGTTGAAAATTGATGGATTTTTTTTTTAGTGTTGATAATGGTTTGGTGTTATGTTAATTAGAGCATGTTGTAGAATCAAGAAGCAAGCAAATTTTGATGCATGTTTCATACCAAACTCGTGGCCAATACACGGGAAAATGAGAAAATTTTCTTGATGAAAAATGTTGAGGAAATGTGTTATAATAACCCTAGGAATGAGAAAAAAATTTTCCTATGGTTTTAGAACATGAAAACCGTGGCATAAAGAAATGATAGAATGAAAAATTCTTAGGGTTTGAATGATTGAAATTATAAACCTTAAGAATGGAATGTGAAAATTTAACATTGTGATGAAAATTTTGTGGTGTTGAATACCATGAAAAATCGTGGGCATAATTGAGAAAAATGATGACTATTGTGTTGTAATTGAAAAATGGTTAATGTGAAAATAGGCCTCTGGTATAGTATGTGGTAGGTACCAAGGTTTTGACGCATACCTAATGCCGGGCAAACCTAAAAATATAAGCGGAAATGCTGCCGAAATTTCTAAAATGGCATAAGAGCATTTCGGGAAACGAGGGGTAAAATATAGGCTCGAAAAAAAAAACTGAGACCCCTAGGTATGTTAGAACCCATAACAGATAATGGAACCCAAAAAGGAACAGTAAAACGACCCTTTAATGACAAAAATACCAAGAACGAGAAAAAATTTACGTTAGGGGTATTTTAGGAAACGGGGGGGGGGGGAATTATGATTGGGATAGGAAATGTGGCGGCCCGGCCCCCGTAGAGATCATACAATGCTATTACAGTTAAGCTTTATCGCTAACTGCGATAGATTGTACTCTCATGGGTTGCCGGCTAATCTTTCTCTCTCAGTAAATCATGACATTTTTGGGAAAAAAATTTTTTTTTCCTTTAAACATCATGTAAAATATTTCCCACTATTTACTTTGTTGGCAAGTACAAAGTAATTTACATATTACAGTACTTTCGTAAAATATATAATATTACAAAAGACTGTTTCCTTTTTTTTTCCTTCCCTTTTTATCGCTCAGCGGAAAGACTTTGGCAGGACCATATCCCTCGCCCAGTTATCCGATTTGACACACGCCATCCCGTCTGCATCCAGTCAAACAAGCTACTGAGCTGGTCGCTTACCTGCAACATTAGCAAAAATGGTGAGCTACAGGCTCAGTAAGTTCAAACATGCAAGAAATAAAATTTTCATGAATAGTACTATTTATCATAAATAGTACCTTTGATACTATACTATTCATACATGAATAGTAATTTTGACCACAATTCATACGTGAATAGTAAGGTTGACCACAACACAGTGTCACAACAGTACATCTAACGCGATGTTAGCACTCTCACTAAACTGTCTTATGCTCAATTATGGCATAGTTTCAGTTTTAGGTAATTATCTTTGCTTATGTTCTGGTTTTGAGCTCAGGTTGGCAGTACCATTTAAGTGCGTATGACTGGAAGTGGTACATTAGTGCTGACCTCCACAACCTTAATCTCATAGCCCCGAAGGCAAAATTATACATGACTGGGAGCGGTACATCAGTGCTGACCTCCACAGCCTTAGTCTCATAGCCCCGAAGGCAAAAGTACCTCCCTGTACGGAAGGCTGGTACGCCAGAAAGTGGTTTCATTACCGATTTTTTAAGATTCTAACCCGGTGACTTCACATTGTCCCGTGGTTAGGAATGGTTCACATTTTAATTTAGGGGAGTGAGTTTCATTAACCTCGCTCTAGTGCCCGAAGCATAATTAACAATGTGTCCATTCTCAATAGTGCCCGTAGCACATTACGTCTCTCTCTCTACTCTATAATAGTGCCCGTAGCACATATGTACCTAACTTATAGTTAGTACATCAAAGTTAGCAACAATAATGCTATATGTTATAGACAGGTAAATGTCTGAACTTACCTTATCAGTCTCTTCCCTCTTTCTCTCTTGGATCTTTGACCGCCCTCGTTGTAGGTCGATTTTTGGATCCTACAGACAAAACCTTGTCTGTTAATTTTATTTCCATTTATAGCTTTTATTTTTCATTTAAAAGCTTAAATAAAACTTATTTATAACTTTTTAGGCTTTATTTATCGTTTTCCCCATTTTTCTCAACTTTTACAAAATTACGATTTTGCCCCTGTATTTTGGAAAAATTACGATTTTACCCCTATATTTTGGCAAAATTACAATTTTACCCCTGACGGAAATTTTCTCGATCTAGACTGCATTTTTGGGCTCTCAGAAACTTTTCTGACTCTTTTCTAATCATTACCGGGTTCATTTCTATTTTATTTCCACTTTTCACTTTCCCGACTCTCGGGAAGCACTATTCCGATACTTACGTCGGTTTAGTGATTTTCTATCGTTCCGAAACCTCAAATGGACGTTTCACTAGTATTTAAAACGTTCATCTAGACATTCCCGATCTAGGTCTCCGAGGTTCGGATTTTCCATTCTCGACTCGGACCTTTATTTCTTTTCCAAAAACGCCCCCCCTCGGGTTCGGTTTTTCAAATTCACTCGCGTTTTACATTTTTAAAGGGATGGGTTACTATTCACGAACCACCCCTTAGGTTTTCCTTATTCAATTTTTCGTTAGGGACTCGGGTTCCCGACCCGACCCTAAACTTTTATTTCTAATTCCCATTTTACCCCAAATGTTGTTTTCGAAATTTCGACAGCATTTGGGCGTAATTTTAAGGCTACCGGCGTTAGGTACGCCTCGAACCATATGTACCTGTCACGTACTATACCACAAGCCTATTTTATGTAAAAGTTTTCCAAACTTTTACATAAAAGCTCACAAAATTCCAATTTGCATTTTAACCCACATTACACAAAAATTTTTCATTTTCATCCTTAGTTTTTGGCCACGGTTTTGACAATCAAAACCTAACCAAAACTTCTCAAATTTTCACCAAATCTTAGGCTATTAAAATGTCATTTTCTAACACATTTTCAAGCCCATTTTCATTGCATTTTTCAACAATTTTCCTAGGGTTTTTGATCACATATAACCCACGGCCAATTAAGGAAAACATACCCCAAAATTTTCTTTTCTTGCTTTCAATCACAATTTCATCATTTACATTATAAAATGCATGATTTCAATCATTCAAATATCAAATAAACCATGCAAAATTTTCTTCCAAGCCCTAAGTAACCCATGGCCACTTCGGTAAGTTCACACCAAATTTTGTTTTCAAGCTTTCCATAATGCAAATCATGCTTTATACTTAACAAAATATGAATTGAAAGCATGTTAACACTTAAACCACAAAAATTTCTCATTGATTACCCATGGTAACCCACGGTTTTACCCTTGGAAAACCAACAAAATTTTGGTTTTTCTTTAAACCAATTACATGGTTTTCTTCCTAATCACACCTTAACAAAACCCAAACACCAAATCAATGAAAACAACCAAAAATTTTTCCATCTTTTTTCACTATTCATCACACGGTTTTCTTGAAAAAAAACCAAGAAAAAGTTCAATCCAAGGGGAGTTACCTTGTTCACTTGCTTCCTTTGTCTTCAAGGAATGCTTTGACACCAATTTTGTGAAAGAAAATTGAGGAAATTACTTGTTCTCTCTTGGTGGCTCACGGTACACTTAGAACAAAAAAATTTCTCTTTGGTTTTTTGCTTTAAAATGGTCTCGGCCATTTCTTCCCAATGTTGCCGACTTATGCATGAAATAAGCCAATTAATTTGGCTACCAACCAATCACATTTCACCACCTTTCAACACTAATTCTTTCCAACATTTTCAAAAATTTCAAATGGTGAATTTTGGCCAAATCTTGGCCTTTAGATCAAAAAGACACTAAATCATGGCCATTAATGCTACCAACCACCATTTTCTTCCCATTTATTAAAGGGATTTATGATGTCATAAATGCTAAAGCAAAAGTTGACTTTGACTTTCACTATTCACATTAATTCGACTACTTTTTGACCGATACCGGTTCGAGCCGAAATTTTACTGAAATCGTCCCGGCGTGTTCCTGAGGTCTCGTGCAGTCGGGTCAATTTAAACTGCTTCCGTTTGATCAAAATCAATCCCGGAAGTTTTCCGTCTTTTATTGTCCCGATTAGGGTTTTCAATGCCGGTTTTGGCACCGTTTCACCCGTTTCAACTCAGTGAATTTTTCCAACACTGAATTTTTACTTGTCAGTATTGTTAGAACATTTTAATATATTCTAAACAATATAAATACATTTATTTCACTCTTTAAATGGTACAAATTGTTATATACATACATTTGTACATTTTCTTCCGAGAATTGCCTGAATTTCCCGGTTGTCACAGGAAACCTAAGCCCTTTAGGGACCCATACTCGAGAACGAGATGCAAAACATTTCAAGAATAGTGAAATACCCATTCAAGGCTCCAAAACGCTAGAAAAATGAGAAACAGCCCTAGGGGATGGGTAAATAGTACCCGAATGTTGGGTGACGAATAGTTATCGATTTTGCAGTAAATAATGCCGTAAAAATATATCGAAGCCCAAGAGATATTATTTTATGATATTTGGGCTTAGAAAATCCCATAAAAATGATATGTTACGGTCCCGAGACCCGTTAAGGGCAAAATGGTCATTTTGAGCAAAAATTTCTGAAAGGCTCGGAAATGACCGTTAAGGATCTAGAATGCCTTAAATAGGATTCTGGAGGCCATATTTAAGATTTTAAAGTTAAAAATCTAAAATTTATAACTACACGGGCATGTAGTGCAAACCCAAGAGGTACACGAGCTTGGACACGGGCGTGTTGCAAGCAGTGTACCACATAAAGAGATGAAATGTATTGTAAAATTTATAACAAAATGATTATATCCAAAGTGATAATTGATGATGGGTATTAACAGACAATACTCTGTCTGTAGGAACCCAAACTAGAGGAGATAACAAAACTATGGAGGATTTCCGAAGGTGGACTGTGATAACCGGGAATTTTAGATTCTCGAAATAAGTTAAAATTATATGTGTATAAAAATTTTAATGAATAAAATGTGAAAAAGTTTTATTCCAACACTGTTATGAATAGTATAAAAATGTTCTGGCAGTGTTAAAGTGTGTGAGTTCAGGGATGGAAAATCTTACCGGACATAATTGGATGAGACGGTTCGAAATCAGAGCTAAAAACCCTAGAGAGTGCATTGAAATGTAGTAAAATAATAGAAATTTATGGTAGAGAATTCTGATCAAACGGAAGCAAAATGAGATAAACCGATCGCACTGGAGGCGCTGAGAACTCGCCTACGCGATTTCAGTAAAGTTCGTTTCGGATCGGATTACAGTCAAAAATTAACTACGAATTAATTAATGAATTAATTGAATAGTTGATGACATCACCTTGATTATGTCATAATACAAATTATTTTACTTAAATTTGGAAAGTAATTTTGAAATGTGTATGGTGTAGATTAGCCTTCTTTATGATCAATGGCTAAGATCATGCCAAAAAGCCATTGAAAAAAAAAATTTGCAAAAATTTTAAAAGGCCATTCGACCACTTGGAAAGGGAGAAGTAAAAAATTTGATTTTTGCCCCAAAATCTTTGCTTTTAGTCCTTGAACAATTAGGAAATTGTTAGGAAAAAATTGCAAAAAAGCCCTTGGTTTTGGCCTATAAATAGGCATCAAAATTTAAGCAAAAAAATGAAAAAAACCAACTAAACTCTTGCCTTTTTTCTTCAGCCCAAAACCGTGAGCTTTACCTCCCTTAAACGAAAAATTTTGTTTTCAATTTCACATCAAACCTAGCTTGAATTGCATTTCCAATCTCAAGGCATCAACTAATCAAGGTAAGCTTCAAAATTGAAGCATTTTTCCTTGATTTTCCATAGAAAATCCGTGGGTTTGGAGTGTTGAAAAACAATGAAAAAAAATTGTTGATTTGTTGATTCTATGATTGGTTTGATGTTGTAGTATTTAAAGCATGAATTAGGATTGAGAAACAAGCAAAAATTTTGCATGTTTCCCTTGAAAATCCGTGGCTTCAATGGTGTGAAAAATGCATGAGTTTTGATGTTTTGATTTAGTATTTATGTTCATTCAATTATGTTTTGAATTAAACATGAATTGGAATAAAGAAACAAGAAAATTTTGATGTAATTTTCTTGCTAAAACCGTGGACATGAACATTAAGAAATGAAAAATTTTTAATGTTGAAGAATGTTGATAAAAACCCTAGGAAAGAAAATGAAATTTTATATGTGTTTATGCATAAAATCCGTGGCTATAACTTGGTTTAGAATGCATGTTTTGTTAGGTTTTTGGATGTTGTTTTATACATTGGAAAACCTAAGAATGATGTGATGTGATGAAAAATTATTTAGATGTGATTAGTTAGTAAATGGAGGCTAAAATGAAAGAAAAATGTTATGGTTTGTGTTGATTTCTAAATGTTGAATCATGTGAAAAATGTTTATACAAAGTTTGGAAACTTTGTATAAAATAGGCCTCTGGTATAGTACGTGGCAGGTACAAAGGTTCTGAGGCGTACCTAACGCCGGGAAACCTTAAAATATAAGCGGAAATACTGCCGAAAATTCTAAAATTGGCTTAAGGGCATTTCGGAAAACATTTAATAAGTAGTGAAAGGGCCATTTGAGGCTCCGAAACGCTCAAAAATTGAAAAAACGACCCTAGGTGATGGGTGAATAGTAACTGAGGGCCGGGAAAAAAGAAGTTGAGATTTGGCAGCAAATTAAGCTGTAAAATGATACGGAAACCTAGAAAATATTATTTTAAAATAATTAGACTCAGAAAAATTGGAAAAAAATGATAGAACGAAACAATTACGAACACAAGACCCGTTAGGGGCAAAATGGTCATTTTGACCAAAAATTTCTGAAAAGGCTCGGAAAGAACCCTAAAAGACCTAGAATAACTTAGATGAAATTCTAAAACTTAAAATGAAGATTTTAGAGTTAAAATTTTAAACATTTTGAGGAACACGGGCATGTAGAGGGATACACGGCCGTGTATAGGAAAAATTTTATAACCCGAGAGTTACACGGGCTTGAACACAGGCGTGTATCGAGCCGTGTACAGTTACACGGCTAAGAAACACGGCTAAGAAAGAAAACAACATGGCCGTGTAGAGTAGACCTGAGAGTTACACGGGCTGGAACACGGGCGTGTTGCAGACCGTGTACCACAAACAAAATTTAAATGTGTAGAATTGTTAAGTGAAAAAAATATATATTTAAAGTGATAATTAAAACAGGGTATTAACAGATAATATTATGTCTGTAGGAACCCAAAATAGAGATAGAACTGCGGAGGAGTTTTGGAAGTGGACACTAGCGCAGTATTGGTAAGTTCAAACATTTTCATGTCTACAACATGAAATACTGTGTTGATCTATTTTATACTGGGTGTGCACTAGATATAAAATCTTATAAGCATTTGGGGATTAGTTACAATAACATATCCCAAATAACGAAAATAAGTAAGACCTACGGGCAATGGAGGATAGTGACCTGGAGGTGACATATAAGATCACTTGGTCAAAACTATAAATTGAAAGATGGTAATAAAACCATTAAGGAGTACCGCCCCTCCAACATAGTGGTGGAGGTTTGTTCAAATCCTACGGGGTTATCAAGACTGTGGAGGCCGATGTTCTAAGGCCGCTCCTTAGACCCTCCCAGTCAGCGCGCTAATAATCATCGTCACTGCCATAAACAGAACTCTAAACTAGAAATCAAATAGAGAATAAACAATCAATAAAATGATAAAAATCATAATTGAGCATAACCGAAATTTACGTTAGAGTAATGTAAATTCGATTAGGGTATGTGAATAGTACTGAGTTAGGGTAAGTGAATAGTAACCAGTTAGGGTAACTGATACTATTCATCGGTCAAAGGTTAAAGTTACTATTCATGGTGAATAGTATTATTCATGGTAAACAGTACTATTCATAGAAGATTGAGTTTTTAGTGTTTTTGAATCAATATGATTCTTACTATGTATGTTTGAACTTACTGAGCCTATTAGCTCATCAGTTTGTTCATGTTGCAAGTAAAAAACCTGTCCAGTAGATTCCTGGATGGCGGCAGGATGCGAGCGTGTTAAGGAGATACGAAACTCACCGTGGACTTGGTCCTGCCATAAGTTTTCCGCTGAGCTTTTTAAGTCAAAGAAAATATATTGTAGACAAAATATACAGTACGTATATATAAAATATATGTTGTATAATATGTTGTACTTATTTAAGGCATAGAAAAGCCAGTATTATATTTTACATCGCTTTCTTACTTGGTATTCGTAAGAAAAAGTATGTATTAAAGGAAAAAATTTTATGGGCAAAAATTTAGGCCTTGGTATTTAAGAATTATGAGCAAAAGAGTTTAAAACTGACGACTTAAATTCGGCACATGAACGGTCTTGGTCGGTCGTAGAGTCGATTCATGACGGTTGTGGGTGGTTGGAATCAGGGGACGTCACATGGACATTGTCGTAGTTGTGGTAAGTTAAAGCATTTTCGTGTATGTAACATGAAATATTGTGATATTTAAATATGTACCAATTATACATTAGCTGTTATGTCCTACGGGCACTAGGTTATAGATAGACTAACATATCTTGAGAAATGATAATTTGAGAGGTGTACTGTAGGTACACTATGGAAGGAGTGTGACTAAATTTAAGGCACACCCTTAATAGAAAGAATGTGTAAGATCTACGGGCAACAACTGTTCCTAACTTTGAGGTGATGTTTAATGCCACCCATTCGGAACTGTAATTGAAAGACGGCAAGGAAACCATTTTTGATGTACCGGCCTCCAATAATAAGGTGTAGGTATAAAGGTCCTTCAGGGACACCAGAACTACTTTGGGTGATGATGGACTGGAGAGAATTAGCCATCAAGGTCATTCCCAAGGCCCCACATAGTCAGTGCGCACAAGAAAATGGTACAAGGCCAAAATGAGCTCAAATCCAAAATATAAATAAAGATAATAGTCAAAATGTGATGAAAGCCATAATTGAGCATAATGGAGCATAACTGACACTAGCGTTAAGCATAGTAGACTCGGTTAGGGTGATGTGAATAGTAACAGGTCAGAGTCAAAGTTACTATTTATGGTAAGTAGTACTATTCATGGATGAATATTACTATTCATAAGAAATTTTATTTTTGATGTTATTGAATCTGTGTGATTCATAGTACGTATGTTTGAACTTACTGAGCCTGTTAGCTCACTGGTTTGCTCATGTTGTAGGTAAGAAACTTGTCCAGTAGACAATCTAGATGGCGACAGGCTACGCGGTGCCAATGGGATAGGGAATCCACTGTGGATTTTGGTCCTGCTACCAGTTTTCTGCTGAGCGTCAAAATAGTGAATTGAAGAGAATGTATTTTTGAAAAAATAAAGTACATATAGTGTATTTTTGTAAATTATGTTGTATTGTAAAAAGACAACTACAGATAGTTCTAAACTTTATATGGCTTTCATATAATGCTATTATGCAAGAAAAGTATTTTGAAAAGAAAAAAAAATATGGGCGAAAATTTTGGGCCCTATAAAATGAGAGATTCAAAAAGTAAGAGTGTTTTTATAGTGGCGACCTGACGAGGTGCACAGGCTGTCACGGTAGACTACAGAGTCGGATCTAGATGGCTACACGTAGCCGAGGTCGGGAGCGTCACAGTCATTTTGCCAAAAATTAGGGGTAAAATGGTAATTTTGATAAAAGTTGATGGAAAGGCTAGAAATGGGATTTTAGACCCCTAAGTTCATGATTAAGAAATTAAACATATATTGATTATGTTTTAATAAGTTTTATGTATAAAGTAAAGATTTTAAAATAACCGTAATTATTTTGATTATAGGGATTTGACCTAGAGGCGACGAAGGAGCACCTAGAGATCCAGAAGCGAAGAAAGAGATACGAGCAAAAGTATAGGTAATTACAAACATTTAGTTGTCTATTCACGAACTGACTTGCCATAGAATTGTGTTTTATATATATAAAAGTTATATATTTTGTGACATGATAATCTAACATGTTCACAAGATTATAAAAGAATGAAAAGTTTAAGTAAAGAAAGATAAGTTTAAGCAAGATAATAAGACTAAAAATTTAAGGCTGACGTACTGGCCTCCCTAGAAGTGAGGTTCAAGAATAAGAATAGCCTCCACCCCAAAAGTGTGGTGCTATCACAAGAATATGGTAGATAATGGCTCAATGTGCTACCCCTAAGCTTGGTAGTTCAAAGATTGGCCTCAGGGTTGATTAGTAGGTCACTCCCCCTTCCCCCATTGGTCTGCGTGCATTAGGTACATTCAGCCATGGGTACACAAGAGAAAGTGAAAGAAAGAAAGTAAAAGAAAGAAAGTGAAAGAAAAGAAAAGAAAGAAAAGCAAAGAATAGTTAAGAATAGTTAAGAAAAGAAAAGAAAAGAACAGAAGAATATGAAAGAATCAAAAGAACAATGAGAATGAAGAAGAAAAATAAGCAAGCATAATCTGACTAACCTTCGTTGTTAGTTGATGTGTTTAAGTAAAATTTTAAATGTTTGCCATGTCTACATTAAGCTTTAGCATGTATATATGTATATGCAATGTTTTATATGTATGTTTGTACTTACTGAGCTCTAGCTCACTAGTCTATTCATGATGTAGGTAACAAAAGTAAGCTGCCTACATTATGAGGAAAGGAACCGATGGGCTAGCAGACAGATTCCTGGAGTGTCATGGGGTGGGTTATGGTTTCATTGTAATTTTTCTGTTGCAATAAAAAGAAAATATATATGTAATGTAGAGAAAAGAGACAAGGTTTAATGTAAGTTAAGTTTATGGAGTATTTCAATATGTTTTTGAAAACTCATATGTTTATATCAAGTTAAGTTTTGAAAAAAAAAAAAATTTTTTTACCAGTAATTTTTCAAACACCACTTCTGCAAGTAAGTTTAAATGCCAAGTATAATATGATAAATTTCAATAGTATAAGAAATGAGTACATTAAAGAAAGTACTTCTTAAAGTACTTTAAAAGGATGAAGTTAAGTGAAAAATTTAACGTAGTTAAGAAAAGTATAAGAAGTAAAGTAAGTACGCTAAAATAAGAAGAGTAAAGTTAAGAAGAGCAAAGTTTTAAGTGGATGGCTCGAGCTAGTCAGGTCACCCATAAGAGATAGTATCAGAGCAAGTTTAAAAGTAAAGTTAAAGTTAAGGTAGGTAGGTGTGCTTACAACATGTCGTCTCTAAAGATGGGATTTCGGTAGAACCTGCGAAGGTAGAGGTAGTCAGCAAATGGTCTACTCTGAAGGACGTCACTGAGATGCGGAGTCTATTGGGATTAGCAAGATACTACCATAGTTTGTTGAAGGATTTACAAGGTTAGCTGCCCCATTCACTACCCTCAGATGCAAGAAGAAGAAGTTTGAATGGACAAGTAAATGTGAGGAAAGTTTTCAAGAATTGAAGAGACGATTAACAAGTGCCCCAGTTCTTATAATCCCTAAGGATGAGGGAGAGTTCAACATCTATAGTGATGCCTCTAGAACGGGATTGGGAGCTGTCTTAATGTAAGAGGAAAGGTAATAGTATATGCCTCTAGACAGCTCCAAGAACATGAGAAAAACTACCCGACTCATGATCTAGAGTTAGCAGCCGTTGTATTTGCTCTCAAGATATGGTGGCACTACTTATACGGAGTCTGGGCAAAATCTTCACTGACCACCAGAGCTTAAAGTATTTCTTTACCTAGAAGGAACTTAACATGAGACAAAGGAGATAGCCTGAGTTGGTTAAAGATTACGATCGCGAGATCTTGTATCATCCTGGTAAAGCAAATAGAGTGGCAGATGTGTTAAGTCCTAAGTCTACAATGCCGAAGCGGGTAGCCATCGATAAACTATCCAAACTTCTTTAACATGAGATTTCCTCACCAGGAATGGAATTGATTTCAAGAAAATTGGCTACTATGCAACTTAAGCTAATGCTTTTTGAGGAAAATAAGGAGGCCCAGGAGCAAGATGTCATTCTTGGAAAACTTAAGGATGAAGCCTTCCGAAACAAAAAATTTAAGTTCCATCTCACTGAAAATGGGGTATTATTATTCCAGGGAAGGATCTACATACCTGACAATGAGGAAATGCGGAAAAGAATCCTGACAGAGGCTCACGATACCCCTTATTCAGTACATCCTGGTAGCACCAAGATGTATCAAGATTTGAAGCAACAATTCTGGTATAGAAACATGAAAAATGGCATAATTAAATATGTCAGTTATTGTTTGACATGTTAAAGGGTCAAGTCAGAGCACCAAAAACCAGCAGGTGAGCTGTAGTAACTAGAAATCCTAGAATGGAAATGGGAAAAGGTGACTATGGACTTTATGGTTGGATTACCTAAAACTAATGAAGGATATGATGCGATATGGGTAGTGGTGGACAGACTGATGAAATTAGGCCATTTTATACCCGTAAAGATGACATATACACTGGAAAAGCTGACAGAATTGTACATCTCCAACATTGTGAGATTGCATGGAGTGTCGACAATGATAGTGTCAGATCGTGACAGTTAGCTCACATCAAATTTTTGAAAGAGTGTACAGGAAGCTATGGGCTCTGAACTGAGGTTCAGCACAACATTTCATCCTCAGACTGATGGACAATCATAGTGTACTACTCAGATATTAGAAGACATGCTTCATGCATGTGCATTAGATTTTAAGGGAGCAAGGAATAAGAAGCTGCTGCTGATAGAGTTCTCTTACAATAACAGCTTCCAAACTTCCATTGGAATGGCTACATACGAAGCATTATATCGACGAAAGTGCAGATCTCCTATCACTAGTATGATCTAAGGGAAAAGGAGCTACACAAGACTGAATTCATCCAAGAGACAATAGATGTAGTTAAGAAGATACAACAAAAGATGAAAATGGCACAAAGTCGTCAAAAGAGTTATGCAAACAAGCGACGAAGACCCTTGGAATTTGAGGAGGGAGACTTTGTATTTCTAAAGGTTGCACTGATGAAAGGTGTTATGCACTTCGAAAAGAAAGGAAAGTTGAGTCCATGATATATCGGACCTTTTTTGATTATCAATCGAGTAGGAAAAGCAGCCTACAAGTTAGCACTACCACCTGAATTGTCCTCAGTGCATAATGTTTTCCACGTATCGATGCTGATGAAATACATATCTAATCCTTCACATATCCTTGAGTATGAGCAATCCAATTTTGAGAAGACTTGTCCTATGAAGAGCAACCAGTCCAGATACTCGCTTGAGAGGAGAAAATGTTAAGAAACAGAAGTATCCAACTAGCAAAGGTTTTATGGAGAAACCATAATGTAGAAGAAGCTACATGGGAAAGTGAGGCGGAAATGAAGACTAAATACCCCCATTTGTTATAAATTTTTTAGGAAAAAAATTCTATAAGGAAGGGTGAATGTAATGACGTAGAAAATTTTCCATTCTCAGAGATATGTATATTGTATGCAATACAGTAATTTTTATGTTTAAAAATGTAAAATGAATGACTTGATACTGTTTAGAATACAATAAAATATTCTAATTGTGTTAAAGGTTAGGAATTCAGAGATAGAAATTTTTACCGAATCAAAATGAGAGAAACGGTGCCAAATCGGCATCGAAAACCCTAGGAGGTGCAAAAGGTGCACTAAAAGACAAAAATGTTTGACTGGGATTTTGGCCAAACAGAAGAAAAATAAGGCAAATCGACTACATCAAAGGCCTCAAGAACCTGCTGGGGTGATTCTGGTGAAGTTTCTTTGGTTTGACTTTTTGGTCAAAAAGTGACCCAAATTAATGTGAATATTAGTTAAAAAAAACATGTGATTAAACTTTAAGTGATGTCATGTTTTGACATCATAATTCTTTTATCCAAAAAGCAAGAGAAAGTATTAGGTGGATCCTAAGGCTAAGATTTAATCTTATCTTGATCTAATGGCTAGGATTAAGCAAAAATTACCTTAATTTCATTTTTGTAAAAATTTAGAAAGAATTAAGGATGTTAGGTGTCAAAATCCCATTGGATGAAAGGTGAATTAATTTGGTTTTACTTAGCTTATAATGGTGGATCGAATTTGGCAAGAAAGAACCCAAATACTTAGCCATTGTTGTAACCTATTCGTCGCTTGTGGAGCCAAGGAGAAACTGCTTGTGTCGCTTCCCTTAACCAAGTCATTTCTTCAAAATTTTCACACTAAACTTCAACCACAATCTTCTAGGAGCAAGAGGACATCTTTGGTAACAAGGTAACTAAGAATTCCTCAACTTTCTTGTGAGTTTTTGAGTTAAAATCTGTGGCCTCTAAGTGTAAGGTGGATGATGAAATTTTGATTTGAAACTTGGTGGTTTTGGTTGATAAATTAGTTAAAAAGGTTGGTTGTGAAAACTAGTGTGTTTGGTATCCTAAAACAAAAACTTTGAAGCATGTTTTAAAGCAAAAACAGGGGTTGTAGGTGTAGTAGGATGAGTAAAAATTTTAGATTTAAAATAGTTAGTTGGGTGTGCAAGTAGGCTTTGCAGTTTTGATTTTTCCAGGATTCTGCCCCAGAAAACTTGAATTTTTCTACTCATATTTGGCAATGTAAATGGCCGATTTTGAAAAAAGTTAAAACATAAAAGTTGTAGGAAGTTTTGTCCTGAACAACTTTCATGAAAAAAATTTTCAAAAAAAATGAGTGGAAGACATTGTCTTAGGCTGATGAATGAAATCGGGTCACCCAGTGTAAGAAGGTATGCCAGTTTTGACTAGTCTCGGATTTTTTTATTAAATCAAGGCCTTAAAGGCTGATTTTAACAAAATTCAAAACATGAAAGTTGTTTATTTTGATGTTATCTAAAAGTTTCATGAAGACTACTTTGGCTAAATATAAACCGAAAATGGACTCTACATTGATCAAGAAATCGGTATCATAGGACAAGTATGTGAAAATAAATTGGAAAATGTTGGTTTGGACAATGTTGTTTAGATGAATATTTTACGTAAAATGTTTAGAACGTTTAACGTAAAATTAAGCCTCTAGTATAGTACATGGTAGATGAGCTAGGATAGATGGTTTTGAGGGGTTTCCTAAATGCCGTCAGTCTAGAAATTTAGCGAAAATTCTACCAAAAATTTTCAAGAACGGCACAAATAGGTATTTTGGAAAATGAGGAGTAAATAGGGTTGAGGTTAAAAACCCGAGCTCTTAGTAACTTAGGTTAGAGAAAAGGAATACGGACGTTTTGAGGATTAGCGAAACGTCCGTTTAGGATTTCAAAATTTGAGAAAAAGAGGATTAACGACTGAGTGATTGTTGAAATAGTGCCACTCGAGTAACAAGATAGGGTAAATTAAGAAATTTTCTAAAAATGCATGAAAAGGACCAAGAGTGTCTTAGAATAGCTTGAATAAACTTTTAAGGGCCATAACTAAGATTTTGAAGGCTAAAATTTAAACTTTGTAGAGTACACGGGCGTGTACTAAAGTACGCGGGCGTGTAGGAAGAAGAAATCTTGAACACAGTAGACTATACGGCCATGTAGTGAAAATATTAACCACCTGAGAGTTACACGGCCAGGGACACGATCGTATATTAAGCCATGGACATAGGCAGAAATGAACAGGTTACACGGCCATGTAGTGAAAATATTAACCACCTGAGAGTTACACGTCCAAGGACACGGCCGTGTTTCAAGCCCTGTACATAGGCAAAAATGAACAGGTTACATGACCATGTTACACGACTATGTATGGAAGGACTTTAGTAGTCAGAGAAGTACACGGTCATGGACATGGCCATGACAGATTGTGTATTGTTTATAAGCAAAGAAATGTTTCATAACAATGTAAACGAAATGAATAGATGAAAAGTAATTAAAAAGAAAATTTTATTTATTAATTAACAGACAATATTTGGTTTGTAGGAGGCCAATCAGGAAGCAATAAAGGAATGTCGAAGGAATCAAAGAAGTTGAGTTTAGCCCAATTATTATAAACACAAATATTTAGTTGTCTACCCACAAACTGACTTGTTTTATTGACTGACTCCTATAAAGGGATGTTGTGTTACGTATTTATATGATAAGACAAGAAAGAAGAAAATGTTTATAAGATGAGTTAAAGAAATAAGAAGTAAAAGTAAGAAAGATAATAAGACTAAAAATTTAATTGTTGATGTACTGGCCTCCCATAGGTGAGGTTTTATGTTATGACTTCCCCTGTAGTGGAATGCTACCTCCCACAAGGTGAGGTTAAAGGCTAAAAGTTAAAGATTGATCGTGAGGTAGATTGGTGGGTCGCTCCCCCTTCTTCCCACCAGTCTGCATGCATTAGGTACATCCAACAATGGGCCCACAAGTGAAAGTAAAGAGAAAAGAAAAGAAAAGAAAAGAAAAGAAGAGAATAAGGAAAGGAAAGAAATAAAGGAAATAAAACGATAGTATAAGTTATGATCAATAGAACATTGAAACCGATTCTAGGAAGAATAAAAAGCATAATGAGACTAACCCTAGTTACCATACACATAAGCTGATTTGCACGTACGTTTGTGCTTACTAAGCTTTAGCTCACTAGTTTGTTTGTGGTGTAGGTGATAAGGGTAAGCAACTGGCAAGATGAAAAGAAAATATCTGATGGACTAGTGGACAGATTCCCGAGATGTCATAGATAGGGAAGTGGACCTGCTATGTTTTCCAACTGCCAGAAGATTTTATGAAATGTAAAGGAACAAAACAATATGAATGTAAAGAGCATGTACAAGGTATTATAAGGGTTAAGAACAGATGTGTTTTAGAAACTATATATATAAAAAAATTTGCAGTTTTCTTACGCTAATTATTAAATTAAAAAGTAAGTTTTTAAACACGTTTTCACAATTTATAAAATGAGATTGCGATTCATAAGAGTAAGAAGAAAAGAAAGCAGTTGACGGCCTGGGTGAGCTGGGTTGCCGACAATTGCCTCTGGATAGTCAAGACAAACCATCTCCCTAACTAGATTTAGACAACATAATAACCTTCAAATGAGTTTGATGCTCACTCTAGCGCTATAAACTATAGGCTATAAATCTAGACTACTTATTTTAGAACATTTTCTTTTTGCGTATAAAATCCATTACATGTAACATTATAATAATTTAAACACCAAGTATTGAGCCACATTTGCTTTATTTACTTTAATATGTAAATAAGGATAAGGGTAGTATAACAAAGATGTAATGAAAAACCTCAAATATATTATTAATTAGTTCAAAATAAATGAAATACATCTAAAATGTCTCTCTCTTAAGGCATTCTTAACAATCTCCTACTTGCCCTAAGCTAGTAAATATGTCATGTCATGCATCCTAATCGCTTCTATGTGCCTTTCTAAGCTTTTAGCCATCAAGTCTTAGTTAAGGGATCAGTAATGTTGTCCTCGGATGTGATGTTACTAGTCCATTCTCCACGTATTCTCTAATTATATGGTATTTCTGATCAATGTATTTGGTCCGTTCATGGTGCTTCAATTCCTCTGTATTGGCAATAGCCGCGTTGTTGTCATAATAAAGTATGTTAGCCTTGTCAACACCCTAGATGACTTCAAAGTCTTCAAAGAACTTACAGAGCCAAACTGCTTCTTTAGAAGCCTTAGCTGCAGCCACATATTATGCTTCCATTGTGGAATCAAAGCTTCTCCACATAATAACACCTCCTTCAAGTATTAATACAGATCCTAAAGTTGATTTCCTTGAATTCCTAAACAATTAGATGTCTAAATCTGTTTATCCTACAAGTGTTAGATACCCTCCAAAATATAATAGCATATTGTTCCTCGTTCTCTTAAAATACTTAAGTATATGCTTCATGGCTTGCTAATGCTTGGTATCTTGATTTGATTGATATCGACTCACTATATCCATTACACAACAAATATCCAGATGAGTGCAAAGCATAGTATACATGAGACTATCCATAGTAGATACATAAGGGACTTTACTCATATGCTTTCTTTCTTCTGATGTATTAGGACAGTCATCCAATAAAAGAGTCAAACCCGCAATAAAAGGTTATGAACCTTTCTTTGCCTCTTGCGTTGCAAACTTTTCAACTATGTTATATATGTATGAAGCTTGGAACAAACCTATCTTTTTGTTTTTTTGATCTCTAAAAAGACGAATACCTAGAACATAATTATCTTCTCTTAAGTCCTTTATGTTAAACTGTTGAGACAACCAAAGTTTGACTGTTGATGACAAATTCCTTATATCATTCCTAATGAGTAGTATATCATAAACAAAAAGAACCAAATAGACAACCTTGTCATCCTATATATGTTTATAAACATAAGGTTCATTAATATTCTGCACAAAACCAAAGGTCTTAAACACTTGATCAAATCTTTGGTTCCATAAGTAGGATGCTTGCTTTCTAAATAGATCTAAGCAACTTGCAAACTTTCTTTTCTTGGCCTTTCACCATGAAGTCATCTAATTTTATAATATATATATACTCTCATTAAAATGGCCATTCTAGAATGCCATCTTAACATCCATTTGTTATATCTCATAATCAATAACTGCAACCATGGAGAGAAGAATGTGAATAGACTTTCGCATCACAATAGTCAACATTGACCTTTTATACATATCCCTTTGCCACAAGTCTAGCCTTGAAAGTTTTAACTTTTACTTCAACATTCCTCTTTCTCTTATAAAACCACTTGTACCTAATGGGCTTTATCACTTCAGGAAGATCTATAAGTTCCCACACAAAATTGGATTTTATTGACTTCATCTCATCTTTCATGGCCCATTTCTAGAGGTTAGGATCAACATAACTCATAGCTTCACCGTAGGTAATAGGGTCATTATCATGTTCATGAGCTTTAGCTTGGTAACCTTTAGCATCATACATGAAGGAACTTGGTTTCCTAGAAACTCTCCTGCTTTTATTAGGAATACCCTAAGTATGAAAGATATTTTATATATATTTCATTTATTTTGAACTAGATAATAAAATTATGTTAGAGGTTATTCATTACATTGTTATATTGTCGGTGACCTAACTAGTTCAGGTTGTCGACGACTTAACTTCTTACGTATCATAGTCTTACTTTCTAATTTAAGGATTCATGTTTGAAAAACCATAGGGAAAATTTTTTTTTTTGATAGCTTAGTAAAAATATTCATTTCCAAAAACACACACATATATATTTTTGAATAGGGTTTGTTACGCCGGAAAACATTTTTGAAGTTAAACTATCTCGATCATAAAAACTCAAATTTAAATACTAGTTCATTTCTTTCAAACTTTTCACAATCCATAACATATATACATTCTTGTTCCTTTAAAATACTTTGTAGACATAAACATGCCTTCATACTAGTCTCATTTTCCTTTACATAACATATACATTTTTTTGTAGCCATGAAAAATATAGCGGATCCTTTCGTTATCCATGACATCCTAGGAATCGGTCTGCCAGGCCATCAGTTACACCTTTCAGCATGTAGACTGCTTAACTATGTTACCTACACCATGAACAGACATGTGAGCTAAAGCTCAACAAGTATAAACATATACACAAAACATTGCATATGCATGTCAACTTATGTTAGTCTCATTATGCTTACTTGTCTTTTGTTCTTTCGTTTTCATTGTTCTTTCTTTCTTTCATATCATTCTCTTCTTTTCTTTTCTTTACTTTACTTTAGATTCGCTTGTGGGCCCCGATGATGGTCTTACCTAATGTGTGTAGACCAATGAAGGGAGGGGGAGTGACCCACTAACCTTAACCTCACGGCCAAACTTTAACCTTTAACCTTTAACTACCTCACCTTGTGTGTAGGTAGCGTCTCATCATAGTGGAAGCCATAATCATGAAACCTCACCTTATGCGGAGGCTAATATGCCAACATTTAAGTCTTAAGACTTATTATCTTGCTTGTTTTTATCTTTCTTTACTTTAACTTGTCATTCTTTCTGACTCTGTGATTATGTTAAAATATCATGTCATAAATTCACAACTTTTATAAAATGTATAGTCAGAAACCTCTTTATCATTTTGTAAAACATTTCTTTCATGAACATTTCATAAAACATTTCATTTATAAACATTTCTTTCTTGAACATCTCATTTAGAAACATGTTATAACATTGTATCATAGCATCATTTCATGAAGCATTCATATGGCAAGCCAGTTCGTGAATAGACAGGTAAATGTCTGTACTTACTATATTTGAGCTAGTGAGCACTTCCTTAGGTCTTCTAAATATCCTTTCCCATCACTTGTCGGGTTTCCTATAATCGAGATAATCAACAATCACTTTCAATATTTATTTCATGCTTAAAGCTTAACAATAACAAAAAAATTCTAAGTTCAATTCCTAATGACGAACTTACGGGTTTAATGTTCCATTCTCAACTTTTATGCTAACTTTAAGCAAAATAACCATTTTGTCTCTAGCCGATTTTTCATTCAAATACATTTCATTCTTACGTTTTGATCTAACTATTGGTCTTCATACATATTAAAAATAACCATCTATCATCCAAAATATTTTGTCACAGTATCATTTATGGTAATTTTACACTATTCATCAATCCGAGGCCTAGGTTGTGCTTTCCGACACCTACATCATTTTTTTTCCTTTCTATAACGTTTCGAGATCCCGAATGAACATTTTACTGATCCTTAAAACGTCCGTCCTTATTTTCTTGTCCTAAAATCACTGAGGCTCGGGTTTACCTATCTGATGTTATATTTTATCATCATTTTCAAAAATACCCCTAGTTATAAAACTATACTCGGGCAGGATTTCCATTTACCTTTTCACATATCCGACATACCCTTGATGCCATTAATCTATAAACCTGCCAATTACTATACCAAAGGCCTATTTTTATGTAAAAGTTTAAAACTTTTTACATAAAATTTTTACATAGACATAAACTTTTCCTCAATGTTATAATCCGTTGTTTTCCACTCAACAACTTGTTCCACATACAAAGTTTAACCTATGATTTTAATATCCATGTTCAAGTTTAAAATTTTTCTTCACTAAATTTGTTTTACACAAGCCTAACCCTCAGATTTTTCTATGTCTTCCATGGATAAAATTCAAATTTCAAGCTTCTAAATATTCAAACTTTCATTCGAATCAAGCACCGATCAATTCGATTGTTTGCTTAATGTTTAAACTACTAAGTTAACAAAATTCAAACTTAAAATTCACTAACCTATTCAACCTCATAACACATTAATATTTTCATCAAAAATTCAATCAAAACTTTGGATAACAATCCTTACCTCTAGACGATATTGAATACATGAATGGTAGAGGTATTTATCATGATTTGGTGAACAAACTTTGATGAAATTTTGGCCTGGATGGGGAAGGGTGAACACAGTAGCTTTTGGGTAGCATGAGGGCTGAGATTTTCTAATTTTTCTGCACTTAAGAACATCCTCCTTTTTATAGACCAAATCAAGGACTATTTAGCAATTTTCCTAGGGACCAATTTGCAAACATTTTAAGGACTTTTTAGCAATTTCTTAGGGCTAAATTGGTATTATCAAAAGTTGTGGTTGATTTACCACTTTCTTGGCTGAAAAAATGCCACCTCGAAGAGTGCTAGAAGATTCGAGGTTAATCTTGGCTTTTTTTGTTCATTTTTTCACTTTTTCTTGTTGATTTTGAATCTTAACCATTGGATTAAAGTCTCTTTAAACCCTATCCATTAGATCATTCTATACCATAAGATTTGTATGAGTATTGTACACCCTAAACTCCCTTTTATGACCTAATCTTGATCAAACTTTTGATTGAAAACCAAACCAATCAAATTTCTCGATAAGCGGGCCGAAAGGGCTTACTTAGCCATCCGTGCTACTGATTTGATCGAATTTACTCCCGATAGTCCTAAAATCCTTAAAAATATCTATATATGACTTATCTTAGCTTTGACTTGCCATTTCTTGCTTTTATGTTTTTCAGTTACTGGAATTACTTAATTTTGAGCGTTTTGGCCCAAAATCAATCTTTCATGACTAAACTTCATTCACTCATCATTTTTGGAGATTTTGAATCTTCCAAAAGGTTTATTTATCGTTATTAACATTTTTGTTTGTCTTTTAACAAACATAGTGTTCATTTTCATTTTCATTTTATAGAACAATAAAAAAATTCAAAAGAAACACTAACTTGTATCTAGGTCGTGTTGCAGAAATTTCTGGTCTTTCACAATCACCCCTCTTTAAAAATTTTCATCCTCGAAAATCAGAACAAATGGGGGTACTTGGCTTTCATTTCATCTTCTCTTTCCCATGTAGCCTCTTTTGTGCTATGATTTATCCACGAAACTTTAACTAGTGGAATACTTCTATTCATTAACATCTTTTCTTCTCGAGCAAGTATTTGCACAGGTTGCGCCTCATAAGACAAATCTTCTCGAACTTGAATTGTTTCCTAATCAAGAACATGTGAAGGATCCGATATATTCTTCCTCAGCATTGACACATGGAAGAAATTATGTACTGAGGATAACTTAGGTGGTAACGCTAACTTATAAGCTACCTTTCCAACTTGACTAATAATCTGAAAAGGTCCTATATACCGTGGACTCAGCTTCCCTTTTTTCTAAAGTGCATAACATCTTTCATTAGTGCAATCTTTAAAAGCATGAAGTCTCCTTTGTCAAATTCTATAAATCTTTGTTGCTTGTCTGCATAGCTCTTTTGACGACTTTTTCATCCTTTACTAGATTTTCTTAACTACATCAATTGTCTCTTGAATGAACTCTGTCTTATGCAGCTCTTTCTCTCTTAAATCATACTAATGAATAATATATCTACATTTCCTTCCATATAAAGCTTTGTAAGGAACCATTCTAATAGAAGCTTGGTAACTGTTATTGTAGGAGAATTCTATCAGTGGTAACTTCTTGTTCCACACTCCCTTGAAATCCAGAGCACATGCACGAGGCATATCCTTCAATGTTTGGATTGTGAGCTTAGACTATCCATTAGTCTAGGGATGAAAAGCAGTGTTGAATCTAAGTTCTGAGCCCATAGCTTCCTATACACTCTTCCAAAAATTAGATATAAACCGACTATCACGATCTGATACTGCCATTATCAGTTCTCCATGTAACCTTACGACATTGGAAATGTACAGTTTTGCCATCTTTTCCAATGTATACATCATCTTCACATGTATAAAGTGAGCTGATTTAGTCAATTGATCCACCACTACCCATATCGCATCATTTCCTTTACTAGTCTTAGGTAATCTAACCACAAAATCCATGGTCACATGTTCCCATTTCCATTATGGGATATCTAGTGGCTGTAACTCACCTGCTGGCCGTTGATGTTCAACTGTGACCCTTTGATGTGTTAAATAATGATTGATGTGTTTAACTATGTCATTCTTCATCTTTCTCCACCAAAAGTGCTGTTTCAAGTCGTGATACATATTTGTATTGCCAAGATGTACAAAGTAAGTGGTATCATGAGCCTTAGTTAGGATTCTTTTCTTCAGGTCCTAATTTTCTAGTACATAGATCCTTCCTTGAAAAAGTAACATCCCATTATCAGAGATGTGGAATTTCAACTTTTCATTCTTGGAAGCTTCATCGTTAAACCTTCGAAGAACAGCATCTAGCTCCTGAGCTTCTTCAATTCTCAAGGATGGTTGGTTTGAGTTGCATTATAGGCAATTTTCCTGAAATTAGCTCAACTTTCAGTGAGGAAATCTCATGATGAAGTGGCTTGGGCAACGTCTTGATGGCTACTCGTTTCAGCATTATAGACTTGCTACTTAAAGTGTCTGCCACTCTATTTGCCTTGTCGAGGTGATACAAGATTTCACAATCATAATCCTTTACCAATTCTAGCCATCTTCTCTATCTCATATTGAGTTCTTTCTGCATGAAGAATTACTTCAAACTCTAGTGGTCAGTGAAAATTCTACACCAAATTTTATACAAATAGTGTCACCATATTTTGAGAGAAAATACAACGACTGCTACTTCCAAATCATGAATTAGGTAATTTTTCTCATGTTCTTTGAGCTATCAAGAAGCATAAGCTATTACTTTTCGATCCTACATCAAGACAACACCTAATCTCATCTTCGATGCATCACTGTAGATGTCAAATTCTCCTTTATCTTTAGGAATGATAAGAATTGTAGCACTTGTCAACCGTTTCTTCAATTCTTGAAAGCTCTCTTTACATTTACTTGTCCATTCAAACCTTTTTTCTTTACATGTGAGGGTAGTGAGAGGGGCAGCTAACCTTGCAAATCCCTTCACAAACCTACGGTAATAGCCTGCTAATCCCTAAAAACTCTAAATCTTGGCAACATTCTTTAGGATAAACCATTTGCTAATCGCCTCTATCTTTGTAGGGTCTACTAAAATTCTATCCTTAGAAACAACATGTCCTAAGAAATGAATTTTGTCTAACCAAAATTCACATTTCGAGAATTTTGCATATAGCTAATGCTCCTTCAAAGTACACAATGCAATTTAGAAATGCTATTCATGCTCCTTTCTATCCTTTGAGTAAATTAGAATGTCATCGATGAACACAATGGAAAACTTATTCAAATACTCCTTAAACACTCGGTTTCATCAGATTAATGAAAGCAACTAGTGCATTTGTTAACCTAAAGGCATGATTAAGAATTCATAGTGTCCACACCATGTTCGACATGCAATCTTTGGAACGTCTCCTTCCTTAATCCTCAGTTGATGGTAACCAGATCAAAAATTTATCTTTGAAAAGATCAAAGCTCCTTTAAGTTGATCAAATAAATCATTAATCTTGGGCAACAGATATTTGTTCTTAATCATGACTTTGTTGAGCTCATGATAATCTATGCACATTCGCATAGTTCCATCCTTCTTCTTCACAAAGAGAACTAAAGCTCTCCATAGTGAAAAGCTGGGTCAGATAAATCCTTTCTCTAACAATTTTTGCAATTGAACTTGTAATTACTTAAGCTCTGCAAGGGCCATCCTATACAGAGCCTTGGAAATCAGAGATGTACCAGGCAACAATTTGATCTCAAAGGTGATTTCTCGATCGGGAGGAAATCCTGGTAATTCTTCTAGAAATACTTCTAAGAAATCGTTAATTATAGGTAAATCGTTCGATGTCGTGTCGGTGACATAAGCTAGATATCTAGTGCATATGTTAGATATTAGCATTCTTGCCTTCATGGAACTTATCATCATGTTAGGTAATCTCTGAGCATGATCTATATATTCAAACTGGTCTTTTTCTTCTAACTGGAACACTACTTTTTGTCGTCTATAGTCGATCATTGTGGGATACTTTCTAAGGAAATCCATTCCAATAATAACATCATAGTCAACTAACTTTAGTATAACTAAATCAATGTACAGTTCTCTATTGGCAATAGTCACTGGTACATTACATAACCAATAATCGAACAACAATACCTCACTAGATGGCAAGGTAGTCTTAAATACTTATCTAATCCTATCCTTAACATGGCTAATTCTTTTTGCAAAATCATGTGATGTAAAAGAACACGATGTATGCGAATCAAATAATACATATGCAGGTCTTTAAGTAATAAGGAGTTGACCTATCACTACATTGGATGTGCCTGCCTCTACATTCTCCTTAGTGTAAGCTAGGAGATGAGCATTTGTCTTGGGTGCAACTTCCAGATGTTCTGTCTGAATAAAGAGTCCTTTTAGTTTGGCTTACATGGCATGGGTCTGATTAATAGCTTGCGTAGGCTAGAAAGATCCTCGATGATACTGTCAATTAGAAGTGCAGTTCCACACAAAGTGACCTTCTTTGCCCCATAAGTAGCATACATTTGTACAATACTTACATTCTCCCTTATGTTTCGTTCTACACTTTGGACATGTTGGTCATTTTTTACCAACTTCCTGACTTTGTCTTCATTGGGTAACCCTAACATTTTGGCTCCAATTTTCATTAGGTTTTCCATTCCTCTTATTTAAATTTGATAGGTTGTGGTTATTATTCTGACCAAGCTTATGACCTTGGTTAGACTTGCTAGTTTGACCTGCTTGATTGCTCTTCTGATTCTATTTAGCAAGCTCTCTTTCCTTCTTTCTATCTTCTCATACCTTAGTCCTTTTTTCCTTTGCTCGGGCCAAACGATGCTCTGTTCACATTGCTCAACTAACACAATCTGCCACTGTATTAGGTGGGGTCTCACCAGTTTCTACCAGTGCTGTGATATCGGGTCGGAATATGTCTATAAATGATGATGTTGATTTTAAATCTTGGAAGCAGGCCATGAACAATGAGATGGATTCTATGAAATCCAACTCTGTTTGGAACTTGTAGATCTATCGGATGGGATACAACCCATTGGATATAAGTGGGTCTATAAAAGAAAGAAGATTGCGGAAGGGAGAGTTGAGACTTTCAAGGTTATACTTGTGGCAAAGGGATACACGTAAAAGGTTGGAATCAATTATAATGAAACCTGTTTGCTTGTTACTATGCTGAAGTTTATCTGCATTCTTTTATCCGCTACTGTGGCTCTTGATTATGAGATCTGGCAAATGGACGTCAAGACCGCATTCTTGAATGGCCATCTTGAGGAAAGTATCTATATGATACAGCCCGAAAGGTTCATGGTAAAAGGCCAAGAAAGAAAAGTCTGCAAGTTGCTTAGATCTATTTATGGATTAAAGCAAGCATCCCACTCATGGAACCATAGATTTGATCAAGTGATCAAAACATTCGGTTTTAAGTAGAACATTGATGAACCTTGTGTTTATAAACATATTAAAGATGGAAAAGTGGTCGTTCTTGTGCTTTATATCGATGATATACTACTCATTGGGAATGATGTGGGGAATTTATTATCGGTCAAACTTTGGTTGCATCAACAGTTTAACATGAAGGAATTGGGAGAAGATAATTATGTTATAGGCATTCGTCTGTTTAGAGATTGAAAAAACAAAATGATAGTATTATATCAAGCTTCATATAAAGACAAGAAAATTGACAAGTATGCAATGTAAAAGGCAAAGAAAGGTTCACAACCTTCCATTGCTAGTCTAACTCTTTCATTGGATGACTGTCCCAAGACATCGGAAGAAAGAGAGCGTATGAGTAAGGTCCCTTATGTATCTGCTATGGGTAGCCTTATGTACGTTATGCTTTGCACTCACCCAGATATTTGTTTTGTGGTAGGTATGGTGAGTCAACATCATGCAAATCCTGGAATCAAGCACTGGTAAGCAGTAAAGCATATACTCAAGTATCTTAAGAGAACGAGGGATTATATGCTGCTGTATTCTGGAGGGTACTTAACACCCATACGGTACACAGATTCGAACTTCCATACTTACAAGGATTCGAGAAAGTCGACATTAGGATCATTGTTCTTACTCGAAAGAGGTGCCATTGTGTGGAGGAGCATGAAACAGGGTTGAACGGCTAACTCTACGATGGAGGCTAAGTATGTGGTTGCGGTTGAGGCATCTAAAGAAGTGGTTTGGCTCCGCAAGTTCTTTAGCGACCTTGAGGTCATTCCGGGTGTTGACAAGCCTATCACACTCTATTATGATGATAGCGCGGTTATTGCCAATACAAGAGAATCTTAGCACTACAAGAGGACAAAGCATATAGATTGGAGGTACCATATAATTAGACGGCACGTGGAGAAAGGACAAGTGGATGTATGTAAGGTCGCATCCGAGGACTGTTAGGAAATGCCCTAAGCATTAGAGACATTTTGATGTATTTATTTTGAACTGGATAATAAAATTATATATAGAGGTTATTCATTACATTACTATCTGTCCTCGGTTTATTTACATGTTAAAGTAAATGTAAGCAAATATGGCTCACTGACTGCTTGTGTTAAAACTGTTAGAACGTTGCATGCAATGGACTTTTGTATGCAAGAAGACAATGTTCTAAAGTTAGCGGTCTAAACTATGGTCTGTAGTCTATGGGGTTAGACCGAGCATCTAACTCATGTTAAGACTATTATGTTGTCTAAAGCCTCGAAGGGGACGGTTTGTCTTGACTGTCTGGAGCTGGACTCCCAAGTAGAGACATAGATATGTTACTTGGTGGTGACATATTAGACCGGGACTAAAGCGTGATTGATCTACGTAGTCCGCTATGAGTGGATCAATCTGCTTTTGATGTTCATTATGCAATAACCTTAATCCTGAGTAAATGAACTACTTCATGTATATGACTTGTGTACTTTGATGTTCTAATGGCTAAAGTGTCTTGAGGTAGTAAGCTTATAGACCGGTTCATTGGGTGCATGACTTGTATACGATGAAGGGTTTGTTTGCAGATATTGGAATCATAGCTCTAAGGAGTTAAAGGTATCCTCTTAAAGGCATTATACTGAATGTGAAAATGGACAAGGCCTTGGGTCGTCTGCTGGGCGGATGACTTCTTATTCACATATGGTGAATAATCATTTTCTTAATTCGGTAGTATAATGGAACTTTAAGATAGCCTGATCAGTAGGATTAAACGGACTTTGACCTAAGGCTGATCATGGATATCATATGAGGGTTTTACATATATGACAAGGTCATTGGATAGTAGCTCGTCATAGGCTTACGTAATACGTTATATAATTGGGAGTTCAGTTTCAGGTTTATAGTGGTGTGACTCTAAAATTAGTGATCATATGATTGAGTTGTTCGGTACAGAATGATGATCATATGGAATCACGGGAGCCCGATTATATATGTCCAATCAGTCCCTCTACTAGCTCCACATAATTCCTTAACGTTTGGCAAATTGATTTGTGTATGCTATTGGCTAGTTTATTATGCATGGATGGTGATGACACAGGATTAGGATGGTAGACAAGATTCTCTCCGGTTGGATTCAGATTTTGTTTTGGATAATAGAGTACACAATTATTCGAACTCCAAATAAAGTTGCCATGATTTTATTTGAGATTGGATTGGAGTTGTAGAAAATTATCCATGAGAACAAGAATTTGAAACACAACTATTTTGTGGATTTTGAAATTTGAATTTTGAAATTTAAAATTTGAATTTTGAAATTTGAAATTTGAATTTTGAATTTGAAATTCGAATTTGAAATTTGAATTTGAAATTCGAATTTGAAATTTGAATTTGAAATTTGAAATTTGAAATTTGAAATTCGAATTTGAAATTTGAAATTCAAATTTTGAATCACAGTCCAAGTGGGATTCGAATTTGTTGTGGAAAATCCACAAGGTTTGAAATTTGAATTTGAGTTGGATTTGGAGAGGATAATCTTGTTAGAATCCTGCTTGAATTTTGAATCCAAATCCTAACAAATAGTGGACGAAATTTTGAGGATTATCCTCAATGGAATTTAGGTTTTTGTGGATAAGGTTCAAGGGAAAAATTAAAGTTTCAATCCTAGTTGAATTTGGATTCTCTCCTCCCTGAAAAGTGGCCGAAATTGTGGAGAAAATCTCCTAGGAAAATTCGGTTATTCTGGATAAGGTTGAGATAAGATTCAAGCTTGAAAATCCTAGTGGAATTTTGATTCTCCCTTATCCTAAAAGTGGCCGAATTTTTGGAGAAAAAAATCTCCTAGGAAATTTCAGATTTTTTGGTTGAAAAAGGGAGATAAAATTCTAGTTGAAATCTTGTTTAGATTTGGATTGGATTTATCCCATAATGGCCGAATTTTATTGTTGGGATTCTCCCTTGGAAAATTCAGATTTTATGGTTATGGATAAGGGAGAATATCTTCTCCTAATCCAATTCAAATTCAGAGAATCACCTTATGCAGGTCTATAAATAGAGGTCCTGCCACTCCAGTTTTCTTAGACCACAGACTCTCAGGTGAGCAGGCTTATTGTTGTACAGCTTATTGTGACAATAAGTTCTTTAGAGATCTGAGTGGTTGGAAGAAGACTAGTAGTGCTAGCATACCGATCGAGGTTCAGAGTGCCCACACACTCAGCCATTCGGGAATTGGAGAATAGTAGAGAAGGCTAGTTGGTTGAAGCCCTCCGGTCATTCTCCTCCTGCAAGATTGGCGTCCTTGAGGTATGAGTTTTAATTGTTGTTGGTTTATTGTATATGGCATCATGAGATATTTAACGGTCTAAATTTTTTTTATTATTCTGCTGCACCACTCTGATACGTTTTTACCGATTAATTTTTCCTACAATTGGTATCAGAGCCATCTCATGACTATGCCATGTACATAAATTAGACAATTACTCGGTCTTTTTATTTATGTATGGATTTGATGTTTAGAGAGTGGCATTCTAGGGTTCCTTTATGTTCTTATCATGGATTATGTATAAAGTATGTGGTTATTTTAATTATATAAGCATGCTTGTTTATGCTAGTTATGGTTCCTTAGAATTTAGAAAATTTGTATCTAGGATTTTTTTTTATGTAACCGTGGGAGCAGTTTATTAACACGGTAATTTTCCCATGGATTTTAATTTTTGTCTCTTAGAATTATTATGATTAGAATTTTGTACACCGGAAACGGTTTAGGAAATTTTATGTAATTATTCTTGGAGGAGATTGAAGATTGAAGACCGTAATTTATTTTTACGAAAAGTTAAATTTGATTTAAAGATTGAATTTTTGATTGTGTGGAAAATTTCAATTTAATTGGGATTCAAATTAATTTTTGGAGATCCTAATAAGTAAATTGGATTATGGCATGAAAATCGAGACACGACCCCTCGGGATAGGCTGACGGACCTTGGTGGGGCTGCAGCCCCTGCCCTCGGGCAGGATGGAGTGTGGCAGCCCCTGTGCAGGCCAACACCACCCACGGCCGCAGGCTTGGCCTGCAGCCAAGCGTGGCCATGGCCTGCCCAAGGCTGCCGGCAGCCTGGGCGTGCAGCCTACTGGCTACTGCGCCCAGCCTGGGCGTGTAGCCTGGTGCTGCAGGCTGGGCCTGTAGCCCAGCAAGGCTGCACATAGGGGGCGACCGTGGGCTGCCAGCCCCTTCGGGCTGGTGGCTGCCCACGGCGGCTACCGCCTTCGGGGTCGGCGGTGAGATGGTCTAAAAATCAGAAAATTTTGATTTTTTAAATTTGAGATTTAATTTTAAATCATGTTTAAAAATATGTAATTGAAAATTTGAAATTTTTGAAATTACATATTATTACACATGATGTTTAAAATTGTTTAAACTTTGAATTTGAAATTTAAATTTGAAATTCGAATTTGGAATTTGAATTTGAAATTTAAATTTTTGGAGATTTAAATTTTAAATGATTCTTGGGATGAGAAATAAATGGAGAGGCTGCATAAATATGGATACAAGAAGACGGAACAAAATTCAAGACCCAAAGAATGCTTTGGATGAAATTTTGTAATCTTTATTTTCTTTGTTCTAGGATGGAACCATGGCTTGGTTTTTCTGTTAATAATTTTTTCTGTGATATGTCATGGATGTATAAATATGTATTAATGGATGCTTTATATGCATATTTGATAACATGTCATATAGGATAGGTGAGTGCCGCTCATACTATGTTGATCATACATAATTTGTCAAAACTTGCATGTTTTTCAAAATATTGAGTGGGAGAGGGTTTCAAACAAAACCCATGGGCTCCATTGTTGATCCATATGTGAAAGCATGGTAACGCCTCGCGTCAGTTCTGCCCTGACCACACCCCTCGGTAGGTGTTTACCACCGCCGGTATACTAGATTGGATCTCCTATGTGGAAAACATGTTCGGGTATGATCCTATTCATGACCACCCCTCGGTGGCTTGGTAGGACGTGGATCGGGCTACGTAAACAATGGTTATACACTCAAGACTCGTTTAGTTATTAACCTTCCCTAGAAGCTCTGTTAACTAAACTGGTGGCCAAATAAGCAGTTATTAATATATGTCTTAATCTTGGAGGAGTTAAGGCAACATATATTAATTGGACGGGGTCCATGTTCTGGCTATTTGTTTTCATGACCACCCCTCGGTGGCTTGGGGCAATAGGTGCTGAGAATTACCGTTGCAATGCTACATGTTTTTTCAAGTTTCATGTAGGAACATACTTGTATGTTTTATTTGCTAAATTATCTGTATATTTGCTTGGGCTTTGTAATGATGTCTAGTATAATTTTATTTCAGTTCAAAATGTCACCGACACCCTTCATTTCGATACTTACTGAAAATAAGCTGAATGGCGATAATTATAAAGATTGGAAAAGAAATCTATTAATAGTTCTCAGCTACAAAAGACACAAGTTCGTGCTGGACGAACCATGCCCACCTGGGCCCAAACTTGATACACCACTTGAGGAGGTCCTGGTTGCCTATAATCGTTGGAGAGAATCTAATGAGATAGCTCGATGCTACATCCTTGCTAGCATGACGAGTGCTTTACAAAAGCAGCATGAGACTTATCAAGTTGCTGGGGAGATCATGGAAAATCTGGAGGACATGTTCGGAGGCCAAGAAAAATTGGCTCGACAGTCCGCTATCACCAGCATTATGAACTCTAAGCAAAAGGCGGGTACTCCGGTGAAGGACCATATGATCACTCTAATAGGATTCTTCACTGAGGCTGCCGAGAATGGTGCTGAGTTGGAATACAACACCCAGATTGAGATGGTGTTCAAGACTCTATCTAAAGATTTTGTGGGGTTTAAGGCCGCATACAATCTGGCGATAAGGGAGTTAGGACTAACCGAGCTCATGAAGCAACTATAGGCTAATGAGCGGATGATCAGGGATGAGGATGCGGTCCACCTAAAGGAGAGGCCAATTTGGCAGAATCTTCCAATCCCTCACGGAAGAGGAAGAGGCCAAATAAGAAGCAAGTGGCTTCTAGTTCTTCTAATCCTCCTGTCTTGGACGGGAAGAAGAAGAACAAGAACAAGAAGCCAAAGGACCCTAAAAAGTCCAAATGATTCCATTGTGGGAAGGTAGGTCACTTTAAGAAGTCTTGCCGGGAATTCCTAGCCGCCAAGGGTAAGGAAGGTAAGGAACTTCATTACTTGGAAGCATGTTTGGTGGAAGGATCGAAAGACACTTAGGTCATTGATTCGGGTGCCACTAATCATGTTTGTGTTTCTATGTAGGGGTTCGTGGAAATTAGAAGTCTACATGATAGGAGCCTCTCGTTGCGGACTGGAGATGGTAGCTTTGTGGTGGCTGAAGCAGTGGGAGATGTTTACCTTTATTTTGATCAATTTAGGTTTATTTTATTGAAAGACTGTTTTTATGTTCCTAATTTTAGGAGGAACGTTATATCGGTAGCTTGTGTAATAAAAGATTCTTATTCAGTTTCTTTTAGTAAAAGAGTTGATATTCGTAGAAATAAGTCTTTTATCTGTTCTGGATGGATGGATGGAAACCTATATTTGATCAAACCAAAGATGTACTCACTGCTTGACACTGAATTAATAGATAACTCTAAAAGGTTGAAAGTTTCTCACTTTAACAAGGCATATCTTTGGCATTTAAGACTTGGTCATATTAATCAGGATAGGATTCAAAGATTGGTGAAAGACGGTCCTCTAGAATCTCTTGAGGAGGTACGTCTTCCCCAATGTGAGTCTTGTCTAGAGGGTAAGATGACTAAGAGGTCTTTTGGAGCTAAGGGTGCAAGGGCTCAGGAGCTCTTAGAAATTATGCATACTGACGTATGTGGCCCCATGAACGTCACAGCACGAGGAGGGTTCGAGTATTATGTCTCTTTTATAGATGATTACTCGAGGTATGGATATGTGTATCTGATGCACCGCAAGAGCAAAACCTTTGACAAGTTCAAAGAGTATCGTGCGGAAGTGGAAAAGCAATTGGATAAATCCATAAAGACACTTCGATCTGATCGAGGTGGCGAATACCTCTCCGAAGAATTTCTAGGACATCTTGTAGAGAACGGGATATTATGCCAATTGACTGCACCTGGTACTCCACAACAGAATGGTGTAGCTGAAAGGAGAAACAGGACCTTATTGGATATGGTACGGTCCATGATGAGTTATTCAATGCTGCTATTATCATTTTGGGGATATGCTTTATAAACGGCGTGCTATATTCTGAACCAGGTTCCGAGCAAATCAATTCCCAGAACTCTGTATGAATTGTGGCGTGGCAGGAAGCCCTCCTTTGGACATATGAGAATATGGGGCTGCCCGGCGCATGTACTGGATGGGGATGCGAAGAAGTTGGAACCAAGATCATAATTGTGCATGTTTGTAGGGTATCCAAAGGGAACTAAAGGAGGTCTGTTCTATAACCCGAAGGAACAAAAGGTCACTGTCTCAACCCATGCGACATTCTTGGAGGAAAGTCACATGAATGACTTTAAGCCTCGAAGCAAAGTGGTGCTAGAGGAGTTATCACGTGAAAGAACTACTCCACAGATTACGGTCTTGGACGCAAGTCGAGTTCCAGTGAAAGACCTGCAAATGATCAACAATTTAGGGTGCCTCGTCGTAGTAGGAGGGTTTCGAAGAAACCTAATTTCTTCATGTATGATGCTGAGGTATACCAGGCCGAGGCTCATGAGCATGAGGATGATCCGGTCACCTATGATGAAGCTGTAAATGATGTTGATTCTAAATCTTGGAAACAGGCTATGAACAATGAGATGGATTCTATGAAATTCAACTCTGTTTGGGAACTTGTAGATTTGCCAGATGCGATAAAACCCATTGAATGCAAATAGGTCTACAAAAGAAAGAAGGATGCGGAAGGGAGAGTGGAAACTTTCAAAGCTAGACTGGTTGCAAAGGGGTACACGTAAAAGGCTGGAATCGATTACGATGAAACCTTTTCACCTGTTGCTATGCTGAAGTCTATCCGTATTCTTCTGTCCATTGCTGCGGCTCTCGATTACGAGATCTGGCAAATGGATGTCAAGACGGCATTCTTGAATGGCCATCTTGAAGAGTGTATCTATATGATACAGCCTGAAGGGTTCGTAGCGAAAGGCCAAGAAAGGAAAGTCTGCAAGTTGCTTAGATCCATTTATGAATTAAAGCAAGCATCCCGCTCATGGAACCAGAGGTTTGATCAAGCGATTAAGACATTTGGTTTTGAGCAAAATGTTGATGAACCCTGTGTTTATAAACGTATTAAGGATGGAAAAGTGGTCTTTCTGATACTCTATGTCGATGATATACTACTCATTGGAATGATGTAGGGAACTTATCATCGATCAAGCTTTGGTTACACTAACAGTTTGACATGAAGGACTTGGGAGAAGCTAATTATGTTCTAGGCATTCGTCTCTTCAGAGATTGAAAGAACAAAATGATAGCGTTATCCCAAGCTTCATACATAGATAAAATAATTGACAAATATGCAATACAAGAGGCAAAGAAAGGTTCACAACCTTCTATTGCCGGTCTAATTCTTTCATTGGATGACTGTCCCTAGACATCGGAAGAAAGAGAGCATATGAGTAAGGTACCTTATGCATCCGCTGTAGGAAGCCTTATGTATGCTATGCTTTGCACTCGCCCAGACATATGTTTTGCAGTAGGTATGGTGAGTCGATATCAAGCGAGTCTTGGAACCAAGCACTGGCAAGCAGTAAAGCTACTCAAGTATCTTAAGAGAACGAAGGATTATATGCTAGTGTATTCTGGAGGGGACCTAACACCCGTAAGAAACATGGACTCAAACTTCCAGACTTGCAAGGATTCAAGGAAATCGACATCTGGATCAGTGTTCTTACTCAGAGGAGGCGCCATTTTGTGGAGGAGCATGAAGTAGGGCTACATAGCTGACTCTACTATGGAGGCTGAGTATGTGGCTGCGGCTGAGGCATCTAAAGAAGCGGTTTGGCTCCGCAAGTTCTTTAGAAACCTTGAGGTCATTCCGGGTGTTGACAAGCCTATCACACTTTACTATGATAACACTGGGGCTATTGCCAACACAAGGGAATCTAGGCACCACAAGAGGACCATGTAGGAAAATAAATCGGTAAAAAACGTATCAGAGTGGCGCAGCGAAACAATAAAAATTTTTAGAACGTTAAATATCTCATGATGCCATATACAATAAACCAACAACAATTAAAACTCATACCTCAAGGACGCCAATCTTGCAGGAGGAGAATGACCGGAGGCTTCAACCAACTAGCCTTCTCTACTATTCTCCAATTCCCGAATGGCTAAGTGTATGGGCACTCTGAACCTCGATCGGTATGCTAGTACTGCTAGTCTTCTTCCGACCACCCAGATCTCTAAAGAACTTATTGTCACGATGAGCTGTGCAACAATAAGCCTGCTCACCTGAGAGTCTGTGGTCTAAGAGAACTGGAGTGGCAGGACCTCTATTTATAGACCTGCATGAGGTGATTCTCTGAATTCGAATTGGATTAGGAAAAGATATTCTCCCTTATCCATATCCATAAAATCTGAATTTTCCATGGGAAAATCCCAACAATAAAATTCGGTTTATTTAGGATAAATCCAATCCAAATCTAAACAAGATTTTCACTAGAATTTTATCTCCCTTTTTCAACCAAAAAATCCGAAATTTCCTAAGAGATTTTCCCTCCAAAAATTCGGCCACATTTAGGATAAGGGAGAATCAAAATTCCACTAGGAGTTTCAAGCTTGAATCTTATCTCAACCTTATTCAAAATAACCGAATTTTCCTAGGAGATTTCCTCCATAATTTCGGCCACTTTTCAGGGAAGGAGAGAATCTAAATTCAACTAGGATTGAAACTTGAATTTTTCCCTTGAACCTTATCCACAAAAACAAAAATTCCATTGAGGATTATCCTCAAAATTTCATCCATAATTTGTTAGAATTTGGATTCAAAATTCAAGTAGGATTCTAACAAGATTATCCTCTCCAAATCCAACTCAAATTCGAATTTCAAACCTTGTGGATTTTCCACAACAAATTCGAATCCCTCTTGGACTGTGATTTAAAATTTGAATTTCAAATTTCAAATTTGAATTTCAAATTTCAAATTTCAAATTCAAATTTCAAATTCAAATTTCAAATTCAAAATTCAAATTTCAAATTTCAAAATTCAAATTTCAAAATCCACAAAACGGTTGTATTTCAAGTTTTGTCCTCATGGATAATTTTCTATAACTCCAATTCAAACTCAAATAAAATCATGGCAACTTTATTTAGAATTCGAATAATTGTGTACACTATAATCTAAAAAAAAACTGAATCCAATCGGAGAGAATCTTGTCTTCCATTCTGATCCTATATCAACACCATGCATGCTTAGTCAACTAGCCAATAAGCATACACAGATCAATTTGCCATTCGTAAAGGAATTATGTGGAGCTAATAGAGGGACCAATTAGACATATATAATCGGGCTCCTGTGAATCCATATGATCATTATTTTGTATCGAACAACTCAATCATACTAATTTCAGAGTCACACCACTATAAACCTAAAACTGAACTCCCTATTATATACTGTATTACGAAAGCCTGTGACAAGCTAATGTCTAATGACCTTGTCATATATGTAAAATCCTCATATGATATCCACGATCAGTCTTAGGTCAAAGTCTGTTTAATCCTACTGATCAAACTATCTTAAAGTTCCATTATACTATTGAATAAGAAAATGATTATTCACCATATGTGAATAAGAAGTCATCCGCCCAGCAGACGACTTAAGGCCTTGTCCATTTTCACATCCAGTATAATGCCTTTAAGAGGATACCCTTAACTCCTTAGAGCTATGATTCCGATATCTACAAACAAACCCTCCATCGTATGCAAGTCATGCACCCAACGAACCGTTCTATAAGCTTACTACCTCTGAGATGCTTTAGCTAGTGGAATATCAAAGTACACAAGTCATATACATGAAGTAGTTCATTTACTCAAGATTAAGGTTATTGCATAATGAATGTCAAAAGCAGATTGATCCACTCATAGCGGACTACATAGATCAATCATGCTTTAGTCCGAGTCTAATATGTCACCACCAAGCAATATATCTATGTCTCTACTTGGGAGTCTATGCTCTGGACAGTTAAGATAAACCATCCCCACCATGGCTTTTGACAACATAATAGTCTTAACATGAGTTAGATGCTTAGTCTAACCCCATAGACTACGGACCTTAGTTTAGATCGCTTACTTTAGAACATTGTCTTCTCATATACAAAAGTCCATTGCATGCAACGTTCTAACAGTTTTAACACAAGCAGTCAGTGAGTCATATTTGCTTACATTTACTTTAACATGTAAATAAAGGAGGACAAACAACAATGTAATGAATAACCTCTATATTATAATTTTATTATCCAGTTCAAAATAAAAACATCAAAATATCTCTCATGCTTAGGGCATTTCCTAACAATCTCCCACTTGCCCTAAGCCAGTAGATGTGCCATGCAAGGTGAGCCACTATTTTGAAGCATTTCTTATGGTTTTTCTTCAAGAAATCCGTGGCTTGTTGGTATGGAAAAATGTTGAAAATTTGATGAATTGTTTAAGTGTTTACGTTGGTTTGGTGATGTGGTGATTAAAGCATATTGTAGAATCTAGAAACAAGCAAAATTGATGCATGTTTCCTATTGAAAACCATGGCCTATGAACATGAGATTATGAATTTTTGTGATGAATTTGGTGAAGAAATGTTTGATAAAGAACCTCAGGAACAAGAAAAATTTTCCTATGGTTTTGGAACATGAAAACCGTGGCATAAGGCTAGGTTGACTTGAAAAATTTGTTAGGTTTTTAATGTCGAAATGTGCATTAGGAACCCTATGATTGATATGTGATAATGAGTTTGTGGAAAAAAAATTTGTGGTGTTGAATACCATGTGAAAACCATGGCCATGATTGAATAAAAATGATGAAATTTGTGTGGTGATTTGAATGATGATAATGTGGAAAAAATTTTATGTAAAGTTTGATAACTTTGCGTAAAATAGGCCTCTGGTATAATACGTGGTAGGTACTAAGTTTCTGAGGCGTACCTAACGCTGGGGAAACCTAGAAATTTAAGCGAAAATGCTGCCAAAATTTTTAAAACGGCATAAGGGCATTTTGGGAAATGAGGGCCAAAAATGTAGGCTCGGCAATAAAACCGAGACCCCTCGGTAGGTTAAAGTTGGGAATGGAGGATTGAACCCAAAAGGGTTACCAAAACGACCCTTTAATGTCTAAAATGCCGAGAACGAGAAAAATTTACGTTAGGAGCATTTTAGGAAACGAGGGGGAAACTTAGGAATGGGATGATAAACATTTCAGGAGTAGTGAAATACCCATTTGAGGCTCCGAAATGCTAGAAAAACGAGAAACGACTCTAGTTGTCAGATGAATAGTACCTGAGGGTCGGGAAAGGAATAGTTACCGATATTGTAGCAAATAATGCTGTAAAAATATATCAAAGCCTAAGAAATATTATTTTATGATATTCGTGCTAAAAAAATCCTGAAAAAACGATAGATTGGAAATGTTACGGTCTCGAGACTCGTGAGGGGCAAAATGGTCATTTTGACTAAAAATTTCTGAAAGGCTCGGAAAGGACTGTTAAGGACCTAGAAGTCTTAAATAAGATTCTAGAAGTCATAACTAAGATTTTAAGGCTAAAAATCTTAAGTTTATGAGTGCACAGGTGTGTACTATAGGACACGGGTGTGTAGTGGAAACTCGAGAAGTACACAGGCTTGGACACGGGCATGTATCAAGCTGTGTATTACAAAAAGAGGTGAAATGTGTTGTAAAGTTAATAATAAAATGAATATATCCAAAGTGATAAATAATGATAGGTATTAATAGACAATACTCTGTTTGTAGAGACCCAAACTAGAGAAGATAACAAAACTGCAGAGGATTTTCGAAGGTGGTCATTATCGCAGTTGTGGTAAGTTCAAGCATTTTCATTTCTGCAACATAAAATATTGTGATATTTAATTATGTACTAATTGTACAATAGATGTAAAGTCCTACGGGCACTAGGGTGTAGTTAGACTAACACACCCAAAGAAATGATAAATTGAGAGGTGTACTGTGGGTACACTACAGAAAGAGTGTGACTAAATTTAAGACACACCCTTTAAGAAAGAATGTGTTAAGACCTACAGGCATGAAAGGTTTATGACTTTGAGGTGATGATTAATGCCACCCGGTTGGAATTATAATTGAAAGATGGTAATGAAACCATGTTTGGCGTACCAACCTCCAATAATAAGGTGGAGGTTTACAAGTCCTTCAGGGATACAATGACCACTTCAGGCAATGACAGACTGGGGAGGATTAGCCTCAAGGTCGCTCCCAAGGCCCCTTATAGTCAGCATGCATATTACGGTATAAGGCCAAAATGAACTCAACACCAGAACGTAAACAAAGATAATGACAAAAAAATGTAATGAAAGCCATAATTGAGCATAATTGAGCATAACCGACACTAACGTTAAGTGTAGTGGACTCGGTTACGGTCACATGAATAGTAACCGATTAGAGTCAAAGTTACTATTCACTGATCAAAATTCAAAGTAGTGTTCACATATGAATAGTCTATTCACGGATAATAGTACTATTCATAGGAAATTTTATTATTGATATTTTTGAATTTATGTGATTCATAGTATGTATGTTTGAACTTACTGAGCCTGTTAGCTCACTGGTTTGTTCATGTTACAGGTAAGAAACCTATCCAGTAGATAACCTGGATGGTTGCAGGATACGCGATGCCAATGGGATAGGGATTTCCACTATAGACCATGGTCCTGCTACCAGTTTTCCGTTGAGCATCAAGAGAGACAGATTTGAAGAAATTGTATTTGAGAAACAAACTTTACAAAAAGTATCTTTGTAAATTATGTTGTATGGTACAAAAGACAACTAAAGTTAGTTTTAAATTTATATGGCTTTCATACAATGCTATTATCCAAGAAAAGTACTCTGAAAGAAAAAGAAAAAAAAATATGGGCAAAAATTTTGGGTCTTGTAAAATGAGAGTTTAAAAGTAAAAGTGTTTTAGTGGCGACCCGATGAGGTGCATGGGCTGTCTCGATCGACTACGGAGTCGGACTGTGATGGTTTTACGTGGCCAAGATCGAGGGCGTCACAGGTTGGTATCAGAGCAGTTGACCATATCCCTATTGGCACAAAACACAGGATGCTCATCAATCTAAGTAAGTTAGCTTTCTTTAAGTTAGTTAACTTTTCATTTATACGACGTTATATATTGTGTAGGATAAATGATGACTAGGCCATCATACATGAGACCTGAGCCATATAGACTGAAAGGACCAATCTGGGTATGGACCAGCCCCATGATTAGGCTGTCCATGTCCCAGCGAGCAGTACTTCGACCGTCGATACCTGAGCCGCCAACGCCATGGACTATAGCAACGGCGCCAATTCAAGAGCCGCCTCTTCAACTGGTACTTAATCCACCAGTCGACATAGACATCTCAGTTGTTAGAGGATGATCACACGTAGGAGCCAGAGTATCAGTGCGAGCGGTACACGCTTTTTAAGGCAGTCATCCACCCATCTTTGAGTGAGGTCAATAGGGGATTTCTACTAGAGATTGGTTGCATGATGTGGAGACGATTATACGCCAATGTGATATTAATGAGAACTGCTAGGTCATGTTAGCAGTCGGTACCTTTCATGAGGATGTGCGGATGTTTTGGGAGTATTGCGACCAGGACATGCTGTTTGGACTCGACTAGGCTGAGTTCAGATATATTATGATACAACATTTTCCATAAAAGAGCCCAACACCAGTTCTAGACTCTCCAAAGAGCAGGGTAGTGACATTGCCACCTATTATGCCCAGATACACAGATGTTAGAGAGTTTGTTCTCCAGGCAGAGAGACTGTAGATGCTGCTTAGTGATACTGTCTTCACTTATGCAGTATGATTCGAGGAGAACATTATGAGGAGATGTCTTATGTCTAACCTCACTGGCAAGGATTTTTGCGACATATTCTGGAAGCGGCTTACGATAGATCTATGACAAAGGTTAACCCCTCTATATCCTACCACTCTATGAGAGTTTATAGTTACGGTAGCTAAAGTTGAAGAAGAGCTACTGATGGAGCATATGGTACGTAACCGGCACGAACAATTATTGCAAGAGGTAATGTTAGATCGTCTATATGGAGCGTAACCAATGGCTAATGATCATGAGGCTAGCCCATCAAGGTGACGAGAGAGGACGAGTCCCATTAGAGGATCAACGCCATCCAGGACCGGAAATGGTTCGGATGAGGATGATGAGGATCCAGAAGAAGTTCCGTTAGTTCCAAACCAACCTCAACCAGGGGACTAGATGTAAAAACATACAAGATGTATAAATGTATATGTTTGTATATGTACATGTATGATTGTATCAAAAGGCTATTTTGAGCAAAAGCCTTCGAGTTGATGTGTATATCAAAATTTTGAAATGAAATAACATGAAATTTTGACATGTTCAAAATGATGAGATGTTTGAAAACTATTTTTACTTATATTGTAAAAATATGTCTGTTGAAAATCTAACGATTGATTTTCATGCGATTATAGGAAGTAGAAAAAGATAGTGAATATGCATAATCTAAGGAATATGAGAGGGCGTCCTGTCCTTTCAGAAAGGATTGATGAACTACAAGCCCTGATAGAAGCTCAGATGAAAGAAAATGCTGAGTTAAGACAAAGATTAGAGCAGATGGAGCAAAGGCAAGGCTAAGAAGAAGGCCAAACCTCTCAAATGGCAGCACCTGAATAAGAAGTGCCACCAGTTGTGCCTGATATAGTAATAGAACCCCAACCTCAACCCCGATTTAATCAGGAACCATTATATGAAGGATTTCGACGAATGAAGCCATCGAAATTCGAGGGATCCACAAACTCGCTAGAAGCAGAGGAATGGCTTTCTTCACTCCAAATGATCCTGGAATTTATGGATTTGAATGATCAAGAGAAGATCATGTGTGCATCTTTTGTATTAAAAAAGGATATAAGATTTTGGTGGGACACTATTAAACTAAGAAGAAAAGTGGCTATGATGTCATGGATAGACTTCCTAGAAGAATTTAATCAAAAGTATTATGATCCCGCACTGCTACAACCCCAACAGAGGGAGTTTGCAAAGGTGAAGTAAGGAAATATGACAGTAAGTGAAGTCTATTAGAAGTTTGATCAATTGTCCAAATTATGTCCATATGTTGTCCCTATTATGTCATTATGTTGTCTCTATTAAGAGGGAGAAAATCCAAAAGATGCTTGGGATGTTTCGACCCGACATCTCGGCTCTGGTAGATAGTGGGTTAATGCCACCCACTACTGTGGCTGATTGTGTCAGTCGAGCTTTGAGAGCTGAGTATCACCTAGCTCGACAGAGGGAAGAGAAGGAAAAGATTTGGGATGCCAAAAAGAAGGAGAAAGTATTGGCAAAAGCTGCTCAAGCTGGATCCCAGATTGGACAAGGCAACAAGCCGAGCCCAAATGTTAAGCCTGGACAGTCAAGCACTTCTGGCCAATAGTCGTAAGGAAAGAGGAAAGAAAATAATTCTAAAAATAGGAATCAACAGCAGAAGTTGAATAACAATGCCTTAGTTATTTTAGCAACTGTGTTGTGTGTGGAAGAAGGCACCCAGGCCGATGCAGACTTGCACCAAATACCTGTTTTCAATGTGGAAATGAAGGCCATTTTGCCAAGAACTGCCCTGAAAATCGGTAAAATACGCATGGAACGTTTAGCAACAGCAGTAACATCCCCAAGGTCATGCATTACAAGCAAAGATTGAAGGACATTCATCTTTAGAGATGCAAGAAAGACTAGACCGCTTACCTCGTGCTGATGCTCGAGTTATGGTCTATACAAAGGAGGATGTGGAAGCTGGGACGTCCAATGTAGTGATAGGTCAGCTTTCTATCGCTAATCACTTGGCATCTATTTTATTTGATACCAGAGCTTCACATTCATTTATTTCCTATGAATTTTCAAATAAAATAGGATATCCTAAGGATAACATGGGTATGACATTTAGAACGGCTCTACCCTCAGGAGAAGTATTGATGTCCAATTACTGGTTACCTCATGTACTAATAATTGTGGTAAATAGGGAGTTATGTGCAGAACTGATCATGATAGAGTTAGTAGATTACGACGTAATACTAGGAATGGATTTCCTAGGAAAGTATCAAGCCACGATCTATTGTCAAAGGCATAAAATAGTGTTTCAACCCAATCAGGAAGACGGTTTCGAATATGTCTATTCGTCACACAAATCGAAGAAGATGATGATCAGCTTGATAAAAGCAAGAAAGCTAATATCTAGCGGCTGTGCTGGATACTTAGCATACATAGTGGATGTGACAGAGGAATAGAAGCTTCAACCTGAAGATGTTCCTATTGTGAACGGGTTCCTTGATGTCTTCCCAAAAGAATTACCCAGATTGCTGCCAAAATGAGAGATCTCCTTCGAGATTGAATTGATGCCAGGAACTGTACCTATCTCAAAGGCGCCATACCGAATGGCACCGGTGGAGTTGAAGGAGTTACAAGAGCAATTAAAAGAGCTTCTTGACAAGGGATTCATCCGTCCGAGCTATTCCTTGTGGGGTGCTCCCGTGTTGTTTGTCAAAAAGAAGGATGGAATATTTCATGTGTGTATAGATTACTAGGAGTTGAACATGGTCACTGTCAATAATAGGTATCCGTTACCTAGAATTGACAACTTGTTTGATCAATTCAAAGGCACAGTGGAATTCTCCAGGATCAATTTGCAATCAAGATATTATCAGCTACAGATCAAGGAGAGCGATATTCCGAAAACTGCGTTTAGGACCCGTTATGGTAATTACAAATTTTTAGTGATGCTGTTTGGGTTAACAAATGCCTAGTTGCGTTCATGGACCTAATGAACCGAGTCTTTAAAGAATTTCTAGATAAGTTTGTCATTGTATTTATCGATGACATACTTATATATTCAAAGACTCATGAGAAGCATGAGGAACACCTGAGGATCATTCTTCAAACAATAAGGAAACATCAACTCTATGCAAAATTCTCTAAGTGCGAATGTTGGCTAAATAGAATACATTTCTTCGGACACGTAGTTTCTAAGGAAGGAATCGCTGGGGATCCTACTAAAGTGGAGGCGATCAATGAATGGCCTACACCTAAGAACATGATTGAAATACAGAGTTTCTTAGGCTTAGCCAGCTATTATAAGAGATTTGTAGAGAGATTCGCACGACATGCTGCACCTCTCATGGCTCTGACACACAAAGAGAAGAAGTACGAGTGGACTGAAGAGTGCAAAAGAAGCTTTCGAGAGTTGAAGAAGTGACTACGAGCACACCAATCTTTACACTTCCTACTGAAAGAAGATGTTCATGATATACAATGATGCTTCTAAAATAGGATTAGGAGTTGTCCTGATGCAACGTGACAAGGTGATTGCCTATGCCTCACGTTAATTAAAGGATCACGAAAGAATTATCCGACGCATGATTTAGAACTTGCCGCAGTAGTGTGTGCACTTGAGATCTGGTGATACTATTTATATGGAGCTTAGGGTCAGATCTATACTGACCATCAGAGTTTAAAGTACTTTTTCACGTAGAAGGAGTTGAACATGCGGCAGAGGAGATGGTTGGAGCTAGTAAAGGATTATGATTGTGAGATCCTCTACCATACCGAAAAGCCAATCGCGTTGCAGATGTAGTAAGTAGAAAATCTGCTGTTTCACAACAATTTTCGTTTGAAAATTTTCCAAGGCCTTGTAGTAAGAGATTAATGCATTGAAGATAGAGCTGATATCAAGAAGATTGGCTGCATTTCAATTAGAGTCATTATTATTTGAGGATATTAGAGAAGCTTAAAAATGAGATCCAAATCTAGCAAGTCCTCAGAAAGAACTATCCAAGGATGGATTAATCCTGCATCAGGGAAGAATTCATGTTGCCAATGATGAAGGATTAAGAAGGCAAATTATGCCAGAAGCCCATGAAATGCCATATTCAGTGCATCTCAAAGCCATTAAGATGTATCAGGATTTGAAACTACAATTCTGGTGGAAAGGGATGAAGAAGGACATTGCAGAATTTGTGAGCCGATGCATGACGTGGCAAAAAGTTAAGGCTGAACACCGACATCCAAGCGAAAAACTAGAGCCGTTAGAAATTCCCAAATGGAAATGCTAACATATTACGTGGACTTTGTGATAGGATTACCTAAAACCTGAGAAGGCTACAATGCCATTTGGGTTATTGTCGATAGATTAACAAAAACAACAGGATTCATAGCAGTGAAAATGACTTTTTCACTGGAAAAGTTGGTGAACCTTTATGTAACCCATATCATTAGGTTACATGGTGTTCTTAAGTCCATTGTATCAGATTGTGATGCGCGATTTACTTTGAATTTCTAAAAGTACGTGCAAGAAGCTATGGGAACAAAATTGCATCTAAGTACAGCATTTCATATGCAAATAGATGGGCAACCTGAATGGACGATCCAAACGTTAGAAGACATGCTTTGTGCATGTATAATAGATTTCCTAGGAATCTGGAATGAAAAACTTCCATTGGTAGAATTTGCGTATAATAATAGCTACCAAGCTTCCATAGGTATGGCACTCTATGAAGCTTTATATGGAAGGAAGTGTAGATCACCTATCCACTGGTATGATCTACAAGAAAAGCAGCTGCACAAGACAGATTTTGTGCAAGAAACAATTAATGTTGTCGCAAAGATACAATGACGAATGAAGATTGCACAGAGTCGACAGAAGAGCTATGCAGATAAACGATGAAGATCCCTAGAGTTTAACGAAGGGGATTTCATATTCTTAAGAGTTTCGCCAATGAAAGGAGTAATGCATTTCAGTAAGAAGGGGAAATTAAGTCTAAGACACATTGGACTATTTGAAATTATCGAATGCATTGTGAAGGTTGCCTATAAATTGGCATTACTTCCGGAAATGTCAGCAATGCATAATGTATTCCATGTGTCCATGTTGCGGAAATACATATCGGATCCGTCCCATGTATTAAAACATGAACTGATCCAGATCCAGGAAGATCTAACGTATGAAGAGAAGCCTATACAAATTTTGGCACGAGAAGACAAAGTCTTAAGGAATAAGATGATCCTATTAGTCAAAGTGCTGTAGAAAAATCGTAACATCGAAGAGGCTACATGGGAATGCGAGGACGAAATTAGAAAATTGTACTCCTACTTGTTCTAAATTTTCAAGGACAAAAATTTTATAAGGAGGGATGAATGTGATAACCTAGAATTTTGAGATTCTTTGAGAGATTTAAAATTGCATGTACATGACAATTTTAATGTATAAAATATGAAAAAGTTGCCATAAACCTTGGAGAGTGCACTGAAGTGCACTAAAAGACAAAAATTTATGGTAATGAATTTTGGTCAAACGAAAGCAAAATAAGGTAGACTTATTGCATCAGAGGCGTCAGAAATTTGCCTACGTGATTTCGATAGATTTCCGTTCGGTTTGACTTTTGGTCAAACTTTGACCACGAATTAATATATATGAATCAATTAGATGATGTCATGGTGACATAAAAAATGTATGTATTAAATGGTTAATCAAGGCTTTAAATGGTGGTAGGTGGTATTAATGTGGTGCCCCCGACCTCAGCCCACCGAACCTATTACAATCAAGCTCCTTAGCCGACTGAAATAGCTCGTAAACTTCGTCGAGTCGCCTAAATTCTTTTCTTCAAATCTCATTTAAACCCTTTGTGAAATTTGGAATCATTTTTTTTCTTAAATACTTTTTCTTGATTGTAACATAACGTAATTAAACTGAACTATGTTTGTCACTTTTCAAAGTACAAACATACTTTATACACAAATACCTAAGTCAAATCTTTTTACAATACATGTCTCTTTTTTCAACGTTCAGTCGAAAACTTGTAACAAGACCATATCCACAGTGGATTCCCTATCCCTTTGACACGCTCGCATCCTGCCGCTATCTAGAAATCTACTGGACAGGTTTCTTACCTACAACATGAACAAACTGGTGAGCTAACAGGCTCAGTAAGTTTAAACATACTTAGTAAGAATCATATGGATTCAAAAACATTGAAAACTCAATTTCCTATGAATAATACTATTCATGATGAATAATACTATTCATCATAAATAGTAACTTTGGCCTTTGACTGATGAATAGTAACAGTTACCCTAACTGGTTACTATTCGCTTTATCCTAACAGATAACTATTCATATTACTATAACCAGATACTATTTACATCAGCCTAACCGATTACTATTCACAAACCCTAATCGAAATTACTAAACTTAGCATACTTCGGTTATGCTCAGTAATGATTTTTATCAATTTAATGATTGTTCATTCTCTATTTGATTTCTAGTTTAGAGCTCTGTTTATGGCAGTACCGATGATTATTAGCGCACTAACTGGGAGGGTCTAAGGAGCAACCTTAGAACATCAGCCTCCACAGCCCTGATATCTTCATGGGATATGAGAAAAACCTCCACCACTATGTTGGAGGGGCGGTACGCCTTAGTGATTTCATTACTATCTTTCTTATAGTTCCCCCACCAGCGACATTCATATGAATCATCCCACAGTGGAACACTTATCGCCCGTAGGTCTTTACATTTATTTCTTTCTGTGTGTTTTTAATTAACCACACTATAGTGCCCTAGCACTTCTCCATAGTGTATTATTTATATACTTTTTAATTTCTCATTTCATTAGGTGAGTTAGTTTAACTACACCCTTATTGCCCATAGGACTTTACAAGTTTGTACGAAAAGTACTTAAATCAATCAACTAGTAATTCATGCTGCAGACATGTAAATATCTGAGCTTACCAAACATTTATCATAGCATCGTGCTATGAAACATTCATATAGCACATAAATCTAGACATAACAGATCAATTCATTCATATAATGAACAAAATCAGAATCTTCATGGGTAGACAAATGAATGCTTGAACTTACACATATCACACTTAGACATAATAGTCTATTCATATTGCAGTCAATTAAATGTTCGAACTTACAGATACTTTCGCATGCATTTCCTTCCCCAACTCCGCAGACGTTCCTTTACCACGTTTGGATCGGGTTCCTATAACCAGAATAACCATAGTTATTTTAAATCTTCATTTCATATTCAAAATTTAGTAAAACGTAAAAATTCTATGTTTTATTTCCCGTAAATGGTCTTAGGAATCTAAAATCCCATTTTCCATTTTTGCACTAACTCTTGGCAAAATTACCATTTTGCCCCTGATTTGATTTCTCATCGTAAACATATTTTTTGTTGGTTTAAGACCCAAATTTAACTTTTATAATTTTATTTTAACTATCCTTAGGCATTCACGGTCCTTTCCGAGCCTTTCTGAAATTTTTGGTCAAAATGACCATTTTACCTATGATGGGTCTCGGGACCGTCATATGCTCACTGTGACTTTTAACAGGATTTTCTAAGCCCAAATATCATAAAATAATATTTCTTAAGCTTTTACACACTTTTACAGTATCCATTATTGTTCCATAAATGACTTTTAGTCATCCGACCCTCGGGGGTAGTATTCCGATACATAGGATCGTTTCTCATTTTTCTCACGTTTCGGAGCCTTAAATGGGTATTTCACTACTCCTGAAACATTTGTTACGCTAATCCCGAGCCTTAAACACCGAGTGGGCTTGGGTTTTCATCCCGACCTCAAATTTATCTTTCGTTTCCAAAAATACCTTTGACGTCGGTTTTTTCGTTCTCTTACATTTCACAACCTCGGATGGATGGTTTACTATTCCTCAAAGGTTCATTTTCCCATTTTCTGAACCTAACTCATCGAAGGGTCTCGATTTCCATTACCGAACACAATTTGCCTCTCGTTTTTCACTGAAATTCCCTTAGTGCCATTTTCAAAATTTTAGCAATATTTTCGCTAAATTTCTAGGTCTTCGGTGTTTAGGAAACGCCTCAAAATCATCAAACCTATTTTATTCTACCATGTACTATACCAAAGGCTTAATTTTTACGTAAAACTCAACTTTTTACATAAAAATTTTCACATTTCCCATACATTTTCTTTTTCTGACATTTCATTCATTTTACTCTTTTTTTTCCTTTTCTTTTTACAATTTGAATACAAATTACATATAAATCATTCCAATACATAAATAAGGAATGAAGGGAAACGAAATCGCTATCAAAATCGTCCCGTCGGTGATCGAAGGAACCGTTCGATCTCAACCGTGCAAACTTTTTTTCTCCGTTCTTCACGTTTAGAATCCCGGTTGGAAATTTTGATGCCGCGGATGTGTTCAGAACGTCGAAAATAGGCCAACAGGCCACTCTTCATTTTTTCGCCCTCAGGTCACCGTTGACCGACGTTGACCGACGGCAAACGGCGGCGGCGCGAACAACGGAGGTGTCCACCTTGAAGATCTCGATGAGAGGAGTCCATTGGTGGTGTCAATTTCACCATTGGAGGCTCTAATCGTCGACAATCGGCCTCGAAAACTCGACACACGGTGGCGGTGTTGAATCTCCGCCGTGCCAGGGTTGTTGCCCGAAATTGTTTGAGGGCTTTTGCTCACCATTGAACTCTGATCATTTTGGTACCCCAGCGTCCCTCAACTCGGCCGGAAACGGTGAGTTTCATGATGGCTTCATGGCGGTGACGTCGCGGCTTCGGGCGGCTCGATCCGGCGGTCATTGAGGTGAAATGAGCTATGGGTTTTGTTCTCCTCTTCACCACGAATCTTTTGGGACCAGAATCGTGTCGATCGGAATTCGGACGGTGGAGATACGACCGTTTGAAATTTCCAGCCACTGGCTGCTTTGGGCAGCGCGTGCGGCGTTCTCCGGCGTCGGTTTCGTCGATTCGGCCCACCTTTGGACTTAGCTCGGCGAGAGCTTTCCAACGAGACCGGCGTTGTCGAAAACAGACACCGTTTTCGATGGTCGGTCACTGTTCACTTTTGGGATTGTGTGTGGGGGAAAAATATAGAAAAAGGAAATTATGGGGCCTTTTCTGTAATTTCGACCTTTTATACACTTTTTTTCTAAAATTTCAACATGTGCTATCTTGACTAATTTAGGCATGCTGAACCTAAATATATCAGTTTCGTTTTCATCCGAGATCATTTCGACCAGTTTTCGGTACTGCAAATTCTCGGTCAAAAATTACCTTTGTGCTCAATTAACTAATTTGAGCATTCTGATAGGCTATACGACTAATTTAGGCGTGATGAACCCAAATTTATCAGTTTTATCTTCATCCGAGGTCATCTTGACCAGTTTTTTGGTATTGTATATTTCCCGGTCAAAATTTTCGTTTTGTGCTCAATTGACTAATTAGAGCATTCTGATTCCAAATATATTAGTTTTATATCAAGAAAATGTCATCTTAACTAATTTCTTGATATTGCATATCTCCGGGTCAAATATTTCTTTTCATGCTCAATTGACTAATTTGAGCATGCTGAATATAAATATATCAATTTTAGATCAAGAAGAGGTCATCTAGAATAACTTCTCGATACTATGTGCAACACAGACACGCATTTAAGTCTAAAATCACTACTATCAGTATTTTATCTTTTTGTGCACTCAGCTTACCCTGAATCACCTACTAGGGTTTACAGTTCACTGTTTTTCCCCAGCTCAATTAGGCATGCTTTTACATCACCGAATTCTTAATCTGTAATATCGTTAGAACATTTTATCTCGTTCTACGCGATATTAATTCATACATTTCACATTTTTAAACATAAAATTCATCATATACATGCAATTTACCATATTCCGAGAATAGTAAAATTTCTCGGTTATTACATTCACCCCTCCTTATACAATTTTTGTCCTCGAAAATTTAGCACAAGTGGGGGTACAACATTCTCGTTTCATCTTTCCGAGCAAAATCTGAACAAGTTGCTCTTTATATGTCAGATCCTCCTGAATCTGAATCGATTCGTACCTCAATACACGAGATGAATTCAATACCTATTTCCTTAGCCTACATTCGTGAAAAACACTATGTATTGTTGACTGTTCTGAAGGTAGTACCAATTTATAAGTAACCTTTTTAACACGTTCAAAAATTTCATAAGGTCCAATATATCTTGGACTTAATTTTCCTTTCTTACCGAATACATTATTCCCTTCATTGGGAACACTTTTAAAGAATGAAATCCCTTTCATTAAACTCTAGGGATCTTCAGCGTTTATCTGCATAATTCCTCTGTCGACTTTGTGCGATTTTTATTCATCGCTGTATTTTCACAATTACATCTGATGTTTCTTATACGAAATCGGTCTTGTGCCACTGTTTCTCTCATAGGTCATACCAATAGGTAAGCGATCTGCACTTTCGTCCATATAAAGCTTCATAGGGTACCATTTCTATAGAAGCTTGGTAGCTATTGTTGTACGAGAATTTCCTTTAATAGTAACTTCTCGTTCCACTTCTTAGGAAATCCATGACATAGACACGAAACATGTCTTTTAGTGTCCGAGTAATTCGCTCAGATTGTGATGACCAGAGAATTTTAGCAGTGTAACTTAGTTTAATCTAGGGTTTTCTATGAGTTCTGGAAGCAAGAATGTAAAGAAACACTATGTTTGTAATTAGACAAATTATAGTGTTGATAGTAATAAATAGATGTTTTGGAGGAATTAAAATCTCCAAAAATAAGTAGAGAATAAAGTATATGAGTAAGAAAGTGATTTCAGGCCAAAACAATCAAAAACGAGTAGTTTCGGTATCTGAACAGTGTAAAGATAAGAATATGGCAAGTCAAAGTAAGAGCACAGTAAGAAAAGTAATTTAGGGTTTTTAAGAGTTTTAAGACAGTATTAGAATAATTTGACAGTATGGATGGCTAGACAAGTCCTCCGGTATGTCACCCTAGAAATTTCATCATCTTCGGTAAAATGATGAAGCATTTTGGTGCCAAAGAAACCAAGAGATTACCCTATGTAAAACCTAAGGTTACTAAAGGACGAAAAACTTCGTCATCCATTTTTAGCCCAACGACAGTAGAATAAGGTAAACCGATCGCACAGGAGGCGTCAGAAACCTGCGTACACGATTTCGGTAAAGTTTGGTTCGGTTTGACTTTTGGTCAAACTTTGACCTATGGATTAATTAGATGACATCATGGACGATGTCATAATTAGGAATAAGAAATTAAAAGAAAAAGGGTGGTAGGTAGGATGAATGGCTAAGATTAAAGGTAGGTAAGATCAAAGGCTAAGATTAAGCCAAAAATGCAAAGTTGAAATTTTTTTAAAATTTTGTGGATAAGGGCTGCATAGGTCGGTTTTACAGCTGGAAAGACAGCCAAAATAATTATGTTTTGACCCCAAAAAGTTTGCAAATAAACCCTTAAAAAGTTGCTAAAAAGTCCCTAAAGAAAATTGCTAAAAAGCCCTCCTTTTTGGCCTCACTTTATAAAAACGTTTTTGGCTTAATTTTTTGTTTCTGAAATTACAGCCCCTTTGCTGCACTTTGAAGCCAAGACTCTTCCCCTCCATTGAGCTTGAGTTTCTTCAAAGTTTGGTGTCAAAATCTTAAGCAAAGTTCTTCCTAAGCAAGTATTGACTAACATAGCAAGGTAAGCTTCAAATTTCAAGCTTTTCTTTGGTATTTTGAAGCAAAAATCCGTGGCTATGTTGAGTAGAAAGGAATGAGAAAAGTTTAGTTCAAATCTTGTTGTTTAAGGTTAATTAGTTTGCATAATAGTTAAAGAGTAATTTAGAAGCTTAAAACAAGAAATTTTCATGTTAGTTTTGTGAGGAACCCATGGCTAAGTGTATGGGTTCAAAGAATTTCAAGTTTGATTTAATTAAATTGTTGTTTTAAAGTGTGTTTTGATATGTAAAACAACTAGAAAGAAAATTTGAAAGCTTAAAACCAAAGTGGGATTCAGTTTGTTTCAAGAAAAACCGTGTATGTTACTAGGGTTTGGAAAGAATTCTGAGTTGGTTTTGGTTGATTTAAACATGTGTTTTAATGTGTAAAATGTTTAGAAAGAAAAGTTAAAAAGTTTGAAACAAAATTTTGTAAAAGTTTTCTAAAAAGAAACCATGTATACCTAGTGTGAAGAACATGTAAAAATCATGTGATTTTAGTTTTGTGGTTAGTTAGAATGATGTAGAATATAAGCTTGTTTAAGTGGTTGAATTGAAAACCAAAGTTAGGTTAGGATTTAGCATAAAACCCGAGGCATCCAAGTGAGATTTTAATAAGAATTTTATTTGGTTTTGGTGTTGAATATGCCTTAAAAACCAAGAAGAAAAGTAAGAGAAAGAATGTTGAAAGAAAGAAAGTTTTGGTGCTGGAAACCTAAACTAAAATCGTGGTTAATGTGAGTGAAAAATAAAGACCTTGTGTGTGATTTGTACATTGAGAATGTGGAAGGTTTTTACGTAAAAGTTTAGAAACTTTTGCGTAAAATAGGCCTCTGGTATAGTACATGGCAGGTTTAGGTTAGGATAGATGGTTTTGAGGTGTTTCCTAAACGCCGGAAACCTAAAATTTTAGCGGAAATGCTGCCGAAATTTTTAAAGCGGCATTAAGGGTATTTCAGGAAACGAGCGATAGAAATATGCTCGAAAATGAAAACCGAGATCCCTCGGTACCTTAGAGTTTGAAGTAAGAAAGCAGGTCTAACAGAGTAGTAAACCGACCCCAAAAACCTAAAATGCCGAGAGGACGGAAAAAAAAAATAACGTCAAGGGCGTTTTAGGTAACAAGGGTAAAGTTTAGAGTCGGGATAGAAAAACCCGAGCCCCTCGAAGACCTAGGTCAGGAAGAGAATAAGAAACATTTTTAAGATTAGTAAAAAGCTCGTTTGAAGCTCCGAAACGCTAGAAAAACGAGCCACGACCTCAAGGGTCAGAATAGTACCACCCAAGGGACGGGTGATAAGTAAATAATGTAATCGCAACAATTAAATTGTAAAAATTTACCGAGACCTAGAAAAGATTGTTTTAAGATTTTAGGGACTCAAAAAATCCCGTTTAAGCACCAAAATGAGAATGTTACGACCCCAAGACCCATTAGGGGCAAAACGGTCATTTTGACCAAAAAGTTTAGAAGAGTCAAGAAAGGGGTGTTAAACCTTCCAGTTAGCTATTTTATGGTTCTCGGACTTAGGGAACCCAGTCTAAGCAGAAAAATAGAAACGTCCCCTGGCCCAGTTACTATTCACGTGCATGGCACTATTCACGTGAATAGTACTATTCACCTAGTTTATCAAAATTTCTAAAATTCTCGGAAATGTTTGCTAGAGTGCTAGAAAAGTCAAAATAGTGTCATTAGGACTTTAAATGTCGTTATAAGACTTTAATTAAGATTTTAAAAGCCAAAGTTCAAATTTCAGTATAATAAAGTCAGTTAATGAAAATGTACTAACTGATGATATTATGTCCTTAGGAAATTCAACTAGAGACGGGCAAAGGAGCTCGACGGACCACAGAAGTTTACACTAGCACAAGTACTGTAAGTACAGACATTTAATTGTCTACTCATGAATTGACTTGCCATAGAGTTGTATTATATATATATACACATTTAAGTTATTCAGTTTGTGACATGATACTAACATGTTCACGAGAATAGTTAAGCAAGATCAGAAAAAGAAAAGAGGAATAAGATAAGTCAAATAATAAGACTTAAAAGTTAAGGTTCGCATACCAGCCTCTCCAGTTTTGAGGTTCAAAGATAGCCTCCACCTCAGTTGTGTGGCGCTGCCTCGTTAATAATGAGGTAGTTGATGGCTTGACTTGCTGCCTATAGGTAGTAGTCCAGAAATGACCTTAGGGTTGATTGGTGGGTCGCTCCCCTGATCCTCTATTGGTCTGCGCGCAGTAGGTACGTCCAACCACGGGCCCACAAGTGAAAGATTAAGCAAGATAAAGTAAAGCAAAGAAAAGAAAGAAATAGAATAGAAAGAATAAGTAAAGCATAGGAGTAAGAAAATAATTGGTCATAAGTTGACTAACCCTAAGTGTGGTGTATTCAGCTTATTTACTTGTATGTTTGTACTTACTGAGCTTTAGCTCATTAGTCTATTCGTTTATAGGTAATAAAGGTAAGCAACCAGCAATATGAAACAAGAGTAGCGGACTGGCAGGCAGATCCCAGTGATGTCATGGACGGGTTATGGTTCCGTTTTGCAGAGTTCCGCTGTAATTAAAGTGAAAAAGAAAGAAAGTGTAATAGTGACATATATGTATAAAGATAAGACAAGAGTGTAGTATGGAAAATAGTGAAACAGCTTAAAAGTATGTTTTTATTTTTACGTACTTTAAAGTAACGAGACCGCAAAATATATTTTGGGAAAAAATTATTAAGTAGTACGTATATATTTATGTATACACTATTTCAAAGAATTAATAGTTTCATTCAGTCAAGTTTAAAAAAAAAAATATTCCTAGTTTTTCAAGAACAAATCTTTTAAACCCCCAAGAAGAAGAAAGTTATAAAGACAAGCAAGCTAAGTAAGAATAAGCAAAGAATAAAGAAAGCAAGCAAGATAAGGTGGACGACCTAAGCTAGAGGGGTCGCCGACAAGAGTTGGTTTCAGAGCGAGCGGTTCTACTATCGACCTTCCATGACATTTCAGTATCTGCACCTGCTCAGTCCAAGTAAGTTAATTTTAAATAATCAATATCTAATTTAGCACTAAACTATGCCGCTACTGCTATAGGTCAGACGCAGCAACATGGTTCGCACATGAGCTGCGCAAGCTCAAGAAGCAAATTTAGCCGCCGTCCTAGCCAACATACAAGCTCGGCTAGAGGCACAAGAAAGATAGAACCAGAGACTGCAAGAGCTACTAGAACAGAGGAATGGGGCCCAAGCGAATTTCCCTCCACTTCAAGCACCAGTTCCGGAGCCACAGCCAGCTCCTGAACCAGTAGCACCACCAGTCCGAATGGTACCTGAAGCAGCAATAGGTGCCCGAGCTGGAGCCAACCAGGGATCCTTGTATGAATGGTTCCGGAAGATGAAGCCAAAAGAGTTTGAGGGATCTACAGAACCCTTAGAGGCTGAAGAATGGTTAGCTTCACTGCAGACTATTTTTGAGTTTCTGGACCTGACAGACCAAGAGAAGGTCCTTTGCGCCTCCTGCATATTAACGAAGGATGCTCGTTATTGGTGGGAGACAGTAAAGATCTGAAGGGATGTTAGAAGGATGACCTGGAACGACTTCTTGGGAGAATTTAATAGGAATATTTCAATCTTGACACCTTACGAGCTCAACAAAGAGAGTTCGATGAGCTGAGGCAAGGTGAGATGACAGTGACTGAAGCCTGTCGTAAATTCGATAGATTAGCTCGAATGTGTCCGCATTTGGTACCCACAGAAGAAGAGCGGGTACGGAGGATGATCAATATGTTCCGACAAGATATAGCCCTAAATGTGGAGAGTGGCGAGACCCCACTAACCACTGTAGTAGACTGTGTGAGTAGAACCATGAGGGCCGAGCATCGTCTGAACAGAGCTAAGGAAGAAAGAACAAAAGTCTGGGAGGAGAAGAAGAAAGAAAGAGATCTAGCGAAGCAGACTCAGAAGAACAACCAAGCTAGCCAAAGTAGCAAATCTGGTCAAGGAATGAAGCCTGGTCAGAAAAATAACCAGAACCAGCAGAATGCCAATAAGCGAAAAGGAACCCAAATGAAAATTGGGGCCAAAATACTCACAACACTCAGCAAAGACAAGGCTTAGAAGGAGTACAGAACTGACAGCCATGCCCAAAATGTGGAAGACTACATAAGGGTGAGTGCAACTGGGGAGTACTGCATGCTATGTTTGCAGCAGAGAAGGCCATTATGCCAGGACCTGCACATCCAACCGACAGAACTAGCCGGGATCCTTTCAGTCCCGACAGACGAGCCAGGTCCATGCCATATAAGGACCGCCTATTCAGCCAGGGCACCAAGAGATTATACCAAAGACCGAGGCGCATCTGTTAGCCTACACCAGGGAAGACGTAGAGGCAGGCACCTCGAATGTGGTAACAGGTCAGCTTCTTGTCGCCCAAAGCCCTGGACTTGTTTTATTTGACTCCGGTGCATCGCGTTCATTTGCCTCACATAGCTTTTTAGAAAGAGTTAGTCATGCCAAGGATAAAATTGGCCAAGTGTTTAAAACCACCTTACCGTCTGGTGAGGTATTATTATCTGATTACTGGTTACGTCACGTGCCAGTAGTTGTTGCTGATAGGGAGTTGTACATCGACTTAGTCGTCTTAAAGTTAGTCGATTATGACGTTATCCTTGGAATGGATTTCCTTGGAAAATATCAAGCAACCATTGACTGTCGACGACGAAAAGTAGTGTTCTAGTTTGGAGAAAAAGACCAATTTGAGTATCAAGGGCATTCTCAGAAGCAGTTGAAAATGCTGATTAGTCCCCTGCGGGCAAGAAAGCTGATATCTAGTGGCTGTACCGGATATCTAGCTTATGTCAAGGACACCACCAAGAAGGTAGAACTACAGTCGAACGAGGTACCAGTGATCAACGAGTTCGTGGAGGTATTCCCAGAAGAATTACCGGGACTTCCTCCTGATCGAGAGATTACCTTCGAGATCGAGCTGCTGCCAGGAACGTCTCCGATTTCAAAGGCCCCTTACAGGATGGCACCCACCGAGCTTAAAGAATTACAAGCCCAGTTGAAGGAGTTATTAGAGAAAGGTTTTATACGGCCTAGTTATCCACTGTGGGGAGCTCTAGTTCTCTTCGTGAAGAAAAAGGATGGAACCCTCCAAATGTGCATAGATTATCGTGAGCTCAACAAAGTCGCGATCAAGAATAAATATCCTCTACCAAGGATCGATGATTTATTCGATCAGCTAAAAGGAGCCACCGTCTTCTCGAAGATTGACCTTCGATCCGGCTATCACCAGTTAAAAATTAAAGAAAGAAACATTCCAAAGAGCACGTTCCGAACGCAGTACGGGCACTACGAATTTCTCGTTATGCCTTTTGGATTAACGAATGCACCAACCGCTTTTATGGATCTGATGAATCGAGTATTCAAGGAATTTTTAGACCAGTTTTTCATTGTGTTTATCGATGACATCCTTATATACTCGAAAGATTAGAAGGAGCACGAGGAGCATCTTCGGATTGTGTTACGCACTCTGAAGGAGCATCAGCTATATGCAAAGTTCTCCAAATGTGAATTTTTGCTAGATAAGGTCCACTTCTTAGGACATGTCGTTTCCAAAGACAGAATTTCAGTAGACCCAGCAAAGATTGAAGCGGTAAGCAAGTGGTCTCCTCCAAAGAATGTGACCGAGATTCGGAGTTTCCTCGATTAGCGGGCTATTATCAGAGATTTGTAGAGGGATTTGCCAGATTAGCTGCCCCTCTCACTGCTCTCACACGCAAGGAGAAGAAGTTCGAGTGGACAAAGAAGTGTGAAGAAAGCTTTCAAGAGCTGAAGAATCGGTTGACCAGTGCTCCAGTTCTCACAATTCCAAAGGATGAAGGAGACTTCGACATTTATAGCGATGCCTCCAGGACAGGTCTAGGAGCTGTGCTGATACAGGATGGAAAAGTAATAGCCTATACATCAAGACAACTCAAAGAGCACGAAAAGAACTATCCGACTCATGATTTAGAGTTAGCAGCCGTCGTATTTGCTTTGAAGATATGGCAACATTACCTATATGGAGTCCGGTGCAGAATCTTCACCGACCACCAGAGCTTAAAGTATTTCTTTACTCAAAAAGAGCTTAACATGAGACAAAGAAGATGGTTGGAGTTAGTGAAAGATTATGATTGTGAGATCTTATATCACCCCGGTAAGGCAAACAGAGTAGTAGATGCGTTGAGTAGTAAATCAACGATGCCAGAGCAAATAGCCATCGATAAGCTGCCCAAACCCCTTCAAGATGAGATCTGCTTGTTGGGAGTAGAGATAATTTCACGAAAATTAGCGACAATGCAACTCAAACCAACAATTCTTGAGGAGATTAAAGAGGCACAAGAGCTAGATGCTGCTCTCAAAAGGCTTAAAGAAGAAGCCTCTAAGAATGACAAGTCAGAGTTCCACCTCTCCAAAGATGGAACTTTACTCTTCCAAGGAAGAATCTGTGTACCAGATGAAGAAGATTTGAAGATAAGAATTCTGACAGAGGCCCATGACACTACATATTCAGTGCATCCGGGCAGTACGAAAATGTATCAAGATTTAAAGCAGCACTTTTGGTGGAAAAAGATGAAGAATGACATTGTTAAACACATCAGTAGCTGCTTAACATGTCAAATAGTCAAAGCAGAGCATCAGCGGCCAGCCGTAGAACTGCAGCCATTAGAGATTCCAGAGTGGAAGTGGGAGCACGTAACCATGGATTTCGTGGTAGGGCTGACAAGTGAAAGATTTGACATGATATGGGTAGTGGTGGATCGATTAACCAAGTCCGTTCACTTTATACCTGTAAAGATGACATATACATTGGAGAAATTCACAGAATTGTACATTGCCAACATTGTGAGATTACATGGAATACCGACAACAATAGTGTCAGATCGTGACAGTCGGTTCACATCCAATTTCTGGAAAAGTGTACAAGAGGCAATGGGCTCAGAACTAAGATTCGGCACTGCATTTCACCCTCAGACTGATGGACAGTCTGAGCGTACGATCCAAACACTAGAAGATATGCTTCATGCTTGTATTTTAGATTTCAAGGGAGTCTGGAACAAGAAGCTACCGTTGATAGAATTCTCTTACAACAACAGCTATCAAGCATCCATTGGGATGGCTCCCATTCACTGGTATGAACTCAGGGAGAGGGAACTTCATAAAACCGAGTTTATCTAAGAAACGATAGGCACTGTCCAAAAGATTCAGCAGAGAATGAAAACTGCACAAAGTCGTCAGAAAAGCTACGCAGAAAAGACGAAGATTACTAGAATTTAACGAGGGTGACTTCGTATTCTTAAAAGTAGCACCAATGAAAGGTGTCATGCGTTTTGGAAAGAAAGGAAAGTTGAGTCCAAGATACATAGGACCTTTCCCAATTATTAGCCGGGTTGGGAAAGTAGCCTATAAGATAGCTTTGCCACCAGAATTATCTTCAGTGCATAATGTCTTCCATGTATCTATGCTAAGAAAGTACATCTCGGACCCTTCGCATGTCCTAGATTATGAGCCAATCCAAGTTCGAGAGGATCTCTCTTATGAATAGCAACCGGTGCAAATACTTGCGCAAGAAGAGAAGATATTAAGAAATAAAAGCATCCCGCTGGTCAAAGTTCTATGGAAAAATCATAATGTAGAAGAGGCCATATGGGAAAGAGAAGATGAGATGAGAGCCAAGTACCCCCACCTGTTCTGATTTTCGAGGACGAAAATTTTTAAAAAGGGGTGAATGTGACGACCAGAGAATTTTAGCAGTGTAACTTAGTGTAATCTAGGGTTTTCTATGAGTTCTGTAAGCAAGAATGTAAAGAAACACTATGTTTGTAATTAGACAAATTATAGTGTTGATAGTAATAAATAGATGTTTTGGAGGAATTAAAATCTCCAAAAATAAGTAGAGAATAAAGTATATGAGTAAGAAAGTGATTTCAGGCCAAAACAATCAAAAACGAGTAGTTTCGGTATCTGAACAGTGTAAAGATAAGAATATGGCAAGTCAAAGTAAGAGCACAGTAAGAAAAGTAATTTAGGGTTTTTAAGAGTTTTAAGACAGTATTAGAATAATTTGACAGTACGGATGGCTAGACAAGTCCTCCGGTATGTCACCCTAGAAATTTCATCATCTTCGGTAAAATGATGAAGCATTTTGGTGCCAAAGAAACCAAGAGATTACCCTATGTAAAACCTAAGGTTACTAAAGGACGAAAAACTTCGTCATCCATTTTTAGCCCAACGACAGTAGAATAAGGTAAACCGATCGCACAGGAGGCGTCAGAAACCCGCCTACGCGATTTCGGTAAAGTTTGGTTTGGTTTGACTTGTGGTCAAACTTTGACCTATGGATTAATTAGATGACATCATGGATGATGTCATAATTAGGAATAAGAAATTAAAAGAAAATGGGTGGTAGGTAGGATGAATGGCTAAGATTAAAGGTAGGTAAGATCAAAGGCTAAGATTAAGCCAAAAATGCAAAGTTGAAATTTTTTTAAAATTTTGTGGATAAGGGCTGCATAGGTCGGTTTTATAGCTGGAAAGACAGCCAAAATAATTATGTTTTGACCCCAAAAAGTTTGCAAATAAACCCTTAAAAAGTTGCTAAAAAGTCCCTAAAGAAAATTGCTAAAAAGCCCTCCTTTTTGGCCTCCCTTTATAAAAACGTTTTTGGCTTAATTTTTTGTTTCTGAAATTACAGCCCCTTTGCTGCCCTTTGAAGCCAAGACTCTTCCCCTCCATTGAGCTTGAGTTTCTTCAAAGTTTGGTGTCAAAATCTTAAGCAAAGTTCTTCCTAAGCAAGTATTGACTAACATAGCAAGGTAAGCTTCAAATTTCAAGCTTTTCTTTGGTATTTTGAAGCAAAAATCCGTGGCTATGTTGAGTAGAAAGGAATGAGAAAAGTTTAGTTCAAATCTTGTTGTTTAAGGTTAATTAGTTTGCATAATAGTTAAAGAGTAATTTAGAAGCTTAAAACAAGAAATTTTCATGTTAGTTTTGTGAGGAACCCATGGCTAAGTGTATGGGTTCAAAGAATTTCAAGTTTGATTTAATTAAATTGTTGTTTTAAAGTGTGTTTTGATATGTAAAACAACTAGAAAGAAAATTTGAAAGCTTAAAACCAAAGTGGGATTCGGTTTGTTTCAAGAAAAACCGTGTATGTTACTAGGGTTTAGAAAGAATTCTGAGTTGGTATTGGTTGATTTAAATATGTGTTTTAATGTGTAAAATGTTTAGAAAGAAAAGTTAAAAAGTTTGAAACAAAATTTTGTAAAAGTTTTCTAAAAAGAAACCATGTATACCTAGTGTGAAGAACATGTAAAAATCATGTGATTTTAGTGTTGTGGTTAGTTAGAATGATGTAGAATATAAGCTTGTTTAAGTGGTTGAATTGAAAACCAAAGTTAGGTTAGGATTTAGCATAAAACCCGAGGCATCCAAGTGAGATTTTAATAAGAATTTTATTTGGTTTTGGTGTTGAATATGCCTTAAAAACCAAGAAGAAAAGTAAGAGAAAGAAAGCTGAAAGAAAGAAAGTTTTGGTGTTGGAAACCTAAACTAAAACCGTGGTTAATGTGAGTGAAAAATAAAGACCTTGTGATGCCCCGTGTCCTAGGCGGCCCGCACCATCACTGTAAAACTACTGTTTCTTTACTTTTACTTGTACTTTCTTGTAATTGAATATTGCTTACTTAAAATATATTTAATAGGTTACCTTAATTTTAGAAGAAATTTTTTTTTTAGCACACGTATTTACTATTCATGTATATGTACTATTAAAAGCAGAATTTGAAATATAATAATAATCTTGCAAACATACTTATACTGTTGATTTTGTGGAATAGTATTTTTAAATAGTATCAATCAGCTGCTATTCGAAAATACTATTCAACTATTACTATTTAAAAATATTATTTAACGATTACTATTTAAAAGTACCATTTACTGGTACTGTACTGTTACTGTTCAAAATACTGTTTACTTAAACTGTGCGGAAGTTAAACTCGTATGGTGTCCATAACCTCGCCTCACATCCACCTCCGCTGCCGTCATTGCCCATCGTGGCTTATGCCATAGGACGCTTACCTACAGCATGAACACACTCCGTGAGCTTTATGCCCAGTAAGTACAACATGTTAACCGCAAAACATGTTTAAACATAATACATACTTAAAACGCATAAGCATGCAAAGATAGTCACATATAACACTTAGCATATACCATATCATCACATATCATGTCATAGCATACAAACTTTATATACCATATGCATATAGATTACTTCATGTAAAAGCATGTATCTTACTGTAGCTGAAAGCATAGTGAACTAATGCGGACAGTGAACTATGCATGATCCGGTTATGTTCATTTATGCTTTAGTACTCTTTTCTTTCTCTTGTCTATTTAGGGCCCATGTGTCAGTACCTTGTGTGCGCAGACCAATGGTAACGTTCGAGGTCAACTAATGCCGAAGAGCCATCAACTGATGCTCAACTTTTGGCCTTAACTTTCTTTAACTGGAAACCCCTTCGACTAAAGGAGCCGGTACGAGACACCTATTTATTTTCATCTTGTTTAACTGTTCTAGCCATACGCTTCTCTAAGCTATCCCCAATCTTATGCGGTAGGGATCTATGGCTTCTAACTTGTTCTTTCATCTATCTACTCGATTGTGATACTATATGCTCTTATGTATGCTGTGCAACATCGTGTGCATGTAAGGCATACTTAACATACTGTAAAACCATCATTTTAACATCATTTTATTCATGCTGCAGGCGGAGTTATACTTACTTAATTGCAAGCACTTGTATTCGCACCTTTAGAAATTTGCAGGTTACTACCTGTCATCAATAACGTCTCTCGTTAATACCTTCTCTAAGTCACCAATACTGTTAGTGACTAAAGTAGATAATTACTTGATACCGATTGCCGTCCGCACTACTTACTCTCTATCTCAAGAGTTAACTTATTCGTATGTGGTTAATTAATTTATGGCCCCATAAATTAACTACCACGTCCTTAGGCTACTTTTGCCTATACTCGTCTTTCATGTGGTACCGGGGTCCCTCGGTACCCTATTGGCCGATCTGGGAATTTGGTGTCTAATTTCTGTCATGTTTGATTAACTGTCTTCTTGATAATTAAATCAACATTCCTCACAATGTTGCTCTGAATACGGTGCTTGACTGATTTACCGATCAGTTAACTGACCGGTTACCTCACGTTTTGGCAACTAGGTAGCTTATCGGGCTACTATGTGTAGGCTTGGTATAGTAACCGTTCGGGTTACTTTGCTTGTTTAGGTGTGGTAGCCTAACGGGCTACCTTGCATTATGGTGTAGTAGCCGACTAGGCTACGTCTACCATATATTACTAAAAACGTCCCCTGTTCTTTGTGAAATTCCTTTGAAAACTTTGTTCAAATCTAGAAATTCTTACAAAAGGATTTTTCATTTTGAAAGGGGTATGGTGTCCCCACATTTTTTTGAAAGCAAAGTGTTTGAAATGGTTTGAAAGGGGTATGGTGTCCCCACATTTTTGAAAACGAGTCTCACCTCGCCCCGTTGGAGGATGAGGGTGTTTTTGTTGAAATCATTTCTAAGTCATTTAAAGGGAACACATTGTAATTGTGCTAAAAAATGTGGTGTTGGACCACTTTTGAAAATAATTTGAAACTTGTTCGAAATGACTTTGTTTGAGAAATCGGCATTCATGAAACTTTTCATCCTCGACAAAATGAACAATTCTTGTGTTTATTTTGCAGCCTAATTCTAACTCTAACGGCTCCTAAATTCATCAAACCCGTGGCCTTTATGCCCAGTTTTTATAAAAGTTCCAGTTTTACGTACTTTTGAAAACAGGTCTGTTTGGGGCCAGAAACGGCCGAATTTTTGAAACCCACGCAAGTCAGTTTCAAGGTTTCGTCGAGATCTAAAACTTTTGTGTTTTGACCAAATTCTGGTTCGGCCTCTAAAAGGGTCATTTTAATAAAAATCTGAGACTATTCATTTGGTCCGGATTTGTTACTCCCAGTTTTGGACACCGAACCAAAACTAACCGAAAAGCCTATCGTAGGTTCATTTTTGGTTGAAGCAAAAACGATCATATCAAAATTTCCTTAAAACTTTATGTTTTACCAAATCCCAGATTCTGAACCTAAGTGGGTCAAACTGGCAAAAATCCATGGCTGATCCTGGGGACAGATTTTGTGTCCAGCCACCCTCTACACACTCGTGAACACACATATCTCAAACCACTTGTAAACTAAAGTAAACACAACCACAACCACAAAAACTTTAAAAACTGAAAGCTAAGGGCTCAAATAACTTATTACAACCCATGTGCATAACCAAATACATATAAATCTCCTTGATCAAAAACTTAAAAACAACTAACCACAAAAGATGGGGGTTGTTCGGTTTATACCTTAGAGTGCTTTGATCCAAGCACAACAGAGCCAAGGGTGGCTGTCAAGGCTTAGAAAACAAAGAGGGTTGAGGGATCATTTCTGCTAGAATGAGAACACAAGGAAAACAAAACGTTTCTCTTAATATCCAGCCAAGATGAAAAATTACACCATAGAAAAAATTTCGGTTCTAGGGTCTTACCGAAACTACCTTGGAAGAGTGCACCTCTAACAACTTGTGTGGCCAAGCTTTTGTGTGAAAGTTATGTGAAAATATGGGTGGTTTAGGGGTTGAAGAGGGGTCGGATTTTCTGAAGAGAAAGGGGAGAGAAAGCTGTATTTTTCTTGAGAGTTTTTGTGAGCAAATGGGAAAAGTGAAACCTAATGGTGGTTGCACCTTTTTATAGGCAACTCTAAGCAACTTTGCTTAACTCTAAGCCCTCTTAATTAAGCCATAATTTAGCTCAATTGGGGGACAAAAATCTGTGCTGTAGCCCTTGAAATTTCGAGCCATGATGGATGGTGAAAGGGAGCAAGTTTGCATTAAATGGTCATGGTCCTCTTGTCCTTAAAACCCCATTTTTTTAATCTAAAAACTCCAACACATCCCTTGATTTAAGGGATCACTTTCAGCTGGTTTTGCAGCTGTTTCCTAACCAAAGGGGGCATGGTTTGGTTGGGGTAAAAGTCTAACCGAATCAGTTCTGTACAGTCTAGTTTTCTACTGCGTTTTTCAGCACTTTCTTGGCAGTGTTCTAATTTTCATCCAAAAATTGGATTTTCTGAATCTGACTTTTGTACTGACGATTTCTAATTGTTTTATACTGTCTAAGAGCCCATTCTATGCCAAATCACTATTTATTTCCTATACTGCGGTAGTGTCTACACTGTGTTGTCCTTTCACACGCAAACCAAGGCGTTCTGATTTCTGATTTCAATTTTAGCAGTCTCTCTTGACTAATTCGGACGTTCTGATTTCAATTTTATCAGTCATATGTCCGTCTGAGGTCGTCTGGACCAGTTTTCAGGATCTGTGGGGTCCCACCTCAAAAAACGTGTCAGGTGTCCGTTTGACTAGTTTGGGCGTCCTGAGTCTAGATATATCAGTTTTAAGTCAAACTAAGGCCCTCTTGGCCAGTAACTTTACACTGCGTCTTGCACTATTCACTATTCACTATTCATTATTCACTATTCATGGTTCACTGTTCTCTGTTCTAACTGACTAGTCCGAGTGTTCTGACTCTGATTTTGTCAGTCTCTGGGTGAGAAGAGGTCATCCGAACCATTTTCTCGATACTGTACCCTACTAGGGAGATTCTCGTTGTTGTGCTCAGACGTTTGGTCTGAGTATTTCAGTGATCTGCTCACCAGTCTTGTGTCAAGAAATGGTCATCCGGACCAGTTTCATGACACTGCGTATCTCATACTCTTATACACATAACAGGGTAGACCGGGTTCTCTGTCGGTTACTCCTTTTCACTGTATGAATAGTAATAAACAGTACTGCACCTGTTTAGTCTATTCAACTGGAATTTATGCTACATTTATCAACTTAATTACTTATTTCGTAGTAATTAGGTTTCACGCATTACGAGAGTCTTCAAATTGGCTCTCTGCTCAGTACACGGCCTTCTACAAGGGTTCTAACACGGGCGTGTATGGCTTGAGCACAGGCATGTACTAGTTGGGCTTTCTTAACACGACCGTGTCTTGGACCATGCTCACTTTACCCGAGTGGTACACAGCCACTTACACAGCCATGTACCTGACCATATAAAACTACATGGCCATGTTAACTCACACGGCCTCTCTCATAAAACAATCTGATCAGTACATGGTATCTTACACGACCGTGTACCTGACCGTGTTTGATATATTTGGACTAAAAACGCATCAAATTATTCCTTAGCTTCTCATTGAATAATTTGCTGAGTTACAGGGACGGGGTGGTCCTTACAACCTACCCCCCCTTACAAAATTTTCGTTCTCGAAAATTAGAATAAATCCGGGAATTCTCTCTTCATGCCCTCTTCCCTTTCCCATGTAGCTTCTTCTATGTTGTGATTCCGCCACAGCACTTTCACAAGCGGGATCACTTTATTCCTGAGGACTTTGCTCTCTTTAGCTAAAATCTGCAATGGTCTTTCCTCATATGTCAGGTCGGCGTGTACTTCAACACGCTCTTGACTCAGTATGTGGGAACTGTCAGGCACGTATTTCTTCAGCATCGAGACGTGGAAAACGTTATGCACGAATGCTAACTCGAGAGGGAGCGCTAACCTATAGGCTACCTTCCCAATTCTCTCGAGGATCTCGAAGGGTCCTATATATCGAGGGCTGAGCTTCCCTTTCTTCCCAAAGCGCATCACCCCTTTCATGGGTGCCACCTTGAGGAAAACTGAATCTCCTTCCTGAAACTCGAGAGGTCTACATCGTTTATCGGCGTAACTCTTCTGACGACTATGAGCTATCTCCAGTCTCTCCCGTATAATCATCACATCTTCTGTTGTACTTTTGATGAAGTCCATGCTAGTGAGCTGTTTCTCTCCAGTCTCATGCCAGTGGACCGGAGAACTACATTTCCTTCCATAGAGTGCCTCGTATGGTGCCATTCTGATCGAGAAATGGTAGATGTTGTTGTATGAGAACTCTATTAGCGGCAGCTTTTGGTCCCAATTCCCCTTGAAGTCTAGGGCACACGCTCTCAACATATCTTCCAACGTTTGTATTGTCCTTTCTGACTGACCGTCGGTTTGAGGGTGGAAAGCTGTGCTGAACTTCAACTTAGTCCCCATTGAAGCTTGGACGCTTTGCCAAAACCTTGAACTGAAGCGCCCATCACAATCTGAAATTATTGACTTAGGCACACCGTGCAGTCTTACTATCTGGGCCACGTACATTTCTGCTAACCTCTCTACTGAGTAGCTCAACTTCATGGCTAAGAATCGAGTTGATTTCGTCAGTCGGCCCACAATTACCCAGATGGCGTCGTTTCCACTGGATGTTCTGGGCAGTCAGACCACGAAGTCCATTGTAATTTGTTCCCATTTCCACTCAGGAAGCTCGATTTTCTGCAGTTCTCCTCCAGGTCGTTGATGTTCTATAATTTTTTGACATGTAAGGCACTTTGTGACAAATTCAGCGACGTCACCCTTCATCTTAGGCCACCAAAAACTGTATTTCAAGTCTTTGTATAGCTTGTTTGCCCTTGGATGAACTGAGTACGGTGTGTCATGGGCTTCTGAAAGGATCCTTTTCCTGAGTTCTTCATCCTTCGAAACGCACACTCTATCTCTAAAATAGAGTATGCCATCCTTAGAGACTTGGAATTCTGAATTTCGGTCCTCCATTGCCTCCTTTTTGTGCTTGTTCAGGGTTAAATCGAGGTCTTGGCCGGCCTTGATTTCTTCTAGGAGTGTTAATTGGAGGGTCATTTCAGACAACTTCCCTGTTAGAATCTCGATTTCACCGTTACATAGCTCCTTCTGTAGGGCTTTTGGCAAGGCATTGATAGCCATAAGCGATGAAGAGTACTTCCTACTGAGTGCATCGTCCACCTTGTTGGTTTTCCCTGGGTGATACAGGATCTCGCAGTCGTAATCCTTCACCAATTCTAGCCATCTTCACTGCCTCATGTTGAGCTCCTTCTGCGTGAAGATGTATTTAAGGTTTTGGTGGTCCGTATAAATCTCGCACTTGACGCCATATAGATAATGCCTCCATATTTTCAGTGCAAACACGACCGCTGCTAGCTCTAGGTCATGAGTCGGATAATTCCTCTCGTGGTTCTTAAGTTATCGCGAGGCATAAGCGACTACTTTCCCATTCTGCATCAATACGGCTCCCAGTCCGGTCTTAGATACATCACTGTAGATTACAAAATTTCCCTATCCAGCGTCTGGTATAGTCAGGATCGGAGCACTCGTGAGTCTGTGTTTTAGCTCCTGGAAGCTTTTCTCGCATCTATCCGTCCACTCGTACTTCTTCTCTTTCTTAGTGAGTGCTGTGAGTAGTGCAGCTAACTTCGAGAACCCTTCTACGAAACATCTGTAATAGCCTGCTAGGCCTAGGAAACTATGGATCTCCGTTACGTTCTTCGGAGTCAGCCATTCGCTGACTGCTTCGACTTTTACTGGGTCTACTGATACTCCGTCTTTGGAGACCACGTGACCAAGAAAATGGACCTTTTCCAGCCAAAACTCGCACTTAGAGAATTTGGCGTATAGCTGGTGCTCCTTTAGCTTGAGTAAAATAGCTTTCAGATGCTCCTCATGTTCCTCCCTCGTCTTAGAATACACAAGTATGTCATCGATAAACATAATGACAAACTTGTCTAAGAACTCCTTGAACACTCTATTCATTAGATCCATGAAGGCTGCAAGGGCATTCGTTAGCCCGAATGACATAACGAGGAACTCGTAGTGTCCATATCGTGTACGGAAGGCTGTCTTGGGTATGTCTGCACCTCTAATCCATAGTTGGTGATACCCGGAACGTAGGTCGATTTTTGAGAACACTGCAGTGTCTCGGAGCTGGTCAAACAGATCGTCGATTCGTGGCAACGGATACTTGTTCTTTATAGTGACCTTGTTCAGCTCTCTGTAATCGATGCACATCCTTAATGTTTCATCCTTCTTCTTCACGAATAAGACTGGTGCGCTCCACGGTGAACAGCTCTGTCGAATGAAGCCCTTGTCCATTAGATCCTTCAACTGGGCCTGGAGTTCCTTTAACTCTGCCGGGGCCATTCTATATGGGGCCTTGGAGATGGGGGCTGATCCTGGTAACAACTCGATCTCGAATGATATCTCCCTTTTTGGCGGAAGTCCTACCAGATCCTCTGGGAATACTTCTATGAATTCTCTGACCATTGGGACATCTTCAGGCCTTATCTCTGCTTCATGGTTGCTGTCTACCATGTGTGCTAGGAAACCGACGCATCCACTAGATAGAAGTTTGTGAGCCCTCATAGCGGATATTATTATCTTCGGCTGCTTTAACGATAGCCCTTTGTAGATAAACTTCTTGTTCCCCTTCAACTTGAAGGTAACCTCTCGTCTTCTGATACGAACCTCGCTAAGAATAATGAGACCCGTCAAGATTATGAACCCAAGAACGTTCTAAAATCAGGTTCGAATGAATGGGAAACCTCGACCCGTTGCTTCAGCAAAAACAAGAACCTTGGTATATGGACCTCAACCCGTTGCTTAATGCGAAACAAGAACCTTGGTATAATGAGGACGCCACAATCAACTATGGAAGGGTTGATTGATAAGTCAAAAGCGAACGCCACGGAAGATTCCGATAAGTTCAAATAGTTCTTCAAAGAACCAAAGAGAATTAAACTCTCAAATTTATGAATTAAACTGATGTGTTCTGATTTATTGCTATGGGAACGCCTATTTATAGGCAATTGTTACAAAGAATATTCCTAAAGAAAATCTGAAAAAAATAAGCCTAAAAAATCCGAAAATTATTTGAAAATTCGGATCTAAAGATATTCTTAACAAATCCTAACAAAGATAAGCCTAAACAAAATCCTAAAGTTTGACTTCGAAAATTTGTTGGAAAGTTTGTTGCAAAAGATATTCTCAAATCTTAGCTGAAATCCCAACAAATTCGAAAAGATAATCCCAACCAAATCTGGAAAAGATAATCCCAACTAAATCCGGAAAAGATAATCCTAATTAAATCCGAACTTCCTTGGTTAAAGAAAACGTCTCTTGACTTGATTGGGCTTGAAAGAATTAGCTGAATTCCTCGTGGGCTTGAATCAAGTTAATGCATGTTTGTTGAACACATGAATCTTGCTCAATGGGCCTCCACGAATTTGATTGAGCCCACACCTCTTGAATCAGCCCATTAAGTGCTTCTTTAAATTTCTTTGCTCTTGCTCTTGTAACTGACCCAATTGGTATTTGAATTGGTTCCCTTGACGTTGATTGGTTCCTTTAAAGCCGTTATTTGATTCACATCATTCCCCTCCTCTTGAAAAGGATTTGTCCTCAAATCATCGCCTAATAAGGATTTGTATACATTGTCATCGATTCGTTCAAGAACTTGGAAAGGGCCATCCCCTCTAGGAAGTCGCTTGGAACGTCTTTGTGTCTGGACTCGTTTCTTGCTTACGCCTGGCCAAACCCAATCTCTGGGATCAAAAACTAATTTGTGACGCATTTTGTTGGCTTGACCTTGTAGCTCCTTAGTCTTCTCGGGATTACTACTATAGATTTGTCGGTTTGGATTGGAAGCACTGGGCACAAAATCAATTTGATGTTTGAACCCTCGAATAGATGGTAATCTGCGTAGTGCTTTCTCAGGAAAGACATCCTCGTATCCCTGCATAAGTGAAGCAACAGAACTAGACAAAGAATGGTCAAGCTCGTTAGTATTTAAAAATGCCTCTTTGTATAAAAGTACAATCATCGGCTGTTTCGAAAATATAGCTCGCTTGATTTCACTCCCTTTTGCATAAAAATCCTTTCGTTTTCTCTCCGATTTTCTTTCAATGGCGATAAGACTCTTCTCTTTTTTTTGCTCGCTTTTCTCGGCCTCTCTCTCTTTTTCACTCTCTTTCTCTTTTTCACTTTCTTTTTCATCTTTTATCTTTTGGTTGCTCTCTTTTTCACTCTGTTTCTTTTGTTCGCTCTCTTTTTGTAATCTCACTTGATCTTCGTACACTTGTTGTGGTGTCAGCGGCACAACAGCGATTGGTTGATCGTTGAACATGAACCAATACTTGTTGGTGAAGCCATCCATGTTGACACACCAATCAAACTGCTTCTCTAAATCGTCAGCGATGGTTTTACCTTGGAACGGGGGAATCTTCATCTTAATGCTACCCAAATTATTGTCTTCTTGATTCCTAGCTCTTGTAAATCGCCCTCCATGTCTCCTATTACTCATAACCAAATTCTGATCGTCTTCTTTATCAAAACCAGCCCCATGATACTTTTCGTCTTCATCTCTCACTCCTCGAAATTGAACTCTTTCCTTTTTACACGCATTAGTTGCATTTTGTGGCTGCTTCAAATGTGCAATCTCTATCCGGTCCAACCGTTTATGCACTTGTTCTAATTCAGCCCTCAACATTCGTCTCATCTCCCTCATCAACTGTAATTGCAGGTTCAGAATTGTTAATCGTGGTGCCTCTTTGGTTGAGTTTCCTTCTTGATTGCGTGACATATTTAAAATCTGCAAAATAAGGTTAGAAACCTCACAAGCACTCCCTCACGTGTTTCACTCAAGAAAAGAAAATTCACTCACTCTCGTGTTTGTCACTCAAATGGCTTTTACCCTCTAATATGCTCACTACTTCTGCCCTTTTCCACTTGTTGATTCTCTTTTGATTCTTTTCAAACAAAACAAACGATAATCAAAACTTTCAGCAACGATTTACCGAGAACCCACAAAAAAAAAAAAAAAAAAACAATAAGTACGCGAATTGACAGACAAGAAAAGAATTTCACAAAATTGAATCTTTATTGATGATGAATCAACTTTTTTTTTTAGTTTTTTTATCCGAATTTTTTTTTCTTTCTTGGATCCTCTTGATTTGAATTCTGAATAACACAACCGAAAATTACAACCTTAATTTGGAACTAAAAGAAAAACGAAAATAAATGGGATAGGCAAACCTGAGTTTTAGAACCTAAGCTCTGATACCAAATGATACGAACCTCGCTAAGAATAATGAGACCCGTCAAGATTATGAACCCAAGAACGTTCTAAAATCAGGTTCGAATGAATGGGAAACCTCGACCCGTTGCTTCAGCAAAAACAAGAACCTTGGTATATGGACCTCAACCCGTTGCTTAATGCGAAACAAGAACCTTGGTATAATGAGGACGCCACAATCAACTATGGAAGGGTTGATTGATAAGTCAAAAGCGAACGCCACGGAAGACTCCGATAAGTTCAAATAGTTCTTCAAAGAACCAAAGAGAATTAAACTCTCAAATTTATGAATTAAACTGATGTGTTCTGATTTATTGCTATGGGAACGCCTATTTATAGGCAATTATTACAAAGAATATTCCTAAAGAAAATCTGAAAAAAATAAGCCTAAAAAATCCGAAAATTATTTGAAAATTCGGATCTAAAGATATTCTTAACAAATCCTAACAAAGATAAGCCTAAACAAAATCCTAAAGTTTGACTTCGAAAATTTGTTGGAAAGTTTGTTGCAAAAGATATTCTCAAATCTTAGCTGAAATCCCAACAAATTCGAAAAGATAATCCCAACCAAATCTGGAAAAGATAATCCCAACTAAATCCGGAAAAGATAATCCTAATTAAATCCGAACTTCCTTGGTTAAAGAAAACGTCTCTTGGCTTGATTGGGCTTGAAAGAATTAGCTGAATTCCTCGTGGGCTTGAATCAAGTTAATGCATGTTTGTTGAACACATGAATCTTGCTCAATGGGCCTCCACGAATTTGATTGAGCCCACACCTCTTGAATCAGCCCATTAAGTGCTTCTTTAAATTTCTTTGCTCTTGCTCTTGTAACTGACCCAATTGGTATTTGAATTGGTTCCCTTGACGTTGATTGGTTCCTTTAAAGCCGTTATTTGATTCACATCATCTTCGACAGTCTATTATGGCGCTGTACTTAGCGAGGAAGTCCATTCCCACGATTACATTGTAGTCACACATGTCGATGACGATTAGATCTATACTCAGCTCGTACCCACTGATAACTACTGGTACATGTCTTGCCCAATAGCTAGACAACACTTCTCCGGAGGGAAGGGCAGTTCGGAAAGTTTGGTTCATCTTGTCTATGTTTTAACCTAGTTCTCTAGCAAACTTTGATGACATAAAGGAATGCGTAGCTCCAGAATCAAATAATACTAATGCAGTGGAGTTGGCAACAGAAAGCTGACCTGTCACCACGGTTGAGGTTCCAGCTTCTGCATCCTCCCTTGTAAAGACATAAATTCTCCCCTGCATCTCTGGAGCTTCCAGTCTACCTTAGGTGATGGGTGTACCTTCAATTCTGGCTTGGGCGGTATGTAGTTGGTCGCTACTTGCACGGGCTTGGCCCTACTGATTCTGAGGGTTTGAGCGGCATTGCTTAGCGAAGTGGCCTTCCTTGCCACAGATGTAGCAACCGCTAGTGCCTAAGCAGTACTCCCCTAGGTGGTTCTTCCTGCATTTCAGGCAAGGAGGGTGCTGACTGCCATTTCCTCCTCGATTGTTCTTCTTCTGGGGAAAATTCCTCTGTTGCCCTTGGTTATTCTGGCTTCCTCTCCTCTTGTTGTTATGGGACTGTCGGTTACTCTGACTGTTTTCCATATTCTGACCCTTATGTTGTGAATCAGGGTTCGGTCTTCGCCTGTTGGGTCTGGCCAGTGTCTTCTCCTCTCTCTTGGCCTTGAAGATCTGTGCTTTCCTCTCCCTATCTTGGGCCAACCAGTATTCGGCCCTGATGGCTTGGCTGACACACTCAGCCACCGTTGTTGGTCCATGGCTTCCACCACATACTTGGACTGCAATGTCGGTTCTAAACATCTTCAGCATCCTTCTGACCCTTTCCTTCTTGGTTGGTACCAGGTCGGGGCATAGTCGGGCTAGCTGCTCGAACTTGCGGACAGCTTCCATTACAGTCATACTACCTTGGCGTAGATTGTTGAACTCATCTTGTTGTGCTACTAAGGCTTCATCATTGAAATACATTTCTTTGAACTCTATAATGAAGTCTGCCCAGTTCATTGCATTAATGTCTCTCCTAATAGCCACTATTTTCCACCACTGTCGTGCTCCTTTCCGTAGGGCAAGGGATGCACACAGTACCTTTTCCCTCTCAGTTAGCCCTACAAGGTCTACGATGACTTGGATGTCAGTTAGCCAGTCATCTGCCTCGATAGGGTTAGTTGTCCCCTCAAACTCTGGCGCCTTCAGACGCCGAAATCGCTCGTATAAGTCACCATCTCTTGAGACTGGTAAGGGAACATCTGCTGTTGCAGGAGCAACCACAACTGGTGGTGCTAGAGCTGCCTGGACTGATGGGGCTACTGGGTCGGCTTGGGCTGGCACCTCTACGGGTTGTGGTGTGTGAGATTATTGGTTGACTTGCTCCTTGAGCTGAGCAAGCTCTTGTTGTTGGTTCATCATCATCTCCTGCATGGCTGTGAGCCGTGCCATTAACTCATCTTCTCGGGTGGCTTGATTAGTCTGAGCTCTTGTTCTTGTCATTTCTTCTGATGTAACCCTATCACACAACGGGAAAAAGAACTATAAGTTTTGCTTTTATCACACTTTGTACTTGGGAATCGTATCACATATCATCTTAATGATTTTACTCAATCATCATGAATATAAGTATACATATTATATCTTTCCTTTCTTTTTCTTTACTGTGATGTTCAATACGATTTGTATCTTAACTTATCGTATTGAAACATCTTCTAAGTGCTAGGACCTATCTCGCACATACTGTCACACTATACTCATGTGTGAAAAAAAAAAACATATCTGAGCCCTTGGACAATGGTGTTGCTTTTCATATATCATAAGAAAGTACATAACTTTGGGTTGTTGGGAGTGATACACACTTCCCAAGATACGGTCTCAACAAGTACGTTAACTTAGGTCTAGCGAGGAAAGCTACTGCTTCCTTCTATACAATATACATAGCTTAGACAAAACTACCGAGGTAGAGTGTAGTTACTCTGACGTGATCACTGATTCTAGATCGGACATCTCTTTGCGTCACTTTCATCGAGGGGGAATTCGTCTGGATCCTCCTCGTCCTCCGAGTCTGAACTGACCTCATCATCACTAGCGATAATGACTTGAGGTTTCGGCTCATACTCCTCCATCTCCTCGTCATCATTGGAGAAATAAGGGATGTCATCATCATCCTCTGGTTCCTCAAAGCGGTACTCAGCCAATGGTATAGCTGGAATAGGGTCCTCCTCATGAGCGGCAAGATTAGCAGCATTATGTGCCCGCTCGTAGTTCCTAACGTTGACCGCATCGACTTCGGCATACTCTATCTCTTGAAGGAAACACCTTAAATCTTGATGTCGTGCAGGGTAGGGGACAAGTTCCCTAACATCCCTGGGTACCCCTCTCCAAACTAGCTCAGCTACTTCTCGGAAAGAGCGGTTGAAGGGAATGTAGGGTAGCATCGCATCCTTAAACCTCCGACAATAATGAGCCATGGTCTCTCCTTCGTCGACATCCCACATACCCGAGAGGACATCGTACCTCCTCTCGTGTATGTCTCTCCATGTGCCGAAATTCCTATTTGGACCATAGAGTTTCTCGAATGCGGGTGGTGCAAACATGGCATGGAGTTCCTGGCAGAAAGTGGCCCAATCTGGCACTGGTTTTCCATCCCTTCACTGGTCCAGCCACCAAGTCAACGCTGGTCCATCTAACTTACTGCTTGCTAGCTCCACTTACAGGTGAGGTAGGGCATGGTAGGTACGAAAGGCTACCTCCACCTGCTGAACCCATCTCAATAGCTTGTAAGGCCTATGCTGACCATCGAACATATCTAAGTCCATTTCAGCGAAGGCATCACTTACTGCCCTATCGTCATCTTGGTGTTGAGGGTCTACCGGTGCGGCCATATCTCCTATTACAATATGGATGTTAACTTATATACTGATACTAAAGGATAATGAAACTCACTTACTTGGATAGATGAGGCAGGCGTGCAGCGATGTGAGGTAAGGTGGCAGGAAACCGCTCTGATACCAACTGTGATGCCCCGTGCCCTAGGCGGCCCGGACCATCACTGTAAAACTACTGTTTCTTTACTTTTACTTATACTTTCTTGTAATTGAATATTGCTTACTTAAAATATCTTTAATAGGTTACCCTAATTTTAGAAGAAATATTTTTTTTTAGCACACGTATTTACTATTCATGTACATGTACTATTAAAAGCAGAATTTGAAACATAATAATAATCTTGCAAACATACTTATACTGTTGATTTTATGGAATAGTATTTTTGAATAGTATCAGTCAGCTGCTATTCGAAAATACTATTCAACTATTACTATTCAAAAATATTGTGTAACCATTACTATTCAAAAATATTATTTAATGATTACAATTTAAAAGTACCATTTAATGGTATTGTACTGTTACTGTTCAAAATACTGTTTACTTAAACTGTGCGGAAGTTAAACTCGTATGTTGTCCATAACCTCGCCTCACATCCGCCTCCGCCGCCTCCGCCGCCGCCATTGCCCATCGTGGCTTATGCCATAGGACGCTTACCTACAGTATGAACACACTCTGTGAGCTTTATGCCCAGTAAGTACAACATGTTAACCGCAAAACATGTTTAAACATAATACATACTTAAAATGCATAAGCATGCAAGATAGTCACAGATAACACTTAGCATATACCATATCATCACATATCATGTCATAGCATACAAACTTTATATACCATATGCATACAGATTACTTCATGTAAAAGCATGTATCTTACTGTAGCTGAAAGCATAGCGAACTAATGCGGACAGTGAACTATGCATGATCCGGTTATGTTCATTTATGCTTTAGTACTCTTTTCTTTCTCTCATCAATTTAGGGCCCATGTGTTAGTACCGTGTGCGCGCAGACCAACGGTAATGCCCGAGGTCAACTAATGCCGAAGAGCCATCAACTGATGCTCAACTTTTGGTCTGAACTTTCTTTAACTGGAAACCCCTTCAACTGAAGGAGCCGGTACGGCACACCTATTTATTTCCATCTTGTTTAACAGTTCTAGCCATACGCTTCTCTAAGTTATCCCCAATCCTATGCGGTATTGATCTATGGCTTCTAACTTGTTCTTTCATCAATCTACTCGATTGTGAAATTATATGCTCTTATGTATGCTGTGCAACATCGTGTGCATGTATGGCATACTTAACATACTGTAAAACCATCATTTTAACATCATTTTATTCATGCTGCAGGCGGAGTTATACTTACTTAATTGCAAGCACTTGTATTCGCACCTTTAGAAATTTACAGGTTACTACCTGTCATCAATAACGTCTCTCGTTCATACCTTCTCTAAGTCACCAATACTGTTAGTGACTAAAGTAGATAATTACATGATACCGATTGCCGTCGGCACTACTTACTCTCTATCTCAAGAGTTAACTTATTCGTATGTGGTTAATTAATTTATGGCCCCATAAATTAACTACCACGTCCTTAGGCTACTTTTGCCTATACTCGTCTTTCATGTGGTACCGGGGTCCCTCGGTAACCTATTGGCCTATCTGGGAATTTGGTGTCTAATTTACGTCATGTTTGATAACTGTCTTCTTGACAGTTAATCCAACATTCCTCACAATGTTGCTCTGAACACGGTGCTTGACTGATTTACCGATCAGTCAACTGACCGGTTACCTCACGTTTTGGCAACTAGGTAGCCTATCGGGCTACTATGTGTAGGCTTGGTATAGTAACCGTTCGGGTTACTTTGCTTGTTTGGGTGTGGTAGCCTACCGGGCTACCTTGCATTATGGTGTAGTAGCCGACTAGGCTACCTCTACCATATCTTACTAAAAATGTCACTTGTTCTTTGTGAAATTCCTTCGAAAACTTTGTTCAAATCTAGAAATTCTTACAAAAGGATTTTTCATTTTGAAAGGGGTATGGTGTCCCCACATTTTTTTTAAAGCAAAGTGTTTGAAATGGTTTGAAAGGGGTATGGTGTCCCCACATTTTTGAAAATGAGTCTCACCTCGCCCCGTTGGAGGATGAGGGTGTTTTTGTTGAAATCATTTCTAAGTCATTTAAAGGGAACACATTGTAATTGTGCTAAAAAATGTGGTGTTGGACCACTTTTGAAAATAATTTGAAACTTGTTCGAAATGACTTTGTTTGAGAAATCGGCGTTCATGAAACTTTTCATCCTCAACAAAATGAACAATTCTTGTGTTCATTTCGGAGCCCAATTCTAACTCTAACGGCTCCTAAATTCATCAAACCCGTGGCCTTTGTGCCCAGTTTTTATAAAAGTTCCAGTTTTACGAACTTTTGAAAACAGGTCTGTTTGGGGCCCGCAATGGCCAAATTTTTGAAACCCACACAAGTCAGTTTCAAGATTTCGTCAAGATCTAAAACTTTTGTGTTTTGACCAAATTCTGGTTCGGCCTCTAAAAGGGTCATTTTAATAAAAATCTGAGATTGTTCATTTGGTCCGGATTTGTTACTCCCAGTTTTGGACACCGAAATAAAACTAGCCGAAAAGCCTATCGTAGGTTCATTTTTGGCCAATGGCTATTTGACGTAAAAATGACCGTATCGAAATTTCCTTAAAATTTTATGTTTTACCAAATCCCAGATTTGGAACCTATGTGGGTCAAACTAGCAAAAATCCGTGGCTGATCCTGGGGACAGATTTTCTGTCCAGCCACCCTCTACACACTCATGCACACACATATCTCAAACTACTTGTAAACTAAAGTAAACACAACCACAACAACAAAAACTTTAAAAACTGAAAGTTAAGGGCTCAAATAACTTATTACAACCCATGTGCATAACCAAATACATATAAATCTCCTTTGATCAAAAACTTAAAAACAACTAACCACAAAAGATGGGGGTTTTTCATTTTATACCTTAGAGTGCTTTGATCCAAGCACAATCGGGCCAAGGGTGGCTGTCAAGGCTCCATAGAAAATAAAGAGGGTTGAGGAATCATTTGTGCTAGAATGAGAACATAAGGAAAACAAAACGTTTCTCTTAATATCCAGCCAAGACGAAAAATTACACCCTAGAAAAAATTTCGGTTCTAGGGTCTTACCGAAACTACCTTGGAAGAGTGCACCTCTAACAACTTGTGTGGCCAAGCTTTTGTGTGAAAGTTATGTGAAAATATGGGTGGTTTAGGGGCTGAAGAGGGGTCGGATTTTCTGAAGAGAAAGGGGAGAGAAAGCTGTATTTTTCTTGAGAGTTTTTGTGAGCAAATGGGAAAAGTGAAACCTAAGGGTGGTTACACCTTTTTATAGGCAACTCTAAGCAACTTTGCTTAACTCTAAGCCCTCTTAATTAAGCCATAATTTAGCTCAATTGGGGGACAAAAATCTGTGCTACCGTCCTTGAAATTTCGGAGCCATGATGGAGGGTGAAAGGGAGCAAGTTTGCATTAAATGGTCATGGTCCTCTTGTCCTTAAAACCCCATTTTTTTAATCTAAAAACTCCAACACATCCCTTGATTTAAGGGATCACTTTCAGCTGGTTTTGCAGCTGTTTTCCTAACCAAAGGGGCCATGGTTTGGTTGGGGTAAAATTCCAACCGAATCGGTTCTGGGCAGTCTAGTTTTCTACTGCGTTTTTCAGCCCTTTCTCGGCAGTGTTCTAATTTTCATCCAAAAATTGGATTTTCTGAGTCTGATTTTTGTACTGGTGATTTCTAATTATTTTATACTATCTAAGAGCCCATTCTATGCCAAATCACTATTCATTTCCTATACTACGGTAGTGTCTACACTGTGTTGTCCTTTCACACGCAAACCGAGGCGTTCCTAGATGTAATTTCAGACACAGTCTCTCTTGACTAATTCGGACGTTCTGATTTCAATTTTATCAGTCATATGTCCGTCGGAGGTCGTTTGGACCACTTTTCAAGATCTGTGGGGTCCCACCTCGAAAAACGTGTCAGGTGTCCGTTTGACTAATTTGGACGTCCTGATTCTAGATATATCAGTTTTAAGTCAAACTAAGGCCGTCTTGGCCAGTAACTTGACAATGCGTCTTACACAATTCACTATTCATAGTTCACTGTTCACTGTTCTAACTGACTAGTCCGAGTGTTCTGACTCTGATTTTGTTAGTCTCTGGGTGAGAAGAGGTCATCTGGACCATTTTCTCGATACTGTACCCTACTAGGGAGATTCTCGTGTTGTGCTCGGATGTTTGGTCTGAGTATTTCAGTGATCTGCACACCAGTCTTGTGTCAGGAAATGGTCATCCGAACCACTTTCATGACTGCGTATCTCATACTCTTATACACATAACAGGGTAGACCGGGTTCTCTGTCGGTTACCCCTTTTCACTGTATGAATAGTAATAAACAGTACTGCACCTGTTTAGTCTATTCAACTGGAATTTATGCTACATTTATCAACTTAATTACTCATTTCATAGTAATTAGGTTTCACGCATTAGAGAGTCTTCAAATTGGCTTTCTGCTCAGTACACGGCCTTCTACAAGGGTTCTAACACGGGCGTGTATGGCTTGAGCACAGGCATGTACTAGTTGGGCTTTCCCAACACGACCGTGTCTTGGACCATGCTCACTTTACCCGAGTGGTACACGGCCACTTACACAGCCGTGTACCTGACCATATAAAACTACATGGCCATGTTAACTCACACGGCCTCTCTCATAAAATAATCTGATCAGTACACGGTTTCTTACACGACCGTGTACCTGATCGTGTTTGATGTATTTGGACTAAAAACGCGTCAAATTATTCCTTAGCTTCTCATTGAATAATTTGCTGAGTTACAGGGACGGGGTGGTCCTTACAGACCTTGTGTGTGATTTGTACATTAAGAATGTGGAAGGTTTTTACGTAAAAGTTTAGAAACTTTTGCCTAAAATAGGCCTCTGGTATAGTACATGGCAGGTTTAGATTAGGATAGATAGTTTTAAGGCGTTTCCTAAACACCGGAAACCTAAAATTTAAGCGGAAATGCTGCCGAAATTTTTAAAGCGGCATTAAGGGCATTTCAGGAAACGAGCGATAGAAATATGCTCGAAAATGAAAACCAAGATCCCTCGGTACCTTAGAGTTTGAAGTAAGAAAGCAGGTCTAACAGAGTAGTAAACCGACCCCAAAAATCTAAAATGCCGAGAGGACGGAAAAAAAAAATAACGTCAAGGGCGTTTTAGGTAACAAGGGTAAAGTTTAGGGTCGGGATAGAAAAACCCGAGCCCCTCGAAGACCTAGGTCAGGAAGAGAATAAGAAACATTTTCAAGGTTAGTAAAAAGCTCATTTGAAGCTCCGAAATGCTAGAAAAACGAGCCACGACCCCAAGGGTCGGAATAGTACCACCCAAGGGATGGGTGATAAGTAAATAATGTAATCGCAACAATTAAGTTGTAAAAATTTACCGAGACCTAGAAAAGATTGTTTTAAGATTTTGGGGACTTCGAAAATCCTGTTTAAGCACCAAAATGAGAATGTTACGACCCCAAGACCCATTAGGGGAAAAACGGTCATTTTGACTAAAAAGTCTAGAAGAGTCAAGAAAGGGGCGTTAAACCTTCCAGTTAGCTATTTTATGGTTCTCGGACTTAGGGAACCCAGTCTAAGTAGAAAAATAGAAACATCCCCTGGCCCAGTTACTATTCACGTGCATGGCACTATTCACCTAGTTTATCAAAATTTCTGAAATTCTCGGAAATGGTTGCTAGAGAGCTAGAAAAGTTGAAACAGAGTCATTAGGACTTTAAATGTCGTTATAAGACTTTAATTAAGATTTTAAAAGCCAAAGTTCATATTTCAGTATAATAAAGTCAATTAATGAAAATGTATTAACTGATGATATTATGTCTTTAGGAAATTCAACTAGAGACGGGCAAAGGAGCTCGACGGACCACAGAAGTTTACACTAGCACAAGTACTGTAAGTACAGACATTTAATTGTCTACTCACGAATTGACTTGCCATAGAGTTGTATTATATATATACACATTTAAGTTATTCAGTTTGTGACATGATACTAACATGTTCACGAGAATAGTTAAGCAAGATCAGAAAAAGAAAAGAGGAATAAGATAAGTCAAATAATAAGACTTAAAAGTTAAGGTTGGCGTACCGGCCTCTCCAATTTTGAGGTTCAAAGATAGCCTCCACCCCAGTTGTGTGGCGCTGCCTCGTTAATAATGAGGTAGTTGATGGCTTGACTTGCTGCCTATAGGTAGTAGTCCAGAAATGACCTTAGGGTTGATTGGTGGGTCGCTCCCCTGATCCTCTATTGGTTTGCGCGCACTAGGTACGTCTAACCACGGGCCCACAAGTGAAAGATTAAGCAAGATAAAGTAAAGCAAAGAAAAGAAAGAAATAGAATAGAAAGAATAAGTAAAGCATAGGAGTAAGAAAATAATTGGTCATAAGTTGACTAACCCTAAGTGTGGTGTATTCAGCTTATTTACTTTTATGTTTGTACTTACTGAGCTTTAGCTCATTAGTCTATTCGTGGTGTAGGTAATAAAGGTAAGCAACCAGCAATATGAAACAAGAGTAGCGGACTGGCAGGCAGATCCCAGTGATGTCATGGATGGATTATGGTTCCGTTTTGCAGAGTTCCATTGTAATTAAAGTGAAAAAGAAAGAAAGTGTAATAGTGACATATATGTATAAAGATAAGACAAGAGTGTAGTATGGAAAATAGTGAAACAGCTTAAAAGTATGTTTTTATTTTTACGTACTTTAAAGTAACGAGACCGCAAAATATATTTTGGGAAAAAATTATTAAGTAGTACGTATATATTTATGTATACACGATTTCAAAGAATTAATAGTTTCATTCAGTCAAGTTTAAAAAAAAATATTCCTAGTTTTTCAAGAACAAATCTTTTAAACCTCCAAGAAGAAGAAAGTTATAAAGACAAGCAAGTTAAGTAAGAATAAGCAAAGAATAAAGAAAGCAAGCAAGATAAGGTGGACGACCTAAGCTAGAGGGGTTGCCCACACAGATTGATCTTCATCTAGGGATGAAAAGCCGTACTAAGATGCAATTTCGTTCCCATTACTCCTTGTACACACTTTCAGAAATTCGAAGTGAATTGCGCATCTAAATCGAATATGATAAATTCGAAACACCATGTTATCTGACAACATGGTTTACATAGAAATTTGCTAACTTTTCCGATGAAAAGTCATTTTCGCTACTATAACTCTTGTGGTTTTCATCAATCTATCCACCATAATTCAGATGGTGTTATACCCCTCTTGGGTCCTTGATAATTCCACTACAAAATCCATCATAATATATTCCCACTTACGTTCGGGAACTTCCAATGATTCCAGTTTTCCACCTGGATATTTATGTTCAATCTTGGCCTTTTGACGGTCATGCATCGGTTCACAAATTTTGCCCTTTCATTCGTCGTCTCTTTCCACCAGAATCACAATTTTAATTTCTGGTATACTTTACTCATTCCGAAATGCACTGAATATGGCATTTTATGGGCTTTTGCCATACTTCACCTCATTAATCCTTATTAGTTGGAATATGAATTCCTCCTTAATGTAGGATCATTCCACCCTTGGAAATCCCTTCTTGATAACTTATTAGATTTGATCTTGCTTCAGAGCCCTTTTAGTGTCTTTGAATAGCGATGACTCTGATTGGAGTACAGCTAACCTTCTGGATATCAGCTCTAACTCCAATGAGTGTATCTCTTATCGTAATTGTTCTGCTAGTGTTTCTTTTGGCTACTGGTACGGAACAGTAGACTTTCTACTTAAGGCATCCATCACACGATTGATTGATTTTTTTTCTGGGTGGTAGAGGATCTCACAATTGTAATCCTTCACCAACTGCAAACATCTTCCTTGCCACATATTCAGATTCTCTTTTGATACATCGCAATATATCACAAATTTCTCCCTTTTTGTGAGAAGCGTGTGAATTGGCGCTCTTGTTAGTCAATTTTTCAACTCTCGAAAACTCTTTTCACATTCTTCAGTCTACTCATATTACCTCTCCTTGCGCGTAAAATCCGTAAGAGGTGCCGCTAGTCGTGAGAACCTTTCCACAAGTCTTCTATAGTTGCCAACCAAACCTAAGAAATTTCGTATTCCTATTACAGTCTTAGGTGTAGGCAATTCATTAGTCATCTCCCCTTGACAAGATCTACGACGATTCCTTGTTTGGAGACTACGTGTCTGAGAAAATACATTTTATCTAGCCAAAATTCACATCTGGAGAATTTTGCATAGGGTCGGTGCCGTCTCATAATGTGCAGAGTAGTTCTCAAATGCTCTTCATACTCCTTATGAGTCTATGAATATATAAGTATGTCATCGATAAACACAATGACAACTTATCTAGGAATTCCTTGAACACTCAGTTGATGGTATCTTAATCGTAAATCAGTCTTAGAGAATATTGCCACACCTTTGAAAATGGGTGCTGTTCTTTGCATGAGCTCGATTTCAAAGGAAATTCTTGTTCAAGCGACAATTCAAGTAATTCCTAGAAGAAAAATGTCGAGAAATTCTTGGACCATAAGAACATTCTCTGGTTGAAGTTTTTGTTCCTCTATTACATCTGCCACATAGTCCAAATATCCAATTCAATCATTAGACATTAGCTTACTCGCACTTCATGAGCTAATTATCATCTTCCTCGATTTACGTGATGAATCCACATGTTCAACGCTTTCTTCGTCGTCTAGTCGAAACACTATCTTCGATTCTAGTAATCGGTCGTGATTTGACATTTCCCTAAGAAATCCATTTCTAGGATTATGTCACAATCAACTAACCTTATAATAATCGATTCTGTCACTATGTTTGACGTTCCTACTTTCACATCCTCCTTGATGTACGCCAAGACACTAGCATTGGCAAATGTTACGTGTTCTTGTCTTTCCAGTGCTACCAATGATCTTTCAAATCTAGCCTATAACACATGGGCTTGGGACGTTGTTGCTGTGGTTAAAATGTTTCCTGTGTATTCCACCGATTTGTGGGTCAGTTTCTGGCATAACGGCCTTCTTTTCCCACATTGGTAACGTGCACTGAGATCAATTCAGTATTATAGCCAGTGCCTCTTCTCACTTGTAGTGTAATTGGATACATCTGATCCTATATTATTGGTCAGCTTCCTTTGCTGTCTTCTATTATCCCAGGTTAGGTTTTCATTTTCCCGAAAAATTTGCCTTTTCCTTTATTCTACGACTATAGGCCTTGAGCGTTAAACTGTCCTGGCCTAACATTCTGATTAGGTTTATTGCTTTGACCAATTTAGATTCCAACTTGGGAAAAATTTAGTCAAAGTCCTTTCCCTCTTCCAGGTTTCTCAAACTTTTCTCTTTCTTCTTTCTATCTAGCCCGCTAGTATTTAACCTGCTGAGCGCGACTGATGCAGTCTGTCACTAAAGGTGGTGGTATTAGACCACTATCCACCAAAACAAGGATCTCTGGTCGGAACATTCCAATCATTCTCTGTATCCTTTCCCTCTAAATAATTACCACGTAAGGGCATCATTTGGACAATTGATCAATTTCTGATGCTCTTCACTCACTGATACATTTCCTTACTTTAATGCGGCAAACCTTTTTTTCGTTACGGTTTCCGTAATGCAGTATCATAATATATCTAATGAAATTCAACCAGAAATTCATTTTAGTTCACAGTAGTCTCATTTCTTCTCATTCTGACAATGTTCTATCAGAACTTAACATCCTTCATCAGAACAAAGTACGTACGCAGAACCTTCTCCTTGCTCTATCAAGTTTATGGAGTCTCAAATCATCTATATAGAGGAAAATCATTCCTCTGCTTTGAAAAGATCTATAGAGCCCTCAAATTCTTGAGGCTTTATTCCACAGAATAGCTCATATAATAGCTCTTGATTAACTATTGACCGTTGTTCCTGTATCTTTTCAGGAATAGTGATAATGTACTACCTATTCAACTGTAAGGGCCAATGGTGGCTGAACCTCCTCAGCACCCTGCCTAGGTTCTATCTTATCTAAACGCCATCTTAATTCAGCGTTTTCTTGCATTTATACCTCTAAAAGGCCTTATAATTTCTCCACCCTTTTTGACAGGATGAGACATTCACTCATACTTTCTTGACCACATGTATTCACCATATTTTCTATTTCCCTATAATCGTTTGAAAATTAATCATTAGATTTTCAATGTATATATATATTTCACAAAATTTTAAGATTTCCCGAAATTCAAAGAAACCATAATGCCATATCATCGTAAGGCATTATTATAACTCGTTTCATGACGTTCACATACATATCAATATTAAGGCCTTGTATATACAACAGCCTCTCTTACATCGAGTATACATATATACACATATGTACCCCTCTACATTTTAGTCATTCTATCGATCCGGTTTCAAAGGGAAATTCCTTCGGATCTTCTTTCTCTTCATCCGGACCATTTCTAGCGCAATAAATGCACATGGACCATTTATCGTATATTATGCCTTTTCATATAGGACAAAACAACAAAACTCATTATATTATATCAACACATTTTGATAGTTTATAACAATTCATCATACACATGTCACTACATACACATATCATTACATAACATTTCAATATAACATAAAGGATATATATATATAGCCTAATACATCTAATTTTCCTGGTCTATAGGAAACATTTACGGGTCCTCTTCTTCCTTGGCTAGATCATTCACCTATAGACATTCCTGGATCTACGTTCGTCTCAGCTTTCGTTCCATCGTGAATTCCACGTAAATTAGAGTCGATTCATCAGTTCCTCGAAGCGTACAGCATACGTTAGAACTATGTCACCGGACATCGACTGCAGTTTCTCAGTCCGATGAACTAATTCCCGTATGTTTGCAACTCTAAGGAACTTAGGTGACGTTAGAAGTGACACCCTGTTTGACTTTAACGAATTGGGACTGATGTCAGACTCTTTCCGAGAGAAGATTTACTCAATCATGGCATGGCGAAACTTGGTCCAGTTAAGCGCTATTCTTGGTCACAAGAATCCCAATACACACGAGAGTATCTCTCTGAAAAGCATGGTCAACATCCACAAGACCTATCATCTCGATCAATGGTGCACAATCAGAAAATCATTTCAATGGCGTGACACCAATACTGCCTTCCTATGAAATTTTGAAGGACTGTTCACCACTCAAAACTTTGTGGGCAGCTGACATTGGAGTTCTATATAACTTGATGGCAATCTTAATTTCTTCTCTGAGCAGCCTTCCTTGTTCATTCTCTAGTACTGTACGATCGTAATCATGGTAATTCTCTATCTCGAACTCTGAATAGCCGTATTGTGGTAGTCCACTAGCACTATACAATCGTGAAACCATATTCATTGATCTCATCATCTCGTTTCATCTAAGTCGTTTATTTTCCTATAAATAAACAACTACTAATTCAAAACAAGGCTAACTTACTTGGATAGACGAGTAGGTTGCGTCTCGTGTCAGGAGGGATATGGTCAAGCTCGCTCTGATACCACCTGTGGTGCCCCCGACCTCGGCCCACCAAAACTATTACAATCAAGCTCCTTAGCCGACTAAAATAGCTCGTGAACTTCGTCGAGTCGCCTAAATTCTTTTCTTCAAATCTCATTTAAACCCTTTGTGAAATTTGGAATCATTTTTTTTCTTAAATACTTTTTCTTGATTGTAACATAATGTAATTAAACTGAACTATGTTTGTCACTTTTCAAAGTACAAACATACTTTATGCACAAATACCTAAGTCAAATCTTTTTACAATACATGTCTCTTTTTTCAACGCTCAGCGGAAAACTTGCAGCAGAACCATATCCACAGTGGATTCCCTATCCCTTTGACACGCTCGCATCCTGCTGCTATCCAGAAATCTACTGGACAGGTTTCTTACCTGCAACATGAACAAACTGGTGAGCTAACAGGCTCAGTAAGTTCAAACATACTTAGTAAGAATCATACAGATTCAAAAACATTGAAAACTCAATTTTGTATGAATAGTACTATTCATCATTCATAATGAATAGTAACTTTGACCTTTGATCGATGAATAGTAACAGTTACCCTAATTGGTTACTATTCACTTTATCCTAACGGATAACTATTCACATTACTATAACCGGATACTATTTACATCAGCCTAACCAGTTACTATTTACAAACCCTAACCGAAATCACTAAACTTAGCGTACTTCGGTTATACTCATTTATGATTTTTATCATTTTATTGATTGTTCATTCTCTATTTAATTTCTAGTTTAGAGCTTTGTTTATGGCAGTACCGATGATTATTAGCGAGCTGACTCGGAGGGTCTAAGGAGGAACCTCAGAACATCGGCCTCCACAGCCTTGATATCCTCGTGGGATCTGAGAAAAACATCCACCACTATGTTAGAGGGGCGGTATGCCTTAGTGGTTTCATTACCATCTTTCTTATAGTTCCCCACCAGCGACATTCATATGAATCATCCCATGGTGGAACCCTTATTGCCCGTAGGTCTTTACATTTATTTTTTTATGTGTGTTTTTAATTAACCACACTATAGTACCCTAGCACTTCTCCATAGTGTATTATTTATATACTTTTTAATTTCTCATTTCATTTAGTGAGTTAGTTTAACTACACCCCTATTGCCCGTAGGACTTTACAAGTTTGTACGAAAAGTACTTAAATCAATCAAATAGTAATTCATGCTGCAGACATGTAAATATCTGAGCTTACCAAACATTTATCATAGCATCGTGCTATGAACCATTCATATAGCACATAAACCTAGACATAACAGATCAATTCATTCATATAATGAACAACATCAGAATGTTCATGAGCAGACAAATGAATGCTTGAACTTACACATATCACACTTAGACATAATAGTCTATTCATGTTGCAGTCAATTAAATGTTCAAACTTACGGATACTTTCGCAAGCATTTCCTTCCCCAGCTCCGCAGACGTTCCTTTGCCACGTTTGGATCGGGTTCCTATAACCAGAATAACCACAGTTATTTTAAATCTTCATTTCATATTCAAAATTTAGTAAAACGTAAAAATTCTATGTTTTATTTCCCATAAATGGTCTTAGGAATCTAAAATCCCATTTTTCATTTTTGCACTAACTCTTGACAAAATTACCATTTTGCCCCTGATTTGATTTCCCATCGTAAACATATTTTTTGTTGGTTTAAGACCCAAATTTAACTTTTTTAATTTCATTTTAACTGTCCTTAGGCATTCACGGTCCTTTCCGAGCCTTTAGGACATTTTTGGTCAAAATGACCATTTTATGCCTGACGGGTCTCGGGAACGTCATATGCTCACTGTGACTTTTAACAGGATTTTCTAAGCCCAAATATCATAAAATAATATTTCTTTAGCTTTTACACACTTTTATGGCATCCATTGCTGTTCCATAAACGACTATTAGTCATCCGACCCTCGTGGGTACTATTCTAACACCTAGGATCGTTTCTCATTTTTCTCACGTTTCGGAGCCTTAAATGGGTATTTCACTACTCTTGAAACATTTGTTACGCTAATCCCGAACCTTAGACACCGAGTGGGCTCGGGTTTTCATCCCGACCTCAAATTTACCTTTCGTTTCCTAAAATACCCTTGACGTCAGTTTTTCCGTTCTCTTACATTTCATAACCTTGGAGGGATGGTTTACCATTCCTCAAAGGTTCATTTTCCCATTTTCTGAGCCTAACTCATCGAAGGGTCTCGATTTCGATTACTGAACACAATTTGCCTCTCGTTTTTCATCGAAATGCCCTTAGTGCCGTTTTCAAAATTTCGGCAACATTTCTGCTAAATTTCTAGGTCTCCGGCATTTAGGAAACGCCTCAAAACCATCTAACCTATTTTATTCTACCACGTACTATACCAGAGGCTTAATTTTTACGTAAAACTCAACTTTTTACGTAAAAATTTTCACATTTCCCATACATTTTCTTTTTCTGACATTGCATTCATTTTACTCTTTTTTTTCTTTTCTTTTTACAATTTGAATACAAATTACATATAAATCATTCCAATACATAAATAAAGAATGAAGGGAAACAAAATCGCTACCGAAATCATCCCGTCGATGATCGAACGAATCGTTCGATCTCGATCGCACACACTTTTTGTCCTCGTTCTTCACATTTGAAACCTCAGTTGGAAATTCTGATGCCGCGGATGTGTCCAGAATGTCAAAAATAGGCCAACGGGCCATTCTTCATTTTTCCGCCCTCGGGTCACCGTTGATCGGCGTTGACTCCAGCATTGATCTACGGCTTTTGCTCCCCATTGAACTCTGATCATTTTGGTACCCCCACCGTCCCTCAACTCGGCCAGAAATGACGAGTTTCAAGGTGGCTTCATGGCGGCGACGTCGCGGCTTCAGGCGGCAATATCCGACGGCTGTTGAGGTGAAATGAGCTATGGGTTTTGTTCTCCTCTTCACCACGAATCTTTTGGGACCAGACTCGTGTCGATCGGAGGTCAGACAGCGGAGATACGGCTATTTGAAATTTCCAGCCACCAACGGCTTCGGGTGGCGCATGCAGTGTTCTTCGACGTCGGTTCCGTCGATTCGGCCCACCGTTGGACTCAGCTTGGTGAGAGCTTTCCAACAAGACCGGCAATGTCTAAAACGGACACCGTTTCCGATGGTCAGTCACTGTTCACTTTTGGGATTGTGTGTGGGGGAAAAATATAGAAAAAGGAAATTATAGGGCCTTTTCTGTAATTTCGACCTTTTATACACTTTTTGTCTAAAATTTCAACATGAGCTATCCTGACTAATTTGGACGTGCTGAACCCAAATATATCAGTTTCGTTTTCATCCGAGATCATTTCGACCAGTTTCCAGTACTGTGAATTCCCGATCAAAAATTACCTTTGTGCTCAATTAACTAATTTGAGCATTCTGATAGGCTATACTGACTAATTTGAGCGTGTTGAACACAGATTTATCAGTTTTATCTTCATCCGAGGTCATCTTGACCAGTTTTCCGGTACTGTATATTTCCCGATCAAAATTTTCATTTTGTGCTCAATGACAATTAGAGCATTCTGATTCCAAATATATCAGTTTTATATCAAGAAAATGTCATTTTGACCAATTTCTTGATACTGCATATCTCCGGGTCAAATATTTCTTTTCATACTCAATTGACTAATTTGAGCATGCCGAATCTAAATATATCAATTTTAGGCCAAGAAGAGGTCATCTAGAATAACTTCTCGATACTGTGTGCAACACACAGACGCACTCACGTCTAAAATCACTACTATCAGTATTTTATCTTTTTGTGCACTTAGCTTACCCTGAGTCACCTGCTAGGGTTTACAGTTCACTATTTTTCCCCAGCTCAATTCGGCATGCTTTTACATCACCGAATTCTTAATCTGTAATATCGTTAGAACATTTTATCTCGTTCTACACGATATTAATTCATACATTTCACATTTTTAAACATGAAATTCATCATGTACATGCAATTTACCATATTTCTAGAACAGTAAAATTTCCCGGTTATTACAATTAATGGTTAAGATTAAGGGGAATATTGGATCAAGGGCCAAGATTTAGCCCAAATGGCATGAAAAAAATTTGGCAGAAATGGAAAAGGGGGAGTCGGCTAGGCTTGAAAAAAATCAGCAAAAATTTTGCTTTTTGGTTCTTAAAAGTTTGCTAAAAAGTCCTTAAACAATTTTCAAATTGTTGGGAAAAATTGCAAGTTGGTCCTCCACTCTTTTGCCTATAATAGGAGTGGAAAATTAGAGAAATATAGCCAAAATTCTACCCCTTTAAGGTCGTGTATCATTCTCCCATTCCAAGCCAAATTTTGACAAAATTTCTTCACAAAACTAGCTTCCAATCCTAGTTCAAGTATCAAGGGATCAAGTTGATAAGGTGAGCTACTATTTTGAAGCATTTCTTATGGTTTTTCTTCAAGAAATTCGTGGCTTGTTGGTGTGGAAAAATGTTGAAAATTTGATGAATTGTTTTAGTGTTTATGTTGGTTTGGTGATGTGGTGATTAAAGCATGTTATAGAATCTAGAAACAAGAAAAATTGATGCATGTTTCCTATTGAAAACCGTGGCCTATGAACGTGAGATTATGGAAATTTTTGTGATGAATTTGGTGAAGAAATGTTTGATAAAGTACCTCAGGAACAAGAAAAATTTTCCTATGGTTTTGGAACATGAAAACTGTGGCATAAGGCTAGGTTAAAATGAAAATTTTCTTAGGTTTTTAATATTGAAATGTGCATTAGGAACCCTAAGAATGATATGTGATAAATGAGTTTGTGGAAAAAAAATTTATGGTGTTGAACACCATGTGAAAACTATGGCTATGATTGAAGAAAAATGATGAAATTTGCGTGGTGATTTGAATGATGATAATGTGGAAAAAATTTTATGTAAAGTTTGGCAACTTTGCATAAAATAGGCCTCTGGTATAATACGTGGTAGGTACTAAGGTTCTGAGGCGTACCTAACGCCGGGGAGACCTAGAAATTTAAGCGGAAATGCTGCCAAAATTTTTAAAACGGCATAAGGGCATTTCAAGAAACGAAGGCCAAAAATGTAGGCTCGACAATAAAACCGAGACCCCTCGGTAGGTTAAAGTTGGGAATGGAGGATTGAACCCAAAAGGTTACCAAAACGACCCTTTAATGTCTAAAATGCCGAGAACGGGAAAAATTTATGTTAGGAGTATTTTAGGAAACGAGGGGGAAAATTTATGGACGGGATCACAAAACCCCAGCCCTCGGGATCCAAGGCTTAGGAACAGGATGATAAACATTTCAGGAGTAGTGAAATACCCATTTGGGGCTCCGAAATGCTAGAAAAACGAGAAACGACTCAAGGTGTGAATAAATAGTACTTGAGGGTCGGGAATGGAATAGTTACCGATTTTGTAGCAAATAATACTGTAAAAATATATCGAAGCCTAAGAAATATTATTTTTATGATATTTGGGCTTAGAAAATCTAAGAAAACTGATAGATTGGAAATGTTACGGTCCCGAGAACCGTCAGGGGCAAAATGGTAATTTTGACTAAAATTTGCTAAAAGGCTCGGAAAGGATCGTTAAGGACCTAGAAGTGTTAAATAAGATTCTACAAGTCATAACTAAGATTTTAAAACTAAAAATCTTAAGTTTATGAGTACACGGGTGTGTACTATGGGACACGGGCGTGTAGTGGAAACTCGAGAAGTACACGGGCTTGCACACGGGTGTGTATCAAGCTGTGTATTACAAAAAGAGATGAAATATGTTGTAAAGTTAATAACAAAATGAATATATCCAAAGTGATAAATGATGATGGGTATTAACAGACAATACTCTACATGTAGCGACCCAAACTAGAGAAAATAACAAAACTGAGAAGGATTTCCGAAGGTGGACATTATCGCAGTTGTGGTAAGTTCAAGCATTTTAATGTCTACAACATGAAATATTGTGATATTTAATTATGTACTAATTGTATAATAAATGTAAAGTCCTACGGTCACTTGGGTGTAGTTAGACTAACACACCCAAAGAAATGATAAATTGAAAGGTGTACTGTGGGTACACTACAGAAAGAGTGTGATTAAATTTAAGACACACCCTTTAAGAAACAATGTGTTAAGACCTACGGGCATGAAAGGTTCCTGACTTTGAGGTGATAATTAATGCTACCCAGTTGAAACTATAATTGAAAGATGGTAATAAAACCATGTTTGGCGTACTGGTCTCCAATAATAAGGTGGAGGTTTATAGGTCCTTCAGGATACAATGACTACTTCGGGCGATGGTGGACTGGGGAGGATTAGCCTTAGGGTCACTCGTAAGGCCCCTCATAGTTAGTGCATATATTATGGTACAAGGCCAAAATGAGCTCAATACCAGAACGTAAACAAAGATAATGACCAAAAATGTGAGGAAAGCCATAATTGAGCATAATTGAGCATAACCGACACTAACGTTAAGTGTAATAGACTCAGTTAGGATGACATGAATAGTAATCAGTTAGAGTCAAAGTTAGTATTCACTAGTCAAAAGTCAAAGTTACTTTTCATATGTGAATAGTACTTTTCACATATGAATACTACTATTCATAGGAAATTTTATTATTGATTTTTTTGAATCTATGTGATTCATAGTATATATGTTTGAACTTACTGAGCCTGTAAACTCACCGTTTTATTCATGTTGCAGGTAAGAAACCTGTCCAGTGGATAACCTAGATGGCGGCAGGATACGCGGTGCCAATGGGATAGATATTTCCACTGTGGACTATGGTCCTGCTACCAGTTTTCCACTGAGCATCGAAAGAGAGAGATTTGAAGAAAATGTATTTGAGAAACAAAGTTTACAAAAAGTATCTTTGTAAATTATATTGTATTGCACAAAAGACAACTAAATTTATATGGCTTTCATGCAATGCTATTATGCAATAAAAGTATTTTGGAAGAAAAAGAAAAAAAAATATGGGCGAAAATTTTGGGCCCTGTAAAATGAGAGTTTAAAAGTAAAAGTGTTTTAGTGGCGACCCGATGAGGTGCATAGGCTGTCTCAGTCGACTACAGAGTCGGACTGTGATGGTTTCACGTGGCTGAGATCGGGGGCATCACAGATTCTAGCCTTTTGTGTATATCCCTTTGCAACCAGTATAGCTTTGAAAGTTTCCACTCTCCTTCTTTCTTTTATAGACCTACTTGCATTCAATGGGTCTTATCCTATCTGGTAGTTCTACAAGTTCCAAAACAGAGTTGGATTTCATAGAATCCATCTCGTTGTTCATGACCTGTTTCCAAGATTTAGAATCAATATCATTTATAACTTCATCATAAGTGACTGAATCATCCTTATGCTTATGAGCCTCGGCCTGGTATACCTCAGCATCATACATGAAGAAATTAGGTGAAACCCTCCCACTATGACGAAGCACCCTAAATTGTTGATCGTCTACAAGTCTTTCATTGGAATTCAGACTTACATCTAAGACCGAAATCTGTGGAGCGGTTTTATCACCCGACAACTCCTCTAACACCACTTTGCTTCGAGGCTCAAAGTCATTCATGTGACTTTCCTCCAAGAATGTCACATGGGTTAACACAATGACCTTTTGTTCCTTCGAGTTACATAACAAACCTCCCTTAGTTCCCTTAGGATACCCTACAAACATGCACGATTCTGATCTTGGTTCCAACTTCTTCGCATCCCCATCCAATACATGTGTCGGGCAGCCCCATATTCTCATATGTCTAAAGGAGGGCTTCTTGCCACACCACAATTCATACGGAGCCCTGGGAACTGATTTACTTGGAACCTGGTTTAGAATATAGCACGCTGTTTGTAATGCATACCCCCTAAAATGATAACGGCAGCGTTGAATAACTCATCATGGACCGTACCATATCCAATAAGGTCCTGTTTCTCCTTTCGGCTACACCATTCTATTGTGGAGTACCAAGTGTAGTCAATTAGGATAATATCATATTCTCTACAAATGTCCTAGAAATTCATCGGAGAGGTATTTTTCACCTCGATTAGATCGAAGTGTCTTTATGGATTTACCCAATTACTTTTCCACTTCCACACGATACTCTTTGAACTTATCAAAGGTTTCGCTCTTGCAGTGCATTAGGTACACATATCCATACTAGAGTAATCATCTATAAAGTAGACATAATACTCGAACCCTCCTCATGCTATGACGTTCATGGGGCCACATACGTCGGTGTGCACAATTTCTAAGAGTTTCTGAGCCCTGATACCCTTAGCTCCAAAAGACCTCTTAGTCATCTTATCGTCAAGACAAGACTCATATTGAAGAAGACGTACCTCCTCCAGAAATTCTAAAGGACCGTCTTTCACCAACCTTTGAATCCTATTATGATTAGTATGACCAAGTCTTAAATGCCAAAGATACACCTTGTTAGAGTGAGAAACTTTCAACCTTTTAGAGTCATTAGTTAATTCAGTGTCAAGCAGTGAGTACATCTTTGTTTTGATTAAATATAAGTTTCCATCCATCCATCTAGAATAGATAAAAGACTTATTTTTATAAATATCAACTCTTTTACTAAAAGGAACTGAATAAGAATCTTTTATTAAACAAGCTACCGATATAAGGTTCCTCCTAAAATTAGGAATATAAAAACATTCTTTTAATAATATAAACCTAAATTCATCAAAGTAAAGATAAACATCTCCCACTGCCTCAACCACCACCAAGCTACTGTCTCTGGTCCGCAACAAAAGGCTCCAATGATGTAGACTTATCGTTTTCACGAACCTCTACATAGAAACACATACATGATTAGTGGCACCCAAATCAATGACCCAAGTATCTTTCGATTCTTCCACCAAACACGCTTCTAAATAAAGAAGTTCCTTACTTTCCTTGCCCTTGGCGGCTAGGTATTCCCGGCAAGCCTTCTTAAAGTGACCTACCTTCCCACAGTGGAAGCATTTGGACTTTTTAGTGTCCTTAGGCTTCTTGTTCTTCTTTTTCTTATTCCCATCCGAGACAAGAGGATTAGAAGAATTGGAAGCCACTTGCTTCTTATTTGACCTCTACTTCTTCCATGAGGGTTTGGAAGATTCTGCCAAATTGGCCTCTCCTTTAAGTTGGACTGCATCCCCGTCCTTGATCATCAGCTCATAAGCTTAAAGTTACTTCATGAGCTCAGTGAGTCCTAACTCCCTTATCGCCAGATTGTATGTGGCCTTAAACCCTACAAAATCCTTAGACAGAGTTTTAAACACCATCTCGATCTGGGTGTTGTAGTCTAATTCAGCACCATTTTCAGCAGCCTCAGCAAAGAATCCCATAAGAGTGATCATATGGTCTTTTACCGGATTACCTGTCTTCTGCTTAGAGTTCATGATACTTGTGATGGCAGACTGTTAAGCCAATTTTCCTTGGACTCCAACATGTCCTCCAAGTTTTCCATGATCTCCCTAGCAACTTGATAAGTCTCATGCTGCTTTTGTAACGCACTTGTTATGCTAGCAAGAATGTAGCACTGAGCTATCTCATTGGATTCTCTCCAACGAGTATAGGCAATCGGGACCTCCTTAAGTGGTGTGTCAGGTTTGGGCCTAGGTGGGCATAGTTCGTCCAGTACAAACTTGTGTCTCTTGCAGCTGAGAACTATTAGCAGATTTCTTTTCCAGTCTTTGTAATTATTGCCATTAAGTTTATTTTCAGTAAGTATTGAAATAAGGGGTGTCGGTGACATTTTGAACTGAGATAAAATTATACTAGACATCATTACAAAGCCCAAGCAAATATAGAGGGAATTTAGCAAATAAAACATACAGGTATATTCCTACATGAAACTTGTAAAACATACAGCATTGCAACAGTAATTCTCAGTACCTATTGCCCCAAGCCACTGAGGGGTGGTCATGGGACAAATAGCCGAAACATGGACCCCGTCCAATTAATATATGTTGCCTTAAATTCTCCAAGGTTGAGACATATATTAATAACCTCTTGTTTCAGCCACCAGTTTAGTTAATAGAGCTTCTACGGAAGGTTAATAACTAAATGAGTCTTGAGTATATAACCATTGTTTACATAGCTCAATCCACGTCCTACCAAGCCACCGAGGGGTAGTCATGAAGCGAATCATACCTGAACACGTTTTCCACATAGGAAATCCAACCTAGTATACCGATGGGGGTAAACACCTAATGAAGGGTATGGTTAGGGCAGAACTGACGAGAGGCGTTACCATGCTTTCACATATGGATCAACAATGGAGGCCGTGTGTTTTGTTTGAAACCTTCTCCTACTCAATATTTTGAAAAACATGCAAGTTTTGTAAAATGTATGATCAATATTATCTGAGTAGCATTCACCTATTCTATATGACATGTTATCAAATATGTATCCAAAACATCCATCAATACATTTTCATCCATCCACGACATATCGCAGGAAAAATAATTGACGGAAAAATAACCAAGCCATGGTCCCATCCTAGAACAAAGAAAATAAAGATTACAAAATTTCATCCAAAGCATTCTTTGGGTCTTGAATTTTGTTCCATCTTCTTATATCCATCTTTATGTAGCTTCTCCATTTATTTTTCATCCCAATAATCATTTAAAATTCAAATTTCAAAAATTTAAATTTCAAATTCAAATTTCAAATTTCAATTTCAATTTCAAATTTTAAACAATTTAAATTTCATGCGTAATAATATGTAATTTCAAAAATTTCAAACTTTTAATTACATATTTTTAAATATGATTTAAAATTAAATCTCAAATTTAAAAATCAAAATTTTTGTTTTTTGGCCTAGGGGGGTTGGCAGCCCACAGCCATAAGCCAGGTGCAGCCCTACCGGGCTACACGCCCGGGTGCTGCAACAGCCTGCCAGGCTGCAGGCAATGCCTGCAGCCATGGGCTACACACCCGGGGTGGGCGCAGCAGCCCGCCAGGCTACAAGCAACACTTGCAGTCATGGGCTGCACATTCCAATTGGCCACGGTAGCCCTTGGGGGGCCACAGCCACCCTTGGCTGCAAGCAGAGCCTACGGCCGTGGGTGGTCAAGCCTTGGACAGGGGCTGTCGCAGACTCGAGGGCAGGGGCTACAGCCCCACCCTGGGCCGTGGCCATCCCGAGGGGTCAGTCCCTGATATTCGTGCCATATTCCAATTTACCCATTAGGATCTCCAAAAATTATTTTGAATCCTAATTAAATTGGAATTTTCCACACAAACAAAATTTCAATCTTTAAATTAAATTTAACTTTTGGGAAAAATAAATTATGGTCTTCTAACTTCAATCTCCTTCAAGAATAATTACATAAAATTTCCTAAACTGTTTCCGACGTACAAAATTCTAATCGTAATAATTCTAAGAAACGAAAAATTAAAATCCATGGGAAAATTACGATGATAATAAACCACTCTCATGGTTACATAAAAATTCCTAGATACAATTTTCTAAATTCTAAGGAGCTATAATCGATAAAATCAAGCATGCTTATAATAATTCAAGAAATTAAAATAATCACATACTACATACATAATCCATGATAACAACATAAGGAATCCTAGAATGCCACTCTCTAAATATCAAATCCATACATTAATAAAAAGACTAAGTAATTGTCTAATTTATGTACATGGCATAATCATGAGATGGCTCTAATACCAATTGTAGAAAAAAATCGGTAAAAATGCATCAAAGTGGCATAGTGAAATTATAATTTTTTTTTAAGATTGTTAAATATCTCATGATGCCATATACAATAAACTAACAACAATATAACTTATACCTCAAGAGGACGCCAACTGCAGGAAGAGAATGACCGGAGGGCTTCAACCAACTAGCCTTCTCTATTATTCTCCAATTCCCGAATGGCAGAGTTTGTGGGCACTCGGTTCCTTAACCGGTATGCTAGCATTACTAGTCTTCTTCCGACCACCTAGATCTCTAAAGAACTTATTGTCACGGGGAGTTATGCAGCAATAAGCTAGCTCACCTAAGAGTCTGTGGTTTGAGAGAACTGGAGTGGCAGGACCCCTATTTATAGACTGGCATAAGGTGATCTCTTGAATTCGAATTGGATTAGGAGAAGATTTTCTCCCTTATCCACTGCACAAAATCCAAAATTCCATAGGCCAAAAACAAGGGTAGATTCGGCCAACCCTAGGGATTTTGTGATCCAAATTCAAACAGGACTTTAACTTGAATTTAATCTCATCATTATCCACTATAACCGAATTTTCCATTAGCCTAAAAACAAGGCTAGATTCGGCCAATCTAGTGTGAGGAGAATCGAAATTCAAATAGAATTTTCTAATTTGAATTTTATTTCACCCTTATCCACATAAAAACCGAAAATCTCCCTTGGATTTATCCACAAATATTTGGCCACCTTGTGAGGGAGAGAACCAAAACTCAACTAGAATTGAAACTTGAATTTTCCCTGCATCCTAATCCACTAAAATCCGAACTCTCCTAGGGAGACTCTTCCCTAAAAAATTTGGCCACTTTTGGTTAGGTTTAAGATTCAAATTCAAGTAGGATTCAAACAAGATTTTCTTCTCCATCCTCCACATAAAATCCGAATCTATCCTTATGGAATTATCCACAACAAATTCGGTTTTTCAAGATATTGTGATTCAAAATTTGAATTCAAATTTCAAAATTTGAATTCAAATTTCAAAATTCAAATTTCAAAATTCAACCTTTAAATTCAAATTTCAAATTCAAAATTTAAATTTCAAATTTCAAATTTCAAACTCCACAAAAAGTTGTATTTCAAGTTTTGTCCTCATGGATAATTTTCTGCAACTCCAATTCAAACTCAAATTAAATCATGGCAACTTTATTTGGAATTCAAATAATTGTGTACTCTATTATCCAAAAACAAAAATTGAATCCAACCAGAGAGAATCTTGTCTTCCATCCTGATCCTATACCAACACCATCCATGCTTAGTCAACTAGCCAATAAGCATACATAGATCAATTTGCCATCCGTTAAGGAATTATGTGGAGCTAGTAGAGGGACCAATTGGACATATATAATAGTGCTCCTGTGAATCCATATGATCATCATTCTGTACCGAGCAACTCAATCATATGATCACTAATTTCGGAGTCACACCATTATAAACCTAAAATTGAACTCCCAATTATATACCGTATTATGAAAGCTTATGATAAGCTAATGTCCAATGACCTTGTCATATATACAAAACCCTCATATGATATCCATGATTAGCTTTAAGTCAAAGTCCGTTTAATCCTACTGATCAAGCTATCTTAAAGTTCCATTATACTACCGAATAAAAAAATGATTGTTCACCATATGTGAATAAGAAGTCATCCGCCCAGCAGACGACCCAAGGCCTTGTCCAATTTCACATCCAGTATAATGCCTTTAAGAGGATACCCTTAACTCCTTAGAGTTATGATTCTGATATCTGCAAACAAACCCTCCATCGTATATAAGTCGCGCACCCAACGAACCGGTCTATAAGCTTACTACCTTTGAGATGCTTTAGCCATTGGAACATCAAAATACACAAGTCATATACATGAAGTAGTTCATTTACTCAGGGTTAAGGTTATTGCATAATGAATGTCAAAAGCAGATTGATCCACTCATAGTGGACTACATAGATCAATCATGCTTTAGTCCCGGTCTAATATGTCACCACCAAGCAACATATCTATGTCTCTACTTGGGATTCTATGCTCCAGATAGTAAAGACAAACCATCCCCACTATGGCTTTAGATAACATAATAGTCTTAACATGAGTTAGATGCTCAGTCTAACCCCATAGACTATAGACCTTAGTTTAGACTGTTTACTTTAGAATGTTGTCTTGTCACATATAAAAGTCCATTGCATGCAATGTTCTAACAGTTTTAACACAAGCAATCAGCGAGCCATATTTGCTTACATTTACTTTAACATGTAAATAAAATGAGGACAAATAGTAATGTAATGAACAACCTCTATATTATAATTTTATTATCCAATTCAAAATAATTACATCAAAATGTCTCTCATGCTTAGGGCATTTCCTAACAGTGGGTGCCATCAATAGCTCTGATACAGTTATATAAAAACAAGTATGGTATTGGTAAGTTATAAAAGAAATCAATAAATACGTTTAAAATTTATGAAGTATAATATGCTTTGAAATTGGGCACATACATCAAACCAAGATCTATATTTAAATGCATTCTCTATGATATATAGTTGCTCCTCATTATAGTCAGGAGGTCGTATAAACTCGTCCTTCAATGTAAATAGTGCGTCAAGTATAGTTGTAAACCATCTTGATACTCTCACTTGAATGTTGTCAAATACCCTGCGTGCTTATTCATCATCACATAGCAAAGTATTTCCAAGAATATGAATAATTGCTTAGGTATGGAGACACGATCTGTCGAGTGTAATAAACCCTTTGTTTCTACCAACTCGCACAAGGCCATAAACATGTGCCTATGCATCTGTGCCTTATGTTTTATGTTATCATTGTTTACTGTAAAGCAACTCATCTATGTTTAATGCCTATGTTAAAATGGAGTTGTGCTTTCGATCATTTCAATTCCATAACTTTTTTAGGTATATGCATATAGGACACGTGCAATGTCACCCAGATCATCATCGCTATCAATGTTTGTGGTATCCAAAGTGTGCCGTGTTATGTAATCTACCAATAGTAATGTAGTATCATAATGACAAATCAAGTTTGATAATTTTTCCATAAAACTAACATCAACATCAACTACTAGTGGCACACATAAATAATTATAAAATGCAGGAAAAAACAATCATAACAGTCTTGACAAAAAGAAAATATACAACACAATGGAAATTATTTTACATTACAATTAGAAAAATATAAACAAATTTAGGGTGTAACTACTCTAGATACGCTCATTGACAACCTTTGAATAATGTTCCACCTCTTTTCAATGGATAGCCTAGTAAAGTCCCTCAACACTTCTTTTCGTTTCACAGCCACAAGCACATGGTAACAACATCATCGGTAGGAACTTTTATCTCTTCCATCACCCTATCACACTCACCAAACGTTGAAGCTTTGGTTGCCTCATCCATACATGATGTTTTGGTGGACTTGCTTGAGTAGTAACTTTCGATGCCCATGATTGTGTCAATGAGATGATATTCGCTGTTTTGCCTTTGCTTCCACTTAGCCTTTTTTTTTTTTTTTTTTGTAGCTTCTTGACATTCCTAGTGCATACTGGATGTCAAAGTAGGGGAAGTTTATTGTGTCACTTTGTAAGTCATTTCCATTGCTCGATAAGCTAGGGAACTAAGGCATGTCAGCTGACATGTCGACTTTAGAGAAGTTTGGCATATTCCCACTGGGGCTGGATCGTGCTAGTTATAATCTTGAACTGGCTACTTGGTACTCAAAGACGTTAAAAACAACTCTTTGTGCTTGAGCCCCTGAGTTCGAAGAAAATTTTGGTCTAGGTGAATCTGTAAGGATAAACTTAGTTGTTTATTAGAATAACCAAAATACCAAAATATATAATGCACCTCGTAAAACCTAAGTTGGCATATTAAACAGGTTATGTATTGGTTACAACAGTGAATTGAGCCCATTGTTTGTTTAAGCAGGTAACCGTATTGATAATTGGGTTGTATCCTAAACCTGTCCACATCTGCAATGCCTTCCATGCGGTGTAGGTCCGCCTCATTAATATCCTTTTCCTATGTAAAGTCATGGTGTAATACGGGGTGTTGATATCTAGCCACCTCCAGTCGAACATCTCAGCCCACTCTAAATATGTATCAGTTTTTGGAATTCTCCCAGCATGATCACACTAATATTCATCAAGGAGATTTAAAAAATAAACCTTCTTCTCGTCATTGCAATTGTATAACGAACCATTGGCGTGAGGCATGTCCATTTCAAACTAAAACATAGAAAACAGTGTAAATAATCACAACCGATTACAAATTGTGACAACCAAGAAATTTCATCATTCTCGGAAAATAGGTACATTGAATGTACATTATGATTTTTAGGTTTAAAAATATGAAATGTAGTGATTATGTGTGTGTATGTGTGTGTGTCACACACAGTATCAAGAAATTGATCAAGATGACCTTTTCTTGATATAAAACTGATATATTTAGAATCAATATGCTTAATTTAGTCAATTGAGCACAAAATATAAATTTTGATCGGGAAACATGCAGTACCAGAAAACTAGTCGAGATAACCTTGAATGAAGTTGAAACTGATAAATTTAGGTTTAGCATGCCCAAATTAGTCAGTATAGCCTATCAGCATGCTCAAATTCGTTAATTAAGTACAAAGGTAATTTTTGACCGGGAATTTGTAATATCGGAAACTAGACGAGATGATCTCGGATGAAAGTAAAACTGATATATTTGGGTTCAGCACACCCAAATTAGTCAGGATAGCTTATGTTGAAATTTTTGACAAAAAATTATATATAAAGGCAAAAAATCAAAATTTTTAAAATAAGCCCTCATAATTTTCACATTTCCTCATTTTCTCCCCCACATCGTCAATGAACAGTAACCGACCATCGAAAATAATGCCCCTTTTTTTAATCGCCGGTCTCGTTGGAAAGCTCTCAACGAGCTAAGTCCAACGGTGGGCTGAGTCGACGGAATCGATGTTGGAGCACGCCGCATGCACCACCTGAAGCTGCCTATGGTTGAAATTTTCAAATGGCCATATCTCTGCCATCCGACGTCTGATCGGCATGATTCTGGTCTCAAAAGACTCGGGGTGAAGAGTAGAACAAAACCCTGTTAGGAAATGCCCTAAGCATTAGAGACATTTTGATGTATTTATTTTGAACTGGATAATAAAATTATATATAGAGGTTATTCATTACATTGCTATATGTCCTCATTTTATTTACATGTTAAAGTAAATGTAAGCAAATATGGCTCTCTGACTGCTTGTGTTAAACTGTTAGAACGTTGCATGCAATGGACTTTTGTATGCAAGAAGACAATGTTCTAAAGTAAGCGGTCTAAACTATGGTCTGTAGTCTATTGGGTTAGACTGAGCATCTAACTCATGTTAAGACTATTATATTGTCTAAAGCCTTGGAGGGAACGGTTTGTCTTGACTGTCTGGAGCATAGACTCCTAAGTAGAGACATAGATATGTTGCTTGGTGGTGACATATTAGACCGGGACTAAAGCGTGATTGATCTACGAAGTCTGCTTTGAGTGGATCGATCTACTTTTGGTGTTCATTGTGCAGCAACCTTAATCCTGAGTAGATGGACAGCTTAATGTATATGACATGTGTACTTTGATGTTCCAATGGCTAAAGCGTCTCAGAGGTAGTAAGCTTATAGACCGGTTCGTTGGGTGCATGACTTGTATACGATGAAGGGTTCGTTTACAGATATCGGAATCATAGCTCTAATGAGGAGTTAAAGGTATCCTCTTAAAGGCATTATACTGAATGTGAAAATGGACAAGGCCTTGGGTCGTCTACTGGGCGGATGACTTCTTATTCACATATAGTGAATAATCATTTTCTTTATTCGGTAGTATAATGGAACTTTAAGATAGCCTGATCAGTAGGATTAAACGAACTTTGGCCAAAGGTTGATCATGGATATCATATGAGGGTTCTGCATACATGACAAGGTCATTGGATGATAGCTTGTCACAGGCCTACGTAATACGGTATATAATTGGGAGTTCAGTTTCAGGTTTATAGGGGTGTGACTCTGAAATTAGTGATCATATGATTGAGTTGTTCGAAAAAAAATGATGATCATATGGATTTGCGGGAGCCCGATTATATATGTCCAATCAGTCCCTCTACTAGCTCCACATAATTCCTTAACATTTGGCAAAATTGATTTGTGTATGCTATTGGCTAGTTTATTATGCATGGATGGTGTTGACATAAGATTAGGATGGTCGACAAGATTCTCTCCAGTTGAATTCTACTGATTTTGTTTTGGATAATAGAGTACACAATTATTCGGACTCCAAATAAAGTTGCCATGATTTTATTTGAGATTGGATTGGAGTTGTAGAAAATTATCCATGAGAACAAGAATTAGAAATACAACTGTTTTTGTGGATTTTGAAATTTGAATTTTGAAATTTGAAATTTGAAATTTGAATTTGAAATTCGAATTTAAATTTGAATTTGAAATTTGAAATTGAAAATTGAAATTTGAATTTGAAATTTGAAATTCAAATTTTGAATCACAGTCCAAGTGGGATTCAAATTTGTTGTGGTAAATCCACAAGGAATGAAATTCGAATTTGAGTTGGATATGGAGAGGAAAATCTTGTTAGAATCCTACTTGAATTTTGAATCCAAATCCTGACCAAATATGGACGAAAATTTTGAGGATTATCCTCAATGATTTTTCAGATTTCTGTGGATAAGATTCAAGGATAAATTCAAGGTTCAATCCTAGTTCACTTTGGATTCTCTCTTCCTTGATAGTGGCCAAATTTTTTGGAGTAAATCTTCGAGGAGATTTTCGATTATTTTGGATAAGGATGAGATAAGATTCAAGCTTGAAAATTCTGATGGAATTTTGATTCTCCCTTATGCAAAAGTGGCCGAAATTTTGGCGGAGATTTTCCCCTTGGATTTTCGGATTTTTTGGTCGAAAAAAGGGAGATAAAATTCTAGTTAAAATCTTGTTTAGATTTGGATTGGAATTATCCTAAAGTGGCTGAATTTATTGTTGGGATTTACCCCTTAGAAAATTCAGATTTTGTGCTTGTGGATAAGGGAGAATATCTTCTCCTAATCCAATTCGAATTCAAAGAATCACCTCGTGCAGGTCTACAAATAGAGGTCCTGCCACTCCAGTTCTCTTAGACCACAGACTCTCAGGTGAGTAGGCTTATTGTTGCACAGCCCACCGTGACAATAAGTTCTTTAGAGATTTGGGTAGTTGGACGAAGACTAGCAGTGCTAGCATACCGATTGAGGTTCAGAGTGCCCACACACTCAGCCATTCGGGAATTAGAGAGTAATAGAGAAGGCTAGTTGGTTGAAGCCCTCCAGTCATTCTCCTCGTGTAGATTGGCATCCTTGAGGTATGAGTTTTAATTGTTGTTGGTTTATTGTATATGGCATCATGAGATATTTAACGATCTAAAAATTTTTATTGTCCACTGTGCCACTTTGATACGTTTTTACCGATTTATTTTCCTACAATTGGTATCAGAGCCATCTCATGACTATGCCATGTACATAAATTAGACAATTACTTAGTCTTTTTATTTATGTATGGATTTGATATTTAGAGAGTGGCATTCTAGGTTTCCTTTATGTTGTTATCATGTATTATGTATAAAGTATGTGGTTATTTTAATTTTTTGAATTATTATAAGCATGTTTGTTTTTGCCGGTTATGGTTCCTTAGAATTTAGAAAAAATTGTATTTAGGAATTTTTTTTATGTAACCATGGGAGCAGTTTATTAGCACTGTAATTTTCCCATGGATTTTAATTTTGTCTCTTATAATTATTATGATTAGAATTTTTGTACACCGGAAACAGTTTAGGAAATTTTATGTAATTATTCTTGGAGGAGATTAAAAATTGAAGACCGTAATTTATTTTTTCCAAAAGTTAAATTTGATTTAAAGGTTGAAATTTTGATTGTGTGGAAAATTTCAATTTAATTGGGATTCGAATTAATTTTTGGAGATCCTAATAGGTAAATTGAAATATGGCATGAAAATCGAGACATGGCCCCTCAGGATAGGCTGTCGGGCCTTGGTGGGGCTGGAGCCTCTGCCCTCGGGTAGGATGGGCTGCGGCAGCCCCTGTGCAGGCCATAACCATCCACACCCACAGGCTTGGCCTGTAGCCGAGGGTGGCTGTGGCCTCCCTAAGGCTGGCCGCAGCCTGGGCCTGTAGCCTACCGGCTGCTGCGCCCAGCCTAGGCGTGCAGCCTGGAGCTACAGGCTTGGCTTGCAGCCCGGCAGGGCTGCACAAGGGGCGGCCGTGGGCTGCCAACCCCCCCTCCCCCCCGGGCCTGGGCGCTGCCCACGGGGGCTGCCGCCTCCAGGGGCGGTGGGGCAACGGTTTTGAAAAATCGAAAAATTTTGATTTTTAAATTTGAAATTTAATTTTAAATCATGTTTAAAAATATGTAATTAAAAATTTGAAAATTTGAAATTACATATTATTATACATGATGTTTAAAATTGTTTAAAATTTGAATTTGAAATTTAAATTTTTGGAGATTTAAATTTTAAATGATTCATGGGATGAGAAATAAATGGAGAGGCTATATAGAAATGGATACCAGAAGATGGAACAAAATTCAAGACCCAAAAAATGCTTTAGATGGAATTTTGTAATCTTTATTTTCTTTGTTCTAGGATGGAACCATGGCTTGGTTATTCTGTCAATTATTTTTTTTCTGTGATATGTCATGGATGTATAAATATGTATTGATGGATGTTTTGTATGCATATTTGATAACATGTCATATAGGATAGGTGAGTGCCGCTCATGCTATATTAATCATACATATTTGTCAAAACTTGCATGTTTTTCAAAATATTGAGTGGGAGAGGGTTTCAAACAAAACCTACGGCCTCCATTGTTGATCCATATGTGAAAGCATGGTAATGCCTCGCATCAGTTTTGCCCTGACCACACCCTCGGTAGGTGTTTATCACCGCCGGTATACTAGATTGGATCTCCTATGTGGAAAACATGTTCAGGTACGATCCTATTCATGACCACCCTTCGATGGCTTGGTAGGACGTGGATCAGACTACATAAACAATGGTCATACACTCAAGACTCGTTTAGTTATTAACCTTCCATTGCAGCTCAGCTAACTAAACTGGTGGCCAAATAAGCGGTTATTAATATATATTTTAACCTTGGAGGATTTAAGGCAACATATATTAATTGGACGGGGTCCATGTTCTGGCTATTTGTTTTCATGACCACCCCTCGGTGGCTTGGGGCAATAGGTGCTGAGAATTATCGTTGCAATGCTACATGTTTTTCAAGTTTTATGTAGGAACATACTTGTATTATTTGCTAAATTATCTGTATATTTGCTTGGGCTTTGTAATGATGTCTAGTATAATTTTATTTCAGTTCAAAATGTCATCGACACCCCTCATTTCAATACTTACTGAGAATAAACTGAATGGCGATAATTATAAAGATTGGAAAAGAAATCTGTTGATAGTTCTCAGTTGCGAGAGACACAAGTTCGTACTGGACGAATCATGCCCACCAGGGCCCAAACCTGACACACTGCTTGAGGAGGTCCCGGTTGCCTATACTCGTTGGAGAGAATCCAATGATATAGCTCAATGCTACATGCTTGCTAGCATGACGAGTGCTTTACAAAAGCAGCATGAGACTTATCAAGTTGCTGGGAGATCATGGAAAATCTGGAGGACATGTTCGGAGGCCAAGAAAAGTTGGCTTGACAGTCTGCTATAACTAGTATTATGAACTCTAAGCAAAAGGCGGTGGTGAAGGATCATATGATCACTCTAATGGGATTCTTCGCTGAGGCTACCGAGAACGGTGCTGAGTTGGACTACAACACCCAGATCGAGATGGTGTTCAAAACTCTGTCTAAAGATTTTGTAGGGTTTAAGGCCACATACAATCTGGCGACAAGGGAGTTAGGATTAACCGAGCTCATGAAGCAACTCCAAGCTTATGAGCGGACGATTAGGGATGGAGATGTGGTCCAACCCAAAGGAGAGGCCAATTTGGCGGAATCTTCCAAACCCTCACGGAATAGAAAGAGGCCAAATCAGAAACAAGCGGCTTCCAGTTCTTCTAATCCTCGTGTCTCGGATGGGAAGAAGAAGAAAAGAAAAAAAAGCCCAAGGACCCTAAAAAGTCCAAATGCTTTTGTTGTGGGAAGGTAGGTCACTTCAAGAAGTCTTGCCAGGAAATCCTAGCCACCAAGGGCAAGTAAGGTAAGGAACTTTACTACTTGGAAGCGTGTTTGGTGGAAGAATCGAAAGACACTTGGGTCATTAATTCAGGCGCCACTAATCATGTTTGTGTTTCTATGCAGGGGTTCGTGGAAACGAGAAGTCTACATGATAGGAGCCTCTCGTTGCGGACTGGAGATGGTAGCTCGGTAGTGGCTGAGGCAGTGGGATATATTTATCTTTACTTTGATGAATTTAGGTTTATTTTATTGAAAGACTATTTTTATGTTTCTAATTTTAGGAGGAACCTTATATCGGTAGCTTGTTTAATAAAGGATTCTTATTTAGTTTCTTTTAGTAAAAGAGTTGATATTCATAGAAATAAGTCTTTTATCTATTCTGAATGGATGGATGGAAACCTATATTTGATCAAACCAAAGATGTACTCACTGCTTGATACTGAATTAATAGATAACTCTAAAAGGTTGAAAGTTTCTTACTCTAACAAGGTGTATCTTTGGCATTTAAGACTTGGTCATATTAATCAGGATCAGATTTAAAGATTGGTGAAAGACAGTTCTCTAGAATCTCTGGTGGAGGTATGTCTTCCTCAATGTGAGTCTTGTCTAGAGGGTAAAATGACTAAGAGGTCTTTTGGAGCTAAGGGTACAAGGGCTCAAGAGCTCTTAGAAATTGTGCACACTGACGTATATGGCCCCATGAACATCACAGCACGAGGAGGGTTTGAGTATTATGTCTCCATTATAGACGATTACTCGAGGTATGGATATGTGTATCTGATGCACTACACGAGCGAAACCTTTGACAAGTTCAAAGAGTATCGTGTGGAAGTGGAAAAGCAATTGGATAAATCCATAAAGACACTTTGATCTGATTGAGGTGGCGAATACCTCTCCGATAAATTTCTAGGACATCTTGCAGAGATCGGGATATTATCTCAATTGACTGCACCTGGTACTCCACAATAGAATGGTGTAGCTGAAAGGAGAAACAGGACCTTGTTGGATATGTTACGATCCATGATGAGCTATTCAATGCTACCATTATCATTTTGGAGATACGCTTTACAAACGGCATGCTATATTCTGAACCAGGTTCCAAGCAAATCAATTCCCAGAACTCCGTATGAATTGGGGCGTGCCAGGAAGCCCTCCCTTGTACATATGAGAATATTGGGCTGCCCGGCACATGTACTGGATGGGGATGCGAAGAAATTGGAACCAAGATCAGAATTATGCATATTTGTAGGGTATCCAAAAGGAACTAAAGGAGGTCTATTCTATAACTCGAAGGAACAAAAAGTCATTGTTTCAACCCATGCGACATTCTTGGAGGAAAGTCACATGAATGACTTTAAGCCTCAGAGCAAAGTGGTGCTAGAGGAGTTATCGGGTGAAAGAACTGCTCCACAAATTTCGGTCTTGGACATAAGTCTGAGTTCCAGTGAAAGACCTGCAGACGATCAACAATTTAGGATGCCTCATCGTAGTGGGAGGGTTTCGAAGAAACCTAATTTCTTTACGTATGATGCTGAGGTATACCAGGCCAAGGCTCATGAATGATCCGATCACCTATGATGAAGTTATAAATGATGTTGATTCTAAATCTTGGAAGCAGGCTATGAATAATGAGATGGATTATATGAAATCCAACTCTGTTTGGGAACTTGTAGATTTGTCAGATGGGATAAAACCCATTGGATGCAAATGGGTCTACAAAAGAAAGAAGGATGCGGAAGAGAGAGTGGAAACTTTCAAAGGTAGACTGGTTGCAAAGGGGTACACGTAAAAGGCTGGAATCGATTACGATAAAACCTTTTCACCTGTTGCTATGCTGAAGTCAATTCGTATTCTTCTGTCCATTGCTGTGACTCTCGATTACGAGATCTAGCAAATGGATGTCAAGACGGTATTCTTGAATGGCCATCTTGAAGAGTGTATCTATATGATACAGCCCGAAGGATTCGTAGCGAAAGGCCAAGAAAGGAAATTCTGCAAGTTGCCTGGATCCATTTATGGATTAAAGAAAGCATCCCACTCATGGAACCAGAGGTTTGATCAAGCGATTAAGACATTCGGTTTTGAGCAGAATGTTGATGAACCCTGTGTTTATAAACATATTAACGATGGAAAAGTGGTCTTTCTGATACTTTATGTCAATGATATACTACTCATTGGGAATGATGTAGGGAACTTATCATCGGTCAAGCTTTGGTTACACCAACAGTTTGACATGAAGGACTTAGGAGAAGCGAATTATGTTCTAGGCATTCATCTCTTCAGAGATCGAAAGAACAAAATGATAGCGTTATCCCAAGCTTCATAAATAGATAAAATAATTGACAAATATGTAATGCAAGAGGCAAAGAAAGGTACACTACCTTCTATTGCTGGTCTAACTCTTTCATTAGATGACTGTCCCAAGATATCGGAAGAAAGAGAGCGTATGAGTAAGGTCCCTTATGCATCCGCTGTGGGTAGCCTTATGTATACTATGCTTTGCACTCACCCGGACATATGTTTTGCAATAGGTATGGGGAGTTGATATCAAGCGAATCCTAGAACCAAGCACTGGCAAGCAGTAAAGCATATACTTAAGTATCTTAAGAGAACGAGGGATTATATGCTGGTGTATTCTGGAGGGGACCTAACACCTGTAGGATACATGGACTGAGTCTTCCAAACTCACAAGGATTCGAGGAAATCGACATTAGAGGGCACGTGGAGACAGGATTAGTAGATGTATGTAAGATCACGTCCGAGGACAACATTGCCGATCCCTCTACTAAGACTTTGGTGGCTAGAAGCTTTGAGAGGCACGTAGAGGCGATGGGGATGTGTAACATGGCACATCTGCTGGCTTAGGGCAAGTGGGAGATTGTTAGGAAATGCCCTGAGCATTAGAGACATTTTGATGTATTTATTTTGAACTGGATAATAAAATTATATATAGAGGTTATTTATTACATTGCAATTTGTCCTCATTTTATTTACATATTAAAGAAAATGTAAGCAAATATGGCTCCCTGACTGCTTGTGTTAAACTGTTAGAACGTTGCATGCAATGGACTTTTGTATGTGAGAAGACAATGTTCTAAAGTAAGCGGTCTAAACTATGGTCTATAGTCTATGGAGTTAGACTGAGCATCTAACTCATGTTAAGACTATTATGTTGTCTAAAGCCTTGGAGGGGACGGTTTTTCTTGACTGTCTGGAGCATAGACTCCCAAGTAGAGACATAGATATGTTGCTTGGTGGTGACATATTAGACCGGGACTAAAGCGTGATTGATCTATGAAGTCCGCTTTAAGTGGATCGATCTGCTTTTGACGTTCATTATGCAGTAACCTTAATTCTGAGTAGATGGATAGCTTCATGTATATGACTTGTCTACTTTGATGTTCCAATGGCTAAAGCATCTCAGAGGTAGTAAGCTTATAGACCGGTTCGTTGGGTGCATGACTTGTATACGATGAAGGGTTCATTTACAGATATCGGAATCATAGCTCTAATGAGGAGTTAAGGGTATCCTCTTAAAGGCATTATACTGAATGTGAAAATGGACAAGGCCTTGGGTCATCTGCTTGGCGGATGACTTCTTATTCACATATGGTGAATAATCATTTTCTTTATTCGGTAGTATAATGGAATTTTAAGATAGCCTGATTAGTAGGATTAAACGGACTTTGGCCTAAGGCTAATCATGGATATCATATGAGGGTTCTGCATACATGACAAGGTCATTAGACGATGGCTTGTCACAGCCTTACGTAATACGGTATATAATTGGAAGTTCAGTTTCAGGTTTATAGTGGTGTGACTTTGAAATTAGTGATCGTATGATTGAGTTGTTCAGTAAAAAATGATGATCATATGGATTTACAGGAGCCTGATTATATATGTCTAATCAGTCCCTCTACTAGCTCCACATAATTCCTTAACGTTTGGAAAAATTGATTTGTGTATGCTATTGGCTGGTTTATTATGCATGGTTGGTGTTGACATAGGATTAGGATGGTCGACAAGATTCTCTCCGGTCGAATTCTACTAATTTTGTTTTGGATAATAGAGTACACAATTATTCGGACTCCAAATAAAGTTGCCATGATTTTATTTGAGATTGGCTTGGAGTTGTAGAAAATTATCCATGAGAACAAGAATTAGAAATACAACTGTTTTTGTGGATTTTGAAATTTGAAATTTGAAATTCAAATTTTGAATCCACAAGGAATGAAATTCGAATTTGAGTTGGATATAGAGAGGAAAATCTTGTTAGAATCCTACTTGAATTTTGAATCCAAATCCTAACCAAATATGGACGAAAATTTTGAGGATTATCCTCAATGATTTTTTAGATTTTTGTAGATAAGGTTCAAGGAAAAATTCAAGTTTCAATCCCAATTGAATTTGGATTCTCTCCTCCCTGATAATGGCCGAATTTTTTAGAGTAAATCTCCTAGGAGATTTTTGGTTATTTTGGATAAGGTTGAGATGAAATTCAAGCTTGAAAATCTTAGTGGAATTTTGATTCTCCCTTATCCAAAAGTGGCCGAAATTTTGGTGGAGATTTTCCCCTTGGATTTTCAGATTTTTTGGTCAAAAAAACGGAGATAAAATTCTAGTTAAAATCTTGTTTAGATTTGGATTAGAATTATCCTAAAGTGGCCGAATTTATTATTGGGATTTTCCCCTTGGAAAATTCAGATTTTGTGCTTGCGGATAAGGGAGAATATCTTCTCCTAATCCAATTCGAATTCAAAGAATCACCTCATGCAGGTCTATAAATAGAGGTCCTGCCACTCCAGTTCTCTTAGACCACAGACTCTCAGGTGAGCAGGCTTATTGTTGCACAGCCCACCGTGACAATAAGTTCTTTAGAGATCTGGGTGGTCGGAAGAAGACTAGCAGTACTAGCATACTGATCGAGGTTCAGAGTGCCCATACACTCAACCATTCGAGAATTAGAGAATAGTAGAGAAGATTAGTTGGTTGAAGCCCTCCGGTCATTCTCCTCCTACAGATTGGCGTCCTTGAGGTATGAGTTTTAATTATTGTTGGTTTATTATATATGGCATCATGAGATATTTAACGATCTGAAAATTTTTATTGTTCCGCTACACCACTCTGGTACGTTTTTACCAATTTATTTTCCTACAAACCTAGCCCTTATTTCGGCTCAGCAGTCACCGGATTGCATCACCCAGCATCGTGTCGTCGCCGCCATGAAGCCACCATGGAATCTGTGGATTCCAACGGAGTTGGGTGACTTGATGGGTACCAAAATGATCAGAGTGGCACGAGGAACAAAAGTCCCAAGCCAATTTTAGGCAACAACCACGGCACGGTGGAGAACGGATCACCACCGCCATCGCCAACTTTCGGGGGTTCGATTCTGGTGATAGGAGGCTCGATTGGTGAAATTGACACACTAATCGGTTCCTCATGTTGAAATCTACGAGATGGTGGCCGTCTTTTCCATCGACGCCGCTGGTCAATGCCAGTCAACAGCGAGTCAACACTGGTCAACGGCGGTTAACAGTGACTGGTGACCAAAAATTGAAGAATGGCCCGTTGGTCTATTTTCGACGTTCCGGACACATCCGCGGCGTCAGAATTGCAAAACGAAATTTCAAACGTAAAGAATGGTGAATCAAAGTTTGTGCACGCGAGACCGAACAATTCATTCGATCACCGATGGGACAATTTCGGTAGTGATTTCGGTCCTTTCATTCCTTAATTTATGTTTTGGAATGATTATGTATTAATTATGTATTTTGGCAAGTGAAATTGTAAGAAAAATGAACTATGTGTATGAAAAATAGTCAAATAAGAAAATGTGAAGATTTTTACGTAAAATTTGAGTTTTAGGTAAAAATATAGGCCTCTGGTATAGTACGTGGTAGAATGGAAATAGGTTAAATGGTTTCGAGGCATTTCCTAAACACCGGGAACCCAAAAATTAAGCTGAAATGCTGTCGAAATTTCTAAAACGGCACAAAGGGGTATTTTAGGAATCGAAGGGTAAAAATGTGGTTAGGATGGAAACCCGAACCCCTTCGATGACCTAGGCCCAAAAAAGAGCATTAACGATCGAGGGTTAGAATAGTACCACCCAAGGGCTGGGTGTGAAATAATTATAGAAATTACAGCAATTAATGTTGTAAAAATTTATTAAGGCCTAAGAAAGATGAATTTATGACTTTTGGGTTTAGAAAATCCCATTACATCATTAAAGTAAAGATTAATGGCCCAAAGGCCCATCAGGGGAAAAATATTCATTTTGACCAAAAATTTCAGAAAAGTCTAAAAAGGGTCGTTAAGTCTTTAAGTTCATCATTTTATGATTTTTGGGTTTAGAAAATCCAGTTTAAGTATTAAAATGACAAGATCACGATCAGGGTAAAGTACTATTCACATAATTGTTAGGAAATGCCCTAAGCATTAGAGACATTTTGATGTATTTATTTTGAACTGGATAATAAAATTATATATAGAGGCTATTCATTATATTGCTATCTGTCCTCATTTTATTTACATGTTAAAGTAAATGTAAGCAAATATGGCTCCCTGACTACTTGTGTTAAACTGTTAGAACGTTGCATGCAATGGACTTTTGTATACGAGAAGACAATGTTCTAAAGTTAGCGATCTAAACTATGGTCTGTAGTCTATGGGGTTAGACTGAGCATCTAACTCATGTTAAGACTATTATGTTGTCTAAAGCCTTGGAGGGGACGGTTTGTCTTGACTGTCTGGAGCTGGACTCCCATGTAGAGACATAGATATGTTGCTTGGTGGTGACATATTAGACCGGGACTAAAGCATGATTGATCTACGAAGTCCGCTTTGAGTGGATCGATCTACTTTTTACGTTCATTGTGCTGTAACCTTAATCCTGAGTAAAAGGACAGCTTCATGTATATGACTTGTGTACTTTGATGTTCCAATGGCTAAAGCGTCTCAGAGGTAGTAAGCTTATAGATCGGTTCATTGGGTGCATGACTTGTACATGATGAAGGGTTTGTTTACAGATACCGGAATCATAGCTCTAATGAGGAGTTAAGGGTATCCTCTTAAAGGCATTATACTGAATGTGAAAATGGACAAGGCCTTGGGTCGTCTGCTGGGCGGATGACTTCTTATTCACATATGGTGAATAATCATTTTCTTTATTCGGTAGTATAATGGAACTTTAAGATAGCCTGATCAGTAGGATTAAATGGACTTTAGCCTAAGGCTGATCATGGATATCATATGAGGGTTCTCCATACATGACAAGGTCATTGGACGATAGCTTGTCACAGGCTTACGTAATACGGTATATAATTGGGAGTTCAGTTTCAGGTTTATAGTGGTGTGACTCTGAAATTAGTGATCCTATGATTGAGTTGTTCAGTAAAAGAATGATGATCGTATGGATTTGCGGGAGCCCGATTATATATGTCCAATCAGTCCCTCTACTAACTCCACATAATTCCTTAACGTTTGGCAAATTGATTTGTGTATGCTCTTGGCTGGTTAATTATGCATGGATGGTGATGACATAGGATTAGGATGGTAGACAAAATTCTCTCCGGTTGGATTCAGATTTTGTTTTGGATAATAGAGTACACAATTATTCGAACTCCAAATAAAGTTGCCATGATTTTATTTGAGATTGGATTAAAGTTGTAGAAAATTATCCATGAGAACAAGAATTTGAAACACAACTGTTTTGTGGATTTTGAAATTTAAATTTTGAAATTTGAAATTTGAAATTTGAAATTTAAAATTTGAAATTTGAAATTTGAAATTGAAATTCGAATTTGAAATTCGAATTTGAGTTGGATATGGAGAGGATAATCTTGTTAGAATCCTACTTGAATTTTGAATCCAAATCCTAACTAATGATGGAAGAAATTTTTGAGGATTATCCTCAATAGATTTTCGGTTTTTATGGATAAGGTTCAAGGAAAAAATTCAAGTTTCAATCCCAGTTGAATTTTGATTCTCTCCTCCCATAGAAGTGGCCAAAATTTGAAGTATATCTCCTTAGGAAAATCCGGTTATTTTGGATAAGAATGAGATAAGATTCAAGCTTGAAAATCCTAGTGGAATTTTGATTCTCCCTTATTCTATAAGTGGCCGAAATTTTGAGGAGATTTTCTCCTTGGAATTTTCAGATTTTTTGGTTGAAGAAGATAGATAAAATTCTAGTTAAAATCTTGTTTAGATTTGGATTGGATTTATCCCATAATGGCCGAAATTTGTTGGGATTTTCCCTTGGATAATTTCAGATTTTATGGTTGTGGATAAGGGAGAATATCTTCTCCTAATCCAATTTGAATTCAGAGAATCACCTCATGCAGGTATATATAAAGAGGTCCTGCCACTCCAGTTCTCTTAGACCACAGACTCTCAGGTGAGTAGGCTTATTGTTGCACAGCTCATCGTGACAATAAGTTCTTTAGAGATCTAGGTAGTCGAAAGAAGACTAGCAGTGCTAGCATACCGATCGAGGTTCAGAGTGCCCACACACTCAGTCATTCGGGAATTGGAGAATAGTAGAGAAGACTAGTTGGTTGAAGCCCTCCAGTCATTCTCCTCCTGCAAGATTGGCGTCCTTGAGGTATAAGTTTTAATTGTTGTTGGTTTATTGTATATGGCATCATAAGATATTTAACAATCTAAAATTTTTATTGTTCCGCTGCGCCACTCTGATACGTTTTTACCGATTTATTTTCCTACAATTGGTATCAAAGCCATCTCATGACTGTGCCATGTACATAAATTAGACAATAACTTAGTCTTTTTATTTATGTATGGATTTGTTATTTAGAGAGTGGCATTCTAGGGTTCCTTTATGTTGTTATCACGGATTATGTATAAAGTATGTGGTTATTTTAATTTTCTGAATTATTATAAGCATGCTTGTTTATGCCGGTCTTGGTTCCTTAGAATTTAGAAAAATTGTATCTAGGAATTTTTTTTTATGTAACCATGGGAGCAGTTTATTAACACTGTAATTTCCCATGGATTTTAATTTTTGTCTCTTAGAATTATTATGGTTAGAATTTTGTACAGCGGAAACGGTTTAGGAAATTTTATTTATTCTTGCAGGAGACTGAAGATTGAAGACCGTAATTTATTCCCAAAAGTTAAATTTGATTTAAAGATTGAAATTTTGATTGTGTGGAAAATTTCAATTTAATTGTGATTCAAATTAATTTTTAGATATCTTAATAGGTAAATTGGAATATAGCACCAAAATCGAGACACCACCCCTCGGGATAGGCCGACGGGCCGTGGTGGGGCTGTAGCCCCTGCCCTCTGGCAGGATGGGGTTGCGGCAGCCCCTGTGCAGGCCGTAACCACCCACAGCCGCAGGCTCAGCCTGCAGTCGAGGGTGGCCGTGGCCTACCCAAGGCTGGCCGTAGCCTGGGCATGCAGCCTGTGGCTGCAGGCGCTGCCTGCAGCCTGCCGGCTGCTGCGCCCAGCCTGGGCCTGCAGCCCGGCAAGGTTGCACGTGGGCGGCCGTGGGCTGCCAGCCCCTCCGGGGCTGGTGGCTGCCCATGGCGGCTGCCGCCTTTGGGGGCGGTGGTGCGACGGTTCAAAAATCGAAAAATTTTGATTTTTAAATATAAGATTTAATTTTAAATCATGTTTAAAAATATGTAATTGAAAATTTGAAATTTTTGAAATTACATATTATTACACATGATGTTTAAAATTGTTTAAAATTTGAATTTGAAATTTAAATTTGAATTTCGAATTTGGAATTTGAATTTGAAATTTAAATTTTTGGAGATTTAAATTTTAAATGATTCTTGGGATGAGAAATAAATGGAGAGGCTACATAAAGATGGATACAAGAAGACGGAAAAAAATTCAAGACCCAAAAAATGCTTTGGATGGAATTTTGTAATCTTTTTTTTCTTTGTTCTAGGATGGAACTATGGCTTGGTTATTCTGTCAATTATTTGCTTGGGCTTTGTAATGATGTCTAGTATAATTTTATTTCAGTTCAAAATGTCACCAACACCCCTCATTTCAATACTTACTGAGAATAAACTGAATGGCGATAATTATAAAGATTGGAAAAGAAATCTGTTGATAGTTCTCAACTGCGAGAGACACAAGTTCGTACTGGAAGAACCATGCCCACTAGGGCCAAAACCTGACACACCGCTTGACGAGGTCCCGGTTGCCTATACTCGTTGGAGAGAATCCAATGATATAGCTCGATGCTACATGCTTGCTACCATGACGAGTGCATTACAAAAGCAGCATGAGACTTATCAGGTTGCTAGGGAGATCATGGACAATCTGGAGGACATGTTCGGAGGCCAAGAAAAATTTGCCTCGATAGTCCGCTATCACCATTATTATGAACTCTAAGCAAAAGGCGGGTACTCCGGTGAAAGACCATATGATCACTCTAATGGGATTCTTTGCTGAGGCTGCCAAAAACGGTGCTGGGTTGGACTACAACACCCAGATCGAGATGGTGTTCAAAACTCTGTCTAAAGATTTTGTGGGGTTTAAGGCCGCATACAATCTGGCGACAAGGGAGTTAGGACTAACCGAGCTCATGAAGCAACTCCAAGCTTATGAGTGGATGATCAAGGATGGGGATGCGGTCCAACCCAAAGGCGAGGCCAATTTGGCAGAATCTTCCAAACCCTCACGGAAGAGGAAGAGGCCAAATCAGAAGCAAGCAGCTTCCAGTTCTTCTAATCCTCCTATCTCGGATGGGAAGAAGAAGAAGAAGAACAAGAAGCCCAGGGACCCTAAAAAGTCCAAGTGCTTCCACTGTGGGAAGGTAGGTCACTTCAAGAAGTATTGCCGGGAATTCCTAGCCGCCAAGGGCAAGGAAGGTAAGGAACTTCATTACTTGGAAGCGTGTTTGGTGGAAGAATCGAAAGACACTTGGGTCATTGATTCGGGCGCCACTAATCATGCTTGTGTTTCTATACAGGGGTTCGTGGAAACGAGAAGTCTACATGATAGGAGCCTTTCGTTGCGAACTGGAGACGGCAGTTTGGTGGTGGCTGAGGCAGTGGGAGATATTTACCTTTATTTTGGTCAATTTAGGTTTATTTTATTGAAAGACTGTTTTTATGTTCCTAATTTTAGGAGGAACCTTATATCGGTAGCTTGTTTAATAAAGGATTCTTATTCAGTTTCTTTTAGTAAAAGAGTTGATATTCATAAAATTAAGTCTTTTATTTGTTCTGGATGGATGGATGGAAACCTATATTTGATCAAACCAAAGATGTACTCACTGCTTGACATCGAATTAATAGATAACTCTAAAAGGTTGAAAGTTTCTCACTCTAACAAGGCGTATCTTTGGCATTTAAGACTTGGTCATATTAATCAGGATAGGATTCAAAGATTGGTGAAAGACGGTCCTCTGGAATCTCTGGAGGAGGTACGTCTTCCCCAATGTGAGTCTTGTCTAGAGGGTAAAATGACTAAGAAGTCTTTTAGAGCTAAGGGTACAAGGGCTCAGGAGCTCTTAGAAATTATGCACACTGACGTATGTGGCCCCATAAACATCACAGCACGAGGAAGGTTCGAGTATTATGTCTCTTTTATAGATGATTACTCGAGGTATGGATATGTGTATCTGATGCATCGAAAGAGCGAAACCTTTGACAAGTTCAAAGAGTATCGTGCGGAAGTGGAAAAGCAATTGGATAAATCCATAAATACACTTCGATCTAATCGAGGTGGCGAATACCTCTCCGATGAATTTCTAGGACATCTTATAGAGAATGGGATGTTATCCCAATTGACTGCACCTGGTACTCCACAACAGAATGGTGTAGCCGAAAGGAGAAACAGGACCTTATTGGATATGGTACGATCCATGATGAGTTATTCAACGCTGTCATTATCATTTTGGGGATATGCTTTACAAACGGCATGCTATATTCTGGACCAGGTTCCAAGCAAATCAATTCCCAGAACTCCGTATGAGTTGTGGTGTGACAGGAAACCTTCCCTTGGACATATGAGAATATGGGGCTGCCCGGCGCATGTACTGGATGGGGATGCGAAAAAGTTGGAACCAAGATCAGAATTGTGCATGTTTGTAGGGTATCCAAAAGGAACTAAAGGAGGTCTGTTCTATAACCCGAAGGAACAAAAAGTCATTGTCTCAACCCGTGCGACATTCTTAGAGGAAAGTCACATGAATGACTTTAAGCCACGGAGTAAAGTGGTGCTAGAGGAGTTATCGGGAGAAAGAACTGCTCCATAGATTTTAGTCTTGGACGCAAGTCCGAGTTCCACTGAAAGACTTGCAGACGATCAACAATTTAGGGTGCCTCATCATAGTAGGAGGGTTTCGAATAAACCTAATTTCTTCATGTATGATGCTGAGGTATACCAGGCCGAGGCTCATAAGCATAAGGATGATCCGGTCACCTATGATGAAGCTATAAATGATGTTGATTCTAAATCTTGGAAACAAGCTATGAACAATGAGATGGATTCTATGAAATCCAACTCTGTTTGGGAACTTGTAGATTTGTCGGATGGAATAAAACCCATTGGATGCAAATGGGTCTACAAAAGAAAGAAGGATGTGGAAGAGAGAGTGGAAACTTTCAAAGCTAGACTGGTTGCAAAGGCATACACGTAAAAGGCTGGAATCGATTACGATGAAACCTTTTCACATGTTGCTATGCTGAAGTCTATCCGTATTCTTCTGTCCGTTGCTGCGGCTCTCGATTACGAGATCTGGCAAATGGATGTCAAGATAGCATTCTTGAATGGCCATCTTGAAGAGTGTATCTATATGATACAGCCTAAAGGGTTCGTAGCAAAAGGCCAAGAAAGGAAAGTCTGCAAGTTGCTTAGATCCATTTATGGATTAAAGCAAGCATCCCGCTCATGGAACCGGAGGTTTTGAGTAGAACGTTGATGAACCTTGTGTTTATAAACGTATTAAAGATGGAAAAGTGGTCTTTCTTATACTCTATGTGAATGATATACTACTCATTGGGAATGATGTAGGGAACTTATCATCGGTCAAGCTTTGGTTACACCAACAGTTTGACATGAAGGACTTGGGAGAAGCTAATTATGTTCTAGGCATTCGTCTCTTCAAAGATCGAAAGAACAAAATGATAGGGTTATCCCAAGCTTCATACATAGATAAAATAATTGACAAATATGCAATGCAAGAGACAAAGAAAGGTTCACAACCTTCTATTGCCAATCTAACTCTTTCATTTGATGACTGCCCTAAGACATCGGAAGAAAAAGAGCGTATGAGTAAGGTCCCTTATGCATCCGCTGTGGGTAGCCTTATGTACGCTATGCTTTGCACTCACCCGGATATATGTTTTGCAGTAGGTATGGTGAGTCAGTATCTACCAAATCCTGGAACCAAGCACTGGCAAGCAGTAAAGCATATACGTAAGTATCTTAAGAGAACAAGAGATTATATGCTGGTGTATTCTGGAGGGGACCTAACACCCATAGGATACACGGACTCAGACTTCCAGACTTGTAAGGATTCGAGGAAATCGACATCTGGATCAGTGTTTTTACTCGAAGGAGGCACCATTGTGTGGAGAAGCGTGAAGCAGGGCTGCACAGCTGACTCTACTATGGAGGCTAAATATGTGGCTGCAGCTGAGGCATCTAGAGAAGCAGTTTGGCTCCGTAAGTTCTTTAGAGACCTTGAGGTCATTCCGGGTGTTGACAAGCCTATCACACTTTACTGTGATAACACAGGGGCTATTGCCAACACAAGGGAATCTCGGCACTACAAGAGGACCAAGCACATAGATCGGAGATATCATCTAATTAGAGGGCACGTGGAGACAGGACAAGTAGATGTATGTAAGACCATGTGCGAGGACAACATTGTCGATCCCTTTACTAAGACTTTGGTGGCTAGAAACTTTGAGAGGCACGTAGAGGCGATGGGGATGCATAACATGGCACACCTGCTGGCATAGGGCAAGTGCGATATTGTTAGGAAATGCCCTAAGCATTAGAGACATTTTGATGTATTTATTTTGAACTGGATAATAAAATTATATATAGAGGCTATTCATTACATTGCTATCTGTCCTCATTTTATTTACATGTTAAAGTAAATGTAAGCAAATATGGCTCCCTGACTGCTTGTGTTAAACTGTTAGAACGTTGCATGCAATGGACTTTTGTATGCGAGAAGACAATGTTCTAAAGTTAGTGGTCTAAACTATGGTCTACAGTCTATGGGGTTAGACCGAGCATCTAACTCATGTTAAGACTATTATGTTGTCTAAAGCCTTGGAGGGGACGGTTTGTCTTGACTATCTGGAGCTGGACTCCTAAGTATAGACATAGATATATTGTTTGGTGGTGACATATTAGACCGGGACTAAAGCGTGATTGATCTACGAAGTCCGCTTTGAATGGATCGATCTGCTTTTGACGTTCATTGTGTTGTAACCTTAATCCTGAGTAAAAGGACAGCTTCATGTATATGACTTGTGTACTTTGATGTTCCAATGGCTAAAGCGTCTCAGAGGTAGTAAGCTTATAAACCGGTTCATTGGGTGCATGACTTGTATACGATGAAGGGTTCATTTACAGATATCGAAATCATAGCTCTAATGAGGAGTTAAAGGTATCCTCTTAAAGGCATTATACTGAATGTGAAAATGGACAAGGCGTTGGGTCATCTGCTGGGCGGATGACTTCTTATTCACATATGGTGAATAATCATTTTCTTTATTCGGTAGTATAATGGAACTTTAAGATAACCTGATCAGTAGGATTAAACGGACTTTGGCCTAAGGCTGATCATGGATATCATATGAGGGTTCTGCATACATGACAAGGTCATTGGACGATAGCTTGTCACGGGCTTACGTAATACGGTATATAATTGGGAGTTCAGTTTCAGGTTTATAGTGGTGTGACTCTGAAATTAGTGATCATATGATTGAGTTGTTCGGTAAAAGAATGATGATCATATGGATTTGCGGGAGCCTGATTATATATGTCTAATCAGTCCCTCTACTAGCTCCACATAATTCCTTAACGTTTGACAAATTGATTTGTGTATGCTCTTGGCTAGTTTATTATGCATGGATGGTGATGACATAAGATTAGGATGGTAGACAGGATTCTCTCCGGTTGGATTCAAATTTTGTTTTGGATAATAGAGTACATAATTATTCGAACTCCAAATAAAGTTGCCATGATTTTATTTGAGATTGGATTAGAGTTGTAGAAAATTATCCATGAGAACAAGAATTTGAAACACAACTGTTTTGTGGATTTTGAAATTTAAATTTTGAAATTTGAAATTTGAAATTTGAATTTGAATTTTGAATTTGAAATTTGAAATTCAAATTTTGAATCACAGTTCATGCGGGATTCGAATTTGTTGTGGTAAATCCACAAGGTTTGAAATTTGAATTTGAGTTGGATATGGAGAGGATAATCTTGTTAGAATCCTACTTGAATTTTGAATCCAAATCCTAACTAATGATGGATGAAATTTTTGAGGATTATCCTCAATGGATTTTCGGTTTTTGTGGATAACGTTTAAGGAAAAAATTCAAGTTTCAATCCCAGTTGAATTTGGATTCTCTTCTCCCAGAAAAGTGGCCGAAATTTGGAGTATATCTCCTTAGGAAAATTCGGTTATTTTGGATAAGGATGAGATAAGATTCAAGCTTGAAAATCCTAGTGGAATTTTGATTCTCCCTTATCCTAAAAGTGGCCGAAATTTTGAGGAGATTTTCTCCTTGGAATTTTTGGATTTTTTGGTTGAAAAAGGGAGATAAAATTCTAGTTAAAATCTTGTTTAGATTTGGATTGGATTTATCCCATAATGGCCGAAATTTGTTGGGATTTTCCCTTGGATAATTTCAGATTTTATGGTTGTGGATAAGGGAGAATATCTTCGCCTAATCCAATTCGAATTCAGAGAATCACCTCATGCAGGTCTATAAATAGAAGTCCTGCCACTCCAGTTCTCTTAGACCACAAACTCTCAGGTGAGCAGGCTTATTATTGCACAGCTCATCGTGACAATACGTTCTTTAGAGATCTGGGTGGTCGGAAGAAGACTAGCAGTGCTAGCATACCGATCGAGGTTCAGAGTGCCCACACACTCAGCCATTCGGGAATTGGAGAATAGTAGAGAAGGCTAGATGGTTGAAGCCCTCCGGTCATTCTCCTCCTGCAAGATTGGCGTCCTTGAGGTATGAGTTTTAATTGTTGTTGGTTTATTATATATGGCATCATGAGATATTTAACGATCTAAAATTTTTATTGTTCCGCTGCGCCACTCTGATACGTTTTTACCGATTTATTTTCCTACATTTATGACTTTTGGGTTTAGAAAATCCCATTACAACATTAAAGTAAAGATTAATGGCCCAAAGGCCCATCAGGGGCAAAATATTAATTTTGACCAAAAATTTCAAAAAAGTCTAAAAAGGGTCGTTAAGTCTTTAAGTTCACCATTTTATGATTTTTGGGTTTAGAAAATCCAGTTTAAGTATTAAAATGACAAGACCACAATCAGGGTAAAGTACTATTCACTTAAATAGTACTATTTATGATGAATAGTATTATTCACGGTCAAAGTTATTATTCACGATTCACGGTCAAAGTTATTATTCACGATTTACGGTCAAAGTTACTATTCATGATCATTTTGATCAAAATTTCTGAAATGCTCAGAAAGGACCCTTAGAGCCTTAAAATAGCTTAAATAAAACTCTTAAAGGCAAAATCAAGTTTTAAATCGAAGAAAAGTAAGAAAACCCCGTTAAGGGAAAAACGGTAATTTTTACCAAAGATTTGGGAAATAGTCAAAATGAACTATTAGAGCTTCAAATATGATTCAAAGACTCTAATGAGGATTTTAAAGGCCAAAACTAAAGTTTAAGTAAGAAAAAAAAAATCCCGCTAAGAGTAAAATGGTAATTTTACCAAAAGTTCGGGATACAAAGGTCATTTTTCTAAAAGTTAGTGGAAAAGTGACAAATGAGTTTAATTCAGATTTTAAGGTCAAGTTCAAGATTTTAAAAGAAGGAAAGTACTTAAATGAAAGTATAACCATTAATCAAAGTTACTATTCACATCAAAGTTACTATTCATTGTAATTTTTGACAGAATTTGACGGAAAAATTATAAATGGGATATTAGACCCCTAATTCATGATTGGGAAATGAAACGTAGAATTTTTATGTTTTATTAAGTTTTATATATGAAATAAATATGGAAAATAACCGTGATTATTTCGGTTATAGGAATCTACTCTAGGCACGATGAAAGGTCGTCTGCAGACCAAGAAAGCAAGGAAAGAGATACAAGCAGAAGTATCTGTAAGTTCAAACATGAATTGACATGAACTGCAACATGAACTGACATGTTATGTTGTACCTATATATATTATGTGTGGTAAGTTCAAACAGTCCCATGTCTACAACATGAATTGACTGGTCATGTTTATGTGTTCTATATGCATATGCTTATGTCTATGTGTCATGACTAAGTCAAACATGAGTTGACTTGACATGTTTACGTGCTATGTATAAAATGTAAATGATATGAATGTTACGAAAGTCATGTTATGAATTATGTGGTATGTCTAAGTCAAATGTAAATTGACTTGACATGTTTATGTCCATGTGTTGTATGCAATAAGTTTAGACAGTTTATTATCTGTAACATGAAATTTATGTAATACGTTTATATGTTATGTATGACATGTAAAGTATGTACCAAGGTGCTATATGCACACTAATGTGTAAATAAAATTTACACAAACAAGAAAAGAAATGTAATAAGGTGTTCCAGACCAAAGAGGCAGTGATAATGTCACCGGTTAGGAACCGCATGAAAGATGGTAATGAACCACATTGGCGTACCGGCCTCCCACACAAGTGGAGGTTCCTCTTATGATATAGCTTCCATACCGATTGTGGTACTTCCTGGGTATGGAAGTCTGATGTTATGTAGACTGTAGAGGATTGGCCAGTGGGTCGCTCCCCAGTGTCCCTCCCAGTCATGCATGCGAAAGAACAGTACAACCAAATCATGGGGTCCAAAACCAGAACTTAATGAAAGATAAAGACCCAAGATTGAAAATGCAGCCTATAAACGAGTATAAGATATACTAACACTATGAGTACCTTTGCAGTCAAAGTTACTATTCATAATCAACAGCACTGTTCACAGTCAATAGTATTGTTCATGTTTATGGCTTCCAATCCGACGGTGATATGTCCCGTGTGTGGAATTTTAAAATGTTATATGTTTACGATGTAATACTGTTCATAGTCAGAGTTACTATTCATAATAAATAGTAAATCATAAGTAATGCATGTTATTTGTTATGCTAATGATCCATGCTATGTTTGATGTTAAGGATGTTTAAGCATACGTAAATATGTTTATGATGCTTAAGTATATTTATGAAGTTTTATGTATTTAGATATAATGAGTATATTCATTATGTTAAATGTGAAAGCCTTTTCACGATAATAAGTATGTTAAATATGTTATGTTTACGATGTGTAAACATATATTAAGTATGTTATATTTTAAGTATGTTATGTTTATGATGTGTAAACATACATTAAGTATGTTAAGTATGCTATGTGTAAGATATGATATGTTTACAATGTAAAGTATGTTAAGTATGAAAGTATGGTCAAGATGTTAAAGTTGATAAGTACAAAAGTATGTTTATGATGTTAAGTACGTTTAAAGTACATTAAGTATGTTTACGATGATAAGTATGAAAGTAGAATTATGATGTAAAGTATGTTCAGGTATGTACAAGTATGTTAACCATGTTATGTACGATAAGTATAAGTGTTATGCAATGTATGATATATGTTATGTTAATGTTTAGATGCCACAGTTGGTATCAAATATGCTCTGTTCAAAAAGGTAAGAGTATTAATATGTCATGAATGTATGTTTGAACTTACTGAGCCTGTTGCTCACAAGTTTGTTTATGTTATAGGTAAGCATCCTGTACAAAGATAAGACCAGTGATGGATGACGAATGTGATCTGCATCTGCCAAGGGACTGAGCGAGGGTTATGGTACTGCTATGAGTCTTCCCCTAAACTATTTAAAAGAGTATTGAAATGATGTTTTATGATGTATATCAAGTTATGATAAAGTAAAATGTTTACTATAGTAAATGTTTGACAATGATACAGTTTTCAAGTTTAAAGTCTAAAGTTTAAGAAAAAAAATGTATTCCCTATTTTCACATTCAAATGGGAAGTTAAAATAAGCATGTTAAAGGAAGTAGGTTAAAAGTAAGATACCAGCCGTCATAGGTGGTATCAGAATAAGTTAAAAGCAAGTTAAAAGTAAGTTGCCGACGACCCAAGTGGTTATAGTCTATCGCAGTTGGCAACAGTAGCTAACTGTAATAGTACTGTTTAACCCTAAGTAGGGCGGGACGTCACATAAATCATATACAAAAATTTTTAATTTACACAGCTCAAACCAATGTCACAATTTCGTGCAATCTAATTAGGCATTATGTTGACCCATATAACAATTAGCTACTAAGGTTAAAAACTAGACTATTTTTGGAATATCACAATCCGGACAACAACCAACAACAAATTTGTTGAACAAGTCTGCAAAACACCAGTAACATGATAATTGATTAACAGTTAATAATTTAACATCATAACTGGTGCATGATAGAAAGTAGAGGAGCCAACATCAAAATCAACTAGGGCCAGAGGTTCACAATAGATAGTACTAATCAACACCAACAACACATCAACATTAACAGAATACAAATTGTACAAATTAATACAATTAAATTTTAAGTTATGAATTTATCATAACACATTACATTGTTGAAAACCACAATTCACATACACTGTTTACAATTAATAAACAGGTTAGCAATCAGAAAGCATGCACATCACATCAATTTATGATAACATTATAATTGCATCAAACAAACATAAAAAATAAAGCAACCCATAATCAAAATGGCCAACAATGCAAACATCATACCAATATCAGTAATGACCGAAAAAAAATTTAATAGCAATGACAAATAGCAACCATAAAACATCAATATAAAAAACAACAACACATGTAATAGAGCAACAGACGAATATTTTCAAAATATACCGATTTGGAGTTGGTGGATGAATATACGATAGTGGCCTTAGGAGCAGGCAATGAAGACATTAATTGTGCTATTTGCTTTTGATGATGGAAGTAGTGTGTAATCTGGCCCTTGAGTTGATTCAGGTAGCAATGCTGAATATCCTGTGTGTGGGCTCGAACTTGGTGTCTCCTACTACCTTTGGCTGTGGCTAGTTAGAAGAAACAAGTTAATGGAGACGAAAACGTCCACTTAAAAACATCGACTGCACTAATGGGCAGATAATTGTTAAGATCAAATCAACAAAATTATGTCACAAAACACACAAATATTCCACGTCGAGGCTCAAAACCTAGAAAGCAACAACATAAACGAACTCACAAATGGCTTCGCCTAAGTAGGGGATGACCAATTGCAGGCTGATGGCCACACCGAGTCTATCAGTTGTGATAGCAATGTTAACTTCCCGTGGGTTATAAGAGGCTCAACGTACCAAAAAACAATGTCACAAACCCACTCACAATACACATTGGGTGAGCATTTTAGGGCCCACTAGAGATCTATACCAATGTTGACAACGTCGGTTATGACAGCAATGATAAAATGCCTTGGATGGAAGGAGGCGAAAAACTGAAAAAGCAAAATCATCAACCCATTCACCATATACTTCGGCAAACAACGAGGAGGGACAAAACCAAAATATCAAGGAGGGACAAAACCATGAATCAAAGAGGGACAAAACTGTGAATCAAGGAGGGACAAAAACAAAATATCAAAATCACAAATTACCAAACACCAAAAAAACAAAGCCATGGTTTTGTAGATATTTTCACAAATAAAATTTTGTAATTTCACAAACCCATTCACTGTAGATCTCAGGCGACAAGGAGGGTGTCGATTGGAGGTCACAAAAAAATTTTTCGCTGTGTGTTGTGACAGCAACGACAGCCGACGACGGATGGGGGTGCTAAGGATGTGGAATGGGTGAGACGGCCCAAAATTTTCGACTGCTTGAAGAGCCCTAAAGTTGGCTATCCTGGTTGTAAGGGAAACAAAACGAAAAAGTTGAGATGGGGTTGGTAAAAGTTGAGGATGGCTTATGAGGGAATGGCATCGTTTAGTTTCATGAAGTGCATGAAGAAGAAGAAGAATAAGTGCTACAGTGTGTTGTGAAGAATAGGCAGGGGAGATTGAATAACAAGAAAAAAAAAGTGTTGTTGTAGGTTGTGAAGAAAGGGCCAGGTACGGAGAAGAATTTTATAGATAAATAAACAAACCCGTGTTAAACCACTGTTCACCATCTGCTGACATATGGGAGCCATACTAGTTTTGACCTCTAGAGCCCAAAACCCATCCTCCATAAAGGCCTCCAAATGAGGCCTTAATTACTTCTTTAACTTTAGCTATTTTATCCCCTAAATAAAGAATATAGCTATTTATTACCATCATAGCTGCTATTATTATTATTATTATTGTTATTTTGCTAAACATAAGTGCAATCATTTGCTTGATCCTTTTAAAGCTTTAACTTGGTTCACTACTTTAAGAATACATTAATTTAACATAAATGAGAAATGAAAAGGGAACGTATATGTACCATAATCTTATATTTGTTACAAAATAATATAAAATATAGTATTATTTTATTTTGTGTTCTAATATATTATACTATTTTTAATGTTATTTCTACTTTTTGTCATTATTATTATACTTTAGATGTTATAAAAGTGAACTATTTTTACTTTTTGTCATTAGTATCATACTTTACAGTTGTAAAAGTAAACTTTTAGTATTTAAATAAAATGAAAAATTAAAATATTATGATAATTATACGAGATAACAACCAATAATAATCAAAAGTGAAATTTGATATTGACTATATCTTGTGGTAAATTTTTCATAAAGTTTAGTATATGGAAAATTTGACATTAAAGATACAATTACGTTGAGAGCACTTTTTTCGATTGAGCCAAAATTTACCATGGTATACTAATTTAACATCATTTTAGAGATGTTTTAATATATTCCATAAAACTTCAAACTTCATGGTTTTTTTATTCGTTGAATATATTATTCTAAACATAATATTTTTAAGCCCATAAATATACAAGTAAAGAAAGGGTGATTTACATGATTGCATAATTTGAGAGTTGATAATTTGGCTCATTCTTAATATTTTATCAAAAAAATTAAAAGGAAAAAAAATAGTAAAGGAACAAAAATACTCTCATATCTTTTTTTTCTTCTATTTTTATTTTTTGAAATACTTTTTGGACAGTTTTGGCGCTGGCCACATGTTGCCAGTCACTCATCAGTTTTCGGTCACCAACAGTGGCTGACCACCAGTGCCAAATGTCATGGCTAGTCATTAGATTTTTATTTTTATTTTTTATTGCATTTCAAAAAAAAAAAAAAAGATCATAGAACTAGATATTGGCTGTTCGTCGTTACATGAGAGATTCTGTTAGAATTTAAAATGGATTTATTTTGGATTCTAACCTGATATGTAAATGTATTTTTTGTATTTCAACAAATGTACGGCTCTGGTCATTGAAGCTAGTTGTTGGGAAATTCTGCAAGAATTCAAAACGCCAGAGACCTAGAAATTTAGTGAAAATGCTATCGAAATTTTGAAAACGACACTAATGGCATTTTAATGAAAAACGAGAGGCAAATTGCGTTCGATAATGGAAACCGAGACCCCTCGATGAGTTAAGCTCGAAAAATGAGAAAATGAACCTTTAAGGAATAGTAAACCGTTCCTCCGAGGTTGTGAAAATGTAAGAGGACGGGAAAACCAATGTCAAGAGTATTTTGGGAAACGAAAGATAAATTTAAGGTCAGGATGAAAACCTGAGCCCACTCGATGTCTAAGGCTCGGGATTAGCATAACAAATGTTTTAAGAGTAGTGAAATACCCATTTAAGGCTCCGAAACATGAGAAAAACGAGAAACGACCCTAGGTGTAGGAATAGTACCCCCGAGGGTTAGATGACCAATAGTCGTTTATGGAATAGCAATGGATAATGTAAAAGTGTGTAAAAGCTCAAGAAATATTATTTTATGATATTTGGGCTTAGAAAATCCTGTTAAAAGTCACAGTGAGCATATGACGATCCCGAGACCCATCAGGGGTAAAATGGTCATTTTGATCAAAAATTTCTGAAAGGCTCGGAAAGGACCGTCAATGCCTAAGGATAGTTAAAATGAAATTATAAAAGTTAAATTTGGGTCTTCAACTAACAAAAAGTAGGGTTACGATGAGAAATCAAATCAGGGGCAAAATGGTAATTTTGCCAAGAGTTAGTGTGAAAATGAAAAATGAGATTTTAGATTCCTAAGACCATTTACCGGAAATAAAACATAGAATTTTTACGTTTTACTAAATTTTGAATATGAAATGAAGATTTAAAATAACTATGGTTATTCTGGTTATAGGAACCCGATCCAGACGCGGCAAAGGAACGTCTGCAGAGCTGGGGAAGGAAATGCTGGCGAAAGTATCTGCAAGTTCAAGCATATAATTGTCTGCACATGAACAAATTATATTGTTTGATAGAATGAATGCCTTGTAAGTTAAATGTTTAAATATCAGCATATGAACAATTGTATATTGTTTGCTATCATGACTGATATGTAAGTTCAGACAGTTGATTGTCTGCAACTTGATATTACTATGGCAATGTTTAATTATGTACTTTTCGTACAAATGTGTAAAGTCCTACGGGCAATAGGGGTGTAGTTAAACTAACTCACCTAATGAAATGAGAAATTAAAAAGTGTATAAATAATACACTATGGAGAAGTGCTAGGGCACTATAGTGTGGTTAATTAAAAACACACATAAAGAAATAAATGGAAAGACCTACGGGCAATAAGGGTTCCACCGTGGGACGATTCATATGAATGTCACCGGTGGGGAACTATAAGAAAGATGGTAATGAAACCACTGATGGCGTACCGACTCCCAGTAATGATCACCTGGGGGTTCTTTTTCAGATCCTACGATGATAGAACCTAGGGCTCATTAGACTAGAGGATTAACTGACGGGTCTCTCTCAGTAGCACACAAATTATCGGTACAGCCAATATGGATCCAAAACTAGAACTAAATGAAAGATAATAACCCAAAACTGAATTGGGAACCATAATTGAGAATAATAGACACTAACTATAAGTTTAGTGGTCTTGGTAAAAATTGATGTGACTAGTGTCCAGTCGAAGTCGAGGTGTTATTCCTGATGAATATTACTATTTATGGTTTTTGATACCACAGTTTGGTATCAAAGATGAATGATCAGTATTATATGGTACGAGTATTCCATATGTATAAATGTTACTGTTACTACTATATGTTACTCATATACTAGTAAACGTTGTATTGTGAATATACTTACTAAGTATAAGTAATCTTGAAATATGTTATGATTACTCTGACGTAACAGTTGGCATTAGATATGCTCTTTAATATATGGTAAGAGCTTTTATATATCATGTATTTATGTTTGAACTTACTGAGCTCGTAGCTCACCCAGTTTGTTCATGTTGCAGGTATGGAACCTGTAAGTCAGAATATTAGCTATGGATGACGGTGGGAGTTGCATGTGCCAAAGGGATAGGGAATCCACTGTGGATATGGTCCTGCTACAAGTTTTCCACTGAGCGTTGAAAGAGGAGATTTGAAGAAAGAAAAGACATGTATTGTAAAAAGATTTGAATTATGTATTGTGTATAAAGTATGTTTGTACTTTTAAAAGTGACAAACATAGTTCAGTTTAATTACGTTATGTTTACAAACAAGAAAAAGTATTTAAAAAAAAAAAATGATTCCAAATTTCACAAAGGGTTTAAACGAAAGAAAAGAATTTAGGCGACCCGACGAAGTTCACAAGCTATTTCAGTCGGCTAAGGAGCTTGATTGTAATAGTTTTGGTGGGCCGAGGTCGGGGGCGCCATACCGTGAACCTCATTGGGTCACCAAAATTTTGTTTCATTTTTTTAAACCTTTGTATTTTGGAGCCCTTTTTTTTTTCAAAATAATTTTCTTGTATGAAAGCCATATAAAATTTAAAACTATACTTTAGTCATCCTTTATAATACACCATAATTTATATAATTACATTGTTTCAATTATGTGTTGCAAAATACGTTTTCTTCAAATCTCTTCTTTCAAAGCTCAGCAGAAGACTAGTAGCAGGACCATAATCTACAGTGGAATTCCCTATTCTATTGGCACCGCATATCCTGCTGCCATCCAGAGTATCTACTGGACAGGTTTCTTACCTGCAACATGAACATACTGGTGAGCTAACAGGCTCAATAAGTTCAAACATAAATACCAAGAATCATATAGATTCAAAAGAATCAATAATAAAACTTACTATAAATAGTACTGTTCATATATAAATAGTAACTTTGACTTTGATCAATAAATAGTAACTTTGACTTTGACCAAATACTATTCACGTCAACTTTGACCTAGTAAACTGTGCATAAAGTTAGTGTCGATTGTACTCGGTTATCCTCATTTATGGCTTTCGTTTCAATCTTTGGTCATTATCTTTATTATATTCTGGTTTTGGGCCCGTAGTGGCCGTACTGATGGTGCGCGCTACTGTGAGGGACCTGGGGAGTGACCCTCTACCCAATCATCCACAGTCTATTTAGCCCTTTGGCTTATCCATGTAGGATCTGAGAATACCTCTATTTATCACTAGAGGCTAGTACGCCATAAATGGTTTCATTACCATCTTTCTTATAGTTCCAACCGAATGGCAATTATCACCCCATGGTCAGGAACCTTACTGCCCATAGGTCTTTTCACATTCTTTCATTTATGAATGTCTTAAATTTAGTCACACTCTAGAACCGTAGCACTTCTTTTCGTAGTGTACCTATAGTACACTTCTCAGACTTATCAGTCCATTAGGTGAGTTAGTTCACTACCCCCTAATGCCCATAAGACTTTGCATTTAATGTACGAATAGTACATAATTAAATATCACAGTATATCATGTTATAGACAATACAATATTTGAACTTACCACAACTGCGATAACGTCCACTTTCGAAAGTCCTCTGCAGTTTTGTTATCGTCCCTAGTTTAGGTTCTTACAGACAAAATATTGTTTGCTTCATCATTTATCACTTTATATATATTCATTTCGTTCTTATCATCCCAACACATTTCATCTCTTTATGTGATAAACTGCCTGATACACGCCCGTGTACCCAATAAACTTTGGATTTTAGCCTTAAAAATCTTAGTTATGGCATCTAGAATCTTATTTAAAGCATTCTAGGTCCTTAATAGTCCTTCCCAAGCCTTTTAGAAATTTTAGGTCAAAATGACCATTTTGCCCTTGGTGGGTCTCGGGACTGTAACAATTCCGTTCTATTGTTTTTCGGGCATTTTCTAAGTCCAAATATCATATAATAATATTTTTTAGGTTTCAATATATTTTTACAGCATTGGTTACTGTAAAAGCGGTGACTATTCCTCACCCGACTCTCGAGTAGCACTATTCCGACACCTAGGGCCCTTTCTTGTTTTTCTGACGTTTTGGAGTCTTAAATGGGTATTTCACTACACCTGAAATGTTTATTATCCTATTCTCGAGCCTTAGTTGTGACGTCCTGTGCCCTTAGTGGCCTGGACCGTCACTAAAAACTGCTTCTTTAACTTTTACTTTAAAGCCGATACTTAAACTTACTTACTCGCTACCATAATTTTTAGGGATTTTTTTTAATGCGTACATATTTACTATTTATGTACGTATACTATTAAAGTGCGGAATCTGAAAATATAGGGATTTTAATTATTCATACATATTTATACTGACTGTTAAAATAAATACTATTCCCAATATACTATTTAACTATTTGCTATTCAAACATACTGTTTAACTGTTACCATTCAAAAATATTGTTTAACTATTACTATTTAAAAATGTTGTTTACTCAAACTGTGCGAAGAATACTCGCGGTGTATCCATAACATCGCTCTCACATCCGCCTCCACCGTCGTCATGGATTATTGATGTTTACGCCATAGGACGCTTACCTACAGCATAAACACACATTGTAAGCTTTACGCCCAGTAAGTACAAAATGTTAACCGCAAAACATATTTAAAACATAGTACATACTTAAAATCATATAAGCATGTCAGGTATCAACATATACCACATATCACATAACAGAACAAAGCATACCACTGAATGCAAGACATCACATACTTTATGCATAACAGAATACATCGTGTACTGAATGCATATCTACTGTAACTAGAAGCATGCTGAACTATAGTTAAGGCATATCATAACAATGCATGATCCGATTATGCTCATATTATACTTTATTATTTATTATCTTTTCTTTACTCTGCTGAGGGCCCGTGTGTCAGTACCGTATGCGCGTAGACCATCAGTAACGCCTGCGGTCAAAAAGCCAAAGTGCCATCAATGGATGCTCAACTTTCTACTTTAAATTACTTTAACTTGGAAAACCTATGCAGCTGGAGAGGCCGGTACGACACGCTTATTAAATTCCATCTTGTTTATCTGTTCTAGCCATATGCTTCTCTAAGCTGTCCCTAATCCTACGCGGTACGGATATATGGCATCTAAATTGCTCTTTCATCAATCCACACGATTGTGAAACTATATGCTCATATGTATGCTGTGCATTATCGTGTGCATATTAGGCATACTTAACATATTGTAAAATCATCATTTAAAACTCATTTTATTCATGCTGTAGGCGGCGTTGTACTTACCTGTTAGCAAACAGTTTATACTCTCACATTTGTCACAATACAGGTACCTCCCTGTAATCATAACGCATTTCATTAACATTCACTCTTAGGTCACTGTGGTTATTAGTGACTAATAAAAACTCTATTGTTAGGTGATACCAATCCTTATCGATACTAATTGCCCTCCTCTTGAAAGTTTGATTTTCTAATCATAGTTAATTAATTTATTTACCAAATAAATTAATTAACATCGCTCTTAGGTCACTCTATCATTAGTGACTAATAAATCTATCGTTGTGTGGTACTGATGCCTATCGGCACCCAACTGCTCTACGTTGGAAGTTTGATATTAATTTCTAGTCATGCTTAATTAATTTGTCTACTTGACAAATTAATCACTGTCACTCATTATCCCATTCAAACTCAGTCCTTGACGGGTTAATCAACCAGTAAATTGACCGGATACCTCGCGTATTGACTATTTAGCCTATCGGGTTACCTTTACCGATTTAACTACCCCAAATTTTACACTTAGCTCACACCCGTCCCTCGGGTGATACCATTCCGACATAGGGGTCGTTTTCTTATATTTTGAGGTTTCTAATGGGCGGTTTACTAAGCCTCAAAGTGTCTATCCTTCTTTCCCGGGCCTAGGTCACTGAGGGGGGCTCAGGTTTCCATCCTAATCACATTTTTTTACCCCTCATTTCCTAAAACACCCCTTTATGCCGTTTTAGAAATTTTGACACTACTTCAGCTTAATTTTTGGGTTCTTGGCTTTTAATAAACGCCTCAAAACCATCTAACCTATTCTATTCTACCACGTACTATACCAGAGGCCCAATTTTTACGTAAAAGCTCAATTTTTTACATAAAAATATTCACATTTTCACACATTTTCTTTTTCGACATTTTATCCCTTTTTCTTACAATTCCTCAAGCCAACAATCCATAATTAATACACAATTATTACAATAATAAAATGAGGAAATCAAGGGATCAAAACCACTACCAAAGTCGTCCCTATTGGCGATCAAGATAGCCGTTCAGTCTCGATCGTACAATCTTTGAATCGTTGTTCTTTGCTTTTGAAATTTTGGTTTGCAAATCCAATACAGCGGATGTGTCCAGAACGTCAAAAATAGGCCAATAGGCCATTCTTCAAATTTTGGTCTTCAGGGCACTTTTAACCGGCGTTGACCATCATTGATCGGTGTTGACCATCATTGACCGGCATTGACCAGTGGCGGTGAGGGAAAGGGCAGCCACCATCTTGAAGAGCTCGACGAGAGGAACTCATTGGTGGTGTTAATTTCACCAATCGAGGGTCCTATCACCGGAAATCGACCCTCGAAAGTCGAAGATGGCGGCAATGGTTGGATCTCCATCTTCCCGGTGTTATTACCCAAAATTGATTTGGGGCTTTTGTTCCTCGTGTTGTTCTGAGCATTTTAGTACCCACCTTGTAACTCAACTCTGCCGGAATTGACGGATTCCAGGTGGCGACGGTGGTAGCGATGGCAAAGATTGGGCGGCGCGATCCAGTGGCTATTGGTGTGAAATGAAGTCTGAGTTTTGTTCTGCTCTTCATCACGAATCCATTGGGACCGGAATCATGGCATTTGGACATCGGACGGCGTAGATACGGCGATTTGAAAATTTCAGCCTCCAACAGCTTTGGGCGGCTCGTGCACCTTCCTCCGGTAGCCATTCTTTCGACTCGGCCCACCATTGGATTTAGCTCATTGAGAGCTTTCCAATGGTGCCGGTGGTGTCAAAAACGGAGGTCGGATTCGATCGGTGGTTACTGTTCACATACGATTGGTGTGGGGAGAAAAAAGACAAAGAAAAATTACTGGGTGGGGGGGCTTTTTACAAAAATCCCAAAATTTCCACCCCTTTATACTAATTTTTTGAAAAATTTTAACATAGGCTATACCGACTAATTTAGGTGTGCTGAACCCAAGTATATTAGTTTTATTTTCATCCGAGCTCATCTAGGCCAGTTTTCTGATACTGTGATTTCCTGGTCAAAAATTACTTTTTGTGCTAAAAATAATTATTTTGAGCATCCTGATTCTAAATATATCAGTTTTATATCAAGAAAATGTCACCTTGACCAATTTCTTGATACTGTAGTTGGACCCACACTGTGTTGACACTGTGCATGTATAACCAGGAGTTTTCACGTGAAATTTCAAACATAGTCCCTCCTGACTAATTTGGATGTGTTGATTTCAAATTTATCAGTTTTACGTCCATCTGAGGTTGTTTGGACCAGTTTTTGGGATCTGTGTGACCTTACCTCGAAAAACATGTCAGGTGCCCGATTGACTAATTTGGGCGTTCTGAATCTAAATATATCAGTTTCGGGATGAGAAAAGGTTGTCTTGACCCTCATCTCGATACTGCGTATCTCCCAAACATATATCTACATTTTATACTCAATTGACTAGATTGAGCCTGCTGACTATTAATATATCAGTTTTATGCTAGATTAAAGCCGTCTTGGCCACTAACATGACACTGCATTTTTCACTATTCACTATTCATTATTTACTATTCATCATATCTGTTTGACTGACTAGTCTAAGCATTCTGACTCCGATTTTTTGTCAGGTTCTGGGTGAGAAGAGGTTATCTGGACCATTTTCTCGATACTGCATATCTATTAGGGTAATTATCACTGCTATGCTCAGATGACCAGTCTGAGTGTACTGATGACTACCTCATCAGTTCTGTGTCAAGAAATGGTCATCTGGACCGGTTTCTTGATACTGCGTGTCTCACATGCACACTCACATGAGTAAACCGATCTTACTCTCGGTTGCCCCTTTCACTACATGACAGTTCTGTGTCAAGAAATGGTCGTCTGGACCAATTTCTTGATACTGCGTGTCTCACAAGCACACTCACATAATAGGGTGGACCGATTTCACTGTCGGTTGCCCCAATTACTGTATAAATAGTAATTAAACGTTACTGTATCCATTTAATTCATTCAACTGGAAAGTATACTATATTTATTAACTTAATTACTCATTACATAGTAATTAAGTTCCATAATTCATGAGAGTCATTACAGCGGCTCTCTGCTTATTACACAGCCTTCTACACGGGCTTTTACACGGGCGTGTGCAAGGCAACATGGGTGTGTACTAGTTGAGATTGCTCAACACACCCATGTTTTGAAACATGTTCATCAACTCGAGCGGTACACGGCCACTTACACGGTCGTGTACCTGACCGTGTTATACTACACGGCCATATACTCTTACGTTACTTCTTACACTTCAGCAGTCCGAACGATACACAGCCACTTACACAGCCGTGTACCTTACCGTGTTCCACAAATGTGCACCAAAAAGATTCAAAATACTCCAAATTCATTCCTTAATTACTTACTACCCGGTAAATAGGTTCCATGAATGTAGGGGTCATTAAAACCTACCCCCCTTACAAAATTTTTGTCCTAAAAAATTAAAGTAATTTTGGGAAGTCTCTTCTCATGTCTTCTTCCTGTTCTCATGTGGCTTCTTCAATGCTATGATTCAGCCACAACACTTTTACTAGCGGTATACTTTATTCCTAAGTACTTTCTCCTCTCTAACTAGGATCTGCACAGGCCTTTCCTCGTACGTCGGATCAGTGTATACTATAACAGATTCTTGGCTCTGAACATGGGAGCCGTCTGACATGTACTTCTTTAGCATCGAGACGTGAAAGACATTGTGCATTGTAGCTAACTTATGAGGAAGCGCTAGTCTATAAGCCATCTTCCCGACTTCCTCTATTATCTCAAAGGGTCCTATGTACCTAAGACTGAGCTTTCCTTTCTTTTCAAAGCGCATCACCCCTTTTATGGGTGCCGCCTTGAGAAAGACCAAGTCTCTTACTTGAAACTCGAGGGGTCTAAGGCGCTTATCATTGAAATTCTCTTATTGACTGTGCACTGTATCTAACATTTCTCGTATTAGCTTCACGTCTGCTGTGGTATTCTTGATGATGTCTGACCTAACTAATCGTTTCTCTCCGTTCTTATGCTAATGAGCCAGAGATCTGCATTTCTTTCCACAAGGTGCCTTGTACGGTGCCATTCCTATCGAGGAATGGTGGTTGTTGTTGTACGAGAACTCACTCAAGGGTAGATTCTGATCCTAATTTCCTTTAAAGCCTAGGACGCAGGCTCTCAACATGTCCTCTAACGTCTGTATGGTACTTGCAGACTAACTGTTAATCTGAGGATGGGATGCTGTGCTGAACTTTAACTTAGACCCTAATGCTGTCTGTACGCTTTTGCCAGAATCTGGAGGTGAAGCGTCCGCTATAATCTGAGACGATCGACTCTGGCACTCCGTGCAATTTACAAACTGTGCCGCATAGATTTCTGCTAGTCATTCCACCGAGTAGCTAACTTTTATCATAAGAAATTTGGCTGATTTTCATCAATCTTTCTATGATCACCAAGATTGCATCGTTGCCATTAGAGGTACTTGGTAGTCCGACCACGAAGTCCATCGTGATCTGGTCCCATTTCACTCGGGTAGCTTAATTTTCTGTGATTCTCCTGCTAGGCGCTGGTGTTCTACCTTAACCTTCTGGCACGTAAGGTATCTGGCAACGAACTCGGTGATGTCATTCTTCATTCTAGGCCATCAAAAGCTTTCCTTTAGTTCCTTATACATCTTATTCGCCATTGGATGTATGGAATATGGCGTTTCGTGAGCCTCTAAGAGGATTCGCTTCCTGAGTTCCTCATCATCCGGAACACATACTCTATCCTTGTAATAGAGTATGCCGTCCTTAGCGACTCTAAACTCTGAACTTTGGCCCTCTGTAGTGTCCTTTTTTTGAGTTTGCTCAGGGACAAATCGAAGTCTTGACCGATCTTGATCTCTTCTTAGAGTGTTGATTGGAGGGTCATGTCAGACAACCTCCCTGTCAAAATCTTGATCTCGTCGCTGCATAGCTCCCCGTGTAGCGCTCCAGACAAGGCACTGATAGCCATAAGCATAGTAAAATGCTTCCGACTCCGCGTTTCGATCACTTTATTGGCTTTCCTGAACGGTATAGGATCTCGCAATCGTAATCCTTTACCAAATCCAGCTATCTATGCTACCTCATGTCGAGCTCTCTCTGCGTGAAGATACACTTGAGGCTCTGGTGGTCGGTGTAAATCTCGCACTTGACTCCATACAGGTAGTGCCTCCATGCTTTTAACGCAAAAAACTACCACTACTGGCTCTAGATCACATATTGGGTAGCTCTTCTCAGGATCATTGAGTTTTCGTGAAGCAGATGCGACTACTCTACCACTTTGCATCAACACGACTCCCAACCTGGTTTTAGATGCGTCACTATAAATCACAAAGCTTTCTTGACCAGCATCTAGAATGGTCAATATTGGAGCATTTGTGAGTCTTTGTTTCAGCCCTTGAAAGCTTTTCTCACACTTGTCGGTCTACTCATACCTCTTTCCCTTCTTAGTGAGTGTTGTGAGTAGTGTGGCTAGCCTTAAAAAACCCTCGATAAAAAGTCGATAGTATCCCGCTAAGCCTAGGAAGCTACAGATCTCCGTCATGTTTCTCGAATCTAGCCAGGCACTAACTGCGTCAATTTTCATCGGGTCGACGGACACTCCCTCCTTGAAGGCTACGTGGCCTAGGAAATGGATCTTCTCTAGTTAAAAGTCGTACTTGGAGAACTTGGCATATAGCTGATGGTCCTGTTACATACGCAAGACGATCCTCAAGTGCTCTTCGTGCCCTTCCTTTGTCTTAGAGTATATAAGTATCTCATCGGTGAACACAATGACAAACTTATCCAAATAGTCCTTGAACATGCAGTTCATCAGGTTCATGAAGGCTACTGGCGCATTTGTAAATCCAAACGACATGACCAGAAACTCGTAATGTCTGTACTGCGTTCGAAAAGGTTGTTTTGGGTACATCTTCATCCCTAATTCGCAGCGATGGTACCCTAAATGTAGATCGATCTTTAAGAACACTGCAATGTCTCGGAGTTGATCAAATTGTTTTTTTAACCCGTAGTAATGGATACCTACTCTTAATCGTAATCCTGTTCAACTCTTTGTAGCTGATGCACATTCTCAATGTTCCATCTTTCTTCTTCACGAATGGTACGGGTGCTCCCCAGGGTGAACAGCTCTGTCAAATGAATCCTTTATCTATTTAGCCCTTCAACTGGATTTGGAGCTCCTTTAGCTCTGTAGGACCCTATTCTATATAGGACCTTAGAGATAGGGGCTGGTTCTAGTAGACGTTCAGTCTTGAACGAGATCTCACACTCTGGTGGGAGTCCTGGAAGATCTTCTAGAAATGCCTCTACGAATTCCCTGACTATTGACATGTTCTCAGGTCCTATCTCTGTTCCTCGAGTCTTATCTACTACATATGCTAGGAAGTCCGTGCATCCACTAGATAGCATCTTGCGAGCCTTCACTGCTGAAATCGTCTTTGGTTGCTCCTACGACAAACCTTTGTAGACGAACTTTTCGCATCCGATTGGTTCGAAAGTAACCTCCCACCTTCGACAGTCTATGACGACGTTGTATTTTGGGAGGAAGTCCATCCCCACAATTACATCAGAGCCGTACATGTCGGTGACGATCAGGTTAACACTTAATTCTCTCCCATAGATAATTACTGGCACCTGACGTATCCAGTAATTATACAATAAAACTTCCTCTGAAGGAAGTGATATTCCAAAAGTCTATTTCATCCTATCTAAGCCCCTATCTAACTTTCTAGCAAAAGCTGATGATGCAATGAATGGGTGGCTCTAGAATCAAATAAAACTAACGCATCAAAGTTGGTGACAGAAAGCTGGCCCATCACCACTACAGTAGTTTTAGCTTCAGTGTCACTTCTCGTGTAAGCATAGATTCTCCTGTAGTTTTCTGGAGTGTTCAGTCTACCTTGTGTGATCGAAGGGCCTTCGATCCTAGTCTGGGCAGCATGAAGTTGATTATTCCCAGTGTGAGGTTGATTCTATCAATTCTGTGAATTGGAGTAGTAGTTTCTGGCATAGTGGCCTTCCTTGCTATAGATGAAATAGCCACTTACTCCCTGCTCACATTCTCTTGGGTGTCTCTTTATGCATTTCAGACACGTCGGGTATTGGCTGCCGTTTCCTCCCTGGTTGTTTCTCTTCTGGGGGAAATTCTTCTATGAATCTTGGTTGCCCTGATTCCCTTTTTTTCTTGTTGTTGTTGTTGGAATGCCTGTTATTCTGGTCGATTTCCACATTCTGCCCTCTGTGTTGTGACTCGGGGTTCTGCTTCCCCTAAGCCTACTTAGCTTGCGTTTCCTTCTCCTTTCGTACCTTAAAATTCTGAGCCTTTCGTTCCTTATCCTAAGCCAACCAGTACTCGGCTCGGATAACCCCACTGACACATTCTGCTACTGTCGCTGGTCCATGGCTTCTACTACAAACCTGAACTATGATGTCCATTCTGAACATCTTCAGTCTTCGTTTGACTCTCTCCTTTTTAGTTGATACCAAATCTAGACAAAGTTGAGCTAGCTGCTCAAACTTCCTGACTGCCTCTATGACAATCATGCTACCTTGGTGCAGGTTGTTGAACTCGTCGTATTGTGCTGCTAGTGCTTCCTTGTTGAAGTACGTCTCCTTGAATTCCTCAATGAAGTTGCACAAGCTCGTCTCTCTAATGTTCCTCCTAATGGTTACCATCTTCCACCACTGACGTGCCTTATTGCGCAGGGTGAAAGATGCACACATCATTTTTTCTCTATCTGTTAGCCCTATAAAATCCAAGATTACTTGGATATCCATTAGCCAGTCATCGGTCTCTATAGGGTTGGTGGTTCCCTTTGAACTCTGATGCTTTCATACACTGGAATCTCTTATATAAGTTACCTTCCCTAAGAACTGGCTGAGGTATGTTTGCTGCTATGGGGGCAGCCATTGTTGGGGTTATTGGTGATAGTACAGGAAATTCTTGCCCTGGCAGAACTCTCTGGATAGGGGGAGTTGCTCACTCCCTTGAAGTCTCGGGGGCTGCTGGAGCCTCCTGGGCTGGCACCTCTATTGTCTACGATGCCTGGGGTTACTGGCCCAACCGTTCCCTAAGCTGGTTTAGTTCCCGTTGTTGGTTCTCCATCGTCTCTTGCATAGCTGCGAGCTGTGTTAGGAAATGCCCTAAGCATTAGAGACATTTTGATGTATTTATTTTGTACTAGATAATAAAATTATATATATAGAGAGGTAATTAATTACATTGCTATCTGTCCTCATTTTATTTACATGTTAAAGTAAATGTAAGCAAATATGGCTCCCTGACTGCTTGTGTTAAACTGTTAGAACGTTGCATGCAATGGACTTTTGTATGCGAGAAGACAATATTCTAAAGTAAGCGGTCTAAATTAATGTCTGTAGTATATGGGGTTAGACCGAGCATCTAACTCATGTTAAGACTATTATGTTGTCTAAAGCCTTGGAGGGGACGGTTTGTCTTGACTGTCTGGAGCTGGACTCCCAAGTAGACACATAGATATGTTGCTTGGTGGTGACATATTAGACCAGGACTAAAGCGTGATTGATCTACGAAGTCCGCTTTAAGTGGATCGATCTGCTTTTGACGTTCATTGTGCAGTAACCTTAATCCTGAGTAGATGGACAGCTTCATGTATATGACTTATGTACTTTGATGTTCCAATGGCCAAAGCGTCTCAGAGGTACTAAGCTTATAGACCGGTTCATTGGGTGCATAACTTGTATATGATGAAGGGTTCATTTACAGATATCGGAATCATAGCTCTAATGAGGAGTTAAGGGTATCCTCTTAAAGGCATTCTACTGAATGTGAAAATGGACAAGGCCTTGGGTCGTTTGCTGGGCGGATGACTTCTTATTCACTTATGGTGAATAATCATTTTCTTTATTCGGTAGTATAATGGAACTTTAAGATAGCCTGATCAGTAGGATTAAACGGACTTTGGCCTAAGGCTGATCATGGATATTGTAGGAAAATAAATCGGTAAAAACGTATCAGAGTGGCGCAACAGAACAATAAAAATTTTTAGATCGTTAAATATCTCATGATGCCATATACAATAAATCAACAACAATTAAAACTCATACCTCAAGGACGCCAATCTGCAGGAGGAGAATGACCGGAGGCTTCAACCAACTAGCCTTCTCTACTATTCTCCAATTCTCGAATGGCTGAGTGTGTGGGCACTCTGAACCTCGATCGGTATGCCAGCACTGCTAGTCTTCTTCTGACCACCCAGATCTCTAAAGAACTTTATTGTCACGATGAGCTATGCAACAATAAGCCTGCTCACCTGAGAGTCTGTGGTCTAAGAGAACTGGAGTGGTAGGTCCTCTATTTATAGACCTACATGAGGTGAATCTCTAAATTTGAATTGGATTAGGAAAAGATATTTTCCCTTATCCAAACCCATAAAATCCGAATCAATGATTAGTGGCGCCCGAATCAATGACCTAAGTGTCTTTCGATTCTTCCACCAAACACGCTTCTAAGTAATGAAGTTCCTTACCTTCCTTGCCCTTGGCGGCTAGGAATTCCCGGCAAGCCTTCTTGAAGTGACCTACCTTCCCACAATGGAAGCATTTGGACTTTTTAGGGTCTTTTGGCTTCTTGTTCTTCTTGTTCTTCTTCCCGTCCGAGACAGGAGGATTAGAAGAACTGGAAGCCACTTGCTTCTTATTTGGCCTCTTCCTCTTCCGTGAGGGATTGGAAGATTCCGCTAAATTGGCCTCTACTTTAGGTCGGACCACATCCTCATCCCTGATCATCCGCTCATAAGCCTGTAGTTGCTTCATGAGCTCGTTAGTCCTAACTCCTTTGTCGCCAGATTGTATGCGGCCTTAAACCCCACAAAATCTTTAGACAGAGTCTTGAACACCATCTCGATCTGGGTGTTGTAGTCTAACTCAGCACCATTCTCGGCAGCCTCAGCGAAGAATCCCATTAGAGTGATCATATGGTCCTTCACCGGAGTACCCTCCTTTTGCTTGGAGTTCATAATGATGGTGATAGCGGACTGTCGAGCCAATTTTTCTTGGCCTCCGAACATGTCCTCCAGATTGTCCATGATCTCCCCAGCAACTTGATAAGTCTAATGCTGCTTTTGTAAAGCACTCGTCATGCTAGCAAGGATGTAGCATCGAGCTATGTCAATGGATTCTCTCCAACGATTATAGGCAACCAGGACTTCCTCAAGTGGTGTGTTAGGTTTGGGCCCAGGTGGGCATGGTTCGTCCAGTACGAACTTGTGTCTCTCGCAGCTGAGAACTATTAATAGATTTCTTTTCCAGTCTTTATAATTATCGCCATTCAACTTATTTTCAGTAAGTATCGAAATAAGGGGTGTCGGTGACATTTTGAACTGAAATAAAATTATACTAGACATCATTACAAAGCCCAAGCAAATATACAGATAATTTAGCAAATAAAACATACAAGTATGTTCCTACATGAAACTTGAAAAAACATGTAGCATTGCAACGGTAATTCTCAGCACCTATTGCCCCAAGCCACCGAGGGGTGGTCATGAAAACAAATAGCCGGAACATGGACCCCGTCCAATTAATATATGTTACCTTAAATCCTCCAAGGTTAAGACATATATTAATAACCGCTTATTTGGCCACCAGTTTAGTTAACAGAGCTTCTAGGGAAGGTTAATAACTAAACGAGTCTTGAGTGTATAACCATTGTTTACGTAGCCTGATCCACGTCCTACCAAGCCACCGAGGGGTGGTCATGAATAGGATCACACCCGAACACGTTTTCCACATAGGAGATCCAATCTAGTATACCGGCGACGGTAAACACCTACCGAGGGGTGTGGTCAGGGCAGAACTGACGCGAGGCATTACCATGCTTTCACATATGGATCAACAATGGAGGCCGTGGGTTTTGTTTGAAACCCTCTCCCACTCAATATTTTGAAAAACATGCAAGTTTTGAAAAATTATGTATGATCAATATAGTATGAGCGGCACTCACCTATCCTATATGACATGTTATCAAATATCCATACAAAGCATCCATCAATACATATTTATACATCCATGACATATCACAGAAAAATAATTGACAGAATAACCAAGCTATGGTTCCATCCTAGAACAACGAAAATAAAGATTACAAAATTCCATCCAAAGCATTCTTTGGGTCTTGAATTTTGTTCCGTCTTCTTGTATCCATCTTTATGTAGCCTCTCCATTTATTTCTCATCCCGAGAATTATTTAAAATTTAAATCTCCAAAAATCTAAATTTCAAATTCAAATTCCAAATTCGAATTTCAAATTTAAATTTCAAATTTAAATTTTAAACAATTTTAAACATCATGTGTAATAATATGTAATTTCAAAAATTTCAAATTTTAATTACATATTTTTTAACATGATTTAAAATAAAATCTCAAATTTAAAAATCAAAATTTTCTGATTTTCGGACCGTCGGACCGCCGCCCCCGTAGGCGGCAGCTGCCGTGGGCAGCCACCAACCCCGGAGGGGCTGGCAGCCCACGGCCGCCCCTTGTGCAGCCCTACCGGGCTGCAGGCCAAGCCTGCAGCGCCAGGTTGCAAGCAGCGCCTGCAGCCAGAGGCTGCACGCCCAGGCTGCGGCCAGCCTTGGGCCGGCAGCGGCCACCCCTGGCTGCAGGCCAAGCCTGCGGCCGGGGTGGTGTGGGCCTGCTTAGGGGCTGCCGCAGCCCCATCCTGCCCGAGGGTAGGGGCTCCAGCCCCACCAAGGTTCGTCGGCCTATCCCGAGGGGTTGTGTCTTGATTTTTGTGCCATATTCCAATTTACCTATTAGGATCTCCAAAAATTAATTTGAATCCCAATTAAATTGAAATTTTCCACACAATCAAAATTTCAACCTTTAAATCAAATTTAACTTTTGGGAAAAATAAATTACGGTCTTCAATCTTCAATCTCCTCCAAGAATAATTACATAAAATTTCCTAAACCATTTCCGGTGTACAAAAATTCTAACCATAAAAAATTCCAAGAGACAAAAATTAAAATCCATGGGAAAATTACAGTCTTAATAAACTGCTCCCATGGTTACATAAAAGATTCCTAGATACAATTTTTCTAAATTCTAAGGAACCATAACTGGTATAAACAAGCATGCTTATAATAATTCAAAAAATTAAAATAACCACATACTTTATACATAATCCATGATAACAACATATAGGAACCCTAGAATGCCACTTTCTAAATATCAACTCCATACATAAATAAAAAGACTGAGTAATTGTCTAATTTATGTACATGGCATAGTCATGAGATGGCTCTGATACCAATTGTAGGAAAATAAATCGGTAAAAACGTATCAGAGTGGCGCAGCGGAACAATAAAAATTTTTAGATCGTTAAATATCTCATGATGCCATATACAATAAATCAACAACAATTAAAACTCATACCTCAAGGACGCCAATCTGCAGGAGGAGAATGACCGGAGGCTTCAACCCACTAGCCTTCTCTACTATTCTCCAATTCCCGAATGGCTGAGTGTGTGGGCACTCTGAACCTCGATCGGTATGCTAGCACTGCTAGTCTTCTTCCGACCACCCAGATCTCTAAAGAACTTTATTGTCACGATGAGCTATGCAACAATAAGCCTGCTCACCTGAGAGTCTATGGTCTAAGAGAACTGGAGTGGTAGGTCCTCTATTTATAGACCTACATGAGGTGAATCTCTGAATTTGAATTGGATTAGGAAAAGATATTTTCCCTTATCCAAACCCATAAAATCTGAATTTTTCCAAGGGAGAATCTCCACAAAAAATTCGATTTTTCTTAGGATAAATCCAATCCAAATCAAAACAAGATTTTAACTAGAATTTTATCTCCCTTTTTCAACCCAAAAAATCTGAAATTTTCAAGGTGAATCTTCCCTAAAGATTTCGGCTATTATGGATAAGGGAGAATCAAAAATTCCACTAGGTTTTTCAAGCTTGAATCTAATCTCAACCTTATCCAAAACAACCGAATTTTCCTAGGAGATTTTCTCCCTAATTTCGGCCACTTTTCAGGGAAGGAGAGAATCCAAATTCAACTAGGATTGAAACTTGAATTTTTCCCTTGAATCCTATCCACAAAAACTGAAATTTGCTTGAGGATTATCCTCAAAATTTCGTCCCTTATTTGTTGGGATTTGGATTCAAAATTCAAGTAGGATTCTAACAAGATTATCCTCTCCAAATCCAACTCAAATTCGAATATCAAACCTTGTGGATTTTCCACAACAAATTCGAATCTTACTTGGACTGTGATTCAAAATTTGAATTTCAAATTTCAAATTCAAATTTCAAATTTCAAATTTCAAATTTAAATTTCAAATTCAAATTTCAAATTCGAATTTCAAATTCAAATTTCAAATTCAAATTTCAAATTCAAATTTCAAATTCAAAATTCAAAATTCAAATTTCAAAATTCAAATTTCAAATTCCACAAAACGGTTGTATTTCATATTCTTGTTCTCATGGATAATTTTCTACAACTCCAATCCAATCTCAAATAAAATCATGGCAACTTTATTTGGAGTTCGAATAATTGTGTACTCTATTATCCAAAACACAATCTGAATCCAACCGGAGAGAATCTTGTCTACCATCCTAATCCTGTGCCATCACCATCCATGCATAATAAACCAGCCAATAGCATACACAAATCAATTTGCCAAACGTTAAGGAATTATGTGGAGCTAGTAGAGGGACTGATTGGACATATATAATCGGGCTCCCGTGATTCCATATGATCATGATTCTGTACCGAACAAGTCAATCATATGATCACTAATTTCAGAGTCACACCACTATAAACCTGAAACTGAACTCCCAATTATATACCGTATTACGTAAGCTTGTGACGAGCTACCATCCAATGACCTTGTCATATATGCAAAACCCTCATATGATATCCATGATCAGCCTTAGGTCAAAGTCCGTTTAATCCTACTGATCAGGCTATCTTAAAGTTCCATTATACCACCGAATTAAGAAAATGATTATTCACCATATGTGAATAAGAAGTCATCCGCCCAGCAGACGACCCAAGGCCTTGTCCATTTTCACATTCAGTATAATGCCTTTAAGAGGATACCTTTAACTCCTCAGAGCTATGATTCCGATATCTGCAAACAAACCCTTCATCGTATACAAGTCATGCACCTAACGAACCGGTCTATAAGCTTACTACCTCTGAGACGCTTTAGCCATTGGAACATCAAAGTACACAAGTCATATACATGAAGTAGTTCATTTACTCAGGATTAAGGTTATTGCACAATGAACGTCAAAAGGTGTGGGCGACCCCTCTAGCTTAGGTCGTCCACCTTATCTTGCTTGCTTTCTTTATTCTCTGCTTATTCTTACTTAGCTTGCTTGTTTCTATAACTTTCTTCTCCTTGGGGTTTAAAAGATTTGTTCTTGCAAAACTAGGAATATATTTTTTTTATTTTTTTTTATTTTTTATTTTTATTTTTTTTTATGAGGCTATTGATTCTTGAAAGTTGTGTATACATAAATATATACGTACTAGTTAATACTTTTTGTTTTTCCAAAATATATTTTGGAGTCTTGTTACTTTAAAGTACGTAAAAATAGAAACACACTTTTAAGCTGGTTTCACTACTTTACATACTACACTCTTGTCTTGTCTTTATACAGATACCTCACTATTACACTTTCTTTCTTTTACACCTTGAGTACAGCGGAATTCTGCGAAACGAAACCATAACCCGTCCATGACATCGCTGGGATCTGCCTGCCAGTCCGCTACTCTTGTTTCATCTTGCTAGTTGCTTTCCTTTATTACCTACAGCACGAATAGACTAATGAGCTAAAGCTCAATAAGTACAAACATACATACAAGTAAATAAGCTGAATACATCACTCTAGGGTTAGTCAACTTAGGACCAATTATTTTCTTTAGTCCTATACTACTTGTTCTTTCTATTCTATTTCTTTCTTTTCTTTGCTTTACTTTATCTGCTTAATCTTTCACTTGTGGGCCCGTGGTTGGACGTACCTAGTGCGCGCAGACCAATAGAGGATCAGGGGAGCGACCCACCGATCAACCCTAAGGTCATCTCTGGACTACTTACCTTATAGGTAGTAAGTCATGCCATGAACTACCTCATTATTAACGAGGCAGCGCCACACAACTGGGGTGGAGGGAGGAAGTTAAGCCATAAACTACCTCATTATTAACGAGGCAGCGCCACACAACTGGGGTAGAGGCTATCTGGGAACCTCACAACTGGGGAGGCCGGTACGCCAACCTTAACTTTTAAGTCTTATTATTTGACTTAACTTATTCCTCTTTTCTTTTTCTAATCTTGCTTACTATTCTCGTGAACATGTTAGTATCATGTCACAAACTGAATAGCTTAAATGTGTATATATATATAACACAACTTTATGGTAAGTCCATTCGTGAGTAGGCAATTAAATGTCTGTACTTACCTTATCAATCTCTTCTCTTTTTCTCTCTAGGATCTTTGATCGCCCTCCTTGTAGGTCGATTTTTGGATCCTACAGACAAACTTTGTCTGTTAATTTCATTTCCATTTATAGCTTTTATTTTTTTTATTAAAAAGCTTAAATAGAACCTATTTACAACTTTTTGGGCTTTATTTATCATTTCTCCAATTTTCCCTAACTTTTACAAAATTACGATTTTGCCCCTATATTTTGGCAAAATTGCAATTTTGCCCCTGACGGAATTTTATTGATCCAGACTGCATTTTTGGCCCTCAGGAACTTTTCTGACTCTTTTATAATCATTACCGGGTTCGCTTCTATTTTATTTCCACTTTTCACTTTCCCGACCCTCGGGAGCACTATTCCGACCCTTACGTCGGTTTAGTGATTTTCTATCGTTTCGGAGCCTCAAATGGATGTTTCACTAGTATTTAAAACGTTCATCTAGACATTCCCGACCTAGGTCTCCGAGGCTCGGATTTTCCGTACCCGACTCGAACCTTTATTTCGTTTCCAAAAACGCCCCCCCTCGGGGTCGGTTTTTCCGTTTCACTCGCATTTTACATTTTTAGGGGACGGTCTACTATTCACGAACCACCCCTTCGGTTTTCCTTATTCAATTTTCCGCTAGGGACTCGGGTTTCCGACCCGACCCTAAACTTTTATTTTTAATTCCTATTTTACCCCGAATGCCGTTTTTGAAATTTCGGCAGTATTTCGACGTAATTTTAAGGCTTCCGGCGTTAGGTATGCCTCGAACCATATGTACCTGCCACGTACTATACCACAAGCCTATTTTATGTAAAAGTTTTCCAAACTTTTACATAAAAGCTCACAAATTCCAATTTCACATTTTTAACCACATTACAAAATTTTTTCACAATTTTGCCCTTAGTTTTGGTTTCGGTTTTCACCACCAAATCGAACCAAAATTTCTCAAACTTTTCAACCACTTTTTAGGCTATTCAATGCCATTTTTCTAACACTTTTTCAAGCCCATTTCCTTGTACTTTTCAACCAAATTCTTAGGGTTTTTTTAAACACTTAAAACCCACGGCCACATTAATGAAAAACATGCCAAATTTTCTTTTCATTCTTTCCATCAAAATTTCATCATTCACATCATAAAATGCATGATTTCAATTAACCAAACATCACCTAAAAGCATGAAAATTTTTCTTCCAAATCATTAGGAAGCCCACGGCCTCATTAAGCAATGCACACCGAAATTTTTTTCAAGCTTTTCCATAATGAAATTCATGCTTTATTCTTAACAAAATTCAACTTGGAAGCATGTTAACACATAAACCACACAATTTTCTCATTGATTACCCATGGTAACCCACGGATTTTTCCTTGAAAAACCAACAAAATTTTGGTTTTTCTTTAAACAAATTACATGGTTTTCTTCCTTATTTCATCCTTAATAAAACTCAACATCAATTTCCATGAAAAACAACCAAAATTTTTCCATCTTCCTATCACTATTCACCCATGGATTTTATGAAGAAAAACCATGAAAAATTAAGTGAAAAAGGGAGTTACCTTGGTCTAATGCTTCCTTTGTCTTCTAGGAACACTTTGACACTCTTTTTGTGAAGAAATTTTGAAGAAAAAGCTTGGTTCTCCTTTGGTCCCTCACGGCTCCCCCATGGACGAGACTTAGAATTTTTTTGATCTTGGTTTGGCTTGAAAATATTGTCTCGGCCTTTTGATTCAAAAGTGGCCGACTTATGCAAACCAAAAGCCAATTAATTTGGCTCTAAACCAATGAAATTGTGACACCTTTCATGCTTAATTCTTTCTCTATTTTTCAAAAATTAAAAAGGGTAAATTTTGGCCAAATCTTGGCCTTTAGATCACAAGGTGATTAAATCCTAGCCATTAATGCCACCAACCACCTTATTTCTTTCATTTATTAATCTTGATTTACGATGTCATAAATGCAAAAGTGAAAGTTGACTTTGACTTTCACTATTCACATTAATTCGACTACTTTTTGACCGATGCCGGTTCGAGTCGAAATTTTCCTCAAATCTTCCCGGCGTGTTCCTGAGGTCTCTTGTGCAGTCGGATCAATTTAACCTGCTTCTGTTCGATCAAAATCACTCCCGAAAGTTTACCGTCTTTTATTGGCTCGGTTAGGGTTTTCAATGCCGGTTTTGGCACCGTTTCACCCGTTTCAACTCAGTGAATTTTTCCCACACTGAATCCTTACTCGTCAGTATTGTTAGAACATTTTAATATATTCTAAACAATATAAATACATCTATTTCACTCTTTAAATGGTACAAATTATTATATACATATATTTGTATTTTTCTTACTGTGCTCTTACTTTGACTTGCCATATTCTTATCTTTATACTGTTCAGATACCGAAACTACTCCTTTTTGAGCGTTTTGGGCCTGAATTCACCTTCTTACTCATATACTTTATTCTCTACTTATTTTTGGAGATTTTAATTCCTCCAAAACATTTATTTATTTCTATCAACACTATAATTTGTCTAATCACAACCATAGTGTTTCTTTACATTCTTACTTACAGAACTCATAGAAAACCCTAGATTAAACTAGGTCACACCGCTAAAATTCTCTGGTCGTCACAAAAGCAGATTGATCCACTCATAGCGGACTACGTAGATCAATCATGCTTTAGTCCCGGTCTAATATGTCACCACCGAGCAACATATCCATGTCTCTACTTGGGAGTCCAGCTCCAGACAGTCAAGACAGACCGTCCCCTCCAAGGCTTTAGACAACATAATAGTCTTAACATGAGTTAGATGCTCGGTCTAACCCCATAGACTACAGACCATAGTTTAGACTGCTAACTTTAGAACATTGTCTTCTCGCATACAAAAATCCATTGCATGCAACGTTCTAACAGTTTTAACACAAGCAGTCAGTGAGCCATATTTGCTTACATTTACTTTAACATGTAAATAAGACGAGGACAGATAGCAATGTAATGAATAACCTCTAAGTATAATTTTATTATCCAGTTCAAAATGAATACATCAAAATGTCTCTAATACTTAGGGCATTTCCTAACAGATATCATATGAGGGTTCTACATACATGACAAGGTCATTGGATGATAGCTTGTAATAGGCTTACGTAATACAGTATATAGTTGGGAGTTTAGTTTCAGGTTTATAGTGGTGTGACTTTAAAATTAGTGATCATATGATTAAGTTGTTCGGTAAAGAATGATGATCATATGGATTTGCGGGAGCCCGATTATATATGTCCAATTGGTCCCTCTACTAGCTCCACATAATTCCTTAACGTTTGGTAAAATTGATTTGTGTATGCTATTGGCTAGTTTATTATGCATGGATGGTGTTGACATAGGATTAGGATGGTCAATAGGATTTTCTCTGGTTAGATTCAGATTTTGTTTTGGATAATAGAGTACACAATTATTCGAACTCCAAATAAAGTTGCCATAATTTTATTTGAGATTTGATTGGAGTTGTAGAAAATTATCCATGAGAACAAGAATTTGAAATACAACTGTTTTGTGGATTTTGAAATTTGAATTTAAAATTTGAATTTGAAATTTAAATTTGAATTTTGAATTTTGAAATTCGAATTTGAAATTTGAAATTCAAATTTTTAATCACAGTCCAAGTGGGATTCGAATTTGTTGTGGTAAATCCACAAGGAATGAAATTCAAATTTGAGTTAGATATGGAGAGGAAAATCTTGTTAGAATCATACTTGAAATTTGAATCCAAATCCTAACAATAATGGACGAAAATTTTGAGGATTATCCTCATGCAATTTTTAGATTTTTTGTGGATAAGGTTCAGGGAAAAATTCAAGTTTCAATCCCAGTTGAATTTGGATTCTCTCCTCCCTGATTATGGCCAAATTTTTTTGAGTGAATCTCCTGGAAGATTTTCGGTTATTTTGGATAAGGATGAGATAAGATTCAAGCTTGAAAATCCTAGTGGAATTTTGATTCTTCCCTTGTCCTAAAGTGGCCGAAAATATTTCGTGAAGATCCTTTAGGATTTTCGGATTTTTTGGTTGAAAAAGGGAGATAAAATTCTAGTTAAAATCTTGTTTAGATTTGAATTGGATAATCCTAAGTTGGCCGAAAATTTGTTGAGATTTTCCCCTTGGAAAATTCTGATTTTTTGGTTATGGATAAGGGAGAATATCTTCTCTTAATCCAATTCGAATTCAGAGAATCACCTCCTGCAAGTCTATAAATAGAGGTCCTGCCACTCCGGTTCTCTAAGACCATAGACTCTCAGGTGAGCAGGCTTATTATTGCATAACTCACCGTGACAGTAAGTTCTTCCGAGATCTGGGTGGTTGGAAGAATACTAGCAGTGCTAGCATACCGATCGAGGTTCAGAGTGCCCACACACTCAGCCATTTGGGAATTGGAGAATAGTAGAGAAAGCTGGTTGGTTGAAGCCCTCTGGTCATTCTCCTCCTGTAAATTGGCATCCTTGAGGTATGAGTTTAAATTGTTGTTGGTTTATTGTATATGGCATCATGAGATATTTAACGTTCTTGAAAAATTTTTATTGTTCCACTTTGCCACTCTGATACGTTTTATCGATTTAATATCCTACAAGCTGTGCCATCGATTCATCCGCTTGGGATGCTGGGTTTAACTAGGCTCTCGTTCTTGCCATGTTTTCCTATGTGACCCTATAGTACAGCGGGAAAAGAAATTATGAGTCTTTTGTTTCCATACTTGGAAATCATCACATTTCATTTTCTTTCTGACTCGACTATCATGAATATATGTATACATATTATATCTTTCTCTTTCTTATACTGTGATGTTCAATGCAATTTGCCATATCATATTGAAACATCACCTGAGTGCCAGGACTCGCCTTGCACTTCCACTCATACTACTGTCAGGTGTGGAAAAATCATATCTAGGCTCTTAGGCAAAATTGTATTGCTTTTCATAATATTCTCACAAAATATATTCAAGACTCTAGTCTGGTAGGTGTGACACACATTTCCCTGTATACAATCCCAACAGGGTACATTAAGCTAAGTCTGATGGGAAAAGCTACTGCTTCCCTTTATACATTTACATAATCAAAATTCTTGCAGAAAGGGTCACTGCTGCTGGAAGGATAATCTTGATTCAGCATCAGACATTTCCTCATCATCACTATCACTGAGAGGGAGCTCTTCTGAGTCCTCCTCTTCGTCTCTCTAGACAGAACTGGCATCGTCATCGCTAGCTATGATAACTTAGGGTTCATACATCCTCATCCATTTGTCATTACTAAAAGGGTCAGGAATCTCATCCCCTTCATCGTCGGGATGGGCGTCGGGAAGAGCCTCATCATCGTCCTCTTCCATGGGGAGTTCAGGAGATAGAGGGGCTGGTTCGGGGTTCTCCATTGGTTCCCTATTGCCCTCGAGTGCTTCTGGCTAGTGCTCAGCCATAAACTCTTCGTCTGCCGGTTGGGGTGCTGGGTCTACCGAATCACCCTTCATAATGGTGGTTGCTGCAATTTCTTGGGCTTGTGCAAGGTTCCTGGGGTTGAGCACTTCTCTCTCGACGTCCACTATCTCTTGGATAAGGTTTGCTACTCTTTCTACTTGATCACTCTTCTAATTCTGTTTGGTAAGGTTTCTTTCTTTCTTTTGGTCTTCTACTACCTTGATCCACTTTTGCCTCGGCCATGGTTTCGTCATAAGCCTTCCTCAACATGTATTGTAGAAGTCCATATCAGTTCCTCATAGTGCATAGCATACATTAAAACTATGTCACCGGACATCAGCTGCAGTCTTTCAGTTCGATGAACAGATTCTCGTATATCCGCAACTCCAGGGAACTTAGGCGGTTTCACCCCCCGCTTGCCCATAACGAAAAACTAGGGCTGATGCTGGACGCCTCTCAGAGATTTGCTTGATTGTGATATAGCGAAACTCGACCCAGTTAAGAGCTCATCCTGGTCACAAGAATCCCGATACATACGAGAGTATCTTCCTAAGAGATATCAACAGCCAACAGGACTTATTTATCCTGATCAATGGCGTACAATCGGGGAAATCATTTTGATAGCATGAAACCAGTCCTGACATTCTCATGGAGTGCAGGAGTACTGTTTGCCACTCAAAACTTAATGGACAACTAGCCCTGAAGATCGGTACAACTCGGGCAGTAATCCATGTTCTTACTCTGAGTAGTTCTGTAGCACTGCACGGTCGTGATTTTACGTATAGTGATCTCAGCATCTCTTCATCTTATCCTCGCTATCATAGGTTTTGTCATCTCATTACTATAAAATGTTATCTTTAGTAAATAAATATCTACTGACAAAAAATAAAACTGACTTACTTGGACAGATGAGGCAGGCATGCTGCGATGTGAGGTAGGGCGGTAGGATATCACTCTGATACAAACTGTGACGTCCCATGCCCTTAGTGGTTCGGACTATCACTAAAAATTGCTTCTTTAACTTTTACTTTAAAGCTGATACTTAAACTTACTTACTCGATACCATAATTTTTAGGGATTTTTTTTTATTGCGTACATATTTACTATTTACGTACGTATACTATTAAAGTGCGGAATCTGAAAACATAGGGATTTTAATTATTCATACATATCTATACTGACTATTAAACTAAATACTATTCCTAATATACTATTTAACTATTTGCTATTCAAACATACTGTTTAACTATTACCATTCAAAAATATTGTTTAACTGTTACTATTTAAAAATACTGTTTACTCAAGCTGTGCGGAAGAATACTCGCGTTGTATCCATAACCTCGCCCTCATATCTGCCACCGCCGCTGTCTTCGGCCATTGGTGTTTATGCTGTAGGTAAGTTTATGCCATAGGACGCTTACCTACAGCATAAACGCACACCGTGAGCTTTATGCCTAGTAAGTACAACATGTTAACCCCAAAACATGTTTAAAACATAGTACATACTTAAAATCATACAAGCATGTCAGGTATCAACATATACCTCATATCACATATCAGAACATAGCATACCACTGAACGCAAGACATCACATACTTTATGCATAACAAAATACATCGAGTATTGAATGCATATCTGCTGTAACTAGAAGCATGCTGAACTATAGCTAAAGAATATCGTAACAATGCATGATCCGATTATACTCATATTATGCTTCATTATTTATTATCTTTTGTTTACTCTGTCGAGGGCCCGTGTGTCAGTACCATGTGCATGCAGACCATCAGTAACGCCTGTGGTCAAAAAGTCAGAGAGCCGTCAATCGATGCTCAACTTTCTGCTTTAAATTACTTTAACTTGGAAAACCTCTGCAGCTGGAGAGGCCGGTATGACACGCTTATTAAATTCCATCTTGTTTATCTGTTCTAGTCATATGCTTCTCTAAGCTGTCCTTAATCCTACGCGGTAGGGATATATGGTATCTAACTTGCTCTTTTATCAATATACTCAATTGTGAAACTATATGCCCTTATGTATGCTGTGCATCATCGTGTGCATATTAGGCATACTTAACATACTGTAAAATCATCATTTCAATCTCATTTTATTCATGCTGTAGGCGGAGTTGTACTTACCTATCAGCAAACAGTTTATACTCTCGCATTTGTCACAATACAGGTACCTCCCTGTAATCATAACGCATTTCATTAACTTTCGCTCTTAGGTCACTGTGGTCATTAGTGGCTAATAAAAACTCTATCATTAGGTGATACCGATCCTTATCGGTACTAATTGCCCTCCTCTTGAAAGTTTGATTTTCTAATCGTGATTAATTAATTTATTTACCAAATAAATTAATTAACGTCGCTCTTAGGTCACTCTATCATTAGTGAGTAATAAATCTATCATTGTGTGGTACCGATGCCTTTCGGTACCCAACTACTCTACGTTGGGAATTTGATATTAATTTCTAATCGTACTTAATTAATTTGTCTACTTGACAAATTAATCACTGTCTCTCATTATCCTATTCAAAGTTGGTCCTTGACAGGCTAACCGACCAGTCAACTGACCGGATACCTCACGTATTGACTGTTTAGCCTATCGGGTTACCTTTACCGATTTAACCACCCCAAATTTTACACTTAGCTCACTCCCATCCCTCGAGTGATACCATTCTGACATAGGGGTCATTTTCTTATATTTCAAGGTTTCTAATGGGTGGTTTACTAATCCTCAAATTGTCTATCCTTCTTTCCTGGGCCTAGGTCATCGAGGGGGCCTCGGATTTCCATCCCGATCACATTTTTTAACCTCTCATTTCCTAAAATACCCCTTTATGCCGTTTTAGAAATTTCGATAGCATTTCAGTTTAATTTTTGGGTTCTTGGCGTTTAGGAAACGCCTCAAAACCATCTAACCTATTCTATTCTACCACGTACTATACCAGAGGCCTAATTTTTATGTAAAAGCTCAACTTTTTACGTAAAATTATTCAGATTTTCACACATTTTCTTTTTCGACATTTTATCCCTATTTCTTACAATTCCTCAAGCCAACAGTCCATAATTAATACACAATTATTCCAATAATAAAATGAGGAAATCAAGGGATCAAAACCACTACCAAAGTTGTCCCTATCGGTGATTAAGAGAGCTGTTCGATCTCGATCGCACAATCTTTGAATCGTCGTTCTTCACTTTTGAAATTCTAGTTTGCAAATCTGATGCTGTGGATGTGTCCGGAACATCGAAAATAGGCCAACAGGTCATTCTTTAAATTTTGGTCTCCAGATCGCTGTTGACCAGCATTGACTGCCATTAACCGGCAATGATGAGGGAAAAGGTAGCCACCATCTTGAAGAGCTCGACGAGAGGAACCCATTGGTGGTGTCAATTTCACCAATCGAGGCTCGTATCACCAGAAATCGACCTTCGAAAGTTAGAGACAACAGCAGTGGTTGGATCTCTGTCTTCCCAGTGTTGTTGCCCATAATTGATTTGGGGCTTTTGTTCCCCGTGTTGTTCTAAGCATTTTGGTACCTACCTTGTAACTCAACTCCGTCGGAATCCACGGATTCCATAGCATCGACGGTGGCGGCGATGGCCAATGCAAAGTGGTGCAATCTGGCAGCTGTTGACATGAAATAAAGCCTAGATATTGTTCTACTCTTCACCACGAATCCATTGGGACCAGAATCATGATATTTGGACGTCGGACGGCGGAGTTACGGTGGTTTGAAAATTTTGGCCTCCGACAGCTTTAGGCGGCGCGTGCACCTTCCTCCGATAGCCATTCCATCGACTCAGCCCACCATTGGAATTAGCTCATCGAGAGTCTTCCAATGGTGCCGGCGGTGTCAAAAACGGAGGTCGGATTCGATCGGTGGTTACTGTTCACATACGGTTGGTGTGGGGAAAAAAAAGACAGAAAAATTATTTTGGGGGGGGGGGGGGGGGAAGGGGGCGGGGGGGAAGAGGACCTTTTTACAAAAATCCCAAAATTTCCACCCCTTTATACTAATTTTTTGAAAAATTTTAACATAGGCTATATTGACTAATTTGGGTGTGCTAAACCCGAGTATATCAGTTCTATTCATCTCGACCTGTTTTCCAATACTGCGATTTCCTGATCAAAAATTATTTTTTGTACTCAAATGACTAATATAAACATCCTGAGTCCAAATATGTCAGTTTTATATCAAGAAAAGGTTGCCTTGACCAATTTCTTGATACTGTGGTTGGACCTACACTATGTTGACACTGCACACGCATAACGATGCATTTTTGCGTGAAATTTCAAACACAGTCTCTCTTGACTAATTTGAACGTGTTGATTTCAAATTTATCAGTTTTACATCCATCTGAGGTCGTCTGGACCAGTTTTCAAGATCTGCGTGATCTCACTTCGAAAAACGTGTCAGGTGCCCGATTGACTAATTTAGGCGTCCTAAGTCTAAATATATCAGTTTCAGGCGAGAAAAGGTCGTCTTGACCCTCATCCCAATACTGTGTATCTCCCAAACATATATCTACGTTTTGTGCTCAATTGACTAGATTGAGCCTGTTGACTATTAATATATCAATTTTATGCCAGATTAAAGCCTTCTTGGCCACTAACATGACACTGCGTTTTTCACTATTCATTATTAACTATTTTTTATTTACTATTCATCATTTTCTGTCTAACTGACTACTCTGGGCCTTCTAGCTCCGATTTTGTCAATTTCTGGGCAAGAAGAGGTCATCGGGACCATTTTCTTGATACTGTACATCTATTAGGGTAATTATCGCTGCTATGCTCAGATGACCAGTCTGAGCGTACTGATGATTAGCTCATCAGTTCTACGTCGAGAAATAGTCACCTGGACCGGTTTCTTGATACTACGTGTCTCACATGTACACTCACATGAGTAAACCGATCTCACTTTCGGTTGCCCCTTTCACTGCATGACAGTTCTGTGTTAAGAAATGGTCGTCTGGACCAGTTTCTTGATACTGCGTGTCTGTAGGAAAATAAATCGATAAAAACGTATTAGAGTGGCACCGCGGAACAATAAAAATTTTTAGATTGTTAAATATCTCATGATGCCATATACAATAAACCAACAACAATTAAAACTCATACCTCAAGGACGCCAATCTTGCAGGAGGAGAATGACCGGAGGGCTTCAACCAACTAGCATTCTCTACTATTCTCCAATTCCCAAATGACCGAGTGTGTGGGCACTCTGAACCTCGATCGGTATGCTAGCACTGCTAGTCTTCTTCCTACCACTCAGATCTCTAAAGAACTTATTGTCATGGTGAGTCGTGCAACAATAAGCCTGCTCACCTGAAAGTCTGTGGTCTGAGAGAACTGGAGTGGCAGGACCTCTATTTATAGACTTGTATGAGGTGATTCTCTGAATTCGAATTGGATTAGGAGAAGATATTCTCCCTTATCCATAACCATAAAATCTGAATTTTCCAGGGGGAAAATCCCAACAATAAATTCGGTCACTTTTGGATAAGGAAGAATAAAAAATTCACTAGAATTTTCAAGCCTGAATCTTATCTCATCCTTATCCAAAATAACCGAAAATCTCCTAGGAGATCTTCCTCAAATTTTCGGCCATAATCTAGGAGGAGAGAATCCAAATTCAACTGGGATTGAACTTGAATTTTTCCCTGAACCTTATCCACAAGAATCTGAAAATTCCATAAGGATAATCCTCAAAATTTTCGTCCATATTTGGTTAGGATTTGGATTCAAAATTCAAGTAGGATTCAAATAAGATTTTCCTCTTCATATCCAACTCAAATTCAAATTTCATTCCTTGTGGATTTACCACAACAAATTCAAATCCCACTTAGACTGTGATTCAAAATTTGAATTTCAAATTTCAAATTCAAATTTCAAATTTCAAATTTCAAATTTCAAATTTCAAATTTAAATTTCAAATTCTTGTTCTCATGGATAATTTTCTGCAACTCCAATCCAATCTCAAATTTAAATTTCAAATTCTTGTTCTCATGTATAATTTTCTGCAACTCCAATCCAATCTCAAATAAAATCATGGCAACTTTATTTGGAGTTCAAATAATTGTGTACTCTATTATCCAAAACAAAATCTGAATCCAACCGGAGAGAATCTTGTCTACCATCCTAATCCCATGTCAACACCATCCATGCATAATTAACTAGCCAATATCATACTCAGCTCAATTTTGCCAAACGTTAAGGAATTATGTGGAGCTAGTAGAGGGACTAATTGGACATATATAATCGGGCTCCCACAAATCCATATGATCATCATTCTTTACCGAACAACTCAATCATATGGTCACTAATTTCAGAGTCACACCACTATAAATCTGAAACTGAACTCCCAATTATATACCGTATTATGTAAGCCTGTGACAAGCTATCGTCCAATGACCTTGTCATGTATGCAGAACCCTCATATGATATCCATGATCAGCCTTAAGCCAAAGTCCGTTTAATCCTACTGATCAGGCTATCTTCAAGTTCCATTGTACTACAGAATAAAGAAAATGATTATTCACCATATGTAAATAAGAAGTCATCCACCCAGCAGACTACCTAAGGCCTTGTACATTTTCACATTTAGTATAATGCCTTTAAGAGGATACCCTTAACTCCTCATTAGAGCTATGATTCTGATATCTGTAAACGAACCCTTCATCATATACAAGCCATGCACCCAACGAACCGATCTATAAGCTTACTACCTCTGAGACGCTTTAGCCATTGGAACATCAAAGTATACAAGTCATATACATGAAGCTGTCCATCTACTCAGGATTAAGGTTACTGCACAATGAATGTCAAAAGTAGATCAATCCACTCAAAGCGGACTTCGTAGAACAATCACGTTTTAGTCCCGGTCTAATATGTCACCACCAAGCAACATATCTATGTCTCTACTTAGGAGTCTAGCTCCAGACAGTCAAAACAAACCGTCCCCTCTAAGGCTTTAGACAACATAATAGTCTTAACATGAGTTAGATGCTCGATCTAACCCCATAGACTACAAACCTTAGTTTAGACCGCTAACTTTAGAACATTGTCTTCTCACATAAAAAAGTCCATTGCATGCAATGTTCTAACAGTTTAACACAAGGAATCAGGGAGCCATATTTGCTTACATTTACTTTAACATGTAAATAAAACGAGGACAGATAGCAATGTAATGAATAACTTCTATATATAATTTTATTATCCAGTTCAAAATAAATACATCAAAATGTCTCTAATACTTAGGGCATTTCCTAATAATCACCCACTTGCCGTAAGCCAGCAGATGTGCCATGTTATGCATCCCCATCACCTCTACGTGCCTCTCAAAGCTTCTAGCCATCAAAGTCTTAGTAAAGGGATCATTAATGTTGTCATCGAACGTGATCTTACACACATCTACTTATCCTGTCTCCACGTGCCCTCTAATAATATGATATCTCCGATCTATGTGCTTGGTCCTCTTGTGGTGCCGAGATTCCCTTGTGTTGGCAATAGCCCCAATGTTATCACAGTAAAGTGTGATAGGCTTTTCAACACCCGGAATGACCTCAAGGTCTATAAAGAACTTGCAGAGCCAAACCGCTACTTTAGATGCCTCAGCCGTAGCCACATACTTAGCCTCAGCCACATACTTAGCCTCCATAGTAGAGTCAGCTGCGCAGCCCTGCTTCACGCTCCTCCACATAATGGCGCCTCCTCTGAGCAAAAACACTGATCCAGAGTCGATTTCCTCGAATCCTTACAAGTCTGGAAGTCTGAGTCCGTGTATCCTACAGGTGTTAGGTCCCCTTCAGAATACACCAGCATATAATCCCTCGTTCTCTTAAGATACTAGAGTACATGCTTTACTGCTTGCCAGTGCTTGGTTCCAGGATTCGCTTGATATCGACTCACCATACCTACTGCAAAACATATGTCCAGGCGAATGCAAAGCATAGCATACATAAGGCTACCCACAGCAGATGCATAAGGGACCTTACTCATATGCTCTCTTTCTTCCGATGTCTTAGGGCAGTCATCCAATGAAAGAGTTAGACCAACAATAGAAGGTTGTGTACCTTTCTTTGCCTCTTGCATTGCATATTTGTCAATTATTTTATCTATGTATGAAGCTTGGGATAACGCTATTATTTTGTTCTTTTAATCTCTGAAGAGACGAATGCCTAGAACATAATTAACTTCTCCCAAGTCCTTCATGTCAAACTGTTGGTGTAACTAAAGCTTGACCGATGATAAGTTCCCTACATCATTCCCAATGAGTAGTATATCATCGACATAGAGTATCAGAAAGACCACTTTTTCATCCTTAATACGTTTATAAACACAGCGTTCATCAACATTCTGCTCAAAACCAAATGTCTTAATCGCTTGATCAAACCTCTAGTTCTATGAGTGGGATGCTTGCTTTAATCTATAAATGGATCTAAGCAACTTGCAGACTTTCTTTTCTTGGCCTTTTGCTACGAACCCTTCGGGTTGTATCATATATATACACTCTTTAAGATGGCCATTCAAGAATGCCGTCTTGACATCCATTTGCCAGATCTCATAATCAAGAGATGCAGCAATGGACAGAAGAATACGAATAGACTTCAGGATAACAACAGGCAAAAAAGTTTCATCATAATTGATTCCAGCCTTTTGCATGTACCCCTTTGCAACCAGTCTAGGTTTGAAAGTTTCCACTCTCCCTTCCGCATCCTTCTTTCTTTTGTAGACCCATTTGCATCTAATGGGTTTTATCCCATCTGGTAAATCTACAAGTTCTCAAACAGAGTTGGATTTCATAGAATCCATCTCATTGTTCATAGCCTGTTTCTAAGATTTAGAATCAACATCATTTATAGGTTCATCATAGGTGACCAGATCATCCTCATGCTCATGAGCCTCAGCCTGGTATACCTCAGCATCATACATGAAGAAATTAGGTTTCCTCGAATCCCTCCTACTACAACGAGGCATCCTAAATTATTGATCGTCTACATGTCTTTCACTGGAACTCGGACGTACGTCCAAGATCGAAATCTGTGGAGTAGTTCTTTCATCCGATAACTCTTCTAGCACCACTTCGCTTCAAGGCTTAAAGTCATTCGTGTGACTTTCCTCCAAGAATGTCGCATGGGTTGAAACAATGACTTTTTGTTCCTTCGAGTTATAGAACAGACCTTCTTTTGTTCCCTTTGGATACCCTACAAACATGCACAGTTCTGATCTCGGTTCCAACTTCTTCGCATCCCCATCCAGTACATGTGCCGGGCAGCCACATATTCTCATATGTCTAAGGGAGGGTTTCCTGCCATGCCACAATTCAAACGGAGTCCCGGGAATTGACTTGCTTGGAACCTGGTTCAGAATATAGCATGCCGTTTGTAAAGCATATCCCTAAAATGATAATGACAGCGTTGAATAACTCATCATGGACCATACCATATCCAACAAGGTCCTGTTTCTCCTTTCGGCTACACCATTCCGTTGTGGAGTACCAGGTGCAGTCAATTGGGATAATATCCTATTCTCTACAAGATGTCCTAGAAATTCATCAGAGAGGTATTTACCACCTCGATCAAATCGAAGTGTCTTTATGGATTTATCTAATTACTTTTCCACTTCCACACGATACTTTTTGAACTTCTCAAAGGTTTCGCTCTTGCGGTGCATCAGATACACATATCCATACCTCGAGTAATCGTCTATAAAAGAGACATAATACTCGAACCCTCCTGGGGCCACATACGTCAATGTGCACAATTTCTAAGAGCTCCTGAGCCCTTGTATCCTTAGCTCCAAAAGACCTCTTAGTCATCTTACCCTCTAGACAAGACTCACATTGAGGAAGATGTACCTCCTCTAGAGATTCTAGAGGACCGTCTTTCACCAATCTTTGAATCCTATCCTGACTAATATGACCAAGTCTTAAATGCCAAAGATACACCTTGTTAGAGTGAGAAACTTTCAACCTTTTAGAGTTATCTATTAATTCAGTGTCAAGTAGTAAGTACATCTTTGGTTTGATCAAATATAGGTTTCCATCCATCCATCCAGAACAAATAAAAGACTTATTTATACGAATATCAACTCTTTTAGTAAAAGAAACTGAATAAGAATCCTTTATTAAACAAGCTACCGATATAAGGTTCCTCCTAAAATTAGGAATATAAAAACAGTCTTTCAATAAAATAAACCTAAATTCATCAAAGTAAAGATAAATATCTCCCACTGCCTCAGCCACCACCAAGCTACCATCTTCAGTCCACAACGAGAGGCTCCTATCATGTAGACTTCTCGTTTTCACGAACCCCTGCATAGAAACATAAACATGATTAGTGGTGCCCAAATCAATGACCCAAGTGTCTTTCGATTCTTCCACTAAACACGCTTATAAGTAGTGAAGTTCCTTACCTTTCTTGGCCTTGGCGACTAGGATTTCCCGGCAAGACTTCTTGAAGTAACCTACCTTCCTACAATGAAAGCATTTGGACTTTTTAGGGTCCTTGGGCTTCTTGTTCTTCTTCTTCTTCTTCCCATCCGAGACAGGAGGATTAGAAGAACTGGAAGCCACTTGCTTCTGATTTGGCCTCTTCCTCTTCCGAGAGGGTTTGGAAGATTCCGCCAAATTAGCCTCTTCTTTGGGTTGAACCGCATCCCTATCCCTGATCATCTGCTCAGAAGCTTGGAGTTGCTTCATGAGCTCGGTTAGTCCTAACTCCCTTGTCGCCAGATTGTATGCGGCCTTAAACCCCACAAAATCTTTAGATAGAGTTTTGAACACCATCTCGATCTGGGTGTTATAGTCCAACTCAGCACCGTTCTCGATAGCCTCAGCAAAGAATCCCATTAGAGTGATCATATGGTCCTTCACCAGAGTACCCGCCTTTTGCTTAGAGTTCATAATGCTGGTTATAGCGGACTGTCGAGCTAATTTTTCTTGGCTTCCGAACATGTCCTCTAGATTGTCCATGATCTCCCTAGTAACCTGATAAGTCTCATGCTACTTTTGTAAAGCACTCGTCACGCTAGCAAGCATGTAGCATCGAGCTATATCGTTGGATTCTCTCCAACAAGTATAGGCAATCGGGACCTTCTCAAGTGGTGTGTCAGGTTTGGGCCCTGGTGGGCATGGTTCGTCCAGTACGAACTTGTGTCTCTCGCAGTTGAGAACAATCAATAGATTTCATTTCCAATCCTTATAACTATCGCCATTCAGTATATTCTCAGTAAGTATTGAAATGAGGGGTGTCGGTGACATTTTGAACTGAAATAAAATTATACTAGACATCATTACAAAGCCCAAGCAAATATACAGATAATTTAGCAAATAAAAACATACAAGTATGTTCCTACATGAAACTTGAAAAACATGTAGCATTGCAACGGTAATTCTCAGCACCTATTACCCAAGCCATCGAGGGGTGGTCATGAAAACAAATAGCCGGAACATAGACCCCATCCAATTAATATATGTTGCCTCCTCCAAGGTTAAGACATATATTAATAACCGCTTATTTGGCCACCAGTTTAGTTAACAGAGCTTCTAGGGAAGGTTAATAACTAAACAAGTCTTGAGTGTATAACCATTTTTTACGTAGCCCGATCCACGTCCTACCAAGCCATCGAGGGGTGGTCACGAATAGGATCATACCCGAACATGTTTTCCACATAGGAGATCCAATCTAATATACTGGCGACAGTAAACACCTACGGAGGGGTATGGTCAGGGCATAACTGACGCGAGGCGTTACCATGCTTTCACAAATGGATCAACAATGGAGGCCGTGGGTTTTGTTTGAAACCCTCTCCCACTCAATATTTTAAAAAATATGCAAGTTTTGACAAATATGTATGATCAATATAGTATGAGCGGCACTTACCTATCTTATATGACATGTTATCAAATATGTATACAAAATATCCATCAATACATATTTCTACATCCATGACATATCACAGAAAAAATAATTGACAGAATAACCAAGCCATGGTTCCATCCTAGAACAAAGAAAATAAAGATTACAAAATTCCATCCAAAGCATTCTTTGGGTCTTGAATTTTGTTCTGTCCTCTTGTATCCATCTTTATGTAGCCTTTCCATCTATTTCTCATCCCAAGAATCATTTAAAATTTAAATCTCCAAAAATTTAAATTTCAAATTCAAATTCCAAATTCAAATTTCAAATTTAAATTTCAAATTCAAATTTTAAACAATTTTAAAAATCATGTGTAACAATATGTAATTTTAAAAATTTCAAATTTCAATTACATATTTTTAAACATGATTTAAAATTAAATGTCAAATTTAAAAAACAAAATTTTTGATTTTTTTGAACCGTCGCCCCACCGCCCCGGAAGCCGACAGCCGCCTTGGGAAGCCCCCAGCCACGGGGGGGCTGGCAGCCTACAACCGCCCCTTGTGCAGCCCTGCCGAGTTGCAGGCCAAGCTTGCAGTGCCAGGCTACACGCCTAGGCTGGGTGCAGCAGCCGGCAGGCTGCAAGCAGCGCCTGCAACCACAGGCTACACGCCCAGGCTCCGGCCAGCCTTGGGGAGGCCACGGCCACCCTCGGCTTCAAGCCAAGCCTGTGACCGTGGGTGGTTATGGCCTGTCAAGGGGCTGCCGCAGCCCCATCCTGCCCGAGGGCAGGGGCTGCAGCCCTACCAAGGCCCGACGGCCTATCCCGAGGGATCGTGTCTCGATTTTTGTGCCATATTCCAATTTACCTATTAGGATCTCCAAAAATTAATTTGAATCCCAATTAAATTGAAAAATAAATTGCGGTCTTCAATCTTTAATCTCCTCCAAGAATAATTACATAAAATTTCCTAAACCGTTTTTGGTGTACAAAAATTCTAACCATAATAATTTTAAGAGACAAAATTAAAATCCATGGAAAAATTACAGTATTAAAAAACTGTTCCCATGGTTACATAAAAAATTCCTAGATACAATTTTTCTAAATTCTAAGGAATCATAACTAGCAAAAACAAGCATGCTTATAATAATTCAGAAAATTAAAATAACCACATACTTTATACATAATATATGATAACAACATAAATGAATCCTAGAATGCCACTCTCTAAATATCAAATCCATACATAAATAAAAAGACTAAGTAATTGTCTAATTTATGTTCATGGCATAGTCATGAGATAGCTCTGATACCAATTGTAGGAAAATAAATCGGTAAAAACGTATCAGAGTAGCGCAGCAGAACAATAAAAATTTTTAGATCGTTAAATATCTCATGATGCCATATACAATAAACCAACAACAATTAAAACTCATACCTTAAGGACGCCAATCTTGCAGGAGGAGAATGACCGGAGGGCTTCAACTAACTAACATTCTCTACTATTCTCTAATTCCCGAATGGCTAAGTGTGTGGGCACTCTGAACCTCGATCGGTATGCTAGCACTGCTAGTCTTCTTCCGACCACCCAGATCTCTAAAGAACTTATTGTCACGGTGAGTTGTGCATCAATAAGCCTTCTCACCTGAGAGTCTGTGGTCTGAGAAAACTGGAGTGGCAGGACCTCTATTTATAGACTTGCATGAGGTGATTTTCTGAATTCGAATTAGATTAGGAGAAGATATTCTCCCTTATCTACAAGCATAAAATCTGAATTTTCCAAGGGGAAAATCCCAACAATAAATTCGACCACTTTAGGATAATTCTAATCTAAATTCAAACAAGATTTTAACTAGAATTTTATCTCCCTTTTTCAACCAAAAAATCCGAAAATCCAAGGGGAAAATCCCCACAAAAATTTCGGCCACTTTTGGATAAGAAAGAATAAAAAATTCACTAGGATTTTCAAGCTTGAATCTTATCTCATCGTTATCCAAAATAACTGAAAATCCCCTAGGAGATCTTCCTCAAATTTTCGGCCATAATCTGGGAAGAGAGAATCTAAATTCAACTGGGATTGAAACTTGAATTTTTCCCTGAACCTTATCCACAAAAATCCAAAAATTCCATGAGGATAATCCTCAAAATTTTCATCCATATTTGGTTAGGATTTGGATTCAAAATTCAAGTAGGATTCAAACAAGAGTTTCCCCTTCATATCCAACTCAAATTCGAATTTCATTCCTTGTGGATTTACCACAACAAATTTAAATCCCACTTGGACTGTGATTCAAAATTTGAAATTCAAATTTGAAATTTGAAATTTGAAATTTCAAATTTCAAATTTCAAATTTCAAATTTAAATTTCAAATTCAAATTTCAAATTCAAATTTCAAATTCAAATTTCAAATTTCAAATTTCAAAATTCAAATTTCAAAATCCACAAAACAGTTGTATTTCAAATTCTTGTTCTCATGGATAATTTTCTACAACTCCAATCCAATCTCAAATAAAATCATGGCAACTTTATTTGAAGTTCGAAAAATTATGTACTCTATTATCCAAAACAAAATCTGAATCCAACCGGGGAGAATCTTGTCTACCATCCTAATCCTACGTCAACACCATCCATGCATAATTTACTAGCCAATAGCATACTCAGATCAATTTTGCCAAACGTTAAGGAATTATGTGGAGCTAGTAGAGGGACTAATTGGATATATATAATCGGGCTCCCGCAAATCCTTATGATCATCATTCTTTACCGAACAACTCAATCATATGATCATTAATTTCAGAGTCACACCACTATAAACCTGAAACTGAACTCCCAATTATATACCGTATTACGTAAGCCTGTGACAAACTATCATCCAATGACCTTGTCATGTACGCAGAACCCTCATATGATATCCATGATCAGCCTTAGGCCAAAGTCCGTTTAATCCTACTGATCAGGCTATCTTCAAGTTCCATTATACTACCGAATAAAGAAAATGATTATTCACCATATGTGAATAAGAAGTCATCCGCCCAGCAGACGACCCAAGGCCTTGTCCATTTTCACATTTAGTATAATGCCTTTAAGAGGATACCCTTAACTTCTCATTAGAGCTATGATTCCGATATCTGTAAACGAACCCATCATCGTATACAAGTATGCACCCAACGAATCGGTCTATAAGCTTACTACCTCTGAGACGCTTTAGCCATTGGAACATCAAGTACACAAGTCATATACATGAAGCTGTCCATCTACTCAGGATTAAGGTTACTGCACATTGAACGTCAAAAGCAGATCGATCCACTCAAAGCGGACTTCGTAGATCAATCACGCTTTAGTCCTGGTCTAATATGTCACCACCAAGCAACATATCTATGTCTCTACTTGGGAGTCCAGCTCCAGACAGTCAAGACAAACCGTCCCCTCTAAGGCTTTAGACAACATAATAGTCTTAACATGAGTTAGATGCTCGGTCTAACCTCATAAACTACAGACCATAGTTTAGACCGCTAACTTTAGAACATTGTCTTCTCGCATACAAAAGTCCATTGCATGCAATATTCTAACAGTTTAACACAAGCTGTCAAGGAGCCATATTTGCTTACATTTACTTTAACATGTAAATGAAACGAGGACAAATAGCAATGTAATAAATAACCTCTATATATAATTTTATTATCCAGTTCAAAATAAATACATTAAAATGTCTCTAATACTTAGGGCATTTCCTAACAGTGTCTCATACGCACACTCACATAATAGTGTGGACTGATTTCACTGTCGGTTGCCCCTGTCATTGTATGAATAATAATCAAACGTTATTGTATTTGTTTAATTCATTCAACTGGAAAGTATACTGCATTTATTAATTTAATTACTCATTACATAGTAATTAAGCTCTATAATTCATGACAGTCATTACAGCGGCTCTCTGCTCATTACACAGCCTTCTACACAGGCTCTTACATGGGTGTGTATAAGGTAACACGGGCATGTATGTTTCGAACACGGGCGTGTACTAGTTGAGGTTGCTCAACACGCCCATGTTCTGAAACACGTTTATCAACCCGAGCAGTACACGGCCACTTACACGGCCGTGTACCTGACCGTGTTACACTACACAGCCATGTACTCTTACACTGCTTCTTACACTTCAACAATCCAAATGATACATGGCCACTTACACGGCCGTGTACCTGACCGTGTTCATCAAATGTGCACCAAAAAGCTTCAAAATACTCCAAATTCATTCCTTAATTACTTACTACTTGGTAAGCAGGTTCTGTGAATGTGGGGGTCATTACATTAGTTCCTGAGGAGCTCGGGTTTTCCATCCCGATCATGACTTTCCCCTCATTTCCTAAAATACCCCTAACGTAAACTTCTTCCCATTCTGGGTATTTTAGATATTAGAGGGTCATTTTACTATTTCTATAGGGTTTAATCTCCCATTTCTGACTCTAACATACCGAGGGGTCTCGATTTTTATTTCCGAGGACATTTTTATCCTTCGTTTCCTAAAATGCTCTTTATGCCGTTTTCAAAATTTTAGAGCATTTCTGCTTAAATTTTAGGTTTTCCTGGCGTTAGGTATGCCTCAGAACCTTAGTACCTGCCACGTATTATACCAAAGGCCTATTTTACGTAAAGTTGCCAAAATTTTTCGTAAAATTTTTTTCCACATTATTTATCATTCAATCAACACTAAATTTCATCATTTCTTCCTCAACATAGGCCACAGTTTTCTCATGAAATTCAACACCAAAAGTTCATCATTTTTCCACACAATTGGCCACAGTTTTCATAGGTGAATTAACATTAAAAATTTTTTACCACAAAGTTCATTTATCACATTTCAATCTTAGGGTTTCTGATGCATATTTCTACATCAAAAGCCTAAGAAAATTTCATTCCAACCCTCACATTATGGTCACGGTTTTCATGTCTAATAACCCTAAACAAAATTTTCTTGTTCTTAGGGTTTTTATCAAGTTATTTCCACATAAATTTCATTACAAAATTTTCCATACCATCTTCCTCATAAGCCACAGATTTTGTATGAACACATGCAAAAAAATTGCTTGTTTCTAGCTTCCAAAATACACTTCAATCATAACACTAAACAATCAAACCAAAACAACCAAGTTTCCATCAAATTCTCACCAACTGTTTCCCCCTAACATTGCTATGGATTTCTCAATGAAAACACAAGGAAAAGTGGCAAAATGAAAGCTCACCTTGCTAGCTTGAATCCTTGATACTTGGGAGGTGTTTTAATGCAATTTTGGTGAAGGAGTTTACTAAAATTTTGGCTTGAAAAAGGGAGGATAGCTCATGATTTTCAAATGGGCAGCATATGGGTAGTTCTTGCTGATTTTAAATGGCCATTTCTCACTTTTATTTATAGGCAACCAAAGGGAGGGTTAAATGGCAAATTTCCACAACAATTTGGCAACATTTTAGGGACTTTTTGGCAAACTTTCTAGGGACCAAATAGCAAAATTCTTGGCTGTTTTCCAGCCCTCTTCACTGACTCAAAACAGCCCAAATTATCCAAAATTTTGCCAAAAATTTCATGTAATTTTGGCCTAATCCTAGCCCTTGATTAAAGATCACAACTAATCTCCACCATTAGATCTACCAACCACCATATTTAGCCATAAAACTCACATTTATTGCATCATTTATTGATGTCATTTATGACATCATCCAATTAATTCAACATATTAATTCGTGGTTAAAGTTTGATCAAAAGTCAAACCGAACAGAAATATACCGAAATCGCGTAGGCGGGTTTATGACACCTCCAGTGCGATTGGTTGCCCTATTTTGCTTCTGCTTGATCAAAAATCATTACCATAAATTTTCGTCTTTTAGTGCACTCGGTGCACTCTCTAGGGTTTTGGCTCTGATTTAGGACTGTTTCACCGTTTCGGTTCGAGCAAATTTCCCATCTCCGAAATCACACTCTTTAACACTGTTAGAACATTTTTATTGCATTCTAAACAGTATTAAACACAACTTTTTCATATTTTATACATTAAAATTGTCATATACATACAATTTTCATTTCTTCTAAGAATCTTAAAATTCCTTGTTATCACAAGGTCATTGGACGATAGTTTATCACTGGCTTACGTAATATAGTATATTATTGGTAGTGCAGTTTCCAGTTTATAGTGGTATGACTCTGAAACTAATAATTGTAACAGGTTTATTTGATATAGAATAATAGTTACATGGATTATTGGAGCCCACATTATATATGTCTAATTGATCCCTCTACTAGCTCCACATAATTCCTTAACAGATGGTAATTGGTCGAGATATTCTTTATAACTTGTTGTCTTGCATTTAGTGAAAAGAAAAATAGGATCATCCTCCCATAAGGTGTAGGCGTTTTTCTCTAGGTGCCAGAGGGCAAAATTATAATTTTATATTTTTCAATAAATGAATCAATATTTAATTCATATTTATTTTGGAAGATAGATTTGAAATTTAAATTAATTATATTTGAATTTGAAATTCAAATATGAATTTCGAAAATCTTATCTTAAAAATAAATATTTGAAATTTTAAAGATTATCCTATTTAAATTTAAATTGAATAAAATCTTGTCCTAGCATTACTAAGTATGGCATCCATAATAAATAAGGGTGGAAGACAATATTTTCTCCTATTTTGAATTTGAATTTTGTTTTGGATAAGGTATTACACAATTACTTGAATTTCAAATAAAGTTATTATGATTTTATTTGAATTTAAATTGGAATTGTTGAAAATTATCCATGTGGATAAAATTCAAATATTTGTGGAGTTTAAAATTTGAATCAAAATTTGAATCACAAATCCTAGCTACAGCTGAATTTTATTTGTGGATAAATTACAAGGAGATAATCGAATTTTAGTGGATAAGGGAGAAGAAAAATCTTGTTTGAATCCTATTCTTTTGGTGTGGCTAAAAATTTTGAAGGGTTTTCCCTTATAGAAATCGGCTTCTAGGGATTTTAGGGAGAGAAAAATCTTTTCTTGGTCTAATTCAAAATTCAAAAGTCACCTAATACAATTTTTTAAATAGGGATTTTTCAACTCCTATGGTTTTTAGAGCACAGACTATCAAGTGAGTGAATTTGTCATTGCACATCTCACTAACAATAATAAATTCTTAAAGATCTAGGTAGTGGACGGAGATAAGCTGCACTAGAATACCAATCAAGAAACTCTACCTTCTAAGAATTGAAGAATAGTAGAGAAGGCTGGTTGGTTGAAGCCCCTCGGTCACTTCCTCCGGTGTTCCTGGCTTTTTTCTCTGAAGGTATATGATTATTGTTAATTTATTATATATGGCAACATAAGTCATTTAATGATCCTTAAAATAAATTTTAAAATTCTGCTACATATTGTAACATTTTTTTTTTCCTACACTTGTTATAAATGCAAAACCCTCATATGATATCCATGATCAGTCTTAAGTCAAAGTTCAATTAACCTACTAATCAAGTTGTCTTAAAGATCCATTATACTCTCGAATAAGAAAATGATTATTCACCATACATGAAAAAGAAGTCATCTGCTTAGCAGATGACCTAAGGCCTTGCTTTAGCTACCATTAAGCTACCATCTCTAGTCCACAATGAGAGGCTCTTATTATGTAGACTTCTTATTTCCATGAACCTGATAAAGAAACACAAACATGATTAGTGGAGCCTGAATTAATGACCCAAGTGTCTTTTGATTCTTTCACCAAATAAGCTTCCAAATAAAGAAGATCCTTACCTTCATTGGCTTTGGTGGCAAGGAATTCCTGGTAGGACTTCTTAAAATGGCCTACCTTCTCACAATAAAAGCACTTGGACTTTTTAGGGACCATGGGCTTCTTGTTCTTCTTCTATTTCTTCCCATCTAGGATAGGACAAGTAGAAGCAATAGAAGCCCTTTTCTTCTTCTTTGGCTTCTTCTTGTTCCTAAAGGGTTTCGAAGATTCCACCAAGTTGGCATCTCCCTTTGTTTGGATAGGAACCCCATCATTGATCATCAGCTAATAAGCCCATAGTTGCTTCATGATCTCAAAAGTTCTAACTCTCTTGTTGTTAGATTGTATGCAGCTTTGAACCCACAAAATCTTTAGATAGAGTTTTGAACACCATCTCAATTTAGGTGTTGTGGTCCATCTTTGCTTCACTGGCAGTAGCCTCAGCAAAGAATGCCATCAGCATAAGCATATAGTCCTTCATCAGAACACGTGCCTTTTACCTAGAGTTTATTATACTTGTGATAGTAGACTATTGAACCAACTTTTGTTGGCCTCTAAACATGTCCTCTAAGTTTTCAATGATATCCCTAGCAATTTGATAAGTTTCATGTTGCTTTTGTAAAGCTCTCGTCATGTTAGCGAGGATGTAGCATCGGGTTATCTCGTTGGATTCTCTTCAATGAGTATACATGATAGGAACCTCTTTAAGTGGTGTATCAAGTCGGGGCCTTGGTGAGCCTGGTTCGTCTAGTACGAACTTATGTCTATCACAGCTAAGAACAATTAGCAGGTTTCTTTTCTAGTCTTTATAATTATCACTATTTAGTTTGTTTTCAATCAGCATTGTAATTAGAGTTGTCAATGACATTTTGAACTAAAATAAAATATAAAAAACCATGATCACAATGTTGGAAAAATAGTAAAATATGCATAGTGGAATTTTAAAAATTTTCAAAGATCGTTAGAACTCATGTTGCCATATACAATAAATTATTAACAATCAAAATTTGCCATTTGGAGAAAACACCAGGATGCTGGAAGCAACATTAGAAACACCAGAGGACAATACTAAGAAAGACTTTAACCAACTAGCCTTCTTCGCTATTCTTCAATTCCTAGATGACTGAGTGTGTGGGCACCCTTTTCACGATCAGTATTTAGCATGGCTTAACTCCTTCCGACCACCCGATCTCTATTATAATTTATTATAACAATAAGCCTGCTCACCTAAAAGTCTATGGTCTAAAGAGAATTGAACTAAAAGAACCCCTATTTATAATCTTGCATGTGGTGACCTTTCGAATTTAGAATTGGACCAAGAAAAGATTTTTCTCTCACCAATTTCAACTTCAAAAAACCAACTCCTCCAAGGGATGATCTTTTAAGCACGACAAGCTACCTTAACTTTAAACTTACTTTTAAACTTGCTCTTCTTAATTTTACTCTTCTTGACTTTACTTACTTACTTTACTTCTTATACTTTTCTTACCTTCTTTAAACTTTTCACTTAACTTCAACCTTTTAAAGTACTTTAAGAAGTACTTTATTTAACATACTCATTTCTTATACTATTAAACTTTACCATTTTATACTTGGCATTTAAACTTACTTGCGGAAGCAGGTTTGAAAAATTACTGACAAAATTTTTTTTTAAAACTTGATTTAAACATATGAGTTTTCAAAAAGCATATTGAAATACTTCATAACTTAACTTACATTAAATCTTGTCTCTTTTCTTTACATTACATATACATTTTCTTTATATGGCAGTGGAAAATCATAGTGAAACCATAACCCACCCCATGACACTCTGGGAATCTATCCACCAGCCCATCTGTTTCTTCTTTCATAATGTAGGCAGCTTACTCTTGTTACCTATATCATTAACAGACTAGTGAGTTAGAGCTTAGTAAGTACAAACATACATATAAAATATTACATATACATATATACATGCTAAAACTTAATGTAGACATGACATACATTTAAAACTTTACTTAAACACGTCAACTAACAACGAAGGTTAGTCAGATAATGCTTGCTAATTTTTTTTCTTCATTCTCATTGTTATTTCTATTTTTTCATATTCTTCTTTTCTTTTCTTTTCTTTTCTTAACTATTCTTAACTTTTCTTTGCTTTTCATTCTTTTCTTTTCTTTTCTTTCGCTTTCTTTCTTTTACTTTCTCTTGTGGGCCCATGGTTGAGCATAACTAATGCGCGCGGACCAATGGAGGAAGGGGGAGTGACCCACCAATCAACCCCGAGGCCAATCTTTGAACTACCAACTTGGGGGTAGCACATTGAGCCATTAACTACCATATTCTTGCGGTAGCACCACACTTCTGGGGTGGAGGCTAATTTTATTCTTAAACCTCACTTCTAGAGAGGTCGGTACGTCAACCTTAAATTTTCAGTTTTATTATCTTACTTATACTTATCTTTCTTTACTTTAACTTTTCATTCTTTTCTAATCTTGTGAACATGTTAGATTATCATGTCACAAAATGTATAACTTATATATATACAAAACACAGTTATATGACAAGTCAGTTCGTGAGTAGACAACTAAATGTTGGTACTTACCTATACTTTTACTCGTATCTCTTTCTTCGTTTCTGGATCCCCAGACGCTCTTTCGTTGCCTCTAGGTCGGATCCCTATAACTGAAATAATTACGGTTATTTTAAAATCTTTACTTTACACATAAAACTTATTAAAACGTAATCATTCTACATTTAATTTCTTAATCATGAACTTAGGGGTCTAAAATCCTATTTCTAGCCTTTTCGTCAACTTTTGCCAAAATAACTATGAATAGTAACTTTGACATGAATAGTAATTTTAACTAATAGTCATATTTTCATTTAAGTACTTTCCTTCTTTTAAAATCTTATTTAAACTCATTTGTCACTTTTCCGCTAGCTTTTGGAAAAATGACCGTTGTATCCCAATTAGCAAAATTACTATTTTGCCCCTAGGGGGATTATACTCACTTAAACTTTACTTTTGGCCTTTAAAATCCTCATTAGAGTCTTTGAATCACGTTTGAAACTCTAACGGTTCATTTTGACTATTCCCCAAATCTTTAGCAAAAATTACCGTTTTACCCTTACTTTTCTTCGTCTTAAAACTTGATTTTGGGCTTCAGAATTCTATTTAAGCTATTCTAAGGCTCTAACGGTCCTTTCTTAGCATTTTAAAAATTTTGGTCAAAATAATCGTGAATAGTAACTTTGACCGTAAATAGTACTATTCATCGTGAATGCTAATTTTGACCTTAACTGTGAACATTTTATTTTACTGCTCAAACTGGCTTTTCTAAGCCCAAAAGTCATAAAATGACCATCTGGGGGGTTCAACGCTCCTCGCTTGACCTCACTAAAATTTTCGGTCGAAATGACCATTTTGGCCTTGACAGGTTCTGGGGCCGTAATGTTTTCATTTTAACACTTTGGTGGGGTTTTCTAATCCCAAAAATTATAAAATAATAATTTCTAGGCCTTAACAAATTTTAATAGTTTTAATTATTGCAATTTCACTATTTATTTTCACCCGACTTTCGGGTGGTACTATTCTGACCCCTCGAGTCGTTTCTCATTTTTCTTACGTTTCGGAGCTCCAAATGGACGTTTCACTAATCTTGAAAATGTTCTCATCTTTTGTTAGACCTAAGTCACCGAAGGGGCTCAAGTTTTCACCCCGACCTTAAATTTGCCATTCGTTTCCGGAAATACCCTTAGGGTCATTTTTCTTCTTTTCTATTGTTTAAAATTCTTGAAGGGATGATTTATTACCCCTTAACACGTCCTTCCTTCTTTTTCGATCCTAACTCATCGAGGGGTCTCGGTTTTTATTTTTGATCACCTTTTTATCCCTCATTTTCTGAAATACCCTTAGTGCCGTTCTAAAAATTTCCACAGCATTTCGGCTTAAATTCTACTTTTTCGGCGTTTATGAAGCGCCTCAAAACCATCTATCCTATTCTAACCTGCCACGTACTATACCAAAGGCCTAATTTTTATGCAAAATCTAAACTTTTTATGTAAAAATTCTCATAAAAATCTAATTGCTTCTATTGCTAGTTTCATCTTTTCTTTTCATTCTTAACCCTTGGTTCTTATATACGCATTCACTCACAAACTTTTCTTTATAAAAACTTAATCAATCTCATTTAGGCCACGGTTTTTCTCATGAAAAACCTAAACTAAAATTTCAATTCCTTTCACACTTTAGGCCACAGATTCATGTGAAACCCTAGCCAAAAAAATTTGGTTTTCCAAACTTCCAAATGTATAATCTTGTTTTCCATATAACCATAGTTTATTCTCAACAATTTACAACTTGTTTTAACCATAAAATTTTAATCCTTCACCTATGAAAAACCACAGTTTCCCTTTAACAAATTGCTTAAAAACTTCTAAGTTTATTCTCTAATTCATTCATGTGCTGATCTAAAATTTTGGAGCATAAACTAACCATATAAAAGCTTGAAATTCTCATTCATTCCTCCACATGCACTCCCGGTTTCCACATAAAAAACATGCATAAAAATTTTGTTTCTAACTTCCAATCTATCCTTTGCTTCAATCACATGCCAACCTAATCTTTTCAAGCAAAAACTAAAAAATTACTAGCTTGAAATTCTCAATGCAATCTCCTAAGCAAGCCCACGGTTTCTTCTTAAAAAAAATTCAAGAGAAAGCTTAAAATTGGTGCTTATCTCCCAAACAATGAATAACTTGAGCTTGAGATGAGTTTTGATCAAGTTTTCATGGAAAACTTGAAGCAAAACTTGGCTTAAGGGGGGTTAGAGGTGCACAGCCATGGAGGACAACAAGGGGGCCATTTTGGCTGCTTATTTCCTCTGTTTTTTCAACACAAATCCCTGCCTTTATCAGCCAAAAAGAACCCACTCCAACAGGCCATTACTTTCCCAAATTTTCTTCAAAAGTTTCCTTGCAATTTTGGCCAAAACTAAGCCCTTGGATCAAATCTTCTTTAATTCCTAGCCATTGGATCATCCTAATACTTTCCACCTTAATTCCTTTCTTTAATTATGTCATCATCTAGTGACATCATTGGTGACATCATTTCTTTACTTTTCGATCAAAGGATGACTAAAAGTCAAACCGAACGAAACTTTCTCGAAATCACGTAGGTGAGTTTTTAGGGCCTTCGACGCGAGCGGTTTGCCTTATTTTACTATTGTTTGACTAAAAATGCTTTCCAAAGTTTTTCATCTTTTTCCCCAATCTTGGTTTACCTTAGGTAATCTCTTAGGGTTTTCGGTTTCTAAATAGCATCTTTGTTTTTCCAAAAATAACGAAATTTCTAGGAAAGTAGACTGGAGAACTTACTTAACCATCCATGTTATCGGTTTGATATAATTAAATATCAAAACTCTTAAACACCCTAAAACACTTATTTTATCTTATCTTTGCTTTGACTTGCCATTTCTTATATCTTATCTTTTTTGAATATCGAAACCACTCCATTTTGAGCGTTTTGGTCCGAAATCACTTTCTCAATCACGAACTTTATTCTTTGATTATTTTTGAAGATTTTAAATCCTCCAAAACATTTATTTATTACTATTAACACTATTATTTTTCTATTTACAAATATAGTGTTCTCACACATTCTTATTCACATAAATTCTTAGAAAAACCTAGCTTAATTCTAGGTAGTACTGTTGGAATTTTCTGGTCTATCACAATCACCCCTCCTTAAAACTTTTCATCCTCAAAAATTAGAACTAGTCGGGGTACTTGTCTTTCTTTTCTTCTTCCACTTTCCACATGGCCTCTTTAACACTAGGAGAAAAATTACATGCGGTAGAGCATAGCTGTCTGTGCTGAGCATTCTTGACATTCTACTTCCCATTTTCGTTAGGCTTACCACTCTTTCTCTTGATTGCTCTTCTAATTCTGTTTAGCAAAGTCTCTTTCTCTCTTCCGGTCTTCTCTTGCCTTGATCCACATTTGCCTTGGCCTTGACTTCGTCATAAGCCTTCTTCAACATGTGTTGTAGAAGTCCATATCAGTTCCTCGTAGCATACAGTATATGTTAGAACTGTGTCCGCAACTCTAAGGAACTTAGGTGGTTTCACTTCCTTCCTTGCCCATAAAGAAAAACTGGGACTGATGTTGGACTCCTCTCGGAGATTTGATCGATCGTGGTATAATAAAACTTGACCCAGTTAAGAGCTCGCCTTGATCACAAAAATCCCAATACACATGAGAGTATCTTCCTGAAAGATATCAACAGCCAACAGGACTCAGTTATCCTGATCAATGGCGTACAATCGGGGAATCATTTTGATAGCGTGAAAATAGTCCTAACATTCTTATAAAGTGTAGGAGTGTTGTTTGCCACTCAAAACTTAGTGGACAACTAGCCCTGAAGATTGGTATAACTCGAGCAGCAATCCACGTTCCTACTCTGAGCAATTCTTTAGCACTGCACGGTCGTGATTTTTATGTATAATGATCTCACCATCTCTTCATCTTATCCTAGGTACATAGGACCCTTTAAGATAATCAAGAAAGTCGGGAAGGTGGCTTACGAATTAGCACTCCCTTCCGATTTAGCTTCAGTACACAATGTCTCCCATGTTTTGAGTCAAGAACCAGCCGAAGTACACATCGATCTAAACTATGAGGAAAAACCCATGCAAATCTTAGCTAGAGAAGATAAAGTACTTAGAAATAAAGTCATACTCCTCATAAAAGTGTTGTGGTGGAACCAAAATATCGAGAAAGCCACATAGGAACGGGAAGAAGATATGAAAAGATACTTCCCGGATTTATTCTAATTTTCAAGGATGAAAATTTTGTAAGGGGGGTAGGTTGTAATGTCCCCTATGTTCCTGAAACCTAATTTCTATGTAATCAGTAATTAAGTTGATAAATACAGTGTATTTTTCCTAGTTGAATGAATTAAATGGGTACAGTGACATTTGATTACTATTTATGCAGTGAAAGGGGCAACCGACAGCGAAATCGGTTCACTTTAGTATATGTATGCGTATGTGTGTGAGACACGCAATATCAAGAAAACGGTCCGGACGACCATTTCTTGACACAGAACTGGTGAGCAGGTCATCGGTATGCTCGGACTGGTCATCTGAGCACAATAGCAATAATTACCCTAACAGAGGTATAGTATCAAGAAAAATGGTCCAGATGACCTCTTCTCACCTAGAAACTAACAAAATCAGAGTCAAAATGCTCAGACTAGTCAGTTAAATAAAAAACAGTAAATAATGAATAGTAGCTAACGTAGTGTCAGATTAATGGGCCAAGACAGCCTTAATTTGACTTAAAGCTGATATATTAACAATCAATAGGCTCAATTTGGTCAATTGAGCATAAAACATGAAATTTTAATTTGAGAGATACGCAGTATCGAGAAAGGGGCAAAGACGACCTTTTCCCGTCCCCAAACTGATATATTTAGACTCAGAACGCTCAAATTAGTCAATTGAGCTCAAAACACGTTTTTTGAGATGGGGTCACACAGATCCCGAAAACTGGTCCAAACAACCTCAGATGGATGTAAAACTGATAAAATTAAAATCAACACATCCAAATTAGTCAGGAGAGACTGTGTTTGAAATTTCACGAAAACACCTCGTTATGCGTGCACAAGGACAACACAGTGTAGAACAACCACAATATAGGAAATGAACAATAAAATAGACTTAAAATGGGCTCTTAGATATTACAACCCAACCAGGAATGATCACTATAAATATCGGATTCAGAAAATCCAATTTCGGTCGAAAACTAGAACACTTTCGAGAAAGGACCGAACACCACTGTAGAAAATTCGACTGCAAAGAGAAGCAAACACAGATAAAATCTCCCCTTAAAAACCATGTATTCCTATCTAAAAAAGTAGCTGAATTTGGCTGCAAACACAGCCTAAAAGTTGACAATAAAATATTGCAATAGGTATGACACCTTTTGAATAAAAAATGCAATAGTTCCATCACATGGCAAACAAAACATTAAACAAATTGACCCCTTTTGTACACTAGCCACCCTCAGTTTTTGAGGGGCAGAAGGCAGCGAAATTTATCCCTAACTTAGCTAAGTTTTGGCTTAAATTAAGTAGGCTTAAGGTTAATCAAGATTGCTTAGTTTGGTCTATAAAAAGGGATGCTTGACATTAGGTTATACTTTCTCCTTTTTGCTCCCAAAAAGCCAAGCCTCTTCTCTCCCTCTTGCTTCAAAAAAATCCACCCATTTCTAGCCCCAATACACACCATTTTCAAGCCAAGAAACCAAGCTAAAAACTTGCCAAAAACCAGCCACCACCTAGCTTGTGTTGGAGCCATTTTCTCAAGCCATCTCAAGGTCACTTACGGGTAAGATTCTAGAACCAATCTTTGTGGTTTTTAGTTGTTATTTTAGTTTGACGATAAGAGAAAAATTTTGGTGTCCTTTCTAGCACAAGCCAACCCCTAATCCTTCTTGGTTCACATGGCAATTTTTGGGCCACCCAAGCCTCGATTTGGTTATGCTTGGTTCATAGCATGTAAGGTAAAATCGAAAACCCCCTTTTTTGTGGTTAGTCATTTTTAAGTTTTGATCAAAGGAAATTTATGTGTATTTATTTGTGCAATGGGTTGTAATAAGTTTATTTTGAGCCCTTAGCTTTTTATTTTTAAATTTATGTGGTTGTGTGGTTGTGGTTTAAATTTTTATGGATGAATGTGTGTGTGTGTGTGTGGACGTTTAGCATGGCTGGACACACAAATCTATCCCCATTGTTAGGCCACGAGTTTGGCCATTTTTGGCCTTATTTAGGATCCGAATTTGGGATTTGGTAAAACACAAAGTTTTAAGGAAATTTTGTTATGGTCGTTTTTGCATCAAATAGCTTTTGGAAAAAATGATTTTAAGATAGACTTTTCGAGCAATTGTGGTTTAAATTTTTATGGATGAATGTGTGTGTGTGTGTGTGTGGACGTTTAGCATGGCTGGGCACATAAATCTATCCCCACTATTAGGCCACGAGTTTTGCCATTTTTGGCCCTATTTAGGGTCCAAATTTGGGATTTGGTAAAACACAAAGTTTTAAGGAAATTTTATTACGGTCGTTTTTGCATCAAATAGCTTTTGGAAAAAATGAATTCAAGATAGACTTTTCGAGCAGTTTTGAACCAAAGCTCAAAACTGGGACTAAAAATCCTGAGCACAGGAATAGTCTCAGATTTTTGTAAAAATGACCAACTTAGAGTCCAAACTGGGTCTTGGGCTCAACACGAAATTTGTAGATCTTGTCGAAACTTTAGGAGACCTATGTATGTTTAAAAATTTGGCCGTTTCAGGCCTCAAACAGAGCCATTTTTAAATAAACATAAAACTAGAAACTTTTCAAAAAACTAAGCATAAGTAGCTATGAGTTTGTTAAGTCTAGGACCCATTAGAGTTTGATTTGAGCTCCGAGATAAACACGAGAGTTGTTCACTCATCGAGGAATAAATGTTTGATGTTTACCAAATTTGCAAATTAAGTCGTTTCAAATAAGTTTTAAAATAGTTTCGGTAAATGGTTTAAAAACCCTCTTTAAAATACGAACACCAAAATGTGTTCTACCCTCTTTAAAATGGAAACATGATTTGGATAAAATGCCCCACTTTCCAACGGGGTGATATGGGGATGGTTTCAAAGAACATAAATTTTCTCAAAAATTTTATAAGTCATCTAAAACAATTTACAAAATAAATAAAACCGTAGAGGTAGCCCGATGGGCTACCATACCCAAACAAGCAAAGTAACCTGGTAGGCTACCTAATTAACGATGTGCGAGGTAATCGGTCAATTGAATGGTCGGTTAACCAGTCAAGGACCGAGTTTGAACGAGATAGTGAGGAACGGTGATTAATCTGTCAAGTAGACAAATTAATCAAGCACGAATAGACATTAAATACCAAATTCCCAAAGTAGAGCAGTAGGGTACTGATGGGCCTCGATACCATGCCACGATACAAGCTACAGTCAGCACCGGTAGTAGTGACCTAAGAACGATGTTAATTAATTTATTGGGTAATAAATTAATTAACCATGCCTAGAGAATCAAACTCTGAAGAGAGAGCAAGTTAGTACCGATGACAATCGATACCATACGTTAGTATCTGCTTTAGTCACTAACAGTATTAATGACTCGGCAAGAGTATTAATGGAATACGTGTTGTTGACAGGTGGTTACCTATAATTTAACAAAGGTGAGAGTATAAGTTTGCCTACAAACTAGGTAAGTACAACTCCGCTTACAGCATGAGCAAAATGAATTTAAAGTGTGGATTTTTACACTATGTTAAGTATTGCAAACCATGCATTGTTGTTGCATCGCATGTTAAGAAAGCATATAGTTTCACAATCGCGTAGATTGATGAAAGCATGAGTTAGATGTCAACATCCCTATCGCATAAGATTAGGGACAGCTTAGTAGAGCATATGGCCAGATCAGATAAGCAATTGGGAAATTAATAAGCATGTCGTACCGACCTTTTTTGTTGAAGAGGTTTTTCAAGTTTAAGTAAGATGAGCCTCCATTGACGGCTCTTTAGTTTGTGATCATGGACGTTTCCAATGATCCACGCGCATTTGGTACTGACACACGGGCTCTCAGCTAGGCATAGGAAAGAAAAAGAATTTTGAAGCATAATACGAGCATAATCAGATCATGCATTGTTCACGATATAGTTTACTATGCTTCCAGCTATAGTAGACATATAGACAGTACATGATGTTTTCTGTTATGCATTCAGTATATGATGTTTCATTTCTACATTCAGTGATATGTGATGTTTTGGTATGTGGAATGGTTCAATGGTATATGTTGGTATATGACATGCTTATATGGTTTTAAGTATGTACTATGATTTAAACATGTTTTGCGGATGATATATTGTACTTACTAGGCATGAAGCTCATAGTGTATGTTCATGCTATAGGTAAGTGTCCTATAGCTTAAACCTCAATAGGCGATGACGGCGGCAGAGGCAGATGTGAGGATGAGATTATGGATATCACCGCGAGTTTTAACTTCCGCATAGATTTGAGTAAACAGTTGATTACGCCCAAATTGTGACAAAACAAAGCGGTCAGTTATAGTACAAATAGGACGGTCGATCCCACGAGGAATGATAAAAAAAAAAACAAAAAAGATTAGTGGAATACAAGTGTTAGAGAAATACGTAATTAAACAAGAAAAGAAAGAAAGTGTTTTTGTGATTTTAGAGCAATTTGATTCAAAGATAATACAATTTAAAGTAGAGAAAATTCAATAGTTGAAAACAGTAAGACATCGAGAATATCCTATATGCTATGACGTCCCATGCCCTCAGTGGCCCGGACCGTCACTAAAAAGTTATTTCTTTCTTGCTTTAAAAGATACTTATACTTTCTTGCAATTGATACTTAAAGTTACTTAACTAATTATCATAAATTTAGGAATTTTTTTTGATTGTGTACGTATTTACTGTGCACGTACGTACACCGATTATTATTCAAAAATACTATTTAACGGTTACTATTCCAAAATGCTATTCAACGGTTACTATTTAAAAATACTATTTATGATTACTATTCAAAAATACTGTTTACGGTTACTATTCAAAATACTGTATACCGGTTACTGTTCATAAATACTATTTATTGTTGCTATTCAAAATACTGAAACTGTGTGGAAGATTTACTCGCGGTGTGTTCCATAACCTCCCCTCACATCCACCGCCACCATCACCCATAGATGCTTAAACCATAAGATACTTACCTACAGCATGAACACACTTCGTGAGCTTTACGCCCAGTAAGTACAACATGTTATCCACAAAATATGTTTAAACATAATACATACTTAAATTTGCATAAGCATGCCAGATACATATACCACTTCAACATATCACATATCCAGTCATCACATAACATATCATGAATATGAAACTTCACATACTTTATGCAAAACGGAGACATCGTGATCTGAATGCATCTAGAAGTATAGTGAACTAATGTGTACCGTGAACTAAGCATGATCCGGTTATGTTCATTTATGTTTCATTATTCTCTTTTTAGTTTCACAAAAGCTGGAGAGCCATCGAAGAATGCTTAACTTTCTGCTTTAACTTACTTTACCCCTTTCGACTGAAAGAGCCGGTACAACACGCCTATAATTTCCATCTTGTTTATCTTTTCTAGCAACATGCTTCTCTAAGCTGTCCCTAATCCTACGTGGTAGGGACGTATGGCATCTATCTTGTTCTTTCATCAATCTACTTGATTGTGAAACTATATGCTCTTAAATATGCAGTGTAACATCGTGTGCATGGCATACATATTTTAACATACTGTAAAACATCATTTAATATCATTTTATTCATGTCGTAGGCAGAGTTGATCTTACTTAAATTGCAAGCAAAAATGCGTACTCGTGCCTTTATTAATTTATAGGTAACCACCTGTCATCAATAACATTCCTTATCAGCATCTCCGTAGAGTCACTAATGTTAGAAATGCCCTAAGCATTAGAGACATTTTGATGTATTTATTTTGAACTGGATAATAAAATTATACATAGAGGTTATTCATTACATTGCTATCTATTCTCGTCTTATTTACAAGTTAAAGTAAATGTAAGCAAATATGGCTCCCAGACTGCTTGTGTTAAACTGTTAGAACGTTGCATGCAATGAACTTTTTTATGCGAGAAGACAATGTTCTAAAGTTAGCGGTCTAAACTATGGTCTGTAGTCTATGGTGTTAGACGGAGCATCTAACTCATGTTAAGACTATTATGTTGTCTAAACCCTTGGAGGGGACGGTTTGTCTTGACTGTCTGGAGCTGGACTCCTAAGTAGAGACATAGATATGTTGCTTGGTGGTGACATATTAGACCGAGACTAAAGCGTGATTGATCTACGAAGTCCGCTTTGAGTGGATCGATCTGCTTTTGACGTTCATTGTGTAGTAACCTTAATCCTGAGTAAAAGGACAACTTCGTGTATATGACTTGTGTACTTTGATGTTCAAATGGCTAAAGCGTCTCAGAGGTAGTAAGCTTATAGACCGGTTCGTTGGGTGCATGACTTGTATACGATGAAGGGTTCATTTACAGATATCGGAATCATAGCTCTAATGAGGAGTTAAGGGTATCCTCTTAAAGGCATTATACTGAATGTGAAAATGGACAAGGCCTTAGGTCGTCTACTGGGCGGATGACTTCTTATTCACATATGGTGAATAATCATTTTCTTTATTTAGTAGTATAATGGAACTTTAAGATAGCCTGATCAGTAGGATTAAACGGAATTTGGCCTAAGGCTGATCATGGATATCATATGAGGGTTCTGCATACATGGCAAGGTCATTGGACAGTAGCTTGTCACAGGCTTACGTAATACGTTATATAATTGGGAGTTCAGTTTCAGGTTTATAGTGGTGTGACTCTGAAACTAATGATCATATGATTGAGTTGTTTGGTAAAAGAATGATGATCATATGGATTTGCGGGAGCCCGATTATATATGTCCAATCAGTCCCTCGACTAGCTCCACATAATTGCTTAACGTTTGGCAAATTGATTTGTGTATGCTATTGGCTAGTTTATTATGCATGGATGGTGATGATATAGGATTAGGATGGTAGACAAGATTCTCTCCGGTTGGATTCAGATTTTGTTTTGGATAATAGAGTACACAATTATTCAAACTCCAAATAAAATTACCATGATTTTATTTGAGATTGGATTGGAGTTGTAGAAAATTATCCATGAGAACAAGAATTTGAAACACAACTGTTTTGTGGATTTTGAAATTTGAATTTTGAAATTTGAAATTTGAATTTTGAATTTGAAATTTGAATTTTGAATTTGAAATTTGAATTTGAAATTCGAATTTGAAATTTAAATTTGAAATTTGAAATTTGAAATTTGAAATTTGAATTTGAAATTCGAATTTGAAATTTGAAATTCAAATTTTGAATCACAGTCCAAGTAGGATTCGAATTTGTTATGGAAAATCCACAAGGTTTGAAATTCGAATTTGAGTTGGATATGGAAAGGATAATCTTGTTACAATCCTACTTGAATTTTGAATCCAAATCCTAACTAATGATGGACAAAATTTTGAGGATTATCCTCAATGGATTTTCGGTTTTTATAGATAAGGTTCAAGGGAAAAATTCAAGTTTCAATCCCAGTTGAATTTAGATTCTATCCTCCCCAGAAAGTGGCCGAAATTTTGGAGCATATCTCCTAGGAAAATTCAGTTATTTTAGATAAGGATGAGATAAGATTCAAGCTTGAAAATCCTAGTGGAATTTTGATTCTCCCTTATCCTAAAAGTGGCCGAATTTTTTAGGAGATTTTCTCCTTGGAATTTTCAGATTTTTTGGTTGAAAAAGGAAGATAAAATTCTAGTTAAAATCTTGTTTAGATTTGGATTGGATTTATCCTAAATGGCCGAATTTTATTGTTGGGATTCTCCCTTGGAAAATTCAGATTTTATGGTTATGGATAAGGGAGAATATCTTTTCCTAGTCCAGTTCGAATTCAGAGAATCACCTCATGTAGGTCTATAAATAGAGGTCCTGCCACTCCAGTTCTATCAAACCACAGACTCTCAGGTGAGCAGGCTTATTGTTGCACAGCTCATCGTGACAATAAGTTCTTTAGAGATCTGGGTGGTCAGAAGAAGAGTAGCAGTGCTAGCTTACCGATCGAGGTTTAAAGTGCCCACACACTCAGCCATTCGGGAATTGGAGAATAGTAGAGAAGGCTAGTTGGTTGAAGCCTCCGGTCATTCTCCTCCTACAGATTGGCGTCCTTGAGATATGAGTTTTAATTGTTGATGGTTTATTGTATATGGCATCATGAGATATTTAACGATCTAAAAATTTTTATTGTTCCGCTGTGCCACTCTGATACGTTTTTACCGATTTATTTTCCTACAACTAATACTATTAGTGACTATTACTTGTGTTTCTATGTGGTACTGAAGCCCATCGGTACCCTATTGGCCTACTATGGGGATTTGGTGTCTAACTCGTATCGCGTTTGATCAATATCTACTTGACAGATTAGTCATCGTTCCTCACAGTGTTGTTCGAAATACGGTCCTTGACTGGTTTACCATTCAGTCAACCGACCGTTTACCTCGCATGTTGGTAACTAAGTAGTCTACTAGGTTACTATACGTAAACTGGTATAGCAACCGATTGGGTTACTTTGCTTGTTGGGGTATGGTAGCCTACCAGGCTACTATTCCTTGTTTGGTGTAATGGTCCACCGGGCCGCTATAGCTCGTTTGGGATAGTAGCCTACCGGGCTACTAAGGCTTGTTTGGTGTGGTAGCCTACCAGGCTACACACACTGTTTCTTTTTGAAAAAAGGTGTAGGTTGACTTAAAAATTCTTGGGAAAAATTCTTTATTTTGGAACCGTCCCCTTATCACCTCATTGGAAGGTAGGGGACGTCTTTATAAAAACCATGTTTGTATTTTTAAAGTGTTAAAACACATTTTATTTTGAAGAGTATAAATCACATTTTTAAAGTTACATTTTAAATGTGGTTTTTGAACCATTTTTGAAAACCAATTTGAAACTTGATCGAAACGACTTTGTTTGTAATTTTAGTGAACATGAAAGTTTTCATCCTTGACAAGATGAACAAATCTCATGTTTACCTTGAAGCCTAAATCCAACTCTAACGGCTCCTAATTTTATTAAACTCGTGGGCTTGTGCCCAGTTTTTTTTTTTTTTTGAAAAAATCCCAAATTTATATCTATGTAAAAATGGCTCTGTTTGAGGCCTGAAATAGTCAAATTTTTAAAACACGCATGGTCATCTCAAAGGTTTTGATGAGATCTACAACTTTCATATTGAGTCCAAAGTCCGGTTCGGACTCTAGAAGGTCCGTTTTCGCTAATACCGGTACCTATTTTTGGGCTCGGATTTTGTTCTCAGTTTGTTCCCAGTTTCGGACATCGAGTGAAAAACACTCTAAAAACCTATCTTAGTGTCATTTTTGGCCGAGGGCTATTTGATGAAAAAATGACTGTATCAAAATTTCCTTAAAACATCATGTTTTACCAAATCCCAAATTTAGAACCTAGGTGGGTCAAAATAGCCAAAATCCGTGGCCTTTCCTAGGAATAGATTTATGTCCAGCCATGTTCCTAATCATTCGTAGCATCACACATACAACAACCATCCATAAAAATTGTAAACACAACCATAACCATATAAACTTAAAAATGGAAACTTAAGGGCTCAAAATGAATTATTACAAACCATTTGCATAAACAAATACACATAAATGGCCTTGATCAAAACTTAAAACCAACTAACACAAGATAGGGTTTTCGGTTTACCTTTGTGCTTTGAACCAAGCACGGTTTCAACTAGGGCTTGAGGAGCCAAAAATGGTCATGGGAATCCAAGAGAGTGGGGTCTATTTTTGCTAGAAACAATACCAAAAATTTCTCTTAAAAACCAAATCAAGACAAAAACTAAAAACTACAAGGATCAGTTTTGAAGACTTACCCTTGGTGCCTTAGAATGATTTGGATTCGACTTCTCTTAACATAAGCTTGTGAGGTTTAATTTTTGGTAGGCATTCGGGTGTGATTTAAGCTTGAATATATGGGGGTTTGGGGACCTTAGAGTGGTCGGCTGTAGCAAGGAGTAGAGGGAGAAAGTGAAGTGAGTTTTGGGTGCCAAAGTAAGGGAAACAAATCACTTGTGTAAAGGGTGCCTTTTATAGGCAAAATTGATCAAGCTTACTTAGACTTAATCCTAATTAATTGTCTACCAAATTAGCCAAATCATGGGACAAATTGCTGCCCATTTTCAAATCAATATGGGCGTGGGTTGTTGCCTTCAATGGGAGAAGAATAAAGAAACATTTGTTGACCATGCTTTTGAAACCCCATGAATATTTTATTCAAGTATGTCATAACTAGGGTAATTTTTTTAATGGTCACCTTTTGAGCTATAAGCAGCCATTTTCAGCTGCCTTTGCAGCTAGGGGCACGGTTTCTAAGGGCCAAATTTCATCTGTGCTGGCTCCTCATCGTAGTCTAATTTTATACTGCGGTGTTCAGTCCTTTTTCGGCAGTGTTCCAATTTTCACCTAAAAATTAGATTTCTGAATCCGATTTTTATACTGTAAATTCTTGGTTGTTTTATACTATCTAAGAGCACATTATCAGTCTAATTTATTGTTCACATCCTATACTGTGGTTATGTCACACTATGTTGTCCTTTCGCATGTAAACCAAGGTGTTCCCAAGTGAAATTTTAGACACAGTCTCTCTTGACTAATTTGGACATGTTGATTCCATTTTTATTAGTTTTATGTTTGTCCGGGGTCGTCTGGACCAATTTTCAAGATCTGTGTGACCCGTCTCCAAAAACGTTTCAGGTGCTCGATTGACTAATTTAGACGTTCTGAGTCCAAATATATCAGTTTCAGAGTGAGTAAAGGTCGTTTTGACCCTCATCCTGACACTATGTATCTCTCAAACTGAATTCCCGTTTTATGCTCAATCAACCGGATTGAGTCTACTAACTCTTTATATATCAGTTTTAGGTCAATTTAAGGCCGTCTTGGCTAATAACTTGACACTGCGATTCTCACTATTCACTGTCTATCACTTAATGGACCAGTTTAAGTGCTCTGACTCTGATCTTGTCAGTCTCTAGGTGAGAAGAGGTCATCCAGACCATTTTCTCGATACCGTACCCTTGCTAGGGTTATCTCTCGTTATTGTGCTCAGATGTTCGGTCCAAGCGTTCTGGCAATCTGCTCATCCAGTCTTGTGTCAAGAAATGGTGGTTCGGACCAATTTCCTGATGCTACGTGTCTCACACCTTCATACACATAATAGGGTAGACCGGGTTCACTATTGATCACCCCTTTCATTACATGAATAGTATTTAAACAGTACTGTATCTATTTAATTGGAAATTATACTGTATTTTTGAACTTAATTACTTTCCATATAGTAATTAGGTTTCATGCATTTTAAGGGTCTGCACAGCAACTTTTTGCTCATTACACGGCCTCCTACACAGGCGTGTATAGGACTACATGGGCGTGTACTAGTTGAGCCTTACTCAACACGGCTATGTCTTGGAGCAGACCCATTTTACTGATTGGTACACGACCGTGTACCTGGGCGTGTCACACTACATGGTCATGTACACCAACACGGCCTCTGACATTCCAACAACCTGATCAGTACACGATCACTTATACGGCCGTGTACTTGACCGTGTTCACCTACACGGCCATGTTTACTCACTCGGCCTCACGCATGTGCACAGTACCAACGATACACAACCACTTACAAGGCCATGTACATGACCGTGTTCACCTACGTGGCCATGTACATTTGCACAGCCATTTTCACGTGTACAGTCTGGGTAGTACATGGCCACCTATACGGCCGTATACATGCTCGTATTCTTTAATTTTTTGCACTAAAATGAATCAAACTATTCCTCAATTTCACATTAAATGAAACTTAAGTTATAGGAATGGGGTGGTCCTTACAACCTACCCCCCTTACAAAATTTTTGTCCTCGAATATTAGAATTAGTCTAGGAAGTCTCTTCTCATATCCTCTTCCCGTTCCCATGTGGCTTCTTCTAGGTTGTGGTTTCGCCACAATACTTTTATAAGCGGAATCACTTTATTCCTAAGAACTTTATTCTCCCTAGCTAAAATCTACACTGGTTTTTCTTCATACGTTAGATCGGCGTGCACTTCAACAGGCTCTTGGCTTAGTATGTGGGAACTATCCGGCACGTACTTCTTCAACATCGAGACATCAAAGACATTATGTACGGAAGCTAGTTCGGGAGGAAGCGTTAATCGGTAGGCTACCTTCCTGACCCTCTCGAAGATCTTGAAGGGTCCTATATATCTAGGACTGAGTTTCCCTTTCTTCCTAAAGTGCATCACCCCTCTCATGGGTGCCACCTTGAGGAAAACTAAATCTTCTTCTTTAAATTCGAGAGGTCTTCGTCGTTTATCCGCGTAACTCTTCTGGCGGCTATATGCTGTATCTAGCCTCTCTCTTATAAGCTTCACGTCTGCTGTGGTATCCCTGACGAAGTTGGTGCTGGTGAGTTGTTTTTCTCCGGTTTCATGCCAGTGGACCGGAGATCGGCATCTTCTTTCGTAGAGTGCCTCGTACAGAGCCATCCTAATTGAGGAATGATAGCTATTATTGTGATAACCGAGAAATCTACGCTCTCAAAAATATTTGTACAAATATGTAAATAAATGTAAATTTACAGTGAGACATGTTACAGAATGAAAAGCAGAGGAAAATTTTGATTAATTGAGTTTTAATCAAAATTTGATGATGAATTAATGAATATAGTTAAAAGCTAAGCATTAATTCAAATTTATGATGTTTTAAAATTAATAGAAAAGTATGTGGAAAGCACATATTAAGAGATCAATGGCACACAAGTGAGCCACATTGATCAATGGACAAAAGACTAGCCAAACAAGGCCTAACCTTTAAAAAAAAAAAAAGAAAAAAAAAGGGAAAGAAAATGAAAGTAAGGGAGAGAGTGTGAGGCACGTGAGCACAAAGGGGAGGGAATCAATTCCCTTAGCTGCACAGCAGCCAGTAGAAAGAAAGAAAGAAAGGGAAAGAGAGAAAGTGGCCGAGAAAGAGAGAGAAAAGAAAGAGAAATCCATTCAAGTTCGGATTTCTAGTTCAAGCAGCAGGTTGATCGAGTTTCGGTCAAGGATTAGCAGCAAGAAAAGCTCTAACCCTAGTTTCTCACGTTTTCTTTGGAGGAAAAATCTGGGGTTTTGAGAGGAAAAAGGGAATGTGAGTGAATCACGTTTAGGTTTTCAGTTAAAATCGAAACGTGGTTCGAGTCTAGATGTTTTCAAACACGAATCCATGAACAGATGGTTTAGAAAACCAAGTTTAGTGAATGTTCTTCACGAAAATGCAGATTTTTCAAAAGTTAAGTCAAGAGATGTTCATAAGTAAAATGTGGAATTTTTGCTTATGAAATCATGGATTTGTGATAGTAGGAATGTAGTAGATACCTTGAAACGATCTTATGGAGATCGATTTCAAGTGCAAGAAGTAGAACAAAGGCCATAAAAGCCTTAGAAAATCAGAGCAGAGCAGTTCGGACCCAGAATCTTGGTTCTGGTATGAACACGGGCGTATACACGGGCGTGTATAAGGGCGTGTTCAGTACACAGCCCCGAACATGCCCATACGCATGACCGTGTTGCAAGAAAAAAATCAGACCCGAGAGGTACACGGCCGTGTATCGGGCCGTGTCAAGGGGCACACGGTCAAGGGATAGGCGTGTAGCAGACCATGTTAGACAGCAGGAGAACACGGCCAGAAACACGGTCGTGTAAGTAACCGTGTAAGAGTATAGAGGAGTACACGGCCAGTAACACGGCCATGTATCCACCCGTGTACGCATACACGGCCATGTTCCACGAATTACACGGCCAGGCTTAAAAGTCCAGAGGGGTACAAGGGTAGAGACACGCCCGTGTAGGAGGGCGTGTTCGAAGCCAGAGAGTAAAAAAAAAAAGTCTGGAAATAGAAAATTTCATGTTTTGCCATATTTTCAGTATAAGATAAATATGGTAAATAATCAGTGATTATTCCTTTTATAGGAGATCAAGCCAGAGACCCCAAAACAGCAGTCCCAGAGTAATAGAAGCTTACACTAGAGGATTTTCTGTAAGTTCAAGCATTGTCCTTACTGCAATGTGGACAAGCTTGTTAGTTATGATGTTATGTATGTTGTATGACGTGTATATTAGACATTGATTGTCTGCATCACGATGTTTATGTTAGTGCATGTCAGTCTCATGTCAGCACAGGTCAGTTCATGTCATGCATATAGAGTTGCATGTTTCAGTACACAGACCAGACAGTACCAGAACAAGAAAACAGTTAGGTGCACATGGCACCCTAGTGTGTTAATTAATTCACACCCCAGTAATTTGATTAACAGGTTCCGACTGTGGGGGCAAGCAGTATGCTACCTAGTTGGAACACCAGCAAGATGGTAAATAAACCAGATATTGGCGTATCAGCCTCTCGACCCACGGAGAGGTTTGCATGTTTAGCATTATTTAAGACTGAGGAGGTCAGCACTAAAGTATCGCTCCCGGTTGCGCTAACATGTCGGTACGACCAATCAGGGGCCCAAAACCAGAACTAAAATATCAGATAATGTCCTAAGACTAAACCTCTCAGCCAGAAGCATGTTCACAGAGTCCAGTTTCATGCATGAGCACAGCAGTATAGCATGTTAGTTTCATGTTTTTATGTTTGAACTTACTGAGCCCATAGCTCATCAGTTTGTTCACATGTTGCAGGTAAGAGACCTGTTCACCAGTAGTATATGGTGGACGACGAACAGGGAAGTTGCATGCAGGGCAGGATTGGGCTAGGGATTTGGTCACCGATAGTCTTCCGCTGTATAGATTTTGAATGTAATTTCAAAGAGACAAGTTTTCAAGTCAAGAGTATGTGATAGGGGAATCATGATCAGGTGCATGTTATTTTGTTAACATGATTTCCTTATCACATTCTCAAACAGTTTATGAATTTAAAGAAAAAAAATATTTGTTCCGCAAAATTAGCAAGTAGTTTACAGTTCAGCATGATTGCCGGCGACCCTAGAGGCCTACAGACTATTGCGGTTAACTACAGAGTTGACTGTAATAGCACTGTAGAGCCTCTACAGCAGGGCGGGCCGCCACAATTATTGTACGAGAACTTTATCAAAGGTAGCTTCTGATCTCAATTCCCCTTGAAGTCTAAGACACATTCTCAACATATCTTCTAAAGTCAGAATAGTTCTCTCAAACTGGCTATCAGTCTGAGAATGGAAAGCGATGATGAACTTCAATTTAGTTCCCATTGCGGCTTGAACGCTCTGCCAAAACCTTGAAGTGAAGCGTCCATCGCGATCTGAGATGATTGATTTGAGTACTCTATGCAGTCTTACTATTTGAGTGACGTACATTTCTGCTAACCTCTCTACCGAGTAGCTCAACTTCATGGCTAAAAATCGAGCTGATTTCGTTAGTCGGTCCATAATTACCCAGATGGCATCGTTCCTGCTTGAGGTCCTGGGCAATCAGACCATGAAATCCATGGTAATTTGCTCCCATTTCCACTCTGGTAGCTCGATCTTTTGCAGTTCTCCTCTCGGTCGCTGATGTTCTGCTTTAATTTTCTGGTAGGTGAGGAACTTTGCTACGAACTCGGCGATGTCATTCTTTATGTTTGGCCACCAAAAACTTTCTTTTAAGCCTTGGTACATCTTATTTGCTCCTGGATGTATCGAGTATGGCGTGTCATGAGCTTTTGACAGGATCCGCTTCCTAAGTTCTTCATCCTTTGGAACACATACTCTATCTCTGATGTAGAGTGTTCCATCCTTAGAAACTTGAAACTCTGAATTTTGGCCCTCCACTGCCTCTTTTTTGAGCTTATCCAGGGATGAATCGAGGTCTTGGTTGCCTTTAATTTATTCTAGGAGTGTCGACTGAACGGTCATTTCAGATAACCTTCCTGTTAATATCTCAATCTCATTGCTCCATAGCTCATCCTGTAATGCTTCTGGTAAGGCATGGATAGCCATAAGTGACTAGGTATGCTTTCTACTCAACGCATCAGCCACCCTATTGGCTTTCCCTGGATGGTAAAGGATTTCACAGTCATAATCCTTAATTAGTTCCAACCATTTTCGTTGCCTCATATTAAGCTCCTTTTGCGTGCAAATGTATTTAAGGCTCTGGTGGTCCGTGTAGATCTCGCATTTGACTCCATAAATGTAATGCCTCTATATTTTGAGTGCAAAGACAACTGCTGCAAGCTCCAGCTCGTGCATCGGGTAGTTTCTTTCGTGGTTCTTGAGTTACCATGAAGCATAAGTGACTACTTTATCACCTTGCATTAATACAGCTCCTAATCCAGTCTTGGACGCGTCACTGTAAATCATAAAATCTTCCTGTTCAGCATCTGGTATGGTCAAGATTGGGGCACTCGTGAGTCAGCCTTTTAGCTCCTGAAAGCTCTTCTCGCACTTGTTAGTCTACTCATACTTCTTCTCTTTCTTTGTGAGTGCTGTGAGTGGTGCGGCTAGCTTTGAGAATCCTTCCACAAATCGTCGGTAGTATCTCGCTAGATCTAAGAAGCTACGGATTTCCGTTACATTCTTTGGAGTTGGCCATTTGCTAACTACTTTTACTTTCGTTGGGTCCATGGACACTCCCTCTTGGGAGACCATGTGACCGAGGAAGTGGACCTTCTCCAACCAAAATTCACATTTGGAGAATTTGGCGTATAGTTGATGCTCGTTAAGCTTAGATAGAATGGCTCTCAAATGCTCCTCATGCTCCTCCTTTATCTTAGAATTTATGAGTATGTCATCGATAAACACAATGACAAACTTGTCTAAGAATTCCTTGAACACTCGGTTCATCAGATCCATGAAAACGGTAGGTGTGTTTGTCAGCCCAAACGACATAACAAGGAACTCGTAATGTCCGTAGCGGGTTTAGAATACTATCTTGGGTATGTTCGCATCCTTGATCCGCAATTGGTGGTACCCAGAACATAGGTCAATTTTTGAGAATACCGCGGCACCTTAGAGCTGGTCGAACAAATCGTCGATCCACGACAACGGATACTTGTTCTTGATCGTGATCTTGTTTAGCTTCCTATAGTCGATACACATTCTTAACGTCCCGTCCTTTTTCTTCATGAATAATACAGGTGCTCCCCATGGTGAGCAGCTCTATCGGATGAAGCCTTTGTCCATCAGGTCCTTCAACTAAGCTTGAACCTCTTTTAGTTCTATCGGGGCCATTCTATAGGGGGCTTTGGATATGGTGCCAATCCTGGTAACAGTTCAATTTCGAATGATATCTCCCACTCGGACGGAAGTCCTGGAAGATCCTTCAGGAATACCTCCACAAACTCTCAAACTACTAGAACACTGTCAGGTCTTATCTCCACTTTCTGGGTTGTGTCCACTATATGTGCGAGGAAATCGGTGCATCCACTAGATAGTAGCTGGTGAGCCTTCATTGTCGATATCATCGTCTTTAGCTACTTCAACGAATAGCCCTTATAGATAAATTTTTCGTGTCTGCTCGAGTCAAAGGTCATCTCCCGTCTCTAACAGTCTATAACGGTGTGGTATTTGGCAAGGAAATTCATTCCTATAATCACGTCATAATCACACATCTCGATGACGATTAGATCCACACTCAGCTCATGCCCACCAATAACTACTAGCACATGACGTATCCAGTAGCTAGACAACAAAACTTCTGCACAGTAACTTTTTGCTCATAACACGGCCTCTTACACAGCCTCCTACACAGGCGTGTATAGGACTACACGAGCGTGTACCAGTTGAGCCTTACTTAACACGGCTATGTCTTGTAACAAACTCATTTTATCGATTGGTACACGGCCTCTTACACGGCTGTGTACCTAGGCGTGTCACACTACACGGCCATGTACACCAACGCGGCCACTGACATTCCAATAACCCGATCAGTACATGGTCGCTTACACGGCTGTGTACTTGACCGTTTTCACCTACACGACCATGTTTACTCGCATGGCCTCATGCATGTGCACAGTACCAACGGTACACAGCCACTTGCATGGCCATGTACATGACCGTGTTCACCTACGTGGCCATGTACAATTGCACAATCATTTTCACGTGCACAGTCTGGGCAGTATACGGCCACCTACACGGCCGTGTACATGCCCGTGTTCTTCAATTTTTTGCACTAAAATGCATCAAATTATTCCTCAATTTCTCATTAAATGAAACTTAAGTTACAGGAATAGGGCGGTCCTAACATATGCTTCGTTCACCTATTTGAATTTTGATTCACAAATTGACACAATTACAAGTTTCATATTCCAAACAATCAATCGGAAGATAAGATTTGAAGAACTTGTAAATTAAATATATTCGAGTAAATAAAATTCTTACGTTAAGTGCTAGAAAATATTGTCTTACAAGAAATCTAAAATCGACAACATACCACTGGCGATAATGTAGTAAAAGACTACTTATAAAACTATGTTTATCAATATATTGTATCATACAACAATCACATAAAAAAAGCTTGACTAAATTTATATAAAAGTTATCAATAAAATATATTGATGTGAGAAATAAATGAGATGAAAGAAAATTATTTACTCAAATATATAAACATTACAAACCATAGAGAATCAAAACCCAAATAAGCTCACTACACATATAAGATCATCTCTAGCCTCACCCAAGAACTCTAGCCTAACTTGCAAAACATTCTCACAATATTCTAGAGAGAAAACATGAAAATGAAAGCAAGGCAAAAAATTAGAGAGATAAAGTGTATCCCCCCTCTTCTCTAATCTCTCCAAGAATGCCTCCTTTTGTAAGCAAAAATTTGCATTATTCCACCTAACCTTTACACAACTTTTCAAATCTGCTACAATATTCGTTGCCCATATAACACAAATTTTCAAACATGTTACAGTATTCGGTGCTACACAATACAAATTTTCAAACTTGCTATAGTGCTACAGTGATCGATGCACATGTGCTACAGTACTATAGTATTTGGTGCATGCTTGCTATAATACTGTAGTATTCGACGCACACTTTGCTACAGTCTGCTACAGTGTCGCATGCTTGCTGCAATACTGCTATATTTGGCACACACTTGCTAAAGCTACTATAGTATTGCATGCTTGCTACAGTGTCAGCATGCTTACTACAGTATCTGCGCACATTTGCTATAGTGCTACTACAATGGTACATTAGCTCTAATCCAGTGTATGAAATTAGGAAGGATCAAGTGCGATAGAATGCATGATAAGCTTGGTTTTCATAGTTTCTTAACATGAATAGTGATGCCCTCTTTGATGCTACAGAAAAACAAAGTGCTAAAATTAGATATTTCTAAAATAAAATGCTATAAGTAGACTCATTGGAAATATTTAATTTTAAGCTTATTTAATATACTATTAGAAAAAGATGAAAATTAAATAAAAACTTTATGAATTTATAAAAATCTAAATTAAAGTACACAAAACAAAATAAATCAAAAACAAATAAAAAAAACTAAAATTCTCAAGAACAAGCTAATTTTTGTGCATGAAAAAGTGGTAAAATAACTCTATTTTATAGAGTTATCACACCTCCAAACTTAAGATTTTACTTGTCCTCAAACAAAAGAAAAGAAAAGAAAAGAAAGAAAGAAAGAAAATATTTTATTAGTAATGGTGATTTCTAGAAATTTCCTCATAGGTTGCTGTAAAAGATATAGTCTACAGAAAAACATAAATTGTGATAAAAATTTTGAGTTTAATTTAAGAGTATATCTACTTACAGTTGGATATTCTGTATGTGTGTGTAAAATTTCTTTTTTATTAAATTGTATGCAATTTAGATGAGATTTTGAAAAATGAAACAATCGATCTCAGATAATTATCAAATCCCATAGGTTAATTTTTCATTTCTCTCTCCACTAATGTCGACAAACACAAAACCAAGGATCATTAGGACTTTTATTAGGCTTGTAATGTATGGCTGAGGTGAAAGTACGATATGGGATAATATGACTTAGATCACCCTTTAACACATTAATCATTTTAGAACTTGTTGTAGAGCTTTTTATTTACACCCAAGTAACACCTCCAAACTTATTCACAACTTTCCTTTATTAAAAATAAAACTTTATTTTATTTTATTTTTTTAAGAACAACTACATCCCCAAACTTATTATAATAAACAAAAGATATAGTATTCTCCTTTTTTTTTTTTCTCTCTTTTTACTTCTTTTTTTTTTTTTTTGTTGTTTTTTGTATTTCGTAATCCCAACTTTCTTCTTAGATTTCAGCATAGCTCAAAATAATTTCTAAAATAATCAACATGCTTAAGGGCTAAAGGTTATATATTTTATTTAAAAGGCTAGGCTAAAAATGCTGGTGAAAAGGAAAATGTTGTATAAAACAAGGCTTAAAAGGGCTAAACTAAGGATAAACATATTACAAGGTTAGCTTGAAAAGCTCAAATGTTCCAAAAAAAATGCCTAAATTATTTCCTTAATTTTTGATATTGTCTGGGATTTCGCCTCAAGAGAAAATCAAACAAATTCTAGGATTTGTGAGACCAGAAATATTTCATATTCATAAAACTTTCTCAAAACAAACACAAAACTTATAGATCAAGAATTAGAGCTCAAATATTGAATATTACAACTGAGTTAGACTAAATCAAAAATTTAAAGGCAAATTTGTCCAAAATTTGTACTTTTCTGAAAGACTATATAAAATACCAAAATTTTCATCATCGGATCTATGGCAAATCACCCCTTTTTTTTGCTTTTTTTTTTCTTTTTTGATTATTATTTTTTAAATAAAGACAAAATAATGACACAAGAAAACAATCATTACTATAAGATACGCATCAAGAGTACTCAAAGTAACTCTTTACTTAACCATCTTATAAATAATGAATCTAGTTGTTTTTAAAAAAAAATTTTGTTTTTTTTTTAAAATAAAAACACAAGTAACTGAACAAAAAAAAAATCAAAAAGACTAAACTATTCCCTCCCCACGATCTAATTGAGATATTGTCCCCAATGTCTAATGTAGATGAGTAGAGAATGAATAGTCTCACCTGATCTGGTGTTATTGAAGGTAAAAATTGGCAAACAGAAACTAAAAGACAAAAAAAATCAAATGTTACGAGAAAAACCAACAAGTTAAGGAATGTTACAATCGTAGCGTCAGATCCAACCCTCACTTCTTACTGCTTTTATTGTCCGTAGTTGACCATACTATCTGTGACATTAATGGGAGGCACAAAGATCTATAGTTGATCAATTAGCTGATCAGCAGTTGGAGCTAAGACTAAGATTTTCTAAGCCGATGCTGTAATAAATTCCTGTTCCACAGCATGATCTAGAAAAGACAACAAACCATCATAAAAACCATTAACATTTAACAATCCTAACAGCTTTTGATGAAGATTAAGTTGGGCCCAAGAGGCAGTGTTGAAAATCTCTTCCAATGTTCCTAAACCACCAGGTAATGCAATAAAGGCATCTGCATTACACATCATGTTACCTATTCTCTTATGCATGGATGAGACCTTTAACTCATTACCTAGAGTATAACCAGTGATTTTTTTGTCAACTAAAGCACTAAGAATGATACCTAAGACTTTGCTGCCCCCCACATATGCACTAGATGACACACAACCCATTAACCTAAGACTTCCTCCCCCATATATTAGATTAGTTTATCTAGCAGCTAACACCCTGCTAAGGTTGTTTGCTGCTTTCAAAAACTCTCTATCTTTTCCCAGACTAGTCCAACCGAAAACACAAATAGTTTTAAACTTACGAACTGGAGGACCTTTCATATCAATTTACTTCTTTCTAACCTTACAAATGGATATGTGTGTGATGAAAATAGTGAAAATGCATGTATATTTATTAGGTGAGGAAAGATGATGCTGAGTTAAGTCTATCATGTGGTAGATCGGCTGTTTGTCTGAAATCTTTGAAAAATAAAAAGAAATAGTCAAAAATACACACTCGATGAAAAAAGAAAAAGAAAAAGACAAAAGTATAGACTAAAGTCAAAAATGCAAACTCGATGCAAAATAATAATAATAATGATTAGAGTGAAATATGAGAAAAAATAAACAAGATTTATACAGTAGTTGTGATCGTGGCTTACATCTTCCTCTGGTTTTAAGTCCAGTAACGGCTTAAATGCCTTCTATATGTTGAGGATGAGCTTCCCATCTAGTTTTCTTATAAACTGGCAAACAGGGTCTTTTAACGTCAGATTCCCTAGATTGTAGCGCTTCCGTTCATCTATGAATAAACTCCATAAATCGAGAATGATGTCTTGAACTTGTTCATTAGGATGTGCATCAAGAGACAAAAGGAAATTATCCAATTACTCTTTACTCAACCATCTTTTATGAACTGGAATTTGTCATCTCGATTTCTGGAGGTCATTCTTACGTGGCTAATAGAAAACACATAAAAGGAATACAGATGAGCTTCCTAAAATGCTTCTCTACAAAAATAAACACACAAAAGCAAACTAAAATTTAAAACACAAAAGATTCACAAAAAAAAAATGTAAAAGAAATAAGTGAGACAAAAATATATATTTATGTGATACATAACGATTGGAAGCAATCTCTCAGGGTTGGTAAACTAGAGCCCTGAGAATGACTTCTTCAACCTGACTCACTTGCTCAATGTAGTGTTTCAGTCTCTGGCCATTGACTCTAAATATCCTCCCATCGCTTGGATCCTTAACCTTGACAACACCGTTAGGAAAAATTTGTTCGCCACAAATGGGCCAGTCCACCGTGACCTCAACTTACCTGGATGGAGATGTAGACGGGAGTCATAAAGATGTACCTACTGATTTGGCTTAAAGTTTTTCGTAGGATCTGTTTGTCATGAACTACTTTCAATCTTCCTTTGTAGATCCTAGAGTTGTCATATGCATCATTTCTTAATTCCTAAATTTCTGATAGTTAGAGCCTCCGTTGGATACCTGCAGCACTGAGATCAAAGTTAAGGGCTTTGACAGCCCAATAAGCCTTATGTTCAAGCTCTACAAGTAAATGATAGTCTTTTCCAAAGACAAGCCTGTAGGGTGACATCCCAAGAAGGGATTTATAAGCAGTGCGATATGCCCACAGAGCATCTAAGAGACGTGAGGACCAATCCTTACGATCAGGGCTTAATGTCTTCTCCAGAATCTGTTTGATCTCCCTATTTGCTAACTCTACTTGACCATTTGTTTATGGACGGTATGCAGTGGCAACCTTGTGAATAACACCATACTTACGCAAGAGAGCCTCAAAAGAACGGTTGCAAAAGTGAGTGCCTTGATCACTGATGATAGCACGTGGAATGCCTAACCTAGATAACACATTTTCTTTCAAGAATTTTACAACTGTTGCATTATCATTGGTTTGACACGGCACAGCTTCTACCTATTTTGACATATAATCCACAGCAAGGAGAATGTAAAGGTAACCAAAAGAAAGCAAAAATGGTCCCATAAAATCTATCGCCTAACAATCAAAAATTTCTATCACAGTAATCGAGTTCAAGGGCATCATATGATAATGAGACAAAGCACCTAACTTTTGGCATCGTACACAAGATCGACAAAAATCATTAGTGTCTTTAAGCAAAGTGGGCCAATAAAGACCACACTGCAAGATTTTTGCAGCAGTTTTCTTCATAGAGAAGTGACCACCACATGCATCATTATGGCAAAAATTTAGGACACTAATGACCTCATCGTCAGGAATGCATCGCCTTATGATTTGGTTGGTGCAATATTTGAATAGATATGGATCATTCCAAAGAAATTATGCACCTCGACAAGAAACTTACGCTTATCTTGAGCACTCCAATCAGAAGGAAGTTCGTTAGTCACCAAGTAATTGACAATGTGAGCATACCAAGGCAGCTTTGTGACTGCGAAAAGATTTTCATCAGGAAAGTCATCTCAAATGGAAAGAGTATCGTGTTAGGAAATGCCCTAAACATTAGAAGACATTTTGATGTATTTATTTTGAACTAGATAATAAAATTATATATATAGAGGTTATTCATTACATTGCTATCTGTCCTCGTTTTATTTACATGTTAAAGTAAATGTAAGCAAATATGGCTCCCTGACTGCTTGTGTTAAACAGTTAGAACGTTGCATGCAATGGACTTTTGTATGCGAGAAGACAATGTTCTAAAGTAAGCGGTCTAAACTATGGTCTATAGTCTATGGGGTTAGACTGAGCATCTAAATCATGTTAAGACTATTATGTTGTCTAAAGCCTTGGAGAGGACGGTTTGTCTTGACTGTCTAGAGCTGGACTCCCAGGTAGAGACATAGATATATTGCTTGGTGGTGACATATTAGACTAGGACTAAAGCGTGGTTGATCTACGAAGTCCGCTTTGAGTGGATCGATCTGCTTTTGATGTTCATTGTGCAGTAACCTTAATCCTGAGTAGATGGACAGCTTCATGTATATGACTTGTGTACTTTGATGTTCCAATGGCCAGAGCGTCTCAGAGGTAGTAAGCTTATAGACCGGCATGTTGGGTGCATGACTTGTATACGATGAAGGGTTCGTTTACAGATATCGGAATCACAGCTCTAATGAGGAGTTAAGGGTATCCTCTTAAAGGCATTATACTAAATGTGAAAATGGACAAGGCCTTGGGTCATCTGCTAGGCGGATGATTTCTTATTCACATATGATGAATAATCATTTTTTTTATTCGGTAGTATAATGGAAATTTAAGATAGCCTGATCAGTAGGATTGAATGGACTTTGGCCTAAGGCTGATCATGGATATCACATGAGGGTTCTGCATACATGACAAGGTCATTAGACGATAGCTTGTCACAGGCTTACGTAATACAGTATATAATTGGGAGTTCAGTTTCAGGTTTATAGTGGTGTGACTCTGAAATTAGTGATCATATGATTGAGTTGTTCGGTAAAGAATGATGATCATATGGATTTGTGGGAGCCCGATTATATATGTCCAATTGGTTCCTCTACTAGCTCCACATAATTCTTTAACATTTGGCAAAATTGATTTGTATATGCTATTGGCTAGTTTATTATGCGTGGATGGTGTTGACATAGGATTAGGATGGTCAACAAGATTCTCTCTGGTTAGATTCAGATTTTGTTTTGGATAATAGAGTACACAATTATTCGAACTCCAAATAAAGTTACCATGATTTTATTTGAGATTGGATTGGAGTTGTAAAAAATTATCCATGAGAACAAGAATTTGAAATACAACTGTTTTGTGGATTTTGAAATTTGAATTTTAAAATTTGAAATTTGAATTTTAAAATTTGATATTTGAAATTTGAATTTGAAATTCGAATTTGAAATTTGAATTTAAAATTTAAATTTGAAATTTGAAATTTGAATTTGATATTTGAATTTGATATTTGAAATTCAAATTTTGAATCACGGTCCAAGTGGGATTCGAATTTCTTGTGGTAAATCCACAAGGAATGAAATTTGAATTTGAGTTGGATATGGAGAGGAAAATCTTGTTAGAATCCTGCTTGAATTTTGAATCCAAATCCTAACAATAATGGACGAAAATTTTGAGGATTATCCTCATGGAATTTTCAGATTTTTTGTGGATAAGGTTCAAGGAAAAATTCAAGTTTCAATCCCAGTTGAATTTGGATTCTCTTTTCCCTGATTATGGTCGAAAATTTGAAGAAGATCTCCTTGGAGATTTTCAGTTATTTTGGATAAGGATGAGATAAGTTTCAAGCTCGAAAATCCTAGTAGAATTTTGATTCTTCCTTATCCAAAAGTGGCCGAAATTATTTGGTGAATATGCTTAAGGATTTTCAGATTTTTTGGTTGGAAAAAGGGAGATAAAATTCTAGTTAAAATCTTGTTTGAATTTGGATTGTAATTATCCTAAAGTGACCGAATTTATTGTTGGGATTTTCCCCTTGAAAAATTCGGATTTTATGCTTGTGGATAAGGGAGAATATCTTCTCCTAATCTAATTTGAATTCAGAGAATCACCTCATGCAAGTCTATAAATAGAGGCCCTGCCACTCCAGTTCTTTTATACCACAGACTCTCAGGTGAGTAAGCTTATTATTGCATAACTCACCGTGACAATAAGTTCTTTAGAGATCTGAGTGGTTGGAAGAAGACTAGCAGTGCTAGCATGCCGATCGAGGTTCAGAGTGCCCACACTTAACCATTCGGGAATTGGAGAATAGTAGAGAAGGCTAGTTGATTGAAGCCCTCCGGTCATTCTCCTCCTGCAGATTGGCGTCCTTAAGGTATGAGGTTAAATTGTTGTTGGTTTATTGTATATGGCATCATGAGATATTTAACGATCTTAAAAAATTTTTATTGTTCCGCTGCGCCACTTTGATATGTTTTTATCGATTCATAACATCAGACGGTCGCAGCACGAGTAGGGTTCGAGTATTATGTCTCCTTTATAGATGATTACTCGAGGTATGAATATGTGTATCTGATGCACCGCAAGAGTGAAACCTTTGACAAGTTCAAAGAGTATCGTGTTGAAGTGGAAAAGCAACTGGATAAATCCGTAAAGATACTTCGATCTGATCGAGGTGGCGAATACCTCTCCGATGAATTTATAGGACATCTTGTAGAGAATGGGATATTATCCCAATTGACTGCACCTAGTACTACATAATAGAATAGTGTAGCCGAAAGGAGAAATAGGACCTTGTTGGATATGGTACGGTCCATGATGAGTTATTCAACGCTACCATTATCATTTTGGGGATATGCTTTACAAACGACATGCTATATTCTGAACCAGGTTCCAAGCAAGTCAATTCCCAGGACTCTGTATGAATTGTGGCGTGGCAGGAAGCCCTCCCTTGGACATATGAGAATATAGAGCTGCCTGGCACATGTATTGGATGGGGATGCGAAGAAGCTAGAACCAAGATCAGAACTGTGCATGTTTGTAAGGTATCCAAAGGGAACAAAAGGAGGTCTATTCTATAATCCGAAGGAATAAAAAGTCATTGTTTCAACCCATGCGACATTCTTGGAGGAAATTCACATGAATGATTTTAAGCCTCGAACCAAAGTGGTGCTAAAGGAGTTATCGGGTGAAAGAACTACTCCACAAGTTTTGGTCTTGGATGCAAGTTTGAGTTTCGGTGAAAGACCTACAGACGATCAACAATTTAGGGTGCCTCGTCGTAGTGGAAGGGTTTCGAAGAAACCTAATTTCTTCATGTATGATGCTGAGGTATACCGGGTCGAGGCTCATGAGCATAAGGATGATCTAGTCACCTATGATGAAGCTATAAATGATGTTGATTCTAAATCTTGGAAACAGGCTATGAACAATGAGATGGATTCTATGAAATCTACCTCTGTTTGGGAACTTGTAGATTTGCCGGATGGGATAAAACCCATTGGATGCAAATGGGTCTACAAAAGAAAGAAGGATGCGGAAGGGAGAGTGGAAACTTTCAAAGCTAGACTGGATGCAAAGGAGTACACGTAAAAGGCTGGAATCGATTATGATGAAATCTTTTTGCCTGTTGCTATGCTGAAGTCTATCCGTATTCTTCTGTCTATTGCTGCGGCTCTCGATTATGAGATCTGGCAAATGGATGTCAAGACGGCATTCTTGAATGGCCATCTTGAGGAGTGTATCTATATGATACAGCCCAAAGGGTTCGTAGCGAAAGGCCAAGAAAGGAAAGTCTGTAAGTTGCTTAGATCCATTTATGGATTAAAGCGAGCATCCCGCTCATGGAACCAGAGATTTGATCAAACGATAAAGACTTTCGGTTTTAAGCAGAACATTGATGAACTCTGTGTTTATAAACGTATTAAGGATGGAAAAGTGGTCTTTCTGATACTCTATGTCGATGATATACTACTCATTGGGAATGATGTAGGGAACTTATCATCGGTCAAGCTTTGGTTACACCAACAGTTTGACATGAAGGACTTGGGAGAAACTAATTATGTTCTAGGCATTCGTCTCTTCAGAGATCGAAAGAACAAAATGATAGCATTATCTCAAGCTTCATACATAGATAAAATAATTGACAAATATGCAATGCAAGAGGCAAAGAAAGGTACACAACCTTTTATTGCTGGTCTAACTCTTTCATTGGATGACTGTCCTAAGACATCGGAAGAAAGAAAGCGTATAAGTAAGGTCCCTTATGCATCTGCTGTGGGTAGCCTTATGTATGCTATGTTTTGCACTCGCCCGGACATATGTTTTGCAGTAGGTATAGTGAGTCGATATCAAGCGAATCCTAGAACCAAGCACTAGCAAGCAGTAAAGCATGTACTCAAGTATCTTAAGAAAACGAGGGATTATATGCTGGTGTATTCTGGAGGGGACCTAACACCCATAGGATACACGGACTCAGACTTCTAGACTTGCAAGGATTCGAGGAAATCGATATCTGGATCGGTATTTTTGCTCAGAGGAGGCACCATTGTGTGGAGGAGCGTGAAGCAGGGCTGCACAGCTGACTCTACTATGGAGGCTGAATATGTGGCTACGGCTGAGGTATCTAAAGAAGCGGTTTGACTCCGCAAGTTCTTTAGAGACCTTGAGGTCATTCCGGGTATTGACAAGCCTATCACACTTTACTGTGACAACACTGGGGCTATTACCAACACAAGGGAATCTCGGCACCACAAGAGGACCAAGCACATAGATCGGAGATATCATATTATTAGAGGGCACATGGAGACAGGCCAAGTAAATGTATGTAAGATCGCGTCTGAGGACAACATTGTCGATCCCTTTACTAAGACTTTGGTGGCTAGAAGCTTTGAGCGGCACATAGAGGTGATGGGGATGCATAACATGGCACATCTACTGGCTTAGAGCAAGTTGGAGATTTTTAGGAAATGCCCTAAGCATTAGAAGACATTTTGATGTATTTATTTTGAACTAGATAATAAAATTATATATATATAAGTTATTCAATATATTGCTATCTGTCCTCGTTTTATTTACATGTTAAAGTAAATGTAAGCAAATATGGCTCCCTGACTGCTTGTGTTAAACTGTTAAAATGTTGCATGCAATGGACTTTTGTATGCGAGAAGAGAATGTTCTAAAGTAAGCAGTGTAAACTATGGTCTATAGTCTACGAGGTTAGACCGAGCATCTAACTCATGTTAAGACTATTATGTTGTCTAAAGCCTTGGAGGGGACGGTTTGTCTTGACTGTCTGGAGCTGGACTCTCAGGTAGAGACATAGATATGTTGCTTGGTGGTGACATATTAGACCGGGACTAAAGCGTGGTTGATCTACGAAGTCCGCTTCGAGTGGATCGATCTGCTTTTGACGTTCATTGTGCAGTAACCTTAATCCTGAGTAGATGGACAGCTTCATGTATATGACTTATGTACTTTGATGTTCCAATGGCTAAAGCGTCTCAGAGGTAGTAAGCTTATAGACCAGTTCATTGGGTGCATGACTTGTATACGATGAAGGGTTCATTTACAGTTATCGAAATTATAGCTCTAATGAGGAGTTAAGGGTATCCTCTTAAAGGCATTATACTGAATGTGAAAATGGACAAGACCTTGGGTCGTTTGCTGGGCAGATGACTTCTTATTCACAAATGGTGAATAATCATTTTCTTTATTCGGTAGTATAATAGAACTTTAAGATAGCCTGATCAGTAGGATTAAACGGACTTTGACCTAAGGCTGATCATGGATATCATATGAGGGTTCTACATACATAACAAGGTTATTGGACGATAGCTTGTCACAGGCTTACGTAATGCGGTATATAATTGGGAGTTCAGTTTCAGGTTTATAGTGGTGTGACTCTGAAATTAGTGATCATATGATTGAGTTGTTCGGTAAAGAATGATGATCATATGGATTTGTGGGAGCTCGATTATATATGTCCAATTAATCCCTCTACTAGCTCCACATAATTCCTTAACGTTTGGCAAAATTGATTTATGTATGCTATTGGCTAGTAGAAAATTATCCATGAGAACAAGAATTTGAAATACAACTATTTTGTGGATTTTGAAATTTGAAATTTGAAATTTGAATTTTGAATTTTGAAATTTGAAATTTGAAATTTGAATTTGAAATTTGAATTTGAAATTCGAATTTGAAATTTGAATTTGAAATTTGAATTTGAAATTTAAATTTGAAATTTGAAATTTGATATTTGTTATTTGAAATTCAAATTTTGAATCACAATCCAAGTGGGATTCGAATTTCTTGTGGTAAATCCACAAGGAATGAAATTTGAATTTGAGTTAGATATGGAGAGGAAAATCTTGTTAGAATCCTGCTTGAATTTTGAATCCAAATCCTAACAATAATGGACAAAAATTTTGAGGATTATCCTCATGGAATTTTTGGATTTTTTGTGGATAGGGTTCAAGGAACAATTCAAGTTTCAATCCTTGTTGAATTTGGATTCTCTCCTCACTGATTATGGCCGAAAATTTGAGGAAGATCTCCTAGGAGATTTTCAGTTATTTTGGATGAGGATGAGATAAGATTCCAGCTTGAAAATCCTAGTGGAATTTTGATTCTTCCTTATCCAAAAGTGGCCGAAATTATTTGGTGAATATTTTTAAGGATTTTTGGATTTTTTGGTTGGAAAAAGGGAGATAAAATTCTAGTTAAAATCTTATTTGAATTTGGATTGGAATTATCCTAAAGTGGCCGAATTTATTGTTGGGATTTTCCCCTTGGAAAATTCAGATTTTATGCTCGTGGATAAGGGAGAATATCTTCTCCTAATCCAATTCGAATTCAGAGAATTAACTCATGCAAGTCTATAAATAGAGGTCCTGCCACTCCAGTTCTCTTAGACCACAGACTCTCAGGTAAGTAGGCTTATTGTTACATAACTCACCATGACAATAAGTTCTTTAGAGATCTGAGTGGTCAGAAGAAGACTAGCAGTGCTAGCATACCGATCGAGGTTCAGAGTACCCACACACTCAGCCATTCAGGAATTATAGAATAGTAGAGAAGGCTAGTTGGTCGAAGCCCTCCGGTCATTCTCCTCCTGCTGATTGGCATCCTTGAGGTATGAGTTTAAATTGTTGTTGGTTTATTGTATATGGCATCATGAGATATTTAACAATATTGAAAAATTTTTATTGTTCCACTGTACCACTCTAATACGTTTTTATCGATTTATTTCCTACATATCGATGGAGTCTTTAAAGTCCAATTGAGATAAGTGATCTGCCACAACATTCTCAACGCCCTTCTTTTCCTTAATGGTTAAATCACATTCCTATAATAGAAGGACCCACCGAATTAGTTGTGCCTTAGCATTCTTTTAAGAAAGGAGATATTTAAGGGCAGAATGATCTATGAAGATGTTGATCGGTGAACCGATTAAGTATGCGCGGAACTTGTCAAGTGAAAAAACTATAGCAAGCAACTCTTTCTCAGTCGTTGAGTAGTTTATTTGTCAGAGTTCTACTTGTATAATACACAACAAAGGGCTTCCCTTCCCTTCTTTGACCTAGGACAGCCCCAATAGTATGGTTGCTTGCATCACACATGATCTCGAATGGTAAGCTCCAATCTGGTGGCTGAATGATAAGGGCTAAAGTTAACTTCACCACAAACATTCAGAAGGAATCCTCACACTTAGGCGTCCACTCAAATCGGCATCTTTGGTTAGGAGGTTACACAATGGGTGTGAAATTATGGAAAAGTTTTGTATGAATCTCCTATAGAAACCAACATGCCCCAAAAATGATCAAACTTCTTTGACAGACCTAGCAGTAGGCATCTTGGCAATGAGTTCAATTTTAGATTAATCAACCTCAATCCCTTTATTAGAAACAATGTGGGCTAAGACTATGCCAGATAGTACCATGAAATGGCACTTCTCCCAGTTGAGAACGAGACCTTTTTCTTCACATCTTGTCAAAATAGCATCTAAGTTGAGAAGGCATGATTCAAAAGAGTCACCAAAGACAATCAAATCATCCATGAACACTTCCATACACTTCTTGACCATGTCGCTAAAAATGCTCATCATACACCTTTGGAAGGTGGCTGGTGCATTACATAGTCCAAATGGCATGTGTCGAAAAGCATAGGTACCAAAAGGATAGGTAAATGTGTCTTGTCTTGATCCTCTAATGTAATTTTAATTTGATAATAGCCTGAGTAGCTATCAAGGAAGCAATAATAGGGATGACCGGCCACATGTTCTAGGATTTGGTCGATGAATGGCAATGGAAAGTGATCCTTACAAGTGGCAGCTTTTAACTTTCTATAGTCAATGCACATGTGCTAACTCGTTACGATTTTTGTGCGGATAAAAGTCCCTTTCTCGTTCTTTACCACTGTTACCCTTGATTTCTTTGGAACTACCTGAGTTGGACTAACCCAATTGCTATCAGTAATCAAATAGATGATTCCTGTATCTAGAAGCTTCAAAACTTCATTTTTCACGACTTCTTTCATTATCAGGTTTAATTTCCTTTGGGGATCCTTTGTGGAATGGCTGCATCTTCCAAATGTATACGGTGAGAGCAAATTAAGGGGCTAATACCCTTAATGTCAGCTATCGTCCAACCTAATGCTGATATGTGCTCATGCAGCATGTCACCTAACCGCTGCTCTTGAGATGCATCAAGTTTAGACGAAATGATAACAAGAAAGGTATCTTCACCTCCTAGGAAGACATGTTTGAGATCCTTATGTAGTTAAGGCAGCTTGAGTGTTGGGGTCTCTTCAGTAGATGGTTTTGGCTTTTGTTTCCTTTAAGAATGGTTCCAAAAACTTGGTTCCTCTGCCTCGTGAGTCTTTGAAGATGGCAACATTGTTTACCAACTCACAAGGACCGAAATTTTCAGTGCAAAGGAGATCATTGAGTTTATCAAGATCACTATATAGCTGAACCTCCTTTGAGGCAATTGTGTCGATCAAAAATGTTTGGTGACACTCATCATCATCACATGGTTGCTTCGAAATATGGAAAACATTTACTTCTAAAGTCATGTTCCTGAAAGATATCTTCATGAGAACATTCCTACAGTTAATGAGAGCATTGGCCGTAGCAAGGAAAGGTCTACCAAGGATAATGGGAATCTTAGACTCCATGCTTACCACAAATTGGGTGTCCAAAACAAGAAAATTAATAGGGTAATAGAACTTCTCAACTTGAACTAGAACATCCTTGATTATACCTCGAGGCTTCTTGATTGACTGATCAGCTAACTGCAACGTCACTGATGTGGGCTTGATTTCTCCAAGACAAAGTTGTGAGTAACATAATAAGGCATAAGGTTGACACTAGCTCCTGAGTCAAGTAAAGCTTAGCCAAATTCATGTGCCCCAATTTGACACGAGATGGTGGGATAACCAGGATCTTTGTATTTGGGTGGTATTTTCTGTTTGATCACCGCACTTACTTTTTCCTTCAAGAATGCAGTCTTTTTGATGTGGTGCTTCCTTTTTATGGTGCACAGATCCTTGATAACTTTGGCATAAGCCGGCACTTATTTGATCATGTGAAGCAAGGGAAGATTAATCTTCACTCGAGTTAAGTGCTCAGGATCTCACTTTGATTTTCCAATACTTTTCCAAGATGTTGCAAAGCTTGGGGAAAAGGCACCTTTACTAGAAAATTGGTTGGCTGTTCTTTCTCAGGGGTGACTTCTTGACCTATTGAAGTGGCTGTAGTTGTTGATGGATCATCTAAAATCCTGCCTCTATGAATAGTGATAGCATTGAGCTCTTTGATATTATGATCTTCAGAGTCGAAGGTTTGTGCCATATGTTGTCCCTTTGGGTTTGATTGAGCTTGTGAAGGGAACTTACCATGTTCTTGAAAAGAAACAGCTAAAGCTTCAGTTAGCTTTGAAATCTGGATCTTTTTCTCTTTTCTTTCATCCATTATTTGCGTAAAAAGAGATTTAAACTCTTAGTTTGTCTTATTCTGCATTTCCATGAAAGCCTGCACAATATTCTCGAAAGAATTCCTCGATGGTTGTACATGGTATGAGGTGCAGAATACACCTTTGGTGGTTATGGCTGTTGCTCAGTTTTCCATTGTCCTCCTGATGATTGTGTTTGATTGGAATCTCTCCAATTAAAGTTCGGATGGTTCTTCCAGGCAGGATTGTAGGTTTTAGAGGAAGGGTTGTTGTATGTCTCTAAGGCATTACATTGCTCCTCGTAAACCCTTCTCATTTCACCGTAAGCAAAGCAATCCTTAGTAGATGTTCCACCCCTCCATAAACAAAGCATGGCTCTTGTGATTCCACCCTTGCGACCATGTGGATTCCTCTACTTTCTTTGGTTTTAAGGGCATCAAGTTGTCGGGTCAAAGACTCGATTTGGGCCTTAAGGTTATCCTCTTCCTTTAGTTGGTAGATTCCAACAGGTCGAGATCGGCTAGTACTGTCAATAGTACTTGGTCTAGTCCATGTGTGGGATTTCTCGGCTAGCTCGTTAAGATACTCAAAAGCTTCCACAGGGTTTTTTTTGAAGAAAGTCTCCGTTGCACATCATCTCCACAAATTAGAACTCTCGGATCGTGAGTCGTTCGTAAAAATAGCTGACGAGACGCCAATTCTCTTGGCCATGGTGGGGACATTGATTTAACAGATCTTTGAATCGTTCCCAAACTTGATAAAGAGTTTCATTGTCCTTTTAAGTAAAGGTCGAGATTTGCCGCTTCGAAGCATTGGTTTTATGGTGTGGAAAATATTTATTGAAAAATAAAGTTGTCATTTCTTCCCATATTCCAATCGACCTAGGTCGCAGAGAATACAACTAGCTTTTAGCCTTTTTCTTTAAAGAGAAAAGGAAAAACTTTAAATGCATAGAATTTGTGACTTTAGCTTGGTTGTGAAAAGTGGCCACCATTTCTTCAAATTCTCATATATGCACGTATGGATTCTCATTCTCTAACCCATGAAAGGTTGGCAAAAGTAGAATCATGCCCAGCTTCAAGTCTAAGTTAGGCATATTGGGAGGAAACATTATACATGACGGTGTGGCCATACGCGTAGTGTGAAGATAATCGTTCAACGTTTTTAGTTCGACCTCCTCGTTTTGAGTCATTGCAAATGGATTTTGAATCGTTAATGAAACTAGGGATGACGGAGGGCTAGATGTACGAGAAGAAGCTTTACTAGGGTTTTTAGGTCTTTTTGTAAATCTCCTTAGTTCATCTCTATAACGATGCATTCACCCTAAGTGTTTCGTTTTTCTTTTTATTATTATTTTTTATAGTCTTTTTATTTTTTATTTTTTTTAACAAGAAAATTTTTTACAAAAACAACAATAGTGCAAAATCAAGAATCGCAACCCCTAAGAGTGCTTGCAGGAAAGATTGGTGGAGCGAGGCCTCTTTAAAAACCAACCTCCTAGACAGAGTAACATTCCCAGGAAAGACTGGTGGCGCAGAATGCTAACAAAACTCAGTCTCCTAGACAGAACTCCCTTAGTTTGTACTTTTCAATGACTCCACACAATTGTTTGAAAATTTTATTAAATTTTATGACGTATTTTATGAAATGTTAAATGTTAGATGTTAGTGCCCTAAGTTAACACTACTCTAAAACCTACAGTTATACAAATTATGAGACCTAACTAAAATTGGCAACCTAAAAATAAAACTAACCTAAAAATTAAAACTAGTTGTTAATTTTTCTCTTTTTTTTTTTTTGTAAGAACAAGAAAATAAAAAGGAAAAATAAATAAAAGAAAATAAAAGAAAGTTGAACATACCTCTTTTGGCTTAAAATCTACCAATCAATCTTGCTTGAAGCAGCTCCTTGGCAACAGCGCCAAAATTTGATTACGCCCAAATTGTGACAAAACAAAGCGATTAGTTATAGTACAATTAGGAGGGTCGATCCCACGAGGAGGTAATAAAAACAAACAAAAGAGATTAGTGGAACACAAGTATTAGAGAGATACGTAATTAAACAAGAAAAGAAAGAAAGGGTTTTTGTGATTTTAGAGCAATTTGATTGAAAGATAATGCAACTTAAAGTAGAGAAAATTCAATAGTTAAAAAAGGTAAGACATCGAGAATCCCCTATATGCTTCGTTCACCTATTTGAATTTTGATTTACAAATTGACACAATTACAAGTTTCATATTCCAAACAATCAATCGGAAGATAAGATTTGTAGGATTTATAAATTAAATATATTTGAGTAAATAAAATTCTTATGTTAAATGCTAGAAAATATTGTCTTATAAGAAATCTAAAATCGACAATATGCCACTGACGATAATGCAGTATAAGACTACTTATAAAACTATATTTATCAATATATTATATCATGCAACAATCACATTAAAAAAGCTTGACTGAATTTATATAAAAGTTGTCAACAAAATATATTAATGTGAGAAATAAATGAGATGAAAGAAAATTATTTACTCAAATGTATAAACATTACAAACTATAGAGAATCAAACCCAAATAAGCTCACTACACATATAAGATCATCTCCAGACTCACTCAAGAACTCTAGCCTAACTTGCAAAACATTCTCACAATATTCTAGAGAGAAAACATAAGAATGAAAGCAAGGCAAAAAATTAGAGAGACAAAGTGTATCTCCCCTCTTCTCTAATCTCTCCAAGAATGCCTCCTTTTATAAGCTAAAATTTACACTATTCCACCAAATCTTCATACAACTTTTCAAACCTACTACAGTATTCGGTACCCACACAACACAAATTTTCAAACATGCTACAGTATTCGGTGCTACATAACACAAATTTTCAAACTTGCTACAGTGCTATAGTGATCGATGCACATGTGCTACAATACTACAGTATTCGGTGCATGCTAGCTACAGCACTGTAGTATTCGGTGCACACTTTGTTATAGTCTGTTATAGTGTCACATGCTTGCTATAGTACTGTAGTATTCGGTGCACACTTTGCTACAGTCTGCTATAGTGTTGCATGCTTGCTACAGTGTCAGCATGCTTACTACAGTATCCGCACACACTTGCTACAATGCTGCTACAGTGGTACATTAGCTCCAATCCAGTGTATGAAATTAGGAAGGATCCAGTGTGATAGAATACGTGATAAGCTTTGTTTTCATAGTTTCCTAACATGAATAGTGATGCCCTCTTTGATGCTATAGAAAAACAAAGTGCTAAAATTAGATATTTCTAAAATAAAATGCTATAAGTGGACTCATTGGAAATATTTAATTTTAAGCTTATTTAATATACTATTAGAAAAAGATGAAAATTAAATAAAAACTTTATGAAATTTATGAAAATCTAAATTAAAGTACACAAAATAAAATAAGTCAAAGACAAATAAAAAAAACTAAAATTCTCAAGAACAAGCTAATTTTTGTGCATGAAAAAGTGCAAAATAACTCTATTTTATAGAGTTATCAACAGTATATCTTGAGTAGTAATTAGTTAAACAAATTTTATAAGTATGTATATATGAATGAACCCCCGATGATTTAGACTTTGTGTGTTTAAAGTACACGTACGTAAATAGTAAATACGTACGTTTAAAAAAATCCCTTAAAATTATATCATTTAAATAGATAGGTTTAAGTAACAGTTTTCAAGCCAGATTAGTTAAGCACCTGTTCTTAATAAGCAGTAATAGTTTTCAAGCAAGTTAAGTAATAGTAGTTTTAAGTGACGGTCTGAGTTACTTAGGGTACGGGACGTCACAATAGGAACTTTTACCAAATCAAAACGAAGAGAACGGTCCCAATTCAGAACCAAAAACCCTAGATGGTGCACCATATGCACTAAAAAATGAAAAACTTACGACATAGGTTTTTAGCCAAACGAAAGTGAATTAAGATAAACCGATCACACGGATGGCCCTAGAAACCTATCGGTGCGGTTTCAATAAAGTTTCGTTCGGTTTGACTTTTGGTCAAACTTTGACCAAATATATATATAGTGATGTCATTCATGAGGTCACCTTATGATGTCATAAATGAAGAGTAAAATAGGGTGGAAAGAAATAGCATTGTGACACCCCCGAATCTAGCCACATGCAAACCGCTGTGGTCCAACTCTGTAGTCGATTGAGATAGCTCGTTCACCAAATCCGGGTCGCCATTTAAAACTCTTTCTTTCAACTCTCATAGTTCAGGGCCTAAAGGTTCGCCCATATATATTTTTTATATATACTTTCATCTCACGAAAGCCATATGTATTATAATACTAACTTTTAGTTGTTTTTTTAAAGTACAACATAATTTATAAATATACAATATATGTACTTTGTTTTTCAAAAATACATTCTCTTTAATTCACTTTCCCTCGATGCTCAGCGGAAAACTTATGGTAGGACCAAATCTACAGTGGATTCCCTATCCCATCGGCACATGCGTATCCTGCCACCATCCAAGTAGTTTACTGGACAGGTTTCTTACGTACAACATGAACAAACTGATGAGCTAACAAGCTCAGTAAGTTCAAACATACTTAGTAAGAATCACATAAATTCAAAAATATAAAAAATACAATTTTCTATGAATACTACTATTCATCTATGAATAGTATTATTGACCATGAATACTAACTTTAACTTTTACTTTTTGACCAATAAATAGTAACTTTGACTTCGATCAGTTACTATTTATATTTCCCTAACCGAGTCCACTACACTTAGTGTTAGTGTCAATTATGCTCAATTATGGCTTTCGTCACATTATTGGCTATTATCTTTGTTTATATTTTAGTTTTGAGCTCATTGTGGTAGTACCGATAATTTATGCGTGTTGACTGGGAGGGCCTTGGGAGTGACCCTAAGGCTACTTCCTCTCCAATCCTAATCCCCCGTAGCGATTATTATATCCTCGTAGGACCTAAAAACCTCCACCACAATGTTGGAGGGGCAGTACGTCAAAAGTGGTTTTATTACTATTTTTCAATTATAGTTCCTACCGGGTGGTATTATTTATCACCTTAGGGTCAGGAACCTCTGTTGCCCGTAGGTCTTACTCATTTTCTCATTAAGGGGTTTGTCATAATTTTAGTCACATTCTTCCTATAGTGTACCTATAGTACACGTCTCAATTTCTTAACGCATTAGGTGAGTTGGTTTTGCTACTCCCTATTGCCCGTAGGACTTACATCTAATGTACAACCAGTGCATAGAGAAATATTATAGTATTTCCTGTTACAGACATGAAAATGCTTGAACTTACCACCATTGTGATAACATCCAATCTCGGATGTCTTCCGTAGTTTTGTCTCTAGTTTGGGTCCTTACAGACAGAGTATTGTCTATTAATACCCATCTTCAATTATCACTTTAGATATATTTATTTTGTGATAAATTTTATAACACATTTTAACTTATTATGTAATACACGACTTGCAACACACCCGTGTCCCAGCCCGTGTACTTATCGGGTTTGCACTACACGGCCATGTTGTTCACTATCTGCCTGTGTAACTGTAAACCGCTTGGTACACGCTCGTGTTCAAGCCCTTGTACTCTATAAATTTTAGATTTTTGACTTTAAACTCTTTATTATGGCTTTTAGAATCTTATTTCGAGTAGTCTAGATCCTTAATGGTCCTTTCCGAGCCTTTCAGAAATTTTTAGTCAAAATGACCCATTTACCCCTGACGGATCTCAGGACCATAACTATTTCGTTTTATTATTTTTCTGGGATTTTCTAAGCCCAAATATCATAAAATAATATTCCCTAAACTTCTGTATCTTTTTACAGCTTTATTTGCTGCAAAATCAACAACTATTCACTTCCCGACCCTCGGGTACTATTTATCTGACACCTAGGGTTGTTTCTCGCTTTTCTAGTGTTTTGGAGTCTCAAATGGGTGTTTCACTACTCTTGAAATGTTTTACATCCCGTCTCGTGTTAGGAAATGCCCTAAGCATTAGAGATATTTTGACATATTTATTTTGAACTAGACAATAAAATTATATATATAGAGATTATTTATTACATTGCTATCTATCCTCGTTTTATTTACATGTTAAAGTAAATATAAGCAAATATGGCTCCCTAACTACTTGTGTTAAACTGTTAGAACGTTGCATGCAATGGGCTTTTGTATGCGAGAAGATAATGTTCTAAAGTAAGCGGTCTAAACTATGGTCTGTAGTTCATGGGGTTAGACCGAGCATCTAACTCATGTTAAGACTATTATGTTGTCTAAAACCTTGGAGGGGACAGTTTGTCTTGACTGTCTGGAGCTGGACTCCCAAGTAGAGACATACATATATTGCTTAGTGGTGACATATTAGACCGGGACTAAAGCATGGTTGATCTACGAAGTCCGCTTTAAGTGGATCGATCTGCTTTTGACGTTCATTGTGCAGTAACCTTAATCCTGAGTAGATGGACAGCTTCATGTATATGACTCGTGTACTTTGATGTTCCAATGGCTAAAGCGTCTCAGAGGTAGTAAGCTTATAAACCAGTTCGTTGGGTGCATGACTTGTATACGATGAAGGGTTCGTTTACAAATATCGGAATCATAGCTCTAATGAGGAGTGAAGGGCATCCTCTTAAAGGCATTACACTGAATGTGAAAATAGATAAGACCTTGAGTCGTCTGCTGGGCGGATGACTTTTTATTCACATATGGTGAATAATCATTTTCTTTATTTGGTAGTATAATGGAACTTTAAGATAGCCTGATCAGTAGGATTAAACAGACTTTGGCCTAAGGCTGATCATGGATATCATATGAGGGTTCTATATACATGACAAGGTCATTGGATGATAGCTTGTCACAGGCTTACGTAATACGGTATATAATTGGGAGTTCAGTTTCAAGTTTATAGTGGTGTGACTCTGTAATTAGTGATCATATGATTAAGTTGTTCGGCAACGAATGAGGGTCATATGGATTTGCAGGAGCTCGATTATATATGTCTAATTGGTCTCTCTACTAACTCCACATAATTCCTTAACATTTGGCAAAATTGATTTATGTATGCTATTGGCTAGTTTATTATGCATGGATGGTGATGACATAGGATTAGGATGGTCGACAAGATTCTCTCCGGTTGGATTCAGATTTTGTTTTGGATAGTAGAGTACATAATTATTCGAACTCCAAATAAAGTTGCCATGATTTTATTTGAGATTGGATTGGAGTTGTAGAAAATTATCCATGAGAACAAGAGTTTGAAATACAACTGTTTTGTGGATTTTGAAATTTGAATTTTGAATTTTGAAATTTGAAATTTAAATTTTGAATTTGAAATTTGAACTTGAAATTCGAATTTAAAATTTGAATTTGAAATTTGAATTTGATATTTGAAATTCAAATTTTGAATCACAGTCCAAGTGGGATTCAAATTTCTTGTGGCAAATATACAAAGAATGAAATTTGAATTTGAGTTAAATATGGAGAGGAAAATCTTGTTAGAATCTTGCTTGAATTTTGAATCCAAATCCTAACAATAATGGACGAAAATTTTGAGGATTATCCTCATGGAATTTTCGAATTTTTTGTGGATAAGGTTCAAGGAAAAATTCAAGTTTCAATCTCAGTTGAATTTATATTCTCTCCTCCCTGATTATGGCAAAAAATTTGAGGAAGATCTCCTAGGAGATTTTCGGTTATTTTGGATAAGGATGAGATAAGATTCAAGCTTGAAAATCCTAGTTGAATTTTGATTCTTCCTTATCCAAAAGTGGCCGAAATTATTTGGTGAATATCCTTAAGGATTTTTGGATTTTTTGGTTGGAAAAGGGAGATAAAATTCTAGTTAAAATCTTGTTTGAATTTGGATTGGAATTATCCTAAAGTGGCCAAATTTATCGTTGGGATTTTCCCCTTGGAAAATTCAGATTTTATGCTTGTGGGTAAGGGAGAATATCTTCTCCTAATCCAATTCGAATTCAGAGAATCACCTCATGCAGTTCTATAAATAGAGGTCTTGCCACTCCAGTTCTCTTAGACCACAGACTCTCAGGTGAGCAGGCTTATTGTTGCACAACTCACCGTGATGATAAGTTCTTTAGAGATCTGGGTGGTCAGAAGAAGACTAGCAGTGTTAGCACACCGATCGAGGTTCAGAGTGCCCACACACTCAGCCATTCAGGAATTAGAGAATAGTAGAGAATGCTAGTTGGTTGAAGCCCTCCGGTCATTCTCTTCCTACAAGATTGGCATCCTTGAGGTATGGATTAAATTGTTGTTGGTTTATTGTATATGGCATCATGAGATATTTAACGATCTTGAAAAATTTTTATTGTACCGCAGCGCCACTCTGATACCTTTTTACCGATTTATTTCCTACAATTGGTATCAGAGCCATCTCATGACTATGCCATGTACATAAATGAGACAATTACTTAGTCTTTTTATTTATGTATGGATTTGATATTTAGAGAGTGGCATTCTAGAATTCCTTTATGTTGTTATCATGTATTTTGTATAAAGTATATGGTTATTTTAATTTTTTGAATTATTAGCACGCTTGTTTATGCCGGTTATGGTTCCTTAGAATTTAGAAAAATTGTATCTAGGAATTTTTATGTAACCATGGAAGCAGTTTATTAACACTGTAATTTTCCCATGGATTTTAATTTTGTCTCTTAGAATTATTACGATTAGAATTTTTGTACACCGGAAACGGTTTAGGATTTTTTATGTAATTATTCTCAGAGGAGATTGAAGATTGAAGACCGTAATTTATTTTTCCTAAAAGTTAAATTTAATTTAAAGGTTGAAATTTTGATTGTGTGGAAAATTTCAATTCAATTGGGATTCAAATTAATTTTTGGAGACCCTAATGGGTAAATTGGAATATGACACGAAAATCGAGACACGACCCCTCAGGATAGGCCATTGGGCCTTGGTGGGCCTGCAGCCCCTGCCCTCAGGGCACGATGGGGCTGCAGCAGCCCCTTGACAGGCCATGACCACACACGGCCGCAGGCTTGGCCTCCAGCCAAGGCTGGCCGCAGCCTGGGCATGCAACCTATGGCTGCAGGCTGCTGCGCCCAGCCTAGGCGCGTAGCCTGGCACTGTAGGCTTGGCCTGGGCTGCACATGGGGCGGCCGTGGGCTGCCAGCCCCCCGGGGGCTGGGGGCTGGGGGCTGCCCATGGCGGCTGCCAGTTTCTGGGGTGCTGGGGCGACGGTTCAAAAATCGAAAATTTTGATTTTTAAATTTGAGATTTAATTTTAAATCATGTTTAAAAATATGTATTTGAAATTTTTGAAATTACATATTATTACACATATTGTTTAAAATTTGAATTTGAAATTTAAATTTGAAACTCGAATTTGGAATTTGAATTTGAAATTTAAATTTTTGGAGATTTAAATTTCAAATGATTTTTGGGATGAGAAATAAATGGAGAGGCTACATAAAGATGGATACAAAAAGACGGAACAAAATTCAAGACCCAAAGAATGCTTTGGATGGAATTTTGTAATCTTTATTTTCTTTGTTCTAGGGTGGAACCATGGCTTGGTTATTCTGTCAACTATTTTTTCTGTGATATGTCATGGATGTATAAATATGTATTGATGGATGTTTTATATGTATATTTGATAACATGTCATATAGGATAAGTGAGTGTCGCTCATACTATATTGATCATACATATTTGTCAAAACTTGCATGTTTTTCAAAATATTGAGTGGGAGAGGGTTTCAAACAAAACCCATGGCCTCCATTGTTGATCCATATGTGAAAGTATGGTAACGCCTCGCGTTAGTTCTGCCCTGACCACACCCTTCGGTACGTGTTTACCGCTGCCGGTATACTAGATTGGATTTCCTATGTGAAAAACGTGTTCGGGTACGATCCTATTCATGACCAACCCTCGGTGGCTTGGTAGGACGTGGATCGGGCTACGTAAACAATGCTCATACACTTAAGACTCGTTTAATTATTAACCTTCCCTCGAAGCTTTGTTAACTAAACTGGTGGCCAAATAAGTGATTATTAATATATGTCTTAATCTTGGAGGATTTAAGGCAACATATATTAATTGGACAGAGTCCATGTTCCAGCTATTTGTTTTCATGACCACCCCTGGGTGACTTGGGGCAATAGGTGCTGAGAATTACTGTTGTAATGCTACATGTTTTTCAAGTTTCATGTAGGAACATACTTGTATGTTTTATTTGCTAAATTATCTATATATTTGCTTGGGCTATATAATGATGTCTAGTATAATTTTATTTCAGTTCAAAATGTCACCGACACCCCTCATTTCAATACTTACTGAGAATAAACTGAATGGCAATAATTATAAAGATTGGAAAAGAAATCTGTTGATAGTTCTTAGCTATGAGAGACACAAGTTCGTACTGGACAAACCATGCCCACGAGGGTCCAAACCTGACACACCGGTTGAGGAGGTCCCGGTTGTCTATACTCGTTAGAGAGAATCCAATGAGATAGCTCGATGCTACATTCTGGCTAGCATGACGAGTGCTTTACAAAAGCGGCATGAGACTTATCAAGTTGCTGAGGAGATCATGGAAAATCTGGAGGACATGTTTGGAGGCCAAGAAAAGTTGGTTCGACAATCTGCTATAACCAGCATTATGAACTTTGAGCAAAAGGCAGGTACTCAAGTGAAGGACCATATGATCACTCTAATGGGATTCTTCGCTGAGGCTGCTGAGAACGGTGCTGAGTTGGACTACAACACCCAGATCGAGATGGTGTTCAAAACTCTGTCTAAAGATTTTGTGGGGTTTAAGACCGTATACAATCTGGCGACAAGGAAGTTAGGACTTACCGAGCTCATGAAGCAACTCCGAGCTTATAAGCGGATGATCAGGGATGGGGATGCGGTCCAACCCAAAGGAGAGGCCAATTTGGCAGAATCTTCCAAACCCTCACGGAAGAGGAAGAGATCAAATCAGAAGTAAGCGGCTTCCAGTTCTTCTAATCCTCCTGTCTCGGATGGGAAGAACAAGAAGAAGAACAAGAAGCCCAAGGACCCTGAAAAGTCTAAGTGCTTCCGCTGTGGGAAGGTAGGTCACTTTAAGAAGGCTTGCTGGGAATTCCTAGCTGCCAAGGGCAAGGAAGGTAAGGAACTTCACTATTTGGAACCATGTTTGGTGGAAGAATCGAAAGACACTTAGGTCATTGATTCGGGCGCCACTAATCATGTTTGTGTTTCTATGCAGGGGTTCATGGAAACGAGAAGTCTACATGATAGGATCCTCTCATTGCGGACTGGAGACGACAGCTTGGTGGTGGCTGAGGCAGTGGGAGATATTTATCTTTACTTTGATGAATTTAGGTTTATTTTATTGAAAGACTGTTTTTATGTTCCTAATTTTAGGAGGAACCTTATATCGGTAGCTTGTTTAATAAAGGATTCTTATTCAGTTTCTTTTAGTAAAAGAGTTGATATTCGTAGAAATATGTTTTTTATCTGTTCTGGATGGATGGATGAAAACCTATATTTGATCAAAACAAAGATGTACTCACTGCTTGACACCGAATTAATAGATAACTCTAAAAAGTTGAAAGTTTCTCACTCTAACAAGGCGTATCTTTGGCATTTAAGACTTTGTCATATTAATCAGGATAGGATTCAAAGGTTGGTAAAAGACGGTCCTCTAGAATCTCTGGAGGAGGTACGTCTTCCTCCATGTGAATCTTGTCTAAAGGGAAAGATGACTAAGAGGTCTTTTGGAGCTAAGGGTACTAGGGCTCAGGAGCTCTTAGAAATTGTGCACATTGACGTATGTGGCCCCATGAACGTCACAGCACGAGGAGGGTTCGAGTATTATGTCTCCTTTATAAATGATTACTCAAGGTATGAATATGTGTATCTGATGCACCGCAAGAGCGAAACCTTTGACAAGTTCAAAGAGTATCGTGTAGAAGTGGAAAAGCAATTGGATAAATCCGTAAAGACACTTCGATCTAATCGAGGTGGTGAATACCTCTCCGATGAATTTATAGGATATCTTGTAGAGAATAGGATATTATCTCAATTGACTGCACCTGGTACTCCATAACAGAATGGTGTAGCCGAAAGGAGAAACACGACCTTGTTAGATATGGTACGGTCCATGATGAGTTATTCAACGCTGCCATTATCATTTTGGGGATATGCTTTACAAACGGCGTGCTATATTCTGAACCAGGTTCCAAGCAAGTCAATTCCCAGGACTTCGTATGAATTGTGGCGTGGCAGGAAGCCCTCCCTTGGACATATAAAAATATGGGGCTGCCCGACACATGTACTGGATGGGGATGCGAAGAAGTTGGAACCAAGATCAGAACTGTACATGTTTGTAGGGTATCAAAGGGAACAAAAGGAGGTCTGTTCTATAATCCGAAGGAACAAAAAGTCATTGTTTCAACCCATGCGACATTCTTAGAGGAAAGTCACATGAATGACTTTAAGTCTCGAAGCAAAGTGGTGCTAGAGGAGTTATCAGATGAAAGAACTGCTCCACATGTTTCGGTCTTGGATGCAAGTTTGAGTTCCGGTGAAAGACCTACAGACGATCAACAATTTAGGGTGTCTCGTCGTAGTGGGAGGGTTTCAAAGAAACCTAATTTCTTCATATATGATGGTGAGGTATACCAGGCTGAGGCTCATGAGCATGAGGATGATCCGGTCACCTATGATGAAGCTATAAATGATGTTGATTCTAAATCTTGGAAACAGGCTATGAACAATGAGATGGATTCTATGAAATCCAACTCCGTTTAGGAACTTGTAGATTTGCCGGATGGGATAAAACCCATTGGATGCAAATGGGTCTATAAAAGAAAGAAGGATGTGGAAGGGAGAGTGGAAACTTTCAAAGCTAGATTGGATGCAAAGGGGTACATGTAAAAGGCTGGAATTGATTACGATGAAACCTTTTCGCCTGTTGTTATGCTGAAGTCTATCTGTATTCTTCTGTCCATTACTGCGGCTCTCGATTACGAGATCTGGCAAATGGATGTCAAGACGGCATTCTTAGATGGCCATCTTGAGGAGTGTATCTATATCATACAGCCCGAAGGTTTCGTAACGAAAGGCCAAGAAAGGAAAGTCTGCAAGTTGCTTAGATCCATTTATGGATTAAAGCAAGCATCCCACTCATGGAACCAGAGATTTGATCAAGTGATCAAGACTTTCGGTTTTGAGCAGAACGTTGATGAATCCTGTGTTTATAAACGTATTAAGGATGGGAATTGGTCTTTCTGATACTCTATGTCGATGACATACTACTCATTGGGAATGATGTAGGGAACTTATCATCAGTCAAGCTTTGGTTACACCAACAGTTTGACATGAAGGACTTGGGAGAAGCTAATTATGTTCTAGGCATTCGTCTCTTCAGAGATCGAAAGAACAAAATGATAGCATTATCCCAAGCTTCATACATAGATAAAATAATTGACAAATATGCAATGTAAGAGGCAAAGAAAGGTACATAACCTTTTATTGTTGGTCTAACTCTTTCATTGGATGACTGTCCCAAGACATCAGAAGAAAGAGAACGTATGAGTAAGATCCCTTATTTATCCGCGGTGGGTAGCCTTATGTATGCTATGCTTTGCACTCGCCCGGACATATGTTTTGCAGTAGGTATGGTGAGTCGATATCAAGCGAGTCCTAGAACCAAGCACTGGCAAGCAATAAAGCATATACTCAAGTATCTTAAGAGAACGAGAGATTATATACTGGTGTATTCTGGAGGAGACCTAACACCCATAGGATACACGGACTCAGACTTCCAGACTTGCAAAGATTCGAGGAAATCGACGTCTGGATCAGTGTTTTTGCTCGGAGGAGGTGCCACTGTGTGGAGGAGCGTAGAGCAGGGCTGCACAGCTGACTCTACTATGGAGGCTGAGTATGTAGTTGTGGCTGAGGCATCTAAAGAAGCGGTTTGGCTTCATAAGTTCTTTAGAGACCTTGAGGTCGTTCCGGGTGTTGACAAGCCTATCACACTTTACTGTGATAACACTAGGGCTGTTGCCAACACAAGGGAATCTTGGCACCACAAGAGGACCAAGCACATAGATCGAAGATATCATATTATTAGAGGGCACGTGGAGACAGGCCAAGTAGATGTATGTAAGATCGCGTCCGAAGACAACATTGCCGATCCCTTTACTAAGACTTTGGTGGCTAGAAGCTTTGAGAGGCACGTAGAGGCAATGGGGATGCGTAATATGGCACATCTGCTGGCTTAGGGCAAGTGGGAGATTGTTAGGAAATGCCCTAAGCATTAGAGACATTTTGATGTATTTATTTTGAACTGGATAATAAAATTATATATATATAGAGTTTATTCATTACATTGCTATCTATCCTCATTTTATTTACATGTTAAAGTAAATATAAGCAAATATGGCTCCCTAACTGCTTATGTTAAACTGTTAGAACGTTGCATGCAATGGACTTTTGTATGCGAGAAGACAATGTTCTAAAGTAAGCGGTCTAAACTATGGTCAGTAGTCTATGGGGTTAGACCGAGCATCTAACTCATGTTAAGACTATTATGTTGTCTAAAGCCTTAGAGGGGACGGTTTGTCTTGACTGTCTGGAGCTGAACTCCTAAGTAGATACATAGATATGTTGCTTGGTGGTGACATATTTGACCGGGATAAAAGCGTGGTTGATCTACGAAGTCCACTTTGAGTGGGTTGCTTCTGATGTTCATTGTATAGTAACCTTAATCCTGAGTAGATGGACAGCTTTATGTATATGACTTGTGTACTTTGATGTTCCAATGGCTAAAGCGTCTCAGAGGGAGTAAGCTCATAGACCGGTTCATTGGGTGCATGACTTATATACGATGAAGGGTTCGTTTACAGATATCGGAATCATAGCTCTAATGAGGAGTTAAAGGTATCCTCTTAAAGGCATTATATTGAATGTGAAAATGGACAAGGCGTTGGGTCGTCTGCTGGGCGGATAACTTCTTATTCGCATATGGTGAATAATCATTTTCTTTATTTGGTAGTATAATGGAACTTTAAGATAGCCTGATTAGTAGGATTAAACAGACTTTAACCTAAGACTGATCATGGATATCATATGAGGGTTCTGCATACATGACAAGGTCATTGGACGATAGCTTGTCATAGGCTTACGTAATACGGTATACAATTGGGAGTTTAGTTTCAGGTTTATAGTGGTGTGACTCTGAAATTAGTGATCATATGATTGAGTTGTTCGGTAAAGAATGATGATCATATAGATTTGTAGGAGCCTGATTATATATGTCCAATTGGTCTCTCTACTAGCTCCACATAATTCCTTAACGTTTGGTAAAATTGATTTGTGTATGCTATTAAGTAGTTTATTTTGCATGGATGGTGTTGACATAGGATTAGGATGGTCGACTAGATTCTCTCTAGTTAGATTCATATTTTGTTTTGGATAATAGAGTACACAATTATTCGAACTTCAAATAAAGTTGTCATGATTTTATTTGAGATTGGATTGGAGTTGTAGAAAATTATCCATGAGAACAAGAATTTGAAATACAACTATTTTGTGGATTTTGAATTTTGAATTTTGAAATTTGAATTTTGAATTTTGAATTTGAAATTTGAATTTGATATTTGAAATTCAATTTTGAATCACAGTCCAAGTGGGATTTGAATTTCTTGTGGTAAATCTACAAGGAATGAAATTCGAATTTGAGTTGGATATGGAGAGGAAAATCTTGTTAGAATCCTGCTTGAATTTTGAATCCAAATCCTAACAATAATGGACGAAAATTTTGAGGATTATCCTCATGGAATTTTCAGATTTTTTATGGATAAGGTTCAAGGAAAAATTCAAGTTTCAATCTCAGTTGAATTTAGATTCTCTCCTCCCTGATTATGGCCGAAAATTTGAAGAAGATCTCCTAGGAGATTTTCAGTTATTTTAGATAAAGATGAGATAAGATTCAAGCTTGAAAATCCTAGTGGAATTTTGATTCTTCCTTATCCAAAAGTGGCCGAAATTATTTGGTGAATATCCTTAAGGATTTTTTGATTTTTTGGTTGGAAAAGGGAGATAAAATTCTAGTTAAAATCTTGTTTGAATTTGGATTGGAATTATCCTAAAGTGGCCGAATTTATTGTTGGGATTTTCCCCTTGGAAAATTCAGATTCTATGCTTGTGGGTAAGGGAGAATATCTTCTCCTAATCCAATTCGAATTCAGAGAATCACCTCATGCAGTTCTATAAATAGAGGTCCTGCCACTCCAGTTCTCTTAGACCATAGATTCTCAGGTGAGCAGGCTTATTGTTGCACAACTCACCGTGACAATAAGTTCTTTAGAGATCTGGGTGGTCAGAAGAAGACTAGCAGTGCTAGCATACCGATCGAGGTTCAGAGTGCCCACATACTCAGCCATTCGGGAATTGAAGAATAGTAGAGAAGACTAGTTGGTTGAAGCCCTCCGGTCATTCTCTTCCTACAAGATTGACATCCTTGAGGTATGAGTTTAAATTGTTGTTGGTTTATTGTATATGGCATCACGAGATATTTAACGATCTTGAAAACTTTTTATTGTTTCGTTGCGCCACTCTGATATGTTTTTACCGATTTATTTCCTACACCTCGAGCCTCAGCTCCCGAGGGGCTCAGGTTTCTTATCCTGATCATATTTTTCCCCCTCGTTTCCTAAAATACCCCTAACGTGAATTTTTCCTATTCTCGGTATTTAGTCATTAAAGGGTCGGTTTACTATTCCTTTGGTTTGGTTTTTTCATTATCAAACCTAACATTTTGAGGGGTTTCAGTTTTATTTCCGAGTCTAACATTTTTATCCCTCGTTTTCCCAAAATGCCCTTATGCTGTTTTAGAAATTTCAGCAGCATTTCCGCTTGTATTTTTAGGTTTTTCCAGTGTTAGGTACGCCTTAGAAACTTTGTACCTGTCACGTACTATACCAGAGACCTATTTTATACAAAATTACCAAACTATGTATAAAAATTTCCACATTAACCAATATTCAAAACACAACACAAAATTCATCAATTTTTTTTCTTCCATTATGGCCACGGTTTCGCATAGTAAACAACATCAAATATTTTTCATCACCATATTCAATTATCACATATCACTCTTAGGTTTTCTAATATACATATCAGTCATCAAAACCCTAAGAATTTTTCATTCCATTCCTAGCATTAAGCCACGGATTTTCATGCTAAAACACATAGGAAAATTATTTTCTCATTCCTAGTATTCTTGTTACACATTCCTCATCATTTTTCAATACTAAAATTTTCTCATTTTTATCACACATAGGCCACAGATTTTGAAGGAAACAAGCATCAAAATTTCTTACTTATTGATTCCAATTCATGCTTTGATCAACATGTTACTAAATGAACATAAACCACCAAGCAGATCATCAATTTTTCCACATCATTTCCACCCTACAAGGCCACTGATTTTCATGAGGAACATGCAAAATTTTTGCTTGTTTCTTGGTTCTAAATCATGCTTTCATCTCTAGAACACCAAACCAAAAAAACACTAAAACCAAGCATCAAATTTTTTCACTATCATTCCACACTAATAGCCACGGATTTTTTTAGAAGAATTTCAACAAGAAAACTTCAAAATTGTGGCTTACCTTTTTCAATTTGATCTCTTGCAACTTAATGAAGGATTGGAAGCTAGTTTGGTGTACAAATTTTGCTAAATTTTGGCTTGGAATGGACTAGGAGTGCACGGATTCTATGGGCAAAAATTTGGCAAGAGTTTGGCTTGCTTTTCTCATTTTCCAAATGAATTTTTGATGCCTATTTATAGGCAAAAAGTGAGGGAGTTCTTAGCAATTTTTTCCAACAATTACATAATTGTTTAAGGCCCTAATTACAAACTTTTTGGGGTCAAAATTTTAATCTTTTTGTTGATTTTTTTCCTTGTTTGGCCGAACCCCTTTTTCAAATTTTCTAAAAAAATTTCAAGCCTTTTTGGTTTGATCTTGTTTATTGATCCAAAAAGCATTAAATCTTGGCCATTAATACCACCTATCACATTAAATAAACCTTAATAACCTTAATTAACTAAATCATGTTTTATGATGTCATGCTTGACATCATCTAATTAATTCACATAATAATTCATGGTCAAATTTTGACCGAAAGTCAAACCGAACGGGACTTTACCAAAATCGCATAGGCTGGTTCTGGGTGCCTCCGGTGCGATCGGTCTGTCTTATTTTGCTTTTGTTTAACCAGAATTCACTATCGTAAATTTTTGTCATTTAGTGCACTTCGGTGCACTGTTTAGGGTTTTTGGCTCCGTTTTCGAGCCGTCTCCCTCGATTCTGTTCGGCAAGATTTTCCATCTCCGAACTCACTCTCTTTAACACTACCGAAACATTTTCACAGTATTTACAATAGTATTAAAATATAATTTTTTTCACATTTTATTCATTAAAATTGATACTTACGTACAATTTTAATTTACTCCGAGAATTTAAAAATTCTCGGTTATCACAAGCATAATCCAAGGGCTTAGATTCAAAGTGATCTTAAATCAATGGCCAAGATCTTGTCAAAATAACATGTAAAAAGTTCAAAGAAAATTTTGGGGAAAAAAGGACATGCTAGAGTCAGTTGGTGAGGAAAAAGTTCAGCCAAAAATTTTTAATCATTCCAAATTAACCCCAAAAGTTTGCCAAATTTGCAATAAAAAGTTGCTAAAATGACCCTAAAATTTTGCCATTTGGTCCCCTTCTTTTAGCTGCCCTTTTATACGGTTTCAAGCTTAAGAAAACCAGAAATATTTCAGCCATTTTATTCTCCTTGCTGCCAACCCTGCCATAAGCCTTCCCACCCTTCTTTAAGCAAGTTTTTCTTCAAAACTCCCACCAAAACTGTGGCGCCCTGCCCTGAATTAAGGCTACAGTACTAGCATAGTAAAGCTCTAAAGTCCACTATGGTAGACCGTTACCTCATGGGTCACCGACATCTTACTTGTAACTTATTCTTGTCAAATTACTATTTGTAATTAAAATAATTTTTTTTATCTGAAAACCAAGGGATTTTTTTTTAACTGTTGGTGATTCTGAACTATAAAAATATAAACAACATACAACATAGGATATACTACTATTATACTGGTTGTACATAATTTACATTATGATGTATTTTCAAAATACAACTTAAAATATGCTCTCGAAATAGCACTTTTAATCTGCTCAAACTCTGTTCAGCGGAAAATGACAACAGGACCATTCCCCTCGCCCAACCCCGAAGGCAGATGCAATCCCGCCCCTCGTCCATCCTCTGTCTACTGGTGTACAGATTTCTTACCTGCAACATGAACAAACTGGTGAGCGACAGGCTCAGTAAGTTCAAACATACATGCAGGAACATAAATAACAAAATCCTGAAAATATACTATTCACATAAATAGTAACTTTGACTTTTGATCATGAATAATAAGGTTGACTTTGACCAGTACTATTCATGTCAATTGGTATCTAAGCTACTGCATAATCTGTTAGTATGTTTTATGCTCAATTATGACTGTTCTGAAATCTTATGTAATTATCTGTTACTGAATTCTGCTATTAGGCCCCTGAATTGGTTGTACCGTAGTGGGCACAATGCTGAGAGGGACTCTGGAGAGCGACCCACTGGCCAATCCTCTATAGCCTGAAAATATTAGACATCCAAACCTGGGACTCGTCAGCTGCAGTTTGGAGTCCTACTGTAACTGTAACTGAATCTGAGAAACCTCCACCTGGGTGGGAGGCCGGTACGCCAATACTGATTTAATTACTGAATTTCTGGTGGTTCCTAACCGTGGCAATTATGCTACCTCCTAGGTCTGGAACTCTCTTTAATTTGTTCTGTAATTTATTCTGTAGTTTTCTTAAGATTTTATATCTTATGTAAGTGTGCCTACCGCACCTGACTATTAAATTTCTGTCATCTATATCACATAAGCATCTTGAGTAAATTCATGCTGTAGAAAAATAAATGTCTGAACTTACTGGTATTTTACTAGCAATTCCTTTCCTAAGTCAACTGGCTTCCTTAGATCGCCTTTTGGTCGCTTTTCTATAACCGAAATAAATTACGGTTATTTTTACTATTTACTTCATATCTAAAATATAGTAAAAGTATAAAATTTCTAATTGAAATTCTTAATTATCCATTTTAGGACTCATATTTTAAATTATAGAATCATTCTGCTGTGTAAGCTACTATTCCGGGCTTTGATATCACTTTTCTGAACTTTTTGACAAAATGACCGTTTTACCCCTTTCTTTTGGTAAAATGACCATTTCGTCCTTAACGGGTTTTCCCTCGTTTTTCTAACTTACCACTCTATTTTAACCTTTATAATTTTAATAAAATTATTTTGAGGCTTTTACAACTTTTTTCTGACAATCTAGAAAATTTTGGTCAAAATGACCATTTTGCCCCTGACGGGACTATAGACTAAGAAATTCTCGTTTTGTTGTTTTATCTGAATTTTCTGATCCCAAAAATCTTAAAATAATGTTTCTTAGGTTTTCCTAAGCTTTTACGACATTTTCTGCAAAAACGCTCAGGTTACTATTCACCCGACCCTCGGATGGTATTATTCCGACCCTCGGGGGTCGTTTCTCGTTTTTCTAGCCTTTCAGGACCTCAAATGACTGTTTTACAAGTTATATTATCGTCCCTTATTCTCTTCTCTAGCTTAAGTTTCCAAGGGGCTCGGGTTTCCAGTTCCCGACCCTACTTTTATCTCTCATTATCCAAATTGCACTTTGGGCGTTCTGAAAATTTCGGTAGCATTTTTGCTAAAATTCTAGGTCTCCGGCGTTTAGGAAACAACTCGAAACCATCTATCCTATTTTACCCTGTCAAGTACTACACCACAAACCTAATTTTACGTAAAAGTTACAAAATTTTTACGTAAAATTTCATCACAAAACTTGCTCGTTTTTAACGGAATTTGAACCCGTTCTTTATCACATATTACCATAACTCAACAAAACTTTCTCATTTTCCACTAAACTTATACACGATTTTTCTTCAAAAACCCTAAACAAAAATTTTGTTTTATAACTCAAATCTTCCTTATATTTTTTCCACACTAACACATTCATTTTTCACCACAAAACCCTAACGTAACTCTTCAAAATCTCATGCATTGTCCACGGATTTTCCTTGGAAAATCAACCTTAAAATTTTGGTTTCATTTCCATTTTTTTCTTTCTTGTTTTCTACATAATATTAACATCACATTTACCATATGAAATCAACAACACAAAGTTTAATTTTTCCTCATTATTCTCCACAGTTTTGGATTGAAAAACAACACCAACATTGAAAGTTTTTCAATCACATTTCATCTATTTCTTTCTTCACATTTCCATATGATTTTCAACATCAAAAATCAACCAAAGCAACATGAAAATTTTATCATTGCAAACCCTAATAACCCACGGTTTGGTGACGGAAAAACACACATATAACTTGATTTTTCATGCACTTGGTTCTTGTTTCACTTAATCACACATCATTCACACATTTTCAACCAAAAATGCATGAAACAAAAACTGATTTTTCTCCCATTAAAACAGCCCATTCCACACGGTTTTTCTTCATGAAAAACAAGAAGAAATGGTACCAAAATGAAGGATTACCTGGCTTGCTTGATAACTTGAATCTCGTGATGAATTTTTCACTCTTTCTTGCACAAATCTTGAAGAAAATTTTGAGCTTTCAATGGGGGAGATACATGGCTTCCCTAATGGCTGAAAACCAGAATTTTTTTCTAGTTTCTAAGTCCCAAAACCGTGCATATAAACAACCAAAAAAGAGGGACCAATTTGCAAAGGATTTAAGGGTATTTTAGCACACTTTTTGTATAATTTTTCTACTCTTTAGGGGCTGTTTTACAATTAACCAAAAAGGACCAGATTTTATCTGATTTTTTGCCCCAAAATCTGACACATTTCAGCCCTAGAAGATTCAAGAACTTTGCTTAAGCTTCCTTTGACTTTTTTTCTAGTTGACTTTGCATCTTAACTATTGATTTTTCTAGACTTTAAACTCTAGCCCTTCGATTGGAATGTATTCTTACATCCATTCAAAGGCAAACACTCAATTTTTGACTTTTTATATATATTTGGAGTCAAACTTTTGATCAAAAGTTAAACCGAAGATTTTTGCACCGAAATCACGTAGACGGGTTCCTGAGGCTATCTGCGTGATCGGTTTTCCTTATTTCACTACGGTTTGCCTAAAAATCAATACCGTAAGTATTTTGTCTTTTAGTGATTTACAGTATATTATCAAAATTTTCGAAACCGAAAAGGCATAATTCGTCTGATTTCGGTTTGGTAAAATTTCCCGTTTCTGAGCACTCTCTTGTCTGCACTATCTGAACATTTCTGCGCCTTTTAAATAATATCAAAACATATATTTTATAGTTTTTCACATGAAAATCATAGAGTATACTGGTTATACAAAATTTTTTAGAAACAGTAAAATTTTGTGATTATGACAAAAACTTGTTCAAACTTCATTCCTAGCATCAAGTGCTCAACATAGTGAGGTAAACTTCAAGGTTGCAAGCATTTTCTTGATTTTCTGTGATGAAAACCGTGGGCTGTTGGTGATGGATTCCAAGTTTTTATTTTGTTTGATTTCACCTTAAAAAGTGATGTAAGTATGTGAGAGAAGCAAGGAAAGGTTTAGAGTTGAAAAAACACAAAACTTTATGTATGTTTTCCTGAAGGAAAACTGGGGGGAATTTGTGATGAATTTCGATGTTATTGTTTTTTTAGTTTGCTCTAGAGTGTGATGTTGGCATGAGATAGATTCAAGAAGTGAAATGGAACTTGAAAAAAAAATTAAATTTCTATCCTTGATATACAACAAAAATAGTAGGTTTAATAGTGTGAGGAAATGGAAAAATTGTGAGGAAAAGGTGAGTTGAAGTGTTGATAAAAACCAAGGGTGAGAATAGGTAAAAAAATGAACCGAAACGTTGTTGGAAACGACTAGGTTTACAAAGAGATTTTTAAGTAAAAAGTTTGAGTTTTTACATAAAAATTAGGCCTTTGATTTAGTACATGGCAGGTACCAAGGTATTGAGGCATTACCTAAATGCCGGGAACCTAAAATTTAAGCAGAAACGCTGCTAAAATTCTTATAACAGGCTGAAGGGTATTTTAGGAAACGAGGGATAAAATAGAGTTGGGGTTTAAAATCCCAAGCACCCTCAGTGACCTAGGCCGGAGAAAGGATGACGGACGTTTTCAATATTAGTGAAATATCCATTCGGAGCCCCGAAATGTAAGAAAAAGTGGATGAACGACCGAGGGTGGAATAATACCACCCGAGTGTCGGGTGAATAGTAATCCGAGCATTTCAGTAATTAATACTGTAAAAGTTCAGTAAAGTTTAAGAAAAATTATTTTATAATTTTTGGGCTTCAGAAATCCCGTTAAAACGCTAAAATGAAAATTTTACGATCCATTGACTTGCTAGGGCAAAATGGTCATTTTAATCAAAAATTTCTGAAATAGTCGGAAAGGACCGAGAGTGCCTTAGAACGGCTTAAATGAACTTCTAAAGGCCATAATTAAAATTTTTAAGGTCAAATTCAAGTTTCAAATAGTACATGGGCATGTACTTGAATAGCACGGGCGTGTAATGAGAATGAATTCTAAGCACGCCTAGGGTACACAGCCATGTAGTGAGACATTCAACAACTCGAGAATTACACGGTCTTGGATATGGCCGTGTATTGGATCGTGTACTTATGCATGAATAAATAAGTCATACGGCCATATATTGAAGGATTTTGTGACCAGAGAGGTATATGGCCATGGACATAGCCGTGTATCAGGCCATGTATCGTACAAAGTAATGAAATGTTTTATAACGATGAAGACGTAACGGATATATGAAAAGTAATAAATGACACTGAAAATTAACAGACAATATTTTGTCTGTAGGGACTCAATTAAAACGCAACGAAGGAACGTTAGCGGATCCCAGGAAGCAGACTTTAGCAAGATACCTATAAGTTCAAGCATTTCTTTGTCTGCAATATGAATTAACTGTTAGGTCTATGTGTGATATGTTGTAAGTTCAAACATTTTATTGTCTGCAACATGAATTTACTTAACATGCTTATATGTTATAACCAATATGTAAAATATGTAGAAAGGTGTTATATGCACAATAATGTGTGAAATAAAATACACACACATAAAGAAAGTAATGTAAAATGTTCCAGACCAAGGAGGTAATGAGAATGCCACCAAGTCAGAACCACATGAAAGATGGTAATGAAACCACTTTTGGCGTACCGACCTTCCGTTAGGTGGAGGTTTCTCATGTTATGTTATGTTCATGTTAAGTAGACTGTTGAGTATTGACCAGTGGGTCACTCCCCAGAGTCCCTCTCAGTTATGCGTTGAGGATTGACTAGTGGGTCACTCCCCAGAGTCCCTCTCAGTTATGCACGCACTACGGTATGACCAACATGGGGCCCAAAACCAAAACATAATGCAAGATAAAAACCTAAATCTTAAACTTTGTCCATAACTGAGCATAATTAACTCTAACATGCACTAACAGTATACTAAGTTATGGTTTATAGTCTAAGTTACTAGTTTTTTTGTTTGAACTTACTGAGCCTATAGCTTACAAGTTTATTCATGTTGTAAGTAAGAAACCTATATATCAATAGAATTTGGATGGACGAGAGGTGGGATTTGCATCTGCCACAAGGATTGGGTGAGGAAAATGGTCCTGCTACCAATTTTTCACTGAGCTAATTTAAAGGAATTTTAAAACGATGTTTTATAATGTAAATTAAGTACGACAATGTAAAATGTCTATCATAGTAAATGTTTTATGATGTTCAAATTCCAAGATCAATTTAAAAAAAATGTGTTCCCAAATTTCACGTTAAAATCAAAATTTGAAATAAGGATGTTAAATAACAAAAGTCAATTAAAAATAAGTTACCGGCAACCCAATGAAGTGGCAGTCTATCATAGTTGACTTTAGAGTTCGACTGTAATAGTATTGTTAGCCTCTACATAGGCAGGCCGCCACACAAAATGCCACTTAAGTGGACAAATCAATAACAAGATACTATTTGAGTATCTAGTATGATAATCGAGACATAAAATATCAAATACTGGTATCTAATCAAACAATGTTTGCAAACTCATTTAAATTACTTGGATATAATATGCCAAGTCTCATATCATCTCCCATAAGTCTCTCAAAATAATATATCTACATATATATATCATTTTTGACCAAAAATCATTTGTTTATAATGTAGGAAAATAAATCGGTAAAAACGTATCAGAGTAGCGCAGCGGAACAATAAAAATTTTAGATCGTTAAATATCTCATGATGCCATATACAATAAACCAACAACAATTAAAACTCATACCTCAAGGATGCCAATCTATAGGAGGAGAATGACCGGAGGGCTTTAACCAACTAGCCTTCTCTACTATTCTCCAATTCCCGAATGGCTGAGTGTGTGGGCACTCTGAACCTCGATCGGTATGCTAGCACTGCTAGTCTTCTTCCGACCACCCAGATCTCTAAAGAACTTTATTGTCACGATGAGCTGTGCAATAATAAGCCTGCTCACCTGAGAGTCTATGGTCTGAGAGAACTGGAGTGGCAGGACCTCTATTTATAGACCTGCATGAGGTGATTCTCTGAATTCGAATTGGATTAGGAGAAGATATTCTCCCTTATCCATAACCATAAAATCCGAATTTTCCAAGGGAAAATCCCAACAATAAAATTCGGCCATTTAGGATAAATCAAATCCAAATCTAAACAAGATTTTAACAAGAATTTTATCTCCCTTTTTCAACCAAAAAATCTGAAAATTCCAAGGAGAGAATCTCCTCAAAATTTTCGGCCACTTTTAGGATAAGGGAGAATCAAAATTCCACTAGGATTTTTAACCTTGAATCTTATCTCATCCTTATCCAAAATAACCGAATTTTCCCTAGTAGATATGCTCCAAATTTTGGCGACTTTCTGGGGAGGAGAGAATCCAAATTCAACTGGGATTAAAACTTGAATTTTTTCCTTGAACCTTATCCACAAAAACCGAAAATCCATTGAGGATAATCCTCAAAATTTCATCCATCATTAGTTAGGATTTGGATTCAAAATTCAAGTAGGATTCTAACAAGATTATCCTCTCCATATCCAACTCAAATTCGAATTTCATTCCTTGTGGATTTTCCACAACAAATTCGAATCTCACTTGGACTGTGATTCAAAATTTGAATTTCAAATTTCAAATTCGAATTTCAAATTCAAATTTCAAATTTCAAATTTCAACTTTAAATTTAAAATTCAAATTTCAAATTCGAATTTCAATTTCAAATTTCAAATTCAAATTTCAAATTTCAAATTCAAAATTCAAAATTCAAATTTCAAAATTCAAATTTCAAATTTCAAAATTCAAATTTTAAAATCCACAAAACAGTTATGTTTCAAATTCTTGTTCTCATGGATAATTTTCTACAACTCCAATCCAATCTCAAATAAAATCATGACAACTTTATTTGGAGTTCGAATAATTGTGTACTCTATTATCCAAAACAAAATCTGAATCCAACTGGAGAGAATCTTGTCTAGCATCCTAATCCTATGTCATCACCATCCATGCATAATAAACCAGCCAATAGCATACACAAATCAATTTGCCAAACGTTAAGGAATTATGTGGAGCTAGTAGAGGGACTGATTGGACATATATAATCGGGCTCCCGCAAATCCATATGATCATCATTCCTTTACCGAACAACTCAATCATATGATCACTAATTTCAGAGTCACACCACTATAAACCTAAAACTGAACTCCCAATTATATACCGTATTACGTAAGCCTGTGACAAGCTATCGTCCAATGATCTTGTCATTTATGTAGAACCCTCATATGATATCCATGATCAGCCTTACGCCAAAGTCCGTTTAATCCTACTGATCAGGCTATCTTAAAGTTCCATTATACTACCGAATAAAGAAAATGATTATTCTACATATGTGAATAAGAAGTCATCCGCCCAGCAGACGACCCAAGGCCTTGTCCATTTTCACATTCAGTATAATGCCTTTAAGAGGATACCCTTAACTCCTCATTAGAGCTATGATTCCGATATCTGTAAACGAACCATTCATCGTATACAAGTCATGCACCCAACGAACCGGTCTATAAGCTTACTACCTCTGAGATGCTTTAGCCATTGGAACATCAAAGTACACAAGTCATATACATGAAGCTGTCCTTTTACTCAGGATTAAGGTTACTGCATAATGAACGTCAAAAGCAGATCGATCCACTCAAAGCGGACTTCGTAGATCAATCACGCTTTAGTCCCGGTCTAATATGTCACCACCAAGCAACATATCTATATCTCTACTTAGGAATCCAGCTCCAGACAGTTAAGACAAACCGTCCCCTCCAAGGCTTTAGACAACATAATAGTCTTAACATGAGTTAGATGTTCAGTCTAACCCCATAGACTACATACCATAGTTTAGACCGCTAACTTTAGAACATTGTCTTCTCGCATACAAAAGCCCATTGCATGCGATGTTCTAGTAGTTTAACACAAGCAATCAGGGAGCCATATTTGCTTACATTTACTTTAACATGTAAATAAGACGAGGACAGATAGCAATATAATGAATAACCTCTATATATAATTTTATTATCCAGTTCAAAATAAATACATCAAAATGTCTCTAATGCTTAGGGTATTTCCTAACAATCTCCCACTTGCCCTAAGCCAGCAGATGTGCCATGTTATGCATCCCCATCGCCTCTACGTGCCTCTCAAAGCTTCTAGCCACCAAAGTCTTAGTAAAGGGATTTGCTTGATATCGACTCACCATACCTACTGCAAAACATATATCTAGGCGAGTGCAAAGCATAGCGTACATAAGGCTACCCATAGCGGATGCATAAGGGACCTTACTCATACGCTCTCTTTCTTCCGATGTCTTGGGACAACCATCCAATGAAAGAGTTAGACCGGCAATAGAAGGTTGTGAACCTTTCTTTGCCTCTTGCATTGCATATTTGTCAATTATTTTATCTATGTATGAAGCTTGGGATAATGCTGTCATTTTGTTCTTTCGATCTCTTAAGAGACGAATGCCTAGAACATAATTAGCTTCTCCCAAGTCCTTCATGTCAAACTGTTAGTGCAATCAAAGCTGACCGATGATAAGTTCCCTACATCATTCCCAATGAGTAGTATATCATCGACATAGAGTATCAGAAAGATCACTTTTCCATCCTTAATACGTTTATAAACACAAGGTTCATCAACGTTCTGCTCAAAACCAAATGTCTTAATCGCTTGATCAAACCTCTGGTTCCATGAGCGGGATGCTTGCTTTAATCCATAAATGGATCTAAGTAACTTGCAGACTTTCCTTTCTTGGCCTTTCGCTACGAACCCTTCGGGTTGTATCATAGAGATACACTCTTCAAGATGGCCATTCAAGAATGCCGTCTTGACATCCATTTGCCAAATCTCGTAATCGAGAGCTGCAGCAATGGATAGAAGAATACGGATAGACTTCAGCATAGCAATAGGCGAAAAGGTTTCATCGTAATCGATTCCAGCCTTTTGCGTGTATCCCTTTGCAACCAGTCTAGCTTTCAAAGTTTCCACTCTCCCTTCCGCATCCTTCTTTCTTTTGCAGACCCATTTGCATCCAATGAGTTTTATCCCATCCGGCAAATCTATAAGTTCCCAAATAGAGTTGGATTTCATAGAATCCATCTCGTTGTTCATAGCCTGTTTCCAAGATTTAGAATCAACATCATTTATAGCTTCATCATAGGTGACCGGATCATCCTCATGCTCATGAGCCTCAGCCTGGTATACCTCATCATCATACATGAAGAAATTAGGTTTCTTCAAAACCCTCCCACTACGATGAGGCACCCTAAATTGTTGATCGTCTGCAGGTCTTTCAGTGGAACTCGAACTTGCGTCCAAGACCGAAATCTGTGGAGCAGTTCTTTCACCCGATAACTCCTCTAGCACCACTTTGCTTCGAGGCTTAAAGTCATTCATGTGACTTTCCTCCAAGAATGTCGCATGGGTTGAGACAATGAATTTTTGTTCCTTCGGGTTATAGACCAGACCTCCTTTAGCTCCTTTTGGATACCCTACAAACATGCATAATTCTGATCTTGGCTCTAACTTTTTCACATCCCCATCCAGTACATGTCGCCGGGCAGCCCCATATTCTCATATGTCCAAGGGAGGGCTTCCTGCCACGCCACAATTCATATGGAGTTCTGGGAATTGATTTACTTGGAACCTGGTTCAGAATATAGCATGCTGTTTGTAAAGCATATCCCCAAAATGATAATGGCAGTGTTGAATAACTCATCATGGACTGTACCATATCCAACAAGGTCCTGTTTCTCCTTTCGACTACACCATTCTGTTGTGGAGTACCAGGTGCAGTCAATTGGGATAATATCCCGTTCTCTACAAGATGTCCTAGAAATTCATCGCAGAGGTATTCGCCACCTCGATCAGATCGAAGTGTCTTTATGGATTATTCCAATTGCTTTTCCACTTCCACACGATACTCTTTGAACTTGTCAAAGGTTTCGCTCTTGCGGAGCATCAGATACACATATCCATACCTCGAGTAATCATCTATAAAAGAGACATAATACTCGAACCCACCTCATGCTTTGACGTTCATGGGCCCACATATGTCAGTGTGCAAAATTTCTAAGAGCTCCTGAACCCTTGTACCCTTAGCTCCAAAAGACCTCTTAGTCATTTTGCCCTCTAGACAAGACTCACATTGGGGAAGACATACCTCCTCTAGAGATTCCAGAGGACTGTCTTTCACCAATCTTTGAATCTTATCCTGATTAATATGACCAAGTCTTAAATGCCAAAGATACGCCTTGTTAGAGTGAGAAACTTTCAACCTTTTAGAGTTATCTATTAATTCGGTGTCAAGCAGTGAGTACATCTTTGGTTTGATCAAATATAGGTTTCCATTCATCCATCCAGAACAGATAAAAGACTTATTTCTACGAATATCAACTCTTTTACCAAAAGAAACTGAACAAGAATCGTTTATTAAACAAGCTACCGATATAAGGTTCCTCCTAAAATTAGGAACATAAAAACAGTCTTTCAATAAAATAAACCTAAATTGATCAAAATAAAGGTAAATATCTCTCACTGCCTCAGCCACCACCAAGCTGCCGTCTCTAGTTCGCAATGAGAGGCTCCTATCATGTAGAATTTTCGTTTCCATGAACCCCTGTATAGAAACACAAACATGATTAGTGGTGCCCGAATCAACGACCCAAGTGTCTTTCCATTCTTCCACCAAACACGCTTCCAAGTAGTGAAGTTCCTTACCTTCCTTGCCCTTGGCGGCTAGGAATTCCCGGCAAGACTTCTTGAAGTGACCTACCTTCCCACAATGAAAGCATTTGGACTTTTTAGGGTCCCTGGGCTTCTTGTTCTTCTTCTTCTTCTTCCCATCCGAGACAGGAGGATTAGAAGAACTGGAAGCCGCTTGCTTCTGATTTGGGCTCTTCCTCTTCCGTGAGGGTTTGGATGATTCCGCCAAATTGGCCTCTCCTTTGGGTTGGACCGTATCCGCATCCCTGCTCATCCGCTCATAAGCTTGGAGTTGCTTCATGAGCTCAGTTAGTCCTAACTCCCTTGTCGCCAGATTGTATGCGGCCTTAAACCCCACAAAATCTTTAGACAGAGTTTTGAACACCATCTTGATCTGGGTGTTGTAGTCCAACTCAGCACCGTTCTCGGCAGCCTCAGCGAAGAATCCCATTAGGGTGATCATATGGTCCTTCACCGGAGTACCTGCCTTTTGCTTAGAGTTCATAATACTGGTGATAGCGGACTGTCGAGCCAATTTTTCTTGGCCTCCGAACATGTCCTCCAGATTGTCCATGATCTCCCTAGCAACCTGATAAGTCTCATGCTGCTTTTGTAAAGCACTCGTCATGCTAGCAAGCATGTAGCATCGAGCTATATCATTGGATTCTCTCTAACGAGTATAGGCAACCGGGACCTCCTCAAGCGGTGTGTCAGGTTTTCGCCCTGGTGGGCATGGTTCGTCCAGTACGAACTTGTGCCTCTCGCAGCTGAGAACTATTAATAGATTTCTTTTCCAATCTTTATAATTATCGCCATTTAGTTTATTCTCAGTAAGTATTGAAATGAGGGGTGTCGGTAACATTTTGAACTGAAATAAAATTATACTAGACATCATTACAAAGCCCAAGCAAATATACAGATAATTTAGCAATTAAAACATACAAGTATGTTCCTACATGAAACTTGAAAAACATGTAGCATTGCAACGGTAATTCTCAGCACCCATTGCCCCAAGCCACCGAGGGGTGGTCATGAAAACAAATAGCCGGAACATGGACCCCGTCTAATTAATATATGTTGCCTTAAATCCTCCAAGGTTAAGACATATATTAATAACCACTTATTTGGCCACCAGTTTAGTTAACAAAGTTTCTAGGGAAGGTTAATAACTAAATGAGTCTTGAGTGTATAACCATTGTTTACGTAGCCCGATCCACGTCCTATCAAGCCACCGAGGGGTGGTCATGAATAGGATCGTACCCGAACACGTTTTCCACATAGGAGATCCAATCTAGTATACCGGCGGCAGTAAACACCTACCGAGGGGTGTGGTCAGGGCAGAACTGACGCGAGGCGTTACCATGCTTACACATATGGATCAACAATGGAGGCCGTGGGTTTTGTTTGAATCCCTCTCCCACTCAATATTTTGAAAAACATACAAGTTTTGACAAAATTATGTATGATCAATATAGTATGAGCGGCACTCAGCTATCCTATATGACATGTTTTCAAATATGCATATAAAACATCCATCAATACATATTTATACATCCATGACATATCACAGAAAAAATAATTGACAGAATAAGCAAGCCATGGTTCCATCCTAGAACAAAGAAAATAAAGATTACAAAATTTTATCCAAAGCATTCTTTGGGTCTTGAATTTTGTTCCGTCTTCTTGTGTCCATCTTTATGTAGCCTCTCCATTTATTTCTCATCCCAAGAATCATTTAAAATTCAAATCTCCAAAAATTTAAATTTCAAATTCAAATTACGAATTCGAATTTCAAATTTAAATTTAAATTTCAAATTCAAATTTTAAACAATTTTAAACATCATGTGTAATAATATGTAATTTCAAATTTTCAAATTTTCAATTATATATTTTTAAACATGATTTAAAATCAAATCACAAATTTAAAAATCAAAATTAAAATTTAAAAATCAAAATTTTTGATTTTTGAACCATCGCACCACCGGCCCCGAACGCGGTAGCCGCCGTGGGCAGCCACCAGCCCTGGAGGGGCTGGCAACCCAAGGCTACCCATGTGCAGCCTTGCCGGGCTACAGGCCAAGCCTGCAATGCCAGGCTGCACGCCCAGGCTGCGGCCAGCCTTGGGTCGGCTACGGCCACCCTCGGCTGCAGGCCAAGCCTGCGGCCGTCGGTGGTTATGGCCTGCACAGGGGCTGCCGCAGCCCCATCCTGCCCGAGGGTAGGGGCTGCAGCCCCACCAAGGCCCGTCAGCCTATCCTGAGGGGTCATGTCTCGATTTTTGTGCCATATTCCAATTTACCTATTAGGATCTCCAAAAATTAATTTGAATCCCAATTAAATTGAAATTTTCCACACAATCAAAATTTCAACCTTTAAATCAAATTTAACTTTTGGGAAAAAATAAATTATGGTCTTCAATCTTCAATCTCCTCCAAGAATAATTACATAAAAATTCCTATACCGTTTCCGGTGTACAAAATTCTAACCATAAAAATTCTAAGAGACAAAAATTAAAATCCATGAGAAAATTACAGTGTTAATAAACTGCTCCCATGGTTACATAAAAATTCCTATATACAATTTTTTCTAAATTCTAAAGAACCATAATTGGCATACACAAGCATGCTTATAATAATTCAGAAAATTAAAATAACCACATACTTTATACATAATCCATGATAACAACATAAAGGAACCCTAGAATGCCACTCTCTAAATATCAAATCCATACATAAACAAAAAGACTAAGTAATTGTCTAATTTATGTACATGGCATAGTCATGAGATGGCTCTGATACCAATTGTAGGAAAATAAATCTGTAAAAACGTATCGAGTGGCGCAGCGGAACAATAAAAATTTTAGATCGTTAAATATCTCATGATGCCATATACAATAAACCAACAACAATTAAAACTCATACCTCAAGGATGCCAATCTGCAGGAGGAGAATGACTGGAGGGCTTCAACTAACTAGCCTTCTCTACTATTCTCCAATTCCCGAATGGCTGAGTGTGTGGGCACTCTGAACCTCGATCAGTATGCTAACACTGGTAGTCTTCTTCCAACCACCCAGATCTCTAAAGAACTTTATTGTCACGATGAGCTGTGCAATAATAAGCCTGCTCACCTGAGAGTCTGTGGTCTGAGAGAACTGGAGTGGTAGGACCTCCATTTATAGACCTGCATGAGGTGATTCTCTGAATTCTAATTGGATTAGGAGAAGATATTCTCCCTTATCCACAACCATAAAATCTGAATTTTCCAAGGGAAAATCCCAACAATAAAATTCGGCCATTTAGGATAAATCCAATCCAAATCTAAACAAGATTTTAACTAGAATTTTATCTCCCTTTTTCAATCAAAAAATCCAAAAATTCCAAGGAGAGAATCTCCTCAAAATTTTCGGCCACTTTTAGGATAAGGGAGAATCAAAATTCCACTAGGATTTTCAACCTTGAATCTTATCTTATCCTTATCCAAAATAACCGAATTTTCCCTGGGAGATATGCTCCAAATTTCGGCCACTTTCTGGGGAGGAGAGAATTCAAATTCAACTGGGATTGAAACTTGAATTTTTTCCTTGAACCTTATCCACAAAAACCGAAAATCCATTGAGGATAATCCTCAAAATTTCATCCATCATTAGTTAGGATTTGGATTCAAAATTCAAGTAGGATTCTAACAAGATTATCCTCTCCATAGCCAACTCAAATTCGAATTTCATTCCTTGTGGATTTTCCACAAAAAATTTGAATCCCACTTGGACTGTGATTCAAAATTTGAATTTCAAATTTCAAATTCAAATTTCAAATTCAAATTTCAAATTTCTAATTTCAAATTTCAAATTCAAATTTCAAATTCGAATTTCAAATTCAAATTTCAAATTCAAATTTCAAAATTCAAAATTCAAAATTCAAATTTCAAATTTCAAAATCCACAAAACAGTTGTGTTTCAAATTCTTGTTCTCACGGATAATTTTCTACAACTCCAATCCAATCTCAAATAAAATCATGGCAACTTTATTTGGAGTTCGAATAATTGTGTACTCTATTATCCAAAACAAAATCTGAATCTAACTGGAGATAATCTTGTCTGCCATCCTAATCCTATGTCATCACCATCCATGCATAATAAACCAGCCAATAGCATACACAAATCAATTTGCCAAACGTTAAGGAATTATGTAGAGCTAGTAGAGGGACTGATTGGACATATATAATCGGGCTCCCGCAAATCTATATGATCATCATTCTTTTACCAAACAACTCAATCATATGATCACTAATTTCAGAGTCACACCATTATAAACCTGAAACTGAACTCCCAATTATATACCGTATTACGTAAGCCTGTGACAAGCTATCGTCCAATGATCTTGTCATGTATGCAGAACCCTCATATGATATCCATGATCAGCCTTACGCCAAAGTCCGTTTAATCCTACTGATCAGGCTATCTTAAAGTTCCATTATACTACCGAATAAAGAAAATGATTATTCTACATATGTGAATAAGAAGTCATCCGCCCAGCAGACGACCCAAGGCCTTGTCCATTTTCACATTCAGTATAATGCCTTTAAGAGGATACCCTTAACTCCTCATTAGAGCTATGATTCCGATATCTGTAAACGAACCATTCATCGTATACAAGTCATGCATCCAACGAACCGGTCTATATGCTTACTACCTCTGAGACGCTTTAGCCATTGGAACATCAAAGTACACAAGTCATATATATGAAGCTATCCTTTTATCAAGATTAAGGTTATTGCATAATGAACGTCAAAAGCAGATCGATCCACTCAAAGCGGACTTCGTAGATCAATCATGCTTTAGTCCCGGTCTAATATGTCACCACCAAGCAACATATCTATGTCTCTACTTAGGAGTCCAGCTCCAGACAGTCAAGACAAACCATCCCCTCCAAGGCTTTAGATAACATAATAGTCTTAACATGAGTTAGATACTCAGTCTAACCCCATAGACTACAGACCATAGTTTAGACCACTAACTTTAGAACATTGTTTTCTCTCATACAAAAGTCCATTACATGCAACGTTCTAACAGTTTAACACAAGCAGTCAGGGAGCCATATTTGCTTGCATTTACTTTAACATGTAAATAATACGAAGACAAATAGCAATGTAATGAATAACCTCTATATATAATTTTATTATCCAGTTCAAAATAAATACATCAAAATGTCTCTAATGCTTAGGGCATTTCCTAACATATAAATCTATAAATATACTTTCCATTTACAGACTTTTATAAAATCATTTTATTACCAAAAATGATTTTCAAAACAAATACATATGAAAGTGATAGTCAGTTAGTAAAAAAAGGAATAGCGTAATCCTATTTCTTTCGACAAATATATTTATTGATAACTTCTAATATGAATTTCTGAGTAGATCCTCTTTCTCGGTTCTAGATCGAAAAGTACTTAAAACACAATCACATATAATTAAATTATCTATCCAAAAACTCTGCAATCTTAATTACGATAAATTTAATTCATTAGTGTGTCGTTTAGTTTAAATTTTAAAACAGTATTTGATTTTTAAATTCACAAGATTTTCTAAAAATTTCAGCATAACATGCCTTGATATCGTGATTACCCAAATCTTCAAAAATCTGTTCAAAATTGCAGAAAAACATTTCTAATTTCCAGAATAGTTCAAACATATATATTTTTTCAAAATAATCCTTTCTACAAATTCCTAAATATACGTATACGTATACATTATTATTATTATTATTATTATTTTGGTCCTTATATTTTCATTTGCTACTATAAAGCTAGTTTGGTTCATGGATTGAGTCTGGAATAGAATAAAATTTTTAGATTCAAATTAGTTGACTTAGTTATAATTTTTGTTGACTTTTAGGGGAAAAAAAAAAACAAAATTAAACTCAAAAATTTGGGTTCGGATCCAATTACCAAACCAGGCCTTAAGTATTTCATTTCTTGGTCTCAGGTGGGTGCTCATGGCAGCAACTTTCGGTGTGAGGGTGAAAGCTTCCAAGCTAGAGGAAATGGCTGGCGAGCATGAAGAGCAACGACTGGGTTGCGTGGTCTGATGGCATCACAAGGCAGCGGTTTCGCGACCTCCGATTGCTGGGTTAGAGGTGTTGGGAGCTCAAAGAGATGGTGGCTGGGCCGACGGCAGCTAGGTATGGCTTGGAACGACTAGGTGACCTTGGAGGGGTGGCTGGCATCGAACTGGGAGGAAGAGAAGGAAGAGAAGAGAGAGAAAAAGAAAGAGAGGAGTGAAAGAGATGGTAAAGAAAGGAGAGGGGGTGAGAAAGTGTGAGGAAAAAATGAAAAATGAAGTGGATTTTAGAGTTTTTAAAGCATTTCCAATCCAAAACACTGGATTTCATATCAAAATAGTATAAATATCATATCAAATAATAAATTTATCTCTAATCTATTACAACATTTTTAACACAAAAAAAATTCCATATATATTCCCTTTTATCTTTTGTTTTTTAATTCCTTTTTACTAACTGTATACTTATTTCTATTTCACGAATATTGTCTACATTCAATTATTTTTCACATTATGTAATTGCATTTTTATTTACATATTAATTTTTTTTCATATTAAATTAACTATAAAACAAAATTAACAATGTGGAACAAAAAAGAATTTTTTTTTACGGTCACCCAAATGAAAAAAAAAAAAATTGTCCAAAAATAAGAACTTATGGTAAAAATAGAAAAGCAAATAATATTTTAGGCTATTTTTAATAATTAAAAAAAACTAAAAACTATATAAAAAAAAAACACCACACCAAAAATGGCATGGATAAATAGTGGAGCACTACTGTTTAGAATACCATATTTGGTGCTAGGTTGGAGCACTATCCTAATGTCAATTCTCCTATTGGCATGGGTTAGAGATACTCTTATAAAGAGAAAACCTCCCGTGGATGGTTTGCGGTTGCATAGTATTTCGAGCTATGTGATTCGGTACTTCGAGAAAAAAAAAAGGTGGGGGGTGTCGCTGTAGATGGACAATTGAATGGTGCTTTTTCGATTAAGATAAAAATTAAAATTTTGAAAACGTTTAAGGGTAAAAAATGTAATTTTACAAAAATGTTTTTCAGATTTTAATCTTGAAAAATTTTTATGCAGATTCATCATTTTAAACACATTTAAGCACATTAATTGTCAAAATTTAATCTAATTAAATATAATTAATTCTAACAGGGGTTATGGCTACGTTGTGAATATGATTTCTTAAATGCAAGAGGATTAATGTATATAAATGTTCTTAGAATGTTAGTTTTCATAGAACTTGATAACTTAAATTTATTAACGCCCAAACCATTTTGATTGAACAAAGAAATAAAAAAAAAAAAAAAAAAAGAAAGAGACTTTTCAAGCTAACCATAACGTATAAAAAGAGCCAATCCAACTGAATTTTCTATCTCTATGCCACTTGTCACTCTTTCAACAATCTTGTTATTTTTTATTTTAATTATTACTTTTTGATTATTTTGGTTACCTTTTTTAGTTTAATTTTCAATGACAAAAGATGAAATAACTTTTGCCTCTTTTTTTTTAAATAAAAAATAAAAAATAATTTTTTTTCCCTCATATATACGTGAATGTTAAAGTATGTTAGACCATTTATCAATGAATATTTCTAATATATTTGTTTATTATGATATTTTAAATTCGCTTTCCAATTGTCTCAATTTTGTATTGTTAAAATTTAATTTTAGTTTATAAATTTTAACAATTTCTCTGGCTACTCAATTTTTATTACATCAAATTTCATATTTTAAAAATTCTTGCATTTAATCTTCTTTTTTATATATATATTTTTTCCATTTCATTGTCTCCTTTTTTATTTTAAATTTGACAAAAGATAAAATTAATAAAATAAGCATAAATAATAAATTAGAAAACACCAAGTTTAAAATATTGTTATTTAATTTTATGTACGTAATTCCGACCTTTTCAAAGTTGGATTACTTTGTACAACTAATGGTTGCTAAAATTAGACCACAAAAATTTATTCAAAATTTATATCTTATATGCACGCTTTAATAATTTTGGTTGCTAAAATTAGACCATTATAATTAATATATAGAAATCATATCATATGTATCTAAATCCGAATTTATTAACTCATTTCATTTTTTAAAAAATGAATGAATCTAGATGAATAATTTAAAAAATAAAAAAAACTTAATAATAAGTTAAAAAACACCAAGCTTAAAATATTGTTATTTAATTTTATGTAGGTAATTCCAACCTTTTCAAAGTTGGATTACTTTGTACAACTAATGGTTGCTAAAATTAGACCACAAAAATTTATTCAAAATTTATTTCTTAACTGCCTGCTTAAATAATTTTGGTTCTTCAATGAGAAAAGATGTAAAATATTTTTCTTTTTATATGCATGCTTTGCAAATACAGATGTTTTTCTGTCACCTTTACTTCCTTAGTTAATATAAATATTAGTAATTTTCTTCTATATTCAAGAATTATTTTATTTTTTTAATATATCCTAATTACTTTTTTCAATGTTAAGAGTACAAAGTTACTTGATATTTGTGTTAGAAAAATATATGGAACATAGAAAACAAACAAGTTTAATATAAACAAATGAAAAATTACAAAGAGTTGAAAATAAAGACAACAACTGTAATTCAACCTTAACCCAAATTGGAAAAATTTGATAGATGTCGAGGTATGTGAAACTCACGCTTTCCTTAAAACAGATTCGTCCCCTCCAGTAAGTGCTTGAGGATTCAGTGGACGTCTGTCTCCCAGGATACAACGACAACAGTAGTATTCTAAGCACGATAAAATACCACTTCCGGCGAACTCGAAACCGAGCTTTCTCTCTATCACCAAAACACCTAGAAATACTCTAAAACACACCTAGAACACGCCTTAGAACACAATGAAACAAGAAGAAAGAAGACTTGGAAATTTTGTGTGTGTGTAACATGAGGTGAAACCCTCCTTATATAGGCCTCTAATGGGGGGGTATTACAAGCTTGAAATAATGAGTCTTAATCATGGTTTAATGAGAATTATTTCCTTGGTGTTACAACCATTCATATTCAAGTTGAACAAGCTCAACATATTGTCCATATACATGCAATAAGGGTGAGCAAAAACTATTTATCTTCATCATTTACCACCCACTAATGCCCAATAATCACATGCATATTAATTCTCATTAACATGCACTAGAATATCAATAGATAGTTGATTGATATTCCAAAAAAAAATTCAGATTAATATGTTGGAAAAATAAAAAAAATTGTAATTTTCCAACAATACCATATTTCCAATGGGCAAATTTTGGACATCAATTTCTCATTCACCCGATTACCATTTTGAGCGTATAAATATATGATTTCGATCTCTTTACGATGAAGAACGCAAATCCGTCAAGACCCGTCACTTTTGCAAATTAGGTCCTATTCAAATTTGGGTCTCAAAATGGCTCCTCAACATGGTTTACAAACCATTTTCCAACAATCCCCCACATGAATGAAATTGATTGACAACGAGGGAAGAACAAAGACACTACACTGTGATAGAGTTCTTCGGTCAATACCTACATAGGATAGGTAGGCGTTAACCCTTGAACCTTCCCTTGTGAAAGTATGTTTACTTTACTGGCTGACTAGTAGAAGTGATATCTTCGAACTGTTCTGCCGGTTATGTAAACGATAACATACCTCAAACAGATATTTTCCTGACACAGTTTCGGTTCTCATGGTTATGTTCATTTTGGCCGTGAACATTGTCCTGGTTCTGCAAGAGTTTCTAAAAAATTGTGCCCTAATAATTCTCCTTTAAAGCCGCCCCATTTCTCTCTCACATAGGTGATTTCTTACTTGAGAGTAACCCGCACTACTCCACTTAGATTCTCAATATATCCAACGCGTAAGAATCATTAAAAGCAAATCGCTTAACCTTTCACTACGGATATCACTGTTTTCATCATAGGAATGGTCAGGGGTAACCCCCACAGTGATCCTCCTTGGTCTATTCAGTATAGTTGTCCCATTGAACGTAGATCTTGGGATCTCCAGTCAACTAGGTTGGGTTTCCACTGGTTCGACCTATTCTCTCATGGGCTTGAGACCCATTCCCCTTGATGTTTTCTCAACTTGATCTCTATTCAAACCTTTAGTTAACAGATCCGTAATATTCTCTTTTGACCTTACATAGTTAATTGTTATAACTCCAGTTGAGATCAGTTGTCTAACAGTATTATGTCGACGACGTATATGTCTTGACTTACCGTTATACATCACATTCTATGCTCTGCCAATAGTAGATTGATTATCACAATGTATGCATATCGCAAACACAGGTTTCGTCCATTCAGGAATATCCTCCAAGAAATGTCGTAGCCATTCAGCCTCTTCACCACTTTTATCAAAGGCTACAAGTTTAGACTCCATCGTGGATATGGTTATTACTGTTTGTTTAGAGGATTTCCAAGAAACTACTACACCTCCTAAAGTGAATACATATCCACTAGTAGCTTTGGAATCCTGAATGTCAGATATCCAACTAGCATCAGAATATCCTTCAAGAACAGCAGGAAATCTAGTAAAGTGCAGTCCATAATCACGAGTATACCGTAAACATCTAAGTACTCTAACAATCGCTTTCCAGTGGTCATCTCCTAGATTACTCATGAACCTACTTAGAGTGCTTACAACATAGGTAATGTCTGGTCTTGTACAACTCATTAAGTACATTAAACTGTCTATCACTCTAGTATATTCCACCTGAGATATGCTTTCACCTCTATTCTTGGACAAATGTTGACTTAAATTCATCAGAGTTCTGGCTATACCATAATCATTTTTATTAAATTTGTCAAGTATCTCGTCCACATAATGTGACTGACTCATATGAGACTATCAGATGACCTTTTTATTTTGATTCTAAAAATTACATCAGCCACTCCCATGTCTTTCATGTCAAATATTGAGTTCAACATGTTTTTGGTAGATTTGATCATTCGATCATTGCTACCCATAATTAGAATGTCATTTACATACAGACAGATAATGACATATCCATCTTCTGTATTTTTGACATAAACATACTTGTCACACTCATTGATTTTAAAACCATTTGCCATCATGACGCTATCAAATTTCTCGTGCCATTGTTTTGGTGCTTGTTTAAGTCCATACAAGAACTTCACCAGTTTGCAGACTTTCTTTTCTTGTCCTAGAGCAATACAACCCTCAGGTTGTTCCATATAGATTTCTTCTTCAAGATCTCCATTGAGTGTCACGGCCCAAAATTTAGACACGTGACACGGCAGCCAAATCATAATATCAACCCGAGATTTAAGGAAAACATTTATTACAAAAACAACGGGTCAACATTATAATTTAGCTAAGCCTAATTATAAAGTAGCATCATAACCACAAAATAAAATAAAGGAGAAAATAAATGCTTTTTAATGCGGAAGTCAAATACAAAATCGGTTTTCAAAAGAAATTACCAACCATAAAATATTCCCAAGCATAAAATTTAAATAACGTGAAGTAAGGTACAAACTTAAAGTCTCATTACATCAGAACGAGAAACATAAAGAAGAAGATGGAGAAAACGGATAGCATCATCTTCGGTAGTAACGGATATCTCAACGAATTTCGGAACTGCTACCTCCCGTACCTGGAAGTAGTCATTTCGAAATCACAAAGAAAAGGGACGTGAACGCTGGCTCAGTAGGACAGAAACAAAGGTGGGTTAACAGATAACATTTAAAAATATGGCATAATATTCGTTTCCAAAAATAATCAACAATTTAAAAAAAATACATAACATAATAATCATAAAAAAATAATCAACAATTTCGTGAAAAACATTTTTATAACACGTTTTATTCTGCTGAGGACTTAGCGTAACTGCAATATACGTGCCTCAATATTAAAATAATAAATCATTAAAACAACCATCATATTATGAGTGAGGACTTGTCGTAGCTATAATATACGTGCCTCGAATTTGAATTATCCTAGATCATCTTGTTACGGTCTAAATAGGCCGAACGGCCCTGCGCAGGTTTAGGGACCTTCCCCCATGGCGTCAACTTCGGGACGCACGCATCATTTACAATGATCGTGAACTAGAGCTCAATTATGTTCACCGGATTATTCAAAAGATGGTATTTACCAAGTTATATTATGCCATTAATCAAAACACTCTTTAAAATACACATTTATTACAAAATACGTTGCATGCGTTTATTTCATCAAAAATAGTATAATAATTTCATAAATCGAAAACAGCATGCCATCAATAAAACAGGGGAATTTAAAACACTTGACTACTCCCAGAAAAGGCTTGAACGTCCTACCTCGATTATCGCACAAGCTTACGATAACGTGATCCATAAATCCAGCAAGAACGTCAAATAAGTCCGATAATCACAACATATGATTAGTCTAGGTCTAGACATAATCATCCAATCATTTTAGTGTGCCTCAAAAGATTTTAAAACGTTTAATAAACATTTGGGATTTAAAATTTGTAAAAAACTCTAAGTTAGGATATTTCTGGTCATGGGCAGACTGACCTAGGCTGATTGTAAAATCAATATCAATTCATTTTTAATCCCAAAAATTCTAAATTTTTAATATGTTAAACTAGACATCCGTAGCTTTAATTCCATATAATTTTTATAATTTTTAGACATCATTTGGTCATTCAACTAGGCCAAAAACCGAGGGTTGATTTCAGGCATAAAAATCTGGGTTTCAGTTTCGGTTCAAAACCTGGTAGTTCTGTCCGCCTATCTTAGAAAAATATTTTGACTCGGTAAACGGATGAGTTTGGTTCTGAAATTTTGTAGGCATTTAGGGGACATCTTAAGTTTAATTTTAGGCTCAAGAATCACTCAAAAATCGTTTTTAAAACTCAAGTTATGGCTGACACAAATTTGCTGTTCATATGGTAAATTTCCAGATTTCCGTTTTTCTGTGTCCAAATTTCGATTAGCCTCAAACCAATTCAATTTTCATCCAATGATCACGAAATTTTGTGGAAAACCTTATTTATATGTCATTAACAGAACCCAAGAATCAAATTGACAAAATCATAAAATCTTACACATATGATAATAGGGTATTTGAAAAGGGGATCAATGAGGCAAAATTTTAGGGTTTGAGAGAAAAATCACACCTTGTTTGTGCTGCCCTATTTTTGATGCTTGGTTTCCCTTTTGGCTGAATTTGTGTGAGTATTGGAGTCTTCAAAACAGTATGGAAATAGTGGAGAAAACCATATAAATTTCGGATTTAAAATCAAAAGGAGAAGGAAGGAAAAAGTTTGATTTCTCACCTTGTTTTTCTCAAAAGTTGTTGAATCTTTGAGCTGCCTTTTGGTAGGTTTTGTTTGCTGTTTTGGGTGTGTTTTGGGAGAGAAAATTCAGAGAGGGGAGAGGGGAAAGCTGGCTGAAATTTTGAGGGTGAAAGGAGGGGTAAATGAGAGTTAAAAGGGGGTTTTTATACTAGGTTTTTCTTTCCCTTTCTCTTCCTTGTTTGGCTAAAAATTTTAAGGGGCAAAAGGGAAAGTTTTTGTGCTGTTTTGAGGCTAGGGTTTTCTCTCTTATTTCCCTTAAGTGGCCGAAAATTATCCCTTAGTTTTTAAGGAAAAATAATTTGAATTTTAATTGAGTTTTAACCTAGCTTTTAATTCAAATAAAATCTCCTTTATTTCCTACACTTTATGGCCGAATTTCTTCTTTATATCTAAGGAATGAAATTTGAATTTGAATCCTCCTTGGATTTGTGGAATTTAAATTTTAATTAAAATCCCAAGTGATGGCCGAATATTTTAGGATTTCTTTTTGAAGTTCAAATTGTTGACTTTTTGAGCGGAATTTGACTAGGAAACCAACCTAGGGTTTCCAAAAGGATTTTTAATTAATTTTTGGCACACTAATTTTATTTAAATTATATATTGACCCTCAAATAAAATTTAAGGCGTCACAAATATCTACCACTAAAAATAGTTTCGTCCTCGAAACTTTAAGAATTACTCCACACTAAAGAAGAGAATAAGAATATGAATAACTTCTCATTTCATTAAGCGATCTTAATGCACCTTTCAAAACATATAGTGGTATATCTACCACTATGAACAGAGTAGGGTTACAAAACAAACTTAAGTCGACTACATTACATGTACTCTACTGCTTAGCGAACCATTCAGCATGGTTCTCGCGCATATCTTTCTCGGTTTCCCATGTGGCTTCCTCTTCACCATGGTTACTCCAAAGAACCTTCACCATGGGTATTGTTTTCGTTCTCAGCTGCTTGACCTTTCGATCCAAAATCTTCACCGGAACCTCGACATAAGAGACATCTGGTTGGATTTCTATATCATCCGTTGAAATGACTTCTGACTCTGTTCGTGCACTCCTCCTCAGCATCGATACATGGAAAACGTTGTGCACTCCCAAGGTGTCGGGTAACATCAGCTCATATGCAACCTTACCAACTCTACGTACGATCTCGAAAGGTCCAATGTAACGTGGTGCTAGCTTCCCTTTAACTCCGAAATGAGAGATACCTTCCTTCGGTGAAACCTTTAGCAACACAAACTCTCCGACCTCGAACTCTAACGGCTTTCTGCGTTGATCTGCATAGCTCTTTTGTCGACTCTGTGCTGTTAGAAGTCGTTGTTTGATGATGGCAATCTTCTCGTACTGGTCTAGGATCATCTCGGGTCCACCCACTGGTACTTCCTGGTTGTCAACCTAATAGATGGGTGATCGACAAGGCTTTCCGTACAACGCTTCAAAGGGTGCCATTCCGATACTCACTTGATAACTGTTGTTGTATGCGAACTCTACCATGTAGAGGTGTTTGCTCCATCCATCTCCAAGATCAAGAACGCAGGCACGTGGCATATCCTCGAGGATCTATATAAGACGCTCCGACTGACCATCTATCTGCGGATGAAAAGCGGTGCTGAAGTTCAGTTCTGTGCCTAGAGCTTCCTGTAGACTTTGCCAAAAGCGAGCGTTGAAGCGGGTATCACGATCAGAAACGATCACCGAAGGGACTCCATGCAATCTGACTACGTTCCTCATGTAAAGCTCGGCTAGCTGGTTCCTGGTGCAAGTCGTCTTGAACGGAATGACGTGCGTGGTCTTCGTGAGACGATCTACTACTACCCAGACTCTATCAGATCCATCCTGTGCTTTTGGTAAGCCGGTTAGGAAATCCATTCCTATACTATCCCACTTCCACCGAGGTATTGGAAGTGGTTGGAGCAGACCTGCGGGTCTCTCCCGTACTGCCTTTACTTTCTGACATGTCAAACAGTTGGCCACGAAGTTCTTCACATCTAACTTCATACCTCTCCACCAAAGCTGTCGTCTTAAGTTTTGATACATCTTGTTCCCACCTGGGTGCATGGCGAACCTCGACTGATGAAACTCTGACAAGATCTCCTGTATCAGCTCTGGGATGTGTGGCACTGCTAAGCGACCTTCATTGTAAAGAATTCCACTGGCGTCCATCGACCACTCTACAACACGCTTGCCCTTTAATAATCTATCTTGAATGTCAACGAAATGTGTATCTGCCAACTGATTCTCTTTGATCCTCTGCACGTAGTCTGGTTCCATCGCTAAGTTGTATAACACTGGGTGACCCTGAACTTCGCCAAAACGAACTTGATAAGCTGTGAGAACTCTGTCCTTTTCCCACTCATCTATCTGTATCGCCATTATAGAAGCGTCATGATCAAGATTGGGAACTACCTCTCTTTTCCTACTTAGTGCATCTGCAACCACATTTGCTTTACCTGGATGGTACTCGACTTGGAAGTCGTAGTCTTGCATGTATTCTACCCACCTTCTCTGACGTAGGTTGAGATCTTTCTGTGTAGCTAGGTATTTCAAACTCTTGTGATCTGAAAACAGTCTAAAACTGGCACCGTACAGATAACAACGCTAAATTTTAAGCGCAAACACTACTGCAGCTAACTCTAGATCGTGTGTAGGGTAGTTTCGTTCGTGTGGTTTCAGCTGTCGTGAGGCATAAGCGACAACTCGGTTCTGTTGCATCAAGACTGCTCCAAGACCTTGATGAGAAGCATCAGTGCAGACGTCATATACTTGATCCTGATACAGAATGATAAGGATAGGTGCAGACGTCAAATGACTCTTTAACTCTTGGAAGACTGACTCACAGCTGTTGTCCCAAACGAAAGGTATATCCTTCTGTAGGAAAATAAACCGGTAAAAACGTATCAGAGTGGCGCAGCGGAATAATAAAAATTTTTAGATCGTTAAATATCTCATGATGCCATATACAATAAACCAACAACAATTAAAACTCATACCTCAAGGATGCCAATCTTGCAGGAGGAGAATGACCGGAGGCTTCAACCAACTAGCCTTATCTACTATTCTCCAATTCCCGAATGGCTGAGTGTGTGGGCACTCTGAACCTCGATCGGTATGCTAGCACTGCTAGTCTTCTTCCGACCACCCAGATCTCTAAAGAACTTTATTGTCACGATAAGCTGTGCAACAATAAGCCTGCTCACCTGAGAGTCTGTGGTCTAAGAGAACTGGAGTGGCAGGACCTCTATTTATAGACCTGCATGAGGTGAATCTCTGAATTTGAATTGGATTAGGAAAAGATATTTTCCCTTATCCTTAACCATAAAATCCAAATTTTTCCATGGGAAAATCCCAACAATAAATTCGGTTTTTCTTAGATAAATCCAATCAAATCTAAACAAGATTTTAACTAGAATTTTTATCTCCCTTTTCAACCAAAAAGTCCGAATTTCACAAGGAGAAAATCCTCCAAAAAATTTCAGCCATTATGGATAAGGGAGAATCAAAAATTCCACTAAGATTTTCAGGCTTGAATCTCATCTCAACCTTATCCACAAATAACCGAATTTTTCCTTGGATAAATCCAACAATTTCGGCCACTTTTAGGGAGGGAGAGAATCCTAATTCAACTGGGATTGAAACTTGAATTTTTCCTTGAATCTTATCCACAAAAACCGAATTTTCCATTGGAGATTATCCTCCGAAAATTCGCCCACTTTTGTTGGGATTTGGATTCAAAATTCAAGTAGGATTCTAACAAGATTATCCTCTCCAAATCCAACTCAAATTCGAATTTCAAACCTTGTGGATTTTCCACAACAAATTCGAATCCTACTTGGACTGTGATTCAAAATTTGAATTTCAAATTTTAAATTCAAATTTCATATTCAAATTTCAAATTTCAAATTTCAAATTTCAAATTTCAAATTTAAATTTCAAATTCGAATTTCAAATTCAAATTTCAAATTCAAAATTCAAATTTCAAATTTCAAAATTCAAATTTCAAATTCCACAAAACGGTTGTGATTCATATTCTTGTTCTCATGGATAATTTTCTACAACTCCAATCCAATCTCAAATAAAATCATGGCAACTTTATTTGGAGTTCGAATAATTGTGTACTCTATTATCCAAAACAAAATCTGAATCCAACCGGAGAGAATCTTGTCTACCATCCTAATCCTGTGTCATCACCATCCATGCATAATAAACTAGCCAATAGCATACACAAATCAATTTGCCAAACGTTAAGGAATTATGTAGAGCTAGTAGAGGGACTGATTGGACATATATAATCGGGCTCCCGTGATTCCATATGATCATCATTCTGTACCGAACAACTCAATCATATGATCACTAATTTCAGAGTCACACCACTATAAACCTGAAACTGAACTCCCAATTATATACCGTATTACGTAAGCCTGTGACGAGCTACCATCCAATGACCTTGTCATATATGCAAAACCCTCATATGATATCCATGATCAGCCTTAGGTCAAAGTCTGTTTAATCCTACTGATCAGGCTATCTTAAAGTTCCATTATACTACCGAATCAAGAAAATGTTTATTCACCATATGTGAATAAGAAGTCATCCGCCCAGCAGACGACCCAAGGCCTTGTCCATTTTCACATTCAGTATAATGCCTTTAAGATGATACCTTTAACTCCTCAGAGCTATGATTCCGATATCTGCAAACAAACCCTTCATCGTATACAAGTCATGCACCCAACGAACCGGTCTATAAGCTTACTACCTCTGAGACGCTTTAGCCATTGGAACATCAAAGTACACAAGTCATATACATGAAGTAGTTCATTTACTCAGGATTAAGGTTATTGCACAATGAACGTCAAAAGCAGATTGTTCCACTCATAGCGGACTACGTAGATCAATCACGCTTTAGTCCCGGTCTAATATGTCACCACCGAGCAACATATCCATGTCTCTACTTGGGAGTCCAGCTCCAGACAGTCAAGACAGACCGTCCCCTCCAAGGCTTTAGACAACATAATAGTCTTAACATGAGTTAGATGCTCGGTCTAACCCCATAGACTACAGACCATAGTTTAGACTGCTAACTTTAGAACATTGTCTTCTCGCATACAAAAGACCATTGCATGCAATGTTCTAACAGTTTTAACATAAGCAGTCAGTGAGCCATATTTGCTTACATTTACTTTAACATATAAATAAGACGAGGACAGATAGCAATGTAATGAATAACCTCTATGTATAATTTTATTATCCAGTTCAAAATGAATACATCAAAATGTCTCTAATACTTAGGGCATTTCCTAACAATCTCCCACTTGCCCTAAGCCAGTAGATGTGCCATGTTACGCATCTCCATCGCCTCTACATGCCTATCAAAGCTTCTAGCTACCAAAGTCTTAGTAAAGGGATCGGCAATATTGTCCTCGGACGCGATCTTACATACATCCACTTGTCCTGTCTCCACATGCCCTCTAATAATGTGATACCTCCGATCTATGTGCTTGGTCCTCTTGTGGTGCCGAGATTCCCTTGTGTTGGCAATAGCCCCTGTATTATCACAGTAAAGTGTGGTAGGCTTGTCAACACCCGGAATGACCTCAAGGTCTCTAAAGAACTTGCGGAGCCAAACCGCTTCTTTAGATGCCTCAGCCGCAGCCACATACTCAGCCTCCATAGTAAAGTCAGCTGTGCAGCCCTGCTTCACGCTCCTCCACACAATGGCGCCTCCTCCGAGTAAAAACACTGATCCAGATGTCGATTTCCTCGAATCCTTACAAGTCTGGAAGTCTGTGTCCGTGTATCCTATGGGTGTTGGGTCCCCTCCAGAATACACTAGCATATAATCCCTCGTTCTCTTAAGATACTTGAGTATATGCTTTACTGCTTGCCAGTGCTTGGTTCCAGGATTCGCTTGATATCGACTCACCATACCTACTGCAAAACATATGTCCGGGCGAGTGCAAAGCATAGCGTACATAAGGCTACCCACAGCGGATGCATAAGGGACCTTACTCATACGCTCTCTTTCTTCCGATGTCTTGGGACAGTCATCCAATGAAAGAGTTAGACCGGCAATAGAAGGTTGTGAGCCTTTCTTTGCCTCTAGCATTGCATATTTGTCAATTATTTTATCTATGTATGAAGCTTGGGATAATGCTATCATTTTGTTCTTTCGATCTCTGAAGAGACGAATGCCTAGAATATAATTAGCTTCTCCCAAGTCCTTCATGTCAAACTGTTGGTGTAACCAAAGCTTGACCGATGATAAGTTCCCTACATCATTCCCAATGAGTAGTATATCATCGACATAGAGTATCAGAAAAACCACTTTTCCATCCTTAATACGTTTATAAACACAAGGTTCATCAATGTTCTGCTCAAAACCAAATGTCTTAATCGCTTGATCAAACCTCTGGTTCCATGAGCGGGATGCTTGCTTTAATCCATAAATGGATCTAAGCAACTTGCAGACTTTCCTATCTTGGCCTTTTGCTACGAACCCTTCGGGCTGTATCATATAGATACACTCTTCAAGATGGCCATTCAAGAATGCCGTCTTGACATCCATTCACCAGATCTCGTAATCGAGAGCCGTAGCAATGGACAGAAGAATACGGATAGACTTCAGCATAGCAACAGGCGAAAAGGTTTCCTCGTAATCGATTCCAGCCTTTTGCGTGTATTCCTTTGCAACCAGTCTAGCTTTGAAAGTTTCCACTCTCCCTTCCGCATCCTTCTTTCTTTTGTAGACCCATTTGCATCCAATGGGTTTTATCCCATCCGGCAAATCTACAAGTTCCCAAACAGAGTTGGATTTCATAGAATCCATCTCATTGTTCATAGCCTGTTTCCAAGATCTAGAATCAACATCCTTTATAGCTTCATCATATGTGATCGGATCTTCTTCATGCTCATGAGCCTCGGCCTGGTATACCTCAGCATCATACATGAAGAAATTAGGTTTCTTCGAAACCCTCCCACTACGACGAGGCACCCTAAATTGTTGATCGTCTGTAGGTCTTTCACTGGAACTCGGACTTGCGTCCAAGACCGAAATCTGTGGAGCAGTTCTTTCACCCGATAACTCCTCTAGCACCACTTTGCTTCGAGGCTTAAAGTCATTCATGTGACTTTCCTCCAAGAATGTCGCATGGGTTGAGACAATGACCTTTTGTTCCTTCGGGTTATAGAACAGTCCTCCTTTAGTTCCCTTTGGATACCCTACAAACATGCACAATTCTGATCTTGGTTCTAACTTTTTCGCATCCCCATCCAGTACATGCGCCGGGCAGCCCCATATTCTCATATGTCCAAGGGAGGGCTTCCTGCCACGCCACAATTCATACGGAGTTTTAGGAATTGATTTGCTCGGAACCTGGTTCAGAATATAGCACGCCGTTTGTAAAGCATATCCCCAAAATGATAATGGCAGCGTTGAGTAACTCATCATGGACCGTACCATATCCAATAAGGTCCTGTTTCTCCTTTCGGCTACACCATTCTGTTGTGGAGTACCAGGTGCAGTCAATTGGGATAATATCCCGTTCTCTACAAGATGTCCTAGAAATTCATTGGAGAGGTATTCGCCACCTCGATCAGATCGAAGTGTCTTTATGGATTTATCCAATTGCTTTTCCACTTCCGCACGATACTCTTTGAACTTATCAAAGGTTTCGCTCTTGCGGTGCATCAGATACACATATCCATACCTCGAGTAATCATCTATGAAAGAGACATAATACTCGAACCCTCCTCGTGCTGTGACGTTCATGGGGCCACATACGTCAGTGTGCACAATTTCTAAGAGCTCCTGAGCCCTTGTACCCTTAGCTCCAAAAGACCTCTTAGTCATCTTACCCTCTAGACAAGACTCACATTGGGGAAGACGTACCTCCTCCAGAGATTCCAGAGGACCGTCTTTCACCAATCTTTGAATCCTATCCTGATTAATATGACCAAGTCTTAAATGCCAAAGATACGCCTTGTTAGAGTGAGAAACTTTCAACCTTTTAGAGTTATCAATTAATTCAGTGTCAAGCAGTGAGTACATCTTTGGTCTGATCAAATATAGGTTTCCATCCATCCATCCAGAACAGATAAAAGACTTATTTCTACGAATATCAACTCTTTTACCAAAAGAAACTGAATAAGAATCCTTTATTAAGCAAGCTACCGATATAAGGTTCCTCCTAAAATTAGGAACATAAAAACAGTCTTTTAATAAAATAAACCTAAATTGATCAAAATAAAGATGAACGTCTCCCACTGCCTCAGCCACCACAAAACTACCATCTCCAGTCTGCAACGAGAGGCTCCTATCATGTAGACTTCTCGTTTCCACGAACCCCTGCATAGAAACACAAACATGATTAGTGGCGCCCGAATCAATGACCCATGTGTCTTTCGATTCTTCCACCAAACACGCTTCTAAGTAATGAAGTTCCTTACCTTCCTTGCCCTTGGAGGCTAGGAATTCCCGGCAAGCCTTCTTGAAGTGACCTTCCTTCCCACAGTGGAAGCATTTGGACTTTTTAGGGTCCTTTGGCTTCTTGTTCTTCTTCTTCTTCTTCCCGTCCGAGACAGGAGGATTAGAAGAACTGGAAGCCACTTGCTTCTTATTTGGCCTCTTCCTCTTCTGTGAGGGATTGGAAGATTCCGCCAAATTGGCCTCTCCTTTAGGTCGGACCACATCCTCATCCCTGATCATCCGCTCATAAGCCTGTAGTTGCTTCATGAGCTCGGTAAGTCCTAACTCCTTTGTCGTCGGATTGTATGCGGCCTTAAACCCCACAAAATCTTTAGACAGAGTCTTGAACACCATCTCGATCTGGGTGTTGTAGTCTAACTTAGCACCATTCTCGGCAGCCTCAGCGAAGAATCCCATTAGAGTGATCATATGGTCCTTCACCGGAGTACCCGCCTTTTGCTTGGAGTTCATAATGCTGGTGATTGCAGACTGTCGAGCCAATTTTTCTTGGCCTCCGAGCATGTCCTCCAGATTGTCCATGATCTCCCCAGCAACTTGATAAGTCTCATGCTGCTTTTGTAAAGCACTCGTCATGCTAGCAAGGATGTAGCATCGAGCTATTTCATTGGATTCTCTCCAACGATTATAGGCAACCGGGACCTCCTCAAGTGGTGTGTCAGGTTTGGGCCCAGGTGGGCATGGTTCGTCCAGTACGAACTTTTGTCTCTCGCAGCTGAGAACTATTAATAGATTTCTTTTCCAGTCTTTATAATTGTCGCCATTCAACTTATTTTCAGTAAGTATTGAAATGAGGGGTGTCGGTGACATTTTGAACTGAAATAAAATTATACTAGACATCATTACAAAGCCCAAGCAAATATACAGATAATTTAGCAAATAAAACATACAAGTATGTTCCTACATGAAACTTGAAAAAACATGTAGCATTGCAACGGTAATTCTCAGCACCTATTACCCCAAGCCACCGAGGGGTGGTCATGAGAACAAATAGCCGGAACATGGACCCCGTCTAATTAATATATGTTGCCTTAAATCCTCCAAGGTTAAGACATATATTAATAACCGCTTATTTGGCCACCAGTCTAGTTAACCGAGCTTCTAGGGAAGGTTAATAACTAAACGAGTCTTGAGTGTTTACGTAGCCCGATCTACGTCCTACCAAGCCACCGAGGGGTGGTCATGAATAGGATCGCACCCGAACACGTTTTCCACATAGGAGATCCAATCTAGTATACCGGCGGCGATAAACACCTACCGAGGGGTGTGGTCAGGGCAGAACTGACGCGAGGCGTTACCATGCTTTCACATATGGATCAACAATGGAGGCCGTGGGTTTTGTTTGAAACCCTCTCCCACTCAATATTTTGAAAAACATGCAAGTTTTGACAAATTATGTATGATCAATATAGTATGAGCGGCACTCACCTATCCTATATGACATGTTATCAAATATGCATACAAAACATCCATCAATACATATTTATACATCCATGACATATCACAGGAAAAATAATTGACAGAATAACAAAGCTATGGTTCCATCCTAGAACAAAGAAAATAAAGATTACAAAATTCCATCCAAAGCATTCTTTGGGTCTTGAATTTTGTTCCGTCTTCTTGTATCCATCTTTATGTAGCCTCTCCATTTATTTCTCATCCCAATAATTATTTAAAATTTAAATCTCCAAAAATCTAAATTTCAAATTCAAATTCCAAATTCGAATTCCAAATTTAAATTTCAAATTTAAATTTTAAACAATTTTAAACATCATGTGTAATAATATGTAATTTCAAAAATTTCAAATTTTAATTATATATTTTTTAAACATGATTTAAAATTAAATCTCAAATTTAAAAATCAAAATTTTCTGATTTTTGGACCGTCGGACCGCCGCCCCCGTAGGCGGCAGCCGCCATGGGCAGCCACCAACCCCGGAGGGGCTGGCAGCCCACGGTTGCCCCTTGTGCAGCCCTGCCGGGCTGCAGGCCAAGCCTGCAGCGCCAGGCTGCAAGCCCAGGCTAGGCGCAGCAGCCGGCAGGCTGCAGGCAACGCCTGCAGCCAGTGGCTGCACGCCCAGGCTGCGGCCAGCCTTGGGCAGGCTGCGCCACCCTCGGCTGCAGGCCAAGCCTACGGCCGTGGGTGATGTTTGCCTGCAGAGGGGCTACTGCAGCCCCATCCTGCCCGAGGGCAGGGGCTGCAGCCCCACCAAGGCCCGTCGGCCTATCCCGAGGGGTCGTGTCTCGATTTTCGTGCCATATTCCAATTTACCTATTAGGATCTCTAAAAATTAATTTGAATCCCAATTAAATTGAAATTTTCCACACAATCAAAATTTCAATCTTTAAATCAAATTTAACTTTTGGGAAAAATAAATTACGGTCTTCATTTTTCAATCTCCTCCAAGAATAATTACATAAAATTTCCTAAACCGTTTCCGGTGTACAAAAAATTCTAACCATAAAAATTCTAAGAGACAAAAATTAAAATCCATGAGAAAATTACAGTATTAATAAACTGCTCCCATGGTTACATAAAAAATCCTAGATACAATTTTTCTAAATTCTAAGGAACCATAACCGGTATAAACAAGCATGCTTATAATAATTCAAAAAATTAAAATAACCACATACTTTATACATAATACATAATAACAACATAAAGGAACCCTAGAATGCCACTCTCTAAATATCAAATCCATACATAAATAAAAAGACTAAGTAATTGTCTAATTTATGTACATGGCATAGTCATGAGATGGCTCTGATACCAATTGTAGGAAAATAAACCGGTAAAAACGTATCAGAGTGGCGCAGCGGAACAATAAAAATTTTTAGATCGTTAAATATCTCATGATGCCATATACAATAAACCAACAACAATTAAAACTCATACCTCAAGGACGCCAATCTTGCAGGAGGAGAATGACCGGAGGCTTCAACCAACTAGCCTTCTCTACTATTCTCCAATTCCCGAATGGCTGAGTGTGTGGGCACTCTGAACCTCGATCGGTATGCTAGCATTGCTAGTCTTCTTCCGACCACCCAGATCTCTAAAGAACTTTATTGTCACGATGAGCTGTGCAACAATAAGCCTGCTCACCTGAGAGTCTATGGTCTAAGAGAACTGGAGTGGCAGGACCTCTATTTATAGACCTGCATGAGGTGAATCTCTGAATTTGAATTGGATTAGGAAAAGATATTTTCCCTTATCCTTAACTAGAATTTTTATCTCCCTTTTCAACCAAAAAATCTGAATTTCACAAGGAGAAAATCCTCCAAAAAATTTCGGCCATTATGGATAAGGGAGAATCAAAAATTCCACTAGGATTTTCAGGCTTGAATCTCATCTCAACCTTATCCAAAAATAACCGAATTTTTCCTTGGATAAATCCAACAATTTCGGCCACTTTTAGGGAGGGAGAGAATCCTAATTCAACTGGGATTGAAACTTGAATTTTTCCTTGAATCTTATCCACAAAAACCGAATTTTCCATTGGAGATTATCCTCCAAAAATTCGCCCACTTTTGTTGGGATTTGTATTCAAAATTCAAGTAGGATTCTAACAAGATTATCCTCTCCAAATCCAACTCAAATTCGAATTTCAAACCTTGTGGATTTTCCACAACAAATTCGAATCCTACTTGGACTGTGATTCAAAATTTGAATTTCAAATTTCAAATTCAAATTTCAAATTCAAATTTCAAATTTCAAATTTCAAATTTTAAATTTCAAATTTCAAATTTAAATTTCAAATTCAAATTTCAAATTCGAATTTCAAATTCAAATTTCAAATTCAAATTTCAAATTCAAAATTCAAATTTCAAATTTCAAAATTCAAATTTCAAATTCCACAAAACGGTTGTGATTCATATTCTTGTTCTCATGGATAATTTTCTACAACTCCAATCCAATCTCAAATAAAATCATGGCAACTTTATTTGGAGTTCGAATAATTGTGTACTCTATTATCCAAAACAAAATCTGAATCCAACCGGAGAGAATCTTGTCTACCATCCTAATCCTGTGTCATCACCATCCATGCATAATAAACTAGCCAATAGCATACACAAATCAATTTGCCAAACGTTAAGGAATTATGTGGAGTTAGTAGAGGGACTGATTGGACATATATAATCGGGCTCCCGTGATTCCATATGATCATCATTCTGTACCGAACAACTCAATCATATGATCACTAATTTCAGAGTCACACCACTATAAACCTGAAACTGAACTCCCAATTATATACCGTATTACGTAAGCCTATGACGAGCTACCATCCAATGACCTTGTCATATATGCAAAACCCTCATATGATATCCATGATCAGCCTTAGGTCAAAGTCCGTTTTATCCTACTGATCAGGCTATCTTAAAGTTCCATTATACTACCGAATCAAGAAAATGTTTATTCACCATATGTGAATAAGAAGTCATCCGCCCAGCAGACGACCCAAGGCCTTGTCCATTTTCACATTCAGTATAATGCCTTTAAGAGGATACCTTTAACTCCTCAGAGCTATGATTCCGATATCTGCAAACAAACCCTTCATCGTATACAAGTCATGCACCCAACGAACCGGTCTATAAGCTTACTACCTCTGAGACGCTTTAGCCATTGGAACATCAAAGTACACAAGTCATATACATGAAGTAGTTCATTTACTCAGGATTAAGGTTATTGCACAATGAACGTCAAAAGCAGATTGATCCACTCATAGCGGACTACGTAGATCAATCACGCTTTAGTCCCGGTCTAATATGTCACCACCGAACAACATATCCATGTCTCTACTTCGGAGTCCTGCTCCAGACAGTCAAGACAGACCGTCCCCTCCAAGGCTTTAGACAACATAATAGTCTTAACATGAGTTAGATGCTCGGTCTAACCCCATAGACTACAGACCATAGTTTAGACTGCTAACTTTAGAACATTGTCTTCTCGCATACAAAAGACCATTGCATGCAATGTTCTAACAGTTTTAACACAAGCAGTCAGTGAGCCATATTTGCTTACATTTACTTTAACATATAAATAAGACGAGGACAGATAGCAATGTAATGAATAACCTCTATGTATAATTTTATTATCCAGTTCAAAATGAATACATCAAAATGTCTCTAATACTTAGGGCATTTCCTAACACCTTCTTTGTCAGATTGGTGAGGGGAGCGGCGAGCTTGCTGAAGTCCTGTACAAAACGTCGATAATATCCTGCTAAGCCCAAGAAGCTTCGGATCTCTGGAACATTCTTCGGTCGTTCCCACTTAAGAATCGCTTCAACCTTGGATGGATCAACTGATATACCATCTCCTGAGATGATATGTCCAAGAAACTTAACCTCTGTCATCCAAAACTCACATTTTTCTTTCTTGGCGTACAACTGATGTTCACGAAGAGTCTGTAAAACTATATTGAGATGCCGTGCATGATCTTCACGAGTTCGGGAGTAGATGAGGATGTCGTCGATGAATACGATGACGAACTTATCAAGAAAAGGTTGGAAGACTCTATTCATCATATCCATGAAAGCTGCTGGCGCGTTTGTCAAACCGAAAGGCATTACTAAGGACTCGTAACTGCCATACCTCGTTCGGAACGCCGTCTTCAGGATATCCTCCTCTCTAACCCGAAGCTGATGATAACCGGATCTCAAATCAATCTTGGAGAAGAAACAAGCTCCACCCAACTGGTCGAACAAGTCATCTATGCGTGGTAACGGATACTTATTTTTGATGGTCACACTATTGAGCTTTCTGTAGTCCACACAGAGACGTAGCGAACCGTCGGCTTTCTTCACAAAAAGGACTGATGAACCCCAAGGTGAGTTACTGTCTCGGATAAAGCCCAGCGATTTCAACTCATCCAGCTGCTTGCACAACTCTTTCATCTCTAGAGGTGCCATACGATACGGAGCAGAAGCACAAGGAGCTGTTCCAGGAACTAAGTCGATACGAAATTCTATTTCTCGATGAGGTGGTAAACCTGGAAGAGCTTTTGGAAAAACATCTGGAAAACTATCGACAACAGGTATAGGTTGGGTACTCTTTTCAGAACTGGATCCTTCTACCGCACACAAGGATAAGAAGCAAAGAATACCCTGTCTACTCTTCGACACTAACCTCAGAGCAGATCTATCAACATCTGAAACTAAGCTTAACTGATAGGACACTACATGTCTGAAATCAGTTGTAAAGATAACGCGACGATTACGACAATCAAGCATAATCCCATATCGTGAAAGCCAGTCATATCCCAGAATAACATCATAAGCAAACATAGGCATTACTACAAGTGATGCCTCCAAACAAACATCCCCAACATAAACATAGGCTTGACACCCATCACTAACGGTAGTCGTGCCCAACGGGGATTTCACACATAAGGGAGAGTCAAGATTTTGCAGTTTTAAACCAAGTGAACGAGTATAATGTTGGGCTATAAAAGAGTGTGTAGCTCCGGTGTCAAACAAAACATGTGCATATGTACCAAAGATAGGAATTATACCATCTAATGTAGTCAGTGTATGATCTATCTCCATGCTGTCAGCTCCAAGAGCGTGTACCTGTGGTGCTTTACCACGATTTTGAGCTGTATTCCCTCGCTGATAGCCCGTACTCTGACCTGTGGTGGCGGTCTCTGATAACTCGGCACTGGGAACTGCCATAGCGGTGTAGCATGTGGAGCATAAGGCACAGTGTACTGGCTCGTGCGCTGAGGCTGATAAGGAGCCGGAAGCTGAGGGCGCTGTGACTGCGAAAACTGGGGAGTAAACTGTTGTCTTTGTGGAAGACCATTCTGATTCTGCTGATGATGATGTCTATGAGCATTGTCTCTCGACTGTCTCTTCGGGCAAACATTTCTTTTGTGGCCTTCATCACCACACTCGAAGCAGGTAATCACATTCACCGGACCCTGTCGCTGTCCAGAAGACTGATAAGAACCCGATCCCTGAGACTGCTGGTTCTTCTGGTAAGGAGTCTGCGGCTTGTGTTGAGGCTTGTTGCAGATTAGTCCAGACTTGTTTTTGTTACGAGCTTCAAGGAACTCCTTGTCACCCTCTTCCACTGTCAACACCTTAGCAACTATCTGCTGGTAGCTATCCCTGATCTGGAACGGTTGTACACCCCTCTTCACATAGAGGCTAAGCCCTTCCTCAAAGCGGAGACACTTAGTAGCTTCATCTAACACCTGATTCTTCGCATACCGGGCTAACTCAGTGAACTTGGCTTCATATTCCCACACTGACATAGACCCTTGCTTCAAACGGACGAACTCCCTAGCTTTTCTGTCGCGGAACTGAGCTGAAAAGAAACGCTCGTGAAAACGCTCCTCAAAAACTGTCCAAGAAGACCTCTGCTCCTCTATCAAACCATCCTTAATACTAGCCCACCAGGTAGAGGCTAGACCCACCAGCTTGTTGGAAGCAAACTTAACCCAGAACTCTGCGGGTGTGGTGGTCAACTTTAGTTGCTTGCGAATGGCATCAAACCAGTAGTCGGCATCCATCTCTGTGCCCGTGCCGTCGAAAGTGGGTACGTGAGGCTTAAAGAAAAGAGTTAGGGATGCCTGTTTAGGATGTATCACAGGCTGTGTAGGTACTGCTCCAGAGGTAGGGTTTTCGGTGGTAGGCGTTTGCTGAGGAGTCTGAGAAGAACTCCCCGCTCTCTGGGTCTCATTAGGAACAACATTGGCTACAGGAGCTGGGTTAGGTATTCCAAAAGGTAAGATGGTGAGGAGAGCCTGTATCGTTGTCGTGAGATTCTGCATCGCCGTTAACTGATCGTTCGGTGTAGGGACCGCTGTATTCTGACTCCCTTGAAGCTGCGTGTTCCCGGGGTTCTCTTCGTCGTTGCCTCTCTGCTGCCTCTGACTACGCGTGCCGGGACGAGCCATTTTGCTGCATACGATTGAAGGAAGAGGAAATCCTATAAGCTTCTAAGAGTAAAGAAAACTATGCTTGGGTATTTGGAAAACGTTTTGATAAAAACCCTTTTGTAAACATTTTGATGAAAAACCCTTTTGAAAACGTTTTGATGAAAAACCCTTTTGAAAACCTGGGCTCTGATACCATTATTTGTCACGGCCCAAAATTTAGACACGTGACACGGCAGCCAAATCATAATATCAACCTGAGATTTAAGGAAAACATTTATTACAAAAACAACGGGTCAACATTATAATTTAGCTAAGCCTAATTATAAAGTAGCATCATAACCACAAAATAAAATAAAGGAGAAAATAAATGCTTTTTAATGCGGAAGTCAAACACAAAATCGGTTTTCAAAAGAAATTACCAACCATAAAATATTCCCAAGCATAAAATTTAAATAACGTGAAGTAAGGTACAAACTTAAAGTCTCATTACATCAGAACGAGAAACATAAAGAAGAAGATGGAGAAAACGGATAGCATCATCTTCGGTAGTAACGGATATCTCAACGAATTTCGGAACTGCTACCTCCCGTACCTGGAAGTAGTCATTTCGAAATCACAAAGAAAAGGGACGTGAGCGCTGGCTCAGTAGGACAGAAACAAAGGTGGGTTAACAGATAACATTTAAAAATATAGCATAATATTCGTTTCCAAAAATAATCAACAATTTAAAAAAAATACATGACATAATAATCATAAAAAAATAATCAACAATTTCGTGAAAAACATTTTTATAACACATTTTATTCTGCTGAGGACTTAGCGTAGCTGCAATATACGTGCCCCAATATTAAAATAATAAATCATTAAAACAACCATCATATTATGAGTGAGGACTTGTCGTAGATATAATATACGTGCCTCGAATTTGAATTATCCTAGATCATCTCGTTACGGTCTAAATAGGCCGAACGGCCCTGCGCAGGTTTAGGGACCTTCCCCCATGGCGTCAACTTCGGGACGCATGCATCATTTACAATGATCGTGAACTAGAGCTCAATTATGTTCACCGGATTATTCAAAAGATGATATTTACCAAGTTATATTATGCCATTAATCAAAACACTCTTTAAAATACACATTTATTACAAAATACGTTGCATGCGTTTATTTCATCAAAAATAGTATAATAATTTCATAAATCGAAAACAGCATGCCATCAATAAAACAGGGGAATTTAAAACACTTGACTACTCCCAGAAAAAGCTTGAACGTCCTACCTCGATTATCGCACAAGCGTTACGATAACGTGATCCATAAATCCAGCAAGAACGTCAAATAAGTCCTATAATCACAACATATGATTAGTCTAGGTCTAGACATAATCATCCAATCATTTTAGTGTGCCTCAAAAGATTTTAAAACGTTTAATAAACATTTTGGATTTAAAATTTGTGAAAAACTCTAAGTTAGGATATTTCTGGTCATGGGCAGACTGACCTAGGCTGATTGTAAAATCAATATCAATTCATTTTTAATCCCAAAAATTCTAAATTTTTAATATGTTAAACTAGACATCCGTAGCTTTAATTCCATATAATATTTATAATTTTTAGACATCATTTGGTCATTCAACTAGGCCAAAAACCGAGGGTTGTTTTCAGGCATAAAAATCTGGGTTTCAGTTCGGTTCAAAACCTGGCAGTTCTGTCCGCCTATCTTAGAAAAATATTTTGACTGGGTAAACGGATGAGTTTAGTTCTGAAATTTTGTAGGCATTTAGGGGACATCTAACATTTAATTTTAGGCTCAAGAATCACTCAAAAATCGTTTTTAAAACTCAAGTTATGGCTGACACAAATTTACTGTTCATATGGTAATTTTCCAGATTTCCGTTTTTCTGTGTCCGAATTTCGATTAGCCTCAAACCAATTCAATTTTCATCCAATGATCACGAAATTTTGTGGAAAACCTTATTTATATGTCGTTAACACAACCCAAGAATCAAATTGACAAAATCATAAAATCTTACACATATGATAATAGGGTTTTTGAAAAGGGGATCAATGAGGCAAAATTTTAGGGTTTGAGAGAAAAATCACACCTTGTTTGTGCTGCCCTATTTTTGATGCTTGGTCTCCCTTTTGGCTGAATTTGTGTGAGTATTGGAGTCTTCAAAACAGTATGGAAATAGTGGAGAAACCATATAAATTTCGGATTTAAAATCAAAAGGAGAAGGAAGGAAAAAGTTTGATTTCTCACCTTGTTTTTGTCTCAAAAGTTGTTGAATCTTTGAGCTGCCTTTTGGTAGGTTTTGTTTGCTGTTTTGGGTGTGTTTTGGGAGAGAAAATTCAGAGAGGGGAGAGGGGAAAGCTGGCCGAAATTTTGAGGGTGAAAGGAGGGGTGAATGAGAGTTAAAAGGGGGTTTTTATACTAGGTTTTTCTTTCCCTTTCTCTTCCTTGTTTGGCTGAAAATTTTAAGGGACAAAAGGGAAAGTTTTTGTGCTGTTTTGAGGCTAGGGTTTTCTCTCTTATTTCCCCTTAAGTGGCCGAAAATTATCCCTTAGTTTTTAAGGAAAAATAATTTGAATTTTAATTGAGTTTTAACCTAGCTTTTAATTCGAATAAAATCTCGTTTATTTCCTACACTTTATGGCCGAATTTCTTCTTTATATCTAAGGAATGAAATTTGAATTTGAATCCTCCTTGGATTTGTGGAATTTAAATTTTAATTAAAATCCCAAGTGATGGCCGAATATTTTAGGGTTTCTTTTTGAAGTTCAAATTGTTGACTTTTTGAGCGGAATTTGACTAGGAAACCAACCTAGGGTTTCCAAAAGGATTTTTAATTAATTTTTGGCACACTAATTTTATTTAAATTATATATTGACCCTTAAATAAAATTTAAGGCGTCACATTGAGAAAAGCCGTCTTTACGTCCATCTGATGGACTTCAAGATTTCGCAACGTAGCAATCGCCAATTCCATTCTTATAGACATTATTCTTATTACCGGAGAATAAGTATCAAAGTAATCATGGCCTTCTCATTGCCTATACCCTTTTATTACAAGTCTGACCTTATACTTATCAATCATTCCATCTGCTTTCATTTTCTGTTTGAAAATCCACTTAGTACCTAGTGGTTTACTTCCTGGAGGAAGGTCCACTAACTCCCAAGTATGATTCTGCATGATGGAATCAATCTCACTCTTTATGGCCTCTTTCCATAAAGGACCCTCAGAGGAGCTCACAGCTTCCTTGTAAGTTTGTGGTTCAGCCTCTAGCATGTAAGTCAAAAAATCAAGTCCAAATGATTTTTCTATCCTTGCCCTTTTGCTCCGTCTAGGCTCTTCCACTACTTCTTCATTTTCATTATCTTGTTAATGGTCCTGACTATTTTCTTCAATAATCTCTAATGTTCATTTAGACGAACTTGGACCATCTTCCTTGGATTTACAAGGAAATACATGTTCAAAGAACGATGCATTCCTAGACTCCATTTTCATGTTCTTGTGAATGTTAGGGTTTTTAGACTCAACATTCACAAGGAACCGATATGCGCTACTATTGTGTGCATAGCCAATGAAGATAAAATCAACTGTTTTAGGACCTATTCTCATCTTCTTTGGCATGGGCACCATAACTTTGGCAAGACACCCTCACACTCTTAAATATTTGTAGGAAGGCTTCATTCCTTTCCATAATTCATAAGGGGTTTTGTTCTCTTTTTTCCAGGGAACCTTATTCAAAAGATAATTAGCCGATAAAATGGCTTCGCCCCACATGTTCTGTGGTAATCCAGAATTTATCAACATCGCATTCATCATATCTTTTAGGGTACAATTTTTGCGTTCAGCTACACCATTTGATTGAGGCGCATAAGGTGGTGTGACCTCATGAATAATACCATGTTATGCACAAAACTTACTAAATGGTTCCACATATTCACCACTACGGTCACTTCTTACTATCTTAATCTTTTTATTAAATTGGTTTTCGACTTTTTGCTTATAAAGAGCAAATTTCTCAATAACTTCATCTTTGTTTTTAAGCAAAAATACATAGTAATATTTTGTGCTATCATCAATGAAAGTAACAAAATACTTGTTACCACCTCTAGTTTGAACAAACTTTAAGTCACAAACATCGCTATGAATTAAATCAAGTGGTTCAGTATTCCTTTCAATTGTTTGAAATGATGATTTTGTTAGTTTTGCCTCTACACAAGTTTCACACTTGTGTTTGGAATCAATATTAAACATGGGTATGTGATTCAAGTTAATTAATCTACATAGTGTATCATAATTAACATGTCCTAGTCTACCATGCCATAAGTTAGAAGACTCAAGCATATAAGTGGAAGACTTTTTATTCTTATTGATGGATTTGGGCTTTACAGCAATTACATTCATTTTCCACATCCCATCTTTCACAAACCCTTTCCCCACATATATCCATATTTGGACAAAACAATTTTCTGGGCCTCAAAAACCATCTTGAAGGCATGCATGCTCATCATTGTTCCAGAAATTAGATTCTTCCGGATATCAGACACATACAGCACGTTGTGCAGCTTCACTTCCTTACCTGATGTCATCTTCAGGAATATCGTTCCTTGAAACTTGATCTCAGATGTTGCAGAGTTGCCCATATATAGCTTTTCTCCAGTTTCTAAAGGTACGAGATCAGTAAAAGTAGCTCTATCACAATAGACATGGCGTGTGGGCCCCATGTCTAGCCACCACTACTTTAGGTTAGAGTCTACCATGTTGACTTCAGAAACCATAGCAGAAAGACTGATGTCGGACACATCTTTTGTAATGGCATCTACAACATTGGCTTCTTTCTTCTTGTTCCTTTTTGGCAGCCTACAGTCCGCTGACTTGTGACCTACCTTGTCACAGTTGAAACATTTCCCTTGGAATTTTTGTTTCTTAGAAACTCCACCCTTAGTTCCTAGCTTGGATCCCAACTTGTGGTTCTTCTTATTCTTGGAGCTTTTGTTATGCTCCACCATATTAGCCTTAGTAGAATTGGCAACAAAATTGTTGAAGTTCTTTTTCTCTGAGCCTCTGTTGTCTTCTTCTATGTGAAGTCTAATAATGAGGTCTTCAACACTCATTTCCTTTCTCTTGTGCTTTAGATAGTTCTTGAAGTCTTTCCATGCAGGGGGTAGCTTTTCTATAATTGCAGCTACCTGAAAAAACTCACTAATAATCATTCCTTCAGCATGAATTTCACGAACAATTATTTGAAGTTCTTGAACTTGACTGATCACAATCTTGGAATCCACCATCTTATAGTTCATGTACTGTTCTACCAAGAACTTTTTAGCACCAGCATCTTCTAACTTGTACTTGTGGTCCAAGGACTCCCATAGTTCCTTAGCCGATTTCTTCAAGCTGTACATGTTGTAAAGTGCATCAGTTAAGCCGTTCAGAATATAGTTCTGACACAAGAAGTCAGAGTGTTACAAGCTTTGTGTGTGTGTAACATGAGGTGTGTTGTAAAGAAGACTTGGAAATTTTGTGTATGCGTAACATGAGGTGAAAGCCTCCTTATATAGGCCTCTAATGGGGAGGTGTTACAAGCTTGAAATAATGAGGCTTAATCACGGTTTAATGAGAATTATTTCCTTGGTGTTACACCTATTCATATTCAAGTTGAACAAGCTCAACATATTGTCCATGTACATGCAATAAGGGTGAGCAAAAACTATTCATCTTTATCATTTACCACCCACTAATGCCCAATAATCACATACATATTAATTCTCATTAACATGCACTAGAATATCAATAGATAGTTGATTGATATTCCAAAAAAAAAATCAGATTAATATGTTGGAAAAATAAAAAAAATTGTAATTTTTCCAACAATACCATATTTCCAATGGGCAAATTTTGGACATCAATTTCTCATTCACCCAATTACTATTTTGAACATATAAATATATGATTTCAATCTCTTTGCGATGAAGAATGCAAATCCATCAAAACCCATCACTTTTGCAAATTAGGTCCTATTCAAATTTAGGTCTCAAAATAGCTCTTCAACATGGTTTACAAACCATTTTCCAACAATTTGTAAGATGTTTACATTTAATTGTGGATTGTGTTGTCTAGATTTAATAGACATTTACTTTGTGTCTTTTTCTTTCTTTACTTCTTATTATAATTAATTTAAATTAATTTTTTAATTGCTTTTGTATCTTTCTATTGCAATATTGTTTTGTTCTTAAATTTATATATATATATTGTTTTTAAATAAGGACTTAAATTCATATTTTATAAATCTGGGTAGAAGTGTGTCCTCTTTTTTTGGGGTAAATCTAGAATCCATATTTGTGTGGAATGTAGAGCCACAACATAAGAAGGTTCTTTTTTTTTTTTTTTTAAATTGGAATTTTGGGATCTAGATCATGCAAAAAAAAAAATGTGACAATCGGGAAATTTTATCATTCTCGAAAAATTGGTATATGGAATGTATATGATGAGTTTTATGTCAAAAATAGGAAATGTAGTGATTTTATGTGTGTAAGCATATGTGTTATACACAGTATCAAGAAATTGGTCATAATGACATTTTCTTGATATAAAACATGTCACGTCCCAAAATCTGGAACAGCGACAGGTGTCACCTCCCAAAAATCCGGGATAGTGACAGGTATAAGATTTTAAATGAATAATGAAAGGAACGCTCAGATTCCTAAGTCTGTCAGTTTTTATATCTTACCCTTTACCGACTCTTTAAACATGTTTATAAATTATGCTTGTATATTTTAAATTAATTAATATGTATATTCAATTTTTATCACAATATCAAGTGGTGAGGTACCCATATCCCACAGATGCATACTTGGATAAAATAAAATAAGTGAAATTGCAAAAGTAAAGTTTAGAATTTACAGTCCCGGAATGCTCTTATACATACTTTGTCCTAAAGTACAGATCACTATTTCAAGTCTTTAGACCTTGTCTTCCACGGACGGTTCCACGTCACCCGTATCTTCTAATCACCTTTATCTCCTGGGGGTTTACCAGTTTTAAAACAGTGAGCGAAAGGCCCAGTAGGATATTCTTTAAAAAATATTTCAACATTTTAATTTAACCATCATACTAAGTATGTCAATGCAGTACCAAATCATAGACGTGGAATCGTGATTATGCAAATTGTGTCCTTATATACATCTAGTTCGTGTACGGTCCGTATGAGCCTCCCTCACCATGCCGAAGCATAATGAGTGATCCTCGATCGAGATGTGCACTCCTCGATCGAGATGTGCACTCTTCACACGTGTGTGCTAGCTCCCGGTATACTTTAACACCAAATCCCACTTTCAACATTTCATATGAACATATGATTCACATAATAAAAATACACCTTATTGTTTTTCAAAAAAAAAAAAATCCGTAACCGGACATTTTTCCTTTAATTTTCGAAACGTGATATTTTCTAAATCACGTAAATTTCAAAGTTTTATAAACACATTTTCTTTAAATAATTTTTGGCCAAATCATTAAAACAAAATTGGCTACAAAGAAAGGGTAAGATATCCTACCTCGTTGGCAATTTAACCTACGATTAACTTCTCGCACGAATTCCTAGATAGTCATTTTCCTTGAATTCGATCAACGAGTACCTAAAACAAGAAACACAAATAATTTAATTATCTGTCCAGGAATTCTGTAATCGAATTACGGTAAACTCAACTAATTAGTATGCCATTGAATTTTAAAATTTAAAATGATCCTTTATTTTAACACCGTAATTTTAAAATAGCAATTTTAACACAAATATCCAAAATATATATATTTTTAAAAATTTCGGCATGACCTGCCCTAAATATAGGCTTCCCCAAATGCTCCAAAATGCTAAACCTGCAGAAAAATTTTCCAATTCCTAGAACAGTTCAAATACCAATTTCAAATCAATTTAAATTGAAAATCTAAAAATCATTATTATTATTATTATCATTATTACTATTATTACTATTATTATTATTATTATTACTGGTTATATATTATACATATAAACTGTTAGGAAATGCCCTAAGCATTAGAGACATTTTGATGTATTCATTTTGAACTGGATAATAAAATTATATATAGAGGTTATTCATTACATTGCTATATGTCCTCGTCTTATTTACATGTTGAAGTAAATGTAAGCAAATATAGCTCACTGACTGCTTGTGTTAAAACTGTTAGAACGTTGCATGCAATGGACTTTTGTATGCGAGAAGACAATGTTCTAAAGTTAGTGGTCTAAACTATGGTCTGTAGTCTATGGGGGACCGAGCATCTAACTCATGTTAAGACTATTATATTGTCTAAAGCCTTGGAGGGGACGGTTTGTCTTGACTGTCTGGAGCTGGACTCCCAAGTAGAGACATAGATATGTTACTTGGTGGTGACATATTAGACCGGGACTAAAGCGTGATTGATCTACGTAGTCTGCTATGAGTGGATCAATCTGCTTTTGACGTTCATTGTGCAATAACCTTAATCCTGAGTAAATGAACTACTTCATGTATATGACTTGTGTACTTTGATGTTCCAATGGCTAAAGCGTCTCAGAGGTAGCAAGCTTATAGACCGGTTCGTTGGGTGCATGACTTGTATACGATGAAGGGTTTGTTTGCAGATATCGGAATCATAGCTCTAAGGAGTTAAAGGTATCCTCTTAAAGGCATTATACTGAATGTGAAAATGGACAAGGCCTTGGGTCGTCTGCTGGGCGGATGACTTCTTATTCACATATGGTGAATAATCATTTTCTTAATTCGGTAGTATAATGGAACTTTAAGATAGCCTGATCAGTAGGATTAAACGGACTTTGACCTAAGGCTGATCATAGATATCATATGAGGGTTTTGCATATATGACAAGGTCATTGGATAGTAGCTCGTCATAGGCTTACGTAATACGGTATATAATTGGGAGTTCAGTTTCAGGTTTATAGTGGTGTGACTCTGAAACTAGTGATCATATGATTGAGTTGTTCGGTAAAGAATGATGATCATATGGATTTACGGGAGCCCGATTATATATGTCCAATCAGTCCCGCTACTAGCTTCACATAATTCCTTAATGTTTGACAAATTGATTTGTATATGCTATTGGCTAGTTTATTATGCATGGATGATGATGACACAGGATTAGGATGGTAGACAAGATTCTCTCCGGTTGGATTCATATTTTGTTTTGGATAATAGAGTACACAATTATTCAAACTCCAAATAAAGTTGCCATGATTTTATTTGAGATTGGATTGGAGTTGTAGAAAATTATCCATCAGAACAAGAATTTGAAAAACAATCGTTTTGTGGATTTTGAAATTTGAATTTTGAAATTTGAATTTGAAATTCGAATTTGAAATTTGAATTTGAAATTTAAATTTGAAATTTGAAATTTGAAATTTGAAATTTGAATTTGAAATTCGAATTTGAAATTTGAAATTCAAATTTTGAATCACAGTCCAAAGTGGGATTCGAATTTGTTGTGGAAAATCCACAAGGTTTGAAATTCGAATTTGAGTTGGATTTGGAGAGGATAATCTTGTTAGAATCCTACTTGAATTTTGAATCCAAATCCTAACAAATTATGGACGAAATTTTGAGGATAATCCTCAATAGAATTTCGGTTTTTGTGGATAAGGTTCAAGGGAAAAATTCAAGTCTCAATCCTAGTTGAATTTGGATTCTCTCCTTCCCTGAAAAGTGGCCGAAATTATGGAGGAAATCTCCTAGGAAAATTCGGTTATTTTAGATAAGGTTGAGATAAGATTCAAGCTTGAAAATCCTAGTGGAATTTTGATTCTCCCTTATCCTAAATGTGGCCGAATTTTTGGATGGAAAATCTCCTAGGAAATTTTGGATTTTTTGGTTGAAAAAGGGAGATAAAATTCTAGTTAAAATCTTGTTTAGATTTGGATTGGATTTATCCTAAATAAACCGAATTTTATTGTTGGGATTTTCCCATGGAAAATTCAGATTTTATGGATATGGATAAGGGAGAATATCTTTTCCTAATCCAATTCGAATTCAGAGAATCACCTCATGCAGGTCTATAAATAGAGGTCCTGCCACTCCAGTTCTCTCAGACCACAGACTCTCAGGTGAGCAGGCTTATTGTTGCACAGCTCATCGTGACAATAAAGTTCTTTAGAGATCTGGGTGGTCGGAAGAAGACTAGTAGTGCTAGCATACCGATCGAGGTTCAGAGTGCCCACACACTTAGCCATTCGGGAATTGGAGAATAATAGAGAAGGCTAGTTGGTTGAAGCCTCCGGTCATTCTCCTCCTACAAGATTGGCGTCCTTGAGGTATGAGTTTTAATTGTTGTTGGTTTATTGTATATGGCATCATGAGATATTTAACGATCTAAAATTTTTTTTATTGTTCCGCTGCGCCACTCTGATACGTTTTTACCGATTTATTTTCCTACATAAACACACACGCACACAGATATACATATAAGATATATATACATATATTTTTTTTTTCTCTACTTGAAGAGATCGGCTGGCCGGTCGGAAGAGGACTCGCGGCGGCGAGGGCGGCGGCACTTGGGCACTCGACGTGACGGTCGACAGCGCGGCGAAGGGCAGCCGGCAAGGTGGGGATGAGCAGCGAGGCACGAGGAGGCACGGCTGGGTCGGACGGAACCGAGAGGAGTTGAGCTTGGTGGCGTCGCGAGGGGACACCGGTGATCGGGTTCGGCGAGGCGGTGGATCAGCTGGTGCTCGGGTTCGACATGGTTGGTCAGCGTGGCTCGCGACTGGCTTCGGTTGGTGGCACACAGTGACGGCGTTGGTGGCTCGGGCTCGCGAGAGAACGTCGGCGTTGGGTGGCTTGGCTAACGGCGTAGTTGGTCCGGGTGTTGGGACGATCGGACTTCCGTGGACTTGATCAGGTTCGGCAACTTGGCGGGGATGGTTGATCGACTGTGGCGTCGCGAGGAGCTCGGGTTGGGCGGCGTTCAGCTAGCTTGGTGGTGGCGGCGACCAAGTGACCGAGAGAAGGAAAATAGAAAGAAGAAAAAAAATGTGGAAGTCGAAGAAGAAGAAGAAAAGAAAACAGAGGGAGAGGGCGTGAGAGAGTGTGAGTAATTTCGGTGAAGAGGAAGAAAAAGAAGAGAACAGAGAAAGAGAGATAATCGGCGAGGAAAATAAATGAGGGAGTGAGGGAGTGGTCGGTAGGGGGAGAAAAAAACAGAGGGAGAGGGCGTGAGAGAGAGGCGGTGGAAGCGTGTGAGTGAAAAATAAAAGAAAAGAGAGAGAGGAATGTCGGTGATGAAAAAAAAAACAAAGAGAGAGAAGAGAGATTTCCAGAATAATCCGGAAAGAGGAAAGGAAGAAAATAAATAAATAAATAGATAAACAAAAAAATAATATTTGTTAAATTTGATTTGGTAAAAATTGTTAAAATTTTAAAATTGGTAAAAATGTTTTAAATATCCTCAAATTAATATTTAATACCCAAAAATTTAAAATTGAATTCCCATGATAATAAGAAAAATTTTATTGGCACACTAACAAATTGAGTTTTTATACATTCACTTACGAAATTTAAATTCAAAAATTTCGCAATGTGACAAATCAGATATATTTAGATTCAGTATGCTCAAATTAGTCAACTGAGCATAAAATGTAATTTTTGATCAAGAGACATGCAGTATCAGGAAATTGGTCAAGATGACATTTTCTTGATATAAAACTGATATATTTATAATCAGCATGCTCAAATTAATCATTTGAGTATAAAAAGTAATTTTTGACCGGGAAACACGCAGTACCAAAAAACTGGTCGAGATGACCTCGAATGAAGTTGAAACTGATAAATTTGGATTCAGCACGCCTAAATTAGTCAGTATAGCCTATTAGTATGCTCAAATTAGTTAATTGAGCACAAAGGTAATTTTTGACCGGGAATTCGCAGTACCGGAAACTGGTCAAGATGACCTCGGATGGAAATGAAACTGATATATTTCGTTTCAGCACGCCCAAATTAGTTAGGATAGCTCATGTTGAAATTTTAGAAAAAAAAAAAGTATAAAAAGGGGGGAAATCAGAAATTGCCAAACAGTCCCCTATATTTTCCTCTCTCTCTCTTCCCCCGCACCCCCAAGAATGAACAGTAATCAACTACCATAAACGGTGTCCGTTTTTTACACCGTCGGCACTGTTGGAAAGCTCTCGCCGAGCTGAGTCCAACGGTGGGTCGACGCGACGGAACGGCCGTCGGAGGAGCCCGCATGCCCGCACGCGCCGCCCGAAGCCACCGGCCACTGGAAAATTCAAACCGCCGTCCGACCTCCGATCAAGGTGATTCCGGTCCCAAAAGTTTCGTGGTGAAAAGGAGAACAAAACCTATAGCTCATTTCACCTCGACAGCTGCCGGATCACGCCGCTCGAGGCTTCACCATCGCCGCCGTGAAACTCGCCGTTTGCGGCAGAGTTGAGCTCCACCACCGGTACCAAAATGCTCAGAATTTCACGTAGATCAAAAGCCCCAAGCCAATTTTGGGCAAAAACATCGGGAAAACGGAGATTGAAACTCGCCACCACCGTCGTACTTTCGATGGTCAATTTCTGGCCATAGGAGCTTCAATTGGTGAAACTGACACCACCAATGAGTTCCTCACGTCGAGATCTACGAGATGGCGGTCGCCTTTCTCAATGCCGCCAGCAGTCAATGCCGGTCAACGGCGATCAACGTCGGTCAACGGCGACTGGTGACAAAAAATTGAAGAATGGCCCATTGGCCTATTTTCGACATTCCGGACACGTCCGTGGCGTCGAAATTGCAAGAAGAAATTTCAAAAGCGAAGAACGGAGAAAAAAGTTTGTGCACGCGAAACCAAACGGTTCGTTTGATCACCGATGGAACGATTTCGGTAGTGACTTCAGTCCCTCCATTCTTGAAATTTTTGTTTGGGAATAATTATGTATTAATTATGTACTTTTACATGTGAAATTGTAAGAAAAATGGACTATGTGTATGAAAAATAGTCAAATAAGAAAATGTGAAAAATGTAAATATTTTTACGTAAAAGTTGAATTTTACGTAAAAATATAGGCCTCTGGTATAGTACGTGGTAGAATAGAATTAAGTTAGATGGTTTCGAGGCATTTCCTAAACGCTGAGAACCAAAAAATTAAGCGAAAATGCTGTCGAAATTTCAAAAATGACACAAAGGGGAATTTTAGAAACCAAAGGGTAAAAATATGATCGGGATAGAAACTCGAGCCCCCTCGGTGATCGAGGCTCAAAAAAGAGGATTTACAACCTAGGGTCGGAATAGTACCACCTGAGGATCGGTGAATAGTGACCCGAGCATTTCAGCAATTAAGGCTGAAAAAGCTCGAAAAGGCTTAAGAAAAATGATTTTATGATTTTTAGATTTAGAAAATCCAGCCTAAGTAATAAAATGAAAATGATATGGGCTAAAGACCTATCAGGGGCAAAATGGTCATTTTGATCAAAAATTTCAAGAATGATAGAAAATGGCCCTAATGGACTTAGAATGGCTTAATTAAGATTCTAAGGACTAGAATTAAGTTGTAAATCAAAGAAAAGTAAGGTTATGATGAAAAATCCCGTTAGGGGTAAAATGGTAATTTTACCAAAAGTTTAGGATAAAATGGTAATTTTGTCAAAAGTTAGCAGCAAAATTATAAATGGGATAATAAACCCCTAAATTCATGATTATGAAATGAAACGTAGAATTTTTACGTTTTATTAAGTTTTATGTATGATTTAAGTAACGAAAAAAACCGTAAAAATTTCGGTTATAGGAATCCTATACAGACACGAAAAAGGGACGTCTACAGACCAAGGAAGTACAAAAGGAGATACAAACAGAAGTATTAGTAAGTTTGAACATTTAATTGACTGCAACATGAATAGACTATTATGTCTAAGTGTCATATGTGGTAAGCTTCAAATATTTCTATTTCTGTGACATGTATAGACTTTTATGTGTTATATGTTGCAAGTTCAAGCATTTAGTTGATTACAACATAAATTGACATGTTTATATCTATGTGTTATATGTAGTAAATTCAGACATTTTATTGTCTGTTACATGAAATTACGTAATATGTTTATATGCTATGTATGAAATGTAAAATATATATGTAATGTGTTATATGCACAAAGGTGTATTTAATAAAATACACACAATGAAAGAAAGACATGAGAAGTGTTCCAGACCATGGAGACAATAATAACGCCCCCTGGTCGAAACCATATGAAAGATAGTAAGGAAAGACAAGAATCAGCAAAATAATAAAACTGAAGCTTTAAAAGTTGGATGTTTATGTGTTAGGTCTAAGTCAAACATGAATTGACTTTTATGTTTAAGTGTTATTTACAGTAAGTTCGAGTATTTAATTGTCTGCAACATGAACTTACTTGACATATTTATGTGTTATGTATTTTATATGTAGCATGAAAGTTTAAATATTTCCATGTCTGCCACATAAATGGACTGGTCATGTTTATGTGTTTTATGTGCAGTTTTAGTGCCAAGATACTATGATTTGAATATTACGAAAGTCATGTTATGAACCATGCGTTATGTCTAAGTCGAATGTAAATTGACTCGACATGTTTATGTTTATGTGTTATATTTTGTAAGTTCAGACATTTATCTGTCTGTAGCATGAATTTACTCAGTATGCTTATGTGATATAGATGATAGAAATTTAGTAGTCAGGTGCTATATGCACACTAACATAAGAGATAAAATCTTAAGAAAACTACAGAATAAACTACAGAATAATTTAAAGAGTTCCAGACCCAGGAGGCAACATAAATGCCACCGGTCAGGAACCACAAGAAAATCAGTAACTAAATTAGTATTGGCATACCCGCCTCCCACACAAGTGGAGGTTTTTCAGATTCAGTATTGTTAGGATTCTAAACTACTAGGGATATGTCATAGGTTTGGAAGTCTAATGTTATGTAGACTGTAGAGGATTGGCCAGTGGGTCGCTCCCTAGAGTCTCTCTCAGTTATGCGCGCATTACGGTACGACCAATTATGAGGCCCAAAAACCAGAACGTAATGAAAGATAAAGACTCAAGAAAATAAAAATAAAAATAAAAATATACAGTCCATAAACGAGCGTAAGATATACTAACACTACGAATACCGATGCAATCAAAGTCACTGTTCACGGTCAACGTACTGTTCATAGTCGATAGTACTGTTCATGGTCAGAGTTACTATTCATAATAAATAGTAATACAAAAGCAATGCATGTTATTTATTATATTAATGATCCATGTTATGTTTGACATTAAGGATATTTAAGCATACGTAAGTGTATCTACGATGCTTAAGTATATTTACAAAGTTTTACATATTTAAGTATGATAAGTATATTCATGATGTTAAATGTGAAAGTATTTTCACAATAACAAGTGTGTCAAATATGTTATATTTATGATGTTAAGTTTATGTTCAATATGCTATGTTCAAATCATGGTATGTTTATAATGATAAGCATGAAATTCTGTTCAGTTATTATAGGGCTCCCAAACTGATGGTGGTATGTCCCGGATTTGGAAGTCTAATGTTATGCAAATTGTAGAACATAGCACAAAAGTATATTCAAGATATTAAGTATGTTTAAAGCATGTCAAGAATGCAAGTACGTTCAAGATATTAAGTATGTTTAAAACATGTTAAGTATGAAAGTGTACTCACGGTGTGCAATATGTCAAGTATGGTTATGATGAAAAGTATGTATAAGTATGTTTTAAATATTATATACGTTAAGTATGAAATCTAAAGTAATGTATGATATATGTTGTGTTAATGTTCTGATGCCATAGTTGGTATCATATATGTTCTGTCAGATATGGTATGAAGTATGTTAAATACGTTTAAGTATTAATGTTAAGCAAACATAACGTTATAAAATTACTATTTAAGTGAATAGTACTATTTATGGTAATAAGCAAGTATAACATGACTAACGTTCGGGTTAAAAATATGATATGTTATAACTATTACGTATAAGTTAATAAATATAAGTTAATCATACTATGTTAAGTATGTTCTATATAATGATAAATATGCATGTTAATAAACGTAAGTTAATCATACTATTACGCATAAGTTAATAAACGTAAGTTAATCATACTATGTTAAGTATGCTCTGTATGATGATAAATATACATGTTATATTTAAATATGAATGTCTAAGTAATAAACGATACGTGTATGCAATGTTTGTATGTATGAAAGTATGTTTATGATGTTAAGGATATTTAAGTATACGTAAGTATAATTTACGATGTTTAAGTACATTTACGATGTATTATGTATTTCAGCATAACAAGTATATTTATTATGTTAAATGTGAAAGTATTTTCATGATAATAAATATGATATATATATTATGTTTACGATGTGTAGCATACGTTAAGTACGCTATATTTACGATGTTCAAGTATACACAAGTATGACTACGATGTTTCAGGTATGTTAAGTATGTTCACGAAATTACAGTAAGTTCACGAGGTTCAAGCACGAAAGCATGTTCATGAGATTAAAGTATGATAAGTACAAAAGTATGTTTATGATGTTAAATACATATAAAGTACATTAAGTATGTTTATGATGCTCAGTGTGAAAGTAGGATTATGACATAAAGTGTGTTCAAATATGTACAAGTATGTTTATAAGGTTATGTAATGTTAAGCAATATACGATATATGTTATGTAATGTTCCGAGGCAACAGTAGGTATCAGAATTGCCTTGTACTATATGGTATGAATTGTTATATGTCATGAATGTATGTTTGAACTTACTGAGCATGTCACTCATAAGTTGTTTATGTTGTAGGTAAGCATCCTGCATGACGATAAGACAAGTGATGAATGATGAATGAGATTTGCATGTGTCAAGGAACTTGGCGAGGGTTATGGTACTGCTATGAGTCTTCCGCTGAGCTGTTTAAAAGAGTAATGAAAAGAATGTTAAAATGATGTTTTATGATGTATATCAAGTTACGATAATGTATTTACTTTAATAAATATTTTACCACGATACGATTTGTAAGTTTAAAGTTTTAAAGTTTTAAAGAAAAAAAAATTATCCCCAATTTTCACGTTCAAATAAGAAGTTAAAATAAGCATGTTAAACGAAGTAGGTTAAAAGTAAGATACCAGTCGTCATAGGTGGTATTAGAATAAGTTAAAAGCAAGTTAAAAGTAAGTTGCCGATGACCCAAGTGATTACAGTTTATCGCAGTTGGCGACAGTAGCTGACTATAATAGTACTGTTTAACCCTACATAGGCCGGGACGTCACAAAAAAGATGATGGAGGTTTTTTTTTTTTTAGTAATTTCTTATTATGGCCTCAAATATTAAAGAACAAGGGAGAAAAAGGAAAATAGGTCAAAAATTTGAGATAATAAAAATAAACAAATCAAAAGTTTTATTTAAGTAATAAATAGTATATTCAAGTATAAATTTGAATTTACACTTATTTGAAATCTCGAAAATACCATCTTTTAATTTATGATGTAAATGCAAAATTTACACTTAATTTACATTATAAATGTGATATTTACACTTAATTTACACTCAATTTACATTGTAAATGTAATATTTATACTCAATTTACATTGTAAAATACAATATTTATATCCAGTAGATGACAATTCAAAGCAGAAAAAAAAAAAAAAACAACAACAAAACCAACCAATCACAATTTGTCCTACTTTGCTGAAGATAGTGAACATTGCATCAGGAAAGATCGTAGGTGAAGCTCAGCCACAAAGTATATTGCTATTGATAGATACGCCTCGTCCTAGCCATCACTGCTACTCGCGACTCACTTTCGTCAAAAGCTCCACCGTTGAAGCCACTATCAAAACTTGAAATCACCGTTGATGCTTGATTGTCAAGGTTCATCTTGTAATCATGCCAAAGAAGGGGAACCATGCGAATCACATGATGATCTTGCGACTGCATGAATTGTGAGGCCTACTCACCGATCAAATTGCTAGCGAATTGTGACCGGCAGATCGCTCGTAAGACAACGATGCTGAGCAGATCTGAGTCACTGGCCTGAGGCTCATAATCTCACGATCGTAATGGTGGTGGCTAGGAATCGGAGTATGCCATGGCCGGAGAAGACAACGATGACTAATGATCTCTATGAAGCTTCACTCCAATTGGGTGTTTACGATGACTACTTCTGGTGAAGAAGTGAGAGAGTGTGTGGCTGTTGAGTGTAGGGAGAGGGGGGAGAGAGAGTGTGGTAGGGATGGACGTAGTGAGGAAAGAGGAAAGGGAGAGAGACAGAGAGAAAGGGAAGAAAGAGAGTGTGTGTTGGGGTAGGGATGTGTTAGAGAAATGGGCGAAAATAGTACATCATTAGTTTATAAATTTGATCATGCTATTTATTTTTAATGTTTTTAAATTATGCTATTTCTTCAAATTAACTAAATATTTGTTCTATTATGTGTAATTTCCCATATTACAATTATATAATGTGTTATCTAATTTAATAGAATCAGATAATTGGGCTTTAGAGAAATCTATTGGTTATAAACTTTAATGTATAGAAACCCAATGCTATTAAAATTAGGATTGATGGGATTTTAATTTGAGTTAGTATATAAAGTATATTATAAAGGTTGTGATCTCCAAATCAAATCACAGTAATATTTGCTCTCCTATTTTTTTCCCATTCAAAGAGAGAATCTATAGAGTATGTTAAAAACCTAAGGAGATTTAACTATAGAAGACCCTATAATTCTTTAATTTGTGAACTTTGTTTCAAGTTTGTCTTCTCTACAATTATTCTTGATAATTTGACATAATGATTCTAAGGATTCAAGGTTTGAGATTTAGGATTAAATCCAACAAGTGATATCAGAGCGGGATTCATGTTAAATTACTGAGAAATATTTTCTCATCTTTTCGATAATGAATGGATTTTGGTTATATACTTTTTATTGATATATTTATCATCTAATATATATATATATTACAGATTTTGGTCGTTTTTGATTATGTGAATATATATAATTTTGCTGAATATTTTTTAAAGAAAATATATAATGAAGTTTTTTTCCTTTATGTTTGTTTCGAATTGAATTATGAAAGAGAAGAAATTTTTTTTAATGGAGTTTATAGGTATTATGTTTTTGGGTTTCTTAAAAAAAATATGGTTGAATGTCAATACTTGTGGAATCCAGTTGTCGTGCATGTTTTTTGTTTAGTGAGATATAGTTGTCACCCATATTTTATGTTGAAGTGGTTGGGTTCAGCAGGCACGAAAGGACTTTCAACAAGTCCAAGTCCTTAAGCCCAGCAAATGCAATCCAAATCAAAGGTTGAAGTCAAGTTTGGGCCTAAGCCAATTTGTTTGGGGCTTGGGCTAGGTTTGGAAACTTAGGGCATTAGATAGAGTTAGGATTGACCTGACCTAACTCAGTTTGACCCTGATTCGGTTTGACCTTTGATCAATTGACCGTTAACTTTAACTTTATTAAACAAAAATTTTTGCTTTCTTTTGGAAATAATGTCTAATATATCAAAATAAATTTATTGACATTATATGTTGTCAAAGTAACTTCTATAATGTAAATTTGTTTATTTTAAAATATGAAGATATGTATATCTTTTATTTATGTAAATAATGACCAACCCAAACGAAGGTTGTTATTTGGCCAAATAATAGGCATACTTGTGATAACAGATATGTGACGATTATTAGGTTTTTGTGTGAGCAATGAGCCAGTCTAAAGAAAGGTTTATTACTTAACAGGATTGATTATCAATATTTGATTACTATACAAAGAGTACCACTTATAGTTGATATTTTTGTTCAAAGACTAAATGTCAATGTTGTGTTAGGTATCTTGTCTTAGGGCCCACCATTATATGAATTGTTTAATCATGCCATGTATGAATTCTTTAATAGAGTATTCTTGTGTTGTGATATGATTATTGATTGTTAGCGTCTTTTTTCTCAATTCAGTTACTGTTTCTGCTTCATTAATAGCTACCAGTTCATACTCTATTCATATGCCTAATGGCACAAACTTCAAGAATTGGAAAGAAAACATTGTGATTGTTCTTGGTTGCATGGATATTGACCTTGAACTTCATGAAGAACGAATTACACCTCTCAATAAGAAAAGTTCCACTGATGATAAAGTGAATATGGAAAAGTGGGATCGTTATAACCGTATGAGTCTTATGATCATGAAACGTTCCATTCTAGAAACCTTTAAGGGCTTTATGTTTTAAGAGATGCTAAGAAGTTCTTTGAGGAAATAGAATAGCAATTTGTGAAAAATGAAAAGGCTGAAACAAGTACTCTTTTGGCTAACCTTGTTTTAATGAAGTATAAAGGAAAAGGGAACATAAAGGAGTACATCTTGAAGATATCCCATATCGCTTCCAAACTGGAGGCACTAAAGTTATAGTTGTCCATGAACTTGCTAGTGCATTTAATTTTGATATTTCTTCTTACACAGTACGGTCAGGGTAAAGTAAGTTAGAATACTCAAAAGGACAAATGGACTCTTAATAAGCTCATATCCCACTGTGTACAAGAAAAGGAAAGGCTGAAGCAAGAAAGAGTTGAAAGTGCTAACTTAGCAACTGCCTCTAACGATAAGAAAAGGAAAAAAGGAAAAATGCTATAGTTGGGACATCACAGCATAAGATGTAAAAGAAACAAGATATAGAGTTTACCTGTTACTTTTGCTACAAAGCTAGATACATAAAGAAAGAATGTCCCAAGTACACTCACTAGCATGTGCAAAAAGGTATGCTTCTCACTTTGTTTTGTTTTAAAGTTAATTTGTCTTTTGTACCTAAACATAATTGTTGGATAGATTCAGTGCTATTACTCACATGAGTGTATTTATACAGAGTTATCTATGGAGTTGATAGTTAAGTAATGCTGAAAGATTCATCTATGTGGACGATGGCAAGACAGTTGCAATAGAGACTATGGCAACTTTTAGATTATTATTAAAAACTGGTCAATTTTTGAATTTAAAAGAGACTTATATAGTACCATCTTTTAGATGGAATCTAGTTTCAGTTTCAGTTTTGGAAAAAATTGGTTATTCTTGTTCATTTGGAAATAATAAATTTAGTCTTTTTCAATATTCAAATCTTATTAGTATTGGTTATTTATCTTTGCATGATAACCTATATTTGTTAGATACAATTGTCTTATTTAAAGAAACCTTGCATACAACTTCATGTGGTACAAAACGAAAATTTACTAACATGGATTTCACCAAATTATGGCACAAGCATTTATGTCATATCTCTGAATAGAGAGTTCAAAGAGTTGTGTCTGATGGGATTCTTGATCCCCTTGATTTGACAGATTTCTAAGCTTGTATTAAGTGTATAAATAGGAAATAGACAAACATTAAGAAATTAGGTACTAACAGATGTTTTGATATCTTAGAACTAATTTATACTAATATTTGTGAATCATTTCTTATAGCTTCTTAGAATTATCAATGGTATTTTATCATGTTCATAGATGGCTATTCAGAAAGTTATGTCTGATGGAATTCTTGATCCCCTCAATTTGATAGATTTCAAAGTCTATATTAAGTGTACAAAAGGAAAATAGATAAACATTAGGAAATTAGGTGCCAACAGATGTATTGATGTCTTAGAACTGATTCATACTAATATTTATAGACCATTCTTTACAGTTTCTTGTAATGGTCAACAGTATTTTATTATGTTCATAAATGACTTTTTTAGGTATAGGTATTTACATTTGATTCATGAGAAGTCTCAATCCCTAGATATATTTAATGCCTTCAAAGTTAAAGTTGAAAATGAGCTTGGCAAGAAACTCAAAGCTGCCAAATCTAACTGTGGCGGAGAATACTATGGCGTATATTACTAATCTAATGAACAACATCTAGGTCTTTTCACATAATTTCTAGAGGAATTCGGTGTTGGCCCATAATATACAATGCCAGGCAAACCTAGTATAAATGGTGTTGCTGAGAGATGAAACAAAATGCTTAAGGACGTGGTAAGAAGTATGATTACTCATTCTTTTTTACTAGAATCTATCTAGAGAGAAGCTTTAAAGACTATAGTATATACTCTCAACAGGATTACAAGCAAAATGGTAGGTAAAACCTCTTATGAACTATGGATAGGTAAAAAGTGTAGTATTAGGCATCTATATATTTGGGGCTATCCAATAAAGACAAAGCCTTACAGGCCATGATTAATACACAAAAGTGCATTTTCTTTTATGTTTATGTGGCGGCACACCCTACGTGGAGGCTAAACAGCACTATCATGGTCGAGCTCTGAAGCCAACTGCGATAGCTTGCCACCTCATGGGTCGCTGACAACTTACTTTTAACATACTTTAATTTTAACATATTTTAAATTTTATCATTTTAACTTTCTTATTTTAATGTATACATAAAAAAAAAAAAATTTTTGTTTCCTTCATTTTTTTTTAAACGTACATTTCATGTTTGAATTTCGTTTATCGTAAAACTATTACTATGGTAGTCATTTTTTCATAGACAATTCATACTTTTACAAACATAAATACATAAATCATCATTTCAATACTCTTTTTAAACTGCTCAGTGGAAAATTTGTAGCAAGACCATATCCCTCACCTAGTCCTCTGGCACATGCAGATCCCGCCCATCATCCATCAACTCGTCTATTGGCATGCAGGTTGCTTACCTGCAATATAAACAAACTCATAAGCTAATTGCTCAGTAAGTTTAAACGTTCATATATGACTTATAAATACCCGTACCATATAATACAGAGTATTAACATAACATATAACATACATTGCTTATGCAAGTCAATTTATGTTAGTCTCATTATACTTGCTTATCTTTCATTCTTTTATTTTCATTGCTCTTTCTTTCATATCCTATCATTCTATTCTATTCTTTACTTTACTTTACTTTACTTTACTTTCACTTGTGGGCCCCATTGTTGGTCGTACCTAATGCGCATAGACCAATGAGGGGAAGGGGAGTGACCCATCAACCTACCTCACGGTCAAACTTTAACTTTTAACTACCGCACCTTCAGAGTAGCACTTTTAAGCCTTTAACTACCGTACCTTCGGGGTAGCACCACACAGGGGTGGGGGCCATAAACATAAAATCTCACCTTATAGGGAGGCTAGTACGCCAATATTTAGATCTTTAATCTTATTATCTTTCTTATTTTTATCTTTCTTTATTTTAACTTATCATTCTTTCCTGACTTCTTGAACTTGTTAAAACGTCACCTCACAAATGCACTATTTCATAAATTGCACAGTTAGAAACTTTTTATCATTTCGTAAAACATTACTTTCAGTACTTCAGGTAACATTTCATTTAAAAACATGTCATAACCTCAATTCATAACATCAAATCATAAAACAGTTCTATGGTAAGTTAGTTTGTGAGTCGACAAATAAATGTCTGTACTTACAACATATAACACATAGATATAGCAGTTAATTCATGTTGTAGATAAGGAAATGTCTGAACTTATAGATACTTCGCTAGTATCTCCTTTTTCACTTTTTGGGTCCGCAAACATTCTTTTGTCGCGTCAAATCGGTTTCCTATAATCAAAATAACTACGGTTATTTTTGATACTTATTTCATACATAAAACTTAATAAAATATAAAAATTTTACGTTTAATTTCCTAATTATGAACTTAGGGGGTTTCTGCTAATATTTTGCAAAATGACTATTTTGTCCCGAACTTTTAACAAAATTACCATTTTGCCCTTAGCGGGATTTTTCTACTTAAACTTTGCTTTTGGCCTTTAAGATCCTAATTAGAGCCTTTGAATCACGTTTAAAGCCCTAACGATTTGCCTTGACCGTTTCCTAAATTTTTGGCCAAAATAACAAATTTGTCCCTAATGGGATTTTCTTACTTTTTTTGACTTAAAACTTGATTGTGGCCTTTAAAATCTTAATTAAGGCCTTAGGATACTATTTCAAGCCTTAACGTCCATTTTTCTAACTTTTGACAAAATGACTATTTCGTCCCCAACTTTTGACAAAATGACCATTTCGTCCCTAGTGTGATTCCTCTTTGTAAATCTACTTTTCTTTGACTTAAAACTTAATTTTGGCCTTTAGAATCTTAATTAAGCTATTCTAAGGCCCTAATAGTCCTTTTCTAACATTTTTGAAATTTTTAGTCAAAATAACCGTTTTGCCCCTAACGGGTCTTTGGACCGTAACATTTCATTGTAACGTTTTGACAGGGTTTTCTAAGCCCAAAAATTATAAAATAAATTTTCCTAGACCTTAACATGTTTTTACAGCATTAATTGCTGCAGATTCACTGTCTATTTTTCATCCGATCTTCAGGTAGCATTATTCCGATTCTAGGTCGTTTATCTTCTTTTTCTTACGTTTCCGGGCTTCGAATAGACGTTTTACTAATCTTGATAACGTCCATCATCCTTTCCTAAGCCTAGGTCACCAAGGAGGCTCAGGTTTTCACCCCGACCATATTTTTACCCCTCGTTTACCAAAATACCCTTTGGGTCATTCTAAAAATTTTGACAATGTTTTAGCTTAAATTTTAGGTTCCCGGCATTTAGATAATGCCTCTAAACCATTATACCTACCACGTACTAATCAGAGGTCTAATTTTTTTGCAAAAGATCAAACTTTTTACGTAAAAATTTTCATAAAAACCTAATCGTTTTTAACGACATTTTCATCTATTCTTTTCCATTCTCACACTCGGTTGTCCACAATTCAAACACAACTTTTTCTTCACAAAATCTCTATTCCATCACATATAAGTCCCATGGTTTTTCCTTGAATACTATACCAAGATTTTGTTTCCAATCTACCAACCACACAATCTTGCATTTCCACATCAATCATGATTTATATATAATCCAAACTCAACTTATTTTCCACAAAACTTTATTCCTCATACCATAGAGCTCACGGATTTTTGCTTGGAACAAAGCATAAAATTTTTGTTAACAAGCTTCTAATCTCACCAATATTCATCTCAAAACACGTCTTTGCCACAAACACATACTAAACTAGCTTTTAAAGCACTAATCCAATAAGATTTAACTTCAAAATTTTATACCCATTCTCCCAATATAACCCATGGTTTCTACTCATCAAACTCAAGAAAAATTGAGTTTTCAAAGGCTACCTTGGTACAAAGGATCAAGCCTTGCTCGATAGACAAATTTGGTATGAAAACTTGCAAAAAAACTCAAGCTTGGAGGGGAAGGAGACTCACGGCCATGGAGGGCAGCAAGAATGGTTGTTTTGGCTTTTTTCAACCAAATAATCATGCATAAAGTAGCCTAAAAAGAAGGGAGTAAATGGCAAGGTTTTGGGCAAAATTGCAACTCTTTAGGGGGCTTTTTGAAACTTTTTAGGGAGTTAAATTGCAAATATATAAAGAGTTGCTGATTTTATCTTCTTGGCTGGTCAAAAAACCGACTCCAACAGCCCCCCCCCTTTTTCCCAAATTTTTTTAAAATTTTTTGCATGCAATTTTGCCACTTTCTTAGTCGTAGGATCAACCCTCTTTAATTCTACACTATTCGATCACCTAATTCTTTCCACACCACTTTTTATCATTCATTTATTAAATCATCTTGTGACATCATCCATGACATCATCTCTTTGCTTTTTCTGTCAAAGTTTGATCAAAAGTCAAACTGAACGAAACTTTCCCAAAATCATGCCGGTGGGTTGTTGAGGCCGTTCGTGTGATCGGTTTTCCTTATTTCACTTTTGTTTATTTAAAAATTATTACCAAAATTTTTTCATCTTTTAGTGCACTTGATTCATCGTCTAGGGCTTTCGATACCAAAATAGCATCTTTTTTTTTTTCCTGTTTTGGTTCTATGAAATTTTCCACCACCGTATTCTTGACCTTTAACATTGTTAGAACATTTATGGCTTTCCAACCAATACTAAATCATAAATTTCACATTTTTTTAAACATGAAATTTATCATGTACATACACTATATATATTCTTCGAGAATGGTGAAATTTCTAGGTTATGACAGTTTATTAGTGTGTAAATGCTAAATCATTTGAGTTTTAATTAGATATTTGCATGATTTTTATTCAATAGAATTAATTAGAAAAATGTCTAGTTCTAGCTTAAATATTTACATATTTAAAAGAAGTGAAAAGAGCCAAGTTGAGCATCCAATCCAAGACGCCACATGGTGGCCATGAGCTGTAATCTTGTTTTCTAATTTCTATGTCAACATATTCCCTTTTGTGCTCTAATCAAGCTAGACAACTATGAGATCCATATTTTGCATCATTAGACCAATTTAGTTTAGTTTCCTTTTCTCTTAGGATTTATTTTATTTTAATGTCTTTATTTGTAAGTATTAGTTTGTTTCCCTTTTTAGTTGTGCGTCTAAAATACTATAAATAGAGAGCTCTGCCTCTTATATTTTTCATTCAAGAATTGTGAGAATTTAAATATTAATGTTTTTTTAGTTTATTTTTAACTGTTGTTTCCTTAGTTTTCTATTAGTATGAGGTGAGTGACACACCTTTTTATAAGTGAGACACTATTGATATAAGGCTAAGTCCTGAGTGAATTTCTATCTACTAGCGTTATTCTTTTTATTTTAATTTATTTTGTTATTCACTATTTAATGTTTGATTAATTTCATTTCTTCTAATTAGTGTTTATAATAATTATTTCTTTAGTCAAAGTAGTTTTAGTTATTATATTTGGTATATTAAATCATTAGTGATAGATGGTTTCTTTTTAGTTATTTTTATGTAAGTATCCCTTATTGTATTCTGTCATAGGGCTTTTTTTATTGATTTTAGATGACGCAAGAAAATAATTATACTTGTTTAAATTGAGAAGAGATTATTTTGATCAAATACTTTTTCTATTATTTATGTTTTAAATCCATATTTTCCAACTACATGTTTAAGATTTGAAACTTCTATTTGAGTTCTAGAATTGAAACATTAAGTTTGAGCAAAAGCATTAAAAATTCCTTATTTGTCTTCTCTTTAAGTTATTTTTGCATTTATTTTATTATTAAAAATCCCAAAAATATTTGTCTTCTTATTTTATTCGTTTGCTTATCTCTTTAATGTTTATTTTTTACAAATATTTCTTGTTTGTTATCTTTTACCTTCTCGTGTGATCAACCGTTCATATTATGCTGCAACCAACCACTTTATTAACACACAATTTGAGCATAATCATATTTTGGTGCCATTGTGGCGGCCCGCCCTTTATAGAGATCATACAATGCTATTACAGTTTAAGTTTCATAGCTAATTGCAATAGATTGTACTCTCATAGGTCACCGGCTAATCTTTCTCTTTTTAAATATAGTATTTTTGGGGGAAATTTTTTTTTTACACATAACATAAAACATCATCCACTATTCACTTTGTTTGCAAGTATAAAGTAATTTACATAATACAGTATTTTCGCAAAATACATAGTATTACAAAAGAACTGTTTGCTTTCCCTCTCTTTGTTAACGCTCAACGAAAAACTCTGGTAGGACCATATCCCTTGGTTTCCCATCCCATTTGACACTTGCTATCCTGTCTACCATCCAGCCATACAAAGCTAATGAGCTGGTTGCTTACCTGCAACATGAGCAAAATGGTGAGCTACAGGCTCTGTAAGTTCAAACATGCAAGAAATAAAATTTCTATGAATAGTACTATTTATCATAAATAGTAACTTTGATCACTATTCATCATGAATAGTGTAGGAAATAAATCGGTAAAAACGTATCAGAGTGGCGCAGCGGAACAATAAAAATTTTTCAAGATCGTTAAATATCTCATGATGCCATATACAATAAACCAACAACAATTTAAACTCATACCTCAAGGACGCCAATCTACAGGAGGAGAATGACCGAAGGGCTTCAACCAACTAGCCTTCTCTACTATTCTCCAATTCCCGAATGGCTGAGTGTGTGAGTACTCTGAACCTCGATCGGTATGCTAGCACTGCTAGTCTTCTTTCAACCACCCAGATCTCTAAAGAACTTATTGTCACGGTGAGTTGTGCAACAATAAGCCTGCTCACCTGAGAGTTTGTGGTCTGAGAGAACTGGAGTGGCAGGACCTCTATTTATAGACTTGCATTAGGTGATCCTCTGAATTCAAATTGGATTAGGAGAAGATTTTCTCCCTTATCCACACACAAAATCTGAAATTTTCCAAGCCATTATCCCCGAAAAGAATCGGCCACATTCTAGATTTTGTGTTCAAAATTCAAACAGGATTTTAACTAGAATCTTATCTCATCATTATCCAACCAAAAATCTGAAAATCTATCTTGAGATCTCCTCAAAATTTTCGGCCATAAATAATAGGGAGAGGATCAAAATTCCACTAGGATTTTCAAGCTTGAATTTTATCTTATTCTTATCCACAAATAACTGAAAATCTACAAGAGATATGCCCTCAAAATTTCGGCCACAATCTAGGGAAGAGAGAATCCAAATTCAACTGGGATTGAAACTTGAATTTTTCTATGAACCTTATCCACAAAAAATCCGAAAATTTCATGAGGATAATCCTCAAAATTTTCGACCATGTTTGTTAGGATTTGGATTCAAGACTTTCCTCTCCATATCCAACTCAAATTCAAATTTCATTCCTTGTGGATTTACCACAAAAAATTCAAATCCTACTTGGATTGTGATTCAAAATTTGAATTTCAAATTTCAAATTTAAATTTCAAATTTCAAATTTCAAATTTCAAATTTAAATTTCAAATTCAAATTTCAAATTCGAATTTCAAATTCAAATTTCAAATTCAAATTTCAAATTCAAATTTCAAATTCAAAATTCAAATTTCAAATTTCAAATTTCAAATTTCAAATTCGAATTTCAAATTTCAAAATTCAAATTTCAAAATCCACAAAACAGTTGTATTTCAAATTCTTGTTCTCATGGATAATTTTCTATAACTCCAATCCAATCTCAAATAAAATCATGGCAACTTTATTGAGAGTTCGAATAATTGTGTACTATATTATCCAAAACAAAATCTAAATTCAACCGGAGAGAATCTTGTCCACCATCCTAATCCTATGTCAACACCATCCATGCATAATCAACTAGCCAATAGCATACACAAATCATTTTACCAAATGTTAAGGAATTATGTGGAGCTAGTAGAGGGACCAATTGGACATATATAATCGGGCTCCTGCGAATCCATATGATCGTCATTCTTTACCGAACAACTCAATCATATGATCACTAATTTCAGAGTCATACCACTATAAACCTGAAACTGAACTCTTAATTATATACCGTATTATGTAAGCCTGTGACAAGCAATCATCCAATGACCTTGTCATGTATGCAGAACCCTCATATGATATCCACGATCAGCCTTAGGTCAAAGTCTGTCTAATCCTACTGATCTGGCTATCTTAAAGTTCCATTATACTACCGAATAAAGAAAATGATTATTCACCATATGTGAATAAGAAGTCATCCGCCCAGTAGACGACCCAAGGCCTTGTTCATTTTCACATCCAGTATAATGCCTTTAAGAGGATACCTTTAACTCCTTATTAGAGCTATGATTCCGATATCTATAAACAAACCCTTCATCATATACAAGTCATGCACCCAATGAACGGGTCTATAAGCTTACTACCTCTGAGACGCTTTAGCCATTGGAACATCAAAGTACACAAGTCATATACATGAAGTAGTCCATTCACTCAGGATTAAGGTTACTGCATAATGAATGTCAAAAGCAGATTGATCCACTCAAAGCGGACTTCGTAGATCAATCACGCTTTAGTCCTGGTCTAATATGTCACCACCAAGCAATATATCTATGTCTCTACTTTTGAGTCCAGCTCCAGACTGTCAAGACAAACCGTCCCCACCATGGCTTTAGACAACATAATAGTCTTAACGTGAGTTAGATGCTCGGTCTAACCCCATAGACTACAAACCTTAGTTTAGACCGCTTACTTTAGAACATTGTCTTCTCGCATACAAAAGTCCATCGTATGCAACATTCTAGCAGTTTTAATACAAGCAGTCAGGAAGCTATATTTGCTTACGTTTACTTTAACATGTAAATAAAATGAGGACAGGCAGCAATGTAATGAATAACCTCTATGTATAATTTTATTATCCAGTTCAAAATAAATACATCAAATGTCTCTAATGCTTAGGGGATTTCCTTACAAATAGTGACTTTGACCACAACACAGTATATCATCAATACATCAACCTCAATGTTAATATTCTCACGAAACTGTCTTATGCTCAATTATGGCATAGTTTCAGTTTTAGGTAATTATCTTTATTTACGTTCTGGTTTTGAGCTCATGTTGGCCATACCATTTTAGTGCACATGACTGGGAGCGGTACATTAGTGCTGACCTCTACAACCTTAATCTCATCATCACAGCCCCGAAGGCAAGTATACCTCCCCCGTACAGAAGGCTGGTATGCCAAAAGTGGTTTTATTACTGACTTTTTAAAGTTCTAACCTGGTGACTTCATATTGCCCCGTGGTTAGGAATGGTTCACATTTTAATTTCATGTGAGTGAGTTTCATTAACCTCACTCTGGTACTCGAAGCATAATTTATTATGTGTCCTATTTGCCAATAGTGCCTGTAGTACATTTCGTCTCTCTCTCTATTGTATCATAGTGCCCATAGCACATATGTACCTAACTTATAGTTAGTACCTCAAAGTTAGCAATAATAATGCTATATGTTGTAGACAAATAAATGTCTGAACTTACTGTACGTCTACTAGTGTTTGCTTTTTGAGATCCTTCAACGTCCCTTGTCCTAGCTGGTTTTGAGACCGTACAGACAAAAACCTTGTTTGTTAATTTTATTTTTATTTGTAGCTTTTATTTTAAATAAAAAGCTCAAATTTGGTCTTAAAACCTTTAATTAAGCTTTATGATAGCTTTCTAGGCTTTATTAATCATTTTCACATTTTTTCCCCAACTTTTGTAAAATTACGATTTTGCCCCAAAAATTTTGGAGAAATTACAATTATACCCTTGATGGGATTTTCTCAATTTACAAATTTTCTTTTGACACTTAGGAACCTTATTCTACCATTCCGTGGTCTTTAGGGCTCTTTTTCCACTTTTTGGAAAATTCTGGTCAAAATGACTATTTTGCCTTATCTGGTCATTTTACCACAAATTCTCATTCTAGATTTTTAGATTTAATTTTCTAGGCTCGAAAATCCTCAAATCATCTTTTAAAATTTTACCAGACCCTTTCCGGGAAATTATCTTTTATTATCCCAAATTTTTCACTTTTCAGCCCTCGAAAAGTACTATTCCGACCCTTACGTCGGTTTTGCGTTTTTCTATCGTTTCGGAGCCTCAAATGAACGTTTAACTAATATTTAAAATGTTCATCTAGACTTTCTCGATTTAGGTCTCCGAAACTTGGATTTTCTGTACCTGGTTTGGATCTTTACTTCGTTTTCCAAAAACGACCCCCCCCCCGGGGGTCTGTTTTTCAGTTTCACTAGCGTTTTACATTTTTAAGGGGATGATTTACTATTCACGAACCACCCCTTAGGTTTCCCTTATTCAATTTTCCCTCAAGGGACTCGGTTTTCTAACCCGACCCTAAACTTTTACTCTCGATTCCCATTTTGCCCTTAATGCCGTTTTTCGAAATTTCGGCAACATTTCGGCATAAATTTAAGGCTACTGGCGTTAGGTACGCCTCGAACCATATGTACCTGTCACGTACTATACCAAAGTCCTATTGTATGTAAAAGTTTCCCAAACTTTTACATAAAAATTTACACAATCACTAATTTACAAAACAACCACAATGTTCAAAATTTCTTTCACTTTCCCCTCTTAATTAAGCCACGGTATTGACTTATCCAACCCTAGCAAAAAAAGTTTTCTTCATTTTCTCCACATTATGCTCGGTTTTATACTTAAACCATAATATAATTTTTAGTCCAAAACAACCCTTAATCAACAAAATTTCTTCATTAAAACCCTAAACCAACAATCGGTTTTCACTTCGGGTTTTCACACTAACTTTTATCAAATTTTTTTGTTAGCAATTTCAATATGAAGTTTATGTTTCCAAACATCCAAAACATATTTCCAGACCACATAACAACATATTTCATCAAAATTTCATCACCAAAATTTCCCCTTTGAACCCACGGATTTCATGGAGAAAACAAGCCAAAAATCACATTTTTCATGCAAATCCAATACATGAATTACCTAATTCAACATATCACAAAACCAACACATAATTTCATCAAATCCACAACAAAATTTCATCATTTTCTTCCCACTATTCCCACGGATTTCATGGCCAAAAATGGGGAAAAATTACAAGTTTTAAAGCTTACCTCGGTTACTTGGATGCTAGCTTGTCAAACTTGAATCTTTGCTTCCAAAACTTGAAGAATTCCTTAGCTTCTCCAAGGTGGCTCACGTATTCTCCCTTGGAACCGCTTAGAAAAATTTTTCTTTGGCTTTGTTTTTGCTATGGTTTGGCTTAAGAAAAATGGTCGAACCTCTTTGGTTAAGGAAGCCATATTAATTTGGCTAATTTGGCATGAATCACCCATGAAAACCAATGAGAAAATGACACCTTTCATGTATTTCTTTCCACCGTTTTTTTTTAAATCAAAAAATGGCATTTTGGCCTAATTTTGGCCATTAGATTAAAAGTGCATTAAATCCTAGCCATCCACCTTACCTACCACCTTAATTAACCATTTATTATTCATTTTAATGACATCATCAATGATGAGTCATTAACTTACTTTTTCGACTTTACTATTCACGTCGCTTTTGATCGAATTTTGACCCGGGCGAAATTTTCCCAAAATCGCCCCGGTGGGTTCCTGAGGTCTTTGGTGCAGTCGGATCAATTTATACTACTTCCGTTTGATCAAAATCAATTCCGGAAGTTTTTCGTCTTTTAGTGTACTATAGGCACCGGTTAGGGTTTTTAATGTCGTTTTGACACCGTTTCACCCGTTTTGATTCGGTAAAATTTCTCAACACCGAATTTTTATCCGTCAGCATTGTCAGAACATTTTAGTACGTTCTATACAATGTAAATTTATTTATTTTACTCTTTAAACAGTGCAAGTTGTCACACATATACAATTGTACATTTTCTTCTGAGAATGCGAGAAATTCGCAGTTATCACAGCCATTATCAGGGAGGTGCTACAAGTAATATTGATACAAAAGAGTGAGTGCAAAAAAGAGATAACTAATTCTTTTGTATAACTGACGTGAATCGAACAAGCAAAGTTGACATTTTTGGCATGAATCTTAAATGTGGAGCTGATTGCAAGAAATTGTTTACTTTCTTTCTTTTATTTTGTTTCATTTTCTTTTCTTTGACTTTAAGGGGGGCATGTAAATGGCTGATTATGAAGCCAATTAATTTGTCAACTTTCCTTTTGCTAGTTTAGGCATGTTTTAGGCTGATTTCTTTCTTATTTCTGATTTCTAAAGCATAATTAGGGAATATTCTTTATAACATTAGCCTATAAATAGGCGTCCTTATGCAATGAAAAACATCATCAGTTTTATTCACAAATTTGAGAGTTCTATTTCTCTTTGGTTCTTTGAAAGCTATTCGAACTTATCAGAGTTTTCCATGGCGTTCACCATTGACTTATCAAACGAATTTCCATCACCGTTTGTGGCGTCTTCATTATACCAAGGTTCTTATTTCGCAATAAGCAACGGGTTGAGGTTGTCCTATACCGAGGTTCTTATTTTTATTGAAGCAACGGGTCGAGGTTCCATCCAAAGCCTGAGTCTTAGAACGTTCTTGGGGTCCTAATCTTGTTGGGTCTCGTTATTCTTAGCGGGGTTCGCATCAATAACTTTGTCTTCATTTTTCTTGTTTCTTTATTTTTTATTATTTATTTATTTTTCTTTTCAAAACTATTTCAGTTAATGTAACTTTAGTTAGTTTATGTAAATATATATTTTCTTCATTTGTTGACTTTTACATAATTTTTTGTTTACGGCTTATGTATAAAAATATATATATTTATTTGTTCAATTATTACTATTTATTTGTTTGTTTTCATTTGTTTCTTAAAAAAAAAAGGCTTTCCTTTCTTTTGTTATTTAGTTCCTTTTTTTTTTCTAATATAATCCTACTTTCCTTTGTATTTTATTTTATTTTTTTTTTGGCAAATTTTCTTTTGTTGCTAATTTAATATTTCTCTTTTAGTTAGATTAGTTTCTCAATTTAGGTTTATATTTAGAATTACCCTTTTTAGGGTTTTGATTTCTCATAAAATTTTTCAATAAAATTCAAACAAGATTTAAACTTCTACAAGTTAGTTTTGGGAATATTGTATGACTTAGTGGAGACATAAAATCTAAGGAAGTTCTGTCTAGGAGACTAGTTTTTTGGTTGGTTTTATGCTACTAGTCTTTCTTGGAACGTTACTTTGTTTAGGAGGCTAGTTTTTTAAGGAGGCTTCACCTCACTAATCTTTCTTAAGAGCATTCTTAAAGGACACCATTCGTGATAGTTACACATTTGTTATTTTCCAAGTTAATCGTGAAGTAAAAAACAAAACAAAACAAAACAACAACTTAGGGGATACGCATTGATACATTGATAAGTTGTTTTGTTTAAAGTATTCAGAAGATGTTTCATCAACAAGTACTCTTAATATCATAAGACATTGATGACATTGTCTAATTTTGGTTGGGGGTAGTAAGCATATTCATGCTATGAGATTTATTCTTGTCATGTGTGAGTCATTTTGAGTCGAAAATTTTCAAAATTTTCTAGGTGTTGATGAGAAAATATTTGGATTAAGTCAATTTTTGCTAACTTGATTGTTTAAAAATAATTTCCTAAATTTTTGAGCATGTTTTAAGCCTTGTGGTAAGATGGACGATAATGCATTTTGACTGAAAACATTCCCATGTTTAAAGTGTTTTCTTTCTGGTGAGTTGAGAGAGTCAAGAGAAAAAGCTTTTGAACTTTCACGGATCATGAGAATTGGTTAAGTCACTTTTTAGAACATCATTACATGTTTTGTGATACGTTGGATGCATTTGATTGAGGGATGATTGAGATTAGAAAGAAATGTTGTCTTCTAGTAGACCTTTGTTTTCTTATTGTTTTGTTAGAAAATAAAAACGTAAACAAGTAATTAAAAAATGAAAAAAACAAAGAATGAGCAACGTTTCATAAAAATTATGTGGATTGGTTATACTCACATCTAGAGGGCATAGCAGCAAAATCAAAAAAAAAAAAAAAAACCCTTTCTACATTTGTTTCATTCATTGCATGTTGTCTCATGCTAAATAAAATGCAAAAGAAAAAAAATGAATTATATATAAAGTGTAAGTTTTATGGCTCTTTGTACTTATCATTGTAATTTCTTTTCTGTCCTTTGAATCCCAAAAGCTAGTTTGTGTTAAGATGGTGGAGTTCTATGTTGCTGGTTTTCCTGTCACTTGATTAATGTTTGTTTAATTGTTTGTCCTAAAGACTTGCCTTTCTCACTTTGAGCATTCAATGTTTTCTAACTTTATGATTGACCACTTTTGCATTAAAATATTCTCAAATTATTTGTGAGGTTTAATATAGTTGAAGCTCTTAACACGGTGGATTTTTCAAAGTTAAATGTGTTATGGTTTGTGGCAAGAAGGAAGGGGTTCTAGCACATACACAAAATTCTAGAGTTATAACTAAAAAATGATTTTGATAGTATATGTTGATTTGTCTAGCATTTTCTTCTAAGCATTTAGGTGATTTTTCTAATTGAGACTTAAGTGATTTGTTCATGATAGGATATTTCTTCTGTTAGCAATAAGCTAGTTAGGCTGTTATTAGTATACAAAAGTGCATTTTCTTTTATATTTATTAGTGTGTAAATGCTAGTTGGGGTTGTGATTAGCATAGAATTAATTGGAAAATGTCTATTTTTAGCTTAAATATTTACAAATAAAAAAGAAATGTAAAGAGGCAAGCTAAACAGTCAATCCAAGTGCACCATATGGTGATCATGAGCTACAATATTGTTTCCTAATTTTTGCATCAACATATTACCTTTCGTGCTCCAATTAAGCCAATTTGACAACTATGAGATCCATATTTTACCTTATTAGACCAATTTAGTTTGGGTTTCTTTTCTCTTAGGTTTTATTTTATTTTAATATTTTTATTTGTAATTTTTAGTTTGTTTTCCTATTAGTTGAGCCCCTAAAATACTATAAATAAAAGGGCTTTATCTCTTTTATTTTTCATTCAAGAATTGTGAGAATTTCAGCATTAATTATTTCAGTTTATTTTTAATTCTTGTTTCCTTAGTTTTTCTATTAGTGTGAGGTGAGTGAGACACTATTAATAGAAGGTAAGTCATGAGTGAATTTTTGTCTACTAGAGTTCTTTTTATTTTAATTCATTTTAGTATTCAACATTTAACATTTAATTTATTTCATCTCTTCTAATTAGTATTTATTATAATTATTTTTGTACTAAAAGTGATTTTAGCTGTCACATTTGGTGCATTAAATCACTAATGACAAGTGGTTTCCATTTAGTTGTTTTTATGTGAGTATCCTTCACTACATTCTATCATAGGGTATTTTATTGCTTTCAGATAACGTATAAAAATAATTGTTCTTATTTAAAATGAGAAGAGATTATCTTAATCAAATACCTTTTCTATTAATTGAGTTTCAAATCCATACTTTTCGATTGCATGTTTGAGATGTAAATCTTGTAGTTGAGTTATAGAATTGAATATTAAATTTTAACAAAAACATTTAAAATTCCTTACTTGTCTTTATATTATTTTATTTTATTTTTGCATTTATTTTATCATCAAAAATCCTAAAAATATTTGTCTTCTTAATTTACTTGTTTACTTATCTCTTTAACATTTATTTTCTACTAATCTTTCTTGTTTGTTATCTTTCACATTTTTATAGGATTGGCTAATTATATTGTGCTAAACTGACCGCTTTATTAATAAACAATTTGAGTGTAATTAGACCAAATGAAAAGAAATTGGACTCAAGAACTATAAGCTACTACTTTGTTGGGTACTCTAAATGGTCCAAGGGTTTCAAATTTTTTGATCCCAATACTAGGACAATTTTTGAGATAGGGAATGCGAGATTTGTTGAAGAAGTTGAGTTTGTAGGAGGAGATAAAGTTTGGGATATTGTCTTTAAAGATGAATTCGTTTCTCTTTCTCCTATTACTCCTGATAATGATCAAGCTCCTATTCCTAACATTATTCAAAATGCAAATTCGGGATATCAAAACAATATATAAGAGCTCCCTGTGCAAAATGAAGAAATGATACCTGAAGTGCAAACTCAACAACCTTAAAAGGATGTGCCATTGAGAAAATTCGCTAAAGAAAGGAGAAGTGCAATTTTGGATGACTATGTTGTTTTTCTCCAAGAACATGAGGTTAATATAAGAGTGGTAGAAGATGATCCAATCAACTTTCATCAAGCCAAACAAAGTTCTAATTCTCAAAAATAGATTAATGCCATAAACGATGAGATGAAATCCATGAAGGACAATGATGTTTAGGATCTTATTGAATTACTTGAAAGTGCAAAACCAATTGGTTACAAAAGGATATTTAAGACTAAAAAATTTTCAAAATGCAATGTTGAGATATATAAGACTCGTTTATTTGTCAAGGGTTTCATTCCAAAGAAAGACAATGATTACAAAGAGATTTCCTCTCTGGTTTTAACGAGATTCTTTTAGGATTATAATGGCACTTGTGGCTCATTTTGATTTGAAGCTACATCATATGGATGTAAAGACTACGTCTCTCAATGGTGACATTGACAAAATGATATATATGATATAGTCAGAAAACTTTATGTCCAGTGACCCAAAGAATATAGTTTACAAACTAAAGAAATCCATTTATGGTCTCAAACAAACTTCTCGTCAATGGTATCATAAATTTCGTCAAGTTATTATTGTTAGGAGTGCCCTAAACAGGAAAAACATTTTAATGTATTTCATTTATTTTGAACTGGATAATAAAATTATATTTAGAGGTTATTAATTACATTACTATATGTCCTCATTCAATTTATATGTTCAAGTAAATATAAGCAAATATGACTCACTGACTGCTTGTCTTAAACTGTTAGAATGTTACATACGATTGACTTTTGTATGCAAGAAGACAACATAATAAAATAAGTAATCTAAATTATAGTTCGTAGTTTATGAGGTTAGACTGAGCATCTAACTCATGTCAAGACTATTATATTGTCTAAAGCCAATTTGAGGACGATTTGTCTTGACTGTCTGGAACTTTGAATCCTGAGTAGAAACATAAATATGTTGCTTGGTGGTGACATATTGGATCGGGACTAAAGTGTAATTGATTTGCGTAGTCCGCTTGAGTGGATCATGTCACTTTTAATGTTTATTATGCAATAACCTTAATCTTGAGTAGATGAATCACTTTATGCATATGACTTGTGTACTTTGATGTTCCAATGGCTAAAGCGTCTTATAAGTAGTAAGCTTGTAGACCAATTCGATGGGTATATGACTTGTATACGATGGAGGGTTTGTTTACAGATATTGGAATCATAGCTCTAATAAGGAGTAAAGGGTATCCTCTTAAAGGCATTATACTAGATATGAAAATAGACAAGGTCTTGGGTTGTATGTTGAGCAGATGGCTTCTTATTCACATATGGTGAATAATCAGTTTCTTATTCAGTAGTATAATGGAACTTTGAGATAGCTTGATTAGTAGGCTGAACGGACTTTGACCTAATGCTGATCATGGATATCATATAAGAGTTTTGTATATATGATAAGGTTATTGGATGATAGCTTATCACTGGCTTGCGTAATACAGTATATAATTGGGAGTTCAGTTTCAGGTTTATAGTGGTATGACTCGAAAATTAGTGATCAAGTGATTGAGTTATTTGGTTTAGAATAATGATTACATGGATTCATGAGGGCCCGATTATATATCTCCAATTGATCCCTTTACTAGCTCTACATAATTCCTTAACAGATGGTAATTGGTCGGGGTATACTTATTAGCTTGTTGTCTTGCATTTAGTGAAGAAAAAAATCCAGATCACATCCCACATGGTGTAGGCGTTTTTCTCTGTGTGTTAGAGGGGTAAAATTGTAATTTTATATTATTCAATAAATGGGATAAAATTTAATTAATATTTATTTTGAATGATAAGATTTGAAATTTAAATTAATTGTATTTGAATTTGAAATTCGCATATGTGATTAATTGGGATTTTGAAAAGTTTTGTCTTAAAATAAATATATGAAATTTGAATCTTATTTGAATTTGAATTGAACAAAATTTTATCCTTGCACAAATAAAGGTGGCGTCCACTTTGGATAGGGGTGGAAGACAGGGTGGAAGACAAGATTCTCTCCTATTTAAATTTGAATTTTGTTTTGGATAAAAGATTACACAATTATTTGAATTTCAAATAAAGTTGCCATGATTTTATTTGAATTTGAATTGGAGTTGTGGAAAATTATCCATGTGGATAAAATTCATATATTTGTGAAATTTGAAATTTGAATCAAATTTTGAATTACAAATCCTACAGGTGGCTAAATTTAATCGTGGATAAATCCACATGGTGAGTTCGATTTTCTTGTGGATAAGAGATAGAAAAATCTTGTTTGAATCTTACTTGAATTTTGAAACCTCCTCTCACAAAAAATGTAGCTGAATTTTATAGGGTGATACCCTAGGTAAGAATCTGTTTTTGTATGGATAAGGAAGGGAGAAAATTCAAGTTTTAATCCTGTTTAAATTTTGAATTCTCTTTCCCTTGGTGTGGCCAAATCTAACCATAGAATTGGCCTATAAAGGAATCAGTTTTTGTGGTTGTGGAAGAGACAAGATTCAAGCTTAAATTCTATTTGAATTTTGAATCATTCTCTCCTAATAATAGCTGAATTCTTTAAGGGTGGATTACCTCTTGGTGAAGTCAGATTTTTGGAGGGAATTGATAAGAGAAAAATCTTTTCTTGGTCCAATTTAAAATTCAAAAGATCACCTTACACAATATTATAAATAGGGGTCCTTCCACTCCAGTTCTCTTCAGATGTAATGACCCCCATGTTCTTGAAACCTAATTACTATGTAATAAGTAATTAAGTAATGAATACAGTATAATTTGCCAATTTGAATAAATTAAACGGGTACAGAAACGTTTAATTACTATTCATGCAGTGAAGGGGGCAACCGAGAGTGAGATCGATCCACCTTAGTATATGTGAGTGTGCATGTGAGACACGCAGTATCAAGAACCCGGTCCAGATGATCACTTCTTGACACAGAACTAACGAATTAGTCATCAGTATGCTTAGACTAGTTATCTGAGCACAACAGTGAAATTTTGCTTGATAAATATACAGTATTGAGAAAATGGTTGAGATGACATTTTCCCGACATAAAATTGATATATTTATAGTTAGCATGCTCAACTCAGTCAATTGAGCACGGAACGTGGAATTTTGTTTGAGAGATATACAATATCAGGAAAGAGGTCAAGACGACCTTTTCTCATCCCGAAATTGATATATTTAGACACAATATGCTCAAATTAATCAATTGAGTGCAAAACACGTTTTTTGAGATGGGATCATATAGTACCCGAAAATTGGTCCAAATGACCTAAGATGGATGTAAAACTGATAAATTTAGAATCAACATGTCCAAATTAGTCAGGATAGACTGCGTTTGAAATTTTACACAAAAAACCTCGTTATGCATGCGTAGTGTCAACACAATGTAGACACAACTACAGTACCTTAAATGAACAGTAAAATAAACACAGAATGGGCTCATAGGCAATACAATCCAACCAGGAATGAAATAGTGTAAGAAACGGATCAAGAAAATCTAATTTCGGTCAAAATCTAGAACATCATCGAAAAAAGACCGAATACTGTTGTGGGAAATTGGACTGCTAAGAGAAGCTTTGCAGATGAATTCTTCCTCTAGAAAACCGTGCACATGCAGCCTTAAAATAAAGCCAAACGTAGCCCTAGAAATAAGCCACATGCTTATGACAATTTTGATTTGAAAATACAACAGTACATGACTACCACCGTAGCCTTTCTTCCATGCATTTAATGCCAAATTGGCTCTTTTTCCTCCATGGAGTCACATGGATTTTTCTAGCCAAGAGTATAGAAAAGATTGCCCCAAATATGGTCGATGAGGTCTTGGTTAAGTGTGAATAAAATATGCAAAAGTGGGAGGGCAAATCACTATTGCTTTTCATACATATTAATACAACTTTTCCTCTTCTTTCTTCCCAAGATGCCATTGAATTTTGTGGGGGGTTGCAGCATAGATTTTTGTTCCCTAATTTAGCTAAGTTTTGGCTTAATTAAGTGGCTTAGAGTTAGTTAATCTTGCTTAGCAATTGCCTATAAATAAAGGCAAGTGGCCTTAGACCTCATTTTTCCCATTTGGTCACTCAAAAGCTCCCAAAAATCAACCACTCCTCTCCCTTTCTCTTCTGAAAAATCCAACCCCTCTATAGCCCTAAACACTCAAAAATCTCACCAAAATTTCCCAAGAAAAAAATTAGCCACTCAAGTGCTTAGTAGGAGTCTTCCACTCAAGCCATCTCAAGGTTGTTTCTTGGTAAGGTCCTCGAACCGATCTTTGTGGTTTTAGTTGTTATTTTGGCTTGATAATAAGAGAAAAATTTTTTGGTTCCCCCTTCTAGCACAAGCCGACCCCATCTGCCCTTTGTCCACACTGTAATTTTTGGTCACCTCTGGTTCGGTTGTGCTTGTTTCGAAGCACACTAAGGTAAAACCCGAAAATCCCTCCTTTTGAGGTTTAGTTTCATTTAAGTTTTGAGATCAAGTGATTTATGTTTATTTATTTGAGTAATGGGTTGTAATAATCTTTATTTTGAGCCCTTAGCATCTTGGTTATGTATTTTTGTGGTTGTGTGCTTGGGCTTTAAGTTTTTATGAATGGATGTGTGAATGGACGTTTAGGGTTGGCTGGGAACCAACCTGTCCCAGTTTTTAGGTCACGGTTTTGGCCATTTTTGAACATGTTATGATCCATTTTTGGGAATTTGTAAAACATGAAGTGACGTGAATCAAACAAGCAAAGTTGACGTTTTTGGCATGAATCTTAAACGTGGAGCTGATTGCAAGATATTGTTTACTTTCCTTCTTTTATTTTGTTTCCTTTTCTTTTCTTTGACTTTAAGGGGGGCATGTAAATGGCTGATTATAAAGCCAATTAATTTGTCAACTTTCCTTTTATTGTTTTAGGGGTGAATTAGGTGTAAGTTTCCATATTTTTGTCCATTCAAAATTCTGAGAATATTAGGGGAATATTAGGAGAATATTACAGGAATATTTCATTTAGTTTCCACATTCTTTTAGGGTATATTTTGCGAATATTCTTGTAATTTATGCCTATAAAAAGGCGTCCACAAGCAATGAAAAACATCATCAGTTTTATTCGCAAATTTGAGAGTTATATTTCTCTTTGGTTCTTTGAGAGCTATTCGAACTTATCAGAGTTTTCCGTGGCATTCACCATCGACTTATCAAATAGATTTCCATCACCATTTGTGGCATCTTCTTTATACCAAAGTTCTTGTTTCACAATAAGCAATGGGTTGAGGTCGTCCTATACCGAGGTTCTTGTTTTTGTTGAAGCAACGGGTCGAGGTTCCATCCCGAAGCCTGAGTCTTAGAACATTCTTGGGGTCCTAATCTTGATGGGTCTCGTTATTCTTGGCAGGGTTCGCATCATTCGGTATCAGAGCAAGGCTCTAAGTCAGTTTAAAAAGAACCGTAAGAGATCAACGAGTGGAGAAAGGGTAAGAGTAGTGAGCATATTAGAAGCAATCATGTCTTACAACAGTGAGAAGAGCATTGCCAGAGGTGCTACGGGATGGCTGATCCAAAGGTGTTTATGAAGGCCATGGTGAGTGAGATGAGGCGTGTGATGAGGTTTGAATTAGGACAAGTGCAGGAACGGTTGGAACAGATAGAAATTGTACATTTGAAGCGGCCACAAAATGCTCCTAATGTATGTAAGAGGGAAAAAGTTCAATCTTAGGGAGTGAGAGATGAAGGCAAAGAGTATTATGGGGCTGGCTTTGATAAAGAAGACGATCAAAATTCAGTTGTGGGTAATAGGAGACATGGAGGGCGATTTACAAGAGTTAGGAATTGAGAAGAAAACAATTTGGGTAGCATTAAGATGAAAGTTCCTCCGGCCTAAGGTAAAATCATCTCTGACGATTTAGAGAAGCAGTTTGATTGGTGTGTCAACACGGATGGCTTTACCAACAAGTATTCATTCATGCTCAATGATCGACCAATCACTTTTGTACCGCTGACACCACAACAAGTGTATGAAGATCAAGTGAGATTACAAAAAGAGAGTGAACAAAAGAAACGGAGTGAAAAAGAGAGCAACCAAAAGATAAAAAGTGAAGAAGAAAGTGAACAAAAGAAGGAGAGAGAAAAAGAAAGAGATAAAAAAATTGAAAATCAAAAAGAAAAAGAGAGGAAGGCCAGAAAAAGTGAGAGTGCCCAAGCTGAAAGGAGTTCGGCTTTGGTGGTGAGAGAAAAGGAGAGTGCGGCCTTGCAAAAGGAGAGCTGTGCGGCAAGAGTAAGTATGGTGAGAAGAGCGTTAGTTTTGAGGCAACCTATGCTGATACTGGTGTATAAAGAGGCATTTTTAAACACTAATGAGCTCGACCATTCTTTGCCTAGTTCTATAGTTTCTATTTTGCAGGAGTATGAGGATGTCTTTCCCGAAGAAACCCCACATGGGTTACCTCTAATTCGAGGGATTGAACATCAAATAGACTTTGTTCCCGGAGCAACAATTCCAAATAGACCAGCCTATAGAAGCAATCTCGAGAAGACTAAGGAGCGTCGAAGTCACAAATTAGTTTTTAATCCCGGATATTGGTTTTGGCTACACATAAGAAAGATACGAATTCCGACACAAAGACGTTCCAAGCAATTTCTTAGAGAGGATGGTCCTTTTCAAGTTCTCGAATGAACTGATGACAATGCATACAAATCCTTTTTAGACGATGATTTGAGGACAAATCCTTCTCAATAGGAGGGGAATGACGTGAATCAAACAAGCAAAGTTGATGTTTTTGGCATGAATCTTAAACGTGGAGCTGATTGCAAGAAATTATTTACTTTCCTTCTTTTATTTTGTTTCCTTTTCTTTTCTTTGACTTTAAAGGGGGCGTGTAAATGGCTGATTATGAAGCCAATTAATTTGTCAACTTTCCTTTTATTGTTTTAGGGGTGAATTAAGTGTAAGTTTCCATATTTTCGTCCATTCAAAATTCTGAGAATATTAGGGGAATATTAGGAGAATATTATGGGAATATTTCATTTAGTTTCCATATTCTTTTTAGGTATATTTTGAGAATATTCTTGTAATTTATGCCTATAAAAAGGCGTCCACAAGCAATGAAAAACATCATCAGTTTTATTCACAAATTTGAGAGTTATATTTCTCTTTGGTTCTTTGAGAGCTATTCGAACTTATCGGAGTTTTCCGTGGCATTCACCATCGACTTATCAAACGGATTTTTATCACCGTTTGTGGCATCTTCGTTATACCAAGGTTCTTATTTTACAATAAGTAATGGGTTGAGGTCGCCCTATACCGAGGTTCTTGTTTTTGTTGAAGCAACGGGTCTAGGTTCCATCCCAAAGCCTGAGTCTTAGAATGTTCTTGGGGTCCTAATCTTGATGGGTCTCGTTATTCTTGGAAGTTCAAAGGAAATTTTGTTATGAGCGTTTTTATGTTAAATAGTCTTTGGCCAAAAGTGACTTTAAGATAGGTTTTCGAGGCAGTTTTCAACCAGAGTTCAAAACCAGAACTGAAATCCTGAGTAACAAGAATAGTCTCAGATTTTTATAAAAATGACCAACTTAGAATCTAAACTGGACTCCGAACTTAACATGAAAGTTTTAAATCTCGTCAAAACTTTAAGATGACCTATGTAAGTTTTAAAAATTTGGCTGTTTCAGACCGCAAATAGAGTAGTTTTTAAACAAGTGTAAAATTGAACATTTTCTAAAACTGGGCACAAGTTTTAGCTACAGATTTTGAGTGTTTCAGACCCGTTAGAGGTTAAACTGAGCTTCGAGATGAACATGAAAGTTGTTCATCTCATCGAGAACTAAAAGTTTCATGTTCACCAAATTCAAAATTAAATCGTTTCAAATAAGTTTTAAACGGTTTTCGATAAAATGGTTCAAGAACCACTTTTATATATGAACACCAAAATGTGTTCTTTTCCTTTTAAAATGAAAAAATGGTTTTGATAAAACACCCCCCACCTTCCAACGGGGTGATATGGGGATGGTTCCAAAGAGCATAGATTTTCCCCAAAATTTTATAAGATTTCTAAAATAATTTTCTTAAAAAAAAAAAAACAGTTAAGGTAGCCTAATTGGCTACTACACCAAATACGCAAAGTAACCCGATAAGCTATATAGTCAACGATGCGCTAGGTAACTGGTCAGTTGACTAGTCGGTTAACTAGTCAAGGACAGAGTTTGAATGGGATAGTGAGAGACGGTGATTAATTTGTCAATTAGACAAATTAATCAAGCACAATTATAAATTAGATACCAAATTCCCAAAGTAGAGCAGTTGGGTATCGATAGGCATTGGTGTCATACAACAATAAAATTTATAGTCACTAACAACCATAGTGACCTAAGAACAAAGTTTAACAAAGATGCGTTATGATTACAGGTTGTTCCTTATAATTTTCAACAGAGGCGAAGTACAAATTGTTAACTGACAAGTAAGTACAACTCCGCCTATAACATGAGCAAAAATGAGTTTAAAGTGTTATTTTTACTTTATGTTAAGTATGCAAATCGTGTATGGTTGTTGCATAGCATGATAGAAGAGCTTATAAGCTCACAAGCGAGTAGATTGATGACCAGTATAAGTTAGATACCATTACATCCCTATTGCGTGAGACTAGTGGATAGCCTAGTAGAGCTTATGGCATATCAGACATGATTCCACAATTGGGTAATTATTAATCGTGTCATATTGGCCTCTCCCGCTTGAAGAGGTTTTTCAGTTTAAGTATGACGAGCTTAAGCCGATGGCTCTTAATACATAACGGGCCAAGGCCCATAAAGAAAATTTGTGGTCTTAGTAAATCCATAGATATGCATGTATTAGGTACTGACACATGGGCCCTCAGCAAAGTAAAGAAAGATAATGAATAATGAAGCATAAAATGAGCATAATCGGTTCATGCATTATTCACGATCTGCCCTATATATAGTTATAGTATGCTTCCCAGTTATATGACATGATGTGTCCACATGGTATGCATTCTGTGATATGCTACCTAATATGTTTCCATGTCTTTTGTGAATGTGTGACATGCTCGACAATTTTGTATATGCCTTATAGTATGGCCTATGTTTTAATCCATATTTTGCGGATAATATATTGTACTTACTGGGCGAAAAGCTCACAGTGTGTGTTCATACTATAGGTAAGCGACCTATGACCTAGACTCCGATGGACGGTGATGGCAGCAGAGGCGGATGTGAGGGTGAGGTTGTGGATACCACCACTAGTGTTAAATTCCGCTCAGTATTCAGCAGTCGTTTTATTTTAAGAATCGAACCTATATTAAATAGTAACCAATTTAGCAAATTTATAAGTATGTATGTATATTTGAACCTCAGTTGTATTTTGACCTTTATGTACTTGTAAAATAATATACATATGTAAATAGTAGAATGTACTATTCAAAAAAAATCCCCTAAAATTATAGTATTAAAGTAAGTAAGTTTGAGTAATAGTTTTCAAGTAAGTTAAGTATCAGTAGTTTTAAGTGACGGTTCGGGGCCACTCAGGGCTTCGAACCATCACAGTTGATATCAGAGCGATATCCTACCACCCTACCTCACATCGCTGCATGCCTGTCTCATCTGTCTAAATAAGTTAATTTTTATTTTTCGGTGTTAGTATGTAAGTTAACATACAAGCTATAATAGGCTACCATGGCTGCACAGGTAGAACCCACTCCAATAGACCTCCGGCAAATACACGAAGATCGCCAAGCAAGTTTGGCTTTCATTGCCATGCAGCTCAAACGATACGATGGACATTGCCAGCATAAGCTCGCAGGCTGGATACACCGCATGGAGGCCATATTCAGTACCTGCCATATTCCACCTTACCTATAGGTGGTTATGGCAAGTAGTCGACTGGAGGGACCAGTAATGGCCTAGTAGGATGGACGACGTAGGAATGAGGATCCGATGCTGCACTGGGCCGAATTCTGTCGAGACCTCTGCGATACCTTCGGACCACTTCTCTTTGAGTAAGTATACAGACCAGGTAGAGATGTGGATATTTGGAGGGACATGCACAAAAGACGATATGATGTCCTCTCTGGTATGTGAGATGCCTACGAGGGGGAGACCATGACGCATTATGGTTAGAGGTTCATGGATGCCATGTTACCCCATATCCCTTTAAACAGACCCTTTACTGAGATAGCATATCTTTTATGGAAAGGAGTTCCATGGTACGTGAGGGATCTCGTCCGTTACCCTCCGTATCACGAGGACTTGAGGTGCCTTATCCAGGAGATAGTAGACGCCGAGAGGTAAGTGATCAATCCCGGGAACCCCGTACAAGCCCAAGACGTCGCAGCAGCTGCCAATGTTGAGGGCAACCTGGAGGACCCAGCTCACCAACCGGCCAGTGAAGACCTAGTGGCTGAGCGTCAGCCAGAAGCGCTTGAAGATGCCGGAGAACCCACGAAAGAGCCCGAACCAGCCCCTCTATCTCCTGAACACCTCCTAGAGGTGAAAGACAATGACGACGATGACGAATAACTTCCGGATGCCCTTCTTGAGGATGTGGAGATAGGTGACAATGAAGGGGATGAGATCCCCGACCCTTTTAGTGACAACAAACGGATGGACCATGAGCCTGAGCCTCAAGTCATTAAAGCCAGCGATGATGATGTCAATTTCAGCTGGGGAGACGAGGAGGACCCAGAGGAGTTTCCCTTCGACGAGAGCGACGATGAGGAGATCTCCGATGTAGAGTCAGGATTGTCCTCTGAGTAGCAGTGACCCTTTTTGCAGGAATCTTAACCATGTACATGTATGATGGGGAAGTAGCAGCTTTTTCCCACTAGACTTAGCCTAATATACCCTTTTGGGATTGTATACTAGGAAGTGTGTGTCACTCCCACCAAACTAGAGTCTTGTACACATTTTGTGAAAAATATTATGAAAAGTAGTATAGTTTTGCCCAAGGGCCTAGATATGATTTTCCACACATGACCATAGTGTGACAGAAAGTACAGGATGAGTCCTGACACTCAAGTGATGTTTCAATACAATATAGCAAATTGTATTGAACATCACAGTATAAGAAAAAGGAAGATATAATATGTATACATATATCTATGATAGTTGAGTAAGAAAGAAAATGATATGTGATATGATTTCCAACTATTGGAACAAAAGACTCATAATTTCCTTTCCCGCTATATGATAGGGTTATATAGGAAAGCATAACAAGGACATGAGCAGAAACAAACCAAGAATCTCGAGAGGATGAATTGATGGTGCAGCATGTGCCTATGCTAGAGAAGATGGAGAACCAGGAATGGGAACTAAACCAGCTTAGGGAACGGTTGGGCCAATAACCCCAAGCACCATAGACATCAGGGGATCCAGCTCAGGAGACTCCATCGGCCTCAGAGGCCCCATGAGAGCAAGCAACTCTCCCAGCCTAGGTGGTACCAACATCCTCAGCAACGGCTGCTCCCATAACAGCCAATGTTCTTCTGCTAACCCTTAGGGAAGGCAAATTGTATGAGAGATTTTGGCACATGAAAGCGCCTGAGTTCAAAGGGACTACCAATCCTATAGAGGCCAATGATTGGCTGATAGATATCCAAGTAATCTTGGACTTTATGGGATTAACCGATAGAAAGAAGGTGATGTGTGCATCCTTTGCCTGCGTAAGGAGGCATGACAATGGTGGAAGATGTTGGCGATTAGGAGGAACGTCAACAAGATGAGCTGGACGGAATTTATTGTTGAATTCAAGGAGATGTATTTCAACGATGAGGCGTTAGCGGAGCAATAAGAAGAATTCAACAACCTACGCCAAGGTAACATGACTGTGATGGAGGCAGTCAGGAAATTCGAACAACTGGCTTGACTTTGTCCAGATTTGGTGCGTATGAAAAAAGAAAGAGTCAGAAGAATACTGAAGATGTCCTAAACGAACATCGCAGTCTAGGTCTACAGCGGTACTAGTTGGCTCAGGATAAGGAACGAAGGGCTCAGATCTTCAAAGCCCGAAGGGAGGAAAAGACGCAAGCTAAGGGGAAATAGAACCTCGAGTCGCAGCACAAAGGGCAGAATGTGGGAACCGACCAAAATAGCAGGCAATCCCACAACAACAAAAAGAGGAAGGGGAATCTGGGCAACCAAGGTTCGCAAAAAAATTTCCTCCAGAAGAAGAGTGACAGGGGAAGAAACGGCAATCAATACCCGTCATGCACAAAATGTGGGAGAAAAACACCTGGGAGAGTGTAGATAGGGAGTGAGTGACTGCTTCATTTGTGGCAAGGAAGGCCACTGCACCAAAAACTGTTACTCTAACCCACAGAACTAGCAGAGCCAAGCCCATACAACAAGTAGCCAACTTCAAGCTGCCTAGACCAAGATCAAAGGCCCTTTGATCACCCAAGGCAGACTGGAGGCTCCGAACACCCAGGGAAGAATCTATGCTTACACAAGGGATGATGCCGAAGCTGGAACTTTAACAGTGGTGACAGGTCAACTTTCAGTCACCAACTCAGTTGCATTAGTTTTATTTAATTCTGGAGCCACCCATCAGTTCGCATCATCAGAATTTGCTAGAAAGCAAGATATGAGCTTAGATAGAATGGAACAGACCTTCCGAACTGCACTTCTCTCAAGGGAGGGAGTATTCATCGACCTAGTAAAAATTGACGTAGATAGTGCATGGCCAGCTCCGAGGAACGTGACAGAGATCCATAGTTTCTTAGGTTTAGTGGGATACTACCGCTGATTTGTCAAGGGTTTTTTAAAACTAGCCGCACCATTCACAGCGCTCACCAGGAAGGGAAAGAAATTCGAATGGACTAATAAGTGTGAGGAGAGTTTTTAAGAGTTGAAACGAAGACTCACCAACGCCCCAGTACTGACAATTCTAGATGCTAGCCAAGGGAAATTTATGATCTATAGTGACGCATCTAAAACTGAGTTAGGAGCCGTGTTGATGCTGGTGGAAGAGTAGTCGTGTATGCTTCACGACAGCTCAAGGACCATGAGAAAAACTACCTTATGCATGATCTGGAGCTAGTAAGGGTAGTTTTTTGCACTAAAAATATAGAGGCACTACCTATACGGGGTTAAGTGCAAAATCTACACAGACCACCAGAGTCTCAAGTACATTTTTACGTAGAAAGAACTTAACATGAGGCAACAAAGATGGCTAGAATTAGTAAAGGATTATGATTGTGAGATCCTATACCATCCAGGAAAAGCCAACAAAGTGGCCGATGCACTGAGTCAAAAACATTCTTCACTACTTATAGCTATCAGTGCCTTGTCAAGAGCACTACAAAGGGAGTTATGTAGCAGTGAGATCGAGATTTTAAAAGGGAAGTTGTCCGACATGACCCTCCAATCGACACTCCTAGACGAGATCAAGGCCGGACAAGAAGTCGATTCGTCCCTGATCAAGTCCAGAAAGGAAGCTACAGAGGACAAGGGTTCAGAGTTTAGAGTCTCTAAAGACGGCATACTCTATTACAAGGATAGAGTGTGTGTTCCGAAAGATGAAGAGCTTAAGCAACGAATCTTTTTGAAAGCCCATAAGGCACCATATTCTGTACATCCAGGAACGAATAAGATGTATAAGGACCTGAAAGGAAGCTTTTGTGGCCTGGAATGAAGAATGACATTGCTGAGTTGGTCACCAAATGCCTTATGTGTCAGAAGGTTAAGGCAGAACATCAGCGACTGGTAGGAGAACTACAGAAAATTCAGTTGCGCGAGTGGAAATGAGACCAGATTACGATGGACTTCATAGTCGGTGTGACGCCCCCGACCTCATAGTCATTGATCGAGATAGCCCTTGCACCTCGTCGGTCGTCATTCTAAAGCACTTTCTTACTTTGAATCTCTCATTTTCAAGGCCCAAAATTTTTGCCCATATTTTTTTTTCAAAATACTTTTCTTGCATAAAGCATTATATGAAAGCCATATAAAATACAAACTTAGTTGTCTTTTGTACAATACAACATAATTTATAAAGATACTATTTGTAAACTTTGTTTCAAAAATACATTCTCTTCAATTCACTATTTCGATGCTCAGCGGAAGACGGGTAGCAGGACCAAAATCCACAGTGGATTCCCTATCTTATTGACACACGCGTATCCTGCTACTATCCAGGTAGTCTACTGGATAGGTTTCTTACCTGCAACATGAACAAACGGGTGAGCTAACAGGCTCAGTAAGTTCAAACATACAAACAATAAATCGCATAGATTCAAAAATATCAAAAATCCAATTTTCTATGAATAGTACTATTTACCATGAATAGTACTATTTATCATAAATAGTAACTTTGACTTTTGATCGATAAATAGTAACTTTGACCCTAATCAGTTACTATTTACATCACCCTAACTGAGTCCACTACACTTAGTGTTAGTGTCGGTTATGTTCATTATGCTCAGTTATGGCTTTCATAATATTTTATCTATTATCTTTATTTATATTTTGGTTTTAAGCTCATAGTGGCTGTACCGATATTTTATATGCGCTGACTAGGAGGGCCTTAGGAGTGACCCTAAGGCTCCTTCTTCTCCAGTCCTATCATCGCCCGAAGCAGTCATTCTATCCCCGAAGGACCCTTTAAACCTCTACCACATTGTTGGAGGGGCAGTACGCTAAAGGTGGTTTCATTACTATCTTTTATTTACAGTTCTGACTAAGTGACATTAATCGTCATCTCAAGGTCAATAACCTCTGTTGCCCGTAAGTCTTACATATTCTCTTTTTAAGGGTGTGTTTTAAATTCAGTCACACTCTTTCCATAGTGTACCCACTGTACATTTCTCTTTTTCTCATTATGTGGGATGTATTATTCTAACTATTCCTCCGTGCCCGTAGGACTTAACATCTAATGTACAATTAGTACATAATAAAATATCACAGTATTTCGTGTTGTAAACATGAAAATACTTGAACTTACCACAACTGCGACAGTGACCACCCTCGGAAATCCTCCGTTGTTTTGATATCTTCTCTAATTTGGGTTCCTACAGACAGAATATTATCTGTTAATACCCATCATTAATTATCACTTTGGATTTATTCGTTTTATTATGAATTTTACAATACATTTTAATTCTTTATGTGATACACGACCTGCAACATGCATGTGTTCCAGCATGTTTACCTCTCAGGTTTACACTACATGGCCATGTTCCATAGTACACACCCGTGTACTTTATAATTTTTAGATTTTAATCTTAAAATCTTTATTATGGCCTCTAAAATGTTATTTTAAACATTCTAGGTCCTTTACGGTCCTTTCCGAGCCTTTCGGAAATTTTTGGTCAAAAGGACCATTTTGCCCCTGACGGGTCTCGGGACCGTAACAATTTTGTTCTATCATTTTTATCGGATTTTCTAAGCCCATATATCATAAAATAATATTCCCTAGGCTTCTGTATCTTTTTACAGTTTTATTTGCTGCAAAATCAATAACTATTCATCACTCGACCCTTAGGTACTATTCATCCGACACCTAGGGCGTTTCTCTTTTTTCTAGTGTTTCAGAGCCTCAATTGGGTATTTCACCACTCCTAAAACGTTTCTAATCCAATTCTCGAGCCTTAACTCTCGAAGGGCTAGGGTTTTCTATCCCGTTCACAACTTTTCCCCCTTGTTTCCTAAAATACTCCTAACGTGAATTTTTTTTCCGTTCTCGGTATTTTACACACTAAAGGGTCGTTTTACTATTCTTTTTGGGTTTCATTTTCATTATTGACCCTAACCCACTGAGGGGTCTCGGTTTTATTTTCGATCATATATTTTTATCCCTCGTTTCCCGAAATGCCCTTATGCCGTTTTAGAAATTTCGACAGCATTTCTGCTTGTATTTCTAGGTTTCTCCAGCGTTAGGTACGCCTCAGAACCATTATACCTACCACATACTATACTAGAGGCCTATTTTATACAAAGTTACCAAACTTTGTATAAAAATTTTCCACATTAGCCATTATTCAATCACAACACAATATTCGTTATTTTTCTTCATCATATCCCACGGTTTTCATTTGGTATTCAACACCAAACATTTTCATCACAAGTCTCATTTATTCCCATTCATTCTTAAGGTTTCTAATGCACTTATTAACATCAAAAACCTAAGAAATTTCATTCAATAATGCCGCAGTTTTCATGCTCAATTTCATAGGAAAATTTGTCCTCATTCCTAGGGTTCTTATTACTCATTTCCTTATCATTTTTCATCACAAAAATTTTCATAATCCCATGTTCATAACCTACGGATTAAACCTAAGAAACATGCACAATTTTGCTTGTTTCAAGATTACAATTCATGCTTTAAATCAATATATCACCAAATGAACATAAACTCCAAACCAATCATCAAACTTTTTATCATTTTTCAACATCAATGAAGCCACTGATTTTTGAAGAAAAATCACTAAAATTTGCTTCAAAATGATAGCTCATCTTATAAATTCGATCCCTTGCAACTTGAACTAGGATTGGAGGCTAGTTTGGTGTAAAATTTTTGTCAAGATTTGTCTTAAGGGGGAAGGATGGCTCACGGATTTTAGGAGCAAGAGTTGGGCTACATTTTCTAATTTTTCCACTTGAATTTTTTATGCCTATTTATAGGCAAAAAGTGGGGGACCAATTAGTAAAATTTCCCAACAATTTGGAAATTTTTCAAGGACTTTTTTTGCTAACTTTTTGGGGTCAAAATGAAAAATTTGGGCTGATTTTTCTCTAGGTTGGTCGAACCCCTTTTTAGCATTTTCCTTAATTTTTTTCAAGCCTTTTTGACTTAATCTTGGCCTTTGATCTAAGATTCCTTAAATCCTAGCCATGCATGTCACCAAACTTACTTAACAAGTTTTAATTTCTTATTAATGACATCATAAATATGATGTCACATATGGCATCATTTAATTAATCCATGAATTAATTCGTGGTCAAAATTTGACTGAAAGTCAAACTGAATGGAAGTTTACTGAAATCGCGTAGGCGGGTTCCAGGCCCCTCCGGTGCGATCAGTCCACCTTATTTTGCCTCCGTTTGACCAGAATTCATTATCATAAAATTTCGTCTTTTGCACTCTCCAGGGTTTTTGGATCCGTTTTCGAGCCGTCTCACCCAATTCTGTTTGGGAAGATTTTCTATCTCTGAACTCACACTCTTTAACACTGTTAGAACATTTTCATAGTATTCTCAACAGTATTAAAACAAAAATTTTTCATATTTTATACATTAAAATTGTTATATACATACAATTTTAATTCATTCCGAGAATATGAAAATTCTCAGTTATCACATTCACCCCTCCTTATAAAATTTTCGTCCTCGAAAATTTAGAACAAGTGGGGGTACAATTTTCCCTTCTCATCTTCGCGCTCCCATGTAGCCTCTTCAATGTTATGATTTTTCCACAGCACTTTGACTAATGGGATCGTCTTGTTCCTTAAGAATATATATTCTCGTACCAATATTTGGATAGGCCTCTCTTCATACGTTAGATCTTCCTGAATCTAGATCGGTTCATGTTTCAGTACATAGGACGAAGCCGATATGTACTACCGCAACATCAACACATGAAACACATTATGCACTGCTGACATTTCTGGGGATAATGCCAACTTATAGACAACGTTCCTAATGCATTCGATGATCTCATATGACCCAATATATCTTGGACTCAATTTTCCTCTCTTACCAAACCGCATATTCCTTTCATCGGTGAAACTCTTAAAAATACGAAATCCCCTTTGTTAAACTCTAGGGATCTTCGTCGTTTGTCTGCATAGCTCTTCTGTCCGCTGTGCACAATCTTCATCTATTGCTGTATTTTTGCAACTACATAAGTTGTTTCCTACACAAAATCTATTTTGTACAGTTGCTTTTCTTTTAGATCATACTAGTGGATAGGTGATCTACACTTCCTTCCATATAAAGCTTCATAGGGTGCCATTCCTACAGAAGCTTGGTAGTTATTATTGTACGAAAACTCTACCAATGGAAGTTTCTCGTTCCAGCTTCCCAGGAAATCTATTGTACATGCACAAAGCATGTCTTCTAGCATTTGGATTGTCCGTTCAGATTGCCTATTTGTCTGCAGATGAAATGCTGTACTCAGACGCACTTCCGTTCCCATAACTTCTTACATGCACTTCTAGAAATTTGAAGTGAATCGCGCATCACGATCTAATACAATGGACTTAGAAAACTCTACCAATGGAAGTTTCTCATTCCAGCTTCCTAGGAAATCTATTGTACATGCATGAAGCATGTCTTTGAGCATTTGGATTGTCTGTTTAGAATGCCTGTTTGTATGCGGATGAAATGCCATACTCAGACGCACTTCCGTTCCATGGCTTCTTACACGCACTTTCAGAAATTTGAAGTGAATCATGCATCACGATTCGATACAATAGACTTAGGAACTCCATGTAACCTGACAACGTGCTTAACATAAAGATTCGCTAGCTTTTCCAGTGAAAAGGTCATTTTCACTGCTATGAACCTTGCCGTCTTTGTCAATCTATCGACAATAACCCAAATGGCATCGTAGCCTTCTCAAGTTTTCAGCAATCCTACCACAAAGTCTATCATAATATGTTCCCATTTCCATTCAGGAATTTCTAACGGTTCTAACTGTGATAACCGAGGATTTCTGGCAATTGTATATGTGTATATGTGTGACAACTTGTACTGTTTAAAGAGTAAAATAAATGAATTTATATTGTTTAGAACGTAATAAAATGTTCAGACAATGTTGACGGATAATATGTAATAACTGGGAAAATTTATATTTCTCAGAGAATAAATACACAACGAATTTAAGTGTTAAAATGTGAAATTAAGTGATTTAATATTGTTTAGAACTAAACAAAATGTTCTAACAATGTTAAAGGATGAAAAATGATTGACAGTGATTTTAGGTGTGAGCACGTGTGTGCCACTCACAGTATCAAGAAGTAGGTCAAGATGATATTACCTTGATATAAAACTGATATATTTAGAATCAGTATGCTCAAATTAGTTAATTGAGCCTAAAATGTGAATTTTGACCGAGAAACAAACAGTATCAGAAAACTGGTCTAGATAACTTTGAATGAAGTTAAAACTGATAAATTTGGGCTCAGCACACCCAAATTAGTCAGTATAGCCTATCAGTTTGCTCAAATTAGATAATTGAGTATAAAGGTAATTTTTGATCGGAAATACGCAGTATCGAAAATTGGTCGAGATGACCTCAGATGAAGATAAAACTGATAAATTTGGATTCAGCGCGTCCAAATTAGTCAGTATAGCCTATTTAAAATTTTTGGGGCAAAAATTTTAAATACATATAAATATGGGGGTCAAAAGTGAAATTTCCTCATTTTTCCACGTACACCCTCTCTCCTCCCTTCTCTTTCTCTCTCTGCCCGCACGTGTACAGTGACCATTTGCTGGAAACGGCCTCCGTTCATGACACCGCCGGCATCGTTGGAAAGTTCTCGCCGAGCTGAGTCCGACGGTGGGTCGACACAACGGAACGGCCGCCGCACGTGCTGCCTGAAGGCCACCGGAGCCGAAATCTTCCCGTTGAGATTTCTCCACTGTTCGGCCACCTTTTGCCACGAAACTGGTCTCAAAAGATTCGTAGTGAAGAGTACTACAAAACCCATGTGGTGGTTCACGGCAACAACTGCCGTATCGTACCGACCAAGCTTCGAGAAATTCGTCGCCACCGCCGTGGGAGCCACCGTCGATTTTCGTCAATTCTGGCCAAATTGAAGAGAGCCACCGGTGTAGACATGGTCGTGTGGTTGTGGGGAGCAAAAGCTCTCAACCAATTTCGGGAAAAAAGTCCGGCACGGCAGAGTTCCATCGTCGCCGCCGTGGCCGTGCTTTTGAGGGGATTTTCTGGCGATAGGGGCCTCCAAACATGAAATTGAGACCACCACTGGATTCATCTCATCGAGATCTTCAAGATAGACAACGTACCTTCCACCGTCGCCGTCGGTCAATGCCGGTCAACGGCGACCGTTAACCAATTTTGGAAGTTTGGCCCGTTGGCCTATTTTCGACGTTCCGAATGCATCCGTGGAGTCGGATTTGCAAGACGGGACTTTAGATATGAAGAATGAAGAATTAGGGTTTATGCCGTCGAGACCGGACTGCAATTCGGTATAAATCCCGACCTCTTTATGTTCCACAATTTATTTATTTGGGACTATTATATGATTTTATGATTATTGGTATGAAAATTATGGAAAAGAATGTATGTAAAAAGAAGAAAATTGTTGTAATAGAGGAAAAGAAAAATATGTGATAATGTAACGATTTTATGTAAATAATATGAGTTTTACATAAAATCTAGGCCTCTGGTATAGTACATGATAGAATTAGATCCAGATAGATGGTTTTCAGGCGTTTCCTAAACGCTGGAACCTCAAAAATTAAGCGGAAATGCTGCCGAAATTTCTAAAAATGGCACTAAGGGTATTTTGAGAAACGAGGGGTAAAAATATGATCGGGAAGGAAACCCGAGCCTCCTCAAGGAATTAGGGCATGGAAAAAGGAATGGGCAAGTTACGATTAGTAAACCGACTCTTAGGTCGGAATAATACTTCGCGAGGGCCGGGAGTGTGAAAAATTGGCAAAATGATAAGAATTGATCCGGAAAAGGTCTGATAAGATTTAAAAAGTTAATTAGATGATTTTGGGTTTAGAAAATCCAGCGTAAGTATGAAAATGAAAATGTTATGGTTAAACGACCCATCATGGGCAAAATGGTCATTTTGCCCAAAGATTCTCAAATTATGAGAAAAGAGCCCCAATGACCCCGGAATAGGGTAATGAAGTTTGTAAAAGCCAAAATTGAGGTTTAAGTTATGAAAAATCATGTCAAGGGTAAAATTGTAATTTTGTCAAAAGTTAGGGGTAAAATCGTAATTTTTCAAAAAGTTGGAGAAAAATTCGAAAATGGCCATTAAGGTTTAAAAAGCTGTCCTAAGGCTATAATTAAGGGTTATAAGATCAGAATCAAGCTTTTTAATAAAATAAAAGCTATAAATGAAAATGTGATTAACGGACAAAGTTTGTCTGTAGGAATCCGATCCAGACGTGACAAAGGACGTCGATAGATTCCAAGAAGAGGATAAGCACACTATGAGTAAGTTCAGACATTTACTCGTCTGCAACTATGAACAAGCTTATTGTATTTATATGTTTTGCATGCAAAGGTCATGATGTGATTTATGATGATGTTATAGTAACGCTATAGCAATACTATAATGATGTTAAAAGATAGGTTTTAATAAATAATTTATAAAAAATATATATGTATATATATTGAATTACGAAGGAAATGTATTATAAAAGCTTTATGAGAGTAAAGATGTAAGAAAGAGAGATAGAAGAATGGAAAGAGTAAGAATGAGAATGTTATGATAAAATGCATAAAAAAAAAGAGATGAGATCTGAAAGGAAAGAATAGATGTTTATGAAGAGTTTTATGGAAGTTAAGTTATGATTGATAGAGCAATGATGATCAGTAATGAAAGGGATTAACAAATGGTATGTTTTATGAGAACGAAAGGATAGATGTTTTATGAAAAATGATATGAAAGCAAAGAGTTAAACAAGAAAGAGCAGCAATGAAAGGTTATGATGAAAGGTATGACAAAAGGATTAGAATAGAATGATAAGATGTGATTGATAGAATAGAACGATAGGTTATGACCGATAGGAGTATGATGATAAGATATGATAGATAGAATGATGCAAATTATAAACAGGGAATAATTGTCTACACATAACTAAACGTATTTTTGTTTGTTATGATGTGATGGATGATATATAAGTAATATGTGCTATATATGCTAAAGTGTGACTGACATAATTCACACGAATAAAGTAAAGAATTAAGAAAAGAAAAACAACAACATGAAACAACGTAATATGGCTTACGAAATGAGAATGAAAGAATGAGATGTCAATGAGAAAGAATTACGAAAGAAAGATAGAACAACGAAAGAACAAATGTCCCATGAAATGTTCTATGAAAAACGAGAAAGGAAAGATTATGAATGTCATGAAAAAGATGTACCACAAAAAATCAATATAAGAAAAATAAAAGCATGCAAGATAATAAAACTGAAAACTTAATTATTAGCGTACCGGTCTCCCTATACGGTCGAGACTTCAGGTCTATATCCTCCACGCAGATGTAGTGCTACCCTGAAGGTGCGGTAGTTTATAGGTTGGACCCTACCCCGAAGGTGCGGTAATAATGTTTTACCCCTAAAATGAGGTAAACATATGAGACTGTGAGGTAGGTTGGTGGGTCGCTCCCCCTCCTCCCACTGTCTGCGCGCAAATAGGTATGTTCAACAACGGGCCCACCAAAGGAAAGTGAAAAGAAAAGAAAAGAAAGGAAAGTGAAAAGAAAAGAAACAATACGAAAAGAAAGGAAAAGTAAAGAACGACATGAAAAGAAACAAATGATATGAAAGAATAACATAATGAAATCTACGAAAAATAGATAAATAGTAAAATAAAACTTAAAAGAACATAATAGAATTAATATATGTGATGTGAGGTATTTGATGTTATGTGTATGATGTGAATGACACGTTTTTACGTGATGTTATGCTAGTGTATATGTTACTGGCTTTTAAGATACGAAAGGTAAAGAAATGATGATAAAACGATAGAAAGGATAAGAAGGTTTAGAACGGAAAGTTAAGAAATGATAGGAAGGAAAAGAAAAAGAAATGAAGAGATTAGAATAGAATGATAAGAGATGATTGATAGAATGATGAGAACAATGAGCGAAGAGATAAATGAGCATGAAGAGGCTAACATATTATGTTATGTTTCGATGTTATGTTTTGATGATGTGTATGATGTGTCCATATGTGATGTCATATATTCTAGTAATAATATATATTACTAGTATTTATAAGTTAATGAATATATGTTTGAACTTACTTAGCATCTAGCTCATTAGTTGTTCATATGTTACAGGTAAGTAACATGTTAGTTTAAAGTAATATAATGGACAATGGACGGCTCTGCACGTGCCAAGGGACTGGCGAGGGTATGGTATTACTACGAGTCTTTCACTGAGTGTTCAAAAAGGAAGTTTAAAGAAAGAAATTTATTAATTATATATTATAAGAGTATAATATGTGAGTAAAAAAAAAATTTGCTATAGAAATTGCTTCCGCTTTAAAATGAAAACGTTAAAAATGGAAAGTTAAGTATGTTAAGTAAGAGGACGACGACCCACGAGGTTGCCAGCCATCACGGTCAGTGTCAGAGTTCGGCTGGTTGGTATGGTAACGTACAGGACGTCATATAATAATTCGGTGTTGAGAAATTTTACCGAATCAAAACGGATGATACGGTTTCAAAACAACATTGAAAACCCTAACGGGTGCCTATGGTTCACTAAAAGACAAAAAACCTCCGGGATTTTTTCTGATCAAATGGAAGCAAAATAAATTGATTCGACTGTACCGGAGACCTCAGGAACCCGTCGGGGTGATTTCAGGAAAATTTCGCTCAGGTCAAAATTCGATCAAAAGTGACGTGAATAGTGAAGTCAAAAAGTAACTATAATGACTCATCATAAATGATGTCATTAAAGTAAATAATAAATGGTTAATTAGGGTGATAGGTAAGGTAGATGGCTAGGATTTAATGCACCTTTAATCTAATGGCCAAGATTAGGCCAAAATGCCATTTTTTGATTTTTGAAAAAACGGTGGAAAGAAATGCATGAAAGGTGTCAATTTCTCATTGGTTGTTAAGGGTAATTTATGCCAAAATTTTCCAAATTAATTGGCTTGCTTAACATGAAAGGTTCGGCCATTTTTGTAGCAAAAACCATAGCAAAACAAGCCATCAAAAGGAAACCAAGAAAAATTTTCTAAGTGTTGTCCAAGGGGAAATACGTGAGCTATCTTGGGGAAGCAAAGGAATTCTTCAAGTTTTGGAAGCAAGAATTCAAGTTTGACTAGCTAGCATCCAAGTAACCAAGGTGAGCTTTAAAACTTGTCATTTTTCCCCATTTTTGGTCATGAAATCCATGGAAATAGTGGGAAGAAAATGATGAAATTTTTGTTGTGGATTTGATGAAATTATGTGTCGGTTTTGTGATATATTAGTTAAGGCCACTTATGTATTGGAATTACATGAAAAAAATTTGATTTTGGCTTGTTTTCTCCATGAAATCCGTTTGTTGTTCAAAGGGTTAGTTTGGTGATGAAATTTTGATTGAACATGTTGTTGTTGTGTGAAAATATGTTTCTGGAAAGTTGGAAACATAAGTTAACATTGAGATTGGCCTAGAAAAATTTTGGTGCAAAATTAGGCATAGTGTGGCCGTGGGAAACCTAAGAGGAAATGACAGAAAATTTTGTGTTTTGGAGATTGATTAATGCTTGAAATCAAGCCTTGGTGTGATGGAAAAACTTTGAAAAGAATTTTGGTTATGTTTGCTATGGTAAGGCCTTATGTTACATGTGGTGAACCCTAGGGTTACCATGTGAAAATCAAGTGAATTTTGATTGAAAATGTGCTAAGATATAGCCTAGGAAAGGCTAAATAAAAAGAAAGACTTGGTTGAAAAAAATTGAATAAAATTTGGTGTGAAAACCCTAAGTGAAAATCGATTATTGGTTTAGGGTTTTGGTGAAGAAATTTTGTTAATTAAGGGCTATTTTGGAATAAAAATCATGTTATGGTTTAAGTGTAAAAACCAAGCATAATGTGGTAGAAATGAAGAAAAATTTTTTGCTAGGGTTGGTAAGTCAAAACCGTGGCTTAATTAAGGAGGGAAAGTGAAAAAAAATTTTGTACATTGTGGTTGATTTATAAATTGGTGATTGGACAAATTTTTATGTAAAATTTTGGAAAACTTTTATATAAAATAGGACTCTGGTATAGTACGTGGCAGTTACACGGCGTACCTAACGTCGGTAGCCTTAAATTTATGTCGAAATGCTGCCAAAATTTCGAAAAACGGCATTAAGGGCAAAAAGGGAATCGAGAGTAAAAGTTTAGGATCAGGTCGGAAACCCGAATCCCTTAAGGAAAATTGAATGAGGAAACTTAAGGGGTGATTCGTGAATAGTAACTTGTCCCCTTGAAAATGTAGAATGCGAGTAAAACTGAAAACCGACCCCGAGGGGGGGGGGGCGTTTTTGGAAAACGAAGCAAAGGTCCGAATCGGGAACAGAAAATCCAAGCCTCGGAGACCTAAATTGGGAAAGTCTAGATGAACGTTTTAAGTATTAGTAAAAGGCTCATTTGAGGCTCCGAAACGATAAAAAAACACGAAACCGATATAAGGGTCGAAATAGTACTTTCCGAGGGCTAGGAAGTGAAAATTTGGGATAATGAAAGAAAATTATCCGAAAAAGGTCCAATAAAATTTTAAAAGACGATTTAAGAATTTTTGGGCTTAGAAAATTGAGTTTAAGAATTTAGAATGAGAATTTGTGGTAAAATAACTCGACAAGGACAAAATGGTCATTTTGACCCGAATTTTCCAAAAAGTGGAAAAAGAGCCCTATACACCTCGGAATGGTAGAATAAGGTTCCTGAGCGTCAAAAGTGAATTGTTAAGTCGAGAAAATCTCATCAGGGGTATAATTGTAATTTTTCCAAAATTTAGGGGTAAAATCGTAATTTTATAAAAGTTGGGGGAAAAATGTGAAGAGGGTTAATAAAGCTTAGAAAGCTGTCATAAGGCTTAATTAAAGGTTTTAAGACCAGATTTGAGCTTTTTATTTAAAATAAAAGGTACAAATGAAAATGAAATTAACAGACAAGGTTTTTGTTTGTAGGATCTCAAAACCAGCTAGAAAAAGGGACGTTGAAGGATCCCAAGAAGCAAACACTAGCAGACGTACTGTAAGTTCAGACATTTATTTGTCTACAACATGTAGCATTATTATTGCTAACTTTGATGTACTAACTATAAGTTAGGTACATATGTGCTACGGGCATTATGATAAAATAGAGAGAGAGACGAAATGTGCTACGGGCACTATTGGCAAATGCGACACATAATAAATTGTGCTTCGAGTACCAGAGTGAGGTTAATGAAACTCACTCACATGAAATTAAAATGTGAACCCTTCCTAACCACGGGGCAATATGAAGTCACCGGGTTAGAACTTTAAAAAGTCGGTAATGAAACCACTTTTGGCGTACCAGCCTTCCGTACGGGGGAGGTATACTTTGCCTTCAGGGCTATGATGATGAGGTTAAGGCTATGGAGGTTAGCACTAATATACCGCTCCCAATCATGTGCACTAAAATGGTACGGCCAATATGAGCTCAAAACCAGAACATAAATAAAGATAATTACCTAAAACTAAAACTATGCCATAATTGAATATAAGACAATTTCGTGAGAGTACTAACATTGAGGTTGATGTACTGCTGATATACTGTGTTGTGGCCAAAGTCACTATTCATGATGAATAGTAGGCAAAGTTACTATTTATTATAAATAGTACTATTCATAGAAATTTTATTTCTTGCATGTTTGAACTTACTGAGCCTGTAGCTAACCATTTTTGCTTATATTGAAGGTAATCAACCAGCTCATTAGCTTTGTATGGCTGAATGGCGAACGGGATAGCTAGTGTCAAATGGGATGGGAAGCTAAGGGATATGGTCCTGTTAGAGTTTTTCGCTAAGCGTCAAACGAGAGGGAAAGAAAACAGTTCTTTTGTAATAATATGTATTTTGCGAAAGTACTGTATTATGTAAATTACTTTGTACTTGCAAACAAAGTGAATAGTAGATAATGTTTTACCTTATGTTTAAAAAAAATTCCCCTAAAAATACCATGTTTTAAAGATAGATAGATTAGCCAGAGACCTATGAGAGTACAATCTATCACAGTTAGCTATGAAGCTTAATTGTAATAGCATTGTATGATCTTTATAAAGAGCGGGCCACCATAGTTGGTATCAGAGCAAGTTGACCATATCCTGATTTGACACTTCGCGCATCCTGCACCGCAATCCAAGTAAGTAGTTTACTTAAGCTTAGTTAATTATTTTCTCATATGAAAATAATTATCTTATAGGTAGCAAGATGATTAGACCTCCTTATGCGAGACTGCCACTACCATGACCGAGAGGGGTGTTACGGGTATAGACGAGACCTATTGTGAGGCCTTCTATTTCCCAACATCCGGCACTTAGACCCCCGGTGCCAGAGAGGCCTGTAGTACCAATAGCAGCACCAGCCCCTATAGACGTAGTACTTCCTCAACCAGTACTTCATCCACCTATAGTAGTAGACATTCCAATTGTTGGTGGACGCCAACACATTGGTGTAAGTATTTCAGCTCGAGCGGTACAGGCATTTAGAGCTAGTAGTTCCCCTATGTTTGATGGTGGACGATAGTCGATGGAGGCAAAGGATTGGCTCAATGCAGTAGAGAGGATTATGGTGTTGTGTGATACTGATCAAGAGATTTGGATCCAGTTGGCAGTGAGTATGTTTTAGGGAGATGCTCGATTATTCTGGGATTATTGTGATCAAGAGATTCTGTTGGGATTTAGCTGGGCTGAGTTTCTACAGCAGATGGTTGAGCAGTTTCCACCTAAGGATCCGACACCGGTTCTAGCAACTTTTGAGAGTCGAGAGGTAATTCCACTTGCGTATCCTAGATTTAATGATGTCAGGGATTATATTCTTCAGACAGAGAGGATTTTGATGTTACCCAGTGAGACGGTGATAACCTACGCCGCACGTTTCGAGGAGCACATTAGGAGAAGATGCCCATTGCCTAACCTTACAAAGGAGGATTGTTGTGGTCTCTTCTGGAAGGGATTAGCTACGGAGCTGAGGCAGAGGGTGAGTCAGTTATATCCTCTCACGCTTCGTGAATTTGTAGTCACAGTGAGAAAGATGGAAAAGGAATTGATAGTGGAACACCTGTCACAAAGCCGACGTGAGGCAGAGTTTCAGGATGTGATGTTGGCACGTATTTTTGGACCGAGGCGAATGACAAATGACCATGAGGCTGGTCCTTCTAGACCACGAAATGAGGCTAACGCTGGCCAGGGAGCATCGCCTGGGAATAGTGGCGGCTCGGAAGATGACAAAGAGGATCCTGAAGAGTTTCCTCTAGTCCCAGATCAGGGAGATGTGTGATATGAAAATTGTACACATGTATATGTGTAGCTTTTTAATGTAAGCTATCTTGTATAGACTTGTGGCCAAGACGTATATGATGGCCTATATATATATGACTGGTGATGGTTATGTATAATATATAAAAGTTTTGCTATGAATGAAATATCAAAATGATTATATGTTATACGATGATTTGTTATGATGATGTGGCTTTACATTACCCTGAATTTCGTAAATTTATATTATTTTACGAAGGTGGTCATGGAAAAGCTAACGGTGGATTTTCGTGCCATAATAGGATATTAGGCAAGATGGTGGATATGCGAAATCAACCAGAGAGACGAGGACAACGTCCTAATTTCATGGAAAGAATAGAGCAGTTACAAGGTTTATTAGAAGCTCAAATACAAGAAAATGCTGATCTAAGACAATGAGTAAAGGATTTAGAACAGAGACAAGGTTCTGAAGGCACCCAAGTAGAATAGGAAGCTGAGGTAGATCTGGCTATTCCTCCAGCTGTCGTACATGAAAGAGTTCCTGAACTGCCACCGATAGTAAATCTGGAACCCCTCTATGAAAGATTTAGGCGTATTAGGCTGCCAGAATTTGAAGGTTCTACAAATCCTCTAGAGGCTGAAGACTAGTTGTCATCATTACAAGTGATCATAGAATTCATGAATCTAACTGACCAGGAGAAAGTCTTATGTGCGTCTTTTATGTTGAGGAAAGATGCTCGTTTTTGGTGGGACACTGTGCGACTGAGAAGGAATGTGTCTACAATGAGTTAGGTAGAATTTCTGGAAGAATTTAACTAGAAATACTATGATCCTGCATCTATGAGACTACAACAGAAAGAGTTCTCAGAATTGAAACAGGGAAATATGTCGGTGAGTGAAGTTTGCCAAAAGTTCGATCAGTTATCCCGCTTATGTCCCTATGTAGTCCCTACTAAGAAGGAGAAAATACAGAAGATGATCGGGATGTTTAGGCCAGAAATTGTGGCATTGGTAGATATTGGACCGATACCCGCCTACTTCTGTGGCATATTGTGTGAGTCATGCCATGAGGGCTGAGTTTCATGTAGCCCGACAGAAGGAGGAAGAGAGAAGAATTGGGAGATCAAGAAGAAGGAGAGGGCATTGGCTAAGTCTACACAAGTTAGTCAATCTAGCAAGCCGAATCAGAATGCTAAATCAGGCCAGGGAAATAATCAAGGATCCCAGCAAAACAAGAGGAAAGGCAATTTTACTGGAAATCGCCAGTCAAATAATCAAAACTAGCAGCGAAGAACAATTGGAAATGCGGGATCTAATGTACTAAATTGTCCTACATGCAGGAAGAGACATTATAGGCAATGTAGATTTGGGTTACTTGTTTGTTATGAACGTGGAAAGGAAGGTCATTATGCCAGGAACTGTCCAAGCAACAGGCAGGGTGTACAAGGCACTTCCCAACCACACCAGACACACCCACAAGCTCATTCCCTTCAGGCCAGGATTGAAGAGTCTCCAGTAAGGCCACAACGCCAAGAACGTATGCCATATGCTGATGTTTATGTAATGGCCTACACCAAGGAAGATGCAAAGGCAGGAACATCAAATGTAGTGACAGGTCAGCTTCCTGTCGCTAGTCATGTAGCCTCTGTACTATTCGATTCCGGTGCTACGCATTCTTTTGTTTCCTATGAAGTTGCTGATAAGATAGGATATCCTAAGAACAATATGGGAAAAATATTTAAGATAGCTTTACCCTTTGGGGAAGTATTGTTGTCCAATTACTGGCTACCTCATATACCAGTATACATGGCAAATAGGGAACTATAGGCAAAGTTGATCGTAATGAAGATCGGGGATTATGATGTGATTCTAGGCATGGATTTCCTAGGGAAATATCAAGCTATGATCGACTGTCAAAATCAAAAAATAGTATTTCAACCCGAGGAAGAAGAGAGTTTCGAATACGTAGATGCTTATCGAAAACCCAAGAAGATGATAATCAGTTCACTGAAAGCAAATAAGCTGATGGCCAGTGGTTGCATGGGATATCTGGCATATGTGATGGATACTACAGGAGAACAGAAGCTTCAACCTAAAGATGTTCTTGTTGTTAATGAATTTCTTGATATATTTCTAGAAGAGTTACTAGGGATACCTCTAGAGCGGGAAATCTCGTTCGAAATTGAGTTGATGCCTGGAACGGTACCTATTTTCAAAGCACCATACCGCATAGCTCCAGTGGAATTAAAGGAGCTGCAGGAACAATTGAATGAGCTTTTGGACAAAGGATTCATCAGACTGAGTTATTCTCCGTGGGGTGCACCTATGTTGTTCGTCAAGAAAGAGGATGAAACGTTCCATTTGTGCATTGATTACTGGGAGTTGAAAAACGATCAAAAATAGGTATCCGTTACCTAGAATTGATGACTTATTCGACCAGTTAAAAGGCATAACGGTATTTTCCAAGATCAACTTACGATCAAGATATCACCAGTTGAGAATTAAAGAAAGTGATATTCCTAAAACGGCATTTAGAACTTGTTATGGTCATTATGAGTTCTTTGTGATGCCATTCGGATTAGCAAATGCACCAGCAGTATTCATGGACTTGATGAACAGAATCTTTAAGGAATATTTGGATAAGTTTATCATTGTATTCATTGATGACATTCTTATATACTCAAAGACTCATGAGGAGCACAATGAGCATTTGAGGATCGTTTTGCATATGATAAGGAAGCATCAACTGTATGCCAAGTTCTTGAAATGCGAGTTTTGGCTGGATAAAGTACATTTTCTCAAACATGTTGTATCCAAGGAAGGAATTACTGTAGATTCGATGAAGGTAGATGCAATTAACCAATGGCCTGCACCCAATAGCATGGCAGAAATACGTAGTTTCTTAGGGTTAGCTGACTATTATCGGAGATTTGTAGAGGGATTCATGCGTTTAGCTGTACCTCTTACCGCTCTTACATGCAAGGAAAGAAAGTGTGAGTGGACTATAGAATGCGAGAAAAGCTTCCAAGAGTTAAAGAGACGGCTGACAAGCACACCGATCCTTACGCTTCCCACTAAAGGGGAGAAGTTTGTGATCTATATTGATGCATCTAAAATAGGATTGGGAGTAGTTCTGATGCAAGGTAGCAAGGTAATTGCATATGCTTCGCGTCAATTAAAGAACTATGAAAAGAATTACCCCACACATGACCTTGAACTTGCTGCAGTAGTGTTTGCACTTAAAATTTGGTGACACTATCTCTATAGGGCCCCATGTCAGATTTTTACTGATCAGCAAAGCTTGAAGTATTTCTTCACTCAAAAAGAGCTCAATATGTGACAAAGAAGATGGTTGGAACTGGTAAAGGATTATGATTGTGAAATCCTATATCTTTCAGGGAAGGCCAACCGTGTAGCAGATGCTTTAAGCAGAAAGTCTACCATATCGCACCAGCTACTAATAGAAAGGCTTCCGAAACTATTGCAGTAAGAGATAAATTCTTTGAACTTGGAGCTGATATCCGGAAGATTAGTTGCACTTCAAGTGGAATCATCATTGTTTGAAGATATCAAGGAAGCTCAAAGATGAGATTCCAGAATGACAAATTCTCAAGAATGAATTTCCAAGGATGGAATGATCCTCTATCAAGGAAGAATTAATGTTCCGACTGATGAGGAACTTAAAAGGCGGATCATGTCAGAAGCCCATGAGACACCATATTCGATTCATCCCAGAGCTAGTAAGATGTACTAGGACTTGAAGTTACAGTTCTGGTGGAAAGGGATGAAGAATGATATAGCAAAATTCATGAGTAGATGCATGACCTGTCAAAAAATCAAAGCCGAACATAAACATCCAGTAGGAAGATTGGAACCTTTGGAGATCCCCAAATGGAAATGGGAACATATTACGATGGATTTTGTAATGGGACTACTAAAAACCCGAGAGGGTTATGATGCCATCTGGGTTATTGTGGACAGATTAACTAAGACGGCACGGTTTATAGTTGTCAAGATGACTTTTTCATTAGAAAAGTTGGCTCAGTTGTATATAGCTCATGTCGTTAGATTACATGGAGTACCAAAATCCATTGTATCAGATCGAGATGCACGATTCATTTCGAATTTCTGAAAGTGTGTGCAAGAAGCCATGGGTACTGAATTGAGACTCAGTACGGCATTTCATCTGTAAACAGATGGACAGTTAGAGCGGACCATTCAGACATTAGAGGACATGCTTTGAGCTTATGTAATGGATTTTGCGAGAATCTGGAACGAGAAGTTACCATTAATTGAATTCTCGTACAATAATAGTTACCAAGCTTCCATCGGAATGGCACCTTGTGAGGCTCTTTATAGACGGAAATGCAGATCACCGATACATTGGTATGACCTGCAAGAGAAACGGCTGCATAAGACGGATTTTATACAAGAAACTTCCGATGCCATTGCACGAATTCAGCATCAAATGAAAATTTCACAAAGTCGACAAAAGAGTTATGCGTATAAGAGGTGAAAACCCTTCAAGTTTAATGAAAGAGACTTCGTGTTTCTTAAGGTATCACCTATGAAGGGGATTATGCATTTCGGTAAGAAGGGATAACTGAGTCCAAGATATATCGGACCTTATGAAATCATCGAACGTATTAGAAATGTCACTTATAGATTAGCGTTACCTCCCGAATTGTCGACAGTGCATAATGTATTTCATGTATCCATGCTGAGAATGTATGTACCAGATCCATCCCACCACAAGGATTTGACATATAAGGAACAACCTATTCGAGTACTGGCTCGTGAAGAGAAAGTACTGAGGAATAAAACAATCCCACTAGCGAAGATTTTGTAGAAAAATCACAACATTGAAGAAGCTACGTGGGAACGAGAAACAGAGATGAGGAATTTATACCCCTACTTGTTCTAATTTTCGAGGACGAAAATTTTATAAGGAGGAGTGAATGTGATAACCGGCGATTTCTAGCATTCTCGGAAGAAAATATACAGTTGTATATGTGTGACAACTTGCATTGTTTAAAGAGTAAAATAAATGAATCTATATTGTTTAGAACATAATAAAATGTTCTGACAATACTGACAGATAACAATTCGGTGTTGAGAAATTTTGCCGAATCAAAACAGGTGAAACGGTGTCAAAACGACATTGAAAACCCTAACAGGTGCCTATAGTGCACTAAAAGACGAAAAATTTCTAGGATTGATTCTAATCAAACAGAAGCAGAATAAATTGATCCGATTGTACCAGAGACCTCAAGAACCCGCTCGGGTGATTTCGGGAAAATTTCGCTCAAGTCAAAATTCAGTCAAAAGTCACGTGAATAGTAAAGTCGAAAAGTAACTATAATGACTCATCATAAATGATGTCATTAAAGTAAATAATAAATGGTTAATTAGGGTGGTAGGTAAGGTGGATGGCTAGGATTTAATGCACCTTTAATCTAATGGCCAAGATTAGGCCAAAATGCCATTTTTTGTTTTTTGAAAAAATGGTGGAAAGAAATGCATGAAAGGTGTCAATTTCTCATTGGATGTTAAGGGTGATTCATGCCAAAATTTGCCAAATTAATTGGCTTGCTTAACATGAAAGGTTCGGCCATTTTTGTAGCAAAAATCGTAGCAAAACAAGCCATAAAAAGGAAACCAAGAAAAATTTTCTAAGTGTTGTCTAAGGGGAAATACGTGAGCTATCTTGGGGAAACAAAGGAATTCTTCAAGTTTTGGAAGCAAGAATTCAAGTTTGACTAGCTAGCATCCAAGTAACCAAGGTGAGCTTTAAAACTTGTAATTTTTCCCCATTTTTGGTCATGAAATCCGTGGAAATAGTGGGAAGAAAATGATGAAATTTTTGTTGTGAATTTGATGAAATTATGCGTTGGTTTTGTGATAGATTAGTTAAGGCCACTTATGTATTGGAATTGCATGAAAAAATTTTGATTTTGGCTTGTTTTATCCATGAAATCTGTGGGTTCAAAGGGTTAGTTTGGTGATTAAATTTTGATTGAACATGTTGTTATTATGTGAAAATATGTTTTTGGAAAGTTGGAAACATAAGTTCATATTGAAATTGGGTTAGAAAAATTTTGGTGCAAAATTAGGCGCAGTGTGGCCATGGGAAACCTAAGAGGAAATGATAGAAAATTGTGTTTTGGAGATTGATTAATGCTTGAAATCAAGCCTTGGTGTGATGGAAAAACTTTGAAAAGAATTTTGGTTATGTTTGCTATGGTAAGGCCGTATGTTACATGTGGTGAACCCTACGGTTACCATGTGAAAATGAAGTGAATTTTGATTGAAAATGTGCTAAGATATAGCCTAGGAAAGGCCAAATAAAAAGAAAGACTTGGTTGAAAAAAATTGAATAAAATTTGGTGTGAAAACCCTAAGTGAAAACCGGTTATTGGTTTAGGGTTTTGGTGAAGAAATTTTGTTAATTAAGGGCTGTTTTAGAATTAAAATTATGTTATGGTTTAAGTGTAAAAACCGAGCATAATGTGGTAAAAAGGAAGAAAAAAAATTTTGCTCGGGTTGGTAAGTCAAAACCGTGGCTTCATTAAGGGGGGAAAGTGAAAAAAAATTTTGTACATTGTGGTTGATTTATAAATTGGTGATTGTACAAATTTTTATGTAAAATTTTGGGAAACTTTTACATAAAATAGGACTCTGGTATAGTACGTGGCAGGTACACATTGTTCGAGGTGTACCTAACGCCTGTAGCCTTAAATTTACGCCGAAATGCTGCCAAAATTTCGAGAAACGGCATTAAAGGCAAAAAGGATTCGGGAGTAAAAGTTTAGGATCGGGTCGGAAACCCGAGTCCCTTAAGGAAAATTGAATGAGGAAACCTAAGGGGAGGTTCATGAATATTAACCTGTCCCCTTGAAAACGTAGAACGCGAGTGAAATTGAAAACCAACCCTGAGGGGGGGTGTTTTTGGAAAATGAAGCAAAGGTCTGAGTTAGGAACGGAAAATCCGAGCCTCGGAGACCTAAATTGGAAAAGTCTAGATGAATGTTTCAAGTACTAGTAAAACGCTCATTTGAGGCTCCGAAACGATAAAAAAAACGAAACCGACGTAAGGGTCAGAATAGTACTTTCCGAGGGCCAAGAAGTGAAAATTTGGGATAATGAAAGAAAATTATCCGAAAAAGGTCCGGTAAAATTTTAAAAGACGATTTAAGAATTTTTGGGCTTAGAAAATTGAGTCTAAGAATCTGGAATGAGAATTTGTGATAAAATAACTTGATAGGGGCAAAATGGTCATTTTGATCAGAATTTTCCAAAAAGTGGAAAAAAAGCCCTAAAGACCTCGGAATGGTAGAATAAGATTCTTGAGCATCAAAAGTGAATTGTTAAGTCAAGAAAATCTATTCAGGGGTATAATTGCAATTTTATCAAAATTTAGGGGTAAAATCGTAATTTTATAAAAGTTAGGGGAAAAATATGAAAAGGGTTAATAAAGCTTAGAAAGCTGTCATAAGGCTTAATTAAAGATTTTAAGACAAATTTGAGCTTTTTATTTAAAATAAATGGTACAAATGAAAATGAAACTAACAGACAAGGTTTTTGTCTGTAAGGTCTCAAAACCAGCTAGAAAAAGGGATGTTAAAGTATCTCAAGAAGCAGACACTAGCAAACGTACTGTAAGTTCAGACATTTATTTGTCTGCAACATATAGCATTATTATTGCTAACTTTGATGTACTAACTATAAGTTAGGTACATATGTGCTACGGGCACTATGATAAAATAGAGAGAGAGACGAAATGTGCTACGGGCACTATTGGCAAATGGGACACATAATAAATTGTGCTTTGAGTACCAGAGTGAGGTTAATGAAACTCACTCGCATGAAATTAAAATGTGAACCATTCCTAACCATGGGCAATATGAAGTCACCGGGTTAGAACTTTAAAAAGTCGGTAATGAAACCACTTTTGACGTACCAGCCTTCCGTACGGGGGAGGTATACTTTGCCTTCAGGGCTATGATGATGAGGTTAAGGCTGTGGAGGTCAGCACTAATGTACCACTCCCAGTCATGTGCACTAAAATGGTACGGCCAATATGAGCTCAAAACCAGAACATAAATAAAGATAATTACCTAAAACTAAAACTATGCCATAATTGAGCATAAGACAATTTCGTGAGAGTACTAACATTGAGGTTGATGTACTACTGATATACTATGTTGTGGCCAAAGTCACTATTCATGATGAATAGTGGGTAAAGTTACTATTTATTATAAATAGTACTATTTATAGAAATTTTATTTCTTGCATGTTTGAACTTACTGAGCCTGTAGCTCACCATTTTTGCTTATATTGAAGGTAATCAACCAGCTCATTAGCTTTGTATGGTTGGATGGCGAACATGATAGCTAGTGTCAAATGGGATGGGAAGCTAAGGGATATGGTCCTGCCAGAGTTTTTCGCTAAACGTCAAACGAGAGGGAAAGAAAACAGTTCTTTTGTAATAATATGTATTTTGCGAAAGTACTGTATTATATAAATTACTTTGTGCTTGCAAACAAAGTGAATAGTGGATAATGTTTTATGTTATGTTTAAAAAAAAAATTCCCCCAAAAATACCATGTTTTAAAAGGAGATAGATTAGCCGGCGACCCATGAGAGTACAATCTATCGCAGTTAGCTATGAAGCTTAACTGTAATAGCATTGTATGATCTCTATAAAGGGCGGGCTGCCACACTAACTTTCCGCTTGGATGTTGATGTTCAGCCTTAACTTTTTGGCACGTCATACATCAGCTTACAAATTTAGCGATGTCTTTCTTCATCCCTTTCCACCAGAATTGCAATCTCAAATCCTAGTACATCTTACTTTCTCCAAGATGCACTAAATATGGCGTTTCATGGGCTTCTGCTATAATCCACCTTCTTAATCCTTCATCATTTGGAACATGAATTCTTCCCTGATGTAGGATTAATCCCTCTTTGGACACTCTTTCTTGAGGATTTGCTAGATTTGGATCTCACCTTTGAGCCTCTCTAATGTCCTTGAATAGTGATGATTCCAATTGAAGTGTAGCCAATCTTCCAGATATTAGCTCCAACTTCAATACATTGATCTCTTGCTGCAATGACATTGGAAGTTTTCCAACCGGTAATTGCTGTGAAACAGCAGATTTTCTACTTAACGCATCTGCAATGCGATTGGCTTTTCCGGGATGGTAGAGGATCTCGCAATTATAATCCTTGACCAGCTCCAACCATCTCCTTTACTGCATATTCATCTCCTTCTGCGTGAAGAAGTAATTTAAACTCTGGTGGTCAGTATAAATCTGACACTGAGCTCCATATAAATAGTGTCACCAAATCTTCAGTACAAACACTACTGCGGCAAGTTCCAGATCATATGTGGAATAATTTCTCTCATGATCCTTTAATTGACACGAGGCATAAGCAATCACCTTATCGCCTTGCATCCGGACAGCTCCTAATCCCATCTTTGATGCATCGCTATAAATCACGAACATCTCCCCTTCAGTACGAAGTGTAAGGATTGGCACACTCATTAATTACTTCTTTAGCTCTCAGAAGCTCCTTTCGTACTCTTCAGTCCACTCGTACTTCCTCTCTTTGCATGTCAGAGCCATGAAAGGTGCAGCGAGTCATGTGAATCCCTTGAGAAATCATCTATAATAGCCGGCTAAACCTAAAAAACTTCGTATTTCAGTCACATTCTTAGGTGCGGGCCATTCGTTGATTGCCTCCACTTTCACAGGATCTACAGCGATTCCTTCCTTGGAAATCACGTGTCCGAGGAAATGTACTCTATCTAGCCAAAATTCACACTTAGAGAATTTTGCGCAGAGTTGGTGCTTCCTTATTGTCTGCAGAACGATCCGCAAGTGTTCTTTGTGCTCCTCGCAAGTCTTTGGATATATAAGTATGTCATCGATAAGCACAATGACAAACTTATCTAAAAATTCTTTAAAGACTCGGTTCATCAGGTCCATGAATGCAGCTAGCGCATTTGCTAACCCAAACGGCATCACAAGAAATTCGTAATGACCATAATGAGTTCTAAATATGGTCTTATGGATGTTGCTCTCCTTAATCCGTAGCTGATGATATCTTGATCGTAGATCGATCTTGGAGAATACCGCTGTACCTTTGAGTTGATCAAACAGATCATCAATTCTAGGTAAAGGATACCTATTCTTGATAGTGACCTTGTTTAACTCTTGGTAGTTGATGCACATACAAAACGTATCATCCTTCTTCTTGATAAACAACACTAGAGCACCCCATGGGGAATAGCTCAGGCGGATGAATCCCTTGTCAAGAAGCTCTTTTAGTTGCTCTTGTAGCTCCTTCAACTCCACTAGTGCCATGGTATGGTGCCTTTGAGATAGGTGCAATTCCTGGCATTAATTCGATCTCAAAGGAGATTTCTTGTTCTGGCGGCAGTTCGGGTAATTCTTCTGGAAAGACATCGAGGAACTCGTTCACAATAGGAACATCTTCAGGTTGAAGCTTCTATTCCTCTGTTACATCCATTATGTATGCTAAATATCCAGCATAGCCGCTAGAGATTAGCCTTCTTGCTTTTATCAAATTGATCATCATCTTTGGTGTCTTACATGATAATCTGACATACTCAAAGCTGTCTTCCTCATCGGGTTGGAACATTATCTTCTGCTTCTAATAATCGATCGTGGCTTGGTACTTCCCTAGGAAACCCATTCCTAGTATCACATCATAATCTGCAACTCTATCACGATCAATTCTGCATGTAGCTCCCTATTTGCCATAATTATTAGCACATGAGGTAACCAATATTGGACAGCAGTCCTTCTCCTGAGGGTAGAGCCGTTCTAAACATCATACCTATGTTGTCCTTAAGTTATCCTATCTTGTTCGCAAATTTGTATGAAATAAATGAATGTATAGCTCCATAATCAAATAAAATAGACGCCAAATGATTAGCGACAAAAACCTAACCTATCACTACATTGGATGTTCTGGCTTCTGCATCCTCCATGGTGTAGACCATAACTCGTGCATCTACACGAGATAAGCATTCTGGTTTTTCCCACGCCTCTAAAGATGAAGGACCTCCAACCTGGACCTGTAGTGAATGTGCCTGGGAACGTCGCTATTGTGGCTGGAACGTTCCCTGTGCATTTTGCCTATTCTCAGGACAGTCCTGGCAAAATGGCCATCTTTTCCACACTAGAAACAGGCATTTGGTGCAAGTCTACATCGGCCTGGGGGCCTTTTTCTGTAGATCACGAACAATAGGTCCAGTATTATTGTTCAACCTTCGCTACTGATTCCTATTTCCAGAATTATTCCCTTTCCTCTTTCCTTGAGATTGTTGGCTAGAAGAGTGTGATTGCCTGGCCATAGCATTCTGATTCTGTTTGCTTCCCTGTCCGTGTAGGAAAATAAATCGAGAAAAACGTATCAGAGTGGCGCAGCGGAACAATAAAAAGTTTTCAAGATCGTTAAATATCTCATGATGCCATATACAATAAACCAACAACAATTTAAACTCATACCTCAAGGACGCCAATCTTGCAGGAGGAGAATAACCGGAGGGCTTCAACCAACTAGCAATCTCTACTATTTTCCAATTCTCGAATGGCTGAGTGTGTGGGCACTCTGAACGTCGATCGGTATGCTAGCACTGCTACTCTTCTTCCGACCACCCAGATCTCTAAAGAACTTATTGTCATGGTGAGTTATGCAACAATAAGCCTGCTCACTTGAGAGTCTGTGGTCTGAGAGAACTGGAGTGACATGATCTCTATTTATAGACTTGCATGAGATGATTCTCTGAATTCGAATTGGATTAGGAGAAGATTCCCTTATCCACAACATAAAATCTTAAATTATCCAAGGGGAAAATCCCAACGAAATTTCGGCCAACTTAGGATTATCCAATTCAAATCTAAACAAGATTTTAACATGAATTTTATCTCCCTTTTTCAACCAAAAAATCCAAAAATCCAAGGGGAAAATCCCAACAAAATTTTGGCCACTTTAGGATAACGGAAGAATCAAAATTCTACTAGGATTTTCAAGCTTGAATCTTATCTCATCCTTATCCAAAATAATCGAAAATCTATAAGAGATCTTCCCTCAAAATTTTGGCCATAATCTAGGGAGGAGTGAACCCAAATTTAACTAGGATTGAAACTTGAATTTTTCCCAGAACCTTATCCACAAAAAATCCTAAAATTCCATGAGGATAATCCTCAAAATTTTCGTCCATTATTGTTAGGATTTGGATTCAAAATTCAAGTAGGATTCTAACAAGATTTTCCTCTCCATATCCAACTCAAATTCGAATTTCATTCCTTGTGGATTTACCACAAGAAATTCGAATCCTACTTGGACGTGATTCAAAATTTGAATTTCAAATTTCAAATTCAAATTTTAAATTTTAAATTTTAAATTTCAAATTCGAATTTCAAATTCGAATTTCAAATTCAAAATTCAAAATTCAAAATTTAAAATTCAAAATTCAAATTTCAAATTTCAAATTTCAAATTTCAAAATTCAAATTTCAAAATCCACAAAACAGTTGTATTTCAAATTCTTGTTCTCATGGATAATTTTCTACAACTTCAATCCAATCTCAAATAAAATCATGGCAACTTTATTTGGAGTTCGAATAATTGTGTACTCTATTATCCAAAACAAAATATGAATCCAACTAGAGAGAATTTTGTCCACCATTCTAATCCTATGTCAACACCATCCATGCATAATCAACTAGTCAATAGCATACACAAATTAATTTGCCAAACGTTAAGGAATTATGTGGAGCTAGTAGAGGGACTAATTGGATATATATAATCGGGCTCCCGTGAATCCATATGATCATCATTCTTCACCGAACAACTCAATCATATGATCACTAATTTCAGAGTCATACCACTATAAACCTGAAACTGAACTCCCAATTATATACCGTATTACGTAAGCCTGTGATAAACTATCGTCCAATGACCTTGTCATGTATGCAGAACCCTCATATGATATCCATGATCAGCCTTAGGTCAAAGTTCGTTTAATTCTATTGATCAGGCTATCTTAAAGTTCCATTATACTACCAAATAAAGAAAATGATTATTCACCGTATGTAAATAAGAAGTCATCCGCCCGGCAGGCGACCCAAGACCTTGTCCATTTTCACATCCAGTATAATGCCTTTAAGAGGATACCCTTAACTCCTTATTAGAGCTATGATTCCGATATCTGTAAACAAACCCTTCATCATATACAAGTCATGCACCCAACGAACCGGTCTATAAGCTTACTACCTCTTCGACGCTTTAGCCATAGGAACATCAAAGTGCACAAGTCATATACACGAAGCTATACATCTACTCAGGATTAAGGTTACTGCACAATGAACGTCAAAAGTAGATCGATCCACTCAAAGCGGACTTTATAGATTAATCACACTTTAGTCCTGGTCTAATATCTCACCAATAAGCAACATATCTATGTCTCTACTTGGGAGTCTATGCTCCAGATAGTCAAGACAAACCGTCCCCTCCAAGGCTTTAGACAACATAATAGTCTTAATATGAGCTAGATGCTCGGTCTAACCCCATACACTACAGACCTTAGTTTAGACCGCTTACTTTAGAACATTGTCTTCTCGCATACAAAAGTCCATTGCATGCAATGTTCTAATAGTTTTAACACAAGCAGTCAGGGAGCCATATTTGCTTACATTTACTTTAACATGTAAATAAAATGAGGACAGATAGCAATGTAATGAATAACTTCTATATGTAATTTTATTATCCAGTTCAAAATAAATACATCAAAATGTCTCTAATGCTTAGGGCATTTCCTAACAATCTCCCACTTGCCCTAAGCCAGTAGATGTGCCATGATACGCAACCTCATCGCCTCTACAGGCCTCTCAAAGCTTCTAGCCACCAAATTCTTAGTAAAGGGATCGGCAATGTTGTCCTCGGACGTGATCTTACATACATCTACTTGTCCTGTCTCCACGTGCCCTCTAGTAATATGATATCTCCGATCTATGTGCTTAGTCCTCTTGTGGTGCCGAGATTCCCTTGTGTTGGCAATAGCCCCAGTGCTATCACAGTAAAATGTGATAGGCTTGTCAACACCCGGAATGACCTCAGGGTCTCTAAAGAACTTGCGGAGCCAAATCGCTTCTTTAGATACCTCAGCCATAGCCACATACTCAGCCTCCATAGTAGAGTCAGCTGTGCAGCCCTACTTCATGCTCCTCTGTACAATGGCGCCTCCTTCGAGCAAAAACATTGATCTAGATGTCGATTTCCTCAAATCCTTGTAAGTCTGGAAGTCTGAGTCCATGTATCCTACGGGTGTTAGGGCCCCTCCAGAATACACCAGCATATAATCTCTCGTTCTCTTAAGATACTTGAGTATATACTTTACTACTTGCCAGTGCTTGGTTTTAGGATTTGCTTGATGTCGACTCACCATACCTACTGCAAAACATATGTCCGGGCACTTGCAAAGCATAGTGTACATAAGGCTACCCACAACGGATGCATAAGGGACCTTACTCATACGCTCTCTTTCTTCCGATGTCTTAGGACAGTCATCCAATGAAAGAGTTAGAATGGCAATAGAAGGTTGTGTACCTTTCTTTGCCTCTTGCATTGCATATTTGTCAATTATTTTATCTATGTATGAAGCTTGGGATAACGCTATCATTTTGTTCTTTCGATCTCTGAAGAGACGAATGCCTAAAACATAATTAGCCTCTCCCAAGTCCTTCATGTCAAACTGTTGGTGCAACCAAAGCTTGACCGATGATAAGTTCCCCACATCATTCCCAATGAGCAGTATATCATCGACATAGAGTATCAGAAAGACCACTTTTCCATTCTTAATACATTTATAAACACAGGGTTCATTTACGTTCTGCTCAAACCCGAAAGTCTTGATCGCTTGATCAAATCTCTGGTTCCATGAGCGGGATGCTTGCTTTAATCCATAAATGGATCTAAGCAACTTGCAGACTTTCCTTTCTTAGCCTTTCGCTACGAACCCTTCGGGCTGTATCATGTAGATACATTCCCCAAGATGGCCATTCAAGAATGTCGTCTTGACATCCATTTGCTAGAACTCGTAATCGAGAGCCGCAGCAATGGACAGAAGAATACGGATAGACTTCAGCATAGCAACAGGCGAAAAGGTTTCATTGTAATCGATTCCAGTCTTTAGCATGCACTCCTTTGCAACCAGTCTAGCTTTGAAAGTTTCCACTCTCCATTCTGCATCCTTCTTTCTTTTGTAGACCCATTTGTATCCAATGGGTTTTATCCCATCTGGTAAATCTATAAGTTCCCAAACAGAGTTGGATTTCACAGAATCCATCTCATTGTTCATAGTCTGTTTCCAAGATTTAGAATCAACATCATTTATAACTTCATCATAGGTGACCGGATCATCCTCATGCTCATGAGCCTCGGCTTGTTATATCTCAGCATCATACATGAAAAAATTAGGTTTCTTCGAAACCCTCCCACTATGACGAGGCACCTTAAATTGTAGATCGTCTGTAGGTCTTTCACCGGAACTCGAACTTGCTTCTAAGACCGAAACCTATAAAGCAGTTTTTTCACCCGATAACTCCTCTAGCACCACTTTGCTTCGAGGCTTAAAGTCATTCATGTGACTTTCCTCCAAGAATGTCACATGGGTTGAAACAATGACTTTTTGTTCCTTTGGGTTATAGAATAGACCTCCTTTAGTTCCCTTTAGATACCCTACAAACATGCACAATTCTGATCTTGGTTCCAACCTTTTCGCATCCCCATCTAGTACATGTGCCGGTAGCCCCATATTCTCATATGTCCAAGGGAGGGCTTCCTGCCACGCTACAATACATACAGAGTTCTGGGAATTGACTTGTTTGGAACTTGGTTCAGAATATAGCACGTCGTTTGTAAAACATATCCCCAAAATAATAATGGCAGCATTGAATAACTCATCATGGACCGTACTATATTTAACAAGGTCCTATTTCTCCTTTCGGTTACACCATTCTGTTGTGGAGTACCAGGTGCATTCAATTGGGATAATATCCCATTCTCAACAAGATGTCTTAGAAATTAATTAGAGAGGTATTCGTCACCTCGATCAGATCGAAGTGTCTTTATCGATTTATCCAATTGCTTTTCCACTTCCGCATGATACTCTTTGAACTTGTCAAAGGTTTCACTCTTGCGGTGCATCAGATACACATATCCATACCTCGAGTAATCGTCTGTAAAGGAGATATAATACTTGACCCTCCTTGTGCAATGACGTTCATGGGGCCATATACGTCAATGTGTACAATTTCTAAGAGCTCCTGAATCCTAGTATCCTTAGCTCCAAAAGACCTCTTAGTCATCTTTCCTTCTAGACAAGACTCACATTGAGGAAGACGTACCTCCTCTAGAGATTCTAGAGGACTGTCTTTCACCAATCTTTGAATCCTATCCTAATTAATATGACCAAGTCTTAAATGCCAAAGATACGCCTTGTTAGAGTGAGAAACTTTCAACCTTTTAGAGTTATCTATTAATTCAGTGTCAAGCAGTGAGCACATCCTTGGTTTGATCAAATATAGGTTTCCATCCATCTATCCAGAATAGATAAAAGACTTATTTCTACGAATATCTACTCTTTTACTAAAAGAAACTGAATAAGAATCCTTTATTAAATAAGCTACCAATATAAGGTTCCTCATAAAATTAGGAACATAAAAATAGTCTTTTAATGAAATAAACCTAAATTCATTAAAGCAAAGATAAATATCTCCCACTACCTCAGCCATCACCAAGCTGCCGACTCCAGTCCGTAACGAGAGGCTCCTATCATGTAGACTTTTCGTTTCCACGAACCCCTACATAGAAACATAAACATGATTAGTGGCACCCGAATCAATGACCCAAGTGTCTTTCAATTCTTCCACCAAACATGCTTCTAAATAGTGAAGTTCTTTACTTTCCTTGCCCTTGGTGACTAGGATTTCCCGGTAAGCCTTCTTAAAGTGACCTAACTTCCCACAGCGGAAGCATTTGGACTTTTTAGGGTCCCTGGGCTTCTTGTTCTTTTTCTTCTTCTTCCCATCCGAGACAAGAGTATTAGATGAATTTGAAGTCGCTTGCTTCTGATTTGGCCTCTTCCTCTTCTGTGAGGGTTTGGAAGATTCCGTCAAATTGGCCTCTCCTTTGGGTTTGACTGCATCCCCATCCCTGATCATCTGCTCATAAGCTTGGAGTTGCTTCATGAGCTCGGTTAGTCCTAACTCCCTTGTCGCCAGATTGTATGCGGCCTTAAACCCCAAAAAATCTTTAGATAGAGTATTGAACACCATCTCGATCTGGATGTTGTAGTCCAACTCAGCACCATTCTCGTAGCCTCAGCAAAGAATCCCATTAGAGTGATCATATGGTCCTTTACCGGAGTACCTGCCTTCTGCTTGGAGTTCATAATACTGGTTATAGCTGACTGTCAAGCCAACTTTTCTTAGCCTCCGAACATGTCCTCCAGATTTTCGATGATCTCTCCAGCAACTTGATAAGTCTCATGCTGCTTTTGTAAAGCACTCGTCATGCTAACCAGTATGTAGCACCAAGCTATCTCATTGGATTCTCTCCAACGAGTATAGGCAACTGGGACTTCCTCAAGCGGTGTGTCAAGTTTAGGCCCTGGTGGGCATGGTTCGTCCAGTACGAACTTGTGTCTCTCGCAATTGAGAACTATGAACATATTTCTTTTCCAATCTTTATAATTATTGCCATTCAGTTTATTCTCAGTAAGTATTGAAATGAGGGGTGTTGGTGACATTTTGAACTGAAATAAAATTATACTAGACATCATTACAAAGCCCAAGCAAATATATAGATAATTTAGCAAATAAAACATACAGGTATGATCCCACATGAAACTTGAAAAACATGTAGCATTGCAACGGTAATTCTTAGCACCTATTGCCCCAAGCCACCAAGGGGTGGTCATGAAACAAATAGCCGGAACATAGACCTCGTCCAATTAATATATGTTACCTTAAATCCTCCAAGGTTAAGATATATATTAATAACCACTTATTTGGCCACCAGTCTTGTTAACAGAGCTTCTAGGGAAGGTTAATAACTAAACGAGTCTTGAGTGTATAACCATTGTTTACATAGCCCAATCCACATCCTACCAAGCCACCAAGGGGTGGTCATGAATAGGATCGTATCCGAACATGTTTTCTACATAGGAGATCTAATCTAGTATACTGGCAGTGGTAAACACCAACCGAAGGGTGTGGTCACGGCAGAACTGATGCGAGGCGTTTCCATGCTTTCACATATGGATCAACAATAGAGGCCGTGGGTTTTGTTTGAAACCTTCTCCCACTCAATATTTTGAAAAACATGCAAGTTTTGACAAATATGTATGATCAATATAGTATGAGCGGCACTCACCTATCCTATATGACATGTTATCAAATATGCATATAAAACATCCATCAATCCATATTTATACATCCATGACATATCACAGAAAAAATAATTAATAGAATAAATAACCAAGCCATGGTTCCATCCTAGAACAAAGAAAATAAAGATTACAAAATTCCATCCAAAGCATTCTTTGGGTCTTGAATTTTGTTCCGTCTTCTTGTATCCATCTTTATGTAGCCTCTCTATTTATTTCTCATCTCAAGAATTATTTAAAATTTAATTTCCAAAAATTTAAATTTCAAATTCAAATTCCAAATTCGAATTTCAAATTTAAATTTCAAATACAAATTTTAAACATCGTGTGTAATAATATGTAATTTCAAAATTTTCAAATTTTCAATTACATATTTTAAACATGATTCAAAATCAAATCTCAAATTTAAAAATCAAAATTTTTTTATTTTTGAACCGTCGCCCCACCGCCACGGAAATCGGCAGCTGCCGTGGGCACCTGCCAGCTCCCGGGGGACTGGTGGCCCATGGCTACACCGTGTGCAGCCCTACCAGCTGCCGACTACAGGCAGCACCTGCAGCCATTGGCTGCACGCCTATGGGCCGGCTGTCCTTTGGGTGGGCCACGGCCACCCCTGGCTGCAGGCAAAGCCTGCGGCCGTGGGCTGCAGCCGTGGGCAGGGGCTACCGTAACCCCATCCTGCCCGAGGGCAGGGGCTGCAACCCTATCACGGCTGGTGGTCCATCCCGAGGGGATCAATCCTCGATTTCCGTGTCATATTTCAATTTACTCATTAGGATCTCCAAAAATTAATTTGAATCCCAATTGAATTGAAATTTTCCACACAATCAAAATTTCAACCTTTAAATTAAATTTAACTTTTTGGAAAAATAAATTACGGTCTTCAATCTTCAATCTCCTCCAAGAATAATTACATAAAATTTCCTAAACCGTTTCCGGTGTACAAAAAATTCTAATCATAATAATTCTAAGAGAAAAAATTAAAATCCATGGCAAAATTACAGTATTAATAAACTGCTCCCATGGTTATATAAAAATTCCTATATACAAATTTTCTAAATTCTAAGGAACCATAACCGGCAAAAACAAGCATGCTTATAATAATTCAAAAAATTAAAATAACCACATGCTACATACATAATCCATGATAACAACATAAACGAATCCTAGAATGCCACTCTCTAAATATCAAATCTATACATAAATAAAAAGACTAATTAATTGTCTAATTTATGTACATGGCATAGTAACGAGTTGGTTCTGATACCAATTGTAGGAAATAAATCAATAAAAAACGTATCAGAGTGGCGCAGCAGAATAATAAAAATTTTTCAAGATTGATAAATATCTCATGATACCATATATAATAAACCAACAATAATTTAAACTCATACCTCAAGGACGCCAATCTTGCAGGAGTAGAATGATCGGAGGGCTTCAACTAACTAGCCTTCTCTATTATTCTCCAATTCCCAAATGACTGAGTGTGTGGGCACTCTGAACCTCGATCGGTATGCTAGCACTGCTAATCTTCTTCCGACCACCTAGATCTCTAAAGAACTTATTGTCACGGTGAGTTATACAACAATAAGCCTGCTCACCTGAGTGTCTGTGGTCTAAGAGAACTAGAGTGGCAGGACCTTTATTTATAGACTTGCATGAGGTGATTCTCTGAATTCGAATTAGATTAGGAGAAGATTTTCTCTTTTATCCATAACATAAAATCTGAAATTATCCAAGGGGAAAATCTTAACAAAATTTCAGCCAACTTAGGATAAGGGAAGAATCAAAATTCCACCAGGATTTTCAAGCTTGAATCTTATCTCATCCTTATCCAAAATAACCAAAAATCTCCAAGAGATCTTCCCTCAAAATTTCGGCCATAATCTAGGGAGGAGAGAATCCAAATTCAACTGAGATTAAAACTTGAATTTTTCCCTGAACCTTATCCACAAAAAATCTGAAAATTCCATGAGGATGATCCCCAAAATTTTCATTAATTATTGTTAGGATTTGGATTCAAAATTCAAGTAGGATTCTAACAAGATTTTCCTCTCCATATCCAACTCAAATTCGAATTTCATTCCTTGTTGATTTACCACAAGAAATTCGAATCCTACTTGGACTGTGATTCAAAATTTGAATTTCAAATTTCAAATTCAAATTTAAAATTCAAAATTTCAAATTTCAAATTTAAATTTCAAATTCGAATTTCAAATTCAAATTTTAAATTCAAAATTCAAAATTCAAATTTCAAATTTCAAATTTCCAAATCCAAAAAACAGTTGTATTTCAAATTCTTGTTCTCATGGATAATTTTCTACAACTCCAATCCAATCTCTAATAAAATCATGGCAACATTATCTGGAGTTCGAATAATTGCGTACTCTATTATCCAAAACAAAATCTAAATCCAACCGGAGAGAATCTTATCCACCATCCTAATCCTATGTCAACACCATCCATGCATAATCAACTAGCCAATAGCATACACAAATTAATTTGTCAAACATTAAGGAATTATGTGGAGCTAGTAGAGGGACCAATTGGACATATATAATTGGGCTCCTGCGAATCCATATGATCATCATTCTTCACCGAACAACTCAATCATATGATCAGTAATTTCAAAGTCATACCACTATAAACCCGAAACTAAACTCCCAATTATATACCGTATTACGTAAGCTTGTGATAAGCTATCATCCAATGACCTTGTCATGTATGCAGAACCCTCATATGATATCCATGATCAGCCTTAGGTCAAAGTCAGTTTAATCCTACTAATCAGGCTATCTTAAAGTTCCATTATACTACCGAATAAAAAAAATGATTATTCACCATATGTGAATAAGAAGTCATCTGCCCAGCAGATGACCCAAGGCCTTGTCCATTTTCACATCCAGTATAATGCCCTTAAGAGGATGCCCTTAACTCTTTATTAGAGCTATGATTCCGATATCTGTAAACGAACCCTTCATCGTATACAAGTCATGTACCTAATGAACCGGTCTATAAGCTTACTACCTCTGAGACGCTTTAGCCATTGGAACATCAAAGTACACAAGTCATATACATCAAGCTGTCCATCTACTCAGGATTAAGGTTACTGCACAATGAACGTCAAAAGCAAATCGATCCACTCAAAGCGGACTTCATAGATCAATCACGCTTTAGTCCTGGTCTAATAAGTCACCACTAAGCAACATATCTATGTCTCTACTTGGGAGTCTATACTCTAGACAATCAAGACAAACCATCCCCTCCAAGGCTTTAGACAACATAATAGTCCTAACATGAGCTAGATGCTCAGTCTAACCCCATAGACTATAGACCTTAGTTTAGACCGCTTACTTTAGAACATTGTCTTCAACATACAGAAGTCCATTGCATGCAACGTTCTAACAGTTTTAACATAAGCAGTCAGAGAGCCATATTTACTTACATTTACTTTAACATGTAAATAAAATGAAGGCAGATAGCAATGTAATGAATAACCTCTATATATAATTTTATTATCCAATTCAAAAATAAATACATCAAAATGTCTCTAATGCTTAAGGCATTTCCGAACAATCTCCCACTTGCCCTAAGCCAGTAGATGTGCCATGATGCGCATCCCCATCGCCTCTACATACCTCTCAAAGTTTCTAGCCACCAAAGTCTTAGTGAAGGGATCGACAATGTTGTCCTCAGACGCGATCTTACACACATCTATTTGTCCTGTCTCCATGTGCCCTCTAATAATATGATATCTCCGATCTATGTGCTTGGTCCTCTTGTGTTGCCGAGATTCCCTTGTGTTGGCAATAGCCCCAGTGTTATCACAGTAAAATGTGATAGGCTTGTCAACACCCGGAATGACCTCCGGGCCTCTAAAGAACTTGCGGAGCTAAACCGTTTCTTTAGATGCCTCGGCCACAGCCACATACTCAGCCTCCATAGCAGAGTCAGCTGCGCAGCCCTACTTCACGCTCCTCCATACAATGGCGCCTCCTCCGAGCAAAAACACTGATCCAGATGTCGATTTCCTCGAATCCTTGCAAGTGTGGAAGTCTGAGTCCGTGTATCCTACGGGTGTTAGGTCCCCTCCAGAATATACCAGCATATAATCCCTCGCTCTCTTAAGATATTTGAGTATATGCTTTACTGCTTGCCAGTGCTTGGTTCCAGGATTCGCTTGATATCGACTCACCATACCTACTGCAAAACATATATCCAGGCGAGTGCAAAGCATAGCAAAGGCTACCCACAGCGGATGCATAAGGGACCTTACTCATACGCTCTCTTTCTTCTGATGTCTTGGGACAGTCGTCCAATGAAAGAGTTAGACCGACAATAGAAGGTTGTGTACCTTTCTTTGCCTCTTGCATTGCATATTTGTCAATTATTTTACCTACGTATGAAGCTTGGGATAACGCTATCATTTTGTTCTTTCGATCTCTGAAGAGACGAATGCTTAAAACATAATTAGCTTCTCCCAAGTCCTTCATGTCAAACTGTTGGTGCAACCAAAACTTGACTGATGATAAGTTCCCTACATCATTCCCAATGAGTAGTATATCATCGACATAGAGCATTAGAAAGACCACTTTTCCATCCTTAATACGTTTATAAACACAGGGTTCATCAACATTCTGCTCAAAACTAAAAGTCTTGATCGCTTGATCAAATCTCTGGTTCCATAAGCGGGATGCTTGCTTTAATCCATAAATGGATCTGAGCAACTTGCAGACTTTCCTTTCTTGGCCTTTTGCTACGAACCCTTCAGGCTGCATCATGTATATACATTCCCCAAGATGGCCATTCAAGAATGCTGTATTGACATCCATTTGCTAGATCTCGTAATCGAGAGCCGTAGCAACGGACAGAAGAATATGGATAGATTTCAGCATAGCAATAGGCGAAAAGGTTTCATCGTAATCGATTCCAGCCTTTTACGTGCACCCCTTTGCAACCAGTCTAGTTTTGAAAGTTTTCACTCTCCCTTCCGCATCCTTCTTTCTTTTGTAGACCCATTTGCATCCAATGGGTTTTATCCCATCCAGCAAATCTACAAGTTCCCAAACTGAGTTGGATTTCATAGAATCCATCTCATTGTTCATAGCATGTTTCCAAGATTTAGAATCAACATCATTTATAGCTTCATCATAGGTGACCGGATCATCCTCATGCTCATGAGCCTTGGCCTGGTATACCTCAGCATCATACATCAAAAAATTTAGTTTCTTCAAAACCTTCCCACTACGACGAGGTACCATAAATTATTAATCGTCTGTAGGTCTTTCACCAAAACTCAGACTTGCGTCCAAGACCGAAACCTGTGGAACAGTTCTTTCACGCAATAACTCCTCTAGCACCACTTTGTTTCGAGGCTTAAAGTCATTCATGTGACTTTCCTCCAAGAATGTCGCATGGGTTGAAACAATGATTTTTGTTCCTTCGGGTTATAGAATAGACTTCCTTTAGCTCCTTTTGGATACCCTACAAACATGCACAATTCTGATCTTGGTTCCAACTTTTTCGCATCCCCATCTAGTACATGTGCCGAGCAGGCCCATATTCTCATATGTCCAAGGGAGGGCTTCCTGTCACGCCACAATTCATACAGAGTTCTAGGAATTGACTTGCTTAGAACCTGGTTCAGAATATAGCACGCCGTTTGTAAAGCATATCCCCAAAATGATAATGGTAGTGTTGAATAACTCATCATGGACCGTACCATATCTAACAAGGTCCTATTTCTCTTTTCGGCTATACCATTCTGTTGTGGAGTACCAGGTGCAGTCAATTGAGATAATATCTCATTCTCTACAAGATGCCCTAGAAATTCATCGGAGAGGTATTCGCCACCTCGATCCGATCGAAGTGTCTTTATGGATTTATCCAATTGCTTTTCCACTTCCGCACGATATTCTTTGAACTTGTCAAAGGTTTCGCTCTTGTGGTGCATCGGATACACATATCCATATCTCGAGTAATCGTCTATAAAGGAGACATAATACTCAAACCCTCCTCATGCTGTGACGTTCATGGGGCCACATACGTCAGTGTGTACAATTTCTAAGAGCTCCTGAACCGTAGTACCCTTAGCTCCAAAAGACCTCTTAGTCATCTTTCCCTCTAGACAAGACTCACATTGAGGAAGACGTACCTCCTCTAGAGATTCTAGAGGACTGTCTTTCACCAATCTTTGAATCCTATCCTGATTAATATGACCAAGTCTTAAATGCCAAAGATACGCCTTGTTAGAGTGAGAAACTTTCAACCTTTTAGAGTTATCTATTAATTCAATGTCAAGCAGTGAGTACATCTTTGGTTTGATCAAATATAGGTTTCCATCCATCCATCCATCCAGAATAGATAAAAGACTTATTTCTATGAATATCAACTCTTTTACTAAAAGAAACTGAATAAGAATCATTTATTAAACAAGCTACCGATATAAGGTTCCTCCTAAAATTAGAAACATAAAAGCAGTCTTTCAATAAAATAAACCCAAATTCATCAAAATAAAGATAAATATCTCCCATTGCCTCAGCTACCACTAAGCTGCCGTCTCCAGTCTGCAACGAGAGGCTTCTCTCATATAGACTTCTTGTTTCCACCAACCCCTGCATAGAAACACAAACATGATTAGTGGGGCCCGAATCAATGACCTAAGTGTCTTTTTATTCTTCCACCAAACATGCTTCTAAATAGTGATGTTCCTTACCTTCCTTGCCCTTGGCAGCTAGGATTTCCCGAAAAGCCTTCTTAAGTGACCTACCTTTCCATAGTGGAAGCATTTGGACTTTTTAGGGTCCCAGGGCTTCCTGTTCTTCTTCTTCTTCTTCCCATCCAAGACAGGAGGATTAGATGAATTGGAAGTTGCTTGCTTCTGATTTGGCCTCTTCCTCTTCCGTGAGGGTTTGGAAGATTCCGCCAAATTGGCCTCTCCTTCGAGTTTGACTGCATCCCCATCCCTGATCATCTACTCATAAGCTTGGAGTTGCTTCGTGAGCTCGGTTAGTCCTAACTCCCTTGTCGCCAGATTGTATGTGGCCTTAAACCCCACAAAATCTTTAGACAGAGTTTTTAACACCATCTCAATCTGGGTATTGTAGTCCAACTCAACACCGTTCTCGGTGGCCTCAGCAAAGAATCCCATTAGAGTGATCATATGGTCCTTTACCGGAGTACTCGCCTTCTGCTTAGAGTTCATAGTACTGGTTATAGCAGACTATCGAGCCAACTTTTATTGGCCTCCGAATATGTCCTTCAAGTTTTCCATGATCTCTCCAGCAACTAGATAAGTCTCATGCTACTTTTGTAAAGCACTCGTCATGCTAGCCAGTATGTAGCACCGAGCTATCTCATTGGATTCTCTCCAACGAGTATAGGCAACCAGGACCTCCTCAAGCAGTGTGTCAGGTTTGGGCCCTGTTGGGCATGGTTCGTCCAGTACGAACTTGTGTCTCTTGCAGTTGAGAACTATCAACAAATTTGTTTTCCAATCTTTATAATTGTCGCCATTCAGTTTATTCTTAGTAAGTATTGAAATGAAGGGTGTTGGTGACATTTTGAACTGAAATAAAATTATACTAGACATCATTACAAATCCTAAGCAAATATACAGATAATTTAGCAAATAAAACATACAAGTATGTTCCTACATGAAACTTGAAAAACATGTAGCATTGCAATGGTAATTCTCAGCACCTATTGCCCCAAGCCACTGAGGGGTGGTCATGAAACAAATAGCCAAAATATGGACCCCATCCAATTAATATATGTTGCCTTAAATCCTCTAAGGTTAAGACATATATTAATAACGCTTATTTGGCCACCAGTCTAGTTAACAGAGCTTCTATGGAAGGTTAATAACTAAACGAGCCTTGAGTGTATAACCATTGTTTACATAGCCCGATCCATGTCCTACCAGGCCACTGAGGGGTGGTCATGAATAGGATCGTACCCGAACATGTTTTCCACACAGGAGATCCAATCTAGTATACCAACGGTGGTAAACACCTACTGAGGGGTGTGGTCACGGCAGAACTGACGCGAGTTGTTACCATGCTTTCACATATGGATCAACAATGGAGGCCGTGGGTTTTGTTTGAAACCCTCTCCCACTCAATATTTTGAAAAACATGCAAGTTTTAACAAATATGTATGATCAATATAGTATGAGCAGCACTCACCTATCCTATATGACATGTTATCAAATATGCATATAAAACATCCATCAATCCGTATTTATACATCCATGATATATCACAGAAAAAATAATTGACATAATAAATAACCATGCCATGGTTCCATCCTAGAACAAAGAAAACAAAGATTATAAAATTTCATCCAAAGCATTCTTTGGGTCTTGAATTTTGTTCCGTTTTCTTGTATCCATCTTTATGTAGCCTTTCCATTTATTTCTCATCCCAAGAATTATTTAAAATTTAAATTCCAAATTCAAATTCCAAATTCGAATTTCAAATTTAAATTTCAAATTCAAATTTTAAACATCATGTGTAATAATATGTAATTTCAAAAATTTCAAATTTTCAATTACATATTTTTAAACATGATTTAAAATCAAATCTCAAATTTAAAAATTAAAATTTTTCGATTTTTGAACCGTCGCCCCACTGCGCCAGAAGCCGGTAGTCGCCGTGGGCAGGACCCAGCCCCCGCGGGGCTGGCGGCCCATGGCTACACCATGTGTAGCCTTGTCGGCTGCAGGTATGGGTTGCACGCCTGGTCGAGTGCAGCAGCCAGCCATGTGCTGCACGCCTATAGGCTAGCCGCCCCTTGGATGGGCCACGGCCACCCCTGCCTGCAGGCAAAGCCTACGACCGTGGGGTGTAGCCATGGGCAGGGGCTGCCGCAGCCCCATCCTGCCCGAGGGCAGGGGCTGCAGCCCCATCACGGCTGGTGGTCCATCCCGAGGGGATTGATCCTCGATTTCTGTGCCATATTTCAATTTACCCATTAGGATCTCCAAAAATTAATTTGAATCCCAATTGAATTGAAATTTTCCACACAATCAAAATTTCAACCTTTAAATTAAATTTAACTTTTTGGAAAAATAAATGACGGTCTTCAATCTTCATTATCCTCCAAGAATAATTACATAAAATTTCCTAAACCGTTTCCGGTGTACAAAAAATTCTAATCATAATAATTCTAAGAGACAAAATTAAAATCCATGGGAAAATTACAGTATTAATAAACTGCTCCCTTGGTTACATAAAAATTCCTAGATACAAATTTTCTAAATTCTAAGGAACCACAACCGACAAAAACAAGCATGCTTATAATAATTCAAAAAATTAAAATAACCACATACTACATACATAATCCATGATAACAACATAAAGGAATCCTAGAATACCGCTCTCTAAATATCAAATCAATACATAAATAAAAAGACTAGGTAATTGTCTAATTTATGTACATGGCATAGTCATGAGATGGCTCTGATACCAATTGTAGGAAATAAATCGGCAAAAAAATGTATCAGAGTGGCGCAGCGGAATAATAAAAATTTTTCAAGATTGTTAAATATCTCATGATGCCATATATAATAAACCAACAACAATTTAAACTCATACCTCAATGACGCCAATCTTGCAGGAGGAGAATGACCGGAGGGCTTCAACCAACTAGTATTCTCTACTATTCTCTAATTCCCAAATGGTTGAGTGTGTGGACACTCTGAACCTCGATCGGTATGCTAGCATTGCTAGTCTTCTTCCAACCACCCAGATCTCTAAAGAACTTAATGTCATGGTGAGTTATGCGACAATAAGCCTGCTCACTTGAGAGTCTGTGGTCTGAGAGAACTGGACCTCTATTTATAGACTTGCATGAGGTGATTATCTGAATTTGAATTGGATTAGGAGAAGATTTTCTCCCTTATCCACAACATAAAATCTGAAATTATCCAAGGGGAAAATCCCAACAAAATTTCAGCCAACTTAGGACTATCCAATTCAAATCTAAACAAGATTTTAACGTGAATTTTATCTCCCTTTTTCAACCAAAACATCCGAAAATCCAAGGGGAAAATCTCAACAAAATTTTGGCCATATTAGGATAAGGGAAGAATCAAAATTCCACTAGGATTTTTAGGCTTGAATCTTATCTCATCCTTATCCAAAATAATAACCGAAAAAGGAGATTCACTCAAAATTTCAGCCATAATCTAGGGAGGAGAGAATCCAAATTCAACTGGGATTGAAACTTGAATTTTTCCCTGAATCTTATCCACAAAAAATCCTAAAATTCCATGAGGATAATCCTCAAAATTTTTGTCCATTATTGTTAGGATTTGGATTAAAAATTCAAGTAGGATTCTAATAAGATTTTCCTCTCTATATCCAACTCAAATTCGAATTTCATTCCTTGTGGATTTACCACAAGAAATTCGAATCCTACTTGGACTGTGATTCAAAATTTGAATTTCAAATTTCAAATTCAAATTTCAAATTCGAATTTAAATTTCAAATTCGAATTTCAAATTCAAATTTAAATTTCAAATTCGAATTTCAAATTCAAATTTCAAATTTCAAATTTCAAAATCCACAAAAAAGTTGTATTTCAAATTCTTATTCTCATGGATAATTTTCTACAACTCCAATCCAATCTCAAATAAAATCGTGACAACTTTATTTGGAATTCGAATAATTGTGTACTTTATTATCCAAAACAAAATCCGAATCCAACCTAAGAGAATCTTGTCTAGCATTCTAATCCTATGTCAACACCATCCATGCATAATCAACTAGCCAATAACATACACAAATCAATTTGCCAAATGTTAAGGAATTATGTGGAGCTGGTAGAGGGACCAATTAGACATATATAATCGGGCTCCCGCGAATCCATATGATCATCATTCTTCGCCGAACAACTCAATCATATGATCATTAATTTCGGAGTCACACCACTATAAACCTGAAACTGAACTCCCAATTATATACCGTATTACGTAAGCCTGTGATAAGCTATCGTCTAATGACCTTGTCATGTATGCAGAACCCTCATATGATATCCACGATCAGCCTTAGGTCAAAGTCCATTTAATCCTACTGATCAGGTTATCTTAAAGTTCCATTATACTACCGAATAAAGAAAATGATTATTCACCATATGTGAATAAGAAGTCATCCACCCAGCAGATGACCCAAGGCCTTGTCCATTTTCACATCCAATATAATGCCTTTAAGAGGATACCCTTAACTCCTTATTAGAGCTATGATTCCGATATCTGTAAACAAACCCTTCATCATATACAAGTTATGCACCCAACGAACCAGTCTATAAGCTTACTACCTCTGAGACGCTTTAGCCATTGGAATATCAAAGTGCACAAGTCATATACATGTAGCTATCCATCTACTCAGGATTAAGGTTACTGCACAATGAATGTCAAAAGTAGATCGATCCACTCAAAGCGGACTTCATAGATCAATCACGCTTTAGTCACGGTCTAATATGTCACCACCAAGCAACATATCTATGTCTCTACTTGGGAGTCTATGCTCTAGACAGTCAAGACAAACCGTCCCCTCCAAGGCTTTAGACAACATAATAGTCTTAACATGAGTTAGATGCTCGGTCTACCCCCATAGACTATAGACCTTAGTTTAGACCGCTTACTTTAGAATATTGTCTTCTCACATACAAAAGTCCATTGCATGCAACGTTCTAACAGTTTTAACACAAGCAGTCAGGGAGCCATATTTGCTTACATTTACTTTAACATGTAAATAAAATGAGGACAGATGGTAATGTAATGAATAACTTCTATATATATTTTATTATCCAGTTCAAAAATAAATACATCAAAATGTCTCTAATGCTTAGGGCATTTCCTAATAGTCCGACCTGGGATCCAGCTTGTGCAGCTTTTGCCAAAATTTTCTCTTTTTTTTTTGGCATCCCAGATCTTTTCCTTCTCGTCCCTCTGTCGAGCCAGGTGGTATTCGGCTCTTAGAGCTTGACTCACACAGTCAGATACAGTAGTGGGTGGCATCAACCCACTGTCTACCAACGTTGAGATTTCAAGTCGAAACATTCCCAGTATCTTTTGAATTTTCTCCCTCTCCGTGGAGACAATATACGGTGTCATAACCGATTAATTTTATTGTCTTCAGAAATTTTGTATAACATGTGTACACAATAATTTTTATGTGTATAATCGTAAAACATATGTTTTAATACTATTTAGAACGCAACGAAATATTCCAACTATGCCAAATCAAGTATGAGTAAGAATGGAAAATTTTACCGAACCGAAATCGGATAAATGATGCCTTTCCGGTTTTAAAACTTTTAGAAATATACTGTATGGCACTAAAGGACGAAATACTTACGGTATGAATTTTTAGGCAAACCAGAGTAAATTAAGGACAACCGATGGCACGGACAGCCTTAAAAACTCGTATACGTGATTTCGGTGCAAAGTCATTTGGTTTGACTTTTGGTCAAAAAGTTTGACCAAGATAATTATGTGGAGTCAACGATTGGATGTGAATCATTGAATGAATGTAAGGTTACATCCAAATCCAAGGGCTAAGGTTTAAAGTCACTTTGATTCAATGGTTAGGATGCAAAGTCAACACCAAAAAGTCAAAAATCAAACCAAGCAATTTCAAGAAGATTCTAGGGCTTATATGTGGCAAATATTTAGAGGAAAATCAGAAAAAAAAAATTTGCCTAAATTTATTTAATTATAAAACAGCCCTTAAAAGTTTGAAAAATAGTACAAAAAGCTTGCAAAAAGGTCCCCTAAAGTATTGCAAATTGGTCCCTTCTTTTTGGCTTCAAATATACACGGTTTTGGCATGAAACAAAACCAGAAAAATTTTGTTTCTTCAGCCTCCAAGCAGCTATGAGCTTCCTCTCCCTAAAACAAGAAATTTTCTTCAAGTTTTCTTCAAGAAAAGTGTGCAAAATCTATCCCTAGCATCAAGAAATCAACAAAGCAAGGTAAACCCTCCTTTTTCCAAGTTTTCTTCCCATTTTTCTTGGGTGAAAAACCGTGGGACATGGGGCTGTTTTGAAGTGAAATTTCATATTTTTGTTGGTTGTTTTAGGTGTTGTAAATCATGTGAAAAAGGGTGATAAAGGAAAGAGATGAAATAGAGTTGAAAAACATCAACTTTGGTGCTTGTTTTTCAAGTAAAATCCGTGGTACATAATGCATGGAAAGTGAAAATGGTTGCATCGAATTTGTTGTGTTGTGTATTAATATGTTTTTGAGACAAAGAAAAGCTTGGAAATAAAGTTTGGTTAGTTTTGAAAATAAAAATAAAAAGTTTGATCATGGTTGTTAGGTGAAATCCGTGTGTGTGTATGTGTTTTGGTGAATGAAAATTTTATGTTAAGCTTTGATTTTTAGTAGTTTGATGATGAAGTTTGATGTGGGAAATTGATGAGAAAAGGAAGAGAACAAGAAAACAAAATTTTGTGCTTGATTTCCTAAGAGAAGACCATGGCATTCCAAGGATAAAATGCATGAAATTTTGATGGATTAGATTAGCTTTTGTGTTGTAATGAATATGTATTGATGTCGAAAATTGAATAATGAAAAATGAAGTTTTGAAACAAAAATTTTGTTTAGGATTTTCCTAAAAAAAACCGTATATAGGTTATGGGTAAAGATGTCATTTGAGCATGATGTGTTATGGAATGAAATGAGGTGGAATTTGTGGTTTAAACTGGGTCTAAAAATGAGAAAGAACGGGTTGAAATCCCGTTAGAAATACTTAGGTTTTAATGGAAAATTTTACGTAAAAATTTTGCAACTTTTGCATAAAATTAGGTTTGTGGTATAGTACGTGACATGTTAAAATAGAATAGATGGTTTTGAGGCGTTTCCTAAACGACGGGAACCTAGAATTTTAGCGGAAATGCTGCTGAAATTTTTATAACGACACGAAGAGTATTTTAGGAAACGAGGGGTAAAATAAGGGTCGGGATTTGAAAACCCGAGCCCTCGGGGACCTAGGCTTGAGGAAGGGCAAGGGACGATTTCCAAAGTAGTGAAATGTCTATTTGAGATCCCAAAAGGTTAGAAAAAGAGAAACGATCCCGAGGGTCGGAATAATACCACTCGAGGATCAGGTGAATAGTAACCCGAGCATTTCAGCAAGAAATGTTGTAAAAGCTCGGTAAGACCTAAGAAAAATTATTTTATGATTTTTGGGACTAGAAAACCCAGTTAAACGTTAAAATGAAAATTTTATGGTCTAAGGTCCCGTTAGGGGTAAAATGGTCATTTCAATCGAAAATTTTAGAAAGGTCAAAGGAGAAGCGTTGAAACCCCTAGAAGGTTATTTTATGATTTTTGAGCTTAGAAAAGTCAGTTTAAGCAGTAAAATAAAATGTTCACTGTCTAGGTCAAAGTTACTATTCATCATTTTGATCAAAATTTCCGAACTGCTACGAAAAGATCGTTAGAGCCACAAAAGAGCCTAAATAGGATTTTAAAGGTCAAAATCAAAATTTAAGCCTAATAAACGGAGAAAAATCCCACTAGAGGCAAAACGATCACTTTGCCAAAAGTTTTGGGTAATATATTAATTTTGTAAAAAGGTTCCAGAAAGGTCTAAATAGGATTGTTTAGACTTTAAATCCTGTCCTAAGGCTTTAGTTAAGTTTTTAAAAGCCTACGTTCAGATTTTAGCTATTTAATAAAATGTAATTAACCGATGACCTTATTGACTATAGGAAACCCGACCGGAGATGGGCACAGAAATTCAAAGGACCCGAGAAAGCTTACCTTAGCACAAACACTACTAGTATACACATTTACATGTCTACTCATGAACTGATTTACCATAGAATTATGTTTATATATAAGTTATATATGTTATGGCATAACAATCTAACATGTTCATAAAGTTAGAAAAACATGAAAAGCTAAAGTAAAAAAAGATAAATGTAAACAAGATAATAAGATTAAAAACGTAAGGTTGGCATACCGGCCTCCCCAGTGTGAGGTTTAAGGATAGCCTACACCCCAGTGTGTGGTGCTACCTCAAGAATAAGGTAGTTCATGGCTTAATGTGCTACCCCAAGTGTCGTAGTGCAAAGATTGAGCTTGGGGTTAATTGGTGGGTCGCTCCCCCTTTCCCCTATTGGTCTGCGCACATTAGGTATGTCCAAGCACAGGCTTACAAGTGAAAGATAAAAAAAAGAAAGAAAAGAAAAGAAAAGAAAAAGAAAAGAAAAGAAAGAAAAGAAAAAGATAGAATATAAAGGACGAAGAAATCATAAGAACAGAAAATAGACACACATAACAGACTAACCTTAAGTGTTAGACATAAATCATGTTTTATCTGTATGTTTGTACTTACTGAGCTCTAGCTCATGAGTCTGTTCATGACGTAGGTAACAAGGGTAAACAACCTGCATTATGAAGAAAGAGCAAAAAGGACTGGCAGGCAGATTCCTACAGTGTCATGGATAGGTTGTGGATCCACTTCGCAAACTATCTGCTATGAAAAGAGTACTGTACAAGAATGTATGTATAAATGTATAAAGACAAGACAAGTTTGTTATGTATAAAGTGAAGAAAGTTTAAAGGTATACTTATATAATAAAGTATGCTTATATTACTAAGTATTTTCAAGAAAACAAGACCACAAGTATTTTATAAAAAAAATAAAAAATAAAAAATAAAAAAAAATTTCACGGTTTTTCAAATATCAATCTTTTAAACCACTAAGAGAAAAGCAAGTTAAGTAAGAGAAAATAAAGAGTAAAGAAAGAAAGAAAGAGAGTAGACGACTCGAGCTAGTCGGGTGGCCCACAGGAGTTGGTATCAGAGCGAGCGGTTCTTCCACTAACCTTCCATGACATTCCTGTATCTGCACCTGCTCAGTCCAAGTATGTTAATCTTTAGATAATTATTATATTGTTATGAGCACTAAACCATGTCGATATTATTTGTAATAGGTTACACAGCAATATGGTTTGTACATGAGCTAGGCAAACTCAAGAAACCAATTTCGCCTCTATACTAGCCAATATACAAGTCTAGCTAGATGCGCAAGAGAGACAGAACCAAAGATTACAAGAATTGTTAGAACAGATAAATGTGGAACAAGTAAATCCCCCTCCACCTCAAGTACCAGTCCCAGAACCACAACCAGCCGTAGAGCCAGTTGTACCCCCGGTACCAACTGCACCGAGAATAGCTGTGGGTACCCAACCAGTAATTAATCAGGAACCTTTGTATGAAAAGTTCAAGAAAATGAAGCCACCAAAGTTTGAAGGGTCTATGGATCCATTAGAGGTGGAAGAATGGTTGGCTTCACTACAGACCATTTTCAAATTCATGAACCCTACAGACCAGGAAAAGGTCCTATGCGCTTCCTGCATGCTAAAGAAGGATGCGCGATACTGGTGAGAGATAGTCAAAATGCAGAGAGATACTAGGTGGATGGCCTAGAACGACTTCTTAGAGGAGTTTAATAGGAAGTTTTTCAACCTGAACACTCTTAGAGCTCAGTAGAGGGAGTTTGACGACCTAAGACAAGGTGACATGACAGTGACCGAGGCCTACCGTAAATTTGACAAACTGACCCGATTATGTCCACACCTGGTACCCACAGTGGGAGAACGAGTATAGAGGATGATTAATATGTTTTGACCAGACGTAGCCACAATTGTGGAGAGTGGTGAAACCCCAGCAAACACGATAACAGACTGTGTGAGTAGAGCTATGAGGGCAGAACATCGTCTAGGCCGAGAAAAAAAGAAAAAACAAAAGCATGGGAAGAGAAAAAGAAGGAAAGAGATCTTGCAAAGCAAACTCAAAAGAGCAACCAAGCAGGCCAAAGTAGCAGGCCTAACCAAGGAATGAAGCCTGGTCAGAAGAATAATCAAAATCAGACGAACCCCAATAAGCGAAAGGCCAACCCAAATGAAAATTGGAGTCAAAATGCTCAAAACACTTAACAAAGACAAGGCCCCGAAGTTGTGTAAAATCGACAACCATGCTTAAAGTGCGGAAAGATGCATAGGGGTGAGTGTAAATTTGGGACTGCTGCATGCTACATATGCGGCAAAGAAGGAAATTATGCTAGGACCTGTACATCCAATCGACAGAATCAACTCGGACCCTTCCAACCTCGACAGATTGGTCAAGTCCATGCCGTACAATGATCCTTCACTTCGACAGGGTGTCAAGAGATTACACCAAGGACAGAGGCGCACCTTCTAGCCTACACCAAAGAGGACGTAGAGGCGGGCACTTCCAACGTAGTGACAGGTCAACTTCTTGTCGCTCAAAGCCCTGCACATGTTTTATTTGACTCGAGTGCATCGCATTCATTTGCCTCATTTAACTTTATAGAAAGAATTAATCATGCTAAGGATAAAATTGGATAAGTATTTAAGACAACCTTGCCATCTGGTGTGGTATTACTATCCAATTACTGGTTATGTCATGTGCCAGTAATTGTTGCTAATAGAGAATTATACATCGATCTAGTCATACTAGAATTAGTTGACTATGATGTTATCCTTGGAATAGATTTCCTTAGAAAGTATGGTGCAATAATTAAATGTCAACAGTGAAAGGTGGTGTTCCAGTTTGGAGGAGAAGATCAATTCGAGTATAAAGGGCATTCTCAGAAATTGTCAAATATGCTGATCAGTTCTATGAGGGTAAGAAAGCTAATATCTAGTGGCTGTACTAGATATTTAGCTTATGTCATGGACACAACCAAGGAGGTAAAGCTTCAACTTAAGGATGTGCCTGTGATCAACGAATTTGTAGAAGTGTTTCCAGAAGAATTGCCAGGGCTTCCCCCGGATAGAGAAATCACCTTCAAGATTGAGTTACTGCCTGGAACATCTCTAATTTCCAAGACCCCGTATAGAATAGCTCCAATAGAGCTTAAGGAATTACAAGCTTAGTGGAAGGAATTGTTAGATAAGAGTTTTATTCGACCTAGTTTTTCGCCATGGGGAGCTCCAGTCCTCTTCGTGAAGAAAAAGGATAACACCTTAAGGATGTGCATAGATTACCGCGAGCTCAATAAAGTTACAATTAAGAACAAGTATCCACTGCCCAGGATTGATGACTTATTCGATCAGCTCAAGGGAGCCGTGATCTTCTTAAAAATTGACCTTTGATTTAGTTATCACCAGTTAAAGATCAAGGAAGAGGATATTCAAAGGACCGCGTTTCGAACACGGTATGGGCACTACGAATTCCTCGTTATGCCTTTTGGATTGTTGAACGCTCCAGCTGCTTTTATAGATATGATGAATTGAGTATTTAAGGAATATTTGGACAAGTTTGTCATTGTATTTATCGATGACATCCTTATTTACTCAAAGAATCGAAAGGAACATGAAGAGCATCTCTGGGCTGCACTACGCACTCTGAAGGAGCACCAATTATACACCAAGTTTTCAAAGTGTAAATTTTGGCTAGATAAAGTCCATCTCTTAGGATATGTCGTCTCCAAAGATGGGATTTTAGTAGACCCAGTAAAGATAGAAGCAGTCAGTAAATGGTCTCCTCCGAAAAATGTGACCGAGATCTGAAGTTTCCTAGGATTGGCAGGATATTACTGTAGATTTGTAGAGGGATTTGCAAGACTAGCTACCCGTCTCACTGCCCTCACCCATAAAGAGAAGAAATTTGAATGGACAAAGAAGTATGAAGAAAGTTTTCAAGAACTGAAGAATCGACTAATCAGTGCTCCAATTCTTATGATCCCTAAGGATGAGGCAGAATTTGATATCTATAGTGATGCATCTAGGATGGGACTAAAAGCTATCTTGATGCAAGAAGGAAAAGTGATAGCTTATGCATCTCGCCAACTCAAAGAGCATGAGAAGAACTACTCAACTCATAATCTAGAGTTAGCAGCCGTCGTGTTTGCACTTAAGAGATGGCAGCATTATTTATATGGAGCTCGGTGTAGGATCTTCACGGATCATCAGAGCTTAAAGTATTTCTTTACCCAGAAAGAGCTCAATATAAGACAAAAAAGATGGCTAGAACTGGTAAAAGACTACGACTGTGAAATTTTGTATCACCCCGGCAAGACGAACAAAGTAGCAAACGCATCGAGTTGCAAGTCGATCATGCCGAAACGAGTAGCCATCGGCAAGCTACCCAAGCTGTTGTAGTGTGAAATCTCCTCATTAGGAGTGGAATTAGTTACAAGAAAGTTGACGGCAATGCAATTAAAGCCAACAATCCTAGAAGAAATTAAGGAAGCTCAAGAGCTAGGTGGTGTTCTTAGAAGACTTAAAGAAGAAGCTTCCAAGAAGGAAAAGTCAGAATTCCACCTCTCCGATGATGGAATATTACTCTTTCAAGGATGAATTTACGTACCAAACAAGGAGAATTTAAAGAAAGGAATTCTAACAGAAGCACATGGTACTCCTTATTCAGTACATCCGGGTAGTACGAAAATGTACCAAGACCTAAAGCAGAACTTTTAGAGGAGAAAGATGAAGAATAACATTGTTAAACATGTCAGTAGTTATTTAACATGTCAGAGAATTAAAGCTGAGCATCAATGGCCAGCAAGCGAGTTACAGCCGTTGGAGATCTCAAAATAGAAATGGGAGCACGTGACTATGGATTTTGTGGTGGGATTGCCTAAGACAAGTGAAGGATTCGATGCGATATGGGTAGTGGTGGATCGATTAACCAAGGCCGCTCACTTTATACCCGTAAAGATGACGTACACATTGGAGAAATTGGTAGAATTGTATATTGCCAACATTGTGAGATTACATGGAATACCGATGACAATAGTATCAGATCGTGACAGTCGGTTCACATCTAATTTCTGGAAAAGTGTACAAGAAGTGATGGGCTCAGAATTAAGATTTAGCACTACATTTCACCCTCAGACTGATGGACAGTTTGAGTGCACAATTCAAACACTAGAAGACATGCTTTAAGCATGTGTACTAGATTTTAAAGGAGCATGGAATTAAAAGTTACCATTGATTGAATTCTCCTACAACAATAGTTATCAAGTCTCTATTGGAATGACTCCTTACAAAGCGTTATATGGAAGAAAATATAGATCTCCTATCCATTGGTACGATCTGAGGGAGAAAGAACTGCATAAGACTAAATTTATTCAGGAGACGATTGATGCAGTCAAGTAGATCCAACAAAAGATGAAAACTGTGCAGAGTCATCAAAAGAGTTATGCAGACAAAAGACGAAGATTCCTAGAATTTAATGAAGGGGACTTCGTGTTCCTAAAGATAGCACCAATGAAAGGTGTCATGTGATTTAGAAAGAAAGGGAAGCTGAGTCCAAGATATATAGAGCCTTTTCCGATTATTAGCTGAGTTGGAAAGGTTGTAGGAAAATAAATCGGTAAAAACGTATCAGAGTGGCGCAGCGGAATAATAAAAAATTTTAGATCATTAAATATCTCATGATGCCATATACAATAAACCAACAATAATTAAAACTCATACCTCAAGGACGCCAATCTGCGGGAGGAGAATGACCGGAGGCTTCAACCAACTAGCCTTCTTTACTATTCTCCAATTCCTGAATGGCTGAGTGTGTGGGCACTCTGAACCTAGATCGGTATGCTAGCACTGCTAGTCTTCTTCTGACCACCCAGATCTCTAAAGAACTTATTGTCATGATGAGCTGTGCAACAATAAGCCTGCTCACATGAGAGTCTGTGGTCTAAGAGAACTGGAGTGGCAGGACCTCTATTTATAGACCTGCATGAGGTGATTCTCTGAATTCGAATTGGATTAGGAGAAGATATTCTCCCTTATCCATAACCATAAAATCTGAATTTTCCAAGGGAGAATCCCAATAATAAAATTTGGCCATTTAGGATAAATCCAATCCAAATCTAAACAAAATTTTAACAAGAATTTTATCTCCCTTTTTCAACCAAAAAATCCAAAAATTCTAAGGAGAAAATCTCCTAAAAAATTTGGCCACTTTTAGGATAAGGGAGAATCAAAATTCCACTAGGATTTTCAAGCTTGAATCTTATCTCATCCTTATCCAAAATAACCGAATTTTCCTAGGAGATATGCTCCAAAATTTCGACCACTTTCTGGGGAGGAGAGAATCCAAATTCAACTGGGATTGAAACTTGAATTTTTCCTTTGAACCTTATCCACAAAAACCGAAAATCCATTGAGGATAATCCTCAAAATTTCATCCATCATTAGTGTGACAACCGGGAAATTCAGGCAATTCTCGGAAGAAAATGTACAAATGTATGTATATAACAATTTGTACTATTTAAAGAGTGAAATAAATGTATTTATATTGTTTAGAATATATGAAAATGTTCTAACAATACTGACGAGTAAGAATTCAGTGTTGGAAAAATTCGCTGAATTGAAACGTGGTGAAACGGGTGAAACGGTGCCAAAACCGGCATTGAAAACCCTAATCGGGGCAATAAAAGACGGAAAACTTTCGGGATTGATTTTGATCAAACGGAAGCAATTTAAATTGATCCGACTGCACAGGAGACCTTAGGAACACGCCGGGATGATTTCAGGAAAATTTCGGCTCGAACCGGTATCGGTCAAAAAGTAGTCGAATTAATGTGAATAGTGAAAGTCAAAGTCAACTTTTGCTTTAGCATTTATGACATCATAAATCCATTTAATAAATGAAAAGAAAATGGTGGTTGGTAGCATTAATGGCCATGATTTAGTTTCTTTTTTATCTAAAGGCCAAGATTTAGCCAAAATTTCACCATTTTAATTTTTGAAAATGTTGGAAAGAAATGGCTTTGAAATGTGGTGAAATTTGATTGGTTAAAAGCCAAATTAATTGGCTTATTTCATGCATAAGTCAGCAACTTTGGGAACATATTGGCCGAGACAAATTTTGAAAGCCAAAACCAAGAACAAATTTTTCTAAGTGTTTCCCATGGAAAGTACGTGAGCCACCAAGAGGAACCAAGTGATTTCTTCCATCTTTCTTCACAAAATTGGTATCAAACCATTCCTTGAAGACAAAGGAAGCAAGTGAACAAGGTAACTTCCCTTGGATTGAATTTTTTCTTGGTTTTTCTTCAAGAAATCCGTGTGATGAATAGTGTTGAGGATGAAAAATTTTTTGGTTGTTTTCATTGATTTGGTGCTTGGGTTTTGTTAAGGGTGTAATTAGGAAGAAAACCATGTATTTGGTTTAAAGAAAAACCAAATTTTGGTTGGTTTTCCAAGGGTAAAACCGTGGGTTACCATGAGTAATCAATGAGAAATTTTTGTGGTTTAAGTGTTAACATGCTTTCAAATTATATTTTTGTTAAGAATAAAACATGATTTGCATTATGGAAAGCTTGAAAACAAAATTGGTGTGAACTTACCTAAGAGGCCGTGGGTTACTTAGGGTTTGGAAGAAAATTTTGCATGGTTTACTTGATGTTTGGATAATTGAAATCATGCATTTTATAATGTGAATGATGGAATTGTGATTGAAAGCATGAAACAAAAAAAAATTGGGGTATGTTTCCTTAGTGAGGCCGTGAGTTATGTGAGGTTAAAAACCCTAGGAATTGTGTTGAAAAATACAATGAAATTGGCTTGAAAATGTGTTAGAAAATGACATTTTAATAGCCTAAAAATTTGTGGAAAATTGAGAAATTTTGGTTAGGTTTTGATTGTGAAAAACCGAGACCAAAACTAAGGGCAAAATTGAGAAAAAATTTTGTAATGTGGTTCAAAATGTGAATTTGGAATTTTGTGAGCTTTTATGTAAAAGTTTGGAAAACTTTTACATAAAATAGGCTTGTGGTATAGTACGTGGCAGGTACATATGGTTCGAGGCGTACCTAACGCCGGTAGCCTTAAAATTACGCCGAAATGCTGCCGAAATTTTGAAAACAGCATTTGGGGTAAAATAGGAATTAAAAATAAAAGTTTAGGGTTGGGTCGAAAACCCGAGTCCCTAACGGAAAATTGAATAAGGAAAACCTAAGGGGTGGTTCGTGAATAGTAACCCGTCCCCTAAAAATGTAAAACGTGAGTGAAACTGAAAAACCGACCCCGAGGGGGGCGTTTTTAGAAATGAAATAAAGGTCCGAGTCGGGAACGGAAAATCCGAGCCTCGAAGACCTAGATCGGGAATATCTAGATGACCATTTTAAATAATAGTGAAACGTCCATTTGAGACTCCGAAACGATAGAAAATCACTAAACCGACGTAAGGGTCGGAATAGTGCTTCCCAAGGGTCAGGAAAGTGAAAAGTAAAAATAAAATAGAAATGAACCCGGTAATGATTAGAAAAGAGTCAGAAAAGTTCCTGAGAGCCAAAAATGCAGTCTGGATTGGGAAAATTCCGTTAGGGGTAAAATTGTAAGTTTGCCAAAATATAGGGGCAAAATCGTAATTTTGCAAAAGTTGAGAAAAATGGGGAAAATGATAAATAAAGCCTAAAAAGTTATAAATAGGTTTTATTTAAGCTTTTAAATGAAATATAAAAGCTATAAATGGAAATGAAATTAACAGACAAGGTTTTGTCTGTAGGATCCAAAAATCGACCTACAAGGAGGGCGATCAAAGATCCAAGAGAGAAAGAGGGAAGAGACTGATAAGGTAAGTTCAGACATTTACCTGTCTACAACATATAACATTATTGTTGTTAACTTTAATGTACTAACTATAAGTTAGGTACATATGTGCTACGGGCACTATTATAGAATAGAGAGAGAGACGTAATATGCTACCTGCACTATTGAGAATGGACACATTGTTAATTGTGCTTCGGGCACTAGAGCGAGGTTAATGAAACTCACTCCCCTAAAATTAAAATGTGAACCATTCCTAACCACGGGACAATGTGAAGTCACCGGGTTAGAATTTTAAAAAGTCGGTAATGAAACCACTTTCTGGCGTACCAGCCTTCCGTACAGGTAGGTACTTTTGCCTTCGGGGCTATGAGATTAAGGCTGTGGAGATCAGCACTGATGTACCGCTCCCAGTCATGTACAATTTTACCTTCGGGGCTATAAGATTAAGACTGTGGAGGTCAGCACTAATGTACCGCTCCCAGTCATGCGCACTTAAATGGTACTGCCAACCTGAGCTCAAAACCAGAACATAAGCAAAGATAATTACCTAAAACTGAAATTATGCCATAATTGAGCATAAGACAGTTTAGTGAGAGTACTAACATCGCGGTAGAAGTACTGTTGTGACACTGTATTGTGGTCAAAGTTACTATTCATGTATGAATAGTGGTCAATGGTACTATTCATAATGAATAGTACTGCCTGTAGCTCACCATTTTTGCTTATGTTGCAGGTAAGCGACCAGCTCAGTAGCTTGTTTGACTGGATGCGGACGGGATGGCACGTGTCAAATGGGATAAATGGGCGAGGGATATGGTCCTGCCAGAGTCTTTCCGCTGAGCGATAAAAAGGAAAGGAAAAAAAGAAACAGTCTTTTGTAATATTATATATTTTACGAAAGTACTGTAATATGTAAATTACTTTGTACTTGCCAACCAAGTAAATAGTGAGAAATGTTTTACATGATGTTTAAAAAAAAAAAAAAATTTCCCCAAAAACGTCATGATTCACTGAGAGAGAGATTAGCCGGTGACCCATGAGAGTACAATCTATCGCAGTTAGCAATAAAGCTTAACTGTAATAGCATTGTATTATCTCTACAAGGGGGCGGGCCGCCACAATTAGTTAGGATTTGGATTCAAAATTCAAGTAGGATTCTAATAAGATTATCCTCTCCATATCCAACTCAAATTCGAATTTCAAACCTTGTGGATTTACCACAACAAATTCGAATCCCACTTGGACTGTGATTCAAAATTTGAATTTCAAATTTCAAATTTGAATTTCAAATTCAAATTTCAAATTTCAAATTTAAATTTCAAATTCGAATTTCAATTTCAAATTTCAAATTCAAAATTCAAAATTCAAAATTCAAATTTCAAATTTCAAAATCCACAGAACAGTTGTGTTTCGAATTCTTGTTCTCATGGATAATTTTCTACAACTCCAATCCAATCTCAAATAAAATCATGGTAACTTTATTTGGATTTCGAATAATTGTGTACTCTATTATCCAAAACAAAATCTGAATCCAACCGGAGAGAATCTTGTCTGCCATCCTAATCCTGTGTCATCACCATCCATGCATAATAAACCAGCCAATAGCATACACAAATCAATTTGCCAAACGTTAAGGAATTATGTGGAGCTAGTAGAGGGACTGATTGGACATATATAATCGGGCTCCCGCAAATCCATATGATCATCATTCTTTTACGAACAACTCAATCATATGATCACTAATTTCAGAGTCACACCACTATAAACCTGAAACTGAACTCTCAATTATATACCATATTACGTAAGCCTATGACAAGCTATCGTCCAATGACCTTGTCATGTATGCAGAACCCTCATATGATATCCATGATCAGCCTTAGGCCAAAGTCTGTTTAATCCTACTGATCAGGCTATCTTAAAGTTCCATTATACTACCGAATAAAGAAAATGATTATTCACCATATGGGAATAAGAAGTCATCCGCCTAGCAGACGACCCAAGGTCTTGTCCATTTTCACATTCAGTATAATGCCTTTAAGAGGATACCCTTAACTCCTCATTAGAGTTATGATTCCGATATCTGTAAACGAACACTTCATCGTATACAAGTCATGCACCCAACGAACCGGTCTATAAGCTTACTACCTCTGAGATGCTTTAGCCATTGGAACATCAAAGTACACAAGTCATATACATGAAGCTATCCTTTTACTCAAGATTAAGGTTACTGCATAATGAACATCAAAAGCAGATCGATCCACTCAAAGCGAACTTTGTAGATCAATCACGCTTTGGTCCCTGTCTAATATGTCACCATCAAGCAATATATCTATGTCTTTACTTGGGAGTCTAGCTCCAGACAGTCAAGACAAAACGTCCCCTCCAAGGCTTTAGACAACATAATAGTCTTAACATGAGTTAGATGCTCAATCTAATCCCATAGACTACAGACCATAGTTTAGACCGCTAACTTTAGAACATTGTCTTCTCGCATACAAAAGTCCATTGCATGCAACGTTCTAACAGTTTAACACAAGCAGTTAGGGAGCCATATTTGCTTACATTTACTTTAACATGTAAATAAGACGAGGACAGATAGCAATGTAATGAATAACCTCTATATATAATTTTATTATCCAGCTCAAAATAAATACATCAAAATGTCTCTAATGCTTAGGGCATTTCCTAACAATCTCCCACTTGCCCTAAGCCAGCAGATGTGCCATGTTATGCATCCCCATCGCCTCTACATGCCTCTCAAAGCTTCTAGCCACCAAAGTCTTAGTAAAGGGACCGGCAATGTTGTCCTCGGACGCGATCTTACATACATCCACTTGTCTTGTCTCCACGTGCCCTCTAACAATATGATATCTCCGATCTATGTGCTTGGTCTTCTTGTGGTGCCGAGATTCCCTTGTGTTGGCAATAGCCCTAGTGTTATCACAGTAAAGTGTGATAGGCTTGTCAACACCTGAAATGACTTCAAGGCCTTTAAAGAACTTGCGGAGCTAAACCACTTCTTTAGATGCCTTAGCCGCAGCCAAATATTCAGCCTCCATAGTAGAGCCAGCGTGCTGCCCTGCTTCACGCTCCTCCACACAATGGCGCCAACTCCGAGCAAAAACACTGATCCAGATGTCGATTTCCTCGAATCCTTACAAGTCTGGAAGTCTAAGTCCGTGTATCCTATGGGTGTTAGGTCCCCTCTAGAATACACCAGAATATAATCCCTCATTCTCTTAAGATACTTGAGTATATGCTTTACTGCTTGCCAGTGCTTGGTTCCTGGATTTGCTAGATATTGACTCACCATACCTACTGCAAAACATATATCTGGGCGAGTGCAAAGCATAGCGTACATAAGGCTACCCACAGCGGATGCATAAGGGACCTTACTCATACACTCTCTTTCTTCCGATGTCTTGGAACAGTCATCCAATGAAAGAGTTAGACCGACAATAGAAGGTTGTGAGCCTTTCTTTGCCTCTTGCATTGCATATTTGTCAATTATTTTATCTATGTATGAAGCTTGGGATAACGCTATCATTTTGTTCTTTCGATCTCTGAAGAGACGAATGCCTAGAACATAATTAGCTTCTCCCAAGTCCTTCATGTCAAACTGTTGGTGCAACCAAAGCTTGACCGACGATAAGTTCCCTACATCATTCCCAATGAGTAGTATATCATCGACATAGAGTATCAGAAAGACCACTTTTCCATCTTTAATACATTTATAAACACAGGGTTCATCAACGTTCTGCTCAAAACCAAATGTCTTAATCGCTTGATCAAACCTCTGGTTCCATGAGCGGGATGCTTGCTTTAATCCATAAATGGTTCTAAGCAACTTGCAGACTTTCCTTTCTTGGCCTTTCGCTACAAACCCTTCGGGCTGTATCATATAGATACACTCTTCAAGATGGCCATTCAAGAATGCCGTCTTGACATCCATCTGCCAGATCTCGTAATCGAGAGCCGCAGTAATGGACAGAAGAATACGGATAGACTTCAGCATAGCAACAGGCGAAAAGGTTTCATCGTAATCGATTCCAGCCTTTTGCGTGTATCCCTTTGCAACCAGTCTAGCTTTGAAAGTTTCCACTCTCCCTTCCACATCCCTCTTTCTTTTGTAGACCCATTTGCATCCAATGGGTTTTATCCCATCCAGCAAATCTACAAGTTCCCAAACAGAATTGGATTTCATAGAATCCATTTCATTGTTCATAGCCTATTTCCAAGATTTAGAATCAACATAATTTATAGCTTCATCATAGGTGATCGGATCATCCTCATGCTCATGAGCCTTGGCCTGGTATACCTCAGCATCATACATGAAGAAATTAGGTTTCTTCGAAACCCTCCCACTACAACGAGGCACCCTAAATTGTTGATCGTCTGTAGGTCCTTCACCAGAACTTGGACTTGCGTCCAAGGCCGAAATCTGTGGAGCAGTTCTTTCACCCGATAACTCCTCTAGCACCACTTTGCTTCGAGGCTTAAAGTCATTCATGTGACTTTCCTCCAAGAATGTCGCATGGGTTGAAACAATGACTTTTTGTTCCTTCGGGTTATAGAACAGACCTCTTTTAGTTCCTTTTGGATACCCTATAAACATGCACAATTCTGATCTTGGTTCCAACTTCTTCGCATCCCTATCCAGTACATGCGCCAGGCAGCCCCATATTCTCATATGTCCAAGGGAGGGCTTCCTGCCACGCCACAATTCATACGGAGTTCTGGGAATTGATTTGCTTGGAACCTGGTTCAGAATATAGCATGCCGTTTGTAAAGCATATCCCAAAAATTATAATGGTAGTATTGAATAACTCATCATGGACCGTACCATATCCAACAAGGTCCTGTTTCTCCTTTCGGCTACACTATTCTGTTGTGGAGTACCAGGTGCAGTCAATTGGGATAATATCTCGTTCCCTACAAGATATCCTAGAAATTCGTCGGAGAGGTATTCGGCACCTCGATCAGATCGAAGTGTCTTTATGGATTTATCCAATTGCTTTTCCACTTCCGCACGATACTCTTTGAACTTGTCAAAGGTTTCGCTCTTGCGGTGCATCAGATACACATATCCATACCTCGAGTAATCATCTATAAAAGAGACAAAATACTCGAACCCTCCTCGTGCTGTGACGTTCATGGGACCACATACGTCAGTATGCACAATTTCTAAGAGCTCCTAAGCCCTTGTACCTTTAGTTCCAAAAGACCTCTTGGTCATTTTACCCTCTAGACAAGACTCACATTGGGGAAGACGTACCTCCTCCAGAGATTCCAGAGGACCGTCTTTCACCAATCTTTGAATCCTATCCTGATTAATATGACCAAGTCTTAAATGCCAAAGATACGCCTTGTTAGAGTGTGAAACTTTCAACCTTTTAGAGTTATCAATTAATTCAGTGTCAAGCAGTGAGTACATCTTTGGTTTGATCAAATATAGGTTTCCATCCATCCATCCAGAATAGATAAAAGACTTATTTCTACGAATATCAACTCTTTTACTAAAAGAAACTGAATAAGAATCCTTTATTAAACAAGCTACTGATATAAGGTTCCTCCTAAAATTAGGAACATAAAAACAGTCTTTCAATAAAATAAACCTAAATTCAATTAAATAAAGGTAAATATCTCCCACTGCCTCAGCTACCACCAAGCTGTCGTCTTCAGTTCGCAACGAGAGGCTCCTATCATGTAGACTTCTCGTTTCCACGAACCCCTGCATAGAAACACAAACATGATTTGTGGCGCCCGAATCAATGACCTAAGTGTCTTTCGATTCTTCCACCAAACACGCTTCCAAGTAGTGAAGTTCCTTACCTTCCTTGCCCTTGGTGGCTAGGAATTCCCGGCAAGCCTTCTTAAAGTGACCTACCTTTCCACAACGAAAGCATTTAGATTTTTTAGGGTCCCTGGGCTTCTTGTTCTTCTTCTTCTTCTTCCCATCCGAGACAGGAGGATTAGAAGAACTGGAAGCCACTTGCTTTTGGTTTGGCCTCTTCCTCTTCCGTGAGGGTTTGGAAGATTCTGCCAAATTGGCCTCTCCTTTGGGTTGGACAGCATCCCCATCCCTGATCATCCACTCATAAGCTTGGAGTTGCTTCATGAGCTCGGTTAGTCCTAACTCCCTTGTCGCCAGATTGTCTGCGGCCTTAATTTCCACAAAATCTTTAGACAGAGTTTTGAACACCATCTCGATCTGGGTGTTGTAGTCCAACTCAGCACCGTTTTCGGCAGCCTCAGCGAAGAATCCTATTAGAGTGATCATATGGTCCTTCACCGGAGTACCCGCCTTTTGCTTAGAGTTCATAATACTGGTGATAGTAGACTGTCGAGCCAACTTTTCTTCGCCTCCGAACATGTCCTCCAGATTATCCATGATCTCCCTAGCAACCTGATAAGTCTCATGCTGCTTTTGTAAAGCACTCGTCATGCTAGCAAGCATGTAGCATCGAGCTATATCATTGGATTCTCTCCAACAAGTATAGGCAACCGGGACCTCCTTAAGCGGTGTGTCAGGTTTTGGCCCTAGTGGGCACGGTTCGTCCAGTACGAACTTGTGTCTCTCGTAGCTAAGAACTATTAACAGATTTCTTTTCCAATCCTTATAATTATTGCCATTCAGTTTATTCTCAGTGAGTATTGAAATGAGGGGTGTCGGTGACATTTTGAACTGAAATAAAATTATTCTAGACATCATTACAAAGCCCAAGCAAATATACAGATAATTTAGCAAATAAAACATACAAGTATGTTCCTACATGAAACTTGAAATACATGCAGCATTGCAACGGTAATTCTTAGCACCCATTGCCCCAAGCCACCGAGGGGTGGTCATGAAAACAAATAGCCGGTAAAAACGTAGCAGAGTGGCGCAGCGGAATAAGAAAAATTTTTAGATCGTTAAATATCTCATGATGCCATATACAATAAACCAACAACAATTAAAACTCATACCTCAAGGATGCCAATCTGCAGGAGGAGAATGACCGGAGGCTTCATCCAACTAGCCTTCTCTACTATTCTCCAATTCCCAAATGGTTGAATGTGTGGGCACTCTGAACCTCGATCGGTATGCTAGCACTGCTAGTCTTCTTCAGACCACCCAGATCTCTAAAGAACTTATTGTCATGATGAGCTGTGCAACAATAAGCCTGCTCACCTGAGAGTCTGTGGTCCGAGAGAACTGGAGTGGTAGGACCTCTATTTATAGACCTGCATCAAGTGATTCTCTGAATTCGAATTGGATTAGGAGAAGATATTCTCCCTTATCCATAACCATAAAATCTGAATTTTCCAAGGGAAAATCCCAACAATAAAATTCGGCCATTTAGGATAAATCCAATCCAAATCTAAACAAGATTTTAACTAGAATTTTATCTCCCTTTTTCAACCAAAAAATCCGAAAAATCTAAGGAGAAAATCTCCTAAAAATTTTGGCCACTTTTAGGATAAGGGAGAATCAAAATTCCACTAGGATTTTCAAGCTTGAATCTTATCTCATCCTTATCCGAAATAACCGAATTTTCCCTAAGAGATATGCTCCAAAATTTCGGCCACTTTCTGGGGAGGAGGGAGTCCAAATTCAACTGGGATTAAAACTTGAATTTTTCCCTTGAACCTTATCCACAAAAACCGAGAATCATTGAGGATAATCCTCAAAATTTCGTCCATCATTAGTTAGGATTTGGATTCAAAATTCAAGTAGGATTCTAACAATATTATCCTCTCCATATCCATCTCAAATTCGAATTTCAAACCTTGTGGATTTTCCACAACAAATTCGAATCCCACTTGGATTGTGATTCAAAATTTGAATTTCAAATTTAAAATTCGAATTTCAAATTCAAATTTCAAATTTCAAATTTCAAAATTCGAATTTCAAATTCAAATTTCAAATTCAAATTTCAAATTCGAATTTAAAATTCAAATTTCAAAATCCACAAAACGGTTGTGTTTCAAATTCTTGTTCTCATGGATAATTTTCTACAACTCCAATCCAATATCAAATAAAATCATGGCAACTTTATTTGGAGTTCGAATAATTGTGTACTCTATTATCCAAAACAAAATCTGAATCCAACCAGAGAGAATCTTGTCTGCCATCCTAATCCTGTGTCATCACCATCCATGCATAATAAACTAGCCAATAGCATACACAAATCAATTTGCCAAACGTTAAGGAATTATGTGGAACTAGTAGAGGGACTGATTGGACATATATAATCGGGCTCCCGCAAATCCATATGATCATCATTCTTTTACCGAACAACTCAATCATATGATCACTAATTTCAGAGTCACACCACTATAAACCTAAAACTTAACTCCCAATTATATACCGTATTACGTAAGCCTGTGACAAGCTATCATCCAATGACCTTGTCATGTATGCAGAACCCTCATATGATATCCATGATCAGCCTTAGGCCAAAGTTCGTTTAATCCTACTGATCAGGCTATCTTAAAGTTCCATTATACTACCGAATAAAGAAAATGATTATTCACCATATGTGAATAAGAAGTCATCCGCCCAGCAGACGCCCCAAGGCCTTGTCCATTGTCACATTCAGTATAATGCCTTTAAGGGAATACCCTTAACTCCTCATTAGAGCTATGATTCCGATATCTATAAACGAACCCTTCATCGTATACAAGTCATGCACCCAACGAACCGGTCTATAAGCTTACTACCTCTGAGACGCTTTAGCCATTGAAACATCAAAGTACACAAGTCATATACATGAAGCTGTCCTTTTACTCAGGATTAAGGTTACTGCATATTGAACATCAAAAGTAGATCAATCCACTCAAAGCGGACTTCATAGATCAATCACGCTTTAGTCCCGGTCTAATATGTCACCACCAAGCAACATATCTATGTCTCTACTTGGGAGTCCAGCTCCAGACGGTCAAGGCAAACCGTCCCCTCCGAGGCTTTAGACAACATAATAGTCTTAACATGAGTAAGATGCCCGGTCTAACCCCATAGACTACAGAGCATAGTTTAGACTGCAAACTTTAGAACATTGTCTTCTCGCATACAAAAGTCCATTGCATGCAACGTTCTAACAGTTTAACACATGTAGTTAGGGAGCCATATTTGCTTACATTTACTTTAACATGTAAATAAGACGAGGATAGATAGCAATGTAATGAATAACCTCTATGTATAATTTTATTATCCAGTTCAAAATACATCAAAATGTCTCTAATGCTTAGGGCATTTCCTAACACGTGTACCATTCAGACTGTGTATCTGTAAGAAGCCGTGTGAGTGTACATGGCTGTGTAGTGTAACACGGCCAGGTACACGGCCGTGTACCGCTCGGATAAATGAATGTGTTTTAAAGACATGGCCATGTTGATAAGTCTCAACTAGTACACGCCCGTGTCTGAAATGTACACGCCCGTGTTGCCTTGCACACGCCCGTGTAAGAGTCCGTGTAGAAGGCTATGTAATGAGCTGAGGGCCGCTGTAATGACTCTCATGAATTATGAAACTTAAATACTATGTAATGAGTAATTAAGTTAGTAAATATAGTATACTTTCTAGTTGAATGAATTAAACAGGTACAGTAACATTTAATTACTATTCATGTAGTAAAAGGGGCAACCGACAGTGAAATCGGTCCACCCTATCATGTGAGTGTGCGTGCGAGACACGCAGCATCAAGAAACCACTCTAGACGACCATTTCTTGACACAGAACTGTTGAGCTAGTAATCAGTACGCTCAGACTGGTCATTTGAGCACAACAGCGATAATTGCCCTAATAGATGTACAGTATCGAGAAAAGTGGTCTAGATGACCTTTTCTCGCCCAGAGACTGACAAAATCAGAGTCAGAATGCTCAGACTAGTTAGTCAGATAGAAAACAATGAATAATGAATAATAAATAGTGAAAAATGCAGTGTCATGTTAATGGCCAAGACGACCTTAATTTGACATAAAACTGATATATTAATAGTTAACAAGCTCAATCTGGTCAATTGAGCACAAAATGAAGATTTTGTTTGAAAGATATACAGTATCGGGATGAGGGTCAAGACGACCTTTTCTCACCCCAAAACTGATCTATTTAGACTCAAGACGCCCAAATTAGTCAATTAGGCACGTGACACATTTTTCTAGAGGCGGTCACACAGATCATGAAAACTGATCCAGAAGACCTCAGATGGACGTAAAACTGATAAATTTGAAATCACCACATCCAAATTAGTCAGGATAGACTGGGTTTACAATTTCGCATGAGAACGTCTTGTTATGCGTACATGGTGTCAACACAGTGTAGGCACAACCACAGTATCAAGAAATTAGTTATGATGACCTTTTCTGAATATAAAACTGATACATTTAGAATCAGCATACTCAAATTAGTCATTTGAGCACAAAACGAAATTTTTGACTAGGAAATCGCAGTATCGGAAAACTGGTCGACATGACCTCGAATGAAGATAAAATTGATATATTTGAATTTAGCATGCCCAAATTAGTGAGGATAGCCTATGTTAAAATTTTTCAAAAAATTAGTATAAAGAGGTCGAAATTTTTGGATTTTTTGTAAAAAGGCCCCCCATTATTTTTTTTCCTATCTTTTTCTCCCCACACTACCCGTAGATGAATAGTAATCACCGGTTGAATCTGACCTCCGTTTTCAACACCGCCGGCACCATTGGAAAGCTCTCAACAAGCTGATTCCAACGGTGTGCCGAGTCGACGGAACCGATGCCGGAGGAAGGCGCACGCCCCACCCAAAGCCGCCAGTGGTCGAAAATTTCGAGCGGCCATATCTCTGGCGTTCGACGTCCAAATGCACTGATTTTGGTCCCAATGGATTCATGGTGAAGAATAGAACAAAATCCAGGCATTATTTCCCCTCAACAGCTGCCAGATTGCATTGCCCAGCCTTTGCCATCGTCGCCACCATGGAATCCATTGATTCTGGCAAAGTTAAGTTGCAAGGTGAGTACCAAAATGCTCAGAACAACATAGGGAACAAAAGTCCCAAATTAATTTTGGGCAACAATACTGGGAAGACGGAGATCTAACCACTGTCGCCATCGCCAACTTTTGAGGGCTAATTTCCAGTGATAGGAGCCTCGATTGGTGATATTGACACCACCAATGGATTCCTCTCGTCGAGCTCCTCAAGATGGTGGCAGCCTTTTCCATCGCCGCTGGAGTCAACACTGGTCCACGGCTGGTTAACACCGATCGAGTGACCAAAATTTGAAGAATGGCCCGTTGGCCTATTTTCGACGTTCCAGACACATCCACGACATCAGATTTGCAAACTAGAATTTCAAAAGTGAAGAATGACGATTCAAAGATTGTGCGGTCGAGACCGAACGACTCTTTCAATCACTGATGGAAACAATTTTGGTGGTGGTTTTGATCTCTTGATTCCTCATTTTATTATTAGAATAATTGTGTATTAATTATGGATTATTGACTTGAGGAATTATAAGAAAAAGGGATGAAATGTCGAAAAAGGGAATGTGAGGAAACGTGACAATTTTTATGTAAAAGGTTGAGCTTTACATAAAAATTAGACCTTTGGTTTAGTATGTGGCAGGTTAGAATAGGTTAGATGGTTTTGAGGCATTTCCTAAATGCTGGGAACCCAAAAATTAAGTAGAAATGCTGCTGAAATTTCTAAAACGGCACAAAGGGGTATTTTAGGAAATGAGGGGTAAAAATGTGATCAGGATGGAAACCCGAGCCCCCTTGGTGACCTAGGCCCGAGAAAGAAGGATAGACGTTTTGGAGGATTAGTAAACCGCCCATTCAAAATCTCGAAATGTAAGAAAATGACCCTTAGGTCAGAATAGTATCACCCGAGAGACGGGTGTGATCTAAGTATAAAATTTAGGGCGATTAAATTGGTAAAGGTAACCCGATAGGCTAAACAGTTAATACACGAGGTATCCGGTCAGTTGACTGGTCGGTTAACCAGTCAAGGACCGAGTCTGAATGGGATAGTAAGAGACAGTGATTAATTTGTCAAATAGACAAATTAATCAAGCACGATTAGAAATTAGATATCAAAATTCCCAAAGTAGAGCAGTTTGGTACCGATAGGCATCGGTACCAAACAACGATAGATTTATTAGTCACTAACGATAAAGTGACCTAAGAGCGACGTTAATTAATTTATTGGGTAAATAAATTAATTAACCACAATTAGAAAATCAAACTCTTAAGAGGAGGGCAATTAGTACCGATAAGGATCGATACCACATAACGATAAAGTTTTTATTAGTCACATGACCACAGTAACCTAAGAGTGAATGTTAACGAAATGCATTATGATTACAGAGAGGTACCTGTATTGTGACGAATGCGATAGTTTAAACTGTCTGCTGATAGGTAAGTACAACTCCGCCACAATATGAATAAAATGAATTTGAAATGATGATTTTTACAGTATTTTAAGTATGCTTATCATGCACAAGTTGTTGCATAGCATGCACAAGAGTATATAGTCTCACAATCGAGTAGATTGATGAAAGAGTGAGTTAGAGGCCATAATCCCTACCGCATAGGATTAGGGACAGCTTAAGTGAAGCATATGGCTAGAAAAGATAAATAAGATGGAATTTAATAGGTGTGTCGTATTGGACTTTTCAGTTAAAAGGGTTTTTAAATTAAGAGAAAGCAGAAAGTTGAGCATCCGTTGATGGCTCTCCTGCTTTTGACCACAGGCGTTATTGATGGTCCGCGCATACACGGTACTGACACATGGGTCCTCAGTAGAGTAAGAAAAGATAATAAATAATGAAGCATAATATGAGCATAATCAGACCATACATTGTTACGATATGCCTTAACTACAGTTCAGCATGCTTTTAGTTACAGTGGAGTAACAATGCCTTAGCTACAGTTCAGCATGCTTTTAGTTACAGTGGATATGCATTCAGTATATGATGGTTTTTGTTATGCATTCAATACATGATGTTTTCAGTTTTGCATCCAGTGTCATGTGATGTTCTGATATGTGAATAGTAATCGTTAACAGTATTTATGAATAGTAACTGTTACACAATATTTATGAATAGTAACTGTTAAATAGTATTTTTAAATAGTAATTGTTAAATAGTATTTTTGAATAGTAGTAGTCAAACAGTAAACAGTAATTATATGAATAGTAAATTTTAAATAGTATTTAGTTAAACAGTTTGTAAATATGTATGTATGAATGAACTTCTAATGATGTAGACATTATATTTTTAAAGTATATGTACGTGAGTAGTAAATACGTACGCCTTAAAAAAATCCTCTAAATTTATGGTATCAAATTAAGTAAGTTTTAGTATCAACTTTAAAGTAAAAGCTAAAGTAAGTAATAGTTTTTAGTGACAGTCCGGGCCACCGAGGGCACGGGGCGTCACATAATAGAACAAAAACTTTTGCTAATTTTTCCTCATCAATCACTGACTCCGTCTTCATTATTTTTCCCAAATTTTCTTCAAAATTTTGCTTGTATTTTTGGCAACATCTTAGCCATTGGATCAAGACCTCTTTAATTTTACACCATTTGATTTGCCTATTTCTTTCCACACTAACTTCATCATTCATTTATTATATCATCTTGATGTCATCATTCATTGCTTTTCGGTCAATAGTTGACCAAAAGTCAAACTAAACGAAACTTTCCCAAAATCACGTCGGCGAGTTTCTAAGGCTGTCAGTGCTATTAATTTACCTTAAATCACTTCTATTTGGCTAAAAATCACTGCCGTAAGTATTTCACCTTTTCTTATCATTGGTTTACCATGGGTTACCTTCTAGGTTTTTCGATACCGAATTGGCACCATTTTACTCGTTTCAGTTCGGTAAAATTTTTCATTACCGAATTCCTTAACTTTGACATTGTTAGAACATTTTATTACGTTCTAAATGATATTAAATCATACATTTTACATTTTAAACATAAAAATCATTATGTATATACAATGTACATATTTTTCGAGAACGAAAATTTCTCAGTTATGACACATCTAAGGAGAATTATTTGTTTCTATAAAATTTATAGTGATAGATATATGTGTTAACATTTCTTGATAAAAATTTAGGGATGATTAGATACTCCTATAATGTAGTAAAACTTTCTTGTAATGCTTACTTCTAGTATAAATTACAATTTTCTTAGGTTTCTCTTTTAATAAGATTTTATATATGAAAAATGCAAATTTATAAATGTAAATATGTTTGACTCATATTTTCTACTTTCTAGCATGATATCGATCTACTAATTCTATAGTTGGTATGATTTCATCTAAAACACATCAGAGTTAAAAATAAATAAATAAATACATATTTAGTATATGATTTTTGCTACATAAGAGTATTTTAATGCTTATACACTCCTAATAAAAGAACTATTAGAATTTAAGGGAACGTAAGTCGTGGGCACTAGGAGGGCATTCTCACTTGCTATAATATTGCTTTGCTTAGAATCCAGGTAAGTAAACCTACTTGATTTTACCTTCTAACTTTATATGGATTTATGAATTTACATGATCATGTGAAACGTATGAAGTTGTATTCCAAGTTTATGAAAGAAATGTTTATAATAAAATAGGTGTATGTTTATACTGGAGCGCTGAGTGGACAATGGATGTGGGGGACCGATGAACCCATCATGAATATACAAAATGATTGATAAAGAGTGGTAAATACCTAAGGTTGAAAGACCAAGATGAATAAGCTGCAAAGATTAAAAATGTATAGATTAATACCAGAGGTTGAAAAATTAACATGGAAAACCCGTACAAAATTTCTATGATTGGCCAAAACTTATTAAACATGTTCTGAAAACCATGGCCCACTAGTTATCGAAAGTATAGGCATGACTCTAAATGCTCTCAAATGTTTATAACGAAAATTTTTAACTGAAATGTGGAGCACTAATAAAATGTTGAGTATTCATTGAATTGTTTATATATATATATGTTATACATGAAGTATGATTCACTTACTGTACCTGTGACAACCGGGAAATTTCATCATTCTCAAAAAATTGGTACATAAAATGTACATGATGAATTCCATGTTTAAAATGCAAAATGTAGTGATTTTATGTGTGTACGCGTGGGTGTCACATAGTATCAAGAAATTGGTCAAGATGACTTTTTCTTGATATAAAATTGATATATTTAGAATCAGTATGCTCAAATTAGTAAATTGAGCATAAAATGTAACTTTTGACTCACAAATATACAGTATTAAGAAATTGGTCAAGAATGCCTTTTCTTAAAATAAAACTGATATATTTTGAATCAGCATGCTCAAATTAGTCAATTTAGCACAAAAAGTAATTTTTGACCGAGAAATCGTAGTACCAGAAAACTGGTCGAGATGACCTCGAATAAATGTAAAACTGACATGTTTGGGATCAGCACGCCCAAATTAGTCAATATAGCATATGTTAAAATTTTCACCAAAAAAAAAAGCATATATAAAAGTACAAAAGATCGGTTTTTTTTTTTTTCAAAAAGGCCCTCATTTTTCCTTCTCTCTCTCTTTCCTCCCCTACCACTATGAGTGAACAGTAACCATATACCCGAAACGGCATCCATTTTCGACACCGCCGGTCTCATTGGAAAGCTCTTGCCAATATGAGTCCAACGGTAGGTCAAGTCAACGGAACTACCGCTGGAGGATGCCGCACCCACCACCCGAAGCCACCAGGGTGCATGGAATTTCTCGACTCTGTATCTTCACTGTCCGACCTTCGATTGAGGTGATTCTGATCCCAATAGATTCGTGGTGAAGTGGAGAACAAAACCCATGTCTTGTTTCACCTCAGTAATCACTGGATCATTTAACCCAATGCTGTGCCACCGCCGCCACAGCTCCACCATCGAAATCACTGTTTCTGGCGGAGGTGACCGACATCACCCAACTCAAAAGGCTCTAAATAATGTGGAAAGCAAAAGCCTTAAGTCAATTTCACAAAACCACCATGGGATGGCTGAGATTGGAGCTCGCCATCGCTATCCACTATTGGAAGCTTGATTTTCAATGATTAGAGCTCTGATTCGATAAATTAACATCAGAAATGAGTTCTTCACATCAAGATCTATAAATTGGTACCTATCTTGGCCCATGCCATCACCAATTAACATCAGTCAACAATGGGTCAACGTCGATCTATGGTGGTCAACACCAATCAATGGCGACTGGACCCTAAATTTTTAAGGATGGCTGTCTAGCCTATTTTTGATGTTCCGGACACGTCCGCGGCATCGGATTTGCTAATTGAAATTTTAAATGTGAAGAATGGTGAATTAAAGTTTGTGTACGTGAGATCGAACGACTCCTTTGATCACCAATTGGAGTCAACCTACCCATTGGATGTTGTTGAATGACTTTGGTAGTTATCTCAACTACTTTCATTCCTTAATTTATTAATTGAAATGATTATATGTTAATTACGGATTATTGGTATAAGAAATGGTTGAATAAGAAAATGTATGAAATGTGAAGATTTTTACATTAAAAGTTTGAGTTTTAACGTAAAAATTAGGCCTCTGGTTTAGTACGTGGCAGTTAGAATTGGTTAGATGGTTTTGAGGCATTTTTTAAATGTTGAAAACCCAAAAATTAAGCGAAAATACTGGCAAAATTTCTAAAACAGCACAAAGGGGTATTTTAGGAAACGAGGGGTAAAATGTGACCAGAGTTTGGAAACTCGAGCCCCCTTGGTGACCTAGGCACAAGAAAGAAGGATGGACATTTTGAGGATTAGTAAACCACCCATTCAAAATCTTGAAATGTAAGAAAACGAAGAAAAATGACCCCTATGTCAGAATAGTACCACCCGAGGGACGAGTGTGAACTAAAGATGAAAATTTGGGATGATTAAAGCAGTAAAGACCCGATAAAGACTAGAAAGTTGATTTTATGATTTTTGGGCTTAGAAAATCCAGTCTAATCATTAAAATGAAAATAATATGACCTAAAGACCTGTTAAGGGCAAAATGGTCATTTTGATCAAAAATTTCAGGAATGATAGAAAAAGGGCATTAATGGACATAAAATGGCTTAATTAAGATTCTAAGGGCCAAAACCAAGTTGTAAATCAAAGAAAAGTAAGGTTATGATGAAAAATCCTGTTAGGGGCAAAATGGTAATTTTGCCAAAAGTTAGTAGAAAAGTTGTAAATGGGATATTAGACTCCTAAGTTCATAATTGGGAAATGAAACATAGAATTTTTACGTTTTCCTAAGCTTTATGCATGAAATAAGGATTGAAAATAACCGTTATTATTTCGGTTATAGGGACCCGCTCCAAACGCAATGAAGGAACGTCTGCAGACCAAGAAAGCAAGAAAGGAGATAAAATAGAAGTATCTGTAAGTTCAAACATTTTGTTGACTGTGACATGAACTGAAATGTTATGTCTATGTTTATGTGTTATATAAAAGTTATGTATGTGAGTGATATATGCACTAAAGTGTGACTAACATAATGCACACTATGAAAACTACGTTAAGAAAGATATGATTTATGAAATGCTTATGAAAAGAAAAGAAATGAAAGAAAGAAATAAAGAAAGAATGAACGAAAGAAAGAAAGGAATGTAAAGGGATCCAGACCAAGGGGCTATGGGAATGTGACTTGGTTGGAGCCATACAAAAGAGCAAAAAGATAAAATAAAGAAAGAGAAAGATAAGCAAGATAATAAGACTGAAGCTTTAAACATTGGTGTACTAACCTCCAAAGGTGAAGTTTCATGTTTATAGCTTCCAATCCGATGGTGTATGTCCCAAGTGCGGAAGTTTAAAGTTCAAGTTACATTAAGGTACGACCATCAATAGGGCCTGCAAGTGAAACTAAAGTAAAGCCAAGAAAAGAAAAGAATAGAATGATATAAAGGAAAGAAGGAACAATGAAAATGAAGGAACAAAAAAAATAAGCGAGCATAATATGTACTAACACTATGTTCATGCTTTGTGCTATGTTCTATGTTAATTATGTTTATGTGGCACCCTCGAATCCAACCACGCGAAACTGTCATGAACCAACTCAGTTGCTGACCAAGATAGCTCATGTCTCGAATCCAAATCGCCATTTATAACTCTTTTTCTCTCAACTCTTATTTTTTTAGGGCCCAAAGTTTCGCCCAAATTTTTTTTCCTTTTGTATACATACTTTCTTTGTAAGAAGGCCAAGTACGAAAGTCATATAAAATATCATACTAATTTTTAGTTGTCATTTTGAGTACAACATAATGTACAACAACAATATATATACTGTATTTTGTCAAAACACATTTTCTTCAATTCACTAACTTTTTATGCCCAACGGAAGACTTATGGCAGAACCAGATCCATGGTGAATTCCCTAGGCTTCTGTATCATTTTACAGCTTAAATAGCTACAGAATCTCAATTATTCGTTTTTCGACCCTCGATTACTATTCATCCATCACCTAGGGTCGTTTCATGTTTTTCTAGCGTTTTAGAGGCTCAAATGGGCATCTCACTACTCTTGAAACGTTTTTCATCCCGTCCCCATCTCTTGGTCCCCAAGGGGCTCGGGTTTCCTATCCCGATCTAACCTTTCCCCCTCGTTTCTTAAAATACCCCTAACATGAATTTTTTTCCCATTCTAGAGATTTTAGTCATTAAGGGTCAGTTTACTATTCCTCTTGGGTTGGTTTTCCATTTTCAATCCTAACCCATCGAGGGGTCTTGGTTTCCTTTCCGAGTCTAATATTTTTACCTTTCATTTCCCGAAATGACCTTATGCCGTTTTAGAAATTTTGATAGTATTTCCGCTTGTATTTTTAGGTTTCCCCAGCGTTAGGTACACCTCAGAACCTTTGTACTTGCCACGTACTATACCAGAGGCCTATTTTATACAAAGTTACCAAATTTTGTATAAAATTTCCACATTAATCAACACTCACAATTCAACACCAATCATCAATTTTTTTTCCACTTATCAACTTAGTTTCTCATGTTAATCATCACCAAATATTTTTCATCACCATAATCAATTATCACATATCCCTCTTAGGTTTTCTAATGTATATTTCAACATTAAAAACCTCACAAAATTTCATCCCAACCCTAGCATTAGCCACATATTTTTTATGCTAATTCACATAGAAAATTTTTTATTCTTATTACTAGGGTTTTATTGACATTTCTCATCATTGATTGACACCAAAAATTTTCCATTTTCTAGTGCCTATTAGCCACGGTTTCTAGCATGAAAATTGCATCAACATTTCTTGTTTCATTGTTCCAATTCATGCTTGAATAAACATATTACCAAACTCACATAATCATTCAAAAAAATCACCAAATTTCATCATTTTCCTCACACCTATTGGCCACGGATTTTATAGAAATCAAGCATAAAATTTTGCTTGTTTCTTAAACCTAATTCATGCTCCAAACTCTAAAACACCAAACCAATCAAATACCCCAACAAAACATTAATTTTTTTCAATGTTTTCTACACCAATAGTGTGACAGATTTTTGCAAGAAAAAGCATGAAAAATGCTTCAAATTAGAAGCTAAACTTATGAACTTCTTCTTTGTAACCTTAGCTAGAATTGAAAGCTAATTTTGGTAGGAAATTTTGGAAAATTTTGGCTTGGAATGCACTTAAGGGGCATGGATTTTGGCTGCAGAAAATTGGCAAAAGTTTGGCCATGTTTCTCTAATTTTCAAATGGATTTTTTGAAACCTATTTATAGGCAAAACCAAGGGACCTCTTAGCATATATTTTCCCAACAAATTCCTAATTATCCAAGGGCTAAAATGTAATTTTTTTGGGCCAAAATTAAAAATTTTGGCTGCCTCCTCTCCATGTGGCCGAGTGCCATTTTTTTGCTCCTTTTAATTTTTTTCAATGTTATTTTGGCTAAATCATGGCCATTGATAAAAAAGATAACAAATCCTAGCCATACACCTACCTTATATTACTTTCCAAGCTTTCCAAAAATTACATTTATGACATCATAAATGTGATGTCATCTTATAATATTAAGGGATTAATTCATGAATTAATTCGTGGTCAAATTTTGATCGAAAGTTAAACCGAACGGAACTTTACCAAAATCGCGTAGGCGGGTTCCGGGCGCCTCTGGTGCGATCGGTTTGTTTTATTTTGCTTCCGTTTAGTCAAAATTCTCTACCGTAAATTTTTATCTTTTTAGTGCATTTCAGTGCACTCCCTAGGGTTTTTAGTTCTGTTTTCGAACCGTCTCACCTGATTCTGTTGGGTAATATTTTTCATCTCCGAACTCACTCACTTTAATACTGCCGAAACATTATTATAGTATTCACAACAGTATTAAAACACAACTTTTTTATATTTTATTCATTAAAATTGATACATACATACAATTTTAATCTACTCCGAGAATCTAAAATTCTCAGTTATCACATTCACCCCTCCTTATAAAATTTTTGTCCTTGAAAATTTAGAATAAGTGGAGGTAAAAATTCCTAATTTCGTCTTCTTGCTCCCATGTAGCCTCTTCAACGTTGTGATTTCTCCACAGCACTTTGACTAATGGGATTATTTTGTTCCTCAAAACTTTCTCTTCTCTTGCCAGAATTTGAGCAGGCTTCTCCTCGTATGTCAGATCTTCCTGAATTTGGATCGGTTCATGTTTCAATACATGGGACAGATCTGATATATACTTCTGCAACATTGACATTTGAAACACATTATGTACTACTGACATTTCTAGAGGTAATGCCAATTTATAGGCAGCTTTACCAATGTGTTCGATAATCTCATATGGTCCAATATATCTTGGACTTAATTTCCCTTTCTTTCCAAACCGCATTATTCCTTTCATCAGCGAAACTCTTAGGAATACAAAATCCCCTTCGTTGAACTCTAGGGATCTTCGTCTTTTGTCCACATAGCTCTTCTATCGGCTTTGGTCCATTTTCATCCATTGCTATATTTTTGTAACCGCATCCATTGTTTCTTGTACAAAATCTGTCTTGTGCAGTCGTTTTTCTTATAAATCATACCAATGAATGGATGATCTATATTTCCTTCCATATACAGCTTCATAGGGTGCCATACCTATCGAGACTTGGTAGTTGTTATTGTACGAAAACTCTACCAATGGAAGTTTCTCGTTCCAGCCCCCCAGGAAATCTATTGTACATGCACGAAGCATGTCTTCCAGCGTTTGAATTGTTCGCTTAGATTGCCCATCTGTCTGCGGATGAAATACTGTGCTTAGACGCACTTCTGTTCCCATAGCTTCTTGCACACATGTCCAAAAATTCGAAGTGAATCGTAGATCACGATCTGACACAATGGATTTGGGAACTCCATGTAACCTGACTATATGGTTTGCATACAAGTTTGCTAGCTTTTCCAATGAATAGGTCATTTTCATAGCAATGAACCTTGCCATCTTTGTCAATCTATCGACAATAACCCAAATGGCATCATAACCTTCTCGGGTCTTTGGCAATCCTACCACAAAGTCAATCGTAATATGTTCCTATTTCCATTCAGGAATCTCTAATGGCTCTAATATGTTCGCGTGGATGACGATGTTCAGCCTTAACCTTTTGGCACGTCATGCATCTACTTACAAACTCAGCAATATCCTTCTTTATCTCTTTCCACCAGAATTATAGCTTCAAATCCTGGTACATCTTATTGGCTCTGGGATGTACTGAATATGGTGTTTCATGGGCTTCTGTCATTATCCACCTTCTTAATCCTTCATCATTTGGAACTTGAATTCTTCGCTAATGTAGGATTAATCCATCTTTAGACACTTCCTCCTGAGGACTTGTTAGATTCAAGTCTCGTTTCTAAGCCTCTCTGATATCCTTATACAGCGTTGATTCCAATTGTAGTGCAGCCAATTTTCTAGCTATTAGCTCCACCTTCAACACATTGATTTCTTGCTGCAATGGCTTTGGAAGTTTTCCAATCGGCAGCTGTTGCGAGACAGTAGATTTTCTACTTAATGCATCTGCAACGCGATTGGCTTTTCTAGGATGGTAGAGGATTTCACAATCATAGTCCTTTACCAGCTCTAGCCATCTCCTTTGTCACATATTTAGTTCTTTTTGTGTGAAGAAATACTTTAAACTTTGGTGGTCAGTATAGATCTGACACTGAGCTCCATACAGTAGTGTCGTCAGATCTTCAGTGTGAACGCTACTGCGGCAAGTTCCAAGTCATGCGTGGGATAATTTCTTTCGTGGTCCTTTAATTGATGCGAGGCATAGGCAATCACCTTGTCGCCTTGCATCAGGACAGCTACTAATCCCATCTTTCAGGCGTCGCTGTAAATCATGAACATCTCCCCTTCAGTAGGAAGTGTAAGAATTGGCGTGTTGGTTAATCGTCTTTTCAGCTCTTGAAAGCTTCTTTCGCACACCTCCATCCACTCGTACTTCCTCTCATTGCGTGTCAAAGCCGTGAGAGGTGTAGTGAGTCATGCGAATCCCTCGATAAATCTTCTATAGTAGTCGGCTAAACCTAAGAAATCTATATTTCTGTTACATTCTTTGGTGTGGGCCATTCATTGATCGCCTCTACTTTTGCTGGATCCACGGCAATTCCTTCCTTGGAAATCACGTGTCCAAGAAAATGCACTTTATCTAGCCAGAATTCACATTTAGAGAATTTGGCATAGAGTTGATTCTTCCTTATTGTCTTCAGGACAATCCTCAGATGTTTCTCATGCTCTTTGCGAGTCTTTGAATATATGAGTATGTCATTGATAAACACAATGACAAACTTATCTAGATATTCGTTAAAGACTTGATTCATCAAATCCATAAATGCAGCTGGTGCATTTGTTAACCCAAACGGCATCACAAGGAATTCGTAATGACCGTAATGGGTACAAAATGCAGTCTTATGGATATCGCTCTCCTTGATCTGTAGTTGATGGTATCCTGATCGTAGATCGATCTTGGAAAACACCGCTGCACCTTTGAGTTGGTCAAACAAGTCATCAATTCTAGGTAATGGATACCTATTCTTGACAATGACTTTGTTTAACTCCCTGTAATCAATGCACATGCGAAAAGATCCATCCTTCTTCTTGACAAATAACACTGGAGTACCCCATGGAGAATAGCTCAGACATATAAATCCTTTGTTAAGAAACTCCTTCAGCTGCTCCTGTAACTCTTATAATTTTGCTGGTGCCATTCGGTATGGTGCCTTTGAGATAGGTCCAATTCCTGGCATCAACTTGATCTTAAAGGAGATTTCTCATTCAGGCTGCAATCTTGGTAATTCCTCTGGGAAGACATCGATGAATTCTTTCACAATAGGAACGTCTTCAGGTTGAAGCTTTCGTTCTTCCATCATGTCCACTATGCATGCTAAGTATCCAGCACAACCGCTAGACATTAGCCTTCTTACCTTCATCGAGTTAATCATTATCATCCTCGGTTTGCATGATGATCCAACATATTCGAATCTGTCTTCCTGGTTGGGTTAGAACCTTATCTTTCACCTCCGACAATATATCGTGGCTTGATACTTCCCTAGGAAATCCATTCCTAGTATTAAATCGTAATCGGCAAGCTCCATCATGATCAATTCTGCATACAACTCCTTATTTGCCACAATTATTGGTACACGAGGTAACCAATAATTGGACATCAAGACTTCCCCCGAGAGTAGTGCGGTTCTAAATGTCATACCCATATTGTCCTTAGGATATCCTATCCTATTCACGAATTAGTATGAAATGAAAGAATGCGTAACTCCAGAATCAAATAAAACAGACACCAAATTATCAGCAATAGAAAGCTGACCTGTCACTACATTTGACGTTCTGGCTTTCGCATCTTCCTTTGTATAGACCATGACTTTAGCATCTGTATAGGGCAAGTGTTTTGGTCTTTCTTGCCTATCAGAATGGGATGAACCTTTAGCCTTAGCCTATAGGGAATGTGCCTGGGAACATTGCTGTTGTGACTGAGATGAACCTTGCACATTTTTCCTGTTTTTGGGGTAGTTCCTGGCAAAATGGCCATCCTTTCCACATTAGAAACAAGAGTTTGGGGCAAGTCTGCATCTGCCTACATGTCTTTTTCCATAGACTACGCAATCATGAACAATAGTTCCAGCATTGTTGTTCAATCTCCGCTGCTGGTTCTTATTCCCATAATTATTCCCCTTCCTCTTAATCTGTGACTGTTGGCCAAAAGTGCTTGGTTGGCCGGTCTTAGTATTCTAATTCGGCTTGCTGCTCCATCCGATCTGAGATCTAACTTGTATAGCTTTGGCCAATACCTTTTCCTTCTTCCTAGCATCCCAAATCTTTTCTTTTTCCTCCTTCTGTTGAACCAAATAATATTCAGCCTTCAATACTCTGCTTACATAATCGGATACAGTAGTGGGTGATGTCAATCCATTGTCCACCAATGCTGAGATTTGAGGATGGAACATTCCCAGCATCTTCTGAATTTTCTCCCTCTCAGTGGAGACAGCATACAGGCATAGTCGGGACAACTGGTCAAACTTGCTACAGACTTCGATTACTGACATGTCCTCCTGCTTTAATTCCACAAACTCTCTTTGTTGTGGTCGCAGCAGTGCGGGATTATAATACTTCTGATTAAATTCCTCTAGGAAATCTATCCATGACATTGTGTACATGTTCCTTCTCAACTTGATTGACTCCCACCAAAACCTTGCATCTTTTTTTAGAACAAAGGACGCACATATAATCCTTTCTTGGTCATTCAACTCTATAAATTCCAATATCATATGGAGTGAAGACAACCATTCCTCTGCTTCCAAAGGGTTTGTGGAACCCTCAAACTCTGGTGACTTCATTTGTTGGAATTGTTCATAAAGTGGCTTCTGGTTGACTCGGGGTTGCAGTCGAGGTTCTGCTATTTCAATCTCAGGTTCACTTAGCGGTACTTCTTGTTCAAGTGTGGCCACGTATGGGTTTTGGTCTCCTTCCTGGTCTTGCCTTTGCTCCATCTGTTCTATTCTTTGTCTTAGCTCTGCATTTGCCTTCATCTGAGCCTCTAACATGGCTTATAGTTCATCTACTCTTTTTGACAAGACTGGACGCTCTCTCATATTCCTCAGGTTTCGCGGATACACTATCTTTTCTATTTCCTATAATCACATGAAAATCAATCGTTAGATTTTCACAAACATATTTTTACAATATAAGTAAAAATAGTTTTAATCATCACATAATTTCAACATTTCATCCATTGAACATGTCAAAATATGATTGTCATTTCTTTTCATTGTAGGATAATAAATCGGTAAAAACGTATCAGAGTGGCGCAGCGGAACAATAAAAATTTTAGATTGTTAAATATCTCATGATGCCATGTACAATAAACCAACAACAATTAAAACTCATACCTCAAGGACACCAATCTTGCAGGAGGAGAATGATCGGAGGCTTCAACCAACTAGCCTTCTCTACTATTCTCCAATTCCCGAATGGCTGAGTGTGTGGGCACTCTGAACCTCGATCGGTATGCTAGCACTGCTAGTCTTCTTCCGACCACCCAGATCTCTAAAGAACTTTATTGTCACGATGAGCTGTGCAACAATAAGCCTGCTCACCTGAGAGTCTGTGGTCTGAGAGAACGAGAGTGGCAGGACCTCTATTTATAGACCTGCATGAGGTGATTCTCTGAATTTGAATTGGATTAGGAAAAGATATTTTCCCTTATCCAAACCCATAAAATCTGAATTTTTCCATGGATAAATTCAACAATAAAATTCAGTTTTCTTAGGATAAATCCAATCCAAATCTAAACAAGATTTTAACTAGAATTTTATCTCCCTTTTTCAACCAAAAATCCGAATTTTTCTTGGAGAAAATCTTCTCATAAATTTCGGCCATTATATCTTCTCATAAATTTCAGCCATTATGGATAAGGGAGAATCTAAAATTCCACTAGGATTTTCAAGCTTGAATCGTATCTCAACCTTATCCAAAAATAACCGAATTTCCTAGGAGATATTCTCCCTAATTTCGGCCACTTTTCAGGGAAGGAGAGAATCCAAATTCAACTAGGATTGAAGCTTGAATTTTCCCTTGAACCTTATCCACAAAATCCGAATTTTCCATTGAGGATTATCCTCAAAATTTTCGTCCACTTTTGTTGGGATTTGGATTCAAAATTCAAGTAGGATTCTAACAAAATTATCCTCTCCAAATCCAACTCAAATTCGAATTTCAAACCTTGTGGATTTTCCACAACAAATTCGAATCCTACTTGGACTGTGATTCAAAATTTGAATTTCAAATTTCAAATTCAAATTTCAAATTCAAATTTCAAATTTCAAATTTCAAATTTCAAATTTAAATTTCAAATTCAAATTTCAAATTCGAATTTCAAATTCAAATTACAAATTCAAATTTCAAATTCAAAATTCAAATTTCAAATTTCAAATTTCAAATTTCAAATTCCACAAAACGGTTGTGTTTCATATTCTTGTTCTCATGGATAATTTTCTACAACTCCAATCCAATCTCAAATAAAATCATGGCAACTTTATTTGGAGTTCGAATAATTGTATACTCTATTATCCAAAACAAAATCTGAATCCAACCGGAGAGAATCTTGTCTACCATCCTAATCCTGTGTCATCACCATCCATGCATAATAAACTAGCCAATAGAATACACAAATCAATTTGCCAAACGTTAAGGAATTATGTGGAGCTAGTAGAGGGACTGATTGGACATATATAATCGGGCTCCCATGATTCCATATGATCATCATTCTGTATCGAACAACTCAATCATATGATCACTAATTTCAGAGTCACACCACTATAAACCTGAAACTGAACTCCCAATTATATACCGTATTACGTAAGCCTGTGACGAGCTACTATCCAATGACCTTGTCATATATGCAAAACCCTCATATGATATCCAAAGTCCGTTTAATCCTACTGATCAGGCTATCTTAAAGTTCCATTATACTACCGAATTAAGAAAATGATTATTCACCATATGTGAATAAGAAGTCATCCGCCCAGCAGACGACCCAAGGCCTTGTCCATTTTCACATTCAGTATAATGCCTTTAAGAGGATACCTTTAACTCCTCAGAGTTATGATTCCGATATCTGCAAACAAACCCTTCATCGTATACAAGTTATGCACCTAACGAACCGGTCTATAAGCTTACTACCTCTGAGACGCTTTAACCATTGGAACATCAAAGTACACAAGTCATATACATGAAGTAGTTCATTTACTCAAGATTAAGGTTATTGCACAATGAACGTCAAAAGCAGATTGATCCACTCATAGCGGACTACGTAGATCAATCACGCTTTAGTCCCGGTCTAATATGTCACCACCGAGCAACATATCCATGTCTCTACTTGGGAGTCCAGCTCCAGACAGTCAAGACAAACCGTCCCCTCTAAGGCTTTAGACAACATAATAGTCTTAACATGAGTTAGATGCTCGGTCTAACCCCATAGACTACAGACCATAGTTTAGACTGCTAACTTTAGAACATTGTCTTCTCGCATACAAAAGTCCATTGCATGCAACGTTCTAACAGTTTTAACACAAGCAGTCAGTGAGCCATATTTGCTTACATTTACTTTAACATGTAAATAAGACGAGGACAGATAGCAATGTAATGAATAACCTCTATGTATAATTTTATTATCCAGTTCAAAATGAATACATCAAAATGTCTCTAACACTTAGGGCATTTCCTAACAATCTCCCACTTGCCCTAAGCCAGTAGATGTACCATGTTACGCATCCCTATTGCCTCTACATGCCTCTCAAAGCTTTTAGCTACCAAAGTCTTAGTAAAGGGATCGGCAATGTTGTCCTCGGACGCGATCTTACATACATCCACTTGTCCTGTCTCCACATGCCCTCTAATAATGTGATACCTCCGATCTATGTGTTTGGTCCTCTTGTGGTGCCGAGATTCCCTTGTGTTGGCAATAGCCCCTGTATTATCACAGTAAAGTGTGATAGGCTTGTCAACACCCGGAATGACCTCAAGGTCTCTAAAGAACTTGCGGAGCCAAACTGCTTCTTTAGATGCCTCAGCCGCAGCCACATACTCAGCCTCCATAGTAGAGTTAGCTGTGCAGCCCTGCTTCACGCTCTTCCACACAATGGCGCCTCCTCCGAGTAAAAACAATGATCCAGATGTCGATTTCCTCGAATCCTTACAAGTCTGGAAGTCTGAGTCCGTGTACCCTACGGGTGTTAGGTCCCCTCCAGAATACACCAGCATATAATCCCTCATGCTCTTAAAATACTTGAGTATATGCTTTACTGCTTGCCAGTGCTTGGTTCCAGGATTCGCTTGATATCGACTCACCATACCTACTGCAAAACATATGTCTAGGCAAGTGCAAAGCATAGCGTACATGAGGCTACCCACAGCGGATGCATAAGGAACCTTACTCATACGCTCTCTTTCTTCCGATGTCTTGGGACCGTCATCCAATGAAAGAGTTAGACCGGCAATAGAAGGTTGTGAGCCTTTCTTTGCCTCTAGCATTGCATATTTGTCAATTATTTTATCTATGTATGAAGCCTGGGATAATGCTATCATTTTGTTTTTTCAATCTCTGAAGAGACGAATGCCTAGAACATAATTAGCTTCTCCCAAGTCCTTCATGTCAAACTGTTGGTGTAACCAAAGCTTGATCGATGATAAGTTCCCTACATCATTCCCAATGAGTAGTATATCATCGACATAGAGTATCAGAAAGACCACTTTTCCATCCTTAATACGTTTATAAACACAAGGTTCATCAACGTTCTGCTCAAAACCAAATGTCTTAATCGCTTGATCAAACCTCTGGTTCCATGAGTGGGATGCTTGCTTTAATCCATAAATGGATCTAAGCAACTTGCAGACTTTCCTTTCTTGGCCTTTTGCTATGAACCCTTCGGGCTGTATCATATGGATACACTCTTCAAGATGGCCATTCAAGAATGCCGTCTTGACATCCATTTGCCAGATCTCGTAATCGAGAGCCACAGCAATGGACAGAAGAATACGGATAGACTTCAGCATAGCAACAGGCGAAAAGGTTTCCTCATAATCGATTCCAGCCTTTTGCATGTATCCCTTTGCAACCAGTCTAGCTTTGAAAGTTTCCACTCTCCCTTCCGCATCCTTCTTTCTTTTGTAGACCCATTTGCATCCAATGGGTTTTATCCCATCCGGCAAATCTACAAGTTCCCAAACAGAGTTAGATTTCATAGAATCCATCTCATTGTTCTAGCCTATTTCCAAGATTTAGAATCAACATAATTTATATCTTCATCATATGTGATCGGATCTTCCTCATGCTCATGAGCCTCGGCCTGGTATACCTCAGCATCATACATAAAGAAATTAGGTTTCTTCGAAACCCTCCCACTACGACGAGGCACCCTAAATTGTTGATCGTCTGCAGGTCTTTCATTGGAACTAGGACTTGTGTCCAAGACCGAAATCTGTGGAGCAGTTCTTTCACCCGATAACTCCTCTGGCACCACTTTGCTTCGAGGATTAAAGTCATTCATGTGACTTTCCTCCAAGAATGTCGCATGGGTTGAGACAATGACTTTTTGTTCCTTCAGATTATAGAACAGACCTTCTTTAGTTCCTTTTAGATACCCTACAAACATGGACAATTCTGATCTTGGTTCCAACTTTTTCGCATCCCCATCCAGTACATGTGCCGGGCAGCCCCATATACTCATATGTCCAAGGGAGGGCTTCCTGCCACGCCACAATTCATACGGAGTTCTAGGAATTGATTTGCTCGGAACCTGGTTCGGAATATGGCATGCCGTTTGTAAAGCATATCTCCAAAATGATAATGGCAGCGTTGAATAACTCATCATAGACTGTACCATATCCAACAAGGTCCTGTTCCTCCTTTCGGCTACACCATTCTGTTGTGGAGTACCAGGTGCAGTCAATTGGGATAAAATCCCATTCTCTACAACATGTCCTAGAAATTCATCGGAGAGATATTCACCACCTCGATCAGATCGAAGTGTCTTTATGGATTTATCCAATTGCTTTTCCACTTCCGCACGATACTCTTTGAACTTGTCAAAGGTTTCGCTCTTGCGGTGCATCAGATATACATATCCATACCTCGAGTAATCATCTATAAAAGAGACATAATACTCGAACCCTCCTCGTGCTGTGATGTTCATGGGGCCACATACGTCAGTATGCACAATTTGTAAGAGCTCTTAAGCCCTTGTACCCTTAGCTCCAAAAGACCTCTTAGTCATTTTACCCTCTAGACAAGACTCACATTGGGGAAGTCGTACCTCCTCCAGAGATTCCAGAGGACCGTCTTTCACCAATCTTTGAATCCTGTCTTGATTAATATGACCAAGTCTTAAATGCCAAAGATACACCTTGTTAGAGTGAGAAACTTTCAACCTTTTAAGGTTATCAATTAATTCAGTGTCAAGCAGTGAGTACATCTTTGGTTTGATCAAATATAGGTTTCCATCCATCCATCCAGAACAGATAAAAGACTTATTTCTACGAATATCAACTCTTTTGCTAAAAGAAACTGAATAAGAATCCTTTATTAAACAAGCTACATATAAGGTTCCTTCTGAAATTAGGAACATAAAAACAGTCTTTTAATAAAATAAACGTAAATTGATCAAAATAAAGATAAACATCTCCCACTGCCTCAGCCACCACAAAGCTACCATCTCCAGTCTGCAACGAGAGGCTCCTATCATGTAGACTTCTCGTTTCCACGAACCCCTGCATAGAAACACAAACATGATTAGTGGCACCTGAATCAATGACCCAAGTGTCTTTCGATTCTTCCACCAAACACGTTTCCAAGTAATGAAGTTCCTTACCTTCCTTGCCCTTGGCGGCTAGGAATTCCCAGCAAGCCTTCTTAAAGTGACCTACCTTCCCACAATGGAAGCATTTGGACTTTTTTGGGTCCTTTGGCTTCTTGTTCTTCTTCTTCTTCTTCCCGTCCGAGACAGGAGGATTAGAAGAACTAGAAGCCACTTGCTTCTTATTTGGCCTCTTCCTCTTCCGTGAGGGATTGGAAGATTCCGCCAAATTGGCCTCTCCTTTAGGTCGGACCACATCCTCATCCCTGATCATCCGCTCATAAGCCTGTAGTTGCTTCATGAGCTCGGTTAGTCCTAACTCCTTTGTTGCAAGATTGTATGCGGTCTTAAACCCCACAAAATCTTTAGACAGAGTCTTGAACACCATCTCGATCTGGGTGTTGTAGTCCAACTCAGCACCATTCTCGGCAGCCTCAGTGAAGAATCCCATTAGAGTGTTCATATGGTCCTTTACCGGAGCACCTACCTTTTGCTTAGAGTTCATAATGCTGGTGATAGCGGACTGTCGAGCCAATTTTTCTTGGCCTCCGAACATGTCCTCCAGATTTTCCATGATCTCCCTAGCAACTTGATAAGTCTCATGCTGCTTTTGTAAAGTACTCGTCATGCTAGCAAGGATGTAGCATCGAGCTATCTCATTGGATTCTCTCCAACGATTATAGGCAACCGGGACCTCCTCAAGTGGTGTGTCAGGTTTGGGCCCAGGTGGGCATGGTTCGTCCAGTACAAACTTGTGTCTCTCGCAGCTGAGAACTATTAATAGATTTCTTTTCTAGTCTTTATAATTATCGCCATTCAGCCTATTTTCAGTAAGTATCAAAATGAGGGGTGTCGGTGACATTTTGAACTGAAATAAAATTATACTAGACATCATTACAAAGCCCAAGCAAATATACAGATAATTTAGCAAATAAAACATACAAGTATGTTCCTACATGAAACTTGAAAAACATCTAGCATTGCAACGGTAATTCTCAGCACCTATTGCCCCAAGCCACCGAGGGGTGGTCATGAGAACAAATAGCCGGAACATGGACCCCGTCGAATTAATATATGTTGCCTTAAATCCTCTAAGGTTAAGACATATATTAATAACCGCTTATTTGGCCACCAGTTTAGTTAACAGAGCTTCTAGGGAAGGTTAATAACTAAGCGAGTCTTGAGTGTATAACCATTGTTTACATAGCCCGATCCACGTCCTACCAAGCCACCGAGGGGTGGTCATGAACAGGATCGTACCCGAACACATTTTCCACATAGGAGATCCAATCTAGTATACTGGCGGCGGTAAACACCTACCGAGGGGTGTGGTCAGGGCAGAACTGACGCGAGGTGTTACCATGCTTTCACATATGGATCAACAATGGAGGCCGTGGGTTTTGTTTGAAACCCTCTCCCACTCAATATTTTGAAAAACATGCAAGTTTTGACAAATTATGTATGATCAATATAGTATGAGCGGCACTCACTTATCCTATATGACATGTTATCAAATATGCATACAAAACATCCATCAATACATATTTATACATCCATGACATATCATAGAAAAAATAATTGACAGAATAACCAAGCTATGGTTCCATCCTAGAACAAAGAAAATAAACATTACAAAATTCCATCCAAAGCATTCTTTGGGTCTTGAATTCTGTTCCGTCTTCTTGTATCCATCTTTATGTAGCCTCTCCATTTATTTCTCATCCCAAGAATTATTTAAAATTTAAATCTCCAAAAATTTAAATTTCAAATTCAAATTCCAAATTCGAATTTCAAATTTAAATTTCAAATTTAAATTTTAAACAATTTTAAACATCATGTGTAATAATATGTAATTTCAAAAAATTTGAAATTTTTAATTACATATTTTTTAAACATGACTTAAAATTAAATCTCAAATTTAAAAAATAAAATTTACTGATTTTTGGACCGTCGGACCGCCGCCCCCGAAGGCGGCAGCCGCCGTAGGCAGCCACCAACCCCGGAGGGGCTGGCAGCCCACGGTCGCCCCCTGTGCAACCCTGCCAGGCTGCAGGCCAAGCATGTAGCGCCAGGCTGCACACCCAGGCTGCGGCCAGCCTTGGGCAGGCCACGGCCACCCCTGGCTGTAGGCCAAGCCTGTGGCCGTGGGTGGTGTGGGCCTGCACAGGGGCTGCCGCAGCCCCATCCTGCCCGAGGGCAAGGGCTGCAGCCCCACCAAGGTCCGTCGGCCTATCCCGAGGGGTCGTGTCTCGATTTTCGTGCCATATTCCAATTTACCTATTAGGATCTCCAAAAATTAATTTGAATCCCAATTAAATTGAAATTTTCCACACAATCAAAATTTCAACCTTTAAATCAAATTTAACTTTTGGGAAAAAATAAATTACGGTCTTCAATCTTCAATCTCCTCTAAGAATAATTACATAAAATTTCCTAAACCGTTTATGGTGTACAAAAATTCTAACCATAAAAATTCTAAGAGACAAGAATTAAAATCCATGGAAAAATTACAGTATTAATAAACTGCTCCCATGGTTACATAAAAAATTCCTAGATACAATTTTTCTAAATTCTAAGGAACCATAACCGGTATAAACAAGCATGCTTATAATAATTCAAAAAAATAAAATAACCACATACTTTATACATAATCCATGATAACAACATAAAGGAACCCTAGAATGCCACTCTCTAAATATCAAATCCATACATAAATAAAAAGACTAAGTAATTGTCTAATTTATGTACATGGCATAGTCATGAGATGGCTCTGATACCAATTGTAGGAAAATAAATCGGAAAAAGACGTATCAGAGTGGCGCAGCGGAACAATAAAAATTTTAGATCGTTAAATATCTCATGATTCCATATACAATAAACCAACAACAATTACAACTCATACCTCAAGGACGCCAATCTTGCAGGAGGAGAATGACCTGAGGCTTCAACCAACTAGCCTTCTCTACTATTCTCCAATTCCCGAATGGCTGAGTGTGTGGGCACTCTGAACCTCGATCGGTATGCTAATACTGCTAGTCTTCTTCTGACCACCCAGATCTCTAAAGAACTTTATTGTCACGATGAGCTGTGCAACAATAAGCCTGCTCACCTGAGAGTCTGTGGTCTGAGAGAACTGGAGTGGCAGGACCTCTATTTATAGACCTGTATGAGGTGATTCTCTGAATTTGAATTGGATTAGGAAAAGATATTTTCCCTTATCCAAACCCATAAAATCCGAATTTTTCCATGGATAAATTCAACAATAAAATTCGGTTTTCTTAGGATAAATCCAATCCAAATCTAAACAAGATTTTAACTAGAATTTTATGTCCCTTTTTCAACCAAAAATCTGAATTTTTCTTGGAGAAAATCTTCTCATAAATTTCGGCCATTATGGATAAGGGAGAATCTAAAATTCCACTAGGATTTTCAAGCTTGAATCTTTTCTCAACCTTATCCAAAAATAACCGAATTTCCTAGGAGATATTCTCCCTAATTTCGGCCACTTTTCAGGGAAGGAGAGAATCCAAATTCAACCAGGATTGAAGCTTGAATTTTCCCTTGAACCTTATCCACAAAATCCGAATTTTCCATTGAGGATTATCCTCAAAATTTTCGTCCACTTTTGTTGGGATTTGGATTCAAAATTCAAGTAGGATTCTAACAAAATTATCCTCTCCAAATCCAACTCAAATTCGAATTTCAAACCTTGTAGATTTTCCACAACAAATTCGAATCCTACTTGGACTGTGATTCAAAATTTGAATTTCAAATTTCAAATTCAAATTTCAAATTTCAAATTTCAAATTTCAAATTTAAATTTCAAATTCAAATTTCAAATTCGAATTTCAAATTCAAATTTCAAATTCAAATTTCAAATTCAAAATTCAAATTTCAAATTTCAAAATTCAAATTTCAAATTCCACAAAACAGTTGCGTTTCATATTCTTGTTCTCATGGATAATTTTCTACAACTCCAATCCAATCTCAAATAAAATCATGGCAACTTTATTTGGAGTTTGAATAATTGTATACTCTATTATCCAAAACAAAATCTGAATCCAACCGGAGAGAATCTTGTCTACCATCCTAATCCTGTGTCATCACCATCCATGCATAATAAACTAGCCAATAGCATACACAAATCAATTTGCCAAACGTTAAGGAATTATGTGGAGCTAGTAGTGGGACTGATTGGACATATATAATCGGGCTCCCGTGATTCCATATGATCATCATTCTGTATCAAACAACTCAATCATATGATCACTAATTTCAGAGTCACACCACTATAAACCTGAAACTGAACTCCCAATTATATACCGTATTACGTAAGCCTGTGACGAGCTACTATCCAATGACCTTGTCATATATGCAAAACCCTCATATGATATCCATGATCAGCCTTAGGTCAAAGTCTGTTTAATCCTACTGATCAGGCTATCTTAAAGTTCCATTATACTACCGAATTAAGAAAATGATTATTCACCATATGTGAATAAGAAGTCATCCGCCCAGCAGACGACCCAAGGCCTTGTCCATTTTCACATTCAGTATAATGCCTTTAAGAGGATACCTTTAACTCCTCAGAGCTATGATTCCGATATCTGCAAACAAACCCTTCATCGTATACAAGTTATGCACCCAACGAACCGGTCTATAAGCTTACTACCTCTGAGACGCTTTAGCCATTGGAACATCAAAGTACACAAGTCATATACATGAAGTAGTTCATTTACTCAGGATTAAGGTTATTGCACAATGAACGTCAAAAGCAGATTGATCCACTCATAGCGGACTACGTAGATCAATCACGCTTTAGTCCCGGTCTAATATGTCACCACCGAGCAACATATCCATGTCTCTACTTGGGAGTCCAGCTCTAGACAGTCAAGACAAACCGTCCCCTCTAAGGCTTTAGACAACATAATAGTCTTAACATAAGTTAGATGCTCGGTCTAATCCCATAGACTACAGACCATAGTTTAGACTGCTAACTTTAGAACATTGTCTTCTCGCATACAAAAGTCCATTGCATGCAACGTTCTAACAGTTTTAACACAAGCAGTCAGTGAGCCATATTTGCTTACATTTACTTTAACATGTAAATAAGACGAGGACAGATAGCAATGTAATGAATAACCTCTATGTATAATTTTATTATCCAGTTCAAAATGAATACATCAAAATGTCTCTAATACTTAGGGCATTTCCTAACATTCATTTCAACATTTTCAAATATACATCAACTAGAAGGCTTTTATCAAAATAGCCTTTCGGTACTATAATCCATACACATATACAGATATTTATACATTTATACATCATGAGTGTTTCTACACTTAATCTCCTAACTGGGGTTGATCCAGAATTGTCAAAAATTCCTCTGGGTCCATTGCATCTTCATCCGTACCGTTTCCAGCCTCAGATGGCGTCGATCCTTCAGCGGGACACGTACCTTCTTGTTGCCTTGATGGACCAGCCCCATGGTCATTTGCCATAGGCTGTGCGCCATACAAATGATCTAGCATTGCTTCTTGTAATAGTTGTTCTCATCTTTTGCACACCATGCGCTCCATCATCATCTCTTCCACTACTTTGGCTACAGTAACAATAAACTCACACAAGGTAGTAGGGTATAAAGGGGTTGCCCTTTATCGTAGATCAATAGTGAGTCCCTTCCAAAATATATCACAAAAATCCTCATCTGTGAGGTTGGACAGAGGACATCTCCTCACAACATTATCTTGAAACTGGATTGCATACATGAATACCGTATCACTTAGCATCATCTACTGTCTCTCTGCCTAAAGAACAAAATCTCTGACATCTGTATACTTGGGCATAGTCGGTGTTGGCGTTACTACCCTGCTCTTAGGAGGGTCTGAGACCAGTGCTGAACTCTTCTGCGGAAACTACTGCATCATGATTTGGTGAAACTCAGCCCAATCAAGTGCTAACAGCATCGCTTGATCAAAGTACTCCCAATACAACCGTGCGTCCTCATGAAATATGCCAACTGCCATCAGCACCCAGCAGTCCTCATCTATGTCGCAATGGCACATGATAGTCTCTCTGTCGTGTAGTTAGTCTCGAGTAGAGATCCCCTATTGACATCCCTCAAATGTAGGTGGATGACTGTCTCTGAAAGCGTGTGCTACTCATACTGATACTTTAGCTCCTATACGAGCTCGATCTCCTACCACTGGAATATCTACCACTACTGGTGGATTTATAACCAGTCTAGGAGGTGGTGCTTATACCGGTGCCGGTGCAACCATCCTCGGTGCTAGCAGCTTAGGTATCGACGGTCGAGGCCTGGCTCGATGAATCATTGATGGTTTGATCACGGGCTCAGTCCATACTCGGATCAGTCCTCTCAGTCGATATGGGTAGGGTCTCATGTAAGGTGGTCTAGTTATCGTATGTCTTACAAAATATATAACCTTAAATAAACGAAAAGTTAACTAGTTTTAAAGAGAGCTAACTTACTTGGATTGACGAGCAGCTCACATTTCATGCCAATAGGGATATGGTCAATTGCTTTGATACCAACCTGTGGCGCCCCCAAATCCAACCATGCGAAACTGTCATGAACCGACTCAGTTGCTGAACAAGACAGCTCAGGTGTCGAATCCGGATCGCCATTTAAAACTCTTTTTCTCTCAACTCTTATTTTTTTTAGGGCCCAAAGTTTCGCCCAAAATTTTTTTCTTTCTTTTGTATACATACTTTCTTTGTAAGAAGGCCAAGTACAAAAGCCATAAAAAATATCATACTAATTTTTTGTTGTCATTTTGAGTACAACATAATGTACAACATATAATATATATACTGTATTTTGTCAAAACACATTCTTTTCAATTCACTAACTTTTCATGCCCAGCGGAAGACTTATGGTAGAACCATATCCACGGTGAATTCCCTAGGCTTCTATATCATTTTACAACTTAAATTGCTACAGAATCTCAATTATTTATTTTCTGACCCTCGATTACTATTCATCCATCACCTAGGGTCGTTTCTCATTTTTCTAGCATTTCGGAGCCTCAAATAGGCATCTCATTACTCCAGAAACGTTTTTCATCCCATCCTTGGCCCTGGGTCCCCGAGGGGCTCGGGTTTCCTATCCCGATCTAACCTTTCCCCCTCGTTTCCTAAAATACCCCTAACATGAATTTTTTTTTCCCGTTTTAGACATTTTAGTCATTAAGGGTTGGTTTACTATTCCTCTTGGGTTGGTTTTCCATTTTCTATCCTAACCAACCGAGGGGTCTCGGTTTCCTTTCTGAGTCTAATATTTTTACCTTTTGTTTCCCGAAATGCCCTTATGCCATTTTAGAAATTTTGGCAGCATTTCCGCTTGTATTTTTAGGTTTCCCCAGCGTTAGGTACGCCTCAGAACCTTTGTACCTACCACATACTATACCAGAGGCCTATTTTATACAAAGTTACCAAACTTTGTATAAAATTTCCACATTAATCAACACTCACAATTCAACACCAATCATCAATTTTTTTTCCACTTATCAACTTAGTTTCTCATGTTAATCATCACCAAATATTTTTCATCACCATAATCAATTATCACATATCCCTCTTAGGTTTTCTAATGTATATTTCAACATTAAAAACCTCACAAAATTTCATCCCAACCCTAGCATTAGCCACATATTTTTTATGCTAATTCACATAGAAAATTTTTTATTCTTATTACTAGGGTTTTATTGACATTTCTCATCATTGATTGACACCAAAAATTTTTCATTTTCTAGTGCCTATAGCCATGGTTTCTAGCATGAAAATTGCATCAACATTTCTTGTTTCATTGTTCCAATTCATGCTTGAATAAACATAGTACCAAACTCACATAATCATTCAAACAAATCACCAAATTTCATCATTTTCCTTACACCTATTAGCCATGGATTTTATAAAAATCAAGCATAAAATTTTGCTTGTTTCTTAAACCTAATTCATGCTCCAAACTCTAAAACACCAAACCAATCAAATACCCCAACAAAACACTAATTTTTTTTCAATGTTTTCTACACCAATAGTGCGACGGATTTTTGCAAGAAAAGCATGAAAAATGCTTCAAATTAGAAGCTAACCTTATGAACTTGTTCCCTTACAACCTTGGCTAGAATTGAATGCTAATTTTGGTAGGAAATTTTGGAAATTTTTGGCTTGGGATGCACTTAAGGGGCACGGATTTTGGCTGCAGAAAATTGGCAAAAGTTTGGCCAAGTTTCTCTAATTTTCAAATGGATTTTTTGAAGCCTATTTATAGGCAAAACCAAGGGACCTCTTAGCAAATATTTTCCCAACAAATTTCTAATTGTTCAAGGGCTAAAATACAATTTTTTTGGGTCAAAATTAAAAATTTTGGTTGCCTCCTTTCCATGTGGCCAAGTGCCATTTTTTCACCCATTTTAATTTTTTTTCAATGTTATTTTGGCTAGATCATGGCCATTGATAAAAAAGATAACAAATCCTAGCCATACACCTACCTTATACTACTTTCCAAGCTTTCCAAAAATTACATTTATGACATCATAAATGTGATTTCATCTTATAATATTAAGGGATTAATTCACGAATTAATTCATGGTCAAATTTTGACCGAAAGTCAAACCAGACGGAACTTTACCGAAATCGCGTAGGCGGGTTTCGGGCGCCTCCGGTGTGATCGGTTTGTTTTATTTTGCTTCCGTTTGGCCGAAATTCTCTATCGTAAATTTTTATCTTTTTAGTGCATTTCAGTGCACTCCCTAGGGTTTTTGGTTCCGTTTTTGGTTCAGTTTTTAAACCGTCTCACCCGATTCTGTTCGGTAAGATTTTTCATCTCCGAACTTACTCACTTTAACACTGCCAGAATATTTTTACAGTATTCACAACAGTATTAAAACACAACCTTTTCATATTTTATTCATTAAAATTGATACATACATATAATTTTAATCTACTTCGAGAATCTAAAATTCCTAGTTATCATAGTTTAAGTATATTTAAGTATGTTTATGATGTTTAAGTACATGTTAAGGATGTTCACGATGTTAAAGTATGTTTAAAGTAAATTAACTATGTTGAAGTATGTGATAAGTATGATTATGATGTAAAGTATGTTCAAGTATGTACAACTATGTTTACAATGTTTGCACGTTAAGTATAAAGTTTAAAGTAATGTATGATATATGTTATGTTAATGTTCTGATGCCACTGTTGGTATCAGATATATTCTGTCCTATATGGTATGAGTTCTTATATGTCATGTATGTATATTTGAACTTACTGAGCTATTAGCTCATAAGTTTATTTATGTAGCAGGTAAGCAAACTACATGACGATAAGACAAATGATGGATGACGAATGAGATCTGTATGTGCCAAGGGTCTAGGCGAGGGTTATGGTACTGCTATGAGTCTTTCGCTAAGCTGTTTAAAAAGAGTATTGAAATGGATGTTTTATGATGTATATCAAGTTACGATAATGTAAAATGTTTACCATAGTAAATTTTTTACAGTGATACACTTTCCAAGTTCAGTTTTAAAAAAAAAATTTATTCCCTATTTTCATGTTAAAATGGAAAGTTAAGTTAAATATGTTAAAGAAAGAAAGTATGTTAAAAGTAAGTTGTCGGCAACCCATGAGGTGGCAGGCTATTGCAGTTGGCTTCAATGCTCGACCGTGATGGTCCTGTTCAGCCTCTAAGAAGGGCGGGTTGTCATAGAACCTTAGCTTACTAAATCATTTTAAAATTTTTAGATGATGAGTGAATAAAGGCTATGCAGCAGTGATGCATGACTTTGTGGCATGGCATAGTGATTATCGAACAAAAAGAAATTTCAATTTCGAGGGATAATGACCTTAAACTATTGAGAGATATTCGTTTTTATTTCAATATGAATGTTGAGATTTAAACTTGTTCCAATTTAAGAGCCAGTTATGGTATTTTGAAACTAGTCTATTTTTTTTAAATTCCACTTATTTAAATTTCTAAAGGAAAGTTAATTGGTAACGTATTATAGTTTAATTAAATGTTAGGCTAGGGGTGTTATACAAGGGGTGTATTAAAGCTCTATTTTTTAAACCTTTATTTTCACACTTTCACCTTTTCACCATCAAAATATCATATCTATGAGCATTATAATCCAAGAAAGATCAACTATCAAGGTTAAAGGAAGATATGTATGCCTAGATTAAGTGAGGGTGACAAAGAAACGATAGGTATTGCACTCAACTAGGGATAAAAGAGTGTAGACTGGCTAGAAAGGCTCAAATAGACCGAAGATTACCTAATCATATTCTAAATTCTATGCAACCTGGTATTTCACCTCAAGTGATAATCAAAAATAAGTTCTAGAATTCTATGAAATCATAAGACTTAAAGAAGTTCACATAAACCTTATCCAAGCATGCAAAACAATCAAGAGATCAAGACAATATTCAAAATGAGGCAAAGAACCATGGCAATATTAAATCAAAAGAAGAGTTAAGCATACAAAAGAACACAACCTTCATCAATTTCCAAATGCTATATTTAGATTAATCTAATGCAATTATGCACCGTAGATATGCAATCTAATGACATATATTATATTTTTAATAAGAAAAACTAAATGTAATCCTGATATACAATACAATGCAAAGACAGAAATCAAGCTTTCACATTATGCAAATCCCTAAGGATTTTCTTAAAGACACAAACGTGTTGGATTAAGAACTTTGGTAAAGATATCCGCAAGTTGTTTTTCTATTACATCATGCTCTAAAACAATGATTTTATTAACTAATTCTCTAATAAAGTGATGCCTAATGTCAATGTGCTTAGCTCTAGAGTGTTGAATAGGATTTTTAGAAATATTTATATCACTAATATTATCACAATAAACAACTAAAGTATCATGTAAAATATTGTAGTCTACAAGCAATTTACTTCATCCAAAGCAATTGAGTACAACAGCTACCTGTAGCTATATACTAGGCCTCTATAGCTGACAAGGAAATTAATTTCTACTTCTTACTATGCCATGATACAAGATTGTTTCCAAGATAAAAGCAATCCCCAGTGGTGTTTTTTCTGTCATTTGCATTACTTGTTCAATCAGGATCACTAAAACCTACAAGACATAAATTAGCATAATTAGTGTACCAAATAGCATAATCAATTGTTTCACTCATATATCTTATGATTCTCTTAACGACAGCCAAGTGTGACTCCTTAAGATTAGCTTGATACCTAGCACAAACACCAACACTAAAACATATATTAGGTCTGCTAGTAGTTAGATAAAGAATGCTTCCAATCATGCTTCTAGAATGGCTAGGGTCTACTAATACTCCACTTTCATCTTTAGTTAATTTAATGTTAGATCCCATGAGAGTACTCATGTTTTTGCAACCCAACTTTCTTCATTACGTTTTTGGTGTATTTACTTTGTAAGACAAAAATCCCATCCTCTAGTTGTTTAACTTGTAAACCTAGAAAATAATTTGGTTCTCCAAACATGCTTATCTCAAACTATTTCTTCATTTGATTAACAAACTCTTCTACTTTAGATTTTGAGGTAGATCCAAACACTATATCATCAACACAAATCTACGAAATTATGATACTAAATTTAAATGTCCTAATGAATGGGGTTATTTCGAGTCCCCTTCTCTTATAACCCTTCTCAAGTAGAAACTTTGTCAGCCTTTCATTCCAAGCCCTATGAGCTTGTTTTAACCCATATAATGCTTTTCTCAATTTGTAAACATGATCTGGATGATGCAGATCCTCAAACCTTTTAGGTTGCTCAACATGTGCCTTCTCATTTAGAATACTATTTAGAAAAGCACTCTTAACATCCATTTATATAATTTAATATCTAGAAAACAAGCTAAGCCCAAGAGCAGTCTAATTGATTCAAGCTTAGCTACGTGTGCAAAGGTCTCATCAAAGTCAATGCCTTCCACTTGAGTGTATCCTTAGACAAGTAACCTAGCCTTACTTCTAATGGTATTTCCAAACTCAACAGTTTTATTCTTGAAAATCCACTTGATTCCCATCACATTAGAATCTATAGGCCTAGGAACTATGGTCTACACATCATTCCTCATAAACTCCTCTAACTCTTCATGCATGGCTCAAATCCAATATTCATCTAATAAAGTTTTTGTAACATTATTGGGTTCAGCTTGAGAAGTATAGCAAACAAATCTAAGCATCTCATCATAGTAGACTCTTTGTTTGTCCCTTGTGCATCTACCTCATTAAGTCTCTCAGTGACCTCTTCAATAGGGTGGTTCTTTTGGACCTTGGATGATGGTTCCCTTGTAATTGGATTAGTCAATTCTCTTAAGGATCGTTATGATGTTTCAGGTAATGTCACAGGGTGTGTTGTAATATCGATTGATGTTTTAGCCTCTATTGCAACATCACTTGATGTTTTTGGTTGTATTGCAACTTTTTTTGAACCAATATGATTAAGTGCCAATGCAGTGGCCTTAGGCCTTATCTCATGAGGTTATTGCACTTCAACTTCATCAGTAAAGTTGAGAATTTCTTTCTCCTTAGAGAATTCTACAAAATCCTTAAAAACATCAAATACTACAATAGCAGATTCTATAACAATCTGAGTTCTCATATTATAAACTTGGTATGCATAACTATTCATTGAATATCCTAGGAAGACACCTTTATCATTCTTGGCATCAAACTTACCTAGACGTTCACAATCATTCAAGATATAGAACACACATCCAAAAACATGAAATTAACTAAGGTTAAGTTTCTTACCTTTCCAGATTTCATAAGGTGTTTTAATTATGTCTGGCCTTAAGTAAACATGATTGGTCAAGTAGCAAGCTATATTAATAGCCTCAGCCTAAAGTCTGAAGGCAAATTTCTTAAAATTCAACATAATGCGAGCCATCTCTTGGAGAGTCTTATTCTTTCTTTCCACAACGTTGTTTTGCCATGATGTCTTTAGTGTAGAAAATGCATGAGCTATGCCATACTTATCACAAAAGTTAGCAAAAATAGCATTCTCAAATTCTCTATCATGATCACTCCTAATTTTTACTATTTTGCCAATATTACAATCTTTTTCAGTTTTCAATTTTATTCACAAAGCTTTAAAAACATCAAAGGTGTCAAATTTTTATAATAAAGCTAACCCATATAAATCTTGAGAAAATCATCTACACACACAAAAACATACCTTTTTCCGGCAGCACTTTCAACTTGCATGGCTCGCATAAGATCCATGTGCAGCAGTTCAAGAATGCATGTTATGGTGGTATGTTGCAACACCTTATGTGACATCGTTGCCTGTTTTCCAAGCTTAGGAACCCCACGAACCACACCTGTATTCACAATTCTTGTTAAATTTTTTAATTCAGGTGACCAAGATTTTAATGCCTAACATCAACGTCACCAATAGTGGTTTTGCGACATGTAAGTAGGTGATGCAACATATAACAATTATCGAATGACCTAAAGCCTACCAAAAGACAATTGTTAGCTTTATCAAAAATATGACATTCATTCTTAGTAAAATTCACAAATAAATCTTAGTTGCAAAGTTGGCTTATGCTAATTAGATTTGCTTTGAGTCTTTCCACAAGAAGCACATTCTTGAGTCTTGGTAGACCATCAATATCAAGTGTCCCTTTGCCAAGTATGTAGCCTTTAATTCTATCACCATATGTGATATGGCCAAGAGCACACTCTTGATAATCCTTTAGAAATGCTTTGTTACCTGTCACGTGCCTGGAACAACTACTATCAAAGTACTATGAGTTAGTAGTTCTTGCTTTTAAAGCATATATTTAGCATAACACCAAAGATTAGATTTCCTAACCAAATTTTCCTAAGAAAATTATTTTTCAAATCAATCTTAAGTTTAGGTGTCATTTTAGTATATGTTAGATAAGGCGGGTTAATGACTACACCTCTCTTTAAAGCATTTTGATACTTGTATAACTTAAGTCTGATATGTCCATAAAAGCCACTGTAATGACAAATGGGAACAAACCTCTTTGACTTACATGAAGGAGGTACAAATTTAAACTATTTATTTGTACGAAAGATAAAGTATTTATGCAGTAGAATTTTAAAATTTTTTCTTGGATCATACTAACTCGTGTTGTCATATACAATAAATTATTCAACAATCTACATACCTTAGAGAAGATGTCAGGAATGCTGGAGAACGTGACCAAGAAAGCTTCAATCAACTAGCTTTCTTTACTATTCTCTAATTTCTAAACAATAGAGTGTGTGCACACTCAGTCTCTCAATTGAAATTCTTGCATGGCTTTCTCCTTCCAACCACACAGAACTCTTACGGGTTATTATTACTATTATAGAAGAATAATAATAAATGTGCTCACCTTATAGTCTGTGGTATGAGAAAAATAAGAGTCCTAAGAGTCCTATTTATAGTGAATAGATTGGGTGGCTTTCAAATTTGAATTGGACATTTGAAAAATATTTTTTTCTCTCCTTCCACCTATTTGGTGTTTTTCCTCTACCCTGAGAGGCTCCAAAAATCACCCATTTAAGTATAGGAGAATCAAAATTTGATTCAAATTTCAATCTCGATTTATTTATGATTTTATTTGCATGAATAATATTCCATAAATCTAATTTAAATTCAAAATAAAATCATAAAAATTTTATTTGAATAAATAATTATATAATAATTATCCAAATAAAATGAATAAGGATAAACTCTTTTTCCTTGCCTTATCCTAGTGGAAATGCCTACTCCTAGTAAACAAGGATAAACTTTTGTTTCAATTTAAATTCAAATAGGATAATTACCATATTTAATTTAAAACATTTATTGAAATTTGATTATCTAAATATTTAAATCAAATATTCAAATAATTAATTTATCCGTATCTCTTAGTTTAAATAAATCTCATATTTATCTCGAAAGATAAATATAATCAACCTATATTTCAAATCTTATCTTCCAAATAAATATTTATACAAATTAAATATTTATCAAATTAATTAAATGAAATAAAATTCTCATTCTACCCTTAGTTGAAAAATGCCTACACCTATGGAAAGGTGATTTAGATTTTTCTCTTCACTAAATCTAATAATTAAAACTATAATGAATACCTTAATTGATTACCATCTATTAAGAAATTATGTTGAGCTAATAAAGGAGCCGATTAGATATATATAATGTGAGCTATAATAATTTACATAATTAATTATTATATACCTAATAAATTAATTACATAATTATTAGTTTCAGAATCACACTGTTATAAACCTAAAATTACACTCCCAATTATATACCATATCACGTAAGTCAGTGAATAGCCACAGTCCAATGACTTTATCATACATATAACACCTTCATATGACATACATGATCAACTTAAAGTCAAAGTATGCTCAACCTTTTGATCACACTATTTTAAAGATCTATTATACATCCAATAAGAAAATGATTACTCACCATATGTGAATAATAAATCATTTGCCAAGCAAATGACACAACACCTTATGCATTTTCACATTATGTATAATACTATTAAAAGGGTAACCTTTACTCCTTATTAGAGTTGTAATTCCATATCTATAAGCAAGGCTCACATTGTATACAAGTTATATACCTAATGAGCCAGTTTATTCGCTTACTACTCCGAAACATTCTAGCTTTTGGAACATCAAAGTATACAAGTCATACACAGAAGTTATTTGCTTACTCAGGATTTAAGTTATTATATAGTGAACATCTAAACTGAATTAATTCATTGAAGTGGACTATATAGATTAATTATACTTTGGTCCAAGTTCAATAAATCACCACCACTAGGTAATATATTTATGTCTTTACTTAGGGCTCGGCTCACTCCTAACAGTCAAGACTATAAGGACCGCCCCATTCCTGTAACTTGATTTTCCTATAATAAGAAATTGAGGAATAATTTGATGCCATTTAGTGTAAATTTGTAGAACACGGTCGGGTACATGGCCATGTAAGAAGCCATGTATCGATCAGACTGTATATGTGAGAAAGGCTGTGTGAGTGTACATGGCCATGTTGTGTGACACGGTCAAGTACACAGCCACGACCGTGTACCACTTACGTTGATGAACGTGTAAAAGGCCGTGTTTCAGGACCTGGCCGTGTTGAGTAATCTCGATAGAAACACGCCTGTGTTGCCTTGTACACGCCTGTGTATGGATTCGTGTTAAAGGTTGTGTAATGAGCAGAAAGCCACAATGCAGACTCTCAAAATACATGAAACCTAATTACTATATAATGAGTAATTAAGTTGAAAAATGCAGTATGATTTCTAGTTGAATAGATTAAATAAGTACGGTACTATTTATTTCTATTCATATAGTAAAAGGGGGTAATAGACAGTGAATTCGGTCCACCCTATTACACGTATCAGTGTATGAGATGCGCAGTGTCAGGAAACTAGTCCGAACAACCCTTTCTTGACGTAAGACTGGTGAACAGATCACCAGAATGCTCAGACCAAACATCTAAGCATAGCAGCGATACAAATCCTAGCAAGGGTATAATACTGAGAAAAGGGTCCAGATGACCTCTTCTCATCCAGAAACTGACAAAACAGGACGCCAATCTGTAAGAGGAGAATGACCGGAGGCTTCAACCAACTAGCCTTCTCTACTATTCTCCAATTCCCGAATGGCTGAGTGTGTGGGCACTTTGAACCTCGATCGGTATGCTAGCACTGCTAGTCTTCTTCCGACCACCCAGATCTCTAAAGAACTTATTGTCACGATGAGCTGTGCAATAATAAGCCTACTCACTTGAGAGTCTGTGGTCTGAGAGAACTGGAGTGGCAGAACCTTTATTTATAGACCTGCATGAGGTGATTCTCTGAATTCGAATTGGATTAGGAAAAGATATTCTCCCTTATCCATAACCATAAAATCCGAATTTTCTAAGGGAGAATCCCAACAATAAAATTCGGCCATTATGGGATAAATCCAATCCAAATCTAAACAAGATTTTAACTAGAATTTTATCTCCCTTTTTCTACCACAAAATCTGAAGTTTCCTAGGAGAAAATCTCCTAAAATTTTCGGCCACTTTTAGGATAAGGGAGAATCAAAATTCCACTAGGATTTTCAAGCTTTAATCTTATCTCATCCTTATCTAAAATAACTGAATTTTCCTAGGAGATTTTCTCCATAATTTCAGCCACTTTTCAGGGAGGAGAGAATCCAAATTCAACTGGGATTGAAACTTGAATTTTTCCCTTGAACCTTATCAACAAAAACCGAAATTCCATTGAGTATATTCCTCAAAATTTCGTCCACTAGTTGTTAGGATTTGGATTCAAAATTCAAGTAGGATTCTAACAAGATTATCCTCTCCAAATCCAACTCAAATTCGAATTTCAAACCTTGTGGATTTTCCACAACAAATTCGAATCCCACTTGGACTGTGATTCAAAATTTGAATTTCAAATTTCAAATTGGAATTTCAAATTCAAATTTCAAATTTCAAATTTAAATTTCAAATTCAAATTTCAAATTCGAATTTCAAATTCAAATTCAAAATTCAAATTTTTTACAACTCCAATCCAATCTCAAATAAAATCATGGCAACTTTATTTGTAGTTCAAATAATTGTGTACTCTATTATCCAAAACAAAATCTGAATCCAACCGGAGAGAATCTTGTCTACCATCCTAATCCTATGTCATCACCATCCATGCATAATAAACCAGCCAATAGCATACACAAATCAATTTACCAAACGTTAAGGAATTATGTGGAGCTAGTAGAGGGACTGATTGGACATATATAATCAGGCTCACACAAATCCATATGATCATCATTCTTTTACCGAACAACTCAATCATATGATCACTAATTTCAGAGTCACACTACTATAAACCTGAAACTGAACTCCCAATTATATACCGTATTACGTAAGCCTGTGACGAGCTACTATCCAATGACCTTATTATATATGCAAAACCCTCATATGATATCCATGATCAGCCTTAGGTCAAAGTCCGTTTAATCCTACTGATCAGGCTATCTTAAAGTTCCATTATACTACCGAATTAAGAAAATGATTATTCACCATATGTGAATAAGAATTCATCCGCCCAGCAGACGACTCAAGGCCTTGTCCATTTTCACATTCAGTATAATGCCTTTAAGAGGATACCTTTAACTCCTTAGAGCTATGATTCCGATATCTGCAAACAAACCCTTCATCGTATACAAGTCATGCACCCAACGAACCGGTCTATAAGCTTACTACCTCTGAGACGCTTTAGCCATTGGAACATCAAAGTACACAAGTCATATACATGAAGTAGTTCATTTACTCAGGATTAAGGTTATTGCACAATGAACGTCAAAAGCAGATTGATCCACTCATAGCGGACTACGTAGATCAATCACGCTTTAGTCCCAGTCTAATATGTCACCACTAAGTAACATATCTATTTCTCTACTTGGGAGTCCAGCTCCAGACAGTCAAGATAAACCGTCCCCTCCAAGGCTTTAGACAACATAATAGTCTTAACATGAGTTAAATGTTCGGTCTAACCCCATAGACTACAGACCATAGTTTAGATCGCTAACTTTATAACATTTTCTTCTCGTATACAAAAGTCTATTGCATGCAATGTTCTAACAGTTTTAACATAAGCAGTCAATGAGCCATATTTGCTTACATTTACTTTAACATGTAAATAAACCGAGGATAGATAGCAATGTAATGAATAACCTCTATATATAATTTTATTATCCAGTTCAAAATAAATACATCAAATGTCTCTAATGCTTAGGGCATTTCCTAACAATCTCCCACTTGCCCTAAGCCAGCAGATGTGCCATGTTACGCATCCCCATCGCCTCTACGTGTCTCTCAAAGCTTCTAGCCACCAAATTCTTAGTAGAGGGATCGGTAATGTTGTCCTCGGACGCGATCTTACACACATCTACTTATCCTGTCTCCACGTGCCCTCTAATGTCAACTTCCTCGAATCCTTGCAAGTCTGGAAGACTGAGTCCGTGTATCCTATGGGTGTTAGGTCCCCTCCAGAATACACCAGCATATAATCTCTCGTTCTCTTAAGATAATTAAGTATATGCTTTACAGCTTGCCAGTGCTTGGTTCTAGGATTTGCTTGATATCGACTCACCATACCTACTGCAAAACATATATCCGGGCGAGTGCAAAGCATAGCGTACATAAGGCTACCCACAGCGGATGCATAAGGGACCTTACTCATACACTCTCTTTCTTCTGATGTCTTGGGACAGTCATCCAATGAAAGAGTTAGACCGGCAATAGAAGGTTGTGAGCCTTTCTTTGCCTCTTGCATTGCATATTTGTCAATTATTTTATCTATGTATGAAGCTTGGGATAACGCTATCATTTTGTTCTTTCGATCTCTGAAGAGATGAATGCCTAGAACATAATTAGCTTCTCCCAAGTCCTTCATGTCAAACTGTTGGTGTAACCAAAGCTTGACCGATGATAAGTTCCCTACATCATTCCCAATGAGTAGTATATCATCGACATAGAGTATCAGAAAGACCACTTTTCCATCCTTAATACATTTATAAACACAAGGTTCATCAACGTTCTGCTCAAAACCAAATGTCTTAACCGCTTGATCAAACCTCTGGTTCCATGAGCAGGATGCTTGCTTTAATCCATAAATGGATCTAAGCAACTTGCAGACTTTCCTTTCTTGGCCTTTCGCTACGAACCCTTCAGGCTGTATCATATAGATACACTCTTCAAGATGGCCATTCAAGAATGCCGTCTTGACATCCATTTGCCAGATCTCGTAATCGAGAGCTGCAGCAATGGACAGAAGAATACGGATAGACTTCAGCATAGCAACAGGTGAAAAGGTTTCATTGTAATCAATTCCAGCCTTTTGCGTGTATCCCTTTGCAACCAGTCTAGCTTTGAAAGTTTCCACTCTCCCTTCTGCATCCTTCTTTCTTTTGTAGACCCATTTGCATCCAATGGGTTTTATCCCATCCGGCAAATCTACAAGTTCCCAAATAGAGTTGGATTTCATAGAATCCATCTCATTGTTCATAGCCCGTTTCCAAGATTTAGAATCAACATCATTTACAGCTTCATCATAAGTGACCGGATCATCCTCATGCTCATGAGCCTCGGCCTGGTATACCTCAGCATCATACATGAAAAAATTAGGTTTCTTAGAAACCCTCCCACTACGACGAGGCACCCTAAATTGTTGATCGTCTGCAAGTCTTTCACTGGAACTCGGACTTGCGTCCAAGACCGAAATCTGTGGAGCAGTTCTTTCACCCAATAACTACTCTAGCACCACTTTGCTTCGAGGCTTAAAGTCATTCATGTGACTTTCCTCCAAGAATGTTGCATGGGTTGAGATAATGACTTTTTGTTCCTTTGGGTTGTAGAATAGACCTCCTTTAGTTCCTTTTGGATACCCTACAAATATGCACAATTCTGATCTTGGTTCCAACTTTTTCGCATCCCCATCCAGTACATGTGCCGGGCAGCCCCATATTCTCATATGTCCAAGGGAGGGCTTCCTGTCACGCCATAATTTATATGGAGTTCTGGGAATTGATTTGCTCGGAACCTGGTTCAGAATATAGCATGCCGTTTGTAAAGCATATCCCCAAAATGATAATGGCAGCGTTGAATAACTCATCATGGACCGTACCATATCCAATAAGGTCCTGTTTCTCCTTTCAGCTACACCATTCTGTTGTGGAGTACCAGGTGCAGTCAATTGGGATAATATCCTGTTCTATACAAGATGTCCTAGAAATTCATCGGAGAGGTATTCGCCACCTCGATCAGATCGAAGTGTCTTTATGGATTTATCCAATTGCTTTTCCACTTCCGCACGATACTCTTTGAACTTGTCAAAGGTTTCGCTCTTGCGGTGCATCAGATACACATATCCATACCTCGAGTAATCATCTATAAAAGAGACATAATACTCGAACCCTCCTCGTGCTGTGACGTTCATGGGGCCACATACGTCAGTGTGCACAATTTCTAAGAGCTCCTGAGCCCTTGTACCCTCAGCTCCAAAAGACCTCTTAATTATTTTACCCTCTAGACAAGACTCACATTGGGGAAGTCGTACCTCCTCTAGAGATTCCAGAGGACCGTCTTTCACCAATCTTTGAATCCTATCCTAATTAATATGACCAAGTCTTAAATGCCAAAAATACGCCTTGTTAGAGTGAGAAACTTTCAACCTTTTAGAGTTATCTGTTAATTCAGTGTCAAGCAGTGAGTACATCTTTGGTTTGATCAAATATAGGTTTCCATCCATCCATCCAAAACAGATAAAAGACTTATTTCTACGAATATCAAGTCTTTTACTAAAAGAAATTGCATAAGAATCCTTTATTAAACAAGCTACCGATATAAGGTTCCTCCTAAAATTAGGAACATAAAAATAGTCTTTCAATAAAATAAACCTAAATTGATCAAAATAAGGGTAAACATCTCCCACTGCTTCAGCCACCACAAAGCTACCATCTCCAGTCTGTAACGAGAGGCTCATATCATGTAGACTTCTTGTTTCCACGAACCCCTGCATAGAAACACAAACATGATTAGTGGCGCCCGAATCAATGACCCAAGTGTCTTTCGATTCTTCCACCAAACACGCTTCCAAGTAATGAAGTTCCTTACCTTCCTTGCCCTTGGCGGCTAAGAATTCCCGGCAAGCCTTCTTGAAGTGACCTACCTTCCCACAATGGAAGCATTTGGACTTTTTAGGGTCTTTTGGCTTCTTGTTTTTCTTCTTCTTCTTCCCGTCCAAGACAGGAGGATTAGAAGAACTAGAAGCCACTTGCTTCTTATTTTGCCTCTTCCTCTTCCATGAGGGATTGGAAGATTCTGCCAAATTGGCCTCACCTTTAGGTCGGACCACATCCTCATCCCTGATCATCCGCTCATAAGCCTGTAGTTGCTTCATGAGCTCGGTTAGTCTTAACTCCTTTGTCGCCAGATTGTATGCGGCCTTAAACCCCACAAAATCTTTAGACAGAGTCTTAAACACCATCTCGATCTGGGTGTTGTAGTCCAACTCAGCACTATTCTCGGCAGCCTCAGTGAAGAATCCGATTAGAGTGATCATATGGTCCTTCACCGGAGTACCCGCCTTTTGCTTAGAGTTCATAATGCTGGTGATAGCGGACTGTTGAGCCAATTTTTCTTGGCCTCCGAACATGTCCTCCAGATTTTCCATGATCTCCCCAGCAACTTGATAAGTCTCATGCTACTTTTGTAAAGCACTCATCATGCTAGTAAGGATGTAGCACCGAGCTATCTCATTGGACATATATTAATAATCGCTTATTTGGCCACCAGTTTAGTTAACAGAGCTTCTAGGGAAGGTTAATAACTAAACGAGTCTTGAGTGTATAACCATTGTTTACGTAGCCCGATCCACGTCCTACCAAGCCACCGAGAGGTGGTCATGAATAGGATTGTACCCGAACACGTTTTCCACATAGGAGATCCAATCTAGTATACCGGCGGCGGTAAACACCTACCGAGGGGTGTGGTCAGGGTAGAACTGACGCGAGGCGTTACCATGCTTTCACATATGGATCAACAATGGAGGCCGTGGGTTTTGTTTGAAACCCTCTCCTACTCAATATTTTGAAAAACATGCAAGTTTTGACAAATTATGTATGATCAATATAGTATGAGCGGCACTCACCTATCCTATATGACATGTTATCAAATATGCATATAAAACATCCATCAATACACATTTATATATCTATGACATATCACAGAAAAAATAATTGACAGAATAACCAAGCCATGTTCCGTCCTAGAACAAAGAAAATAAAGATTACAAAATTCCATCCAAAGCATTCTTTGGGTCTTGAATTTTGTTCAGTCTTCTTGTATCCATCTTTATGTAGCCTCTCCATTTATTTCTCATCCCAAGAATTATTTAAAATTTAAATCTCCAAATATTTTAATTTCAAATTCAAATTCCAAAGTCGAATTTCAAATTTAAATTTCCAATTCACATTTTAAATAATTTTAAACATCATGTGTAATAATATGTAATTTCAAAATTTCAAATTTTCAATTATATATTTTTAAACATGATTTAAAATTAAATCTCTAATTTAAAATCAAAATTTTTCGATTTTTAGACCGTCGCACCGCCGCCCCCGAAGGCGGCAGCCGCCGTGGGCAGCCACCAGCCCTAAAGGGGCTGGCAGCCCACTGCCCCCCCTATGTGTAGCCTTGCCAGGCTACAGGCCAAGCCTGCAGCGCCAGGCTGCAGGCAGCGCCTGCGGCCGTGGGTGGTGTTGGTCTGCACAGGGGCTGCCGCAGCCCCATCCTGCCCGAGGGCAGGGGTTGCAGCCCCACCAAGGCCCGTCGGCCTATCCCGAGGGGTCGTGTCTCGATTTTCATGCCATATTCCAATTTACCTATTAGGATCTCCAAAAATTAATTTGAATCCCAATTAAATTGAAATTTTCCACACAATCAAAATTTCAACCTTTAAATCAAATTTAACTTTTGGGAAAAAATAAATTACGGTCTTCAATCTTCAATCTCCTCTAAGAATAATTACATAAAATTTCCTAAACCGTTTCCGGTGTACAAAAATTCTAATCATGAAAATTCCAAGAGACAAAAATTAAAATCCATAGGAAAATTACAGTGTTAATAAACTGCTCCCATGGTTACATAAAAATTCATAGATACAATTTTTCTAAATTCTAAGGAACCATAACCGGTATAAACAAACATGCTTATAATAATTCAGAAAATTAAAATAACCACATACTTTATACATAATCCATGATAACAACATAAAGGAACCCTAGAATGCCACTCTCTAAATATCAAATCCATACATAAATAAAAAGACAAAGTAATTGTGTAATTTATGTACATGGCATAGTCATGAGATGGCTCTGATACCAATTGTAGGAAAATAAATTGGTAAAAACGTATCAGAGTAGCGCAGCGGAACAATAAAAAATTTTAGATCGTTAAATATCTCATGATGCCATATACAATAAACCAACAACAATTAAAACTCATACCTCAAGGACGCCAATCTTGCAGGAGGAGAATGACCGGAGGCTTCAACCAACTAGGCTTCTCTACTATTCTCCAATTCCCGAATGGCTGAGTGTGTGGGCACTCTGAACCTCGATCGTATGCTAGCACTGCTAGTCTTTTTCTGACCACCCAGATCTCTAAAGAACTTTATTGTCACGATGAGCGGTGCAACAATAAGCCTGCTCACCTGAGAGTCTGTGGTCTGAGAGAACTGGAGTGGCATGACCTCTATTTATAGACCTGCATAAGGTGATTCTCTGAATTCGAATTGGATTAGGAAAAGATATTCTCCCTTATCCATAACCATAAAATCTGAATTTTTCCATGGGAAAATCCCAACAATAAAATTCGGTTTTTTTAGGATAAATCCAATCCAAATCTAAACAAGAATTTAACTAGAATTTTATCTCCCTTTTTCAACCAAAAAATCCGAAATTCCTAGCAGATTTTTTCCTCCAAAAATTCGGCCACATTTAGGATAAGGGAGAATCAAAATTCCACTAGGATTTTCAAGCTTGAATCTTATCTCAACCTTATCCAAAATAACCAAATTTTCCTAGGAGATTGCCTCCATAATTTCAGCCACTTTTTAGGGAAGGAGAGAATCCAAATTCAACTAGGATTGAAACTTGAATTTTTCCCTTGAACCTTATCCACAAAAACCGAAATTCCATTGAGGATTATCCTCAAAAATTTCGTCCACTTTTGTGAGGATTTAGATTCAAAATTCAAGTAGGATTCTAACAAGATTATCCTCTCTAAATCCAACTCAAATTCGAATTTCAAACCTTGTGGATTTTCCACAACAAATTCGAATCCCACTTGGACTGTGATTCAAAATTTGAATTTCAAATTTCAAATTCAAATTTCAAATTCAAATTTCAAATTTCAAATTTCAAATTTCAAATTTAAATTTCAAATTCAAATTTCAAATTCGAATTTCAAATTCAAATTTCAAATTCAAATTTCAAATTTCAAATTTCAAATTTCAAATTTGAAAATCCACAAAACGGTTGTGTTTCAAATTCTTGTTCTCATGGATAATTTTCTACAACTCCAATCCAATCTCAAATAAAATCATGGCAACTTTATTTGGAGTTCGAATAATTGTGTACTCTATTATCCAAAACAAAATCTGAATCCAACCGGAGAGAATCTTGTCTACCATCATAATCCTGTGTCATCACCATCCATGCATAATAAACTAGCCAATAGCATACACAAATCAATTTGCCAAACGTTAAGGAATTATGTGGAGCTAGTAGAGGGACTGATTGTACATATATAATCGGGCTCCCGCAAATCCATATGATCATCATTCTTTACCGAACAACTCAATCATATGATCACTAGTTTCAGAGTCACACCACTATAAACCTGAAACTGAACTCCCAATTATATACCGTATTACGTAAGCCTGTGACAAGCTACTATCCAATACCTTGTCATATATGCAAAACCCTCATATGATATCCACGATCAGCCTTAGATCAAAGTCCGTTTAATCCTACTGATCAGGCTATCTTAAAGTTCCATTATACTACCGAATTAAGAAAATGATTATTCACCATATGTGAATAAGAAGTCATCCGCCCAGCAGACGACCCAAGGCCTTGTCCATTTTCACATTCAGTATAATGCCTTTAAGAGGATACCTTTAACTCCTTAGAGCTATGATTCCGATATCTGCAAACAAACCCTTCATCGTATACAAGTCATGTACCCAACGAACCGGTCTATAAGCTTACTACCTCTGAGACGCTTTAACCATTGGAACATCAAAGTATACAAGTCATATACATGAAGTAGTTCATTTACTCAGGATTAAGGTTATTGCACAATGAACGTCAAAAGCAGATTGATCCACTCATAGCGGACTACATAGATCAATCTGCTTTAGTCCCGGTCTAATATGTCACCACCAAGCAACATATCTATGTCTCTACTTGGGAGTCCAGCTCCAGACAGTCAAGACAAACCGTCCCCTCCAAGGCTTTAGACAACATAATAGTCTTAACATGAGTTAGATGCTCGGTCTAACCCCATAGACTACAGACCATAGTTTAGACCGCTAACTTTAGAACATTGTCTTCTCGCATACAAAAGTCCATTGCATGTAACGTTCTAACAGTTTTAACACAAGCAGTCAGTGAGCCATATTTGCTTACATTTACTTTAACATGTAAATAAGACGAGGACAGATAGCAATGTAAGGAATAACCTCTATATATAATTTTATTATCCAGTTCAAAATGAATACATCAAAATGTCTCTAATACTTAGGGCATTTCCTAACAGGCTGCAGGCCAAGCCTGTGGCCGTGGGTGGTTATGGCCTACCCAGGGGCTGCCGCAGCCCCATCTTGCCCGAGGGTAGGGGCTGCAACCCCACCGAGGCCCGTCGACCTATCCCGAGGGGTCGTGTCTCGATTTTCGTGTCATATTTTAATTTACCTATTAGGATCCCCAAAAATTAATTTGAATCCTAATTAAATTGAAAATTTTCACACAATCAAAATTTCAATCTTTAAATCAAATTTAACTTTTGGGAAAAATAAATTGCGGTCTTCAATCTTCAATCTCCTCCAAGAATAATTACATAAAATTTCCAAAACCGTTTCTGATGTACAAAATTCTAACCATAATAATTCTAAGAGACAAAAATTAAAATCCATGGGAAAATTACAGTGTTAATAAACTGCTCCCATGGTTACATAAAAATTCCTAGATACAATTTTTCTAAATTCTAAGGAACCATAACCGGCATAAACAAGCATGCTTATAATAATTCAGAAAATTAAAATAACCACATACTTTATACATAATCCATGATAACAACATAAAGGAACCCTCGAATGCCACTCTCTAAATATCAAATCCATACATAAATAAAAAGACTAAGTAAATGTCTAATTTATGTACATGGCATAGTCATGAGATGGCTCTAATACCAATTGTAGGAAAATAATTCGGTTAAAGCGTATCAGAGTGGCGCAGCAGAACAATAAAAATTTTTAGATCATTAAATATCTCATGATGCCATATACAATAAATCAACAACAATTAAAACTTATACCTCAAGGACGCCAATCTGCAGGAGGAGAATGACCAGAGGCTTCAACCAACTAGCCTTCTCTACTATTCTCTAATTCCCGAATGGCTGAGTGTGTGGGCACTCTGAACCTCGATCGGTATGCTAGCACTGCTAGTCTTCTTCTGACCACCCAGATCTCTAAAGAACTTATTGTCACGATGAGCTATGCAACAATAAGCCTGCTCACCTGAGAGTCTATGGTCTGAGAAAACTGGAGTGGCAGGACCTCTATTTATAGACCTGCATGAGGTGATTCTCTGAATTCGAATTGAATTAGGAAAAGATATTCTCCCTTATCCATAACCATAAAATCTGAATTTTCCAAGGGAGAATCCTAACAATAAAATTCAGCCATTATGGGATAAATCCAATCCAAATCTAAACAATATTTTAACTAGAATTTTATCTTCCTTTTTCAACCAAAAAATCTGAAATTTCCTAGGAGAAAATCTCCTGAAATTTTCGGCCAGTTCTAGGATACGGGAGAATCAAAATTCCACTAGGATTTTCAAGCTTGAATCTTATCTCATCCTTATCCAAAATAACCGAATTTTCCTAGGAGATTTTCTCCATAATTTCGGCCACTTTTCAGGGAGGTGAGAATCCAAATTCAACTGGGATTGAAACTTGAATTTTTCCCTTGAACCTTATCCACAAAAACCGAAATTCCATTGAGGATATTCCTCAAAATTTCATCCACTATTCGTTAGGATTTGGATTCAAAATTCAAGTAGGATTCTAACAAGATTATCCTCTCCAAATCCAACTCAAATTCGAATTTCAAACCTTGTGGATTTTCCACAACAAATTCGAATCCCACATGGACTGTGATTCAAAATTTGAATTTCAAATTCAAATTTCAAATTTCAAATTTCGAATTTCAAATTTAAATTTCAAATTCAAATTTCAAATTCGAATTTCAAATTCAAATTTCAAATTCAAATTTCAAATTCAAAATTCAAAATTCAAATTTCAAAATTCAAATTTCAAAATCCACAAAACAGTTGTGTTTCAAATTCTTGTTCTCATGGATAATTTTCTACAACTCCAATCCAATCTCAAATAAAATCATGGCAACTTTATTTGGAGTTCGAATAATTGTGTACTCTATTATCCAAAACAAAATCTGAATCCAACCGGAGAGAATCTTGTCTGCCATCCTAATCCTGTGTCATCACCATCCATGCATAATAAACCAGCCAATAGCATACACAAATCAATTTGCCAAACATTAAGGAATTATGTGGAGCTAGTAGAGGGACTGATTGGACATATATAATCGGGCTCCCGTAAATCCATATGATCATCATTCTTTTGCCGAACAACTAAATCATATGATCACTAATTTCAGAGTCACACCACTATAAACCTGAAACTGAACTCCCAATTATATACCGTATTATGTAAGCCTGTGACGAGCTACTATCCAATGACCTTGTCATATATGCAAAACCATCATATGATATCCATGATCAGCCTTAGGTCAAAGTCTGTTTAATCCTACTAATCAGGCTATCTTAAAGTTCCATTATACTACCGAATTAAGAAAATGATTATTCACCATATGTGAATAAGAAGTCATCCGCCCAGCAGACGACCCAAGGCCTTGTCCATTTTCACATTCAGTATAATGCCTTTAAGAGGATACCTTTAACTCCTTAGAGCTATGATTCCGATATCGGCAAACAAACCCTTCATCGTATACAAGTCATGCACCCAACGAACTGGTCTATAAGCTTACTACCTCTGAGACGCTTTAGCCATTGGAACATCAAAGTACACAAGTCATATACATGAAGTAGTTCATTTACTCAGGATTAAGGTTATTGCACAATGGCCGTCAAAAGCAGATTGATCCACTCATAGCGGACTACATAGATCAACTGCTTTAGTCCCGGTCTAATATGTCACCACCAAGCAACATATCTATGTCTCTACTTAGGAGTCCAGCTCCAGACAGTCAAGAAAAACCGTCCCCTCCAAGGCTTTAGACAACATAATAGTCTTAACATGAGTTAGATGCTCGGTCTAACCCCATGGACTACAGACCATAGTTTAGTCCACTAACTTTAGAACATTGTCTTCTGGCATACAAAAGTCCATTGCATGCAACGTTCTAACAGTTTTAACACAAGCAGTCAGTGAGCCATATTTGCTTACATTTACTTTAACATGTAAATAAACCGAGGACAGATAGCAATGTAATGAATAACCTCTATATATAATTTTATTATCCAGTTCAAAATAAATACATCAAATGTCTCTAATGCTTAGGGCATTTCCTAACATAAATTGGTGTAAAATGGGCTCTTAGACAGTATAAACCAACTAGAAATCATCAGTGTAAGAATCTGATTCAGAAAATCTGATTTCCGGATGAAAATTAGAATACTGCCGAAAAAAGACGCGAAAACCACAGTAGAAAACTAGACTACGAAGAGAGCAACACAGATGAATTTTTTTGGCCCCAAAACAGTGTGTCTCTAGTTGGAAAACCAGCTAGTTTTGCTGCACAAAAACCCCAAAAAGCAAGAAATAAAATATTGAGTAGATTGTGACACAAATGAATAGACAAGTCACATTTCTCCATCACCATTCCATCACCTTACACCAAGCAATTTCTTTTTATTTTTCCCCATAAATGGCTGCAGCTCATTCGGTGAAGAAGGGTTGAGATGGGTAGTAATTTGTCCCCAATTTAGCTTAAGAATGGCTTGATTAATCAAGCTTAATTTTGGTTAAGTGAGCTTACGAATTGTCTATAAAAGGGAGATCACACCTTAGTGTTAGGAAATGCCCTAAGTATTAGAGACATTTTGATGTATTCATTTTGAACTGGATAATAAAATTATACATAGAGGTTATTCATTACATTGCTATCTGTCCTCATCTTATTTACATGTTAAAGTAAATGTAAGCAAATATGGCTCACTGATTACGTGTGTTAAAACTGTTAGAACGTTGAATGCAATGGTCTTTTGTATGCGAGAAGACAATGTTCTAAAGTTAGCAGTCTAAACTATGGTCTGTAGTCTATGGGGTTAGACCGAGCATCTAACTCATGTTAAGACTATTATGTTGTCTAAAGCCTTAGAGGGGACGGTCTGTCTTGACTGTCTGGAGCTGGACTCCCAAGTAGAGACATGGATATGTTGCTCGGTGGTGACATATTAGACCGGGACTAAAGCGTGATTGATCTACGTAGTCCGCTATGAGTGGATCAATCTGCTTTTGACGTTCATTGTGCAATAACCTTAATCCTGAGTAAATGAACTACTTCATGTATATGACTTGTGTACTTTGATGTTCCAATGGCTAAAGCGTCTCAGAGGTAGTAAGCTTATAGACCGGTTCGTTGGGTGCATGACTTGTATACGATGAAGGGTTTGTTTGCAGATATCGGAATCATAGCTCTGAGGAGTTAAAGGTATCCTCTTAAAGGCATTATACTGAATGTGAAAATGGACAAGGCCTTGGGTCGTCTGCTGGGCGGATGACTTCTTATTCACATATGGTGAATAATCATTTTCTTGATTCGGTAGTATAATGGAACTTTAAGATAGCCTGATCAGTAGGATTAAACGGACTTTGACCTAAGGCTGATCATGGATATCATATGAGGGTTTTGCATATATGACAAGGTCATTGGATGCTAGCTCGTCACAGGCTTACGTAATACGGTATATAATTGGGAGTTCAGTTTCAGGTTTATAGTGGTGTGACTCTGAAATTAGTGATCATATGATTGAGTTGTTCGGTACAGAATGATGATCATATGGATTTGCGGGAGCCCGATTATATATGTACAATCAGTCCCTCTACTAGCTCCACATAATTTCTTAACGTTTGGCAAATTGATTTGTGTATGCTATTGGCTAGTTTATTATGCATGGATGGTGATGACACAGGATTAGGATGGTAGACAAGATTCTCTCCGGTTGGATTCAGATTTTGTTTTGGATAATAGAGTACACAATTATTCGAACTCCAAATAAAGTTGCCATGATTTTATTTGAGATTGGATTGGAGTTGTAGAAAATTATCCATGAGAACAAGAATATGAAACACAACCGTTTTTGTGGAATTTGAAATTTGAATTTTGAAATTTGAAATTTGAATTTTGAAATTTGAAATTTGAATTTTGAATTTGAAATTTGAATTTGAAATTTGAATTTGAAATTTAAATTTGAAATTTGAAATTTGAAATTTGAAATTTGAATTTGAAATTTGAAATTCAAATTTTGAATCACAGTCTAAGTAGGATTCGAATTTGTTGTGGAAAATCCACAAGGTTTGAAATTCGAATTTGAGTTGGATTTGGAGAGGATAATCTTGTTAGAATCCTACTTGAATTTTGAATCCAAATCCTAACAAAAGTGGGTGAATTTTTGGAGGATAATCCTCAATGGAAAATTCGGTTTTTTGTGGATAAGATTCAAGGGAAAATTCAAGTTTCAATCCTAGTTGAATTTGGATTCTCTCCTTCCCTAAAAGTGGCCGAAATTTTGGAGCCTTAATCCTAGGAAATTCGGTTATTTTTGGATAAGGTTGAGATGAGATTTAGCTTGAAAAATCCTAGTGGAATTTTGATTCTTCCTTATCCTAAAAGTGGCCGAAAATTTGGAGAAGATTTTCTCCTAAAGATTTCGGATTTTTTGGTTGAAAAAGGGAGATAAAATTCTAGTTAAAATCTTGTTTAGATTTGGATTGGATTTATCCTAGGAAAACCGAATTTAATTGTGGAGATTCTCCCTTGGAAAATTCGGATTTTTTGGTTTGGATAAGGGAGAAAATCTTTTCCTAGTCCAATTCGAATTCAGAGAATCACCTCATGCAGGTCTATAAATAGAGGTCCTGTCACTCCAGTTCTCTCAGACCACAGACTCTCAGGTGAGCAGGCTTATTGTTGCACAGCTCATCGTGACAATAAAGTTCTTTAGAGATCAGGGTGGTCGAAAGAAGACTAGCAGTGCTAGCATACCGATCGAGGTTCAGAGTGCCCACACACTCAGCCATTCGGGAATTGGAGAATAGTAGAGAAGGCTAGTTGGTTGAAGCCTCCGGTCATTCTCCTCCTGCAAGATTGGCGTCCTTGAGGTATGAGTTTTAATTGTTGTTGGTTTATTGTATATGGCATCATGAGATATTTAACGATCTAAAAATTTTTATTGTTCCGGTGCGCCACTCTGATACTTTTTTACCGGTTTATTTTCCTACAATTGGTATCAGAGCCATCTCATGACTATGCCATGTACATAAATTAGACAATTACTTAGTCTTTTTATTTATGTATGGATTTGATATTTAGAGAGTGGCATTCTAGGGTTCCTTTATGTTGTTATCATGTATTATGTATAAAGTATGTGGTTATTTTAATTTTTTGAATTATTATAAGCATGCTTGTTTATACCAGTTATGGTTCCTTAGAATTTAGAAAAATTGTATCTAGGAATTTTTATGTAACCATGGGAGCAGTTTAATTAACACTGTAATTTTCCCATGGATTTTATTTTGTCTCTTAGAATTTTTATGGATAGAATTTTGTATACCGGAAACGGTATAGGAATTTTTTATGTAATTATTCTTGGAGGAGATTGAAGATTGAAGACCGTAATTTATTTTTTCCCAAAAGTTAAATTTGATTTAAAGATTGAAATTTTGATTGTGTGGAAAATTTCAATTTAATTAGGATTCAAATTAATTTTTGGAGATCCTAATAGGTAAATTGGAATATGGCACGAAAATCGAGACACGACCCCTCGGAATAGGCCGACGGGCCTTGGTGGGGCTGCAGCCCCTGCCCTCGGGCAGGATGGGGCTGCAGCAGCCCCTCTGCAGGCAAACATCACCCACGGCCGCAGGCTTGGCCTGCAGCCGAGGGTGGCGCAGCCTGCCCAAGGCCGGCCGCAGCCTGGGCATGCAGCCATTGGCTGCAGGCGCTGCCTGCAGCTTGCCGGCTGCCGGCTGCCGCGCCCAGCCTGGGCGTGCAGCCTGGTGCTGCAGGCTTGGCCTGCAGCCCGGCAGGCTGCACAAGGGGCGGCCGTGGGCTGCCAGCCCCTCCGGGGTTGGTGGCTGCCCACGGCGGCTGCCGCCTACGGGGGCGGCCGTCCGACGGTCCAAAAATCAGAAAATTTTGATTTTTAAATTTGAGATTTAATTTTAAATCATGTTTAAAAATATGTAATTAAAAATTTGAAATTTTTGAAATTACATATTATTACACATGATGTTTTAAAATTGTTTAAAATTCAAATTTGAAATTTAAATTTGAAATTCGAATTTGGAATTTGAATTTGAAATTTAAATTTTTGGGAGATTTAAATTTTAAATAATTCTTGGGGTGAGAAATAAATGGAGAGGCTACATAAAGAAGGATACAAGAAGACGGAACAGAATTCAAGACCCAAAGAATGCTTTGGATGGAATTTTGTAATCTTTATTTTCTTTGTTCTAGGATGGAACCATAGCTTGGTTATTCTATCAATTATTTTTTCTGTGATATGTCATGGATGTATAAATATTTATTGATGGATGTTTTATATGCATATTTGATAACATGTCATATAGGATAGGTGAGTGCCGCTCATACTATATTGATCATACATAATTTGACAAAACTTGCATGTTTTTCAAAATATTGAGTGGGAGAGGGTTTCAAACAAAACACACGGCCTCCATTGTTGATCCATATGTGAAAGCATGGTAACGCCTCGCGTCAGTTCTGACCTGACCACACCCCTCGGTAGGTGTTTACCGCCGCCGGTATACTAGATTGGATCTCCTACGTGGAAAACGTGTTCGGGTGCGATCCTATTCATGACCACCCCTCGGTGGCTTGGTAGGACGTGGATCGGGCTACGTAAACAATGGTTATACACTCAAGACTCGTTTAGTTATTAACCTTCCCTAGAAGCTCTATTAACTAAACTGGTGGCCAAATAAGCGGTTATTAATATATGTCTTAACCTTGGAGGATTTAAGGTAACATATATTAATTGGACGGGGTCCATGTTCCGGCTATTTGTTCTCATGACCACCCCTCGGTGGCTTGGGGCAATAGGTGCTGAGAATTACCGTTGCAATGCTACATGTTTTTTCAAGTTTCATGTAGGAACATACTTGTATGTTTTTATTTGCTAAATTATCTGTATATTTGCTTGGGCTTGGTAATGATGTCTAGTATAATTTTATTTCAGTTCAAAATGTCACCGACACCCCTCATTTCAATACTTACTGAAAATAAGTTGAATGGCGACAATTATAAAGACTGGAAAAGAAATCTATTAATAGTTCTCAGCTGCGAGAGACATAAGTTCGTACTGGACGAACCATGCCCACCTGGGCCCAAACCTGACACACCACTTGAGGAGGTCCCGGTTGCCTATAATCGTTGGAGAGAATCCAATGAAATAGCTCGATGCTACATCCTTGCTAGCATGACGAGTGCTTTACAAAAGCAGCATGAGACTTATCAAGTTGCTGGGGAGATCATGGATAATCTGGAGGACATGTTCGGAGGCCAAGAAAAATTGGCTCGACAGTCCACCATCACCAGCATTATGAACTCTAAGCAAAAGGCGGGCACTCCGGTGAAGGACCATATGATCACTCTAATGGGATTCTTCGCTGAGGCTGCCGAGAATGGTGCTGAGTTGGACTATAACACCCAGATCGAGATGGTGTTCAAGACTCTGTCTAAAGATTTTGTGGGGTTTAAGGCCGCATACAATCTGGCGACAAAGGATTTAGGACTAACCGAGCTCATGAAGCAACTACAGGCTTATGAGCGGATGATCAGGGATGAGGATATGGTCCGACCTAAAGGAGAGGCCAATTTGGCGGAATCTTCTAATCCCTCACGGAAGAGGAAGAGGCCAAATAAGAAGCAAGTGGCTTCCAGTTCTTCTAATCCTCCTGTCTCGGACGGGAAGAAGAAGAAGAAGAACAAGATGCCAAAGGACCCTAAAAAGTCCAAATGCTTCCACTGTGGGAGGGTAGGTCACTTCAAGAAGGCTTGCCGGGAATTCCTAGCCTCCAAGGGCAAGGAAGGTAAGGAACTTCATTACTTAGAAGCGTGTTTGGTGGAAGAATCGAAAGACACATGGGTCATTGATTCGGGCGCCACTAATCATGTTTGTGTTTCTATGCAGGGGTTCGTGGAAACGAGAAGTCTACATGATAGGAGCCTCTCGTTGCGGACTGGAGATGGTAGCTTTGTGGTGGCTGAGGCAGTGGGAGACGTTCATCTTTATTTTGTTCAATTTAGGTTTATTTTATTGAAAGACTGTTTTTATGTTCCTAATTTTAGGAGGAACCTTATATCGGTAGCTTGTTTAATAAAGGATTCTTATTCAGTTTCTTTTAGTAAAAGAGTTGATATTCGTAGAAATAAGTCTTTTATCTGTTCTGGATGGATGGATGGAAACCTATATTTGATCAGACCAAAGATGTACTCACTGCTTGACACTGAATTAATTGATAACTCTAAAAGGTTGAAAGTTTCTCACTCTAACAAGGCGTATCTTTGGCATTTAAGACTTGGTCATATTAATCAGGATAGGATTCAAAGATTGGTGAAAGACGGTCCTCTGGAATCTCTGGAAGAGGTACGACTTCCCCAATGTGAGTCTTGTCTAGAGGGTAAGATGACTAAGAGGTCTTTTGGAGCTAAGGGTACAAGGGCACAGGAGCTCTTAGAAATTGTGCACACTGACGTATGTGGCCCCATGAACGTCACAGCACGAGGAGGGTTCGAGTACTATGTCTCTTTCATAGATGATTACTCGAGGTATGGATATGTGTATCTGATGCACCGCAAGAGCGAAACCTTTGATAAATTCAAAGAGTATCGTGCGGAAGTGGAAAAGCAATTGGATAAATCCATAAAGACACTTCGATCTGATCGAGGTGGCGAATACCTCTCTGGTGAATTTCTAGGACATCTTGTAGAGAACGGGATATTATCCCAATTGACTGCACCTGGTACTCCACAACAGAATGGTGTAGCCGAAAGGAGAAACAGGACCTTATTGGATATGGTACGGTCCATGATGAGTTACTCAACGCTGCCATTATCATTTTGGGGACATGCTTTACAAACGGCGTGCTATATTCTGAACCAGGTTCCGAGCAAATCAATTCCTAGAACTCCGTATGAATTGTGGCGTGGCAGGAAGCCCTCCCATGGACATATGAGAATATGGGGCTGCCCGGCACATGTACTGGATGGGGATGCGAAGAAGTTGGAACCAAGATCAGAATTGTGCATGTTTGTAGGGTATCCAAAGGGAACTAAAGGAGGTCTGTTCTATAACCCGAAGGAACAAAAGGTCATTGTCTCAACCCATGCGACATTCTTGGAGGAAAGTCACATGAATGACTTTAAGCCTCGAAGCAAAGTGGTGCTAGAGGAGTTATCGGGTGAAAGAACTGCTCCACAGATTTCGGTCTTGGACGCAAGTCTGAGTTCCAGTGAAAGACCTGCAGACGATCAACAATTTAGGGTGCCTCGTCGTAGTGGGAGGGTTTCTAAGAAACCTAATTTCTTTATGTATGATGCTGAGGTATACCAGGCCGAGGCTCATGAGCATGAGGAAGATCCGGTCACATATGATGAAGCTATAAAGGATGTTGATTCTAGATCTTGGAAACAGGCTATGAACAATGAGATGGATTCTATGAAATCCAACTCTGTTTGGGAACTTATAGATTTGCCGGATGGGATAAAACCCATTGGATGCAAATGGGTCTACAAAAGAAAGAAGGATGCGGAAGGGAGAGTGGAAACTTTCAAAGCTAGACTGGTTGCAAAGGGATACACGCAAAAGGCTGGAATCGATTACGAGGAAACCTTTTTGCCTGTTGCTATGCTGAAGTCTATCCGTATTCTTCTGTCCATTGCTGCGGCTCTCGATTACGAGATCTGGGAAATGGATGTCAAGACGGCATTCTTGAATGGCCATCTTGAAGAGTGTATCTATATGATACAGCCCGAAGGGTTCGTAGCAAAAGGCCAAGATAAGAAAGTCTGCAAGTTGCTTAGATCCATTTATGGATTAAAGCAGGCATCCCGCTCATGGAACCAGAGGTTTGATCAAGCGATTAAGACATTTGGTTTTGAGCAGAACGTTGATGAACCTTGTGTTTATAAACGTATTAAGGATGGAAAAGTGGTCTTTCTGATACTCTATGTCGATGATATACTACTCATTGGGAATGATGTAGGGAATTTATCATCGGTCAAGCTTTGGTTACACCAACAGTTTGACATGAAGGACTTGGGAGAAGCTAATTATGTTCTAGGCATTCGTCTCTTCAGAGATCGAAAGAACAAAATGATAGCATTATCCCAAGCTTCATACATAGATAAAATAATTGACAAATATGCAATACTAGAGGCAAAGAAAGGCTCACAATCTTCTATTACCGGTTTAACTCTTTCATTGGATGACTGTCCCAAGATATCGGAAGAAAGAGAGCGTATGAGTAAGGTCCCTTATGCATCCGCTGTGGGTAGCCTTATGTACGCTATGCTTTGCACTCTCCCGGACATATGTTTTGTAGTAGGTATGGTGAGTCGATATCAAGCGAATCCTGGAACCAAGCACTGGCAAGCAGTAAAGCATATACTCAAGTATCTTAAGAGAACGAGGGATTATATGCTAGTGTATTCTGGAGGGGACCTAACACCCGTAGGATACACGGACTCAGACTTCTAGACTTGTAAGGATTCGAGGAAATCGACATTTGGATCAGTGTTTTTACTCGGAGGAGGTGCCATTGTGTGGAGGAGCGTGAAGCAGGGCTGCACAGCTGACTCTACTATAGAGGCTGAGTATGTGGCTGCGGCTGAGGCATCTAAAGAAGTGGTTTGGCTCCGCAAGTTCTTTAGAGACCTTGAGGTCATTCCGGGTGTTGACAAGCCTATCACACTTTACTGTGATAATACAGGGGCTATTGCCAACACAAGGGAATCTCGGCACCACAAGGGAATCTCGGCACCACAAGAGGACCAAGCACATAGATCGGAGGTATCACATTATTAGAGGGCATGTGGAGACAGGACAAGTGGATGTATGTAAGATCGCGTCCGAGGACAACATCGCTGATCCCTTTACTAAGACTTTGGTAGCTAGAAGCTTTGAGAGGAATGTAGAGGCGATGGGGATGCGTAACATGGCACATCTGCTGGCTTAGGGCAAGTGGGAGATTGTTAGGAAATGCCCTAAGTGTTAGAGACATTTTGATGTATTCATTTTGAACTGGATAATAAAATTATACATAGAGGTTATTCATTACATTGCTATCTGTCCTCGTCTTATTTACATGTTAAAGTAAATGTAAGCAAATATGGCTCACTGACTACTTGTGTTAAAACTGTTAGAACGTTGCATGCAATGGTCTTTTGTATGCGAGAAGACAATGTTCTAAAGTTAGCAGTCTAAACTATGGTCTGTAGTCTATGGGGTTAGACCGAGCATCTAACTCATGTTAAGACTATTATGTTGTCTAAAGCCTTGGAGGGGATGGTCTGTCTTGACTGTCTGGAGCTGGACTCCCAAGTAGAGACATGGATATGTTGCTCGGTGGTGACATATTAGACCGGGACTAAAGCGTGATTGATCTACATGGATATGTGACTCGGAAACTAGTGATCATATGATTGAGTTGTTCGGTACAGAATGATGATCATATGGAATCACGGGAGCCCGATTATATATGTCCAATCAGTCCCTCTACTAGCTCCACATAATTCCTTAACGTTTGGCAAATTGATTTGTGTATGCTATTGGCTAGTTTATTATGCATGGATGGTGATGACACAGGATTAGGATGGTAGACAAGATTCTCTCCGGTTGGATTCAGATTTTGTTTTGGATAATAGAGTACACAATTATTCGAACTCCAAATAAAGTTGCCATGATTTTATTTGAGATTGGATTGGAGTTGTAGAAAATTATCCATGAGAACAAGAATATGAAACACAACCGTTTTTGTGGAATTTGAAATTTGAATTTTGAAATTTGAAATTTGAATTTTGAAATTTGAATTTTGAATTTTGAATTTGAAATTTGAATTTGAAATTTGAATTTGAAATTTAAATTTGAAATTTGAAATTTGAATTTGAAATTTGAATTTGAAATTTGAAATTCAAATTTTGAATCACAGTCTAAGTAGGATTCGAATTTGTTGTGGAAAATCCACAAGGTTTGAAATTCGAATTTGAGTTGGATTTGGAGGGGATAATCTTGTTAGAATCCTACTTGAATTTTGAATCCAAATCCCAACAAAAGTGGGCGAATTTTTGGAGGATAATCCTCAATGGAAAATTCGGTTTTTTGTGGATAAGATTCAAGGGAAAATTCAAGTTTCAATCCTAGTTGAATTTGGATTCTCTCCTTCCCTAAAAGTGGCCGAAATTTTGGAGCCTTAATCCTAGGAAATTCGGTTATTTTTGGATAAGGTTGAGATGAGATTTAGCTTGAAAAATCCTAGTGGAATTTTGATTCTTCCTTATCCTAAAAGTGGCCGAAAATTTGGAGAAGATTTTCTCCTAAAGATTTCGGATTTTTTGGTTGAAAAAGGGAGATAAAATTCTAGTTAAAATCTTGTTTAGATTTGGATTGGATTTATCCTAGGAAAACCGAATTTAATTATGGAGATTCTCCCTTGGAAAATTCGGATTTTTTGGTTTGGATAAGGGAGAAAATCTTTTCCTAGTCCAATTCGAATTCAGAGAATCACCTCATGCATGTCTATAAATAGAGGTCCTGCCACTCCAGTTCTCTCAGACCACAGACTCTCAGGTGAGCAGGCTTATTGTTCCACAGCTCATCGTGACAATAAAGTTCTTTAGAGATCTGGGTGGTCGAAAGAAGACTTGCAGTGCTAGCATACCGATCGAGGTTCAGAGTGCCCACACACTCAGCCATTCGGGAATTGGAGAATAGTAGAGAAGGCTAGTTGGTTGAAGCCTCCGGTCATTCTCCTCCTGCAAGATTGGCGTCCTTGAGGTATGAGTTTTAATTGTTGTTGGTTTATTGTATATGGCATCATGAGATATTTAACGATCTAAAAAATTTTTATTGTTCCGCTGCACCACTCTGATACTTTTTTACCGGTTTATTTTCCTACACTTAGGCCTTTGTTCCATTCTTTTCACCCCCCAAGACACAACCCATTCTCTCCTATTTTCTCTAACTGCTGCCGATCACTGTCAAGCCCCAAAACCCTCCATTTCTGAAGTCCAAAACACAGCCAAAAGTTACAAAAAAAATCAACCCCCACAAGCTTGAGCTAGGAGGATTTATTCCAAGCCATTCTAAGTCCATCCAAAGTTTAGTTTTTGAAACCAATCTTTGTGGTTTTTGGTTATTGTCTTATGTTGATATTGAGAGAAATTTTTGTGGTGTCTTGCTAGCATAAACTAACCTCTTTCTCACCAAGAATCACATGGCCATTTTGGTCATCAAGCCTCGGTTCAAAATTATGCTTGGTTCAAAGCATAAAGGTAATAATCGAAAACCCTACCTTTGGTGATTTAGTGATTTTAAGATTTTGATCAAGAAATTTATGTGTATTTGTTTATGCACATGGGTTGTAATAAGTTTATTTTGAGCCCTTAAGTTTCCATTTTTAAGTTTGTGGTTGTGTTTACATTTTTACGAATGGTTATGAGTATGTGTGATGCATTGAACATTTAGGAAGTGGCTGGACACAAATCTATCCCTAGAAAATAGCCACAGATTTTGGCCATTTTGACCCCCTTAGATTTCAAATTTGGGATTTGGTAAAACACAGAGTTTTAAGAAAATTTTGATACGGTCATTTTTGCGTCAAATGGGTTTTGGCCAAAAACGACACTACCATAGGTTTTTCGAGTGGTTTTCACTTAGTGCCCAAAACTGGGACCAAAAAAATCTGAGCCCAGACTTAGTCTCAGGTTTTGCTAAAAACGGACCACTTAAAGTCCGAACCGGACTTCGAGCTCACGAAAGTTGTAGAACACATCGAAATCATTAAGACAACTATGCATGTTTTAAAAATTTGGCCGTTTCAAGCCTCAAACAGAGCCGTTTTTAAAATGACATAAAATTGGAACTCTTACAAAAACTGGGCATATTGGCCATGGGTTCAATGAGTTTAGGAGCCACTAGAGTTAGAATTGAGCTCCAAGGTGAACATGAGAATTGTTCATCTCGTCAAGGATGAAAATTTTAATGTTTGCCAATTTTAAAATAATGTCGTTTCGATCAAGTTTCAAAATAGTTTTCCAAAGTGGTTCGAAAACCACCTTTTAATACAAACACCAAAATGTATTTTTACACACTTTAAAATAGAAATGGTTTTCATAAAAAAAAAAACGTCCCCCACCTTCCAACGGGGTGATAAGGGGACTATTTCAACATAAAGAATTTTTCTCAAGAATTTTATAAGTCAACCAAACAATTTTTCAATGTAAAATGGTGTGGGTAGCCTAGTAGGCCACCACACCAAACAAGCAATAGTGGCCTGGTAGGCCACCACACCAAATAGGCAAAGTAACCTGACCGGTTACTACACCAAGTTTAGCATAGTAACCTGGTAGGCTATATGGTTAACAACATGCGAGGTAACCAGTCAGTTGACTGGTTGGCAACTAGTCAAGGACCGTGCTCTGAACGACACAACGATGATTAATTTTTCAAGAAGACAATTAATCAAACAATGATAGAACTTAGATGCCAAATCCCAAAAGTAGGCCAATAAGGTACCGATGGGCCTCGGTACCACATAGAAACATAAGTAATAGTCACTAATAGTATTAGTGACTCAGCGAAGGTGCTGATAAGATACGTTATTGATGATAGGTGGTAACCTGTAAGCTGATAAAGGTGAGTATACAAGTTGCTTGCAACTAGGTAAGTACAACTCTGCCTACGGCATGAATGAAATGATTTTTAAATGATGATTTATAGTATGTTAAGTATGCCTATCATGCACATGATGTTACATAGCATACATAAGAGCATATAGTTTCACAGTCAAGTAGATTGATGAAAGAATAAGTTAGATGCCATACGTCCCTACCGCATAGGGTTTGGGATAGCTTAGAGAAGCATATTTCTAGAATAGATAAACAAGATGGAATTTAATAGGCGTGTCGTACCAGCCTTTTCAGTTGAAGAGGTTTTTAAGTTAAAGTAAGTTAAAGTAAAGTTGAGTATCTATTGATAGCTTTTCAACTTTTTAGTGACCTCGGACGTTATCGTTGGTCTGCGCACACACGATACTGACACACGGTCCTAAGTAGACAAGAGAAGAAAAAGAGCATTGAGGCATAATTGAACATAACCTGTGACGCCCCCGACCTCGGTCCACCGAAACTATTACAATCAAGCTCCTTAGCCGACTGAAATAACTCGTGAACTTCGTCGAGTCGCCTAAATTCTTTTCTTTCCTTTAAACCCTTTGTGAAATTTGGAATCATTTTTTTTAATACTTTTTCTTGTTTGTAAACATAACGTAATTAAACTGAACTATGTTTGTCACTTTTAAAAGTACAAACATAGTTTATACACAATACATAATTCAAATATTTTTGCAATACATGTCTTTTCTTTATTCAAATCTCCTCTTTCAATGCTCAGCGGAAAACTTGTAGTAGGACCACATCCACAGTGGATTCCCTATCCCTTTGACACGGTCGCATCCTGCCGCCATCCAGAAATCTACCGGACAGGTTTCTCACCTGCAACATGAACAAACTGATGAGCTAACAGGCTCAGTAAGTTCAAACATACATAGTAAGAATCATATTGATTCAAAAACACTAAAACTCAATTTTTTATGAATAGTACTATTTATCATGAATAATAATTTTGACCTTTGACCGATGAATAGTAACAGTTACCCTAACTGGTTACTATTCATTTTACCCTAACGGGTAACTATTCACATACCCTATCCGAATTTACATTATTCTAGCATAAGTTTCGGTTATGCTCAATTATGATTTTTATCATTTTATTGATTGTTTATTCTCTATTAGATTTCTAGTTTAGAGCTCTGTTTATGGCAGTACCGATGATTATTAGCGCGCTGACTGGGAGGGTCTAAGAAGCGACCTTAGAACATCGGCCTCCACAGCCCTGATATCCTTGTAGGATCTGAGAAAAACCTCCACCACTATGTTGGAGGGGCGGTACACCTTAGTGGTTTCATTACCATCTTTCTTATAGTTCCCCACCGGTGACATTCATATGAATCATCTCACGGTGGAACCCTTATTGCCCGTAGGTCTTTACATTTATTTCTTTATGTGTGTTTTTAATTAACCACACTATAGTGCCCTAACACTTCTCCATAGTGTATTATTTATACACTTTTTAATTTCTCATTTCATTACGTGAGTTAGTTTAACCACACCTCTATTACCCGTAGGACTTTACAAGTTTGTACGAAAAGTACTTAAATCAATCAAATAGTAATTCATGCTGCAGACATGTAAATATCTGAGCTTACCAAACATTTATCATAGCATCGCGCTATGAAACATTCATATAGCACATAAACCTAGACATAACAGATCAATTCATTCATATAATGAACAACATCAGAATGTTCATGAGCAGACAAATGAATGCCGGAACTTACACATATCACACTTAGACATAATAGTCTATTCATGTTGCAGTCAATTAAATGTTCGAACTTACAGATACTTTCGCTAGCATTTCCTTCCCCAACTCCGCAGACGTTCCTTTGCCGCTTCTGGATCGGGTTCCTATAACCGGAATAACCACGGTTATTCTAAATCTTCATTTCATATTCAAAATTTAGTAAAACGTAAAAATTCTACGTTTTATTTCCTGTAAATGGTCTTAGGAATCTAAAATCCTATTTTCCATTTTTACACTAACTCTTGGCAAAATTACCATTTTGCCCCTGATTTGATCTCTCATCATAAACCTATTTTTTGTTGGTTTAAGACCCAATTTAACTTTTATAATTTCATTTTAACTATCCTTAGGCATTCACGGTCCTTTCCGAGCCTTTCAGAAATTTTTGGTCAAAATGACCATTTTACCCCTGACGGGTCTTGGGACCGTTATATGCTTACTGTGACTTTTAACAGGATTTTCTAAGCCCAAATATCATAAAATAATATTTCTTAAGCTTTTACACACTTTTACAGCATCCATTGCTGTTCCATAAACGACTATTGGTCATCCGACTCTCGGGTGATACTATTCCGACACCTAGGGTCGTTTCTCGTTTTTCTCACGTTTCGGAGCCTTAAATGGGTATTTCACTACTCCTAAAACGTTTGTTATGCTAATCCCAAGCCTTAGACATCGCGTGGGCTCGGGTTTTCATCCCGACCTCAAATTTACCTTTCGTTTCCTAAAATACCCTTGCCATTGGTTTTCCCGTTCTCTTACATTTTCACAATCTCAGAGGGATGGTTTACTATTCCTCAAAGGTTCATTTTCCCATTTTCTAAGCCTAACTCATCGAAGGGTCTCGATTTCCATTACCAAACACAATTTGCCTCTCGTTTTTCACCAAAATTCCCATAGTGCCGTTTTCAAAATTTCGGCAGCATTTCCGCTAAATTTCTAGGTTTCCGGCGTTTAGGAAACGCCTCAAAACCATCTAACCTATTTTATTCTACCACGTACTATACCAGAGGCCTAATTTTTACGTAAAACTCAACTTTTTACATAAAAATATTCACATTTCCCATACATTTTCTTTTTCTGACATTTCATTCATTTTACTCTTTTTTTTCTTTTCTTTTTAAAATTTGAATACAAATTACATACAAATCATTCCAATATATACATAAGGAATGAAGGGAAACGAAATCGCTACCGAAATCGTCCCGTCGGTGATCGGACGAACCGTTCGGTCTTGACCGCGCAAACTTTTTGTCTCTGTTCTTCACGTTCGGAATCCCGGTTGGCAATTCTGATGCCGCGGATGTGTCCAGAACGTCGAAAATAGGCTAACGGACCATTCTTCATTTTTCCGCCCCCGGGTCGCCATTGACTGCCGTTGACCACGTTGACCGTCGTTGACTCCAGCGGTGAACGGTGGCGGCGCGAACAACGGAGGTGTCCACCTTGAAGATCTCGACGAGAGGAGTCCATTGGCGGTGTCAATTTCACCATTGGAGGCTCCGATCATCGACAATCGGCCTCGAAAACACGACCCACGGCGGCGGCTTTGAATCTCCGCCGTGCCGGGGTTGTTGCCCGAAATTGTTTTAGGGCTTTTGCTCCCCGTTCTTCTCTGAGCATTTTGAGACCAACCACGTCACTCAACTCCGCCGGAATCGACGGATTCCACGGCGGCGACGGCACTGCTTTGGGCGGCGTGATCTGGCGACTGTTGAGCCGAAATGAAGCTTGGGTTTTGTTCTACTCTTCACCACGAGTCTTTTGGGACCAGAATCGTGTCGATCGGAGGTCGGACGGCGGAGATACAGTCGTTTGAAATTTTCGGCCACCGACGGTTTCGGGCAGCGCGTGCGGCGTTCTCCGGCGTCGGTTCCGTCGATTCAGCACACCGTTGGACTCAGCTCATCGAGAGCTTTCCAACGAGACCGACGGTGTCAAAAACGGACACCGTTTCCGATGGTCGGTCACTGTTCACTGACGGTGTAGGTGTGGGGTAGAAAAATCTAGAAAAGGGAAATTGTGGGCCCTTTTATGTAATTTCGACCTTTTATACCCTTTTTGTCCAAATTTTCAACATGAGCTATCCTGACTAATTTGGGCGTGCTGAACCCAAATATATCAGTTTCGTTTTCATCCGAGATCGTTTCGACCAGTTTCCGGTACTGCAAATTCCCCGTCAAAAATTACCTTTATGCTCAATTAACTAATTTGAGCATTCTGATAGGCTATACTGACTAATTTGGACGTCCTGAATCCAAATATATCAGTTTCGTCGTCATCCGAGGTCATCTCGGCTGGTTTTCGATACTATACATTTCCCGATCAAAATTTTCGTTTTGTGCTTAATTGACTAATTAGAGCATTCTGATTCCAAATATATCAGTTTTATATCAACAAAATGTCATCTTGACCAATTTCTTGATACTGCGTATCTCCGGATCAAATATTACTTATTGACTAATTTGGGCATGCTGAATCTAAATATATCAATTTTAGGTCAAGAAGAGGTCATCTAGACCAACTTCTCAATACTATGTGCAACACACACGCACTCACGTCTAAAATCACTACTATCAGTATTTTATCTTTTTGTGCACTCAACTTACCCTAAGTCACCTACTAGGGTTTACAGTTCACTGTTTTTCCCTAACTCAATTCGGCATGCTTTTACATCACCGAATTCTTAATCTGTAATATCGTTAGAACATTTTATCTCGTTCTACACAATATTAATCATACATTTTCCATTTTAAACATGAAATTCATCATGTACATGCAATTTACAATATTTCGAGAATAGTAAAATTTCCCGGTTATTACATAACCGAACCATGCATTGTTCATGATATAGTTTACTATGCTTCTAGATCCAGTAAGATGCATTCAGTACATGATGAATCTACTATGCATATAAAGTCTTGAAGTCAATGATATGATATGTATGTTCTGCTATGCGCTATGTTAAGTGGTATATGTTGATATCTTGCATGCTTCTATGATTTTAAGTATGTACATGTTTAAACATGTTTTGTGGTTAACATGTTGTACTTACTGGGTGTAAAGCTCACGGAGTGTGTTCATGCTGTAGGTAAGCGTCCTATGGCTTAATCATCTATGGGCGATGACGGTGGTGGAGGCGGATGTGAGGCAAGGTTGTAAACACACCGCGAGTATTCTACCGCACAATTTGAGTATACAGCATTCTGAATAATACAATCAAATAGTATTTTTGAATAGTAATAGTTAAATAATATTTTTAAATAGTAACTATTAAATAGTATATTGGAATAGTATTTAATTAAATAGTAAATGTATGTATGTATGTATGATTGAGACACCTATGTTTTAGATTCCGCATTATAATAGTATATGTATGTGAATAGTAAATAAGTACGAGTATATAAAAAAAATCTCTAAATTTTATGGTATCATATTAAGTAAGTATTAATGGTTTGCAAGAAAGTATATGTGACGGCTCGAGAATTCTAACAGTGTAACTTAGTTTAATCTAGGGTTTTCTATGAGTTCTGTAAGCAAGAATGTAAAGAAACACTATGTTTGTAATTAGATAAATTATAGTGTTGATAGTAATAAATAGATGTTTTGGAGGAATTAAAATCTCCAAAAATGAGTGGAGAGTAAAGTATATGAGTAAGAAAGTGACTTTGGGCCCAAACACTCAAAAAGGAGTAGTTACGGTATCCGAACAGTGTAAAGATAAGAATATGGCAAGTCAGAGTAAGAGCAATGTAAGAAAAGTAATTTAGGGTTTTTAATAAGACAGTATTAGAATAATTTGACGTACAGATGGCTAGATAAGTCCTCCGGTATGTCACCCCAGAAATTTCGTCATTTTTAGTAAAATGATGAAGCATTTTAGGGCCAAAGAACCAAGAGATTACCCTAGGTAAAACCTAAGGTTACTAAAGGATGAAAAACTTCGTCATTGATTTTTAGCCCAACGACAGTAGAATAAGGTAAACCGATCGCACAGGAGGCGTCAGAAACCCGCCTACGCGATTTCGGTAAAGTTTGGTTTGGTTTGACTTTTGGTCAAACTTTGACCTATGGATTAATTGGATGACATCATGGATGATGTCATAATTAAGAATAAGAAAATTAGAAGAAAAAGGGTGGTAGATAGGATGAATGGTTAAGATTAAAGGTAGGTAAGATCAAGGGCTAAGATTAAGCCAAAAATGCAAAGTTGACTTTTTTTTAAAATTTTGTGGATAAGGGCTGAAGTAGGTCGGTTTTGCAGCTGGAAAAGCAGCCAAAATAATTATATTTTGACCCCAAAAATTTTGCAAATAAACCCTTAAAAAGTTACTAAAAAGTCCCTAAAGAAAATTGCTAAAAAGCCCTCCTTTTTGGCCTCCCTTTTAAAAACGTTTTTGGCTTCATAAAATCAGAAAATTTTTCTGAAATTACAGCCCCTTTGCTGCCCTTTGAAGCCTTGACTCTCCCCCTTCATTGAGCTTAAGTTTCTTCAAAGTTTGGTGCCAAAATCTTAAGCAAAGTCCTTCCTAAGCAAGTATTGAGTAACATAGCAAGGTAAGCTTGAAATTTCAAGCTTTTCTTTGGTATTTTGAAGAAGGAATCCATGGCTATGTTGAGTAGAAAAGAATGAGAAAAGTTTAGTTCAAACTTTGTTGTTTAAGGTTAATTAGTTGGCATGATAGTTAAAGAGTAATTTAGAAGCTTGAAACAAGAAGTTTTCATGTTAGTTTTATGAGGAACCCGTGGCTAAGTGTATGCGTTCAAGGAATTTCAAGTTTGGTTTAATTAAATTGTTGTTTTAAAGTGTGTTTTGATATGTAAAACAACTAGAAAGAAAGCTTGAAAGCTTAAAACCAAAGTGGGATTCGGTTTGTTTCAAGAAAAAAACCGTGTATGTTACTAGGGTTTGGAAAGAATTTTGAGTGGGTTTTGGTTGATTTAAACATGTGTGTTGATGTATAAAATGTTTAGAAAGAAAAGTTAAAAAGTTTGAAACAAAATTTTGTAAGAGTGAAGAACCAATGTTTGTGTAAAAACCAACTAAAATTCTTGTTGAAATCTCACTTGGATGCCACAGGTTTTATGCTAAACCCTAGCCAAACTTTGGTTTTCAATTCAACCACTTACACAAGCTTGTCTTCTACATCATTCTAACTTACCACAACACTAAAATCACATGATTTTTACATGTTCTTCACACTAGGTATATAAGTGTAAGAAAGAATGTTTGAATGAAAGAAAATTTTGGTGTTGGAAACCTAGACTAAAACCGTGGCCTAAGTGATTGAAAAACAAAGATTTTGTGTGTGAATTGTACAATGAAAGTGTGGAAAGTTTTACGTAAAAGTTTAGAAATTTTTGCATAAAATAGGCCTCTGGTATAGTACGTGGCAGGTTTAGATTAGGATAGATAGTTTTGAGGCGTTTCCTAAACGTCAAAAACCTAAAATTTAAGTGGAAACGCTACCGAAATTTTTAAAGCGACATTAAGGGCATTTCAGGAAACGAGCGATAAAAATATGCTCGGAAATGAAAACTGAGATCCCTCGGTACCTTAGAGTTTGAAGTAAGAAAGCAAGTCTAGCAGAATAGTAAACCGACCCCTAAAATCTAAAATGCCGAGAGGACGAGAAAAAAAAAAACATCATGGGCGTTTTGGGTAACAAGGGTAAAGTTTAGGGTCGTGGTAGAAAAACCCGAGTCCCTCGAAGACCTATGTCGGGAAGAGAATAAAGATTGTTTTGAAGATTAGTGAAAAGCTCGTTTGAAGCTCCGAAATGCTAGAAAAATGAGCGACGACCTCAAGGGTCGGAATAGTATCACCCGAGGGACGGGTGACAAGTAAATAGTGTAATCGTAACAATTAAATTGTAAAAATTTACCGAGACCTAGAAAAGATTGTTTTAAGATTTTAGGGACTCAGAAGATCCCGCTTAAGCACCAAAATGAGAATGTTACGACCCAAGACCCGTTAGGGGCAAAATGGTCATTTTGACCAAAAAGTCTAGAAAAATCAAGAAAGGGGCGTTAAACGCTCCAGTTAGCTATTTTATGGTTCTCGGATTTAGGGAACCCAGTCTAAGCAAAAAATAAGAAACGTCCCCCGACCCAATTACTATTCACGTGTATAGCACAATTCACATGAAATAGTACTATTCACAATTAGAAGTTACTATTCACCAAGTTTACCAAAATTTCTGAAATGCTCGAAAATGGTTGCTAGAGCCCTAGAAAAGTCTAAACAGAGTCGTTAGGACTTTAAATGTTGTCATAAGACTTTAATTAAGATTTTAAAAGCTAAAGTTCAGATTTTAGTATAATAAAGTCAGTTAATGAAAATGTATTAACTGATGACATTGTGTCTTTATGAAACTCAATTAGAGACGGGCAAAGGAGCTCGACGGACCACAGTAGTTTACACTAGCACAAGTGCTGTAAGTACAGACATTTAATTGTCTATTCACGAATTGACTTGCCATATAGTTGTATTATATATATATACATTTAAGTTATTCAGTTTGTGACATGATACTAACATGTTCACGAGAATAGTTAAGCAAGATCAGAAAAAGAAAAGAAGAATAAGATAAGTGAGATAATAAGACTTAAAAGTTAAGGTTGGCGTACCGGCCTCTCCAGTTTTGAGGTTCAAAGATAGCCTCCACCCCAGTTGTGTGGCGCTACCTCGTTAATAATGAGGTAGTTGATGGCTTGACTTGCTACCTATAGGTAGTAGTCCAGAGATGATCTTAGGGTTGATTGGTGGATCGCTCCCCTGATCCTCTATTGGTCTGCGCGCATTAGGTATGTCCAACCACGGGCCCACAAGTGAAAGATTAAGCAAGATAAAGTAAAGCAAAGAAAAGAAAGAGATAGAATAGAAAGAATAAGTAAAGTGTAGGAATAAGCAAATAATTGGTCATAAGTTAACTAACCCTAAGTGTGGTGTATTCAGCTTATTTACTTGTATGTTTGTACTTACTGAGCTTTAGCTCATGAGTCTATTCGTGATGTAGGTAATAAAGGTAAGCAGCCAGCAATATGAAACAAGAGTCACAGACTAACAGGCAGATTCCAAAGATGTCATGGACGGGTTATGGTTCCATTTCACAGAGTTCCGCTGTAATCAAAGTGTAAAAGAAAGAAAGTGTAATAGTGAAGTATATGTATAAAGATAAGATAAGAGTGTAGTATGTTAAGTAGTGAAAGAAGCTTAAAAGTATATTTTTATTTTTACATACTTTAAAGTAACAAGACCGCAAAGTATGTTTTGGGGAAAAACATTAAGTAGTACGCATATATTTATGTATACACGATTTCAAAGAACTAATAGTTTCATCTAGTCAAGTTTAAAAAGAAAAAAAAATATTCCTGGTTTTTCAAGAACAAATCTTTTAAACCCCTAAAGAAAAAGAAAGTTATAAAGACAACCAAGCTTAGTAAGTAGAAGCAAAGAACAAAGGAAGCAAGCAAGATAAGGTGGACAACCTAAGCTAGAGGGATTGTGCCCATAAGAGTTGGTATCAGAGCGAGCGGTTCTACTATCGACCTTCCATGAAATTTCAGTATCCGCACCTGCTAAGTCTAAGTATGTTAATTTTAAATAATCAATATCTAATTTAGCACTAAACCATGTCGCTACTGTTATAGGTCAGACACAGTAACATGATTCGTACACAAGCTGCGCAAGCTCAAGAAGCAGATTTGGCCATCATCCTGGCCAACATACAAGTTCGGCTAGAGGCACAAGAAAGATAGAACCAGAGACTACAAGAGCTACTAGAATAGAGGAATGGGGCCCAAGCAAATTTCCCTCCGCCTCAAGTACCTGTACCGGAGCCACAGCCAGCTCCTAAACCAGTAGCACCACCAGTTCGAATGGTACCTAAAGTAGCAATAGGTGCCTAAGCTGGAGCCAACCAGGGATCATTGTATGAACGGTTTCGGAAGATGAAGCTGAAAGAGTTTGAGGGATCTACAGACCCCTTAGAGGCTGAAGAATGGTTAGCTTCACTGCAGACCATTTTTGAGTTTATGGACCTGACAGAGTAGGAAAAGGTCCTTTGCGCCTCTTGCGTATTAACAAAGGATGCTCATTACTGGTGGGAGACAGTAAAGATCCGAAGGGATATCAGAAGGATGACCTAGAACAACTTCCTGGGAGAATTTAACAGGAAGTATTTCAACCTAGACACCCTACAAGCTCAACAAAGAGAGTTCGATGAGTTGAGGCAAGGCGAGATGACAGTGACTGAAGCCTATCGTAAATTCGATAGATTAGCTCAACTGTGTCCGCATTTGATACCCACAGAAGAAGAGCGAGTATGGAGAATGATTAACATGTTCCGACCAGATATAGCCACAGTCGTGGAGAGCGGCAAGACCCCACCAACCACTGTAGCAGATTGTGTGAGTAAAGCCATTAGGGCTGAGCATCGTCTGAACATAGTCAAGGAAGAGAGAATGAATGTCTGGGAGGAGAAGAAGAAAGAGAGAGATCTAGCAAAGCAGACCTAGAAGAACAATCAAGCTTGTCAAAGTAGCAAATCTAGTCAAGGAATGAAGCCTAGTCAGAAAAATAACCAGAACTAGCAGAATGCCAATAAGCGAAAGGGAAACCTAAATGAAAATTGGAGCCAAAATACTCACAACACCCAGCAAAGACAAGGCTTATAAGGAGTATAGAACCGACAGCCATGCCCAAAATGCAGAAGGCTGCATAAGGGCGAGTGTAAGCTGGGGAGTACCGCATGCTATGTTTGCGGCAAAGAAGGCCATTCTGCCAAGGCCTGCAGATCCAACCGACAGAACCAGCTAGGATCTTTTCAGGCCCGACAGACAAGCCAAGTCCATGCCATACAAGGACCCCCTATTCAGCCAGGGTGCCAGGAGATTGTACCAAAGACTGAGGCGCATCTGTTAGCTTATACCAGGGAAGACGTGGAGGCAGGCACCTCCAATGTAGTGACAGATCAACTTCTTGTCACCCAAAGCTCTGTACTTATTTTATTGGACTCCGGTGCATCGCATTCATTTCCCTCCCATAGCTTTGTAGAAAGAGTTAGTTACGCCAAGGATAAAATTGTCCAAGTGTTTAAAACCACCTTGCCGTCTAGTGAGGTATTATTGTCCGATTACTAATTATGTCACGTGCCAGTAATTATTGCCAATAGGGAGTTGTACGTCAATTTAGTCATCTTAAAGTTAGTCGATTATGATGTTATCCTTGGAATGGATTTCCTTGGAAAATATCGAGCGACCATTGGCTGTCGACGACAAAAAGTAGTGTTCCAGTTTGGAGAAAAAGACTAGTTTGAGTATAAAGGGCATTCTCAAAAGCAGTTGAAAATGCTGATCAGTCCCCTGGAGGCAAGAAAGTTGATATCTAGTGGCTGTACCGGATATCTAGCTTATGTCAAGGATACCACCAAGAAGGTATAACTACAATTGAACGAGGTACCAGTGATTAACGAGTTTGTGGAGGTATTCCCAGAAGAATTGCCAGGACTTCCCCCTGATCGAGAAATTACCTTTGAGATCAAGCTACTACCAGGAACGTCTCCTATTTTCAAGGCTCCTTACAGGATGGCACCCACCGAGCTTAAAGAATTACAAGCTCAGTGGAAGGAGTTATTAGAGAAAGGTTTCATACGGCCTAGTTATTCACCATGGGGAGCTCCAGTTCTCTTTGTAAAGAAAAAGGACGGAACCCTCAGAATGTGCATAGACTATCGTGAGCTCAACAAAATCACGATCAAGAATAAATATCCTCCACCTAGGATCGATGATTTATTCGATCAGCTAAAACGAGCCACCATCTTTTCGAAGATTGACCTTTGATCCGGCTATCATCAGTTAAAAATCAAAGAAGGAGACATTCCAAAGACCGCGTTCCGAACACGGTATGGGCACTACGAATTTCTTGTTATGCCTTTTGGATTAACGAATGCACCAGTCGCTTTTATGGACCTGATGAATCGAGTATTTAAGGAATTTTTAGACCAGTTTGTCATTGTATTTATCGATGATATCCTTATATACTCAAAAGATTGGAAGGAACACGAGGAGCATCTTCGGATTGTGTTACGCACTCTGAAGGAGCATCAGCTATATGCAAAGTTCTCCAAATGCGAATTTTGGCTAGATAAGGTCCACTTCTTAGGACATGTCATCTCCAAAGACGGAATTTCAGTAAACCCAGCAAAGATCAAAGTGGTAAGCAAATGGTCTCCTCCAAAGAATGTGACCGAGATCCAGAGTTTTCTCGGATTAGCGGGCTATTACCAGAGATTTGTAGAGGGATTTGCTAGGTGAGTTACCCCTCTCACTGCTCTCACACGTAAGGAGAAGAAGTTTGAGTGGACAAAGAAGTGTGAAGAAAGCTTTCAAGAGCTGAAGAACCGGTTGACCAGTGCTCCAGTTCTCACAATTCTGAAGGATGAAGGAGACTCGATATTTATAGTGACGCCTCCAGGACAGGTTTAGGAGCTGTTTTGATGCAGAATGGAAAAGTAATAGCCTATGCATCAAGACAACTCAAATAGCATGAAAAGAACTATCCGACTCATGATTTAGAGCTAGCTGTCGTCGTATTTACTTTGAAGATATGGCGACATTATCTATATGGAGTCCGGTACAGAATCTTCAACGACCACCAAAGTTTAAAGTATTTCTTTACTCAGAAAGAGCTCAACATGAGACAAAAAAGATGGTTGGAGTTAGTGAAAGATTATGATTGTGAGATCTTATATCACCCCAGTAAGGCAAATAGAGTAGTAAATGCGTTGAGTCGTAAATCAACGATGCCGGAGCAGATAGCCATCAATAAGTTGCCCAAGGCGCTTCAACATGAGATTTCCTTGTTGGGAGTAGAGATAATTTCGAGAAAATTAGCAGCAATGCAACTCAAGCCAACAATTCTTGAGGATATTAAGGAGGCTCAAAAGCTAGACGTTGTTCTTAGAAAGCTTAAAGAATAAGCCTCTAAGAATGACAAGTCAGAGTTCCACCTGTCCAAAGATGGAATTTTACTCTTCCAAGGAAGAATCTGTGTACCAGATAAAGAAGATTTGAAGAAAAGAATTCTAACAGAGGCCCATGACACTCCATATTCAATGCATCCGGGTAGTACGAAAATGTATCAAGATTCAAAGCAGCACTTTTGGTGGAGAAAGATGAAGAATGACATTGTTAAACACATCAGCAGCTGTTTAACATGTCAAAGGGTCAAAGCAGAGCATCAACGGCCAGCCCGAGAGCTGCAACCATTAGAGGTTCCAAAGTGGAAGTGGGAGCACGTAACCATGGATTTCATGGTAGGGCTACCCAAGACGAGCGAAGGATATGATGCTATATGGGTAGTGGTAGACCGACTGACCAAGTCTGCCCACTTTATACCCGTGAGGACAACATATACACTGGAGAAGTTAGCAGACTTATATATCTCCAACATTGTAAGACTGCATGGGATACCGACCACGATAGTATCAGATCGTGATAGTCGGTTCACATCTAACTTTTAGAGAAGCGTACAAGAAGCAATGGGCTCAGAACTAAGATTCAGCACTACGTTTCACCCTCAGACTGACGGACAGTCTGAGTGTACCATCCAAATGCTAGAAGATATGCTTCATGCCTGTATTTTAGATTTCAAGGGAGTCTAGAATAAGAAGCTATCATTGATAAAATTCTCCTACAACAACAGCTATCAAGCATCCATTAGGATGGCTCCCTACGAGGCATTATATGGACGAAAGTGTAGATCCCCCATTCACTGGTATGATCTCAGGAAGAAAGAACTTCATAAAACCGAGTTTATCCAAGAAATGATATATGCGGTCCAAAAGATTTAACAGAGAATGAAAACTGCATAAAGTCGTCAAAAAAGCTATGCAGATAAAAGATGAAGATTCCTGGAGTTCAATGAGGGAGATTTCATATTCTTAAAAGTAGCACTAATTAACGGTGTCATGCGTTTTGGAAAGAAAGGAAAGTTGAGTCCAAGATACATAGGGCCTTTTCCAATCATTAGCCAAGTTGGGAAAGTGGCCTATAAGATAGCTTTGTCACCAGAATTATCTTCAGTGCACAATGTCTTCAATGTATTCATGTTAAGAAAGTACATCTCAGACCTTTCGCATGTCCTAGATTACGAGCTAATCCAAGTTTGAGAGGATCTCTCTTATGAAGAGCAACCGGTGTAAATACTTGCGCGAGAAGAGAAGATATTAAGAAATAGAAGCATCCCGCTGGTCAAAGTTATATGGAAAAATCATAACGTAGAAGAGGCCACATGGGAAAGAGAAGATGAGATAAGAGCCAAGCACCCCCACCTGTTCTGATTTTCGAGGACGAACATTTTTAAGGAGGGGTGAATGTGATGACCAGAGAATTATAATAGTGTAACTTAGTTTAATCTAGGGTTTTCCGTGAGTTCTGTAAGCAAGAATGTAGAGAAACACTATGTTTGTAATTAGACAAATTATAGTATTGATAGTAGTAAATAGATGTTTTGGAGGAATTAAAATCTCTAAAAATGAGTAGAGAATAAAGTATATGAGTAAGAAAGTGATTTCGGGCCAAAACGCTCAAAAAGGAGTAGTTTCGGTATCCGAACAATGTAAAGATAAGAATATGGCAAGTCAGAGTAAGAGCACAGTAAGAAAAATAATTTAGGGTTTTTAAGAGTTGTAAGACAGTATTAGAATAATTTAACAGTATGGATGGCTAGATAAGTCCTCCAGTATGTCACCTCAGAAATTTCATCATTTTTGGTAAAATGATGAAGCATTTTAGGGCCAAAGAAACCAAGAGATTACCCTAGGTAAAACCTAAGGTTACTAAAGGATGAAAAACTTCGTCAATGATTTTTAGCCCAACGACAGTAGAATAAGGTAAATCGATCGCACAGGAGGCGTCAGAAACCAGCCTACGCGATTTCGGTAAAGTTTGGTTCGGTTTGACTTTTGGTCAAACTTTGACCTATGGATTAATTGAATGACATCATGGATGATGTCATAATTAAGAATAAGAAAATTAGAAGAAAAAGGGTGGTAGGTAGGATGAATGGTTAAGATTAAAGGTAGGTAAGATCAAGGGCTAAGATTAAGCCAAAAATGCAAAGTTGATTTTTTTTTAAAATTTTGTGGATAAGGGCTGAAGTAGGTCGGTTTTGCAGCTGGAAAAGCAGCCAAAATAATTATATTTTGAAGCCAAAAATTTTGCAAATAAACCCTTAAAAAGTTACTAAAAAGTCCCTAAAGAAAATTGCTAAAAAGCCCCCCCTTTTTGGCCTCCCTTTTAAAAACGTTTTTGGCTTCATAAAATCAGAAAATTTTTCTGAAATTACAGCCCCTTTGCTGCCCTTTGAAGCCTTGACTCTCCCCCTTCATTGAGCTTAAGTTTCTTCAAAGTTTGGTGCCAAAATCTTAAGCAAAGTCCTTCCTAAGCAAGTATTGAGTAACATAGCAAGGTAAGCTTGAAATTTCAAGCTTTTCTTTGGTATTTTGAAGAAGGAATCCGTGGCTATGTTGAGTAGAAAAGAATGAGAAAAGTTTAGTTCAAACTTTGTTATTTAAGGTTAATTAGTTGGCATGATAGTTAAAGAGTAATTTAGAAGCTTGAAACAAGAAGTTTTCATGTTAGTTTTATGAGGAACCCGTGGCTAAGTGTATGCGTTCAAGGAATTTCAAGTTTGGTTTAATTAAATTGTTGTTTTAAAGTGTGTTTTGATATGTAAAACAACTAGAAAGAAAGCTTGAAAGCTTAAAACCAAAGTGGGATTCGGTTTGTTTCAAGAAAAAAACCGTGTATGTTACTAGGGTTTGGAAAGAATTTTGAGTGGGTTTTGGTTGATTTAAACATGTGTGTTGATGTGTAAATTGTTTAGAAAGAAAGTTAAAAAGTTTGAAAAAAAATTTTGTAAGAGTTTTCTAAAGAGAAACCATGTATACCTAGTGTGAAGAACATGTAAAAATCATGTGATTTTAGTGTTGTAGTAAGTTAGAATGATGTAGAAAATACGCTTGTGTAAGTGGTTGAATTGAAAACCAAAGTTTGGTTAGGGTTTAGCATAAAACCCGTGGCATCCAAGTGAGATTTCAACAAGAATTTTAGTTGGTTTTGGTATTGAATATGCCTTAAAAACCATGTTTATAAGTGTAAGAAAGAATGTTTGAATGAAAGAAAATTTTGGTGTTGGAAACCTAGACTAAAACCATGGCCTAAGTGATTGAAAAACAAAGATTTTGTGTGTGAATTGTACAATGAAAGTGTGGAAAGTTTTACGTAAAAGTTTAGAAATTTTTGCATAAAATAGGCCTCTGGTATAGTACGTGGCAGGTTTAGATTAGGATAGATAGTTTTGAGGCGTTTCCTAAACGTCGAAAACCTAAAATTTAAGTGGAAACGCTGCCGAAATTTTTAAAGCGACATTAAGGGCATTTTAGGAAACGAGCGATAAAAATATGCTCGGAAATGAAAACTGAGATCCCTCGGTACCTTAGAGTTTGAAGTAAGAAAGCAAGTCTAGCAGAATAGTAAACCGACCCCTAAAATCTAAAATGCCGAAAGGACGGGAAAAAAATAACGTCAAGGGCTTTTTGGATAACAAGGGTAAAGTTTAGGGTCGTGATGGAAAAACCCAAGTCCCTCGGAGACCTAAGTCGGGAAGAGAATAAGGAACGTTTTTAAGATTAGTGAAAAGCTCGTTTGAAGCTCCGAAACGCTAGAAAAACTAGCCACGACCTCAAGGGTCGGAATAATATCACCCAAGGGACGGGTGACAAGTAAATAGTGTAATTGCAACAATTAAGTTGTAAAAATGTACGGAGACCTAGAAAAGATTGTTTTAAGATTTTAGGGACTCAGAAAATCCTTCTTAAGCACCAAAATGAGAATGTTACGACCCCAAGACTTGTTAGGGGCAAAATGGTCATTTTGACCAAAAAGTCTAAAAAAGTCAAGAAACGGGCGTTACACCCTCCAGTTAGCTATTTTATGGCTCTCAGATATAGGGAACCCAGTCTAAGCAGAAAAATAGAAATGTCCCCCGGCCCAGTTACTATTCACGTGCATGGTACTATTCACGTGAATAGTACTATTCACCTTCGAAAGTTACTATTCACCAAGTTTACCAAAATTTTTGAAATGCTCAAAAATGGTTACTAGAGCCCTAGAAAAGTCTAAACAGAGTCGTTAGGACTTTAAATGTCGTCATAAGACTTTAGTTAAGATTTTAAAAGCTAAAGTTCAGATTTTAGTATAATGAAGTCAGTTAATGAAAATGTATTAACTGATTACATTGTGTCTTTAGGAAACTCAACTAGAGGTGGACAAAGGAGCTCGACAGACCACAGAAGTTTACATTAGCACAAGTGCTATAAGTACAGAGATTTAATTGTCTATTCACGAATTGACTTGCCATATAGTTGTATTATATATATGTACACATTTAAGTTATTCAGTTTGTGACATGATACTAACATGTTCACGAGAATAGTTAAGCAAGATCAGATAAAGAAAAGAAGAATAAGATAAGTCAGATAATAAGACTTAAAAGTTAAGGTTGGCATACTAGCCTCTCCACTTTTGAGGTTCAAAGATAGCCTCCACCCCAGTTGTGTGGCGCTGCCTCGTTAACAATGAGGTGGTTGATGGCTTGACTTGCTACCTATAGGTAGTAGTCCAGAGATGACCTTAGGGTTGATTGGTAGGTCACTCTCCTGATCCTCTATTGGTCTACACGCATTAGGTACGTCCAACCATAGGCCCACAAGTGAAAGAATAAGCAAGATAAAGTAAAGCAAAGAAAAGAAAGAGATAGAATAGAAAGAATAAGTAAAGTGTAGGAATAAGCAAATAATTGGTCATAAGTTGACTAACCCTAAGTGTGGTGTATTCAGCTTATTTACTTGTATGTTTGTACTTACTGAGCTTTAGCTCATAAGTCTATTTGTGATGTAGGTAATAAAGGTAAGCAGCCAGTAATATGAAACAAGAGTCACGGACTGGCAGGCAGATTCTAAAGATGTCATGGACAGGTTATGGTTCCATTTCGCAGAGTTTCGCTGTAATCAAAGTGTAAAAGAAAGAAAGTGTAATAGTGAAGTATATGTATAAAGATAAGACAAGAGTGTAGTATGTTAAGTAGTGAAAGAAGCTTAAAAGTATGTTTTTATTTTTACGTACTTTAAAGTAACAAGACCGCAAAGTATATTTTTGGGGAAAAACATTAAGTAGTATGCATATATTTATGTATACACAATTTCAAAGAACTAATAGTTTCATCCAGTCAAGTTTAAAAAGAAAGATAAAAATATTCTTGGTTTTTCAAGTACAAATCTTTTAAACCCCTAAAGAAAAAGAAGATTATAAAGACAAGCAAGCTAAGTAAGTAGAAGCAAAGAACAAGGGAAGCAAGCAAGATAAGGTGGACGACCCAAGCTAGAGGGATCGTGCCCACAATATAAGTATTAGTTTAAAGATAAAGTACAAGTAATAGTTGTTTTTAAGTAAAGGTCTGGGCCGCTAAGGGCACAGGGTGTCACAGTTGGTATCAGATTGATTTCCTGCCACCCTACCTCACATCGTCGTATGCCTGCCTCATCTGTCTAAGTAAGTTAGCTTTTGTTTTTAAAAATTTAGTATATAAGTTGACGATTAATTTATAATAGGAGATAATGGCTGCACCATGAGACCCCTGCCAAGTGCAAGAGGATCGACAGGTGAGTCTAGCTTTCGTCCCCATGCGACCAGACATATACAATGGTCAACGCTCAAGCAAACTTTCATACTGGATCCATCATCTGGAGGTCATCTTTGAAGCATGCCATATTCCACCACATCTACAGGTGATTTTGGCTAGTAGCAGACTACAAGGACCAGTGCTAACCTGGTGGAATGAATGGCGCAGGATCAGGTATCCGGTGCAGTGGGTTGAATTCTGCTGCTACCTCCGTGATAGTGTTACGCTAGCCCAAGATGGAGATATATGGGATGATATGCGTGAGAGGCGATACCAGATCCTCTCTGACACTTGGGATATCTATGAGGGAGAGACCATGGCATACTATTGTCAGATGTTTCTGGATGCCATGTTAACTCATATCACCCAGGATATACATTTTTCAGAGATAGCCAACCTGCTATGGAGAGAGATACCATGGTATGTGAGGGACCTCATTCCCTACCCTCCGCCACATAAGGATCTGAAGCTCCTTGTCCGAGACATAGTGGATGCTGAGAGAGTGGTACTCAACCCTGCACCGGGCGAGGGCTTTATAGCGGCAGCCAACATGGAGTGTGACTCGGTGAATGCAGCACCCTAACTAGCTGATAAAGAGTTTGTGGCCACACACCAGCCGGTAGTAACTGAAGCACCCAAGGACCATGGAGATCTGATGAAGAACCCCGAGCCAGCCCTCTAGTCTCCCAAGCACCAAGAGGAGGAAAACAATGTGTTAGGAAATGCCCTAAGTATTAGAGACATTTTGATGTATTCATTTTGAACTGGATAATAAAATAATATATAGAGGTTATTCATTACATTGCTATCTGTCCTCGTCTTATTTACATGTTAAAGTAAATGCAAGAAAATATGGCTCACTGACTGCTTGTGTTAAAACTGTTAGAAGGTTGCATGCAATGGACTTTTGTATGCGAGAAGACAATGTTCTAAAGTTAGCAGTCTAAACTATGGTCTGTAGTCTATGGGGTTAGACCGAGCATCCAACTCATGTTAAGACTATTATGTTGTCTAAAGTCTTAGAGGGGACGGTTTGTTTTGACTGTCTGGAGCTGGACTCCCAAGTAGAGACATGGATATGTTGCTCGGTGGTGACATATTAGACCAGGACTAAAGCGTGATTGATCTACGTAGTCCGCTATGAGTGGATCAATCTGCTTTTGACGTTCATTGTGCAATAACCTTAATCCTGAGTAAATGAACTTCTTCATATATATGACTTGTGTACTTTGATGTTCCAATGGCTAAAGCGTCTCAGAGGTAGTAAGCTTATAGACCGGTTCGTTGGGTGCATGACTTGTATACGATGAAGGGTTTGTTTGCAGATATCGGAATCATAGCTCTGAGGAGTTAAAGGCATCCTCTTAAAGGCATTATACTGAATGTGAAAATGGACAAGGCCTTGGGTCGTCTGCTGGGCGGATGACTTCTTATTCACATATAGTGAATAATCATTTTCTTGATTCGGTAGTATAATGGAACTTTAAGATAGCCTGATCAGTAGGATTAAACGGACTTTGACCTAAGGCTGATCATGGATATCATATGAGGGTTTTGCATATACGACAAGGTCATTAGACAGTAGCTCGTCACAGGCTTACGTAATATGGTATATAATTGGGAGTTCAGTTTCAGGTTTATAGTGGTATGACTCTGAAACTAGTGATCATATGATTGAGTTGTTCGGTAAAGAATGATGATCATATGGAATCACGGGAGCCCGATTATATATGTCCAATCAGTCCCTCTACTAGCTCCACATAATTCCTTAACGTTTGGCAAATTGATTTGTGTATGCTACTGGCTAGTTTATTATGCATGGATGGTGATGACACAGGATTAGGATGGTAGACAAGATTCTCTCCGGTTGGATTCAGATTTTGTTTTGGATAATAGAGTACACAATTATTCGAACTCCAAATAAAGTTGTCATGATTTTATTTGAGATTGGATTGGAGTTGTAGAAAATTATCCATGAGAACAAGAATATGAAACACAACCGTTTTGTGGAATTTGAAATTTGAATTTTGAAATTTGAAATTTGAATTTTGAAATTTGAAATTTGAAATTTGAATTTTGAATTTGAAATTTGAATTTGAAATTTAAATTTGAAATTCGAATTTGAAATTTGAATTTGAAATTTAAATTTGAAATTTGAAATTTGAAATTTGAAATTTGAAATTTGAATTTGAAATTTGAAATTTGAAATTTGAAATTTGAATTTGAAATTTGAATTTGAAATTTGAAATTCAAATTTTGAATCACAGTCCAAGTAGGATTCGAATTTGTTGTGGAAAATCCACAAGGTTTGAAATTCGAATTTGAGTTGGATTTGGAGAGGATAATCTTGTTAGAATCCTACTGGAATTTTGAATCCAAATCCCAACAAAAGTGGACGAAATTTTTGAGGATAATCCTCATGGAAAAATTCGGATTTTTGTGGATAAGATTCAAGGGAATAATTCAAGTTTCAATCCCAGTTGAATTTGGATTCTCTCCTCCCTGAAAAGTGGCCGAAAATTTGGAGAATCTCTCCTAGGAAATTCGGTTATTTTTGGATAAGGTTGAGATAAGATTCAAGCTTGAAAATCCTAGTGGAATTTTGATTCTTCCTTATCCTAAAAGTGGTCGAAAATTTGGAGAAGATTTTCTCCTAGAAATGTGGGCGACCCCTCTAGCTTAGGTCGTCCACCTTATCTTGCTTGCTTTCTTTATTCTTTGCTTAGTCTTACTTAGCTTGCTTGTTTCTATAACTTTCTTCTCCTTGGGGTTTAAAATATTTGTTCTTGAAAAACTAGGACTATTTTTTTATTTTTATTTTTTTTTTTTTTCTTTAACTGGAGGAAACTACTAATTCTTGAAAATTGTGTATACATAAATATATACGTACTTCTTAATACTTTTTCCCAAAATATATTTTGGAGTCTTGTTACTTTAAAGTACGTAAAAATAGAAACATACTTTTAAGCTTGTTTCACTACTTTACATACTACACTCTTATCTTGTCTTTATACATATATCTTACTATTACACTTTCTTTCTTTTACACCTTGAGTACAGTGGAATTCTGCGAAACGGAACCATAACCCGTCCATGACATCGCTGGGATCTGCCTGCCAGTCCGCTACCCTTGTTTCATCTTGCTGGATGCTTTCCTTTATTACCTACAGCACGAATAGACTAATGAGCTAAAGCTCAGTAAGTACAAACATACATACAAGTAAATAAGCTGAATACACCACTCTAGGGTTAGTCAACTTAGGACTAATTATTTTCTTTAGTCCTATACTGCTTGTTCTTTCTATTCTATTTCTTTCTTTTCTTTGCTTTACTTTATCTTGCTTAATCTTTCACTTGTGGGCCCGTGGTTGGACGTACCTAGTGTGCGCAGACCAATAGAGGATCGGGGGAGCGACCCACCGATCAACCCTAAGGTCATCTCTGGACTACTTACCTTATAGGTAGTAAGTCATGCCATAAACTACCTCATTATTAACGAGGCAGCGCCACAATTCTGGGGTGGAGGCAGGAAGTTAAGCCATAAACTACCTCATTATTAACGAGGCAGCGCCACACTTCAGGGGTGGAGGCTATCTGGGAACCTCACAACTGGGGAGGCCGGTACGCCAACCTTAACTTTTAAGTCTTATTATTTGACTTAACTTATTCCTCTTTTCTTTTTCTAATCTTGCTTACTATTCTCGTGAACATGTTAGTATCATGTCACAAACTGAATAGCTTAAATGTGTATATATATATAGCACAACTTTATGGTAAGTCCATTCGTGAGTAGACAATTAAATGTCTGTACTTACCTTATCAATCTCTTCTCCTTTTCTCTCTAGGATCTTTGATCGCCCTCCTTGTAGGTCGATTTTTGGATCCTACAGACAAATTTTGTCTGTTAATTTCATTTCCATTTATAACTTTCATTTTTCATTAAAAAGCTTAAATAGAACCTATTTACAACTTTTTGGGCTTTATTTATCATTTCCCCAATTTTCCCCAACTTTTGCAAAATTACGATTTTGCCCCTATATTTTGGCAAAATTACAGTTTTACCCCTGACTGAATTTTATTGATCCAGACTGCATTTTTGGCCCTCAGGAACTTTTCTGACTCTTTTCTAATCATTACCGGGTTCGTTTCTATTATATTTCCACTTTTCACTTTCCCAACCCTCGGGAAGCACTATTCCGACCCTTACGTCGGTTTAGTGATTTTCTATCGTTTCGGAGCCTCAAATGGACGTTTCACTAGTATTTAAAACGTTCATCTAGACATTCCCGACCTAGGTCTCCGAGGCTCGGATTTTCCGTACCCGACTCGGACCTTTATTTCATTTCCAAAAACGGCCCCCCTCGGGGTCGGTTTCCCGTTTCACTCGCATTTTACATTTTCAAGGGGACGGGTTACTATTCACGAACCACCCCTTAGGTTTTCCTTATTCAATTTTCCGTTAGGGACTCGGGTTTCCGACCCGACCCTAAACTTTTATTTTTAATTCCTATTTTACCCCGAAAGCCGTTTTCGAAATTTCGGCAGCATTTCGACGTAATTTTAAGGCTACCAGCGTTAGGTACGCCTCGAACCATATGTACCTGCCACGTACTATACCACAAGCCTATTTTATGTAAAAGTTTTCCAAACTTTTACATAAAAGCTCACAAATTCCAATTTCACATTTGTAACCACATTACAAAATTTTTTTACAATTTTGCCCTTAGTTTTGGTTTCGGTTTTCACCACCAAACCGAACCAAAGTTTCTCAAACTTTTCAACCACTTGTTAGGCTATTCAATGCCATTTTTCTAACACTTTTTCAAGCCCATTTCCTTGTACTTTCCAACTAAATTCTTAGGGTTTTTAAACACTTAAAACCCACGGCCTCATTAGTGAAAAACATGCCAAATTTTCTTTTCATTCTTTCAATCAAAATTTCATCATTCACATCATAAAATGCATGATTTCAATTAACCAAACATCACCTAAAAGCATGAAAATTTTTCTTCCAAAACCCTAAGTAACCCCACGGCCACTTTGAGTAAATGAACACCAAAATTTTTCCAAGCTTTTCCATAGTGAAATTCATGCTTTATTCTTAACAAAATTCAACTTGGAAGCATGTTAACACATAAACCACAACTTTTTCTCATTGGTTACCTAAGGTAACCCACGGATTTTCCTTTGAAAAACCAACCAAAATTTGGTTTTTCTTTAAACAAATTACATGGTTTTCTTACTTATTACAACCTTAACAAAACCCAACATCAATTTCCATGAAAAACAACCAAAATTTTTCCATCTTCCTATCACTATTCACCCATGGATTTTATGAAGAAAAACCATGAAAAAAATCAAGTGCAAGGGAAGTTACCTTAGTCAAATGCTTCCTTTGTGTTCAAGGAATATTTTGACACCAATTTTGTGTAGAAAAGTTGAAGGAATTACTTGGTTCTCCTTGGGTGGCTCACGTAGACACCATGGAATAAAAACTTAGCAAATTTTCTCTTGGTTTTGGCTTTCAAAAGTTTCGGCCATTTGTTCCAAAATTTTTGCCCACTTATGCATGAAAGAAAGCCAATTAATTTGGCCTTTAACCAATCAAATTTCAACACCTTTCCACCTAATTCTTTCCACCTTTTTCAAAAATTAAAAATGGTTAATTTTGGCCAAATCTTGGCCTTTAGATCAAAAAGTGGATGAATCATGGCCTTTAATTCCACCAACCACCTTATTTCTTTCCATTTCTTAAATGGATTTATGATGTCATAATTACTAAAGTGAAAGTTGACTTTGACTTTCACTATTCACATTAATTCGACTACTTTTTGACCGATACCGGTTCGAGCCGAAATTTTCCTGGAATCGTCCCGGCGTATTCCTGAGGTCTCCTGTGCAGTCGGATCAATTTAAATTGCTTCCGTTTGATCAAAATCAATCCCGGAAGTTTACCGTCTTTTTGAGCTCCGGTTAGGGTTTCAATGCCGGTTTTGGCACTGTTTCACCCGTTTCAACTCAGTGAATTTTTCCAACACTGAATTCTTACTCTTCAGTATTGTTAGAACATTTTAATATATTCTAAACAATACAAATACATCTATTTCACTCTTTAAATAGTACAAATTATTATATACATATATTTGTACTTTTCTTACTGTGCTCTTACTTTGACTTGCCATATTCTTATCTTTATACTGTTCAGATACCAAAACTACTCCTTTTTGAGCGTTTTGGGCCTGAATTCACTTTCTTACTCAGATACTTTATTCTCTACTTATTTTTGGAGATTTTAATTCCTCCAAAACATTTATTTATTTCTATCAACACTATAATTTGTCTAATTACAACCATAGTGTTTCTTTACATTCTTACTTACAGAACTTATAGAAAACCCTAGATTAAATTAGGTCACACCGCTAAAATTCTTTGGTCGTCACATTCACCCCTCCTTAAAAATTTTCGTCCTCGAAAATCAGAACAGGTGGGGGTACTTGGCTCTCATCTCATCTTCTCTTTCCCACGTGGCCTCTTCTACATTATGATTTTTCCATAGAACTTTGACCAGCGGAATGCATTTATTTCTTAAGATCTTCTCTTCTCGCGCAAGTATTTGCACCGGTTGTTCTTCGTAAGAGAGATCCTCTCGAATTTGGATTGGCTCATAATCTAGGACATGTGAAGGGTCCGAGATATACTTTCTTAGCATAGATACATGGAAGACATTATGCACTGAAGATAATTCCGGTGGCAAAGCTATCTTATAGGCTACTTTCCCAACCCGGCTAATAATTGGGAAAGGTCCTATGTATCTTGGGCTCAGCTTTCCTTTCTTTCCAAAACGCATGACACCTTTCATTGGTGCTACTTTTAAGAATACGAAGTCACCCTCGTTAAACTCTTGGAATCTTCGTCTTTTATCTGCATAGCTTTTCTGACGACTTTGTGCAGTTTTCATTCTCTGCTGAATCTTTTGGACTGCGTCTATCGTTTCTTGGATAAACTCGGTTTTATGAAGTTCTTTCTCCCTGAGTTCATACCAGTGAATGGGAGATCTACACTTTTGTCCATATAATGCCTCATAAGGAGCCATCCCGATGGACGCTTGATAGCTGTTGTTGTAGGAGAATTCTATCAACGGCAGCTTCTTGTTCCAGGCTCCCTTGAAATCTAAAATACAAGCACGAAGCATATCTTCTAGCGTTTGGATCGTACACTCAGACTGTCCGTCAGTCTGAGGATGAAATGCAGTGCTGAATCTTAGTTCGGAGCCCATTGCCTCTTGTACACTTTTCCAGAAATTGGATGTGAATCGACTGTCACGATCTGACACTATTGTTGTCAGTATTCCATGTAATCTCACAATGTTGGCAATGTACAATTCTGTGAATTTCTCTAATGTGTATGTCATCTTTACGGGTATAAAGTGAGCAGATTTGGTCAATCGATCCACCACTACCCATATCATGTCAAATCCTTCACTTGTCTTAGGTAGCCCGACCACGAAATCCATGGTTACATGCTCCCACTTCCACTCTGGAATCTCTAATGGCTGCAGCTCTCCGGCTGGCCGCTGATGCTCTGCTTTGACTCTTTGACATGTTAAGCAGCTGCTGATGTGTTTAACAATGTCATTCTTCATCTTTTTCCACCAAAAGTGCTGCTTTAGATCCTGATACATTTTCGTACTGCCCGGATGCACTGAATATGGAGTGTCATGGGCCTCTGTCAGGATTCTTTTCTTCAAAACTTCTTCATCTGGTACACAGATTCTTCCTTGGAAGAGTAAAGTTCCGTCTTTGGAGAGGTGGAATTCTGACTTGTCATTCTTAAAGGCCTCTTCTTTAAGCCTTTTGAAAGCAGCATCTAGCTCTTGAGCCTCTTTAATCTAATCAAGAATTGTTGGTTTGAGTTGCATTGCCGCTAATTTTCCTGAAATTATCTCCACTCCCAACAAGGAGATCTCATGTTGAAGTGGCTTGGGCAACTTATCGATGGCTATTTGCTCTAGCATCGTTGATTTACGACTCAACGCGTCTGCCACTCTGTTCGCCTTACCGGGGTGATATAAGATCTCACAATCGTAATCTTTTACCAACTCCAGCCATCTTCTTTGTCTCATGTTAAGCTCTTTTTGAGTAAAGAAATACTTTAAGCTCTGGTGGTCAGTGAAAATTCTGCACTGAACTCCATATAGGTAATGTCGCCATATCTTCAAAGCAAATACGACGGCTGCTAACTCCAAATCATGAGTCGGATAGTTCTTTTCATGCTCTTTGAGTTGTCTTGATGCATAGGCTATTACTTTTCCATTCTGCATCAGCACAGCTCCTAGACCTGTCCTGGAGGCATCGCTATAAATGTCGAAGTCTCCTTCATCCTTTAGAATTGTGAGAATTGGAGCACTGGTCAACCGATTCTTCAACTCTTGAAAGCTTTCTTCACACTTCTTTGTCCACTCGAACTTCTTCTCTTTGCATGTGAGAGCAGTGAGAGGGGCAGCTAATCTGGCAAATCCCTCTACAAATCTCCGATAATAGCCCGCTAATCCGAGAAAACTCCGGATCTCGGTCACATTCTTTGGAGGAGACCACTTGCTTACCGCTTCGATCTTTGCTGGGTCTACTGAAATTCCATCTTTGGAAACGACATGTCCTAGGAAGTGGACCTTACCTAGCCAAAATTCACATTTGGAGAACTTTGCATATAGCTGATGCTCCTTCAGAATGCGTAACACAATTCGAAGATGATTCTCATGCTCCTTCCAATCTTTCGAGTATATAAGGATGTCATCGATAAACACTATGACAAACTGGTCTAAAAATTCCTTTAATATTCGATTCATCAGATCCATAAAAGCGGCTGGTGCATTCGTTAATCCAAAATGCATAACGAGAAATTCGTAGTGCCCATATCGTGTTCGGAATGCAGTCTTTGGAATGTCTCTTTCTTTAATTTTTAACTGGTGATAGCCGGATCGAAGATCAATCTTCGAGAAGACGGTGGCTCCTTTTAGCTGATCGAATAAATCATCGATCCTTGGTAGAGGATATTTATTCTTGATCGTGACTTTGTTGAGCTCACGATAATCTATGCACATTCGGAGGGTTCCATCCTTTTTCTTCACGAAGAGAACTAGAGCTCCCCACGGCGAATAACTAGGCCGTATAAAACCTTTCTCTAATAACTCCTTCAGCTGAGCTTGTAATTCTTTAAGCTCGACCGGTGCCATTCTGTAAGGGGCCTTTGAAATCGGAGACGTTCCTGGCAGCAGCTCGATCTCGAAGGTAATCTCTCGATCAGGAGGAAGTCCCGGTAATTCTTCTGGAAATACCTCCACGAACTCGTTGATCACTGGTACCTCGTCCGGTTGTAGTTCTACTTTCTTGGTGGTATCCTTGACATAAGCTAGATATCCGGTACAGCCACTAGATATCAGCTTTCTTGCCCGTATGGGACTGATCAGCATTTTCGACTGCTTCTGAGAATGCCCCTGATACTCAAACTGGTCTTTTTCTCCAAACGGGAACACTACTTTTCGTCGTCGACAGTCAATGGTCGCTTGATATTTTGCAAGGAAATCCATTCCAAGGATAACGTCATAATCGACTAACTCTAAGATGACTAAGTCAACGTACAACTCCCTATCAGCAACAATTACTGGCACGTAACGTAACCAGTAATCAGATAATAATACCTCACCAGACGGTAAGGTGGTTTTAAACACTTGGCCAATTTTATCCTTGGCATGACTAACTCTTTCTACAAAGCTATGTGAGGCAAATGAATGCGATGCACCGCAGTCAAATAAAACAAGTGCAGGACTTTGGGCGACAAGAAGCTGACCTGTCACCATATTCGAGGTGCCTGCCTCTACATCTTCCCTGGTGTAGGCTAATAGATGTGCCTCGGTCTTTGGTATACTCTCCTGGCATCCAGGTTGAGTATGCGATCCTTGTATAGCATGGACCTGGCTCGTCTGTCGGGACTGAAAGGATCCCGGCTGGTTCTGTTGGTTGGATGGGCAGACTCTAGCATAATGGCCTTCTCTACCATAAACATAGCATGCGGTATTCCCCAGCTTGCACTCGCCCTTGTGCAGTCTTCCACATTTTGGGCATGGCTGTCGATTCTGTACTCCTTCTAAGCCTTGCCTTTGCTGAGTGTTGCGAGTATTTTGGCCCCAATTTTCATTTGGGTTTCCCTTTCGCTTATTGGTATTCTGCTGGTTTTGGTTATTTTTCTGACCAGGCTTCATTCCTTGACCAGATTTATTACTTTGGCCAGCTTGGTTGTTCTTCTGAGTCTGCTTCGTGAGATCTCTTTCTTTCTTCTTCTCCTCCCAGACTTTTGTTCTTTCTTCCTTAACTCTGTTCAGACGATTCTTGGCCCTCATAGCTCTGCTTACGTAGTCTGCTATAGTGGTTGGCGGGGTCTCGCCACTTTCCACATTTAGGGCTATATCTTGTCGGAACATATTGATCATCCTCCGTACCCGCTCTTCTTCTGTGGGTACCAAATGTGGACACAGTCGAGCTAATCTGTCGAATTTGCGGTAGGCTTCAGTCACTGTCATCTCGCCTTGCCTCAGCTCATCGAACTCTCTTTGTTGAGCTCGTAGGGTGTCAAGGTTGAAATACTTCCTGTTAAATTCTCCCAGGAAGTCATTCCAGGTCATCCTTCTAACGTCCCTTCGCATCTTTACTGTCTCCCACCAATAACAAGCATCCTTCGTTAATATGCAGGAGGCGCAAAGGACCTTCTCTTGGTCTGTTAGGTCCATAAACTCAAACATAGTCTGCAATGACACTAACCATTCTTCAGCCTCTAAGGGTTCTATAGATCCCTCAAACTCTTTTGGCTTCATCTTTCGGATTCGTTCATACCATGATCCCTGGTTGGCTCCAGCTCAGGCACCTATTGCTACTTCAGGTACCATTCGGACTGGTGGTGCTACTGGTTCAGGAGCTGGTTGTGGCTCCGGTACTGGTACTTGAGGTGGAGGGAAATTCGCTTGGGCCCCATTCCTCTGTTCCAGTAGCTCTTGCAGTCTCTTGTTCTGTGTTTCTTGTGCCTCTAGCCGAGCTTGTATGTTAGCTAGGACAGCGGCTAAGTCTGCTTCTTGAGCTTGCTCAGCTCGTGTGCGAACCATGTTGCTGTGTCTGACCTATAACAATAGCAACATGGTTTAGTGCTAAATTAGATATTGATTATCTAAAATTAACTTACTTGGACTGAGCAGGTGCAGATGCTGAGATGTCATGGAAGGTCGATAGTAGAACCGCTCGCTCTGATACCAACTCTTGTGGGCGACCCCTCTAGCTTAGGTCGTCCACCTTATCTTGCTTGCTTTCTTTATTCTTTGCTTAGTCTTACTTAGCTTGCTTGTTTCTATAACTTTCTTCTCCTTGGGGTTTAAAAGATTTGTTCTTGAAAAACTATGACTATTTTTTTATTTTTTATTTTGTTTAACGGGAGGAAACTACTAATTCTTGAAAATTGTGTATACATAAATATAACGTACTTCTTAATACTTTTTCCCAAAATATATTTTGGAGTCTTGTTACTTTAAAGTACGTAAAAATAGAAACATACTTTTAAGCTTGTTTCACTACTTTACATACTACACTCTTACCTTGTCTTTATACATATATCTTACTATTACACTTTCTTTCTTTTACACCTTGAGTACAGCGGAATTCTGCGAAACGGAACCATAACCCGTCCATGACATCGCTGGGATCTGCCTGCCAGTCCGCTACTCTTGTTTCATCTTGCTGGCTGCTTTCCTTTATTACCTACAGCACGAATAGACTAATGAGCTAAAGCTCAGTAAGTACAAACATACATACAAGTAAATAAGCTGAATACACCACTCTAGGGTTAGTCAACTTAGGACCAATTATTTTCTTTAGTCCTATACTGCTTGTTCTTTCTATTCTATTTCTTTCTTTTCTTTGCTTTACTTTATCTTGCTTAATCTTTCACTTGTGGGCCCGTGGTTGGACGTACCTAGTGTGCACAGACCAATAGAGGATCAGGGGAGCGACCCACCGATCAACCCTAAGGTCATCTCTGGACTACTTACCTTATAGGTAGTAAGTCATGCCATAAACTACCTCATTATTAACGAGGCAGCGCCACACTTCTGGGGTAGAGGCAGGAAGTTAAGCCATAAACTACCTCATTATTAATGAGGCAGTGCCACACTTTAGGGGTGGAGGCTATCTGGGAACCTCACAACTTGGGAGGCCGGTACGCCAACCTTAACTTTTAAGTCTTATTATTTGACTTAACTTATTCCTCTTTTCTTTTTCTAATCTTGCTTACTATTCTCGTGAACATGTTAGTATCATGTCACAAACTGAATAGCTTAAATGTGTATATATATATATAGCACAACTTTATGGTAAGTCCATTCGTGAGTAGACAATTAAATGTCTGTACTTACCTTATCAATCTCTTCTCCTTTTCTCTCTGGGATCTTTGATCGCCCTCCTTGTAGGTCGATTTTTGGATCCTACAGACAAATTTTGTCTGTTAATTTCATTTTCATTTATAGCTTTTATTTTTCATTAAAAAGCTTAAATAGAACCTATTTACAACTTTTTGGGCTTTATTTATCATTTCCCCAATTTTCCCCAACTTTTGCAAAATTACGATTTTGCCCCTATATTTTGGTAAAATTGCAGTTTTACCCCTGACGGAATTTTATTGATCCAGACTGCATTTTTGGCCATCAGGAACTTTTCTGACTCTTTTCTAATCATTATCGGGTTCGTTTCTATTATATTTCCACTTTTCACTTTCCCGACCCTCGGGAAGCACTATTCCGACCCTTACGTCGGTTTAGTGATTTTCTATCGTTTCGGAGCCTCAAATGGACGTTTCACTAGTATTTAAAACGTTCATCTAGACATTCCCGACCTAGGTCTCCGAGGCTCGGATTTTCCGTACCCGACTCGGACCTTTATTTCATTTCCAAAAACGCCACCCCTCGGGGTCGGTTTCCCGTTTCACTCGCGTTTTACATTTTCAAGGGGACGGGTTACTATTCACGAACCACCCCTTAGGTTTTCCTTATTCAATTTTCCGTTAGGGACCCGGGTTTCCGACCCGACCCTAAACTTTTATTTTTAATTCTTATTTTACCCCGAAAGCCGTTTTCGAAATTTCGGCAGCATTTCGGCGTAATTTTAAGGCTACCGGCGTTAGGTACGCCTCGAACCATATGTACCTGCCACGTACTATACCACAAGCCTATTTTATGTAAAAGTTTTCCAAACTTTTACATAAAAGCTCACAAATTCCAATTTCACATTTTTAACCACATTACAAAATTTTTTTACAATTTTGCCCTTAGTTTTGGTTTCGGTTTTCACCAACAAACCGAACCAAAGTTTCTCAAACTTTTCAACCACTTGTTAGGCTATTCAATGCCATTGTTCTAACACTTTTTCAAGCCCATTTCCTTGTACTTTCCAACTAAATTCTTAGGGTTTTTAAACACTTAAAACCCACGGCCTCATTAGTGAAAAACATGCCAAATTTTCTTTTCATTCTTTCAATCAAAATTTCATCATTCACATCATAAAATGCATGATTTCAATTAACCAAACATCACCTAAAAGCATGAAAATTTTTCTTCCAAAACCCTAAGTAACCCCACGGCCACTTTGAGTAAATGAACACCAAAATTTTTCCAAGCTTTTCCATAGTGAAATTCATGCTTTATTCTTAACAAAATTCAACTTGGAAGCATGTTAACACATAAACCACAACTTTTTCTCATTGGTTACCTAAGGTAACCCACGGATTTTCCTTTGAAAAGCCAACCAAAATTTGGTTTTTCTTTAAACAAATTACATGGTTTTCTTACTTATTACAACCTTAACAAAACCCAACATCAATTTCCATGAAAAACAACCAAAATTTTTCCATCTTCGTATCACTATTCACCCATGGATTTTATGAAGAAAAACCATGAAAAAAATCAAGTGCAAGGGAAGTTACCTTAGTCAAATGCTTCCTTTGTCTTCAAGGAATGTTTTGACACCAATTTTGTGTAGAAAAGTTGAAGGAATTACTTGGTTCTCCTTGGGTGGCTCACGTAGACACCATGGAATAAAAACTTAGCAAATTTTCTCTTGGTTTTGGCTTTCAAAAGTTTCGGCCATTTGTTCCAAAATTTTTGCCCACTTATGCATGAAAGAAAGCCAATTAATTTGGCCTTTAACCAATCAAATTTCAACACCTTTCCACCTAATTCTTTCCACCTTTTTCAAAAATTAAAAATGGTTAATTTTGGCCAAATCTTGGCCTTTAGATCAAAAAGTGGATGAATCATGGCCTTTAATTCCACCAACCACCTTATTTCTTTCCATTTCTTAAATGGATTTATGATGTCATAATTACTAAAGTGAAAGTTGACTTTGACTTTCACTATTCACATTAATTCGACTACTTTTTGACCGATACCGGTTCGAGCCGAAATTTTCCTGGAATCGTCCCGGCGTGTTCCTGAGGTCTCCTGTGCAGTCGGATCAATTTAAATTGCTTCCGTTTGATCAAAATCAATCCCGGAAGTTTACCGTCTTTTTGAGCTCCGGTTAGGGTTTCAATGCCGGTTTTGGCACCGTTTCACCCGTTTCAACTCAGTGAATTTTTCCAACACTGAATTCTTACTCGTCAGTATTGTTAGAACATTTTAATATATTCTAAACAATACAAATACATCTATTTCACTCTTTAAATAGTAAAAATTATTATATACATATATTTGTACTTTTCTTACTGTGCTCTTACTTTGACTTGCCATATTCTTATCTTTATACTGTTCAGATACTGAAACTACTCCTTTTTGAGCGTTTTGGGCCTGAATTCACTTTCTTACTCAGATACTTTATTCTCTACTTATTTTTGGAGATTTTAATTCCTCCAAAACATTTATTTATTTCTATCAACACTATAATTTGTCTAATTACAACCATAGTGTTTCTTTACATTCTTACTTACAGAACTCATAGAAAACCCTAGATTAAATTAGGTCACACCGCTAAAATTCTCTGGTCGTCACAAGAAATTTCAGATTTTTTGGTTGAAAAAGGGAGATAAAATTATACTTAAAATCTTGTTTAGATTTGGATTGGATTTATCCTAAGAAAACCGAATTTAATTGTGGAGATTCTCCCTTGGAAAATTCAGATTTTATGGATATGGATAAGGGAGAAAATCTTTTCCTAGTCCAATTCGAATTCAGAGAATCACCTCATGCAGGTCTATAAATAGAGGTCCTACCACTCCAGTTCTCTCAGACCACAGACTCTCAGGTGAGCAGGCTTATTATTGCACAGCTCATCGTGACAATAAAGTTCTTTAGAGATCTGGGTGGTCGGAAGAAGACTAGCAGTGCTAGCATACTGATCGAGGTTCAGAGTGCCCACATACTCAGCCATTCGGGAATTGGAGAATAGTAGAGAAGGCTAGTTGGTTGAAGCCTCCAGTCATTCTCCTCCTGCAAGATTGGCGTCATTGAGGTATGAGTTTTAATTGTTGGTGGTTTATTGTATATGGCATCACGAGATATTTAACAATCTAAAAATTTTTATTGTTCCGCTGCGCCACTCTGATACGTTTTTACCGATTTATTTTCCTACAATTGGTATCAGAGCCAGCTCATGACTATGCCATGTACATAAATTAGACAATTACTTAGTCTTTTTATTTATGTATGGATTTGATATTTAGAGAGTGGCATTCTAGGGTTCCTTTATGTTGTTATCATGGATCATGTATAAAGTATGTGGTTATTTTAATTTTTTAAATTATTATAAGCATGCTTGTTTATACCGGTTATGGTACCTTAGAATTTAGAGCATGCTTGTATCTAGGAATTTTTATGTAACCATGGGAGCAGTTTATTAACACTGTAATTTTCCCATGGATTTTAATTTTTGTCTCTTAGAATTTTTATAGTTAGAATTTTTGTACACCGGAAACAGTTTAGGAAATTTTATGTAATTATTCTTGGAGGAGATTGAAGATTGCAGACCATAATTTATTTTTTCCCAAAAGTTAAATTTAATTTAAAGGTTGAAATTTTGATTGTGTGGAAAATTTCAATTTAATTGGGATTCAAATTAATTTTTGGAGATCCTAATAGGTAAATTGGAATATGGCACGAAAATCGAGACACGACCCCTCGAGATAGGCCAACGGGCCTTGGTGGGGCTGCAGCCCCTGCCCTCGGGCAGGATGGGGCTGCGGCAGCCCCTGTGCAGGCCCACACCACCCACGGCCGCAGGCCTGGCCTGCAGCCGGGGGTGGCCGTGGCCTGCCCAAGGCTGGCCGCAGCCTGGGCGTGCAGCCTCTGGTTGCAGGCGCTGCCTGCAGCCTGCCGGCTGCTGCGCCCAGCCTGGGCGTGCAGCTTGGCGCTGCAGGCCTGGCTTGCAGCCCGGCAGGGCTGTACATAGGGGCGGCCGTGGGCTGCCAGCCCCTCCGGGGTTGGTGGCTGCCCACGGCGGCTACCGCCTACGGGGGCGGCGGTCCGACGGTCCAAATCATGTTTAAAAATAAGTAATTAAAAATTTGAAATTTTTGAAATTACATATTATTACACATGATGTTTAAAATTGTTTAAAAATTTAAATTTGAAATTTAAATTTGAAATTCGAATTTGGAATTTGAATTTGAAATTTAAATTTTTTGATATTTAAATTTTAAATAATTCTTGGGATGAGAAATAAATGGAGAGGCTAAATAAAGAAGGATACAAGAAGGCGGAACAAAATTCAAGACCCAAAGAATGCTTTGGATGGAATTTTGTAATCTTTATTTTCTTTGTTCTAGGATGGAACCATAGTTTAGTTATTCTGTCAATTATTTTTTCTGTGATATGTCATGGATGTATAAATATGTATTGATGGATGTTTTTGTATGCATATTTGATAACATGTCATATAGGATAGGTGAGTGCCGCTCATACTGTGGCGGCCCGCCCCTTGTGGAGATCATACAATACTATTACAGTTGAGCTTTATCGCTAACTGCGATAGATTGTACTCTCATGGGTCACCGGCTTATCTCTCTCCTCTATTTAAATCATGACGTTTTTGGGAAAAATTTTTTTTTCTTTAAACATCATATAAAATCTTTTTCCACTATTTACTTTGTTGATAGGTACAAAGTAATATAAATAATACAGTGCTTTTGTAAAATATATATAATTACAAAACAACTGTTTCCCCTTTTTTTTTTTTCTTCACTTTAACGCTCAGCGGCAAGACTCTGGCAGTACCATATCCCTCGCCCAGTTATCCCATTTGACACGCGCCATCCCGTCCGCATCCAGTCAAACAAGCTACTGAGCTGGTCGCTTACCTGCAACATTAGCAAAAATGGTGAGCTACAGGCTCAGTAAGTTCAAACATGCAAGAAATGAAATTTCTATGAATAGTACTATTCATCGTGAATAGTACCTTTGACCACTATTCATACGTGAATAGTAACTTTGACCACTATTCATGGTGAATAGTAAGTTTGACCACAACACTGTCTCACACTAGTACATCTATCGCGATGTTAGTGCTCTCACTAAACTGTCTTATGCTCAATTATGGCACAGTTTCAGTTTTAGGTCATTATCTTTAATTACGTTCTGGTTTTGAGCTCGGTTGGCAGTACCATTTAAGTGCGCATGACTGGGAGCGGTACATTAGTGCTGACCTCCACAGCCTTAATCTCATAGGCCCGAAGGCAAAATTTTACATGACTGGGAGCGGTACATCAGTGCTGACCTCCACAGCCTTATTTCATAGCCCCGAAGGCAAAACTACCTCCCTATACGGAAGGCTGGTACGCCAGAAAGTGGTTTCATTACCGACTTTTTAACATTCTAACCCGGTGACTTCACATTGTCCCGTGGTTAGGAATGGTTCACATTTTAATTTTAGGTGAGTGAGTTTCATTAACCTCGCTCTAGTGCCCGAAGCACAATTAACCATGTGTCCCATTCTTATAGTGCCCGTAGCACATTTTGTCTCTCTCTCTATTCTATCATAGTGCCCGTAGCACATATGTACCTAACTTATAGTTAGTACATTAAAATTAGCACAATATTGCTATATGTTGCAGACAGGTAAATGTCTGAACTTACCTTATCAGACTGTTCCCTTTCTCTCTCTTGGATCTTGAATCGCCTTCTTTGTAGGCCGATTTTGGGATCCTACAGACAAAACTATGTCTGTTAATTTCTTTCCCATTTATAGCTTTTATTTTTCATTAAAAAGTTTAAATAAAACCTATTTATAACTTTTAGGTTTTATTTATTATTTTCACCATTTTCCCCCAACTTTTACAAAATTACGATTTTGCCCCAATATTTTGGTAAAATTGCAGTTTTGCCCCTGACGGAATTTTATTGATCCAGACTGCATTTTTGGCTCTCAGGAACTTTTCTGATTTTTTTCTAATCATTACCGGGTTCGTTTTTATTTTATTTCCATTTTTCACTTTCCCGGCCCTCGGGAAGCATTATTCCGACCCTTACGTCGGTTTAGCGATTTTCTATCGTTTCGGAGTCTCAAATGGACGTTTCACTAGTATTTAAAACGTTCATCTAGACTTTCCCGACCTAGGTCTCCGAGGCTCGGGTTTTCCGTTCCCGACTCGGGCCTTTATTTTATTTCCAAAAACGCCCCCCCTCGGGGTCGGTTTTTTTTCAATCTCACACGCGTTTTTCATTTTTAGGGGACGGATTACTATTCACGAACCGCCCCTTAGGTTTTCCTTATTCACTTTTCCATTAGGGACTCGGGTTTCCGTTCCGGCCCTAACTTTTATTTTAAATTCCCAATTTTACCCCGAATGCCGTTTTCCAAATTTCGGCAGCATTTCGGCGTAAATTTAAGGCTTCCGGCGTTAGGTACGCCTCGAACCATAAGTACCTGCCACGTACTATACCACAAGCCTATTTTATGTTAAAGTTTTCCAAACTTTTACATAAAAGCCCACAATTTTCCAATTTCACATTATCACCCACATTACAACATTTTTTCACAAATTTACCCTTAATTTGGTTTCGGTTTTCACAACAAAACCGAACCAAATTTTGTCAAACTTTCACCACATTTTAGGCCATTCAAATGTCACATTTTTAACACATTTTCAAGCCCATTTTCTTGGATTTTCAACCAAATTTCCTAGGGTTTTAACCCTTGTATAACCCACGGCCATTTAATGAAACACATGCCAAACATTTTTGTTTCATTCTTTCATTCACATTGCCACCATTTACACATTAATTTGCATGATTTCAATCAACCAAATATCACATAAACCAATGAAAATTTTTCTTCCAAACCATTAACAACCCACGGCCATTTAATGGAATTCACACAAGAAATTTTTTTCCAAGTTTTTCATAATGAAATACAAGCTTTATTCTTCACAAATTTAAACTTAGAAAGCATGTTAACCATTAACCACACACTTTTTTCATTGGTTACCTAAGGTAACCCACGGATTTACCTTTGAAAAACCAACCAAAATTTGGTTTTTCTTTAATGAATTAGCATGGTTTTCTTCCTCAATACATCCTTAACAAAACCCAACATCAAATCCATGAAAAACAACCAAAAATTTTCCATCTTTCTATCACTATTCACCCACGGATTTTGTGAAGAAAAACCATGAAAAAATCAAGTGTAAGGGAAGATACCCTAATCAATTGCTTCCTTTGTCTTCTAGGAGTGTTTTGACACACTTTTTGTGAAGAAATGTTGAAGATAAAACTTGGTTTCCCTTGGTCCCTCACGTAGCCACCATGGAAGGAAGTTAGAAAAATTTTCTTATGGCTTTTGGCTTGAAATTTTGGTTTCGGCCACTTTGTAAATGTTTTGCCGACTTATGCAAACCAAAAGCCAATTAATTTGGCTCTAAACCAATGACAATTTGACATCTTTCAAGCCATTTCTTTCCCCATTTTTCAAAAATTAAAAATGGTAATTTTTGGCCAAATCTTGGCCTTTAGATCAAAAGCTAAATGAATCATGGCCTTTCATTCCACCAACCACCATTTTCTTTCATTTATTAATCTAGATTTATGATGTCATAAATACTAAAGTGAAAGTTGACTTTGACTTTCACTATTCACATTAATTCGACTACTTTTTGACCGATGCCGGTTCGAGCCGAAATTTTCCCGAAATCGTCCCGGCGTGTTCCTGAGGTCTCCTGTGCAGTCGGATCAATTTAATTTGCTTCCGTTTGATCAAAATCAATCCCGGAAGTTTACCGTCTTTTATTGGCTCGGTTAGGGTTTTCAATGCCGATTTTGGCACCGTTTCACCCGTTTCAACTCAGTGAATTTTTCCAACACTGAATTCTTACTCGTCAGTATTGTTAGAACATTTTCATATATTCTGAACAATATAAATACATTTATTTCACTCTTTAAATAGTACAAATTGTTATATACATACAATTGTACATTTTCGTCCGAGAATTGCCTGAATTTCCCGGTTGTCACATTCACCTCTCCTTATAAAATTTTCGTCCTCGAGAATTAGAACAAATGGGGGTATAATTTCCTCATCTCGTCTTCTCGTTCCCACGTAGCTTCTTCAATATTGTGATTTTTCCACAAAATCTTCACTAGTGGGATTACCTTATTCCTCAGTACTTTCTCTTCACGAGCTAGTACTTGAATAGGCTGTTCCTCATATGTCAAATCCTCGTAGATTTGAATAGGCTCATGCTTCAATACATGGGACGGATCTGGTATATACTTTCTCAGCATCGACACATGAAATACGTTATGCACTGCCGACAGTTCTGGAGGTAGCGCTAATCTGTAAGCGACCTTTCCAATGCGTTCGATAATTTCATAAGGCCCAATATATCTTGGACTCAGTTTCCCCTTCTTACCGAAACGCATAATCCCCTTCATAGGCGATACCTTGAGAAACACGAAGTCTCCTTCATCGAACTCCAAGGATCTCCGCCTCTTATCCGCATAACTCTTTTGCCGACTTTGCGCAATTTTCATTTGACGCTGAATTCTAGCAACTGCATCGGAAGTCTCTTTTATGAAGTCCGTCTTATGCAACTGCTTTTCTCGCAAATCGTACCAATGTAATGGTGATCTGCACTTCCGTCCATACAAAGCCTCGTAAGGTACCATGCCTATCGACGCTTGGTAACTATTATTGTACGAGAATTCAATCAATGGTAACTTCTCGTTCCAATTTCCGCAAAATCCATAACACAAGCTCGAAGCATGTCCTCTAACGTTTGAATTGTCCGCTCTGACTGCCCGTCTGTTTGCGGATGAAAAGCCGTACTGAGTCTCAATTCAGTACCCATGGCCTCTTGCACACACTTCCAGAAATTCGAAGTGAACCGTGCATCTCGATCTGATACAATGGATTTTGGTACTCCATGTAGTCTGACGACATGAGTTATGTACAGCTGAGCAAACTTTTCTAGTGAAAAAGTCATCTTGACAGCTATAAACCGTGCCGTCTTGGTCAGTCTATCCACAATAACCCAAATGGCGTCATAACCTTCTCGGGTTTTTGGGAGTCCCACTACAAAATCCACCGTAATGTATTCCCATTTCCATTCAGGAATCTCCAACGGTTCCAATCTTCCCGCTGGATGTTTATGTTCCGCTTTGATTCTCTGACAGGTCATGCATCTGCTCACGAATTTCGCTATATCGTTCTTCATCCCTTTCCACCAGAACTGTAACTTCAAGTCCTGATACATCTTGCTCGCTCCGGGATGAACCGAATAGGGTGTCTCGTGGGCTTCTGACATGATCCGTCTTCTAAGTTCCTCATCAGCTGGAACATTTATCCTTCCTTGATAAAGGATCATTCCATCCTTGGAAATTCCTTCTTGAGAACTTGTCATCATTGGATCTCGCCTTTGAGCTTCCTTTATATCCTCAAATAGCGATGATTCCACTTGGAGTGCAGCTAATCTTCCAGATATCAGCTCCAAGTTTAACGAATTTATCTCTTACTGCAATGGCTTCGGAAGCCTGTTTATCGGTAGCTGGTGCGATATGGTAGACTTTCTACTTAGAGCATCCGCTACACGGTTGGTCTTTCCTGGATGGTAGAGGATTTCACAATCATAATCCTTCACCAATTCCAACCATCGTCTCTATCGCATATTGAGCTCTTTTTGCGTGAAGAAATACTTCAAGCTTTGGTGATCAGTGAAAATCTGACATTGAGCTCCATAGGGATAGTGTCGCCAAATTTTAAGTGCGAACACTACTGCAGCAAGTTCAAGGTCATGTGTAGGGTAATTCCTTTCATGCTCCTTTAACTGACGGGAAGCATAGGCAATCACCTTGCCGTCTTGCATCAGGACTGCTCCCAATCCTATTTTCGATGCATCACTGTAGATCACGAACTTTTCCCCTTCAGTGGGAAGCGTAAGGATTGGTGCGCTTGTCAGTCACCTCTTTAACTCCTGGAAGCTTCTTTCGCATTCCATAGTCCACTCGTACTTCCTTTCTTTGCGTGTAAGAGCAGTAAGAGGTGCAGCTAGTCGCGCAAATCCCTCTACAAATCGCCGATAATAACCAGCCAATCCCAAGAAACTGCGTATTTCTGTCACACTCTTGGGTGCAGGCCACTGGTTAATTGCCTCTACCTTTGTCGGATCTACTGCAATACCTTCCTGGGATACAACATGTCCGAGGAAATGTACTCTGTCCAGCCAAAACTCGCATTTTGAGAATTTGGCATACAGTTCATGCTTCCGTATCGTATTCAACACGATCCTCAGATGCTTCTTGTGCTCCTCATGAGTCTTCGAGTATATAAGAATGTCATCTATGAATACAATGACAAATTTATCCAGATACTCTTTAAAAATTCTGTTCATCAAATCCATGAACGCTGCTGGCGCATTTGTCAATCCGAATGGCATTACAAGGAACTCGTAGTGCCCATAACGAGTCCTAAACGCCGTCTTAGGAATATCACTCTCTTTGATTCTCAACTGGTGATATCCTGATCGTAAGTCGATCTTGGAAAATATCGCTGCGCCTTTTAACTGGTCGAATAGGTCATCAATTCTAGGTAACGGATACCTATTTTTGATCGTAACCTTATTCAACTCCCGGTAATCAATGCACAGTCGGAATGTTCCATCCTTTTTCTTGACGAATAACACAGGTGCACCCCATGGAGAAAAACTCAGCCTGATGAATCCCTTATCCAAAAGCTCCTTTAATTGTACCTACAGCTCCTTCAACTCCACTGGAGCCATACGGTATGGTGCTTTGGAAATGGGTGCTGTTCCAGGCATCAACTCAATTTCAAACGAGATTTCTCTCTCTGGCGGTATCCCTGGTAACTCTTCTGGAAATACGTCAAGAAACTCATTAACCACCGGAACATCTTCAGCTTGAAGCTTCTGTTCCTCTACAGTATCCACCACATATGCCAGATATCCCATGCAACCACTGGCTATCAGCTTGCTGGCTCTCAGCGAACTGATGATCATCTTCCCGGGTCTTCGAGAAGTATCAACATACTCGAAACTCTCTTCTTCCTCGGGTTGGAAGACTATCTTTCGATTTCGGCAGTCGATCGTAGCTTGGTATTTCCCTAGGAAATCCATGCCTAAAATCACATCGTAATCCATGATCTACATTACGATCAACTCAGCATATAGTTCCCTATTTGCCACATATACTGGTACATAAGGTAACCAGTAACTGGACAACAATACTTCCCCAGAAGGTAAAGCTATCTTAAATACCCTTCCCATATTATCCTTAGGAAGTCCTATCTTGTCAGCAAATGCATAGGAAACAAATGAATGCGTAGCACCGGAATCGAATAGTACAGAGGCTACATGACTAGCGACAGGAAGCTGACCTGTCACCACGTTTGATGTTCCTGCCTCTGCGTCTTCCTTGCTGTAGGCCATCACACGAGCATCAGCACGTTGTATACGCTCCTGGCGTTACGGCCTCACTGGTGACTCTTCCACTCCAGCTTGAAGGGAATGAGCTTGTGGGCGTGCCTGGTGCGGTTGGGAAGTGCCTTGTCCACCCTGCCTATTGGGACAGTTCCTGGCGTAATGGCCTTCCTTTCCACATTCGTAGCAAACAAGTGGCCCAAATCTGCATTGCCCAGAATGTCTCTTCCCGCATGTAGGGCAGTTTTGCACATTAGATTCTGCATTACCAGCTGTTCTCCGCTGCTGGTTTCGATTATTGCCCTGGCGATTCCCAGAAAAATTCCCTTTTCTCTTATTTTGCTGGGATCCTTGACTATTGCCCTGGCTTGGTTTCACATTCTGACTAGGCTTGCTCGATTGCCCAACTTGCGTAGACTTCGCCAAAGCCCTCTCCTTCTTTTTAGCCTCCCAGTGTTTCTCTCTTTCCTCTTTCTGTCGAGCTACATGGAACTCAGCTCTAATGGCCCGACTCACACAGTCTGCTACAGAAGTAGGTGGTACTAGTCCAGTATCTACCAATGCAGCAATTTCCGGCCTGAACATCCCGATCATTTTTTGTATCTTTTCCCTCTCAGTAGGGACCACATAAGGACACCAACGGGATAGCTGATCGAACTTTCTGCAGACTTCGCTTACCGACATGTTCCCTTGTGTTAACTCTGAGAATTCTTTCTGTTGCTGTCTCAGAGATGCAGGGTCGTAATATTTCTGGTTAAATTCTTCCAGAAATTCTGCCCAACTCATGGTAGACACGTCTCTCCTCATTCGCACAGTGTCCCACCAAAACCGAGCATATTTTCTCAGCACAAAAGATGCATATGCAACCTTCTCCCGGTCGGTTAGGTTCATGAACTCCATAATCACATTCGTAAAATCATATCAATTTACGAAATTTAGGGTAATGTAAAGCCACATTATCGTAACACATCATCGTACAACATATAATCATTTTGGTATTTCATTCATAGCAAAACATTTATATGTCATACATAGACATCACCAGTCATATATACATCGGCCGTTTATACAAAATGGCCACAAGTCTATACAAAAGAGCTTTTCTCTAAGCTACTTATGTACATGTACACATTTACTGGTCACTCGTTCCCTACATCTGGGACTAGAGGATATTCTTCTGGATCTTTATCGTCATTGGTATCATCTGAGTCGTTACCACCCCTGGGTAATGTTCCCTATCCTGAGTCATCACCTCGTGGTCTAGACGGTTCGGCCTCATGATCATTCATCATTCTTCTCGGCCCGAATATGCGTGCAAACATCTCATCTTGACCCAGCGTCTCTCATCGACTCTGCGTCAGATGCTCGATCAGAATCTCTCTCTCGATCGCCCTGATCGTTACCACGAACTCTTGGAGCGTCGGAGGAAACGACTTGATCACCCTCGGTCTCAGCTCCAAGGATAAACCTTTCCAAAACAACTCACAGCAGTTTGCTTCCGTGAGGTTAGGCAACGGACATCTCCTCCGAATGGTCTCCTCAAGCCGTGCTGCGTAAGACATCACTGTCTCACCAGACAGCATGACCATCCTCTCGGTCTGGAGAATGTAATCCCTGACCTCATCGAATCCAGGGTACGCAGGTGTATTAGCCTCTCGTCTCTCTGGAGGTGCTGGAGCAGGTGCTGGATCCCTAGGTTGAAACTGATCAGCCAACCGCTGGCAGAACTCAGCCTAACTGAATCCCAAATAAAATCTCCTGGTCGCAATATTGCCAGAACACTCGAGCGTCTCCCTGAAACATACTGACAGCCAACTGGATCCACATATCTCGATCAATGTCGCAAATCACCATGATCCTCTCAATGGCATGGAGCCAGTCTTTGGTCTCCATCGACTGTCGTCCACCGTCGAACATAGGAGGACTGCTGGCCCTAAATGCTTGTACTGCCCTGCCGACACTCTCACCCCAATATGTTGGCGTCCACCAACAACTGGAATGTCCACTACCACCGGTGGATGAACTATCGGTCGTGGCTGTACTATCTCTACTGGCGCTGGCACTGGTGCTGGTACTGGTACCGGAGGTCTCTCGGGTATCGGGGGTCTGACTACCGGCCTTTGGGAAATGGGCGGCCTCACAATAGGTCTCGTCCATACCCGTAATACCCCTCTTGGTCGCGGTAGCTGGGGTCTCACATATGGAGGTCTGGTCATCTTGCTACCTATAAGATAATTATTTTCGCATAAGAAAATAATTAACTGAACTTAAGTAAACTACTTACTTGGATAGCGGTGCAGGATGCGCAAAGTGTCAAATCGGGATATGGTCACACTGCTCTGATATACCAACTATGACGGCAATTGGTATTCAAAACTTAGCCACTCGAAAACCACGCTCTGATATACCAACTGTGACAGCAGTTGGTATTATAAACTAGACCAATCTCAGACCTTGCTCTGATACCAACTGTGGCGGCCCGCCCCTTGTGGAGATCATACAATACTATTACAGTTGAGCTTTATCGCTAACTGCGATAGATTGTACTCTCATGGGTCGCCGGCTTATCTCTCTCCTCTATTTAAATCATGACGTTTTTGGGAAAAAAATTTTTTTCTTTAAACATCATATAAAATCTTTTTCCACTATTTACTTTGTTGATAGGTACAAAGTAATATAAATAATACAGTGCTTTTGTAAAATATATATAATTACAAAAGAACTGTTTCCCCTTTTTTTTTTTTCTTCATTTTAACGCTCAGCGGCAAGACTCTGGCAGTACCATATCCCTCGCCCAGTTATCCCATTTGACACGCGCCATCCCGTCCGCATCCAGTCAAACAAGCTACTGAGCTGGTCGCTTACCTGCAACATTAGCAAAAATGGTGAGCTACAGGCTCAGTAAGTTCAAACATGCAAGAAATGAAATTTCTATGAATAGTACCTTTGACCACTATTCATACGTGAATAGTAACTTTGACCACTATTCATGGTGAATAGTAAGTTTGACCACAACACTGTCTCACACTAGTACATCTATCGCGATGTTAGTGCTCTCACTAAACTGTCTTATGCTCAATTATGGCACAGTTTCAGTTTTAGGTCATTATCTTTAATTACGTTCTGGTTTTGAGCTCGGTTGGCAGTACCATTTAAGTGCGCATGACTGGGAGCGGTACATTAGTGCTGACCTCCACAGCCTTAATCTCATAGCCCCGAAGGCAAAATTTTACATGACTGGGAGCGGTACATCAGTGCTGACCTCCACAGCCTTATTTCATAGCCCCGAAGGCAAAAGTACCTCCCTATACGGAAGGCTGGTACGCCAGAAAGTGGTTTCATTACCGACTTTTTAACATTCTAACCCGGTGACTTCACATTGTCCCGTGGTTAGGAATGGTTCACATTTTAATTTTAGGTGAGTGAGTTTCATTAACCTCGCTCTAGTGCCCGAAGCACAATTAACCATGTGTCCCATTCTTATAGTGCCCGTAGCACATTTTGTCTCTCTCTCTATTCTATCATAGTGCCCGTATCACATATGTACCTAACTTATAGTTAGTACATTAAAATTAGCACAATATTGCTATATGTTGCAGACAAGTAAATGTCTGAACTTACCTTATCAGACTGTTCCCTTTCTCTCTCTTGGATCTTGAATCGCCTTCTTTGTAGGCCGATTTTGGGATCCTACAGACAAAACTATGTCTGTTAATTTCTTTCCCATTTATAGCTTTTATTTTTCATTAAAAAGCTTAAATAAAACCTATTTATAACTTTTTAGGTTTTATTTATTATTTTCACCATTTTCCCCCAACTTTTGCAAAATTACGATTTTGCCCCAATATTTTGGCAAAATTGCAGTTTTGCCCCTGACGGAATTTTATTGATCCAGACTGCATTTTTGGCTCTCAGGAACTTTTCTGATTTTTTTCTAATCATTGCCGGGTTCGTTTTTATTTTATTTCCATTTTTCACTTTCCCGGCCCTCGGGAAGCACTATTCCGACCCTTACGTCGGTTTAGCGATTTTCTATCGTTTCGGAGCCTCAAATGGACGTTTCACTAGTATTTAAAACGTTCATCTAGACTTTCCCGACCTAGGTCTCCGAGGCTCGGGTTTTCCGTTCCCGACTCGGGCCTTTATTTTATTTCCAAAAACGCCCCCCCTCGGGGTCGGTTTTTTTTCAATCTCACACGCGTTTTTCATTTTTAGGGGACGGATTACTATTCACGAACCGCCCCTTAGGTTTTCCTTATTCACTTTTCCGTTAGGGACTCGGGTTTCCGTTCCGGCCCTAACTTTTATTTTAAATTCCCAATTTTACCCCGAATGCCGTTTTCGAAATTTCGGCAGCATTTCGGCGTAAATTTAAGGCTTCCGGCGTTAGGTACGCCTCAAACCATAAGTACCTGCCACGTACTATACCACAAGCCTATTTTATGTAAAAGTTTTCCAAACTTTTACATAAAAGCCCACAATTTTCCAATTTCACATTATCACCCACATTACAACATTTTTTCACAAATTTACCCTTAATTTGGTTTCGGTTTTCACAACAAAACCGAACCAAATTTTGTCAAACTTTCACCACATTTTAGGCCATTCAAATGTCACATTTTTAACACATTTTCAAGCCCATTTTCTTGGATTTTCAACCAAATTTCCTAGGGTTTTAACCCTTGTATAACCCACGGCCATTTAATGAAACACATGCCAAACATTTTTGTTTCATTCTTTCATTCACATTGCCACCATTTACACATTAATTTGCATGATTTCAATCAACCAAATATCACATAAACCAATGAAAATTTTTCTTCCAAACCATTAACAACCCACGGCCATTTAATGGAATTCACACAAGAAATTTTTTTCCAAGCTTTTCATAATGAAATACAAGCTTTATTCTTCACAAATTTAAACTTAGAAAGCATGTTAACCATTAACCACACACTTTTTTCATTGGTTACCTAAGGTAACCCACGGATTTACCTTTGAAAAACCAACCAAAATTTGGTTTTTCTTTAATGAATTAGCATGGTTTTCTTCCTCAATACATCCTTAACAAAACCCAACATCAAATCCATGAAAAACAACCAAAAATTTTCCATCTTTCTATCACTATTCACCCACGGATTTTGTGAAGAAAAACCATGAAAAAATCAAGTGTAAGGGAAGATACCTTAATCAATTGCTTCCTTTGTCTTCTAGGAGTGTTTTGACACACTTTTTGTGAAGAAATGTTGAAGATAAAACTTGGTTTCCCTTGGTCCCTCACGTAGCCACCATGGAAGGAAGTTAGAAAAATTTTCTTATGGCTTTTGGCTTGAAATTTTGGTTTCGGCCACTTTGTAAATGTTTTGCCGACTTATGCAAACCAAAAGCCAATTAATTTGGCTCTAAACCAATGACAATTTGACATCTTTCAAGCCATTTCTTTCCCCATTTTTCAAAAATTAAAAATGGTAATTTTTGGCCAAATCTTGGCCTTTAGATCAAAAGCTAAATGAATCATGGCCTTTCATTCCACCAACCACCATTTTCTTTCATTTATTAATCTAGATTTATGATGTCATAAATACTAAAGTGAAAGTTGACTTTGACTTTTACTATTCACATTAATTCGACTACTTTTTGACCGATGCCGGTTCGAGCCGAAATTTTCCCGAAATCGTCTCGGCGTGTTCCTGAGGTCTCCTGTGCAGTCGGATCAATTTAATTTGCTTCCGTTTGATCAAAATCAATCCCGGAAGTTTACCGTCTTTTATTGGCTCGGTTAGGGTTTTCAATGCCGATTTTGGCACCGTTTCACCCGTTTCAACTCAGTGAATTTTTCCAACACTGAATTCTTACTCGTCAGTATTGTTAGAACATTTTCATATATTCTGAACAATATAAATACATTTATTTCACTCTTTAAATAGTACAAATTGTTATATACACACAATTGTACATTTTCGTCCGAGAATTGCCTGAATTTCCCGGTTGTCACACATACTATATTGATCATACATAATTTGTCAAAACTTGCATGTTTTTCAAAATATTGAGTGGGAGAAGGTTTCAAACAAAACCCACAGCCTCCCTTATTGATCCATATGTGAAAGCATGGTAACGTCTCGCGTCAGTTCTGCCCTGACCACACCCCTCGGTAGGTGTTTACCGCCGCCGGTATACTAGATTGGATCTCCTATGTGGAAAACATGTTCGGGTGCGATCCTATTCATGACCACCCCTCGGTGGCTTGGTAGGACGTGGATCGGGCTACGTAAACAATGGTTATACACTCAAGACTCGTTTAGTTATTAACCTTCCCTAGAAGCTCTGTTAACTAAACTGGTGGCCAAATAAGCGGTTATTAATATATGTCTTAACCTTGGAGGATTTAAGGTAACATATATTAATTGGACGGGGTCCATGTTCCGGCTATTTGTTCTCATGACCACCCCTCGGTGGCTTGGGGCAATGGGTGCTGAGAATTACCGTTGTAATGCTACATGTTTTTCAAGTTTCATGTAGGAAAATACTTGTATGTTTTATTTGCTAAATTATTTGTATATTTGCTTGGGTTTTGTAATGATGTCTAGTATAATTTTATTTCAGTTCAAAATGTCACCGACACCCCTCATTTCAATACTTACTGAAAATAAGTTGAATGGCGACAATTATAAAGATTGGAAAAGAAATCTATTAATAGTTCTCAACTGCGAGAGACACAAGTTCCTGGGTCCAAACCTGACACACCACTTGAGGAGGTCCCTGTTGCCTATAATCGTTGGAGAGAATCCAATGAAATAGCTCGATGCTACATCCTTGCTAGCATGACGAGTGCTTTACAAAAGCAGCATGAGACTTATCAAGTTGCTGGGGATATCATGGACAATCTGGAGGACATGTTCGGAGGCCAAGAAAAATTGGCTCGATAGTCCGTTATCACCAGCATTATGAACTCCAACCAAAAGGCGGGTAATCTGGTGAAGGACCATATGATCACTCTAATGGGATTCTTCACTGAGGCTGCCGAGAATGGTGCTGAGTTGGACTACAACACCCAGATCGAGATGGTGTTCAAGACTCTGTCTAAAGATTTTGTGGGGTTTAAGGCCGCATACAATCTGGCGACAAAGGAGTTAGGATTGACCGAGCTCATGAAGCAACTACAGGCTTATGAGCGGATGATCAGGGATGAGGATGTGGTCCGACCTAAAGGCGAGGCCAATTTGGCGGAATCTTCCAATCCCTCAAGGAAGAGGAAGAGGCCAAATAAGAAGCAAGTGGCTTCTAGTTCTTCTTATCCTCCTGTCTCGGACGGGAAGAAGAAGAAGAAGAACAAGAAGCCAAAGGACCCTAAAAAGTCCAAATGCTTCCATTGTGGGAAGGTAGGTCACTTCAAGAAGGCTTGCGGGGAATTCCTAGCCGCCAAGGGCAAGGAAGGTAAGGAACTTCATTACTTGGAAGCGTGTTTGGTGGAAGAATCGAAAGACACTTGGGTCATTAATTCGGGCGCCACTAATCATGTTTGTGTTTCTATGCAGGGGTTTGCGGAAACGAGAAGTCTACATGATAGGAGCCTCTCGTTACGGACTGAAGATGGTAGCTTTGTGGTGGCTGAAGCAATGGGAGATGTTCATCTTTATTTTGATCAATTTAGGTTTATTTTATTGAAAGACTGTTTTTATGTTCCTAATTTTAGGAGGAACCTTATATCGGTAGCTTGTTTAGTAAAGGATTCTTATTCAGTTTCTTTTAGTAAAAGAGTTGATATTCGTAGAAATAAGTCTTTTATCTGTTCTGGATGGATGGATGGAAACCTATATTTGATCAAACCAAAGATGTACTCACTGCTTGACATTGAATTAATTGATAACTCTAAAAGGTTGAAAGTTTCTCACTCTAACAAGGCGTATCTTTGGCATTTAAGACTTGGTCATATTAATCAGGATAGGATTCAAAGATTGGTGAAAGACGGTCCTCTGGAATCTCTGGAGGAGGTACGACTTCCCCAATGTGAGTCTTGTCTAGAGGGTAAAATGACTAAGAGGTCTTTTGGAGCTAAGGGTACAAGGGCTCAGGAGCTCTTAGAAATTGTGCATACTGATGTATGTGGCCCTATGAACGTCACAGCACGAGGAGGGTTCGAGTATTATGTCTCTTTTATAGATGATTACTCGAGGTATGGATATGTGTATCTGATACACCGCAAGAGTGAAACCTTTGATAAATTCAAAGAGTATCGTGCGGAAGTGGAAAAGCAATTGGATAAATCCATAAAGACACTTCGATCTGATCGAGGTGGCGAATATCTCTCCGATGAATTTCTAGGACATCTTGTAGAGAACGGGATATTATCCCAATTGACTGCACCTGGTACTCCACAACAGAATGGTGTAGCCGAAAGGAGAAACAGGACCTTATTGGATATGGTACGGTCCATCATGAGTTATTCAATGCTGCCATTATCATTTTGGGGATATGCTTTACAAACGGCATGCTATATTCTGAACCAGGTTCCGAGCAAATCAATTCCTAGAACTCCGTATGAATTGTGGCGTGGCAGGAAGCCCTCCCTTGGACATATGAGAATATGGGGCTGCCCGGCACATGTACTAGATGGGGATGCGAAGAAGTTGGAACCAAGATCAGAATTATGCGTGTTTGTAGGGTATCCAAAAGGAACTAAAGGAGGTCTGTTCTATAACCCGAAGGAACAAAAAGTCATTGTCTCAACCCATGCGATATTCTTGGAGGAAAGTCACATGAATGACTTTAAGTCTCGAAGCAAAGTGGTGCTAGAGGAGTTATCGGGTGAAAGAACTGCTCCACTGATTTCGGTCTTGGACGCAAGTCCGAGTTCCAGTGAAAGACCTGCAGACGATCAATAATTTAGGGTGCCTCGTCGTAGTGGGAGGGTTTCGAAGAAACCTAATTTCTTTATGTATGATGCTGAGGTATACCAGGCCGAGGCTCATGAGCGTGAGGAAGATCCGGTCGCATATGATGAAGCTATAAATGATGTTGATTCTAAATCTTGGAAACAGGCTATGAACAATGAGATGGATTCTATGAAATCCAACTCTTTTTGGGAACTTATAGATTTGCCGGATGGGATAAAACCCATTGGATGCAAATGGGTCTACTAAAGAAAGAAGGATGCGGAAGGGAGAGTGGAAACTTTCAAAGCTAGACTGGTTGCAAAGGGATACACGTAAAAGGCTGGAATCGATTACGAGGAAACCTTTTCGCCTGTTGCTATGCTGAAGTCTATCCGTATTCTTCTATCCATTGCTGCGGCTCTCGATTACGAGATCTGGCAAATGGATGTCAAGACGGCATTCTTGAATGGCCATCTTGAAGAATGTATCTATATGATACAGCCCGAAGGGTTCATAGCAAAAGGCCAAGAAAGGAAAGTCTGCAAGTTGCATAGATCCATTTATGGATTAAAGCAAGCATCCCGCTCATGGAACCAGAGGTTTGATCAAGCGATTAAGACATATGGTTTTGAGCAGAATGTTGATTAACCTTGTGTTTATAAACGTATTAAGGATGGAAAAGTGGTCTTTCTGATACTCTATGTCGATGATATACTACTCATTGGGAATGATGTAGGGAACTTATCATCAGTCAAGCTTTGGTTACAGCAACAGTTTGACATGAAGGACTTGGGAGAAGCTAATTATGTTCTAGGCATTCGTCTCTTCAGAGATCGAAAGAACAAAATGATAGCATTATCCCAAGCTTCATACATAGATAAAATAATTGACAAATATGCAATGCTAGAGGCAAAGAAAGGTTCACAACCTTCTATTACCGGTCTAACTCTTTCATTGGATGACTGTCCCAAGACATCGGAAGAAAGAGAGCGTATGAGTAAGGTCCCTTATGCATCCGCTGTGGGTAGCCTCATGTACGCTATGCTTTGCACTCGCCCAAACATATGTTTTGCAGTAGGTATGGTGAGTCGATATCAAGCGAATCCTAGAACCAAGCACTGGCAAGCAGTAAAGCATATACTCAAGTATCTTAAGAGAACGAGGGATTATATGCTGGTGTATTCTGGAGGGGACCTAACACCCGTAGGATACACGGACTCAGACTTCCAGACTTGTAAGGATTCGAGGAAATCGACATCTGGATCAGTGTTTTTACTCGGAGGAGGCTCCATTGTGTGGAGGAGCGTGAAGCAGGGCTGCACAGCTGACTCTACTATGGAGGCTGAGTATGTGGCTGCGGCTGAGGCATCTAAAGAAATGGTTTGGCTCCGCAAGTTCTTTAGAGACCTTGAGGTCATTCCGGGTGTTGACAAGCCTATCACACTTTACTGTGATAACACAGGGGCTATTGCCAACACAAAGGAATCTCGGCACCACAAGAGGACTAAACACATAGATCGGAGGTATCACATTATTAGAGGGCATGTAGAGACAGGACAAGTGGATGTATGTAAGATCGCGTCCGAGGACAACATTGCCGATCCCTTTACTAAGACTTTGGTAGCTAGAAGCTTTGAGAGGCATGTAGAGGCGATGGGGATGCATAACATGGCACATCTACTGGCTTAGGGCAAGTGGGAGATTGTTAGGAAATGCCCTAAGTATTAGAGACATTTTGATGTATTCATTTTGAACTGGATAATAATATTATATATAGAGGTTATTCATTACATTGCTATCTGTCATTGTCTTATTTACATGTTAAAGTAAATGTAAGCAAATATGGCTCACTGACTGCTTGTGTTAAAACTGTTAGAACGTTGCATGCAATGGACTTTTGTATGCGAGAAGACAATGTTCTAAAGTTAGCAGTCTAAACTATGGTCTGTAGTCTATGGGGTTAGACCGAGCATCTAACTCATGTTAAGACTATTATGTTGTCTAAAGCCTTAGAGGGGACGGTTTGTCTTGACTGTCTGGAGCTGGACTCCCAAGTAGAGACATGGATATGTTGCTCGGTGGTGACATATTAGACCGGGACTAAAGCATGATTGATCTACGTAGTCCGCTATGAGTGGATCAATCTGCTTTTGACGTTCATTGTGCAATAACCTTAATCCTGAGTAAATGAACTTCTTCATGTATATGACTTGTGTACTTTGATGTTCCAATGGCTAAAGCATCTCAGAGGTAGTAAGCTTATAGACCGGTTTGTGGGTGCATGACTTGTATACGATGAAGGGTTTGTTTGCAGATATCGGAATCATAGCTCTGAGGAGTTAAAGGTATCCTCTTAAAGGCATTATACTGAATGTGAAAATGGACAAGGCCTTGGGTCGTCTGCTGGGCGGATGACTTCTTATTCACATATGGTGAATAATCATTTTCTTGATTCGGTAGTATAATGGAACTTTAAGATAGCCTGATCAGTAGGATTAAACGGACTTTGACCTAAGGCTGATCATGGATATCATATGAGGGTTTTGCATATACGACAAGGTCATTGGATAGTAGCTCGTCACAGGCTTACGTAATACGGTATATAATTGGGAGTTCAGTTTCAGGTTTATAGTGGTGTGACTCTGAAACTATTGATCATATGATTGAGTTGTTCGGTAAAGAATGATGATCATATGGAATCACGGGAGCCCGATTATATATGTCCAATCAGTCCCTCTACTAGCTCCAGATAATTCCTTAACGTTTGGCAAATTGATTTGTGTATGCTATTGGCTAGTTTATTATGCATGGATGGTGATGACACAGGATTAGGATGGTAGACAAGATTCTCTCCGGTTGGATTCAGATTTTGTTTTGGATAATAGAGTACACAATTATTCGAACTCCAAATAAAGTTGCCATGATTTTATTTGAGATTGGATTGGAGTTGTAGAAAATTATCCATGAGAACAAGAATATGAAACACAACCGTTTTGTGGAATTTGAAATTTGAATTTTGAAATTTGAAATTTGAATTTTGAAATTTGAAATTTGAATTGTGAATTTGAAATTTGAATTTGAAATTTGAATTTGAAATTTAAATTTGAAATTTGAAATTTGAAATTTAAATTCAAATTCCAAATTTGACTCTCAAATTTGACTCTCAAATTTAAATTTCAAATTCAAATTTTAAACAATTTTAAATATCATGTGTAGTAATATGTAATTTTAAAAATTTCAAATTTTCAATTACATATTTTTAAACATGATTTAAAATAAAATTTCAAATTTAAAAATCAAAATTTTTGATTTTTGAACCGTCGCTCCCACCGCCCCGGAGGCCGACAGCCGCCGTGGGCAGCCCCCTAGCCCCCGAGGGGTTGGCAGCCCACGGCCACACCATGTGCAGCCCTGCCGACTGCAGGCAGTGCCTGCAGCCATGTGCTGCATGCCTGGGTGGGCACAGCAGCCCGCCAGGCTGCAGGTAGCGCCTGCAGCCAAGGGCTACACACCTATGAGCTGGCCGTCCCTTGGGTGGGTCACGACCACCCCTGGCTGCAGGCAAAGCCTACGGCCGTGGGGTGTAGCCATGGGTAGGGGCAGCTGCAGTCCCATCCTGCCCGAGGGCAAGGGCTGCAGCCCCATCACGGCTGGTGGTCCATCCCAAGGGGATCAATCCTCGATTTTCATGCCATATTTCAATTTACCTATTAGGATCTCCAAAAATTAATTTGAATCCCAATTAAATTGAAATTTTCCACACAATCAAAATTTCAACCTTTAAATTAAATTTAACTTTTGAGAAAAAATAAATTACGGTCTTCAATCTTCAATCTCCTAGAAGAATAATTGCATAAAATTTCCTAAACCGTTTCCGGTGTACAAAAAATTGTAACCATAATAGTTCTAAGAAACAAAAAATTAAAATTTACGGGAAAATTACAGTGTTAATAAACTACTCCCATGGTTACATAAAAAAAAATCCTAGATAAAATTTTTCTAAATTCTAAGGAACCATAACCGGTATAAAACAAGCATGCTTATAATAATTTAGAAACTTAAAATAACCACATGCTACATACATAATCCATCATAACAACATAATGGAATCCTAGAATGCCACTATCTAAATATCAAATCCACACATAAATAAAAAGACATATAAATTGTGTAATTTATGTAAGTAGCATAGTCATGAGATGGCTCTGATACCAATTGTAGGAAATAAATCGGTAAAAACGTATCAGAGTGGCGCAGCGGAATAATAAAAGTTTTCAAGATTGTTAAATATCTCATGACGCCATATACAATAAACCAACAACAATTTAAACTCATACCTCAAGGACACCAATCTTGCAAGAGGAGAATGACCGAAGGGCTTCAAGCAACTAGCCTTCTCTACTATTCTACAATTCCCAAATAGCTAAGTGTGTGGGCGCTCTGAACCCCGATCGGTATGCTAGCACTGCTAGTCTTCTTTCGACCACCCAGATCTCTAAAGAACTTATTGTCACGGTGAGTTACGCAACAATAAGCCTGCTCACCTGAGAGTCTGTGGTCGAAGAGAACTGGAGTGGCAGGACCTTTATTTATAAACTTGCATGAGGTGATCCTTTGAATTCAAATTGGAATAGGAGAAGATATTCTCCCTTATCCACAACCAAAAAATCCAAATTCCAAATTTTCCAAGGGGAAAATCCCAACAAAATTTCGGCCATCTTTAGGATTATCCAATTCAAATCTAAATAAGATTTTAACTTGAATTTTATCTCCCTTTTTCAACCCAAAAATCCAAATATCCTTAAGGATTTCCACCAAATATTTTCAACCACAAAAGATAAGGGAAGAATAAAAAATTCCACTAGGATTTTCAAGCTTGAATCTTATCTCATCCTTATCCAAAATAACCGAAAATCTTCTATGATATTCACTCAATAATTTCGGCCATAATCAGGGAGGAGAGAATCCAAATTCAACTGGGATTGAAACTTGAATTTTTCCCTAAACCTTATCCATAAAAAATCTGAAAATTCCATGAGGATAATCCTCAAAATTTTCATCCATGTGTGTTAGGATTTGGATTCAAAATTCAAGTAGGATTCTAACAAGATTTTCCTCTCTATATCCAATGCAAATTCAAATTTCATTCCTCATGGATTTACCACAAGAAATTCGAATCCTACTTGGACTGTGATTCAAAATTTGAATTTTAAATTTCAAATTTAAATTCCAAATTCAAATTTCAAATTCGAATTTCAAATTCAAATTTCAAATTCAAATTTCAATTTCAAATTTCAAACTTCAAAATTCAAAATTCAAATTTCAAAATCCACGAAACAGTTGTATTTCAGATTCTTGTTCTCATTGATAATTTTCTACAATTCCAATCCAATCTCAAATAAAATTATGGTAACTTTATTCGGAGTTCGAATAATTATGTACTCTATTATCCAAAACAATATCTGAATCCAACCGGAGAGAATCTTACCCACCATCCTAATCCTATGTCAACACCATCCATGCATAATCAACTACCCAATAGCATACACAAATCAATTTGCCAAACGTTAAGAAATTATGTGGAGCTAGTAGAGGGACCAATTGGACATATATAATCGGGCTCCCGCGAATCCATATGATCATCATTCTTTACCGAATAACTCAATCATATGATCACTAATTTCAGAGTCACACCACTATAAACCTGAAACTGAACTCCCAATTATATACCGTATTGCGTAAGCCTGTGACAAGCTATTGTCCAATGACCTTGTCATGTATGCAGAACCCTCATATGATATCCATGATTAGCCTTAGGTCAAAGTCCGTTTAATCCTACTGATCAGGCTATCTTAAAGTTCCATTATACTATCGAATGAAAAAAATGATTATTTACCATATGTGAATAAGAAGTCATCAGCCCAGCAGATGACCCAAGGCCTTGTCCATTTTCACATTCAGTATAATGCCTTTAAGAGGATACCTTTAACTCCTCATTGGAGCTATGATTCCGATATCTGTAAACAAACCCTTCATCGTATACAAGTCATGCACCCAACGAACCGGTCTATAAGCTTATTACCTCTGAGACGCTTTAGCCATTGGAACATCAAAGTACACAAGTCGTATACGTGAAGTTATTTATCTACTCAGGATTAAGGTTACTACACAATGAACTACAAAAGCAGATCGATCTACTCAAAGCGGACTTCGTAGTTCAATCATGCTTTAGTCTCGGTCTGATATGTCACCACCAAGCATCATATCTATGTTCTACTTGGGAGTCCAGCTCCAGACAATCAAGACAAACTGTCCCCACCATGGCTTTAGATAACATAATAGTTTTAACATGAGTTAGATGCTCGATCTAACCCCATAGACTACAGACCTTAATTTAGACAGCTTACTTTAGAACATTGTCTTCTCACATGCAAAAGTCCATTGTATGTAATGTTCTAATAGTTTTAACACAAGTAGTCAGGGAGTCATATTTGCTTACATTTACTTTAACATGTAAATAAAATGAGGACAGATAGTAATATAATGAATAACCTCTATATATAATTTTATTATCCAGTTCAAAATAAATACATCAAAATGTCTCTAATGCTTAGGGTATTTCCTAACAATCTCCCACTTGCCCTAAGCCAGTAGATGTGCCATGTTACGCATCCCCATCGCCTCTACATGCCTCTCATAGCTTCTAGCCACCAAAGTCTTAGTAAAGGGATCGGCAATGTTGTCCTCGGACTCGATCTTACATACATCCACTAATCCTGTCTCCATGTGCCCTCTAATGTCGACTTTCTCGAATCGTTACAGTCTGGAAAACTCAGTCCGTGTATCCTACGGGTGTTAAGTCCCCTCCAAAATACACCAGCATATAATTCCTCGTTCTCTTAAGATACTTGAGTATATGCTTTACTGCTTGCCAGCGCTTGGTTCCAGGATTCGCTTGATATCAACTCACCAAACCCACTGTAAAATATATGTCCGAGCGAGTGCAAAGCATAGCGTACATAAGGCTACCCACAGCGGATGCATAAGGGACCTTACTCATATGCTCTCTTTCTTCCGATGTCTTAGGACAGTCATCTAATGAAAGAGTTAGACTGGCAATAGAGGGTTGTGTGTCGTTCTTTGCCTCTAGCATTGCATATTTGTCAATTATTTTATATATGTATGAAGCTTGAGATAATGCTATCATTTTGTTCTTTCGATCTCTGAAGAGACGAATGCCTAGAACATAATTAGTTTCTCCCAAGTCCTTCATATCAAACTGTTGGTGTAACCAAAGCTTGACTGATGATAAGTTCCCTACATCATTCCCAATGAGTAGTATATCATCGACATAGAGTATTAAAAAGACCACTTTTCCATCCTTAATACGTTTATAAACATAGGGTTCATCAATGTTCTACTCAAAACCGAAAGTCTTGATCAGTTGATCAAATCTCTGGTTCTATGAGCGGGATGCTTGCTTTAATTAATAAATAGATTTAAGCAACTTGCAGACTTTCTTTTCTTGGCCTTTCACTACGAACCCTTCGGGCTGTATCATGTAGATACACTCCTCAAGATGGCCATTCAAGAATGTCGTCTTGACATCCATTTGCCAGATCTCGTAATCGAAAGCTGCAGCAACAGACAGAAGAATACGGATAGACTTCAGCATAGCAACAGACGAAAAGGTTTCGTCGTAATCGATTCCAACCTTTTGCGTGTACCCCTTTGCCACTAGTCTGTAGGAAAATAATTCGGTAAATACGTATCAGAGTGGCGCAGCGGAACAATAAAAATTTTTAGATCGTTAAATATCTCATGATGCCATATACAATAAATCAACAACAATTAAAACTCATACCTCAAGGACGCCAATCTTGCAGGAGGAGAATGACCGGAGGCTTCAACCAACTAGCCTTCTCTACTATTCTCCAATTCCCGAATGGCTGAGTGTATGGGCACTCTGAACCTCGATCGGTATGCTAACACAGCTAGTCTTCTTCTGACCACCCAGATCTCTAAAGAACTTTATTGTCACGATGAGCTGTGCAACAATAAGCCTGCTCACCTGAGAGTCTATGGTCTGAGAGAACTGGAGTGGCAGGACCTCTATTTATAGACCCGCATGAAGTGATTCTCTGAATTCGAATTGGACTAGGAAAAGATTTTCTCCCTTATCCATAACCAAAAAATCTGAATTTTCCAAGGGAGAATCTTCACAATTAAATTCAGTTTTCCTAGGATAAATCCAATCCAAATCTAAACAAGATTTTAACTAGAATTTTATCTCCCTTTTTCAACCAAAAAATCTGAAATTTCTAGGAGAAAATCTTCTCCAAATTTTCAGCCACTTTTAGGATAAGGAAGAATCAAAATTCCACTAGGTTTTTCAAGCTTGAATCTTATCTCAACCTTATCCAAAATAACCGAATTTCCTAGGAGATATTCTCCCTAATTTCGGCCACTTTTCAGGGAAGGAAAGAATCCAAATTCAACTAGGATTGAAGTTTGAATTTTCCCTTGAACCTTATCCACAAAATCTGAATTTTTCCTTGAGGATTATCCTCAAAAATTTCGTCCACTTTTGTTGGGATTTGGATTCAAAATTCAAGTAGGATTCTAACAAGATTATCCTCTCCAAATCCAACTCAAATTTGAATTTCAAACCTTGTGGATTTTCCACAACAAATTCGAATCCTACTTGGACTGTGATTCAAAATTTGAATTTCAAATTTCAAATTCAAATTTCAAATTCAAATTTCAAATTTCAAATTTCAAATTTCAAATTTAAATTTCAAATTCAAATTTCAAATTCGAATTTCAAATTCAAATTTCAAATTCAAATTTCAAATTCAAAATTCAAATTTCAAATTTCAAAATTCAAATTTCAAATTTCAAAATTCAAATTTCAAATTCCACAAAACGGTTGTGTTTCATATTCTTGTTCTTATGGATAATTTTCTACAACTCCAATCCAATCTCAAATAAAATCATGGCAACTTTATTTGGAGTTTGAATAATTGTGTGCTCTATTATCCAAAACAAAATCCGAATCCAACCGGAGAGAATCTTGTCTACCATCCTAATCCTGTGTCATCACCATCCATGCATAATAAACTAGCCAATAGCATACACAAATCAATTTGCCAAACGTTAAGGAATTATGTGGAGCTAGTAGAGGGACTGATTAGACATATATAATCGGGCTCCCGTGATTCCATATGATCATCATTCTCTACCGAACAACTCAATCATATGATCACTAGTTTCAGAGTCACACCACTATAAACCTGAAACTGAACTCCCAATTATATACCGTATTACGTAAGCCTGTGACGAGCTACCATCCAATGACCTTGTCATATATGCAAAACCCTCATACGATATCCATGATCAGCCTTAGGTCAAAGTCCGTTTAATCCTACTGATCACGCTATCTTAAAGTTCCATTATACTACCGAATCAAGAAAATGATTATTCACCATATGTGAATAAGAAGTCATCCGCCCAGCAGACAACCCAAGGCCTTGTCCATTTTCACATTCAGTATAATGCCTTTAAGAGGATACCTTTAACTCCTCAGAGCTATGATTCCGATATCTGCAAACAAACCCTTCATCGTATACAAGTCATGCACCCAACAAACCGGTCTATAAGCTTACTACCTCTGAGACGCTTTAGCCATTGGAACATCAAAGTACACAAGTCATAAATATGAAGTAGTTCATTTACTCAGGATTAAGGTTATTGCACAATGAACGTCAAAAGCAGATTGATCCACTCATAGCGGACTACGTAGATCAATCACACTTTAGTCCCGGTCTAATATGTCACCACCGAGCAACATATCCATGTCTCTACTTGGGAGTCCAGCTCCAGACAGTCAAGACAAACCGTCCCCTCTAAGGCTTTAGACAACATAATAGTCTTAACATGAGTTAGATGCTCGGTCTAACCCCATAGACTACAGACCATAGTTTAGACTGCTAACTTTAGAACATTGTCTTCTCGCATACAAAAGTCCATTGCATGCAACGTTCTAACAGTTTTAACACAAGCAGTCAGTGAGCCATATTTGCTTACATTTACTTTAACATGTAAATAAGACAAGGACAGATAGCAGTGTAATAAATAACCTCTATATATAATTTTATTATCCAGTTCAAAATGAATACATCAAAATGTCTCTAATACTTAGGGCATTTCCTAACAATCTCTCACTTGCCGTAAGCCAGTAGATGTGCCATGTTACGGATCCCCATCGCCTCTACATGCCTCTCAAAGCTTCTAGCTACCAAAGTCTTAGTAAAGGGATCGGCAATGTTGTCCTCGGACGCGATCTTACATACATCCACTTGTCCTGTCTCCACATGCCTTCTAATAATGTGATACCTCCGATCTATGTGCTTGGTCCTCTTGTGGTGCCGAGATTCCCTTGTGTTGGCAATAGCCCCTGTATTATCACAGTAAAGTGTGATAGGCTTGTCAACACCCGAAATGACCTCAAGGTCTCTAAAGAACTTGTGGAGCCAAACCGCTTCTTTAGATGCCTCAACCACAGCCACATACTCAGCCTCCATAGTAGAGTCAGCTGTGCAGCCTTACTTCATGCTCCTCCACACAATGGCGCCTCCTCTGAGTAAAAACACTGATCCAGATGTCGATTTCCTCGAATCCTTACAAGTCTGGAAGTCTGAGTCCGTGTATCCTACGGGAGTTAGGTCCCCTCTAGAATACACCAGCATATAATCCCTCGTTCTCTTAAGATACTTAAGTATATGCTTTACAGCTTGCCAGTGCTTAGTTCCAGGATTTGCTTGATATCGACTCACCATACCTACTGCAAAACATATGTCTGGGTGAGTGCAAAGCATAGCGTACATAAGGCTACCCACAGCGGATGCATAATGGACCTTACTCATACGCTCTCTTTCTTCCGATGTCTTGGGACAATCATCCAATAAAAGGGTTAGATCAGCAATAGAAGGTTGTGAGCCTTTCTTTGCCTCTAGCATTGCATATTTGTCAATTATTTTATCCATGTATGAAGCTTGGGATAATGCTATCATTTTGTTCTTTCGATCTCTGAAGAGACGAATGCCTAGAACATAATTAGCTTCTCCCAAGTCCTTCATGTCAAACTGTTGGTGTAACCAAAACTTGACCGATGATAAGTTCCCTACATCATTCCCAATGAGTAGTATATCATCGACATAGAGTATCAGAAAGACCACTTTTCCATCCTTAATACGTTTATAAACACAAGGTTCATCAACGTTCTGCTTAAAACCAAATGTCTTAATCACTTGATCAAACCTCGGGTTCCATGAGCGGGATGCTTGCTTTAATCCATAAATAGATCTAAGCAACTTGCAGACTTTCCTTTCTTGGCCTTTTGCTATGAACCCTTCAGGCTGTATCATATAGATACACTCTTCAAGATGGCCATTCAAGAATGCCGTCTTGACATCCATTTGCCAGATCTCGAAATCGAGAGCCGCAGCAATGGACAGAAGAATACGGATAGACTTCAGCATAGCAACAGGCGAAAAGGTTTCCTCGTACTCGATTCCAGCCTTTTGCATGTATCCCTTTGCAACCAGTCTAGCTTTGAAAGTTTCCACTCTCCCTTCCGCATCCTTCTTTCTTTTGTAGACCCATTTGCATCCAATGGGTTTTATCCCATCCGGCAAATCTACAAGTTCCCAAACAGAGTTGGATTTCATAGAATCCATCTCATTGTTCATAGCCTGTTTCCAAGATTTAGAATCAACATCATTTATAGCTTCATCATATGTGACCGGATCTTCCTCATGCTCATGAGCCTCGGCCTGGTATACCTCAGCATCATACATGAAGAAATTAGGTTTCTTAGAAACCCTCCCACTACGACGAGGCACCCTAAATTGTTGATAATCTGCAGGTCTTTCACTGGAACTCGGACTTGTGTCCAAGATCGAAATCTGTGGAGCAGTTCTTTCACCCGATAACTCCTCTAGCACTACTTTGCTTCGAGGTTTAAAGTCATTCATGTGACTTTCCTCCAAGAATGTCGCATGGGTTGAGACAATGACTTTTTGATCCTTCGGGTTATAGAACAGACCTCCTTTAGTTCCTTTTGGATACCCTACAAATATGCATAATTCTGATCTTGGTTCCAACTTCTTCGCATCCCCATCCAGTACATGTGCCGGGCAGCCCCATATTCTCATATGTCCAAGGGAGGGCTTCCTGCCACGCCACAATTCATACGGAGTTCTAGGAATTGATTTGCTCAGAACCTGGTTCAGAATATAGCACGCCATTTGTAAAGCATATCCCCAAAATGATAATGGCAGCGTTGAGTAACTCATCATGGACCGTACCATATCCAATAAGGTCATGTTTCTCCTTTCGGCTACACCATTCTATTGTGGAGTACCAGGTGCAGTCAATTGGGATAAAATCCCGTTCTCTATAAGATGTCCTAGAAATTCATCGGAGAGATATTCGCCACCTCGATCAGATCGAAGTGTCTTTATGGATTTATCCAATTGCTTTTCCACTTCCGCACGATACTCTATGAACTTATCAAAGGTTTCGCTCTTGTGGTGCATCAGATACACATATCCATACTTCGAGTAATCATCTATGAAAGAGACATAATACTCAAACCCTCCTCGTGCTGTGATGTTCATGGGGCCACATACGTCAGTGTGCATAATTTCTAAGAGCTCCTTAGCCCTTGTACCCTTAGCTCCAAAAGACCTCTTAGTCATCTTACGCTCTAGACAAAACTCACATTGGGGAAGTCGTACCTCCTCCAGAGATTCCAGAGGATCGTCTTTCACCAATCTTTGAATCCTATCCTGATTAATATGACCAAGTCTTAAATGCCAAAGATACGCCTTGTTAGAGTGAGAAACTTTCAACCTTTTAGAGTTATCAATTAATTCAGTGTCAAGCAGTGAGTACATCTTTGGTCTAATCAAATATAGGTTTCCATCCATCCATCCAGAACAGATAAAAGACTTATTTCTACGAATATCAACTCTTTTACTAAAAGAAACCGAATAAGAATCCTTTATTAAACAAGCTATCGATATAAGGTTCCTCCTAAAATTAGGAACATAAAAACAGTCTTTTAATAAAATAAACCTAAATTGATCAAAATAAAGATAAACATCTCCAACTGCCTCAGCCACCACAAAGCTACCATCTCCAGTCCGCAATGAGAGGCTCCTATCATGTAGACTTCTCGTTTCCACTAACCCCTGCATAGAAACACAAACATGATTAGTGTCGCCCGAATCTATGACCCAAGTGTCTTTTGATTCTTCCACCAAACATGCTTCCAGGTAATGAAGTTCCTTACCTTCCTTGCCCTTGGCGGCTAGGAATTCCCGGCAAGCCTTCTTGAAGTGACCTATCTTCCCATAATGGAAGCATTTGGACTTTTTAGGGTCCTTCGGCTTCTTGTTCTTCTTCTTCTTCTTCCCGTCCGAGACAGGAGGATTAGAAGAACTAGAAGCCACTTGCTTCTTATTTGGCCTCTTCCTCTTCCGTGAGGGATTGGAAGATTCCGCCAAATTGGCCTCTCCTTTAGGTCGGACCACATCCTCATCCCTGATCATCCGCTCATAAGCCTGTAGTTGCTTCATGAGCTCGGTTAGTCCTAACTCCTTTGTCACCAGATTGTATGCGGCCTTAAACCCCACAAAATCTTTAGACAGAGTCTTGAACACCATCTCGATCTGGGTGTTGTAGTCTAACTCAGCACCATTCTCGGCAGCCTCAGCGAAGAATCCCATTAGAGTGATCATATGGTCCTTCACCGGAATACCTGCCTTTTGCTTGGAGTTCATAATGCTGGTGATAGTGGACTGTCGAGCCAATTTTTCTTGGCCTCCGAACATGTCCTCCAGATTGTCCATGATCTCCCCAGCAACATGATAAGTCTCATGCTGCTTTTGTAAAGCACTCGTCATGCTAGCAAGGATGTAGCATCGAGCTATTTCATTAGATTCTCTCCAACGATTATAGGCAACCGGGACTTCCTCAAGTGGTGTGTCAGGTTTGGGCCCAGGTGGGCATGGTTCGTCCAGTACGAACTTGTGTCTCTCGCAGCTGAGAACTATTAATAGATTTCTTTTCCAGTCTTTATAATTATCGCCATTCAACTTATTTTCAGTAAGTATCGAAATGAGGGGTGTCGGTGACATTTTGAACTGAAATAAAATTATACTAGACATCATTACAAAACCCAAGCAAATATACAGATAATTTAGCAAATAAAACATACAAGTATGTTCCTACATGAAACTTGAAAAAAATGTAGTATTGCAATGGTAATTCTCAGCACCTATTGCCCCAAGCCACCAAGGGGTGGTCATGAAAACAAATAGCCGGAACATGGACCCCGTCCAATTAATATATGTTGCCTTAAATCCTCCAAGGTTAAGACATATATCAATAACTGTTTATTTGGCCACCAGTCTAGTTAACAAAGCTTCTAGGGAAGGTTAATAACTAAACGAGTCTTGAGTGTATAACCATTGTTTACGTAGCCCGATCCACGTCCTACCAAGCCACCGAGGGGTGGTCATGAATAGGATCGCACCCGAACACGTTTTCCACATAGGAGATCCAATCTAGTATACCAGCGGCGGTAAACACCTACCAAGGGGTGTGGTCAGGGCAAAACTGACGCGAGCCGTTACCATGCTTTCACATATGGATCAACAATGGAGGCCGTGGGTTTTGTTTGAAACCCTCTCCCACTCAATATTTTGAAAAACATGCAAGTTTTGATAAATTGTGTATGATCAATATAGTATGAGCGGCACTCACCTATCCTATATGACATGTTATCAAATATGCATACAAAACATCCATCAATACATATTTATACATCCATGACATATCACAGAAAAAATAATTGACAGAATAACCAAGCTATGGTTCCATCCTAGAACAAAGAAAATAAAGATTACAAAATTCCATCCAAAGCATTCTTTGGGTCTTGAATTCTGTTCCGTCTTCTTGTATCCATCTTTATGTAGCCTCTCCATTTATTTCTCATCCCAAGAATTATTTAAAATTTAAATCTCCAAAAATCTAAATTTCAAATTTAAATTTTAAACAATTTTAAACATCATGTGTAATAATATGTAATTTCAAAAATTTCAAATTTTAATTACATATTTTTAAACATGATTTAAAATAAAATCTCAAATTTAAAAATCAAAATTTTCTGATTTTCGGACCGTCGGACCGCCACCCCCATAGGCGGCAGCCGCCTTGGGCAGCCTCCAACCCCGGAGGGGCTGGCAGCCCACGGCTGCCCCTTGTGCAGCCCTACCAGGCTGCAGGCCAAGCCTGCAGCGCCAGGCTGCACGCCCAGACTGGGCGCAGTAGCCGGCAGGCTGCACGCCCAGGCTGCGGCCAGCCTTGGGCAGGCCACGGCTACCCTTGGCTGCAGGCCAAGCCTGCGGCCGTGGGTGGTGTGGGCCTGCACAGGGGCTACCGCAGACCTATCCTGCCCGAGGGCAGGGGCTGCAGCCCCACCAAGGCCAGTCGGCCTATCACGAGGGGTCGTGTCTCGATTTTCGTGCCATATACCAATTTACCTATTAGGATCTCCAAAAATTAATTTGAATCCCAATTAAATTGAAATTTTCCACACATTCAAAATTTCAACCTTTAAATCAAATTTAACTTTTGGGAAAAAATAAATTACGGTCTTCAATCTTCAATCTCCTCCAAGACTAATTACATAAAATTTCCTAAACCGTTTCCGGTGTACAAAAATTCTAACCATAAAATTTCTAAGAGACAAAAATTAAAATCCATGGGAAAATTATAGTGTTAATAAACTGCTCCCGTGGTTACATAAAAATTCCTAGATACAATTTTTCTAAATTCTAAGGAACCATAACCGGCATAAACAAGCATGCTTATAATAATTCAAAAAATTAAAATAACCACATACTTTATACATAATCCATGATAACAACATAAAGGAACCCTAGAATGCCACTCTCTAAATATCAAATCCATACATAAATAAAAAGACTAAGTAATTGTCTAATTTATGTACATGGTATAGTCATGAGATGGCTCTGATACCAATTGTAGGAAAATAATTCGGTAAATACGTATCAAAGTGGCGCAGCGGAACAATAAAAATTTTTAGATCGTTAAATATCTCATGATGCCATATACAATAAATCAACAACAATTAAAACTCATACCTCAAGGACGCCAATCTTGCAGGAGGAGAATGACCGGAGGCTTCAACCAACTAGCCTTCTCTACTATTCTCCAATTCCTGAATGGCTGAGTGTGTGGGCACTTTGAACCTTGATCGGTATGCTAGCACTGCTAGTATTCTTTTGACCACCTAGATCTCTAAAGAACTTTATTGTCACGATGAGTTGTGCAACAATAAGCCTGCTCACCTGAGAGTCTGTGGTCTAAGAGAACTGGAGTGGCAAGACCTCTATTTATAGACCTGCATGAGGTGATTCTCTGAATTCGAATTGGATTAGGAAAAGATTTTCTCCCTTATCCATAACCAAAAAATCTGAATTTTCCAAGGGAGAATCTCCATAATTAAATTCGGTTTTCCTAGGATAAATCCAATCCAAATCTAAACAAGATTTTAACTAGAATTTTATCTCCCTTTTTCAACCAAAAAATCTGAAATTTCTAGGAGAAAATCTTCTCCAAATTTTCGGCCCCTTTTAGGATAAGGAAGAATCAAAATTCCACTAGGTTTTTCAAGCTTGAATCTTATCTCAACCTTATCCAAAATAACCGAATTTCCTAGGAGATATTCTCCCTAATTTCGGCCACTTTTCAGGGAAGGAGAGAATCCAAATTCAACTAGGATTGAAGCTTGAATTTTCCCTTGAACCTTATCCACAAAATCCGAAATTTTCATGAGGATTATCCTCAAAAATTTCGTCCCTTATTTGTTGGGATTTGGATTCAAAATTCAAGTAGGATTCTAACAAGATTATCCTCTCCAAATCCAACTCAAATTCGAATTTCAAACCTTGTGGATTTTCCGCAACAAATTCGAATCCTACTTGGACTGTGATTCAAAATTTGAATTTCAAATTTCAAATTCAAATTTCAAATTCAAATTTCAAATTTCAAATTTCAAATTTCAAATTTCAAATTTCAAATTTAAATTTCAAATTCAAATTTCAAATTCGAATTTCAAATTCAAATTTCAAATTCGAATTTCAAATTCAAATTTCAAATTCGAATTTCAAATTCAAATTTCAAATTCAAATTTCAAATTCAAATTTCAAATTTCAAATTTCAAAATTCAAATTTCAAATTTCAAAATTCAAATTTCAAATTCCACAAAACGATTGTGTTTCATATTCTTGTTCTCATGGATAATTTTCTACAACTCCAATCCAATCTCAAATAAAATCATGGCAACTTTATTTGGAGTTCAAATAATTGTATACTCTATTATCCAAAACAAAATCTGAATCCAACCGGAGAGAATCTTGTCTACCATCCTAATCCTGTGTCATCACCATCCATGCATAATAAACTAGCCAATAGCATACACAAATCAATTTGCCAAACGTTAAGGAATTATGTGGAGCTAGTAGAGGGACTGATTGGACATATATAATCGGGCTCCCGTGATTCCATATGATCATCATTCTCTACCGAACAACTCAATCATATGATCACTAGTTTCAGAGTCACACCACTATAAACCTGAAACTGAACTCCCAATTATATACCGTATTACGTAAGCCTGTGACGAGCTACCATCCAATGACCTTGTCATATATGCAAAATCCTCATACGATATCCATGATCAGCCTTAGGTCAAAGTCCGTTTAATCCTACTGATCACGCTATCTTAAAGTTCCATTATACTACCGAATCAAGAAAATGATTATTCACCATATGTGAATAAGAAGTCATCCGCCCAGCAGACAACCCAAGGCCTTGTCCATTTTCACATTCAGTATAATGCCTTTAAGAGGATACCTTTAACTCCTCAGAGCTATGATTCTGATATCTGCAAACAAACCCTTCATCGTATACAAGTCATGCACCCAACGAACCGGTCTATAAACTTACTACCTCTGAGACGCTTTAGCCATTGGAACATCAAAGTACACAAGTCATATACATGAAGTAGTTCATTTACTCAGGATTAAGGTTATTGCACAATGAACGTCAAAAGCAGATTGATCCACTCATAGCGGACTACGTAGATCAATCACACTTTAGTCCTGGTCTAATATGTCACCACCGAGCAACATATCCATGTCTCTACTTGGGAGTCCAGCTCCAGACAGTCAAGACAAACCGTCCCCTCTAAGGCTTTAGACAACATAATAGTCTTAACATGAGTTAGATGCTCGGTCTAACCCCATAGACTACAGACCATAGTTTAGACTGCTAACTTTAGAACATTGTCTTCTCGCATACAAAAGTCCATTGCATGCAACGTTCTAACAGTTTTAACACAAGCAGTCAGTGAGCCATATTTGCTTACATTTACTTTAACATGTAAATAAGACGAGGACAGATAGCAATGTAATAAATAACCTCTATATATAATTTTATTATCCAGTTCAAAATGAATACATCAAAATGTCTCTAATACTTAGGGCATTTCCTAACATAGTCTAGCTTTGAAAGTTTCCGCTCTCCCTTCCGCATCCTTCTTTCTTTTGTAGGCCCATTTGCATCCAATGGGTTTTATCCCATCTGGCATATCTACAAGTTCCCAAACAGAGTTGGATTTCATAGAATCCATCTCATTGCTCATATCCTGTCTCCAAGATTTAGAATCCACATCATTTATAGCTTCATCATAGGTGACCGGATCATCCTCATGCTCATGAGCCTCGGCTTGGTATACCTCAGCATCATACATAAAGAAATTAGGTTTCTTCAAAACCCTCCCACTATGATGAGGTACCCTAAATTGTTGATCGTCTGCAGGTCTTTCACCGAAACTCGGACTTGCGTCCAAGACTGAAACCTGTGGAGCAGTTCTTTCACCCAATAACTCCTCTAGCACCACTTTGCTTCGAGGCTTAAAGTCATTCATGTGACTTTCCTCCAAGGATGTCGCATGGGTTAAAACAATGACTTTTTATTCCTTTGGGTTATAGAACAGACCTTCTTTAGTTCCCTTTGGATACCCTACAAACATGCACAATTCTGATCTTGGTTCCAACTTCTTCACATCCCTATCCAGTACATGCACCGGGCAGCCCCATATTCTCATATGTCTAGTGGAGGGCTTCCTGCCTCGCCACAATTCATACGGAGTTCTGGGAATTGACTTGCTTGGAACCTGATTTTGAATATAGCACACCAATTGTAAGGCATATCCCCAAAATGATAGTGGCAGCATTGAATAACTCATCATGGACCGTACCATATCCAATAAGGTCCTATTTCTTCTTTCGGCTACACCATTTTGTTGTGGAATACCAGGTACAGTCAATTGGGATAATATCCCGTTCCCTACAAGATGTCCTAGAAATTCATCGAAGAGCTATTCTCCACCTCGATCAGATCGAAGTGTCTTTATGGATTTATCCACTTGTTTTTCCACTTCCGCACGATACTCTTTGAACTTGTCAAAGGTTTCGCTCCTGCATTGTATCAGATACACATATCCATACCTCGAGTAATCACCTATAAAGGAGACATAATACTCAAACCCTCCTCGTGCTGTGATGTTTATAGGGTTACATACGTCAGTGTGCACAATTTCTAAGAGCTCCTGAGCCCTTGTACCTTTAGCTCCAAAAGACCTCTTAGTCATCTTTCCCTCTAGACAAGACTCACATTGAGGAAGACGTACGTCCTCTAGAGATTCTAGAGGACTGTCTTTCACCAATTTTTGAATCGTATCCTGATTAATATGACCAAGTCATAAATGCCAAAGATATGCCTTGTTAGAGTGAGAAACATTCAACCTTTTAGAATTATCGATTAATTCGGTGTCAAGTAGTGAGTGTATCTTTGGTTTGATCAAATATAGGTTTCCATCCATCCATCCAGAACAGATAAAAGACTTATTTCTATGAATATCAACTCTTTTACTAAAAGAAACTGAATAAGAATCCTTTATTGAACAAGCTACCAATATAAGGTGCCTCCTAAAATTAGGAACATAAAAATAGTCTTTCAATAAAATAAACCTAAATTCATCAAAGTAAAGGTAAATATCTCCCTCTACCTCAACCACCACCAAACTACCGTCTCCAGTCCGCAACGAGAGGCTTCTATCATGTAGACTTCTCGTTTCCACAAACCCCTGCATAGAAACACAAATATGATTAGTGGCACCCGAATCAATGACCCAAGTGTCTTTTGATTCTTCCACAAAAAACGCCTCCAAGTAGTGAAATTCCTTACCTTCCTTCCCCTTGGCGGCTAGGATTTCCCGGCAAGCCTTCTTAAAGTGACCTACCTTCCTACAGCAGAAGCCCTTGGACTTTTTAGGGTCCTTGGGCTTCTTATTCTTGTTCTTCTTATTCCCATCCGAGACAAGAGGATTAGAAGAACTGGAAGCTACTTGCTTCTAATTTGGCCTCTTCCTCTTCCATGAGGTTTCGGAAGATTCTGCCAAATTGGCCTCTCCTTTGTGTTGGACCGCATCCTTATCCCTGATCATCCGCTCATAAGCTAAGAGTTGCTTTATGAGCTCGGTTAGTCCTAACTCCTTTGTCACCAGATTGTATGCGGCCTTAAACCCTACAAAATCTTTAGACAGAGTTTTGTACACCATCTTGATCTGGGTGTTGTAGTCCAACTCAGCACCGTTCTCGTCAACCTCAGCGAAGAATCCCATTAGAGTGAACATATGGTCCTTCATCAGAGTACCCGCCTTTTGCTTAGAGTTCATAATGCTGGTTATAGTGAACTATCGAACCAATTTTTCTGGCTTCCGAACATGTCCTCCAGATTGTCCATGATCTCCCTAGCAACTTGATAAGTCTCATACTGCTTTTGTAAAGCACTCATCATGCTGATAAGAATGCAGCATCGAGCTATCTCATTGGATTCTCTCCAATGATTAAAAGCAACTGAGACCTCCTCAAGGGGTGTGTCAAGTTTAGGCCCTGGTGGGTATGATTTGTCTAGTATGAACTTATGCCTCTCGCAGCTGAGAACTATCAATAGATTTCTTTTCCAATCTTTATAATTATCACCATTCAGTTTATTCTTAATGAGTATTGAAATGAGGGGTGTCGGTGACATTTTAAACTGAAATAAAAGTATACTAGACATCATTGCAAAGCCCAAGAAAATATACAGATAATTTAGCAAATAAAACATACAAGTATGTTCCTACATGAAACTTGAAAAACATGTAGCATTGCAATGGTAATTCTCAGCATCTATTGCCCCAAGCCACCGAGGGATGGTCATGAAACAAACAGCCAGAACATGGACCCTGTCCAATTAATATACGTTGCCGTAAATCCTCCAAGGTTAAGACATGTATTAATAACTGCTTATTTGGCCACTAGTTTAGTTAATAGAGCTTCTAGGGAAGGTTAATAACTAAACGAGTCTTGAGTGTATAACTATTGTTTACGTATACTGATCCACGCCCTACCTAGCCACCGAGGGGTGGTCATGAATAGAATCGTACCTGAACACGTTTTCTACATAGCAGATCCAATCTAGTATATCGGCGGCGGTAAACACCTAGCGAGGGGTGTGGTCAGGGCAGAACTGACATGAGGCGTTACCATGCTTTCACATATGGATCAACAATGGAGGCTGTGGGTTTTGTTTGAAACCCTCTCCCATTCAATATTTTGAAAAAACATGCAAGTTTTAACAAATATGTATGATCAATATAGTATGAGCGGCACTCACCTATCCTGTATGACATGTTATCAAATATGCATATAAAATATTCATCAATACATATTTATACATCCATGACATATCACAGAAAAAATAATTGACAGAATAACCAAGCCATGTTCCGTCCTAGAACAAAGAAAATAAAGATTACAAAATTCCATCCAAAGCATTCTTTGGGTCTTGAATTTTATTCCATCTTCTTGTATCAATCTTCATGTAGCCTCCCCATTTATTTCTTATCCCATGAATCATATAAAATTTAAATCCCAAAATTTTAAATTTCAAATTGAAATTCCAAATTCGAATCTCAAATTTAAATTTCAAATTCAAATTTTAAACAGTTTTAAATATCATGTGTAATAATAAGTAATTTTAAAAATTTCAAATTTTCAATTACATATTTTTAAACATGATTTAAAATTAAATCTCAAATTTAAAAATCAAAATTTTTTATTTTTGAACCATCGCTCCTGCTGCCCCGGAGGCCGGCAGCTGCAGTGGGCAACCCCCAGCCCACGACCACACTATGTGCAGCCCTGCCGGCTGTAAGCAGCGCCTGCAGCCATGGGCTGCATGCCCGGGTGGGCACAGCAGCCCGCCAGGCTATAGGCAGTGCCTGCAGCCATGGGCTGCATGCCTATGGGCTGGCCGCCACTTAGGTGGGCCACGGCCACCACTGCCTGCAGGCAAAGCCTGCGGCCGTGGGGTACAGCCATGGGCAGGGGCTGCGGCAGCCCCATCCTACCCGAGGGCAGGGGCTGCAGCCCCATCACGGCTGGTGGTCCGTCCCGAGGGGATCGATCCTCGATATTCATGCCATATTTCAATTTACTTATTAGGATCTCCAAAAATTAATTTGAATCCCAGTTAAATTGAAATTTTCCACACAATCAAAATTTCAACCTTTAAATTAAATTTAACTTTTGAGAAAAAATAAATTACGGTCTTCAATCTTCAATCTCCTCCAGGAATAATTATATAAAATTTCCTAAACCGTTTTCGGTGTACAAAAAATTCTAACCATAATAATTCTAAGAGACAAAAAATTAAAATTCATGGGAAAATTACAGTGTTAATAAACTACTCCCATGGTTACATAAAAAAAATTCCCGGATACAATTTTTCTAAATTCTAAGGAACCATAACCGGTATAAAACAAGCATACTTATAATAATTTAGAAAATTAAAATAACCACATACTACATACATAATCTATGATAACAACATAAAAGAATCCTAGAATGCCACTTTCTAAATATTAAATCCATACCTAAATAAAAAGACTTATAAATTGTCTAATTTATGTACGTGGCATAGTCATGAGATGGCTCTGATACCAATTGTATGAAATAAATCGATAAAAATGTATCAGAGTGGCGCAGCAGAACAATAAAAATATTTCAAGATCGTTAAATATCTCATGATGCCATATACAATAAACCAACAACAATTTAAACTCATACCTCAAGTATGCCAATCTTGCAGGAGGAGAATGACCGGAGGGCTTCAACCAACTAGCCTTCTCTACTATTCTCCAATTCCTGAATGGCTGAGTATGTGGGCACTCTGAACCTCAATCGGTATGCTAGCACTGCTAGTCTTCTTCCGACCACCCAGATCTCTAAAGAACTTATTATCACGGTGAGTTATGCAACAATAAGCCTGTTCACCTGAGAGTCTGTGGTCTAAGAGAACTGGAGTGGCAGGACCTTTATTTTTAGACTTGCATAAGGAGATCCTCTGAATTCGAATTGGATTAGGAGAAGATATTCTCCCTTATCCACAACCAAAAATTCCAAATTTTCCAAGGGGAAAATCCCAACAAAATTTCGGTCATCTTTATGATTATCCAATTCAAATCTAAATAAGATTTTAACTTGAATTTTATCTCCCTTTTTCAACCAAAAAATCCAAAAATCCATAAGGATTTCCACCAAATATTTTCAACCACAAAAGATAAGGGAAGAATCAAAAATTCCACTAGGATTTTCAAGCTTGAATCTTATCTCATCCTTATCCAAAATAGCCGAAAATCTTCTGTGAGATTCACAAAATAATTTTGATCATAATCAGGGAGGAGAGAATCCAAATTCAACTAGGATTGAAACTTGAATTTTTCCCTGAACCTTATCCACAAAAAATCTGAAAATTCCATGAGGATAATCCTCAAAATTTTCGTCCACGTTTGTTAGGATTTGAATTCAAAATTCAAGTAGGATTCTAATAAGATTTTCCTTTCCATATCCAACTCAAATTCGAATTTCATTCCTTGTGGATTTACCACAAGAAATTCAAATCCTACTTGGACTGTGATTCAAAATTTGAATTTCAAATTTCAAATTCAAATTTCAAATTTAAATTTCAAATTCGAATTCAAATTCAAATTTCAAATTCAAATTTCAAATTCAAAATTCAAATTTCAAATTTCAAAATCCACAAAACAGTTGTATTTTAGATTCTTGTTCTCATGCATAATTTTCTAGAACTCCAATCTAATCTCAAATAAAATCATGGCAACTTTATTTGGAGTTCAAATAATTATGTACTCTATTATTCAAAACAATATCTGAATCCAACCGGAGAGAATCTTGTCCACCATCCTAATCCTATGTCAACACCATCCATGCATAATCAACTAGCCAATAGCATACACAAATCAATTTGCCAAACGTTAAGGAATTATGTGGAGCTAGTAGAGGGACCAATTGGAGATATATAATCGGGCTCCCACAAATCCATATGATCATCATTCTTTACTGAATAACTCAATCATATGATCACTAATTTCAGAGTCACACCACTATAAACCTAAAACTGAAATCCCAATTATATACCGTATTACGTAAGCCTGTGACAAGTTGTCGTCCACTGACCTTGTCATGTATGCAGAACTCTCATATGATATCCATGATCAGCCTTAGATCAAAGTCCGTTTAATCCTACTGATTAGGCTATCTTAAAGTTCCATTACACTACCGAATAAAGAAAATGATTATTCACCATATGTGAATAAGAAGTCATCCACCCAGCAGACAACCTAAGGCCTTGTCCATTTTCACATTCAGTAAAATGCCTTTAAGGGGATACCCTTAACTCCTCATTAGAGCTATGATTCTGATATCTGTAAACAAACCCTTCATCGTATACAAGTCATGCACCCAACGAACCGGTCTATAAGCTTACTACCTCGGAGACGCTTTAGTCATTGGAACATCAAAGTACACAAGTCATATACATGAAGCTGTTTATCTACTCAAGATTAAGGTTACTGCACAATGAACGTCAAAAGCATATCGATCCACTCAGAGCGGACTTCGTAGTTCAATCATGCTTTAGTCCCGGTCTAATATGTCACCACCAAGCAACATATCTATGTCTCTACTTGGGAGTCCAGCTCCAGACAGTCAAGACAAACCGTCCCCACCGTGGCTTTAGACAACATAATAGTCTTAATATGAGTTAGATGCTCGGTCTAACCCCATAGACAATAGACCTTAGTTAGATCGCTTACTTTAGAACATTGTCTTCTCGCATACAAAAGTCTATTGCATGCAACATTCTAACAATTTTAACACAAGCAGTCAGGGAGCCATATTTGCTTACATTTACTTTAACATGTAAATAAAATGAAGACAGATAGCAATGTAATGAATAACCTCTATATATAATTTTATTATCCAGTTCAAAATAAATACATCAAAATGTCTCTAATGCTTAGGGCATTTCCTAACAGCTCCCAGAGAAGGCGACCTATATGAGCAGTTTAAGAGCATGAAGGTACTCGAATTCAAAGGGATGATGAACCTTATTGAAGCTGATGACTGGTTGACTGACACCTAGGTCATCCTAGACGTCGTGGGACTCATAGAAAGAGAGAAAGTACTATACGCATCCCTAACCCTATGTAAAGGAGCACCCCAATGGTGGAAGACCGTGGCTATCAAAAGGGATGTTATTACAATGAACTGGGCAGACTTCATCGCCAAGTTCAGGGAGATATACTTCAATGATGAAACCTTAGCAATCCAACAGGACGAATTCAACAATTTACGTCAGGGCAACATGACCGTGATGGAGACAGTTCAGAAATTTGAGTAGCTAGGCCGAATCTGTCCAAAACTAGTGCCAATAGAAAAAGAAAAGGTGAGAAGAATGTTGAAAATATTCAGGATGGACATTGCTGTCCAAGTATATGGTAGAAGCCATGGACCAGCAACCGTGGCAGAGTGCGTTAGCAGGGCCATCCGAGTAGAGTATTTGCAGGAATCACCCCATTCTTGTAACTTGATTTTCATTAATGAGAAATTAAGGGATAATTTGATGCATTTTAGTGCAAGTTTGAGGAACACGGGCATATACACAGCCGTGTAAGTGGCCGTGTACTGTTCGGATTATGCGCGTGAGAAAGGCTGTGTAACTGTACATGGCCGTGTAGGTGAACAAGGTCAGGTATATGGCAGTGTTAGTGGTCGTGTATCATTGGTACTATGCACGTGCATGAAGCCGTGTAAGTGAACACGGCCAGGTACACACTCGTGTAAGAGGCCGTGTACCATTCGGTAAAATGAATTTGTTCAAGACACGGCTGTGTTGAGCAAGCTCAACTGGCACACGCCCGTGTAGCCTTGTACACGCCCGTATAGGAGGCCGTGTATAGAGTAAAGAGCCACTGAAATGTCTCTCACAATTTATGAAGCTTAATTACTATGTAATGAGTAATTAAGTTGAAAAATACAGTATAAATTCTAGTTGAATAGACTAAACAGATACGGTATTGTTTAGGTACTATTTATACAGTGAAAGGGGGTGACTAATAGTGAACTCAGTCCACCCTATTATGTGTGTAAGTGTATGAAATATGCATTATCAGGAAACTGGTTCAGATGACCATTTCCTGACACAAGACTGGTAAACAGATCGCCAGAATGCTCGAACCGAATCTCTAAGCACAATAGCGATAGAAAACCTAGCAGGGTACAATACCGAGAAAATAGTCTAGATAACCTCTTCTCGTCTAGAAACTGACAAAATCAGAGTCAGAACGCTCAGACTAGTCAGTTAGAACAGAAAGCAATGAATAGTAAATAGTGAAAAACGCAATGTCAAGTTATTGGCCAAGATGGCCTTAATTTAACTTAAAACTGATATATTCATAGTCAGCAGGCCCAATTTGGTCAATTGGGCATAAACTGTGAATTTTTGTCTTAGAGATACACAGTATCGAGAAGAGCGTCAAGACGACCTTATCTCGTCCCGAAACTGATATATTTAGACTCAGGTTGCCCAAATTAGTCAATCGGGCACCTGACACGTTTTTTTGAGGTGGGGTCACACAGATCTCAAAAACTAGTCTAGATGACCTCAGACAGACATAAGACTGATAAAATTGAAATCCGCATGTCTGAATTAGTCAAGAGAGACTGTGTTTAAAATTTCACCTCAGAATGCCCTAGTTTGTGTACGAAAGGACAACACAGTGTAGACACAACCACAGTATAGGAAATAAATAGTAAATTGGTGTATAATGGGCTCTTAGACAGTATAAACCAACTAGAAATTATTAGTTTAAAAATTAGATTTAGAAAATTTGATTTCTGGATGCAAATTTAGACACTACCGAGAAAGGACCGAAAATCGTAGTAAAAGACTGGACTGCGAAGAGAGCAACACAGATGAAATTTTTCTAGCCCAAAACCATTTTCTCTAGCGGAAAACTAGCTGGTTTTCAGCTGCAAAAAACCCCAAAAAGTGAAAAATAAAATATTGGGTTAGTTTATGAAACATTGTATAAACAATGCTAAATTTTACATCACTTTCCATCACCTTACACCATGCCACTTTTTTATTCTCCCCCTCCATTATGGCTGCAGCAAATCCGGTGGGAATGGGCTGAGAAAGGTAGAATTTTGTCCCCAAGTTAGCCAAAATATGGCTTGATTAATCAAGCTTAGGTTTGGTTAAGTGAGTTTAGGTTTGTCTATAAAAAGGGTGGGCATAACTTAGCTTGTGTTATCTTTCTTTTACACACCAAAACATAACTCATTTCCTCTCTCTTTTTCTCTTGCTGCTGCCGAGTATTCCACATCCCTAAACCACCATTTTTCAAGTCCAAAATCATACCAAAAATTTACCAAAAGCCAACCTCTTCAAGCTTGTGCTAGGTGACTTCAAATCCAAGTCATTCTAAGTCTTTCAAGGGTAAGATTTCGAATCAATCTTTGTGGTTTGCAGATGTTGATTTGGTTTGATACTAACAGAAATTATTTTGGTGTTTTGCTAGCACAAAACAGACCCTTATTCCCTTAGTTGTCCATGGCCATTTTGGTCATCAAGCCATAGTTCAAAATCATGCTTGGTTCCAAGCACAAAAGTAATGACAGAAAACCCTACTCTTGGTGATTTAGTGATTTTAAGATTTTGATCAAGGCCATTTATGTGTATTTGTTTATGCAAAATGGTTTATAATAAGTTTATTTTAAGCCCTTAAGTTTCCATTTTTAAGTTTACATCATGATACAATATTTCAAAACAACTTGCAAAATCGCTCAGCAGAAATCATCAGTAGGACCATTCCCCTCACCCAGCCCTGACGGTAGATGCAGATTCCGCTCCTCATCCATCTACTAGCTACTGGTGTACAGGCTTCTCACTTGCAACATGAATAAACTTGTGAGCGACAAGCTCAGTAAGCTCAAATATAAATACCGGAACATAAAACTTAAATTCATAAAAAGTACTATTCACATCAATAGTAACTTTAACTTTTGACTATGAATAGTAAAGTTGACTTTGATCAATACTATTAACGTTGACTTTGACCTAAGATAGTATACATAAAGTTAGCACATATTATGCTCAATTATGGTAAAATCTTAAGTCTTAGGTCTTATCTTGCATTAAGTTCTGGTGTTGGGCCCCTGTGATTGGCCATACCGTAGTGTGCGCATCACTGAGAGGGACTTTAGGGAGCGACCAAATGGTCAATCCTCTACAGTCTACATAAACTTGATAAAACATAACATGAGAAACCTCCACCTGTGTGGGAGGCCGGTACGCCAATATTGGTTTTATTATCGTCTTTCATGTGGTTCCTAACCGGTGGCATTATTACTACCTCTTGGGTCTAGAACACTTTTACATTATATTCTTCATTTGTGGTTATTTTATTTACCACACTAGTGTGCATATAGCACCTTGATACTTATTTACATGTTATATATTACATATAAACATATTAAGTAAATTCATGTTGCAGACAAATAAATGTTTGAACTTACAGATATTTAGCCAGCGTTTCCTTGCCAAGGTCAACCGGCGTCCGTTTTTCACCTTTTGGTTGAATCCCTATAACCGAAATAAATCACGGTTATTTTTACTATTCATTTCATATTTAAAATACTGTGAAAATATAAAATTTCTGATTTTAAATCCCTAATTATATGTTTAGGGGTTTATTTTTCATTTTCGTATTTACAACACGACCTAAGATACTCACTTTTCCTAACTTTTTGACAAAATGACCATTTTACCCCTAACTTTTGACAAAATGACCATTTTGTCCTTGGTGGGAATCTTTCCTTTTTTTTGATTTACAGCCTTATTTTGGCCTTTAAAAGTTTAATTTAACCATTTTGAGGGTTTTATGGTCTTTTTCTAACATTTTAGAAAATTTTGGTCAAAATGGTCATTTTGCCCCTGACGAGACCCTAGACCATAAAATTTTCATTTTAACATTTTAACTAGGTTTCCTAGTCCCAAAAATCATAAAATAATCTTTCTTATGGCTTTACCCAGCTTTTACGACATTTCTTGCTGACATGCTCGAGTTACTATTCACCCAAGGGTCGGGTGGTACTATTTCGACCCTCGGGGTCGTTTCTCGTTTTTCTAACTGTTCGGGACCTCAAACAGACATTTCACTACTTCTCAAATCGTCCATGGCCCTTTCTTAAGCCTAGGTCCTCGAGGGGCTCGGGTTTTCAAATCCCGACCATTATTTTACCCCTCGTTTCCTAAAATGCCCTTTGGGCGCCCTAAAATTTTCGACAGCATTTCTACTTAATTTTTAAGATCCCGCCGTTTGGGTAACACCTCGAAACCCTTGGTACCTACCAATTACTAAACTAAAAACCAAATTTTTATGTAAAAACCAAACTTTTTACGTAAAAATACATTTACAGCCTTCATCATTTTCAATGACGTTTCAGTCCGTTTTTACCTATTCTTACTCTCGGTTTTCATCTATTTTACTCTTTCACACATTCCTTACAAAATTTCCTATTTTCTAACAAGACCCTAGCCTTGGATATTGCTGTCTAACAAATGCCAAAATTTAATTTTTCTTGTCCCTAACTTTGTACATTATTTCATTACATACCAACATACTTTATGAATTCAAAACATTACCCTAAACAAGTAAAAATTTTCATTCAAGCCCTTTTTTAACCCACAGATTTTCTTTAAGAATCAAACTCAAAATTTTGTTTTCAATTTCCTTTTCCATTTCTTGTTTCTAATACATAAGCAATGCCACATTAAAAATTCAAATTAATCAACACAAAAATCCCCATTTTACCTATTGTATCCCACGGATTTTTGCACTTGAAACACACACAAACTTTGTGTTTCAAGTCTCCACAATACTCTTTCACACAATAACATAACAACAACACCAAACAATCAAGGTTTGTATCAAAATTTTTCACCCTTCCATACCATGAAGAACACATGGATTTTGTGCACAAAGGGCGCATTAAACTTGGTTTTTTCGTGCTCTTAATCCTTGTTTGTTTTAGCCTTACACCATTAACACCTTTTTTAAGCAAAATCCACCAAATGAAAACTGAAATTTTTCGCCCATATCTACACGATTTTTCCACGGAAAAACAAGAGGAAATCATGCAAAAATGGAAGCTCACCTTACTTTCTTACTTCCTTGAAGAAATCTTGAAAAATTTTTCTGGTTTTAATGGAGGAAGGCTCACAGCTGCTTGGCGGCTGAAACAACAAAATTTTTTCTGAGTTTTCTCTTGCCAAAACTGTGTATATATGGGTCCAAAAAGGAGGGACCAAATAGCAAACTTTCGAGGGACCTTTTTGCAAGCTTTTTATGTAATTTTCACATCCTTTAAGGGTCGGTTTGCAATTAATAAAAATTTTGGCTGATTTTTCTTTCCTTATCCAATCAAAATTCGCCACAATAATCCCTAGAAAACTCTTGAATTTTTGTATGATAAGTTTTTGAATTTTTTTTGTTGACGATGAATCATGGCCATTGGATCAAATTGACTTTAAACCCTAGCCCTTGGATTTGGATGTAATCTTATATCCATTCAATGTTTCACATCCAATCTTTGACTCCACATAATTATCTCGATCAAACTTTTTGACCAAAAGTCAAACTGAACGGTTTTGCACCGAAATCGCGTAGACAAGTTTTTGAGGTTGTCCGTGTGATCAGTTTTCCTTAATTCACTCCAGTTTGATTAAAAATCCATGCCATAAGTATTTCATCTTTTAGTGCCATACAGTATATTTTTAGGGTTTTTGAAACCAAAAAGGCATAATTTGTCTGATTTTAGTTTGGTAAAATTTTCCATTCCTGAACACACTCTCATTGGCATGGTCAGAACATTTCGTGGCGTTCTAAATAGTATTAAATCATACTTTTTACAATTATACACATAAAAATCATTATGTACAATCATGATACATGGTTTCCAAGAGCAGTAAAATATCTCCATTGTCACATTCACCAATCTTTATAAAATTTTCGTTCTCGAAAATTATAATAAGTGGGGGTATGAAGCTTTCATCTCATCTTCACGTTCCTATATAGCCTCTTCAACACTGTGATTTCTCCATAAAACCTTGACTAGTGGGATCGTCTTATTTCTTAACACCTTTTCCTCAGGTTCTAAAATCTGCACTGGTTGTTCTTCATACGTCAATCTTCTTGGACTTGTATCGGTTTGTACTTCAACAAATGTAATGGATCAGGCACGTACTTTCTCAACATCGATACATGGAAGACATTGTGTACTACTGACAGATTCGGGGGTAAGGCCAACTTGTAGGCTACCTTCCCAATGCGCTCGATTATTTCAAATGGCCTAATATATCTTGGGCTTAATTTTCCTTTTTACCGAATCGCATTACACCCTTCATTGGCAATACCTTGAGGAATACGAAGTCTCCTTTGTTGAACTCCATGGATCTTTGTCATTTATCTGCGTAGCTTTTCTGTCGGCTTTGAGCCATCTTCATCCTTCTCTGAATCTTCGCAACTGTGTCTAAAGTTTCTTGTATAAAATCAGTTTTGTGCAGCTGCTTTTCTTGTAGATCATACCAACAGTTAGGCAACCTACACCTTCATCCATAAATAGCCTCATACGGTGCCATTCCTATGGAAGCTTGGTAACTATTATTGTATGAGAATTCTATCAATGGTAGTTTCCCATTCCAATTCTCGGGAAAATCTATAATGCAGGCTCTGAGCATGTCTTCCAATGTTTGGATGGTTTGCTCTGACTGTCCATCTGTCTGGGGATGAAAAGCTGTGCTAAGGCGTAACTCTATCCCCATAACTTCTTGTATGCACTTCCAAAATACTGAAGTGAACCGGGCATCACGATCAGAGACAATAGACTTTGGGACTCCATGTAGCTGAATAATATTGGACACATATACATGTGCCAATTTTTCCAATGTGAAGGTTGTCTTCATGGCTAAGAATCGCGTAGTCTTGGTCAGTCTATCAACAATTAACCAGATAGCATCATACCCTTCTTAGGTCTTAGGGAGTCCTACCGCAAAATCCATGGTAATATGCTCCTATGTCTATGCTCCGGGATGTCTATGCTCAACCTTGACTTTTTCACAGGTCAGGCATCTACTCACAAATTCCGCAATATCATTCTTCATCCCTTTCCACCAAACTATATCTTGAGGTCGTGATACATTTTGCTGGCTCCAGGATGAACGGAATACGGCGTTTCATAAGCTTCTGCCATAATTTGTCTTCTAAGTCCTGCATGGCTGAGACATAGATTCTCCCTTGATATAAAAGCATTCAATCATTGGAAATGCTTACATCTAATTTCTTGCCATCGGAAGCCTCTTCTCAGAGCTTCACTGCACTTGGATCCTGCTTCTGGGCTTCTCTAATATCTTCAAATAGAGAGGATTCTAATCGTAGTGCTGATAACTTCCCAGCTATTAGCTCTAATCTAAGACTATTAATTTCTCACTGCAATGCTTTTGGTAGCTCCTCTATTGGTAACCGTTGTTGAGTAGTCAATTTCCTGCTTAAGGCATCAGCTACTCGTTTGGCTTTCTAGGATGGTAAATAATTTCACAATCATAGTCCTTTACCAACTCTAACCATCGTCTTTGTCGTATGTTTAACTCCTACTGTGTGAAAAAGTATTTCAAACTCTAGTGATCAGTGAATATTTGGCACTGAGCTCCATATAAATAGTGTCACCAGATTTTGAGTGCAAACACTACTGCAGCAAGTTCCAGGTCGTGCATGGAATAGTTCCCCTCGTGGTCCTTTAACTAGTGCGATGCATACACAATCACCATGTCATTCTGCATTAATACAGCTCCCAAGCCTATTCTTGAAGCATCACTGTAGATTGTGAATTTTTCCCCTTCAATGGGTAGGTTAAGAATGGGTGCACTTGTCAGTCGTCTCTTTAATTCTTAAAAACTTCTTTTACACTCTTGCGTCTACTCGCATTTCTTTTCCTTATGAGTGAGAGAAGTGAGGGGTGCGACTAATCGTACAGACCCTTCTACAAATCCTCTATAGTAGGTAGCTAGTCTTAAGAAGCTACGTATCTCAATCACACTCTTAAAAGCAGGCCACTCATTAATCGTTTCCACTTTGACAAGATCTACAATGATTCCTTTCTTTGTCACCACGTGTCCAATAAAATGCACTTTATCTAACCAGAATTCACACTTAGAGAATTTTACATACAACTGATGCCTTTTTATAGTGTGAACAACAATTCTCAGATGTTCCTCGTGGTCTTCATGAGTCTTCAAATATATAAGTACGTTATCGACAAACATGATGGCAAACTTATCGAGAAATTCTTTAAAAACTCTGTTCATTAAATCCATAAATGCGGCTGGAGCATTAGTCAATCCGAACGGCATCGCCAGAAATTCATAGTGATCGTATCGGGTTCTGAATGTCGTCTTGGGAATGTCACTCTACCAGATTCTCAGTTGATGGTATCCCGAACGTAAGTCAATCTTCGAGAATATGTGGCTCCTTTTAACTAGTTGAACAGGTCATCAATCCTAGGTAAGGGATACCTATTCTTGATGGTAACCTTCTTCAACTCTCTATAATCTATACACATCCGAAGAGTTCCATCCTTCTTTTTAACGAATAAAACTGGAGCACCCCATGGAGTGTAACTTGGCTGGATAAATCCCTTGTCTAGTAATTCCTTTAACTGCACCTGCAGCTCTTTCAATTTTGCTGGGGCCATACGATATGGTGCTTTGGATATTGGAGCAGTCCCTGGCATAATATTGATCTCAAATGAAATTTCCCTTTCTAGAGGCAATCCTGGCAATTCCTCTGGAAATACATCGAGGAATTCATTGAGAACTGGAACATCTTCTGGCTGCAATTTCTTTTCCTCTGTCACGTATGCCAAGTATCCCAACAGGCACTAGTTACCAACTTTTTTGCTTTCATGGCACTGATCAGCATCTTCCTTGATTGATGGGATGTGTCGACATACTCAAACCTCTCTTCCTCATCTGGTCAAAAGACTATTTTACACTTCTGACAGTTAATTATGACTTGGTATTTTCCTAAGAAATCCATTCCTAAGATCACATCATAGTCGACGATCTTCATTATGATCAAATTGACATGCAACTCCCTATTTGCCATAATTACTGGCACATGACGTAACCAGTAATCTGACAGCATCACTTCTCCTGAAGGTAAAGCTATCCTAAAAGTGTGACGACTGGCCCTAACTTAACCAACTGGTACCATTGCAGTCGGGCTTCATAGCCGACTACGATAGACTGTCACCATGTGGGTCATCGACAAATTACTTTTAACTTACTTTTAACTTATTTTGATACCACCTGTGATGGCTGGTATCTTACTTTTAACATACTTATTTTAAACTTCCCTATTTAATGCAAAAATAGGTAATAAATTTTTTTTTTCTTAAACTTTAAACTTGAAATCATATCATCGTAAAACATTTACTAGAGTAAATATTTTAGATTGTTGTAACTTACTTTACATCATAAAACGTCATTTCAATACTCTTCTTAAACAGCTCAGTGGAAGACTCATTACAATACCAGATCGCATTTGTCATCCATCACTTGTCTTATTGCTGCATAGGTTGCTTACCTACAACATGAACAAACTTGTGAACAACTGGCTCAATAAGTTCAAACATACATACAAGACATGTAAGAACTCATATCTTTTTAGATAGAGCATAATTAATACCAACTATGGCATCAGAACATTAACATAACATAAATCATACATTACATAACATTCAACTTCATACTTATTATACATAACCGTGTAAACATACTTGTACATACTTGAACATACTTTATATCATAATCATACTTCTCGCATACTTCAACATACTTAACTTACTTTAACGTCGTAAACATACTTAACGTACTTAACATCGTGAATGTACTTTCACATTTAACATCATGAATATACTTATCATACTTAAATACATAAAACTTCAAAAATATACTTAAGCATCGTGAATATACTTACGTATGATTAAACATTCTCAACATAAAACATAGTACGGATCATTAACATAACAAATAACATGCATTACTTATGTATTATTATTCATTATGAATAGTAACTCTGACCATGAACATTATTACATCGTAAACATATCACATTTTAAACTTCTACACCCGAGACGTACCACTGTCGGATTATAGGTCATAAACATGAACAATACTATTGATTATGAATAGTTCCATGGATTGGAACAATAACTTTGACTGCAAAGGTACTCATAGTGTTAGTATATCTTATACTCGTTTATAAGCTGCATTTTCAGTCTTGGGTCTTTATCTTTCATTACGTTCTAGTTTTGGGCCCCATAATTGATCGTATCGTTCTTTCGCGCACATGACTGGGAGGGACAGTGGGGAGCGACCCACTGGCCAATCCTCTACAGTGTACATAACATGAGACTTCCACACCCGGGACGTACCACCATCGGTTTGGAAGCCATATCATAACTTAACATGAAGAACCTCCACCTGTGTGGGAGGCCGGTACACTAAAGTGGTTTCATTACCAACTTTCATGTGATTCCTAACCGGTGGCATTATCATTGCCTCCTTGATCTGGAACACTTTTACATTACATTCTTTACTTGTGGGTATTTTATTTTCTATGTTAGTGTGCATATAGCATGTTAATACTTATTTACATGTCATACATAACATATAAACATATTACATAATCCCATGTTACAGACATTTAAAATGTCTGAACTTGCAACATATAACACATGGACATAAATGTGTCAAGTCAATTTATATTTGACTTAGACATAACACATAGTTTATAACATGGCTTTCGTAACATTCATATCATGGCATCTTATCATTTAATTAAATATGTGGTAGTCAGTTCATGCTGCAAACAGTGCAATACTTGAACTTACCACACATAACATATAGACATGAACATTCATGTAACACTTAGACATATCAGTCAGTTCATATTGCAGATAGGAAAATGTCCAAACTTACAACACATCACACATAAACATAACAGTCCATTCATGCTGCAGACATGGAAATGTTTGAACTTACAAATACTTTTGCTCGTATCTCCTTTCTTGCTTTCTTGGTCCGCAGACGTCCCTTCATTGCGTCTGTATTGGATCCCGATAATCGAAATAATTACGGTTATTTTCCATACATAAAGCTTAATAAAACATAAAAATTCTATGTTTCATTTCCCAATCATGAACTTAGGGGTCTAATATCCCATTTATAACTTTTCTGCTAACTTTTGACAAAATTACCATTGTGTCCCGAAGTCTTGGCAAAATTACCGTTTCACCCCTAATAGGATTTTTCATCATAGCCTTACATTTCTTTGATTTACAACTTGATTTTGGCCTTTAGAATCTTAATTAAACCATTCTAAGTCCATTAGAGCCATTTTCTATTATTTCTGAAATTTTCAATCAAAATTACCGTTTTGCCCCTAATGGGTCTTTGGGCCGTATTATTTTCATTTTAACATTCTGTCGGCCATTCTATGCCCAAAAATCATGAAATAATTCTTCTTAGGCCTTATCAACCTTTTTCGGTATTAATTACCGAAATGCTCGGGTCACTATTCATTGACCCTCGAGTGGCACTGTTTCGACCTTAGGTCGTTTCTCCCCTTTGTCTCGAGTCTAGGTCACCGAGGGGGCTCAGGTTTCCATCACGACCACATTTTTTCCATTCGATTCCTAAAATGCCCTTAATGCCATTTTTGAAATTTTGGTAGCATTTTTGCTTAAATTTTTGAGTTCCTAGCGTTTAGGAAATGTCTCGAAACTATCTAACCAAATTCTATTCTACCACGTACTATACTAGAGACCTATATTTTTACGTAAAACTCAACTTTTACATAAAAATATTCACATTTTTCATACATTTTTTTATTCATCATTTTCATCCATTTTCCTTACAATTTCACATGACAAAATACATAATTAATACATGATCATTCCAAAACATAAATTAAGGAATGAAAGGACTGAAATCACTACCAAAATCGTCCAACCAGCAATCGAACGAATCATTTGGTCTCATGTGCATAAACTTTATTCCGCCATTCTTTACGTTTGAAACTCTGTCTTGCAAATCTGATGCCACAGATGTGTTCGGAACGTCAAAAATAGGCCACTGGGCCATTCTTCAATTTTTGGTCACTAGGTCACAGTTGACCGGTGTTGACTGTTGTTGATCGGCATTGACTGGTGTTGATTGGCGATGGCGATGAAAAAGATGTCCACCATCTTGAAGAGCTCGACGAGAGGAACCCATTGATCATGTCAATTTCACCAATCGAGGCTCCTATGGTTGGAAATCAAGCCTCGGAAGGATGATGACAGTGGTGACAATTATTCTCCGTCGTGTCAGGGTTGTTGCCCAAAATTGGTTTGGGGCTTTTGTTCCTCGTGCTTCTCTGATCATTTTGGTACTCATGATGTCACTCAACTCTGCCGGAATTGACGGATTTCACAGCAACAATGACAACAGGTGGAGTTAGGTGGCACGATCTGGTAGCTGTTATGGTGAAACAAGGGCTGGGTTTTGTTCTACTCCTCACCATGAATCCATTGGGACCAGAATCATGGCATTTGGATGTCGGACGATGGAGATATGCCTATACGAAAATTTCGACCACCAACAGCTTTAGGCGGTGCGTGCAGCATGCTTCGATGTCGGTTCCATCGACTCAGCCCACTGTTAGACTCAGCTCGGTGAGAGCTTTCCAATGGGACTGGCGGTGTAAAAAACGGACACTATTTTCAATGGGTAGTTACTATTCACTGACGGTGTGTGAGAGAAAATGAGAGAATGTAAAAAATATGAGGGCTTATTTTGAAATTTTTTATTTTTCACCCTTATATATACTTTTTTTGTCCAAAATTTCAACATGAGTTATCTTGACTAATTTGGGCGTGTTGAACCCAAATATATCAGTTTTATTTTCATTCGAGGTCATCTTGATTAGCTTTCCGGTACTACAAATTTCCGGTCAAAAATTACCTTTTTGTGCTCAAATGACTAATTTTAGCATTCTGATTCCAAATATATTAGTTTTATATCAACAAATGGTTATCTTGACCAATTTCCTGACACTGCATATTTCCTGGTCAAAATTACATTTTATGCTCAATTGACTATTTTAAACATACTAAATCTAAATATATCAATTTTATATCAAGAAAAGACCATATTGACCAACTTCTTAATATTGTGTGTGACACACATGTGCACATACATAAAATCACTACATTTCACATTTTAAACATGAAATTCATTGTTTACATCCCATGTATTGATTTTCTGAGAATGATGAAAATTCCCGGTTGTCACATTCACCCCTCTTTATAAAATTTTCGTTCTCAAAAATTAGGACAAGTAGGAGTACAAAGATTTCATTTCACAACTATTCATCACATATACATGTCATTTCATAAATTTACATATCATTTCAAACATATCTACATAACATGAAGGCTATATATATCATAGCCTTGTATATCAAATTTTCCTGTATATCCATAACTCTAGGAAACATAGGCGGTATTGGAAATGACATCCCGCTTTCCCATGAGGAAACTGGGGCTAATGCTGGACTCCTCCAAGAGAATCACTCAATCATGGTATGGCGAAACTCGGTCCAGTTAAGTGCTAATCTTGGTCACAAGAATCCCAGTACACACGAGAGCATTTCCCAGAAAGTGATAACAGCCAAAAAGACCCAGTTATCCTAATCAATAGTGCACAGCTAGAGAATCATCTTGATGGCATGAAACCAGTCCTGCATTCCCATGGACTATTGTTGGTTAGGTTCTGTTGGCTGGTGTACATGATATCAGGCATCAGGACAAAAATAGCCTAACAACTGACCTTGTTCATACTTGGAACTCGTACAGGGGTTCAACTCCTGTACCGTGATCTCGTTATCTCGTCATCTTATCCTTACAAAATGTTTATTTTCAACAAATAAACATTTACTAATTCAGAATAAAACTAATTTACTTGGATGGCGAATAGGATTTGCATCGTGCCTAGAGGGATATGGTCAAACTGCTCTGATACCACCTATGATGGCTGGTATCTTACTTTCAACATACTTATTTTAAGCTTCCCAATTTAATGCAAAAATAGGGAATAATTTTTTTTTTCTTAAACTTTAAACTTGAAATTGTATCATCGTAAAATATTTACTAGAGTAAATATTTTACATTGTTGTAACTTACTTTACATCATAAAACATCATTTCAATACTCTTCTTCAACAGCTCAGCGAAAGACTCATAGTAGTACCATAACCCTCACTCAGTCCCTTGGCACATGCAGATCGCATTCGTCATCCATCACCTGTCTTATTGCTGTGCAGGTTGCTTACCTGCAACATGAACAAACTTGTGAGTGATAGGCTCAGTAAGTTTAAACATACATACAAGACATGTAAGAACTCATACCTTTTTAGATAGAGCATAACTGATACCGATTGTGGCATTAGAACATTAACATTACGTAAATCATACACTACATAACATTCAACTTCATACTTATCATACATAACCGTGCAAACATACTTGTGTATACTTGAACATACTTTATATCATAATTATACTTGTCGCATACTTCAAAATACTTAATGTACTTTAACGTCATAAACATACTTAACGTACTTAACATTGTGAATATACTTATCATACTTAAATACATAAAATTTCATAAATATACTTAAGCATTGTGAATATACTTACGTATGCTTAAACATTCTTAACACAAAACATAGTACGGATCATTAACATAACAAATAACATGCATTACTTATGTATTACTATTTGTTGTGAATAGTAACTCTGACCATGAACATTATTTACATCGTAAACATATCACATTTTACATCATGGCATCTTATCATTTAATTAAACATATGGCAGTCAATTCATGCTGCAGACAGTGCAATACTTAACTTACCACACATAACATATCGACATGACCATTCATGTAACACTTAGACATATCAGTTAGTTCATGTTGTAGACAAGAAAATGTCTGAACTTACAATATATCACACATAAACATAACAGTCCATTCATGTTGTAGACAGGAAAATGTTTGAACTTACAAATACTTCTGCTCATATCTCCTTTCTTGCTTTCTTGGTCTGCAGACATCCCTTCGTCACGTCTGTATCAGATCCCTATAACCAAAATAATTACGGTTATTTTCCACACACAAAGCTTAATAAAACATAAAAATTCTACGTTTCATTTCCCGGTCATGAACTTAGGGTTATAATATCCTATTTATAACTTTTTTGCTAACTTTAGACAAAATTACTATTGTGTTCCGAAGTTTTGGCAAAATCACTGTTTCGCCCCTAATAGGATTTTTCATCATAACCTTACATTTCTTTGATTTACAACTTGATTTTGGCCTTTAAAATCTTAATTAAACCATTCTAAGTCCGTTAGAGCCCTTTTCTATCATTCTTAAAATTTTCAATTAAAATTACCGTTTTGCCCCTTACGGGTCTTTCGGCCATATTATTTTCATTTTAACATTCTGTCAGCTATTCTCTGCCCAAAAATCATGAAATAATTCTTCTTAACCCTTATCGAGCTTTTTTGATATTAATTGCCAAAATGCTCAGGTTACTATTCATTGACCCTCGAGTGGCACTATATTTTTATGTAAAACTCAACTTTTATATAAAAATATTCACAGTTTACACATATATTTTTTGTTCATCATTTTCATCCATTTTTCTCATAATTTCACATGACAAAATACATAATTAATAATAATCATTCCAAAACATAAATTAAGGAATGAAAGGACCAAAATCACTACCGAAATCATCCCACCGGTGATCGAACGAATCGTTCGGTCTCGTGTGCACAAACTTTGTTCCACCGTTCTTTATGTTTGAAATTTTGTCTTGCAAAACCGATGCCGTGGATGCATCCGGAACGTCGAAAATAGGCCAATGGGTCGTTCTTCAATTTATCAGCATTGACCGCCATTGACTGGCATTGAACGATCGTTGACTGGCATTAACTAGCTACGGCGATGAAAAAGATGGCCACCATCTTGAAGAGCTCGATGAGAGGAACCCATTGGTGGTGTCAATTTCACCAATCGAGGCTCCTATGGTCAGAAATCGAGCCTCGAAAGGACGACAGCGGTGGCAATGTCTGTTCTCCACTGTGCCAGGGTTGTTGCCCAAAATTGGTTTGGGACTTTTGTTCCCTATGCTTTTCTGATCATTTTGGTACCCACCACGTCACTTAACTCCACCGGAATCGATGGATTACACGGCGGTGACAGCGACGACGACGGGCGGAGCTGGGCGGTGCAATCTGGTAGCTATTTGAGGTGAAATAAGGGCTGGGTTTTATTCTACTCTTCACCACGAATCCATTGGGACTAGAATCATGGCATTTGGACACCGAACGGCGGAGATATGGCCGGTCAAAAATTTCAGCCACGGGCAACTTCAGGCGGTGCGTGCGGCATGCTCCGACATCGGTTCCATCGACTCAGCCCACCGTTGGACTCAGCTCGATGAGAGCTTTCCAACGGGACTGGCGGTGTCAAAAATGAACAGCATTTTCGATGGGCGGTTACTGTTCACCAACGATGTGTGGGAGAAAATGAGAGAATGTGAAAATTATGAGGGCTTATTTTGAAATTTCTGATTTTTCACCCTTATATATACTTTTTTTGTCCAAAATTTCAACATGAGCTATCATGACTAATTTGGGCATGCTGCACCCAAATATATCAATTTTATTTTCATCTGAAGTCATCTTGACCAGTTTTCCAGTACTATGAATTTCAGGTCAAAAATTACTTTTTTGTGCTTAAATGACTAATTTGAGCATTCTGATTCCAAATATATCAGTTTTATATCAAGAAATTTTCATCTTGACTAATTTCCTGACACTATATATTTCCTGTTCAAAATTACATTTTATGCTCAATTGACTATTTTGAGCATACTGAATCTAAATATATCAATTTTATATCAAGAAAAGGTCATCTTGACCAACTTCTTGATACTTTGCGTGACACACATAAAATCACTACATTTCACATTTTAAACATGAAATTCATCATGTACATCCCATGTACCGATTTTCTGAGAATGATGAAAATTCCCAGTTATCTCAAAAATTCATTCCCATAGGGTCCTTAGCATATTCTAACTTATCTACAAATTTCTGAGATACAAAGGAATGTGTAGCTCCTGAATCAAAAAGGACACATGCCACGTGGTTAAATACAAAGAGCTAACCTGTAACCACATTGGATGTTCTCGCTTTAGCATCTTCTTTGGTGACGACGATAACATGAGCATCTATTCGTGGGGTTTGCTCTTGACGTTCGGACCATACTGGTGGCACTACCGAAGGCCCTTCAATCCTCCCCTGTAATGCATCAGCTTGAGGCGGTTGTTGACATGGAGGATATTGCTAACACTACTACTTTGGCCCAGAGATATTCTGGCGGTTCATTGGATAATTTTTAGCAAAATGTCCTTCTCGTCTACACTGATAGCACTTATTAGTGCCAAATCGACACTGGCCTGGGTGCCTTTTTCCACACGTGGCACACATGGGAAAACTCAGTCTTGTGCCTTGACTGGTCCTCCACTGTTGATTGCGACTATCCTGGCTTCTATTCCCAAAAAAATTTCCTTTTCTTTTGCTCTGTTGTTGTTGGGAGCCTTGAGTGTTAGACTGATTAGGTCAATTCTGACCAGACTTACTACCTTGTCCAGTCTGCATCCCTGGTTATGTGAACTTTGCTATGATCTTTTCCTTTTTCTTTGCCTTCCAGACCTTTTCTCTTTCTTCTTTCTGTCTGAACAGGTGATATTTAGCTCTAAGGGCCTTGCTTACATAATCTGCCACTGAGGTTGGTGGTACTGGCCCACTATCAATTAAGGCAAATATCTCTGGCCTAAACATGCCAATCATCTTCTGAATCTTTTCTCTTTTGGTCGACACTACATAAGGACATAACCGGGACAGCTGATCAAATCTTCGGCATACTTCGCTTACTGATTGGTTTCCCAATTTTAATTCAACAAATTCTTTTTGTTAGGGGTGTAGGGTAGCTGGATCATTGTATTTCTAGCTAAATTCCTCCAGAAATTCTTCTCAAGTCATTGTGGTCACGTCTCTCCTCATGCGGACCGTGTTCCACTAAAAATGGGCATCCTTTTTAAGTACAAAGGATGTGGAAAAAATCTTCTCTTGATCAGTTAAGTTCATGAAATCGAGAATCATCTGCAAAGAAGAAAGCCACTCCTCTGCCTCAAATGGATCAATCGAACCCTTGAACTCTGGCAGCTTCATCTAATGGAATCGTTCATATAGAGGTTCTTGGTTCACCCTAGGTTGGGGTTGTTGGACTTCTAGAACAACTGGCGGCACTGCTGGTACTGGTTTGGCGCCTATGAAGCGTGGCCTTCTTCTTGGCCCTGTCGTTGTTCCATGGCAGATAACTGCTGTCGTAGTTCAGCATTTTCTTTCATTTGGTTCTCCAGGAGGGCTTGTGATAACTCTAAGAAATTAGAGTTATTCATTGATTTTCTCGTTTAAAAATAGGCTTGTCCAAGAGGGTTTATTGTTTTATGTGATGTTTTTGTCTTTCATCTTTTAATTTTTGCATGTGCCTTAGTCAAAAGTGTCTCTGTGCCTTTTTTGATTAAGTAAAGGAATTTTGACTCAAAATTGTGCAAAAAGTTGGTGTTTAGCTTGGTTCTGTTTCCAGTCAGTTTTATAGGGGATGAAAATGAGAGAAGAATGCTGCAGCATTTTGAACGGAGCTGAGTTGGAAATTTGAAGTGACGTCAGTACACAATCTGGAGAAAAAGACAAAATATCACATGGGCTTTGTGCAGCTATCATTTTGGACCAGTTGGGAGCTCTCAAAGCTAGACAAGTCAGCAAGATTGTTGCCCTAGTAAATGTTTTTCCCAAATCAGAAAAGGGATGTTGTCTAGTACAAAAAGAGGGAGATAGTACCTTCTAGAGACCCCCATCCATCAGAGACGAATACAGAAGAAAAACAAAAAGCAGAGAGTACCAACAAGAGAGAAAAAGAAGAAAGTACCAGAGAAGAAGGAGCAAGGACATTGAAGAAAAGGAATCAAGCTTCAGCAGACTTTCCTTCTCTCCATCTGTTGCTTACCCTTCTTTTTAGTATTGAGCTGATTTAGACATGATTTATTTGTGGATAATGGATTTTGTTAATTAAAGTATGAACTAATTTTCTTTAGCTGGGTTTGCTAATGGAACCATGGATGTGAACTGTTAACTGATTGCTAAATGTGTTATGGAAATCAATTGTTTCTTCTTCATTCATGTGTGTTAATACATATTTCTATTCTTGACTAGCCATCAATTTATAGAATATCAGATTTAGATTAATTCTGGAAAGGTTGATTTAAATTGGATCTCATGAATGATGTATGTATGGTCTTGAAGGAATTTGTAGATCTATGGATGGTATAGGAATATATTATTCATCATGTACGACCCAAGAGAACTTAAACTTCAGTTTGCATTCTTTTAGCTGATCTCACATAGGAATATGCTGAAGTAAGTTAGGAGGATTATTCTGAAAAGAGATTTCAAAAAATCCTTGCTCTCAAGTTTTCTTGGTTGACAGGGTGTATTGATTGCTGTAGCATTTCAGTAGCATTTTGTTAGCAGATTTGCATCCTGGGGAAATTAGTAAACCTTGCTTATCTAAATTATTGTTTTACAACCAAAATCTCTGTTCCACTGTTTTTCTTCATTCCGATCACTACTCTATTTCTTTATTAAGTGTGCTAGCAATCTTGTTAACACTTCTTTGATTACAGTCCACTTAGATTGAACTTTACAGCTTCTACATTGCATTTTTATGATATAGTCCTCGTGGGAACGATATCGGTACTCTTGTACACTGTATTACTTGAACGATCTGTGCACTTGCAGATTTCAACCAACAAGTTTTTGGCACCGTTGCCGGGGAACTAATATCTTAAAAAAAATTTTGTAGAAGTATTTCGTTTCATTTCTTTTTATTCTTTTGAGTTGTGGTTTTTGGCAGGATAATTGGTCTTCTTTATAAACAATCCTCAGGCCCGTGAGTTGTTGCCTTTGGATCCTGAAATTGAAAGGACATTTTGAGCTAGGAGAAGGGAGCAACAAGGACTAGCAGCTGTTGAAGTTATGGCAGAGGAACCAACAGCCAATAATGGATAGCCTGTTTATGGTAATGACCCTATTCAACAACAAGCTATGATAGATGACAGAAACAGGGCAATTCAGGAGTATGCTGTGCCCATTCTGCAAGGGCTCAACCCAGGGATTGTCAGGCCAGAAATTGAAGCCACTCAATTTGAACTTAAACCGGTGATATTTCAGATGTTGCAATTTGTGGGCCAATTCAGTGGCATGGCAACTGAAGATCCTCATTTGCATCTCAGGATTTTCATATAAGTGAGTGATTCTTTCAAGATTCCTAGGGTGACAGAAGTGTGTTAAGGTTGAAGCTATTTCCCTATTATCTGAGGGATAGAGCTAGAGCTTGGCTTAATTCTTTGGCACCGGGCTTTGTTGCTACTTGGAATGATTTGGCAGAGAAATTCTTGATGAAATACTTCCCACCAGCTAAGAATGCTAAGCTCAGAAATGACATCACGTCATTTCAACAAGCTGATGGTGAATCTTGGCATGAAGCTTGGGAAAGGTTTAAGGAGTTGCTAAGGAAATGTCCTCACCATGGGATCCTTCACTGGATTCAAATAGAGACTTTCTATAATGGGCTGAATGCACAAACCCGAACCATAGTAGATGCTTCTGCTAATGGTGCTCTTTTGGCTAAATCCTGCAATGAAGCATATGAGATTTTAGAGAGAATGGCCAATAATAATTATCAATGGCCCACTGAGAGACTCAACGCAAGGAGACCTACAGGAATATTGGAGGTTGATCCTATCACTGCACTTTCAGGCCAAGTTTCATCTCTAACCAACATGATTAAGACAATGAACACGCAGGCAAGTGCGAAGGCAGTCCAAACTCCGAGAGTTTCATGTGTATACTGTGGAGAGGGACATTTGTATGATGACTGTCCTTCAAATCCAGCCTCTGTTAATTATGTGGGAAATTTCAACAGGAGTAATAACCCTTACCCCAACACTTATAATCACGTTGGAAGACAGCATCCAAACTTGTCATGTAGCAATCAAGGCACAAGTTCCAATGGTGTCAATGCTTTTTACCGGCCTGCTCATCCACCAGGATTTCCTCATCAACAACAAAGAAGCCAAGCTACTGACCAATCAAGTTCTTCGGAGAATCTTCTGAAGGAATACATGGCTAAAAATGATGCTATCATTCAAAATCAAGCAGCTTCATTGAGAAATCTGGAGAATCAAGTAGGACAGTTGGCCAACGCTTTAAACAACCATCCTCAAGGTGCATTGCCAAGCGATACAGAGAATCCTAGGCGTGAAGGAAAGGAACAATGTAAGGCAATTACCTTGAGAAATGGAAAAGAGCTAGAACCAACTGGAGTAAAACCCAAAGCTATGCAGACGGAGCCCACTTCAATCCAAGAAGAGGGGGATCAATTTCAGCCCAAAGCAGAACATAAAATTCAGCAACTAGATTCTGAACTGCAGAATGCTGCAGCATTCCCGCAGCATACTGGGACGACAAAAATCAGTATTAGTAGACCCACCCCTCCATTTCCTCAAAGATTTCAGAAGCAGCAAAAGGATGGTTAGTTTCGTAAATTTCTAGATGTTCTGAAGCAGCTGCATATCAATATACCACTGGTTAAAGCTTTGGAGTAGATGCCAAGTTATGCAAAGTTTATGAAAGATTTGGTGACGAAAAAGCGTATATTTGGAGAATTTGAGATTGTGGCTTTGATGGAGGAGTGTAGTGCCATCTTGCAGAACAAACTTCCTCCTAAGCTGAAAGATCCTGGAAGCTTTACTATTCCTTGCTCAATAGGTCAACAGTACTTTGGTAAAGCTTTATGTGACTTAGGAGCAAGTATTAATCTGATGCCAATGTCTATCTTTAAGAAGCTTGGAATTGGGGAGGCTAGGCCTACTACAGTCTCGCTACAGCTTACCGACAGATCTATAGCTCACCCAGAAGGAAAGATTGAAGACGTACTTGTGAAGGTGGACAAGTTCATTTTTCCCGCGGATTTCATGGTATTAGACTTTGAGGCGGATAGAGAAGTACCAATTATACTAGGAAGACCATTCCTAGCCACGAGAAGAACTCTCATCGATGTACAGAAAGGTGAGTTAACAGTGAGGGTCAACGATGAGCAAGTTACTTTCAATGTGTTAAAGGTGATGAAGTTTCCAGAAGAAATGGAGGAGTGCTCATTGGTAAATGTTATTGACTCGGTAGTGTCAGAAAATTTGGAGCAGAGCTGCCATGAAAACCATTATGAGCCCACTTTGAAAATAGAAGTGGATATGGTGATTGATGAAGATGATGCTCAAGCGGCATGGGTTGCTACGCAGTTGACTGGCTCACGTAAGGAGAGCAATTTTGAGCCGTTGGGACTGTCAGACGGTGAGACAAAAAAGTTTAAGCCATCTACTGAAGAGCCTCCGATTTTGGATTTGAAGGCTCTCCCCGCACACCTTAGGTATGCTTATCTTGGTGAATCAAAAACACTTCCAGTAATTATTTCAGCCTCTTTAACTGCAGACCAGGAGCAGAAATTGCTTACAGTGCTAAGAAAGTTCAAAAAAGCTTTAGGCTGGACTATTGCAGATATTAAAGGAATCAGTCCTTCAATATGTATGCATAAAATTTTGCTGGAGGAATGCTACAGCAATTCGGTAGAGGAGCAGAGAAAACTGAATCCTATTATGAAAGAAGTGGTGAAGAAAGAAGTAATTAAGTGGCTTGATGCAGGCATCATTTACCCCATCTCAGACAGTTCATGGGTTAATGCGGTTCAATGTGTGCCAAAAAGAGGAGGTATAACAGTTGTGGCTAACAGCAACAATGAGTTGACTCCCACTCAGACAATCACAGGATGGAGAGTCTGTATGGATTATCGAAGACTGAACAAGGCTACTAGAAAGGATCATTTTCCACTGCCATTCATTGACCAGATGTTGGATCGATTAGCTGGGAAAGAATATTATTGTTTCTTGGATGGCTATTCAGGCTATAACCAAATAGCTATTGCACCCGAAGATCAAGAAAAGACTACCTTTACCTGCCCATATGGTACGTTCGCCTTCAGAAGAATGCCATTTGGGTTGTGCAATGCACCAGCTACATTTCAATGCTGCACGATGGTGATTTTCTCAGATATGGTGGAAAAATTTTTAGAGGTCTTTATAGACGACTTTTCAGTTTTGGGAGAATCTTTTGATAGCTGCTTGGGGAATTTGGAGAAAGTCTTAAGGCGATGTGAAGAAACCAGTTTAGTTCTGAACTGGGAAAAATGCCATTTTATGGTAAATGAGGGTATTGTGCTAGGACACAAGGTTTCAAGAAGAGGAATTGAAGTAGACAAAGCAAAGATAGATATCATTGATAAGTTGCCACCGCCTACATCTGTGAAAGGGATTAGAAGTTTCTTGGGGCATGCTAGGTTTTACAGACGTTTTATTAGGGATTTTTCAAAAATTTGTAAGCCTCTTTGTTCGTTGTTGGAGCGGAATGTGCTGTTCAAGTTTGATGAGGATTGTCAGCGTGCTTTTACAGAATTAAAGAAGAAGTTGGTGTCAGTGCCGATCGTATGGCTCCAGATTGGTCTTGTTTATTTGAGTTGATGTTTGATGCTAGTGATTACGCCATAAGAGCAGTCTTGGGACAGCGAAAGGAGAGGATATTTCATCCGATTTACTATGCTAATAGAACCTTGACAGACGCTTAACTTAACTACACCACGACAGAAAAGGAGCTATTGGCTATAGTATTTGCATTCGACAAATTTAGAGCATATCTGATAGGCACCAAGGTTGTGGTTTACATTGACCATTCAGCAATTAAATACCTCATTGCCAAGAAAGACGCTAAGCCAAGATTGATTAGATGGGTTTTATTGCTTTAGGAGTTTGACTTGGAAATCAAAGATCGAAAAGGGACTAAAAATCCAGTGACTGATCACTTATCCAGATTGGAAACGGGTGTGACAGAGAAGATTGAAGGGCCAATCAAGGAGACTTACCCAGATGAACAAATTTTTATGATCAAACAGTTGAAGACACCTTGGTATGCTGATATTGTGAACTACTTGGTTAGTAGTCTACTCCCACCAGAGTTGACAAGCCAACAATGGAAGAAGTTCCTTCATGATACCAAGTTCTATTACTGGGATGAGCCGTATTTGTTCAAGTAGTGTACAGATCAGATTTTAAGAAGGTGTGTACCTGAGGAAGAGATAGCTGGGATACTTCATCATTGCCATTCTTCTCCTTATGGGGGACACTATGGAGGGCTTAGAACAGTAGCCAAAGTTTTGCAATCAGGATTCTATTGGCCATCACTGTTTAAGGATGCTCATAAGTTTGCCAAGACTTGCGATCGGTGCCAGCGTGTGGGAAACATTTCACAAAGGCATGAAATGCCCCTGAACATTATCTTGGAAGTTGAAATATTTGATGTGTGGGGAATAGATTTCATGGGGCCGTTTCCTTCATCCTATAGCAATCAGTACATATTGGTGGCAGTGGATTATGTAAGCAAATGGGTGGAAGCGTTAGCGTCTCCAACCAATGATTCCAAGGTGGTTTTGAGGTTTCTGCATAGGAATATTTTCACACGCTTTGGGATGCCAAGGGCCATCATAAGCGATGAAGGAACGCACTTTAGTAGCAAGCAGTTTGAAAGTCTTCTAGCTAAGTACGGAGTACACCACAAAGTTGCCACAACCTATCATCCTCAAACTAGTGGGCAGGCTGAAGTTTCCAACAGGGAGATAAAAAGAATTCTGGAAAATGTGGTCAACCCCTCAAGGAAGGATTGGTCAGCACGATTGGATGACACCTTGTGGGCATACAGAACAGCTTACACAACCCCTTTAGGAGCGCCCCCTTACCAGCTGGTATTCGAAAAGGCTTGCCACTTGCCAGTTGAGATGGAACATAAAGCCTACTGGGCAATTTCAAAGTTAAATCTGGATGCTCATACAGCTGGTGAAAAGAGAATGCTGCAATTAAAATGCCAAGCTGTATAAAGAAAAAGTTAAGAAATGGCATGATAGTAAAATTCTTCCAAGGGAATTTCAAGCAGGGCAGCGAGTGCTTCTTTTTAACTCAAGGCTGAAACTCTTTCCAAGGAAGTTGAAATCACGTTGGTCAGGTCCATTCAAGATTTGTGAGGTTTTTCCTCATGGAGCTGTGGAATTAATGGAGGAAAAATCAAGAAGAAAGTTCAAAGTGAATGGTCAGAGGCTAAAGCATTACTGGGGAGGCACTTTCGATAAGGAGAAGACTGCAATATCCTTAACAGACCCAGATTAGAAAAAGGGAAGTAGTCGGGCTGTCGACTTTAAAAACAAGCGCTTATGGGAGGCAACCCAATGCTTTATTGTTTCCTATTTGTGTTTTTATTTGCTCTTTTCTTTCGTGGATTTTCTTTGATGAGATTAAAGTGAGTATGTCGTTTTAATAATTAATATAGATTGTCTGATATGTGTTTGCAAGGAAAAAGGAAGTGCAAGCCTCTAGAGTAGCTAAATGGAAACTAAAACAAAAATGCTACAGAAATGCTACAGCATAGTTGCTACAACTGGAATCCATAAAAGTCCTTCACAAAGCCAGGGCCGAGCGTTACAGTGCGAAAAAAATATATATATTTAAATAATAATAATAATAATAATAATATATAATATATATATTTAAATATATATATATAAAAGGGGGGGGGGGATGTGGCGGCCCGCCCCTTGTGGAGATCATACAATACTATTACAGTTGAGCTTTATCGCTAACTGCGATAGATTGTACTCTCATGGGTCGCCGGCTTATCTCTCTACTCTTTTTAAATCATGACGTTTTTGGGAAAATTTTTTTTTCTTTAAACATCATATGAAATCTTTTTCCACTATTTACTTTGTTGATAAGTACAAAGTAATATAAATAATACAGTACTTTTGTAAAATATATATATAATTACAAAAGAACTGTTTCTCCTTTTTTTTTTCTTCACTTTAACGCTCAGCGGCAAGACTCTGGCAGTACCATATCCCTCGCCCAGTTATCCCATTTGACACGCACCATCCCGTCCGCATCCAGTCAAATAAGCTACTGAGCTGGTCGCTTACCTGCAATATTAGCAAAAATGGTGAGCTACAGGCTCAGTAAGTTCAGACATTTACCTGTCTGCAACATATAGCAATATTGTGCTAACTTTAATGTACTAACTATAAGTTAGGTACATATGTGCTACGGGCACTATGATAGAATAGAGAGAGAGACGAAATGTGCTACGGGCACTATAAGAATGGGACACATGGTTAATTGTGCTTCGGGCACTAGAGCGAGGTTAATAAAACTCACTCACCTAAAATTAAAATGTGAACCATTCCTAACCACGGGGCAATGTGAAGTCACCGGGTTAGAATGTTAAAAAGTCGGTAATGAAACCACTTTCTGGCGTACCAGCCTTCCGTACAGGGAGGTACTATTTTTGCCTTCGGGGCTATGAGATAAGGCTGTGGAGGTCAGCACTGATGTATCGCTCCCAATCATGTAAAATTTTGCCTTCGGGGCTATGAGATTAAGGCTGTGGAGGTCAGCACTAATGTACCGCTCCCAGTCATGCACACTTAAATGGTACTGCCAACCAGCTCAAAACCAGAACGTAAATAAAGATAATGACCTAAAACTGAAACTGTGCCATAATTGAGCATAAGACAGTTTAGTGAGAGCACTAACATCGCGGTAGATGTACTAGTGTGATACAGTGGTGTGGTCAACCTTACTATTCACATATGAATAGTGGTCAAAGTTACTAGTCACTGTCGTAAATTCGACAGATTAGCTCGACTGTGTCCACATTTGGTACCCACAGAAGAAGAGCGGGTACGGAGGATGATCAATATGTTCCGACAAGATATAGCCCTAAATGTGGAAAGTGGCGAGACCCTGCCAACCACTGTAGCGGACTGTGTAAGCAGAGCTATGAGGGCCGAGAATCGTCTGAACCGAGTTAAGGAAGAAAGAACAAAAGTCTGGGAGGAGAAGAAGAAAGAAAGAGATCTTGTGAAGCAGACTCAGAAGAACAACCAAGCTGGCCAAAGTAATAAATCTGGTCAAGGAATGAAGCCTGGTCAGAAAAATAACCAGAACCAGCAAAATACTAATAAGCGAAAGGGAAACCCAAATGAAAATTGGGGCCAAAACACTCGCAACACTCAGCAAAGGCAAGGCCTAGAAGGAGTACAGAACCGACAGCCATGCCCAAAATGTGGAAGACTGCATAAGGGCGAGTGCAAGCTGGGGAATACCGCATGCTATGTTTGTGGTAGAGAAGGCCATTATGCTAGAGTCTGCCCATCCAACCCACAGAACCAGCCGGGATCCTTTCAGTCCCGACAGACGAGCCAGGTCCATGCTATACAAGGATCGCATACTCAACCTGGAGGCCAGGAGAATATATCAAAGACCGAGGCACATCTATTAGCCTACACCAGGGAAGATGTAGAGGCAGGCACCTCGAATGTGGTGACAGGTCAGCTTCTTGTCGCCCAAAGCCCTACGCTTATTTTATTTGACTCTGGTGCATCGCATTCATTTGCCTCACTTAGCTTTGTAGAAAGAGTTAGTCATGCCAAGGATAAATTGGCCAAGTATTTAAAACCACCTTACCGTCTGGTGAGGTATTATTATCTTATTACTGGTTACGTCACGTGCCAGTAATTGTTGCTGATAGGGAGTTGTACTTTGACTTAGTCGTCTTAGAGTTAGTCGATTATGACGTTATCCTTGGAATGGATTTCCTTGCAAAATATCAAGCGACCATTGACTGTCGACGACGAAAAGTAGTGTTCAGTCTGGAGAAAAAGACCAGTTTGAGTATCAAGGGCATTCTCAGAAGCAGTTGAAAATGCTGATCAGTTCCCTGCGGGCAAGAAAGCTGATATCTAGTGGCTGTACTGGATATCTAGCTTATGTCAAGGACACCACCAAGAAGGTAGAACTACAACCGAACGAGGTACCAGTGATCAACGAGTTCGTGGAGGTATTTCCAGAAGAATTACCAGGACTTCCTCCTGATCGAGAGATTACCTTTGAAATCGAGTTGCTGCCAGGAACGTCTCCGATTTCAAAGGCCCCTTACAGAATGGCACCGGTCGAGCTTAAAGAATTACAAGCTCAGCTGAAGGAGTTATTAGAGAAAGGTTTTATACGGCCTAGTTATTCGCCGTGGGGAGCTCCAGTTCTCTTCGTGAAGAAAAAGGATGGAACCCTCCGAATGTGCATAGATTATCGTGAGCTCAACAAAGTCACGATCAAGAATAAATATCCTCTACCAAGGATCGATGATTTATTTGATCAGCTAAAAGGAGCCACCGTCTTCTCGAAGATTGATCTTCGATCCGGCTATCATCAGTTAAAAATTAAAGAAAGAGACATTCCAAAGACCGCGTTCCGAACACGGTATGGGCACTACGAATTTCTCGTTATGCCTTTTGGATTAACGAATGCACCAGCCGCTTTTATGGATCTGATGAATCGAGTATTCAAGGAATTTTTAGACCAGTTTGTCATTGTGTTTATCGATGACATCCTTATATACTCGAAAGATTGGAAGGAGCATGAGAAGCATCTTCGGATTGTGTTACGCACTCTGAAGGAGCATCGGCTATATGCAAAGTTCTCCAAATGTGAATTTTGGCTAGGTAAGGTCCACTTTTTAGGACATGTCGTTTCCAAAGATGGAATTTCAGTAGACCCAACAAAGATCGAAGCGGTAAGCAAGTGGTCTCCTCCAAAGAATATGACCGAGATACGGAGTTTTCTCGGATTAGCGGGCTATTATCGGAGATTTGTAGAGGGATTTGCCAGATTAGCTGCCCCTCTCACTGCTCTCACACGCAAAGAGAAGAAGTTCGAGTGGACAAAGAAGTGTGAAGAAAGCTTTCAAGAGTTGAAGAATCGGTTGACCAGTGCTCCAATTCTCACAATTCCAAAGGATGAAGGAGACTTCGACATTTATAGCGATGCCTCCAGGACAGGTCTAGGAGCTGTGCTGATGCAGGATGGAAAAGTAATAGCCTATGCATCAAGACAACTCAAAGAGCATGAAAAGAACTATCCGACTCATGATTTGGAGTTAGCAGCCGTCGTATTTGCTTTGAAGATATGGCGACATTACCTATATGGAGTTCGGTGCAGAATTTTCACCGACCACCAGAGCTTAAAGTATTTCTTTACTTAGAAAGAGCTTAACATGAGACAAAGAAGATGGCTGGAGTTGGTAAAAGATTACGATTGTGAGATCTTATATCACCCCGGTAAGGCAAACAGAGTAGCAGACGCGTTGAGTCGTAAATCAACGATGCCAGAGCAAATAGCCATCGATAAGTTGCCCAAGCCACTTCAACATGAGATCTCCTTGTTGGGAGTAGAGATAATTTCAGGAAAATTAGCGGCAATGCAACTCAAACCAACAATTCTTGAGGAGATTAAAGAGGCTCAAGAGCTAGATGCTGCTTTCAAAAGGCTTAATGAAAAAGCCTCTAGGAATAACAGGTCAGAGTTCCATCTCTCCAAAGACGGAACTTTACTCTTCCAAGGAAGAATTTGTGTACCAGATGAAGAAGTTTTGAAGGAAAGAATCCTGACAGAGGCCCATGACACTCCATATTCAGTGCATCCGGGCAGTACGAAAATGTATCAGGATCTAAAGCAGCACTTTTGGTGGAAAAAGATGAAGAATGACATTGTTAAACACATCAGCAGCTGCTTAACATGTCAAAGAGTCAAAGCAGAGCATCAGCGGCCAGCCGGAGAGCTGCAACCATTAGAGATTCCAGAGTGGAAGTGGGAGCACGTAACCATGGATTTCGTGGTCGGGCTACCCAAGACAAGTGAAGGATTTGACATGATATGGGTAGTGGTGGATCGATTGACCAAATCTGCTCACTTTATACCCGTAAAGATGACATACACATTAGAGAAATTCGCAGAATTGTACATTTCCAACATTGTGAGATTACATGGAATACCAACAACAATAGTGTCAGATCGTGACAGTCGGTTCACATCCAAATTCTGGAAAAGTGTACAAGAGGCAATGGGCTCCGAACTAAGATTCAGCACTGCATTTCATCCTCAGACTGACGGACAGTCTGAGCGTACGATCCAAACGCTAGAAGACATGCTTCGTGCTTGTATTTTAGATTTCAAGGGAGCCTGGAACAAGAAGCTGCCGTTGATAGAATTCTCCTACAACAACAGCTATCAAGCGTCCATCGGGATGGCTCCTTATGAGGCATTATATGGACGAAAGTGTAGATCTCCCATTCATTGGTATGAACTCAGGGAGAAAGAACTTCATAAAACCGAGTTTATCCAAGAAACGATAGACGCGGTCCAAAAGATTCAGCAGAGAATGAAAACTGCACAAAGTCGTCAGAAAAGCTACGCAGATAAAAGACGAAGATTCCTAGAGTTTAACGAGGGTGACTTCGTATTCTTAAAAGTAGCACCAATGAAAGGTGTCCTGCGTTTTGGAAAGAAAGGAAAGCTGAGCCCAAGATACATAGGACCTTTCCCAATTATTAGCCGGGTTGGGAAAGTAGCCTATAAGATAGCTTTGCCACTGGAATTATCTTCAGTGCATAATGTCTTTCATGTATCTATGCTAAGAAAGTATATCTCGGACCCTTCACATGTCCTAGATTATGAGCCAATCCAAGTTCGAGAGGATCTCTCTTACGAAGAGCAACCAGTGCAAATACTTGCTCGAGAAGAGAAGATACTAAGAAATAAAAGCATCCCGCTGGTCAAAGTTCTATGGAAAAATCATAATATAGAAGAGGCCATGTGGGAAAGAGAAGATGAGATGAGGGCCAAATATCCCCACCTGTTCTGATTTTCGAGGACGAAAATTTTTAAGGAGGGGTGAATGTGACGACCAGAGAATTTTAGCGGTGTGACCTAGTTTAATCTAGGGTTTTCTATGAGTTCTGTAAGTAAGAATGTAAAGAAACACTATGGTTGTAATTAGACAAATTATAGTGTTAATAGAAATAAATAAATGTTTTGGAGGAAATTAAAATCTCCAAAAATAAGTAGAGAATAAAGTATATGAGTAAGAAAGTGAATTCAGGCCCAAAACGCTCAAAAAGGAGTAGTTTCGGTATCTGAACAGTATAAAGATAAGAATATGGCAAGTCCAAGTAAGAGCACAGTAAGAAAAGTACAAATATATGTATATAATAATTTGTACTATTTAAAGAGTGAAATAGATGTATTTGTATTGTTTAGAATATATTAAAATGTTCTAACAATACTGACGAGTAAGAATTCAGTGTTGGAAAAATTCACTGAGTTGAAACGGTGCCAAAACCGGCATTGAAAACCCTAACCGAGCCAATAAAAGAAGGTAAACTTCCGGGATTTATTTTGATCAAACGGAAGCAATTTAAATTGATCCGACTGCACAGCAGACCTCAGGAACACGCCGGGACGATTCCAGGAAAATTTCGGCTCGAATCGGTATCGGTCAAAAAGTAGTCGAATTAATGTGAATAGTGAAAGTCAAAGTCAACTTTCACTTTAGTAATTATGACATCATAAATCCATTTAAGAAATGGAAAGAAATTGGTGTTAGGTAGGATGAATGGCCATGATTCATTTGCTTTTTGATCTAAAGGCCAAGATTTGGCCAAAAATATACCTTTTTAATTTTTGAAAAATGGAGAAAGAATTAGGTGGAAAGGTGTTGAAAATTGATTGGTTTAGAGCCAAATTAATTGGCTTTCTTCCATGCATAAGTCGGCCACTTTTGTATCAAAAGACCGAAGCCAATTTTCAAGCAAAACAAGAGAAAAATTTGCTAAGCTTTTTCTTCCATGGGAGCCGTGGGTGACCAAAGGAAAATCAATTAATTTCTTCAAGTTTTCTATACAAAAAGTGTGGCAAAACATCACTTGAAGACAAAGGAAGAAAGTGAACAAGGTAACTTCCCTTGGATTGAAATTTTTCATGGTTTTTCTTTAGGAAATCCGTGGGGTGAATAGTGAATTAAGATGGAAAAATTTTGGGTGTTTTTCATTAAGTTGATGTTGGGTTTTGTTAAGGGTGTAATGAGGAAGAAAACCATGCAATTGGTTTAAAGAAAAACCAATTTTTGGTTGGTTTTCCAAAGGAAAATCCGTGGGTTACCATTGGTAAGCAATGAGAAATTTGTGTGATTTATGTGTTAACATGCTTTTAACTTATGTTTTGTTAAGAATAAAGCATGAATTTCACTATGGAAAAGCTTGGAAAAATTTTGGTGTTCATTTATTTCAAAGTGGCCGTGGGTTTCCTAATAGTTTGGAAGAAAAATTTTCATGCTTTTAGGTGATGTTTGGTTAATTGAAATCATGCATTTTGTGATGTAAATGATGAAAATGTGATTGAAAGAATGAAACAAAAAATGTTTGACATGTTTAGCATTCAATGGCCGTGGGTTATACAAGGGTAAAACCCTAAGAAATTTGGTTGAAAAGAACAAGAAAATGGGCTTGAAAAGTGTTAGAAAAATGGCATTTAATAGCCTAACAAGTGGTTGAAAAGTTTGAGAAATTTCGGTTCGGTTTGGTGGTGAAAACCGAAACCAAGACTAAGGGCAAAATTGTAAAAAAATTTTGTAATGTGGTTAAAAATGTGAAATTGGAATTTGTGAGCTTTTATGTAAAAGTTTGGAAAACTTTTACATAAAATAGGCTTGTGGTATAGTACGTGGCAGGTACATATGGTTCGAGGCGTACCTAACGCCGGAAGCCTTAAAATTACGCCGAAATGCTGCCGAAATTTCGAAAACGGCTTTCGGGGTAAAATAGGAATTAAAAATAAAAGTTTAGGGTCGGGTCGGAAACCCGAGTCCCTAACGGAGAATTGAATAGGGAAAACCTAAGGGGTGGTTCGTGAATAGTAGACCGTCCCCTAAAAATGTAAAATGGGAGTGAAACGGAAAAAAAACCGACCCCGAGGGGGGGCGTTTTTGGAAATGAAATAAAGGTCCGAGTCGGGTACGGAAAATCCGAGCCTCGGAGACCTAGGTCGGGAAAGTCTAGATGAACGTTTTAAATACTAGTAAAACGTCCATTTGAGGCTCCGAAACGATAGAAAATCACTAAACCGACGTAAGGGTCGGAATAGTGCTTCCCGAGGGTCGGGAAAGTAAAAAGTGGAAATATAATAGAAACGAACCCGGTAATGATTAGAAAAGAGTCAGAAAAGTTCCTGAGGGCCAAAAATGCAGTCTGGATCAATAAAATTCCGTCAGGGGCAAAACTGCAATTTTGCCAAAATATAGGGGCAAAATCGTAATTTTGCAAAAGTTGGGAAAAATTGGGAAAATGATAAATAAAGCCCAAAAAGTTGTAAATAGGTTCTATTTAAGCTTTTTAATGAAAAATAAAAGCTATAAATGGAAATGAAATTAACAGACAAAGTTTGTCTGTAGGATCCAAAAATCGACCTACAAGGAGGGCGATCAAAGATCCTAGAGAGAAGAAGAGAAGAGATTGATAAGGTAAGTACAGACATTTAATTGTCTACTCACGAATGGACTTACCATAAAGTTGTGTTATATATATATACACATTTAAGCTATTCAGTTGTGACATGATACTAACATGTTCACGAGAATAGTAAGCAAGATTAGAAAAAGAAAAGAGAAATAAGTTAAGTCAAATAATAAGACTTAAAAGTTAAGGTTGGCGTACCGGCCTCCCCAGTTGTGAGGTTCCCAGATAGCCTCCACCCCAGAAGTGTGGCGCTGCCTCGTTAATGATGAGGTAGTTTATGGCTTAACTTCCTGCCTCCACCCCAGAAGTGTGGCGCTGCCTCGTTAATAATGAGGTAGTTCATGGCATGACTTACTACCTATAAGGTCAGTAGTCCAGAGATGACCTTAGGGTTGATCGGTGGGTCGCTCCCCTGATCCTCTATTGGTCTGCGCGCACCAGGTACGTCCAACCACGGGCCCACAAGTGAAAGATTAAGCAGAAGAAGTAAAGCAAAGAAAAGAAAGAAATAGAATAGAAAGAACAAGTAGTATAGGACTAAAGAAAATAATTGGTCCTAAGTTGGCTAACCCTAGAGTGGTGTATTCAGCTTATTTACTTGTATGTATGTTTGTACTTACTGAGCTTTAGCTCATTAGTCTATTCGTGCTGTAGGTAATAAAGGAAAGCAATCAGCAAGATGAAACAAGAGTAGCGGACTGACAGGCAGATCCCAGCGATGTCATGGACGGGTTATGGTTCCATTTCGCAGAATTCCGCTGTACTCAAGGTGTAAAAGAAAGAAAGTGTAATAGTGAGATATATGTATAAAGACAAGACAAGAGTGTAGTATGTAAAGTAGTGAAACAAGCTTAAAAGTATGTTTCTATTTTTACGTACTTTAAAGTAACAAGACTCCAAAAATATATTTTGGAAAAACAAAAAGTATTAAGTAGTACGTATATATTTATGTATACACAATTTTCAAGAATCAGTAGTTTCATCCAGTCCAGTTTAAAAAGAAAAAAAAAATATTCCTAGTTTTTCAAGAACAAATCTTTTAAACCCTAAGGAGAAGAAAGTTATAGAGACAAGCAAGCTAAGTAAGACTAAGCAAAGAATAAAGAAAGCAAGCAAGATAAGGTGGACGACCTAAGCTAGAGGGGTCGCCCACAGGGGGGGGGTGGTGGCCTCGAAAACCTTACATAAAGGCCCCTTATTGTTTCTTTTCCCATTTCCTTTTCTTAGCTGCCGCCCCTACCATAGCCACCCTCCTTCCAAGCTTCCACATTCCACTCTACCAACCTTCTCAAACACCCGAAATCTCCACCTTCATCCTCATTCCTAAAACTAACTTCATCTTCCACTTTCATCGTCCTTGCCATCAAAGCCGAGTAAGCCGCGCCGTCTCCTCGTTAATCCTTTTCCCAATTCAGCCCTCCTTTCCATCCATGTTCAGGCATTCTCCATTCTCCATTCTCCATTCTCCATTCGTGCATCAAATCCGTTGGTCCTCTCCCTAAAAATCACTATCTCCATTCTCATCTTTGCAATCAAACCAACGTTCTTTCTCACCATTTGGTGGCATTTTCTCTAACAAAGCTGACGTGAGGATGGACTTTCGAAGGAACCCGAGCAACTTAGAAGTGTAAGCATTCTCACTCTTCTTTCTTGTCTCAAGTGGTGCATTGTGATTTATAGAAGTGCGTGGTGGTGTGTTGTGAGTTGTGGAGGTGTAGTGTGGTGTGTGCGTTTTATGTGATAAAAAAAAAAGGAGGGGGGGGGGGCCTAAGTTCGGTGTTGGATAAGAGACCGTAGCTGTAATTTGTTGGTTGAGCATAGGAAACAATTGAGGATAGAGTAAGGTGACATCTGTGTTTTAAAGGAGAAATTCAAGAAGATTTATTTTTTTGGGTTGTTCACCATGCCTTTTAAGAGTAAAGGAAGGAAGGGCAAGAATTTAATAGAGGTTGAGGAGCCAGCACCAGCGCAACAACAAGCTCATTCTGAAGAGGAGTTGGAGGAGACAAATGAGATAGAAAAATTTGCCTCTGCTGAAGTACGAAACAGATTCTATTCCGGTTTCAATACCAGGGTTCTCCTTATGGAGAAAGGCTTCCAATTCAAGCTCAGCAAAATGTTGGGATACCTAGATTTTGTCCATACAGTGGTACAGACACATAATTGGGTCACATTCGGCCAACATCAACCTGTAGCAAAAATATAGTTAGTCTGCGAGTTCCATGCCAATTACAACGAGGAAACACCGAATTCATCTATGTTCGTGGGCAACAAGTTTGTATTTCGTCTGCTGCAATCAACCGCCTATATAATCTGGATGACAATGAGAAAGACTTCCAAGACTTTACAGACAACTTGGATGATGCACAGTTGGAGGAAATTCTTCAATCTTTGTGTTTAGAAGGCACATCTTGGAAGAAAAATTGTGAATCATTGACATTTCCCAAGCGATGTCTCAAAAATGGGCCACAAGTTTGGGTCCACTTTTTAAAGAATCGGCTAATGCCCTCAACTCATGACCATGTGGTGCACAAGGTTAGAGCAATTTTGCTATATTGTATTGTGGAGGAGCATCCATTCAATCTAGGGAAGCTGCTACAACATCAAATTGGGATCTGTGCTGGTAGAAATAGTGGAGGCTTATGGTTTCCCTCACTGATTACAAAGTTATGCATCTCTCAGGGAGTTGTCATATAAGAGGGAGAGCCCATTGAGTAACCTTCTGCACCAATCACCACAAGCACTATCACCAAACTTATACAGGAGGTGTGGCGGCCCGCCCCTCGTAGAGATCATACAATACTATTACAGTTGAGCTTTATCGCTAATTGCGATAGATTGTACTCTCATGGGTCGCCGGCTTATCTCTCTCTCTTTTTAAATCATGACGTTTTTGGGGAAAACTTTTTTTTTTTTCTCTTTAAACATCATGTAAAACATTTCCCACTATTTACTTTGTTGGAAAGTACAAAGTAATTTACATAATACAGTACTTTCGTAAAATATATACTATTACAAAAGACTGTTTCTTTTTCCCTTCTCTTTTATCGCTCAGCGGATAGACTCTAGCAGGACCATATCCCTCACCCAATTATCCGATTTGACACGCACCATCCGGTCCGCATCCAGTCAAACAAGCTACTGAGCTGGTCGCTTACCTGCAACATTAGCAAAAATGGTGAGCTACAGGCTCAGTAAGTTCAAACATGCAAGAAATAAAATTTCTATGAATAGTACTATTCATAGTGAATAGTATCTTTGACCGCTATTCATATGTAAATAGTAATTTTGACCACTATTCATACGTGAATAGTAAGGTTGACCACAACACAGTGTCACAACAGTACATCTCCCGCGATGTTAGTACTCTCACTAAACTGTCTTATGCTCAATTATGGTATAGTTTCAGTTTTAGGTAATTATCTTTGCTTATGTTCTGGTTTTGAGCTCAGGTTGGCAGTACCATTTAAGTGCGCATGACTGGGAGCGGTACATTAGTGCTGACCTCCACAGCCTTAATCTCATAGCCCCGAAGGCAAATAGTACATGACTGGAAGTGGTACATCAGTGCTGACCTCCACAGCCTTAATCTCATAGCCCCGAAGGCAAAAGTACCTCCCTGTACGGAAGGCTGGTATGCCAGAAAGTGGTTTCATTACCGACTTTTTAAAATTCTAACCCGGTGATTTCACATTGTCCCGTGGTTAGGAATGGTTCACATTTTAATTTTAGGTGAGTGGGTTTCATTAACCTCGCTCTAGTGCCCGAAGCACAATTAATAATGTGTCCATTCTCAATAGTGCCCGTAGCACATTACGTCTCTCTCTCTACTCTATAATAGTGCCCGTAGCACATATGTACCCAACTTATAGTTAGTACATCAAAGTTAGCAACAATAATGCTATATGTTGCAGACAGGTAAATGTCTGAACTTACCTTATCAGTCTCTTTCATTTTTCTCTCGTAGATCTTTGATCGCCTTCCTTGTAGGTCGATTTTTGGATCCTACAGACAAAACCTTGTCTGTTAATTTCATTTCCATTTATAGCTTTTATTTTTCATTTAAAAGCTTAAATAAAACCTATTTATAACTTTTTAGGTTTTATTTATCATTTTCCCCATTTTTCCTCAACTTTTGCAAAATTACGATTTTTCCCCTGTATTTTGGCAAAATTACGATTTTGCCCCTATATTTTGGCAAAATTACAATTTTACCCCTGACGAAAATTTTTCCGATTCAGACTGCATTTTTGGCTCTCAGGAACTTTTCTGACTCTTTTCTAATCATTACCGGGTTCATTTCTATTTTATTTTCACTTTTCACTTTCCCGACCCTCGAAAAACACTATTCCGACCCTTACGTCGGTTTAGTGATCTTCTATCATTTCGGAACCTCAAATGGACGTTTCACTAGTATTTAAAACGTTCATCTAGACACTCCCGATCTAGGTCTTCGAGGCTCGGATTTTCTGTTCCCGACTCGGACCTTTATTTCATTTCCAAAAACGCCCCCCCCTCGGGGTCAGTTTTTTTCAATTTCACTCGCGTTTTACATTTTTAAGGGGACGGGTTAGTATTCACGAACCACCCCTTAGGTTTCCCTTATTCAATTTTCCGTTAGGGACTCGGGTTTCCGACCCGACCCCAAACTTTTTATTTTTATTTCCCATTTTTCCCCAAATGCCGTTTTCGAAATTTGGGCAGCATTTCGGCGTAATTTTAAGGCTTCCGGCATTAGGTACGCCTCGAACCATATGTACCTGCCACGTACTATACCACAAGCCTATTTTATGTAAAAGTTTTCCAAACTTTTACATAAAAGCTCACAAAATTCCAATTTGCATTTTAACCCACATTACACAAAAAAATTTTCATTTTCATCCTTAGTTTTTGGCCACGGTTTTGACAATCAAAACCTAACCAAAACTTCTCAAATTTTCACCAAATCTTAGGCTATTAAAATGTCATTTTCTAACACATTTTCAAGCCCATTTTCATTGCATTTTTCAACAATTTTCCTAGGGTTTTTAATCACATATAACCCACGGCCAATTTAAGAAAACACATGCCAAATTTTCTTTTCTTACTTTCACTCACAATTCCATCATTTACATTATAAAATGTATGATTTAAATCATCCAAATATCAAGTAAACCATGTAAAATTTTCTTCCAAACCCTAGTTAACCCACGGCCACATTAGGGTAGGTTCACCAAAATTTTTTTCCAAGCTTTCCATAATGCAAACCATGCTTTATTCTTAACAAAATTTAAATTGAAAGCATGTTAACAATTAAACCACAAAATTTTCTCATTGCTTACTCTTGGTAAACCATGGTTTTACCCTTGGAAAACCAACAAAATTTTGGTTTTTCTTTAAACCAATTACATGGTTTTCTTCCTAATTACACCCTTAACAAAACCCAAACACCAAATCAATGAAAACAACCAAAAAATTTTAATCTTTTTCCACTATTCATCCCACGGTTTAATTGAAAAAAAACCAAGAAAAAGTTCAATCCAAGGGGAGTTACCTTGTTCACTTGCTTCCTTTGTCTTCAAGGAATGCTTTGACACCAATTTTGTGAAATAAAATTGAAGGAATCACTTAATCTCCCTTGGGTTGCTCACGGTTCACCATGGACAATGACTTAGAAATTTTTTTCTCTTGGTTTGGCTTGAAAAAATATGTCTCGGCCAAATGTTCCCAAAAGTGGCCGACTTATGCATGAAATAAGCCAATTAATTTGGCTACCAACCAATCACATTTCACCACATTTCAACCTTAATTCTTTCCAACATTTTCAAAAATTTAAAATGGTGAATTTTGGCCAAATCTTGGCCTTTAGATCAAAAAGCAAATGAATCATAGCCATTAATGCTACCAACCACTATTTTCTTTCCATTTATTAAATGGATTTATGATGTCATAAATGCTAAAGCAAAAGTTGACTTTTGACTTTTACTATTCATATTAATTCGACTACTTTTTGACCGATACCGATTCGAGCCGAAATTTTCCTGAAATCGTCCCGGCGTGTTCCTGAGGTCTCCTGTGCAGTCGGATCAATTTAAACTGCTTCCGTTTGATCAAAATCAATCCCGGAAGTTTTCCGTCTTTTATTGTCCCGGTTAGGGTTTTCAATGCCGGTTTTGGCACCGTTTTCACCCGTTTCAACTCAGTGAATTTTTCCAACACTGAATTCTTACTCGTCAGTATTGTTAGAACATTCTCAAATATTCTAAACAATATAAATACATTTATTTCACTCTTTAAATAGTACAAATTGTTATATACATACATTTGTACATTTTCATCCGAGAATTGCCTGAATTTCCCGGTTGTCACAGGAGGAACCTCAGCCAGGGCCATCAAATGCACCTTAGCCCACAACATCTACTACCCCGCAGCCTGCTGACCCCACTGCTCCACAACCAACATCGAATTATGCTACTTTTGCTGAAGGATTCCAGAGATTGGAGCAGTGTGTAAGCCAAATGGAAGTTGTACAGTATGAAATGATGCATATGCTACAGGATTATTGGAAGTATGAGTAGAAAAGAGATATGGTAATGTAGCAGCATTTTCGTGCAAACTCCAAGTGCTTCCACACATTTCCAGCATTTCCAGAGCACTTATGTCATCCTTTTTCCGAGGATGTGGAACCTTCAGATGCTGAGCCAACTTCATCGACCCCTGTGATCCCTGAACCCCACTTAACCCAACATCCACCACAGCATACTAAGAAGCAGCAACCAATCCCTGAGCCCTCACCTCGTCGATCCATTCATCGGAGTGCTGCAAAATCAGTTGGGCGTTGATAATAGTTTACCTACTCAGTCAGGGAAGTCCCTTATTCTTCTAATCACATTTTGATTACCTGGCCTTCATTTTATTTCTTTTTCTTAGGGTCTGTTTTTTTTTTCTTTATGTTATTTTTCTTTTGTTTATTCCTTTTATTGTTTAGTGTCTTTGGTTTGATTTTTTTTTCTTGGCTTTGTTTGTTATGAGGATGAATTTCTTTTTACGATCACATTGTTTAACTTTGAAGTGAATTTGATTTGAGATAAACATAGGTTTCACCATTTGTTGATTTGTAGCTTCACATCTTTGCTTGCGATTTGATTATGCATTCTCTTCACGATGAACACAATCCCTGTGTTGTAGATTTCCTTGCTTCTCTAGAGGCAGAGTATGTGCATTATTTAATATCATTTTATTGCTCTCTAGAACCTGTTTGATCAGCTCTCAAGGCGAAATCCTAGGTTGCATTGTGTTAAGGATATGATTTAGGCATTTCTTTGTCCCAATTGAACCTTTCTAGCTAACCTGGTGATATCTTTATCCCTGGCCTCTCATTGAGCCGAGAAAGCTATGTCCTTGCCACCCAAATTCTGCATCTAATTTTTTTTCCTCTTTTCTTTTCACCCACACCCTGTGATCATAGTGCCCTTTTAAGTCTCTTTTAAGCTTTGCATTGTCCTTCCTTAACATTGAGGGCAATGTTGGTTTTAAGTTTGGGGGGGAAGGGTTTAAGAGTCAATTGTTTCTTGTTCAAAAAAAAAAATTTACTCCACTGTTTTGAGCTGCTTAGTAACCAAGAGTAACATAAGCCCCATGTGTACTTTTGCATCAAACGACAGTTCAAGATATGAGTACATGTCAGTTCATCTCAAATATGACCTTGTTGAGTAACCGGGTGTCTTCATCACAAATGTTGGCATTCGCGTCAAAAGGCATTGGTGACATAACTGATTAAAAAAAAAGTGACAATTGAGAATTGCAAAATATCAAGTTTGGGGGGAAGGGGGACACTAAAGTAAAAGAAATAAAAGCTCAAGTCTTAGAAGGGTGGTGTGATTCGGGGTGAGCCTAATTGGAATGACATCCTATACCCTACCCCTTAACCCAGCCTTGCATTACAACGTTGAAAAGTCCTAATGATCCTTGGCAAGATGCTAATCTATATTAGTGGAGAGAGTTGTGAAAAGTAGGCTTATGGAATAAGCAGTTGTTTTCAAATTGAAAAGGTTGAACTTGTGTGCACTATACTGTCAAGATTAGCAGGAATGACATAGCAGTTGGGAGCGCACACAAACTAACCGAGGAGATACAATTGGAGAACAAGCAATCTTTTGAATCGAGGAATCAATTTTTGGTGGAACTTGCGTTTGTTTTAACTTAAACTCATGTTCAAGCTGTTAAAGCAAAGATCTCGAGAATTCATCCACAGGAGTCTTTATTTTGCTACTTTTGTTAGTTAAGTGTTTGTTTCTTTTTTTATGACTTTCTTTATGTCCTTACTCGAGGACGGGCAATGGTTCAAGTTTAGGGGTGTGATAACTCTAAGAAATTAGAGTTATTCATTGATTTTCTCGTTTAAAAATAGGCTTGTCCAAGAGGGTTTATTGTTTTATGTGATGTGTTTGTCTTTCATCTTTTAATTTTTGCATGTGCCTTAGCCAAAAGTGTCTCTGTGCCTTTTTCGATTAAGTTAAGGAATTTTGACTCAAAACTGTGCAAAAAGTTGGTGTTTAGCTTGGTTGTGTTTCCAGTTAGTTTTACAGGGGATGAAAATGAGAGAAGAATGCTGCAGCATTTTGAACGGAGCTGAGTTGGAAATTTGATGTGACGTTAGTACACAACCTGGAGAAAAAGACAAAATATCACATGGGCTTTGTGTAGCTGTCATTTTGGACCACTTGGGAGCTCTCAAAGCTAGACAAGTCAGCAAGATTGTTGCCCTAGTAAATGTTTTTCCCAAATCAGAAAAGGGACGCCGTCTAGTACAAAAAGAGGGAGATAGTACCTTCTGGAAACCCCCATCCATCAGAGACGAATACAGAAGAAAACCAAAAAGCAGAGAGTACCAGCAAGAGAGAAAAAGAAGAAAGTACCAGAGAAGTAGGAGCAAGGACGTTAAAGAAGAGGAATCAAGCTTCAACAGACTTTCCTTCTCTCCATCTGTTGCTTACCCTTCTTTTTAGTATTGAGCTGATTTAGACATGATTTATTTGTGGATAATGGATTTTGTTAATTTAAGTATGAACTAATTTTCTTTAGCTGGGTTTGCTAATGGAACTATGGATGTGAACTGTTAACTGATTGCTAAATGTGTTATGGAAATCAATTGTTTCTTCTTCATTCATGTGTGTTAATGCATATTTCTATTCTTGACTAGCCATCAATTTATAGAATATCAGATTTGTATTAATTCTGGAAAGGTTGATTTAAAATAGATCTCATGAATGATGCATATATGGTCTTGAAGGAATTTGTAGATATATGGATGGTATAGGAATATATTATTCATCATGTATGACCCAAAAGAACCTAAGCTTCTATTTGCATTCTTTTAGCTGATCTTACATAAGAATATGCTGAAGTAAGTTAGGAGGATCATTCTGAAAAGAGATTTGGAAAAATCTTTGCTTTCACGTGTTCTTGGTTGATAGGGTATATTGATTGCTGTAGCATTTGAGTAGCATTTTGTTAGCAGATTTGCATCTTGGGGAAATTAGTAAACCTTGCTTATCCAAATTATTGTTTTACAACCAAAATCTCTGTTCCACTATTTTTCTTCATTCTGATCACTACTGTATTTCTTTATTAAGTGTGCTAGCAATCTTGTCAACACCTCTTTGATTACAGTCCACTTAGATTGAACTTTACAGCTTCTACATTGCATTTTTATGATATAGTCCTCGTGGGAACGATATTCATACTCTTGTACACTATATTACTTGAACAATCTGTGCACTTACAGATTTCAACCAACAGCTTGTAATTCCTCAACTCTGTCTACTATTGTAGGGCATCGACCTCTATAGGAAATAAATCGGTAAAAACGTATCAGAGTGGCGCAGCGGAACAATAAAAAATTTTAAGATCATTAAATATCTCATGATGCCATATACAATAAACCAACAACAATTTAAACTCATACCTCAAGGACGCCAATCTTGCAAGAGGAGAATGACCGGAGGGCTTCAACCAACTAGCCTTTTCTACTATTCTCCAATTCCTGAATGGCTGAGTGTGTGGGCACTCTGAATCTCGATCGGTATGCTAGCACTGCTAGTCTTCTTCTGACCACCCAGATCTCTAAAGAACTTATTGTCACGGTGAGTTATGCAATAATAAGCCTGCTCACCTGAGAGTCTGTGGTCTGAGAGAACTGAAGTAGCAGGACCTCTATTTATAGACTTGCATGAGGTGATTCTCTGAATTTGAATTGGATTAGGAGAAGATATTCTCCCTTATCCACAACCAAAAAAATCAAATTTTCCAAGGGGAAATTCTCAACAAATTTTCGGCCAACATAGGATTATCCAATTCAAATCTGAACAAGATTTTGACTATAATTTTATCTCCCTTTTTCAACCAAAAAATCTGAAAATCCTAGAGGATCTTCACCAAATATTTTCGGCCACTTTAGGATAAGGGAAGAATCAAAATTCCACTAGGATTTTCAAGCTTGAATCTTATCTCATCCTTATCCAAAATAACCGAAAATCTCCTAGGAAATCTTCCTCAAATTTTTGGCCATAATCAGGGAGGAGAGAATCCAAATTCAACTGGGATTGAAACTTGAATTTTTCCCTGAACCTTATCCACAAAAAATCCAAAAATTGCATGAGGATAATCCTCAAAATTTTCGTCCATTATTGTTAGGATTTGGATTCAAAATTCAAGTAGGATTCTAACAAGATTTTCCTTTCCATATCCAACTCAAATTTGAATTTCATTCCTTGTGGATTTACTATAACAAATTCGAATCCCACTTGGATTGTGATTCCAAATCTGAATTTCAAATTTCAAATTCAAATTTTAAATTCAAATTTCAAATTTCAAATTTAAATTTCAAATTCAAATTTCAAAATCCACAAAACGATTGTATTTCAAATTCTTGTTCTCATGGATAATTTTCTACAACTCCAATTTAATCTCAAATAAAATCATGGCAACTTTATTTGGAGTTCGAATAATTGTGTACTCTATTATCCAAAACAAAATCAGAATCAAACCGGAGAGAATCCTGTCGACCATCCTAATCCTATGTCAACACCATCCATGCATAATAAACTAGCCAATAGCATACACAAATCAATTTTGCCAAATGTTAAGGAATTATGTGGAGCTAGTAGAGGGACTAATTAGACATATATAATCAGGCTCCTGTAAATCCGTACGATCATCATTCTATACCGAACAACTCAATCATATGATCACTAATTTCAGAGTCACATTATAAACCTGAAATTGAACTCCCAACTATATACCGTATTACGTAAGCCTGTGACAAGCTATCGTTCAATGACCTTGTCATGTATGCAGAACCCTCATATGATATCCATGATCAGCCTTAGGCCAAAGTTCGTTTAATCCTACTGATAAGGCTCTCTTAAAGTTCCATTATACTACCGAATAAAGAAAATGATTATTTACCATATGTGAATAAGAAGTCATCCACCCAGCAGACAACCCAAGGCCTTATCCATTTTCACGTTCAGTATAATGCCTTTAAGAGGATACCCTTAACTCCTCATTAGAGCTATGATTCCGATATCTGTAAACAAACCCTTCATCGTATAAAAGTCATGCACCCAACGAATCGGTTTATAAGCTTACTACCTCTGAGATGCTTTAGTCATTGGAACATCAAAATACACAAGTCATATACATGAAGCTGTCCATCTACTCAGGATTAAGGTTACTGCATAATGAACATCAAAAGTAGATCGATCCACTTAAAGCAGACTTCGTATATCAATCACGCTTTAGTCCCGGTCTAATAAGTCACCACCAAGCAACATATCTATGTCTCTACTTGGGAGTCTATCTCCAGACAGTCAAGACAAACCGTCCCCTCCAAGGCTTTAGACAAAATAATAGTCTTAACATGAGTTAGATGCTTGGTCTAACCCCATAGACTACAGACTATAGTTTAAACTGCTTACTTTAGAACATTGTCTTGTCGCATACAAAAGTCCATTGTATGCAACGTTCTAATAGTTTAACACAAGCAGTTAGGGAGCCATATTTACTTACATTTACTATAACATGTAAATAAAATGAGGACAGATAGCAATATAATGAATAACCTCTATATATAATTTTATTATCCGGTTCAAAATAAATACATCAAAATGTCTCTAATACTTAAGGCATTTCCTAACAATCTCCCACTTGCCCTAAGCCAGCAGATTTGCCATGTTACGCATCCCCATCGCCTCTACGTGCCACTCAAAGCTTCTAGCCACCAAAGTCTTAGTAAAGGGATCGGTAATGTTGTCCTAAGATGCGATCTTACAAACATCTACTTGCCCTGTCTCCACCTGCCCTCTAATAATATGATATCTCCGATCTATGTGCTTGGTCCTCTTGTAGTGCCGAGATTCCCTTGTGTTGGCAATAGCTCCAGTGTTATCACAGTAAAATGTGATAGGCTTGTTAACACCCAGAATGACCTCAAGTTCTCTAAAGAACTTGCGTAACCAAACCGCTTCTTTAGATGCCTCAACCACAGCCACATACTCAGCCTCTATAGTAGAGTCAGCTGTGTAGCCCTGCTTCACGCTCCTCCATACAATGGCACCTCCTCTAAGTAAAAACATTGATCCAGATGTCGATTTCCTCGAATCCTTGCAAGTTTGGAAGTCTGAGTCTGTGCATCCTATGGGTGTTAGGTCCCCTCCAGAATATACCAGCATATAATCCCTCATTCTCTTAAGATACTTGAGTATATACTTTACTGCTTGCCAGTGCTTGGTTCCAGGATTCGTTTGATATCGACTCACTATACCTACTGCAAAACATATGTCCGGGCGATTGCAAAGCATAGCATACATAAGGCTACCCACAATGGATGCATAAGGGACCTTACTCATATGTTTTCTTTCTTACGATGTCTTTGGATAGTCATCCAATGAAAGAGTTAGAACGGCAATAGAAGGTTGTGTACCTTTCTTTGCCTCTTGTATTGCATGTTTGTCAATTATTTTATCTATGCATGAAGCTTGGGATAATGCTATCATTTTGTTCTTTTGATCTCTGAAGAGACGAATGCCTAGAACATAATTAGCTTCTCCCAAGTCCTTTATGTCAAACTGTTGGTGTAACCAAAGCTTAACCGATGATAAGTTCCCTACATCATTCCCAATGAGTAGTATATCATCGACATAGAGTATGAGAAAGACCACTTTTCCATCCTTAATACGTTTATAAACACAAGGCTCATCAACTTTCTGCTCAAAACCAAAAGTCTTGATCACTTAATCAAATCTCTGGTTCCATGAGCAGGATGCTTGCTTTAATCTATAAATGGATCTAAGCAACTTGCAGACTTTCCTGTCTTGCCCTTTTGCTACGAACTCTTCAGGCTGTATCATATAGATACACTCTTCAAGATGGCCATTCAAGAATGTCGTCTTGACATCCATTTGCCAGATCTCGTAATCGAGAGTCGCAGCAACAGACAGAAGAATACGGATAGACTTCAGTATAGCAATAGGCGAAAAGGTTTCATCGTAATCAATTCTAGCCTTTTGTGTGTACCCCTTTGCAACCAGTCTAGCTTTGAAAGTTTCCACTCTCCCTTCTGCATCCTTCTTTCTTTTGTAGACCTATTTGCATCCAATGGGTTTTATTCCATCCGGCAAATCTACAAGTTCCCAAACAGAGTTAGATTTCATAGAATCCATCTCATTGTTCATAACCTATTTCCAAGATTTAGAATCAACATCATTTATAGCTTCATCATAGGTGACCGGATCATCCTCATGCTCATAAGCCTCGGCCTGGTATACCTCAGCATCATACATGAAGAAATTAGGTTTCTTCGAAACCCTCCCACTACGACGAGGCACTCTAAATTGTTGATCGTCTGCGGGTCTTCCACTGGAACTTGGACTTGCGTCCAAGACCAAAACCTGTGGAGCAGTTCTTTCACCTGATAACTCCTCTAGCACCACTTTGCTTCGAGGCTTAAAGTCATTCATGTGACTTTCCTCCAAGAATGCCGCACGGGTTGAGACAATGACTTTTTATTCCTTCGGGTTATAGAACTGACCTCCTTTAGTTCCCTTTGGATACACTACAAACATGCACAATTCTGATCTTGATTCCAACTTCTTCGCATCCCCATCCAGTATATGTGCCAGGCAGCCCCATATTCTCATATGTCCAAGGGAGTGCTTCCTGCCACACCACAATTCATACGGAGTCCTAGGAATTGACTTACTTGGAACCTGGTTCAGAACATAGCACGCCATTTATTAAGCATATCCCCAAAATGATAATGGCAGCATTAAATAACTCATCATGGAATCTACCATATCCAACAAGGTCCTATTTCTCCTTTCGGCTACACCATTCTGTTGTGGAGTATCAGGTGCAGTCGATTGGGTTAATATCCAATCTCTACAAGATGTCCTAGAAATTCATCAGAGAGGTATTCACCACCTCGATCATATCAAAGTGTCTTTATGGATTTATCCAATTGCTTTTCCACTTACGCACGATACTCTCTGAACTTGTCAAAGGTTTCGCTCTTGCAGTGCATCAGATACACATATCCATACCTCAAGTAATCATCTATAAAGGAGACATAATACTTGAACCCTCCTTGTGCTGTGACGTTCATGGGGCCATATATGTCAGTGTGCATAATTTCTAAGAGCTCCTGAGCCCTAGTACCCTTTGGTCCAAAAGACCTCTTAGTCATTTTTCCCTCTAGACAAGACTCACATTGAGGAAAACATACCTTTTTCAGAGATTCTAGAGGACCCTCTTTCACCAATCTTTGAATCTTATCCTGATTAACATGACCAAGTCTTAAATACCAAAGATACGCTTTGTTAGAGTGAGAAACTTTCAACCTTTTAGAGTTATCTATTAATTCGATGTCAAGCAGTGAGTACATCTTTGGTTTGATCAAATATAGGTTTCTATCCATCCATCCAGAAAAGATAAAAGACTTATTTCTACGAATATCGACTCTTTTACTAAAAGAAACTGAATAAGAATCTTTTATTAAACAAGCTACCGATATAAGGTTCCTCCTAAAATTAGGAACATAAAAATAGTCTTTCAATAAAATAAATCTAAATTCATCAAAGTAAAGATAAATATCTCCCACTGCCTCAGCCACCACCAAGCTACCGTCTCTAGTCCGCAACGAGAGGCTCCTATCATGTAGACTTCTCGTTTCCATGAACCCCTGCATAGAAACACAAACATGATTAGTGGTGCCTGAATCAATGACCCAAGTGTCTTTCGATTCTTCCAGCAAACACGCTTCCAAGTAGTGAAGTTCTTTACCTTCCTTACCCTTGGCAGCTTGGATTTCCTGGCAAGACTTCTTGAAGTGACCTACCTTCTCACAGCGGAAGCACTTGTAATTTTTAGGGTCCCTAGGTTTCTTTTTCTTCCCATCCCAGACAGGAGGATTAGAAGAACTGGAAGCCACTTGCTTCTGATTTGGCCTCTTCTTCTTCCGTGAAGGTTTGGAAGATTCCGCCAAATTGGCCTCTCCTTTAGGTTGGACCGCATCCCCATCCTTGATCATCCACTTATAAGCTTGGAGTTGCTTCATGAGCTTGGTTAGTCCTAACTCCCTTGTCGCCAGATTGTATGCGGCCTTAAACCCCACAAAATCTTTAGACAGTGTTTTGAACACCATCTTGATCTGGGTGTTGTAGTCCAACTCAGCACCGTTCTCAGTAGCCTCAGTGAAGAATCCCATTAGAGTGATCATATGGTCCTTCACCGGAGTACCTGCCTTTTGCTTAAAGTTCATAATGCTGGTTATAGCGGACTGTCGAGCCAATTTTTCTTGACCTCCGAACATGTCCTCCAGATTTTCCATGATCTCCCCAGCAACTTGATAAGTCTCATGCTGCTTTTGTAAAGCACTCGTCATGCTAGCTAATATGTAGCATCGAGCTATGTCATTGGATTCTCTCCAATGAGTATAGGCAACTAGGAACTCCTCAAGCGGTGTGTCAGGTTTGGGCCAGGTGGGCATGGTTCGTCCAGTGCAAATTTATGTCTCTCACAGCTAAGAACTATCAACAGATTTCTTTTCCAATCTTTATAATTATCGCCATTCAGTTTATTCTCAGTAAGTATTGAAATGAGGGGTGTCGGTGACATTTTGAACTGAAATAAAATTATACTAGACATCATTACAAAGCCCAAGCAAATATACTGATAATTTAGCAAATAAAACATACAAGTATGTTCCTACATGAAACTTAAAAAACATGTTGCATTGCAATGGTAATTCTCAGCACCTATTGCCCCAAGCCACCGAGGGGTGGTCATGAAAACAAATAGCCAGAACATGGACCCTATCCAATTAATATATGTTGCCTTAAATCCTCCAAGGTTAAGACATATATTAATAACTGCTTATTTGGCCACCAGTTTAGTTAACAGAACTTCTAGGGAAGGTTAATAACTAAACGAGTCTTGAGTGTATAATCATTGTTTATGTAACCCGATCCACGTCCTACCAATCCACCGAGGGGTGGTCATGAATAGGATCATACTCGAACACGTTTTCCACATAGGAGATCCAATCTAGTATACGGACGGCGGTAAACACCTACCGAGGGGTGTAGTCAGGGCAGAACTGATGCGAGACATTACCATGCTTTCACATATGAATCAACAATGGAGGCCATGGGTTTTGTTTGAAACCCTCTCCCACTCAATATTTTGAAAAAACATGCAAGTTTTGACAAATATATATGATCAATATAGTATGAGCGGCACTCACCTATCCTATATGATATGTTATCAAATATGCATATAAAACATCCATCAATACATATTTATACATCCATGGCATATCACAGAAAAATAATTGAAAGAATAACCAAGCCATGGTTCCATCCTAGAACAAAGAAAATAAAGATTACAAAATTCCATCCAAAGCATTCTTTGGGTCTTGAATTTTGTTCCATCTTCTTGTATCCATCTTTATGTAGCCTCTCCATTTATTTCTCATCCCATGAATCATTTAAAATTTAAATTCCAAAAATTTAAATTTCAAATTCAAATTCCAAATTCGAATTTCAAATTTAAATTTCAAATTCAAATTTTAAACAATTTTAAACATCATGTATAATAATATGTAATTTCAAAAATTTCAAATTTTCAATTACATATTTTTAAACATGATTTAAAAATTAAATCTCAAATTTAAAAATCAAAAAATTTTTGATTTTTGAACCGTCACCCCACCGCCTCTGAAGCCGGCAGCCGCCGTGGGCAGCCCCCAGCCCCGGGGGGGTGGCAGCCCACTGCCGCCCCATGTGCAGCCCTGCTGGGCTGCAGGCCAAGCTTGCAGTGCCAGGCTGCGTGCCTAGGCGGGGCATAGCAGCCGGCAAGTTGCAGGCAGCGCCTGTAGCCACAGGCTGCACGGCCAGGCTACGGCCAACCTTGGGAGGGCCATAGCCACCCTCGGCTGTAGGCCAAGTCAACGATTGTGGGTGGTCATGGCTTGTACAGGGGCTGCTGCAGCCCCATCCTGCCCGAGGGCAGGGGCTGTAGCCCCACCAAGGCCAGATGGCCTATCCCGAGGGGTCGTGTCTCGATTTTCATGTCATATTCCAATTTATCCATTAGGATCTCCAAAAATTAATTTGAATCCCAATTAAATTGAAATTTTCCACACATTCAAAATTTCAACCTTTAAATTAAATTTAACTTTTGGGAAAAAATAAATTATGATCTTGAATCTTCAATCTCCTCCAAGAATAATTACATAAAATTTCTTAAACCATTTCCAGTGTACAAAATTTCTAATCATAATAATTTTAAGAGACAAAAATTAAAATCCATGGGAAAATTACAGTGTTAATAAACTGCTCTCATGGTTACATAAAAATTCCCAGATACAATTTTTCTAAATTCTAAGGAACCATAACCGGCAAAAACAAGCATGCTTTTAATAATTCAGAAAATTAAAATAACCACATACTAAATATATAATCCATGATAACAACATAAAGGAAACTTAAAATGCCACTCTCTAAATATCAAATCCATACATAAATAAAAAGACTAATTAATTGTCTAATTTATATACATGGTATAGTCATGAGATGGCTCTGATACCAATTGTAGGAAATAAATCGGCAAAAACTGTTAAGAAATGCCCTAAGTATTAGAGACATTTTGATGTATTTATTTTGAACTGGATAATAAAATTATATATAGAGGTTATTCATTACATTGCTATCTGTCCTAGTTTTATTTACATATTAAAGTAAACGTAAGCAAATATGGCTCCTTGTCTGCTTATGTTAAACTGTTAGAATGTTGCATGCAATGGACTTTTATATGCGAGAAGACAATGTTCTAAAGTTAGCGGTCTAAACTATGGTCTGTAGTCTATGGGGTTAGACCAAGCATCTAACTCATGTTAAGACTATTATGTTGTCTAAAGTCTTAGAGGGGACGGTTTGTCTTGACTGTCTGGAGCATAAACTCCCAAGTAGAGACATAGATATGTTGCTTAGTGGTGACATATTAGACCGGGACTAAAGCATGATTGATCTACGAAGTCCGCTTCGAGTGGATCGATCTGCTTTTGACGTTCATTATGCAGTAACCTTAATCCTGAGTAGATGGACAGCTTCGTGTATATGACTTGTGTACTTTGATGTTCTAATGACTAAAGGGTCTCAGAGGTAGTAAGCTTATAGACCGGTTCATTAGATGCATGACTTGTATACGATGAAGGGTTCGTCTACAGATATCGGAATCATAGCTCTAACGAGGAGTTAAGGGTATCCTCTTAAAGGCATTATACTGAATGTGAAAATGGACAAGGCCTTGGGTCGTCTGCTGGGCGGATGACTTCTTATTCACATATGGTGAATAATCATTTTCTTTATTCGGTAGTATAATGGAAATTTAAGATAGCCTGATCAGTAGGATTAAACGGACTTTGGCCTAAGGCTGATCATGGATATCATGTGAGGGTTCTGCATACATGACAAGGTCATTGGAGATATCTTATCACAGGCTTACGTAATACGATATATAATTAGGAGTTCAGTTTCAGGTTTATAATGGTTTGACTCTGAAATTAGTGATCATATGATTGAGTTATTCGGTAAAGAATGATGATCATATGGATTTACGGGAGCCCGATTATATATGTCTAATTAGTCCTTCTACTAGCTCCACATAATTCCTTAACGTTTGGCAAATTGATTTGTGTATGTTATTGGCTCGTTTATTATGCATGGATGGTGTTGACATAGGATTAGGATGGTCGACACGATTCTCTCCGGTTGGATTCAGATTTTGTTTTGGATAATAGAGTACACAATTATTCGAACTCCAAATAAAGTTTCCATGATTTTATTTGAGATTGGATTGGAGTTGTAGAAAATTATCCATGAGAACAAGAATTTGAAATACAACTGTTTTATGGATTTTGAAATTTGAAATTTGAATTTTGAATTTTGAATTTTGAATTTTGAATTTTGAATTTTGATTTTGAAATTTGAAATTTGAATTTGAAATTCGAATTTGAAATTTGAAATTCAAATTTTGAATCACAGTCCAAGTGGGATTCGAATTTGTTGCGGTAAATCCACAAGGAATGAAATTCGAATTTGAGTTGGATATGGAGAGGAAATCTTGTTTGAATCCTACTTGAATTTTGAATCCAAATCGTAACCAAATATGGAAGAAAATTTTGAGGATTATCCTCAATGAATTTTCAGATTTTTGTGGATAAGGTTCAAGGAAAAATTCAAGTTTCAATCCCAATTGAATTTGGATTCTTTCCTCCCTGATCTTTGAGGAAGATCTCTTAAGAGATTTTCGGTTATTTTGGATAAGGATGAGCTAAGATTCAAGCTTGAAAATCCTAGTGGAATTTTGGTTCTTCCTTATCCAAAAGTGGCCGAAATTTTGGTTAGGGTTTATCCCTTGGATTTTCAAATTTTTTGGTTGAAAAAGGGAGATAAGATTCATGTTAAAATCTTATTTAGATTTGGATTGGAATTGTCGTAAAGTGGCTGAATTTATTGTTGGGATTTTCCCTTTGGAAAATTCAGATTTTATGCTTGTGGATAAGGGAGAATATCTTCTCCTAATCTAATTCAAATTCAGAGAATCACCTCATGCAAGTCTATAAATAGAGGTCCTGCCACTCCAGTCCTCTCAGACCACAGACTCTCAGGTGAGCAGGCTTATTATTGCGTAACTCATCATGACAATAAGTTCTTTAGAGATCTGGGTGGTCGGAAGAAGACTACCAGTGCAAGCATACTGATCGAGGTTCAGAGTGCCCACATACTCAGCCATTCAGGAATTAGAGAATAGTAGAGAAGGCTATTTGGTTGAAGCCCTCCGGTCATTCTCCTCCTGCAGATTGGCGTTCCTGAAAACCTAATTGGTGCATTGAAAACCTAATTGGTGCATTATGGTACACTAAAAAGATGAAAAATTTCCGAGATCAATTTTGATCAAACGGAAGCAGTATAAATTGATCCAACTACACAGGAGACCTCAGGAACCCGTCGGGACGATTTCAGGAAAATTTCGGCTCAATCCGACATTGGTCAAAAAGTAGTCGAATTAATATGAATAGTGAAGTCAAAGTCAAATTTTTACTTTGCATTTATGACATCATTAAAGCATTTATTAAATGATGTAAAAATTGGTGGTTGGTGGCATTAATGGCCAAGATTGAATTACTTTTGATCTAAAGGCCTACATTTTGCCAAAATTAGCCAAATTAATTTTGTGAAAATGCCGAAAGAAATGCCATGAAAAGTGTTGAAATTCTATTGGTTGGAAGCCAAATTAGTTGGTTTTTCAAGCAAAGTGAGTCAGCCACTTTGAAACATAAGCAACCTGTAGCCTTTCTAAGTGTTCCCAGAGTGAACCGTGAGCAACCAAAGGAGAACCAAGCAAAAACTTCAAATTTTCTTCACCAAAGTTGTAGCAAACTCATCATTGAAGTCAAGGGAAGCAAGAAATCAAGGTAGCCATCTTTGGTTTGAAATTTTTCTTGCTTTTTCATTGAAAAATCCGTGGGTTTGTTGGCTTGACGGATGAGAAATTTTGTGGTTGATTTGGTATATGGGTTTTGCTTATGGTTTGATTAGAAGAAAAACCATGTATTTTGTTTCAAGAAAAACAAAGTTTTGGTTGGTTTTTTTTTTTTTTTTATGGAAAATCCATGGGTTACCTTAGTGTTTGATCATGGAGTTATTGTTGGTTAAGTGTTGTAATGCTTTAAATCATGTTTTGGTTATATGGAAAGCATGATTTGCATGGTTAGAAAGCTTGGAAAAAAATTTTGGTATCTAAATTCCCTAATATGGCTGTGTGGTGTAGTTAGGGTTTGGTGAACATTTTTGCGTGATTAACTTGATGTTTGGATAGTTTATATCATGCATTGAATTATGGAAATGTTGATTATGAGGTTGAAAGCATGAAACAAAATGTTATGCATGTTTTTACTTAAAATGGCCGTGGGTTATGTGTGTTGAAAAACCCTAAGAATTGTGTTGTAAATTGCATGGAAAATGGCTTGAAAATGTGCTAGGTAATAGCCTTTGAATAGCCTAAAATTTGGTTGAAAGATTGAAAATTTTTGGCTATATTGTAGATAGGAAAACCGTGGCTAAAACTAAGGGCAAAATTGAAAGAATTTTGTTAATTACGGTTCAAAATGTGAATTGTTAAATGTGTGAGCTTTTATGTAAAAGTTTGGGAAACTTTTACAGAAAATAGGACTTTGGTATAGTATGTGGCAGGTACATATGATTCAAGGCGTACCTAACGCTGGTAGCCTTAAATTTACGCCGAAATGTTGTCAAAATTTCAAAAAATGACATTTAGGGTAAAAAGGGAACCGAGAGTAAAAGATTAGGGTCGGGTCGGAAACCCGAGTCCCTTGAGGAAAATTGAATAAGGGAAACCTAAGGGGTGGTTCATGAATAGTAACCCATCCCCTTAAAAATGTAAAACGCGAGTGAAACTGAAAAACCGACCCCAAGGGGGAGCGTTTTTGGGAAACGAAGTAAAAATCCGAGTCAGGTACGAAAAATCTGAGCCTCGGAGACCTAAATCGGAAAAGTCTAGATGAACGTTTTAAATACTAGTAAAACGTCTATTTGAGACTCCGAAACGATAGAAAATCACTAAACCGACGTAAGGGTCGGAATAGTGCTTCCCAAGGGTCGGGAAGGTGAAAAATGGAAATAAAATAGAAACGAACCCGGTAATGAATAGAAAAGAGTCAGAAAAGTTCCTGAGAGCCAAAAGTGCAGTCTAGATTGAGAAAATCCCGTCAAGGGCATAATAGCAATTTTGCCAAAATACAGGGGCAAAATCGTAATTTTTCAAAAGTTGAGAAAAATGAGGAAAACGATAAATAAAGCCTAAAAAGTTATAAATAGGTTTTATTTAAGCTTTTTAATAAAGAAATAAATACTATAAATAGAAATGAAATTAACAGACAAGGTTTTATCTGTAGGATCCCAAAATCGACCCACAAGGAGAGCGATTAAAGATCCCGGAAAGAAAAGGAAAAGAAACGGATAAGGTAAGTTCAGACATTTACTTGTCTGCAACATGTAGCATTATTATTGCTAACTTTGATGTACTAACTATAAGTTAGGTACATATGTGCTACGGGCACTATTATAGAGAGAGAGACGAAATGTGCTACGGGCACTATTGAAAATGGGACACATAATAAATTATGCTTCGGGCACTAGAACGAGGTTAATGAAACTCACTCATGTGAAAATAAAATGTGAACCATTCCTAACCACGGGGCAATATGAAGTCACTGGGTTAGAACTTTAAAAAGTCAGTAATGAAACCACTTTTGGCATACCAGCCTTCCGTACAGGGAGGTAAACTTTGCCTTCAGGGCTATGATGATGAGATTAAGGCTGTGGGGGTCAGCACTAATGTACCGCTCCCAGTCATGTACAACTTTACCTTCGAGCTATGATGATGAGATTAAGGCTGTGGAGGTCAGCACTAATGTACCGCTCCCAATCATGCGCATTAAAATGGTACGGCCAACATGAGCTCAAAACCAGAACATAAATAAAGATAATTACCTAAAACTGAAACTATGCCATAATTGAGCATAAGATAGTTTCGTGAGAGTACTAACACTGTGGTCGATGTACTGCTGATATACTGTGTTGTGGTCAAAGTACTGTTCATGGTGAATAGTGATCAAAGTTACTATTTATGATAAATAGTACTATTCATAGAAATTCAATTTCTTGCATGTTTGAACTTACTGAGCCTGTAGCTCACCATTTTTGCTTATGTTGCAGGTAAGCAACCAGCTCACTAGCTTTTTATGGCTGGATGGCCGACGGGATAGCGAGTGTCAAATGGGATGGGAAGCCAAGGGATATGGTTCTGCCAGAGTTTTCCGCTGAGCATTAACAAAGAGAGGAAAGAGAAACAGTTCTTTTGTAATAATATATATTTTGCGAAAGTACTGTATTATGTAAATTACTTTGTACTTGTAAACAAAGTGATTAGTGGATAATGTTTTACATGCGTTATGTAATAAAAAAAAATCCCCTAAAAATGTCATGTTTGAAAGAGAGATAGATTAGCCGGTGACCCATAAAAGTACAATCTATCGCAGTTAACTATGAAGCGTAACTGTAATAGTATTGTATGATCTCTACAAAGGGCCAGCCGCCACAGTTGGTATCAGAGTAATGTTGACCATATCCTGATTTGACACTTCACGCATCCTGCACCACAATCCAAGTAAGTAGTTTATTTAAGTTTAGTTAATTATTTTCTTATATGAAAATAATTATCTTATAGGTAGCATGATGACTAGACCTCCTTATACTAGACCGCCGCTACCACGACCGAGCGGGGAGTTATGGGTATGGACGAGACCTATTGTGAGGTCATCTATTTTCCAACGTCGGGTACTTAGACCCCCGGTGCCAGAGAGACCTATAGTACTAGCACCATCCCCTGTAGATGTAGTACAGTCTCGACCGGTACTTCATCCACCCATAGTAGTAGACATTTCAGTTGTTGGTGGATGCCAACATATCGGAGTGAGAGTTTCAGCTCGAGCGGTATAGGCATTTAGAGCTAGTAGTCCCCCTATGTTTGATGGTGGATGACAGTCAATGGAGACAAAGAATTGGCTCCATGCAATAGAGAGGATTATGGTGATGTGTGATATTGATCAAGAGATGTGGATCCAGTTGGCAATAAGTATGTTTCAGGGAGATGCTCGAGTATTTTGGGATTATTGTGATCAAGAGATTCTGTTGGGATTCAGTTGGGCTGAGTTTTGTCAGCGATTGGCTTATCAGTTTCCGCCTAAGGATCCGACACCTGTTCCAGTGCTTCCAAAGAGACGAGAGGTAGTTACACCCACGTACCCTGGATTTGATGAGGTTAGGGACTATATTCTCCAGATAGAGAGGATAGTCATGTTGTCTGGTGAGACAGATATGTCTTACACAGCACGATTTGAGGAGACTATTAGGAGTAGATGTCCGTTGCACAACCTCACTGAAGTGAACTGTTGTGAGCTTTTCAAGAAAGGTTTACCTATGGAGTTGAGACAGAGGGTGATTAAGCTATATCCTCCTATGCTCCAAGAGTTTGTAGTGATGATCAGGACAATCGAGAGGGAGATTTTGATTGAGCATCTGTCGCAGAGTCGACGAGAGACACTGTGTCAAGATGAGATGATGGCACGCATCTTTGGGCCAAGAAGGATGATGAACGATCATGAGGCTGGACTGTCTAGACCACGAGGAAGTGATGACTCAGGATAGGGAGCATTGCCTAGGGGTGGTGATGACTCAGATGATCCTAATGACGATGAGGATCCAGAAGAATATCCTCTAGTCCCAGACGCAGGAGATGTGTGATCTTTAGATGTATTCATATACATAAGTAGCTTATAGAGAAAAAGCTGTTTTGTATGGACTTGTGGCCAAGATGTATATGATGGCATATGTATATATGACTGGTGATGGTTATGTATGATATATAAACGTTTTGCTATGAATGAAATATCAAAATGATTATATGTTGTACGATGATGTGTTACGATGATGTGGCTTTACATTACCCTGAATTTCGTAAATTTACATGATTTTATGAATGTGGTCATGGAAAAGCTAATGGTGAATTATTGTGCTATAATAGGATAATAGGCAAGATGGTGGATTTTCAAAACCAACCAGAGAGATGAGAATGACATCCTAATCTCATGGAGAGAATAGAGCAAATACAAGCTTTATTAGAAGCTCAGATGCAAGAAAATGCTAATCTGAGACAACGAGTAGAGGAGTTAAAACAGAGGCAAGGTTTTGAAGGCCCCTAAGCAGAACAGGAAGCTGAGGTAGATCCAGTTATTCCTCCAGCTGCTGTACATGAGAGAGTTCCTAAACCGCAACCGGTAGTAAATCTGGAACCCCTTTATGAAAGATTCAAGCGTATGAGGCCGCCAGAATTTGAAGGTTCCACTAATCCTCTAGAGGTTGAAGACTAGTTGTCATCATTGCAAGTGATCCTGGAATTCATGAATTTAACTGACCAGGAGAAGGTCGCATGTGCATCTTTTGTGTTGAGGAAAGATGCTCGTTTTTTATGGGACACCATGCGACTGAGAAGAAATGTGTCTACCATGAATTAGACAGAATTTTTGGAAGAATTTAACTAGAAATATTATGATCCTGCATCTATGAGACTCCAACAGAAAGAGTTCTCAGAATTGAAGCAAGGAAATATGTCGGTGAGTGAAGTTTGTTGAAAGTTCGATCAGTTATCCCGCTTATGTCCCTATGTAGTCCCTACTGAGAGGGAGAAAATATAGAAAATGATTGGGATGTTCAGACCAGAAATTGCTGCATTGGTAGATACTGGACATATACTGCCTACTTCTATAGCAGATTGTGTTAGTCGCGCCATAAGAACTGAGTATCATGTAGCCTGACAGAAGGAGGAAAGAGAGAAGAACTGGGAGGCCAAGAAGAAGGAGAGCGCTTTGGCTAAGTCTACACAAGCTGGTCAATCTAGTAAGCCTAATCAGAATGCTAAACCAGGCCAGGGAAATAATCAAGGATCCCAGCAAAACAAGAGGAAAGGCAATTTTACTGGAAATCGCCAAGCAAATAATCGAAACTAGCAGTGAAGAACAGCTGGTAATGCGGAATCCAATGTACCAAATTGTCCTACTTGCAGGAAGAGACATTCTGGGCAATGCAGATTTGGGCCACTTGTTTGTTATAAATGTGGAAAGGAAGGTCCTTATACCAGGAATTGTCCAAGTAACAGGCAAGGTGTACAAGGCACTTCCCAACCTCACCAGACACGCCCACAAGCTCATTCCCTTCAGGCCAGGGTTGAAGAGTCTCCAGTAAGGCCGCAACACTAGAAGCGTGTGCCATGTGCTGATGCTCGTGTAATGGCCTACACTAAGGAGGATGTAGAGGCAGGAACATCAAATGTGGTGACAGGTCAGCTTCTTGTCGCTAGTCATGTAGCCTCCGTACTATTCGATTCTGGTGCTACGCATTCTTTTGTTTCCTATGAATTTGCTGACAAGATAGGACTTCCTAAAGACTATATGGGAAAAATATTTAAGACAGCTTTACCCTCTGCGGAAGTATTGTTGTCCAATTACTGGCTACCTCATGTACTAGTATATGTGGCAAATAGGGAGCTATATGCCGAGTTGATCATAATGAAGATCGTGGATTATGATGTGATTCTAGGCATGGATTTCCTAGGGAAATATCAAGCTACGATCGACTACCGAAATCGAAAAATAGTATTCCAACCCGAGGAAGAAGAGAGTTTCGAGTACGTAGATGCTTCTCGAAAACCCGGGAAGATGATGATTAGTTCGCTGAAAGCAAGTAAGCTGATGGCCAGTGATTGTATGGGATATCTGGCATATGTGATGGATACTACAGAGGAACAGAAGCTTCAACCCAAAGATGTTCCTGTTGCTAATGAATTTCTTGATGTATTTCCAGAAGAGTGACCAGGGATACCTCCAGAGAGGGAAATCTCGTTCAAAATTGAGTTTATGCCTGGAACGACACCTATTTCCAAAGAACCATACCGCATGGCTTTAGTGGAGTTAAAGGAGCTGCAAGAACAATTAAAGGAGCTTTTAGACAAGGGACTCATCAGACCGAGTTATTCTCCGTGGGGTACACCTGTGTTGTTCGTCAAGAAAAAGGATGGAATGTTCCGTTTGTGCATTGATTACCGGGAGTTGAATAAGGTTACGATCAAAAATAGGTATCCATTAACTAGAATTGATGACTTATTCGACCAGTTAACGGCGCAGCGGTATTTTCCAAGATCGACTTACGATCAGGATATCACCAGCTGAGAATTAAAGAAAGTGATATTCCCAAGAGGGCATTTAGGACTCGTTATGGTCATTATGAGTTCCTTGTAATGCCATTCAGATTAACAAATGTGCCAGCAGTGTTCATGGACTTGATGAATAGAATCTTTAAAGAGTATTTGGATAAGTTTGTCATTGTATTCATTGATGACATTTTTATATACTCAAAGACTCATGAAGAGCACAAGGAGCATCTGAGGATCATGTTGCATACGATAAGGAAGCATCAACTGTATGCCAATTTCTCAAAATGCGAGTTTTGGCTGGATAGAATACATTTCCTTGGACATGTTATCTCCTAGGAAGGTATTGCTGTAGATCCGACGAAGGTAGATGCAATTAACCAATGGCCTGCACCCAAGAGTGTGACGGAAATACGCAGTTTCTTAGGGTTAGCTGGTTATTATCGGAGGTTTGTAGAGGGATTCGCACATTTAGCTGCACCTATTACTGCTCTTACACGCAAGGAAAGAAAGTATGAGTGGACTATGGAATGCAAAAGAAGCTTCCAGGAGTTAAAGAGACGGCTGACAAGCGCACCAATCCTTATGCTTCCCACTAAAGGGGAGAAGTTTGTAATCTACAATGATGCATCTAAAATAGGATTGGGAGCAGTTCTGATGCAAGGCGACAATGTGATTGCCTACGCTTCGCGTCAATTAAAGGATCATGAAAAGAATTACCCTACACATGACCTTGAACTTGCTGCAGGAGTGTTTGCACTTAAAATTTGGCCACACTATCTCTATGGAGCCCAATGTTAGATTTTTACTGATCACCAAAGCCTGAAGTATTTGTTCACGCAAAAGGAGCTCAATATGCTACAAAGAAGATTGTTGGAACTGGTAAAGGATTATGATTGTGAAATCCTATATCATCCAGGGAAGGCCAACTGTGTAGCAGATGCTTTAAGTAGAAAGTCTACCATATCGCACTAGCTACCGATAAAAAGGCTTCCAAAACCATTGCAGTAAGAGATAAATTCTTTGAACTTAGAGTTGATATCCGGAAGATTGGCTGTACTCCAAGTGGAATCATCGTTGTTTGAGTATATCAAGGAAGCTCAAAGACGAGATCCAAGAATGACAAATTCTCAAGAAGGAATTTCCAAGGATGGAATGATCCTCTATCAAGGAAGAATTAATGTTCCAGCTGATGAGGAACTTAGAAGATGGATCATGTCAGAAGCCCATGAGACACCATATTCAGTTCATCCCGGAGCTAGTAAGATGTATCAAGACTTGAAGTTACAGTTTTGGTGGAAAGGGATGAAGAATGACATAGCAAACTTCATGAGTAGATGCATGACCTGTCAGAGAATCAAAGCTGAACATAAACATCCAGCAAGAAGATTGGAACCTTTGGAGATTCCTGAATGGAAATGGGAACACATTACGATGGATTTTGTAATGGGACTACCAAAAACCCGAGAAGGTTATGATGCCATCTGGGTTATTGTGGATAGACTGACCAAGACAGCACAGTTTATAGCTGTCAAGATGAATTTTTTGTTAAAAAAGTTTGCTCAGTTGTATATAGTTCACGTCATCAGATTACATAGAGTACCAAAGTCCATTGTATTAGATCGAGATGCACGATTCACTTCGAATTTCTGGAAATGTGTGCAAGAAGCCATGGGTACTGAATTGAGACTCAGTATGGCATTTTATTAGCAAACAGACGGACAGTCAGAGCAGACCATTCAGACATTAGATGACATGCTTCGAGCTTGTGTAATGGACTTTACGAGAATTTGGAACCAGAAGTTACCATTAATTGAATTCTCATACAATAATAGTTACCAAGCTTCCATAGGAATGGCACCTTATGAGGCTCTTTATGAACGGAAATGCAGATCACCGATACACTGGTATGACCTGCGAGAGAAACAACTGCATAAGACGGATTTTATATGAGAAACTTCCGATGCCGTTGCAAGAATTCAGTGTCAAATGAAAATTATGCAAAGTCGACAAAAGAGTTATGCGGATAAGAGGCGGAGATCCTTGGAGTTTAATGAAGGAGACTTCATGTTTCTTAAGGTATCGCCTATGAAGGGGATTATGCATTTCGGTAAGAAGGGAAAACTGAGTCCAAATATATCGAACCTTATGAAATTATCGAACGCATTGGAAGGGTCACTTACAGACTAGCGTTACCTCCTGAATTGTTGGCAGTGCATAATGTATTTCACGTGTCGATGCTGAGAAAGTATGTACCAGATCCGTCCCATGTGTTGAAGCATGAACCTATTCAGATCCATGATGATTTGACATATAAAGAACAACTTATTCGAGTACTGGCTCGTGAAGAGAAAGTACTGAGGAATAAGACAATCCCACTAGTGAAGATTTTGTGGAAAAATCACAACATTGAAGAAGCTATGTGGGAACGAGAAGATGAGATGAGGAGTTTATACCCCCACTTGTTTTAATTTTCGAGGACGAAAATTTTTCATAAGGAGGGGTGAATGTGACAACCGGGAAATTTTGGCATTCTCGAAAGAAAATATACAAATGTATGTATATAACAATTTTTACTATTTAAATAGTGAAATGAATGTATTTATATTGTTTAGAATGTATTAAACTGTTCTAACAATACTGACGGGTAAGAATTCAGTGTTGATAAAGTTCACTGAATTGAAATGGGTGGAACGGTGCCAAAAACAGCATTGAAAACCTAATCGATGCATTATGGTGCACTAAAAAGATGAAAAACTTATGGGATTGATTTTGATCAAACGGAAGCAGTATAAATTGATCCGACTGCACAGGAGACCTCAGGAAGCCGTTGGGATGATTTCAGGAAAATTGCGACTCAATCCGACATTAGTCAAGGAGCAGTCGAATTAATATGAATAGTGAAGTCAAAGTCAAATTTTTACTTTGCATTTATGACATCATTAAAGCATTTATTAAATGATGTAAAAATTGGTGGTTGGTGGCATTAATGGCCAAGATTGAATTTATTTTTTATCTAAAGGCCTAGATTTTGCCAAAATTAGCCAAATTAATTTCATGAAAATGTGGAAAGAAATGCCATGAAAAGTGTTGAAATTCTATTGGTTGGAAGCCAAATTAATTGGTTTTTCAAGCAAAGTGAGTCGGCCACTTTGAAACATAAGCAACCCGTAGCCTTTCAAAGCAAAACCAAGAAAAAAAAAGTTTCTAAGTGTTCCTAGAGTGAACCGTGAGCAACCAAAGGAGAACCAAGCCAAAACTTCAAATTTTCTTCACCAAAGTGGTAGCAAACTCATCATTGAAGTCAAGGGAAGCAAGAAATCAAGGTAACCATCTTTGGTTTGAAATTTTTCTTGCTTTTTCATTGAAAAATCCGTGGGTTTGTTGGCTTGAAGGATGAGAAATTTTGTGGTTGATTTGGTTGATTTGGTATATGGGTTTTGTTTCAAGAAAACAAAATCCCATGTATTTTGTTTCAAGAAAAACAAAGTTTTGGTTGGTTTTTTTTTTTTTTATGGAAAATCCGTGGGTTACCTTAGTGTTTGATCATGGATTTATTGTTGATTAAGTGTTGTAATGCTTTAAATCATGTTTTGGTTATATAGAAAGCATGATTTGCATAGTTAGAAAGCTTGGAAAAATTTTGGTACCTAAATTCCCTAATATGGCTGTGTGGTGTAGTTAGGGTTTGGTGAACATTTTTGCATTATTAATTTGAAGTTTGGATAGATTAAATCATGTATTGAATTATGGAAATGTTGGTTATGAGGTTGAAAGCATGAAACAAAATGTTATGCATGTTTTTACTTAAAATGGCCATGGGTTATGTGTGTTGAAAAACCCTAAGAATTGTGTTGTAAAATGCATGGAAAATGGCTTGAAAATGTGCTAGGTAATAGCCTTTGAATAGCCTAAAATTTGGTTGAAAGATTGAAAATTTTTGGCTAGGTTTTGGATAGGAAAACCGTGGCTAAAACTAAGGGCAAAATTGAAAGAATTTTGTTAATTGTGGTTCAAAATGTGAATTGTTAAATGTGTGAGCTTTTATGTAAAAGTTTGGGAAACTTTTACGTAAAATAGGACTTTGGTATAGTACGTGGTAGGTACATATGGTTCGAGGCGTACCTAACGCCGGTAGCCTTAAATTTATGCCGAAATTTCAAAAAACAACATTTAGGGTAAAAAGGGAATCGAGAGTAAAAGTTTAGGGTTGGGTCAGAAACCCGAGTCCCTTGAGGAAAATTGAATAAGGGAAACCTAAGGGGTGGTTTGTGAATAGTAATCCGTCCCCTTGAAAATGTAAAACGCGAGTGAAATTGAAAAACCGACCCCAAGGGGGGGTGTTTTTGGGAAATGAAGTAAAGGTCCGAGTCAAGTACGGAAAATCCGAGCCTCGGAGACCTAAATCAGGAAAGTCTAGATGAATGTTTTAAATACTAGTAAAACGTCCATTTGAGGCTCCGAAACGAGAGAAAATCACTAAACCGACGTAAGGGTCAGAACAGTGCTTCCCGAGGGTCGGGAAGGTGAAAAATGGAAATAGAAAAGAGTCAGAAAAGTTCCTGACATCCAAAAGTGCAGTCAGATCGAGAAAATCCCGTCAAGGACATAATTGCAATTTCACCAAAATGCAGGGGTAAAATCATAATTTTTCAAAAGTTAAGAAAAATAAGAAAAATGATAAATAAAGCCTAAAAAGTTATAAATAGGTTTTATTTAAGCTTTTTAATAAAATAAATAAATGCTATAAATGGAAATGAAATTAACAGACAAGGTTTTGTCTGTAGGATCCCAAAATCGACCCACAAGGAGAGCGATTAAAGATCTCGGAAAGAAAAGGAGAAGAAACGGATAAGATAAGTTCAGACATTTACTTTTCTTCAACGTGTAGCATTATTATTGCTAACTTTGATGTACTAACTATAAGTTAGGTACATATGTGCTACGGGCATCATTATAGAATAGAGAGAGAGACGAAATGTGCTACAGGCACTATTGAAAATGGGACACATAATAAATTGTGCTTCGGGTACTAGAGTGAGGTTAATGAAACTCACTCACATGAAATTAAAATGTGAATCGTTCCTAACCATGGGGCAATATGAAGTCACCGGGTTACAACTTTAAAAAGTCGGTAATGAAACCACTTTTGGTGTACCAGCCTTTCGTGCAGGGAGGTAAACTTTGCCTTCGGGCCTATGATGATGAGATTAAGGCTGTGGAGGTCAGCACTAATGTACCGCTCCCAATCATGTACAACTTTACCTTCGGGGCTATGATGATGAGATTAAGGCTGTGGAGGTCAGCACTAATGTACCGCTCCCAGTCATGCGCATGAAAATGGTACGGCCAACATAAGCTTAAAATCAGAACATAAATAAAGATAATTATCTAAAACTTAAACTATGCCATAATTGAGCATAAGACAGTTTCGTGAGAGTACTAACACTGTGGTTGATGCACTGCTGATATACTGTGTTGTGGTCAAAGTTACTATTCATGGTGAATAGTGATCAAAGTTACTATTCATGATAAATAGTATTATTCATAGAAATTCTATTTCTTGCATGTTTGAACTTACTGAGCCTGTAACTCACCATTTTTGCTTATGTTGCAGGTAAGCAACCAGCTCACTAGCTTTGTATGGCTGGATGGCAGACGGGATAGCGAGTGTCAAATGGGATGGGAAGCCAAGGGATATGGTTCTGCTAGAGTTTTCCGCTGAGCGTTAATAAAGAGAGGAAAGAGAAACAGTTCTTTTGTAATAATATATATTTTGCGAAAGTACTGTATTATATAAATTACTTTGTACTTGTAAACAAAGTGATTAGTGGATAATGTTGTACATGCGTCATGTAAAAAAAAAAATCCCCCAAAAATGTCATGTTTTAAAGAGAGATAGATTAGTCGGTGACCCATGAGAGTACAATCTATCGCAGTTAGTTATGAAGCTTAACTGTAATAGTATTGTATGATCTCTACGAAGGGTGGGCCGCCACACCTCATTCTGATATCCGTAAACAAACCCTTCATTGTATACAAGTCATGCACCCAACGAACCGATCTATAAGCTTACTACCTCTGAGACGGTTTAGCCATTGGAACATCAAAGTACATAAGTCGTATACATGAAGCTATCCATCTACTCAGGATTAAGGTTACTGCACAATGAACGTCAAAAGCAGATCGATCCACTCAAAGCAGACTTCGTAGATTAATCATGCTTTAGTCCCGGTCTAATGTGTCACCACCAAGCAACATATCTATGTCTCTACTCGGGAGTCTATGCTCTAGACAGTCAAGACAAACCATATGACAACCGGGAAATTCTGGCATTCTCAGAAGAAAAAGTAAAATTGTATATGTGTGACAACTTGTACTATGTAAAGAGTGAAATAAATAAATTTATATTGTTTGGAATGTATTAAAAAGTTCTGACAATGCTGATGGATAAAAATTCGGTGTTGAGAAATTTTGCCGAAGCAAAACGGGTGAAACGGTGTCAAAACAACATTAAAAAACCCTAACCGGTGCCTATGGTGCACTAAAATATGAAAAAACTTCCGAGATTGATTTTGATCAAACGAAAGCAGTATAAATTGATCCGACTGCACCCGAGACATCAGGAACCAGCCGGGACGATTCCAAGAAAATTTTAGCTCAATCCGACATTGGTCAAAAAGTAATCAAATTAATATGAATAGTGAAGTCAAAGTCAAACTTTTGATTTTGCATTTATGACATCATTTAAGCCATTTATTAAATGTGTAAAAAGTGGTGGTTGGTGGCATTAATGGCTAAGATCAATTTGCTTTATGATCTAAAGGCCGAGATTTGGCCAAAATTAGCCTAATTAATTTTGGCAAAAATGGGAAAGTATTTGGCTAGAAAAGTGTTGAAATTCCATTGGTTGGAAGCCAAATTAATTGATTTTTCCAAGTTAAATGAGTCGGCAACTTTGGAACAAAAGGAAACCGTAGCTTTTTCAAAGGAAAACAAGCCAAAAATTTTGTAAGTGTTACCATAGAGAGAACCGTGAGCAACCAAAGGAGAACCAAGCCAAAATTTCAAACCTTCTTCACAAAAGCGGTGGCAAACTCATCGTTGAAGTCAAGGGAAGCAAGAAATCAAGGTAGCCCTCTTTGGTTTGCATTTTTTTCCTTGAAATTTCATTGGAAAATCTGTGGGTTTGTTGGCTTGAAGGATGAGAAATTTTATGGTTGATTTGGTTGATTTGGTGTATGGGTTTTGCTTATGGTTTGATTAAAAGAAAAACCATGTCTTTTGTTTCAAGAAAAACAAAGTTTTGGTTGGTTACTTAATGGAAAATCCATGGCTTACCATGGTGTTTGATCATGGATTTATTATTGGTTAAGTGTTGTAATGCTTTAAATCATGTTTTGGTTATATGGAAAGCATGATTTGCATGGTTAGAAAGCTTGGAAAAAAAATTTGGTATCTAAATTCCCTAATATGGCCGTGTGTAGTTAGGGTTTGGTGAACATTTTTGCATGATTAACTTGATGTTTGGATAGTTTAAATCATGCATTGAATTATGGAAATAATGGTTATGAGGTTGAAAGCATGAAACAAAATGTTATGCATGTTTTTACCTAAAGTGGCCGTGGTGTATGAATGGTTAAAAACCCTAAGAATTGTAATGTAAAATGCATGGAAAATGGCTTGAAAATGTGCTAGGTAATAGCCTTTGAATAGCCTAAAATTTGGTTAAAGAATTGAAAAGTTTTGGCTAGGTTTTGGATAGGAAAACCGTGGCTAAAACTGAGGGCAAAATTGAAAGAATTTTGTTAATGGTGTATGGAAATGTGAATTGTTGATTGTGTGAGCTTTTATATAAAATTTTGGAAAACTTTTACATAAAATAGGACTTTGGTATAGTACATGGCAAGTACACATGATTCGAGGTGTACCTAACGCCGGTAGCCTTAAATTTACGCTGAAATGCTGCCGAAATTTTGAAAAACAGCATTTAGGGCAAAAAGGGAATCGAGAGTACAAGTTTAGGGTCGGGTCAGAAACCCGAGTCCCTTGAGGAAAATTGAATAAGGGAAACCTAAGGGGTGGTTCATGAATAGTAACCAGTTCCCTTAAAAATGTAAAACGTAAGTGAAACTGAAAAACTAACCCCAAGGGGGGGGTGTTTTTGGGAAACGAAGTAAAGGTCCGAGTCAGGTATGGAAAATCCAAGCCTCGGAGACCTAAATCGGGAAAGTCTAGATGAACGTTTTAAATACTAGTAAAACTTCCATTTGAGGCTCTGAAACGAGAGAAAATCACTAAACCGACGTAAGGGTCGGAATAGTGCTTCCCGAGCGTCGGGAAAGTGAAAAATAAAAATAAAATAGAAACAAACGCGGTAGTGAATAAGAAAAGATTCAGAAAAGTTCCTGATAGCCAAAAGTACAGTCTACATCGAGAAAATGCCATCAGGGGTATAATTGCAATTTTGTCAAAATACAAGGGCAAAATCGTAATTTTTCAAAAGTTGAGGAAAATTGAAAAAATGATAAATAAAGCCTAAAAAGTAATAAATAGGTTTTATTTAAGCTTTTTAATAAAAAAAATAAAAGTTATAAATGGAAATGAAATTAACAGACATGGTTTTGTTTGTAGGATCCTAAAATCGACCCACAAGGAGAGCGATTAAAGATCCAGGAAAGAAAAGGAGAAGAACCGAATAAGGTAAGCTCAGACATTTACTTGTCTGCAACATGTAGCATTATTATTGCTAACTTTGATGTACTAACTATAAGTTAGGTACATATGTGCTACGGGCGCTATTATAGAATAGAGAGAGAGGCGAAATGTGCTACATGCACTATTGAAAATGGGACACATAATAAATTGTGCTTCAGGCACTAGAGCGAGGTTAATGAAACTCACTCACATGAAATTAAAATGTGAACCATTCCTAACCACAGGTAATATGAAGTCACCAGATTAGAACTTTAAAAAGTCGGTAATGAAACCACTTTTGGCGTACCAGCCTTCCGTACGGGGAGGTAAACTTTACCGTTGAGGCTATGATGATGAGATTAAGGCTGTGGAGGTCAGCACTAATGTACCGCTCCCAGTCATGCGCACCAAAATGGTACAGCCAACATGAGCTCAAAACCAGAACATAAATAAAGATAATTACCTAAAACTAAAACTATGCCATAATTGAGCAGAAGACAGTTTCGTTAGAGTACTAGCAATGTGGTTGATGTACTGTTGATATACTGTGTTGTGGTCAAAGTTATTATTTATGATGAATAGTACTATTCATAGAAATTCTATTTCTTGCATGTTTGAACTTACTAAGCCTGCAGCTCACCAGTTTTGCTTATGTTGCAGGTAAGCAACCAGCTCACTAGCTTTGTATGGCTGGATGGCGGACGGGATAGCGAGTGTCAAATGGGATGGGAAGCCAAGGGATATGGTTCTGCCAGAGTTTTTCCACTGAGTGTTAACAAAGAAAGGAAAAAGAAACAATTCTTTTGTAAATATATATTTTACGAAAGTACTGTATTATGTAAATTACTTTGTACTTGTAAACAAAGTGATTAGTGGATAATGTTTTACATTATGTAAAAAAAAAAAATCCCCAAAAAATGTCCTGTTTTAAAGAGAGATAGATTAGCCAGCGACCCATGAGAGTACAATCTATCGTAGTTAGCTAAGAAGCTTAACTGTAATAGTATTGTATGATCTCTACGAAGGGCGGGCCACCACAGTTGGTATCAAAGCAGTGTTGACCATATCCTGATTTGACACTTCGCGCATCCTGCACCGCACTCCAAGTAAGTAGTTTACTTAAGTTTAGTCAATTATTTTCTTATATGAAAATAATTATCTTATAGGTAGCAAGATGACTAGACCTCCTTATGCGAGACCGCCGCCACCACGACCAAGAGGATTGTTGCGGGTATGGACGAGACCTATTGTGATGCCGTCTATTTCCCAACGTCTGGCACTTAGACCCCCGGTGCTAGAGAGGTCTGTAGTACCAGCACCAGCCCCAGTAGATGTAGTACATCCTCGATCGGTACTTCATCCACCTATAGTAGTAGACATTCCAGTTGTTGGTGGACGCCAACATATTGGTGTGAGAGTTTTAGCTCGAGCGGTACAGGCATTTAGAGCTAGTAGTCCCCCTATGTTTGATGGTGGATGACAGTCAATGGAGACAAAGAATTGGCTCCACGCAATAGAGAGGATTATGGTGATGTGTGATACTGATCAACAGATGTGAATCCAGTTGGCAATAAGTATGTTTCAGGGAGATGTTCGATTATTCTGGGATTATTATGATTAAGAGATTCTGTTGGGATTCAGTTGGGCTGAGTTTCGACAGCAATTAGACGATCAGTTTCTGCCTAAGGATTCGACACCGACTTCTACACCTCCAGAGAGACGAGAGATAGTTACACCCATGTATCCTGGATTTAATGAGGTTAGGGACTATATTCTACAGACAGAGAGGATGGTCATGTTGTCTGGTGAGACAGTTATGTCTTACGCAGCACGATTTGAGGAGAATATTAGGAGGAGATGTCCGTTGCCCAACCTCACTGAAGCGAACTATTGTGAGCTTTTCTTGAAAGGTTTACCTATGGAGCTGAGACAGAGGGTGATTAAGCTATATCCTCCTATGCTCTAAGAGTTTGTAGTGGTGATCGGGATGATCGAGTGGGAGATTTTGATTGAGCATCTGTCGCAGAGTCGACGAGAGACACTGTGTCAAGATGAGATGATGGCACACATCTTTGGGCCGAGAAGGACGATGAACGATCATGAGGCCGGACCGTCTAGACCACGAGGAGATGATGACTCAGGACAGGGAGCATTGCCTAGGGGTGGTGATGACTCAGATGATTCAGATGACGATGAGGATCCAGAAGAATATCCTCTAGTCCCAAACGCAGGAGATGTGTGACCTGTAGATGTATTCATGTACATAAGTAGCTTATGGAGAAAAGCTCTTTTGTATAGACCTGTGGCTAGGATGTATATGATGGCCGATGTATATATGACTGGTGATGGTTATGTATGATATATAAACATTTTGCTATGAATGAAATATCAAAATGATTATATGTTGTACGATGATGTGATTCGATGATGTGGCTTTACATTACCCTGAATTTTGTAAATTTATATGATTTTATGAATGTGGTCATGGAAAAGCTAACGGTGAATTGTTGTGCCATAATAGGATAATAGGCAAGATGGTGGATTTACAAAATCAACCAGAGAGACGAGAACGACGTCCTAATCTCATGGAATGAGTAGAGCAGTTACAAGCTTTACTAGAAGCTCAGATGCAAGAAAATGCTAATCTGAGACAATGAGTAGAGGATTTAGAACAGAGGCAAGGTTCTGAAGGCACCCAAGTGGAACAGGAAGCTGAGGTTGTGACGCCCCGTGCCCTCAGCAGCCCGGACCGTCACTGTAAACTATTACTTGACTTGCTTCTTTAGCTTTTACTTATACTTCCTCTTTAAAACCGATACTTAAACTTACGTAATTTAATAGCATAAATTTAGAGGGATTTTTTTTTTCATGTACGTATTTACTATTCACGTACGCATACTATTAAAATGAGGAATTTGAAAAACATAAGGATTTCAATTATACATACATAATTATATACTTGTTTATCTGATTACTATTCACCAGATACTATTTAAATATACTACTCATACATATACTGTTTACTGTTCCAAAATACTGTTTAACCTTTTCTATTCAAAATACTATTTAACTGTCACCATTCAAAATATTATTTACTCATACTGTGCGGAAGAATACTCGCGGTGTATCCATAACCTCATCCTCACATCCGCCTCCGCCGCCATCATCGCCCCTTGGTGTTTACGCTATAGGAAGCTTACCTACAGTATGAACACACTCTGTGAGCTTTACGCCCAGTAAGTATAACATGTTAACCGCAAAACATGTTTAAAACATAGCACATACTTAAAATCATAGGCATGACATATATCACTTAATAAATCACATACCATATAAGCATATCACATATCAATTCATATATCATGTCATCACATAACATGTCATAACACTGGATATAAAACTTCACATACTTTATGCATGACAGAAGCATCATGTACTGTATGCACTCTACTGAAAAAGAAAGCATAGCGAACTATAACTAATGCATGATCCGGTTATGTTCATTTATGTTTCAAACTTTTCTTTTTCTCTTCTTGTCTATTTAGGACCCATGTGTCAGTACCGTGTGCACGCAGACCAACGGTAACTCCCGAGGTCAACTAATGCCGAAGAGTCATCAACTGATACTCAACTTTTGGCCTTAACTTTCTTTAACTGGAAACCCCTTCGACTGAAGGAGCCGGTACGACACACCTATTTATTTCCATCTTGTTTAACTGTTCTAGCCATACGCTTCTCTAAGCTCTCCCCAATCCTACGCGGTAGGGATCTATGGCTTCTATCTTGTTCTTTCATCAATCTACTCAATTGTGAAACTATACGCTCTTATGTATGCTGTGCAGCATCGTGTGCAAGATACATACTTAAAATACTGGAAAAGCATCATTTTAAATTCATTTTATCCATGCTGTAGGCGGAGTTGTACTTACCTGTCAGCAGACAGTTTATACTCTCACCTTCGTCACAATACAGGTACCTCCCTGTAATCATAATGCATTACATTAACATTCACTCTTAGGTTACCGTTTACATATTCTAACCTGCCACGTACTAAACCAGAGGCCTAATTTTTACGTAAAAGCTCCGCTTTTTACGTAAAAATATTCACATTTCCTCACATTTTCTTTTTCGACATTTCATCCCTTTTTCTTACAATTCCTCAAGTCAGTAAACCATAATTAATACATAATTATTTCTAATAATAAATTGAGGAATCAAGGGATCAAAACCACTACCAAAATCATTCCCGTTGGCGGTCGGACGAACCGTTCGGTCTCGACTGCATAATCTTTGAATCGTCGTTCTTCACTTTTGAAACTCCGGTTTGCAAATCCGATGCCGCGGATGTGTCCGGAACGTCGAAAATAGGCCAACGGGCCATTCTTCAATTTTCAGTCTCCGGGTCGCCATTGACCGGCGTTGACCACGGCGGCGATGGGAGTGGCGACCACCATCTTGAAGAGCTCGACGAGAGGAACCCATTGGTGGTGTCAATTTCACCAATCGGGCTCCTATCACCGGAAATCGGCCCTCGAAATGTCGGCGACGACGGCAGTGTTAGATCTTCATTTTCCGACGTTATTTCCCAAAATTGATTTGGGGCTTTTGATCTACGTGTTGTTCTGAGCATTTTGACACCGACCTTGCAACTCTACTCCGCCGGAATAGCGAGATCCGACGGCGGCGATGGCGACGGCGACGGTGAACCTTGGGCGGCGCGATCCGGCGGCTGTTGACGTGAAATGAAGCCTGGGTTTTGTTCTACTCTTCACCACGAATCCATTGGGATCGAAATCGTGGCATTTGGACGTCGGACGGCAGAGATACGGTGGTTTGAAAAATTCGGCCACCGGCGGCTTTGGGCGGCGCGTGCGGCGTGCTCCGGCGTCGGTTCGGTCGACTCGGCCCACCTTTGGAATCAGCTCGTCGAGAGCTTTCCAATGGTGCCGGCGGTGTCGAAAACGGAGGCCGGATTCGATGGTTGGTCACTGTTCATCTTCGTGTGGTGTGGGGAGGGAGAAAATGTGATTTGGAAAAATATTGGGGCTATTTTTCTAGAATTCCCAAAATTTCGTCCTTTATACTAATTTTTTGAAAAATTTTAAGATAGGCTATACTGATTAATTTGGGCGTGCTGAACCCAAATATATCAGTTTTATCTTCATCCGAGGTCGTCTCGACCAGTTTCCCGATACTGCATGGTTCCCGGTCAAAAATTACTTTTTGTGCTCAAATGACTAATTTGAGCATTCTGATTCCAAATATATCAGTTTTATATCAAGAAAAGGTCATCTTGACCAATTTCTTGATACTGTGGTTAGACCTACACTGTGTTGACACTGTGCAATCATAACGAGGCGTTTTCGCGTGAAATTTCAAACACAGTCTCTCTTGACTAATTTGGACGTGCTGATTTCAATTTTATCAGTTTTACGTCCATCTGAGGTCTTCTGGACCAGTTTTCTGGATCTGCATGACCCCGTCTCGAAAAACGTGTCAGGTGCCCGATTGACTAATTTGGGCGTCCTGAGTCTAAATATATCAGTTTCGAGACGAGAAAAGGTCGTCTTGACGCTCATCCCGATACTGCGTACCTCTTAAACAAAATCTACATTTTATGCTCAATTGACCAGATTGAGCCTGCTAATTATTAATATATCAGTTTTATGCCAGATTAAGGCCGTCTTGGCAATTAACCTGACACTACGTTTCTCACTATTCACTAATCACTATTCACTGTTCACTATCTGACTGACTAATCTGAGCGTTCTGACTCCGATTTTGTCAGTCTCTAGGCGAGAAGAGGTCATCTAGACCACTTTTCTCGATACTGTACATCTATTAGGCCAATTATCACTGCTGCGCTCAGATGACCAGTCTGAGCATACTGATGACTAGCTCATCAGTTCTGTATCATGAAATGGTCGTCTAGACCGGTTTCTTGATATTGCGTGTCTCAACGCATACTCACATAATAGGGTGGACCGATTTCACTGTCGATTACCCCTTTCACTGCATGAATAGTAATTAAACGTTACTATTCCTGTTTAATTCATTCAACTGAAAAGCACACTGTGCTTATTAACTTAATTACATCATTACATAGTAATTAAGTTTCATAATTCATGAGAGTCATTACAGTGGCTCTCGGCTCATTACACAACCTTCTACACGGACTCTTACACGTGCGTGTGCAACGCAACACGGGCGTGTACATTTCTGACACGGGCGTGTACTAGTTGAGACTACTAAACACGGCCATGTCTTTGAAACACATTCATCTATCTGAGCGGTACACAGCCTCTTACACAGCCGTGTGCTTGACCGTGTTACACTACATGGCCATGTACACTCACACGGCTACTAACAGATACACAGTCCGAATGGCATACGGTCACTCACACGGCCGTATACCTGACTGTGTTACTTAAATTTGCACTAAAGGACATTAATTTATGTCCATTTTATTCTTTTGTGACTTATTACATGGTAAGTACGTGCCATGAAAATGGCGGTCATTACAGAGGTAGATTCGGTTATTCATCCAGCTGCTGTACATGAGAGAGTTCCTGAACCACCACCGGTAGTAAATCTGGAAACCCTCTATGAAAGATTCAGGTGTACGAGGCCGCCAGAATTTGAATGTTCTACTAATCTTCTAGAGGCTGAAGACTGGTTGTCATCATTATAAGTGATCCTGGAATTCATGAATTTAACTGACCAGGAGAAGGTCGCATGTATGTCTTTTTTGTTGAGGAAAGATGCTCGTTTTTGGTGGGACACTGTGTGATTGAGAAAAAATGTGTCTTCCATGAGTTGGATAGAATTTCTGGAAGAATTTAACTAGAAATACTATGATCCTACATCTATGAGACTACAGCAGAAAGAGTTCTTAGAATTGAAGCAAGGAAATATGTCGGTGAGTGAAGTTTGCCGAAAGTTCGATCAGTTATCCCACTTATGTCCCTATGTAGTCCCTACCGAGAGGGAGAAATACAAAAAATGATCGGGATGTTTAGGCCAGAAATTACGGCATTTGTAGATAATGGACATATACCACCTACTTCTGTAGCAGATTGTGTTAGTTATGCCATGAGAGCTAAGCTTCATGTAGCCTGACAAAACGAAGAAAGAGAGAAGAACTGGGAGGCCAAAAAGAAGGAGAGGGCTTTGGCTAAGTCTACACAAGCTGGTCAATCTAGCAAGTCTAATCAGAATGCTAAACCAGGCCAGGGAAATAATCAAGGATCCCAGTAAAACATGGGAAAGGCAATTTTACTGGAAATCGCCAGGCAAATAATCGAAACCAGTAGCAAAGAACAGCTGGTAATGCGGAATCCAATGTACCAAATTGTCTTACAGTGGGAAGGGACATTCTGGGCAATGCAGATTTGGGCCACTTGTTTGTTATGAATGTGGAAAGGAAGGACATTATGCTAGGAACTGTCCAACCAATAGGTAGGGTGTACAAGGCACTTCCCAATCGTACCAGACACACCCACAAGCTCATTCCCTTCAGGCCAGGGTTGAAGAGTCTCCAGTAAGGCCGCAACGCAAGGAGCGTGTGCCACGTGCTAATGCTCGTGTAATGGCCTACACCAAGGAGGATGCAGAGGTAGGAACATCAAATGTGGTGACAGGTTAGCTTCCTGTCGCTAGTCATATAGCGTCTATACTATTCGATTCCGGTGCTACGCATTCTTTTGTTTCCTATGAATTTGCTGACAAGATAGGACATTCTAAGGACTATATGGGAAAAATATTTAAGACAGCTTTACCACCTTCTGGGGAAGTAATGTTGTCCAATTACTGGCTACCTCATGTACCAGTATATGTGGCAAATAGGGAGCTATATGCTAAATTGATCGTAATGAAGATCGTGGATTACGATGTAATTTTAGGCATGGATTTCCTAGGGAAATATCAAGCTACGATCGACTGTCGAAATTGAAAAATAGTATTCTAACCCGAGGAAGAAGAGAGTTTTGAATACGTAAATGCTTTTCAAAAACCTGGGAAGATGATGATCAGTTCGCTGAAAGCAAGTAAGCTGATGGCCAGTGGTTGTATGGGATATCTGGCATATGTGATGTATACTACAAAGGAATAGAAGCTTCAACCTAAAGATGTTCCTGTTGTTAATAAATTTCTTGACGTATTTCCAAAAGAGTTACCAGGGATATCTCCAGAATGAGAAATCTCGTTCGAAATTGAGTTGATGCCTGGAACGGCACCTATTTCCAAAGCACCATATCGCATGGCTCTAGTGGAGTTTAAGGAGCTATAGGAACAATTAAAGGATCTTTTAGACAAGGGATTCATCAGACCGAGTTATTCTCCATGGGGTGCACATGTGTTGTTCGTCAAGAAAAAGGATGGAACGTTCCGTTTGTACATTGATTACCGGGAGTTGAATAAGGTTACAATCAAAAATAGGTATCCGTTAACTAGAATTGATGACTTATTCGACCAGTTAAAAGGCGCAGCAGTATTTTCCAAGATCGACTTACGATCAGGATATCACTAACTGAGAATTAAAGAAAGTGATATTCCTAAGACGGCGTTTAGAACTCGTTATGGTCATTATGAGTTCCTTGTGATGCCAGATTACCGGGAGTTCCGTTTGTACATTGATTACCGGGAGTTGAATAAGGTTACGATCAAAAATAGGTATCCGTTAACTAGAATTGATGACTTATTCGACCAGTTAAAAGGCGCAGCAGTATTTTCCAAGATCGACTTACGATCAGGATATCACCAACTGAGAATTAAACAAAGTGATATTCCTAAGACGGCGTTTAGAACTCGTTATGGTCAGATTAACAAATGCGCCAGTAGCATTCATGGACTGGATAAACAGAATCTTTAAAGAGTATTTGGATAAATTTGTCATTGTATTCATTGATGACATTCTTATATACTCAAAGACTCCTGAGGAGCACAAGGAACATTTGAGGATCGTGTTACATACGATAAGGTAGTATCAATTGTATGCCAAATTCTCAAAATGCAAGTTTTGGCTGGATAGAGTACATTTCCTCAGACATGTTGTATCCCAGGAAGGTATTGCTGTAGATCCGACGAAGGTAGATACAATTTACCAATGGCCTAAACCCAAGAGTGTGACAGAAATACGCAGTTTCTTGGGGTTAGCTAGTTATTATCAGAGGTTTGTAAAGGGATTCGCACATTTAGTTGCACCTCTTACTACTCTTACATGCAAAGAAAGAAAGTATGAGTGGACTATGGAATGTGAAAGAAGCTTCCCGAAGTTAAAGAGACGACTGACAAGCGCACCAATTGTGGGCGACCCCTCTAGCTTAGGTCGTCCACCTTATCTTGCTTGCTTTCTTTATTCTTTGCTTAGTCTTACTTAGCTTACTTGTTTCTATAGCTTTCTTCTCCTTGGGGTTTAAAAGATTTGTTCTTGAAAAACTAGGAATATTTTTTTTTTCCTTTAACTGGAGGAAACTACTAATTCTTGAAAATTGTGTATACATAAATATATACGTACTTCTTAATACTTTTTTCCAAAATATAATTTGGAGTCTCGTTACTTTAAAGTACGTAAAAATAGAAACATACTTTTAAGCTTGTTTCACTACTTTACATACTACACTCTTGTCTTGTCTTTATACATATATCTCACTATTACACTTTCTTTCTTTTACACCTTGAGTACAGCGGAGTTCTGCGAAACGGAACCATAACCCGTCCATGACATCGCTGGGATCTGCCTGCCAGTCCGCTACTCTTGCTTCATACTGCTGGTTGTTTTCCTTTATTACCTACAGCACGAATAGACTAATGAGCTAAAGCTCAGTAAGTACAAACATACATACAAGTAAATAAGCTGAATAGACCACTCTAGGGTTAGTCAACTTAGGACCAATTATTTTCTTTAGTCCTATACTACTTGTTCTTTCTATTCTATTTCTTTCTTTTCTTTGCTTTACTTCATCTACTTTATCTTTCACTTGTGGGCCCGTGGTTGGACGTACCTAGTGCGCGCAGACCAATAGAGGATCAGGGGAGCGACCCACCGATCAACCCTAAGGTCATCTCTGGACTACTGACCTTATAGGTAGTAAGTCATGCCATAAACTACCTCATTATTAATGAGGCAGCGCCACACTTCTGGGGTGGAGGCAGGAAGTTAAGCCATAAACTACCTCATTATTAACGAGGCAGCGCCACACTTCTGGGGTGGAGGCTATCTGGGAACCTCACAACTGGGGAGGCCGGTACGCCAACCTTAACTTTTAAGTCTTATTATTTGACTTAACTTATTTCTCTTTTCTTTTTCTAATCTTGCTTACTATTCTCGTGAACATGTTAGTATCATGTCACAACTGAATAGCTTAAATGTGTATATATATATAACACAACTTTATGGTAAGTCCATTCGTGAGTAGACAATTAAATGTCTGTACTTACCTTATCAATCTCTTCTCTTCTTCTCTCTAGGATCTTTGATCGCCCTCCTTGTAGGTCGATTTTTGGATCCTACAGACAAACTTTGTCTGTTAATTTCATTTCCATTTATAGCTTTTATTTTTCATTAAAAAGCTTAAATAGAACCTATTTACAACTTTTTGGGCTTTATTTATCATTTTCTCAATTTTTCCCAACTTTTACAAAATTACGATTTTGCCCCTATATTTTGGCAAAATTACAGTTTTGCCCCTGACGGAATTTTATTGATCCAGACTGCATTTTTGGCCCTCAGGAACTTTTCTGACTCTTTTCTAATCATTACCGGGTTCGTTTCTATTATATTTCCACTTTTCACTTTCCCGACCCTCGGGAAGCACTACTCCGACCCTTACGTCGGTTTAGTGATTTTCTATCGTTTCGGAGCCTCAAATGGACGTTTTACTAGTATTTAAAACGTTCATCTAGACTTTCCCGACCTAGGTCTCCGAGACTCGGATTTTCCGTACCCGACTCGGACCTTTATTTCATTTCCAAAAACGCACCCCCTCGGGGTCGGTTTTTTTCCGTTTCACTCTCATTTTACATTTTTAGTGGACGGTCTACTATTCACGAACCACCCCTTAGGTTTTCCTTATTCAATTCTCCGTTAGGGACTCGGGTTTCCGACCCGACCCTAAACTTTTATTTTTAATTCCTATTTTACCCCGAAAGCCGTTTTCGAAATTTCGGCAGCATTTCGGCGTAATTTTAAGGCTTCCGGCGTTAGGTACGCCTCGAACCATATGTACCTGCCACGTACTATACCACAAGCCTATTTTATGTAAAAGTTTTCCAAACTTTTACATAAAAGCTCACAAATTCCAATTTCACATTTTTAACCACATTACAAAATTTTTTACAATTTTGCCCTTAGTTTTGGTTTCGGTTTTCACCACCAAACCGAACCGAAATTTCTCAAACTTTTCAACCACTTGTTAGGCTATTAAATGCCATTTTTCTAACACTTTTCAAGCCCATTTTCTTGTTCTTTTCAACCGAATTTCTTAGGGTTTTACCCTTGTATAACCCACGGCCATTGAATGCTAAACATGTCAAACATTTTTGTTTCATTCTTTCAATCAAAATTTCATCATTTACATCATAAAATGCATGATTTCAATTAACCAAACATCATATGAAACATGCAAAATTTTCACCAAAACCCTAAGTAACAACCACGGCCACTTTATGTATTCCACACAATGAATTTTTTCCAAGCTTTTCATAATGAAATACAAGCATTATTCTTCACAAAATTAAACTTAGAAAGCATGTTAACAATTAATCAAAACTTTTTCTCATTGGTTACTCAAGGTAACCCACGGATTTTCCTTTTGAAAACCAACCAAAAATTGGTTTTTCTTTAAACCAATTGCATGGTTTTCTTCCTCCTTACACCCTTAACAAAACCCATCATCAACTTAATGAAAAACACCCAAAATTTTTCCATCTTAATTCACTATTCACCCCACGGATTTCCTAAAGAAAAACCATGAAAAATTTCAATCCAAGGGAAGTTACCTTGTTCACTTTCTTCCTTTGTCTTCAAGTGATGTTTTGCCACACTTTTGTATAGAAAACTTGAAGAAATTAATTGATTTTCCTTTGGTCACCCACGGCTCCCATGGAAGAAAAAACTTAGCAAAATTTTGTTATGTTTTGCTTGAAAATTGGCTTCGGCCACTTATCCCCCATGTTTTGCCGACTTAAGCCACCAAAAAGACCAATTAATTTGGCTTCCACCAATGAAAATTAGACACCTTTCACCCTAATACTTTCTCCATTTTTCAAAAATTAAAAAGGCATATTTTTGGCCAAATCTTGGCCTTTGGATCAAAAAGCAAATGAATCATGGCCATTCATCCTACCTAACACCAATTTCTTTCCATTTCTTAAATGGATTTATGATGTCATAATTACTAAAGTGAAAGTTGACTTTGACTTTTACTATTCACATTAATTCGACTACTTTTTGACCGATGCCGGTTCGAGTCGAAATTTTCCTGAAATCTTCCCGGCGTGTTCCTGAGGTCTCCTGTGCAGTCGGATCAACTTAATCTGCTTCCGTTTGATCAAAATCAATCCCGGAAGTTTACCGTCTTTTATTGGCTCGGTTAGGGTTTTCAATGCCGGTTTTGGCACCGTTTCACCCGTTTCAACTCAGTGAATTTTTCCAACACTGAATTCTTACTCGTCAGTATTGTTAGAACATTTTAATATATTCTAAACAATACAAATACATCTATTTCACTCTTTAAATAGTACAAATTATTATATACATATATTTGTACTTTTCTTACTGTGCTCTTACTTTGACTTGCCATATTCTTATCTTTATACTGTTCAGATACCGAAACTACTCCTTTTTGAGCGTTTTGGGCCTGAATTCACTTTCTTACTCATATACTTTATTCTCTACTTATTTTTGGAGATTTTAATTTCCTCCAAAACATTTATTTATTTCTATCAACACTATAATTTGTCTAATTACAACCATAGTGTTTCTTTACATTCTTATTTACAGAACTCATAGAAAACCCTAGATTAAACTAGGTCACACCGCTAAAATTCTCTGGTCGTCACATTCACCCCTCCTTAAAAATTTTCGTCCTCGAAAATCAGAACAGGTGGGGGTACTTGACTCTCATCTCATCTTCTCTTTCCCACGTGGCCTCTTCTACATTATGATTTTTCCATAGAACTTTGACCAGCGGGATGCTTTTATTTCTTAATATCTTCTCTTCTCGCGCAAGTATTTGCACTGGTTGCTCTTCGTAAGAGAGATCCTCTCGAACTTGGATTGGCTCATAATCTAGGACATGTGAAGGGTCCGAGATATACTTTCTTAGCATAGATACATGAAAGACATTATGCACTGAAGATAATTCTAGTGGCAAAGCTATCTTATAGGCTACTTTCCCAACCCGGCTAATAATTGGGAAAGGTCCTATGTATCTTGGGCTCAGCTTTCCTTTCTTTCCAAAACGCATGACACCTTTCATTGGTGCTACTTTTAAGAATACGAAGTCACCCTCGTTAAACTCTAGGAATCTTCGTCTTTTATCTGCGTAGCTTTTCTGACGACTTTGTGCAGTTTTCATTCTCTGCTGAATCTTTTGAACCGCGTCTATCGTTTCTTGGATAAACTCGGTTTTATGAAGTTCTTTCTCCCTGAGTTCATACCAATGAATGGGAGATCTACACTTTCGTCCATATAATGCTTCATAAGGAGCCATCCCAATGGACGCTTGATAGCTGTTGTTGTAGGAAAATTCTATCAACGGCAGTTTCTTGTTCCAGGATCCCTTGAAATCTAAAATACAAGCACGAAGCATGTCTTCTAGCGTTTGGATCGTACGCTCAGACTGTCCGTCAGTCTGCGGATGAAATGCAGTGCTGAATCTTAGTTCGGAGCCCATTGCCTCTTGTACACTTTTCCAGAATTTGGATGTGAACCGACTGTCACGATCTGACACTATTGTTGTCGGTATTCCATGTAATCTCACAATGTTGGAAATGTACAATTCTGTGAATTTCTCTAATGTGTATGTCATCTTTACGGGTATAAAGTGAGCAGATTTGGTCAATCGATCCACCACTACCCATATCATGTCAAATCCTTCACTTGTCTTGGGTAGCCCGACCACGAAATCCATGGTTACGTGCTCCCACTTCCACTCTGGAATCTCTAATGGTTGCAGCTCTCCGGCTGGCCGCTGATGCTCTGCTTTGACTCTTTGACATGTTAAGCAGCTGCTGATGTGTTTAACAATGTCATTCTTCATCTTTTTCCACCAAAAGTGCTGCTTTAGATCCTGATACATTTTCGTACTGCCCGGATGCACTGAATATGGAGTGTCATGGGCCTCTGTCAGGATTCTTTTCTTCAAAACTTCTTCATCTGGTACACAGATTCTTCCTTGGAAGAGTAAAGTTCCGTCTTTGGAGAGGTGGAACTCTGACCTATCATTCCTAGAGGCTTCTTCTTTAAGCCTCTTAAAAGCAGCATCTAGCTCTTGAGCCTCTTTAATCTCCTCAAGAATTGTTGGTTTGAGTTGCATTGCCGCTAATTTTCCTGAAATTATCTCCACTCCCAACAAGGAGATCTCATGTTGAAGTGGCTTGGGCAACTTATCGATGGCTATTTGCTCTGGCATCGTTGATTTACGACTCAACGTGTCTGCTACTCTGTTTGCCTTACCGGGGTGATATAAGATCTCACAATCGTAATCTTTTACCAACTCCAGCCATCTTCTTTGTCTCATGTTAAGCTCTTTCTGAGTAAAGAAATACTTTAAGCTCTGGTGGTCGGTGAAAATTCTGCACCGAACTCCATATAGGTAATGTCGCCATATCTTCAAAGCAAATACGACGGCTGCTAACTCCAAATCATGAGTCGGATAGTTCTTTTCATGCTCTTTGAGTTGTCTTGATGCATAGGCTATTACTTTTCCATCCTGCATCAGCACAGCTCCTAGACCTGTCCTGGAGGCATCGCTATAAATGTCGAAGTCTCCTTCATCCTTTGGAATTGTGAGAATTGGAGCACTGGTCAACCGATTCTTCAACTCTTGAAAGCTTTCTTCACACTTCCTTGTCCACTCGAACTTCTTCTCTTTGCGTGTGAGAGCAGTGAGAGGGGCAGCTAATCTGGCAAATCCCTCTACAAATCTCCGATAATAGCCCGCTAATCCGAGAAAACTCCGGATCTCGGTCACATTCTTTGGAGGAGACCACTTGCTTACCGCTTCGATCTTTGTTGGGTCTACTAAAATTCCATCTTTGGAAACGACATGTCCTAAAAAGTGGACCTTACCTAGCCAAAATTCACATTTGGAGAACTTTGCATATAGCCGATGCTCCTTCAGAGTGCGTAACACAATCCGAAGATGCTTCTCATGCTCCTTCCAATCTTTCGAGTATATAAGGATGTCATCGATAAACACAATGACAAACTGGTCTAAAAATTCCTTGAATACTCGATTCATCAGATCCATAAAAGTGGCTGGTGCATTCGTTAATCCAAAAGGCATAACGAGAAATTCGTAGTGCCCATACCGTGTTCGGAACGCGGTCTTTGGAATGTCCCTTTCTTTAATTTTTAACTGATGATAGCCGGATCGAAGATCAATCTTCGAGAAGACGGTGGCTCCTTTTAGCTGATCGAATAAATCATCGATCCTTGGTAGAGGATATTTATTCTTGATCGTGACTTTGTTGAGCTCACGATAATCTATGCACATTCGGAGGGTTCCATCCTTTTTCTTCACGAAGAGAACTGGAGCTCCCCACGGCGAATAACTAGGCCGTATAAAACCCTTCTCTAACAACTCCTTCAGCTGAGCTTGTAATTCTTTAAGCTCGGCCGGTGCCATTCTGTAAGGGGCCTTTGAAATCGGAGGCGTTCCTGGCAGCAACTCGATTTCGAAGGTAATCTCTCGATCAGGAGGAAGTCCTGGTAATTCTTCTGGAAATACCTCCACGAACTCGTTGATCACTGGTACCTCGTTCGGTTGTAGTTCTACCTTCTTGGTGGTGTCCTTGACATAAGCTAGATATCCAGTACAGCCACTAGATATCAGCTTTCTTGCCCGCAGGGAACTGATCAGCATTTTCGACTGCTTCTGAGAATGCCCTTGATACTCAAACTGGTCTTTTTCTCCAGACTGAAACACTACTTTTCGTCGTCGACAGTCAATGGTCGCTTGATATTTTGCAAGGAAATCCATTCCAAGGATAACGTCATAATCGACTAACTCTAAGACGACTAAGTCGACGTACAACTACCTATCAGCTATAATTACTGGCACGTGACGTAACCAGTAATCAGATAATAATACCTCACCAGACGGTAAGGTGGTTTTAAACACTTGGCCAATTTTATCCTTGGCATGACTAACTCTTTCTACAAAGCTATGTGAGGCAAATGAATGCGATGCACCGGAGTCAAATAAAATAAGTGCAGGGCTTTGGGCGACAAGAAGCTGACCTGTCACCACATTCGAGGTGCCTGCCTCTACATCTTCCCTGGTGTAGGCTAATAGATTTGCCTCGGTTTTTGGTATATTCTCCTGGCCTCCAGGTTGAGTATGCGATCCTTGTATAGCATGGACCTGGCTCGTCTGTCGGGACTGAAAGGATCCCGGCTGGTTCTGTGGGTTGGATGGGCAGACTCTAGCATAATGGCCTTCTCTACCACAAACATAGCATGCGGTATTCCCCAGCTTGCACTCGCCCTTGTGCAGTCTTCCACATTTTGGGCATGGCTGTCGGTTCTGTACTCCTTCTAGGCCTTGCCTTTGCTGAGTGTTGCGAGTGTTTTGGCCCCAATTTTCATTTGGGTTTCCCTTTCGCTTATTGGTGTTCTGCTGGTTCTGATTAATTTTCTGACCAGGCTTCATTCCTTGACCAGATTTATTACTTTGGCCAGCTTGGTTGTTCTTCTGAGTCTGCTTCGCAAGATCTCTTTCTTTCTTCTTCTCCTCCCAGACTTTTGTTCTTTCTTCCTTAACTCGGTTCAGACGATTCTCGGCCCTCATAGCTCTGCTTACACAGTCCGCTACAGTGGTTGGCAGGGTCTCGCCACTTTCCACATTTAGGGCTATATCTTGTCGGAACATATTGATCATCCTCCGTACCCGCTCTTCTTCTGTGGGTGCCAAATGTGGACACAGTCGAGCTAATCTGTCGAATTTACGACAGGCTTCGGTCACTGTCATCTCGCCTTGCCTCAGCTCATCGAACTCTCTTTGTTGAGCTCGTAGGGTGTCAAGGTTGAAATACTTCCTGTTAAATTCTCCCAGGAAGTCATTCCAGGTCATCCTTCTAACGTCCCTTCGCATCTTTACTGTCTCCCACCAATAACGAGCATCCTTCGTTAATATGCAGGAGGCGCAAAGGACCTTCTCTTGGTCTGTTAGGTCCATAAACTCAAAAATGGTCTGTAGTGAAGCTAACCACTCTTCAGCCTCTAAGGGTTCTATAGATCCCTCAAACTCTTTTGGCTTCATCTTTCAGAATCGTTCATACAATGATCCCTGGTTAGCTCCAGCTCGGGCACCTATTGCTACTTCAGGTACCATTCGGACTGGTGGTGCTACTGGTTCAGGAGCTGGTTGTGGCTCCGGTACTGGTGCTTGAGGTGGAGGGAAATTCGCTTGGGCCCCATTCCTCTGTTCCAGTAGCTCTTGCAGTCTCTGGTTCTGTGTTTCTTGTGCCTCTAGCCGAGCTTGTATGTTGGCTAGGACAGCGGCTAAGTCTGCTTCTTAAGCTTGCTCAGCTCGTGTGCGAACCATGTTGCTGTGTCTGACCTCTAACAATAGCGACATGGTTTAGTGCTAAATTAGATATTGATTATCTAAAATTAACTTACTTGGAGTGAGCAGGTGCAGATGCTGAGATGTCATGGAAGGTCGATAATAGAACCGCTCGCTCTGATACCAACTCTTGTGGGCGACCCCTCTAGCTTAGGTCGTCCACCTTATCTTGCTTGCTTTCTTTATTCTTTGCTTAGTCTTACTTAGCTTACTTGTTTCTATAGCTTTCTTCTCCTTGGGGTTTAAAAGATTTGTTCTTGAAAAACTAGGAATATTTTTTTTTTTCCTTTAACTGGAGGAAACTACTAATTCTTGAAAATTGTGTATACATAAATATATACGTACTTCTTAATACTTTTTTCCAAAATATAATTTGGAGTCTCGTTACTTTAAAGTACGTAAAAATAGAAACATACTTTTAAGCTTGTTTCACTACTTTACATACTACACTCTTGTCTTGTCTTTATACATATATCTCACTATTACACTTTCTTTCTTTTACACCTTAAGTACAGCGGAGTTCTGCGAAACGGAACCATAACCCGTCCATGACATCGCTGGGATCTGCCTGCCAGTCCGCTACTCTTGCTTCATACTGCTGGTTGTTTTCCTTTATTACCTACAGCACGAATAGACTAATGAGCTAAAGCTCAGTAAGTACAAACATACATACAAGTAAATAAGCTGAATAGACCACTCTAGGGTTAGTCAACTTAGGACCAATTATTTTCTTTAGTCCTATACTACTTGTTCTTTCTATTCTATTTCTTTCTTTTCTTTGCTTTACTTCATCTACTTTATCTTTCACTTGTGGGCCCATGGTTGGACGTACCTAGTGCGCGCAGACCAATAGAGGATCAGGGGAGCGACCCACCGATCAACCCTAAGGTCATCTCTGGACTACTGACCTTATAGGTAGTAAGTCATGCCATAAACTACCTCATTATTAATGAGGCAGCGCCACGCTTCTGGGGTGGAGGCAGGAAGTTAAGCCATAAACTACCTCATTATTAACGAGGCAGCGCCACACTTCTGGGGTGGAGGCTATCTGGGAACCTCACAACTGGGGAGGTCGGTACGCCAACCTTAACTTTTAAGTCTTATTATTTGACTTAACTTATTTCTCTTTTCTTTTTCTAATCTTGCTTACTATTCTCGTGAACATGTTAGTATCATGTCACAACTGAATAGCTTAAATGTGTATATATATATAACACAACTTTATGGTAAGTCCATTCGTGAGTAGACAATTAAATGTCTGTACTTACCTTATCAATCTCTTCTCTTCTTCTCTCTAGGATCTTTGATCGCCTTCCTTGTAGGTCGATTTTTGGATCCTACAGACAAACTTTGTCTGTTAATTTCATTTCCATTTATAGCTTTTATTTTTCATTAAAAAGCTTAAATAGAACCTATTTACAACTTTTTGGGCTTTATTTATCATTTTCCCAATTTTTCCCAACTTTTACAAAATTACGATTTTGCCCCTATATTTTGGCAAAATTACAGTTTTGCCCCTGACGGAATTTTATTGATCCAGACTGCATTTTTGGCCCTCAGGAACTTTTCTGACTCTTTTCTAATCATTACCGGGTTCGTTTCTATTATATTTCCACTTTTCACTTTCCCGACCCTCGGGAAGCACTATTCCGACCCTTACGTCGGTTTAGTGATTTTCTATCGTTTCGGAGCCTCAAATGGACGTTTTACTAGTATTTAAAACGTTCATCTAGACTTTCCCGACCTAGGTCTCCGAGGCTCGGATTTTCCGTACCCGACTCGGACCTTTATTTCATTTCCAAAAACGCCCCCCCCTCGGGGTCGGTTTTTTTCCGTTTCACTCTCATTTTACATTTTTAGGGGACGATCTACTATTCACGAACCACCCCTTAGGTTTTCCTTATTCAATTCTCCGTTAGGGACTCGGGTTTCCGACCCGACCCTAAACTTTTATTTTTAATTCCTATTTTACCCCGAAAGCCGTTTTCGAAATTTCGGCAGCATTTCGGCGTAATTTTAAGGCTTCCGGCGTTAGGTACGCCTCGAACCATATGTACCTGCCACGTACTATACCACAAGCCTATTTTATGTAAAAGTTTTCCAAACTTTTACATAAAAGCTCACAAATTCCAATTTCACATTTTTAACCACATTACAAAATTTTTTACAATTTTGCCCTTAGTTTTGGTTTCGGTTTTCACCACCAAACCGAACCGAAATTTCTCAAACTTTTCAACCACTTGTTAGGCTATTAAATGCCATTTTTCTAACACTTTTCAAGCCCATTTTCTTGTTCTTTTCAACCGAATTTCTTAGGGTTTTACCCTTGTATAACCCACGGCCATTGAATGCTAAACATGTCAAACATTTTTGTTTCATTCTTTCAATCAAAATTTCATCATTTACATCATAAAATGCATGATTTCAATTAACCAAACATCATATGAAACATGCAAAATTTTCACCAAAACCCTAAGTAACAACCACGGCCACTTTATGTATTCCACACAATGAATTTTTTCCAAGCTTTTCATAATGAAATACAAGCTTTATTCTTCACAAAATTAAACTTAGAAAGCATGTTAACAATTAATCAAAACTTTTTCTCATTGGTTACTCAAGGTAACCCACGGATTTTCCTTTTGAAAACCAACCAAAAATTGGTTTTTCTTTAAACCAATTGCATGGTTTTCTTCCTCCTTACACCCTTAACAAAACCCATCATCAACTTAATGAAAAACACCCAAAATTTTTCCATCTTAATTCACTATTCACCCCACGGATTTCCTAAAGAAAAACCATGAAAAATTTCAATCCAAGGGAAGTTACCTTGTTCACTTTCTTCCTTTGTCTTCAAGTGATGTTTTGCCACACTTTTTGTATAGAAAACTTGAAGAAATTAATTGATTTTCCTTTGGTCACCCACGGCTCCCATGGAAGAAAAAACTTAGCAAAATTTTGTTATGTTTTGCTTGAAAATTGGCTTCGGCCACTTATCCCCCATGTTTTGCCGACTTAAGCCACCAAAAAGACCAATTAATTTGGCTTCCACCAATGAAAATTAGACACCTTTCACCCTAATACTTTCTCCATTTTTCAAAAATTAAAAAGGCATATTTTTGGCCAAATCTTGGCCTTTGGATCAAAAAGCAAATGAATCATGGCCATTCATCCGACCTAACACCAATTTCTTTCCATTTCTTAAATGGATTTATGATGTCATAATTACTAAAGTGAAAGTTGACTTTGACTTTCACTATTCACATTAATTCGACTACTTTTTGACCGATGCCGATTCGAGTCGAAATTTTCCTGAAATCTTCCCGGCGTGTTCCTGAGGTCTCCTGTGCAGTCGGATCAACTTAATCTGCTTCCGTTTGATCAAAATCAATCCCGGAAGTTTACCGTCTTTTATTGCCTCGGTTAGGGTTTTCAATGCCGGTTTTGGCACCGTTTCACCCGTTTTAACTCAGTGAATTTTTCCAACACTGAATTCTTACTCGTCAGTATTGTTAGAACATTTTAATATATTCTAAACAATACAAATACATCTATTTCACTCTTTAAATAGTACAAATTATTATATACATATATTTGTACTTTTCTTACTGTGCTCTTACTTTGACTTGCCATATTCTTATCTTTATACTGTTCAGATACCGAAACGACTCCTTTTTGAGCGTTTTGGGCCTGAATTCACTTTCTTACTCATATACTTTATTCTCTACTTATTTTTGGAGATTTTAATTTCCTCCAAAACATTTATTTATTTCTATCAACACTATAATTTGTCTAATTACAACCATAGTGTTTCTTTACATTCTTACTTACAGAACTCATAGAAAACCCTAGATTAAACTAGGTCACGCCGCTAAAATTCTCTGGTCGTCACACCAATCCTTATGCTTCCCACTGAAGGGGAGTTTGTGATCTATAGTGATGCATCTAAAATAGGATTGGGAGCAGTCCTGATGCAAGGTGGTAAGGTGATTGCCTACACTTCGTGTCAATTAAAGGATCATGAAAAGAATTACCCTACACATGACCTTGAACTTGCTGCAGTAGTGTTTGCACTTAAAATTTGGCGACACTATCTCTATGGAGCCGAGTGTTAGATTTTTACTGATCACCAAAGCCTGAAGTATTTCTTCACGCAAAAGAAGCTCAACATGCGACAAAGATGATGGTTGGAACTGGTAAAGGATTATGATTGTGAAATCCTATATCATCCAGGGAAAGCCAACCGTGTAGCAGATGCTTTAAGTGGAAAGTCTACCATATCGCACCAGCTACCGATAAAAAGGCTTCCGAAACCATTACAGCAAGAGATAAATTCTTTGAACTTGGAGCTGATATCCGGAAGATTGGCTGCACTCCAAGTGGAATCATCGTTGTTTGAGGATATCAAGGAAGCTTAAAGACGAGATCCAAGAATGACAAATTCTCAAGAAGGAATTTCCAAGGATGGAATGATCCTCTATCAAGGAAGAATTAATGTTCCGGCTGATAGGAACTTAGAAGATGGATCATGTCAGAAGCCCATGAGTGTGACATCCGAGAAAATTCACTATTCTCAAAAAACATGTATTGTAACAGACTAGAGAATTTCTACAGTGTTACTTAGGTTAAGCTAAGTTATAAATAGACGGATAATAAATAGACAGATAAAAGATGTAAGAACACTGTATTATAAATAGACAGATAATAAAGTTAACAGTAATAAATAAATGTTTTGGAGGATTTTAAAATCTCCAAAAGTGATTAAATAATAAAGTTTAACAATGAGAAAGTGATTTCGGTCCAAAACACTCAAAAAGGAGTGGTTTCAGTATCAGAAAAATACAGATATAAGAAGATGGCAAGTCAAGGCAAAGATAAGGTAAGAAAAGTGTTTCAGGGTTTTTAAGAGTTTCAAGACTTAATTAGATCAAACAGATAGCACGGATGGCTAGATAACTCCTCTAGTGCACTCCCTGAGAAATTCCGTCAAATTCGGAAAAATAGAGATGCCATTAAGAGATCGAAATCCCAAGAGGTTACCTTAGGTAAACCAAGATCGGGTAAAAAGATGAAAAACTGCAGGATTGATTTTTAGCCAAACGACAGTAGAATAAGGCAAACCGATCGCACAGGAGGCGCTAGAAACTCGCCTACGTGATTTCGGTAAATTTCCGTTCGGTTTGAATTTTGGTCAAACTTTGACCCGAATTAATCAAGTGAAGACAAAATAGATGATGTCAAAATTAATTTGTTTTTCTTTAAAGAAAAAGGGGTAGTTAGATCTAACGGCCATGATTTAAAGGGGTGTTGATCTAATGGCCAAGGAAGTGACAAAATTCCTTGATTTTCCTTTTCTTTTTAAAAGGAAATTTTGGAATTAATATGGCAAAAGTGGAATCCGGATTTGGTGTGGAAGATTGAATTAATTGGATGGTTAGGTAGATCTAAGGGTGGACAATTAAGGGATGCTTGATCCAAGGGCCAAAGGTTTGCCAAAATTTCAAGCTAAAATTTAATGAAAAATCAAAAGAAAATGGGGAATTAATTCCCTTAAGTTGACCGGATGTGGTGATGGCCAAAATCGTGTGGAAAGGGTTGGTAGATCCAAGGGTGAATAATTAAGGGAGCCTTGTGTTAGGAAATGCCCTAAGCATTAGAGACATTTTGATATATTTATTTTGAACTGGATAATAAAATTATATATAGAGGTTATTCATTACATTGCTATCTGTCCTCGTTTTATTTACCTGTTAAAGTAAATGTAAGCAAATATGGCTCCCTGACTGCTTGTGTTAAACTGTTCGAACGTTGCATGCAATGGACTTTTGTATGCGAGAAGACAATGTTCTAAAGTTAGCGGCCTAAACTATGGTCTGTAGTCTATAGGGTTAGACCGAGCATCTAACTCATGTTAAGACTATTATGTTGTCTAAAGCCTTCAAGGGGACGGTTTGTCTTGACTGTCTGGAGCTAGACTCCCAAGTAGAGAAATAGATATGTTGCTTGGTGGTGACATATTAGACCGGGACTAAAGCATGATTGATCTACAAAGTCCGCTTTGAGTGGATCGATCTGCTTTTGACGTTCATTGTGCAGTAACCTTAATCCTGAGTAAAAGGATAGCTTCATGTATTTGACTTGTGTACTTTGATGTTCCAATGGCTAAAGCATCTCAAAGGTAGTAAGCTTATAGACCGGTTCGTTGGGTGCATGACTTGTATACGATGAAGGGTTCGTTTACAGATATCGGAATCATAGCTCTAATGAGGAGTTAAGGGTATCCTCTTAAAGGCATTATACTGAATGTGAAAATGGACAAGGCCTTAGGTCGTCTACTGGGTGGATGACTTCTTATTCACATATGATGAATAATCATTTTCTTAATTCGGTAGTATAATGGAACTTTAAGATAGCCTGATTAGTAGGATTAAACGGACTTTGGCCTAAGGCTGATCATGGATATCATATGAGGGTTCTGCATACATGACAAGGTCATTGGACGATAGCTTGTCACAGGCTTACGTAATACGGTATATAATTGGGAGTTCAATTTCAGGTTTATAGTGGTGTGACTCTGAAATTAGTGATCATATGATTGAGTTGTTTGGTAAAGAATGATGATCATATGGATTTGCGGGAGCTCGATTATATATGTCCAATCAGTCCCTCTACGAGCTCCACATAATTCCTTAACGTTTGGTAAATTGATTTGTGTATGCTATTGGCTAGTTTATTATGCATGAATGGTGATGATATAGGATTAGGATGGTAGACAAGATTCTCTCCGGTTGGATTCAGATTTTGTTTTGGATAATAGAGTACACAATTATTCGAACTCCAAATAAACTTGCTATGATTTTATTTGAGATTGGATTGGAGTTGTAGAAAATTATCCATGAGAACAAGAGTTTGAAATACAACTGTTTTGTGGATTTTGAATTTTGAATTTTGAATTTTGAATTTTGAAATTTGAAATTTGAATTTTGAATTTGAAATTTGAAGTTTGAAATTTGAATTTGAAATTCGAATTTGAAATTTGGAATTCAAATTTTGAATCACAATCCAAGTGAGATTCGAATTTGTTGTGCTAAATCCACAAGGAATGAAATTCGAATTTGAGTAGGATATGGAGAGGATAATCTTATTAGAATCCTACTTGAATTTTGAATCCAAATCCTAACTAAAGTTGGACGAAAATTTGGAGGATTATCCTCAATGATTTTCAGATTTTTTGTGGATAAGGTTCAAGGAAAAATTCAAGTTTCAATCCCAGTTGAATTTGGATTCTCTCCTCCCAGATAATGGCCGAATTTTGGAGTGAATCTCCTAGGAGATTTTCAGTTATTTTGGATAAGGATGAGATAAGATTCAAGCTTGAAAATCCTCGTGGAATTTTGATTCTCCCTTATCCAAAAGTGGCCGAATTTTAGTGGAGATTTTCTCCTTAGAGTTTTCAGATTTTTTGGTTGAAAAAGGGAAATAAAATTCTAGTTAAAATCTTGTTTAGATTTGGATTGGATTTATCCTAAAGTGGCCAAATTTTATTGTTGGGATTTTCCCTTGGAAAATTTAGATTTTGTGCTTGTGGATAAGAGAGAATATCTTCTCCTAATCCAATTCGAATTCAGAGAATCACCTCATGTAGGTCTATAAATAGAGGTCCTGCCACTCCAGTTCTCTCAGACCGCAAACTCTCAGGTGAGCAGGCTTATTATTGCACAGCCCACCGTGACAATAAGTTCTTTAGAGATCTGGGTGGTCAGAAGAAGACTAGCAGTGCTAGCATACCGATCGAGGTTCAGAGTGCCCGCACACTCAGCCATTCGGGAATTGGAGAATAGTAGAGAAGGCTAGTTGGTTGAAGCCCTCCGGTCATTCTCCTCCTGCAGATTTGCGTCCTTGAGGTATGAGTTTTAATTGTTGTTGGTTTATTGTATATGGCATCATGAGATATTTAACGATCTGAAAAATTTTTATTGTTCCGCTGCGCCACTCTGATACGTTTTTATTGATTTATTTTTCCTACACCTTGATCTAAGGGTCAATAAGTGGCCAAAATTACAAGTAAAAATTTAAAGAAAAATTCAAAAGAAATTAGGTGAATTATATAACTAATGCACCGTAGTCTTGGCTAAGTTTAGCCACCCATTATGCACGGCCAAGGCACCAAAGTATGGAGCCAAAATATTTTCTCCCTTGTTACTTGCAACCGTGTGATGCCTCCCCTCCAAGGAAGGAAAAATTTCAAGTTTTTGCAACAAACTTGGAGCAAATCTCTTCCTAAGCACAAGGTGAATTCCATAGTGAGGTAAGCCTTGAAACCCAAGCTTTTTCTTAGTTTTTGGAAGTGAAAAACTATGGGTTCATGGTGGTTGGATGGTGAAAATTTTCAAGCTTTGTTTTGGTTAGTTTGAGCTTTAAAAGGTTAGGTTAGTATGTGAAGAGTAAGAAGATGAATTAGAAGCTAGAAAAGCATAATTTTATGCTTGTAAAATATGGAAACCGTGTGCTAGCATGTGGAATTGTTAATGGAATTCCAAACCTAAGTTTTAATGTTTAATAAGTCAAGAGTATGAGAATTAGTTTGAAAAGAAATTAGAAACTTGAAATCGAATATTTGACCTCAGGTTTCAAGAGAAAACTGAATTATATGGCTTAGGGCTTCAAAGAAAACCATGACTTATTATGAAGAAATCAATGAGATTGATTAAGTTTTAAGAGAAAAAGTTTATGTGTATGTTTGAATGGAAAAAGAATTGAGATTTTAGTTTAGGGTTTTCATGAGAAAAACCATGGGCTACAATGAGATTGAATAACTTTTGGTAAAGGAAAGTTTGTAAGTAAATGTGTATGTAAGAATCGAGGGGTAAGAATGAAAAGATAAAATGTCGATAGAAAATGAATAAGTTTTATGATAATTTTTACGTAAAAAGTTTAGACTTTTGTGTAAAAATTAGGCCTCTGGTATAGTACGTGGCAGGGTAGAATAGGATAGATGGTTTTGAGATATTTCCTAAACGCCGGAAACCTAAAATTTAAGCGGAAATGCTGTCGAAATTTTTAAAGCGGCATTAAGGGCATTTCAGGAAACGAGCGATAAAAATATGCTCGGAAATGAAAACCGAGATCTCTCGGTACCTTAGAGTTTGAAGAAAGAAAGCAAGCCTAGCAGAATAGTAAACCGACCCCAAAAATCTAAAATGCCGAGAGGACCGGAAAAAAATAATAACATCAAGGGCGTTTTGGGTAACAAAGGTAAAGTTTAGGGTCGGGATGGAAAAACCCGAGCCCCTCGGAGACCTAGGTCGGGAAGAGAATAAGGAACCTTTTTAAGATTAGTTAAAAGCTCGTTTGAAGCTCCGAAATGCTAAGAAAAAGAGCCACGACCCCAAGGGCCAGAATAGTACCACCCGAGGGACGGGTGATAAGTAAATAGTGTAATCGCAACAATTAAGTTGTAAAAATTTACCGAGACGTAGAAAAGATTGTTTTAAGATTTTAGGGACTCAGAAAATCCCGTTTAAGCACCAAAATGAGAATGTTACGACCCCAAGACCCATTAGGGGCAAAATGGTCATTTTGACCAAAAAGTCTAGAAAAGTCAAGAAAAGGGCGTTAAACGCTCCAGTTAGCTATTTTATGGTTCTCGGATTTAGGGAACCCAATCTAAGCAGAAAAATAGAAACGTCCCCGACCCAGTTACTATTCACATGCATGGTACTATTCACTATGAATAGTACTATTCATCCAAAATTTTCGAAATACTCGGAAATGACCGTTGGAGCCCTAGAATAGCTTAAATGAGATTTCAAGGGCCAGAATCGAGTTTTAAGCTGAAGAAAAGTAAGAAAACCCCGATAAGGGTAAAACGGTAATTTTTGTCAAAAATTTGGGAAATAGTCAAAACGAACTGTTAGAGTTTCAAAAGTGATTCAAAGGTTCTAATTAGACTTTTAAAGGTCAAAAGTAAGGTTTAAGTGAGAAAAATCCCGCTAGGAGCAAAATGGTAATTTTGCCAAAAGTTCGAGATACAGCGGTCATTTTTCCAAAAGTTAATGGAAAAGTGACAAATGATATTAATTAAGATTTTTAAGGTCCAGATTAAGATTTAAGAAGGAGAGAAGTAAGAAAAGTCCGCTAGGGACAAAATTGTCATTTTGCCAAAAGTTGGGGGCAAAATGATAATTTTACCAAAATTTAATGGAAAGGCTAGAAATGGGATTTTAGATCCTCAAGTTCATAATTAAGAGATTAAATGTAGAATTATTACGTTTTATTAAGTTTTATGTATATAGTAAAGATTTTAAAATAACCGTAATTATTTCAGTTATAGGGATCCGAGCTAGAGGCGAAGAATGAGCGTCTAGGGATCCAAAAGCGAAGAAGGAGATTCCAGCAATGTATTTGTAAGTACAGACATTTATTTGTCTACTCACGAACTGACTTGCCATAGGACTGTGTTATGATATGTTAAGAAGCAAAGTTAAGACACATTTCCTAAAAGAAATGTTTACAAGTAATAAAAAGTTTCTGATTAAGTTTCATACAAAGTTGTGCTTTGTGACATGCTAGCTTAACATGTTCACGAAGTCAGAATAGAAAGACAAGTTAAAGTAAAGAAAGATAGAAAGATAAACAAGATAATAAGCTTGAAAATTTAAAAGGTTGGCATACCGGCCTCTCCAGATGCGAGGTTCAAGAAAAGCCTCCACCCCAGTTGTGTGGTGCTACCTACAAATGCGGTAGTTTATGGGCTTAAAGCTGACCGTGGGGTTGATTGGTGGGTAGCTCCCCCTTCCTCCATTGGTCTATGCATAGTAGGTACGTCCAACCATGGCCTCACAAGTGAAAGATTAGAAGGATAAGAAAAGAAAAGAAAAGAAAAGAACAGAAAGCAAGAAAAGTGAAGAGAGAAGCATAAGCAAGCATAATGAAATTAGTATCTATTGTCATGCATATGCTGTGTTTGGCATATATGTGTAAGTATGATATGTGTGTTAAGTTATGAATGTTTTATGTATGTTTGTACTTACTGAGCTCTAGCTCACTAGTTTGTTCGTGATGTAGGTAACGAGTAAGCTGCCTACGTTATGAGGAAATAATTAGATGGGCTGGCATATAGATTCTCGGAGGTGTCATGGAGTGGGTTATGGTTTTCATTATGATTTTCTGCTACAATTAAAAGAAATGTATATGTAAAGTAAAGATAAGAGACAAGGTTTATTGTAAGTTAAGTTTATGAAGTATTTTAATATGCTTTCAAAAACTAACAAGTTTATTTTAAAGAAAAAAAATATTTCAGTAGTTTTTCAAAACCGCTTCCGCAAGAATGTTTAAAATGATCAAGTGCTAAAGTGAGAAAGTACAAGAGTACAAGAACTGAGTATGATAAAGAAAGTACTTCTTATAGTACTTTAAAGAAAGTTGAAGTAAAGTGAAAACTTCAAAGAAAGTAAGAAAAGTATAAGATGAGTAAAGAAGAGTAAAGTTAAGTTTTAAGTAAGTGGATGGCTCGAGCGAGTTGAGTCGCTCACAATGGTGGTATTAAAGCAGAAGTAAGGCTAAAGTAAAGATAGTAGTAGGGCGGTCCCTACAGGGAAACATTTATTTATTATTGTTAACTTTATTATCTGTCTATTTATAATACAGTGTTCTTACATCTTTTATCTGTCTATTTATTATCCGTCTATTTATAACTTAGCTTAACCTAGGTAACACTGTAGAAATTCTCTAGTTTGCCACAATACATGTTTTCCGAGAACCGTGAATTTTCTCGGATGTCACAATGAGACACCACATTCGGCTCATCCTGGAGCTAATAAGATGTATCAGGACTTGAAGTTACAATTCTGGTGGAAAGGGATGAAGAATGATATAGCGAAATTCGTGAGCTGATGCATGACCTGTCAGAGAATCAAAGCTGAACATAAACATCCAGTAGGAAGATTGGAACCTTTGGAGATTCCTGAATGGAAATGGGAACACATTACGATGGATTTTGTAATAGGACTACAAAAACCCGAGAAGGTTATGATGCCATCTGGGTTATTGTAGACAAACTAACCAAGACGGCACGGTTTATAGCTGTCAAGATGACTTTTTCATTGGAAAAGTTTGCTCAGTTGTATATAGCTCCTGTCGTAAGATTACATGGAGTACCAAAATCCATTGTATTAGATCGAGATACACGATTCACTTTGAATTTCTGGAAGTGTGTGCAAGAAGCCATGGGTACTGAATTGAGACTCAGTACGGCATTTCATCCGTAAACAGATGGACAGTCAGAGTAGGCCATTCAGACATTAGAGGACATGCTTCGAGCTAATGTAATGGATTTTACGGGAATTTGGAACGAGAAGTTACCATTAATTGAATTCTCGTACAATAATAGTTACTAAGTTTCCATAGGAATAGCACCTTATGAGGCTCTTTATGGATGGAAATGCAGATCACCGATACATTAGTATGACCTGCGAGAGAAACAGCTACATAAGACGGATTTTATACGAGAAATTTCTGATGCCGTTGCAAGAATTCAGCATCAAATGAAAATTGAGCAAAGTCGACAAAAGAGTTATGCGGATAAGAGGTAAAGATCCTTGGAGTTTAATGAAGGAGACTTCGTGTTTCTTAAGGTATCGCCTATGAAGGGGATTATGCGTTTCGGTAAGAAGGGAAAACTGAGTCCAAGATATATCAGACCTTATGAAATTATCGAATGCATTGGAAGGGTCGCTTACAAATTAGCGTTACCTCCCGAATTGTCAGTAGTGCATAATGTATTTCATATATCCATGCTGAGAAAGTATGTACCAGATCCATCCCATGTGTTGAAGCATGAACCTATTCAGGTCCACGAAGATTTGACATATGAAGAACAACCTATTCGAGTACTGGCTCGTGAAGAGAAAGTACTGAGGAATAAGACAATCCCGCTAGTGAATATTGTGTGGAAAAATCGCAACATTGAAGAAGCTACGTGAGAACGAGAAACAGAGATGAGGAGTTTATACCCCCACTTATTCTAATTTTCGAGGACGAAAATTTTATAAGGAGGGGTGAATGTGACAACCGGGAAATTCTGGCATTCTCAGAAGAAAAAGTACAATTGTATATGTGTGACAACTTGTACTGTGTAAAGAGTGAAATAAATAAATTTATGTTGTTTAGAATGTATTAAAATGTTCTGACAATGCTGATGGATAAAAATTCGTTGTTGAGAAATTTTGCTGAAGCAAAACGGGTGAAACGGTGTCAAAACGACATTAAAAAACCCTAACCGATGCCTATGGTGCACTAAAAGATGAAAAAACTTCCGGGATTGATTTTGATCAAATGAAAGCAGCATAAATTGATCTGACTACACTGGAGACCTCAGGAACCCGCCGGGACGATTCCAGGAAAATTTCGGCTCAATCCAACATTGGTCAAAAAGTAGTCGAATTAATATGAATAATGAAGTCAAAGTCAAACTTTTGATTTTACATTTATGATATCATTTAAGCCATTTATTAAATGTGTAAAAAGTGGCGGTTGGTGGCATTAATGGCTAAGATCAATTTACTTTATGATCTAAAGGCCTAGATTTGGCCAAAATTAGCCAAATTAATTTTGGCAAAAGTGGGAAAGTATTTGGCTAGAAAAGTGTTGAAATTCCATTGGTTGGAAGCCAAATTAATTGGTTTTTCTTAGTTAAATGAGTCGGCAACTTTGGAACAAAAGGAAACCGTAGCTTTTTCAAAGGAAAACAAGCCAAAAATTTTCTAAGTGTTACCATAGAGAGAACTGTGAGCAAACAAAGGAGAACCAAGCCAAAATTTCAAACCTTCTTCACAAAAGCAATGGCAAACTCATCATTGAAGCCAAGGGAAGCAAGAAATCAAGGTAGCCATCTTTGGTTTGCATTTTTTTCACTGAAATTTCTGTAGGAAAATAAATAGGTAAAAACGTATCAGAGTGGCGCAGCGAAACAATAAAAATTTTTAGATCGTTAAATATCTCTTGATGCCATATACAATAAATCAACAACAATTAAAACTCATACCTCAAGGATGCCAATCTTGCAGGAGGAGAATGACCGGAGGCTTCAACCAACTAGCCTTCTCTACTATTCTCCAATTCCCGAATGGCTGAGTGTGTGGGCACTCTGAACCTCGATCGGTATGCTAGCACTGCTAGTCTTCTTCCGACCACCCAGATCTCTAAAGAACTTTATTGTCACGATGAGCTGTGCAACAATAAGCCTGCTCACCTGAGAGTCTGTGGTCTGAGAGAACTAGAGTGGCAGGACCTCTATTTATAGACCTGCATGAGGTGATTCTCTGAATTTGAATTGGACTAAGAAAAGATATTTTCCCTTATCCATATCCATAAAATCTGAATTTTTCCAAGGGAGAATCTCAACAAAAAATTCGGTTTTCTTAGGATAAATCCAATCCAAATTAAAACAAGATTTTAACTAGAATTTTATCTCCCTTTTTCAACCCAAAAAATCTGAAAATTTCAAGGAGAATCTCTCCTAAAGATTTCGGCCATTATGGATAAGGGAGAATCAAAAATTCCACTAGGATTTTCAAGCTTGAATCTTATCTCAAGCTTATCCAAAAATAACCGAATTTCCTAGGAGATTTTCTCCCTAATTTCGGCAACCTTTCAAGGAAGGAGAGAATCCAAATTCAACTAGGATTGAAACTTGAATTTTCCCTTGAATCTTATCCACAAAAATCTGAAATTTCCTTGAGGATTATCCTCAAAATTTTCGTCCACTTTTGTTGGGATTTGGATTCAAAATTCAAGTAGGATTCTAACAAGATTATCCTCTCCAAATCCAACTCAAATTCAAATTTCAAACCTTGTGGATTTTCCACAACAAATTCGAATCCTACTTGGACTGTGATTCAAAATTTGAATTTCAAATTTCAAATTCGAATTTCAAATTCAAATTTCAAATTCGAATTTCAAATTCAAATTTCAAATTTCAAATTTCAAATTTCAAATTCAAATTCGAATTTCAAATTCAAATTTCAAATTCAAATTTCAAATTCAAATTTCAAATTTCAAATTTCAAAATTCAAATTTCAAACTTCAAAATTCAAATTTCAAATTCCACAAAACGGTTGTGTTTCATATTCTTGTTCTCATGGATAATTTTCTACAACTCCAATCCAATCTCAAATAAAATCATGGCAACTTTATTTGGAGTTCGAATAATTGTGTACTCTATTATCCAAAATAAAATCTGAATCCAACCGGAGAGAATCTTGTCTATCATCCTAATACTGTGTCATCACCATCCATGCATAATAAACTAGCCAATAGCATACACAAATCAATTTGCCAAACGTTAAGGAATTATGTGGAGCTAGTAGAGGGACTGATTGGACATATATAATCGGGCTATCGTGATTCCATATGATCATCATTCTGTACCGAACAACTCAATCATATGATCACTAATTTCAGAGTCACACCACTATAAACCTGAAACTGAACTCCCAATTATATACCGTATTACGTAAGCCTGTGACGAGCTACTATCCAATGACCTTGTCATATATGCAAAACCCTCATATGATATCCATGATCAACCATAGGTCAAAGTCCGTTTAATCCTACTGATCAGGCTATCTTAAAGTTCCATTATACTACCGAATTAAGAAAATGATTATTCATCATATGTGAATAAGAAGTCATCCGCCCAGCAGACGACCCAAGGCCTTGTCCATTTTCACATTCAGTATAATGCCTTTAAGAGGATACCTTTAACTCTTCAGAGCTATGATTCCGATATCTGCAAACAAACCCTTCATCGTATACAAGTCATGCACCCAACGAACCGGTCTATAAGCTTACTACCTCTGAGACGCTTTAGCCATTGGAACATCAAAGTACACAAGTCATATACATGAAGAAGTTCATTTACTCAGGATTAAGGTTATTGCACAATGAACGTCAAAAGCAGATTGATCCACTCATAGCGGACTACGTAGATCAATCACGCTTTAGTCCCGGTCTAATATGTCACCACCGAGCAACATATCCATGTCTCTACTTGGGAGTCCAGCTCCAGACAGTCAAGACAAACCGTCCCCTCTAAGGCTTTTAGACAACATAATAGTCTTAACATGAGTTAGATGCTCGGTCTAACCCCATAGACTACAGACCATAGTTTAGACTGCTAACTTTAGAACATTGTCTTCTCACATACAAAAGTCCATTGCATACAACGTTCTAACAGTTTTAATACAAGCAGTCAGTGAGTCATATTTGCTTACATTTACTTTAACATGTAAATAAGAGGAGGACAGATAGCAATGTAATGAATAACCTCTATGTATAATTTTATTATCCAGTTCAAAATGAATACATCAAAATGTCTCTAATACTTAGGGCATTTCCTAACAATTTCATTGAAAAATCCATGGGTTTGTTGGCTTGAAGGATGAGAAATTTTGTGGTTGATTTGGTTGATTTGGGATATGGGTTTTGCTTATGGTTTGTTTAAAAGAAAAACCATGTGTTTTGTTTCAAGAAAAACAAAGTTTTGGTTGGTTTCTTAATAGAAAATCCACGGCTTACCTTGGTGTTTGATCATGGATTTATTGTTGGTTAAGTGTTGTAATGCTTTAAATCATGTTTTGGTTATATAGAAAGCATGATTTGCATGATTAGAAAGCTTGGAAAAAAATTTTGGTATCTAAATTCCCTAATATGGCCGTGTGGTGTAGTTAGGGTTTGGTGAACATTTTTGCATGATTAACTTGATGTTTGGATAGTTTAAATCATGCATTGAATTATGGAAATATTGGTTATGAGGTTGAAAACATGAAACAAAATGTTATGCATGTTTTTACCTAAAGTGGCCGTGGTGTATGAATGGTTAAAAACCCTAAGAATTGTGTTGTAAAATGCATGGAAAATGGCTTGAAAATGTGCTAGGTAATAGCCTTTGAATAGCCTAAAATTTGGTTAAAGAATTGAAAAGTTTTGGCTAGGTTTTGGATAGGAAAACCGTGGCTAAAACTAAGGGCAAAATTGAAATAATTTTGTTAATGGTGTATGGAAATGTGAACTGTTGATTGTGTGAGCTTTTATGTAAAAGTTTGGAAAACTTTTACATAAAATAGGACTTTGGTATAGTTGGCAGGTACACATGGTTCGAGGCGTACCTAACGCCGATAGCCTTAAATTTATGTCGAAATGCTGCCGAAATTTTGAAAAACAGCATTTAGGGTAAAAAGGGAATCGAGAGTAAAAGTTGAAGGTCGGATCAGAAACCCGAGTCCCTTGAGTAAAATTGAATAAGGGAAACCTAAGGGATGGTTCGTGAATAGTAACCCATCCCCTTAAAAATGTAAAACGCGAGTGAAACTGAAAAACCGACCCCAAGGAGGGGGGCGTTTTTGGGAAACGAAGTAAAGGTCCGAGTCGGGTACGGAAAATCCGAGCCTCGGTGACCTAAATCGAGAAAGTCTAGATGAATGTTTTAAATACTAGTAAAACGTCCATTTGAGGCTCCGAAACGAGAGAAAATCACTAAATCGACGTAAGGGTTGGAATAGTGCTTCCCAAGAGTCGGGAAGGTGAAAAATGAAAATAAAATAGAAACAAACACCGTAATGAATAAGAAAAGAATCAGAAAAGTTCCTGAAAGCCAAAAGTGCAGTCTAGATCGAGAAAATCCGATCAGGGGTATAATTATAATTTTGCCAAAATGTAGGGGTAAAATCATAATTTTTCAAAAGTTGAGAAAAATGGGGAAAATGATAAATAAAGCCTGAAAAGTTATAAATAGGTTTTATTTAAGCTTTTTAATAAAAAAATAAAAGCTATAAATGGAAATGAAATTAACAGACAAGGTTTTGTCTGTAGGATCCTAAAATCGACCCACAAGGAGAGCGATTAAAGATCCAGGAAGGAAAAGGAGAATAAACAAATTAGGTAAGTTCAGACATTTACTTGTCTGCAACATGTAGTATTATTATTGCTAACTTTGATGTACTAATTATAAGTTAGGTACATATGTGCTACGGGCACTATTATAGAATAGAGAGAGACGAAATGTAGTACGAGCACTATTGAAAATGGGACACATAATAAATTGTGCTTCGGGCACTAGAGCGAGGTTAATGAAACTCACTCACATGAAATTAAAATGTGAACCATTCCTAACCACGGGGCAATATGAAGTCATCAGGTTAGAACTTTATAAAGTCGGTAATGAAACCACTTTTGGCGTACCAACCTTTCGTACGGGGAGGTAAACTTTGCCTTCGGGGCTATGATGATGAGATTAAGACTGTGGAGGTTAGCACTAATGTACTGTTCCCAATCATGCGTACCAAAATGGTATGGCCAACATGAGCTCAAAACCAGAACATAAATAAAGATAATTACCTAAAACCGAAACTATGTCATAATTGAGCAGAAGACAGTTTTGTGAGAGTACTAACACCATGGTTGATGTACTGTTGATATACTGTGTTGTGGTCAAAGTTACTATTCATGATGAATAGTACTATTCATAGAAATTCTATTTCTTACATGTTTGAACTTACTGAGCCTGTAGCTCACCAGTTTTGCTTATGTTGCAAGTAAGCAACCAGCTCAATAGCTTTGTATGGCTGGATGGCGGACGGGATAGCGGGTGTCAAATGGGATGGGAAGCCAAGGGATATGGTTTTGCCAGAGTTTTTCCACTGAGCGTTAACAAAGAAAGGAAAAAGAAACAGTTCTTTTGTAAATATATATATTTTACGAAAGTACTGTATTATGTAAATTACTTTGTACTTGTAAACAAAGTGATTAGTGCATAATGTTTTACATTATGTAAAAAAAAAAATCCCCCAAAAATGTCATATTTTAAAGAGAGATAGATTAGCTGGTGACCCATGAGAGTACAATCTATTGCAGTTAGCTATGAGGAAACTCTGGGTCTTCTACATCTTCATTGGGGTCATCACCAGTAGACGTCCCCTGATCACGGTTTGTATTTGTCTTATGGCGTGAGGGACCTGCCTCGTGGTCATTAGCCATCACCAGTGGTCCATATAAACATGTCAATACCCCTTCCTCATGATCTTGTTCCCATTGATGCTTTTCCATGCTTTCCCTCAACTGTGCCCTTTCAGCTCTAATGGCACTAGCGACAAACTCACGCCTGGTAAGGGAATGGAGTAGACTCACCCTTCATTTCAACTCTGTGGTGAGTCCTTTCCAGAACATTTCACAAAAGTCTTCATCAGAAAAATTTTAGGAGCGGGCACCTTTTTACAACATTTTCCTTGAATCGCACAGCATACATAAGCACTGTATCCCCGGGCATCATCTAAAACCTTTTGGTTCTCTGAATATAATCCCTGACGTCCGTTATTCAGGGTAATACCGGCGGTGGTATGCTTTCTTCTCTAGCTAGAGGAATTGGAGTCATCTATGGGCTTCTTTGGGAAAATTGTTGTATTCATGCAGAAATCGGCCTAATTAAGCCTCAGTAATGCATCTTGATTGCAATACTCCCAATATACTCGGGCAACTCCTTGGAAGTTGCTCATAGCCAGAATGACCCAGTAATCTCGGTCTATATCACAAGACTGGCAAATCAACTCTACTGTGTGCAGCCAATCCTGTACTTGTGCTGACTAATGTCCTCCATCGAAAATAGGCCGCTGGCAAACCTTAAAGGCCTAGGTAGCTCTAGCAGATACTCTCGAGCCAATATGATCTCGTCCTCCAACTACGGGGATGTCGATGACTATTGGGGGTGGATGGAGTACCGGTGGAGGGGTTGGTGCCCTGGTGGTCATCGGTGCCTCTGCTCGTGGAGTAGCAGGGTTCGCCAGTGCTGGAGAGCATACCATAGGTCGTCGGGGTGGGGATGGCCTAATATGGGTCTAAGCCACACCCTAAGAGGACACCTAACTCGGTATGGATATGGTCTGATGTATGGTGGTCTCGTCAACTAGTTCCTATATAGGGTTCACTTAACGTAAATGAACATTTTACTAATTGTAAAAACAAACTTAACTTACTTAGATCGACAAACGAGATGCGCATCAGGCCTTGAGAGACGTGGTCAATTGCTCTGATACCAACTGTGGTGGCCCGCCCTTCATGGAGGCTAACAGTACTAGCATAGTAGAGCTTTGGAGTCTATTATGATAGACTGTTACCTCATTGGGTCACCAACAACTTACATGTAACTTGTTTTTATTATTTACCATTCATATTTTAAATTGAAACTTTATCGTGAAAACTGGGGATTTTTTTTTAAATCAATTGTGAAACTGTAAAGTTGTAAAACATTATAAAATATATACTGAAATACATGTCATACTTTGTCGTACATAATTTACATCATGATACAATATTTCAAAACAACTTGCAAAATTGCTCAGCGAAAACCATCAGTAGGACCATTCCCCTTGCCTAACCCTGACGGTAGATGCAGATCCCGCTCCTCATCCATCCACTAGCTACAAGTGTACAAGCATCTTATGTGCAATATGAATAAACTTGTGAGTGACAAGCTCAGTAAGTTCAAACATAAATACCGAAACATAAAACTTAAAATCATGTAAAAATACTATTCATATAAATAGTAACTTTGACTTTTGATCATGAATAGTAAAGTTGACTTTGACTGATACTATTCATGTTGACTTTGATCTAAGATACTATACATAAAGTTAGTACATATTATGCTCAAATTATGACAAATCTTAAGTCTTAGGTCTTATCTTGCATTAAGTTCTGGTGTTGGACCCCTGTGATTAGTCGTATCGTAGTGCGTGCATGACTGAGAGGGACTTTAGGGAACAACCCACTGGCCAATCCTCTATAGTCTACATAAACTTGATAAAACATAACATGAGAAACCTCCACCTGTGTAGGAGGTTGGTACGCCAATATTGGTTTTATTACCATCTTTCATGTGGTTCCTAACTGATGGCATTATTACTGCCTCCTAGGTCTGGAAGACTTTTACTGTGACGCCCCGAGCCCTCAGTGGCCTGGACCGTCACTTAAAACTACTACTGATACCTAACTTGCTGGAAAAACTATTCTTATTTACTTAAATAACTGTTGCTTAACTTATTTGGCTTGAAAACTGATACATAAATTTACTTAATTCGATACCCTAATTTTAGGGGATTTGTTTTCTTTTTCTTTCTTACATCGTATGTATTCACTATTTACATACATATACTTTAACTATTTACTATTTTAAAAATACTACTTAACAGTTACTATTCAAAATTATTATTTAACGGTTACTATTTATAAATAATGTGTAATGATTACTACTCAAAAATACCGTATAACCGTTACTATTTAAAATATACTATTTAATGGTTATTATTTATAAATACTATGTAACGATTACTATTCAAAAATACCGTATAATGATTACTATTTAAAAATACTATTTAACGGTTACTATTTAAAATATACTATTCAACGGTTACTAATCAGAATGTTGTTCAACTATTAGTCAAATTGTGACTCGCGGTGTATCCATAACCTCGCCCTCACATCCGCCTCCACCGTCGCCATCGCCCATTGTGGTTTAAACCATAAGACGCTTACCTACAGCATGAACACACTCCATGAGCTTTACGTCTAGTAAGTACAACATGTTAACCGCATAACATGTTAAATCGTAAGCCATACTTAAGGCATATATAAAATTGGAAATCATGTCACATATTCACACAGAACATGAAAACATATCATGTGGCATCTCAGAATGCAAATCATGTGGGCATGTCCTATCATGCAACTAGGAAGCTTGCTCTATCTGTATCTAGGGCATAACATGCATACTACATGAACCGTTTATACTCAGATTATGCTTCATTATTCGTTATTGCTCGAGGACTATGCGCTCATTTTATTTATGAATGAAATATGGACCTTGCGCCTAATGATAGTTATGGACCTTGCACCCAACATATTTATTATGGACCTTGCGCCCGTTATTTTTATTGTGGACCTTGCGTCCGTTATACCGACTCCTTAATTTACTTACCCAATTCTTTATCTGATGTTGCCAAATACTTTACTCAGTTATCCCTCATCTTATACGAGAGGGACGTATGGTATCTAACTTGGGTTTTCATCAATCTACTCGATTGTGAAACTATGTGCTCTTATACATGCTGTGCATCAACATGTGCATGCTATGTATACTTAACATACTGTGAAAACATCATTTCAACTTATTTATTCATGCTGTAGGTGGAGTTCTACTTACCTTGTTTTGCAAGCAAACATGCACTCGCACCTTTATCAACTTACAGATTACTACCTGTCATCAATAACGTATCTCATTAATTCTCTTGCTAAGTCACTAATACCGTTAGTGACTAAAGTAGGTAAATCACTTGGTACCGATTGTCATCGATACTAACTCGTTCTCTTACCGAGTTGGATACTTTATGTGTGGTTAATTAATTTATTGTCCCATAAATTAAATATTGTCATTCCTAGGTCACTATTGCTGTTAGTGACCATAACTTGTGTTCCTATGTGGTACAGAGGCCCATCGGTACCCTATTGGCTTACCTTGGTGATTTGGCGTCTATCTTCTTATCGTGTCTGATTAACTGTCTACTTGACAGATTAACCATCATTCCTTACCTATTCGTTCAAAACACGGTCCTTGATTGTTTGCCGACTAGTCAACTGATCGGCTACCTCACGTGTTGTTAACTAGGTAGCCTACAGGGTTACTATATGTAAGCTTTGTATAGTAACTGACTAGGTTACTTTACTTGTTTGGGTGTGGTAGCCTACTGGGCTACCCATACTATTTAAGTTATTTCTGAAAAATTGTTTTGGTTACCTTATAAAATCCTTGGAAAATTATGTGTTTTGAAACCGTCCCTTATCACCTCATTGGAAAGTGAGGGACGTTTTTATGAAAACCATGTGTACATTTAAAAGGTGTTAAAACACATTTTTGGTGTTACATTTTAAAGATGGTTCTCAAACCACTTTCGAAACCCATTTTGAAACTTGATCGTAACGATTTGGTTTGTAAATTTGGCAAACATGAAATTTTTCATCCTCGATAAGATGAACAATTCTCGTGTTCATCTCAGAGCTCAAATCTAACTTGAACGGGTCCTAATCCTATCAAACCCGCGGCCTTTGTGCCCAGTATTTTGCAAAATCACAGTTTTACGTCATTTTAAAAACGGCTCTGTTTGAGGCCCGAAATGGCCAAATTTTTAAAATACGTACGAGTCGTCTTCAAGTTTCGACATGTTTTACAACTTTTGTGTTGAGCCTGAGAACCGGTTCAGAATCTAAGAGGTTTATTTTTAATAAAACCCGAGGCTAATTTATGGGTTCAGATTTTGTTCCTAGTTTTGTTCTTAGTTTTGGGTACTGAGTGAAAACTACTCGAAAAACCTATCATAGTGTCATTTTTGCCAAGGGCTATTTGATGCAAAAACGACCGTAACAAAATTTTCTTAAAACACGGTGTTTTACAAAATCCTAAATTTGGACCCTAAGGGGGTCAAAATAGCCAAAATCCTTGGCCTTTCCTTAAGGACAGATTGTGTCCAATCACTAAAATGTTCATGCTCTCATTTGCACACAACCATTTGTAAAAATAATGTAAACACAATCACAACCATATAAACTTAAAAATGACAACCTAAGGGCTCAAAATAAACTTATTACAAACCATTTGCATAAACAAATACACATAAATGGCATTGATCAAACGTAAAAATTATCTAACCACACGATAGGCTTTTTGGTTTTTACCTCTTTTGGTATGGTCCAAGCACAATCCAAACTAGGGCTTGAGGAACCAAAATGGCCATGTGGAATTAAAAGGATAGGGTTAGTTTTTGTGCTAGCAAAAACACCAAAATAATTTCTCTTAATATCCAACCAAAACAATAATCTAAAACTACAAAGATTGGATTCTAAAACTTACCCTTAATCACCTTGGAATGGCTTGGAAATGAAACCTCTTATCACAAGCTAGAAGGGCTGGAATTTTGATAAACTTTTTGGTGGGATTTTGGCTTGAAAATGGGGGTTTTTGGCTGAAGGGGTGGTCGGCTGCAATAGAAAGAATGAGAGGAAAAAGTGTTGTATTTTTTAGGTGCCAAATGAAGAAAGGAACACTTGTTGTCATGTGTGCCTTTTATAGGCAAAACTAATCTCACTTGCTTAAGCTTAAACCAATTTAATTGTCCACCATTAATTAAGGGACAAATTTGCTGCCCATTTCAGCCCCATAAATGGGCCTGGGCTACTACATAGAAGGGAGAGAAATAAACAATGTTTCTTTGACCACATGCTTGAGAACCTTGAATTTTTAATTCAAAAGGTATCATGGCTAGGGTATTATTTTAATGCCACCTTTTGGGCTATGTGAGCAGCCAAAATTAGCTGCTTTTGTAGCTAAGGGGCACAGATTTTTAGGGCCAAATTTTATCTGTGTACGGACCCCCATATCTATGTAACCTAAATTCTATATAATGAGAAATTTAGCAATGAATTTAGGTTAGTTTGATGGCTTTTTGTGCAAAATTTGATGAACATGGTCTGGTACACGGCCGTGTAAGAAGCCATGTACCGATCGGACTGTTTACGTGTGAAAGGCCGTGTGAGTGTACATAGCCGTGTAGTGTGACACGGTCAGGTACATGGCCGTGTAAGTGGCCATGTATAGTTTGGGTAAAGGAACGTGTTTCCAGGACATGGCGGTGTTGAGCAGCCTCAACCGATACACGCCCGTGTAAGGACCTATTTAGAAGGCCGTGTATAGGACTGAGAGCCATTTTTAAAGGTTCTCGTAATATGTGAAACCTAATTACCATGTGGAGAGGAATTAAGTTCAAAAATACAGTATAATTTCCAATTGAATAGATTAAACAGATACAGTACTATTTAAATACTATTTATACAATGAAAGGGGTGATCGACAGTGAACCCAGTCTACCCTATTATTTGTATAAATGTGTGAGATACGCAGCATCAGGAAACGGGTCTGGACGACCATTTCTTGACACAAGACTGGTGAACAGATCACCAGAATGCTCGGACCAAATATCTGAGCACGATAATAAGAGATAACCCTAGCAAGGGTACGGTATCAAGAAAATGGTTTGGATGACCTCTTCTCACCTAGAGACTGACAAAATCGGAGTCAGAGCACTCAAACTAGTCAGTTAAGTGAAAGACAGTAAATAGTAAATAGTGAAAAACGCAGTGTCAAGTTACTGGCCAAGATGGCCTTAATTTGACCTAAAACTAATATATAAACGGTTAGTAGACTCAATCCAGTTGATTGAGCACAAAACGAGAATTTTAGTTTAAGAGATACGTAGTATCAGGATGAGGGTCAAAACGACCTTTACTCGCTCCAAAACTAATATATTTAGACTTAGAACGTCCAAATTAGTCAATCGAGCACCTGTCACATTTTTCGAGGTAGGGTCACACAGATCTCGAAAATTGGTCCAGACGACCTCCAATGGATGTAAAACTGATAAAAATGGAATCAGCACGTCCAAATTAGTCAAGAGAGACTGTGTCTAAAATTTTACCCGGGAACACCTCGGTTTGCGTGTGAAAGGACAACACAGTGTAGACACAACCACAATATAGGACATAAACAATAAATTAGACTGATAATGGGCTCTTAGATAGTATAAAACAACTAGGAATTTACGGTACAAAAATCAGATTCAGAAATCTAATTTTTGGATGAAAATTAGAACACTGCCGAGAAAGGGCCGAACACCGCAGTACAAAATTAAACTGCGATGAGAAGCCAACATAGATGAAATTTGGCCCTTAGAAACCATGTCCCTAGCTGAAAAAGGTAGCTGAAAATGGCTGCTCATAGCCCAAAAAGTGACCATTAAAAAATTGCCCTAGCCATGACACACTTGAATAAAATATTCAAGGGATTTCAAAAGCTTGGTCAACAAATATTTCTTTATTCCTTCTCCCAGTTAAGGCAGTAGCCCACACCCATTTTGGTCTGAAAATGGGCAGCAATTTGTAATGATTAAGCTAATTTGGTGGACAATTAATTAAGATTAACTCTAAGTAAGCTTGATCAATTTTGCCTATAAAAGGCACCCTTTACACAAGTGATTTGCTTTCCTTAATTTGGCACCAAAACTCACTTCACTTTCTCCCTCTATTCCTTGTTGTAGCCGACCACTCTAAGGTCCCTAAAACCCCATATTTTCAAGCCTAAATCACACCAAAAGCCTACCAAAACTCAAACCTCACAAGCTTGTGTTAGGAGAAATCGAATACAAGTCATTCTAAGGCACCAAGGGTAAGTTTTCAAAACCGATCCTTGTAGTTTTTAGTAGTTTTGATTTGGTTTTTAAGAGAAATTTTTGGTATTGTTTCTAGCAAAAACTAACCTCACTCTCTTGGATTCCCATGACCATTTTTGGTTCCTCAAGCCCTAGTTGAAATCGTGCTCAATTCAAAGCACAGAGGTAAACTGAAAACCCTATCTTGTGTTAGTTGGTTTTAAGTTTTGATCAAGGCCATTATGTGTATTTGGTTATGTAAATGGTTTGTAATAATTTATTTTGAGCCTTTAAGTTTCCATTTTTAAGTTTATGTGGTTGTGGTTGTGTTTACAATTTTTACGGATGGTTATTGTATATGTGATTCTACAAACGATTAGGAACGTGGCTGGACATAAATCTGTCCCTAGGAAAGGCCACAGATTTTTGCCATTTTGACCCACTTAGGGTCCAAATTTGGGATTTTTGTAAAACACAATGTTTTAAGGAAATTTCGATATGGTCATTTTTGCATCAAATAGTCCTCGGCCAAAAACAAACCTAATATAGGTTTTTAGAGTGTTTTTCACTCGATGTCTGAAACTGGGAACAAACTGGGAACAAAATTTGAGCCCAGAAATAGGTACGGGTTTTAGTGAAAACGGACCCATTAGATTCCGAACTGGACATCAGGCTCAACATAAAAGTTGTAGATCTGGTCAAAATCTTTGAGATGACATGTTTTAAAAATTTAGCCGTTTTTATAGAGACATAAAACTGGGATTTTTTTGAAAAAACTAGGCACAAGCCCACGGGTTTAATAGAATTAGGAGTCGTTAGAGTTGGATTTAGGCTCCGAGGTGAACACGAGATTTGTTCATCTTGTTGAGATGAAAACTTTCATATTTGTCAAAATCACAAACAAAGTCATTTTGGTCAAGTTTCAAAATGGTTTTCAAAAGTGGTTCGAAAACTACCTTTAAAATGTAACTTTAAAAATGTGACTTATACTCTTCAAAATAAAATGTGTTTTAACACTTTAAAAATACAAACATAGTTTTTATAAAAATGTCCCCAACCTTTCAACAGGTTGATAGGGGGACGGTTCCAAAAGAAAGAATTTTTCCCAAGAATTTTTAAGTCAACCTACACTTGTTTTCAAAGAGAAACAGTGTGTGTAGCCCGATAGGCTACCACACCAAACAAGCCGTAGTAGCTCGATAGGCTACTACCTCAAACAAGCCATAGTGGCCCAGTAGGCCATTACACCAAACAAGGAATAGTAGCCCAGTAAGCTACCACACCAAACAAGCCGTAATAGCTTGGTAGGCTACTACCTCAAACGAGCCATAGTGGCCCGGTAGGCCATTACACCAAACAAGGAATAGTAGCCCGGTAGGCTACCACACCCCAACAAGCAAAGTAACCTAGTCAGTCATTACACTGTTAGGAAATGCCCTAAGTATTAGAGACATTTTGATGTATTCATTTTGAACTGGATAATAAAATTTTACATAGAGGTTATTCGTTACATTGCTATCTGTTCTCGTCTTATTTACATGTTAAAATAAATGTAAGCAAATATGGCTCACTGACTGCTTGTGTTAAAACTGTTAGAACATTGCAGGCAATGGACTTTTGTATGCGAGAAGACAATGTTCTAAAGTTAGCGGTCTAAACTATGGTCTATAGTCTATGGGGTTAGACCGAGCATTTAACTCATGTTAAGACCATTATGTTGTCTAAAGCCTTGGAGGGGACGGTTTGTCTTGACTGTCTAGAGCTGGACTCCGAAGTAGAGACATAGATATGTTACTTGGTGGTGACATATTAGACCGGGACTAAAGCATGATTGATCTACGTAGTCCGCTATGAGTGGATCAATTTGCTTTTGACGTTCATTGTGCAATAACCTTAATCCTGAGTAAATGAACTACTTCATGTATATGACTTGTGTACTTTGATGTTCCAATGGCTAAAGCGTCTCAGAGGTAGTAAGCTTATAGACCGGTTTGTTGGGTGCATGACTTGTATACGATGAAGGGTTTGTTTACAGATATCGGAATCATAGCTCCAAGGAGTTAAAGGTATCCTCTTAAAGGCATTATACTGAATGTGAAAATGGACAAGGCCTTGGGTCGTCTGCTAGGCGGATGACTTCTTATTCACATACGGTGAATAATCTTTTTCTTAATTCGGTAGTATAATGGAACTTTAAGATAGCCTGATCAGTAGGATTAAACAGACTTTGACCTAAGACTGATCATGGATATTATATGAGGTTTTGCATATATGACAAGGTCATTGGATAGTAGCTCGTCACAGGCTTACGTAATACAGTATATAATTGGGAGTTCAATTTCAGGTTTATAGTGGTATGACTCTGAAACTAGTGATCATATGATTGAGTTGTTCGGTAAAGAATGATGATCATATGGATTTACGGGAGCCCGATTATATATGTCCAATCAGTCCCTCTACTAGCTCCACATAATTCCTTAACGTTTGGCAAATTGATTTGTGTATGCTATTGGCTGGTTTATTATGCATGGATGGTGATGACACAGGATTAAAATAGTAGACAAGATTCTCTCTGGTTGGATTCATATTTTGTTTTGGATAATAGAGTACACAATTATTCGAACTCCAAATAAAGTTGCCATGATTTTATTTGAGATTGGATTGGAGTTGTAGAAAATTATCCATGAGAACAAGAATTTGAAACACAACCGTTTTGTGGAATTTGAAATTTGAATTTTGAAATTTGAAATTTGAAATTTGAAATTTGAAATTTGAATTTGAAATTCGAATTTGAAATTCGAATTTGAAATTTGAATTTGAAATTTAAATTTGAAATTTGAAATTTGAAATTTGAATTTGAAATTCGAATTTGAAATTTGAAATTCAAATTTTGAATCACAGTCCAAGTAGGATTCAAATTTGTTATGGAAAATCCACAAGGTTTGAAATTCGAATTTGAGTTGGATTTGAAGAGGATGATCTTGTTAGAATACTACTTGAATTTTGAATCCAAATCCTAACAAATGTTGCACGAAATTTTGAGGATAATCCTCAAGGAAATTTCAGTTTTTTGTGGATAAGATTCAAGGGAAAAATTCAAGTTTCAATTCCAGTTGAATTTGGATTATCTCCTTCCCTGAAAAGTGGCCGAAATTAGGGAGAAAATCTCCTAGGAAAATTCGGTTATTTTGGATAAGGTTGAGATAAGATTCAAGCTTGAAAATCCTAGTGGAATTTTTGATTCTCCGTTATCCATAATGGCCGAAATTTTTTAGGAGATTTTCTCCTTGTAATTTTCAGATTTTTTGGGTTGAAAAAGGGAGATAAAATTCTAGTTAAAATCTTGTTTAGATTTGGATTGGATTTATCCTAAGAAAACCAAATTTTATTGTTGAGATTCTCCCTTGGAAAATTCAGATTTTATGGTAATGGATAAGGGAAAATATCTTTTCCTAATCCAATTCAAATTCAGAGAATCACCTCATGCGGGTCTATAAATAGAGGTCCTGCCACTCCAGTTCTCTCAGACCACAGACTCTCAGGTGAGCAGGCTTATTGTTGCACAGCTCATCGTGACAATAAAGTTCTTTAGAGATCTGGGTGGTCGGAAGAAGACTAGCAGTGCTAGCATATCGATCGAGGTTCAGAGTGCCCACACACTCAGCCATTCGGGAATTGGAGAATAGTAGAGAAGGCTAGTTGGTTGAAGCCTCTGGTCATTCTCCTCCTGCAGATTGGCGTCCTTGAGGTATGAGTTTTAATTGTTGTTGATTTATTGTATATGGCATCATGAGATATTTAACGATCTAAAAATTTTTATTGTTCCGCTGCGCCACTCTGATACGTTTTTACCGATTTATTAACCTACAATTGGTATCAGAGCCATCTCATGACTATGCCATGTACATAAATTAGACAATTACTTAGTCTTTTATTTATGTATGGATTTGATATTTAGAGAGTGGCATTCTAGGGTTCCTTTATGTTGTTATCATGGATTATGTATAAAGTATGTGGTTATTTTAATTTTTTAAATTATTATAAGCATGCTTGTTTATACTGGTTATGGTTCCTTAGAATTTAGAAAAATTGTATCTAGGAATTTTTATGTAACCATGGGAGCAGTTTATTAACACTGTAATTTTCCCATGGATTTTAATTTTTGTCTCTTAGAATTTTTATGGTTAGAATTTTTATACACCGGAACGGTTTAGGAAATTTTATGTAATTATTCTTGGAGGAGATTGAAGATTGAAGACCGTAATTTATTTTTTCCCAAAAGTTAAATTTGATTTAAAGGTTGAAATTTTGATTGTGTGGAAAATTTCAATTTAATTGGGATTTAAATTAATTTTTGGAGATCCTAATAGGTAAATTGGAATATGGCACGAAAATCGAGACACGACCCCTCAGGATAGGCCGACGGGCCTTGGTGGGGCTGCAGCCCCTGCCCTCGGGCATGATGGGGCTGCGGCAGCCCCTGTGCAGGCCAACACCACCCACGGCCGCAGACTTGGCCTGCTGCCCAGGGTGGCCGTGGCCTGCCCAAGGCTGGCCGCAGCCTGCCGGCTGCTGTGCCCAGCCTGGGTGTGCAGCCTGGCGCTACAGGCTTGACCTGCAGCCCGGCAAAGCTGCACATAGGGGGCAGTCGTGGGCTGCCAGCCCCTTTGGGGCTGGTGGCTGCCCACGGCAGCTGCCGCCTTCGGGGGCGGCCGTGCGATGGTCCAAAATTCGAAAATTTTGATTTTTAAATTTGAGATTTAATTTTAAATCATGGTTAAAAATATGTAATTAAAAATTTGAAATTTTTGAAATTACATATTATTACACATGATGTTTAAAATTGTTTAAAATTTAAATTTGAAATTTAAATTTGAAATTCGAATTTGGAATTTGAATTTGAAATTTAAATTTTTGGAGATTTAAATTTTAAATAATTCTTGGGATGAGAAATAAACGGAGAGGCTACATAAAGATGGATACAAGAAGACGGAACAAAATTCAAGACCCAAAGAATGCTTTGGTTGGAATTTTGTAATCTTTATTTTCTTTGTTCTAGGATGGAACCATAGCTTGGTTATTCTGTCAATTATTTTTTCAGTGATATGTCATGGATGTATAAATATGTATTGATGGATGATTTGTATGCATATTTGATAACATGTCATATAGGATAGGTGAGTGCCGCTCATACTATATTGATCATACATAATTTGTCAAAACTTGCATGTTTTTCAAAATATTGAGTGGGAGAGGGTTTCAAACAAAACCCACGGCCTCCATTGTTGATCCATATGTGAAAGCATGGTAACGCCTCGCGTCAGTTTTACCCTGACCATACCCCTCGGTAGGTGTTTACCGCCGTCGGTATACTAGATTGGATCTCCTATGTGGAAAACGTGTTCGGGTACGATCTTATTCATGACCACCCCTCGGTGGCTTCGTAGGACGTGGATCGGGCTACGTAAACAATGGTTATACACTCAAGGCTCGTTTAGTTATTAACCTTCCCTAGAAGCTCTGTTAACTAAACTGGTGGCCAAATAAGCGGTTATTAATATATGTCTCAACCTTGGAGGATTTAAGGCAACATATATTAATTGGACGGGGTCCATGTTCCGGCTATTTGTTTCATGACCACCCCTCGGTGGCTTGGGGCAATAGGTGCTGAGAATTACCGTTGCAATGCTACATGTTTTTCAAGTTTCATGTAGGAACATACTTGTATGTTTTATTTGCTAAATTATCTGTATATTTGCTTGGGCTTTGTAATAATGTCTAGTATAATTTTATTTCAGTTCAAAATGTCACCGACACCCCTCATTTCATTACTTACTGAAAATAAGCTGAATGGCGATAATTATAAAGATTGGAAAAGAAATCTATTAATAGTTCTCAGCTGCGAGAGACACAAGTTCGTACTGGACGAACCATGCCCACCTAGGCCCAAACCTGACACACCACTTGAGGAGGTCCCGGTTGCCTATAATCGTTGGAGAGAATCCAATGAGATAGTCGATGCTACATCCTTGCTAGCATGACGAGTACTTTACAAAAGCAGCATGAGACTTATCAAGTTGCTGGGGAGATCATGGAAAATTTGGAGGACATGTTCGGAGGCCAAGAAAAATTGGCTCGACAGTCCGCTATCACCAGCATTATGAACTCTAAGCAAAAGGCGGGTACTCCGGTGAAGGACCATATGATCACTCTAATGAGATTCTTCGCTGAGGCTGTCGAGAATGGTGCTGAGTTGGACTACAACACCCAGATCGAGATGGTGTTCAAGACTCTGTCTAAAGATTTTGTGGGGTTTAAGGCCGCATACAATCTGGCGACAAAGGAGTTAGGACTAACCGAGCTCATGAAGCAACTACAGGCTTATGAGCGGATGATCAAGGATGAGGATGTGGTCCGACCTAAAGGTAAGGCCAATTTGACGGAATCTTCCAATCCCTCACGGAAAAGGAAGAGGCCAAATAAGAAGCAAGCGGCTTCTAGTTCTTCTAATCCTCCTGTCTCAGACGGGAAGAAGAAGAAGAAGAACAAGAAGCCAAAGGACCCTAAAAAGTCTAAATGCTTCCATTGTGGGAAGGTAGGTCACTTCAAGAAGGCTTACCGGGAATTCCTAGCCGCCAAGGGCAAGGAAGTTAAGGAACTTCATTACTTGGAAGTGTGTTTGGTGGAAGAATCGAAAGACACTTGGGTCATTGATTCGGGCGCCACTAATCATGTTTGTGTTTCTATGCAGGGGTTCGTGGAAACGAGAAGTCTGTTAGGAAAGGAGCCTCTCGTTGCGGACTGGAGATGGTAGCTTTGTGGTGGCTGAAGCAGTGGGAGATGTTTATCTTTATTTTGATCAATTTAGGTTTATTTTATTGAAAGACTGTTTTTATGTTCCTAATTTTAGGAGGAATCTTATATCGGTAGCTTGTTTAATAAAGGATTCTTATTCAGTTTCTTTTAGTAAAAGAGTTGATATTTGTAGAAATAAGTCTTTTATCTGTTCTGGATGGATGGATGGATGGAAACCTATATTTGATCAAACCAAAGATGTACTCACTGCTTGACACTGAATTAATTGATAACTCTAAAAGGTTGAAAGTTTCTCGCTCTAACAAGGCGTATCTTTGGCATTTAAGACTTGGTCATATTAATCAGGATAGGATTCAAAGATTGGTGAAAGATGGTCCTCTGGAATCTCTGGAGGAGGTACGACTTCCCCAATGTGAGTCTTGTCTAGAGGGTAAAATGACTAAGAGGTCTTTTGGAGCTAAGGGTACAAGGGCTCAGGAGCTCTTAGAAATTGTGCACACTGACGTATGTGGCCCCATGAATGTCACAGCACGAGGAGGGTTTGAGTATTATGTCTCTTTTATAGATGATTACTCAAGGTATGGATATGTGTATCTGATGCACCGCAAGAGCGAAACCTTTGACAAGTTCAAAGAGTATCGTGTGGAAGTGGAAAAGCAATTGGATAAATCCATAAAGACACTTCGATCTGATCGAGGTGGCGAATACCTCTCTGATGAATTTCTAGGACATCTTGTAGAGAACGGGATTTTATCCCAATTGACGGCACCTGGTACTCCACAACAGAATGGTGTAGCCGAAAGGAGAAACAGGACCTTATTGGATATGGTACGGTCCATGATGAGTTATTCAACACTGCCATTATCATTTTGGGGATATGCTTTATAAACGGCGTGCTATATTCTGAACCAGATTCCGAGGAAATCAATTCCCAGAACTCCGTATGAATTGTAGCGTGGCAGGAAGCCCTCCCTTGGACATATGAGAATATGGGGCTACCCGGCACATGTACTGGATGGGAATGCGAAAAAGTTAGAACCAAGATCAGAATTATGCATGTTTGTAGGGTAACCAAAAGGAACTAAAGGAGGTCTGTTCTATAACCCGAAGAAACAAAAAGTCATTGTCTCAACCCATGCGACATTCTTGGAGGAAAGTCACATGAATGACTTTAAGCCTCGAAGCAAAGTGGTGCTAGAGGAGTTATTGGGTGAAAGAACTGCTCCACAGATTTCGGTCTTGGACGCAAGTCCGTGTTCCAATGAAAGACCTGCAGACGATCAACAATTTAGGGTGCCTCGTCGTAGTGGGAGGGTTTCGAAGAAACCTAATTTCTTCATGTATGATGCTGAGGTATACCAGGTCGAGGCTCATGAGCATGAGGAAGATCCGGTCACATATGATGAAGCTATAAATGATGTTGATTCTAAATCTTGGAAACAGGCTAAGAACAATGAGATGGATTCTATGAAATCCAACTCTGTTTGGGAACTTGTAGATTTCCCGGATGGGATAAAACCCATTGGATGCACATGGGTCTACAAAAGAAAGAAGGATGTGGAAGGGAGAGTGGAAATTTTCAATGCTAGACTGGTTGCAAAGGGATACACGCAAAAGGCTGGAATCGATTACGATGAAACCTTTTCGCCTATTGCTATGCTGAAGTCTATCCGTATTCTTCTGTCCATTGTAGCGGCTCTCGATTACGAGATCTGGCAAATGGATGTCAAGACGACATTCTTGAATGGCCATCTTGAAGAGTGTATCTATATGATACAGCCCGAAGGGTTCGTAGCGAAAGGCCAAGAAAGGAAAGTCTGCAAGTTGCTTAGATCCATTTATTGATTAAAGCAAGCATCCCGCTCATGGAACTAAAGGTTTGATCAAGCGGTTAAGACATTTGGTTTTGAGCAGAACGTTGATGAATCTTGCATTTATAAACGTATTAAGGATGAAAAAGTGGTCTTTCTGATACTCTATGTCGATGATATACTACTCATTGGGAATGATGTAGGGAACTTATCATTGCTCAAGCTTTAGTTACACCAACAGTTTGACATGAAGGACTTGGGAGAAGCTAATTATGTTCTAGGCATTCATCTCTTCAGAGATCGAAAGAACAAAATGATAGCGTTATCCCAAGCTTCATACACAGATAAAATAATTGACAAATATGCAATGCAAGAGGCAAAGAAAGGCTCACAACCTTCTATTGCCGGTCTAACTCTTTCATTGGATGACTATCCCAAGACATCGGAAGAAAGAGAGCGTATGAGTAAGGTCCCTTATGCATCCGCTGTGGGTAGCCTTATGTACGCTATGCTTTGCACTCGCCCAGACATATGTTTTGCAGTAGGTATGGTGAGTCGATATCAAGCAAATCCTGGAACCAAGCACTGGCAAGCTGTAAAGCATATACTTAAGTATCTTAAGAGAACGAGGGATTATATGCTGGTGTATTCTGGAGGGGACCTAACACCCGTAGGATACACGGACTCAGACTTCTAGACTTATAAGGATTCGAGGAAATCGACATCTAGATCAGTGTTTTTACTCGGAGGAGGCGCCATTGTGTGGAGGAGCGTGAAGCAGGGCTGCACAGCTGACTCTACTATGGAGGCTGAGTATGTGGCTGCGGCTGAGGCATCTAAAGAAGCGGTTTGGCTCCGCAAGTTCTTTAGGGACCTTGAGGTCATTCCGGGTGTTGACAAGCCTATCACACTTTACTGTGATAATACAAGGGCTATTGCCAACACAAGTGAATCTCGGCACCACAAGAGGACCAAGCACATCGATCGGAGATATCACATTATTAGAGGGCATGTGGAGACAGGACAAGTGGATGTATGTAAGATCGCGTCCGAGGACAACATCGCTGATCCCTTTACTAAGACTTTGGTGGCTAGAAGCTTTGAGAGGCATGTAGAGGCGATGGGGATGCGTAACATGGCACATCTACTGGCTTAGGGCAAGTGGGAGATTGTTAGGAAATGCCCTAAGTATTAGAGACATTTTGATGTATTCATTTTGAACTGGATAATAAAATTATACATAGAGGTTATTCGTTACATTGCTATCTGTCCTCGTCTTATTTACATGTTAAAGTAAATGTAAGCAAATATGGCTCACTGACTGCTTGTGTTAAAACTGTTAGAACGTTGCATGCAATAGACTTTTGTATGTGAGAAGACAATGTTCTAAAGTTAGCGGTCTAAACTATGGTCTGTAGTCTATGGGGTTAGACCGAGCATCTAACTCATGTTAAGACTATTATGTTGTCTAAAGCCTTGGAGGGGACGGTTTGTCTTGACTGTCTGGAGCTGGACTCCCAAGTAGAGACATAGATATGTTACTTGGTGGTGACATATTAGACTGGGACTAAAGCGTGATTGATCTACGTAGTCCACTATGAGTGGATCAATCTGCTTTTGACGTTCATTGTGCAATAACCTTAATCCTGAGTAAATGAACTACTTCATGTATATGACTTGTGTACTTTGATGTTCCAATGGCTAAAGCGTCTCAGAGGTAGTAAGCTTATAGACCGGTTCGTTGGGTGCATGACTTGTATACGATGAAGGGTTCATTTACAGATATCGGAATTATAGCTCCAAGGAGTTAAAGGTATCCTCTTAAAGGCATTATACTGAATGTGAAAATGGACAAGGCCTTGGGTCGTCTGCTAGGCGGATGACTTCTTATTCACATACGGTGAATAATCATTTTCTTAATTCGGTAGTATAATGGAACTTTAAGATAGCCTGATCAGTAGGATTAAACGGACTTTGACCTAAGGCTGATCATGGATATCATATGAGGGTTTTGCCTATATGACAAGGTCATTGGATAGTAACTCGTCACAGGCTTACGTAATACAGTATATAATTGGGAGTTCAGTTTCAGGTTTATAGTGGTGTGACTCTGAAACTAGTGATCATATGATTGAGTTGTTCGGTAAAGAATGATGATCATATGGATTTACGGGAGCCTGATTATATATGTCCAATCAGTCCCTCTACTAGCTCCACATAATTCCTTAACGTTTGGCAAATTGATTTTTGTATGCTATTGGCTGGTTTATTATGCATAGATGGTGATGACACAGGATTAGGATGGTAGACAAGATTCTCTCTGGTTGGATTCAGATTTTGTTTTGGATAATAGAGTACACAATTATTCGAACTCCAAATAAAGTTGCCATGATTTTATTTAAGATTGGATTGGAGTTGTAGAAAATTATCCATGAGAACAAGAATTTGAAACACAACCGTTTTGTGAAATTTGAAATTTGAATTTTGGAAATTTGAAATTTGAAATTTGAAATTTGAAATTCGAATTTGAAATTTGAATTTGAAATTTGAATTTGAAATTCGAATTTGAAATTTAAAATTTGAAATTTGAATTTGAAATTTGAAATTTGAAATTTGAAATTTGAAATTTGAATTTGAAATTCAAATTTTGAATCACAGTCCAAATAGGATTCGAATTTGTTGTGGAAAATCCACAAGGTTTGAAATTCGAATTTGAGTTGGATTTGAAGAGGATAATCTTGTTAGAATCCTACTTGAATTTTGAATCCAAATCCTAACAAATGTTGCACGAAATTTTGAGGATAATCCTCAAGGAAATTTCGGTTTTTTGTGGATAAGATTCAAGGGAAAAATTCAAGTTTCAATCCCAGTTGAATTTGGATTCTCTCCTTCCCTGAAAAGTGGCCAAAATTATGGAGAAAATATCCTAGGAAAATTCGGTTATTTTGGATAAGGTTGAGATAAGATTCAAGCTTGAAAATCCTAGTTGAATTTTTGAGTCTCCCTTATCCATAATGGCCGAAATTTTTTAGGAGATTTTCTCCTTGTAATTTTCGGATTTTTTGGGTTGAAAAAGGGAGATAAAATTCTAGTTAAAATCTTGTTTAGATTTGGATTGGATTTATCCTAAGAAAACCGAATTTTATTGTTGAGATTCTCCCTTGGAAAATTCAGATTTTATGGTAATGGATAAGGGAAAATATCTTTTCCTAATCCAATTCAAATTCAGAGAATCACCTCATGCAGGTTTATAAATAGAGGTCCTGCCACTCCAGTTCTCTCAGACCACAGACTCTTAGGTGAGCAGGCTTATTGTTGCATAGCTCATCGTGACAATAAAGTTCTTTAGAGATCTGGGTGGTCGGAAGAAGACTAGCAGTGCTAGCATACCGATCGAGGTTCAGAGTGCCCACACACTTAGCCATTTGGGAATTGGAGAATAGTAGAGAAGGCTAGTTGGTTGAAGTCTCCGGTCATTCTCCTCCTGCAGATTGGCGTCCTTGAGGTATGAGTTTTAATTGTTGTTGATTTATTGTATATGGCATCATGAGATATTTAACGATCTAAAAATTTTTATTGTTCCGCTGCACCACTCTGATACGTTTTTACCGATTTATTAACCTACATACACCAGTTTAGACATAGTAAGCCGATAGACTACTTAGTTACTAACACGCGAGGTAACTGATCAGTTGACTAAGTGGTAAACCAGTCAAGGACCCCATTTCAAACAACACTGTGGGGAATGATGATTAATCTATCAAGTAGACGATTGATCAGACATAATACGAGTTAGACACCAAATCCCCATAATAGGCCAATAAGGTACCGATGGGCCTCGGTACCACATAGAAACATAAGTAATAGTCACTAACAGCATTAGTGACTCTACAGAGATACTGATAAGGAATGTTATTGATGATAGGTGGTCAACTATAAATTCTTAAAGGCGCAAGTATTTCTGCAATCTGAGTAAGTACAACTCCACCTATGGCATGAATAAAATGATGTTATATGATGTTTTACCATATGTTAAAATATGTATGTCATGCACACGATGTTGCACCGCATATTTAAGAGCATATTGTTTCACAATCAAGTAGATTGATGAAAGAACAAGATAGATGCCATACATCCCTACCACGTAGGATTAGGGACAGCTTAGAGAAGCATGTGGCTAGAAAAAATAAACAAGATGGAAATTTATAGGCGTGTCGTACCAGCTCTTTCAGTCGAAAGGGTTTTAAAGTAAGTTAAAGCAGAAAGTTGAGCATCCGTCGATGGCTCTCTAGGTTTTTAACCACAAGTATTACTGATGGTCTATGCACATATGGTACTGACACGGGCCCTAAGTAGACAAGAGAAAGAAAAGAGAATAATAAAGCATAAATGAACATAATCGAATCATGCTTAGTTCACGATACACATTAGTTCGCCATGTTGCTTTCAGATCACGAAGATTCTGTTTTGCATAAAGTATGTAAAGTTTCATATCAATGATATATTATGTGATGACTGGATATGTGATATGTTGAAGTGGTATATGTATCTGGCATGTTTATATGATTTTAAGTATGTACTATGTTTAAATATATTTTACAGATAACATGTTGTATTTACTGGGCGTAAAGCTCACAGAATGTGTTTATATTGTAGGTAAACGTCCTATGGCTTAAGCATCTATGGGCGATGGTGGCGACGGAGGCGAATGTGAGGCGAGGTTATGGAACACATAGCGATTAAATTTTCTGCATAGTTTCAGTATTTTGAATAGCAACAGTAAATAGTATTTATGAATAGTAATCATAAACAGTACATTTGAATAGTAATCGTAAACAATACATTTGAATAGTAATCGTAAACAGTATTTTTAAATAGTAACCGTAGAATAACATTTTGGAATAGTAATCGATAAATAGTATTTTTGAATAGTAATTGGTGTACGTATGTGCACAGTAAATACGTATGCAATCAAAAAAAAATCCCTAAATTTATGATAATAAGTTAAGTAACTTTAAGTATCAATTGCAAGAAAGTATAAGTATTTTCTAAAAGTACGCGAGTTTTAGTGATGGTTCGGGCCAATGAGGGCTTGGGGCATCACAATCTATGTTGGCTTCTCTTTGTAGTCTAGATGTTCGGTCCTTTCTCGACAGTGTTCTAATTTTCACTCAAATTTAGATTTTCTGAATCTGATTTTGACATTATCAATTCCTAGTTGGTTTATACTATCTAAGAGCCCATTATCAGTCTATTTCACTATTCATTACCTATACTATGATTGTGTCTACACTGTATTGTCATTTCGCATGTAAATCGAGGCATTCCCGGGAAAAATTTCAGACATAGTCTCTCTTGACTAATTTGGACGTGCTGATTCCATTTTTATCAGTTTTACGTCCATCAGAGGTCGTCTGGACCAGTTTTCAAGATCTGTGTGACCCCATCTCGAAAAACGTGTCAGTGCCCGTTTGACTAATTTGGGCGTTTTGAGCCCAAATATATTAGTTTTGGGGCGAGTAAAGGTCGTCTTGACCCTTATCATGATACTGCATATCTCTCAAACTAAAATTCTCGTTTTGTGCTCAATCAACCAGATTGAGTCTACTAACAGTTCATATATCAGTTTCAAGTCAAATTGAGGTCGTGTTGGCTAATTACTTGACACTGCATTTTTCACTATTCACTATTCACTGTCCTTTTACTTAACTGACCAGTTTGAGTGCTCTGACTTCGATTTTGTCAGCCTCTAGGTAAGAAGAGGTCGTCCAGACCATTTTCTCGATGTTATAACCTTACTAGGGTTTATCTCTCACTATTATGCTCAGATGTTCGGTCTGATCGTTCTAGTGTTCTGTTCACCAGTCTTGTGTCAAGAAATGGTCATTCGTATCAGTTTCCTGACTCTACGTGTCTCATACATTCATACACATAATAAGGTAGACCGGGTTTACTATCGATCACCCCTTTCACTACATGAATAGTACTTAAACAGTATCGTATCTGTTTAATATATTCAACGGGAAAATACACTGTATTTTCCAACTTAATTACTCATTGTATAATAATTAGGTTCCATAAATCGTAAGAGTCTTTTCAACGGCTCTCAGCTCATTACACGACCTCATACACGGGCGTGTATAAGGTAACATGGGCATGTACACCCCGGACACGGGCGTGTACTAGTTGAAATTCTTCAACACGGCCCTGTTATGACACACGGCCTTTTACATGTTCATTAGCCCAAGTGGTACACGGCCAATTACACGACCATGTACCTGACTGTGTCCCACACACGGCCATGTACACTTACACGGCTTCTCTCATGCGTACACAATTTGAATGGTACACGACCACTTACACAGTCGTGTATCTGACCGTATTCTCTAAATGTGGATCTGAAAGCTCTCTAAGTACTCTAATTTTATTCCTTAATGTCTTATTTCATGGTAAGTAGGTGCCATGAAAATGGCGGTCCTTACAACCTACCCCCCTTACAAAATTTTCGTCCTCGAAAATTAGAATAGTTATGGGAAGTTTCTCTTCATATACTCTTCCCGTTTCCATATGGCTTCTTTTATGTTGTGATTTTGCCACAACACTTTTACAAGTGGTATAAACTTATTCTTAAGTACTTTGTCTTCTTTGGCTATGATTCACAGAATTTCTCCTCGTATGTTAGATCGGCATGTACTCTGTGCAGTCTCATTAGCTTAGCTTCATAAATTTCTACTAGTCTTCCGACTGAGTAGCTCACCTTCATGGTTAAAAAAATCGAGCCGATTTTGTCAATCAGTCCACAATTTCCCAAATTGCACCGTTACCCGTTGACATTCTTGGCAATCCGTCTACAAAATCTATCATAATTTGGTCCCATTTCCACTTGGGTAGCTTGATTTTCTATAATTCACCTGCTGGGCATTGGTGTTTTGCCTTAACCTTCTGGCACGTAAGGTATCTGGCAATGAACTCGGCAACATCATTTTTCATTCTAGGCCACCAAAAACTCTCTTTTAAGTCCTTAAACATTTTATTTGCCCTTAGATGTACTGAGTATGGCGTGTCATGAGCCTCTGAAAGGATCTTTTTCCTGAGTTCTTCATCCTTCAGAACACACATTCTATCTTTGAAATAGAGTATGCCATCCTTAGAGACTCGAAATTTTGAACTTTGATCCTTTGTTGCCTACCCTTTAAGCTTATTCAGGGATGAATCAAGGTCCTAGTCGGCTTTAATCTCTTCTAAGAGTGTCAATTGGAAGGTCATTTCAGACAACTTTCCTGTCAAAATCTTGATCTCGCTGCTATGTAGCTCCTATTTGTAGTGTTTCTGGCAAAGCATGGATAGCCATAACCAATGAAGAGTGCTTTCTACTCAGTGCATTGGCTACCTTGTGGGCTTTTTTGGGATGATATAGGATTTCATGGACGTAATCCTTTCCAATTTTTAGTAGTCGATACACATTCTCAGTGTTTCTTCTCTTTCCTTCATAAATAGTACGAGTGCTCTCCAAGGTGGATAGCTCAATCGAATGAATCCCTTGTCCATTAATCCTTCAACCGACTTGGAACTCCTTTAACTCTACAGGGCCCATTCGGTATGGGGCCTTAGAGATGGGGGCTGATTTGGGTAGACGTTTAGTCTCAAACGAGATCTTACGCTCTGGCGGGAGTCCTAGTAGATCTTCTGGAATTCCTCCATAAATTCTCTGATTATCGACACGTTCTCGAGTCTTATCCCTATTCCTCGAGTCTTATTTACTACATATGTTGTAGAAGTTCATATCAGTTTCCTTGTAGCACACAGATATGTTAAAATTGTGTCACCAGACATCGGCTACAGTCTCTCAGTCCAATGAACATATTCTTGTATATCCGCAACTCTTAGGGAACTTAGGCAGTTTCACTTCCTCGCTTGCCCATAGAGAAAAATTGAGGCTGATACCGGACTCTTCTCGATGATTTGCTTGATCATGGTATGGTGAAACTTGACCCAGTTAGGAGCTCTTGCTGGTCACAAGAACCCAATACACACGAGAGTATCTTCCTGAAAGATATCAATAGCTAACACGACTCAATTATCCTGATCAATGGAGTACAATCAGGGAGCCACTTTGATAGCTTGAAACTAGTCCTGACATTCTCATGGAGTGCATGAGTACTGCTTGCCACTCGAAACTCAGTGGACAACTAGCCCTGAAGATTAGTATAACCCGAGTAGCAATCCACATTCCTACTCTGAGCCGTTCCTTCAGTCGCACTCTAGGCATGTTTGGAAAATGTTATTTCTAAGCCCTTGGGCAAAACAGCTCTACTTTTTATATCATTAAAAAGGTACATTACTTTAGTCTGCTTGGGAGTGATAAACACATCCTGGTACATAGTCTCAAAAAGACATACTAGGATAGGCCTAGTGGGAGTAAGCTACTGTTTCCCATCATGCCTATATACAAAGCCTAAGAAAAAACTCTGCTTTAGTCATCCGGGGCCTCCAGTCTGCCTTGTGTGATCGAAAGGCCTTTGATCCTAGTCTAGATAGCATGGAGTTGATTATTTGTGGGATGAGCTGGGTTTTGTTGATTCTGCAGGTTGGAATAACAGTCCCTTGCGTAGTGGCCTTCTTCGCCACAAATGAAACAGCCACTTGCGCCCCATCTGCACTCTCCTGGGTGCCTCTTTCTGCATTTCGAGCACGTTGGGTGTTTGTTGTCATCTCTTCCCTGGTCGTTTCTCTTCTGAGGGAAGTCCTTCTATGAATCTTGGTTACCCGGATTACCCTTCCTCTTGTTGTTACTGTGGGATTGCCTGCTGCTCTAGCTAGTTCCCACGTTTTGCCTGTTATGCTGTGAGTCGGGGTTCCATCCTCCTTTAGTTTGCTTAGCCTATATCTCTTCCGCTCTTCGGGCCTTGAAGATCTGAGCTCGTCTCTCTTTGTCCTGAGCCAACCAATACTCCGCTCGGATGACTCGGCGGACACATTCAACCACTGTTACAAGCCCATGGCTACCACTATAGACTTGGACGGTGATGTTCGTCCTGAACATCTTTAGCATCCTTCGGACCTTCTCCTTCTCTTCAAATTCAAATTTCAAATTCAAAATTCAAATTCAAATTTCAAATTTCAAATTTTCAAATTTCAAAATTCAAATTTCAAAATCCACAAACAGTTGTATTTCAAACTCTTGTTCTCATGGATAATTTTCTATAACTCCAATCCAATCTCAAATAAAATCATGGCAACTTTATTTGGAGTTCGAATAATTGTGTACTCTATTATCCAAAACAAAATCTGAATTCAACCGAAGAGAATCTTGTCCACCATCCTAATCCTATATCAACACCATCCATGCATAATCAACTAGCCAATAGCATACACAAATCAATTTGCCAAATGTTAAGGAATTATGTGGAGCTAGTAGAGGGACCAATTGGACATATATAATCAGGCTCCCGTGAATCCATATGATCATCATTCTTTACCGAACAACTCTATCATATGATCACTAATTTCAGAGTCACACCACTATAAACCTGAAACTGAACTCTCAATTATGTACCGTATTACGTAAGCCTGTGATGAGCTACTATCCAATGGCCTTGTTATGTATGCAGAACCTTCATATGATATCCATGATCAGCCTTAGGTCAAAGTCTGTTTAATCCTACTAATCAGGCTATCCTAAAGTTCCATTATACTACCGAATAAGAAAATGATTATTCACCATATGTGAATGAGAAGTCATCCGCCCAGTAGACAACCCAAGGCCTTGTCCATTTTCACATCCATTATAATGCCTTTAAGAGGATACCCTTAACTTCTTATTAGAGTTATAATTCCTATATCTGTAAACAAACCCTTCATCATATACAAGTCATGCACCCAACGAACTAGTCTATAAGCTTACTACCTCTGAGACGCTTTAGCCATTGGAACATCAAAATAGATCAATCACGCTTTAGTCCCGGTCTACTATGTCACCACCAAGCAATATATCTATGTCTTTACTTGGAAGTCCATGCTCAAGATAGTCTAGACAAACCGTCCCCACTATGGCTTTATACAACATAATAGTCTTAACATGAGTTAGATGCTCAGTCTAACCCCATAAACTACAGACCTAAGTTTAGACTGCTTACTTTAGAACATTATCTTCTCGCATACAAACGTCCATTGCATGCAACGTTCTAACAGTTTTAACATAAGCAGTCAGCGAGCCATATTTGCTTACATTTACTTTAACATGTGAATAGAATGGGGACACATAGTAATGTAATGAATAACCTCTATATATATAATTTTATTATCCAGTTCAAAATAAATACATCAAAATGTCTCTAATGCTTAGGGCATTTCCTAACAATCTCCCACTTACCCTAAGCTAGTATATGTGCCATGTTACGCATCCCCATCACCTCTACTTGCCTCTCAAAGCTTTTAGCCACCAAAGTCTTAGTAAAAGGATCGGCAATGTTGTCCTCGGACGCGATCTTACATACATCTACTTGTCCTGTCTCCACGTGCCCTCTAATAATGTGATATCTCTGATTTATGTGCTTGGTCTTCTTGTGGGGCCGAGATTCCCTTGTGTTGGCAATAGCCCCAGTGTTATCACAGTAAAGTGTGATAGGCTTGTCAACACTCTGAATGACCTCAAGGTCTCTAAAGAACTTGCGGAGCCAAACTGCTTCTTTAGATGCCTCAGCCGTAGCCCCATACTTAGTCTCTATATTAGAGTCAGCTGTGCAACCCTGCTTCACGCTCCTCCACATAATGGCACCTCCTGCGAGCAAGAACATTGATCCCGAAGTCGATTTCCTCGAACCCTTACAATTCTGGAAGTCTGAGTCCGTGTATCCTACGGGTGTTAGGTCCCCTCCAAAATACACCAGCATATAATCCCTCGTTCTCTTAAGATACTTGAGTATATGCTTTACTACTTACCAGTGCTTGGTTCCAAGATTTGCTTGATATCGACTCACCATATCTACTACAAAACATATGTCCGGGCGAGTGCAAAGCATAGCGTACATAAGGCTACCCACAGCAGATGCATAAGGGACCTTACTCATATGCTCTCTTTCTTCCAATGTCTTGGGACAGTCATCCAATAAAAGAGTTAGACCAGCAATGGAAGGTTGTGAACCTTTCTTTGCCTCTTGCATTGCATATTTGTCAATTATTTTATCTATGTATGAAGCTTGGGATAACGCTATCATTTTGTTCTTTCGATCTCTGAAGAGACGAATGCCTAGAACATAATTAGCTTCTCCCAAGTCCTTCATGTCAAACTATTGGTGCAACCAAAGCTTGACCAATGATAAGTTCCCTAAATCATTCCTAATGAGCAGTATATCATCGACATAGAGTATCAGAAAGACCACTTTTCCATCCTTAATATGTTTATAAACACAGGGTTCATCAACGTTATGCTTAAAACTAAATGTCTTGATTGCTTGATCAAATCTCTAGTTTCATGAGCGGGATGCTTGCTTTAATCCATAAATGGATCTAAGCAACTTGCACACTTTTCTTTCTTGGCCTTTTGGTACAAACCTTTCGGGCTGTATCATGTAGATACACTCCTCAAGATGGCCATTCAAGAATGCCGTCTTGACATCTATTTGCCAGATCTCGTAATCGAGAGCCGCAGCAACGGACAGAAGAATACGGATATACTTCAGCATAGCAACAAGTGAAAAGGTTTCATCGTAATCAATTCCAGCCTTTTACGTATACCCCTTTGCAACCAGTCTAGCTTTGAAAGTTTCCACTCTCCCTTTCGCATCCTTTTTTCTTTTGTAGTCCCACTTGCATCCAATGGGTTTTATCCCATCTGGCAAATCTACAAGTTCCCAAACAGAGTTAGATTTCATGGAATTCATCTCATTGTTCATAGCCTGTTTTCAAGATTTAGAATCAACATCATTTATAGTTTCATCATAGGTAACTGGGTCATCCTCATGCTCATGAGCCTCGACCTGGTATACCTCAGCATCATACATGAAGAAATTAGGTTTCTTCGAAACCTTCCCACTATGATGAAGCACCCTAAATTATTGATCGTCTGCAGGTCTTTCACCAGAACTCGGACTTGCGTCCAAGACCGAAACCTGTAGAGCAGTTCTTTCACCCGATAACTCCTCTAGCACCATTTTGCTTCGAGGCTTAAAGTCATTCGTGTGACTTTCCACCAAGAATGTCGCATGGGTTGAAATAATAACTTTTTGTTCCTTCGGGTTATAGAACAGACCTCCTTTAGTTCCCTTTAGATACCCTACAAACATGCACAATTCTATCTTGGTTCCAACTTCTTCGCATCTCCATCTAGTACATGTGCTGGGCAGCCCCATATTCTCATATGTCTAAAGAAGTGCTTCCTGCCACGCCATAATTCATACGGAGTCCTAGGAATTGACTTGGTTGGAGCCTGGTTCAAAATATAGCACGCCGTTTGTAAAGTATATCCCCAAAATGATAACAGTAGTGTTAAATAACTCATCATGGACCGTACCATATCCAACAAGGTCCTGTTTCTCCTTTCGGCTACACCATTCTGTTGTGAAGTACCAGGTGTAGTCAATGAGGATAATATCTCATTCTCTACAAGATGTCCTAGAAATTCGTCGGAGTAGTATTCGCCACCTTGATCAGATCAAAGTGTCTTTTTGGATTTATCTAATTGCTTTTCCACTTAAGCACGATACTCTTTGAACTTGTCAAAGGTTTCACTCTTGCGGTGCTTCAGATAAACATATCCATACCTCAAGTAATCGTCTATAAAGGAGACATAATACTCGAACCCTTCTCGTGCTGTGATGTTCATGGGGCCGCATACGTCAGTGTGCACAATTTATAAGAGCTTCTGTGCCCTAGTACCCTTAGCTCCAAAAGACCTCTTAGTCATCTTACCCTCAAGACAAGACTCACATTGAGGAAGATGTACCTCCTCCAGAGATTCTAGAGGACCATCTTACACCAACCTTTGAATCCTATCCTGATTAATATGAGCAAGTCTTAAATGCCAAAAATACGCCTTGTTAGAGTGAGAAACTTTCAACCTCTTAGAGTTATCTATTAATTTGGTGTCAAGCAGTGAGTACATCTTTGGTTTGATCAAATATAGGTTTCCATCCATCCATCCAGAACAGATAAAAGACTTATTTCTATGAATATCAACTCTTTTACTAAAAGAAACTGAATAAGAATCATTTATTAAACAAGCTACTGATATAAGGTTCCTACTAAAATTAGGAACATAAAAACAATCTTTTAATAAAATAACCTAAATTCATCAAAGTAAAGGTAAACATCTCCCACTGCCTCAGCCACCACCAAGCTACCATCTCTAATCCGCAATGAGAGGCTCCTATCATGTAGACTTTGTAGGAAAATAAATCGGAAAAAACGTATCAGAGTCGTGCAGCGGAACAATAAAAATTTTTAGATCATTAAATATCTCATGATGCCATATACAACAAACCAACAACAACTAAAACTCATACCTCAAGGATGCCAATCTGCAGGAGGAGAATTACCGGAGGGCTTCAACCAACTAGCCTTCTCTACTATTCTCCAATTCCCAAATGGCTGAGTGTGTGGGTACTCTGAACCTCGATCGGTATGCTAACACTGCTAGTCTTCTTTCAACCACCCAGATCTCTAAAGAACTTATTGTCACGGTGAGTTGTGCAACAATAAGCTTGCTCACCTGAGAGTCTGTGGTCTGAGAGAACTAGAGTGGCAGGACCTCTATTTATAGACTTGCATAAGGTGATTCTCTGAATTCGAATTGGATTAGGAGAAGATATTCTCCCTTATCCACAACCACAAAATCTGAAATTATCCATGGGAAAATCCCAACAAATTTTGGCCATTATAGGATAATTTCAATCCAAATCTAAACTAGATTTTAACTAGAATTTTATCTCCCTTTTTCAACCAAAAAATCTGAAAATCCAAGGGGAAAATCTCCACCAAAATTTCGACCACTTTTGGATAAGGGATAATCAAAATTCCACTAGGATTTTCAAGCTTAAATCTTATCTCATCCTTATCCAAAATAACCGAAAATCTCCTAGGAGATTTACTCCAAAAATTCGGCCATTGTCAAGGAGGAGAGAATCCAAATTCAACTGGGATTGAAACTTGAATTTTTCCTTGAACCTTATCCACAAAAATCTGAAAATTCATTGAGGATAATCCTCAAAATTTTTGTCCATATTTGGTTAGGATTTGGATTCAAAATTCTAGGATTCTAACAAGATTTTCCTCTCCATATCCAACTCAAATTCAAATTTCATTTCTTGTGGATTTACCACAATAAATTCGAATCCCACTTGGACTGTGATTCAAAATTTGAATTTCAAATTTCAAATTCGAATTTCAAATTCAAATTTCAAATTTCAAATTTCAAATTTAAATTTTAAATTCAAATTTCAAATTCGAATTTCAAATTTCATATTCAAAATTCAAAATTCAAATTTCAAAATCCACAAAATAGTTGTATTTCAAACTCTTGTTCTCATGGATAATTTTCTACAACTCCAATCCAATCTCAAATAAAATCATGACAACTTTATTTGGAGTTCGAATAATTGTGTACTCTATTATCCAAAATAAAATCTGAATCCAACCGGAGAGAATCTTGTCCACCATCCTAATCCTACGTCAACACCATCCATGTATAATAAACTAGCCAATAGCATACACAGATCAATTTTGCCAAACGTTAAGGAATTATGTGGAGTTAGCAGAGGGACTGATTGGACATATATAATCAATCTCTCGCAAATCCATATGATCATCATTCTTTACCGAACAACTCAATCATATGATCACTAATTTCAAAGTCACACCTATATAAACTTGAAATTGAACTCCCAATTATATACCGTATTACGTAAGCCTGTGACAAGCTATCGTCCAATGACCTTGTCATGTATGTCGAACCCTCATATGATATCCATGATCAACCTTAGGCCAAAGTCCATTTAATCCTACTGATTAGGCTATCTTAAAGTTTCATTATACTACCAAATTAAGAAAATGATTATTCCCCATATGTGAATAAGAAGTCATCCACACTATAGACAACCCAAGGCCTTGTCCATTTTCACATTCAGTATAATGCCTTTAAGAGGATATCCTTAACTCTTCGTTAGAGCTATGATTCCGATATCTGTAAACGAACCCTTCATCGTATACAAGTCATGCACCTAACGAACCGGTCTATAAGCTTACTACCTTTGAGACGCTTTAGCCATTAAAACATCAAAGTACACAAGTCATATACATGAAGCTGTCCATCTACTTAGGATTAAGGTTACTGCACAATGAACACCAAAAGCAGATCGATCCACTCAAAGCGGACTTCGTTGATCAATCACGCTTTAGTCCCAGTCTAATATGTCACCACCAAGCAACATATCTATGTCTCTACTTGGGAGTCTATGCTCCAGACAGTCAAGACAAACCGTCCCCTCCAAGGCTTTAGACAACATAATAGTCTTAACATGAGTTAGATGCTCGGTCTAACCCTATAGACTACAGACCATAGTTTAGACTGCTAACTTTAGAACATTGTCTTCTCGCATACAAAAGTCCATTGCATGCAATGTTCTAATAGTTTAACACAAGCAGTCAGAGAGCCATATTTGCTTACATTTACTTTAACATGTAAATAAAATGAGGACAGATAGCAATGTAATGAATAACCTCTATATATATAATTTTATTATCCAGTTCAAAATATATACATCAAAATGTCTCTAATGCTTAGGGCATTTCCTAACAGACTTCTCGTTTCCAAGAACCCCTGCATAGAAACACAAACATGATTAGTGGGGCCCGAATCAATGAACCAAGTGTCTTTTGATTCTTCCACCAAACACGCTTCTAAATAGTGAAGTTCCTTACCTTCCTTGCCCTTGGCGGCTAGGAATTCCTAGCAAGCCTTCTTGAAGTGACCTACCTTCCCACAGTGGAAGCACTTGGACTTTTTAGGGTCCTTAGGCTTCTTGTTCTTTTTCTTCTTCTTCTTCCCATACCATATCCAATTCTTTATCTAATCTTATCAAATACTTTGCTAATTTATCCCTCATCTTACGTGAGAGGGACGTATGGTATCTAACTTGGGTTTTCATAAATCTACACGAGTGTAAAACTATGTGCTCTTATACATGTTGTGCATCAACGTGTGCATGCTATGTATACTTAACGTACTATGAAAACCATCATTTCAACTCATTTTATTCATGCTGCAGGTGGAGTTGTACTTACCTTGTTTTGTAAGCAAACACGCACTCGCACCTTTATCAACTTACAGGTTACTATCTGTTATCAATAACGTATCTCATTAATTCTCTTGCTAAGTCACTAATACTGTTAGTGACTAAAGTAGGTAAATCGCTTAGTACCGATTGCCATCGGTACTAACTCACTGTCTTACCGAGTTGGATACTCTAGGTGTGGTTAATAAATTTATTGTCCAATAAATTAATTACTGTCATTCCTAGGTCACTAGTACCGTTTTTGATGCCCCCGACCTCGGCCACGCGTAACTGCCCTGAATCTGACTCCATCGTCAATTGAGACAGCCTATGCACCTCGTCAGGTCGTCATTTTAAAATACTTTCTTACTTTAAGCCTCTCATTTTTAGGGCCCAAAATTTCCGCCCATATTTTTTTTCTTTCAAAATACATTTCTTGCATAGAGCACTATATGAAAGCCATATAAAATACAACATAGTTGTCTTTTGTACAATACACATAATTTACAAAGATACTTAATCTGTACTTTGTTTTTTCAAAAATACATTCTCTTCAATTCACTTTCTCTCGATGCTCAGTGAAAAACTTATGGAAGGATCAAATCCACAGTGGATTCCCTATCCCATTGACACATACGTATCCTGCCACCATCCAGGCAATCTATTGGACAGGTTTCTTACCTGCAACATGAACAAACTGGTGAGCTAACAGGCTCAGTAAGTTCAAACATATGCACTATGAATCACACAAATTCAAAAAATCAAAAATCCACTTTTCTATGAATAGTAGTATTCATCCATAAATAGCACTATTCACCATAAATAGTAACTTACCCTTTGACTGGTGAATAATAACTTCGATCCTAACTGATTACTATTCATGTCATCCTAACCGAGTCCACTATACTTAGTGCTAGTGTCGGTTGTGCTCAATTATGCTCAATTATGGCTTTCATAACATTTTATCTATTATCTTTGTTTATTTCTGGTTTTGGGTTCTTTTGGTCTTGTACCAATATCATATGTGCGCTGACCAGGAGGGCCTTGGGAGCGACCCTAAGGCTCTTTCCTCTCCAGTCCTATCATCATTCGAAGCGGTCATTATATCCCCGAAGGACCTACAAACCTCCACCACTCTTATTGGAGGGGTTGTACACCAAAAATGATTTCTTTACAATCTTTCAATTACAATTCTAACCAAGTGACATTAATCGTCTCCTCATGGTTAGGAACCTCTATTGCCCGTAGGTCTTACTCATTTTCTCTTTAAGGGTGTGTCTTAATTTTAGTCACACTCTTTCTATAGTGTACCTATAGTACACTTTTCAATTTATCAGCTCATTAGGTGTGTTAGTCTTGCTACACCCTATTGCCCATAGGACTTACATCTAATGTACCACTAGTGCAAAATCAAATATCACAATATTTCATGTTGCAGACATGAAAATGCTTGAACTTACCACCATTGCGATAACGTCCACTCCCGGAAGTCCTCCGCAGTTTTATCTCTAGTTTGGGTTCCTACAGACATAGTATTGTCTGTTAATACCCATCATTAATTATCAGTTTGGATATATTTATTTTCTGATAATTTTACAACACATTTCAACTCTTTATGTGATACACGGCCTGCAACATGCCCGTGTTCAAGCCCGTGTGCCTCTCGGGTTTGCACTACACGGCTGTGTTATTCACTAACTACCCGTGTAACTGTACACGACTTAGTACACGCACGTGTTCAAGCAAGTGTACTTTTAAATTTTAGATTTTAACCTTAAAATCTTTATTATGGCCTCTAAAATCTTTTTCTAAACATTTTAGATCCTTTACAGTCCTTTCCAATCTTTTCAGAAATTTTTGGTCAAAATAACCATTTTGCCCTTGACGGGTCTCGAGACCGTAACAATTTCGTTCTATCATTTTTCCCAGATTTTCTAAGCCCAAATATCATAAAATAATATTCCTTAGACTTTGGTATATTTTTACAACATTATTTGCAGTAAAATCAACAACTATTCATCGCCCAACCCTCGATTACTATTCATCCGTTACCTATGGTCGTTTCTCGTTTTTTAGCATTTTGGAGCCTCAAAAAGGTATTTCACTACTCTTTAAACGTTTCTAATTCAATTCTTGAGCCGTGGTTCTTGAGGGTCTCGGGCTTTCTATCCCGTTCACAATTTTTCTCCCTTGTTTCCTAAAAAACCCCTAATGTGAATTTTTCCCGTTCTTGGTATTCTAGGCACTAAAGAGTCGTTTTTACTATTCTTTTTTGGGATCGGTTTTCGTTATCAATCCTAACCCACCTAAGGTCTCGGTTTTATTTCCGATCCTTATATTTTTATCCCTTGTTTTCCGAAATGCCCTGTGATAGCTGGTATCTTACTTTTAACATATTTATTTTAACTTTCCATTTGAACGTGAAAATGGGGAATAAAATTTTTTTTCTTAAACTTTAAGCTTGAAATCGTATCATCATAAAACATTTACTAAAGTAAATCTTTTACATTGCCATAACTTGATAGACATTATTAACCATCATTTTAATACTCTTTTTAAACAGCTCAGCGGAAGACTAATAGTAGTACCCTCGCCCAGTCCCTTGGCACATGCAGATCGCATTCGTCATCCATCTCTTGTCTTATCATTGGACAGGTTGTTTACCTACAACATAAACAAACTTGTGAGTGACAGGCTCAGTAAGTTCAAACATACATTCATGACAAAATAATAACTCATACCTTTTTGGACAAAGCATATCTGATACCAACTGAGGCATCAGAACATTAACATAACATGTATCATACATTACTTTAACTTTATACTTAACGTACATAACATGGTCAACATACTTGTACATACTTGAATATACTTTACATCATAATCATACTTATCATCATGAAAATACTTTCACATTTAACATCACGAATATACTTATCATACTTAAATACATAAAACATCGTAAATATACTTACATATGCTTAAACATTCTTAACATTAATCATGGTATGGATCATTAACATAACAAATGACATGCATCACTTATACATTACTATTCATTATGAATAGTAACTCTGACCATGAACAGTATTTACATCGTAAACATATCACATTTTAAACTTCCACACCCGGGATGTACCATCGTCGGATTGTAAGCCATAAACATGAACAGTACGATTGACTGTGAATAGTATCATTGACCGTGAACAGTACTTTTACTGTAAACCATAACTTAGAACATTTAGTATACACTTGGTACATGTTAGACTTAATTATGCTCGTTTATGGGCTGTATATTTAGTCTTGGGTCTTTATCTTTCATTACGTTCTGGTTTTGAGCCCCATGATTGGTTGTACTGTTCTTTCGCGCACATGACTGGGAGGGACACTGGGGAGCGACCCACTGGCCAATCCTCTACAGTCTACATAACATCAGACTACCACACCTGGGATGTACCACCATCGGTTTGGAAGCCATATCATAACTAAACATAAGGAACCTCCACCTGTGTGGGAGGTCGATATGCCAATGTGGTTTCATTACTAACTTTCATGTAATTCCTAACCGGTGGCATGATCATTGCCTCCTGGGTCTGGAACTCTTTAACATTACATTCTTTATTTGTGGATATTTTATTTTCCATGTTAGTGTGCATATAGCACCTTAATACTTATTTATATGTCATACATAACATATAAACATATTACGTAAATTCATGTAGTAGGCAATAATATGTCTGAACTTACTACATATAACACATGTACAAAAACATGTCAAGTCAATTTACATTTGATGTAGACATAACACATAGTTCATAATATAACAGTTGTTATCCATACTTTGGTGCATATAGCACTCACACATATAATTTTCATATAACATATAAACACATAACATGTCAATTTATGTTGTAGTCAACTAAATGCTTGAACTTGCAACATATAACACATAAAAATCCATACATGTTGTAGACATAGAAATATTTGAAACTTACCACATATAACCCTTAGACATAATATTCTATTCATGTTGCAGACATGAAAATGTTTGAACTTACATGCTACACATAGAACACATAGACATAGAAGTCAATTCACGTTGAAGTCAATTAAATGTTTGAACTTACTACCTATACCACATAAACATGGCAGTCAATTCATGTTACAGACAGAAAAATGTTTGAACTTACAGATACTTCTGCTCATATCTCCTTTCCTGCTTTCTTGGTCTGCAGACATCCTTTCATTGCGTCTGGAGCGGATTCCTATAACCGAAATAATTACGGTTATTTTCCACACTTATTTCATATATAAAACTTAATAAAACTTAAAAATTCTACGTTTTATTTCCCAATCATGAACTTAGGGGTCTAATATCCCATTTATAACTTTTCTGCTAACTTTTGGTGGAATTACCATTTTGCCCTAAACTTTTGGTAAAATTACCATTTTACCCCTAACAGAATTTTTCATCATAACCTTATTTTTCTTTGATTTACAACTTGTTTTTGGCCCTTAAAATCTTAATTAAACCATTTTAAGTCCATTAGAACCCTTTTTCTATCATTCTTAAAATTTTCGGTCAAAATGATCGTTTTGCCCCTGACGGGTCTTTAGGTCGTATCATTTTCATTTTAACATTTTATCGGGATTTTCTATGCCCATAAATCATAAAATAATTTTTCTTCGGCTTTACTAAATTTTTACAGTATTATTTGCCTAATTTCTTGATTTATTATTCACCGACCCTCGGGTGGTACTATTCTGATGTAAGGGTCATTTTTCCTCTTTTTTGGGTCTAGGTCACCGAAAGGGCTCAGGTTTCCATCCCAACCACATTTTTACCCCTCGTTACCTAAAATGCCCTTAACGCTGTTTTTAAAATTTCAGCAGCATTTCCACTTAATTTTTGGGTTCTGGACATTTAAGAAACGCCTCGAAACCATCTAACTTATTTCTATTCTACCACGTACTATACCGGAGGCCTATATTTTTACGTAAAACTCAACTTTTACATAAAAATCTTCACATTTTACACATTTTCTTATTTGACTATTTTTCATACACATAGTCCATTTTTCTTACAATTTCACATGCCAAAATACATAATTAATACATAATTATTCCAAAACATAAATTAAGGAATGTAGGGACCAAAATCCCTACCGATATCATCCCACCGATGATCGAACGAACAGTTCGACCTCGTATGCACAAACTTTGATTCTCCCTTCTTCACGTTTGAAATTCCATCTTGCAATTCTAACGCCGCGGATGTGTTCGGAACGTCGAAAATAGGCCAATGAGCCATTTTTCAACTTTTGGGATCCAGGTCACTGTTGACCGACATTGACCGGTGTTGATCGGTAGCGGGGTGGAAAAAGGCGTCCACCATCTCATAGATCTCGACGTGAGAAACCCATTGGTGGTGTCAATTTCACCAATCGAGGCCCCTATCACCAGAATCGACCCCTCGAAAATTGGATGGCGGCAGTGATGTTCAATCTTTGTCATGCCGGCTTTTTATCTTGAAATTGGTTTGGGGCTTTTGTATCCTGTGTAATTCTGAGCATTTTGGTACCGGTGGTGTGGCTCAACTCCACCGGAAATGGCGAGTTTCATGGCGGCGACGACGTGATCTTGGGCGATGTGATCCGGCAACTGCTGAGTCAAAATGAAGCCTAGATTTTGTTCTACTCTTCAACACAAATCCATTGGGACCGAAATCGTGGCATTTGGACGTCAGACGGCGGAGATACGGTGCCGAGAAGATTTTGGTCATGGCGGCTTTGGGCGACACGTGCGGCGTGCTCTGGTAACTGCTCCATCGACTAGACCCATCGTTGGACTCAACTCGGCAAGAGGTTTCCAATGGTACCAGCGGTGTCGAAAATGGACATCGTTTCCAATGGTTAGTAACTGTTCACCGATGGTGTGTGCGAGAAAATGAGAGAATGTGAAAATTATGAGGGCTTATCTTGAAATTTTTGATTTTTCACCCTTATATATACTTTTTTTGTCTAAAATTTCAACATGAGCTATCCTGACTAATTTGGGCATACTGAACCCAAATATATTAGTTTTATTTTCATCCAAGGTCATCTTGACTAGTTTCCGGTACTGCGAATTCCCGATCAAAAATTACCTTTTGTGCTCAATTAACTAATTTGAGCATACTGATTAATTTGGGTGTGCTGAACCCAAATTTATCAGTTTCAACTTCATTCAAGGTCATCTCGACCAGTTTTTCAGTACCACATATTTCCCGATCAAAATTTACTTTTTACGCTCAAATGACTAATTTGAGCATTCTGATTCCAAATATATCAGTTTTATTTTAAGAAAAGGTCATCTTGACCAATTTCTTAATACTGCGTGTTTCCTGGTCAAAAATTGCATTTGATGCTCAATTGACTATTTTGAGCATACTGAATCTAAATATATCAGTTTTATATCAAGAAAAGGTCATCTTGACCAATTTCTTGATACTGTGTATGACACACACACGCGTACACACATAAAATCATTACATTTTCACATTTTAAACATGAAATTCATCATGTACATTTCATGTACTAATTTTCTGAGAATGGTGAAAATTCCCGGTTGTCACATGCCCTTATGCCATTTTAGAAATTTCGGCAGCATTTCTGCTTGTATTTTTAGGTCTCCCCGGCGTTAGGTATGCCTCAGAACCTTTGTGCCTGGCACATACTATACCAGAGGCCTATTTTATACAAAGTTACTAAACTTTGTATAAAACTTTTTCGCAATAACATCATTCAAATCTCAACACAAATCATCAATTTTTCTTGAATGTTATCCACGCTTTTCACTTGGAAAACAACACCAACATTTTTCATCACAATGTTCATTTATTACATATCACTCTTAGGTTTTCTAATGTACAAATCAACATCAAAACCTAAGAAAATTTTCATTCCAACCCTAGCCTTAAGCCATAGTTTTTCATGCTCTAAAACCATAGAAAATTTTTCTCTTATTCCTAGGTTCTTTTATCAACATTATCTTATCATTTTCCATCACAAAATTTTCCCATTTCTCATGCATATTGGTCATAAATTTCGCAAAGAAACTTGCACAAAATTTGCTTGTTTCTTAATTATAACACATGCTTTTATCACTAGAACACCAAATCATCATAAAAACCAAAACCAAGCATCAAATTTTTTATCATTTTCCTATACCATTGAGCCATGGATTTTGGAAGAAAAATTCAATGAAAATACTTCAAACTTATGGCTCACCTTATTACTTTGTCTTCTTGATCCTTGGTGTGAGATTGAAAACCAATTCGGTATGAAAATTTTATCAAAATTTTGCTTGAAATGGGAAGAGAGTACACGAATTCAAGGGGGCAAGAGTTTGGCTTGGTTTTCTAATTTTCCACATAAATTTTCTCATACCTATTTATAGGTAAAAAGTGAGGGACCAATTGGCAAAATTGCCCAACAATTTGGAAATTGTTCAAGGGCTTTTTAGCAAGATTTTTGGGGTCAAAATTAAAAAATTTTGCTGATTTTTTCTCTATTTTGGCTGAACCCCTTTTTCATTTTTTCTTAAATTTTTCTCAAAACTTTTTGGCTTGACCTTGGCCATTGATCCAAAAAGCTTTAAATCTTAGCCATACATGTAGCCAAACTTACTTTACAAGTTTCTAATTTCTATTAATGACATCATATTTATGATGTCACCCAATTAATTCACATATTAGTTCATGAATTAATTTGTGGTCAAATTTTGACTGAAAGTCAAACCGAACAGAACTTTACCGAAATCGCGTAGGCGGGTTCTGGGCGCCTCCGTTGTGATCGGTCTGCCTTATTTTGCTTCCGTTTGACTAGAATTCACTACCGTAAAATTTCGTCTCTTAGTGCACTTCTGTGTACTTTTCAGGGTTTTTGGCTTCATTTTCGAGCCGTCTCACCCAATTCTGTTTGGAAAGATTTTCCATCTCTGAACTCACACTCTTTAACACTGTCAGAACATTTTCGTAGTATTCTCAACAGTATTAAAATACAACTTTTTCACATTTTATTCATTAAAATTGTTATATACATACAATTTTTAATTCACTCCGAGAATCTAAAATTCCTGGTTATCACACCGTTAGTGACCATAACTTATGTTTCTATGTGGCACCGAGGCCCATCGGTACCCTATTGGCCTACCTTGGGGATTTGGCATCTATCTTCTTATCATCTCTGATTAACTATTTACTTGACAGATTAACCATCGTTCCTTACCTATTCGTTCAAAACACGGTCCTTCACTAGTTGCCGACCAGTCAACTAACCGGTTACCTCACGCGTTGTTAACTAGGTAGCCTATCGGATTACTGTGTGAAAACTTGGTATAGTAACAAACCGGGTTACTTTACTTGTTTGGGTGTCGTAGCCTACCGGGCTACCCACACTGTTTAAGTTATTTATGAAAAATCGTTTTGGTTACCTTGTAAAATCCTTGGAAAATTATATGTTTTGAAACCATCCCTTATCACCCTGTTGGAAAGTGAGGGATGTTTTTATGAAAACCATGTTTACATTTAAAAGGTGTTAAAACACATTTTTGGTGTTATATTTTAAAGGTGGTTCTTGAACCACTTTCGAAAACCATTTTGACACTTGATCATAACGATTTTGTTTATAAATTTAGCAAACATGAAATTTTTTGTCCTCAATGAGATGAACAATTCTTGTGTTCATCTTGGAGCTCAAATCTAACTCAAATGGGTCCTAATCCTATCAAACCCATGGCTTATGTCCAGTTTTTTTGCAAAATCCCAGTTTTACATCATTTTAAAAACGGCTTTGTTTGAGGCCCGAAACGACTGAATTTTTAAAACATGCATAGGTCATCTTAAAGGTTTCAACATGTTCTACAATTTTCATGTTGAGCCCAAGAACCGGTTCAGAATCTATGTGGTCCAATTTTAATAAAACCGGAGGCCAATTTCTGGGTTTAGATTTTGTTCCCAGTTTTGGGCATCGAGTGAAAACCACTCGAAAAACCTATCATAGTGTCATTTTTGGCCGAGGGCTATTTGAAATAAAAATGACTGTAACGAAATTTCCTTGACACACCTTGTTTTACCAAATCCCAAATTCAGAGCCTAAGGGGGTTAAAATAGCCAAAATATGTGATCTTTCCTTGAGGATAGATTGTGTCCAATCACTAAAAACGTTCATGCTCTCATTTGCACACAACCATTCTTAAAATAATGTAAACATAACCACAACCACAACCACATAAACTTAAAAATGATAAGCTAAGGGCTCAAAATAAACTTATTACAAACCATTTGCATAAACAAATGCACATAAATAGCCTTAATCAAACTTAAATATCATCTAACCACAAGATAGGGTTTCGGTTTTTACCTCTTTTGCTATGGTCCAAGCATGATCCAAACTAGGGCTTGAGGAACCAAAATAGCCATGTGGAATCAAGAGGATAGGGTCAACTTTTGTGCTAACAAAAACACCAAAATAATTTCTCTTAATATTCAACCAAAACAATAATCTAAAACTAAAAAGATTGGATTCTAAAACTTACCCTTGATCACCTTGGAATGGCTTGGAAATGAAACCTCTTATCACAAGCTAGAAGGGCTGGATTTTTGGTAAACTTTTTGGTAGGATTTTGGCTTGAAAATGGGGGTTTTTCACTGAAGGGGTGATCAGCTGCAAATAGAAAGAAAGAGAGGAAAAAGTGTTGTATTTTTTAGGTGCCAAATGAAAAAAGGAACCCTTATTGTCATATGTGCCTTTTATAGGCAAAACTAATCTAACTTGCTTAAGCTTAAACCAACTTAATTGTCCACAATTTTACCCTAATTAAGGGAAAAATTTGCTGTCCATTTCAGCCCCATAAATGGGTGTGGGTTGCTATATAGAAGGGAGAGAAATAAACAATGTTTCTTTGACCACATGCTTAAGAACCTTGAATTTTTAATTCAAAAGGTGTCATGGCTAGGCTATCCAACATGATAATAAGCTCTATGAAAGCAAGGAAGCTAGTATCTAGTGGGTGCACTAGATATTTAGCTTGCATCACCAACATCGATGTCGAAGTGAAGCTACAACTGAGAGTCGTACCCATAGTCACCGAATTCTTAGAAGTATTTCTAGAGGAATTACTAGGGCTTCCACCGAATCGGGAAATTACCTTCGAAATCGAGTTAATACCTGGCACATCCCCAATTTCTAAGGCTTCATATAGAATGGCTCACGTAGAGCTTAAAGAATTGCAAGTCCAACTGAAGGAATTGCTGGAGAAAGGATTCATCCAGCCCAGCTTTTCACCATAGGGCGCTCCAGTACTGTTCATAAAGAAGAAAGATGGAACTCTACAAATGTGCATTGATTATTGTGAACTCAATAAAGTCACGATCAAGAATAAGGATCCAGTAACTAGGATCGATGATTTATTCAATCAACTCAAGGGAGCTGTAAAGGAAGGAGATGTCCCGAAGACTACATTTTGGACACGATATGGACATTATGAGTTCTTAGTCATGCACTTCGGATTGACGAATGGACCAGCTACTTTTATGGATCTCATAAACTGTGTATTTAAGGATTATTTGGATAAGTTCATCATTGTATTCATTGATGACATCCTTATTTGCTCAAAGGACCAAGAGGAGCATAAGGAACATCTTCAAATGGCGTTACGCACTTTAAAGGAGCATCAGCTATACGCCAAATTCTTGAAATGTAAATTTTGGCTGGAGAAGGTACATTTCCTAAGACATGTCATTTCCAAGGATGGGATTTTGGTAGACCCTTCGAAGATAGAAGCAGTTAGCAAATGGTTCGCTCCGAGGACTGTTACTAAGATTCAGAGTTTTCTGGGATTAGCATGGTATTATTGTAGGTTTGTAGAGGGATTTGCAAGATTAGCTGCCCCTTTTATCGCTCTCACATGCAAGGAGACAAAGTTCGAATGGACAAGCAAATGTGAGGAAAGTTTTAAAGAATTAAAGAAACGGTTGACTAGTGCTCCCGTTCTTACAATACCCAAAGATGAAGGAGAGTTTGACATTTATAGTGATGCGTCTAGGATGGGATTGGGAGCTGTCTTGATGCAAGATGGAAAAGTGATAGCTTATGCTTCTTGACAGCTCAAAGAACACGAGAAGAACTACCCAACTCACGATCTTGAGTTGGCAGCCATTGTATTTGATCTCAAGATTATTTATACGGAGTACGGTGTAGAATCTTCACGGACCACCAGAGTTTAAAGTATTTCTTTACTCAGAAGGAACTCAACATGAGGCAAAGGAGATGGTTAGAATTGGTTAAAGATTATGACTGTGAGATCTTATATCATCCCAGTAAAGCGAATAGAGTAGCCGACGTGTTAAATCGTAAATCTACAATGCCAACAAGACTAGCCATCGACAAACTACCTAAGCCACTTTAGTATGAAATTTCCTCATTAGGAATGGAGCTAATTTCAGGAAAGCTAGCTGCGATGCAACTTAAACCGACACTTTTTAAGGAAATTAAGGAGGCCCAAGAGCAAGATTCTATTCTTGGAAAGCTTAGGGATGAAGCTTCCAAGAATGAAAAGTCAGAATTCTATATTTTTGACAATGGTATGTTGTTTTTCCAAGGAAGAATCTACGTACCTAACAATGAGGAATTATGAAAAAGAATCCTCATAGACGCCCACGATACACCTTACTCGGAACATCCTGGCAGTATGAAAATGTATCAAGATTTGAAGTAGTACTTCTAGTAAAGAAGAATGAAGAATGACATTGTTAAACACGTTAGTCATTGTTTAACATGTCATGTGTCAAAGCGGAGCACCAACAACCAGCAGGCACACTACAACCATTGGAAATCCCAAAATGGAAATGGGAAAAAGTGACTATAGATTTTGTAGTTGGACTCCCAAAAACAAGTGAAGGATTTGATGTAATATGGGTAGTGGTGGATCGATTGATGAAACCGGCTCACTTTATACCCGTAAAGATGACGTATACATTGGAAAAGTTGGCAAAGCTGTACATCTCCAACATAGTGAGACTGCATGGAATGTCGACCACTATAGTATCAGATCGTGATACTCGATTCACATCAAATTTCTGGACGAGTGTACAAGTAGCTATAGGCTCAGAACTGAGGTTTAGCACTGCTTTTCACCCTCAGACTGTTGGGCAATCTGAGCACACAATCCAAACACTGGAAGATATGCTTCATGCATGCACATTAGATTTTAAAGGAGCATGGAACAAAAAGCTACCGCTGATAGAATTCTCTTATAATAACAGCTTCCAAGCATCGATTGGAATGGCTCTATACAAAGAATTGTATGGACGCACTGGTATGATTTAAGGCAAAACGAGCTGCACAAGACAGAATTCATCCAAGAGATGATTGACATAGTTAAGAAAATCCAACAAAGGATGAAAACTGCGCAAAGTCATTAAAAGAGCTATGCTGATAAGCGATGAAGACCCTTGGAATTCGAAGAAGGAGACTTCGTATTTCTAAAGGTAGCGCTAATGAAAGGTGTAATGTGCTTCGGAAAGAAAGGGCAATTGAGTCCGTGATATGTAAGGCCTTTTATCATCAGTCGAGTGGGAAAGGTAGTCTATAAACTAGCGCTCCAGCCAGAGTTGTCTACAGTACATAACATTTTCCATGTGTCAATGCTGAGAAAGTACATATCGAATCCTTCACACGTACTCAAATACAAGCCAGTTCAAGTCCGAGAAGACTTGTCCTAAGAAGAGCAACCAGTCCAAATACTAGCACGAGAAGAAACGATATTAAGGAATAGAAGTATCCCACTAGTCAAGGTGTTATAGAGGAATCATAGTGTAGAAGAGGCTACGTGGGAACGAAAAGATGAAATGAAGGCCAAATACCCCAATTTGTTCTAAATTTTCGAGAATGAAAATTTTATAAGGAGGGGTGAATGTAATGACCGAGAAAATTCACCATTCTCGGAAATATGTACATTGTATATAATACAATGATTTTTATGTTTAAAAATGCAAAATGAATGATTTGATGCTATTTAGAATGAAACAAAAAGTTCTAACAGTGTTAAAGGTTAGGAATTCGGAGATAGAGATTATTACCGAACAAAAAATGAGAAGAACAGTGCCAAATCAGCATCGAAAACCCTAAATGGTGCACTAGGTGCACTAAAAGACGAAAAAATTTCGGAATTAATTTTGGACAAACGGAAGCAGAATAAGGCAAACTGACTACACCGGAGACCCCAAGAAACCACTGGGGCGATTCCAGGAAAGTTTCACCCAAGTCGATTTTCGGTCAAAAAGTTATCAAATTAATGTGAATAGTAAAAGTCAAAATATGACTTTCCCTTTATGATGTCAAAATTTAATTATCAAAAAAATAAAAACGGTGGTAGGTAAGATCAAGGGCCAAGATTAAGTGTACCTTTAATCCAATGGTCCAAAAACTGACAAAAATGAAGGAATTTTGATTTTAGAAAATTATGGAAAGAAATGGTTGCAAGGTGTCACTTTCTCATTAGTCAAAAGTGGTTAATAAGACCAAAAAAAAAGCTAATTAACTCATTCCTTCTTGCATAAGGTTCAGCCACTTTTGGAAGCTAAGAATCGAAGCTTAAAAAAAAAAAAAAACAAAACAAAACATACCATTCTTTCTTGCTTGTTGAAGTCGTAGCCTTCTCCCCCCTTCACCAAGAAATATCTCAAGTTTTTGGAGCTAAAAATTTGGAGCACAAGTTACCTTCCATCATTCTAACAAGGTGAGTTATGTAACTCAAACTTTCCTCTCTATTTGGTGCACAAAAACTGTGCAGGAAGTGTTGAAATTCTTAGTGATGAAAGCTTGTTGTTTTGGACGAATCAAGTGTTGGTATGGTTTGTATTTTTCTAAGAAAGGATTAGTGTGCTTTGGTTGCATGAAAAACAATATTGGTGGTTTGAAAACAAAGTTTGGTTAGGTTTTTATCAAGAAATCCGTGGCTATTGTGAGGATGGTTAGTGAAGCTATTTTTGTATGAAATTTTGATGAAGAAAATCCTAATTTTTGCAGCTCCGATTCGGCTATGAAAATGGCCTAATTTGACAAAAGTTAAAACACGAAAGTTGTACGAAATTTTGTCTTGAACAAATTTCATTAGATCATTTTGGTAGGAAATGAGCGGAAAATATAGTTTCAGGCTGTGTATTGAAATCGGGTCACCCAGTGTATTAGTGTAACTAGTCTTGGATTTTTGACAAAACCAAGGCCTTAGCGGCCGAATTTGACAAAAGTCAAAACATGAAAGTTGTTGGGGTAGATGTTATCTAAAAGTTTCATGAAGACTACGTTGACTAAATATGCACAGAAAATGGACTTTAGCATTGATAAATAAATCAGTGTTTTAGGACAAGTGTGTGATGGATTGTGACATTTTTAAGTTGGATTGTTGTTGGTTAATGGTTCAAGAAAAATGATTTGGCATGAGAAATTGTTTAGGAAGGTTCATGTGGTAAATGTGAAAAAGAATCAAGCATAATGTGCATGAAATGTGGCTTGAAATGTGATTAAAAGAGTTGATATGTATGTAAAATTTTTACGTAAAAAGTTTAGAAACTTTTGCGTAAAATATGCCTTTGGTATAGTACGTGGTAGAATTAGTTAGATTAGATGGTTCGAGGCGTTTCTCAAACGTCAAAAACCTCAAAATTTAGCAGAAATGCTGCTGAAATTTCTTTAGCAGCATAAGGGGTGTTTTAGGAAATGAGGGATAAAAGTTTAGGGTCGGGTCGAAACCCGAACCCCCTTGAGAAATTAGAGCCTGAAAAACACAAGGGGAGGTTTTTGAATAGTAACCCATCTCTTCGAAACCTAAAAACAAGAGTATAGTGAGAAAATTGACCCCTGTGGGGGGGTGGGGGGGGGGGGGGGATGTTTTTGGAAAACGACTCGCAAGTTAGTGTCGGGTTAGGAAAACCCGAGCCCTTGAAGATTTAGGTCAGGAAAGCCTAGGTGAACGTTTTAACGATTGGTAAAACGTTCATTTGAGACTCCGAAACGATAGAAAAATGAGAAACCGACATAAAGGTTGGAATAGTACTTCCCGAGGGCCGGGAAAGTGAAGATTAGGGAAATGATAGAAAATAATCTGGAAAATACTCAGTAGGCCTTGAAAGCCAATTTTATGGTTTTTAGGCTTAGAAAATGTAGTTTGAAAATTTAAAAACACAATTTTACGGTCCAATGACCCGTTAGGGGTAAAATGGTCATTTCAACCAGAAAAACCCAGAAAAATAGAAAAAGGACATTAAACCCGTAGGATTATCATTTTATGATTTTTAAGCTTAGAAAATCCTATTTAGTCATTAAACTGGAACTTTACGGTCTAACAACTTTACGGTCATTTTGCCCAAAGAGTTTCAAAAAGACCCAAGAAGGAAAAAAAAAAAAAAAAAGAGACCGTGAGAGCCTTGGTATGACTCGGTTCAGGTTTTAAGGACCGTCAGACAGTAACAACAGAAGTTACTATTCACGATCAAAGTCAATGTTACTATTCATGATCAAAGTCAAAAATCACTATTCATGATCCAAATTGAGTTTAAGGTTAAAGAAACGGTAAATACATAGAGAAAAATCCCGCTAAGGGCAAAATTGTAATTTTACCAAAAATTAAGGGTAAAATCGTAAATTTTCAAAAAGTTATAGAAAGGTCCAAAAAGGGCCGTTAGGGCTTCTAAAGCCGTTATAGAGCCTTAATTAGGATTTTAATCACTAAAATCAAGTTTTATCAAAAGAAATGTCAGTGAATGATAATAGTGAATGATAATAGTACTAACTGAGGGTATCTTATGAATAGGACACACGACGAGAGACAGGGACGAAACTGCGAAGGACCTAAGGACGACCACGTTAGCACAAGTTTTGTAAGTATAGGCATTTACACCCATAAACTGACTGGTTGTACTAACTGTATTGACTAAATCACATAAAAAGATGATTTGGGTCTAGATGAAAAGTTTAGAATAAAGAATGATCAAGAATGCGAATAAGCAAGATAATAAGATTTAAAAGTTAAATATTGACGTACCAGCCTCCTTAAGATGAGGTTTTCAGGTCTATAGCCTCCATACAGAATGTGGTGCTACCCAAAAGGGCGGTAGTTGGCTAACCCTACCCTAAAAAGGCGTGATAGCTATAATCCATCCATAAAATATGATGGATTAAGATGACCGTGAGGTAGGATGGTAGGTCGCTCCCCCTCCTCCCATTGGTCTGCACGCATTCAGTATGTTCAACATCAGGTCCACAAGTGAAAGTAAAGAAAGTAAAGAGAGAAAGAAAAGAAAGAAAGTAAAGACAGAATATATGGAAGAAAAGATAGACAAAGAGCATAACTATATAGTTCATAAGAAGAAATATAAAGAGGTCAGAAATCAAAGTATAGAAGGCCTAACAAGAAACCCTAATGTAGAAAAGAAAGTATAGCAAAGTTAACTCTAGTCGCTACACTCATATCAGTTTTGCATGTATGTTTGTACTTATTGAGCTTTAGCTCACTAGTCTGTTTGTGGCGTAGATGACAAGGGTAAGTAGCCGGCACAATGAAGAAAGCAATTGATGGACTGGTGGATAGATTCCTGGGATGTCATGGATAGGGAAGTGGACCCACTAGGTTTTCTGCTGTAAAAGAAAAGAAGAAAGAAAAGTTTAACGAATATGTAAAGAAAGAGAACAAGAAGTTATGTGTGTTTACAATTATGGAGTATGTATGACAAGAATAAGAAAGTTTATATGTATGTTACAAGTCATGTAAATATATGTATTTTCAGTAGATTATATTTCGTTTTTAAAAAAAAAAAATCTACAGTTTCACACACACAAATTCTAAAGCCAAAAGTAAGTTCTTCAAACACATTTCCGTGAAATAAAAAGTAAAACTATGTTACGTAAGAGTAAGAAAAAAAGAAAGTAGTCGACGGCCTGAGCGAGTCGGGTCACCGACAATTTACCATGTTAGTATGCATATAGCACCTTGATACTTATTTACATGTTAGACATAACATATAAACATATTGAGTAAATTCATGTTGCCGACAAATAAATATATGACCTTACAGATATTTAGCCAGTGTTTCCTTTCCAAGGTCAACCGGCGTCCCTTTTTCTCCTTTTGGTTGAATCCCTATAACTAAAATAAATTACAGTTATTTTTACTATTCATTTCATATTTAAAATACTGTGAAAATATAAAATTTCTGATTTTAAATCCCTAATTATACGTTTAGGGGTTTATTTTTCATTTTCGTATTTATTACACGGCCTAGGATACTATTCCGGGCCTTAATATCACTTTTCCTAACTTTTTGACAAAATGACCATTTTGCCCCTAACTTTTGATAAAATGACCATTTTGTTCTTAGTGCGAATCTTTCCCTTTTTTTCTGATTTATAGCCTTATTTTGGCCTTTAAAAATTTAATTTAATCATTTTGAGGCTTTTACAGTCTTTTTCTAGTGTTTTAGAAAAATTTTGATCAAAATTGCCATTTTGCCCCTAATGGGACCCTAGACCATAAAATTTTTATGGTAACATTTTAACTGGGTTTTCTAATCCCCAAAATCATAAAATAATCTTTCTTAGGTCTTGCCGAGCTTTTACGATATTTCTCGCCGAAATGCTTAAGTTAATATTCACCTGACTCTCGAGTGGTACTATTCTGACCCTCGAGGTCGTTTCTCCTTTTTTTACCGTTCGGGACCTCAAATCGACATTTCACTATTTTTGAAATCATCCATTGCCCTTTCTCGAGCCTAGGTCCCCGAGGGGCTCAGTTTTCAAATCTCGACCCTTATTTTACCCTTCGTTTCCTAAAATGCCCTTCGGGAGCCCTAAAATTTTCGGCAGCATTTCTGCTTAATTTTTAGGATTCCGGCGTTAAGGTAATGCCTCGAAACCCTTGGTACATGCCAATTACTAAACCAAAAACCTAATTTTTATGTAAAAACTATACTTTTTACGTAAAAATACATTTACAGCTCTCGTCATTTTCAATGACATTTTGGTTTGCTTTTACCTATTCTTACTCTCAGTTTTCATCTATTTTATTCTTTCACACATTCCTTACAAAATTTTCTATTTTCTACCAAGACCCTAGCCTCAGATTTTGTTGTCTGACAAATGTCAAAATTTAATTTTTGTTGTCCTTAACTTTGTACATTATTTCATTACATACTAACATACTTTGTGAATTCAAAACATTACCCTAAACAAGTAAAAATTTTCATTTAAGCCCTTTTTTAACCTGCGGATTGTCTTTAAGAATCAAGCTCAAAATTTTGTTTCCAATTTCCATTTCCATTTCTTGTTTCTAATACATAAGCAATGCCACATTAAAAATCCAAATTAATCAACACAAAAATCCCCATTTTACCTATTGTATCCCATGGATTTTTGCACTTGAAACACACACAAACTTTGTGTTTCAAGTCTCCATAATACTCTTTCACACAATAGCATAACAACAACACCAAACAATCAAGGTTTGTATCGAAATTTTTCACCCTTCCATACCATGAAGAACACACAGATTTTGTACACAAAGGGTGCATTAAACTTGGTTTTTTCATGCTCTTAATCCTTGTTTGTTTAGCCTTACACCATTAACACCTTTTCCAAGCAAAATCCACCAAACAAAAACTGAAAATTTTCATGTCAAAACAGCCCATATCTACACAATTTTTCCATGGAAAAACAAGAGGAAATCATGCAAAAATGGAAGCTCACCTTACTTTCTTGCTTCCTTGAAGTTAGGGATGAACTTAACACAATTTTCTTGAAGAAATCTTGAAAAAATTTTCTGGTTTTAATGGAGGAAGGCTCATGGCTGCTAGGGGGCTAAAACAACAAAATATTTTCTGAATTTTCTCTTGCCAGAATCATGTATATATGGGTACAAAAAGGAGGGACCAAATAGCAAACTTTTGGGGGACCTTTTCGCCAGCTTTTTACATAATTTTCACAACCTTTAAGGGTCGGTTTGCAATTAATAAAAATTTTGGTTGATTTTTCTTTCCTTATCCAATCAAAATTCGCCACAATAATCCCTAGAAAACTCTTGAATTTTTGTAAGATAAGTTTTTGACTTTTTTGTGTTGACTTTGAATCATGGCCATTGGATCAAATTGACTTTAAACCCTAGCCCTTGGATTTGGATGTAATCTTACATCCATTCAATGTTTCATATCCAATCTTTGACTCCACATAATTATCTCGGTCAAACTTTTTGGCCAAAAATCAAACCGAACGATTTTGCATCGAAATCGCATAGACGAGTTTCTGAGGTTATCCGTGCGATCGGTTTTCCTTAATTCACTCCGGTTTGATTAAAAATCCATGCCGTAAGTATTTCATATTTCAGTGCCATACAGTATATTTCTAGGGTTTTTGAAATCGAAAAGGCATAATTTGTCAGATTTCGGTTCGGTAAAATTTTTCGTTCCTAAACACACTCTCATTGGCATGGTCAGAACATTTCGTCACATTTCAAATAGTATTAAATCATACTTTTTACAATTATACACATAAAAATCATTACGTACATACATGATACATGGTTTTCGAGAGCAGTAAAATTTCTCAGTTGTCACAAGTGTGAGAAGAGCTTTCAGGAGCTAAAAAGCTGACTCACAAGCGTTCTGATCTTGACCATACTAGATGCAGATCAGGGGAATTTTGTGATTTACAATGACGTGTCTAAGACTGGGTTAGGAGCTGTATTAATGCAAGGTGGTAGAGTAGTCGCGTATGCTTCACGGCAACTCAAGAACCATAAAAGGAACTACTAGACGCACGACCTGGAGCTTGTAGCGATCGTCTTTGCGCTCAAAATTTGGAGGCATTATCTATATGGCATCAGGTGTAAGATCTACACGGACACCAGAGCCTCAAATATATCTTCACACAGAAGGAGCTCAATATGAGGCAACAAAGATGGCTGGAACTGGTTAAGGATTATGACTGTGAAATCCTTTACCATCTAGGAAAAGCCAATAAGGTGGTGGATGCAACTAAGCAGAAAGCATACCTCGACGCTGATGGCCATCCATGCCTTGCCAGAAGCACTGCAAAAGGAGCTACGAAGTAGCGAGATCAAGATGTTAACAGGGAGGTTGTCCGAAATGACCCTCCAGTCGATGCTCTTAGAAGAAATTAAAGTCGGTCAAGACCTTGATTCGTCCCTAATCAAGGTTAAAAAGGAGGCAATAGAGGACCAAAATTTAGAATTTCAAGTCTCTAAGGATCGCATGCTCTATTTCAGAGATAGAGTGTGTGTTCCAAAGGATGAAGAGCTCAGGAAGTGGATCCTATCCAAGGCTCATGACATGCCATACTCAGTACATCCAGGGCCAAATAAGATGTACCAGGGCTTAAAAGGAAGTTTTTGGTGGCCAAACATGAAGAATGACGTCGTCGAGTTTGTAGCAAAGTGCCTCACATGCCAGAAAATTAGAGCAGAACATCAGCGATCGGGAGGAGAACTACAAAGGATCGAGCTACTGGAGTAGAAGTGGGAGCAAATTACAATGGATTTCATAATCGGATTACCCAGAACCTTCAGCAAAAATGATGCCATCTGGATAATTGTGGATCGACTGATGAAATTAACTCGATTTTTAGCCATGAAACTGAGTTATCCAGTAAAACGACTGGCCAAGATGTATGTGGCTCAAATAGTAAGACTGCACGGGGTACCAAAATCGATCATTTTGAATCATGATGGACGCTTTACTTCAAGGTTTTGGCAGAGCGTTCAAGCTGCAATGGAAACTAAATTGAAGTTCAGCACCGCCTTTCATCCTCAGACTGACGGCCAGTCTGAGAGAACAATCTAAACTTTAGAAGATATGTTAAGAATGTGTGTCTTAGACTTCAAGGGGAATTGGGATTAGAGGCTGCTTTTGATAGAGTTTTTGTGACGCCCCGTGCCCTCAGCGGCCCGGACCGTCACTGTAAACTCTATTACTTGCTTCTTTAAAAACGATACTTAAACTTGCTGAATTTAAGACTATAAATTTAGAGGGATTTTTTTTTTTTTTTATATACACGTACGTATTTACTATTCACGTACGCATACTATTAAAATGCGGAATTTGAAAAACATAAGGATTTCAATTATACATACATAATTATATACATGTTTATCTGATTACTATTCACCAGATACTATTTAAATATACTACTCGTACATATACTGTTTACTGTTCCAAAATACCATTTAACCTTTACTATTCAAAATACTATTTAACTGTCACCATTCAAAATATTATTTACTCATACTGTGCGGAAGAATACTCGCGGTGTATCCATAACCTCATCCTCACATCCACCTCCGCCATCATCATCGTCCCTTGATGTTTACGCTATAGGATGCTTACCTACAGCATGAACACACTCCGTGAGCTTTACGCCCAGTAAGTACAACATGTTAACCGCAAAACATGTTTAAAACATAGCACATACGTAAAATCATAGGCATGACATATATCACTTAATAAATCATATATCATATAAGCATATCACATATCAGCTCACATATCATGTCATCACATAACATGTCATAACACTGAATATAAAACTTCACATACTTTATGCATGACAGAAGCATCGTGTACTGTATGCACTCTACTGAAAAAGAAAGCATAGCGAACTATAACTAATGCATGATCCGGTTATGTTCATTTATGCTTCAAACTTTTCTTTTCTTTTCTTGTCTATTTAGGGCCCATGTGTCAGTACCGTGTGCGCGCAGACCAACGGTAACTCCCGAGGTCAACTAATGCCGAAGAGTCATCAACTGATACTCAACTTTTGGCCTGAACTTTCTTTAACTGGAAACCCCTTCGACTGAAGGAGCCGGTACGACACACCTATTTATTTCCATCTTGTTTAACTGTTCTAGCCATACGCTTCTCTAAGCTGTCCCCAATCCTACGCGGTAGGGATCTATGGCTTCTATCTTGTTCTTTCATCAATCTACTCGATTGTGAAGCTATATGCTCTTATGTATGCTGTGCAGCATCGTGTGCAAGATACATACTTAAAATACTGGAAAAACATCATTTTAAATTCATCTTATCCATGCTGTAGGCGGAGTTGTACTTACCTGTCATCCGACAGTTTATACTCTCGCCTTCGTCACAATACAGGTACCTCCCTGTAATCATAATGCATTTATATTAACATTCACTCTTAGGTCACCGTGGTCATTAGTGACTAATAAAAATTCTCGTTATGTGGTACCGATCCTTGTCGGTACTAATTGCCCTCTTCTTAAGAATTTGATTTTCTAATCATTGTTAATTAATTTATTTACCCAATAAATTAATTAACATCGCTCTTAGGTCACTCTATCGTTAGGAACTAATAAACTTATCGTTGTGTGGTACTGATGCCTATCGGTACCCGACTGCTCTACTTTGGGAAATTTGATATCTAATTTTTTTAATCGTGCTTGATTAATTTGTCTACTTGACAAATTAATCACTGTCTCTCACTATCCCATTCCGACTTGGTCCTTGACTGGCTAACCAACCAGTCAACATACTGAATACCTCTCGTATGACTATTTAGCCTGTCGGGTTACCGTTACCGATGTAATCGCCCCAAATTTTATACTTAGATCACACCCGTTCCTCGGGTGGCACTATTCTGATCTAGGGGTCGTTTTCTTACATTTCGAGATTTCTAATTGGGCGGTTCACTAATCCTGTAAACATCCGTCCTTCTTTCCTGGACCTAGGTCATCGAGGGAGCTCGGGTTTCCATCCCGATCACATTTTCACCCCTCGTTTCCTAAAATACCCCTTTGTGCCGTTTTAGAAATTTTGGCAGCATTTCCGCTTAATTTTTGGGTTTCCGGCGTTTAGGAAACGCCTCAAAACCATCTAACCTATTCTAACCTGCCACGTACTAAACCAGAGGCCTAATTTTTACGTAAAAGCTCCGCTTTTTACGTAAAAATATTCACATTTTCTCACATTCTCTTTTTCGATATTTCACCCTTTTTTCTTACAATTCCTCAAGTCATTAAACCATAATTAATACATAATTATTTCCAATATTAAATTGAGGAATAAATAGATCAACACTACTACCAAAATCGTTCCCGTCGGCGGTCGGACGAACCGTTCGGTCTCGACCGTGCAATCTTTGAATCGTCGTTCTTCACTTTTGAAACTCCAGTTTGCAAATCTGATGCCGCGGATGTGTCCGGAACGTCGAAAATAGGCCAACGGGCCATTCTTCAATTTTCGGTCTCCGGGTCGCCGTTGACCGACGTTGACCGCCGTTGACCGGCCGTTGACCGGCGTTGACCACGGCGGCGATGGAAGTGGCGACCACCATCTTGAAGAGCTCGACATGAGGAACCCATTGGTGGTGTCAATTTCACGAATCGAGGCTCCTATCACAGGAAATCGGCTCTCGAAAAGTCGACGACGGCGGCGGCGTTGGATCTTCATTTTTCCGGCGTTGTTGCCCAAAATTGATTTGGGGCTTTTGATCTACGTGTTGTTCTGAGCATTTTGACACCGACCTTGCAACTCAACTCCGCCGGAATAGCGAGATCCGACGGCGGCGATGGCGACGGCGAACCTGGGGCGGCGCGATTCGGCGGCTGTTGATGTGAAATGAAGCCTGGGTTTTGTTCTACTCTTCACCACGAATCCATTGGGACCGGAATCGTGGCATTTGGACGTCGGACGGCGGAGATACGGCGGTTTGAAAAATTTCGGCCACCGGCGGCTTTGGGCGGCGCGTGCGGCGTGCTCCGGCATCGGTTCGGTCGACTCGGCCCACCGTTGGAATCAGCTCGTCGAGAGCTTTCCAATGGTGCCGGCGGTGTCAAAAACGGAGGCCGGATTCGATAGTTGGTCACTGTTCATCTTCGTGTGGTATGGGAGGGAGAAAATGTGATTTGGAAAAATATGGGGGCTATTTTTCTATAATCCCCAAAATTTCCTCCTTTATACTAATTTTTTTGAAAAATTTTAAGATAGGCTATACTGACTAATTTGGGCGTGCTGAACCCAAATATATCAGTTTTATCTTCATCCGAGGTCGTCTCGACCAGTTTCCCGATACTGTATGGTTCCCGGTCAAAAATTACTTTTTGTGCTCAAATGACTAATTTGAGCATTCTGATTCCAAATATATCAGTTTTATATCAAGAAGAGGTCATCTTGATCAATTTCTTGATACTGTGGTTAGGCCTACACTGTGTTGACACTGTGCACGCATAACGAGGCATTTTCGCGTGAAATTTCAAACACAGTCTCTCTTGACTAATTTGGACGTGCTGATTTCAAATTTATCAGTTTTACGTCCATCTGAGGTCTTCTGGACCAGTTTTCGGGATCTGCATGACCCCGTCTCGAAAAACGTGTCAAGTGCCCGATTGACTAATTTGGGCGTCCTGAGTCTAAATATATCAGTTTCGGGGCGAGAAAAGGTCGTCTTGACCCTCATCCCGATACTACGTATCCCTTAAACAAAATCTACATTTTATGCTCAATTGACCAGATTGAGCCTGCTGACTATTAATATATCAGTTTTATGCCAGATTAAGGCCGTCTTGGCCACTAACCTGACACTGCGTTTCTCACTACTCACTATTCACTATTCATTAATCACTATTCACTATCTGACTGACTAATTTGAGCGTTCTGACTTTGATTTTGTCAGTCTATGGGCGAGAAGAGGTCATCTAGACCACTTTTCTCGATACTGTACATCTATTAGGGCAATTATCACTGCTGCGCTCAGATGACCAGTCTGAGCGTACTGATGACTAACTCATCAATTCTGTATCATGAAATGGTCGTCTAGACCGGTTTCTTGATATTGCGTGTCTCAACGCATACTCACATAATAGGGTGGACCGATTTCACTGTCGATTACCCCTTTCATTGCATGAATAGTAATTAAACGTTACTATTCCTGTTTAATTCATTCAACTGAAAAGCACACTGTGCTTATTAACTTAATTACATCATTACATAGTAATTAAGTTTCATAATTCATGAGAGTCATTACAGTGGCTCTCGGCTCATTACACAGCCTTCTACACAGACTCTTACACGTGCGTGTGCAACGCAACACGGGCGTGTACATTTCAGACACGAGCATGTACTAGTTGAGACTACTCAACACGGCCATGTCTTTGAAACACATTCATCTATCTGAGCGGTACACAGCCTCTTACACGGTCGTGTACTTGACCATGTTTCTTAAATTTGCTAAAGGACATTAAATTATGTCCATTTTATTCCTTAATGACTTATTACATGGTAAGTAGGTGCCATAAAAATGGCGGTCATTACAGTTTTCATACAATAATAACTATCATTCCTTGATTGGGATGGCTCTGTACGAGGCACTCTATGGGAGAAGATGCCGATCTCCAGTTCACGAGAATGAAACCGGAGAAAAATAGCTTACTAGCACCGACTTCTTCAAAGATACCACGGGAGACGTGAAGCTCATACAAGAAAGGCTGGATACAGTGCATGGCCACTAGAAGAGTTACGTAGATAAACGATGAAGACCTCTCGAATTTCAAGAAGGAGATTCAGTTTTCCTCAAGGTGGCACCCATGAAAGGGGTGATGTGCTTTGGGAAGAAAGGGAAACTCAGTCCTAGATATATAGGACCCTTCGAAATCTTTGAGAAAGTCAGGTAGGTAGCCTACAGGTTAGTGCTCCCTCCGGATTGGCTTCCATACATAATGTTTTCCATGTCTCAATGTTAAAGAAGTATGTGCCAGACAGTTCCCACATACTAAGCCAAGAGCTGATAGAAGTCCATGAAAATTTGACATACAAAGAGAAACCCATGCAGATTTTAGCCAGAGAGGATAAGGTGTGGGCGACCCCTCTAGCTTAGGTCGTCCACCTTATCTTGCTTGCTTTCTTTATTCTTTGCTTAGTCTTACTTAGCTTGCTTGTTTCTATAGCTTTCTTCTCCTTGGGGTTTAAAAGATTTGTTCTTGAAAAACTAGGAATATTTTTTTTTCTTTCTTTTTAAACTGGACTGGATGAAACTACTGATTCTTGAAGATTGTGTATACATAAATATATACGTACTACTTAATACTTTTTGTTTTTCCAAAATATATTTTGGAGTCTTGTTACTTTAAAGTACGTAAAAATAGAAACATACTTTTAAGCTTGTTTCACTACTTTACATACTACACTCTTGTCTTGTCTTTATACATATATCTCACTATTACACTTTCTTTCTTTTACACCTTGAGTACAGCGAAATTCTGCGAAACGGAACCATAACCCGTCCACGACATCGCTGGGATCTGCCTGCCAGCCCGCTACTCTTGTTTCATCTTGCTGGTTGCTTTCCTTTATTACCTACAGCACGAATAGACTAATGAGCTAAAACTCAGTAAGTACAAACATACATACAAGTAAATAAGCTGAATACACCACTCTAGGGTTAGTCAACTTAGGACCAATTATTTTCTTTAGTCCTATACTACTTGTTCTTTCTATTCTATTTCTTTCTTTTCTTTGCTTTACTTCATTTGCTTAATCTTTCACTTGTGGGCCCGTGGTTGGACATACCTAGTGCGCACAGACTAATAGAGGATCAGGGGAGCGACCCACCGATCAAACCTAAGGTCATCTCTGGACTACTGACCTTATAGGTAGTAAGTCATGCCACAAACTACCTCATTATTAACGAGGCAGCGCCACACTTCTGGGGTGGAGGCAGGAAGTTAAGCCATAAACTACCTCATTATTAACGAGGCAGCGCCACACTTCTGGGGTGGAGGCTATCTGGGAACCTCACAACTGGGGAGGCCGGTACGCCAACCTTAACTTTTAAGTCTTATTATTTGACTTAAATTATTTCTCTTTTCTTTTTCTAATCTTGCTTACTATTCTCGTGAACATGTTAGTATCATGTCACAAACTGAATAGCTTAAATGTGTATATGTATATATCACAACTTTATGGTAAGTCCATTCGTGAGTAGACAATTAAATGTCTGTACTTACCTTATCAATCTCTTCTCTTCTTCTCTCTAGGATCTTTGATCGCCCTCCTTGTAGGTCGATTTTTGGATCCTATAGACAAACTTTGTCTGTTAATTTCATTTCCATTTATAGCTTTTATTTTTCATTAAAAAGCTTAAATAGAACCTATTTACACCTTTTTGGGCTTTATTTATCATTTCCCCAATTTTCCCCAACTTTTGCAAAATTACGATTTTGCCCCTATATTTTGGCAAAATTGCAGTTTTGCCCCTGACGGAATTTTATTGATCCAGACTGCATTTTTGGCCCTCAGGAACTTTTCTGACTCTTTTCTAATCATTACCGGGTTCGTTTCTATTATATTTCCACTTTTCACTTTCCCGACCCTCGGGAAGCACTATTCCGACTCTTACGTCGGTTTAGTGATTTTCTATCGTTTCGGAGCCTCAAATGGACGTTTTACTAGTATTTAAAACGTTTATCTAGACTTTCCCGACCTAGGTCTCCGAGGCTCGGATTTTCCGTACCCGACTCGGACCTTTATTTCATTTCCAAAAACGCCCCCCCCTCGGGGTCGGTTTTTCCGTTTCACTCTCATTTTACATTTTTAGGGGACGGTCTACTATTCACGAACCACCCCTTAGGTTTTCCTTATTCAATTCTCCGTTAGGGACTCGGGTTTCCGACCCGACCCTAAACTTTTATTTTTAATTCCAATTTTACCCCGAAAGCCGTTTTCGAAATTTCGGCAGCATTTCGGCGTAATTTTAAGGCTTCCGGCGTTAGGTACGCCTCGAACCATATGTACCTGCCACGTACTATACCACAAGCCTATTTTATGTAAAAGTTTTCCAAACTTTTACATAAAAGCTCACAAACTCCAATTTCACATTTTTAACCAGATTACAAAATTTTTTCACAATTTTGCCCTTAGTTTTGGTTTCGGTTTTCACCACCAAACCGAACCAAAGTTTCTCAAACTTTTCAACCACTTGTTAGGCTATTAAATGCCATTTTTCTAACACTTTTTCAAGCCCATTTCCTTATACTTTTCAACTAAATTCTTAGGGTTTTTAAACACTTAAACCCACGGCATCATTAGTGAAAAACATGCCATCATTTTTGTTTCATGCTTTCAATCAAAAATTTCATTATTCACATCATAAAATGCATGATTTCAATTAACCAAACATCATATGAAACATGCAAAATTTTCGCCAAAACCTTAAGTAAACCCACGGCCACTTTGAGTAAATGAACACCAAAATTTTTCCAAGCTTTTCCATAGTGAAATTCATGCTTTATTCTTAACAAAACATAAGTTAAAAGCATGTTAACACATAAATCACACAAATTTCTCATTGCTTACCAATGGTAACCCACGGATTTTCCTTTGGAAAACCAACCAAAAATTGGTTTTTCTTTTAACCAATTGCATGGTTTTCTTCCTCATTACACCCTTAACAAAACCCATCATCAACTTAATGAAAAACAACCAAAAATTTTCCATCTTAATTCACTATTCACCCCACGGTTTTCATGAAGAAAAACCAAGAAAAATTTCAATCCAAGGGAAGTTACCTTGTTCACTTTCTTCCTTTGTCTTCAAGTGATGTTTTGCCACACTTTTTGTATAGAAAACTTGAAGAAATAGCTTAATTCTCCTTTGGTCACCCACGGCTCACCATGGAAATGCCTTAGAAAAATTTTTGTTATGTTTTGCTTTCAATTTTTTTGTCTCGGCCTTTATCCCCCAAGTTTTGCCGACTTATGCATGGAAGAAAGCCAATTAATTTGGCTCTAAACCAATGAAATTTTGACACCTTTCATGCCTAATACTTTCCACCTTTTTCAAAAATAAAAAAGGTATATTTTTGGCCAAATCTTGGCCTTTAGATCAAAAGCAAATTAAATCATGGCCATTCATCCTACCTAACACCAATTTCTTTCCATTTCTTAAATGGATTTATGATGTCATAATTACTAAAGTGAAAGTTGACTTTGACTTTCACTATTCACATTAATTCGACTACTTTTTGACCGATGCCGGTTCGAGCCGAAATTTTCCTGAAATCTTCCCGGCGTGTTCCTGAGGTCTTCTGTGCAGTCGGATCAATTTAAATTGCTTCCGTTTGATCAAAATAAATCCCGGAAGTTTACCGTCTTTCTTGAGCTCCGGTTAGGGTTTCAATGCCGGTTTTGGCACCGTTTCACCCGTTTCAACTCAGTGAATTTTTCCAACACTGAATTCTTACTCGTCAGTATTGTTAGAACATTTTAATATATTCTAAACAATATAAATACATCTATTTCACTCTTTAAATAGTACAAATTATTATATACATATATTTGTACTTTTCTTGCTTTGCTCTTACTTTGACTTGCCATATTCTTATCTTTATACTGTTCAGATACCAAAACTACTCCTTTTTGAGCGTTTTGGGCCTGAATTCACTTTCTTACTCATATACTTTATTCTCTACTTATTTTTGGAGATTTTAATTTCCTCCAAAACATTTATTTATTTCTATCAACACTATAATTTGTCTAATTACAACCACAGTGTTTCTTTACATTCTTACTTACAGAACTCATAGAAAACCCTAGATTAAACTAGGTCACACCACTAAAATTCTCTGGTCGTCACATTCATCCCTCCTTAAAAATTTTCGTCCTCGAAAATCAGAACAGATGGGGATACTTGGCTCTTATCTCATCTTCTCTTTCCCACGTAGCCTCTTCTATATTATAATTTTTCCATAGAACTTTGACCAGTGGGATGCTTTTATTTCTTAATATCTTCTCTTCTTGAGCAAGTATTTGCACTGGTTGTTCTTCGTAAGAGAGATCCTCTCGAACTTGGATTGGCTCATAATCTAGGACATGTGAAGGGTCCGAGATATACTTTCTTAGCATGGATACATGAAAGACATTATGCACTGAAGATAATTCCAGTGGCAAAGCTATCTTATAGGCTACTTTCCCAACCCGGCTAATAATTGGGAAGGGTCCTATGTATCTTGGGCTCAGCTTTCCTTTCTTTCCAAAACGCATGACACCTTTCATTGGTGCTACTTTTAAGAATACGAAGTCACCCTCGTTAAACTCTAGGAATCTTCGTCTTTTATCTGCGTAGCTTTTCTGACGACTTTGTGCAGTTTTCATTCTCTGCTGAATCTTTTGGACCGCGTCTATCGTTTCTTGGATAAACTCAGTTTTATGAAGTTCTTTCTCCCTGAGTTCATACCAATGAATGGGAGATCTACACTTTCGTCCATATAATGCCTCATAAGGAGCCATCCCGATGGACGCTTGATAGCTGTTGTTGTAGGAGAATTCTATCAACGGCAGCTTCTTGTTCCAGGCTCCCTTGAAATCTAAAATACAAGCACGAAGCATATCTTCTAGCGTTTGGATCGTACGCTCAGACTGTCCGTCGGTCTGAGGATGAAATGCAGTGCTGAATCTTAGTTCGGAGCCCATTGCCTCTTGTACACTTTTCCAAAATTTGGATGTGAACCGACTGTCACGATCTGACACTATTGTTGTCGGTATTCCATGTAATCTCACAATGTTGGCAATGTACAATTCTGCGAATTTCTCTAATGTGTATGTCATCTTTACGGGTATAAAGTGAGCAGATTTGGTCAATCGATCCACCACTACCCATATCATGTCAAATCCTTCACTTGTCTTGGGTAGCCCGACCACAAAATCCATGGTTACATGCTCCCACTTCACTCTGGAATCTCTAGTGGCTGCAGCTCTCCGGCTGGCCGCTGATGCTCTGCTTTGACTCTTTGACATGTTAAGCAGCTGCTGATGTGTTTAACAATGTCATTCTTCATCTTTTTCCACCAAAAGTGCTGCTTTAGATCCTGATACATTTTCGTACTGCCCGGATGCACTGAATATGAAGTGTCATGGGCCTCTGTCAGGATTCTTTTCTTCAAAACTTCTTCATCTGGTACACAGATTCTTCCTTGGAAGAGTAAAGTTCCGTCTTTGGAGAGGTGGAACTCTGACCTGTCATTCCTAGAGGCCTCTTCTTTAAGCCTTTTGAAAGTAGCATCTAGCTCTTGAGCCTCTTTAATCTCCTCAAGAATTGTTGGTTTGAGTTGCATTGCCGCTAATTTTCCTGAAATTATCTCTACTCCCAACAAGGAGATCTCATGTTGAAGTGGCTTGGGCAACTTATTGATGGCTATTTGCTCTGGCATCGTTGATTTACGACTCAACGCGTCTGCTACTCTGTTCGCCTTACCGGGGTGATATAAGATCTCACAATCATAATCTTTTACCAACTCCAGCCATCTTCTTTGTCTCATGTTAAGCTCTTTCTGAGTAAAGAAATACTTTAAGCTCTGGTGGTCGGTGAAAATTCTGCACCGAACTCCATATAGGTAATGTCGCCATATCTTTAAAGCAAATACGACGGCTGCTAACTCCAAATCATGAGTCGGATAGTTCTTTTCATGCTCTTTGAGTTGTCTTGATGCATAGGCTATTACTTTTCCATCCTGCATCAGCACAGCTCCTAGACCTGTCCTGGAGGCATCGCTATAAATGTCGAAGTCTCCTTCATCCTTTGGAATTGTGAGAATTGGAGCACTGGTCAACCGATTCTTCAACTCTTGAAAGCTTTCTTCACACTTCTTTGTCCACTCGAACTTCTTCTCTTTGCGTGTGAGAGCAGTGAGAGGGGCAGCTAATCTGGCAAATCCCTCTACAAATCTCCGATAATAGCCCGCTAATCCGAGAAAACTTTGGATCTCGGTCACATTCTTTGGAGGAGACCACTTGCTTACCGGTTCGATCTTTGTTGGGTCTACTGAAATTCCGTCTTTGGAAACGACATGTCCTAAGAAGTGGACCTTACCTAGCCAAAATTCACATTTGGAGAACTTTGCATATAGCTGATGCTCCTTCAGAGTGCGTAACACAATCCGAAGATGCTTCTCATGCTCCTTCCAATCTTTCGAGTATATAAGGATGTCATCGATAAACACAATGACAAACTGGTCTAAAAATTCCTTGAATACTCGATTCATCAGATCCATAAAAGCGGCTGGTGCATTCGTTAATCCAAAAGGCATAACGAGAAATTCGTAGTGCCCATACCGTGTTCGGAACGCGGTCTTTGGAATGTCCCTTTCTTTAATTTTTAACTGGTGATAGCCGGATCGAAGATCAATCTTCGAGAAGACGGTGGCTCCTTTTAGCTGATCGAATAAATCATCGATCCTTGGTAGAGGATATTTATTCTTGATCGTGACTTTGTTGAGCTCACGATAATCTATGCACATTCGGAGGGTTCCATCCTTTTTCTTCACGAAGAGAACTAGAGCTCCCCACGGTGAATAACTAGGCCGTATAAAACCTTTCTCTAACAACTCCTTCAACTGAGCTTGTAATTCTTTAAGCTCGGCCGGTGCCATTCTGTAAGGGGCCTTTGAATCGGAGACGTTCCTGGCAGCAACTCGATTTCGAAGGTAATCTCTCGATCAGGAGGAAGTCTTGGTAATTCTTCTGGAAATACCTCCACGAACTCATTGATCACTGGTACCTCGTTCGGTTGTAGTTCTACCTTCTTGGTGGTGTCCTTGACATAAGCTAGATATCCGGTACAGCCACTAGATATCAGCTTTCTTGCCCGCAGGGGACTGATCAGCATTTTCGACTGCTTCTGAGAATGCCCCTGATACTCAAACTGGTCTTTTTCTCCAAACTGGAACACTACTTTTCGTCGTCGACAGTCAATGGTCGCTTGATATTTTGCAAGGAAATCCATTCCAAGGATAACGTCATAATCGACTAACTCTAAGACGACTAAGTCGACGTACAACTCCCTATCAGCTATAATTACTGGCACGTGACGTAACCAGTAATCAGATAATAATACCTCACCAGACGGTAAGGTGGTTTTAAACACTTGGCCAATTTTATCCTTGGCATGACTAACTCTTTCTACAAAGCTATGTGAGGCAAATGAATGCGATGCATCGGAGTCAAATAAAATAAGTGCAGGGCTTTGGGCAACAAGAAGCTGACCTGTCACCACATTCGAGGTGCCTGCCTCTACATCTTCCCTGGTGTAGGCTAATAGATGTGCCTCGGTCTTTGGTATATTCTCCTGGCCTCTAGGTTGAGTATGCGATCCTTGTATAGCATGGACCTGGCTCGTCTGTCGGGACTGAAAGGATCCCGGCTGGTTCTGTTGGTTGGATGGGCAGACTCTAGCATAATGGCCTTCTCTACCACAAACATAGCATGCAGTATTCCCCAGCTTGCACTCGCCCTTGTGCAGTCTTCCACATTTTGGGCATGGCTGTCGGTTCTGTACTCCTTCTAAGCCTTGCCTTTGCTGAGTGTTGCGAGTATTTTGGCCCCAATTTTCATTTGGGTTTCCCTTTCGCTTATTGGTGTTCTGCTGGTTCTGGTTATTTTTCTGACCAGGCTTCATTCCTTGACCAGATTTATAACTTTGGCCAGCTTGGTTGTTCTTCTGAGTCTGCTTCGCAAGATCTCTTTCTTTCTTCTTCTCCTCCCAGACTTTTGTTCTTTCTTCCTTAACTCGGTTCAGACGATTCTCGGCCCTCATAGCTCTGCTTACACAGTCCGCTACAGTGGTTGGCAGGGTCTCGCCACTTTCCACATTTAGGGCTATATCTTGTCGGAACATATTGATCATCCTCCGTACCCGCTCTTCTTCTGTGGGTACCAAATGTGGACACAGTCGAGCTAATCTGTCGAATTTGCGGCAGGCTTCGGTCACTGTCATCTCGCCTTGCCTCAGCTCATCGAACTCTCTTTGTTGAGCTCGTAGGGTGTCAAGGTTGAAATACTTCCTGTTAAATTCTCCCAGGAAGTCATTCCAGGTCATCCTTCTAACGTCCCTTCGCATCTTTACTGTCTCCCACCAATAACGAGCATCCTTCGTTAATATGCAGGAGGCGCAAAGGACCTTCTCTTGGTCTGTTAGGTCCATAAACTCAAAAATAGTCTGCAATGACGCTAACCATTCTTCAGCCTCTAAGGGTTCTATAGATCCCTCAAACTCTTTTGGCTTCATCTTTCGGAACCGTTCATACAATGATCCCTGGTTGGCTCCAGCTCGGGCACCTATTGCTACTTCAGGTACCATTCGGACTGGTGGTGCTACTGGTTCAGGAGCTGGTTGTGGCTCCGGTACTGGTGCTTGAGGTGGAGGGAAATTCGCTTGGGCCCCATTCCTCTGTTCCAGTAACTCTTGCAGTCTCTGGTTCTGTGTTTCTTGTGCCTCTAGCCGAGCTTGTATGTTGGCTAGGACAGCGGCTAAGTCTGCTTCTTGAGCTTGCTCAGCTCGTGTGCGAACCATGTTGCTGTGTCTGACCTATAACAATAGCGACATGGTTTAGTGCTAAATTAGATATTGATTATCTAAAATTAACTTACTTGGACTGAGCAGGTGCAGATGCTGAGATGTCATGGAAGGTCGATAGTAGAACCGCTCGCTCTGATACCAACTCTGTGGGCGACCCCTCTAGCTTAGGTCGTCCACCTTATCTTGCTTGCTTTCTTTATTCTTTGCTTAGTCTTACTTAGCTTGCTTGTTTCTATAGCTTTCTTCTCCTTGGGGTTTAAAAGATTTGTTCTTGAAAAACTAGGAATATTTTTTTTTTCTTTCTTTTTAAATTGGACTGGATGAAACTACTGATTCTTGAAAATTGTGTATACATAAATATATACGTACTACTTAATACTTTTTGTTTTTCCAAAATATATTTTGGAGTCTTGTTACTTTAAAGTACGTAAAAATAGAAACATACTTTTAAGCTTGTTTCACTACTTTACATACTACACTCTTGTCTTGTCTTTATACATATATCTCACTATTACACTTTCTTTCTTTTACACCTTGAGTACAGCGGAATTCTGCGAAACGGAACCATAACCCGTCCACGACATCGCTGGGATCTGCCTGCCAGCCCGCTACTCTTGTTTCATCTTGCTGGTTGCTTTCCTTTATTACCTACAGCACGAATAGACTAATGAGCTAAAACTCAGTAAGTACAAACATACATACAAGTAAATAAGCTGAATACACCACTCTAGGGTTAGTCAACTTAGGACCAATTATTTTCTTTAGTCCTATACTACTTGTTCTTTCTATTCTATTTCTTTCTTTTCTTTGCTTTACTTCATCTGCTTAATCTTTCACTTGTGGGCCCGTGGTTGGACGTACCTAGTGCGCGCAGACCAATAGAGGATCAGGGGAGCGACCCACCGATCAACCCTAAGGTCATCTCTGGACTACTGACCTTATAGGTAGTAAGTCATGCCATAAACTACCTCATTATTAACGAGGCAGTGCCACACTTCTGGGGTAGAGGCAGGAAGTTAAGCCATAAACTACCTCATTCTTAACGAGGCAGTGCCACACTTCTGGGGTGGAGGCTATCTGGGAACCTCACAACTGGGGAGGCCGGTACGCCAACCTTAACTTTTAAGTCTTATTATTTGACTTAAATTATTTCTCTTTTCTTTTTCTAATCTTGCTTACTATTCTCGTGAACATGTTAGTATCATGTCACAAACTGAATAGCTTAAATGTGTATATGTATATATCACAACTTTATGGTAAGTCCATTCGTGATTAGACAATTAAATGTCTGTACTTACCTTATCAATCTCTTCTCTTCTTCTCTCTAGGATCTTTGATCGCCCTCCTTGTAGGTCGATTTTTGGATCCTATAGACAAACTTTGTCTGTTAATTTCATTTCCATTTATAGCTTTTATTTTTCATTAAAAAGCTTAAATAGAACCTATTTACACCTTTTTGGGCATTATTTATCATTTCCCCAATTTTCCCCAACTTTTGCAAAATTACGATTTTACCCCTATATTTTGGCAAAATTGCAGTTTTGCCCCTGACGGAATTTTATTGATCCAGACTGCATTTTTGGCCCTCAGGAACTTTTCTGACTCTTTTCTAATCATTACCGGGTTCGTTTCTATTATATTTCCACTTTTCACTTTCCCGACCCTCGGGAAGCACTATTCCGACCCTTACGTCGGTTTAGTGATTTTCTATCATTTCGGAGTCTCAAATGGACGTTTTACTAGTATTTAAAACGTTTATCTAGACTTTCCCGACCTAGGTCTCCGAGGCTCGGATTTTCCGTACCCGACTCGGACCTTTATTTCATTTCCAAAAACGCCCCACCCTCGGGGTCGGTTTTTCCGTTTCACTCTCATTTTACATTTTTAGGGGACGGTCTACTATTCACGAACCACCCCTTAGGTTTTCCTTATTCAATTCTCCGTTAGGGACTCGGGTTTCCGACCCGACCCTAAACTTTTATTTTTAATTCCAATTTTACCCCGAAAGCCGTTTTCGAAATTTCGGCAGCATTTCGGCGTAATTTTAAGGCTTCCGGCGTTAGGTACGCCTCGAACCATATGTACCTGCCACGTACTATACCACAAGCCTATTTTATGTAAAAGTTTTCCAAACTTTTACATAAAAGCTCACAAATTCCAATTTCACATTTTTAACCACATTACAAAATTTTTTCACAATTTTGCCCTTAGTTTTGGTTTCGGTTTTCACCACCAAACCGAACCAAAGTTTCTCAAACTTTTCAACCACTTGTTAGGCTATTAAATGCCATTTTTCTAACACTTTTTCAAGCCCATTTCCTTATACTTTTCAACTAAATTCTTAGGGTTTTTAAACACTTAAACCCACGGCATCATTAGTGAAAAACATGCCATCATTTTTGTTTCATGCTTTCAATCAAAAATTTCATTATTCACATCATAAAATGCATGATTTCAATTAACCAAACATCATATGAAACATGCAAAATTTTCGCCAAAACCTTAAGTAAACCCACGGCCACTTTGAGTAAATGAACACCAAAATTTTTCCAAGCTTTTCCATAGTGAAATTCATGCTTTATTCTTAACAAAACATAAGTTAAAAGCATGTTAACACATAAATCACACAAATTTCTCATTGCTTACCAATGGTAACCCACGGATTTTCCTTTGGAAAACCAACCAAAAATTGGTTTTTCTTTTAACCAATTGCATGGTTTTCTTCCTCATTACACCCTTAACAAAACCCATCATCAACTTAATGAAAAACAACCAAAAATTTTCCATCTTAATTCACTATTCACCCCACGATTTTCATGAAGAAAAACCAAGAAAAATTTCAATCCAAGGGAAGTTACCTTGTTCACTTTCTTCCTTTGTCTTCAAGTGATGTTTTGCCACACTTTTTGTATAGAAAACTTGAAGAAATAGCTTAATTCTCCTTTGGTCACCCACGGCTCACCATGGAAATGCCTTAGAAAAATTTTTGTTATGTTTTGCTTTCAATTTTTTTGTCTCGGCCTTTATCCCCCAAGTTTTGCCGACTTATGCATGGAAGAAAGCCAATTAATTTGGCTCTAAACCAATGAAATTTTGACACCTTTCATGCCTAATACTTTCCACCTTTTTCAAAAATTAAAAAGGTATATTTTTGGCCAAATCTTGGCCTTTAGATCAAAAGCAAATTAAATCATGGCCATTCATCCTACCTAACACCAATTTCTTTCTATTTCTTAAATGGATTTATGATGTCATAATTACTAAAGTGAAAGTTGACTTTGACTTTCACTATTCACATTAATTCGACTACTTTTTGACCGATGCCGGTTCGAGCCGAAATTTTCCTGAAATCTTCCCTGCGTGTTCCTGAGGTCTTCTGTGCAGTCGGATCAATTTAAATTGCTTCCGTTTGATCAAAATAAATCCCGGAAGTTTACCGTCTTTCTTGAGCTCCGGTTAGGGTTTCAATGCCGGTTTTGGCACCGTTTCACCCGTTTCAACTCAGTGAGTTTTTCCAACACTGAATTCTTACTCGTCAGTATTGTTAGAACATTTTATGTGGGCGACCCCTCTAGCTTAGGTCGTCCACCTTATCTTGCTTGCTTTCTTTATTCTTTGCTTAGTCTTACTTAGCTTACTTGTTTCTATAGCTTTCTTCTCCTTGGGGTTTAAAAGATTTGTTCTTGAAAAACTAGGAATATTTTTTTTTTTCCTTTAACTGGAGGAAACTACTAATTCTTGAAAATTGTGTATACATAAATATATACGTACTTCTTAATACTTTTTTCCAAAATATAATTTGGAGTCTCGTTACTTTAAAGTACGTAAAAATAGAAACATACTTTTAAGCTTGTTTCACTACTTTACATACTACACTCTTGTCTTGTCTTTATACATATATCTCACTATTACACTTTCTTTCTTTTACACCTTGAGTACAGCGGAGTTCTGCGAAACGGAACTATAACCCGTCCATGACATCGCTGGGATCTGCCTGCCAGTCCGCTACTCTTGCTTCATACTGCTGGTTGTTTTCCTTTATTACCTACAGCACGAATAGACTAATGAGCTAAAGCTCAGTAAGTACAAACATACATACAAGTAAATAAGCTGAATAGACCACTCTAGGGTTAGTCAACTTAGGACCAATTATTTTCTTTAGTCCTATACTACTTGTTCTTTCTATTCTATTTCTTTCTTTTCTTTGCTTTACTTCATCTACTTTATCTTTCACTTGTGGGCCCGTGGTTGGACGTACCTAGTGCGCGCAGACCAATAGAGGATCAGGGGAGCGACCCACCGATCAACCCTAAGGTCATCTCTGGACTACTGACCTTATAGGTAGTAAGTCATGCCATAAACTACCTCATTATTAATGAGGCAGCGCCACACTTCTGGGGTGGAGGCAGGAAGTTAAGCCATAAACTACCTCATTATTAACGAGGCAGCGCCACACTTCTGGGGTGGAGGCTATCTGGGAACCTCACAACTGGGGAGGCCGGTACGCCAACCTTAACTTTTAAGTCTTATTATTTGACTTAACTTATTTCTCTTTTCTTTTTCTAATCTTGCTTACTATTCTCGTGAACATGTTAGTATCATGTCACAACTGAATAGCTTAAATGTGTATATATATATAACACAACTTTATGGTAAGTCCATTCGTGAGTAGACAATTAAATGTCTGTACTTACCTTATCAATCTCTTCTCTTCTTCTCTCTAGGATCTTTGATCGCCCTCCTTGTAGGTCGATTTTTGGATCCTACAGACAAACTTTGTCTGTTAATTTCATTTCCATTTATAGCTTTTATTTTTCATTAAAAAGCTTAAATAGAACCTATTTACAACTTTTTGGGCTTTATTTATCATTTTTCCAATTTTTCCCAACTTTTACAAAATTACGATTTTGCCCTATATTTTGGCAAAATTGCAGTTTTGCCCCTGACGGAATTTTATTGATCCAGACTGCATTTTTGGCCCTCAGGAACTTTTCTGACTCTTTTCTAATCATTACCGGGTTCGTTTCTATTATATTTCCCCTTTTCACTTTCCCGACCCTCGAGAAGCACTATTCCGACCCTTACGTCGGTTTAGTGATTTTCTATCGTTTCGGAGCCTCAAATGGACGTTTTACTAGTATTTAAAACGTTCATCTAGACTTTCCCGACCTAGGTCTCCGAGGCTCGGATTTTCCGTACCCGACTCGGACCTTTATTTCATTTCCAAATACGCCCCCCCCTCGGGGTCGGTTTTTTTCCGTTTCACTCTCATTTTACATTTTTAGGGGACGGTCTACTATTCATGAACCACCCCTTAGGTTTTCCTTATTCAATTCTCCGTTAGGGACTCGGGTTTCCGACCCGACCCTAAACTTTTATTTTTAATTCCTATTTTACCCCGAAAGCCGTTTTCGAAATTTCGGCAGCATTTCGGCGTAATTTTAAGGCTTTCGGCGTTAGGTACGCCTCGAACCATATGTACCTGCCACGTACTATACCACAAGCCTATTTTATGTAAAAGTTTTCCAAACTTTTACATAAAAGCTCACAAATTCCAATTTCACATTTTTAACCACATTACAAAATTTTTTACAATTTTGCCCTTAGTTTTGGTTTCGGTTTTCACCACCAAACCGAACCGAAATTTCTCAAACTTTTCAACCACTTGTTAGGCTATTAAATGCCATTTTTCTAACACTTTTCAAGCCCATTTTCTTGTTCTTTTCAACCGAATTTCTTAGGGTTTTACCCTTGTATAACCCACGGCCATTGAATGCTAAACATGTCAAACATTTTTGTTTCATTCTTTCAATCAAAATTTCATCATTTACATCATAAAATGCATGATTTCAATTAACCAAACATCATATGAAACATGCAAAATTTTCACCAAAACCCTAAGTAACAACCACGGCCACTTTATGTATTCCACACAATGAATTTTTTCCAAGCTTTTCATAATGAAATACAAGCTTTATTCTTCACAAAATTAAACTTAGAAAGCATGTTAACAATTAATCAAAACTTTTTCTCATTGGTTACTCAAGGTAACCCACGGATTTTCCTTTTGAAAACCAACCAAAAATTGGTTTTTCTTTAAACCAATTGCATGGTTTTCTTCCTCCTTACACCCTTAACAAAACCCATCATCAACTTAATGAAAAACACCCAAAATTTTTCCATCTTAATTCACTATTCACCCCACGGATTTCCTAAAGAAAAACCATGAAAAATTTCAATCCAAGGGAAGTTACCTTGTTCACTTTCTTCCTTTGTCTTCAAGTGATGTTTTGCCACACTTTTTGTATAGAAAACTTGAAGAAATTAATTGATTTTCCTTTGGTCACCCACGGCTCCCATGGAAGAAAAAACTTAGCAAAATTTTGTTATGTTTTGCTTGAAAATTGGCTTCGGCCACTTATCCCCCATGTTTTGCCGACTTAAGCCACCAAAAAGACCAATTAATTTGGCTTCCACCAATGAAAATTAGACACCTTTCACACTAATACTTTCTCCATTTTTCAAAAATTAAAAAGGCATATTTTTGGCCAAATCTTGGCCTTTGGATCAAAAAGCAAATGAATCATGGCCATTCATCCTACCTAACACCAATTTCTTTCCATTTCTTAAATGGATTTATGATGTCATAATTACTAAAGTGAAAGTTGACTTTGACTTTCACTATTCACATTAATTCGACTACTTTTTGACCGATGCCGGTTCGAGTCGAAATTTTCCTGAAATCTTCCCGGCGTGTTCCTGAGGTCTCCTGTGCAGTCGGATCAACTTAATCTGCTTCCGTTTGATCAAAATCAATCCCGGAAGTTTACCGTCTTTTATTGGCTCGGTTAGGGTTTTCAATGCCGGTTTTGGCACCGTTTCACCCGTTTCAACTCAGTGAATTTTTCCAACACTGAATTCTTACTCGTCAGTATTGTTAGAACATTTTAATATATTCTAAACAATACAAATACATCTATTTCACTCTTTAAATAGTACAAATTATTATATACATATATTTGTACTTTTCTTACTGTGCTCTTACTTTGACTTGCCATATTCTTATCTTTATACTGTTCAGATACCGAAACTACTCCTTTTTGAGCGTTTTGGGCCTGAATTCACTTTCTTACTCATATACTTTATTCTCTACTTATTTTTGGAGATTTTAATTTCCTCCAAAACATTTATTTATTTCTATCAACACTATAATTTGTCTAATTACAACCATAGTGTTTCTTTACATTCTTACTTACAGAACTCATAGAAAACCCTAGATTAAACTAGGTCACACCGCTAAAATTCTCTGGTCGTCACATTTTAATATATTCTAAACAATATAAATACATCTATTTCACTCTTTAAATAGTACAAATTATTATATACATATATTTGTACTTTTCTTGCTTTGCTCTTACTTTGACTTGCCATATTCTTATCTTTATACTGTTCAGATACCAAAACTACTCCTTTTTGAGCGTTTTGGGCCTGAATTCACTTTCTTACTCATATACTTTATTCTTTACTTATTTTTGGAGATTTTAATTTCCTCCAAAACATTTATTTATTTCTATCAACACTATAATTTGTCTAATTACAACCATAGTGTTTCTTTACATTCTTACTTACAGAACTCATAGAAAACCCTAGATTAAACTAGGTCACACCACTAAAATTCTCTGGTCGTCACATAAGGTCCTTAGGAATAAAGTGATTCTACTGGTAAAAGTATTGTGGCAGAACCATAACCTCGAAGAAGTTACATGGGAACGGGAAAAGGATATGAGGAGAGACTTCCCGGATTTATTCTAATTTTTGAGGATGAAAATTTTGTAAGAGGGGTAGATTGTAAAATGTGACGGCCCGCCCTACGTAGGGTTAAACAGTACTATTACAGTCAGCCACTGTTGCCAACTGCGATAGACTGTAACCACTTGGGTCGTCGGCAACTTACTTTTAACTTGTTTCTAACTTATTCTGATACCATCTGTAATAGCTGGTATCTTACTTTTAACATACTTTCTTTAACATGCTTACTCTACTTCCCATTTGAACATAAAAATATGGAATAAATTTTTTTTTCTTTTCTTAAACTTTACTTGGAAACTGTACCGTCGTAAAACATTTACTATAATAAATATTTTACATTGCCTTAACTTCATTTACATTATAAAACATCATTTTAATACTCTTTTAAACAGCTCAGCGGAAGACTCATAGTAGTACCATAACCCTCACCCAGTCCCTTGGCACATGCAGATTCCATCCGTCATCCATCACTTGTCTTATCTTCGTGCAGGATGCTTACCTGCAACATAAACAAACTTGTGAGCGACAGGCTCAGTAAGTTCAAACATACATTCTTGACAAAATACTAACTCATACCTTTTGGACAGAACATGTCTGATGCCAACTGTGGTATCAGAACATGAACATACATTATACTTTACTTTCAACTTCATATATAACATATTCTAACATTGAGAGAAACAATCTCAACGTTTTCTTAGCATAAAATAATTTAAACATAACATACAGGATGTATGCTTAACATCTTAAGCATAACATACTCAACATTATACAAAATATTGTATACACATATCAACTTAAACACAGCATACTTAATGTATGCTTACACATCACAGATACACTTAAAATTGTATAACTGACTTATGCATATCAATTTATGCATAACATAGCATATGCACACATGTTAGTTGCATTATGCTTGTTTACTTTCATTCTTTCTTTCATGTCATACTTTTCTTCTTCTTTTCTTTTCTTGCTAAGCATATGCACACATATTAGTGGCATTATGCTTGTTTACTTTCATTCTTTCCTCTTCTAGCTTTTCTTAGCTTTTCTTTACTAAGCTTTACTTTCTCTTCTTTTCTTTTCTCTTCTTAGCTTTACTTTCTATTCTTAGCTTTTCTTTGCTAAGCTTTACTTTATCTGCTTAATCTTTCACTTGTGGGCCCGTGGTTGGACGTACCTAGTGCGCGCAGACCAATAGAGGATCAGGGGAGCGACCCACCGATCAACCCTAAGGTCATCTCTAGACTACTGACCTTATAGGTAGTAAGTCATGCCATAAACTACCTCATTATTAACGAGGCAGCGCCACACTTCTGGGGTGGAGGCAGGAAGTTAAGCCATAAACTACCTCATTATTAACGAGGCAGCGCCACACTTCTGGGGTGGAGGCTATCTGGGAACCTCACAACTGGGGAGGCCGGTACGCCAACCTTAACTTTTAAGTCTTATTATCTGACTTAACTTATTTCTCTTTTCTATTTCTGATCTTGCTTACTATTCTCGTGAACATGTTAGTATCATGTCACAAACTGAATAGCTTAAATGTATATATATATATAACACAACTCTATGGTAAGTCCATTCGTGAGTAGACAATTAAATGTCTGTACTTACCACATAATCATACTTAGACATAATAGTCTATTCATATCGCAGTCAATTAAGTATTCGAACTTACTACATAGAACACATAACACATAACATGTCCAGTTCATTTATGTTGCAGTCAATTAAATGTTTGAACTTACAAATACTTGCTAGCATCTCTTTTCTCGCTTCCTTGGTCCGCAGACGTCTCTTCATATTGTCTGGCGCGGATCCCTATAACCGAAATAATAACGGTTATTTTCTATGTTTCTTTCATGTATAAAACTTAATAAAACATAAAAATTCTACATTTCATTTCTCGATCATAAATTTAAGGATCTAATATCCCATTTATAACTTTTCTGCTAACTTTTGGTAAAATTACTATTTTACCCTGAACTTTTGGCAAAATTACCATTTTGCCCCTAATGGGATTTTTCTCATTATAACCTTACTTTTCTTTGATTCGCAACTTAGCTTTGGCCCTTATTTACCATAATTTCTTGGTTTACTATTTACCGACCCTCGGGTGGTACTATTCTGACTCTCGAGCGTTAATGCTCTTTCTCGGGTCTAGGTTACCGAAAGGGCTCGGGTTTCCATCCCGACCACGTTTTTACCCTTCGGTTCTTAAAATACTCTTTTGTGCCGTTTTCAAAATTTCGGCAGCATTTCCGCTTAATTTTTGGATTACCGGCGTTTAGGAAACGCCTCGAAACCATCTAACCTCGTTTTATTCTACCACGTACTATACCAGAGCCTATATTTTTACGTAAAAACTCAACTTTTTACGTAAAAATCTTTACATTTTTCACTTTTTCTCATTTGACTATTTTTCATACACATAGTCCAATTTTCTTACAATTTCACATTCCAGAATACATAATTCATATATACTCATTCCAAAAACATTAATTTCAGGAATGGAAGGACCGAAGTCACTACCGGAATCGTTCCACTGGCGATCGAACGAACTGTTCGGTTTCGCGCGGATAAACTTTAATTCTTCGTTCTTTGCCTTTGAGACTCCGTCTTGCAATTCTGACGTCGCGGATGTGTCCGGAACATCGAAAATAGGCCAACGGGCCATTCTTAAATTTTTGGTCTCCGGTCGCCGTTGACCGGCGTTGACCACCGTTGACCGGCGGTTGACGGCGGCGACGGTGGCAAATGAGTAGCCCATCTTGAAGAACTCGACGAGAGGAATCCATTGGTGACCTCAATTTCATGTTTGGAGGCCCCTATCGTCGGAAAATTCCCTCGAAAACCACGGTCACGGCGGCGACGGTGGAACTCCGCCGTGCCGGACCTTTTTCCCAAAATTGGTTGAGGGCTTTTGCTCCCCTCAGCCCTGCGGTCATTTCTGCACCAACGGCGCACTTCAACTCGGCCGGAATCGGGAGTTTCGACGGCGGCTCCACGGTGGTGTTTCACCGACTTTTTCGAAGCTTGGCCGGCTCGATTCCGCCGGCGTTGAGGCAATCGGTGGCATGGGTTTTGCTCCTCTCTTCACCACGAAACTTTTGGGACCAGTTTCGTGGCAAACGGTGGCCGGACGGAGGAGATATCGGCGATCGAATTTCTCGGCTCCGGCGGCATTCGAGCGGCGCGTGCGGCGGCGTGCGGCGGCTGTTCCGTCGAGTCGACCCACCGTTGGACTCAGCTCGGTGAGAGCTTTCCGATGACACCGGCGGTGTCGAAAACGGACACCGTTTCCGATGGTAGGTTACTGTTCACTTTCGGGTAAGGGGTGGAAAGAGAAAATAAGAGAAAGTTATGGGCTTATTTTTTAAATTTCTGATTTTTCGCCCTTTATATACTTCTTCGCCCAAAATTTCAACATGGGCTATCCTGACTAATTTGGACGTCCTGAATCCAAATATATCAGTTTTATTTTCATCTGAAGTCATCTTGACCAGTTTCTGGTACTGTGAATTCTCGATCAAAAATTACCTTTTTGCTCAATTAGCTAATTTGAGCATACAAATAGGCTATACTGACTAATTTGGACGTGCTAAATCCAAATTTATCAGTTTCAACTTCATTCGAGGTCATCTCGATCAGTTTTCGGGATCTGTGTGACCCCGTCTCGAAAAACGTGTCAGGTGCCTGATTGACTAATTTGGGCATCCTGAGTCTAAATATATCAGTTTCGTATCAAGAAAATGTCATTTTAACCAATTTCTTGATATTGCATATTTCCTGATCATCACATAAAAACCGCCCCATTCCTGTAACTTGATTTTCATTGATGAGAAATTAAGGGATAATTTGATGCATTTAAGTGCAAGTTTGAGGAACACAGGCATATACTATTCAGATTATGCGTGTGAGAAAGGTCGTGTAATTGTACATGGCTGTGTAAGTGAACACGGTCAGATATACGACCGTGTAAGTGGCCGTGTATCGTTGGTACTGTGCATGTGCATGAAGTCGTGTAAGTGAACATGGTCGTGTAAGTGAACATGGCCAGGTACACACCCATCTAAGAGGCCGTGTACCATTCGGTAAAATGAATTTGTTCCAAGACACGACCGTGTTGAGCAAGCTCAACTAGTACACGCCCTTGTAGTCTTGTACACACCCGTGTAGGAGGCCATGTAGGAGCCCGTGTAAAGAGTAGAGAGCCACTGAAACGACTCTCGCGATTTATGAAGCTTAATTACTATGCAATAAGTAATTAAGTTGAAAAATATAGTATAAATTCTAGTTGAATAGACTAAACAGATACGGTATTATTTAAGTACTATTCATGTAGTGAAAGGGGGTGATCGATAGTTAACTCAGTCCACCCTATTATGTGTGTAAGTGCATGAAATACGTAGTATCAGGAAACTAGTTCAGATGACCATTTCCTAACACAAGACTGGTGAACAGATCACCAGAATGCTTGAACCGAACCTCTAAGCACAATAGCGATAGAAATCCTAGCAGGGTATAATACCGAGAAAATTGTCCAAATAACCTCTTCTCATCTGGAAACAGACAAAATTAGAGTCAGAACACTCAGACTAGTCAGTTAGAACAGAAAGCAATGAATAGTAAATAGTGAAAAATGTAGTGTCAAGTTATTGGCCAAGACGGCCTTAATTTAACTTAAAACTGATATATTCACAGTCAGCAGGCCCAATTTGGTCAATTGGGCACAAACTGTCAATTTTTGTCTGAGAGATACGCAGTATCAGGAAGAGGGTCAAGACGACCTTATCTCGCCTCGAAATTGATATATTTAGACTCAGGACGCCGAAATTAGTCAATTGAGCACCTGACACGTATTTTCGAGGTGGGGTCACACAGATCCCGAAAATTGGTCTAGATGACCCTGGACAGACATAAGACTAATAAAATTGAAATCACGACGTCTGAATTAGTTAAGAGAGACTGTGTCTGAAATTTCACCCGGAAACACCTCGGTTTGCGTGCGAAAGGACAACACAGTGTAGATACAACCACAGTATAGGAAATGATTAGTAAATTGGTGTAGAATAGGCTCTTAGACAGTTTAAACCAACTAGAATGTATCACTGTAAAAAACAAATTCAGAAAATCTGATTTTCGGATGCAAAATCGGACACTGCTGAGAAAGGACCGAAAGCCACATTAGAAGACTGGACTGCGAAGAGAGCTTAGGTTTGGTTAAGTGAGCTTAGGTTTGTCTATAAAAAGGGTGGGCATAATTTAACTTGTGTTTTCTTCCTTTCACACCACAAAACACAACTCATTTCCTCTCTCGTTTTCTCTTGCTGCTACCAATTATTCCATACCCCCAAACCACCATTTTTCAAGTCCAAAATCATACCAAAAATTTACCAAAAGCCAACCTCTTCAAGCTTGTGCTAGGTGACTTCAAATCCAAGTCATTCTATGTGATAACCAAGAAATTTCACTATTCTCAGAAAATAGGTACATTGAATGTACATTGTGATTTTTAGGTTTATAATGTGAAATGAATGATTTAATATTGTTTAGAACGTGATAAATGTTCTGACAATGTTAAAGGTGAGAAATTCGGTTATGGAAAAATTTCACAGAATCAAAATAGGAAAAACGGTGCCATTTGGATATCGAGAGCCCTAGAGGGTGACTTGTGGTAAGACAAGTCCACTAAAAGACGAAAGAGTTACGGTAGTGATGTTATATGTGTACGCGTGTGTGTTACGCGCAGTATCAAGAAATTGGTCAAGATGACATTTTCTTGATATAAAACTGATATATCTAGAATCAGTATGCTCAAAATAGTCAATTGAGCATAAAATGTAATTTTTGACCGACAGATATACAGTATCAAGAAGTTGGTCAAGATGACCTTTTCTTGATATAAAACTAATATATTTGGAATCAGAATGCTCGAATTAGTCATTTGAGTACAAAAAGTAAATTTTGGCCAGGAATTCGTAGTATTGGAAAACTAATCAAGATGACCTCAGATGAAAATAAAACTGATAAATTTGGTTTCAGCACGCCCAATTAGTTAGTATAGCCTATCAGTATGCTCAAACTAGTTAATTGAGCACAAAAGGTAATTTTTAACCAGGAATTCACAGTATTGGAAAACTGGTCAAGATGACCTCAGATGAAAATAAAACTGATAAATTTGGATTCAGCACGCCCAAATTAGTTAGTATAGCCTATTAGTATGCTCAAATTAGTTAATTGAGCACAAAGGTAATTTTTGACCTGGAATTTGCAGTACCAGAAACTGGTCAAGATGATCTCGGATGAAAATGAAACCGATATATTTGGGTTCAGCACGCCCAAATTAGTCAGGAAAGCTCTGTTAGGAAATGCCCTAAGCATTAAAGGCATTTTGATGTATTTATTTTAAACTGGATAATAAAATTATATATAGAGGTTATTCATTATATTGCTATTTGTCCTCATTTTATTTAAATGTTAAAGTAAATGTAAGCAAATATGGCTCCCTGACTGCTTGTGTTAAAACTGTTAGAACATTGCATACAATGGACTTTTGTATGCGAGAAGACAATGTTCTAAAGTAAGCGGTCTAAACTAAGTTCTGTAGTCTATGGGGTTAGACCGAGTATCTAACTCATGTTAAGACTATTATGTTATCTAAAACCTTGGAGGGGACGGTTTGTCTTGACTGTCTGGAGCTGGACTCCCAAGTAGAGACATAGATATGTTGCTTGGTGGTGACATATTAGACCGGGACTAAAGCTTGATTGATCTACGAAGTCCGCTTTAAGTGGATCGATCTGCTTTTGACGTTCATTGTGTAGTAACCTTAATCCTGAGTAGATGAACAGCTTCATGTATATGACCTGTGTACTTTGATGTTCCAATGGCTAAAGCGTCTCAGAGGTAGTAAGCTTATAGACCGATTCATTAGGTGCATGACTTGTATACGATGAAGGGTTTGTTTATAGATATCGGAATCATAGCTCTAATAAGGAGTTAAGGGTATCCTCTTAAAGGCATTATACTGGATGTGAAAATGGACAAGGCCTTAGGTCGTCTGCTGGGCGGATGACTTCTTATTCATATATGGTGAATAATCATTTTCTTTATTCAGTAGTATAATGGAACTTTAAGATAGCCTGATCAGTAGGATTAAACGGACTTTGACCTAAGGCTGATCATGGATATCATATGAGGGTTCTGCATACATGACAAGATCATTGGACGATAGCTTGTCACAGGCTTACGTAATGCGGTATATAATTGGGAGTTCAGTTTCAGGTTTATAGTGGTGTGACTCTGAAATTAGTGATCATATGATTGAGTTGTTCAGTAAAGAATGATGATCATATGGATTTGCGGGAGCCCAATTATATATGTCCAATTGGTCCCTCTACTAGCTCCACATAATTCCTTAACGTTTGGCAAATTGATTTGTGTATGCTATTGACTAGTTGATTATGCATGGATGGTGTTGACATAGGATTAGGATGGTGGATAAGATTCTCTCCAGTTGAATTCAGATTTTGTTTTGGATAATAGAGTACACAATTATTCGAACTCTAAATAAAGTTGCCGTGATTTTATTTGAGATTGGATTGGAGTTGTAGAAAATTATCCATGAGAGCAAAAATATGAAATACAACTGTTTTGTGGATTTTGAAATTTGAATTTTGAAATTTGAAATTTAAATTTTGAAATTTGAAATTTGAATTTGAAATTTGAAATTTGAAATTTGAAATTTGAATTTGAAATTTGAAATTCAAATTTTGAATCAAAGTCCAAGTGGGATTCGAATTTCTTGTGGTAAATCCACAAGGAATGAAATTCGAATTTGAGTTAGATATGGAGAGAAAAATCTTATTAGAATCCTACTTGAATTTTGAATCCAAATCCTAACAATAATGGACAAAAATTTTGAGGATTATCCTCATGGAATTTTCAGATATTTTGTGGATAAGGTGCAGGGAAAACTTCAAGTTTCAATCCCAGTTGAATTTGTATTCTCTCCTCCCTGATTATGGCCGAATTTTTTAAGGATCAATCCTAGGAGATTTTTGGTTATTTTGGATAAGGATGAGATAAGATTCAAGCTTGAAAATCTTCGTAGAATTTTGATTCTTCCCTTATCTTTTGTGACCGAAAATATTTGGTGAAAATCCTTAAGGATTTTCGGATTTTTTGGTTGAAAAAAGGGAGATAAAATTTAAGTTAAAATCTTGTTTAGATTAGAATTGGATAATCCTAAAGAGAGCTGAAATTTTGTTGGGATTTTCCTCTTGGAAAATTCAGATTTTTTTTTTGGTTGTAGATAAGGGAGAATATCTTCTCCTAATCTAATTCGAATTCAGAGAATCACCTCATGCAAGTCTATAAATAGAGGTCTTGCCACTCCAGTTCTCTTAGACCACAGAGTCTCAGGTGAGCAGGCTTATTGTTGCATAACTCACTGTGACAATAAGTTCTTTAGAGATCTGGGTGGTCGGAAGAAGACTAGCAGTGCTAGCATACCAATCGAGGTTCAGAGTGCCTAGACACTCAGCCATTCAGGAATTGGAGAATAGTAGAGAAGGCTAGTTGGTTGAAGCCCTCCGGTCATTCTCCTCCTGTAGATTGGCATCCTTGAAGTATGAGTTTAAATTGTTGTTGGTTTATTGTATATGGCATCATGAGATATTTAACAATCTTGAAAAATTTTTATTGTTCCGCTGCACCACTCTGATACGTTTTTATCGTTTTATTTCCTGCAATTGGTATCAGAGCCATCTCATGACTATGCCATGTACATAAATTAGACAATTAATTAGTCTTTTTATTTATGTATGGATTTGATATTTAGAGAGTGGCATTCTAGGATTCCTTTATGTTGTTATCATGGATTATGTATGTAGTATATGGTTATTTTAATTTTCTGAATTATTATAAGCATGCTTGTTTCTACCGGTTATGGTTCTTCAGAATTTAGAAAAATTGTATCTAGGAATTTTTATGTAACCATGGGAGCAGTTTATTAACACTGTAATTTTTCCATGGATTTTAATTTTGTCTCTTAGAATTATTATGATTAGAATTTTTGTACACCAGAAACGGTTTAAGATTTTTTATGTAATTATTCTTGAAGGAGATTGAAGTTTGAAGACCGTAATTTATTTTTTTCCAAAAGTTAAATTTAATTTAAAAGTTAAAATTTTGATTGTGTGGAAAATTTCAATTTAATTGGGATTCAAATTAATTTTTAGAGATCCTAATGAGTAAATTGGAATATGACATGAAAATCGAGACACGACCCCTCGAGATAGGCCATCGGGCCATGGTGGGGCTGCATCCCCTGCCCTCGGGCAAGATGGGGTTGCGACAGCCCCTGTACAGGCCATGACCACCCACGGCCGCAAGCTTGGCCTGTAACCGAGGGTGGCCGTGGCCCTCCCAAGGCTGGCCGTAGCCTGGGCGTGTAGCCTGTGGCTGCAGGCGCTACCTGTAGCCTGCCGGCTATTGCGCCCAGCCTAGGCATGCAGCCCGGGGCTGTAGGCTTGGCCTACAGCCCGACAAGGCTGCACATAGGGCAGCCAACCCCCCGAGGCTGTGTAGGAAAATAAATCGGTAAAACGTATCAGAGTGGCGCAGCGGAACAATAAAAATTTTTAGATCGTTAAATATCTCATGATGCCATATACAATAAATCAACAACAATTAAAACTCATACCTCAAGGATGCCAATCTGCAGGAGGAGAATGACCGGAGGCTTCAACCAACTAGCCTTCTCTACTATTCTCCAATTCCCGAATGGTTGAGTGTGTGGGCACTCTGAACCTCGATCGGTATGCTAGCACTGCTAGTCTTCTTCCAACCACCCAGATCTCTAAAGAACTTTATTGTCACGATGAGCTGTGCAACAATAAGCCTGCTCACCTGAGAGTCTGTGGTCTAAGAAAACTGGAGTGGCAGGACCTCTATTTATAGACCTGCATGAGGTAAATCTCTGAATTTGAATTGGATTAGGAAAAGATATTTTCCCTTATCCAAAACCATAAAATCTAAATTTTTCCAAGGGAGAATCTCCACTAAAAATTCGGTTTTCTTAGGATAGATCCAATCCAAATCTCAACAAGATTTTAACTAGAAATTTATCTCCCTTTTTCAACCCAAAAAATCCGAAAATTTCACGGTGAATCTTCCCTAAAGATTTCGGCCATTATGGATAAGGGAGAATCAAAAATTCCACTAGGATTTTCAAGCTTGAATCTCATCTCCACCTTATCAAAAATAACCGAATTTCCTAGGAGATATTCTCCCTAATTTCGGCCACTTTTCAGGGAAGGAGAGAATCCAAATTCAACTAGGATTGAAACTTGAATTTTTCCCTTGAATCCTATCCACAAAAACCGAAATTTGCATGAGGATTATCCTCAAAATTTCGTCCCTTATTTGTTGGGATTTGGATTCAAAATTCAAGTAGGATTCTAACAAGATTATCCTCTCCAAATCCAACTCAAATTCAAATTTCAAACCTTGTGGATTTTCCACAATAAATTCGAATCCTACTTGGACTGTGATTCAAAATTTGAATTTCAAATTTCAAATTCAAATTTCAAATTCAACTTTCAAATTTCAAATTTCAAATTTCAAATTTAAATTTCAAATTCAAATTTCAAATTCGAATTTCAAATTCAAATTTCAAATTCAAATTTCAAATTCAAAATTCAAATTTCAAATTTTAAAATTCAAATTTCAAATTCCACAAAACGGTTGTATTTCATATTCTTGTTCTCATGGATAATTTTCTACAACTCCAATCCAATCTCAAATAAAATCATGGCAACTTTATTTGGAGTTCGAATAATTGTGTACTCTATTATCCAAAACAAAATCTGAATCCAACCGGAGAGAATCTTGTCTACCATACTAATCCTGTGTCATCACCATCCATGCATAATAAACTAGCCAATAGCATACATAAATCAATTTGCCAAACGTTAAGGAATTATGGGGAGCTAGTAGAGGGACTGATTAGACATATATAATCGGGCTCCCGTGATTCCATATGATCATCATTCTGTACCGAACAACTCAATCATATGATCACTAATTTCAGAGTCACACCACTATAAACCTGAAACTGAACTCCCAATTATATACCGTATTACGTAAGCCTGTGACGAGCTACCATCCAATGACCTTGTCATATACGCAAAACCCTCATATGATATCCATGATCAGCCTTAGGTCAAAGCCCGTTTAATCCTACTGATTAGGCTATCTTAAAGTTCCATTATACCACCGAATTAAGAAAATGATTATTCACCATATGTGAATAAGAAGTCATCCGCCCAGCAGACGACCCAAGGCCTTGTCCATTTTCACATTCAGTATAATGCCTTTAAGAGGATACCTTTAACTCCTCAGAGCTATGATTCCGATATCTGCAAACAAACCCTTCATCGTATACAAGTCATGCACCCAACGAACCGGTCTATAAGCTTACTACCTCTGAGACGCTTTAGCCATTGGAACATCAAAGTACACAAGTCATATACATGAAGTAGTCCATTTACTCAGGATTAAGGTTATTGCATAATGAACGTCAAAAGTAAATTGATCCACTCATAGCGGACTACGTAGATCAATCACGCTTTAGTCCCGGCCTAATATGTCACCACCAAGCAACATATCCATGTCTCTACTTGGGAGTCCAGCTCCAGACAGTCAAGATAGACCGTCCCCTCCAAGGCTTTAGACAACATAATAGTCTTAACATGAGTTAGATGCTCGGTCTAACCCCATAGACTACAGACCATAGTTTAGACTGCTAACTTTAGAACATTGTCTTCTCGCATACAAAAGTCCATTGCATGCAATGTTCTAACAGTTTTAACACAAGCAGTCAGTGAGCCATATTTGCTTACATTTACTTTAACATGTAAATAAGATAAGGACAGATAGCAATGTAATGAATAACCTCTAAGTATAATTTTATTATCCAGTTCAAAATGAATACATCAAAATGTCTCTAATACTTAGGGCATTTCCTAACAGGCTGGGGCTGCCCATGGCAGCTGCCGGCCTACGGGGCGGTGGGGGTGATAGTTCAAAAATCAAAATTTTTTATTTTTAAATTTGAGATTTAATTTTAAATCATGTTTAAAAATATGTAATTGAAAATTTGAAATTTTTGAAATTACGTATTATTACAAATGATGTTTAAAATTATTTAAAAATTTGAATTTGAAATTTAAATTTGAAATTTGAATTTAGAATTTGAATTTGAAATTTAAATTTTGGGATTTAAATTTTTAAATGATTCATGGGATGAGAAATAAATAGAGAGGCTACATAAAGATGGATACAAGAAGACGAAAAAAAATTCAAGACCCAAAGAATGCTTTGGATGGAATTTTGTAATCTTTAATTTTCTTTGTTCTAAGATGGAACCATGGCTTGGTTATTCTGTCAATTATTTTTTCTGTGATATGTCATGGATGTATAAATATGTATTGATGGATGTGTTATATGCATATTTGATAACATGTCATATAGGATAGGTGAGTGCCGCTCATACTATATTGATCATACATATTTGTCAAAACTTGCATGTTTTTCAAAATATTGAATGGGAGAGGGTTTCAAACAAAACCCATGGTCTCCATTGTTGATCCATATGTGAAAGCATGGTAACGCCTCACGTCAGTTCTACCCTGACCACACCCCTCGGTAGGTGTTTACCGCCGCCGGTATACTAGATTGGATCTCCCATGTGGAAAACATGTTCATGTACGATTCTATTCATGACCACCCCTCAATGGCTTGGTAGGACGTGGATCGGGCTATGTAAACAATGGTTATACACTTAAGACTCGTTTGGTTATTAACCTTCCCTATAAGCTCTGTTAACTAAACTGGTGGCCAAATAAGCAGTTATTAAAATATGTCTTAACCTTGGAGGATTTAAGGCAACATATATTAATTGGACGGGGTCCATGTTCCGGCTATTTGTTCATGACCACCCCTCGGTGGCTTGGGGTAATAGGTGCTGAGAATTACCACTGCAATGCTATATGTTTTTCAAGTTTCATGTAGGAACATACTTTTATGTTTTATTTGCTAAATTATCTGTATATTTGCTTGGGCTTTGTAATGATGTCTAGTATAATTTTATTTCAGTTCAAAATGTCACCGACACCCCTCATTTCAATACTTACTAAGAATAAACTGAATGACGATAGTTATAAAGATTGGAAAAGAAATCTGTTGATAGTTCTTAGCTGCGAGAGACACAAGTTTGTACTGGACAAACCATGCCCACCAAGGCCCAAACCTGACACACCGCTTGAGGAGGTCCCGGTTGCCAATACTTATTGGAGAGAATCCAATCAGATAGCTCAATGCTACATTTTTGCTAGCATGACAAGTGCTTTACAAAAGAAGCATGAGACTTATCAAGTTGCTGGGGAGATCATGGAAAATCTGGAGGACATGTTCGGAGGCTAATAAAAATTGGCTCGAGAGTCTGCTATAACCAGCATTATGAACTCTAAGCAAAAGGAGGGTACTCTGGTGAAGGACCATATGATCACTCTAATGGGATTCTTCACTGAGGCTGCCGAGAACAGTTCTAAGTTGGACTACAACACCCAGATCGAGATGGTATTTAAAACTCTGTCTAAAGATTTTGTGGGGTTTAAGGCCGCATACAATCTGGGGACAAGGGAGTTAGGACTAACTGAGCTCATGAAGTAACTCCAAGCTTATGAGCAGATGATCAGGGATGGGGATGTGGTCCAACCCAAAGGAGAGGCCAATTTGGCAGAATCTTCCAAACCCTCACAGAAGAAGAAGAGGCTAGATCAGAAGCAAGTAGCTTCCAGTTCTTCTAATCCTCCCTCCTCGGATGGGAAGAACAAGAAGAAGCACAAGAAGCCAAGGGACCCTAAAAAGTCCTAGTGCTTCCACTGTGGGAAGGTAGGTCACTTCAAGAAGGCTTGCCAGGAAATCCTAGGCTCCAAGGGCAAGGAAGGTACGGAACTTCACTACTTGGAAGCGTGTTTGGTGGAAGAATCGAAAGACACTTGGGTCATTGATTCGGGCACTACTAATCATGTTTGTGTTTCTATACAGGGGCTCGTGGAAACAAGAAGTTTACATGATAGGAGTCTCTCATTGCAGACTGGAGATGGCAGTTTGGTGGTGGCTGAGGCAGTGGGAGATATTTATCTTTACTTTGATGAATTTAGGTTTATCTTATTGATAGACTGTTTTTATGTTCCTAATTTTAAGAGGAACCTTATATTGGTAAATTATTTAATAAAGAATTCTTGTTCAGTTTCTTTTAGTAAAAGAGTTGATATTCGTAGAAATATGTCTTTTATCTGTTCTGGATGGATGGATGGAAACCTATATTTGATCAAACCAAAGATGTACTCACTGCTTGACACTAAATTAATAGATAACTCAAAAAAGTTGAAAGTTTCTCACTCTAACAAGGCGTATCTTTGGCATTTAAGACTTGGTCATATTAATCAGGATAGGATTCAAAGATTGGTGAAAGACGGTCCTCTAGAATTTCTGGAGGAGGTACGTCTTCCTCAATGTAAGTCTTGTCTAGAGGGAAAGATGACTAAGAGGTCTTTTGGAGGTAAGGGTACTAGGGCTTCGGAGCTCTTAGTAATTGTGCACACTGACGTATGTGGCCCCATGAACGTCACAGCACGAGGAGATTTCGAGTATTATGTCTCCTTTATAGACGATTATTCGAGGTATGGATATGTGTATCTGATGCGCCACAAGAGCGAAACCTTTGACAAGTTCAAAGAGTATCGTGCAGGAGTAGAAAAGCAATTGGATAAATCCATAAAGACACTTCGATCTGATTGAGATGGTGAATACCTCTCCGACGAATTTCTAGGACATCTTGTAGAGAATGGAATATTATCCCAATTGACTGCACGTGGTACTCCACAATAGAACGGTGTAGCCAAAAGGAGAAATAGGACCTTGTTGGATATGGTATGGTTCATGATGAGTTATTCAACACTGCCATTATCAATTTGGGGATATGCTTTACAAACGGCGTGCTATATTCTGAACTAGGTTCCAAGCAAGTCAATTCCCAGAACTCCGTATGAATTGTGGCATGGCAAGAAGCCCTCCCTTGGACATATGAGAATACGGGGCTACCCAGGACATGTACTGGATGGGGATGCGAAGAAGTTGGAACCAAGATCAGAATTGTGCATGTTTGTAGGGCATCCAAAGGGAACTAAAGGAGGTCTGTTTTATAACCTGAAGGAACAAAAAGTCATTCTATCAACCCATGCGATATTCTTGGAGGAAAGTCACATGAATGACTTTAAGCCTCAAAGCAAAGTGGTACTAGAGGAGCTATCGGGTGAAAGAACTGCACCATAGTTTTCGGTCTTGGACGCAAGTTCTAGTTCCAATGAAAGACCTGCAGACGTATAGGAAAATAAATCGGTAAAAACGTATCAGAGTGGCGCAGCGGAACAATAAAAATTTTTAGATCGTTAAATATCTCACAATGCCATATACAATAAACCAACAACAATTAAAACTCATACCTCAACGATGCCAATCTGCAGGAGGATAATGACTGGAGGGTTTCAACCAACTAGCCTTCTCTACTATTCTCCAATTCCTGAATGGCTGAGTATGTGGGCACTCTGAACCTCGATCGGTATGCTAGCACTGCTAGTCTTCTTCCGACCACCCAGATCTCTAAAGAACTTATTGTCACGGTGGGCTGTGCAACAATAAGCCCGCTCACCTGAGAGTCTGTGGTCTATTTATAGACCTGCATGAGGTGATTCTCTGAATTCAAATTTGATTAAGAGAAGATATTCTCCCTTATCCACAACCATAAAATCCGAAATTATCCAAGGGAAAATCCCAACAAATTTCGGCCATTATGGGATAAATCTAATCTAAATCTAAACAAGATTTTAACTAGAATTTTATCTCCCTTTTTCAACCAAAATATCTGAAAATTCTAAGAAGAAAATCTCCACAAAAAATTCCGTCACTTTTGGATAAAGGAGAATCAAAATTCCACTAGGATTTTCAAGCTTGAATCTTATCTCATCCTTATCCAAAATAACCAAAAATCTACTAGGAGATTCACTCCAAAATTTGGCCATTATCTGGGAGGAGAGAATCCAAATTCAACTGGGATTGAAACTTGAATTTTTCCTTGAACCTTATCCACAAAAAATCTGAAAATCCATTGAGGATAATCCTCAAAATTTTCGTCCAACTTTAGTTAGGATTTGGATTCAAAATTCAAGTAGGATTCTAACAAGATTATCCTTTCCATATCCAACTCAAATTCGAAATTTATTCCTTGTAGATTTACCACAACAAATTCGAATCCCACTTGGACTGTGATTCAAAATTTGAATTTCAAATTTCAAATTCGAATTTCAAATTCAAATTTCAAATTTCAAATTCAAATTTCAAATTCGAATTTCAAATTCAAATTTCAAATTCAAATTTCAAATTCAAAATTCAAATTTCAAATTCAAATTTCAAATTCAAATTTCAAATTTCAAATTTCAAAATTCAAATTTCAAATTTCAAAATTCAAATTTCAAAATCCACAAAACAGTTGTATTTCAAACTCTTGTTCTCATGGATAATTTTCTACGACTCCAATCCAATCTCAAATAAAATCATGGAAACTTTATTTGGAGTTAGAATAATTGTGTACTCTATTATCCAAAATAAAATCTGAATCCAACCGGAGAGAATCTTGTCTATCATCCTAATCCTATGTCATCACCATCCATGCATAATAAACTAGCCAATAGCATACACAAATTAATTTGCCAAACGTTAAGGAATTATGTGGAGCTAGTAGAGGGACAGATTGGACATATATAATCGGGCTCCGGCGAATCCATATGATCATCATTCTTTACCGAACAACTCAATCATATGATCACTAATTTCAGAGTCACACCACTATAAACCTGAAACTGAACTCCCAATTATATACCGTATTACGTAAACCTGTGACAAGCTATCGTCCAATGACCTTGTCATGTATGCAGAACCCTCATATGATATCCACGATTAGTTTTAGGCCAAAGTTCGTTTAATCCTACTGATCAGGCTATCTTAAAGTTCCATTATACTACCGAATTAAAGAAAATGATTATTCATCATATGTGAATAAGAAGTCATCCGCCCAACAGATGACCCAAGGCCTTGTCCATTTTCACATTCAGTATAATGCCTTTAAGAGGATACCCTTAACTCCTCATTAGAGCTATGATTCCGATATCTGTAAAAGAACCCTTCATCGTATACAAGTCATGCACCCAACGAACCGGTCTATAAGCTTACTACCTTTGAGACGCTTTAGTCATTGGAACATCAAAGTACACAAGTCATATACATGAAGCTGTCTTTTTACTCAGGATTAAGGTTACTGCACAATAAACGTCAAAAGCAGATCGATCCACTCAAAGCGGACATCGTAGATCAATCACGCTTTAGTCCTAGTCTAATATGTCACCACCAAGCAACATATCTATGTCTCTACTTGGGAGTCCAGCTCCAGACAGTCAAGACAAACCGTCCCCTCCAAGGCTTTAGACAACATAATAGTCTTAACATGAGTTAGATGCTCGATCTAACCCTATAGACTACAGACCATAGTTTAGACTGTTAACTTTAGAACATTGTCTTCTTGCATACAAAAGTCCATTTCATGCAACATTCTAACAGGTTAACACAAGCAGTCAGGGAGCCATATTTGCTTACATTTACTTTAACATGTAAATAAAATGAGGACAGATAGCAATATAATGAATAACTTGTATATATAATTTTATTATCCAGTTCAAAATAAATACATCAAAATGTCTCTAATACTTAGGGCATTTCCTAACAATCTACCACTTGCCCTAAGCCAGCAGATATGCCATGTTATGCATCCCCATCGCCTCTACGTGCCTTTCAAAGCTTCTAGCCACCAAAGTCTTAGTAAAGGGATCATCAATGTTGTCCTCGGACGCGATCTTACATAAATCTATTTGCCCTGTCACCACGTGCCCTCTAATAATATGATATCTCCGATCTATGTGTGTGGTCCTCTTGTGGTGCCGAGATTCCTTTGTGTTGGCAATAGCTCCAGTGTTATCACAGTAAAGTGTGATAGGCTTGTCAATACCCGGAATGACCTCAAGGTCTCTAAAGAACTTGCAGAGCCAAATCGTTTCTTTAGATGCTTCAGCCGTAGCCACATATTCAGTCTCTATAGTAGAGTCAGCTGTGCAACCCTGCTTCACGCTCCTCCACATAATGGCATCTCCTCCGAGCAAAAACACTAATCCAGATGTCGATTTTCCTCGAATCCTTACAAGTCTGGAAGTCTGAGTCCGTGTATCCTACGGGTGTTAGGTCTCCTCCAGAATACACCAGCATATAATCCCTCATTCTCTTAAGATACTTGAGTATATGCTTTACTGCTTGCCAGTGCTTGGTTCTAGGATTTGCTTGATATTGACTCACCATACCTACTGCAAAACATATCTCCAGGTGAGTGCAAAGCATAGCGTACATAAGGCTACCCACAACGGATGCATAAGGGACCTTACTCATACGCTCTCTTTCTTCCGATATCTTGGGACATTCATCCAATGAAAGAGTTAGATCGGCAATAGAAGGTTGTGAACCTTTCTTTGCCTCTTGCATTGCATATTTATCAATTATTTTATCTATGTATGAGGCTTGGGATAATGCTATCATTTTGTTCTTTCAATCTCTAAAGAGACGAATGCCTAGAACATAATTAGCTTCTCCCAAGTCCTTCATGTCAAACTGTTGGTGTAACCAAAGCTTGACCGATGATAAGTTCCCTACATCATTTCCAATGAGTAGTATATCATCGACATAGAGTATCAGAAAGACCACTTTTCCATCCTTAATACGTTTATAAACACAGGGTTCATCAACGTTCTGCTCAAAACCAAATGTCTTAATCGCTTGATCAAACCTCTGGTTCCATGAGCGGGATGCTTGCTTTAATCCATAAATGGATCTAAACAACTTGCAGACTTTCTTTTCTTGGCCTTTCGCTACGAACCCTTCGGGCTGTATCATATAGATACACTCTTCAAGATGGCCATTCAAGAATGCTGTCTTGACATCCATTTGCCAGATCTCGTAATCGAGAGCCGCAGCAATGGACAGAAGAATACGGATAGACTTCAGCATAGCAACAGGCGAAAAGGTTTCATCGTAATCGATTCCAGCCTTTTGCGTGTACCCCTTTGCAACCAGTCTAGCTTTGAAAGTTTCCACTCTCCCTTCCGCATCCTTCTTTCTTTTGTAGACCCATTTGCATCTAATGGGTTTTATCCCATCCGGCAAATCTACAAGTTCTCAAACAGAGTTGGATTTCATAGAATCCATCTCATTGTTCATAGCCTGTTTCCAAGATTTAGAATCAACATCATTTATAGCTTCATCATAGGTAGCCGGATCATCCTCATGCTCATAAGCCTCGGCCTGGTATACCTTAGCATCATACATGAAGAAATTAGGTTTCTTCGAAACCCTCCCACTACGACGAGGCACCCTAAATTGTTGATCGTCTACAGGTCCTTCACCGGAACTCGGACTTGCGTCCAAGACTGAAATCTGTGGAGCAGTTCTTTCACCCGATAACTCCTCCAGCACGGCTTTGCTTTGAGGCTTAAAGTCATTCATGTGACTTTCCTCCAAGAATGTCGCATGGGTTGAGACAATGACGTTTTGTTCCTTCGGGTTATAGAACAGACCTCCTTTAGTTCCCTTTGGATACCCTACAAACATGCACAATTCTGATCTTGATTCCAACTTTTTCGCATCCCCATCCAGTACATGTGCCGGGTAGCCCCATATTCTCATATGTCCAAGGGAGGGCAACCTGCCACGCCACAATTCATACGGAGTTTTGGGAATTGATTTGCTTGGAACTTGGTTCAGAATATAGCATGCCGTTTGTAAAGCATATCCCCAAAATGATAATGGCAGCGTTGAATAACTCATCATAGACCGTACCATATCCAAGGTCCTGTTTCTCCTTTCGGCTACACCATTCTGTTGTGGAGTACCAGGTGCAGTCAATTGGGATAACATCCTGTTCTCTACAAGATGTCCTAGAAATTCATCGGAGAGGTATTCGCCACCTCAATCAGATCGAAGTATCTTTATGGATTTATCCAATTGCTTTTCCACTTCCGTACGATACTCTTTGAACTTGTCAAAGGTTTCGGTCTTGCGGTGCATCAGATACACATATCCATACCTTGAGTAATCATCTATAAAAGAGACATAATACTCGAACCCTCCTCATGCTGTGACGTTCATGGGGCCACATACGTCGGTGTGCACAATTTCTAAGAGCTCCTGAGCCCTTGTACCCTTAGCTCCAAAAGACCTCTTAGTCATTTTACCCTCTAGACAAGACTCATATTAGGGAAGACGTACCTCCTCCAGAGATTCCAGAGGACCGTCTATTACCAATCTTTGAATCCTATCCTGATTAATATGACCAAGTCTTAAATGCCAAAGATACGCCTTGTTAGAGTAAGAAACTTTCAACCTTTTAGAGTTATCTATTAATTCAGTGTCAAGCAGTGAGTACATCTTTGGTTTGATCAAATATAGGTTTCCATCCATCCATCCAGAATAGATAAAAGACTTATTTCTACGAATATCAACTCTTTTACTAAAAAAAACTGAATAAGAATCATTTATTAAACAAGCTACCGATATAAGGTTCCTCCTAAAATTAGGAACATAAAAACAGTCTTTCAATAAAATAAACCTAAATTGATCAAAGTAAAGGTAAATATCTCCCACTGCCTCAGCCACCACCAAGCTATCGTCTCCAGTCCGCAACGAGAGGCTCCTATCATGTAGACTTCTCGTTTCCACGAACCCCTACATAGAAACACAAACATGATTAGTGGCACCTGAATCAATGACCCAAGTGTCTTTCGATTCTTCCACTAAACATGCTTCTAAGTAATGAAGTTCCTTACCTTCCTTGCCCTTGGCGGCTAAAAATTCCCGGCAAGCCTTCTTAAAGTGACCTACCTTCCCACAGTGGAAACACTTGGACTTTTTAGGGTCTCTGGGCTTCTTGTTCTTCTTTTTCTTCTTCCCATCTGAGACAAGAGGATTAGAAGAACTGAAGTCGCTTGCTTCTGATTTGGCCTCTTCCTTTTCCGTTAAGGTTTGGAAGATTCTGCCAAATTGGCTTCTCCTTTGGGTTGGACCGCATCCCCATCCCTGATCATCCGCTCATAAGCTTGGAGTTGCTTCATGAGCTCGGTTAGTCCTAACTCCCTTGTCGCCAAATTGTATGCGGCCTTAAACCCCACAAAATCTTTAGACAGAGTTTTGAACACAATCTCGATATGGGTGTTGTAGTCCAACTCAGCGTCATTTTTGGCAGCCACAACGAAGAATCCCATTAGAGTGATCATATGGTCCTTCATTGGAGTACCCGCCTTTTGCTTAGAGTTCATAATGCTGGTTATAGTGGACTGTCGAGCCAACTTTTCTTGGCCTCCGAACATGTCCTCCAGATTTTCCACGATCTCCCCAGCAACCTGATAAGTCTCATGCTACTTTTGTAAAGCACTCGTCATGCTAGCAAGTATGTAGCATCAAGCTATATCATTGGATTCTCTCCAACAAGTATAGGCAACCGGGACCTCCTCAAGCGATGTGTCAGGTTTTGGCCTTGGTGGGCATGGTTCATCCAGTACGAACTTGTGTCTCTCGCAGCTGAGAACTATTAACAGATTTCTTTTCCAATCCTTATAATTATCGCCATTCAGTTTATTCTCAGTGAGTATTAAAATGAGGGGTGTCGGTGACATTTTAAACTGTAATAAAATTATACTAGACATCATTACAAAGCCCAAGCAAATATATAGATAATTTAGCAAATAAAACATACAAGTATGTTCCTACATGAAACTTGAAAAACATGTAGCATTGCAACGGTAATTCTCAGCACCTATTGCCCCAAGCCACCGAGGGGTGGTCATGAAAACAAATAGCCGAAACATGGACCCTTTCCAATTAATATATGTTGCCTTAAATCCTCCAAGGTTAAGACATATATTAATAATCGCTTATTTGGCCACCAGTTTAGTTAACAGAGCTTCTAGGGAAGGTTAATAACTAAACAAGTCTTGAGTGTATAACCATTGTTTACGTAGCCCGATCCACGTCCTACCAAGCCACCGAGGGGTGGTCATGAATAGGATCGTACCTGAACATGTTTTCCACATAGGAGATCCAATCTAGTATACCGGCGGCGGTAAACACCTACCGAGGGGTGTGGTCAGGGCAGAACTGATGTGAGGCGTTACCATGCTTTCACATATGGATCAACAATGGAGGCCGTGGGTTTTGTTTGAAACCCTCTCCCACTCAATATTTTGAAAAACATGCTAGTTTTGACAGATTATGTATGATTAATATAGTATGAGCGGCACTCACCTATCCTATATGGCATATTATCAAATATGCATATAAAACATCCATCAATATATATTTATACATCCATGACATATCACAGAAAAAATAATTGACAGAATAACCAAGCCATGGTTCCATCCTAGAACAAAGAAAATAAAGATTACAAAATTTCATCCAAAGCATTCTTTGGGTCTTGAATTTTATTCCGTCTTCTTGTATCCATCTTTATGTAGCCTCTCCATTTATTTCTCATCCCAAGAATCATATAAAATTTAAATATCCAAAAATTTAAATTTCAAATTCAAATTCCGAGTTCGAATTTCAAATTTAAATTTCAAATTCAAATTTTAAACAATTTTAAACATCATGTGTAATAATATGTAATTTCAAAAATTTTAAATTTTCAATTACATATTTTTAAACATGATTTAAAATTAAATCTTAAATTTAAAAATTAAAATTTTTCGATTTTTGAGTCATCGCACCACCGGCCCCGGAGGCGGCAGCCGCCGTGGGCAGCCCCCAGCCCCGGGACGGTTGGCAGCCCACGGCCGCCCCATGTGCAACCTTGCCAGGCTACAGGCCAAGCCTACAGTGCCAGGCTACATGCCCAGGCTGCAGGCAGAGCCGGCAGGCTGCAGGCACGCCCAGGCTGCGGCCAGCCTTGGGGAGGCCATGGCCACCCTCGGCTACATGCCAAGCCTGCAGCCGTGGGTGGTTATGGCCTGCACAAGGGCTGCCGCAGCCCCATCCTACCCGAGGGCAGGGGCTGCAGCCCCACCAAGGCCCGACAGCCTATCCTGAGGGGTTGTGTCTCGATTTTCATGCCATATTCCAATTTACCTATTAAGATCTCCAAAAATTAATTTGAATCCCAATTAAATTGAAATTTTCCACACAATCAAAATTTCAACCTTTAAATCAAATTTAACTTTTGGGAAAAATAAATTACAACCTTCAATCTTCAATCTCCTCTTAGAATAATTACATAAAATTTCCTAAACCATTTCCGGTGTACAAAAATTCTAACCATAATAATTCTAAGAGACAAAAATTAAAATCCATGGGAAAATTACAGTGCTAATAAACTGCTCCCATGGTTACATAAAAATTCCTAGATACAATTTTTTTCTAAATTCTAAGGAACCATAACCGGCATAAACAAGCATGCTTATAATAATTGAAAAATTAAAATAACCACATACTTTATACATAGTACATGAAAACAACATAAACGAATCATAGAATGCCACTCTCTAAATATCAAATCCATACATAAACAAAAAGACTAAGTAATTGTCTAATTTATGTACATGGCATAGTCATGAGATGGCTCTGATACCAATTGTAAGAAAATAAATCGATAAAAACATATCAGAGTGGCGTAGTGGAACAATAAAAATTTTTAGATCGTCAAATATCTCATGATGCCATATAAAATAAACCAACAACAATTAAAACTCATGCCTCAAGGACACCAATCTGCAGGAGGATAATGACCGGAGGGGTTCAACCAACTAGCCTTCTCTACTATTCTCCAATTCCTAAATGGCTGAGTGTGTGGGCACTCTGAACCTCGATCGGTATACTAGTACTGCTAGTCTTCTTCTAACCACCCAGTTCTCTAAAGAACTTATTGTCACGGTGGGCTGTGCAACATTAAGCCTGCTCACCTAAGAGTCTGTGGTCTAAGAGAACTGGAGTGGCAGGACCTCTATTTATAGACCTGCATGAGGTGATTCTCTGAATTCGAATTGGATTAGGAGAAGATATTCTTCCTTATCCACAACCATAAAATCCAAAATTATCCAAGAGAAAATCCCAACAAATTTCAGCCATTATGGGATAAATCCAATCCAAATTTAAACAAGATTTTAACTAGAATTTTATCTCCCTTTTTCAACCAAAAAATCCTAAAATTCTAAGGAGAAAATCTCCACAAAAAATTCGGCCACTTTTGGATAAGGGAGAATCAAAATTCCACTAGGATTTTCAAACTTGAATCTTATATCATCCTTATCCAAAATAACCGAAAATCTATTAGGAGATTCACTCCAAAATTCGGCCATTATCTATGAGGAGAGAATCCAAATTAAATTGGGATTGAAACTTGAATTTTTCCTTGAACCTTATCCACAAAAAATCTGAAAATCCATTGAGGATAATCCTCCAAATTTTCGTCCAACTTTAGTTAGGATTTGAATTTAAAATTCAAGTAGGATTCTAACAAGATTATCCTCTCCATATCCAACTCAAATTCGAAATTTATTCCTTGTGGATTTACCACAACAAATTCGAATCCCACTTGGACTGTGATTCAAAATTTGAATTTCAAATTTCAAATTTGAATTTCAAATTCAAATTTCAAATTTCAAAATTCAAAATTCAAATTTAAATTTCAAATTCAAATTTCAAATTCAAATTTCAAATTCAAATTTCAAATTTCAAAATTCAAATTTCAAAATCCACAAAACAGTTGTATTTCAAACTCTTGTTCTCATGGATAATTTTCTACAACTCCAACCCAATCTCAAATAAAATCATGGCAACTTTATTTGGAGTTAGAATAATTGTGTACTCTATTATCCAAAACAAAATCTGAATCCAACCGGAAAGAATCTTGTCTACCATCCTAATCCTATGTCATCATCATCCATGCATAATATACTAGCCAATAGCATACACAAATCAATTTGCCAAACGTTAAAGATTTATGTGGAGCTAGTAGAGGGACTGATTGGACATATATAATCGGGCTCGCACGAATCCATATGATCATCATTCTTTACCGAACAACTCAATCATATGATCACTAATTTCAGAGTCACACCAATATAAACCTGAAACTGAAATCCCAATTATATACCGTATTACGTAAGCCTGTGACAAGCTATCGTCCAATGACCTTGTCATGTATGCAGAACCCTTATATGATATCCATGATCAGCCTTAGGCCAAAGTCCGTTTAATCCTACTGATCAGGCTATCTTAAAGTTCCATTATACTACCGAATTAAAGAAAATGATTATTCACCATTTGTGAATAAGAAGTCATCCGCCCAGTAGACGACCCAAGGCCTTATCCATTTCCACATTCAGCACAATGCCTTTAAGAGGATACCCTTAACTCCTCATTAGAGCTATGATTCCGATATCTGTAAATGAACCCTTCATCGTATACAAGTCATGTACCCAACGAACCAGTCTATAAGCTTACTACCTTTGAGATGCTTTAGCCATTGGAACATCAAAGTACACAAGTCATATACATGAAGCTGTCTTTTTACTCAAGATTAAGGTTACTGCACAATGAACGTCAAAAGCAGATCGATCCACTCAAAGCGGACATCGTAGATCAATCATGCTTTAGTCCCGGTCTAATATGTCACCACCAAGCAACATATCTATGTCTCTACTTGAGAGTCCAGCTCCAGACAGTCAAGACAAATTGTCCCCTCTAAGGCTTTAGACAACATAATAGTCTTAACATGAGTTAGATACTCGGTCTAACCCCATAGACTATAGACCATCGTTTAGACCGCTAACTTTAGAACATTGTCTTCTCGCATACAAAAGTCCATTGCATGCAACGTTCTAACAGTTTAACACAAGCAGTCAGAGAGTCATATTTGCTTACATTTACTTTAACATGTAAATAAAACGAGGACAGATAGCAATGTAATGAATAACCTCTGTATATAATTTTATTATCCAGTTCAAAATAAATACATCAAAATGTCTCTAATGCTTAGGGTATTTCCTAATAAGACGATCAACAATTTAGGGTGCCTCGTCATAGTGGGAGGGTTTCGAAGAAACCTAATTTCTTCATGTATGATGCTGAGGTATACCAGGCCGAGGCTCATGAGCATGAGGATGATCCGGTCACCTATGATGAAGCTATAAATGATGTTGATTCTAAATCTTGGAAACAGGCTATGAACAGTGAGATGGATTCTATGAAATCCAACTCTATTTGGGAACTTGTAGATTTACTGGATGGGATAAAACCCATTGGATGCAAATGGATCTACAAAAGAAAGAAGGATGCGGAAGGGAGAGTGGAAACTTTCAAAGCTAGATTGGTTGCAAAGGGGTACACATAAAAGGCTGGAATCGATTACGATAAAACCTTTTCGCCTGTTGCTATGCTGAAGTCTATCCGTATTCTTCTGTCCATTGCTGCGGCTCTCGATTATGATATCTGCCAAATGGACGTCAAGACGGCATTCTTGAATGGCCATCTTGAGGAGTGTATCTACATGATATAGCCCGAAGGGTTCGTAGCGAAAGGCCAAGACAGGAAAGTCTGCAAGTTGCTTAGATCCATTTATGGATTAAAGCAAGCATCCCGCTCATGGAACCAGAGATTTGATCAAGCGATCAAGACTTTCAGTTTTGAGTAGAACGTTGATGAACCCTGTGTTTATAAATATATTAAGGATGGAAAAGTGGTCTTTCTAATACTTTGTGTCGATGATATACTGCTCATTAGGAATAATGTAGGGAACTTATCATCGATCAAGCTTTGGTTACACCAATAGTTTGACATGAAGGACTTGGGAGAAGCTAATTATGTTCTAGGCATTCATCTCTTCAGAGATCGAAAAAACAAAATGATCGCATTATCCCAAGCTTCATACATAGATAAAATAATTGACAAATATGCAATGCAAGAGGCAAAGAAAGGTACATAACCTTTGATTGCTGGTCTAACTCTTTCATTCGATGATTATCCAAAGACATCAGAAGAAAGAGAGCGTATGAGTAAGGTCCCTTATGCATCCACTATGGGAAGCCTTATGTACGTTATGCTTTGCACTCGCCCGAACATATGTTTTGCAGTAAGTATGGTGAGTCGATATCAAGCAAATTCTAAAAACAAGCACTGGCAAGTAGTAAAGCATATACTCAAGTATCTTAAGAAAATGAGGGATTATATGCTAGTGTATTCTGGAGGGGACCAAACACCCGTAGGATACACAGACTCAAACTTCCAGACTTGCAAGGATTCGAGGAAATCGACATCAGGATCAGTGTTCTTACTCGAAGGAGGCACCATTGTGTGGAGAAGCGTGCATCAGGGCTACACAGTTGACTCCACTGTAGAGGCCAAGTATGTGGCTGCGGCTGAGGCATCTAAAGAAGCGGTTTGACTCCGCAAGTTCTTTAGAGACCTTGAGGTCATTCCGAGTGTTGACAAGCCTATCACACTTTACTGTGATAACACTGGGGCTATTGCCAACACAGAGGAATCTCGACACCACAAGAGGACCAAGCACATAGATCAGAGATATCATATTATTCGAGGGCACGTAGAGACAGGACAAGTAGATGTATGTAAGATCACGTCCGAGGACAACATTGCCGAACCCTTTACTAAGACTTTGGTGGCCTGAAGCTTTGAGAGGCATGTATCGGCGATGGGGATACATAACACAGCACATCTGCTGGCTTAGGGCAAGTGGGAGATTGTTAGAAAATGCCCTAAGCATTAGAGACATTTTGATGTATTTATTTTGAACTGAATAATAAAATTATATATAGAGGTTATTCATTACATTACTATCTGTCCTTATTTTATTTATATGTTAAAGTAAATGTAAGCAAATATGGCTCCATGACCGCTTGTGTTAAAACTGTTAGAATGTTGCATGCAATGGACTCTTTTATGCGAGAAGACAATGTTCTAAAGTAAGAGGTCTAAACTAAGGTCTGTAGTCTATGGGGTTAGACCAAGTGTCTAATTCATGTTAAGACTATTATGTTGTCTAAAGCCTTAGAGGGGATGGTTTGTCTTGACTGTCTGGAGCTAGACTCCCAAGTAGAGACATAGATATGTTGCTTGGTGGTGACATATTAGACCAGGACTAAAGCGTGATTGATCTACGAAGTCCGCTTTGAGTGGATCAATCTGCTTTTGACGTTCATTGTATAGTAACCTTAATCCTAAGTAGATGAACAGCATTATGTATATGACTTGTGTACTTTGATGTTCCAATCGCTAATGCGTCTCAGAGGTAGTAAGCTTATAGATCGGTTCATTGGGTGCATGACTTGTATACGATGAAGGGTTTGTTTACAGATATCAGAATTATATCTCTAATAAGGAGTTAAGGGTATCCTCTTAAAGGCATTATACTGGATGTGAAAATGGACAAGGCCTTGGGTCGTCTGCTGGGTGGATGACTTCTTATTCACATATGGTGAATAATCATTTTCTTTATTCGGTAGTATAATGGAACTTTAAGATAGCCTGATCAGTAGGATTAAACAGACTTTGACCTAAGGCTGATCATGGATATCATATGAGGGTTCTGCATACATGACAAGGTCATTGGACGATAGCTTGTTATAGGCTTACATAATATGGTATATAATTAGGAGTTTAGTTTCAGGTTTATAGTGGTGTGACTCTGAAATTAGTGATCATATGATTAAGTTGTTCAGTAAAGAATGATGATCATATGGATTTGCTGGAGTCCGATTATATATGTCCAATTAGTCCCTCTACTAGCTCCACATAATTCCTTAGCGTTTGGCAAATTGATTTGTGTATGCTATTGACTAGTTGATTATGCATGGATGATGTTGACATAGGATTAGGATGGTAGATAAGATTCTCTCCGGTTAAATTCAGATATTATTTTAGATAATAGAGTACACAATTATTTGAACTCTAAATAAAGTTACCATGATTTTATTTGAGATTGGATTGGAGTTATAGAAAATTATCCATGAGAACAAGAATTTGAAATACAACTCTTTTGTGGATTTTGAAATTTGCATTTTGAAATTTTAATTTTGAATTTTGAATTTTGAATTTTGAATTTGAAATTTGAATTTGAAATTCGAATTTGAAATTCGAAATTTGAAATTCGAATTTGAAATTCGAAATTTGAAATTCGAATTTGAAATTTGAAATTCAAATTTTGAACCACAGTCCAAGTGGGATTCGAATTTCTTGTGGTAAATCCACAAGGAATGAAATTCGAATTTGAGGTGGATATGGAGAGGAAAATCTTGTTAGAATCCTACTTGAATTTTGAATCTAAATCCTAACAACAATGGACGAAAATTTTAAGGATTATTCTCATGGAATTTTTGGATTTTTTGTAGATAAGGTTCAGGGAAAAATTCAAGTTTCAATCCCAGTTGAATTTGGATTCTCTCCTCCTTGATTATGGCTGAATTTTTTTGAGGATAAATCCTAGGAGATTTTCGGTTATTTTGGATAAGGATGAGATAAGATTCAAGCTTGAAAATCCTAGTGGAATTTTGATTCTTCCCTTATCTTTTGTGGCTGAAAATATTTGGTGAAAAACCTTAAGGATTTTTGGATTTTTTGGTTGAAAAAAGGGAGATAAAATTCAAATTAAAATCTTGTTTAGATTTGAATTGGATAATCCTAAAGAGGGCCGAAATTTTGTTGGGATTTTCCTTTTGGAAAATTCAGATTTTTTTTTTGGTTGTGGATAAGGGAGAATATCTTCTCCTAATCCAATTTGAATTCAGAGAATCACCTCATGCAAGTCTATAAATAGAGGTCCTGCCACTTCAGTTCTCTTAGACCACAGAGTCTCAGGTGAGCAGGCTTATTGTTGCACAACTCACCGTGACAATAAGTTCTTTAGAGATCTGGGTGGTCGGAAGAAGACTAGCAGTGCTAGCATACCGATAGAGGTTCAGAGTGCCCAGACACTCAGTCATTCGGGAATTTGAAAATAGTAGAGAAAGCTAGTTGGTTGAAGCCCTCTGGTCATTCTCCTCCTGCAGATTGGCGTCCTTGATGTATGAGTTTAAATTGTTGTTGGTTTATTGTATATGGCATCATGAGATATTTAACGATCTTGAAAAATTTTTATTGTTCCGCTGCGCCACTCTGATAAATTTTTACCAATTTATTTCCTACAAGCTCATGTTAAAATTTTGGACAAAAAAAGTATATAAAGGGCAAAGAATTGGAAAATTGTAAATAGGGCCGCATAAGTTTCCCTTATTTAATTTTCTCCCCATACAACCCTAAAAGTGAACAGTAGCTGATCACCAGAAATGGTGTCCATTTTTGACACCCCTAGTCTCGTTGGAAAGCTCTCATCAAGCGAAGTCCAACGGTGGGTCGAGTCGATGGAGTAGTCACCGGAGGAAGCCGCACGCACCGCCTGAAACTGTCAGTGGCTGGAATTTTCGAATGGCCATATCTCCGCCGTCTGATGTCCAAATGCCACGATTCCGGTCCTAATAGATTCGTGGTGAAGAGTAGAACAAAACTCAGGTTTCATGTCAGCTTAACAATAGCCGAATCGTACTGCTTAAGTTTGCCCATCGCCGTCGCCGTCGCCGTCATAGTTGTGGAATCCGACGATTCCGACAGAGTTGAGTGATGTGGTGGGTATCAAAATGGACGAAAATGATAAAAAGAATGTGTGGGAATGTAAAGATTTTTACGTAAACATTGAGTTTTACGTAAAAATATAGGCCTTTGGTACAGTACGTGATAGATTAGAATTTGGTTAAATGGTTTCGAGGCGTTTCCTAAACGCCGGGAACGTAAAAATTAAGGAAAAATGCTGCTAAAATTTTAAAAATGGCACAAAGGGGTATTTTAGGAACCGAAGGGTAAAAGTGCGGTTGGGATGGAAACCCGAGCCCATTGGTGACCTAGGCCCGAGAAAAAAGGAAGAAACGACCTAGGATCGGAATAGTACCACCCGAGAGTTGTGAATAGTAAACCAAGAAATTGTGGCAAATAATACGGTAAAAATTTAGTAGAGCCTAAGAAATAGTATTTTATGATTTTTGGGCCTAGAAACTCTAGTCTAAGCGTTAAAACGAAAAAGATACGGTCCCAATACCTGTTAGGGGTAAAATGGTCATTTTGACTATAAATTTCTAAAATGCTCAGAAAGGACCGTGAGTGCCTTAGAATAACTAAAATAATATTCTAAAGACTAAATTTAGGTTTTAAACCAACGGAAAGTGGGTTTTGCAGTGAGAAAAGTGAACTAGGGGTAAAATGGTCATTTTGTCAAAAGTAAGGGGCAAAATGGTCATTTCAAAAAAAAGTTAGAAAAATGGCCGTTAAGGCAAGAAATGGTGTCCTAAGGCCATAATTGAGAGTTTTAAGGCCTGCTTCAAGAATTAAGAAGGGAAAAGTGAGAAAATCCCGTTAGGGGCAAAATGGTAATTTTGCCAAAAGTTAGCAGAAAGTGGAAAATAGGATTTTAGACCCCTAAGTTCATGATTGGGAAATGAAACGTAGAATTTTTACGTTTTGTTTAGTTTTATATATGAAATAAGATTGAAAATAACTGTTGATTTCCCAGTTATAGGAATCTGATCCAGACGTAACGAAGGAACATCTGAGGACCCGGGAAAGGAGATATGCGTAAAAGTATCAGTAAGTTCAAGCATTTAATCGACTGCAACATGAATGGATTGGTCATGTTATGTGTTATGTGTTCTATGCAGTAAGTTCTTACATTGAACTGTCTGCAACATAAATAGACTATTGTGTCTAAGTGTTATTTGTGGCAAGTTCAGACATTTAATTTGTCTGAACATGAAATACTGTGATATATGATTATGTACTAGTTGTACATTAGTTGATAAGTCCTACGGACAATATTGGGGAATAGTTAAACTAATATACCCTTAAGGAAAAAAGATTATGTAAAGACCTACGGGCAATAGATATGATTGACCTAGAGATGACAACTAATGTCATCTAGTCAAAACTATAAATACAAGATGGTAATAAAACCATTAAGGCGTTCCACCCCTCCAATGTTGTGGTGGAAGTTTTACAGATCCTACGAGGATATAATGAGGGCTGGAGAGGAAAAAGCTCTAGGGTCGCTCCGTAGGCTCTCCTAGTCAGCGCACAATAAATTATCGATATTGCTAAAATAAGCTCAAACCAGAATATAAACAAAGATAGTAGTCAATAATGTGACGAAAGCCATAATTGAGCATAACCGATGCTTACACTAAATGTAGTGGACTCGGTTAGGGTAATGAGAATAGTAACCGGTTAGGGTAAAATGAATAGTAATCGATTAGAGTAATGTGAATAGTAATCAGTTAGGGTAACAGTTACTATTCATTAGTCAAAGGTCAAAGTTACTGTTTGTGATGAATAGTACTATTCATGGATGAATAGTACTCTTCAAAGAAATTTGTATTTTTGATGTTTTGAATCTATGTGATTCATGGTACGAGTATTTTATATATTTGAATATTACTGTTACTAGTATATGATACTAGTATGCGAAGTATTGTGAAATAAACTTACGAAATGTAAGTAATTTGAAGTATGATTTGATATCAGGTATGTTTGTGATGTTCAAATAAGTGTTAAATATGCTTACTATGTTACGTATGAATGTTTTAAAGCAATCAATGGTGTATATCATATGTTAGGTTAATGCTCTGATGCCCTAGTTGGTGACAGAGCTATGTTATATGTTATGATTGTTCTGATGCCACAGCTAGTATCAGATATCCTCGTTACGATATGATAAGAGTTTTTATATGTCATGTATTTATGTTTGAACTTACTGAGCTTTAGCTCACGAGTTTGTTCATGTTATAGGTAAGAAACCTGTATCTCAACAATAGAGTGCAATGGATTATAACGGGATTTGCGTGTGCCAATGGGGATAAGGAATCCACGGTGGATATGGTACTGCTACCAGTCTTCCGCTGAGCGATTTGAATGAGAAAGATTTGAAGAAATAAGAATTGGTGTATTATATGTGCAAAGCTGAAATAAGATATTTCTGTAAATTATGCTTTACAGAAATATTTTGTGAAAGAAAAAAATTTTATTCCCTATTTTCATGTTTAAATGGGAAGTTAAAATAGGCATATTAAAGAAAGTATGTTAAAATTTAGATACCAACCGTCACACGTGGTATCAGAGCAAGTTAAAAGTAAGTTTAAGTATGTTGCTGATGACCCAGGAGGCGATGGTCGATCGCAGCCGACTTTAGAGCCCGACTGCGATGGTGCCGTCTGCCCTAATAAGAAGGCAGGCCGTCACAGTTGGTATCAGAGCAGTTTGACCATATCCCTCCTGGCACAAAGCGCAACCTGCTCGTCAATCCAAGTAAGTTAGTTTGTTTTATATTTGTAAGTGTTTAGTGATTGAAGATAAACATTTTATTGTAATGAGATGACGAGATCTAAGATGACAAGGATAAGATGACGAGATGACGTGACCACTGTACGTGAGATCACGACTGTACAGTGCTAAAGGACTGTCCAGAATAAGAAAGAAGATTCTGTCTAAACTGTACCCTCAAAAATAAGTGGCAAACAGCACCGTACCACTCCATGGAACACAAGATTGGTTTTATACCATCAGGCTAAATTCCCCGATTGTACGCCATTGATCAGGATAACTGAGTCCTGTTGGTTGTTGATATCTCTCAGGAAAATACTCTCGTGTGTATTGGGATTCTTGTGACTAGGTTGAGCTCTTAACTGTGTCAAGTTTTGCCATACCACGATCAAGCAAATCTCGAAGAGGAGTCTAGCATCAGCCCTAGTTTCTTGTTTCTTATGGGCAAGCGGGGAAGTGAAACTGCCTAAGTTCCTTAGAGTTGCGAATATATGTGAATTCATTCATCGGACTAAGAGACTATAACCGATGTCTAGTGACATAGTTCTAACGTATGCTGTATGCTACGAGGAACTGATGGGGACTTCTGTAACGATTCTTGTAGATCGTTGTTGAGGAATTGATGAGTTTTCTCCAACGTACGACGAAACTAAAGCCGAGGCAAATGTGGTTCAAGAAATTGTAGGATAATAAACCGGTAAAAACGTATCAGAGTGGCGCAGCGGAACAATAAAAATTTTTAGAACGTTAAATATCTCATGATGCCATATATAATAAACCAACAACAATTAAAACTCATACCTCAAGGACGCCAATGAACAGGAGGAGAGTGACCGGAGGCTTCAACCAACTAGCCTTCTCTACTATTCTCCAATTCCCGAATGGCTGAGTGTGTGGGCACTCTGAACCTCGATCGGTATGCTAGCACTGCTAGTCTTCTTCCAACCACCCAGATCTCTAAAGAACTTTATTGTCACGATGAGCTGTGCAACAATAAGCCTGCTCACTGAGAGTCTGTGGTCTGAGAGAACTGGAGTGGCAGGACCTCTATTTATAGACCTGCATGAGGTGAATCTCTGAATTTGAATTGGATTAGGAAAAGATATTTTCCCTTATCCAAACCCATAAAATCCGAATTTTTCCAAGGGAGAATCTCCACTAAAAATTCGGTTTTCTTAGGATAGATCCAATCCAAATCTCAACAAGATTTTAACTAGAATTTTATCTCCCTTTTTCAACCAAAAAATCCGAAATCTTTAGGAGAAAATCTTCTCCAAATTTTCGGCCACTTTTAGGATAAGGAAGAATCAAAATTCCACTAGGATTTTTCAAGCTAAATCTCATCTCAACCTTATCCAAAAATAACCGAATTTCCTAGGATTTAGGCTCCAAAATTTCGGCCACTTTTAGGGAGTAGAGAGAATCCAAATTCAACTAGGATTGAAGCTTGAATTTACCCTTGAATCTTATCCACAAAAACTGAATTTTCCATTGAGGATTATCCTCAAAAAATTCGCCCACTTTTGTTGGGATTTGGATTCAAAATTCAAGTAGGATTCTAACAAGATTATCCTCTCCAAATCCAACTCAAATTAGAATTTCAAACCTTGTGGATTTTCACAAAAATTCGAATCCTACTTGGACTGTGATTCAAAATTCAAATTTCAAATTTCAAAATTCAAAATTCAAATTTCAAATTCCACAAAACGGTTGTGTTTCATATTCTTGTTCTCATGGATAATTTTCTACAACTCCAATCCAATCTCAAATAAAATCATGGCAACTTTATTTGGAGTTCGAACAATTGTGTACTCTATTATCCAAAACAAAATCTGAATCCAACCGGAGAGAATCTTGTCTACCATCCTAATCCTGTGTCATCACCATCCATGCATAATAAACTAGCCTATAGCATACTCAAATCAATTTGCCAAACGTTAAGGAATTATGTGGAGCTAGTAGAGGGACTGATTGGACATATATAATCGGGCTCCCATGATTCCATATGATCATCATTCTGTACCGAACAACTCAATCATATGATCACTAATTTCAGAGTCACACCACTATAAACCTGAAACTGAACTCCCAATTATATACCGTATTACGTAAGCCTGTGACGAGCTACCATCCAATGACCCTGTCATATATGCAAAACCCTCATATGATATCCATGATCAGCCTTAGGTCAAAGTCCGTTTAATCCTACTGATCAGGCTATCTTAAAGTTCCATTATACTACCGAATCAAGAAAATGATTATTCACCATATGTGAATAAGAAGTCATCCGCCCAGCAGACGACCCAAGGCCTTGTCCATTTTCACATTCAGTATAATGCCTTTAAGAGGATACCTTTAACTCCTCAGAGCTATGATTCCGATATCTGCAAACAAACCCTTCATCGTATACAAGTCATGCACCCAACGAACCGGTCTATAAGCTTACTACCTTTGAGACGCTTTAGCCATTGGAACATCAAAGTACACAAGTCATATACACGAAGTAGTTCATTTACTCAGGATTAAGGTTATTGCACAATGAACGTCAAAAGCAGATTGATCCACTCATAGCGGACTACGTAGATCAATCACGCTTTAGTCCCGGTCTAATATGTCACCTCCAAGCAACATATCCATGTCTCTACTTGGGAGTCCAGCTCCAGACAGTCAAGACAGACCATCCCCTCCAAGGCTTTAGACAACATAATAGTCTTAACATGAGTTAGATGCTCGGTCTAACCCCATAGACTACAGACCATAGTTTAGACTGCTAACTTTAGAACATTGTCTTCTTGCATACAAAAATCCATTGCATGCAACGTTCTAACAGTTTAAACACAAGCAGTCAGTGAGCCATATTTGCTTACATTTACTTTAACATGTAAATAAGACGAGGACAGATAGCAATGTAATGAATAACCTCTAAGTATAATTTTATTATCCAGTTCAAAAAGAATACATCAAAATGTCTCTAATACTTAGGGCATTTCCTAACAGAAATATCCACTGTAGACCAAGAAATTCGGTGACATACGTGATGATACAAATGATGAAAAAGAGTTTTCTGTCTCTAGGAAGATTCGATGTACAAGGCTAACATATATATAGCCTTTATGTTATGTTGAAATGTTTGAAATGACATGTACATGTTATGTAATGATACAATAAGAATCATTACATCATAGAGTAGAATACATGCTAAATGTTAAGATCTGTCGCTATGTTAAGATGTGTCGAAATGATTCTTGTTGTTCTATCCTAACTAAAAGGGGCAGAATATGCGATAAATGGGTCACGTGCATTTATCACGCCGGAATGGATACAAGAGGATAAGGTCAATGGATACAAGAGAACGACGTCCTATATGTCCTAACATTATCTGAACGAGGAAAAGAGCCACTCTACGAATGTTTCATCTGACAGAAATATGAGGGTTCAATAGATGAAGCTGCCGGAATGTGAAAGGTTGGTAAACCCCTTGAAGCAGAAGAAAAGATGCTAAGGAATAACACGATTCCACTAGTCAAAGAGATATGGAGGAATCACAGTACTGGGGAGGCTATGTAGGAACGTGAAGAGGAAATGAAATTGTTGTACCCCTACTTGTCTCAATTTTCGAGGACGAAAATTTTATAAGGCGGGGTGAATGTGACAACCGAGAAATTTCACTATTCTCGAAAAATAGATACATTAAACGTAAATTATGATTTTTAGGTTTAAAATGTGAAATGAATGATTTAATATTGTTTAGAACATGATAAATGTTCTGACAATGTTAAAGGTAAGAAATTCGGTTGTGGAGAAATTTCACATAATCGAAATAGGAAAAATGATACCGTTTAGGTATCGAGAGCCCTAGAGGGTGACTTCTGGTAAGACAAGTCCACTAAAAGATGAAAGAGTTACGGTAGTGATGTTATATGTGTACGCGTGTGTTTTACACACAATATCGAGAAATTGGTGAAGATGACATTTTCTTGATATAAAACTGATATATTTAGAATCAGTATGCTCAAAATAGTCAATTGAGCATAAAATGTAATTTTTGACTGACAGATATACAGTAGCAAGAAGTTGGTCAAGATGACCTTTTCTTGATATAAAATTGATATATTTGGAACCAGAATGCTCAAATTAGTCATTTGAGTACAAAAAGTAAATTTTGACCGGGAATTCGTAGTATAGGAAAACTAGTCAAGATGACCTCAGATGAAAATAAAACGAATAAATTTGGGTTCAGCATGCCCAATTAGTCAGTATAGCCTATCAGTATGCTCAAATTAATTAATTAAGCACAAAGGTACTTTTTGACCAAGAGTTTGCAGTATTGGAAAACTGGTCAAGATGACCTCAGATGAAAATAAAACTGATAAATTTGGATTCAGCACGCCCAAATTAGTCAGTATAGGCTATTAGTATACTCAAATTAGTTAATTGAGCACAAAGGTAATTTTTGACCGGGAATTTACAATACCGGAAACTGGTCAAAATGATCTCGGATGAAAACGAAACTGGTATATTTGGGTTCAGCATGCCCAAATTAGTCAGGATAGCTCATGTTGAAATTTTGGACAAAAAAAGTATATAAAGGGCATAGAATTGGAAAATTGCAAATAAGGCCCCATAACTTTCCCTTATCTATTTTTCTCCCCACACCACCCCAAAAGTGAACAGTAGCCGACCACCGGAAACGGTGTCCATTTTCGACACTGCCAGTCCCGTTGGAAAGCTCTCGCCGAGCTGTGTCTAATGGTGGGTCGAGTAAATAGAGCAGCCACCAGAGGAAGCCACACGTGCCACCTGAAGTTGTCGGTGGCCGGAATTTTCGGACGACCATATCTCAGCTGTCCAATGTCCAAATGCCACGATTCTGGTCCCAATGGATTTGTGGTGAAGAGTAGAACGAAACCCAGGCTTCATTTTAGCTTAACAACAGTAGGATCGTACCGCCCAAATTCACCCGTCATTGTCGCCGTTGTCACCATGGAATCCGATGATTCTGGTGGAGTTGAGTGATGTGGTGGGTATCAAAATGCTCAGAGATGAACGGGGAACAAAAGTCCCAAGGCAATTTTGGGCAACAACATCCGCACGATGGAGAACGGACATCGCCACCGCCGTCAGTTTTTTGAGGGTTCGATTCCTGCGATGGGAGGCTCGATTGGTGAAATTGACACCACCAATGGGTTCCTCTTGTCAAGATCTATGTTTTGGTACCAAGCTTGGCCCAAACCGCCAGCGGTCAATGACGGTCAATGCCGGCCAATGGCGACCCAGTGACCAAAAATTGAAGAATGGCCCATTGGCTTATTTTCGACGTTCTGGACACATCCGCGGCATCAGATTTGCAAACCGAAACTTGAAAAGTGAAGAATGGTGGCAAAAATTTTGTTCGCGCGAAACCGAACGATTCGTTCAATCATCAGTGGGATGATTTCAGAAGTGATTTCAGTCCCTTCATTCCTTAATTTATGTTCTAGAATGATTATGTATTAATTATGTATTTTGTCATGTGAAATTGTAATAGAAAAATGGATGAAAATGATTAAGAGTAATGTGTCAGAATGTAAAGACATAGGCCTTTGGTATAGTACGTGATAGATTAGAATTTGGTTAGACGGTTTCGAGGCGTTTCCTAAATGCCAGGAACCTAAAAATTAAGCGGAAATACTGCCAAAATTTTAAAAAACGGCACAAAGGGGTATTTTAGGAACCAAAGGGTAAAAACATGATTGGGATGGAAACCCGAGCCCCTCGGTGACCTAGGCCCGAGAAAAAGGGGAGAAACGACCTAGGGTCGGAGTAGTGCCACCCGAGGGTCGGTGAATAATAAATCGAGAAATTATGGCAAATAATGCCGTAAAAATTTAGTAGAGCCTAAGAAATATTATTTTATGATTTTTGGGCTTAGAAACTCCAGTCTAAACATTAAAACGAAAAAGATACGATCCCAATACCTGTTAGGGGTAAAATGGTCATTTTGACCAAAAATTTCTGAAATGCTCAGAAAGGATCGTGAGTGCCTTAGAACAATTAAAATTATATTCTAAGGACTAAATTTAGGTTTTAAACCAACGGAAAGTGGGTTTACAGTGAGAAAAGTGAACTAGGGGTAAAATGGTCATTTTGTCAAAAATGAGGGGTAAAATGGTCATTTTGAAAAAAGTTGGAAAAACAGCCATTAAGGCAAGAAATGGTGTCCTAAGGCCATAATTGAGAGTTTTAAGGCCTGGTTCAAGAATTAAGAAGGGAAAAGTGAGAAAATCCCTATGGGGCCAAAATGGTAATTTTGCCAAAAGTTAGCAGAAAAGTGGAAAATAGGATTTTAGACCTCTAAGTTCATGATTGGGAAATGAAAAGTAGAATGTTTATGTTTTGTTTAGTTTTATATATGAAATAAGATTGAAAATAACCGTTGATTTTTCGGTTATAGGAACCCGATCCAGACGCAACGAAGGAACGTCTATGGACCCGGGAGAGAAGATATGTGCAAAAGTATCAATATGTTCAAGCATTTAATTGGCTGCAACATGAATGGACTGCTCATGTTATGTGTTATGTGTTCTATGTAGTAAGTTCTTACATTGAACTGTCTGCAACATAAATAGACTATTGTGTCTAAGTGTTATTTGTGGCAAGTTCAGCCATTTAATTTGTCTGAACATGAAATACTGTGATATATAATTATGTACTAGTTGTACATTAGTTGATAAGTCCTACGGGCAGTATTGGGGAACAGTTAAACTAATATACCCTTAACGAAAACAGATTATGTAAAGACCTATAGGCAATAGAGATGATTGACCTAGAGATGACGATTAATGTCACCTGGTCAGAACTATAAATACAAGATGGTAATAAAACCATTAAAGGTGTACCGTCCTTCCAACATTGTGGCGGAGGTTTTACAGATCCTACGAGAATATAATGAGGGCTGGAGAGAAAAAAGCTCTAGGGTCGCTCCGTAGGCCCTCCTAGTCAGCACACAATAAATTATCGGTATTGCTAAAATAAGCTCAAACCAGAATATAAACAAAGATAGTAGTCAATAATGTGATGAAAGCCATAATTGAGCATAACCGACACTTACACTAAATGTAGTGGACTCGGTTAGGGTAATGAAAATAGTACCCGGTTAGGGCAATGAGAATAGTAACCGGTTAGGGTAAAATGAATAGTAATCGATTAGAGTAATGTGAATAGTAATCAGTTAGGGTAACACTTACTATTCATTGGTCAAAGGTCAAAGTTACTGTTTGTGATGAAGAGTACTATTCATGGATGAATAGTATTCTTCAAAGAAATTTGTATTTTTGATGTTTTGAATCTATGTGATTCATGGTACGAGTATTTTATATGTCTGAATGTTACTGTTACTAGTATATGTTAATAGTATGCGAAGTGTTGTGAAATAAACTTACGAAATGTGAGCAATTTGAAGTATGATATGATATCAGGTATGTTTATGATGTTCAACTAAGTGTTAAATATGCTTACTATGTTACGTATGAATGTTTTAAAGTAATCAATGGTGTATACCATATGTTAGGTTAACGCTCTGATGCCCTAATTAGTGACAGAGCTATGTTATATGTTATGATTGTTCTGATCCCATAACTGGTATCAGATATGCTCGTTACGATATGATAAGAGTTTTTATATGTCATGTATTTATGTTTGAACTGACAGAGCTTTAGCTCATGAGTTTGTTCGTGTTACAGGTAAGAAACCTATATCTCAGCAATAGAGTGCAATGGATGACGATGAGATTTGCATGTGCCAATGGGGATAGGGAATCCACGGTGGATATGGTTCTGCTACCAGTCTTCCGCTGAGCAATTTTAAAGGGAAAGATTTGAAGAAAAAAGAATTGGTGTATTATATGTGCAAAGCTGAAATAAGATATTTCTGTAAATTATGCTTTACAGAAATATTTTGTGAAAGAAAAAAAAATTTTATTCCCTATTTTCATGTTCAAATAGGAAGTTAAAATAGGCATATTAAAGAAAGTATATTAGAACTAAGATATTAGCCATCACAGGTGATATCAGAGCAAGTTAAAAGTAAGTTTAAGTATGTTACCAACGACTCACGAGGCGACGGTCAATCACAATCGACTTTAGAGCCCGACCGCGATGGTGCCGTCTAGCCTTATAAGAGGAAGGCGGGCCGTCACAGTTGGTATCAGAGCAGTTTGACCATATCCCTCCTGGCACAAAGCGCAGCCTGCTCGTTAGTCCAAGTAAGTTAGTTAGTTTTATATTTGTAAGTATTTAGTAATTGAAGATAAACATTTAATTGTAATGAGATGACGAGATCTAACATGACAAAGAGAAGATGATGAGACCACTGTACGTGAGATCACGACTGTACAATGCTAAAGGACTGGGCAGAATAAGAAAAAAGATTCGGCTCGAACTGTGCCCTCAAAAATAAGTGGCAAACAGCACCGTTCCACTCCATGGGAACACAAGATTGGTTTTATACCATCAGGCTAAATTCCCCGATTATACGCCATTGATCAGGATAACTGAGTCCCGTTGGTTGTTGATATCTCTCAGTAAGATACTCTCGTGTGTATTGGGATTCTTGTGACCAGGATGAGCTCTTAACTGTGTTAAGTTTCACCATACCACGATCGAGCAAATCTCCGAGAGGAGTCTAGCATCAACCCTAGTTTCTTGTTTCTTATGGGCAAGTGGGGAAGTGAAACTGCTTAACTTCCCTAAAGTTGCGAATATACGCGAATTCATTCATCAAACTAAGAGACTGCAACTGATGTTCGGTGACACAGTTCTAACGTATGCTGTGTGCTATGAGGAACTGATGGGGACTTCTATAACGAGTCTTGTAGATCGTTGCTGAGGAACTGATGAGTTTTCTCCGACGTACAACGAAACTAAAGCCGAGGCAAATATGGTTCAAGAAATATGTCATAATCGAGAAATTTTTCTGTTTCTAGAAATTTTATATAACTTGTGTACTCTACGATTTTTATGTGTAAAACTGTAAAACATATGTTTTAATACTATTTAGAATGCGATGAAATGTTCGGACAGTGCAAACAAGAGTGTGATCAGAAATGGACAATTTTACCGAACCGAAATCGGACAAAATATGCCTTTTCGGTTTCAAAAATTTTGAAAATATACTGTAAATCACTAAAAGATGAAATACTTACGGTATTGATTTTTAGGCAAACCAGAGCAAAGTAAGGAAAACCGATCGCGCGGACAACCTCAGGAACTCGTCTATGCGATTTCGGTATAAAAATTTTCGGTTTGACTTTTGGTCAAAAGTTTGACTCCAAATATATATAAGGAGTCAAATATTGAGTGTTAATCTTTGAAAGAAAGTAAGGATACATTCCAATCTAAGGGCTAGGGTTTAAAGTCAAGAAAAATCAATGGCTAAGATGCAAAATCAACTAGAAAAGTCAAAGGAAGCTTAAGCAAAATTCAAGAGAGTTCTAGGCATGAAAGGTGGCGGATTTTGGGGCCAAAATCAGATAAAAATCTGGTCCTCTTTGTTTAATTATAAAACAGCCCCTAAAGAGTAGAAAAATTACACAAAAAGTTTGCTAAAATACCCTTAAATCAATTGCAACTTAGTCCCTCCTTTTTGGCTGCATATATGCACGATTTTAAGCCCTTAGAAACCAGAAAATTTTCTGGTTTTCAGCCCCCATTGAAGCCGTGTATCTCCCCCATTGAAAGCTCAAAAATTTTCTTCAAGTTTAGTGCAAGAAAGAGTGAAAATTTCATCACCAAGTTCAAGTCATCAAGCAAGCAAGGTAATCCTCTACTTTGGTATGATTTCTTCTTGTTTTCATGAAGGAAAACCGTGTGAATGGGCTGTTTTAATGAGAAGAAAATCAGTTTTTGTTTCATGTATTTTTGGTTGAAAGTCTGTGAATGATGTGAGATTAAGTGAAACAAGAAACAAGAGCATGAAAAATCAAGTTTTATGTGCATTTTGCCCACTAAATCCGTGGGTTGTACATGGAATGGAATGATGAATTTTTCATGTTGCTTTGCATGGTTTTGGGTGTTGATTTTCATGTGGGAGTGTGATAAAAGAAGTGAATGCAATGGAAGTGAAAAACTTGAATTTTTATGTTTGTTTTTCAAGAAGAATCTGTGGCCACCTTAGGAAAAAAAAAGTGGAAATTTATGTTGTTGATTGAATGTGGAAATTTGATATTAACATGTTGATGAAACAAATGAGGGAATGAGATGAGAAAAATAAAAGTTTGTGCTTGAGTTTTCATTGAAAAGCCGTGGCTTTTTAAAGGGTGAAAGTGTGAAAAAATTGATGAATTATGCTATGGTTTGTGATAAAAAAAATGAATGTGTTAATGTGGAAAATAAATAAGAAAAATTTGAGTTATAAAACAAAAATTTTTGTTTAGGGTTTTGAGAAAAACCTTGTATAGGTTTGGTGGAAAATGAGAAAGTTTTGTTAAGACATGTGAATGTGTGATATAAGTATAAAACCGGGCCTAAAAATGATAAAGAACGGGCTGAAATCCCGTTAAAAACGAGCAAGTTTTGTGAGGAAATTTTACGTAAAAAGTTTGTAATTTTTACGTAAAATTAGGTTTGTAGTATAGTACTTGGTAGGGTAGAATAAGATAGATGGTTTCGAGGCGTTTTCTAAAAGCCGGGAACCTAGAATTTCAGCAGAAATGCTTCCGAAATTTTCAGGACGCCCGAAGGGCAATTTGGTAAACGAGAGGTAAAAATAGGGTCGGGAACCAGAAACCCAAGCCCCCTCAGAAACCTAAGCCCGAGAAGAGAATAAGGGACGATTACACAACTATTAAAATAGCCATTTGAGGTCCCGAAAAGCAACAAAAAACGAGAAACGACCCCGAGGGTCGGAATAGTATCACCCGAGGGTCGGGTGAATAATAATCCAAGCGTTTTGGTAGAAAATGCCATAAAAGCTCGGTATGACCTAAGAAACGTTATTTTAGGATTTTTGGGATCAGAAAATCCAGATAAAACGATAAAACGAGGATTTCCCAGTCTATAGTCTCATTAGGGGCAAAATAGTCATTTTGACCAAAATGTTCAGAAAAGTGATATTAACGCCCAGAATAATTTTTCATGCAGCATAATAACTTCAGATTTAAAATATGAATCCCAAAACGAGTAATTAAGAGTTCCAATTACAAATTTTACACTTTCACTATATTTTAGATATGAAGTAAATAGTAAAAATAACTGCAATTTATTTCAGTTATAGGAAAGCAACCAAAAGGTGAATTAAGGAAGCCGGGTGACTCAGGAAAGCAATCGCTAGTAAAATATTGGTAAGTTCAGACATTTATTTGTCTACAGCATGAATTTACTCAGCATATTTATGTGATATGTATTACAGAAATTTAGTAGTCAGGTGCTGCATGCACACTAACATAAGGTGTAAAATCTTAAGAAAATTATAGAATAAATTACAGAATAAATTATAGAGAGTTCCAAACGCAGGAGGCTGCATAATTGCCACCAGTCAAGAACCACTAGAAACTCAGTAATTAAATCAGTATTGGCGTGTCGGCCTCTCACACAGGTGGAGGTTTCTCAGATTTCAGTTACAGTTATAATAGGACTCCAAACTGTTGGTGATATATCTCGGGTTTGGAAGTCTAATGTATTCAGACTATAGAGGATTGGCCAGTGGGTCATTCCGCAGAGTTCCTCTTAGTTATGCACGCATTACGGTATGACTAATTCAGGGGCCCAATAGCAAAATTCAGTATCAGATAAAGACTTAAGATTTTAGAACTGCCATAATTGAGCATAAAATGTACTAACTGCATGTGTAGTAGTTTAGATACCAGTTGACATGAATAGTATCCATCAAAGTCAACCTTACTATTTATGGTCAAAAGTCAAAGTTACTATTCATGTAAATAATGTTTTTTCATGATTTTGTGTTTTATGTTCTGTTAGGAAATGCCCTAAGTATTAGAGACATTTTGACGTATTCATTTTGAACTGGATAATAAAATTATACTTAGAGGTTATTCATTACATTGCTATCTGTCCTCGTCTTATTTACATGTTAAAGTAAATGTAAGCAAATATGGCTCACTGACTGCTTGTGTTAAAACTGTTAGAACGTTGCATACAATGGACTTTTGTATGCGAGAAGACAATGTTCTAAAGTTAGCAGTCTAAACTATGGTCTGTAGTCTATGGGGTTAGACCGAGCATCTAACTCATGTTAAGACTATTATGTTGTCTAAAGCCTTGGAGGGGACGGTCTGTCTTGACTTTCTGGAGCTGGACTCCCAAGTAGAGACATGGATATGTTGCTCGGTGGTGACATATTAGACCGGGACTAAAGCGTGATTGATCTACGTAGTCCGCTATGAGTGGATCAATCTGCTTTTGACGTTCATTGTGCAATAACCTTAATCCTGAGTAAATGAACTACTTCATGTATATGACTTGTGTACTTTGATGTTCCAATGGCTAAAGCGTCTCAGAGGTAGTAAGCTTATAGACCGGTTCATTGGGTGCATGACTTGTATACGATGAAGGGTTTGTTTGCAGATATCGGAATCATAGCTCTGAGGAGTTAAAGGTATCCTCTTAAAGGCATTATACTGAATGTGAAAATGGACAAGGCGTTGGTTCGTCTGCTGGGCGGATGACTTCTTATTCACATATGGTGAATAATCATTTTCTTGATTCGGTAGTATAATGGAACTTTAAGATAGCCTGATCAGTAGGATTAAACGGACTTTGACCTAAGGCTGATCATGGATATCATATGAGGGTTTTGCATATATGACAAGGTCATTGGATGGTAGCTCGTCACAGGCTTACGTAATACGGTATATAATTGGGAGTTCAGTTTCAGGTTTATAGTGGTGTGACTCTGAAATTAGTGATCATATGATTGAGTTGTTCGGTACAGAATGATGATCATATGGAATCACGGGAGCCCGATTATATATGTCCAATCAGTCCCTCTACTAGCTCCACATAATTCCTTAACGTTTGGCAAAATTGATTTGTGTATGCTATTGGCTAGTTTATTATGCATGGATGGTGATGACACAGGATTAGGATAGTAGACAAGATTCTCTCCGGTTGGATTCAGATTTTGTTTTGGATAATAGAGTACACAATTATTCGAACTCCAAATAAAGTTACCATGATTTTATTTGAGATTGGATTGGAGTTGTAGAAAATTATCCACGAGAACAAGAATATGAAATACAACCGTTTTGTGGAATTTGAAATTTGAATTTTGAAATTTGAAATTTGAATTTTGAAATTTGAATTTTGAATTTTGAATTTGAAATTTGAATTTGAAATTTGAATTTGAAATTCGAATTTGAAATTTGAATTTGAAATTTAAATTTGAAATTTGAAATTTGAAATTTGAAATTTGAATTTGAAATTTGAAATTCAAATTTTGAATCACAGTCCAAGTAGGATTCGAATTTGTTGTGGAAAATCCACAAGGTTTGAAATTCGAATTTGAGTTGGATTTGGAGAGGATAATCTTGTTAGAATCCTACTTGAATTTTGAATCCAAATCCCAACAAATAAGGGACGAAATTTTTGAGGTCCTCATGAAAATTTCAGATTTTGTGGATGAGATTCAAGGGTAAATTCAAGCTTCAATCCTAGTTAAATTTGGATTCTCTCTACTCCCTAAAAGTGGCCGAAATTTTGGAGCCTTAATCATAGGAAATTCGGTTATTTTTGGATAAGGTTGAGATGAGATTTAGCTTGAAAAATCCTAGTGGAATTTTGATTCTTCCTTATCCTAAAAGTGGCCGAAAATTTGGAGAAGATTTTCTCCTAAAGATTTCGGATTTTTTGGTTGAAAAAGGGAGATAAAATTCTAGTTAAAATCTTGTTGAGATTTGGATTGGATCTATCCTAAGAAAACTGAATTTTTAGTGGAGATTCTCCCTTGGAAAAATTCGGATTTTATGGGTTTGGATAAGGGAAAATATCTTTTCCTAATCCAATTCAAATTCAGAGATTCACCTCATATAGGTCTATAAATAGAGGTCCTGCCACTCCAGTTCTCTTAGACCACAGATGTGGGCGACCCCTCTAGCTTAGGTCGTCCACCTTATCTTGCTTACTTTCTTTATTCTTTGCTTAATCTTACTTGGCTTGCTTGTCTCTATAACTTTCCTCTCCTTGGGGTTTAAAAGATTTGTTCTTGAAAAACTAGGAATATTTTATTTTATTTTTTTTTAACTGGAGGAAACTACTAATTCTTGAAAATTGTGTATACATAAATATATACGTACTTCTTAATACTTTTTGTTTTTCCAAAATATATTTTGAAGTCTTGTTGCTTTAAAGTACATAAAAATAGAAACATACTTTTAAGCTTGTTTCACTACTTTACATACTACACTCTTGTCTTGTCTTTATACATATATCTCACTATTACACTTTCTTTCTTTTACACCTTGAGTACAGCGGAATTCTGCGAAACGGAACCATAACCCGTCCATGACATCGCTGGGATCTGCCTGCCAGTCCGCTACTCTTGCTTCATACTGCTGGTTGTTTTCTTTTATTACCTACAGCATGAATAGACTAATGAGCTAAAGCTCAGTAAGTACAAACATACATACAAGTAAATAAGCTGAATAGACCACTCTAGGGTTAGTCAACTTAGGACCAATTATTTTCTTTAGTCCTATACTACTTGTTCTTTCTATTCTATTTCTTTCTTTTCTTTGCTTTACTTCATCTACTTTATCTTTCACTTGTGGGCCCGTGGTTGGACGTACCTAGTGCGCGCAGACCAATAGAGGATCAGGGGAGCGACCCACCGATCAACCCTAAGGTCATCTCTGGACTACTGACCTTATAGGTAGTAAGTCATGCCATGAACTACCTCATTATTAACGAGGCAGCGCCACACTTCTGGGGTGGAGGCAGGAAGTTAAGCCATAAACTACCTCATTATTAACGAGGCAGCGCCACACTTCTGGGGTGGAGGCTATCTGGGAACCTCACAACTGGGGAGGCCGGTACGCCAACCTTAACTTTTAAGTCTTATTATTTGACTTAACTTATTTCTCTTTTCTTTTTCTAATCTTGCTTACTATTCTCGTGAACATGTTAGTATCATGTCACAACTGAATAGCTTAAATGTGTATATATATATAACACAACTTTATGGTAAGTCCATTCGTGAGTAGACAATTAAATGTCTGTACTTACCTTATCAATCTCTTCTCTTCTTCTCTCTAGGATCTTTGATCGCCCTCCTTGTAGGTCGATTTTTGGATCCTACAGACAAACTTTGTCTGTTAATCTCATTTCCATTTATAGCTTTTATTTTTCATTAAAAAGCTTAAATAGAACCTATTTACAACTTTTTGGGCTTTATTTATCATTTCCCCAATTTTTCCCAACTTTTACAAAATTACGATTTTACCCCTATATTTTGGCAAAATTACAGTTTTGCCCCTGACGGAAATTTTATTGATCCAGACTGCATTTTTGGCCCTCAGGAACTTTTCTGACTCTTTTCTAATCATTACCGGGTTCGTTTCTATTATATTTCCACTTTTCACTTTCCCGACCCTCGGGAAGCACTATTCCGACCCTTACGTCGGTTTAGTGATTTTCTATCGTTTCGGAGCCTCAAATGGACGTTTTACTAGTATTTAAAACGTTCATCTAGACTTTCCCGACCTAGGTCTCCGAGGCTCGGATTTTCCGTACCCGACTCGGACCTTTATTTCATTTCCAAAAACGCCCCCCCTCGGGGTCGGTTTTTCCGTTTCACTCTCATTTTACATTTTTTTTTGGGGACGGTCTACTATTCACGAACCACCCCTTAGATTTTCCTTATTCAATTCTCCGTTAGGGACTCGGGTTTCCGACCCGACCCTAAACTTTTATTTTTAATTCCTATTTTACCCCGAAAGCCGTTTTCGAAATTTCGGCAGCATTTCGGCGTAATTTTAAGGCTTCCGGCGTTAGGTACGCCTCGAACCATATGTACCTGCCACGTACTATACCACAAGCCTATTTTATGTAAAAGTTTTCCAAACTTTTACATAAAAGCTCACAAATTCCAATTTCACATTTTTAACCACATTACAAAATTTTTTTCACAATTTTGCCCGTAGTTTTGGTTTCGGTTTTCACCACCAAACCGAACCAAAATTTCTCAAACTTTTCAACCACTTTTTAGGCTATTTAATGCCATTTTTCTAACACTTTTTCAAGCCCATTTCCTTGTACTTTTCAACCACATTCTTAGGGTTTTACCCTTGTATAACCCACGGCCATTGAATGCTAACCATGTCAAACATTTTTGTTTCATTCTTTCAATCACATTTTCATCATTTACATCACAAAATGCATGATTTCAATTAACCAAACATCACCTAAAAGCATGAAAATTTTTCTTCCAAACCATTAGGAAACCCACGGCCTCCTTAAGCAATGCACACCAAAATTTTTTTCAAGCTTTTCCATAATGAAATACATGCTTTATTCTTCACCAATTTAAACTTAGAAAGCATGTTAGCAATAAACCACAACTTTTTCTCATTGATTACCCATGGTAACCCACGGATTTTCCTTAGAAAAACCAACCAAAATTTGGTTTTTCTTTAAACAAATTACATGGTTTTCTTCCTTATTTCATCCTTAACAAAACCCAACATCAAATCCATGAAAAACACCCAAAAATTTTTCATCTTTTTCTCACTATTCACCCACGGATTCCATGAAGAAAAACCATGAAAAATTAAGTGAAAAAGGAAGTTACCTTGGTCTAATGCTTCCTTTGTCTTCTAAGAACACTTTGACACTCCTTTTGTGAAGAAATGTTGAAGGAATTCTTTGGTTCTCCTTGGGTGGCTCACGTAGACTCCATGGATGACTTAGAAAAAAAATTTTTTTCTTTTGGTTTGGCATGAAACAAAGTTTCGGCCACTTTGTTACCAACTTGCCGACTTATGCATGGAAGAAAGCCAATTAATTTGGCTCTAAACCAATCAAATTTCAACACCTTTCACCTAATTCTTTCCACCTTTTTTTTCAAAAATTAAAAAGGCATATTTTTGGCCAAATTTTGGCCTTTGGATCAAAAAGCAAATGAATCATGGCCATTCATCCTACCTAACACCATATTTCTTTCCATTTCTTAAATGGATTTATGATGTCATAATTACTAAAGTGAAAGTTGACTTTGATTTTCACTATTCACATTAATTCGACTACTTTTTGACCGATACCGGTTCGAGCCGAAATTTTCCTGAAATCGTCCCAGCGTGTTCCTGAGGTCTCCTGTGCAGTCGGATCAATTTAAATTGCTTCCGTTTGATCAAAATAAATCCCGGAAGTTTACCGTCTTTTATTGGCTCGGTTAGGGTTTTCAATGCCGGTTTTGGCACCGTTTCACCCGTTTCAACTCAGTGAATTTTTCCAACACTGAATTCTTACTCGTCAGTATTGTTAGAACATTTTAATATATTCTAAACAATACAAATACATCTATTTCACTCTTTAAATAGTACAAATTATTATATACATATATTTGTACTTTTCTTACTGTGCTCTTACTTTGACTTGCCATATTCTTATCTTTATACTGTTCAGATACCGAAACTACTCCTTTTTGAGCGTTTTGGGCCTGAATTCACTTTCTTACTCATATACTTTATTCTCTACTTATTTTTTGGAGATTTTAATTTCCTCCAAAACATTTATTTATTTCTATCAACACTATAATTTGTCAATTACAACCATAGTGTTTCTTTACATTCTTTCTTACAGAACTCATAGAAAACCCTAGATTAAACTAGGTCACACCGCTAAAATTCTCTGGTCGTCACATTCACCCCTCCTTAAAAATTTTCGTCCTCGAAAATCAGAACAGGTGGGGGTACTTGACTCTCATCTCATCTTCTCTTTCCCACGTGGCCTCTTCTACATTATGATTTTTCCATAGAACTTTGACCAGCGGGATGCTTTTATTTCTTAATATCTTCTCTTCTCGCGCAAGTATTTGTACTGGTTGCTCTTCGTAAGAGAGATCCTCTCGAACTTGGATTGGCTCATAATCTAGGACATGTGAAGGGTCCGAGATATACTTTCTTAGCATAGATACATGAAAGACATTATGCACTGAAGATAATTCCGGCGGCAAAGCTATCTTATAGGCTACTTTCCCAACCCGGCTAATAATTGGGAAAGGTCCTATGTATCTTGGGCTCAACTTTCCTTTCTTTCCAAAACGCATGACACCTTTCATTGGTGCTACTTTTAAGAATACGAAGTCACCCTCGTTAAACTCTAGGAATCTTCGTCTTTTATCTGCGTAGCTTTTCTGACGACTTTGTGCAGTTTTCATTCTCTTCTGAATCTTTTGGACCGCGTCTATCGTTTCTTGGATAAACTCGGTTTTATGAAGTTCTTTCTCCCTGAGTTCATACCAATGAATGGGAGATCTACACTTTCGTCCATATAATGCCTCATAAGGAGCCATCCCGATGGACGCTTGATAGCTGTTGTTGTAGGAGAATTCTATCAACGGCAGCTTCTTGTTCCAGGCTCCCTTGAAATCTAAAATACAAGCACGAAGCATGTCTTCTACCGTTTGGATCGTACGCTCAGACTGTCCGTCGGTCTGAGGATGAAATGCAGTGCTATATCTTAGTTCGGAGCCCATTGCCTCTTGTACACTTTTCCAGAATTTGGATGTAAACCGACTGTCACGATCTGACACTATTGTTGTCGGTATTCCATGTAATCTCACAATGTTGGAAATGTACAATTCTGCGAATTTCTCTAATGTGTATGTCATCTTTACGGGTATAAAGTGAGCAGATTTGGTCAATCGATCCACCACTACCCATATCATGTCAAATCCTTCACTGGTCTTGGGTAACCCGACCACAAAATCCATGGTTACGTGCTCCCACTTCCACTCTGGAATCTCGAGTGGCTGCAGCTCTCCGGCTGGCCGCTGATGCTCTGCTTTGACTCTTTGACATGTTAAGCAGCTACTGATGTGTTTAACAATGTCATTCTTCATCTTTTTCCACCAAAAGTGCTGCTTTAGATCCTGATACATTTTCGTACTGCCCGGATGCACTGAATATGGAGTGTCATGGGCCTCTGCCAGGATTCTTTTCTTCAAAACTTCTTTATCTGGTACACAGATTCTTCCTTGGAAGAGTAAAGTTCCGTCTTTGGAGAGGTGGAACTCTGACCTGTCATTCCTAGAGGCTTCTTCTTTAAGCCTTTTAAAAGCAGCATCTAGCTCTTGAGCCTCTTTAATCTCCTCAAGAATTGTTGGTTTGAGTTGCATTGCCGCTAATTTTCCTGAAATTATCTCCACTCCCAACAAGGAGATCTCATGTTGAAGTGGCTTGGGCAACTTATCGATGGCTATTTGCTCTGGCATCGTTGATTTACGACTCAACGCGTCTGCTACTCTGTTTGCCTTACCGGGGTGATATAAGATCTCACAATCGTAATCTTTTACCAACTCCAGCCATCTTCTTTGTCTCATGTTAAGCTCTTTCTGAGTAAAGAAATACTTTAAGCTCTGGTGGTCGGTGAAAATTCTGCACCGAACTCCATATAGGTAATGTCGCCATATCTTCAAAGCAAATACGACGGCTGCTAACTCCAAATCATGAGTCGGATAGTTCTTTTCATGCTCTTTGAGTTGTCTTGATACATAGGCTATTACTTTTCCATCCTGCATCAGCACAGCTCCTAGACCTGTCCTGGAGGCATCGCTATAAATGTCAAAGTCTCCTTCATCCTTTGGAATTGTAAGAATTGGAGCACTGGTCAACCGATTCTTCAACTCTTGAAAGCTTTCTTCACACTTCTTTGTCCACTCGAACTTCTTCTCTTTGCGTGTGAGAGCAGTGAGAGGGGCAGCTAATCTGGAAAATCCCTCTACAAATCTCCGATAATAGCCCGCTAATCTGAGAAAACTCCGGATCTCGGTCACATTCTTTGGAGGAGACCACTTGCTTACCGCTTCGATCTTTGTTGGGTCTACTGAAATTCCGTCTTTGGAAACGACATGTCCTAAGAAGTGGACCTTACCTAGCCAAAATTCACATTTGGAGAACTTTGCATATAGCTGATGCTCCTTCAGAGTGCGTAACACAATCCGAAGATGCTTCTCATGCTCCTCCCAATCTTTCGAGTATATAAGGATGTCATCGATAAACACAATGACAAACTGATCTAAAAATTCCTTGAATACTCGATTCATCAGATCCATAAAAGCGGCTGGTGCATTCGTTAATCCAAAAGGCATAACGAGAAATTCGTAGTGCCCATACCGTGTTCGGAACGCGGTCTTTGGAATATCTCTTTCTTTAATTTTTAACTGATGATAGCCGGATCGAAGATCAATCTTCGAGAAGACGGTGGCTCCTTTTAGCTGATCGAATAAATCATCGATCCTTGGTAGAGGATATTTATTCTTGATCGTGACTTTGTTAAGCTCACGATAATCTATGCACATTCGGAGGGTTCCATCCTTTTTCTTCACGAAGAGAACTGGAGCTCCCCACGGTGAATAACTGGGCCGTATAAAACCTTTCTCTAATAACTCCTTCAGCTGAGCTTGTAATTCTTTAAGCTCGGCCGGTGCCATTCTGTAAGGGGCCTTTGAAATCGGAGACGTTCCTGGCAGCAACTCGATTTCGAAGGTAATCTCTCGATCAGGAGGAAGTCCTGGTAATTCTTCTGGAAATACCTCCATGAACTCGTTGATCACTGGTACCTCGTTCGGTTGTAGTTCTACCTTCTTGGTGGTGTCCTTGACATAAGCTAGATATCCAGTACAGCCACTAGATATCAGCTTTCTTGCCCGCAGGGAACTGATCAGCATTTTCGACTGCTTCTGAGAATGCCCTTGATACTCAAACTGGTCTTTTTCTCCAGACTGAAACACTACTTTTCGTCGTCGACAGTCAATGGTCGCTTGATATTTTGCAAGGAAATCCATTCCAAGGATAACGTCATAATCGACTAACTCTAAGACGACTAAGTCGACGTACAACTCCCTATCAGCAACAATTACTGGCACGTGACGTAACCAGTAATCAGATAATAATACCTCACCAGACGGTAAGGTGGTTTTAAATACTTGGCCAATTTTATCCTTGGCATGACTAACTCTTTCTACAAAGCTAAGTGAGGCAAATGAATGCGATGCACCAGAGTCAAATAAAATAAGTGCAGGGCTTTGGGCGACAAGAAGCTGACCTGTCACCACATTCGAGGTGCCTGCCTCTACATCTTCCCTGGTGTAGGCTAATAGATGTGCCTCGGTCTTTGGTATATTCTCCTGGCCTCCAGGTTGAGTATGCGATCCTTGTATAGCATGGACCTGGCTCGTCTGTCGAGACTGAAAGGATCCCGACTGGTTCTGTGGGTTGGATGGGCAGACTCTAGCATAATGGCCTTCTCTACCACAAACATAGCATGCGGTATTCCCCAGCTTGCACTCGCCCTTGTGCAGTCTTCCACATTTTGGGCATGGCTGTCAGTTCTGTACTCCTTCTAGGCCTTGCCTTTGCTGAGTGTTGCGAGTGTTTTGGCCCCAATTTTCATTTGGGTTTCCCTTTCGCTTATTAGTATTTTGCTGGTTCTGGTTATTTTTCTGACCAGGCTTCATTCCTTGACCAGATTTATTACTTTGGCCAGCTTGGTTGTTCTTCTGAGTCTGCTTCACAAGATCTCTTTCTTTCTTCTTCTCCTCCCAGACTTTTGTTCTTTCTTCCTTAACTCGGTTCAGACGATTCTCGGCCCTCATAGCTCTGCTTACACAGTCCGCTACAGTGGTTGGCAGGGTCTCGCCACTTTCCACATTTAGGGCTATATCTTGTCGGAACATATTGATCATCCTCCGTACCCGCTCTTCTTCTGTGGGTACCAAATGTGGACACAGTCGAGCTAATCTGTCGAATTTACGACAGGCTTTGGTCACTGTCATCTCGCCTTGCCTCAGCTCATCGAACTCTCTTTGTTGAGCTCGTAGGGTGTCAAGGTTGAAATACTTCCTGTTAAATTCTCCCAGGAAGTCATTCCAGGTCATCCTTCTAACGTCCCTTCGCATCTTTACTGTCTCCCACCAATAACGAGCATCCTTCGTTAATATGCAGGAGGCGCAAAGGACCTTTTCTTGGTCTGTTAGGTCCATAAACTCAAAAATGGTCTGTAGTGAAGCTAACCACTCTTCAGCCTCTAAGGGTTCTATAGATCCCTCAAACTCTTTTGGCTTCATCTTTCGGAATCATTCATACAATGATCCCTGGTTGGCTCTAGCTCGAGCACCTATTGCTACTTCAGGTACCATTCGGACTGGTGGTGCTACTGGTTCAGGAGCTGGTTGTGGCTCCGGTACTGGTGCTTGAGGGGGAGGGAAATTCGCTTGGGCCCCATTCCTCTGTTCCAGTAGCTCTTGCAGTCTCTGGTTCTGTGTTTCTTGTGCCTCTAGCCGAGCTTGTATGTTGGCTAGGACGGCAGCTAAATCGGCTTCTTGAGCTTGTGCAGCTCGTGTACGAACCATGTTGCTGTGTCTGACCTATAACAATAGCGACATGGTTTAGTGCTAAATTAGATATTGATTATCTAAAATTAACTTACTTGGACTGAGCAGGTGCAGATGCTGAGATGTCATGGAAGGTTGATAGTAGAACCGCTCGCTCTGATACCAACTCTTGTGGGCGACCCCTCTAGCTTAGGTCGTCCACCTTATCTTGCTTACTTTCTTTATTCTTTGCTTAATCTTACTTAGCTTGCTTGTCTCTATAACTTTCCTCTCCTTGGGGGTTTAAAAGATTTGTTCTTGAAAAACTAGGAATATTTTATTTTATTTTTTTTTAACTGGAGGAAACTACTAATTCTTGAAAATTGTGTATACATAAATATATACGTACTTCTTAATACTTTTTGTTTTTCCAAAATATATTTTGAAGTCTTGTTGCTTTAAAGTACATAAAAATAGAAACATACTTTTAAGCTTGTTTCACTACTTTACATACTACACTCTTGTCTTGTCTTTATACATATATCTCACTATTACACTTTCTTTCTTTTACACCTTGAGTACAGCGGAATTCTGCGAAACGGAACCATAACCCGTCCATGACATCGCTGGGATCTGCCTGCCAGTCCGCTACTCTTGCTTCATACTGCTGGTTGTTTTCTTTTATTACCTACAGCATGAATAGACTAATGAGCTAAAGCTCAGTAAGTACAAACATACATACAAGTAAATAAGCTGAATAGACCACTCTAGGGTTAGTCAACTTAGGACCAATTATTTTCTTTAGTCCTATACTACTTGTTCTTTCTATTCTATTTCTTTCTTTTCTTTGCTTTACTTCATCTACTTTATCTTTCACTTGTGGGCCCGTGGTTGGACGTACCTAGTGCGCGCAGACCAATAGAGGATCAGGGGAGCGACCCACCGATCAACCCTAAGGTCATCTCTGGACTACTGACCTTATAGGTAGTAAGTCATGCCATGAACTACCTCATTATTAACGAGGCAGCGCCACACTTCTGGGGTGGAGGCAGGAAGTTAAGCCATAAACTACCTCATTATTAACGAGGCAGCGCCACACTTCTGGGGTGGAGGCTATCTGGGAACCTCACAACTGGGGAGGCCGGTACGCCAACCTTAACTTTTAAGTCTTATTATTTGACTTAACTTATTTCTCTTTTCTTTTTCTAATCTTGCTTACTATTCTCGTGAACATGTTAGTATCATGTCACAACTGAATAGCTTAAATGTGTATATATATATAACACAACTTTATGGTAAGTCCATTCGTGAGTAGACAATTAAATGTCTGTACTTACCTTATCAATCTCTTCTCTTCTTCTCTCTAGGATCTTTGATCGCCCTCCTTGTAGGTCGATTTTTGGATCCTACAGACAAACTTTGTCTGTTAATCTCATTTCCATTTATAGCTTTTATTTTTCATTAAAAAGCTTAAATAGAACCTATTTACAACTTTTTGGGCTTTATTTATCATTTCCCCAATTTTTCCCAACTTTTACAAAATTACGATTTTACCCCTATATTTTGGCAAAATTACAGTTTTGCCCCTGACGGAAATTTTATTGATCCAGACTGCATTTTTGGCCCTCAGGAACTTTTCTGACTCTTTTCTAATCATTACCGGGTTCGTTTCTATTATATTTCCACTTTTCACTTTCCCGACCCTCGGGAAGCACTATTCCGACCCTTACGTCGGTTTAGTGATTTTCTATCGTTTCGGAGCCTCAAATGGACGTTTTACTAGTATTTAAAACGTTCATCTAGACTTTCCCGACCTAGGTCTCCGAGGCTCGGATTTTCCGTACCCGACTCGGACCTTTATTTCATTTCCAAAAACGCCCCCCCTCGGGGTCGGTTTTTCCGTTTCACTCTCATTTTACATTTTTTTTTTGGGGACGGTCTACTATTCACGAACCACCCCTTAGATTTTCCTTATTCAATTCTCCGTTAGGGACTCGGGTTTCCGACCCGACCCTAAACTTTTATTTTTAATTCCTATTTTACCCCGAAAGCCGTTTTCGAAATTTCGGCAGCATTTCGGCGTAATTTTAAGGCTTCCGGCGTTAGGTACGCCTCGAACCATATGTACCTGCCACGTACTATACCACAAGCCTATTTTATGTAAAAGTTTTCCAAACTTTTACATAAAAGCTCACAAATTCCAATTTCACATTTTTAACCACATTACAAAATTTTTTTCACAATTTTGCCCGTAGTTTTGGTTTCGGTTTTCACCACCAAACCGAACCAAAATTTCTCAAACTTTTCAACCACTTTTTAGGCTATTTAATGCCATTTTTCTAACACTTTTTCAAGCCCATTTCCTTGTACTTTTCAACCACATTCTTAGGGTTTTACCCTTGTATAACCCACGGCCATTGAATGCTAACCATGTCAAACATTTTTGTTTCATTCTTTCAATCACATTTTCATCATTTACATCACAAAATGCATGATTTCAATTAACCAAACATCACCTAAAAGCATGAAAATTTTTCTTCCAAACCATTAGGAAACCCACGGCCTCCTTAAGCAATGCACACCAAAATTTTTTTCAAGCTTTTCCATAATGAAATACATGCTTTATTCTTCACCAATTTAAACTTAGAAAGCATGTTAGCAATAAACCACAACTTTTTCTCATTGATTACCCATGGTAACCCACGGATTTTCCTTAGAAAAACCAACCAAAATTTGGTTTTTCTTTAAACAAATTACATGGTTTTCTTCCTTATTTCATCCTTAACAAAACCCAATATCAAATCCATGAAAAACACCCAAAAATTTTTCATCTTTTTCTCACTATTCACCCACGGATTCCATGAAGAAAAACCATGAAAAATTAAGTGAAAAAGGAAGTTACCTTGGTCTAATGCTTCCTTTGTCTTCTAAGAACACTTTGACACTCCTTTTGTGAAGAAATGTTGAAGGAATTCTTTGGTTCTCCTTGGGTGGCTCACGTAGACTCCATGGATGACTTAGAAAAAAAATTTTTTTCTTTTGGTTTGGCATGAAACAAAGTTTCGGCCACTTTGTTACCAACTTGCCGACTTATGCATGGAAGAAAGCCAATTAATTTGGCTCTAAACCAATCAAATTTCAACACCTTTCACCTAATTCTTTCCACCTTTTTTTTCAAAAATTAAAAAGGCATATTTTTGGCCAAATTTTGGCCTTTGGATCAAAAAGCAAATGAATCATGGCCATTCATCCTACCTAACACCATATTTCTTTCCATTTCTTAAATGGATTTATGATGTCATAATTACTAAAGTGAAAGTTGACTTTGATTTTCACTATTCACATTAATTCGACTACTTTTTGACCGATACCGGTTCGAGCCGAAATTTTCCTGAAATCGTCCCAGCGTGTTCCTGAGGTCTCCTGTGCAGTCGGATCAATTTAAATTGCTTCCGTTTGATCAAAATAAATCCCGGAAGTTTACCGTCTTTTATTGGCTCGGTTAGGGTTTTCAATGCCGGTTTTGGCACCGTTTCACCCGTTTCAACTCAGTGAATTTTTCCAACACTGAATTCTTACTCGTCAGTATTGTTAGAACATTTTAATATATTCTAAACAATACAAATACATCTATTTCACTCTTTAAATAGTACAAATTATTATATACATATATTTGTACTTTTCTTACTGTGCTCTTACTTTGACTTGCCATATTCTTATCTTTATACTGTTCAGATACCGAAACTACTCCTTTTTGAGCGTTTTGGGCCTGAATTCACTTTCTTACTCATATACTTTATTCTCTACTTATTTTTTGGAGATTTTAATTTCCTCCAAAACATTTATTTATTTCTATCAACACTATAATTTGTCAATTACAACCATAGTGTTTCTTTACATTCTTTCTTACAGAACTCATAGAAAACCCTAGATTAAACTAGGTCACACCGCTAAAATTCTCTGGTCGTCACAACAGACTCTCAGGTGAGCAGGCTTATTGTTGCACAGCTCATCGTGACAATAAAGTTCTTTAGAGATCTGGGTGGTCGGAAGAAGACTAGCAGTGCTAGCATACCGATCGAGGTTCAGAGTGCCCACACACTCAGCCATTCGGGAATTGGAGAATAGTAGAGAAGGCTAGTTGGTTGAAGCCTCCGGTCATTCTCCTCCTGCATATTGGCGTCCTTGAGGTATGAGTTTTAATTGTTGTTGATTTATTGTATATGACATCATGAGATATTTAACGATCTAAAATTTTTATTGTTCCGCTGCGCCACTCTGATACGTTTTTACCGGTTTATTTTCCTACAATTGGTATCAGAGCCATCTCATGACTATGCCATGCACATAAATTAGACAATTACTTAGTCTTTTTATTTATGTATGGATTTGATATTTAGAGAGTGGCATTCTAGGGTTCCTTTATGTTGTTATCATGTATTATGTATAAAGTATGTGGTTATTTTAATTTTTTGAATTATTATAAGCATGCTTGTTAATACCGGTTATGGTTCCTTAGAATTTAGAAAAATTGTATCTAGGATTTTTTATGTAACCATGGGAGCAGTTTATTAACACTGTAATTTTCCCATGGATTTTAATTCTTATCTCTTAGATTTTTTATGGTTAAAATTTTTGTACACCGGAAACGGTTTAGGAATTTTTTTTATGTAATTATTCTTGGAGGAGATTGAAGATTGAAGACCGTAATTTAATTTTCCCAAAAGTTAAATTTAATTTAAAGATTGAAATTTTGATTGTGTGGAAAATTTCAATTTAATTGGGATTCAAATTAATTTTTGGAGATCCTAATAGGTAAATTGGAATATGGCACGAAAATCGAGACACGACCCCTCGGAATAGGCCGACAAACCTTGGTGGGGCTGCAGCCCCTGCCCTCGGGCAGGATGGGGCTGCGGCAGCCCCTGTGCAGGCCCACACCACCCACGGCCGCAGGCTCTGCCTGCAGCCAGGGGTGGCCGTGGCCTGCCCAAGGCTGGCCGCAGCCTGGGAGTGCAGCCTCTGGCTGCAGGCGCTGCCTGCAGCCTGCCGGCTGCTGCGCCCAGCCTGGGCGTGCAGCCTAGCGCTGCAGGCTGCACAAGGGGCAACCGTGGGCTGCCAGCCCCTCCGGGGTTGGTGGCTGCCCACGGCGGCTGCCGCCTTCATGGGCGGCAGTGCGGCGGTCCAAAAATTTGAAAATTTTGATTTTTAAATTTGAGATTTAATTTTAAATCATGTTTAAAAATATGTAATTGAAAATTTGAAATTTTTGAAATTACATATTATTACACATGATGATTAAAATTGTTTAAAATTTGAATTAGAAATTTAAATTTGAAATTCGAATTTGGAGTTTGAATTTGAAATTTAAATTTTTGGAAATTTAAATTTTAAATAATTCTTGGGATGAGAAATAAATGGAGAGGCTACATAAAGATGGATACAAGAAGACAGAACAAAATTCAAGACCCAAAGAATGCTTTGGATGGAATTTTGTAATCTTTATTTTCTTTGTTCTAGGATGGAACCATGGCTTGGTTATTCTGTCAATTATTTTTCTGTGATATGTCATGAATGTATAAATATGTATTGATGGATGTTTTGTATGCATATTTGATAACATGTCATATAGGATAGGTGAGTGCCGCTCATACTATATTGATCATACATAATTTGTCAAAACTTGCATGTTTTTCAAAATATTGAGTGGGAGAGGGTTTCAAACAAAACCCACGGCCTCCATTGTTGATCCATATGTGAAAGCATGGTAATGCCTCGCGTCAGTTCTGACCTGACCACACCCCTCGGTAGGTGTTTACCGCCGCCGGTATACTAGATTGGATCTCCTATGTGGAAAACGGGTTCGGGTGCGATCCTATTCATGACCACCCCTCGGTGGCTTGGTAGGACGTGGATCGGGCTACGTAAACAATGGTTATACACTCAAGACTCGTTTAGTTATTAACCTTCCCCAGAAGCTCTGTTAACTAAACTGGTGGCCAAATAAGTGGTTATTAATATATGTCTTAACCTTGGAGGATTTAAGGTAACATATATTAATTGGACGGGGTCCATGTTCCGGCTATTTGTTCTCATGACCACCCCTCGGTGGCTTGGGGCATTAGGTGCTGAGAATTACCGTTGCAATGCTACATGTTTTTTCAAGTTTCATGTAGGAACATACTTGTATGTTTTTATTTGCTAAATTATCTGTATATTTGCTTGGCCTTTATAATGATGTCTAGTATAATTTTATTTCAGTTCAAAATGTCACCGACACCCCTCATTTCAATACTTACTGAAAATAAGTTGAATGGCGACAATTATAAAGATTGGAAAAGAAATCTATTAATAGTTCTCAGCTGCGAGAGACACAAGTTCGTACTGGACGAACCATGCCCACCTGGGCCCAAACCTGACACACCACTTGAGGAGGTCCCGGTTGCCTATAATCGTTGGAGAGAATCCAATGAAATAGCTCGATGCTACATCCTTGCTAGCATGACGAGTGCTTTACAAAAGCAGCATGAGACTTATCAAGTTGCTGGGGAGATCATGGATAATCTGGAGGACATGTTCAGAGGCCAAGAAAAATTGGCTCGACAGTCCGCTATCACCAGCATTATGAACTCCAAGCAAAAGGCGGGTACTCCGGTGAAGGACCATATGATCACTCTAATGGGATTCTTCGCTGAGGCTGCCGAGAATGGTGTTGAGTTGGACTATAACACCCAGATCGAGATGGTGTTCAAGACTCTGTCTAAAGATTTTGTGGGGTTTAAGGCCGCATACAATCTGGCGACAAAGGAGTTAGGACTTACCAAGCTCATGAAGCAACTACAGGCTTATGAGCGGATGATCAGGGATGAGGATACGGTCCGACCTAAAGGAGAGGCCAATTTGGCGGAATCTTCCAATCCCTCACGGAAGAGGAAGAGGCCAAATAAGAAGCAAGTGGTTTCCAGTTCTTCTAATCCTCCTGTCTCGGACGGGAAGAAGAAGAAGAAGAACAAGAAGCCAAAGGACCCTAAAAAGTCCAAATGCTTCCACTGTGGGAAGGTAGGTCACTTCAAGAAGGCTTGCCGGGAATTCCTAGCCTCCAAGGGCAAGGAAGGTAAGGAACTTCATTACTTAGAAGCGTGTTTGGTGGAAGAATCGAAAGACACATGGGTCATTGATTCGGGCGCCACTAATCATGTTTGTGTTTCTATGCAGGGGTTCGTGGAAACGAGAAGTCTATATGATAGGAGCCTCTCGTTGCAGACTGGAGATGGTAGCTTTGTGGTGGCTGAGGCAGTGGGAGACGTTCATCTTTATTTTGATCAATTTAGGTTTATTTTATTGAAAGAATGTTTTTATGTTCCTAATTTTAGGAGGAACCTTATATCGGTAGCTTGTTTAATAAAGGATTCTTATTCAGTTTCTTTTAGTAAAAGAGTTGATATTCGTAGAAATAAGTCTTTTATCTGTTCTGGATGGATGGATGGAAACCTATATTTGATCAGACCAAAGATGTACTCACTGCTTGACACTGAATTAATTGATAACTCTAAAAGGTTGAAAGTTTCTCACTCTAACAAGGCGTATCTTTGGCATTTAAGACTTGGTCATATTAATCAGGATAGGATTCAAAGATTGGTGAAAGACGGTCCTCTGGAATCTCTGGAGGAGGTACGACTTCCCCAATGTGAGTCTTGTCTAGAGGGTAAGATGACTAAGAGGTCTTTTGGAGCTAAGGGTACAAGGGCACAGGAGCTCTTAAAAATTGTGCACACTGACGTATGTGGCCCCATGAACGTCACAGCACGAGGAGGGTTCGAGTACTATGTCTCTTTCATAGATGATTACTCGAGGTATGGATATGTGTATCTGATGCACCGCAAGAGCGAAACCTTTGACAAGTTCAAAGAGTATCGTGCGGAAGTGGAAAAGCAATTAGATAAATCCATAAAGACACTTCGATCTGATCGAGGTGGCGAATACCTCTCTGATGAATTTCTAGGACATCTTGTAGAGAACGGGATTTTATCCCAATTGACTGCACTTGGTACTCCACAACAGAATGGTGTAGCCGAAAGGAGAAACAGGACCTTATTGGATATGGTACGGTCCATGATGAGTTATTCAACGCTGCCATTATCATTTTGGGGACATGCTTTACAAACGGCGTGCTATATTCTAAACCAGGTTCCGAGCAAATCAATTCCTAGAACTCCTTATGAATTGTGGCTTGGCAGGAAGCCCTCCCTTGGACATATGAGAATATGGGGCTGCCCGGCACATGTACTGGATGGGGATGTGAAGAAGTTGGAACCAAGATCAGAATTGTGCATGTTTGTAGGGTATCCAAAGGGAACTAAAGGAGGTCTGTTCTATAACCCGAAGGAACAAAAGGTCATTGTCTCAACCCATGCGACATTCTTGGAGGAAAGTCACATGAATGACTTTAAGCCTCGAAGCAAAGTGGTGCTAGAGGAGTTATCGGGTGAAAGAACTGCTCCACAGATTTCGGTCTTGGACGCAAGTCCAAGTTCCAGTGAAAAACCTGTAGACGATCAATAATTTAGGGTGCCTCGTCGTAGTGGGAGGGTTTCTAAGAAACCTAATTTCTTTATGTATGATGCTGAGGTATACCAGGCCGAGGCTCATGAGCATGAGGAAGATCCGGTCACATATGATGAAGCTATAAAGGATGTTGATTCTAGATCTTGGAAACAGGCTATGAACAATGAGATGGATTCTATGAAATCCAACTCTGTTTGGGAACTTGTAGATTTGTCGGATGGGATAAAACCCATTGGATGCAAATGGGTCTACAAAAGAAAGAAGGATGCGGAAGGGAGAGTGGAAACTTTCAAAGCTAGACTGGTTGCAAAGGGATACACGCAAAAGGCTGGAATCGATTACGAGGAAACCTTTTTGCCTGTTGCTATGCTGAAGTCTATCCGTATTCTTCTGTCCATTGCTGCGGCTCTCGATTACGAGATCTGGCAAATGGATGTCAAGACGGCATTCTTGAATGGCCATCTTGAAGAGTGTATCTATATGATACAGCCCGAAGGGTTCGTAGCAAAAGGCCAAGATAGGAAAGTCTGCAAGTTGCTTAGATCCATTTATGGATTAAAGCAGGCATCCCGCTCATGGAACCAGAGGTTTGATCAAGCGATTAAGACATTTGGTTTTGAGCAGAACGTTGATGAACCTTGTGTTTATAAACGTATTAAGGATGGAAAAGTGGTCTTTCTGATACTCTATGTCGATGATATACTACTCATTTTGAATGATGTAGGGAATTTATCATCGGTCAAGCTTTGGTTACACCAACAGTTTGACATGAAGGACTTGAGAGAAGCTAATTATGTTCTAGGCATTCGTCTCTTCAGAGATCGAAAGAACAAAATGATAGCATTATCCCAAGCTTCATACATAGATAAAATAATTGACAAATATGCAATGCTAGAGGCAAAGAAAGGCTCACAACCTTCTATTGCCGGTCTAACTCTTTCATTGGATGACTGTCCCAAGACATCGGAAGAAAGAGAGCGTATGAGTAAGGTCCCTTATGCATCCGCTGTGGGTAGCCTTATGTATGCTATGCTTTGAACTCACCCGGACATATGTTTTGCGGTAGGTATGGTGAGTCGATATCAAGCGAATCCTGGAACCAAGCACTGGCAAGCAGTAAAGCATATACTCAAGTATCTTAAGAGAACGAGGGATTATATGCTAGTGTATTCTGGAGGGGACCTAACACCCGTAGGATACACGGACTCAGACTTCCAGACTTGTAAGGATTCGAGGAAATCAACATCTGGATCAGTGTTTTTACTCGGAGGAGGCGCCATTGTGTGGAGGAGCGTGAAGCAGGGCTGTACAGCTGACTCTACTATGGAGGCTGAGTATGTGGCTGCGGCTGAGGCATCTAAAGAAGCGGTTTGGCTCCGCAAGTTCTTTAGAGACCTTGAGGTCATTCCGGGTGTTGACAAGCCTATCACACTTTACTGTGATAATACAGGGGCTATTGCCAATACAAGGGAATCTCGACACCACAAGAGGACCAAGCACATCGATCGGAGATATCATATTATTAGAGGGCATGTGGAGACAGGACAAGTGGATGTATGTAAGATCGTGTCCGAGGACAACATCGCTGATCCCTTTACTAAGACTTTGGTGGCTAGAAGCTTTGAGAGGCATGTAGAGGCGATGGGGATGCGTAACATGGCACATCTGCTGGCTTAGGGCAAGTGGGAGATTGTTAGAAAATGCCCTAAGTATTAGAGACATTTTGACGTATTCATTTTGAACTGGATAATAAAATTATACTTAGAGGTTATTCATTACATTGCTATCTGTCCTCGTCTTATTTACATGTTAAAGTAAATGTAAGCAAATATGGCTCACTGACTGCTTGTGTTAAAACTGTTAGAACGTTGCATACAATGGACTTTTGTATGCGAGAAGACAATGTTCTAAAGTTAGCAGTCTAAACTATGGTCTGTAGTCTATGGGGTTAGACCGAGCATCTAACTCATGTTAAGACTATTATATTGTCTAAAGCCTTGGAGGGGACGGTCTGTCTTGACTGTCTGGAGCTGGACTCCCAAGTAGAGACATGGATATGTTGCTCGGTGGTGACATATTAGACCGGGACTAAAGCGTGATTGATCTACGTAGTCCGCTATGAGTGGATCAATCTGCTTTTGACGTTCATTGTGCAATAACCTTAATCCTGAGTAAATGAACTACTTCATGTATATGACTTGTGTACTTTGATGTTCCAATGGCTAAAGCGTCTCAGAGGTAGTAAGCTTATAGACCGGTTCGTTGGGTGCATGACTTATATACGATGAAGGGTTTGTTTGCAGATATCAGAATCATAGCTCTGAGGAGTTAAAGGTATCCTCTTAAAGGCATTATACTGAATGTGAAAATGGACAAGGCCTTGGGTCGTCTGCTGGGCGGATGACTTCTTATTCACATATGGTGAATAATCATTTTCTTGATTCGGTAGTATAATGGAACTTTAAGATAGCCTGATCAGTAGGATTAAACGGACTTTGACCTAAGGCTAATCATGGATATCATATGAGGGTTTTGCATATATGACAAGGTCATTAGATGGTAGCTCATCACAGGCTTACGTAATACGGTATATAATTGGGAGTTCAGTTTCAGGTTTATAGTGGTGTGACTCTGAAATTAGTGATCATATGATTGAGTTGTTCGGTACAGAATGATGATCATATGGAATCACGGGAGCCCGATTATATATGTCCAATCAGTCCCTCTACTAGCTCCACATAATTCGTTAACGTTTGGCAAAATTGATTTGTGTATGCTATTGGCTAGTTTATTATGCATGGATGGTGATGACACAGGATTAGGATGGTAGACAAGATTCTCTCTGGTTGGATTCAGATTTTGTTTTGGATAATAGAGTACACAATTATTCGAACTCCAAATAAAATTGCCATGATTTTATTTGAGATTGGATTGGAGTTGTAGAAAATTATCCATGAGAACAAGAATATGAAATACAACCGTTTTGTGGAATTTGAAATTTGAATTTTGAAATTTGAAATTTGAATTTTGAAATTTGAAATTTGAATTTTGAATTTGAATTTTGAATTTGAAATTTGAATTTGAAATTCGAATTTGAAATTTGAATTTGAAATTTGAAATTTGAAATTTGAAATTTGAATTTGAAATTTGAATTTGAAATTTGAAATTCAAATTTTGAATCACAGTCCAAGTAGAATTCGAATTTGTTGTGCAAAATCCACAAGGTTTGAAATTCGAATTTGAGTTGGATTTGGAGAGGATAATCTTGTTAGAATCCTACTTGAATTTTGAATCCAAATCCCAACAAATAAGGGACGAAATTTTTGAGGATAATCCTCATGAAAATTTCAGATTTTGTGGATGAGATTCAAGGGTAAATTCAAGCTTCAATCCTAGTTGAATTTGGATTCTCTCTACTCCCTAAAAGTGGCCGAAATTTTGGAGCCTTAATCCTAGGAAATTCAGTTATTTTTGGATAAGGTTGAGATGAGATTTAGCTTGAAAAATCCTAGTGGAATTTTGATTCTTCCTTATCCTAAAAGTGGCAGAAAATTTGGAGAAGATTTTCTCCTAAAGATTTCGGATTTTTTGGTTGAAAAAGGGAGATAAAATTCTAGTTAAAATCTTATTGAGATTTAGATTGGATCTATCCTAAGAAAACCGAATTTTTAGTGGAGATTCTCCCTTGGAAAAATTCGGATTTTATGGGTTTGGATAAGGGAAAATATCTTTTCCTAATCCAATTCAAATTCAGAGATTCACCTCATGCAGGTCTATAAATAGAGGTCCTGCCACTCCAGTTCTCTTAGACCACAGAATCTCAGGTGAGCAGGCTTATTGTTGCACAGCTCATCGTGACAATAAAGTTCTTTAGAGATCTGGGTGGTCGGAAGAAGACTAGCAGTGCTAGCATACCGATCGAGGTTCAGAGTGCCCACACACTCAGCCATTCGGGAATTGGAGAATAGTAGAGAAGGCTAGTTGGTTGAAGCCTCCGGTCATTCTCCTCCTGCATATTGGCGTCCTTGAGGTATGAGTTTTAATTGTTGTTGATTTATTGTATATGGCATCATGAGATATTTAACGATCTAAAATTTTTATTGTTCCACTGCGCCACTCTGATACGTTTTTACCGGTTTATTTTCCTACATGTTCCTGCATGTATGTTTGAACTTACTGAGCCTGTCGCTCACCAGTTTATTCGTATTGTAGGTAAGAAACCTATAGACCAGTAGACAGTGGATGGATAAGGTGCGGGATTACATCTGCCTCCAGGGTTGGGCGAGGGGAATGGTCCTACTAATGTTTTTCACTGTGCAGATTTTAAGTGTTGTTTTGAGAGCAGATTTTGAATTATATTTTGAGAATACATCATGATGTAAATTATGTACAACCAGTATGACAGTAGTGTCTCTTATGTTTTATGATGTTTATATTTTTACAGTTTACAGTCGCTAACAGTTTTTTTAAAAAAATCCCTTGATTTTTAGAATAAAAATCATCTGAATTACAAATAGTAATTTAACAAGAACAAGTTATAAGTAAGATACTGACGACCCATTGAGGTAACGGTCTACCATAGCAGACTTTAAAGCTCTACTATGCTAGTACTGTAGCCTCAATTCAATACGGGACGCCATAGTTAGTATCAGAGCGGTTGACCATGTCCCTCAAGGCCCTATGCACATCCCGCTCGTCGATCCAAGTAAGATAATTTTATTTTATGATTAGTAGCATGTTTATTTATATAGAGTGCACCTTATGTAGGAGCCAGATGACGAGGCCACCTTATTACCGATCACATCCATATCAAGGTAGGGGGTCCTCTAAGGGTGTGGACCAGATCCATAATTAGACCGTCCTCACCCCGACAACCGACGGTACAACCCTCAGCACCAGCCGACCCAGTTATTCCTGTAGGAAAATAAACCGGTAAAAACGTATCAGAGTGGCGCAGCGGAACAATAAAAATTTTTAGATCGTTAAATATCTCATGATACCATATACAATAAACCAACAACAATTAAAACTCATACCTCAAGGACGCCAATCTTACAGGAGGAGAATGACCGGAGGCTTCAACCAACTAGTCTTCTCTACTATTCTCCAATTCCCGAATGGCTGAGTGTGTGGGCACTCTGAACCTCGATCGGTATGCTAGCACTGCTAGTCTTCTTCTGACCACCCAGATCTCTAAAGAACTTTATTGTCACGATGAGCTGTGCAACAATAAGCCTGCTCACCTGAGAGTCTGTGGTCTGAGAGAACTGGAGTGGCAGGACCTCTATTTATAGACCTGCATGAGGTGAATCTCTGAATTTGAATTGGATTAGGAAAAGATATTTTCCCTTATCCAAACCCATAAAATCCGAATTTTTCCAAGGGAGAATCTCCACTAAAAATTCGGTTTTCTTAGGACAGATCCAATCCAAATCTCAACAAGATTTTAACTAGAATTTTATCTCCCTTTTTTCAACCAAAAAATCCGAAATTCACAAGGTGTATCTTCCCTAAAGATTTCGGCCATTATGGATAAGGGAGAATCAAAAATTCCACTAGGATTTTCAAGCTTGAATCTTATCTCAACCTTATCCAAAAATAACCGAATTTTTCCTTGGATAAATCCAATAATTTCGGCCACTTTTAGGGAGGGAGAGAATCCTAATTCAACTGGGATTGAAACTTGAATTTTCCCTTGAATCTTATCCACAAAAACCGAATTTTCCATTGAGGATTATCCTCAAAAAATTCGCCCACTTTTGTAGGGATTTGGATTCAAAATTCAAGTAGGATTCTAACAAGATTATCCTCTCCAAATCCAACTCAAATTCGAATTTCAAACCTTGTGGATTTTCCACAACAAATTCGAATCCTACTTGGACTGTGATTCAAAATTTGAATTTCAAATTCAAATTTCAAATTTCAAATTTCAAATTTCAAATTTAAATTTCAAATTCAAATTTCAAATTCGAATTTCAAATTCAAATTTCAAATTCAAAATTCAAATTTCAAATTTCAAAATTCAAATTTCAAATTCCACAAAACGGTTGTGTTTCATATTCTTGTTCTCATGGATAATTTTCTACAACTCCAATCCAATCTCAAATAAAATCATGGCAACTTTATTTGGAGTTCGAATAATTGTGTACTCTATTATCCAAAACAAAATCTGAATCCAACCGGAGAGAATCTTGTCTACCATCCTAATCCTGTGTCATCACCATCCATGCATAATAAACTAGCCAATAGCATACACAAATCAATTTGCCAAACGTTAAGGAATTATATGGAGCTAGTAGAGGGACTGATTAGACATATATAATCGGGCTCCCGTGATTCCATATGATCATCATTCTGTACCGAACAACTCAATCATATGATCACTAATTTCAGAGTCACACCACTATAAACCTGAAACTGAACTCCCAATTATATACCGTATTACGTAAGCCTGTGACGAGCTACCATCTAATGACCTTGTCATATATGCAAAACCCTCATATGATATCCATGATCAGCCTTAGGTCAAAGTCCGTTTAATCCTACTGATCAGGCTATCTTAAAGTTCCATTATACTACCAAATCAAGAAAATGATTATTCACCATATGTGAATAAGAAGTCATCCGCCCAGCAGACGACCCAACGCCTTGTCCATTTTCACATTCAGTATAATGCCTTTAAGAGGATACCTTTAACTCCTCAGAGCTATGATTCCGATATCTGCAAACAAACCCTTCATCGTATACAAGTCATGCACCCAACGAACCGGTCTATAAGCTTACTACCTCTGAGACGCTTTAGCCATTGGAACATCAAAGTACACAAGTCATATACATGAAGTAGTTCATTTACTCAGGATTAAGGTTATTGCACAATGAACGTCAAAAGCAGATTGATCCACTCAAAGCGGACTACGTAGATCAATCACGCTTTAGTCCCGGTCTAATATGTCACCACCGAGCAACATATACATGTCTCTACTTGGGAGTCCAGCTCCAGACAGTCAAGACAGACCGTCCCCTCCAAGGCTTTAGACAACATAATAGTCTTAACATGAGTTAGATGCTCGGTCTAACCCCATAGACTACAGACCATAGTTTAGACTGCTAACTTTAGAACATTGTCTTCTCGCATACAAAAGTCCATTGCATGCAACGTTCTAACAGTTTTAACACAAGCAGTCAGTGAGCCATATTTGCTTACATTTACTTTAACATGTAAATAAGACGAGGACAGATAGCAATGTAATGAATAACCTCTATATATAATTTTATTATCCAGTTCAAAATGAATACATCAAAAATGTCTCTAATACTTAGGGCATTTCCTAACAATTCCCAGAGTAGAGGCACCGGCCACTGCCAGGGCACCAACCCCTCCACCAGTACGCCATCCCCCACCTATAGTAGTTGATATACCAGTAGTTGGTGGACGAGACCATACTGGGTCTAGGGTATCTGCCAAGGCTACCTGAGCATTTAGAGCCTGCTTGGCCCCTAGTTTTGATGGAGGGCGCCAGTCCCCACCAGTACATGATTGGCTACACACTGTGGAGCTGATTTGTTGATCATGTGATATCGATAGAGATTATTGGGTCATTCTTGCAGTGAGTACTTTTCAAGGAGATGCCCGAGTTTACTGGGAATACTATGATCAGGAGGCATTACTGAGGCTTAATTGGTCTGATTTTTATCGAATCATGAGATAGTAGTTTCCCTAGAGGAGCCCAGAGCCGACCCCAGTTCCTCCAGCTAGGGAGGAAAGTGCATCACTGACATTACCTCACATAACAGATGTTAGGGACTATCTACAAAGGATTGAGAGGTTTCAGATGGAACCCGGGATATAGTGCTTAAAAATTGCCCGCTCCCAAACTTTTCTGATGAAGAATTTCATGAGATGTTTGGAAAGGACTCATCCTAGAGTTGAAGCGAAGAGTGAGCCTGCTCCATTCCATCCCTAGACACAATTTCGTCGCTAGTGCCATCAGAATTGAGAGAGTGCAATTACGAGAATGCTTGGAAAAGCACCAATGGGAGTAGAATCATGAAGAAGGGGTATTGACATGTCTATATGGACCCGCATCGATGGCTAATGATCACGAGGCCGGTCCCTCGCGACAAAGGACAAATGTGACTCATGACCCAGGGGCGTCCAGGGGAGATGATTCTGAAGAAGATGATAAAGACCCTAAGGAATTTCCAGTGGGGCAAAATGAATAGGATGGTTGAATCCTAAAAGTGGGTCAATACACGACATGTGTAAATATATGTATATATGTATGCATGTGTGGAAAAGCTAAGACAGATGTTGTTACAGTATATGTAAATGTTGTGTTTGCTATATACGATGTAAGAAAGTGCTATGGAATGACAGGAAATGTTTTGTCGTGTATGCTTTACAGTAAATGACATGTTTAATATTCCCACTCAAAATTCCAAAAAATTAATTATGGGAAATCTAATGATTGGTTATTTTGCAAGATTAGAAGAAAGAGATCAAAATGAGTGCTAGAAGAGGCTGACGCCCTACACTAGCTGGGAGGTTGGAGGAAGTACAAGCTCTTCATGAAAACCAAATGAAAGAAAATGTCGAACTACGACAGTGACTTTTGCTATGGAACAACAAAGACAGGCCCAAGAGGAGGGCAATGCTTCCAAGGTGGCTGAAACAATACTAGCAGAGCCGCCAGTCATTCCAGAAGTTCAGCAGCCTCAACCGAGGGTGATGTAGGAAATAAATCAGTAAAAACGTATAGAGTGGCACAGCGGAACAATAAAAATTTTTAGATCATTAAATATCTCATGATGCCATAAACAACAAACCAACAACGATTTAAACTTGTACCTTAAGGATGTCAATCTTCAGGAGGAGAATGACCAGAGGGCTTCAACCAACTAGCTTTCTCTACTATTCTCCAATTCCCGAATGGCTGAGTGTGTGGGCAATCTGAACCTCGATCGGTATGCTTGCATTGCTAGTCTTCTTCCGACCACCTAGATCTCTAAAGAACTTATTGTCACGGTGAGTTGTGCAACAACAAGCCTACTCAACTGAGAGTCTGTGGTCTGAGAGAACTTGAGTGGTAGGACCTCTATTTATAGACTTGCATGAGGTGATTCTCTGAATTCGAATTGGATTAGGAGAAGATATTCTCCCTTATCCACAACCAAAAAATCTGAATTTTCCAAGGGGAAAATCATAACAAAATTTTGACCCTTTTTAGGATTATCCAATTCAAATCTAAACAAGATTTTAACTTGAATTTTATCTTCCTTTTTTTCAACCAAAAAATCTGAAAATCCTTAAGAATGTTCATCAAATATTTTTGGCCACAAAAGATAAGGGAAGAATCAAAATTCCACTAGGATTTTCAAGCTTGAATCTTATCTCATCCTTATCCAAAATAACCAAAAATCTCCTACGATTTATCCTCAAAAAATTTGGCCATAATCAGGGAGGAGAGCATCCAAATTCAACTGGGATTGAAATTTGAATTTTTCCCTGAACCTTGTCCACAAAAAATATGAAAATTCCATGAGGATAATCCTCAAAATTTTCGTCCATATTTCTTAGGATTTGGATTCAAAATTCAAGTAGGATTCTAACAAGATTTTCCTCTCCATATCCAACACAAATTCGAATTTCATTCCTTGTGGATTTACCACAAGAAATTCGAATGATACTTTAATTGTGATTCAAAATTTGAATTTCAAATTTCAAATTCAAATTTTAAATTCAAATTTCAAATTTCAAATTCAAATTTCAAATTCAAATTTGAAACTGGAATTTCAAATTTAAATTTCAAATTTCAAATTTCAAATTTCAAATTTCAAATTTCAAATTTCAAATCTCAAATTTCAAAATCCACAAAACAGTTGTATTTCAAATTCTTATTCTCATGGATAATTTTCAACAACTCCAATCCAATCTTAAATAAAATCATGGCAACTTTATTTAGAGTTTGAATAATTGTGCACTCTATTATCCAAAACAAAATCTGAATTCAACCGGAGAGAATCTTGTTAACCATCCTAATCCTATGTCAACACCATCCATGCATAATCAACTAGCCAATAGCATACACAAATCAATTTGCCAAACGTTAAGGAATAATGTGGAGCTAGTAGAGGGATCAATTGGATATATATAATCGGGCTCCCGCAAATCCATATGATCATCATTCTTTACTGAACAACTCAATCATATGATCACTAATTTCAGAGTCACACCACTATAAACCTGAAACTGAACTCCCAATTATGTACCGTATTACGTAAGCCTGTGACAAGCTATCGTCCAATGACCTTGTCATGTATGCTGAACCCTCATATGATATCCATGATCAACCTTAGGTCAAAGTCTGTTTAATCCTACTGATCAGGCTATCTTAAAGTTCCATTATACTCTCGAATAAAGAAAATGATTATTCACCATATGTGAATAAGAAGTCATCCGCCCAGCAGACGACCCAAGGCCTTGTCCATTTTCACAATCAGTATAATGCCTTTAAGAGGATACCCTTAACTCCTTATTAGAGCTATGATTCCGATATCTGTAAACAAACCCTTCATCGTATACAAGTCATGCACCCAACGAACCGGTCTATAAGCTTACTACCTTTGAGATGCTTTAGCCATTGGAACATCAAAGTACACAAGTCATATACATGAAGCTGTTCGTCTACTCAGGATTAAGGTTACTGCACAATGAACATCAAAAGCAGATTGATCCACTCAAAGCGGACTTCGTAGATCAATCACGCTTTAGTCCCGGTCTAATATGTCACCGCCAAGCAACATATCTATGTCTCTACTTGGGAGTCTATGCTCCAGACAGTCAAGACAAACCATCCCCTCCAAGGCTTTAGACGACATAATAGTTTTAATATGAGTTAGATACTCGGTCTAACCATAGACTACAGACCTTAGTTTAGACCGCTTACTTTAGAACATTGTCTTCTCGCATACAAAAGTCCATTGCATACAACGTTCTAACAGTTTTAACACAAGTAGTCAGGGAGCCATATTTGCTTATATTTACTTTAACATGTAAATAAAATGAGGATAAATAGCAATATAATGAATAACCTCTATATATAATTTTATTATCTAGTTCAAAATAAATACATCAAAATGTCTCTAATGCTTAGGGCATTTCCTAACAATCTCTACTTGCCCTAAGCCAGTAGATGTGCCATGTTATGCATCCCCATCGCCTCTACATGCCTCTCAAAGCTTCAAGCCACCAAAGTCTTAGTAAAGGGATCGGGAATGTTGTCCTCGGACGCGATCTTACATACATCTACTTGTCCTGTCTCCATGTGCCCTCTAATAATATGATATCTCTGATCTATCTACTTGGTCCTCTTGTGTAGCCGAGATTCCCTTGTGTTGGCAATAGCCCCAGTGTTATCACAGTAAAGTGTGATAGGCTTGTCAACACCCGGAATAACCTCAAGGTCTTTAAAGAACTTGCGGAGCTAAACCACTTCTTTAGATGCCTAAGCTATAGCCACATACTCAGCCTCCATAGTAGAGTCAGCTGTACAGCCCTATTTCACACTCCTCCATACAATGGTGCCTCTTCCGAGCAAGAACACTGATCCTGATGTCAATTTCCTCGAATCCTTGCAAGTCTGGAAGTCTAAGTCCGTGTATCCTACGGGTTTTAGGTCCCCTCCAGAATACACTAGCATATAATCGCTCGTTCTCTTAAGATACTTAAGTATAATCTTTATTGCTTGCCAGTGCTTAGTTCCAGGATTCGCTTGATATCGACTCACCATACCTACTATAAAACATATGTCTGGGCGAGTGCAAAGCATAGCATACATAAGGCTACCCACAGTCGTCTAATGAAAGAGTTAGACCGGTAATAGAAGGTTGTGTACCTTTTTTTGCCTCTTGCATTGCATATTTGTCAGTTATTTTATCTATGTCTGAAGCTTGGGATAACGCTATCATTTTGTTCTTTCGGTCTCTGAATAGACGAATGCCTAGAACATAATTAGCTTCTCTTAAGTCCTTCATATCAAACTGTTGGTGCAACCAAAGCTTGGTTGATGATAAGTTCCCTACATCATTCCCAATGAGTAGTATATCATCGACATAGAGTATTAGAAAGACCACTTTTCTATTCTTAATACGTTTATAAACACAAGGTTCATCAATGTTCTGCTTAAAACTGAAAGTCTTGATCGCTTGATCAAATCTCTAGTTCCATGTAGATGGATCAAGCAACTTGCAGACTTTCATTTCTTGGCCTTTCGCTACTAACCCTTCGGGCTGTATCATATAGATACACTCTTCAAGATGGCCATTCGAGAATGCCATCTTGACATCCATTTGCCAGATCTCGTAATCGAGAGCCACAGCAACGGACAGAAGAATACGGATAGACTTCAGCATAGCAACAGGTGAAAAGGTTTTATCGTAATCGATTCCAGCCTTTTGCGTGTACCCCTTTGTAACTAGTCTAGCTTTGAAAGTTTCCACTCTCCCTTCCACATCCTTCTTTCTTTTGTAGACCCATTTGCATCCCATCGGTTTTATCCCATCCCGCAAATCTACAAGTTCACAAATAGAGTTAGATTTCATATAATCCATCTCATTGTTCATAGCCTGTTTCCAAGATTTAGAATTAACATCATTTATAGCTTCATCATAGGTGACCGGATCTGTTAGGAAATGCCCTAAGCATTAGAGACATTTTGATGTATTTATTTTGAACTGGATAATAAAATTATATATAGAGGTTATTCATTACATTGCTATCCATCCTTATTTTATTTACATGTTAAAGTAAATGTAAGCAAATATAGCTCCCTGATTGCTTGTGTTAAACTGTTAGAACATTACTTGCAATGGACTTTTGTATGTGAAAAGACAATGTTCTAAAGTTAGCAGTCTAAACTATGGTCTGTAGTCTATGGGGTTAGACCGAGCATCTGACTCATGTTAAGACTATTATGTTGTCTAAAGCCTTGGAGGGGACGGTTTGTCTTGACCGTCTAGAGCATAGACTCCCAAGTAGAGACATAGATATGTTGCTTGGTGGTGACATATTAGACCGGGACTAAAGCGTGATTGATCTACGAAGTCCGCTTTGAGTGGATCGATCTGCTTTTGACGTTCATTGTGCAGTAACCTTAATCCTGAGTAAATGGACAGCTTCATGTATATGACTTGTGTACTTTGATGTTCCAATGGCTAAAGCGTCTTAGAGGTAGTAAGCTTATAGACCGGTTCATTGGGTGCATGACTTGTTTACGATGACGGATTCCTTTACAGATATCGAAATCATAGCTCTAATAAGGAGTTAAGGGTATCCTCTTAAAGGCATTATACTGAATGTGAAAATGGATAAGGCCTTGGGTCATCTACTGGGCGGATGACTTCTTATTCACATATGGTGAATAATCATTTTCTTTATTCGATAGTATAATGAAACTTTAAGATAGCCTGATCAGTAGGATTAAACGGACTTTGGCCTAAGGCTGATCATGGATATCATATGAGGGTTCTGCATACATGACAAGGTCATTGGACGATAGCTTGTCACAGGCTTACGTAATACGGTATATAATTGGGAGTTCAGTTTCAGGTTTATAGTGTTGTGACTCTGAAATTAGTGATCATATGATTGAGTTGTTCGATAAAGAATGATGATCATATGGATTTGCGGGAGCCCGATTATATATGTCCAATTAGTCCCTCTACTAGCTCCACATAATTTCTTAACGTTTGGCAAAATTGATCTGTGTATGCTATTGGCTAGTTTATTATGCATGGATGGTGTTGACATAGGATTAGGATGGCAGACAAGATTCTCTCCAGTTGGATTCAGATTTTGTTTTGGATAATAGAGTACACAATTATTTGAACTCCAAATAAAGTTGTCATGATTTTATTTGAGATTGGATTGGAGTTGTAGAAAATTATCCATGAGAACAAGAATTTGAAATACAACTGTTTTGTAGATTTTGAAATTTGAATTTTGAAATTTGAATTTTGAAATTTGAAATTTGAAATTTGAAATTTGAAATTTGAAATTTAAATTTGAAATTTGAAATTTGAAATTTGAAATTTGAAATTTGAAATTTGAATTTGAAATTCGAATTTGAAATTTGAAATTCAAATTTTGAATCACAGTCCAAGTGGGATTCGAATTTGTTGTGATAAATCCACAAGGAATGAAATTCAAATTTGAGTTGGATATGGAGAGGAAAATCTAGTTAGAATCCTACTTGAATTTTGAATCCAAATCCTAACCAATATGGACGAAAATTTTGAGGATTATCCTCAATGAATTTTCAGATTTTTGTGAATAAGGTTCAAGAAAAAATTCAAGTTTCAATCCCAGTTGAATTTGGATTCTCTCCTCCCTGATAATGGCCGAATTTTTGGAGTAAATCTCCTAGGAGATTTTTGGTTATTTTGGATAAGGATGAGATAAGATTCAAGCTTGAAAATCCTAGTGGAATTTTGATTCTCCCTTATCCAAAAGTGGCCGAAATTTTGGTGGAGATTTTCCCCTTGGATTTTCAGAATTTTTGGTTGAAAAAGGGAGATAAAATTCTAGTTAAAATCTTGTTTAGATTTGGATTGGAATTATCCTAAAGTGGTCGAATTTATTGTTGGGATTTTCCCCTTGGAAAATTCAGATTTTCTGCTTGTGGATAAGGGAGAATATCTTCTTCTAATCCAATTCGAATTCAGTGAATCACCTCATGCAGGTCTATAAATAGAGTTCCTGCCACTCCAGTTCTCTTAGACCACAGACTCTCAGGTGGGCAGGCTTATTGTTGCATAGCCCACCGTGACAATAAGTTCTTTAGAGATCTGGGTGTTCGGAAGAAGACTAGCAGTGCTACCATACCGATCGAGATTCAGAGTGCCCACACACTCAGTCGTTCAATTGGTGTATAGTAGAGAAGGCTAGTTGGTTGAAGCCCTCCGATCATTCTCCTCCTACAGATTGGCGTCCTTGAGGTATGAGTTTTAATTGTTGTTGTGTTGCTTCCTTAAAATGCTACGCAAGCGCACATGTCGCATACAAGTAATACAGTGTACAAGAGTACAGATATCGTCCCACAGAGAATGTTATCACTATTTCATCTAAATTAAAAGCAAAATTAAGGATATGCGAGAATTGATGGAGAATTAAAATTGCCTTAAACTCACTATGCTAGTATGACAAAAAAAATGCACAAAGCAATTGCAAGCTAAATAAAACAGACTTAATAACAATCGGTAAAGGAGTGACTGAGATTCAATTTCTCCTTTTTCTGCAACTTGACTCAGTATGCTACAGCAATGTTACAGCATTGCTACAGCAATGTTACTTAGTTAACCTAGAACTCAAAATTTCACAAGTTTCTTTCGAAATACTTATGTTAATAACTTCTTGCTTCATTTCAACATATTCCTATGCTAAATGGAGTACGAAGCCAAATTAAGCTTAGGTTCCAAAAGGTTATATGAGACAAGCATGCATTCCTGCTTAACTTGCAAAATTAATTAGGTTACTACACAAACCCAACTAATCACACATTATCCAACACCTGTCTAATTCCAATTAGTTTTCCAACCACTGAAACCACAGTATTATGCTCAAGATGGCCAGTCGAAGAACACAAATAAACCAACAAAACGATGTTGAATAAACCAAATAACATTAAAGTAGCAAGCTCAACATACAAAGCTAGTCACAGAAATGGGTACTTTATCCTCCCAGTCTTAAAGGAAATTAGTTCATACTTGATTGTTCAAACCCACCGGAAAAAGAAAACATTGTACGGGAAAAATAAAAACAAGAGTACAACCGAAAATGGAGGAAAGATTGACAGAATAGACATGCACAAGGTACATAGCTACTTTTTAATTTCTCCTTCCAGAATATGCTGAAATCTCCTCCAATCCCATACGTTTCCTTTCTCTTCTGGGTTTTCTCTTTCTGTCCTGCTCTTTTCCGTATTTTTCTCTCTGCTCCTTGTCTGCCGCTTTTCTGAATGCATCATGTTCCCTTTTAAGTGCTAGGGCAAATGGAGGATGTACATGTGTACATAATCTAATGGCTAAGCTTTTATTTGGTGTCTTTGGATTAAGACAGCTCATAAGCTTGTCCTTTCTGCCATGCTCACTAATAAAATTGGCTGCCAGCTGTATGTTGACTTGTCAAAATATCTGAACAATTTCTGCCCCAGTTTGCTGCAGTAAAGTTACAGCATTGCTGTAGTAACTCCTGGAATCAGTCTTCCTTGTCATTTTTCTCCAATTTTTGCAATTCCATCCTAGCTGCAGCTTGACCTCCTGATCCAAACAACCTTCTACTACTTCAACTCTGCAAAACACTTAAAAGCAATATAAACTAACTTGAAAAATTAAATTTAACATTCTAAAATAAAAGACTGCATTAAAAACCAAAAATTACTTTAGTTAACTATTAAAATATCAAGAACTCAATGGACCAAACATCTTTTTACATCCCCAAATGGCTATAATAACTCTATTTCATAGAGTTATCATGTTGGTTTATTGCATATGGCATCATGAGATATTTAACAATCTAAAAAATTTTTATTGTTCCGCTGCGCCACTCTGATACGTTTTTACCGATTTATTTTCCAACAATTGGTATCAGAGCCATCTCATGACTATGCCATGTACATAAATTAGACAATTACTTAGTCTTTTTATTTATGTATGGATTTGATATTTAGAGAGTGGCATTCTAGGATTTCTTTATGTTGTTATCATGGATTATTATGTATGTAGTATGTGGTTATTTTAATTTTTTGAATTATTATAAGCATGCTTGTTTTTGTTGGTTATGGTTCCTTAGAATTTAGAAAAATTGTATCTAGGAATTTTTTATGTAACCATGGGAGCAGTTTATTAGCACTGTAATTTTCCAGGGATTTTAATTTTTGTCTCTTAGAATTATTATGGTTAGAATTTTTGTACACCGGAAATGGTTTAGGAAATTTTATGTAATTATTCTTGGAGGAGAATGAAGATTGAAGACCGTAATTTATTTTTCCCAAAAGTTAAATTTGATTTAAAGGTTGAAATTTTGAATGTGTGGAAACTTTCAATTTAATTGGGATTCAAATTAATTTTTGGAGATCCTAATGGGTAAATTGGAATATGGCACAAAAATCAAGACACGACCACTTGGGATAGGCCGTCCGGCCTTGGTTGGGCTACAGCCTTTGCCCTCGGGCAAGATGGGCTACAGCAGCCCCTGTGCAGGCCATAACCTCCCACGGCCACAGGCTTGGCCTGCAGCCGAGGGTGGCCGTGGCCTCCCCAAGGCTAGCCACAGCCTGGGCACGCAGCTTGGCACAGCAGGCTTGGCCTGCAGCCCGGCAGGGCTGCACATGGGCTGCCGTGGGTTGCCAGCACCCCCCTCCCCCCCCGGGGCTGGGGGCTGCCCACGGTGGTTGCCGCCTCCGGGGGCGGTGGACCGACGGTTCAAAAATCGAAAATTTTGATTTTTAAATTTGAGATTTAATTTTAAATCATTTTTAAAAATATGTAATTGAAAATTTAAAATTTTTAAAACTACATATTATTAAACATGATTTTTAAAATTGTTTTAAAATTTGAATTTGAAATTTAAATTTGAAATTTTGAATTTGGAATTTGAATTTGAAATTTAAATTTAAATTTTTAGAGATTTAAATTTTAAATGATTCTTGGGATGAGAAATAAATGGAGACGCTACATAAAGATGGATACAAGAAGACAGAACAAAGTTCAAGACCCAAAGAATGCTTTGGATGGAATTTTGTAATCTTTATTTTCTTTGTTCTAGGATGGAACCATGGCTTGGTTATTCTGTCAATTATTTTTTCTGTGATATGTCATGGATGTATAAATATGTATTGATGGATGTTTTGTATGCATATTTGATAACATGTCATATAGGATAGGTGAGTGCCGCTCATACTATATTGATCATACATAATTTGTCAAAACTTGCATAGTTTTCAAAATATTGAGTGGGAGAGGGTTTCAAACAAAACCCACGGCCTCCATTGTTGATCCATATGTGAAAGCATGGTAACGTCTCGCGTCAGTTCTGCCCTGACCACACCCCTCGGTAGGTGTTTACCGCCGCTGGTATACTAGATTGGATCTCCTATGTGGAAAATGTGTTCGGGTACGATCCTATTCATGACCACCCCACGGTGGCTTAGTAGGACGTGGATCAGGCTACGTAAACAATGGTTATACACTCAAGACTCGTTTCGTTATTAACCTTTCCTTGAAGCTCTGTTAACTAAACTAGTGGCCAAATAAGCGGTTATTAATATATGTCTTAATCTTGGAGGATTTAAGGCAACATATATTAATTGGATGGGGTCCATGTTCTAGCTATTTGTTTTCATGACCACCCCTCGGTGGCTTGGGGCTGTAGGTGCTGAGAATTACCATTGCAATGCTACATGTTTTTCAAGTTTCATGTACGAACATACTTGTATATTTTATTTGCTAAATTATCTGTATATTTGATTGGGCTTTGTAATGATGTCTAGTATAATTTTGTTTCAGTTCAAAATGTCACCGACACCCCTCATTTCAATACTTACTGAGAATAAACTGAATGGCAATAATTATAAAGATTGGAAAAGAAATCTGTTGATAGTTCTCAGCTGCGAGAGACACAAGTTCGTACTGGATGAACCATGCCCACCAGGGCCAAAACCTTACACACCGCTTAAGGAGGTCCCGGTTGCCTATAATTGTTGGAGAGAATCCAATGATATAGCTCGATGCTACATGCTTGCTACCATGACGAGTGCTTTACAAAAGCAGCATGAGACTTATCAGGTTGTTAGAGAGATCATGGACAATTTGGAGGACATGTTCGGAGGCCAAGAAAAATTGGCTCGACAGTCCGCTATAACCAGCATTATGAACTCTAAGCAAAAGGCGAGTACTCCAGTGAAGGACCATATGATCACTCTAATGGGATTCTTCACTGAGGTTGTCGAGAACAGTGCTGAGTTGGACTACAACACCCAGATCGAGATGGTGTTCAAAACTCTGTCTAAAGATTTTGTAGGGTTTAAGGCCGCATACAATCTGGTAACAAGGGAGTTAGGACTAACCGAGCTCATGAAGCAACTCCAAGCTTATGAGCGGATGATCAGGGATGGGGATGCGGTCTAACCCAAAGGAGAGGCCAATTTGGCGGAATCTTCCAAACCCTCTCGGAAGAGGAAGAGGGCAAACCAGAAGCAAGCGGCTTCCAGTTCTTCTAATCCTCCTGTCTCAGATGGGAAGAAGAAGAAAAAGAACAAGAAGCCCAAGGACCCTAAAAAGTCCAAATGCTTTCGTTATGGGAAGGTAGGTCACTTTAAGAAGGCTTGCCGGGAATTCCTAGCCGCCAAGGGCAAGGAAGGTAAGGAACTTCATTACTTAGAAGCGTGTTTGGTGGAAGAATCGAAAGACACTTGGGTCATTGAATCGGGCGCCACTAATCATGTTTGTGTTTCTATGCAGGGTTTCATGGAAACGAGAAGTCTACATGATAAGAGCCTCTCGTTGCGGACTGGAGACGGCAGCTTGGTGGTGGCTGAGACAGTAGGAGATATTTATCCTTACTTTGATGAATTTAGGTTTATTTTATTGAAAGACTATTTTTATGTTCCTAATTTTAGGAGGAATCTTATATCGGTAGCTTGTTTAATAAAGGATTCTTATTCAGTTTCTTTTAGAAAAAGAGTTGATATTCGTAGAAATAAGTCTTTTATCTGTTCTGGATGGATGGATGGAAATCTATATTTGATCAAACCAAAGATGTACTCACTACTTGACACTGAATTAATAGATAACTCTAAAAGGTTGAAAGTTTCTCACTCTAACAAGGTGTATCTTTGGCATTTAAGACTTAGTCATATTAATCAGGATAGGATTCAAAGATTGGTGAAAGACGGTCCTCTGGAATCTCTGGAGGAGGTACGTCTTCCTCAATTGAGTCTTGTCCAGAGGGTAAAATGACTAAGAGGTCTTTTGGAGCTAAGGGTACAAGGGCTCAGGAGCTCTTAGAAATTGTGCACACTAATGTATGTGGCCCCATGAACGTCACAGTATGAGGAGGGTTAGAGTATTATGTCTCCTTTATAGATGATTACTTGAGGTATGGATATGTGTATCTAATGCACCGCAAGAGTGAAACCTTTGACAAGTTCAAAGAGTATCATGCGGAAGTGGAAAAACAATTGGATAAATCCACAAAGACACTTTGATCTGATTGAGGTGGTCAATACCTCTTTGATGAATTTCTAGGACATCTTGTAGAGAATGGGATATTATCCCAATTAACTGCACCTGGTACTCCATAACAAAATGGTGTAGCCGAAAGGAAAAACAGGACCTTGTTAGATATGGTACGATCTATGATGAGTTATTCAATGCTACCATTATCATTTTGGGGATATGCTTTACAAACAGCGTACTATATTCTAAACCAGGTTCCAAGCAAATCAATTCCTAGAACTTCGTATGAGTTGTAGCATGGCAGGAAGCCCTCCCTTAGACATATGAGAATATGGGGCAGCCCGACGCATGTACTGGATGGGGATGCGAAGAAGTTGGATCGAAGATCAGAATTATGCATGTTTGTAGGGTATCCAAAAGGAAATAAAGGAGTTCTATTCTATAACCCAAAGGAACAAAAAGTCATTGTTTCAACCCATGCGACATTCTTGGAGGAAAGTCACATGAATGACTTTAAGCCTCGAAGCAAAGTGGTGCTAGAGGAGTTATCAGGTGAAAGAACTACTCCACAGATTTCGGTCTTGGACACAAGTCCGAGTTCTGGGGAAAGACCTGTAGACAATCAATAATTTAGGGTGCCTCGTCGTAGTGGGAGGGTTTCAAAGAAACCTAATTTCTTCATGTATGATGCTGAGGTATACCAGGCCGAGGCTCATGAGCATGAGGATGATCTGGTCACCTATAATGAGGCTATAAATGATGTTGATTCTAAGTCTTGGAAACAAGCTATGAACAATGAGATGGATTCTATGAAATCCAACTCTGTTTGGGAACTTGTAGATTTGCCAAATGGGATAAAACCCATTGGCTGCAAATGGGTCTACAAAAGAAAGAAGGATGCACAAGGGAGAGTGGAAACTTTCAAAGCTAGACTGGTTGCAAAGGGGTACACACAAAAGGCTAGAATCGATTACGATGAAACCTTTTCGCCTGTTACTATGCTGAAGTCTATCCGTATTCTTCTGTCTGTTGCTGCAGCTCTCGATTACGAGATTTGGCAAATGGATATTAAGACAGCATTCTTGAATGGCCATCTTGAAGAGTGTATCTATATGATACAACTCGAAGGGTTCGTAGCGAAAGGCCAAGAAAGAAAAGTCTGCAAGTTGCTTAGATCCATTTATGGATTAAAGCAAGCATCCCGCTCGTGAACCAGAGGTTTGATCAAGCGATTAAGACATTTGGTTTTGAGCAGAACGTTGATGAACCCTGGGTTTATAAACGTATTAAGGATGGAAAAGTGGTTTTTCTGATACTCTATCTCGATGATATACTACTCATTGGAAATGATGTAGGGAACTTATTATCGTTCAAGCTTTGGTTACACCAACAGTTTGACATGAAGGACTTGGGAGAAGCTAATTATGTTCTAGGCATTCGTCTCTTCAGAGATCGAAAGAACAAAATGATAGCGTTATCCCAAACTTCATACATAAATAAAATACTTGACAAATATGCAATACAAAAGACAAAGAAAGGTACACAACCTTCTATTGCTGGTCTAACTCTTCCATTGGATGACTGTCCCAAGATATCGGAAGAAAGAGAGCGTATGAGTAAGGTCCCTTATGCATCCACTGTGGGTAGCCTTATGTATGCTATGCTTTGCACTCGCCCGGACATATGTTTTATAGTAGGTATAGTGAGTCGATATTAAGTGAATCCTGGAACCAAGCACTGGCAAGCGGTAAAGCATATACTCAAGTATCTTAAGAAAACAAGGGATTATATGCTGGTGTATTCTGGAGGGGGCCTAACACCCGTAGGATACACAGACTCAGACTTCCAAACTTATAAGGATTTGAGGAAATCAACATCTGGATCAGTATTTTTGCTCGGAGGAGGTGCCATTGTGTGGAGGAGCGTGAAGCAGGGCTACACAGCTGACTCTACTATGGAGGTAGAGTATGTGGCTGCGGCTGAGGCATCTAAAGAAGTAGTTTGGCTCCATAAGTTCTTTAGAGACCTTGAGGTCATTCCAGGTATTGACAAGCCTATCACATTTTACTGTGACAACACTGGGGCTATTGCCAACACAAGGGAATCTCGACACCACAAGAGGACCAAGCACATAGATCGGAGATATCATATTATTAGAGGGCACGTGGAGACAGGACAAGCAGATGTATGTAAGATCGCGTTCGAGGACAACATTACCGATCCCTTTACTAAGACTTTGGTGGCTAGAAGCTTTGAGAGGCATGTAGAGGTGATGGGGATGCGTAACATGGCACATCTGCTGGCTTAGGGCAAGTGGGAGATTGTTAGGAAATGCCCTAAGCATTAGAGACATTTTGATGTATTTATTTTGAACTGGATAATAAAATTATATATAAAGGTTATTCATTATATTGCTATCTGTCCTCGTTTTATTTACATGTTAAAGTAAATGTAAGCAAGTATGGCTCCCTGACTGCTTGTGTTAAACTATTAGAACGTTGCTTGCAATGGACTTTTGTGTGTGAAAAGACAATGTTCTAAAGTTAGCGGTCTAAACTATGGTCTGTAGTCTATGGGGTTAGACCGAGCATCTGACTCATGTTAAGACTATTATGTTGTCTAAAGCCTTGTAGGGGACGGTTTGTCTTGACTGTCTGGAGCATAGACTCCCAAGTAGAGACATAGATATGTTGCTTGGTGATGACATATTGGACCGGGCCTAAAGCATGATTGATCTACAAAGTCCGCTTTGAGTGGACCAATCTGCTTTTGACGTTCATTATGAGTAACCTTAATCCTGAGTAGATGAACAGCTTCATGTATATGTGACACCTTAAATTCTATTTAAGGGTCAATATATAATTTAAATAAAATTAGTATGCCAAAAATTAATTAAAAATCTTTTGGAAACCCTAGGTTGGTTTCCTAGTCAAATTCCGCTCAAAAAGTCAATAATTTGAACTTCAAAAAGAAACCCTAAAATATTTGGCCATCACTTGGGATTTTAATTAAAATTTAAATTCCACAAATCTAATAAGGATTTAAATTCAAATTTCATCCCTTAGATATAAAGAAGAAATTTCGACCATAAAGTATAGGAAATAAAGGAGATTTTTATTTGAATCAAAAGCTAGGTCAAAGCTCAACCAAAATTCAAATTATTTTTCCTTAAAATCTAAGGGATAATTTTGGCCATCTAAAGGGAAATAAGAGAGAAAACCCTAGCCTCAAAATAATACAAAAACTTTCCCTTTTACCCTTAGAAATTTCGGCCAAACAAGGAAGAGAAAGGGAAAGAAAGAAAACCTAGTATAAAAACCCTCTTTTAACTCTCATTCACCCTTCCTTTCACACTCAAAAATTCGGCCAGCTTTCCCCTCTCTCCTCTCTGAATTTTCTCTCCCAAAACACACCCAAAATAGCAAATAAAACCTATCAAAAGGCAGCTCAAAGATTCAACAATTTTTTTGAGACAAAAACAAGGTGAGAAATCAAACTTTTTCCTTCCTTCTCCTTTTGGTTTTAAATCTGAATTTTTATATGGTTTTCTCCACTGTTTTCCCTACTGTTTTGAAGACTCGAACACTCACACAAATTCAGCCAAAAAGGAGACCAAGCATCAAAAATAGTGCAGCACAAACAAGGTGTGAATCTCTCTCTCAAACCCTAAAAATTTTGCCTCTTTGTTCCCTTTCAAAAACCCTATTATCACATGCGTAAATTTTATGATTTTTACCAATTTGATTCTTGGGTTCTGTTAATGATATATAAATAAGGTTTTCCACAAAATTTCGTGATCATTGGATGAAAATTGAATTAGTTTGAGGCTAATCGAAATTCGGACACAAAAAAACGGAAATCTGGAAAATTATCATATGAATAGTAAATTTGTGTCAGCCATAACTTGAGTTTTAAAAACGATTTTTGAGTGATTCTTGAGTCTAAAATTAAATTCAAGATGTCCCCTAAATTCCTGCAAAACTTCAGAACCAAACTCATCCATTTACCCAGTCAAAATATTTTTCTAATATAGGCGGACAGAACTGCCAATTTTTGAACTGAAACTGAAACCCAGATTTTATGCCTGAAAACAACCCCTCGGTTTTTGGCCTGATTGAATGACCATATGATGTCTAAAAATTATAAAAATTGTATGGAATTAAAGCTACAGATGTCTAGTTTAACATATTAAAAATTTAGAATTTTTGGGATTAAAAAAGAATTGATATTGATTTTACAATCAGCCTAGGTCAGTCTGCCCATGACCAGAAATATCCTAACTTAGAGTTTTTCACAAATTTTAAATCCCAAATGTTTATTAAACGTTTTAAAATCTTTTGTGGCACACTAAAATGATTGGATGATTATGTCTAGACCTAGACTAATTATATGTTGTGATTATAGGACTTATTTGACGTTCTTGCTGGATTTGTGGATCACGTTATCATAACGCTTGTGCGATAATCGAGGTAGGACGTTCTAGCCTTTTCTGGGAGTAGTCAAGTGTTTTAAATTTTCCTGTTTTATCAATGGCATGCTGTTTTCAGTTTATGAAATTATTATATTGTTTTTGATGAAATAAACGCATGCAACGTATTTGGTAATTAAATGTGTATTTTAAAACTTGTTTTGATTTATGGCATAATATAACTTGGTAAATACCATCTTTTGAATAATCCGGTGAACATAATTGAGCTCTAGTTCACGATCATTGTAAATGATGCGTACGTCCCAAAGTTGACGCCATGGGGGAAGGTCCCTAAACCTGCGCAGGGCCGTTCGGCCTATTTAGACCGTAATGAGATGATCTAGGATAATTCAAATTCGAGGCACATATATTATAACTACGACAAGTCCTCACTCATAATATGATGGTTTGTTTTAATGATTTATTATTTTAATATTGGGGTACGTATATTGCAGCTACGCTAAGTCCTCAGCAGAATAAAACTTGCATTAAAAATGTTTTTTTCACGAAATTGTTGATTATTTTTTTGTTATGATTATTATGTCATGTATTTTTTTTAAATTGTTGATTGTTTTTGGAAATGAATATTATGCCATATTTTTAAATGTTATCTGTTAACCCACCTTTGTTTCTGTCCTACTGAGCCAGCGCTCACATCCCTTTTTCTTTGTGATTTCGAAATGACTACTTCCAGGTACGGGAGGTAACAGTTCTGAAATTCGTTGAGATATCCGTTACTACCGAAGATGATGCTATCCGTTTTCTCCATCTTCTTCTTTCTGTTTCTCGTTCTGATGTAATGAAACTTTAAGTTTGTACTTTATTTCACGTTATTCAAATTTCATGCTTGGGAATATTTTATGGTTGGTAATTTCTTTTGAAAACCGATTTTGTGTTTGACTTCCGCATTAAAAGCATTTATTTTCTCCTTTATTTTATTTTGTGGTTATGATGCTACTTTATAATTAGGCTTAGCTAAATTATAATGTTGACCCGTTGTTTTTGTAATAAATGTTTTCCTTAAATCTCGGGTTGATATTATGATTTGGCTGCCGTGTCACGTGTCTAAATTTTGGGCCGTGACAAATAATGGTATCAGAGACCAGGTTTTCAAAAGGGTTTTCCATCAAAACGTTTTCAAAAGGGGTTTTTCATCAAAACGTTTTCAAAAGGGCTTTCATCAAAACGTTTTCAAAATACCCAAGCATAGTTTTCTTACTCTTAGAAGCTTATAGGATTTCCTCTTCCTTCAATCTCATACAACAAAATGGCTCGTCCCGGCACGCGTAGTCAGAGGCAGCAGAGAGGCAACGACGAAGAGAACCCCAAGAATACGTAGCCTCAAGGGAGACAGAATGCAGTGGTTCCTACACCGAATGATTAGCTAACGGCAATGCAGAATCTCACGGTGGCGATACAGGCTCTCCTCACCGTCTTACCTTTTGGAACACCTAACCCAACTCCTGTAGCCAATGTTGTTCCAAATGAGACCTCGAGAGCGGGGAGTTCTTCTCAGACTCCTCAGCAAACGCCTACCACCGAAAACCCTACCTCTGGAGTAGTACCTACCCAGTCTATGATACATCCTAAACAGGCAGCCCTAACTCTTTTCTTTAAGCCTCACGTACCCACTTTCGACGGCACGGGCACAGAGATGGATGCCGACTGCTGGTTTGATGCCATTCGTAAGCAGCTAAAGTTGACCGCCACACCCGCAGAGTTTTGGGTTGAGTTTGCTTCCAACAAGCTCGTGCGTCTAGCCTCTACTTGGTGGGCTAGTATCGAGGATGGTTTGACAGAGGAGCAGAGGTCTTCTTGGACAGTTTTCGAGGAGCGTTTTCAAGAGCGTTTCTTTTCAGCTCAGTTCCGCGACAGAAAAGCTAGGGAGTTCGTCCGTTTGAAGCAAGGGTCTATGTCAGTGCGGGAATATGAAGCCAAGTTCATTGAGTTGGCCCGGTATGCGAAGAATCAGGTTTTGATGAAGCTACTAAGTGTCTCCGCTTTGAGGAAGGGCTTAGCCTCTATGTGAAGAGGGGTGTACAACCGTTCCAGATCAGGGATAGCTACCAGCAGATAGTTGCTAAGGCGTTGACAGTGGAAGAGGGTGACAAGGAGTTCCTTGAAGCTCGTAACAAAAATAAGTCTGGACCAATCCGCAACAAGCCTCAACACAAGCCGCAGACTCCTTACCAGAAGAACCAGCAGTCTCAAGGATCGGGTTCTCATCAGTTCTCTGGACAGCGACAGGGTCGGGTGAATGTGATTACCTGCTTCGAGTGTGGTGATGAAGGCCACAAAAGAAATGTCTGCCCGAAAACACAGTCGAGAGACAATGCTCATAGACATCATCATCAGCGGAATCAGAATGGTCTTCCACAGGGACAACAGTTTACTTCCCAGTCTTCGCAGTCACAGCGCCCTCAGCTTCCGGCTCCCTATTAGCCTCAGTGCACGAGCCAGTACACTGCGCCTTATGCTTCACATGCTACACCGCTACAGCAGTTCCCAATGCCGAGTTATCAAAGACCACCACCACAGGGTCAGAGTACAGGCTATCAGCGAGGGAATACAGCTCAAAATCGTAGTAAGGCACCACAGGTACACGCTCTTGCAGCTGACAGCATGGAGATAGATCATGCACCGACTGCATTAGATGGTATAATTCCTATCTTTGGTACATATACATATGTTTTGTTTGACACCGGGGCTACGCACTCTTTTATAGCTCAACATTATGCTCGTTCACTTGGTTTAAAACTGCAAAATCTTGACTCTCCCTTATGTGTGAAATCCCCGTTGGGCACGACTACCGTTAGTGATAGGTGTCAAGCCTATGTTTATGTTGGGGATGTTTGTTTGGAGGCATCACTTGTAGTAATGCCTATGTTTGCTTATGATGTTATTCTGGGATATGACTGGCTTTCCCGATATGGGATTATGCTTGATTGTCGTAATCATCGCGTTATCTTTACAACTGATTTCGGACATGTAGTGTCCTATCAGTTAAGCTTAGTTTCAGATGTTGATAGATCTGCTCTGAGGTTAGTGTCGAAGAGTAGACAGGGTATTCTTTGTTTCTTATCCTTGTGTGTGGTGGAAGGATCCAGTTCTGAAAAGAATACCCAACCTATACCTGTTGTCGATAGTTTTCCAGATGTTTTTCCAAAAGCTCTTCCAGGTTTACCGCCTCATCGAGAAATAGAGTTTCGTATCGACTTAGTTCCCGGAACAGCTCCTTTTGCTTCTGCTCCGTATCGTATGGCACCTCTAGAGATGAAAGAGTTGAGCAAGCAGCTGGATGAGTTGAAATCGTTGGGCTTTATCCGAGACAGTAACTCACCTTGGGGTTCGTCAGTCCTTTTCGTTAAGAAAGCCGACGGTTTGCTACGTCTCTGTGTGGACTACAGAAAGCTCAACAGTGTGACCATCAAAAATAAGTATCCGTTACCACGTATAGATGACTTGTTCGATCAGTTGGGTGGAGCTTGTTTCTTCTCCAAGGTTGATTTGAGATCCGGTTATCATCAACTTCGTGTTAGAGAGTAGGATATCCCGAAGACGGAGTTCCGAACAAGGTATGGCAGTTATGAGTTCTTAGTAATGCCTTTCGGTTTGACAAACGCACCAGCAGCCTTTATGGATATGATGAATAGAGTCTTCCGACCTTTTCTTGATAAGTTCGTCATCGTATTCATCGACGACATCCTCATCTACTCCCGAACTCACGAAGATCATGCACAGCATCTCAGTATAGTTTTACAGACTCTTCGTGAACATCAATTGTGCGCCAAGAAAGAAAAATGTGAGTTTTGGATGACAGAGGTCAAGTTTCTAGGGCATATCATCTCAGGGGACGGTATATCAGTTGATCCATCCAAGGTTGAAGCGATTCTTAAGTGGGAACGACCGAAGAATGTTCCAGAGATCCGAAGCTTCTTGGGCTTAGCAGGATATTATCAACGTTTTGTATAGGACTTCAGCAAGCTTGCCGCTCCCCTCACCAATCTGACAAAGAAGGATGTACTTTTCGTTTGGGACAACAGCTGTGAGTCAGTTTTCCAGGAGTTAAAGAGTCGTTCGACGTCTGCACCTATCCTTATCATTCCGGATCAGGATCAAGTATATGACGTCTACACCGATGCTTCTCATCAAGGTCTTGGATCAGTTTTAATGCAACAGAACCAAGTTGTCGCTTATGCCTCACGACAGTTGAAACAACATGAACGAAACTACCCTATGTTAGGAAATGCCCTAAGTATTAGAGACATTTTGATGTATTCATTTTGAACTGGATAATAAAATTATACTTAGAGGTTATTCATTACATTGCTATCTGTCCTTATCTTATTTACATGTTAAAGTAAATGTAAGCAAATATGGCTCACTGACCGCTTGTGTTAAAACTGTTGGAACATTGCATGCAATGGACTTTTGTATGCGAGAAGACAATGTTCTAAAGTTAGCAGTCTAAACTATGGTCTGTAGTCTATGAGGTTAGACCGAGCATCTAACTCATGTTAAGACTATTATGTTGTCTAAAGCCTTGGAGGGGATGGTCTGTCTTGACTGTCTAGAGCTGGACTCCCAAGTAGAGACATGGATATGTTGCTCGGTGGTGACATATTAGACCGGGACTAAAGCGTGATTGATCTACGTAGTCCGCTATGAGTGGATCAATCTGCTTTTGACGTTCATTGTGCAATAACCTTAATCCTGAGTAAATGAACTACTTCATGTATATGACTTGTGTACTTTGATGTTCCAATGGCTAAAGCGTCTCAGAGGTAGTAAGCTTATAGACCGGTTCGTTGGGTGCATGACTTGTATAAGATGAAGAGTTTGTTTGCAGATATCGGAATCATAGCTCTGAGGAGTTAAAGGTATCCTCTTAAAGGCATTATACTGAATGTGAAAATGGACAAGGCGTTGGGTCGTCTGCTGGGCGGATGACTTCTTATTCACATATGGTGAATAATCATTTTCTTAATTCGGTGGTATAATGGAACTTTAAGATAGCCTGATCAGTAGGATTAAACGGACTTTGACCTAAGGCTGATCATGGATATCATATGAGGGTTTTGCATATATGATAAGGTCATTGGATGGTAGCTCGTCACAGGCTTACGTAATACGGTATATAATTGGGAGTTCAGTTTCAGGTTTATAGTGGTGTGACTCTGAAATTAGTGATCATATGATTGAGTTGTTCGGTACAAAATGATGATCATATGGAATCACAGGAGTCCGATTATATATGTCCAATCAGTCCCTCTACTAGCTCCACATAATTCCTTAACGTTTGGCAAATTGATTTGTGTATGCTATTGGCTGGTTTATTATGCATGGATGGTGATGGCACAGGATTAGGATGGTAGACAAGATTCTCTCCGGTTGGATTCAGATTTTGTTTTGGATAATAGAGTACACAATTAGTCGAACTCCAAATAAAGTTGCCATGATTTTATTTGAGATTGGATTGGAGTTGTAGAAAATTATCCATGAGAACAAGAATATGAAATACAACCGTTTAGTGGAATTTGAAATTTGAATTTTGAAATTTGAAATTTGAATTTTGAAATTTGAAATTTGAATTTTGAATTTGAAATTTGAATTTGAAATTTGAATTTGAAATTCGAATTTGAAATTTGAATTTGAAATTTAAATTTGAAATTTGAAATTTGAAATTTGAAATTTGAAATTTGAATTTGAAATTCGAATTTGAAATTTGAAATTCAAATTTTGAATCACAGTCCAAGTAGGATTCGAATTTGTTGTGGAAAATCTACAAGGTTTGAAATTCGAATTTGAGTTGGATTTGGAGAGGATAATCTTGTTAGAATCCTACTTGAATTTTGAATCCAAATTCCAACAAATAAGGGACGAAATTTTGAGGATAATCCTCAAGCAAATTTCGGTTTTTTGTGGATAGGATTCAAGGGAAAATTCAAGTTTCAATCCTAGTTGAATTTGGATTCTCTCCTTCCCTGAAAAGTGGCCGAAATTAGGGAGAAAATCTCCAAGGAAATTCGGTTATTTTGGATAAGGTTGAGATGAGATTCAAACTTGAAAATCCTAGTGGAATTTTTGATTCTCCCTTATCCATAATGGCCGAAACTTTTGTTGAGAATTACTCCAAGAGAAATTCCAATTTTTTGGTTAAAAAAAGGGGAGATAAAATTCTAGTTAAAATCTTGTTTGGATTTAGATTGGATTTATCCAAAGAAAACCGAATTTTTAGTGGAGATTCTCCCTTGGAAAAATTCGGATTTTATGGGTTTGGATAAGGGAAAATATCTTTTCCTAATCCAATTCAAATTCAGAGAATCACCTTATGCAGGTCTATAAATAGAGGTCCTGCCACTCCAGTTCTCTCAGACCACAGACTCTCAGGTGAGCAGGCTTATTGTTGCACAGCTCATCGTGACAATAAAGTTCTTTAGAGATCTGGGTGGTCGGAAGAAGACTAGCAGTGCTAGCATACCGATCGAGGTTCAGAGTGCCCACACACTCAGCCATTCGGGAATTGGAGAATAGTAGAGAAGGCTAGTTGGTTGAAGCCTCCGGTCATTCTCCTCCTGCAAGATTGGCGTCCTTGAGGTATGAGTTTTAATTGTTGTTAGTTTATTGTATATGGCATCATGAGATACTTAACGATCTAAAAATTTTTTTATTGTTCCGTTGCGCCACTCTGATACGTTTTTACCGATTTATTTTCCTACAATTGGTATCAGAGCCATCTCATGACTATGCCATGTACATAAATTAGACAATTACTTAGTCTTTTTATTTATGTATGGATTTGATATTTAGAGAGTGGCATTCTAGGGTTTCTTTATGTTGTTATCATGGATTGTGTATAAAGTATGTGGTTATTTTAATTTTTTGAATTATTATAAGCATGCTTATTTATACCGGTTATGGTTCCTTAGAATTTAGAAATATTGTATCTAGGAATTTTTTATGTAACCATGGGAGCAGTTTATTAATACTGTAATTTTCCCATGGATTTTAATTTTTGTCTCTTAGAATTTTTATGGTTAGAATTTTTGTACACCGGAAACGGTTTAGAATTTTTTATGAAATTATTCTTGGAGGAGATTGAAGATTGAAGACCGTAATTTATTTTTCCCAAAAGTTAAATTTGATTTAAAGGTTGAAATTTTGATTGTGTGGAAAATTTCAATTTAATTGGGATTCAAATTAATTTTTGGAGATCCTAATAGGTAAATTGGAATATGGCACGAAAATCGAGACACGACCCCTCAGTATAGGCCGACAAACCTTGGTGGGGCTGCAGCCCCTGCCCTCGGGCAGGATGGGGCTGCGACAGCCCCTAAGCAGGCCCACACCACCCCGGCCGCAGGCTTGGCCTGCAGCCAGGGGTGGCCGTGGCCTGCCCAAGGCTGGCCGCAGCCTGGGCATGCAGCCTGCCGGCTGCTGCGCCCAGTCTGGGCGTGTAGCCTGGCGCTGCAGGCTTGGCCTACAGCCCGGCAGGGCTGCACCAGGGGCGGCCGTGGGCTGCCAGCCCCTCCGGGGTTGGTGGCTGCCCACGGCGGCTGCCGCCTACGGGGGCGGCGGTCCGACGGTCCAAAAATCAGAAAATTTTGATTTTTAAATTTGAAGATTTAATTTTAAATCATGTTTAAAAATATGTAATTAAAATTTGAAATTTTTGAAATTATATATTATTACACATGATGTTTAAAATTGTTTAAAATTTAAATTTGAAACTCAAATTTGGAATTTGAATTTGAAATTTAGATTTTTGAAGATTTAAATTTTAAATAATTATTGGGATGAGAAATAAATGGAGAGGCTATATAAAGATGGATACAAGAAGACGGAATAAAATTCGAAACCCAAAGAATGCTTTGGATGGAATTTTGTAATCTTTATTTTCTTTGTTCTAGGATGGAACCATAGCTTGGTTATTCTGTCAATTATTTTTTCTGTGATATGTCATGGATGTATAAATATGTATTGATGGATGTTTTGTATGCAAATTTGATAACATGTCATATAGGATAGGTGAGTGCCGCTCATACTATATTGATCATACATAATTTGTCAAAACTTGCATGTTTTTCAAAATATTGAGTGGGGGAGGGTTTCAAACAAAACCCACGGCCTCCATTGTTGATCCATATGTGAAAGCATGGTAACGCCTCGCATCAGTTCTGCCCTGACCACACCCCTCGGTAGGTGTTTACCGCAGCCGGTATACTAGATTAGATCTCCTATGTGGAAAACGTGTTCGGGTGCGATCTTATTCATGACCACCCCTCGGTGGCTTGGTAGGACGTGGATCGGGCTACGTAAACAATGGTTATACACTCAAGACTCGTTTAGTTATTAATTTTCCCTAGAAGCTCTGTTAACTAAACTGGTGGCCAAATAAGCGGTTATTAATATATGTCTTAACCTTGGAGGATTTAAGGTAACATATATTAATTGGACGGGGTCCATGTTCCGGCAATTTGTTTTCATGACCACCCCTCGGTGGCTTGGGGCAATAGGTGCTAAGAATTACCGTTGCAATGCTACATAATTTTCAAGTTTCATGTAGGAACATACTTGTATGTTTTATTTGCTAAATTATCTGTATATTTGCTTGGGTTTTGTAATGATGTCTAGTATAATTTTATTTCAGTTCAAAATGTCACCGACACCCCTCATTTCGATACTTACTGAAAATAAGTTGAATGGCGATAATTATAAAGACTTGAAAAGGAATCTACTAATAGTTCTCAGCTGCGAGAGACACAAGTTCGTACTGGACGAACCATGCCCACCTGGGCCCAAACCTGACACACCACTTGAGGAGGTCCCGGTTGCCTATAATTGTTGGAGAGAATCCAATGAAATAGCTCGATGCTACATCCTTACTAGCATGACGAGTGCTTTACAAAAGCAGCATGAGACTTATCAAGTTGCTGGGGAGATCATGGACAATCTGGAGGACATGTTCGGAGGCCAAGAAAAATTGGCTCGACAGTCCGCTATCACCACCATTATGAACTCCAAGCAAAAGGCGGGTACTCCGGTGAAGGACCATATGATCACTCTAATGGGATTCTTCGCTGAGGCTGCCGAGAATGGTGCTGAGTTAGACTACAACACCCAGATCGAGATGGTGTTCAAGACTCTGTCTAAAGATTTTGCGGGGTTTAAGGCCGCATACAATTTGGCGACAAAGGAGTTAGGACTAACCGAGCTCATGAAGCAACTATAGGCTTATGAGCGGATGATCAGGGATGAGGATGTGGTCTGACCTAAAGGAGAGGCCAATTTGTTGGAATCTTCCAATCCCTCACGGAAGAGGAAGAGCCCAAATAAGAAGCAAATGGCTTCCAGTTCTTCTAATCCTCCTGTCTCGGACGGGAAGAAGAAGAAGAAGAACAAGAAGCCAAAGGACCCTAAAAAGTCCAAATGCTTCCATTGTGGGAAGGTAGGTCACTTCAAGAAGGCTTGCCGGGAATTCCTAGCCGCCAAGGGCAAAAAAGGTAAGGAACTTCATTACTTGGAAGCGTGTTTGGTGGAAGAATCGAAAGACACTTAGGTCATTGATTCGGGCGCCACTAATCATGTTTGTGTTTCTATGCAGGGGTTCATGGAAACGAGAAGTCTACATGATAAGAGCCTCTCGTTGCGGACTGGAGATGGTAGCTTTGTGGTGGCTGAGGCAGTGGGAGATGTTCACCTTTATTTTGATCAATTTAGGTTTATTTTATTGAAAGACTGTTTTTATGTTCCTAATTTTAAGAGGAACCTTATATCGGTAGCTTGTTTAATAAAGGATTCTTATTCAGTTTCTTTTAGTAAAAGAGTTGATATTCATAGAAATAAGTCTTTTATCTGTTCTGGATGGATGGATGGAAACCTATATTTGATCAGACCAAAGGTGTACTCACTGCTTGACACTGAATTAATTGATAACTCTAAAAGGTTGAAAGTTTCTCACTCTAACAAGGCGTATCTTTGGCATTTAAGACTTGGTCATATTAATCAGGATAGGATTCAAAGATTGGTGAAAGACGGTCCTCTGGAATCTCTGGAGGAGGTACGACTTCCCAAATGTGAGTCTTGTCTAGAGGGTAAGATGACTAAGAGGTCTTTTGGAGCTAAGGGTACAAGGGCTAAGGAGCTCTTAGAAATTGTACACACTGACGTATGTGGCCCCATGAACGTCATAGCACGAGGATGGTTCGAGTATTATGTCTCTTTCATAGATGATTACTCGAGGTATGGATATGTGTATCTGATGCACCGCAAGAGCGAAACCTTTGATAAGTTCAAAGAGTATCGTGCGGAAGTGGAAAAGCAATTGGATAAATCCATAAAGACACTTCGATCTGATCGAGGTGGCGAATACCTCTCCGATGAATTTCTAGGACATCTTGTAGAGAACGGGATTTTATCCCAATTGACTGCACCTGGTACTCCACAACAGAATGGTGTAGCCGAAAGGAGAAACAGGACCTTATTGGATATAGTACGATCTATGATGAGTTACTCAACGCTGCCATTATCATTTTGGGGATATGCTTCACAAACGGCGTGCTATATTCTAAACCAGGTTCCTAGCAAATCAATTCCTAGAACTCCGTATGAATTGTGGCATGGCAGGAACCCCTCCCTTGGACATATGAGAATATGGGGCTGCCCGGCACATGTACTGGATGGGGATGCGAAGAAGTTGGAACCAAGATCAGAATTATGCATGTTTGTAGGGTATCCAAAAGGAACTAAAGGAGGTCTGTTCTATAACCCGAAGGAACAAAAAGTCATTGTCTCAACCCATGCAACATTCTTGGAGGAAAGTCACATGAATGACTTTAAACCTCGAAGCAAAGTAGTGCTAGAGGAGTTATCGGGTGAAAGAACTACTCCACAGATTTCGGTCTTGGACGCAAGTCCGAGTTCTAGTGAAAGACCTACAGACGATCAACAATTTAGGGTGCCTCGTCGTAGTGGGAGGGTTTCGAAGAAACCTAATTTCTTCATGTATGATGCTGAGGTATATCAGGCCGAGGCTCATGAGCATGAGGAAGATCCGGTCACATATGATGAAGCTATAAATGATGTTGATTCTAAATCTTGGAAATAGGCTATGAACAATGGGATGGATTCTATGAAATCCAACTCTGTTTGGGAACTTGTAGATTTGCCGGATGGGATAAAACCCATTGGATGCAAATGGGTCTACAAAAGAAAGAAGGATGCGGAAGGGAGAGTGGAAACTTTCAAAGCTAGACTGGTTGCAAAGGGATACATGCAAAAGGCTGGAATCGATTACCAGGAAACCTTTTTGCCTGTTGCTATGCTGAAGTCTATCCGTATTCTTCTGTCCATTGCTGCGGCTCTCGATTACGAGATCTGGCAAATGGATGTCAAGACGCCATTCTTGAATGGCTATCTTGAAGAGTGTATCTATATGATACAGCCCGAAGGGTTCGTAGCAAAAGGCCAAGATAGGAAAGTCTGCAAGTTGCTTAGATCCATTTATGGATTAAAGCAGGCATCCCGCTCATGGAACCAGAGGTTTGATCAAGTGATTAAGACATTTGGTTTTGAGCAGAAGGTTGATGAACCTTGTGTTTATAAACGTATTAAGGATGGAAAAGTGGTCTTTCTGATACTCTATGTCGATGATATACTACTCATTGGGAATGATGTAGGGAACTTATCATCGGTCAAGATTTGGTTACACCAACAGTTTGACATGAAGGACTTGGGAGAAGCTAATTATGTTCTAGGCATTCGTCTCTTCAGAGATCGAAAGAACAAAATGATAGCGTTATCCCAAGCTTCATACATAGATAAAATAATTGACAAATATGCAATGCTAGAGGCAAAGAAAGGCTTACAACCTTCTATTGCCAGTTTAACTCTTTCATTGGATGACTGTCCCAAGACATCGGAAGAAAGAGAGCGTATGAGTAAGGTCCCTTATACATCCGCTGTGGGTAGCCTTATGTACGCTATGCTTTGCACTCGCCCGGACATATGTTTTGCAGTAGGTATGGTGAGTCGATATCAAGCGAATCCTGGAACCAAGCACTGGAAAGCAGTAAAGCATATACTCAAGTATCTTAAGAGAACAAGGGATTATATGCTAGTGTATTCTGGAGGGGACCTAACACCCATAGGATACACGGACTCAGACTTCCAGACTTGTAAGGATTCGAGGAAATCGACATCTGGATGAGCATTTTTACTCGGAGGAGGCGCCATTGTTTGGAGGAGCGTGAAGCAGGGCTACACAGCTGACTCTACTATGGAGGCTGAGTATGTGGCTGCGGCTGAGGCATCTAAAGAAGTGGTTTGGCTCCGCAAGTTCTTTAGAGACCTTGAGGTCATTCCGGGTGTTGACAAGCCTATCACACTTTACTGTGATAATACAGGGGCTATTGCCAACACAAGGGAATCTCGGCACCACAAGAGGGCCAAGCACATCGATCAGAGATATCATATTATTAAAGGGCATGTGGAGACAGGACAAGTGGAAGTATGTAAGATCGCGTCCGAGGACAACATCGCTGATCCCTTTACTAAGACTTTGGTGGCTAGAAGCTTTGAGAGGCATGTAAAGGTGATGGGGATGCGTAACATGGCACATCTGCTGGCTTAAGGCAAGTGGGAGATTGTTAGGAAATGCCCTAAGTATTAGAGACATTTTGATGTATTCATTTTTGAATTGGATAATAAAATTATACTTAGAGGTTATTCATTACATTGCTATCCGTCCTTATCTTATTTACATGTTAAAGTAAATGTAAGCAAATATGGTTCACTGACTGCTTGTGTTAAAACTGTTGGAACATTGCATGCAATGGACTTTTGTATGCGAGAAGACAATGTTCTAAAGTTAGCAGTCTAAACTATGGTCTGTAGTCTATGGGGTTAGACCGAGCATCTAACTCATGTTAAGACTATTATGTTGTCTAAAGCCTTGGAGGGGACGGTCTGTCTTGACTGTCTAGAGCTGGACTCCCAAGTAGAGACATGGATATGTTGCTCGGTGGTGACATATTAGACCGGGACTAAAGCGTGATTGATCTACGTAGTCCGCTATGAGTGGATCAATCTGCTTTTGACGTTCATTATGCAATAACCTTAATCCTGAGTAAATGAACTACTTCATGTATATGACTTGTGTACTTTGATGTTCCAATGGCTAAAGCGTCTCAGAGGTAGTAAGCTTATAGACCGGTTCGTTGGGTGCATGACTTGTATACGATGAAGAGTTTGTTTGCAGATATCGGAATCATAGCTCTGAGGAGTTAAAGGTATCCTCTTAAAGGCATTATACTGAATGTGAAAATGGACAAGGCCTTGGGTCGTCTGCTGGGCGGATGACTTCTTATTCACATATGGTGAATAATCATTTTCTTAATTCGGTGGTATAATGGAACTTTAAGATAGCCTGATCAGTAGGATTAAACGGACTTTGACCTAAGGCTGATCATGGATATCATATGAGGGTTTTGCATATATGATAAGGTCATTGGATGGTAGCTCGTCACAGGCTTACGTAATACGGTATAGAATTGGGAGTTCAGTTTCAGGTTTATAGTGGTGTGACTCTAAAATTAGTGATCATATGATTGAGTTGTTCCGTACAAAATGATGATCATATGGAATCACGGGAGCCCGATTATATATGTCCAATCAGTCCCTCTACTAGCTCCACATAATTCCTTAACGTTTGGCAAATTGATTTGTGTATGCTATTGGCTGGTTTATTATGCATGGATGGTGATGGCACAGGATTAGGATGGTAGACAAGATTCTCTCTGGTTGGATTCATATTTTGTTTTGGATAATAGAGTACACAATTAGTCGAACTCCAAATAAAGTTGCCATGATTTTATTTGAGATTGGATTAGAGTTGTAGAAAATTATCCATGAGAACAAGAATATGAAATACAACCGTTTTGTGGAATTTGAAATTTGAATTTTGAAATTTGAAATTTGAATTTTGAAATTTGAAATTTGAATTTTGAATTTGAAATTTGAATTTGAAATTTGAATTTGAAATTCGAATTTGAAATTTGAATTTGAAATTTAAATTTGAAATTTGAAATTTGAAATTTGAAATTTGAATTTGAAATTCGAATTTGAAATTTGAAATTCAAATTTTGAATCATAGTCCAAGTAGGATTCGAATTTGTTGTGGAAAATCCACAAGGTTTGAAATTCGAATTTGAGTTAGATTTGGAGAGGATAATCTTGTTAGAATCCTACTTGAATTTTGAATCCAAATCCCAACAAATAAGGGACGAAATTTTGAGGATAATCCTCAAGCAAATTTCGGTTTTTTGTGGATAGGATTCAAGGGAAAATTCAAGTTTCAATCCTAGTTGAATTTGGATTCTCTCCTTCCCGGAAAAGTGGCCGAAATTAGGGAGAAAATCTCCTAGGAAATTCGGTTATTTTGGATAAGGTTGAGATGAGATTCAAGCTTGAAAATCCTAGTGGAATTTTTGATTCTCCCTTATCCATAATGGCCGAAACTTTTGTTGAGAATTTCTCCAAGAGAAATTCGGATTTTTTGGTTAAAAAATGGGGAGATAAAATTCTAGTTAAAATCTTGTTTGGATTTGGATTGGATTTATCCAAAGAAAACCGAATTTTTAGTAGAGATTCTCCCTTGGAAAAATTCAGATTTTATGGGTTTGGATAAGGGAAAATATCTTTTCCTAATCCAATTCAAATTCAGAGAATCACCTTATACGGGTCTATAAATAGAGGTCCTGCCACTCTAGTTCTCTCAGACCACAGACTCTCAGGTGAGCAGGCTTATTGTTGCACAGCTCATCGTGACAATAAAGTTCTTTAGAGATCTGAGTGGTCGGAAGAAGACTAGCAGTGCTAGCATACCGATCGAGGTTCAGAGTGCCCACACACTCAGCCATTCGGGAATTGGAGAATAGTAGAGAAGGCTAGTTGGTTGAAGCCTCCGGTTATTCTCCTCCTGCAAGATTGGCGTCCTTGAGGTATGAGTTTTAATTGTTGTTGGTTTATTGTATATGGCATCGTGAGATATTTAACGATCTAAAAATTTTTTTATTGTTCCGCTGCGCCACTCTGATACGTTTTTACCGATTTATTTTCCTACACCCTACACATGATTTAGAGTTAGCTGCAGTAGTGTTCGCACTTAAGATTTGGCGTTGTTATCTGTATGGTGCCAGTTTTAGACTGTTTTCAGATCACAAGAGTTTGAAATACCTAGCTACACAGAAAGATCTAAACCTGCGTCCGAGAAGATGGGTAGAATACATGCAAGACTACGACTTCCAAGTCGAGTATCATCCGGGTAAAGTAAACGTGGTTGCAGATGCACTAAGTAAGAAAAGAGAGGCAGTTCCCAATCCTGATCATGACGCTTCTATAATGGCTATGCAGATAGATGAGTGGGAAAAGGACAGAGTTCTTACAGCTTATCAGGTTCGTTTTGGCGAAGTTCAGGGTCACTCAGTGTTGTACAACTTAGTGATGGAACCAGACTACGTGCAGAGGATCAAGGAGAATCAGTTGGTAGATACACGTTTCGTTGACATCCAAGAGAGATTGTTAAAGGGCAAGCATGTTGCAGAGTGGTCGATGGACGCCAGTGGAATTCTTTACAATGAGGGTCGCTTAGCAGTGCCATACATTCCAGAGCTTATACAGGACATCTTGTCAGAGTTTCATCAGTCGAGGTTCGCCATGCACCCAGGTGGAAACAAGATGTATCAAAACCTAAGACGGCAGCTTTGGTGGAGAGGTATGAAGTTAGATGTAAAGAACTTCGTGGCCAACTGTTTGACGTGTCAAAAAGTAAAGGCAGTACGGGAGAGACCTGCAGGTCTGCTCCAACCACTTCCAATACCTCGGTGGAAGTGGGATAGTATAGGAATGGACTTCCTAACCGGCTTACCAAAAGCACAGGATATATCTGATGGAGTCTGGGTAGCAGTAGATCGTCTCACGAAGACCGCGCACTTCATCCCCTTCAAGACGACTTGCACCAGGAACCAGCTAGCCGAGCTTTACATGAGGAACGTAGTCAGATTGCATGGAGTCCCTTCAGTGATCATTTCTGATCGTGATACGCACTTCAACGCTCGTTTTTGACAAAGTCTACAGGAAGCTCTAGGCACAGAACTGAACTTCAGCACCGCTTTTCATCCGCAGACAGATGGTCAGTCAGAGCGTCTCATACAGATTCTCGAGGATATACTACGTGCCTGCGTTCTTGATCTTGGAGATGGATGGAGCAAACACCTCTACCTAGCACAGTTCGCATACAATAACAGTTATCAAGCGAGTATCGGAATGGCACCCTTTGAAGCGTTGTACGGAAAGCCTTGTCGATCACCCATCTATTGGGTTGACAACTAGGAAGCACCCGTGGGTGGACCTGATATAATCCTAGACCAGTACGAGAAGATTGCCATCATCAAACAACGACTTCTAACAGCACAGAGTCGACAGAAGAGCTATGCAGATCAACGCAGAAAGCCGTTAGAGTTCGAGGTCGGAGAGTTTGTGTTGCTAAAGGTTTCACCAAAGAAAGGTATCTCTCGTTTCGGAGTTAAAGGGAAGCTAGCACCACGTTACATTGGACCTTTCGAGATCGTACACAAAGTTGGTAAGGTCGCATATGAGCTGAAGTTACCCAACACCTTGGGAGTGCACAACATTTTCCATGTATCGATGCTGAGGAAGAGTGCACGAGCAGAGTCAGAAGTCATTTCAACAGATGATGTAGAAATCCAACCAGATGTCTCTTACATCGAAGTTCCAATGAAGATTTTGGATCGTAAGGTCAAGCAACTGAGAACGAAAACAATACCCATGGTGAAGGTTCTTTGGAGTAACCATGGTGAAGAGGAAGCCACAAGGAAAACCGAGAAAGATATATTTGAGAACCATGCTGAATGGTTCGCTAAGCAGTAGAGTACTTGTAATGTAGTCGACCTAAGTTTGATTTGTAACCCTACTCTATTCATAGTGGTAGATATACCACTATATGTTCTAAAAGGTGCATTTAGATTTGCTTAATGAAATGAGAAGTGACTCATATTCTTATTCTCTTCTTTAGTGTGGAGAAATTCTTAAAGTTTCGAGGACGAAACTATTTTTAGTGGTAGATATTTGTGACGCCTTAAATTCTATTTAAGGGTCAATATATAATTTAAATAAAATTAGTGTGCCAAAAATTAATTAAAAATCTTTAGGAAATCCTAGGTTGGTTTCCTAGTCAAATTCCGCTCAAAAAGTCAACAATTTGAACTTCAAAAAGAAACCCTAAAATATTAGGCCATCACTTGGGATTTTAATTAAAATTTAAATTCCACAAATCCAATGAGGATTTAAATTCAAATTTCATCCCTTATATATAAAGAAGAAATTTCGACCATAAAGTATAGGAAATAAAGGAGATTTTTATTTGAATCAAAAGCTAGGTCAAAACTCAACCAAAACTCAAATTATTTTTCCTTAAAAACTAAGGGATAATTTTGGCCACCTAAAGGGAAATAAGAGAGAAAACCTTAGCCTCAAAACAGCACAAAAACTTTCCTTTTTACCCTTAGAAATTTCGACCAAACAAGGAAGAGAAAGGGAAAGAAAGAAAACCTAGTATAAAAACCCTCTTTTAACTCTCATTCACCCTTCCTTTCACACTCAAAAAATTTGGCCAGCTTTCCCCTCTCTCCTCTCTGAATTTTCTCTCCCAAAACACACCCAAAACAGCAAATAAAACCTATCAAATGGCAGCTCAAAGATTCAACAATTTTTTTGAGACAAAAACAAGGTGAGAAATCAAACTTTTTCCTTCCTTCTCCTTTTGGTTTTAAATCCGAATTTTTATATGGTTTTCTCTACTGTTTTCCCTACTGTTTTGAAGACTCGAACACTCACACAAATTCAGCCAAAAAGGAGACCAAGCATAAAAAATAGTGCAGCACAAACAAGGTGTGAATCTCTCTCTCAAACCCTAAAAATTTTGCCTCTTTGTTCCCTTTCAAAAACCCTATTATCACATGTGTAAATTTTATGATTTTTGCCAATTTGATTCTTGGGTTGTGTTAATGACATATAAATAAGGTTTTCCACAAAATTTCGTGATCAGTGGATGAAAATTGAATTGGTTTGAGGCTAATCGAAATTCGGACACATAAAAACGGAAATCTGGAAAATTACCATATGAACAGTAAATTTGTGTCAGTCATAACTTGAGTTTTAAAAACTATTTTTGAGCGATTCTTGAGCCTAAAATTAAATTCAAGATGTCCCCTAAATGTCTGCAAAATTTCAGAATCAAACTCATCCGTTTACCCAGTCAAAATATTTTTCTAATATAGGCGGACAGAACTGCCAGTTTTTGAACTCAAACTGAAACCCAGATTTTATGCCTGAAAACAACCCCTCGGTTTTTGGCCTAATTGAATGACCATATGATGTCTAAAAATTATAAAAATTATATGGAATTAAAGCTACGGATGTTTAGTTTAACATAGTAAAAATTAGAATTTGTGGGATTAAAAATGAATTGATATTGATTTTACAATCAGCCTAGGTCAGTCTGCCCATGACCAGAAATATCCTAACTTAGAGTTTTTCACAAATTTTAAATCCCAAATGTTTATTAAACGTTTTAAAATCTTTTGTGGCACACTAAAATGGTTGGATGATTATGTCTAGACCTAGACTAATCATATGTTGTGATTATAGGACTTATTTGATGTTCTTGCTGGATTTATGGATCACGTTATCGTAATGCTTGTGCGATAATCGAGGTAGGACGTTCTAGCCTTTTTTGGGAGTAGTCAAGTGTTTTAAATTTCCCTGTTTTATCAATGGCATGCTGTTTTCAGTTTATGAAATTATTATATTGTTTTTGATGAAATAAACGCATGCAACGTATTTGGTAATTAAATGTGTATTTTAAAACGTGTTTTGATTTATGGCATAATATAACTTGGTAAATACCATCTTTTGAATAATCCGGTGAAAATAATTGAGCTCTAGTTCACGATCATTGTAAATGATGCGTGCATCCCAAAGTTGACGCCATGGGGGAAGGTCCCTAAACCTGCGCAGGGCCGTTCGGCCTATTTAGACCGTAACGAGATGATCTAGGATGATTCAAATTCGAGGCACGTATATTATAGCTACGACAAGTCCTCACTCATAATATGATGGTTTGTTTTAATGATTTATTATTTTAATATTGGGGCACGTATATTGCAGCTACGCTAGTCCTCAGCAGAATAAAACTTGCATTAAAAATGTTTTTTTCACGAAATTGTTGATTATTTTTTTGTTATGATTATTATGTCATGTATTTTTTTTAAATTGTTGATTGTTTTTGGAAACGAATATTATGCCATATTTTTAAATGTTATCTATTAACCCACTTTTATTTCTGTCCTACTGAGCCAGCGCTCACGTCCCTTTTTCTTTGTGATTTCGAAACGACTACTTCCAGGTACGGGAGGTAGCAGTTCTGAAATTCGTTGAGATATCCGTTACTACCGAAGATGATGCTATCCGTTTTCTCCATCTTCTTCTTTCTGTTTCTCGTTCGGATGTAATGAAACTTTAAATTTGTACTTTGTTTCACGTTATTCAAATTTCATGCTTGGGAATATTTTATGGTTGGTAATTTCTTTTAAAAACTGATTTTGTGTTTGACTTCCGCATTAAAAAGCATTTATTTTCTCCTTTATTTTATTTTATGGTTATGATGCTACTTTATAATTAGGATTAGTTAAATTATAATGTTGACCCGTTGTTTTTGTAATAAATGTTTTCCTTAAATCTCGGGTTGATATTATGATTTGGCTGCCGTGTCACGTGTCTAAATTTTGGGCCGTGACAGTATATGACTTGTGTACTTTGATGTTCCAATGGCTAAAGCGTCTCAAAGGTAGTAAGCTTATAGACCGGTTCGTTGGGTGCATGACTTGTATAAGATGAAGGGTTTGTTTACAGATATCGGAATCATAGCTCTAATGAGGAGTTAAGGATATCCTCTTATGTCGGAAAATAAATCGGTAAAAACATATCAGAGTAGCGCAGCGGAACAATAAAAAAATTTTAGATCGTTAAATATCTCATGATGCCATATACAATAAACCAACAACAATTAAAACTCATACCTCAAGGACGCCAATCTTGCAGGAGGAGAATGACCGGAGGCTTCAACCAACTAGCCTTCTCTACTATTCTCCAATTCCCGAATGGCTGAGTGTGTGGGCACTCTGAACCTCGATCGGTATGCTAGCACTGCTAGTCTTCTTCCGACCACCCAGATCTCTAAAGAACTTTATTGTCACGATGAGCTGTGCAACAATAAGCCTGCTCACCTGAGAGTCTGTGGTCTGAGAGAACTGGAGTGGCAGGACCTCTATTTATAGACCTGCATGAGGTGATTCTCTGAATTCGAATTGGACTAGGAAAAGATATTCTCCCTTGTCCATAACCAAAAAATCCAAATTTTTCCATGGGAAAATCCAACAATAAAATTCGGTTTTCTTAGGATAAATCCAATCCAAATCTAAACAAGATTTTAACTAGAATTTTATCTCCCTTTTTCAACCAAAAAATCTGAAATTCCTAGGAGAAAATCTTCTCCAAATATTCGGCCACTTTTAAGATAAGGAAGAATCAAAATTCCACTAGGATTTTCAAGCTTGAATCTTATCTCAACCTTATCCAAAATAACTGAACTTTCCTAGGAGAGATCCTCCATAATTTCGGCCACTTTTCAGGGAAGGAGAGAATCCAAATTCAACTAGGATTGAAACTTGAATCTTCCCTTGAACCTTATCCACAAAAACCGAAATTCCATTGAAGATTATCCTCAAAAATTTCGTCCACTTTTGTTAGGATTTAGATTCAAAATTCAAGTAGGATTCTATCAAGATTATCCTCTCCAAATCCAACTCAAATTCGAATTTCAAACCTTGTGGATTTTCCACAACAAATTCGAATCCCACTTGAACTGTGATTCAAAATTTGAATTTCAAATTTCAAATTCGAATTTCAAATTCAAATTTCGAATTTCAAATTTCAAATTTAAATTTCAAATTCAAATTTCAAATTCGAATTTCAAATTCGAATTTCAAATTTCAAAATTCCAATTTCAAATTCCACAAAACGGTTGTGTTTCAAATTCTTCTTCTCATGGATAATTTTCTACAACTCCAATCCAATCTCAAATAAAATCATGGCAACTTTATTTGGAGTTCGAATAATTGTGTACTCTATTATCCAAAACAAAATCTGAATCCAACCGGAGAGAATCTTGTCTACCATCATAATCCTGTATCATCACCATACATGCATAATAAACTAGCCAATAGCATACACAAATCAATTTGCCAAACGTTAAGGAATTATGTGGAGCTAGTAGAGGGACTGATCGGACATATATAATCGGGCTCTCGTGATTCCATATGATCATCATTCTATACCGAACAACTCAATCATATGATCACTAATTTCAGAGTCACACCACTATAAACCTGAAACTGAACTCCCAATTATATACCATATTACGTAAGCCTGTGACGAGCTACTATCCAATGACCTTGTCATATATGCAAAACCCTCATATGATATCCATGATCAGCCTTAGGTCAAGGTCCGTTTAATCCTACCGATCAGGCTATCTTAAAGTTCCATTATACTACCGAATTAAGAAAATGATTATTCACCATATGTGAATAAGAAGTCATCCGCCCAGCAGACGACCCAACGCCTTGTCCATTTTCACATTCAGTATAATGCCTTTAAGAGGATACCTTTAACTCCTCAGAGCTATGATTCCGATATTTGCAAACAAACCCTTCATCGTATACAAGTCATGCACCCAACGAACCGGTCTATAAGCTTACTACCTCTGAGACGCTTCCGCTATTGGAACATCAAAGTACACAAGTCATATACATGAAGTAGTTCATTTACTCAGGATTAAGGTTATTGCACAATGAACGTCAAAAGCAGATTGATCCACTCAAAGCGGACTTCGTAGATCAATCACGCTTTAGTCCCGGTCTAATATGTCACCACCGAGCAACATATCCATGTCTTTACTTGGGAGTCCAGCTCCAGACAGTCAAGACAAACCGTCCCCTCCAAGGCTTTAGACAACATAATAGTCTTAACATGAGTTAGATGCTCGGTCTAACCCCATAGACTACAGACCATAGTTTAGATTGCTAACTTTAGAACATTGTCTTCTCGCATACAAAAGTCCATTGCATGCAACGTTCTAATAGTTTTAACACAAGCAGTCAGTGAGCCATATTTGCTTACATTTACTTTAACATGTAAATAAGACGAGGACAATAACAATGTAATGAATAGCCTCTATATATAATTTTATTATCCACTTCAAAATGAATACATCAAAATGTCTCTAATGCTTAGGGCATTTTCTAACAATCTCCCACTTGCCCTAAGCCAGCAGATGTGCCATGTTACGCATCCCCATCGCCTCTACGTGCCTCTCAAAGCTTCTAGCCACCAAAGGCTTAGTAGAGGGATCGGCGATGTTGTCCTCAGACGCGATCTTACATACATCTACTTATCCTGTCTCCATATGCCCTCTAATGTCGACTTCCTCAAATCCTTGCAAGTCTGGAAGTCTGAGTCCATGTATCCTACGGGTGTTAGGTCCCCTCCAGAATACACCAGCATATAATACCTCGTTCTCTTAAGATACTTGAGTATATGCTTTACAGCTTGCCAGTGCTTGGTTCCAGGATTTGCTTGATATCGACTCACCATACCTACTGTAAAACATATATCTGGGTGAGTGCAAAGCATAGCATACATAAGGCTACCCACAGCGAATGCATAAGGGACCTTACTCATATGCTCTCTTTCTTCCGATGTCTTGGGACAGTCATCCAATGAAAGAGTTAGACCGGCAATAGAAAGTTGTGAGCCTTTCTTTGCCTCTTGCATTGCATATTTGTCAATTATTTTATCTATGTATGAAGCTTGGGATAACGCTATCATTTTGTTCTTTCGATCTCTGAAGAGACGAATGCCTAGAACATGATTAGCTTCTCCCAAGTCCTTCATGTCAAACTGTTGGTGTAACCAAAGCATGACCGATGATAAGTTCCCTACATCATTCCCAATGAGTAGTATATCATCGACATAGAGTATCAAAAAGACCAGCCATCCTTAATACGTTTATAAACACAAGGTTCATCAACGTTCTACTCAAAACCAAATGTCTTAACCGCTTGATCAAACCTCTGGTTCCATGAGTGGGATGTTTGCTTTAATCCATAAATGGATCTCAGCAACTTGCAGACTTTCCTTTCTTGGCCTTTCGCTACGAACCCTTCGGGCTGTATCATATAGATACACTCTTCAAGATGGCCATTCAAGAATGCCGTCTTGACATCCATTTGCCAGATCTCGTAATCGAGAGCCGCAGCAATGGACAGAAGAGTACGGATAGACTTCAGCATAGCAACAGGCCAAAAGGTTTCCTCGTAATCGATTCCAGCCTTTTGCGTGTATCCCTTTGCAACCAGTCTAGCTTTGAAAGTTTCCACTCTCCCTTCCGCATCCTTCTTTCTTTTGTAGACCCATTTGAATCCAATGGGTTTTATCCCATCCGGCAAATCTACAAGTTCCCAAACAGAGTTGGATTTCATAGAATCCATCTCATTGTTCATAGCCTGTTTCCAAGATTTAGAATCAACATCATTTACAGCTTCATCATATGTGACCGGATCTTCCTCATGCTCATGAGCCTCAGCCTGGTATACCTCAGCATCATGCATAAAGAAATTAGGTTTCTTCGAAACCCTCCCACTACGACGAGGCACCCTAAATTGTTGATCGTCTACAGGTCTTTCACTGGAACTCGGACTTGCGTCCAAGACCGAAATCTGTGGAGCAGTTCTTTCACCCGATAACTCCTCTAGCACCACTTTGCTTCGAGGCTTAAAGTCATTCATGTGACTTTCCTCCAAGAATGTCGCATGGGTTGAGACAATGACTTTTTGTTACCTCGGGTTATAGAACAGACCTCCTTTAGTTCCTTTTGGATACCCTACAAACATGTACAATTCTGATCTTCGTTCCAACTTTTCCGCATCCCCATCTAGTACCTGTGCCGGGCAGCCCCATATTCTCATATGTCCAAGGGAGGGGTTCCTGCCACGCCACAATTCATACGGAGTTCTGGGAATTGATTTGCGCGGAACCTGGTTCAGAATATAGCACGCAGTTTGTAAAGCATATCCCCAAAATGATAATGGCAGCGTTGAATAACTCATCATGGACCGTACCATATCCAATAAGGTCCTGTTTCTTCTTTCGGCTACCCCATTCTATTGTGGAGTACCAGGTGCAGTCAATTGGGATAAAATCCCGTTCTCTACAAGATGTCCTAGAAATTCATCGGAGAGGTATTCACCACCTCGATCAGATCAAAGTGTCTTTATGGATTTATACAATTGCTTTTCCACTTCTGTACGATACTCCTTGAACTTGTCCAAGGTTTCGCTCTTACGGTGCATTAGATACACATATCCATACCTCGAGTAATCATCTATAAAAGAGACATAATACTCGAACCCTCCTCATGCTGTGATGTTCATGGGGCCACATACGTCAGTATGCACAATTTCTAAGAGCTCCTGAGCCCTTGTACCCTTAGCTCCAAAAGACCTCTTAGTCATCTTACCCTCTAGACAAGACTCACATTGGGGAAGACGTACCTCCTCTAGAGATTCCAGAGGACCATCTTTCACCAATCTTTGAATCCTATCCTGATTAATATGACCAAGTCTTAAATGCCAAAGATACACCTTGTTAGAGTGAGAAACTTTCAACCTTTTAGAGTTATCAATTAATTCAGTGTCAAGCAGTGAGTACATCTTTGGTTTGATCAAATATAGGTTTCCATCCATCCATCCACAACAGATAAAAGACTTATTTCTACGAATATCAACTCTTTTATTAAAAGAAACTGAATAAGAATCCTTTATTAAACAAGCTACCGATATAAGGTTCCTCCTAAAATTAGGAACATAAAAACAGTCTTTTAATAAAATAAACCTAAATTGATCAAAATAAAGGTAAACATCTCCCACTGCCTCAGCCACCACAAAGCTACCATCTCCAGTCCGCAATGAGAGGCTCCTATCATGTAGACTTCTCGTTTCCACGAACCCCTGCATAGAAACACAAACATGATTAGTGGCGCCCGAATCAACGACCCAAGTGTCTTTCGATTCTTCCACCAAATACGCTTCCAAGTAATGACGTTCCTTACCTTCCTTGCCCTTGGCGGCTAGGAATTCCCGGCAAGCCTTCTTGAAGTGACCTACCTTCCCACAATGGAAGCATTTGGACTTTTTAGGGTCCTTCGGCTTCTTGTTCTTCTTCTTCTTCTTCCCGTCCGAGACAGGAGGATTAGAAGAACTAGAAGCCACTTGCTTCTTATTTGGCCTCCTCCTCTTCCGTGAGGGATTGGAAGATTCCACCAAATTGGCCTCTCCTTTAGGTCGGACCACATCCTCATCCCTGATCATCCACTCATAAGCCTGTAGTTGCTTCATGAGCTCGGTTAGTCCTAACTCCTTTGTCGCCAAATTGTATGCGGCCTTAAACCCCACAAAATCTTTAGACAGAGTCTTGAACACCATCTCGATCTGGGTGTTGTAGTCCAACTCAGCACCATTCTTGACAGCCTCAGCGAAGAATCCCATTAGAGTGATCATATGGTCCTTCATCGGAGTACCCGCCTTTTGCTTAGAGTTCATAATGCTGGTGATAGTGGACTGTCGAGCCAATTTTTCTTGGCCTCCGAACATGTCCTCCAGATTTTCCATGATCTCCCCAGCAACTTGATAAGTCTCATGCTGCTTTTGTAAAGCACTCGTCATGCTAGCAAGGATGTAGCATCGAGCTATCTCATTGGATTCTCTCCAACGATTATAGGCAACCGGGACCTCCTCAACTGGTGTGTCAGGTTTGGGCCCAGGTGGGCATGGTTCGTCCAGTACGAACTTGTGTCTCTCGCAACTGAGAACTATTAATAGATTTCTTTTCCAGTCTTTATAATTATCGCCATTCAGCTTATTTTCAGTAAGTATTGAAATGAGGGGTATCGGTGACATTTTGAACTGAAATAAAATTATACTAGACATCATTACAAAGCCCAAGCAAATATACAGATAATTTAGCAAATAAAACATACAAGTATGTTCCTACATGAAACTTGAAAAAACATGTAGCATTGCAACGGTAATTCTCGGCACCTATTGCCCCAAGCCACCGAGGGGTGGTCATGAAAACAAATAGCCGGAACATGGACCCCGTCCAATTAATATATGTTACCTTAAATCCTCCAAGGTTAAGACATATATTAATAACCGCTTATTTGGCCACCAGTTTAGTTAACAGAGCTTCTAGGGAAGGTTAATAACTAAACGAGTCTTGAGTGTATAACCATTGTTTACGTAGCCCGATCCACGTCCTACCAAGCCACCGAGGGGTGGTCATGAACAGGATCGTACCCAAACACGTTTTCCACATAGGAGATCTAATCTAGTATACCGGCGGCGGTAAACACCTACCGAGGGGTGTGGTCAGGACAGAATTGACGCGAAGTGTTACCATGCTTTCACATATGGATCAACAATGGAGGCCGTGGGTTTTGTTTGAAACCCTCTCCCACTCAATATTTTGAAAAACATGCAAGTTTTGACAAATTATGTATGATCAATATAGTATGAGCGGCACTCATCTATCCTATATGACATGTTATCAAATATGCATACAAAACATCCATCAATACATATTTATACATCCATGACATATCACAGAAAAAATAATTGACAGAATAACCAAGCTCTGGTTCCATCCTAGAACAAAGAAAATAAAGATTACAAAATTCCATCCAAAACATTCTTTGGTTCTTGAATTCTGTTCCGTCTTCTTGTATCCATCTTTATGTAGCCTCTCCATTTATTTCTCATCCCTAGAATTATTTAAAATTTAAATCTCCAAAAATTTAAATTTCAAATTCAAATTCCAAATTTGAATTTCAAATTTAAATTTCAAATTTAAATTTTAAACATCATGTGTAATAATATGTAATTTCAAAAATTTCAAATTTTCAATTACATATTTTTAAACATGATTTAAAATTAAATCTCAAATTTAAAAATCAAAATTTTCGAATTTTGGACCATCGCACCGCAGCCCCCGAAGGCGGCAGCCGCCGTGGGCAGCCATCAGCCCCAAAAGGGGCTGGCAGCCCACGGCTGCCCCCTATGTGCAGCCTTGCCGGGCTGCAAGCCAAGCCTACAGCGCCAGGCTGCATGCCCAGGCTGGGCGCAGCAGCCGGTAGGCTGCAGGCAGCGCCTGCAGCCAGAGGCTACATGCCCAGGCTACGGCCAGCCTTGGGCAGGCCACTGCCACCCTTGGCTGCAGGCCAAGCCTACGGCCGTGGGTGGTGTTGGCCTACACAGGGGCTACCGCAGCCCCATCCTGCCCGAGGGCAGGGGCTGCAGCCCCACCAAGACCCGTCGGCCTATCCCGAGGGGTTGTGTCTTGAGTTTCGTACCATATCCCAATTTACCTATTAGGATCTCCAAAAATTAATTTGAATCCCATTAAATTGAAATTTTCCACACAATCAAAATTTCAACCTTTAAATCAAATTTAACTTTTGGGAAAAAATAAATTACGGTCTTCAATCTTCAATCTCCTCTAATAATAATTACATAAAATTTCCTAAACCGTTTCCGGTGTACAAAAATTCTAACCATAAAAATTCTAAGAGACAAAAATTAAAATCCATGGGAAAACTACAGTGTTAATAAACTGCTCCCGTGGTTACATAAAAATTCCTAGATACAATTTTTCTAAATTCTAAGGAACCATGACTGGTATAAATAAGCATGCTTATAATAATTCAAAAAATTAAAATAACCACATACTTTATACATAATCCATGATAACAACGTAAAGGAACCCTAGAATGCCACTCTCTAAATATCAAATCCATACATAAATAAAAAGACTAATTAATTGTCTAATTTATGTACATGGCATAGTCATGAGATGGCTCTGATACCAATTGTAGGAAAAATAAATCGATAAAAACGTATCAGAGTGGCGCAGTGGAACAATAAAAAATTTTTAGATCGTTAAATATCTCATGATGCCATATACAATATGTAGGAAAATAAACCGGAAAAAACGTATCAGAGTGGCGCAGCGGAACAATAAAAATTTTTAGATCGTTAAATATCTCATGATGCCATATACAATAAATCAACAACAATTAAAACTCATACCTCAAGGACGCCAATATGCAGGAGGAGAATGACCGGAGGCTTCAACCAACTAGCCTTCTCTACTATTCTCCAATTCCCGAATGGCTGAGTGTGTGGGCACTCTGAACCTCGATCGGTATGCTAGCACTGCTAGTCTTCTTCCGACCACCCAGATCTCTAAAGAACTTTATTGTCACGATGAGCTGTGCAACAATAAGCCTGCTCACCTGAGAGTCTGTGGTCTGAGAGAACTGGAGTGGCAGGACCTCTATTTATAGACCTGCATGAGGTGATTCTCTGAATTCGAATTGGACTAGGAAAAGATTTTCTCCCTTATCCAAACCAAAAAATCCGAATTTTCCAAGGGAGAATCTCCACAATTAAATTCGGTTTTTCTAGGACAAATCCAATCCAAATCTAAACAAGATTTTAACTAGAATTTTATCTCCCTTTTCCAACCAAAAAATCCGAAATCTTTAGGAGAAAATCTTCTCCAAATTTTCGGCCACTTTTAGGAGGAGAGAGAAACCAATTTCAACTAGGATTGAAGCTTGAATATTCCCTTGAATCTTATCCACAAAATCCGAAATCTTTCATGAGGATTATCCTCAAAATTTCGTCCCTTATTTGTTGGGATTTGGATTCAAAATTTAAGAAGGATTCTAACAAGATTATCCTCTCCAAATCCAACTCAAATTCGAATTTCAAACCTTGTGGATTTTCCACAACAAATTCGAATCCTACTTGGACTGTGATTCAAAATTTGAATTTCAAATTTCAAATTCAAATTTCAAATTCAAATTTCAAATTTCAAATTTCAAATTTCAAATTTAAATTTCAAATTCAAATTTCAAATTCGAATTTCAAATTCAAATTTCAAATTCAAATTTCAAATTCAAAATTCAAATTTCAAATTTCAAAATTCAAGTTTCAAATTTCAAAATTCAAATTTCAAATTCCACAAAACGGTTGTATTTCATATTCTTGTTCTCATGGATAATTTTCTACAACTCCAATCCAATCTCAAATAAAATCATGGCAACTTTATTTGGAGTTCGAATAATTGTGTACTCTATTATCCAAAACAAAATCTGAATCCAACCGGAGAGAATCTTGTCTACCATCCTAATCCTGTGTCATCACCATCCATGCATAATAAACTAGCCAATAGCATACACAAATCAATTTGCCAAACGTTAAGGAATTATGTGGAGCTAGTAGAGGGACTGATTGGACATATATAATCGGGCTCCCGTGATTCCATATGATCATCATTCTGTACCGAACAACTCAATCATATGATCACTAATTTCAGAGTCACACCACTATAAACCTGAAACTGAACTCCCAATTATATACCGTATTACGTAAGCCTGTGACGAGCTACCATCCAATGACCTTGTCATATATGCAAAACCCTCATATGATATCCATGATCAGCCTTAGGTCAAAGTCCGTTTAATCCTACTGATCAGGCTATCTTAAAGTTCCATTATACTACCGAATCAAGAAAATGATTATTCACCATATGTGAATAAGAAATCATCCACCCAGCAGACGACCCAAGGCCTTGTCCATTTTCACATTCAGTATAATGCCTTTAAGAGGATACCTTTAACTCCTCAAAGCTATGATTCCGATATCTGCAAACAAACCCTTCATCGTGTACAAGTCATGCACCCAACGAACCGGTCTATAAGCTTACTACCTCTGAGACGCTTTAGCCATTGGAACATCAAAGTACACAAGTCATATACATGAAGTAGTTCATTTACTCAGGATTAAGGTTATTGCATAATGAACGTCAAAAGCAGATTGATCCACTCATAGCGGACTACGTAGATCAATCACGCTTTAGTCCCGGTCTAATATGTCACCACCAAGCAACATATCCATGTCTCTACTTGGGAGTCCAGCTCCAGACAGTCAAGACAGACCGTCCCCTCTAAGGCTTTAGACAACATAATAGTCTTAACATGAGTTAGATGCTCGGTCTAACCCCATAGACTACAGACCATAGTTTAGACTGCTAACTTTAGAACATTGTCTTCTCGCATACAAAAGTCCATTGCATGCAACGTTCTAACAGTTTTAACACAAGCAGTCAGTGAGCCATATTTGCTTACATTTACTTTAACGTGTAAATAAGACGAGGACAGATAGCAATGTAATGAATAACCTCTAAGTATAATTTTATTATCCAGTTCAAAATGAATACATCAAAATGTCTCTAATACTTAGGGCATTTCCTAACAATCTCCCACTTGCCCTAAGCCAGCAGATGTGCCATGTTACGCATCCCCATCGCCTCTACATGCCTCTCAAAGCTTCTAGCTGCCAAAGTCTTAGTAAAGGGATCAGCGATGTTGTCCTCGGACGCGATCTTACAAACATCCACTTGTCCTCTCTCCACATGCCCTCTAATAATGTGATACCTCCGATCGATGTGCTTGGTCCTCTTGTGGTGCCGAGATTCCCTTGTGTTGGCAATAGCCCCTGTATTATCACAGTAAAGTGTGATAGGCTTGTCAACACCCGGAATGACCTCAAGGTCTCTAAAGAACTTGCGGAGCCAAACCGCTTCTTTAGATGCCTCAGCCGCAGCCACATACTCAGCCTCCATAGTAGAGTCAGCTGTGCAGCCCTGCTTCACGCTCCTCCACACAATGGTGCCTCCTCCGAGCAAAAACACTGATCCAGATGTCGATTTCCTCGAATCCTTACAAGTCTGGAAGTCTGAGTCCGTGTATCCTACGGGTGTTAGGTCCCCTCCAGAATACACTAGCATATAATCCCTCGTTCTCTTAAGATACTTGAGTATATGCTTTACTGCTTGCCAGTGCTTGGTTCCAGGATTCGCTTGATATCGACTCACCATACCTACTGCAAAACATATGTCCGGGCGAGTGCAAAGCATAGCGTACATAAGGCTACCCACAGCGGATGCATAAGGGACCTTACTCATACGCTCTCTTTCTTCCGATGTCTTGGGACAGTCATCCAATGAAAGAGTTAAACCGGCAATAGAAGGTTGTGAGCCTTTCTTTGCCTCTAGCATTGCATATTTGTCAATTATTTTATCTATGTATGAAGCTTGGGATAACGCTATCATTTTGTTCTTTCGATCTTTGAAGAGACGAATGCCTAGAACATAATTAGCTTCTCCCAAGTCCTTCATGTCAAACTGTTGGTGTAACCAAAGCTTGACCGATGATAAGTTCCCTACATCATTCCCAATGAGTAGTATATCATCGACATAGAGTATCAGAAAGACCACTTTTCCATCCTTAATACGTTTATAAACACAAGGTTCATCAACGTTCTGCTCAAAACCAAATGTCTTAATCGCTTGATCAAACCTCTGGTTCCATGAGCGGGATGCCTGCTTTAATCCATAAATGGATCTAAGCAACTTGCAGACTTTCCTATCTTGGCCTTTTGCTACGAACCCTTCGGGCTGTATCATATAGATACACTCTTCAAGATGGCCATTTAAGAATGCCGTCTTGACATCCATTTGCCAGATCTCGTAATCGAGAGCCGCAGCAATGGATAGAAGAATACGGATAGACTTAAGCATAGCAACAGGCGAAAAGGTTTCCTCGTAATCGATTCCAGCCTTTTGCGTGTATCCCTTTGCAACCAGTCTAGCTTTGAAAGTTTCCACTCTCCCTTCCGCATCCTTCTTTCTTTTGTAGACCCATTTGCATCCAATGGGTTTTATCCCGTCCGGCAAATCTACAAGTTCCCAAACAGAGTTGGATTTCATAGAATCCATCTCATTGTTCATAGCCTGTTTCCAAGATCTAGAATCAACATCCTTTATAGCTTCATCATATGTGACCGGATCTTCCTCATGCTCATGAGCCTCGGCCTGGTATACCTCAGCATCATACATAAAGAAATTAGGTTTCTTAGAAACCCTCCCACTACGACGAGGCACCCTAAATTGTTGATCGTCTGCAGGTCTTTCACTAGAACTCGGACTTGCGTCCAAGACCGAAATCTGTGGAGCAGTTCTTTCACCCGATAACTCCTCTAGCACCACTTTGCTTCGAGGCTTAAAGTCATTCATGTGACTTTCCTCCAAGAATGTCGCATGGGTTGAGACAATGACCTTTTGTTCCTTCGGGTTATAGAACAGACCTCCTTTAGTTCCCTTTGGATACACTACAAACATGCATAATTCTGATCTTGGTTCCAACTTCTTCGCATCCCCATCCAGTACATGTGCCGGGCAGCCCCATATTCTCATATGTCCAAGGGAGGGCTTCCTGCCACGCCACAATTCATACGGAGTTCTAGGAATTGATTTGCTCGGAACCTGGTTCAGAATATAGCACGCCGTTTGTAAAGCATGTCCCCAAAATGATAATGGCAGCGTTGAGTAACTCATCATGGACCGTACCATATCCAATAAGGTCCTGTTTCTCCTTTCGGCTACACCATTCTGTTGTGGAGTACCAGGTGCAGTCAATTGGGATAAAATCCCGTTCTCTACAAGATGTCCTAGAAATTCATCAGAGAGGTATTCGCCACCTCGATCAGATCGAAGTGTCTTTATGGATTTATCCAATTGCTTTTCCACTTCCGCACGATACTCTTTGAACTTGTCAAAGGTTTCGCTCTTGCGGTGCATCAGATACACATATCCATACCTCGAGTAATCATCTATGAAAGAGACATAGTACTCGAACCCTCCTCGTGCTGTGACGTTCATGGGGCCACATACGTCAGTGTGCACAATTTCTAAGAGCTCCTGTGCCCTTGTACCCTTAGCTCCAAAAGACCTCTTAGTCATCTTACCCTCTAGACAAGACTCACATTGGGGAAGTCGTACCTCCTCCAGAGATTCCAGAGGACCGTCTTTCACCAATCTTTGAATCCTATCCTGATTAATATGACCAAGTCTTAAATGCCAAAGATACGCCTTGTTAGAGTGAGAAACTTTCAACCTTTTAGAGTTATCAATTAATTCAGTGTCAAGCAGTGAGTACATCTTTGGTCTGATCAAATATAGGTTTCCATCCATCCATCCAGAACAGATAAAAGACTTATTTCTACGAATATCAACTCTTTTACTAAAAGAAACTGAATAAGAATCCTTTATTAAACAAGCTACCGATATAAGGTTCCTCCTAAAATTAGGAACATAAAAACAGTCTTTCAATAAAATAAACCTAAATTGATCAAAATAAAGATGAACGTCTCCCACTGCCTCAGCCACCACAAAGCTACCATCTCCAGTCCGCAACGAGAGGCTCCTATCATGTAGACTTCTCGTTTCCACGAACCCCTGCATAGAAACACAAACATGATTAGTGGCGCCCGAATCAATGACCCATGTGTCTTTCGATTCTTCCACCAAACACGCTTCTAAGTAATGAAGTTCCTTACCTTCCTTGCCCTTGGAGGCTAGGAATTCCCGGCAAGCCTTCTTGAAGTGACCTACCTTCCCACAGTGGAAGCATTTGGACTTTTTAGGGTCCTTTGGCTTTTTGTTCTTCTTCTTCTTCTTCCCGTCCGAGACAGGAGGATTAGAAGAACTGGAAGCCACTTGCTTCTTATTTGGCCTCTTCCTCTTCCGTGAGGGATTGGAAGATTCCGCCAAATTGGCCTCTCCTTTAGGTCGGACCACATCTTCATCCCTGATCATCCGCTCATAAGCCTGTAGTTGCTTCATGAGCTCGGTAAGTCCTAACTCCTTTGTCGCCAGATTGTATGCGGCCTTAAACCCCACAAAATCTTTAGACAGAGTCTTGAACACCATCTCGATCTGAGTGTTGTAGTCTAACTCAGCACCGTTCTCGGCAGCCTCAGCGAAGAATCCCATTAGAGTGATCATATGGTCCTTCACCGGAGCACCAGCCTTTTGCTTGGAGTTCATAATGCTGGTGATAGCGGACTGTCGAGCCAATTTTTCTTGGCCTCCGAACATGTCCTCCAGATTATCCATGATCTCCCCAGCAACTTGATAAGTCTCATGCTGCTTTTGTAAAGCACTCGTCATGCTAGCAAGGATGTAGCATCGAGCTATTTCATTGGATTCTCTCCAACGATTATAGGCAATCGGGACCTCCTCAAGTGGTGTGTCAGGTTTGGGCCCAGGTGGGCATGGTTCGTCCAGTACGAACTTGTTTCTCTCGCAGCTGAGAACTATTAATAGATTTCTTTTCCAATCTTTATAATTGTCGCCATTCAACTTATTTTCAGTAAGTATCGAAATGAGGGGTGTCGGTGACATTTTGAACTGAAATAAAATTATACTAGACATCATTACAAAGCCCAAGCAAATATATAGATAATTTAGCAAATAAAACATACAAGTATGTTCCTACATGAAACTTGAAAAAAAAAGTAGCATTGCAACGGTAATTCTCAGCACCTATTGCCCCAAGCCACCGAGGGGTGGTCATGAGAACAAATAGCCGGAACATGGACCCCGTCCAATTAATATATGTTACCTTAAATCCTCCAAGGTTAAGACATATATTAATAACCGCTTATTTGGCCACCAGTTTAGTTAACAGAGCTTCTAGGGAAGGTTAATAACTAAACGAGTCTTGAGTGTATAACCATTGTTTACGTAGCTCAATCCACGTCCTACCAAGCCACCGAGGGGTGGTCATGAATAGGATCGCACCCGAACACGTTTTCCACATAGGAGATCCAATCTAGTATACCGGCGGCGGTAAACACCTACCGAGGGGTGTGGTCAGGTCAGAACTGACGCGAGGCGTTACCATGCTTTCACATATGAATCAACAATGGAGGCCGTGGGTTTTGTTTGAAACCCTCTCCCACTCAATATTTTGAAAAAACATGCAAGTTTTGACAAATTATGTATGATCAATATAGTATGAGCGGCACTCACCTATCCTATATGACATGTTATCAAATATGCATACAAAACATCCATCAATACATATTTATACATCCATGACATATCACAGAAAAAATAATTGACAGACTAACCAAGCCATGGTTCCATCCTAGAACAAAGAAAATAAAGATTACAAAATTCCATCCAAAACATTCTTTGGGTCTTGAATTTTGTTCCGTCTTCTTGTATCCATCTTTATGTAGCCTCTCCATTTATTTCTCATCCCAAGAATTATTTAAAATTCAAATCTCCAAAAATTTAAATTTCAAATTCAAATTCCAAATTCGAATTTCAAATTTAAACTTCAAATTTAAATTTTTAAACAATTTTAAACATCATGTGTAATAATATGTAATTTCAAAAATTTCAAAATTACATATTTTTAAACATGATTTAAAATTAAATCTCAAATTTAAAAATCAAAATTTTTCTGATTTTTGGACCGTCGGACCGCCGCCCCTGTAGGCGGCAGCCGCCGTGGGCAGCCACCAACCCCGGAGGGGCTGGCAGCCCACGGCCGCCCCTTGTGCAGCCTGCAGCACCAGGCTGCACGCCCAGACTGGGCGCAGCAGCCGGCAGGCTGCAGGCAGCGCCTGCAGCCAGAGGCTGCACGCCCAAGCTGTGGCCAGCCTTGGGCAGGCCACGGCCACCCCTGGCTGCAGGCAGAGCCTGCGGCCGTGGGTGGTGTGGGCCTGCACAGGGGCTGCCGCAGCCCCATCCTGCCCGAGGGCAGGGGCTGCAGCCCCACCAAGGCCCGTGGGCCTATTCCGAGGGGTCGTGTCTCGATTTTCGTGCCATATTCCAATTTACCTATTAGGATCTCCAAAAATTAATTTGAATCCCAATTAAATTGAAATTTTCCACACAATCAAAATTTCAACCTTTAAATCAAATTTAACTTTTGGAAAAAATAAATTACGGTCTTCAATCTTCAATCTCCTCCAAGAATAATTACATAAAAAATTCTAAACCGTTTCCGGTGTCCAAAAAATTCTAAAAATATTCTAAGAGACAAAAATTAAAATCCATGGGAAAAACACAGTGTTAATAAACTGCTCCCATGGTTACATAAAAAATTCCTAGATACAATTTTTCTAAATTCTAAGGAACCATAACCGGTATAAACAAGCATGCTTATAATAATTCAAAAATTAAAATAACCACATACTTTATACATAATACATGATAACAACATAAAGGAACCCTAGAATGCCACTCTCTAAATATCAAATCCATACATAAATAAAAAGACTAAGCAATTGTCTAATTTATATACATGGCATAGTCATGAGATGGCTCTGATACCAATTGTAGGAAAATAAACCGGAAAAAACGTATCAGAGTGGCGCAGCGGAACAATAAAAATTTTTAGATCGTTAAATATCTCATGATGCCATATACAATAAATCAACAACAATTAAAACTCATACCTCAAGGACGCCAATATGCAGGAGGAGAATGACCGGAGGCTTCAACCAACTAGCCTTCTCTACTATTCTCCAATTCCCGAATGGCTGAGTGTGTGGGCACTCTGAACCTCGATCGGTATGCTAGCACTGCTAGTCTTCTTCCGACCACCCAGATCTCTAAAGAACTTTATTGTCACGATGAGCTGTGCAACAATAAGCCTGCTCACCTGAGAGTCTGTGGTCTGAGAGAACTGGAGTGGCAGGACCTCTATTTATAGACCTGCATGAGGTGATTCTCTGAATTCGAATTGGACTAGGAAAAGATTTTCTCCCTTATCCAAACCAAAAAATCCGAATTTTCCAAGGGAGAATCTCCACAATTAAATTCGGTTTTTCTAGGACAAATCCAATCCAAATCTAAACAAGATTTTAACTAGAATTTTATCTCCCTTTTCCAACCAAAAAATCCGAAATCTTTAGGAGAAAATCTTCTCCAAATTTTCGGCCACTTTTAGGAGGAGAGAGAAACCAATTTCAACTAGGATTGAAGCTTGAATATTCCCTTGAATCTTATCCACAAAATCCGAAATCTTTCATGAGGATTATCCTCAAAATTTCGTCCCTTATTTGTTGGGATTTGGATTCAAAATTTAAGAAGGATTCTAACAAGATTATCCTCTCCAAATCCAACTCAAATTCGAATTTCAAACCTTGTGGATTTTCCACAACAAATTCGAATCCTACTTGGACTGTGATTCAAAATTTGAATTTCAAATTTCAAATTCAAATTTCAAATTCAAATTTCAAATTTCAAATTTCAAATTTCAAATTTAAATTTCAAATTCAAATTTCAAATTCGAATTTCAAATTCAAATTTCAAATTCAAATTTCAAATTCAAAATTCAAATTTCAAATTTCAAAATTCAAGTTTCAAATTTCAAAATTCAAATTTCAAATTCCACAAAACGGTTGTATTTCATATTCTTGTTCTCATGGATAATTTTCTACAACTCCAATCCAATCTCAAATAAAATCATGGCAACTTTATTTGGAGTTCGAATAATTGTGTACTCTATTATCCAAAACAAAATCTGAATCCAACCGGAGAGAATCTTGTCTACCATCCTAATCCTGTGTCATCACCATCCATGCATAATAAACTAGCCAATAGCATACACAAATCAATTTGCCAAACGTTAAGGAATTATGTGGAGCTAGTAGAGGGACTGATTGGACATATATAATCGGGCTCCCGTGATTCCATATGATCATCATTCTGTACCGAACAACTCAATCATATGATCACTAATTTCAGAGTCACACCACTATAAACCTGAAACTGAACTCCCAATTATATACCGTATTACGTAAGCCTGTGACGAGCTACCATCCAATGACCTTGTCATATATGCAAAACCCTCATATGATATCCATGATCAGCCTTAGGTCAAAGTCCGTTTAATCCTACTGATCAGGCTATCTTAAAGTTCCATTATACTACCGAATCAAGAAAATGATTATTCACCATATGTGAATAAGAAATCATCCACCCAGCAGACGACCCAAGGCCTTGTCCATTTTCACATTCAGTATAATGCCTTTAAGAGGATACCTTTAACTCCTCAAAGCTATGATTCCGATATCTGCAAACAAACCCTTCATCGTATACAAGTCATGCACCCAACGAACCGGTCTATAAGCTTACTACCTCTGAGACGCTTTAGCCATTGGAACATCAAAGTACACAAGTCATATACATGAAGTAGTTCATTTACTCAGGATTAAGGTTATTGCATAATGAACGTCAAAAGCAGATTGATCCACTCATAGCGGACTACGTAGATCAATCACGCTTTAGTCCCGGTCTAATATGTCACCACCAAGCAACATATCCATGTCTCTACTTGGGAGTCCAGCTCCAGACAGTCAAGACAGACCGTCCCCTCTAAGGCTTTAGACAACATAATAGTCTTAACATGAGTTAGATGCTCGGTCTAACCCCATAGACTACAGACCATAGTTTAGACTGCTAACTTTAGAACATTGTCTTCTCGCATACAAAAGTCCATTGCATGCAACGTTCTAACAGTTTTAACACAAGCAGTCAGTGAGCCATATTTGCTTACATTTACTTTAACGTGTAAATAAGACGAGGACAGATAGCAATGTAATGAATAACCTCTAAGTATAATTTTATTATCCAGTTCAAAATGAATACATCAAAATGTCTCTAATACTTAGGGCATTTCCTAACACAATAAACCAACAACAATTAAAACTCATACCTCAAGGACGCTAATCTTGCAAGAGGAGAATGACCGGAGGCTTCAACCAACTAGCCTTCTCTACTATTCTCCAATTCCTGAATGGATGAGTGTGTGGGCACTCTGAACCTCGATCGGTATGCTAGCACTGCTAGTCTTCTTCCGACCACCCAGATCTCTAAAGAACTTTATTGTCACGATGAGCTGTGCAACAATAAGCCTGCTCACCTGAGAGTCTGTGGTCTGAGAGAACTGGAGTGGCAGGACCTCTATTTATAGACCTGCATGAGGTGATTCTCTGAATTCGAATTGGACTAGGAAAAGATTTTCTCCCTTATCCATAACCAAAAAATCCAAATTTTTCCATGGGAAAATCCAACAATAAAATTCGGTTTTCTTAGGATAAATCCAATCCAAATCTAAACAAGATTTTAACTAGAATTTATCTCCCTGTTTCAACCAAAAAATCCGAAATTCCTAGGAGAAAATCTTCTCCAAATATTCGACCACTTTTAGGATAAGGAAGAATCAAAATTCCACTAGGATTTTCAAGCTTGAATATTATCTCAACCTTATCCAAAATAACTGAATTTTCCTAGGAGAGATCCTCCATAATTTCGGCCACTTTTCAGGGAAGGAGAGAATCCAAATTCAACTAAGATTGAAACTTGAATCTTCCCTTGAACCTTATCCACAAAAACTGAAATTCCATTGAGGATTATCCTCAAAAAAAGTTCGTCACTTTTGTTAGGATTTAGATTCAAAATTCAAGTAGGATTCTATCAAGATTATCCTCTCCAAATCCAACTCAAATTCGAATTTCAAACCTTGTGGATTTTCCACAACAAATTCGAATCCCACTTGGACTGTGATTCAAAATTTGAATTTCAAATTTCAAATTCGAATTTCAAATTCAAATTTCAAATTTAAATTTCAAATTCGAATTTCAAATTCGAATTTCAAATTTCAAAATTCAAATTTCAAAATCCACAAAACGGTTGTGTTTCAAATTCTTGTTCTCACGGATAATTTTCTACAACTCCAATCCAATCTCAAATAAAATCATGGCAACTTTATTTGGAGTTCGAATAATTGTGTACTCTATTATCCAAAACAAAATCTGAATCCAACCGGAGAGAATCTTGTCTACCATCCTAATCCTGTATCATCACCATCCATGCATAATAAACTAGCCAATAGCATACACAAATCAATTTGCCAAATGTTAAGGAATTATGTGGAGCTAGTAAAGGGACTGATTGGACATATATAATCGGGCTCTCATGATTCTGTATGATCATCATTCTGTACCGAACAACTCAATCATATGATCACTAATTTCAGAGTCACACCACTATAAACCTGAAACTGAACTCCCAATTATATACCGTATTACGTAAGCCCGTGACGAGCTACTATCCAATGACCTTGTTGTAGGAAAATAAACCGGTAAAACATTATCAGAGTGGCGCAGCGGAACAATAAAAATTTTTAGATCGTTAAATATCTCATGATGCCATATACAATAAATCAACAACAATTAAAACTCATACCTCAAGGACGCCAATGAACAGGAGGAGAGTGACTGGAGGCTTCAACCAACTAGCCTTCTCTACTATTCTCCAATTCCTGAATGGCTGAGTGTGTGGGCACTCTGAACCTCGATCGGTATGCTAGCACTGCTAGTCTTCTTCCGACCACCCAGATCTCTAAAGAACTTTATTGTCACGATGAGCTGTGCAACAATAAGCCTGCTCACCTGAGAGTCTGTGGTCTGAGAGAACTGGAGTGGCAGGACCTCTATTTATAGACCTGCATGAGGTGATTCTCTGAATTCGAATTGGACTAGGAAAAGATTTTCTCCCTTATCCAAACCAAAAAATCCAAATTTTCCAAGGGAGAATCTCCACAATTAAATTCGGTTTTCCTAGGATAAATCCAATCCAAATCTAAACAAGATTTTAACTAGAATTTTATCTCCCTTTTTCAACCAAAAAATCCGAAATCTTTAGGAGAAAATCTTCTCCAAATTTTCGGCCACTTTTAGGATAAGGAAGAATCAAAATTCCACTAGGATTTTTCAAGCTAAATCTCAGCTCAACCTTACCCAAAAAATAACCGAATTTCCTAGGATTTAGGCTCCAAAATTTCGGCCACTTTTAGGGAGTAGAGAGAATCCAAATTCAACTAGGATTGAAGCTTGAATTTACCCTTGAATCTTATCCACAAAAACCGAATTTTCCATTGAGAATTATCCTCAAAAAATTCGCCCACTTTTGTTGGGATTTGGATTCAAAATTCAAGTAGGATTCTAACAAGATTATCCTCTCCAAATCCAACTCAAATTCGAATTTCAAACCTTGTGGATTTTCCACAACAAATTCGAATCCTACTTGGACTGTGATTCAAAATTTGAATTTCAAATTTCAAATTCAAATTTCAAATTCAAATTTCAAATTTCAAATTTCAAATTTCAAATTTCAAATTTAAATTTCAAATTCAAATTTCAAATTCGAATTTCAAATTCAAATTTCAAATTCAAATTTCAAATTCAAAATTCAAATTTCAAATTTCAAAATTCAAATTTCAAATTTCAAAATTCAAATTTCAAATTCCACAAAACGGTTGTATTTCATATTCTTGTTCTCATGGATAATTTTCTACAACTCCAATCCAATCTCAAATAAAATCATGGCAACTTTATTTGGAGTTCGAATAATTGTGTACTCTATTATCCAAAACAAAATCTGAATCCAACCGGAGAGAATCTTGTCTACCATCCTAATCCTGTGTCATCACCATCCATGCATAATAAACTAGCCTATAGCATACACAAATCAATTTGCCAAACGTTAAGGAATTATGTGGAGCTAGTAGAGGGACTGATTGGACATATATAATCGGGCTCCCATGATTCCATATGATCATCATTCTGTACCGAACAACTCAATCATATGATCACTAATTTCAGAGTCACACCACTATAAACCTGAAACTGAACTCCCAATTATATACCGTATTACGTAAGCCTGTGATGAGCTACCATCCAATGACCTTGTCATATATGCAAAACCCTCATATGATATCCATGATCAGCCTTAGGTCAAAGTCCGTTTAATCCTACAGATCAGGCTATCTTAAAGTTCCATTATACTACCGAATCAAGAAAATGATTATTCACCATATGTGAATAAGAAGTCATCCGCCCAGCAGACGACCCAAGGCCTTGTCCATTTTCACATTCAGTATAATGCCTTTAAGAGGATACCTTTAACTCCTCAGAGCTATGATTCCGATATCTGCAAACAAACCCTTCATCGTATACAAATCATGCACCCAACGAACCGGTCTATAAGCTTACTACCTCTGAGACGCTTTAGCCATTGGAACATCAAAGTACACAAGTCATATACATGAAGTAGTTCATTTACTCAGGATTAAGGTTATTGCACAATGAACGTCAAAAGCAGATTGATCCACTCATAGCGGACTACGTAGATCAATCACGCTTTAGTCCCGGTCTAATATGTCACCACCGAGCAACATATCCATGTCTCTACTTGGGAGTCCAGCTCCAGACAGTCAAGACAGACCGTCCCCTCTAAGGCTTTAGACAACATAATAGTCTTAACATGAGTTAGATGCTCGGTCTAACCCCATAGACTACAGACCATAATTTAGACTGCTAACTTTAGAACATTGTCTTCTCGCATACAAAAGTCCATTGCATGCAACGTTCTAACAGTTTTAACACAAGCAGTCAGTGAGCCATATTTGCTTACATTTACTTTAACATGTAAATAAGATGAGGACAGATAGCAATGTAATGAATAACCTCTATATATAATTTTATTATCCAGTTCAAAATGAATACATCAAAATGTCTCTAATACTTAGGGCATTTCCTAACAATCTCCCACTTGCCCTAAGCCAGTAGATGTGCCATGTTACACATCCCCATCGCCTCTACATGCCTCTCAAAGCTTCTAGCTACCAAAGTCTTAGTAGAGGGATTGGCAATGTTGTCCTCGGACGCGATCTTACATACATCTACTTATCCTGTCTCCATATGCCCTCAATGTCGACTTCCTCAAATCCTTACAAGTCTGGAAGTCTATGTCCGTGTATCCTACGGGTGTTAGGTCCCCTCCAGAATACACCAGCATATAATCCCTCGTTCTCTTAAGATACTTGAGTATATGCTTTACTGCTTGCCAGTGCTTGGTTCTAGGATTCGCTTGATATCGACTCACCATACCTACTGCAAAACATATGTCTTGGCGAGTGCACAGCATAGCGTACATAAGGCTACCCACAGCGGATGCATAAGGGATCTTACTCATACGCTCTCTTTCTTCTGATGTCTTGGGACAGTCATCCAATGAAAGAGTTAGACCGGCAATAGAAGGTTGTGCGCCTTTCTTTGCCTCTAGCATTGCATATTTGTCAATTATTTTATCTATGTATGAAGCTTGGGATAATGCTATCATTTTGTTCTTTCAATCTCTGAAGAGACGAATGCCTAGAACATAATTAGCTTCTCCCAAGTCCTTTATGTCAAACTGTTGGTGTAACCAAAGCTTGACCGATGATAAATTCCCTACATCATTCCCAATGAGTAGTATATCATCGACATAGAGTATCAGAAAGACCACTTTTTCATCCTTAATACGTTTATAAACACAAGGTTCATCAACATTCTGCTCAAAACCAAATGTCTTAATTGCTTGATCAAACCTCTGGTTCCATGAGCGGGATGCCTGCTTTAATCCATAAATGGATCTAAGCAACTTGCAGACTTTCCTATCTTGGCCTTTTGCTACGAACCCTTCGGGCTGTATCATATAGATACACTCTTCAAGATGGCCATTCAAGAATGCCGTCTTGACATCCATTTGCCAGATCTCGTAATCGAGAGCCGCAGCAATGGACAGAAGAATACGGATAGACTTCAGCATAGCAACAGGCGAAAAGGTTTCCTCGTAATCGATTCCAGCCTTTTGCGTGTATCCTTTTGCAACCAGTCTAGCTTTGAAAGTTTCCACTCTCCCTTCCGCATCCTTCTTTCTTTTGTAGACCCATTTGCATCCAATGGGTTTTATCTCATCCGGCAAATCTACAAGTTCCCAAACAGAGTTGGATTTCATAGAATCCATCTTATTGTTCATAGCCTGTTTCCAAGATCTAGAATCAACATCCTTTATAGCTTCATCATATGTGACCGGATCTTCCTCATGCTCATGAGCCTCGGCCTGGTATACCTCAGCATCATACATAAAGAAATAAGGTTTCTTAGAAACCCTCCCACTACGACGAGGCACCCTAAATTGTTGATCGTCTGCAGGTCTTTCACTGGAACTCGGACTTGCGTCCAAGACCGAAATCTGTGGAGCAGTTCTTTCACCCGATAACTCCTCTAGCACCACTTTGCTTCGAGGCTTAAAGTCATTTATGTGACTTTCCTCCAAGAATGTCGCATGGGTTGAGACAATGACCTTTTGTTCGTTCGGGTTATAGAACAGACCTCCTTTAGTTCCCTTTGGATACCCTACAAACATGCATAATTCTGATCTTGGTTCCAACTTCTTCGCATCCCCATCCAGTACATGTGCCGGGCAGCCCCATATTCTCATATGTCCAAGGGAGGGCTTCCTGCCACGCCACAATTCATACGGAGTTCTAGGAATTGATTTGCTTGGAACCTGGTTCAGAATATAGCACGCCGTTTGTAAAGCATGTCCCCAAAATGATAATGGCAGTGTTGAGTAACTCATCATGGACCGTACCATATCCAATAAGGTCCTGTTTCTCCTTTCGGCTACACCATTCTGTTGTGGAGTACCAGGTGCAGTCAATTGGGATAATATCCCCTTCTCTACAAGATGTCCTAGAAATTCATCGGAGAGGTATTCGCCACCTCGATCAGATCGAAGTGTCTTTATGGATTTATCCAATTGCTTTTCCACTTCCGCACGATACTCTTTGAATTTATCAAAGGTTTCGCTCTTGCGGTGCATCAGATACACATATCCATACCTCGAGTAATCATCTATGAAAGAGACATAATACTCGAACCCTCCTCGTGCTGTGACGTTCATGGGGCCACATACGTCAGTGTGCACAATTTCTAAGAGCTCCTGTGCCCTTGTACCCTTAGCTCCAAAAGACCTCTTAGTCATCTTACCCTCTAGACAAGACTCACATTGGGGAAGTCGTACCTCCTCCAGAGATTCCAGAGGACCGTCTTTCACCAATCTTTGAATCCTATCCTGATTAATATGACCAAGTCTTAAATGCCAAAGATACGCCTTGTTAGAGTGAGAAACTTTCAACCTTTTAGAGTTATCAATTAATTCAGTGTCAAGCAGTGAGTACATCCTTGGTCTGATCAAATATAGGTTTCCATCCATCCATCCAGAACAGATAAAAGACTTATTTCTACGAATATCAACTCTTTTACTAAAAGAAACTGAATAAGAATCCTTTATTAAACAAGCTACCGATATAAGGTTCCTCCTAAAATTAGGAACATAAAAACAGTCTTTCAATAAAATAAACCTAAATTGATCAAAATAAAGATGAACGTCTCCCACTGCCTCAGCCACCACAAAGCTACCATCTCCAGTCCGCAACGAGAGGCTCCTATCATGTAGACTTCTCGTTTCCACGAACCCCTGCATAGAAACACAAACATGATTAGTGGCGCCCGAATCAATGACCCATGTGTCTTTCAATTCTTCCACCAAACACGCTTCTAAGTAATGAAGTTCCTTACCTTCCTTGCCCTTGGAGGCTAGGAATTCCCGGCAAGCCTTCTTGAAGTGACCTACCTTCCCACAGTGGAAGCATTTGGACTTTTTAGGGTCCTTCGGCTTCTTGTTCTTCTTCTTCTTCTTCCCGTCCGAGACAGGAGGATTAGAAGAACTGGAAGCCACTTGCTTCTTATTTGGCCTCTTCCTCTTCCGTGAGGGATTGGAAGATTCCGCCAAATTGGCCTCTCCTTTAGGTCGGACCGTATCCTCATCCCTGATCATCCGCTCATAAGCCTGTAGTTGCTTCATGAGCTCGGTAAGTCCTAACTCCTTTGTCGCCAGATTGTATGCGGCCTTAAACCCCACAAAATCTTTAGACAGAGTCTTGAACACCATCTCAATCGGGGTGTTATAGTCCAACTCAGCACCATTCTCGGCAGCCTCAGCGAAGAATCCCATTAGAGTGATCATATGGTCCTTCACCAGAGCACCCGCCTTTTGCTTAGAGTTCATAATGCTGGTGATAGCGGACTGTCGAGCCAATTTTTCTTGGCCTCCGAACATGTCCTCCAGATTTTCCATGATCTCCCCAGCAACTTGATAAGTCTCATGCTGCTTTTGTAAAGCACTCGTCATGCTAGCAAGGATGTAGCATCGAGCTATCTCATTGGATTCTCTCCAACGATTATAGGCAACCGGGACCTCCTCAAGTGGTGTGTCAGGTTTGGGCCCAGGTGGGCATGGTTCGTCCAGTACGAACTTGTGTCTCTCGCAGCTGAGAACTATTAATAGATTTCTTTTCCAATCTTTATAATTGTCGCCATTCAACTTATTTTCAGTAAGTATCGAAATGAGGGGTGTCGGTGACATTTTGAACTGAAATAAAATTATACTAGACATCATTACAAAGCCCAAGCAAATATGTAGATAATTTAGCAAATAAAACATACAAGTATGTTCCTACATGAAACTTGAAAAAAATGTAGCATTGCAACGGTAATTCTCAGCACCTATTGCCCCAAGCCACCGAGGGGTGGTCATGAGAACAAATAGCCGGAACATGGACCCCGTCCAATTAATATATGTTACCTTAAATCCTCCAAGGTTAAGACATATATTAATAACCGCTTATTTGGCCACCAGTTTAGTTAACAGAGCTTCTAGGGAAGGTTAATAACTAAACGAGTCTTGAGTGTATAACCATTGTTTACGTAGCCCGATCCACGTCCTACCAAGCCACCGAGGGGTGGTCATGAATAGGATCGCACCCGAACACGTTTTCCACATAGGAGATCCAATCTAGTATACCGGCGGCGGTAAACACCTACCGAGGGGTGTGGTCAGGTCAGAACTGACGCGAGGCGTTACCATGCTTTCACATATGGATCAACAATGGAGGCCGTGGGTTTTGTTTGAAACCCTCTCCCACTCAATATTTTGAAAAACATGCAAGTTTTGACAAATTATGTATGATCAATACAGTATGAGCGACACTCACCTATCCTATATGACATGTTATCAAATATGCATACAAAACATCCATCAATACATATTTATACATCCATGACATATCACAGAAAAAATAATTGACAGACTAACCAAGCTATGGTTCCATCCTAGAACAAAGAAAATAAAGATTACAAAATTCCATCCAAAACATTCTTTGGGTCTTGAATTTTGTTCCGTCTTCTTGTATCCATATTTATGTAGCCTCTCCATTTATTTCTCATCCCAAGAATTATTTAAAATTTAAATTTCCAAAAATTTAAATTTCAAATTCAAACTCCAAATTCGAATTTCAAATTTAAATTTCTAATTCAAATTTTAAACAATTTTAATCATCATGTGTAATAATATGTAATTTCAAAAATTTCAAATTTTTAATTACATATTTTTAAACATGATTTAAAATTAAATCTCAAATTTAAAAATCAAAATTTTCAAATTTTGGACCGCCGCCCGTGAAGGTGGCAGCCGCCGTGGGCAGCCATCAACCCCGGAGGGGCTGGCAGCCCACGGCCGCCCCTTGTGCAGCCTGCCGGGCTGCAGGCCAAGCCTGCAGCACCAGGCTGCACGCCCAGACTGGGCGCAGCAGTCGGCAGGCTGCAGGAAGCGCCTGCAGCCAGAGGCTGCACGCCCAGGCTGCGGCCAGCCTTGGGCAGGCCACGGCCACCCCTGGCTGCAGGCAGAGCCTGCGGCCGTGGGTGGTATGGGCCTATACAGGGGCTGCCGCAGCCCCATCCTGCCCGAGGGCAGGGGCTGCAGCCCCACCAAGGTTTGTCGGCCTATCCCGAGGGGTCGTGTCTTGATTTTCGTGCCATATTCCAATTTATCTTTTAGGATCCCCAAAAATCAATTTGAATCCCAATTAAATTGAAATTTTCCACACAATCAAAATTTCAACCTTTAAATCAAATTTAACTTTTGGAAAAAATAAATTACGGTCTTCAATCTTCAATCTCCTCCAAGAATAATTACATAAAAAATTCTAAATCGTTTCCGGTGTACAAAAATTCTAACCATAAATATTCTAAGAGACAAAAATTAAAATCCATGGGAAAAACACAGTGTTAACAAACTGCTCCCATGGTTACATAAAAAATTCCTAGATACAATTTTTCTAAATTCTAAGGAACCATAACCGGTATAAACAAGCATGCTTATAATAATTCAAAAAATTAAAATAACCACATACTTTATACATAATACATGATAACAACATAAAGGAACCCTAGAATGCCACTCTCTAAATATCAAATCCATACATAAATAAAAAGACTAAGTAATTGTCTAATTTATGTACATGGCATAGTCATGAGATGGCTCTGATACCAATTGTAGGAAAATAAACCGGTAAAACATTATCAGAGTGGCGCAGTGGAACAATAAAAATTTTTAGATCGTTAAATATCTCATGATGCCATATACAATAAATCAACAACAATTAAAACTCATACCTCAAGGACGCCAATATGCAGGAGGAGAATGACCGGAGGCTTCAACCAACTAGCCTTCTCTACTATTCTCCAATTCCCGAATGGCTGAGTGTGTGGGCACTCTGAACCTCGATCGGTATGCTAGCACTGCTAGTCTTCTTCCGACCACCCAGATCTCTAAAGAACTTTATTGTCACGATGAGCTGTGCAACAATAAGCCTGCTCACCTGAGAGTCTGTGGTCTGAGAGAACTGGAGTGGCAGGACCTCTATTTATAGACCTGCATGAGGTGATTCTCTGAATTCGAATTGGACTAGGAAAAGATTTTCTCCCTTATCCAAACCAAAAAATCCGAATTTTCCAAGGGAGAATCTCCACAATTAAATTCGGTTTTCCTAGGATAAATCCAATCCAAATCTAAACAAGATTTTAACTAGAATTTTATCTCCCTTTTTCAACCAAAAAATCCGAAATCTTTAGGAGAAAATCTTCTCCAAATTTTCGGCCACTTTTAGGATAAGGAAGAATCAAAATTCCACTAGGATTTTTCAAGCTAAATCTCATCTCAACCTTACCCAAAAAATAACCGAATTTCCTAGGATTTAGGCTCCAAAATTTCAGCCACTTTTAGGGAGTAGAGAGAATCCAAATTCAACTAGGATTGAAGCTTGAATTTACCCTTGAATCTTATCCACAAAAACCGAATTTTCCATTGAGAATTATCCTCAAAAAATTCGCCCACTTTTGTTGGGATTTGGATTCAAAATTCAAGTAGGATTCTAACAAGATTATCCTCTCCAAATCTAACTCAAATTCGAATTTCAAACCTTGTGGATTTTCCACAACAAATTCGAATCCTACTTGGACTGTGATTCAAAATTTGAATTTCAAATTTCAAATTCAAATTTCAAATTCAAATTTCAAATTTCAAATTTCAAATTTCAAATTTCAAATTTAAATTTCAAATTCAAATTTCAAATTCGAATTTCAAATTCAAATTTCAAATTCAAATTTCAAATTCAAAATTCAAATTTCAAATTTCAAAATTCAAATTTCAAATTTCAAAATTCAAATTTCAAATTCCACAAAACGGTTGTATTTCATATTCTTGTTCTCATGGATAATTTTCTACAACTCCAATCCAATCTCAAATAAAATCATGGCAACTTTATTTGGAGTTCGAATAATTGTGTACTCTATTATCCAAAACAAAATCTGAATCCAACCGGAGAGAATCTTGTCTACCATCCTAATCCTGTGTCATCACCATCCATGCATAATAAACTAGCCTATAGCATACACAAATCAATTTGCCAAACGTTAAGGAATTATGTGGAGCTAGTAGAGGGACTGATTGGACATATATAATCGGGCTCCCGTGATTCCATATGATCATCATTCTGTACCGAACAACTCAATCATATGATCACTAATTTCAGAGTCACACCACTATAAACCTGAAACTGAACTCCCAATTATATACCGTATTACGTAAGCCTGTGATGAGCTACCATCCAATGACCTTGTCATATATGCAAAACCCTCATATGATATCCATGATCAGCCTTAGGTCAAAGTCCGTTTAATCCTACTGATCAGGCTATCTTAAAGTTCCATTATACTACCGAATCAAGAAAATGATTATTCACCATATGTGAATAAGAAGTCATCCGCCCAGCAGACGACCCAAGGCCTTGTCCATTTTCACATTCAGTATAATGCCTTTAAGAGGATACCTTTAACTCCTCAGAGCTATGATTCCGATATCTGCAAACAAACCCTTCATCGTATACAAATCATGCACCCAACGAACCGGTCTATAAGCTTACTACCTCTGAGACGCTTTAGCCATTGGAACATCAAAGTACACAAGTCATATACATGAAGTAGTTCATTTACTCAGGATTAAGGTTATTGCACAATGAACGTCAAAAGCAGATTGATCCACTCATAGCGGACTACGTAGATCAATCACGCTTTAGTCCCGGTCTAATATGTCACCACCGAGCAACATATCCATGTCTCTACTTGGGAGTCCAGCTCCAGACAGTCAAGACAGACCGTCCCCTCTAAGGCTTTAGACAACATAATAGTCTTAACATGAGTTAGATGCTCGGTCTAACCCCATAGACTACAGACCATAATTTAGACTGCTAACTTTAGAACATTGTCTTCTCGCATACAAAAGTCCATTGCATGCAACGTTCTAACAGTTTTAACACAAGCAGTCAGTGAGCCATATTTGCTTACATTTACTTTAACATGTAAATAAGATGAGGACAGATAGCAATGTAATGAATAACCTCTATATATAATTTTATTATCCAGTTCAAAATGAATACATCAAAATGTCTCTAATACTTAGGGCATTTCCTAACACTTGCCATATATGCAAAACCCTCATATGATATCCATGATCAGCCTTAGGTCAAAGTCCGTTTAATCCTACTGATCAGGCTATCTTAAAGTTCCATTATACTACCGAATTAAGAAAATGATTATTCACCATATGTGAATAAGAAGTCATCCGCCCAGCAGACGACCCAACGCCTTGTCCATTTTCACATTCAGTATAATGCCTTTAAGAGGATACCTTTAACTCCTCAGAGCTATGATTCCGATATTTGCAAACAAACCCTTCATCGTATACAAGTCATGCACCCAACGAACCGGTCTATAAGCTTACTACCTCTGAGACGCTTTCGCCATTGGAACATCAAAGTACACAAGTCATATACATGAAGTAGTTCATTTACTCAGGATTAAGGTTGTTGCATAATGAACGTCAAAAGCAGATTGATCCACTCATAGCGGACTACGTAGATCAATCACGCTTTAGTCCCGGTCTAATATGTCACCACCGAGCAACATATCCATGTCTCTACTTAGGAGTCCAGCTCTAGACAGTCAAGACAGACCGTCCCCTCCAAGGCTTTAGACAACATAATAGTCTTAACATGAGTTAGATGCTCGGTCTAACCCCATAGACTACAGACCATAGTTTAGATTGCTAATTTTAGAACATTGTCTTCTCGCATACAAAAGTCCATTGCATGCAACGTTCTAATAGTTTTAACACAAGCAGTCAGTGAGCCATATTTGCTTACATTTACTTTAACATGTAAATAAGACGAGGACAGATAACAATGTAATGAATAACCTCTATATATAATTTTATTATCCACTTCAAAATGAATACATCAAAATGTCTCTAATGCTTAGGGCATTTTCTAACATCTTAAAGGCATTATACTGAATGTGAAAAGGGACAAGGCCTTGGGTCGTCTACTGGGCGGATGTCTTCTTATTCACAAATGGTGAATAATCATTTTCTTTATTCGGTAGTATAATGGAACTTTAAGATAGCCTGATCAGTAGGATTAAACGGACTTTGGCCTAAGGCTGATCATGGATATCATATGAGGGTTCTGCATATATGGCAAGGTCATTGGACGATAGCTTGTCACAGGCTTACGTAATACGGTGTATAATTGGGAGTTCAGTTTCAGGTTTATAGTGGTGTGACTCTGAAATTAGTGATCATATGATTGAGTTGTTCGGTAAAGAATGATGATCATATGGATTTGTGGGAGCCCGATTATATATGTCTAATTAGTCCCTCCACTAGCTCCACATAATTCCCTAACGTTTGGCAAAATTGATCTGTGTATGCTATTGGTTAGTTTATTATGTATGGATGGTGTTGACATAGGATTAGGATGGTAGACAAGATTCTCTCCGGTTGGATTCAGATTTTGTTTTGGATAATAGAGTACACAATTATTTGAACTCCAAATAAAGCTGCCATGATTTTATTTGAGATTGGATTGGAGTTGTAGAAAATTATCCATGAGAACAAGAATTTGAAATACAACTGTTTTGTGGATTTTGAATTTTGAATTTTGAAATTTGAAATTTGAAATTTGAAATTTGAAATTAAAATTGAAATTTGAAATATGAAATTTGAAATTTGAATTTAAAATTTGAATTTGAAATTTGAAATTCAAATTTTGAATCACAGTCCAAGTGGGATTCGAATTTGTTGTGGTAAATCTACAAAGAATGAAATTCGAATTTGAGTTGGATATGGAGAGGAAAATCTTGTTAGAATCCTACTTGAATTTTGAACCCAAATCCTAACCAAATATGGACGAAAATTTTGAGGATTATCCTCAATGAATTTTCAGATTTTTGTGGATAAGTTTCAAGGAAAAATTCAAGTTTCAATCTCAGTTGAATTTGGATTCTCTCCTCCCTGATAATGGCCGAATTTTTGGAGTCAATCTCCTAGGAGATTTTCAGTTATTTTGGATAAGGATGAGATTAGATTCAAGCTTGAAAATCCTAGTGGAATTTTGATTCTCCCTTATCCAAAAGTGACCGAAATTTTGGTGGAGATTATCCCCTTGGATTTTCAGATTTTTTGGTTGAAAAAGGGAGATAATGTGATGGCTCGCCCTACGTAGGGTTAAACAGTACTATTACAGTCAGCTACTGTTGCCAACTGCGATAGACTGTAACCACTTGGGTCGTCGGCAACTTACTTTTAACTTGCTTCTAACTTATTCTGATACCATCTATAACAGCTGGTATCTTACTTTTAACATACTTTCTTTAACATGCTTACTCTAACTTCCCATTTGAACGTGAAAATATGGAATAAATTTTTTTTTCTTCTTTTCTTAAACTTTACTTGGAAACTGTACCATCATAAAGCATTTACTATAATAAACATTTTACATTGCCTTAACTTCATTTACATTATAAAACATCATTTTAATACTCGTTTAAACAACTCAGTGGAAGACTCATAGTAGTACCATAACCCTCACCCAGTCCCTTGGCACATGCAGATCCCATCCGTCATCCATCACTTGTCTTATCTTCGTGCAGGATGCTTACCTGCAACATAAACAAACTTGTGAGCGACAGGCTCAGTAAGTTCAAACATACATTCATGACAAAATACTAACTCATACCTTTTAAACAGAACATGTTTGATACCAACTGTGGCATCAGAACATGAACATACATTATACTTTACTTTCAACTTCACATATAACATATTCTAACATTGAGAGAACAATCTCAACGTTTTTTTTAGCATAACATAATTTAAACTTAACATACAGTATGTATGCTTAACATCTTAAGCATAACATACTCAACATTATATAAAACAATGTATACACATATCAATTTAAACATAGCATACTTAACGTATGCTTAAACATCACAAATACACTTAAAATTATATAACTGACTTATGCATATCAATCTATGCATAACATAGCATATGCACACATGTCAGTCGCATTATGCTTATTTATTTTCATTCTTCCTTCTTCGTGATGTTCTTTTGTAAAACTGACTTATGCATATCAATCTATGCATAACATAGCATATGTACACATATTAGTCGCATTATGCTTATTTATTTTCATTCTTTCTTCTTCGTGATGTTCTTTTGTTCTTTCCTTCTTTCATGTCATACTTTTCTTCTTCTTTTCTTTTCTTGCTAAGCATATGCACACATGTCAGTCGCATTATGCTTATTTATTTTCATTCTTCCTTCTTCGTGATGTTCTTTTGTAAAACTGACTTATGCATATCAATCTATGCATAACATGGCATAAGCATACATGTTAGTCGCATTATGCTTGTTTACTTTCATTCTTTCTTTCAAGACATTCTTTTCTTTTTTTCATGACCATCTTTTCTTTTCTTGCTCAACTTTTATTTTTGTTGTTCATTCTTTCTTTCATATTATGTCATTTTTCTTGTTCTACAGATCATATCCTATTCTTTCATTCTATTTCTCTCCTTTTTTTTTCTTTCTTTATCTGTCTCTTTTCTTTTCTTCTCCTAGCTTTTCTTAGCTTTTCTGTACTTTACTTTCTTCTCTTTTCTTTTCTTTGCTTTTCTTAGCTTTACTTTCTTTTCTTTTCTTTTCTTTTCTTTGCTCTTCTTAGCTTTTCTTAGCTTTTCTTTCTTTTCTTTTCTTTCTTTTTACTTTCACTGGTGGATCATATCCTAATCTATCGATCTATCTCCTTCCTTTCTTCTCTTTCTTTATTTATCTCTATTTTCTTTTCTTTTCTTTTACTAGTGGATCCTATCCTAATCTGTTTCTTTTCTATCACTGATGGATCATATCCTAATCTGTTTCTTTTCTTTAACTGATGGATCATATCCTAATCCGTTTCTTTTCTTTGACTGATGGATCATATCCTAATCTGTTGTTCTATCTCCTTCTTTTCTTTTCTTTCTTTATCTGTCTCTTTTCTTTTCTTCTCCTAGCTTTTCTTAGCTTTTCTTTACTTTACTTTCTTTTCTTTTCTTTGCTTTTCTTAGTTTTTCTTTGCTAAGCTTTACTTTCTTTTCATTTCTTTTCTTTTCTTAGCTTTTCTTTGCTAAGCTTTACTTTCTTTGCTTTTCTTTTCTTTGCTTTTCTTTGCTTTTCTTTCTGTATTTGTCTTTTCTTTTCTTTACTTTTCTTATCTTTCACTTTCTCTTGTGGGCCCATGGTTGGATGTACCTAGAGTGCGCAGACCAATGGAGGAACAGGGGAGCGACCCACCAATTAACCCCAAGGTCGATCTCGCACTACAAACTTGGGGTAGTGCATTAGCCATTAACTACCTTAAGCTTGCAGTAGCACCATACATCTGGGGTGGAGGCTATTCTTAACTCTTAAACCTCACAACTGGGGAGGCCGGTACGCCAACCTTAACTTTTCAGTCTTATTATCTTGCTTATCTTTCTCGTTCTTTACTTTATCTTTTCGTTCGTTCGTTCGTTCATTCTTTCTCTCTTTCTTTCATTTTCTTTTCCTTTCTTTCTTTCTTTTATTTATTTTCTTTCATTTGTATTTCATAAATCATTTCTTTCTTAACGTAACTTTTCTATAGTGTGAATTATGTTAGTCACACTTTAGTGCATATAGCACTCACATACATGAATTCCATATAACACTTAAACATAAACCTAACATAACATGTCAGTTCATGTTGCAGACAAATCACATATTTGAATTTACCACATATCATACTTAGACATAATAGTCTATTCATATTGCAGTCAATTAAACATTCGAACTTACTACATATAACACATAACACATAACATGACCAGTTCATTTATGTCGCAGTCAATTAAATGCTTGAACTTACTAATATTTGCTAGCATCTCTTTTCTTGCTTCCTTGGTCCGTAGACATCTCTTCATATCGTCTGGTGCGGATCCCTATAACCGAAATAATAACAGTTATTTTCCATGCTTCTTTCATATATAAAACTTAATAAAACGTAAAAATTCTACATTTCATTTCTCGATCATAAGCTTAAGGATCTAATATCCCATTTATAACTTTTCTACCAACTTTTGGTAAAATTACTATTTTACCCTGAACTTTTGATAAAATTACCATTTTGCCCCTAATGGGATTTTGAGTCATATCATTCTCATTTTATTCCTTAGATTGGATCTTCTAAGCTCAAAAATCATCAAATAATTTTTCTTAGGCTTTACTAAATTTTTACGACCTTATTTACCACAATTTCTTGGTTTACTATTTACCGACCCTCGGGTGGTACTATTCTGACTCTCGAGCGTTATGCTCTTTTTCGGGTCTAGGTCACTGAAAGGGCTCGGGTTTCCATCCTGACCACGTTTTTACCCTTCGATTCTTAAAATACTCTTCTGTGCCGTTTTCAAAATTTCAGCAGCGTTTCCGCTTAATTTTTGGGTTCCCGACGTTTAGGAAACGCCTCGAAACCATCTAACCTAGTTCTATTCTACCACGTACTATACCAGAGCCTATATTTTTACATAAAAATCTTTACATTTTTCACTTTTTCTCATTTGACTATTTTTCATACACATAGTCCATTTTTCTTACAATTTCACATTCCAGAATACATAATTCATGTATACTCATTCTAAAACATAAATTTCGGGAATGGAGGGACCGAAGTCACTACCAGAATCGTCCCACTGGCGATCGAACTAACTGTTCGGTTTCGCGTAGACAAACTTTAATTCTCTGTTCTTTGCTTTTGAGACTCCGTCTTGCAATTCTGATGCCGCGGATGTATCTGGAACGTCGAAAATAGGCCAACGGGTCATTCTTCAATTTTTGGTCTCTGGTCGCCGTTGACCGGTGTTGACTCACCGTTGACCGGTGGTTGATGGCGGCATTGGTGGCAAATGAGTAGTCCATCTTTAAGAACTCGACGAGAGGAATCCATTGGTGGCCTCAATTTCATGTTTGGAGGCCCCTATCACTGGAAAATCCCCTCGAAAACCACGGTCACGGCGGCGACGGTGGAACTCTACCGTGCCGGACTTTTTCCCTAAATTGGTTGAGGGCTTTTGCTACCCTCAACCCTGCGGTCATTTCTGTACCAACGATGTACTTCAACTCGGCCAGAATCGGCGGTTTCGATGGTGGCTCCACGGCGACGTTTCACTGAATTTTTCAAAGCTTGGGCGGCGTGATTCCACCGGTGTTGAGGCGATCGGTGGCATGGGTTTTGCTCCTCTCTTCACCACGAAAATTTTGGGACCGGTTTTGTGACAAACGGTGGCCGGATGGCGGAGATATCGACGATCGAAATTCTCGGCTCCAGCGGCATTCGAGCGGCACGTGCGGCGGCGTGCGGCGGCTGTTCCGTCGAGTCGACCCACCTTTGGACTTAGCTCGATGAGAGCTTTCCGATGACACCGGCAGTGTCGAAAACGGACACCGTTTCTGATGGTCGGTTACTGTTCATTTTCGTGTAAGGGGAGGAAAGAGAAAATGAGAGAAAGTTATGGGCTTGTTTTTGAAATTTCTGATTTTTCGTCCTTTATATACTTTTTCGCCCAAAATTTCAACATGGGCTATCTTGACTAATTTGGGTGTCCTGAATCCGAATATGTCAGTTTTATTTTCATCTGAGGTCATCTTAACCAATTTCCGGTACTGTGAATTCTCAGTCAAAAATTACCTTTGTGCTCAATTAGCTAATTTGAGCATACAAATAGGCTATACTAACTAATTTGGGTGTGTTGAATCCAAATTTATCAGTTTCAACTTCATTCGAGGTCATCTCGACCAGTTTTTGAGATCTGTGTGACCCCGTCTCGAAAAACGTATCAGGTGCCTGATTGAATAATTTAGGCATCCTGAGTCTAAATATATCAGTTTCGGGCCAACAAAATGTCATCTTGACCCTTATCCTGATACTGCGTACCTCCCAACAAAATCTACATTTTGTTCTCAAATGACTAATTTTGAGCATTCTGATTCTAAATATATCAGTTTTATATCAAGAAAAGGTCATCTTGACTAATTTCTTGATACTGCATATTTCCTGATCATCACAGATAAAATTCTAGTTAAAATCTTGTTTAGATTTGGATTGAAATTATCATAAAGTGGTCGAATTTATTGTTGGGATTTTCTCCTTGGAAAATTTGGATTTTCTGCTTGTGGATAAAGGAGAATATCTTCTCCAAATCCAATTCGAATTCAGAGAATCACCTCATGCAAGTCTATAAATAGAGGTCCTGCCACTCCAGTTTTCTTGTGAGCAGACTTGTTGTTGCACAGCCCACCGTGACAATAAATTCTTTAAAGATCTGGGTGGTCGGAAGAAGACTAGCAGTGCTAGCATACCGATCGAGGTTCAGAGTGCCCACACACTCAGCCATTTGGGAATTGGAGAATAGTAGAGAAGGCTAGTTGGTCGAAGCCCTCCGGTCATTCTCCTCCTGTAGATTGGCATCCTTGAGGTATGAATTTTAATTGTTGTTGGTTTATTGTATATGGCATCATGAGATATTTAACGATCTAAAAAATTTTTATTGTTCCGCTTCGCTACTCTGATACGTTTTTACTGATTTATTTTCCAACAGGATCATCCTCATGCTCATAAGCCTCAACCTAATATACCTCAGCATCATACATGAAGAAATTAGGTTTCTTGGAAACCCTCCCAATATGACGAAGCACCCTAAATTGTTGATTGTCTACAGGTCTTTTGCCAGAACGCAGACTTGCGTCCAAGACCGAAACTTGTGGAGCAGTTCTTTCACCCGATAACTCCTCTAGCACCACTTTGCTTCGAGACTTAAAGTCATTCATGTGACTTTCCTCTAAGAATGCCGCATGGGTTAATACAATGACTTTTTATTCCTTCGGGTTATAGAACAAACCTCCTTTAGTCCCTTTGGATACCCTACAAACATGCACAATTCTGATCTTGTTTCCAACTTCTTCGCATCCCCATCCAGTACATGTGCCGGGCAGCCCCATATTCTCATATGTCCAAGGGAGGGCTTCCTGCCACCCCACAATTCATACGGAGTTCTGGGAATTGATTTGCTTGGAGCCTGGTTCAGAATACAGCATGCCGTCTGTAAAGCATATCCCCAAAATGATAGCGGCAGTGTTGAATAACTCATCATGGACCGTACCATATCCAACAAGGTCCTATCTCTCCTTTCGGCTACACCATTATGTTGTGAAGTACCAGGTGCAGTCAATTGGGATAATATCCAATTCACTACAAGATGTCCTAGAAATTCATCGGAGAGGTATTCACCACCTCGATCAAATCGAAGTGTCTTTATGGATTTATGCAATTGCTTTTCCACTTCCGCACGATACTCTTTGAACTTGTCAAAGGTTTCGCTCTTGCGGTGCATCAGATAAACATATCCATACCTCGAGTAATCATCTATAAAGGGGACATAATACTCGAACCCTCCTCGTGCTGTGACTTTCATGGGGCCACATACGTCAGTGTGCACAATTTCTAAGAGCTCCTGTGCCCTAGTACCCTTAACTCCAAAAGACCTCTTACTCATCTTTCCCTCTAGACAAGACTCACATTGAGGAAGACGTACCTACTCTAGAGATTCTAGAGGACCGTCTTTCACCAATCTTTGAATCCTATCCTGATTAATATGACCAAGTCTTAAATACCAAAGATACGCCTTGTTCGAGTGAGAAACTTTCAACCTTTTAGAGTTATCTATTAATTTAGTGTCAAGCAGTGAGTATATCTTTGGTTTGATCAAATATAGGTTTCCATCCATCCATCTAGAACAGAAAAAAGACTTATTTATACGAATATCAACTCTTTTACTAAAAAAAACTGAATAAGAATCCTTTATTAAACAAGCTACCGATATAAGGTTCCTCCTAAAATTAGGAACATAAAAATAGTCTTTCAATAAAATAAACCTAAATTCATCAAAGTAAAGATAAATATCTCCCACTGCCTCAGCCACCACCAAACTGTTGGCTCCAGTCCACAACGAGAGGTCCTATCATGTAGACTTCTTATTTCCATGAACCCCTGCATAGAAACACAAACATGATTAGTGGCACCCGAATCAATGACCCAAATGTCTTTCGATTCTTCCACCAAACACGCTTCTAAATAGTGAAGTTCCTTACCTTCCTTGCCCTTGGTGGCTAGGATTTCCTGGCAAGCCTTCTTAAAGTGACCTACCTTCCTACAATGAAAGCATTTGGACTTTTTAGGGTCCCTGGGCTTATTGTTCTTCTTCTTCTTCTTCTTCCCATCCGAGATAGGAGGACTAAAAGAACTAGAAGCTGCTTGCTTCTGATTTGGCCTCTTCCTCTTCCATGAGGGTTTGGAAGATTCTGCCAAATTTGCCTCTCCTTTGGGTTGGACCGCATCCCCATCCATGATCATCCGCTCATAAGCTTGGAGTTGCTTCATGAGCTCGGTTAGTCCTAACTCCCTTGTCGCCAGATTGTATGCGGCCTTAAACCCCACAAAATCTTTAGACAGAGTTTTGAACACCATCTCAATCTGGGTGTTGTAGTCCAACTCAGCACCGTTCTTGGCAGCCTCAGCGTAGAATCCCATTAGAGTGATCATATGGTCTTTCATCGGAGTGCCCGCCTTTTGCTTAGAGTTCATAATGCTGGTTATAGTGGACTGCCGAGCCAATTTTTCTTGGCCTCCGAACATGTCCTCCAGATTTTTCATGATCTCCCCAGCAACTTGATAAGTCTCATGCTGCTTTTGTAAAGCACTCGTCATGCTAGCCAGAATGTAGCATCGAGCTATCTCATTGGAATCTCTCCAACGAGTATAGGCAATTGGGACCTCCTCAAGCGGTGTGTTAGGTTTAGGCCCTGGTGGGCATGGTTCGTCCAGTACGAACTTGTGTCTCTCGCAGTTGAGAACTATCAATAGATTTCTTTTCCAATCTTTACAATTATCGCCATTCAGTTTATTCTCAGTAAGTATTGAAATGAGGGGTGTCGGTGACATTTTGAACTGAAATAAATTATACTAGACATCATTACAAAGCCCAAGCAAATATACAGATAATTTAACAAATAAAACATACAAGTATGTTCCGACATAAAACTTGAAAAACATGTAGCATTGCAACGGTAATTCTCAGCACCTATTGCCCCAAGCCACCGAGGGGTGGTCATGAAACAAATAGCCGGAACATGGACCCCGTCCAATTAATAGATGTTGCCTTAAATCCTCCAATGTTAAGACATATATTAATGACCACTTATTTGGCTACCAGTTTAGTTAACAAAGCTTCTAGGGAAGGTTAATAACTAAACAAGTCTTGAGTGTATAACCATTGTTTACGTAGCCTAATCCACGTCCTACCAAGCCACCGAGGGGTGGTCATGAATAGGATTGTACCCGAACACGTTCTCCACATAGGAGATCCAATCTAGTATACCGGCGACGGTAAACACCTACCGAGCGGTGTGGTCAGGGTAGAACTAACGCGAGTCGTTACCATACTTTCACATATGGATCAACAATGGAGGCCATGGGTTTTGTTTGAAAACCTCTCCCACTCAATATTTTGAAAAACATGCAAGTTTTAACAAATATGTATGATCAATATAGTATGAGCGGCACTCACCTATCCTATATGATATGTTATCAAATATGTATATAAAACATCCATCAATACATATTTATACATCCATGAAATATCATAGAAAAAATAATTGACAGAATAAATAACCAAGTCATGGTTCCATCCTAGAACAAAGAAAATAAAGATTACAAAATTCCATCCAAAGCATTCTTTGGGTCTTGAATTTTGTTCCATCTTCTTGTACCTATCTTTATGTAGCCTCTCCATTTATTTCTCATCCCTAGAATTATTTAAAATTTAAATTCCAAAAATTTAAATTTCAAATTCAAATTCCAATTTCCAATTTCAAATTTAAATTTCAAATTCAAATTTTAAACAATTTTAAAAATCATGTGTAATAATATGTAATTTTAAAAATTTTAAATTTTCAATTACATATTTTTAAACATGATTTAAAATTAAATCTCAAATTTAAAAATCAAAAATTTCGACTTTTGAACCGTCACCCCTACCGCCCCCGAAAGCCAGCAACCTCCGTAGGTAGCCCCCAGCCCCAGCCCCCAGGGGGCTGGCAGCCCATGGCCACCCCTTGTGCAGCCCCAAGCTGCACGCCTAGGCTGGGTGCAGTAGCCGGCTGGCTGCAAGCAGCACCTGCAGCCATAGGCTGCACGCCCAAGCTGCGGCCAGCCTTGGGTGGGCCATGGTCACCTTCGGTTGCAGGCCAAGCCTGCGGCCGTGGTGGTCATGGCCTGTCAAAGGGCTGCCGCAGCCCCATCCTGCCCGAGGGCAGGGTTTGCAGCCCCATCAAGGCCCGATGGCCTATCCCGAAGGGTCATGTCTTAATTTTCATGTCATATTCCAATTTACCCATTAGGATCTCCAAAAATTAATTTGAATCCCAATTAAATTAAAATTTTCCACACAATCAAAATTTCAACCTTTAAATTAAATTTAACTTTTGGGAAAAATAAATTACGGTCTTCAAAGCTTCAATCTCCTCCAAGAATGATCACATAAAATATCCTAAACCATTTCTGGTGTACCAAAAAATTCTAACCATAATAATTTTAAGAGACAAAAAATTAAAATCCATGGGAAAAATTACAGTGTTAATAAACAGCTCCCATGATTACATAAAAAATTCCTAGATACAATTTTTCTAAATTCTAAGGAACCATAACCGGCAGAAACAACCATACTTATAATAACTCAGAAAAATAAAATAACCACATACTACATACATAATCCATGATAACAACATAAAGGAATCGTAGAATGCCACTCTCTAAATATCAAATCCATACATAAATAAAAAGACTAATTAATTGTCTAATTTATGTACACGGCATAGTCATGAGAAGGCTCTGATACCAATTGTAGGAAATAAATCGGTAAAAACGTATCAGAGTGGCGCAGCGGAATAATAAAAATTTTTAGATCGTTACATATCTCAGATGCCATATACAATAAAACAACAACAATTTAAACTCATACCCCAAGGATGCCAATCTTACAGGAAGAGAATGACCGGAGGGCTTCAACCAACTAGCCTTCTCTACTATTCTCCAATTCCCGAATGGCTGAGTGTTGTTAGGAAATGCCCTAAGTATTAGAGACATTTTGATGTATTCATTTTGAACTGGATAATAAAATTATACTTAGAGGTTATTCATTACATTGCTATCTGTCCTCGTCTTATTTACATGTTAAAGTAAATGTAAGCAACTATGGCTCACTGACTGCTTGTGTTAAAACTGTTAGAACATTGCATGCAATGGACTTTTGTATGCGAGAAGACAATGTTCTAAAGTTAGCAGTCTAAACTATGGTCTGTAGTCTATGGGGTTAGACCGAGCATCTAACTCATGTTAAGACTATTATGTTGTCTAAAGCCTTAGAGGGGACGGTCTGTCTTGACTGTCTGGAGCTGGACTCCCAAGTAGAGACATGGATATGTTGCTCGGTGGTGACATATTAGACCGGGACTAAAGCGTGATTGATCTACGTAGTCCGCTATGAGTGGATCAATCTGCTTTTGACGTTCATTTTGCAATAACCTTAATCCTGAGTAAATGAACTACTTCATGTATATGACTTGTGTACTTTGATGTTCCAATGGATAAAGCGTCTCAGAGGTAGTAAGCTTATAGACCGGTTCGTTGGGTGCATGACTTGTATACGATGAAGGGTTTGTTTGCAGATATCGGAATCATAGCTCTGAGGAGTTAAAGGTATCCTCTTAAAAGGCATTATACTGAATGTGAAAATGGACAAGGCCTTGGGTCGTCTGCTGGGCGGATGACTTCTTATTCACATATGGTGAATAATCATTTTCTTGATTCGGTAGTATAATGGAACTTTAAGATAGCCTGATCAGTAGGATTAAACGGACTTTGACCTAAGGCTGATCATGGATATCATATGAGGGTTTTGCATATATGACAAGGTCATTGGATGGTAGCTCGTCACAGGCTTACGTAATACGGTATATAATTGGGAGTTCAGTTTCAGGTTTATAGTGGTGTGACTCTGAAATTAGTGATCATATGATTGAGTTGTTCGGTACAGAATGATGATCATATGGAATCACGGGAGCCCGATTATATATGTCCAATCAGTCCCTCTACTAGCTCCACATAATTCCTTAACGTTTGGCAAATTGATTTGTGTATGCTATTGGCTAGTTTATTATGCATGGATGGTGATGACATAGGATTAGGATGGTAGACAAGATTCTCTCCGGTTGGATTCAGATTTTGTTTTGGATAATAGAGTACACAATTATTCGAACTCCAAATAAAGTTGCCATGATTTTATTTGAGATTGGATTGGAGTTGTAGAAAATTATCCATGAGAACAAGAATATGAAATACAACCGTTTTGTGGAATTTGAAATTTGAATTTTGAAATTTGAAATTTGAATTTTGAAATTTGAAATTTGAATTTTGAATTTGAAATTTGAATTTGAAATTTGAATTTGAAATTCGAATTTGAAATTTGAATTTGAAATTTCAATTTGAAATTTGAAATTTGAAATTTGAAATTTGAATTTGAAATTTGAATTTGAAATTTGAAATTCAAATTTTGAATCACAGTCCAAGTAGGATTCGAATTTGTTGTGGAAAATCCACAAGGTTTGAAATTCGAATTTGAGTTGGATTTGGAGAGGATAATCTTGTTAGAATCCTACTTGAATTTTGAATCCAAATCCCAACAAAAGTGGGCGAATTTTTTGAGGATAATCCTCAATGGAAAATTCGGTTTTTGTAGATAAGATTCAAGAGAAAATTCAAGTTTCAATCCTAGTTGAATTTGGATTCTCTCCCTCCCTAAAAGTGGCCGAAATTTTGGAGGCTTTATCCTAGGAAATTCGGTTATTTTTGGATAAGGTTGAGATGAGATTTAGCTTGAAAAATCCTAGTGGAATTTTGATTCTTCCTTATCCTAAAAGTGGCCGAAAATTTGGAGAAGATTTTCTCCTAAAGATTTCGGATTTTTTGGTTGAAAAAGGGAGATAAAATTCTAGTTAAAATCTTGTTTAGATTTAGATTGGATTTATCCTAGGAAAACCGAATTTAATTGTGGAGATTCTCCCTTGGAAAATTCGGATTTTTTGGTTTGGATAAGGGAGAAAATCTTTTCCTAGTCCAATTCGAATTTAGAGAATCACCTCATGCAGGTCTATAAATAGAGGTCCTGCCACTCCAGTTCTCTTAGACCACAGACTCTTAGGTGAGCAGGCTTATTGTTGCACAGTTCATCGTGACAATAAAGTTCTTTAGAGATCTGGGTGGTCGGAAGAAGACTAGCAGTGCTAGCATACCGATCGAGGTTCAGAGTGCCCACACACTCAGCCATTCGGGAATTGGAGAATAGTAGAGAAGGCTAGTTGGTTGAAGCCTCCGGTCACTCTCCTCCTGTTCATTGGCGTCCTTGAGGTATGAGTTTTAATTGTTGTTGATTTATTGTATATGGCATCATGAGATATTTAACGATCTAAAATTTTTATTGTTCCGCTGCGCCACTCTGATACGTTTTTACTGGTTTATTTTCCTACAAGTGTGTGGGCACTCTGAACCTCGATCGGTATGCTAGCACTACTAGTCTTCTTCTGACCACCCAGATCTCTAAAGAATTTATTGTCATAGTAAGTTGTGCAACAATAAGCCTACTCACCTGAGAGTCTATGGTCTGAGAGAATCAGAGTGGCAGGACCTCTATTTATAGACTTGCATGAGGTGATTCTTTGAATTCAAATTGGATTAGGAGAAGATATTCTCCCTTATCCACAACCAAAAAATCTGAATTTTCCAAGGGGAAAATCCCAATAAAATTTCGGCCCTCTTTAGGATTATCCAATTCAAATCTAAGCAAGATTTTAACTTGAATTTTATATCCATTTTTTTCAACCAAAAAATCCGAAAATCCTTAAGGATTTTCACCAAATATTTTCAGCCACAAAAGATAAGGGAAGAATCAAAATTCCACTAGGATATTCAAGCTTGAATCTTATCTTATCCTTATCCAAAATAACCGAAAATCTTCTACAATTTATCCTCAAAAAATTTGGCCATAATCAGGGAGGAGAGAATCCAAATTCAACTGGGATTGAAACTTGAATTTTTCCCTGAATCTTATCCACAAAAAATCCAAAAATTCCATGAGGATAATCCTCAAAATTTTCATCCATATGTCTTAGATTTGGATTCAAAATTCAAGTAGGATTCTAATAAGATTTTCCTCTCCATATCCAACTCAAATTCGAATTTCATTCCTTGTGGATTTACCACAACAAATTCGAATCCCACTTGGACTGTGATTCAAAATTTGAATTTCAAATTTCAAATTCAAATTTCAAATTCAAATTTCAAACTTCAAATTTCAAATTTCAAATTCAAATTTCTAATTCAAATTTCAAAATTCAAATTTCAAAATCCACAAAACAGTTGTATTTCAAACTCTTATTCTCATGGATAATTTTCTACAACTCCAATCCAATCTCAAATACAATCATGGCAACTTTATTTCGAGTTCGAATAATTGTGTACTCTATTATCCAAAACAAAATCTGAATTCAACCGGAGAGAATCTTGTCAACCATCCTAATCCTATGTCAACACCATCCATGCATAATCAACTAGCCAATTGCATGCACAAATCAATTTGCCAAACGTTAAGGAATTATGTGGAGCTAGTAGAGTGATCAATTGGACATATATAATCAGGCTCCCGCAAATCCATATGATCATCATTCTTTACCGAACAACTCAATCATATGATCACTAATTTCAGAGTCACACCACTATAAACCTGAAACTGAAATCCCAATTATATACCGTATTACGTAAGCTTATGACAAGCTATTGTCCAATGACCTTGTCATGTATGCAAAACCCTCATATGATATCCATGATCAACCTTAGGTCAAAGTCTGTTCAATCCTACTGATCAGGCTATCTTAAAGTTTCATTATACTATCGAATAAAGAAAATGATTATTCACCATATGTGAATAAGAAGTCATCCGCCCAGCAGACCACCCAAGGCCTTGTCCATTTTCACATTCAGTATAATACCTTTAAGAGGATACCCTTAACTCCTTATTAGAGCTATAATTCCGATATCTGTAAACAAACCCTTCATCATATACAAGTCATGCACCTAACGAACCGGTCTATAAGCTTACCACCTTTAAGATGCTTTTGCCATTGGAACATCAAAGTACACAAGTCATATACATGAAGCTGTTCATCTACTCAGGATTAAGGTTACTGCACAATGAACGTCAAAAGCAGATTGATCCATTCGAAGCGGACTTCGTAGATCAATCACGCTTTAGTTCTGATCTAATATGTCACCACCAAGCAACATATCTATGTCTCTACTTGGGAGTCTATGCTCTAGACAGTCAAGACAAACCGTCCCCTCCGAGGCTTTAGACAGTATAATAGTCTTAACATAAATTAGACGCTCGGTCTAGCCCCATAGACTACAGACCTTAGTTTAGACCGCTAACTTTAGAACATTGTCTTCTCGCATACAAAAATCCATTGCATGCAACGTTCTAATAGTTTTAACACTAGCAGTCAGGGAGCCATATTTGCTTACATTTACTTTAGCATGTAAATAAAATGAGGATAGATAGCAATATAATGAATAATCTCTATATATAATTTTATTATTCAGTTCAAAATAAATACATCAAAATGCCTATAATGCTCAGGGCATTTCCTAACAATCTCCTACTTGCCCTAAGCCAGCAGATGTGCCATGTTACGCATCCCCATCGCCTCTACATGCCTCTCAAAGCTTCTAACCACCAAAGTCTTAGTAAAGGGATCGACAATGTTGTCCTCGGACGCGATCTTACATACATCTACTTGTCCTGTCTCCATATGCCCTCTAATAATATGATATCTCCGATCTATATGCTTAGTCCTCTTGTGGTGCCGAGATTCCTTTGTGTTGGCAATAGCCCCAGTGTTATCACAGTAAAGTGTGATAGGCTTGTCAACACCTGGAATGACCTCAAGGTCTCTAAAGAACTTGCGAAGCCAAACCGCTTCTTTAGATGCCTCAGCCGCAGCCACATACTCAGCCTCCATAGTAGAGTCAGCTGTGTAGCCCTGCTTCACGCTCCTCCATACAATGGCACCTCCTCCGAGCAAGAACACTGATCCTGATGTCGATTTCCTCGAATCGTTGCAAGTCTAGAAGTCTAAGTCCGTGTATCCTATGGGTGTTAGGTCCCCTCCAGAATACACTAGCATATAATCCCTCGTTTTCTTAAGATACTTGAATATATGCTTTACTGCTTGCCAGTGCTTGGTTCCAGGATTCGCTTGATATCGACTCACCATACCTACTGCAAAACATATGTCCGGGTGAGTGCAAAGCATAGCGTACATAAGGCTACCCACAGCGGAAGCATGAGGGACCTTACTTATACGCTCTCTTTGTATGAACGATTCCGTCGGATCAAGCCGTCGGAGTTCGAAGGTTCGATTAATCCACTTGAGGTAGAGGAGTGGCTTTCTTCACTGCAAAGGATCCTCGACTTCATGAATTTAACAAATCAAGAGAAGATTTTGTGTGCGTCCTTCGTGCTAAAAAAGGATGCCCATTTTTGGTGGGACACGGTCCGCATGAGGAGAGATGTGACTAACACGACTTGAGAAGAATTTCTAGAAGAGTTTAATCAGAAGTATTATGACCCAGCTGCTATTCACCGTCAACAAAAAGAGTTTGCTGAACTAAAATAGGGAAACCAGTCTGTGAGTGATGTGTGCAGGAGATCTGATCAGTTATCACGGTTATATCCATATGTGGTGCCAACAAAAAGAGAAAAGATTCAGAAAATGATAGGCATGTTCAGGCCAGAGATAGTAGTTCTAGTTGACAGTAGGCCAATACCGCCTACTTCAGTGGCAGACTATGTAAGCAGAGCCATCAGTGCTGAATATCACTTACTCAGGTAGAAAGAAGAAAGAGAGAAACTTTGGGAAGCAAAGAGAAAAGAGAAGATCCTTGCCAAATCAGCACAAGCAGGGATGCAGACAGGACAGGGTAGAAAATCTGGCCAGAGTAGGCCAAACCAGTCCAACCCTCAAGGCTCTCAGCAACAGCAGGGAAAAAAAAAAGGAAATTTTTCCAGGAATAGAAGTCAGGACAACCGCAATCAACAGCTGAAGACCAGTCAGGGCACAGGGCCGAGTTTTCCCACATATGCTATGCACAGAAGGAGGCATCCAGGCCAATGCAAAATTGGCATTACTGCTTGCTATCAATGTGGAAGAGAAGGGCATTTTGCAAAGAATTGTCCAATGAACTACCAAAATATCCCAAGACCAGTGCAACAGAGCCAACAATATCCTCAACGTCAGCAACCGCCTCAAGCTCATGCTTTACAGGGGAGGATTGAAGGGCCTTCAGGAGTGCCACCAGTATGGTCTGAGCGCCCAGAACAAACCTCATGACCGGATGCTCGTGTTACTGTTTTTACCAAGGAAGATGCTGAAGCGGGAACATCCAACGTGGTTACAGGTCTGATTTCTGTATTTAACCACGTGGCATGTGTCCTTTTTGATTCAGGAGCCACACATTCCTTTGTGTCCCATAAATTTGCTGACAAATTAGGGCATGCTAAAGATCCTATAGGAACGAATTTTAGGACAGCCCTACCCTCAGGGAAGTGATGCTGTCAAATTATTGGTTACGTCATGTGTCAGTAATTGTAGCAAGTAGGGAGCTATATGCCGACTTGATTGTAATGAAGATTGTCGACTATGATGTAATCCTTGGAATGGATTTCCTGGGAAAATACCAAGCCACCATAGACTGTCGGAAGCGAAAAATAGTCTTTCGATCAGACGACATTTTGAATATGTCGACACATCTTGTCAATCGAAGAAGATGTTGATTAGTTCAATGAGAACAAAGAAGTTAATGGCTAGTGGCTGTATGGGATACCTGGCATACGTGACAGATGTGACTGAAGAAAAGAAATTACAACCAGAAGATGTTCCAGTTATTAATGAATTCCTTGATGTATTTCCAGAGGAGTTGCCAGGGTTACCTCCAGAAAGAGGGATTTCATTCAAAATTGAGATCATGCCAAGGACTGCTCCAATTTCCAAGGCTCCATATCGTATGGCCCCAACAGAATTGAAAGAACTACAGGTACAATTAAAGGAGCTACTTGATAAGGGATTTATCTGACCAAGCTATTCCCCATGGGGCGCTCCAGTACTATTCATTAAAAAGAAGGATGAAACTCTCAGGATGTGCATTGATTACAGAGAGTTGAATAAGGTTACCGTCAAGAATAGGTATCCATTACCTAGGATTGATGACCTGTTCGACCAGTTAAAGGGAGCAGCGATGTTTTCAAAGATTGATTTACGTTCAGGCTATCATCAGTTGAGAATCCGGGAGAGTGATATTCTTAAGACAGCGTTCAGAACCCGATATGGTCGCTATGAATTTTTAATGATGCCGTTCGGATTAACCAATGCTCCAGCCGCATTCATGGATTTGATGGACAGAGTCTTCAAGGAGTTTCTTGATAAGTTTGTCAGCGTGTTTATGGATGACATACTTATATACTCAAAAACTCATAAGGAGCATGAGGAGCATTTAAAAACTGTTCTTCACACTGCGAGAAATCACTAGCTGAACGCAAAATTCTCTAAATGTAAATTTTGGTTGAATAAAGTGAATTTCCTTGGACACATGGTGACAAAGGAAGGCATAGTAGTAGATCCAGCCAAGGTGAAAGCAATTAATGAGTGACCTACTCTTAAGACAGTAACTGAAATACGTAGTTTCTTAGGACTAGCCGGCTACTACAAGAGATTCGTAGAAGGATTTGCAAGATTAGCCACACCTCTCACTGCTCTCACTCGTAAGGAAGAGAAATACAAGTGGATGCCAGAGTGTGAAAGAAGTTTTCAAGAGTTGAAGAAGCGACTGACGAGTGCACCTATCCTCATTTTACCTACGGAGGGTGAAAAGTTTATGATCTGCAGTGATGCTTCAAAGATGGGCTTGGGAGCTGTACTCATGCGGAAGGATAAGGTGATAGCCAATGCGTCGCGCTAATTAAAGAACCATGAAAAGAACTATCCCACTCATTACCTAGAACTTGCTGCCGTAGTGTTCGCACTCAAAATCTGACGACACTATTTATATGGGGCTCAGTGTCAACTCTTCATTGATCACCAGAGCCTAAAATACTTCTTCACACAAAAGGTGTTAAACATGCGTCAGAGAAGATGGTTAGAGTTGGTGAAAGACTATGACTGTGAAATTCTCTACCATCCGGGAAAGGCAAATTGAGTAGCAGAAGCATTGAGCAGAAAGTCAACCACACCACAGAAACTGTCCATAGAAGAGCTACCAAGAGCCTTATAGCAAGAAATTAACTCCCTTCAATTGGATTTAATAATCAGGAGCTTATCAACCCTAAGATTAGAATCTATTTAGAATGTGATGAAATGTTCAAACAGTGTAAACAAGAGTGTGATCTGAAACGGACAATTTTACCAAACCGAAATTGGACAAAATATGCCTTTTCGGTTTCAAAAATTTTAAAAATATACTGTAAATCACTAAAAGATGAAATGTTTACTGTATTGATTTTTAGGCAAACCTGAGCGAAATAAGGAAAACCGATCGTGCGGACAGCCTCGGGAACTCGTCTATTCGATTTCGGTGTAAAAAATTTTTGGTTTGACTTTTGATCAAAAGTTTGACTCCAAATATATATAAGGAGTCAGATATTGAATGTTAATCTTTGAAAGGAAGTAAGGTTACATTCCAATCCAAGGGCTAGGGTTTAAAGTCAAGAAAAATCAATGGCTAAGATTCAAAGTCAACTAGAAAAGTCAAAGGAAGCTTAAGCAAAATTCAAGAGAGTTCCATGTTTGTTTTCATGTGGGAGTGTGATAAAGGAAGTGAATGCAATGGAAGTGAAAAACATGAATTTTTATGTTTGTTTTTCAAGAAGAATCTGTGGCCACCTTGTGAAAAAAAAAAAAAAAGTGGAAATTTATGTTGTTGATTGAATGTGGAAATTTGATATTAACATGTTGATGAAACAAATGAGGGAATGAGATGAGAAAAATATAAGTTTGTGCTTGAGTTTTCATTGAAAATCCGTGGCTTTTTAAAGGGTGAAAGTGTGAAAAAAATTGATGAATTATGCTATGGTTTGTGATAAAAAAAATGAACGTGTTGATGTGGAAAATAAACAAGAAAAATTTGAGTTATAAAACAAAAATTTTTGTTTAGGGTTTTTGAGAAAAATCATGTATAGGTTTGGTGGAAAATGAGAAAGTTTTGTTAATACATGTGAATGTGTGATTTGAGTATAAAACCAAGCCTAAAAATGATAAAGAACGGGCTGAAATCCTATTAAAAATGAGCAAGTTTTCTGATGAAATTTTACGTAAAAAGTTTGTAATTTTTACGTAAAATTAGGTTTGTGGTATAATACTTGGCAGGGTAGAATAGGATAGATGGTTTCGAGGCGTTTCCTAAATGCCGGGAACCTAGAATTTCAGCGGAAAGTCTGTCGAAATTTTCAGGACGCCCGTAGGGCAATTTGGTAAACGAGAGGTAAACATAGGGTCGGGAACCGGAAACCCGAGTCTCCTCGAAAACCTAAGCTTGAGAAAATAATAAGGGATGATTACATAACTAGTAAAATAGCCATTTGAGATCCCGAAAAGCTAGAAAAAAAGAAAAACGACCCCGAGGGTTGGAATAGTACCACCCGAGGGTTGGTGAATAGTAATCCGATCATTTTGTCAGAAAATACTGTAAAAACTCGGTAAGACCTAAGAAACGTTATTTTAGGATTTTTGGGATCAGAAAATCCAGATAAAATGATAAAACGAGGATATCGTGGTCTATAGTTCCATCAGGGGCAAAATGGTCAATTTGACCAAAATGTTCAGAAAAGCGATATTAAGGCCCGAAATAGTTTTTCATCCAGCATAATAATTTCAGAATTAAAAATATGAATCCCAAAACGAGTAATTAAGAGTTCCAATTACAAATTTTATACTTTCACCATATTTTAGATATGAAGTGAATAGTAAAAATAACCGCAATTTATTTCAGTTATAGGAAAGCAACCAAAAGGCGAATTAAGGAAGTCGGGTGACTCAGGAAAGGTATCGCTAGTAAAATATCGATAAGTTCAGACATTTATTTGTCTGCAGCATGAATTTACTCAGTATATTTATGTGATATGTATTACAGAAATTTAGTAGTCAGGTGTATGCACACTAACATATGGTGTAAAATCTTAAGAAAATTATAGAATAAATTACAGAATAAATTATAGAGAGTTCCAGACTTAGGAGGTAGCATAATTGCCACCGGTCAGGAACCACCAGAAACTCAGTAATTAAATCAGTATTGGCATACCAGCCTCCCACACAGGTGGAGGTTTCTCAAATTTCAATTAAAGTTATAATAGGACTCCAAACTTCTAGTGATATATCCCGGGTTTGGAAGTCTGATGTATTCAGACAGTAGAGGATTGGCCAATGAGTCGCTCCCTGGAGTCCCTCTCAGTTATACGCGCATTACGATACGACCAATTCAGGGGCCCAATAGCAGAATTCAGTATCAAATAAAGACTTAAGATTTTAGAAAAGCCATAATTGAGCATAAAACATACATACTGCATGTGTAGTAGTTTAGATACCAATTGGCATGAATAGTATCAGTCAAAGTCAACCTTACTATATATGATCAAAAGTCAAAGTTACTATTCATGTGAATAATGCTTTTTCATGATTTTGTGTTTTATGTTCCTGCATGTATGTTTGAACTTACTGAGCCTGTCGCTCACCAGTTTATTCATGTTGCAGGTAAGAAACCTGTACACCAGTAGACAGTGGATGGATGAGTAGTGGGATTGCATCTGCCTCCAGGGCTGAGCAAGGGGAATGGTCCTACTGATGTTTTTCGCTGTGCAGATTTTAAATGTTGTTTTGAGAGCAGATTTTGAATTATATTTTGAAAATACATCATGATATAAATTATGTACAACCAGTATGACAGTAGTGTATCTTATGTTTTATGATGCTTATATTTTTATAGTTTGTAGTCGCCAACAATTTTAAAAAAAATCCCTCGATTTTCAGAATAAAAATCATCTGAATTACAAGTAGTTATTTAACAAGAACAAGTTATAAGTAAGATACCGACGACCCATTGAGGTAACAGTCTACCATAACGGACTTTAAAGCTCTACTATGCTTGTACTATAGCCTCAATTCAGGGTGGGCCACCACAGTTGGTATCAGAGCGGTTAACCATGTCCCTCAAGGCCCCATGCGCATCCCGTTCGTCGATCCAATTAAGTTAATTTTATTATATGATTAGTAGCTTGTTTATTTATATAGAGTGCACCTTATGTAGGAGCCAACGACAAGGCCACCTTATTACCAACCACATCCATATCGAGGTAGGGGTCCTCCAAGGGTATGAACCAAATCCATAATTAGACCGTCCTTACCCAGACAACCGATGGTACAACCCTCAGCACTAGCCGACCCAGTTATTCCCATAGTAGAGGCACCGGCCACTACTAGGGCGCCAACCCCTCCACTAGTACGCCATCCCCCACCTGTAGTAGTTGATATACCAGTAGTTGGTGGACGAGAGCATATTAGGTCCAGTGTATCTGCCATGGCTACCCATTTAAAGCCTGCTTGCCCCCTAGTTTTGATGGAGGGCGCCAGTCCCCACCAGTACATGATTGGCTACACACTGTGGAGCTGATTTGTCGATCATGTGATATCGATAGAGATTACTGGGTCATTCTTGCTGTGAGTACTTTTCAAGGAGATGCTCGAGTTTACTGGGAATACTTTGATCAGGAGGCATTACTGAGGCTTAATTGGGCTGATTTTTGTCGGATCATGAGATAGCAGTTTCCCCAGAGGAGCCCAGAGCAGACCTCAGTTCCTCCAGCTAGGGAGGAAAGTGCACCACTGACATTACCTCCCATAATAGATGTTAGGGACTATCTACAAAGGATTGAGAGGTTTCAGATGGAACCCGGGATACAGTGCTAACCTATGTCGTGCGGTTCGAGGAAAATATGGTTAAAAAGTGCCCGCTCCCAAACTTTTCTGATGAAGACTTTTGTGAGATGTTTTGGAAAGGACTCACCCTAGAGTTGAAGCGAAGAGTGAGCCTGCTCCATTCCATACCCTAGACGCAATTTCATCGCTAATGCAATCAGAATTGAGAGGGCGTAATTACGAGAATGCTTGGTAAAGCACCAATGGGAGCAGAATCATGAAGAAGGGGTATTGACATGTCTATATGGACCCGCACCGATGGCTAATGATCACGAGGCTAGTCCCTCATGACAGAGGACAAATGCAACTCGTGACCCAGGGGCGTCCAGGGGAGATAATTCTGAAGAAGATGATGAAGACCTTGAGGAATTTCCGGTAGGGCAAAATGAATAGGATGGTTGAATCCTAAAAGTGGGTCAATACATGACATGTGTAAATATATGTATATATGTATGTATGTGTGGAAAAGCTAAGACAGATGTTGTTACAGTATATGTAAATGTTGTGTTTGCCATATATGATGTAAGAAAGTGCTATGGAATGATAGGAAATGTTTTGTGGTGTATGCTTTACAGTTAATGACATGTTTAAAATTCCCACTCAAAATTCCAAAAAATTAATTATGGGAAATCTAATGATTGGTTATTTTGCAAGATTAGAAGAAAGAGATCAAAATGAGTTCCAGAAGAGGCCGACGCCCTACACTAGCTGAGAGGTTGGAGGAAGTACAAGCTTTCCTTGAAAACCAAATGAAAGAAAATGTAAAACTATGATGGCGACTTTTCGCTATGGAACAACAAAGACAGGCCCAAGAAGAGAGCAATGCTTTCCAGGCAGCTGAAACAATACCAGCAGAGCCGCCAGTCATTCTAGAAGTTCAGCAGCCTCAACCGAGGGTGAATCAAGAACCTTTGTATGAACGATTTTGTCGAATGAAGCTGCCAGAGTTTGAAGGTTTGATTGACCACTTGAGGTGGAGGAGTGGCTTTCTTCACTACAAAGGATCCTCGACTTCATGAATTTAACAGATCAATAGAAGATTTTGTGTGCGTCCTTCGTGCTGAAAAAGGATGCCCATTTTTGGTGGGATACGGTCCGCATGAGGAGAGATGTGACTAACATGACTTGGGAAGAATTTTTGGAAGAGTTTAATCAGAAGTATTATAACCCAGCTATTCTTCACCTTCAACAAAAAGAGTTTGCTAAACTAAAATAGGGAAACCAGTCTGTGAGCGAAGTGTGCAAGAGATTTGATCAGTTATCCCAGTCATGTCCATATGTGGTGCCAACAAAAAGAGGAAAGATTCAGAAAATGATAGGCATGTTCAGGCCAGAGATAGCAGTAGTAGTTGAGAGTGGGCCAGTACCGCCTACTTCAGTGGTAGACTGTGTAAGCAAAGCCCACAGGGCTGAATATCACTTACTCGGGCAGAAAGAAGAAAGAGAGAAAGTTTGGGAAGCAAAGAAAAAAGAGAAGATCCTTGCCAAATCAGCACAAGCAGGGATGCAAATAGGACAGGATAGCAAATCTGGCCAGAGTAGGCCAACCCAGTCCAACCCTCAAGGCTCCCAACAACAGTAGGGAAAAAGAAAAGGAAATTTTTCCGGGAACAATAGTCAAGACAACTGCAATCAACAGCGGAAGACCAGCCAGGGCACAGGGCCGAGTTTTCCTACGTGTGCTACGTGTGGAAGAAGGCATCCAGGCCAATGCAAAATTGGCATTACTGCTTGCTATCAGTGCGGAAGAGAAGGGCATTTTGCTAAGAATTGTCCAATGAGCCAACAGAATATCCCAGGACCAGTGTAACAACGCCAACAATATCCCCAACGTCAGCAACCGCCTCAAGCTCATGCTTTACAGGGGAGGATTGAAAGGCCTTCAGGAGTGCCACCAGTATGGTCTGAGCGCCCAGAACAAACCTCATGACTAGATGCTTGTGTTAATGTTCTTACCAAGGAAGATGCTGAAGTGGGAACATCCAACGTGGTTACAGGTCTGATTTCTGTATTTAACCACGTGGCATGTGTCCTTTTTGATTCAGGAGCCACACATTCCTTTGTGTCCCATAAATTTGCTGACAAATTAGGGTATGCTAAAGATCCTATAGGAACGACTTTTAGGACAGCCCTACCTTTAGGGGAAGTGATGCTGTCAAATTACTAGTTACGTCATGTGCCAGTAATTATAGCAAGTTGGGAGGTATATGCCTACCTGATCGTAATGAAGATTGTCGACTATGATGTGATCCTAGGAATGGATTTCCTGGGAAAATACTAAGCCACTATCGACTGTCGAAAGTGAAAAATAGTCTTTCGATCAGACGACATGGAAAGTTTTGAATATGTCGACACATCTCATCAATCGAAGAAGATGTTGATCTGTTCGATGAGAGTGAAGAAGTTAATGGCTAGTGGCTGTATGGGATACCTGGCATACGTGACAGATGTGACTGAAGAAAAGAAATTGCAACCAGAAGATGTTCTAGTTATCAATGAATTCCTCGATGTATTTCCAGAGGAGTTGCCAGGTTTACCTCCAAAAAGAGAGATTTCATTCAAAATTGAGATCATGCCAGGGACTGCTCCAACTTCCAAGGCTCCATATCATATGGCCCCAGCAGAATTGAAAGAACTGCAGGTGCAGTTAAAGGAGCTACTTGATAAGGGATTTATCCGACCAAGCTATTCCCGATGGGGCACTCCAGTATTATTCGTCAAAAAGAAGGATGGAACTCTCCGAATGTGCATTGATTACAGAGAGTTAAATTAGGTTACCACCAAGAATAGGTATCCATTACCTAGGATTGATGACCTGTTCGACCAGTTAAAGGGAGCAGCAGTGTTTTCAAAGATTGATTTACGTTCAGGCTATCATCAGTTGAGAATCCGGGAGAGCGATATTCTTAAGATAGCATTCAGAACCCGATACGGTCGCTATGAATTTTTAATGATGCCGTTTGGATTAACCAATGCTCCAGCCGCATTCATGGATTTGATGAACAGAGTCTTCAAGGAGTTTCTTGATAAGTTTATCAGCGTGTTTATTGATGACATACTTATATACTCAAAAACTCATAAGGAGCATGAGGAGCATTTAAAAACTGTTCTTCACACTGCGAGAAATCACCAACTGTATGCAAAATTCTCTAAATGTGAATTTTGGTTGAATAAAGTGCATTTCCTTGGACACGTGGTGACAAAGGAAGGCATAGCAGTAGATCTAGCCAAGATGGAAGCGATTAATAAGTGGCCTACTCTTAAGACAGTAACTGAAATACGTAGTTTCTTAGGACTAGCCAACTACTACAGGAGATTCGTAGAAGGATTTGCAAGATTAGCCACACCTCTCACTGCTCTCACTCGTAAGGAAGAGAAATACAAGTGGACGCCAGAGTGTGAAAGAAGTTTTCCAGAGTTGAAGAAGTGACTGACGAGTGCACCTATCCTTATTTTACCTACAGAGGGTGAAAAGTTTACGATCTATAGTGATGCTTCAAAGATAGGCTTGGGATCTGTACTCATGCAGAACGATAAGGTGATAACTTATGTGTCCCGCCAGTTAAAGAACCATGAGAAGAACTATCCCACTCATGACCTAGAACTTGCTGCTGTAGTGTTCGTACTCAAAATCTGGTTACACTATTTATATGGGGCTCAGTGTCAACTCTTCACTGATCACCAGAGCCTGAAATACTTCTTCACACAGAAGGAGTTAAACATGCATCAAAGAATATGGTTAAAGTTGGTGAAAAACTATGACTGTGAAATTCTCTACCATCCGGGAAAGGCAAATCAAGTAGCGGATGCATTGAGCAGAAAGTCAACCACACCATAGAAACTGTCCATAGAATAGCTACCAAGAGCCTTACAGTAAGAAATTAACAACCTTCAATTGGAGTTAATAATCAGGAGCTTATCAGCCGTAAGATTACAATCTTCTCTGTATGAATATATTAAAAAAGCCCAGAAACAGGATCCAGGTTCGATAAAACTCCGAGAAGAAGCCGTAGAAAATAAAGAATCAGATATAAGCATATCCACTTATGGAATGCTTCTGTACCGAAGAAGAATCTATGTTCCGGCTACTGAAGGACTGAGAAGATGAATCCTGGTAGAAGCTCATGAAACACCGTATTCCATTCATCTTGGAGCCAGCAAAATGTATCAAGATCTCAAGATACAGTTTTGGTGGAAAGGGATGAAGAAAGATATTGCAGAGTTAGTGAGTAAATGCTTGACTTGTCAAAGAGTAAAGGCTGAACATAGACATCTAGGAGGAAAATTAGAACCCTTAGAAATTCCAGAGTGGAAATGGGAGCATATTACCATGGATTTCGTGGTAGGACATCCCAAGACCAGAGAAGGGTATGATGCTTTCTGGGTAATTGTTGACAGACTGACCAAGACTGCATGATTCATAGCCATGAAGACAACTTTCACATCTAAGAAATTAGCATAGTTGTATGTGACCCATATTATTCAGCTACATGGAGTGCCAAAGTCTATAGTATCAGATTGAGTTGCAAGATTTACTTCTACATTTTGGGAGTATGTACAAAAAGCTATGGGGACAGAATTACCCTTTAGTATAGCTTTTCATCCTCAAACAGATGGACAGTCAGAGCGCACTATCCAGACACTGGAAGATATGCTCAGAGCCTACATTATAGATATCCCCGGGAGTTGGAATGAGAAACTACCACTGATAGAGTTTTTATATAACAATAGTTACCAAACTTCCATAGGAATGGCACCTTATGAGGCTCTGTATGGAAGGAAGTGTAGGTCGTCTATTCATTAGTATGATCTATGAGAAAAAAAGCTGCAAAAGACTGATTTCATAAGAGAAACTATAGAGGCAGTTGCAAAGATCCAGAAAAGAATGCAGATCGCTCAAAGCTGACAAAAGAATTACGCAAACAAACGGTGAAGATTCTTGGAGTTCAAAAAGGGGAATTATGTATTCCTCAAAGTATCGCCAATGAAAGGCGTAATGCATTTCGGTAAAATGGGAAAATTAAATCCAAGATATATTGGGCCATTTGAAATAATCGAATGCATTAGGAAGGTAGCTTATAGATTTGCATTACCCCCACATTTGTCAGCAGTACACAATGTCTTTCATGTGTCAATGTTAAGGAAGTATATACCTGATCCATCACATGTGCTGGAGTATGAGCCAATACAAGTTTAAGAAGATTTGACTTACCCAGAACAACCAATGTAGATTTTAGAGCGAGAAGAGAAGGTGTTAAGAAATAAGACGATCCCACTAGTCTAGGTTTTATGGAGAAACCACAGTGTGGAAGAGGCTACATGGGAATGTGAAGATGCGATGAAAGCTTTATACCCTCAATTATTCTAATTTTTGAGGACGAAAATTTTATAAGGAGGGGAGAATGTCATAATAGAGAAATTTTACTGTTTCTAGAAATTTTATATAACTTGTGTAATCTACGATTTTTATGTGTAAAACTGTAAAACATATGTTTTAATACTATTTAGAATGCGATGAAATGTTCAGACAGTGCAAACAAGAGTGTGATCAAAAACGAACAATTTTACCGAATCGAAATCAGACAAAATATGCCTTTTCGGTTTCGAAAATTTTGAAAATATACCGTAAATCACTAAAAGATGAAATACTTATGGTATTGATTTTTAGACAAACCTGAGCGAAATAAGGAAAACCGATCGTGCGGACAGCCTCAGGAACTCGTCTAAGCGGTTTTGGTGTAAAAAATTTTCGATTTGACTTTTGATCAAAAGTTTGACTCCAAATATATATAAGGAGTCAAATATTGAGTGTTAATCTTTGAAAGGAACTAAGGATACACTCCAATCCAAGGGCTAGGGTTTAAAGTCAAGAAAAATCAATGGCTAAGATGCAAAGTCAACTAGAAAAGTCAAAGGAAGCTTAGGCAAAATTCAAGAGAGTTCTAGGCATGAAAGGTGGCGGATTTTGGGGCCAAAATCAGATAAAAATCTGGTCCTCTTTGTTTAATTATAAAACAGCCCCTAAAGAGTAGAAAATTTGCACAAAAAGTTTGCTAAAATACCCTTAAATCAATTGCAACTTAGTCCTTCCTTTTCGGTTGCATATATGCATGATTTTAAGCCCTTAGAAACCAGAAAATTTTCTGGTTTTCAGCCCCCATTGAAGCCGTGTATCTCCCCCATTAAAAGCTCAAAAATTTTCTTCAAGTTTAGTGCAAGAAAGAGTGAAAATTTCATCACCAAGTTCAAGTCATCAAGTGTGGGCGACCCCTCTAGCTTAGGTCGTCCACCTTATCTTGCTTGCTTTCTTTATTCTTTGCTTAGTCTTACTTAGCTTGCTTATCTCTATAACTTTCTTCTCCTTAGGGTTTAAAAGATTTGTTCTTGAAAAACTAAGAATATTTTTTTTTTTCTTTTTTTTTTTTAACTGGAGGAAACTACTAATTCTTGAAAATTGTGTATACATAAATATATATGTACTTCTTAATACTTTTTCCCAAAATATATTTTGGAGTCTTGTTACTTTAAAGTACGTAAAAATAGAAACATACTTTTAAGCTTGTTTCACTACTTTACATACTGCACTCTTATCTTATCTTTCTACATATACCTCACTATTACACTTTCTTTCTTTTACACTTTGATAACAGTGGAACCCTGCGAAACGAAACCATAACCCGTCCATGACATCGCTGGGATCTGCCTGCCAGTCCGCTACTTTTGTTTCATCTTGCTGGTTGCTTTCCTTTATTACCGACATCACGAATAGACTAATGAGCTAACGCTCAGTAAGTACAAACATACAAGTAAATAAGCTGAATACACCACACTTAGAGTTAGTCAACTTATGAACAATTTTTTTTTTCTCTTATACTACTTGTTCTTTCTATTCTATCTCTTTCTTTTCTTTGCTTTACTTTATCTTGCTTAATCTTTCACTTGTGGGCCCGTGGTTGGACGTACCTAGTGCGCGCAGACCAATAGAGGATCAGGGGAGCGACCCACCAATCAACCCTAAGGTCATCTCTGGACTACTTACCTTATAGGCAGTAAGTCAAGCCATAAACTACCTCATTATTAACGAGACAGCGCCACACAACTAGGGTGGAGGCTAGCTTTGAACCTCACAACTGGGGAGGCCGGTACGCCAACCTTAACTTTTAAGTCTTATTATTTGACTTAACTTATTCCTCTTTTCTTTTTCTAATCTTGCTTACTATTCTCGTGAACATGTTAGTATCATGTCACAAACTGAATAGCTTAAATGTGTATATATATAACACAACTCTAGGGTAAGTCCATTCGTGAGTAGACAATTAAATGTCTGTACTTACCTTATCAATCTCTTCTCTTTTTCTCTCTAGGATCTTTGATCGCCCTCCTTGTAGGTCGATTTTTGGATCCTACAGACAAACTTTGTCTGTTAATTTCATTTTCATTTATAGCTTTTATTTTTCATTAAAAAGCTTAAATAGAACCTATTTACAACTTTTTGGGCTTTATTTATCATTTCCCCAATTTTCCCTAACTTTTGCAAAATTACGATTTTGCCCCTATATTTTGGCAAAATTACAGTTTTACCCCTGACGGAATTTTATTGATCCAGACTGCATTTTTTGGCCCTCGGGAACTTTTCTGACTCTTTTCTAATCATTACCGGGTTCGCTTCTATTTTATTTCCACTTTTCACTTTCCCGACCCTCGGGAAGCACTATTCCGACCCTTACGTCGGTTTAGTGATTTTCTATCGTTTCGGAGTCTCAAATGGACGTTTCACTAGTATTTAAAACGTTCACCTAGACATTCCCGACCTAGGTCTCTGAGACTCGGATTTTCCGTACCCGACTCGGACCTTTATTTCATTTCCAAAAACGCCCCCCCCCCCTCGGGGTCGGTTTTTCCGTTTCACTCGCATTTTACATTTTTAGGGGACGGTCTACTATTCACGAATCAGCCCTTAGGTTTTCCCTATTCAATTCTTCGTTAGGGACTCGGGTTTCCGACCCGACCCTAAACTTTTATTTTTTTAATTCCTATTTTACCCCGAAAGCCGTTTTCGAAATTTCGGCAGCATTTCGGCGTAAATTTAAGGCTTCCGGCGTTAGGTACACCTCGAATCATATGTACCTGCCACGTACTATACCACAAGCCTATTTTATGTAAAAGTTTTCCAAACTTTTACATAAAAGCCCACAAATTTCAAATTTCACATTATCACCCACATTACCAAATTTTTTTCACAATTTTGCCCTTAATTTGGTTTCGGTTTTCACAACCAAACCGAACCAAAAATTTGTCAAACTTTCACCACACTTTAGGCCATTCAAATGTCATTTTTTTAACACATTTTCAAGCCCATTTTCTTGTACTTTTCAACCAAATTTCTTAGGGTTTTACCCTTGTATAACCCACGGCCATTGAATGCTAAACATGTCAAACATTTTTGTTTCATTCTTTCAATCACATTTCCACCATTTACACATTAAATTGCATGATTTAAATTAACCAAATACCACATAATTCATGCAAAATTTTTCTTCCAAACCTTTAGTAAACTCACGGTCACATTAGGCAATTCACACCAAAAATTTTTCTCAAGCTTTTCACAAGGAAATACAAGCTTTATTCTTCACAAATTTAAACTTGGAAGCAAGTTAGCAATTAAACCACAACTTTTTCTCATTGGTTACTTAAGGTAACCCACGGATTTACCCTTGAAAAACCAACAAAATTTTGGTTTTTCTTTAAACAAATTACATGGTTTTCTTCCTTATTTCATCCTTAACAAAACCCAACATCAATTCAATGGAAAACAACCAAAAATTTTCCATCTGTTTCTCACTATTCACCCACGGATTTTATGAAGAAAAACCATGAAAATTTTAGTGCAAAAGGGAGTTACCTTGGTCTAATGCTTCCTTTGTCTTCTAGGAACACTTTGACACTCTTTTTGTGAAGAAAAGTTGAAGAAATCCTTTGGTTCTCCTTTGGTCACTCACGGCTCACCATGGAAACAACTTAGAAAAAATTTTGTTATGTTTTGCTTTCAATTTTTGTCTCGGCCTTTATGTCCCAAATTTGCCGACTTATGCATGGAAGAAAGCCAATTAATTTGGCCATTAACCAATGAAAATTCACCACCTTTCAACATCATTTCTTTCCAACATTTTCAAAAATTAAAATGGTTAATTTTTGGCTAAATCTTGGCCTTTGGATCAAAAAGTAAGTGAATCATGGCCATTCATTCTACCAACCACCATATTTGTTTCCATTTTGTAAATGGATTTATGATGTCATAATTGCTAAAGCAAAGTTGACTTTGACTTTCACTATTCACATTAATTCGACTACTTTTTAACCGATACCGGTTCGAGCCGAAATTTTCCTGGAATCGTTCCGGCGTGTTCCTGAGGTCTCCTGTGCAGTCCGATCAATTTAAATTGCTTCCGTTTGATCAAAATCAATCCCGAAAATTTTCCGTCTTTTTGAGCTCCTGTTAGGGTTTTCAATGTCGGTTTTGGCACCGTTTCACCCGTTTCAACTCAGTGAATTTTTCCCACACTGAATCCTTACTCGTCAATTTTGTTAGAACATTTTAATATATTCTAAACAATATAAATATATCTATTTCACTCTTTAAATAGTACAAATTATTATATACATATATTTATACTTTTCTTACTGTGCTCTTACTTTGACTTGCCATATTCTTATCTTTATACTGTTCAGATACCGAAACTACTCCTTTTTTAGCGTTTTGGGCCTGAATTCACTTTCTTACTCATATACTTTATTCTCTACTTATTTTTGGAGATTTTAATTCCTCCAAAACATTTATTTATTTCTATCAACACTATAATTTGTCTAATTACAACCATAGTGTTTCTTTACATTCTTACTTACAGAACTCATAGAAAACCCTAGATTAAACTAGGTCACACCGCTAAAATTCTCTGGTCGTCACATCAAGCAAGCAAGGTAATCCTCTACTTTGGTATGATTTCTTCTTGTTTTCATGAAGAAAAACCATGTGAATGGGCTGTTTCAATGAGAAGAAAATCAGTTTTTGTTTCATGTATATTTGGTTGAAAGTGTGTGAATGATGTGAGATTAAGTGAAACAAGAAACAAGAGCATGAAAAATCAAGTTTTATGTGCATTTTGCCCACTAAATCTGTGGGTTGTATATGGAACGGAATGATGAATTTTTCATGTTGCTTTGCATGGTTTTGGTTGTTGATTTTCATGTGGGAGTGTGATAAAGGAAGTGAATGCAATGGAAGTGAAAAACATTAATTTTTATGTTTGTTTTTCAAGAAGAATCTGTGGCCACCTTATGAAAAAAAAAATAGTGGAAATTTATGTTGTTGATTGAATGTGGAAATTTGATATTAACATGTTGATGAAACAAATGAGGGAATGAGATGAGAAAAATAAAAGTTTGTGCTTGAGTTTTCATTGAAAAGCCGTGGCTTTTTAAAGGGTGAAAGTGTGAAAAAAATTGATGAATTATGCTATGGTTTGTGATAAAAAAAAATGAACGTGTTGATGTGGAAAATAAACAAGAAAAGTTTGAGTTATAAAAAAAAATTTTTTTTTTTTTAGGGTTTTTGAGAAAAACCATGTTTAGGTTTGGTGGAAAATAAGAAAGTTTTGTTAAGACATGTCAATGTGTGATTTGAGTATAAAACCGAGCCTAAAAATGATAAAGAACGGGCTGAAATCCCATTAAAAACGAGCAAGTTTTGTGATGAAAATTTACGTAAAAAGTTTGTAATTTTTATGTAAAATTAGGTTTGTGGTATAGTTCTTGGGACCCTTGTCATATGATATCCATGATCAGCCTTAGGTCAAAGTCCGTTCAATCCTACTGATCAGGTTATCTTAAAGTTCCATTATACTACCGAATAAGAAAATGATTATTCACCATATATAAATAAGAAGTCATCCGCCCAGCAGATGACCCAAGGCCTTGTTCATTTTCACATCCAGTATAATGCCTTTAAGAGCATACCTTTAACTCCTTATTAGAGCTATTATTCTGATATCTGTAAACAAACCCTTCATCGTATACAAGTCATGCACCTAACGAACCGGTCTATAAGCTTACTACCTCTGAGACGCTTTAGCCATTGGAACATCAAAGTACACAAGTCATATACATGAAGTAGTTCATTCACTCAGGATTAAGGTTACTGCACAATGAACGTCAAAAGCAGATTGATCCACTCATAGTGCACTACGTAGATCAATCACACTTTAGTCTTAGTCTAATATGTCAACACCAAGCAACATATCTATATCTCTACTTGGGAGTCTATGCACCAGACAGTTAAGACAAACCGTCCCCACCATGGCTTTAGACAACATAATAGTCGTAACATGAGTTAGATGCTTGGTCTAACCACATAGACTACCGACCTTAGTTTAGACCGCTTACTTTAGAACATTGTCTTCTCGCATACAAAAGTCCATTGCATGCAACGTTCTAACAGTTTTAACACAAGTAGTCAGGGAGCCATATTTGCTTACATTTACTTTAACATGTAAATAGAATGAGGACAAATAGCAATGTAATGAATAACTTATATATATAATTTTATTATCTAGTTTAAAATAAATACATCAAAATGTCTCTAATGCTTAGGGCATTTCCTAACAAATAGCCTATCAGTATGCTCAAATTAGTTAATTGAGCACAAAAGGTAATTTTTGACCAGGAATTCGCAGTATTGGAAAACTGGTCAAGATGACCTCAGATGAAAATAAAACTTATAAATTTGGATTCAACATGCCCAAATTAGTCAGTATAGCCTATTAGTATGCTCAACTTAGTTAATTGAGCATAAAGGTAATTTTTGACCAGGAATTCGCAATACCGGAAACTGGTCAAGATGATCTCGGATGAAAACGAAACTGATATATTTGGGTTCAACACGCCCAAATTAGTCAAAATAGCTCATGTTGAAATTTTGGACAAAAAAAGTATATAAAGGGCAAAGAATTAGAAAATTGCAAATAGGGCCCTATAACTTTCCCTTATCTATTTTTCTCCCCACACCACCCTAAAAGTGAATTGTAGCCGACCACCAGAAACGGTGTCCATTTTCGACACCACCGATCTCGTTGGAAAGTTCTCGCCGAGCTGAGTCCAACAGTGGGTCGAGACGACGGAGCAGCCGCCGGAGGAAGCTGCACGCGCCGCCTGAAGCTATCGGTGGCTGGAATTTTTGAACAACCGTATCTCCACAGTTCGACGTCCAAATGCCACAATTTTGGTCCCAATAGATTCGTGGCGAAGAGTAGAACAAAACCCAGGCTTCATTTCAGCTCAACATTAGCCGAATCGCACCACCCAAGTTCGCCCATCACCGTCGCCGTCGTCGCCGTGGAATCTGATGATTCCGACGGAGTTAAGTGATGTGGTGGGTATCAAAATGCTCAAAGAAGAACGGGGAACAAAAGCCCTAAGGCAATTTTGGGCAACAACACCGGCACGGTGGAGAACGGACATCGCCGCCGCCATCGGTTTTTCGAGGGTTTGATTCCGACGATAGGAGCCTCGATTGGTGAAATTGACACCACCAATGGGTTCTTCTCGTCGAGATCTATGTTTTGGTACCATGCTTGGCCTAAACCGCCGGCGGTTAACGCCGGTCAACAGTAACCCGATGACCAAAAATTGAAGAACGGCCCGTTGGCTTATTTTCTACATTCTGGACATATCCGCTGCATCGAATTTGCAAACCAGAACTTGAAAAGTGAAGAATGGTGGAAAAAAAATATGTTCGCGCGAGACAGAATGGTTCGTTCGATCGCCGGTGGGACGATTTCGGTAGTGATTTTGATCCCTTCATTCCTTAATTTTTATTCTGGAATGATTATGTATTAATTATGTATTTTGTCATGTGAAATTGTAAGAGAAAAATGGATGAAAATGATTAAAAAAATGTGTGGGAATGCAAAGATTTTTACGTAAATGTTGAGTTTTACGTAAAAATATAGGCCTTTGGTATAGTACGTGATAGATTAAGATTTGGTTAGATGGTTTCGAGGCGTTTCCTAAACGCCAGGAACCTAAAAATTAAGCGGAAATACTGCCGAAATTTTAAAAATGATACAAAGGGGTATTTTAGGAACCGAAGGATAAAAATGTGATCGGGATGGAAACCCGAACCCCTTGGTGACCTAGGCCCGAGAAAAAGGGGAGAAACGACCTAAGGTCAGAATAGTGTCACCCGAGAATCGATGAATAGTAAATCAAGAAATTGTGGCAAATAATGCCGTAAAAATTTAGTAGAGCCTAAGAAATATTATTTTATGATTTTTGGGCTTAGAAACTCCAGTTTAAGCATTAAAACAAAAAAGATACGGTCTCAAGACCTGTCAAGGGTAAAATGATCATTTTGACTAAAAATTTCTGAAATGCTTGGAAAGGACCGTGAGTGGCTTAGAATAATTAAAATAATATTATGAGGACTAAATTTAGATTTAAAACTAACGGAAAGTGGGCTTACAATGAGAAAAGTGAACTAGGAGTAAAATGGTCATTTTGTCCAAAATGAGAGGCAAAATGGTCATTTTGAAAAAAGTGGGAAAAACGGCCTTTAAGGCAAGAAATGGTGTCCTAAGGCCGTAATTGAGAGTTTTAAGACCCGGTTCAAGAATTAAGAAGGGAAAAGTGAGAAAATCCCACTAAGGGTAAAATGGTAATTTTACCAAAAGTTAGCAGAATAGTGGAAAATGGGATTTTAGACCCCTAAGTTCATGATTGGGAAATGTAACGTAGAATTTTTACGTTTTGTTTAGTTTTATATATGAAATAAGATTGAAAATAACCGTTGATTCTCCGGTTATAGGAATCCGATCCAGACGGAACGAAAGAACATCTGCGGACCCAGGAAAGGAGATATGCACAAAACTATCAGTAAGTTCAAGCATTTAATTGACTGCAACATGAATGGACAGGTCATGTTATGTATTATGTGTTCTATGAAGTAAGTTCTTACAATAAACTGTCTGCAACATAAATAGACTATTGTGTCTAAGTGTTATTTGTGGCAAGTTCAGACATTTAATTTGTCTGAACATGAAATACTGTGATATATAATTATGTACTAGTTGTACATTAGTTGATAAGTCCTACGGTCAATATTGGAGAATAGTTAAACTAATATACCCTTAAGGAAAAAAGATTATGTAAAGACCTACGGGCAATAAAGATGGTTGACCTAGGGATGACGATTAATGTCATCTGGTCAGAACTATAAATACAAGATGGTAATAAAACCATTAAAGGCATACCACCCCTCCAACGTTGTGGTGGTGGTTTTACAGATCCTACGAGGATATAATGAGGGCTGGAGAGGAAGAAGCTCCAGGGTCACTTCCTAGGCCCTCCCAGTCAACGCGTAATAAATTATCAGTATTGCCATAATGAGCTCAAACCAGAATATAAACAAAGATAGTAGTCAATAATGTGACGAAAGCCATAATTGAGCATAACCGACACTTACACTAAATGTAGTGAACTCAGTTAGGGTAATGAGAATAGTACTCAATTAGGGTAATGAGAATAGTAATCGATTAGGGTAATGTGAATAGTAATCAGTTAGAGTAATATGAATAGTAACCAGTTAGGGTAACAATTACTATTCATTGGTCAAAGGTCAAAGTTACTGTTTATGGTAAATAGTACTATTCATATATGAATAGTATTATTTATAGGAAATTGTATTTTTGATGTTTTGAATCTATGTGATTCATGGTATGAGTATTTTATATGTCTGAATGTTACTGTTACTAGTATATGATACTAGTATGCGAAGTATTGTGAAATAAACTTACGAAATGTAAGTAATTTGAAGTATGATATGATATCAGGTATGTTTATGATGTTCAAGTAAGTGTTAAATATGCTTACTATGTTACGTATGAATGTTTTAAAACAATCAATGGTGTATACCCTATGTTAGGTTAATGCTCTGATGCCCTAGTTGGTGGTAGAGCTATGTTATTGTTATGATTGTTCTGATGCCACAGCTGGTATCAGATATGCTCGTTATGATATGGTAAGAGTTTTTATATGTCATGTATTTATGTTTGAACTGACTGAGTATTAGCTCACGAGTTTGTTCATGTTACAGGTAAGAAACTTGTATCTCAGCAATAGAGTGCAATGGATGATGGTGGGATTTGCGTGTGCTAATGAGGATAGGGAATCTACTATGGATATGGTCCTGCGACCAGTCTTCCGCTGAGCGATTTGAAAGAGAAAGATTTGAAGAAAAAAGAATTTGTGTATTATATGTGCAAAGCTGAAATAAGATATTTTTGTAAATTATGCTTTACAGAAATATTTTGTGAAAGAAAAAAAAAATTTATTCCCTATTATCATGTTCAAATGGGAAGTTAAAATAGGCATAGTAAAGAAAGTATGTTAAAACTAAGATACCAACCATCACAGGTGGTATCAGAGCAAGTTAAAAGTAAGTTTAAGTATGTTGCCGATGACCCATGAGGCGATGGTCGATCGCAGTCAGCTTTATAGCCCGACCGCGATGGTGCCGTCTGGGCTTATAAGAATAAGGCGGGCCGTCACATTCTAAGTCTTTCAAGGATAAGATTTCGAATCAATCTTTGTGGTTTGTAGATGTTGATTTGGTTTGATACTAAGAGAATTATTTTGGTGTTTTGCTAGCACAAAACCGACCCTCATTCCCTTGGTTTTCCACGGCCATTTTGGTCATCAAGCCATAATTCAAAATCGTGCTTGGTTCCAAGCACAAAGGTAATGAACAAAAAACTTATTCTTGGTGATATAGTGATTTTAAGATTTTGATCAAGGCCTTTTATGTGTATTTATTTATGCAAATGGTTTGTAATAAGTTTATTTTAAGCCCTTAAGTTTCCATTTTTAAGTTTATGTGGTTGTAGTTGTGTTTACATTATTTTTTATGAATGATTGTGTGCAAATGTCACGGCCCAAAATTTAGACATGTGACATGGCAGCCAAATCATAATATCAACCCGAGATTTAAGGAAAAACATATATTACGAAAAGCGGGTCAACATTATAATTTAGCTAAGCCTAATTATTTATAACGTAGCATCATAACCACATAATAAAATAAAGTAGAAAATAAATACTTTTTAATGCGGAAATCAAACACAAAATCGGTCTTCAAAAGATATTACCAACCATAAAATATTCCCAAGCATGAAATTTAAATAACGTGAAATAAAGTCCAAACTTAATATCTCATTACATCAGAACGAGAAACAGAATGAAGAAGATGGAGAAAACGGATAGCCTCATCTTCGGTAGAAACGGATAGCTCAACGATTTTCGGAACTGCTACCTCCCGCACCTAAAAGTAGTCATTTCGAAATCACAAAGAAAAGGTACGTGAGCGCTGGCTCAGTAGGACAGAAAAAAAGGTGGGTTAAACAGGTAACATTTAAAAGTATGACATAATATTCGTTTCCAAAAATAATCAACAATTTAAAAAAAATACATGGCATAATAATCATAAAAAAAATAATCATCAATTTCGGGAAAACATTTTTAATACAAGTTTTATTCTGCTGAGGACTTAGCGTAGCTGCAATATACGTGCCCCAATATTAAAAGTAATAAATCATTAAAATAAACCATCATATTTTGAGTGAGGACTTGTCATAGCTATAATATACGTGCCTTAAATTGAATTATCCTAGATCATCTCGTTACGGTCTAAATAGGCCGAACGGCCCTGCGCAGGTTTAGGGACCTTCCCCCATGGCGTCAACTTTGGGACGCCCACATCATTTACAATGATCATGAACTAGAGCTCAATTATGTTCACCGGATTATTCAAAAGATGGTATTTACCAAGTCATATTATGCCATTAATCAAAACACACTTTAAAATACATATTTATTACAAAACACGTTGCATGCGTTTATTTCATCAAAAATAGTATAATAATTTTATAAACTAAAAACAGCATGCCATCGATAAAACAGGGAAATTTAAAACACTTGACTACTCCCAGAAAAGGCTAGAAAGTCCTACCTCGATTATCGCACAAGCGTTGCGATGACGTGATCCACGAATCAAGCAAGAACGTCAAATAAATCCTATAATCACAACATATGATCAGTCTAGGTCTAGACATAATCATCCAATCATTTTAGTGTGCCACAAAAGGATTTTAAAATGTTTAATAACATTTGGGATTTAAAATTTGTGAAAACCCCTAAGTTAGGATATTACTGAACATGGGCAGACTGACCTAGGCTGACTGTAAAATCAATATTAATTCATTTTTAATCCCAAAAATTCTAAATTTTTAATATGTTAAACTAGACATCCGTAGCTTTAATTCCATACAATTTTTATAATTTTTAGACATCGTTTGGTTACTCAACTAGGCCAAAAACCGAGGGGTTGTTTTCAGGCATAAAATCAGGGTTTCAGTTTCAGTTCAAAAACTGGCAGTTCTGTCCACCTATCTTTTAAAAATATTTTGACTAGGTTAACGGATGAGTTTGGTTCTGAAATTTTTCAGGCATTTAGGGGACATCTTGAATTTAATTTTAGGCCCAAGATTTACTCGAAAATCATTTTTAAAACTCAAGTTATGGCTGACACAAGTTTACTGTTTATAAGGTAATTTTCCAGATTTCTGTTTTTCCTGTCCGAATTTCAATTAGTCTCAAACGAAGACAATTTTCATCCAATGATCACGAAATTTCGTGGAGAACCTTATTTATATGTCATTAACACAACCCAAGAATCAAATTGGCAAAAATCATAAAATTTACACATGTGATAATAGGGTTTTTGAAAGGGGGTCAATGAGGCAGAATTTTTAGGGTTTTAGAGAGAGAAATCACACCTTGTTTGTGCTGCACTATTTTTGATGCTTGGTCTCCTTTTTGGCTGAATTTGTGTGAGTGTTGGAGTCTTCAAAACAGTAGGGAAAACAGTGGAGAAAAACCATATAAATTTCGTATTTAAAATCAAAAGGAGAAGGAAGGAAAAAGTTGATTTCTCACCTTGTTCTTGTCTCAAAAGTTGTTAAATCTTTGTGCTGCCTTTAGGTAGGTTTTTGGTTGCTGTTTTGGTGTGTTTTGGGAGAGAAAAATTCAGAGAGGAAAGAAGGGAAAGCTAGCCGAATTTTTGAGAGTGAAAGGAAGGGTGAATGAGAGTTGAAAGAGGGTTTTTATACTAGGTTTTTCTTTCCTTTTTGCTTCCTTGTTTGGCCGAATCTTTTGAGGGGCAAAAGGGAAAGTTTTTGTGCTGTTTTGAGGCTAGGGTTTTTCTCTCTTATTTCTCCTTAAGTGGCCGAAATTATCCATTAGTTTTTAAGGAAAAAAAATAATTTGAATTTTAATTGAGTTTTGACCTAGCTTTTAATTCAAATAAAATCTCCTTTATTTCCTACACTTTATGGCCGAATTTCTTCTCTATATTTAAGGGATGAAATTTGAGTTTGAATCCTCCTTGGATTTGTGGAATTTAAATTTTTAATTAAAATCCCAAGTAATGGCTGAATATTTTAGGGTTTTTGAAGTTAAAATTGTTGACTTTTTGAGTGAAATTTAACTAGGAAACCAACCTAGGGTTTCCAAAAGATTTTTAATTAATTTTTGGCACACTAATTTTATTTAAATTATATATTGACCCTTAAATAAAATTTGAGGCATCACAGCAAATGAGAGCATAAACGTTTTTAGTGATTGGACATAATCTGTCCTCAAGGAAGGGCCACAGATTTTGGCTATTTTGACCGCCTTAAGTTCTGATTTTGGGATTTAGTAAAACATGGTGTTTTAAGAAAATTTTGTTACGGTTGTTTTTGTAGCCTTTGGCCAAAAATGACACTACGATAGGATTTTTAAGTGGTTTTCACTTGATGCCTAAAACTGGGAACAAAACCCAAACCTAGAATTAGTCTCGGATTTTATTAAAAATCGACCACTTAGAGTCCGAATCGGACTTTGGGCTCAACACAAAAGTTATAGATCTCATCGAAATCTTGAGAACAACTTGTGAGTCTTTTAAAAATTTGGCCATTTCAGACCTTAAACAGAGCCGTTATCAAAACAACTCAAAACTGGGATTTTTATAAAAACTAGGCACATAGGCCATGGGTTTAGTAAGATTAGGGCCAGTTGGAGTTCGAATTGAGCTCCGAGCTGAACACGAGATTTGTTCATCTCATCGAGGAAGAAAACTTTCATGTTCACTAAATTTACAAAAAAAGTCGTTTCAATCAAGTTTTGAAGCAGTTTTCAAAAGTGGTTCAAAAACCACCTTTAAAATGTAACCTCAAAAATGTGTTTTAACACTTTAAAATATAAACATGATTTTCACAAAAACATCCCCTACCTTCCAACGGGTGATAAGGGGATGGGTTCCAAACATGGAATGTTTCCAGGAATTTGATAAGTGAATCAAAACAATTTTCTTAAATAAACAAAACAGTGTGTATAGCCCGTAGGCTACCACACCAAACAAGCCTTAGTAGCCCGGTAGGCTAGTACACCAAACAAGCCTTAGTAGCCTGGTAGGCTACTACACCAAACAAGCGATAGTGGCCCGGTAGGCCACTATACCAAGGAACAGTAGCCCGGTAGGCTACCACACCCAAACAGGCAAAGTAACCAGGTCGATTACTACACCAAGTTTACGCATAGTAACCGGTAGGCTGCCTAGTTACCAATACAGAAGATAACCGGTCAGTTGACTGGTCGACAACCAGTCAAGGACCATGTTCTGAATGCCACTGTGAGGAACGATGATTAATCTGTCAAGAAGACAGTTAATCAAACAACAATAGGAGTTAGATGCCAAATCCCTAAAGTAGGCCAATAGGATATCGATGGGCCTTGGTACCACATAGAAACACAAGTAATAGTTACTAACAGTATTAGTGACTCAGCAAAGATGCTGATAAGATACGTTGTTGATGACAGGTGGTAACCTGTAAGCTGATAGAGGCATGAGTACGAGTTGCTTATAGATTGAGGTAAGTACAACTCCGCCTACGTCATGAACAAAATGTATTTAAAATGATGTTTTTACAGTATGTTAAGTATATATGCCATACACACGTTGATGCACAGCATATTCAAGAACATATAGTTTCACAATCAAGTAGATTGGTGAAAGATAATGTTAGATGTCATACGTCCCTACCCCGTAGGATTAGGGATAGTTTAAAGAAGCACGTGGCTAGAAAAGATAAACAAGATGGAAATTTATTTTCAGTCAAAAGGGTTTTTAAGATAAGTTAAAGCAGAAAGTTGAGTATTTGTTTATGGCTCTCCAGCTTTTTAACCACGGATATTATCGATGGTCTGTGCACACATGGTACTGACACATAGGCCCTAAATAGACAAGAAGAAAAAGAAAAGAAAAGTTTGAAGCATAAATAAACATAACCGAATCATGCATTAGTTATTGTTCACCATGCTTGTAGTTACAGTAAGATGCATTTCAGTATACAATGTATTCTGTTATGCATAATGTATGTAAAGTTTTATATTCAATAATATGTTATGTGATGGTATGTGATTTGTTGCATGGTATATGACATGCCTATGTTATTTCAAGTATGTACTATGTTTAAACATGTTTTGCGGTAACATGTTGTACTTACTAGGCGTAAAGCTCACGAAGTGTGTTCATACTGTAGGTAAGCATCCTATAGCTTAATCATCTATGGGCGATGATAGCGGCGGAGGCTGATGTGAGGGGAGGTTATGGACACACGACAAGTATTCTTCTGCATAATTTTTGAGTAAAGAGTATTTATGAATAGTAATCGTTAAATAGTATTTTTGAATAGTGATGGTTAAACAGTATTTTTGAATAATAACTGTTAAGTGGTATTTTCAAATAGTAACCAATAAATAGTATTTTAAACAATAACCGTTAAATAGTATTTTTGAATAGTAATAGTTAAGTGGTATTTTTGATTAGTAGCCGTTAATAGTACATGTATGTGAATAGTAAATACGTACGCAGTCAAAAAAAAATATCCCTAAAATTGTGGTATTTAATTAAGTAACTTTAAGTATCAATTGCAAGAAAGTATAAGTATCAGTTTAAAGATAAAGTATTATTTCAAGTAGCAAGTTTTTAGTGACGATCCAGGCCATTGAGGGCACAGGCATCACAGTATTGGTTGGCCCAATATAAGGAGAGAAAAGCGCAGATTTTCAAGGCCAAGCAATAGGAGAAGATGCAAGCCAGACTAACCAAGGGCAGACACACCCCGAGTCTCAACATAGGGGTTTGAATGTGGGAAACAGCCAGAATAACAGGCAACCCCACCATAACAACAAGAGGAAAGGGAATCCGAATAACCAAGGGCAACAGAGAAATTTCCCCCAGAAGAAGAACAACCGCAAGGGAAATGGCAGTCAGCACCCACCATGCCCAAAGTGTGGGAAGAACCATCCAGGAGAATGCCGCCTAGGCACCGGTGGCTGCTACATCTGTGGCAAGGAGGGCCACTTCGTCACTGCCGCTCAAACCCACAGAATCAATAGGGCCAAGCCTGTGCCACTAGCGGTCAACTACATGCCGCCCAAGCTAGAATTGAAGACCCATCCATTGCTCAAGGTAGATTAGAAGCTCCAGAGACGTAGGGGAGGATCTATGCTTTCACTAGAGAGGACGCAAAAGCTGGAACCTCAACTGTGGTAACAGGTCAGCTTTCTGTAGCCAACTCCACTGCACTAGTTCTGTTTGAGTCTGGAGCTACACATTCATTCGCATCATCAGAGTTTGCTAGGAGAATAAACCAGAATGTAGATAGAATGAAACAGACTTTTCAAACTGTTCTTCCCTCCAGGGAAGTTTTGTTGTCTAATTACTAGCTACGCCATGTACCAGTAATTATCTGCGGATGGGAGCTAAGTATCAACAAATCATCCTCGACATGCACGATTATGACGTGATAGTGGGGATAGACTTCCTCGCCAAGTACCACACCAGCATAAACTGTCGGAGACGAGAGGTTACCTTCGAACCAGTCAGACACAAGAAGTTTATTTATGAGGGCTTATCGCTGAAACAACCCAAGATGATGATTTCTGCCATGAAGGCCCACAAGCTTCTATTCAGCGGATGCACCGGCTTCCTCGTATGAATAGTAGACAAGACCCAGGAAGCAAAAGCAGGGCCAGACAGTGTGCCAGTAGTCAAGGAGTTCGTAGGAGTGTTTCCAGAGGATCTCCCAAGGCTTCCGCCAGAGAGAGAAATATCATTCGAGATAGAGCTGCTACCAGGGTCAGCACCCATATCCAAGGCCCCGTACAGAATGGCCCCGGCAGAGCTAAAGGAACTTCAGACTCAGTTGAAGGATCTGATGGATAAAGGCTTCATCCGACAAAGCTGCTCATCGTGGGGAGCAGCAGTCTTGTTCATGAAAAAGAAGGACGGAACATTACAAATGTGCATAGACTATCGGGAGCTAAACAAGATCATGATAAAGAACAAGTATCTGTTGCCACAGATCGACGATCTGTTCGACCAGCTCTGAGGTGCAGTCGTATTTTCAAAGATTGACCTACGTTCTGGGTATCACCAATTACGAATCAGAGATGCAGACATACACATGAGGGCTCTCCGAATTCGATATGGACACTATGAGTTTCTCGTCATGTCATTCGGATTGACGAACGCCTCCGTAGCTTTCATGGACTTAATGAACCGTGTCTTCAAGGAATTCTTAGACAAGTTTGTCATTGTGTTTATCGATGACATACTTTTATATTCCAAAACAAGAGAGGAGCACGAGGAGCATCTCAGAGCTGTTCTACTCAAGTTAAAGGAGCATCAGCTGAATGCCAAATTTTCCAAGTGCAAATTTTGGCTGGAGAAGGTCCACTTCCTTGGTTACGTGGTCTCCAAGGAAGGAGTATCAATAGACCTAGCAAAGGTTGAAGCAGTTAGTGACTGGCCGACTCCGAAGAACGTAACAGAAATCTATAGCTTCTTAGGATTAGCGGGTTATTATCAACGTTTCATTGAAGGTTTTTCAAAGCTAGCCACACCACTCATAGCACTGACCAAGAAGGAAAAGAAGTATGAGTGGACTGACAAGTGCAAGAAAAGCTTTCAGGAGTTAAAAAGCAGACTCACGAGCACTCCAATCCTGACCATACCGGATGCTGGGCAGCAGAATTTTGTGATTTACAGTGACGCGTCCAATACTGGACTAGGAGTCGTATTAATGCAAGGTGGTAGAATGGTCGCATACAATTCGTGGCAACTCAAGAATCACGACAGGAATTACCCGACGCACAACCTGGAGCTAGCCGCGATCATCTTTGTGCTCAAAATATGAAGTTAATACTTATATGGCATCAAGTGTGAGATATATACAGACCACCGAGCCTCAAGTACATCTTCACGCAAAAGGAGCTCAACATGAGGCAACGAAGATGGCTGGAACTGGTTAACGATTATGACTGCGAAATTCTTTACCATCCAGGGAAAGCCAATAAGGTGGTTGATGCACTGAGTAGAAAGCATACCTCATCGCTTATGGCTGTCCATGCCTTGCCAGATGCACTATAATAGGAGCTAAGGAGTAGCAAGATTGAGATTCTAACGGGGAGGTTGTCCGAAATGACCCTCCAGTTAACACTTCTAGAAGAAATTAAAGTCGGCCAGGACCTCGATTTGACCATAACCAAGCTCGAAAAGGAGCCAACGGAGGACCAGAGTTCAGAGTTTCAAGTCTCTAAGGATGGCATACTCTATTTTAGAGGTAGGATATGTGTTCTAAAGGATGAAGAAATCAGGAAAAAGATCCTTTTGGAAGCCCATAACACGCCATACTCGGTATATCCAGGGGCAAATAAGATGTACCAGGACTTAAAAGAGAGCTTTTGATGGCTGGGAATGAAAAATGATGTTGCTGAATTCATTGTAAAGTGCCTCACCTGCCAGAAAATTAAAGTAGAACATCAGTGATTAGGTGGAGAACTGCAGAAGATCGAGCTACCTGAGTGGAAATGGGAGCAGATTAATATGGATTTCATGGTTAGATTGCCCAGAACATCAAGCAGAAATGATGCAATCTAGGTAATTATAGACTGACTGAGGAAATCAACTCGATTCTTAGCCATGAAGCTGAGCTATTCGGTAGAAAGGTTGGCTGATATGTATGTGGCCCAAATAGTAAGACTGCATGATGTACCGAAATCGATCATCTCAGATCACGATGGATGCTTCACTTCAAGGTTTTGGCAGAGCATTCAAGCTTCAATGGGAACCAAGTTGAAGTTTAGCATAGCCTTCCATCCTCAAACTGATGGCCAGTCTGAGAGAACCATTCAGATGCTGGAGGATATGTTGAGAGCATGTGCCTTAGATTTCAAAGGGAACTAGGATCAGAAGCTACCATTGATAGAGTTCTCGTACAATAATAGCTATCATTCGTTGATTAGGATGGCACCGTACGAGACACTTTTCGGAAGAAAATGTAGATCTCTGGTGCATTGGCATGAAACTGGAGAGAAACAGCTCACCAGCACGGACTTCGTCAAGAATACAACAGAAGATGTGAAGCTTATACGAGAGAGACTGGATACAGCTTATAGCCGCCAGAAGAGTTACGCAGATAAACGACAGAGGCCTCTCGAATTTTAAGAAGGAGATTCAGTTTTTCTCAAGGTGGCACCCATGAAAGGTGTGATGCACTTTGGGAAGAAAGGAAAGCTCAGTCCTAGATATATAGGACCCTTTGAAATCCTCGAGAGAGTCGAGAAGGTAGCTTACAGATTAGCACTCCCTCTCAAACTAGCATCAGTGCATAACGTTTTCCATGTCTCGATGTTGAAGAAGTATGTGTCGAACAGTTCCCACATCCTAAGCCAAGAGCCGGTTGAAGTACACGCCGACCTGACATATGAAGAAAAACTCGTGCAAATCTTAGCTAGAGAAGATAAAGTACTTAGAATAAAGTGATTGTGCTTATAAAAGTATTATGGCAGAACCATAACCTCGAAGAAGCTACATGGAAACGGGAAGAGGATATGAAAAGAGACTTCTCGGATTTATTCTAATTTTCGAGGACGAAAATTTTGTAAAGGGGGTAGGTTGTAAGGACTGCCCCATTCCTATAACTTGATTTTCCTATAATGAGAAATTAAGGAATAATTTAATGCCATTTAGTGCAAATTCGTAGAACATGATCGGGTACACGGTCGTGTAAAAAGCCATGTACCGATCAGGCTGTATATGTGAGAAAGGTCATGTGAGTGTACATGGCCGTGTGGTGTGACATGGTCAGGTACACGACCGTGTACCGCTCGGGTTGATGAACGTGTAGAAGGCCGTATTTCAGGACCTGGCCTTGTCGAGCAATCTCGACAGAAACACACCCGTGTCCAGAGTATACACGCCCATATATGGACCCGTGTAAAAGGCCATGTAATGAGCAGAAAGCCGCAATGCAGACTCTCAAAATGCATAAAACCTAATTACTATATAATGAATAATTAAGTTGAAAAATACAGTATGATTTATAGTTGAATAAATTAAATAGGTACAGTACTGTTTATTTCTATTCATACAGTAAAAGGGGTTAACCGACAGTGAATTCGGTCCACCCTATTATGTATATCAGTGTATGAGATACGTAGTGTCAGAAAACTAGTCTGAACAATCCTTTCTTGACACAAGACTAGTGAACAGATCACTAGAAGCTCGGACCGAACATCTGAGCATAGCAACGATAGAAACCCTAGCAAAGGTACAATACCAAGAAAAGGGTCCAGATGACCTCCTCTCCTCTAAAAACTGACAAAATCAGAGTCAGAACGCTCGAACTGGTCAGTTAGAACAGAAAGCAGTGAATAATGAATAGTAAAAAATGCAGTGTCAAGTTACTGGCCAAGACGACCTTAATTTGACTTAAAACTGATATATTTACGGTCAGCAGGTCCAATTTGGTCAATTGGGCACAAAATGTAAAATTTTATCGGAGAGATATGTAGTATCGGGAAGAGGGTCAAGACGACCTTATCTTGCCCTGAAACTGATATATTTCGACTCAGGACGCCCAAATTAGTCAATTAGGCACTTAATATGTTTTTCGAAGCAGGGTCCCACAGATTCTGAAAACTGGTCCAGACAATCCCGGACAGACGTAAAACTGATAAAATTGAAATCAGCACGTCCGAATTAGTCAAGAGAGACTGTGTTGAAAATTTCGTGCGAAAATGTCTCGGTATGCGTGTGCAAGTACAATACAATGTAGACATAACCACAGTATAAGAAATAAATAGTAAATTGGTGCAGAATGGGCTCTTAGACAATATAAACTAACTAGAAATCATCAGTGTAAGAATCAGATCCAGAAAATCTGATTTCCGGATGAAAATTAGAACACTGCCAAAAAAGGATCGAAAACCGCAGTAGAAAATTGGACTGCGAAGAAAGCAACACAGATGAATTTTTTTGGCCCCAAAACCATGTGTCCCTAGCTGGAACCAGCTAGTTTTGTTACATAAAAACCCCAAAAAGCAAGAAATAAAATATTTAGTAGGTTATGACACAAATGAAAAAACAAGTCACATTTCTCCATCACCTTACACCAAGCAATTTTTTTTTTATTTTTCCCCATAAATGGCCACAGCTCATTCGATGGAGAAGGGCTGAGATGGGCAGAAATTTGTCACTAATTTAGCTTAGGAATGGCTTGATTAATCATGCTTAAGTTTGGTTAAGTGAGCTTAGGAATTGTCTATAAAAAGGAGATCACACCTTAGGTCTTTGTTCCTTTCTTTTCACCGCCCAAGATACAACCCATTCTCTCCCATTTTCTCCAGCTACTAGCGATCACTCTCAAGCCCCAAAACCCTCCATTTCTCAAGTCCAAAACATAGCCAAAAGTTACCAAAAAATCAGCTCCCACAAGCTTGAGCTAGGAGGATTTATTCCAAGCCATTCTAAGTCCATCCAAAGGTGAGTTTTTGAAACCAATCTTTGTGGTTTTTGGTTATTGTCTTAAGTTGATGTTGAGAGAAATTTTTGTGGTGCCTTGCTAGCACAAACCGACCCCTTTCTCACCAAGAATCGTACGGCCATTTTGGTCATCAAGCCTTGGTTCAAAATCGTGCTTGGTTCAAAGCACAAATGTAATAACCAAAAACCCTATCTTTGTTGATTTAGTGTTTTTAAGATTTTGATCAAGAAATGTATGTGTATTTGTTTATGCACATGTGTTGTAATAAGTTTATTTTGAGTCCTTAAGTTTCCATTTTTAAGTTTGTGATTGTGTTTACGTTTTTATGAATGGTTATGAGTATGTGTGATGCAATGAACATTTAGGAAGTGGCTGGACACAAATCTGTCCCCAGGAAATAGCCATGAATTTTGGCCATTTTGACCCCCTTAGGGTCTGAATTTGGGATTTGATAAAACATGGAGTTTTAAGCAAATTTCGATACGGTCGTTTTTTTTTCAAACAGGTTTTGGCCAAAAACGACACTACAATAGGTTTTTCGAGTGGTATTCACTCAATGCCCAAGACTGGGACCAAAAAAATCTGAGCCCAGACTTTGCCTCGGGTTTTGCTAAAAATGGACCATTAGAGCCTGAACCAAACTTCAGGCTCAACACAAAGAACACGTCGAAACCTTTAAGATGACCTATGCATGTTTTAAAAATTTGGCCGTTTCGGGCCTCAAATAGAGCCGTTATTAAAATAATGTAAAACTGGAACTTTTACAAAAACTGGGCACATTGGCCATGGGTTCAATGAGTTTAGGAGCCATTACAGTTAGAACTGAGCTCCGAGGTGAACACGAGAATTGTTCATCTCGTCGAGAATGAAAAATTTCATGTTCGTCAATTTCACAAACAAAGTCGTTTCGATCAAGTTTCAAAACAATTTTCAAAAGTGGTTCAAAAACCACCTTTTATTACAAACACCAAAATGTATTTTTACACACTTTAAAATAAAAATGGTTTTCATAAAAAAACATCTCCCACCTTCCAACGGGGTGATAAGGGGATGGTTTCAAAACAAAGAATTTTTCCCAAGAATTTTATAAGTCAACCAAACAATTTTTCAAAGTAAAACAGTGTGGGTAGCCCAGTAGGCCACCACACCAAACAAGCAATAGTGGCCCGGTAGGCCACCACACCAAACAGGCAAAGTAACCGAGAAGGTTACTACACCAAGTTTACATATAGTAACTTGGTAAGCTACATGATTAACAACACGCGAAGTAACCGGTCAGTTGACTAGACGGCAACCAGTCAAGGACCGTGTTCTGAACGACACTATGAGGAACGATGATTAATTTGTCAAGAAGACAATTAATCAAACAACGATAGAAGTTACATGCCAAATCCCCAAAGTAGGCCAATAGGATACCGATGGGCTTCGGAACCACATAGAAACATAAGTAATAGTCACTAACAGTATTAGTGACTCAGCGAAGGTGTTGATAAGATACGTTATTGATGACAGGTGGTAACCTGTAAGCTGATAAAGGTGAGTATACAAGCTGTTTGCAACTAGGTAAGTATAACTCCACGTATGTCATGAACGAAATGATTTTTAAATGATGATTTACAGTATGTTAAGTATGCCTATCATGCACACGATATTGCACAGCATACATAAGAGCATATAGTTTCACAATCAAGTAAATTGATGAAAGAACAAGTTAGATGCCATATGTCTTTACCGCGTAGGATTTTGGACAGCTTAGAGAAGCATATGGCTAGAACAAATAAACAAGATGAAATTTAATAGGCGTGTCGTACCGGCCTTTTCAGTTGAAGAGGTTTTTAAGTTAAAGTAAGTTAAAGCAAAGTTGAGCATCCGTTGATGACTCTTCGGCTTTTTAATGACCTCAGGCGTTACCATTAGTCTGCGCACATACGGTACTGACACACGGGCCTTAAATAGACAAGAGAAGAAAAAAGAGCATTGATGCATAATTGAACATAACCAGACCATGCATTGTTCATGATATAGTTCACTATGCTTCTAGATTCAGTAAGATGCATTCAGTACATGATGAATCTGCTATGCATATAAAGTCTTGAAGTCAATGATATGATATGTATGATCTGCTATGTGCTATGTTAAGTGGTATATGTTGATATCTTGCATGCTTATATGATTTTAAGTATGTACTATGTTTAAACATGTTTTGCGATTAACATGTTGTACTTACTAAGCGTAAAGGTCACGGAGTGTGTTCATGCTATAGGTAAGTGTCTTATGGCTTAATCATCTATAGGCGATGACAACGGCGGAGGCAAATATGAGGCGAGGTTGTAGACACACCGCGAGTATTCTTCCGCACAGTTTAAGTATACAGTATTTTGAATATTAAAATCAAACAGTATTTTTGAATAGTATAGTTAATAGTATTTTTAAATAGTAACTGTTAAATAGTATATTGGAATAGTATTTAATTAAATTGTACACGTATGTATGTATGTATGATTAAGACCCCTATGTTTTAGATTCCACATTATAACAGTATACATACGTAAATAGTAAATACGTACGGATATATAAAAAAAATCCCTAAATTTTATGGTATCATATTAAGTAAGTATTAATGGTTTGTAAAAAAGTATAAGTATCAGTTTAAAGATAAAGTATAAGTAATAGTAGTTTTTAAGTGATGGTCCGGGCCGCTAAAGGCACAGAGCGTCACAAAGACAAACCATCTCTGTAATTAGATTTAGACAACATAATAGTCTTAACATATAATAGATACTCACTCTAACCCTATAGACTACGAACTATAGATTTAGACTGCTTACTTTAGAATGTTGTCTTCTCGTATATAAAATACATTATATACAATATTCTAACAATTTAAACACCAAGTAGTCAATGAGTCGTATTTGCATACATTTAGTTTAACATGTAAATAAAGGTGAGCATAGTATGGAAAAGATGTTATGAAAAATCTCAAATATATTATTAATCAACTCAAAAAAAAATTAAATACATCCTAAATTTCTTTCTTTCTTAGGGCATTCCTAATATTGCCCAGATGAGGACACGGATCTAGAGGAGATGATTACTTCATGAACATGGTCTTGGATGTGGAGGCTTCATCCATGTAGTGTAATCCATGGTGATTATCACATGATTTTCTAATAGATAGGATGTTATCCAATTTTGCTAAACCAAAAATGAGCATCTTCAAGGTTTTTTTTGTTTCTTCTAATTAAGTATGAGTCTCATGAAGCTTTTTCATTCTTTTCAGTGACTTGAGATTCAAGCCTTCTCACAATCTACTTTAAAGCATATTTTCCCTTAACAAGGTTAGTCACTTTGTCTTCCAATATCTTGATTATTTTGCACAACTAGATCCACTTGAAGTACATTTTCTCATATGCCTTTTCAATTTCATTATCACTAAATTATTTATCACCACTGCTGCATTCAAAGTTGACATAATATAGACCATCAAATTTGACTGATTTTTCGTCTGATGTTCCAGGAGGTGTTGCAACATTGCCCGATGTCTCAAGTGTGTCACAACAAAGGTCAGAACATTGAAATCCTAGAAATCTGTGGGACCTTTTTTTGTGAAAACAGTTTGTACAGCATGATTGCTGATATGATCCTCATTCTCCCCTTGACTTCCATCTGACACTTCATCACTCCAAGTAGTGTTCAGTGTTTTCCCTTTTTCTTCAGTGAGTTAGCACATTTAGATGGGATGTGACATATTCATGACAATGAAACTTTTTACTTTATTTTTCTAATCAAAAACCATGGGTCCAGTCTTCGCTTTCTTAACAACAAATTTTACAGGATTTTGTCCTTTATCCCATTTTTTCTTCTTTCTCCACACCTTGTTGAAATTCTTCATAAGTAGTGCAGGAGATTCTTTCAGTTTAGCCTCATTGTCCTCAACATTATCTTCATCACTCAACTCTTGCATATCAGCCTTTAGAGCTAAATTTTATCCTTCTTACTCTGCTTTAAATTCATCTAAAAATTTGTAGAGACCCTATAAGTTCATCCAATCTCATAGTACTTACATCCCAGGCTTATTTAAATGTAGTGACCTTGTATGCAAATCACTCTAGCAAGGATCTCAAGGTTTTCCTAAACAACTTAGTTTTAAAGTATTTCTCACTATTGATGTCACATAGTTTTGCATTAAAATCCATTATTGTCTCACTCCCTAACATTATAAGATTTTCAAACTGGGTTGCTAGAATCTGAAGCTTAGACATCTTTACAGTTGTGGTGCCTTCATAGGCTATCTCAAGTATGGTCCAAGTATCTTTTGTAGTCTCACAAGTAGAAATTAGCTTGAATTAATTTGAGTCCACAGCATTAAAAATTGTGTTTAAGGCCTTTGAGTTATTATTAGCTAGTCTGTCCTCATCACTAGACCACGTTTCTTTGAGTTTAAGAATTGTCTTACCTTCATCATCTTTAGTAGTAGGGTGCGTTTATCTAGTTAACACCAAACGCTTAGTCTTTTCATCGAATGCCTTAATGAATGCCTTCATACAAGCTATCCAGTGGGGATAGTTGCTTCCTTCTAGTAAAGATGGGGCTTGAAACGGATCCTCCCTCACACAGAAGATCCATGCTTATAAAACAGATCAAATCCTAAGATCTAACCTTGGAAGTAAGTTAGTAACCAGCTCCGATACTAATCGTAAGATATAATTTTAGTTTATTTACCAAGTTCTCAATTAATTAATTACCGAAAGTAAGTAAATAAAAGAGACAAGAAATTTTTACAAGGTTCAGCTTCCCTACTCCTTGGAGCCATGCATAGATGATGAAGTCTTCACTAACTATAAATAATTACAAGTACTAATGATCTTATGCAATCTGAAGACTCCCTATCCATTATTGCTGTCAGTTGTTTTAAAACCCAGTCAATAAACTCATTTAGCAAGATCCCCTTGCTAGCATATATTGAACTCCCTTCAAATGCTTTTTTTTTTTCCTCACGAAGATGACAAGTCTCTCTCCCAAAAGATTAAATATGCAATAGCTTTAATAGTCTCAAAGTATGCTATAATAAATCTGTGCACTGCAAAACTTCTAATAATGTTTTTGAGACTTGAATAAGTAGCAGCCAAAAATCTAAGTGAATCTTAAATTTAGAAGATATTCAAATTTTAAATTGTTTCACGTTATATTGCAACACACCATGAAATATTTTGAAATTTAAATCTTTCATATTTATCCACGTAAGCCAAAATCGTGTTGCTCCAATTCCACATATTTCTCCACATCAAATATTCTGTAGATATGTCTTAATATTCAAAAGTACATGATCTTTGATTTGAGATATTGAATAGTGATCTTAATTCAAATAGGACTTAAAATCCTACTTAAACTAGGATTTCTTTTGATTTCAAATCCTAAAATTATCTCTGAATTATCTAATCACAAATCTTCTTGATTTGATACTATTTTTCATCTAGTCCTTAATTCCTGAGCGCAACATGCCTAAACAAACTCATGTTGCGACCAATTGTGCAACACAGAATTTGAAAACTGTCTAAAAAATTATCTAACTAATAGATGTTGTTTTTGGTTTTTCCTACAAATAGTAGTCATAAATTCCAACAATTAAAAAACCTAAAATTATTAACATAAAAGTAATCTTTTTTTAATTGGAACGTAACAAATTTGGGTTGATGAGCTGTAAGGAGAGCTCATACCACTATCTCTTCTTTTGCTTTTCTCTTCTCTTTAACCAAACAAAGGATATAATATCTCCCTCCATGTGCTCATGTTCAAGCTTCCATAAAAGTAAATATGCAAAAGCGCCCTCATAGTCTAGAGCTATTCATCAATTGGTGATCGGCAATTTTTGCCGCTTCGGTCACCAAGCAACGACCAACGAAATGGGAAACCAGCCAATCATCGATCGATTTTTCTCGGTTGATTTCGGTCGGTGCAGATTGCTTACCACGACATCATGGAAGAACTTCAGTCGGCGATGATTGGGAAAGTTGTCAGACATTGAGAAAAAGATGGGGGGCATCGTTTTTCTTCTTAGATGAGCATAGAGTGTATATTGATAACCAAAAATGAAAAAAAAAAAAAAAAAATCTTTAGTGGAACGTTATTGTTTCAGTCATACTAGGAGATAGGTAGGGAAAAAAAAACTTATGAAGTATTTATACAAAATGGTCATTTTGAGCCACTCCTTTTAATATATAAACACAACGCATCTTATTTACAAATTTAAACAGTTTTTCAAATTCGTTAATTTGAATTACTCCTCCTACCGTTTCATGTTGACTTTCCACAACTACTGTTATGTTTTTTTTTTTTATGTTTTTTTTTTCTTTATGGTAACTTATATATTTACATAAAATTAACTCATACATTCACACAAAATTGATAAGAAATAATATATATACTGAATTAATATAAATACAAAAAAATTTAAATCAATATCAAATTAACTTTATCATTAAGTAAAAATAAGACATGCACCAAATATAGTTTGATAACATATATAGTTCATCAATTTCGTATTAATATGGAATACATAAAATCAATAACAAATAACAAAAACATGGATAAACATGATTATAGTTTAAACTTTGGTAACAATAAGTTATTATATAGACTATAGAGTAATAAAACGGTAAGATCATTATTATATTAACGAAATAACAAACAACATAATGACTAGGCCATATTTAAGCAAAAGACATGGCTAATATAATATGGATAATTGTCCAATATATATTTGCATTAAATTGTTGTACAAAATAATATAACAACTAGGTCAATATTATATTGACCAAAAAAATGTCAAGGAACAGAAAAATAGTGTAAATGAGGGAGTATTGCATTAATAAATGGAGAAAATGATTTTAGGTTTTTTTTTTTTTAATTTTAAACATGTGAAATATTAAAATATTTTGGATTTCTATTTTCAAATTTTGAATTTGGTTTTGTGAAATTAATGTGCCTATTCTCTAGGAGGGTCAATATTATATTGACCAAAAAAATGTCAAGGAACAGAAAAATATTGTGTAAATGAGGGAGTATTGCATTAATAAATGGAGAAAATGATTTTAGGTTTTTTTTTTTTAATTTTAAACATGTGAAATATTAAAATATTTTGGATTTCTATTTTCAAATTTTGAATTTGGGTTTGTAAAATTAATGTGCCTATTATTTAGGAGGGAATTTGACATAATTTGCTCCTTAAATTAGATGCAAGGATATTATTGTCAACACCAAATGTCCTTTTTTTTTTCTTTGCTGCTTAATTTTGCAAATAAATTTGTTTCTGGATATTTATTAACACCATGACTCTAATTTGGCCATACATGTATATAATCCAAAGGTTATGGGTTTTGAAGGATAGTTGGCTTATGGGTTTAGGGCTAGTGGGCTTAGGGTTAAAAGATGTCATCTTCAACCTTTGGAAATTCAAACACCAGACATTAGATGACACAAACTTCATGGCACCAAGACTAATAGAAACTCATGATTGGGTGTTGGTTTTTCGGTCACCAACCTAAGGGAATATGGGAAAACTATTAATTGACCGATCAATGCCAAACGGGTTGGTGTACAGAACCGTCATCATCAACCACTGCATTCCGATGGTTTTTTTTTTTTTTGCAACGATTTCGTTTGGTGCACTCGGTTGCCATCAGTTGTCAATTATTATGAAGATTTCTACCCAGTATCCAAAGCTAGCAGAACTCGTAAACTTTAGAGAAAACCTCAAAAATAGCCCATTTAATGCAACTACTTTAGATTTTTGCCCTCTTAATTTTTGGTTAGGATTTTTGTCTCATTTGATCAATTTTTTATTTGACCAAAAAATTAAAAAGACAAATTTACCCTCGCATCCTATTTTCAACAATTTCTCTCTCTTCCTCCATCTCTCTCTCCCTTCCTCTCTTCCTTGCCATTTCTCTCTCTCTCTCCTCTTCCGATCTCATTCTCTCTCATCTCTTCTCCTTTCTCTCTCTTCTCTATTGAAGTCATGTCCCAATCATAGATTTGGTGAGCTGCCACTACCAACGTCATCCTCTGAGCGCTTCTCCAATCATGAGCCACCCTGCCATCGTGATCTCCTCACGAGTCAGCTAGTTTCACGACTGCCTTGACTTCGTCCGACTATTCACATCTCATGTGAGCTGTTGCACTGCCACATTGTCATTTGTGATCTGAATCAAAACTCTCTGTTTGGTTGTTGAAACAACCTGTCACCGTGTTTTTTTTTTAATTTGTTTATTTTTTGAATTTTTGCATTTTTTAGATTTTTTTAATTATCTTTTTAGTTTTTGTGATGTAATTTTTTTTGGTATCTTATTATTTTAATGGTTTGCTTTTATTTTCCTTTGAAAATTTTTATATTGATGTGCTAACTTTTTAAAAAATAATTTTGGGATTAATTGTTTATAAAGTAAAAAAAATACAGTGATTATTTTGAAATAATAAATTTTAAAAAAATATATTTGAAATAACCTAATATTAAAAAATAGTATAATGTCAAATGGTATTATGAGAGATTACTAAACAATATATGGACATATTACCCATCAGTATTACAAAACATTATTTTGATGAATTACCAAATAGTATTTTGAAAGATTATCTTTTGATAATTTGATACATTATGAAATGGTAATTCAATTAATAATCAAACAGTGATAACTTACCTTGTAATAATGACAATCAGATAGATTACAAACATAAGTGATATTCATGCCGATTACTTAAACGGCATCTTGATAAAATGCTAGAATATCTTTTTGGTTAGATGAAAAGTATTTTAAAAAAAACTTGTTAAGTCTTTAAACATACAAAGAGGAAAAAATAAATAAATAAAATAAAATAAAATAAGCCCCTGAACTTTATGCTTATTTATTACTTGAGGATCCAGTCTTTTTTTAAGTTTTTAAAACAATCATGTTATATTATACCCCCTCACCACCCACCCACCCCCCCAAAAAAAAAAATACGTTACTCATCACTGTTATTTTTACCATCTAATAGCTCTGTTTTATAATCGCAAGAATGGTGATGATATGAATAGGAATGGCAGTGCTATATTTCTAAACTGCATTTGAACTTGAATGCAGACCCCAAAAATACTCCACATTTCTAATGCATTCTTCTAAACATGAAACACAACAATATCAAAACTTTTACGCAGTTGCAACAACCTCTCGAGTATTGTTTATTGACTACTCTTGTTCTTGTGCGTTCTATGTACACCATTTCAGGCTTTACCAACAATGGCATCCTTAAGCTTTCATCAAATTACAAGCTCATCTTGTAGAAGGATTTCGTAAATGTCTGTCCGTAGATTCAGTTCCTTATCCCGCATAACCTCTTGTAGATCTGACAGCTCTTTTGCAGAAAGAATAGAGTTCAGTTTTATAAAACCATCCATCCACAGCTTTTTGGACCTGAGAAACAAAATTAACACTATAGAGACTGACAAAAATACTGATGAAATTAAAGAGTTAATAGTTGAAACTGCATGCTTTTTTCATCTGGCAAATGACGTTCTACAGGACATTCCGTCAATGGAAGTGCAACATGTAATAAAACAAAAGTAGTTTCAAGAAAGTCATATACGGCTTCATATAGACATAAAAACAAAACAAATAAGAATAAAAATAAAAAGGAAGGAAAAAAAGAAAAGAAAAGGAAAGTAAGCAAGTCCATCCACAAACAGAAAATTTTGCAAATAAATGCACTAGTTAAAAAGTGCCATGTTAATGCACAACGCCTCTTTTATCTTTTGCTTGTACCAATATCTATTGTTATGAAAACACTTCACTGGAATGCTTAGAAATAATAAAAATAACACTAAACCAACACAAGACAATATACAACATTTCTACCACCATAGCACATAAAAGACTAAAAAAAAAAAATGAAAAACACCTAGAATATATTAGGAAGCAACGTTCAGCATGCCACACAAGTGAATCGCTAATATCAACAACTGTATCACACACAATATTATTTACTCGTTGATAAGAAAATCGAAGAAGATGACAGCAACTCTAGCAAGATTTATCAAATAAAAAATAAGATAAATATGAGAGGAGCAGAGCATATTCGCATCTCATCAGGGAGGGCAGGTTCTTACCATGGGCAGGCATGTATTGCACGAAAGAAAATCTGCCTTGCTGCAGGAGGATCACATGCTATGTTAGCCTCATAAGCAATGTAAGACCGCCAAAGTAAAACTGAATTACGCATTGTATCATTTCCCAAGGCCCTCTCAAATAATCCACGGATCCTATACTGGGAACCGCCTCTACTTATCTCAAATGATAATGCAAATATCCAGATAACCACGGACTGTTTCCTGAGAACAGAAGCAATTAAGATATTGTTCACAAAGTCCGTGAGAAACATATTTAAATGAGCGATGGAATGAACCATATTCAACACGCGTGTGAGAGTATTAGCCAATATTGATGTGACCAAATACAAGATCTTGGGATAACAGCCACCACAACAAGAGAGAAGGATAAGGTAAAAGATCAGTAGCCCCATCTGCAATATCCTCTTTTGAAAAATTCTCTACCCAAAAAAAACCAGAAAAGAGAGAGAGAGAGAGAGAGAGAGATAGACAACAATCTCCATTTTCAATTGCATGCACACGCACAGTTGAATACAATGTAATTGTAAAATACCAACTAAAATGTTAGATACCAAATGTCCACAGAACAATTATAATGTTGGAAATCTCGGACTGAGATTAAGGAAGGATTGTGTGGCTGATTTTAGGGGATTAGGAGTTGCTGTATTTAAGGAATAGTTGATAAAATTGTTAGCTGTAAATAGCTGTGTATCATAGGCAGTTTTCTAGGAGACTTTATTCTTTGATTTGTTTCCTTTTATAACTTATTGTAAAGGCTGTAAGTTGGCCTATATATTCTGTAATTTTTCAGTAATGAAATAAGAATTATCATTGAGCTCCTATCACCTTTATGGTATCAGAGCCACCATAAACAGGGGTTCTGTAAAAGAAGAGAGGATTTTCTGTGTGAGAGAGAGTGATCAGGTTCAACCATGGAAGGGAGGAAAGAGAGAGATGTTTCCACAGCAGTCTCAGCCCCTTCTCCGATTTCTTCTTCTATTTTACCGACAATCACTCAATCATATGGTGACAATGCTACTCTTCAAATAACTCAACATAAACTGAATGGAAAAAATTTCCTTCAGTGGTTTCAATCCGTCCAGATGGTGATTCGAGGGAGAGGAAAGATGGGATACATCAATGGAGAAATCAAAAAACCAAGCCATGACAGTTCGGAGTATGCAGCCTGGGAATCCAGCAACACGATAGTTATGGCATGGCTAATAAACTCTATGGAAACGAGTATTAGTCATACCTACTTATTCTTCAAAACAGCAAAAGGCATTTGGGATGCTGTTAAAGAAAATTATTCGGATTTTGATAATACATCTCAAATATTCAAAATTAAGATGCCGCTGAAAGAAAGCAGGCAAGGAAAACAAGATGTGACTGGCTACTACAACATGCTGAAGGTTCTTTGGCAAGAGCTTGACCTTTTCTATGAGGCGGATTGGGGAGAACTCGAAGACCATGTGAAGTTCAAGACTCATCTTGACAAGGAGAGGCTTTATGAATTTCTGGCAGGTCTGAACCGTGATCTAGACGAGGTCAGAGGAAGGATTTTAGGCAGAAAACCTCTTCCCTCTATCGGAGAGGCTTTTGTAGAAGTAAGAAGAGAAGAAAATAGGCGGCGTGTGATGCTTGGCGACCAGAATTCCGAGAATAACCAGGTTGTAGCAGCCAAGGATCGACCTATGGAGACTACTGCTTTGGCAGTAAATAAAACAGGAGGCTTTTCTGGCAACAGGAACCCGAATAAACAAGGAGAGAAACCAATGTGCACTCATTGCAACAAGCAAGGTCATACCCGTGAGAATTGCTTTCATATCCATGGGTTTCCACCCAATTGGAAGCCTCGGGGGCCAAAAGATAAAAGAGCACTCAACACGGTTTCTGAAGATCATACCACTTTGGAGGACTCAAACAAGGGCCAAGATTTAAAGGTGGTGCTGACTAAAACCCAACTAGAGACGTTGCACCGGATACTCAATCAGACACAGACATCAAATCCACCCACAAAAGGATTTACTGCTGCCCACAAAGGTACTGCTCTCCATACTAAGTCACAACTAAATTGGATTCTTGATACGGGTGCAACAGACCATATGACAGGTAATGCTTCCCTGTTTTTTACTTACACCCCGTGTAATGATAAGTCATGAGTTTAGATAGCAGATGGATCATATTCAGTAGTAGCAGGGAAGGGGTCAATTCGTCTTAATAACGAATTAATTCTTCACTCAGTTCTCCATGTTCCAAAGTCATCCTGTAACCTGTGCTCTGTTAGCAATTAACTCGGGATGAGAATTTTCTGGCTAAATTTTCTTCTTCTTGTGAAATATAGGAGCAAACCTCGGGGAAGACGACTGGGAGTGCTAGAGAGAAGGATGGACTCTACCATTTTGTGAACAAGGAATTTAAGTGTGGACCAGTCACCGCAGACAATTGTATGGCTGTTACTGTTTCCAATAATGATGTGATAATGTGGCATCATAGGTTAGGCCACCCAAACTTTCACTATCTTAAACGTTTGTTACCCGAACTATTTTTAAAAAAGATCCAAGTTTGTTTTCGTGTGAAATATGTCGATTTGCAAAACACACACGTGTTCCATATCCTATTAAACCCTATGTTGAATCTTGTCCTTTTTCGTTAGTACATAGTGATATTTGGGGTGCGTCTCGTGTTAAAAACATCATTTCTGGAACTCGATGGTTTATTACCTTTATAGATGATCACACAAGAGTCTGCTGGGTATATCTCCTAAAAGAAAAATCAGAGACAACAAAAATTTTTCAGTCCTTTCATTCTATGATTAAAAACCAATTTCAAACCTCAATACAAGTTCTAAAAATGGATAATTGTCGTGAATATTTTAACACTATTCTCGGTCAATATCTAGGCCAACAGGGGATTATACACCAGAGTTCTTGTCCGGATACACCCCAACAAAATGGAGTTTCAGAACGTAAGAATTGTCAACTTTTGGAAGTAGCTAGAGCCCTTATGTTCACAATACACGTGCCCAAATATCTCTGAGGGGAAGCGGTTTTAACTGCATCTTACCTTATTAATCGGATGCCTTCCAAGGTCCTAAAGTTTAGAACCCCTCTTTCTGTCCTTCAAACCACATACCCTCAATTTTATTCATCCTCTTCACTTCCTCTGAAGGTCTTTGGATGTTCAGCCGTTGTCCATAACACAAAGCTAAATCTCTCCAAACTTGACCCTCGCTCTATCAAGTGTATTTTCATAAGGTATTCTGCAACACAAAAGGGTTACAAATGTTACTCTCCAAGTCAAAAACGTGTGTTTGTCTCAAGAGATGTTACCTTTTTCGAAACTGAATCTTTTTTTACCCCGACTTTTCTTCAGGGGGAGAATTTGAATGAAGAAGAATCGTGGGATTCTTTAGAGCCTGACCAAATCCAACATGAACCACAACCCTTGCCCTCTTCTGAACCAACAATTCTTCAACACGAACAACTTGAATCTATGATTCCCATGTTATTGCAACAGGATTTGGAAACGGGAATAGTCAAGAATTATCCATTGCAGGTGTACACGAGGAGACCACGTTCACAAAAGGTAGATACATCTGAGACTCTACTTGCTCAAGAGTCTGAACCAAGGGATAGCTCTAGACCAGAGAACACCATCCAGCCAGAAGTTTTGGACTCAACAATTACAACTCAGTCTGAGTCACACGATGAGCCAGACAATCTGCCAATAGCATTGAGAAAAGGGGTGAGATCTTGTACTCTTCATCCAATCTCTCATTATGTCTCATATGATCGCTTGTCTCCAGGCTTTCGGAGTTTTGTCTCTAAAATGTCCAATATTGAGATTCCTAAAACCGTAGAAGAGGCTCTTCAGATCCTAGAATGGAAGAAAGCGATTGAGGAAGAGATGGAGGCACTAATTAAGAATGGAACTTGGGAGATTGTTGATCTACCCAGAGGAAAGAAAACAGTGGGCTGCAAGTAGGTTTTCACGATCAAATACAAGGCTGATGAGAGTGTTGAAAGGTATAAGGCAAGGCTTGTGGCAAAAGGGTTCACACAGACGTATGGGATTGACTACCAAGAGACCTTTGCTCCAGTTGCCAAACTCAATACAATTAGTCTTACTCTCACTTGCAGCGAACTTAGATTGGCCTCTGCAACAAATTGATGTGAAGAATGCATTTCTGAATGGTGAACTACACGAAAAAGTTTACATGGATGTTCCTCTAGGAGTAGAATCTCACAATGGAAAGGTGTGTCACTTGAAGAAATCACTTTATGGGTTGAAACAGTCACCAAGAGCTTGGTTTGACAGATTTACAAAGGCTATGAAGAAGCGAGGCTATCATCAGGCTCAAACTGATCACACACTGTTTACTAAACGCACAGACGGTAAACTGACAATCTTGATAGTCTATGTTGATGACATCATAGTGACTGGAAGTGATGATAAGGAAATTGAGACCTTAAAGAAGTACTTGAATAAGGAGTTTGAATTGAAGGATTTGGGAGTCCTAAGGTATTTCTTGGGAATGGAAGTAGCGAGGAATAAAACTGAGATCTCAATATCTCAAAGGAAGTATATCCTTGATCTCTTACAAGAAACCGGGATGTCAGGTTGCAGACCAGTCAACACCCCAATGGAGCCAAATCACAAGCTGGGACGAGGAGAAGAAGATGAAAGCATTGACCAGGGAAGGTATCAAAGACTGGTTGGGAGACTGATCTATCTCTCACATACACGACCAGACATTGTATTTCCAGTTAGTGTAGTCAGCCAGTTCATGCATTCACCGAAAAATTGTCACCTGGAAGCAGTATATAGGATTCTTCGATACCTAAAGGGGACACCAGGAAAAGGTTTATTTTTTGGTAAAATCAAGAAGAAGGGAGTTGAGATCTATACAGACGCTGATTGGGCAGGATCGGCTGTTAACAGAAGGTCTACCACAGGCTATTGTACTCAAGTCTGGGGAAATCTTGTGACATGGAGAAGTAAAAAGCAATCTGTAGTTGCTCGTAGTAGTGCAGAAGCAGAGTTTCGAGCTGTTACTCAAGGAATATGTGAAGGGATGTCGTTAACCAGACTACTAAAAGAGCTAGGAATGACTTATGAGGAGCCAACTAAGCTTTACTGTGATAACAAGGCAGCTATCAACATCGCTCATAATCCAGTTCATCATGACAGAATAAAGCATGTTGAGATTAATAAACATTTCATTAAGGAAAAAATAGAGAATGGAAGTGTCTGCATGGTCTACATACCAACCAAACAGCAGGTTGTAGATCTGCTAACAAAGAGTCTATCAAAACATGGATTCATGGAATTATCAAACAAGTTGGGCTTGATTAATATCTACGCTCAACTTGAAGGGGAGTGTTGGAAATCTCGGACTGAGATTAAGGAAGGATTGTGTGGCTGATTTTAGGGGATTAGGAGTTGCTATATTTAAGGAATAGTTGACAAAATTGTTAGCTGTAAATAGCCGTGTATTATAGGCAGTTTTCTAGGAGACTTTATTCTTTGATTTGTTTACTTTTATAACTTATTGTAAAGGCTGCTAGTTGGCCTATATATTCTGTAATTTTTCAGTAATGAAATAAGAATTATCATTGAGCCCCTATCACCTTTATATAAGATGATGAGCGGGTTTATATACCCTTTGGTTTCCTCCCCTTACAAACCATTTTGTAAAGGTGAGTTCTACCTAATGGGTTCCTAACATAATACGACAGGTCTTGCTCCCAAGTAAAAATAAATAAATAAAAGATCGACCATGATAGCTTTAAAAATTCACGCATAACTCAACAAACAAAAATGCCAATGAATAAGACCATAAGATAAATAAAAAAAACCCAAAGTAAAAGCTCTCTGAAAACAAAACAAAAAAATCAACACAGCAGTTAATAATACGATAAAACAAAAAACACTGCATGCATTATGATGTCATGCAAGAGAAAATTAGAAGAAAATGCACCACAACATCACAGAAGCATATAATTTTGGGGAGCGTGTAACCTCATATTCATGTGCATATATAGTTCTAGATAGAAAATAAAAAGAACTAAGATCATACTTTTTACAGTATTCATCAAAACACCTACGAATCTTATTGGATATTTTGTAGAGATGGCAAATCTGCACTAAAGCGCTACAAAGTTCTGGGTTAAAAGGAAATATTTGCAGCCCCTCACAGATGGACTCCCAGCATTTTGAGGGGCTCAACTGATCCAGATGTCTCTGAAGCATCCTCACATAAAACTCGAACAAAAACTCAAATTGATAAGTATGGCTCCTTTCTGTGGATTACAAATATAGCATCATGATAAAGCATGTTTTGAAACTTGTTATGTTAGAATAGTATAACTCATATAAAATAGTATAACTCATATAAATTACGAGAACCAAATTTGATAAAACTCAAAATCCATTAAATCTTGTGTCTTCATGTTCCAATATTTTAATGACATGTGACTAAACCTCATGCTTCACTCATTCATTTCGTTGTAAAACACCCAACTTAAGGAACTAAAATTAAGAAAAGAAATTATATAACTCTCTCTTTTATCTGTTTACTTGATGCAGGCATATATAGAATGCCGCTCGAACTACTACACTAACCCGCAAGGTCTATTTATTTTTATCAAGTTCTTTACCTTTTGTCATGTGCAAAGTTCCTTCTATTGTGTTGTTTTCACTAAAAACAATTTTTAGTACATCCCAAGGAATTCTCTCTTCAGAAACGTAATTCCTAGTATGATCAATGGCACCTATTACTCTAACTCAATCAATCTTGACGAATAAGCAAATTTTGAGATAATTTTACAACAACTAATGTGTTCTAACCCAAGAATGAGCCCAGATAAACAAGCTCTAATCATGCCCGTTATGAACTCTCAAAAGATTTTCGTTTTCTCCACCTTCATGTTTTTCACTCAAAATGGTGTCACATTTTTCAACACCTAAAGAGGCGGTCAGAAAGACATCTGTAGATTTGAGTTTTCAATTATTTTGCCTAAAAATTAAACAGTTAAAAGATTTTATGAAATATTTTTAATTCAAGGTTTATCTGTTGATCTCAATCAGAGAACAAGAAAAACTTTCTTAAACACATGAAAAACTACTAGCATTTGAAGTCTTATCTTTAGGTGCAAAGGAAAGGTACATACCTGGAAGCACCATTGCAAAAGCTTGATCTAAAACCTGAATACCCGCTGTCCATCCGGAGGTTAATTCTTCAAACAAAGCTGCTGAGCATACAAGAGAAAGAGATTGGTCATCTACAATGCCTCGCACCCATGCCGATCTCATTGTTCCTCTTTTTTGCGTGAAGCCTTGGTGGGCTCTCAGCAATTGCACACTTGATGGTGGACCTTTAAATGGACCATATGTTTCACCACTTCCCAAGCAGGATAATATATGCACTGCTCGAAATGATGATTCACAACTGTTTATAGGATCATTTGCAAGCTCTGTCTCCGCATACCAGAAGTAAATTAGAGGAGCAATAGGCCGTAATTCCTGTATTTTTTGTACATTGAAGAAACACATTAGAAACTTAGAACACGCATGCTAGATAAACAGAGATTTTATACAGCGAAATTTAATAAAAGGTAAAGAGTAACAGAGTGGCTATCATAGTAAATTTGTGAAAGGTGTAGCACTATTTCTCTTTAGGTAAAAAATGATAATAATTCTTTCAGTTTCATTGTTATGAAAATAAAATTACTATAAATAAATCAAGGAGGTTGAATTTTTGTTACTGTTGAAGGAAGATACATGGAATTCTTAAAATCACCCATCTATCATTCAACAATGTAAAAACCACAAGGGATTCACATTAAGAAAGTTGAATTAAACATAAGCGTGTCAGTTTTCAAACACATCGTCCATTTAGTAGTTCAATCTGCCATAGGTAAAACCCTTGTTGTCTTAGTGATCGTATGCAGGTCAGCAGCAAATTGGAAGACATCTAGCACAAACAAATTTCAGCAAAATAAATGTTCAAAGGAAGAAATTTTCAAGAAGACAAATTGATCTTACCAAAGGGAGCCCTTCAATAGATGACAATGCCATATCAAATACTCTTCTTGCATGATCAATATTACCATAAGAGGCCTCTCTTCGTGCATAAACTCCGCATAACAGCACATCCTATGACAATAAGGAACATGAATATATATTCTTAAAGAAACTGATGAAAGACCATAGTATAAGTATGTTTAGTTTCCTTTATCATGTTTTATGTTTAGTCTCCTTTATTTGGTTTGTGATTTATTTTTCATTTTCCAAGTTTCCTTTATTTCTAATTTTCCTTTTTTCTCTTTAGTTTCCAAGTTTCCTGTTATAGTCAATCTCTGTGTAAATGGCTCAATCTCTACATTATATTCAGCTTTATCAAGTTTTATTAATAATATTTCGGAAGTTTATCAAAGCTTTTCTTAGTTTTCTTCTTGTTTCGTCAAGAATTTATTTCTGCTGCACCAAAGTGGCATCACACACAGGACTTTTTACCTGAGCTGATGACCAACAGAGGTGAAGTTGGAGCAAGTCCTGCTAACAATGATCGGAGGATTGAAGGCTAAGAAACTTCAATCATAATTAGGAGCAAAGGTTTGGAGGAATGAAGCAATGATTTGGCAAAATCAAACGAGCTCTCCATATGCTTCAGTAGACACTTGTCGCAATGCATGTTAGAGCAAATGATGATGCGCCATTAGCAGCTGCGCGTGACATACCACGCAAACCGGCCATAAACCGAAAACCAATATAGCAAGATGTTGAGATCTTTGATGACAATAATCCACCACCGGCAGTTCATGTTTACCAACAGCGGTGTCCAAACCCAATCACAGCTAATTTTGTCAAATCCACTAATGATGAACACGATGATGTATTAGCAGCAAGGGGTGCTAAACATGATTTTCATCGGAGACATCAATGACCGGATCCTCATGAATATTGAATTTTTAGATCGGGTACAAAACGTCAAAAAATTTTTTGATTGCTTGGAAATTGCAGAAGATCAAAAAGTAAAGCTTGTGGCATGAGTTAAAAGGAGGAGCTTCAACTAGATGGGAACAACTCCAGCTTAATCCGCTATGCAAGGAAAATCACGTGCGTGCACGTGGATGAAGATGAAGCGCCAATTACAAGGTCAATTTCTCCCTCCTGATTATCAACAATTTATTTATGACCAATTTCAAAATTGTCAACAAGCTAACCGTTCTGTTGATGAATATACTGACGAATTCTATCTACTAAGTGCTCATAACAATTCATCAGAGATGGAGGACCAACAAATTGTCTATTACGTTGGTGGATTAAAGTTGGTGATTCAAGATCGGATGACTTTACAAACTATCTGGACCTTGGCCGATGCAGTAAACTTAGCACTTAAAATTGAAGGACAATTTAATCGGCCTTTGCCACGACAAAATAACTATCGATGACTTCCTCAAGAGACAAGTATGGCAACAAAGTGGCCCATGGTGGGATCCAACAGCAAAACCAATAGCAAAATCACCTCGACAACTCCACCTCCAAGGCAAAATAGAGGCATTACTTTTGGCCCTAATCGCAACTACAACCAGCCACAAAGCCAACAACAATCTCAAAATACCTATGACCTATATGCACATCCTAGTCTCAATAAATTTTTTTGCTGCAATCAACTAGGTCACACTTCCAATGTTTGCCACCATCGGAGAAATGTCAATTATGCTGAAGACAAAGAAGAGGCACAACCAAAAGCAGACAACTACCATGAGGGAGTTGAGTTCATAGATGGAGATGATGGAGAACCCATTGCTTGCGTTATTCAACGATTGTTGTTAGCTCCCAAAAAAGATTTTGTTTCGGAACAACACAAGATCTTTCATACTCAATGCACCATCAACAAGGTATGCAACGTGATCATTGATAGTAGTAGTGAGAACGTGACGTCCAAGGTACTATTAAAGGCTTTGAATTTGCACTCGGAGAGACACCCATCCCCATACAAGATTGCATGGATTAAAAAGGGACCAGAAGTTCAAGTGAGAAAAGTGTGCAGAATTTTACTTTCTATTGGTAAATACTATAAAGAAGAGATTGTATGTGATGTTGCAAAGATGGATGCTTTTCATGTATTGTTGGGGTGACCATGGCATTATGACATTGATGCGACTTACAAAGGCAGAAACAACACTTATATGTTTTGGTGGTATTATAAGAAGATAGTTTGGTTACAAAAATAAAAATAAAAAAATAAAAAAAATTCCAATAGAGAATGCTGGTATTTATAAAATTGAGAGGCAACTCTTTACCAATATGCTCATATCTGAATTTATTGAGCAAGTCAAAGAACCAAATTTTGTGGTCGCTTTGGTAATTAAAAGGGTATTTGACGAAGCCCCAAATATTCCTCCTGAAGTTCAAGATATCCTAGCCAATTTTCTCGATTTGGTCTCAAACGAGCTACCTAATAAGTTGTCACCAATGAAGGATATCCAACACCACATTGATTTAGTGCCTGGAGCTAGTTTGCCAAATCTAGCACACTATCGCATAAGTCCAAAGGAGCATGATGAATTGCAAAGACAAGTGAATGAGTTGTTGGCTAAAGGATTGATTCAGGATAGCATGAGTCCTTGTGCAGTTCCAGCATTGCTCACTCCAAAGAAGAATGGTAGTTGGTGGATGTGCATTGATAGTAGCGCGATCAATAAAATCACCATCAAGTATTGCTTTCCTATTCCTCGCTTAAGCGATATGTTGGACAAATTAGGAGGCTCCAACGCGTTTTCAAAGCTTGATTTGCATAGTAGATATCACCAAATACGTATTCGGCCTAGAGACGAATGGTAGATCACATTCAAGACCAAGGATGAACTCCATGAGTGGTTAGTGATGCCCTTTGGATTGTCCAATGCCCCAAGCACCTTTATGCGGTTAATGAACCAGGTTCATCGCCCTTTAATTGGTACATTTGTTGTAATTTATTTTGATAATATTCTCATTTATAATCAACGGATGAATGATCATCTTGCACACCTAAAGGAAGTTCTTTTAGCCTTGCAAGCTAGCAAACTGTATATCAATCTTAAGTGTTGTTTTTGACAAATAAGCTCTTGTTCCTCGGATTCATGGTGGGGGAGGATGGTGTTCAAGTTGATGAAGCTAAAATCAAGGCTATTCGTGAGTGACCAACCCCTAAGTCAATACGAGATGCACAAAGCTTCCACGGTTTGGCAACTTTCTACCGTCATCTCATCAAGGGCTTTAGCACTATAATGGCTCCCATCACCGATTGTTTAAAGTGCAGAAACTTTCATTAGGGCCAATCACAAGAGGATAGCTTTATTACAACCAAGAACAAATTATGCACTGCACCTGTCCTAGCGTTACCAAAATTTGAGGAAATATTTGAGGTGGAACGTGATGCTTCGATGCAAGGAATAGCAGCAGTTTTGTCCCAAAATGGAAAACCGATCAAATTTTTCAATGAAAAGCTCCAACGAATCCCGACAAAAGTGGACAACCTATGAGATGGAGTTCTACGTTGTGATACACACTTTGAAGCATTGGAAGCATCATTTGATCTAGTAGGAATTTGTGCTTTATAGTGATCATCAAGCTCTCAAGTACGTCAACTCCTAGAAGAATATGAATCATATGCATGCGAGGTGGATTACTTTTCTTCACAAATTTACTTCCTTATCATGCACAAGTCAAGTAAACTGACTAGGGTTGTTGATGCTCTATGTAGAAGAGCTTCTGTGTTATCTACAATTCATATGGAGGTTGTGGGCTTTGATTATCTAAAGGAGGCTTATAAAGACAATGATGATTTTGGCCATGTTTGGAAGTCTTGCAACCACCACGAAGCCAGCGAGGATTTTCACATACAAGATGGCTTTCTTTTAAAGGTAATCGTCATTGCATCACGTCCTTCTCATCGTGAGCATTTAGTTTGAGAATTGCATAGTGTTGGCCTTGGTGGGTATGTGGGAAGAGACAAGACAATTTCTTTAGTAGAAAAGCAGTTTTATTGACCTCAATTGAAGCGTCATGTTGGATGCTATGTTCAGCATTGTCCTAAATGTCAACAAGCAAAAGGACAAGCTCAAAATATAGGCTTGTATACTCCACCTATTCCTGAAGGAATTTGGGAAGATTTGACCATGGACTTTATCCTTGGTTTACCACAAACACAACAAGGGGCTGATTCAATGTTTGCAGTTGTTGATTGATATTCGAAGATGGCACAATTCATACCTTGCAAGAAGACATCTGATGCTTCACATGTTACTCGCTTGTTCTTTTGGGAGATCGTTCGTTTGCATAGAGTTTCAAAATTCATAACTTCTGATAGAGATGTCAAGTTCTTGAGTCACTTTTAGAGGACCTATGGAAGAAATTGGACACCTTTATGAAATATAATAGCACTCATCATCCTCAAACAAACGACTAAACTGAAGTGATGAATTGAACTTTTGGCAACATGATTCAGTGAGTTTGTGGAGACAAACCGAAGCAATGGGATGCTATGTTACCACAAATTGAGTTTGCTTTTAATAGCATGCCAAATCAGTCCATTGCCAAGACTCCTTTCGAGATCGTTTATACTTAAACTCCTAAGCACACTGTTGATTTAATTAAGCTACCTGATCTATCTAGTAACCATCCTACTGTAGAGGAATTTGCTAATAGCATCCATCGCATGCATCAAGAGGTCCGACAATGCTTAGAAGTTGCTAATATGAAGCATAAGGTTGCAATTGACAAGCATCGCCATGAGAGTCTTTGAAGAAGGTAATTAGTGATAATTCATATAAGCAAAGGAAACTTCCCAACAGGTACTTACAGCAAACTAAAGGATAAGAAGATTGGAACCATTTCGCATTTCAAAGCGAATTAACAATAATGCTTATGTGATTGATCTTCCTAAGGATATGGGTATCTCAACTACCTTCAATGTGGTAGACATTTTTGAGTACATTCCTCCTCATGAGTTTTCCCTTTAACCAACCAACTCGAGGGCAATTTTTCATCAAGAAGGGGGGAACTGATAGAGGACTATAGTATTAGTATGTTTAGTTTCCTTTATTATGTTTTATGTTTAGCGACACGAATTGAAGAACAAATTTTGTTTCATTATTAAACAATACAAAGGTTAGCTTATTGTTTTATATACAAAAAAAAAAAAAAAAAAAAAAAAAAAACCCTGGCTACCAATGAGGAATCTAACTAGGCTATCTACCTAAATAAGCTAACAAACACGTGTTTACTTAGGTTATCTACCTAAAACAACTAACTATTTATGTTTACAAAATCACTTGAATTCTGGAATGTTTTTCTTGTATTTATCAATGGAATACAGCCACTATTTATGTACAATTGTAGGCATCTAAAAATGAAAAAAATTACCTAATCAATCTCCTACAAATCAGCTACAAAACAACTAGAAATTACATTACAATTAGTATCTCTACAAAACAAGAAAACTCCTAACTAATTTTCACAAAATCAAATCAAATAAAATCTTTCTATAATTCGACACTCCCCCTCAAGCTGGTGAATGAATATCCTTCATTCCAAGCTTGCTAACATTATCTTGAAACACAATACTTGGTAGTCCCTTCGTGAGAATGTCTACTAATTAATCCTTAGTAGACACGAATGGAATACAAATCTATCCGTTATCAAGCTTTTCCTTGATAAAATATCTGTCCACTTCAATATGTTGCGTTCGATCATGCTGCACCGTGTTATGAGCAATGCAGATGGCCGACTTCTTGTCACAATATAACCTCATCGAACCTTCCCACTTTATCTTCAAATCATCAAGGATTATCTTCAACCATAATAGCTCGCAGATTCCTAGTGCCATTGATCTAAACTCGGATTCAGCACTTGACCTCGCCACTATATTCTACTTCTTACTCCTCCATGTCACCAGATTTCCTCCTAAAAATGTACAGTAACCTGAAGTAGACCTCCTATCATCTAGTGATCCTGCATAATCTGCATCAGTGTAGACTTCCAATGCCATTTCCTCTCCATTTTCGAACAAAATACCTTTTCTAGGGTTACCCTTAAGATATTGCAAGATACTATGAACAGCCTTTAGATGTGCTTCTTTGGGATTGCGCATAAACCTGCTAACACTAATTGCAAATGCTATATCTGGTCTTGTATGCGTCAAATAGATCAACCTTCCAACAAGCCGCTGGCACGACCCTCTGTCTACCACTCGATCTTCTAATGCATCACACAACCCATGATTAAACTCAATGGGAGTGTCAACTAGCTTGCACCCTAACTTCCCTGTCTCCTTTAACAAATCAAGCACATACTTCTGTTGTGAAATGAAGATTCCTTGTCTAAAATGAGCTACTTCAATGCCTAGAAAGTACTTCAATCTTCCAAGCTCCTTGATGTCAAATTCTTAAAGGAGAGACGTCTTTTTAGATTGAGTATTTCCTCTGTATCATTCCCTGTCACTATAATATCATCCACGTAAACTAACAATGCTGCCACTCCCCCTGAATCTGAGTGTCTCACGAAAAGAGAATGGTCACGTTGACTCTGTTTATATCCCAAGGATTTCATAACTTTGGTAAATCTTCCAAACCAAGTTCTTGGCGAATGTTTTAGGTCATGAAGAGCCTTTTTAACCTACAAACCATTCCTTCTTTAGACTCAAAACTTGGAGGGACTTCCATGTAAATTTCTTCTTCCAGATCACTATGGAGAAAAGCATTCTTAACGTCGAACCGCTACAGATTCCATCCAAAATTGGCAGCTAGAGACAACAGTACACGAACAATGTTCATCTTTGCAACAGGAGTGAACGTCTCTAAGTAATCTATGCCGTAGGTCTGTGTGTACCCTTTGGCTGCCAGTCTTGCCTTGTATCTCTCAACCGATTCGTCATACTTATACTTCACTGTAAAAACCCAACTGCATCTTACTGGTTTCTTCCCTCTTGGTAGCTTCACCATTTCCTATGTCTTGTTCTTTTTAAGAGCTTCCATTTCCACCTTCATAGCATCCTAACATTTCTTGTTCCCTAATGCCTCAGATAGATTTCTCAGAATGGAAATTGTGTGAAGGTTGCTTAAGAAGGCTCTATGGGTTTGAGCAAGATTTTGATAAGTCATAAACAGACATAAGAGGTGTTTGGTCTAAGTTCTGGTTCCTTTTCTAAGAGCAATTGGAAGGTCGACGTCACTTGTCTCTTCAAAGTCATTAGGCTCAGTTGGTGATGGTTTGCTTTCAGGGTTTTAAACAACAGCACGAATAGGTGATTGTACCTATACTGATCGAGAGATTGGAACTTTCTTCCTAGAATAAGTCAGAAGTGGTCGACCACCATCTTGTTTCCCCTTATCTTTCATCACATTAGGCGACACAAATGAATCAATAGGCTGAAGAGACTAACTGGAAGGATATGGATCTGACTCAGATGTGGGTTCGGATGGACTTGACTCAGATGTAGGTTCAGATGGACCTGACTCAGATGTGGATTCGGATGGACCTGACTCAGATGTAGGTTCAAATGGACCTGACTCAGATGTGCGTTCAGATGGACTTGACTCAAATGTGCGTTCGAATGGACTTGACTCTGAACTAGGAAATTCAAGAAGAAACAGGTCCTAATTATGTTCTCCCCCTGAAGATAAGAATGTTGGAAAAAGGACTCAATTTCAACGAATGAAACGTCAGCAGAGACATAGAATTTCCGAATAGAAGGATGATAGCACTTGTACCCCTTTTGCGTGGAGGAGTACCCAATGAAAATGCATCTAAGTGCTCTTGGATCAAGTTTTCCCTTGTTTTGAGAATGCACATGAACAAAAGCAACACTCCAAAAATTCTAGGAATGAGATTGTTAGAAGCGTTGAAATTTGGAAAAAATGATGTGAGATACCCAATTGGATTTTTGAAATCAAGACCACGAGTGGGAAGTCTATTGATAAGATGAGCAACGGTTAAAATAACTTCTCCCCAATACTGTTTAGGGACGTGTTTGTGAAAAAGTAGGGCCCTCGTGACATCTAGAAGATGGTCATTCTTACGCTCAGCTACACCAATTTGTTGTGGGGTGTTGACACAAGAGGATTCATGGATGATCCCTTCTTTTTAAAAGAATGGTACGAGAACTTGGTTGAAATAATCCCTAGCATTATCGGAGCGAAACCGCTTAATTCTCACATCAAACTATGTATGGATCATGTTGTAAAAATTCGGAAAAATAATTTTGACATCTGATCTATTTTTCATGAGATAGATCCAAGTTACGCAAGTACAATCGTCAATAAATGAGACAAACCACTTACCACCAGAAATATTTGGGACCGTGGATGGTCCCCAAATATCACTATGAATGAGAGAAAAAGGGTTGACAGTTCTTGTATTACTTATCGAAAAAGAGTTACACTTGTGTTTGGCAAGTTCACAGTCATTACAATGAAAAGACTCAATAGACAAATCCTTAAACAATAAAGGAAACATTTTCTCAAGAACCTTAAAAGACAGATAACCTAAACGACAATGATAAAGCCAAACTTTTTGTTTATTTGACATGATAGACTCTGAAAAAAGTGATGTAGATAGAGGATTCTCAACTTTGATTTTCCCACATTGATATTCCAGGTAGTAAAGACCATCCCTCTCACTAGCGCGTCCAATTGTCTTCCTCGTGCCCTGTTCCTTAAAAACACAATATGAAGGAAAAAACGTTACACTGCACTTGGAGTCATCTGTGGGTTTCTTGATGGAAACAAGGTTGGCAAACAGTTTTGGGACATGAAGGACATTTTTTTAGTGTGAGGTAGTCATTAATCCGAATATCCCCTTGTCCTGCTACTGTTGTGATTGACCCATTTGCTACTGTAGTTTTTCTATTGCTTGAACAAGGAGTATAGGTAGAAAAAAATTTGGAAGAACAAGTCAAATGGTCGGTGGCTCCTGAGTCTATTACCCACAAATTTTGAGAAATCTTATCCAAGACATTAGTAGCACAAAATGAAGAAGAAATACCTGAGAACGCCAAAGAATAAATACCTGTTGTAGGAGACTTTTCTAGGGTTTCAAGGAAGAGTTTAAACCTCTCAATTTCCTCCTTGTTAAATTCGGGTAAGCTACGTTTGCCTCTACCAGATTCAGTGCTTGCTACATGTGCTTGTCTTCTCACGTTTGCACTTCGGTTTGGTCTGCCATGGAGTTTCCAGCATTGATCCTTGGTTTGTCAATGCTTCTTACAGTATGTGCAAAAAAGAGAATCACGGCTAGAGGTCTTAGACGGGCTGGTTTGGACATCGGATTGGCTGGAATCCTTCGAAACTGTTGTGCTAGACTCTTTTACACTCACTGCCTTGGTTAAAAGTGCGGAGCCACTTCCTTCGTGCGACTCCAGCATGACACTCCGTTGTCCTTCTTCAGTCCGGATGATTGAGATCGTCTCATTCAAAGAGGACAGCTCTTCTTTTTCCAAAATCTACACTCTAACAGCATCGAAATCAATGTTAAGACCTATAAGAAATTCAAAAATACGCTCTTTTTCAATGAATCTCTTCAAAATCACAGAATCTTCACTGTTGCGCATCTTAATGCATTGATAATGGTCCAATTCCTGCCACAAACTCTATAGTAAACTCGAGTATTCAGTAACAGTTCGAGTCCCCTGTTTGGTTGCTGAAATCCTTGTCTTGATTTCGTAAATCTGGGCTGCATTATAGACCTTTGAATATGTTTGTCAGACAGCATCCCAAATCTCCTTGGCAGTTCCGAGAAACATACATGTATTGCTAATCTCCGGTTGCATCGAATTCCATAGCCATGACATCACCATCGAATCCTGTTCATCCCACACTATAAATTTAGGATCTTTTTTTGAAGGACTCATGCCCATCAAATGGCTGATTTTCCCTTTGCCCTTCAAGAATGTGCGAACGAGCTATGACCACTTCAAATAATTCTTCCCATTCAAACGGTATGCTGGCTGTATGTGCTGTAGATCTCCAATTGAATTGGCAGCAGTGTTCTCCATTGCAGCTGCATCAACCGCAGGGTTGGTAGGGCTGGTTTCGGTGATCTGGGACATTCTTGATAAAAGGGAGAGATAAAAGGATAAAGGAGAAAAGCAGGGAAAAGAAAAGGATTATTGGAGATGAGAAAAAAAGGAATTTGGCCAGCAAAATCAAAGTTCCAAGATAAAGCTGAACGCTCTGATACCAACTTGAATTCTGAAATGTTTTTCTTGTATTGTATCAATGGAATACAGCCACTATTTATGTACAATTGCAGATGTCTAAAAAAAGGAAGAAAATCACCTAATCAATCTCCTACAAATCAGCTACAAAACAGCTAGAAATTACATTACAATTAAGATCTCTACAAAACAGGAAACCTCCTAACTAATTTTCACAAAATCAAATCAAACAAAATCTTTCCATAATTCGGCAAAGTCAAACACGTTTTTCTACATGTTTACAAAGTCAAACATGTTTTTCTACACTCTCCCTCAAGCTGGTGAATAAGTGTTTTCCATTCCTAGTTTTAATACTACACTCTGAAACACTGAGCTACTTGGGCCCTGGGTAAGCACATCTGTAAGTTGACCCTGTGAAGATGCATAAAGAGTACAAATTAATCCACTCTCCAACTTCTCTTTAATGAAATGTCTGTCTATCTCGATATGTTCAGTTCAATCATGTTGTACCGGATTGTGTGCTATGCCAATCGTCGAATTGTTGTCCCCATAGAGTCTCATTGGGCCATCTCACTTAATCTTTAAGTCTTCTAAGATGATCTTCAACCAAAGTAGCTCACACACTTCTTGAGCCATTGTTCAGAATTCTACCTCTATACTCGATTGTGCCACCACACTTTGCTTCTTACTTCTCCATGTCACAAGATTCCCACCAGAGAAAAGTACAATACCTTGAAGTCGACCTCTTATCCCCAATCGACCTAGCATAATCTGCATCCGTATATGCCTCGTGTACTAAACCTCCATTCCTTTGAACAAAATGCCTTTTCCTGGCGTTCTTTTGAGATATCGTAACACTCGATAAGCCGCCTGCAAATGAATCTCTTTCAGGTTGTGCATGAATTGGCCAATCACACTTACTGCTTAAGCTATATCTGCTCTTATGTGAGATAAGTAAACAAGTCTTCCTACCAGACATCGGTACATTTCTTTGTTCACTGTGGTATCCCCCTCCGCCTCTCCAAGTCTATGGTTAGAATCAATTGGAGTGCATGCTAATGTGCACACTGTCTTGCCTATTTCTATGAGAAGATCTGTGATATACTTCTGTTGGGAGATAAATATACCTTACCTAGAGTGTGCCACTTCAATCACAAGGAAAAATTTTAGCCTCCCTAATGTCTTGATCTCAAACTTCTTAGCCAAGCATTGGCCTAAAACTCGTCTCTCCTTCTCATCATCTCATGTCACTATTATGTCATCAACATACACTAGAACTATAACTCACCCTGAAGATGAGTGCTTAATGAACAATGTATGATCCCCTTGACTTTGCTTGCATCCCATAGCTGTCACAGCTCTCGCAAACCTAACAAACCGTGCTCGCGGAGATTGTTTAAGCCATACAAGGCCTTCTTCAACTTACACACTATATGGGCAACCAAATTAGTTTATAGCCCAATAGGATCTCTATTTAAATTTCCTCCTCTAGTTCTCCATGCAAAAATGCATTCTTGACATCGAACTGTTGCAAGTCCCATCCATAATTAGCTACCAAAGACAACAAGATTCTGACAAAGTTCATCTTTGCAACCAGATTAAAGGTCTCTTGATAATTAATCTCATAGGTCGGCGTAACTCCCTTAACCACCAATATTGCTTTATATCTCTCAATAGATCCATCTGCTCCATGCTTATGAACCCATTTACACCCCACGGGCTTCATTCCTGCAAGCAACTTCACCAACTCCCAAGTTTTGTTTTTCTCCAATGCCTCCATTTTTTCCATATTCATAGCTTGTTTCCATTCCTATTGGATAGCCTCGGATAAAGTGGCAGGAATGGTAATCGTGTTAAGACTAACAAGAAAAATCCTATAAGATAGTGAAAAATTTTTGAATGACATAAAGTGTGAGAGAGGATATAAACGTCGTTTTGTGCACTTTCTGATTCCTTTTCTAGCAGCAGTGGGAAGGTCTTGCTCACTAAGGTCTTGGTCACTATTACTTACATGATGTTCAATCTCAGTTTGAAATGAAGGTTTAAAACTCGTTAACTCATTTCCAAGATTCGGATTAGATTCTTGGGCTTGCACAACTTCAGGAACGACAGTCTTCCTCCTTGAAAACACTTTGCCAAATCTTACTTCCTCAAGAGCAGAACTTGGCTTTTCTGGTGACTTTTCTGGCAAGTGCAAACATGAAGAAGGAGGACATGGACTAATTGGAGAAGGACATGAGACTGGTTGAGGAGGACACAAGACTGGTTGAGAATTTAGATTCGAAGGAAGTGTGGAAGAACATGGCAAATCAAGAAGAGAAAGGTCCTAATCCTTATCTTCCATTACAGAATTCACCCTCTGGAGATTGAAATAAGACTTGTTCCCTGAAGGTAACATCAATTGAAACAAAGTTCTTTGACGGGGGATGATAACACTTATACCCCTTCTAGGTCAAAGAACAACCCACAAAAACATTTTAATACCTTCAAGTCTAGTTTCCCCCTTTTTTGGCTATGAATATAGACAAACAACACGCACCCAAAAACCCTAGGAACAAGATTATTTGTAGTTTTTAAGTTCGGATAGAACGTTGAGAGCGTTTCCATTGGACTTTTAAAACCCAAAACTCTAGAAAGTAATCGGTTCATAAGATGTGTGGCTATAAGGACTGCTTCTCCCCAAAAAGATTTTGGAACATTTTTTTGAAACATTATTGCTCAGGTTGACTCAAGAAGATGACCATGCTTTCTCTCCGTCACTCCATTTTGTTGTGGGGTATTGACACAAATTGACTCATGTACTATTCCTTCTAAAAACATGGAGTTAAGACTTGATTGAAATAGTTCCTAGCATTATCTGACTGACATCGTTTAATATTGACCACAAATTGATTTTTAGCCATGGACTGAAAGTTTGGAAGAACATTACTGACATCAGATTTGTGTTTAGCAAAAAAGAACTTCCAATTAACACGAGTACAATCATCAATAGATGACACAAACCACCATATTCTAGAAACATTATGAACGATAGGACCACAAATGTCACTGTAAATGATATAAAACGGAATAGATTTTTTTTTTTTAATTAACTGAAAATGGAATACATTTATGTTTAGCAAGTTCACACATTTCACACTAAAAATCTTTAACATCAAAACCTTTAAACAAAGAGGGAAACATAGGTGGCATTTAGTATTATTTTTAAAATGTTTTCTGTTTTCAAAAAAACTGAAAATGGGAATGTTTTGAAAACCATGTTAAGACCATTTTTGAAACTGTATTTAGTTATGTTTTCTAAGTGTATATTTTGATAAACATAAAAATGAAACTTTATTTAGTTATATTTTTAAAAATCCATTTTATAAATGAGTATTTTATTAAAATATATTTATGTTTAATTTTTGAAAAAATAACAAAAAATAATTTATTAGCCATAATTTAAAAAAAAAAATCTTTAGTGGCGGGTTTTGTAATGAGGGGTAGGAGTAGAAGACATTAGTGATTTGAACTCTAGGTGGTGACGACAGCGAAATTTGAGTCGTGAGTCGATGGTCATCGTCGCGAGCCGGTAGTCGTCATCGCGAAAGGGCCGTCCCCGTTGTTGCCAATCCGGAGTCGTCGCCCTTCGTTGGAAATAGAGGCTATCGTTGAACATAGTCATCATCACCGACGTTACACAGGTAGAAAGAGAGGAGGAGGGAAAAGATGAAAACAACTTTTTTTCGTTTTCAAAAAACCCAAAAAAATAAAACATAGTTGAAAACAATGGTGGCGTTTGTTTTTGTTTTCAAAAATGATTTTTCATTTTCAAAAGCACAGAAAATGAAAACAGTCCCAAAATAGCGTTTGTTTATTCAACGTTTTCAAAACCATTTTGAAAACATCATTTTCAACTATGTTGTTTTTTTGAGTTTTTGAAAACGAAAAAAAGTTATTTTCACTTTTTGTTTTCGTTTTCTCCCTCCATCTCCTCTCTCTCTCTCTCTTTTTCTGACTGTGCAGCGTTAGTAATGGTCATGTCCAACGATAGCATCCATCTTCGATGAAAGTTGATGACCATGAATTAGTGACGATGACGACGGCCCCCTCGCGACAATAACTATCGACTCATGACCTAAATTTAACTATCACCACCACCTAGAGCTCAGATCACCAATCTCTTCCACCCCTATAACTCATTGCAAAACCTACCACCAAAGTTTTTTTTTTTTAATAATTATTACTAATAATTTATTTCTTATTATTTTTTTAAAATTAAAAATAAATGTTTTTATAAAATACTCACTTATAAAATGAGTTTTCAAAATATATAACCAAACAAAATTTCATTTTTATGTTTTTCAGAATATACACTCAGAAAATATAACCAAACACAATTTCAAAAATGATCTCAATACAGTTTTCAAAACATTCTCCTTTTCAATTTTTTTTAAAATAGAAAAAGTTTCAAAACCAATACCAAACGCCACTAATGTTTTTGAAATGATTTTGAAAACGTTAAATAAACAAACGCTATTTTGGAGCCGTTTTCATTTTCTGTGTTTTTGAAAATGAAAAATTATTCTCAAAAACAAAACCAAATACCCCCATAATTTTAACAATCCTAAATGATGGATATCCAAGTCGACGATGATAAAGCAAACTTTCTCTTTGTTGGATGAAAAACACTCAAAAATAAAGGAATGAGATACTTGCTCTTGGTGATGCTTGAATTGCTCAATGCTTCAAGGTAGTGGAGGCCAACCCGTTCTCTAACATGTCTAATCGTCCTCCCCGAATCCTCATCTTGAAATACACAATGATTAGTATAAAAAGCCATATTGCAACATGAATCCCGAGTGAATTTTTGAACTGAGACAAGATTAGTGGATAATTTAGGAGCATGGAGAACATTTTTAAAAATAAGTGGTGGATTTATCCTAACATCTCCTACACCTGCTATTGTGATTAAGGATCCATTGGCGATGGCTATTTTCCTACTACTCGAACATGGGGAATATGTGCCAAAAATGTTCAGTGAATGGGTCATATGGTCAGTGGCTCCTAAGTCCAAGACCTAACACTCCGTAAAGGGGACTCCGTAAATGTTCTATGTGAAACATTTAATCCAACATAGATAGGAAACTCACATGCACATGCTAACGAAGAAGTAACTGAAAGTTTGTCAAGGTTGCCAATAAGTGAGCTCGCCATCTTGACCTATTCTTGATTCATACTAGCTAGCTCCTGTGGCTCTGTACCGTTCTTTTGAACCGTAGCTACATGAGCTTGGCTATTGCTTCTTGCATGTCCTCCTTTCTATACCCATTCTCGACTTCGAGGCTATCCATAAAGTGTCCAGCACTGTTCTCGAGTATGACATGCTTTCTTGCAATAAGTGCACCATAGGCTGTCCTTATAATCTCGGTTCTGAGCTTTTGATTAATCAGGTCTTCCACCTTCAGAGACTAAAGCTTGTTTTACCTTTGTGGTTGAATGATTGCCACCACTAGCCACCAAAGGCCGAGCTATCCACACTCTAAGGCTCAAGCATCAATCCTCTTCTGCTTTCCTCGCCACGAATCAGTGCCACCACTTCATTGAAACAAGGGACTTTCTGCTTACCAAGTATCTGAATTCTCACTTGATCAAACTCCGCACTGAGTCCCACAAGAAAATCATAAACCCTATCTTGTTCAATGAAATCTTTTAGACTAACAGCATCTTCAGGACACTTAGTTTTTATAGCCCTATAATGATCAAGTTCCAACCACAGAGATTTCAATTGATTGACATATTTTATAAAAAAACTTATGCTCCGTTTGGTGAACGCATTGCATTTGTATTGCATTTGAATGTAATGCATTGAATGCAATTTGTATTTGGAGGACAAGTATTAGCATTGCATTTGAATGCAATGTGTGTTTTGGTGAAAAGTATTTGAATTATATTTTAATAATAAATATGTGATATGATGGGTAAAAGTAGAGAGAGAAAAAGGAGATAGAATATATGATGTAATTAATAAAAGTAATAGAAAAAATGAAATAATTAATAATGATTGTATTGGATTTAAAATATGATGTGATTGGTATTTGAATAAAATACTTTTGTATTTGGGGAAAAATTGCATTGCATTTAAATGCAATGCAGAAAAAAAGCGTGTACCAAACACGCTATAACTCCCTTATTTAGCAACAATTGTTTCACATTCACCTCATATACTTGAGCTGCATTTCTAACCTTCGAATATGTGTATTGTACCGCATCCCAAATATCCTTGGCAGTACCCAAGAACATACACGTGTCACTAATCTCAGGACTCATTGAATTCCACAGCCACACCATAATCATCGAATCTTCTTCATCCCATGCTTCATACTTAGGATCTCCCGGTTTTGGGCCTATACCTGTAAGATGACTCAACTTTCCCTTTCCTTTAAGCACAATGCGAACAAGTTGAGACCATTTGAGATAGTTTTTTTCCATCTAATCTATACGCATCCTGATATGTTGCAATTCTCCAGGTTGTTAGGATTGAATAACCTCCTCTGATTGTACTATAGCAGTTGTTTTTGCAACTTTTGACATTCTTCACAAATCATAACCTTTGCCGATTAAGGCCAGTCAATAACAGCCAGAAAAAACAGCTAGAAGCAGCCAAAAATAGCAATGAAACAGAGAGGAAAAAGCAGCTAGAAATAGCCAATAACAATTAAAAAAAGGGTCAGAAACAACGATAAAAAGGAACTACCAACGATGAAGGCAGGTTAAAAATCAATGGGGAAAACAGTAATAAAGACCAGGTAGCAAAGTAGAAAAAGCTTTCCCAGAGAAATCTAAGCCGGGCTCTGATTGGTGGCTAGGCTATCTTCACAAGTTATAACAGTGGTTGGGCATGAGAGTGAAACCAATTGACATGCAGTAAACGAACTCCAATAGCGGCTACAAACCAGCTGTGTTGGCATGAACAAGCAATGTCCCAAGTTAGTGGGTGGGTTTGAGTTTGGTAATGGAGGCTAATCTTTAGACCAAGAATAAAAAATCCCAAAAGTCAGACAATGAAAATTGACAAAGACCAAGTTGCTAGCAATTATGGCCGAACTGAAATTGGAAATGAACGCTTAAGGAAGAAGACAGCAAGGAAGGCCGAACTTGAAAATTTCAAAAAAACAGCAATTAAGGCCAAAAGCAACAGTGAGTTTGATTGAAATTGGCAACAAAAGCCACAAGAAATTTTCCTTCCAGAAAGTGAAAAACAGCCATGAGAAGGTGATCAAAACAGGCCCTATTTTGCAAAAGAAATACAGAGTTTTGCAAGCTCTATTTTACAAGAGAAAAACAGAGGATATTAATGGCAATGAAGGGCACAAAGCTTCAATCGGATTTATGGCAATTAAGGCCAAGAAAAAGAATCCCAGAAAAGAGCTTAGGCCCTGATACCATGATGCAAATTGAATAACAAATTATGTTTCATTATTAAACGATACAAAGATTAGCTTTAAATATATATATACATATAAATTAGCTACCAAAGAGGAAACTAATAGGCTATCTACCTAAATAAGCTAACAAACACGTGTTTACTTAGATTATCTACCTAAAAAACTATCTTTTCATGTTTACAAAGTCAAATATGTTTTTCTACATTTAGTTTCTTTTATTTGGTTTGTGATTTATTTTCAATTTCCAAGTGTCCTTTATTTCTTAGTTTCCTTTTTTCCCTTTAGTTTCCAAGTTTCCTATTCTAGTCAAACTCTATATAAAGGGCTCAATCTCTGCATTGTATTCGGTTTTATTAAGTTTTATTAATAATATTTCATAAGTTTATCAAAGCTTTTCCTAGTTTTCTTCTTGTTTCGTCAAGGATTAATTTCCGCTACACCAGAAACCATCATGCAAGCATGGTTAGGCCAAATCATCAAAGAATCATACAAGAAATGCAACAAAAATAAACACTTTTTATTGTGCCGTTAAAAGACTATCCCTTGAGAGAATGATAACAATGAAATCATCATCTGGCCTTCTCATGGCTAAAATATTGACATTTGTAGCCCTTTCAAATAAACGTCATGAATGAATAACAATTAGCAGCAATCCAGAAGAATCGAGAAGTTATGCAAGCAATCTGGAAATGGAAGTAGTTTATGTTCCCCCCGAATATTGTGTTCTAACTCCAAAGGTATATGCTGCACATCAATTAATTAATAAGCAAGCCCCACTCTATTAAGAATATTACTCAAAAACATATTCTGAAAATTTTGCGAAGGTATCTATTGAACCCGATCGGCGAGAGCAATATACATCTTGAAACGCCTCTACTATATTCCATTGCCTAAAAAATGTGATAACTTGTATCTATAAGTACGTTGTAAAAATCAATTGTTTAAAGCAACCATCTTTATTGAATCTCCTCAGGTTGAAAAATGCTGAAATGGGTGTAGAAGAGAATGTCAAAGATGAGACAAACCTCCCAAGGAAACCATTGAGGGTGGGCCAATATAATAGAAGAGGAGGTTGTGGCAAATGGGAAAGGAAAAAGACAATCCTAATGTGAATGAAGGCCCAAAGATGTATGGGAAATTCATAGGGAGAAAAAAGTGGTCCTACATAGCGCAGTCTTCAAAATGGTGAAGAGAGAAAATAAGAGAAAATAAAATGCCATATATATGTCCTACTAAGTGAATTGATTTATCAAATACGATTCTTCGAGAGGTTCCTGCCAAAAGCTATATCTAGTTTTTACTAGTTTCAAAATAAGACATGGGGTTCTAAATCGCATTCCCTGAATAACTAACGAACACCAAACAGGTTCTTAGTTTCTTAGTTTCAAAATAAGACATGGGGTTCTAAATCGCATTCCCTGAATAACTAACTAACACCAAACAGGTTCTTAGTTTCAAAATAAGACATGGGGTTCTAAATCGCATTCCCTGAATAACTAACTAACACCAATCCAACAAAAAACTAAGAACCTGTTTGGAGGACCAAAATTTTGGTCTCCAAAACAACCTTTTTGATACTTTTTTCCACTACACCATTATTTTTTATTATTCACATCTCTAAAACGCTACAGTAAACTCTAAACTTTAAAAGTCCATAACTTTATGTATGCGAGTCTGAATGAGATTTTTTTTTTTAATTAAATTGTATAGAATTTTGAGAAAAACAAAACAAGATCTATACTGGTAATTTTTTTCTGAATAATTTTTAAGATTTTACCTTTTTTCACTTCAAACAAATTTTTTCCCTAAACACATTTTCCAAAATTACTTTTTTCCAACCAAAAAAAAAAAAACTCCAAAACTCCCCCCAAATGGGCTCCAAACAGGATATGGCTAACACTTTGTTACTAACCCCAAATATTGCTGCTCAAGTTGTATGATACGCCTCATAAATTGCACAAAAGAAACATAAATCAACAATTAATAGTTCTTTGCAACTAAAAAAAATGCAAATATCTACAACTAGAAAGTGAAATGATTACCTGGCGATCAGCTTTTAAGAGATGCTTTGCCAGTGTTCGACATGGGGTAACTGAACTATCAGAATTCATTTTTGTAACAGATAGCTCTTCAGCAACTAAAGCAGCTTCCTCTAAGATGTAATTACGTGGAAAAGCACTTAGGCAGAGTAGGGTAGCATTACGAAGAAATTTCATCATGTCGGTCCTCCTAGAGATGTCATCGTTGCTACCCAAAAGAAGTTCCAAAGTGGAACAACTCATATCGTTTTGAAATTTGCTTAAATCGTGGCCTTTCATTAATGTTTGTAGCAAAGAATCTGGCAATTCTTCCAAACCAAGGGTTTTCTCAATCCAACTTGAATTGTTCGAGCAAACCCTGTCAATGAAGGGGGGGACAATGTTAAACTCTAAAATACATATATTACATGTTAGCTGAAAATATAAAAGGACATGTACAGTGGCTACATAAAGTCACGCATATTATAAACATGCACATATAGACACATATCTAGCATATTTTGTTTTTGATTTGGTAAGTTCAACATGAAATAAACATTGCACAAACCTAGTAATCATTAAACTTGTAGTAAGTTGTACTATACATATTTATATTTTTAAAAGTGTAAACTGCAAACAATATATGACTCTAAATTGTAAGAGTGTAAGAATGAGGTTGTCACCAACCCATTCCAAAATTACCAATGTAATAAATCCAGCACAAGCTAAAAGATATCAAAACTTACATGAGTTCTTGCAACTTTTACTGGAAAAAAGAAGGTGGACTTGACAACCTTTCAACACTAATGGCAGAGGTCATGTAAATCACAAGAAAAGGGCCAAGGCAAATGTCAAACTTCAATTTGGATGATATGACTCATAGGAACGTATCAACAGACTTCTTGTATTAGCAGAAAGAACTGAATATACAACTTGCTATAGTTGTTTTACTTCTTTAATTAAAGAGCAATAAAACACCAGCCAATGCAATACTAGTTCGAACAACCACCCATTTATTTGTTTTTAACCACCAATTGTCAAGGTCTTAACTAACAAAAAGTGCCATCTTAAAGCTACAAAGATTTATAATCTCATGTTTAAAATCAAACAAATAATTTGAAAAAAAAAAAAATTTAAGTACAGGTCTTGCATTTGTTTAAAGGTCAATGGATAATTTAATTAGAGATCAATGAAAGAGATTTTTTGTTAACTTTTTCTTTTTCCTTGTGGGAAAAAACAAAAAACAAAACACATGGTCAAAAAGAGGGGAAAGGGGAAATCTTTATGCCGGTGCAGCCTGTATACTCCTAATTTGTATTAGGAAGAATGTCAATAAGGATCTCAAAATACTGAAAATTCAAGGGGATTTCAAAATGCCATTTCCATCTTGAGAACCTTAATAGGTAGTATAAGGAAAAACCAATAAGCCCAGAGTAACAGTATGACATTTTCTGAAATAAAAACTAGAGACCTCTTTCTCTACAGAACAGAATTTATATTAGAAAATAATAAGAAATAAATGTCTTTAATTGAGCTATAAAGCACTGTAAACAAAAAGATGAAATCACTGATTTAGACAAGCAACAATTTGTGATCACTAGCCAAAGATGGATACAAACAAGCAGAGACATATTTAAATGCATGCAAACAAAAAATTTGGGGAATGTTTGATTTCTAATATGCATGAATTTTTTTGTTTATTTAAATAAGAGCAACTGAAAAGAACAGAAAGTACAAAAAGGAAATGGAAAACAGAAATTCATCAAACGCAGAACAATAAAAAGGAACAGAAACCTAAAACCAGGCCTACATCAGGTTCCCACCCCAAAGAAATTAGAGGAAAAGTCTTTTACCTCTTTTACAGTCAAAACCCACATGAAAACCTAAGTCTTCCTTATTCATGAGCTAGAAGACAAAACGCTTTCATTACAAAACAGAGGGAAAAAGTTGCATCATTTAAACCAATTGCAGAAATCATACTTTGGCTGGGTCAAGAAGCAGAGAAAAAAGAAAATATGCTACATCGCATGTAAAAGTACCAATTGTTGTTATTTTTCTGACAAGACAAGAATAATAAAGTGGATTAAGGGTATACAATGCAGAAGAGATTCTTACCATTGAGATATCTTACCACCAAAGAAATCAACGAACTGGTATAAAAGTGATAAACGAGCCTCAAACGAGCTCAAGGAAAAGAGGAATTCATTGACATCTTCATACATTACAGCTCTCAAAAGGTGTTCATCTGCTTCTGCATCAGATGTACCATCAGCACGTGAGACTCCAACTGTACAACAGTCGAGCTAAATTTAATTCTTTATGGCATATATCAAGGAGAGGCATCTAAAATGGATATTGACAAACAATCTGAAAATGACAAAACAAAACAAGTTGGAAACATAAGAAATGAGTAGAGAGAGAGAGAGGGAGGGGAGAGAGAGAGAACCTCCATATTTTGCACGTACACTCATCCATTGATCACGATCTCTTGACAACTCTTCTGTTGACCATCTAATCCAAGTTGAAGCGTCCTTAACCTCACCACTAGATGCAGCATCAACATCAATCCCTAGCTTCTTCAGCAAGGCTTCTGTATCATCTTCTTCTTCTTCCATATCTTCATCTTCTACTTCTGGTTGAAGTTTCTCAACTTCAATCTCATTGTTGGCTGTATCATCTAGATTTCCATCACCAATCTTTTTCTTGGCCAACGGTTCTGACCAACCTGTCCAACCACCTTCCTCAGCATCTATTGATGCTTCCTCTTTAATAATCCTTTGCCTATTTTCTTCCTCCTTCTCTAACCATATCGACCAACCAAAAGCACCTTCTTCTCCAACTCTTGCACCATCACTATTCCAAAAATGCTCAAACAGTCTCTGTTTACTCTGCTCAGTAAGAAGTAAAGAAGGACAAAAAAGGGTAAATTCAATTTCAGCCTGAAATAAAGCGATGGCCAACTCTTGGTAGCCAGCCTGCCACTCAAACCGGCAAAGACTGAGAAATATATTGACAAGACCAAGTTCTAGTTGAACAAAAGCAGAATCCAGGGGTGAAGATTTAGCTGCATGATGGACCTGCATCAAAATGGAAAACAAATAACAACAAGGTTTAGGCTTAATTAACTTGAAAAATATACACGTGTAAAATAAATCTCTACACTCAAAACCCATAGATATGAAAATGTACAAATAACATATGCTTTTAAAATATTGACTTCAATGATTCAGCACCATAAGGGCAAAGAAAAATCCAAAGACCCTAATAGAAATGCCTCAAGACCTCAGGCAAAAATAAATATTTCAACTAATAGTAAGCACAAACGAAAAGAGTACCCTTAGCACCATAAAGGAATTTATGGTAATGCTGTGCCTTTCGTCCAACACCTCCCTCCCCTAAACCCAAACTTCTACCATTTTTTTTTTTTTTTTTGTTTTTGGTGGCCATTAAGACCTTAACCTCATATACTTCTTACCAAAGAACTTTATACTTGCTACTTAAGAAGTAGTGTAGATGAGTAAATCTCAGCATAAAGACAGAAAATATCGCAGGTCAATTTCTCCTAAACATGGTACCTCTAAGAGTCTTAAAGGATTCTTCATGCCAGCTATTCTTTAGATGAATTTGACCTACTTGGATCTTATCTAATTTAATAGTCTGAAGCTGGTTGTAGTTTAGGTTGTCTTGTCAGTGCACTTTAATGCACAAATGAAAAATCAAAGAGTTAACAGATAAATTTTTGGAGAATCTCAATCAGAGAACTGGTATTTATAGATTGTAAGCTCCATTGTTCCTGAACAATGAACGTGTGAAATTTTGGTTCATTTAGGATAATATAGTAGATCAGACTAACAGACGAATTCAAAAGTATGTCATTTGAGAACCTGCCTAGTGTGCCTGCTGCAGGCAGCAGAAAGAGCTTGTATTGCATTTGAGTACATTTTCCTTATCCCTGAAACCTTGAAACTGGAGAATTCTCCTTGAACAAAACGCAAGAATTCTCTCCAAAGCTTATGACTACCTGAATTCTGCACCAGTATCTTTTCCCACCTTTCAATTAATACATCAGTATTGTCTCTTCTCTGATAAGCCTTGATAAGACACAACAATAATTCTTCATTTCCTGTGTTATGCTCAACCGCCTTCTCCAGTATGCTAATCTTCTTTTCAAGAGTCTGTAAGCGGGCACCCTTTTGGGACTGCATACTTGCAACCTTGTCCTGGAACTCTGCAAATTCTAACCAAGCCTTTTCATCCCATGGTCGCTCCCTAGTCATCTTGTTAAATTCCCGTGTTTTACGTAGCACTTCATCTTCCCATGACTCTTCGACCACCGAACTTTGAACATCCAACAATGGAATAAAATCATCCAAAACTGCTTTCGAAAACGTTTGGGGAACAAGAATACGAACACGCTTTAAGTTCTTATGAGACTCCAAAGCCATATATTTTGCCGACCAATAACGACATGCAGATTTTAGCTTTCCATCCAATGCATCAACATCACCATCTCTATCCATTGATGACCCTGTTTGATTCCACCAACCCAAACCGTGAAAATCAAGCTTGGATATTCCTAGAGGAGCATAGGGTTTGTAGCGGGCAACATCCATTCTGCATTATCACCGTCCAAATTAACAGTTGCAGCTTAGAAATACAAGCAATAAACTAAACATTAAGTACCCCAAACTATAGAAAACTCCACAACTATTATTGTTGCAAGAATTAGTAGAGAAGCCAGAAAACACTCGATTTCATTTCTACTAACGCTAGGGAAATAAAATGCTTTCTCAAGACCTGATGTCTCATTTTGAAAATGTAGTTTAACGGGTTTTGGTTGAACTTGACAAATTCACTCTCCTTAAAATTTAATAGGTAAACAATTGAATTGTCGTTGGTTGCAATGTTTATTACCAACAAGATCAAGTGGTTACGCTGGTTTGTTAATTACATAAATTAACCCAACAACTTAACTAAATTCCCTATCAAACATTTACTTTTTATTTAAATTGTTTTTTGCAAAAGGTTTTGACATGCTTTTATTTGGGATTTTTGGCTTTACGAGGGAGAACAAATGAAGAGATTTCAACATCGAAATAGAGCTCACTCAAGAAAATGGTATGATTCCATTAGGAATTCCATGTTCCAACTAGAGAACTCGCAGTACATTGAAAGTACATGAACATAGTCAAAGAAAACGATCAAGTTCCAAAAGTTAGTGGACAAGCCAAATGCACTCAACTTATATTCATCATTTTATCGGCAACCAAACAGGAATTGAAAAGAAAACGAACAAAAATATCCTTAAAACAGGAAAGATAAACCGATCGAATAAATGTAAAGGCAGCCAAAAGCCAAATGCACTCAATTTGAATTTGTTATTTATTTTCCCGGCAACCAAACAGGAATATAAAGAAAACCAAAAAGATTCAATACCTGTAAAGGGATCCGAAAGCCATATTGTCACGGTCGCCTCGGTAATCGAAGTAGTAGTCCATGGAGGGCTTGGTCTGCGAATTACCGGCCCAAGCCCTAACATGGGACGACCTCCTCAAAACGCCATAATCGCCGAACTCTCTCTCAGCCGACCTCTCTCTCTCCCTCCGCCGTCTCTTCCTCGTACTTTTCTCCTTCTTCTTCTTCTTTTCCTTCCTGTCCGAGTCTCCGTCAGATTCCGGTGACTCCACCGGCTGATGCAGCGGCGGCGGCGGCGGCTCCGGTTGACCGTCATGGTCTCGTTTTTCGTCGTCACCGTCGGATTGGGGTTGGGAGAGGGAAAAAACGCCGCAGTTGATGAGGGTGAGGTCGGTGGTGAAGCTGGTGTTGCAGAGCCATTGAGATTGAGTAGAAGAAGAAGAAGAAGAAGAAGAGGAAGTAGTGAGGATTGGTAAGAGAGGGAAAAGCGAGAGTTTTTCTTCTTCTTTATCTTCTTCATCTGCGAGTTTCTTCGTCTCTTTCCCTTTCTGTTTCTCCTCCTCCATTGTTCTTCTTTCGACGAAGAAAGAAATGTTGCTTGGATTCTTCAGTTTTGTATCACGATTCACGGACGGGTGTTTTAAAATTAAATGCTTTAGGATCATGACCCTTAAAAGGGTGGCTGGTGGTGTCGTCGGACCTCAAAAACCTTTTTTTTTTTTTTTATTATTTTTTACTGTTTATATTATTAACGCATTGTAATAGATTTTAAATTTTAAAAATTCAGAATTTCATATATATAAATTTAAATAAAAAAAATTTTTTAAATTATATAAAATTTTAAAAAAAATAAAATAATATATATTAATAATTTTTTTTAAAAAAATTTTTACCTCAAACAATTTTACTTTTTTTAAACATATTTTTCAAACAAATATTTTCTAACATAAAAATAATGTCTCCAACCTTCCTAAACACCTCCTAAATTAGAATTTTTACCACGTATCCTTGTTTTTAATGGAAGTTAACTTTCAAAAATACTCTATTTCAAAAAAATAAATTAACTAATTAAAACTAATCCTCAGTCTGTTTGACACATTCAAATTTAGAAAATGAAAAATTTTTCATTTCAAGAAAAATGAACCTTCCTAAATTTCCGTATCTAAACATCCAATATTTTTCTTTTTTGAAAAATGAAAAATAAGCTCTCTAAAAACAAAAAGTTTTCACCTACCCAAACAACTTTTCACTTTTAAAAAAAATTCCAAACAACTTTTTATTTTTCATATTTAAAAATTTTTCATTTTCCAAAAATAAACACCCCATCCAAATAGATCCTAAATATATAGAACAATTTAAATACATAATAAAAAAATAAGTCCATCTTACCTTTCCTCCTCCTATACGTTTGCTCAAGAAAGAGAAGAGGGTATGCATAGGTATTAACTGCTTTTCTTGGGCGCTTAGAAAAACAAATTGTTGAGTGATGAAGATATTAAAGAGTTTTTTTCAGATTTTTTTCATAAATTTGAGGACATATCTATTTGATTCAGCAATTAAATTTAAAATCTTATTAGGAATTTAAAGGTAAATTGAATCTATTATCAACTTAGTTTTATGCTTCAATTTTCATTTAGAACATCGATTATTTGATGTTTTTTTATTCTCTATGTTTTTTTAAAGAGATAAAGTGAATTTTGTATTTTAGAGCTCAAATTTGTGATCTTTAAACTCTAAAATGTTATGGCTTGAGGTTAAAGATGTAGGAAATTAAATCGATAAAAACGTATCAGAGTGGCGTAGCGGAACAATAAAAAATTTTCAAGATCGTTAAATATCTCATAATGCCATATACAATAAACCAACAACAATTTAAACTCATACCTCAAGGACGCCAATCTACAGGAGGAGAATGACCGGAGGGCTTCAACCAACTAGTCTTCTCTATTATTCTCCAATTCCCGAATGGCTGAGTGTGTGGGCACTCTCAACCTCAATCGGTATGCTAGCACTGCTAGTCTTCTTCCGACCACCTAGATCTCTAAAGAACTTATTGTCACGGTGAGTTATGCAATAATAAGCTTGCTCACCGGAGAGTCTGTGGTCTAAGAGAACTGGAGTGGCAGAACCTCTATTTATAGACTTGCATGAGGTGATTCTCTGAATTCGAATTGGATTAGGAGAAGATATTCTCCTTTATCCATAACCAAAAAATCTGAATTTATCAAGGCTAAATCCCAACAAAAAAATTCGGCCACTTTAGGATTTTTCTATTTAAAATTCAAACAAGATTTTAACTAGAATTTTATCTCCCTTTTTCAACCAAAAAAATCCGAAAATCCTTAAGGATTTCCACCAAATATTTTCAGCCATAATAGATAAGGGAAGATTCAAAATTCCACTAGAATTTTCAAGCTTGAATCTTATCTCATCCTTATCCAAAATAACAGAAAATCTACAAGAGATCTTCCCTCAAAATTTTGGCCATAATCTAGGGAAGAGAGAATCCAAATTCAACTAGGATTGAAACTTAAATTTTTCCCTGAACCTAATCCACAAAAAATCCGAAAATCTCATCAGGATAATCCTCAAAATTTTCGTCCATTATTGTTAAGATTTGGATTTAAAATTCAAGTAGGATTCTAACAAGATTTTCCTCTCCATATCCAACTCAAATTCAAATTTCATTCCTTGTAGATTTACCACAAGAAATTCGAATCCTACTTGGACTGTGATTCAAGATTTGAATTTCAAATTTCAATTTCAAATTTCAAATTTCAAATTTCAAATTTCAAATTTCAAATTTAAATTTCAAATTCAAATTTCAATTTCGAAATTCAAATTTCAAATTCAAATTCAAATTTCAAATTCAAATTTCAAATTTCAAATTTCAAAATCCACAAAACAGTTGTATTTCAAATTCTTATTCTCATGGATAATTTTCTACAACTCCAATCCAATCTCAAATAAAATCATAGCAACTTTATTTAAAGTTCAAATAATTGTGTACTTTATTATCCAAAACAAAATCTGAATTCAACCGGAAAGAATCTTGTCCACCATCCTAATCCTATGTCAACACCATCCATACATAATCAACTAGCTAATAGCATACACAAATCAATTTGCCAAACGTTAAGGAATTATGTGGAGCTAGTAGAGGGACCAATTGGACATATATAATCGGGCTCCCGTAAATCCATATGATCATCATTCTTTACCGAACAACTCAATCATACGATCACTAATTTCAGAGTCACACCACTATAGACCTGAAACTAAACTCCCAATTATATACCGTATTACGTAAGCCTGTGACAAGCTATCGTCTAATGACCTTGTCATGTATGCAGAACCTTCATATGATATCCATGATCAGCCTTAAGTCAAAATCTGTTTAATCCTACTGATCAGGCTATCTTAAAGTTCCATTATACTACCGAATAAAGAAAATGATTATTCACCATATATGAATAAGAAATCATCCGCCCAGCAGATGACCCAAGGTCTTGTCTATTTTCACATCTAGTATAATGCCTTTAAGAGGATACCCTTAACTCCTCATTAAAGTTATGATTCCGATATTTGTAAACGAACCCTTCATCGTATACAAGTCATGCACCCGACGAACCAGTCTATAAGCTTACTACCTCTGAGACGCTTTAGCCATTGGAACATCAAAGTACACAAGTCATATACATGAAGCTGTTCATCTACTCAGGATTAAGGTTACTGCACAATGAATGTTAAAAGCAGATCAATTCACTCAAAGCGGACTTCGTAGATCAATCACGTTTTAGTCCCGGTCTAATATGTCATCACCAAGTAACATATCTATGTCTCTATTTGAGAGTCCAGCACCAGACAGTCAAGACAAACCGTCCCCTCCAAGGCTTTAGACAACATAATAGTCTTAACATGAGTTAGATGCTCGGTTTAACCCCATAGACTACAGACCTTAGTTTAGACCGCTTACTTTAGAACATTGTCTTCTCGCATACAAAAGTCCATTGCATACAACGTTCTAATAGTTTTAACACAAGCAGCCATGGAGTCATATTTGCTTACATTTACTTTAACATGTAAATAAAATGAGGATAGACAACAACATAATGAACAACCTCTATATATAATTTTATTATCCAGTTTAAAATAAATACATAAAAAAGTCTTTAATACTTCGGGCATTTCTTAACAATCTCCCACTTACCCTAAGCCAGCAGATGTGCCATGTTACGCATCCCCATCGCCTCTACATGCCTCTGAAAGCTTCTAGCCACCAAAGTCTTAGTAAAGGGATCGACAATGTTGTTCTCGGACGCGATCTTACATACATCTACTTGTCTTGTCTTCACGTGCCCTCTAATAATATGATATCTCCAATCTATGTGCTTGGTCCTCTTGTGGTGCCGAGATTCCCTTGTGTTGGCAATAGCTCTAGTGTTATCACAGTAAAGTGTGATAGGTTTGTCAACACCTGAAATGACCTCAAGGTCTCTAAAGAACTTGTGGAGTCAAACCGCTTCTTTAGATGCCTCAGCCGCAGCCACATACTCAGCCTCCATAGTAGAGTCAGCTGTGCAACCTTGCTTCACGCTCCTCCATATAATGGCACCTCTTCTAAGTAAAAACACTGATCCAGATGTCGATTTCCTCGAATCCTTGTAAGTCTAGAAGTCTGAGTCCATGTATCCTACGGGTGTTAGGTCCCCTCCAGAATACACCAGCATATAATCCCTCGTTCTCTTAAGATACTTGAATATATGCTTTACTGCTTGTCAGTGCTTGGTTCCAGGATTCGCTTGATATTGACTCACCATACCTACTGCAAAACATATTTCTGGGTGAGTGCAAAGCATAGTGTACATAAAGCTACCCACAACTGATGTATAAGGGACCTTACTCATACGTTCTCTTTCTTCCGATGTCTTTGGACAGTCATCTAATGAAAGAGTTAGACCGATAATAGAAGGTTGTGTACCTTTCTTTGCCTCTTGCATTGCATATTTATCAATTATTTTATCTATGTATGAAGCTTGGAATAACGCTATCATTTTGTTCTTTCGATCTCTGAAGAGACGAATGCCTAGAACATAATTAGCTTCTCCCAAGTCCTTCATGTCAAACTGTTAGTGTAACCAAAACTTGACCGATGATAAGTTCCCTACATCATTCCCAATGAACAGTATATCATCGACATAGAGTATCAGAAAGACCACTTTTCCATCCTTAATACGTTTATAAACACAGGGTTCATCAACGTTCTGCTCAAAACCAAAAGTCTTGATCACTTGATCAAATCTCTGGTTCCATGAGCGGGATGCTTGCTTTAATCCATAAATGGATCTAAGCAACTTGCAGACTTTCCTTTCTTCGCCTTTCGCTACGAACCCTTCGGGTTATATCATATAGATACATTCCTCAAGATGGCCATTTAAGAATGCCGTCTTGATGTCCATTTACCAGATCTCGTAATCGAGAGCCGCAGCAATGGACAGAAGAATACGGATAGACTTCAGCATAGCAACAGGCAAAAAGGTTTCATCGTAATCGATTCCAACCTTTTGCGTGTACCCCTTTGCAACCAGTCTAGCTTTGAAAGTTTCCACTCTCCCTTCCGCATCCTTTTTTTTTTTGTAGACCCATTTGCATCCAATGGGTTTTATCCCGTCCGGCAAATCTACAAATTCCCAAACAGAGTTGGATTTCATAGAATCCATCTCATTGTTCATAGCCTGTTTCCAAGATTTAGATTCAATATCATTTATAGCTTCATCATAGGTGACTGGATCATCTTTATGCTCATGAGTCTCAACCTGGTATACCTCAGCATCATACATGAAGAAATTAGGCTTTTTCGAAACCCTCTCACTACGACGAGACACCCTAAATTATTGATCGTCTGCAGGTCTTTCACCTGAACTCGGGCTTGCATCCAAGACCGAAACCTGTGGAGTAGTTCTTTCACCTGATAACTCCTCTAGCACCATTTTGCTTCGAGGTTTAAAGTCATTCATGTGACTTTCCTCCAAGAATGTCGCATGGGTTGAAACAATGACTTTTTGTTCCTTCGGGTTATAGAACAGACCTCCCTTAGTTCTCTTTGGATACCCTACAAACATGCATAATTCTGATCTTGGTTCCAACTTCTTCGCATCCCTATCCAGTATATGCGTCGGGCAGCTCCATATTCTCATATGTCCAAGGGAGGGCTTCCTGTCACACCATAATTCATACGGAGTTCTGGGAATTGATTTGCTTGGAACCTGGTTCAGAATATAGCACGCCGTTTGTATAGCATATCCCCCAAATGATAATGGCAGTGGTAAATAACTCATCATGGACCGTACCATATCTAACAAGGTCCTGTTTCTCCTTTCGGCTATACCATTCTATTGTGGAGTACCAGGTGTAGTCAATTGGGATAATATCCCGTTCTCTACAAGATGTCCTAGAAATTTGTCGGAAAGGTATTCACCACCTCGATCAGATCAAAGTGTCTTTAAGGATTTATCCAATTGTTTTTCCACTTCCGCACAATACTCTTTGAACTTGTCAAAGGTTTCGCTCTTGTGGTGCATCAAATACACATATCCATACCTCGAGTAATCGTCTATAAAGGAGACATAATACTCGAACCCTCCTCGTGCTGTGACGTTCATGGGGCCACATACGTCAATGTGCACAATTTCTAAGAGCTCCTGAGCCCTAGTATCCTTAACTCCAAAAGACCTCTTAGTTATCTTTCCCTCTAGACAAGACTCACATTGAGGAAAACGTACCTCCTCCAGAGATTCTAGAGGACCGTCTTTCACCAATCTTTGAATCCTATTTTGATTAATATGACCAAGTCTTAAATGCCAAAGATACGTCTTATTAGAGTGAGAAACTTTCAACCTTTTAGAGTTATCGATTAATTCGGTGTCAAGCAGTGAGTATATATTTGGTTTGATTAAATATAGGTTTCCATCTGTCCATCTAGAATAGATAAAAGACTTATTTCTATGAATATCAACTCTTTTACTAAAATAAACTGAATAAGAATCCTTTATTAAACAAGCTACCGATATAATGTTCCTCCTAAAATTAGGAACATAAAAACAGTCTTTTAATAAAATAAACCTAAATTCATCAAAGTAAAGATAAATATCTCCCACTGCCTCAGCCACCACCAAACTGCCGTCTCCAGTCTGCAACGAGAGGCTCCTATCATGTAGACTTCTCATTTCTACGAACCCCTGCATAGAAACACAAACATGATTAGTGGCACCCGAATCAATGACCCAAGTGTCTTTCGATTTTTCTACTAAACACGCTTCCAAGTAGTGAAGTTTCTTACCTTCCTTGCCCTTGGCGGCTAGGATTTCCCGGCAAGCCTTCTTGAAGTGACCTACCTTCCCACAGCGGAAGCACTTGGACTTTTTAGGGTCCCTGGGCTTCTTGTTCTTCTTATTCTTCTTCCCATCCGAGACAGGAGGATTAGAAGAACTGGAAGCCGCTTGCTTCTGATTTGGCCTCTTCCTCTTCCGTGAGGGTTTGGAAGATTCCGTCAAATTGGCCTCTCCTTTGGGTTGGACCGCATCCCCATCCCTGATCATCCGCTCATAAGCTTGGAGTTACTTCATGAGCTAGGTTAGTCCTAACTCCCTTGTCGCCAGATTGTATGCGGCCTTAAACCCCACAAAATCTTTGGACAGAGTTTTGAACACCATCTCGATCTGGGTGTTGTAGTCCAACTCAGCACCGTTCTCGGCAGCCTTAGCGAATAATCCCATTAGAGTGATCATATGGTCCTTCACCGGAGTACCCGCCTTTTGCTTAGAGTTCATAATGCTGGTTATAGCGGACTGTCGAGCCAATTTTTCTTAGCCTCCGAACATGTCCTCCAGATTTTCCATGATCTCCCTAGCAACTTGATAAGTCTTATACTGCTTTTGTAAAGCACTCATCGTGCTAGTAAGAATGTAGCATCGAGCTATCTAATTGGATTCTCTCCAACGAGTATAGGCAACCAGGACCTCCTCAAGTGGTGTGTCAGGTTTAGGCCCTGGTGGGCATGGTTCGTCCAGTACGAACTTGTGTCTCTCGCAGCTGAGAACTATCAATAGATTTCTTTTCCAATCTTTATAATTATCGCCATTCAGTTTATTCTTAGTAAGTATTGAAATGAGGGGTGTCGGTGACATTTTGAACTGAAATAAAATTATACTAAACATCATTATAAAGCCTAAGCAAATATACAGATAATTTAGCAAATAAAACATACAAGTATGTTCCTATATGAAACTTGAAAAAACATGTAATATTGCAACGGTAATTCTCAGCACCTATTACCCCAAGCTACCGAGAGGTGGTCATGAAACAAATAGCCGGAACATTGTGACGCCTTAAATTTTATTTAAGGGTCAATATAATTAAAATAAAATTAGTGTGCCAAAAAAATTAATTTAAAAATCTTTTGGAAACCCTAGGTTGGTTTCCTAGTCAAATTCCGCTCAAAAAGTCAACAATTTGAATTTCAAAAAGAAACCCTAAAACATTCGGCCATCACTTGGGATTTTAAATTAAAATTTAAATTCCACAAATCCAATAAGGATTCAAATTCAAATTTCATTCCTTAGATATAAAGAAGAAATTCGGCCATAAAGTGTAGGAAATAAAGTAGATTTTATTTGAATTAAAAGCTATGTTAAAACTCAATTAAAATTCAAATTATTTTTCCTTAAAAATTAAGGGATAATTTTCGGCCACTTAAGGGGAAATAAGAGAGAAAACCCTAGCCTCAAAACAGTACAAAAACTTTCCCTTTTGCCCCTTAAAATTTTCAGCCAAACAAGGAAGAGAAAGGGAAAGAAAAACCTAGTATAAAAACCCCCTTTTAACTCTCATTCACCCCTCCTTTCACCCTCAAAATTTCGACCAGCTTTCCCCTCTCCCCTCTCTGAATTTTCTCTCCCAAAACACACCCAAAACAGCAAACAAAACCTACCAAAAGGCAGCTCAAAGATTCAACAACTTTTGAGACAAAAACAAGGTGAGAAATCAAACTTTTTCCTTCCTTCTCCTTTTGATTTTAAATCCGAAATTTAAATGGTTTTCTCCACTATTTCCATACTGTTTTGAAGACTCCAATACTCACACAAATTCAGCCAAAAGGGAGACCAAGCATCAAAAATAGGGCAGCACAAACAAGGTGTGATTTTTCTCTCAAACCCTAAAATTTTGCCTCATTGATCCCCCTTTCAAAAACCCTATTATCATATGTGTAAGATTTTATGATTTTGTCAATTTGATTCTTGGGTTGTGTTAATGACATATAAATAAGGTTTTTCACAAAATTTCGTGATCTTTGCATGAAAATTGAATTGGTTTGAGGCTAATCGAAATTCGGACACAGAAAAACGGAAATCTGGAAAATTACCATATGAATAGTAAATTTGTGTCAGCCATAACTTGAGTTTTAAAAACGATTTTTGAGTGATTCTTGAGCCTAAAATTAAATTCAAGATGTCCCCTAAATTCCTGCAAAATTTCAGAACCAAAATCCTCCATTTGCCCAGTCAAAATATTTTTCTAAGATAGGCGGACAGAACTGCCAGGTTTTGAACCGAAACTGAAACCCAGATTTTTATGCCTGAAAACAACCCTCGGTTTTTAGTCTAGTTGAATGACCAAACGATGTCCAAAAATTATAAAAATTATATGGAATTAAAGCTACGGATGTCTAGTTTAACATATTAAAAATTTAGAATTTTTGGTATTAAAAATGAATTGATATTGATTTTACAATCAGCCTAGGTCAGTCTGCCCATGACCAGAAATATCTTAACTTAGAGTTTTTCAAAAATTTTAAATCCCAAATGTTTATTACACGTTTTGAAATCTTTTGTGGCACACTAAAATGATTGGATGATTATGTCTAGACCTAGACTGATCATATGTTTGATTATAGGAATTATTTGACGTTCTTGCTTGATTGGTGGATCACATTATCGCAACGCTTGTGCGAAAATTGAGGTAGGACGTTCAAGCCTTTTCTGGGAGTAGTCAAGTGTTTTAAATTCCCCTGTTTTATTGATGGCATGCTATTTTCGATTTATGAAATTATTATACTATTTTTGATGAAATAAACGCATGCGACGTATTTTGTAATGAATGTGTATTTTAAAGAGTGTTTTGATTAATGGCATAATATAACTTGGTAAATACAATCTTTTGAATAATCCGATGAACATAATTGAGCTCTAGTTCACGATCATTGTAAATGATGCGTGCGTCCCAGAGTTGACGCCATGGGGGAAGGTCCCTAAACCTGCGCAGGGCCGTTCGGCCTGTTTAGACCGTAACGAGATGATCTAGGATAATTCAAATTCGAGACACGTATATTATAGCTACGACAAGTCCTCACTCATAATATGATGGTTTGTTTTAATGATTTATTATTTTCATATTGGGGCACGTATATTGCAGCTACGCTAAGTCCTCAGCAGAATAAAACTTGTTTTAAAAATGTTTTTCATGAAATTGTTGATTATTTTTTTATGATTATTATGTCATGTATTTTTTTTAAATTGTTGATTATTTTTGGAAACGAATATTATGCCATACTTTTGAATGTTATCTGTTAACCCATCTTTGTTTCTGTCCTACTGAGCCAGCGCTCATGTCCCTTTTTCTTTGTGATTTCGAAATGACTACTTCCAGGTACGGGAGGTAGCAGTTCCGAAATTCGTTGAGATATCCGTTACTACCGAAGATGATGCTATCCGTTTTCTCCATCTTCTTCTTTCTGTTTCTCGTTCTGATGTAATGAGGCTTTAAGTTTGTACTTTATTTCACGTTATTCAAATTTCATGCTTGGGAATATTTTATGGTTGGTAATTTCTTTTGAAAACTGATTTTGTGTTTGACTTTCGCATTAAAAAGCATTTATTTTCTCCTTTATTTTATTTTGTAGTTATGATGCTACTTTATAATTAGGCTTAGCTAAATTATAATGTTGACCCGTTGTTTTTGTAATAAATGTTTTCCTTAAATCTCGGGTTGATATTATGATTTGGCTGCCGTGTCACGTGTCTAAATTTTGGGCGGTGACAAACATGGACCCCGTCCAATTAATATATGTTGCCTTAAATCCTCCAAGGTTAAGACATATTAATAACTACTTATTTGGCCACCAGTTTAGTTAACAGAGGTTCTAGGAAAGGTTAATAACTAAACGACTCTTGAGTGTATAACCATTATTTACGTAGCCCAATCCACGTCCTACCAAGCCACTGAGGGGTGGTCATGAATAGGATCGTACCCGAACACGTTTTCTATATATGAGATCCAATCTAGTATACCGGCAGCGGTAAACACCTACCGAGGGGTGTGGTCAGGGCAGAATTGACGCGAGGCATTACCATACTTTCACATATGGATCAACAATGGAGGCCGTGGGTTTTGTTTGAAACTCTCTCCCACTCAATATTTTGAAAAACATGCAAGTTTTAACAAATATGTATGATCAAAATAGTATGAGCAGCACTCACCTATCCTATATGACATGTTATCAAATATGCATATAAAACATCCATCAATACATATTTATACATTCATGACATATCACAGAAAAAATAATTGACAGAATAACCAAGCCACGGTTCCATCCTAGAACAAAGAAAATAAAGATTGCAAAATTCCATCTAAAGCATTCTTTGGGTCTTGAATTTTGTTCCGTCTTCTTGTATCCATCTTTATGTAGCATCTCCATTTATTTCTCATCCCAAGAATTATTTAAAATTTAAATTCCAAAAATTTAAATTTCAAATTCAAAATTCCAAATTCGAATTTCAAATTTAAATTTTAAACAATTTTAAACATCATGTGTAATAATATGTAATTTCAAAAATTTCAAAATTTCAATTACATATTCTTAAACATGATTTAAAATTAAATCTCAAATTTAAAAATCAAAATTTTTGATTTTTTGAACCGTCGCCCCACTGCCCTAGAAGCCGACAGCCGCCGTGGGCAGCCCCCAGCCCCATAGGGCCTGGCAGCCTACGGCCACCCCATGTGCAACCCTGCCGGGCTACAGGCCAAGCCTGCAGTGCCAGGCTGTATGCCTAGGCTGGGCGCAGCAGCCGGCTGGCTGTAGGCAGTGCCTGTGCACGCCCAGGCTGCGACCAGCCTTGGGTGGGCCACGGCCACCCTCGATTGTAGGCCAAGCCTGTGGCCGTGGGTAGTCATGGCCTGTCAAGGGGCTGCCGCAGCCCCATCCTGCCCGAGGGCAGGGCTGCAGCCCCATCAAGGCCCGATGGCCTATCTCAAGGGGTCGTGTCATATTCCAATTTACCCATTAGGATCTCCAAAAATTAATTTGAATCCCAATTAAATTGAAATTTTCCACACAATCAAAATTTCAACCTTTACATCAAATTTAACTTTTGGGAAAAATAAATTACGGTCTTCAATCTTCAATCTCCTCCAAGAATAGTTACATAAAAAATACTAAACTGTTTCCGGTGTACAAAAATTCTAACCACGATAATTCTAAGAGACAAAATAAAAAATCCATGGGAAAATTACAGTATTAATAAACTGCTCTCATGGTTACATAAAAATTCCTAGATACAATTTTTCTAAATTCTAAGGAACCATAACCGGCAAAAACAAGCATGCTTATAATAATTCAAAAAATTAAAATAACCACATACCACATACATAATCCATGAAAACAACATAAAGGAATCCTAGAATGCCACTCTCTAAATATCAAATCTATACATAAATAAAAAGAGTAATTAGTTGTCTAATTTATGTACATGGCATAGTCATTAGATGGCTCTGATACCAATTGTAGGAAATTAAATCGATAAAAATGTATCAGAATGGCGCAGCAGAACAATAAAAATTTTTCAAGATTGTTAAATATCTCATGATACCATATACAATAAACCAACAACAATTTAAACTCATACCTCAAGGATGCCAATCTGCAAGAGGAGAATGACCGGAGGTCTTCAACCAACTAGCCTTCTCTACTATTCTCCAATTCCCGAATGGCTGAGTATGTGGGCACTCTGAACCTCGATCGATATGCTAGCACTGCTAGTCTTCTTCCGACCACCCAGATCTCCAAAGAACTTATTGTCACGGTGAGTTATGCAACAATAAGCCTGTTCACTTGAGAGTCTGTGGTCTAAGAGAACTGGAGTGGTAGGACCTCTATTTATAGACTTGCATGAGGTGATTCTCTGAATTCGAATTGGATTAGGAGAAGATATTCTCCCTTATCCACAACCAAAAAATCTGAATTTATCAAGGCTAAATCCCAACAAGAAAATTCGGCCACTTTAGGATTTTTCTATTCAAAATTTAAACAAGATTTTAACTAGAATTTTATCTCCCTTTTTCAACCAAAAAATCCGGAAATCCTTAAGGATTTCCACCAAATATTTTCGGCCACAATAGATAAGGGAAGAATCAAAATTCCACTAGGATTTTCAAGCTTGAATCTTATCTCATTCTTATCCAAAATAACCGAAAATCTACAAGAGATCTTCCCTCAAAATTTCGGCCATAATCTAGGGAGGAGAGAATCCAAATTCAATTGGGATTAAAACTTGAATTTTTCCCTGAACCTTATCCACAAAAAATTCAAAAATCCCATCAGGATAATCCTCAAAATTTTCGTATATTATTGTTAGGATTTGGATTCAAAATTCAAGTAGGATTCTAACAAGATTTTCCTCTCCATATCCAACTCAAATTCAAATTTCATTCCTTGTGGATTTACCACAAGAAATTCGAATCCTAGTTGGACTGTGATTCAAGATTTGAATTTCAAATTTCAAATTTCAAATTCAAATTTCAAATTTAAATTTAAATTTCAAATTCAAATTTCAAATTTCAAAATTCAAAATTCAAATTTAAATTTAAATTTCGAATTTCAAATTCAAAATTCAAATTCAAAATTCAAAATTCAAAATTCAAAATTCAAAATTCAAAATTCAAAATTCAAAATTCAAAATTCAAAATTCAAAATTCAAATTTTAAAATCCACAAAACAGTTGTATTTCAAATTCTTATTCTCATGGATAATTTTCTACAACTCCAATCCAATCTCAAATAAAATCATGGCAACTTTATTTGAAGTTTGAATAATTGTGTACTATATTATCCAAAACAAAATCTGAATTCAACCGGAGAAAATCTTGTCCACTATCCTAATCCTATGTCAACACCATCCATGCATAATCAAGTAGTCAATAGCATACACGAACCAATTTGCCAAACGTTAAGGAATTATGTGACGCTAATAGAGGGACCAATTAGACATATATAATCGGACTCCCACAAATCCATATGATCATGATTCTTTACCGAACAACTTAATCATATAATGACTAATTTCAGAGTCACACCACTATAAACTTGAAACTGAACTCCTAATTATATACCGTATTACGTAAGCCTGTGACAAGTGATACGAACCTCGTCAAGAATAACGAGACCCGTCAAGATTATGAACCCAAGAACGTTCTAAAATCAGGTTCGAATGGATAGGAGACCTCGACCCGTTGCTTCAGCAAAAACAAGAACCTTGGTATATGGACCCCAACCCGTTGCTTAATGCGAAACAAGAACCTTGGTATAATGAAGACGCCACAATCAACTATGGAAGGGTTGATTGATAAGTCAGGAGCGAACGTCACGGAAAATTCTGATAAGTTCAGATAGTTCTTCAAAGAACCAAAGAGAATTAAAACTCTCAAATTTATGAATTAAACTGATGTGTTCTCTTTTATTACTATGGGGGTGCTTATTTATAGGCAATTGTTACAAAGAATATTCCTAAAAAAAATCTGAAAAAAATAAGCCTAAAAAATCTGAAAATTATTTGAAAATTTGTTACAAAAGATAATCCTAAATCCTAACTGAAATTTGTTACAAAAGATAATCCCAAATCTTCCTAAATCCTAATAAATCTGGGAATCTAATCCTAACCAAATTCGTAAATGTAGGAAAGTAGTTATTCTGCCACAAAATTCGAAAATCCTTAGATAAAAAACGTCTTGGGCTTGATTAAATTAGCTGAATTCCTCATGGGCTTAAATTAAGTTAATATATCATGAATCATGCTCCATGGGCTACGAATTTAATTCAGCCCAAACCCCTTGCATTAGCCCATTAAGTGCTTCTTTAAATCTCTTTACTCTCGCTCTTGTAACCGGCCCAATTGGTATTTGAATTGGTTCCCTTGACGTTGATTGGTTCCTTTTAAGCCGTTATTTGATTCACATCATTCCCCTCCTCTTGAAAAGGATTTGTCCTCAAATCATCACCTAATAAGCATTTGTATACATTGTCATTGATTCGTTCAAGAACTTGGAAAGGTCCATCCCCTCTAGGAAGTCGCTTGGAACGTCTTTGTGTCGGGATTCGTTTCTTCCTTACGCCTGGCCAAACCCAATCTCTAGGATCAAAAACTAATTTATGATGCATTTTGTTGGCTTGACCTTGAAGCTCCTTAATCTTCTCGGGATTACTACTATAGATTTGTCGGTTTAGATTGGAAGCACTGGGCACAAAATTAATTTGATGTTTGAACCCTCGAATAGATGGTAATCTGTGTAGTGCTTTCTCAGGAAAGACATCCTCGTATCCCTGCATAAGTGAAGCAACAGAACTAGACAAAGAATGGTCAAGCTCGTTAGTGTTTAAAAATGTCTCTTTGTACAAAAGTACAATCATCAGCTGTTTTGATAATATAGCTCGCTTGATTTCACTCGCTTTTGTATGAAAATCCGTTTGTTTTCTCTCTGATTTTCTCTCGACTGCCATAAGACTCTTCTCTTTTTTTTTGCTCGCTTTTCTCGGCCTCTCTCTCTTTTTCACTCACTATCTTTTTTTCACTTTCTTTTTCATCTTTTATCTTTTGGTTGCTTTCTTTTTCACTCCTTTTCTTTTGTTCATCCTCTTTTTGTAACCTTACTTGATCTTTATACACTTGTTGTGGTGTCAATGGTACAACAGCGATTGGTTGATCATTGAACATGAACGAATACTTGTTGGTGAAGCCATCCATGTTGACACACCAATCAAACTGCTTCTCTAAATCATCAGAGATGGTTTTACCTTGGAACGGGGGAATCTTCATCTTAATGCTACCCAAATTATTGTCTTCTTGATTCCTAGCTCTTGTAAATCGCCCTCCATGTCTCCTATTACTCATAACCAAATTCTGATCGTCTTCTTTATCAAAAATAACCCCATGATACTTTTCGTCTTCATCTCTCACTCCTCGAAATTGAACTCTTTCCTTTTTACACACATTAGTTGCATTTTGTGGCTGCTTCAAATGTGTAATCTCTATCCGGTCCAACTATTTATGCACTTGTTCTAATTTAGCTCTCAACATTCATCTCATCTCCCTCATCAACTGTAATTGTAGGTTCGGAATTGTTAATCGTGGTGCCTTTTTGGTTGAGTTTCCTTCTTGATTGCGTGACATATTTAAAATTTTCGTGTTTGTCACTCAAATGGCTTTTACCCTCTAATATGCTCACTACTCCTGCCTTTTTCCACTCGTTGATTCTCTTTTGGTTCTGAGTTTTAGAACCTAAGCTCTGAAACCAAATGATACGAACCTCATCAATAATAACGAGACCCGTCAAAATTATGAACCCAAGAACGTTCTAAAATCAAGTTCGAATGGATGGGAGACCTCGACCCGTTACTTCAGCAAAAATAAGAACCTTGGTATATGGACCTCAACCCCTTGCTTAATGCGAAACAAGAACCTTGGTATAAGGAAGACGCCACAACCAACTATGGAAGGGTTGATTGATAAGTCAGAAGCGAACGCCACGGAAAATTCCGATAAGTTCAGATAGTTCTTCAAAGAACCAAAGAGAATTAAAACTCTCAAATTTATGAATTAAACTGATGTGTTCTTTTTTATTACTATGGGGGTGCCTATTTATAGGCAATTGTTACAAAGAATATTCCTAAAAAAATCTGAAAAAAATAAGCCTAAAAAATCTGAAAATTATTTGAAAATTCGTTACAAAAGATAATCCTAAATCCTAACTGAAATTTGTTACAAAAGATAATCTCAAATCTTCCTAAATCCTAACAAATCTGGGAATCTAATCCTAACCAAATTCGTAAATGTAGGAAAGTAGTTATTCTGCCACAAAATTCGAAAATCCTTAGATAAAAAACGTCTTGGGCTTGATTAAATTAGCTGAATTCCTGATGGGCTTAAATTAAGTCAATGTATCATGAATCATGCTCAATGGGCCACGAATTTAATTGAGCCCAAACCCCTTGCATTAGCCCATTAAGTGCTTCTTTAAATCTCTTTGCTCTCGCTCTTGTAACCGGCCCAATTGGTATTTGAATTGGTTCCGTTGACGTTGATTGGTTCCTTTTAAGCCGTTATTTGATTCACATTAACAAGCTATCGTCCAATGACCTTGTCATGTATGCAGAACCCTCATATGATATCCATGATCAGCCTTAGGTCAAAGTCCGTTTAATCCTACTAATCAGGCTATCTTAAAGTTCAATTATACTACCGAATAAAGAAAATGATTATTCACTATATGTGAATAAGAAGTCATCCGCCCAGTAGATGACCCAAGGCCTTGTCCATTTTCACATCCAATATAATGCCTTTAAGAGGATACCCTTAATTCCTCATTAGAACTATAATTCCGATATCTGTAAACGAACCCTTCATCGTATACAAGTCATGCACCCAACGAACTGGTCTATAAGCTTACTACCTCTGAGACGCTTTAGCCATTAGAATATCAAAGTACACAAGTCATATACATGAAGCTGTTCATCTACTCAGGATTAAGGTTACTGCACAATGAACGTCAAAAGCAGATCGATCCATTTAAAGCGGACTTCGTAGATCAATCACGCTTTAGTCCCGGTCTAATATGTCACTACCAAGCAACATATCTATGTCTCTACTTGGGAGTCCGGCTCCAGACAGTCAAGACAAACCGTCCCCTCCAAGGCTTTAGACAACATAATAGTCTTAACATGAGTTAGATGTTCGGTCTAACCCCATAGACTACAGACCTTAGTGTGACAACCGGGAAATTCAGGCAATTCTTGGAAGAAAATGTACAAATGTATGTATATAACAATTTGTACTGTTTAAAGAGTGAAATAAATGTATTTATATTGTTTAGAATATATGAAAATGTTCTAACAATACTGACGAGTAAGAATTCAGTGTTGGAAAAATTCACTGAGTTGAAACGGGTGAAACGGTGCCAAAACCGGCATTGAAAACCCTAACCGGGGCAATAAAAGACGGAAAACTTCCGGGATTGATTTTGATCAAACGGAAGCAATTTAAATTGATCCGACTGCACAGGAGACCTCAGGAACACGCCGGGACGATTTCAGAAAATTTCGGCTCGAACCGGTATCGGTCAAAAAGTAGTCGAATTAATGTGAATAGTAAAAGTCAAAGTCAACATATGCTTTAGCATTTATGACATCATAAATCCATTTAATAAATGGAAGGAAAATGGTGGTTGGTAGAATTAATGGCCATGATTAAGTTGTCTTTTTAATCTAAAGTCCAAGATTTGGCCAAAAATTAACCATTTTAATTTTTGAAAAATGTGGAAAGAATTAGGTTGAAATGTGTTGATTTTTGATTGGTGGAAAGCCAAATTAATTGGCTTTTTGGTTGGTTAAGTCGGCAACTTTAGGGAATAAAGTGGCCGAAACACATTTCAAGCCAAAACCATAACAAAATTTTTCTAAGTTATTTCCATGGTGGAGCCGTGAGTAACCCAAGAGGAACCAAGTTATTTCTTCAATCTTTCTTCACAAAATTGGTGTCAAACCCTTCATTGAAGCCTAAGGAAGCAAGTAAACAAGGTAACTCTCTTTGGATTGAATTTTTTCTTGATTTTTCTTCAAGAAATTCGTGTGATGAATAGTGGAAAAGATGGAAAATTTTTGGTTGTTTTCATTGATTTGGTGCATGGGTTTTGTTAAGGGTGTAATTAGGAAGAAAACCATGTATTTGGTTTAAAGAAAAACCAAATTTTGGTTGGTTTTCCAAGGGTAAAACCGTGGGTTACCTAGAGTAATCAATGAAGAATTTGTTGTGTTTAAGTGTTAACATGCTTTAAATTACATTTGGTTAAGTATAAAACATGATTTACATTATGGAAAGCTTGAAAAAAAATGTGGTGTGAACTTACCCTATAATGGCCGTGGGTTAATTAGGGTTTGGCGGAAAATTTTGCATGGTTTTGTTGATGTTTTGATGATTTAAAATCATGTATTTTATAATGTAAATGATGGAATTGTGATTGAAAGCAAGAAAAGAAAATTTGGGGTATGTTTCCCTTAGTGTGGCCGTGGGTTATGTGAGGATAAAAACCCTAGGAATTGTGTTGAAAAATGCAATGAAATTGGCTTGAAAATGTGTTAGAAAATGACATTTGAATAGCCTAAAATTTGGTGGAAAATGTGAGAAGTTTTGGTTAGGTTTTGATTGTCAAAACCGTGGCCAAAAACTAAGGGCAAAATTGAAAAAAATTTGTGTAATGTGGCTCAAAATGTGAATTTGGAATTTTGTGAGCTTTTATGTAAAAGTTTGGAAAACTTTTACATAAAATAGGCTTGTGGTATAGTACGTGGCAGGTACATATGGTTCGAGGCATACCTAACGCCGGTAACCTTAAAATTACGCCGAAATGCTGCCGAAATTTCGAAAACGGCATTCGGGATAAAATGGAAATTAAAAATAAAAGTTTGGGGTCGGGTCGAAAACCCGAGTCCCTAACGGAAAATTGAATAAGGGAACCTAAGGGGTGGTTCGTGAATAGTAACCCGTCCCCTAAAAATGTAAAATGTGAGTGAAACTGAAAAACCGATCCCGAGGGGGGCGTTTTTGGAAACAAAATAAAGGTCCGAGTCGAGAACGGAAAATCCGAGTCTCGGAGACCTAGATCGGGAATGTCTAGATGAACGTTTTAAATACTAGTGAAACGTCCATTTGAAGCTCCGAAACGATAGAAAATCACTAAACCGACGTAAGGGTTAGAATAGTGCTTCCCGAGGTTCGGGAAAGTGAAAAGTGAAAATAAAATAGAAACGAACCCGGTAATGATTAGAAAAGAGTCAGAAAAGTTCCTGAGAGCCAAAAATGCAGTCTGGATCGAGGAAATTATGTCAGGGGCATAATTGCAATTTTACCAAAATGTAGGGGCAAAATCGTAATTTTGTAAAAGTTGAGAAAAATGGGGAAAATGATAAATAAAGCCTAAAAAGTTATAAATAGGTTTTATTTAAGCTTTTTAATGAAAAATAAAAGTTATAAATGGAAATAAAATTAACAGACAAGGTTTTGTCTGTAGGATCCAAAAAATCAACCTACAAGGAGGGCGATCAAAGATCCAAGAGAGAAAAAGAGGGAAGAAACTGATAAGGTAAGTTCAGACATTTACCTGTCTACAACATATAGCATTATTGTTGCTAACTTTAATGTACTAATTATAAGTTAGGTACATATGTGCTACGGGTACTATTATAGAATAGAGAGAGAGACGTAATGTGCTACGGGCACTATTGAGAATGGACACATTGTTAATTGTGCTTCGAGTACTAGAGCGAGGTTAATAAAACTCACTCACCTAAAATTAAAATGTGAACCATTCCTAACCACGGGACAATGTGAAGTCACCGGGTTAGAACTTTAAAAAAGCCGGTAATGAAACCACTTTCTGGCGTACCAGCCTTCCGTACAGGAAGGTAACTTTTGCCTTCGGGGCTATGAGATTAAGGCTGTGGAGGTCAGCACTGATGTACCGCTCCCAGTCATGTACTATTTGCCTTCGGGGCTATGAGATTAAGGCTGTGGAGGTCAGCATTAATGTACCGCTCCCAGTCATACGCACTTAAATGGTACTGCCAACCTGAGCTCAAAACCAGAACATAAGTAAAGATAATTACCTAAAACTGAAACTATGCCATAATTGAGCATAAGATAGTTTCATGAGGGTACTAACATCGCGGTAGATGTACAGTTGTGACACTGTGTTGTGGTCAAAGTTACTTTTCATGTATGAATAGTACTATTTATAGAAATTTTATTTCTTGCATGTTTGAACTTACTGAGCCTGTAGCTCACCATTTTTGCTTATGTTGCAGGTAAGCGACCAGCTCAGTAGCTTGTTTGACTGGATGGCGTACGGGATAGCGTGTGTCAAATCGGATAAATGGGCGAGGGATATGGTCCTGCCAGAGTCTTTCCGCTGAGCGATAAAAAGGAAAGGGAAAAAGAAACAGTCTTTTGTAACATTACATATTTTACGAAAGTACTGTAATATGTAAATTACTTTGTACTTGCCAACAAAGTAAATAGTGGGAAATGTTTTACATGATGTTTAAAGAAAAAAAAAATTTTCCCCAAAAGCGTCATGATTTAAAGAGAGAGAGATTAGCCGGTGACCCATGAGAGTACAATCTATCGCAGTTAGCGATAAAGCTTAACTGTAATAGTATTGTATGATCTCTACAAGGGGCGGGCCGCCACAGTTGGTATCAGAGCCGGTTTGCGATTGGTGTAGTTTATAATACCAACTGCTGCCACAGTTGGTATCAGAGCGGAATTACGGTTGGTTTAATTTGGATTACCAACTGCCGTCACAGTTGGTATATTAGAGCAGTATTGACCATATCCTGATTTGACACTTCGCGCATCCTGCACCGCTATCCAAGTAAGTAGTTTACTCAAGTTTAGTTAATTATTTTCTTATGTGAAAATAATTACCTTATAGGTAGCAAGATGACCAGACCTCCTTATATGAGACCACCGCTACCACGACCGAGAAGGGTATTACGGGTATGGACGAGACCTGTTGTGAGGCCGTCTATTGCCCAACGACCGGTAATCAGACCCCCGGTGCCCGAGAGACCTCCAGTACTAGTACCAGCACCAGCACCAGTGCCAGTAGATGTTGTACAGCCACGACCGGTAGTTCATCCACCTGTAGTAGTGGACATTCCAGTTGTTGGTGGACGCCAACATATTGGGGTGAGAGTTTCGGCTCGGGTAGTATAGGCATTTTGAGCTAGTAGTCCCCCGATGTTTGATGGTGGACGACAATCGATGGAGACGAAGGACTGGCTCCATGCTATAGAGAGGATTATGGTGATATGCGACATCGATCGAGATATATGGATTCAGTTGGCCATCAGTATGTTTCGTGGAGACGCTCGAGTATTTTGGCAGTATTGTGAGCAGGAGATTTTATTAGGATTCAGTTGGGCTGAGTTCTGTCAGCGATTGGCTGATCAGTTTCTGCCTAGGGATCCGGCACCTGCTCCAGCACCTCTAGAGAGATGAGAGGCTGATACACCCGCGTATCCTGGATTCGATGAGGTTAGGGACTATATTCTCCAGACTGAGAGGATGGTCATGTTGTCTGGTGAGACAGTTATGTCTTACACAGCACGATTTGAGGAGACCATTAGGAGGAGATGTCCGTTGCCCAACCTCACTAAAGCAAACTGTTGTGAGCTGTTCTGGAGAGGGTTACCCATGGAGTTGAGACAGAGGGTGATTAAGCTGTTTCCCCCTACGCTCCAAGAGTTTGTGGTGACGATCAGGACGATCGAGAGGGAGATTTTGATTGAGCATCTGACGCAGAGTCGACGAGAGACACTGAGTCAAGATGAGATGTTCGCACGCATCTTTGGGCCGAGAAGAATGATGAATGATCATGAGGCTAGACTGTCTAGACCACGAGGAGGTGATGACCCAGGACAGGGAGCATTGCCTAGGGGTGGTGACGATTCAGATGATCCAGATGACGACGAGGATCCCGAAGAATATCCTCTAATCCCAGACACAGGGGATGTGTGACCAGTAGATGTATACATGTACATAAGTAGCTTATAGAGAGGAAAGCTCTTTTGTATAGACTTGTGGCCAAGATGTATAAAATGGCCGATGTATATATGACTGGTGATGATTATGTACGATATATAAACGTTTTGCTATGAATGAAACATCAAAATGATTATATGTTGTACGATGATGTGTTACGATGATGTGGCTTTACGTTATCCTAAATTTCGTAAATTTATATGATTTTACGAATGTGGTTATGGAAAGGCTAACGGTGAATTATTGTGCCATAATAGGATAATAGGCAAGATGGTAGATTTGCGAAATTGACCAGAGGGACGAGAACGACATCCTAATGTCATGGAGAGATTAGATCAGATACAAGCCCTACTAGAGGCTCAGATGCAAGAAAATGCTAATCTGAGACGACGGGTAGAGGAGCTAGAACAGAGACAAGGCTCTGAGGGTTCCCAAGTAGAACAGGAAGCTGAGGTGGATCCAGTTATCCCTCCAACTACTGTAAATGAGAGAGTTCCTGAACAGCAACCGGTTTTAAATCTGGAACCCCTCTATGAAAGATTCAAGCGTATGAGACCGCCAGAATTTGAAGGTTCTACAAATCCTCTAGAGGCTGAAGACTGGTTGTCATCATTGCAAGTGATCATGGAATTCATGAACCTAACTGACCAGGAGAAGGTCGCATGTGCGTCTTTTGTGTTGAGAAAAGATGCTCGTTTTTAGTGGGACACTGTGCGAATGAGAAGAAACGTGTCTACCATGAGTTGGGCGGAATTTCTGGAAGAATTTAACCAGAAATATTACGACCCTGCATCTCTGAGACAACAACAGAAAGAGTTCTCAGAATTGACGCAAGGAAATATGTCGGTGAGCGAAGTTTGCCGAAAATTCGACCAGTTATCCCGTTTATGCCCTTATGTAGTCCCTACTGAGAGGGAGAAAATACAGAAAATGATCGGGATGTTCAGACCAGAAATTGCTGCGCTAGTAGACACTGGACAAGTACCACCTACTTCTGTAACAGATTGTGTGAGTTGGGCCATTAGAGCTGAGTTTCATGTAGCCCGACAGAAAGAGGAAAGAGAAAAACACTGGGAGGCCAATAAGAAGGAGAGGGCTTTGGCGAAGTCTACACAAGTTGGTCAATCAAGCAAGTCTAATCAAAATGCTAAACCAAGTCAGGGCAATAATCAAGGATCCCAGCAAAACAAGAGAAAAGGCAATTTTTCTGGAAATCGCCAGGGAAATAATCGAAACCAGCAGCGAAAAACAGCTGGTAATGCGGAATCCAATGTGCAAAATTGTCCTACATGCGGGAAGAGACATTCTGGGCAATGCAGATTTGGGCCACTTGTTTGCTATGAATGTGGAAAGGAAGGCCATTATGCCAGGAACTGTCCAAACAATAGGCAGGGTAGACAAGGCACTTCCCAACAGCACCAGACACGCCCACAAGCTCATTCCCTTCAGGCCAGAGTTGAAGAGTCCCCAGTAAGGCCGCAACGCCAGGAGCGTGTGCCACGTGCTGATGTTCGTGTGATGGCCTACAGCAAGGAGGATGCAGAGGTAGGAACATCGAACGTAGTGACAGGTCAGCTCACTGTCGCTAGTCATGTAGCCTCTGTACTGTTTGATTGCGGTGCTACGCATTCTTTTGTTTCCTATGCATTTACTGACAAGATAGGACTTCCTAAGGACTATATGGGAAGAGTATTTAAGACAGCTTTACCCTCTGGGGAAGTATTGTTGTCCAATTACTGGTTACCTCATGTACCAGTATATGTGGCAAATAGGGAACTATATGCGGAGTTGATTGTAAAGAAGATCGTGGATTACGATGTGATTCTAGGCATGGATTTCCTAGGGAAATACCGAGCTACGATCGACTGCCGAAATCGAAAGATAGTATTTCAACCCGAGGAAGAAGAGAGTTTCGAGTACGTCGATACTTCTCGAAAACCCGGGAAGATGATGATCAGTTCGCTGAGAGCAAGCAAACTGATAGCCAGTGGTTGCATGGGATATCTGGCATATGTGGTGGATACTACAGAGGAACAGAAGCTTCAACCTGAAGATGTTCCCGTTGTTAATGAATTTCTTGACGTATTTCCAGAAGAGTTACCAGGGATACCTCCAGAGAGAGAAATCTCGTTCGAAATTGAGTTGATGCCTGGAACGGCACCTATTTCCAAAGCACCATACCGCATGGCTCCAGTGGAGTTAAAGGAGCTGCAGGAACAATTAAATGAGCTTTTGGATAAAGGATTCATCAGACCGAGTTATTCTCCGTGGGGTGCACCTGTGTTATTCATCAAGAAAAAGGATGGAACATTCTGTTTGTGCATTGATTACCGGGAGTTGAATAAGGTCACGATCAAGAATAGGTATCCGTTACCTAGAATTGATGACTTATTCGACCAGTTAAAAGGCGCAGCGGTATTTTCCAAGATCAACTTACGATCAGGATATCACCAGTTGAGAATTAAAGAAAGTGATATTCCTAAGACGGCGTTTAGGACTCGTTATGGTCACTACGAGTTTCTTGTGATGCCATTTGGATTAACAAATGCGCCGGCAGCATTCATGGATTTAATGAACAGAGTTTTTAAAGAGTATTTGGATAAGTTTGTCATTGTATTCATTGATGACATTCTTATATACTCCAAGACTCATGAGGAGCACAAGGAGCATTTGAGGATCATGCTGAATACGATAAGGAAGCATCAACTGTATGCCAAATTCTCAAAATGCGAGTTTTGGCTGGATAGAGTACATTTCCTCAGACATGTTGTATCCCAGGTGTAGGAAAATAAATCGATAAAAACGTATCAGAGTGGCGCAGCGGAACAATAAAAATTTTAAGATCGTTAAATATCTCATGATGCCATATACAATAAACCACTAACAATTAAAACTCATACCTCAAGGACGCCAATCTTGCAGGAGGAGAATGACCAGAGGCTTCAACCAACTAGCCTTCTCTATTATTCTCTAATTCCCTAATGGCTGAGTGTGTGGGCACTCTGAACCTCGATCGGTATGCTAGCACTGCTAGTCTTCTTCCGATCACCCAGATCTCTAAAGAACTTTATTGTCACGATGAGCTGTGCAACAATAAGCCTGCTCACCTGAGAGTCTGTGGTCTGAGAGAACTGGAGTGGCAGGACCTCTATTTATAGACCTGCATGAGGTGATTCTCTGAATTTGAATTGGATTAGGAAAAGATATTTTCCCTTATCCATATCCATAAAATCCGAATTTTCCAAGGGAGAATCTCCACAATTAAATTCGGTTTTCTTAGGATAAATCCAATCCAAATCTAAACAAGATTTTACCTAGAATTTTACCTCCCTTTTTCAACCAAAAAATCCGAAATTTCTAGGAGAAAATCTTCTCCAAATTTTCGGCCACTTTTAGGATAAGGAAGAATCAAAATTCCACTAGGATTTTCAAGCTTGAATCTTATCTCAACCTTATCAAAAAATAACCGAATTTCCTAGGAGAGATTCTCCAAATTTTCGGCCACTTTTCAGGGAGGAGAGAATCCAAATTCAACTGGGATTGAAACTTGAATTATTCCCTTGAATCTTATCCACAAAAATCCGAATTTTTCCATGAGGATTATCCTCAAAAATTTCGTCCACTTTTGTTGGGATTTGGATTCAAAATTCAAGTAGGATTCCAACAAGATTATCCTCTCCAAATCCAACTCAAATTCGAATTTCAAACCTTGTGGATTTTCTACAACAAATTCGAATCCTTCTTGGACAGTGATTCAAAATTTGAATTTCAAATTTTAAATTCAAATTTCAAATTCAAATTTCAAATTTCAAATTTCAAATTTAAATTTCAAATTCAAATTTCAAATTCGAATTTCAAATTCAAATTTCAAATTCAATTTCAAATTCAAAATTCAAAATTCAAATTTCAAAATTCAAATTTCAAATTTCAAAATTCAAATTTCAAATTCCACAAAACGGTTGTGTTTCATATTCTTGTTCTCATGGATAATTTTCTACAACTCCAATCCAATTTCAAATAAAATTATGGTAACTTTATTTGGAGTTCGAATAATTGTGTACTTTATTATCCAAAACAAAATCTGAATCCAACCGGAGAGAATCTTGTCTACCATCCTAATCCTGTGTTATCACCATCCAGGCATAATAAACTAGCCAATAGCATACACAAATCAATTTGCCAAACGTTAAGGAATTATGTGGAGCTAGTAGAGGGACTGATTGGACATATATAATCGGGCTCCCGTGATTCCATATGATCATCATTCTTTACCGAACAACTCAATCATATGATCACTAGTTTCAGAGTCACACCACTATAAACCTGAAACTGAACTCCCAATTATATACCGTATTACGTAAGCCTGTGACGAGCTACTATCCAATGACCTTGTCATATATGCAAAACCCTCATATGATATCCATGATCAGCCTTAGGTCAAAGTCCGTTTAATCCTACTGATCAGGCTATCTTAAAGTTCCATTATACTACCGAATTAAGAAAATGATTATTCACCATATGTGAATAAGAAGTCATCCGCCCAGCAGACGACCCAAGGCCTTGTCCATTTTCACATTCAGTATAATGCCTTTAAGAGGATACCTTTAACTCCTCAGAGCTATGATTCCGATATCTGCAAACAAACCCTTCATCGTATACAAGTCATGCACCCAACGAACGAGTCTATAAGCTTACTACCTCTGAGACGCTTTAGCCATTGGAACATCAAAGTACACAAGTCATATACATGAAGTAGTTCATTTACTCAGGATTAAGGTTATTGCACAATGAACGTCAAAAGCAGATTGATCCACTCATAGCGAACTACGTAGATCAATCACACTTTAGTCCCGGTCTAATATGTCACCACCGAGCAACATATCCATGTCTCTACTTGGGAGTCCAGCTCCAGACAGTCAAGACAAACCGTCCCCTCTAAGGCTTTAGACAACATAATAGTCTTAACATGAGTTAGATGCTCTGTCTAACCCCATAGACTACAGACCATAGTTTAGACTGCTAACTTTAGAACATTGTCTTCTCGCATACAAAAGTCCATTGCATTCAACGTTTTAACAGTTTTAACACAAGCAGTCAGTGAGCCATATTTGCTTACATTTACTTTAACATGTAAATAAGACGAGGACAGATAGCAATGTAATGAATAACCTCTATGTATAATTTTATTATCCAGTTCAAAATGAATACATCAAAATGTCTCTAATACTTAGGGCATTTCCTAACAATCTCCCACTTACCCTAAGCCAGTAGATGTGCCATGTTACGCATCCCCATCGCCTCTACATGCCTCTCAAAGCTTCTAGCTACCAAAGTCTTAGTAAAGGGATCGGCAATGTTGTCCTCGGACGCGATCTTACATACATCCACTTGTCCTGTCTCCACATGCTCTCTAATAATGTGATACCTCCGATCTATGTGCTTGGTCCTCTTGTGGTGCCGAGATTCCATTATGTTGGCAATGATGCAACGCAAGACATGACACCACCAAGGGAACCAGTTCAAGTGCCAATTGGGCCAGTTACAAGAGCAAGAGTAAAGAAATTTAAAGAAGCACTTAATGGGCTGATTCAAGAGGTGTGGGCTCAATCAAATTCGTGGAGGCCCATTGAGCAAGATTCATGTGTTCAACAAAGATGCATTAACTTGATTCAAGCCCACGAGGAATTCAGCTAATTCTTTCAAGCCCAATCAAGCCAAGAGACTTCAAGCCCAATCAAGTCCAAGAGACGTTTTTTTTTAACCAAGGAAGTTCAGATTTAGTTAGGATTATCTTTTCGAATTTGTTGGGATTTCAGCTAAGATTTGAGAATATCTTTTGTAACAAACTTTCCAACAAATTTCCGAATTCAAACTTTAGGATTTCGGTTAGGATTTTGAGAGTATCTTTGGTAACAAACAAAATTCGGATTTCAAACAAAATTCAGATTTTGTTTAGGCTTATCTTTGTTAGGATTTGTTAAGAATATCTTTAGATCCGAATTTTCAAATAATTTTTGGATTTTTTAGGCTTATTTTTTCAGATTTCTTTTAGGAATATTCTTTGTAACAATTGCCTATAAATAGGCGTTCCCATAGCAATAAAACATAACACATCAGTTTAATTCATAAATTTGAGAGTTTTAATTCTCTTTGGTTCTTTGAAGAACTATTTGAACTTATCGGAATCTTCCGTGGCGTTCGCTTCTGACTTATCAATCAATCCTTCCATAGTTGATTGTGGCGTCTTCATTATACCAAGGTTCTTGTTTCGCATTAAGCAACGGGTTGAGGTCAATATACCAAGGTTTTTGTTTTTGTTGAAGTAACGGGTCGAGGTCTCCCATCCATTCGAACCTGATTTTAGAACGTTCTTGGGCTTATAATCTTGACGGGTCTCGTTATTCTTGGCGAGGTGCGTATCATTTGGTATCAGAGCTTAGGTTCTAAAACTCAGGTTTGCCTATCCCATTTATTTTCGTTTTTTTTCCTTATTACGAATTAAGGTTGTAATTTTTTTTTTGTGTTATTCAGAACTCAAATTAAGCGGATCCAAGCAAAAAAAAAAAAAAGAAAAGAAAATCAGGAGGATCCGAAAAAAAAAAAAAAGAGTATTTTTGTCCAACAACAAATCTTTTGTTTGATATCATATATTTAGGCTTCCAATATTCCAAAAATCAACTTATCCCATAGACCAAAATTTTTGGGTAAATTTTCATGTTTTCGGAAACCTAAACCCCCATTGTTTTCATTGTAATCCTTGCTGTCCATAACCCATATTGCCTTGGTGTAGTCATTCAGGAACCGCGACGGAAATTTTGATACTGATTTGAGTAGTTTGATAAGAGCCGAGTGAGAAATTACTACGAGTAGAAAAAGGCAAGAGTGGTGAGTACATCAGAGGGTAAAAGCCATAATTATTGTGTGAAACACGAGTGAAGTTGAGTGAACCCATTCTTTGAGTGAAACACGTGAGGGAGTGTGAGAGGTCTTTTAGTTTACTCTAACCTTGTTTTTGCAGTAATCATGTCTCACAACAGTGAAAAGAGCGTTGCCGAAGGTGCTACGGGGATGGCTGATCCGAAGTTGTTCATGGAGGCAATGGTCGGAGAGATGAGGTGTGTGATGAGGACAGAGTTGGAGCATATTCATGAACGAATAGATCGAGTCGAGAATACGCGTGTAGAGCGGCTGCAGGATGTACCAAATATGCGTAGAAGAGAAAGGGTTCCATATAGGGGGGTGAGAGATGAAGATGATGAATATTTCGAGGTTGGTTTCGAGGAAGAGGATGATCGAGGTAGGCATGGAGGACGGTTTAGAGAAGCTAGGATTCGAGAAGATAATAGCTTGGGTAGTATTAAGATGAAGATTCCGTCGTTTCAGGGTAGAAGTGATCCCGAAGCTTATCTCGAGTGGGAGAAGAAGATGGAGTTGGTGTTCGATTGCCATAACTACTCTGAGTTGAAGAAGGTAAAACTCGCTGCTATTGAGTTTTCTGACTATGCCATTGTTTGGTGGGATCAATTGGTGTTGAACAGGCGACGAGCTAGAGAACGTCCAATTGATACGTGGGAAGAGATGAAGAGGGTAATGAGGAGGCGATTTGTACCCAGCCATTACTATCGGGATTTGTACAATAAATTGCAAAGGCTTCGATAGGGTAACCGGAGTGTGGAGGAATATTACCAAGATATGGAGATTGCGATGATCCGGGCTAACATTGAAGAAGATCGAGAGGCTACTATAGCCAGGTTCTTAAATGGCTTGAACCAAGATATTCACGACAGGGTGGAGATGCAGCATTACGTAGAAGTGGAAGACATGGTACACATGGCCATCAAGGTGGAGCGACAGCTCAAGAGGAGGGGTGGTACACGTGCAACCCATAATTTCAGTTCTTCCCCATGGAAACCGAAGAAAGAGGAGAAACCTGCTGCAAAACCCAAATTCGAGCCAAGACAGGAGACGCCCACTCATGGGTCTCAAGGTAAATCTGACCCTTCCAGTTCTCGAAATCGTGACATTAAGTGTTTTAAATGTCAAGGCAGGGGTCACATTGCTAGCCAGTGTCCAAACAAGCGCGTCATGATCCTACACGATGACGGTGAGTATGAAACAGAGGAGGAGAGTGACGAAGATGACATGCCACCACTAGAGGACGTGGATGATGAGCAACATGCAGTCCAAGGTGAATTGTTGGTCACAAGGAGGGTCTTAAGCTCGCAAGCAAAAGAAGATGAAGAAGTGCAACGAGAAAACATATTCCATACTAGGTGCCACGTCAACAACAAAGTATGTAGTATGATTATTGATGGAGGAAGTTGTACTAATGTGGCGAGCACAACCATGGTGGAGAAATTAGGACTGCCCACGTTGAAACATCCCCGGCCATACAAGCTACAATGGTTGAATGATAGTGGCGAAGTAAAGGTGAATAAACAGGTGTTGGTTGCCTTCCGCATTGGAAAATACAGAGATAAAGTTTTGTGCGACGTAGTTCCGATGCAAGCTAGACACTTGTTGCTAGGCTGACCGTGGCAGTTTGATCGCCGAGTTAAGCATGATGGCTTCTCCAACAAATACTCATTCGCGATCAAGGGAAAACCCATCACTCTTGTGCCGATGACACCAAAACAGGTTTATGAAGACCAAGTGAGATTACAAAAAGAGAGTGAGCAAAAGAAAGAGAGTGAGCAAAAGAAAAAGAGTGAAAATCAGAGAGGGACCGAACAAACTGAGAGAGAAAAAGAAAATCAAAATTCGGTCATTGAGAGAAAAACGGAGAGAAAATCAGAGAGAAAACAAAAGAATTTTTATGCAAAAGTGAGCGAAATCAAGCGAGCGATGTTTTCAAAACAGCCGATGATTGTATTTTTGTACAAAGAGGCATTTTTAAATACTAACGAGCTTGACCTTTCTTTGCCTAGTTCAGTTGTTTCTCTTTTGCAGGAGTACGAGGATGTCTTTCCCGAAGAAACCCCACACGGGTTACCTCCAATTCGAGGGATTGAACATCAAATAGACTTTGTTCCTGGAGCAATAATTCCAAATAGACCGGCCTATAGGAGCAACCCCGAGGAGACAAAGGAGCTTCAACGGCAGGTAAGTGAGTTGTTGGAAAAAGGACATGTAAGGGAAAGCATGAGCCCATGTGCCGTTCCAGTTTTACTTGTTCCTAAGAAGGATAGGATGTGGAGGATGTGTGTTGATTGCCGAGCCATCAACAATATAACGGTAAAGTATCGTCATCCCATTCCTCGTTTAGATGATATGTTAGACGAATTGCATGGTTCGTGTGTGTTCTCTAAAATTGATTTAAAAAGTGGCTATTATCAGATTAGAATGAAAGAAGGAGACGAATGGAAAACTGCCTTTAAAACAAAACATAGTTTGTATGAATGGTTAGTTATGCCCTTTGGTTTGACTAATGCACCGAGCACTTTTATGAGACTTATGAATCATGTGTTGCGAGCATTTATAGGTAGATTTGTTGTCGTCTATTTTGATGATATACTAATTTATAGCAAAAACTTAGATGACCATGTCGTACATTTGAAATCCGTTTTGGATGTGCTTAGGAAAGAAAAGTTATTTGCTAATATAAAGAAGTGTACCTTTTGCACGGATAAGCTTGTATTTCTTGGTTTCGTTGTTAGTGCTAAAGGTATACAGGTTGATGAAGAGAAGGTACGTGCGATTCGAGAATGGCCGAGTTCCACAACTGTAGGTAATGTGCGTAGTTTTCATGGACTTGCTAGTTTTTATCGGCGGTTCGTGAAGGACTTTAGCAGCATAGCCACTTACCGAAGTGATCAAGAAGAACGTTGGCTTTAGATAGGGAGAAGAACAAGAGAAGGCGTTTCAGCTAATCAAAGAGAAGCTGACCAACGCTCCCTTATTGTCTTTACCTAACTTTGCTAAAACATTTGAAATTGAATGTGATGCTTCAGGTATCGGTATAGGTGCAGTTCTCATGTAGGAGGGACAACCAATTGCTTACTTCAGTGAAAAATTAAGCGGGGCAGCCTTAAACTACCCGACTTATGACAAGGAGTTGTATGCATTGGTTCGAGCTTTGGAGACATGGCAGCACTACCTATGGCCTAAGGAATTCGTGATTCACACCGATCATGAGTTCTTGAAACACTTGAAGGGCCAACACAAGCTAAACAAAAGGCATGCTCGCTGGGTGGAATTCATAGAGACGTTTCCCTACGTCATCCGGTATAAACAAGGTAAGGAGAATGTGGTTGCCGATGCCCTTTCTCACAGGTATGCCTTACTTTCTACACTTGATTCAAAGTTACTTGGTTTTGAGCACATTAAAGATTTATATAGTGATGACCATGAATTTAGCGAAGTATACCGGGCCTGTGAGAAAAATGCTTATGGTAAGTTCTTTAGGCATGATGGATTCCTGTTTCGAGAAAATAAGTTATGCGTGCCAAATTGCTCTTTGAGGGATTTGTTAATACAAGAATCTCATGGTGGAGGATTAATGGGACATTTTGGAGTCGCCAAGACTTTAGCCGTTTTGCAGGAACACTTCTATTGGTCACATATGAAACGAGATGTTGAGAGAATTTGTGGTAGATGTATCACATGTAGGCAAGCTAAATCTCGAGTGCAACTCAATGGTTTATATACCCCTTTACCCATTCCTAGTGAGCCTTGGATAGATATCTCAATGGATTTTGTGTTAGGACTGCCTAGGACGAAACGAGGAAAGGATTCAATTTTTGTGGTTGTAGACAGATTCTCTAAGATGGCACATTTTATTCCATGTCACAAAACAGATGATGCCCCACATATTGCAGATTTGTTCTTGAAGGAAATTGTGAGGTTACATGGTATGCCTAGGACCATTGTATCAGATAGAGATGCTAAGTTTTTGAGCTACTTTTGGAAAACTTTGTGGTGTAAGTTAGGAACTAAGTTACTATTTTCTACTACTTGTCACCCACAAACTGATGGCCAAACCGAGGTAGTGAATAGGACTTTGACTACTTTATTGAGGGCAATCATTAGGAAAAACACTAAGACATGGGAGGAGTATTTACCGCATGTTGAGTTTGCTTATAATAGATCTATTCATTCTGCTACTAAATTTTCACCATTTGAAATTGTTTATGGTTTTAATCCTTTAACTCCATTGGATTTATCTCCATTACCTGTTTCTGAACGTGTTAATTTGGATGGAAAGAAAAAGGCTGAATTTGTTAAGCAGATACATGAGAAGGCAAGGCTCAACATAGAACGGAGAACGGAGCAATATGCAAAACAAGCCAACAAAGGGCGACACAAGATAGTCTTTGAACCCGGAGATTGGGTGTGGTTGCACATGAGGAAAGAGCGATTTCCGACACAAAGACGTTCTACATTACTACCACGAGGAGATGGTCTATTCCAAGTTTTGGAGCGCATCAATGACAACGCATACAAGCTAGAACTACCTGGTGAATATAACGTAAGTGCAACTTTTAATGTTACTGATCTGAGTCCTTTTGATGTAGGTGATGATTTGAGGACAAATCCTTTTCAAGAGGAGGGGAATGATGCAACGCAAGACATGACACCACCAAGGGAACCAGTTCAAGTGCCAATTGGGCCAGTTACAAGAGCAAGAGCAAAGAAACTTAAAGAAGCACTTAATGGGCTGATTCAAGAGGTGTGGGCTCAATCAAATTCGTGGAGGCCCATTGAGGAAGATTCATGTGTTCAACAAAGATGCATTAACTTGATTCAAGCCCACGAGGAATTCAGCTAATTCTTTCAAGCCCAATCAAGCCAAGAGACTTCAAGCCCAATCAAGCCCAAGAGACGTTTTTCTTTAACCAAGGAAGTTCGGATTTAGTTAGGATTATCTTTTCGAATTTGTTGGGATTTCAGCTAAGATTTGAGAATATCTTTTGTAACAAACTTTCCAACAAATTTCCGAATTCAAACTTTAGGATTTCGGTTAGGATTTTGAGAGTATCTTTTGTAACAAACAAAATTCGGATTTCAAACAAAATTCAGATTTTGTTTAGGCTTATCTTCGTTAGGATTTGTTAAGAATATCTTTAGATCCGAATTTTCAAATAATTTTCAGATTTTTTAGGCTTATTTTTTTTCAGATTTCTTTTAGGAATATTCTTTGTAACAATTGCCTATAAATAGGCGTTCCCATAGCAATAAAACAGAACACATCAGTTTAATTCATAAATTTGAGAGTTTTAATTCTCTTTGGTTCTTTGAAGAACTATTTGAACTTATCAGAATCTTCCGTGGCGTTCGCTTCTGACTTATCAATCAATCCTTCCATAGTTGATTGTGACGTCTTCATTATACCAAGGTTCTTGTTTCGCATTAAGCAACGGGTTGAGGTCAATATACCAAGGTTCTTGTTTTTGTTGAAGCAACGGGTCGAGGTCTCCCATCCATTCGAACCTGATTTTAGAACGTTCTTAGGCTTATAATCTTGACGGGTCTCGTTATTCTTGGTGAGGTTCGTATCAGGCAATAGCCCCTGTATTATCACAGTAAAGTGTGATAGGCTTGTCAACACCCGGAATGACCTGAAGGTCTCTAAAGAACTTGCGGAGCCAAACCGCTTCTTTAGATGCCTCAGCCGCAGCCACATACTCAGCCTCCATAGTAGAGTCAGCTGTGCAGCCCTGCTTCACGCTCCTCCACACAATGGCGCCTCCTCCGAGTAAAAACACTGATCCAGATGTCGATTTCCTCGAATCCTTACAAGTCTGGAAGTCTGAGTCCGTGTATCCTATGGGTGTTAGGTCCCCTCTAGAATACACCAGCATATAATCCCTCGTTCTCTTAAGATACTTGAGTATATGCTTTACTGCTTGCCAGTGCTTGGTTCCAGGATTCGCTTGATATCGACTCACCATACCTACTGCAAAACATATGTCTGGGCGAGTGCAAAGCATAGCGTACATAAGGCTACCCACAGCAGATGCATAAGGGACCTTACTCATACGCTCTCTTTCTTCCGATGTCTTGGGATAGTCATCCAATGAAAGAGTTAGACCGGCAATAGAAGGTTGTGAGCCTTTCTTTGCCTCTAGTACTGCATATTTGTCAATTATTTTATCTATTATGAAGCTTGGGATAATGCTATCATTTTGTTCTTTCGATATCTGAAGAGACGAATGCCTAGAACATAATTAGCTTCTCCCAAGTCCTTAATGTCAAACTGTTGGTGTAACCAAAGCTTGACCGATGATAAGTTCCCTACATCATTCCCAATGAGTAGTATATCATCGACATAGAGTATTAGAAAGACCACTTTTCCATCCTTAATACGTTTATAAACATAAGGTTCATCAACGTTCTGCTCAAAACCAAATGTCTTAATCGCTTGATCAAACCTCTGGTTCCATGAGCGGGATGCTTGCTTTAATCCATAAATGGATCTAAGCAACTTGCAGACTTTCCTTTCTTGGCCTTTTGCTATGAACCCTTCGGGCTGTATCATATAGATACACTCTTCAAGATGGCCATTCAAGAATGCCGTCTTGACATCCATTTGCCAGATCTCGTAATCGAGAACCGCAGCAATGGATAGAAGAATACGGATAGACTTCAGCATAGCAACAGGCGAAAAGGTTTCCTCGTAATCGATTCCAGCCTTTTGCGTGTATCCCTTTGCAACCAGTCTAGCTTTGAAAGTTTCCACTCTCCCTTCTGCATCCTTCTTTCTTTTGTAGACCCATTTGTATCCAATGGGTTTTATCCCATCAGGCAAATCTACAAGTTCCCAAACAGAGTTGGATTTCATAGAATCCATCTCATTGTTCATAGCCTGTTTCCAAGATTTAGAATCAACATCATTTATAGCTTCATCATATGTGACCGGATCTTCCTCATGCTCATGAGCCTCGGCCTGGTATACCTCAGCATCATACATAAAGAAATTAGGTTTCTTCGAAACCCTCCCACTACGACGAGGCACCCTAAATTGTTGATCGTCTGCAGGTCTTTCACTGGAACTCGGACTTGTGTCCAAGACCGAAATCTGTGGAGCAGTTCTTTCACCCGATAACTCCTCTAGCACCACTTTGCTTCGAGGCTTAAAGTCATTCATGTGACTTTCCTCCAAGAATGTCGCATGGGTTGAGACAATGACTTTTTGTTCCTTCGGGTTATAGAATAGACCTCCTTTAGTTCCTTTTGGATACCCTACAAACATGCATAATTCTGATCTTGGTTCCAACTTCTTCGCATCCCCATCCAGTACATGTGCCAGGCAGCCCCATATTCTCATATGTCCAAGGGAGGGCTTCCTGCCACGCCACAATTCATACGGAGTTCTAGGAATTGATTTGCTCGGAACCTGGTTCAGAATATAGCACGCCGTTTGTAAAGCATATCCCCAAAAAGATAATGGCAGTGTTGAATAACTCATGATGGACCGTACCATATCCAATAAGGTCCTGTTTCTCCTTTCGGCTACACCATTCTGTTGTGGAGTACCAGGTGCAGTCAATTGGGATAATATCCCGTTCTCTACAAGATATCTTAGAAATTCATCGGAGAGATATTCGCCACCTCGATCAGATCGAAGTGTCTTTATGGATTTATCCAATTGCTTTTCCACTTCCGCACGATACTCTTTGAATTTATCAAAGGTTTCGCTCTTGCGGTGCATCAGATACACATATCCATACCTCGAGTAATCATCTATAAAAGAGACATAATACTCGAACCCTCCTCGTACTGTGACGTTCATGGGGCCACATACGTCAGTATGCACAATTTCTAAGAGCTCCTGAGCCCTTGTACCCTTAACTCCAAAAGACCTCTTAGTCATTTTACCCTCTAGACAAGACTCACATTGGGGAAGTCGTACCTCCTCCAGAGATTCCAGAGGACCGTCTTTCACCAATCTTTGAATCCTATCCTGATTAATATGACCAAGTCTTAACTGCCAAAGATACGCCTTGTTAGAGGGAGAAACTTTCAACCTTTTAGAGTTATCAATTAATTCAGTGTCAAGCAGTGAGTACATATTTGGTTTGAGCAAATATAGGTTTCCATCCATCCATCCAGAACAGATAAAAGACTTATTTCTACGAATATCAACTCTTTTACTAAAAGAAACTGAATAAGAATCCTTTATTAAACAAGCTACCGATATAAAGTTCCTTCTAAAATTAGGAACATAAAAACAGTCTTTCAATAAAATAAACCTAAATTGATCAAAATAAAGATAAACATCTCCCACTGCCTCAGCCACCACAAAGCTACCATCTCCTGTCCGCAACGAGAGGCTCCTATCATGTAGACTTCTCGTTTCCACGAACCTCTGCATAGAAACACAAACATGATTAGTGGCGCCCGAATCAATGACCCATGTGTCTTTCGATTCTTCCACCAAACACGCTTCCAAGTAATGAAGTTCCTTACCTTCCTTGCCCTTGGCGGCTAGGAATTCCCGACAAGCCTTCTTGAAGTGACCTACCTTCCCACAATGAAAGCATTTGGACTTTTTAGGGTCCTTTGGCTTCTTGTTCTTCTTGTTCTTCTTTCCGTCCGAGACAGGAGGATTAGAAGAACTAGAAGCCACTTGCTTCTTATTTGGCCCCTTCCTCTTCCGTGAGGGATTGGAAGATTCCGCCAAATTGGCCTCGCCTTTAGGTCGGACCACATCCTCATCCCTGATCATCCGCTCATAAGCCTGTAGTTGCTTCATGAGCTCGGTCAGTCCTAACTCCTTTGTCGCCAGATTGTATGCGGCCTTAAACCCCACAAAATCTTTAGACAGAATCTTGAACACCATCTCGATCTGGGTGTTGTAGTCCAACTCAGCACCATTCTCGGCAGCCTCAGCAAAGAATCCCATTAGAGTGATCATATGGTCCTTCACCAGAGTACCCGCCTTTTGCTTGGAGTTCATAATGCTGGTGATAGTGGACTGTCGAGCCAATTTTTCTTGGCCTCCGAACATGTCCTCCAGATTGTCCATGATCTCCCCAGCAACTTGATAAGTCTCATGCTGTTTTTGTAAAGCACTCGTCATGCTAGCAAGGATGTAGCATCGAGCTATTTCATTGGATTCTCTCCAACGATTATAGGCAACCGGGACCTCCTCAAGTGGTGTGTCAGGTTTGGGCCCAGGTGGGCATGGTTCGTCCAGTACAAACTTGTGTCTCTCGCAGCTGAGAACTATTAATAGATTTCTTTTTCAGTCTTTATAATTATCGCCATTCAGCTTATTTTCAGTAAGTATTGAAATGAGGGGTGTCGGTGACATTTTGAACTGAAATAAAATTATACTAGACATCATTACAGAGCTCAAGCAAATATACAGATAATTTAGCAAATAAAACATACAAGTATGTTCCTACATGAAACTTGAAAAAACATGTAGCATTGCAACGGTAATTCTCAGCACCTATTGCCCCAAGCCACCGAGGGGTGGTCATGAGAACAAATAGCCGGAACATAGACCCCGTCCAATTAATATATGTCGCCTTAAATCCTCCAAGGTTAAGACATATATTAATAACCGCTTATTTGGCCACCAGTTTAGTTAACAGAGCTTCTAGGGAAGGTTAATAACTAAACGAGTCTTGAGTGTATAACCATTGTTTACGTAGCCCGATCCACGTCCTACCAAGCCACCGAGGGGTGGTCATGAATAGGATCGCACCCGAACACGTTTTCCACATAGGAGATCCAATCTAGTATACCGGCGGCGGTAAACACCTACCGAGGGGTGTGGTCAGGGCAGAACTGACGCGAGGCGTTACCATGCTTTCACATATGGGTCAACAATGGAGGCCGTGGGTTTTGTTTAAAACCCTCTCCCACTCAATATTTTGAAAAACATACAAGTTTTGACAAATTATGTATGATCAATATAGTATGAGCGGCACTCACCTATCCTATATGACATGTTATCAAATATGCATACAAAACATCCATCAATACATATTTATTCATCCATGACATATCACAGAAATAATTGACAGAATAACCAAGCTATGGTTCCATCCTAGAACAAAGAAAATAAAGATTACAAAATTCCATCCAAAGCATTCTTTGGGTCTTGAATTTTGTTCCGTCTTCTTGTATCCTTTATTTATGTAGCCTCTCCATTTATTTCTCATCCCAAGAATTATTTAAAATTTAAATATCCAAAAATTTAAATTTCAAATTCAAATTCCAAATTTGAATTTCAAATTTAAATTTCAAATTTAAATTTTAAACAATTTTAAACATCATGTGTAATAATATGTAATTTCAAAAATTTCAAATTTTTAATTACATATTTTTAAATATGATTTAAAATTAAATCTCTAATTTAAAAATTAAAATTTTCTGATTTTTGGACCGTCGGACCGCCGCCCCGTAGGCGGCAGCCGCCGTGGGCAGCCACCAACCCCGGAGGGTGCCCACGGCCGCCCCCTGTGCAGCCCTGTCGGGCTGCAGGCCAAGCCTGCAGCCAGAGGCTGCACGCCCAGGCTGCGGCCAGCCTTGGGCAGGCCACGGCCACCTAGGGCTGCAGGCCAAGCCTGCAGCCGGGGTGGTGTGGGCCTGCACAGGGGCTGCCGCAGCCCCATCCTGCCCGAAGACAGGGGCTGCAGCCCCACCAAGGTCCATCGGCCTATCCCGAGGGGTCGTGTCTCGATTTTCGTGTCATATTCCAATTTACCTATTAGGATCTCCAAAAATTAATTTGAATCCCAATTAAATTGAAATTTTCCACACAATCAAAATTTCAATCTTTAAATCAAATTTAACTTTTGGAAAAAATAAATTACGGTCTTCAATCTTTAATCTCCTCCAAGAATAATTACATAAAAAATTCCTAAACCATTTCCGGTATACACAAATTCTAACCATAAAAATTCTAAGAGACAAAAAAGTAAAATCCATGGGAAAATTACAGTGTTAATAAACTGCTCCCATGGTTACATAAAAATTCCTAGATACAATTTTTCTAAATTCTAAGGAACCATAACCGGTATAAACAAGCATGCTTATAATAATTCAAATAAAATAACCACATACTTTATACATAATCCATGATAACAACATAAAGGAATCCTAGAATGCCACTCTCTAAATATCAAATCCATACATAAATAAAAAGACTAAGTAATTGTCTAATTTATGTACATGACATAGTCATGAGATGGCTCTGATACCAATTGTAGGAAAATAAATCGGTAAAAACGTATCAGAGTGGCGCAGCGGAACAATAAAAATTTTAAGATCGTTAAATATCTCATGATGCCATATACAATAAACCACCAACAATTAAAACTCATACCTCAAGGACGCCAATCTTGCAGGAGGAGAATGACCGGAGGCTTCAACCAACTAGCCTTCTCTACTATTCTCCAATTCCCGAATGGCTGAGTGTGTGGGCACTCTGAACCTCGATCGGTATGCTAGCACTGCTAGTCTTCTTCCGACCACCCAGATCTTTAAAGAACTTTATTGTCACGATGAGCTATGCAACAATAAGCCTGCTCACCTGAGAGTCTGTGGTCTGAGAGAACTGGAGTGGCAGGACCTCTAATTATAGACCTGCATGAGGTGATTCTCTGAATTTGAATTGGATTAGGAAAAGATATTTTCCCTTATCCATATCCATAAAATCCGAATTTTCCAAGGGAGAATCTCCACAATTAAATTTGGTTTTCTTAGGATAAATCCAATCCAAATCTAAACAAGATTTTAACTAGAATTTTATCTCCCTTTTTCAACCAAAAAATCTGAAATTTCTAGGAGAAAATCTTCTCCAAATTTTCGGCCACTTTTAGGATAAGGAAGAATCAAAATTCCACTAGGATTTTCAAGCTTGAATCTTATCTCAACCTTATCAAAAAATAACCGAATTTCCTAGGAGAGATTCTCCAAATTTTCGGCCACTTTTCAGGGAGGAGAGAATCCAAATTCAACTGGGATTGAAACTTGAATTATTCCCTTGAATCTTATCCATAAAAATCTGAATTTTTCCATGAGGATTATCCTCAAAAATTTCTTCCACTTTTGTTGGGATTTGGATTCAAAATTCAAGTAGGATTCCAACAAGATTATCCTCTCCAAATCCAACTCAAATTCGAATTTCAAACCTTGTGGATTTTCCACAACAAATTCGAATCCTTCTTGGACTGTGATTCAAAATTTGAATTTCAAATTTCAAATTCAAATTTCAAATTCAAATTTCAAATTTCAAATTTCAAATTTCAAATTCAAATTTCAAATTCAAATTTCAAATTCGAATTTCAAATTTAAATTTCAAATTCGAATTTCAAATTCAAATTTCAAATTCAAATTTCAAATTTCAAAATTCAAATTTCAAATTCCACAAAACGGTTGTGTTTTATATTCTTGTTCTCATGGATAATTTTCTACAACTCCAATCCAATCTCAAATAAAATCATGGCAACTTTATTTGGAGTTCGAATAATTGTGTACTCTATTATCCAAAACAAAATCTGAATCCAACCGGAGAGAATCTTGTCTACCATCCTAATCCTGTGTTATCACCATCCATGCATAATAAACTAGCCAATAGCATACACAAATCAATTTGCCAAACGTTAAGGAATTATGTGGAGCTAGTAGAGGGACTGATTGGACATATATAATCGGGCTCCCGTGATTCCATATGATCATCATTCTTTACCGAACAACTCAATCATATGATCACTAGTTTCAGAGTCACACCACTATAAACCTGAAACTGAACTCCCAATTATATACCGTATTACGTAAGCCTGTGACGAGCTACTATCCAATGACCTTGTCATATATGCAAAACGCTCATATGATATCCATGATCAGCCTTAGGTCAAAGTCTGTTTAATCCTACTGATCAGGCTATCTTAAAGTTCCATTATACTACCGAATTAAGAAAATGATTATTCACCATATGTGAATAAGAAGTCATCCGCCCAGCAGATGACCCAAGGCCTTGTCCATTTTCACATTCAGTATAATGCCTTTAAGAGGATACCTTTAACTCCTCAGAGTTATGATTCCGATATCTGCAAACAAACCCTTCATCGTATATAAGTCATGCACCCAACGAACGGGTCTATAAGCTTACTACCTCTAAGACGCTTTAGCCATTGGAACATCAAAGTACACAAGTCATATACATGAAGTAGTTCATTTACTCAGGATTAAGGTTATTGCACAATGAACGTCAAAAGCAGATTGATCCACTCATAGCGGACTACATAGATCAATCACACTTTAGTCCTGGTCTAATATGTCACTACCGAGCAACATATCCATGTCTCTACTTGGGAGTCCAGCTCCAGACAGTCAAGACAAACCGTCCCCTCTAAGGCTTTAGACAACATAATAGTCTTAACATGAGTTAGATGCTCGGTCTAACCCCATAGACTACAGACCATAGTTTAGACTGCTAATTTTAGAACATTGTCTTCTTGCATACAAAAGTCCATTGCATGCAACGTTCTAACAGTTTTAACACAAGCAGTCAGTGAGCCATATTTGCTTACATTTACTTTAACATGTAAATAAGACGAGGACAGATAGCAATGTAATGAATAACCTCTATGTATAATTTTATTATCCAGTTCAAATCGAATACATCAAAATGTCTCTAATACTTAGGGCATTTCCTAACACCAGGAAGGTATTGCTGTAGATCCGACGAAAGTAGATGCAATTAACCAGTGGCCTGCACCCAAGAATGTGACGGAAATACGCAGTTTCTTGGGGTTAGATGGTTATTATCGACGATTTGTAGAGGGATTTGCGCGTTTAGCTGCACCTCTTACTGCTCTTGCACGCAAGGAAAGGAAGTACAAGTAGACTATGGAATGTGAAAGAAGCTTCCAGGAGTTAAAGAGACGGCTGACAAGCGCACCAATCCTTACGCTTCCCACTGAAGGGGAGAAGTTTGTGATCTACAGTGATGCATCTAAAGTAGGATTGGGAGCAGTCCTAATGCAAGGCGGCAAGGTGATTGCCTATGCTTCCCGTCAATTAAAGGAGCATGAAAGGAATTACCCTACGCATGATCTTGAACTTGCTGTAGTAGTGTTGGCACTTAAAATTTGGTGACACTATCTCTATGGAGCTCAATGTCAGATTTTCACTGATCACCAAAGCCTGAAGTATTTCTTCACGCAAAAGGAGCTCAATATGCGACAAAGAAGATGGTTGGAACTGGTGAAGGATTATGATTGTGAAATCCTATACCATCCAGGAAAGGCCAACCGTGTAGCGGATACTTTAAGTAGAAAGTCTACCATATCGCACCAGCTACCGATAAAAAGGCTTCCGAAGCCATTGCAGTAAGAGATAAATTCTTTGAACTTGGAGTTGATATCTGGAAGATTAGCTGCATTCCAAGTGGAATCGTCGTTGTTTGAGGATATAAAGGAAGCTCAAAGACAAGACCCAACAATGACAAGTTCTCAAGAAGGAATTTCCAAGGATGGAATGATCCTCTATCAAGGAAGGATAAATATTCCAACTGATGAGGAACTTAGAAGACGGATTATGTCAGAAGCCCACGAGACACCCTATTCGGTTCATCCCAGAGCTAGCAAGATGTATCAGGACTTGAAGTTACAGTTCTGGTGGAAAGGGATGAAGAATGATATAGCGAAATTCGTGAGCAGATGCATGACCTGTCAAAGAATTAAAGCAGAGCATAAACATCCAGCAGGAAGATTGGAACCTCTGGAGATTCCTAAATGGAAATGGGAACACATTACGATGGATTTTGTAGTGGGACTCCCAAAAACCCGAGAAGGTTATGATGCCATCTGGGTTATTGTGGACAGACTGACCAAGACGGCACGGTTTATAGCTGTCAAGATGACTTTTTCGTTGGAAAAGTTTGCTCAGTTATATGTAACTTATGTTGTCAGATTACATAGAGTACTAAAATCCATTGTATCAGATCGAGATGCACGGTTCACTTCGAATTTCTAGAAGTGTGTGCAAGAGGCCATGGGTACTGAATTGAGACTCAGTACAGCTTTTCATCTGCAAACAGATGGATAGTCAGAGCAGACCATCTAGACGTTAGAGGACATGCTTCGAGCTTGTGTAATGGATTTTACGGGAAATTGGAACGAGAAGTTATCATTAATTGAATTCTTGTACAATAATAGTTACCAAGCTTCTATAGGCATGACACCTTACGAGGCTTTGTATGGACGGAAGTGCAGATCACCATTACACTGGTATGATTTACGAGAGAAGCAGTTGCATAAGACGGATTTCATACAAGAGACTTCCGATGCAGTTGCTAGAATTTAGCATCAAATGAAAATTGCGCAAAGCCGACAAAAGAGTTATGCGGACAAAAGGCGGAGATCCTTAGAGTTTGATGAAGGAGACTTAGTGTTTCTTAAGGTATCGCCTATGAAGGGGATTATGCGTTTCGGTAAAAAAGGGAAACTAAGTCCAAGATATATTGGACCTTATAAAATTATCGAACGCATTGGAAGGGTCGCTTATAGATTAGCGTTACCTCCTAAATTGTCGGCAGTACATAATGTATTTCATATATCGATGCTGAGTAAATATATACCAGATCCGTCCCATGTGTTGAAGCATGAGCCTATTCAAATCCACGAGGATTTGACATATGAGGAACAACCTATTCGAGTATTGGCTCGGGAAGAGAAAGTACTGAGGAATAAAACAATCCCACTAGTGAAGATTTTATGGAAAAATCATAACATTAAAGAAGCTACGTGGGAACGAGATGAGGAGTTTATACCCCCACTTGTTCTAATTTTCGAGGACGAAAATTTTATAAGGAGGGGTGAATGTGACAACCGGGAAATTCAGGCAATTCTCGGAAGAAAATATACAAATGTATGTATATAACAATTTGTACTGTTTAAAGAGTGAAATAAATGTATTTATATTGTTTAGAATATATGAAAATGTTCTAACAATACTAACGAGTAAGAATTCAGTGTTGGAAAAATTCACTGAGTTGAAACGGGTGAAACGGTGCCAAAACCGGCATTGAAAACCCTAACCGGGGCAATAAAAGACGAAAAACTTCCGGGATTGATTTTGATCAAACGAAAGCAATTTAAATTGATCCAACTGCACAGGAGACCTCAGGAACACGCCGGGATGATTTCAGGAAAATTTCGGCTCGATCGGTATCGGTCAAAAAGTAATCAAATTAATGTGAATAGTAAAAGTCAAAGTCAACATATGCTTTAACATTTATGACATCATAAATCCATTTAATAAATGGAAAGAAAATGGTGGTTGGTAGAATTAATGGCCATGATTAAGTTGTCTTTTTGATCTAAAGGCCAAGATTTGGCCAAAAATTAACCATTTTAATTTTTGAAAAATGTGGAAAGAATTAGGTTGAAATGTGTTGATTTTTGATTGGTGGAAAGCCAAATTAATTGGCTTTTTGGTTGGTTAAGTCGGCAACTTTAGGGAATAAAGTGGCCGAAACACATTTCAAGCCAAAGCCATAACAAAATTTTCCTAAGTTATTTCCATGGTGGAGCCGTGAGTAACCCAAGAGGAACCAAGTTATTTCTTCAATCTTTCTTCACAAAATTGGTGTCTAACCCTTCATTGAAGCCTAAGGAAGCAAGTGAATAAGGTAACTCTCTTTGGATTGAATTTTTTTTTGATTTTTCTTCAAGAAATTCGTGTGATGAATAGTAGAAAAGACGGAAAATTTTTGGTTGTTTTCATTGATTTGGTGCTTGGGTTTTGTTAAGGGTGTAATTAGGAAGAAAACCATGTATTTGGTTTAAAGAAAAACCAAATTTTGGTTGGTTTTCCAAGGGTAAAACCGTGGGTTACCAAGAGTAATCAATGAAGAATTTGTTGTGTTTAAGTGTTAACATGCTTTAAATTACATTTGGTTAAGTATAAAGCATGATTTGCATTATGGAAAGCTTGAAAAAAAATGTGGTGTGAACTTACCCTATAATGGCCGTGGGTTAATTAGGGTTTGGTGGAAAATTTTGCATGGTTTTGTTGATGTTTTGATGATTTAAAATCATGCATTTTATAATGTAAATGATGGAATTGTGATTGAAAGCAAGAAAAGAAAATTTGGGGTATGTTTCCCTTAGTGTGGCCGTGGGTTATGTAAGGATAAAAACCCTAGGAATTGTGTTGAAAAATGCAATGAAATTGGCTTGAAAATGTGTTAGAAAATGACATTTGAATAGCCTAAAATTTGGTGGAAAATGTGAGAAGTTTTGGTTAGGTTTTGATTGTCAAAACCGTGGCCAAAAACTAAGGGTAAAATTGAAAAAAATTTGTGTAATGTGGTTCAAAATGTGAATTTGGAATTTTGTGAGCTTTTATGTAAAAGTTTGGAAAACTTTTACATAAAATAGGCTTGTGGTATAGTACGTGGCAGGTACATATGGTTCGAGGCGTACCTAACGCCGGTAACCTTAAAATTACGCCGAAATGCTGCCGAAATTTAGAAAACGGCATTCGGGATAAAATGGAAATTAAAAATAAAAGTTTGGGGTCGGGTCGGAAACTCGAGTCCCTAACGAAAAATTGAATAAGGGAACCTAAGGGGTGGTTCGTGAATAGTAACCCGTCCCCTAAAAATGTAAAACGTGAGTGAAACTGAAAAACCGACCCCGAGGGAGGGCGTTTTTGGAAACAAAATAAAGGTCCGAGTCGGGAACGGAAAATTCGAGCCTCGGAGACCTAGATCGGGAATGTCTAGATGAACGTTTTAAATACTAGTGAAACGTCCATTTGAGCTTCCGAAACGATAGAAAATCACTAAACCGACGTAAGAGTCAGAATAGTGCTTCCTGAGGATCGGGAAAGTGAAAAGTGAAAATAAAATAGAAACGAACCCGGTAATGATTAGAAAAGAGTCACAAAAGTTCCTGAGAGCCAAAAATGCAGTCTGGATCGAGAAAATTCCGTCAGGGGCATAATTGTAATTTTGCCAAAATGTAGGGACAAAATCATAATTTTGTAAAAGTTGAGAAAAATGGGAAAAATGATAAATAAAGCCTAAAAAGTTATAAATAGGTTTTATTTAAGCTTTTTGATGAAAAATAAAAGCTATAAATGGAAATAAAATTAACAGACAAGGTTTTGTCTGTAGGATCCAAAAAATCGACCTACAAGGAGGGCGATCAAAGATCCAAGAGAGAAAAAGAGGGAAGAAACTGATAAGGTAAGTTCAGACATTTACCTGTCTGCAACATATAGTATTATTGTTTCTAACTTTAATGTACTAACTATAAGTTAGGTACATATGTGCTACGGGCACTATTATAGAATAGAGAGAGAGACGTAATGTGCTACGGGCACTATTGAGAATGGACACATTGTTAATTGTGCTTCAGGCACTAGAGCGAGGTTAATAAAACTCACTCACCTAAAATTAAAATGTGAACCATTCCTAACCACGGGACAATGTGAAGTCACCGGGTTAGAACTTTAAAAAAGTCGGTAATGAAACCACTTTCTGGCGTACCAGCCTTCCGTACAGGGAGGTAACTTTTGCCTTCGGGGCTATGAGATTAAGGCTGTGCAGGTCAGCACTGATGTACCGCTCCCAGTCATGTACTATTTACCTTCGGGGCTATGAGATTAAGGCTGTGGAGGTCAGCATTAATGTACCGCTCGCAGTCATGCGCACTTAAATGGTACTGCCAACCTGAGCTCAAAATCAGAACATAAGCAAAGATAATTACCTAAAACTGAAACTATGCCATAATTGAGCATAAGACAGTTTCGTGAGGGTACCAACATCACGGTAGATGTACAGTTGTGACACTGTGTTGTGGTCAAACTTACTATTCACGTATGAATAGTAGTCAAAGTTACTATTCATGTATGAATAGTGTCAATGGTACTATTCATCATGAATAGTACTATTCATAGAAATTTTATTTCTTGCATGTTTGAACTTACTGAGCCTGTAGCTCACCATTTTTGCTTATGTTGCAGGTAAGCGACCAGCTCAGTAGCTTGTTTGACTGGATGGCGTACGGGATAGCGTGTGTCAAATCGGATAAATAGGCGAGGGATGTGGTCCTGCCAGAGTCTTTCCACTGAGCGATAAAAAGGAAAGGGAAAAAGAAACAGTCTTTTGTAACATTACATATTTTACGAAAGTACTGTAATATGTAAATTACTTTGTACTTGCCAACAAAGTAAATAGTGGGAAATGTTTTACATGATGTTTAAAGAAAAAAAAAATTTTCCCCAAAAACGTCATGATTTAAAGAGAAAGAGATTAGCCGGCGACCCATGAGAGTACAATCTATCGCAGTTAGCGATAAAGCTTAACTGTAATAGTATTGTATGATCTCTACAAGGGGTGGGCCGCCACACTTAGTTTAGACCGCTTACTTTAGAATATTGTCTTCTCGTATACAAAAGTCCATTGCATGCAACGTTCTAACCGTTTTAACACAAGCAGTTAGGGAGCCATATTTGCTTACATTTACTTTAATATGTGAATAAAATGAGGACAGACAACAATGTAATGAATAACCTCTATATATAATTTTATTATCCAGTTTAAAATAAATGCATCAAAAAGTCTCTAATGCTTAGGGCATTTCCTAACAAAAGATGGTACAGTGAACTCTATTACTGGCGGTAAAAATATTATTTATGCAGTAGAATTACATTGTAACAGTAGAGTTCATTTATCAAAATTCAATAGAGCTTGTAGAGCTCTGTTGTCACATTCCTACTTAATTACTTGGATGCTTTCAAATGGTTTATTGTTATTTCAAAATGTGAAAGAAATAATCAAGTTTGAACAGGTAATAAAGTTTCGCTTTGAAGGGGTAATAAAGTTTCGCTTTGAAGGTAACACAATGAACTCTATCAATGGTAGTAGAGACCTTGTCTATGCTGTAGAGCCATACTATAGCGGTAGAGTTTAGCTGTTAAGAGGGTGTTTGGGGTAAAGATTTTGTATTCTCTAAAACACCTTTTTTCCAACACCTCATCACTTTTTACTATCAACATCTTCAAAAATGCTACAGTAAACTTCAAATTTTAGAAGTCTATAACTTTGTGTATATAAGTCAAATGAGATTTTTTTTTAAATTGCATAGAATTTCAAGATGAACAAAATGATATCCATATTCTAAGAAAAATTTTAAATTTTTTTTTGCACCCTAAACAGTTTTTTCTCCCAAACATATTTTACAAAATAACTTTTTTCCAATTCAAAAAAAAATGTCTCCAAGCATTCCCCCTAAACACCTTTAAAATTTCGGTAGAGCTATAATGGTATATAGTTATATTTTTGCTTAATTATTTGATGTTTTCTTGATAATTGGTTGTCATTTTCAGATATGAAAGCAACAATCAAGTTCAAATAGTGAGTTTCTTTTGTATTGTGATAATAGTGTGACTTTTTTATAATTTTTTATTCTTTGCATTTTTTAAAAGAAATAGTGAATCTTGTATTTTGGAGCTCAAATTTGTGATTTTTAAAGCTCTAAAACATTATTATGGTTCAACGTTGAATATGACATAGTAAACTCTATTGCTGGCAGTAGAAACATTGTTTATACAGTATGTTAGGAAATGCCCAAAGCATGAAAGACATTTTAATGTATTTCATTTTTTTTAAACTGAATAATAAAATTATATTTAGAGGTTATTTATTACATTGTTATTTGTCCTCATTCTATTTACATGTTAAAGTAAATGTAAGCAAATATTGCTCACTGACTACTTGTGTTAAACTGTTAGAATGTTGCATGCAATAGACTTTTGTATGCGAAAAGGTAATATTCTAAAGTAAGCAGTCCAAATTAAGGTCCGTAATCTATGGAGTTAGACCGAACATCTAGCTCATGTTAAGATTATTATGTTGTCTAAAGCCATGGTGGGGACGGTTTGTCTTGACCGTCTAGAGCATAAACTCCTAAGTAGAGACATAGATATGTTACTTGATGGTAACGTATTAGACCGGGGCTAAAGCGTGATTGATTTGCGTTGTCCGCTATGAGTAGATCAATATGCTTTTAACGTTCATTATGTAATAACCTTAATTCTGAGTAAATGAACTACTTCATGTATATGATTTGTGTACTTTGATGTTCCAATGATTAAAGCGTCTTAGAGGTATTAAGCTTATAAACTGGTTCATTGAGCGCGTGACTTATATACGATAGAGGGTTTGTTTACAGATATTGGAGTCATAGCTCTAATAAGGAGTTAAGGGTATCCTCTTAAAATATTATACTGGATGTGAAAATGGACAAGACTTTAGGTCGTTTGCTAGGTGGGTGACTTATTATTCACATGGTGAATAATCATTTTCTTATTCAGTAATATAATAGAACTTTAAGATAGTTTGATCAATAGGTTGAACGGACTTTAACCTAAGACTGATCATGGATATCATATGAGGGTTTTGCATACATGAGAAAGTCATTGGACAATAGCTTATCACAGGCTTTCGTAATACGGTATATAATTGTGAGTTCAGTTTCAAGTTTATAGTGGTGTGACTCTAAAATTAGTGATATCACGTTGCGAAATTTTTGAGTTCAAATTTCGCAAGTGAATGTATAAAACTCAATTATTAGTCTGCCAATAAAATTTTAATTATGAGAATTTAATTTTAAATTTTCAATGTATTAAATATTAGTTTGAGGATATTTAGAATATTTTTACAAATTTTGAAATTTTTACAATTTTTACTCAAAAATTTTTCCTAAATGTTACTTTATTTTTCCATTTTTTTTTCATTTTCTTTTCTTTTCTTTTTTTAAGAATTATCCAGAAACCCCATTTTTATTTTTCTCTTTCTTTTTCTACACTTAAATCTTTTCTCTTTCCTTGTTTTTTTTCCTTCACCGATTCTCTCATGTCCTCTCTCACTCCCTCATCTCTTTCTTTCTCTTCTTTTTTCTCGCCCTCTTGTTCTCTCTCCTGCAAGCGGAACACCACCGGAGCCACCACCCAACCCAACGCCGACCAAGCCCATGGAAACCCTGCTAAGTTGAGCACTAAACCCAAACTTTCACCCACTCTCTCAACATCACTCTTTTTTTTTTCTCTCCTCCACTCTTTTTCGGTTCCTTTCCCTCCTCTCTGTCGACCCAAGTCACGGCCACCTCGTGATCGAGCAGCCGTGCCCAATCAACCGTCTGACTGCCTTCACGAGCCACCAAGCCCCAACCCTTACAACCAACTCCTCCCTTTTCTGACCGAGCCTCGTGCTGTCCCAACGCCACCAGCCATCGTCGCCGCTTCCTCTCCTCCTTGGTGATTCAGCCAACCAAAGGCTGCCCTAGTTTCCCCCCTTCGTCGAATCACTGCCCATCCCCCTCACGACACCACGATCTAGCCACCCCGTCTTGCCGGGTTACTCCTCGCCGCATTGCCTCTCAGCCCACCTAACCGACGTCGCCGTCCTCCCGCCACCATGAGCTTCACGGGCCAATTCCCCCCCAACAAAAAAGAAAAAAAAAATCTATATATGTGTATTTGAATATATATTATATAACAAATAATAATAATAATAATGATAAAAATAATAATAAATTTTAAATGAGTGTTTTAAATTTATTTGGGACTAAAATTTGAATTTGTATTTGAACTGTTCTGAGAATTGGAATTGGTTTGCTGTAAGTTAAGCATTTTGGAGCTTTTGCGGAGTTTATATTTTAAGACAGGTTTTGCCGGAATTTTTAAAAAATATTTTTGTTGCGTTCAAAAATTCGGGATAGTGATAGGTATGGGGTGTTAAATAAAATAAAATAAAATAAAATCTCAGATTCCTAAGCCTGTTAGTTTTTATATTTTACCTTTTATCGTCTATTTAAACTAGTTTACAAATTATGCTTGTATATTTTAAATTAATTATTATATATATTTCAATTTTTATCATAATGTCAGATGGTAAGGTACCCATATCTCACAGATGCATATTTGGATAAAATAAAATAAATGAGAATACAATGTAAAGTTTAGAATTTACAGTCCCGGAATACTCCTATACATACTTAGTCCTAAATGTATAGAAATATCACGTTCGATCTTTGATCCTTGTCACCATCTTGTAATTTTACGTCGCTTGTGCCTACTATTCACCTTTCTCTTCTAGGGGTTTACCAGTTTTAAAACAGTAAGTGAAAGACTAAGTAGGATATTTTTTAAAAACATATCTTCAACATTTTATTTTAACCATCATGCTAGATATATTAATGCAGTACCGAATTGTAAACGTGGAATCATGATTATACAAATTGTGTCCCTAAATACATCTGATTCATGTACGGTCCGTATGAGCTCCCTCACCATGCCAAAGCATGATGAGTGATCCTCGATCGAGCGGTACACTCTTTACACTGTGTGCTGACTTCCGGTATACTTTAACCCCAAATTCAATTTTCAAAATTTCATTTGAAATTAAGATTCACATAATAAAATATGCCGTATTATTTTCTAAAAATCCGTGATCGGATATTTTTCCTTTAATTTCTGAAATCGTGATATTTTCTAAAATAACAGAATTTGTAAAACTTTATAAACTCATTTTCTTTTAATTATTTTGTCCAAATCACTAAAAACAAAATAGGCTACAAGGAAAGGGTAAGATATCCTATCTCGTTGGCAATTTAATCTACTGTCAACTTCTCGCACGAATTTCAAGATAGTCTTTTTCTCTGAATTCGATCAACCAATACCTAAAACAAGAAATATATATAATTTAATTATTTGTCCAAGATTTCTGTTATCGTGATTACGATAAATTCAATTAATTAGTGTGTCGTTGATTTTAAAATTCAAAACGATATTTTATTTTAATACCGAAATTTTAAAACGATAATTTTAATACAAATACCCAAAATATTTTTTAAAAAATTTCGGCATAACCTGCCTTAAAAAAAATAGACTCCTCAAAAGCTCTAAAACACTTAACCTACATAAAAAATTCTAATTCCTAAAATAGTTTAAATTTCAAATTTTAAATCAATTTAAATCTATATTTTAAAATCATTATTTTTATCATTATTATTATTATTTTTATTAGTATTTATTATATACTATATGTATGCAGATATACATGTATAAATATATATCTACATTTTTTTCCTTTTGCTGATGGAGATCGGCCGGCCGGGAAAAGGGACTCATGGCGACGGAGGGTGGCGGCACTTAAGTGTGAGGAGGGTCGGGCTTATGGCTCACTCAGGGAGGCACGAGGCTGGGCCCGATCTTGGCGTTGCGAGGGGAGTAGGCTGGCGGTGGTGTTCAGCATGGCTTGGCCACGGGCAGCTGACAACAATGGGCTCCATGACGGTGAGGCTCGACCAGGCGTGGCTCTGGTTGGGCATTGACGGCGAGACGATGGCGAGGTGGCTAGATTAGTGGCTGGCGTGGGCTTGCGGTGTCAGTTGGCATGACGGGGAGGCGTGGCTGGTGAGTGTGAGGGAGTGCGAGGCTTCGGTCTTGGTTAAGGTCAAACTGGTGGCGGTGGGAAAGGGGTTGGGTGCGAGATGGCTTGGTGGCCTGCGGCTTCGGCGATCGACTACTGGTATGGTCGGTTGTGGCGAAGGGCGATGGTCTGGGCACGAAGAGCAGCTGCACGAGTTAGTGGTGGTGAGGCGGCTGGTGACGATGGCTCACGACTTCGATGCCGGGTGGTTGCATGAGCCGGTGGTCATGGGTTACGATTGCTGGGGAGAGAAAAAGAGAGGGATCAAGAGAGAGAGAGAAAGTGAGTGAAAGTTTTGAAAAATTTGGAAGATTTGAGAGAGGGAGATCAGCGAGAAGAAGGGAAAAAAAAAACAGAGGGAGAGTGAGAGACAGTTCGGTGAGGGGAAAAACAAAGAGAGAAAATATTAAGGAGAGAAAAGAAAAGAAAAAGAAGAAAAAAAATCCGAATTATTCCAAAAAGAGAAAAAGAAAAAGAAAAAGAAAAAGAAAAAGAAAAATGAAAAAAATAAAATAACATTTTGTAAAAAATTTTGAATAAAAATTGTAAAAATTTTAAAATTTGTGAAAAGGTTTAAAATATCCTCAAACTAATATTTATTACACTGAAAATTAAAAATTGAATTCTCATAATTAAAATTTTATTGGCACACTAATAATTGAGTTTTATACATTCACGTATGAAATTTAAACTCAACAATTTCGCAACGTGACAATTCTCCCCTCCTACAAAAGAATTTCGTCCTCAAAATTCAAATGATCTAGATTTTCAAACAAATGGGGATATTTATCTAGCATTTCACTTTCTACTTCCCAAGTGGCATCTTCACTTCCGTGATGTTATCATAAAACTTTTATTAACGCTATCTCTTGATGTCAGATTTTCTTAACCTTTCTATCAAGAATTCGTACCAGTGCCTCTTCGTAGGAAACATCTTCTCGAATTGGAATGTCCTTAAGTGAAATTATTGCAGTAGGACTGGGTTCGCATTTCTTAAGCATCGATACATAAAATACATCATGCACATGGGACAACTCTGATGGTAACGCTAAACGATAAGCAACTTTACCAACTCGTTGAATAATGAGGAATGGTCCCACATATCGTGGAGCTAATTTCCCTTTCTTGCCGAAACGAGAAACTCCTTTTCGAGGGAAACCTTTAGAAGCACAAAATCTCCTACCTCAAATTCTAATGGTCTCTGTCATCTATTAGCATAGCTATTTTGTCGGCTTTGAGCTTGTTTTAAGTGTTCCCGAATGATTCGAATTTTCTCAGTAGTCTCCTCGACAATAGTTGCTCTAGTATGAACTCGATCTTCAGATTCGATCCAACATATGGGTGATCTATATGGTCTTCCGTAAAGAGCTTCAAACGGTGTCATTTTGATGCTAGACTGATAACTGTTGTTGTAGGCAAACTCTGCTAATGACAAATTATCAATCCATTTGTTCCCATAATCTAAAGCGCATGCACGTAACATGTCTTCAAGAATCTAAATAACTCTTTCGGATTGTCCGTCGGTCTGCAGATGGAAAGTGGTGCTGAATTTCAAATCTGTTCCAAAACCTACCTGGAAACTCTTCCAATATCGAGCGGTAAATTGAGGATCTCGATTAGAAATAATACTTAGTGGTACTCCATGATATTTGACTATCTCATCTAAATATACCTTGACTAGGTTCTTCCTACCATATGTTGATTTGATAGGAATCAAATACACTGATTTCGTTAATCGATCTACCACTACCCAAATAGCATTGAAGCCATTCTGTGTTTTTGGTAGCCCCATAAGAAAATCTATGGTAATTTCTTCCAACTTCCACTTTAGAATGGGTAGCGGCTGTAGCATCCCTCCAGGTTTCTGATGTTTTGCTTTGACCTTAAGACAATTTTGACGAGTCATCGTGTACTCTGTCACATCATTTTTCATGTTTCACCACCAGTATTGTCTCTTTAGATCCTTATGCATCTTGATAATTCCTGGGTGCATTGTAAATCGAAACTTATGAGCTTCATCCATGGTTGCCTTCTTTAATTCTGGTATTTGTGGAACAGCTAGATCATATTTGAAATACAAAGCTCCATCACTACGGTGTTAGGAAATGCCCTAAGCATTAGAGACATTTTGATGTATTTATTTTAAACTAGATAATAAAATTATATATAGAGGTTATTCATTACATTGCTGTATGTCCTCATTCTATTTACATGTTAAAGTAAATGTAAGCAAATATGACTCCCTGACTGCTTGTATTAAAACTGTGAGAACGTTACATGCAATGGACTTTTGTATACGAGAAGACAATATTCTAAAGTAAGCGGTCTAAACTAAGGTCTGTAGTATATGGGGTTAGACCGAGCATCTAACTCATGTTAAGACTATTATGTTGCCTAAAGCTATGGTGGGGATGGTTTGTCTTGACTATCTGGAGTATAGACTCCTAAGTAGAGACATAGATATGTTGCTTGGTGGTGACATATTAGACCAGGACTAAAGCGTGATTGATCTACGTAGTCCACTATGAGTGGATCAATCTGCTTTTGACGTTCATTGTGCAATAACCTTAATCTTGAGTGAATGAACTACTTCATGTATATGACTTGTGTACTTTGATGTTCTAATGGTTAAAGCGTCGCAGAGGTAGTAAGCTTATAGACCGGTTCGTTGGGTGCATGACTTGTATATGATGAAGGGTTTGTTTACAGATATCGAAATCATAACTCTAATAAGGAGTTAAGGGTATCCTCTTAAAGGCATTATACTAGATGTGAAAATGGACGAGGCCTTGGGTCGTGTGCTGGATGGATGACTTCTTATTCACATATGGTGAATAATCATTTTCTTATTCGTTAGTATAATGGAACTTTAAGATAGCTTGATCAGTAGGATTAAACGGACTTTGACCTAAAACTGATCATGGATATCATGTGAGGGTTCGCATACATGACAAGGTCATTGGACAATAGCTTGTCACAGGTTTACATAATAGGTATATAATTGGGAGTTCAGTTTCAGGTTTATAGTGGTGTGACTCTGAAATTAGTGATCATATGATTGAGTTGTTCGGTAAAGAATGATGATCATATGGATTTGCAGGAGTCCGATTATATATGTCCAATTGGTCCCTCTACTAGCTTCACATAATTCCATAACGTTTGGCAAATTGATTTGTGTATGCTATTGGCTAGTTGATTATGCATGGATGGTGTTGACATAGGATTAGGATGGTGGATAAGATTCTCTCCAGTTGAATTCAGATTTTGTTTTGGATAATAGAGTACACAATTATTCGAACTCCAAATAAAGTTATCATGATTTTATTTGAGATTGGATTGGAGTTGTAGAAAATTATCCATAAGAACAAGAATTTGAAATACAACTGTTTTGTGGATTTAGAAATTAGAAATTAGAAATTAGAAATTTGAATTTGAAATTTGAATTTGAAATTTAAATTTGAAATTTGAAATTCGAAATTTGAATTTGAAATTTAAATTTGAAATTCGAAATTTGAATTTGAAATTTGAAATTCAAATTTTGAATCACAGTCCAAGTAGGATTCGAATTTTTTGTGGTAAATCCACAGGGATGAAATTAGAATTTGAGTTGGATATGGAGAGGAAAATCTTGTTTGAATTCTACTTGAATTTTGAATCATAACCTTAACTAATTTTGATCGAAAATTTTGAGAATTATCCTCATGGAATTTTTGAAAATTTTGTGGATAAGATTCGGTGAAAAATTCAAGTTTCAATCCCGTTGAATTTGGGTTCTTTCCTCTCTAATTATGGCTCAAAATTTTTGAAGGAATATCCTAGGAGATTTTTTGGTTTTAATAGGATAAGGATAAGATAAAATTTAAGCTAGAAAATTCTATTTGGATTTTGATTCTCCTTACACTTTAATGACCAAATCTAGTCATGTTTTTGGCACAAATGGGAATCGATTTTTTGTGGGGAATGAAGAGATAAAATTCAAGTTAAAATCCTGTTTGAATTTTGAATGAAAAAATCCTAAAATGGCCGAATTCTTTTAGTAGATAAAGGCTTGAAAATTTTGGATTTTTTGGTTGAGGATAAGGGAGAAAATCTTCTCCTAATCCAATTCAAATTCAGAGGATTACCTCATGCAAGTCTATAAATAGAGGTCCTGCCATTCCAGTTCTCTCAGACCACAGAATCTTAGGTAAGCAGGCTTATTATTGCATAACTCACCGTGACAATAAGTTCTTTAGAGATCTGAGTGGTCGGAGGAAGACTAGCAGTGCTAGCATACTGATCGAGATTCAGAGTGCCCACACACTCAGCCATTCAGGAATTGGAGAATAGTAGAGAAGGCTAGTTGGTTGAAGCCCTCCGGTCATTCTCCTTCTGCAGATCGGCGTCCTTGAGGTATGAGTTTAAATTGTTGTTGATTTATTGTATATGGCATCATGAGATATTTAACGATTTTAAAAAATTTTTATTGTTCCGTTGTGCCACTCTGATACGTTTTTTACCAATTTATTTCCTACAATTGGTATTAGAGCCATCTCATGACTATGCCATGTACATAAATTAGACAATTAATTAGTCTTTTTATTTATGTATGGATTTGATAATTAGAGAGTGGCATTTTAGGATTCATTTATGTTGTTATCATGTATTATGTATGAAGTATGTAGTTATTTTAATTTTTTGAATTATTATAAGTATGCTTGTTTTTGCCGGTTATGGTTCCTTAGAATTTAGAAAATTGTATCTAGGAATTTTTATGTAACAATGGGAGCAGTTTATTAACACTGTAATTTTTCCATGGATTTTAATTTTTTGTCTCATAGAATTATTATGGTTAGAATTTTTGTACATCGGAAACGGTATAGGAAATTTTATGTAACTATTCTTGGAGGAGATTGAAGTTTGAAGACCGTAATTTATTTTTCCCAAAAGTTAAATTTAATTTAAAGGTCGAAATTTTGATTGTGTGGAAAATTTCAATTTAATTAGGATTCAAATTAATTTTTAGAGATACTAATTGGTAAATTGAAATATGATACGGAAATCGAGGATCAGACCCCTCGGGATGGACCACTAACCGTGGTGGGGCTACAGCCCCTGCCCACGGCTGCACACCACGGCCGCAGGCTTTGCCTGCAGCTAGGGGTGGCCGTGGCCCATCCAAGGGCCGACCAACCCTGGCTGCAGGCCTGGCGGGCTGCTGCCTCCACTTGGGCGTGCAGCCGGCTAGACGGCACCCGGCTATGGCCGTGGGTTGACAGCCCCCCCGGGTTTGGGGGGCTGCCCACGGCGGCTGCCTGCCTCCAGGGCCATGGGGTCGATGGTTCGAAAATTGAAAATTTTGATTTTTAAATTTGGGATTTAATTTTAAATCAGTTTTAAAAATATATAATTTAAAATTTTAATTTTTGGAAATTACATATTATTACACATGGTATTTAAAATTGTTTAAAATTTGAATTTGAAATTTAAATTTGAAATTCGAATTTGGAATTTGAATTTGAAATTCGAATTTGGAATTGGAATTTGAAATTTCAATATTTGAGATTTAAATTTTATATGATTAATGGGATGAGAAATAAATGGAGAGGCTACATAAAGATGGATACAAGAAGACGGAATAAAATTCAAGACCCAAAGAATGCTTTGGATGGAATTTTGTAATCTTTATTTTCTTTGTTCTAGGATGAAACCATGGCTTGGTTATTCTGTCAATTATTATTTTTCTGTGATATGTCACGGATGTACAAAAATGTATTGATGGATGTTTTATATGCATATTTGATAACATGCCATATAGGATAGGTTAGTGCCACTCATACTATATTAATCATACATATGTGTCAAAACTTGTATGTTTTTCAAAATATTGAGTAGTAGAGGGTTTCAAACAAAACCCACGGCCTCCATTGTTGATCCATATGTAAAAGCATGCTAACGTCTTGCATCAGTTCTGCCCTGACCACACCCCTCGGTAGGTGTTTACCGCCGCCGGTATACTTGGTTGGATCTCCTATGTGAAAAACGTATTCGGGTACGATCCTATTCATGACCACCCCTCGGTGGCTTGGTCGGACGTGGATCGGGTTACGTAAACAATGGTTATACACTCAAGACTTGTTTAGTTATTAACCTTCCCTTGAAACTCTGTTAACTAAACTAGTGACCAAAATAAGCGGTTATTAATATATGTCTTAACCTTGGAGGATTTAAGGTAATATATATTAATTGGATGGGGTCCATGTTCCGACTATTTGTTTCATGACCACTCCTCGGTGGCTTGGGGTAATAGATGTTGAGAATTACCTTTGCAATGCTATATGTTTTTTCCAAGTTTCATGTTGGAACATACTTGTATGTTTTATTTGCTAAATTATCTGTATATTTGCTTGGGCTTTATAATGATGTCTAGTATAATTTTATTTCAGTTCAAAATGTCACCGACACCCCTCATTTCAATACTTACTGAAAATAAGCTGAATGACGATAATTATAAAGACTAGCAAAGAAATCTACTTATAGTACTTAGCTGCGAGAGACACAAGTTCGTGTTGGACGAACCATGCCCACTTGACCCCAAACCTGACACACCACTTGAGGAGATTCCGGTTGCCTATACTCGTTGGAGAGAATCTAATGAGATAGCTCGGTGCTATATACTTGCTAGCATGACGAGTGCTTTACAAAAGCTGCATGAGATTTATCAAGTTGCTAGGGAGATCATGGACAATCTGGAGGACATGTTCGGAGGCCAAGAAAAATTGGCTCGACAGTCTGCTATAACCGGCATTATGAACTCTAAGCAGAAGGCGGGTACTCCAGTAAAGGACCATATGATCACTCTAATGGGATTCTTTGCTGAGGCTACCGAAAACGGTGCTGAGTTGGACTACAACACCCCGATCGAGATGGTATTCAAAACTCTATCTAAAGATTTTGTGGGGTTTAAGACCGTATACAATCTGACGACAAGAGAGTTAGGGCTCACTAAACTCATGAAGTAACTCCAAGCTTATGAGCGGGTGATCAGGGATGGGGATGTGGTCCAACCCAAAGGAAAGGCCAATTTGACAGAATCTTCCAAACCCTCACGGAAGAGGAAGAGGCCAAATAAGAAGCAAGCGGCTTCCAGTTCTTCTAATCCTCCTGTCTCAGATGAGAAGAAGAAGAAGAAGAACATGAAGCCCAGGGACCCTAAAAAGTCCAAGTGCTTCTACTGTGAGAAGGTAGGTCACTTTAAGAAGGCTTGCCAGGAATTCCTAACCATCAAGGATAAGGAAGGTAAGGAACTTCATTATTTAGAAGTGTGCTTGGTGGAAGAATCGAAAGACACTCGGGTCATTGATTCGGTTGCCACTAATCATATTTGTGTTTCTATGCAGGAGTTCGTGGAAACGAGAAGTCTACATCATAGGAGCCTCTCGTTGTGGACTGGAGACGGTAACTTGGTGGTGGCTGAGGCAGTGGGAGATATTTATCTTTACTTTGATGAATTTAGGTTTATTTTATTGAAAGACTGTTTTTATGTTCTTAATTTTAGGAGGAACCTTGTATCGGTAGCTTATTTAATAAAGGATTCTTATTCAGTTTCTTTTAGTAAAAGAGTTGATATTCGTAGAAATAAGTCTTTTATCTATTTTGGATGGATGGATGGAAACCTATATTTGATCAAATCAAAGATGTACTCACTGCTTGACACCGAATTAATAGATAACTCTAAAAGGTTGAAAGTTTCTCACTCTAACAAGGCGTATCTTTGGCATTTAAGACTTGGTCATATTAATTAGGATAGGATTCAAAGGTTGGTGAAAGACGGTCCTGTAGAATCTCTGGAGGAGGTACGTCTTCCTCAATGTGAGTCTTGTTTTAAAGGTAAGATGACTAAGAGGTCTTTCGGAGCTAAGGGTACTAGGGCACAGGAGCTCTTAGAAATTGTGCACACTGACGTATGTGGCCTCATGAACGTCACAGCACGAGGAGGGTTCGAGTATTATGTCTCCTTTATAGACGATTACTCGAGGTATGGATATGTGTATCTGATGCACCGCAAGAGCGAAACCTTTGACAAATTCAAAGAGTATCGAGCGGAAGTAGAAAAGCAATTGGATAAATCCATAAAGACACTTCAATCTGATCGAGGTGGCGAATACCTCTCCGACGAATTTCTAGGACATCTTGTAAAGAATGTGATATTATCCCAATTGACTGCACCTGGTACTCCACAACAGAATGGTGTAGGCGAAAGGAGAAACAGGACCTTGTTAGATATGGTACGGTCCATGATGAGTTATTCAATGCTGCCGTTATCATTTTGGGGATATGCTTTACAAACGGCGTGCTATATTCTGAATCAGGTTCCAAGCAAATCAATTCTTAGGACTCCGTATGAATTGTGGCGTAGCAGGAAGCCCTCCCTTGGACATATGAGAATATGGGGCTACCCGGCACATGTATTGAATGGGGATGCGAAGAAGTTGGAATCAAGATCAGAGTTGTGCATGTTTGTAGGGTATCCAAAGGTAACTAAGGGAGGTTTGTTCTATAACCCGAAGGAACAAAAAGTCATTGTTTCAACCCATGCGACATTCTTGGAGGAAAGTCACATGAATGACTTTAAGGCTCGAAGCAAAGTGGTACTAGAGGAGCTATCGGGTGAAAGAACTGCTCCACAGATTTCGGTCTTAGATGTAAGTTCGAGTTCCGGTGAAAGACCTGCAGACGATCAACAATTTATGGTGCTTCGTCGTAATGGGAGGTTTTTGAAGAAGCCTAATTTCTTCATGTATGATGCTGAGGTATACCAGGTCGAGACTCATGAGCATGAGGATGATCCGGTCACCTATGATGAAGCTATAAATGATGTTGATTCTAAATCTTGGAAACAGGCTATGAACAATGAGATGGATTCTATGAAATCCAACTCTGTTTGGGAACTTATAGATCTGCCGGATGGGATAAAACTCATTGGATGCAAGTGGGTCTACAAAAGAAAGAATGATGCGGAAGGGAGAGTGGAAACTTTCAAAGCTAGATTGGTTGTAAAGGGGTACATGCAAAAGGCTGAAATCGATCATGATGAAACCTTTTCGCTTGTTGCTATGCTGAAGTCTATCCGTATTCTTCTGTCCATTGCTACGGCTCTCGATTATGAGATCTGGCAAATGGATGTCAAGATGGCATTCTTGAATGGCCATCTTGAGGAGTGTATTTACATGATACAGTTCGAAGGGTTTGTAGCAAAAGGCCAAGAAAGAAAAGTCTGCAAGTTGCTTAGATCCATTTATGGATTAAAGCAAACATCCAGCTCATTAATAAGTGCTAAACTGTACATATTTTTTATTCTATATTTAGGCCATTATTGTTTGGTTTAGGGATAATTTCATGGATTCTTGCACTTGATCGGTTTCTATGTTGTTTTCAGGTCCTAGCTAAAGCAATGGGAGCATAAGGAGGAGATTCGGAGCAGTTTGAAGCTTTTTGACCAAAGTTGAGCAGAACACGGTTTAGTACATGGCCGTGTACGTGGCCGTGTACCTTTCGGATTCACCAACGTACGTAAAGCCGTGTTTCGGGAAAACGGGCGTGTTCGGTGATATTAGACATAACACACAGTCTGGTACACGGCCGTGTAGGTGGCCATGTACAGAGGTGACCGTGAACCGTGTAAGCGGCCGTGCACAATAGAAACGGGCGTGTTCAGCGATTTAACAGGTACACACCCATGTCGACCTAGAATACACGCCCGTGTTGGTCAGTACACGCCCGTGTAAAATCTGCCTGAGACCGTGTCGAAGCCCATGTTGCATCCAGGAAGTCGAATTTTGCTCTATAAAAAGGGCAGGATCTGTCAGTTGATGGGGAGAGCCGTCATTCTGCAAAAATAAACCCTAGAGCAGCAGAAAGGAGGTAGAATAGAGAGAGAAACACTCCAACAAGCAACCATTGATCAATTCAAGTTGGATTGCATTAGAATCAAGAAGATTTGTCATGAATTCAATTATTCTTTGTAGTCTATTGAATTGTAGTGCAGTTATTCCATTGATCATGAACTGATTTCTTTGATACCTAGATAGGAGGAACCTTAGAATGAATATTGTTATTTGATCCTTAATTAATTTAATTTATTCTTCAAGTTCATTGAGATTCAATTATGTGTTCTTAATTATCATTGAATTGATATTTACTGGTGTATTAATTCATGTTTGATATCATACAATTGCGATTGAGAAATCCTATGTTTGATTTGATCTTGCATAATTGAAAGGAGTTGCACGTGATTCTAGAGATAGGACAACGTAAATCTTCCGGATTAGGGTCAAACCTAATAGAGAGATTCATTGATTGTTTAATGCAATTCTGGGGGTTTTAATTAGGAAGAGATTTCAATTAATCAACCTGGGGTTAGTTGTTAATACGCTTGAGAAAGATATTAACATAATTAAAGAGTTTCCACGGTCGAATGATTAGTAGATAAATTGATATATTAAGGATTAGATGCAATAGACGTTTTAGGGGGATTCATTATCTAGGTATTGTTGGTTTGGATTGATTTCATCTTAATCTTCTGCTGTTTGGAGTTAATTTTGTGTTGGATTGGTTTAATTTAATTCTTATTTAATTATTTCAGCATAAATCAATTGTTTATAGGATAGATAATAAGAAAAGAGTAAGTACTAGTACTCATTAGTCTCTGTGGGATCGACACTCGATATTGTTATCCACTATACTATAGAAACCGATAGGTGCACTTGCCTAGAAGGTCTATAGGGTAGAAGATTGACCGTATCAAGTTTTTGGCGCTGTTGCCGGGGACTAGGATATCAGGAACACTTAATTCCTATTAATCTATCCATTCTTTTGTTTTATTTTATTTTGTTCTATTTTATCTCTTATTTCATTCTTATATATATTTTTTATTTTTTTTATTTTTTATTTTTTTAATTTTCTATATTCTTATATTTAATATTTTTTTTCTTTTGTGTTGCTATTTCAGGCACTTGGATCAGTTTATGACCCGCAACAATCCATCTGAGTTCTTTGAAGAAGATCCTGAGATTGAAAGAACAACTCTTCGAGTTCTTAGAATCAGGCGTTCACAGAGACAAGAATAGTTAGTATAGGAACCGGTCATGGCTGAACCGGAGCAACAAAGGACTATGTCCGACTATGCAAGACCATCCTTAATGGGGACAGAATCCAGCATTGTTAGACCAGCTGTGGCGGCCAATAATTTTGAGATCAAGCCCAATATTATTCAAATAGTGCAGCAATATGTACAATTTGATGGGCTCCAGGATGAGGATCCTAATGCACACATAGCAAATTTCCTGGAGATCTGCGATACTTTCAAGATCAATGGCGCCACTGATGATGCGATAAGGCTGAGGCTGTTTCCTTTTTCTTTAAGGAACAGGGCCAAGCAGTGGCTGAATTCTCTGCCGAGAGGTTCTATTACTACATGGGACCAAATGACAGAGAAGTTTCTGTTGAAGTACTTTCCACCTGCGAAGACTGCCAAACTAAGGAATGATATCTCTTCCTATGCCCAGAATGATTCTGAGACACTTTATGAGACATGGGAGAGGTTTAAAGATCTTCTAAGGAAGTGTCCACATCACGGATTGCCAGCATGGTTGCAAGTGCAAACCTTTAACAATGGGTTGAATCTGACAACCAGGCAGATGATAGATGCAGCGGCTGGAGGAATATTGAATAACAAAACACCAGAGGCAGCCCAGGAATTGATAGAGGACATGGCCATGAACAATTACCAATGGCACTCTAACCGAGCGAAGCTTAGCAAACCCACTGGAATCTATGAGGTTGATGCAGTCACAGCCTTGGCTAGGCAAGTCGAAGCATTAAGTAAGAAGATTGATGGATTATCTGTAGGCCATCAACCAGTTCAAGTCCTGCAGTGTGACATGTGTGGGGGAGGACATGTGACTGATGAGTGTCAAGGTTTATCAGCTATGGCTAGACAGACACCAAAGCATGTTGACTATATGGGTAATGCACCACGACCCCAAAACAATCCCTATAGCAACACATATAACCCACACTGGAGGAACCACCCCAGTTTCTCTTGGGGAAATCAAGGACAACAAAGAAATAATCCTCCTCCGGGTTTTCAGCAACAACACCTGCCACAAGAGAAGAAGCCTAGCATGGAGGAATTAATGGCTAAATTTATTCAAACATCTGAAAGCCGATTCCAAGCCACTGAGACATCACTGAGGAACCAATAGGCTTCTATTCATAACCTTGAGAACCAGATTGGTCAGCTAGCAAAGCTTGTGTCAGAGAGACAACAAGGGAGCCTGCCTAGTAACACCGAAAAGAATCCAAAAGAGCAGGTCAAGGCAGTTACCCTAAGGAGTGGTGCGGAACTACGAGTTGAGAAGGAGCTGCATGGTAAGGAAGAGAATGGCAAGCAATCTGAGGATAAAGAGAAGGGGGACGGGGACCCTAAACCTGTGCAGGGTTTCCAACCCACTATCCCATACCCAGCCAAGCTAAAGAAGGATAAGATGGATGAGCAATTTGGTAAGTTTCTTGAACTGTTTAAGCAACTTCACATTAACTTGCCTTTTGTTGAAGCTCTTTCGCAGATGCCAAAGTATGCAAAATTCTTGAAGGATTTGCTTTCAAATAAGAGGAAGTTGGAGGAGCTGTCAACAGTAACAAGCTGCCCAAGAAATTAAAAGATCCAGGGAGTTTTACTATTCCTTGTCTCATTGGTAGTTTGTCGGTTGATAAGGCATTAGCAGATTTGGGAGCTAGTATTAATTTGATGCCTTACAAGATGTTTAAGAAACTGGGGTTGGGAGAGCCTAAACCAACTAGGATGAGCATACAGTTAGCCGATAGGTCAGTCAAATACCCTAAAGGCATCATTGAGGATGTGTTGGTTAAGGTAGATAAGTTTATATTCCCTGTGGATTTTGTCATTCTTGAAATGGATGAGGACATTGAGGTGCCCCTTATTCTAGGTCGACCCTTTTTAGCTACTGCTTGAGCCATTATAGATGTGAGTGATGGTAAGCTAGTCCTTAGGGTTGGGGATGAGGAGGTAACTTTTAAAATACATAATGCCATGAGACATTCTCTTGAGGAGGATGATACTTGTTACTATCTTGACTCCACTGATATTGGTGTTTCTGATTGTTTGCAGGAATTGGTCCATGATGACCCTTTAGAGCTGTGCCTTGTACAAGGAAGGGAGGAAAACGACGATGATCCTTGCATTAAGGAACAAGTAGCACATTTAGAAGCTAGCGAGCTCATGGTGAGAAAGAAAAAATTTGAAAAGATCAAACAAAGTGGAGAGAAGAGGTTAAAACCCTTTATCGAGGACCCACCAGTTCTGGAACTAAAAGCGTTACCAGCCCATCTCGAGTATGCCTTTTTGGAGAAGGATTCAAAGCTACCAGTCATTATCGCTTTCGGATTGAGGGCAGATCAGAAAGAAAAGTTGCTGGTAGCACTTAAGAAGCATAAAAGGGCTATCGCTTGGAAGATTTCTGACATTAGGAGAATTAGCCCTTCATTTTGCACCCACAAAATCCTAATGGAGGATGAATTCAAATCATCGGTGCAACCCCAGCGGCGACTCAATCCGAAGATGAAGGAAATACTCAAAACAGAGGTGATTAAGCTTCTCGACACAGGTATGATCTATCCGATCTCTGACAGCGCTTGGGTAAGTCCTGTGCAGGTAGTTCCAAAGAAGGGTGGAATGACGGTGGTACCTAATGAGAAAAACGAGCTGATTCTCATGAGAACCGTCACTAGGTAGAGAGTGTGCATTGACTACAGAAAGCTTAATGATGCCACTCGAAAAGACCACTTCCCACTGCCCTTTGTGGACCAAATGCTAGAGAGATTAGCAGGTCACATGTATTATTGCTTCTTGGATGGTCTATCCGGCTACTTCCAGATTCCTATAGCACCAGAGGACCAAGAGAAGACAACTTTCACATGTCCCTATGGCACATTTGCATACAGGAGGATGCCTTTTGGGTTGTGCAATGCACCTGCCACCTTTCAAAGGTGTATGATGGCAATTTTTGATGATTTAATAGAAGACATCATGGAGGTGTTTATGGATGACTTCTCTGTGTTTGGTGATTCCTTCGATGCATGCCTCCACAACCTTGAACGAGTGCTGAAAAGGTGTAAAGAAACTAATCTGGTTTTGAACTGGGAAAAGTGCAATTTTATGGTACAAGAAGGCATAGTTTTGGGCCATAAAATCTCGAGCAGGGGAATAGAGGTAGATAGAGCTAAGATTGAGACAATTGAAAAGCTACCACCCCCAACTATAGTTAAGGCTGTGAGGAGTTTTCCGGGACATGCAGGTTTTTACAGGAGATTCATCAAAGACTTCTCTAAGATTGCCAAACCCTTAACTCAGTTACTCGAGAAAGATGCACCATTCGTCTTTACTCAAGAGTGTTTGGAAGCATTTAACACTCTTAAGGAGAAATTAACTAATGCCCCGATTATGGTCGCACCAGATTAGAACCTTCCGTTTGAATTGATGTGTGATGCCAGTGATTTCGCAGTAGGTGCAGTACTTGGACAGCGGAGGGACAAGCACTTTCAGTCCATCTACTATGCTAGCAAGACTTTGACGGACGCTCAAGAGAATTATACAACCACCGAAAAAGAATTGCTAGCTGTCATTTTTGCATTTGATAAATTCAGATCTTATTTAATTTTATCCAAAGTCATTGTTTATACTGATCATTCTGCATTGCGTTACTTGTTAAATAAGGCAGATGCTAAGCCTAGATTGATCAGGTGGATTTTGTTGTTACAGGAATTTGACTTGGAAATTAAAGATAAGAAGGGGGCTGAAAACCTAGCAGCAGGCCATCTTTCGCGGTTAGAGAACCCGAATCTAGAAAAGCTGGCAGAAGAGGACATCGATGATGCATTCCCTGAAGAACGTTTATACCATCTGACAGAGGTAAGTGCAGGTGAAGTCCCTTGGTTTGCCGATTTTGCTAATTATTTGGCTGCTGACATCCTTCCTAAAGGGCTTTCTCATCAGCAAAAGAAGAAATTCTTTTCTGATTTAAAGAATTACTTTTGGGAGGACCCCTATTTGTTTAAGATCTGTGCAGACCAAATCATTAGGCGATGTGTTTCGCAATTGGAGGGATGGAAGATTTTGCAACACTGTCATGCCGGCCCGGCAAGAGGACATTACCATGCTAATAGGACATCGCAGAAGGTACTCGAGTCAGGTTTTTATTGGCCTACTTTGTTCAGAGATGCCCAAAGGTACGTAGCGTTGTGTGGTAACTGTCAGCGATCTGGTAACATCTCTCGCCGGGATGAAATGCCCCAAAATTTCATTCTTATTTGTGAGGTTTTCGATGTTTGGGGCATTGACTTTATGGGTCATTTTCCAGTCTCTTTTGAGAACAAGTACATCCTAGTCGCAGTGGATTATGTGTCTAAGTGGGTTGAAGCCCAAACTTTACCAACAAATGATGCTAGGGTAGTAGTTAAGTTCCTAAAAAGGTTATTCTCTCGATTTGGCACACCTAGAGTAATCATTAGTGATAGGGGCACACACTTTCGTAATGCACAGTTTATCAATGCACTAAAAAAATATGGTGTTACGCATAGAGTTGCAACCCCTTACCATCCACAGACTAGTGGCCAAGTTGAGGTGACCAATAGGGACTTGAAAAGAATCCTAGAAAGAAATGTAGAGCATCATAGGAGAGATTGGTCCATCAAATTAGATGATGCTCTGTGGGCCTATAGGACGGCATACAAGATACCGATAGGGACTACACCATATAGGCTAGTTTATGGAAAAGCATGTCACCTACCAGTGAAATTTGAGCACCAAGCGTATTGGGCAATTAAGTTCCTTAACTTTAACTTGGATGTTACAGGAGAAAAGAGGAAAATCCAGGTGAACGAGTTAGAGGAATGTCGCTTCATGGCCTATGAGAACGCGAGGATATATAAGGAGCGAAGCAAGCTATATCATGACAGGAGGATTAAACAAGGGAAAGAATTCAGCGAAGGAGATCAAGTGTTATTGTATAATTCTAGGCTGAAATTATTCACAGGAAAGCTCAAATCCAGATGGTCAGGTCCCTTTACGGTCAAGCAAGTTTTCCCTTACGGTACCGTTGAAGTAACGCATCCAGAAAAAGGCATGTTCAAGGTGAATGGACATCGCCTCAAGTTGTTCCTGGGAGGAGAGTTTGATAACTCTCAAAGGGAGGAGTTCAACCTTCACATCGACTAGTCGATGAAAGTGAATGCGTCAAGCTAAAGACATTAAACAAGCGCTTCTTGGTAGGCAACCCAAGGGTTTTCTTTCTCGTTTCCCTTATTTCATGTTTTCTTTACTCTTAATTTAATTGTCGTTAGGTTTTGATTGCCCTTAGATTTTAATTTTCGTTAGGTTTTAGTTTCTTTTTAGTTTCTGTTTTTATTCTTTTGAAAAAAAAAAAAAAACTTGACTGACATGAACAATTTCCATAAAACACGCCCTGGAACACGCCCGTGTTAATGGGCGTGTCTGGGGCCGTGTGAAGTTTTGTTTGTCAGGTACACGGGCATGTTTACGAGAAGAAAAATAGGAGTCAACGTACCGAGAAGTACACGGGCATAGACACGGTCGTGTTTCGAGCCGTGTAAATTCAAATTAGACACGCCCGTGTCTTTACCGTGTTAACACCCGTGTCCGGAAGAAGGAGATTGAACAATTTTGTACAGAGGAGTACACGGCCTTAAACACGCCCGTGTTAGAGGCCGTGTTCATCGCCAGGTAAGTAACACGCCAATGTCTCGGCTGTGTAACCGCCTGTATTCTTTTATATTTCTCGACACAGCTAGATACACGGCCGTGTATCTGGGCGTGTCGAGGCAGTTTTTATACGGTTTGGTAGAAGGTGGCCATTCATTTGGGACATGCCTGGGCATGGTACTTGGATAGCCAGGTAAGCAGGCCACGAGCGGGTGCAGTGTGTTGCGGGCCATACATCACGCGATTGGCTCGCAACCTAGGGCTGTTTAATCGTCTACCTCCCTTGACCATTGCATCTCAGATGATACCGATTGACATGGATACTTTAAAATCCATGGGGATGGTTGAGAAACGACAGGGGCCAGGTGGTCCAACCTATGTTCTGATAGGTACCCCACCACCTGCAACTGAGGCCGAATCTGAAAGGGATCACTCCTCTGTACCACCACCGCAAGACCAACACCCGGCCACCCCTTCCCACTCAAACGTCGGGAGATTGAGCAGTCAAATGCTGCCAATGCTAAGAAGGACAGTGGCTTTGCAGCAAGCTCATTCATCTCGACTGATACGACTAGAGCGACAATCGGCCTGGATTGAAGATACGTTGACTCGCCTATGTGCTCACCTCGGGGTCCCGACCTTACCCAACGTTCGGGCAGTTGATCCCACCACTAGTGGCCCTGAGGAGCCATCGAGATCTGGACCGATTTCTGAAGAACCCAGTACAGAGCCCCAATCTACCCCACCTGTGGATCCCGAGCCTCCAGTAGCCGATGAGTAGTTTATGGAGTCGGCCTGGAATTTAATTTTTTGTCTGGCTGGGAGAACCAGGTCTGTTGATCCCCACTGTGTTGATGTTGACTATACCGGCCTCTTCATTATATACATATATTCAGGGAAGTACACGTTGACTTGTTCTTCTACCATTTTGTTTCCATTTTACCTGTTTATTCCTCACTGTTTTAATTATGTCCATTGAGGACAATGTACATGTCTAAGTGTGGAGAAGGGATTTTGGTTTTAGTGGAATTTATTTGTTGGGAATCGAGCATTTTATAGTCTTCTTGCATAAAGTAGTCCCTTTTCATTGATTCTTCTGTTTGGAAATCTTAATCTTATTAAAATGTGTTTCAACATGCTCTCAATGACTGTGGTTCCTTGAATTGGATTAAGATACAAGCAGAAAACGACACGAATAGCTAGATTTTTATGAGCTTCATTATAGGCAGTTGTTGAGACAGTTAATCTGGATGAAAATTGTATGGGATTCACACACATGAGCCTAAAATTTATGAGTATTTGAGCCTATGAGCATTCATCATTATATGCTCCACTTATTTTCTTTTTGGTGTGATTATCATGCATAGTGGGAAGATTCTAGAACTTGCTTTATTATGCACGTTATTGTTTTAGATGCATTGGAAAAAAGGGTTTTGTCTTAGCCTTTCCTGTTGACCGAACTTTAAGCCAAATACCCCAATTATTTTTTTTCTTTCTTGGCCAACACCATAACCATTGTTTTACACCGAAGGGCTTAGTCAACTGAATCGCATGAAAATCTGATCAAAAGGAGTACAGAACCAAGGGCTTGTCTCACTAAAGGTGCATGGTATATGTTTAAACTTCATCTTCTGTTGTGATCAATTCCACTTGGATGCTCGAATATTTTTCAAGTGCAACATTTTGTAAAGCGAGCATCATTGAGATTATTGAGATTCAAAAAAAAAACGAAAAAAAAGAAAAAAAAAGAAGAAAGAAGTAAATAGGTAAGAACAGAAGATGATTGTGGTTAATAATGTTTTATGTGCCTTACTTGAGCTTTGATTGAAGGTTCTATATACAAGAGAGTCAGTTTCCTGTGTGATTCGGTATAGACGGGTCCTTTATCTTTTATTTTCTTGGTTAACCTGAGATCTATTCATTCCATTCTTTTTATATACCGCCACCCAAACCTTATTGCAGCCATGACAAGGATCCTTTAATTCATGCATCTAATTATAGTGATGTGATATATTAGCAAGCTTATGGTTAAGATTCCTGCTATGTATTGATTTGAGTGTTATGATATATTCTCTACCCTAAATACTTTGTGCGTTTTATGAGTGAATCCTATGTGAGGGTATGAGTCCTATGTTTTTGATTCCGGAAAGACTGTCAACATGATTGCTTATGGATGATAGTTTATAGAAGTTTAGTCTAGGATTGTTGGATTTTACTTGTATTTTAATTTGGTTCAGAAGTTATAGTAGGAAGGAGTATGGGGAGATGCATTGAGATAAGAGAGAGAGGGATATTTAGAAGGTTTTTTGATTTGGAACTATTATTTGCTTGAGGACAAGCAAATACTTAAGTGTGGGGAGATTTGATAAGTGCTAAACTGTACATATTTTTTAGTCTATATTTAGGCCATTATTGTTTGGTTTAGGGATAATTTCATGGATTCTTACACTTGATCGGTTTATATGTTGTTTTCAGGTCCTAGCTAAAGCAATGGGAGCATAAGGAGGAGATTCGGAGCAGTTTGAAGCTTTTTGACCAAAGTTGAGTAGAATACGGTTTGGTACACGGCCGTGTACGTGGCCGTGTACCTTTCGGATTCACCAACGTACGTAAAGCCGTGTTTCGGGAAAACGGGCGTGTTCGGCGATATTAGACATAACACACGGTCTGGTACACGGCCGTGTAGGTGGCCGTGTACAGAGGTGACCGTGAACCGTGTAAGCGGCCGTGCACAATAGAAACGGGTGTGTTCAGCGATTTAACAGGTACACGCCCGTGTCGACCTAGAATACACGCCCGTGTTGGTTAGTACACGCCCGTGTAAAATCTGCCTGAGATCGTGTTGAAGCCCGTGTTCCATCCAGGAAGTCGAATTTTGCTCTATAAAAAGGGCAGGATCTATCAGTTGAAGGGGAGAGCCATCATTCTGCAAAAATAAACCCTAGAGCAGCAGAGATGAGGTAGAATAGAGAGAGAAACACTCCAATAAGCAACCATCGATCAATTCAAGTTGGATTGCATTAGAATCAAGAGGATTTGTCATGAATTCAATTATTCTTTGTAGTCTATTGAATTGTAGTGCAGTTATTCCATTGATCACGAACTGATTTCTTTGATACCTAGATAGGAGGAACCCTAGAATGAATATTGTTATTTGATCCTTAATTAATTTAATTTATTCTTCAAGTTCATTGAGATTCAATTATGTGTTCTTAATTATCATTGAATTGATATTTACTGGTGTATTAATTCATGTTTGATATCATACAATTGCGATTGAGAAATCCTATGTTTGATTTGATCTTGCATAATTGAAAGGAGTTGCACGTGATTCTAGAGATAGGACAACGTAAATCTTCCGGATTAGGGTCAAACCTAATAGAGAGATTCATCGATTGTTTAATGCAATTATGGGGGTTTTAATTAGGAAGAGATTTCAATTAATCAACCTGGGGTTAGTTGTTAATACGCTTGAGAAAGATATTAACATAATTAAGGAGTTTCTACGGTCCAATGATTAGTAGATAAATTGATATATTAAGGATTAGATGCAATAGACGTTTTAGGAGGATTCATTATCTAGGTATTGTTGGTTTGGATTGATTTCATCTTAATCTTCTGCTGTTTGGAGTTAATTTTGTGTTGGATTGGTTTAATTTAATTCTTATATAATTATTTCAGCATAAATCGATTGTTTATAGGATAGATAATAAGAAAAGAGTAAGTACTAGTACTCATTAGTCCCTGTGGGATCGACACTCGATATTGTTATCCACTGTACTATAGAAATCAATAGGTGCACTTGCCTAGAAGGTCTATAGGGTAGAAGATTGACCGTATCACTCATGGAACTAGAGATTTGATTAAGCGATCAAGACATTTGGTTTTGAGCAGAACGTTGATGAACCCTGTATTTATAAACGTATTAAGGATGGAAAAGTGGTCTTTCTGATACTCTATGTCGATGATATACTGGTCATTGGGAATGATGTAGGGAACTTATCATCGGTCAAGCTTTGGTTGCACTAACAGTTTGACATGAAGGACTTGAGAGAAGCTAATTATATTCTAGGCATTCGTCTCTTTAGAGATCGAAAGAACAAAATGATAGCATTATCTTAAGCTTCATACATAGACAAAATAATTGACAAATATGCAATGCAAGCGGTAAAAAAAGGTTCACAACCTTCCATTGCCGGTCTAACTCTTTCATTGGATGACTGTCCCAAGACATCGGAAGAAAGAGAGTGTATGAGTAAGGTCCCTAATACATCCGCTGTGGGTAGTCTTATGTACGCTATGCTTTGCACTCACCCGGACATATGTTTTGCAGTAGGTATGGTGAGTCGATATCAAGCGAATCCTGGAACCAAGCACTGGCAAGCAGTAAAGCATATACTTAAGTTTCTTAAGAGAACGAGGGATTATATGCTGGTGTATTCTGTAGGGGACCTAACACCCGTAGGATACACGAACTCAGACTTCCAAACTTGTAAGGATTCAAGGAAATCGACATCGAGATCAGTGTTCTTACTCGGAGGAGGCGCCATTGTGTGGAGGAGCGTGAAGCAGGGTTGCACAGCTGACTCTACGATGGAGGCTGAGTATGTGGCTGCGGCTGAGGCATCTAAAGAAGCGGTTTGGCTCTGCAAGTTCTTTAGAGATCTTGAGGTCATTTTGGATGTTGACAAGCTTATCACACTTTATTGTGATAACACTGGGGTTATTGTCAGCATAAGAGAATCTTGGCACCACAAGAGGACCAAGCACATAGATCGGAGATGTCACATTATTAGAGGGCACGTGGAGACAAGACAAGTAGATGTATGTAAGATCACGTCCGAGAACAACATTACCGATCCCTTTACTAAGACTTTGGTGGCTAGAAGCTTTGAGAGGCATGTAGAGGTGATGAGGATGCGTAACATGGCACATCTATTGGCTTAGGACAAGTGGGAGATTGTTAGGAAATACCCTAAGCATTAGAGACATTTTGATGTATTTATTTTGAATTGGATAATAAAATTATATATAGAGGTTATTCATTATATTACTGTGTGTGTTCATTCTATTTACATATTAAAGTAAATGTAAGCAAATATGGCTCCTTGACTGCTTGTGTTAAAACTATTAGAACATTGCATGTAATGGACTTTTGTATGCGAGAAGACAATGTTCTAAAGTAAGCAGTCTAAAGTAAGGTTTGTAGTCTATGGGGTTAGACCGAGCATCTAACTCATGTTAAAACTGTTATATTGTCTAAAGCCATGATGGGGACGTTTTGTCTTGACTGTCTGGAGCATAGACTCCCAAGTAGAGACATAGATATATTGCTTGGTGGTGACATATTAGACCGGGACTAAAGTGTGATTGATCTACGTAGTCTGCTATGAGTGGATCAATCTGCTTTTGACGTTCGTTGTACAGTAAGCTTAATCCTGAGTGAATGAACTACTTCATGTATATGACTTGTGTACTTTGATGTTCCAATGGCTAAAGCGTCTTAGAGGTAATAAGCTTATAGACCTGTTCGTTAGGTGCATAACTTGTATACGATGAAGGGTTTGTTTACAGATATCAGAATCATAGCTCTAATAAGGAGTTAAGGGTATCCTCTTAAAGGCATTATACTGGATGTGAAAATGGACTAGACCTTAGTTCGTCTGCTGGGTGGATGACTTCTTATCCACATATGGTGAATAATCATTTTCTTATTCGTTAGTATAATGGAACTTTAAGATAGCCTGATCAGTACGATTAAACGGACTTTGACCTAAGGCTGATCATGACTATCATATGAGGGTTCTGCATGCATGGCAAGGTCATTGGACAATAGCTTGTCACAGGCTTACGTAATACGGTATATAATTGGGAGTTCAGTTTCAGGTTTATAGTGATGTGACTCTGAAATTAGTGATCATATGATTGAGTTGTTCGGTAAAGAATGATAATCATATGGATTCGCGGGAGCCCGATTATATATGTCCAATTGGTCCCTCTACTAGCTCCACATAATTCCTTAACGTTTGGCAAATTGATTTATGTATGCTATTGGCTAGTTGATTATGCATGGATGGTGTTGACATAGGATTAGGATAGTGGACAAGATTCTCTTCGGTTGAATTCAGATTTTGTTTTGGATAATAGAGTACACAATTATTCGAACTCTAAATAAAGTTTCCATGATTTTATTTGAGATTGGATTAGAGTTGTAGAAAATTATCCATGAGAACAAGAATTTGAAATACAACTGTTTTGTGGATTTTGAAATTTGAATTTTGAAATTTGAAATTTGAATTTGAAATTTGAATTTGAAATTTAAATTTGAAATTTGAAATTTGAAATTTGAATTTGAAATTTAAATTTGAAATTTAAAATTCAAATTTTGAATCACAGTCCAAGTAGGATTTGAATTTTTTGTGGTGGTAAATCCACAGGGATGAAATTAGAATTTGAGTTGTATATGGAGAGGAAAATCTTGTTTGAATCCTACTTGAATTTTGAATCACAATCCTAACTAATTTTGGTCAAAAATTTTGAGGATTATCCTCATGGAATTTTTGAAAATTTTGTGGATAAGATTCAAGGAAAAATTCAAGTTTCAATCTCAGTTGAATTTGGATTCTCTCCTCTCTGATTATGGTCGAAATTTTTGAAGGAATATCCTAGGAGATTTTTCAGTTTTGATAGGATAAGGATGAGATAAAATTCAAACTAGAAAATCCTATTTGGATTTTGATTCTCCTCACACTTTAATGACCGAATCTAGTCGTGTTTTTGGCACGAAGGGGAATTGGTTTTTTGTGGGGAATGCGGAGATAAAATTCAAATTAAAATCCTATTTGAATTTTGAATGAAAAATCCTAAAATGGCGCATTCTTTTAGTGCATAAAGGCTTGAAATTTCAGATTTTTTGGTTGAGGATATGGGAGAAAATCTTCTCCTAATCCAATTCAAATTCATAGGATCACCTTATGTAAGTCTATGAATAGAGGTTCTGCCACTCCAGTTCTCTCAGACCACAAACTCTCAGGTGAGCAGGATTATTGTTGCATAACTCACCGTGACAATAAGTTCTTTAGAGATCTGGGTGGTCGGAAGAAGACTAGCAGTGCTAGCATACCGATCAAGGTTCAGAGTGCCCACACACTCGGCCATTTGGGAATTGGAGAATAGTAGAGAAGGCTAGTTGGTAGAAGCCCTCCGATCATTCTCCTCCTGCAGATTGGCATCCTTAAGGTATGAGTTTAAATTGTTATTGATTTATTGTATATGGCATCATGAGATATTTAATGATCTTGAAAATTTTTTATTGTTCCGCTGCGCCACTCTGATACGTTTTTTACCAATATATTTCCTACATACGGATGTTCCAATGTTCCAGTTGTTCTCCATTCTGAATCTTTGACCAGACATTTTGTAAATGACTATCTTTGTGTTGATTTTCCTTAACTTGTTGAATTAAGTAAGGTGGAGTTACTAAATTGTATAGAGTGATTAAATCTTAATCCTTAGAAATCTAAAGACCATAATCCCCAAACACTACTATTCTTTTCCAATCAAGCACTACTAATGAAGCGAGAACACCTGCACCTTTTTGGCTAAGAGCATCCGCTACGATGTTAGCCTTACCTGGATGATATTCTAGACTAAATTCATAATCTTTCATATATTCTAACCCACGTCTCTGTCTCAAGTTCAGATCTTTTTGAGTAAAGAGATACTGCAAACTCTTATGATCAGAGAAAATCTGAAATGAGACACCGTAGAGATAGCATCTCCAAATTTTCAAAGCAAAACTAATGGCTGCCAACTCTAAATCATGTGTTGGGTAGTTTTTCTCATGCATCTTCAATTGTTGAGATGCACATGCTACAACATGTCCTCTCTGCATTAGAACACACCTAAATCCTTCTTTTGATGCATCAGTATAAACTGTAATGATTCGCATGTTCATAGAACCTAATTACTACGTAATAAGTAATTACAGTATAATTTGCCAGTTTGAATGCATTAAATGGCTATGACCAAGAGTAAGATCGATTTACTTTAGTGCATGTGAGTGTGTGTGTGAGACACGTAGTATCTAGAAACTGGTCTAGACGATCATTTCTTGACACAAAACTGATGAGCTAGTCATCAGTACGCTCAGGCTAGTTATCTGAGCATAGTAGTGGAATTTAGCCTGATAAGCATGCAGTATCAAGAAAAGTAGTCCAGATGACCTCTTCTCACCAAAAAACTAACAAAATCGAAGTCAGAACACTCAGACTAATCAGTTAAGCATAAAACAGTGAATTATGAATAGTAAATATGCAGTGTCAAGTTAATGGCCAAAACGGCCTTAATTTGACATAAAACTGATATATTTAGACTCATTATGCTCAAATTAGTCAATTGAGCACAAAACACGTTTTTTGAGGCTAGAACATACAGTACCCGAAAACCGGTCCAGATGACCTCAGATGGACATAAAAATGATAAATTTGAAACCAACACGTCTAAATTAGTCAGGATAGACTGTGTTTGAAATTTTCACAAAAAAGTATAAAAAGGTGAAAAAATCAGAAATTTACAAAAAAGGCCTCACTTTTTTTTCCTTATCTTTCTTTTTCCTCCCCACCACCGAAAATGAACAGTAACCACAAACTGGAAATGGCGTCCGTTTTCGACATCGCTGGTCTCGTTGGAAAGCTCTCGCCGAGCTTAGTCCAACGGTGTGCCGACTCAACAGAACCGTCGTTGGAGGACGCCGCACGTGCCGTCCAAAGCCACCAAAGGCACAAAATTTCCCGATGCCTTATCTTCACCGTTCGACCTCCGAGAGGTGATTCCAGTCCTAATAGATTCGTGGTGAAGAGGAGAACAAAATCCATGTCTTATTTCATCTCAACGGCTGCCAGATCGCACCGCCCAAGTCCGCCGTGTCTCTACCATAGAACTCACCGATTTCGATGGAGGTGAGCAACACCACCCGTCTCAGATTGCTCAGAATGCTGCGGGGAACAAAAGCCCCAACTCGATTGCATGAATCGATGCCGGCACGATGGAGATTGAACGTCACCACCGCAGTCCGTCGTGGGGGGATTTTTTTGAGGATGGGAGCTTTGATTCAGTAAATTGACACCAGAAATGGGTTTCTCTCATTGAGATCTACAAATTGGTACCTATCTTGGCCCATGCTGCCACTGGTCAATGACCAGTCAACGGCGACCCGGCCTCGGGTCCTCCAAAATTTGAAAGATGGCCTTCTGGCCTATTTTTGACGTTCTAGACACGTCCGCGGTATTGGATTTGTCAACCAGAATTTCAAACGCGAAGAACGATGAATCAAAGTTTATACATGCGAGATTGAACAGCTTCGTTGGTCACCGATTGGAGTCAACCTACCCATTGAATGTCGTTGAACGATTTCGGTAGTGATCTCGACAATCTTCATTCCTTAATTTATTAATTGGAATGATTATATGTTAATTATGGATTATTGGTATGAAAAATGGTCGAATAAGAAAATGTGTGAAATATAAAGATTTTTATGTAAAAAGTTTGAGTTTTTACGTAAAAATTAGGTCTCTGGTTTAGTACGTGGCAGATTAGAATTAGTTAGATGGTTTTAAGGCATTTCTGAAACATCAGGAACCCAAAAATTAAGTTGAAATGCTGCTGAAATTTTTAAAACGGTATGAAGGGCATTTTGGGAAACGAGGGAAAAAAAGTGATCGAGATGGAAACCCGAGCCCCCTCAGTGACCAAGGTCGGGAAAGAAGGATGGGCATTTTGAGGATTAGTAAACCATCCATTCGAGATCTCGAAATGTAAGAAAAAGAAGAAAAAACCGACCCCTATAAACCCCAGATAGGAAGAGGTAGAGTGATGTTAATTAATTAATTAGATAAATAAATTAATTAACCATGATTAGAAATTAGAAAATCAAACTCTCAAAAGAAGAGCAGTTAGTTTGATAAGGATGGTACCATATAACGATAGAATTTTTATTAGTCACCAATGGGAACGCATTATGATTACAGGTAGAGACCTGTAATTTGTCAAGGCGAGATACAATCTGCCTGTAGAACAGGTAAGTACAACTCTGCCTATAGCATGAATGAAATGAGTTTAAAACTGTGATTTTCACTCTATGTTTGATGGTTGCATAACATAATATGTTTCATTATCACGTTAGATTAATGAACAGTATAAGTTAGATGTCATTACATCCCTATCACGTAAGATTAGTGGATAGCCTAGAAGAGATCATGGCATATCAAACACGATTCCAGAATTGGGTAATGAAATTAAGGTGTCGGTATAACGGGCCAAGGTCCTCAGTTTATATCAGGTGCAAGGCTCACGAGCGCAAGGCTCACTACGATCACAGGCGTTCCCGATGAACCACTTGCAGTTTGGTACCGACACCAGAGCCCTTTAGATAAGAAAAGATAATGCATAATAAAGCATAAATGGTTCATGCATTGTTCACGTTATGCCCTAAATATAGTTATAGCATGTTTATCAGTTATATGATATGTTTTCATATTCTGTGTGAATGTGTGACATGAATGACAGTTTTGAATATGCCTTATAGTACGGCTTATGTTTTAACCGTGTTTTGTGGATGATATGTTGTACTTGCTGAGCGTAAAGCTCATAGTGTGTGTTTATGCTATAGGTAAGCAACCTATGGCCTAGACTCTATTGGATGATGATGGTGGCAGAGGTGGGTGTGAGGGTTGAGGTTGTGGATACCACCATCAGTGTTAACTTCCGCACTATATTGAAAGACCAACCTCATGTTTTAAGTAGTTTAATAGTTTTAAGTATGCATGTATATTGACCCTAGTTGTATTCAGACTTTTGTATGTTTGTAAGTATATGTATGTACATATTTAGTAAAATGTACTATTAAAAAAAATCCCCATTTTTACGGTACTAAGTAACAGTAGTTTTAAGTGACGTTTAGGGCTGCCAAGGCTTCGAGGTGCCACAGTTGGTATCAGAGCGATATTTTGCCACCCTACCTCACATCACCGCATGCCAGCCTCATCTACCTAAGTAAGTTAGTTTATATTTTATGAGGTTAGTATGTAAGTTAACTGTGTAAGTTATAGTAGGCGACAATGGCTACACTAGTAGAACCTGCACCAGTAGAGCCCCACCAGAGGAACGAGGATCATGAAGCAAGTTTGGCATTCACCAACATGGGTCCCGACCAATACGATGGTCGTCACCCGCACGAGCTCCTGTTTTAGATCTGCCGTATGGAAGTCAACTTCCGAGCTTATTATATCCTAGCTCACCTATAGGTGGATTTGGCAAGTAGCAGGCTAGAGGGACCAGTTATGGCCTGGTAGGATCGGCATCATAGGGGCAGAGACCCAATTGTACGCTGGGAGGATTTCTATCAAGACCTCCTCAATAATTGTGGACCACCACCCATTAAGGAAGTCTTCAGGCTGGGCAGAAATAAGGCCATTTATAGAAACATGCATGAGAGGTGGCATAAAATCCTCTCCAGCATATGGGACACTTATGAAAGAGAGACAGTGGTTCACTACTGTCGAAGGTTTTGGGACACTATGTGGCCACTTACACCCTGGGAGGTACCCTTTAGGGAGTCATCAGAGATCTTGTGGAGAGGAATTCTAGAGAATGTAAGAGAACTCGTCCGATACCTTTCGAACCATGAGGACATGAGGCGCTTTATCTGGGAAATAGTAGACGCTGAGATGGAAGTAATCAATCCCAGGAACCCCGCATAAGCCCAATACGTCGTAGTGGCTGCCAATGTTGAGGGTAACTCAGAAGACCCAGCTCACCAATCGGTCAGTGAGGACCCCGTGGTTGAGCATCAGCCAAAGGCGCCTGAAGACGTCGGGGAACCCATGGAAGAGCCAGAAACCAGCCCCTCCGTCTCCCAAACACCTCTTGAAGGTGAAGGATAGCGACGACGATGATGAAGAACTTCCAGATGCCCCTCTCGAGGATGTGGAGATGGGTAACGATGAAGAAGATGAGATCCCTGACTATTTCAATGACAATGAATGGATAGAGATGTATGAACCTTAGGTCATCATAGCTAGTGATGACGAGGTCAATTCTAACCTGGAGGACGAGGAGGATCCAGAGGAGTTTCCCTTCGACGAGAGCGAGTACGAGGAGATCTCCGATGCAGAATCAAGATTATCTTCAGAGTAGTAGTGACCATTTTAGCAAGACTTTTAAGTATGTATATGTATGAGGGGAAGCAGTGGTGTCACGCCGCGAAATTTTTGAATTTAAAATTTCACGCGTGAATGTATAAACTCAATTTGTTAGTGTGCCAATAAAATTTTTCTTATTTTCATGGAAATTAAATTTTAAATTTTCGGGGTATTAAATACTAATTTGAGGATATTTAAAACATTTTTACAAATTTTAAAGTTTTAATAATTTTTAACCAATCAAAATTTAACAAATATTAAATTTTTTTATTTATTCATTTATTTATTTTCTCTCTTTCTTTTTCTTTCCGGATTCTTCCGGAATTATCCCCCCTCATCTTAATACTCTCCCTCTCATTTTTTTTCCCCTTCTTTCTTCACCGACTACCCACTCCTGCTCTCTCTCTCGGCCCTTTATTTTTTCTTCTCTTTTCTTTTCTCTTCTTCTTCTTTGCTGATTCTCTTTCTCCCTCTCTCACTCTTGTTTTTCCCTTTTCCTTCCTTTTCTTTCCCTTTTCTTTTGCTTCTCGTCTCTCTCCCTCACTCCCTTTAATTCATTTTTTCTTTCCTCTTTTCTTTTCTCTTCTTCTTCTTCGTCGACTCCTTCTTCCCCTCCCCATCTCTTTTTTTCTTCTTCTTCTTTTTCTTTTATTTTTCCTTCGGCCAAACCAACTACCCACCCTCCCCATCTCTTTTTTTTCTTTCCTTCTTTTTCTTCTTTCTTTCGGCCGAACGCTGACCACACCGGAAGCCGCCGAACCCGACCGCCAGTCGTGACACCATCGTCGATCGCCAGTCCAAGCCGAAGTCGCTCGGTCGAAACTCGTCCCGCCCGAACCGCCATGCCGAACAGCCGCCGTTTCCTCGCGAGCCCGAGCCACCAACGCCTCGCCGCCATTCACCAACTGGAGCCACGACCGTCGCCCGAGCCCGCCCTTTTCCGTCTGGCCGAACAAGCCGTGCCTCGCCGCCGTCCCCGCCTCGCCGTTCATCTCCACCTCGATGCGCCGCCGACCGCCGTGCCCGACGCCAGCCGCCGTCGCCGCCCTCGCCGCCGTGAGTTCTCTTCCGGCCGACCTTCTTTCTTCAGCCAAAAGAAAAAAAAATGGTGTATATGTATATATATATGTATATCTGTAGGCGTGTGTGTGTGTTTTCATATATATATATATGTATAGTAATATTAATAGTAATAATAATAATAATAATAGTAATAATAATAATAATACTAAGTAATAATAAAAATAATAAATATTTTTAGATTTTAAATTTAAATTGATTTGAAATTGTATTTTGAACTGTTCTGGGAATTGGAAAATTTTTCTGCAGGTTGAGCGATTTGGAGCTTTTGGGGAAGCCTATTTTTAGGGCAGGTCATGCCGAAATTTTTAAAAAATATATATCTATATTTTGGATATTTGTGTTAAAATTGTTATTTTAAAATTACGGTGTTAAAATAAAGCATCATTTTAAATTTTAAAAATTCAATGGCATACTAATTAGTTGAGTTTACCATAATTCGATTACGGAATTCCTGGATAGATAATTAAATTATCTGTGTTTCTTATTTTAGGTACTCGTTGATCGAATTCAGAAAGAGAGACTATCTTGGAATTCGTGCAAGAAATTGATCGTAGGTCAAATTGCTGACGAGGTAGGATACCTTACCCTTTCTTGGCAGCCAATTTTGTTTTTATGATTTGGCCAAAATCATTTAAAGAAAATGTGTTTATAAAGCTTTGAAATTTACTTGATTTAGAAAATATCACGATTTCGGAAATTAAAGGAAAAATATCCGGTTACAGATTTTTTTGAAAAACAATACGGTATATTTTTATTATGTGAATCATATGTTCACGTGAAATGTTGAAAGTTGGATTTGGTGTTAAAGTATACCGGGAGCCAGCACACACGTGCGAAGAGTGCACATCTCGATCGAGGATCACTCATTATGCTTCGGCATGGTGAGGGAGGCTCATACGGACCGTACACGAACTAGATGTATATAGGGACACAATTTGCATAATCACGATTCCACGTTTATGATTCGGTACTGCATTGATATACTTAGTATGATGGTTAAATTCAAATGTTGAATTAAATTTTTTTTTAAAGAATATCCTACTGGGCCTTTCGCTCATTGTTTTAAAACTGGTAAACCCCCAGGGGAGAAAGCTGATTAGAAGATACAGGTGACGTGGAACTGACCGTGGACGACAAGGTCAAACGACTTGAAGTAGTGACCTGTACTTTAGGACAAAATATGTATAAAAGTATTCCGGGACTGTAAATTCTAAACTTTATTTTTTTGCAAATTCAGTTATTTTATTTTATCCAAGTATGCATCTGTGGGATATGGGTACCTCACCACCTGATATTGCGATAAAAATAGAAAGACAAATATTAATAAATTTAAAATATATAAGCATAATTTATAAACCCGTTTAAAGAGTCGGTAAAAGGTAAGATTTAAAAACTGACAGACTTAGGAATCTGAGCGTTCTCTTCTCTTATTCTTTTAAATTTTAATATCCGTCACTATCTCGGATTTTTGGGAAGTGACACCTGTCGCTGTCCCGGGTTTTGGGACGTGACAAGTGGCTTACTCCCACTAGACCTAGCCTAGTATATCTTTTGAGGTTACATATGGGGAAGTGTATGTCACTCCCACCAGACTAGAGTTTTGTACATACTTTTGTGGAAAAAATTTTATTTATGAAAAGCAGTATAGTTTTACCTAAGGGCCTAGATATGATATCTCACAGATGATCATAGTGTGACAGAGAGTGCAGGATAAGTCCTGCCACTCGACGATGTTTTAATGCGATATGACAAATTGTATTGAACATCACAGCATAAGAAGAAGAAAGATATAATGTGTATATATATATCCATGATAGTTGAGTAAGAAGGAAAATGATATGTGACATGATTTCCAAGTATGGAAACAAAAGACTCATAATTTCTTTTCCCGCTATATGATAGGGTTTCATAGGGAGACATGGCAAGAACACGAGCACAGACAACCCAAGAATCCTGAGATGATGAGTTAATGACACAGCTCGCAGCTATGCGAGAAGTGATGGAAAACTAACAGCGTGGCCTAGATCGGCTCAGGGAGCAGTTAGGCCAACAGATCCAGACACCACAGACCGCAAGGGTGCCAACTCAAGAGACTCCATTGCCTCAGAGGTCCCACAGGAGCAAGTGATTCCCCTAGCTCAAGAAGTTTTGCGAGGGTGCGAAATTCCTGAACCACCACCAGCACCCCCAGCAACGGCTGTCCCCACAAGAGCAAATGTTCTTCCGCCAACTTATAGGGAAGGCGAACTGGACAAGAGGTTCTAACGCATGAAGGCGCCATAATTCAAGGGAACCACAAATCCCTTAGAGGCAGATGATTGGCTAACAGATATCTAAGTAATCTTAGATTTTATGGGACAGACAGAAAGAGAGAAGGTGATGTGTGCATCCTTTCCTCTGAGAAAGGAGGCACGTCAATGGTGGAAAACAATAGCCATCAGAAGGAACGTCAGTGAGATAAGCTAGATGGAATTCATTAATGCGTTCAAGGAGATGAATTTCAATGACGAAGTACTAGCGGCGCAACAAGATGAATTCAATAACCTGCGCCTAGGTAGTATGACTGTCATGGAAGCAGTCAGGAAGTTTAAGCAGCTGACTTGACTTTATCCAGATTTGATACCTATAGAAAAAGAGAGAGTCAGAAGGATGTTGAAGATGTTCAAAACAAACATCATAGTCTAGGCCTGCAGCAAAAGCCACGGACCAACGACAGTGGCAGAATGTGTCAGTAGGGCTATCCGAACCAAGTGCTGGTTGGCTTAGGATAAGGAGCAAAATGCTCAGATTTTTAGGGCACGAAAGAAGGAAAAGACACAAGTTAAGTAGGCTAAGGGGAAGCAGAACCCTGAGTCACAGCACAGAGGGCAAAACGTGGGAACCAGTAAGAAAAGCAGGCAATCCCACAACAACAACAAAAGGAAGGGGAATCTGGGCAGCCAAGGTTTGTAGAAGAATTTCTCCCAAAAGAAGAACAACAAAGGAGGAAACAACAATCAATACTCGTTGTGTCCGAAATGTGGAAGAAAACACCTAGGAGAATGCAGGTAGGGAATGAGTGGTTATTTTATTTGTGGTAAGGAAGACCACTACACCAAAAGCTGTCATTCCAACCCACAGAATCAACCTCGCACCGTGAATAATCAACTTCACACCGTCCAGACTAGGATCGAAGGCCCTTTGATCACATAAGGCAGACTTGAAGCTCCAGACACCCAGGGAAGAATCTATGCCTATACAAGGAATGATGTTGAGGCTAGAATTTCAGCAGTGGTGACAGGTCAGCTTCTGTTGCCAACTTAGATGCATTTGTTTTATTTGATTCTAGAGCCACCCATTTGTTCGCATCATCAGATTTCGCTAGAAAGCTAGATAGGAGATTATATAAGATGGAACAGACTTTCAGAATTACACTTCCCTCAAGGGAGGTTTTGTTGTCTAATTACTAGATACATCATGTGCTAGTAATTATCTGTGGTCGAGAATTGAGTGCTAATCTGATCATCATCGACATGATCGATTATGACGTAATCGTGAGGATGGACTTCCTCCCAAAGTACAATGCCGTCATAGACTGTCGAAGGCGGAAAGTCACTTTTGGACTGATCGGGTACGAAAAGTTTGTCTACAAGAGTTTGTCACTGAAGTAACCAAAGACGATGATCTCAGCAGTGAAGGCTCACAAGCTAATATCAAGTGGATGCACAGGCTTCCTAGTACACGTAGTAGACAAGACTTAAGAAGCAAAGATAGGGCTTGAGGACGTATCAATAATTAGGGAATTTGTGGAAGTGTTTTCAGAAGATCTTTCAGGTCTCCCGCAGAGCGCGAGTGTGGCGGCCCGCCCTTCGTAGAGATCATACAATACTATTACAGTTAAGCTTTATCGTTAACTGCGATAGATTGTACTCTCATGGGTCGCCGGCTAATCTATCTCTTTTTAAATCATGACATTTTTGGGGAAATTTTTTTTTTATAACATCATGAAAACATTATCCACTAATCACTTTGTTTACAAATACAAAGTAATTTACATAATACAGTACTTTCATAAAATATATATTATTACAAAAGAACTGTTTCTTTTTTCTTTTTTCTGTTATCGCTCAGCGGAAAGACTCGGGCAAGACCATATCCCTGGCCTCTTATCCCATTTGACACTCGCTATCCCGTCTGCCATCTAGCCATACAAAGCTACTAAGCTAGTCGCTTACCTGCAACATAAGCAAAAATGGTGAGCTACAGGCTCAGTAAGTACAAACATGCAAGAAATAAAATTTCTATGAAGATTACTATTCATCGTGAATATTAACTTTGACCACTATTCATTATGAATAGTAAGTTTGACCATAACACAGTATATCAACAGTACATCTACCGCGATGTTAGTACCCTCACGAAACTGTCTTATGCTCAATTATGACATAGTTTCAGTTTTAGGTAATTATCTTACATTATGTTATGGTTTTGAGCTCAGGTTGGCAGTACCATTTAGTGTGCATGACTGGGAGCGGTACATTAGTACTGACCTCCACAGCCTTAATCTCGTAGCCCCGAAGGCAAAATTGTACATGACTGGGAGCGGTACATCAGTGCTGACCTCCGCAGCCTTAGTCTCATTATCATAGCCCCGAAGGCAAAATTATACATGACTGGGAGCGGTACATTAGTGCTGACCTCCACAGCCTTAATCTCATCATCATAGCCCCGAAGACAAAATTTACCTCCCTGTATAAAAGGCTGGTACGCCAAAAGTGGTTTCATTACCGACTTTTTAAAGTTCTAACCCGGTGACTTCATATTGCCCCGTAATTAGGAATGCTTCACATTTTAATTTCATGTGAGTGAGTTTCATTAACCTCGCTCTAGTGCCCGAAGCACAATTTATTATGTGTCCCATTTCAATAGTGCCCGTAGCACATTGCGTCTCTCTCTCTATGCCACAGTAGTGCCATTGGCACATATGTACCTAACTTACAATTAGTACACCAAAGTTAGTAATAATAATGCTACATGTTGCAGACAAGTAAATGTCTGAACTTACCTTATCTGTTTCTTCCCCTTTTTCCCTCTTGGATCTTTAATCGTTCTCCTTGTGGGTCGATTTTGGGATCCTATAGCAAAAACTTGTCGGTTAATTTCATTTCCATTTATAGCTTTTATTTTTCATTAAAAAGTTTAAATAAAACCTATTTATAACTTTTTAGGCTTTATTTATCATTTTCCCCATTTTTCTCAACTTTTACAAAATTACGATTTTGTCCCTATACTTTGGTAAAATTACAATTATGCCCCTGACGGAACATTCTCGATCCAGACTACATTTTTTGCTCTCAGGAACTTTTCCGACTCTTTTCTATTCATTACCGGGTTCGTTTCTATTTCATTTCCATTTTTCACCTTCCCGACCCTCAGGAAGCACTATTCCGACCCTTACGTCGGTTTAGTGATTTTCTATCATTTCGGAGCCTCAAATGGACGTTTTACTAGTATTTAAAACGTTCATTTAGACATTCCCAATTTAGGTCTCCGAGGCTTGGATTTTCCATACCCGACTCAGACCTTTACTTCGTTTCCCAAAAACGCCCCCCCTCGGGGTCAGTTTTTTTTTTTTTTTTTTTTTTTCAGTTTCACTCGCGTTTTACATTTTTAAGGGGACAAGTTACTATTCATGAACCACCCCTTAGGTTTTTCTTATTTAATTTTCTTTTAGGGACTCGGGTTTCCGACCCGACCCTAAACTTTTATTATTAATTTCCTTTTTACCCCAAATGCCGTTTTCAAAATTTCGGCAGCATTTCGGCATAAATTTAAGGCTACCGCGTTAGGTACGCCTCAAACCATAGGTACCTGCCACGTACTATACCACAAGCCTATTTTATATAAAAGTTTCCCAAACTTTTACATAAAAGCTCACAAAATTTCCAATTTACATTTTGAACCACATTCCACAAAATTTCTTTCAATTTTGCCCTTAGTTTTAGCCACGGTTTTCATACTCAAAACCTAACCAAAACTTTTCAATTTTTTAACCAAATTTTAGGCTATTCCAATGTCATTACCTAGCATATTTTCAAGCCAATTTACATGTATTTTACAACAAAATTCTTAGGGTTTTTCAACACGCATAACCCACGGCCATTTAAGATAAACATTCACCAAATTTTTGTTTCATGCTTTCAATCACATAACCATCATTTTCATAATTAAATGCATGATTTAAACTATCCAAATATCAAGTTAATCATGCAAAAATTATTCACCAAACCCTAATTACAACCCACGGCCATTTTAGGGTTTTTGATTCCAAAATTTTTCCAAGCTTTATAACCATACAAATCATGCTTTACATTTAACCCAAACATGATTTAAAGTATTACCACACTTAAACAACAACAATTTAACATTAACCACACAAAGTAACCCACGGTTTTACCCTTGGAAAACCAACCAAAACTTTGTTTTTCTTTAAACAAAATGCATGGTTTTTCTTCTAATCACACCCTTAACAAAACCCAAGTACCAAATCAACCAAAACAAACCACAAATTTTCTCATCTTCACACTATCTATCCCACGGATTTTTCAATGAAAAACCAAGAAAAATTGCAAACCAAAGAAGATTACCTTGCTTTCTTGCTTCCTTTGACTTCAATGAAGTGTTTGACACCACTTTTGTGAAGAAAACTTGAATATTTAGCTTGGTTCTCCTTGGTGGCTCACGGGTTCACAATGGACAACACTTAGAAAATTTTTTCTTCTCTTTGTTTTGGCTTTGAAATGTTTCGGCCATTTTGTTCCATGTTTGCCGACTTAAACAACCAAAGAAGCCAATTAATTTAGCTTCCAACCAATGAGATTTCAACACTTTTCAAGCCATTTCTTTCCATTTTTTTTCAAAAAATAAATTTGGCTAATTTTGGCCAAATCTTGGCCTTTAGATCAAAAAGTGAATCAATCTTGGCCATTAATGCCACCAACCACCATAATTTTCACATTTAATAAATTTGCTTTATGATGTCATAAATGCAAAGTAAGTGTTGACTTTGACTTTACTATTCACATTAATTCGACTACTTTTTGACCGGTATTGGTTCGAGCCGAAATTTTTCTGAAATCGTCCCGGCGGGTTCCTGAGCTCTCCTGTGCAGTCGGATCAATTTATATTGCTTCCGTTTGATCAAAATCAATCCCGGAAGTTTTTCATCTTTTAGTGCACCATAATGCACCGGTTAGGGTTTTTAATGCCGTTTTTGGCACTGTTCCACCCGTTTCAATTCAGTGAATTTTATCAACACTGAATTCTTACTCGTCAGTATTGTTAGAACATTTTAATACATTCTGAACAATATAAATACATTTATTTCACTCTTTAAATAGTACAAATTGTTATATATATACATTTGTACATTTTCTTCCGAGAATGCCAGAATTTCCTGGTTGTCACATTCACCCCTCCTTATAAAATTTTCGTCCTCGAAGATTAGAACAAGTGGGGGTATAAACTTCTCATCTCATCTTCTCGTTCCCACGTAACTTCTTCAATGTTATGATTTTTTCACAAAATATTCACTAGTGGGATTGTCTTATTCCTCAGTACTTTCTCTTCACGAGCCAGTACTCAAATAGGTTGTTCCTCATATGTCAAATCCTCGTGGATTTGAATAGGCTCATGCTTCAATACATGGGATGGATCTGGGATATACTTTCTCAGCATCGACACATAAAATATATTATGCACTGCTGACAATTCAGGAGGTAACCCTAATCTATAAGCGACCTTTCCAATGCGCTCGATAATTTCATAAGGTCCCATATATCTTGGACTCAGTTTCCCTTTCTTACCGAAACGCATAATCCCCTTCATGGGCGATACCTTAAGAAACACGAAGTCTCCTTCATCAAATTCCAAGGATCTTCGCCTCTTATCTGCATAACTCATTTGTCGACTTTGCACAATTTTCATTTGACGCTGAATTCTAGCAACTGCATCAAAAGTTTCTTGTATGAAATCCGTCTTATGCAATTGCTTCTCTCGTAAATCATACCAATGTAGTGGTGATCTGCACTTCTGTTCATACAAAGCTTCATAAGGTGCCATGCCTATGGAAGCTTGATAACTATTATTGTACGAGAATTCAATTAATGATAACTTCTCGTTCTAATTTCCCGCAAAATCCATTACATAAGCTCGAAGCATGTCATCTAATGTTTGAATAGTCCGCTCCGACTGTCCATCTGTTTGTGGATGAAATGCCGTACTGAGTCTCAATTCAGTACCCATGGCTTCTTTTACACACTTCCAGAAATTCGAAGTGAATCGTGCATCTCGATCTGATACAATGGATTTTGGTACTCCATGTAATCTGACGACATGAGTTACGTACAACTGAGCGAACTTTTCCAACGAAAAAGTCATCTTGAGAGCTATAAACTGTGCCGTCTTGGTCAGTCTATCCACAATAACCCAGATGGCATCACAACCTTCTCAGGTTTTTGGTAGTCCTACTACAAAATCCATCGTAATGTGTTCCCATTTCCATTCAGGAATTTCCAAAGGTTTCAATCTTCCTACTGGATGTTTATGTTCTGCTTTGATTCTCTGACAGGTCATGCATCTGCTCACGAATTTTGCTATATCGTTCTTCATCTCTTTCCACCAGAACTGTAATTTCAAGTCCTGATACATCTTACTAGCTCCGGGATGAACCAAATATGGTGTCTCATAGGCTTCTGACATGATCTGTCTTCTAAGTTCCTCATCAACTGGAACATTTATCCTTCCTTGATAGAGGATCATTCCATCCTTGGAAATTCTTCCTTGAGAACTTGTCATTCTTGGATCTCATCTTTGAGCTTCTTTGATATCTTCAAACAACGATGATTCCACTTGGAGTGCAGCCAATCATCCGGATATCAACTCCAAGTTCAAAGAATTTATCTCTTGCTGCAATGGCTTCGGAAGCCTTTTTATTGTTAGCTGGTGCGATATGGTAGACTTTCTACTTAAAGCATCTGCTATACGGTTGGCCTTCCCTGGATGATATAGGATTTCACAATCATAATCCTTTACCAGTTCCAACTATCGTCTTTGTCGCATATTGAGCTCCTTTTGCGTGAAGAAATACTTTAGATTTTGGTGATTAGTAAAAATCTGACATTGAGCTCCATAGAGATAGTGTCGCCAAATTTTAAGTGCGAACACTACTGCAGTAAGTTCAAGGTCATGTGTAGGGTAATTCCTTTCATGATCCTTTAATTGACGTGAAGCGTAGGCAATCACCTTGCCGCCTTGCATCAGGACTGCTCCTAATCCTATTTTGGATGCATCACTGTAGATCACAAACTTCTCCCCTTCAGTGGGAAGCATAAGGATTGGTGCGCTTGTCAGCCGTCTCTTTAACTCTTGGAAGCTTCTTTCGCATTCCATAGTCTACTCATACGTTCTTTCCTTGCGTGTAAGAGCGGTAAGAGGTGCAGCTAAATGCGCGAATCCCTCTATAAACCTCCGATAATAACCAGCTAACCCCAAGAAACTGCGTATTTCCGTCACACTCTTGGGTGCAGGCCATTGGTTAATTGTATCTACCTTCATCGGATCTACAGCAATACCTTCCTGGGATACAACATGTCTGAGGAAATGTACTCTGTCCAGCCAAAACTCGCATTTTGAGAATTTGGCATACAGTTGATGCTTCCTTATCGTATGCAACACGATCCTCAGATGCTCCTTGTGCTCCTCATGAGTCTTTGAGTATATAAGAATGTCATCAATGAATACAATGACAAACTTATCCAAATACTCTTTAAAAATTCTGTTCATTAAATCCATGAACGCTGCTGGCGCATTTGTTAATCCAAATGGCATTACAAGGAACTCATAATGATCATAATGAGTCCTAAACGCCGTCTTAGGAATATCATTTTCTTTAATTCTCAGCTGGTGATATCCTGATTATAGGTCAATCTTGGAAAATATCGCTGCGCCTTTTAACTGGTCGAATAAGTCATCAATTCTAGGTAACAGATACCTATTTTTGATTGTAACCTTATTCAACTCCCAGTAGTCAATGCATAAACGGAACGTTCCATCCTTTTTCTTAACGAACAACCCAGGTGCACCCTACGTAGAATAACTCGGTCTGATGAATCCCTTGTCCAAAAGCTCCTTTAATTGTTCCTGCAGCTCCTTTAACTCCACTGGAGTCATGCGGTACGGTGCTTTGGAAATAGGTGCCGTTCCAGGCATCAACTCAATTTCAAACGAGATTTCTCTTTCTGGAGGTATCCCTGGTAACTCTTCTGGAAATACGTCAAGAAATTCACTAACAACAGGAACATCTTCAGGTTGAAGCTTCTGTTCCTCTGTAGTATCCATCGCATGTTCCAGATATCTCATACAACCACTGGTCATCAGCTTTCTTGCTTTTAGCGAGCTGATCATCATCTTCCCGGGTTTTCGAAAAGTATCGACATATTCGAAACTCTCTTCTTCCTCGGGTTGGAATACTATTTTTCGATTTCGGCACTCGATTGTAGCTTGATATTTCCCTAGGAAATCCATGCCTAGAATCACATCGTAATCCACGATCTTCATTACGATCAACTCCGCATATAGCTCCCTATTTGCCACATATACTGGTACATGAGGTAGCCAGTAATTGGACAATAATACTTCCCCAGAGGGTAAAGCTATCTTAAATATTCTTCCCATATAGTCCTTAGGAAATCCTATCTTGTCAGCAAATTCATAGGAAACAAAAGAATGCGTAGCACCGAAATCGAATATTACAGAGGCTACATGACTAGCGACAGGAAGTTGACCTGTCACCACAGTCGATGTTCCTGCCTCTGCATCCTCCTTGCTTTAGGCCATCACACGAGCATCAGCACGTGGCACACGCTCCTGGTGTTGCAGCCTTACTGGAGACTCTTCAACTCTGGCTTGAAGGGAATGAGCTTGTGGGCGTGTCTGGTGTGGTTGGGAAGTACCTTGTACACCCTGCCTATTGCTTGGATAGTTTCTGGCATAATGACCTTCCTTTCCACATTCATAGCAAACAAGTGGCCCATATTTGCATTGTCCAGAATGTCTCTTTCCGCATGTAGGACAACTTTGTACATTGGATTCCGCATTACCAGCTGTTCTTCGTTACTAGTTTCGATTATTTGCCTGGCGATTTCCAGTAAAATTGCCTTTTCTCTTGTTTTGCTGAGATCCTTGATTATTGCCCTGGCCTGGTTTAGCATTCTGATTTGGCTTGCTAGATTGACTAGCTTGTGTAGACTTATCCAAAGCCCTCTCCTTCTTTTTGGCCTCCCAGTGCTTCTCTCTTTCTAACTTCTGTCGGACTACGTGAAACTCAGCTCTTATGGCCCGACTAACACAATCTGCTACAGAAGTAGGCGGTACCTGTCCAGTATCTACCAATACAGTAATTTCTGGCCTGAACATCCCGATCATTTTCTGTATTTTCTCCCTCTCAGTAGGGACTACATAGGGACATAAGCGGGATAACTGGTCGAACTTTCGGCAAACTTCACTTACCGACATATTTCCTTGCGTCAATTCTGAGAACTCTTTCTACTGTAGTCTCAGAGATGCAGGATCATAATATTTCTGGTTAAATTCTTCCAGAAATTCTGCCCAACTCATGGTAGACACATTTCTTCTCATTCGCATAGTGTCCCACCAAAAACGAGCATCTTTTCTCAACACAAAAGACGCACATGCGACCTTCTCCTGGTCAGTTAAATTCATGAATTCCATGATCACTTGCAAGGATGACAACCAGTCTTCAGCCTCTAGAGGATTAGTAGAACCTTCAAATTCTGGCGGCCTCATACGCCTGCATCTTTCATAGAGGGGTTCCAGATTTACGACCAGTTGCGGTTTAGGAACTCTCTCATGTACAGCAGCTGGAGGGATAACCGGATCTACCTCAGTTTCCTGTTCTACTTGGGTACCTTCAGAACCTTGCCTCTGTTCTAACTCCTCAACTCGTTGTCTCAGATTAGCATTTTCCTGCATCTGAGCTTCTAGTAAGGCTTGTATCTGATCTAATCTCTCTATGATATTAGGACATCGTTCTCATCCCTCTGGTCGATTTTGCAATTCCACCATCTTGCCTATTATCCTATTATGGCATAACAATTCATCGTTAGCTTTTCCATGACCACATTCGTAAAATCATATAAATTTACGAAATTTAGGGTAATGTAAAGCCACATCATCATAACACATCATCGTACAACATATAATCATTTTGATATTTCATTCATAGCAAAATATTTATATATATCATACATAACCATCACCAGTCATATATAAATCGGCCATCATATACATCTTGGCCACAAGTCTATACAAAAGAGCTTTTCTCTATAAGCTACTTATGTACATGCATACATATACTGGTCACATATCCCCTGTGTCTGGGACTAGAGGATATTCTTCTGGATCCTCATCGTCATCTGGATCATCTGAGTCATCACCACCCCTAGGCAAAGCTCCCTATCCTGAGTCATCACCTCCTCGTGGTCTAGATGGTCTGGCCTCATGATCGTTCATCATCCTTCTCGGCCCAAAGATGCGTGCCAACATCTCATCTTGACCCAGCGTCTCTCGTCGACTCTGCGTCAAATGCTTAATCAAAATCTCTCTCTCGATCATCCTGATCGTCACTACAAACTCTTGGAGCGTAGGAGGATATAGCTTAATCACCCTCTGTCTCAACTCCATGGGTAAACCTCTCCAGAACAGCTCACAACAGTTTGCTTCAGTGAGGTTGGGCAATGGACATCTCCTCCTAATGGTCTCCTCAAATCGTGCTGCGTAAGACATAACTGTCTCACCAGATAATATGACCATTCTCTCTGTCTGGAGAATATAATTCCTAACCTCATCAAATCCAGAATACGCGGGTGTAACTGCCTCTCGTGTCTCTGGAGGTGCAGGAATCGGTGTCGGATCCTTAGGCGAAAACTGATCAGCTAATCGCTGACAGAACTCAGCGCAACTGAATCCCAACAGAATCTCCTGATCGCAATAATCCCAGAATACTCGAGCATCTCCCTTAAACATACTTATGGCCAACTGGATCCATATCTCTCGATCAATATCGCACATCACCATAATCCTCTCTATGGCATGGAGCTAGTTCTTCGTCTCCATCGATTGTCGTCCACCATCAAACATAGGGGGACTACTAGCTCTGAATGCCTATACTGCCCGAGCTGAATCTCTCACCCCAATATGTTGGCGTCCACCACAACGGGAATGTCCACTACTACAGGTGGATGAAGTACCGGTCGAGATTGTACTACATCTACTGGAGCTGGTGCTGGTGCTGGTGCTGGAGGTCTCTCGGGCACCGGGGGTCTAAGTACTGGACGTTGGGAAATAGACAGCCTCACAATCGGTCTTGTCCATACCCGTAACTCCCCTCTCGGTCATGGTAGCGGCGGTCTCGCATAAGGAGGTCTAGTCATCTTGCTACCTATAAGATAATTATTTTCATATAAGAAAATAATTAACTAAACTTAAATAAACTACTTACTTGGATTGCGGTGCAGGATGCGCGAAGTGTCAAATCAGGATATGGTCAACACTGCTATGATATACCAACTGTGGCGATAGTCGGTATTCTAAACTAAACCAATCACAAACCTGGCTCTAATACCAATTGTGGCGGCCCGTCCTTCGTAGAGATCATACAATACTATTACAGTTAAGCTTTATCGCTAATTGCGATAGATTGTACTCTCATGGGTCGCCGGTTAATCTATCTCTTTTTAAATCATGACGTTTTTGGGGAAATTTTTTTTTAAAACATCATGAAAACATTTCCACTAATCACTTTGTTTACAAGTACAAAGTAATTTACATAATACAATACTTTCATAAAATATATATTATTACAAAAGAACTGTTTCTTTTTCCCTTTTTCTGTTATCGCTCAGCGGAAAGACTCTGGCAGGACCATATCCCTGGCCTCCTATCCCATTTGACACTCGCTATCCCGTCCGCCATCCAGCCATACAAAGCTACTGAGCTGGTCGCTTACCTGCAACAATAGCAAAAATGGTGAGCTACAGGCTCAGTAAGTTCAAACATGCAAGAAATAAAATTTCTATGAATAGTACTATTCATCATGAATAGTAATATTGACTACTGTTCATCATGAATAGTAACTTTAACTACTATTCATTATGAATAGTAAGTTTGACCACAACTGTGGCGGCCCGCCCCTCGTAGAGATCATACAATACTATTACAGTTGAGCTTTATCGCTAACTGCGATAGATTGTACTCTCATGGGTCACCAGCTTATCTCTCTCTCTCTTTTAAATCATGACGTTTTTGGGAAAATTTTTTTTTTTTCTTTAAACATCATGTAAAACATTTCCCACTATTTACTTTGTTGGCAAGTACAAAGTAATTTACATATTACAGTACTTTTGTAAAATATATAATATTACAAAAGACTGTTTCTTTCTTTTTTTGTTCCCTTTTTATCGCTCAGCGGAAAGACTCTGGCAGGACCATATCCCTCGCCCCGTTATCCCATTTGACACGCGCCATCCCGTCCGCATCCAGTCAAACAAGCTACTGAGCTGGTCGCTTACCTGCAACATTAGCAAAAATGGTGAGTTACAAGCTCAGTAAGTTCAAACATGCAAGAAATAAAATTTCTATGAATAGTACTATTCATCATAAATAGTACCTTTGACCACTATTCATACATAAATAGTAACTTTGACCACTATTCATACGTGAATAGTAAGTTTGACCACAACACAGTGTCATAATAGTACATCTACCGCGATGTTAGTACTCTCACTAAACTGTCTTATGCTCATTTATGGCATAGTTTCAGTTTTAGGTAATTATCTTTGCTTATGTTCTGGTTTTGAGTTCAGGTTGGCAGTACCATTTAAGTGCGCATGACTGGGAGCGGTACATTAGTGCTGACCTCCACAGCCTTAATCTCATAGCCCCGAAGGCAAAATTTTACATGACTGGGAGCGGTACATCAGTGCTGACCTCCACAGCCTTATTCTCATAGCCCCGAAGGCAAAAATACCTCCCTGTACGGAAGGCTGGTACGCCAGAAAGTGGTTTCATTACTGACTTTTTAACATTCTAACCCGGTGACTTCACATTGTCCCGTGGTTAGGAATGTTCCACATTTTAATTTTTGGGGAGTGAGTTTCATTAACCTCGCTCTAGTGCCCGAAGTACAATTAACAATGTGTCCATTCTCAATAGTGCCCGTAGCACATTACGTCTCTCTCTCTACTCTATAATGGTGCCCGTAGCACATATGTACCTAACTTATAGTTAGTACATCAAAGTTAGCAACAATAATGCTATATGTTGTAGACAGGTAAATGTCTGAACTTACCTTATCAGTCTCCTCTCTTTTTCTCTCGTGGATCTTTGATCGCCCTCCTCGTAGGTCGATTTTGGGATCCTACAAACAAAACCTTGTCTGTTAATTTCATTTCCATTTATAGCTTTTAATTTTCATTTAAAAGCTTAAATAAAACCTATTTATAACTTTTTAGGCTTTATTTATCATTTTCCCCATTTTTTCTCAACTTTTGTAAAATTACAATTTTACCCCTGTATTTTGGCAAAATTACGATTTTGCCCCTATATTTTGGCAAAATTACAATTTTACCCCTAACGGAAATTTTCTCGATCCAGACTGTATTTTTTTGGCTCTCAGGAACTTTTCTGACTCTTTTCTAATCATTACCGGGTTCGTTTTTATTTTTCTTCCACTTTTCACTTTCCCGACCCTCGGGAAGCACTATTCCGACCCTTACGTCGGTTTAGCGATTTTCAATCGTTTCGGAGTCTCAAATGGACGTTTCACTAATATTTAAAACGTTCATCTAGACATTCCCGATCTAGGTCTCCGAGATTCGGATTTTCCGTTCCCGACTCGGACCTTTATTTTATTTCCAAAAACGCCCCCCCTCGGGGTCGGTTTTTTTTTTTCAATTCCACTCGCGTTTTAAATTTTTAGGGGACGGGTTACTATTCACGAACCACCCCTTAAGTTTTCCTTATTCAATTCTTCGTTAGGGACTCGGGTTTCCGACCCGACCCCAAACTTTTTATTTTTAATTCCCATTTTGCCTCGAATGCCGTTTTCGAAATTTCGGCAGCATTTCGGCGTAAATTTAAGGCTTCCGGCGTTAGGTACGCCTCAAACCGTATGTACCTGCCACGTACTATACCACAAGCCTATTTTATGTAAAATTTTTCCAAACTTTTACATAAAAGCTCACAAAATTCCAAATTCACATTTTGACCCACATTACAAAATTTTTTTCACAATTTTGTCCATAGTTTGGTTTCGGTTTTCACTACCAAACCGAACCAAAATTTCTCAAATTTTCACCACACTTTAGGCTATTCAATGTCACGTTTTTAACACATTTTTAAGCCCATTTTCAATGCATTTTCAACCAAATTCTTAGGGTTTTTATCCTTATATAACTTACGGCCATCTTTAGAAAACACATGCCAAATATTTTTGTTTCATTCTTTCAATCACAATTCCTTTATTTACATTGTAAAATGCATGACTTCAATCAATCAAACATCACATAAAACCATGCAAATTTTTCCACCAACCCTTGTTAACCCCACGGCCACATTAGGTAATTCACACCAACAATTTTTTTCAAGTTTTTCACAATGCAATTCAAGCTTTATTCTTCACAAAATTTAACTTGGAAGCAAGTTAACAATTAAACCACAAAATTTTCTCATTGTTTACTTAAGATAACCCACGGATTTACCCTTGAAAAACCAACAAAATTTCGGTTTTTCTTTAAACCAATTGCATGGTTTTCTTCCTTATTACACCCTTAACAAAACCTAAGCATCAAACCATGGAAAAACAACCAAAAATTTTCCATCTTTTTCCCACTATTCACCCACGGTTTTCTTGAAGAAAAACCATGAAAAAGTTAAGTGCAAAGGGAGTTACCTTAGTCAATTGCTTCCTTTGCCTTCAAGGAATGCTTTAGCACACTTTTTGTGAAGAAAAATTGAAGAGATATCTTGGTTTCTCTTTGGGTTGCTCACGTACACCATTGAAGAACACTTAGCATTTTTTTCTCTTGGTTTTTGGCATGAAAATGTGTCTCGGCCTCTTTGTCACTAAAGTTGCCGACTTAAGCAACCAAAAGCCAATTAATTTGGCCATTAACCAATAAGAATTAAACATCTTTCAACACCATTTCTTTCCATAATTTTCAAAAATTAAAATGGTGTATTTTTGGCCAAATCTTGGCCTTTAGATCAAAAAGCAAATGAATCATGGCCATTAATGCTACCAACCACCATTTCCTTTCCATTTATTAAATGGATTAATGATGTCATAAATGCTAAAGTAAAAGTTGACTTTGACTTTCACTATTCACATTAATTCGACTACTTTTTGACCGATATCGGTTCGAGCCGAAATTTTCCTGAAATCGTCCCGGCGTGTTCCTGAGGTCTCCTGTGCAGTCGGATCAATTTAAACTGCTTCCGTTTGATCAAAATTAATCCTGGAAGTTTTCCGTCTTTTATTGCCTCGGTTAGGGTTTTCAATGCCGGTTTTGGCACCGTTTCACCCATTTCAACTCAGTGAATTTTTCCAACACTGAATTCTTACTCGTCAGTATTGTTAGAACATTTTCATATATTCTAAACAATATAAATACATTTATTTCACTCTTTAAATAGTACAAATTGTTATATACATACATTTGTACATTTTCATCCGAGAATTGCCTGAATTTCCCGGTTGTCACAACAACACAGTATATCAACTGTACATCTATCGCGATGTTATTACCCTCAGGAAACTGTCTTATGCTCAATTATGGTATAGTTTCAGTTTTAGGTAATTATCTTACATAATATTCTGGTTTTGAGCTCAGGTTGGTAGTACCATTTAGTGTGCATGACTGGGAGCGGTACATTAGTGCTGACCTCCACAGCCTTAATCTCATAGCCCCGAAGGCAAAATTGTACATGACTGGAAGCAGTACATCAGTGCTGACCTCCACAGCCTTAGTCTCATTATCATAGCCCCGAAGGTAAAATTATATGTGACTGGGAGTGGTACATTAGTGCTGACCTCCACAGCCTTAATCTCATCATCATAGCCCCGAAGGAAAAATTTACCTCCCTGTATGAAAGGCTGGTACGCCAAACATGGTTTCATTATCGACTTTTTAAAGTTCTAACCCGATGACTTCATATTACCCCGTGGTTAGGAATGGTTCACATTTTAATTTCATGTGAGTGAGTTTCATTAACCTCGCTCTAGTGCCCGAAGCACAATTTATTATGTATCCCATTTCAATAGTGCCCGTAGCACATTGCGTCTCTCTCTCTATGCTATAATAGTGCCCGTGGCACATATGTACCTAACTTATAGTTAGTACACCAAAGTTAGCAATAATAATACTACATGTTGCAGATAAGTAAATGGCTAAACTTACCTTATCTGTTTCTTCCCCCTTTTCCCTCTTAGATCTTTAATCGTTCTCCTTGTGGGTCGATTTTGGGATCCTACAGACAAAACCTTGTCTGTTAATTTCATTTCCATGTATAACTTTTATTTTTCATTGAAAAGCTTAAATAAAACCTATTTATAACTTTTTAGGCTTTATTTATCATTTTCCCCATTTTTCTCAACTTTTGCAAAATTAGGATTTTACCCATATATTTTGGCAAAATTACAATTATGTCCCTGACGGAACTTTCTCGATCCAGACTGCATTTTTGGCTCTCAGAAACTTTTCTGACTCTTTTCTATTCATTACCGGGTTCGTTTCTATCTCATTTCCATTTTTCACCTTCCCGACCCTCGGGAAGCACTATTCCAACCCTTACGTCGGTTTAGTGATTTTCTATTGTTTCGGAGCCTCAAATGGACGTTTTACTAGTATTTAAAACGTTCATCTAAACATTCCCGATTTAGGTCTCCGTGGCTCGGATTTTCCGTACCCGACTCGGACCTTTACTTCGTTTCCCAAAAACGCCCCCCCTCAGGGTCGGTTTTTTTTTTTTCAGTTTCACTCGCGTTTTACATTTTTAAGGGGACGAGTTGCTATTCATGTACCACCCCTTAGGTTTTCCTTATTTAATTTTCTTTTAGGGACTTGGGTTTCCGATCCGACCCTAAACTTTTATTTTTAATTTCCTTTTTACCCTAAATGCCGTTTTCGAAATTTCGACAGCATTTCGGCGTGAATTTAAGGCTACCGGCGTTAGGTACGCCTCGAACCATAGGTACATGCCACGTACTATACCACAAGCCTATTTTATGTAAAAGTTTCCCAAACTTTTACATAAAAGCTCACAAAATTTCCAATTCACATTTTGAACCACATTCCACAAAATTTCTTTCAATTTTGCCCTTAGTTTTAGCCACGGTTTTCATACTCAAAACCTAACCAGAACTTTTCAATTTTTCAACCAAATTTTAGGCTGTTCCAATGTCATTACCTAGCACATTTTCAAGCCAATTTACATGCATTTTACAACAAAATTCTTAGGGTTTTTCAACACACATAACCCACGGCCATTTAAGATAAAACATGCACTAAATTTTTGTTTCATGCTTTCAATCACATAACCATCATTTTCATAATTAAATGCATGATTTAAACTATCCAAATATCAAGTTAATCATGCAAAAATTATTCACCAAACCTTAATTACAACCCACGGCCATTTTAGGGTTTTTGATTCCAAAATTTTTCCAAGCTTTATAACCATACAAATCATGCTTTACATTTAACCAAAACATGATTTAAAGCATTACCACACTTAAACAACAACAATTTAACATTAACCACACAAAGTAACCCACGGTTTTACCCTTGGAAAACCAACCAAAACTTTGTTTTTCTATAAACAAAGTGCATGGATTTTCTTCTAATCACACCCTTAACAAAACCCAAGTACCAAATCAACCAAAACAAACCACAAATTTTCTCATCTTCACACTATTTATCCCACGGATTTTTAAATGAAAAACCATGAAAAATTGCAAACCAAAGAAGGTTACCTTGCTTTCTTGCTTTCTTTGACTTCAATAAAGTGTTTGACACCACTTTTGTGAAGAAAACTTGAATATTTGGCTTGGTTCTCCTTGGTGGCTCACGGGTTCACAATGGACAACACTTAGAAAAATTTTTCTTCTCTTTGTTTTGGCTTTGAAATGTTTCGGCCATTTTGTTCCATGTTTACTAACTTAAACAACCAAAGAAGCCAATTAATTTAGCTTCCAACCAATGAGATTTCAACACTTTTCAAACCATTTCTTTCCATTTTTTTTCAAAAAATAAATTTAGCTAATTTTGGCCAAATCTTGGCCTTTAGATCAAAAAGTGAATCAATCTTGGCCATTAATGCCACCAACCACCATAATTTTCACATTTAATAAATTTGCTTTATGATGTCATAAATGCAAAGTAAAGTGTTGACTTTAACTTTACTATTCACATTAATTCGACTACTTTTTGACCGGTATCGGTTCGAGCCGAAATTTTCCTGAAATCGTCCCGGCGGGTTCCTGAGGTCTCCTGTGCAGTCGGATCAATTTATACTACTTCCGTTTGATCAAAATCAATCCCGGAAGTTTTTCATCTTTTTGTGCACCATAATGCACCGGTTAGGGTTTTTAATGCCGTTTTTGGCGCCGTTCCACCCGTTTTAATTCCGTGAATTTTATCAACACTGAATTATTACTCGTCAGTATTGTTAGAACATTTTAATATATTCTGAACAATATAAATACATTTATTTCACTCTTTAAATAGTATAAATTGTTATATACATACATTTGTACATTTTCTTTCGAGAATGCCAGAATTTCCCAATTGTCACAACGAGATCTCGTTTGAGATAGAACTTCTGTTAGGATCAGCCCCCATTTCTAAGGCCCCATACCGAATGGTCCCTGCAGGGTTAAACGAGCTTCAAGCCCAACTGAAGTACCTGATGGACAAGGGATTCATTCGATAGAGCTGTTCACCTTAGGGAGCACCCATACTATTCGTGAAGAAAAAAGACGGAACACTGAGAATGTATATCGACTACAGAAAGTTGAGTAAAATCACGATCAAGAACAAGTACCCGTTGCTACAGATTGACGACTTGTTTGATCAACTCCGAGTAGCGGCAGCATTCTCAAAGTTCGACCTGCATTCACGGTACCATCAGTTGAGAATCAGGGATGAGGATGTACCCAAAATAGCCTTTCAAATACGGTACAGACACTACGAGTTCCTTGTTATGTCGTTCGGACAGACAAACACTCCATCAGCCTTCATGGATTTGATGAACCGTGTGTTCAAGGACTATTTGGATAAGTCTGTTATTGTGTTCATCGATGACATACTTATATACTCCAAGACGAAGGAAGAGCACGAAGAGCATCTAAGGATCATCTTGCTTATGCTACAGGATCATCAACTGTACGCCAAGTTCTCCAAGTACAAGTTTTGATTAGAAAAGGTCCATTTCCTAGGCTACGTAGTCTCCAAGGAGGGAGTATCAGTTGACCCAGTGAAAATTGACACAGTTAGCGCGTGGTCAGCTCTGAGGAACGTGATAGAGATACGCAGTTTCCTAGGTTTAGCAAGATATTATCGATGCTTTGTCGAGGGTTTTTCAAAGTTAGCCGCACCACTCACAACGCTTACCAGGAAGGGAAAGAAGTTTGAGTGGACCGACAAGTGTGAGGAGAGTTTTCAAGGACTGAAAAGAAGACTCACCAGCGCTTCAGTGCTAACCATTCTAGATGCTAGTCAAGGAAGTTTCGTAATTTATAGTGACGCATCTAAGGCCAAATTAGGAGCTATGTTGATGCAGAGTGGTAGAGTAGTCATATATACTTCACGACAGCTCAAGGACCACGAGAAGAACTACCCTACGCATGATCTGGAGCTAGCAACAGTAGTTTTGCACTAAAAATATGGAGGCACTACCTGTACGGAGTCAAGTGCGAGATCTACATAGACCACTAGAGCCTTAAGTACATTTTTTCGCAGAAAGAGCTCAACATGAGGCAGCAAAGATGGCTAGAGTTTGTAAAGGATTACGACTGCGAGATCTTATACCATCCGGGAAAAGCCAATAAAGTGGCCGATGCGCTGAGTTGGATGTATTCTACATTGCTTATGACTATCAGTGCCTTGCCAAAAGCTCTACAGAGGGATCTGTGTAGCAGCGAGATCGAGATCCTGACAAGGAGATTGTCCAACATGACCCTCCAATTGACACTCCTAGACAAGATCAAGATCGATCAAGAATTCGGTTCGTCCCTGATCAAGTCCAAAAAGGAAACTACGGAGGACAAAGGTTCAGAGTTTAGAGTCTCTAATAATGGCATACTCTACTATAAGGATAGAATGTGTATTCTGAAGGATGAAGAATGACATCACCGAATTCATCACCAGATGCGTTACATGTCAGAAGGTTAAGGCAGAATATCAACAGCTGGCAAAAACTGTAGAAAATTCGGCTGTCTGAGTGGAAATATGACCAGATTACGATGGATTTCATAGTTTGATTGCCGAGAAAATCCAATGGTAACGATGCAATCTGGGTGATCATGGACAAATTGGTGAAATCAGCCTGATTTCTAGTGATAAAAGTTAGCTACTCAATAGAGCGACTAGTAGAAATCTTTGTGGCTCAGATTGTAAGACTGCACGGAGTGACAAAGTCAATCATCTCAGATCGTGATGGACGCTTCACCTCTCGATTTTGGCAAAGCGTTTAGGCTGCATTAGGGTCCAAGTTAAAGTTTAGCACATCATTCCATCCTCAGACCAACGGTCAGTCTGAGAGGACCATAGAGATGCTAGAGGACATACTGAGAGCCTGCGTCCTAGATTTTGAGGAAAACTGGGATCAAAAGTTACCCTTGATTGAGTTCTTGTACAACAACAACTACCATTCCTCGATTGGGATAGCACCATACCAAGCGCTTTATGGAAGAAAATGCAGATCTCTTGTTCACTGGCATGAGACCGGAGAGAAACAGCTTGTTAGCACGGACTTCATTAAAAACACAACGACAGACGTGAAGCTGATATGTAAGAGGTTTAGATACAGTGCACAGCTACTAGAAGAGTGTTACAGATAAGCATCGCAGACCCCTCGAGTTTCAAGAAGGAGACTCAGTATTTCTCAAAGTGGCACTCATGAAAAGGGTGATGCATTTTGGAAAGAAGGAAAAGCTCAATCCTAGGTACATAGGACCCTTCGAGATAATCGAAAGAGTCAGGAAGGTGTCTTATAGACTAGTGCTTCCTCCCAAGTTAGCTTTAGTGCACAACATCTTCCACGTCTCGATGTTAAAGAAGTACATGCCAGATAGCTCCTATGTTCTGAGTCAAGAACCGGGCGAAGTGTATACTGATCTGACGTACGAGGAGAAACCGAGACGGATTCTAGTCAGAGAGGAGAAAGTACTTAGGAATAAAGTAATACCTCTTATAAAAGTGTTGTGGCGGAATCATAATGTTAAGGAAGCCACAGGGGAATGGGAAGAAGACATGAGAAGAGACTTCCTGGAATTGTTCTAATTTTCGACGACGAAAATTTTATAAAAGGGGTAGGTTGTAATGATCCCCATGTTCATGGAACCTAATTACTATGTAATAAGTAATTAAGTTAATGAATACAGTATAGTTTACTAGTTTGAATGCATTAAATGATTACAGAAACGTTTAATTACTATTCATACAGTAAAAGGGGCAACCAAGAGTGAGATCAGTTCACCTTAGTACACGTGAGTGTGCGTGTGAGACATACAGTATCAAGAAATAGGTCCAAACGACCATTTCTTGACACAGAACTGATGAGCTAGACGATAATTTCTTGACACAGAACTGATGAGCTAGTCATCAGTGCACTCAGACTGGTTATCTGAACACAATAGTGGAATTTGGCCTGATAAGTGTGCAGTATCAAGAAAAGTGGTCCAAATGACCTCTTCTTACCATAAAACTGACAAAATCAGAGTCAGAACGCTCAAACTAGTCAGTTAAGCATAAAACAATAAATTGTGAATAGATACGCAGTATCAGGTTAATGGCCAAGACAGCCTTAATTTGACATAAAACTGATATATTTAGACTCAGTACGCTCAAATTAGTCAATTTAGCGCAAAACACGTTTTTGAGACGAGAACATATAGTACCTGAAAACCGGTCCAGCTAACCTCAAATGGACGTAAAATTGATAAATTTAAAATCAGCACGTCCAAATTAGTCAGGATAGACTGTATTTGAAATTTTCACAAAAAAAGTATAAAAAGGTGGAAAAATCAGAAATTTGCAAAAAAGGCCTCACTTTTTTTCCTTCTCTTTCTCTTTCCTCCCCACCATAAAAAATGAACAGTAACCATGAACCAGAAAAGGTGTCTGTTTTCGGCACCGCCAATCTCGTTGGAAAGTTCTCATCGAGCTGAGTCCAACGGTATGCTGACTTGATGTAACCGCCGTCGGAGGATGCCACATGCACCACCCAAAGCCGCCGGAGGCGTAAAGTTTCATGACGCCGTATCTTCGCCGTCTGACCTCTGATCAAGGTGATTCTAATCCCAATAGATTCGTGGTGAAGAGGAGAATAAAATCCAAACCTTATTTCACCTCAACGGCCGCCGGATCGCACCGCCTAAGTCTGTCGTGTCACCGTCATGGAACTCGCCGATTCCGATGGAGGTGAGCAACACCACCCATCTCGGATTGCTCAGAATGATGCGGGGAACAAAAGCCCCAACTAAATTGCATGAATCAATGCTGGCACGATGGAGATTGAATGTCGTCACCGCAGTCCACCGTGGGGGAGATGTTTTCCGATGATGGGAGCTTTGATTCAGTAAATTGACACCAGAAATGGGTTTTTCTCGTTGAGATCTATAAATTGGTACCTATCTTGGCCCACGCTGCCACCAGCCAATGCCGGTCAATGGTCAGTCAATGCCAGTTAACGGCGACCCGGCCACCAAAAATTTTAAAGATGGCCTTCTGGTATATTTTCGACATTCTAGACACGTCCGCAGCATCGGATTTGTCAACCAGAATTTCAAACATGAAAAACGGTGAATCAAAGTTTGTATATGCGAGATCGAACGGCTCCGTTGGTCACCGATTAGAGTCAACCTACCCATTGGATGTCGTTTAACGATTTCGATAGTGATCTCGACAATCTTCATTCCTTAATTTATTAATTGGAATGATTATATGTTAATTATAGATTATTGGTATGAAAAATAATTGGATAAGAAAATGTATGAAATGTAAAGATTTTTATGTAAAAAGTTTGAGTTTTTACGTAAAAATTAGGCCTCTGGTTTAGTACGTGGTAGATTAGAATTGTTGGATGGTTTTGAGGCGTTTCCTAAACGCTGGAAACCCAAAAATTAAGTCGAAATGCTACTAAAATTTTTAAAACGACATGAAGGGTATTTTGGGAAATGAGGGAAAAAAATGTGGTCGAGATGGAAACTTCAGCCCCCTCAGTGACTAAGGCCCAGAAAAGAATGATGGGCATTTTGAGGATTAGTAAACCGTCCATTTGAGATCTCTAAATGTAAGAAAAAGAAGAAAAAACCAACCCCTATGTTGGAATAATACCACTCGGGGGACGGGTGTGAACTTAGTATGAAAATTTGAGGTAATTAAATTGGTAAAGGTAATCCGATAGGCTAAACAGTCAATACGCGAGGTAACCGGTTAGTTGACTAGCCGGTTAACCAATCAAACCCAAGATAGGAAGAGGTAGAGCGACATTAATTAATTAATTGGGTAAATAAATTAATTAACCATGATTAGAAATTAGAAAATCAAACTCTCAAGTGAAGAGTAGTTAGTATTGATAAGGATCGGTATCATATAATGATAGAATTTTTATTAGTTATTAACGACCGTAGTGACCTAAGAGCAAGTTTAAATGGGAATGCATTATGATTACAGGTTGATACCTGTAATTTGTCGAGGCAAGGTACAATCTGTCTGCAGAACAAGTAAGTACAACTCCGCTTACAGTATGAATGAAATGAGTTTAAAATTGTTGTTTTCACTTTATATTTGATGGTTGCATAACATAGCATGTTTCATTATCGTGTTAGATTAATGAATAGTATAAGTTAGATGCCATTACGTCCCTATCATGTAAGATTAGTGGATTGCCTGTAAAAGCTCATGGCATATCAGACATGATTCCAGAATTGGGTAATGAAATTAAGGTGTCGGTGTAATGAGCCAAAGCCCTCCATTTATATCAGGCGTAAGGCCCACAGCTTACGATGGGCCAAGACCCTCAGTTTATATCGAGCGTAAGGCTCACTTGATCACGAGTGTTCCCAATGATCCACGTGCAGTTTGGTACCGACACCAGGCCCTTCAGATAAGGAAAGATAATGCATAATAAAGCATAAATGGGGCATAAACGGTTCGTGCGTTATTCACATTATGCCTTAGGTATAGTTATAGCATGTTTCTCAGTTACATGATATGTTTCAATGTTCTGTGTGAATGTGTGGCATAAATGACAGTTTTGAATATGCCTTATAGTATGGCTTATGTTTTAACCGTGTTTTACGGATGATATGTTGTACTTGCTGAGCATAAAACTCATAGTGTGTGTTCATGCTGTAGGTAAGCGACTTATGGCCTAGACTCCGTTGGACGATGACGGTGGCAGAGGCAGGTGTGAGAGTTGAGGTTGTGGATACCACCACCAGCGTTAACTTCCCACTATATTGAAAGACCAACCTCATGTTTTAAGTCAGTTAATAGTTTTAAGTATATATGTATGTTGGCCCTAGTTGTATTCAGACTTTCATATATTTGTAAGTATATGTATGTATATATATAGTAAAATGTACTATTAAAAAAAATTCCCATTTTTACGGTATTAAGTAACAGTAGTTTTAAGTGACGTTCCGGGGTTGCTAAGGCTTTGGGTCGCCCCATAAACTTCATAAGGTTCTTCAAGCTTGAGAATTATAAGAACTGGGGTACTAGTCAGGTGATTTTTTAATTCCTAAAAAGCGTTCTCACATTTATAGTCTCAATTTAATCGAATATCTTTTCTTGTCAATCATGTCATTGGGGCAGCCATTCGTGAGAAATCTTGAATAAATTTACGATAATATCCTGTCAATCCCAAAAACTTCTGATTTCGGTTACATTTCTAGGTCGTTCCCATTTTAGTATTGCCTCAAAACTTTTGCGGGGCCCACGGCTATGCCTTGACTAGAGATAACATGCCCAAGAAATTTGACTTCAGATAACTAGAAGTCGTATTTCTTTCTCTTGGCGTACAAATGATACTCCCGCCGAGTTTGTAGGACCAACCTTAAGTGTCGTTCATGTTCCTCCTGGGTCTTAGAATAGATCAGAATATCATCAATGAATATGATGGCAAATTGATCTAAAAATGGTCAAAAAACACGATTCATCAAGTTTATGAAAGCTGTTGGAGTATTCTTTAAACCAAAAGGCATAACCAAGAATTCGTAAGATTCATACCGAGTCCAAAATGTAGTCTTTGGGATGTCTGCCTCTCAGATTTTCAATTGATGATATTTGGATCTCAGGTCAATCTTAGAGAAGTACTGAGCACCTTCTAGTTGATCAAATAACTCGTCGATCCTTGGCAAAGGATATTTATTCTTAATCATTACCCTATTCAGTTGCCTATAGTCGACACACAATCGTAAGCTTCCATCTTGTTTTTTTGGAAATAGGACTAATGCTGTGACGTCCCGTGCCCTTAGCGGCCCGGACCGTCACTGAAAACTATTACTTGCTTCTTGCTTTAACTTTTACTTTAAAACTGATACTTAACTTACTTAATTTGATACCATAAATTTAGAGGAAATTTTTTTTTGATTATATACGCGTACGTATTTATTATTCACATACATATACTATTAAAATACGAAATTTGAAAAACATAAGGATTTCAATTATATATACATATTTATATACTTGTTTATCTGATTACTATTCACCAGATACTATTTAAATATACTACTCATACATATACTGTTTACTGTTCTAAAATATCGTTTAACCTTTACTATTCAAAATACTATTTAACTGTCACAATTCAAAATACTATTTACTCATATTGTGCAGAATAATACTCGCGGTGTATCCATAACCTCATCCTTATATTTGCCTCAGCCGCCATCATCGCCCCTTGATGTTTACGCTATAGGATGCTTACCTACAGCATGAACACACTCCGTGAGCTTTACGCCCAGTAAGTACAACATGTTTACCGCAAAACATGTTTAAACATACGCATACTTAAAATCATGTGAGCATACCAATCATCACAGATATCATTTAACATATCACATATCACAATATCATGTATCACATCTTAGAATACATTATCACATCATACTGAATGCATAACATAGCATATCATATATCACATCATATCAATGATTATAAAACTTCACATAACATGTGCAACACAGAAACATCGTGTACTGAATGCATTTAGAAGCATGGTGAACTATAACTAATGCATGATCCAGTTTTGTTCATTTATGCTTCAAACTTCTCTTTTCTTTCTCTTGTCTACTTAGGGCCCATGTGTCAGTACCGTGCGTGCACGATCATCGGTAACGCCCGTGGTAAATAGCCGGAGAGCTATCAATGGATGCTCAACTTTCTGCTTTAACTTAGAACCTCTTCATTTGAAAAGGTCGGTACGACACGCTTATTAATTTCTATTTTATTTATCTTTTCTAGCCATATGCTTCTTTAAGCTGTCCCAAAATCCTACACGGTAGGGACGTATGGCTTCTATCTTGTTTTTTCATCAATCTACTAGATTGTGAAACTATATGCTCTTATGACTTCATTGCCAAGTTCAGAGAAATGTACTTCAACGATGAAGCCTTAGCAGTCTAGCAGGATGAATTTAACAATTTGCGCCAAGGAGGCATGACGGTCATGGAGGCTATAAGAAAATTCAAACAGTTAGCCCGACTTTACCCCGACCTAGTGCCGACTGAGAAGGAAAAGATCAGGAGGATGCTGAAAATGTTTTGGACGGATATAGCCATCCAAGTCTGCAGCAGCAGCCATGGGCCAACAACCATGGCCGAATGTTTCGGAATAGTACCACCCGAGGGACGGGTGTGGGCTAAGTATAAAATTTGGGGTGGTTAAATCGGTAAAGGTAACCCGATAAGCTAAATAGATAATACACGAGATATACGGTCAGTTGACTGGTTGATTAGCCAGTAAAGGACTGAGTCTGAATGGGATAGTGAGAGACAATGATTAATTTGTCAAGTACACAAATTAATTAAGCATGATTAGAAATTAAATATCAAAGTCCCAAGCAGAGCAGTTGGGTACCGACAGGCATCGGTACCACATAACGATAGGTATATTAGTCACCAACGATAGAGTGACCTAAGAGCAATGTTAATTAATTTATTGGGTAAATAAATTAATGAACCATGATTAGAAAACCAAATTCTTAATTAGTACCGATACGGGTGGGTATCACCTAACGATAAAGTTTTCATTAGTCACTAATGACCACAGTGACCTAAGAGTGAATGTTAACGTAATGTATTATGACTACAGGGAGGTACCTGTATTGTGACAAATGCGAGAGTATAAACTGTCCGATACAGGTAAGTACAACTCCGCCTACAACATGAATAAAATGAATTTAAAATGATGCTTTTTCAGTGTTTTAAGTATGTACTAAAAAAGCATCATTTTAAATTCATTTTATTCATGCTGTAGGCAGAGTTGTACTTACCTGTCATCAGACAGTTTATACTCTCACCTTCATCACAATACAGGTACCTCCCTGTAGTCATAATACATTACATTAACATTCACTCTTAGGTCACTGTGGTCATTAGTGACTAATGAAAACTTTATCGTTAGGTGATACCCATCCGTATCGGTACTAATTAAGAATTTGGTTTTCTAATCATGGTTAATTAATTTATTTACCCAATAAATTAATTAACATCGCTCTTAGGTCACTCTATCGTTGGTAACTAATATACCTATCGTTGTGTGGTACCGATGCCTGTCGGTACCCAACTGTGTAGGAAAATAAATCGGTAAAAACGTATCAGAGTGGCGCAGCGGAACAATAAAATTTTTTTAGATCGTTAAATATCTCATGATGCCATATACAATAAATCAACAACAATTAAAACTCATACCTCAAGGATGCCAATCTTGTAGGAGGAGAATGACCGGAGGCTTCAATCAACTAGCCTTCTCTACTATTCTCCAATTCCCGAATGGCTGAGTGTGTGGGCACTCTGAACCTCCATTGGTATGCTAGCACTGCTAGTCTTCTTCCGACCACCCAGATCTCTAAAGAACTTTATTGTCATGATGAGCTATGCAACAATAAGCCTGCTTACCTGAGAGTCTGTGGTCTAAGAGAACTGGAGTGGTAGGACCTCTATTTATAGACCTGCATGAGGTGATTCTCTGAATTTGAATTGGATTAGGAAAAGATATTTTCCCTTATCCATAACCATAAAATCCGAATTTTCCAAGGGAGAATCTCCACAATAAAATTCAGTTTTCTTAGGATAAATCCAATCCAAATCTAAACAAGATTTTAACTAGAATTTTATCTCCATTTTCCAACCAAAAAATCTGAAATTTCCAAGGAGATTTTTCCTCCAATAATTCGCCACTTTTAGGATAAGGGAGAATCAAAATTCCACTAGGATTTTCAAGCTTGAATCTTATCTCAACCTTATCTAAAAATAACCGAATTTCCTAGGAGATTTTCTCCCTAATTTCGGCCACTTTTCAGGGAAGGAGAGAATCCAAATTCAACTAGGATTGAAGCTTGAATTTTCCCTTGAACCTTATCCACAAAAACTGAAATTCCATTGAGGATTATCCTCAAAAATTTTGTTCACTTTTGTTGGGATTTAGATTCAAAATTCAAGTAGGATTCTAACAAGATTATCCTCTCCAAATCCAACTCAAATTCGAATTTCAAATCTTGTGGATTTTCCACAACAAATTCAAATCCTACTTGGACTGTGATTCAAAGTTTGAATTTCAAATTTCAAATTCGAATTTCAAATTCAAATTTCAAATTTCAAATTTCAAATTTCAAATTTCAAATTTAAATTTCAAATTCAAATTTCAAATTCGAATTTCAAATTCAAAATTCAAATTTCAAATTCCACAAAAGGGTTGTGTTTCATATTCTTGTTCTCATGGATAATTTTCTGCAACTCCAATCCAATCTCAAATAAAATCATGGCAACTTTATTTGGAGTTCGAATAATTGTGTACTCTATTATCCAAAACAAAATCTGAATCTAACCAGAGAGAATCTTGTCTACCATCCTAATCCTGTGTCATCACCATCCATGCATAATAAACTAGCCAATAGCATACACAAATCAATTTGCCAAACGTTAAGGAATTATGTGGAGCTAGTAGAGGGACTGATTGGACATATATAATCGGGCTCTCGTGATTCCATATGATCATCATTCTGTACCGAACAACTCAATCATATAATCACTAATTTCAGAGTCACACCACTATAAACCTGAAACTGAACTCCCAATTATATACCGTATTACGTAAGCCTGTGACGAGCTACTATCCAATGACCTTGTCATATATGCAAAACCCTCATATGATATCCATGATCAGCCTTAGGTCAAAGTCCGTTTTATCCTACTGATCAGGCTATCTTAAAGTTCCATTATACTACCGAATTAAGAAAATGATTATTCACCATATGTGAATAAGAAGTCATCCGCTCAGCAGACGACCCAAGGCCTTGTCCATTTTCACATTCAGTATAATGCCTTTAAGAGGATACCTTTAACTCCTCAGAGCTATGATTCCGATATCTGCAAACAAACCCTTCATCGTATACAAGTCATGCACCCAACGAACTGGTCTATAAGCTTACTACCTCTGAGACGCTTTAGCCATTGGAACATCAAAGTACACAAGTCATAAACATGAAGTAGTTCATTTACTCAGGATTAAGGTTATTGCACAATGAACGTCAAAAGCAGATTGATCCACTCATAGCGGACTACGTAGATCAATCACACTTTAGTCCCGGTCTAATATGTCATCACCAAGCAATATATCTATGTCTCTACTTGGGAGTCCAGCTCCAGACAGTCAAGACAGATCGTCCCCTCCAAGGCTTTAGACAACATAATAGTCTTAACATGAGTTAGATGCTCGGTCTAACCCCATAGACTACAGACCATAGTTTAGACTACTAACTTTAGAACATTGTCTTCTCGCATACAAAAGTCCATTGCATGCAACGTTCTAACAGTTTTAACACAAGCAGTCAGTGAGCCATATTTGCTTACATTTACTTTAACATGTAAATAAGACGAGGACAGATAGCAATGTAATGAATAACCTCTATATATAATTTTATTATCCAGTTCAAAATGAATACTTCAAAATGTCTCTAATACTTAGGGCATTTCCTAACAAACTGCTCTGCTTGGGACTTTGATATTTAATTTCTAATCATGCTTAATTAATTTGTCTACTTGACAAATTAATCATTGTCTCTCACTATCCCGTTCAGACTTGGTCCTTTACTGGCTAACCGACCAGTCGACTGACCGTATATCTCGTGTATTATCTATTTAGCTTATCGGGTTACCTTTACTAATTTAACTACCCCAAATTTTATACTTAGCTCACACCTGTCCCTCGGGTGGTACTATTCTGATACATTCGGTCGTGGTCGTTAGCCCATGGCTGCCATTGCAGACTTGGACGGCTATATCCGTCTGAAACATTTTCAGCATCCTCTTGACCTTTTCCTTCTCAGTCGACACTAGGTCAGGGCAAAGTCGGGCTAACTGTTCGAATTTTCTTACGACCTCCATGACCGTCATACCTCCTTGGCGTAAATTGTTAAATTCATCTTGTTGGACTGCTAAGGCTTCGTCGTTGAAGTACATTTCTCTGAACTAGGCAGTGAAGTCTGCCCAGTTCATTTAATTGATGTTCCTTCTAATAGCTACGGTCTTCCACCATTGGCGGGCTCCTTTCCGTAGGGCTAGGGATGCGCATATAACTTTTTCTCCTTCGGTCAGTCCCACGAGGTCTAAAATGACTTGAACATCAGTTAGCCAATCGTCGGCTTCAATAGGGTTCGTAGTTCCTTCAAATTCATGCACCTTCATGCGCTAAACTGCTCGTATAAGTCAACCTCCCTATTGGCTGGTATAATAACATTGGTTGCTGCAGGAGCAGCCATAGCTGGTGGTGCTGGCATTGCTTGGACTGGTGGGGCCGCTTGCTCTCTAGAAGCGTCGGGGGCTGCTGGTGTGGCTTGGACTGGTACCTCCTTGGGTTGTGGTACTTTTTGTTGTCGGTTCATTTGTTCTCTGAGCTGGTTAAACTCCCGTTATTGATTTACCATCATCTCCTGCATCATTGCGAGACATGCCAATAGCTCATCGTCTCGCGTAGCTTGGTTTGTTTGGGCTCTTGTTCTTGCCATTATCACCTATGTAACCCTATCATACAATGAAAAAAAAGAACATAAGCTTCTCAAATTTTATACTTGGGATTCATATTTACATATCATATTCCTTCTTACCAAACAACTTCATTTTAAGCATCATAGATATATACATACTATATCTTTCCTTTCTTCTTTTATTCTTATGATGTTCAATACAATTATCGCGTCGTATTGGGACATCGTCTGAGTGTCAGGAACCGTCCTGTACTCTTTACTATACTTGATCATACTCGTAGAAAAATCATATTTAGGCCCTCAGGATAAAATGATACTACTTTTCGTAAAACATCTCATAAAACATATATATTTTAAATTTGGTGGGAGTGACACACACTTCCTAAAATACGATCCCATTAAGTACATTAAGTTGAGTCAGACGGGGAAAGCTACTGTTTCCCTCTACATAAATACATAACAAAAGCTTCCATGAAAAGGGTTACTACTACTCAGAGGACAATCCTGACTCTACGTCAGACATTTCCTCATCCTCGCTTTTACTCAGGGGACACTCATCGGGGTCTTCATCCTCGTCTTCCCAAGCAAAATCAACTTCATCATCACTGGTGATGATGACTTGGGGTTCATACATTTCTACTCCCTCATCGTCACTGATGTGATCGGGGATCTCCTCCTCCTCATCGTTAGGTTGGGCATTGGGGATAGGCTCGTCATCGTCTTCATCCATATGGTGTCTGGGAGACAGAGGGGCTGGTTCGGGGTCCTCCATTGGGTCTCTATTGTCTTCAGGTACTGCTGGTTGTGGTGCGGTGTTTGCCAGGTTGGGGTTGAGTGCCACTCACTCAGCGTCCACTATGTCTCGGACCAGGCACCTCAAGTTCTCATGTGGCGGAGGGTAGTGGATGAGGTCCCTCACGTACCATGGAATCCTTCTCCAAAGCAAGTCGGTTACCTCTGCAACTTGTCTAAGGGAATGCTCGGTAACATGGCATCCAAAAATCGCTGACAGTAGTGTACCATGGTCTCTCCCTCGTAAATGTCCCAAATGTCAGAGAGGACTTGATATCTCCTCTCATACATATCATCTCAGATGTCTGCATCCTTAGCTGGGTTGTCGGAGTTGTGAAGATATTGGCAGAACTCATCCCACTGCACTAGTTTTGTTTGATTCCGGCGCTACGCATTCTTTTGCATCATTAGAATTTGCTAGGAGGTTAGGCAAGAACTTAGATAAGATGAACCAGACTTTTTGAATTGCACTTCCCTCTGGGGAAGTTTTGTTGTCTAGCTATTGGATACGTCACGTATCAATAGTTATCAGCAGGTACGATCTGAGCGCAGACCTAATCATCATCAAGATGTGTGACTACGACGTGATTATAGGAATGGATTTCCTTGCCAAGTACCACGCCGTTATAGACTGCCAGAGATGGGAGGTGACCTTCCACCCGAACGGACACGAAAAATTTGTCTACAAGGGCTTATCGTCGAAGCAATCAAAGACGATGATATCAGCAATGAAAGCTCACCAGCTACTATCTAGCTAATGCACTAGTTTTCTCGCACACATGATGGATACGACCCAAGAAGCGGAAACTAGACCGGACAACGTACCAATAGTAAAGGAGTTCACGGAAGTATTCCCCGAAGATCTTCCAGGACTTCCGCAAGAGCGGGAGATATCGTTTGAAATCAAACTGTTACAAGGATCGGCACCCATATCCAAGGTCCCCTACAGAATGGCCCCGGCAGAATTGAAGGAGCTTCAAACTCAGTTAAAGGAGTTAATAGACAATGGTTTCATTCGACAGAGTTGCTCGCCGTGGGGAGTACCGGTCTTATTTGTAAAGAAGAAAGACGGAACGTTGCGAATGTGCATAGACTACTGAGAGCTGAACAAGATCACGATCAAGAATAAGTATCCGTTGCCGCGGATCGACGATTTGTTTGATCAACTACAAGGCGCTGTCGTAGTTTCCAAGATCGACCTCCGTTCCGGGTACTATCAATTGTGGATCCGAAATGCAGACATTCTCAACTATGATGTTAATTAATTTATTGGGTAAATAAATAAATTAACCATGATTAGAAAACTAAATTCTTAAGAAGAGGGCAATTAGTACCGATAAGGGTCGGTATCACCTAACGATAAAGTTTTCATTAGTTACTATTGACCACAGTGACCTAAGAGTGAATGTTAATGTAATGTATTATGACTACAGGGAGGTACCTGTATTATGACGAAGGCGAGAGTATAAACTGTCTGAGGACAGGTAAGTACAACTCCGCCTATAACATGAATAAAATGAATTTAAAATGATGCTTTTCCAGTATTTTAAGTATGTATCTTGCACACGATGCTGTACAGCATACATAGGAGCATATAGTTTCACAATCGAGTAGATTGATGGAAGAACAAGATAGAAGCCATACGTCCCTACCGTGTAGGATTTTGGGACAGCTTAGAGAAGCATATGGCTAGAAAAGATAAACAAGACAGAAATTAGTAAGCGTGTCATACCGGCCTTTTCAAATGAAGAGGTTCTAAGTTAAAGCAAAAAAGTTGAGCATCCGTTGATGGCTCTCTGGCTATTTACCACGGGCGTTACCGATGGTCTGTGCATGCACGGTACTGACACATGGGCCCTAAGTAGACAAGAGAAAGAAAAGAGAAGTTTGAAGCATAAATGAACATAACCGGATCATACATTAGTTATAGTTCACCATACTTCTAGATGTATTCAATACACAATGTTTCTGTGATGCACATGTTATGTGAAGTTTTATAATCATTGATATGATGTGATATATGATATGCTATGTTATGCATTTAGTATGATGTGATAATATATTCTAAGATGTGATACATGATGCTGTGATATGTGATATATTATATGGTATCTGTGATGATTGGTGTGCTCACAAGATTTTAAGTATGCGTATGTTTAAACATGTTTTGTGGTAAACATGTTGTACTTACTAGGTGTAAAGCTCACGGAGTGTGTTCATTCTGTAGGTAAGCATCCTATATCGTAAACATCAAGGGGCGATGATGGCGGCGGAGGCTGATGTGAGGATGAAGATATGGATATACCGCGAGTATTCTTTCGCACAGTATGAGTAAATAGTATTTTGAATGATGAAAGTTAAATAGTATTTTGAATAATAAAGGTTAAACGGTATTTTAGAACGGTAAACAGTATATGTATAAGTAGTATATTTAAATAGTATCTGGTGAATAGTAATCAGATAAACAAGTACATAAATGTGTATGTATAATTAAAATCCTTATGTTTTTCAAATTCCGCATTTTAATAGTATACGTACGTGAATAGTAAATACGTACACGTATACAAAAAAAAAATTTCCTCTAAATTTATGGTATCAAATTAAGCAAGTTAAGTATCAGTTTTAAAGTAAAAGTTAAAGCAAGAAGCAAGTAATAGTTTTCAGTGACGGTCCGGACCACTGAGGGCATGGGGCGTCACAGGTGCTCCCCATGGTGATTTATTAAGTTGAATGAATCTTCTAAGTTCCAACTCAGTCAATTGTTTCTGTAACTCAACTTTCTCCGCAAGTGCCATTTTGTAAGGTGAAATTGATATTGAAGCTGTATCGGGAATAAGATGAATGCAAAATTCTACCTCTCGATCAGGTGGCAAACTAGGTAAATCTTCAGGAAATACATCTAAAAATTGATCTACCACTGGAGTGTAGTGATTGCCACTTTTCACGTTGTTGTCACCTTCTAATGCAAAAATAATAACGGCGCAAGACAACTTTCATGAACTACCTATGGCTGGTCTCAACAGCTTGCTAGTCATTACTCGATTTGGAACTTCGAGTTCGATTATGGTCGGGTTCAGCCTTATAAATAATATCACCTTTCGGTGATGACAATCTAATGTTGTCCTATTTTGAGTTAACCAATCCATACCAAGAATCACATCATAGCGTGTCATTGGTAGGATAATGAATTAGACATTGAGTTGTTCGCCTTCCCGCGTAACAACATTAGTCCAACTTTTAATGAAGCTTCGGTTTTTCTAAGTGGTGTACTTAGATGCAAAGGTTACTCTAAAGGTTTTATTTCTAATTCTAATGCTTTTACAAATGCGATTGCAATAAAAGAACGTCTGGCACTAGTATCAAATAATACATGTGCCCAATTAGAAGAGATCAAGATCATACCATCCATAACCATAGGACTATTCTGAGCTGTTGGTTCTTCCCCTTCTGCAGCATACATTTTCCCTTTTCCCTTGTCATTCATACTGTTCCTCGAGGTAATAGGTCCCGCTAGCTTGAATTGTGGCGGTTGCGAGGAAGCTTATCTACTAATGGACATTTGAGGTCTCCACTGTGATTGGAATGACCGAGGTCCAAAATTTGGCTGATAAGGGGCTTGTGGTGGCCTATATTGTGACTGGCCAAATCCTAACTATCCTTGATTAAATTATCCTTGGTTAACTTGTCCCTGGGTAATTGTCCAGATCCATACTGACGAGATCCTGTTAATGATTGGGTGGACTGTTGGAATTGTTGAGTCGGATGCTATTGCCTGTAAGGACAGTTCTTCTTTAAATGTCCTATCTGACCACAATTATAACAGCTTCTCTCATATGGGTGTGATCTTCTGGTAGAAGTGTTACTACTACTGTCAATTCTTCTACATTTGATATTGACCCCACTAACATGAGTACGAGTCCTATGCTGACTTCTAGTCGGCCCACCAGACATCCTTGATGTTTCAGATTTCTTCTTCTGGAAATTTTGATTGTCTTGTTCAATATGCAGGGCAGCTAACACAAGTGTCAGGTACTCTCAAATTTGCATACCCATTACTAATCTCCTTATCAATGGTTTGAGTCCCTATTCAAACTTGATACATTTGATATGCTCAGTTGCCACTATTGTAGAAGCAAATCTGGACAATTCTCCAAATTTTGACACATACTCGAACACGATCATATTTCCTTGTTGTAGGCTCGTGAGCCCTATAATCTTTTGGTCCCTAAAACTCTCAAGGAAAAATTGACTATAAAATAGCTGTTCAAACATCTCCCAGGTCATTTCTTGCATATTGTGAGTTCTCCTAATTTGTCTCTACCATATGCCAGCTTTACCATCCAAATAGGTGGAAATAATTTCAATCCAATATTCAGGTGGGGTCTGGATAGTATTCATTTTCATCACCACACTTTGGAACCAATCATCCACTTCTTGAGGATCGCCTTCACCATGGAACTCTAAACCATTGAAAATCCTGCAAGCTCCGGTTCATGTCATGCATAACCGATTCATCTCTCGCATGAGCAACCATGTTTTGTAATACTTGGTACATGGCTTTCATGACGTTAGCCTGTTCTAGCTTTGGGGTCGGTGCTAAGGTCGGGGTCGAAGTAATTGTCGGGATGTTTCCCCTTCTACGTCTAGGCGGCATTCTATAAAAAATAAAAGTTCCGGGTTGTAAATTGGCATTTCATTTTACTCCGAGTATGCATATAATTCCTATGAGAATCCCAAACTATGCTCTGATACCAAAAATCCTATCATATCCAAAAATTCGGGACAGTGACAGGTATGGGGTGTTAAATAAATAAAATAAAATAAAATCTTGGATTTCTAAGTCTGTCAGTTTTTATATTTTATATTTTATCATTTATTTAAACTTGTTTACAAATTATACTTGTATATTTTAAATTAATTATTATTTGTCTTTCAATTTTTATCACATTGTCAGGTGATGAGATACCCATATCCTACATATGTATATTTGGATAAAATAAAATAAGTGAGAATACAAAGTAAAGTTTAGAATTTACAGTCCCGAAATGCTCCTATACATACTTGGTCCTAAGGTACAGTAATATCACGTTCGATCTCCTTGTCACCAACTTGTAATTCCACATCGCTTGTGCCCACTATTTACCTTTCTCTCCTGGGAGTTTATCAGTTTTAAAACAGTAAGCGAAAGGCTCAGTAGGATATTTTTTAAAAACATTTTTTCAACATTTTATTTTAACCATCATACTAGATATATTAATGTAGTACTGAATTGTAAACGTGGAATCGTGATTATGCAAATTGTGTCCCTAAGTATATCTAATTCATGTATAGTCTCTATGAGCCCCCTCACCATGCCGAAGCATGATGAGTGATCCTCGATCGAGTGGTGCACTCTTCGCACGTATGTGCTGGCTCCCGGTATACTTTAATACCAAATTCAATTTTCAAAATTTCATTTGAAATTAAGATTCACATAATAAAATATGCCGTATTATTTTCTAAAAATCTGTGACCGGATATTTTTCCTTTAATTTCTAAAATCGCGATATTTTCTAAAATCATAGAATTTATAAAACTTTATAAACTCATTTTCTTTAAACTATTTTGGCCAAATCACTAAAAACAAAACGAGCTACAAGGAAAGGGTAAGATATCTTACCTCGTTAGCAATTTAATCTACTTCCAACTTCTCGCATGAATTCCAAAATAGTTTTTTTCTCCGAATTCGATCAATGAGTACCTAAAACAAGAAACAAAGATAATTCAATTATCTGTTTAGGAATTCTATAATCGTAATTACGGTAAATTCAATTAATTAGTGTGCTGTTGATTTTAAAATTCAAAATGATATTTTATTTTAACACCGAAATTTTAAAACGACAATTTTAATACAAATACATACAATATATTTTTTAAAAATTTTGGCATGACTTGTCTTGAAATATAGACTCCCCAAAAGCTCCAAAACGCTTAACCTGAAGAAAAAAATTCCAATTCCTAGAACGGTTTAAATTTCAAATTAATTTAAATCTACATTTTAAAAATCATTAATTTTATCATTATGATTATTATTATTTTTATTAGTATTTGTTATATACTATATATATAGATATACATATATAAATATATATCTACATTTTTTTTCCTTTTGCTGATAGAGATCGGTCGGTTGGGAAAAGGGACTCATGGTTGCGGAGGGTGGCAGCGCTCGGGCGTGAGGAAGGTCGGGCTTGGTGGCTCGTTCGAGGAGGCACAGGGCTAGGCCCGATCTTGGCGTCGCGAGGGGAGTAGGCTAGCGATGGTGTTCGGTGTGGCTTGGCCACGGGTGACTGACAACGATGGGCTCCATGATGGCTCGGGAAGGACAGTCAGGCTTAACCCAAGTGTGGCTCTGGTTGGCGATTGACGACGAGATGATGGCAAGGTGGCTGGATTAGTGGCAGGCGTGGGCTTGTGGCGTCGGTCGGCATGACGAGGAGGCATGGTTGGCAAGCGTGAGGGAGTGCGAGGCTCCGGTCTTGGTCGGGGTCAAGCTGGTGGCGGTGGCAAGAGGCTTGGGTGCTAGGTGGCTTGGTGGTTCGCGGCTTCGATGATCGGCTACTGGTATGGTCGGCTCAGCGAAGGGCAATGGTCTAGGCGCGAAGAGCAGTTGCACGAGGTGGTGGTGGCTTACGGCTAGTGACAGTGGCTCATGGCTTTGATGCCTGGATGGTTACGTGAGCTGGCAGTCGTGGGTTACGATTACAGGGGAGAGAAAAAGAAGGGGTCGAGAGAGAATCGATAAGGAAAAAAGTGAGAGAGAGAGTGAGAGTGAAAGTTTTGAAAAATTTGGAAGATTTAAGAGAGGGAGATCGACGAGAAGAAGGAAAATAAACAGAGGGAGAGTGAGAGATAGTTCGGTGAGGGGAAAAACAAAGAGAGAAAATATTAAGAAGAGAAAAGAAAAGAAGAAAAAAGAAAAGAAGAAAAATCTGGATTATTGTGGAAAGAGAAAAAGAAAAAGAAAAGAAAAAGAAAAATTAAAAAATTAAAATAACATTTTGTAAAAATTTTTGAGTAAAAATTGTAAAAATTTTAAAATTTGTGAAAAGGCCTAAAATATCCTCAAACTAATATTTAATACACCAAAATTAAAAATTGAATTTTCATAACTAAAATTTTATTGGCAGACTAATAATTGAGTTTTATACATTTACGTGCAAAATTTTAACTCAAAAATTTCGCAACGTGACAATTTTGGATATTTGTATAAAAATTGTTATTTTAAAATTACGGTGTTAAAATAAAATATCGTTTTAAATTTTAGAATCAACGGCACACTAATTAATTGAATTTACCATAATTATGATTATGGAATTTCTGGACAGATAATTAAATTATTTGTGTTTCTTGTTTTAGGTGCTCGTTGATTGAATTCAGAGAAAAAGATTATCTTAGAATTCGTGCGAGACGTTGACAGAAGATTAAATTACCAACAAGGTAGTATATCTTACCCTTTCTTTGTAGCCAGTTTTGTTTTTAGTGATTTGGCCAAAATAATTTAAAGAAAATAAGTTATAAAGTTTTACAAATTCTGTTATTTTAGAAAATATCATGATTTTGGAAATTAAAGGAAAAATATCCTGTTACGATTTTTTAGAAAATAATACGGCATATTTTATTATGTAAATCTTAATTTCAAACGAAATTTTGGAAATTGAATTTGGTGTTAAAGTATATTGGGAGCCAGCACACACGTGTGAAGAGTGCACCGCTCGTTCGAGGATCACTCATCATGCTTCGGCATGATGAGGGAGCTTACATAGACCGTACAAGAATTAGATGTATTTAGGAACACAATTTGCATAATAATGATTCCACGTTTATAATTCGGTACTGCATTGACATATTTAGTATGATGGTTAAAATAAAATGTTGAAAAATATATATATTTTTGAAAAATATATATATTTTTTACTGGGCTTTTTGCTCACTATTTTAAAACTGGTAAACCCCCAAGAGATAAAAGTAACTAGAGGATACGGACTAGTGGAATCACCCGTGGACGACAAGGATTAAAGACATTGAAGTAGTGTTCCTTTACTTTAAGACCAAGTATGTAAATAAGCATTTTGGGACTGTAAATTCTAAACTTTGCTTTTTATATTCTCATTTATTTTATTTTATCCAAGTATGCATCTGTGAGATATGGGTACCTCACCACCTGATATTGTGATAAAAATTGAAATACAAATAATAACTAATTTAAAATATATAAGCATAATTTGTAAATAAGTTAGAGAGACTATACAAAGTAAAATATAAAAACTGACAGACTTAGGAATCTGAGATTTTCTTCATTTATTTTATTTAACACCCCATATCTATCACTGTCCCGGATTTTGGGATGTGATAGGATTTTTGGTATCAGAGACTGGTTTGGGATTTTCATAGTAATTATATGCATACTTCAAGTAAAATAAAATGTCAATTTATAACCCGGAATTTTTATTTTTTATAAAATGCCGCCTAGACATAGAAGGGGAAATGTCCCGACAACTACTCCAATCCCGACCTCAGCACCAACGCCAGGGCCAAAATAGACTAACGTCACGGAAGCCATACATCAAGTATTACAAAACACGGTTACTCGTGTGAGAGATGAACCGGTCATACGTGACATGAATCGGAGCCTGTCGGATTTTCAACGGTTTAGAGTTCCAGCCTTTACTGGTGAAGGCAATCCTCAAGAAGCGGATGATTAGTTCCAAAGTGTGATGATGAAAATGGATACTATCCAGACCCCACCTGAATACTGGATTTAAATTATTTCCACCTATTTGGATGGTAAAGCTAGCATGTGGTGGGGACAAATTAGGAGAACTCACAATCTACAAGAAATGACCTTAGAGATGTTTGAACAGCTATTTTATTATCAATTTTCCCTTAGAGTTTTAGAGACCAAAAGATTATAGAGTTCATGAGCCTACAATAAGGAAATATGACCTTGTTCGAGTACGTGTCAAAATTTGGAGAATTGTCCAGATTTGCTTCTACGAGGGTGGCGACTGAGTGTACCAAATGTATCAAGTTTGAATAGGGACTCAAACCATCGATAAGGAGATTAGTATGGATATGCAAATTTGAGACTACTTGACGCTTGTGTCAGCTACCCTGCGTATTGAACAGGATAATTAAAATTTCTAGAAAGAGAAATCTAAAGTTCCAAGGATGTTTAGTGGGCCGACTAGAAGTCAACGTGGGACTCATACCCAAGTTAGTGGGGTTAACATCGGAGGTAAGAGAATTAATAATACTAGTAACACTTCTACTGGAAGATCACACCCATATGAGAGAAGCTGTTATAATTGTGGCCAAACAGGATATTTAAAGAGGAACTGTCCTTACAGGCAACAGCAGCTGACTCAACAATTTCAGTAATCCATCCAATTATCAACAGGATCTCGTCAGTATGGATCTGGACAATTTAACCAAGAACAATCAGGATTTGGTCAGTCACAATATAGGCCACCACAAGCCCTTTATCAGCCAAGTTTTGAACCTCAATCATTCCAATCACAGTGGAGACCTCAAATATCCACTAGTAGGCATGCTTCCTCACAACTGTCGCAATTCAGGCCAGCGGGACCCACTACCTCGAGGAACAGTATGAATAACAAGGGAAAAGGGAAAATGTATGCTGTGGAAGGGGAAGAACCAACAGCTTGGCATAGTCATACAGTTATGGATGGTATGATCCTGATCTCTTCTAATTGGGCACATGTATTGTTTGATACTGGTGCCAGTCATTCTTTTATTACATCCACGTTTGCCAAAAACATTAGAGTTAGAAGTAAAACCTTTAGAGTCACATTTGCATCTAAGTACGCCACTTGGAAAAACCAATGCTTCATTAATATGTTGGACTAATGTTGTTACGTGAGAAGGTGAACAACTCAATGTCCAATTCATTATCCTACCAATGACATGCTATGATGTGATTCTTGGTATGTATTGGTTAACTTAGAATAGGACAACATTAGATTGTCATCATTGAAAGGTGATATTTTTCATAGAGTCGAACCCGATGGTAATCGAACTCGAAGATCCGAGTCGAGTGATGACTGGTAAGCTATTGAGACCAGCCATAGGTGGTAGACAAAAGTTGTCATGCGCGGCTATTATTTTTGCGTTGAAAGGTAATGACAACATGAAAAACGGTGATCTTTACACTCTAGTGGTAGATGAATATTTGGATGTATTTCCTGAAGATCTACGTAGTTTGCCACCTGATCGAGAGGCAGAATTCTGCATTGATCTTATTCTCGGTACAGCTCTGATATCAATTTTGCCCTACAAAATGGCACCTATGGAGAAAGCTGAGCTGCGGAAACAATTGACTAAGTTAGAACTTAAAGGATTCTTTTGGCTTAGTAATTTACCATGGGGAGCACCAGTCATATTTGTAAAGAAACAAGATGGAAGCTTACGATTATGTGTCGACTATAGGCAACTGAATAGGGTGACAATCAAGAATAAATATCTTTTGCTAAGGATCAACAAGTTATTTGATCAACTAGAAGGTGCTCAGTACTTCTCCAAGATTGACCTGAGATCCAGATATCATCAATTGAAAATCCGGGAGGTGGATATCCTAAATACTGCATTCAGGACTCGGTATAAATTTTATGAATTCTTGGTTATGTCTTTTGGTTTGACGAACGCTCCGACAGCTTTCATGGACTTGATGAAGTGTGTTTTCTGACCATTCTAGATCAGTTTGTCATCGTCTTCATTGATGATATTCTGATCTATTCTAAGACCCGGAAGGAGCACGAACTAAACTTAAGGTTGGTCCTACAAACTCTGCGGGAGCATCAGTTGTATGCCAAAAGGGAGAAATGCGACTTCTGGTTATCTAAAGTCAAATTTCTTGGGCACGTTATCTCTAGTCAAGGCATATCCATGGACCCCACAAAAGTCGAGGCAATACTAAAATGGGAATGATCCAGAAATGTAACTAAAATCAAAAGTTTTTTGGGATTAGTGGGATACTATTGTAAATTTGTTCAGGATTTTTCACGAATTGTAGCCCCAATGACACGATTGACAAGAAAAGATGTTCCATTTGATTAGGACTATAAATGTGAAAATGCTTTTCAGGAATTTAAAACTTGCCTGACTAGTGTCCTAGTTCTTATAATTCCCAAGCCTAAAGAACCTCATGAAGTTTATACTGATTCATCAAAAGAAGGATTAGAGTTTGTTCTAATGTAGAGAGGACATGTTGTAGTATATGCATTTGACAATTGAAAACCCATGAGAAAAACTTACCAACACATGATTTAGAGTTGGCAGCCATTACTTTTGCTTAGAAAATTTGGAGATGCTATCTCTATGTTATCTCATTTCGGATTTTCTCTGATCATAAGAGTTTGTAGTATCTCTTCGCTTAAAAAGGTCTGAACTTAAGATAGAAACATTGGATAGAGTATATAGAAGATTATGACTTTATTCTAGAATATTATTCAGGTAAGGTTAATTTCGTAGCGGATGCTTTTAGCCGGAAGGGTGCAGGTGTTCTCGCTTCGTTAGCAGTGCTTAATTAGAAAAGAATAGCAGTGGTTAAGGATTATGATCTTCAGATTTCTGAGGATCAAGATTCAATCACTCTGTAGAATTTAGCAACTCCACCTTACTTGATTCAGTAAGTTAAGGAGAATCAATATAAAGATAGCCATTTGCAAAATATCTGGTCAAAACTTCAAAATGGAGAGCAACGTGAACATTGGAACATCCGTAGTGATGGAACCTTGTATTTCAAACATCGTCTAGTTTTTCCACAGATACCAGAATTAAAGAAGGCAATTATGGATGAAGCTCATAATCTCGATTTGCAATACACCCAGGAGTTATCAAGATGCATAAGGATCTAAAAAGACAATACTGGTGGCGAAACATGAAGAATGATGTGATAGAGTGCGTGAAGACTTGTCAGAATTGTCTTAAGGTCAAAGCGGAACGTCAGAAACCTGGAGAAATGCTATAGCCGCTACCTGTTCCAGAGTGAAAGTAGGAATAAATTACCATGGATTTTCTTATGGGACTATCAAAAACACAAAATGGCTTCGATATTATTTGGGTAGTGGTAGATCGGTTGACAAAATCAGCGCATTCATTTCTATCAAATCAATATATGGTAGGAAGAACCTAGCCAAGGTATATTTAGATGAGATAGTCAAATTTCATGGAGTATCATTAAGTATTATTTCTGATCGAGATCCTCGATTTACCGCTCGATATTAGAAGAGTTTCAATGTAGCTTTTGGAACAAATTTGAAATTCAGCACCGCTTTCCATCCACCGACGAATGGAAAATCTGAAAGTGTTATTCAGATTCTTGAAGACATATTACGTGCATGCTTTTTAGATTATGAGAACAAATGAATTGATTATTTTTCATTAGTAGAGTTCACCTATAACAACAGTTATCAATCTAGCATCAAAATAGCACTATTTGAAGCTTTTTGCAGAAGACCATGTAGATCACCCATATGTTTGATTGAACCTGAAGATCGAGTTCATATTGGAGTAACTATTGTCGAGGAGACTACTAAAAAGATTCGAATCATTCGAGAACACTTAAAAATAGCTCAAAGCTGATAAAAGAGCTATGTTGATAGACGACAAAGACCATTAGAATTTAAGGTAGGAGATTTTGTGCTTCTAAAGGTTTCCTCTCGAAAATGAGTTTCTCGTTTCGGTAAGAATGGGAAATTAGCTCCATTATATATGGGACCATTCCTCATTATCCAATAAGTTGGTAAAGTTGCTTATCGTTTTGCGCTGTCATCAGAGTTGTCCCATGTACATGATGTATTTCATATATAAATACTTAGGAAATGCGAACCCAGTCCTACTGTAATAGTTTCGCTCGATGATATTCTAATTTGAGAAGATGTTTTCTACGAAGAGGCACCGGTATGAATTCTTGATAGAAAGGTCAAGAGGATACGACATCAAGAAATAGCATTAATTAAAGTTTTATGACAACATCACGGAAGTGAAGACGCCACTTGGGAAGTAGAAAGTGAAATATTAGAGAAATGTCCCCATTTGTTTGAGAATCTAGATTGTTTAAATTTTTAGGACGAAATTCTTTTGTAGGAGAGGAGAATTGTCACATTGCGAAATTTTTTAGTGTAAATTGCGCACGTGAATGTATAAAACTCAATTATTTGTGTGCCAATAAAATTTTAATTATAAGAATTCAATTTTAAATTTTCTGTGTATTACATATTAGATTGAGGATATTTAAAACATTTTATAAATTTTGAAATTTTTACAATTTTTACTCAAAAATTTTTTCCCAAATGTTATTTTACTTTATTTTTTCATTTTTCTTTTTCTTTCATTTTCTTTTCTTTTTCTTTTTCTAGAATTATCCGAAAACCACCTTTTTATTTTTCTCTTTCTTTTTCTACACTTAAATCTTTTCTCTCTCTCCTTGTTTTTTTTTCTTTCCTTCACTGATTCTTTCACGTCCTCTCTCACTCCTTCATCTTTTTCTTTCTCTTCTTCTTTTTTGCTCGCTTTTTCTCTCCCTCGCAACCGGAACACCACTGAAGCCACCATTCAACCCAACACTGATCAAGCCTATGAAAACCCCACCAAATAGAGCACCAAACCCAAACTTTCACTCACTCTCTCAACATCGCTCTTTTTTCTCTCTTTCCTCCCTTCGTTTTCGGTTCCTTTCCCTCCTCTCCGTCGACCCAACCCACAGCCACCTCATGATTGAGTAGCTGTCCCCAGTCAACCGTTCGACCGCCTCCATGAGCCACCAAGCCCAAACCCTTACAACCGGCTCCTCCCTTTTCTGACCAAGCCTCGTGCTATCCTGATGCCACCAGCCACCATCGCCGCTTCCTCTCCTCCGTGGTGAATCTGCCAATCGAAGGCCACCCTAGTTTCCCCCCTTCGTTGAATCACTGCCCATCCCCCTCATGACACCACGATCTAGCCACCCCGCCTCATCGGGTTGTTCCTTGTCGCATTATCATCCAACCCAACTGACCGACGCCGTCATCGTCCCACCACCATGAGCTTTATCGGCCGATTCGCCCCTTAACAAAAAGGAAAATATATATCTATTTATATGTATTTGTATATATATTATATAACAAATAATAACAATAATAACAATAACAATAATAATAATGATGATGATGATGATGATGATGATGATGATGATGATGATGATAAATTTAATACTAAATTTTAAATGAGTGTTTTAAATTTATTTGGGATTGAAATTTGAAATTGTATTTGAACTATTCTGGGAATTAGAATTATTTTTCTGCAGGTGAAGCATTTTAGAGCTTTTGGGGAGTTTGTTAGGAAATGCCCTAAGCAGAGACATTTTGATGTATTGATTTTGAACTGGATAATAAAATTATAGTATAGAGGTTATTCATTACATTGCTGTTTGTCCTTATTCTATTTACATGTTATAGTAAATGTAAGTAAATATGGCTCACTAACTGTTTGTATTAAAACTGTTAGAACGTTGAATGCAATGGACTTTTGTGTGCGAGAAGAGAATGTTCTAAAGTAAACAGTCTAAATTAAGGTCTGTAGTCTATGGGGTTAGACCGAGTATCTAACTCATGTTAAGACTATTATATTGTCTAAAGCCATGGTGGAGACGATTTGTCTTGACTGTCCAGAGCATAGACTCCTAAGTAGAGACATAGATATGTTGCTTGGTTATGATATATTAGACCAGGACTAAAGCGTGATTGATCTATGTAGTCCACTATGAGTGGGTAAATCTACTTTTGACGTTCATTATGCAATAACCTTAATCCTGAGTAAATGAACTACTTCATATACACGACTTGTGTACTTTGATATTCCAATGGCTAAAGCGTCTCAGAGGTAATAAACTTATAGACTGGTTCATTGAGTGCATGACTTGTATACGATGAAGGGTTTGTTTACAGATATCGGAATCATAGTTCTAAGGAGTTAAATGTATCCTCTTAAAGGCATTATACTGGATGCGAAAATGGATAAGGCCTTAGGTCGTCTGCTGGGCGGATGACTTCTTATTCACACATGGTGAATAATCATTTTCTTATTCGGTAGTATAATGAAACTTTAAGATAGCCTGATCAGTAGGATCGAACGGACTTTGACCTAAGGATGATCATGGATATCATATGAGGGTTTTACATACATGACAAGGTCATTGGACATTAGTTTGTTACAGGCTTTCGTAATACGGTATATAATTGGGAGTTCAGTTTCAGGTTTATAGTGGTGTGATTCTGAAATTAGTGATCATATGATTGAGTTGTTCGGTACAGAATAATGATCATATGGATTTACGGGAGCCCGATTATATATGTCCAATTGGTCCCTCTACTAGCTCCACATAATTCCTTAACGGTTGGCAAATTGATCAGTGTATGCCTCTTGACTAGTTGACTGTGCATGGATGGTGTTAACATAGGATTAGGATGGTGGACAAGATTCTCTCTGGTTGAATTCGGATTTTGTTTTGGATAATAGAGTACACAATTATTCGAACTCCAAATAAAGTTGCCATGATTTTATTTGAGATTGAATTGGAGTTGTAGAAAATTATCTATAAGAACAAAAATTTGAAATACAACTTTTTGTGAAGTTTGAAATTTGAATTTTGAAATTTGAATTTTGAAATTTAAATTTTGAATTTGAAATTTAAATTTGAAATTTAAATTTGAAATTTGAATTTGACATTTGAATTTGAAATTTAAATTTCAAATTTGAATTTGACATTTAAATTTAAATTTTGAATTTGAAGTTTGAATTTAGAAAAATTAAATTTTGAAATTTGAATTCAAATTTTGAATCACAGTCCAAGTGAAATTCGAATTTGTTGTGGATAATTCCACAAGGATAGAATTCGAATTTGATATGGATAATGGAGAGGAAAATCTTGTTTGAATCCTACTTGAATTTTGAATCCTAATTTGTGACGCCTTAAATTTTATTTAAGGGTCAATATATAATTTAAATAAAATTAGTGTGTCAAAAAATTAATTAAAAATCTTTTGGAAACCCTAGGTTGGTTTCCTAGTCAAATTTCACTCAAAAAGTCAACAATTTTAACTTCAAAAACCCTAAAATATTCGGCCATTACTTGGGATTTTTAATTAAAATTTAAATCCTACAAATCCAGGGAGGATTCAAACTCAAATTTCATCCCTTAAATATAAAGAAGAAATTCGACCATAAAGTGTAGGAAATAAAGGAGATTTGAATTAAAAGCTAGGTCAAAACTCAATCAAAATTCAAATTATTTTTTTCCTTAAAAACTAATGGATAATTTAGGCCACTTAAGGAGAAATAAGAGAGAAAAACCCTAGCCTCAAAACAGCCTAAAAACTTTCCCTTTTGCCCCTCAAAAGATTCGACCAAACAAGGAAGCAAAAAGGAAAGAAAAACTTAGTATAAAAACCCTCTTTCAACTCTCATTCACCCTTCCTTTCACTCTCAAAAATTCAGCCAGCTTTCCCTTCTTTCCACTCTGAATTTTTCTCTCCCAAAACACACCAAAACAGCAAGCAAAAACCTACCTAAAGGCAGCTCAAAGATTCAACAACTTTTGAGACAAAAACAAGGTGAGAAATCAACTTTTTCCTTCCTTCTCTTTTTGATTTTAAATCCAAAATTTTTATGGTTTTTCTCCACTGTTTTCCCTACTGTTTTGAAGACTCTAACACTCACACAAATTCAGCCAAAAAGGAGACCAAGCATCAAAAATAGTGCAGCACAAACAAGGTGTGATTTCTCTCTCTAAAACCCTAAAAATTTTACCACATTGATCCCCTTTCAAAAAACCTATTATCACATGTGTAAATTTTATGATTTTTGCCAATTTGATTCTTGGGTTGTGTTAATGACAGATAAATAAGGTTCTCCACGAAATTTTGTGATCATTGGATGAAAATTGAATTGGTTTGAGGCTAATTGAAATTCGGACAGGAAAAACGGAAATCTGGAAAATTACTATATGAACAGTAAATTGTGTCAGCCATAACTTGAGTTTTAAAAATGATTTTTGAGTGAATCTTGAGCCTAAAATTAAATTCGAGATGTCCCCTAAATGCCTGCAAAATTTCAGAATCAAACTCATCCATTGGCCCAGTCAAAATAATTTTCTAAGATAGGTGGACAGAACTGCCAGTTTTTGAACTGAAACTGAAACCCTGATTTTATACCTGAAAACAACCCCTCGGTTTTTGGCCTAATTGAATAACCAAACGATGTCTAAAATTTATAAAAATTATATGGAATTAAAGCTACGGATGTCTAGTTTAACATATTAAAAATTTAGAATTTTTGGGATTAAAAATGAATTAATATTGATTTTACAGTCAGCCTAGGTCAGTCTGCCCATGTCCAGTAATATCCTAACTTAAGGTTTTTCACAAATTTTAAATCCCAAATGTTTATTAAACATTTTAAAATCCTTTTGTGGCACACTAAAATGATTGGATGATTAGGTCTAGACCTAGACTGATCATATGTTGTGATTATAGGATTTATTTGACGTTCTTGCTTGATTTGTGGATCACGTCATCGCAACGCTTGTGCGATAATCGAGGTAGAACTTTCTAGCCTTTTCTGAGAGTAGTCAAGTGTTTTAAATTTCCCTGTTTTATCGATGGCATGCTGTTTTCAGTTTATGAAATTATTATACTGTTTTTGATGAAATAAACGCATGCAACGTGTTTTGTAATAAATGTGTATTTTAAAGCGTGTTTTGATTAATGGCATAATATAACTTGGTAAATACCATCTTTTGAATAATCTGGTGAACATAATTGAGCTCTAGTTCACGATCATTATAAATGATGTGTGCGTCCCAAAGTTGACGCCATGGGGGAAGGTCCCTAAACCTACGCAAGGCCGTTCGGGCTATTTAGACTGTAACGAGATGATCTAGGATAATTCAATTCGAGGCACGTATATTATAGCTACGACAAGTCCTCACTCGAAATATGATGGTTTATTTTAATGATTTATTACCTTTAATATTGGGGCACGTATATTGCAGCTACGCTAAGTCCTCAGCAGAATAAAACTTGTATTAAAAATGTTTTCACGAAATTGTTGATTATTTTTTTTGAAATGATTATTATGCCATGTATTCTTAAATTGTTGATTATTTTTGGAAACGAATATTATGTCATAATTTTAAATGTTGCCTGTTTAATCTACCTTTGTTTCTGTCCTACTGAGCCAGCGCTCACGTTCCTTTTCTTTGTGATTTTGAAATGACTACTTCCAGGTGCGGGAGGTAGCTGTTCCAAAAATCATTGAGCTATCCGTTTCTACCGAAGATGATGCTATCCGTTTTCTCCATCTTCTTCATTCTGTTTCTCGTTCTGATGTAATGAGATATTAAGTTTGGACTTTATTTCACGTTATTTAAATTTCATGCTTGGGAATATTTTATGGTTGGTAATCTCTTTTGAAGACCGATTTTGTGTTTGATTTCCGCATTAAAAAGTATTTATTTTCTACTTTATTTTATTATGTAGTTATGATGCTACGTTATAAATAATTAGGCTTAGCTAAATTATAATGTTGACCCGCTTTTCGTAATAAATGTTTTTCCTTAAATCTCGGGTTGATATTATGCTACGTTATAAATAATTAGGCTTAGCTACTCCAGTTATCTCAGACCACATACTCTCAGGTGAGCAAGCTTATTATTGCATAACTCACCGTGACAATAAGTTCTTTAGAGATCTGGGTGGTCGGAAGAAGACTAGTAGTGCTAGCATACCGGTCGAGGAACCGAGTGCCCACATACTCTGCCATTCGGGAATTAGAGAATAGTAGAAAAGGCTAGTTGGTTGAAGCCCTCCTCCTGCAGTATTGGCGTCTTCTTGAGGTATGAGTTTTATTGTTGTTAGTTTATTGTATATGGCATCATGAGATATTTAACGATCTTGAAAAATTTTTGTTGTTCTGTTGCGCCGCTCTGATGTGTTTTTATCGATTTTTTCCTACAGAGTCTATATTTTAAGGTAGGTAATCTATACTCTTTGGAACCATCCCCATATCACCCTGTTGGAAGGTGAGAGTTGTTTTATCAAAACCATATTTCCATTTTAAAATGGAAAGAACACATTTTGGTGTTCATATTTAAAAGGGGTTCTTAAACCATTTTACCGAAAACTGTTTAAAACTTAATCGAAACGACTTAATTTGTGAATTTGGCAAACATAAAACTTTTAGTCTTCGGTGAGATGAACAACTTTTGTTTATCTCAGAGCTCGATTTAACTTCTAACGGGTCCAAAACACTCAAAACCCGTAGCTAAAACTCGTACCCAGTTTTAGAAAAATTCCAGTTTTACGCTTATTTAAAGATTGCTCTGTTTGGGGGCTCGAAACAGCCAAAATTTTAAAACCCGCACGAGTCAACTTAAAGGTTTCGATAAGATCTAAAAATTTTGTGTTGATTCTGTAGTCCGATTCAGACTCTAAGTTAGTCATTTTTATAAAAATTCAAGACTGTTCCTGTTGCTCAGGATTTCACCCCTAACTTTGAACTCTAGTTGAAAACTACCTCGGAAACCTATTTTAGATTCATTTTTAGCCAAAGGCTATTTGACACAAAAATGCTCAGAATGAAATTTTCTTAAAACTTTATGTTTTACAAATTCCCAAAATCAGACCATAACACATTGGAAAATGGCCAAGACCATGGCTTAAAAACTGGGACAGGTTAGTTCCCTACCAACCCTAAACGTCCATTCATACATCTATCCACAAAAACTTAAAGCACAAGCACACAATCGCAAAAATACATAATCAAAATACTAAGGACTCAAAATAAAGATTATTACAACCCATTGCTCAAATAAATAAACATAAACCACTTGATCTCAAAACTTAAACGAAATTAAACCACAAAGAGGGGTTTTCAGTTTTTACCTTTATGTGTTATGAAACAAGCACAATCTGAACTAAGGGGTGGGTGACCAAAATCTGTGTGGCTCTAGGTGAGAAGGAGGGTCAGTGTTTGGGCTAGAACAGAACACAAAAATTTCCTCTTATCATTAAGCTAAATAAAACCAACCAAAATCACAAAGAGTGCTTTAGCAACTCACCTTCAAATTGTCTTGAAATAGCTTGAGTGAAAGCCTCCAACACAAGCTTGAATGTGGCTAGTTTTTGTAAGGGTTTTGGCTGAATATTTTTAGGTACTTAGGTTACAAAGGGGGTGTCGGTTTTTGGCTGAAGAAATGGGAGAGGAGTGGTTGGTTTTTGGGAGCTTTTGAGTGAGCAAATGGGGAAAATGAGGCCTAAGGCCACTTGGCCTTATTTATAGGCAAATGCTAAGCAAGACTAACCAACTCTAAGCCACCTAATTAAGCCAAAACTTAGCTAAATTGGGGAACAAAAATCTATGCTACAGCCCCCCACAAAAACCGATGGCACCTTGGAAAGAAAGAAGAGGAAAAGTTGCATTAATTTGTATGAAAAGCAATAGTGATTTGCCCCCCCACTTTTGCATATTTTATTCACACTAAACCAAGATCTCATTGACCATATTTGAGGCAATCTTTTCTGCACTTTTGGCTGGAAAATTCATGTGATTCCATGGGGGAAAAAGAGCCAATTTGGCATTAAATGCATGGAAGAAAAGCTATGGTGCTAGTCATGTAACATTGTATTTTTAAATCAAAATTGTCATAAGCATGTGGCTTATTTCTAGGGTTGCGTTTGGCTTTATTTGGGGCTACATGTGCATGGTTTTCTAGGGAAAGAATTCATCTGCAAAGTCTCCTCTTTGCAATCCAATTTCCTTCTTTCGGTATTCGACCCTTTTTGGCAGTGTTCTAGATTTCTACCGAAAGTAGATCTCCTTGATCTGATTTCTATTCTAGTCATCCCTGGTTGGGTTGTAACACCTATGAGCCCATTCTATGACTATTCACTATTTATTTCTTGTACTGTGGTTATGCCTACACTGTGTTGATACTGCACACACATAACGAGGCTTTTTCATGCGAAATTTCAAACACAGTCTATCCTGACTAATTTGGACGTGCTAATTTCAAATTTATCAGTTTTAGGTCCATCTGAAGTCGTCTGGACCAGTTTTCTGGTACTGTATGTTCTCGTCTCAAAAAACGTGTTTTGAGCTCAATTGACTAATTTAAGCGTACTAAGTCTGAATATATTAGTTTTATATCAAATTAAGGTCGTCTTCACCATTAACCTGACACTGCATATTACTATTCATAATTCACTGTTCTATGCTTAACTGACTAGTCTGAGCGTTCTTACTCCGATTTTGTCAGTTTCTTGACGAGAAGAGATCATCTGGACCACTTTCTTTGATACTGCACAATTATCAGGCCAAATTCTATTGTTGTGCTCAGATAACCAGCCCGAGCGTACTGATGACTAGCTCATTAGTTATGTGTCAAGAAATAGTCCTCTGGACTGGTTTCTTGATACTACATGTCTTACACGCACATATACTTATTAAGGTGAATCGATTTCACTGTCGGTCGTCCCTTTCACTGCATGAATAGTAATTAAACATTTGCTTACCTGTTTAACTTATTCAAACTATAAAATTACACTATATTCATAAACTTAATTATTTATTTAATAGTAATTAGGTTCCATAGACATGGGGTCATTACAACCTACCCTCCTTACAAAATTTTCGTCCTAAAAAATTAGAACAATTCCGGGAAGTCTCTTCTTATGTCTTCTTCCCGTTCCCATGTGGCTTCCTCAACATTATGATTCTGCCACAACACTATTACAAGAGGTATTACTTTATTCCTAAGTACTTTCTCCTTTCTAGCTAAGATCCGCACGGGTTTCTCCTCGTATGTCAAATTGGCATGCACCTCGACCGGTTCTTGGCTCAGTACATGGGAGTTGTCTGGCACGTACTTCTTTAACATTGAGACATGGAAGACGTTGTGCACTGAAGCTAACTCAGGAGGAAGTGCTAGTCTATAAGCCACCTTCCCGACTCTCTTGATTATCCCAAAGGGTCTTATGTACTTAGGACTGAGCTTTCCCTTCTTTCCAATGCGCATTACCCCTTTCATGGGTGCCGCCTTGAGAAAGACTAAGTCATCTACTTGAAACTTGAGGTCTACGGCATTTATCTGTAAAACTCTTCTATCGACTGTGCGCTGTATCTAACGTTTCTTGTATCAGCTTTACGTCTACCGTGGTGTTCTTAATGAATTTCATGCTAACAAGCTGTTTCTCTTCGGTCTTGTACTAGTGAACTGGAGACCTGCATTTTCTTCTATAAAGCGCCTCGTACGGTGCCATCCCGATCGAGGAATGGTAGTTGTTGTTGTACGAGAACTCGATCAAGGGTAGCTTCTGATCCCAGTTTCGCTTGAAGTCTAGTGTGATGCCCCCAACCTCGGTCACGCAAAACTGTTGTAATCCAACTTTGTTGTCGACCGAGACAGCCCGTGCACCTCGTCGGGTCGTTATTTAAACACTTTTACTTTGAATCTCTCATTTTACAGGGCCCAAAATTTTGGCCCATATATATTTTTTTCTTTTCAAAATACTTTTCTTGCATAATATTATTATATGAAAGCAATATAAAGTTTAGAACTATATGTAGTTGCCTTTTTACAATACAACATAATTTACAAAAATACACTATCTGTACTTTGTTTTTCAAAAATACATTCTCTTTAATTCACTCTTTGATGCTCAATGGAAGATTGGTAGCAGGACCATGATCTACAGTGGATTCCCTATCCCATTGGCACCGCGTATCCTACTGCCATCCAGGTAGTCTACTGGACAGGTTTCTTACCTACAACATGAACAAACTGGTGAGTTAACAGGCTTAGTAAGTTTAAACATGCATAATATGAATCACATAGATTCAAAAGCATCAAAAAAAATTTCCTATGAATAGTATTCATCCATGAATAGTACTATTCACCCATGAACAATATTTTGACTTTTGATCGATGAATAGTAACTTTGACTTTAACTGGTTACTATTAATGTCACTCTAACTGAGTCCACTACACTTAACGTTAGTGTCAGTTATGCTCAATTATGCTCAGTTATGGCTTTCATCACATTTTAGTCATTATCTTTGACTATGTTCTGGATTCGAGCTCATTTTAGCCTTGTACTGTTTCATGTGTGCACTGACTGTGAGGGGCTTTGGGAGCGACCCTGAGGCTAATCCTCCCCAGTCCATCATCGCTCAAAGCGATTCTGGTGTCCCTGAAGGACTTATAAACCTCCACCTTATCATTGGAGGCCAGTACGCCAAATAAGGTTTCATTACCATCTTTCAATTATAGTTCCAACCGGGTGATATTTATCATTACCTCGAAGTCAAGAACCCTTGTTGCCCGTAGGTCTTACACATTTTTTCTTTTAAGGGTATATATTAAATTTAATCACACTCCTTGCATAGTGTACTCATAATACACATCTTACTTTTTTTTTCTCTGGGTGTGTTAATCTATTTACACCCTAGTGCCCGTAGGACTTAACATCTAATGTACAATTAGTACATAATTAAATATCACAGTATTTCATGTTGCAGACATGAAAATGCTTGAACTTACCATAACTGCGATAATGTCTACCTTCAGAAATCCTCCGCAGTTTTGTTATCTCTTCTAGTTTGGTTTCTTACATACAGAGTATTGTCTGTTAATACCCATCATCAATTATCACTTTGGATATATTCATTTTGTGATAAATTTACAACACATTTCATCTCTTTATGTGGTACATGGCTTGCAACATGCCCGTGTCCAAGCCCGTGTACCTCTTGGGTTTACACTACACGCTCGTGTCTCATAATACACACCCGTGTACTTTATAAATTTTATATTTTTAACTTTAAATTCTTAATTATGATCTCTAAAATCTTATTTAAAGCATTCTAGATACCTAACGGCCCCTTCCGAGCCTTTCAGAAATTTTTGGTCAAAATGATCATTTTGCCCCTGACGAGTCTTGGGACCGTAACAATTTCGTTCTATTATTTTTCTGGGATTTTCTAAACCCAAATATCATAAAATAATATTTCTTACACTTCGATATGTTTTTACAGTATTATTTGCTACAAAATCGACAACTATTTCTTTCCCGACCCTCAGTACTATTCAACCGACACCTAGGGTCGTTCCTCGTTTTTCTAGCATTTTGGAGTCTCAAATAGGTATTTCACTACTCTTGAAACGTTTCTCATCCCGTTCCCGAGCCTTGGTTCTTGAGAGGCTCGAGTTTTCTATCCTGTTCATAATTTTTCTCTCGTTTCCTAAAATACCCCTAATGTCAATTTTTCCTATTCTCGGTATTTTAGACACTAGAGGGTCGTTGTACTATTCCTTTTCTTTTTTAGTTCTATTTTCCGTTATTGGTTCTAACATATCTAGGGGTCTCAGTTTCATTTCCGAGCCTATATTTTTACCCCTCGTTTCCCGGAATGCCTTTATGCCGTTTTAGAAATTTCAGCAACATTTCCGCTAATATTTTTAGGTTTCCCTGGCATTAGGTACGCCTCAGAACCTTGGTACCTGTCACGTACTATACTAGAGGCCTATTTTATGCAAAGTTACCAAACTTTGCATAAAACTTTTCCACATTGACATCATTCAATTTACAACACAAAATTTATCAATTTTACTCAATTATGGCCACGGTTTTCATGGTAATCAACACCAAGAAATTTTCATCACAATGCTCAATTATCACCTTCCATTCTTAAGGTTTCTAATGCACATATTAACATAAAAAATCTAAGAAATTTTCATTCCAACCTAGCCATTACATGCCACGGTTTTCATGCTTAAAAATGTAGGAAAATTTTCTCTCATTCCTATGGTCTTTTATCAACATTCCTTATCATTTTTCATCAACAAAATTTCCCATTTTCATCACACATAAGCCACGGTTTTTGTATGAAACATGCATTAAAATTTGCTTGTTTCAAAATTCTAAATCATGCTTTATTCACCATAGCACCAAACCAACATAAACACCAAATAATACATCAAAATTTTTATCATTTTTCTACACCCAACATGCCACGGTTTTCATGAAGAAAATCAATGAAAAATTCTTCAATTTAGTGGCTCGCCTTATCAACTTGATCCCTTGCAACTTGGACTAGGATTGGAGGCTAATTTTGTGAAGAAAACTTGTCAAATTTTGGCTTGGAATGGGAAGGAAACTCACGGCCAAGAATGGGCAGAAATGGGGCTGCATTTTCTGATTTTTCTAAGTGATTTTTCATCACCTATTTATAGGCAAAAAGTGGAGGACCTCTTAGCAAAATTTCCCAACAATTAGGAAATTGTTTAAGGACTTTTTTACAAACTTTTTGGGATCAAAAATAAAATTTTTTGCTAATTTTTTTCTTCCATGGCCAACTCCCTTTTTTGCTATTTTCTTAAATTTTTTTCAAGCCATTTTGGCTTAATCTTGCCATTGATCTAAGATTCCTTTAATCCTAGTCATTAATGCTACCTAACTTACTTAATAAGCCTTAATTATCCATTAATTACATCATAATTATGATGTCACCTATAACATCATCTAATTAATTCATGAATTAATTCGTGGTCAACATTTGACCGAAAGTCAAACTGAATGGAAATTTACTGAAATCGCTTAGGCAGGTTTCTGATGCCTCTAGTGCGATCGGTTTGCTTTATTTTGGCTCCGTTTTTGGGTTATCTCACCCGTTTCTGTTCGAAAAAATTTTCCGTATCTGAACTCACACTCTTTAACGCTGTTAGAACATTTTCATTGCATTCTCAATAGTATTAAAACACAACTTTTTCAAATTTTATACATAAAAATTGTTATATACATACAATTTTAATTAACTCTGAGAATCTGAAAATTCCTGGTTATCACATTCACCCCTTCTTATAAAATTTTTGTCCTTGAAAATTTAGAACAAGTGGGGGTATAATTTTCTAATTTTATCCTCACATTCTTATATAGCCTCTTCAATGTTGTGATTTTTCTATAGCACTTTGACTAATGAGATCGTCTTGTTTCGTAAGACTTTGTCTTCTCATGCCAAAATTTGTATGGGCCTCTCTTCATATGTTGATCTTCTTGAATCTGGATCGGTTCATGTTTCAGTACATGGGACAGATCCGATATGTACTTCTGCAACATCGATACGTGAAACACATTATGCAGTGTCGACATTTCTATTGGTAATGCTAATTTATAGGCAACCTTCCCAATGCATTCGATAATTTCAAAAGGTCCAATATATCTTGAACTCAAATTTTCTCTCTTACCGAAATGCACTAGCCCTTTCATCGACAAAACTTTTAGGAATACAAAATCCCCTTTGTTAAACTCTAGGGATCTTCGTCGTTTATCTGCGTAGCTTTTCTATCGACTTTGCGCAATCTTCATTCGTCGCTGTATCTTTGCCACTGCATCAGTTGTTTCTTACACAAAATGTGTCTTGTGCAGCTGCTTTCTTGTAGATCATACCAATGGAGAGATGAGCTACACTACCTTCCATATAAAGATTCATAGGGTGCCATTCCTATGGAAGTTTAGTAGCTATTATTATGTGAAAACTCTACCAATAGAAGTTTCTCATTCTAGCTTCTCAGGAAATCTATTGTACATGCACGAAGCATGTCTTCTAGTGTTTGGATCGTCCGTTTAGATTGCCACTCTATCTACAGATAAAATGCCGTACTCAGACGTACTTTTGTTCCCATGGCTTCTTGCATGCTCTTCTAGAAATTTGAAGTGAATCGTGCATCACGATCCGATATAATGGACTTAGGAACACCATGTAACCTGACGATATGGATTACATAGAAATTCACCAGTTTTTCTAGTGAAAAAGTCAATTTTACTGCTATGAACCTTGCCATTTTTGTTAATCTGTCGACTATAACCCAAATGGCATCGTAGCCTTTTCGGATTTTTGGTAATCCTACAATAAAGTCCATCGTAATATGTTCCCATTTCCATTCGGGAATCTCCAATGATTCTAATTTCCCACTTGGATCCGGTGTCAGCCTTAACTCTTTGGCACATCATACATCTGCTCACGAATTCAACAATGTCCTTTTTCATCCCTTTCCACTAGAATTGCAGTTTCAAATCCTGGTACATCTTACTGGCTCGGGGATGCACCGAATATGGCGTTTCATGGGCTTCTGCCATAATCCGCCTTCTTAAACCTTCGTCATCGGGAATATAAATTCTTCACTGATGCAGGATTAATCCATCTTTGGACACTCCTTCCTGAGGACTTGCTAGATTTGGATCTCGCTTTTGAGCCTCTCTAATGTCTTTATACAACGATGATTCCAATTGAAGTGCAACCAATCTTCCAGATATCAGCTCCATCTTCAATGCATTGATTTCCTACTGCAATGGTCTTAGAAATTTCTCAATCGCTAGTTGCTGCAAAACAACAGATTTTCTGTTTAATGCATTTACAACACGATTGGCTTTTTCAGGATGGTAGGGGATTTCGCAATCATAGTCCTTTATCAGTTCTAACCATCTCCTCTACCACATGTTCAACTCCTTTTGAATGAAGAAGTACTTTAAACTCTGGTGATTAGTATAGATCTGATACTGAGCTCCATATAAATATTATTGCCAGATTTTAAGTGTGAATACTATTGCAGCAAGTTCCAGATTGTGTATGGGATAATTTCTCTTATAGGCCTTTAATTAACGCGAGGCATATGCTATCACCTTATCGCCTTGCATCAGGACAGCTCCTAATCCCATCTTTGACGTGTCACTGTAAATCACAAACATTTCCCCTTCTGTAGGAAATGTAAGGTTTTGGTGCGCTTGTTAATTGCTTCTTTAACTCTCAAAAGCTCCTTTCGTATTCTTCAGTCCACTTGTACTTTCTCTCTTTGCGTGTAAAGGCCATGAAAGATGCAGCGAGTCGTCGAATCCCTCTACAAATCTCCTATAATAGCTAGCTAAACCAAGAAACTTCTAATTTTAGTCACATTCTTATGTGCGGGCCATTCATTGATTGCCTTTACTTTAGCAGGGTCCACAACAATTCCTTCCTTGGAGACCACATGTCTGAGGAAATGTACTCTATCTAGCCAAAATTCGCACTTAGAGAATTTTGCATAGAGTTGGTGCTTGCTTATCATTTGCAGAACGATCCTCAGGTATTCCTTATGCTCCTCGCGAGTCCTTGAATATATAAGTATGTCATCGATAAATACAGTGACAAACTTATCTAAAAATACTTTAAAGACTCGATTCATCAGGTCCATGAATGCAGCTGGTGCATTTGTTAACCCAAACAGCACTACCAAAAATTCGTAATGACCATAACGGGTTCGAAATGCGGTCATTGGAATATCACTCCCCTTGATTCGTAGCTAATGATATCCTGATTACAGATCGATCTTGGAAAATACTGCTGCGCCTTTAAGTTGATCAAACAAGTCGTCAATTCTAGGTAATGGATACCTATTCTTGATAGTGACCTTGTTTAATTCCCAGTAATCTATACACATGTGAAATGTATCATCCTCCTTCTTGACAAACAACACAGGAGCATCCCATGGGGATTAGCTCGGACGGATGAATCCTTTGTCAAGAAGTTCTTTTAGTTGCTCTTGTAACTCCTTCAACTCTATCGGTGCCATCTGGTACGGCGCCTTTGAGATAGGTGCAGTTCTTGGCATCAATTCGATCTCAAAGGAGATCTCTCGTTCGGGCGGCAATCCTAGTAATTCTTCGGGGAAGACATCGAGGAACTCGTTCATAATGGAAACATCTTCAAGTTGAAGCTTCTGTTCCTCCATCACATTCACTATGTATGCTAAGTATCCAGCACAGCCGCTAGACATTAGCCTTCTTGCTTTCATCGAGTTGATCATCATCTTCCTGGATTTGTGTGACGATCTGACATATTTAAAGCCATCTTTCTGGTTCGGTTGGAACACTATCTTCCGCTTCTGGCAATCGATCGTGGCTTGATACTTTCCTAAAAAATCCATTCCTAGTATTACGTCGTAATCAGAGAGCTCTATTATGATCAATTCTGCATATAGCTCCCTATTTGCCATAATTATTGGTACATGAGGTAACCAATAATTGGACATTAACACTTCTCCCGAGGGTAGAGTGGTTCTAAAGGTCATACCCATATTGTCTTTAGGATATCTTATCTTGTTCACAAATTCGTATGAAACAAACGAATGTGTAACTCCAGAATCAAATAAAATAGACGTCAAATGATTAGCGACAGAAAGTGACCTATCACTACATTAGATGTCCCGACTTCCGCATCCTCTTTGGTGTAGACCATAACTCGAGCATCTGCACGAGGTAAACGGTCCAGTCTTTCCTGTGCCTTGAAGATAAAGGGCGTTCAATCTTGGCCTGTAGTGCATGTGCCTGGGGACGTTGCTACTGTGGCTGGAACGTTCCCTGCACATTTTGCCTATTTTCAGGACAATTTTTGGCAAAATGGCCTTCCTTTCCACACTGAAAACAGGCATTTGGTGCAAGTCTACATCGGTCTGAATGTCTTTTTCTGCATACAACACAGTCACACACAACAGCTAAAGCATTGTTATTTAACTTCCACTGTTGATTCCTATTCCCAGAATTATTCCCTTTCCTCTTTCCTTGAGGCTGTTGGCCAGAAGTGCTTAATTGTCCGGCCTTTGCGTTTGGATTCGGCTTACTTCCTTGTCCAACCTAGGATCCAACTTATGCAGCTTTTGCCAATACTTTCTCCTTCGTTTTGGTACCCCAAATCTTTTCCTTCTCTTCCCTCTGTTGAGCGAGGTGATATTCGTCTCTCAAAGCTCAACTCACACAGTCAGCTACAGTAGTGGGTGGCATTAACCCACTATCTACTACAGCTGCGATGTCTAGTCTGAACATCCCAAGCATCTTTTGAATCTTCTCCCTCTCAGTAGGGATGACATATGGACATAGGCGGGATAGCTAGTCAAACTTCTGATAGACCTCACTTACTATCATATAACCCTATTTCAATTATGCAAATTCCCTCTATTGGGGTCGCAACAACGCAGGGTCATAATACTTTTGATTAAATTCCTCTAAGAAGTCTACCCATGACATTCTGGCCACATTCCTTCTTAGCTTGATAGTATCCCACCAAATCTCGCATCCTTCTTCAGTACAAAGGATACACACTATAAGGACCGCCTCGATCATATACTTTATTTTTCAATTTAATGAGAAATTGAAGAATAATTTGATGCATTTTAGTGCAATTTTTAAAGTACATGGTCAGGTACACGGCTGTGTAAGTGGCCGTGTACCACTCAGACTGTGTACGTGTGTGTAGCCGTGTAAGTGTATATGACCGTGTAGCAGAACATGGTTAGGTACATGGCCATGTAAGAGGCCATGTACTGCTCGGGTCGTGAACGTGTGAGAAGCCGCGTAACTGAACATGGCCATGTAGTAGAACACAGTCAAGAACACGGCCGTGCACCTCTCGGGTTAATAAATGTGTAAAAGGCTGTGTTTTCAAACATGGCCGTGTTGAAGAAATTCAGCTAGTACACGCTCGTGTCCGGTGTATACACGCCCATGTTAGAGGCCGTGTTGAAGGCCGTGTAATGAGCAGAAAGCCGTTACACAGACTTTCAAATTGCATGAAACCTAATTACTATGCAATAAGTAATTAAGTTGGAAAATACGGTATATTTTCCCATTGAATAGACTAAACAGATACGATACTGTTTAAGTACTATTCATGCAGTGAAAGGGGTGACTGACAGCGAACCCGGTCCACCCTATTATGTGTATATATGAATGAGACATGCAGTGTCAGGAAACTAGTCCGGACGACCAATTCTCGACACAAGTCTGGTAAATAGATCACCAGAACGCTCGGACCGAACATCTGAACACAATAGCGAGAGATAGCCCTAGTAAGGGTACGCTATCAAGAAAATGGTCCAGATGACCTCTTCTCACCTAGAGACTGACAAAATCAGAGTCAGAGCACTCAGACCAGTCAGTTAAGTAGAAAGCGGTGGATGATGTATAGAGAGAAACGCAGTGTCAAGTTATTGGTCAAGATGGCCTTAATTTGACCTAAAACTGATACACAAACGGTTAGTAGACTCAATCTGGTTGATTGAGTACAAAACAAGATTTTTAGTTTGAAAGATATGCAGTATCAGGTTGAGGGTCAAGATGATCTTTACTCGCCCCGAAACTGATATATTTGGGCTCAGAACGCCCAAATTAGTCAATCGGGTACCTGACACGTTTTTCAATGTGGGGTCACACAGATCCCGAAAACTAGTCTAGATGACCTCCGATGGATGTAAAACTGATAAAATGGAATCAGCACATCCAAATTAGTCAAGAAAAACTGTGTCTGAAATTTCACTCGGGAACACCTCGGTTTGCGTGTGAAAGGACAACATAGTGTAGACACAATCACAGTATAGGATGTGAACAGTAATTTAGACTGATAATGGGCTCTTAGACAGTAGAAAATAACTAGGAATTTATAGTACAAAAATCAGATTCAGAAAACTAATTTTCGGATGAAAATTGGAACACTACCGAGAAAGGACCGAACACCGCAGTATAAAATTAGACTGCGATGAGAAGCCAACACAGATAAAATTGACCTTAAATCTCCACGCCCCTTAGCTGCAAAAGCAGCTATAATCTATAGCACACATAGTCCAAAAGGTGGCCATTAAAATAATCTCCCTAACCATGACATACTTGAATATTTTATTCAAGAGTTTTTGAAAAAGTAGTCAACAATATTTGTTTAATCCCTTCCTCCTCCCAATGAGCAGCCCACGGCCACTTATTCTGAAATTGGACAGCATATTTATCCCAAGATTTGGCTAATTTGGTAGACAATTAAGTAGGATTAAGCCTAAGTGAGTTGGATCAATTTTGCCTATAAAAGGCACCCTTGACATAAGACATGGACTTTTGCTTCCACACACCTAAAACCACAAGTCTTTTTCTTCTTCTTTTCCTTGCTTGCTCCGAATCTTCTTAGCCCCAAAAGCCAACATTTTGCAAACTAAAACCTTGACCAAAACTCACAAAAAACCGACCTCTTCCAAGCTTGAGCAAGGGGAGACTGAACCAAGCTTTTGGGGTGCACCAAGGGTAAGTGCAAAATCGATTTTCCTTATGTTTTGATTCTTAGTTTTGAGTTGTTATTTGAATGATTTTTTTTTTTGGTAACTTGGCTAGCATAAAACCAACCTCAAGCCCTTGAGTTTCTACGGCATTTTGACCCCCTAAGCCTAACGAAAAGTGTGCTTGAGTCCAAAGTACCAAAGGTAAAAACCGAAACCCTTCTCATGGTGATTGGTTGAAAAATTTAGTTTTCAATCTAATGGTTTTATGTGTATTTGTTTATGCACAAGGTTGTATTAAGTTATTTGAGCCCTTAGCTTTCATTTCTTAAAGTCATTATGGTTGTGGTTGTGTTTACTTTAAGTTGCATATGGTTTGTGGATGTGAATGCATGGATGTGTATTATGGTGGCTGGACAGAGAAAATAGCCATGGATTTTGGCCATTTTGACCTACTGAGGTTCTGAATCTGGGTTTTGGTGAAACATGATGTTTTAAGGAAATTTCGATATAGTCATTTTTGCGTCAAATAGGCCTCAGCCAAAAATGAGCTTAAGATAGGTTTTTAGAGTGTTTTTCACTCGGTGTCCAAAACTGGGAACAAAATCCAAACCCAGTCTTTAGTCTGGGGTTTTGCTAGAAATGACCCACTTAGAGTCCGAACTAATTCTTGAACTCAACATAAAATTGTAGATCTCGTCAAGACCTTGAGAACGAATCACGTGTGTAAAAAATTTGGCCGTTTCGGGTCTCAAATCGAGCCGTTTTTACAGAGACGTAAAACTGGGACTTTTACAAAAAAACTGGGAACCAAGCCCATAGGTTTAATGAAATTAGGAGCCGTTAGAGTTAGATTTAGGCTCTGAGGTGAACGCAATATTTGTTCATCTTGTCGAGAACGAAAACTTTCATGTTTGACAAAATTTCAAACAAAGTCGTTTAGACTAAGTTTCAAAATTGTTTTCAAAGGTGGTTCAAAAACCACCTTTAAAATGCAAGCTTTAAAACTATGATTTATACTCTCCAAAATAAAAATGTGTTTTTAACACTTTAAAATATGATCAAGTTTTCCATAAAAACATCCCCCACCTTCCAACGGGGAGATAAGGGGACGGTTTCAAAATAAAGAATTTTACCAAGATTTTTACAAGTCAACCTAAACAATTTTTCAACGTAAAATAGTGTGTGTAGCCCGGTAGGCTACCACACCAAACAAGCCTTAGTAGCCCTGTAGGCTACTACCCCAAACAAGCCATAGTAGCCCGATGGGCCATTACACCAAACAAGCCTTAGTAGCCCGGTAGGCTACCACACCCCAACAAGCGAAGGAACCTGGTCGGTTACTACGCTAAGTTCACATATAGTAACTCGATAGACTACTTAGTTACCAACACGTGAGTTAACCAGTCAGTTGACTGAGTGGTAAACCAGTCAAGGGCCGCGTTTTGAACAACACAATGAGGAACGATGATTAATCTATCAAGTAGACGGTTGATCAAACACGATACGAGTTAGGCACCAAATCCCCATAATAGGCCAATAGGGTATCGACGGGTCTTGGTACCCCGTAGAAGCGCAAATTATAGTCACTAACATTAATAGTGACTCAACGAGAGTATTAATGAGGAACGTTATTTATGACAGGTGGTAACCTGTGAATTGATAAAGGCGTGATTTCAAGTTGCTTGCAAATAGTTAAGTACAACTCCACCTATGGCATGAACGAAAATGCTTTTAAATGATATTTTACAGTATGTTAAAATATGTATGTCATGCACACGATGTTGTACCCCATGTTTAAGAGCATGTAGTTTCACAATCAAGTAGATTGATGAAAAAGCAAGGTAGATGCCATACGTCCCTACCATGTAGGATTTGGAACAGCTTAGAGAAGCATATGGCTAGAAAAGATAAACAAGACGGAAAGTAGTAAGCATGTCGTACTGGCCCTTTCAAATGAAGGGTTTTTAGTTAAAGCAGAAAGTTGAGCATCCGTTGATGGCTCTCCGGCTATTTTACCATGGGCGTTACCGATGGTCTGTGCACGCACGGTACTGACACATGGGCCCTAAATGGACAAGAAAAGAAAAGAGAGAAGTTGAAGCATAAATGAACATAACCGGATCATGCATTAGTTATAGTTCACCATGCTTCTAGATGTATTCAATACATGATGTTTTTGCGATGCACATGTTATGTGAAGTTTTATAATCATTGATATGTGATATGTGATATGTTAAAGTGGTATATGTGATATATGACTACTCATATGTTTTAAGTATGTACTATGTTTAAATATGTTTTGCGGTAAATATGTTGTACTTACTGGGCGTAAAGCTCACGTAGTGTACTTATGCTGTAGGTAAGCGTCCTACGACTTAATTCCCAATGGGCGATGGTGGCGGTGGAGGCAGATGTGAGGGTAAAGTTATGGAGACACCTCGAGTTTATCTTCTGCAAATTCTGAGTATCAGTATTTTGAATAGTAATTGTCACACAGTATTTTTGAATAGTAATCATAAACCGTATTTTTGAATAGTAACCGTTAAATGGTATTTTTAAATAGCAACCGTAAATTGTATTTTTAAATAGTAATCGTTAAATAGTATTTTTAAATAGTAACCATTAAATAGTATTTTTGAATAGTAATCGGTATACGTACGTATACAGTAAATACGTACACGTAAAAAAAATCCCTAATTTTATGATATCTAGTTAAGTATAAATTGCTAGAAAGTATAACACAGCAAGCAAGTTCAGTTTTTAGGTGACGGTCCGGGCCATTGGGGGCACAGGGCGTCACAGTTGGTATCACAGAGGTTTCCTACCACCCTACCTCACATCGCCGTACGCCTGCCTCATCTGTTCAAGTAAGTTAGCTTTTGTTTTTCAAAATTTAGTATATGAGTTGATGATTAGTTTATGATAGGAGAATGGCCGCACCGGTTGACCCTCAGCAAGTGCGAGAGAACCGAGAAGCGAGTGTAGCTTCCACCGCCATGCGACCACACACATACTGCTGTAGCAACCCATACGAACTCCCTTATTGGATTCATCATATGGAGACAATCTTCGAAGGGTGCCATATTCCACCTCGTCTACAGGTGGTAATGGCCAGTAGCCGATTGTGAGGACCAGTATTGACATGGTGGAATGATCGACGCAGGATCAATGGTCCAACGTTACAGTGGAATGAGTTCTGCCAAGACCTTCGCAACTCTGACGGTCTAGCTAAGGAGGCTGATATTTGGGCAGATATGCACGAGCGACGATACCAGATCCTCTCTGACACTTGGGATCTCTACGAGGGAGAGACCATGGCATATTATTGTCAGAGATTTCTAGATGCCATGTTACCTCATATCCCTTAGGATAGACACTTTTCAGATATAGTCGATCTGCTATGGGGAGAAGTACCAGGGTATGTAAGGAATCTCGTTCCCTACCCTCCACCACATGAAACTTGAGGCGCCTGATCTGAGACATAGTGGACGCTGAGCGAGTGGCGCTCAGCCCCGACCTGGCAAACGCCGCACCATAGCCAGCAGTACCTGAAGACAATGGAGACTCGATGGAGGACCTCGAACCAGCCCCTCTGTCTCCCGGACACCATATGGATGAAGACGGTGACGAGGCTATCCCCGATGCCCAACCTAACGACGAGGAGGAGGAGATCCCCGATCACATCAGTGACGATAAGGAAGTAGAAATATATGAACCCCAAGTCATCATCGTCAGTGATGATGAAGTTGATTTTGCTTGGGGAGATGAGGATGAAGACCTCGAGGAGTTTCCCTTGAGTGAAAGTGAGAATGAGGAAATGTCCGATGCAGAGTCAAGATTATCCTTTGAGTAGTAGTAACCCTTTTCACAGAAATTTTTGTTATGTATTTATTTAGAGGGAAACAGTAGCTTTCCCCGTCTGACTCAACTTAGTGTACTTAATGGGATCGTATTTTGGGAAGTGTGTGTCACTCCCACCAAATTTAAAATATATATGTTTTATGAGATGTTTTATGAAAAGTGGTATCATTTGCCCTGAGGGCCTAAATATGATTTCTCTACGAGTATGACCAAGTATGGTAAAGAGTACAGGACGGTTCTTGGCACTCAGACGATGTCCCAATATGACGCGATAGTTATATTGAATATCATAAGAATAAGAGAAGAAAGGAAAGATATAGTATGTATATATCTATGATGCTTAAAAAGAAGTTGTTTAGTAAGAAGGAAAATGATATGTAAATATGAATCCTAAGTAGAAAATTTGAGAAGCTTATGTTCTCTTTTTCCGTGATGTGATAGGGTTACATAGGTGACGATGGCAAGAACAAGAGCCTAAACAAACCAAGCTGCGTGAGACGACGAGCTACTGGCACGTCTCGTAACGATACAGGAAATGATGGTAAATCAACAATGAGAGCTTAACCAGCTCAGAAAATAAATGAACCGACAACAACAAGCACCACAACCTGTAGAGGTACCAGTTCAAGCTACACCAGCAGCCCCCAACACTCCCAGAGAGCAAGCGACCCCACCAGCCTAAGCAATTCCAGCACCACCGGTTGTGGCTGCTCCTGCAGCAGCCAATGTTATTGTACCAGCCTATAGAGAGGGTGACTTATACGAGCGGTTTAGGCGTATAAAGGTGGCTGAATTTGAAGGACCTGCGAATCCCATTAAAGCCAATGATTGGCTGACTGATGTTTAGGTCATTCTAGATCTCATGGGACTGACCAAAGGAGAAAAAGTTATATGCGCATCCCTAGCCCTACAGAAAGGAGCACGCCAGTGGTGGAAGACCGTGGCTATCAGAAGGAACATCAACGAAATGAACTGGGCAAACTTCATCGCCGAGTTCAGAGAAATGTACTTCAACGACGAAGCTTTAGCGGTCCAACAAGATGAATTTAACAACTTGCGCCAAGGAGGCATGACGGTCATGGAGGCCATAAGGAAATTCGAACAGCTAGCCTGACTTTGCCCTGACCTAGTGCCGACTGAGAAGGAAAAGGTCAGGAGGATGCTGAAAATATTTCAGACGGATATAGCCGTCCAAGCCTACAGCGACAGCCATGGGCTAACAACCATGGCCGAATATGTCAATAGAGCCATCCGGGCTGAGTATTGACTAGCCCAAGACAAAGAGAGGAGGGCGCAGATCTTCAAGGCAAGGAGAGAAGAAAAGAACTAATCGAAGCCAACCAAGAGCAGACAGCACTCTGAATTTCAGCACAGAGGGCAGAATACGGGAAACAACCAACACAACCGGCCATCCAACAAGAACAATAAGAGGAAAGGGAATCCAGGCAATCAAGGCCATCAAAGAAACCTTCCTCAGAAGAAAAATAACCGAGAAGGAAATGGAAATCAACACTTGCCTTGTCCAAAATGCGGAAGGAACCATATGGGAGAATGCCGCTAGGGCACCAACGACTGTTACATATGTGGCAAGGAAGGCGACTTTGCTAAACACTGCTGCTCGAACCTGCAAAATCAGCAAGGTCAAGCCCGCCTTACTAGCGGACAGCTGCACGCCGCCCAGGGAAGGATTGAAGGCCCAGCGATCAGCCGAGGCAGATTGGAAGCTCCAGAGCCGCAAGGGAGGATTTATGCCTTTACTCTCGAGGATGCAGAGGCCGGAACCTTGACTGTGGTGACAGGTCAGCTTTCTGTCGCCAACTCCACTGCACTAGTTTTGTTTGATTCCGATGCTATGCATTCTTTTGTATCATCATAATTTGCTAGGAGGTTAGGCAAGAACTTAGATAAGATGAACCAGACTTTTCGAATTGCCCTTCCTTCTAGGGAAGTTTTGTTGTCTAGCTATTGGATACGTCACGTATCAATAGTTATCAGCGGGCACAAGCTGAGTGCAGACCTAATTGTCATCGAGATGTGCAACTACGACATGATTATAGGAATGGACTTCCTCGCCAAGTACCACGCCATTATAGACTGTCAGAGACGGGAGGTGATCCTCCACCCGAGTGGACACGAAAAATTTGTCTACAAGGGCTTATCGTTGAAACAACCAAAGACGATGATATCGGCAATGAAGGCTCACCAGCTACTATCTAGTGGATGCACTAGTTTTCTTGCACACATAATGGATACGACCCAGGAAGTGGAAACCAGACCGGACAACATACCAGTAGTAAAAGAGTTCACGGAAGTATTCCCCGAAGATCTCCTAGGACTTCCGCCAGAGCAGGAGATATCGTTCGAAATCAAACTGTTACCAAGATCGACACCCGTATCCAAGGCTCCCTACAGAATGGCCCTGGCAGAATTAAAAGAGCTTCAAACTCAGTTAAAGGAGCTGATGGACAAAGGTTTCATTTGACAGAGCTACTCGCCATGGGGAGCACCAGTCTTATTTGTAAAGAAGAAAGACAAAATGTTGCGAATGTGCATAGACTACTGGGAGTTGAACAAGATCAAGATCAAGATCAAGAACAAGTATCCGTTGCCACGGATCGATGATTTGTTCAACCAGCTACGAGGTGCTGTCGTATTTTCCAAGATCAACCTACGTTCCGGGTACCACCAATTGCGGATCCGAGATGCAGACATCCCCAAGACGGCATTCTGAACATGATATGGACATTATGAGTTCCTCGTTATGTCGTTTGGGCTGACAAACGCACCTACCGCTTCCATGGATCTGATGAATCGAGTATTCAAGAAGTTACTGAACAAGTTTGTCATTGTGTTTATCAATGACATACTAGTATATTCTACGACAAAGGAAGAGCATACGGAGTATTTGAGAGTCATCCTACTCAAGCTTAAGGAGCATCAACTGTATGCCAAATTCTCTAAGTGTGAATTTTGATTAGAGAAGGTTCATTTTCTCGGTCACGTGGTCTCCCATGAGGGAGTGTCCGTGGACCCAGCCAAGGTAGAAGCAGTTAGCAATTGGCCTACTCTGAAGAACGTAACAGAAATCCCTAGCTTCTTAGGTTTAGCGGGATACTACCGATGCTTCGTGGAAGGATTCTCGAAGCTAGCCGCACCACTCACGGCGCTAACCAAGAAGGAAAAGAAGTACGAGTGGTCTGACAAGTGTAAAAAGAGCTTTTAGGAGCTAAAAAGCCAACTCACGAGTGCTCGAATCCTGACCATACCAGATGCTGAATAAGGGAATTTTGTAATCTACAGCGACGCATCTAAGACTGGACTAGGAGCTGTGTTAATGCAAGGTCGTAGGGTAGTTGCATACGCCTCGCCACAACTCAAGAACCACGAAAGGAACTACCCGACATATGACTTGGAGCTTGTAGCGGTAGTTTTTACACTTAGAATATGGAGGCATTACCTATATGGCGTCAAGTACGAGATCTACACGGACCACCAGAGCCTCAAATACATTTTCACACAAAAGGAGCTTAATATGAGGCAACGAAGATGGCTGGAACTGGTAAAGGATTATGACTGTGAAATCCTATATCATCTAGGAAAAGCCAATAAGGTGGCTGACGCGTTGAGCAGGATGCACTCTTCGACGCTTATGACCATCCAGGCCCTGCCGGAAGCACTGTAAAAGGAGCTACGGAGCAGCGAGATTGAGATGTTAACAGGAAGGTTATCCGAAATGACCCTCTAGTCAACGCTAATAGAGGAAATCAACCAAGACCTCGATTCATCCCTACACAAGCTCAAAAGGGAGGCAATGGAGGACCAGAATTCAGAGTTTTAGATCTCTAAGGATGGCATACTCTATTTCGGAGATAGAGTGTGTATCCCAAAGGATGAAGAACTCAAGAAGTAGATCCTATCAGAAGCTCATGACACACCGTACTCGATACATCCAGGAACAAATAAGATGTACCAAGGCTTGAAAAGAAGTTTTTGGTGGCCAAACATGAAAAATGACGTCGCCGAGTTTGTAGTAAGGTACCTCACCTGCCAGAAAATTAAAGCAGAACATCAGCGACCGGGGGGAGAGCTGCAGACGATTGAGCTACCAGAGTGGAAATGGGAGTAAATTACCATGGATTTCATGGTCGGATTGCCCAGGACCTCAAGCGGGAACGATGCCATCTGGGTAATTGTGGATCGACTAACAAAGTCAGCTCAATTTTTAGCCATGAAGTTGAGCTACTCGGTAGAGAGGTTAGCAAAAATGTACGTCGCTCAAGTAGTAAGACTGTACGGAGTACCTAAATCGATCATCTTAGATCGCGATGGATGCTTCACTGGCAGAGTATTTAAGCTGCAATGGGAACCAAATTGAAGTTCAGCACCACTTTCCATCCTCAGACTGACAGTCAGTCTGAGAGGACTATACAAACGTTAAAAGATATGTTGAGAGCGTGTGTCTTAGATTCCAAGGGGAATTGGGATTAGAAGCTGTCGTTGATAGAGTTCTCGTACAATAATAGCTATCATTCCTCGATTGGGATGGCTCCATACGAGGCACTTTATGGAAGAAGATGCCGATCTCCGGTTCACTGGCACGAGACCGGAGAAAAACAGCTTACCAGCATCGACTTCGTCAAGGATACAACAAAAGCTGTGAAGCTTATACAAGAGAGACTGGATATAGCGCATAGCCGCCAGAAGAGTTATGCAGATAGACGACGAAAACCTCTCGAATTTTAGGAAAGAGACTCAGTTTTCCTCAAGGTGGCACCCATGAAAGGGGTGATGTGCTTTGGGAAGAAAGGGAAGCTCAGTCCTAGATATATATAGGACCTTTCAAGATCCTCGAAAGGGTCGGGAAGGTAGCCTACCGAGTAGCGCTTCCTCCTGAACTAGCTTCCGTACACAATGTTTTTCACGTCTCGATGTTGAAGAAGTATATGTCGGATAGTTCCCACGTACTAAGCCAAAAGCCAGTTGAAGTCCATGCAGATCTAACCTATGAAGAAAGACCCGTGTAGATTTTATCCAAGGAAGATAAGGTTCTTAGGAATAAAGTGATTCCGCTTGTTAAAGTATTATGGCGGAACCATAACCTCGAAGAACCTACATGGGAACGAGAAGAGGATATAAAAAGAGACTTCCCGGATTTATTGTAATTTTCGAGGATGAAAATTGTTGTAAGAGGGGTAGATTGTAAGGACCGCCTCGATTATGTACTTTAATTTTCAATTTAATGAGAAATTGAAGAATAATTTGATGCATTTTAGTGCAATTTTTAAAGTACATGATTAGGTACACAGCCGTGTAAGTGGCCATGTACCACTCAGACTGTGTACGTGTGTGTAGTCATGTAACTATACATGGTCGTGTAGCAGAACACGGTTAAGTACACGGCCGTGTACCACTCGGGTCGTGAACGTGTGAGAAGCCGTGTAATTGAACATGGCTGTGTAGTAGAACGCGGTCAAGAACACGGCCTTGTAAGAGGTCGTGTACCTCTTGGGTTAATGAACGTGTAAAAGGTCGTGTTTTAAAACATGGCTGTTGATAATTTTACACACGCAAGTGCACGTATCGCACAAGTAGTAAAGATGTGAGTAAGTATCGTTCCCACGGAGACTAAATTACCCTCAATTGCTAATTACCAATCTAATTTATCCTAATTCTATCCAAACAAACAAAAGACGATTTTTCAATACTTGACTAAAAATATGAATGAAAATAAAAATAAATTTAATTAAAGCAGAATTGAAATTAAACTGAATTAATATGGAAGAACTATTAAAGATTGAACAACCTAGATTTGTGATTTCCCCCTGACAATCCCTTTAGATGCAAATCCCTTCTTTTTCCTAATTAATTTTCCTAAATGATTATCAATCAAGAACACGCATGTCTTTACAGCCTCTGTCGATGGTCATGCAAAAATACTTCTTTTACCCAACCCACTATATGTCTATGTGAGTTGAATTCAAGAAATTCATTAAGATCAAGTTCTCATATGATTGCACATGAACATAGGTATATGTCTATCCTACAATCACATATGTCATTCTATCTATGGTATGAGCACAAATAACTCTGTCGATATTATAAGCATTCCCATATCATTCTCAAAGGTGGCCAATCTAAGAAAAAGCATTAAACACAAGATAGAATGAATAATCATGAATAGGCATTAATAAAGAATAAAGAAATTTAACATCTAAAATTCATGTTAGGGTTCCATCCCAAATCTAGGAAAAGAAAATTTAGTTCATCCTAAACAAACTAAAAATAATCATGGTTGATCTAAACATAATCAAAGAAGAAGAAAGAAGAAAACTGGATTTTAGAATCCGAATTCCGTTGCCGGTAGCCGTCTTCTTCTTCACACTTTGTTCTTTCTCCCTTTAGGTTTAGAGCCGTCCCAAGAATGAATAAATTTGCTCTATAATGTCCTATTTATAGCCTTGAGTGATTTGAAGTCGAATGCACTGATTTTTTCCGTTTTGGGCTTTCAAAATTTGATTCCACCGACTCGCAGCGCCAGGCGCTGTCTTATGAGCGCCAGGCGCTCGACGCTATTTTGACGAAGCGCTAGGTGCTTCCTGATGAGCGCCAGGGCGCTGAGCTCTCGGCCCTTCTCCGTATTTTGTGAGTTGTATGAGCGCCTGGCGCTGGCTTTCAAGCGCCTGGCGCTTGTGCTGCTCCGTGTTAGATTTGAGTCTTTTTGCCTTGATTTTCAATTCCAACCACGCCCGATTGCTTCTTTTCTTCTTTTTCACCATTTAGTAGCCATTTTAGCATCATGATTCACCATTACCTATGAAAATAACAAAACACAAAATACACAAAAACACATATCAAACCAAAAAAACACCCCGAAAACTAACAAATATTAAGCTCAACCGGCATCTAATAAATGAGTATAAAACTCATTTATCAAATACCCCCAAACTTAACATTTGCTCGTCCTCGAGTAAAACACAAAACATAATCAAAACTCTAATGAACAAAATTTACCCTAAACACAAAGACTAATTTGATGATGATGATTTCTCTTGGTCTTTCACCTTGTCTCAAAGATTTCCCAAAATATAATTCCAAAGGCAACTCTAAATGCTACACAAGTCTAGAATTTCAATTCTCAATCAATTTAAGCGCACTTTCAATTTCCTTGTGTGTGTGTGATTTCCATCATACCTACTCACTCTTCTCCAAGATCAATTTATACAATTCATAAATATCACTTCACCTCTAGTAATTTGGAACCCCATACGCTTATTTTTCATGACACTCTCCACTAATATAGACAATCCATACCCTCCAAGATCATTAGGACTTCTCTAGCTTGTAATGAGGCTGCAGCTAAGGTGTGGTATGGGAAATTATATTCAGGCTATGGTACCTCAAACATGCTACTTATTTGGATCTCTTGTCGAGCTTTCTTGTTTATCTCAACATACACCCATAAACCAATCAAACCCCTTTTCTTTTTTTTTTCTTTTTTTATTTTTTATTTTTTATTTTTTTTTTCGTTGAAGCTTTCCAACTGTACTCATAGCTAGTGCTTGCTTTCTTATTCTCTCTTTTTATTATTATTATTTTTTTTTTTTTCACAAACACTAACTATACTATTTTTCCCTTTTCTCACATACACCCCTTTGCAATATATATATATTTTCTACCAACCCTTAACATGGCTCATAATCTCCAAATAATTCACATGCTTAAGGTATTTACCCAAAAAGGATATTCACTTTATAGGCTAGGAGAAAATACATGTGGGTGACAAAGAAAAACAAGCTATAAAGGCTCAAAGGGGTGACTAGGGATATATAATATGATCTGGTAGGCTTGAAAGGCTCAAACGACCAAAAATGGCCTAAATCATCTATTTGATTGTATGTTTGCCTAGGATTTCGCCTCAAGTGTCAATCAAACAAGTTCTAAGGTTCTGATGAGGTTCCATTACATTCCGAAATGCATAAACAATCTCTGGGTACATTGAGTAAGCTAGCAATCCAGGTTCAGTGCTCAGAGGTATTAGGAATTCAAAAAATACGCTCAAATCAATCAAAAATCAAGCACACAGACATCACATTTATCATCACTATCAGAATAATACCTTGAGTAATCATTTTTCTATCATCGACTACGTCTGACCAAGATCAACATCATTCAAAATTTTCAATTTAAACACAAGATACTTTCACTACTGAACATGTAGAGTTCAAAAATAAAACAAAAACTGAAATCTAGCACAAGACTAAATGCAGAACCTAAATGATCTAAACCTAAACAAATAACAGAAAAAAATTGTGTTCCCACCCCCAAACTTAATCCGAACATTGTTCCCAATGTTAAAAAAAATATACAAGGGTTAAGAATACTCCCCGAAAAAGTAACTGGTGAAATCATGGCTCATCAGGGCTACCAGGTGCATCTGTTGGTGGCTGGTCTCCAAATGGTGGGGGCGGAGGATAAGGCGGTATGTTGTAGGCACTAGGATCCATCTGAGAGTGTAATGCCATTACTTGCAACATCTGAGCCTGCCATTGGGCCTGGGTGACTTGCCAGCACTGGATGACCTCCATTTGTGTCACCCGTCCTGAAAGATCGCAAACTGCCTCATGCAAGTTGAAATCAGCAGGGTGCTCAGCCTCACCTTGTTGTTGTGCCGGGCTTGCTTCTTGTATGTCGTCCGACCTTCTTGACCACTTGAGCTGAGTAATTCTCTTCACAGTTAATTCTTGCAAGGGATGCTCAACTGGCTCAGTATTATCCCATTTGACTCCTGCTCTGGTACACAAGGTAGTAATTAGGGACGGGTTTCCAAATCCAGATGTGGTTCCTCCGTCGACAACATTGAGGATCGAATCGTGAATTACTTTGCCTACGTCCACTGTCATGTGCCGTTGGATACAATACTCTAGAATGGCTCGCTTTTTAGTCACATGACTTAAGTGGGATCCAGGTATCAATTTGGCTGAGACAAAATAATGCCACGCCTTGGTCTGAATTCGCATGTCATCGGCTGAAAATTTAATTATACTCCCATCTGAACGAGACCGGTCCCATTCTGTTCCTGGCCCTGCAAGAAAGCGAATAATCGCTTCCGGATCAACTGTCCCTTCGAGATATTCCGTATAGCCTTCTGTCTCAAAGTCTTTCAAATTATAATATCGATTAATTGTCTTGCTGTCGAATGGCACCCATTGTTTTCTCACAAAGACCTTGGAACCACGGCGCTCCGGCAGATTGGCGTAAAATTCACGAATTATTGGGACTACTGCGGCTTCTGGCTGCTTAATGAAGTCTTCCCATTCGTGAAATGCAATCAAGTGCTGTTCTAGTTCATCCACAGCTTGCATTCCATGTTCATGCACCAATGGTTTTGATAGCAAAGCATCGGTGTAGCGCTTGAATGCATCAAAACTTACAAACTTGGTTGCATCAAATTTCTGTGACCCTTGAGAAGACGATCCTCGCTGGCTCTTTGATGCCATTACCTTATACACACCGTTGGTAATAGTTACTATAACAGCATTGATTCTCAATGTCCAGCACACTCACACTCTTTGTGGAATTTCTTCGAACACTTGACGGGCATGAGATCCCCTTCACCAAATCTACTTCCTAAGCTCACTCTAATCACCCACAATGATTCAAAGACACAATATTCCAGCCAACAATCGTCGAATCAACAACAACAGCACTAAATCTCTGCTTACAACACACTCCCACTCTTTGGGGACTTTCCATCGAACACCTTGTGGGCAAGAGTTATTTTCACCAATAACACTTCCAAAACCCACGCAAATCACTCCACAGATATTCAAAATGCATAAATACACTACCAACAATACTCAGATTCAACCACTTTCCAAGTAGGAGTGCTTACCCAAAAGTTGGCAATTAACCCACTCGGACGGGGAACCATGGGTTGGCGAGGACGGGGAGTGGCGGTTCGTGGAGATGAAGCGTGTGGGGTGACCAGAAATCGGCGACGGTGGGCGGTGGCTTACGGCGAGGGACGGTGGACGGCGGACGGCGTTGGCTGGCGATTGAGAAATCAATGCTGTGGCGTGGGGGCTGCGGCGCTGCTGGCTATTGAAGGGGGGGGGTGGTGTTTGATTAATAAGGCAATTGCCTTTAAACGTGATGTCATTTTTTTTTTATTTCGGTTGAAGCGCCAGGCGCTTTGGTAGAGCGCCGGGGCGCTTGGCTCTCGGGTGGAAATAACCCTCGAGAGCCAGGCACCCAAGGCTCAGCGCCTAGCGCTTAACCTCTTTTTTTTTTTTTTAATCATGAATAATCTTTAAAAATTTCCCCCCCAAACTTGCCTTATGTCTGCAACTATGATTAACTCTAAAAAGAAACATATTAAAATTGAACCCCCTAAAATAATAATAATAACTAATAAAAAGAAGAAAAAAAAAACAGTCAAACCCCGAACTAAGTACTAATTGCTATGAAAATTTAAATAAACTAACGAAATGGAATAAAATGCTTGGGTTGCCTCCCATAAGCGCTTGTTTTTTTTTAGTCTTCAGCCTGACTCTATCGGGGTCTATTTTGGATTCGCAAGGGTGATCGTGGATTTTCGACGATCAAATCCACCTCCCCCATAGTGCTTGAGGCATTGTCCGTTGACCTTGAATTTGGCACCTGTATTCTCATCCTTGATTTCAACAGCTCCATGTGGCAACACTGTGACTACCGTGAATGGGCCTGACCATCTAGACTTTAATTTGCTAGAAAAAACCTCAGTCTTGAATTAAATAGGAGAACCTGTTGTCCGGATTCGAATCGTAGCTCCATGATCTTCTTATCATGCCATCTAATTAAACTTGCTTTATGCCTCACATGGCTAGGCAATGACTTAAACTCCAATGTTGACGGCTCCTCAATTGATGATTTCAAGTGTTTTAACTGAAAAGCTGCATCAAGTGATTCAAAGTCCGATCTGACTTGGGTGAACTTCGGTGTATCCTCATCCCATATGCCACCATCATCCACACTATTAGTGGATATCATATTTTCCTTTTCCTCAAACTGACTACAGGGGTCTGCCTCATTAACTCTAAAACACTCTTCAGAGTCGTCACTAGGAAGCTTCGTAGCCTTAAAGACATTAAATGTCACCTCTTGATCTTGAACTCTAATAGTTAATTCTCCTTTCTGCACGTCAATAAGAGTTCTACCTATGGCCAAGAACGGTCTCCCTAGTATGATCGGGATATCCCTGTCTTCTTCCATCTCCAGCACCACAAAATCTGCCGGAAATATAAATTTGTCGACTTTTACCAACACATCTTCAATTACTCCTCGTGGATAAGTCAACGATCTGTCAGCCAATTGTAATGTCATAGTTGTCGGCCTCGCTTCTCCTAACCCAAGCTGCTGATAGATAGAAAAGGGCATTAAATTAATGCTAGCCCCAAGATCACACAAAGCTTTACCGAAGAACTTGTTCCCAATAGTGCATGGGATCGTAAAGCTTCCCGGATCCTTAAGCTTTGGTGGTAGCTTCCTTTGAATTATGGCGCTGCATTCCTCTGTAAGAGCCACAGTTTCAAAATCTTCGAGCTTCCTCTTCTTAGTCAGTATATCCTTCATAAACTTAACGTAGCTAGGCATTTGCTCTAGTGCTTCAGCGAAGGGAATGTTTATCTGTAACTTCTTGAAAACATCAAGAAACTTTGCAAACTGCTTATCAAGCTTCTGCTTACGGAAACGCTGAGGAAATGGTGGGGGTGGATTGTAGGGCTCAGGCTCACCCAACTTGCTGCTCTTCTTTTCCTCTATAGCTGTCTCTAACTTACTCGGTCCTTCTTCCTGTTGCACTTCTTTTTCCTCATCCAGCTCACTCGGCTTCTTAGGCTTCTTCTCAATCTCTGATAGCTCTTTTCCACTTCTCAAGGTGATAGCTTGACATTGCTCCTTTCCATCTTTCTTCGGGTTCACTTCAGTATTGCTCGGCAATGTCCCTTGGGTCCTGTTATTCATTAGAGTAGCTAGCTGTCCCATCTGAACTTTTAAGTTTCTGATAGATGCCGCCTGACTTTGAATTTGAGTTTGAGCTTCATTCATAAACTGAGCATTAGCCGCTTGCATTTGCTGAACTAAATCTTCAAGGGTTGGCTTCTTGTCACGAACTGGACCCTGAGTAGGAAAACCAGGGGGAAACATAGGTTTCACCGAAGATGACGCACTGCCCTGATAATTATTATTCCATGAGAAGTTTGGATGATTCTTCCAACCCACATTGTAGACATTAGAGTACGGGTTATTCTACCTATTGCCAATATAGTTTATAGCTCTGGGAGTGTGTGGACAAGCCTCTCCATAATGAGAATCACCACAAGAATCGCAAACTTGCGACTGACTTTGAATAGCATTCACCCCAAAAGTATCGAATTTCTTCGACAATGCCATCACTTGTGCAGTTAAAGCAGTTAATTCATCAATTTCGTGCACACCAGCTGGCTTTTTAGGCACCATCCTCTCAGAGGGCCATTGATAACTATTCAATGCCATCTCGTCTAATAACTCAAAAGCTTCATCGTAGGATTTTGACATAAGAGAGCCTCCTGCTGCAGCATCAACAAGTGATCTAATGGGGCCAAACAACCCATTATAAAAAGTTTGAATTATGACCCAGTCAGGCAATCCATGATGTGGGCATTTTCTAAGCAGCTCCTTGTATCTCTCCCATGCTTCATAAAGAGACTCTTGATCATATTGCATGAAACTTGCAATATCATTCCTTAGCTTGGCAGTCTTTGATGGGGGAAAATATTTAGCCAAAAATTTCTGAGCTAAGTCATCCCAAGTAGAGATAGACCTTGGAGGCAGAGAATGCAACCACATCTTGGCTTTATCCCGAAGTGAGAAGGGGAAAAGCCTTAGTCTTATGGCATCATCAGAAACGCCATTGAACTTGAAAGTCGTGATCTCCAGAAAGTTCCCTATGTGCGCATTAGGATCTTCAGCCGGTAAACCCCTAAACTGAGAATTTTGCACCATCTGAATAGTCGCCGGCCTGAGCTCAAAATTGTTGGCATTGATTGCTGGGCGAGTGATACTTTGGTGGATGCCATCCACCATTGGTACAGCATAATCATGCAGAGGTTTGGGATCCTCTGCTCCACAGTTGTTCTCAGCCATTGTATGTTGATGAGAAGCCTCTCGCTTATTCCTTCTGTTCCTTTGACAAGTCTTCTCAATCTCCGGATCAAAGTGGATTAAACTAGATTCTCCCCCGCTACGCATACAAAAGGCAAGATCCCTGATAACACAAATAAAAATTTGAACTAGGATTAGAATAATTCAATTAATATTAACAATAGAAAAATAAAATTTAGTCCCCGGCAACGGCGCCAAAAACTTGTTGATAATTTTACACACGCAAGTGCACGTATCGCACAAGTAGTAAAGATGTGAGTAAGTATCGTTCCCACGGAGACTAAATTACCCTCAATTGCTAATTACCAATCTAATTTATCCTAATTCTATCCAAACAAACAAAAGACGATTTTTCAATACTTGACTAAAAATATGAATGAAAATAAAAATAAATTTAATTAAAGCAGAATTGAAATTAAACTGAATTAATATGGAAGAACTATTAAAGATTGAACAACCTAGATTTGTGATTTCCCCCTGACAATCCCTTTAGATGCAAATCCCTTCTTTTTCCTAATTAATTTTCCTAAATGATTATCAATCAAGAACACGCATGTCTTTACAGCCTCTGTCGATAGTCATGCAAAAATACTTCTTTTACCCAACCCACTATATGTCTATGTGAGTTGAATTCAAGAAATTCATTAAGATCAAGTTCTCATATGATTGCACATGAACATAGGTATATGTCTATCCTACAATCACATATGTCATTCTATCTATGGTATGAGCACAAATAACTCTGTCGATATTATAAGCATTCCCATATCATTCTCAAAGGTGGCCAATCTAAGAAAAAGCATTAAACACAAGATAGAATGAATAATCATGAATAGGCATTAATAAAGAATAAAGAAATTTAACATCTAAAATTCATGTTAGGGTTCCATCCCAAATCTAGGAAAAGAAAATTTAGTTCATCCTAAACAAACTAAAAATAATCATGGTTGATCTAAACATAATCAAAGAAGAAGAAAGAAGAAAACTGGATTTTAGAATCCGAATTCCGTTGCCGGTAGCTGTCTTCTTCTACACACTTTGTTCTTTCTCCCTCTAGGTTTAGAGCCGTCCCAAGAATGAATAAATTTGCTCTATAATGTCCTATTTATAGCCTTGAGTGATTTGAAGTCGAATGCACTGTCTTATGAGCGCCAGGCGCTCGACGCTATTTTGACGAAGCGCCTGGCGCTTCCTGATGAGCGCCGAGGCGCTGAGCTCTCGGCCCTTCTCCGTATTTTGTGAGTTGTATGAGTGCCTGGCGCTGGCTTTCAAGCGCCTGGCGCTGGCTTTCAAGAGCCTAGCGCTTGTGCTGCTCCGTGTTAGATTTGAGTCTTTTTACCTTGATTTTCAATTCCAACCACGCCCGATTGCTTCTTTTCTTCTTTTTCACCATTTAGTAGCCATTTTAGCATCATGATTCACCATTACCTATGAAAATAACAAAACACAAAATACACGAAAACACATATCAAACCAACAAAACACCCCGAAAACTAACAAATATTAAGCTCAACCGGCATCTAATAAATGAGTATAAAACTCATTTATCAATGGCCGTGTTGAAGAAATTCAGCTAGTACACACCCATGTCCAGTGTATACATGCTTGTGTTAGAGGCCGTGTTGAAGGCCGTGTAATGAGCAGAAAGCCGTTACACAGACTCTCAAATTGCATAAAACCTAATTACTATACAATGAGTAATTAAGTTGGAAAATACGGTATATTTTCCCATTGAATAGACTAAACAGATATGATATTGTTTAAATACTATTCATGCAGTGAAAGGGGCGACTGACAGCGAACCCGACCCACCCTATTATGTTTATATATGAATGAGACATGCAGTGTCGAGAAACTAGTCCGGACGACCAATTCTCAACACAAGTCTGGTAAATAGATCACCAGAACACTCGGACCGGACACCTAAGCACAATAGCAAGAGATAGCCCTAGTAAGGGTACGTTATCGAGAAAATGGTCCAGATGACCTTTTCTCACCTAGAGACTGAAAAAATCGGAGTCAGAGCACTCAGACCAGTCAGCTAAGTAGAAAACGGTGGATGATGTATAGAGAGAAACGCAGTGTCAAGTTATTGGCCAAGATGGCCTTAATTTGACCTAAAACTGATACACGAACGGTTAGTAGACTCGATCTGGTCAATTGAGCACAAAACGAGATTTTTAGTTTGAGAGATATGCAGTATCAGGATGAGGGTCAAGACGACCTTTACTCGCCCCGAAACTAATATATTTGGGCTTAGAACGCCTAAATTAGTTAATCCGACACCTGACATGTTTTTCGAGGTGGGGTCACATAGATCATGAAAACTGGTCTAGATGACCTCCGATGGATGTAAAACTTATAAAAATGGAATCAGCACGTCCAAATTAGTCAAGAAAGACTGTGTCTAAAATTTCACCTAGGAACGCCTCGGTTTGCATGCGAAAGGACAACATAGTGTAGACACAACAACAGTATAGGACGTGAACAGTAATTTATGCTGATAATGGGCTCTTAGATAGTAGAAAACAACCAGGAATTTTAAGTACAAAAATCGGATTCAGAAAACCAATTTTCGGATGAAAATTGGAACACTACCGAGAAAGGACCGAACACCACAGTATAAAATTAGACTGCGATGAGAAGCCAACACAAATAAAATTGGTCTTAAAATTCCATGTCCCTTAGCTACAAAAGCAGTTGTAATCTGCAGTACACATAGTCCAAAAGGTGGCCATTAAAATAATCTCCCTAGCCATGATATACTTGAATATTTTATTCAAGGGTTTTTGAAAAAGTAGTCAACAATATTTGTTTAATCCCTTCCTCCTCCCAATGAGTAGCCCATGCCCACTAGTTTTGAAATTGGGCAGCATATTTGTCCCAAGATTTGGCTAATTTGGTAGATAATTAAGTAGGATTAAGCCTAAGTGAGTTGGATCAATTTTGCCTATAAAAGGCACCCTTGACATAAGACATGGACTTTTGCTTCCACACACGTAAAACCACAAGTCTTTTTCTTCTTCTTTTCCTTGCTTGCTGCCGAATCTTCTCAGCCTCAAAAGCCAACATTTTATAAGCCAAAACCTTGATCAAAACTCACAAAAAACTGACCTCTTCCAAGCTTGAGCAAGGGGAGACCGAACCAAGCTTTTCAAGTACACCAAGGGTAAGTGCAAAACTGATTTTTCTTGTGTTTTGATTCTTGGTTTTGAGCTGTTGTTTGAATGATTTTTTTTTTTGGTAACTTGGCTAGCATAAAACCAACCTCAAGCCCTTGAGTTTCCATGGCATTTTGACCCCTCAAGCCTAGCTAAAAGTGTGCTTGAGTCCAAAACACCAAAGGTAAAAACTGAAACCCTTCTCATGGTGATTGGTTGAAAATTTTAGTTTTCAATCTAAGGGTTTTATGTGTATTTGTTTATGCACAAGGTTGTATTAAGTTATTTGAGCCCTTAGCTTTCATTTCTTAAAGTCATTATAGTTGTGGTTGTGTTTACTTTAAGTTGCATATAGTTTGTGGATGTGAATGCATGGATGTGTATTATGGTGGCTGGACACAAATCTGTCATTAGAAAACAACCATGGATTTTGGCCATTTTGACCCACTTAGATTCTAAATCTGGGATTTGGTGAAACATGATGTTTTAAGGAAATTTCGATACAGTCATTTTTGTGTTCAAATAGGCCTCAGCCAAAAACGAGCCTAAGATAGGTTTTTAGAGTGTTTTTCACTCGGTGTCCAAAACTGGGAACAAAATCCGAACCCAGTCTTTAGTCTGGGGTTTTGCTAGAAATGACCCACATAGAGTCCGAACAGGTTCGCGAACTCAACATAAAATTGTAGATCTCGTCGAGACCTTGAGAATGACTCGCGTGTGTCAAAAATTTGGCCGTTTTGGGCCTCAAACCGAGCCGTTTTTACATAGACGTAAAACTGGGACTTTTACAAAAAAACTAGGAACCAAGCTCACGGGTTTAATGAAATTAGGAGCTGTTAGAGTTAGATTTAGGCTCCGAGATGAACACGAGATTTGTTCATATTGTCGAGGATGAAAACTTTTATGTTCGACAAAATTTCAAACAAAGTCATTTATACTAAGTTTCAAAATTGTTTTCAAAAGTGGTTCAAAAACCACCTTTAAAATGCAAGCTTTAAAAATATGATTTATACTCTCTAAAATAAAAATGTGTTTTTAACACTTTAAAATATGAACAAGGTTTCCATAAAAATGTCCCCCACCTTCCAACTGGGTGATAATGGGATGGTTTTAAAATAAAGAATTTTACCAAGATTTTTACAAGTCAACCCAAACAATTTTTCAAAGTAAAATAGTGTGTATAGCCTGGTAGGCTACCACACCAAACAAGCTTTAGTAGCCCTGTAGGCTACTACCCCAAACAAGCCATAGTGGCCCGGTGGGCCATTACAACAAACAAGCCTTAGTAGCCCCGTAGGCTACCACACCCCAACAAGCTAAGTAACCCGGTCGATTACTACGCTAAGTTCACATATAGTAACTCAATAGACTACTTAGTTACTAACACGCGAGTTAGCCGGTCAGTTGACTGAGTGGTAAACCAGTCAAGGGCCACATTTTGAACAACACAGTGAGGAATGATGATTAATATGTCAAGTAGACGGTTGATCGAACACGATACGAATTAGGCACTAAATCCCCATAATAGGCCAATAGGGTATCGACGGGTCTCGGTACCCCGTAGAAACGCAAGTTATAGTCAGTAACATTAATAGTGACTCAACGAGAGTATTAATGAGGAACGTTATTGATGACAGGTGGTAACCTATGAATTAATAAAGGCGTGATTTCAAGTTGCTTGCAAATAGTTAAGTACAACTCCACCTATGGCATGAACGAAAATGCTTTTAAATGATATTTTACAGTAAGTTAAAATATGTATGCCATGCACACGATGTTGTACCCCATGTTTAAGAGCATGTAGTTTCACAATCAAGTAGATTGATGAAAAAGCAAGATAGATGCCATACGTCCCTACCATGTAGGATTTGGGATAGCTTAGAGGAGCATATGGCTAGAATAGATAAACAAGACGGAAAGTAGTAAGCGTGTCGTACCAGCCCTTTCAAATGAAGGGGTTTTTAGTTAAAGCAGAAAGTTGAGCATCCGTTGATGGCTCTCCGACTATTTTACCACGGGCGTTACCGATAGCCTGTGCACGCACGGTACTGACACATGGGCCCTAAATGGACAAGAAAAGAAAAGAGAGAAGTTGAAGCATAAATGAACATAACCAGATCATGCATTAGTTATAGTTCACCATGCTTCTAGATGCATTTAGTACATGATGTTTCTGCGATGCACATGTTATATGAAGTTTTATAATCATTGATATGTGATACGTGATATGTGATATGTTAAAGTGGTATATGCGATATATGACTGCTCATATGTTTTAAGTATGTACTATGTTTAAACATGTTTTGTGGTAAACATGTCGTACTTACTAGGCGTAAAGCTCACGTAGTGTGTTCATGTTATAGGTAAGCATCCTACGACTTAATTCCCAATGGGCGATGGTGGCGGCGGAGGCAGATGTGAGGGCAAGGTTATGGAGACACCGTGAGTTTATCTTCTATAAATTGTGAGTATCAGTATTTTGAATAGTAATTGTCAGACAGTATTTTTGAATAGTAACCGTAAACCGTATTTTTGAATAGTAACCGTTAAATGGTATTTTTGAATAATAATCGTTAAATAGTATTTTTAAATAGTAATCATTAAATAGTATTTTTAAATAGTAATCGGTATACGTACGTATATAGTAAATATGTACACGTAAAAAAAAACTCTAATTTTATGATATCTAGTTAAGTATAAATTGCTAGAAAGTATAACACAAGCAAGCAAGTTCAGTTTTTAGGTGACGGTCCAGGCCACTGAGGGCACGGGGCGTCACACACACATTATTCTTTCTTGATCATTTAGATTCATAAATTCCGGGATCATATAAAGTGAAAACAACCACTCCTCTGCTTCGAGTGGGTTTGTGGAACCTTTGAATTCTGACGGCTTCATCCGTCGAAATCGTTCATATAGTGATTCCTGATTGACTCGGGGTTGCGGTTGGGGTTCTGTTACTATTTCAGGTACAACTGGCAGCACTTCCTGTTCAAGTGCAGCCATCTGAGAGGTTTGGCCTTCGTCTTGACCTTGACTCTATTCCATCGACTCTAGTCTCTGTCTCAGCTCAGCATTTTCTTTCATCTGAGCTTCTATCATAGCTTGTAGTTCATCTACTCTTTCTGAAAGGACAGGTTGCCCTCTCATATTTTGTAGGTTATGCGGGTTCACCATCTTTTTCTACTTCCTATAATTGCATGAAAATCAATCATTAGATTTTCAACAAACATATTTTTACAATATAAGTAAAAATAGTTTCAATTGTCATATAATTTCAAACATCCCATCATTTTGACATATCCAAATTTTATGTCATTTCATTTCAAAATTTTCATATACACATCAACTCGAAGGCTTTTTCTCAAAACAGCCTTTCGCTACAGTCATACATGTACATATACAGATATATACATTTATACATCTTATATGTTTTTACATCTAGTCCCCTGGTTGAGGTAGGTCCGGAACTATCAGAAATTCCTCTGGATCTTCCTCATCCTCATCCATACCATTTCCAATCCCGAATGGTGTTGATCCTTTAGTGGGACTCGTACCCCCTTGTCGCCCTGATGGGTCGGCCTCATGGTCATTTGCCATAGGTCTCGATCCATACAGACAATCTAGCATTGCCTCTTACAATAGCTATTCACGTCTCTTACACACCATGCGCTTTATCATTAGTTCTTCCTCTACTTTAGCTACCATAACTATAAACTCTCGTAGCGTAGTAGGATATAAAGGGGTTACCCTTTGTCATAAGTCTATTGTAAGCCCCTTCCAGAATATGTTGCAAAAATCCTTATCAGTGAGGTTAGACATAGGACATCTCCTCACAACATTCTCCTCAAATCATACTACATAAGTGAAGATAGTATCACTAAGCAGCATCTGCAGTCTCTCTGCCCGGAGAACAAACTCTCTAACATCGGTATATCTGGGCATAGCCGGTGGTGGTGTCAATACCCTGCTCTCTTAAAGGTCTGGAACCAGTGCTGTGCTCTTTGGCAGAAACTGTTGTATCATGATGTGTCTGAACTCGACCCAATCGAGTCCTAAAATAGCATGTCCTGGTCGCAATACTCCCAATACATTCGTGCATCCTCACAAAAAGTGCCTACTACTAACAAGACCCCGAAGTCCTCATCAATGTTGCACTGGCACATGATCGTCTCTATATCATATAGCCAATCTCTGGTAGAGATCCCCTATTGACCTCCCTCAAAGGTGGGTGGATGACTACCTCTGAAGGCATGTATCGCTCGTACTGACACTCTAGCTCCTACATGGGCTCGTCCTCCAACTAATGGAATATATATGGCGACAGGTGGATTGACTACCGGTCGAGGAAGTAGCACTTCGATCGATGCCAGTGCTCTAACCTGTGGCACTAGTGACTCAGGTGTAGGTGGTCGGAGTATTGGTCGCTGAGTCATGGACGGCCTAATCATGAGCCTGGTCCATACCCGGATCGGTCCTCTCGGCTTATACGGATGGGGTTGCACATACAGTGGTCTAGTCATCGTATATTCTACAAAATATATAACCTCGTATAAACAAATAGTTAACTAACTTAAAGAAAGCTAACTTACTTGGATTGATGAGCAGGCTATGTTTTGTGCTAATAGAGATATGGTTAACTGCTCTGATACCAACCTGTGACACCCCCGACCTCAGTCATGCGAAACCGTCACGATCCGACTCTGTTGTCGACCGAGACAGCCTATGCACCTCGTTAGGTCATCATTAAAACACTTTTACTTTGAATCTCTCATTTTACAGGGCCCAAAATTTTCGCCCATATATATATTTTTTCTTTTCAAAATACTTTCCTTGCATAATAGCATTATATGAAAGCCATATAAAGTTTAGAACTATACGTAGTTGCCTTTTTACAATACAACATAATTTACAAAAATACACTATCTGTACTTTGTTTTTCAAAAATACATTCTCTTTAATTCACTCTTTGACGCTCAGCAGAAAACTGGTAGCAGGGCCATAATCCACAGTGGATTCCCTATCCCATTGGCACCGCGTATCCTGCTGCCATCTAGGTAGTCTACTAGACAGGTTTCTTACCTGTAACATGAACAAATCGGTTAGCTAATAGGCTCAGTAAGTTCAAACATGCATAATATGAATCATATAGATTCAAAAACATCAAAATAAAATTTTAGTACTATTCACTCATGAACAGTAACTTTGACTTTTGATTGATGAATAGTAACTTTGACTCTAACTGGTTACTGTTTATGTCACCCTAACTGAGTCCACTACACTTAACGTTAGTGTCGGTTATGCTCAATTATGGCTTTCATCAGATTTTGGTCATTATCTTTGATTATGTTCTGGATCTAAGCTCATTTTGGCTTTGCACAATTTCATGTGCGCACTGACTGTGAGGGGCCTTAGGAGTAGCCCTGAGGCTAATCCTCCTCAGTCCATCATCGCTCGAAGCGATTTTGGTGTCCCCGAAGGACTTATAAACCTCCACCTTATCATTGGAGGCCGGACGCCAAATATGGTTTCATTACCATCTTTCAATTATAGTTCCGACCGAGTGGCATTAATCATCACCTCGAAGTCAGGAACCCTTGTTGCTAGTAGGTATTACACATTCTTTCTTATAAGAGTGTATATTAAGTTTAATCACACTCCTTCCATAGTGTACCCACAATACACAGCTCACTTTGTTATCTCTATGGGTGTGTAAATCTATTTACACCCTAGTGCCTGTAGGAATTAACATCTAATGTACAATTAGTACATAATTAAATATCATAGTATTTCATGTTGTAGACATGAAAATGCTTGAACTTACCATAGCTGCGATAATGTCCACCTTCGGAAATCCTTCGCAGTTTTGTTATCTCCTCTAGTTTGGGTTCTTATGGACAGAGTATTGTCTGTTAATACCCATCATCAATTATCACTTTGGATATATTCATTTTGTGATAAATTTTACAACATATTTCATCTCTTTATGTGGTACATGGCTTGCAACACGCCCGTGTTCAAGCCCGTGTACCTCTCGGGTTTACACTACATGCCCGTGTCCCATAGTACACGCCTGTGTACTTTATAAATTTTATATTTTTAACTTTAAATTCTTAATTATGGCCTCTAGAATCTTATTTAAAGCAATCTAGATCCTTAACGGTCCTTTCCGAGCCTTTCAGAAATTTTTAGTTAAAAAGACCATTGCCCCTGATGGGTCTCGGGACCTTAACAATTTCGTTCTGTTATTTTTCCGGGATTTTCTAAGCCCAAATATCATAAAATAATATTTCTTAGGCTTTGATATATTTTTAAAGCATTATTTACTATAAAATCGGTAACTATTCCTTTCCCGACCCTCAGGTACTATTCATCTGACACCTAGGGTCGTTCTTCGTTTTTCTAGCGTTTCGGAGTCTCAAATGGGTATTTCACTATTCTTAAAACGTTTCTCATCCCGTTCTCTAGCCTTGGTTCCCGAGGGGCTCGGGTTTTCTATCCCGTCCATAATTTTTCCCTCGTTTCCTAAAATATCCCCAATTTCAATTTATCTTGTTCTTGATATTTCAGACACTAGAGGGTCGTTGTACTATTCTTTTTTTTTTGGTTCCATTTTCCGTTATCGGTTCTAACATACCTAGGGGTCTCGGTTTCATTTCTGAGCCTATATTTTTACCCCTCGTTTCCCGACATGCCCTTTTGCTGTTTTAGAAATTTTAGCAATATTTCCGCTTATATTTTTAGGTTTCCCCAGCATTAGGTATGCCTCAGAACCTTGGTACCTGCCACGTATTATACCAGAGGCCTATTTTATGCAAAGTTACCAAACTTTACATAAAACTTTTCCACATTAACACCATTCTTTTTACAACACAAAATTCATCAATGTTACTCAATTATGGCCACAGTTTTCATGGTAATAAACACCAAGAAATTTTCATCACAATGCTCAACTATCACCCTCCATTCTTAAGGTTTCTAATGCACATATTAACATCAAAAACCTAAGAAATTTTTATTCCAACCTAGCCATTACATGCCACGGTTTTCATGCTCAAAAACATAGGAAAAATTTCTCTCATTCCTATGGTCTTTTATCAACATTCCTTGTCATTTTTTATCACCAAAATTTCCCATTTTCATCACAAATAAGCCACGGTTTTTGCATGAAACATGCACCAAAATTTGCTTGTTTCAAAATTCTAAATCATGCTTTATTCACCATGGCACCAAACCAACATAAACACCAAATAATACATCAAAATTTTTATCATTTTTCTACACCAAACATGCCACGGTTTTCATGAAGAAAATCAATGAAAAATTCTTCAATTTACTGGCTCACCTTATCAACTTGATCCCTTGCAACTTGAACTAGGATTGGAGGCTAATTTTGTGAAGAAAACTTGTCAAATTTTGGCTTGGAATGAGAGGGAAACTGATGGCCAAGAATAGGCAGAAATGGGCCTACATTTTATGGGCAAAAAGTGGGGGACCTCTTAGCAAAATTTCCCAATAGTTAGGAAATTGTTTAAGGACTTTTTTTTGCAAACTTTTTGGGGTCAAAAATAAATTTTTTTGCTAATTTTTTTCTTCCATGGCCGACTCCCCTTTTTGCTATTTTCTTAAATTTTTTTCAAGCCATTTTGGCTTAATCTTCGCCATTGATCTGAGATTCCTTTAATCCTGGCCATTAATGCTACCTAACTTGCTTAACAAGCCTTAATTATCCATTTATTACATCATAATTATGATGTTATATATGACATCATCTAATTAATTCATGAATTAATTCATGGTCAATGTTTGACTGAAAGTCAAACCGAACGGAAATTTACCGAAAGCAGGTTTCTGACGCCTCTGGTGTGATCAGTCTGCCTTGTTTTGCTTTGATTTGACCAGAATTCATTACTATAAAATTTCATCTTTTAGTGCACTTCAGTGCACTCTTCAGGGTTTTTGGCTCCGTTTTTAGAACGTTTCGCCCGTTTCCGTTCGAAAAGATTTTCCATCTCTGAACTCACACTCTTTAACACTGTTCAAACATTTTCATTGCATTCTCAACAGTATTAAAACAAAACTTTTTCACATTTTATACATAAAAATTGTTATATACATACAATTTTAATTCACTTCGAGAATCTGAAAATTCCCGGTTACACATCTAGGACACAGTCCCTCAACATGTCCTCTAACGTCCATATGGTCCTCTCGGACTGGCCGTCGGGCTGAGGATAAAATGTTGTGCTGAACTTCAATTTGGTCCCTAATGCAGCATGAACGTGCTCCCAAAATCTTGAGGTGAAGCATTCGTCATGATCTGAGATGATAGACTTTAGCACTCCATGCAGTCTTACAATTTATGCCATATAAATTTCTGCACGTCGTTCCACCGAGTAGCTAACTTTTATCACTAGAAATCCAACTGATTTCATCAATCTATCCACGATCACCCAGATTGCATTGTTACTGTTGGATATCCTCGACAGTCTGACTACGAAGTCCATTGTAATCTAGTCCTATTTCCACTTAGGTAGCTTAATCTTCTACAATTCTCCTACCGGTCACTGATGTTCTGCCTTAACCTTTTGACACGTAAGGCATTTGGCAACAAACTTGGTGATGTCATTCTTTATTCCAGGTCACCAAAAGCTTTTCTTCAAGTCCTTGTACATCTTATTCGCCCCTAGATGTATGGAATATGGCGTCTTGTGAGCTTCCGAAAGGATTTGCTTCTTGAGTTCTTTATCTTTCAGAACGCACACTCTATCTCTGTAGTAGAGTATGCCGTCCTTAGAGACTCTAAAATCTAAACTCTTATCCTCCGTAGCTTCCTTTTTGAGCTTGATTAGGGGCAAATCGAGGTCTTAACAGATCTTGATCTCTTCTAGGAGTGTCGATTGGAGGGTCATGTTGGACAATCTCCCTGTCAAGATCTCGATCTCACTACTGTACAATTCCCTCTGTAGCGCTTTCGGTAAGGCACTAATAGCCATGAGCGAAGTGGAATACTTTTGACTCAGCACATTGGCCACTTTATTGGCTTTTCCCGGATGGTATAGGATCTCGCAGTTGTAATCCTTTACCAATTCTAGCCATCTTCGTTGCCTCATGTTGAGCTCTTTCAGCGTAAAAATGTACTTGAGACTTTGGTGGTCTATGTAGATCTCGCACTTGACTCTGTATAGGTAGTGCCTCCATATTTTCAATGTAAAAACTACCGCTGCTAGCTCCAGATTATGTGTAGGCTAGTTATTCTTGTGGTCTTTGAGCTATCGTGAAGCATACGTGACTACTCTACCACTCTGCATCAACACGGCTCCTAATCCGGTCTTGGATATGTCACTATAAATCACAAAGCTCCGTTGGCTAGCATCTGGAATGGTCAGCACTGGAGCGTTGGTGAGTCTTCGTTTCAGCTCCTAGAAGTTCTCCTCACACTTATCGGTCCACTCCTACATCTTTCTTTTCTTGGTAAGTGTTGCAAGTGGAGCGGCTAGTTTCAAAAAGCCTTTGACGAAGCGCCGGTAATATCTTGCAAGGCCTCGAAAACTGTGGATCTCCATCACATTCCTTGGAGCTAGCCATGTGCTAACTACATCAATTTTCACCGGGTTGATGGATACTCCCTCCTTGGAGACTACGTAGCCTAGGAAATGGACCTTTTCTAGCCAAAACTCACACTTGGAGAACTTGGCGTACAGTTGATGATCCTGTAGCACGTGCAATATGATCCTTAGGTGTTCTTCGTGCTCTTCCTTTGTCTTGGAGTATATAAGTATGTCATTGATGAACATAATGAAAAACTTATCCAAATAGTCCTTGAACACGTAGTTCATCAGGTCCATAAAGGCTACTCTAGCGTTTGTTAGTTCAAACGACATAACAAGGAACTCGTAGTGTCCGTACTGTGTTCAAAAGGCTGTTTTGGGTACAACCTTATCCCTGATACGTAGTTGATGGTACCCTGAACGTAGACCAATCTTTGAGAACACTGCCGCTTCTTGGAGTTGATCAAACAAGTCGTCAATCCGTAGTAACAGCTACTTATTCTTGATTGTGATTTTGTTCAGCTCTCTGTAGTCGATGCACATTCTCAGTGTTCCACCTTTCTTCTTCACGAATAGTATGAGTGCTCTCCAAGGTGAACAGCTTTGTCAAATAAATCCCTTGTCCATCAGATCTTTCAATTGGGCTTGGAGCTCCTTTAGCTCTGCAGGGGCCATTCCGTATGGGGCCTTAGAAATGGGGGCTAATCTTGGCAGAAGTTCAATCTTAAACGAGACCTCGCGCTCTGGTGGGAGTCTTAGAAGATCTTCTGAAAACACTTCCACGAATTCCCTAACTACTGGTACGCTCTCTGGCTCTATCTCTGCTCCTTGAGTCTTATCTACCATGTATGCTAGAAAGCCTGTGTAGGAATTAAATCGGTAAAAACACATCAAAGTGGCGCAGCGGAACAAAAAAAAAATTTTTCAAGATCGTTAAATATCTCGTGATGCCATATATAATAAACTAACAACAATAAAACTCATACCTCAAGAGGATGCCAATACTACAAGAGGAGAATGACTGGAGGGCTTGAACCAACTAGCCTTTTCTACTATTCTCTAATTCCCAGATGGCAGAGTGTATGGGTACTCGGTTCCTCGACCGATATGCTAGCACTGCTAGTCTTCTTCTGATCACCCAGATCTCTAAAGAACTTATTGTCACGGTGAGTTATGCAACAATAAGCCTACTCACCTGAGAGTCTGTGGTCTGAGAGAACTGGAGTGGCAGGACCTCTATTTATAGACTTACATGAGGTGATCCTCTGAATTCGAATTTGTTAGGAAATGCCCTAAGCATTAGAGACATTTTGATGTATTTATTTTGAACTGGATAATAAAATTATATATAGAGGTTATTCATTACATTGCTATATGTCCTCGTTTTATTTACATGTTAAAGTAAATGTAAGCAAATATGGCTCCCTGACTGCTTGTGTTAAACTGTTAGAACGTTGCATGCAATGGACTTTTGTATGCGAGAAGACAATATTCTAAAGTTAGCGGTCTAAACTATGGTCTGTAGTGTATGGGGTTAGACTGAGCATCTAATTCATATTAAGACTATTATGTTGTCTAAAGCCTTGGAGGGGACGGTTTTTCTTGACTGTCTGGAGCTGGACTCCCAAGTAGAGACATAGATATGTTGCTTGGTGGTGACATATTAGACCGGGACTAAAGCGTGATTGATCTACGAAGTCTACTTTGAGTGGATCGATCTGCTTTTGACGTTCATTGTGCAGTAACCTTAATCCTCAGTAAAAGGACAGCTTCATGTATATGACTTGTGTACTTTGATGTTCCAATGGCTAAAGTGTGTCAAAGGTAGTAAGCTTATAGACCGGTTCGTTGGGTGCATGACTTGTATACAATGAAGGGTTCGTTTACAGATATCGGAATCATAGTTCTAATGAGGAGTTAAGGGTATCCTCTTAAAGGCATTATACTGAATGTGAAAATGGACAAGGCCTTGGGTCATCTGCTGGGCGGATGATTTCTTATTCACATATGGTGAACAATCATTTTCTTTATTCGGTAGTATAATGGAACTTTAAGATAGCCTGATCAGTAGGATTAAACAGACTTTGGCCTAAGGCTGATCATGGATATCATATGAGGGTTCTGCATACATGACAAGGTCATTGGACGATAGCTTGTCACAGGCTTACGTAATACGGTATATAATTGGGAGTTCAGTTTCAGGTTTATAGTGGTGTGACTCTGAAATTAGTGATCATATGATTAAGTTGTTTGGTAAAGAATGATGATCACATGGATTTGCGGGAGCCCGATTATATATGTCCAATCAGTCCCTCTACTAACTCCACATAATTCCTTAACGTTTGGCAAATTGATTTGTGTATGCTATTGGCTAGTTTATTATGCATGGATGGTGATGACATAGGATTAGGATGGTAGACAAGATTCTCTCCGGTTGGATTCAGATTTTGTTTTGGATAATAGAGTACACAATTATTCGAACTCTAAATAAAGTTATCATGATTTTATTTGAGATTGGATTGGAGTTGTAGAAAATTATCCATGAGAACAAGAATTTGAAACACAACTGTTTTGTAGATTTTGAAATTTGAATTTTGAAATTTGAATTTTGAATTTTGAAATTTGAATTTTGAATTTGAAATTTGAATTTGAAATTCGCATTTGAAATTAGAATTTGAAATTCGAATTTGAAATTTAAATTTGAAATTCGAATTTGAATTTGAAATTTAAATTTGAAAATTGAAAATTGAAAATTGAAATTTGAATTTGAAATTTGAAATTCAAATTTTGAATCACAGTCCAATTGGGATTCGAATTTGTTGTGGTAAATCCACAAGGTTTGAAATTCGAATTTGAGTTGGATATAGAGAGGATAATCTTGTTAGAATCCTACTTGAATTTTGAATCCAAATCCTAACTAAAGTTGGACGAGAATTTTGAGGATTATCTTCAATGATTTTGGGATTTTTTGTGGATAAGGTTCAAGGAAAAATTCAAATTTCAATCCTAGTTGAATTTGGATTCTCTCCTCCCAGAAGGTGGCCGAAATTTAGGAGTGAATCTCCTAGGAAAAATTCGGTTATTTTGGATAAGGATGAGATAAGATTCAAGCTTGAAAATCCTAGTGGAATTTTGATTCTCCCTTATCCAAAAGTGGCCGAATTTTTGAGGAGATTTTCTCCTTAGAATTTTCAGATTTTTTGGTTGAAAAAGGGAGATAAAATTCTAGTTAAAATCTTATTTAGATTTGGATTGGATATATCCTAAAGTGGCCGAATTTTATTGTTGGGATTTTCCCTTGGAAAATTTGGATTTTGTGCTTGTGGATAAGGGAGAATATCTTCTCCTAATCCAATTCGAATTCAGAGAGTCACCTCATGCAGGTCTATAAATAGAGGTCCTGCCACTCTAGTTCTCTTAGACCACAGACTCTTAGGTGAGCAGGCTTATTGTTGCACAACCCACCGTGACAATAAGTTCTTTAGAGATCTGGGTGGTCGGAAGAAGACTAGCAGTGCTAGTATACCGATCGAGGTTCAGAGTACCCACACACTCAGCCATTCGTGAATTGGAGAATAGTAGAGAAGGCTAGTTGGTTGAAGCCCTCCGGTCATTCTCCTCCTGCAGATTGGCGTCCTTGAGGTATGAGTTTTAATTGTTGTTGGTTTATTATATATGGTATCATGAGATATTTAACGATCTGAAAAATTTTTATTGTTTCGCTGCGCCACTCTGATATGTTTTTACTGATTTATTTTCCCACAATTGGTATCAGAGCCATCTCATGACTATGCCATGTACATAAATTAGATAATTACTTAGTCTTTTTATTTATGTATGGATTTGATATTTAGAGAGTGGCATTCTAGGATTCCTTTATGTTGTTATCATGGATTATGTATAAAGTATGTGATTATTTTAATTTTCTGAATTATTATAAGCATGCTTGTTTATACCGATTATGGTTCCTTAGAATTTAGAAAAATTGTATCTAGGAATTTTTATGTAACCATGGGAGCAGTTTATTACTACTGTAATTTTCCCATGGATTTTAATTTTTGTCTCTTTGAATTATTATGGTTAGAATTTTGTACACCGAAAACGGTTTAGGAAATTTTATGTAATTATTCTTGGAGGAGATTGAAGATTGAAGACCGTAATTTATTTTTCCCAAAATTTAAATTTAATTTAAAGGTTGAAATTTTGATTGTGTGGAAAATTTCAATTTAATTGGGATTCAAATTAATTTTTGGAGATCCTAATAGGTAAATTGGAATATGGCACGAAAATCGAGACGGGATAGGTCGTCGGGCCTTGGTGGGGCTGCAGCCTCTGCCCTAGGGTAGGATGGGCTGCGGCAGCCCTTGTGCAGGCCATAACCACCCACGGCCGCAGGCTTGGCCTGCAGCCAAGGGTGGCCGGGGCCTACCTAAGGCCGGTCGCAGCCTGGGCGTGCAGCTTGTGGCTGCAGGCAGCCGGCCGCTGCGCCTAGCCTAGGCATGCAGCCTGGCGCTGCAGGCTTGGCCTGCAGCCTGGCAAGGCTGCACATGGGGCGGCCGTGGGCTGCCAGCCTCCCCGGGCTGGTGGTTGCCCACGGCGGCTACCACCTTCGGGGGCGGTGGTGCGACAATTCAAAAATCGAAAATTTTGATTTTTAAATTTGAGATTTAATTTTAAATCATGTTTAAAAATATGTAATTGAAAATTTGAAATTTTTGAAATTACATATTATTACACATGATGTTTAAAATTGTTTAAAATTTGAATTTGAAATTTAAATTTGAAATTCGAATTTAGAATTTGAATTTGAAATTTAAATTTTTGGAGATTTAAATTTTAAATGATTCTTGGGATGAAAAATAAATGGAGAGGCTACATAAAGATGGATACAAGAAGACGAACAAAATTCAAGATCCAAAGAATGCTTCGGATGGAATTTTGTAATCTTTATTTTCTTTGTTCTAGGATGGAACCATGGCTTGGTTATTCTGTCAATTTTTTTTTTTCTGTGATATGTCATGGATGTATAAATATATGTTGATGGATATTTTATATGCATATTTGATAACATGTCATATAGGATAGGTGAGTGCCGCTCATACTATATTGATCATACATAATTTGTCAAAACTTGCATGTTTTTCAAAATATTGAGTGGGAAAGGGTTTCAAACAAAACCCACGGCCTCCATTATTGATCCATATGTGAAAGCATGGTAACGCCTCGCGTCATTTCTGTCCTGACGACACCCTCGGTAGGTGTTTACCGCCGCCGGTATACTAGATTGGATCTCCTATGTGGAAAACGTGTTCGGGTACGATCCTATTCACGACCACCCCTCGGTGGCTTGGTAGGACGTGGATCGGGTTACGTAAACAATGGTTATACATTCAAGACTCGTTTAGTTATTAACCTTCCCTAGAAGCTCTGTTAACTAAACTGGTGGCCAAATAAGCGGTTATTAATATATGTCTTAACCGTGGAGGATTTAAGGCAACATATATTAATTGGACGGGGTCCATGTTCCAGCTATTTATTTTTATGGCCACCCCTCGGTGGCTTGGGGCAATAGGTGCTGAGAATTACCGTTGCAATGCTACATGTTTTTCAGGTTTCATATAGGAACATACTTGTATGTTTTATTTGCTAAATTATCTGTATATTTGCTTGGGCTTTGTAATGATGTCTAGTATAATTTTATTTCAGTTCAAAATGTCACCGACACCCCTCATTTCAATACTTGCTGAGAATAAACTGAATGGCGATAATTATAAGGATTGGAAAAGAAATCTGTTGATAGTTCTCAGCTGCGAGAGACACAAGTTCGTACTGGACGAACCATGCCCACCAAGGCCAAAACCTGACACACCGCTTGAGGAGGTCCCGGTTGCCTATACTCGTTGGAGAGAATCCAATGATATAGTTCGATGTTACATGCTTGCTAGCATGACGAGTGCTTTACAAAAGCAGCATGAGACTTATCAGGTTGCTAGGGAGATCATGGACAATCTAGAGGACATGTTCGGAGGCCAAGAAAAATTGGCTCGACAGTCCGCTATAACCAGCATTATGAATTCTAAGCAAAAGGTAGGTACTCCGGTGAAAGACCATATGATCACTCTAATGGGATTCTTTGCTGAGGCTACCGAAAACGGTGCTAAGTTGGACTACAACACCTAGATCGAGATGGTGTTCAAAACTCTGTCTAAAGATTTTGTGGGGTTTAAGGCCGCTTACAATCTGGCGACAAGGGAGTTAAGACTAACCGAGCTCATGAAGCAGCTCCAAGCTTATGAGCGGATGATCAAGGATGGGGATGCGGTCCAACACAAAGGAGAGGCCAATTTGGCGGAATCTTCTAAACCCTCACAGAAAAGGAAGAGGCCAAATCAGAAGCAAGCAGCTTCCAGTTCTTCTAATCTTCTTGTCTCAGATGGGAAGAAGAAGAAGAACAAAAAGCCCAGGGACCCTAAAAAGTCCAAGTGCTTCCGCTGTGGGAAGGTAGGTCACTTTAAGAAGGCTTGCCGGGAATTTCTAGCCGCCAAGGGCAAGGAAGGTAAGGAACTTCATTACTTGGAAGCGTGTTTGGTGGAAGAATCGAAAGACACTTAGGTCATTGATTCAGGCGCCACTAATCATGTTTGTGTTTCTATGCAAGGGTTCGTGGAAATGAGAAGTCTACATGATAGGAGCCTCTCGTTGCGAACTGGAGACGGTAGCTTGGTGGTGGCTGAGACAGTGGGAGATATTTACCTTTACTTTGGTCAATTTAGGTTTATTTTATTGAAAGACTGTTTTTATGTTCCTAATTTTAGGAGGAACCTTATATCGGTGGCTTGTTTAATAAAGGATTCTTATTCAGTTTATTTTAGTAAAAGAGTTGATATTCGTAGAAATAAGTCTTTTATCTGTTCTGGATGGATGGATGGATGGAAACCTATATTTGATCAAACCAAAGATGTACTCACTGCTTGACACTGAATTAATAGATAACTCTAAAAAGTTGAAAGTTTCTCACTCTAACAAGGCGTATCTTTGGCATTTAAGACTTGGTCATATTAATCAGGATTGGATTCAAAGATTGGTGAAAGATGGTCCTTTGGAATCTTTGGAGGAGGTACGTCTTCCCCAATGTGAGTCTTGTCTAGACGGTAAAATGACTAAGAGGTCTTTTGGAGCTAAGGGTACAAGGGCTCAGGAGCTCTTAGAAATTGTGCACACTGACATATGTGGCCCCATGAACGTCACAGCACAAGGAGGGTTCGAGTATTATGTCTCTTTTATAGATGATTACTCGAGGTATGGATATGTGTATCTGATGCACCGCAAGAGTGAAACCTTTGACAAGTTCAAAGAGTATCGTGCGGAAGTGGAAAAGCAATTGGATAAATCCATAAAGATACTTTAACCTGATCAAGGTGGCAAATACCTCTCCGATGAATTTCTAGGATATCTTGTAGAGAACGGGATATTATTCCAATTGACTGCACCTGGTACTTCACAACAGAATGGTGTAGCCGAAAGGAGAAACAGGACCTTATTGGATATGGTACGGCCTATGATGAGTTATTCAACGTTGCCATTATCATTTTGGGGATATGCTTTACAAACGGCATGCTATATTCTGAACCACGTTCCAAGCAAATCAATTCCCAGAACTCCGTATGAATTGTGGCGTGGCAGGAAGCCCTCCCTTTGACATATGAGAATATGGGGCTGCCCGGTGCATGTACTGGATGGGGATGCGAAAAAGTTGGAACCAAGATCAAAATTGTGCATATTTGTAGGGTATCCAAAACGAACTAAAGGAGGTCTGTTCTATAACCCGAAGGAACAAAAAGTCATTATCTTAACCTATGTGACATTCTAGGAGGAAAGTCACATGAATGACTTGAAGCCTTGAAGCAAAGTAGTGCTAGAGGAGTTATCGGGTGAAAGAACTGCTCCACAGATTTCAGTCTTGGACGCAAGTCCGAGTTCCGGTGAAGGACTTGCAGACGATCAACAATTTAGGATGCCTCGTCGTAGTGGGAGGGTTTCGAAGAAACTTAATTTCTTCATGTATGATGCTGAGGTATACCAGGCCGAGGCTCATGAGCATGAGGATGATCTGGTCACCTATGATGAAGCTATAAATGATGTTGATTCTAAATCTTGGAAATAGGCTATGAACAATGAGATGGCTTCTATGAAATCCAACTCTGTTTGAGAACTTGTAGATTTTCCGGATGGGATAAAACCCATTGGATGCAAATGAGTCTACAAAAGAAAGAAGGATGCGGAAGGGAGAGTGGAAACTTTCAAAGCTAGACAGGTTGCAAAGGGGTACACGCAAAAGGCTGGAATCGATTACGATGAAACCTTTTCGCCTGTTGCTATGCTGAATCCGTATTCTTCTATCCGTTGCTGCGGCTCTCGATTACGAGATCTGACAAATGGATGTCAAGACGGCATTCTTGAATAGCCATCTTGAAGAGTGTATCTATATGATACAGCCCGAAGGGTTTGTAGCAAAAGGCTAAGAAAGGAAAGTCTGCAAGTTGCTTAGATCCATTTATGGATTAAAGCAAGCATCCCGCTCATGGAACCAGAGGTTTGATCAAGCGATTAAGACATTTGGTTTTGAGCAGAATGTTGATAAACCCTGTGTTTATAAACGTATTAAGATGGAAAAGTGGTCTTTCTGATACTCTATGTCGATGATATACTACACATTGGGAATGATGTAGGGAACTTATCATCGGTCAAGCTTTGGTTACACCAACAGTTTGACATGAAGGACTTGGGAGAAGCTAATTATGTTCTAGGCATTCATCTCTTTAGAGATCGAAAGAACAAAATGATAGCGTTATCCCAAGCTTCACACATAGATAAAATAATTGACAAATATGCAATGTAAGAGGCAAAGAAAGGTTCACAACCTTCTATTGCCGGTCTAACTCTTTCATTGGATGACTGTCCCAAGACATCGGAAGAAAAAGAGTGTATGAGTAAGGTCCCTTATGCATCCGCTGTGGGTAGTCTTATGTACGCTATGCTTTGCACTCGCCCAGATATATGTTTTGCAGTAGGTATGGTGAGTCGATATCAAGCAAATCCTAGAACCAAGCACTGGCAAGCAGTAAAGCATATACCCAAGTATCTTAAGAGAACGAAAGATTATATGCTGGTGTATTCTGGAGGGGACCTAACACCCGTAGGATACACGGACTCAGACTTCCAGACTTGTAAGGATTCGAGGAAATCGACATCTGGATCAGTGTTTTTACTCGGAGGAGGCGCCATTGTGTGGAGGACCGTGAAGCAGGGCTACACAGCTGACTCTACTATGGAGGCTGAGTATGTGGCTGCGGCTGAGGCATCTAAAGAAGCTATTTGGCTCCGCAAGTTCTTTAGAGACCTTGAGGTCATTCCGGGTGTTGACAAGCCTATCACACTTTACTGTGATAACACTGGGGCTATTGCCAACACAAGGGAATCTCGGCACCACAAGAGGACCAAGCACATAGATCGGAGATATCATATTATTAGAGGGCATGTGGAGACAGGACAAGTAGATGTATGTAAGATCGCGTCTGAGTACAACTTTGCTGATCCCTTTACTAAGACTTTGGTGGCTAGAAGCTTTGAGAGGCACGTAGAGGCGATGGGGATGCGTCACATGGCAAATCTGCTGGCTTAGGGCAAGTGGGAGATTGTTAGGAAATTCCCTAAGCATTAGAGACATTTTGATATATTTATTTTGAACTGGATAATAAAATTATATATAGAGGTTATTCATTACATTGCTATATGTCCTCGTTTTATTTACATGTTAAAGTAAATATAAGCAAATATGGCTCCCTGACTGCTTATGTTAAACTGTTAGAACGTTGCATGCAATGGACTTTTGTATGCGAGAAGACAATGTTCTAAAGTTAGCGGTCTAAACTATGGTCTGTAGTCTATGGGGTTAGACCGAGCATCTAACTCATGTTAAGACTATTATATTGTCTAAAGCCTTAGAGGGGACGATTTGTCTTGACTGTCTGGAGCTGGACTCCCAAGTAGAGACATAGATATGTTGCTTGGTGGTGACATATTAGACCGGGACTAAAGCGTGACTGATCTACGAAGTCCGCTTTGAGTGGATCGATCAGCTTTTGACGTTCATTGTGCAGTAACCTTAATCTTGAGTAAAAGGACAGCTTCATGTATATGACTTGTGTACTTTGATGTTCCAATGGCTAAAGCATCTCAGAGGTAGTAAGCTTATAGACCGGTTCATTGGGTGCATGACTTGTATATGATGAAGGGTTTGTTTACAGATATCGGAATCATAACTCTAATAAGGAGTTAAGGGTATCCTCTTAAAGGCATTATACTGAATGTAAAAATGGACAAGGCCTTGGGTCGTCTGCTGGGCGGATGATTTCTTATTCACATATGGTGAATAATCATTTTCTTTATTCGGTAGTATAATGGAACTTTAAGATAGCCTGATCAGTAGGATTAAACGGACTTTGGCCTAAGGCTGATCATGGATATCATATGAGGGTTCTGCATACATGACAAGGTCATTGGACGATAGCTTGTCACAGGCTTACGTAATACGGTATATAATTGGGAGTTCAGTTTCAGGTTTATAGCGGTGTGACTCTGAAATTAGTGATCATATGATTTGAAATTTGAATTTTGAATTTGAATTTTGAATTTGAAATTCAAATTTGAAATTTGAATTTGAAATTGGAATTTGAAATTTGAAGTTTGAAATTTGAAATTTGAATTTGAAATTTGAATTTGAAATTTGAAATTCAAATTTTGAATCACAGTCCAAGTGGGATTCGAATTTATTGTGGTAAATCCACAAGGTTTGAAATTCGAATTTGAGTTGGATATAGAGAGGATAATCTTGTTAGAATCCTACTTGAATTTTGAATCCAAATCCTAACTAAAGTTGGACGAGAATTTTGAGGATTATCTTCAATGATTTTGGGATTTTTTGTGGATAAGGTTCAAGGAAAAATTCAAATTTCAATCCTAGTTGAATTTGGATTCTCTCCTCCCAGAAGGTGGCCGAAATTTAGGAGTGAATCTCCTAGGAAAAATTCGGTTATTTTGGATAAGGATGAGATAAGATTCAAGCTTGAAAATCCTAGTGGAATTTTGATTCTCCCTTATCCAAAAGTGGCCGAATTTTTGAGGAGATTTTCTCCTTAGAATTTTCAGATTTTTTGGTTGAAAAAGGGAGATAAAATTCTAGTTAAAATCTTATTTAGATTTGGATTGGATATATCCTAAAGTGGCCGAATTTTATTGTTGGGATTTTCCCTTGGAAAATTTGGATTTTGTGCTTGTGGATAAGGGAGAATATCTTCTCCTAATCCAATTCGAATTCAGAGAGTCACCTCATGCAGGTCTATAAATAGAGGTCCTGCCACTCTAGTTCTCTTAGACCACAGACTCTTAGGTGAGCAGGCTTATTGTTGCACAACCCACCGTGACAATAAGTTCTTTAGAGATCTGGGTGGTCGGAAGAAGACTAGCAGTGCTAGTATACCGATCGAGGTTCAGAGTACCCACACACTCAGCCATTCGTGAATTGGAGAATAGTAGAGAAGGCTAGTTGGTTGAAGCCCTCCGGTCATTCTCCTCCTGCAGATTGGCGTCCTTGAGGTATGAGTTTTAATTGTTGTTGGTTTATTGTATATAGCATCATGAGATATTTAACGATCTGAAAACTTTTTATTGTTCCGCTGCGTCACTCTGATACGTTTTTACCGATTTATTTTCCCACAGAATTGGATTAGGAGAAGATTTTCTCCCTTATCCACTCACAAAAATCTAAAAATCCTAGGCCTTATCCAACCAAAAAGAATTTGGCCACTTCAGGGAATCTTTGAGTCCAAATTTAAATAGGATTTTAACTTGAATTTTATCTCCTCATTCCCTCATAAAAACCGATTCCCCTTTGTGCCAAAAACATGACTAGATTCGGTCATTAAAGTGTGAGGAGAATAAAAACTCAAATAGGATTTTCTAGCTTGAATTTAATCTCACCCTTATCCATTAAAACTGAAAATCTCCCTTGAGATTATCCTCAAAATTTTCGGCCAAACTAGGGAGGAGAGAATCCAAATTTCACTGGGATTGAAACTTGAATTTTTTCCTACATCCTTATCCAAAAAATCTGAAAATTCTAAGAGGATATTCCTCAACTAATTTCGGTTTTTACTTGATGGATTTAGGATTCAAAATTCAAGTAGGATTTAAACAAGATTTCCCTCTCCATAATCTAACTCAAATTCGAATTCTAACCCTATGCAATTATTCACAAAGAATTTGAATTCTACCTGGACTGTAATTCAAAATTTGAATTACAAAATTCAAAATTCAAAATTCAAATTCAAATTTTAAATTCAAAATTTAAATTTCAAAATTCAAAATTCAAAATTCAAAATTCAAAATCCACAAAAGATTGTATTTCAAATTTTGTTCTCATGGATAATTTTCTACAACTCCAATCCAATCTCAAATAAAATCATGACAACTTTATTTGGAGTTCAAATAATTGTGTACTCTATTATCCAAAACAAAATATGAATTCGACCGGAGAGAATCTTGTCCACCATCCTGATCTTATGTCAACACCATCTATGCATAATCAACTAGCCAATAAGCATACACAAATCAATTTGCCAATCATTAAGGAATTATGTGGAGCTAGTAGAGGGACCAATTGGACATATATAATCATGCTCCTGTAAATCCATATGATCATCATTCTGTACCGAACAACTCAATCATATGATCACTAATTTTAGAGTCACACTACTATAAACCTGAAACTGAACTCCCAATTATATATCGTATTACGAAAGCCTGTGACAAGCTAATGTCCAATGACCTTGTCATGTATGCAAAACCTTCATATGGTATCCATGATCAGCCTTAGGTCAAAGTCCGTTCAATCCTACTAATCAGGCTATCTTAAAGCTCCATCATACTACCGAATAAGAAAGTGATTATTCACTATGTGTGAATAAGAAGTCATCCGCCCTGCAGACGACCTAAGGCCTTGTCTATTTTCACATCCAGTATAATGCCTTTAAGAGAATACCTTTAACTCCTTAGAGCTATGATTCTGATATCTATAAACAAACCCTTCATCGTATACAAGTCATGCACCCAACAAACCGGTCTATAAGCTTACTACCACTGAGACGCTTTAGCCATTAGAACATCAAAGTACATAAGTCATATACATGAAGTAGTTCATTTACTCAAGATTAAGGTTATTGCATAATGAATGTCAAAAGCAGATTGATCCACTCATAGCGGACTATGTAGATCAATCACGCTTTAGTCTCGGTCTAATATGTCACCACTAAGCAACATATCTATGTCTCTACTTGGGAGTCTATGCTCCAGACAAACAAGACAAACTATCCCCACCATGGCTTTAGACAACATAATAGTCTTAACATGAGTTAGATGCTCGGTCTAACCCCATAGACTACAGACCTTAGTTTAGACCGCTTACTTTAGAACATTGTCTTCTTGCATACAAAAGTCCATTGTATGTAACGTTCTAACAGTTTTAATACAAGCAGTCAGTGAGTCATATTTGCTTATATTTACTTTAACATGTAAATAGAATAAAGACAAACAATATTGTAATGAATAATCTCTATATTATAATTTTATTATCCAATTTAAAATAAATACATAAAATGTCTCTAATGCTTAGGGCATTTCCTAATAATCTCTCACTTGCCCTAAGCCTGCAGATGTGTCATGTTATGCATCCCCATCGCCTCTACATGCCTTTTAAAGTTTCTAGCCACCAAAGTCTAAATAAAGGGATCGGTAATGTTGTCCTCGTACGTGATCTTACATACATCCACTTGTCCTGTCTCCACGTGCCCTCTTATAATGTGATGCCTCCGATCTATGTGCTTAGTCCTCTTGTGGTGCCAAGATTCCCTTGTATTGGCAATAGCCACAGTGTTATCATAGTAAAGTGTGATAGGCTTGTCAACACCCGGAATGACCTCAAGGTCTCTAAAGAACTTGCAGAGCCAAACCGCTTCTTTAGATGCCTCAGTCACAGCCACATACTCAACCTTCATCGTAGTGTCAGCTGTGCAACCTTGCTTTCATGCTCCTCCATACAATGGCACCTTCTTCGAGTAAGAACATTGATCCTGATGTCGATTTTCTCAAATCCTTGCAAGTCTAGAAGTCTGAGTCCGTGTATCCTATAGGTGTTAGGTCCCCTCCCAAATACACCAGCATATAATCTCTCGTTCTCTTAAGATACTTGAGTATATGCTTTACTGCTTGCCAGTGCTTGGTTCCAGGATTCGCTTGATATCGACTCACCATACCTACTACAAAACATATGTCCGGGCGAGTACAAAGCATACCGTGCATAAGGCTACCCACAGGGGATGCACAAGGGACCTTACTCATACGCTCTCTTTCTTCCGATGTCTTGGGACAGTCATCTAATGAAAGAGTTAGACCGGCAGTGGAAGGTTATGAACCTTTCTTTGCCTCTTGCATTGCAAATTTGTCAATTATTTTATCTATGTATGAAGCCTGGGATAATACTATCATTTTGTTCTTTCGATCTCTGAAGAGACAAATGCCCAGAATATAATTAGCTTCTCCTAACTCCTTCATGTCAAACTGTTGGTGTAGCCAGAGCTTGACCGATGATAAATTCCCTACATCATTCTCAATGAGTAGTATATCATCGACATAGAGTACTAGAAAGACCACTTTTCCATCCTTAATACGTTTATAAACACAGGGTTCATCAATGTTCTGCTCAAAACTGAAAGTCTTGATCACTTGATCAAATCTCTAGTTCCATGAGCGGGATGCTTGCTTTAATCCATAAATAGATCTAAGCAACTTGCAGACTTTTCTTTCTTGGCCTTTTGCCATGAACCCTTGGGGCTGTATCATGTAGATACATTCCTCAAAATGGCCATTCAAGAATGCCGTCTTGACGTCCATTTGCCAGATCTCGTAATCGAGAGCCGCAGCAACAGACAGAAGAATACGGATAGACTTCAGCATAGCAACAAGCGAAAAGGTTTCATCGTAATTGATTCCAGCCTTTTGCGTATACCCCTTTGCAACTAGTCTAGCTTTGAAAGTTTCCACTCTCCTTTCTGCATCCTTCTTTCTTTTGTAGACCCACTTGCATCCAATGGGTTTTATCCCATCCGGTAGATCTACAAGTTTCCAAACAAAATTGGATTTCATAGGATCCATCTCATTGTTCATGACCTGTTTCCAAGATTTAGAATCAACATCATTTATGACTTCATCATAAGTGACCGGATCATCCTCATGCTCATGAGCCTCGGCCTGGTACACCTCAGCATCATACATGAAGAAATTAGGCTTATTTGAAACCCTCACACTACGACGAGGCGCCCTAAATTGTTGATCATCTACAGGTCTTTCACTGCAACTCGGACTTGTGTCTAAGACCGAAACTTGTGGAGTAGGTCTTTCACTTGATAACTCCTCTAGTACCACTTTGCTTTGAGGCTTAAAGTCATTCATGTGACTTTCGTCTAAGAATGTCGCATGAGTTGAAATAATGACATTTTGTTCCTTCGGATCATAGAACAGACCTCTCTTAGTTCCCTTTGGATACCCTACAAATATGCATAATTCTGATCTTGGTTCCAACTTCTTCATATCCCCATCCAGTACATGTGCCTGGCAGCCCCATATTCTCATATGTCCAAGAGAGGGCTTCCTGCCATACCACAATTCATACGGATTCCTGAGAATTGACTTGCTTGGAACTTGGTTTAGAATATAGCACGCCGTTTGGAATGCATATCCCCAAAATGATAATGGTAGTGTGTAGGAAAATAAACCGGTAAAAACGTATCAGAGTGGCGCAGCGGAACAATAAAAATTTTTAGATCGTTAAATATCTCATGATGCCATATACAATAAATCAACAACAATTAAAACTCATACCTCAAGGACGCCAATGAACAGGAGGAGAGTGACCGGAGGCTTCAACCAACTAGCCTTCTCTACTATTCTCCAATTCCCGAATGGCTGAGTGTGTGGGCACTCTGAACCTCGATCGGTATGCTAGCACTGCTAGTCTTCTTCCGACCACCCAGATCTCTAAAGAACTTTATTGTCACGATGAGCTGTGCAACAATAAGCCTGCTCACCTGAGAGTCTGTGGTCTAAGAGAACTGGAGTGGCAGGACCTCTATTTATAGACCTGCATGAGGTGATTCTCTGAATTCGAATTGGACTAGGAAAAGATTTTCTCCCTTATCCAAACCAAAAAATCTGAATTTTCCAAGGGAGAATCTCCACAATTAAATTCGGTTTTCCTAGGATAAATCCAATCCAAATCTAAACAAGATTTTAACTAGAATTTTATCTCCCTTTTTCAACCAAAAAATCCGAAATCTTTAGGAGAAAATCTTCTCCAATTTTCGGCCACTTTTAGGATAAGGAAGAATCAAAATTCCACTAGGATTTTTCAAGCTAAATCTCATCTCAACCTTATCCAAAAATAACCGAATTTCCTAGGATTTAGGCTCCAAAATTTCGGCCACTTTTAGGGAGTAAAGAGAATCCAAATTCAACTAGGATTGAAGCTTGAATTTACCCTTGAATCTTATCCACAAAAACTGAATTTTCCATTGAGGATTATCCTCAAAAAATTCGCCCACTTTTGTTGGGATTTGGATTCAAAATTCAAGTACGATTCTAACAAGATTATCCTCTCCAAATCTAACTCAAATTCGAATTTCAAACCTTGTGGATTTTCCACAAAAATTCGAATCCTACTTGGACTGTGATTCAAAATTTGAATTTCAAATTTCAAATTCAAATTTCAAATTCAAATTTCAAATTTCAAATTTCAAATTTCAAATTCGAATTTCAAATTCAAATTTCAAATTCGAATTTCAAATTCAAATTTCAAATTCAAATTTCAAATTCAAAATTCAAATTTCAAATTTCAAAATTCAAATTTCAAATTTCAAAATTCAAATTTCAAATTCCACAAAACGGTTGTGTTTCATATTCTTGTTCTCATGGATAATTTTCTACAACTCTAATCCAATCTCAAATAAAATCATGGCAACTTTATTTGGAGTTCGAATAATTGTGTACTCTATTATCCAAAACAAAATCTGAATCCAACCGGAGAGAATCTTGTCTACCATCCTAATCCTGTGTCATCACCATCCATGCATAATAAACTAGCCTATAGCATACACAAATCAATTTGCCAAACGTTAAGGAATTATGTGGAGCTAGTAGAGGGACTGATTGGACATATATAATCGGGCTCCCGTGATTCCATATGATCATCATTTTGTACCGAACAACTCAATCATATGATCACTAATTTCAGAGTCACACCACTATAAACCTGAAACTGAACTCCCAATTATATACCGTATTACGTAAGCCTGTGACGAGCTACCATCCAATGACCTTGTCATATATGCAAAACCCTCATATGATATCCATGATCAGCCTTAGGTCAAAGTCCGTTTAATCCTACTGATCAGGCTATCTTAAAGTTCCATTATACTACCGAATCAAGAAAATGATTATTCACCATATGTGAATAAGAAGTCATCCACCCAGCAGACGACCCAAGGCCTTGTCCATTTTCACATTCAGTATAATGCCTTTAAGAGGATACCTTTAACTCCTCAGAGCTATGATTCTGATATCTGCAAACAAACCCTTCATCGTATACAAGTCATGCACCCAACGAACCGGTCTATAAGCTTACTACCTCTGAGACGCTTTAGCCATTGGAACATTAAAGTACACAAGTCATATACATGAAGTAGTTCATTTACTCAGGATTAAGGTTATTGCACAATGAACGTCAAAAGCAGGTTGATCCACTCATAGCGGACTACGTAGATCAATCACGCTTTAGTCCCGGTCTAATATGTCACCACCGAGCAACATATCCATGTCTCTACTTGGGAGTCCAGCTCCAGACAGTCAAGACAGACCGTCCCCTCCAAGGCTTTAGACAACATAATAGTCTTAACATGATTTAGATGCTCGGTCTAACCCCATAGACTACAGACCATAGTTTAGACTGCTAACTTTAGAACATTGTCTTCTCGCATACAAAAATCCATTGCATGCAACGTTCTAACAGTTTTAACACAAGCAGTCAGTGAGCCATATTTGCTTACATTTACTTTAACATGTAAATAAGACGAGGACAGATAGCAATGTAATGAATAACCTCTAAGTATAATTTTATTATCCAGTTCAAAATGAATACATCAAAATGTCTCTAATACTTAGGGCATTTCCTAACAATCTCCCACTTGCCCTAAGCCAGCAGATGTGCCATGTTACGCATCCCCATCGCCTCTACATGCCTCTCAAAGCTTCTAGCTACCAAAGTCTTAGTAAAGGGATCAGCGATGTTGTCCTCGGACGCGATCTTACATACATCCACTTGTCCTATCTCCACATGCCCTCTAATAATGTGATACCTCCGATCGATGTGCTTGGTCCTCTTGTGGTGCCGAGATTCCCTTGTGTTGGCAATAGCCCCTGTATTATCACAGTAAAGTGTGATAGGCTTGTCAACACCCGGAATGACCTCAAGGTCTCTAAAGAACTTGCGGAGCCAAACCGCTTCTTTAGATGCCTCAGCCGCAGCCACATACTCAGCCTCCATAGTAGAGTCAGCTGTGCAGCCCTGCTTCACGCTCCTCCACACAATGGCGCCTCCTCCGAGTAAAAACACTGATCCAGATGTCGATTTTCTCGAATCCTTACAAGTCTGGAAGTCTGAGTCCGTGTATCCTACGGGTGTTAGGTCCCCTCCAGAATACACTAGCATATAATCCCTTGTTCTCTTAAGATACTTGAGTATATGCTTTACTGCTTGCCAGTGCTTGGTTCCAGGATTCGCTTGATATCGACTCACCATACCTACTGCAAAACATATGTCCGGGCGAGTGCAAAGCATAGCGTACATAAGGCTACCCACAGCGGATGCATAAGGGACCTTACTCATACGCTCTCTTTCTTCCGATGTCTTGGGACAGTCATCCAATGAAAGAGTTAAACCGGCAATAGAAGGTTGTGAGCCTTTCTTTGCCTCTAGCATTGCATATTTGTCAATTATTTTATCTATGTATGAAGCTTGGGATAACGCTATCATTTTGTTCTTTCGATCTCTGAAGAGACGAATGCCTAGAACATAATTAGCTTCTCCCAAGTCCTTCATGTCAAACTGTTGGTATAACCAAAGCTTGACCGATGATAAGTTCCCTACATCATTCCCAATGAGTAGTATATCATCGACATAGAGTATCAGAAAGACCACTTTTCCATCCTTAATACGTTTATAAACACAAGGTTCATTAACATTCTGCTCAAAACCAAATGTCTTAATCGCTTGATCAAACCTCTGGTTCCATGAACGGGATGCCTGCTTTAATCCATAAATGGATCTAAGCAACTTGCAGACTTTCTTATATTGGCCTTTTGCTACGAACCCTTCGGGCTGTATCATATAGATACACTCTTCAAGATGGCCATTCAAGAATGCCGTCTTGACATCCATTTGTCAGATCTCGTAATCGAGAGCCGCAGCAATGGACAGAAGAATACGGATAGACTTCAGCATAGCAACAGGCGAAAAGGTTTCCTCGTAATCGATTCCAGCCTTTTGCGTGTATCCCTTTGCAACCAGTCTAGCTTTGAAAGTTTCCACTCTCCCTTCCGCATCCTTCTTTCTTTTGTAGACCCATTTGCATCCAATGGGTTTTATCCCATCCGGCAAATCTACAAGTTCCCAAACAGAGTTGGATTTCATAGAATCCATCTCATTGTTCATAGCTTGTTTCCAAGATCTAGAATCAACATCCTTTATAGCTTCATCATATGTGACCGGATCTTCCTCATGCTCATGAGCCTCGGCCTGGTATACCTCAGGATCATACATAAAGAAATTAGGTTTCTTAGAAACCCTCCCACTACGACGAGGCACCCTAAATTGTTGATTGTCTGCAGGTCTTTCACTGGAACTCGGACTTGCGTCCAAGACCGAAATCTGTGGAGCAGTTCTTTCACCTGATAACTCCTCTAGCACCACTTTGCTTCGAGGCTTAAAGTCATTCATGTGACTTTCCTCCAAGAATGTCGCATGGGTTGAGACAATGACCTTTTGTTCCTTCGGGTTATAGAACAGACCTCCTTTAGTTCCTTTTGGATACCCTACAAACATGCACAATTCTGATCTTGGTTCCAACTTCTTCGCATCCCCATCCAGTACATGTGCCGGGCAGCCCCATATTCTCATATGTCCAAGGGAGGGCTTCCTGCCACGCCACAATTCATACGGAGTTCTAGGAATTGATTTGCTCGGAACCTGGTTCAGAATATAGCACGCCGTTTGTAAAGCATGTCCCCAAAATGATAATGGCAGCGTTGAGTAACTCATCATGGACCGTACCATATCCAATAAGGTCCTGTTTCTCCTTTCGGCTACACCATTCTGTTGTGGAGTACCAGGTGCAGTCAATTGGGATAATATCCCATTCTCTACAAGATGTCCTATAAATTCATCGGAGAGGTATTCGCCACCTCGATCAGATCGAAGTGTCTTTATAGATTTATCCAATTGCTTTTCCACTTCCGCACGATACTCTTTGAATTTATCAAAGGTTTCGCTCTTGCGGTGCATCAGATACACATATCCATACCTCGAGTAATCATCTATGAAAGAGACATAGTACTCGAACCCTCCTCGTGCTGTGACGTTCATGGGGCCACATACGTCAGTGTGCACAATTTCTAAGAGCTCCTGTGCCCTTGTACCCTTAGCTCCAAAAGACCTCTTAGTCATCTTACCCTCTAGACAAGACTCACATTGGGGAAGTCGTACCTCCTCCAGAGATTCCAGAGGACCGTCTTTCACCAATCTTTGAATCCTATCCTGATTAATATGACCAAGTCTTAAATGCCAAAGATACGCCTTGTTAGAGTGAGAAACTTTCAACCTTTTAGAGTTATCAATTAATTCAGTGTCAAGCAGTGAGTACATCTTTGGTCTGATCAAATATAGGTTTCCATCCATCCATCCAGAACAGATAAAAGACTTATTTCTACGAATATCAACTCTTTTACTAAAAGAAACTGAATAAGAATCCTTTATTAAACAAGCTACCGATATAAGGTTCCTTCTAAAATTAGGAACATAAAAACAGTCTTTCAATAAAATAAACCTAAATTGATCAAAATAAAGATGAACATCTCCCACTGCCTCAGCTACCACAAAGCTACCATCTCCAGTCCGCAACGAGAGGCTCCTATCATGTAGACTTCTCGTTTCCATGAACCCCTGCATAGAAACACAAACATGATTAGTGGCGCCCGAATCAATGACCCATGTGTCTTTCGATTCTTCCACCAAACACGCTTCTAAGTAATGAAGTTCCTTACCTTCCTTGCCCTTGGAGGCTAGGAATTCCCGTCAAGCCTTCTTGAAGTGACCTACCTTCCCACAGTGGAAGCATTTGGACTTTTTAGGGTCCTTCGGCTTCTTGTTCTTCTTCTTCTTCTTCCCGTCCGAGACAGGAGGATTAAAAGAACTGGAAGCCACTTGCTTCTTATTTGGCCTCTTCCTCTTCCGTGAGGGATTGGAAGATTCCGCCAAATTGGCCTCTCCTTTAGGTCGGACCGTATCCTCATCCCTGATCATCCGCTCATAAGCCTGTAGTTGCTTCATGAGCTCGGTAAGTCCTAACTCCTTTGTCGCCAGATTGTATGCGGCCTTAAACCCTACAAAATCTTTAGACAGAGTCTTGAACACCATCTCGATCTGGGTGTTATAGTCCAACTCAGCACCATTCTCGGCAGCCTCAGCGAAGAATCCCATTAGAGTGATCATATGGTCCTTCACCGGAGCACCCGCCTTTTGCTTAGAGTTCATAATGCTGGTGATAGCGGACTGTCGAGCCAATTTTTCTTGGCCTCCGAACATGTCCTCCAGATTTTCCATGATCTCCCCAGCAACTTGATAAGTCTCATGCTGCTTTTGTAAAGCACTCGTCATGCTAGCAAGGATGTAGCATCGAGCTATTTCATTGGATTCTATCCAACGATTATAGGCAACCGGGACCTCCTCAAGTGGTGTGTCAGGTTTGGGCCCAGGTGGGCATGGTTCGTCCAGTACGAACTTGTGTCTCTCGCAGCTGAGAACTATTAATAGATTTCTTTTCCAATCTTTATAATTGTCGCCATTCAACTTATTTTCAGTAAGTATCGAAATGAGGGGTGTCGGTGACATTTTGAACTGAAATAAAATTATACTAGACATCATTACAAAGCCCAAGCAAATATGCAGATAATTTAGCAAATAAAACATACAAGTATGTTCCGACATGAAACTTGAAAAAACATGTAGCATTGCAACGGTAATTCTCAGCACCTATTGCCCCAAGCCACCGAGGGGTGGTCATGAGAACAAATAGCCGGAACATGGACCCCGTCCAATTAATATATGTTACCTTAAATCCTCCAAGGTTAAGACATATATTAATACCCGCTTATTTGGCCACCAGTTTAGTTAACAGAGCTTCTAGGGAAGGTTAATAACTAAACGAGTCTTGAGTGTATAACCATTGTTTACGTAGCCCGATCCACGTCCTACCAAGCCACCGAGGGGTGGTCATGAATAGGATTGCACCCGAACACGTTTTCCACATAGGAGATCCAATCTAGTATACCGGCGGCGGTAAACACCTACCGAGGGGTGTGGTCAGGTCAGAACTGACGCGAGACGTTACCATGCTTTCACATATGGATCAACAATGGAGGCCGTGGGTTTTATTTGAAACCCTCTCCCACTCAATATTTTGAAAAACATGCAAGTTTTGACAAATTATGTATGATAAATATAGTATGAGCGACACTCACCTATCCTATATGACATGTTATCAAATATGCATACAAAACATCTATCAATACATATTTATACATCCATGACATATCATAGAAAAAATAATTGACAGAATAACCAAGCTATGGTTCCATCCTAGAACAAAGAAAATAAAGATTACAAAATTCCTTCCAAAGCATTCTTTGGGTCTTGAATTCTGTTCCGTCTTCTTGTATCCTTCTTTATGTAGCCTCTCTATTTATTTCTCATCCCAAGAATTATTTAAAATTTAAATCTCCCAAAAATTTAAATTTCAAATTCAAATTCCAAATTCGAATTTCAAATTTAAATTTCAAATTTAAATTTCAAACAATTTTAAACATCATGTGTAATAATATGTAATTTCAAAAATTTCAAATTTTCAATTACATATTTTTAAACATGATTTAAAATTAAATCTCAAATTTAAAAATCAAAATTTTCAAATTTTGGATCGCCGTACCGCCGCCCGTGAAGGCGGCAGCCGCCGTGGGCAGCCACCAACCCCGGAGGGGCTGGCAGCCCACGGCCGCCCCTTGTGCAGCCCTGCCGGGCTGCAGGCCAAGCCTGCAGCGCCAGGCTGCACGCCCAGACTGGGCGCAGCAGCCGGCAGGCTGCAGGCAGCGCCTGCAGCCAGAGGCTGCACGCCCAGGCTGCGGCCAGCCTTGGGCAGGCTGCGCCACCCTCGGTTGCAGGCCAAGCCTGCGGCCGTGGGTGATGTTTGCCTGCAGAGGGGCTGCCGCAGCCCCATCCTGCCCGAGGGCAGGGGCTGTAGCCCCACCAAGGCCCGTCGGCCTATCCCGAGGGGTCGTGTCTCGATTTTCGTGCCATATTCCAATTTACCTATTAGGATCTCCAAAAATTAATTTGAATCCCAATTAAATTGGAATTTTCCACACAATCAAAATTTCAACCTTTAAATCAAATTTAACTTTTGGGAAAAATAAATTACGGTCTTCAATCTTCAATCTCCTCCAAGAATAATTACATAAAAAATTCTAAACCGTTTCCGGTGTACAAAAATTCTAACCATAAATATTCTAAGAGACAAAAATTAAAATCCATGGGAAAAACACAGTGTTAATAAACTGCTCCCATGGTTACATAAAAAATTCCTAGATACAATTTTTCTAAATTCTAAGGAACCATAACCAGTATAAACAAGCATGCTTATAATAATTCAAAAAATTAAAATAACCACATACTTTATACATAATACATGATAACAACATAAAGGAACCCTAGAATGCCACTCTCTAAATATCAAATCCATACATAAATAAAAAGACTAAGTAATTGTCTAATTTATGTGCATGGCATAGTCAAGAGATGGCTCTGATACCAATTGTAGGAAAATAAACCGGTAAAAACGTATCAGAGTGGCGCAGCGGAACAATAAAAATTTTTAGATCGTTAAATATCTCATGATGCCATATACAATAAATCAACAACAATTAAAACTCATACCTCAAGGACGCCAATGAACAGGAGGAGAGTGACCGGAGGCTTCAACCAACTAGCCTTCTCTACTATTCTCCAATTCCCGAATGGCTGAGTGTGTGGGCACTCTGAACCTCGATCGGTATGCTAGCACTGCTAGTCTTCTTCCGACCACCCGGATCTCTAAAGAACTTTATTGTCACAATGAGCTGTGCAACAATAAGCCTGCTCACCTGAGAGTCTGTGGTCTGAGAGAACTGGAGTGGCAGGACCTCTATTTATAGACCTGCATGAGGTGATTCTCTGAATTCGAATTGGACTAGGAAAAGATTTTCTCCCTTATCCAAACCAAAAAATCTGAATTTTCCAAGGGAGAATCTGTGACAACCGGGAAATTCAGACAATTCTCGGATGAAAATGTACAATTGTATGTATATAACAATTTGTACTATTTAAAGAGTGAAATAAATGTATTTATATTGTTCAGAATATGTGAAAATGTTCTAACAATACTGACGAGTAAGAATTCAGTGTTGGAAAAATTCACTGAGTTGAAACGGGTGAAACGGTGCCAAAATCGGCATTAAAAACCCTAACCGGAGCAATAAAAGACGGTAAACTTCCGGGATTGATTTTGATCAAACGGAAGCAAATTAAATTGATCCGACTGCACAGGAGACCTCAGGAACACGCCGGGACGATTTCAGGAAAATTTCGGCTCGAACCGGCATCGGTCAAAAAGTAGTCGAATTAATGTGAATAGTGAAAGTCAAAGTCAACTTTCACTTTTGCATTTATGACATCATAATTCAAGATTAATAAATGAAAGAATTTTGGTGGTTGGTAGAATGGATGGCCATGATTCATCTACCTTTTGATCTAAAGGCCAAGATTTGGCCAAAATATACCATTTTTAATTTTTGAAAATTATGGAAAGTAATGGCTTGGAAAGGTGTTGAAATTTGATTGGTTTAGAGCCAAATTAATTGGCTTTTGGTTTGCATAAGTCGGCAAAACATTTACAAAGTGGCCGAAACCAAAATTTCAAGCCAAAAGCCATAAGAAAATTTTTCTAACTTCCTTCCATGGTGGCTACGTGAGGGACCAAGGGAAACCAAGTTTTATCTTCAACATTTCTTCACAAAAAGTGTGTCAAAACACTCCTAGAAGACAAAGGAAGCAATTGATTAAGGTATCTTCCCTTGCACTTGATTTTTTCATGGTTTTTCTTCACAAAATCCGTGGATGAATAGTGATAAAAAGATGGAAAATTTTTGGTTGTTTTTCATGGATTTGATGTTGGGTTTTGTTAAGGATGTATTGAGGAAGAAAACCATGCTAATTCATTAAAGAAAAACCAAATTTTGGTTGGTTTTTCAAAGGTAAATCCGTGGGTTACCTTAGGTAACCAATGAAAAAAAAGTGTGTGGTTAATGGTTAACATGCTTTCTAAGCTTAATTTGGTGAAGAATAAAGCTTGTATTTCATTATGAAAAGCTTGAAAAAAATTTATGGCATGAATTTCATAAATGGCCGTGAGTTTACAATGGGTTTGGAAGAAAAATTTTCATTGGTTTATGTGGTATTTGGTTGATTGAAATCATGCAATTTAATGTGTAAATGGTGGCAATGTGATTGAAAGAATGAAACAAAATTATTTGGCATGTTTTCATTCTTTGGCCGTGGGGTATAAATGTGTAAAAACCCTAGGAAATTTGGTTGAAAATGCCAAGAAAATGGGCTTGAAAATGTGTTAAAAATGTGACATTTGAATGGCCTAAAATGTGGTGAAAGTTTGACAAAATTTGGTTCGGTTTTGTTGTGAAAACCGAAACCAAATTAAGGGTAAATTTGTGAAAAAATTTTGTAATGTGGGTGATAATGTGAAATTTGAAATTTGTGGGCTTTTATGTAAAAGTTTGGAAAACTTTTACGTAAAATAGGCTTGTGGTATAGTACGTGGCAGGTACATACGGTTCGAGGCGTACCTAACGCCGGGAGCCTTAAATTTATGCCGAAATGCTGCCGAAATTTCGAAAACGGCATTCGGGGTAAAATAGGAATTTAAAATAAAAGTTAGGGCCGGGACGGAAACCCGAGTCCCTAACGGAAAAATTGAATAAGAAAAAATTTAAGGGGCGGTTCGTAAATAGTAACCCGTCCCCTTGAAAATGAAAAACGTGAGTGAAATTAAAAAAAAAACGGACCCCGAGGGGGGGGCGTTTTTGGAAATAAAATAAAGGTCCGAGTCGGGAACGGAAAACCCGAGCCTCGGAGACCTAGGTCGGGAAAGTCTAGATGAACGTTTTAAATACTAGTGAAACGTCCATTTGAGACTCCGAAACGATAGAAAATCGCTAAACCGACGTAAGGGTCGGAATAGTGCTTCCCGAGGGCCGGGAAAGTGAAAAATGGAAATAAAATAAAAACGAACCCGGTAATGACTAGAAAAGAGTCAGAAAAGTTCCTGAGAGCCAAAAATGCAGTCTGGATCAATAAAATTCCGTCAGGGGCAAAACCGCAAATTTGCCAAAATATTGAGGTAAAATCGTAATTTTGCAAAAGTTGGGGGAAAATGGTGAAAATAATAAATAAAACCTAAAAAGTTATAAATAGGTTTTATTTAAGCTTTTTAATGAAAAATAAAAGCTATAAATGGGAAAGAAATTAACAGACATAGTTTTGTCTGTAGGATCCCAAAATCGGCCTACAAGGAAGGCGATTCAAGATCCAAGAGAGAGAAAGGGAACAGTCTGATAAGGTAAGTTCAGACATTTACCTGTCTGCAACATATAGCAATATTGTGCTAACTTTAATGTACTAACTATAAGTTAGGTACATATGTGCTACGGGCACTATGATAGAATAGAGAGAGAGACGAAATGTGCTACGGGCACTATAAGAATGGGACACATGGGTAATTGTGCTTCGGGCACTAGAGCGAGGTTAATGAAACTCACTCACCTAAAATTAAAATGTGAACCATTCCTAACCACGGGGCAATGTGAAGTCACCGGGTTAGAATGTTAAAAAGTCGGTAATGAAACCACTTTCTGGCGTACCAGCCTTCCGTACCGGGAGGTACTACTTTTGCCTTCGGGGCTATGAGATAAGGCTGTGGAGGTCAGCACTGATGTACCGCTCCCAGTCAATGTACTATTTTGCCTTCGGGGCTATGAGATTAAGGCTGTGGAGGTCAGCACTAATGTACCGCTCCTAGTCATGCGCACTTAAATGGTACTGCCAACTTGAGCTCAAAACCAGAACGTAATTAAAGATAATGACCTAAAACTGAAACTGTGCCATAATTGAGCATAAGACAGTTTAGTGAGAGCACTAACATCGCGGTAGATGTACTAGTGTGAGACAGTGTTGTGGTCAAACTTACTATTCACCATGAATAGTGGTCAAAGTTACTATTCACGTATGAATAGTGGTCAAAGGTACTATTCATGATGAATAGTACTATTCATAGAAATTTCATTTCTTGCATGTTTGAATTTACTGAGCCTGTAGCTCACCATTTTTGCTAATGTTGCAGGTAAGCGACCAGCTCAGTAGCTTGTTTGACTGGATGCGGACGGGATGGCGCGTGTCAAATGGGATAACTGGGCGAGGGATATGGTACTGCCAGAGTCTTGCCGCTGAGCGTTAAAGTGAAGGGAAAAAGGGGGAAACAGTCTTTTGTAATTATATATATTTTACGAAAGTACTGTATTATTTATATTACTTTGTATCTGTCAACAAAGTAAATAGTGGAAAAAGATTTTATATGATGTTTAAAGAAAAAAAAAATTTTCCCAAAAACGTCATGATTTAAATAGAGGAGAGAGATAAGCCGGCGACCCATGAGAGTACAATCTATCGCGGTTAGCGATAAAGCTCAACTGTAATAGTATTGTATGATCTCCACAAGAGGGCGGGCCGCCACAGAATCTCCACAATTAAATTCGGTTTTCCTAGGATAAATCCAATCCAAATCTAAACAAGATTTTAACTAGAATTTTATCTCCCTTTTTCAACCAAAAAATCCGAAATCTTTAGGAGAAAATCTTCTCCAAATTTTCGGCCACTTTTAGGATAAGGAAGAATCAAAATTCCACTAGGATTTTCAAGTTAAATCTCATCTCAACCTTATCCAAAAATAACCGAATTTCCTAGGATTTAGGCTCCAAAATTTCGGCCACTTTTAGGGAGTAAAGAGAATCCAAATTCAACTAGGATTGAAGCTTGAATTTACCCTTGAATCTTATCCACAAAAACCGAATTTTCCATTGAGGATTATCCTCAAAAAATTCGCCCACTTTTGTTGGGATTTGGATTCAAAATTCAAGTAGGATTCTAACAAGATTATCCTCTCCAAATCCAACTCAAATTCGAATTTCAAACCTTGTGGATTTTCCACAAAAATTCGAATCCTACTTAGACTGTGATTCAAAATTTGAATTTCAAATTTCAAATTCAAATTTCAAATTCAAATTTCAAATTTCAAATTTCAAATTTCAAATTTAAATTTCAAATTCAAATTTCAAATTCAAATTTCAAATTCAAATTTCAAATTCAAATTTCAAATTCAAATTTCAAATTTCAAATTTCAAAATTCAAATTTCAAATTTCAAAATTCAAATTTCAAATTCCACAAAACGGTTGTGTTTCATATTCTTGTTCTCATGGATAATTTTCTACAACTCCAATCCAATCTCAAATAAAATCATGGCAACTTTATTTGGAGTTCGAATAATTGTGTACTCTATTATCCAAAACAAAATCTGAATCCAACCGGAGAGAATCTTGTCTACCATCCTAATCCTGTGTCATCACCATCCATGCATAATAAACTAGCCTATAGCATACACAAATCAATTTGCCAAACGTTAAGGAATTATGTGGAGCTAGTAGAGGGACTGATTGGACATATATAATCAGGCTCCCGTGATTCCATATGATCATCATTCTGTACCGAACAACTCAATCATATGATCACTAATTTCAGAGTCACACCACTATAAACCTGAAACTGAACTCCCAATTATATACCGTATTACGTAAGCCTGTGACGAGCTACCATCCAATGACCTTGTCATATATGCAAAACCCTCATATGATATCCATGATCAGCCTTAGGTCAAAGTCCGTTTAATCCTACTGATCAGGCTATCTTAAAGTTCCATTATACTACCGAATCAAGAAAATGATTATTCACCATATGTGAATAAGAAGTCATCCACCCAGCAGACGACCCAAGGCCTTGTCCATTTTCACATTCAGTATAATGCCTTTAAGAGGATACCTTTAACTCCTCAGAGCTATGATTCCGATATCTGCAAACAAACCCTTCATCGTATACAAGTCATGCACCCAACGAACCGGTCTATAAGCTTACTACCTCTGAGACGCTTTAGCCATTGGAACATCAAAGTACACAAGTCATATACATGAAGTAGTTCATTTACTCAGGATTAAGGTTATTGCACAATGAACGTCAAAAGCAGGTTGATCCACTCATAGCGGACTACGTAGATCAATCACGCTTTAGTCCCGGTCTAATATGTCACCACCGAGCAACATATCCATGTCTCTACTTGGGAGTCCAGCTCTAGACAGTCAAGACAGACCGTCCCCTCCAAGGCTTTAGACAACATAATAGTCTTAACATGAGTTAGATGCTCGGTCTAACCCCATAGACTACAGACCATAGTTTAGACTGCTAACTTTAGAACATTGTCTTCTCGCATACAAAAATCCATTGCATGCAACGTTCTAACAGTTTTAACACAAGCAGTCAGTGAGCCATATTTGCTTACATTTACTTTAACATGTAAATAAAACGAGGACAGATAGCAATGTAATGAATAACCTCTAAGTATAATTTTATTATCCAGTTCAAAATGAATACATCAAAATGTCTCTAATACTTAGGGCATTTCCTAACATAGTGTTGAATAACTCATCATGGACCGTACCATATCCAATAAGATTCTGTTTCTCCTCTTAGCTACACCAATCTATTATGGAGTACCAAGTATAGTCAATTGGGATAATATCCCATTCTCTACAAGATGTCCTAGAAATTCATCAAAGAGGTATTCACTACCTCGATCAGATCGAAGTGTCTTTATAGATTTACCCAATTGCTTTTCCACTTCCACACAATACTCTTTGAACTTATCAAAGGTTTTACTCTTGGGTGCATCAGGTACACATATCCATACCTCGAGTAATCGTCTATAAAGGAGACATAATACCCGAACCCTCCTCGTGCTGTAACGTTCATGGGGCCATATACGTCAGTGTGCACAATTTCTAAGAGTTCTTGAGCCTTAGTACCCTTAGCTCCGAAAGACCTTTTAATGATCTTACCTCAAGATAAGACTCACATTGAGGAAGATGTACCTCCTCCAGAGATTCTAGAGGACCGTCTTTCACCAACCTTTGAATCCTATCTTGATTAATTGGACCAAGTCTTAAATGCTAAAAATACGCCTTGTTAGAGTGAGAAACTTTCAACTTTTTGGAGTTATCTATTAATTCGGTGTCAAGCAGTGAGTACATCTTTGGTTTGATCAAATACAGGTTTCCATCCATCCATCCAGAACAGATAAAAGACTTATTTTTACGAGTATCAACTCTTTTACTAAAAGAAACTGAATAAGAATCCTTTATTAAACAAGCTATCGATATAAGGTTCCTCCTAAAATTAGGAACATAAAAACAGTATTTCAATAATATAAACCTAAATTCATCAAAATAAAGATAGACGTCTCCCACTGCCTCAGCCACCACCAAGCTACCGTCTCCGGTTCGCAACGAGAGGTTCCTACCATGTAGACTTCTCATTTCCATGAACCCCTGTATAGAAACATAAACATGATTAGTGGCGCCCGAATCAATGATCTAAGTGTCTTTCGATTCTTCCACTAAACACGCTTCTAAATAATGAAGTTCCTTACCTTCCTTGCCCTTGGTGACTAGGAATTCCCGACAAGCCTTCTTGAAATGACCTACCTTCCCACAGTGGAAGCATTTGGACTTTTTAGGGTCCTTGGACTTCTTGTTGTTGTTCTTCTTCTTCCCATCTAGGACAGGAGGATTAGAAGAACTGGAAGCCGCTTGCTTCTTATTTGGCCTCTTCCTTTTCCGTGAGAGTTTAGAAGATTCTGTCAAATTGGCATCTCCTTTGAGTTGGACCGCATCCCCATCCCTGATCATCTGCTCATAAGCTTGGAGTTGCCTCATGAGCTCGGTGAGTCCTAACTCCCTTGTCGCCAGATTGTATCCGACCTTAAACCCCACAAATTCTTTTGACAGTGTTTTGAACACCATCTCAATTTGGGTGTTGTAGTCCAACTCAGCATCATTTTCAGTAGCTTCAGCAAAGAATCCCATTAGAGTGATCATATGGTCCTTTACCAGAGTACCTGCCTTTTGCTTAGAGTTCATAATGCTGGTAATTATAGACTGTCGAGCCAATTTTTCTTGGCCTCCAAACATGTCTTCTAGATTTTCTATGATCTCTCTAGCAACTTGATAAGTCTCATGCTACTTCTGTAAAGCACTCGTCATGCTAGTAAGAATATAGCATCGAGCTATCTCATTGAATTTTCTCCAACTAGTATAGGCAACCGGGACCTCCTCAAGCGGTGTGTCAGGTTTGGGCACAGGTGGGCATGGTTCGTCCAGCACGAACTTGTGTCTCTCGCAACTGAGAACTATCAGTAGATTTCTTTTCTAGTCTTTGTAATTATCGCCATTCAACTTATTTTTAATAAGTATTGAAATGAAGGGTGTCGGTGACATTTTGAACTGAAATAAAATTATGCTAGACATTATTACAAAGCCCAAGCAAATATATAATTAATTTAGCAAATAAAACATACAAGTATGTTCCTACATAAAACTTGAAAAAACATGTAGCATTGTAATGGTAATTCTCAGCTCCAATTACCCCAAGCCACCGAAGGGTGGTCATGAGACAAATAGCCGGAACATGAACCCTATCCAATTAATATATGTTACCTTAAATCCTCCAAGGTTAAGACATATATTAATAACCATTTATTTTGGCCACCATTTTAGTTAATAGAGCTTCTAGGGAAGGTTAATAACTAAACGAGTTTTGAGTGTATAACCATTATTTAGGTAGCCCAATCCACATCTTACCAAGCCACCTAGAGGTGGTTATGAATAGGATCGTGTCCGAACACATTTTCCACATAAGAGATCCAACCTAGTATACCGGCGGCGGTAAACACCTACCGAGGGGTGTGGTCAGGGCAGAACTGACGCGAGGCGTTACCATGCTTTCACATATGGATCAACAATGGAGGCCGTGGGTTTTGTTTGAAACCCTCTCCCACTCAATATTTTGAAAAATATGCAAGTTTTGACAAATATGTATGATCAATATAGTCTGAGCAGCATTCATCTATCCTATATGACGTGTTATCAAATTTGCATACAAAACATCCATCAATACATATTTATACATCCATGACATATCACAGAAAAAATAATTGACTAAATAACCGAGCTATGGTTCCATCCTAGAACAAAGAAAATAAAGATTACAAAATTTCATTCAAAGCATTCTTTGGGTCTTGAATTTTATTTCGTCTTCTCGTATCCATCTTTATGTAGCCTCTCCATTTATCTCTCATCCCAAGATCATTTAAAATTTAAATCCCAAAATTTAAATTTCAAGTTCAAATTTTAAACAATTTTAAATATCATGTGTATTAATATGTAATTTCAAAAAATTTAAAATTTTTAATTGCATATTTTAAAACATGATTTAAAAATTAAATCTCAAATTTAAAAATCAAAATTTTTCAATTTACGATCCATCGGCCCCACGGTCCCCGGAGGTTGGCAGCTGCCATGGGCAGCCCCCAGGCCCCGGGGGGGGCTGGCAGCCCATGGCCCACAGCCCGGGCATAGCCATGCCAGGCTGCAAGTAGAGCCTGTAGCCCCAGCTTGCAGGCGACGGCTATAGCTATGGGCTGCAGCCCAGGGGCTCGGCCAGCCCCTAGGGGGGCCACGCCGTGGGTGGTGCAGCCTTGGGCAGGGGCTACCGCAGCCCCATCTTGCCCGAGGGCAGGGGCTGTTGCCCCACCAAGGCCGATGGCCTTTCCAGAAGGGTGTGTCCTCGATTTCCATGCCATATTCCAATTTACCCATTAGGACCTCCCAAAATTAATTTGAATCCTAATAAAATTGGAAATTTCTACACAATTAAAATTTCAACCTTTAAATTAAATTTAACTTTTGGGAAAAATAAATTACGGTCTTCAAACTTCAATCTCCTCAAAGGATAATTACATAAAATTTCCTAAACTATTTCCGGTGTACAAAAATTCTAATCATAATAATTCTAAGAGACAAAAAATTAAAATCCATGAGAAAATTACGGTGATGATAAACCACTCCCATGGTTATATAAAAATTCCTAGATACAATTTTCTAAATTCTAAGGAACCATAATCGGCATAAAACAAGCATGCTTATAATAATTTTACAAAAAATAAAAAATAACCACATACTACATACTACATACATGATAACAACTTTAAGGAATCCTAGAATGCCACTCTCCAAATATCAAATCCATACATAAATAAAAGACTAGCTAATTGTCTAATTTATGTACATGGCATAGTTACAAGATGGCTTTGATACCAATTATAGGAATTAAATCGGTGAACACGCATCAGAGTGGCGCAGTGGAACAAAAAAAATTTTTCAAGATCGTTAAATATCTCGTGATGCCATATACAATAAATTAACAATAATAAAACTCATACCTCAAGAGGACGCCAATACTGCAGGAGGAGAATGACTGGAGGGCTTTAACCAACTAGCCTTCTCTACTATTCTCCAATTCCCAGATGGTAGAGTGTGTGGGCACTCGGTTCCTTGACCGGTATACTAGCACTGCTAGTCCTCTTCCGGCCACCCAGATCTCTAAAGAACTTATTGTCACGGTGAGTTATGCAACAATAAGCCTGCTCACCTGAGAGTCTGTGGTCTGAGAGAACTGGTGTAGCATGACCTCTATTTATAGACTTGCATGAGGTGATCCCCTGAATTCGAATTGGATTAGGAGAAGATTTTCTCCCTTATCCATTGACAAAAATCCGAAAATCCTAGGCCTTATCCAACCAAAAAGAATTCGGCCACTTTAGGGAATCTTTGAGTTCAAATTCAAACAGGATTTTAACTTGAATTTTATCTCCTCATTCCCTCATAAAAACCGATTCCCCTTTGTGCCAAAAACATTTCTAGATTCGGTCATTAAAGTGTGAGGAGAATCGAAACTCAAACAGGATTTTCTAGCTTGAATTTAATCTCAGCCTTATCCATTAAAACTAAAAATCACCCTTGAGATTATCCTCAAAATTTTCGACCAAACTAGGGAGGAGAAAATCCAAATTCAATTGGGATTGAAACTTGAATTTTTCCCTGCATTCTTATCCAAAAAATCTAAAAATTCTAGGAGGATATTCCTCAACTAATTTTGGTTTTTTCTTGATGGATTTGGGATTCAAAATTTAAGTAGGATTCAAATAAGATTTTCCTCTCCATAATCCAACTCAAATTCGAATTCTAACCATGTGGAATTATCCACAAAGAGTTCGAATTCCACTTGGACTGTGGTTCAAAATTTGAATTTCAAATTTCAAAATTTGAATTTCAAATTTCAAAATTTGAATTTCAAATTTCAAAATTCAAAATTCAAATTCAAATTTAAATTTCAAATTCAAATTTCAAATTCAAAATTTAAATTTCAAATTTCATATTTCAAAATTCAAATTTTAAAAACCACAAAATGGTTGTATTTTGAATTTTGTTCTCATGGATAATTTTCTACAACTCCAATCCAATCTCAAATAAAATCATGGCAACTTTATTTGGAGTTCGAATAATTGTGTACTCTATTATCCAAAACAAAATATGAATTCAACTAGAGAGAATCTTGTCCACTATCCTGATCCTATGTCAACACCATCCATGCACAATCAACTAGCCAATAAGCATACACAAATCAATCTGCCAACCGTTAAGGAATTATGTGGAGTTAGTAGAGAGACCAATTGGACATATATAATCGGGCTCCCGTGAATCCATATGATCATCATTCTGTATCAAACAACTCAATCATATGATCAGTAATTTCAGAGTCACACCACTATAAACCTGAAACTGTACTCCCAATTATACACTGTATTGGAAAAGCCTATGACAAGCTAATGTCCAATGACCTTGTAATGTAAGCAAAACCCTCATATGATATCCATGATCAGCCTTAGGTCAAAGTCTGTTCAATCCTACTGAACAGGCTATCTTAAAGCTCCATCATACTACCGAATAAGAAAGTGATTATTCACCATGTGTGAATAAAAAGTCATCCGCCCTGTAGACGACTCAGGGCCTTGTCCATTTTCACATCCAGTATAATGCCTTTAAGAGAATACCTTTAACTCCTTAGAGCTATGATTCTGATATCTATAAACAAACCCTTCATCGTATACAAGTCATGCACCCAACGAACCAGTCTATAAGCTTACTACCTCTAAGCCATTGGAACATCAAAATACATAAGTCATATACATGAAGTAGTTCATTTTCTCAAAATTAAGGCTATTGCATAATGAACGTCAAAAGCAGATTGATCCACTCAGAGCAGACTACATAGATCAATCATGCTTTAGTCTCGGTCTAATATGTCACCACCAAGGAACATATCTATATCTCTACTTGGGAGTCTATGCTCCAGACAGTCAAGACGAACTGTCCCCACCATGGCTTTAGAAAACACAATAGTCTTAACATGAGTTAAATGCTCGGTCTAACCCCATAGACTACAGACCTTAGTTTAGACCGCTTACTTTAGAACATTGTCTTCTTGCGTACAAAAGTCCATTGTATGTAACGTTCTAACAGTTTTAACACAAGCAGTCAATGAGCCATATTTGCTTACATTTACTTTAATATGTAAATAGAATAAGGACAAACGGCAATGTAATGAATAACCTCTATAACATAATTTTATTATCCAGTTCAAAATAAATACATAAAATGTCTCTAATGCTTAGGGCATTTCCTAACAGCTTGTGCATTCCCTGGATGTCAGCTTGTGAGCCTTCATTGCTGAGATCATCGTCTTTGGTTGCTTCAATGACAAACTAGTGTGGACGAACTTTTTGCTCCCAATCGATTCCAAAGAAACTTTTTGCCTTTGACAGCCTATGATGGTGTTGTACGTTGCAAAGAAGTCCATCCCCAAGATTACGTCATAATCGATCATGTTGATGAAGATCAGATTAACACTTAGCTCTCTATTACAGATAATTACTGGTGTGTAACGTATCTAATAATTGGACAATAAAACTTCCCTTGAGAGAAATGCTATTCTAAAAGTCTGTTTCATCCTATCTAAGCCCTTATCTAGCTTTCTTTTAGTCTTGCTCTGTATATCGTGACGTTCAGTACGAATCACATCACATCGTATCAAAATATCATCTTAATGCCGAGACTCGTCCTGTACTTCCTATTGGATTATGGGTCATGTGTGGGATATCATATCTAGGCCTTTTCGCAATACTGTACTACTTTTCATAAAATTTCACAAGGAAAATATGTAAAAAACTCTAGTATGGTGGGACTGATACATACTTCCCAGTACATAATCCCAAAAGGATATACTAGGATAGGTTTGGTAGGAGTAAGCTACTGCTTCCCATCATGCCTATATACACGCTCAAGAGTCCTTCTAAAACTGGTCACTACTACTCAGAAGTTGGTACTGATTCTAAGTCGGAGATATCCTCGTCATCGCTCTCATCGAAGAAAAACTCCTCTGGGTCCTCCTCGTCTTGTAGACCAGAGCTAGCCTTGTCGTCACTGGCTATAATGACTTGAGGCTCACACATCTCCATCCATTTATCATCGTTGATGAAGTAAGGAACATCATCCCCATCATTGTTCTCCGTATCGGGTGATATACTGCTAAAGGTATAGCCAAAATAAGGTCCTCACCTTCCTCATTGTCACCACCTATCTCCTTATCCTTGTGAGGGGCATCAGGTAGGTCTTCATCATCGTCATCGCTATCTTCCACATCTAGGAGGTGCTCGGGAGATAGAGGGCCTGGTTCGGGCTCCTCTATGGGCTCTTCGGTGGCCTCTGACGCCTATGGTTGATGCTCGGCCACGGGGTCCTCACCGGCCGGTCCATAGTGGTTGAGGAGGTCTCAGCGAAAATTCTCCTAATGTATGATTGGGTCTTTATCCCTATGATATTGACTCCACCAGGCTATAACTGGCCCCTCTAACCTGCTACCTGCCAAAATTGCTTGTAGGTGAGGTGGAATATGGCAGGTTTAGAAGATAACTTCCATATTATGAATCCATAGTGGTAGCTCGCAGGGGCGGTAACTGTCGTATCTGTCTGGGTGCATGACGACGAAAGCCACACCCACCTGGTGATCTTCATGTATCTGGCAAGGGTTTATGGAAGCAGGTTCTACCGGTGCAAGCATGGTCACGTATTATAGCTTAAATGTTAACTTACATATTAACACCGAAAAATAAAAACTAACTTACTTAGACAGATGAGGCTGGCATGTGGTGATGTGAGATATGGTGGTAGGATACTGCTCTGATACCAACTGTGATAGCCCGGATAGCCCTGAGGGGCCCTGAACTGTCACTTAAAACTACTGATACTTAACTTACTTGAAAACTATTACTCAAACTTACTTACTTTAATACTAAAATTTTAGGCGATTTTTTTTAATAATACATTCTACTATTTATGTACGTATATTTACTATACAAATACATAAAGGTCAAAATACAATTGAGGTTCAAATATACATACATACTCATGAATTTACTAAACTAGTTACTACTTAATATAGGTTCGGTTCTCGAAATAAAAGGACTGCTGAATGCTGAGCGGAATTTAACACTGGTGGTGGTATCCACAACCTTACCCTCATATCCACCTCTGTCGCCGTCACTGTTCATCGGAGTCTAAGCCATAGGTCGCTTACCTATAGCATGTAGATACATTGTAAGCTTTACGCCCAGTAGGTACAATATATTATCCGCAAAACATGGATTAAAACACAGGCCATACTATAAGGCATATACAAAACTATCAAGCATGTCACACATTCACACAGGACATAGAAATATATTATGTTGCATATCACAGAATGTATACCATGGGGATATATCATGTCATGTAACTAAGAAGCATGCTACAACTGTCTCTAGGGCATATCGTGAACAATACATGAATCGATTAAGCTCAATTTATGCTTCATTATTCTTTATATTTTCTTGTCTGAAGGGCCCTGGTGTCGGTACCAAACTGTGCGAGGATCATCAGAAATATCCGTGATCATAGTGAGCCTTGCCCTCATGGGCCTTGTGCCCATTATATATATAGATACGGTGGACTGTGCGCCCAGTATAAGCATAAATATTGTGGGCCTTGCACCTAATATAAGTTGTGGTCCATTCAAACTCAGTGCTTGACTGGGTAATAGACCAGTCAACTGACCGGTAACCTCGCGCATCATTGACTATGTAGTCTACCAGGTTATATTGCGTATTTGGTATAGTATCCAATTGGGCTACCTCTATCTTTTTTTTTTTTTTTTGAAAATTGTTTTAGAAATCTTATAAAATTTTGGGGAAATCTATGCTCTTTAGAACCATCCCTATATCACCCCATTGGAAGGTGGGGGGTGTTTTATCAAAACCATATTTCCATTTTAAAAGGGAAAGAACGCATTTTGGTGTTCATATTTAAAAGGGGTTCTTGAACCATTTTATCGAAAACCATTTAAAACTTAATAGAAATGATTTAATTTGTGAATTTGGCGAACATGAAACTTTTAGTCCTCGATGAGATGAACAACTTTTGTGTTCATCTCGGAGCTCGGTTTAACTTCTAACGGGTCTGAAACACTCAAAACATGTAGCTAAAACTCGTACCCAGTTTTAGAAAAATTCTAGTTTTACACTTGTTTAAATACTACTCTGTTTGGGGCCCGAAATGGCCAAATTTTTAATACTCACGAAGGTCATCTTAAAGGTTTCGACGAGATCTAAAAATTTTGTGTTGAGTCTAGAGTCCGGTTCAGACTTTAAATTGGTCATTTTATAAAATTCCGAGACTGTTCCTGTTGCTCAGGATTTCAGTCCCAGCTTTGAACTCATGTTGAAAACTGCCTCATAAACCTATAATAGATTCATTTTTAGCCAAAGGCTATCTGACTTCGATTTTGTCAGTTTCTTGCCATAAGAGATCATCTGGACCACTTTCTTTGATACTGCACCTCTACAGTTTATTTATTTTGAAAATAGTTTTATAAGTCTCATAAAACTTTAGGGGAAATACTTACTCTTTGAAACCATTCCCAACCACCGCATTGGAATGTGGGGCATTTTATCCAAACCATATTTTCATTTTAAAAGGGGAAGAACACATTTTGGTGTTTGTTTTTAAAAGTGGTTCTTGAACCATTTTACTGAAACTATTTTAAAACTTGTTTGAAACAATTTAATTTGTAAACTTGGAAAACATCAAACTTTTAGTCCTCGATGAGATGAACAACTCTCATGTTCATCTCAAAGCTTAATTCAAACTCTAACAAGTCCTAAACTTATCAATCCCATGGCTAAACTTGTGTCCAGTTTTAGAAAAATTCCAGTTTTACGCTTATTTAAAAATGGCTCTATTTAAGGCCCAAAAAGGCTAATTTTTTAAAACCTGTGTAAGTGATCTTAAAGTTTTGACAAGATTTATAACTTTCATGTTGAGCCCAAGATCCGGTTCAGAATCTAAGTTGGTCATTTTTACAAAAATACGAAACTATTCCTGCTGCTTAGGATTTTGGTCCCAGTTTTGAACTTCGGTCGAAAACTACTCTGAAAACCTATATTAGTGTCATTTTTGGCCAAAAGCTATTTGGTGCAAAATTGATTGTAACAAAATTTTCTTAAAACTTTATGTTTTACCGAATCCCAAAATCAGATCATAATGTGGTCAAAAATGGCCAAAACCATGGCCTTAAAACTGAGGACAAGTTGGTTTCCAGCCAACCCTAAAAACGTCCATTCTCACATCGATCACAAAAACTTAACCACAATCACACAACTACATAAACTTGAAAATAAAATGCTAAGGGCTCAAAATAAACTTATTACAACCCATTACACAAATAAATACACATAAATTTCTTTGATCAAAACATAAAAATAACTAGACCACAAAAAAGGTTTTGGTTTTTACCTTATGCGCTATGAACCTAGCACAATCCGAATCAAGGCTTGGGTGACCAAAAATTGCCATGTGGACCAAGGGGAAATGGGGTCAGCTTGTGGTAGAAAAGAACACAAAAATTCCTTCTTATCATCATGCTAAAGAAAACCAACAAAATCACAAAAACAAGTCTGAGCAACTTACCTTGAGGTGACCTTGAAGTAGCTTAAGTGAAAGACTCCAACACAAGCTTGAGTGTGGCTAATTTTTGGCAAGGATTTTAGTGAAATTTGGCTAAGTTTGGGGGCTAAGGGTGGTCAGTTTTGGCTGAAGAAAAAAGGAGAGAATGTTCGTACTTTTGGGTGTGCAAAAGAAGAAAATGAAACCTAAGGCCAAGCACACCTTTTTATAGGCAAAAGCTAAGTAAAATTAATCAACCTTAAACCCACTTAATTAAGCCAATTTTTAGCTAATCTAGGGGACAAAACTTGCTGCCTCCTAGCTGAAGAAAACCACGTGGGCTGTTGCAAAAACAAGAGGGAAAAGTTGCATTAATGTTTGCTAAAAGTTACATGTGCTTGTACCATACTTTTGCATTTTTTTAATCCATGTGTCATAGACATATTTCCCTACTTTAAGGAAAACTTTTCCATGTCTCTAGGGCTGCATTTGGCTACTTATACATGGTTTTTGAGGGGACAAATTCATCTACTAAGTCTTCTCTTTACAGTCTAATTTCTTCCTTTTGGTATTCGATCTTTTTTTGGTACTGTTCTAGATTTTTACTGAAATTGAATTTTCTTGATCTGATTCTTATACTGATAATTCCTGTTTGAGTTGTAATGCCTATGAGCCCATTCTGTGTCTATTTTACTATTTATTTCTTATACTGTGGTTGTATTTACACAGTGTTGCCCTTGCACACGCATAACGAGGCATTTTCACGTGAATTTTCATACACAGTCTTTCTTGATGAATTTGGACGTACTGATTTCAAATTTATCAGTTTTACTTCCATCTAAGATCGTCTAGACCAGTTTTCAGGATCTGTATGATCCCACCTCAAAAAACGTGTTTTGCGCTCAATTGACTAATTTGAGCATTCTAAGTCTAAATATATCAGTTTTGGGATGAGAAAAGGTCGTCTTAACCCCTTTCTTGATACTACGTATCTCTCAAATAAATTTTTACATTTTGTGCTCAATTGACTAAGTTGAGCCTACTAACTGTAAATATGTCAGTTTTACGTCAAATTAAGGCCGTCTTGTCCATTAACCTGACACTACATATCTACTATTTACTATTCACTGTTTTCTACTTAACTGACTAGTTTGAGTGTTCTGACTCCAATTTTGTTAGTTTCTGGGTGAGAAGAGGTCATCTGGACCATTTTTCTCTATATTAAACCTCTGTTAGGGTAATTATTGCTGTTGTGCTCAGATGACCGATCTGAGGGTACTGATGACTTGCTCACCAGTTCTGTGTCAAGAAATGGTCGTCTGGACCGGTTTTCTTGATACTGCATGTCTTATATGCACATACACATAATAGGGTGGACCGATTTTACTGTCGGTTACCCCCATCACTACATAAATAGTAATTAAACGTAACTGTATTCGTTTAATTCATTCAACTAGAAAATAAACTGTATTTATTAACTTAATTACTCATTACATAGTAACTAGGTTTCATGGATCATGAGAGTCATTACAGCGCCTCTCTGCTCAATACACAGCCCTCGACACGGGCTCTTACATGGGCGTGTCCCATGCGATACGGGCGTGTGTACATTCAAACACGGGCATGTACCAGTTAAAATGCTCAACAGCCCAACTTCCCTAACACGGCCTTTCACATGTTCAATGGCCCGAACGGTACACGGCCGTGTATCTGACTGTGTTCTTCAAACTTGTACCGAAAAGCTTGAAACTACTCCAAATTCATTCCATAATTACTTTTTACATCGTAATTAGGTTCCATGAATTTGGGGGTCATTACATGGCAAATGGATGTCAAGACGGCATTCTTGAATAGCCATCTTGAGAAAAGTATCTATCTGATATAGCCCGAAGGGTTCGTGGTAAAAGGCTAAGAGAGAAAAGTATGCAAGTTGCTTAGATCCATTTATGGATTAAAACAAGCATCCCGCTCATGGAACCAAAGATTTGATCAAGTGATTAAGGCATTCAGTTTTGAGCAGAACGTTGATGAACCCTGTGTTTATAAACATATTAAGGATGGAAAAGTGGTCTTTCTGGTACTCTATGTCGATGATATACTGCTCATTGGGAATGATGTAGGGAATTTATCATCGGTTAAGCTTTGGCTGCACCAACAGTTTGACATGAAGGATATGGGAAAAGCTAATTATGTTCTAGGCACTCGTCTCTTTAGATATCGAAAGAACAAAATGATAGCATTATTCCAGGCTTCATACATAGATAAAATAATTGAAAAGTATGCAACACAAGAGGCAAAGAAAGGTTCACAACCTTCTATTACCAGACTAACTCTTTCATTGGATGACTGTCCCAAGACATTAGAAGAAAGAGAGCGTATGAGTAAGGTCCCTTATGCATCAGCTTTGCGTAGCCCTATGTTTTGTACTCGCCCGGATATATGTTTGCAGTAGGTATGGTGAGTCGATATCAAGCGAATTCTAGAACCAAGCACTGGCAAGCAGTAAAACATATACTTAAGTATCATAAGAGAATGAAGGATTATTGCCATGGCACATCTATTGGCTTAGGGCAAGTGGGAGATTGTTAGGAAATGCCCTATGCATGAGAGATATTTTGATGTATTTATTGTTGAACTGGATAATAAAATTATAATATAGAGGTTATTTATTACATTGCTGTTTGTCCTCATTCTATTTACGTGTTAAAGTAAATGTAAGCAAATACGACTCACTGACTGCTTGTATTAAAACTGTTAGAATGTTGCATGCAATGGACTTTTGCATGAAAGAAGACAATATTTTAAAGTAAGCGGTCTAAACTAAGATCTATAGTCTGTGGGGTTAGACCGAGCATCTAACTTATGTTAAGACTATTATGTTGTCTAAAGCCATGGTGGGGACGTTTATCTTGACTGTCTGGAGCATAAACTCCAAAGTAGAGACATAGATATGTTACTTAGTGGTGACATATTAGACTGGGACTAAAGCGTGATTGATCTACGTAGTCCGCTATGAGTGGATCAATCTGCTTTTGACGTTCATTATGCAATAACCTTAATCTTAAGTAAATGAACTACTTCATGTATATGATTTGTGTACTTTGATATTCCAATGGCTAAAGCGTCTCAGAGGTAGTAAGCTTTTAGATCGGTTCGTTGGGTGCATGATTTGTATACGAAGGAGGGTTTATTTGCAGATATTGGTTTATGTGTATTTATTTGAGCAATGGCTTGTAATAATCTTTATTTTGAGCCCTTAGCATCTTGGTTATGTATTTTTGTGGTTGTGTGCTTGAATTTTAAGTTTTTGTGGATGGATGTGTGGATGGATGTGTGAATGACCTGTCTTAGTTTTTAGGCCATGGTTTTGTCTGTTTTCGAACACGTTATGGTCCGATTTTGGGAATTTGTAAAACATAAAGTTTTAAAGAAATTTTATTACAAATGTTTTTATATTAAACATCCTTTTGCCAAAAATGACTCTAAGATATGTTTTCAAGGTAGTTTTCAACCAAAGTTCAAAACTAAGACTGAAATCCTAATCAACAGGAACAGTCTCGGATTTTTATAAAAATGACCAACTTAGAGTCTGAACCAGATTTCGGGCTCAACATGAAAGTTTTAGATCTCATCAAGATGACATACACAAGTTTTAAAAATTAGGCCATTTTAGGCCCCAAATAGAGTAGTTTTTAAACAAGCTTAAACCTAGAATTTTTCTAAAACTGGGCACGAGTTTTAGCTACGGGTTTTGAGTATTTTGGACCCGTTAGAGGTTAAACCGAGCTCTGAGATGAACACAAAAGTTGATCATCTCGTCAAGGAATAAAAGTTTCATGTTCACCAAATTCACAAAGGAAATCGTTTCAAAAAAGTTTTAACCGGTTTTCGGTAAAATGGTTCAAGAACCACTTTTAAATATGAACACCAAAATGTGGTCTTTCCCTTTTAAAATGGAAAAATGATTTTAAGAAAACACCCCCTACCTTCTAACGGGGTGATATGGGGACGATTCCAAAGAGCATAGATTTTCCCCAAAATTTTATAAGATATATAAAACAATTTTCTTAAAAAACGGTAGAGGTAGCCAGATTAGCTACTACACCAAATACGCAAAGTAACCTGGTAGGCTATATAGTTAATGATGCGCGAGGTAACCGATCAATTGACTGGTTGGTTAACTAGTCAAAAACTGAGTTTGAACGAGATAGTGAGAGACGGTGATTAATTTGTTAAGTAGACAAATTAATCAAGCACGATTAGAAATTAGATACCAAATTCCCAAAGTAGAGCAGTTGGGTATCGATAGGCATCGGTACCATACAATAATAAAATTTATAGTCACTAACGACTATAGTGACCTAAGAACAAAGTTTAATAAAGATGCATTATGATTACAGGTCGCTACTTGTAAATTTTCAATAGAGGTGAAGTACAAATTGTCAGATGACAAGTAAGTACAACTCCACCTATAACATGAGCAAAAATGAGTTTAAAGTGTTATTTTTGTTACTCTATGTTAAGTATGCAAATCATGTATAGTTGTTGCATAGCATGATAGAAGAGTTTATAAATTCACAATTGCGTAGATTGATGACCAGTATAAGTTAGCTGCCATTACATCCCTATCTCGTAAAATTAGGGGATAGCCTAGTAGAACTCAGAGCATAACAGACAAGATTCCAGAATTAGGTAATAAAATTAAGGTGTCGGTATAAGGGCGCAAGGCCCACAATATATATATCGGGCACAAGGCTCACAACTTATACCAGGCATAAGGCCCACAATATTTATGCTTATACCGGGCGTAAGGCCCACCGTATTTATATGTAATGCATCCAAAGCCCACGAGCGCAAGGCTCACTATGATCACAGACATTTCCAATGATCTGTGGGCAGTGGTATTGATACCAGGGCCCTTCAGATAAGAAAAGATAATGAATAATGAAGCATAAAATGAGCATAATTGGTTCATGCATTGTTCACAATATGCCTTAGCTATAGTTACAGTATGGTTCCAGCTATAGTTGATATGCATTCAGTTATATGATGTTTTTTGTTATGCATTCAGTTATATGATATTTCAGTTATATATTCAGTTATGTGTGATGCTTTGGATTTGTATCTAATGTATGAAATGTTTAAATGCATGGTACATGTTGTGTGCACATGACATGCTTAAATGTTTTAAGTATGACTTATGTTTTGAACACGTTTTACAGATAGAATGTTGTACTTATTGAGCGTAAAGCTCACAGTGTGTGTGTTCATGCTGTAGGTAAGCGACCTACGGCCTAGACTTCAACGGACGGTGATGGCAGTAGAGGCAGATGTGAGGGTGAGGTTGTGGATACCACCACCAGTGTTGATTTCCGCTCAGTATTTAGTAGTCATTTTATTTTAAAAGCCAAATGTATATTAATTAGTAAACAGTTTAGTAAATTTATGAGTATATATATATGTTTGAACCATAGTTGTATTCAGACCTTATTGTATCCGTAAAATATATACATATATGTACATGAATAGTAAAAACGTATGCATTCCAAAAAAAATCCCTAAAATTATAGTATCGAAATAAGTAAGTTTAAGTAATAGATTTCAAGAAAGTTAAGTATCAATAGTGGTTTTAAGTGATGGTCCGGGCCACTCAGGGCTCCAGGCTATCATAGTTGGTATCAGAGTGGTATCCTGTCACCCTACCTCACATCGCCGCATGCCAGCTTCATCTGTCCAATTAAGTTAGTTTTTATTCTATAGTATTAGTACGTAAGTTAACGTAAGTTATAATGTGTAATCATGGCTGCACCAGTAGAGGTTAAACCAGTAGAACCCCACCAGAGGATGGGGGTTTTAAAGGACAATATGGTTTGAATGCGTACACAAATAACCCGAGCATCCTGAGAGGATCAGTTAATGGCATAACTCGTGGCTATGAGAGTAATCATGGAGAATCAATAGCGTGACCTAGACCAGCTCAAGGAGCAGCTAGGTCAACAGAATTAAGCACCACAGACAATAAGGGCACCAGCTCAGGAGGCTCCACTAGCCTTAGAGACTTTAAGGGAGCAAGCAACTTTGCTAGTCCAGGGAGTTCCATGAGGGCGTGAAATTCTTGAACCATAACCAGCACCCCCAACAGTGGCAGCTCCCGCAACAGCAAATGTCCTTCCACCAACCCCTAGGGAAGTTTGAACAGTTAGCTCGACTCTGTCCTGACCTAGTGCCCATAGAGAAGGAGAAAGTCAGGCAAATGCTGAAGATGTTTAGAATGAACATCGTAGTCCAGGTCTGCAGCAGAAGCCACAGACCAGCGACAATGGCAGAATATGTCAGTAGGGCTATCCGAGCTGAATACTAATTGGCTTAGGATAAGGAGTGAAGGGCTTAGATTTTCAAAGCCTGAAGGGAGGAAAAGACGCAAGCTAAGTACACTAAGGGGAAGCAAAACCCCAAGTCACAGTATAGAGGGCAGAATATGGGGGCTGGCTAGAACAGCAGGTAATCCCACAACAACAACAAAAGGAAGGGAAACATGGGCAGTCAAGGCCCACAAAAGAATTTCCCTTAAAAGAGAAGCGACCAGAAAGGAAACGATAACCAATACCCGACGTGCCTGAAATGCAGAAAGAGGCACACAGGAGAGTGCAAATAGGGAGTAAGTGGCTGTTTCATCTATGGTAAGGAAGGCTATTATGCTAGAGACTGTTATTCCAATCCGCAGAATCAATAGAACGAAGCTCGCACCACAAGTAACCAACTCTACTCAGACCAGGATCGAAGGCCCTTTGATCACACAAGGCAGACTGGAAGCCCCAGACAACTAATGGACAATTTACGCCTACACGAGGAATTTTCCCTCGATAAGAGTAACAAGGAAGACGTCTTTGATGCAGAATCAGGGCTTTCCTCAGAGTAACAGCAACCTACTCTAGCATAACTTTTTCCTAGACTATGTTATGTATATAGGCATGATAGGAAGCATTAGCTTACTCCCACTAGACCTAGCCTAGTATATCCTTTTGGGGGTTATGTATCGGGAAGTGTGTGTCACTTCCACCAGACTAGAGTTTTGTACATATTTTTGTGGAAATTTTATGAAAAGCAATGCAGTATTGCCCAAGGCCTAGATAGGATGAAATAGATGTTTAGAACAGCACTTCCCTCAGGGGAGGTTTTATTTTCTAATTATTAGATATGTCAAATACTAGTAATTATCTACAATAGAGAGCTAAGCGCTAATCGGATCATCATCGATATGATGGATTATGACGTAATCTTGGGAATAGACTTCTTCGCAAGATACAACACCATAATCGACTATCAGAGACGAAAAGTTGCTTTTGGACCGATTAGATGTGAAAAGTTCTTCTACGAGAGTTTGCTGTTGAAGCAACCAAAGACGATGATCTCAGTGATGAAAGCTCGCAAGATGCTATCCAGTGTATGTATTGGTTTCCTAGCACACATAGTAGATAAGACTCAAGGAGCGAAGATAGGGCTAAAGAGCGTACCAGTTGTTAGGGAATTCATGGAAGTGTTTTCAGAAGATCTTCCAAGACTCCCACCAGAGCATGAGATCTTGTTCGAGATTGAACTTCTGCCAGGATCAGCCCCCATTTCCAAGGCCCCATATCAAATGGCTCCTACAGAGCTAAAGGAGCTCCAAGCCCAACCAAAGGACCTAATGGAAAAATGATTCATTTGCCAAAGCTATTCACCTTAGGGAGCGCCTGTACTACTTGTGATAAAGAAAGACAGGATACTGAGGATGTGCATAGACTACAGAGAGCTGAACAAAATCGTGATCAAGAACAAGTACTTGTTGTCGTGGATTGATGACTTATTTGATTAACTCCGGGAAGCGGCAGTTTTCTTAAAGATCGATCTGCGTTTAGGGTACCATCAGCTGCGAATCAAGGACGTGGAGGTGCCCAAAACTGCCTTCCGAATATGATACAGACACTATGAGTTTCTAGTTATGTTGTTCAGACTGATGAATGCTTCCTTCATGGACCTGATGAACCATGTGTTCAAGAACTTTTTATATAAGTTTTTCATTATGTTCATCAATGGCATACTTATATACTCGAAGATGAAGGAGGAGCACGAAGAACACTTGAGGGTAGTACTATGCGTGTTAAAGGATCATCAGCTATACACCAAGTTCTCCAAGTGTGAGTTTTGGCTGGAAAATGTTCACTTTCTAGGTCATATAGTCTCCAAAGAGGGAGTATTGGTAGACGAAGCAAAGGTTGAGGCAGTTAGCACGTGGCCAGCTTCGAGGAACGTGACAGAGATATGTAGTTTCCTAGACTTAGCGGGATATCATCGGTGCTTTATCGAAGGCTTTTCAAAGCTAGCCGCTCCACTCACAACGCTCACTAGGAAGGGAAAGAAGTTCGAATGGACCGACAAGTGTGAGGAGAGTTTTCGAGAGTTGAAACAAAGAACTCACCAGTGCCCTAATACTACAATTTCAGATGCTAGCCAAGGGAACTTTATGGTCTATAGTGACGTATCTAAAATCAGGTTGGGAATCGTGTTGAGGTAGAGTGGGAAAGTAGTCGCGTATGCTTCACAACAGCTTAAGAACCATGAGAAGAACTACCTTATGCATGATCTGGAGCTAGCAGCAGTAGTTTTTGCACTGAAAATATAGAGGCACTACCTGTACGAGGTCAAGTATGAAATCTACATAGATCAATAGAGCCTTAAGTACATTTTTACACAAAAAGAACTAAACATGAGGTAGCGAAGATGGCTAGAATTGGTATAGGATTACAATTGCGAGATCTTATACCATCCAGGAAAAGCCAACAAAGTAGCCGATGCGCTGAGTCAGAAGCATCATACTTCGCTTATGGCTATTAGTGCCTTATCGGGAGTGCTATAAAGGGAGCTATACAGCAACGAGATCGAGATTTTGATAGGGAGGTTGTCTGACATGACCCTCCAATTGACGCTCCTAGAAGAGATCAAGATCAGTCAAGACCTCGATTTATCCTTAATCAAGCCTAGAAAGAAGTTATAGAGGATAAGAGTTCATAGTTTAGAGTCTCTAAAGATGGCATACTCTACTATAGAGATAGAGTGTATGTTTCGAAAGATAAAGAACTCAAGAAGCGAATCTTTTCAGAAGCTCACGAGATGCCATATTCAGTACATCTAGGGCCGAATAAGATGTACAAGGACCTAAAAGAAAACTTGTAGTGGCCTGGAATAAAGAATGACATCGCTGAGTTCATCACCAGATGCCTTACGTGTTAGAAGGTTAAGGTAGAACAGTAGTGGCCAGCAAAAGAACTGTAGAAAATTGAGCTATTCGAGTGGAAATGGGACTTGATTATGATGGATTTCGTTGTCGAACTGCCGAGGACATCCAACGGCAATGATGCAATCTGGGTGATCGTAGACAGATTGATAAAATCAGCCAGATTTTTAGCGATAAAAGTTAGCCACTTGGTGGAATGACTAGCCAAAATCTATGTGGCTTAGATTGTAAGACTACGCAGAGTGTCAAAATCTATCATCTCAAATCGTGATGGACGCTTCACCTCCAGATTTTGGCAAAGCGTTCAGGCCGTATTAGGGATTAGATTGAACTTTAGCACAACATTCCATCCTCAGACCTATAGTCAGTCCAAGAGGACCATACAGATGTTAGAGGATATGTTGAGAGCCTGTGCCTTAGACTTCAAAGGAAACTAGAACTAGAAGCTACCCTTGATCTAGTTCTCATACAATAATAGCTACCATTCCTCGATCGGGATGGCACCATACGAGGCGCTCTATGGAAGAAAATCTAGATCTCTGGTTCACTAGCACGAGACCAGAGAGAAACAGCTTGCTAGCACGGACTTCATCAAAAATACCACAGCAGACGTGAAGCTAATACGAGAGAGATTAGATACGGCACATAATCGCCAAAAGAGTTATGCAGATAAGTGTCGTAGACCCCTTTAGTTTGAAGAAAGAGACTTAGTCTTCCTCAAGGTGGCACCCATGAAAGGGGTAATGCACTTTGGAAAGAAGAGAAAGCTCAGTCCTAGGTACATAGGACCCCTCGAGATAATCGAGAGAGTCAAGAAGGTTGCTTATAGACTAACACTTCTTCCTGAGTTAACTTCAGTGCACAACATCTTCCACATCTCAATATTGAAGAAGTATGTGCCAGACAGCTCCTATGTTTTAAGCCAAGAGCCGGTTGAAGTACACGTCGATCTGATGTATGGGACAAACCCGTATGGATCTTAGCCAGAGAAGAGAAGGTGCTTAGAAATAAAGTAGTACCACTCGTAAAAGTGTTGTGGCGAAATCATAATGTTGAGGAAGCCACATGGGAACGGGAAGAAGATATAAGAAAAGACTTCACAGAATTATTCTAATTTTTGAGGATGAAAATTTTGTAAGGGGGGTAGGTTGTAATGACCCCCATATTCCTAAAATCTAATTATTATGTAATAAGTAATTAAGTTAATGAATAAAATATAATTTGCTAGTTTGAAGGAATTAAACGGGTACAGAAACGTTTAATTACTATTCATGCAGTGAAAGAGGTAATCGAGAGTGAAATCGATCCACCCTATTATGTGTATGTATGTATAAGACACGCAGTATCAAGAAAACTAGTCTAGATGATCATTTCTTGACACAGAACTAGTGAGTTAGTCATCAGTACGCTCAGATTGGTTATCTGAGCACAACAGAGATATTTGGCTTGATAGATGTACAGTATCGAGAAAAGTGGTCTAGATGACCCCTTCTCGCCAAGAAACTGACAAAACCGGAGTCAGAATGCTCAGACTAGTCAGTTAAGCATAGAACAGTAAATTATGAATAGTAAGTACGCGGTATCAGGTTAATGGCCAAGACGGCCTTAATTTGGCATAAAACTGATATATTTATAGTCAGCATGCTCAACTTAGTCGATTGAGCACAGAACGTGAAATTTTGTTCAAGAGATACGCAATATCGGGAAAGGGCTCAAGATGACCTTTTCTTAGCCCAAAACTGATATATTTAGACTCAGTATGCTCAAATTAGTCAATTGAACACATTTTTCGAGACGGGATCACACAGATCCTGAAAACTAGTTTAGACGATCTCAGATGGATGTAAAACTGATAAATTTGAAACAACACGTTCAAATTAGTCAGGATGGACTATGTTTGCAATTTTGCATGAAAAAGCCTTGTTACATGTGCGTAGTGTCAACAGAGTGTTGGCACAACCACAGTATAGGAAATGAATAGTAAATAGATACAGAATGGGCTCAAAGGTGTTACAACCTAACTAGTAATGATTAGAATAGAAATCGGATCAAGGAGATCCATTTTCGATCGAAATTTAGAACACTACCGAAAAAGGCTCGAATACCGAAAGAAGGAAATTAGACTGCAAAGAGGAGACCTTGCAGATGAATTCTTCCCCCTGAAAACTGTGCACATGTAGCCCCAAATAAAGCCAAAAGATAGCCCTAAAACTCAGCCAAAAACACATCAAATCTTTACCAAAAATAAGCCACAACCTAGCTGGTGTTGGAGCCATTTCCTTAAGCCATTTCAAGGTCACTTCAAGGGTAAGTTGCTAGGACTTTTCTTTGTGGTTTAGTTGGTTTTTGGCTTGGCTAACCAAGGATGTTTTTTGTTCTTTTTTAGCCCAAAAATTGACCCCTTTCTCACCTAAAGCCACACAGATTTTACTCACCCACCCCCTTGGTTTGGTTGTGCTTGTTTCGAAGCACACTAAGGTAAAACCAGAAAACCCCTCCTTTTGAGGTTTACTTTCGTTTAAGTTTTGAGATCAAGTGGTTTATGTGTATTTATTTGAGCAATGGGTAGTAATAATCTTTATTTTGAGCCCTTAGCATCTTGGTTATGCATTTTTGTAGTTGTGTGCTTGAGCTTTAAGTTTTTGCGAATGGATGTGTGAATGGACTTTAGGGTTGGCTGGGACCAACCTGTCTAAGTTTTTAGGCCATGGTTTTGGCTATTTTCGAACACGTTATGGTCTGATTTTGAGAATTTATAAAACATAAAGTTTTAAGAAAATTTCATTACGAACATTTTTATGTTCAAATAGCCTTTGGCCAAAAATGACTTTAAGATAGGTTTTCGAGACAACATTCAAACGGAGTTCAAAACTGGGATTGAAATCCTGAGCAATAGGAGTAGCCTCAGATTTTTATAAAAATGACTAATTTAGAGTCTGAACCGGATTTTGGACTCAACATGAAAGTTTTAGATCTCATCAACACCTTTAAGATGACCCACGTGTTTTTTAAAAATTTGGCCGTTTCGAGCCCCAAATAGAGCAATTTTTAAACAAGTGTAAAACAGGAATTTTTTTGAAACTGGGCACAAGTTTTAGCTATGGGTTTTGAGTGTTTCAGACCTGTTAGAAGTTAAACCGAGCTTTAAGATGAACACAAAAGTTGTTCACCTCATCGAGGACAAAAAGTTTCATGTTTGCCAAATTCATAAAGTAAATCATTTTGAACAAGTTTTAAACGGTTTTCAGTAAAATGATACAAGAACCACTTTTAAATATGAACACTAAAATGTGTTCTTTCCTATTTAAAATCGAAAAATGATTTTAATAAAACACCCCCCATCTTCCAACTGGGTGATATGGAGATGGTTCCAAAGAGCATAAATTTTCTCCAAAATTTTATAAGATTTCTAAAACAATTTTCTTAAAAAACAGTAGAGGTAGCCTGATTGGCTACTACACCAAATACACAAAGTAACCTGATAGGCTACATAGTCAATGATGCGCAAGGTAACTAGTCAGTTGACTAGTCGGTTAACTAGTTTAGGACCGAGTTTGAACAGGATAGTGAGAGACGGTGATTAATTTGTCAAGTAGACAAATTAATCAAGCACGATTAGAAATTAGATACCAAATTCCCAAAGTAGAGTAGTTCGGTATCGATAGGCATCGGTACCGTACAACAATAAAATTTATAGTCACTAACAACCATAGTGACCTAAGAACAAAGTTTAACAAACATGCGTTATGATTACTGGTCGCTGCCTGTAAATTTTCAACAGAGGTGAAGTACAAATTTTCGGTTGATAAGTAAGTACAACTCTGCCTATAGCATGAGTAAAAATGAGTTTAAAGTATTATTGTTTTTACTCTATATTAAGTATGCAAATCATGTATGGTTATTGCATAGCATGATATAAGAGTTTATAAGTTCACAATTGCGTAGATTGATGACTAGTATAAGTTAGATACCATTACATCCCTATCACGTAAGATTAGAGGATAGCCTAGTAGAGCTCATGGCATAATAGATAAGATTCCAGAATTGGGTAATAAAATTAAGGTGTCGGTATAACTGGTGCAAGACCCACAATATATATATCGGGCACAAGGCCCACAACTTACACCGGGCGTAAGGCCCACAATATTTGTGCTTATACCTGGCATAAGGCCCACCGTATTTATATGTAACGGGCGCAAGGCCCACGAGCGCAAGGCTCACTATGATCACGGATGTTTCCGATGATCTACGCACAGTGGTACTAACACCAAGGCCCTTCAGATAAGAAAAGTTAATGAATAATGAAGCATAAAATGAGCATAATCGGTTCATGCATTGTTTACGATATGCCTTAGCTATAGTTGCAGCATGTTTCCAGCTATAGTTGATATGCATTCAGTTATATGATGTTTTCTGTTATGCATTCAGTTATGTAATATTTCGGTTATGTATTTAGTTATGTGTGATGCTTTGGATTTGCATCTAATATGTGAAATGTTTAAGTGCATAGTACATGTTGTGTGTACATGACATGCTTAAATTTTTTAAGTATAACTTATGTTTTGAACACATTTTACGGATAGAACGTTGTACTTATTGAGCGTAAAGCTCATAGTGTGTGTGTTCATGCTGTAGGTAAATGACCTATGGCCTAGACTCCGTTGGATGGTGATGGCGGTAGAGGCAGATGTGAGGGTGAGGTTATGGATACCACCACCAGTGTTGATTTTCGCTCAGTATTTAGCAGTCATTTTATTTTAAAAACCAAACATATATTAACTAGTAAACAATTTAGTAAATTTATGCGCACGTATGTATGTTTGAACTACAGTTGTATTCAGACCTTATTGTTTCTGTAAAGTATATACATATATGTACATCAATAGTAAAAATGTGCGCATTTAAAAAAAAATCCCTAAAATTATAGTATCAAAAGAAGTAAGTTTGAGTAATAGATTTCAAGAAAGTAAAATATCAGTAGTGTAAGGATCCCCATACTTATGTAACCTAAATTCTAAATAATGAAAAATTAAGGAATGAATTTGGGTTAAATTGATGCCTTTTGATATAATATTAATTGCATGGTCAGAAACATGCTAGTATAAGAGCCCATGTAGAGGGACGTGTAATGAGCAGAGAGCCGATATACAAACTCTCAAAATGTATGAAACCTAATTGCTATGTAATGAGTAATTAAGTTTGAAATATAGTATATTTTCCAGTCAAATAGATTAAACAGGTACGGTACTGTTTAAGCACTATTTATGCAGTGAAAGGTGGGACCGACAATGAACCTGGTCCACCCTATTATGTGGATGAGTGTAAGAGACGCACAATATCAGAAAACTGGTCCGGACGACCATTTCTTAACACTAGACTAGTGAATAGATCACCAGAACGCTCGTACCCCTCGTCTGAGCACAACAACGATGAAAAACTCTAGCAAGGGTACGATATCGAGAAAAGGTTCCGAATGACCTCTTCTCACCTAGAGACTGACAAAATCAAAGTCAGAGCACTCAGACTAGTTAGTTAAGTTGGAAATGGTGAATGGTAAATAGTGAATAGTGAAGAACGCAGTGTCAAGTTATTGGCCAAGACGGCCTTAATTTGACTTAGAACTGATATATGAACAATTAATAGACTCAATCTGGTTGATTGAGCACAAAATGAGAATTTTAGTTTGAGAGATATACAGTATTAAGATGAGGATCAAAATGACCTTTACTTGCCCCGAAACTGATTTATTTGGGCTTAGAACTGATTTATTTGGGCTTAGAACGCCCAAATTAGTCAATTAGGCACCTGACACGTTTTTTGAGGTGGGGTCACACAAATCCTGAAAACTGGTCTAGACGACCTTTAATGGACGTAATACTAATAAAAATGGAATCATCATGTCCAAATTAGTCAAGAGAGACTGTGACTGAAATTTCACCCGGGAACGCCTCGGTTTGCACACGAAAGGACAACACAGTGTAGACACAACCACAGTATAGGAAATGAACAGTAAAATAGACTGATAATGGGCTTTTAGACAGTATAAAATGACCACAAATTGATAGTACAAAAATCAGATTCAGAAATCCAATTTTCGGGTGAAAATTGGAACACTTCCGAGAAAGGACCGAACACTGTAGTATAAAATTGGACTGCATTAAGAAGCAAATACAGATAAAATTTGGCCCTTAGAAACCATACCCATTAGCTACAAAAACAACTGATTTTAGCTGCTCACAGAGCCCAAAAATGAGAATAAAATATTACACTACCCATGATAACTTTTGAATTTAAAATTCAAGGGTTTTAAAGCTTGGTCAACAAGTTTTGCTTTATCTCTTCTCCCTTCTATGCAACAGCCCACACCCATTGATGGACTGAAAAAGGGTAAAACTTTGTCCCTTGATTAGGCTAAAATGGTAGACAATTAAGTTGGTTTAGGCTTAAGCAAGATGGGTTACTTTTGCCTATAACAGGCACATATGACAACAAGGGTTCCTTTCTTCATTTGGCACCTCAAAATACAACACTTTTTCCTCTCATTATTTCTATTGCAGCCGACCACCCCTTAAGCCAAAAACCCCCATTTTCAAGCCAAAATCCCACTAAAAAGTTTACCAAAAATCTAGCCCTTCTAGCTTGTGATAAGAGGTCTCATTTCCAAGCCATTCCAAGGTGATCAAGGGTAAGTTTTAGAATCCAATCTTTGTGGTTTTAGTTTTAGTTTTGGTTGGATATTAAGAGAAATTATTTTGGTGTTTTTGCTAGCACAAAAACTGACCCTATCTTCTTGATTCCACATGGCCATTTTGGTTCCTCAAGCCTCTAGTTTGGATTTGTGCTCGAACCATAGCACAAGAGGTAAACCGAAAACCCTCCCTTTTATGGTTAGATGATTTCTAAGTTTGATCAAGGCTATTTATGTGTATTTTTTTATGCAAATAGTTTGTAATAAGTTTATTTTGAGCCCTTAGCTTTCCATTTTTAAGTTTATATGGTCGTGGTTATGTTTACGATTTTTACAAAGGGTTCTTAGTATGTGTGATGTGATGAACGTTTAGAAATATGGCTGGACACAAATCTGTCCCCAGGGAAAGGCCACGGATTTTGGCCATTTTGACCCCCTTAGGTTCCAGATTTGGGAATTGGTAAAACATAGCATTTTAAGGAAATTTTGATATGGTCATTTTTGCATCAAATAGTCCTCGGCCAAAAAATGACACTAAAATAGGTTTTTAGAGTGGTTTTCACCCGGTGCCCAAAACTGGGACCAAAAAATATGAGCCCAGACTTAGTCTCGAGTTTTATTAAAAATGGACCACTTAGAGTCCGAACAGGACTTTAGGCTCAACACGAAAGTTGTAGAACAGATTAAAACCTTTAAGACAACTATACATGTTTAAAAAATTTGGCCGTTTCAGGCCTCAAACAGAGCCATTTTCAAAGTGATGCAAAACTGGGACTTTCACAAAAAACTGGGCACATAGGCCATAGTTTTGATAGGATTAGGACCAGTTCAGGTTAGATTTGAGCTCTGAGGTGAACATGAAAATTGTTCATCTCGTTGAGCATGAAAAATTTCATGTTTTTCAAATTCACAAACAAAGTCGTTTCATACAAGTTTCAAAACAGTTTTGATAAGTGGTTTCAAAAACCACCCTTAAAATACAAGACCAAAATAAGTTTTATACACTTTAAAAATAAATATGGTTTTCATAAAAACTTCTCCCACCTTCCAACGGGGCGATAAGGGGATGGGTTCCAAACACATAATTTTTCCGAGGATTTTACAAGTCAGCCAAAATGGTTTTCAAACATAACCAAAACAGTGTGGGTAGCCCAGTAAGCTCCCACACCAAATAAGCGATAGTGGCCCAGAAGATTACCAAGTCAACAACGCATGAGGTAACCGATCAGTTGACTGGTCGACACCCAGTCAAGGATCGTGTTTTGAACAAAATGATAAGGAACAATGATTAATCGGTCAAATAGATAATTAATCAAACACGATCGACATTAGACACCAAATCCCCAAAGTAGGCTAATAGGGTACTGATGGGCCTCGGTATCCCATAGAAACACAAGTTATAGTCACTAACGAAAATAGTGACCTAGGAACGATAGTAACTAATTTATTAGGCAATAAATTAGTTAAACCATGCATAGAGAAGCAAACTCTGAAAAGAGATCGGGTTAATACCAACGGTAATCGGTACCTAGCAAATTATCTGCTTTAGTCACTAATAGTGATGGTGACTCAACGAGAGTATAAATGAGAAACGTTACTGATGACAGGTGGTCACCTGTAATTTGTTAAAGGTGCGAGTATGCAATTGCTTGCAATTAGGTAAGTACAACTCCGCCTACAGTATAAATGAAATGAATTTAAAGTATTGTTTTTATACTATGTTTAGTATACAAACCTTGCACAGTTGATGCATAGCATATAGTTTCATAATCACGTAGACTTATGAAAACATAATGAGTCCAAGTCAAGGCTCATAAAGAAAGAATAATCTAGACTAATAATATATATAATAAGCCCATGTCGAGGCTCATAATATATACATAACAAGTCCAAGTCGAGGCTCATAAAGAAAGAATAATCTAGACTCATATTCTGTAACGAGTCCAAGCCGAGGCTCACATAACATAACGAGTCCAAGTTGAGGCTCATAAAGAAAGAATAATCTAGGCCCACAACACATAACGAGTCCAAGTCGAGGCACATAATGAAAGAATGATCAAAGATATAACGAGCCCAAGTCGAGGTTTATAATGAAAGATAATGAATAATGAAGCATAAACGGTTCCTGTAGTGTACATGTTATGCCTTAGACACAGTTAGAGTCAGCTTCCTAGTTACATGATAGGACATGCCCATATGGTATGCATTCTGAGATGCTAGATGATATGTTTTCTGACCTGTGTGAATATGTGATATGTGGTATATGTTGATACCGTGCATGCTTATAAGATTTTAAGTATGTACTATATTTGTGATAACCGAGGATTTTAGATTCTCAGAGTACATTAAAAGTGTATGTATGTATGAATTTTAATGAATAAATTATAAAAAAGTTGTATTCTAATACTGTTGTGAATACTGTAAAAATGTTCGGACAGTGTTAAAGTGAATGTGTTTGGAGATGAAAATCTTACCAAACATATTCGGGTGAGACGGTTCGAAATTAGAGTCAAAAACCCTAGAGAGTACATTGAAATGCACAAAAAAGATAGAAATTTATGGTAGAGAATTTTGACCAAACGGAAGCAAAATAAAACAAACCGATCGCACCAGAGGCACCCGGAACCCTCCTACGCTGTTTCGGTAGAGTTCTATTCGGTTTGACTTTCGATCAAAATTTGACCACGAATTAATTGGGGAATTAATCCCTTAATATAATAGGATGACATCACCATGTTGATGTCATAAATGCAAATTTTTTTTAAGATGGAAAGTAATATGGAAAGGTGTAAGGCTAGGATTAATTTTCTTTTAGATCAATGGCCATGATCACGACAAAATAACACTTGAAAAAAAATGTTAGAAATAAAAGACCATTCGGCCATGTGGAAAGGACACAACAAAAAAGTTTGATTTTTGGCCCAAAATTATTGCATTTTAGTCCTTGAATAATTAGCAAATTGTTGAAAAAAAAAAATTGCTAAGTGGTCCTTAGCTTTTGCCTATAAATAGGCTTCAAAATTCATTCAAAAAAACGAAGAAAAGTGGCCAAACTCTTGCCATTCTTGAGCAGCCAAAAACCAAGGGCTTTTCCCCCCTTTAAGGCAAAAGTTATCTAAAATTTCATATCAAAATTAACTTCTATTTCATTTCTAGCATTAAGGAATCAAATATATAAGGTAAGCTTCCAAATTGAAGCAATTTTACTTGATTTTCTTAGTGAAAATCCAGGGGCCTTGGATGTGGAAAAACATTGATAAAAATTGATGTTTTGTTAATGATATGATTAGTTTGGTGTTTTAGAAATTAAAGCATGAATTAGGTTTAAGAAATAAGCAAAAATTTTGCATGTTTCCATGAAAAATCCGTGGCCTTATAAGGTGGAAAAATTGATGATTTGCTTAATAGTTTATGTTCATTTAGTAACATATTGAATTAAGCAAGAATTAGAATCAAGAAAACAAGAAAATTGGATGCGTATTCATGCTAAAATCCGTGGGTGATAAACACTAGAAAATAGGAAATTTTTAGTGTTGAATAGGAATGTGTAATGTTGACAAAAACCCTAGGAAAGAAAACAAGATTTTCTATGTGAATTTGCATGAAAAATCCATGGCTAATGCTAGGATTGAAATGAAAATTTTGTTAGGTTTTGATGTTGTTTTACACATTAGTAAACCTAAGAGTGATATGTGATATTAGAATGTTGTGATGAAAAACAATTGGTGATAATTAACATGATAAACCAAGGTTAGATTTGGAAAGAATTTGATGTTGTGTATTGATTTTTGGGTACTAGTTAATGTGGAAAATTTTTATACAAAGTTTGGAAACTTTGTATAAAATAGGCCTCTGGTATAGTACGTGACAGGTACGCCGGGAAAACCTTAAAATACAAGCTGAAATGCTACTGAAATTTCTAAAACGGCATAAGGGCATTTCGGGAAACAAGGGGTAAAATATTGGGCTCAGGAAGGAAATCGGGACCTCTCTGTGGATTAGGATTGAAAATGGAAAACCAACCCAAGAGGAATAGTAAACCGACCCTTAATGACTAAAATGCCTAAAATAGGAAAAAAAATTCATGTTAGGGGTATTTTGGGAAACGAAGGAAAAAATTTGGTCGGGATAGGAAACCCGAGTCTCTCGGGGACCGAGGGTCAGGGACGGGATGAAAAACATTTCAGGAGTAATGAAATGGCCATTTGAGATTCCGAAATGCTCGAAAAACGAGAAACGACTCAAGGTGACGGATAAATAGTAACCGTGGGGCGAGAAAATAGATAATTGAGATTTTGCAGCAAATTTAGCTGTAAGTAATATCGAAGCCTAGAGAATATTATTTTAAGATATTTGGGCTTAGAAAATTCGAGAAAAATGATAAGACAGAATAGTTACGGTCCTAAGACCCGTTAGGGGCAAAATGGTCATTTTGACAAAAAAATTTCTGAAAGGCCTGGAAAGGATCTTAAAGGACCTAGAATAACTTAAATAAAATTATAGGCCCCAAAATAGATATTTTAGAGTTAAAAATCTAGAGTTTAATTAGTACACGGGCGTGTACAGTGGAACACGGCTGTGTAAAATAAAACCGAGAGGTACACGATCAGGGACACGGGCGTGTTGCAAACCGTGTACCATAAGAAGAATTGAAATGTTTTGTAAAATTTATCACTAAATAAATATAGTAAAGTGATAATTAATAAAGGATATTAACAGACAATATTATGTTTGTAGGAACCCAAATTAGAGATAAAACTGTGGAAGAGTTCCGGAGATGGACATTATCGCAGTATTGGTAAGTTCAATCATTTTCATGTTTGCAACATGAAGTACTGTATTACTTTGTGATGTACTAGTTGTACATTAGATATCAAGTCCCATGGACATTTGGGGATTAGTTAGTATAACAGGTCCCACATAATAAAAGGAACAGAATATCTAAGGCCTACGGGTGATGGAGGTTAGTGACCTTGAGATAACGATTAATGTCACTTGGTCAAAACTATTATTAGAAGATAGTAATAAAACCATTTAAGGTGTACTGCCCCTCCAACGTTGTGATGGAGGGTTTTTAGGTCCTACGAGGATATAATAAGGGCTGTGGAGGCAGAAGCTCTAGGGTCGCTCCTTAGGCCCTCCCAGTTAGCGCACAAGATATCTTATCGATACTGCCATAAAAGAGCTCAATACCAGAGTAGAAATAGAGAAAGAATAACTAATAATATGATGAAAGCCATAATTGAGCATAACCGAAGCCTACACTAAGTATAGCGAACTCGGTTAGAAAAATGTAAATAGTAACCGGTTAGGCTAATGTGAATTGTAACCGGTTAGGGTAACAGTTACTATTCATCGATTAAAGGTCAATGTCAATATTTATGGTGAATAGTACTATTTATGGTGAATAGTCTATTCATAGAAAATTGGGTTTTTAATGTTTTGAATCCATGTGATTCTTACTAAGTATGTTTGAATTTACTGAACCTGTTAGCTCACCAGTTTGTTCATATTGCAGGTAAAAAATCTGTCCAGTAGACTATTTGGATGGCAGTAGGATGTGCACGTGTCAAGGGATAGGGAATTCACTGTGGACTTGGTCTTGCCATAAGTCTTCTGCTGAGCTTTGAGAGTTAGTGAATTGAAGAGAATGTATCATTGAAAAAAAAATACAATATAAATATTTTGTATATTATACATTATGTTATACTCAAAAAGACAACTAAAAGTTAGTATTATATTTCGCATGGCTTTTATGCTTGGCTTTCTTTTCGAGAAAGTATGTATTAAAAAGAAAAAAAAATTATGGGTGAAATTTTTGGGCTCTAAAAGAATGAGGGTGTAAGAAAAAGAGTTTTAAATGGTGATCTGGATTCGACACAAGGGCTGTCTTGATTGGCAACAGAGTCGGTTCATGACAGTTTCGCATGGTTGTATTCGGAGGTGCCACAGGTTGGTATCAGAGCGGTTGACCATATCCCTATTGGCATGAAGTGCGATCTGCTCGTCAATCCAAGTAAGTTAGTTTTCTTTAAGTTAGTTAACTTTTTGTTTAGTCGGGGTTATATAATCTTGTAGGCCATACGAGGAATAGACCACCGTACGTGAGACCTCACCCATACTGACCGAGAGGACCGATCCGGATATGGACTAGACCCGTGATCAGACCATCCATGATCCGGCGAGCAGTACAACGACCACCAGTACCTGAGCCGTTAGCACCGAGGATTGTAGCACCGGCACCGGTACAAGCACCACCCCCCTCTACCGGTTGTAAACCCACCAGTAGCAGCAGATATCCCAGTGGTGGAAGATTGAGCTTGTATAAGAGCTAGAGTATCAGCGCAAGCAGTACATGTTTTTATAGGCAGTCATCCACCTACGTTCGAGGGAGGTCAATAGGGGATCTCTACTTAGGACTGGCTTCATGATGTAGAGACGATCATGCGCCAGTGTGACATAGATGAGGATTGCTCGGTATTAATGGCCATTGGCACATTCCATGAGGATGCACGGTTATATTGGGAGTATTGCGACTAAGAGATGCTGTTAGCACTAGATTGGGCTGAGTTTCACCAAATCATGATGCAGCAGTTCCCGCAGAGGAGTTCAGCACCAGTTTTAGACCCTCTAGAGAGAGGGTAGAGACGCCACCACTGCCTATACCCAAGTATGCAGATGTCAGAGACTTTGTTCTTCGGGCGGAGAGACAGCAGATGATGCTAAGTGATACTATATTCACTTATGCAGTCAGGTTCCAGGATAATGTTGTGAGGACATGTCCTATGCCCAACCTCACAGACAAGGATTTTTGTGATATATTTTGGAAGGGACTCACTATTGACCTACGACAAAGGGTAACTCCTTTATACCCTACTACTTTGCATGAGTTTATTGTCACTATAGCTAAAGTAGAGGAGGAGATGATGATGGAGCGCATGGTGCGCAAGAGGCATGAACAGTTGTTACAAGAAGTAATGTTAGATCGCCTATATGGATCTGGACCGATGGCAAACGACCATGAGGCTGGTCCATCGAGACAACTAGAGGGTATGAGTCTAGCTGAAGGATCAATGCCGTCCGAGGCCGGAAATGGAACAGATGAGGAAGAAATGGATCCAGTTGAATTTTTGACAATCATGGAACAACCTCAGTTAGGAGATCAGGTGTAGAAATACATGTGTTGTACAAATGTATATATATGTCTGTGTATGTGTATATATGACTGTATCAAAAGGCTATTTTGAGAAAAGCCTTCAAATGATGTACTTTTGAAAAAATTTTGAAATGAAAAGAAATGACAATCACATTTTGACATATTCAATGTATGAAATGTTGGAATTATGTGATGATTAAAAACTATTTTTACTTATATTGTAAAAATATGTTTGTGAAAATCTAACGATCGACTCTCATGCGATTATAAGAAGTAGAAAGATGGTGAATCCGCGAAACCTGAGGAACATGAGAGGGCGTCCAATCCTGTCAGAAAGGGTGGACAAGTTACAAGCTTTGATTGAAGCTCAAATGAGAGAGAATGCCGAGTTAAGACAAAGACTCGAGCAAATGGAGCAAAGACAAGGACAAGAAGAGGGCCAGAACCCATAAATGGCTGCACCTGAACTAGAAGTGCCACCAGTAGTACCAGAAGAAGAAATAGAACCCTAACCCTGAGTCAACCATGAACCACTATATGAAAGATTTCGACGAATGAAGCCGCCAGAGTTTGAGAGTTCCACAAACCCTCCAGAAGCAGAGGAGTGGTTGTCTTCACTCCATATGATATTGGAATTTATGGAGCTGAACGATCAGGAAAAGATTATGTGTACATCCTTTATTCTTAAGAAGGATGCAAGATTTTGGTGGGAATCAGTCAAGTTAAGAAGAAACATGTATATAATGTCATGGTTAGACTTCTTGGAGGAATTCAATCAAAAGTACTACAATCCCACATTGCTGCGAACACAACAAAGAGAGTTTGCAGAATTAAAGTAGGGGGACATGTCAGTAATTGAAGTCTGTAGCAAGTTCGACCAGTTGTCCCGACTGTGTCCATACGCAATCACCACTGAAAGGGAGAAAATCTAAAAGATGCTAGGAATGTTCTGTCCTGAAACCTCAGCATTAGTAGATAGCAGATTGACGTCGCCCCACTACTGTATCCGATTGTGTAAGCAGAGCATTGAGGGCTGAATATTACTTGGTTCGACAGAAAGAGGAAAGGGAAAAGATTTGGGATGCTAGGAAGAAGGAAAAGGTCTTGGCCAACGCTGTACAAGTTGGATCCCAGGTCAGAAAAAGCATAAACCAAATTAGAACACTAGGGCTGGACAAACAAGTACTTCTGGACAGCAATCCCCAGGGAAGAGAAAACGAAATAATTCTGGAAATAAGAACCAACAGAGGAGAATAAAAAATAATGCTGGCCCTATTGTTCGAGATTGTGTAGTCTACGGGAAGAGACATGCAGGCCGATGCAAACTTGCCCCAAATGCCTGTTTCCAATATGGAAAGAACAGTCACTTTGCTAGAAACTGTCCGGAAAATAGGCAAAATGTGCAAGGTTCGTCTCAGTCGCAGCAGTAACGTTCCTCGGCACATTCACTGCAGGCTAAGGCTGAAGGTTCATCCTATTCTAAGAGGCAGGAAAGATCAGAATGCTTGCCCCATGCGGATGCTAGAGTCATGGTCTATACAAAGGAAGATGCGGAAGCTGGAACATCAAATGTGGTGACAGGTCAGCTTTCTATCGCTAATAATTTGGCGTCTGTTTTATTTGATTCTGGAGCTACATATTCTTTCATTTCATACCAATTTATGAATAAGATAGGATATCCTAAAGACAATATGGGTATGACATTTAGAATCACACTACCCTCAGGGGAAGTCTTGATGTCCAATTACTGGTTACCTCATGTACTAATAATTATGGCAAATAGGGAGTTGTACGCAGAATTGATCGTGATGGAGCTTGCCGACTACGATATAATACTAGGAATGGATTTCCTAGGGAAGTATCGAGCCACAATCGATTGTCGAAAGTGGAAGATAAGGTTTCAACCCGACCAAGAAGATGGATTTGAGTATATTGATACGTCACGCAAATCAAAGAAGATAATAATCAACTCGATGAAAGCGAGGAGGTTAATGTCGAGCAGTTGTGTTAGATACTTAGCATGTATATTAGACGTGATGGAGGAACGGAAGCTTCGACCCGAAGATGTTCCTATTGTAAAGGAATTCATTGATGTCTTCCCAGAGGAATTACCACGATTGCCGCCTGAACGAGAAATCTCCTTTGAGATCAAGCTGATGCCAGGAACTGCACCTATCTTAAAGGCACCCTACCGAATGGCACCGGCAGAATTAAAAGAGTTATAAGAGCAGTTGAAGGAGCTTCTTGAAAAAGGATTTATACACCCGAGCTATTCCCCATAGGGTGCTCCAGTGTTGTTTGTCAAGAAAAAGGATGGATCGTTTCGCATGTGCATTGACTACCGGGAGTTGAATAAGGTCACTATCAAAAATAAGTATCTGTTACCTAGAATTGACGACTTGTTCGATCAACTAAAAGGCGCAGCTGTATTCTCCAAGATTGATCTGTGATCAGGATACCATCAACTGAGGATCAAGGAGAGTGACATCCACAAGGCCGCATTTTGGACCCGCTACGGTCATTACGAATTTCTTGTGACGCCGTTTGGATTAACAAATGCGCCAGCCGCTTTTATGGACTTGATGAATCGAGTCTTTAAGGAATATTTGGATAAGTTTATCATTGTGTTTATCGATGACATACTCATATATTCAAAGACTCGGGAGAAGCATGAAGAACATTTGAGGATTATACTGCAGACGATAAGAAAGCATCAACTCTATGCCAAATTCTCCAAATGTGAATTCTGGCTGGATAGAGTACATTTTCTTGGACATGTGGTTTCCAAGGAAGGAATCACTGTGGATCCTGCAAAAGTGGAGGTGATCAACGAATGGCCCGCACCTAAGAACATGACGAAAATACGGAGTTTCTTATGTCTAGTCGGCTATTATAGAAGATTTGTAGAGGGATTCGCATGACTCACTGCACCTCTTATAGCTTTGACACGCAAGGAGAGGAAGTACGAGTGGACGGAAGTGTGTGAAAGAAGCTTCCAAGAGCTGAAGAAACGACTAACGAGCGCGCTGATACTTACACTTCCTACTGAAGGGGAGATGTTCGTGATTTACAGTAACGCTTTGAAGATAGGATTAGGAGCTATCCTGATGCAAGGCAATAAGGTGATTGCCTATGCCTCGCGTCAATTAAAGGACCATGAGAAGAATTATCCCACGCATGACTTGGAACTTGCCACAGTAGTGTTCACATTAAAGATTTGGCGACATTATCTATATGGAGCTCAGTGTCAGATTTATATTGACCACCAAAGTCTAAAGTATTTCTTCACATAAAAAGAGCTAAATATGTGGCAGAGGAGATGGTTGGAGTTGGTCAAAGACTATGATTGTGAAATCCTCTACCATCCTGGAAAAGCCAATCGCGTTGCAGATGCATTAAATAGGAAATCTACTGTCTTGCAACAACTGTGATTAGAAAACTTCCAAAGCCATTGCAGCAAGAAATCAACATGCTGAAGGTGGAGCTGATAGCTGGAAAAGTGGCTGCACTACAATTGGAATCAACGCTGTATGAGGATATCAAAGAGGCTAAAAAACGAGACCCAAAGCCAGCAAGTCCTCGGAAGGAAGTATCTAAAGATGGATTAATCATACATCAGGGAAGAATTCAAATTCCAGATGATGAAGGATTAAGAAGGCGAATTATGGCAAAAGCCCATGAAACGCCATATTTAGTACATCCCGGAGCCAGTAAGATGTACCAGGATTTGAAACTACAGTTCTGGTGGAAAGGGATGAAGAAGGACATTGTGGAGTTTGTAAGCAGATGTATGACATGCCAAAAGGTTAAGGCTGAACATCGTCATCCAGGCGAAAAACTAGAACCGTTGGAGATTCTTGAATGGAAATGGGAACATATCACAATGGACTTTGTGGTAGGGCTACCGAAGACTCGCGAAGGTTATGACGCCATTTGGGTTATTGTCGAAAGGTTGACAAAGACAGCAAGGTTTATTGCAGTGAAAATAACTTTTTCGTTGGAAAAGTTAGCAAGCTTGTATGTTAACTACATAGTTAGGTTACATGGAGTTCCTAAATCCATTGTGTCAGATCGTGATCCACGATTCACTTCGAATTTCTGGACATGTGTGTAAGAAGCTATGGGAATAGAAGTGCGTCTAAGCACAACATTTCATCCGCAGATAGACAGGCAATCTGAACAGACAATTCAAATGCTAGAAGACATGCTTTGCACATGTACAATCGATTTCCCGGGGAGCTGGAACGAAAAACTTCCATTGGTAGAATTTTCCTACAATAACAGCTACCAAGTTTCAATAGGTATGGCACCCTATGAAGCTCTATATGGAAGGAAGTGTAGATCACCGATTCATTGGTATGATCTACAAGAAAAATCGCTGCATAAGACAAATTTCGTATAAGAAACAATGGATGCAGTTACAAAAATACAACAACGGATGAAAATAGCCCAGAGCCGACAGAAGAGCTATACGGACAAAAGACGAAGAGCCCTAGAATTCAACGAAGGGGATTTCGTATTTCTAAGAGTTTCGCTGATAAAAGGAATAATGTGGTTCAGAAAGAATGGGAAATTAAGTCTAAGATATATTGGACCATATGAGATTATCAAACACATTGGTAAAGTCGCTTATAGATTGGTGTTACCTCTAGAAATATCGGCAGTACATAATGTGTTCCACGTGTCGATGCTACAAAAGTATATATCGGATCTGTCCCATGTATTAAAACATGAACCGATCCAGATTTAGGAAGATCTAACTTACAAGGAGAGGCTTGTTCGAATTCTGGCACGAGAAAATAAGGTTTTGAGGAATAAAACGATTCCATTAGTCAAAGTGCTGTGGAGAAATCACAATGTTGAAGAGGCTACATGGAAGCAAGAAGACGAAATTAGGAGTCTGTACCCCCACTTGTTTTAAATTTTTGAGTACGAAAATTCTATAAGGAGGGGTGAATGTGATAATCGGGGATTTTAGATTCTCGGAGTAGATTAAAATTATATGTATGTATGAATTTTAATGAATAAATTATGAAAAATTGTGTTTTAATACTGTTGTGAATACTGTAAAAATGTTCCGGTAGTGTTAAAGTGAGTAAGTTCGGAGATGGAAAATCTTACCGAACATATTCGGGTGAGACGGTTCAAAATCAGAGCCAAAAACCCTAGAGAGTACATTAAAATGCACAAAAAAAAAAAAAGAAATTTACGGTAGAGAATTTTGACCAAACAGAAGCAAAATAAAACAAACCAATCACACTGGAGGCACCCGGAACCCTCCTACGCGGTTTCGGTTGAGTTCCGTTCGGTTTGACTTTCGATCAAAATTTGACCACAAATTAATTAGGGAATTAATCCCTTAATATAATAGGATGACATCACCATGTTGATGTCATAAATGCAAATTTTTTTTTAAGATGGAAAGTAATATGGAAAGGTGTAAGGCTAGGATCAATTTTCTTTTTGATCAATGACCATGATCATGACAAAATAACACTTGAAAATTTTTTTTAGAAATATAGAAAAAGGCCATTCGGGCATGTGGAAAGGACACAACAAAAAAATTTGATTTTTGACCCAAAATTATTGCATTTTAGTCCTTGAACAATTAGCAAATTGTTGAAAAAAAATTGCTAAGTGGTCCTTAGCTTTTGCCTATAAATAGGCTTCAAAATTCATTCAAAAAAATGAAGAAAAGTGGCCAAACTCTTGCCATTCTTGAGCAGCCAAAAACCTGGGCTTTTCCCCCCTTTAAGGCAAAATTTATCCAAAATTTCACACCAAAATTAACTTCCATTTCATTTCTAGCATCAAAGAATCAAATAGATAAGGTAAGCTTCCAAATTGAAGCAATTTTACTTGATTTTCTTAGTGAAAATCCATGGGTCTTGGATGTGGAAATACATTGATAGAAATTGATGTTTTGTTAATGATATGATTAGTTTGGTGTTTTAGAAATTAAAGCATGAATTAGGTTTAAGAAACAAGAAAAAATTTTACATGTTTCCATAAAAAATCCGTGGCCTTGTAAGGTGGAAAAATTGATGATTTGCTTAATAGTTTATGTTCATTTAGTAACATATTGAATTAAGCATGAATTAGAATCAAGAAAACAAGAAAATTGGATGCGTATTCATGCTAAAATCCGTGGGTGATAAACACTAGAAAATAGGAAATTTTTAGTGTTGAATAGGAATGTGTAATGTTGACAAAAACCCTAGGAAAGAAAACAAGATTTTCTATGTGAATTTGCATGAAAAATCCATGGCTAATGCTAGGATTGGAATGAAAATTTTGTTAGGTTTTGATGTTGTTTTACACATTAGAAAACCTAAGAGTGATATGTGATATTAGAATGTTGTGATGAAAAACAATTGGTGATAATTAACATGATAAACCAAGGCTAGGTTTGGAAAGAATTTGATGTTGTGTATTGATTTTTGAATACTAGTTAATGTGGAAAATTTTTATACAAAGTTTAGAAACTTTGTATAAAATAGGCCTCTGGTATAGTATGTGATAGGTACAAAGTTTTGAAGTGTATCTAACGCCAGGAAATCCTTAAAATAAAAGCGGAAATACTGCCGAAATTTCCAAAACGGCATAAGGGCATTTCGAGAAACGAGGGGTAAAATATTGGGCTCGGGAAGGAAACCGGGACCCCTCGGTGGATTAGGATTGAAATTGGAAAACCAACCCAAGAGGAATAGTAAACCGACCCTTAATGACTAAAATGCCTAAACCAGGAAAAAATTCATGTTAGGAGTATTTTGGGAAACGAGGGAAAAAATTAGGTTGAGATAGGAAACCCAAGCCTCTCGGGGACCGAGGGCTAGGGACATGATGTAAAACATTTTAAGAGTAGTGAAATGGCCATTTGAGACTCCGAAATGCTCGAAAAACGAGAAACGACCTTAGGTGATGGATGAATAGTAACCGAGGGCTGGGAAAATAGATAATTGAGATTTTGTAGCAAATTTAGCTATAAAATAATACAGAAGCCTTGAGAATATTATTTTAAGATATTTGGGCTTAGAAAATTCAAGAAAAATGATAAGATAGAATAGTTACGGTCCTGAGATCTATTAGTGGCAAAATGGTCATTTTGACAAAAAATTTCCGAAAAGCTCAGAAAGGACCCTAAAGGACTTAGAATAACTTAAATAAAATTATAGGCCCCAAAATAGAGATTTTAGAGTTAAAAATCTAGAGTTTAATTAATTAGTACACGACGTGTACAGTGGAGCACGGCTGTGTGAAATAAAACCAAGAGGTACACGGTCAGGGACACGGGTGTGTTACAAACCGTGTACCATATAAAGAATTGAAATGTTTTGTAAAATTTACCACAAAATAAATATATTAAAGTGATAATTAATAAAAGATATTAACAGACAATATTATGTCTGTAGGATCCCAAATTAAAGATAAAACTGCGGAAGAGTTCTGGAAGTGGACATTATCGCAGTATTGGTAAGTTCAAGCATTTTCATCTCGCAACATGAAGTACTATATTACTTTGTTATGTACTAGTTGTACACTAGGTATCAAGTTCTATGGACATTTGGGGATTAGTTAGTATAATAGGTCCCACATAATAAAAGGAACAGAATATCTAAGGCCTACGGGGGATAGAGGTTAGTGACCTTGAGGTGACAATTAATGTCACTTGGTCAAAACTATAATTGAAATATGGTAATAAAACCATTCAAGGCGTACTGCTCCTCTAACATTGTGATGAAGGTATTTCAGGTCCTACAGGGATATAATAAGGGCTGTGGAGGCAGAAACTCTAGGGTCGCTCCCTAGGCCCTCCCAATCAGTGAGCAAGATATCTTATCGGTACTGTCATAAAAGAGCTCAATACCAAAGTATAAATAGGGAAAGAATAACCAATAATATAATGAAAGCTATAATTGAGTATAACCGAAGCTTATACTAAGTATAGCGAACTTGGTTAGAAAAATGTGAATAGTAACTGGTTAGGCTAATGTGAATAGTAACCGATTAAAGTAATGTGAATAGTAACATATTAGGGTAATAGTTACTATTCATCGATCAAAGGTCAAAGTCATCAAAGGTCAAAGTCACTGTTCATGATAAATAGTACTATTCATGTGTAAATAGTATTATTCATAGAAAATTGGGTTTTTAATGTTTTGAATCTATGTGATTGTTACTAAGTATGTTTGAACTTACTGAGTCTGTTAGCTCACCAGTTTGTTCATATTGCAGGTAAGAAACCTGTCCAGTAAACTATATGAATGGCGGCAGGATGTGCGCGTGTCAAGAGATAGGGAATTCACCATGGACTTGGTCCTGCCATAAGTCTTCCGCTAAGCTTTAAGAGTTAGTGAATTGTAGAGAAGGTGTCATTGAAAAAAAATGCAGTATAAATATTTTGTATATTATACATTATGTTATACGCAAAAAGACAACTAAAAGTTAGTATTGTATTTTACATGGCTTTTATGCTTAGCTTTCTTTTCAAGAAAGTATGTATTAAAAAGAAAAAAAAATTATGGGTGAAATTTTCAGGCGCTAAAAGAATGAGAGTTTAAGAAAAAGAGTTTTAAATGGTGGTTCAGATTCGACACAAGGGCTGTCTTGATCGGCAACAGAGTTGGTTCATGACAGTTTCGCGTGGTTGGATTCGGGGTCGCCACAATGTTTTAAACATGTTTTGTGGTTAACATGTTGTACAACTGGGCGTAGAGCTCACGAAGTGTGTTCATGCTGTAGGTAAATGTCCTATAGCTTAAATCACAATAGGCGATGACGGCAGCAGAGGCGGATGTGAGGCAAGGTTATGGATACATCGCGAGTATTCTTCTGCATTATTTTTGAGTAAACAGTATTTATGAATAGTAACCATTGAATAGTATACCTTATAGTAACTGTTGAATAGTATATTTTGAATAGTAATCGTTAAATAGTATTTTTAAATAGTAATCGTTACAAAGTATTTTTGAATAGTAATCATTACACAATATTTATGAATAGTAACCGTTAAATAGTATTTTTGAATAGTAATCGTTAAACAGTATTTATGAATAGTAACTATTAAATAATATTTTTTAAATAGTAACAGTAAACGGTATTTTTTGAATTGTAAATAGTTAGACAGTATTATAAATCTGTATGAGTAATTAAACTTCCTATGTTTAGATAATGCACATTTAAAGTATGCATATGTGAATAGTAAATACCTATGCATCAAAAAAAAAATTCCCTGAAATTAGGGTACCTAATTAAATAACTTAAAGTATCCGTTTGCAAGAAAGTATAAGTATCAGTTAAGTAATAGCGGTTTTAAGTAATGGTCCTGGCCACTCAGGGCTCCGGGCTATCACCCACTCTCTCTCATCCCATCTTGGTTTTGATTGGTTAACCGACAAGTCAACTAACCGGTTATCTTGTATATTAAATTTATAGCCTAACGGGCTACCTCTACTGATTTGAAAATCATTATGGAAAACGTCCTGCGTTTTGTGAAATACCTTTCCTTAGGATTTAAACAAAATCCCCTTTTTCACCCCATTGGAAGGTGAAGGTGTTTACTTAAAATCATTTTCTCATTTTAAAGAACACATTTTGGTGTTCACTTGAAAAGTGGTTTTTGAACCCTTTTTCGAAATACTATGTAGAACTTGCTCAAAATGATCGAGTTTGTGAAATCGAAAAACAGAACATTTTTAGTTCTCGACGAGCTGAACGACTTTCATGTTCAACTCGGAGCTTGGTTCAAACTCTATCAGGTCCTAAACACTACAAACTTGTGGCTAAAACTCTCCCATTTTAGAAAATTTCCAGTTTTTTGGTTAATTAAAAACCACTCTATTTGAGGCCCTAAACGGCCAAATTTTTGAAACTCATGCCATCTTTTAGTTTTTAACGTGGACTACGTTTTTCATGTTGAGCCTGAGACTCGGTTCAAACTATAGTTTATTCATTTTTTGAAAAATCCGAGACTGTTCTCTGTTCCCAGGTTTCCAGTCCTAGTTTTGACCTCTGGTCAGAAATCATCCTGAAAACCTATCTTAAAATCATTTTTGGCCAAAGGCTATTTAATGCAAAAATGTCTGTAACGAAATTTCCTAGAATTCCATGATTTTAAAAAACACAAAATCTATCCATCACATGCTCAAAACTTAACAAAATCGTGGCTAAAAATCTAGGATAGTTTGGTTTCCAACCAAACCCTAAAATGTCCAGAGCATCCACAAATCATAAAAACTTAAACCACAACCACATAAACATAAAAATACCATGTTTAAGGCTCAAAATAAACTTATTACAACCCATTGCTTAAAATACATTGTAAATCTTCTTGATATCAAAACTTAATAAACGACATAAACCTCAAAGGGATGGGTTCAAGAGTTTTTACCTTAGTGTGTTTCGAACCTAGCACGAACCGAACAAGATTTGTGACCAAAAATTTGTGTGGACCAAGGTGAACAAGGGGTCAACTTGTGCTGAGAAAAACATAGAAATTTCCTTAGTTCACAAAGCTAAATATACAACCAAAACTACAAAAGAAAGGTTCCAACACTTTTACCTTAAGTGATCTTTAAGAATGGCTCCAACCAAGCAACAAATTAAGCAATTTTGGGCTGACTTTTAGTGAGTTTTTTGGTATGTTTTAGGGTTGTGGGGCGTCGGCTGGTAGAGGAAAACAAGAAGAAGTTTTGGTGTTTTGGTGTGCAAAAGAAGAAAAATGGTGCAAAAGGTCATGCACACCTATTTATAGACCAACCTCTAAGCATGATTAACTAATCCCAAGCATCTTAATTAAGCCATATTTGGCTAAGTTAAGGGGGACATATTTTGTGCTGCTGCCCCTCTTTAAAACCAATGGGAGACATGGAGAAAAAGGAGCTAATTTTGCATTAAATGCATGGCTAAAGTCTATAGCGAATTGTCTATACCTTTTTGATTTTTTAATCAAAAGTTACAAGGCATGTTTCCTTACTTTGTGGGAAAATTTTCCACATGTCTCCTAGGGCTATGTTTGGCTGCCCACAAGCACGGTTTTTGATGGAAAAATTTCATCTACAAGGAATTCTCTTAGCAGTCTAATTTCCTCTAACAGTATTCGGCCCTTTTTCGACTGTGTTCTAAACCTTTACTGAAAATGGATTCTCTTGATCCGATTCTTATCCTATTCATTCCTAGATGGGTTGTAGTACCTATGAGCCCACTCCAAGTTGATTACTATTCATTTATGGTACTGTGGTTGTATCTCAAACTGTGCTGACACTGCGCACGCATATTACAACTTTTTCGTGTGAAATTTCGACACAGGCTATCTTGATAATTTGGACGTGTTAATTCTGAATTTATCAGTTTTACACCCATCTGAGATTGTCTGGGCCAATTTCTAGATCTGTGTGACTCTTACCCGGAAATCACCTTTTGTGCTCAATTGACTCGTTTGAGCGTTGTGATTCTAAATATAGCAGTTTTGGGTTGAAAAAATGTCGTTTTGACCCCTTTCCTGATACTATGCATGTCTCATACTTGACTTCACGTTTTGTGCTCATTTGGTTAGTTTGAGCATGCTGATTATAAATATATCAGTTTAGTGTCAAGAAAATGTCACCTTGACTATTTTCTTAATACTGTATATGTATCTTCAAAATTTCACTGTTGTGCTCAGTTAACTAGTCTGAGTGTACTGATGACTAGCTCATCAGTTCTGTGTCAAGAAATGGTTGTCTTGACTAGTTTTCTGATACTGTGTGCCACTCATGCACACTCACACGTAATAAGGTAAACCGATTTCACTCTCGGTTGCCCCTTTCACTGTATGGATAGAAATTTAAACGTTCATTTACTCGTTTAATTCATTTAGACTAGAAAATTATATTGTACTCATAAACTTGATTGCTTATTACATAGAAATTATGTCCCATGAACAGGGCGGTTATTATAGAATTGCAATTTTTTTTTCTGTTTTCTTCTCTGTTTTTCAGCCAAGAATCTGTGGCCTTTAGTGGCCAAAAAGAAAGGGACTAAATGGCAATTCTTTAAGGACCATTTAGCAATCTTTTTAGGTGATTTTGGCAAACTTTAGGCGTGGTTTTGAAACTTTTTAAGGGTTGTTTTGCAATTAACAAAATTTTTTCTGATTTTTTCTCATCCAAAACCGACTCCATCCTTGCCATTTTCCCAAATTTTTTTCCAAAATCCTTCTTGAAATTTTGGCAACATCTTAGCCCTTAGATCAAGCTTACTTTAATTTTACACCATTGGATCACCTAATTCTTTCCACACCACTTTTATCATTCATTTATTACATCATCTTGTGACATCATCCATGACATCACTTGTTGCCTTTTCAGTCCAAGTTTGACCAAAAGTCAAACCAAACGAAACTTTTCTGAAATCACACCAGTAGGTTTCTGAGGCCGTCCGTGCGATCGGTTTACCTTAAATCACTTTCGTTTGGCCAAAAATCCATCCTGTAGGTATTTCGTCTTTTCCTACCCTTGGTTTACCAAAGGTCACCTTCGAGGTTTTTTGATATTTAAAGGGCACCATTCTTCCTATTTTAGTTCGGTAAAATTTTCCATCACGGAGTTCCTAACTTTTAACATTGTTAGAACATTTTATTACATTCTAAATAATATTAAATCATCCATTTGACATTTTTAAACACTAAAATTATCATATACATACAATATACATGTTTTCCGATAACGATGAAATTTCTTGGTTGTGACACATCCTACCCCATCCAAGCCAAAATTTCTTCAACATTTGTTTACTGAATTGTGATAAAGACCTCCATCGATCGCATATTCGATGCCATCATGAGGTAAGAATTGTTATTCAAAGTTTTGATTGAATTTTTGATGAAAATATTCATGTGTTATGAGGTTGAATTAGTTAGTGAATTTTAAGTTTGAATTTTGTTAGCTTGGCAGTTAAAACGTTAGGTAAATACATGAACTAATTGGTGTTTCATTCGAATAAAAGTTTAAATGTTTGGAAGCTTGAAATTCAAATTTTAACCATGGAAGTGTAGGAATAAAATCGGTAAAAACGTATCAGAGTGGTGCAACGGAATAATAAAAATTTTTCAAGGTCGTTAAATATCTCATGATACCATATACAGTAAACTAACAACAATAAAAACTCATACCTTAAGAAGACGCCATTACTACAGCAGGAGAATGACCAGAGGGCTTCAACCAACTAGCCTTTTCTACTATTCTCCAATTCCCGAATGGCAGAGTGTGTGGGCACTCGGTTCCTCGACCGGTATGCTAACACTACTAGTCTTCTTCTGACCACCCGGATATCTAAAGAACTTATTGCCGTGGTGAGTTGTGCAATAATAAGCCTGTTCACCTAAGAGTCTGAGGTCTAAGAGAACTGGAGTGGCAAGACCTCTATTTATAGACTTGCATGAGGTGATCCCTTGAATTTGAATTGGATTAGGAGAAGATTTTCTCCCTTATCCATTAATAAAATTCAAAAATCCCATAGGCCACAATCATGGAAAGATTCAGCCAACCTTGGGATTTTTACAATCCGAATTCAAACAGGATTTTAACTTGAATTTTATTTCCTCAATTATCCATAATAACCGAATTTACCTAGTGCCAAAAAGATGACTAGATTCGGCCATTAAAAGTGAGGAGAATCAAAATCCAAATAGGATTTTCTAGCTTGAATTTTATCTCATCCTTATCCACTAAAAACCCAAAAATCTCCTTTAGGATTGTCCTTGAATTTTCGGCCACTTTTGTGAGGGGAAAAATCAAAATCCAAACAGGATTTTCTAGCTTGAATTTAATCTCACCCTTATCCACAAAAACCAAAAAATCTCCTTGGATTTATACGCAAAATTTCATGCACTTTAGGGAGGGAGAGAATCCAAATTCAACTGGGATTGAAACTTGAATTTTCCCTACATTCTTATCCATTAAGAATCCGAATTCTCCTTGGAGTCATCCTCCCTAACAAACTCAGTTTTTCTAGATAGATTAGGACTCAAAATTCAAGTAGGATTCAAACAAGATTTTCCTCTTCATAATTCAACTCAAATTAGAATTCTAACCTTGTGGAATAATCCACAAAGAATTAGAATTTCACTTGGACTGTAATTCAAAATTTGAATTTCAAATTTTAAAATTCAAATTTCAAATTTGAATTTCAAATTCAAACTTCAAATTTGAATTTCAAATTCAAACTTCAAATTTGAATTTCAAATTCAAACTTCAAATTTGAATTTCAAATTCAAACTTCAAATTTGAATTTCAAATTCAAACTTCAAATTTGAATTTCAAATTCAAACTTCAAATTCAAATTTCAAATTCAAAATTTAAATTTCAAATTTCAAAATTCAAATTTCAAAATCCACAAAAAGTTGTATTTCAAATTTTGTTCTCATGGATAATTTTCTACAACTCCAATCCAATCTCAAATAAAATCATGGTAACTTTATTTGGAGTTCGAATAATTGTGTACTTTATTATCCAAAATAAAATTTGAATTCAACCAGAGAAAATCTTGTTCACCATCCTTATCCCATGTCAACATCATCCATGCATAATCAACTAACTAATAAGCATACAGAAATCAATTTGCCAACCGTTAAGGAATTATGTGGAGTTAGTAGAGGGACCAATTGGACATATTTAATCGAGCTCCCGTGAATCAATATGATCATCATTCTGTACCGAACAACTCATTCATATGATCACTAATTTCAGAGTCACACTACTATAAACCTAAAACTGAACTCCTAATTATATACCGTATTACGAAAGCCTGTGACAAGCTAATGTCTAATGACCTTGTCATGTATGCAAAACCCACATATGATATCCATGATCAGCTGTAGGTCAAAGTCCGTTTAATCCTACTGATCAGACTATCTTAAAGTTCCATTATATTACCAAATAAGAAAATGATTATTCACCATATGTGAATAAGAATTCATCTACCCAGTAGACAACCCAAGGCCTTGTCCATTTTCACATCCAATATAATGCCTTTAAGAGGATACCTTTAACTCCTTTGAGCTATGATTCTGATATCTGTAAATAAACCATTCATCGTATATAAGTCATGCACCCAACGAACCGGTCTATAAGCTTACTACCTCTAAGACGCTTTAGCCATTGGAATATCAAAGTACACAAGTCATATACATGAAGTAGTTCATCTACTCAGGATTAAGGTTATTATATAATGAACATCAAAAGCAGATTGATCCACTCATAGTGGACTACGCAGATCAATCACGTTTTAGTCTTGATCTAATATGTCACCTGTAGGAAAATAAACCGGTAAAAACGTATCAGAGTGGTGCAGCGGAACAATAAAAATTTTAGATCGTTAAGTATCTCATGATGCCATATACAATAAATCAACAACAATTAAAACTCATACCTTAAGGACGCCAATATGCAGGAGGAGAATGACCGGAGGCTTCAACCAACTAGCCTTCTCTACTATTCTCCAATTCCCGAATGGCTGAGTGTGTGGGCACTCTGAACCTCGATCGGTATGCTAGCACTGCTAGTCTTCTTCCGACCACCCAGATCTCTAAAGAACTTTATTGTCACAATGAGCTGTGCAACAATAAGCCTGCTCACCTGAGAGTCTGTGGTCTAAGAGAACTGGAGTGGCAGGACCTCTATTTATAGACCTGCATGAGGTGATTCTCTGAATTCGAATTGGACTAGGAAAAGATTTTCTCCCTTATCCAAACCAAAAAATCCGAATTTTCCAAGGGAGAATCTCCACAATTAAATTCGGTTTTCCTAGGACAAATCCAATCCAAATCTAAACAAGATTTTAACTAGAATTTTATCTCCCTTTTTTCAACCAAAAAATCTGAAATCTTTAGGAGAAAATCTTCTCCAAATTTTCGGCCACTTTTAGGATAAGGAAGAATCAAAATTCCACTAGGATTTTTCAAGCTAAATCTCATCTCAACCTTATCCAAAAATAACCGAATTTCCTAGGATTTAGGCTCCAAAATTTCGGCCACTTTTAGGGAGTAGAGAGAATCCAAATTCAACTAGGATTGAAGCTTGAATTTACCCTTGAATCTTATCCACAAAAACCGAATTTTCCATTGAGGATTATCCTCAAAAAATTCGCCCACTTTTGTTGGGATTTGGATTCAAAATTCAAGTAGGATTCTAACAAGATTATCCTCTCCAAATCCAACTCAAATTCGAATTTCAAACTTTGTGGATTTTCCACAACAAATTCGAATCCTACTTGGACTGTGATTCAAAATTTGAATTTCAAATTTCAAATTCAAATTTCAAATTCAAATTTCAAATTTCAAATTTTAAATTTCAAATTTAAATTTCAAATTCAAATTTCAAATTCGAATTTTCAAATTCAAATTTCAAATTCAAATTTCAAATTCAAAATTCAAATTTCAAATTTCAAAATTCAAATTTCAAATTTCAAAATTCAAATTTCAAATTCCACAAAACGGTTGTGTTTCATATTCTTGTTCTCATGGATAATTTTCTACAACTCCAATCCAATCTCAAATAAAATCATGGCAACTTTATTTGGAGTTCGAATAATTGTGTACTCTATTATCCAAAACAAAGTCTGAATCCAACCGGAGAGAATCTTGTCTACCATCCTAATCCTGTGTCATCACCATCCATGCATAATAAACTAGCCAATAGCATACACAAATCAATTTGCCAATCGTTAAGGAATTATGTGGAGCTAGTAGAGGGACTGATTGGACATATATAATCGGGCTCCCGTGATTCCATATGATCATCATTCTGTACCGAACAACTCAATCATATGATCACTAATTTCAGAGTCACACCACTATAAACCTGAAACTGAACTCCCAATTATATACCGTATTACGTAAGCCTGTGACGAGCTACCATCCAATGACCTTGTCATATATGCAAAACCCTCATATGATATCCATGATCAGCCTTAGGTCAAAGTCCGTTTAATCCTACTGATCAGGCTATCTTAAAGTTCCATTATACTACCGAATCAAGAAAATGATTATTCACCATATGTGAATAAGAAGTCATCCGCCCAGCAGACGACCCAAGGCCTTGTCCATTTTCACATTCAGTATAATGCCTTTAAGAGGATACCTTTAACTCCTCAGAGCTATGATTCCGATATCTACAAACAAACCCTTCATCGTATACAAGTCATGCACCCAACGAACCGGTCTATAAGCTTACTACCTCTGAGACGCTTTAGCCATTGGAACATCAAAGTACACAAGTCATATACATGAAGTAGTTCATTTACTCAGGATTAAGGTTATTGCACAATGAACGTCAAAAGCAGATTGATCCACTCATAGCGGACTACGTAGATCAATCATGCTTTAGTCCCGGTCTAATATGTCACCACCAAGCAACATATCCATGTCTCTACTTGGGAGTCCAGCTCCAGACAGTCAAGACAGACCGTCCCCTCCAAGGCTTTAGACAACATAATAGTCTTAACATGAGTTAGATGCTCGGTCTAACCCCATAGACTACAGACCATAGTTTAGACTGCTAACTTTAGAACATTGTCTTCTCGCATACAAAAATCCATTGCATGCAACGTTCTAACAGTTTTAACACAAGCAGTCAGTGAGCCATATTTGCTTACATTTACTTTAACATGTAAATAAGACGAGGACAGATAGCAATGTAATGAATAACCTCTAAGTATAATTTTATTATCCAGTTCAAAATGAATACATCAAAATGTCTCTAATACTTAGGGCATTTCCTAACAATCTCCCACTTGCCCTAAGCCAGCAGATGTGCCATGTTACGCATCCCCATCGCCTCTACATGCCTCTCAAAGCTTCTAGCTACCAAAGTCTTAGTAAAGGGATCAGCGATGTTGTCCTCGGACGCGATCTTACAAACATCCACTTGTCCTGTCTCCACATGCCCTCTAATAATGTGATACCTCCGATCGATGTGCTTGGTCCTCTTGTGGTGCCGAGATTCCCTTGTGTTGGCAATAGCCCCTGTATTATCACAGTAAAGTGTGATAGGCTTGTCAACACCCGGAATGACCTCAAGGTCTCTAAAGAACTTGCGGAGCCAAACCGCTTCTTTAGATGCCTCAGCCGCAGTCACATACTCAGCCTCCATAGTAGAGTCAGCTGTGCAGCCCTGCTTCACGCTCCTCCACACAATGGCGCCTCCTCCGAGTAAAAACACTGATCCAGATGTCGATTTCCTCGAATCCTTACAAGTCTGGAAGTCTGAGTCCGTGTATCCTACGGGTGTTAGGTCCCCTCCAGAATACACTAGCATATAATCCCTCGTTCTCTTAAGATACTTGAGTATATGCTTTACTGCTTGCCAGTGCTTGGTTCCAGGATTCGCTTGATATCGATTCACCATACCTACTGCAAAACATATGTCCGGGCGCGTGCAAAGCATAGCGTACATAAGGCTACCCACAGCGGATGCATAAGGGACCTTACTCATATGCTCTCTTTCTTCCGATGTCTTAGGACAGTCATCCAATGAAAGAGTTAAACCGGCAATAGAAGGTTGTGAGCCTTTCTTTGCCTCTAGCATTGCATATTTGTCAATTATTTTATCTATGTATGAAGCTTGGGATAATGCTATCATTTTGTTCTTTCGATCTCTGAAGAGACGAATGCCTAGAACATAATTAGCTTCTCCCAAGTCCTTCATGTCAAACTGTTGGTGTAACCAAAGCTTGACCGATGATAAATTCCCTACATCATTCCCAATGAGTAGTATATCATCGACATAGAGTATCAGAAAGACCACTTTTCCATCCTTAATACGTTTATAAACACAAGGTTCATCAACGTTCTGCTCAAAACCAAATGTCTTAATCGCTTGATCAAACCTCTGGTTCCATGAGCGGGATGCCTGCTTTAATCCATAAACGGATCTAAGCAACTTGCAGACTTTCTTATCTTGGCCTTTTGCTACGAACCCTTCGGGCTGTATCATATAGATACACTCTTCAAGATGGCCATTCAAGAATGCCGTCTTGACATCCATTTGCCAGATCTCGTAATCGAGAGCCGCAGCAATGGACAGAAGAATACGGATAGACTTCAGCATAGCAACAGGCGAAAAGGTTTCCTCGTAATCGATTCCAGCCTTTTGCGTGTATCCCTTTGCAACCAGTCTAGCTTTGAAAGTTTCCACTCTCCCTTCCGCATCCTTCTTTCTTTTGTAGACCCATTTGCATCCAATGGGTTTTATCCCATCCGGCAAATCTACAAGTTCCCAAACAGAGTTGGATTTCATAGAATCCATCTCATTGTTCATAGCCTGTTTCCAAGATCTAGAATCAACATCCTTTATAGCTTCATCATTTGTGACCGGATCTTCCTCATGCTCATGAGCCTCGGCCTGGTATACCTCAGCATCATACATAAAGAAATTAGGTTTCTTAGAAACCCTCCCACTACGACGAGGCACCCTAAATTGTTGATCGTCTGCAGGTCTTTCACTGGAACTCGGACTTGCGTCCAAGACCGAAATCTGTGGAGCAGTTCTTTCACCCGATAACTCCTCTAGCACTACTTTGCTTCGAGGCTTAAAGTCATTCATGTGACTTTCCTCCAAGAATGTCGCATGGGTTGAGATAACGACCTTTTGTTCCTTCGGGTTATAGAACAGACCTCCTTTAGTTCCCTTTGGATACCCTACAAACATGCACAATTCTGATCTTGGTTCCAACTTCTTCGTATCCCCATCCAGTACATGTGCCGGGCAGCCCCATATTCTCATATGTCCAAGGGAGGGCTTCCTGCCACGCCACAATTCATACAGAGTTCTAGGAATTGATTTGCTCGGAACCTGGTTCAGAATATAGCACGCCGTTTGTAAAGCATGTCCCCAAAATGATAATGGCAGCGTTGAGTAACTCATCATGGACCGTACCATATCCAATAAGGTCCTGTTTCTCCTTTCGGCTACACCATTCTGTTGTGGAGTACCAGGTGCAGTCAATTGGGATAATATCCCATTCTCTACAAGATGTCCTAGAAATTCATCGGAGAGGTATTCGCCACCTCGATCAGATCGAAGTGTCTTTATGGATTTATCCAATTGCTTTTCCACTTCCGCACGATACTCTTTGAACTTGTCAAAGGTTTCGCTCTTGCGGTGCATCAGATACACATATCCATACCTCGAGTAATCATCTATGAAAGAGACATAGTACTCGAACCCTCCTCGTGCTGTGACGTTCATGGGGTCACATACGTCAGTGTGCACAATTTCTAAGAGCTCCTGTGCCCTTGTACCCTTAGCTCCAAAAGACCTCTTAGTCATCTTACCCTCTAGACAAGACTCACATTGGGGAAGTCGTACCTCCTCCAGAGATTCCAGAGGACCGTCTTTCACCAATCTTTGAATCCTATCCTGATTAATATGACCAAGTCTTAAATGCCAAAGATACGCCTTGTTAGAGTGAGAAACTTTCAACCTTTTAGAGTTATCAATTAATTCAGTGTCAAGCAGTGAGTACATCTTTGGTCTGATCAAATATAGGTTTCCATCCATCCATCTAGAACAGATAAAAGACTTATTTCTACGAATATCAACTCTTTTACTAAAAGAAACTGAATAAGAATCCTTTATTAAACAAGCTACCGATATAAGGTTCCTCCTAAAATTAGGAACATAAAAACAGTCTTTCAATAAAATAAACCTAAATTGATCAAAATAAAGATGAACGTCTCCCACTGCCTCAGCTACCACAAAGCTACCATCTCCAGTCCGCAACGAGAGACTCCTATCATGTAGACTTCTCGTTTCCACGAACCCCTGCATAGAAACACAAACATGATTAGTGGCGCCCGAATCAACGACCCATGTGTCTTTCGATTCTTCCACCAAACACGCTTCTAAGTAATGAAGTTCCTTACCTTCCTTGCCCTTGGAGGCTAGGAATTCCCGGCAAGCCTTCTTGAAGTGACCTACCTTCCCACAGTGGAAGCATTTGGACTTTTTAGGGTCCTTTGGCTTCTTGTTCTTCTTCTTCTTCTTCCCGTCCGAGACAGGAGGATTAGAAGAACTGGAAGCCACTTGCTTCTTATTTGGCCTCTTCCTCTTCCGTGAGGGATTGGAAGATTCCGCCAAATTGGCCTCTCCTTTAGGTCGGACCGTATCCTCATCCCTGATCATCCGCTCATAAGCCTGTAGTTGCTTCATGAGCTCGGTAAGTCCTAACTCCTTTGTCGCCAGATTGTATGCGGCCTTAAACCCCACAAAATCTTTAGACAGAGTCTTGAACACCATCTCGATCTGGGTGTTATAGTTCAACTCAGCACCATTCTCGGCAGCCTCAGCGAAGAATCCCATTAGAGTGATCATATGGTCCTTCACCGGAGCACCCGCCTTTTGCTTGGAGTTCATAATGCTGGTGATTGCAGACTGTCGAGCCAATTTTTCTTGGCCTCCGAACATGTCCTCCAGATTTTCCATGGTCTCCCCAGCAACTTGATAAGTCTCATGCTGCTTTTGTAAAGCACTCGTCATGCTAGCAAGGATGTAGCATCGAGCTATCTCATTGGATTCTCTCCAACGATTATAGGCAACCGGGATCTCCTCAAGTGGTGTGTCAGGTTTGGGCCCAGGTAGGCATGGTTCGTCCAGTACGAACTTGTGTCTCTCGTAGCTAAGAACTATTAATAGATTTCTTTTCCAATCTTTATAATTGTCGCCATTCAACTTATTTTCAGTAAGTATCGAAATGAGGGGTGTCGGTGACATTTTGAACTGAAATAAAATTATACTAGACATCATTACAAAGCCCAAGCAAATATGCAGATAATTTAGCAAATAAAACATACAAGTATGTTTCTACATGAAACTTGAAAAAAATGTAGCATTGCAACGGTAATTCTCAGCACCTATTGCCCCAAGCCACCGAGGGGTGGTCATGAGAACAAATAGCCGGAACATGGACCCCGTCCAATTAATATATGTTACCTTAAATCCTCCAAGGTTAAGACATATATTAATAACCGCTTATTTGGCCACCAGTCTAGTTAACAGAGCTTCTAGGGAAGGTTAATAACTAAACGAGTCTTGAGTGTTTAACCATTGTTTACGTAGCCCGATCCACGTCCTACCAAGCCACCGAGGGGTGGTCATGAATAGGATCGCACCCGAACACGTTTTCCACATAGGAGATCCAATCTAGTATACCGGCGGCGGTAAACACCTACCGAGGGGTGTGGTCAGGTCAGAACTGACGCGAGGCGTTACCATGCTTTCACATATGGATCAACAATGGAGGCCGTGGGTTTTGTTTGAAACCCTCTCCCACTCAATATTTTGAAAAACATGCAAGTTTTGACAAATTATGTATGATCAATATAGTATGAGCGGCACTCACCTATCCTATATGACATGTTATCAAATATGCATACAAAACATCCATCAATACATATTTATACATCCATGACATATCACAGAAAAAATAATTGACAGACTAACCAAGCTATGGTTCCATCCTAGAACAAAGAAAATAAAGATTACAAAATTCCATCCAAAGCATTCTTTGGGTCTTGAATTTTGTTCCGTCTTCTTGTATCCATCTTTATGTAGCCTCTCCATTTATTTCTCATCCCAAGAATTATTTAAAATTTAAATTTCTAAAAATTTAAATTTCAAATTCAAACTCCAAATTCGAATTTCAAATTTAAATTTCTAATTCAAAATTTAAACAATTTTAATCATCATGTGTAATAATATGTAATTTCAAAAATTTCAAATTTTTAATTACATATTTTTAAACATGATTTAAAATTAAATCTCAAATTTAAAAATCAAAATTTTCAAATTTTGGGCCGCCGCACCGCCGCCCGTGAAGGCGGCAGCCGCCGTGGGCAGCCACCAACCCCGGAGGGGCTGGCAGCCCACGGCCGCCCCTTGTGCAGCCCTGCCGGGCTGCAGGCCAAGCTTGCAGTGCCAGGCTGCACGCCCAGGCTGGGCGCAGCAGCCGGCAGGCTGCAAGCAGCGCCTGCAGCCAGTGGCTGCACGCCCAGGCTGCGGCCAGCCTTGGGCAGGCTGCGCCACCCTCGGCTGCAGGCCAAGCCTGCGGCCGTGGGTGATGCTTGCCTGCATAGGGGCTGCCGCAGCCCCATCCTACCCGAGGGCAGGGGCTGCAGCCCCACCAAGGCCCGTCGGCCTATTCCGAGGGGTCGTGTCTCGATTTTCGTGCCATATTCCAATTTACCTATTAGGATCTCCAAAAATTAATTTGAATCCCAATTAAATTGAAATTTTCCACACAATCAAAATTTCAACCTTTAAATCAAATTTAACTTTTGGAAAAAATAAATTACGGTCTTCAATCTTCAATCTCCTCCAAGAATAATTACATAAAAAATTCTAAACCGTTTCCGGTGTACAAAAATTCTAACCATAAATATTCTAAGAGACAAAAATTAAAATCCATGGGAAAAACACAGTGTTAATAAACTGCTCCCATGGTTACATAAAAAATTCCTAGATACAATTTTTCTAAATTCTAAGGAACCATAACCGGTATAAACAAGCATGCTTATAATAATTCAAAAAATTAAAATAACCACATACTTTATACATAATACATGATAACATAAAGGAACCCTAGAATGCCACTCTCTAAATATCAAATCCATACATAAATAAAAAGACTAAGTAATTGTCTAATTTATGTGCATGGCATAGTCATGAGATGGCTCTGATACCAATTGTAGGAAAATAAACCGGTAAAAACGTATCAGAGTGGCGCAGCGGAACAATAAAAATTTTAAATCGTTAAATATCTCATGATGCCATATACAATAAATCAACAACAATTAAAACTCATACCTTAAGGACGCCAATATGCAGGAGGAGAATGACCGGAGGCTTCAACCAACTAGCCTTCTCTACTATTCTCCAATTCCCGAATGGCTGAGTGTGTGGGCACTCTGAACCTCGATCGGTATGCTAGCACTGCTAGTCTTCTTCCGACCACCCAGATCTCTAAAGAACTTTATTGTCACGATGAGCTGTGCAACAATAAGCCTGCTCACCTGAGAGTCTGTGGTCTAAGAGAACTGGAGTGGCAGGACCTCTATTTATAGACCTGCATGAGGTGATTCTCTGAATTCGAATTGGACTAGGAAAAGATTTTCTCCCTTATCCAAACCAAAAAATCCGAATTTTCCAAGGGAGAATCTCCACAATTAAATTCGGTTTTCCTAGGACAAATCCAATCCAAATCTAAACAAGATTTTAACTAGAATTTTATCTCCCTTTTTCAACCAAAAAATCTGAAATCTTTAGGAGAAAATCTTCTCCAAATTTTCGGCCACTTTTAGGATAAGGAAGAATCAAAATTCCACTAGGATTTTTCAAGCTAAATCTCATCTCAACCTTATCCAAAAATAACCGAATTTCCTAGGATTTAGGCTCCAAAATTTCGGCCACTTTTAGGGAGTAGAGAGAATCCAAATTCAACTAGGATTGAAGCTTGAATTTACCCTTGAATCTTATCCACAAAAACCGAATTTTCCATTGAGGATTATCCTCAAAAAATTCGCCCACTTTTGTTGGGATTTGGATTCAAAATTCAAGTAGGATTCTAACAAGATTATCCTCTCCAAATCCAACTCAAATTCGAATTTCAAACCTTGTGGATTTTCCACAACAAATTCGAATCCTACTTGGACTGTGATTCAAAATTTGAATTTCAAATTTCAAATTCAAATTTCAAATTTCAAATTTCAAATTTCAAATTTCAAATTTAAATTTCAAATTCAAATTTCAAATTCGAATTTTCAAATTCAAATTTCAAATTCAAATTTCAAATTTCAAAATTCAAATTTCAAATTTCAAAATTCAAATTTCAAATTCCACAAAACGGTTGTGTTTCATATTCTTGTTCTCATGGATAATTTTCTACAACTCCAATCCAATCTCAAATAAAATCATGGCAACTTTATTTGGAGTTCGAATAATTGTGTACTCTATTATCCAAAACAAAGTCTGAATCCAACCGGAGAGAATCTTGTCTACCATCCTAATCCTGTGTCATCACCATCCATGCATAATAAACTAGCCAATAGCATACACAAATCAATTTGCCAATCGTTAAGGAATTATGTGGAGCTAGTAGAGGGACTGATTGGACATATATAATCGGGCTCCCGTGATTCCATATGATCATCATTCTGTACCGAACAACTCAATCATATGATCACTAATTTCAGAGTCACACCACTATAAACCTGAAACTGAACTCCCAATTATATACCGTATTACGTAAGCCTGTGACGAGCTACCATCCAATGACCTTGTCATATATGCAAAACCCTCATATGATATCCATGATCAGCCTTAGGTCAAAGTCCGTTTAATCCTACTGATCAGGCTATCTTAAAGTTCCATTATACTACCGAATCAAGAAAATGATTATTCACCATATGTGAATAAGAAGTCATCCGCCCAGCAGACGACCCAAGGCCTTGTCCATTTTCACATTCAGTATAATGCCTTTAAGAGGATACCTTTAACTCCTCAGAGCTATGATTCCGATATCTACAAACAAACCCTTCATCGTATACAAGTCATGCACCCAACGAACCGGTCTATAAGCTTACTACCTCTGAGACGCTTTAGCCATTGGAACATCAAAGTACACAAGTCATATACATGAAGTAGTTCATTTACTCAGGATTAAGGTTATTGCACAATGAACGTCAAAAGCAGATTGATCCACTCATAGCGGACTACGTAGATCAATCATGCTTTAGTCCCGGTCTAATATGTCACCACCAAGCAACATATCCATGTCTCTACTTGGGAGTCCAGCTCCAGACAGTCAAGACAGACCGTCCCCTCCAAGGCTTTAGACAACATAATAGTCTTAACATGAGTTAGATGCTCGGTCTAACCCCATAGACTACAGACCATAGTTTAGACTGCTAACTTTAGAACATTGTCTTCTCGCATACAAAAATCCATTGCATGCAACGTTCTAACAGTTTTAACACAAGCAGTCAGTGAGCCATATTTGCTTACATTTACTTTAACATGTAAATAAGACGAGGACAGATAGCAATGTAATGAATAACCTCTAAGTATAATTTTATTATCCAGTTCAAAATGAATACATCAAAATGTCTCTAATACTTAGGGCATTTCCTAACAATCTCCCACTTGCCCTAAGCCAGCAGATGTGCCATGTTACGCATCCCCATCGCCTCTACATGCCTCTCAAAGCTTCTAGCTACCAAAGTCTTAGTAAAGGGATCAGCGATGTTGTCCTCGGACGCGATCTTACAAACATCCACTTGTCCTGTCTCCACATGCCCTCTAATAATGTGATACCTCCGATCGATGTGCTTGGTCCTCTTGTGGTGCCGAGATTCCCTTGTGTTGGCAATAGCCCCTGTATTATCACAGTAAAGTGTGATAGGCTTGTCAACACCTGGAATGACCTCAAGGTCTCTAAAGAACTTGCGGAACCAAACCGCTTCTTTAGATGCCTCAGCCGCAGTCACATACTCAGCCTCCATAGTAGAGTCAGCTGTGTAGCCCTTCTTCACGCTCCTCCACACAATGGCGCCTCCTCCGAGTAAAAACACTGATCCAGATGTCGATTTCCTCGAATCCTTACAAGTCTGGAAGTCTGAGTCCGTGTATCCTACGGGTGTTAGGTCCCCTCCAGAATACACTAGCATATAATCCCTCGTTCTCTTAAGATACTTGAGTATATGCTTTACTGCTTGCCAGTGCTTGGTTCCAGGATTCGCTTGATATCGATTCACCATACCTACTGCAAAACATATGTCCGGGCGCGTGCAAAGCATAGCGTACATAAGGCTACCCACAGCGGATGCATAAGGGACCTTACTCATATGCTCTCTTTCTTCCGATGTCTTAGGACAGTCATCCAATGAAAGAGTTAAACCGGCAATAGAAGGTTGTGAGCCTTTCTTTGCCTCTAGCATTGCATATTTGTCAATTATTTTATCTATGTATGAAGCTTGGGATAATGCTATCATTTTGTTCTTTCGATCTCTGAAGAGACGAATGCCTAGAACATAATTAGCTTCTCCCAAGTCCTTCATGTCAAACTGTTGGTGTAACCAAAGCTTGACCGATGATAAATTCCCTACATCATTCCCAATGAGTAGTATATCATCGACATAGAGTATCAGAAAGACCACTTTTCCATCCTTAATACGTTTATAAACACAAGGTTCATCAACGTTCTGCTCAAAACCAAATGTCTTAATCTCTTGATCAAACCTCTGGTTCCATGAGCGGGATGCCTGCTTTAATCCATAAACGGATCTAAGCAACTTGCAGACTTTCTTATCTTGGCCTTTTGCTACGAACCCTTCGGGCTGTATCATATAGATACACTCTTCAAGATGGCCATTCAAGAATGCCGTCTTGACATCCATTTGCCAGATCTCGTAATCGAGAGCCGCAGCAATGGACAGAAGAATACGGATAGACTTCAGCATAGCAACAGGCGAAAAGGTTTCCTCGTAATCGATTCCAGCCTTTTGCGTGTATCCCTTTGCAACCAGTCTAGCTTTGAAAGTTTCCACTCTCCCTTCCGCATCCTTCTTTCTTTTGTAGACCCATTTGCATCCAATGGGTTTTATCCCATCCGGCAAATCTACAAGTTCCCAAACAGAGTTGGATTTCATAGAATCCATCTCATTGTTCATAGCCTGTTTCCAAGATCTAGAATCAACATCCTTTATAGCTTCATCATTTGTGACCGGATCTTCCTCATGCTCATGAGCCTCGGCCTGGTATACCTCAGCATCATACATAAAGAAATTAGGTTTCTTAGAAACCCTCCCACTACGACGAGGCACCCTAAATTGTTGATCGTCTGCAGGTCTTTCACTGGAACTCGGACTTGCGTCCAAGACCGAAATCTGTGGAGCAGTTCTTTCACCCGATAACTCCTCTAGCACTACTTTGCTTCGAGGCTTAAAGTCATTCATGTGACTTTCCTCCAAGAATGTCGCATGGGTTGAGATAACGACCTTTTGTTCCTTCGGGTTATAGAACAGACCTCCTTTAGTTCCCTTTGGATACCCTACAAACATGCACAATTCTGATCTTGGTTCCAACTTCTTCGTATCCCCATCCAGTACATGTGCCGGGCAGCCCCATATTCTCATATGTCCAAGGGAGGGCTTCCTGCCACGCCACAATTCATACAGAGTTCTAGGAATTGATTTGCTCGGAACCTGGTTCAGAATATAGCACGCCGTTTGTAAAGCATGTCCCCAAAATGATAATGGCAGCGTTGAGTAACTCATCATGGACCGTACCATATCCAATAAGGTCCTGTTTCTCCTTTCGGCTACACCATTCTGTTGTGGAGTACCAGGTGCAGTCAATTGGGATAATATCCCATTCTCTACAAGATGTCCTAGAAATTCATCGGAGAGGTATTCGCCACCTCGATCAGATCGAAGTGTCTTTATGGATTTATCCAATTGCTTTTCCACTTCCGCACGATACTCTTTGAACTTGTCAAAGGTTTCGCTCTTGCGGTGCATCAGATACACATATCCATACCTCGAGTAATCATCTATGAAAGAGACATAGTACTCGAACCCTCCTCGTGCTGTGACGTTCATGGGGCCACATACGTCAGTGTGCACAATTTCTAAGAGCTCCTGTGCCCTTGTACCCTTAGCTCCAAAAGACCTCTTAGTCATCTTACCCTCTAGACAAGACTCACATTGGGGAAGTCGTACCTCCTCCAGAGATTCCAGAGGACCGTCTTTCACCAATCTTTGAATCCTATCCTGATTAATATGACCAAGTCTTAAATGCCAAAGATACGCCTTGTTAGAGTGAGAAACTTTCAACCGTTTAGAGTTATCAATTAATTCAGTGTCAAGCAGTGAGTACATCTTTGGTCTGATCAAATATAGGTTTCCATCCATCCATCTAGAACAGATAAAAGACTTATTTCTACGAATATCAACTCTTTTACTAAAAGAAACTGAATAAGAATCCTTTATTAAACAAGCTACCGATATAAGGTTCCTCCTAAAATTAGGAACATAAAAACAGTCTTTCAATAAAATAAACCTAAATTGATCAAAATAAAGATGAACGTCTCCCACTGCCTCAGCTACCACAAAGCTACCATCTCCAGTCCGCAACGAGAGACTCCTATCATGTAGACTTCTCGTTTCCACGAACCCCTGCATAGAAACACAAACATGATTAGTGGCGCCCGAATCAACGACCCATGTGTCTTTCGATTCTTCCACCAAACACGCTTCTAAGTAATGAAGTTCCTTACCTTCCTTGCCCTTGGAGGCTAGGAATTCCCGGCAAGCCTTCTTGAAGTGACCTACCTTCCCACAGTGGAAGCATTTGGACTTTTTAGGGTCCTTTGGCTTCTTGTTCTTCTTCTTCTTCTTCCCGTCCGAGACAGGAGGATTAGAAGAACTGGAAGCCACTTGCTTCTTATTTGGCCTCTTCCTCTTCCGTGAGGGATTGGAAGATTCCGCCAAATTGGCCTCTCCTTTAGGTCGGACCGTATCCTCATCCCTGATCATCCGCTCATAAGCCTGTAGTTGCTTCATGAGCTCGGTAAGTCCTAACTCCTTTGTCGCCAGATTGTATGCGGCCTTAAACCCCACAAAATCTTTAGACAGAGTCTTGAACACCATCTCGATCTGGGTGTTATAGTTCAACTCAGCACCATTCTCGGCAGCCTCAGCGAAGAATCCCATTAGAGTGATCATATGGTCCTTCACCGGAGCACCCGCCTTTTGCTTGGAGTTCATAATGCTGGTGATTGCAGACTGTCGAGCCAATTTTTCTTGGCCTCCGAACATGTCCTCCAGATTTTCTATGGTCTCCCCAGCAACTTGATAAGTCTCATGCTGCTTTTGTAAAGCACTCGTCATGCTAGCAAGGATGTAGCATCGAGCTATCTCATTGGATTCTCTCCAACGATTATAGGCAACCGGGATCTCCTCAAGTGGTGTGTCAGGTTTGGGCCCAGGTGGGCATGGTTCGTCCAGTACGAACTTGTGTCTCTCGCAGCTAAGAACTATTAATAGATTTCTTTTCCAATCTTTATAATTGTCGCCATTCAACTTATTTCAGTAAGTATCGAAATGAGGGGTGTCGGTGACATTTTGAACTGAAATAAAATTATACTAGACATCATTACAAAGCCCAAGCAAATATGGAGATAATTTAGCAAATAAATCATACAAGTATGTTTCTACATGAAACTTGAAAAAAATGTAGCATTGCAACGGTAATTCTCAGCACCTATTGCCCCAAGCCACCGAGGGGTGGTCATGAGAACAAATAGCCGGAACATGGACCCCGTCCAATTAATATATGTTACCTTAAATCCTCCAAGGTTAAGACATATATTAATAACCGCTTATTTGGCCACCAGTCTAGTTAACAGAGCTTCTAGGGAAGGTTAATAACTAAACGAGTCTTGAGTGTTTAACCATTGTTTACGTAGCCCGATCCACGTCCTACCAAGCCACCGAGGGGTGGTCATGAATAGGATCGCACCCGAACACGTTTTCCACATAGGAGATCCAATCTAGTATACCGGCGGCGGTAAACACCTACCGAGGGGTGTGGTCAGGTCAGAACTGACGCGAGGCGTTACCATGCTTTCACATATGGATCAACAATGGAGGCCGTGGGTTTTGTTTGAAACCCTCTCCCACTCAATATTTTGAAAAACATGCAAGTTTTGACAAATTATGTATGATCAATATAGTATGAGCGGCACTCACCTATCCTATATGACATGTTATCAAATATGCATACAAAACATCCATCAATACATATTTATACATCCATGACATATCACAGAAAAAATAATTGACAGACTAACCAAGCTATGGTTCCATCCTAGAACAAAGAAAATAAAGATTACAAAATTCCATCCAAAGCATTCTTTGGGTCTTGAATTTTGTTCCGTCTTCTTGTATCCATCTTTATGTAGCCTCTCCATTTATTTCTCATCCCAAGAATTATTTAAAATTTAAATTTCTAAAAATTTAAATTTCAAATTCAAACTCCAAATTCGAATTTCAAATTTAAATTTCTAATTCAAAATTTAAACAATTTTAATCATCATGTGTAATAATATGTAATTTCAAAAATTTCAAATTTTTAATTACATATTTTTAAACATGATTTAAAATTAAATCTCAAATTTAAAAATCAAAATTTTCAAATTTTGGGCCGCCGCACCGCCGCCCGTGAAGGCGGCAGCCGCCGTGGGCAGCCACCAACCCCGGAGGGGCTGGCAGCCCACGGCCGCCCCTTGTGCAGCCCTGCCGGGCTGCAGGCCAAGCTTGCAGCGCCAGGCTGCACGCCCAGGCTGGGCGCAGCAGCCGGCAGGCTGCAAGCAGCGCCTGCAGCCAGTGGCTGCACGCCCAGGCTGCGGCCAGCCTTGGGCAGGCTGCGCCACCCTCGGCTGCAGGCCAAGCCTGCGGCCGTGGGTGATGCTTGCCTGCATAGGGGCTGCCGCAGCCCCATCCTACCCGAGGGCAGGGGCTGCAGCCCCACCAAGTCCCGTCGGCCTATTCCGAGGGGTCGTGTCTCGATTTTCGTGCCATATTCCAATTTACCTATTAGGATCTCCAAAAATTAATTTGAATCCCAATTAAATTGAAATTTTCCACACAATCAAAATTTCAACCTTTAAATCAAATTTAACTTTTGGAAAAAATAAATTACGGTCTTCAATCTTCAATCTCCTCCAAGAATAATTACATAAAAAATTCTAAACCGTTTCCGGTGTACAAAAATTCTAACCATAAATATTCTAAGAGACAAAAATTAAAATCCATGGGAAAAACACAGTGTTAATAAACTGCTCCCATGGTTACATAAAAAATTCCTAGATACAATTTTTCTAAATTCTAAGGAACCATAACCGGTATAAACAAGCATGCTTATAATAATTCAAAAAATTAAAATAACCACATACTTTATACATAATACATGATAACATAAAGGAACCCTAGAATGCCACTCTCTAAATATCAAATCCATACATAAATGAAAAGACTAAGTAATTGTCTAATTTATGTGCATGGCATAGTCATGAGATGGCTCTGATACCAATTGTAGGAAAATAAACCGGTAAAAACGTATCAGAGTGGCGCAGCGGAACAATAAAAATTTTAAATCGTTAAATATCTCATGATGCCATATACAATAAATCAACAACAATTAAAACTCATACCTTAAGGACGCCAATATGCAGGAGGAGAATGACCGGAGGCTTCAACCAACTAGCCTTCTCTACTATTCTCCAATTCCCGAATGGCTGAGTGTGTGGGCACTCTGAACCTCGATCGGCATGCTAGCACTGCTAGTCTTCTTCCGACCACCCAGATCTCTAAAGAACTTTATTGTCACGATGAGCTGTGCAACAATAAGCCTGCTCACTTGAGAGTCTGTGGTCTAAGAGAACTGGAGTGGCAGGACCTCTATTTATAGACCTGCATGAGGTGATTCTCTGAATTCGAATTGGACTAGGAAAAGATTTTCTCCCTTATCCAAACCAAAAAATCCGAATTTTCCAAGGGAGAATCTCCACAATTAAATTCGGTTTTCCTAGGACAAATCCAATCCAAATCTAAACAAGATTTTAACTAGAATTTTATCTCCCTTTTTCAACCAAAAAATCTGAAATCTTTAGGAGAAAATCTTCTCCAAATTTTCGGCCACTTTTAGGATAAGGAAGAATCAAAATTCCACTAGGATTTTTCAAGCTAAATCTCATCTCAACCTTATCCAAAAATAACCGAATTTCTTAGGATTTAGGCTCCAAAATTTCGGCCACTTTTAGGGATTAGAGAGAATCCAAATTCAACTAGGATTGAAGCTTGAATTTACCCTTGAATCTTATCCACAAAAACCGAATTTTCCATTGAGGATTATCCTCAAAAAATTCGCCCACTTTTGTTGGGATTTGGATTCAAAATTCAAGTAGGATTCTAACAAGATTATCCTCTCCAAATCCAACTCAAATTCGAATTTCAAACCTTGTGGATTTTCCACAACAAATTCGAATCCTACTTGGACTGTGATTCAAAATTTGAATTTCAAATTTCAAATTCAAATTTCAAATTTCAAATTTCAAATTTCAAATTTAAATTTCAAATTAAAATTTCAAATTCGAATTTTCAAATTCAAATTTCAAATTCAAATTTCAAATTTCAAAATTCAAATTTCAAATTTCAAAATTCAAATTTCAAATTTCAAAATTCAAATTTCAAATTCCACAAAACGGTTGTGTTTCATATTCTTGTTCTCATGGATAATTTTCTACAACTCCAATCCAATCTCAAATAAAATCCTGGCAACTTTATTTGGAGTTCGAATAATTGTGTACTCTATTATCCAAAACAAAGTCTGAATCCAACCGGAGAGAATCTTGTCTACCATCCTAATCCTGTGTCATCACCATCCATGCATAATAAACTAGCCAATAGCATACACAAATCAATTTGCCAATCGTTAAGGAATTATGTGGAGCTAGTAGAGGGACTGATTGGACATATATAATCGGGCTCCCGTGATTCCATATGATCATCATTCTGTACCGAACAACTCAATCATATGATCACTAATTTCAGAGTCACACCACTATAAACCTGAAACTGAACTCCCAATTATATACCGTATTACGTAAGCCTGTGACGAGCTACCATCCAATGACCTTGTCATATATGCAAAACCCTCATATGATATCCATGATCAGCCTTAGGTCAAAGTCCGTTTAATCCTACTGATCAGGCTATCTTAAAGTTCCATTATACTACCGAATCAAGAAAATGATTATTCACCATATGTGAATAAGAAGTCATCCGCCCAGCAGACGACCCAAGGCCTTGTCCATTTTCACATTCAGTATAATGCCTTTAAGAGGATACCTTTAACTCCTCAGAGCTATGATTCCGATATCTACAAACAAACCCTTCATCGTATACAAGTCATGCACCCAACGAACCGGTCTATAAGCTTACTACCTCTGAGACGCTTTAGCCATTGGAACATCAAAGTACACAAGTCATATACATGAAGTAGTTCATTTACTCAGGATTAAGGTTATTACACAATGAACGTCAAAAGCAGATTGATCCACTCATAGCGGACTACGTAGATCAATCATGCTTTAGTCCCGGTCTAATATGTCACCACCAAGCAACATATCCATGTCTCTACTTGGGAGTCCAGCTCCAGACAGTCAAGACAGACCGTCCCCTCCAAGGCTTTAGACAACATAATAGTCTTAACATGAGTTAGATGCTCGGTCTAACCCCATAGACTACAGACCATAGTTTAGACTGCTAACTTTAGAACATTGTCTTCTCGCATACAAAAATCCATTGCATGCAACGTTCTAACAGTTTTAACACAAGCAGTCAGTGAGCCATATTTGCTTACATTTACTTTAACATGTAAATAAGACGAGGACAGATAGCAATGTAATGAATAACCTCTAAGTATAATTTTATTATCCAGTTCAAAATGAATACATCAAAATGTCTCTAATACTTAGGGCATTTCCTAACATCACCATCAAGCAATGTATCTATGTCTCTACTTGGGAGTCTATGCTCTAGACAGTCAAGACAAACCATCCCTACCATGACTTTAGACAACATAATAGTCTTAACATGAGTTAGATGTTCAGTCTTACCCATAGACTACAGACCTTAGTTTAGATTGCTTATTTTAGAACATTATCTTCTTGTATACAAAAGTTCATTGTATACAACGTTCTAATAGTTTTAACACAAGCAGTCAGTGAGCCATATTTGCTTACATTTACTTTAACATGTAAATAGAATAAGGACAAACAATAATGTAATGAATAACCTCTATATTATAATTTTATTATCCAGTTCAAAATACATAAAATGTCTCTAATGCTTAGGGCATTTCCTAACAATCTCCCACTTGCCCTAAGCCAGTAGATGTGCCATGTTATACATCCCCATTACCTCTACATGCCTTTCAAAGCTTCTAGCCACCAAAGTCTTAGTAAAGGCATTGGCAATGTTATCCTCAGACGTGATCTTACATACATCCACTAATCCTGTCTCCACGTGCCCTCTCCGATCAAGAACACTGATCCAGATGTCGATTTCCTCGAATCCTTACAAGTCTGGAAGTTTGAGTCCGTGTATCCTACGGGTGTTAGGTCCCCTCCAGAATACACTAGCATATAATCCCTCGTTCTCTTAAGATACTTGAGTATATGCTTTACTGCTTGCCAGTGCTTGGTTCCAGGATTCGCTTGATATCGACTCACCATACCTATTGCAAAACATATGTCCGGGCGAGTGCAAAGCATAGCGTACATAAGGCTACCCACAGCGGATGCATAAGGGACCTTACTCATACGCTCTCTTTCTTCCGATGTCTTGGGATAGTCATCCAATGAAAGAGTTAAACCGGCAATAGAAGGTTGTGAGCCTTTCTTTGCCTCTAGCATTGCATATTTGTCAATTATTTTATCTATGTATGAAGCTTGGGATAATGCTATCATTTTATTCTTTCGATCTCTGAAGAGACATATGCCTAGAACATAATTAGCTTCTCTCAAGCCCTTCATGTCAAACTGTTGGTGCAACCAAAGCTTGACCGATGATAATTTCCCTATATCATTCCTAATAAGCAGTATATCATCAACATAGAGTACCAAAAAGACCACCTTTCCGTTCTTAATATGTTTATAAACACAGGGTTCATCAATGTTCTGCTCAAAGCCGAATGTCTTGATCGCTTGATCAAATCTCTAGTTCCATGAGCAGGATGCTTGCTTTAATCTATAAATAGATCTAAGCAACTTACAGACTTTTCTTTCTTGGCCTTTTGCCATGAACCCTTCGGGCTATATCACGTAGATACATTCCTCAAGATGGCCATTCAAGAATGCTGTCTTGACGTCCATTTGCCAGATCTCGTAATCGAGAGCCACAACAATGGACAGAAGAATACGGATAGACTTCAGCATAGCAACAGGCAAAAAGGTTTCATCGTAATCGATTCCAGCCTTTTGTGTGTACCCCTTTGCAACTAGTCTAACTTTGAAAGTTTTCACTCTCCCTTCCGCATCCTTTTTTCTTTTGTAGACCCACTTGCATCCAATGGGTTTGATCCCATCTGGTATATCTACAAGTTCCCAAACAGAGTTAGATCTCATAGAATCCATCTCATTGTTCATGGTCTGTCTCCAAGATTTATTATCAACATCATTTATAGCTTCATTATAAGTGACCGGATCATCCTCATGTTCATGAGCCTCAGCCAGGTATACCTCAGCATCACACATGAAGAAATTAAGCTTCTTCGAAACCCTCCCACTACGACAAGGCACCCTAAATTGTTAATCGTCTGCAGGTCTTTCACCGGAACTCAGACTTGCATCCAAGACTGAAATCTGTGGAGTAGTTCTTTCACTCGATAACTCCTCTAGCACCACTTTGCTTTGAGGCTTAAAGTCATTCGTGTGACTTTCCTCCAAGAATGTGGCATGGGTTGAAACAATGAATTTTTGTTCATTCGGGTTATAGAATAGACCTCCCTTACTTCCCTTAAGATACCCTACAAATATGCACAATTCTGTGTAGGAAAATAAATCGGTAAAAACGTATCAGAGTGGCGCAGCGGAACAATAAAAATTTTTAGATCGTTAAATATCTCATGATGCCATATACAATAAACCAACAACAATTAAAACTCATACCTCAAGGATGCCAATCTTGCAGGAGGAGAATGACCAGAGGCTTCAACCAACTAGCATTTTCTACTATTCTCCAATTCCCGAATGGCTGAGTGTGTGGGCACTCTGAACCTCGATCGGTATGCTAGTACTGCTAGTCTTTTTCTGACCACCCAGATCTCTAAAGAACTTTATTGTCACGATGAGCTGTGCAACAATAAGCCTGCTCACCTGAGAGTCTGTGGTCTAAGAGAACTGGAGTGGCAGGACCTCTATTTATAGACATGCATGAGGTGATTCTCTGAATTCGAATTGGACTAGGAAAAGATTTTCTCCCTTATCCATAACCAAAAAATCTGAATTTTCCAAGGGAGTATCTCCACAATTAAATTCGGTTTTCCTAGGATAAATCCAATCCAAATCTAAACAAGATTTTAACTAGAATTTTATCTCCCTTTTTCAACCAAAAAATCTGAAATTTCTAGGAGAAAATCTCCTCATAAATTTCGGCTATTATGGATAAGGGAGAATCAAAAATTCCAGTATGATTTTCAAGCTTGAATCTTATCTCAACCTTATCCAAAATAACCGAATTTCCTAGGAGATATTCTCCCTAATTTCGGCCACTTTTCAGGGAAGGAGAGAATCCAAATTCAACTAGGATTGAAGCTTGAATTTTCCCTTGAATCTTATCCACAAAAATCCAAATTTTTCCATGAGGATTATCCTCAAAAATTTCGTCCACTTTTGTTGGGATTTGGATTCAAAATTCAAGTAGGATTCTAACAAGATTATCCTCTCCAAATCCAACTCAAATTTGAATTTCAAACCTTGTGGATTATCCACAACAAATTCGAATCCTACTTGGACTGTGATTCAAAATTTGAATTTCAAATTTCAAATTCAAATTTCAATTTCAAATTTCAAATTTCAAATTTCAAATTTCAAATTCAAATTTCAAATTCGAATTTCAAATTCAAATTTCAAATTCAAATTTCAAATTCAAAATTCAAAATTCAAATTTCAAAATTCAAATTTCAAATTTCAAAATTCAAATTTCAAATTCCACAAAACGGTTGTGTTTCATATTCTTGTTCTCATGGATAATTTTCTACAACTCCAATCCAATCTCAAATAAAATCATGGCAACTTTATTTAGAGTTCGAATAATTGTGTACTCTATAATCCAAAACAAAATCTGAAACCAACCGGAGAGAATCTTGTCTACCATCCTAATCCTGTGTCATCACCATCCATGCATAATAAACTAGCCAATAGCATACACAAATCAATTTGCCAAATGTTAAGGAATTATGTGGAGCTAATAGAGGGACTGATTGGACATATATAATCGGGCTCCCGTGATTCCATATGATCATCATTCTTTACCGAACAACTCAATCATATGATCACTAGTTTCAGAGTCACACCACTATAAACCTGAAACTGAACTCCCAATTATATACCGTATTACGTAAGCCTGTGACGAGCTACCATCCAATGACATTGTCATATATGCAAAACCCTCATATGATATCCATGATCAGCCTTAGGTCAAAGTCCGTTTAATCCTACTGATCAGGCTATCTTAAAGTTCCATTATACTACCGAATTAAGAAAATGATTATTCACCATATGTGAATAAGAAGTCATCCGCCCAGCAGACGACCCAAGGCCTTGTCCATTTTCACATTCAGTATAATGCCTTTAAGAGGATACCTTTAACTCCTCAGAGCTATGATTCCGATATCTGCAAACAAACCCTTCATCGTATACAAGTCATGCACCCAACGAACCGGTCCATAAGCTTACTACCTCTGAGACGCTTTAGCCATTAGAACATCAAAGTACACAAGTCATATACATGAAGTAGTTCATTTACTCAGGATTAAGGTTATTGCACAATGAACGTCAAAAGCAGATTGATCCACTCATAGCGGACTACGTAGATCAATCACACTTTAGTCCCGGTCTAATATGTCACCACTGAGCAATATATCCATGTCTCTACTTGGGAGTCCAGCTCCAGACAGTCAAGACAAACCGTCCCCTCTAAGGCTTTAGACAACATAATAGTCTTAACATGAGTTAGATGCTCGGTCTAACCCCATAGACTACAGACCATAGTTTAGACTGCTAACTTTAGAACATTGTCTTCTCGCATACAAAAATCCATTGCATGCAACGTTCTAACAGTTTTAACACAAGCAGTCAGTAAGCCATATTTGCTTACATTTACTTTAACATGTAAATAAGACGAGGATAGATAGCAATGTAATGAATAACCTCTATGTATAATTTTATTATCCAGTTCAAAATGAATACATCAAAATGTCTCTAATACTTAGGGCATTTCCTAACAATCTCCCACTTGCCCTAAGCCAGCAGATGTGCCATGTTACGCATCCCCATCGCCTCTACATGCCTCTCAAAGCTTCTAGCCACCAAAGTCTTAGTAAAGGGATCAGCGATGTTGTCCTCGGATGCGATCTTACATACATCCACTTGTCCTGTCTCCACATGCCCTCTAATAATATGATATCTCCTATCGATGTGCTTGGTCCTCTTGTGGTGCCGAGATTCCCTTGTGTTGGCAATAGCCTCTGTATTATCACAGTAAAGTGTGATAGGCTTGTCAATACCCGGAATGACCTCAAGGTCTCTAAAGAACTTGCGGAGCCAAACCGCTTCTTTAGATGCCTCAGCCGCAGCCACATACTCAGCCTCCATAGTAGAATCAGCTGTGCAGCCCTGCTTCATGCTCCTCCACACAATGGCGCCTCCTCTGAGTAAAAACACTGATCCAGATGTCGATTTCCTCGAATCCTTACAAGTCTGGAAGTTTGAGTCCGTGTATCCTACGGGTGTTAGGTCCCCTCCAGAATACACTAGCATATAATCCCTCGTTCTCTTAAGATACTTGAGTATATGCTTTACTGCTTGCCAGTGCTTGGTTCCAGGATTCGCTTGATATCGACTCACCATACCTATTGCAAAACATATGTCCGGGCGAGTGCAAAGCATAGCGTACATAAGGCTACCCACAGCGGATGCATAAGGGACCTTACTCATACGCTCTCTTTCTTCCGATGTCTTGGGATAGTCATCCAATGAAAGAGTTAAACCGGCAATAGAAGGTTGTGAGCCTTTCTTTGCCTCTAGCATTGCATATTTGTCAATTATTTTATCTATGTATGAAGCTTGGGATAATGCTATCATTTTGTTCTTTCGATCTCTGAAGAGACGAATGCCTAGAACATAATTAGCTTCTCCCAAGTCCTTCATGTCAAACTGTTGGTGTAACCAAAGCTTGACCGATGATAAGTTCCCTACATCATTCCTAATGAGTAGTATATCATCGACATAGAGTATCAGAAAGACCACTTTTCCATCCTTAATACGTTTATAAACACAAGGTTCATCAACGTTCTGCTCAAAACCAAATGTCTTAATCGCTTGATCAAACCTCTGGTTCCATGAGCGGGATGCCTGCTTTAATCCATAAACGGATCTAAGCAACTTGCAGACTTTCTTATCTTGGCCTTTTGCTACGAACCCTTCGGGCTGTATCATATAGATACACTCTTCAAGATGGCCATTCAAGAATGTCGTCTTGACATCCATTTGCCAGATCTCGTAATCGAGAGCCGCAGCAATGGACAGAAGAATACGGATAGACTTCAGCATAGCAACAGGCGAAAAGGTTTCCTCGTAATCGATTCCAGCCTTTTACGTGTATCCCTTTGCAACCAGTCTAGCTTTGAAAGTTTCCACTCTCCCTTCCGCATCCTTCTTTCTTTTGTAGACCCATTTGCACCCAATGGGTTTTATCCCATCCGGTAAATCTACAAGTTCCCAAACAGAGTTGGATTTTATAGAATCCATCTCATTGTTCATAGCCTGTTTCCAAGATTTAGAATCAACATCATTTATAGCTTCATCATATGTGACCGGATCTTCTTCATGCTCATGAGCCTCGGCCTGGTATACCTCAGCATCATACATGAAGAAATTAGGTTTCTTCGAAACCCTCCCACTACGACGAGGCACCCTAAATTGTTGATCGTCTGCAGGACTTTCACTGGAACTCGGACTTGCGTCCAAGACCGAAATCTGTGGAGCAGTTCTTTCATCTGATAACTCCTCTAGCACTACTTTGCTTCGAGGTTTAAAGTCATTCATGTGACTTTCCTCCAAGAATGTCGCATGGGTTGAGACAATGACTTTTTGTTCCTTCGGGTTATAGAACAGACCTCCTTTAGTTCCTTTTGGATACCCTACAAACATGCATAATTCTGATCTTGGTTCCAACTTCTTCGCATCCCCATCCAGTACATGTGCCGGGCAGCCCCATATTCTCATATGTCCAAGGGAGGGCTTCCTGCCACGCCACAATTTATACGGAGTTCTAGGAATTGATTTGCTCAGAACCTGGTTCAGAATATAGCACGCCGTTTGTAAAGCATATCCCCAAAATGATAATGGCAGCGTTGAGTAACTCATCATGGACCGTACCATATCTAATAAGGTCCTATTTCTCATTTCGGCTACACCATTCTGTTGTGGAGTACCAGGTGCAGTCAATTGGGATAAAATCCCGTTCTCTACAAGATGTCCTAGAAATTCATCGGAGAGGTATTCGCCACCTCGATCAGATCGAAGTGTCTTTATGGATTTATCCAATTGCTTTTCCACTTTCGCATGATACTCTTTGAACTTATCAAAGGTTTCGCTCTTGCGGTGCATCAGATACACATATCCATACCTCGAGTAATCATCTATGAAAGAGACATAATACTCGAACCCTCCTCGTGCTGTGACGTTCATGGGGCCACGTACGTCAGTGTGCACAATTTCTAAGAGCTCCTTAGCCCTTGTACCCTTAGCTCCAAAAGACCTCTTAGTCATCTTACCCTCTAGACAAGACTCACATTGGGGAAGTCATACCTCCTCCAGAGATTCCAGAGGACCGTCTTTCACCAATCTTTGAATCCTATCCTGATTAATATGACCAAGTCTTAAATGCCAAAGATACACCTTGTTAGAGTGAGAAACTTTCAACCTTTTAGAGTTATCAATTAATTCAGTGTCAAGCAGTGAGTACATCTTTGGTCTGATCAACTATAGATTTCCATCCATCCATCCAGAACAGATAAAAGACTTATTTTTGCGAATATCAACTCTTTTACTAAAAGAAACTGAATAAGAATCCTTTATTAAACAAGCTACCGATATAAGGTTCCTCCTAAAATTAGGAACATAAAAACAGTCTTTTAATAAAATAAACCTAAATTGATCAAAATAAAGGTGAACATCTCCCACTGCCTCAGCCACCACAAAGCTACCATCTCCAGTCCGCAACGAGAGGCTCCTATCATGTAGACTTCTCGTTTCCACGAACCCCTTCCTTGCCCTTGGCGGCTAGGAATTCCCAGCAAGCCTTCTTGAAGTGACCTACCTTCCCACAATGGAAGCATTTGGACTTTTTAGGGTCCTTTGGCTTCTTGTTCTTCTTCTTCTTCTTCCCGTCCGAGACAGGAGGATTAGAAGAACTGGAAGCCACTTGCTTCTTATTTGGCCTCTTCCTCTTCCGTGAGGGATTGGAAGATTCCGCCAAATTGGCATCTCCTTTAGGTCGGACCACATCCTCATCCCTGATCATCCGCTCATAAGCCTGTAGTTGCTTCATGAGCTCGGTTAGTCCTAACTCCTTTGTCGCCAGATTGTATGCGGCCTTAAACCCCACAAAATCTTTAGACAGAGTCTTGAACACCATCTCGATCTGGGTGTTGTAGTCTAACTCAGCACCATTCTCGGCAGTCTCAGCGAAGAATCCCATTAGAGTGATCATATGGTCCTTCACCGGAGTACCCGCCTTTTGCTTGGAGTTCATAATGCTGGTGATAGCGGACTGTCAAGCCAATTTTTCTTGGCCTCTGAACATGTCCTCCAGATTGTCCATGATCTCCCTAGCAACTTGATAAGTCTCATGCTACTTTTGTAAAGCACTCGTCATGCTAGCAAGGATGTAGCATCGAGCTATTTCATTGGATTCTCTCCAACGATTATAGGCAACCGGGACCTCCTCAAGTGGTGTGTCAGGTTTGGGCCCAGGTGGGCATGGTTCGTCCAGTACAAACTTGTGTCTCTCGCAGCTGAGAACTATTAATAGATTTCTTTTCCAGTCTTTATAATTATCGCCATTCAACTTATTTTCAGTAAGTATTGAAATGAGGGGTGTCGGTGACATTTTGAACTGAAATAAAATTATACCAGACATCATTACAAAGCCCAAGCAAATATACAGATAATTTAGCAAATAAAACATACAAGTATGTTCCTACATGAAACTTGAAAAACATGTAGCATTGCAACGGTAATTCTCAGCACCTATTGCCCCAAGCCACCAAGGGGTGGTCATGAGAACAAATAGCCGGAACATGGACCCCGTCCAATTAATATATGTTGCCTTAAATCCTCCAAGGTTAAGACATATATTAATAACCGCTTATTTGGCCACCAGTTTAGTTAACAGAGCTTCTAGGGAAGGTTAATAACTAAACGAGTCTTGAGTGTATAACCATTGTTTACATAGCCCGATCCACGTCATACCAAGCCACCGAGGGGTGGTCATGAATAGGATCGTACCCGAACACGTTTTCCACATAGGAGATCCAATCTAGTATACCGGCGGCGGTAAACACCTACCGAGGGGTGTGGTCAGGGCAGAACTGACGCGAGGCGTTACCATGCTTTCACATATGGATCAACAATGGAGGCCGTGGGTTTTGTTTGAAACCCTCTCCCACTCAATATTTTGAAAAACACACAAGTTTTGACAAATTATGTATGATCAATATAGTATGAGCAGCACTCACCTATCCTATATGACATGTTATCAAATATGCATACAAAACATCCATCAATACATATTTATACATCCATGACATATCACAGAAAAAATAATTGACAGAATAACCAAGCTATGGTTCCATCCTAGAACAAAGAAAATAAAGATTACAAAATTCCATCCAAAGCATTCTTTGGGTCTTGAATTCTGTTCCATCTTCTTGTATCCATCTTTATGTAGCCTCTGCATTTATTTCTCAGCCCAAGAATTATTTAAAATTTAAATATCCAAAAATTTAAATTTCAAATTCAAATTCCAAATTCGAATTTCAAATTTAAATTTCAAATTTAAATTTTAAACAATTTTAAACATCATGTGTAATAATATGTAATTTCAAAAAAAATTTGAAATTTTTAATTACATATTTTTAAACATGATTTAACATTAAATCTCAAATTTAAAAATCAAAATTTTCTGATTTTTGGACCGTCGGTCCGCCGCCCCCGTAGGCGGTAGCCTCCGTGGGCAGCCACCAACCCCGGAAGGGCTGGCAGCCCACGGCCGCCCCCTGTGCAGCCCTGCCGGGCTACAGGCCAAGCCTGCAGCGCCAGGCTGCACGCCCAGGCTGGGCGCAGCAGCCGGCAGGCTGGGCGCAGCAGCCGGCAGGCTGGGCGCAGCAGCCGGCAGGCTGCACGCCCAGGCTGCGGCCAGCCTTGGGCAGGCCACGGCCACCCCTGGGCTGCAGGCCAAGCCTGCGGCCAGGGTGGTGTGGGCCTGCTTAGGGGCTGCCGCAGCCCCATCCTGCCCGAGGGCAGGGGCTGCAGCCCCACCAAGGTTCGTCGGCCTATCCCGAGGGGTCGTGTCTCGATTTTCGTGCCATATTCCAATTTACCTATTAGGATCTCCAAAAATTAATTTGAATCCCAATTAAATTGAAATTTTCCACACAATCAAAATTTCAACCTTTAAATTAAATTTAATTTTTTGGGAAAAATAAATTACGGTCTTCAATCTTCAATCTCCTCCAAGAATAATTACATAAAAATTCCTATACCGTTTCCGGTGTACAAAATTCTAACCGTAAAATTCTAAGAGACAAAAAATTAAAATCCATGGGAAAATTACAGTGTTAATAAACTGCTCCCATGGTTACATAAAAAATTCCTAGACACAATTTTTCTAAATTCTAAGGAACCATAACTGGCATAAACAAGCATGCTTATAATAATTCGGAAAAATTAAAATAACCACATACTTTATACATAATTCATGATAACAACATAAAGGAACCCTAGAATGCCACTCTCTAAATATCAAATCCATACATAAATAAAAAGACTAAGTAATTGTCTAATTTATGTACATGGCATAGTCATGAGATGGCTCTGATACCAATTGTAGGAAAATAAATCGGTAAAAACGTATCAGAGTGGCGCAGCGGAACAATAAAAATTTTTATATCATTAAATATCTCATGATGCCATATACAATAAACCAACAACAATTAAAACTCATACCTCAAGGATGCTAATCTTGCAGGAGGAGAATGACCGGAGGCTTCAACCAACTAGCCTTCTCTACTATTCTCCAATTCCCGAATGGCTGAGTGTGTGGGCACTCTGAACCTCGATCGGTATGCTAGCACTGCTAGTCTTCTTCTGACCACCCAGATCTCTAAAGAACTTTATTGTCACGATGAGCTGTGCAACAATAAGCCTGCTCACCTGAGAGTCTGTGGTCTAAGAGAACTGGAGTGGCAGGACCTCTATTTATAGACCTGCATGAGGTGATTCTCTGAATTCGAATTGGACTAGGAAAAGATTTTCTCCCTTATCCATAACCAAAAAATCCGAATTTTCCAAGGGAGAATCTCCACAATTAAATTCAGTTTTCCTAGGATAAATCCAATCCAAATCTAAACAAGATTTTAACTAGAATTTTATCTCCCTTTTTCAACCAAAAAATCCGAAATTTCTAGGAGAAAATCTCCTCATAAATTTCGGCCATTATGGATAAGGGAGAATCGAAAATTCCAGTAGGATTTTCAAGCTTGAATCTTATCTCAACCTTATCCAAAATAACCGAATTTCCTAGGAGATATTCTCCCTAATTTCGGCCACTTTTCAGGGAAGGAGAGAATCCAAATTCAACTAGGATTGAAGCTTGAATTTTCCCTTGAATCTTATCCACAAAAATCCGAATTTTTCCATGAGGATTATCCTCAAAAATTTCATCCACTTTTGTTGGGATTTGGATTCAAAATTCAAGTAGGATTCTAACAAGATTATCCTCTCCAAATCCAACTCAAATTCGAATTTCAAACCTTGTGGATTATCCACAACAAATTCGAATCCTACTTGGACTGTAATTCAAAATTTGAATTTCAAATTTCAAATTCAAATTTCAATTTCAAATTTCAAATTTCAAATTTCAAATTTCAAATTCAAATTCAAATTTCAAATTCGAATTTCAAATTCAAATTTCAAATTCAAATTTCAAATTCAAAATTCAAATTTCAAATTTCAAAATTCAAATTTCAAATTTCAAAATTCAAATTTCAAATTCCACAAAACGGTTGTGTTTCATATTCTTGTTCTCATGGATAATTTTCTACAACTCCAATCCAATCTCAAATAAAATCATGGCAACTTTATTTGGAGTTCGAATAATTGTGTACTCTATTATCCAAAACAAAATCTGAAACCAACCGGAGAGAATCTTGTCTACCATCCTAATCCTGTGTCATCACCATCCACGCATAATAAACTAGCCAATAGCATACACAAATCAATTTGCCAAACGTTAAGGAATTATGTGGAGCTAGTAGAGGGACTGATTGGACATATATAATCGGGCTCCCGTGATTCCATATGATCATCATTCTTTACCGAACAACTCAATCATATGATCACTAGTTTCAGAGTCACACCACTATAAACCTGAAACTGAACTCCCAATTATATACCGTATTACGTAAGCCTGTGACGAGCTACCATCCAATGACCTTGTCATATATGCAAAACCCTCATATGATATCCATGATCAGCCTTAGGTCAAAGTCCGTTTAATCCTACTGATCAGGCTATCTTAAAGTTCCATTATACTACCGAATTAAGAAAATGATTATTCACCATATGTGAATAAGAAGTCATCCGCCCAGCAGACGACCCAAGGCCTTGTCCATTTTCACATTCAGTATAATGCCTTTAAGAGGATAGCTTTAACTCCTCAGAGCTATGATTCCGATATCTGCAAACAAACCCTTCATCGTATACAAGTCATGCACCCAACGAACCGGTCTATAAGCTTACTACCTCTGAGACGCTTTAGCCATTGGAACATCAATGTACACAAGTCATTTACATGAAGTAGTTCATTTACTCAGGATTAAGGTTATTGCACAATGAACGTCAAAAGCAGATTGATCCACTCATAGCGGACTACGTAGATCAATCACACTTTAGTCCCGGTCTAATATGTCACCACCGAGCAACATAATCATATCTCTACTTGGGAGTCCAGCTCCAGACAGTCAAGACAAACCGTCCCCTCTAAGACTTTAGACAACATAATAGTCTTAACATGAGTTAGATGCTCGGTCTAACCCCATAGACTACAGGCCATAGTTTAGACTGCTAACTTTAGAACATTGTCTTCTCGCATACAAAAGTCCATTGCATGCAACGTTCTAATAGTTTTAACACAAGCAGTCAGTGAGCCATATTTGCTTACATTTACTTTAACATGTAAATAAGACGAGGACAGATAGCAATGTAATGAATAACCTCTATGTATAATTTTATTATCCAGTTCAAAATGAATACATCAAAATGTCTCTAATACTTAGGGCATTTCCTTAGAAGGATCGGCGTGGGAGAAGTGAGGTGAGTGGCTGGTTCAGGTGCCGTTCGGTGGGCTTCCGGTGGAGTTCGACTGAAAGAAAAAGAAGAAAGAAGAGGAGAAAGAAAAAGAGAGATGGGGAGGGGAAGAGAGAATCGGCGAGGGGAAGAAGAAGAAGAGAAAAGAAAAGGAAGAAATAAAGAGCGTGAGGGAGAGAGGCGTGAGAGAGTGTGTCGAGTGGGAGAAGAAGAAGAAAAGGAAAGGAAAAGGAAAAATAAAACAAGGGTGAGAGAGGGAGAAAGAGAATCGGAGAGGGGGGGAGAGCTTTAAAAAAAAGAGAGGAAGCAGGGGGAGATGGGAAGCTAGCGAGGGGGAAGAAAAACAAAGAGAGAGAGGGGTGAGAGCTCGATGAAGAAAAGAAATGAGGGAGTGAGGGAGTGGTCAGCAGGAAAAAAAAAACAGCGGGAGAGTGAGGCAGTGGAAGGGTGTGAGTGAAAAATAAAAGAAAAGAGGGAGAGAGGAAAGTCGGTGATAAAAAAAACAAAGAGAGAGAGAGAAGATACATTTTCCAGAATAATCCGGAAAGTGGAAAGAAGAAAGAAAAAGAAAAGAATAAATGAATAAATAAATAAATAAACAAAAAAATGATATTTGTTAAATTTGATTAGGTAAAAATTGTTAAAACTTTAAAATTGGTAAAAAAATTTTAAATATCCTCAAATTAATATTTAATACTCCAAAAATTTAAAATTGAATCCTCATAATAATTAAAAAAAACTTTTATTGACACACCAACAAATTGAGTTTATACATTCACGTGCAAAATTTAAAATTCAAAAATTTCGCAACATGACAATTCTCCCCTCCTACAAAAGAATTTAGTCCTCGAAATTCGAATTATCTAGATTTTCAAACAAATGGGGGTATTTCTCTAACATTTCGCTTTCTACCTCCCAAGTAACGTCTTCACTTCCGTGATGTTGCCATAAAACCTTAACTAACGCTATCTCTTGATGTCGTATTCTCTTGACCTTTCTATCAAGAATTCGTACCGGTGCCTCTTCGTAGGAAACATCTTCTTGAATTGGAATGTCCTCAGGTGAAACTATCACAGTAGGACCCGGTTTGCATTTCCTAAGCATCGAGACATGAAATACATCATGCACGGGGGACAACTCTGATGGCAATGCTAAACGATAAGCAACTTTACCAACTCGTTGAATAATAAGGAACGGTCCCACGTATCGTGGAGCTAATTTCCCTTTCTTGCCGAAACGAGAAACTCCTTTTCGAGGGGAAACCTTTAGAAGCATGAAATCTCCTACCTCAAATTCCAATGGTCTCCGTCGTCTGTCAGCGTAACTCTTTTGTCGGCTCTGAGCTGTTTTTAAGTGTTCTCGAATAATTCAAATTTTCTCGGTAGTCTCCTCGATAATAGTTGCTCCAGTATGAACTCGATCTTCAGGTTTGATCCAGCATATAGGTGATCTACATGGTCTTCCATAAAGACCTTCGAATGGTGCCATTTTGATGCTAGATTGATAACTGTTGTTGTAGGCGAACTCTGCTAACGACAAATTATCAATCCATTTGTTCCCATAATCTAACGTGCAGGCACGTAACATGTCTTCAAGGATCTGAATAACTCTTTCAGATTGTCCGTCGGTCTGCGGATGGAAAGCGGTGCTGAATTTCAAATCTTTTCCAAAAGCTGCCTGGAAACTCTTCCAATATCGAGTAGTAAATCGAGGATCTCGATCAGAAATAATACTTAGTGGTATTCCATGATATTTCACTATCTCGTCCAAATATACCTTGGCTAAGTTTTGCCTACCATATGTGGACTTGATAGGAATGAAGTGCGCTGATTTCGTCAATCAATCTACCACTACCCAAATTGCATCGAAACCATTCCGTGTTTTTGGTAACCCCATAAGGAAATCCATGGTAATTTCTTCCCACTTCCACTCTGGAACAGGTAGTGGCTGTAGCATCCCTCTAGGTTTCTGACGTTCTGCTTTGACCTTAAGACAATTCTGACAAGTCTTCACATAATTTGTCACATCATTTTTCATGTTTCGCCATTAGTATTGTCTCTTTAGATCCTTATGCATCTTGATGACTCCTAGATGTATTGCAAATCGAGATTTATGGGCTTCATTCATGATTGCCTTCTTCAATTCTGGTATTTGTGGAATAGCTAGGCGATATTTGAAATACAAAGCTCCATCACCACGGATGTGCCAATGTTCCAGTTGTTCTCCATTCTGAAGTTTTGACTAGATGTTTTGCAAATGGCTATCTTTATGTTGATTCTCCTTAACTTGCTGAATCAGGTAGGGTGGAATTACTAAATTGTACAGAGTGATTGAATTTTGATCGTCAGAGATCTAAAGATCATAATCTTCAACCACTGCTGTTCTTTTCCAATCAAGCACTGCTAACGAAGTAAGAACACCTGCACCTTTCTGGCTAAGAGCATCCGCTACGACGTTAGCCTTACCTGGATGATATTCCAGAGTAAAGTCATAATCTTCCATATACTCTACCCAACGTCTTTGTCTCAAATTCAGATCTTTCTGAGTAAAGAGATACTGCAAACTCTTATGATCAGAGAAAATCTGAAATAAGACACCATAGAGATAGCATCTCCAAATTTTCAAAGCAAAAATAATGGCTGCCAACTCTAAATCATGTGTTGGGTAGTTTTTCTCATGCGTCTTCAATTGTCGAGATGCGTATACTACAATATGTCCTTTCTGCATTAGAACACACCCGAGTCCTTCTTTCGATGCATCAGTATAAACTTCATAAGGTTCTTCAGGCTTGGGAATTATAAGAACTGGGGCACTGGACAAGCGAGTTTTTAATTCTTGAAAAGCATTCTCACATTTGCTGTCCCAGTCAAATCGAACATCTTTTCTTGTCAATCGTGTCATTGGGGCTGCAATTCACGAGCCTGAACAAATTTATGATAATATCCTGTTAATCCCAGAAAACTTCTGATTTCAGTTACGTTTCTAGGTCGTTCCCATTTTAATATTGCCTCGACTTTTGTAGGGTTCACGGCTATGCCTTGGCTAGAGATGACATGTCCGAGAAATTTGACTTCAGATAACCAGAAGTCGCATTTCTCTCTCTTAGCGTACAACTGATGCTTCCGCAGAGTTTGTAGGACCAGCCTTAAGTGTTGTTCGTGTTCCTCCCGGGTCTTAGAATAGATCAGAATATCATCAATGAAGACGATGACAAACTGATCTAGAAATGGTCGAAAAACACGATTCATCAAGTCCATGAAAGCTGCTGGAGCATTCGTCAAACCAAAAGGCATAACCAAAAATTCGTAAGATCCATACCGAGTCCTAAATGCAGTTTTTGGGATATCTACCTCTCAGATTTTCAATTGATGATATCCAGATCTCAGATCAATCTTTGAGAAGTACTGAGCACCTTCAAGTTGATCAAATAACTCATCGATTCTTGGCAAAGGATATTTATTCTTGATAGTCACCCTGTTCAGTTGTCTATAGTCAACACACAGTCGTAAGCTTCCATCATGTTTCTTTGCAAATAGGACTGGTGCTCCCCATGGTGATTTACTAAGCTGAATGAATCCTTTAAGTTCTAGCTCAGTCAATTGTTTCCGCAATTCAGCTTTCTTCGCAGGTGCCATTTTGTAAGGCGGAATTGATATCGGGGCTGTGCCGGGAATAAGATCAATGCAGAATTCTACCTCTAGGTCAAGTGGCCAACCAGGTAAATCTTCAGGAAATACATCCAGAAATTCATCTACCACCGGAGTGTAGTGATCACCTCTTTCCACGTTGTTGTCACCTTCCAATGTGAAAATAATGGCGGCACAAGATAACTTTCGTCGACCACCGATGGCTGATCTTAACAGCTTACTGGTCATTACTCGATCTGAATCTTCGAGTTCGATCACCGTTGGGTTTGGCTCTATGAATAATATCACCTTTCGGTGATGACAATCTAATGTTGCCCTATTCTGAGTTAACCAATCTATACCAAGAATCACATCATAGCGTCTCATTGGTAGGATAATGAATTGGACATTAAGTTGTTCATCTTCTCGCGTAATAACATTAGTCCAACATATCAATGAAGCTTTGGTTTTTCCAAGTGGCGTACTTAGGTGCAAAGGTGACTCTAAAGGTTTGATTTCTAATTCTAATGCTTTTGCAAACGTGGATGCAATAAAAGAATGACTGGCATCAGTATCAAACAATATGTGTGCCCAACTAGAAGAGATCAGAATCATATCCTCCATGACCGTAAGACTGTTCTGAGTTGTTGGTTCTTCCCCTTCCACAGCATACATTTTCCCTTTCCCCTTATCATTCATACTGTTCCTCGAGGTAGTGGGTCCCGCTGGCCTGAATTGTGGCGGTTGCGAAGAAGCCTGCCTACTAGTGGACATCTGAGGTCTCCACTATGATTGAAATGACTGAGGTCCAAAATTCGGCTGATAAGGGGCTTGTGGTGGTCTATATTGTGGCTGGCCAAATCCTGACTGTCCTTGGTTAAAATGTCCCTGGTTAACCTGTCCCTGGGTAAACTGTCCAGATCCAGATTGACGAGATCCTGCTGATGATTGGGTGGACTACTAGAATTGTTATGCCGGCTGCTGTTGCCTGTAAGGACAGTTCCTCTTTAAATGTCCTGTTTGACCACAGTTATAACAGCTCCTCTCATATGGATGTACTCTTCCGGTAGAAGTGTTACTAGTATTGTCAGTTCTTCTACCTTCAATGTTGACCCCACTAACATGAGTACGATTCCCACGTTGACTTCTGGTAGGTCCACCGGACGTCCTTGGAGCTTCAAATTTCTCCTTCTGGAAATTTTGATTATCCTGTTCAATACGCAAGGCAGCTAACACGAGCGTCGAATACTCCCGAATCTGCATACCCACCACTAGTCTTCTTATCGATGGTTTAAGTTCCTGCTCAAACTCGATACATTTGGTGTGCTCAATCGCCACCATCGTAGAAGCAAATCTGGATAATTCTCCAAATTTTGACACGTACTTGAACACGGTCATATTTCCTTGTTGTAGGCTCATGAACTCTATAATCTTTTGATCCCTAAAACTCTCAGGGAAAAATTGATCATAGAATAACTGTTCAAACATCTCCCAGGTCATTTCTTGGAGATTTTGCGTTCTCCTAATTTGTCTCCACCATATGCCAGCTTTACCATCCAAATAGGTGGAAATAATTTCAATCTAGTATTCAACTGGGGTCTGGATAGTATCCATCTTCATCACCACACTTTGGAACCAATCATCCGCTTCTTGAGGATCACCTTCACCAGTAAAGGCTGGAACTCGAAATCGTTGAAAATCTCGTAGGCTCCGGTTTATATCATGAATGACAGGTTCATCTCTCGCACGAGTAACTATGTTTTGTAATACTCGATACATAGCTTCCGTGACGTTAGCCTGGTCCGGCTCTGGCGTCGGTGCTGAAGTTGGGGTCGGAGTAGTTGTCGGGACGGTTCCCCTTCTACGTCTGGACGGCATTCTATAAAATAAAAATTCCGGGTTGTAAATTAACATTTTATTTTACTCTAAGTATGCATATAATTCCTATGGGAACCCCAAACCTGGCTCTGATACCAAAAATCCTGTTACGTCCCAAAATCCGGAACAGCGACAGGTGTCACTTCCCATAAATCTGGGATAGTGACAAATATAAGATTTTAAAAGAATAAATGAAAGGAACGCTCAGATTCCTAAGTCTGTCAGTTTTTATATCTTACCCTTTACCGACTCTTTAAACGTGTTTATAAATTATGCTTGTATATTTTAAATTAATTAATATGTATATTCAATTTTTATCACAATATCAAGTGGTGAGGTACCCATATCCCACAGATGCATACTTAGATAAAATAAAATAAGTAAGAGTACAAAAGTAAAGTTTAGAATTTACAGTCCCGGAATGCTCATATACATACTTTGTCCTAAAGTACAGAACACTACTTCAAGTCTTTAGTCATTGTCGTCCACTGACGGTTCCATGTCACCTGTATCTTCTAATCACTTTTATCTCCTGGGGGTTTACCAGTTTTAAAACAGTGAGCGAAAGGCCCAGTAGGATACTTTTTAAAAAAAATATTTCAACATTTTAATTTAACCATCATACTAAGTATGTCAATGCAGTACCGAATCATAAACGTGGAATCGTGATTATGCAAATTGTGTCCCTATATACATCTAGTTCGTGTATGGTCCGTATGAGCCTCCCTCACCATGCTGAAGCATGATCAGTGATCCTCGATCGAGATGTGCACTCTTCGCACGTATATGCTGGCTCCCGGTATACTTTAACAACAAATCCAACTTTCAACATTTCATATGAACATATGATTCACATAATTAAAATATACCGTATTGTTTTTCAAAAAAATCCGTAACCGGATATTTTTCCTTTAATTTCTGAAATCGTGATATTTTCTAAATCATGTAAATTTCAAAGCTTTATAAACACATTTTCTTTAAATGATTTTTGGCCAAATCATTAAAACAAAACTGGCTACAAAGAAAGGGTAAGATATCCTACCTCGTCAACAATTTGACCTACGATCAATTTCTCGCACGAATTCCAAGATAGTCTTTCTTTCTGAATTCGATCTACGAGTACCTAAAATAAGAAATACAGATAATTTAATTATCTGTCCAGGAATTCAGTAATCGAATTACAGTAAACTCAACTAATTAGTATGCCATTGAATTTTAAAATTTAAAATGATATTTTATTTTAACACTGTAATTTTAAAATAGCAATTTTAACACAAATATCCAAAAAATATATATATTTTTAAAAATTTTGGCATGACCTGCCCTAAATATAGGCTTCCCCAAAAGCTCCAAAATGCTCAACTTGCAGAAAAATTTTCCAATTCCCAGAACAGTTCAAAATACAAATTTCAAATCAATTGAAATTGAAAATCTAAAAATCATTATTATTTTTATTATTATTATTATACATATATATATATATATTTATACTATTACACACACACACAGATATACATTTAATATATATGTACATATACAGTTCTTTTTTTTTTCTTTTTTTGTTGATGGAGAACGACCGGCCGGAAAGGAGACTCACGACGGCCGGGGGCGGCGGCGCTTGGGCACTCGGCGTGACGGTCGGCAGCGTGACGCGGGGCAACTGGCGAGGCACGGGGATGAGGAAGGTGGCGAAGGCCTGGGACTGCTCGGGTCTGACATTGGCGGGGGCTGGCCGTGGTGTTCGGTGTGGCTTCGGTTGGTGAACGGTGGTGAGGGCGTGGGCTAGTGGTTGGCTTCGACTGGCGATTGGAGGGTGGGGAGTTCTGCTGGGTTCGATCGGTGTCGGGTGGTGGCGAGGAAGGCGGGGCGCAGCTGGTTCGGGTTCGGTGGCTTAGCGGCGACGGTCGATCGACTGTGGCGTCTCGAGGAGCTCGGGTTGGGCGGCGTTCGGCTAGCTCGGTGGTGGCTGGGTCCCGTGGAGGAGGGAGGACCGGCATGGGAGAAGTGAGGTGGGTGGCTGGTTCGGGTGTCGTTCGGCGGGCTTTCGGTGGAGTTCGGCCGAAAGAAAAAGAAGAAAGAAGAGGAGAAAAAAAAAGAGAGACGGGGAGGGGAAGAGAGAATCGGCAAGGGGAAGAAGAAGAAGAGAAAAGAAAAGGAAGAAATAAAGAGCGTGAGGGAGAGAGGCGTGAGAGAGTGTGTCGAGCGGGAGAAGAAGAAGAAAAGGAAAAGAAAAGGAAAAATAAAACAAGGGTGAGAGAGGGAGAAAGAGAATCGGTGAGGGGGGGAGAGCTTAAAAAAAAAAGAGAGGGAGCAGGGGGAGATGGGAAGCTGGTGAGGGAGAAGAAAAACAAAGAGAGAGAGGGGTGAGAGCCGGGCGAAGAAAAGAAATGAGGGAGTGAGGGAGTGGTCGGCAGGAAAAAAAAAACAGAGGGAGAGTGAGGCAGTGGAAGGGTGTGAGTGAAAAATAAAAGAACAGAGGGAGAGAGGAAAGTCGGTGATAAAAAAAAACAAAGAGAGAGAGAGAAAATAGATTTTCCGGAATAATCCGGAAAGAGGAAAGAAGAAAGAAAAAGAAAAAAATAATGAATAAATAAATAAATAAACAAAAAAATGATATTTGTTAAATTTGATTAGGTAAAAATTGTTAAAACTTTAAAATTGGTAAAAATGTTTTAAATATCCTCAAATTAATATTTAATACTCCAAAAATTTAAAATTGAATCCTCATAATAATTAAAAAAAACTTTTATTGGCACATTAACAAATTGAGTTTATACATTCACGTGCGAAATTTAAAATTCAAAAATTTCGTAACGTGACAGTTTAGCACTATGATCATTTACCCAACCCACATGAAATTAACAATAAAAAGAAAATACATTAAGTTTAATGAAAAAGCCAAAGCTACTTCAAGTGGGAGATTAAACAAAAAATACTATGCTACCATCCTATTAGATCTATCTGACAAGTCCAGTATCTCTTTAACTTCATTAGAAAAAACTCTAACAAAGAGAAAAATAGTGCATGATCCAAGATTAAGCAAACACCTTAGAAACACAAATGAAACCTATAAAATGGAAGCCCATTCATATCCCTATAAAATAAAGGGTGAATAAAATATGGAGTTGATAGCCACCAATGAAATTTTCAATGCTAAATTGAATAATTCACTAATTTATCTACAATGCAATTAGCTTCACAAAAATTATTGAGACTCTAACTACCATGGCCTTTAATAACGTAAAGAACAAAACCAACTGCTGTGGAACTTCCAAGAAACTTTATCTAATTTAGTCTTGAAAAATTTAACCACATAAATAGAGTCACATTCAATTCACAATTTTGCCAATGGAAGTCCCAAGTTTTTTCTATCCCTTAAATTAAAACATTAATTTCTGCCTCAAAAAGCATTAGAAATGTTATGAGGAATAGCAAAACAACCTATGATATTACCTTACTAGTCCTGGAAACAGCCCCACAATCTACAATACCAACACCATTTGTATTAACGTTGATCTAACATGAGGAGGAGGTAACCATCTCACCATAGTGATATCCAAGAATGTCGGGTGTTTACTGATAACATGAAATCTACGAAGAATCAAAAGATCATTTCGGCAAATTATTCATGCAACCTATATCAAGAGAATTGGTTTCTTTATTAAATACAACCCAAACCATAAACTTAGACGAACTTTTAGAGATGATTATTTCTTCAAAGACCAACTTATTCCTACCATGACAAATCAAGTAACAAGTATAACTATCATAGGTTTCCATAAAGTATTAATCTGTGGACTAAACCTTCAGGAAAAAAGCCATATATAAGAAATTCTCAAGTCCCTCAGAGAATTCAAAAGAACGATTTTATGCATCCTAGATTGAAGTCCAGAGAAAATGAGTATAGCCACAGCGAAGAAATAAATGATTCATAGTTTCAAAATCACCACCACATGAACAACAATAGATAGGGAGAGAGACATACCTCTATAATTAAATGCATCCTATGTAGGAAGACGATCACGCAGTCATCAATCTGTAGGGAGGGATAAATTTAGACGAAACATGTTTGACCAATCTGTAGGGAGGGATAAATTTAGACCAAACATTTTTGACCTATCTAACAGAAGTATTAGCACTACAAACATGATCAAAGAAAGCATTAGCTGAGACTTCCCCATCAGAAAAATGGCACCAAACAAGCTTATCACCACCAAGAGCAACCACTATGTTAATAATATCATTGGTAACGTCAGGAAAGGATTCTTACAAACAATCAGGGATACGCCATTTACTATATTTGTAGAAATCCACAATTCTAGCTTTTAGGGAACTTTGGTAGACGTTGGGAATATTAACACTATGTTCCAACCAATTGCCAGCCCTAAAATAGCCAACTAGTCTCCATTGATAATCCAGTGACTTTTTAAAAGAATATGTTGAGGATTATTCGCATAAGACAAATGGGTCTAAGCACAAGAAGAATGCTCCTACGAAAAGAGCTAATGGCACAGCGCCTAAAAAGGCGAAGAAGGCTAATAACTATATAAAATAGAGTCATTTTATCATTGTTTTATACATATAAATTGGCTTATTTCTGAGTGTTTTATTTATTTTTTATTTACCTTGATTTATTTTGTTTTGTTTAATTTAATTTAATTTAGATTTTTTATAAATTTCATGAGATTTTTATTTGATTTTGATTTATTTTATCTTATCTTTTTCTTTAAGTAATAATATATTGAATAAGCTTAAAATTTAATATTTCCAATGAGTATACTTATAGCATTTTAATTCAGAAATATCTAATTTTAACACTTTGTTTTTCTGTAATATTAAATTATGATAAAAAAAGCTCATGTATTGGAAGTGGACCCTGCCAGATATTACTATTTATGTCAGAGTCTATGAGCTTCACTAGTCTTGTTTTGATTCTCATCAATACAATTATTTTGCTAAAAATAATCACTCCAATTGAAGCTCATATGAAGAAATTATGAAAATTTCTAAGATCAGATCAATAAGGGAATACTTAAGACCCATGCATAGTATTATGTTTCAAGATATGGATCCAGTCCATGTGAGCTCATTTTTTATGATCCTATAATAACATGACATATGACAGAGGCTAGAAAGGAACTAATAAAAATATAACACTTGGCATTCAGAATCAAACATATGTAGGAAAAAAAAGATAAAAATTGCATAGCTGAATTACAAAATTTTTTTCAAGATCGTTAAATATCTCGTGATGCCATATATAATAAACTAATAACAATAAACTTATACGTTCAGAGGATGCCAAAAATGCCGGAGGAGAACGACCAAAGGGCTTTAACCAACTAGCCTTCTCTACTATTCTCTAATTCCCGGATGGCAGAGTATGTGGACACTCGGATCCTTGATCAGTATACTAGCACTGTTAGTCTTCTTCTGACCACCCAGATCTTTAAAGAACTTATTGTCATGGTGAGTTATGCAACAATAAGCCTGCTCACTTGAGAGTCTATGGTCTGAGAGAACTAGAGTGACAGAACCCTTATTTATAGACTTGCATGAGGTGATTCCTTTAATTTGAATTAGACTAAGAGAAGATTTTCTCCCCTTCTTCTACACAAAATCCGAATTCACTATAGGCCAAAAACATGGGAAGATTCAGCCACCCTAGCAAGATTTTGTATTCAAAATTCAAATAGGATTTTAACTTGAATTTTATCTCCTCATTTATCCATTAAAATAGATTTCCCCTAGGCCATGAAGCATGTCTAGATTTGGCCATCCAAGTGTGAGGAGAATCAAAATTCAAATAAGATTTTCTAACTTGAATTTTATCTTACCCTTATCCACAAAAAATCTAAACTCCCTTAGGCTTATCCATAGAGATATTCGGCCACTTAATGTGAGGGAGAGATTCAAAATTCAAATAGGATTGTGACTTTAATTCTCCTTGATCCTTATCTATAAAAACTGAATTTATCAAGGGAAGATTTCGTTTCAACAAACTCGGCCACATTAGGAGAGATTAGGATTCAAAATTCAAGTAGGATTCAAACAAGATCTTCCTCTCCATTATCCACAAGAAAACCGAATTCTTCAAGTGGATTTATCCGCAACAAATTCGGTTACCACTTGGATTTGTGATTCAAAATTTGAATTCAAATTTCAAAGTTCAAATTCTAAAAATTCAGACTTCAAATACAAATTTCAAATTTAAATTTCAAATTCAAATTTCAAATATCAAATTCAAATTTCAAATTCAAATTTTAAATTTCAAATTTCAAATTCAAATTTTAAATTTCAAATTTCAAATTCAAAATTTAAATTTCAAATTTCAAATTTCAAATTCAAATTTCAAACTCCACAAAAAAACTTGAATTTCAAATTTTGCTCTCATAGATAATTTTCTACAACTCCAATTCAAATTCAAATAAAATCATGGCAACTTTATTTAGAATTCAAATAATTGTGTAATCTCTTATCTAAAACAAAATACAAATTCAATTAGGAGAGAATCTTGTCATCCTTCCTATATCCATGCAAGACTACAAAGCAACAAGTATACCCCGATCAATTTGCCATCCACTAAGGAATTATGTGGAGTTAATAGAGGGACCACTTAAACATATATAATCGGGCTCCCGTGAATCCATATGATCATCATTCAATACTGAACAACTCAATCATATGATCACTAATTTTAGAGTCACACGATTATAAAAGTAAGATACCGGCCACAACAGATGGTATCAGAGCAGTTCGACCATATCCCTCCTGGCACAAAGCGCAGCTTGCTCGTTAGTCCAAGTAAGTTAGTTTATTTTAAATTTGTAAATGTTTATTGATTGAAGATAAATATTTTATAGTAATGAGATGACGAGATCTAAGATGACAAGGATAAGATGATGAGATGACGAGACCACTGTGCATGAGATCACGATTGTACAGTGCTAAAGGACTATCTAGAGTAAGAAAGAAGATTTTACCCAAATTGTGCTCTCAAAACTAAGTGGCAAACTGTACCGTACCACTCCATAGGAACGCAGGATTGGTTTTATACCATCAGGTTGATTCCCCGATTGTATGCCATTGATCAGGATAATTGAGTCTTGTTGGCTGTTGATATCTTTCAAGGAGGTACTCTTGTGTGTACTAGGATTCTTGGTTCTAGATGTGATGGGGGCTTAATTGGGCCGAGTATTGCCATACCACGATCAAGCAAATCTTCGAGAGGAGTCTAGCATCAGCCCTAGTTTCTTGTTTCTTAAAGGCAAGTGGGAAAGTGAAATCGCCTAAGTTCCCTAGAGTTGCGAATATACGTGAATTCGTTCATAGAACTGAGAGACTGTAGCCGACGTCCAGTGACACCGTTCTAATGTATGTTGTGCGTTACAAGGAACTGATGGGGACTTCTTTAATGAGTCCTACAGATCGTTGCTAAGGAATTGATGAGTCTTCTCTAGCTCACGACAAAACTAAAGCCGAGGCAAACGCAGTTCAATGAACGTCCACTATAGACCAAGAAATTCGATGATGTACGTGATGATACAAATGATGAAAAAGAGTTTTCTGTCTCTAGGAAAATTTGATGTACAAGGCTAACATATATATAGCCTTTATGTTATGTTGAAATGTTCGAAATGATATGTACATGTTATGTAATGATAAATAAGAATCATTACATCATAGAGTAGAATACACGCTAAATGTTAAGACATGTTGTTATGTTAAGACATGTCGAAATGATTCTAGTTGTTCTACCCTAACTAAAAGGGCAGAATATATGATAAATGGGTCATGTGCATTTATCACGCCAGAATGGATACAATAGGATAAGGCCAATGGATATAAGAGGACGGCATCCCATATGTCCTAACACTATCCGAACGAAGAAAAAAGCCACTCTACGAACGTTTCATCTGGCAAAAATATGAGGGTTCAACAGATAAAGCTGTCAGAATGTGAAGGGTAAGTAACCCCTTGAAGCAGAAGAAAAGATGCTAAGGAATAACATGATTCCACTAGTCAAAGAGCTATGGACAAATTACAGCATCGGGGAGGCTATGTAGGAACATGAAGAGGAAATGAAATCATTGTACCCCTACTTGTCTCGATTTTCGAGAATAAAAATTTTACATGGAGGGGTGAATGTGACAACCGAGAAATTTTACCATTCTCGAAAAATAGGTACATTGAATGTACATTATGATTTTTAGGTTTGAAATATGAAATGAATGATTTAATATTGTTTAGAATGTGATAAAATGTTTTGAAAATGTTAAAGGTGAGAAATTCGATTGTGGAAAAATTTCACAGAACCAAAACAAGAAAAACGGTGCCATTTTGGTATCGAGAGCCCTAGAAGGTGACTTATGGTAAGACAAGTCCACTAAAAGACAAAAGAGTTATGGTGATGATGTTATATGTGTGCGCGTGTGTGTTACACACAGTATCAAGAAATTGGTCAAGATGACCTTTTCTTGAAATAAAACTGATATATTTAGAATCAGTATGCTCAAAATAGTCAATTGAGTATCAAATGCAATTTTTGACCGAGGGGCATGCGATATCAAGATATTGGTCAAGATGACCTTTTCTTGATATAAAACTGATATATTTGAAATTATAATGCTCAAACTAGACATTTGAGCACAAAAAGCAATTTTTGACCGGGAAATATGCGGTACTGGAAAACTGGTCGAGATGACCTCAGATGAAAATAAAACTAATATATTTGGGTTCAGCACGTCCAAATTAGTCAGTATAGCCTATGTTAAAATTTTCACAAAAAAAAAAAAAAAGAGGCATAAAAGGGGGGGAATCAGAAATTTGTAAAAAGACCCCCATAATTTTCTCCTTCTCTCTTTTTCTTCCACACCACCAAATGTGAACAGTGCCCATGAACCAAAAACGGTGTCCGTTTCGACACCGCTAGTCTCATTGGAAAGCTCTGGACGAGTTAAGTCCAATGACGTGCCAAGTCGACGGAACCGACGTCGGAGAAAGGCACACATGCCGCCTGAATCCATGGAAGGTCGAAAACTTCAAGCCGCCATTTCTTCGCCGTCTGACGTCTAAATGCCACGATTCTAGTCCCAATAGATTCGTGGTGAAGAGTAAAACAAAATCAAGGCCTCATTTTAGCTCAACGACCGCTGGATCGTGCCGCCTAAGGTCACGCCATCACCGCCGTGTCGCCGCCTTGAAACTCGACGATTCCGACAGAGGTGAGCAACACTGCTAGTCCCAAAATGGCCAGAATGATGCACAGAGCAAAAGCCCCAAGTGAATTTTGGGCAACAACGCTAGGAAGACGGAGAACTAACCACCGCCACCGTCCCCAATTTTTGTGGCACGATTTCTGACGATAGGAGCCTCGATTGATGAAATTGAGACCACCAATGGGTTCCTCTCATTGTGCTCTTCAAGATGGTGGCTGCCTTTTCCCTCACCGCTGCTAGTCAATGCCAGTCAACGGTGACCCGATGACCAAAATTTGAAGAATGGCCTGTTAGCCTATTTTTGACATTCCCGACACGTCCGTGGCATCAGATTTGCAAACCGAAACTTGAAAAGTGAAGAACGGTGGAATCAAAACCGAACGGTTTGTTCGATCACTGGTGGGATGATTTCGGTAGTGATTTCGGTCCCTTCATTCCTTAATTTATGTTTTGGAATGATTATGTATTAATTATGTATTTTGGCATGTGAAATTGTAAGAAAAATGGATGAAAATGATGGATAAAAAAAAAGTGTGGGAATGTGAAGATTTTTACGTAAAAGTTGAGTTTTACATAAAAATATAGGCCTCTGGTATAGTACGTGGTAAATTATAATAGGTTAGATGATTTCGAGGCATTTCCTAAACGCTAAGAACCTAAAAATTAAGCTGAAATTTTGAAAACGACGCAGAAGGGTATTTTAGGAAACGAGAGGTGAAAAATGTGCTCGGGTGAGAAAACCCAGACCCCTCGAATGATTTTAAGAATTAATGAATGAGTTAGGCTTAGAAAAGGATGACGGACGTTTGAGGATTAGTGAAACGTCCCTTTGAGGCCCAAACGTAAGATAGGTAAAATCTGACCCTCAGTGATGATGGGTGACAAATAGTCACATATACTGCAGCAATGGTTGCTATACAAAGATATCGAAGCTTAAGAAATATTATTTTATGATCTTTGGGCTTAAAAAATCCAGTAAAAACATCAAAGTGAAAACGTTATGATCCCAAGACCCGTCAGGGGTAAAATGGTCATTTTGACTAAAAAAATTTCTGAAATGCTTGGAAAGGACCGTTAGTGCATTAGAATAGTTAAAATAATATTCTAAGGGCTAAATTTAGGTTTTAAACCAACGGAAAGTGGGTTTATGATGAGAAAAGTGAACTAGGGGCAAAATGGTCATTTTGTCAAAAGTTAGGGACAAAATGATCATTTTGTCAAAAGTTGGGAAAAGCACTGTTAAGGCCAGAAATGGTGTCCTAAGGCCATAATTGAGATTTTTAAGGCTCGGTTAAAGAATTAAGAAGGGAAAAAGTAAAAAATAGGATTTTAGACTCCTAAGTTCATGATTGAGAGATAAAACTGTAGGAAATACATCGGTAAAAACGTATCAGAGTGGCGCAGCAGAACAATAAAATTTTTTTTAAGATCGTTAAATATCTCATGATACCATATACAATAAATTAATAACAATTAAAATTTATACCTCAAGGATGCCAATCTGCAGGAAGAGAATGACCGGAGGGCTTCAACCAACTAGCCTTCTCTACTATTCTCCAATTCCCAAATGGCTGAGTGTGTAGGCACTTTGAACCTCGATCGATATGCTAGCACTGCTAGTCTTCTTCCGACCACCTAGATCTCTAAAGAACTTATTGTCACGATGAGTTGTGCAACAATAAGCCTGCTCACCTGAGAGTCTGTGGTCTGAGAGAACTGGAGTGGCGGACCTCTATTTATAGACTTGCATGAGGTGATTATCTGAATTCGAATTGGATTAGGAGAAGATATTCTCCCTTATCCAGAACCAAAAAATCCGAATTTATCAAGGCCAAATCCCAGAAATTCGACCACTTTAGGATTTTTCCATTCAAAATTCAAACAAGATTTTAACTAGAATTTTATCTCCCCTTTTTTAACCAAAAAATCCAAAAATCCTTAAGGATATTCACCAAATAATTTCGACCACAAAAGATAAGGAAAGAATCAAAATTCCACTAGGATTTTCAAGCTTGAATCTTATCTCATCCTTATCCAAAATAATCGAAAATCTTCTAGGAGATTCACTCAAAAAATTTGGCCATAATTAGGGAGGAGAGAATCCAAATTCAACTAGGATTGAAACTTGAATTTTTCCCTGAACCTTATCCACAAAAATTCAAAAATTCCATGAGGATAATCCTTAAAATTTTCGTCAATTATTGTTAGGATTTGGATTCAAAATTCATGTAGGATTTTAACAAGATTTTCCTCTCCATATCCAACTCAAATTCGAATTTCATTCCTTGTGGATTTACCACAAGAAATTCAAATCCCACTTGGACTGTGATTCAAAATTTGAATTTCAAATTTCAAATTTCAAATTTAAAATTGAAATTCAAATTTCAAATTCGAATTTCAAATTCAAATTTCAAAATTCGAATTTCAAAATCCACAAAACAGTTGTATTTCAAATTCTTATTCTCATGGATAATTTTCTACAACTCCAATCCAATCTCAAATAAAATAATAGCAACTTTATTTGGAGTTCGAATAATTGTGTACTTTATTATCCAAAATAAAATCTGAATTCAACCGGAGAGAATCTTGTCCACCATCCTAATCCTATGTCAACACCATCCATGCATAAAAAACTAGCCAATAGCATACACAAATCAATTTTGCCAAACGTTAAGGAATTATATGGAGCTAGTAGAGAGACCAATTGGACATATATAATCGGGCTCCCGCAAATCCATATGATCATCATTCTTTACCGAACAACTCAATCATATGATCACTAATTTCGGAGTCACACCACTATAAACCTGAAACTGAACTCCCAATTATATACCGTATTACGTAAACCTGTGACAAGCTATCGTCCAATGAACTTGTCATGTATGTAGAACCCTCATATGATATCCATGATCAGCCTTAGGTCAAAGTCCGTTTAATCCTACTGATCAGGCTATCTTAAAATTCCATTATACTACCGAATTAAAGAAAATGATTATTCATCATTTGTGAATAAGAAGTCATCCGCCCAACAGACGACTCAAGATCTTGTCCATTTTCACATTCAGTATAATGCCTTTAAGAGGATACCTGTCACGACCCAAAATTTAGACACGTGACACGGCAGCCAAATCATAATATCAACCCGAGATTTAAGGAAAACATTTATTACAAAAACAACAGGTCAATATTATAATTTAGCTAAGCCTAATTATAAAGTAGCATCATAACCACAAAATAAAATAAAGGAGAAAATAAATGCTTTTTAATGCGGAAGTCAAACACAAAATCGGTTTTCAAAAGAAATTACCAACCATAAAATATTCCCAAGCATGAAATTTGAATAACGTGAAATAAAGTACAAACTTAAAGTCTCATTACATCAGAACGAGAAACAGAAAGAAGAAGATGGAGAAAACGGATAGCATATTTCGGAACTGCTACCTCCCGTACCTGGAAGTAGTCATTTCGAAATCACAAAGAAAAAAAGGACGTGAGCGCTGGCTCAGTAGGACAGAAACAAAGGAGGGTTAACAGATAACATTTAAAAATATGGCATAATATCCGTTTCCAAAAATAATCAACAATTAAAAAAAAACATTTTTTATACAAGTTTTATTCTGCTGAGGACTTAGCGTAGCTGTAATATACGTGCCCCAATACTAAAATAATAAATCATTAAAACAAACCATCATATTATGAGTGAGGACTTGTCGTAGCTATAATATACGTGCCTCAAATTTGAATTATCCTAGATCATCTCGTTACGGTCTAAACAGGCCGAACGGCCCTGCGCAGGTTTAGGGATCTTCCCCCATGGCGTCAACTCTGGGACGCATGCATCATTTACAATGATCATGAACTAGAGCTCAATTATGTTCACCGGATTATTCAAAAGATGGTATTTACCAAGTTATATTATGCCATAAATCAAAACACGTTTTAAAATACACATTTATTACCAAATACGTTGCATGCGTTTATTTCATCAAACACAATATAATAATTTCATAAACTGAAAACAGAATGCCATCGATAAAACGGGGAAATTTAAAACACTTGACTACTCCCAGAAAAGGCTAGAACGTCCTACCTCGATTATCGCACAAGCGTTACGATAACGTGATCCACAAATCCAGCAAGAACGTCAAATAAGTCCTATAATCACAACATATGATTAGTCTAGGTCTAGACATAATCATCCAATCATTTTAGTGTGCCACAAAAGGATTTTAAAACGTTTAATAAACATTTGGGATTTAAAATTTGTGAAAAACTCTAAGTTAGGATATTTCTGGGCATGGGCAGACTGACCTAGGCTGAATATAAAATCCATATTAATTTATTTTTCATCCCAAAAATTCTAAATTTTTAATATGTTAAACTAGACATCCGTAGCTTTAATTCCATATAATTTTTATAATTTTTGGACATCATTTGGTCATTCAACTAGGCCAAAAACGGAGGGTTGTTTTCAGGCGTAAAAATCTGGGTTTCAGTTTCGGTTCAAAACCTGGCAGTTCTGTCCGCCTATCTTAGAAAAATATTTTGACTGCGTAAACGGATGAGTTTGATTCTGGAATTTTGCAGGAATTTAGGGGACATCTTGAATTTAATTTTAGGCTCAAGAATCACTCAAAAATCGTTTTTAAATCTCAAGTTATGGCTGACACAAATTTACTGTTCATATGATAATTTTCCAGATTTCTGTTTTTCTGTGTCCGAATTTCGATTAGCCTCAAACCAATTCAATTTTCATCCAATGATCACGAAATTTTGTGGAAAACCTTATTTATATGTCATTAACACAACCCAAGAATCAAATTAACAAAATCATAAAATCTTACACATATGATAATAGGGTTTTTGAAAAGGGGATCAATGAGGTAAAATTTTAGGGTTTGAGAGAAAAATCACACCTTGTTTGTGCTGCCCTATTTTTGATGCTTGGTCTCCCTTTTGGCTGAATTTGTGTGAGTATTGGAGTCTTCAAAACAGTATGGAAATAGTGGAGAAAACCATATAAATTTCGGATTTAAAATCAAAAGGAGAAGGAAGGAAAAAGTTTGATTTCTCACCTTGTTTTTGTCTCAAAAGTTGATGAATCTTTGAGCTGCCTTTTGGTAGGTTTTGTTTGCTGTTTTGGGTGTGTTTTGGGAGAGAAAATTCAGAGGGGAGAGAGAGGAAATCTGGCCGAATTTTTGAGGGTGATAGGAAGGGTGAATGAGAGTTAAAAGGGGGTTTTTATACTAGGTTTTTCTTTCCCTTTCTCTTCCTTGTTTGGCTGAAAATTTTAAGGGGCAAAAGGGAAAGTTTTTGTGCTGTTTTGAGGCTAGGGTTTTCTCTCTTATTTCCCCTTAAGTGGCCGAAAATTATCCCTTAGTTTTTAAGGAAAAATAATTTGAATTTTAATTGAGTTTTAACCTAGCTTTTAATTCAAATAAAATCTCCTTTATTTCCTACACTTTATGGCCGAATTTCTTCTTTATATCTAAGGAATGAAATTTGAATTTGAATCCTTCTTGGATTTGTGGAATTTAAATTTTAATTTAAAATCCCAAGTGATGGCTGAATGTTTTAGGATTTCTTTTTGAAGTTCAAATTGTTGACTTTTTGAGCGGAATTTGACTAGGAAACCAACCTAGGGTTTCCAAAAGATTTTTAAATTAATTTTTGGCACACTAATTTTATTTAAATTATATATTGACCCTTAAATAAAATTTAAGGCGTCACAAATATCTACCACTAAAAATAGTTTCGTCCTTGAAACTTTAAGAATTACTCCACACTAAAGAAGAGAATAAGAATATGAATAACTTCTCATTTCATTAAGCGATCTTAATGCACCTTTCAAAACATATAGTGGTATATCTACCACTATGAACAGAGTAGGGTTACAAAACAAACTTAAGTCGACTACATTACATGTACTCTACTGCTTAGCGAACCATTCAGCATGGTTCTCGCGCATATCTTTCTCGGTTTCCCATGTGGCTTCCTCTTCACCATGGTTACTCCAAAGAACTTTCACCATGGGTATTATTTTCGTTCTCAGCTGCTTGACCTTTCGATCCAAAATCTTCACCGGAACCTCGACATAAGAGACATCTGGTTGGATTTCTATATCATCCGTTGAAATGACTTCTGACTCTGTTCGTGCACTCTTCTTCAGCATCGATACATGGAAAACGTTGTGCACTCCCAAGGTGTCGGGTAACTTCAACTCATATGCAACCTTACCAACTCTGCGTATGATCTCGAAAGGTCCAATGTAACGTGGTGCTAGCTTCCCTTTAACTCCGAAATGAGAGATACCTTTCTTCGGTGAAACCTTTAGCAACACAAACTCTCCGACCTCGAACTCTAACGGCTTTCTGCGTTGATCAACATAGCTCTTCTGTCGACTCTGTGCTGCTAGAAGTCGTTATTTGATGATGGCAATCTTCTCGTACTGGTCTAGGATCATCTCGGGTCCACCCACTGGTGCTTCCTGGTTGTCAACCCAATAGATGGGTGATCTATAAGGCTTTCCATACAACGCTTCAAAAGGTGCCATTCCGATACTCGCTTGATAACTGTTGTTGTATGCGAACTCTGCCATATAGAGGTGTTTGCTCCATCCATCTCTAAGATCAAGAACGCAGGCACGTAGCATATCCTCGAGGATCTATATAAGATGCTTCGACTGACCATCTGTCTGCGGATGAAAAGCGGTGCTGAAGTTCAGTTCTGTGCCTAGAGCTTCCTGTAGACTTTGCCAAAAGCGAGCGTTGAAGCGCGTGTCACGATCAGAAACGATCACCGAAGGGACTCCATGCAATCTGACTACGTTCCTCATGTAAAGCTCGGCTAGGTGGTTCCTGGTGCAAGTCGTCTTGAACGGGATGAAGTGTGCAGTCTTCGTGAGACGATCTACAACTACCGAGACTCCATCAGATCCATCCTGTGCTCTCGGTAAGCCGGTTAAGAAGTCCATTCCTATACTATCCCACTTCCACCAAGGTATTGGAAGTGGTTGGAGCAAACCTGCGGGTCTCTCCCATACTGCCTTTACTTTCTGACACGTCAAAAAATTGGCCACGAAGTTCTTCACATCTAACTTCATACCTCTCCACCAAAGTTGCCATCTTAAGTTTTGATATATCTTGTTTCCACCTGGGTGCATGGTGAACCTCGACTGATGAAACTCTGACAAGATCTCCTGTATAAGCTCTGGGATGTGTGGCACTGCTAAGCGACCTTCGTTGTAAAGAATTCCACTGGCGTCCATCGACCACTCTGCAACACGCTTTCCCTTTAATAATCTATCTCGGATGTCAACGAAACGTGTATCTGCCAACTGATTCTCCTTGATCCTCTGCACGTAGTCTGGTTCCATTACTAAGTTGTATAACACTGGGTGACCCTGAACTTCGCCAAAACGAACTTGATAAGCTGTGAGAACTCTGTCCTTTTCCCACTCATCTATCTGCATCGCCATTATAGAAGCATCATGATCAGGATTGGGAACTGCCTCTCTTTTCCTACTTAGTGCATCGGAAACCACGTTTGCTTTACCCGGATGGTACTCGACTTGGAAGTCGTAGTCTTGCATGTATTCTACCCACCTTCTCTGACGCAGGTTGAGATATTTCTGTGTAGCTAAGTATTTCAAACTCTTGTGATCTGAAAACATTCTAAAACTGGCACCGTACAGATAACAACGCCAAATCTTAAGCGCAAACACTACTGCAGCTAACTCTAGATCGTGTGTAGGGTAGTTTCGTTCGTGTTGTTTCAGCTGTCGTGAGGCATAAGCGACAACTCGGTTCTGTTGCATCAAGACTGCTCCAAGACCTTGATGAAAAGCATCGGTGTAGACGTCATATACTTGATCCTGATTTGGAATGATAAGGATAGGTGCAGACGTCAAACGGCTCTTTAACTCGTGGAAGACTGACTCACAGCTGTTGTCCCAAACGAAAGGTATATCCTTCTTTGTTAGATTGGTGAGGGGAGCGGCGAGCTTGCTGAAGTCCTGTACAAAACGTCGATAATATCCCGCTAAGCCCAAGAAGCTTCGGATATCTGGAACATTCTTCGTTCGTTCCCACTTAAAAATCGCTTCAACCTTGGATGGATCAACTGATATACCATCTCCTGAGATGATATGTCCGAGAAACTTAACCTCGGTCATCTAAAACTCACATTTTTCTTTCTTGGCGTACAACTGATGTTCACGAAGAGTCTGCAAAACTATACTGAGATGCCGTGCATGATCTTCACGAGTTCGGGAGTAGATGAGGATGTCGTCGATGAATACGATGCCGAACTTATCAAGAAAAGGTCGGAAGACTCTATTCATCATATCCATGAAGGCTGCTGGCGCGTTTGTCAAACCAAAAGGCATTACTAAGAACTCGTAACTGCCATACCTCGTTCGGAACGCCGTCTTCGGGATATCCTCCTCTCTAACCCGAAGCTAATGATAACCGGATCTTAAATCAATCTTGGAGAAGAAACAAGCTCTACCTAACTGGTCGAACAAGTCATCTATGCGTGGTAACAGATACTTATTTTTGATGGTCACACTGTTGAGCTTTCTGTAGTCTACACAGAGACGAAGCGAACCGTTGGCTTTCTTCACAAAAAGGATTGATGAACCCCAAGGTGAGTTGCTGTCTCGGATAAAGCCCAGTGATTTCAACTCATCCAGCTGCTTGCGCAACATTTTCATCTCTAGAGGTGCCATACAATACGGAGCAGAAGCAAAAGGAGCGGTTCCAGGAACTAAGTCGATACGAAACTCTATTTCTCGATGAGGTGGTAAACCTGGAAGAGCTTTTGGAAAAACATCTGGAAAACTATCGACAACAGGTATAGGTTGGGTACTCTTTTCAGAACTGGATCCTTCTACCGCACACAAGGATAAGAAACAAAGAATACCCTGTCTACTTTTCGACACTAACCTCAGAGCAGATCTATCAACATCTGAAACTAAGCTTAACTGATAGGACACTACATGTCCAAAATCAGTTGTAAAGATAACGCGACGATTACAACAATCAAGCATAATCCCATATCGGGAAAGCCAGTCATATCCCAGAATAACATCATAAGCAAACATAGGCATTACTACAAGTGATGCCTCCAAACAAACATCCCCAACATAAACATAAGCTTGACACCCATCACTAATGGTAGTCGTGCCCAACGGGGATTTCACACATAAGGGAGAGTCAAGATTTTGCAGTTTTAAACCAAGTGAACGAGCATAATGTTGGGCTATAAAAGAGTGTGTAGCTCCAGTGTCAAACAAAACATATGCATATGTACCAAAGATAGGAATTATACCATCTAATGCAGTCGGTGCATGATCTATCTCCATGCTGTCAGCTCCAAGAGCATGTACCTGTGGTGTCTTACCACGATTTTGAGCTGTATTCCCTCGCTAATAACCCGTACTCTGTCCCTGTGGTGGCGATCTCTGATATCTCAGCACTGGGAACTGCTGTAGCAGTGTAGCATGTGGAGCATATGGCATAGTGTACTGGCTTGTGCGCTGAGGCTGATAGGGAGCCGGAAGCTGAGGGCGCTATGACTGCGAAAACTGGGGAGTAGACTGTTGTCTTTGTGGAAGACCATTCTGATTCCGCTGATGATGATGTCTATGAGCATTGTCTCTCGACTGTCTCTTCGGGCAAACATTTCTTTTGTGGCCTTCATCACCACACTCGAAGCAGGTAATCACATTCACCCGACCCTGTCGCTGTCCAGAAGACTGATAAGAACCCGATCCCTGAGACTGCTGGTTCTTCTAGTAAGGAGTCTGCGACTTGTGTTGAGGCTTGTTGCGGATTGGTCCAGACTTGTTTTTGTTACGAGCTTCAAGGAACTCCTTGTCGCCCTCTTCCACTGTCAACGCCTTAGCAACTATCTGCTGGTAGCTATCCCTGATCTGGAACGATTGTACACCCCTCTTTACATAAAGGCTAAGCCCTTCCTCAAAGCGGAGACACTTAGTAGCTTCATCTAACACCTGATTCTTCGCATACCGGGCTAACTCAGTGAACTTGGCTTCATATTCCCGCACTGACATAGACCGTTGCTTCAAACGGACGAACTCCCTAGCTTTTCTATCGCGGAACTGAGCTGTAAAGAAACGCTCGTGAAAACGCTCCTCAAAAATTGTCCAAGAAGACCTCTGCTCCTCTATCAAACCATCCTCAATACTAGCCCACCAGGTAGAGGCTAGACCCACCAGCTTGTTGGAAGCAAACTCAACCCAGAACTCTGCGGGTGTGGCGGTCAACTTTAGTTGCTTGTGAATGGCATCAAACCAGTAGTCGGCATCCATCTCTGTGCCCGTGCCGTCGAAAGTGGGTACGTGAGGCTTAAAGAAAAGAGTTAGGGCTGCCTGTTTAAGATGTATCATAGGCTGTGTAGGTACTGCTCCAGAGGTAGGGTTTTCGGTGGTAGGCGTTTGCTGAGGAGTCTGAGAAGAACTCCCCGCTCTCTGGGTCTCATTAGGAACAACATTGGCTACAGGAGCTGGGTTAGGTGTTCCAAAAGGTAAGACGGTGAGGAGAGCCTGTATCGCTGCCGTGAGATTCTGCATCGTCGTTAGCTGATCGTTCGGTGTAGGGACCGCTGTATTCTGACTCCCTTGAGGCTGCGTGTTCTCTTCGTCGTTGCCTTTCTGCTACCTCTGACTTCGCGTGCCGGGACGAGCCATTTTACTGAATAAGATTGAAGGAAGAGGAAATCCTAGAAGCTTCTAAGAGTAAAGAAAACTATGCTTGAGTATTTTGAAAACGTTTTGATGAACACCCTTTTGAAAATGTTTTGATGAAAAACCTTTTTGAAAACCTGGTCTCTGATACCATTATTTGTCAACAAAATTTAGACACGTGACACGGCAGCCAAATCATAATATCAACCTGAGATTTAAGGAAAACATTTATTACAAAAACAACAGGTCAATATTATAATTTAGCTAAGCCTAATTATAAAGTAGCATCATAACCACAAAATAAAATAAAGGAGAAAATAAATACTTTTTAATGCGGAAGTCAAACACAAAATCGGTTTTCAAAAGAAATTACCAACCATAAAATATTCCCAAGCATGAAATTTGAATAACGTGAAATAAAGTACAAACTTAAAGTCTCATTACATCAGAACGAGAAACAGAAAGAAGAAGATGGAGAAAACGGATAGCATATTTCGGAACTGCTACCTCCCGTACCTGGAAGTAGTCATTTCGAAATCACAAAGAAAAAAAGGACGTGAGCGCTGGCTCAGTAGGACAGAAACAAAGGAGGGTTAACAGATAACATTTAAAAATATGGCATAATATCCGTTTCCAAAAATAATCAACAATTTAAAAAAAAAAACATTTTTTATACAAGTTTTATTCTGCTGAGGACTTAGCGTGGCTGTAATATACGTGCCCCAATATTAAAATAATAAATCATTAAAACAAACCATCATATTATGAGTGAGGACTTGTCGTAGCTATAATATACGTGCCTCGAATTTGAATTATCCTACATCATCTCGTTACGGTCTAAACCGGCCGAACGGCCCTGCGCAGGTTTAGGGACCTTCCCCCATGGTGTCAACTCTGGGACGCATGGATCATTTACAATGATCGTGAACTAGAGCTCAATTATGTTCACTGGATTATTCAAAAGATGGTATTTACCAAGTTATATTATGCCATAAATCAAAACACGTTTTAAAATACACATTTATTACCAAATACGTTGCATGCGTTTATTTCATCAAACACAATATAATAATTTCATAAACTGAAAACAGCATGCCATCGATAAAACGGGGAAATTTAAAACACTTGACTACTCCCAGAAAAGGCTAGAACGTCCTACCTCGATTATCGCATAAGCGTTACGATAACGTGATCCACAAATCCAGCAAGAACGTCAAATAAGTCCTATAATCACAACATATGATTAGTCTAGGTCTAGACATAATCATCCAATCATTTTAGTGTGCCACAAAAGGATTTTAAAACGTTTAATAAACATTTGGGATTTAAAATTTGTGAAAAACTCTAAGTTAGGATATTTCTGGGCATGGGCAGACTGACCTAGGCTGAATGTAAAATCCATATTAATTTATTTTTCATCCCAAAAATTCTAAATTTTTAATATGTTAAACTAGACATCCGTAGCTTTAATTCCATATAATTTTTATAATTTTTGGACATCATTTGGTCATTCAACTAGGCCAAAAACGGAGGGTTGTTTTCAGGCGTAAAAATCTGGGTTTCAGTTTCGGTTCAAAACCTGGCAGTTCTGTCCGCCTATCTTAGAAAAACATTTTGACCTGGTAAACGGATGAGTTTGATTCTGGAATTTTGCAAGAATTTAGGGGACATCTTGAATTTAATTTTGGGCTCAAGAATCACTCAAAAATCGTTTTTAAATCTCAAGTTATGGCTGACACAAATTTACTGTTCATATGGTAATTTTCCAGATTTCTGTTTTTCTATGTCCGAATTTCGATTAGCCTCAAACCAATTCAATTTTCATCCAATGATCACGAAATTTTGTAGAAAACCTTATTTATATGTCATTAACACAACCCAAGAATCAAATTGACAAAATCATAAAATCTTACACATATGATAATAGGGTTTTTGAAAAGGGGATCAATGAGGTAAAATTTTAGGGTTTGAGAGAAAAATCACACCTTGTTTGTGCTGCCCTATTTTTGATGCTTGGTCTCCCTTTTGGCTGAATTTGTATGAGTATTGGAGTCTTCAAAACAGTATGGAAATAGTGGAGAAAACCACATAAATTTCGGATTTAAAATCAAAAGGAGAAGGAAGGAAAAAGTTTGATTTCTCACCTTGTTTTTGTCTCAAAAGTTGTTAAATCTTTGATCTGCCTTTTGGTAGGTTTTGTTTGCTGTTTTGGGTGTGTTTTGGGAGAGAAAATTCAGAGGGGAGAGAAAGGAAATCTGGCCGAATTTTTGAGGGTGAAAGGAAGGGTGAATGAGAGTTAAAAGGGGGTTTTTATACTAGGTTTTTCTTTCCCTTTCTCTTCCTTGTTTGGCTAAAAATTTTAAGGGGCAAAAGGGAAAGTTTTTGAGCTGTTTTGAGGCTAGGGTTTTCTCTCTTATTTCCCCTTAAGTGGCCGAAAATTATCCTTTAGTTTTTAAGGAAAAATAATTTGAATTTTAATTGAGTTTTAACCTAGCTTTTAATTCAAATAAAATCTCCTTTATTTCCTACACTTTATGGCCGAATTTCTTCTTTATATCTAAGGAATGAAATTTGAATTTGAATCCTTCTTGGATTTGTGGAATTTAAATTTTAATTTAAAATCCCAAGTGATGGCCGAATATTTTAGGATTTCTTTTTGAAGTTCAAATTGTTGACTTTTTGAGCGGAATTTGACTAGGAAACCAACCTAGGGTTTCCAAAAGATTTTTAAATTAATTTTTGGCACACTAATTTTATTTAAATTATATATTGACCCTTAAATAAAATTTAAGGCGTCACAATACCCTTAACTCCTCGTTAGAGCTATGATTCCGATATCTGTAAAGGAACCCTTCATCGTATACAAGTCATGCACCCAACGAACCGGTCTATAAGCTTACTACCTCTGAGACGCTTTAGCCATTGGAACATCAAAGTACATAAGTCATATACATGAAGCTGTCTTTTTAGTCAGGATTAAGGTTACTGCACAATGAACGTCAAAAGCAGATCGATCCACTCAAAGCAGACTTCGTAGATCAATCAAGCTTTAGTCCCGGTCTAATATGTCACCACCAAGCAACATATCTATGTCTCTACTTGGGTGTCTGTGATGCCTTAAATTTTATTTAAGGGTCAATATATAATTTAAATAAAATTAGTGTGTGAAAAATTAATTTAAAAATCTTTTGGAAACCCTAGGTTGGTTTCCTAGTCAAATTCCGCTCAAAAAGTCAACAATTTGAACTTCAAAAAGAAACCCTAAAACATTCAGCCATCACTTGGGATTTTAAATTAAAATTAAAATTCCACAAATCCAAGAAGGATTCAAATTCAAATTTCATTCCTTAGATATAAAGAAGAAATTCGGCCATAAAGTGTAGGAAATAAAGGAGAATTTATTTGAATTAAAAGCTAGGTTAAAACTCAATTAAAATTCAAATTATTTTTCCTTAAAAACTAAGGGATAATTTTCGACCACTTAAGGGGAAATAAGAGAGAAAACCCTAGCCTCAAAACAGCACAAAAACTTTCCCTTATGCCCCTTAAAATTTTCAGCCAAACAAGGAAGAGAAAGGGAAAGAAAAACCTAGTATTAAAACCCCCTTTTAACTCTCATTCACCCCTCCTTTCACCCTCAAAATTTCGGCCAGCTTTTCCCTCTCCCCTCTCTGAATTTTCTCTCCCAAAACACACCCAAAACAGCAAACAAAACCTACCAAAAGGCAGCTCAAAGATTCAACAACTTTTGAGACAAAAACAAGGTGAGAAATCAAACTTTTTCCTTCCTTCTACTTTTGATTTTAAATCCGAAATTTATATGGTTTTCTCCACTATTTCCATACTGTTTTGAAGACTCCAATACTCACACAAATTCAGCCAAAAGGGAGACCAAGCATCAAAAATAGGGCAGCACAAACAAGGTGTGATTTTTCTCTCAAACCCTAAAATTTTGCCTCATTGATCCCCTTTTCAAAAACCCTATTATCATATGTGTAAGATTTTATGATTTTGTCAATTTGATTCTTGGGTTGTGTTAATGACATATAAATAAGGTTTTCCACAAAATTTCGTGATCATTGGATGAAAATTGAATTGGTTTGAGGCTAATCGAAATTTGGACACAGAAAAACGGAAATCTGGAAACTTACCATATGAACAGTAAATTTGTGTCAGCCATAACTTGAGTTTTAAAAACGATTTTTGAGTGATTCTTGAGCCTAAAATTAAATCAAGATGTCCCCTAAAGCCCTACAAAATTTCAGAACCAAACTCATCCATTTTCCTAGTCAAAATATTTTTCTAAGATAGGCGGACAGAACTGCCAGTTTTTTAACTGAAACTGAAACCCAGATTTTTATGCCTGAAAACAACCCCTCGGTTTTTGGCCTAATTGAATGACCAAATGATGTCCAAAAATTATAACAATTATATGGAATTAAAGCTACGGATGTCTAGTTTAACATATTAAAAATTTAGAATTTTTGGGATTAAAAATGAATTGATATTGATTTTACAATCAGCCTAGGTCAGTCTGTCCATGTCCAGTAATATCCTAAATTAGAGTTTTTCACAAATTTTAAATCCCAAATATTTATTAAACATTTTGAAATCTTTTGTGGCACACTAATATGATTGGATGATTTTGTCTAGACCTAGACTGATCATATGTTGTGATTATAGGATTTATTTGACGTTCTTGCTTGATTGGTGGATCACGTTATCGCAACGCTTATGCGATAATCGAGGTAGGACGTTCTAGCCTTTTCTGGGAGTAGTCAAGTGTTTTAAATTCTCCTGTTTTATCGATGGCATGCTGTTTTCAGTTTATGAAATTATTATATTGTTTTTGATGAATAAACGCATGCAAAGTGTTTTGTATTAAATGTGTATTTCAAAGCGTGTTTTGATTAATGGCATAATATACCTCGGTAAATACCATCTTTTGAATAATCCGGTGAACATAATTGAGCTCTAGTTCACGATCATTGTAAATGATGCGTGCGTCCCAGAGTTGACGCCATGGGGGAAGGTCCCTAAACCTGCGTAGGGCCGTTCGGCCTATTTAGACCGTAACGAGATGATCTAGGATAATTCAAATTCGAGGCACGTATATTATAGCTACGACAAGTCCTCACTCATAATATGATGGTTTGTTTTAATGATTTATTATTTTAATATTGGGGTACGTATATTGCAGCTACGCTAAGTCCTCAGCAGAATAAAACTTGTATTAAAAATTGTTTTTCACGAAAATTGTTGGTTATTTTTTTTTATGATTATTATGCCATGTTATTTTTTTAAATTGTTGATTATTTTGGAATCGAATATTATGCCACACTTTTAAATGTTATCTGTTAACCCACCTTTGTTTCTGTCCTACTGAGCCAGCACTCACGTCCTTTTTTCTTTGTGATTTCGAAATGACTACTTCCAGGTGCGGGAGGTAGCAGTTCCAAAAATCATTGAGATATCCGTTACTACCGAAGATGATGCTATCCGTTTTCTCCATCTTCTTCTTTATGTTTCTCGTTCTGATGTAATGAGACATTAAGTTTGGACTTTATTTCACGTTATTTAAATTTTATGCTTGGGAATATTTTTATGGTTTGTAATTTCTTTTGAAAACCGATTTTGTGTTTAATTTCCGCATTAAAAAGCATTTATTTTATCCTTTATTTTATTCTGTGGATATGATACTGCTTTATAAATAATTAGGCTTAACTAAATTATAATGTCGACCCGTTTTTCGTAATAATTTTTTTTCCTTAAATCTCGGGTTGATATTATGATTTGGCTGCCGTGTCACGTGTCTAAATTTTGGGCCGTGACAAATAATGGTATCAGAGACCAGGTTTTCAAAAGGGTTTTTCATCAAAACGTTTTCAAAAGGGTTTTTCATCAAAACGTTTTCAAAAGGGTTTTTATCAAAACGTTTTCAAAATACCCAAGCATAGTTTTCTTTACTCTTAGAAGCTTATAGGATTTCCTCTTCCTTCAATCGTATGCAGCAAAATGGCTCGTCCTGGCACGCGTAGTCAGAGGCAGCAGAGAGGCAACGACGAAGAGAACCCTGGGAACACGCAGCCTCAAGGGAGTCAGAATACAACGGTCCCTACACCAAACGATTAGCTAACGGCAATGCAGAATCTCACGGCAGCGATACAAGCTCTCCTCACCGTCTTACCTTTTGGAACACCTAACCCAACTCCTGTAGCCAATGTTGTTCCTAATGAGACCCAGAGAGCGGGGAGTTCTTCTCAGACTCCTCAGCAAACGCCTACCACCGAAAACCCTACCTCTGGAGCAGTACCTACCCAGCCTATGATACATCCTAAACAGGCAGCCCTAACTCTTTTCTTTAAGCCTCACGTACCCACTTTCAACGGCACGGGCACAGAGATGGATGCCGACTACTGGTTTGATGCCATTCGCAAGCAGCTAAAGTTGACCGCTACACCCGCAGAGTTTTGGGTTGAGTTTGCTTCCAACAAGCTGGTGGGTCTAGCCTCTACCTGGTGGGCTAGTATCGAGGATGGTTTGACAGAGGAGCAGAGGTCTTCTTGGATAGTTTTCGAGGAGCATTTTCACGAGCGTTTCTTTTCAGCTCAGTTCCGCGACAGAAAAGCTAGGGAGTTCATCCGTTTGAAGTAAGGGTCTATGTCTGTGCGGGAATATGAAGCCAAGTTCACTGAGTTGGCCCAGTATGCGAAGAATCAGGTTTTGGATGAAGCTACTAAGTGTCTCCACTTTGAGGAAGGGCTTAGCTTCTATGTGAAGAGGGGTGTACAACCGTTCCAGATCAGGGATAGCTACCAGCAGATAGTTGCTAAGGCGTTGACAGTGGAAGAGGGCGACAAGGAGTTCCTTGAAGCTCGTAACAAAAACAAGTCTGGACCAATCCGCAACAAGGCTCAACACAAGCCGTAGACTCCTTACCAGAAGAACCAGCAGTCTCAGGGATCAGGTTCTTATCAGTCTTCTGGACAGTGACAGGGTCGGGTGAATGTGATTACCTGCTTCGAGTGTGGTGATGAAGGCCACAAAAGAAATGTTTGCCCGAAGAGACAGTCGAGAGACAATGCTCATAGACATCATCATCAGCGGAATCAGAATGGTCTTCCACAGAGACAACAGTTTACTTCCCAGTCTTCGCAGTCACAACGCCCTCAGCTTCCAGCTCCCTATCAGCCTCAGCGCACGAGACAGTACACTGTGCCTTATGCTCCACATGCTACACCGCTACAGCAGTTCCCAGTGCCGAGTTATCAGAGACCGCTACTACAGGGTCAGAGTACGGGCTATCAACGAGGGAATACAGCTCAAAATCGTGGTAAAGCACCACAGGTACACGCTCTTGGAGCTGACAGCATGGAGATAGATCATACACCGACTACATTAGATGGTATAATTCCTATCTTTGGTACATATGCACATGTTTTGTTTGACACCGGAGCTACACACTCTTTTATAGCCCAACATTATGCTCGTACGCTTGGTTTAAAACTGCGAAATCTTGACTCCCCTTATGTGTGAAATCCCCGTTGGGCACGACTACCGTTAGTGATGGGTGTCAAGCCTATGTTTATGTTGGGGATGTTTGTTTGGAGGCATCACTTGTAGTAATGCCTATGTTTGCTTATGATGTTATTCTGGGATATGACTGGCTTTCCCGATATGGGATTATGCTTGATTGTCATAATCGTCGCATTATCTTTACAACTGATTTTGGACATGTAGTGTCCTATCAGTTAAGCTTAGTTTCAGATGTTGATAGATCTGCTCTGAGGTTAGTGTCGAAGAGTAGACAGGGTATTCTTTGCTTCTTATCCTTGTGTGCGGTAGAAGGATCCAGTTCTGAAAAGAGTACCCAACCTATACCTGTTGTCGATAGTTTTCTAGATGTTTTTCCAAAAGCTCTTCCAGGTTTACCACCTCATCGAGAAATAGAGTTTCGTATCGACTTAGTTCCTGGAACAGCTCCTTTTACTTCTGCTCCGTATCGTATGGCACCTCTAGAGATGAAAGAGTTGCGCAAGCAGCTAGATGAGTTGAAATCGCTGGGCTTTATCCGAGATAGCAACTCACCTTGGGGTTCATCAGTCCTTTTTGTGAAGAAAGCTGACAGTTTGCTTCGCCTCTGTGTAGACTACAGAAAGCTCAACAGTGTGACCATCAAAAATAAGTATCCGTTACCATACATAGATGACTTGTTCGACCAGTTGGGTGGAGCTTGTTTCTTCTCCAAGATTGATTTGAGATCCGGTTATCATTAGCTTCGGGTTAGAGAGGAGGATATCCCGAAGACGGCATTCCGAACGAGGTATGGCAGTTACGAGTTCTTAGTAATGCCTTTCGGTTTGACAAACGCGCCAGCAGCCTTCATGGATATGATGAATAGAGTCTTCCGACCTTTTCTTGATAAGTTCGTCATCGTATTCATCGACGACATCCTCATCTACTCCCGAACTCGTGAAGATCATGCATAGCATCTCAGTATACTTTTACAGACTCTTCATGAACATCAGTTGTACGCCAAGAAAGAAAAATGTGAGTTTTGGATGACAGAGGTTAAGTTTCTCGGACATATCATCTCAGGAGATGGTATTTCTGTTGATCCATCCAAGGTTGAAGTGATTCTTAAGTGGGAACGACCGAAGAATGTTCCAGAGATCCGAAGCTTTTTGGGCTTAGCGGGATATTATCGACGTTTTGTACAGGACTTCAGCAAGCTCGCCGCTCCCCTCACCAATCTGACAAAGAAGGATATACCTTTCGTTTGGGACAACAGCTGTGAGTCAGTCTTCCAAGAGTTAAAGAGTCGTTTGACGTCTGCACCTATCCTTATCATTCCGAATCAGGATCAAGTATATGACGTCTACACCGATGCTTCTCATCAAGGCCTTGGAGCAGTCTTGATGCAACAGAACCGAGTTGTCGCTTATGCCTCACGACAGCTGAAACAACACGAACGAAACTACCCTACACACGATCTAGAGTTAGCTGCAGTAGTGTTTGTGCTTAATATTTGGCGTTGTTATCTGTACGGTGCCAGTTTTAGACTGTTTTCAGATCACAAGAGTTTGAAATACCTAGCTACACAGAAAGATCTCAACCTGTGTCAGAGAAGGTGGGTAGAATACATGCAAGACTACGACTTCCAAGTCAAGTACCATCCGGGTAAAGCAAACGTGGTTGCAGATGCACTAAGTAGGAAAAGAGAGGCAGTTCCTAATCCTGATCATGATGCTTCTATAATGGCGATGCAGATAGATGAGTGGGAAAAGGACAGAGTTCTCACAGTTTATCAAGTTCATTTTGGCGAAGTTCAGGGTCACCCAGTGTTATACAACTTAGTGATGGAACCAGACTACGTGCAGAGGATCAAGGAGAATCAGTTGGCAGATACACGTTTCGTTGACATCCGAGATAGATTATTAAAGGGAAAGCGTGTTGCAGAGTGGTCGATGGACGCCAGTGGAATTCTTTACAACGAAGGTCGCTTAGCAGTGCCACACATCCCAGAGCTTATACAGGAGATCTTGTCAGAGTTTCATCAGTCGAGGTTCGCCATGCACCCAGGTGGAAACAAGATGTATCAAAACTTAAGACGGCAACTTTGGTGGAGAGGTATGAAGTTAGATGTGAAGAACTTCGTGGCCAACTGTTTGACATGTCAGAAAGTAAAGGCAGTACGGGAGAGACCCGCAGGTCTACTCCAACCACTTCCAATACCTCGGTGGAAGTGGGATAGTATAGGAATGGACTTCTTAACCGGCTTACCGAGAGCACAGGATGGATCTGATGGAGTCTGGGTAGTTGTAGATCGTCTCACGAAGACTGCACGCTTCATCCCGTTCAAGACGACTTGCACAGCCGAGCTTTACATGCGGAACGTAGTCAGATTGCATGGAGTTCCTTCGGTGATTGTTTCTGATCGTGATACGCGCTTCAACGCTCGCTTTTGGCAAAGTCTACAGGAAGCTCTAGGCACGGAACTGAACTTTAGCACCGCTTTTCATCCACAGAAAGATGGTCAGTCGGAGCGTCTCATACAGATTCTCGAGGATATGCTACGTGCCTGCGTTCTTGATCTTGGAGATGGATGGAGCAAACACCTCTACATGGTAGAGTTCGCATACAACAACAGTTATCAAGCGAGTATCGGAATGGCACCCTTTGAAGCGTTGTATGGAAAGCCTTGTAGATCACCCATCTATTGGGTTGACAACCAGGAAGCACCAGTAGGTGGACTCGAGATGATCCTAGACTAGTACGAGAAGATTGCCATCATCAAACAATGACTTCTAACAGCACAGAGTCGACAGAAGAGCTATGCTGATCAACGCAGAAAGCCGTTAGAGTTCGAGGTCGGAGAGTTTGTGTTGCTAAAGGTTTCACCGAAGAAAGGTATCTCTCGTTTCGGAGTTAAAGGGAAGCTAGCACCACGTTACATTGGACCTTTCGAGATCGAACGCAGAGTTGGTAAGGTTGCATATGAGTTGAAGTTACCCCACACGTTGGGAGTGCACAACGTTTTCCATGTATCGATGTTGAGGAAGAGTGCACGAACAGAGTCAGAAGTCATTTCAACGGATGATATAGAAATCCAACCAGATGTCTCTTACGTCGAGGTTCCGGTGAAGATTTTGGATCGAAAGGTCAAGCAGCTGAGAACGAAAACAATACCCATGGTGAAGGTTCTTTGGAGTAACCATGGTGAAGAGGAAGCCACATGGGAAACCGAGAAAGATATGCGCGAGAACCATGCTGAATGGTTCGCTAAGCAGTAGAGTACATGTAACGTAGTCGACTTAAGTTTGTTTTGTAACCCTACTCTGTTCATAGTGGTAGATATACCACTATATGTTTTGAAAGGTGCATTAAGATCGCTTAATGAAATGAGAAGTTATTCATATTCTTATTCTCTTCTTTAGTGTGGAGTAATTCTTAAAGTTTCGAGGACGAAACTATTTTTAGTGGTAGATATTTGTGACGCCTTAAATTTTATTTAAGGGTCAATATATAATTAAAATAAAATTAGTGTGCCAAAAATTAATTTAAAAATCTTTTGGAAACCCTAGGTTGGTTTCCTAGTCAAATTCCGCTCAAAAAGTCAACAATTTGAACTTCAAAAAGAAACCCCAAAACATTCGGCCATCACTTGGGATTTTAAATTAAAATTAAAATTCCACAAATCCAAGAAGGATTCAAATTCAAATTTCATTCCTTAGATATGAAGAAGAAATTCGGCCATAAAGTGTAGGAAATAAAGGAGAATTTATTTGAATTAAAAGCTAGGTTAAAACTCAATTAAAATTCAAATTATTTTTCCTTAAAAACTAAGGGATAATTTTCGGCCACTTAAGGGGAAATAAGAGAGAAAACCCTAGCCTCAAAACAGCACAAAAACTTTCCCTTATGCCCCTTAAAATTTTCAGCCAAACAAGGAAGAGAAAGGGAAAGAAAAACCTAGTATAAAACCCCCTTTTAACTCTCATTCACCCCTCCTTTCACCCTCAAAATTTCGGCCAGCTTTTCCCTCTCCCCTCTCTGAATTTTCTCTCCCAAAACACACCCAAAACAGCAAACAAAACCTACCAAAAGGCAGCTCAAAGATTCAACAACTTTTGAGACAAAAACAAGGTGAGAAATCAAACTTTTTCCTTCCTTCTCCTTTTGATTTTAAATCCGAAATTTATATTGTTTTCTCCACTATTTCCATACTGTTTTGAAGACTCCAATACTCACACAAATTCAGCCAAAAGGGACACCAAGCATCAAAAATAGGGCAGCACAAACAAGTTGTGATTTTTCTCTCAAACCCTAAAATTTTGCCTCATTGATCCCCTTTTCAAAAACCCTATTATCATATGTGTAAGATTTTATGATTTTGTCAATTTGATTCTTGGGTTGTGTTAATGACATATAAATAAGGTTTTCCACAAAATTTCGTGATCATTGGATGAAAATTGAATTGGTTTGAGGCTAATCGAAATTCGGACACAGAAAAACGGAAATCTGGAAACTTACCATATGAACAGTAAATTTGTGTCAGCCATAACTTGAGTTTTAAAAACGATTTTTGAGTGATTCTTGAGCCTAAAATTAAATCAAGATGTCCCCTAAAGCCCTACAAAATTTCAGAACCAAACTCATCCGTTTTCCTAGTCAAAATATTTTTCTAAGATAGGCGGACAGAACTGCCAGTTTTTTAACTGAAACTGAAACCCAGATTTTTATGCCTGAAAACAACCCCTCGGTTTTTGGCCTAATTGAATGACCAAATGATGTCTAAAAATTATAACAATTATATGGAATTAAAGCTACGGATGTCTAGTTTAACATATTAAAAATTTAGAATTTTTGGGATTAAAAATGAATTGATATTGATTTTACAATCAGCCTAGGTCAGTCTGTCCATGTCCAGTAATATCCTAAATTAGAGTTTTTCACAAATTTTAAATCCCAAATATTTATTAAACATTTTGAAATCTTTTGTGGCACACTAATATGATTGGATGATTTTGTCTAGACCTAGACTGATCATATGTTGTGATTATAGGATTTATTTGACGTTCTTGCTTGATTGGTGGATCACGTTATCGCAACGCTTATGCGATAATCGAGGTAGGACGTTCTAGCCTTTTCTGGGAGTAGTCAAGTGTTTTAAATTCTCCTGTTTTATCGATGGCATGCTGTTTTTAGTTTATGAAATTATTATATTGTTTTTGATGAAATAAACGCATGCAAAGTGTTTTGTATTAAATGTGTATTTCAAAGCGTGTTTTGATTAATGGCATAATATACCTCGGTAAATACCATCTTTTGAATAATCCGGTGAACATAATTGAGCTCTAGTTCATGATCATTGTAAATGATGCGTGCGTCCCAGAGTTGACGCCATGGGGGAAGGTCCCTAAACCTGCGCAGGGCTGTTCGGACTATTTAGACCGTAACGAGATGATCTAGGATAATTCAAATTCGAGGCACGTATATTATAGCTACGACAAGTCCTCACTCATAATATGATGGTTTGTTTTAATGATTTATTATTTTAATATTGGGGCACGTATATTGCAGCTACGCTAAGTCCTCAACAGAATAAAACTTGTATTAAAAATTGTTTTTCACGAAAATTGTTGATTATTTTTTTTTATGATTATTATGCCATGTTATTTTTTTTAAATTGTTGATTATTTTGGAATCGAATATTATGCCACACTTTTAAATGTTATCTGTTAACCCACCTTTGTTTCTGTCCTACTGAGCCAGCGCTCACGTCCTTTTTTCTTTGTGATTTCGAAATGACTACTTCCAGGTGCGGGAGGTAACAGTTCCGAAAATCATTGAGATATCCGTTACTACCGAAGATGATGCTATCCGTTTTCTCCATCTTCTTCTTTATGTTTCTCGTTCTGATGTAATGAGACATTAAGTTTGGACTTTATTTCACGTTATTTAAATTTTATGCTTGGGAATATTTTTATGGTTTGTAATTTCTTTTGAAAACCGATTTTGTGTTTGATTTCCGCATTAAAAAGCATTTATTTTATCTTTTATTTTATTCTGTGGTTATGATACTGCTTTATAAATAATTAGGCTTAACTAAATTATAATGTCGACCCGTTTTTCGTAATAATTTTTTTTTCCTTAAATCTCGGGTTGATATTATGATTTGGCTGCCGTGTCACGTGTCTAAATTTTGGGCCGTGACAGTGTCCAGCTCCAGACAGTCAAGACAAACCATCCCTCCAAGGCTTTAGACAACATAATAGTCTTAATATGAGTTAGATGCTCAGTCTAACCCCATAGACTACAGACCATAGTTTAGACCGCTTACTTTAGAACATTATCTTCTTGCATACAAAAGTCCATTGCATGCAACGTTCTAATAGTTTTAACACAAGCAGTCAGAGAGCCATATTTGCTTACATTTACTTTAGCATATAAATAAAACGAGGACAGATAGCAATGTAATGAATAACCTATATATATAATTTTATTATCCAGTTCAAAATAAATATATCAAAATGTCTCTAATGCTTAGGGCATTTCCTAACAATCTCGCACTTGCCCTAAACCAGCAGATGTACCATGTTACGCATCCCCATCGCCTCTACGTGCCTCTCAAAGATTTTAGCCATCAAAGTCTTAGTAAAGGGATCGGCAATGCTGTTCTCAGATGCGATCTTATATACATCTATTTGTCCTATCTCCACGTGTCCTCTAATAATATAATATCTTCGATCTATGTGCTTGGTCCTCTTGTGGTGCCGAGATTCCCTTGTGTTGGCAATAGCCTCAGTGTTATCACAGTAAAGTGTGATAGGCTTGTCAACACCCGGAATGACCTCAAGGTCTCTAAAGAACTTGTGGAGCCAAACTGCTTCTTTAGATGCCTCAGCCACAGCCACATACTCAGCCTCCATAGTAGAGTTAGCTGTGTAGCCCTGTTTCACGCTCCTCCATACAATGGCGCCTCCTCCGAGTAAAAACACTGATCCAGATGTTGATTTCCTCGAATCCTTACAAGTTTGGAAGTCTGAATCTGTGTATCCTACGGGTGTTAGGTCCCCTCCAGAATACACCAGCATATAATCCCTCGTTCTCTTAAGATACTTGAGTATATGCTTTACTGCTTGCCAGTGCTTGGTTCCAGGATTCGCTTGATATCGACTGACCATACCTACTGTAAAATATATGTCCGGGCAAGTGCAAAATATAGCGTACATAAGGCTACCCACAACAGATGCGTAAGGGACCTTACTCATACGCTTTCTTTCTTTCGATATCTTTGGACAGTCATCCAATGAAAGAGTTAGATCGACAATAGAAGGTTATGTACCTTTTTTTGCCTCTTGCATTGAATATTTGTTAATTATTTTATCTATGTATGAAGCCTGGGATAACGCTATCATTTTGTTCTTTCGATCTCTGAAGAGACAAATGCCTAGAACATAATTAGCTTCTCCCAAGTCCTTCATGTCAAACTGTTGGTGTAACTAAAGCTTGGCCGATGATAAGTTCCCTACATCATTCCCAATGAGTAGTATATCATCGACATAGAGTATTAGAAAGACCACTTTTTCATCCTTAATACATTTATGAATACAGGGTTCATCAACGTTCTACTTAAAACCGAAAGTTTTGATTGCTTGATCAAATCTCTGGTTCCATGAGCGGGATGCTTGCTTTAATCCATAAATGGATCTAAGCAACTTGTAGACTTTCCTTTCTTGGCCTTTCGCTATGAACCCTTCGGGCTGTATCATATAGATACACTCTTCAAGATGGCCATTCAAGAATGTTGTCTTGACATCCATTTACTAGATCTCATAATCGAGAGCTGCAGCAATAGACAGAAGAATACGTATAGACTTCAGCATAGCAACAGGTGAAAAGGTTTCATCGTAATCGATTCCAGCCTTTTGCGTGTACCCCTTTGCAACCACTCTAGCTTTGAAAGTTTTCACTCTCCCTTTCGCATCCTTCTTTCTTTTGTAGACCCATTTGCATCCAATGGGTTTTATCCCATCCGGCAAATCTACAAGTTCCCAAATAGAGTTGGACTTCATAGAATCCATCTCATTGTTCATAGCCTGTTTCCAAGATTTAGAATCAACATCATTTATAGCTTCATCATAGGTGGCCGGATCATCTTTATGCTCATGAGCCTCAGCCTGGTATACCTCAGCATCATACATGAAGAAATTAGGTTTCTTCGAAACCCTCCCACTACGATGAGGCACCCTAAATTATTGATCGTCTGCTGGTTTTCACCGGAACTGTGACTTGCATCCAAGACCGAAACCTATGGAGCAGTTCTTTCACCCGATAACTCCTCTAGCACCACTTTGCTTTGAGGCTTAAAGTCATTTACATGACTTTCCTCTAAGAATGTCGCACGGGTTGAGACAATGACTTTTTGTTCCTTCGAGTTATAGAACAGACCTCCTTTAGTTCCCTTTGGATACCCTACAAACATGCACAATTCTGATCTTGGTTCCAACTTCTTCGCATCCCCATCTAGTACATGTGCCAGGCAGCCCCATATTCTCATATGTCCAAGGGAGGGCTTCCTGCCACACCACAATTCATACGGAGTCCTGGGAATTGACTTGCTTGGAACCTGGTTCAAAATATAGCATGCCATTTGTAAAGCATATCCCCAAAATGATAATGGTAGCGTTGAATAACTCATCATGGACCGTACCATATCCAACAAGGTCTTGTTTCTCCTTTCGACTACACCATTCTGTTATAGAGTACCAGGTGCAGTCAATTGGGATAACATCCCATTCTCTACAAGATGTCCTAGCAATTCATCGGAGAGGGATTCGCGACCTCGATCAGATCAAAATGTCTTTATGGATTTATTCAATTGCTTTTCCACTTCTGCATGATACTCTATGAACTTGTCAAAAGTTTCACTCTTGCGGTGCATCAGATACACATATCCATACCTTGAGTAATCGTCTATAAAGGAGATATAGTACTCGAACCCTCCTCGTGCTGTAACGTTCATAGGGCCACATACGTCAGTGTGCACAATTTCTAAGAGCTCCTGAGCCCTAGTACCCTTAGCTCTAAAAGACCTCTTAGTCATCTTTCCCTCTAGACAAGACTCACATTGAGGAAGACGTACCTCCTCTAGAGATTTTAGAGGACCGTCTTTCACCAATCTTTGATTCCTATCCTGATTAATATGACCAAGTCTTAAATGCCAAAGATAAGCCTTGTTAGGGTGAGAAACTTTTAACCTTTTAGAGTTATCTATTAATTCGGTGTCAAGCAGTGAGTACAACTTTGATTTGATCAAATATAGGTTTCCATCCATCCATCCAGAACAGATAAAAGATTTATTTCTACGAATATCAACTCTTTTACTAAAAGAAACTGAATAAGAATGCTTTATTAAACAAGCTACCGATATAAGGTTCCTCCTAAAATTAGGAACATAAAAACAGTTTTTCAATAAAATAAACCTAAATTCATCAAAATAAAGATAAATATCTCCCACTGCCTCAGCCACCACCAAGTTGCCATCTTCAGTCCGCAACGGGAGGCTCCTATCATGTAGATTTCTCGTTTCCACGAACCCCTGCATAGAAACACAAACATGATTAGTGGCGCCCGAATCAATGACCCAAGTGTCTTTCGATTCTTCCACCAAACCCGCTTCCAAGTAATGAAGTTCCTTACCTTCCTTGCCCTTGGTGGCTAGGATTTCCCAGTAAACCTTATTAAAGTGACTTACCTTCCCACAGCGGAAGCACTTGGACTTTTTAGGGTCCCTGGGCTTCTTATTATTATTATTCTTCTTCCCATCCGAGACAGGAGGATTAGAAGAACTGGGAGCCGCTTGCTTCTGATTTGGCCTCTTCCTCTTCCGTGAGGGTTTGGAAGATTCCACCAAATTGGCCTCTCCTTTGGGTTGGATCGCATCCCCATCCCTAATCATCCGCTCATAAGCTTGGAGTTGCTTCATGAGCTCGGTTAGTCCTAACTCCCTTGTCACTAGATTGTATGCGGCCTTAAACCCCACAAAATCTTTAGATAGAGTTTTGAACACCATCTCGATCTGGGTGTTGTAGTCCAACTCAGCACCGTTCTCGGCAGCCTCAGTGAAGAATCCCATTAGAGTAATCATATGGTCCTTCATTGGATTACCCACCTTTTGCTTAGAGTTCATAATACTGGTTATAGCAGACTGTCGAGCCAACTTTTCTTGGCCTCCGAACATGTCCTCCAGATTTTCCATGATCTCCCCAGCAACTTGATAAGTCTCATGCTGCTTGTATAAAGCACTCGTCATGCTAGCCAAAATGTAGCATCGAGCTATCTCATTGGATTCTCTCCAACGAGTATAGGCAACCGGGACTTCCTCAAGCGGTGTGTCAGGTTTGGGCCCTGGTAGGCATGGTTCGTCCAGTACGAACTTGTGTCTCTCGTAGCTGAGAACTATCAACAGATTTCTTTTCCAATCTTTATAATTATCACCATTCAGTTTATTCTAAGTAAGTATTGAAATGAGGGGTGTCGGTGATATTTTGAACTGAAATAAAATTATACTAGACATAATTACAAAGCCCAAGCAAATATATAGATAATTTAGCAAATAAAACATATAAGTATATTCCTACATGAAACTTGAAAAACAGGTAACATTACAACGGTAATTCTCAGCACCTATTGAAATAAATAGCCGGAACATGGACCCCATCCAATTAATATATGTTATCTTAAATCCTCCAAGGTTAACACATCTATTAATAACCGCTTATTTGGCCACCAGTTTCGTTAATAGAGCTTCTAGGGAAGGTTAATAACTAAATGAGTCTTGAGTGTATAACCATTATTTACATAGCCCGATCCACGTCCTACCAAGCCACCGAGGGGTGTGGTCAGTGTTAGGAAATGCCCTAAGCATTAGAGACATTTTGATGTATTTTGAACTGGATAATAAAATTATATATATAAAGGTTATTCATTACATTGCTATCTGTCCTCGTCTTATTTACATGTTAAAGTAAATGTAAGCAAATATGGCTCCCTGACTGCTTGTGTTAAACTGTTAGAACGTTGCATGCAATGGACTTTTGTATGCGAGAAGACAATGTTCTAAAGTTAGCAGTCTAAACTATGGTCTGTAGTCTTTGGGGTTAGACCGAGCATCTAACTCATGTTAAGACTATTATGTTGTCTAAAGCCTTGGAGGGGACGGTTTGTCTTGACTGTCTGGAGCTAGACTCCCAAGTAGAGACATAGATATGTTGCTTGGTGGTGACATATTAGACCGGGACTAAAGCGTGATTGATCTACGTAGTCCGCTATGAGTGGATCAATCTGCCTTTGACGTTCATTATGCAATAACCTTAATCCTAAGTAAATGAACTACTTCATGTATATGACTTGTGTACTTTGATGTTCCAATGGCTAAAGCGTCTCAGAGGTAGTAAGCTTATAGACCGGTTCGTTGGGTGCATGACTTGTATACGATGAAGGGTTTGTTTGCAGATATCGGAATCATAGCTCTAAGGAGTTAAAGGTATCCTCTTAAAGGCATTATACTGAATGTGAAAATGGACAAGGCCTTAGGTCGTCTGCTGGGCGGATGACTTCTTATTCACATATGGTGAATAATCATTTTCTTAATTCGGTAGTATAACGGAACTTTAAGATAGCCTAATCAGTAGGATTAAACGGACTTTGACCTAAGGCTGATCATGGATATCATATGAGGGTTTTGCATATATGACAAGGTCATTGGATAGTAGCTCGTCACAGGCTTACGTAATACGGTATATAATTAGGAGTTCAGTTTCAGGTTTATAGTGGTGTGACTCTGAAACTAGTGATCATATGATTGAGTTGTTCGGTAAAGAATGATGATCATATGGATTTGCGGGAGCTCGATTATATATGTCCAATCAGTCCCTCTACTAGCTCCACATAATTCCTTAACGTTTGGCAAATTGATTTGTGTATGCTATTGGCTGGTTTATTTTGCATGGATGGTGATGACACAGGATTAGGATGGTAGACAAGATTCTCTCCGGTTGGATTCAGGATTTGTTTTGGATAATAGAGTACACAATTATTCGAATTCTAAATAAAATTGCCATGATTTTATTTGAGATTGGATTGGAGTTGTAGAAAATTATCCATGAGAACAAGAATTTGAAACACAACCGTTTTGTGGATTTTGAAATTTGAAATTTGAAATTTAAATTTGAAATTCGAATTTGAAATTTGAAATTCAAATTTTGAATCACAGTCCAAGTGGGATTCGAATTTGTTGTGGAAAATCCACAAGGTTTGAAATTCAAATTTGAGTTGGATTTGGAGAGGATAATCTTGTTAGAATCCTACTTGAATTTTGAATCCAAATCCTAACAAATTATGGACGAAATTTTAAGGATAATCCTCAATGGAATTTCGGTTTTTGTGGATAAGGTTCAAGGGAAAAATTCAAGTTTCAATCCCAGTTGAATTTGGATTCTCTCCTTCCCCAAAAAGTGGCCGAAATTATGGAAGAAATCTCCTAGGAAAATTCGGTTATTTTGGATAAGGTTGAGATAAGATTCAAGCTTGAAAATCCTAGTAGAATTTTGATTCTCCCTTATCCTAAAAGTGACCAAATTTTTTGAGGAGATTTTCTCCTAGGAATTTCTGATTTTTTGGTTGAAAAAGGGAGATAAAATTCTAGTTAAAATCTAGTTTAGATTTGGATTGGATTTATCCTAAATAAACTGAATTTTATTGTTGGGGATTTCCCATGGAAAAATTCAGATTTTATGGTTATGGATAAGGGAGAATATCTTTTCCTAATCCAATTCGAATTCAGAGAATCACCTCATGTAGGTCTGTAAATAGAGGTATTGCCACTCCAGTTCTCTTAGACCACAGACTCTCAGGTGAGCAGGCTTATTATTGCACAGCTCATCGTGACAATAAGTTCTTTAGAGATCTGGGTGGTCGGAAGAAGACTAGCAGTGCTAGCATACCGATCGAGGTTCAGAGTGCCCACACACTCAGCCATTCGGGAATTGAAGAATAGTAGAAAAGGCTAGTTGGTTGAAGCCTCCAGTCATTCTCCTCCTACAAGATTGGCATCCTTGAGGTATGAGTTTTAATTGTTGTTGGTTTATTGTATATGGCATCATGAGATATTTAACGATCTAAAAATTTTGATTGTTCCGCTGCGCCACTCTGATACGTTTTTATCGATTTATTGTCCTACAATTGGTATCAGAGCCATCTCATGATTATGCCATGTACATAAATTAGACAATTACTTAGTCTTTTTATTTATGTATGGATTTGATATTTAGAGAGTGGCATTATAGGGTTCCTTTATGTTGTTATCATGGATTATGTATAAAGCATGTGGTTATTTTAATTTTTTGAATTATTATAAGCATGCTTGTTTATACCGGTTATGATTCCTTAGAATTTAGAAAACTTGTATTTAGGAATTTTTATGTAACCATGAGAGCAGTTTATTAACACTGTAATTTTCCCATGGATTTTAATTTTTGTCTCTTAGAATTTTTATGGTTAGAATTTTTGTACACCGGAAACGGTTTAGGAAATTTTATGTAATTATTCTTGGAGGAGATTGAAGATTGAAGACCGTAACTTATTTTTTCCCAAAAGTTAAATTTGATTTAAAGGTTGAAATTTTGATTGTGTGGAAAATTTCAATTTAATTGGGATTCAAATTAATTTTTGGATATCCTAATAGGTAAATTGGAATATGGCATGAAAATCGAGACACAACCCCTCGGAATAGGCCGACGAGCCTTGGTGGGGCTGCAGCCCCTGCCCTCGGGCAGGATGGGGCTGCGGCAGCCCCTGTGCAGGCCAACACCACCCACGGCCGCAGGCTTGGCCTGTAGCCAAGGGTGGCCGTGGCCTGCCCAAGGCTGGCCGCAGCCTGGGCGTGCAGTCTGGCGTTGCAGGCTTGGCCTGCAGCCCGGCAAGGTTGCACATAGCGGCGGTACGACGGTCCAAAAAATTGAAAAATGTTGATTTTTATATTAGAAATTTAATTTTAAATCATGTTTAAAAATATGTAATTGAAAATTTGAAATTTTTGAAATTACATATTATTACACATGATGTTTAAAAATTGTTTAAAATTTGAATTGGAAATTTAAATTTGAAATTCGGATTTGGAATTTGAATTTGAAATTTAAATTTTTGGAGATTTAAATTTTAAATAATTCTTGGGATGAGAAATAAATGGAGAGGCTACATAAAGATGGATACAAGAAGACGGAACAGAATTCAAGACCCAAAGAATGCTTTGGATGGAATTTTGTAATCTTTATTTTCTTTGTTCTAGGATGGAACCATAGCTTGGTTATTCTGTCAATTATTTTTTCTGTGATATGTCATGGATGTATAAATATGTATTGATGGATGTTTTGTATGCATATTTGATAACATGTCATATAGGATAGGTGAGCGCCGCTCAAACTATATTGATCATACATAATTTGTCAAAACTTGCATGTTTTTCAAAATATTGAGTGGGAGAGGGTTTCAAACAAAACCCACGGCCTCCATTGTTGATCCATATGTGAAATTATGGTAACGTCTCCCGTCAGTTTTGCCCTGACCACACCCCTCGGTAGGTGTTTACCGCCGCCGGTATACTAGATTGGATCTCCTATGTGGGAAACGTGTTCGGGTATGATCCTATTCATGACCACCCCTCGGTGGCGTAGTAGGACGTGGATCGGGCTACGTAAACAATGGTTATACACTCAAGACTCGTTTAGTTATTAACCTTCCCTAGAAGCTCTGTTAACTAAACTGGTGGCCAAATAAGCGGTTATTAATATATGTCTTAACCTTGGAGGATTTAAGGCAACATATATTAATTGGACGGGGTCCATGTTCCGGCTATTTTTTTTCATGACCACCCCTCAGTGGCTTGGGGCAATAGGTGCTGAGAATTACCGTTGCAATGCTACATGTTTTTCAAGTTTCATGTAGGAACATACTTGTATGTTTTATTTGCTAAATTATATGTATATTTGCTTGGGCTTTGTAATGATGTCTAGTATAATTTTATTTTAGTTCAAAATGTCACCGACACCCCTTATTTCGATACTTACTAAAAATAAGTTAAATGGCAATAATTATGAAGATTGGAAAAGAAATCTATTAATAGTTCTCAGCTGCGAGAGACACAAGTTCGTACTGGACGAACCATGCCCACCTGGGCCCAAACCTGACACACCACTTGAGGAGGTCCCGGTTGCCTATAATCGTTGGAGAGAATCCAATGAGATAGCTCGATGCTACATCCTTGCTAGCATGACGAGTGCTTTACAAAAGTAGCATGAGACTTATCAAGTTGCTAGAGAGATCATGGACAATCTAGAGGACATGTTCGGAGGCCAAGAAAAATTGGCTCGACAGTCCGCTATCACCAGCATTATGAACTCTAAGCAAAAGGCAGGTACTCCGGTAAAGGACCATATGATCACTCTAATGGGATTCTTTGCTGAGGCTGCCGAGAATGGTGCTGAGTTGGACTACAACACCCAGATCGAGATGGTGTTCAAGACTCTGTCTAAAGATTTTGTGGGGTTTAAGGCCGCATACAATCTGGCGAAAAAGGAGTTAGGACTAACCGAGCTCATGAAGCAACTATAGGCTTATGAGCGGATGATTAGGGATGAGGATGTGGTCCGACCTAAAGGAGAGGTCAATTTGGCAGAATCTTCCAATCCCTCACGGAAAAGGAAGTGGCCAAATAAGAAGCAAGTGGCTTCTAGTTCTTCTAATCCTCCTGTCTCGGACGGGAAGAAGAAGAAGAAGAAGAAGAAGAAGCCGAAGGACCCTAAAAAGTCCAAATGCTTCTATTGTGGGAAGGTAGGGTACTTCAAGAAGGCTTGCCGGGAATTCCTAGCCACCAAGGGCAAGGAAGGTAAGGAACTTCATTACTTGGAAGCGTGTTTGGTGGAAGAATCGGAGACACTTGGGTCATTGATTCGGGCGCTACTAATCATATTTGTGTTTCTCTGCAGGGGTTCATGGAAACGAGAAGTCTACATGATAGGAGCCTCTCGTTGCGGACTGGAGATGGTAGCTTTGTGCTGGCTGAAGCAGTGGGAGATGTTTCCCTTTATTTTGATCAATTTAGGTTTATTTTATTGAAAGACTGTTTTTATGTTCCTAATTTTAGGAGGAACCTTATATCGGTAGCTTATTTAATAAAAGATTCTTATTCAGTTTCTTTTAGTAAAAGAGTTGATATTCGTAGAAATAAGTCTTTTATCTGTTCTGGATGGATGGATGGAAACCTATATTTGATCAAACCAAAGATGTACTCACTGCTTGACACTGAATTAATTGATAACTCTAAAAGGTTGAATGTTTCTCACTCTAACAAGGCGTATCTTTGGCATTTAAGACTTGGTCATATTAATCAGGATAAGATTCAAAGATTGGTGAAAGACGGTCCTTTAGAATCTCTGGAGGAGGTACGTCTTCCCCAATGTGAGTCTTGTCTAGAGGGTAAGATGACTAAGAGGTCTTTTGGAGCTAAGGATACAAGGGCTCAAGAGCTCTTAGAAATTGTGCATACTGACGTATGTGGCCCCACGAACGTCACAGCACGAGGAGGGTTCGAGTATTATGTCTCTTTTATAGATGATACTCGAGGTATGGATATGTGTATCTGATGCACCGCAAGAGCGAAACCTTTGACAAGTTCAAAGAGTATCGTGCGGAAGTAGAAAAGCAATTGGATAAATCCATAAAGACACTTCGATCTGATCGAGGTGGTGAATACCTCTCCGATAAATTTCTAGGACATCTTGTAGAGAATGGGATATTATCCTAATTGACTGCACCTGGTACTCCACAACAGAATGGTGTAGCCGAAAGGAGAAACAGGACCTTATTGGATATGGTACGGTCTATGATGAGTTATTCAACGCTGCCATTATCATTTTGGGGATATGCTTTACAAACGGCGTGCTATATTCTGAACCAGGTTCTGAGCAAATCAATTCCCAGAACTCCGTATGAATTGTGGTGTGGCAGGAAGCCCTCCCTTGGACATATGAGAATATGGGGCTGCCCGGCACATGTACTGGATGGGGATGCGAAAAAGTTGGAACCAAGATCAGAATTGTGCATGTTTGTAGGGTATCCAAAAGGAACTAAAGGAGGTCTGTTCTATAACCCGAAGGAACAAAAAGTCATTGTCTCAACCCATACGACATTCTTGGAGGAAAGTCACATGAATGACTTTAAGCCTCGAAGCAAAGTGGTGCTAGAGGAGTTATCGGGTGAAAGAACTGCTCCGCAGATTTCGGTCTTGGACGCAAGTCTGAGTTCCAGTGAAAGACCTGCAGACGATCAACAATTTAGGGTGCCTCGTCGTAGTGGGAGGGTTTCTAAGAAACCTAATTTCTTCATGTATGATGCTAAGGTATACCAGGCTGAGGCTCATGAGCATGAGGATGATCCAGTCACCTATAATAAAGCTATAAATGATGTTGATTCTAAATCTTGGAAACAGGTTATAAATAATGAGATGGATTCTATGAAATCCAACTCTGTTTGGGAACCTGTAGATTTGCCGGATGGGATAAAACCCATTGGATGCAAATGGTTCTACAAAAGAAAGAAGGATGCGGAAGGGAGAGTGGAAACTTTCAAAGCTAGACTGGTTGCAAATGAGTACACGCAAAAGGCTGGAATTGATTACGATGAAACCTTTTTGCCTGTTACTATGCTGAAGTCTACCCGTATTCTTCTGACCATTGCTGCGGCTTTCGATTACGAGATCTGGCAAATGGATGTCAAGACGGCATTCTTAAATGGCCATCTTGAAGAGTGTATCTATATGATACAGCCCGAAGGGTTCGTAGCGAAAGGCCAAGAAAGGGAAATCTGCAAGTTGCTTAGATCCATTTATGGATTAAAGCAAGCATCCCGCTCATGGAACCAGAGGCTTGATCAAGCGATTAAGGCATTTGGTTTTGAGCAGCACGTTGATGAACCGTGTGTTTATAAACGTATTAAGGATAGAAAAGTGGTCTTTCTGATACTCTATGTCGATGATATACTACTCATTGGGAATGATGTAGGGAACTTATCATCGGTCAAGCTTTGGTTACACCAACAGTTTGACATGAAAGACTTGGGAGAAGCTAATTATGTTCTAGGCATTCGTCTCTTCAGAGATCGAAAGAACAAAATGATAGCGTTATCCCAAGCTTCATACATAGATAAAATAATTGACAAATAAGCAATGCAAGAGGCAAAAAAAGGCTCACAACCTTCGATTGTCGGTCTAACTCTTTCATTGGATGACTGTCCCAAGACATCGGAAGAAAGAGAGCGTATGAGTAAGGTCCCTTATGCATCCGCTGTGGGTAGCCTTATGTACGCTATGCTTTGCACTCGCCCGGATATATGTTTTGCAGTAGCTATGGTGAGTCGATATCAGGCAAATCCTGGAACCAAGCACTGGCAAGTAGTAAAGCATATACTCAAGTAGCTTAAGAGAATGAGGGATTATATGCTGGTGTATTCTGGAGGGGACCTAACACCCGTAGGATACACGGACTGAGTCTTCCAGACTTGCAAGGATTCGAGGAAGTCGACATTAGAGGGCACGTGGAGACAGGATTAGTGGATGTATGTAAGATCACGTCCGAGGACAACATTGTCGATCCCTCTACTAAGACTTTGGTGGCTAGAAGCTTTGAGAGGCACGTAGAGGCGATGGGGATGCGTAACACGGCACATCTGCTGGCTTAGGGGTGTGGTCAGTGTTAGGAAATACCCTAAGCATTAGAGACATTTTGATGTATTTTGAACTGGATAATAAAATTATATATATAGAGGTTATTCATTACATTGCTATCTGTCCTCGTCTTATTTACATGTTAAAGTAAATGTAAGCAAATATGGCTCCCTGACTGCTTGTGTTAAACTGTTAGAACGTTGCATGCAATGGACTTTTGTATGCGAGAAGACAATGTTCTAAAGTTAGCGGTCTAAACTATGGTCTGTAGTCTATGGGGTTAGACCGAGCATCTAACTCATGTTAAGACTATTATGTTGTCTAAAGCCTTGGAGGGAACGGTTTGTCTTGACTGTCTGGAGCTGGACTCCCAAGTAGAGACATAGATATGTTGCTTGGTGGTGACATATTAGACCGGGACTAAAGCGTGATTGATCTACGTAGTCCGCTATAAGCGGATCAATCTGCTTTTGACGTTCATTATGCAATAACCTTAATCCTGAGTAAATGAACTACTTCATGTATATGACTTGTGTACTTTGATGTTCCAATGGCTAAAGCATCTCAGAGGTAGTAAGCTTATAGACCTGTTCGTTGGGTGCATGACTTGTATACGATGAAGGGTTTGTTTGCAGATATCGGAATCATAGCTCTAAGGAGTTAAAGGTATCCTCTTAAAGGCATTATACTGAATGTGAAAATGGACAAGGCCTTGGGTCGTCTGCTGGGCGGATGACTTCTTATTCACATATGGTGAATAATCATTTTCTTAATTCGGTAGTATAATGGAACTTTAAGATAGCTTGATCAGTAGGATTAAACGGACTTTGACCTAAGGCTGATCATGGATATCATATGAGGGTTTTGCATATATGACAAGGTCATTGGATAGTAGCTCGTCACAGGCTTACGTAATACGGTATATAATTAGGAGTTCAGTTTCAGGTTTATAGTGGTGTGACTCTGAAACTAGTGATCATATGATTGAGTTGTTCGGTAAAGAATGATGATCATATGGATTTACGGGAGCCCGATTATATATGTCCAATCAGTCCCTCTACTAGCTCCACATAATTCCTTAACGTTTGGCAAATTGATTTGTGTATGCTATTGGCTGGTTTATTTTGCATGGATGGTGATGACACAGGATTAGGATGGTAGACAAGATTCTCTCCGGTTGGATTCAGATCTTGTTTTGGATAATAGAGTACACAATTATTCGAACTCCAAATAAAGTTGCCATGATTTTATTTGAGATTGGATTGGAGTTGCAGAAAATTATCCATGAGAACAAGAATTTGAAACACAACCGTTTTGTGGATTTTGAAATTTGAATTTTGAAATTTGAATTTTGAATTTTGAATTTGAAATTTGTATTTGAAATTTAAATTTGAAATTTGAAATTTGAAATTTAAATTTGAAATTTGAATTTGAAATTTGAAATTCAAATTTTGAATCACAGTCCAAGTGGGATTCAAATTTGTTGTGGAAAATCCACAAGGTTTGAAATTCGAATTTGAGTTGGATTTGGAGAGGATAATCTTGTTAGAATCCTACTTGAATTTTGAATCCAAATCCTAACAAATTATGGACGAAATTTTGAGGATAATCCTCAATGGAATTTTGGTTTTTGTGGATAAGGTTCAAGGGAAAAATTCAAGTTTCAATCCCAGTTGAATTTGGATTCTCTCCTTCCCTGAAAAGTGGCCGAAATTATGGAGGAAATCTCCTAGGAAAATTCGGTTATTTTGGATAAGGTTGAGATAAAATTCAAGCTTGAAAATCCTAGTGGAATTTTGATTCTCCCTTATCCTAAAAGTGGCCGAATTTTTTGAGGAGATTTTCTCCTAGGAATTTCTGATTTTTTGGTTGAAAAAAGGAGATAAAATTCTAGTTAAAATCTAGTTTAGACTTGGATTGGATTTATCCTAAATAAACCGAATTTTATTGTTGGGATTTTCCCATGGAAAAATTCAGATTTTATGGTTATGGATAAGGGAGAATATCTTTTCCTAATCCAATTCGAATTCAGAGAATCACCTCATGCAGGTCTATAAATAGAGGTCCTGCCACTCCAGTTCTCTTAGACCACAGACTCTCAGGTGAGCAGGCTTATTGTTGCACAGCTCATCGTGACAATAAGTTCTTTAGAGATCTGAGTGGTCGGAAGAAGACTAGCAGTGCTAACATACCGATCGAGGTTCAGAGTGCCCACACACTCAGCCATTCAGGAATTGGAGAATAGTAGAGAAGGCTAGTTGGTTGAAGCCTCCGGTCATTCTCCTCCTGCAAGATTGGCATCGTTGAGGTATGAGTTTTAATTGTTGTTGGTTTATTGTATATGGCATCATGAGATATTTAACGATCTAAAAATTTTGATTGTTCTGCTGCGCCACTCTGATACGTTTTTACCGATTTATTGTCCTACAGTCAGGGCAGAACTGATGCGAGACGTTACCATGCTTTCACATATGGATCAACAATGGAGGCCGGGGGTTTTGTTTGAAATCCTCTCCCGCTCAATATTTTGAAAAACATGCAAGTTTTGACAAATATGTATGATCAATATAGTGTGAGCGGCACTCACCTATCCTATATGACATGTTATCAAATATGCATATAAAGCATCCATCAATACATATTTATACATCCATGACATTTCACAGAAAAAATAATTGATAGAATAACCAAGCCATGGTTCCATCCTAGAACAAAGAAAATAAAGATTGCAAAATTCTATCCAAAGCATTCTTTGGGTCTTGAATTTTGTTTTGTCTTCTTGTATCCATCTTTATGTAGCCTCTCCATTTATTTCTCATCCCAAGAATCATTTAAAAATTTAAATTCCAAAAAATTTAAATTTTAAATTCAAATTCCAAATTCGAATTTCAAATTTAAATTTCAAATTCAAACTTTAAACAATTTTAAATATCATGTGCAATAATATGTAATTTCAAAAATTTTAAATTTTCAATTACATATTTTTAAACATGATTTAAAATTAAATCTCAAATTTAAAAATCAAAATTTTTCGATTTTAGAATCGTCGCCCCCCCGCCCCCGGAGGCCGGCAGCTGCCGTGGGCAGTCCCCAGCCCCCGGGGGCTTGGCAGCCCACGGTCGCCCCTTGTGTAGCCCTGCCGGGCTACAGGCCAAGCCTGCAGCTAGGCATAGTAGCCGGCAGGTTGCACGCCCAGGCTGCAGCCAGCCTTGGGGAGGGCCACGGCCACCATCGGCTGCAGGCCAAGCCTGCGGCCGTGGGTGGTCATGGCCTGTACAGGGGCTGCTGCAGCCCCATCCTGCCCGAGGGCTGGGGCTGCAGCCCTACCAAGGCCCGATGGCCTATCCCGAAGAGTCGTGTCTCGATTTTCATGCCATATTCCAATTTACCCACTAGGATCTCCAAAAATTAATTTGAATCCCAATTAAATTGAAATTTTCCACATAATCAAAATTTCAACCTTTAAATTAAATTTAACTTTTGGGAAAAAATAAATTACGGTCTTCAATCTTCAATCTCCTCCAAGAATAATTAAACAAAATTTCCTAAATCGTTTCCAGCGTACAAAAGAATTCTAATCATAATAATTCTAAGAGACAAAATTAAAATCCATGGGAAAATTATAGTATTAATAAACTGCTCCCATGGTTACATAAAAAATCCTAGATACAATTTTTCTAAATTCCAAGGAACCATAACCGGCATAAACAAGCATGCTTGTAATAATTCAAAAAATTAAAATAACCACATACTACATACATAATCCATGATAACAACATAAAGGAATCCTAGAATGCCACTCTCTAAATATCAAATCCATACATAAATAAAAAGACTAAGTAATTGTCTAATTTATGTACATGGCATAGTCATGAGATGGATCTGATACCAATTATAGGAAATAAATCGGTAAAAACGTATCAGAATGACGCAGCAGAACAATAAAATTTTTTTCAAGATCGTTAAATATCTCATGATGCCATATACAATAAACCAACAATAATTAAAACTCATACCTCAAGGACGCCAATCTGCAGGAGGAGAATGATCGGAGGGCTTCAACCAACTAGCCTACTCTACTATTCTTCAATTCCCGAATGGCTGAGTGTGTGGGCATTTTGAACCTCGATCGGTATACTAGCACTGGTAGTCTTCTTCCGACCACCTAGATCTCTAAAGAACTTATTGTCACGGTGAATTGTGCAGCAATAAGCCTGCTCACCTGAGAGTCTGTGGTATGAGAGAATTGGAGTGGCAGGACCTCTATTTATAGACTTGCATGAGGTGATTCTCTGAATTCGAATTGGATTAGGAGAAGATATTCTCCCTTATCCAGGACCAAAAAATCTGAATTTATCAAGGCCAAATCCCAACAAGAAAATTCTTCCATTTTAGGATTTTTTCATTCAAAATTCAAACAAGATTTTAATTAGAATTTTACCTCCCCTTTTTCAACCAAAAAATCTGAAAATCCTTAAGGATCTTCACCAAATAATTTCGACCACAAAAGATAAGGAAAGAATCAAAATTCCACTAGGATTTTCAAGCTTGAATCTTATCTCATCCTTATCCAAAATAACCGAAAATCTTCTAGGAGATTCACTCAAAAATTTCGGCCATAATCAAGGAGGAGAGAATCCAAATTCAACTGGGATTGAAACTTGAATTTTTCCCTGAACCTTATCCACAAAAATATGAAAATTCCGTGAGGATAATCCTCAAAATTTTTGTCTATTATTGTTCGGATTTGGATTCAAAATTCAAGTAGGATTCTAACAAGATTTTCCTCTCCATATCCAACTCAAATTCGAATTTCATTCCTTGTGGATTTACCACAAGAAATTCGAATCCTACTTGGACTGTGATTCAAAATTTGAATTTCAAATTTCAAATTCAAATTTCAAATTTCAAATTTCAAATTTCAAATTTAAATTTCAAATTCAAATTTCAAATTCAAATTTCAAATTTCAAATTTCAAATTTCAAATTTCAAATTTCAAAATTCAAATTTCAAAATCCATAAAACAGTTGTATTTCAAATTCTTGTTCTCATGGATAATTTTCTACAACTCCAATCCAATCTCAAATAAAATCATGGCAACTTTATTTGGAGTTCGAATAATTGTGTACTCTATTATCCAAAACAAAATCTAAATTCAACCAGAGAGAATCTTGTCCACCATCCTAATCCTATGTCAACACCATCCATGTATAAAAAACTAGCCAATAGCATACACAAATCAATTTTGCCAAACGATAAGGAATTATATGGAGCTAGTAGAGGGATCAATTAGACATATATAATCAGGCTCCTCCATATGATCATCATTCTTTACCGAACAACTTAATCATGTGATCACTAATTTTAGAGTCACACCACTATAAACCTGAAACTGAACTCCCAATTATATATCGTATTACGTAAGCCTGTGACAAGCTATCATCTAATGGCCTTGTCATGTATGCAGAACCCTCATATGATATCCATAATCAGCCTTAGGTCAAAGTCTGTTTAATCCTACTGATCAGGCTATCTTAAAGTTCCATTATACTACCGAGTAAAGAAAATGATTATTCACCATATGTGAATAAGAAGTCATCTGCCCAGCAGATGACCCAAGGCCTTGTCCATTTTCACATTCATTATAATACCTTTAAGAGGATACCCTTAACTCCTCATTAGAGCTATGATTTCGATATCTGTAAACGAACCCTTCATCGTATACAAGTCATGCACCCAACGAACCAGTCTATAAGCTTACTACCTCTGAGGCGCTTTAGCCATTGGAACATCAAAGTACACAAGTCATAAACATGAAGCTGTCCATCTACTCAGGATTAAGGTCACTGCATAATGAACGTCAAAAGCAGATCGATACACTCAAAGCGGACTTCGTAGATCAATCATGCTTTAGTCCTGGTCTAATATGTCACCACCATGCAACATATCTATGTCTCTACTTGGAAGTCTAGCTCCAGACAGTCAAGGCAAACCGTCCCCTCCAAGGCTTTAGACAACATAATAGTCTTAATATGAGTTAGATGCTCAGTCTAACCCCATAGACTACAGACCATAGTTTAGACTGCTTACTTTAGAACATTGTCTTCTCGCATACAAAAGTCCATTGCATGTAACGTTCTAACAGTTTTAACACAAGCATTTAGGGAGTCATATTTTGCTTACATTTACTTTAACATGTAAATAAAACGAGGACAGATAGCAATGTAATGAATAACCTTTATATATAATTTTATTATCCAGTTCAAAATAAATACATCAAAATGTCTCTAATGCTTAGGGCATTTCCTAACAAAAACGTAGAATTTTTACGTTTTGTTTAGTTTTATGTATGAAATAAGATTGATTATAACCGTTGATTTTCCGGTTATAGGAACCTGATTCAAACGCAACGAAGGGCCGTCTGCGACCCAGGAAAGGAGATACGTGTAAGAGTATCTGTAAGTTCAAATATTCTCCTGTTTGTAATATGAATTGACTGATAGGTCTAAGTGTTATATGTTGTAAGTTCAAGCATTTCCATGACTGCAATATGAATAGACTATTATGTCAAAGTTTTATGTGTGGTAAGTTTAGACATTTAATTGTCTACAACATGAAATATTGTGATATTTAATTATATACTATTTGTACATTAAATGCATAGTCCTACAGGCACTAGGGTGTAGTTAAACTAACTCACCTAAGGAACTAATAAGTCTAAGATGTGTACTGTAAGTACACTACGGAAAGAGGTGCTATGGTACTAGAGTGTGACTAAATTTAAGACACACATAAATGAAAAAATGTGAAAAGACTTACGGGCATTAAGGTTCCCGACCATGGGACGATAAATACCATCCAGTTGGAACTATAAGAAAGATGGTAATGAAACCACTTTTGACGTACCAGTCTCCAATACGGTGGGGGTTCACAGGTCCTTCGGGGATATAATAACTGCTTCAGGCGATGATAGACTATGGAGGATTGGCCTGAAAAGGTAGCTCCCCAGGTCCCTCATAGTAGCGCGCATAATGGTACGACCAATATGGATCCAAAACCAGAACTAAATAAAAGATAATGACCCAAAACTGAATTGGGAACAATAACTGAGAATAATAGACACTAACTGTATGTTTAGTGGTCTTGGTCAAAGTTAACGTGAGTAGTGTTCGGTCAAAGTCAACGCACTATTCTTGATAAATAGTACTATTCATGGTTAAATTTATTATTTATGGTTCTTGATGCCATAATTTAGTATCAGAGGTTAATGCTCGACACTATATGGTACGAGTATTTTATATGTATGAATGTCACTTGTATATATTACAAATATGCATAAAGGTTACTGTTACTAGTATATGATACTAGTATGCAATGGGTTGTGAATAAGCTTACAAAATGTAAGTAATTTGAAGTATGATATGATGTCAAGTGTGCTTACCATGCTACGTATGAATGTTTTAAAGTAATGAATGGTATCTGAGCGAGTTGAAAGAGAAGATTTGAAGAAAAGAAAATTGATGTATTTTATGTGCGAAGTTAAAATAATGTATTTCTGTAAATTATGCTTTACAGAAATATTTTGTGAAAGAAAAATTATGTATTTTGAGAAATTATGTATTTCTATAAAGTAAAGAAAAATATTTTAAGAAAGAAGTTTTAAAACAAAATTTGCCCTAAAATATTGAAAGCTTAAAAATAAGAGAAGGTTTTAGGTGACCCAACGAGGTTCACGATCTGTTGCGATCTGCTACGGGGCGCAATAGTAACGGTTTCGCTTAACTTGCGTGGGGGGCGCTACAATAAACCTGAAACAAAACTCCTAATTATATACCATATTATGTAAGCCTGTGATAAGCTATTGTCCAATGACCTCGTCATGTATGCAAAACCCTCATATGATATCTATAATCAGCCTTAGGTCAAAGTCCGTTTAATCTACTGATCAAGCTATCTTAAAGTTCTATTATACTACTGAATAAGAAAATGATTATTCACCATGTGAATAAGAAGTCATCCACCTAGCAGACGACCCAAGGGCTTGTCCATTTTCACGTCAAGTATAATGCCTTTAAGAGGATACTCTTAACTCCTTATTAGAGCTATGATTCCAATATTTGTAAACAAACCCTCCATCGTATACAAGTCACACACCCAACGAACCAGTCTATAAGCTTACTACATCTGAGACGCTTTAGCCATTGGAACATCAAAGCACGCAAGTCATATACAGGAAGTAGTTCATTTACTCAAGATTAAGATTATTGCATAATGAACGTTAAAAGCAGATTGATCCACTCATAGCGGACTACACAGATCAATCACACTTTAGTCTCAGTCCAATATGTCACCACCAAGCAACATATCTATGTCTCTATTCGGGAGTCTATCCTCCAGACAGTCAAGACAAACCGTTCCCACCATGGCATTAGATAATATATTAGTCTTAACATGAGTTAGATGCTTGGTCTAACTCCATGGACTACAGACCTTAATTTAGACTGCTTACTTTAGAATATTATCTTCTCGCATACAAAAGTCCATAGCATGTAATATTCTAGCAGTTTAACACAAGCAGTCAGTGAGCCATATTTGCTTACATTTACTTTAATATGTAAAAAGAATGAGGATATACAGCAATATAATGAATAACCTCTAAATATAATTTTATCATCCAGCTCAAAATAAATGAAATACATTAAAATGCCTTTCATGCTTTAGGCATTTCCTAACAATCTCCCACTTGCCCTAAGCCAGTGAATGTGCATGTTTCGCATCCCTATCACCTCAACATACCTCTCAAAGCTTCTAGCCACCAAGGTCTTAGTAAAAGGGCCAGCAATGTTGTCCTTGGACGTGATTTTATATACATCCACTTGTCCTATCTCAACTTGCCCTCTAATTATGTGGTACCTCCGATCTATGTGCTTTGTCTTCTTGTGGTGCCAAGATTCCCTTGTGTTCGTAATAGCCACGCCATTATCACAATAAAGTGTAGTAGACTTGCCAACACATAGAATGACCTCAAGGTCTCTAAAGAACTTACAGAGCTAAACTGCTTCTTTAGATGCCTCAGCGCAGCCTGTAGGATAATAAATCGGTAAAAACGTATCAGAGTGGCACAGCGGAACAATAAAAATTTTTAGATCGTTAAATATCTCATGATGCCATATACAATAAACCAACAACAATTAAAACTCATACCTCAAGGACACCAATCTGCAGGAGGAGAATGACCGGAGGCTTCAACCAACTAGCCTTCTCTAATATTCTCCAATTCCCGAATGGCTGAGTGTGTGGGCACTCTGAACCTCGATCGGTATGCTAGCACTGCTAGTCTTCTTCTGACCACCCAGATCTCTAAAGAACTTTATTGTCACGATGAGCTGTGCAACAATAAGCCTGCTCACCTGAGAGTCTGTCGTCTAAGAGAACTGGAGTGGCAGGACCTCTATTTATAGACCTGCATGAGGTGATTCTCGGAATTTCAATTGGACTAGGAAAAGATATTCTCCCTTATCCATAACCATAAAAATCTGAATTTTCTATGGGAGATTCTCAACAATAAAATTCGGTCATTATGGATAAATCCAATCCAAATCTAAACAAGATTTTAACTAAAATTTTATCTCCCCTTTTTCAACCAAAAAATCTAAAATTCCTAGGAGAAAATCTCCTCATAAAATTCGGCCACTTTTAGGATAAGGGAGAATCAAAATTTCACTAGGATTTTCAAGCTTGAATCTTATCTCAACCTTATCCAAAATAACCGAATTTTCCAAGGAGATACACTCCAAATTTTCGGCCACTTTTCAGGGAGGAGAGAATCCAAATTCAACTGGGATTGAAACTTGAATTTTTCCCTTTGAACCTTATCCACAAAAACCGAAATTCCATTGAGGATTATCCTCAAAATTTCGTCCACCTTTTGTTAGGATTTAGATTCAAAATTCAAGTAGGATTCTAACAAGATTATCCTCTCTAAATCCAACTTAAATTTGAATTTCAAACCTTGTGAATTTTCCACAACAAATTCGAATCCCACTTGGACTGTGATTCAAAATTTGAATTTCAAAATTCAAATTCGAATTTCAAATTCAAATTTCAAATTTCAAATTTCAAATTTCAAATTTAAATTTCAAATTCAAATTTCAAATTCGAATTTCAAATTCAAATTTCAAATTTCAAATTCAAATTTCAAAATTCAAATTTCAAAATCCACAAAACGGTTGTGTTTCAAATTCTTGTTCTCATGGATAATTTTCTACAACTCCAATCCAATCTCAAATAAAATCATGGCAACTTTATTTGGAGTTCGAATAATTGTGTACTCTATTATCCAAAACAAAATCTGAATCCAACCGGAGAGAATCTTGTCTACCATCCTAATCCTGTGTCATCACCATCCATGCATAATAAACCAGCCAATAGCATACACAAATCAATTTGCCAAACGTTAAGGAATTATGTGGAGCTAGTAGAGGGACTGATTGGACATATATAATTGGGCTCCCGCAAATCCATATGATCATCATTCTTTTACCGAACAAATCAATCATATGATCACTAGTTTCAGAGTCACACCATTATAAACCTGAAACTGAACTCTCAATTATATACCGTATTACGTAAGCCTGTGACAAGCTATCGTCCAATGACCTTGTCATGTATGCAGAACCCTCATATGATATCCATGATCAGCCTTAGGCCAAAGTCCGTTTAATCCTACTGATCAGGCTATCTTAAAGTTCCATTATACTACCGAATAAAAAAAATGATTATTCACCATATGTGAATAAGAAGTCATCCGCCCAGCAGACGACCCAAGGCCTTGTCCATTTTCACATTCAGTATAATGCCTTTAAGAGGATACCCTTAACTCCTCATCAGAGCTATGATTCCAATATCTGTAAACGAACCCTTCATCGTATACAAGTCATGCACCCACGAACCGGTCTATAAGCTTGCTACCTCTGAGATGCTTTAGCCATTGGAACATCAAAGTACACAAGTCATATACATGAAGCTGTCCTTTTACTCAGGATTAAGGTTACTGCATAATGAACGTCAAAAGCAGATTGATCCACTCAAAGCGGACTTCGTAGATCAATCACGCTTTAGTCCCGGTCTAATATGTCACCACCAAGCAACATATCCATGTCTCTACTTGGGAGTCCAGCTCCAGACAGTCAAGACAAACCGTCCCCTCCAAGGCTTTAGACAACATAATAGTCTTAACATGAGTTAGATGCTTGGTCTAACCCCATAGACTACAGACCATAGTTTAGACTGCTAACTTTAGAATATTGTCTTCTCGCATACAAAAATCCATTGCATGCAACGTTCTAACAGTTTAACACAAGCAATCAGGGAGCCATATTTGCTTACATTTACTTTAACATGTAAATAAGACGAGGACAGATAGCAATGTAATGAATAACCTCTATATATAATTTTATTATCCAGTTCAAAATAAATACATCAAAATGTCTCTAATGCTTAGGGCATTTCCTAACAATCTCCCACTTGCCCTAAGCCAGCAGATGTGCCATGTTACGCATCCCCATCACCTCTACGTGCCTCTCAAAGTTTATAGCCACCAAAGTCTTAGTAGAGGGATCGGCGATGTTGTCCTCGGACACGATCTTACATACATCTACTTATCCTGTCTCCATCTGCCCTCTAATGTCGAGTTCCTCAAATCCTTACAAGTCTGGAAGTCTGAGTCCATGTATCCTACAGGTGTTAGGTCCCCTCCAGAATACACCAGCATATAATACCTCGTTCTCTTAAGATACTTGAGTATATGCGTTACAGCTTGCCAGTGCTTGGTTCCAGGATTTGCTTGATATCGACTCACCATACCTACTGCAAAACATATATCTGGGCGAGTGCAAATCATAGTGTACATAAGGCTACCCATAGCAGATTCATAAGGGACCTTACTCATACGCTCTCTTTCTTTTGATGTCTTGGGACAGTCATCCAATGAAAGAGTTAGACCGGCAATAGAAGGTTGTGAGCCTTTCTTTGCCTCTTGCATTGCATATTTGTCAATTATTTTATCTATGTATGAAGCTTGGGATAACGCTATCATTTTGTTCTTTCGATCTGTAAAGAGACGAATACCTAGAACATAATTAGCTTCTCCCAAGTCCTTCATGTCAAACTATTGGTGTAACCAAAGCTTGACCGATGATAAGTTCCCTACATCATTCCCAATGAGTAGTATATCATCGACATAGAGGATCAGAAACACTACTTTTCCATCCTTAATACGTTTATAAACACTAGGTTCATCAACGTTCTGCTCAAAACCAAATGTCTTGATCGCTTGATCAAATCTCTGGTTCCATGAGCGGGATGCTTGCTTTAATCCATAAATGGATCTAAGCAACTTGCAGACTTTCCTTTCTTCGCCTTTCGCTATGAACCCTTCGGGCTGTATCATATACATACACTCTTCAAGATGGCCATTCAAGAATGCAGTCTTGACATCCATTTGCCAGATCTCGTAATCGAGAGCCACAGCAATGGACAGAAGAATACGGATAGACTTCAGCATAGCAACAGGCGAAAAGGTTTCATCGTAATCAATTCCAACCTTTTGCGTGTATCCCTTAGCAACCAGTCTAGCTTTGAAAGTTTCCGCTCTCCCTTCCGCATCCTTCTTTCTTTTGTAGAACCATTTACATCCAATGGATTTTATCCCATTCGGCAAATCTACAAGTTCCCAAACAGAGTTGGATTTCATAGAATCCATCTCATTGTTCATAGCCTGTTTCCAAGATTTAGAATCAACATCATTTACAGCTTCATCATAAGTGACCGGATCATCCTCATGCTCATGAGCCTCGGCCTGGTATACCTCAGCATCATACATGAAGAAATTAGGTTTCTTAGAAACCCTCCCACTACGACGAGGCACCCTAAATTGTTGATCGTCTACAGGTCTTTCACTGGAACTCGGACTTGCGTCCAAGGCTGAAATCTGTGGAGCAGTTCTTTCACCCGATAACTCCTCTAGCACCACTTGGCTTCGAGGCTTAAAGTCATTCATGTGAGTTTCCCCTAAGAATGTCGCATGGGTTGAGACAATGACTTTTTGTTCCTTCGGGTTATAGAACAGACCTCCTTTAGTTCCTTTTAGATACCCTACAGACATGCACAATTCTGATCTTGGTTCCAACTTTTTCACATCCCCATCCAGTACATGTGCCGGGCAGCCCCATATTCTCATATGTCCAAGGGAGGGCTTCCTGCCATGCCACAATTCATACGGAGTTCTGGGAATTGATTTGCTCGGAACCTGGTTCAGAATATAGCACACCGTTTGTAAAGCATATCTCCAAAATGATAATGGCAGCGTTGAATAACTCATCATGGACCGTACCATATCCAATAAGGTCCTGTTTCTCCTTTCAGCTACACCACTCTGTTGTAGAGTACCAGGTGCAGTCAATTGGGATAAAGTCCCATTCTCTATAAGATGTCCAAGAAATTCATTGGAGAGGTATTCGCCACCTCGATCAGATCGAAGTGTCTTTATGGATTTATCCAATTGCTTTTCCACTTCCGCACGATACTCTTTGAACTTGTCAAAGGTTTCGCTCTTGCGGTGCATCAGATACACATATCCATACCTCGAGTAATCATCTATAAAAGAGACATAATACTCGAACCCTCCTCGTGCTGTGACGTTCATGGGGCCACATACGTCAGTGTGCACAATTTCTAAGAGCTCCTGAGCCCTTGTACCCTTAGCTCCAAAAGACCTCTTAGTCATTTTACCCTCTAGACAAGACTCACATTGGGGAAGTCGTACCTCCTCCAGAGATTCCAGAGGACCATCTTTCACCAATCTTTGAATCCTATCCTGATTAATATGATCAAGTCTTAAATGCCAAAGATTCGCCTTGTTAGAGTGAGAAACTTTCAACCTTTTAGAGTTATCAATTAATTCAGTGTCAAGCAGTGAGTACATCTTTGGTTTGATCAAATATAGGTTACCATCCATCCATCCAGAACAGATAAAAGACTTATTTCTACAAATATCAACTCTTTTACTAAAAGAAACTGAATAAGAATCCTTTATTAAACAAGCTACCGATATAAGGTTCCTCCTAAAATTAGGAATATAAAAACAGTCTTTCAATAAAATAAACCTAAATTGATCAAAATAAAGGAAAACATCTCCCACTGCTTCAGCCACCACAAAGCTACCATCTCCAGTCCGCAACGAGAGGCTCCTATCATGTAGACTTCTCGTTTCCACGAACCCTTGCATAGAAACACAAACATGATTAGTGGCGCCCGAATCAATGACCCAAGTGTCTTTCGATTCTTCCACCAAACACGCTTCCAAGTAATGAAGTTCCTTACCTTCCTTGCCCTTGGTGGCTAGGAATTCCCGCAAGCCTTCTTGAAGTGACCTACCTTCCCACAATGGAAGCATTTGGACTTTTTAGGGTCCTTCGGCTTCTTGTTCTTCTTCTTCTTCTTCCCGTCTGAGATAGGAGGATTAGAAGAACTAAAAGCCACTTGGTTCTTATTTTGCCTCTTCCTCTTCCGTGAGGGATTGGAAGATTCTGCCAAATTGGCCTCTCCTTTAGGTCGGACCACATCCTCATCCCTGATCATCCGCTCATAAGCCTGTAGTTGCTTCATGAGCTCGGTTAGTCCTAACTCCTTTGTCGCCAGATTGTATGCGGCCTTAAACCCCACAAAATCTTTAGATAGAGTCTTGAACACCATCTCGATCTGGGTCTTATAGTCCAACTCAGCACCATTCTCGGTAGCCTCAGCGAAGAATCCCATTAGAGTGATCATATGGTCCTTCACCGGAGTACCCGTCTTTTGCTTAGAGTTCATAATGCTGGAGATAGCGGACTGTCGAGCCAATTTTTCTTGGCCTCCGAACATGTCCTCCAGATTTTCCATGATCTCCCCAGCAACTTGATAAGTCTCATGCTGCTTTTGTAAAGCACTCGTCATGCTAGCAAGGATGTAACATCGAGCTATCTCATTGGATTCTCTCCAACGATTATAGGCAACCGGGACCTCCTCAAGTGGTGTCTCAGGTTTGAGCCCAGGTGGTCATGGTTCATCCAGTACGAACTTGTGTCTCTCGCAGCTAAGAACTATTAATAGATTTCTTTTCCAATCTTTATAATTGTCGCCATTCAGTTTATTCTCAGTAAGTATTGAAATGAGGGGTGTCGGTGACATTTTGAACTGAAATAAAATTATACTAAACATCATTACAAAGCCCAAGCAAATATATAGATAATTTAGCAAATAAAACATACAAGTATGTTCCTACATGAAACTTGAAAAACATGTAGCATTACAACGGTAATTCTCAGCACCTATTGCCCCAAGCTACCGAGGGGTGGTCATGAAAACAAATAGTCGGAACATGAACCCCGTCCAAGTAATATATGTTGCCTTAAATCCTCCAAGGTTAAGGCATATATTAATAACCGCTTATTTGGCCACCAGTTTAGTTAATAGAGCTTCTAGGGAAGGTTAATAACTAAACGAGTCTTGAGTGTATAACCATTGTTTACGTAGCCCGATCCACGTCCTACCAAGCCACCGAGGGGTGGTCATGAATAGGATCGTACCCGAACACGTTTTCCACATAGGAGATCCAATCTAGTATACCGGTGGCGGTAAACACCTACCGAGGGGTGTGGTCAGGGCAGAACTGATGCGAGGCGTTACCATGCTTTCACATATGGATCAACAATGGAGGCCATGGGTTTTGTTTGAAACCCTCTCCCACTCAATATTTTGAAAAACATGCTAGTTTTGACAAATTATGTATGATCAATATGGTATGAGTGGCACTCACCTATCCTATATGACATGTTATCAAATATGCATACAAAACATCCATCAATACATATTTATACATCCATGACATATCACAGAAAAAATAATTGACAGAATAACCAAGCTATGGTTCCATCCTAGAACAAAGAAAATAAAGATTACAAAATTCCATCCAAAGCATTCTTTGGGTCTTGAATTCTGTTCCGTCTTCTTGTATCTATCTTTATGTAGCCTCTCCATTTATTTCTCATCCCAAAAATTATTTAAAATTTAAATCTCCAAAAATTTAAATTTCAAATTCAAATTCCAAATTCAAATTTCAAATTTAAATTTCAAATTTAAATTTTAAACAATTTTAAACATCATGTGTAATAATATGTAATTTCAAAAATTTCAAATTTTCAATTACATATTTTTAAACATGATTTAAAATTAAATCTCAAATTTAAAAATCAAAATTTTTCGAATTTTGGACCATCGAACCGCCGCCCTCGAAGGCGGCAGCCGCCGTGGGCAGCCACCAGCCCCAAAGGGGCTGGCAGCCCACGGCTGCCCCCTATATGCAGCCTTGCCGGGTTGCAGGCCAAGCCTGCAGCGCCAGGCTGCACGCCCAGGCTGGGTGCAGCAGCTGGCAGGCTGCAGGCAGCGCCTGCAGCCGGAGGCTGCACGCCCAGGCTGCGGCCAGCCTTGGGCAGGCCACGGCCACCCTTGGCTGCAGGCCAAGCCTGCGGCCGTGGGTGGTGTTGGCTTGCACAGGGGCTGCCGCAGCCTATCCCGAGGGGTCGTGTCTCGATTTTCGTGCTATATTCCAATTTACCTATTAGGATCTCCAAAAATTAATTTGAATCCCAATTAAATTGAAATTTTTCACACAATCAAAATTTCAACCTTTAAATCAAATATAACTTTTGGGAAAAAATAAATTACGGTCTTCAATTTTCAATCTCCTCCAAGAATAATTACATAAAATTTCCTAAACCGTTTCCGGTGTTCAAAAATTCTAACCATAAAAATTCTAAGAGACAAAAATTAAAATCCATAGGAAAATTACAGTGTTAATAAACTGCTCCCATGGTTACATAAAAATTCCTAGATACAATTTTTCTAAATTCTAAGGAATCAAAACCGGTATAAACAAGCATGCTTATAATAATTCAAAAAATTAAAATATCCACATACGTTAGACATAATCCATGATAACAACATAAAGGAACCCTAGAATGCCACTCTCTAAATATCAAATCCGTACAAAAATAAAAAGACTAAGTAATTGTCTAATTTATGTACATGGCATAGTCATGAGATGGCTCTGATGCCAATTGTAGGATAATAAATCGGTAAAAACGTATCAGAGTGGCGCAGCGGAACAATAAAAATTTTTAGATCGTTAAATATCTCATGATGCCATATACAATAAACCAACAACAATTAAAACTCATACCTCAAGGACGCCAATCTGCAGGAGGAGAATGACCGGAGGTTTCAACCAACTAGCCTTCTCTACTGTTCTCCAATTCTCGAATGGCTGAGTGTGTGGGCACTCTGAACCTCGATCGGTATGCTAGCACTGCTAGTCTTCTTCCGACCACCCAGATCTCTAAAGAACTTTATTGTCACGATGAGCTGTGCAACAATAAGCCTGCTCACCTGAGAGTCTGTGGTCTAAGAGAACTGGAGTGGCAGGGCCTCTATTTATAGACCTGCATGAGGTGATTCTCTGAATTTGAATTGGACTAAGAAAAGATATTCTCCCTTAACCATAACCATAAAAATTCGAATTTTCTATGGGAGATTCTCAACAATAAAATTCGACCATTATGGATAAATCCAATCCAAATCTAAACAAGATTTTAACTAGAATTTTATCTCCCCTTTTTCAACCAAAAAATCTGAAATTCCTAGGAGAAAATCTCCTCATAAAATTCGGCCACTTTTAGGATAAGGGAGAATCAAAATTCCACTAGGATTTTCAAGTTTGAATCTTATCTCAACCTTATCCAAAATAACCGAATTTTCCTAGGAGATACACTCCAAATTTTCAGCCACTTTTCAGGGAGGAGAGAATCCAAATTCAACTGGGATTGAAACTTGAATTTTTCCCTTTGAACCTTATCCACAAAAACCGAAATTCCATTGAGGATGATCCTCAAAATTTCGTCCACCTTTTGTTAGGATTTAGATTCAATATTCAAGTAGGATTCTAACAAGATTCTCCTCTCCAAATCCAACTCAAATTCGAATTTCAAACCTTATGGATTTTCCACAACAAATTCGAATCCTACTTGGACTGTGATTCAAAATTTGAATTTTAAATTTCAAATTCGAATTTCAAATTCAAATTTCAAATTTCAAATTTCAAATTTCAAATTCAAATTTCAAATTCGAATTTCAAATTCAAATTTCAAATTCAAAATTCAAAATTCAAATTTCAAAATTCAAATTTCAAAATCCACAAAACGGTTGTGTTTCAAACAAAACGGTTGTGTTTCAAATTCTTGTTCTCATGGATAATTTTCTACAACTCCAATCCAATCTCAAATAAAATCATGGCAACTTTATTTGGAGTTCGAATAATTATGTACTCTATTATCCAAAACAAAATCTGAATCCAACCGGAAAGAATCTTGTCTACCATCCTAATCCTGTGTCATCACCATCCATGCATAATAAACCAGCCAATAGCATACACAAATCAATTTGCCAAACGTTAAGGAGTTATGTGGAGCTAGTAGAGGGACTGATTGGACATATATAATCGGGCTCCCGCAAATCCATATGATCATCATTCTTTTACCGAACAATTCAATCATATGATCAATAGTATCAGAGTCACACCATTATAAACCTGAAACTGAACTCCCAATTATATACCGTATTACGTAAGCCTGTGACAAGCTATCGTCCAATGACCTTGTCATGTATGCAGAACCCTCATATGATATCCATGATCAGCCTTAGGCCAAAGTCCGTTTAATCCTACTGATCAGGCTATCTTAAAGTTCCATTATACTACCGAATAAAGAAAATGATTATTCACCATATGTGAATAAGAAGTCATCCGCCCAGCAGACGACCCAAGGCCTTGTCCATTTTCACATTCAGTATAATGCCTTTAAGAGGATACCCTTAACTCCTCATTAGAGCTATGATTCCAATATCTGTAAACGAAACCTTCATCGTATACAAGTCATGCACCCAACGAACCGGTCTATAAGCTTGCTACCTCTGAGACGCTTTAGCCATTGGAACATCAAAGTACACAAGTCATATACATGAAGCTGTCCTTTTACTCAGGATTAAGGTTACTGCATAATGAACATCAAAAGCAGATTGATCCACTCAAAGTGGACTTCGTAGATCAATCACGCTTTAGTCCCGGTCTAATATGTCACCACCAAGCAACATATCCATGTCTCTACTTGGGAGTCCAGCTCCACACAGTCAAGACAAACCGTCCCCTCCAAGGCTTTAGACAACATAACAGTCTTAACATGAGTTAGATGCTCGGTCTAACCCCATAGACTACAAACCATAGTTTAGACTGCTAACTTTAGAACATTGTCTTCTCGCATACAAAAATCCATTGCATGCAACGTTCTAACAGTTTAACACAAGCAATCAGGGAGCCATATTTGCTTTCATTTACTTTAACATGTAAATAAGACGAGGACAGATAGCAATGTAATAAATAACCTCTATATATAATTTTATTATCCAATTCAAAATAAATACATCAAAATGTCTCTAATGCTTAGGGCATTTCCTAACACAGCCATATTCTTAGCCTCCATCGTAAAGTCAGCCGTGCAACCCTGTTTCACGCTCCTCTACACAATGGCACCTCCTCTGAGCAAGAACATTGATCCTGATGTCGAATTTTTTGAATCCTTGCAAGTTTGGAAGTCTGAATCCATGTATCCTACTAGTGTTAGGTCCCCTCCAGAATACACCGACATATAATCCCCTGTTCTCTTAAGATACTTAAATATATGATTTACTGCTTGCTAGTGCTTGGTTCTAGGATTCGCTTGATATTAACTTACCATACCTACTGCAAAATAAATTTTTGGGTTAGTGCGAAGCATAGCGTACATAAGGCTACCCATAGCAGATGCATAAGGGACCTTACTTATATACTCTCTTTCTTCCAATGTTTTGAGACAGTCATCTAATGAAAGAGTTAGATCGGCAATGGAAGGTTGTGAACCTATTTTTGCCTCTTGCATTACATACTTGTTAATTATCTTGTCTATGTATTGTGACGTCCTGTACATTACCATACCATCCAGCCGAGCTCTAACGCCGACTGTGATGGCTGGCAACCTCGTGGGTCGTCGTCCTCTTACTTAACATACTTAACATTTCATTTTTTTATGTTCTCTTTTTAAAGCGGAAGCAATTTCTATAGCAAATATTTTTTAACTTACATATTATACATATATCTCTATCATACTCTTATAACATATAATTCATAAATTTCTTTCTTTCAACTTCCTTTTTGAACGCTCAGTGAAAGACTCATAGTAGTACCATACCCTCGCCCAGTCTCTTGGCACATACAGATCCGTCTGTTGTCTATCATATTACTTTAAACTAACAAGTTACTTACCTGCAACATATGAACAACTAATGAGCTAGATGCTTAGTAAGTTCAAACATACATTCATTAACTTATAAATACTAGTAATATATATTATTATTAGAATATATGACATCACGTATAGACACATCATACACATCATCAAAACATGAAATCGAAACATAACATAATATGTTAGCCTCTTCATGCTCATTTATCTCTTCGCTCATTATTCTCATCATTCTATCGATCATCTCTTATCATTCTATTATAATCTCTTCATTTCTTTTCTTTTCATTCCTATCATTTCTTAACTTTCCGTTCTAAACCTTCTTATCTTTTCTATCGTTTTATCATCATTTCTTAACCTTTCGTATCTTAAAAGCCAGTAACATATACACTCGCATAACATCACGTAAAAAACATGTCATTCACCTCATACACATAACATCAAATACATCACATCACATATATTAATTCTATTATGTTCTTTTAAACTTTGTTTTATTATTTATTTATTTTTCATCGATTTCATTATGTCATTCTTTCATGTCGTTTGTTTCTTTTCTTATCGTTCTTTACTTTTCTTTTCTTTTCGTATCATTTCTTTTCTTTTCTTTTCACTTTTCTTTGGTGGGCCCATTGCTAGTCGCAACTTAAAGATTACCGCTTCCTTCTCTGAGGGGGTGATCTTTAACTACCGCACCTTCGGGGTAGTATCCAACCTATAAACTACCGCATCTTCGGGGTAGCACCACATCTGCGTGGAGGATATAGACATTAACCTTACCTACGGGAGGCCGGTACGCCAACAACTTAAGTTTTCAGTCTTATTATCTTGTATGCTTTTATTTTTCTTATATTGATTTTTCGTTGTACATCTTTTTCATGACATTCATAATCTTTCCTTTCTCATTTTTCATAGAACATTTCATCGGACATTTGTTCTTTCGTTGATCTATCTTTATTTCGTAATTCTTTCTCATTGACATCTCATTCTTTCATTCTCATTTCGTAAGACATATATCGTTGTTTCATGTTATTGTTTTTCTTTTCTTAATTCTTTACTTTACTTGTGTGAATTATGTCAGTCACACTTTAGCATATATAGCACATATTACTTATATATCATCACATCACATCATAACAAACAAAAATACGTTTAGTTATGTGCAGACAATTATTCTCTGTTTATCATTTGCATCATTCTATCTATCGTATCTTATCATCATACTCCTATCGATCATAGCCTATCATTGCTTCTCTTTCTTGTCTAACTCTTCACTTTCATATCACTTTTCATAAAATATCTATCCTTTCGTTCTCATAAAACACACCCTTTCTTAATTCCTTTCATCACCGATCATCATTGCTCTATCAATCATAACTTAACTTCCATAAAACTTTTCATAAACATCTATTCTTTCCTTTCATATCTCATCTCTTTTTTATGCATTCTATCATAATATTCTCATTCTTACTCTTTCCATTTTTCTATCTCTCTTTCTCACATCTTTACTCTCATAAAGCTTTTATAATGCATTTCCTTCGTAATTCAATATATATACATATATATATTTTATAAATTATTTATTAAAACCTATCTTTTAACATCATCATAGTATTGCTATAGCATTACTATAGCATCATCATAAATCACATCATGACATTTGCATACAAAACATATAAATACAATAAGCTTGTTCATAGTTACAGACAGGTAAATGTCTGAACTTACTCATAGCGTGCTTATCCTTTTCTTGGAATCCATCAACGTCCTTTGTCGCGTCTGGATCGGGTTCCTACAGACAAACTTTGTTCATTAATCACATTTTCATTTACAGCTTTTATTTTATTAAAAAGCTTGATTCTGATCTTATAACCCTTAATTATAGCCTTAGGACAGCTTTTTAAACCTTAATGGCCATTTTTGAATTTTTCTCCAACTTTTTGAAAAATTATGATTTTACCCCTAACTTTTGATAAAATTACAATTTTACCCTTGGCGTGATTTTTCATAACTTAAACCTCAATTTTGGCTTTTACAAACTTTATTACCCTATTCTGGGGTCATTGGGGCTCTTTACCCATAATTTGAGAATCTTTGGGCAAAATGACCATTTTACCCTTAGTGGGTCGTTTACCTATAACATTTTCATTTTCATACTTAGGCTGGATTTTCTAAACCCAAAATCATCTAATTAACTTTTTAAATCTTATTGGACCTTTTCTAGATCAATTCTTATCATTTTACCAATTTTTCACATTCCCGGCCCTCGGGAAGTATTATTCCGACCTAAGAGTCAGTTTACTAATCGTAACTTGCCCATTCCTTTTTCCATGCCCTAATTCGTCGAGGGGGCTCGGGTTACCTTCCCGATCATATTTGTACCCCTTGTTTCCCATATTACCCGTAGTGTCATTTTTAGAAATTTCGGCAGCATTTCCGCTTAATTTTTGAGGTTCCAGTGTTTAGGAAACGCTTGAAAACCATCTATCCTAATCTAATTCTATCACGTACTATACCAGAGGCCTAGATTTTACGTAAAACTCATACTGTTTACGTAAAATCATTACATTATCACATATTTTTCTTTTCCTCCATTACAGTCATTTTCTTCTTTTTACATACATTCTTTTCCATAATTTTCATACCAATAATTATAAAACCATACAATAGTCCCAAACAATTAAATTGCAGAATGTAAAGAGGTTGGTATTTATGCCGAATTGTAGTCCAGTCTCGACGGCATAAATCCTAATTCTTCGTTCTTCATAGCTGAGGTCCCGTCTTGCAAATCCGACTCACGGATGCGTCCGGAACATCGAAAATAGGCCAACAAGCCAAACTTCCAAAATTGGTCAACGGTCGCCGTTGACCGGCGTTGACCGTCGTTGACCGGCATTGACCGGCAGCGACGGTGGAAGGTGGGTAGTCCATCTTGAAGATCTCGACGAGAGGAATCCATTGGTGGTCTCAATTTCATGTTTGAAGGCCCCTATCGCTGGAAAATCCCCCTCGAAAGATTGGCAACGGCGGCGGCTTTGGAACTCCACCGTGCCGTGGTGGTTTTCCAAAATTACCTTGGGGCTTTTCTTCCCCATGCTGAGGCGTTCCTTTTTGCACTGGTGGCACACCTCAACATCGCCGGAAACGACGAGTCTCGCGGCGGTGATACGATGGTGATGGCGCGAGCTATGACAGCGCAATCCAGCCGTCGTTGGGCTGAAAGAAGGCTTGGGTTTTGTAGTACTCTTCACCATGAATCTTTTGGGACCGGAATCATGGCAATCAGAGCTCGGATGGTGGAGAAATCTCATAGGAAAGATTTCGGCTCCAGCGGCCTTCAGGCGGCGCGTGCGGCGGCCATTCTATCGCGTCGACCCACCGTTGGACTCAGCTCAGCGAGAGCTTTCCAACGGTGCCAACGGTGTCGTGAACGGAGGTCGTACGTGAAAGTTGGTTACTGTTCATATTTGAGAGAATTTTGGGGTGAAAATCTGATTTTTTTGAAATTATGGGGAATTTCTGAATTTAACCCCCAAGATTTCCTATTTATACTTCCCTCCCCAAAATTTTTGACTTAGGCTATCCTGATTAATTTGGACGTGCTGAATCCAAATTTATCAGTTTTATCTTAATCCGAGGTCATCTCGACCAGTTTCCGGTACTGCGTATTTTTCGCATTCCCGGTAGAAATTTCTGTTTTGTGCTCCATTGACTAATTTGAACGTCCTGATCCCAAATATATCAATTTCGGGTTGAAAAAATATCGTTTTGATCTTTTTCCCGATACTGTATATTTCCTGGTCAAAATTCCTTTTTTGTGCTTCAAAGCCTAATTTGAGCATACTGATTCCAAATATGTCAGTTTTATGTCAAGATAATATCATCTTGACCTACTTCTTGATACTGTGAGTGGCACACACGTGCTCACACCTAAAATCACTGTCAATCATTTTTCATCTTTTAACATTGTTAGAACATTTTATTTAGTTTTAAACAATATTAAATCACTTAATTTCATATTTTAACGCTTAAATTCATTGTGTATTTATCCTCCGAGAAATATAAATTTTCCCGTTATTACATGTATGAAGCTTGGGACAATGCTATCATTTTGTTCTTTCGATCTCTAAAGAGATGAATGCCTAGAACATAATTAGCTTCTCCCAAGTCCTTCATGTTAAACTGTTGGTTTAGCCAAAGTTTGACCGATGATAAATTCCCTACATCATTCCCAATGAGTAGTATATCATCGACATAGAGCACCAACAAGACCATTTTTCCATCCTTAATACGTCTATAAACACAAGGTTTATGAACGTTCTGTTCAAAACTGAATGATTTGATCGCTTGATCAAACCTCTAGTTCCATGAGCAAGATGCTTGATTTAATCCATAGATGGATCTAAACAACTTGCAAACTTTTCTTTCTTGGCTTTTTACCACTAATCCTTTGGGCTTTACCATATAGATACTTTCCTTAAGATGGCCATTTAAGAATGCTCTCTTGATATCCATTTGCCAGATCTCGTAATCAAGAGCCGCAGCAATGGACAGAAGAATGCGGATAGACTTTAGCATAGCAACAGGTGAAAAGGTTTCATCGTAATCGATTCCAGCCTTTTGTGTGTATCCCTTTGCCATAAGTCTAGCTTTGAAAGTTTCAACTCTCCTTTCCACATCCTTCTTTCTTTTGTAGACCCACTTGTATTCAATGGGTTTTATCCCATCTGGTAGATCTACAAGTTCCCAAACAGAGTTGGATTTCATAGAATCCATCTCATTGTTCATGGCCTGTTTCCAAGATTTAGAATCAACATCATTTATAGCTTTATCATAGGTGATCGATCATCCTTATGCTCATGAGCCTCAGCCTGGTATACCTCAACATCATACATGAAGAAATTAGGTTTCCTAGAAACCCTCCTACTACGATGAAGCACCCTAAACTACTGATTATCTACAGGTCTTTCACTAGAACTTAGACTTGCGTCCAAGACTGAAACTTGTAGAGTAGTTGTATCACCTGATAACTCCTCTAGCACCACTTTGTTTCGAGACTTAAAGTCATTCATGTGACTTTTCTCTAAGAATGTCGCATGGGTTGATACAATGACTTTTTGTTCCTTCGAATTGTACAACAGACCTCATTTAGTTCCCTTAGGATACCTTACAAACATACACAATTTCGATCTTGATTCCAACTTTTTCACATCCCCATCTAGTACATGTACTGGAAGCCCCATATTCTCATATGTCTAAGGGAGGGCTTCCTACCACACCACAATTCATACGGAGTCCTAAGAATTGATTTACTTGGAACTTGGCTCAGAATATAGCACGCCGTTTGTAATGCACATCACCAAAATGATAATGGTAGCATTGAATAACTCATCATGGACCGTACCATATCAAACAAAGTCATGTTTTTTCTTTTGGTTCACCATTCTGTTGTGGAGTACTAGGTGCAGTCTATTGGGATAGTATCCCATTCTCTACAAGATGTCCTAGAAATTCATTAGAGAGATATTCACCACCTCGATCAGATCGAAGTGTCTTTATGGATTTATCTAATTTCTTTTCTACTTCTGCACGATACTCTTTGAACTTATAAAAGGTTTCACTCTTGTGGTGCATCAGGTACACATATCTATACCTCGAGTAATCATCTACAAAAGAGACATAACACTTGAACCCTCCTCGTGCTACGAGGTTCATGGGGCCACATATGTCGATGTGCACAATTTCTAAGAGTTCCTGAGCCCTAATACCCTTAGCTCCAAAAGACTTCTTAGTCATCTTACCCTCAAGACAAGACTCACATTGAGAAAGACGTACCTCCTCCAGAGATTCCAAAGGACCGTCCTTCACTAATTTTTGAATCCTATCCTGATTAATATGACCAAGTCTTAAATGCCAAAGATATGCCTTGTTAGAGTGAGAAACATTTAACCTCTTAGAGTTATTAGTTAATTCGATGTCAAGCAGTGAGTACATATTTGGTTTAACTAAATATAGGTTTCTATCCATCCATCTAGAACAAATAAAAGACTTATTTTTACGAATATCAACTCTTTTAGTAAAAGAAACTGAATAAGAATCTCTTATTTAACAAGTTACTGATATAAGGTTCCTCCCAAAATTAGGAACATAAAAACAGTTTTTCAATAAAATAAACCTAAATTCATCAAAATAAAGGTAAATATCTCCCACTACTTTAGCTACCACCAAGATACTGTCTCTAGTCAGTAACGAGAGGCTCCTATCATATAGACTTCTCGTTTCCACGAACCCCTACAAAGAAACTCACATATGATTAGTGGCTCCCGAATCAATGACCCAAGTGTCTTTCGATTCTTCTATCAAACATGCTTCTAATTAATGAAGTTCCTTACCTTTCTTTTCCTTGGTGGCTAAGAATTATCGACAAGCCTTCTTGAAGTGACCTACCTTCCTACAGTGGAAGCATTTGGACTTTTTAGGACCTCTAGGCTTCTTGTTCTTCCTTTTCTTCTTCCTATCTGAGACAGGAGGAATAAAAGAACTAAAAGCCATTTGCTTCTTCTTTGGCTTCTTCTTTGGCTTCTTCCTTTTCCTAAAGGGTCTGGAAGATTCTACCAGGTTGGCCTCTCCCCTAAGTTGTGTAAGGATCGCCCTATCCCTACCCCATAAATTTCAATTAATGAGAAATTTTGGGACGATTTGATGCATTAAGTGCAAAATTTGATGAACACGGGCACATACACGGCCATGTGAGTGGCCGTGTACTGCCCAGATTGTGCACGTGCATGAAACCGTGTAATTGAACATGGCCGTGTATGTAAGACACGGCCAGGTACATGCCTATGTAGGTAGCCATGTATCATCTGCACTGTGCACGAACATAAGGTAGTTCGAGTGAATAGTGTCATATTAATGAACACAGTCAGTTACACAACCGTGTAAGTGACTGTGTACTAATTAGTTTGTTGAGATGTCCGCGGGCGTGTTGGAGAAACATGCCCATGTAGAGTGACACGCCCAGGTACACAGTCGTGTTCGACACCGCGTACCAATCGGGAAAATAAAATTTTCTGAAACACGACCGTGTTGAACAAAGACACGCCCGTGTATATTTAAACACTCCTGTGTATAAGACTGTGTTTGACACCGTGTACTAATCGGGAATATGAGATTTTTCTGCGACACGACCGTGTTTATCAAAGACACGCCCGTGTGGCCTGGAATATGCCCGTGTATGGAGCCGTGTAAGAGGCCGTGTCATGAGGAGAAAATCCTAGCAAAGAATACGATATCGAGGAAATGATTTGGTTAATCTTTTCGTACTAAAAGACCGACAAAAAAAAGGGACTTGGCACGTCCAAATGAGGAGAGACTATGTTGAAAACGTCATGCGAGGACATTTCGGTATGAGTATGCAAGAACAACACAGTGTAGACACAACCACAGTGTAGGAGATAAATGAAAATTTTTCCTAGCCCAAAAACCGTGTACTCTAGTTGAAAAATCAGCTGACTTGCAGTAGTTAGGAACCCTAAAAAGGTGACCACTAAAATATTGAGGTGGTTGATGACACATTGTACAAACAAAGGTTATATTTCACCTCACCATGCCTTCCTCACCTTCCCCCTTAAATGGACGCCTGCCATCTGATAGATTTAGGCAAAAAGGAGCAGATTTTATCCCCAAAATTAGCTTAAAGTTGGCTTGATTAATCAAGCTTAAGTTGGTTAAGTGAGATTAGATTTTGTTTATAAAAGGAATGGCCATACCTTTGGGTTTAGTTTTCTTTTTTCACACTCTAAAAATCAGCTCACGTTTTCTCTCTCTCCCTTGTTGCAATTGAACATTTCTTAGCCCCAAACCCACCATTCTTCAAGTTCAAAACCCTGCTAAAAACATACCAAAATAAGACCTCTTCAAGTTCAAATTAGGAGGGATCAATTCCAAGTTGTTTCAAGTTTTTCAAGAGTAAGTTTCTAGACTGGTTTTGTGGTTTTGGTTCTTTGTTTTAAGTTAATGATTAAGAGAAAGTATTTTAGTGTTTGTTAGCACAAGAACTGATCCCCATTCCTTGTGATTTCCAACGGTTACTTTCTCACCCAAGCCAAAGTTTAAAGCACCAAGAAGGTAACAACTGAAAAACCCTTGTGTTGTGGTTAGTGAATTTTAAGTTTTGATCAAAGTCATTTATGTGTATTTGTTTATGCACATGGGTTATAATAATTTTTATTTTGAGCCTTAATTTTCTATTTTTAAGTTTATGTGGTTGTGATTATGTCTACAAAATTTTAAGTAAGGCCATGAGTGTAAAGTTTAGTAAAGTGGCTGGACACAAAACTGTTCTCAAGATAGGCCATGGATTTTGGCCATTTCGACCTACTTAGGGTCTGATTTTGAGATTTGATAAAAACAATACTTTAAGGAAATTTCGTTACGATCATTTTTGCGTGAAATAGCCCTCGGCCAAAAACAACATTAAGATAAGCTTTTCGAGTGTTTTTCACTCAGTGCCCAAACTGGGAGCAAAACTGGGAACAGGACCTGACCCCAGACAGCAGTTTCGATTTTTGTTAAAAATGGACCTTTTAGAGTCTGAACCGGACTCCGGGCTCAACACAAAAGTTGTAGATCTCATCGAGATCTTGAGAATGACTTGCGGGAGTTTCAAAAATCTGGCTGTTTCGAGCCTTAAATGGAGCTGTTTTAACAGGATGTAAAACTGGCAGTTTTTGAAGAAAAACTAGGCACTAGGCCCACAGTTTTAATAAAATTAGGAGCCGTTAGAGTTAGAATTAGGCTCCAACATGAACATGAGATTTGTTCATCTTGTTGAGGATGAAAACTTTTATGTTCGCAAAAACCTCAAACAAAGTTGTTTTGACTTAGTTCCAAAACCAATTTTCAAAGTGGTTCAAAACCACCTTCCAAATACAAACTCTTAGAAAATGTGTTTTCATATTTCAAGTAAAATGTATTTTCAACTCTTTGAAAATATGGAGATAGTTTTCAAAAGAAAATGTCCCTCACCTTCCAATGGGGTGATAAGGGTACAAATTCCAATCACATAATTTTACCAAGAGTTTTTACAAGCAAACCAAATAGTGTGGTTGGCTCGATAAGCTACCATGCCAAACGAGTCCTAGTAGCCCTGAAGGCTACTACATTAGACAAGCCATAGTGGCCCGGTAGGCCCCTATGATAATGGATAGTAGCCAGAAAGGCTACCACACCCAACAGGCAAAGTAACTTGGCCGGTTACTATACCAAGTTACGCCTAGTAGCCCAGTAGACCACCTAGTCATCAACACGCGAGATAACCAGTTAGTTGATTGGTAGGTAACCAGTCAAGGACCGTGTTCTGTACAACATTGTAAGAAACGACGATTAATCTGTCAAGAAGACAGTTAATTTAACGACGATAGGAGATGATCACCAAATTCCCAAAGTAGGCCAATGGGGTACCGACGGGCCTCGGTACCATAAGGAAACACAAGTAATAGCCACTAACAGTATTAGTGACCCATCAAAGTGCTGATGAGACACATTATTAATGACAGGTGGTAACCTATGAGTTGGTGAAGGTATGAGTACAAGTACACAATCTCTTGTATAAGGTAAGTACAACTCCGCCTACAACATGAATAAAATGAAGTTGAAATGATGTTTTACAATATGTTAAGTATATACCATGCACACATTGATGCACAGCATGCCTAAGAGCATTGAGATTCACAATCAAGTAGATTGATGAACTAGCAAGCTAGAAGACATATGTCCCTGCCGCGTAGGCTTTAGGATAGCTTAAGAAAAGCTCATGGCTAGAACAGATAAGAAAGATGAAAATGAATAGGAGTGCCGTACCAGCTCTTTCAGGTGAAAGGGTTTTTTTAAGTTAAAGTAAGAGAAGGCAGGGAGTTGAGCATCCGTTGATGGTCCTCCTGCCTATGTAATGACCTCGGGGGTTCCGTTGGTTTGTGTGCATACGATACTGACAAAAGGGGCCCAAAGTAGACAAGATAAAGAAAAGGAAATATCGAAGCATAAATGAACATGACCGGATCATGCATTGATCACTGTATGCATTAGTTATCTATACTTCTAGCTTTCATAGGATGCATTCTATGTAAGATATGCGATGTTATACATGATATACATGATGATGTATTCTATGATGTGATAATTGATGCTATGATATATGATATAGGGTATCTGTGATGACTGGTGTGCTCATATGATTTTAAGTATGTGTTATGTTTAAACATGTTTTGCGGTAAACATGTTGTACTTACTAGGCGTAAAGCTCACGGAGTGTGTTCATGCTGTAGGTAAGCGTCCTATGGCTTGACCATCTATGGGCAATGGCGGTGGCAGAGGTGGATGTGAGGTTAAGGTTATGGAGACATTACGAGTATTCTTTCGCATAAAGATTTTGAGTAAACGATATACTTACGTGAATATGTACGCAATCAAAAAGAAAAAAAATTTCCTAAAATTATGGTATCGAGTTAAGTAAGTTAAGCATTAGTTTTAAAGTATGAGAGTTAAAAAAGGAGTTTTATTGACGGTTTGGGCCGTTGAGGGCGTGGGCTGTCACAGGTTAGACCGCATCCCCATCCTTGATCATGCACTCATAAGCTTGGAGTTACTTCACGAGCTTGGTGAGTCCTAACTCCTTTGTTACAGAAAAAATAAATGACAGAAAAATTAAATAACAAAGCCATGGTCCCATCCTAGAATAAAGAAAAAAAATTAAAGATTACAAAATTCCATCCAAAGTATTTTTTGGGTCTTGAACTTTTGCCCCATCTTCTTGTATCCATCTTCATGTATCCTCCTCATTTATTTCCCATCCTAAGAATTATTTAAAATTCAAATTTCAAAAATTTAAATTTCAAATTTGAATTTTAAATTTAAATTTCAAATTCAAATTTTTAAACAATTTAAATTTCATATATAATCATATGTAATTTCAAAAATTTCTAATTTTCAATTACATATTTTTATACATGATTTAAAATTAAATCTCAAATTCAAAAAAATTGAAATTTTCTGTTTTTCGGCCTGTCGGCCTAAGGGCCCGAAAGCCTGTACACACCGTGGGCAACCCCAGCCCCCGGGGGGCCTGGTAGCACATGTCCAGGCTGGGTACAGCCCTGCTGGGCTACAGGCACAGCTTACAGCCACATGCTGCATTCCCTGGGGGGTTGCAGTAGCCTACTAGGCTACATGCAATGCATGCAGCCATGGGCTGCACACCCTGAGGGGCCACAGCAGCTCGTTAGGTTATAAGAAGCGCCTGCAGCCATGGGCTACAGCCCAAGGCCTCGGCAGCCCTGAGGGGCCATGGCCATCCTTGGCCGCAGGCATAGCTTGCGGCCGTGGGTGGTCCAGCCCTGGACAAGGGCTGTCGCAGCCCCATCCTGCCCGAAGGCAGGTGCTGCAGCCCCACCAAGGCCGGTGGCCCATCCTGAGGTGTCGGTCCTCGATTTTGTGCCATATTCCAATTTACCCATTAGGATCTCTAAAAATTAATTTGAATCATAATTAAATTAGAATTTTCCACACAAACAAAATTTCAATCTTTAAGTTAAATTTAACTTTGAGAAAAAATAAATTTTGGTGTTTGTTCTTTAATCTCTTCCAAGAATAATTATATAAAATTTCTTATGCCGTTTCCGGTGTACAAAATTCTAATTTTAAAAATTCTAAGAGACTAACAATTAAAATCTAGGGGAAAATTACGGTGATTATAAACCGCTCCTGTAGTTACATAAAAATTCCTAAATATAATTTTTCTAAATTCTAAGGAATCACAACTGGTAAAATTAAGCATGCTCATAATAATTCAAAAAACTAAACTAACCATATGCTACATACATAATTCACGATAACAACATAAAGGAATCCTGGAATACCACTATCTAAATATCAAATCCATAAATTAAAAAGACTAGACTATTGTCTGATTTATGCACATGACTGTGATAACTAGAAATTTTGAGATTCTGAGAAATTTAAAATTGTATGGACATAACAATTTTAATGTGTAAAAAATGAAAAATTTACGTCTAAATACAGGTTAGAATGCAATGAAAATGTTCTAATAGTATTAAAGAGAGTGAGTTCGGAGATGGAAAATCTTCCCGAATAGAAATGGGTGAGACGACACTAAAACAGAGTCAAAAACCCTGGAGAGTGCACTAAAAGACAAAAATTTAAGGTAATGAATTTTGGTCAAACGGAAGCAAAATAAAGCAGACCAATCGCATTGGAGGCGTCAAAAACTCGCCTATGTGATTTCGGTAGATTTCCGTTCCGTTTGACTTTTGGTCAAACTTTGACCACGAATTAATATATGAATTAATTAGATGATATCAAGTTTGACATCATAAATGTGATGAAATAAATGATTAATTAAGGCTTATAAAGGGAGGTAGGTAGCATTAATGGTGAGGATTAATGGGAATCTTAGATCCAGGGCCAAGATTTAGCCAAAATGACATGAAAAAAATTTAGGAAAATAGGAGAAAAGGGGTTCAGCCAAACAAGAAAAAAATCAGCAAGAAATTTGATTTTTGACCCCTAAAAGTTTGCTAAAAAGTCCCTAAACAATTTCCAAATTGTTGGGAATAATTGTCAAATGGTCCTCCACCCTTTTGCCTATAAATAGGGGTGGAAATTCACTTGTAAAAATCAGAAAAACCAGCCCTTATGCTGCCCCTTTGTGGTTGTGAGTTTCCTCCCCACTTAAGCCAAAATTTTGACAAAAATGCTTCACTAAATTAACCTCCAAACTCACTTCTAGCATCAAAGATTCAAGTTGATAAGGTGAGCTACTATTTTGAAGTTTTTCTTGTTGTTTTTATTCAAGAAAATCATGGCATGTTGGGTGAAAAATGGTGAAGAAATTTGATGTTTTGTTTTAGTGTTTATGTTGATTTGGTGATGTGGTGATTAAAGCATGTTGTAGAATCTAGAAACAAGCAAAATTGATGCATGTTTCTTTGGTAAATCCATGGCATATGTGTGAAGAAAATGAGAAAATTTTGTGATGAATTTGATGAGGAAATGTTGATAAAAGACCATAGAAATAAGAGAAAATTTTCTTATGGCTTTGGACATGAAAACCGTGGCATAAGGCTAGGTTGGAATGAAAAATTTCTTAGGTTTTTAATGTTGAAATATGCATTAGAAGCCCTAAGACTGATATGTGATAATTTAGCTTGGTGATAAAAATTTTTGGTGTTGAATACCATGTGAAAACTGTGGCCCATGATTGAGAAAATCAATGAAATTTGTGAAGTGATTTGAATGAGGGATAATGTGAAAAAGTTTTACATAAATTTTGTAACTTTACATAAAATAGGTCTCGGGTATAGTATGTGGCAGGTACTAAGGTTCTAAGGAGTACCTAACGCTTGGAAAACCTAAAATATATGCGGAAATGCTGTCGAAACTTTCAAAACGGTATAAGGGTATTTCGGGAAACGAGGGGTAAAAATGTAGTCTCGGAAATAAAACCGAGACCCTCAGTAGGTTAGAATTGATAATGGAGGATTGAACCCAAAAGGATTACCAAAACGACGTCTAAAATGCCGAGAACGGGAAAAATTTATGTTAGGGGTATTTTGGGAAACAAGGGGGAAAATTATGGACGGGATAGAAAACCCTAGCCCTTTCGGGAACCAAGGCTCGGGAACGTGATGAAAAACGTTTTAGGAGTAGTGAAATACCTATTTGAGGCTCCGAAATGCTAGAAAAACGAGGAACGACCCTAGGTGTCGGATGAATAGTACCTGAGGGTCGAGTGAGGAATAGTTACTGAATTTACAGCAAATAATACTGTAAAAATATGTCGAATCCTAAGAAATATTACTTTATGATATTTGGCTTAGAAAATTTCAGAAAAATAATAGAACGGAAATGTTACGATCCCGAGACCCATTAGGGGCAAAATGGTCAATTTGACCAAAAATTTCTGAAAGGCTCGAAAAAGACCGTAAAGGATCTAGAATACTTTAAATAAGATTCTAGAGGCCATAATTAAGATTTTAAAGTTAGAAATCTAAAGTTTATAAGTACACAGGCGTGTACTATGGGACACATGCGTGTAGTGGAAACCCGAGAGGTACATGGGCGTGTATCAAGCCGTGTATAATAAATAGAGATTAAATGTGTTATAAAATTAATAACAAAATGAAATATCCAAAGTGATAAATGATGATAGGTGTTAACAGACAATACTCTGTCTGTAGGGACCTAAACTAGAGAAGATAACAAAACTACGGAGGATTTCCGAAGGTGGACATTATCACAGTTGTGGTAAGTTCAAGCATTTTCATGTCTGCAACATGAAATACTATGATATTTAATTATGTACTAATTGTAAATTAGATATAAAGTCCTACGGGTACTAAGGTGTAGTTAGACTAGTACACCTAGAGAAATGATAAATTGAGAGGTGTACTGTGGGTACACTACAAAAAGAGTGTGACTAAATTTAAGACACACCCTTTAAGAAAGAATGTTTTAAGACCTAAAGGCATGAAAGGTTCCTGACTTTGAGGTGATGATTAATGCCACCCGGTCAGAACTATAATTGAAAGATGGTAATGAAACCATGTTTAGCGTACCGGCCTCTAATAATAAGGCAGAGGTTTACAGGTCCTTCGGGGATACAATGACCACTTTGGGCGATGATGGACTGGCGAGGATTAGCCTCAGGGTTCCTCCCAAGGCCCCTCACAATCAGCGCGCATATGAAAATGATACAAGGTCAAAATGAGCTCAAAACCAAAATTTAACAAAGATAAAGACCGAAAATTGAATGAAAGCCATAATTGAGCATAATTGAGCATAATCGACACTAATGTTAGGTGTAGTGGACTCGGTTAGGGTGACGTGAATAGTAATCATTTAGAGTCAAAGTTACTATTTATGGATAAATAGTACTATTCATAGCAAATTTTATTATTGATATTTTTGAATCTATGTGATTTACAGTTTGTATGTTTGAACTTACTAAGCCTGTTAGCTTACCGGTTTGTTCATGTTGCAGGTAAGAAACCTATCCAGTAGATAACCTGGATGGCGGCAGGATACGTGGTGCTAATGGGATAGGGAATCCACTGTGAATTACGGTGCTGCTACCAGTCTTCCGCTGAGCGTCAAAGAGAGAGAGATTGAAGAAAATGTTTTTTGAGAAACAAAGTTGAAACAAAAAAATATATCTTTGTAAATTATATTATATCACCAAAAAGAACAACTAAAGTTTAGTTTTAAACTTTATATGGCTTTCATACGTGGCTTTTTTATGAGGAAAGTATTTTGAAAAGAAAAAAAAATATGGACGAAAATTTTGGGCCCTGTAAAATGAAAGTTTCAAAGTAAAAGTGTTTTTTAGGGGCGACTCGATGAGGTGCACGGACTGTCTCGATCAACTACGGAGTCAGATTGTGACGATTTTGTGTGGCCGAGATCGGGGGTGCCATCAAAGTAGTTGACCATATCCTTATTGGCACAAAACGTAGCCTGCTCGTCAATCCAAGTAAGTTAGCTTTCTTTAAGTTAGTTAACTATTTGTTTATGTGAGGTTACATATTTTGCAGGATATACGATGACTAGGCCGTCATACGTGAGACCTCATCCATATAGATCGAGAGAACCGATTAGGGTATGGACTAGGCCCATGATTAAGCCGTCCATGTCCCAGCGACCACTACATCGATCGCTAACACATGAGCCACCAGTGCTACGGGCTAGAGCACCGGCACTGATTCAAGCACCACCTCCTCAACCGGTACTTAATCCACCAGTCGATATAGATATTCCAATATGCGCAGTACATGCTTTCCGAGGTAGTTATCTACCTACATTTGAGGGAGGGCAACAGGGGATTTCTACCAGAGATTGGCTGCATGATGTGGAGACGATTATGCGTTAATGTGACATCGATGAGGACTGTTGGGTCCTGTTAGCAGTCGGTAACTTTCGTGAGGATGCACAGATATTCTAGGAATATTGTGACCAGGACATGCTGTTAGGGCTCAATTGGGCTGAGTTCAGACATATTATGATACAGTAGTTTCTACTAAAGTGCCCAGCACCGGCTCTAGACCCTCCGGAGAGCAGGGTAGCGACACCACCACCTGCTATGGCTAGATACATAGATGTTAGAGAGTTTGTTCTCTGGGCAGAGAGACTGCAGATGCTGCTTAGTGATACTTTCTTCACTTATGCAGTATGATTCAAGAAGAACATTATGAGGAGATGTCCCATGTCTAACTTCACTGATGAGGATTTTTGTGACATATTCTGGAAGAGGCTTATTATAGACCTACGATAAAGGGTAACCCCTCTATATCCTAGTACTCTACGAGAGTTTATAGTTATAGTAGATGAAGTAGAAGAAGAGCAGCTGATGGAGTGCATAGTACGTAACCGGCATGAACAATTATTGCAAGAGGTAATGCTAGACCGTCTTTATGGAGCGCGACCTATGGCAAATGACCTGAGGCCGGCACATCGAGGCGACGTGTGGGGACGAGTCTCATTAGAGAATCAACACCATCCGGGACTGAAAATGGTTTGGATGAGGATGACGAGGATCCGGAAGAAGTTCCGTTAGTTCTGGACCAACCTTAACTAGGGGACTAGATGCAAAAACATATAAGATGTATAAATGTATATGTTTGTATATGTACATGTATAACTGTATCGAAAGGCTATTTTGAGAAAAAAAGCCTTCGAGTTGATGTGTATATGAAAATTATGAAATGGAATGATATGAAATTTTGATACGTCAAAATCATGAGATGTTTGAAAACTATTTTTACTTATATTGTAAAAATATGTTTGTTGAAAATCTAACGATTGATTTTCATGTCATTATAGGAAATTAAAAAAAAAAAGATGGTGAACCCGCGTAATCTAAGGAATATGAGTGGGCGTCCTATTCTTTCAAAAAGGGTTGATGAACTATAAGCCCTGATAGAAGCTTAGATGAAAGAGAATATTGAGCTAAGACAAAGATTAGAACAGATGAAGCAGAGACAAGGCCAAGAAGAAGGCCAAACCTCTCAAACGGCTGCACCTGAACAAGAAGTGCCGCCAGTTATGCTTGAAATAGTAATAGAATCCCAACCGCAACCCCAAGTTAATCAAGAACTACTATACGAATGATTTTGATGGATAAAGCCGTCGGAATTCGAGGGTTCCATAAACCCGCTAGAAGTAGAGGAGTGGCTTTCTTCACTCCAAATGATCCTGGAATTTATGGATCTGAATAACCAAGAGAAGATCATGTGTGCATCTTTTGTATTGAAAAAGAATGCAAGATTTTGATGGGACACCGTTAAACTAAGAAGAAATGTAGCCATGATGTCATGGAGACATCTTGGAGGAATTTAATCAGAAGTACTATGATCCTGCACTGCTGCGACCTTAATAGAGGGAATTTGCAGACTTGAAATAGGGAAGCATGATAGAAGTCTGTCAGAGGTTCGATCAATTGTCTAGATTATGTCCATATGTCGTCCCTACTAATAGGGAGAAAGTTCAAAAGATGCTCGGGATGTTTCGACCTGACATCTTGGCTTTGGTAGATAGTGGGTTAACACCACCCACTACAGTAGTTGACTGTGTTAGTCGAGCTTTGAAAGCTAAATGCCACCTAGCCCGACAAAAGGAAGAAAGGGAGAAAATCTAGGACGCCAAAAAGAAGGAGAAAGTCTTAGCAAAAGCTACACAAGCTGGTTCTCAGGTTGGACAAGGAAGCAAGCCGAATCCGAATGCTAAGGCTGGACAATCAAGCACTTCAGGCCAATAGTCACAAGGAAAGAGGAAAGGAAATAATTCTGGAAATAGAAATCGATAGCAGAAGTTGAACAACAATGCCTTAGCTGTTTTTCGTGACTGTTTTGTGTGTGGAAAAAGGCATTCAGGTCGATGCAGACTTGCTCCGAGTGCTTGTTTTCAGTATGGAAAGAAAGGCCATTTTGCCAAGAATTGTCCTGAGAATTGGCAAAATGCACAGGGAATGTTTCGGCCATAGCAGTAACATCCCCAAGCTCATGCACTACAGGCAAAGATTGAAGGTCCTTCATCTTTGGAGATGCAAGAAAGACCAGACCACTTACCTCATGCTGATGCTCGAGTTATGGTCTATAAAAGGAGGATGCAGAAGCCGGGACGTCCAATGTAGTGACAGGTCAGCTTTCTATCGCTAATCACTTGGCGTCTGTTTTATTTGATTTTGGAGCTATGCATTCGTTTATTTCTTACGAATTTGTGAATAAAATAGGATATCCTAAGGATAGCATGGGTATAATGTTTAGAACGGCTCTAACCTCAGGTGAAGTGTTGATGTCCAATTACTGGTTACCTCATGTACCAATAATTATGGCAAATAAAGAGTTGCATATGGAATTGATCGTGATGAAGCTAGCTGATTATGATGTGATACTGGGAATGGATTTCCTAGGGAAGTACCAAGCCACGATCAATTGCCAGAAGCAGAAGATAGTGTTTCAACCTAACCAGGAAAACAGCTTTGAATATGTTGACTCATCACACAAATCGAGGAAGATGATGATCAACTTGATAAAAGTAAGAAAGCTAATATCTAATGGCTTTACTAGATACTTAGCGTACATAGTGGATGTGATGGAGGAGCAGAAGCTATAACCTGAAGACGTTCCTATTGTGAACAAGTTCCTCAATGTCTTCCTAGAAGAATTACCCGGATTGCGGCCAGAACGAGAGATCACTTTTGAGATCAAATTGATGCCAGGAACTACTCCTATTTCAAAGGCGCCATACCGAATGGCACCGGCGGAGTTGAAGGAGTTACAAGAGCAACTAAAAGAGCTTCTTGACAAGGGATTCATTTGTCCGAGCTATTCCCCATGAGGTGCTCTCGTGCTGTTTGTCAAGAAGAAGGATGGAACATTTCGTATGTGTATAGATTACCAGGAGTTGAACAAGGTCAGGGTCAAGAATAGGTATTTGTTACCTAGAATTGACGACTTGTTCGATCAACTCAAAGGCGCAGCAGTATTCTCCAAGATCGATCTACGATCAGGATATCATTAGCTGCAGATCAAGGAGAGCGATATTTAAAAGACCGCGTTTAGGACCCATTACGGTCATTACGAATTTCTAGTGATGCCGTTTGGGTTAACAAATGCACCTGCTGCATTCATAGAGCTAATGAATAGAATTTTCAAGGAATTCCTAGATAAGTTTGTCATTGTGTTTTTCGATGACATACTTATATATTCAAAGACTTGTGAGGAACACCTGAGGATCGTTCTTCAAATGATAAGGAAGCACCAACTCTATACAAAATTCTCAAAGTACAAATTTTGGCTAGATAGAGTATATTTCCTCGGACACATAGTTTCCAAGGAAGGAATCACTGTGGATCCTACTAAAGTGGAGGCGATCAATGAATGGCCTATACCTAAGAATGTGACTGAAATACAGAGTTTCTTAGGCTTAACTGGCTATTATAGAGTGATTCGCATGACTCACGGCACCTCTCATGGCTCTGACACACAAAGAGAGGAAGTATGAGTGGAATGATGAGTGTGAAAGGAGCTTCCAAGAGCTAAAGAAGTGACTAATGAGTGCACCAATCCTTACACTTCCTACTGAAGGGGAGATGTTCGTGATTTATAGTGACATTTCTAAAATGGGATTAGGAGTTGTCCTGATGCAAGGTGATAAGGTAATAGCATATGCCTCGTGTTAATTAAAGGATCACAAGAGAAATTATCTAACACATGATCTAGAACTGGCTGCAGTAGTGTTCGCACTCAAGATCTGACGACATTATTTATATGGAGCTCAGTGTCAGATCTATACTGACCATCAGAGTTTAAAGTACTTCTTCACGAAGGAGTTAAACATGCGGCAAAGGAGATGGTTGGAGCTAGTAAAGGATTATGATTGCGAAATCCTCTACCATCACAGAAAAGCCAATCGCATTACAGATGCGTTAAGTAGGAAATCTGCTATTTCGTAGCAACTTTCGATTGAAAAATTTCCAAGGCCATTACAGCAGGAGATTAACGCATTGAAGATGGAGCTGATATCAGGAAGATTGGCTGCATTTCAATTAGAGTCATTATTAATTGAGGACATTAGAGAAGTTCAAAAGCGAGATCCCAATTTAGTAAGTCCTCAGAAAGGAGTACCCAAGGATGGATTGATCCTACATCAGGGAAGAATTCATGTTCCCAATGATGAAGGATTAAGAAGGTGTATTATGGTAGAAGCCCATGAAATGCTATATTCAGTGCATCCTAGATCCAGTAAGATATACCAAGATTTGAAACTACAACTCTGGTGGAAAGGGATTTTAGAAAGACATTGCAGAATTCGTGAGCCGATGTATGACGTGCCAAAAAGTGAAGGCTGAACATCGACATCCAAGCAGAAAATTAGAACCGTTAGAAATTCTCAAATGGAAATGGGAACGTATTATGATGGACTTTATGGTAGGATTGTCGAAAACCCAAGAAAGCTATGATGCTATTTGGGTTATTGTTGATAGATTAACAAAAATGGCAAGGTTCATAATAGTGAAAATGACTTTTTCATTGGAAAAGTTGGCGAACCTTTATGTAACCCATATTGTTAGGTTACATGGTGTTCCTAAGTCCATTGTATCGGATCGTGATGCACGATTCACTTCAAATTTCTGAAAGTGCATGCTAGAAGCTATGAGAATGGAATTGCATCTGAGTACGGCTTTCTATCCGCAAACAGACGGGCAATCCGAATAGATGATCCAAATGTTAGAAGACATGTTTCGTGCATGTACAATAGATTTTCTAGGAACCTGGAATGAAAAACTTCCATTGGTAGAATTTTCATATAATAATAGCTACCAAGCTTCTATAGGTATGGCACTCTATGAAACTTTATATAGAAGGAAGTGTAAATCACTTGTCCGCTGGTATAATCTATAAGAAAAGTAACTGCACAAGACAGATTTTATACAATAAACAACTGATGTAGTTTCAAAAATACAGCAACGAGTGAAGATTGTGTAGAGCTGGTACAAGAGCTATGCAGACAAAAGACGAAGATCCCTGGAGTTTAACAAAGGGGATTTCGTATTCTTAAGAGTTTCACCGATGAAAGGGATAATGCGTTTCGGTAAGAGAGGGATAATAAAGTTCCTTACCTTCCTTGCTCTTGGTAGCTAATAATTCCCGACAAGCCTTCTTAAAGTGACCTACCTTCTCACAGTGGAAGCATTTGGAATTTTTAGGGTCTCTAGGCTTCTTGTTATTCTTCTTCTTCTTCCCATCCGAGACAGGAGGAATAGAAGAACTAGAAGCCACTTACTTCTTCTTTGGCTTCTTCCTTTTCCCAGAGGGTTTGGAAGATTCTACCAGGTTGGCCTCTCCCATAGGTTGGATCGCATCACCATCCATGATCATGCACTCATAAGCTTGGAGTTGTTTCATGAGCTTAGTGAGTCCTAACTCCTTGTCGCTAGATTGTATGCCACCTTGAACCCCACAAATCTCTTGACAAAGTTTTAAACACCATCTCAATCTGGGTACTGTAGTCCAACTCAGCACCATTTTCAGCAGCCTCAGTAAAGAATCTCATAAGAGTGATCATATGGTTCTTCATTGAAGTACCTACCTTCTGCCTAGAGTTCATGATACTAGTGATGGCAGACTGTCAAGCTAATTTTTCTTGGCCTCCGAACATGTCTTTCAAGTTTTCCATGATCTCCTTGGCAACTTGGTAAGTCTCATGCTGCTTTTGTAAAGCACTCGTCATGCTAGCAAGTATATAGCACCGAGCTATCTCATTGGATTTTCTCCAATAGGCAACTGGGACCTCCTCAAGTGGTGTGTCAGGTTTGGGCCTAGGTGGGCATGGTTTGTCCAGTACAAACTTATGTCTCTCGCAGCTGAGAACTATTAGTAGATTTCTTTTCTAGTCTTTATAATTATCACCATTTAGTTTGTTTTCAGTGAGTATTGAAATGAGGGGTGTCGGTGACATTTTGAACTGAAATAAAATTATACAAGAATATCATTACAGAGCCCAAGCAAATTTAGAGATAATTTAGCAAATAAAACATACGAGGATGTTCATACATAAAACTTGAAAAAACGTGTAGCATTGCAACGGTAGTTCTCAGCACCTATTACCATAAGCCATCGAGGGGTGATCATGGGACAAATAGCCGGAACATGGACCCCATCCAATTAATATATGTTACCTTAATTCCTCCAAGGTTAAGACATATATTAATAACTGCTTATTTTGGCCACTAGTTTAGTTAATAGAGATTCTAGGGAAGGTTAACAACTAAACGAGTCTTGAGTGTGTAACCATTATTTATGTAGTTCGTGTGACGTCCTGTGCCCTCGGTGACCCGGACCGTCACTGAAAACTTGCTTACTTTAATAATACTTATACTTTCTATTAGGAAATGCTCTAAGCATGAGAGACATATTGATGTATTTATTTTAAACTTTACATTATTATTTGTCCTTATTCTATTTACATGTTAAAGTAAATGTAAGCAAATATGGCTCACTGACTGCTTGTGTTAAAACTGTTAGAACGTCGCATGCAATGGACTTTTGTACGCGAGAAGACAATGTTCTAAAGTAAGTGATCTAAACTAAGGTCTGTAGTCTATGGGGTTAAACTGAGCATCTAACTTATGTTAAGACTATTATGTTGTCTAAAGCCATGGTGGGGACGGTTTGTCTTGACTATTCGGAGCATAGACTCCCAAGTAGAGACATAGATATGTTGCTTGGTGGTGACATATTAGACCGGGACTAAAACATGATTGATCTACGTAGTCCACTATGAGTCGATCAATATGCATTTGATGTTCATTATGCAATAACCTTAATCCGGAGTAAATGAACTACTTCATGTATATGACTTGTGTACTTTGATGTTCCAATGGCTAAAGCGTCTCAGAGGTAGTAAGCTTATGGACCATTTGTTGGGTGCATGACTTGTATACGATGAAGGGTTTGTTTACAGATATCAGAATCATAGCTCTAAGGAGTTAAAGGTATCCTCTTAAAGGCATTATACTGGATGTGAAAATGGACAAGGCCTTAGGTCGTCTGCTGGGCAGATGACTTCTTATTCACATATGGTGAATAATCATTTTCTAATTCGATAGTATAATAGAACTTTAAGATAGCCTGATCAGTAGGATTAAACAAACTTTGACCTAAGGCTGATCATGGATATCATATGAGGGTTCTGCATACATGACAAGGTCATTGGACATTAGCTTGTCACAGGCTTTCGTAATACGGTATATAATTGGGAGTTCAGTTTCAGGTTTATAGTGGTGTGACTCTGAAATTAGTGATCATATGATTGAGTTATTCGGTATAGAATGATGATCATATGGATTCATGGAAGCCCAATTATATATGTCCAATTGGTCTCTCTACTAGCTCTACATAATTCCTTAACGATTGGCAAATTGATTTGTGTACGCTTATTGGCTAGTTGATTATGCATGGATGGTGTTGACATAGGATTAGGATGGTGGACAAGATTCTCTCCGATTGAATTCATAATTTGTTTTGGATAATAGAGTACACAATTATTCGAACTCTAAATAAAGTTGTCATGATTTTATTTGAGATTGGATTGGAGTTGTAGAAAATTATCCATGAGGGTAAAAATTTGAAATACAACTTTTTGTGGATTTTGAAATTTGAATTTTGAAATTTGAAATTTGAAATTTAAATTATGAATTTGAAATTTGAATTTGAAATTTAAATTTGAAATGTGAAATTTGAATTTGAATTTGAATTTGAATTTTGAATTTTGAAATTTGATATTCAAATTTTGAATCACAGTCTATGTGGAATTCGAATTCTTTGTGGATAATTCCACAAGGTTAGAATTCGAATTTGAGTTGGATTATGGAAAGGAAAATCTTGTTTGAATCCTACTTGAATTTTGAATCCCAATCCTAACTAACTTGGTCGAAAATTTTGAGGAATATCCTCCTAGAATTTTCAGATTTTTTGTGGATTCAGGGAAAAATTTAAGTTTCAATCCCAGTTGAATTTGGATTCTCTCCTCCCTGGAATCGGTCAAAAATTTTGAATTTCAAATTTATATCCAGCCACGTTCCTAAACATTCGTAGCATCACACATACAATAGCCATTCTTAAAAATTGTAAACACAACCACGACCACATAAACTTAAAAATGGAAACTTAAGTGCTCAAAATAAAATTATTACAAACCATGTCTATAAAGAAATACACATAAATGGCCTTGATCAAAAACTTAAAATCACTAAACCACCAAAAGAGAAGGTTTCAGTTTTTATCTTTGTGCTTTGAACCAAGCACGTTTTTGAACCAAGGCGTGATGAACCAAATGGTCATGGGAAACCAAGGGAAATGAGGTCGGTTTTTGCTAGACATAATACCAAAAATTTTCTCTTAAAAATCAAACCAAAACAAAAACTAAAAACTACAATATTGGATTTTGAAAACTTACCCTTGGTGCCTTAGAACGACTTGGATTCGAATCCTCCTAACACAAGCTTGTGAGGTTTGATTTTTGGTATGATTTAAGGTTTGAAAATGTGAGGGTTTGGGGGCTTAAAGAGGTCGGCTACAGCTAGAAAGGGAGAGAAAAATGTTGTGTTTTGGAAGCCAAAACAAAGAAATGAACTCTTGCTTAGACTTAATATTAATTAATTGTCCACCATTTTAGCCTAATCAAGTGTGACGCCCCGTGCCCTCAGCGGCCCGGACCGTCACTGTAAACTCTATTACTTGCTTCTTTAAAAACGATACTTAAACTTGCTGAATTTAAGACTATAAATTTAGAGGGATTTTTTTTTTTTTTTTTTTATACACGTACGTATTTACTATTCACGTATGCATACTATTAAAATGCGGAATTTGAAAAACATAAGGATTTCAATTATACATACATAATTATATACTTGTTTATCTGATTACTATTCACCAGATACTATTTAAATATACTACTCGTACATATACTGTTTAACATTTACTATTCAAAATACTATTTAACTGTCACCATTCAAAATATTATTTACTCATACTGTGCGGAAGAATACTCGCGGTGTATCCATAACCTCATCCTCACATCCACCTCCGCCACCATCATCGTCCCTTGATGTTTACGCTATAGGATGCTTACCTACAGCATGAACACACTCCGTGAGCTTTACGCCCAGTAAGTACAACATGTTAACCGCAAAACATGTTTAAAACATAGCACATACGTAAAATCATAGGCATGACATATATCACTTAATAAATCACATACCATATAAGCATATTACATATCAGCTCACATATCATGTCATCACATAACATGTCATAACACTGAATATAAAACTTCACATACTTTATGCATGACAGAAGCATCGTGTACTGTATGCACTCTACTGAAAAAGAAAGCATAGCGAACTATAACTAATGCATGATCCGGTTATGTTCATTTATGCTTCAAACTTTTCTTTTCTTTTCTTGTCTATTTAGGGCCCATGTGTCAGTACCGTGTGCGCGCAGACCAACGGTAACGCCCGAGGTCAACTAATGCCGAAGAGCCATCAACTGATGCTCAACTTGTGGCCTGAACTTTCTTTAACTGGAAACCCCTTCGACTGAAGGAGCCGGTACGACACACCTATTTATTTCCATCTTGTTTAACTGTTCTAGCCATACGCTTCTCTAAGCTGTCCCCAATCCTACGCGGTAGGGATCTATGGCTTCTATCTTGTTCTTTCATCAATCTACTCGATTGTGAAGCTATATGCTCTTATGTATGCTGTGCAGCATCGTGTGCAAGATACATACTTAAAATACTGGAAAAGCATCATTTTAAATTCATTTTATCCATGCTGTAGGCGGAGTTGTACTTACCTGTCAGCAGACAGTTTATACTCTCGCCTTCGTCACAATACAGGTACCTCCCTGTAATCATAATGCATTTACATTAACATTCACTCTTAGGTCACCGTGGTCATTAGTGACTAATAAAAATTCTCGTTATGTGGTACCGATCCTTGTCGGTGCTAATTGCCCTCTTCTTAAGAATTTGATTTTCTAATCATTGTTAATTAATTTATTTACCCAATAAATTAATTAACATCGCTCTTAGGTCACTCTATCGTTAGGAACTAATAAACTTATCGTTGTGTGGTACCGATGCCTATCGGTACCCAGCTGCTCTACTTTGGGAAATTTGATATCTAATTTTTAATCGTGCTTGATTAATTTGTCTACTTGACAAATTAATCACTGTCTCTCACTATCCCATTTCGACTTGGTCCTTGACTGGCTAACCGACCAGTCAACTAACTGAATACCTCCCGTATGACCATTTAGCCTGTCGGATTACCGTTACCGATGTAATCGCCCCAAATTTTATACTTAGATCACACCCGTTCCTCGGGTGGCACTATTCTGATCTAGGGGTCGTTTTCTTACATTTCGAGATTTCTAATTGGGCGGTTCACTAATCCTGTAAACGTCCGTTCTTCTTTCCTGGACCTAGGTCATCGAGGGAGCTCGGGTTTCCATCCCGATCACATTTTCAGCCCTCGTTTCCTAAAATACCCCTTTTTGCTGTTTTAGAAATTTCGGCAGCATTTCCGCTTAATTTTTGGGTTTCCGGCGTTTAGGAAACGCCTCAAAACCATCTAACCTATTCTAACCTGCCACGTACTAAACCAGAGGCCTAATTTTTACGTAAAAGCTCCGCTTTTTACGTAAAAATATTCACATTTTCTCACATTCTCTTTTTCGATATTTCACCCTTTTTTCTTACAATTCCTCAAGTCATTAAACCATAATTAATACATAATTATTTCCAATATTAAATTGAGGAATAAATAGATCAACACTACTACCAAAATCGTTCCCGTCGGCGGTCGGACGAACCGTTCGGTCTCGACCGTGCAATCTTTGAATCGTCGTTCTTCACTTTTGAAACTCCAGTTTGCAAATCCGATGCCGCGGATGTGTCCGGAACGTCGAAAATAGGCCAACGGGCCATTCTTCAATTTTCGGTCTCCGGGTCGCCGTTGACCGGCGTTGACCGGCCGTTGACCACGGTGGCGATGGAAATGGCGACCACCATCTTGAAGAGCTCGACGAGAGGAACCCATTGGTGGTGTCAATTTCACGAATCGAGGCTCCTATCACCGGAAATCGGCTCTCGAAAAGTCGGCGACGGCGGCGGCGTTGGATCTTCATTTTTCCGGCGTTGTTGCCCAAAATTGATTTGGGGCTTTTAATCTACGTGTTGTTCTGAGCATTTTGACACCGACCTTGCAACTCAACTCCGCCGGAATAGCGAGATCCGACGGCAGCGATGGCGACGGCGACGGCGAACCTGGGGCGGCGCGATTCGACGGCTGTTGACATGAAATGAAGCCTGGGTTTTGTTCTACTCTTCACCACGAATCCATTGGGACCGGAATCGTGGCATTTGGACGTCGGACGGTGGAGATACGGCGGTTTGAAAAATTCGGCCACCGGCGGCTTTGGGCGGAGCGTGCGGCGTGCTCCGGCGTCGGTTCGGTCGACTCGGCCCACCGTTGGAATCAGCTCGTCGAGAGCTTTCCAATGGTGCCGGCGGTGTCGAAAACGGAGGCCGGATTCGATGGTCGGTCACTGTTCATATTCGTGTGGTGTGGGGAGGGAGAAAATGAGATTTGGAAAAATATGGGGGCTATTTCTCTAGAATCCCCAAAATTTCGTCCTTTATACAAATTTTTTGAAAAATTTTAAGATAGGCTATACTAACTAATTTGGGCGTGCTGAACCCAAATATATCAGTTTTATCTTCATCCGAGGTCGTCTCGACCAGTTTCCCGATACTGTATGGTTCCCGGTCAAAAATTACTTTTTGTGCTCAAATGACTAATTTGAGCATTCTGATTCCAAATATATTAGTTTTATATCAAGAAAAGGTCATCTTGACCAATTTCTTGATACTGTAGTTAGGCCTACACTGTGTTGACACTGTGCACGCATAACGAGGCATTTTCGCGTGAAATTTCAAACACGGTCTCTCTTGACTAATTTGGACGTGCTGATTTCAAATTTATCAGTTTTACGTCCAACTGAGGTCTTCTGGACCAGTTTTCGGGATCTGCATGATCCTGTCTCGAAAAACGTGTCAGGTGCCCGATTGACTAATTTGGGCGTCCTGAGTCTAAATATATCAGTTTCGGGGGCGAGAAAATGTCGTCTTGACCCTCATCCCGATACTGCGTATCCCTTAAACAAAATCTACATTTTATGCTCAATTGACCAGATTGAGCCTGCTGACTATTAATATATCAGTTTTATGCCAGATTAAGGCCGTCTTGGCCACTAACCTGACACTGCGTATCACACTGTTCACTAATCACTATTCACTATCTGACTGACTAATCTGAGCGTTCTGACTCCGATTTTGTCAGCCTCTGGGCGAGAAGAGGTCATCTAGACCACTTTTCTCGATACTGTACATCTATTAGGGCAATTATCACTGCTGCGCTCAGATGACCAGTCTGAGCGTACTGATGATTAGCTCATCAGTTCTGTATCATGAAATGGTCGTCTAGACCGGTTTCTTGATATTGCGTGTCTCAACGCATACTCACATAATAGGGTGGACCAATTTCACTGTCGATTACCCCTTTCACTGCATGAATAGTAATTAAACGTTACTATTCCTGTTTAATTCATTCAACTGAAAAGCACACTGTGCTTATTAACTTAATTACATCATTACATAGTAATTAAGTTTCATAATTCATGAGAGTCATTACAGTGGCTCTCGGCTCATTACACAGCCTTCTACACAGACTCTTACACGTGCGTGTGCAACGCAACACGGGCGTGTACATTTCAGACACGAGCATGTACTAGTTGAGACTACTCAACACGGCCATGTCTTTGAAACACATTCATCTATCTGAGCGGTACACAGCCTCTTACACGGTCGTGTACTTGACCATGTTTCTTAAATTTGCTAAAGGACATTAAATTATGTCCATTTTATTCCTTAATGACTTATTACATGGTAAGTAGGTGCCATGAAAATGGCGGTCATTACAACCTACCCCCCTTACAAAATTTTCGTCCTCGAAAATTAGAATAATTCCGGGAAGTCTCTTCTCATGTCTTCTTCCCATTCTCATGTGGCTTCCTCAACACTATGATTCTGCCACAACACTTTTACTAGCGGTATACTTCATTCCTAAGTACCTTCTCCTCTCTGACTAGGATCCGCACGGGTCTCTCCTCGTACGTCGGATCAGCGTATACTACAACGGATTCTTGGCTAAGAACATGAGAGCTGTCTGGCACGTGCTTCTTCAGCATCAAGACGTGAAAGATGTTGTGCACTATAGCTAACTCGGGAGGAAGCGTTAGTCTATAAGTCACCTTCCCGACTTTCTCTATTATCTCAAGGGTCCTATATACTTAGGACTGAGCTTTCTTTTCTTTTCGAAATGCACCACCCCTTTCATGGGTGCCGTCTTGATAAAGACCAAGTCTCTTACTTGAAACTCAAGGGGTCTATAGCGCTTATCGTCAAAATTTTTCTATCGACTGTGCGCTGTATCTAACGTTTCTCGTATCAGCTTCACGTCTGCCATGGTATTCTTGATGATGTCCGAGCTAACTAGTCGTTTCTCTCCAGACTCGTACTAATGAGCCAGAGATCTGCATTTCCTTCCACAATGTGTCTCGTACGGTGCCATTCCTATCTAGGAATGGTAGTTGCTGTTGTATGAGAACTCGCTCAATGGTAGCTTCTGATTCCAATTTCCTTTGAAGTCTAGGACGTAGGTCTCAACATGTCCTCTAACATCTGTATGGTCCTCTCAGACTAACTGTCGGTCTGAGGATGAAATGCTGTGCTGAACTCTCACTTGGACCGTAATGCAGCCTGAACACTTCGCCAAAATCTGGAGGTAAAGCGTCCACTACGATCTGAGACGATCGACTCTGGTATTCCGTGCCATTTCACGAACTGTGCCGCATAGATTTCTACTGGTCGTTCCACCGAGTAGCTAACTTTCATTGCTAAAAATCTAACTGATTTCATCAGTTTTTCTACAATCACCCAGATTGCATCATTATCGTTTGACGTCTTCGGCAATCCGATTACGAAATTCATCGTAATCTGGTCCCATTTCCACTCGGGTAACTTAATTTCCTACGATTATCCTGCTGAGCGCTGGTGATCTACCTTAACCTTCTGGCACGTAAGGCAGCTGGCGACGAACTCGACAATGTCATTCTTCATTCCAAGGCACCAAAAACTTTCCTTTAGGTACTTGTACATCTTATTCGCTACCGGATGTACGGAATATGACGTCTCGTAAGGTTCCAAAAGGATTCGCTTCTTGAGCTCTTCATCTTTCAGAATACACACTCTATCTCTGTAGTAGAGTACATCATCCTTAAGGATTTTAAACTCTGAACCCTTGTCCTCTATAGCTTCCTTTCTGGACTTGAGCAGGGACAAATCAAAATCTTGACCGATCTTGATCTCTTCTTGGAGCGTCGATTGGAGGGTCACGTCAGACAATCTCCCTATCAAAATCTTGATCTCGCTGTCGCATAACTCCTTTGTAGCGCTCTTGACAAGGCACTAATAACCATAGGCATTGTAATATGCTTCTGACTCTACGCATTGACCACTTTATTGGCTTTCCCCGGATGGTATAGGATCTCACAGTCGTAATCCTTACCAACTCTAGCCATCTACGCTACCTCATGTTGAGCTCTTTCTGCGTGAAGATACATTTGAGACTCTAGTGGTCGATGTAAATCTCGCACATGACTCCGTACAGGTAGTGCCTCCATGCTTTTATCGTAAAAACTATCGCTACTAGCTCCAGATCACGCGTTGGGTAGCTCTTCTCAAGGTTCTTGAGTTGTCGTGAAGCATACGCGACTACTCTACCACTCTGCATCAACACAGTTTCCAACTTGGTTTTAGATGGGTCGCTATAAATCATGAAGTTTTCCTAACCAACATTTGAAATGGTCAGCATTGAAGCGCTTGTGAGTCTTCATTTCAGCTCTTAAAAGCTTTCCTCACACTTGTCGATTCACCTATACCTCTTTCCCTTCTTGGTGAGCGCTGTGATCTAAGCAGCTAACTTTGAGTAGCCTTCGACTAAGTGTAGGTAACATCCTATTAGTTTAAAGAAACTGCGAATTCCCGTTACGTTCCTCTGAGCTGGCCACGTGCTAACTGCATCAATTTTCGCCAGGTCCACAGATACTCCTTCCTTGGGGTCTACGTGGTCTAGGAAATGGACCTTCTCCAGCCAAAACTCGTACTTGGAGAACTTGGTGTATAACTGATGGTCCTGTTGCATGCGCAAAATGATAATTAAGTGCTCTTCGTGCTCTTCCTTCGTCTTAGAGTGTATAAGTATGTCATCGATGAACCCAATGACAAACTTATCCAAATAGTCCTTGAACATGCGGTTCATTCAGTTCATGAAAGTTGCTGGTGCGTCCGTTAATCTGAGTGACATGAACAGAAACTCGTAATGTCCGTACCACGTTTGAAATGCTGTTTTGGGTACATCTTCATTCCTGATTTGTAGTTGATGGTACTCGGGATGTAGATCGATCTTCGAGAACACTACAGCGTCTTGGAGCTGATCAAATAGATCGTTAACTCGCGGCAACAGATGCTTATTCTTAATCGTAATCCTGTTCAACTCTCTGTAGTCGATGCACATTCTCAGTGGTCCATCTTTCTTCTTCACGAATGGTATGGGTGCTCTCCAGGGTGAATAGCTCTATCGCATGAATCCCTTATCTATTTAGTACTTTAGCTGGGCTTGGAGCTCCTTTAGCTCTATAGGGCCTATTCTGTAGGGGCCCTCAAAGATGGGGCTGATTCTAGTAGACGTTCAGTCTCGAACGAGATCCTGCGCTCTAGTTGGAGTCCTGCAAGATCTTCTAGAAATATCTCCATGAATTTCCTGACTATCGGTACGTTGTCGGGTCCTATCTCTATTCCTTGAGTCTTATCTGCTACGTATACTAAGAAGTCCGTGCATCCACTGGATTGTATCTCGCGAGCCTTCACTGCTGATATCATCGTCTTTGGTTGCTCTGGCGACAAACCCTTGTAGATGAACTTTTCACATCCGATTGGTTCGAAAATGATTTTTCGCCTTCAACAGTTTATGACAACGTTGTGTCCTAAGCCTTTTTTTTTTTGGCATAGTGGCCTTTCTTGCCACAGATGAAACAACCACTTACTCCTTGCTTACATTCTCCTGAGTGCCTCTTTCCGCATTTCGTGCACGTCGAGTTGGCTATCATTTCCTTCCTGGTCGTTTCTCTTCTGGGGGAAATTCTCCTGTGAATCTTGATTGCCTTAATTCCCCTTTTCTCTTGTTGTTATTATGGGAATGCCTACTATTCTGGCCGGTTCCCACATTCTGTCCTCTGTGTTGTAACTCGGGGTTTTACTTCCCCTGAGCCTGCTCAGCTTGCGTTTTCTCCTCCTTTCGTGCCTTAAAATTCTGCGCCTTTCGCTCCTTATCCTGAGCCGACTAGTACTCAGCTCAAATAGTCTTGCTGACACATTCTGCTAGTGTCGCTGGTCCGTGCCCTCCGCTACAGACCTAAACTGTGATTTCCATTCTGAACATCTTCAGCATTCGTCTGACTCTCTCCTTTTGGTCGGTACCAAATCTGGACAAAGTTGAGCCAACTGCTCAAACTTCTTGACTGCCTCCATAACAGTTATACTACCTTGGTGCAGGTTGTCGAACTCGTCCTACTGCGCTACTAGTGCTTCCTCGTTGAAGTACATCTCCTTGAATTCCTCAATGAAATCGCTCCAGCTCATCTCTCTGATGTTCCTCTTAATGGTTACCATCTTCCACCACTAACGCGCCTCATTGCGTAGGGTGAAGGGTGCGTACATCACTTTCTCTCTCTCTATCTATTAACCCTATAAAATCCAAGATTACTTGGATATTCGTTAGCCAATCATCGGCCTCTATAGGGTTGGTGATTCCTACGAATTCTAACGCTTTCATGCGTCGGAATCTCTCATAAAAGTCGCCTTCCCTAGGGATTGGCAGAAAATAATTGCTGCTACGAAAGCAGCCATTACTATGGGTGCTAGTGCTTCCTGAGCTGAAGGAGCTGCTTGCTCCCTCAGAGTTTCTGGGCTGCTAGAGCCTCCTGTGCTGGCATCTCTACTGACTGTGGTGCCTGGGGTTACTGGCCCAGCTGTTCTCTAAGCTGGTTTAGCTCCCGCTGCTGGTTCTCCATCATCTCTCGCATGGCTGCGATCTGTGCTATCAACTCATCCTCTCAGGATGCTGGGTTTAACTAAGCTCTCATTCTTGCCATGTTTTCCTATGTAACCCTATCGTACAGCGAAAAAGGAAAATATAAGTCTCTTAAATTCTATACTTGGGACTCGTATCACATATCATTTTCTTTCTTACTTAACAATCTTACTTAAACCATTATGGATATAAATATACACACTATATCCATCTTTCTTTCTCTCATACTGTGATGTTCAATACAATTACCGCATTGTATTGGGACATCGTCTGAGTGCTAGGATTCGTCCTGCACTTTCTGTCATATCATACTCACACTGTGGAAAAAATATTATATCTGGCCCCTAGGGCAAAGCTTTACTACTTATCTCATAATATATTTCACATAATATATATACATATATTCAAGATTCTAGTTCAGTGGGAGTGACACACACTTCCCCTATACGATCCCAACAAGTACATTATGCTATAACTGACGGGGGAGAGCTACTGCTTCCCTCTATATATTTTCATAACTAACATTCCCGCAGAAGGGTTACTACTATTGGAAGGGTAATCCTGATTCAGTATCAGGCATCTCCTCATCGTCACTATCACTGAGTAAGTACTCCTCTGGGTTCTCTTCTTCTTCTTAGCTGAAACTGACCTCGTCATCGCTGGCTATGATGACTTCGTCATTACTAAAGCGATTGGGGATCTCCTTTCCCTCATCGTCGGGATGGGCGTCGAAAAGAGTCTTGTCATCTTCCTCTTCCATGGGGTGTTCGGGAGACATACGGGCTGGTTCGGGGTTCTTCATTGGCTCCATATTGCCCTCGTGTACTTCTGGCTGGTGCTCGGCCATGAACTCTTCATCGGCCAGTTGGGGTGCTGGTCCTACCGGGTCACCCTCCATAATGGCGGCTGCTATAATGCCTTGGGCTTGTGTAGAGTTCCCGGGGTTGAGCACTTTTCTCTCGGCGTGTATTGTAGGAGTCCATATCGGTTCCTTGTAGCGAACAACATACGTTAGAACTGTATCACCGGACATCAGCTGCAGTCTTTCAGTCCGATGAACAAATTCTCGTATATCCATAACTCTAGAGAACTTAGGTGGTTTCACTCCCCGCTTGCCTATAAAGAAAAACTAAGGCTGATGCTGGACTGCTTTCAGAGATTGGCTCGATCGTGGTATGGCGAAACTCGACACAGTTAAGAGCTCATCCTGGTCATAAGGATCCCGATACACACGAGAGTATCTTCCTGAGAGATATCAACAGCCAACAGGACTCAGTTATCCTGGTCAATGGTGTACAATCAGGGAATCACTTTGATAACATGAAACCAGTCCTCACATTCTCATGGAGTACAGGAGTACTGTTTGCCACTCGAAACTTAGTGGACAACTAGCCTTGAAGATCAGTACAACTCGGGTAGCAATCCATGCTCTTTCTCTAAACAGTTCTCTAGCACTGCACGGTCGTGATTTTTCGTATAATGATCTCAGCATCTTTTCATCTTGTCCTCGCCATCATAGATTTCGTCGTTTCATTACTATAAAATGTTATCTTCAATAGATAAACATTTACCGACAAAAATAAAACTAACTTACTTGGACAGATGAGGCAGGCATGCGGCGATGTGAGGTAGGATGGCAGGAAACCGCTCTGATACAAACTGTGACGCCCAGTGCCCTCAGCGGCCCGGACCGTCACTGTAAACTCTATTACTTGCTTCTTTAAAAACGATACTTAAACTTGCTGAATTTAAGACTATAAATTTAGAGGGATTTTTTTTTTTTTTTTATACACGTACGTATTTACTATTCACGTATGCATACTATTAAAATGCGGAATTTGAAAAACATAAGGATTTCAATTATACATACATAATTATATACTTGTTTATCTGATTACTATTCACCAGATACTATTTAAATATACTACTCGTACATATACTGTTTAACATTTACTATTCAAAATACTATTTAACTGTCACCATTCAAAATATTATTTACTCATACTGTGCGGAAGAATACTCGCGGTGTATCCATAACCTCATCCTCACATCCACCTCCGCCACCATCATCGTCCCTTGATGTTTACGCTATAGGATGCTTACCTACAGCATGAACACACTCCGTGAGCTTTACGCCCAGTAAGTACAACATGTTAACCGCAAAACATGTTTAAAACATAGCACATACGTAAAATCATAGGCATGACATATATCACTTAATAAATCACATACCATATAAGCATATTACATATCAGCTCACATATCATGTCATCACATAACATGTCATAACACTGAATATAAAACTTCACATACTTTATGCATGACAGAAGCATCGTGTACTGTATGCACTCTACTGAAAAAGAAAGCATAGCGAACTATAACTAATGCATGATCCGGTTATGTTCATTTATGCTTCAAACTTTTCTTTTCTTTTCTTGTCTATTTAGGGCCCATGTGTCAGTACCGTGTGCGCGCAGACCAACGGTAACGCCCGAGGTCAACTAATGCCGAAGAGCCATCAACTGATGCTCAACTTGTGGCCTGAACTTTCTTTAACTGGAAACCCCTTCGACTGAAGGAGCCGGTACGACACACCTATTTATTTCCATCTTGTTTAACTGTTCTAGCCATACGCTTCTCTAAGCTGTCCCCAATCCTACGCGGTAGGGATCTATGGCTTCTATCTTGTTCTTTCATCAATCTACTCGATTGTGAAGCTATATGCTCTTATGTATGCTGTGCAGCATCGTGTGCAAGATACATACTTAAAATACTGGAAAAGCATCATTTTAAATTCATTTTATCCATGCTGTAGGCGGAGTTGTACTTACCTGTCAGCAGACAGTTTATACTCTCGCCTTCGTCACAATACAGGTACCTCCCTGTAATCATAATGCATTTACATTAACATTCACTCTTAGGTCACCGTGGTCATTAGTGACTAATAAAAATTCTCGTTATGTGGTACCGATCCTTGTCGGTGCTAATTGCCCTCTTCTTAAGAATTTGATTTTCTAATCATTGTTAATTAATTTATTTACCCAATAAATTAATTAACATCGCTCTTAGGTCACTCTATCGTTAGGAACTAATAAACTTATCGTTGTGTGGTACCGATGCCTATCGGTACCCAGCTGCTCTACTTTGGGAAATTTGATATCTAATTTTTAATCGTGTTTGATTAATTTGTCTACTTGACAAATTAATCACTGTCTCTCACTATCCCATTTCGACTTGGTCCTTGACTGGCTAACCGACCAGTCAACTAACTGAATACCTCCCGTATGACCATTTAGCCTGTCGGATTACCGTTACCGATGTAATCGCCCCAAATTTTATACTTAGATCACACTAGTTCCTCGGGTGGCACTATTCTGATCTAGGGGTCGTTTTCTTACATTTCGAGATTTCTAATTGGGCGGTTCACTAATCCTGTAAACGTCCGTTCTTCTTTCCTGGACCTAGGTCATCGAGGGAGCTCGGGTTTCCATCCCGATCACATTTTCAGCCCTCGTTTCCTAAAATACCCCTTTTTGCTGTTTTAGAAATTTCGGCAGCATTTCCGCTTAATTTTTGGGTTTCCGGCGTTTAGGAAACGCCTCAAAACCATCTAACCTATTCTAACCTGCCACGTACTAAACCAGAGGCCTAATTTTTACGTAAAAGCTCCGCTTTTTACGTAAAAATATTCACATTTTCTCACATTCTCTTTTTCGATATTTCACCCTTTTTTCTTACAATTCCTCAAGTCATTAAACCATAATTAATACATAATTATTTCCAATATTAAATTGAGGAATAAATAGATCAACACTACTACCAAAATCGTTCCCGTCGGCGGTCGGACGAACCGTTCGGTCTCGACCGTGCAATCTTTGAATCGTCGTTCTTCACTTTTGAAACTCCAGTTTGCAAATCCGATGCCGCGGATGTGTCCGGAACGTCGAAAATAGGCCAACGGGCCATTCTTCAATTTTCGGTCTCCGGGTCGCCGTTGACCGGCGTTGACCGGTCGTTGACCGGCGTTGACCACGGCGGCGATGGAAGTGGCGACCACCATCTTGAAGAGCTCGACGAGAGGAACCCATTGGTGGTGTCAATTTCACGAATCGAGGCTCCTATCACCGGAAATCGGCTCTCGAAAAGTCGGCGACGGCGGCGGCGTTGGATCTTCATTTTTCCGGCGTTGTTGCCCAAAATTGATTTGGGGCTTTTAATCTACGTGTTGTTCTGAGCATTTTGACACCGACCTTGCAACTCAACTCCGCCGGAATAGCGAGATCCGACGGCGGCGATGGCGACGGCGACGACGAACCTGGGGCGGCGCGATTCGGCGGCTGTTGACATGAAATGAAGCCTGGGTTTTGTTCTACTCTTCACCACGAATCCATTGGGACCGGAATCGTGGCATTTGGACGTCGGACGGTGGAGATACGACGGTTTGAAAAATTCGGCCACCGGCGGCTTTGGGCGGAGCGTGCGGCGTGCTCCGGCGTCGGTTCGGTCGACTCGGCCCACCGTTGGAATCAGCTCGTCGAGAGCTTTCCAATGGTGCCGGCGGTGTCGAAAACGGAGGCCGGATTCGATGGTCGGTCACTGTTCATATTCATGTGGTGTGGGGAGGGAGAAAATGAGATTTGGAAAAATATGGGGGCTATTTCTCTAGAATCCCCAAAATTTCGTCCTTTATACAAATTTTTTGAAAAATTTTAAGATAGGCTATACTAACTAATTTGGGCGTGCTGAACCCAAATATATCAGTTTTATCTTCATCCGAGGTCGTCTCGACCAGTTTCCCGATACTGTATGGTTCCCGGTCAAAAATTACTTTTTGTGCTCAAATGACTAATTTGAGCATTCTGATTCCAAATATATCAGTTTTATATCAAGAAAAGGTCATCTTGACCAATTTCTTGATACTGTGGTTAGGCCTACACTGTGTTGACACTGTGCACGCATAACGAGGCGTTTTCGCGTGAAATTTCAAACACGGTCTCTCTTGACTAATTTGGACGTGCTGATTTCAAATTTATCAGTTTTACGTCCAACTGAGGTCTTCTGGACCAGTTTTCGGGATCTGCATGATCCTGTCTCGAAAAACGTGTCAGGTGCCCGATTGACTAATTTGGGCGTCCTGAGTCTAAATATATCAGTTTCGGGGGCGAGAAAATGTCGTCTTGACCCTCATCCCGATACTGCGTATCCCTTAAACAAAATCTACATTTTATGCTCAATTGACCAGATTGAGCCTGCTGACTATTAATATATCAGTTTTATGCCAGATTAAGGCCGTCTTGGCCACTAACCTGACACTGCGTATCACACTGTTCACTAATCACTATTCATTATCTGACTGACTAATCTGAGCGTTCTGACTCCGATTTTGTCAGCCTCTGGGCGAGAAGAGGTCATCTAGACCACTTTTCTCGATACTGTACATCTATTAGGGCAATTATCACTGCTGCGCTCAGATGACCAGTCTGAGCGTACTGATGATTAGCTCATCAGTTCTGTATCATGAAATGGTCGTCTAGACCGGTTTCTTGATATTGCGTGTCTCAACGCATACTCACATAATAGGGTGGACCAATTTCACTGTCGATTACCCCTTTCACTGCATGAATAGTAATTAAACGTTACTATTCCTGTTTAATTCATTCAACTGAAAAGCACACTGTGCTTATTAACTTAATTACATCATTACATAGTAATTAAGTTTCATAATTCATGAGAGTCATTACAGTGGCTCTCGGCTCATTACACAGCCTTCTACACAGACTCTTACACGTGCGTGTGCAACGCAACACGGGCGTGTACATTTCAGACACGAGCATGTACTAGTTGAGACTACTCAACACGGCCATGTCTTTGAAACACATTCATCTATCTGAGCGGTACACAGCCTCTTACACGGTCGTGTACTTGACCATGTTTCTTAAATTTGCTAAAGGACATTAAATTATGTCCATTTTATTCCTTAATGACTTATTACATGGTAAGTAGGTGCCATGAAAATGGCGGTCATTACATCAAGGGACAAAAATTTGCTATTTTTCGGCCTAAAAATTTGTGGGGTGGCTGCAGCCAAAAAGGGTCAAATGGCCTTAAATGCAATGTTGGACCATGTGATGAATGTTGAGTATTTTATTCAACAAATGGTCCAACACATCCCTAACTTTAGGGAAAATTTTTCCCACTTGTCAGGGGCGTGTTTGGGGGCCTTATGGCTGATGGCACATGATTTTCTAAGGGGAGAATTCATCTGCAAAGTCTTCTGTTCGTAGTCTAATTTCTACTATTCGGTTTTTGATCTTTTTTTAGCAGTGTTCCAATTTGCTTTTGAATCCAATTTTTGTACTATAAGTTCCTGATTATTTTATACTATCTAAGAGCCCATTATCAATCTAATTTACTATTCACATCCTACACTATGCTTGTGTTTACACTTTGTTGTCCTTTCGCATGTAAACCAAGGCGTTCCCAGGTGAAATTTAAGACACAGTCTCTCTTGACTAATTTGGATATGCTGATTCCATTTTTATCAGTTTTACATCCATTGGAGGTTGTCTAGACAAATTTTTGAGATCTGTGTGACCCCACCTTGAAAAACGTGTCAGGTGCCTGATTGGCTAATTTGGACGTTCTAAGTCTAAATATATCAGTTTCGGAACGAGTAAAGGTCGTCTTGACCCTCATCCTGATACTGCGTATCTCCCAAACTAAAATTCTCATTTTAAACTTAACTGACTAGTTTGAGTGCTCTGACTCCGATTTTGTCAGTCTTCAGGTGAGAAGAGGTCATCCAGACTATCATTCTAGGTACTCTACCCCTGCTAAGGTTTCTCTCTATCATGCTCAGATGTTCAGTCCAAGCATTTTAGTGATCTGTTCATCAGTCTTGTGTCAAGAAGTGGTTATTCGGATAAGTTTCCTGGCACTGCCTATCTTATACATTGATACACATAGTAGGGTGGACCAGGTTCACTATCGGTCGCCCCTTTCATTACATGAATAGTACTTAAATAGTACCGTACCTATTTAATTTATTCAACTGGAAAATATACTTTATTTTCAAACTTAATTACTCATGATATAGTAATTAGGTTTCATACATTTTGAGAGTCTATATACCAGCTCTCTACTTATCACACGGCCTTCAACACGGCCTCTTACGTGGGCGTGTATAAGGCAACACGAGCGTGTGTCAGTTGAGCTTGCTCAACACGACCATGTCTTGGAATACGTTCACTTAACCTGAGCGGTACACGGCCACTTGCATGGCTGTGTACCTGACCGTGTCATACTATATGGCCATGTACACTTACACAGCTTCTTTCATGTAAACAGTCCGATCGGTACATGACTATTTACACGGCCTTATACCTGACCATGTTCATCAATTTGTGTCCGAAAGCTCTCAATATACTCTAATTTTATTCCGTAATGTCTCATTGCATGGGAATTAGGTGCCATGAAAATGGCGGTCCTTACAGTTTGATCCACATCCTACCAAGCCACCGAGGGGTGGTCATGAATAGAATCATGCCTGAACATGTTTTCCACATAAGAGATCCAATCTAGTAGACCGGCAGCGATAAACACCTCCCAAGGGGTGTGGTCAGGGCAGAACTGATACAAAGTGTTACCATGCTTTCACATATGGATCAACAATGGAGGCCGTGGGTTTTGTTTGGAACCCTCTCCTACTCAATATTTTGAAAAATATTCAAGTTTTGAAAAAATTATGTATGATCAATATAGTTTGAGTGACATTCACCTATCCTATACGACATGTTATCAAATATGCATCCAATTCATCCATCAATACATATTCATCCATCCATGACATATCACAGAAAAAATAAATGACAAAAAAATTAAATAACCAAGCCATAGTCCCATCCTCGAATAAAGAAAAAAAATTAAAAATTACAAAATTCCATCCAAAGCATTCTTTGGGTCTTGAATTTTTACTCCATCTTCTTGCATCCATCTTTATGTATCCTCCTTATTTATTTCCCATCCCAAGAATTATTTAAAATTCAAATTTCAAAAATTTAAATTTCAAATTCAAATTTCAAATTTGAATTTTAAATTAAATTTCAAATTCAAATTTTTAAACAATTTAAATTTCATATATAATCATATGTAATTTCAAAAATTTCTAATTTTCAATTACATATTTTTATACATGATTTAAAATTAAATCTCAAATTAAAAAAAATTGAAATTTTCTATTTTTTGGCCTGTCGACCCAAAAGCCCGAAAGCCCGCAGTAGCAATAGGTAGCCCTAGCCCCCGGGGGGGCAGGCAGTACATGTCCAAGCCGGGTGCAGCCCTGCTGGGCTGCAGGCACAACCTGCAACCATAGGCTGCATCCCCTGGGGGGTTGCAGCAGCCCACCAGGCTGTAAGCAGCACCTGCAGCCATGGGCTACACACCTTGGGGGCCCACAGCAGCCCGTCAGGTAGTAGGTAGCGCCTGCAACCATGAGCTGCAGCCCAGGGCCTCGGTAGCCCTGGGGGGGCCATGGCCATCGCCATGGGTGGTCCAGCCCCGGACAAGGGCTGTCGCAGCCCCATCCTGCCCGAGGGCAGGTGTTGTAGCCCTACCAAGGCCGGTGGCTTGTCTTGAGGGGTCGGTTCTCGACTTTTGTGCCATATTCCAATTTACCCATTAGGATCTCTAAAAATTAATTTGAATCCTAATTAAATTGGAATTTTCCATACAAACAAAATTTCAATCTTTAAGTTAAATTTAACTTTTAGAAAAAATAAATTTTGGTCTTTATTCTTTAATCTCCTCCAAGAATAATTACATAAAATTTCCTATACCATTTCTGGTATACAAAATTCTAATCTTAAAAATTCTAAGAGACTAACAATTAAAATCCATGGGAAAATTATGACGATTATAAACCACTCCCATGGTTACATAAAAATTCTTAGATATAATTTTTCTAAATTCTAAGGAACCATAACTGGTAAAATTAAGCATACTCATAATAATTCAACAAATTAAAATAACCACATACTACATACATAATTCATGATAACAACATAAAGGAATTATAGAATGCCACTCTGTAAATATCAAATCCATGCATTAAAAATGTGACGACCAGAGAATTTTAGCGGTGTGACCTAGTTTAATCTAGGGTTTTCTATGAGTTCTGTAAGAAAGAATGTAAAGAAACACTATGGTTGTAATTAGACAAATTATAGTGTTGATAGAAATAAATAAATGTTTTGAAGGAAATTAAAATCTCCAAAAAATAAGTAGAGAATAAAGTATATGAGTAAGAAAGTGAATTCAGGCCCAAAACGCTCAAAAAGGAGTAGTTTCGGTATCTGAACAGTATAAAGATAAGAATATGGCAAGTCAAAGTAAGAGCACAGTAAGAAAAGTACAAATATATGTATATAATAATTTGTACTATTTAAAGAGTGAAATAGATGTATTTGTATTGTTTAGAATATATTAAAATGTTCTAACAATACTGACAAGTAAGAATTCAGTGTTGGAAAAATTCACTGAGTTGAAACGGGTGAAACGGTGCCAAAACCGGCATTGAAAACCCTAACCGAGCCAATAAAAGACGGTAAACTTCCGGGATTGATTTTGATCAAACGGAAGCAGATTAAGTTGATCCGACTGCACAGGAGACCTCAGGAACACGCCGGGAAGATTTCAGGAAAATTTCGACTCGAACCGGCATCGGTCAAAAAGTAGTCGAATTAATGTGAATAGTGAAAGTCAAAGTCAACTTTCACTTTAGTAATTATGACATCATAAATCCATTTAAGAAATGGAAAGAAATTGGTGTTAGGTAGGATGAATGGCCATGATTCATTTGCTTTTTGATCCAAAGGCCAAGATTTGGCCAAAAATATGCCTTTTTAATTTTTGAAAAATGGAGAAAGTATTAGGGTGAAAGGTGTCTAATTTTCATTGGTGGAAGCCAAATTAATTGGTCTTTTTGGTGGATTAAGTCGGCAAATCTTGAGGGATAAGTGGCCGAGACCATTTTGGAAGCAAAACATAACAAAAAATTTTGCTAAGTTGTTTTCCATGGGGAGCCGTGGGTGACCAAAGGAGAACCAAGTATTCCTTCAACATTTCTTCACAAAAAGTGTGGCAAAACATCACTTGAAGACAAAGGAAGAAAGTGAATAAGGTAACTTCCCTTGGATTGAAATTTTTCTTAGTTTTTCTTCATGAAATCCGTGGGTGAATAGTGAGAAAAAGATGGAGAAATTTTGGTTGTTTTTCATGGAAATGGATGTTGGGTTTTGTTAAGGTTGTAATAAGTAAGAAAACCATGTAATTGGTTAAAAGAAAAACCAATTTTTGGTTGGTTTTCAAAAGGAAAATCCGTGGGTTACCTTGAGTAACCAATGAGAAAAAGTTTTGATTAATTGTTAACATGCTTTCTAAGTTTAATTTTGTGAAGAATAAAGCTTGTATTTCATTATGAAAAGCTTGGAAAAAAATTCATTGTGTGGAATACATAAAGTGGCCGTGGTTGTTACTTAGGGTTTTGGTGAAAATTTTGCATGTTTCATATGATGTTTGGTTAATTGAAATCATGCATTTTATGATGTAAATGATGAAATTTTGATTGAAAGAATGAAACAAAAATGTTTGACATGTTTAGCATTCAATGGCCGTGGGTTATACAAGGGTAAAACCCTAAGAAATTTGGTTGAAAAGAACAAGAAAATGGGCTTGAAAAGTGTTAGAAAAATGGCATTTAATAGCCTAACAAGTGGTTGAAAAGTTTGAGAAATTTCGGTTCGGTTTGGTGGTGAAAACCGAAACCAAAACTAAGGGCAAAATTGTAAAAAATTTTGTAATGTGGTTAAAAATGTGAAATTGGAATTTGTGAGCTTTTATGTAAAAGTTTGGAAAACTTTTACATAAAATAGGCTTGTGGTATAGTACGTGGCAGGTACATATGGTTCGAGGCGTACCTAACGCCGGAAGCCTTAAAATTACACCGAAATGCTGCCGAAATTTCGAAAACGGCTTTCGGGGTAAAATAGGAATTAAAAATAAAAGTTTAGGGTCGGGTCGGAAACCCGAGTCCCTAACGGAGAATTGAATAGGGAATACCTAAGGGGGTGGTTCATGAATAGTAGACCGTCCCCTAAAAATGTAAAATGAGAGTGAAACGGAAAAACCGACCCCGAGGGGGGGGTGTTTTTGGAAATGAAATAAAGGTCCGAGTCGGGTACGGAAAATCCGAGCCTCGGAGACCTAGGTCGGGAAAGTCTAGATGAACGTTTTAAATACTAGTAAAACGTCCATTTGAGGCTCCGAAACGATAGAAAATCACTAAACCGACGTAAGGGTCGGAATAGTGCTTCCCGAGGGCCGGGAAAGTGAAAAGTGGAAATATAATAGAAACGAACCTGGTAATGATTAGAAAAGAGTCAGAAAAGTTCCTGAGGGCCAAAAATGCAGTCTGGATCAATAAAATTCCGTCAGGGGTAAAACTGTAATTTTGCCAAAATATAGGGGCAAAATCGTAATTTTACAAAAGTTGGGAAAAATTGGGAAAATGATAAATAAAGCCCAAAAAGTTGTAAATAGGTTCTATTTAAGCTTTTTAATGAAAAATAAAAGCTATAAATGGAAATGAAATTAACAGACAAAGTTTGTCTGTAGGATCCAAAAATCGACCTACAAGGAGGGCGATCAAAGATCCTAGAGAGAAGAAGAGAAGAGATTGATAAGGTAAGTACAGACATTTAATTGTCTACTCACGAATGGACTTACCACAGAGTTGTGATATATATATATATACATTTAAGCTATTCAGTTTGTGACATGATACTAACATGTTCACGAGAATAATAAGCAAGATCAGAAACAGAGAAGAGGAATAAAATAAGTCAGATAATAAGACTTAAAAGTTAAGGTTGGCGTACCGGCCTCCCCAGTTGTGAGGTTCCCAGATAGCCTCCACCCCAGAAGTGTGGCGCTGCCTCGTTAATAATGAGGTAGTTTATGGCATGACTTACTACCTATAAGGTCAAGTAGTCCAGAGATGACCTTAGGGTTGATCGGTGGGTCGCTCCCCTGATCCTCTATTGGTCTGCGCGCACCAGGTACGTCCAACCAAGGGCCCACAAGTGAAAGATTAAGCAGATAAAGTAAAGCAAAGAAAAGAAAGAAATAGAATAGAAAGAACAAGTAGTATAGGACTAAAGAAATAATTAGTCCTAAGTTGACTAACCCTAGAGCGTGGTATTCAACTTAATTACTTGTATGTATGTTTGTACTTACTGAGCTTTAGCTCATTAGTCTATTCGTGCTGTAGGTAATAAAGGGAAGCAACCAGCAAGATGAAATAAGAGTAGCGGACTGGCAGGCAGATTCCAGCAATGTCATGGACGGGTTATGGTTCCGTTTCGCAGAATTCCGCTGTACTCAAGGTGTAAAAGAAAGAAAGTGTAATAGTGAGATATGTGTATAAAGACAAGACAAGAGTGTAGTATGTAAAGTAGTGAAACAAGCTTAAAAGTATGTTTCTATTTTTACGTACTTTGAAGTAACAAGACTCCAAAATATATTTTGGGAAAAAGTATTAAGAAGTAGGTATATATTTATGTATACACAATTTTCAAGAATTAGTAGTTTCCTCCAGTTAAAGAAAAAAAAAATTCCTAGTTTTTCAAGAACAAATCTTTTAAACCCCAAGAAGAAGAAAGCTATAGAAACAAGCAAGCTAAGTAAGACTAAGCAAAGAATAAAGAAAGCAAGCAAGATAAGGTGGACGACCTAAGCTAGAGGGGTCGCCCACAAAAAAGACTAGAGTATTGTCTAATTTATGCACATGACTGTGATAACCGGGAATTTTGAGATTCTCAGAGAAATTTAAAACTGTATGTACATGACAATTTTAATGTATAAAATATGAAAAAGGTTATGTCTTAATACTGGTTAGAATGTAATGAAAATGTTCTAACAGTATTAAAAAGTGGGTTCGGAGATGAAAAATCTTCCCGAACAGAAACGGGTGAGATAGCCCTAAAACGGAGCCAAAAACCTTGGAGAGTGCACAGAAGTGCACTAAAAGACCAAAATTTACGGTAACGAATTTTGGTCAAACAGAAGCAAAATAAAGCAGACCGATCGCACTGGAGGCGTCAGAAACTCGCCTACGCGATTTTGGTAGATTTCCGTTCAGTTTGACTTTTGGTCAAACTTTGACCACCAATTAATATATGAATTAATTAGATGATGTCAAGTGTGACATCATAAATGTGATGAAATAAATGATTAATTAAGGCTTATAAAGGGAGGTAGGTAGCATTAATGGTGAGGATTAATGGGAATCTTGGATCAAGGGCCAAGATTTAGCCAAAATGGCTTAAAAAAATTTAGGAAAATGGGAGAAAAGGGGTTCAGCTAAACAAGAAAAAAATCAGCAAGAAATTTGCTTTTTGACCCCTAAAAGTTTGCTAAAAATTCCCTAAACAATTTCCAAATTGTTGGGAAAATTTGCCAAATTGTCCTCCCCCCTTATGCTGCCCCTTTGTGGCCGTGAGCTTCCTCCCCCCTTAAGCCAAAATTTTGACAAAAATTCTTCACTAAATTAGCCTCCAAACTCACTTCTAGCATCAAGGATTCAAGTTAATAAGGTGAGCCACCATTTTGAAGTTTTTCTTGTTGTTTTTCTTCAACAAAACTGTGGCATGTTGGGTGAAAAATGGTGAAGAAATTTGATGTTTTGTTTTAGTGTTTATGTTGATTTGGTGATGTGGTGATTAAAGCATGTTGTAGAATCTAGAAATAAGCAAAATTGATGCATGCTTTTTTGGTAAATCCGTGGCATATGTGTGAAGAAAATGGGAAAATTTTGTGATGAATTTGATGAGGAAATGTTAATAAAAGACCATAGGAATAAGAGAAAATTTTCTTATGGATTTAGACATGAAAACAGTGGCATAAGGCTAGGTTGGAATGAAAAAATTTCTTAGGTTTTTAATGTTGAAATGTGCATTAGAAACCCTAAGATTGATATGTGATAATTGTGCTTGGTGATAAAAATTTTTGGTGTTGAATACCATGTGAAAACCGTGGCCTGTGATTGAGAAAATTGATGAAATCTGTGTGGTGATTTGAATGATGGATAATGTGAAAAAGTTTTGCGTAAAGTTTGATAACTTTGCGTAAAATAGATCTCTGGTATAGTACATAGCATTTACTAAGGTTCTGAGGCGTACTTAACGCCAGGAAAACCTAAAATTTTAGTGGAAATGCTGTCGAAATTTCTAAAACGGCATAAGAGTATTTCAAGAAATGAGGGGTAAAAATGTAGGCTCAGAAATAAAACCGAGACCCCTTGGTAGGTTAGAATTTATAATGGAGGATTGAACCCAAAAAGATTACCAAAACGACCCTTTAATGTCTAAAATGCTGAGAGCAGGAAAAATTCACGTTAGGGGTATTTTAAGAAACGAGGGGGAAAATTATGGACAGGATAGAAATGTTAGGAAATGCCCTAAGCATTAGAGATATTTTGATGTATTTATTTTGAACTGGATAATAAAATTATATATATAGAGGTTATTCATTATATTACTATCTGTCCTCATTTTATTTACATGTTAAAGTAAATGTAAGCAAATATGGCTCCCTGACTGCTTGTGTTAAACTGTTAGAACGTTGCATGCAATGGACTTTTGTATGCGAGAAGAAAATGTTCTAAAGTTAGCAGTCTAAACTATGGTCTGTAGTCTATGGGGTTAGACCGAGCATCTAACTCATGTTAAGACTATTATGTTGTCTAAAGCCTTAGAGGGGACGGTTTGTCTTGACTGTCTAGAGCATCGACTCCCAAGTAGAGATGTAGATATGTTGCTTGGTGGTGACATATTAGACCGGGACTAAAGCATGATCGATCTACGAAGTCCGCTTTGAGTGGATCAATCTGCTTTTGACGTTCATTGTGCAGTAACCTTAATCCTGAGTAGATGGATAGCTTCATGTATATGACTTGTGTACTTTGATGTTCCAATGGCTAAAGCGTCTCAGAGGTAGTAAACTTATAGACTGGTTCGTTGGGTGCATGACTTGTATACGATGAAGGGTTCGTTTACAGATATCAGAATCATAGCTCTAATGAGGAGTTAGGGGTATCCTCTTAAAGGCATTATACTGAATGTGAAAATGGACAAGGCCTTAGGTTGCCTGCTGGGTGGATGACTTCTTATTTGCATATGGTGAATAATCATTTTCTTTATTTGGTAGTATAATAGAACTTTAAAACAACCTGATCAGTAGGATTAAACGGACTTCGGCCTAAGGCTGATCATGGATATCATACGAGGGTTCTGCATACATGACAAGGTCTTTGGACGATAGCTTGTCACAAGCTTACGTAATACGGTATATAATTGGGAGTTCAGTTTCAGGTTTATAGTAGTGTGACTCTGAAATTAGTGATCATATGATTGAGTTGTTCGGTAAAGAATGATGATCATATGGATTTGCGGGAGCCCGATTATATATGTCCAATTAGTCCCTCTACGAGCTCTACATAATTCCTTACGTTTGGCAAAATTGATCCGTGTATGCTATTGACTAGTTTATTATGCATGGATGGTGTCGACATAGGATTAGGATGGTAGACAAGATTCTCTCCGGTTGGATTCAGATTTTGTTTTGGATAATAGAGTACATAATTATTCGAACTCCAAATAAAGTTTCCATGATTTTATTTGAGATTGGATTGGAGTTGTAGAAAATTATCCATGAGAACAAGAATTTGAAATACAATTGTTTTGTGGATTTTGAAATTTGAATTTCGAAATTTGAAATTTGAAATTTGAAATTTGAATTTGAAATTCGAATTTGAAATTCGAATTTGAAATTTGAATTTGAAATTCCAATTTGAAATTTGAATTTGAAATTCAAATTTGAAATTTGAAATTTGAAATTTGATATTTGAATTTTGAATTTGAAATTTGAATTTGAAATTTGAATTTCAAATTTTGAATCACAGTCCAAGTGGGATTCGAATTTGTTGTGGTAAATCCACAAGGAATGAAATTCGAATTTGAGTCGGATATGAAGAGGAAAATCTTGTTTGAATCCTACTTGAATTTTGAATCCAAATCTTAACCAAATATGGACAAAAATTTTGAGGATTATCCTCAATGAATTTTCAGATTTTTGTGGATAAGGTTCAAGGAAAAATTCAAGTTCCAATTCCAGTTGAATTTGGATTATCTCTTCCCTGATAATGGTCGAATTTTTTGAGTAAATCTCCTAGGAGATTTTCGGTTATTTTGGATAAGGATGAGATAAGATTCAAGCTTGAAAATCCTAGTGAATTTTTGATTCTTCCTTATCCAAAAGTGGCCGAAATTTTTGTGGGGATTTTCCCCTTGGATTTTCAGATTTTTTGGTTGAAAAAGGGAGATAAGATTCATATTAAAATCTTGTTTGAATTTGGATTGGATAATCTTCAATAATGGCCGAAATTTGTTAGGATTTTCCCTTGGATAATTTTGGATTTTATGGTTGTGGATAAGGGAGAATATCTTCTCCTAATCCAATTTGAATTCAAAGAATCACCTCATGCAAGTCTATAAATAGAGGTCCTGCCACTCCAGTTCTCTCAGACCATAGACTCTCAGGTGAGTAGGCTTATTGTTGCACAACTCACCGTGACAATAAGTTCTTTAGAGATCTAGGTGGTCGGAAGAAGACTTGCAGTGCTAGCATACCGATCGAGGTTCAGAGTGCCCACACACTCAGCCATTCGGGAATTGGAGAATAGTAGAGAAGACTAGTTAGTTGAAGCCCTCCGGTCATTCTTCGCCTGCAGATTGGCATCCTTAAGGTATGAGTTTTAATTGTTGTTGGTTTATTGTATGTGGCATCATGAGATATTTAACGATCTAAAAAATTTTTTGTTGTTCCGCTGCGCCACTGTGATACGTTTTTACCGATTTATTTTCCTTCAAGAAAACCTGAGCCCCTAAGGAACCAAGGCTCGGGAACAGGATGAAAAACATCTCAAGAGTAGTGGAATACCCATTTGAGGCTCCGAAACGCTAGAAAAACGAGGAACGATCTTAGGTGTCAAATGAATAATAATCGAGGGTCAGGTGAGGAATAGTTACTGAATTTGCAGCAAATAAAGCTGTAAAAATATGTCGAAGCCTAAGAAATATTATTTTATGATATTTGGGCTTAGAAAATCCCAATTATGGCCTCTAGAATCTTTCTTAGGCTTTGTTATGTTTTTACAGCATTATTTACTGTAAAATTGGTGACTATTCCTCACTGACCCTCAGATTATGACAACCCGTGCCCGGAGTAGCCTGGACCATCACTTAAATCTACTACTAATACTGAAACTTACTTGAAAACTATTATTGCTTACATAAAGAATAGTTGCTTAACTTATCTAGCTTGAAAACTGATACTCAACTTACTTACCTAATACTATAATTTTAGGGGTATTTTTTTTATACATACGTACGTTCTACTATTCATGTGTGTACATATACTTTATAAATACAAAGGTTTAAGCAACTGAAGTTTAATCTTACATACATACTTATGAAATTGCTTAACTGATTACTACTCAAAATATAATGTTTGCTTAATACTGTGCGGAAGTCAAAACTTACAGTGGTATCCATGACCTCACCCTTACATCCACCTCTGCTGCCATCACCGTCCGAAGTGGTCTAAGCCATAGGTCGCTTACTTATAGCATGAACACACACTATGAGCTTTATTCCCAGTAAGTACAACATGTCGTTTGCAAAACATGGTTAAATCATAATACATACTTAAAACATATAAGCATGTCATGCACTGAATCATCATATAGAGCTGAATACACAACTGAAATATCACATAGCTATATGCATAACAGAAAACATCCTGTAACTGAATGCATATCTACTATAGCTGGAAGCATGCTGTAACTATAACCAAGGTATATCATGAACAATGCATGAACTGATTATACTCATATTATGCTTCAATATTCATTATCTTTCCTATGTCTAGCTAAGGGCCCATGTGTTAGTACTGAATGCACATGGATCCACGGATTCATTGAGACTATACTTTCTTCATGAGCCTTGACTTGGGCTCATTTTGTATTCTGAGCCTCGGCTTGAGCTCGTCATACTTAAATTGAGAAACCTCTTCTAGCTTGAGAGGCCGGTACGGCATGCTTAACAATGTCTCAATTGTTGAATTATATCTAATATCCTCACGCCATGAGCTCTACTAGGCTATCCCTTAATCTTACACGATAGGGATGTAATGGTGTCTAACTTGTGCTTTCATTAATCTACGTGATTATGAAACTATATGCTATTATAACATGCTCTGCAACAACTATGCATGGTTTGCATACTTAACATAGCACAAAAACAGTACTTTAAACTCATTTTTGCTCATGCTATAGGCGGAGTTATACTTACCTGATTTACAGGCAAAACCTGTACTCGCGCCTTTGTCATATTACAGGTATCTACCTGTCATCATAACGTATTCCATCAATACTCATCGCTGAGTCACTAAGACTGTTAGTGACTAAAGCAGCTATTATTGTATGTTATGGATTGTCGTCGGTATTAACTTGCTCTCTTTTTGGAGAGTTTTGATTCTCTAACTGTGGTTAATTAACTTATTAGCCAATAAATTAATTAACGTCACTCTTAGGTCACTACCACCATTAGTGACTATAAATTTTACTGTTGTAGGGTACCGATGCCCATCGGTACCTAACTACTCTACTTTGGGAATTTGGTATCTAATTCTAATCGTGCTTGATTAATTTGTCTACCTGACAAACCAATCACCGTTCCTCACCATCTCATTCAAACTCGATCCTTGATTGGTTAATCGACCAGTCAACTGACCGGTTACCTCGCACATCGTTGACTAGGTAGCCTACCGGTTTACTTAGCTTGTTTGGGGTGGTAGCCTATCGGGCTATCTCTACTATTTTATTTATTTTGAAAATTGTTTCAAAAGTCTCATAAAATTTTTGAGAAAATTTATGTTCTATGAAACTGTCCTTATATCACCCCATTGGAAGGTGGGGGCGTTTTATCAAAACCATATTTTCATTTTAAAAAGAGAAGAACACATTTTGGTGTTCGTTTTTAAAAGTGGTTTCTTAAACCATTTACCAAAACAGTTTTAAAAGTTATTTGAAATGATTTAATTTGTGAACTTGGAAAACATAAAACTTTTAGTCTTCGCGAGATGACCAACTCTCGTGTTCATCTTGGAGCTCAAATCACAATCTAACGGGTCCTAAACTCATCAAACCCGTGGCTAAGTTAATTCCTAATTTTAGAAAAAATTCCAGTTTTACGCTTGTTTAAAATGGCTCTGTTTGGGGCCTGAAACGGCCAAATTTTTAAAACTTGTGCAACTCATCTTAAATGTTTCGACGAGATCTAAAACTTTCGTGTTGAGTCTGAGATCCAATTCGGACTATAATTTGGTCATTTTTATAAAAACCCAAGACTGTTCCTGTGGCTCAGGATTTTAGTCTCAGTTTTGAACTCCGGTTAAATACAGCTCGGAAAACCTATCTTAGAGTCATTTTTGGCCAAACGCTATTTGCAAAAATGATCGTAATGAAATTTTCTTAAAACTTCGTGTTTTACCAAATCCCAAAATTGGACCATAACATGCTAAAAAATGGCCAAAACCGTGGCCTAAAAACTGAGAACAGGTTGGTTTCCAGCCAACCCTAAAAACGTCTATTCACACATCCATCCACAAAAATTTAAACCACAACCACACAACCACATAAACTTAAAAATAAAATGCTAAGGGATGAAAATAAACGTACTACAACCCATTGTACAAATAAATACACATAAATTTCCTTGATCAAAATTTAAACGAAACTAACCACAAAAGAGGGTTTTCAGTGTTTTACCTTAGTGTGCTTGATCTAGCACAATCCGAACTAAGGGGGGATGGCTGACCAAAATCCGTGTGGTCCTACGTAAATAAAAAGGGGTCAGCCTATGGCTAGAAGAAACACAAAATTTTCTTTTATTATCAAGCCAAAAGAAACCAACAAAACGACAAAAACAAGTCCTAGCAACTTACCCCAAAAATGACCTTGAAATAGCTTGAATAAGTAGCTCCAACACAAGTTAGATAGTGGCTAATTTTTAGTAAGTTTTTGGCTGAGCTTTGGTTGGGTTTCTTGGCTAGGAATGGTCAGTTTTTAGGGGCTGGAAGAGTTCGGATTTTTCTGTAGAGAAAGGAAGAGAAAAGGCTTGGTTTTTGGGAGCAAAAAGAAGAAATGGTACCCTAGATCAAGCTCACCCTTTTATAGACAAATCTAACCCAAAATTAATCAACCTAATCTTAATCTTACTTAATTAAGTCAAAATTTAACCAAATTAGGGAACAAATCCCCTACCATCTACCCACACAAAAACTGAAGGGGGCTGGCACACATAAAAGGGCCAAAAGGCTTTAAATGCTTGGTTTGGACCATGTGACTAACTATTGCATATTTAATCAAAAGTAACCAACACATCCCATGCTTTAAGGAAAACTTTTCCCTGTTTTTAGGGCTATTGATAATTCTATAAAATAGAGTTATTTTACCACTTTTATATGCATAAAAATTAGCTTGTTCTTGAGAATTTTAGTTGTTTTTTATTTGTTTTTGATTTATTTTGTTTTGTGTACTTTAATTTAGATTTTCATAAATTTTGTAAAGTTTTTATTTAATTTTCATCTTTTTCTAATAGTATATTAAATAAGCTTAAAATTAAATATTTCCAATGAGTCTACTAATAGCATTTTATTTTGGAAATATCTAATTTTACTACTTTGTTTTTCTGTAGCGTCAAAGAGGGCATCACTATTCATGTCAGGAAACTGTGAAAACCAAGCTTATCACGCATTCTATCACACTGGATCCTCTCTAATGTGCTACTATAGCAACACTGTAGTAAGCATGTGCCGACACTGTAGCAGTACCGTAAGAAGCATGTGCCGAACACTGTAGTAAGCATGTACCGGCATTGTAGTAGTATTTGTAGTAAGCATGTGCCGTACACTATAGCAAGCATGCACCGAACACTGTAGCACTGTAGCAAGTTTGAAAATTTGCGTTCTGTAGCACTGAATACTATAGCATATTTGAAAATTTGTGTTGTGTAGGCACTGAATACTGTAGCAGGTTTGAAAAGTTGTGTGAAAGTTAGGTGAAATAGTGTAAATTTATGCTTAAAAATGGGTTATTCTTGGAGAGTTTTAGAAGAGGGGAATAGACTTTGTCTCTCTCATTTTTGTCTTGCTTTCATTCTCATGTTTTCTCTCTAGAGTATTGTGAGAATGTTTTGTAAGTTAGGCTAAAGTTCTTGGGTGAGGCTAGAGATGATCCTATATGTGTAGTGAGCTTATTTAGGTTTTAATTCTCTATGGTTTGTAATGTTTATATATTTGAGTAAATAATTTTCTTTCATCTTATTTATTTCTCACATCAGTATATTTTATTGACAACTTTTATATAAATTCAGTCAAGCTTTTTTTATGTGATTGTTGTATGATATAATATATTGATAAACATAGTTTTACAAGTAGTCTTTTACTACATTATCGCAGGTAACATATTATCGATTTTAGATTTCTTATAAGACAATATTTTCTAGCGCTTAATGTGAGAATTTTATTCACTCAAATAGATTTAATTCACAAGTTCTTCAAATCTTATCTTCCGATTGATTGATTGGAATGTGAAACTTTCAATTACATCAATTTTGTGAATCAAAATTTAAATAGGTGAATGAAACATAAAGGGGATTCTCGATGTCTTACCGTTTTTAACTATTGAATTTTCTCTACTTTAAATTGCATTAGCTTTCAATCAAATTGCTCTAAAATCACAAAAAAGTTTTCTTTCTTTTCTTGTTTAATTGTGTATCTCTCTAACACTTGTGTTCTACTAATCTCTTTTGTTTGTTTTATTCACCTCCTCGTGGGATCGACCGTCCTAATTATACTATAACTAATCGCTTTGTTTTGTCACAATTTGGGCGTAATCAAATTTTGGTGCCATTGCCGGGGAGGTGCTTTAAGCAAGATTGACTGGTAGATTTTAAGCCAAAAGAGGTATGTTTAACTTTCTTTTATTTATTTTGCCTTTTTATTTTCTTGTTCTTACAAAAAAAAAAAAAAAAGAGAAAATTAATAACTAGTTTTAATTTTTAGATTAGTTTTTAGGTTATCAATTTTAATTAGGTCTCATAATTTGTATAACTATAGGTTTTGGAGTAGTGTTAACTTAGGGTACTAACATCTAACGTTTAACATTTCATAAAACACGTCATAAAATTTAATAAAATTTTCAAACAATTGTGTGGAATTGTTGAAAAGTACAAACTAAGGGAGTTCTGTCTAGGAAACTGAGTTTTGTTAGCGTTCTATGCTACTAGTCTTTCCTGAGAACGTTGCTCAATCTAAGAGGTTGGTTTTTAAGGAGGCCTCGCCCCACCAATCTTTCCTGGGAGCACTCTTAGGGGTTGCGATTCTTGGTTTTGCACTATTGTTGTTTTTGTAAAAATTTTTCTTTGTTTTAAAAAAAATAAAAAAATAAAAAAACTATAAAAAATAATAATAAAAAGAAAACTAAAACATTTAGGGTGAATGAATCGTTACAGAGACGAACTAGCGAGATTTGCAAAAAGACCTGAAGACCCTAGTGAAGCTTCTTCTCATACGTCTAGACCTCTATCGCCTCCAGTTTCATTAACGATTCAAAATCCATTTGCAATGACTCAAAACGGGGAGGGCCAACTGAAAACGTTGAATGATTATCTTCACCTTACGCATACGGCCACAACGTCATGTTTAATGTTTTCTCCCAATATGCCTAACTTGGACTTCAAGCTGGGCATGATTCAACTTTTGTGAACCTTTCATGGGTTAGAGAACGAGAATCCATACGTGCATATACGAGAATTTGAAGAAGTGGTGGCAAATTTTCACAACCAAGCTGAAGTCACAAATTCTGTGCGTTTAAAGTTTTTCCCTTTCTCTTTAAAGGAAAAGGCTAAAAGCTGGTTGTATTCTCTGCGACCTAGGTCGATTGGAACATGGGAATAAATGACAACTTTATTTTTCAACAAATATTTTCCACACCATAAAACCAATGCTTTGAAGTGACAAATCTCGACCTTCACTCAAAAGAACAATGAAACTCTTTATCAAGTTTGGGAACGATTCAAAGATCTATTAAATCAATGTCCCCACCGTGGCTATGAGAGTTGGCGTCTCATCAGCTATTTTTATGAAGGACTCACGATCTGAGAGCGCCAATTTGTGGAGATGATGTGCAACGAAGACTTTCTTCAAAAAGACCCTGCAAAAGCTTTTGAGTATCTCAACGAGTTAGCCGAGAAATCCCACACATGGACTGGACCAAGTACTACTGACAGTACTAGTCAATCTCGACTTGTTGGAATCAACTAACTAAGGGAAGAGGACAACCTCAAGGCCCAAATCAAGTATTTGACCCAACAACTTGAGGCCCTTAAAACCAAAGAAAGTAGAGGAGTCCACATGGTCGCAAGGGTGGAATCACAAGAGCCATGCTTTGTTTTTAGAGGGGTGGAACATCTAACTAAGGATTGCTCTGCTTACGATGAAACGAGAAGGGTTTACGAGGAGCAATGTAATGTTTTAGGGGCGTACAACAACCCTTTCTCTAAAACCTACAATCTTGGCTGGAAGAACCATCCAAACTTTAGTTGGAGAGATTCCAATCAAAAACACAATCATCAGGAGGACAATGGAAAACTGAGCAATAGCCACAACCACCAAAGGCGTATTTTGCACCTCAGTGCCTTGTACAACCATCGAGGAGTTCTTTCGAGAATACTGTGCAGGCTTTCATGGAAATGCAGAATAAGATGAACCAATAGTTTAAATCTCTTTTTATGTAAATAATGGATGAAAGAAATGAGATAAAGGTCCAAAGTTCAAAGCTAACTGAAGGTTTAGCTGTTTCTTCTCAAGAACGTGGCAAGTTCCCTTCACAAGCTCAGTCTAACCTAAAGGGACAACACATGACACAAACCTCCGACTCTAAAGATCATAATATCAAAGAGCTCAATGCTGTCACCACTCATAAAGGCAGGATTTTAGATGATCCATCAACAACCACAGCCACTTTAATAGGTCAAGAAGTCACCCCTAAGAAAGAACAACTAACCAATTTTCTAGTCAATGTGCCTTTCCCCAAGCTCTGTGACATCTTGGAAAAATATTCGAAAATCAAAGTGAGATCCTAGAGCACTTAACTCAAGTGAAGATTAATCTTTCCTTGCTTCACGTGATCAAACTAGTGCCGGTTTATGCCAAAGTTATCAAGGATTTGTACACCATAAAAAGGAAGCATCACATCAAAAAGACTGCATTCTTGATGAAGAAAGTAAGTGTAGTGATCGAACAGAAAACACCACCCAAATACAAAGATCCTGGTTATCCCACCATCTCATGTCAAATTGGGGCTCATGAATTTGGCCAAGCTTTACTTGACTTAGGAGTTAGTGTCAACCATATGCCTTATTCTGTTTACTCACAACTTGGTCTTGGAGAAATCAAGCCCACATCAATGACATTGTAGTTGGTTGATTGGTTAATCAAGAAGCCTCGAGGCATAATCGAGGATGTTCTGGTTCAAGTCGAGAAGTTCTATTACCCTGTTGATTTTCTTATTTTGGACATCCTATCTATGGTAAGCATGGAGTCTAAGATTCCCATTATCCTCGGTAGACCTTTCCTTGCTATGGCCAACGCTCTCATTAACTGTAGGAATGGTCTCATGAAGATATCTTTTGGGAACATGACTTTAGATGTAAATGTTTTCCACATTTCGAAGCAACCACGTGATGATGACGAGTGTCACCAAACATTTTTGATCGACACAATAGTCTCAAAGGAGGTTTAGCTATATAGTGATCTTGATAAACTCGATGATTTCTTTTGCACTGAAAATTTCGGTCCTTGTGAGTTGGTAAACAATGTTGCCATCTTTAAAGGGTCACAAGGCAGAGGAACTAAGTTTTTGGAACCACGCTTTGAAGAGCTTCCTCGAGGGAAAGAAAAGCCAAACCATCTACTGAAGAGACCCTAACACTCAAGCTGGTTCAACTACCTGACAATCTCAAACATGTCTTCCTAGGAGCTGATGATACCTTTCTTGTTATCATCTCGTCTAAACTTGATGCATCTCAAGAGTAACGGTTAGTTGACATGTTGCGTGAGCACAAATCAGCATTAGGTTGGACGATAGCTGACATTAAGGGTATTAGCCCTTTGATTTGCTTTCACCGTATACATTTGGAAGATGCAGCCATTCCACAAAGGGATCCCCAAAGGAAATTGAACTCGATAATAAAGGAAACTGAAGCTTCTAGATGCAGGAATCATCTATCCGATTGCTAATAGCAATTGGGTTAGTCCAACTCAGGTAGTTCTAAAGAAATCGGGGGTAACAGTGGTAAAGAACAAGAAAAGGGACTTTTATCCCCACAAAAATCATTACGAGTTGGCACATATGCATTGACTATAGAAAGTTAAACGCTGCCACTCGTAAGGATCACTTTCCATTGCCATTCATCGACCAAATCCTAGAACATGTGGCCGGTCATCCCTATTTTTGCTTCCTTGATGGCTACTCAGGCTATTATCAAATTGAAATTGCATTGGAGGATCAACACAAGACCACATTTACCTATCCTTTTGGTACCTATGCTTTTCAATGCATGCCATTTGGGCTATGTAATGCACCAGCCACCTTCCAAAGGTGTATGATGAGCATTTTCAGTGACATAGTCGAGAAGTGTATGGAAGTGTTCATGGATGATTTGACTATCTTTGGTGACTCTTTCGAATCATGCCTTCTCAACTTGGAAGCTGTTTTGACAAGATGTGAAGAAAAAGGTCTCGTTCTCAACTGGGAGAAGTGTCATTTCATTGTACCATCTGGCATAGTTTTAGGCCATGTTGTTTCTAATAAAGGGATTGAGGTTGATCAATCTAAGACTAAACTCATCGCCAAGATGCCTACCGCTAGGTCTGTCAAACAAGTTCGATCGTTTTTGGGGCATGCTGGTTTCTATAGGAGATTCATACAAAACTTTTCCATAATTTCACGCCTATTCTATAACCTCCTATCCAAAGATGTTGTTTTTGAGTGGACGCCTAAGTGTGAGGATTCCTTCCGAACGCTTGTGGTGAAGTTAACTTCGGCCCCTATCATTCAGCCACTAGATTGGAGCTTGCCATTCGAGAATGTGTGACGCAAGCAACCATGCTGTTAGGGCTGTCCTATGTCAAACAAGGGAAAGGAAGCCCTTTATTTTATATTATGTGAGTAGAAGTCTGAATAGTGCTCAAATAGACTACTTAATGACTGAAAAAGAGTTGCTTGCTATAGTTTTTGCACTTGACAAGCTCCGCACGTACTTAATCAGTTCACCAATCACCATCTTCACAGATCATTCTGCCCTTAAATATCTCCTTTCTAAAAAGGATGCTAAGGCACAACTAATTTGGTGGGTCCTTCTGTTACAGGAATTCGATTTAACCATTAAAGATCACTTATCTTGATTAGACTTTAAAGACTCCATCAATACTCCTTCCATCTGAGATGACTTTCCCAATGAAAATCTCTTCGCAGTCACAAAGCTACCTTAGTATGCTCACATCGTCAATTACTTGGTGACTAACAAACTTCTTTTTGATTGGAGTGCTCAAGATAAGCGTAAGTTTCTGGTTGAGGTGTGTAATTTCTTTTGGGATGATCCGTATCTATTCAAGTATTACCTTGACCAAATCATGAGGTGATGCATTCCTAATGATGAGGTCATTAGTGTCATAAATGTTTGCCATAATGATGCATGTAGTGGTCACTTCTCTATGAAGAAAACTGCTGCAAAAATCTTACAGTGTGGTCTTTATTGGCCCACTTTGTTTAAGGACACTAATGATTTTTGTCGATCTTGTGTACAATGCCAAAAATTAGGTGCTTTGTCTCGTTGTCATATGATGCCCTTGAACCCGATTCTTATGATAGAAATTTTTGATTGTTGGGGGATAGATTTTATGGGACCATTTCTACCTTCTTCTGGTTACCTTTACATTCTCCTTGCTATGGATTATGTGTCAAAATGGGTAGAAGCTGTGCTGTGTCGAACCAATGATAATACAATAGTTGTAAAATTCTTGAAAGAAAATGTGTTATCTAGGTTTGGCATTCCGCGTGCTATCATCAGTGATCAAGGCACTCAATTTTGCAACCGTTCTTTTGAGGCTCTCATGCGCAAGTATAGTGTTATCCACAAGGTTACCACTGCATACCATCCACAAACAAACGGTCAAACAGAGTTGGCAAATAGGGAGATTAAATAGATTCTGGAGAAGACGATAAGCCCCGATCGTAAGGATTGGTCCTCATGTCTCTTAGATGCTCTGTGGGCATATCGCACTACTTATAAATCCCCTCTTGGGATGTCACCCTATAGGCTTGTCTTTGGAAAAGCCTATCATTTACCTATAGAGCTTGAACATAAGGCTTATTGGGCTATCAAAGCCCTTAACTTTGATCTCAGTGCTACAGGTATCCAACGGAGGCTCCAACTATCAGAAATTGAGGAATTTAGAAATGATGCATATGACAACTCTAGGATCTACAAAGCAAGATTGAAAGCAGCTCAGAACAAATAGATCCTACGAAAAAACTTCGAGCAAAATTAGCAAGTACATCTTTATGACTCCCGTCTGCATCTCCATCCAGGTAAGTTGAGGTTGCGGTGGACTGGCCCATTTGTGGTGAAACAAATTTTTCATAATGGTGTTGTTGAGGTCGAGGATCCAAGCGATGGGAGGATGTTCAGAGTCAATGGCCAGAGACTGAAACACTACATTGAGCGAGTGAGTCAGGTTGAAGAAGTCACTCTCGAGGCTCCAGTTTACCAGAAATTGCTTCCAACTGTTATGTATCATATAAATATATATTTTGTTTCTCACTTATTTCTTTTACATTTCTTTTTGGCGAATCTTTTATGTTTTTAATTTTGGTTTGCTTTTGTGTGTTTGTTTTTGTAGAGAAGCATTTTAGGAAGCTCATTTGTATTCATTTTATGTGTTTTCTATTAGCCACGTATGAATGACCTCCATAAATTGAGATGAAAAATTTCAGTTCATAAAAGATGGTTGAGTAAAGAGTAATTGGATAATTTCCTTTTGTCTCTTGAAGCACATCCTAATGAACAAGTTCAAGATATCATTCTCGATATATGGAGTTTATTCATAGATAAACGAAAGTGCTAAAGTCTAGGGAATCTAACGTTAAAAGACCCTGTTTGCCAGTTTATAAGAAAACTAGATGGGAAGCTCATCATCGACTCATAGAAGGCGTTTAAGCCGTTACTGGATGTAAAACCAGAAGAAGATGTGAGCCACAATCATAATTACTGTATAAATCTTACTTACTTTTCTCATGTTTCACTCTAATCTTTTTTTTTTTTTTTGGTATCAAGTTTGCATTTTTGACTTTTTCTTCACATAAGTCTACATTTTTTTCTTTTTCTTTTTGCATCGAGTGTGCATTTTTGACTTTTTCTTTGTATTAAGTGTGTATTTTTACCTTTTTCTTCTTTTCGTATCGAGTGTGTATTTTTGACTTTTTCTTTTTATTTTTCAAAGATTTCTGACAAACAACCGATTTACCGCTTAATAGACGTAACTCAGCATCGTCTTTCCTTACCTTATAAATATGCAAGCATTTTCATCATTTTCATCACACACATATGCATTTGTAAGGTTAGAAAGAAGTGAGTTAAGATGGAAGGTCCTTCAGTTCGTAAGTTTAAAACTATTTGTGTTTTCAGTGGGACTGGTCTAGGAAAAGATAGAGAGTTTTTGAAAGCAACAAACAACCTTGGTAGGGTGTTAGCCGCTAGACAAATTAATCTAATAGGTGGGGGAGGAAGTCTTAGGGTAATGAGTTATGTGTCATCTAGTGCATATGTGGGGGGCAGCAAAGTCTTAGTTATCATTCTCAGTGCTTTAGCTGATAAAAAAATCACCGGTTATACTCTGGGTAATGAGTTAAAGGTTTCATCTATGCATGAGAGAATGGGTAACATGATGTGTAATGCAGATGCATTTATTGCTTTACTTGGTGGTTTAGGAATGCTGGAAGAGATTTTCAACACTGCCTCTTGGGCCCAACTTAATCTTCATCAAAAGCCATTAGGATTGTTAAATGTTAATAGTTTTTATGATGGTTTGTTGTCTTTTCCAGATCATGCTGTGGAACAGGAATTCATTACACCATCGGCTCGGAAAATCCTAGTCTCAACTCCAACTGTTGATCAGCTAATTGATCAACTACAGATCTTTGTGCCTGAACCTGACCCATTAATGTCACAAGTAGTATGGTCAATTATGGACAACAAAAGCAGTAAGAAGCGCGGGTTGGATCTGACGCTACGGTTGTAACATTCCTTAACTTGTTGTTTTTCCTCATAACATTTGATTTTTTTTTTTTAGTTTCAGTTTGTCAGTTTTTGCCTTTAATAACACCAGATCTGATGAAACCGTTTATTCTCTACTTATCTACATTAGACATTGGGGACAATGTCTCAATTAGGTTGTGGGGAGGGAATAGTTTGATTTTTGTTGTTCAGTTTCTTGTGTTTTTACAAAGAATAAAAAAAAAAATTTTTAAACAACTAGATTCATTATTTATAAGATAGTTGAGTAAAGAGTTACTTTTAGTACTCTTGATGTACATCTTATAGTAATGATTGTTTTCTTGTGTCATTGTTTTGTCTTTATTTAAAATTAAAAAAAATAAAAAAAAGCAAAAAAAAAAAAGGGTGATTTCCCACAGATCCAATGATGAAAATTTTGGTTGCTTTATTTTATATAGTCTTTCAGAAACGTATAAATTTTGGACAAATTTACCTTTAAATTTTTTAGTTAATCTAATTCAGTTGTGATATTCATTATTTAAGCACCAATTCTTGATCTATAAGTTGTGTGTTTGTTTAGAGAAAGTTTTGTGAATATGAAATATTTCTGATCTTACAAGTCCTAGAATTTGTTTGATTTTCTCTCGAGGTGAAATCCCAGACAATATTAAAAATTAAGGAAATGATTTAGACATTTTTTTTTTTTGGAACATTTGAGCTTTTTAAGCCAACCCTGTAATATCTTTATCCTTAGTTTACCCCTTTTGAGCCTTGTTTTATATAACATTTTCCTTATCACCTATATTTTTAGCCTAGCCTTTTAAATAAAATATCTAACTTTTAGCCCTTAAGCATGTTGATTATTTTAGAAATTATTTTAAGCTATGCTGAAATCTGGGAGGAAGGTTGGGATTACGAAATACAAAAAAAAAAAATCCAAAAAAAAGAAGTAAAAAGAGAGAAAAAAAAAAGGAGAATACTATATCCTTTGTTTATCATAATAAGTTTGGGAATATAGTTGTTCTTAAAAAAAAAAAAATTAAAAAAAAGTTTTATTTTAATAACGGAAAGTTGTGAATAAATTTGGGGGTGTTACTTGGGTGTAAATAAAAAGCTATACAAAAAGTTCTAAAATGATTAATGTGTTGAAGGGTGATCTAAGCAATATTATCCTATATCTTTCCTTCACCTCAGCCACACATTACAAGCCTAATAAAAGTCCTAATGATCCTTGGTTTTGTATTTGTCGACATTAGTGGAGAGAGAAATGAAAAATGAACCTATGGGATTTGATAATTATCCAAGATCGATTATTTCATTTCTCAAAAACTAATCTAAATTGCATACAATTTAAAGAAAAAGAAATTTTACACATACATACACACGGAATATCCAACTGTAAATAGATATATTCTTAAATTAAACTCAAATTTTTAATCAAAATTTATGTTTTTTTTTTCTGTAGACTATATCTTTTATATCAACCTATTAGGAAATTTATAGAAATTACCATTACTAATAAAATATTTTCTTTCTTTCTTTCTTTCTTTTTTTTTCTTTTGCTCGAGGACAAGCAAAATCTTAAGTTTGGGGGTGTGATAATTCTATAAAATAGAGTTATTTTACGACTTTTATATGCATAAAAATTAGCTTGTTCTTGAGAATTTTAGTTTTTTTTTTATTTGTTTTTGATTTATTTTGTTTTGTATACTTTAATTTAGATTTTCATAAACTTCATAAAGTTTTTATTTAGTTTTCATCTTTTTCTAATAGTATATTAAATAAGCTTAAAATTAAATATTTCCAATGAGTCTACTTATAGTATTTTATTTTGGAAATATCTAATTTTAGCACTTTTTTTTTCTGTAACGTCAAAGAGGGCATCACTGTTCATGTTAGGAAACTGTGAAAACTAAGCTTATCACGCATTCTATCACACTAGATTCTTCCTAATGTGCTACTGTAGCAGCACTGGAGCAAGCATGTGCCGACACTGTAGCAATACCATAGCAAGCATGCTCGCGAACACTGTAGCAAGCATGTGCGACATTTTAGCAATACTATAGCAAGCATATGCCGAACACTATAGCAAGCATGTACCACACTGTAGCAAATGTACACCGATTACTGTAGCACTATAGCAAGTGTGAAAATTTGTGTTGTGTATCACCAAATACTGTAGCATGTTTGAAAATTTGTGTTGTGTAGGCACCGTATACTGTAGCAGGTTTGAAAAGTTGTGCGAAAGTTAGGTGGAATAGTGTAAATTTATGCTTATAAAATGGGGTATTCTTGGGGAGTTTTAGAAATACACTTTTTCTCTCTCATTTTTGTCTTACTTTCATTCTCACGTTTTCTCTCTAGAATATTATGAGAATGTTTTGCAAGTTAGGCTAGAGTTCTTGGGTGAGGCTAGAGATGATCTTATATGTGTAGTGAGCTTATTTGGGTTTTGATTCTCTATGGTTTGTAATGTTTATATATTTGAGTAAATAATTTTCTTTCATCTTATTTATTTCTCACATCAATATATTTTATTGACAACTTTTATATAAATTTAGTCAAGCTTTTTTTATGTGATTATTGTATGATACACATAGTTTTATAAGTAGTCTTTTACTGCATTATCGTCGGTAGAATATTGTCGATTTTAGATTTCTTATAAGATAATATTTTCTAGCGCTAAACGTGAGAATTTTATTTACTCAAATACATTTAATTCACAAGTTCTTTAAATCTTATCTTTCGATTGATTGTTTGGAATGTGAAACTTTCAATTGAGTCAATTTTGTGAATCAAAATTCAAATAGATGAACAAAGCATATAAGGGATTCTCGATGTTTTACCGTTTTTAACTATTGAATTTTCTCTACTTTAAATTGCATTATCTTTCAATCAAATTGCTCTAAAATCACAAAAAAGTTTTCTTTCTTTTCTTGTTTAATTGCATATCTCTCTAACACTTGTATTCTACTAATCTCTTTTGTTTGTTTTATTCACCTCCTTGCGGGATTGACCGTCCTAATTGTACTATAACTGACCGCTTTGTTTTGTCACAATTTGGGCATAATCAGCTGCATTTGGCCTTGTTTGAGCTACATGGACATGGTTTTCTAGGGGAGAAATTCATCTACTAAGTCTTTTCTTTGCAGTCTAATTTCTTCCTTTTGGTATTTGATCATTTTTTTCGTAGTGTTCTAGATTTTCACCGAAATTGAATTTTCTTGAACCGATTCTTATACTGATAATTCCTGATTGGGATGTAATGCCCATGAGCCCATTCTGTGTCTATTTTACTCTTCATTTCCTATACTATAGTTGCGTCTACACTGTGTTGTTCTTGTGCATGCATAGTGAGGTGTTTCCGTGTGAAATTTCAAACACAGTCTCTCCTTACTAATTTGAACATGCTAATTTCAAATTCATCAGTTTTATGTCCATCTGAGGTTGTCTAGACTAGTTTTTGGGATCTGTGTGACCTCGTCTCGAAAAGTGTTTTCCACTCAATTGACTAATTTGAGCGTTCTGAGTCAAAATATATCAGTTTTGGGATGAGAAAAGGTCGTCTTGACCTCTTTCTCGATACTGCGTATCTCTCAAACAAGTTTTTACGTTTTGTGCTCAATTGACTAAATTGAGCTTGCTGACTGTAAATATATCAGTTTTATGTCAAACTAAGGCCGTCTTGGCCATTAACCTGACACTGGGTATTTACTATTTACTATTCACTGTTTTCTGCTTAATTGACTAGTTTGAGCGTTCTGACTCTGATTTTGTCAGTTTCTGGGTGAGAAGAAGTCATCTGGACTATTTTTCTCGATACTGTACTTCTGTTAGAGTAATTATCGCTATTGTGCTAAGATGACCGGTCCGAGCATACTAATGACTTGCTCACAAGTTTTGTGTTAAGAAATGGTCGTGTGGACCTGTTTCTTGATACTGCGTGTCTTATATGCACATACACATAATAAGGTGGACTATTTCACTGTCGGTTACCCCTTTTACTACATAAATAGTAATTAAACGTGACTATAGTCATGTAATTCATTTAATTGGAAAATATACTGTATTTATTAACTTAATTATTCATTACATATTAATTAGGTTTGATGAATCATAAGAGTCATTATAGTAGCTATCTGCTCAATACACAGCCTTTAACACGGGCTTATACATGGGCGTATATCATGTAACACAAGTGTGTCTACTGTAGACATAGGCGTGTACCAGTTGAGATGGCTCAACACGCCCAGTCCCTGGGACATGACCTTTCACACATTCTACCATCTGAGCGGTACACGGCTACTTGCATGGCCGTGTACCTGACCGTTTTACACTTACACGGCCACTTACACTTACACGGTCTATCAAACATACATAGTCTGAATGGTACACGGCCATTTACACGGTCAGTACCTGACTACGTTCTTCAAATGTGCACTAAAAGGAATTAAATTATTCCAAATTCATTCCTTAATTACTTATTGCATGGTAAGTAGGTTCCATGAATATGAGGGTGTTAGGAAATGCCCTAAGAATTAGAGACATTTTGATGTATTTATTTTGAACTGGATAATAAAATTATATATAGAGGTTATTCATTACATTGTTATTTGTCCTCATCTTATTTACATGTTAAAGTAAATGTAAGCAAATATGGCTCCCTGACTGCTTGTGTTAAACCGTTAGAACGTTACATGCAATGAACTTTTGTATGCGAGAAGACAATGTTCTAAAGTTAGCGGTCTAAACTATGGTCTGTAGTCTATGGGGTTAGACCGAGCATCTAACTCATGTTAAGACTATTATGTTGTCTAAAGCCTTGGAGGGGACGGTTTGTCTTGACTGCCTGGAGCTGGACTCCCAAGTAGAGACATAGATATGTTGCTTGGTGGTGACATATTAGACCGGGACTAAAGCGTGATTAATCTACGAAGTCCGCTTTGAGTGGATTGATCTGCTTTTGACATTCATTATGCAGTAACCTTAATCCTGAGTAAAAGGACAACTTCATGTATATGACTTGTGTACTTTGATGTTCCAATGGCTAAAGCGTCTTAGAGGTAGTAAGCTTATAGACCGGTTTGTTGGGTGTATGACTTGTATACGATGAAGGGTTCGTTTACAAATATCGGAATCATAGCTCTAATGAGGAGTTAAGGGTATCCTCTTAAAGGCATTATACTGAATGTAAAAATGGACAAGGCCTTGGGTCATCTGCTGGGTGGATGACTTCTTATTCACATATGGTGAATAATCATTTTCTTTATTCGGTAGTATAATGGAACTTTAGGATAGCCTGATCAGTAGGATTAAACAGACTTTGGCCTAAGGCTGATCATGGATATCATATGAGGGTTCTGCATACATGACAAGGTCATTGGACGACAGCTTGTCACAGGCTTACGTAATACGGTATATAATTGGGAGTTCAGTTTCAGGTTTATAGTAGTGTGACTCTGAAATTAGTGATCATATGATTGAGTTGTTCGGTAAAAGAATGATGATCATATGGATTTACGGGAGCCCGATTATATATGTCCAATCAGTCCCTCTACTAGGTCCACATAATTCCTTAATGTTTGGCAAATTGATTTGTGTATGCTCTTGGCTAGTTTATTATGCATGGATAGTGATGACACAGGATTAGGATGGTAGACAACATTCTCTCCAGTTGGATTCAGATTTTATTTTGGATAATAGAGTACACAATTATTCGAACTCCAAATAAAGTTGCCATGATTTTATTTGAGATTGGATTGGAGTTGTAGAAAATTATCCATGAGAACAAGAATTTGAGACACAACTATTTTGTGGATTTTGAAATTTGAAATTTGAAATTTGAATTTCAATTTTGAATTTGAAATTTGAATTTGAAATTTGAATTTGAAATTCGATTTTGAAATTTGAATTTGAAATTTAAATTTGAAATTTGAAATTTGAATTTGAAATTCGAATTTGAAATTTGAAATTCAAATTTTGAATCACAGTCCAAGTGGGATTCGAATTTGTTGTGGAAAATTCACAAGGTTTGAAATACGAATTTAAGTTGGACATGGAGAGGATAATCTTGTTAGAATCCTACTTGAATTTTGAATCCAAATCCTAACTAAAAGTTGGACGAAATTTTGAGGATAATCCTCAATGGATTTTCGGTTTTTGTGGATAAGGTTCAAGGGAAAAATTCAAGTTTCAATCCAAGTTGAATTTAGATTCTCTCCTCCCCAGAAAGTGGCCGAAATTTTGGAGAATATCTCCTAGGAAAATTCAATTATTTTGGATAAGGATGAGATAAGATTCAAGCTTGAAAATCCTAGTGGAATTTTGATTCTCCCTTATCCTAAAAGTGGCTAAAATTTTAGAGCATATCTCCTAAGGAAATTCGGTTATTTTGGATAAGGATGAGATAAGATTCAAGCTTGAAAATCCTAGTGGAATTTTGATTCTCCCTTATCCTAAATGTGGCCGAATTTTTTGATGAGATTTTCTCCTAGGAAATTTCAGATTTTTTGGTTGAAAAAGGGAGATAAAATTCTAGTTAAAATCTTGTTTAGATTTGGATTGGATTTATCCTAAATGGCCGAATTTTATTGTTGGGATTTTCCCATGGAAAATTCAGATTTTATGGTTGTGGATAAGGGAGAATATCTTCTCCTAATCCAATTCAAATTCAGAGAATCACCTCATGCAAGTCTATAAATAGAGGTCCTGCCACTCCAGTTCTCTCAGACTACAGACTCTCAGGTGAGCTGGCTTATTGTTGCACAGCTCATCGTGACAATAAGTTCTTTAGAGATTTGGGTGGTCAGAAGAAGACTAGCAGTGCTAGCATACCGATCGAGGTTCAGAGTGCCCACACACTCAACCATTCGGGAATTCGAGAATAGTAGAGAAGGCTAGTTGGTTGAAGCCTCCAGTCATTCTCCTCCTGCAAGATTGGCGTCCTTGAGGTATGAGTTTTAATTGTTGTTGGTTTATTGTATATGGCATCATGAGATATTTAACGATCTAAAAAATTTTTATTATTCCGCTGCGCCACTCTGATACGTTTTTACCGATTTATTTTCCTACAATTAGCATCAAAGCCATCTCATGACTATGCCATGTACATAAATTAGACAATTACTTAGTCTTTTTATTTATGTATGGATTTGATATTTAGAGAGTGGCATTCTAGGGTTCCTTTATGTTGTTATCATGGATTATGTATAAAGTATGTGGTTATTTTAATTTTAAGAATTATTATAAGCATGCTTGTTTATGCCGGTTATGGTTCCTTAGAATTTAGAAAAATTATATTTAGGAATTTTTTATGTAACCATGGGAGCAGTTTATTAACACTGTAATTTTCCCACGGATTTTAATTTTTGTCTCTTAGAATTATTATGGTAAGAATTTTGTACACCAGAAACGGTTTAGGAAATTTTATGTAATTATTCTTGGAGGAGATTGAAGACTAAAGACCGTAATTTATTTTTCCCAAAAGTTAAATTTGATTTAAAGGTTGAAATTTTGATTGTGTGGAAAAATTCAATTTAATTGGGATTCAAATTAATTTTTGGAGATCCTAATAGGTAAATTGAAATATGACACGAAAATCGAGACACGACCTCTCGGGATAGGCCGACGAGCCTTGGTGGGGCTGCCCCCTCGGGCAGGATGGGGCGTGGCAGCCCCTGTGTAGGCCATAACCACCCACGGTGGCCGTGGCCTACCCAAGGCTGGCCGCAGCCTGGGCGTGCAGCCTGGCGCTGTAGGCTTGGCCTGCAACCCGGCAAGGCTGCACAGGGGGCGGCCGTGGGCTGCCAGCCCCTCCGGGGCTGGTAGCTGCCCACGGCGGCTGCCGCCTTCGGGGGCGGCGATGCAACGGTTTAAAAATCAGAAAATTTTGATTTTTTAAATTTGAGATTTAATTTTAAATCATGTTTAAAAATATGTAATTGAAAATTTGAAATTTTTGAAATTACATATTATTACACATGATGTTTAAAATTGTTTAAAATTTAAATTTGAAATTTAAATTTGAAATTTGAATTTGGAATTTGAATTTGAAATTTAAATTTTTGGAGATTTAAATTTTAAATGATTCTTGGGATGAGAAATAAATGGAGAGGCTACATAAAGATGGATACAAGAAGACGGAACAAAATTCAAGACCCAAAGAATGCTTTGGATGAAATTTTGTAATCTTTATTTTCTTTATTCTAGGATGGAACCATGGCTTGGTTATTCTGTCAATTATTTTTTCTGTGATATGTCATGGATGCTTTATATGCATATTTGATAACATGTCATATAGGATAGGTGAGTGCCGCTCATACTATATTGATCATACATAGTTTGTCAAAAACTTGCATGTTTTTCAAAATATTGAGTGGGAGAGGGTTTCAAACAAAACCCACGGCCTCCATTGTTGATCCATATATGAAAGCATGGTAACGCCTCGCGTCAGTTCTGCCCTGACCACACCCCTCGGTAGGTGTTTACCGCCGCCGGTATACTAGATTGGATCTCCTATGTGGAAAACGTGTTCGGGTACAATCCTATTCATGACCACCCCTCGGTGGCTTGGTAGGACGTGGATCGAGCTACGTAAACAATGGTTATACACTCAAGACTCGTTTAGTTATTAACCTTCCCTAGAAGCTCTGTTAACTAAACTGGTGGCCAAATAAGCGGTTATTAATATATGTCTTAACCTTGGAGGATTTAAAGCAAAATATATTAATTGGACGGGGTCCATGTTCCGGCTATTTGTTTTCAGACTACCCCTCGGTGGCTTGGGGCAATGGGTGCTGAGAATTATCGTTGCAATGCTACATGTTTTTCAAGTTTCATGTAGGAACATACTTGTATGTTTTATTTGCTAAATTATCTGTATATTTTCTTGGGCTTTGTAATGATGTCTAGTATAATTTTATTTTAGTTCAAAATGTCACCGACACCCCTCATTTCAATACTTACTGAGAATAAACTGAATGGCGATAATTATAAGGATTGGAAAAGAAATTTGTTAATAGTTCTCAGCTGCGAGAGACACAAGTTCGTACTAGACGAACCATGCCCACCAGGGCCAAAACCTGACACACCGATTGAAGAGGTCCCGGTTGCCTATACTCGTTGGAGAAAATCCAATGATATAGCTTGATGCTACATACTTGCTAGCATGATGAGTGCTTTACAAAAGCAGATGAGACTTATCAAGTTGCTGGGGAGATCATGGAAAATCTGGAGGACATGCTCGGAGGCCAAGAAAAGTTGGCTCGACAGTCCGCTATCACCAGTATTATGAACTCTAAGCAAAAGGCAGGTACTCCAGTGAAGGACCATATGATCACTCTAATGGGATTCTTCACTGAGGCTGCCAAAAACGGTGCTGAGTTAGACTACAACACCCAGATCGAGATGGTGTTCAAAACTCTGTCTAAAGATTTTGTGGGGTTTAAGGCCACATACAATCTGGCGACAAGGGAATTAGGACTAACCGAGCTCATGAAGCAACTTCAAGCTTATGAGCGGATGATCAGGGATGGGGATGCTATTCAACCCAAAGGTGAGGCCAATTTGGCAGAATCTTCCAAACCCTCATGGAAGAGGAAGAGGCCAAATCAGAAGCAAGCAGCTTCCAGTTCTTCTAATCCTCCTGTCTCAGATGGGAAGAAGAAGAAGAAGAACAAGAAGTCTAGGGACCCTAAAAAGTCCAAGTGCTTCCTTTCTGTGAAGGTAGGTCACTTCAAGAAGGCTTGCCGGGAAATCCTAGCCGCCAAGGGCAAGGAAGGTAAGGAACTTCTTTACTTGGAAGCGTGTTTGGTGGAAGAATCGAAAGACACTTGGGTCATTGATTCGGGCACCACTAATCATGTTTGTGTTTCTATGCAGGGGTTCGTGGAATCAAGAAGTCTACATGATAGGAGCCTCTCGTTGCGAACTGGGGACGGTAGCTTGGTGGTGGCTGAGACAGTGGGAGATGTTTACCTTTACTTTGATCAATTTAGGTTTATTTTATTGAAAGACTGTTTTTATGTTCTTAAGTTTAGGAGAAACCTTATATCGGTAGCTTGTTTAATAAAGGATTCTTATTCAGTTTCTTTTAGTAAAAGAGTTGATATTCGTAGAAATAAGTCTTTTATCTGTTCTGGATGGATGGATGGAAACCTATATTTGATCAAACCAAAGATGTACTCACTGCTTGACATTGAATTAATTGATAACTCTAAAAGGTTGAAAGTTTCTCACTCTAACAAGGCGTATCTTTGGCATTTAAGACTTGGTCATATTAATCAGGATAGGATTCAAAGATTGGTGAAAGACGGTCCTCTGGAATTTCTGGAGGAGGTACGTCTTCCCCAATGTGAGTCTTGTCTAGAGGGTAAAATAACTAAGAGGTCTTTTAGAGCTAAGGGTACAAGGGCTCAGGAGCTCTTAGAAATTGTGCATACTGACGTATGTGGCCCCATGAACGTCACAGCATGAGGAGGGTTCGAGTATTATGTCTCTTTCATAGATGATTACTCGAGGTATGGATATGTGTATCTGATGCACCGCAAGAGCGAAACCTTTGACAAGTTCAAAGAATATCGTGCGGAAGTGGAAAAGCAATTGGATAAATCCATAAAGACACTTCGATCTGATCGAGGTGGCGAATACCTCTCCGATGAATTTCTAGGACATCTTGTAGAGAACGGGATATTATCCCAATTGACTGCACCTGGTACTCCACAACAGAATGGTGTAGCCGAAAGGAGAAACATGACCTTATTGGATATGGTACGGTCCATGATGAGTTATTCAACACTGCCATTATCATTTTGGGGATATGCTTTACAAACGGCATGCTATATTCTGAACTAGATTCCAAGCAAATCAATTCCTAGAACTCCGTATGAATTGTGGCATGACAAGAAGCCCTCCCTTGGACATATGAGAATATAGGGCTGCCCGGCGCATGTACTGGATAGGGATGCGAAGAAGTTGGAACCAAGATCAGAATTATGCATGTTTGTAGGGTATTCAAAAGGAACTAAAGGAGGTCTGTTCTATAACCCGAAGGAACAAAAAGTCATTGTCTCAACCCATGCGACATTTTTATCCAAAAGTCACATGAATGACTTTAAGCCTCGAAGCAAAGTGGTGCTAGAGGAGTTATCAGGTGAAAGAACTGCTCCACAGATTTCGGTCTTGAACGCAAGTCCAAGTTCCAGTGAAAGACTTGCAGACAATCAACAATTTAGGGTGCCTCGTTGTAGTGGGAGGGTTTCGAAGAAACCTAATTTCTTCATGTATGATGCTGAGGTATACCAGGCCGAGGCTCATGAGCATGAGGATGGTCCAGTCACCTATGATGAAGCTGTAAATGATGTTGATTCTAAATCTTGGAAAAAAGCTATGAACAATGAGATGGATTGTATGAAATCCAACTCTGTTTGGGAACTTGTAGATTTGCCGAATGGGATAAAACCCATTGGATGTAAATGGGTCTACAAAAGAAAGAAGGATGCGAAAGGGAGAGTGGAAACTTTCAAAGCTAGACTGGTTGCAAAGGGATACACACAAATGGTTGGAATCGATTATGATGAAACCTTTTTGCCTGTTGCTATGCTGAAGTTTATCCGTATTCTTCTGTCCATTGCTACGGATTTCGATTATAAGATCTGGCAAATGGATGTCAAGACGGCATTCTTGAATGGCCATCTTGAAGAGTGCATCTATATGATACAGCCCGAAGGGTTCGTAGCGAAAGGCCAAGAAAGGAAAGTCTACAAGTTGCTTAGATCCATTTATGGACTAAAGCAAGCATCCCGCTCATGGAACCAGAGGTTTGATCAAGCGATTAAGACATTTGGTTTTGAGCAGAACGTTGATGAACCCTGTGTTTATAAACGTATTAAGGATGGAAAAGTGGTCTTTCTGATACTCTATGTCAATGATATACTACTCATTGGGAATGATGTAGGGAACTTATCGTCGATCAAGCTTTGGTTACACTAACAGTTTGACATGAAGGACTTGGGAGAAGCTAATTATGTTCTAGGCATTCGTCTCTTCAAAGATCGAAAGAACAAAATGATAGCGTTATCCCAAGCTTCATACATAGATAAAATAATTGACAAATATGCAATGCAAGAGGCAAAGAAAGGTTCACAACGTTCTATTGCCGGTCTAACTCTTTCATTGGATGACTGTCCCAAGACATCGAAAGAAAGAGAGCGTATGAGTAAGGTCCCTTATGCATCCGCTGTGGGTAGCCTTATGTACGCTATGCTTTGCACTCGCCCAGATATATGTTTTGCAGTAGGTATGGTGAGTTGATATCAAGCAAATCCTGGAATCAAGCACTGGCAAGCTGTAAAGCATATACTCAAGTATCTTAAGAGAACGAGGGATTATATGCTGGTGTATTCTGGAGGGGACCTAACACCCATAGGATACACGGACTCAGACTTCCAGACTTGTAAGGATTCGAGGAAATCGACATCTGGATCAGTGTTTTTACTCGGAGGAGGCGCCATTGTGTGGAGGAGCGTGAAGCAGGCTGCACAGCTGACTCTACTATGGAGGCTGAGTATGTGGCTGCGGCTGAGGCATCTAAAGAAGCGGTTTGGCTCCACAAGTTCTTTAGAGACCTTGAGGTCATTCCGGGTGTTGACAAGCCTATCACACTTTACTGTGATAACACAGGGGCTATTACCAACACAAGGGAATCTCGGCACCACAAGAGGACCAAGCACATCGATCGGAGATATCATATTATTAGAGGGCACGTGGAGACAGGACAAGTGAATGTATGTAAGATCGCGTCTGAGGACAACATCGCCGATCCCTTTACTAAGACTTTGGTAACTAGAAGGTTTGAGAGGCACGTAGAGGCGATGGGGATGCGTAACATGGCACATCTGCTGGCTTAGGGCAAGTGGGAGATTTTTAGGAAATGCCCTAAGCATTAGAGACATTTTGATGTATTTATTTTGAACTGGATAATAAAATTATATATAGAGGTTATTCATTACATTGCTATCTGTCCTCATCTTATTTACGTGTTAAAGTAAATGTAAGCAAATATGGCTCCCTGACTGCTTGTGTTAAACTGTTAGAACGTTGCATGCAATGGACTTTTGTATGCGAGAAGACAATGTTCTAAAGTTAGCGGTCTAAACTATGGTCTGTAGTCTATGGGGTTAGACCGAGCATCTAACTCATGTTAAGACTATTATATTGTCTAAAGCCTTGGAGGGGACGGTTTGTCTTGACTGTCTGGAGCTAGACTCCCAAGTAGAGACATAGATATGTTGCCTGGTGGTGACATATTAGACCGAGACTAAAGCGTGATTAATCTACGAAGTCCGCTTTGAGTGGATCGATCTGCTTTTGACGTTCATTATGCAGTAACCTTAATCCTGAGTAAAGTACAACTTCATGTATATGACTTGTGTACTTTGATGTTCCAATGGCTAAAGCGTCTTAGAGGTAGTAAGCTTATAGACCGGTTCGTTGGGTGCATGACTTATATACGATGAAGGGTTCGTTTACAAATATCGGAATCATAGCTCTAATGAGGAGTTAAGGGTATCCTCTTAAAGGCATTATACTGAATGTGAAAATGGACAAGGCCTTGGGTCGTCTACTGGGTGGATGACTTCTTATTCACATATGGTGAATAATCATTTTCTTTATTCAGTAGTATAATGAAACTTTAAGATAGCCTGATCAGCAAGATTAAATGGACTTTGGCCTAAGGCTGATCATGGATATCATATGAGGGTTCTGCATACATGACAAGGTCATTGGATGACAGCTTGTCACAGGCTTACGTAATACGATATATAATTAGGAGTTTAGTTTCAGGTTTATAGTGGTGTGACTCTGAAATTAGTGATCATATGATTGAGTTGTTCAGTAAAAGAATGATGATCATATGGATTTGCGGGAGCCCGATTATATATGTCCAATCAGTCCCTCTACTAGCTCTACATAATTCCTTAACGTTTGGCAAATTGATTTGTGTATGCTCTTGGCTGGTTTATTATGCATGGATGCTGATGACACAGGATTAGGATGGTAGACAACATTCTCTCCGGTTGGATTCAGATTTTGTTTTGGATAATAGAGTACACAATTATTCGAACTCCAAATAAAGTTGCCATGATTTTATTTGAGATTGGATTGGAGTTGTAGAAAATTATCCATGAGAACAAGAATTTGAAACACAACTGTTTTGTGGATAATTTGAAATTTGAATTTGAAATTCGAATTTGAAATTTGAATTTGAAATTCGAATTTGAAATTTGAAATTCAAATTTTGAATCACAGTCCAAGTGGGATTCGAATTTGTTGTGGAAAATCCGCAAGGTTTGAAATTCGAATTTGAGTTGGATATGGAGAGGATAATCTTGTTAGAATCCTACTTGAATTTTGAATCCAAATCCTAACTAAAAGTTGGACGAAATTTTGAGGATAATCCTCAATGGATTTTCAGTTTTTGTGGATAAGGTTCAAGGGAAAAATTCAAGTTTCAATCCAAGTTGAATTTGGATTCTCTCCTCCCCAGAAAGTGGCCGAAATTTTGGAGAATATCTCCTAGGAAAATTCGGTTATTTTGGATAAGGATGAGATAAGATTCAAGCTTGAAAATCCTAGTGGAATTTTGATTTTCCCTTATCCTAAATGTGGCCGAATTTTTTGAGGAGATTTTCTCCTAGGAAATTTCAGATTTTTTGGTTGAAAAAGGAAGATAAAATTCTAGTTAAAATCTTGTTTAGATTTGGATTGGATTTATCCTAAATGGCCGAATTTTATTGTTAGGATTTTCCCATGGAAAATTCAGATTTTATGGTTATGGATAAGGGAGAATATCTTCTCCTAATCCAATTCAAATTCAGAGAATCACCTCATGCAGGTCTATAAATAGAGGTCCTGCCACTCCAGTTCTCTTAGACCACAGACTCTCAGGTGAGCAAGCTTATTGTTGCACAGCCCACCGTGACAATAAAGTTCTTTAGAGATTTGGGTGGTCGGAAGAAGATTAGCAGTGTTAGCAAGATTGGAGAATAGTAGAGAAGGCTAGTTGGTTGAAGCCCTCCGGTCATTCTCCTCCTGCAAGATTAGCATCCTTGAGGTATGAGTTTTAATTGTTGTTGGTTTATTGTATATGTCATCATGAGATATTTAACGATCTAAAAATTTTTATTGTTCCGCTGCGCCACTCTGATACGTTTTTACCGATTTATTTTCCTATAGAGGGTCATTACAACCTACCCCCCTTACAAAATTTTTGTCCTCAAAAATTAAAATAATTCCGGGAAGTCTCTTTTCATATCTTCTTCCTTTTCCCATATGGCTTCCTCTATACTATGGTTCTGCCACAGCACTTTTACTAGGGGTATGACTTTATTTCTAAACACCTTCTCTTCCCTAACTAAGATCTACACAGGTTTCTCCTCATACGTCAGATCGGTGTGGACTTCTATGGGTTCTTAGCTCAAAATGTGGGAGCTGTCTGGTGCGTACTTCTTCAGCATCGAGACGTGGAAGGCATTGTGTACTAAAGCTAACTTAGAAGGAAGCACTAATTTGTAAGCTACCTTCCCGACTCTCTCGATTATCTTGAAGGGTCCTATATACCTAGGACTCAGCTTTCCCTTCTTTCCAAAGCGCATCACCCCTTTCATGGGTGCCACCTTGAGAAAGACTGAATCTCCTTCTTGAAACTCAAAAGGTAGATGGCGTCTATCGGTGTAGCTCTTTTCGTGACTATGCACTGCATCCAATCTCTCTCGTATTAGCTTCACGTCCACTATTGTATTCTTAATGAAGTCCGTGTTGGTAAGCTGTTTCTCTCCGATCTCATGCCAGTGAACTGGAGATCTACATTTTCTTCCATAGAGTGCCTCATATGGTGCCATCCTAATCGAGGAATGGTAGTTGTTATTGTATGAGAATTCAATCAAAAGTAGCTTCTGATCCCAGTTTCCTTTGAAGTCTAGGACATAAGCTCTTAACATATCCTCCAATGTTTGTATGGTCCTCTCGGATTGACTGTCAGTCTGAGGATGGATGGCTGTGCTAAAATTCAATCTGGTTCCTAATGAAGCCTGGACGCTCTACTAAAACCTGAAGGTGAAGCGTCCATCTCGATCTATGATAATGGACTTTGGCATTCCGTGTGTGACGTCCCATGCCTTGAGTGGTCCGGACCGTCACTTAAAACTACTACATATATTTAACTTACTTGAAAAACTATTACTGCTTACTTAAGAATAGTTGCTTAACTTATCTGGCTTGAAAACTGTTACTCAAACTTATTTACTTAATACTATAATTTTAGGGACATTTTTATATATATGTACATACGTTCTACTGTTCATGTGTGTACATATACTTTGCAAATATAAGGGTCTAAAACATCTGGAGTTCAACCATACATGCATACTTATGAAACTATTTAATTGGTTACTGCTCAAAATTATAATATTTACTTAATATTGTGTGGAAGTCAAAACTTGCGGTGGTATCCACAACCTCGCTCTCATATCCGCCTCTACCGCTATCATTGCCCATCGTGGTCTAAGCCATAGGTCGCTTACCTACAGCATGAACACACTTAGTAAGCTTTATGCTTTGCAAGTATAATATATTCATCCGTAAAACATGCTTTAAAAAATATACGCCATACTCAAGGCATATTTAAAACTGTCAACCATGTCACAACGTCACACATAACATGGAAATGAAACAGATAGCATATCACAAAATGCATATCATACATCACATCATGTCATGAACTGATAAGCCTACTATACTAAAACTAGGGCATAAGGTGATCAATGCATGAACCGTTTATGCTTCATTATTCTTATTTTTTCTTTACTTTGCTGAGGGCTCATTATTCATTATCTTTTCTTTAATTTGCTGAGGGCTCATTTTTCATTATCTTTTTTTTAATTTGCTAAGGCCACTTTGCTGAGGGCTCATTTTTCATTATCTGATATTCTCATACTATAAGCTCTACTAGACTATCCCTTAATCCTACGCAATAGGGATGTAATGGCATATAACTTATGCTTTCATTAATCTATGCGATTATGAAACTATATGCTCTTATAACATGCTATGCAACAACCATACATGATTTGCATACTTAACATAGAGTAAAATAACACTTTAAACTCATTTTTGCTCATGCTGTGGGCGGAGTTGTACTTACCTAATCTGCAAGCAAAACTTGTACTCTCGCCCTTGTCAAGTTACAGGTAACAACTTGTCATCATAACATATTCCATCAATACTTTTCACTGAGTCACTAATACCATTAGTGACCAAAGTAGCTTTTATCGTAGGTTTCTGATTACTGTTGATACTAACTTGCTCTCTATCTGGAGAGTTTGATTTGCTAATCGTACTTAATCAATTTATTTACCCAATAAATTAACTAACATCGCTCTTAGGTCACTACTACCATTAGTGACTATAAATTTTCTTGCTGTATGATACTGATGCCCATCGGTACCCAACTGCTCTACTTTGGGGATTTGGTATCTAGTTTCTATTCGGGCTTGATTAATTTGTCTACTTGACAAATTAATCACCATTCCTCACTATCTCGTTCAAAACTCGACCCTTGACTGGTTAACTGACCAGTCAACTGACTGGTTACCTCACGCATCATTGACTATGTAGCCTACCAGGTTACTTAGCTTGTTTGGTATAGGAGCCTATCGGTTTACTTAGCTTATTTGGTGTGGTAGCCTACCGGGCTACCTCTACTGTTTTATTTATTTTAAAAATTATTTTGGAAGTCTTATAAAATTTTTGGGAAAATTTATGTTCTTTGAAACTGTCCCTATAACACCCCATTAGAAGGTGGGGGTGTTTTATCAAAACCATATTTTCATTTTAAAAGGGAAGAACACATTTTGATGTTCATTTTTTAAAAGTGGTTTCTTGAACTATTTACCGAAACTATTTTAAAACTTTTTTGAAATGATTTAATTTGTGAATTTGGAAAACATAAAACTTTTAGCCCTCGACTAGATGAACAACTCTTGTACATCTCGGAGCTCGAATCACATTTAAACAGGTCCTAAACTCATCAAACCCGTGGCTAAACTCATATCCAGTTTTAGGAAAAATTCTAGTTTTATGCTTGTTTTAAAACGGCTCTGTTTGAGGCCTGAAACGGCCAAATTTTTAAAACTCATGTAGGCCATCTTAAAGATTTCGACAAGATCTAAAACTTTTGTTTTGAGTCTGAGATCCGGTTCTATTAGGAACTGCCCTAACTACCTCAACTTTAAACTTACTTATAAACTTAAACATACTTCTTCATACTTTACTCTTCTTAAGCTTGCTTTTCTTAATTTACTTTTAAACTTGCTCTGGTACCAATGTAGGTACCTTAACTCCACATCTTGTGGTCGACCCGACTCACTCGAGCCATCTACTTAAAACTTTAACTTTTCTTAAACTTTGGTCTTCTTTATCTTACTTTAGGAAAAACTTACTTTAACATACTTACTTCTTATATCTTTAAACTTATTAGTTTTAACTTTGTCATTTTAACTTACTTGCAGAAGCAATATTTGAAAAATTACTGATAATAATTTTTTTTTCTTTTAAAACTTAAACTTAATTTAAACATATGAGCTTTCAAAAACATATTGAAATACTTCATAAACTTAACTTACATTAAACCTTGTCTCTTTTTCATTACATTACATATACCTTTTCTTTAAATTGCAGTGGAAATCACAGTGAAAACCATAGCCCACCCATAACACTCCCGGAATCTGTCTGCCAGTCCATCTGTTTCTTCTTTCACAATGTAGGCAGCTTACTTTTGTTACCTACATCACAAACAGACTAGTGAGCTAGAGCTCGGTAAGTACAAACATACATATAAATATATGATACACATAAACTCATATTTCATAACACATCTCATACATAACATTTCATAAATCACATCAACTAACAACAAAGGTTAGTCAAGTTATGCTTACTTAATTTTCTTCTTGCTTCTCATTGTTCTTACTTTCTTTATTATTCTTCTGTTCTTTTCTTTTATTTTCTTTCTTAGATTTTCTTAACTTTTCTTTACTTTACTTTCTTTTCTTTTCTTAGCTTTTCTTAACTTTTCTTGACTTTACTTTCTTTTCTTTTCTTAGCTTTTCTTAACTTTTCTTTATTTTACTTTATTTTCTTTTATTTTCTTTTCTTTCTTTATCTTTCACTTGTGGGCTCGTGGTTGAACGTACCTAATGCGTGCGGACCAATGGGGGAACGGGGGAGCGACCCACCAATCAAACTCAAGGTCGATCTGGCACTACAAAACTTGGGGTAGTGCGTTAGCCATTAATTACCTTAAGCTTGCGGTAGCACCATACATCTGGTGTGGAGGCTATTTTTAAATCTTAAACCTCACAGTTGGGGAGGCCGGTATGTCAACCTTAAATTTTCAGTCTTATTATCTTACTTATTTTTATCTTTCTTATCTTTCTTTTCTTTAACTTTTTGTTCTTTTCTAACCTCGTGAGTATGTTAGATTACCGTATCACATGTCACCAAGCATAACTTTTATATAAAGCTTAATCAGAAACTTTTTATCACTCATAAACATTCCTTTAAAAAAAAACATGTTGTAACTTCATTCCACAACAACACATCCTAACACAATCCTATGGCAAGTCAGTTTGTGAGTAGACAATTAACTGTCTGTACTCACAAATACATTACTCGTATCTCCTTCTTCGCTCCTGGATCCGCAGACATTCCTTTGTTGCGTCTGGATCGAGTTCCTATAACCGAAACAACAATAATGGTTATTTAAATCTTTATTCTTATGTAAAACTTAGTAAAACGTAAAAATTCTACGTTTAATTTCCCAATCTTGAACTTAGGGTCTAATATCCCATTTATAACTTTTCTACTAACTTTTGGTAAAATTACCATTTTGCCCTTAACGGGATTTTTCATCATAACTTTACTTTTCTTTGATTTACAACTTAGTTCTAGCCCTTAGAATCTTAATTAAGTCATTCTAAGTCCATTAGGGCCTTTTTCTATCATTCCTGAAATTTTCGGTCAAAATGACCGTTTCACCCCTAACGGGTCTTTAGACCGTATCATTTTTATTTTTATACTTAAACTGGATTTTCTAAACCCAAAAATCACGAAATCATCTTTCTTAAGCCTTTTCCGAGCTTTTTTAGCATTAACTGCCTAAATGCTCAGATCATTATTCACCGACCCTTGGGTGGCACTATTCCGACCCTCAGTCGTTAACCCTTTATTTTTTGGGCCTAAGTTATCAAGAAAGCTCGGGTTTCCATCCCGACTACATTTTACCCTTCGGTTCCTAAATTACCCTTCTGTGCCATTTTCGAAATTTCGGCAGCATTTCCGCTTAATTTTTGGGTTTCTGGCATTTAGGAAACGCCTCGAAACCATCTAACCTAATTCTATTCTAGCACGTACGATACCAGAGGCCTATATTTTTATGGAAAACTCAACTTTTATGTTAAAATCTTTACATTTTACACTTTTTTTTATTTGACTATTTTTTGTACACATAGTCCATTTTTCTTACAATTTCATATGCCAAAATACGTAATTAATACATAATCATTCCAAAACATAATTTAGGGAATGAAGGACTGAAATCATCCCATCAGCGATCAAACGAACCGTTCGGTCTCGCGTGCGTAAACTTTAATTCTCCGTTCTTCACTTTTGAAATTCCGACTCCACGGATGTGTCTGGAACATCGAAATTAGGCCAACGGGCCATTCTTCACTTTTTGGTCACCAGTCGCCATTGACCGGCGTTGAACGTCATTGACCGACATTGACCGATCGTTGACTGGCATTGACCGGCGACGGCATGGAGAAAGGCGACCACCATCTCGTAATCTCAATGTGAGGAACTCATTGGTGGTGTCAATTTCACCAATTGAGGCCCCTATCACCGGAATCGAACCCCCGAAAGGGCGACGGTAGCGACAAGCTTAAATCTCTGTTTTCCTGATGTTTTTGCCCAAAATTGATAGTGGGGCTTTTATTCCCTATGAAATTCTGAGCATTTTGGTACTGGTGGTGTGGCTCAACTCTGCCGGAAACAGTGAATTTCACGGCGGCAACGACGAAGCTTCGAGCGGCACGATCAGGCGGCTATTGAGGTGAAATGAGCTATGGGTTTTGTTCTCCTCTTCACCACGAAACTTTTGGGACTGGAATCACCTTGATAGGACGTCGGATGGCGGAGATACGGGCGATCGAAATTTCCAGCTACCGTGACCTTCAAGCGGCGTGTATGAGCTCCTCCGACGTCTGCTCCGTCGCGTCAGCACACTGTTAGACTCAGCTCGGTGAGAGCTTTCCAACGAGACCGGCGGTGTCGAAAACGGACACCATTTTCGATAGTTGGTTACTGTTCATTTTCGTGTACGGGGAGGAAAGAGAAAGTGTGAGGAAATTATGGGACCCTTTTTGAAATTTTCTGACTTTTTGCCCTTTATATACTTTTTCGCCCAAAATTTCAACGTAGGCTATCCTGACTAATTTGGGCATGCTGAATCCAAATATATCAGTTTTATTTTCATTTGAGGTCATCTTGACGAGTTTTCGGTACTACGAATTCCCGGTCAAAAATTACCTTTGTGCTCAATTAACTAATTTGAGCATACTAGTAGGCTATATTGACTAATTTGGGCATGCTGAACCCAAATTTATTAATTTTATTTTCATCCGAGGTCATCTCGACCAGTTTTCCGGTACTGCATATTTCCCGGTCAAAATTTTACCTTTGTACTCAATTAACTAATTTGAGTATTCTGATTCCAAATATATCACTTTTATATCAAGAAAAGGTCATCTTGACTAATTTCTTGATACTGCATGTCTTCTGATCAAAAATTTACTTGAAACCATAATCATTGAATCCAACTACCACATTTCTTTAAAAGAAATAAATCAATTGTGACATCATCTACTTTGTCCTCATTATACTAATCCAGAGTCAAAGTTTGACCAAAAGTCATACTGATCGGAACTTTCACCGAAATCGCGTAGGCAGGTTTCTGGCGCCTCATGTGCGATCGGTTCGATCTAATTCAATCTCAAAAATCTTAAAAACCCTAAAACACTTATCTTATCTTATCTTTACTTTGACTTGTCATTTCTTATATCTATTTTTTTTTGGATACCGAAACCACTCTATTCTAAGTGTTTTGGTCCGAAATCACTTTCTTAATTATGAACTTTATTCTTTAACTATTTTTGGAGATTTTAATTCCTCCAAAACATTTATTTATTATTATTATTACTTTTATCCTTTTATTTATAAACATAGTGTTCTTTTACATTCTCTTTATAAAAATTCATAGAAAAACCTAGCTTAATTCTAGGTAACACTATAGGAATTTTCCGGTCTGTTACAGGTTTGGACTTTAAGTTGGTCATTTTTAACAAAACCTGAGACTGTTCCTATTGCTCAGGATTTTGGTCCTAGTTTTTGCAGGAATTAAATCGGTAAAAACGCATCAGAGCGGTGCAGTGAAACAAAAGAAAAATTTTCAAGATCGTTAAATATCTCGTGATGCCATATACAATAAATTAACAACAATAAAACTCATAGCTCAAGAGGACACCAACTGTAGGAGGAGAATAACTGGAGGGCTTCAACCAACTAGCCTTCTCTACTATTCTCCAATTCCCAGATAGCAGAGTGTGTGGGCACTCAGTTCCTCGACCGGTATGCTAGCACTGCTAGTCTTCTTCCGACCACCTAGATCTCTAAAGAACTTATTGTCACGGTGAGTTATGCAACAATAAGCCTGCTCACCTGAGATTCTGTAATTTAAGAGAACTGGAGTGGTAGGACCTCTATTTATAGACTTGTCACGGCCCAAAATTTAGACACGTGACACGGCAGCCAAATCATAATATCAACCCGAGATTTAAGGAAAAACATTTATTACGAAGAGCGGGTCAACATTATAATTTAGCTAAGCCTAATTATTTATAAAGTAGCATCATAACCACATAATAAAATAAAGGAGAAAATAAATGCTTTTTAATGCGGAAATCAAACACAAAATCGGTTTTTAAAAGAAATTTACCAACCATAAAATATTCCCAAGCATAAAATTTAAATAACGTGAAATAAAGTACAAACTTAAAGTCTCATTACATCAGAACGAGAAACAGAAAGAAGAAGATGGAGAAAATAGATAGCATCATCTTCGGTAGTAACGGATATCTCAACGATTTTTGGAACTGCTACCTCCCGCACCTAGAAGTAGTCATTTCGAAATCATAAAGAAAAGGGACGTGAGTGCTAGCTCAGAAGGACAGAAACAAAGGTGGATTAAACAGGTAACATTTAAAAGTATGACATAATATTCGTTTCCAAAAATAATCAACAATTTAAAAAAATACATGGCATAATAATCATAAAAAAAAAATAATCAACAATTTCGGGAAAACATTTTTAATACAAGTTTTATTCTGCTGAGGACTTAGCGTAGCTGCAATATACGTGCCCCAATATTAAAATAATAAATCATTAAAATAAACCATCATATTTTGAGTGAGGACTTGTCGTAGCTATAATATACGTGCCTCGAATTGAATTATCCTAGATCATCTCGTTACGGTCTAAATAGGCCGAACGGCCCTGTGCAGGTTTAGGGACCTTCCCCCATGGCGTCAACTTTGGGACGCACGCATTATTTACAATGATCATGAACTAGAACTCAATTATGTTCACCGGATTATTCAAAAGATGGTATTTACCAAGTTATATTATGCCATAAATCAAAACACGTTTTAAAATACACATTTAATTACCAAATACGTTGCATGCGTTTATTTCATCAAAAACAATATAATAATTTCATAAACTAAAAACATCATGCCATCGATAAAACAGGGAAATTTAAAACACTTGACTACTCCCAGAAAAGGCTAGAACGTCCTACCTCGATTATCGCACAAGCGTTACGATAACGTGATCCACAAATCCAGTAAGAACGTCAAATAAATCCTATAATCACAACATATGATCAGTCTAGGTCTAGGCATAATCATCCAATCATTTTAGTGTGCCACAAAAGATTTCAAAACGTTTAATAAACATTTGGGATTTAAAATTTGCGAAAAACTATAAGTTAGGATATTACTGGACATGGACAGACTGACCTAGGCTGATTGTAAAATTAATATTAATTCATTTTTAATCCCAAAAATTCTAAATTTTTAATATGTTAAACTAGACATCCGTGGCTTTAATTCCATATAATTTTTATAATTTTTGGACATCGTTTGGTTATTTAATTAGGCCAAAAACCGAGGGGTTGTTTTCAGGCATAAAATCTGGGTTTCAGTTTCAGTTCAAAAACTGGCAGTTCTGTCCGCCTATCTTAGAAAAATATTTTGACTAGGCAAACGGATGAGTTTGGTTCTGAAATTTTGCAGGCATTTAGGGGACATCTTGAATTTAATTTCAGACTCAAGAATCACTCGAAAATCATTTTTAAAACTCAAGTTATGGCTGACACAAATTTACTATTTATATGGTAATTTTCCAGATTTCCGTTTTTCTATGTCCGAATTTCAATTAGTCTCAAATCAACTCAATTTTCATCCAATGATCACGAAATTTTGTGGAGGACCTTATTTATATGTGGTTAACACAACCCAAGAATCAAATTGATAAAAACATAAAATTTTACACATGTGATAATAGGGTTTTTGAAAGGGCAAAATTTTTAGGGTTTGAGAGAGAGATTCACACCTTGTTTGTGCTGCACTATTTTTGATGTTTGATCTCCTTTTTGGCTGAATTTGTGTGAGTGTTGGGGTCTTCAAAATAGTAGGGAAAACAGTGGAGAAAACCATGTAAATTTTGGATTTAAAATCAAAAGGAGAAGGAAGGAAAAAGTTGATTTCTCACCTTGTTTTTGTCTCAAAATTTGTTAAATCCTTGAGCTGCCTTTAGGTAGGTTTTTGTTTGTTGTTTTGGGGTTGTTTTGGGAGAGAAAATTCAGAGAGGAAACAAGGGGAGGTTGGCCGAATTTTTGAGAGTGAAAGGAAGGGTGAATGAGAGTTAAAAGAGGGTTTTTATACTAGGTATTTCTTTCCCTTTCTCTTCCTTATTTGGTCGAAAATTTTAAGGGGCAAAAGGGAAAGTTTTTGTGCTGTTTTGAGGCTAGGGTTTTCTCTCTTATTTCCCCTTAAGTGGCCGAAAATTATCCATTAGTTTTTAGGAAAAAAAAAATTTGAATTTTGAATGAGTTTTGACCTAGCTTTTAATTCAAATAAAATCTCCTTTATTTCCTACACTTTATGGCCGAAATTCTTCTTTATATTTAAGGGATGAAATTTAAATTTGAATCCTCCTTGGATTTGTAGGATTTAAATTTTAATTAAAAATCCCAAGTGATGGCCGAATATTTTAGGGCTTTTTGAAGTTAAAATTGTTGACTTTTTGAGCGGAATTTGACTAGGAAACCAACCTAGGGTTTCCAAAAGATTTTTAATTACTTTTTGGAATACTAATTTTATTTAAATTATATATTGACCCTTAAATAAAATTTAAGGCGTCACAAGACTTGCATGAGGTGATTCTTTGAATTCGAATTGGATTAGGATAAGATTTTCTCCCTTATCTATTAACAAAAAAAAAACTGAATTTTTTTAGGCATTATCCAGCCCAAAAAAAGGCCCACTTTTTGGAATTATCCAATCCAAATTCAAACAGGATTTTAACTTGAATTCCATCTCCTCAATTATCCATAATAACCGAATTTCCCTAGTGCCAATATCATGACTAGTTTCGGCCATTAAAAGTGAGGAGAATCAAAATCCAAATAAGATTTTCTAGCTTGAATTCTATCTCACCCTTATCCACTAAAAAATCGAAAATCTCCTTTAGGATTATCCATAAATTTTTGGCCACTTTTAGGGAGGAGAGAATCCAAACTCAACTGGGATTTTCTTGCTTGAATTTTCCTTGAACCTTATCCACAAAAACCGAAAATATCTAGGAGGATTTTCTTCAACAATTTTCAACCATTTTAGTTAGGATTGGGATTCAAAATTCAAGTAGGATTCAAATAAGACTTTCATCTCCATAATCCAACTTAAATTCGAATTCTAACCCTGTGGAATTACCCACAAAGAATTCAAATTCCACTTGGACAGTGATTCAAAATTTGAATTTCATATTTCAAAATTCAAAATTCAAATTCAAATTTCAAATTTAAATTTCAAATTCAAATTTCAAATTCGAAATTCAAATTCAAATTTCAAATTCGAAATTCAAATTTAAATTTCAAATTCAAATTTTAAATTCAAAATTTAAATTTAAATTTCAAAATTCAAATTTCAAAATCCACAAAAAAGTTGTATTTCTCATGGATGATTTTCTACAACTCCAATCCAATCTCAAATAAAATAATAGCAACTTTATTTGGAGTTCGAATAATTGTGTACTCTATTATCCAAAACAAAATATGAATTCAACCGGAGAGAATCTTGTCCACCATCCTAATCCTATATCAACACCATCCATGCATAAACAACTAGCCAATAAGCATACACAAATCAATTTGTCAACCATTAAGAAATTATGTGGAGCTAGTAGAGAGACCAATTAGATATATGTAATCGGGCTCCCGTGAATCCATATGATCATCATTCTGTACTGAACAACTCAATCATATGATCACTAATTTCAGAGTCACACCACTATAAACCTGAAACTGAACTCCCAATTATATACCGTATTACGAAAGCCTGTGATAAGCTAATGTCCAATGACCTTGTCATGTATGCAGAACCCTCATATGATATCCGTGATCAGCCTTAGGTCAAAGTCCATTTAATCCTACTGATCAGGCTATCTTAAAGTTTGATTATACTACCGAACAAGAAAATGATTATTCACCATATGTGAATAAGAAGTCATCTACCCAACAGATGATCCAAGGCCTTGTCCATTTTCACATCCAGTATAATTTCTTTAAGAGGATACCTTTAACTCCTTAGAGCTATGATTCCAATATCTGTAAACAAACCCTTCATCGTATACAAGTCATGCACCCAATGAACTGGTCTATAAGCTTACTACCTCTGAGACGCTTTAGCCATTGGAACATCAAAGTACACAAGTCATATACATGAAGTAGTTCATTTACTTAGGATTAAGGTTATTGCATAATGAACGTTAAAAGTAGATTGATCCACTCATAGCGAACTACATAGATCAATCACGCTTTAGTCCTGATCTAATATGTTACCACCAAGCAACATATCTATGTCTCTACTTGGGAATCTATGCTCCATATAGTCAAGACAAACTGTCCCCACCATGGCTTTAGACAACATAATAGTCTTAACATGAGTTAGATGCTCAGTCTAACCCCATAGACTACAGACCTTAGTTTAGACCGCTTACTTTAAGACATTGTCTTTTTGTATACAAAAGTCCATTGCATGCAACATTCTAACAGTTTTAACACAAGCAGTCAGTGAGCCATATTTGCTTGCATTTACTTTAAAATGTAAATAGAATAAGGACAAACAGTAATGTAATGAATAACCTCTATATTATAATTTTATTATCCAGGTCAAAATAAATACATAAAAATGTCTCTACTGCTTAGGGCATTTCCTAACAGTTTTGAACTCTGGTTAAAAACTACTCGAAAAACCTATCTTAGAGTCATTTTTGGTCGAAAGCTATTTGATGCAAAAATGACTGTAATGAAATTTCTTAAAACTTTGGGTTTACCAAATCCCAAAATCAGACCATAAAGTGGTCAAAAATGGCCAAATCCGTGGCCTAAAACTGAGGATAGGTTGGTTCCCAGCCAACCTTGAAAACGTCCATTCACACATCCATCACAAAAACTTAATCCACAATCACACAACCATATAAACTTAAAAATAAAATGCTAAGGGCTCAAAACAAACTTATTACAACCCATTACACAAATAAATACACATAAATTTCCTTGATCAAAACTTAAAAATAACTAAACCGCAAAAAGGGTTTCGGTTTTTACCTTATGTGCTATGAACCAAGCACAATCTGAATCAAGGCTTGGGTGACCAAAAATTACTGCGTGGACCAAAGGGAAATGGGGTTGGCTTGTGCTAGAAAAGAACACAAAAATTCCTTCTTATCATCATGCTAAAGAAATCCAACAAAACCACAAAAACAAGTCCTAGCAACTTACCTTGAGGTGACCTTGAAGTAGCTTGAGTGAAAGACTCCAATACAAGCTTGAGTGTGGCTAATTTTTGGTAAGGATTTTGGTGAAATTTGGCTGAGTTTGGGGGTTAAGGGTGGTCAGTTTTGGCTGAAGAAAAAGGGAGAGAATGTTGGTGCTTTTGGGTGTGCAAAAGAAGAAAATGAAACCTAAGGCCAAGCACACCTTTTTATAGGTAAAAGCTAAGTAAAATTAATCAACCCTAAGCCCGCTTAATTAAGCCAATTTTTTTGCAAATCTAGGGGACAAAAGTTGTTGCCTCCTAGCTAAAGAAAACCGTGTGGGCCGTTGCAAAAAAAAAGAGGGAAAAATTACATTAATGTTTGCTAAATGTTACATGTGCTTGTCCCATACTTTCGCATTTTGTTAATCCATGTGTCATAGACATGTTTCCTTGCTTTAAGGAAAACTTTTCCATGTCTTTGGGGCTGCATTTGGCTGCTTATACATGGTTTTTGAGGGGAAAAATTCATCTGTAAAAGCTTCTCTTAGCAGTCTAATTTCCTTCGATGGTATTCAGTCCTTTTTCGATGGTGTTCTAAACCTTGATTGAAAATTGAATTTTCTTGATCTGATTCTTATACTAATAATTCCGTATTAGGTTGTAATGCCTATGAGCCCATTCTATGTCTATTTTACTGTTCGTTTCCTATACTGTGGTTATGTCTATGCTATGTTGTCCTTACGCAAGCATAACAAGGTGTTTTCGCTCAAAATTTCAAACATAGTCTCTCTTGACTAATTTGGACGTGCTGATTTCAAATTCATCAGTTTTATGTCCATCTGAGGTCGTCTAGACCAGTTTTTGAGATCTATATGACTCCACCTCGAAAAACGTATTTTGTGCTCAATTGACTAATTTGAGCGTTCTGAGTCTAAATATATCAGTTTCGAGATGAGAAAAGGTCGTCTTGACCCCTTTCCCAATACTGCATATCTATCGAACAAATTTTTATGTTTTATGCTCAATTGATTAAATTGAGCCTGCTGACTGTAAATATATCAATTTTATGTCAAATTAAGGCCGTCTTGGCCATTAACCTGATACTGCATATCCATTATTCATTATTCATTGTTTTCTATTTAACTGACTAGTCTGAGTGTTCTGACTCTAATTTTGTCAGTTTATGGACGAGAATAATTCATCTGGTCTCTTTTTCTCGATACTATACCTCTGTTAGGGTATTATCGCTGTTGTGCTTCAATGACCGGTCCGAGTGTACTGATGACTTGCTCACCAGTTCTGTGTCAAGAAATGGTCGTCTGGGCCAGTTTTCTTGATACTGCTTATCTTATACGCACATACACATAATAGGTTAGACTGATTTCACTGTCAATTACCTCCTTCACTGCATGAATAGTAATTAAACGTAACTGTACTCGTTTAATTCATTCAACTGAAAAATATACTGTATTTATTAACTTAATTACTCATTACATAGTAATTAGGTTTCATGGATCTTGAGTCATTACAGTGGCTCTCTACTCAATACACGGCCCTTGACACAGGCTCTTACACGGGCGTGTCCCATGCGACACGGGCGTGTGCACATTCAAGCACAGGTGTGTACTAGTTAGAATGCTCAACATGCCCAGCTTCCCTAACATGGCCTTTCATATGTTCCGTGGCCCGAACGATACACGACCACTTACACGGTTGTGTATCTGACCGTGTTCTTGAAACTTGTACCAAAACCTTCAAATTACTCCAAATTCATTCCATAATTACTTATTACATCATAATTGGGTCCAATTAATATGGGGGTCATTACACCATGTAGGCTTACTATCTGAGCTACGTACATTTCTACCAGTTGTTCCACCAAGTAGCTCATCCTTATGGCTAGAAATCGAGCTGATTTCGTCAATCTATCTATAATTACCCAGATTGCATCGTTGCCGCTTGACGTCCTTGGTAATATAACTATGAAATTCATCGTAATCTGGTCCCATTTCCATTCAGGCAGCTCAATCTTCTGTAGTTCTCTTATCGGCCGTTGATGTTCCACTTTAACCTTCTGACATGTAAGGCATCTGACAACGAACTTGGCAACGTCATTTTTCATTCCAGGCCATCAAAAACTCTCCTTTAGGTCCTTGTACATCTTGTTCGCCCCTGGATGTACAGAATATGGCATCTTGTGAGCTTCTGTAAGGATTCACCTCTTGAGTTCTTCATCTTTAGGAACGCGCACTCTATCTCTGTAGTAGAGTATGCCATCCTTAGAGACTCTAAACTCTGAACTCTTATCTTTTGTAGCTTCCTTTCTGAGCTTGTTCAGGGATGAATAAAGGTCCTAACTGGCCTTGATTTCTTCTAGGAGCATCGATTGGAGGGTCATTTTAGATAACCTCCCTGTCAAAATCTCGATCTCACTACTGCGTAGCTCCTTTTGTAGCGCTTCCGACAAGGCGTTGATAGTCATGAGTGACGAACAATGCTTTCAGCTTAGCGCATTGGCTACCTTGTTGGCTTTTCTTGGATGGTATAGGATCTCACAGTCATAATCCTTTACCAACTCTAGCCATCTTCACTGCCTCATGTTAAGCTCTTTCTGTGTGAAGATGTACTGGAGGCTCTGGTGGTCTGTGTAAATCTCGCACATGACCCCGTACAGGTAGTGCCTCTATATTTTGAGCATGAAAACGACCGCTGCTAGCTCTAGGTCAGGTGTTGGGTAGTTCTTCTCATGGTCCTTAAGTTGTCGTGAAACCTACGTGACCACTCTACCATTTTGTATCAACACGGCTCCTAATCCAGTCTTGGATGCGTCACTGTAAATTACAAAGTTTCCTTGACTAACTTCTAGAATAGTCAACACCGGAGCGCTCATAAGTCGTCGTTTCAGCTCTTGAAAGCTCTCCTCACACTTATCTGTCCACTTATACCTCTTTTCTTTCTTGGTAAGCACTGTGAGTGGTGCGGCTAACTTCAAAAAGCCTTCGATGAAGCACCAGTAATACCCTGCTAGGCCTAGGAAACTGTGGATCTCTGTCACGTTTCTAGAAGTTCGCTGCGCTCTAACTGCGTCAATTTTCACCGGGTCGACGGATACCGCTCTGATACCAACTGTGACAACCCATACCCTGAGTGGCCTGGACCGTCACTTATATCTACTGCTGATACTTAAATTTACTTGAAAACTATTACTACTTACTTAAAGAACAGTTGCTTAACTTATCTAGCTTAAAAATTGATACTCAACTTACTTACCTAATACTATAATTTTAGGGGTATTTTTTTTATACATACGTATGTTTTACTATTCATGTGCGTACATATACTTTACAAATACAAAGGTTTAAACAACTGAAGTTCAATCTTACATACATACTTATGAAATTGCTTAACTGATTACTACTCAAAATATAATATTTGCTTAATACTGTGTGGAAGTCAAAACTTGTGGTGGTATCCATAACCTCACCCTCACATCCGCCTCTGCCACCATCATCGTCCAATGTGGTTTAAGCCATAGGTCGCTTACCTACAGTATGAACACATTCTGTGAGCTTTACACCCAGTAAATATAACATGTCTTCTGTAAAATATGTTTAAATCATAATACATACTTAAAACATATAAGCATGTCATGCACTGAATCATCATACAGAACTGAATTAAAACTGAAATATCACATAGCTGGATGCATAACAGAAAACATCCTGTAACTGAATGCATATCTACTATAGTTAGAAGCATGCTGTAACTATAACTAAGGCATATCATGAACAATGCACGAACCGATTATGCTCATATTATGCTTTAATATTCATTATCTTTCCTATGTCCAGCTAAGGGCCCGTGTGTCAGCACCGAATGTGCATGGATCTGTGGATTCACCGAGACCATACTTTCTTTATAAGTCTCGACTTGGGCTCATTATGTATTCTGAGCCTCGGCTTGGGCTCGTCATATTTAAATGAGAAACCTCTTCTAGCTTGAGAGGTCGATATGACATACTTAACAATTTCCCAATTGTTGAATTATATCTGGTATCCTCACGCCATGAGCTCTACTTGGCTATCCTTTAATCTTACGAGATAGGGATGTAATGGCGTCTAACTTGTGCTTTCATTAATCTACGTGATTATGAAACTATATGTTCTTATAACATGCTATGCAACAACTGTGCACGGTTTGCATACTTAACATAGCGTAAAAACAACACTTTAAACTCATTTTTACTCATGCTGTAGGTGGAGTTGTACTTACCTGATCTGCTGGCAAAACTTGTACTCCCACCTTTGTCAAATTACATGTATCTACCTGTCATCATAATGTATTCTATCAATACTCATCATTGAGTCACTAAGACCATTAGTGAATAAAGCAGCTATTATTGCACGTTACCGATTGCCATCGGTACTAACTTGCTCTTTTTTTTGAGAGTTTTGATTCTCTAATCGTAGTTAATTAACTTATTACCCAATAAATTAATTAACGTTGCTCTTAGGTCACTACCACCGTTAGTGACTATAAATTTTACTGTTGTATTGTACCGATGCCCATCGGTGCCTAACTACTCTACTTTGGGAATTTGGTATCCAATTCTAATCGTGCTTGATTAATTTGTCTACCTGACAAATCAATCACCGTTCCTCACCATCTCATTCAAACTCGATCCTTGACTGGTTAACCGACCAATCAACTAACCAGTTATCTCGCACATCGTTGACTAGGTAGCCTACCGGTTTACTTAGCCTGTTTGGTGTGGTAGCTTACCGGGATATCTCTACTGTTTTATTTATTTTGAAAATTGTTTTGGAAGTCTCATAAAATTTTTGTAAAAATTTATGTTCTTTGAAACCATCCCTATATTACCCCATTGGAAGGTGGGGGCATTTTATCAAACCATATTTTCATTTTAAAAAGGGAAGAATACATTTTGGTGTTTTTTTTTTAGAAGTGGTTTCTTGAACCATTTACTAAAACTATTTTAAAACTCATTTGAAATGATTTAATTTGTGAACTTGGCAAACATAAAACTTTTAGTTCTCAACAAGATGAACAACTCTCGTGTTCATTTCGGAGCTTGAATCACATTCTAATAGGTCCTAAACTCATCAAACTCGTGGCTAAGTCAATTCCCAGTTTTAGAAAAAATTCCAGTTTTGCGCTTGTTTAAAAATGGCTCTGTTTGGGGCCTAAAACGGCCAAATTTTTAAAACTCACGTCGGTCATCTTAAAGGTTTAGACGAGATCTAAAACTTTTGTGTTGAGTCTAAGATCCGGTTTAGAATTTAAGTTGGTCATTTGTATAAAAACTCGAGACTGTTCCTGTGGCTCAGGATTTTAGTCCCTGTTTTGAACTCTAGTTAAAAACAGCTCGGAAAACCTATCTTAGAATCATTTTTGCCAGAAGTTATTTGATGCAAAAACGACTGTAACAAAATTTCCTTAAAACTTTATATTTTACCAAATCCAAAATCAGACCATAACATGCTCGAAAATGGCCAAAATCGTGGCCTAAAAACTAAGGATAGGTTGGTTTCCAGCCAACCCAAAAAACATCCATTCACACATCCATCCATAAAAATGTAAACCATAACCATACAACCACATAAACTTAAAAATAAATTGCTAAGAGCTTAAAATAAACTTATTACAACCCATTGCACAAATAAATACACATAAATTTCCTTGATCAAAACTTAAATGAAACTAACCACAAAAGAGGGTTGTCGGTGTTTTACCTTAGTGTGCTTGATTTAGCACAATCCGAACCAAGGGGGGTGGGTGACCAAAATCTATGTGGTCCTAGGTGAACAAAAAGGGGTCAGCCTTTGGCTAGAAGAAACACAAAATTTTCTTTTATTATCAAGCTAAAAAAAACTAACAAAACCACAAAAATAAGTCCTAGCAACTTACCCCAAAAATGACCTTGAAATAGCTTGAAGAAGTAGCTCCAACACAAGTTAGATAGTGGCTGATTTTTGGTAAATTTTTGGCTGAGCTTTGGTTGGGTTTCTTGGCTAGGAATGGTCAGATTTTAGGGGCTAGAAGGGTTCAGATTTTTCTGAAGAGAAAGGGAGAGAAAAGGCTTGGTTTTTGGGAGCAAAAAAAAGAAATGGTGCCCTAGATCAAGCTCACCCTTTTATAGACAAATCTAACCCAAAATTAATCAACCTAAGCTCACTTAATTAAGTCAAAATTTAACCAAATTGGGGAACAAATTTCCTACCATCTGCCCACACAAAAACCGAAGGGGGCTGGTGCACACAAAGGGGCCAAAAGGCTTTAAATGCTTGGTTTGGACCATGTGACTAACTATTGCATATTTTAATCAAAAGTAGCCAACACCTCCCATACTTTAGGGAAAACTTTTCCCTATTTTTAGGGCTGCATTTGGCCTTGTTTGAGCTACATGTACACGGTTTTCTAAGGGAAAAATTCATCTACTAAGTCTTCTCTTTGTAGTCTAATTTCTTCTTTTCGGTATTCGACCCTTTTTTCGGTAGTGTTCTAGATTTTCATCGAAATTGAATTTTCTTGAATCAATTCTTACACTGATAATTCCTAGTTGGGTTGTAATGCCTATGAACCCATTCTTTATCTATTTTACTATTCATTTCCTATACTGTGGTTGCGTCTACACTGTGTTGTCCTTGCGCACGCATAATGAGGCGTTTCCACGTGAAATTTCAAACACAGTCTCTCCTTACTGCTTTGGATGTACTGATTTCAAATTTATCAGTTTTACATCCATTTGAGGTCGTCTGGACCAGTTTTCAAGATCTGTGTGACCTCACCTCGGAAAACGTGTTTTGCGCTCAATTGACTAATTTGAGCGTTCCTAGTCTAAATATATCAATTTTAGGATGAGAAAATGTCGACTTGATCCCTTTCCCGATATTGCTTATCTCTTAAACAAATTTTTACGTTTTATGCTCAATTGACTAAATTGAGCCTACTGACTGTAAATATATCAGTTTTATGTTAAACTAAGGCCGTCTTGGCCAGTAACCTAACACTGTGTATCTACTATTTACTATTCACTGTTTTCTACTTAATTAACTAGTTTGAGCATTCTGACTCCAATTTTGTCAGTTTCTGGGTGAGAAGAGGTCATCTGGACCATTTTTGTCGATATTGTACCTCTGTTAGAGTAATTATCGCTATTGTGCTCAGATGATCGGTCCGAGCATACTGATGACTTACTCACCAGTTCTGTGTCAAGAAATGGTCACCTAGACTCGTTTCTTGATACTGCGTGTCTTATACACACATACACAAAATAGGGTGGACCGATTTCACTGTCGGTTACCCCCTTCACTACATGAATAGTAATTAAACGTGACTGTTCTCGTTTAATTCATTCAACTGGAAAATGTACTCTATTTATTAACTTAATTACTCATTATATAGTAATTAGGTTTCATAAATCATGAGAGTCATTAAAGCAACTCTCTGCTCAATACACGGCCTTCAACACTGTGGCGCCCCCGAATCCAGCTACGCGAAACCGCCAAAGTCCGACTCTGTAGTCGACCAAGATAGCCCGTGCACCGAATCCGAGTCGCCATTTAAACACTTTCTCTTTCAACTCTCATATTTCAGGGCCTAAAATTCACGCATATTTTTTTTTCTTTTTAAAATATTTTCCTCTCACGAAAGCCAAGTATGAAAGCCATATGAAATATAATACTAGCTTTTAGTTGTCCTTTTCGTCGTACAACATGATTTACAAGAATACATTATATGTACTTTAATTTTTGAAAATATATTCTTTTTAATTCACTTTCTCTCTATGCTCAGTGAAAAACTAATGGCAGGACCAAATCCACGGTAGATTCCCTATCCCATCGGCACACGCGTATCCTGCTGCCATCTAGAAAGTCTATTGGATACGTTTCTTACCTGCAACATGAATAAACTGGTGAGCTAACAGGCTCAGTAAGTTCAAACATACTTAGTAAGAATCACATAGATTCAAAAACATCAAAAATACAATTTCCTATGAATAGTACTATTTATCATGAATAGTAATTTTAACCTTTGATCGATGAATTGTAACTGTTACCCTAACTGGTTACTATTCATATTACCCCAACCGAGTCCACTACACTTAGTGTTAGTGTCGGTTATGCTCAATTATGGCTTTCCTCATATTATTGACTATTGTCTTTGTTTATACTCTGATTTTGAGCTCATAGTGGTCGTATTGATAATTTTGCACGCTGACTGTGAGGGCGTTGAGAGTGACCCTAAGGCTTCTTCCTCTACAGCCCTTATTGCCAATAGCAATTGTTATATTCCCGTAGGATCTGAGAAACCTCCGCCATAGTGTTGGAAGGTGGTACGCCTTAAGTGGTTTTATTACCATCTTTCAATTATAGTTCCTACCAGGTGGTATTATTTATCACCTCAAGGTCAGAAACCTCTATTGCCCGTAGGTCTTACTCATTATCTCTTTAAGGGTGTGTCTTAATTTTAGTCACACTCTTCCTATAGTGTACCTATAGTACACTTCTCAATTTATTAACTCATTAGGTGTGTTAGTCTTGCTACATCCTATTGCCCGTAGGACTTACATCTAATGTACAATTAGTACAAAATCAAATATCACAGTATTTCATATTGTAGATATGAAAATGCTTAAACTTACCACCACTGCGATAATGTTCACTTCCGGAACTCCTCCGCAGTTTTGTCTCTAGTTTAGGTCTCTACAGATATAGTATTGTCTGTTAATGCCCATCATTAATTATCACTTTGAATATATTAATTTCACTTAACAAATCAACACATTTCAACTTTATTTGTGGTACATGGCCTGCAACACACTCGTGTCTCAGCCCGTGTACCTCTCGGGTTCACTTTACACGGCCATGTCTCAAAGTACACGCCCGTGTACTATATAAATTTTAGATTTTAACTTTAAAATCTTTATTTTGGGTTCTTGAATTTTATTTAAGACATTCTAGATCCTTTACGGTCCTTTCTGAGCTTTTCAGAAATTTTTGGTCAAAATGACCATTTTGCCCCTGACGGGTCTCGGGACCGTAACTATTCCATTCTATCATTTTTCTTGAATTTTCTAAGCCCAAATATCATAAAATAATATTCCCTAGGCTTCTGTATCTTTTTACAGTTTTATTTGCTACAAAATCACAATTATTCATTTTTCGACCCTCAGTTAATATTCATCCAACACCTAGGGTTGTTTCTCGTTTTTCTAGCGTTTCGGAGCCTCAAATGGGTATTTCACTACTCCTGAAACGTTTTTAATCCCGTCCCTGAGCCTTGGTTCCCGAGGGGCTCGGGTTTCCTATCCCGATCTAATTTTCCCCCTCGTTTCCCAAAATACCCCTAACATGAATTTTTCCCGTTCTAGGCATATTAGTCATTAAAGGGTCAATTTACTATTCCTTTTGGGTTTGGTTTTTCATTATTAACCCTAACCCACAGAGGGTTCTAGGTTTCCTTTCTGAGCCTAATATTTTTACCCCTCGTTTCCCAAAATGCCCTTATGCCGTTTTATAAATTTTGGCAGCATTTCCACTTGTATTTTTAGGTTTCCCCGGCGTTAGGTACGCGTCAGAACCTTTGTACCTACCACGTACTATACCAGAGACCTATTTTATACAAAGTTACCAAACTTTGTATAAAAATTTTCCACATTATCATCATTCAAACACAACACAAAATTCATCAAATTTTCTTCCAATTAACCCGCGGATATTCATGGTAATTACACCAAGAAATTTTCATTACAAGTCTCAATTATCACATATCACTCTTAGGTTCTCCAATGTACATGTTAACATTAAAAACCTATGAAAAATTTTCATTCCAACCCTAGCCTTAAGCCACGGATTTCATGCTCTAAGGGCATAGAAAATTTTGTTCTCATTCCTAGGGTTCTTATCAACATTTCTCATCATTTTTCAACACTAAAAATTTCCCACTTTCATCACACATATGCCATGTTTTTCACAAGAAATCAAGTACCATTTTGCTTTTTTTTTTTTTTAATTCCAATTCATGCTTTAATAAACATAGTATCAAACCAGTATAATCATTAAAACAAATCACCAAAATTTCTCAATATTTTCCCCCTTACCAAGCCACGGTTTTCTTAGGAAAACATGCAAAATTTATGCTTATTTCCTAATTCTAAATCATGCTTCATTCATCCTAGTATCAAACCAATCAAAACACCAAAACCAAACATCAAATTTTCCATAATTTTCTGCAGCCTACATACATGGATTTTTTGCAAGAAAAATCAAGGAAAATGCTTTAAATTAGAAGCTCACCTTATCACCTTGATCCTTGCAACTTAGTGAAGGCTTGGAAGCTAATTTTTGTGTAAAATTTTGACAAAATTTTGCTTGGAAATGGAAAGGAGATACATGGATTTTATGGGCAGAAAAATGGCAAGAGTTTGGCTCGGTTTTGTGATTTTTCAAGTGAATTTTTTGATGCCTATTTATAGGCAAATGGATGGGGACCTTTTTGCAATTTTTCCCACCAATTTACTAATTGTCCAAGGGCTTAATTGCAAAATTTTTGGGGTCAAATTTAAAATTTTTGGGCCGCTTTCTTTCCATGTGGCCAATCCCCATTTTTCTTATTTTTTCAAATTTTTTTCAAAGCCATTTTGGCTTGATCATGGCCATTGATCCATAAAGCATTAAATCTTGGCCATTAATGCTACCTACCAGCATAAATTAAGCCTTAGTGATCTAATTAATTAAGTTGCATTTATGATGTCGTCTTGACATCATTTAAATAATATATGAATTAATTCGTGATCAAATTTTGACCGAAAGATAAACTGAATGGAACTTTACCGAAATCACGTAGGCGGGTTCCGGCATTTCTGGTGCGATCGGTCTGTCTTATTTTGCTTCCATTTGGCTAGGATTCACTCCCATAAATTTTTGTCTTTTAGTGCACTTCGTTGCACTCTTCAGGGTTTTTGGCTCTGTTTTCGAGCCGTCTCATCTGTTTCTATTCGGTAAGATTTTCTATCTCCAAACTCACTCACTTTAACACTGCTGGAACATTTGCACAACATTCTCAACAGTATTAAAACACAACTTTTTCACATTTTATTCATTAAAATTAATACATACATATAATTTTAATTTACTCCGAGAATCTAAAAATTCCGGGTTATCACATTCACCCCTCCTTATAAAATTTTCTTCCTCGAAAATTTAGAACAAATGAAGGTACGAATTTCTAACTTCATCTTCTCGTTCCCATGTAGCCTCTTCGACATTGTGATTTCTCCACAATATTTTGACTAATGGGATCGTCTTATTCCTTAAGACTCTTTCCTCGCATGCCAATATTTGTATAAGCCTTTCGTCATATGTCAGATCTTCCTGAATCTGGATTGGTTCATGTTTCAATACATGGGACGGATCTGGTATGTACTTCTGTAACATCGACACATGGAACACATTGTGTACTGCCGATATTTCTGGGGGTAATGTCAATCTATAGGCAACCTTTCCTGTGCATTTGATAATCTCATATGGTCCAATATACCTTGGACTCAATTTCCCTTTCTTACCGAAACACATTATTCATTTCATTGGCGAGACTCTTAAGAATACGAAATCCCCTTCATTAAACTCTAGGGATCTTCGTCTTTTATCAGCATAGCTCAATAGTCAGTTTTGCATAATCTTCATCCGTTGTTGTATCTTTATAACTGCATCCACTGTTTCTTGTACAAAATCTGTCTTGTGCAGTCATTTTTCTTGTAAATCATACCAGTGGACAGGTGATCTACACTTCATTCCATATAAAGCTTCATAGGGTGCCATTCCTATAGAAGCTTGGTAGCTGTTGTTATACGAAAATTCTACCAATAGAAGTTTCTCATTCCAACTTCCCAGGAAATCTGTTATACACGCACGAAGCATGTCTTCTAGCATTTGAATTATCTACTCAGACTGCCCGTCCGTCTGCGGATGAAATGTTATACTTAGGCGTACTTCCGTTCCCATGGATTCTTACACACACTTCCAGAAATTCAAAGTGAATCGTACATCACGATCCGATACAATGGACTTAGGAACTTTATGTATCTTGACGATGTGGTTAACATATAAGTTTGCTAGCTTTTCCAGTGAAAAAGTCATTCGGGAATGCTACTACAAAGTCCATCGTAATATATTCTCACTTCCATTCAGGAATCTCCAATGGCTCTAGCTTTCCACCTAGATGTCGATGTTCGGCCTTGACCTTTTGGCACATCATGCATTTACTCACGAATTCAGTAATGTCCTTCTTCATCTTTTTCCACCAGAATTGTAGTTTCAAATCCTAGTACATCTTACTGGCTCGGGGATGTACTGAATATGGCGTTTCATGGGATTCTGCCATAATTTGCCTTCTTAATCCTTCATCATCAGGAATATAAATTCTTCCCTGACGTAGGATTAATCCATCCTTGGACACTCTATTCTGAGGTTTTGTTAAATTCGGGTCTCATTTCTAAGCCTTTCTAATGTACTCATACAACGATGATTCCAATTGAAGTGCAGCCATTCTTCCTGTTATCAGCTCCATCTTCAACGTGTTGATTTTATGCTATAATGGTTTTGGGAATTTTCCAATCAGCAGTTGCTATGGGAAAGTAGTTTTCCTACTTAACGCATCTGCAATACGATTGGCTTTTTCAGGATGGTAGAGGATTTCATAATCATAATCCTTTACTATCTCCAACCATCTCCTTTGCCACATATTTAGCTCCTTTTGAGTGAAGAAGTACTTTAAACTCTGGTGGTCAGTATAGATCTAACACTGAGCTCCATATAAATAGTATCACCAGATCTTCAATGCAAAACTATTGCGGCAAGTTCCAGATTATGAGTAGGATAATTTCTCTCATGGTCCTTTAATTGATGCAAGGCATAAGCAATCACCTTATCGCCTCGCATCGGGACAGCTCCTAATCCCATCTTTGACGCATCACTGTAAATCACGAACATCTCCCCTTCAGTAGGGAGTGTAAGAATTGGCACACTTGTTAATTACCTTTTCAGCTCTCGGAAGCTTCTTTTGCACACCTCAGTCCACTCGTACTTCCTCTCCTTACGTGTCAAAGTCGTGAGAAGTGCAGCGAGTCATGTGAATCCCTTGATAAATCTTCTGTAATAGCCAGCTAAACCTAAGAAACTCTGTATTTCAATCACATTCTTAGGTGCAGGCCATTCATTAATCGCCTCTACTTTTGTCGGGTCCATAGCGATTCCTTCCTTGGAAACCACATGTCCAAGGAAATGTACTCTATCTAGCCAAAATTCACACTTAGAAAATTTGGCGTAGAGTCAATGCTTTCTTATCATTTTTAAGACAATCCTCAGATGTTCTTTATGCTCCTCACGAGTCTTTGAATATATACGTATGTCATTAATAAACACAATGATAAACTTATCTAGATATTCTTTGAAAACTCGATTCATCAAATCCATAAATGCAGCTGGCACATTTGTTAACCCAAACGGCATCATAAGGAATTCATAATGACCATAACGGGTCCGAAATGCGGTTTTTAGAATATCGCTTCCCTTAATCCGCAGCTGATGATATCCCAATCGCAGATCGATCTTGGAGAATACCCCTGTACCTTTAAGTTGGTTGAACAAGTTGTCAATTCTAGGTAACGGATACCTATTTTTGACAATGACCTTGTTCAACTCCCGATAGTCGATGCACATTCGAAATGATCCGTCTTTCTTCTTGACAAACAACACCGAAGTACCCCAGGGGGAATAGCTCAAACGTATGAATCCCTTGTCAAGAAGCTCTTTCAGCTGCTCTTGTAACTCTTTCGACTTTGCCAGTGCCATCCGGTACATCACCTTTGAGATGGGTGCAGTTCCTGGCATCAGTTCAATCTCAAAAGAAATTTCTCATTCTTTCAGCAATCTTGGTAATTCTTCTGGGAAAACATCGAGGAACTCATTCACAATAGGGACATCTTCAGGTCGAAGCTTCTGTTCCTCTTTTACATCCATTATATATGCTAAATATCTAGCACAGCTGTTAGACATTAACCTTCTTGCTTTTATCGAGTTAATCGTTATCTTCCTCGATTTGCATGATGAATCAACATATTCAAATCCATCTTCCTGGTCGGGTTGGAACATTATCTTCCACTTCCGGCAATCGATCGTGGCTTGATACTTTCCTAGGAAATCCAATCCTAGTATAACATCATAATCAACAAGCTTCATCATGATCAATTCTGCATACAACTCCCTATTTGCCATAATTATTGGCACATAAGGCAACCAATAATTGGACATCAATACTTCTCCTGAGGGTAAAGCTGTTCTATACATCATACCCATGTTATCCTTAGGATATCTTATCTTGTTCACAAATTGATATGAAATAACGAATGCGTAGCACCAGAATCAAATAAAATAGACGCCAAATGATTAGCGACAGAAAACTGATCTGTCACTACATTGGACGTCCCTACTTTCGTATCCTCTTTTGTATACACCATAACTCTAGCATCTGTACGAGGCAAGCATTGCGGTCTTTCCTACCTCTCTAAAACTGAAGAACCTTCAATTTTTGCCTGGATTGCATGTGCTTGGGGATGTTGCTGCTGTGGCTGGAATGTTCCTTGTGCATTTTGCCTATTCTCAGGACAGTTCCTGGCAAAATGACCATCCTTCCTACACTGGAAACATGCATTTGGTGCTAGTTTGCATCTGCCTGGATGTCTTTTTCCATAAATCACGTAGTCACGAACAATAGGTCCAGTATTATTGTTCAACCTCTGCTGCTGGTTTCTGTTTCCAGAATTATTCCCTTTTCTCTTGCCTTGTGATTGCTAGCCAGAATTACTTGATCATCTGGCCTTAGTGTTTTGATTTGGCTTGCTGCTTTGTCCAACTTAGGATCCAACTTGTGCAGCTTTTGCCAAAACTTTCCCCTTTTTTTTGGCATCCCATACCTTTTCCTTCTCTTCCTTCTGTCGAACTAGGTAATACTCTACCCTCAAGGCTCGGCTCACACAATCAGACACAGTAGTGGGCATCATTAACCCACTGTCCACTAATGCTGAGATTTCAGGGTAGAACATTCCCGCATCTTTTGAATCTTTTCCCTCTCAGTGGAGAAAATGTACAGACATAATCAGGACAGTTGGTCAAACTTATTATAGACTTCTATCACTATTATGTCCCGCTGTTTCAACTCTGCAAACTCCCTCTGTTGGGGTCGCACCATTGCGGGATTGTAGTATTTCTGGTTAAACTCCTCTAAGAGGTCTACCCATGACATTATAGCCACGTTCCTTCTTAGCTTGACCGCATCCCACCAAAATCTTGGATCTTTCTTCAGAACAAAGGACACACACATAATCCTTTCTTGATCATTCAACTCCATAAATTCTAGTATCATATAGAGTAAAGATAACCACTCTTCTGCTTCTAATCAATTTGTGGAACCCTCGAACTCCGGCGGCTTCATTCGTTGGAATCGGTCATATAGTGGTTCCTGATTAACTCTAGGTTGAGGTTATGGTTCTACTACTTCTTCCAGTACAATTGGCGGCACTTCCTGTTTTTGTGCAGCCATTTGTGGGTTTTAGCCTTCTTTTTGGCCTTGCCTTTGCTCCATCTATTCTATTTTTTGTCTCAGCTCAGCATTTTCTTTTATCTGAGCTTCCAACATGGCTTGTAGTTCATCTGCTCTTTCAGAAAAGGACTAGGCACCCTCTCATATTTCTCAAGTTTCGTGGATTCACCATCTTTTCCTACTTCCTATATTCGCATGAAAATCGATCATTAGATTTTCAACCAATATATTTTTACAATATAAGTAAAAATAGTTTCAATCATCATATAATTTTAGACATCTCATCATTTTGAACATATCAAAATTTCATGTCATTTCATTTCATTTCAAAATTTTTATATATACATTAATTTGAGGGCTCCTTTCTCAAAACGGTCATTCAATATAGTCATAAATACACATATACAGATATATATACATTTATACATCTTATATGGTTTATATCTAGTCCCCTGGTTGAGGTGGATCCAGAACAAGCGGAACCTCCTCTGGATCTTCTTCGTCCTCATCTGTACCATTTCCTACCTCGGATGGTGTCTATCCTCTAGTGGGACTCGTACCCTCTCGTCATCTTGATGTGCTGGCCTCATGATTATTTGCCATAGGCCGTGCCCCATACAAACGGTGCAGCATTACATCCTGCAATAACTGCTCATGTCTCTCACGCACCATGCGCTCCATCATCAATTCTTCCTCTACCTTAGCTACGGTAACTATAAACTCACATAAAGTAGTAGGATATAAAGGGGTTACCCTCTGTCATAGATCTATAGTGAGCCCCTTCCAGAAAATATCATAGAAATCTTCCTCAATGAGATTAGACATAAGGCATCTCCTCACTACATTCTCCTCAAACCGTACTGCATAAGTGAAAACCACATCACTCAGCAGCATCTAGAGTGTCTTAGCTCGGAGAATAGACTCCCTCACATCTGTATATCTAGGCATTGTAGGTGGCGGTGTCACTACCCTGCTCTCTGGAGGATCTAGAATCGGTGATGCTGGACTCTTTGGCCAGAACTATAGTACCATAATGTGTCGGAACTGTAGGAAATAAATCAGTAAAACATATCACAGTGGCGCGGCAGAATAATAAAAATTTTTCAAGATCGTTAAATATCTCATGATGCCATATACAATAAACCAACAACAATTTAAACTCATACCTCAAAGGATGCCAATCTGCAAGAGGAGAATGATTGGAGGGCTTCAACCAACTAGCCTTCTCTACTATTCTCCAATTCCCGAATGGCTGAGTGTATGGGCACTTTGAACCTTGATCGATATGCTAGCACTGCTAGTCTTCTTCTGACCACCCAGATCTCTAAAGAACTTATCGTCACGGTGAGTTATGCAACAATAAGCTTGCTCACCTGAGAGTCTGTGGTCTGAGAGTACTGAAGTGGCAGGGCCTCTATTTATAGACTTGCATGAGGTGATCCTCTAAATTCGAATTGGATTAGGAGAAGATTTTCTTCCTTATCCATCCACAAAATCTGAATTTTCTAGGCCTTATCCCAACTAAAAAATTCGGCCAACTTTAGGATTTTGGATTTAAAATTCAAACAGGATTTTAACTTGAATTTTATCTCACCATTACCCAACCAAAAAATCCAAAAATTCAATTAGGATTATTCCATAAAATTTTTGGACATGTTGTAATGAAAAGAATCAAAATTCAACTAGGATTTTCAAGCCTGAATTTTATCTCATCCTTATCCAAAATAACCGAAAATCTCTTTAGAGATTTAGTCAAAATTTTCGGCCAATACAGGGAGGAGAGAATCCTAATTCAACAGGGATTGAAACTTGAATATTTCCCTGAATCTTATCCACAAAAATTTTGAAAATTCAATGAGGATATTCCCCAAAATTTTCGACCAAGTTAGTTAGGATTGGGATTCAAAATTCAAGTAGTATTCAAACAAGATTTTCCTCTTCATAATCTAACTCAAATTCGAATTATAGCCTTGTGAAATTATCTACAAAGAATTCGAATTCCACTTGGACTGTGATTCAAAATTTGAATTTCAAATTTCAAAATTCAAAATTCAAATTCAAATTTCAAATTTCAAATTTCAAATTTCAAATTCAAATATCAAATTTAAATTTTAAATTCAAATTTCAAATTCAAATTTCAAATTCAAATTTCAAATTTCAAAATCTATAAACAGATGTATTTCAAATTTTTGTTCTCATGGATAATTTCTACAACTCCAATCCAATCTCAAATAAAATCATGACAACTTTATTTGGAGTTCGAATAATTGTATACTCTATTATTCAAAACAAAATCTGAATTCAACCGGAGAGAATCTTGTCCACCATCCTAATCCTATGTCAACACCATCCATGGATAATCAACTAGCCAATAGCATACTCAAATCAATTTGCCAATCATTAAGGAATTATGTGGAGCTAATAGAGGGACAAATTGGACATATGTAATCGTACTACCGTGAATCCATATGATCATCATTCTTTACCAAACAACTCAATCATATGATCACTAATTTCAGAGTCACACCACTATAAACTTGAAACTGAACTCCCAATTATATACCGTATTACGTAAACCTATGACAAGCTATTGTCCAATGACCTTGTCATGTATGTAGGACCCTCGTATGATATCCATGATCAGCCTTAGGTCAAATTCCATTCAATCCTACTAATCAGGCTATCTTAAAGTTCCATTATACTACCGAATAAGAAAATGATTATTCACCGTATGTGAATTAGAAGTCATCCACCCAGCAGACGACCCAAGGCCTTGTCCATTTTTACATCTAGTATAATGCCTTTAATAAGATACCCTTAACTCCTTATTAGAGCTATGATTCCGATATCTGTAAACAAACCCTTCATCATATACAAGTCATGCACCCAACGAACCGGTCTATAAACTTACTACCTCTGAGACGCTTTAGCCATTGGAACATCAAAGTACACAAGTCATATACATGAAGTACTTTATTCACTCAGGATTAATGTTACTGCACAATGAACGTCAAAAGCAGATTGATCCACTCATAACGGACTACGTAGATCAATCACGCTTTAGTCCCGGTCTAATACGTCACCACCAAGCAACATATCTATGTCTCTACTTGGGAGTCTATGCTCTAGACAGTCAAGATAAACCGTCCCCACCATGGTTTTAAACAACATAATAGTCTTAACATAAGTTAGATGCTCAGTCAAGCCCCATAGACTACAGATCTTAGTTTAGACCGCTTACTTTAGGAACATTGTCTTCTCGCATACAAAAAGGCCATTGCATGCAACGTTTTAACAGTTTTAACACAAGCAATCAGGGAGCCATATTTGCTTACATTTACTTTAACATGTAAATAGAATGAAGACACATAGTAATGTAATGTATAACCTATATATACAATATTATTATCCAGTTCAAAATAAATACATCAAAATGTCTCTAATGCTTAGGGCATTTCCTAACAATCTCCTACTTGCCCTAAGCCAGTAGATATGCCATGTTACGCATCCCCATCGCCTCCACATGCCTCTCAAAGCTTCTATCCACCAAAGTCTTAGTAAAGGGATCGGTAATATTGTCCTCGGACACGATCTTGCATACATATACTTGTCCTGCCTCCACGTGCCCTCTAATAACATGATACTTGAGATCTATGTGCTTCGTCCTCTTGTGGTGCCGAGATTCCCTTGTGTTGGCAATAGCCTTAGTGCTATCACAGTAAAGTGTGATAGGCTTGTCAACACCCGGAATAACCTCAAGGTCTCTAAAGAACTTGCGGAGTCAAACCGCTTCTTTAGATACCTCAGCCGTAGCCACATACTCAGCCTCCATAATAGAGTCAACTATGTAACCTTGCTTAACGCTCCATCACACAATGGCACCTCCTCCGAGCAAGAACATTGATCCTGATGTCGATTTCCTTGAATCCTTGCAAGTCTGGAAGTCTGAGTGTCACGTCTCAAAACCCGGGACAGCGACAGGTGTCACTTCCCAAAAAGCCAGGATAGTGACAGATATTAATATTTAAAAGAATAAGAGAAGAGAAGCTCAGACTCCTAAGTCTGTCAGTTTTTATATCTTACCCTTTACCGACTCTTTAAACGTGTTTATAAATTATGCTTATGTATTTTAAATTAAGTAATATTTGTATTTCTATTTTTATCGCAATATCAAGTGATGAGGTACCCATGTCCCACAGATGCATACTTAGATAAAATAAAATAAGTGAAATTACAAAAGTAAAGTTTAGAATTTACAGTCCCGGAATGCTCTTATACATACATTGTCCTAATGTACAGATCCCTACTTCAAGTCCTACATCTTGTCGTCCACGAACAGTTCCACGTCACCTGTATCTTCTAATCAGCTTTCTCTCCTGGGGGTTTACCAGTTTTAAAACAGTGAGCGAAAGGCCCAGTAGGATATTCTAAAAAAAAATGTTTCAACATTTTAATTTAACCATCATACTAAGTATGTCAATGCAATACCGAATCATAAACGTGGAATCATGATTATGCAAGTTGTGTCCCTATATACATCTAGTCTGTGTATGGTCCGTATGAGCCTCCCTCACCATGCCGAAGCATAATGAGTGATCCTCGATCGAGATGTGCACTCTTCGCACGTGTGTGCTGGCTCCCGGTATACTTTAACACCAAATCCAACTTTCAACATTTCATGTGAACATATGATTCACATACTAAAAATAAACCGTATTGTTTTTCAAAAAAATCCGTAACCGGATATTTTTCCTTTAATTTCTGAAATCGTGATATTTTCTAAAATCACGTAAATTTCAAAGCTCTATAAACACATTTTCTTCAAATGATTTTTGGCCAAATCATTAAAACAAAATTGGCTACAAGGAAAGGGTAAGATATCCTACCTCGTCAGCAATTTGACCTACGATCAATTTCTCGCACGAATTCCAAGATAGTCTCTCTTTCCGAATTTGATCTACGAGTACCTAAAACAAGAAACACAGATAATTTAATTATCCATCCAAGAATTCCGTAATCGAATTAAGGTAAACTCAACTAATTAGTATGCCATTGAATTTTTAAAATTTAAAATGATACTTTATTTTAACACCGTAATTTTAAAGTAGCAATTTTAACACAAATAACCAAAAAAATATATATTTTTAAAAATTTCGGGATGATCCGCCCTAAAATAAGCTTCCCCAAAAGCTCCAAAATGCTCAACCTGCAGAAAAATTTTCCAATTCCCAGAACAGTTCAAAATACAAATTTTAAATCACATTTAAAATCAAAAACTAAAAATCATTATTATTATTATTATTATTATTATTATTATTATTATTATTATTTATTATTATTATTACAACTATTACTATACATATATATATATGAAAACACACACACACGCACACAGATATACATATATATACATATACATCATTTTTTCTCTTTTGCTGAACGGCAGCGAGGGCGTTGGTGGCTTGGGCTCCCGAGGGAACGACGGCGTGGGTGGCTTGGCGGACGGCGTGGGCGGTCTGGCGTGGGGCGTTTCGGGTGCGACGGGTTCGGTTTCGACGGTGGCGTCGCGAGGAAGGCGAGACGGTGGATCAATCGGTGCTCGGATTCGACGTGGTTGGCCGGCGTTCGGCGAGGCGGGGACGATGGTGACTTCCGGTGGAGCTCGGCCGAACGGAAAAGAAAAGAAAAAGAAGAGAAAAGGGAGATAGTGAGGGAGAGTGGCTTTCGGCCGAAAGAGAAGAGAAAAAGAAGGAAAGAAAAAAAAAAGAGATGGGGAGGGGAAGAAGGAGTCGACGAAGAAGAAGAAGAGAAAAGAAAAGAGAAGAAAAATGAAATGAGGGCGTGAGGGAGAGAGACGGGAAGCAGAAGAAGAAAAAGAAAAGCAAAAAAAAATAAACAAAGGTGAGAGGTGGATTAATTCAGTGGAGGGAGAGAGAGAATCGGTTGAGGGGGAAAGCTTTTTAAAAAAAAGAGAGAGGGAGCAGGGGAGATGGGCGAGAGAAAAAAAAACGGTGAGGGGAGGAAGAAGAGCATAGAAAAAAAAAAAAGAGGGAGAGTGAGGCGGTGGAAAAAAATAGAGAGAGAGAGAGAAGATATCCGGAATAATCCGGAAAGAGGAAGAAAGAAATAATAAAATAAATAAATAAATAAATGATATTTGTTAAATTGATTAGGTAAAAATTGTTAAAACTTTAAAATTTGTAAAAATGTTTTAAATATTCTCAAATTAATAATTAATACACTAAAAATTCAAAATTGAATCCTCGTAATAATAATGAAAAAAAATTTTATTAGCACACTAACAAATTGAGTTTATACATTCACGCGCAAAATTTTAAAATTCAAAAATTTCGCAGCGTGACAATTCTCCCCTCCTACAAAAGAATTTCGTCCTCGAAATTCGAATTATCTAGATTTTCAAACAAATGGGGGTATTTCTCTAACATTTCGCTTTCCACTTCCCAAGTAGCGTCTTCACTTCCGTGATGTTGCCATAAAACCTTAACTAACGCTATCTCTTGACGTCGTATTCTCTTGACCTTTCTGTCGAGAATTCGTACCGGTGCCTCTTTGTAGGAAACATCTTCTCGAATTGGTATGTCCTCGGGCGAAACTATCGCAGTAGGACCCGGTTCGCATTTCCGAAGCATCGAGACATGAAATACATCATGCACGTGGGACAACTCTGATGGCAGCGCTAAATGATAAGCAACTTTACCAACTCGTTGAATGATAAGGAATGGTCCCACGTATCGAGGAGCTAATTTCCCTTTCTTGCCGAAACGAGAAACTCCTTTTCAGGGGGAAACCTTTAGAAGCACGAAATCTCCTACCTCAAATTCCAATGGTCTCCGTCGTCTGTCAGCATAACTCTTTTGTCTGTTCTGAGCCGTTTTTAAGTGTTCTCGAATAATTCAGATTTTCTCGGTAGTCTCCTCGACAATAGTTGCTCCAGCATGAACTCGATCTTCAGGTTCGATCCAGCATATAGGTGATCTACATGGTCTTCCATAAAGAGCTTCAAATGGTGCCATTTTGATGCTAGATTGATAACTATTGTTATAGGCGAACTCTGCTAACAACAAATTATCAATCCATTTGTTCCCATAATCTAACGCGCAGGCACGTAACATGTCTTCAAGGATCTGAATAACTCTTTCGGATTGTCCGTCGGTCTGCAGATGGAAGGCGGTGCTAAATTTCAAATCTGTCCTAAAAGCTGCCTGGAAACTCTTCCAATATCGAGCAGTAAATCAAGGATCTCAATCAGAAATAATACTCAATGGTATTCCATGATATTTCACTATCTCGTCCAAATATGCTTTGGCTAAGTTCTGCCTACCATATGTGGACTTGATAGGAATGAAGTGCACTGATTTCGTCAATCGATCTACCACTACCCAAATTGCATCGAACCCATTCCGTGTTTTTGGTAGTCCCATAAGGAAATCCATGGTAATTTCTTCCCACTTCCACTCTGGAACAGGTAGCGGCTGTAGCATCCCTCCAGGTTTCTGACGTTCCGCTTTGACCTTAAGACAATTCTGACAAGTCGTCACATAATTTGTCACGTCATTTTTCATGTTTCGCTACCAGTATTGCCTCTTTAGATCCTTATGTATCTTGATGACTCCTGGATGTATTGCAAATCGAGATTTATGAGCTTCATCCATGATTGCCTTCTTCAAGTCTGTATTTGTGGAACAGCTAGACGATGTTTGAAATACAAAGCTCCATCACCACGGATGTTCCAATGTTCCAGTTGTTCTCCATTCTGAAGCTTGGACCAGACGTTTTGCAAATGACTATCTTTATGTTGATTTTCCTTAACCTGCTGAATCAAGTAGGGTGGAGTCACTAAATTGTACAGAGTGATTGAATTTTGATCCTCAAAGATCTGAAGATCATAATCCTCAACCACTGCTGTTCTTTTCCAATCAAGCACAGCTAACGAAGCAAGAACACCGGCACCCTTTCGACTAAGAGCGTCCGCAACGACGTTAGCCTTACCTAGATGATATTCCAGAGTAAAGTCATAATCTTCCATATACTCTACCCAACGTCTTTGTCTCAAATTCAGATCTTTCTGAGTAAAGAGATACTGCAAACTCTTATGATCAGAGAAAATCCGAAATGAGACACCATAGAGATAGCATCTCCAAATTTTCAAAGCAAAAATAATGGCTGCCAACTCTAAATCATGTGTTGGGTAGTTTTTCTCATGCGTCTTCAATTGTCGAGATGCATATGCTACCACATGTCCTCTCTGCATTAAAACACACCCGAGTCCTTCTTTCGATGCATCACTATAAACTTCATATGGTTCTTCTGGCTTGGGAATTATAAGAACTGGAGCGCTGGTCAAGCGAGTTTTCAATTCTTGGAAAGCGTTCTCACATTTGCTATCCCAGTCGAATCGAACGTCTTCTCTTGTCAGTCGTGTCATTGGGGCTGCAATTCGCGAGAAATCCTGAACGAATTTACTATAATACCCCGCTAATCCTAGAAAACTTCTGATTTCGGTTACATTTCTAGGTCGTTCCCATTTTATTATTGCCTCGACTTTTGTAGGGTCCACGGCTATGCCTTGGCTAGAGATAATATGTCCAAGAAATTTGACTTCAGATAACCAGAAGTCGCATTTCTCTCTCTTAGCGTACAACTGATGCTCCCGTAGAGTTTGTAGGACCAGCCTTAAGTGTTGTTCGTGTTCCTCCGAGGTTTTAGAATAGATCAGAATATCATCAATAAAGACGATGACAAACTGATCTAGAAATGGTCGAAAAACACAATTCATCAAGTCCATAAAAGCTGCTGGAGCATTCGTTAAACCAAAAGGCATAACCAAGAATTCGTAAGATCCATACCGAGTTCTAAATGCAGTTTTTGGGATATCTTCCTCTCGGATTTTCAATTGATGATATCCAGATCTCGGATCAATCTTTGAGAAGAACTGAGCACCTTCAAGTTGATCAAATAGCTCGTCGATCCTTGGCAAGGGATATTTATTCTTGATGGTCACCCTATTCAGTTGCCGATAGTCAACACACAGTCGTAGGCTTCTATCTTGTTTCTTTGCAAATAGGACTGGTGCTCCCCATGGTGATTTGCTAAGCCGAATGAATCCTTTAAGTTCTAGCTCAGTCAATTGTTTTCGCAATTCAGCTTTCTCCGCAGGTGCCATTTTGTAAGGCGGAATTGATATCGGGGATGTGCCGGGAATAAGGTCGATGCAGAATTCTACCTCTCGGTCAGGTGGCAAACCAGGTAAATCTTCAGGAAATACATCCAAAAATTCATCTACCACTGGAGTGTAGTGATCACCTCTTTCCACGTTGTTGTCACCTTCCAATGCGAAAATAATAGCGACGCAAGATAACTTTCGTCGACCACCGATGGCTGATCTCAACAACTTACTGGTCATCACTAGATCTGGCTCTTTGAGTTCGATCACCGTTGGGTTTGGCTCTATGAATAGTATCACCCTTCGGTGATGACAATCTAACGTTGCCCTATTTTGAGTTAACCAATCCATACCAAGAATCACATCATAGCGTTTCATTGGTAGGATAATGAATTGGACATTAAGTTGTTCGCTTGCTCGCATAACAACATTAGTCCAACATATCATTAAAGCTTCGGTTTTTCCAAGTGGCGTACTTAGGTGCAAAGATGACTCTAAAGGTTTGATTTCTAATTCTAATGCTTTTGCAAACGTGGATGCAATAAAAGAATGACTGGCACCGGTATCAAACAATACGTGTGCCCAACTAGAAGAGATCAGAATCATACCCTCCATAACCGTGGGACTGTTCTGAGTTGCTAGTTCTTCCCCTTCTACAGCATACATTTTTCCTTTCCCCTTGTCATTCATACTGTTCCTCGAAGTAGTGGGTCCCGCTGGCCTGAATTGTGGCGGTTGCGAAGAAGCCTGCCTACTAGTGGACACTTGAGGTCTCCACTGTGATTGGAACGACTGAGGTCCAAAATTTGGCTGATAAGGGGCTTGTGGTGGTCTATATTGTGGCTGGCCAAATCCTGACTGTCCCTGATTACCTTGTCCCTGGGTAAATTGTCCCGATCCAGATTGACGAGATCCGGCTGATGATTGGCTGGACTGCTGTAATTGTTGGGACGGCTGCTGTTGCCTGTAAGGACAGTCCCTCTTTAAATGTCCTGTTTGGCCACAGTTATAACAGCTCCTCTCATATGGGTGTACTCTTCCGGTAGAGGTATTACTAGTACTATCAGTTCTTCTACCTTCAACGTTGACCCCACTGACATGAGTACGATTCCCACGTTGACTTCTGGTCGGTCCACCAGATGTCCTTGGAGCTTCAGATTTCTCCTTTTGGAAATTTTGATTATCCTGCTCAATACGCAGAGCAGCTGACACGAGCGTCGGGTAGTCACGGATCTGCATACCCACCACCAATCTCCGTATTGATGGTTTAAGTCCCTGCTCAAACTTAATATATTTGGTGCGCTCAGTCGCCATCATTGTAGAGGCAAACCTGGATAATTCTCCAAATTTTGACACGTACTCGAATACGGTCATATTTCCTTGTTGTAGGCTCATGAACTCTATAATCTTTTGATCCCTAAAATGCTCAGGGAAAAATTGATCATAGAATAACTGTTCAAACATCTCCCATGTCATCTCTTGGAGATTGTGCGTTCTCCTGATTTATCTCCACCATATGCCAGCTTTACCATCCAAATAGGTGGAAAGAATTTCAATCCGGTATTCAGGTGGAGTCTGGATAGTGTCCATCTTCATCACCACACTTTAGAACCAATCATCTGCTTCTTGAGGATCACCTTCACCAGTAAAGGCTGGAACTCGAAATCGTTGGAAATCGCGTAGGCTCCGGTTCATGTCACGAACGACCGGTTCATCTCTCGCACGAGTAGCCATGTGTTGTAATACTTGATACATGGCTTCCGCGACGTTTGTTTGTTCCGGCTCTGGCGTCGGTGCTGAGGTTGGAGTTGGAGTTGTTCTCGGGACGGTTCCCCTTCTACGTCTGGGCGGCATTCTATAAAATAAAAATTCTGGGTTGTAAATTAGCATTTTATTTTTCTCCAAGTATGCATATAATTCCTATGGGAACCCCAAACCATGCTCTGATACCAAAAATCCTGTCACGTCCCAAAACCCGGGACAGCGACAGGTGTCACTTCCCAAAAAGCCGGGATAGTGACGGATATTAAAATTTAAAAGAATAAGAGAAGAGAAGCTCAGACTCCTAAGTCTGTCAGTTTTTATATCTTACCCTTTACCGACTCTTTAAACGTGTTTATAAATTATGCTTATGTATTTTAAATTAAGTAATATTAGTATTTCTATTTTTATCGCAATATCAGTTGGTGAGGTACCCATGTCCTACAGATGCATACTTGGATAAAATAAAATAAGTGAAATTACAAAAGTAAAGTTTAGAATTTACAGTCCCGGAATGCTCTTATACATACGTTGTCCTAATGTACAGATCCCTACTTCAAGTCCTAGATCTTGTCATCCACGAACAGTTCCACGTCACCTGTATCTTCTAATCAGCTTTCTCTCCTGGGGGTTTACCAGTTTTAAAACAGTGAGCGAAAGGCCCAGTAGGATATTCTAAAAAAAAATGTTTCAACATTTTAATTAACCATCATACTAAGTATGTCAATGCAATACCAAATCATAAACGTGGAATCGTGATTATGCAAGTTGTGTCCCTATATACATCTAGTCCGTGTACGGTCCGTATGAGCCTCCCTCACCATGCCGAAGCATAATGAGTGATCCTCGATCGAGATGTGCACTCTTCGCACGTGTGTGCTGGCTCCCGGTATACTTTAACACCAAATCCAACTTTCAACATTTCATGTGAACATATGATTCACATACTAAAAATATACCGTATTGTTTTTCAAAAAAATCCGTAACCGAATATTTTTCCTTTAATTTCCGAAATCGTGATATTTTCTAAAATCACGTAAATTTCAAAGCTTTATAAACACATTTTCTTCAAATGATTTTTGGCCAAATCATTAAAACAAAATTGGCTACAAGGAAAGGGTAAGATATCCTACCTCGTCAGCAATTTGACCTACGATCAATTTCTCGCACGAATTCCAAGATAGTCTCTCTTTCCGAATTCGATCTACGAGTACCTAAAACAAGAAACACAGATAATTTAATTATCTGTCCAAGAATTCCGTAATCGAATTACGATAAACTCAACTAATTAGTATGCCATTGAATTTTTAAAATTTAAAATGATACTTTATTTTAACACCGTAATTTTAAAGTAGCAATTTTAACACAAATACCCAAAAAAATATACATATATATTTTTAAAAATTTCGGCATGATCCGCCCTAAAATAGGCTTCCCCAAAAGCTCCAAAATGCTCAACCTACAGAAAAATTTTCCAATTTCCAGAACAGTTCAAAATACAAATTTCAAATCACATTTAAAATCAAAAACTAAAAATCATTATTATTATTATTATTATTATTATTATTATTATTATTATTATTTATTATTACAACTATTACTATACATATATATATGAAAACACACACACACGCACACAGATATACATATATATATATACATATACATCATTTTTTCTCTTTTGCTGAAGAGAGTGGCCGGCCGGAATAAAACTCACGGCGGCAAGGGGGGCGACGGCGGCTGACGTCGGGCACGGCGGTCGGCGGCGCGGCGAGGGGCAGCCGGCGAGGTGAGGACGAACGGCGAGGCGTGGCTTGGTGGTGGCGTCGCGGGGAGAAAATCGGCCGTGGTTCCGGTTGGTGAACGGCGGCGAGGGCGTTGGTGGCTCGGGCTCCCGAGGGAACGGCGGCGTGGGTGGCTTGGTGGACGGCATGGGCGGTCCGGCGTGGGGCGTTTCGGGTGCGACGGGTTCGGTTTCGACGGTGGCGTCGCGAGGAAGGCGAGACAGTGGATCGGCCGGTGCTCGGATTCGACGTGGTTGGCCGGCGTTCGGCGAGGCGGGGACGACGGCGACTTCCGGTGGAGCTCGGCCGAACGGAAAAGAAAAGAAAAAGAAGAGAAAAGGGAGATGGTGAGGGAGAGTGGCTTTCGGCCGAAAGAGAAGAGAAAAAGAAGGAAAGAAAAAAAAAGAGGTGGGGAGGGGAAGAAGGAGTCGACGAAGAAGAAGAAGAGAAAAGAAAAGAGAAGAAAAATGAAATGAGGGCGTGAGGGAGAGAGACGGGAAGCAGAAGAAGAAAAAGAAAAGGAAAAAAAAATAAACAAAGATAAGAGGGGGATTAATTCGGTGGAGGGAGAGAGAGAATCGATTGAAGGGGAAAGCTTTTTAAAAAAAAAGAGAGAGGGAGCAGGGGAGATGGGCGAGAGAAAAAAAAACGGTGAGGGGAGGAAGAAGAGCAGAGAAAAAAAAAAGAGGGAGAGTGAGGCGGTGGAAAAAAATAGAGAGAGAGAGAGAGAGAAGATATCCAGAATAATCCGGAAAGAGGAAGAAAGAAAAAATAAAATAAATAAATAAATTAATAAATAAATAAATAAATGATATTTGTTAAATTGATTAGGTAAAAATTGTTAAAACTTTAAAATTTGTAAAAATGTTTTAAATATTCTCAAATTAATAATTAATACACTAAAAATTCAAAATTGAATCCTCGTAATAATAATGAAAAAAATTTTTATTGGCACACTAATAAATTAAGTTTATACATTCACGCGTAAAATTTTAAAATTCAAAAATTTCGCAGCGTGACACTGAGTCCGTGGATCCTATGGGTGTTAGGTCCCCTCCAGAATACACCAGCATATAATCCCTCGTTCTCTTAAGATACTTGAGTATATGCTTTGCTGCTTGCCAGTGCTTGGTTCCAGGATTCGCTTGATACGACTCACCATACCTACTACAAAACATATGTCCGGGCGAGTGCAAAGCATAGCGTACATAAGGCTACCCACAGCGGATGCATAAGGGACCTTACTCATACGCTCTCTTTCTTCTGATATCTTAGGACAGTCATCCAATGAAAGCGTTAGACCGACAATGGAAGGTTGTGAACCTTTCTTTACCTCTTGCATTACATATTTGTCAATTATTTTATTTATGTGTGAAGCTTGGGATAACACTATCATTTTGTTCTTTCGATCTCTGAAGAGACGAATGCCTAGAACATAATTAGCTTCTCCTAAGTCCTTCATGTCAAACTGTTGGTGCAACCAAAGCTTGACTGATGATAAGTTCCCTACATCATTCCCAACGAGCAGTATATCATCAACATAGAGTACTAGAAAGACCACTTTTCCATCCTTAATATGTTTATAAACACAGGGTTCATCAACGTTCTACTCAAAACCAAATGTCTTGATCACTTGATCAAATCTCTGGTTCCATGAGTGAGATGCTTGCTTTAATCCATAAATGCATCTAAGTAACTTGCAGAATTTTCTTTCTTGGCCTTTTGCCACGAACCCTTCGGGCTGTATTATGTAGATACATTCCTCAAGATGGCCATTCAAGAATGCCGTCTTGACGTCCATCATACATGAAGAAATTAGGCTTCTTTGAAACCCTCCCACTACGACAAGGCACCCTAAATTGTTGATTGTCTGTAGGTCTTTCACTGGAACTCAGACTTGCATCCAAGACCAAAACCTGTGGAGCAGTTCTTTCACCCGATAACACCTCTAGCACCACTTTGCTTCGAGCCTTAAATTCATTCATGTGACTTTCCTCTAAGAATGTCGCATGGGTTGAAACAATGACTTTTTGTTCCTTTGGGTTATAGAACAGACCTCCCTTAGTTCCCTTAGGATACCCTACAAACATGCACAATTCTGATCTTGGTTCCAACTTCTTCACATCCCCATCTAGTACATGTGCCAGGCAGCCCCATATTCTCATATGACCAAGGGAGGGCTTCCTGTCATGCCACAATTCATACGGAGTCCTGGGAATTGATTTGCTTAGAACCTAGTTCAGAATATAGCATGCCGTTTGTAATGCATATCCCCAGAATGATAATGGCAGCGTTGAATAACTCATCATAGACCGTACTATATCCAATAAGGTCTTGTTTATCCTTTCGGCTATACCATTCTGTTGTGGAGTACTAGATGTAGTCAATTGGGATAATATCCCATTCTCTACAAGATGTCCTAGAAATTCGTCGGAGAGGTATTCGCCACCTCGATCAGATCCAAGCATCTTTATGGATTTACCCAATTGCTTTTCCACTTCTACACGATACTCTTTGAACTTTTCAAAGGTTTTGCTCTTGCAGTGCATCAGATACATATATCCATACCTCGAGTAATCGTATATAAGGGAGACATAATACTCCCCTCCTTATGCTGTGACGTTCATGGGGCCACATACGTCAGTGTGCACAATTTCTAAGAGTTCCTGAGCCCTAGTACCCTTGACTCCAAAAGACCTCTTAGTCATCTTACCCTCAAGACAAGACTCATATTGAGGAAGACGTACCTCCTCCAGAAATTCTAGAGGACTGTCTTTGACCAACCTTTGAATCCTATCCTGATTAATATGACCAAGTCTTAAATGCCAAAGACTTATTTCTATTAATTCGATGTCAAGCAGTGAGTACATCTTTGGTTTGATCAAATATAGGTTTCCATCCATCTATCTAAAACAGATAAAAGACTTATTTCTATGAATATCAACTCTTTTACTAAAAGAAACTGAATAAGAATACTTTATTAAACAAGCTACCAATGTAAGGTTCCTTTTAAAATTAGGAACATAAAAACAGTCTTTTAATAAAATAAACCTAAATTCATCAAAGTAAAGATAAAAGTCTCCCACTGCCTCAGCCACCACCAAGCTACCATCTCCGGTCCGCAACGAGAGGCTCCTATTATGTAGACTTCTCGTTTCCACGAACCCCTGCATAGAAACACAAACATGATTAGTGGCGCCTGAATTGATGACCCAAGTGTCTTTCGATTCTTCTACCAAACACGCTTCTAAATAGTGAAGTTCTTTACCTTCCTTGCCCTTGGCAGCTAGGAATTCCCGACAAGCCTTCTTAAAGTGACCTACCTTCCCACAACAGAAGCACTTGGACTTTTTAAGGTCCCTGGGCTTCTTGTTCTTCTTCCTATCTGAGACAGGAAGATTAGAAGAAATAGAAGCTGCTTGCTTCTGATTTGGCCTCTTCCTCTTTCGTGAGGGTTTGGAAGATTCCGCCAAATTGGCCTCTCCTTTTGGTTGGACCACATCCCCATCCCTGATCATCTGCTCATAAGCTTGGAGTTGTTTCATGAGCTCGGTTAGTCCTAACTCCCTTGTCATCGGATTATATGCAACCTTAAACCCCACAAAATCTTTTGACAGAGTTTTGAACACCATCTCGATCTAGGTGTTATAGTCCAGTTCAGCACTGTTTTCGGTAGCCTCAGCAAAGAATCCCATTAGAGTGATCATATAGTCCTTCACCAGAGTACTTGCCTTTTGCTTAGAATTCATAATGCTGGTAATAGCACACTGTTGAGCCAATTTTTCTTGGCCTCCGAACATGTCCTCCAGATTTTTCATGATCTCCCCAGCTCATGCTGCTTTTGTAAAGCACTCATCATGCTAGCTAGAATGTAGTGTTAGGAAATGCCCAAAGTATTAGAGACATTTTGATGTATTCATTTTAAACTGGATAATAAAATTATACATAGAGGTTATTCATTACATTGCTATCTGTCCTCGTCTTATTTACATGTTAAAGTAAATGTAAGCAAATATGGCTCACTGACTGCTTGTGTTAAAACTGTTAGAACATTGTATGCAATGGACTTTTGTATGCGAGAAGACAATGTTCTAAAGTTAGCAGTCTAAACTATGGTCTGTAGTCTATGGGGTTAGACCGAGCATCTAACTCATGTTAAGACTATTATGTTGTCTAAAGCCTTAGAGGGGACGGTTTGTCTTGACTGTCTGGAGCTGGACTCCCAAGTAGAGACATGGATATGTTGCTCGGTGGTGACATATTAGACCGGGACTAAAGTGTGATTGATCTACGTAGTCTGCTATGAGTGGATCAATCTGCTTTTGACGTTCATTGTGCAATAACCTTAATCCTGAGTAAATGAACTACTTCATGTATATGACTTGTGTACTTTGATGTTCCAATGGCTAAAGCGTCTCAGAGGTAGTAAGCTTATAGACCGGTTCGTTGTGTGCATGACTTGTATACGATGAAGGGTTTGTTTGCAGATATCGGAGTCATAGCTCTGAGGAGTTAAAGGTATCCTCTTAAAGGCATTATACTGAATGTGAAAATGGACAAGGCCTTGGGTTGTCTGCTGGGCGGATGACTTCTTATTCACATATGGTGAATAATCATTTTCTTGATTCGGTAGTATAATGGAACTTTAAGATAGCCTGATCAGTAGGATTAAACGGACTTTGACCTAAGGCTGATCATGGATATCATATGAGGGTTTTGCATATATGACAAGGTCATTGGATAGTAGCTCGTCACAGGCTTACGTAATACGGTATATAATTAGGAGTTCAGTTTCAGGTTTATAGTGGTGTGACTCTGAAACTAGTGATCATATGATTGAGTTGTTCGGTAAAGAATGATGATCATATGGAATCACGGGAGCCCGATTATATATGTCCAATCAGTCCCTCTACTAGCTCCACATAATTCCTTAACGTTTGGCAAATTGATTTGTGTATGCTATTGGCTAGTTTATTATGCATGGATGGTGATGACACAGGATTAGGATGGTAGACAAGATTCTCTCCGGTTGGATTCAGATTTTGTTTTGGATAATAGAGTACACAATTATTCGAACTCCAAATAAAGTTGCCATGATTTTATTTGAGATTGGATTGGAGTTGTAGAAAATTATCCATGAGAACAAGAATATGAAACACAACCGTTTTGTGGAATTTGAAATTTGAATTTTGAAATTTGAAATTTGAATTTTGAAATTTGAAATTTGAAATTTGAATTTGAAATTTGAATTTGAAATTCGAATTTGAAATTTAAATTTGAAATTTAAATTTGAAATTTGAAATTTGAAATTTGAATTTGAAATTTGAATTTGAAATTTGAAATTCAAATTTTGAATCACAGTCCAAGTAGGATTTGAATTTGTTGTGGAAAATCCACAAGGTTTGAAATTCGAATTTGAGTTGGATTTGAAGAGGATAATCTTGTTAGAATCCTACTTGAATTTTGAATCTAAATCCCAACAAAAGTGGACGAAATTTTTTAGGATAATCCTCATGGAAAAATTCAGATTTTGTGGATAAGGTTCAAGGGAAAATTCAAGCTTCAATCCTAGTTGAATTTGGATTCTCTCCTTCCCTGAAAAGTGGCCGAAATTAGGGAGAATATCTCCTAGGAAATTCGGTTATTTTTGGATAAGGTTGAGATAAGATTCAAGCTTGAAAATCCTAGTGGAATTTTGATTCTTCCTTATCCTAAAAGTGGCCGAAAATTTGGAGAAGATTTTCTCCTAGAAATTTCGGATTTTTTGGTTGAAAAAGGGAGATAAAATTCTAGTTAAAATCTTGTTTAGATTTGGATTGGATTTATCCTAGGAAAACCGAATTTAATTCTGGAGATTCTCCCTTGGAAAATTCCGATTTTATGGATATGGATAAGGGAAAATATCTTTTCCTAATCCAATTCAAATTCAGAGAATCACCTCATGCAGGTCTATAAATAGAGGTCCTGCCACTCCAGTTCTCTTAGACCACAGACTCTCAGGTGAGCAGGCTTATTGTTGCACAGCTCATCGTGACAATAAAGTTCTTTAGAGATCTGGGTGGTCGGAAGAAGACTAGCAGTGCTAGCATACCGATCGAGGTTCAGAGTGCCCACACACTCAGCCATTCGGGAATTGGAGAATAGTAGAGAAGGCTAGTTGGTTAAAGCCTCCGGTCATTCTCCTCCTGCAAGATTGGCATCCTTGAGGTATGAGTTTTAATTGTTGTTGATTTATTGTATATGGCATCATGAGATATTTAACGATCTAAAATTTTTATTGTTCCGCTATGCCACTCTGATACGTTTTTACCGGTTTATATTCCTACATGTAGCACCGAGCTATCTTATTGGATTCTTTCCAACGAGTATAGGCAACCGGGACCTCCTCAAGCGGTGTGTCAGGTTTGGGCCTAGGTGGGCATGGTTCTTCCAGCACAAACTTGTGTCTTTCGTAGCTGAGAACTATCAGTAGGTTTCTTTTCCAGTCTTTATAATTATCGCCATTTAGCTTATTTTCAGTAAGTATTGAAATGAGGGGTGTCGGTGACATTTTGAACTGAAATAAAGTTATACTTGACATCATTACAAAGCCCAAGCAAATATACAGATAATTTAGCAAATAAAACATACAAATGTGTTCCTACATGAAACTTGAAAAAACATGTAGCATTACTATGGTAATTCTCAGCACCTATTGCCCCAAGCCGCCGAGGGGTGATCATGAAACAAATAGTCGAAACATGGACCCCATCCAATTAATATATGTTGTCTTAAATCCTCCAAGGTTAAGACATATATTAATAACCATTTATTTTGGCCACCAGTTTAGTTAACAGAGCTTCTAGGGAAGGTTAATAACTAAACGAGTCTTGAGTGTATAACCATTGTTTACGTAGCCCGATCCACGTCCTACCAAGCCACCAACGGTTGGTCATGAATAAGATTATGCCCAAACATGTTTTCCACATAGGGGATCCAACCTAGTATACCGGCGCCGGTAAACACCTACCGAGGGTTGTGGTCAGGGAAAAACTGATGAGAGGCTTTACCATGCTTTCACATATGGATCAACAATGGAGGCCGTGGGTTTTGTTTGAAACCCTCTCCCACTCAATATTTTAAAAAACATGCAAGTTTTGACAAATATATATGATCAATATAGTATGAGCAGCATTCACCTATCCTATATGACATGTTATCAAATATGCATAAAAAACAACCATCAATACATATCCATGACATATCAGAGAAAAAATAATTGACAGATAAATAACCAAGTCATGGTTTCATCCTAGAATGAAGAAAATAAAGATTACAAAATTCCATCCAAAGCATTCTTTAGGTCTTAAATTTTGTTCCGTCTTCTTGTATCCATCTTTATGTAGCCTCTCCATTTATTTCTCATCTCAAGAATCATTTAAAATTTAAATCCCGAAAATTTAAATTTCAAATTCAAATTCCAAATTCAAATTTCAAATTCAAATTTTAAACAATTTTAAATATCATGTGTAATAATATGTAATTTCAAAAATTTCAAATTTTCAATTACATATTTTTAAACATGATTTAAAAATTAAATCTCAAATTTAAAAATCAAAATTTTTCGATTTTTGAACAATCGGCCCCACCACCCCGAAGGCCGGCAGCTGCCGTGGGCAGCCCCAGCCCCTCGGTTTGCATACGAAAGGACAACACAGTGTAGACCCAACCATAGTATAGGATGTAAACAGTAAAATAGACTGATAATGGGCTCTTAGACAATATAAAACAACCTGAAATTTACAGTACAAAAATCGGATTCACAAATCTAATTTTCAGGTGAAAATTGGAACACTGCCGGGAAAGGGTCGAATATCTTAGTATAAAATTAGACTGCGATGAGAAGCCAACACAGATGAAATTTGACCCTTAGAAACCATGCCCTAGCTGCAAAAGGTAGTAGAAAATGGCTGCTCATAGCCCAAAAGGTGACCATTAAAAAATTGCCCTAGCCATGACACACTTGAATAAAATATTCATGGGGTTTCAAAAGCATGGTCAACAAATGTTTCTTTATTCTTCTCCCATTTAAGGTAGAAGCCCACTCCCATTTTAGTCTGAAAATGGGCAGCAATTTGTCTCATGATTTGGCTAATTTGGTGGACAACTAATTAGGATTAAATCTAAGTAAGCTTGATCAATTTTGCCTATAAAAGATACCCTTTACACAAGTGATTTGTTTCCCTTACTTTGGCACCCAAAACTCACTTCACTTTCTCCCTCTACTCCTTGCAGTAGCCAACCACTCTAATGTCCCCAAACCCCCATGTTTTCAAGCTCAAATCACACCCAAAAGCCTACCAAAAATTAAACCTCACAAGCTTGTGTTAAGAGAAGTCGAATCTAAGTCATTCTAAGGCAACAAGGGTAAGTCTTCAAAACTGATCCTTGTAGTTTTTAGTTTTTGTTTTGGTTTAGTTTTTAAGAGAAATTTTGGCATTGTTTCTAGAAAACACCGATATAACTCTCTTGGATTTCCATGACCATTTTTGGTTCCTCAAGCCCTAGTTGAAACCGTGCTTGGTTTAAGGCACAAAGGTAAACCAAAAACCCTATCTTGTGTTAGTTGGTTTTAAGTTTTGATCAAGGCCATTTATATGTATTTATTTACGCAACTGGTTTGTAATAATTTTATTTTGAGCCCCTAGTTTTCCATTTTTATGTTTATGTGATTGTGGTTGTGTTTACAATTTTTACGGATGGTTTAGCTTTCCATAAATCTATCCCTAGGAAAGGCCACGAATTTTGGCCATTTTGACCCACTTAGGTTCCAAATTTGGGATTTGGTAAAACACAGTGTTTTAAGGAAATTTCGATATGGTCATTTTTGCATCAAATAGCCCTCGGCCAAAAACGAACCTAATATAGGTTTTTAGAGTGTTTTTCACTTGGTGTCCAAAACTGGGAACAAATTGGGAACAAAACCCGAGCCTAGAAATAGGTACGGGTTTTAGTGAAAACGGGCCCCTTATTGTCTGAATCGGACTTCGGGATCAACATAAAAGTTATAGATCTCATCGAAACCTTTGAGATGACTCTCACATGTTTTAAAAATTTGGCCGTTTTGGTTCTCAAACAGAGCCATTTTTAAAGAGACGTAAAACTGGAAATTTTTCCCAAAAAAAAAAAAACTGGGCATAAGCCCACGAGTTTAATGGAATTAAGAGCTATTAGAGTTGGATTTAGGCTCTGAGGTGAACATGAGATTTGTTCATCTTGTCAAGAAAAAAAACTTTCATGTTCGCCAAAATTGTAAACAAATTCATTTCTATCAAGTTTCAAAATGGTTTACAAAAATGGTTCAAAAACCACCTTTAAAATGTAACTTTAAAAATGTGATTTATACTCTTCAAAATAAAATGTGTTTTAACACTTTAAATATACAAACATGATTTTTATAAAGACGTCCCCTGCCTTCCAATGGGGTAATAAGGGGACGGTCCCGAAATAAAGAATTTTTCCTAAGAATTTTTAAGTCAACCTACACTTTTTTTTTTTAAATGAGAAACGATGTGTGTAGCCTGGTAGGCTACCACACCAAACAAGCCTTAGTAGCCCGGTAGGCTACTACCCCAAACGAGCTATAGTGGCCCTGTGGGCCATTACACCAAACAAGGAATAGTAGCCCGGTAGGCTACCAAATCCCAACAAGCAAAGTAACCTGGTCGGTTGCTACACCAGTTTACGCATAGTAACCCAATAGACTACTTAGTTCCTAACGCGTGAGGTAACCGGTCAGTTGACTGAGTGGTAAACCAGTCAAGGACCGCATTTCAAGCAACACTGTGAGGAATGATGATTAATCTGTCAAGTAGATGATTAATCAGACACGGTACGAGTTAGATACCAAATCCCCATAGTAGGCCAATAGGGTACCTATGGGCTTCGGTACCATATAGAAACACAAGTAATAGTCACTAACAGTATTAGTGACTCTACGGAGATGCTGATAAGGAACGTTATTGATGACAGGTGGTCACCTGTAAATTGGCAAAGGCGCGAGTACGCATTTTTGCTTGCAATTTAGGCAACTACAACTCCGCCTACGGCATGAATAAAATGATGTTAAAATGATATTTTACAGTATATTAAAATATGTATGCCATGCGCACGATGTTGCACCGCATATTTAAGAGTATATAGTTTCGCAATCAAGTAGATTGATGAAAGGACAAGATAGATGCCATACGTCCCTACCACGTAGGATTAAGGACAGCTTAGAAAAGCATGTGGCTAGAAAAGATAAATAAGATGGAAATTATAGGCGTGTCGTACCGACTTTTTCAGTCGAAAGGGTTTTAAAGTAAGTTAAAGTAGAAAGTTGAGTGTTCGTCGATGGCTCTCTAGGTTTTTAACCACAGGCGTTACCGATGGTCTGTGCATATACGATACTGACACACAAGCCCTAAGTAGACAAGAGAAGGAAAAGAGAATAATGAAGTATAAATGAACATAACCGGATCATGCTTAGTTCACGATACACATTAGTTCACCATGCTTCTATATGCATTCAGATCATGATGTTTCTGTTTTGCATAAAGTTTGTAAAGTTTCATATTTATGATATGTTATGTGATGACTGGATGTGTGATATGTTGAAGTGGTATATGTATCTGGCATGCTTATACGATTTTCAGTATGTACTATGTTTAAACATGTTTTGTGGATAACATGTTGTATTTACTGGGCATAAAGCTCACGAAGTGTGCGGCTCAAGCATCTATAGGGGATAGTGGTAGCGGAGGCGGATGTGAGGCAAGGTTATAGAACACACTACGAGTAAATCTTCCGCATAGTTTCAGTATTTTGAATAGCAACAGTAAATAGTATTTATGAACAGTAATCGTAAACAGTACTTTTGAATAGTAACTGTAAACAGTACTTTTAAATAGTAATCATAAATAGTATTTTTGAATAGCAATCGGTATACGTATATGCACAGTAAATACGTATGCAATAAAAAAATCCCTAAATTTATGATAATAAGTTAAGTAACTTTAAGTATCAAATGCAAGAAAGTATAAGTATCTTTTAAAGCAAGCAAGAAATAAGTTTTTAGTGACGGTCAGGGCCACTGAGGGCACAGGGCGTCACAGTTGGTATCAGAGCGATTTCCTGCCACCCTACCTCACATCGCTAAATGCCTGCCTCATCTGTCCAAGTAAGTTAGCTTTTATTTTTTATTTTTAAATATTAGTATATAAGTTGACGTTTGAGTTATAATAGGAGATTATGGCTGCACTACAAGACCCTCAACAAGTGCAAAAGGACCGACAGGCAAGTCTAGCTTTCGTCGCCATGCGGCCAGACATCTATGACGGCAACCACCCATATGAACTCACATACTAGATCCATCATGTGGAGGTTATCTTTGAGGCATGCCATATTCCACTGCACCTACAGGTGATTCTGCCTAGTAGTAGACTAGAAGGACCAGCACTGACCTGGTGGAATAGACGCCGCAGGAATGGGCATCCAGTGGAGTGGGCCGAATTCTACCACGCCCTCCGCAAAAGTATTCCACCTGCCCAAAACGTAGATATATGGGAGGATATGTGCGAGCGATGATACCAGATCCTCTCCGACACTTAGGATCTCTACGAGGGGGAGACCATGGCGCATTATTATCAAGGATTTTTGGATGCCATGTTGCCTCACATCCCTCAGGATAGACCTTTTTCGGAGATAGCTGACCTGTTATGGGAGGAGACACCTGGTATGTGAGGGACCTCATTCCTTACCCTCTACCGCATGAAGACTTGAGACGCCTTATCCGAGACATAGTGGATGCCGAGCGTGTGGCACTCAACCCTGACCTGGCAGAGACAGCACCCCAACCGGCCAACGAAGAGCTTGCGGTCGAACCACAACTAGCAGTACCTGAAGATAATGAGGACCCGTTGGAGGATCTTGAGCCAGTTCCTCAGTCTCCCGAGCATCACGAAGAGGAAGATGACGATGAGGCTATTCCCGATGCCTAACCTGACAACGAGGAGGAGATCAACAAATTACCTCAGTGATGATGAGTGGATGGAAATGTATGAGCCCTAAGTCATCATCGCTAGTGACGATGAGGGAAGTATCGTTTGGGGTGATGAAGATGAAGACCCCGAGGAGTTCCCTCTTAGCGACAATAAGGACGAGGCGATGTCAGACATTGAGTCTACGATATCTTCTGAGTAGTAGTAACCCTTCTCACAAGAACTTTGTTTTATAAATGTAGTGGGGAACAGTAGCTCTTCCGTCTAACTTAGTAATTATACTTTTGAGATCATATTTTGGGAAGTGTGTCTCACTCCCATCAACTAAAAGCATGTACATATATTTTCAAATATATATATTATGAGATGTTTTATGAAAAAGCAGTTAAGTTTTGCCCTGAGGGCCTAAACATGATTTTCCATGAGTATGATCAAGTATAATAAAGAGTGCAAGATAGTTCCTGGAACTCATATGATGTTCCAATACAATGCGGCAATTGTAATGAACATCACAAGAGAAGAGAGAAAGATATAAAATGAGTACATATGTTTTTACTTATGATTGTTTAGTAATAAGGAAAATGATATGTAATACGAGTCCCAAGTACAAAATTTGAGGAACTTATGTTCTCTTTTCCCGTATGTGATAGGGTTACATAGGTGACAATGGCAAGAATAAGAGCCCAAAGAAACCAAGCTACGGGAGATGACGAGTTGCTGGCACATCTCGCAACGATGCAGGCAATGATGATAAATCAATAGTGGGAGCTTAACCAGCTCAAAGAGCAAATGAACCGATAGCAACAGGCACCACAACTCGTGGAGGTGCCAGTCTAAGCAGCATCAATAGCCCTCGACGCTCTCAAAGAGCAAGCAGCCCCACCAGTCCAAGCAATGCCAGCACCACCAGCTGTGTCTGCTCCCGCAGTAACCAACATCCTTGTGCCGGCCCACAGAGAAGGTGACCTATACGAGTGGTTTAGGCACATGAAGGTACTCGAGTTTGAGGGGATTACAAACCCCATTGAAGCTGATGACTGGTTGACGGACGTCCAGGTCATCCTAGACCTCGCGGGCCTAACTGAAAAAGAGAAGGTACTATGCATATCCCTAGCTCTACGTAAAGGAGCACGCCAGTGGTGGAAGACCATGGCTATAAGGAGGGATGTAAATGTAATAAACTGGGCTAACTTCATTGTCGAGTTTAGAGAAATGTATTCAACGATGAAGCCCTAGCAGTCCAACAGGATGAGTTTAACAATTTACACCAGGGAGGCATGACGGTCTTAGAGGCTGTAAGAAAATTCAAATAGCTAGCCCGACTTTGCCCTAACCTAGTGCCAACTGAGAAGGAAAGGGTCAGAAGGATGCTGAAAATATTTCGAACGGATATAGCCGTCCAAGTCTGCAGCGGTAGCCATGGGCCAACAACCATAGCCGAATGTGTTAGTAGAGCCATTCGGGCTGAGTACTGGTTAGCCCAACATAAAGAACGAAGGGCTCAGATTTTCAAGGCAAAAAGAGAAGAGAAGAACCAACCAAGGTATATCAAAGGAAGATAGAATTCTGACTCATAACACAAAGGACTGAACATAGGGGCCAGCCAACATCACAGACAGTTCAACCACAACAATAACAAAAGAAAGGGGAACTTGAGAAATCAAGGTCAGTAGAGAAATTTCCCCCAAAAGAGGCACAACTGTGGGAGAAATAGAAATCAACACCCACCTTGTCCAAAGTGTGTGAAGAACCATCTCAGAGAATGCCGCCAGGGCACTAGCGACTGCTACATATGTGGCAAGGAAGGCCACTTCGCTAAACAATGCTGCTCGAACCTGCAAAATCAACAAGGCCAAGCCCACCCTATTAGCAGATAGTTACACATCACCCAAGGAAAGATTTAAGGCCCAACAATCAGCCAAGGCAGATTGGAAGCTCCAGAGCCGTAGGGGAGGATTTATGCCTTCACTGGTGAGGATGCGGAGGCCGGAACGTCAGCTGTGGTGATAGGTCAGCTTTCTGTCACCAACTCTATTGCACTAGTTTTATTTGATTCTAGAGCTACACACTCTTTTGCATCATCCAATTTTATTAGGGAGATAGGCCAGAATCTAGATAAGATGAACCAAACTTTTCGAACTGTCCTTCCCTTTGGGGAAGTTTTGTTGTCTAGCTACTGGGTGCGTCATGTGCTAGTAGTTATCGGTGGGCACAAGCTAAGCATGGATCTATTCATCATCGAGATGTGTGATTACGATGTGATTATAGGGATGGATTCCTCGCCAAACACCACGTCGTTATATACTGTCAGAGACGGGAGGTGACCTTCGACCCGAGCGGACATGAAAAATTTTCCTACAAGGGCTATTCGTTGAAGCAGCCAAAGACGATGATATCGGCAATCAAGGCTCACCAGCTACTATCTAATGGATGCATCGCTTTCCTCAAACATATAGTGGACACAACCCAGGAAGCGGAGACAAGACCTGACAGCGTTCCAGTAGTTTGAGAGTTTATGGAGGTATTCCCGAAGGATCTTCCAGGACTTCTGTCAGAGCGGGAGATATCGTTCGAAATCGAACTGTTACCAGGATTGGCACCCACATCCAAAGCCCCCTACAGAATGGCCCCGGTAGAACTAAAAGAGCTTCAAGCTCAGTTGAAGGACCTAATGGACAAAGGCTTCATCTGACAAAGCTGCTAACCATGGGGAACACCTGTATTATTCGTGAAGAAAAAGGATGGGACATTAAGGATGTGTATCGACTACAGGGAGTTGAACAAGATCACGATCAAGAACAAGTATCCGTTGCTGCGGATCGACAATTTATTTGACCCCCTCCGAGGTACCGTAATATTCTCAAAAATCGACCTACATTTTCGGTACCACCAATTACGGATCAGGGATATGGACATAACCAAGACAGCATTCCGAACACGGTACGGACACTACGAGTTCCTTGTTATGTCGTTCGGTCATATATTCCAAGACAAAGGAGGAGCATTTGAGAACCATCCTATACAAGCTTAAGGAGCATCAACTATATGCCAAATTCTCCAAATGTGAATTTTGGTTAGAAAAGGTCCACTTCCTCTATCACATGGTCTCTAAGGAGGGAGTGTCTGTGGACCTGTATGTATCACTCCCACTAAACTAGAGTTTTGAATATATATATTTTGTGAAATATATTATGAAAATTAGTACAGTTTTGCCCAGGGGGCCTAAATTTGATAAGTTTCCACACATGATAGTAGTGTGATAGAAAGTACTGTAGGAAAATAAACCGGTAAAAACGTATCAGAGTGGCGCAGCGGAACAATAAAAATTTTTAGATCGTTAAATATCTCATGATGCCATATACAATAAATCAACAACAATTAAAACTCATACCTCAAGGACGCCAATGAACAGGAGGAGAGTGACCGGAGGCTTCAACCAACTAGCCTTCTCTACTATTCTCCAATTCCCGAATGGCTGAGTGTGTGGGCACTCTGAACCTCGATCGGCATGCTAGCACTGCTAGTCTTCTTCCGACCACCCAGATCTCTAAAGAACTTTATTGTCACGATGAGCTGTGCAACAATAAGCCTGCTCACCTGAGAGTCTGTGGTCTGAGAGAACTGGAGTGGCAGGACCTCTATTTATAGACCTGCATGAGGTGAATCTCTGAATTTGAATTGGACTAGGAAAAGATATTTTCCCTTATCCAAACCCAAAAAATCCGAATTTTCCAAGGGAGAATCTCCACAATTAAATTCGGTTTTTCTAGATAAATCCAATCCAAATCTTAACAAGATTTTAGCTAGAATTTTATCTCCCTTTTCCAACCAAAAAATCCGAAATTCACAAGGAGAAAATCCTCCAAATTTTCGGCCACTTTTAGGATAAGGGAGAATCAAAATTCCACTAGGATTTCTCAAGCAAAATCTCATCTTAACCTTATCCAAAAATAACCGAATTTCCTAGGATTAGGGATCCAAAATTTTGGCCACTTTTGGGAGGAGAGAGAAACCAAATTCAACTAGGATTGAAGCTTGAATATTCCCTTGAATCTTATCCACAAAATCCGAAATCTTTCATGAGGATTATCCTCAAAATTTCGTCCCTTATTTGTTGGGATTTGGATTCAAAATTCAAGTAGGATTCTAACAAGATTATCCTCTCCAAATCCAACTCAAATTCGAATTTCAAACCTTGTGGATTTTCCACAACAAATTCGAATCCTACTTGGACTGTGATTCAAAATTTCAAATTCAAATTTCAAATTCAAATTTCAAATTTCAAATTTCAAATTTCAAATTTAAATTTCAAATTCAAATTTCAAATTCGAATTTCAAATTCAAATTTCAAATTCAAAATTCAAATTTCAAATTCCACAAAACGGTTGTGTTTCATATTCTTGTTCTCATGGATAATTTTCTACAACTCCAATCCAATCTCAAATAAAATCATGGCAACTTTATTTGGAGTTCGAATAATTGTGTACTCTATTATCCAAAACAAAATCTGAATCCAACCGGAGAGAATCTTGTCTACCATCCTAATCCTGTGTCATCACCATCCATGCATAATAAACTAGCCAATAGCATACACAAATCAATTTGCCAAACGTTAAGGAATTATGTGGAGCTAGTAGAGGGACTGATTGGACATATATAATCGGGCTCCCGTGATTCCATATGATCATCATTCTGTACCGAACAACTCAATCATATGATCACTAATTTCAGAGTCACACCACTATAAACCTGAAACTGAACTCCCAATTATATACCGTATTACGTAAGCCTGTGACGAGCTACCATCCAATGACCTTGTCATATATGCAAAACCCTCATATGATATCCATGATCAGCCTTAGGTCAAAGTCCGTTTAATCCTACTGATCAGGCTATCTTAAAGTTCCATTATACTACCGAATCTAGAAAATGATTATTCACCATATGTGAATAAGAAGTCATCCGCCCAGCAGACGACCCAAGGCCTTGTCCATTTTCACATTCAGTATAATGCCTTTAAGAGGATACCTTTAACTCCTCAGAGCTATGATTCCGATATCTGCAAACAGACCCTTCATCGTATACAAGTCATGCACCCAACGAACCGGTCTATAAGCTTACTACTTCTGAGACGCTTTAGCCATTGGAACATCAAAGTACACAAGTCATATACATGAAGTAGTTCATTTACTCAGGATTAAGGTTATTGCACAATGAACGTCAAAAGCAGATTGATCCACTCATAGCGGACTATGTAGATCAATCACGCTTTAGTCCCGGTCTAATATGTCACCACCAAGCAACATATCCATGTCTCTACTTGGGAGTCCAGCTCCAGACAGTCAAGACAGACCGTCCCCTCTAAGGCTTTAGACAACATAATAGTCTTAACATGAGTTAGATGCTCGGTCTAACCCCATAGACTACAGACCATAGTTTAGACTGCTAACTTTAGAACATTGTCTTCTCGCATACAAAAGTCCATTGCATGCAATGTTCTAACAGTTTTAACACAAGCAGTCAGTGAGCCATATTTGCTTACATTTACTTTAACATGTAAATAAGACGAGGACAGATAGCAATGTAATGAATAACCTCTAAGTATAATTTTATTATCCAGTTCAAAATGAATACATCAAAATGTCTCTAATACTTAGGGCATTTCCTAACAATCTCCCACTTGCCCTAAGCCAGTAGATGTGCCATGTTACGCATCCCCATCGCCTCTACATGCCTCTCAAAGCTTCTAGCTACCAAAGTCTTAGTAAAGGGATCAGCGATGTTGTCCTCGGACGCGATCTTACAAACATCCACTTGTCCTGTCTCCACATGCCCTCTAATAATGTGATACCTCCGATCGATGTGCTTGGTCCTCTTGTGGTGCCGAGATTCCCTTGTGTTGGCAATAGCCCCTGTATTATCACAGTAAAGTGTGATAGGCTTGTCAACACCCGGAATGACCTCAAGGTCTCTAAAGAACTTGCGGAGCCAAACCGCTTCTTTAGATGCCTCAGCCGCAGCCACATACTCAGCCTCCATAGTAGAGTCAGCTGTGCAGCCCTGCTTCATGCTCCTCCACACAATGGCGCCTCCTCCGAGTAAAAACACTGATCCAGATGTCGATTTCCTCGAATCCTTACAAGTCTGGAAGTCTGAGTCCGTGTATCCTACGGGTGTTAGGTCCCCTCCAGAATACACTAGCATATAATCCCTCGTTCTCTTAAGATACTTGAGTATATGCTTTACTGCTTGCCAGTGCTTGGTTCCAGGATTCGCTTGATATCGACTCACCATACCTACTGCAAAACATATGTCCGGGCGAGTGCAAAGCATAGCGTACATAAGGCTACCCACAGCGGATGCATAAGGGACCTTACTCATATGCTCTCTTTCTTCCGATGTCTTGGGACAGTCATCCAATGAAAGAGTTAAACCGGCAATAGAAGGTTGTGAGCCTTTCTTTGCCTCTAGCATTGCATATTTGTCAATTATTTTATCTATGTATGAAGCTTGGGATAACGCTATCATTTTGTTCTTTCGATCTCTGAAGAGACGAATGCCTAGAACATAATTAGCTTCTCCCAAGTCCTTCATGTCAAACTGTTGGTGTAACCAAAGCTTGACCGATGATAAGTTCCCTACATCATTCCCAATGAGTAGTATATCATCGACATAGAGTATCAGAAAGACCACTTTTCCATCCTTAATACGTTTATAAACACAAGGTTCATCAACGTTCTGCTCAAAACCAAATTTCTTAATCGCTTGATCAAACCTCTGGTTCCATGAGCGGGATGCCTGCTTTAATCCATAAATGGATCTAAGCAACTTGCAGACTTTCCTATCTTGGCCTTTTGCTACGAACCCTTCGGGCTATATCATATAGATACACTCTTCAAGATGGCCATTTAAGAATGCCGTCTTGACATCCATTTGCCAGATCTCGTAATCGAGAGCCGCAGTAATGGATAGAAGAATACGGATAGACTTAAGCATAGCAACAGGCGAAAAGGTTTCCTCGTAATCGATTCCAGCCTTTTGCGTGTATCCCTTTGCAACCAGTCTAGCTTTGAAAGTTTCCACTCTCCCTTCCGCATCCTTCTTTCTTTTGTAGACCCATTTGCATCCAATGGGTTTTATCCCATCCGGCAAATCTACAAGTTCCCAAACAGAGTTGGATTTCATAGAATCCATCTCATTGTTCATAGCCTGTTTCCAAGATCTAGAATCAACATCCTTTATAGCTTCATCATATGTGACCGGATCTTCCTCATGCTCATGAGCCTCGGCCTGGTATACCTCAGCATCATACATAAAGAAATTAGGTTTCTTAGAAACCCTCCCACTACGACGAGGCACCCTAAATTGTTGATCGTCTACAGGTCTTTCACTGGAACTCGGACTTGCGTCCAAGACTGAAATCTGTGGAGCAGTTCTTTCACCCGATAACTCCTCTAGCACCACTTTGCTTCGAGGCTTAAAGTCATTCATGTGACTTTCCTCCAAGAATGTCGCATGGGTTGAGACAATGACCTTTTGTTCTTTCGGGTTATAGAACAGACCTCCTTTAGTTCCCTTTGGATACCCTACAAACATGCATAATTCTGATCTTGGTTCCAACTTCTTCGCATCCCCATCCAGTACATGTGCCGGGCAGCCCCATATTCTCATATGTCCAAGGGAGGGCTTCCTGCCACGCCACAATTCATACGGAGTTCTAGGAATTGATTTGCTCGGAACCTGGTTCAGAATATAGCACGCCGTTTGTAAAGCATGTCCCCAAAATGATAATGGCAGCGTAGAGTAACTCATCATGGACCGTACCATATCCAATAAGGTCCTGTTTCTCCTTTCGGCTACACCATTCTGTTGTGGAGTACCAGGTGCAGTCAATTGGGATAATATCCCATTCTCTACAAGATGTCCTAGAAATTCATCGGAGAGGTATTCGCCACCTCGATCAGATCGAAGTGTCTTTATGGATTTATCCAATTGCTTTTCCACTTCCGCACGATACTCTTTGAACTTGTCAAAGGTTTCGCTCTTGCGGTGCATCAGATACACATATCCATACCTCGAGTAATCATCTATGAAAGAGACATAGTACTCGAACCCTCCTCGTGCTGTGACGTTCATGGGGCCACATACGTCAGTGTGCACAATTTCTAAGAGCTCCTGTGCCCTTGTACCCTTAGCTCCAAAAGACCTCTTAGTCATCTTACCCTCTAGACAAGACTCACATTGGGGAAGTCGTACCTCCTCCAGAGATTCCAGAGGACCGTCTTTCACCAATCTTTGAATCCTATCCTGATTAATATGACCAAGTCTTAAGTGCCAAAGATACGCCTTGTTAGAGTGAGAAACTTTCAACCTTTGAGAGTTATCAATTAATTCAGTGTCAAGCAGTGAGTACATCTTTGGTCTGATCAAATATAGGTTTCCATCCATCCATCCAGAACAGATAAAAGACTTATTTCTACGAATATCAACTCTTTTACTAAAAGAAACTGAATAAGAATCCTTTATTAAACAAGCTACCGATATAAGGTTCCTCCTAAAATTAGGAACATAAAAACAGTCTTTCAATAAAATAAACCTAAATTGATCAAAATAAAGATGAACGTCTCCCACTGCCTCAGCCACCACAAAGCTACCATCTCCAGTCCGCAACGAGAGGCTCCTATCATGTAGACTTCTCGTTTCCACGAACCCCTGCATAGAAACACAAACATGATTAGTGGCGCCCGAATCAATGACCCATGTGTCTTTCGATTCTTCCACCAAACACGCTTCTAAGTAATGAAGTTCCTTACCTTCCTTGCCCTTGGAGGCTAGGAATTCCCGGCAAGCCTTCTTGAAGTGACCTACCTTCCCACAGTGGAAGCATTTGGACTTTTTAGGGTCCTTTGGCTTCTTGTTCTTCTTCTTCTTCTTCCCGTCCGAGACAGGAGGATTAGAAGAACTGGAAGCCACTGGCTTCTTATTTGGCCTCTTCCTCTTCCGTGAGGGATTGGAAGATTCCGCCAAATTGGCCTCTCCTTTAGGTCGGACCACATCTTCATCCCTGATCATCCGCTCATAAGCCTGTAGTTGCTTCATGAGCTCGGTAAGTCCTAACTCCTTTGTCGCCAGATTGTATGCGGCCTTAAACCCCACAAAATCTTTAGACAGAGTCTTGAACACCATCTCGATCTGGGTGTTGTAGTCTAACTCAGCACCATTCTCGGCAGCTTCGGCGAAGAATCCCATTAGAGTGATCATATGGTCCTTCACCGGAGCACCAGCCTTTTGCTTGGAGTTCATAATGCTGGTGATAGCGGACTGTCGAGCCAATTTTTCTTGGCCTCCGAACATGTCCTCCAGATTTTCCATGATCTCCCCAGCAACTTGATAAGTCTCATGCTGCTTTTGTAAAGCACTCGTCATGCTAGCAAGGATGTAGCATCGAGCTATTTCATTGGATTCTCTCCAACGATTATAGGCAACCGGGACCTATTCAAGTGGTGTGTCAGGTTTGGGCCCAGGTGGGCATGGTTCGTCCAGTACGAACTTGTGTCTCTCGCAGCTGAGAACTATTAATAGATTTCTTTTCCAATCTTTATAATTGTCGCCATTCAACTTATTTTCAGTAAGTATCGAAATGAGGGGTGTCGGTGACATTTTGAACTGAAATAAAATTATACTAGACATCATTACAAAGCCCAAGCAAATATGCAGATAATTTAGCAAATAAAACATACAAGTATGTTCCTACATGAAACTTGAAAAAACATGTAGCATTGCAACGGTAATTCTCAGCACCTATTGCCCCAAGCCACCGAGGGGTGGTCATGAGAACAAATAGCCGGAACATGGACCCCGTCCAATTAATATATGTTGCCTTAAATCCTCCAAGGTTAAGACATATATTAATAACCGCTTATTTGGCCACCAGTTTAGTTAACAGAGCTTCTAGGGAAGGTTAATAACTAAACGAGTCTTGAGTGTATAACCGTTGTTTACGTAGCCCGATCCACGTCCTACCAAGCCACCGAGGGGTGGTCATGAATAGGATCGCACCCGAACACGTTTTCCACATAGGAGATCCAATCTAGTATACCGGCGGCGGTAAACACCTACCGAGGGGTGTGGTCAGGTCAGAACTGACGCGAGGCGTTACCATGCTTTCACATATGGATCAACAATGGAGGCCGTGGGTTTTGTTTGAAACCCTCTCCCACTCAATATTTTGAAAAAACATGCAAGTTTTGACAAATTATGTATGATCAATATAGTATGAGCGGCACTCACCTATCCTATATGACATGTTATCAAATATGCATACAAAACATCCATCAATATATATTTATACATCCATGACATATCACAGAAAAAATAATTGACAGACTAACCAAGCCATGGTTCCATCCTAGAACAAAGAAAATAAAGATTACAAAATTCCATCCAAAGCATTCTTTGGGTCTTGAATTTTGTTCCGTCTTCTTGTATCCATCTTTATGTAGCCTCTCCATTTATTTCTCATCCCAAGAATTATTTAAAATTCAAATCTCCAAAAATTTAAATTTCAAATTCAAATTCCAAATTCGAATTTCAAATTTAAACTTCAAATTTAAATTTTTAAACAATTTTAAACATCATGTGTATGTAATTTCAAAAATTTCAAAATTACATATTTTTAAACATGATTTAAAATTAAATCTCAAATTTAAAAATCAAAATTTTTCTGATTTTTGGACCGTCGGACCGCCGCCCCCGTAGGCGGCAGCCGCCGTGGGCAGCCACCAACCCCGGAGGGGCTGGCAGCCCACGGCCGCCCCTTGTGCAGCCTGCCGGGCTGCAGGCTAAGCCTGCCACACCAGGCTGCACGCCCAGACTGGGCGCAGCAGCCGGCAGGCTGCAGGCAGCGCCTGCAGCCAGAGGCTGCACGCCCAGGCTGCGGCCAGCCTTGGGCAGGCCACGGCCACCCCTGGCTGCAGGCAGAGCCTGCGGCTGTGGGTGGTGTGGGCTTGCACAGGGGCTGCCGCAGCCCCATCCTGCCCGAGGGCAGGGGCTGCAGCCCCACCAAGGCCCGTGGGCCTATTCCGAGGGGTCGTGTCTCGATTTTCGTGCCATATTCCAATTTACCTATTAGGATCTCCAAAAATTAATTTGAATCCCAATTAAATTGAAATTTTCCACACAATCAAAATTTCAACCTTTAAATCAAATTTAACTTTTGGAAAAAATAAATTACGGTCTTCAATCTTCAATCTCCTCCAAGAATAATTACATAAAAAATTCTAAACCGTTTCCGGTGTACAAAAAATTCTAACCATAAATATTCTAAGAGACAAAAATTAAAATCCATGGGAAAATTACAGTGTTAATAAACTACTCCCATGGTTACATAAAAAAATTCCTAGATACAATTTTTCTAAATTCTAAGGAACCACAACCGGTATAAACAAGCATGCTTATAATAATTCAAAAAATTAAAATAACCACATACTTTATACATAATACATGATAACAACATAAAAGAACCCTAGAATGCCACTCTCTAAATATCAAATCCATACATAAATAAAAAGACTAAGTAATTGTCTAATTTATGTGCATGGCATAGTCATGAGATGGCTCTGATACCAATTGTAGGAAAATAAACCGGTAAAAACGTATCAGAGTGGCGCAGCGGAACAATAAAAATTTTTAGATCGTTAAATATCTCATGATGCCATATACAATAAATCAACAACAATTAAAACTCATACCTCAAGGACGCCAATGAACAGGAGGAGAGTGACCGGAGGCTTCAACCAACTAGCCTTCTCTACTATTCTCCAATTCCCGAATGGCTGAGTGTGTGGGCACTCTGAACCTCGATCGGTATGCTAGCACTGCTAGTCTTCTTCCGACCACCCAGATCTCTAAAGAACTTTATTGTCACGATGAGCTGTGCAACAATAAGCCTGCTCACCTGAGAGTCTGTGGTCTGAGAGAACTGGAGTGGCAGGACCTCTATTTATAGACCTGCATGAGGTGAATCTCTGAATTTGAATTGGACTAGGAAAAGATATTTTCCCTTATCCAAACCCAAAAAATCCGAATTTTCCAAGGGAGAATCTCCACAATTAAATTCGGTTTTTCTAGATAAATCCAATCCAAATCTTAACAAGATTTTAGCTAGAATTTTATCTCCCTTTTCCAACCAAAAAATCCGAAATTCACAAGGAGAAAATCCTCCAAATTTTCGGCCACTTTTAGGATAAGGGAGAATCAAAATTCCACTAGGATTTCTCAAGCAAAATCTCATCTTAACCTTATCCAAAAATAACCGAATTTCCTAGGATTAGGGATCCAAAATTTTGGCCACTTTTGGGAGGAGAGAGAAACCAAATTCAACTAGGATTGAAGCTTGAATATTCCCTTGAATCTTATCCACAAAATCCGAAATCTTTCATGAGGATTATCCTCAAAATTTCGTCCCTTATTTGTTGGGATTTGGATTCAAAATTCAAGTAGGATTCTAACAAGATTATCCTCTCCAAATCTAACTCAAATTCGAATTTCAAACCTTGTGGATTTTCCACAACAAATTCGAATCCTACTTGGACTGTGATTCAAAATTTCAAATTCAAATTTCAAATTCAAATTTCAAATTTCAAATTTCAAATTTCAAATTTAAATTTCAAATTCAAATTTCAAATTCGAATTTCAAATTCAAATTTCAAATTCAAAATTCAAATTTCAAATTCCACAAAACGGTTGTGTTTCATATTCTTGTTCTCATGGATAATTTTCTACAACTCCAATCCAATCTCAAATAAAATCATGGCAACTTTATTTGGAGTTCGAATAATTGTGTACTCTATTATCCAAAACAAAATCTGAATCCAACCGGAGAGAATCTTGTCTACCATCCTAATCCTGTGTCATCACCATCCATGCATAATAAACTAGCCAATAGCATACACAAATCAATTTGCCAAACGTTAAGGAATTATGTGGAGCTAGTAGAGGGACTGATTGGACATATATAATCGGGCTCCCGTGATTCCATATGATCATCATTCTGTACCGAACAACTCAATCATATGATCACTAATTTCAGAGTCACACCACTATAAACCTGAAACTGAACTCCCAATTATATACCGTATTACGTAAGCCTGTGACGAGCTACCATCCAATGACCTTGTCATATATGCAAAACCCTCATATGATATCCATGATCAGCCTTAGGTCAAAGTCCGTTTAATCCTACTGATCAGGCTATCTTAAAGTTCCATTATACTACCGAATCTAGAAAATGATTATTCACCATATGTGAATAAGAAGTCATCCGCCCAGCAGACGACCCAAGGCCTTGTCCATTTTCACATTCAGTATAATGCCTTTAAGAGGATACCTTTAACTCCTCAGAGCTATGATTCCGATATCTGCAAACAGACCCTTCATCATATACAAGTCATGCACCCAACGAACCGGTCTATAAGCTTACTACTTCTGAGACGCTTTAGCCATTGGAACATCAAAGTACACAAGTCATATACATGAAGTAGTTCATTTACTCAGGATTAAGGTTATTGCACAATGAACGTCAAAAGCAGATTGATCCACTCATAGCGGACTATGTAGATCAATCACGCTTTAGTCCCGGTCTAATATGTCATCACCAAGCAACATATCCATGTCTCTACTTGGGAGTCCAGCTCCAGACAGTCAAGACAGACCGTCCCCTCTAAGGCTTTAGACAACATAATAGTCTTAACATGAGTTAGATGCTCGGTCTAACCCCATAGACTACAGACCATAGTTTAGACTGCTAACTTTAGAACATTGTCTTCTCGCATACAAAAGTCCATTGCATGCAATGTTCTAACAGTTTTAACACAAGCAGTCAGTGAGCCATATTTGCTTACATTTACTTTAACATGTAAATAAGACGAGGACAGATAGCAATGTAATGAATAACCTCTAAGTATAATTTTATTATCCAGTTCAAAATGAATACATCAAAATGTCTCTAATACTTAGGGCATTTCCTAACAAGTACAGGATGAATCCTGGCACTTAGATGATATTCCAATATGATGCGACAATTGTATTGAACATCACAGTATAAGAGAGGAAAAGAAAGACATAATATATATGCTTATGTCTATGATGTTTAAGTAAGATTGTTGAGTAAGAAAAGATAATATGTATTACGAGTCCCAAGTACAGAGTTTAAAAGACTTATGTTTTCCTTCCTGCTGGGTTGCATAGGAAGCGATGGCCAGAATGAGATCTCAGACAAATCAAGCCACCCATGAAGATGAGCTGATAGTACAGCTCGTTGCCATGCAAGCCATGATGGAAACTCAATAGCAAGAACTTACCTAGCTGAGGGAACAGCTAAACTGACAACCCAAGGCACCACAACCAGTAGAGGTGCTAGTTCAAGTGACTCTAGTAGCCCCCTACACTCCCAGGAAGCAAGCGGCCCTACTAGTCCAGACAATGTCAGCACCATCAGCTGTGGCTGCCCCCGCAGCAGTCAATGTTCTTATGCCAGCCCTTAGAGAGGGTGATCTATATGAGCGATTCAGGCGCATGCAGGTGCCAGAATTTGAAGGAACTACGATGTGATAACCAGGAATTTTGGACTCTCAAAGTAGGGTAAAAATTGTATGTATATAACAATTTTAATGAATAAAATGTAAAAAAAGTTATATTTTAATACTGTTGTGAATAGTGTAAAAATATTCTGACAGTGTTAAAGTGTGTGAGTTCGGGGATGGAAAATCTTACCGGACATAATTGGGTGAGATGGTTCGAAATCAGAGCCAAAAACCCTAAAGAGTGCATTGAAATGTACTAAAATAATAGAAATTTACGGTAGAGAATTCTGATTAAACAGAAGCAAAATAAGACAAACTGATCGCACTAGAGGTGCCGAGAACCCGCCTAAGCGATTTCGGTGAAGTTCCGTTTGGATTGGATTACAGTCAAAAATTGACCACAAATTAATTAATGAATTAATATGAATAGTTGGACGACATCATCATGATTATGTCACAAAAATTAATTTCCTTAATTAGGAAAGTAATTTTGAAAGGTGTATGGTTTAGATTAGGTTACTTTATGATCAATGGCCAAGATTATGCCAAAAAGCCATTGAAAAAAATTTTGTAAAAATTTTAAAAGGCCATTCAGCCACTTGGAAAGGGAGAAGAAAAAAATTTCATTTTTGCCCCAAAATCTTTACTTTTTAGTCCTTGAACAATTAGGAAATTATTGGGAAAAAATTACAAACAAGCCCTTGGTTTTTGCCTATAAATAGGCATCAAAATTTAATCAGAAAAATGAAAAAAACCAACCAAACTCGTGCCCCTTTTATTCAACAAAAACCGTGGCCTTCTCCCCCTTTGAAAGCCAAAATTTTGTTTTCAATTTCACACCAAACCTAGCTTGAATTGCATTTCCAATCTCAAGTCATCAACTAATCAAGGTAAGCTTCAAAATTGAAGCTTTTCCCTTTGATTTTCCTGAGAAAATCCGTGGGTTTGGAGTGTTGAAAAATAATGAAAAGAATTGTTGTTTTGTTGATTCTATGATTGGTTTGATGTTGTAGTATTTAAAGCATGAATTAGGGTTTAGGAACAAGCAAAAATTTTGCATGTTTCCTTTGAAAAACCGTGGCTTCAATGTTGTGAAAAATGCATGAGTTTTGATGTTTTGATTTAGTGTTTATGTTCATTCAATTATGTGTTGAATTAAACATGAATTAGAATAAGAAAACAAGAAAATTTTGATGTAATTTTCTTGCTAAAACCGTGAGCATGAACACTAAGAAATGAAAAATTTTTAATGTTGAAGAATGTTGATAAAAACCCTAGGAAAGAAAATGAAATTTTCTATGTGTTTATGCATAAAAATCCGTGGCTATGCTAGGGTTAGAATGCATGTTTTGTTAGGTTTTTGATGTTGTTTTATACATTAGAAAACCTAAGAATGTTGTGATGTGATTAATTAGTAAACCGAGGCTAAGTTGAAAGAAAAATGTTGTGGTTTGTGTTGGTTTTTGAATGTTGAATCATGTGGAAAATTTTTATACAAAGTTTGGAAACTTTGTATAAAATAGGCCTCTATTATAGTACGTGGCAGGTATAAAGGTTCTGAGGCGTACCTAATGCTGGAAAACCTTAAAATATAAGCAGAAATGCTGTCGAAATTTCTAAAATCGACTTAAGGGCATTTCGGGAAACGAGGGGTAAAAATATTGGACTCGAGAAGGAAATCGAGACCCCTCGGTGAATTAGGGTTAGAAATGGAAAACCAACCCAAAGGGAATAGTAAACCAACCCTAAAAGACTAAAATGCCTAAAACAGGAAAAAAATTCATGTTAGGGGTATTTTGGGAAACAAGAGAAAAATATAGGTCAGGATAGGAAACCCGAGCCTCTCGAGGACCGAGAGTCGGGGATGGGATAAATAACGTTTAATTAGTAAAAGGGTCATTTGAGACTCCAAAACACTCGAAAAATGAAAAAACGACCCTAGGTGACGGATGAATAGTAATCGAGGGCTGAGAAAAATGAGGTTGAGATTTTGTAGTAATTTAAACTGTAAAATGATACAGAAACCTAGAGAATATTATTTTAAAATAATTAGATTTAGAAAATTTGAAAAAAATGATAAAACGGAACAGTTACGATCCCGAGACCCGTTAGGGGTAAAATGGTCATTTTGACCAAAAATTTCCGAAAGGCTCGGAAAGGACCCTAAAAGACCTAGAATAACTTAGATAAAATTTTAAGACTCAAATGAAGGTTTTAGAGTTAAAAGTCTAAAAATTTCGAAGAACACGGGCGTGTAGAAAAAAATACACGGACGTGTACATAAAGAATTTTTCAATCTGAGAGGTACACGGGCTTGAACACGGGCGTGTATTAAGCTGTGTACAGTTACACGGCTAAGATAGAAAACAACATGGCCATGTAAAGTAAACCCGAGAAGTACACGGGCTGGGACATGGGTGTGTTTCAGGCCGTGTACCATAAACAAAATTTAAAAGTATTAAATTATTAAGTGAAATAAATGTATATTTAAAGTGATAATTAAAATAGGGTATTAACGGACAATATTATGTCTGTAGGAACCCAAAATAGAGATAGAACTGCGGAGGAGTTTCGAAAGTGGACACTAGCGTAATATTGGTAAGTTCAAGCATTTTCGTGTCTGTAACATGAAATACTGTGTTGATCTATTCTGTACTAGATGTACACTGGATATAAAATCCTATAAGCATTTGGGGGTTAGATAGAATAACATATCCCAAATAACGAGTATAAGTAAGACCTACGGGTAATGGAGGATAGTGACCTTGAAGTGACATATAAGATTACTTGGTCAAGACTATAAATTGAAAGATGGTAATGAAACCATTAAGGCGTACCACCCCTCTAGCATAGTGGTGGAGGTTTATTTAAATCCTACGGGGTTATCAGAGCTGTGGAGGTCGATGTTCTAAGGTCGCTCCTTAGACCCTCCCAGTCAGCGCGCTAATAATCATCGGTACTGCCATAAACAGAGCTCTAAACTAGAAATCAAATGGAGAATAAACAACCAAAAAAATGATAAAAATCATAATTGAGTATAACCGAAGTTTACGTTAGAGTAATGTAAACTCGGTTAGAATATGTGAATAGTACCCAGTTAGGGTAAAGTGAATAGTAACCAGTTAGGGTAACTGTTACTATTCATCGATCAAAGGTCAAAGTTACTATTTATGGTGAATAGTATTATTCATAGGAGATTGAGTTTTTAGTGTTTTTGAATCGATATGATTCTTACTATGTATGTTTGAACTTACTGAGCCTGTTAGCTCATCAGTTTGTTTATGTTGTAGGTAAGAAACCTGTCCAGTAGATTCCTGGATAGTGGCAGGATGCGAGCGTGTCAAGGGGATAGGGAACTCACCGTGAACTTGGTCCTGCCATAAGTTTTCCGCTGAGCTTTTTGAGTTGAAGAAAATAAATTTGGAAACAAAATATACAATACATATATATGTACTATATGTTGTATATTATTTTATACTTTATTAAGACATATAAAAGTTAGTATATGGCACAGCTTTCTTACTTAGTTTTTCTTAAGAGGAAGTATGTATTAAAGAAAAAAAAATTATGGGCGAAATTTTAGGCCTTGATATTTAAAGTTGTGAGCAAAAGAGTTTAAAATTGACGACCCAGATTCGGCACACGAGTGGTCTTGGTCGGCCGTAGAGTCGATTCATGACAGTTGCAGGTGGTCGGAATCAGGGGGCGTCACAGGTTGGTATCAGAGCGGTTGACAATATCCCTATTGACACGAAGCACGATCTGCTCGTCAATCTAAGTAAGTTAGCTTCTTTAAGTTAGTTAACTTTACATTTATTCGAAATTATATATATTTTGTAGGACCTAAGATGACTAGACCATCGTATGTGAGACCTCATCTATACCGACCTAGAGGACCGATCAGGGTATGGACTAGACCCGTGATCAGACCGTCCATGATGCGACGAGCGATGCAGCGACCACCTATGCTTGAGCCACTAGCACCGAGGATAGTAGTGCCGGCACTAGTACAAGCACCACCCCCACGACCGATTGTGAACCCCCCCGTCGCAGTAGACATTCCAGTGGTGGGAGATCGGGCTCGTATAAAAGGCAGAGTGTCAGTACGAGCTATACATACGTTTAGAGGTAGTCATCCACCGGCGTTTGAGGGAGGTTAGCAGGGGATCTCTATAAGAGATTGGCTGCATGACATTGAGGTCATCATGCGCCAGTACGATATAGATCAGGATTGCTGGGTTCTGATGGCCATTGGCACATTTCGTGAGGATGCACAGTTATATTAGGAGTATTATGACCAGGAGATGTTGCTAGCAATGGATTGGGCCGAGTTTCACCAAGTCATGCAAGAGCAGTTCCCACAAAAAAGTGTTGCACCAGTGGTAGGCCCTCTTGAGAGTAGGACAGTATCACCACCACTGGCTATGCCCAGTTATGCGGATGTCAGAAACTTTGTTCTGAAGGCAGAGAGGCAGCAGATGATGTTGAGAGATACTGTATTTTCATATGCAGTCAGATTCCAAGATAGCATCGTAAGGGTGTGTCCTCTAACCAATATCAAAAATGATAACTTTTGTGACATATTTTGGAAGGGACTCACCCTAGACCTACGATAGAGAGTAGCCCCTTTATACCCTACTACCGTATGCAAGTTTATTATCGATGTAGCCAAGTAGAGGAAGAGATGATGATGGAGCGCATGGTGCGCAAAAGGCGTGAACAGTTGCTACAAGAAGCAATGTTAGATCGCCTATACGGATCTGGGCCGATGGCAAACGATCATGAGGCAGGTCTATCGAGACAACTAAAGGGAGCAGATCCAACTGAAGGCTCAATGCCGTCTGAGGCCGGAAACGAAACAGACAATGAGGAAATGGATCCAATCGAGTTTTTGGCGATTCCAGGGCAACCTCAGCTAGGAGATTAGTGTAGAAATACATGTGTGGTATAGATATGTATATATAACTGTATATGTGTATATATGACAGTGTTAAAAGGCTATTTTGAGGAAAGCCTTCGAACTAATATACTTTTGAAATGAAAGAAAATGATAACCATATTTTGATATATTCAATGTGTGAAATGTTGAAATTATGTGATGATCAAAACTATTTGTACTTATATTGTAAAAATATGATTGTGGAAAACCTAATGATTGATTCTTATGCGATTTTAAGAAATAAGATAAAATGATGAATCCAAGAAATTTACAGAATATGCGAGGACGTCCAGTGTTGTGAGAAAGAGTGGATGAGCTAGAAGCCTTAATAAAAGCTCAAATGAGAGAAAATGCTGAGTTAAGACAAAGACTCGAGCAAATGGAGCAAAGACAGGAACAGGAAGAAGACCAAGCACCATAAATGGCCGCACCAGAACTAGAAGTGCCACTAGTTGTACAAGAAGAAGTAGTACAACCCCAGCCACAACCCAGGGCCAATATTGAGCCATTATATGAAAGATTCCGACGTATGAGGCCACCAGAGTTTGAGGGCTCCACAAACCCTCTAGATGCTGAGGAGTGGTTGTCTTCACTCCACACGATATTGGAGTTTATGGAGCTGAATGACCAGGAGAAGATTCTATGTGTCTCCTTTGTTCTAAAAAGGGATGCAAGGTTCTAGTGGGAGTGAGAAGAAACATGTAAACCATGTCTTAGTTGGATTTTCTGGAGGAATTCAATCAAAAGTATTATAATCCGGCACTGTTGCAACCACAACAAAGAGAGTTCACAGAGCTAAAGCAAGGGGACATGACAGTGATAGAAGTCTACAACAAGCTTGATCAGTTGTCTAGACTATGCCCATACACTGTCACCACTGAGAAGGAGAAAATCCAGAAGATGTTAGGGATGTTTCGCCCCGAGATCTCAGCATTGGTGGACAGTAGGTTGAAGCCGCCTGACACTGTATTTGATTGTGTTAGTCGTGTGCTAAGGGCAGAGTATTATCTGATTCGACAAAAGGAAGAGAGAAAGAAGGTCTGGGATGCGAAGAAGAAGGAAAAGATCTTGACCAAAGCTATACAAGCTGGACCTTAAACTGGACAAAGCAGCAAGCAGAATTCGATTGTCAAGGCTAGACAGCCAACCACTTCTGGTCAGTAGTCCCAGGGGAAGAGAAAAGGAAACAATTCTGGGAACAGGAACCAGCAGAGGAGAACAAACAATAATGCTGGCCCTATGGTTCGAGATTGCATGAACTGTGGGAAAAGACATTCGAGTCGATGTAGACTAGCCCCAAATGCTTGTTTTCAATGTGGGAAGGACGGTCACTTTGCCAAAAACTATCCAGAAAATAGGCAGAACATGCAAGGGTCATCTCAGTCACAACAACATCCCCAGGCATATGCATTACAGGTCAAAGCTGAAGGGTCATCCCATTTGGAGAGGCAGGAAAGACAAGAACGCTTGCCTTGAGCAGATGCGAGAGTTATGGTCTACACAAAGGAAGAAGCAGAAGCAGGAACGTCAAATGTAGTAATAGGTCAGCTTTCTGTCGCTAATAATTTGGCGTCTGTTTTATTTGACTCGGGAGCTACACATTCCTTCATTTCATACCAATTTGCTAATAGGATAGGATATCCTAAGGACAACATGGGTATGACATTTAGAACTGCATTACCCTCGAGGGAAGTCCTGATGTCCAATTACAGGTTACCGCATGTGCCAATAATTGTGGCAAATAAGGAGTTATTTGCAGAATTGATCGTGATGGAGCTTGCCGACTACGATATAATACTAGAAATGGATTTCTTAGGGAAGTATCGAGTTACGATCAATTGCCAGAAGTGGATGATAAGGTTTCAACCTGACCAAGAAGAAGGATTTGAGTATGTCGATATGTTACGCAGATCGAAAAAGATAATGATCAACTCAATGGAAGCAAAGAGGCTGATGTCTAGCGGTTGTGCTGGTTACCTAGCATGCATATTGGATGTGACGAAGGAACCAAAGCTCCAACCTGAAGACGTTCCTATTGTAAAGGAGTTCATTGATGTCTTTCCAGAGGAATTACCAGGACTGCCGCCTGAACGAGAAATTTCCTTCGAAATCGAGCTGATGCCAGGAACTGCACCAATCTCAAAGGTACCATACCGGATGGCACAGGCAGAGTTAAAAGTATTACAGGAGCAGCTGAAGGAACTTCTTGACAAAGGATTCATATGCCCAAGTTATTCCCCATGGGATGCTCCAGTGCTGTTTGTTAAGAAGAAAGATAGCTCATTTCGGATATGCATCGATTATCAGGAATTGAACAAGGTTACTATCAAGAATAGGTATCTACTACCTAGGATTGATGACCTGTTCGATCAACTCACAGGTACAGCAGTATTCTCCAAGATTGATCTGCGATCAGGATATCATCAACTGAAGATCAAGGAGAGTGACATCCATAAGACCGCATTTCAGACCCGTTATGGTCATTACAAATTTCTGGTAATGCCATTTGGGTTAACAAATGTGCCAGCAGCTTTTATGGACTTGATGAATCGAGTCTTTAAGAAATATCTAGATAAGTTTGTTATTGTGTTTATCGATGACATTCTTATATATTCAAAGACTCGTGAGGAGCATGAAGAGCATTTGAGGATTATTTTGCAAACAATAAGGGGGCATCAACTCTATGCCAAGTTCTCTAAATGTGAATTCTAGCTAAATAGAGTACATTTTCTCGGACATATGGTTTCCAAGGAAGGAATCGCTGTGGACCCTGTGAAAGTAGAGGAGATAAATGAATGGCCCGCACCTAAGAGTGTGATGGAAATACGAAGTTTCTTAAGTCTGGCCGGCTATTATAGAAGATTCGTTGAAGGATTTGCGTGACTTGTCGCTCCTATCACAGCACTTATACGCAAGGAAAAGAAGTACGAATGGACTAAACAGTGCGAGAAAAGCTTCCAAGAGCTGAAGAAACAACTAACGAGTGCGCCAATACTTACACTCCCAACGGAATGGGAGATGTTCGTGGTATACAGCGATGCTTCAAAAATGGGATTAGGAGCCGTCCTGATGCAAGGTGATAAGGTGATTGCCTATGCCTCGCATCAATTAAAGGACCATGAGAAGAATTATCCCACACACGATTTGGAGCTTGCAGTAGTAGTGTTTGCGTTAAAGATCTGGCGACACTATTTATATGGAGCTCAGTGTCAGATTTATATGGACCACCAGAGTCTGAAATACTTCTTCACACAGAAAGAGTTAAATATGTAGCAAAGGAGATGGCTAGAGCTGGTAAAAGATTATGATTGCAAAATCCTCTATCACCTAGGATAGGAAATCTACTGTTCCACAGCAATTGTCGATTGGGAAGCTTCCAAAGACATTACAACAAGAAATCAACATGCTGGAGATGGAGTTAATAATCAGAAAGCTAGCTGCGCTGTGACTAGAGTCAACATTGTATAAAGACATCAGAAAAGCTCAAAAGCGAGATCTGACGCTAGCAAGCCCGTAGGAGGAAGCCTCTGAAGATGGATTAATCCTACATCAGGGAAGAATTCAAGTTCCAGATGATGAAGGATTAAGAAGGCAAATTATGGCCGAAGCTCATAAAACGCCTTACTCAATACATCCCAGAGTCAGCAAGATGTACCAAGATCTGAAGTTGCAATTCTGATGGAAAAGGATGAAGAAGGATATAGCGGAGTTTTTAAGTAGTTGTATGACGTGCCAAAAAGTTAAGACTGAACATCGTCATCCAGGTGGGAAGCTAGAGCCGTTATAGATTCCTGAGTGGAAGTGGGAGCATATCACGATGAACTTTGTGATGGGACTACCAAAGACCCAAGGAGGCTATGATGCCATTTGGGTTATTATAGATACACTGACAAAGACGGCAAGGTTCATTGCTGTAAAGATGACCTTCTCATTGGAAAGGTTAGCAAGCTTGTATGTTAATCACATAGTCAGGCTACATGGAGTTCCTAAATCCATTGTGTTGTTAGGAAATGCCCTAAGCATTAGAGACATTTTGATGTATTTATTTTGAACTGGATAATAAAATTATATATAGAGGTTATTCATTACATTGCTATCTGTCCTCGTTTTATTTACATGTTAAAGTAAATGTAAGCAAATATGGCTCCCGGACTGCTTGTGTTAAACTGTTAGAACGTTGCATGCAATGGACTTTTGTATGCAAGAAGACAATGTTCTAAAGTTAGCGGTCTAAACTATGGTCTGTAGTCTATGGGGTTAGACCGAGCATCTAACTCATGTTAAGACTATTATGTTGTCTAAAGCCTTGAAGGGGATGGTTTTTCTTGACTGTCTGGAGCTGGACTCCCAAGTAGAGACATAGATATGTTGCTTGGTGATGACATATTAGACCGGGACTAAAGTGTGATTGATCTACGAAGTCCGCTTTGAGTGGATCAATCTGCTTTTGACGTTTATTGTGCAGTAACCTTAATCCTGAGTAAAAGGACAGCTTTATGTATATGACTTGTGTACTTTGATGTTCCAATGGTTAAAGCGTCTCAGAGGTAGTAAGCTTATAGACTGGTTCGTTGGGTGCATGACTTGTATACGATGAAGGGTTTGTTTGCAGATAGCGGAATCATAGCTCTAAGGAGTTAAAGGTATCCTCTTAAAGGCATTATACTGAATGTGAAAATGGACAAGGCCTTGGGTCGTCTGCTGGGCGGATGACTTCTTATTCACATATGGTGAATAATCATTTTCTTAATTCGGTAGTATAATGGAACTTTAAGATAGCCTGACCAGTAGGATTAAATGGACTTTGGCCAAAGGCTGATCATGGATATCATATGAGGGTTCTGCATACATGACAAGGTCATTAGATAATAGCTTGTCACAGGCTTACGTAATACGGTATATAATTGGGAGTTCAGTTTTAGGTTTATAGTGGTGTGACTCTGAAATTAGTGATCATATGATTGAGTTGTTCGGTAAAGAATGATGATCATATGGACTTGTGGGAGTTCGATTATATATGTCCAATTAGTCCCTCTACTAGCTCCACATAATTCCTTAACGTTTGGCAAAAATGATCTGTGTATGCTATTGGCTAGTTTATTATGCGTGGATGGTGTTGACATAGGATTAGGATGGTAGAAAAGATCCTCTCCGGTTGGATTCAGATTTTGTTTTGGATAATAGAGTACACAATTATTCGAACTCCAAATAAAGTTGCCATGATTTTATTTGAGATTGGATTGGAGTTGTAGAAAATTATCCATGAGAACAAGAGTTTGAAATACAACTGTTTTGTGGATTTTGAAATTTGAATTTTGAATTTTGAATTTTGAATTTTGAATTTTGAAATTTGAAATTTGAATTTGAAATTTGAATTTGAAATTCGAATTTGAAATTTGAATTTTGAAATTTTAAATTTTAAATTTTAAATTTTAAATTTTAAATTTGAATTTGAAATTTGAATTTGAAATTTGAAATTTAAATTTTGAATCACAGTCCAAGTGGGATTCGAATTTGTTGTGGTAAATTCACAAGGAATGAAATTCGAATTTGAGTTGGATATGGAGAGGAAAATCTTGTTAGAATCCTACTTGAATTTTGAATCCAAATCCTAACCAAATATGGACGAAAATTTTGAGGATTATCCTCAATGTTTTTTGGTCTTTTTGTGGATAAGGTTCAAGGAAAAATTCAAGTTTCAATCCCAGTTGAATTTGGATTCTCTCCTCCCAGATAATGGCCGAATTTTTGGAGTAAATCTCTTAGGAGATTTTCGGTTATTTTGGATAAGGATGAGATAAGATTCAAGCTTGAAAATCCTAGTAGAATTTTGATTCTCCCTTATCCAAAAGTGGCCGAAATTTTGGTGGAGATTTTCTCCTTGGATTTTCAGATTTTTTGGTTGAAAAAGGGAGACAGTTAAAATCTTGTTTAGATTTGGATTGGATTTATCCTAAAGTGGCCGAATTTATTGTTGGGATTTTCCCCTTGGAAAATTCAGATTTTGTGCTTGTGGATAAGGGAGAATATCTTCTCCTAATCTGATTTGAATTTAGAGAATCACCTCATGCAGATCTATAAATAGAGGTCCTGCCACTCCAGTTCTCTTAGACCACAGACTCTCAGGTGAGCAGGCTTATTGTTGCATAACTCACCGTGACAATAAGTTCTTTAGAGATCTAGATGGTCGGAAGAAGACTAGCAGTGCTAGCATACCGATCGAGGTTTAGAGTGCCCATATACTCAGCCATTTGGGAATTAGAGAATAGTAGAGAAGGCTAGTTGGTTGAAGCCCTCCGGTCATTCTCCTCCTACAGATTGGTGTCCTTGAGGTATGAGTTTTAATTGTTGTTGGTTTATTGTATATGGCATCATGAGATATTTAATGATCCTAAAATTTTTATTGTTCCGCTGCGCCACTCTGATACGTTTTTATCGATTAATTTTCAAACAATTAGTATTAGAGCCATCTCATGACTATGCCATGTACATAAATTAGACAATTACTTAGTCTTTTTATTTATGTATGGATTTGATATTTAGAGAGTGGCATTCTAGGATTCCTTTATGTTGTTATCATGAATTATGTATAAAGTATGTGGTTATTTTAATTTTCTGGATTATTATAAGCATGCTTGTTTATACCGGTTATGGTTCCTTAGAATTTAGATAAATTATATCTAGGAATTTTTATGTAACCATGGGAGCAGTTTATCAACACTGTAATTTTCCCATGGATTTTAATTTTGTCTCATAGAATTATTATGGTTAGAATTTTTGTACACTGGAAACAGTTTAGGAAATTTTTATGTACTTATTCTTGGAGGAGATTGAAGATTGAAGACCGTAATTTATTTTTCCCAAAAGTTAAATTTAATTTAAAGGTTGAAATTTTGATTGTGTGGAAAATTTCAATTTAATTGGGATTCAAAATTAATTTTGGAGATCCTAATAGGTAAATTGGAATATGGCATGAAACTTGAGACACAACCCCTCGGGATAGGCCATCGGGCCTTGGTGGGGCTGCAGCCTCTGCCCTCGGGCAGGATGGGCTGCGACAGCCCCTGTGCAGGCCATAACCACCCACGGCCGCAGGCTGGGCCTGCAGCCGAGGGTGGCCGTGGCCTCCCCAAGGCTGGCCGCAGCCTGGGCGTGCAGCCTGTGGCTATAGGCGCTGCCTGTGGCTATAGGCGCTGCCTGTAGCCTGCCGGCTGCTGCGCCCAGCCTGGTGCTGCAGGCTTGGCCTGCAGCCCGGCAGGGCTGCACATGGGCGGCCGTGGGCTGCCAGCCCCCCCGGGGGCTGGGCGCTGGGGGCTGCCCATGGCGACTGCCGCCTTCGGGGGCAGTGGTGCGACGGTTCTAAAATCGAAAAATTTTAATTTTTAAATTTGAGATTTAATTTTAAATCATATTTAAAAATATGTAATTGAAAATTTAAAATTTTTGAAATTACATATTATTACACATGATGTTTAAAATTGTTTAAAATTTGAATTTGAAATTTAAATTTGAAATTCAAATTTGAAATTTGAATTTGAAATTTAAATTTTTGGAGATCTAAATTTTAAATGATTCTTGGGATGAGATGTGACGACCAGAGAATTCTAGCAGTGTAACTTAGTTTAATCTCGGGTTTTCTATGAGTTCTGTAAGCAAGAATGTAAAGAAACACTATGTTTGTAATTAGACAAATTATAGTGTTGATAGTAATAAATAGATGTTTTGGAGGAATTAAAATCTCCCAAAATAAGTAGAGAGTAAAGTATATGAGTAAGAAAGTGATTTCAGGCCAAAACGCTCAAAAAGCAGTAGTTTCGGTATCCGAACAGTGTAAAGATAAGAATATGGCAAGTCAAAGTAAGAGCACAGTAAGAAAAGTAATTTAGGGTTTTAAAGAGTTTTAAGACAGTATTAGAATAATTTGACAGTACGGATGGCTAGATAAGTCCTCCGGTATGTCACCCAGAAATTTCGTCATCTTCGGTAAAATGATGAACCATTTTGGGGCCAAATAAACCAAGAGATTACCCTAGGTAAAGCCTAAGGTTACTAAAGGATGAAAAACTTCGTCATTGATTTTTAGCCAAACGACAGTAGAATAAGGTAAACCGATTGCACAGGAGGCGTCAGAAACCCCCCTACGCGATTTCGGTAAAGTTTGGTTTGGTTTGACTTTTGGTCAAACTTTGACCTATGGATTAATTAGATGACATCATGGATGATGTCATAATTAGGAATAAGAAATTAGAAGAAAAAGGGTGGTAGGTAGGACGAATGGCTAAGATTAAAGGTAGGTAAGATCAAGGGCTAAGATCAAGCCAAAAATGTAAAGTTGAATTATTTTAAAAATTTTGTGGATAAGGGCTGAATAGGTCGGTTTTACAGCTGGAAAGACAGCCAAAATAATTATGTTTTGACCCCAAAAAGTTTGCACATAAACCCTTAAAAAGTTGCTAAAAAGTCCCTAAAGAAAATTGCTAAAAAGTCCCTAAAAAAATTGCTAAAAAGCCCTCCTTTTTGGCCTCCCTTTATAAAACCGTTTTTGGCTTCATGAAATCAGAATTTTTTTCTGAAATTACAGCCCCTTTGCTGCCCTTTGAAGCCGTGACTCTTCCCCTCCATTGAGCTTGAGTTTCTTCAAAGTTTGGTGTCAAAATCTTAAGCAAAGTTCTTCCTAAGCAAGTGTTGAGTAACATAGCAAGGTAAGCTTGAAATTTCAAGCTTTTCTTTGGTATTTTGAAGTAAAAATCCGTGGCTATGTTGAGTAGAAAGGAATGCGAAAAGTTTAGTTCAAACCTTGTTGTTTAAGTTTAATTAGTTTGCATGATAGCTAAAGAGTAATTTAGAAGCTTGAAATCATGTTAGTTTTATGAGGAACCCGTGACTAAGTGTGTGGGTTCAAGAAATTTCAAGTTTGGTTTAATTAAATTGTTGTTTTAAAGTGTGTTTTGATATGTAAAACAACTAGAAAGAAAATTTGAAAGCTTAAAACCAAAGTGGGATTCGGTTTGTTTCAAGAAAAACCGTGTATGTTACTAAGGTTTGGAAAGAATTTTGAGTTGGTTTTGGTTGATTTAAACATGTGTTTTAACGTGTAAAATGTTTAGAAAGAAAAGTTAAAAAGTTTGAAACAAAATTTTGTAAAAGTTTTCTAAAAAGAAACCATGTATACCTAGTGTGAAGAACATGTAAAAATCATGTGATTTTAGTGTTGTGGCAAGTTAGAATGATATAGAAGATAAGTTTGTGTAAGTGGTTGAATTGAAAACCAAAGTTTGATTAGGATTTGGCATAAAAACCCGTGACTTTATAAAGGGATTTCAATAAGAATTTTAGTTGGTTTTGGTATTGAATATGCCTTAAAAACCAAGAAGAAAAGTAAGAGAAAGAATGCTTGAAAGAAAGAAAGTTTTGGTGTTGGAAACCTAAACTAAAACCGTGGCCTAAGTGATTAAAAAATAAAGACTTTATGTGTGAATTGTACAATGAAAGCGTGAAAAGTTTTTACGTAAAATTTTAGAAACTTTTGCGTAAAATTGGCCTTTGGTATAGTACATGGCAGGTTTAGATTAGGATAGATGGTTTTGAGGCGTTCCCTAAACGCCAGAAACCTAAAATTTAAGGGGAAATGCTGCCGAAATTTTTAAAGCGGCATTAAGGGCATTTCAGGAAACGAGCGATAAAAATATGCTCGGAAATGAAAACCGAGATCCCATGGTACCTTAGAGTTAGAAGTAAGAAAGCAGGTCTAGCAGAATAGTAAACCGACCCTAAAAATCTAAAATGCCGAGAGGACGGAAAAAAAAAATAACGTCAAGGGCGTTTTGGGTAACAAGGGTAAAGTTTAGGGTCAGGATGGAAAAAAACCCGAGCCCCTCGGAGACGTAGGTCGGGAAGAGAATAAGAAACGTTTTTAAGATTAGTGAAAAGCTCGTTTGAAGCTCCGAAACGCTAGAAAAACGAGCCACAACCCCAAGGGTCGGAATAGTACCACCTGAGGGACGGGTGATAAGTAAATAGTGTAATGGCAACAATTAAATTGTAAAAATTTACCGAGACCGAGAAAAGACTGTTTTAAGATTTTAGGAACTCAGAAAATCCCGTTTAAGCACCAAAATGAGAATGTTATGACCCCAAGACCCGTTAAGGGCAAAATGGTCGTTTTGACCAAAAAGTCTAGAAAAGTCAAGAAAGGGATGTTAAACCCACCAGTTAGCTATTTTATGGTTCTCGGACTTAGGGAACCTAGTCTAAGCAGAAAAATAGAAATGTCCCCTGGCCCAGTTACTATTCACGTGCATGACTATTCACGTGAATAGTACTATTCATCGTCAAAAATTACTATTCACCCAGTTTACCAAAATTTCTGAAATGCTCAGAAATGGTTGCTAGAGTACTAGAAAAGTCTAAACAGAGTCACTAGGACTTTAAATGTCGTTATAAGACTTTAATTAAGATTTTAAAAGCTAAAGTTCAGATTTTAGTATGATAAAGTCAGTTAATGAAAATGTATTAACTGATGACATTATGTCTTTAGGAAATTCAACTAGAGACAGGCAAAGGAGCTCGACGGACCATAGAAGTTTACACTAGCACAAGTGCTGTAAGTACAGACATTTAATTGTCTACTCACGAATTGACTTGCCATAGAGTTGTATTGTATATATATACACATTTAAGTTATTCAGTTTGTGACATGATACTAACATGTTCACGAGAATAGTTAAGCAAGATCAGATAAAGAAAAGAGGAATAAGATAAGTCAAATAATAAGACTTAAAAGTTAAGGTTAGCGTACCAACCTCTCCAGTTTGAGGTTCAAAGATAGCCTCCACCCCAGTTGTGTGGCGCTGCCTCATTAATAATGAGGTAGTTGATGGCTTGACTTGCTACCTATAGGTAGTAGTCCAGAGATGACCTTAGGGTTGATTAGTGGGTCGCTCCCCTGATCCTCTAATGGTCTGCGTACACTATGTATGTCCAACCACGGGCCCACAAGTGAAAGGTTAAGTAAGATAAAGTAAAGCAAAGAAAAGGAAGAAATAGAATAGAAAGAATAAGTAAAGCATAGGAGTCAGAAAATAATTGGTCATAAGTTGACTAACCCTAAGTGTGGTGTATTCAGCTTATTTACTTGTATGTTTGTACTTACTGAGCTTTAGCTCATTAGTCTATTCGTGATGTAGGTAATAAAGGTAAGCAACCAGCAATATGAAACAAGAGTAGCGGACTGGCAGACAGATCCCAGCGATGTCATGGATGGGTTATGGTTCCGTTTCGCAGAGTTCCACTGTAATCAAAGTGTAAAAGAAAGAAAGTGTAATAGTGATGTATATGTATAAAGATAAGACAAGAGTGTAGTATGTAAAGTAGTGAAACAAGCTTAAAAGTATGTTTTTATTCTTACGTACTTTAAAGTAACAAGACCGCAAAATATATTTTGGGAAAAAAAAATATTAAGTAGTACATATGTATTTATGTATACACGATTTCAAAGAACTAATAGTTTCATTCAGTCAAGTTTAAAAAATATATATATATTCCTAGTTTTTCAAAATACAAATCTTTTAAACCCCTAAAGAAGAAGAAAGTTATAAAGACAAGCAAGCTAAGTAAGAATAAGCAAAGAATAAAGAAAGCAAGCAAGATAAGGTGGACGACCTAAGCTAGAGGGGTCGCGCCCACATGAGAAATAAATGGAGAGGCTACATAAAGATGGATACAAGAAGACAAAACAAAATTCAAGACCCAAAAAATGCTTTGGATGGAATTTTGTAATCTTTATTTTCTTTGTTCTAGGATGGAACCATAGCTTGGTTATTCTGTCAATTATTTTTTCTGTGATATGTCATGGATGTATAAATATGTATTGATGGATGTTTTATATGCATATTTGATAACATGTCATATAGGATAGGTGAGTGCCACTCATACTATATTGATCATACATATTTGTCAAAACTTGCATGTTTTTTCAAAATATTGAGCGGGAAAGGGTTTCAAACAAAACCCACGGCCTCCATTGTTGATCCATATGTGAAAGCATGGTAACGCCTTGCGTCAGTTCTGCCCTGACCACACCCCTCGGTAGGTGTTTACCACCGTCGGTATACGAGATTGGATCTCCTATGTGGAAAACGTGTTCGGGTATGATCCTATTCATGACCACCCCTCGGTGGCTTGGTAGGATGTGGATCGGGCTATGTAAACAATGGTTATACACTTAAGACTCGTTTAGTTATTAACCTTCCCTAGAAGCTCTGTTAACTAAACTGGTGGCCAAATAAGCAGTTATTAATATATGTCTTAACCTTGGAGGATTTAAGGCAACATATATTAATTGGACGGGGTCCATGTTCCGGCTATTTGTTTTCATGACCACCCCTCGGTGGCTTGGGGCAATAGGTGCTGAGAATTACCGTTGCAATGCTACATGTTTTTCAAGTTTCATGTAGGAACATACTTGTATGTTTTATTTGCTAAATTATCTGTATATTTGCTTGGCCTGTAATGATGTCTAGTATAATTTTATTTCAGTTCAAAATGTCACCGACACCCCTCATTTCAATACTTACTGAGAATAAACTGAATGGCGATAATTATAAAGATTGGAAAAGAAATCTGTTGATAGTTCTCAGCTGTGAGAGACACAAGTTCGTACTGGACAAACCATGCCCGCCAGGGCCAAAACCTGACACATTGCTTGAGAAGGTCCCGATTGCCTATACTCGTTGGAGAGAATCCAATGATATAGCTCGATGCTACATGCTTGCTAGCATGATGAGTGCTTTACAAAAGCAACATGAGACTTATCAGGTTGCTAGGGAGATCATGGACAATCTGGAAGACATGTTCGGAGGCCAAGAAAAATTAGCTCAACAGTCCACTATAACCAGCATTATGAACTCTAAGCAAAAGGCGGGTACTCCGGTGAAGGACCATATGATCACTCTAATGGGATTCTTCACTGAGGCTACCGAGAACATTGCTCAGTTGGACTACAGCACCTAGATCGAGATGGTGTTCAAAACTCTGTCTAAAGATTTTAAGGCTGCATACAATCTGGCGATAAGGGAGTTAGGACAAACCGAGCTCATGAAACAACTCCAAGCTTATGAGCGGATGATCAGGGATGGGGATGCGGTCCAACCCAAAGGAGAGGTCAATTTGGCAGAATCTTCCAAACCCTCTCAGAAGAGGAAGAGGCCAAACCAAAAGCAAGCGGCCTCCAGTTCTTCTAATCCTCCTGTCTCGGATGGGAAGAGGAAGAATAAGAACAAGAAGCCCAGGGACCTTAAAAAGTCCAAATGCTTTGGTTGTGGGAAGGTAGGTCACTTTAAGAAGGCTTGCCGGGAATTCCTAGCCACCAAGGGCAAGGAAGGTAAGGAACTTCACTACTTAGAAGCGTGTTTGGTGGAAGAATCGAAAGACACTTGGGTCATTGATTCGGGCGCCACTAATCATGTTTGTGTTTCTATGCAGGGGTTCGTGGAAACGAAAAGTCTACATGATAGGAGCCTCTCGTTACAGATTGGAGATGGTAGCTTAGTGGTGGCTGAGGCAGTGGGAGATATTTACCTTTATTTTGATCAATTTAGGTTTATTTTATTGAAAGAATGTTTCTATGTTCCTAATTTTAGGAGGAACCTTATATCAATAGCTTGTTTAATAAAGGATTCTTATTCAGTTTCTTTTAGTAAAAGAGTTGATATTCGTAGAAATAAGTCTTTTATCTGTTCTGGATGGATAGATGGAAACCTATATTTGATCAAACCAAAGATGTACTCACTGCTTGACACCGAATTAATAGATAACTCTAAAAGGTTGAAAGTTTCTCACTCTAACAAGGCGTATCTTTGGCATTTAAGACTTGGTCATATTAATCAGGATAGGATTCAAAGATTGGTGAAAGACAGTCCTCTAGAATCTCTGGAAGAGGTACGTCTTCCTCAATGTGAGTCTTGTCTAGAGGGTAAAATGACTAAGAGGTCTTTTAGATCTAAGGGTACAAGGGCTCAGGAGCTCTTAGAAATTGTGCTCACTGACGTATGTGGCCCCATGAATGTCACAACACGAGGAGGGTTCGAGTATTATGTCTCCTTTATAGATGATTACTCGAGGTATGGATATGTGTATCTGATGCACCGCAAGAGCGAAACCTTTGACAAGTTCAAAGAGTATCGTGCGGAAGTGGAAAAGTAATTGGATAAATCTATAAAGACACTTCGATCTGATCGAGGTGGCGAATATCTCTCCGACGAATTTCTAGGACATCTTGTAGAGAACGGAATATTATCCCAATTGACTGCACCTGGTACTCCACAACAGAATGGTGTAGCCGAAAGGAGAAACAGGACCTTGTTGGATATGGTGCGGTCCATGATGAGTTATTCAATGCTGCCATTATCATTTTGGGGATATGCTTTACAAACGGCATGCTATATTCTGAACCAGGTTCCAAGCAAATCAATTCCCAGAACTCGGTATGAATTGTGGCGTGGCAGGAAGCCCTCCCTTGGACATATGAGAATATGGGGCTGCTCGGCACATTTACTGGATGGGGATGCCTAGAAATTGGAACCAAGATCAGAATTGTGCATGTTTGTAGGGTATCCAAAGGGAATTAAAGGAGGTCTGTTCTATAACCCGAAGGAACAAAAAGTCATTGTCTCAACCCATGCAACATTCTTGGAGGAAAGTCACATGAATGACTTTAAGCCTTGAAGCAAAGTGGTACTAGAGGAGTTATCAAGTGAAAGAACTGCTCCACAGATTTCGGTCTAGGACGCAAGTCTGAGTTCTGATGAAAGACCTCTAGACAATCAACAATTTAGGGTGCCTCGTCGTAGTGGGAGGGTTTCGAAGAAACCTAATTTCTTCATTTATGATGCTGAGGTATACCAAGCTGAGGCTCATGAGCATGAGGATGATCCGGTCACTTATGATGAAGTTATAAATGATGTTGATTCTAAATCATGGAAACAAGCTATGAACAATGAGATGGATTCTATGAAATTCAACTCTGTTTGGGAACTTGTAGATTTGCCAGATGGGATAAAACCCATTGGATGCAAATGGGTCTTCAAAAGAAAGAAGGATGCGGAAGGGAGAGTGGAAACTTTCAAAGCTAGACTGGTTGCAAAGGGGTACACGTAAAAGGCTAGAATCGATTACGATGAAACCTTTTCGCCTGTTGCTATGCTGAAGTCTATCCGTATTCTTCTGTCCATTGCTACGGCTCTCTATTACGAGATCTAGCAAATGGATGTCAAGACGGCATTCTTGAATGGCCATCTTGAAGAGTGTATCTATATGATACATCCCGTAGGGTTCGTAGCGAAGTCCAAGAAAGGAAAGTCTGCAAGTTGCTTAGATCCATTTATGGATTAAAGCAAGCATCCAGCTCATGGAACCAGAGGTTTGATCACGCGATTAAGACATTTGGTTTTGAGCAGAATGTTGATGAACCCTGTGTTTATAAACGTATTAAGGATGGAAAAGTGGTCTTTCTGATACTCTATGTCGATGATATACTACTGATTGGGAATGATGTAGGGAACTTATCATCGGTCAAGCTTTGGTTACAACAACAGTTTGACATGAAGGACTTGGGAGAAGCTAATTATGTTCTAGGTATTCGTCTCTTTAGAGATCGAAAGAAGAAAATGATAGTGTTATCCCAAGCTTCATACATAGATAAAATAATTGACAAATATGCAATGCAAGAGGCAAAGAAAGGTACAGACAAGCTACGCGAACAAAAGACAAAGATTCCTGAAGTTCAATGAAGGGGATTTCGTATTCCTAAGAGTCTCCCCGATGAAAGGGATAATGTAGTTCGGAAAGAAGGGAAAGTTAAGTCCAAGATATATTAGACCATACGAGATCATTGAACGCATTGATAAGGTCGCCTATAGATTAGCATTACCTCCAGAAATGTCGGCAGTACGTAATGTGTTTCACGTGTCGATGCTACGAAAGTACATACCGGATCCATCCCACGTGCTGAAACATGAACCGATCCAAATTCAGGAAGATCTGACCTATGAGGAGAGACCTGTTCAAATACTGGCACGAGAAGGTAAAGTCTTGAGGAATAAAACGATCCCATTAATTAAAGTACTGTGGAAAAATCACAACATTGAAGAGGCTACATGGGAGCGTGAGGACGAAATGAAGAACTTGTACCCCTACTTGTTCTAAATTTTTGAGGATGAAAATTCTATAAGGAGGGGTGAATGTGATAACCGGGAATTTTAGATTCTCGAATTATGTTAAAATTGTATGTGTATAACAATATTAATGAATAAAATGTGAAAAAGTTGTATTCCAATACTGTTGTGAATAGTGTAAAAATATTCTGGTAATGTTAAAGTGTGTGAGTTCGGGGATGAAAAATCCTACCGGACATAATTGGGTGAGACAATTCGAAATCAGAGCCGAAAACCCTAGAGAGTGCATTGAAATGTACTAAAACAATAGAAATTTACGATAGAGAATTCTGATCAAACGGAAGCAAAATATGACAAACCGACCGCACTGGAGGTGCTGAGAACTCGCCTACGCGATTTCGGTAAAGTTCCGTTCGGATAGGACAACAGTCAAAAATTGACCACGAATTAATTAGAGAATTAATATGAATAGTTGATGACATCACTATGATGATATCATAAAGCCAATTTATTTTCATCAAATTAGAAAGCATTTTGAAAGATGTATGGCTAGGATTGTTTTGCTTTTTGATCAAAGGCCAAGATCATGCCAAAATACACCTTGAAAAAAATTAAAAAAAATTTTGGGATTTTGTTGAAAGGCCATTCGGCCATGTGGAAAGGGAGAAAGAAAAATTTTATTTTGACCCCAAAACCTTTACTTTCTGATCCTTGAACAATTAAGAAATTGTTGGAAAAAATTGCAAAAAGGCCCTTGGTTTTTGCCTATAAATAGGCATCAAAATTCAAGCAAAAAATTGAAAAAAAACAACTAAACTCTTGCTCATTTTTTTTCAACCAAAACCGTGAATTAATACGCCCTTAAACCAAAAATTTTATTTTCAATTTCACATCATATCTAGCTTGAATTGCATTTCCAACATCAAGGCAACAACTAATCAAGGTAAGCTTCAAATTTGAAGCATTTTCCTTTATTTTTTTTCATTGAAAACCGTGGGTTTGGAAGGTTGAAAAACAATGGAAAAAAATTGTTGATTTGTTGATTCTAGGATTGGTTTGATGTTGTGATATTCAAAACATGAATTAGGATAGAAAAACAAGCAAAAATTTTGCATGTTTTCCTTGAAAATCCGTGGCTTCCATGGTGTGAAAATTTCGTGAGTTTTGTTGTTTTAATTTAGTGTTAATGTTCATTCAATTATATGTTAAGTTAAGCATGAAATGGACTTAAGAAACAAGAAAAGTTTGATGTAGAATTCTTGCTAAAACCGTGGGCATGAACATGATGAAATGGGAAAATTTTCAATGTTGATAAAAGTTGATAAAAACCCTAGGAAAGAAAGTGAAATTTTCTTTCTATTTATGCATAAAATCCGTGGCTATAATTAGGGTTAGAATGCATGTTTTGTTAAGTTTTTGAATGTTGTTTTATACATTGGGAAGCATAAGGATAATATGTTGTGATGAAAACTAATTAGACGTGAATACATAGTAAACCAAGGCTAGCTTGGAAAAAAAATAATAATGTGTGTTGTGACTTGCGTTAATTTCTAAATGTTGAATCATATGGAAAGTTTTTATACAAAGTTTGGAAACTTTGTATAAAATAGGCCTCTGGTATAGTACGTGGCAGGTACAAAGGTTCTGAGGCGTACCTAACGCTGGGAAACCTTAAAATATAAGCAGAAATGCTGCCGAAATTTCTAAAATCGGCTTAAGGGCATTTCGGGAAACGAGGGGTAAAAATATTGAACTCGGTGAGGAAACCGAGACCCCTCGGTGAATTATGATTAGAAATGGAAAACCAAGCCAAAAGGAATAGTAAACCGACCCTAAATCACTAAAATGCCTAAAACAGGAAAAAAATTGATGTTAGGGGTATTTTGGGTAACGAGGGAAAATTTTAGGTCGGGATAAGAAACCCGAGCCACTCGAGGACCGAGGGTCGGGGACGGGATAAATAACGTTTAGTAAGTAGTGAAAGGGCCATTTGAGACTCCGAAATGCTCGAAAAATGAAAAAACGACCCTAGGTGATGGATGAATAGTGATCGAGGGCCGGGAAAAATGAAGTTGAGATTTTGCAGCAATTTAAACTGTAAAATGATACGAAAGCTTAGGAAATATTATTTTAAAATAATTAAACTTAGAAAACTTGGAAAAAAATGATAAAATGAAGCAAATTATGATCTCGAGACCCGTTAGGGGCAAAATGGTCATTTTGACCAAAAATTCCCGAAAAGGTACGAAAAGAATCCTAAAAAAAAAACCTAGAATAACTTAGAAAAAATTCTAAGGCTCAAAATAAATATGATAAAGTTAAAAGTCTAAAAATTTTGAGGAACACGGGCGTGCAAAGGGATACACGGCTGTGTATAGGAAAAATTTTATAACCCGAGAGGTACACGGGCTAGAACACGGGCGTGTTGCAGACCGTATGCCACAAACAAAATTTAAATGTGTAAAATTGTTAAGTAAAATAAATATATATTTTAGATGATAATAAAACAGGGTATTAACGACACTATTATGTATGTAGGAACCCAAAATAAAGATAGAACTGCGGAGGAGTTCCGTAAGTGGACACTAGCGCAGTATTGGTAAGTTCAAGCATTTTCGTGTCTGCAACATGAAATACTGTGTGAACCTATTCTATACTAGCTACTCACTAGATATAAGTTCTTATGCACATTTGGGGATTAGTTAGTATAACATACTCCAAATAACGAGAATAAGTAAGACCTACAGGCAATGGGGGATAGTGACCTTGAGGTGATATATATGATCACTTGGTCAAAACTATAAATTGAAAGATGGTAATGAAACCATTAAGGTGTACCGCCCCTCCAACATAGTGGTGGAGGTTTGTCTAAATCCTACGGGGTTATCAGGGCTGTGGAGGACGATGTTCTAAGGTCACTCCTTAGACCCTCCTAGTCAGCGCGCTAATAATCATCGGTACTGCCATAAATAGAGCTCTACACTAGAAATCTAATAGAAAACAAGCAATCACAAAATGGAACAAAAATCATAATTGAGCATAACCAAAATTACGCTCGGTTAGGATAGGTGAATAGTACACAGTTAGGGTAACTGGTACTATTCACCGGTCAAAGGTCAACTATACTGTTCATGGTAAATAGTACTATTCATAGAAGATTGAGTTTTTCTTGTCTTTGAATCAATATGATTCTTACTATGGATGTTTGAACTTACTGAGCTTGTTAGCTCATCAGTTTGTTCATGTTGCAGGTAAGAAACCTGTCTAGTAGATTTCTTGATGGCGACAAGATGCGAACGTGTCGAGGGATAGGGAATTCACCGTGGACATGATCCTGCCATAAATTTTCCGCTGAGCTTTTTGAGTAAAGAAAATATGTTTGCAGACAAAGCATACTATATATATATAGATATTATATATGTTACCAAATATGTTGTACTTATTCTGACATGAAAAAGCCAGTATTATATTTTACATCGTTTTCTTACTTGACAATCATAAGAAAAAAAAAGTATGTATTAAAGAAAAAAAAATTTTAGGGTGAAATTTTAGGCCCTAGTGTTTAAAAAGAATTAGTAAAAGAGTTTAAAACTGACGACTCGGATTCAACACACGAACGGTCTTGGTCGACCATAGAGTTGATTCATGATGGTAGCGAGTAGTTGGAATCTGGGGACGTCACACTCTCCTCCCTAATTATGGTCAAAAATTTGAGGAAGATTTCCTAGGAGATTTTCAGTTATTTTGGATAAGGATGAGATAAGATTCAGGTTTGAAAATCCTAGTGGAATTTTGATTCTTCCCTTATCCTAAAGTGGCTGAAAATATTTGGTGAAGATCCTCTAGGATTTTCAGATTTTTTGGTTGAAAAAGGGAGATAAAGTTCTAGTTAAAATCTTGTTTAGATTTGAATTGGATAATCCTAAGTTGGCTGAAAATTTGTTGAGATTTTCCCTTTGGAAAATTCAGATTTCTTTGGTTATGGATAATGGGGAATACCTTCTCCTAATCCAATTCGAATTCAGAGAATCACCTCATGTAAATCTATAAATAGAGGTCCTGCCACTCCAGTTCTCTCAGACCACAGACTCTCAGGTGAGCAGGCTTATTGTTGCACAACTCACCGTAACAATAAGTTCTTTAGAGATCTGGGTGGTCGGAAGAAGACTAGTAGTGCTAGCATACCGATCGAGGTTCAGAGTGCCCACATACTCAGCCATTTAGGAATTGGAGAATAGTAGAGAAGGCTAGTTGGTTGAAGCCCTCTGGTCATTCTCCTCCTGCAAGATTGGCATCCTTGAGGTATGAGTTTAAATTATTGTTGATTTATTGTATATGGCATCATGAGATATTTAATGTTCTTGAAAAATTTTTATTGTTCCGCTGCGCTACTTTGATACATTTTTATTGATTTATTTCCTATAGAATTCTCCCACTAGAAAACTGTGTGCAATCAACTAGAAAGCCCCCAAACACAGCCCTAACAAGTGGGAAAAGTTTTCCCTAAAGTTAGGGATGTGTTGGACCATTTGTTGAATAAAATACTCAAACTTTCATTACATGGCCATGAAAAAATTCTTGTTTATCCCCTCCTTTCCATGCAGCAGTCCACACCTATTTATGGAGCTAAAATGGCAGCAAAATTTATCCCTTGATTGGAACAATTAATTAGGATTAAGTTTAAGCAAGTTGATTAGTTTTGCCTATAAAAGTCACACATGACTTAGTGATACCATTTCTTCACTTTGGCACCCCAAAAAGACAACACACATTCTCTCCCTTTCAAGCTACAGTCGACCTCCTATAAGTCAACAAAAGCCTCCATCTTCAAGCCTGAAATCATGCCAAAAACTTACCAAAAATCAAAACTCACAAGCTTGTGTTAGGAGGATTCAAATCCAAGCCTTTTCCAAAGTGATCAAGGGTAAGTTTTGTAATCCAATCTTTGTGGTTTTAGTTTTTATTTTGGTTAGATATTAAGAGAAATTATTTTGGTGTCTTGCTAGCATAAAACCAGCCTTCAAACCCTTGATTCCACATGGCCATTTTGGTTATTAAGCCTTGGCTCAAAATTGTGCTTGGTTCAAAGCACAAAGGTAATAACTAAAAACCCTACCGTTGGTAATTTAGTGATTTTAAGATTTTGATTAAGGCCATTTATGTGTATTTTTTTATACAAATGGTTTGTAATAATTTTATTTTGAGCCCTTAGCTTTCCATTTTTAAGTTAATGTGGCTATGGTTGTGTTTATAATTTTTACGAATGGTTGATAGTATGTGTGATGCGATGAACGTATAGGGATGTGGCTGGACACAAATCTATCCCCAGGAAAGGCCATGGATTTTGTCTATTTTGACCCAACTAAAGTCTGAATTTCAGATTTGATAAAACATAATGTATTAAGAAATTTTTGATACGGTCGTTTTTGCATCAAATAGCCCTCGGCCAAAAACAATGATACAATAGGTTTTTAGAGTGGTTTTCACTTAGTGCCCAAAACTAGGAACAAAAATTCGAACCCAGTAATTAGTCTCGGGTTTTATTAAAAATGGACCACTTAGAGTCCGAACCGGTTCTTGAACTCAACACAAAAGTTGTAGAATACGTTGAAATCTTTAAGATGACACATGCATCTTTTAAAAATTCGGCCGTTTCGGGCCTCATGTTAGGAAATGCCCTAAGCATTAGAGACATTTTGATGTATTTATTTTGAACTGGATAATAAAATTATATATAGAGGTTATTCATTACATTGCAATCTGTCCTCGTCTTATTTACATGTTAAAGTAAATGTAAGCAAATATGGCTCACTGACTGCTTGTGTTAAAACTGTTAGAACGTTGCATGCAATGGACTTTTGTATGCGAGAAGACAATGTTCTAAAGTTAGCAGTCTAAACTATGGTCTGTAGTCTATGGGGTTAGACCGAGCATCTAACTCATGTTAAGACTATTATGTTGTCTAAAGCTTTGGAGGGGAAGGTTTGTCTTGACTGTCTGGAGCTGGACTCCCAAGTAGAGACATAGATATGTTACTTGGTGGTAACATATTAGACCGGGACTAAAGCGTGATTGATCTACGTAGTCCGCTAAGAGTGGATCAATCTGCTTTTGACGTTCATTGTGCAATAACCTTAATCCTGAGTAAATGAAGTACTTCATGTCTATGACCTGTGTACTTTGATGTTCCAATGGCTAAAGTGTCTCAGAGGTAGTAAGCTTATAGACCGGTTCGTTGGGTACATGACTTGTATACGATGAAGGGTTTGTTTGCAGATATCAGAATCATAGCTCTAAGGAGTTAAAGGTATCCTCTTAAAGGCATTATACTGAATGTGAAAATGGACAAGGCCTTGGGTCGTCTGCTGGGCGGATGACTTCTTATTCACATATGGTGAATAATCATTTTCTTAATTCGGTAGTATAATGGAACTTTAAGATAGCCTGATCAGTAGGATTAAACGGACTTTGACCTAAGGCTGATCATGGATATCATATGAGGGTTTTGCATATATGACAAGGTCATTGGATAGTAGCTCGTCACAGGCTTACGTAATACGGAATATAATTGGGAGTTCAGTTTTCAGGTTTATAGTGGTGTGACTCTGAAACTAGTGATCATATGATTGAGTTGTTCGGTAAAGAATGATGATCATATGGATTTGCGGGAGCCCGATTATATATGTCCAATCAGTCCCTCTACTAGCTCCACATAATTCCTTAACGTTTGGTAAATTGATTTGTGTATGCTATTGGCTGGTTTATTATGCATGGATGGTGATGACACAGGATTAGGATGGTAGACAAGATTCTCTCCTGTTAGATTCAGATTTTGTTTTGGATAATAGAGTACATAATTATTCGAACTCCGAATAAAGTTGCCATGATTTTATTTGAGATTGGATTGGAGTTGTAGAAAATTATCCATGAGAACAAGAATTTGAAACACAACCGTTTTGTGGATTTTGAAATTTGAATTTTGAAATTTGAAATTTGAATTTTGAAATTTGAATTTTGAATTTGAAATTCGAATTTGGAATTTGAATTTGAAATTCTAATTTGAAATTTGAAATTTGAAATTTGAAATTTAAATTTGAAATTCGAATTTGAAATTTGAAATTCAAATTTTGAATCACAGTCCAAGTGGGATTCGAATTTGTTGTTGAAAATCCATAAGGTTTGAAATTCGAATTTGAGTTAGATTTGGAGAGGATAATCTTGTTAGAATCCTACTTGAATTTTGAATCCAAATCCTAACAAATTATGGACGAAATTTTAGGATAATCCTCAATGGAATTTCGGTTTTTTGTGGATAAGGTTCAAGGAAAAAATTCAAGTTTCAATCCCAGTTGAATTTGGATTCTCTCCTTCCTTGAAAAGTGGCCGAAATTATGGAGGAAATCTCCTAGGAAAATTCGGTTATTTTGGATAAGGTTGAGATAAGATTCAAGCTTGAAAATCCTAGTGGAATTTTGATTCTCCCTTATCCTAAAAGTGACCGAATTTTTTGAGGAGATTTTCTCCTAGGAATTTCGGATTTTTTGGTTGAAAAAGGGAGATAAAATTCTAGTTAAAATCTTGTTTAGATTTGGATTGGATTTATCCTAAAAAAAACCGAATTTTATTGTTGGGTTTTCCCATGGAAAAATTCAGATTTTATGGTTATGGATAAGGGAGAATATCTTTTCCTAATCCAATTCGAATTCAGAGAATCACCTTATGCAGGTCTAGAAATAGAGGTCCTGCCACTCCAGTTCTCTCAGACCACAGACTCTCAGGAGAGCGGCCTTATTGTTGCACAGCTCATCGTGACAATAAGTTCTTTAGAGATCTGGGTGGTCGGAAGAAGACTAGCAGTGCTAGCATACCGATCGAGGTTCAGAGTGCCCACACACTCAGCCATTCGAGAATTGGAGAATAGTAGAGAAGGCTAGTTGGTTGAAGCCTCCAGTCATTCTCCTTCTGCAAGATTGGCGTCCTTGAGGTATGAGTTTTAATTGTTGTTGGTTTATTGTATATGGCATCATGAGATATTTAACGATCTAAAAAATTTTTATTGTTCCGCTGCGCCACTCTGATACGTTTTTACCGATTTATTTTCCTACAATTGGCATCAGAGCCATCTCATGACTATGCCATGTAAATAAATTAGACAATTACTTAGTCTTTTTATTTATGTATGGATTTGATATTTAGAGAGTAGCATTTTAAGGTTCCTTTATGTTGTTATCATGGATTATGTATAAAGTATGTGGTTATTTTAATTTTCTGAATTATTATAAGCATGCTTGTTTATACCGGTTATGATTCCTTAGAATTTAGAAAAATTGTATCTAGGAATTTTTATGTAACCATGGGAGCAGTTTATTAACACTGTAATTTTCCCGTGGATTTTAATTTTTTGTCTCTTAGAATTTTTATGGTTAGAATTTTTGTACACCGGAAACGATTTAGGAAATTTTATGTAATTATTCTTGGAGGAGATTGAAGATTGAAGACAGCAATTTATTTTTCCCAAAAGTTAAATTTGATTTAAAGATTGAAATTTTGATTGTGTGGAAAATTTCAATTTAATTGGGATTCAAATTAATTTTTGGAGATCCTAATAGGTAAATTGGAATATGTCACGAAAATCGAGACACGACCCCTCCGGATAGGCCGATGGGCCTTGGTGGGGCTACAGCCCCTGCCCTCGGGCAGGATGGGGCTGTGGCAGCCCCTGTGTAGGCCAACACCACCCACGACAGCAGGCTTGGCCTGCAGCCAAGGGTGGCCGTGGCCTGCCCAAGGCTGGACGCAGCTTGGGCGTGCAGCCTCTGGCTGCAGGCGCTGCTTGCAGCCTGCTGGCTACTGCGCCCAATCTGGGTGTGCAGCCTGGCGCTGCAGGCTTGGCCTGCATCCCGGCAAGGTTGCACTTAGGGGGCGGCCGTGGACTGCCAGCCACTCCGGGGCTGGTGGCTGCCCACGGCGGCTGCTGCCTTCGGGGGCGACAATGTTCCAACTATTTGTTCTCATGACCACCCCTCGGTGGCTTGGGGCAATAGGTGCTGAGAATTACCGTTGCAATGCTACATGTTTTTCAAGTTTCATGTAGGAATATACTTGTATGTTTTATTTGCTAAATTATCTGTATATTTGCTTGGGCTTTGTAATGATGTCTAGTATAATTTTATTTCAGTTCAAAATGTCACCGACACCCCTCATTTCGATACATATTGAAAATAAGCTGAATGGTGATAATTATAAAGATTGGAAAAGAAACCTATTAATAGTTCTCAACTGTGAGAGACACAAGTTCGTACTGGACGAACCATGCCCACCTGGGCCCAAACCTGACACACCACTTGAGGAGGTCCTGGTTGCCTATAATCGTTGGAGAGAATCCAATGAGATAGCTCGATGCTACATCCTTGTTAGCATGACTAGTGCTTTACAAAAGCAGCATGAGACTTATCAAGTTGCTGGAGAGATCATGGACAATCTGGAGGACATGTTCGGAGGCCAAGAAAAATTGGCTCGACAGTCCGCTATCACCAGCATTATGAACCCTAAGCAAAAGGCGGGTACTCCGGTGAAGGACCGTATGATCACTCTAATGGGATTCTTCACTGAGGCTGCCGAAAACGGTGCTGAGTTGGACTACAATACCCAGATCGAGATGGTGTTCAAAACTCTGTCTAAAGATTTTGTGGGGTTTAAGGCCGTATACAATCTGGCAACAAGGGAGTTAGGACTAACCGAGCTCATGAAGCAACTTCAGGCTTATGAGCGGATGATCAGGGATGGGGATGCTGTCCGACCTAAAGGAGAGGCCAATTTGGTGGAATCTTCCAATCCCTCACGGAAGAAAAAGAGGCCAAATAAGAAGCAAGTGGCTTCTAGTTCTTCTAATCCTCCTGTCTCGGACGGGAGGAAGAAGAAGAAGAACAAGAAGCCGAAGGACCCTAAAAAGTCCAAGTGCTTCCATTGTGGGAAGGTAGGTCACTTCAAGAAGGCTTGCCGGGAATTCCTAGCCGCCAAGGGCAAGGAAGGTAAGGAACTTCATTACTTGGAAGCGTGTTTGGTGGAAGAATCAAAAGACACTTGGATCATTGATTCGGACGCCACTAATCATGTTTGTGTTTCTATGCAGGGGTTCGTGGAAACGAGAAGTCTACATGATAGGAGCCTCTCGTTGCGGACCGGAGATGGTAGCCTTGTGGTGGCTGAAGCAGTGGGAGATGTTTACCTTTATTTTGATCAATTTAGGTTTATTTTATTGAAAGATTGTTTTTATGTTCCTAATTTTAGGAGGAACCTTATATCGGTAGCTTGTTTAATAAAGGATTTTTATTTAGTTTCTTTTAGTAAAAGAGTTGATATTCGTAGAAATAAATCTTTTATCTGTTCTGGATGGATGGATGGAAACCTATATTTGATCAAACCAAAGATGTACTCATTGCTTGACACTGAATTAATAGATAACTCTAAAAGGTTGAAAGTTTCTCACTCTAACAAGGCGTATCTTTGGCATTTAAGACTTGGTCATATTAATCAGGATAGGATTCAAAGATTGGTGAAAGATGGTCCTCTGGAATCTCTGGAGGAGGTACGTCTTCCCCAATGTGAATCTTGTCTAGAGGGAAAGATGACTAAGAAGTCTTTTGGAGCTAAGGGTACAAGGGCTCAGGAGCTCTTAGAAATTGTGCATACTGACGTATGTGGGCCCATGAACGTCACAATACGAGGAGGGTTCGAGTATTATGTCTCTTTCATAGATGATTACTTGAGGTATGGATATGTGTATCTGATGCACCGCAAGAACCAAACCTTTGACAAGTTCAAAGAGTATCATGTGGAAGTGGAAAAGCAATTGCATAAATCCATAAAGACACTTCGATCTAATCGAGGTGGCGAATACCTCTCCGATGAATTTCTAGGACATCTTATAGAGAACGGGATATTATCCCAATGACTGCACCTGGTACTCCACAACAGAATGGTGTAGCCGAAAGGAGAAACAGGACCTTATTGGATATGGTACGGTCCATGATGAGTTATTCAACGCTGCCATTATCATTTTGGGGATATGCTTTACAAACGGCGTGCTATATTCTGAACCAGGTTCCAAGCAAATCAATTCCCAAAACTCCGTATGAATTGTGGCATGGCAGGAAGCCCTCCCTTGGACATATGAGAATATGGGGCTGCCCGGTACATGTACTGGATGGGGATGCGAAGAAGTTGGAACCAAGATCAGAATTGTGCATATTTGTAGGGTATCCAAAACGAACTAAAGGAGGTCTGTTCTATAACCCGAAGGAACAAAAGGTCATTATCTCAACCCATGCAACATTCTTGAAGGAAAGTCACATGAATGACTTTAAGCCTCAAAGCAAAGTGGTGTTAGAGGAGTTATCGGGTGAAAGAACTGCTCCACAGATTTTGGTCTTGGACGCAAGTCCGAGTTCCAGTGAAAGACCTGCAGACGATCAACAATTTAGGGTGCCTCGTCGTAGTGGGAGGATTTCGAAGAAACCTAATTTCTTCATGTATGATGCTGAGGTATACCAGGCCGAGGCTCATGAGCATGAGGATGATCCGGTCACCTATGATGAAGCTATAAATGATGTTGATTCTAAATCTTGGAAACAGGCTATGAACAATGAGATGGATTCTATGAAATCTAACTCTATTTAGGAACTTGTAGATTTGCCGGATGGGATAAAACTCATTGGATGCAAATGGGTCTACAAAAGAAAGAAGGATGCGGAAGGGAGAGTGGAAACTTTCAAAGCTAGACTGGTTGCAAAGGGATACACGCAAAAGGCTGGAATCGATTACGATGAAACCTTTTCGCCTGTTGCTATGCTGAAGTCTATCTGTATTCTTCTGTCCATTGTTGCGGCTCTCGATTACGAGATCTGGCAAATGGATGTCAAGACGGCATTCTTGAATGGCCATCTTAAAGAGTGTATCTATATGATACAGCCTGAAGGGTTCGTAGCGAAAGGCCAAGAAAAGAAAGTCTGCAAGTTGCTTAGATCCATTTATGGATTAAAGCAGGCATTCCGCTCATGGAACCAGAGGTTTGATCAAGCGATTAAGACATTTGGTTTTGAGCAGAACATTGATAAACCTTGTGTTTATAAACGTATTACGGATGGAAAAGTGGTCTTTCTGATACTCTATGTCAATGATATACTACTCATTGGGAATGATGTAGGGAACTTATCATCGGTCAAGCTTTGGTTACACCAACAGTTTGACATGAAGGACTTGGGAGAAGCTAATTATGTTCTAGGTATTCCTCTCTTCAGAAATCGAAAGAACAAAATGATAGCGTTATCCCAAGCTTCATACATAGATAAAATAATTGATAAATATGCAATGCAAGAGGCAAAGAAAGGTTCGCAACCTTCTATTGCCGGTCTAACTCTTTCATTGGATGACTATCCCAAGACATCGGAAGAAAGAGAGCGTATGAGTAAGGTCCCTTATGCATCCGCTGCGGGTAGCCTTATGTACGCTATGCTTTGCACTCACCCGGATATATGTTTTGTAGTAGGTATGATGAGTCGATATCAAGCAAATCCTGGAACCAAGCACTGACAAGCTGTAAAGCATATACTCAAGTATCTTAAGAGAACGAGGGATTATATGCTGGTGTATTCTTGAGGGGACCTAACACCCGTAGGATACACGGACTCAGACTTCCAGACTTGTAAGGATTCGAGGAAATCGACATCTAGATCAGTGTTTTTACTCGGAGGAGGCGCCATTGTGTGGAGGAGCGTGAAGTAAGGCTGCACAGCTGACTCTACTATGGAGGCTGAGTATGTGGCTGCGGCTGAGACATCTAAAGAAGCGGTTTGGCTCCGCAAGTTCTTTAGAGACCTTGAGGTCATTCTGGGTGTTGACAAGCCTATCACACTTTACTGTGATAACACAGGGGCTATTGCCAACACAAGGGAATCTCGGCACCACAAGAGGACCAAGCACATCGATCGGAGATATCATATTATTAGAGGGCATGTGGAGACAGGACAAGTGGATGTATGTAAGATCGCGTCCGAGGACAACATCGTCGATCCGTTTACTAAGACTTTGGTGGTTAGAAGCTTTGAAAGGCATGTAGAGGCGATGGGGATGCGTAACATGGCACATCTACTGGCTTAGGACAAGTAGGAGATTGTTAGGAAATGCCCTAAGCATTAGAGACATTTTGATGTATTTATTTTGAACTGGATAATAAAATTATATGTAGAGGTTATTCATTACATTGCTATCAGTCCTCATCTTATTTACATGTTAAAGTAAATGTAAGCAAATATGGCTCACTGACTGCTTGTGTTAAAACTGTTAGAACGTTGCATGCAATGGACTTTTGTATGCAAGAAGACAATGTTCTAAAGTTAGCGGTCTAAACTATGGTCTGTAGTGTATGGGGTTAGACCGAGCATCTAACTCATGTTAAGACTATTATGTTGTGTAAACCCTTGAAGGGGACGGTTTGTCTTGACTGTCTGGAGCTGGACTCCCAAGTAGAGATATATATATGTTACTTGGTGGTGACATATTAGACCGGGACTAAAGCGTGATTGATCTACGTAGTCCGCTATGAGTGGATCAATCTGCTTTTGACGTTCATTGTGCAATAACCTTAATCCTGAGTAAATGAAGTACTTCATGTATATGACTTGTGTACTTTAATGCTCGAATGGCTAAAGCGTCTCAGAGGCAGTAAGCTTATAGACCGGTTCGTTAGGTGCATGACTTGTATACGATGAAGGGTTTGTTTGCAGATATCGGAATCATAGCTCTAAGGAGTTAAAGGTATCCTCTTAAAGGCATTATACTGAATGTGAAAATGGACAAGGCCTTGGGTCATCTACTGGGCGGATGACTTCTTATTCACATATGGTGAATAATCATTTTCTTAATTCGGTAGTATAATGGAACTTTAAGATAGCCTGATCAGTAGGATTAAACAGACTTTGACCTAAGGCTGATCATGGATATCATATGAGGGTTTTGCATATATGACAAGGTCATTGGATAGTAGCTCGTCACAGGCTTACGTAATACGGTATATAATTGGGAGTTCAGTTTCAGGTTTATAGTGGTGTGACTCTGAAACTAGTGATCATATGAGTGAGTTGTTCGGTAAAGAATGATGATCATATGGATTTGCGGGAGCCCGATTATATATGTCCAATCAGTCCCTCTACTAGCTCCACATAATTCCTTAACGTTTGGCAAATTGATTTGTGTATGCTATTGGCTGGTTTATTATGCATGGACGGTGATGACACAGGATTAGGATGGTAGAGAAGATTCTCTCCGGTTGGATTCAGATTTTGTTTTGGATAATAGAGTACACAATTATTCGAACTCCGAATAAAGTTGTCATGATTTTATTTGAGATTAGATTGGAGTTGTAGAAAATTATCAATGAGAACAAGAATTTGAAACACAACCGTTTTGTGGATTTTGAAATTTGAATTTTGAATTTTGAAATTTGAAATTTGAATTTTGAAATTTGAATTTTGAATTTGAAATTTGAATTTGAAATTTGAAATTTGAATTTTGAATTTGAAATTTGAATTTGAATTTGAAATTTGAATTTGAAATTCGAATTTCAAATTTGAATTTCAAATTTAAATTTCAAATTTGAAATTTGAAATTTAAATTTGAAATTCGAATTTGAAATTTGAAATTCAAATTTTGAATCACAGTCCAAGTGGGATTCGAATTTGTTATGGAAAATCCACAAGGTTTGAAATTCGAATTTGAGTTGGATTTGGAAAGGATAATCTTGTTAGAATCCTACTTGAATTTTGAATCCAAATCCTAACAAATTATGGATGAAATTTTGAGGATAACCCTCAATGGAATTTTGGTTTTTTGTGGATAAGGTTCAAGGGAAAAATTCAAGTTTCAATCCCAATTGAATTTGGATTCTCTCCTTCCTTGAAAAGTGGCCGAAATTATGGAGGAAATCTCCTAGGAAAATTCGGTTATTTTGGATAAGGTTGAGATAAGATTCAAGCTTGAAAATCCTAATGGAATTTTGATTCTCCCTTATCCTAAAAGTGGCCTAATTTTTTGAGGAGATTTTCTCCTAGGAATTTCGGATTTTTTGGTTGAAAAAGGGAGATAAAATTCTAGTTAAAATCTTGTTTAGATTTGGATTGGATTTATCCTAAAAAAAAACGAATTTTATTGTTGGGATTTTCCCATGGAAAAATTCGGATTTTATGGTTATGGATAAGGGGGAATATCTTTTCCTAATCCAATTTGAATTTAGAGAATCACCTTATGCAGGTCTATAAATAGAGGTCCTGCCACTCCAGTTCTCTCAGACCACAGACTCTCAGGTGAGCGGGCTTATTGTTGCACAGCTCATCGTGACAATAAGTTCTTTAGAGATCTGGGTGGTCGGAAGAAGACTAGCAGTGCTAGCATACTGATCGAGGTTCAGAGTGCCCACACACTCAGCCATTTTGGAATTGGAGAATAGTAGAGAAGGCTAGTTGGTTGAAGCCTCCAGTCATTCTCCTACTGCAAGATTGGCGTCCTTGAAGTATGAGTTTTAATTGTTGTTGGTTTATTGTATATGGCATCATGAGATATTTAACGATCTAAAAAATTTTTATTGCTCCGCTGTGCCACTCTGATACGTTTTTACCGATTTATTTTCCTACACCTCAAACAGGGCCATTTTTAAAATGATGTAAAACTGGGATTTTGCAAAAAAAACTGGGCACATATGCCACGGATTTAATAGGATTAGGACTCGTTCGGGTTAGATTTGAGCTCCGAGATGAACACGAGAATTGTTCATCTCATCGATGATGAAAAATGTTATGTTCACCGAATTTACAAAAAAAAAAATCGTTTTAATCAAGTTTCAAAACAGTTTTCGAAAGTGGTTTAAAAACCACCCTTAAAATATAACACCAAAAATGTGTTTTAAACTTGTTAAAATATAAAAATGGTTTTCATAAAAATTTCTCCCACCTTCCAATGGGGTGATAAGGGGACAGGTTCCAAACATATAATTTTACCAAGAATTTTATAAGGTAACCAAAACAATTTTTCAGAAATAAATTAAACAGTATTGGTAGCCCGATCGGCTACCATACCAAAAAAGCACTAGTAACCCGGTGGGTCAGTTGACTGGTTGGCAGCCAGTCAAAGATCGTGTTTCAAACGACACTACAAGGAATGATGATTAATCTATCAAGTAGACAATTAATCAAACACGATACAAGTTAGACACCAAATTCCCAAAGTAGGCCGATAGGGTACCGATGGACCTCGGTACCACATAAAAACACAAGCTATGGTCACTAACGGCAATAGTGACCTAGGAACGACAGTAAATTAATTTATGGGCAATAAATTAATTTATCGAATATAGCGAAGTAAACTCTATATAAAGAGCGAATTAGTACCGACGGGAATTGGAACCAAATGAATTATCTACTTTAGTCACTAATAGTGATGGTCACTCAACGAGAGTATTAATGAGGAATGTTATTGATGACAGGTGGTCGCCTGTAATGTGATAACCAATAATTTTTAGATTCTCAGAGTGAATTAAAATTGTATGTAAATAACAATTTTAATGAATAAAATGTGAAGAAATTGTATTTTAATACTGTTGGGAATACTGTGAAAATTTTCTGACAGTGTTAAAGAATGTGAGTTCGGAGATGGAAAATCTTCCCGAACAGAATCGGGTGAGACGGCTCGAAAATGAAGCCAAAATCCCTAGAGAGTGCACCAAAGTGCACTAAAAGATAAAATTTTACGGTGGTGAATTATGGATAAACAGAAGCAAAATAAGACAGATCGATCGCACCAGAGGCGCCCAGAACCCACCTACACGATTTTGAAAAAGTTCCATTCGGTTTGACTTTCAGTCAAATTTTGATCACTAATTAATTCATGAATTAATATGTGGATTAATTAGGTGACATCATAATTATGATGTCATAACTAGAAAATTTTAGCTTCTAAAGCAAATTTAGCTATATGTATGGCTAGGATTTAATGCCTTTTTGATCAAAGGCCATGAATTAGCCAAAATGGCTTTGATTAAATTTTGGAAAATTTGGAAAAAGTGGGCACGGCCACATGGAGAAAAATCAGCCCAAAATTTTCAATTTTGGCCCAAAAAGTTAGTAAAAAAGTCCCTAGACAATTTGCTAATTATTGGGAAAATTTTGCTAGTTAGTCTCCCACTTTTTGCTTATAAATAGGCATTAAAATTCATGAGGAAAAATCACAAAATGTAGCCAAAATTTTGCTCCCCAAAACCATGAGCTTCCATCCATTTCTAAGCCAAATCTTGACAAAAATTTCACACCAAAATAGCCTCCAAAATCACACTAAGGATCAAGAAGATAGATTGATAAGGTGAGCCTTCAAATTGAAGCATTTTTCATTGGTTTTCCTTGAAAAATCTGTGGCTTCAATGGTGTGGAAAATTGTTGAAATTTTGATGTTTGATTTTAGTGTTGTGTTGGTTTGGTGTTCTAGTGATGAAAGCATGTGTTAGAATTAAGAAACAAGCAAATTGATGCATGTTTCACGCAAAAAATCCATGGCCAATAGACACTAGAAAGTGAGAAAAATTTGTGATGGAAATGATAAGGAATGTTGAATAAAAACCTTAAGAATAAGAGAAAAAATTTCTATCGTTTTAGAGCATGGAAACCGTGGCATAAGGCTAGGGTTGGAATGAAAATTTTCTTAAGTTTTGATGTTAATTTGTACATTAGAAACCTAAGAGTGATATATGATAAATGAATATTGTGATGAAAAATGTTTGGTGTTGTTTTCCTAGTGAAAACCATGGGTAACATTGAAGAAAAATTGATGAATTTGTGTTGTGATTTGAATGATGTTAATGTGGAGAATTTTTATACAAAGTTTGGTAACTTTGTATAAAATAGGCCTCTGGTATAGTACGTGGCAAGTACAAAGGTTCTGAGGAGTGCCTAACACTAGGGAAACCTAGAAATACAAGCAGAAATTCTGCCGAAATTTCTAAAATGGCATAAGAGTATTCGGGAAACGAGGGGTAAAAATGTTAGACTCAGAAATAAAATCGAGAACCCTCATTGGGTTAGGGTTATTAATGAAAACCGAACCTAAAAGAAATAGTAAAACGACCTTTTAGTGTCTAAAATACGAAGAAAGGTGAAAAATTTACGTTAGGGGCATTTTAGAAAATAAGGGGGAAAAGATGTGAACGTGATAGAAAACCTGAGCCCCTAGTGAACCAAGGCTAGGGAATGGAATTAGAAATGTTTTAGGAGTAGTGAAATATCCTTTTGAGGCTCTGAAACGCTAGAAAAATGAGAAACGACCCTAGATGATGGATGAATAGTACTTGAGGGTCGGGTGGTGAATAGTTGTTGATTTTGCAGTAAATAAAGCTGTAAAAAGATACAGAAGTCCAAGGAATATTATTTTATGATATTTGGGTGTAGAAAATCCCAGAAAAATGATAGAACATAATTTTTATGGTCCTAATACCCGCCAGGGGTAAAATGATCAATTTGACCAAAAATTTTTGAAAGGCTCAGAAAGAACCATTAAAGATCTAGAATACTTAAAATAAGATTCTAGAAGCTATAATAAAGATTTTAAGATTAAAAATCTAAAAATTTTGAAGAACACGGGCTTGTAGAAGGACACACGATCGTGTATGGGAGAAAATAGACAACCCGAGGAGTACACGGGTTTGAACACGGGCGTGTACCAAGCCGTGTATAGTTACACGGGCAGATAGTGAATAACACGGTTGTGTAGTGTAAAACCGAGAAGTAGACGGGTTTGAACATGGGCATGTTGCAGGCTGTGTACCACATAAAGAGTTGAAATGTGTTACAAAAACTATCAGAAAATAAATATACCCAAAGTGATAATTAATGACAAGTATTAACAGACAATATTTTGTCTGTAGGGACCCAGATTAGAGTCAAAACTACATAGGACTTCCAGGAGTGGACGTTATCACAGTGGTGGTAAGTTCAAGCATTTTCATATCTGCAACATGAAATACTGTAATATTTCATTATGTACAAGTGGTACATTAGATGTAAGTCCTACGGCCAATAGGGTGTAGCAAGACTAACACACCTAATGAACTGATAAATTGAGAAGTGTACTATGGGTACACTATGAGAAGAGTGTGACTAAAATCAAGACACACCCTTAAAGAGAAAATGGGTAAGACCTATGGGCAATAGAGGTTCCTAACCTTGAGGTGATGATTAATGTCACTTGGTTAGAACTGCAATTGAAAGATGGTAAAGAAACCACTTTTGGCATACCACTCCTCCAACAAGAGTGGTGGAGGTTACATGTCCTTCGGGGATATAATGACCGCTATGGATGATGATAGGACTAGAGAGGAAAGAGCCTTAGGGTGCTCCCAAGGCCCTCCCAGTCAGCACGCATATGATATCAGTACAAGGCCAAAAGAACCCAAAACCAGAATATAAGCAAAGATAATAGATAAAATGTTATGAAAGCCATAACTGAGCATAATTGAGCACAACCGACACTAACATTAAGTGTAGTGGACTCGGTTAGGGTGACATAAATAGTAACCGGTTAGGATCAAAGTTACTATTCATTGGTCAAAGGTCAAAGTTTTATGATAAATAATACTATTCATGGATAAATAGTGCTATTCATTAAAAATTGGATTTTTGATGTTTTTGAATCTGTGTGATTCATAGTATGTATGTTTGAACTTACTAAGCCCGTTAGCTCACCAGTTTGTTCATGTTGTAGGTAAGAAACCTATTCAGTAGACTACCTAGATGGTGGTAGGATACGCATGTGTCAATGAGATAGGGAATCCACTGTGGATCATAGTCCTGCTGCTAGTCTTCCGCTGAGCGACAAAAGTCAGTGAATTGAAGAGAATGTATTTTGAAAACAAGTCTACAAAAAGTATCTTTGTAAATTATGTTGTATTGTAAAAGAGAGACAACTATAGTGTAGTTGTAAATTTTGTATGGCTTTCATATATAATGCTTTACACAAGAAAAATATTTTGAACAAAAAAAAATGGGTGCAAATTTTAGGCCCTGAAAAAGAATGAGAATTTGAAGGTAAAAGTGTTTTAAAATGACGACCCGATGAGATGCACGGGCTGTCTCAATCGACAATGGAGTCGGATTCCGGATGGTTACGCGTGGGTGAGGTCAGGGGCGGCACAGGTTGGTATCAGAATAGTTGACCATATCCCTATTGACACAGAATGTAGCCTGCTCGTCAATCTAAGTAAGTTAGCTTTCTTTAAGTTAGTTAACTTTTGTTTATACGAGGTTATATATTTTGTAGGGTATACAATGACTAAACCACCCTATATGCGACCCCATCCATATCGACCGAGAGGACCGATCCGGGTATGGACTAGGCCCGTGATCAGGCCGTCCATGATCCATCGAATAGTGCCTCAACCGTCTATACCTGAGCTGCTAGTACTGCAGGTTAGAGCGCCAGCACCAATATAAGTACCACCTCATCGACCGGTTGTTAATCCACCAGTCACTATAGACATTCCAGTTGTTAGTGGATGAGCCCATGTAAGATCCAGAGTATCAGTACAAGTGGTACATTCCTTCAAAGGTAGTCATCAACCCACATTCGACGGAGGTCAATAGGGGATCTCTACCCGATATTGGCTGTATGATGTAGAGACGATCATGCGCCAGTGTGACATTGATGAGGACTGCTGGGTCTTGTTAGCAGTTGGCACTTTCCGTGAGGATGCAAGGATGTACTGGGAGTATTGCGATCAGGAGATTCTGTTAGGATTCGATTGGGCTGAGTTCAGACATATTATGATATTGTAGTTTCCACCAAAGAGTCCAGCATCACTAGTTCCAGACCCTCCAGAGAGCAGGGTAGTGACTCAGCCACCAGCCATGCCCAGATATACCGATGCTAGAGAGTTTGTCCTACTATGCTACGTGAGTTTATAGTTACGGTAGCTAAGGTAGAGGAAGAGTTAATGATGGAGTGCATGGTGTGTAAGAGACGCGAGCTGCTATTGCAAGATTCCATGCTAGATCGTCTGTCTAGTGAGTGACCTATGGCGAATGACCATGAGGCCGGCCCATCAAGGCGACGAGAGGGCACGAGTCCCACTGGAGAATCTACGCCATCTGAGGTCGAAAATGGTATGGATGAGGACAACAAGGATCCAGAGGAATTGCTAACAATTCCGGATCAACCTTAACCAGGGGACTAGATGTAAAATCATATAAGATGTATAAATGTATATATCTATATATGTGTATGTATGATTGTATCGATAGGCCTTTTTGAAAAAGAGCCTTCGAGTTGATGTGTATATGAAAATTTTAAAATGAAATGACATGAAATTTTAATATGTTCAAAATGAAGAGATGTTTGAAATTATATGAGGATCACAACTATTTTTACTTATATTGTAAAAATATGTTTGTCAAAAATCTAACGATTGATTTTCATATAATTATAGGCAGTAGATAAAGATGGTGAATCCAGGTAACCTGAGAAACATGAAAGGGCGTCCAGTTCATTCTTAAAGAGTAGATGAGTTACAAGCCATGTTGGAAGCTCAGATGAAAGTGAATGCTAAGCTAAGACAAAGAATAGAGCAGATGGAGCAGAGGCAAGGCCAGGACAAAGGCCAAACCTCTTAGATGGTTGCACTGGAACTGGAAGTGCTGCCAGTTGTACCCGAGATAGTAGTAGAACCCCAAACACAACCCCAAATTAGCCAGGAACCATTATATGAAAGATTTCAATGGATGAAGCTGCAGGAATTCGAGGTTCCACCAACCCATTAGAAGTAGAAGAGTGGTTGCCCTCACTTCACATGATTCTACAATTCATGAATTTAAATGATCAAGAAAGGATCATGTGTGCAACTTTTGTTTTAAAGAAAGATGCAAGATTCTAGTGGGACACGGTCAAGTTGAGAAGGAACGTGTTCACAATGCCATGGTTAGATTTCTTAGAGAAATTTAACCAAAAATACTATGACCCTGCGTTGCTGCGACCCCAACTGAGGGAGTTTGTAGAGTTGAAATAGGGAGACATGATAGTAATTGAAGTCTGTCAGAAGTTTGACCAGTTATCCCGCCTATGTCCATATGTTGTATCCATGGAGAGAGAGAAGATTCAAAAGATGCTGTGAATGTTTCGACTTGAAATCTCAACATTGGTAGACAGTGGGTTAACGCCACCCACAACTGTATTTGACTGTGAAAGGCGAGCTTTAAGAGCCGAATACCACTTGGCTTGACAGAGGGAGGAAAAGGAAAAGATCTGGGACGCCAAGAAGAAGGAGAAAGTCTTGACCAAAATCGCACAAGCTGGATCCCAGGTCAGGTAGGGAAATAAGATGAGTCAGAACACGAAGGCCGGACAATCAAGTACCTCTGGCCAACAGTCACAAGGAAAGAGGAAGGGGAATAATTCTGGAAATAGGAACTAGCAACGAAGGTTGAACAATAATGCTAGACCGATTGTTCGTGACTGTATTTTCTATGGAAAAAGGCATCCACGCCGATGCAGACTTGCACCAAATGCCTGTTTCCAATGTGGGAAAGATGGCCATTTTGCCAGAAATTGCCTTAGAATAGACAAAATGCATAGGGAATGTTCCAGCCACAACAGCAACGTTCCCAGGCACAGTCACTGCAGGCAAAGATTGAAGGTCCTTCGCATTCTGAGACGCTGGAAAGATCAGAATGATTTCCTCATGCAGATGCTTGAGTAATGGTCTACACAAAGGAAGATGTGGAAGCAGGGATGTCCAATGTAGTGACAAGTCAACTTTCTATCGCTAATCATTTGGCGTCTATTTTATTTGATTCTGGAGCTATGCATTCATTTATTTCCTATGAATTTGCAAACAAGATAGGATATCCTAAGGACGATATAGGTATGACCTTTAGAATGACTCTACCCTCAGGAGAAGTATTAATGTCCAATTATTGGTTGCCTCATGTGTCAATAATTGTGGCTAATAGGGAGCTATATGCAAAATTGATCGTGATGGAGCTTGCTGATTATGACATAATAGTAGGAATGGATTTCCTAGGAAAATATTAGGCCACGATCGATTGTCGAAAACAAAAGACAATGTTTCAACCCGATCAGGAAGACGACTTTGAATATGTTGCTTCATCACACAAATCGAGGAAGATAATGATCAACGTGATGAAAGTAAGAAGGCTAATGTCTAGCGGCTGTGCTGGATGCTTAGCATACATAGTGGATGCGATGGAAGGACAGAAACTTCAACCTGATGATGTTCCTATCGTAAACGAGTTCCTCGATGTCTTCCCAAAAGAATTACCAGGACTGTGACAATCGAGAAATTTCACCATTCTCGGAAAATAGGCACATTGAATATACATTATGATTTTTAGGTTTAAAATGTGAAATAAATGATTTAATATTGTTTAGAATGTGATAAAATGTTCTGACAATGTTAAAGGTGAGAAATTCCGTTGTGGAAAAATTTCACAGAACCAAAACAAGAATAAACGGTGCCATTTAGGTATTAAGAGCTCTAGAAGGTGACTTGTGGTAAGACAAGTCTACCCAAAGATGCAAGAGTTACGAAAGTGATGTTACATGTGCGTGTGTGTGTGTGTTACATGCGCTAAATACTGATATATTTAGAATCAGTATGCTCAAAATAGTTAATTGAGCATAAAATGCAATTTTTGACTAAGGAACATGCGGTATCAAGAAATTGGTTAAGATGACCTTTTCTTGATATAAAACTGATATATTTGGGATCAAAATGCTCGAATTAGTTATTTGAGCACAAAAAGTAAATTTTGACCGGGAAATATGCAGTATCGGAAAACTGATCGAGATGACCTTGAATGAAATTGAAATTGATAAATTTGGGTTCAGCACGCCCAAATTAGTCAGTATAGCCTATCCGAATGCTCAAATTAGTTAATTGAGCACAAAAGGTTAATTTTGACCAGAAATTCACAGTATCGGAAACTGATCAAGATGACCCCGGATGAAAGTAAAACTAATATATTTGGGTTCAGCACGCCCAAATTGGTCAGAATAGCTCATGTTGAAATTTTGGACAAAAAAAGTATATATAAGGGCAAAAAATTGATAATCACAAAAAGGGCCTCATATTTCCCCTATCTCCTTTTTCTCCCCTACACTACCCAAAAATGAACAGTAACCGACCACAGGAAACAGTGTCCGTTTTTGACACCGCTGGTCTCGTTGGAAAGGTCTCCCCCAACTGAGTCCAACGTGGGTCGAGTCGACGGAACGGCCACTAGAGGAAGCCACACACGCCGCCTGAAGCTGCCGGAGGCCGGAATTTTCGATCGATCATTTCTCTGCTGTCCAACGTCCAAATGCCATGATTCCAGTCCCAATGGATTCATGGTGAAGAGTAGAATAAAACCCAGGCCTCATTTCACCTCAACGGCTGTCGAATCATGCCACCCAACATCGCGCCGTCGCCACCATGGAATCCGTCGATTTCGACAGAGTCGAGTGACTTGGTGGGTACCAAAATGCTCGGAGAAACACAGGGAAAAAAAGCCCCAAACCAATTTTGGGCAACAACCACGGCATGGTGGAAATCAAGCATCGCCGCGCCATCTGATTTTTGAAGCCCAATTTCCGGAGATAGGAGGCTTGATTGGTGAAATTGACACCACTAATGGGTTCCTCTCGGTGAAATCTTCAAGTTGGTAGCCGCCTTTTTCATCGTCGCCGCAGTCAACACCAGTCAACGGTGGTCAACGTCGGTCAACGTCGACCCGGTGATCAAAAATTGAAGAATGGCCTGTTGGTCTATTTTCAACTTTCTGGACACATCCGCGGCATTGGATTTGCAAACCGGAACTTGAAAAGTGAAGAACGGTTGAAAAAAGTTTGTTTGCATGAGACCGAATGGTTCATTCGATCACTGGTGGGACGATTTCGATAGTACTTTTGGTCCCTTCATTCCTTAATTTATGTTTTGGAATGATTGTACCCTAATTATGTATTTTGGCATGTGAAATTGTAAGAAAAAAATGGATGAAAATGATGAAAAAAATGTGTGGGAATATAAAGACTTTTACGTAAAAGTTGAGTTTTACGTAAAAATATAGACCTTTGGTATAGTACGTGGCAGATTAGAATTAGGTTAGATAGTTTTTGAGGTATTTCCTAAACGCCGCGAACCTAAAAATTAAGCGGAAATGCTGTCGAAATTTTGAAAAACGGCACGAAGGGGTATTTTAGGAATCGAAGGTTAAAATGTGGTCGGGATGGAAACCTGAGCCCCCTTGGTGACCTAGGCCTGAGAAAAAGGGGAGAAACGACCTAAATAGTGTCACCCGAGGGTCGGTGAATAGTAAACCAAGAAATTATGGCAAATAATTTCGTAAAAATTTAATAGAACCTAAGAAATATTATTTTATAATTTTTGGGCTTAGAAACTCCAATCTAAGCATTAAAACGAAAAAGATATGGTCCCAAGACCTGTTAGGGGTAAAATGGTCATTTTGACCAAAAATTTCTGAAATGGTCGAAAAGGACCGTGAATGCCTTAGAATAGTTAAAATAATATTCTAAGGGCTAAATTTAGGTTTTAAACCAACGAAAAGTAGGTTTGCAATGAGAAAAGTGAACTAGGGATAAAATGGTCATTTTGCCAAAAGTTAGGGGCAAAATGGTTATTTTGCCAAAAGTTAAGGGCAAAATGGTCATTTTGTCAAAAGTTGTAAAAAGGGCCGTTAAGGCTAGAAATAGTATCCTAAGGCCAAAATTGAGAGTTCTAAGGCCCGGTTCAAGAATTAAGAAGGGAAGAAGTGAGAAAATTCCACTTGGGGCAAAATGGTAATTTTGCCAAAAGTTAACGGAAAAGTGAAAAATGGGATTTTAGACCCCTAAGTTTATGATTGAGAAATAAAACGTAAAATTTTTACGTTTTGTTTAGTTTTATATATGAAATAAAATTGAGAATAACCGTTGATTTTCCGGTTATAAGAACCCGATCTAGACGTAACGAAGGAACGTCTGCGGACCCGAGAAAAGAGATACACACATGAGTATCAGTAAGTTCAAATATTGAATTGTTTGCAACATGAACTGACTATTGTATATCTGTTTTCATGTTAAGATGTGATGACATAAATATTATGAAAGCCATGTTATGAACTATGTGTTATGTCTAAGTCATATATAAATTGACTTACATATTTATGTTGATGGGTTATATGCAGTAAGTTCAAACATTTAAATTTGTCTACAACCTGCAATAAAGTGATACTGATAATGTACTTATTGTACATTAATTGTTAAGTCCTATGGGCAATAGGGTGTAGATTGACTAACACCCCACGAGATGAGAAAATGAGAAGTGTATTGTAGGTACACTAAGGGAAGAATGTGACTAAAATTAAGACACACCCTTAGAGAGAAAATAAATAAGCGTATGGCCAATAGAAGTTCCTGACTTTGAGGTGATAAATAATACTGCCCGGTAGGAACTATAATTGAAAGATGGTAATGAAACCACTGTTGGCATACCAGCTCCCAGAAATGATCACCTGTGGGCTCTTTTTCAGATCCTACGAGGATAGAGCCAAAGGCTCATTAGACTGGAGGATTGGCCGACCAGTCCCTCTCAGTAGCGCGCACCAACAGTACGGCCAATATGGATCCAAAACTAGAACTAAATAAAAGATAATGACCCAAAACTGAATTGGGAACCATAATTGAGAATAATAGACCCTTACTGTACATTTAGTGGTCTTGGTCAAAGTTGACGTGGGTAGTGTTTGGTTAAAGTAGAGGTACTATTCCTGATAAATAGTACTATTCATGGTTAAATTGATTAGTTATGGTTATTGATGTCACAGTTTTGTATCAGAGGTTACTCGGTACTATATGGTACGAGTATTTTATATGTATGAATGTTATTGCTACTAGTATATGATACTAGTATGCGATGTGTTATGAAATAAGCTTATGAAATGTAAGTAATTTGAGGTATGACATGATATCAAATATGTTTATGATGGGCAAGTAAGTATTGAATATGCTTACTATGTTATGTATGAATGTTTTAAAGCAATGAATGGTGTACGCCATATGTTTGTTAATGCTCTGATGTCCTAGTTGGTGACAGAGCTATGTTATATGTTATGATTACTCTGATGCCACAGCTGGTATCAGATATGCTTGTTACTATATGGTAAGAGCTTTTATATGTCATGTATTTATGTTTGAACTTACTAAGCTTTAGCTCACAAGTTTGTTCATATTGCAGGTAAGAAACCTGTATCTCAGTAGTAGAGTGCAATGGATGACGGCCGGATTTGCGTGTGCTAATGGGGATAGGGAATCCACCATGGATATGGTCTTACTACCATTCTTCTGCTAAGTGATTTGAAAGAGAAATATTTGAAGAAAAAAGAATTGGTGTATTATATGTGCAAAGCTGAAATACGATATTTCTGTAAATTATGCTGTACAGAAATATTTTGTGAAAGAAAAATTATGTACTTTGAGAAATTATGTATTTCTGCAAAGTGAAGAAAAACATTTTAAGAAAGAAGTTTAAAAAAAAAATTTGCCCTACAATATCAAAAGTTTAAAAATAAGAAAAGGTTAAATGACGACTCGACGAGGTGCATAGGTTGTCTCGATCGACAATGGAGTTAGATCGCGACAGTTATGTGTGGCCAAGGTAGGGGGCATCACAGGTGGTATCAGAGCAGTTTGACTATATCCCTTCTGGCACAAAGCGCAGCCTGCTCGTCAGTCCAAGTAAGTTAGTTTATTTTAAATTTGTAATTGATTGAAGATAAACATTTTATAGTAATGAGATGACGAGATCTAAGATGACAAGGATAGAATGATGAGACTACGAGATCACTATGTGTGAGATCACGACTGTACAGTGCTAAAGGACTATCCAGAGTAAGAAAGAAGATTTTACTGAACGGTGCCCTCAAAACTAAGTGGCAAACAACACCGTACCACTCCATGGGAATGCAGGATTGGTTTTATACCATCTGACTGAATTCCCCAATTATACGCCATTAATCAGGATAACTGAGTCTTGTTGGCTGTTGCTATCTCTCAGGAAGATACTGTGTATTCGGATTCTTGTAACCAGGATGAGCTCTTAACTGTGTCGAGTTTTGCCATACCACGATCAAGCAAATCTCCAAGAGGAGTCTAGCATCAGCCCTAGTTTCTTGTTTTTTATGGGCAAGCGGGGAAGTAAAATCACCTAAGTGCCCTAGAGTTGCGAATATACATGAATTCATTCATCGAACGGAGAGACTGTAGCGGATGTCTGGTGACACGGTTCTAACGTATGCTATGCGCTACGAGGTGGGGACTTCTATAACGAGTCCTGTAGAGTATTGCTAAGGAACTGATGAGTTTTCTCCAACTTATGATGTGTAAGGTGTTAGGAAATGCCCTAAGCATTAGAGAAATTTTGATGTATTTATTTTGAACTAGATAATAAAATTATATATAGAGGTTATTCATTACATTACTATCTGTTCTCGTCTTATTTACATGTTAAAGTAAATGTAAGCAAATATGGCTCCCTGGCTGCTTGTGTTAAACTGTTAGAACGTTGCATGCAATGGACTTTTGTATACGAGAAGACAATGTTCTAAAGTTAGTGGTCTAAACTATGGTCTGTAGTCTATGGGGTTAGACCGAGCATCTAACTCATGTTAAGACTATTATGTTGTCTAAAGCCTTGGAGGGGACGGTTTGTCTTGACTGCCTGGAGCTGGACTCCCAAGTAGAGACATAGATATGTTGCTTGGTGGTGACATATTAGACCGGGACTAAAGCGCGATTGATCTACGAAGTCCGCTTTGAGTGGATCGATCTGCTTTTGACGTTCATTATGCAGGAACCTTAATCCTAAGTAAAAGGACAGCTTCATGTATATGACTTATGTACTTTGATGTTCCAATGGCTAAAGCGTCTCAGAGGTAGTAATCTTATAGACCGGTTCATTGGGTGCATGACTTGTATACGATGAAGGGTTCATTTACAGATATCAGAATCATAGCTCTAATGAGGAGTTAAGGGTATCCTCTTAAAGGAATTATACTGAATGTGAAAATGGACAAGGCCTTGGGTCGTCTGTTGGGCGGATGACTTCTTATTCACATATGGTGAATAATCATTTTCTTTATTCGGTACTATAATGGAACTTTAAGATAGCCTGATCACTAAGATTAAACGGACTTTGGCCTAAGGCTGATCACTAAGATTAAACGGACTCCAAATAAAGTTGCCATGATTTTATTTGAGATTGGATTGGAGTTGTAGAAAATTATCCATGAGAACAAGAATTTGAAACACAACTGTTTTGTGGATTTTGAAATTTGAATATTGAAATTTGAAATTTGAAATTTGAAATTTGAATTTTGAAATTTGAATTTGAAATTTTGAATTTGAAATTCGAATTTGAAATTTTAATTTGAAATTTAAATTTGAAATTTGAAATTCGAATTTGAAATTTGAAATTCAAATTTTGAATTACAGTCCAAGTGGGATTCGAATTTGTTGTGGTATATCCACAAGGTTTGAAATTCGAATTTGAGTTGGATATGGAGAGGATAATCTTGTTAGAATCCTACTTGAATTTTGAATCCAAATCCTAACTAATGATGGACGAAATTTTGAGGATTATCCTCAATGGATTTTTGGTTTTTGTGGATAAGGTTCAAAGGAAAAATTCAAGTTTCAATCCCAGTTGAATTTGGATTCTCTACTCCCCAGAAAGTGGCCGAAATTTATAGTATATCTCCTTCGGAAAATTCGGTTATTTTGGATAAGGATGAGATAAGATTCAAGCTTGAAACTCCTAGTGGAATTTTGATTCTCCTTTATCCTAAAAGTGGCCGAAATTTTTAGGAGATTTTCTCCTTAGATTTTTCGGATTTTTTGGTTAAAAAAAGGGAGATAAAATTCTAGTTAAAATCTTGTTTAGATTTGGATTGGAGTTATCCTAAATGGCCGAATTTTATTGTTGGGATTTTCCCTTGGAAAATTCGGATTTTATGGTTGTGGATAAGGGAGAATATCTTCTCCTAATCCAATTCGAATACAAAGAATCACCTCATGCAGGTCTATAAATAGAGGTCCTGCCACTCTAGTTCTCTTAGACCACAGACTCTCAGGTGAGCAGTATTATTGTTACACAGCCCACCATGACAATAAAGTTCTTTAGAGATCTAGGTGGTCGGAAGAAGACTAGCAGTACTAGCATACCGATTGAGGTTCAGAGTGCCCATACACTCAGCCATTTGAAAATTGGAGAATAGTAGAGAAGGCTAGTTGGTTGAAGCCTCCGGTCATTCTCCTCCTACAGATTGGCGTCCTTGAGGTATGAGTTTTAATTGTTGTTGGTTTATTGTATATGGCATCATGAGATATTTAACGATCTGAAAATTTTTTATTGTTCTGCTGCGCCACTCTGATATGTTTTTACCGATTTATTATCTTACATAAGGACCACCCCGATCATGTACTTTAATTTTCAATTTAATGAGAAATTGAAGAATAATTTGATGCATTTTAGTGTAATTTTTAAGGTACACGGTCAAGTACATGATCGTGTAAGTGGCCGTGTACCACACAGACTGTGTACGTGTGTGTAGCCGTGTAAGTGTACATGGCCGTGTAGCAGAACATGGTCAGGGACACGGCCATGTAAGAGGCCGTGTACCGCTCAGGTTGTGAACGTGTGAGAAGCCATGTAGCTAAACATGGCTGTGTACTGAGACACGGTCAAGAACACGGCCGTGTAAGAGGCTGTGCTAAAAGGCCGTGTTTTGAAATATGACCATGTTGAAAAACTTCCGCTAGCACACGTCCGTGTCTGGTCTATACACACCCATGTTACCTTAAACACGCCCGTGTTAGAGGCCGTGTTGAATGCTGTGTAATGAGCAGAAAGCTGTTTTATAGACTCTCAAATTTCATGAAACCTAATTACTATGCAATGAGTAATTAAGTTGGAAAATATAGTATATTTTCCCCATTGAATAGACTAAATAGATACGGTACTATTTAAATACTATTCATGCAGTGAAAGGGACGACCGATAGTGAACCCAGTCCACCCTATTATGTGTATATATGAATGAGACATGCAGTGTCGGGAAACTGGTCTGGACGACCATTTCTTGACACAAGACTGGTAAATAGATCACCAGAATGCTCGGACCGAACATCTGAGCACAATAGCAAGAGATAGCCCTAGCAAGGGTACCACATTGAGAAAATGGTCCAGATGACCTCTTCTCACTTAGAGACTGACAAAATCAGAGTCGGAGCGCTCAGACCAGTCAGTTAAGTAGACAACGATAGTTAATGAATAGTGAGAAGTACGCAGTATCAGCATGAGGTTCAAGACGACTTTTACTCGCCCCAAAACTGATATATTTGGGCTTAGAACGCCCAAATTAGTCAATTGGGCACCTGACATGTTTTTCGAGGTGGGGTCACACCGACCCCAAAAACTGGTCTAGATGACCTCTGATAGACGTAAAACTAATAAAAATGGAATCAGCACGTCCAAATTAGTTAAGAGAGACTGTGTTTGAAATTTCACCCGGGAACGCCTCGGTTTGCATGCGAAAGGACAACACAGTGTAGACACAACCACAGTATAAGATGTAAACAGTAATCTAGACTAATAATGGGCTCTTAGACAATAGAAAACAACCAGAAATTTATAGTACAAAAATTAGATTCAGAAAACCAATTTTCTGGTGAAAATTGGAACACTGCCGAGAAAGGATCGAACACAGCAGTATAAAATTAGACTGCGATGAGAAGTCAACACAGATAAAATTTGGCCTTAAATTTCCGTGCCCCTTAGCTGCAAAAGCAGCTGTAATCTGCACCACACATAGCCCAAAAGATGGCTATTAAAATAATCTCCCTAGCCATGCACACTTGAATATTTTATTTAAGGGTTTTTGAAAAAGTAGTCAACAATATTTGTTTAATTCCTTCCTCCTCCCAATGAGCAGCTCATGCTCACTTCTTCTGAAAATTGGCAGCATATTTGTCCCAAGAATTGGTTAATTTGGTAGATAATTAAGTAGGATTAAGCCTAAGTAGTTTGGTTAAGGTTTGCCTATAAAAGGCACCCTTGACATAAGGCATGGACTTTTGCTTCCACACACCTAAAACCACAAGTCCTTTTCTTCTTCTTTTCCTTGCTTGCTGCCGAATCTTCTTAGCCTAAAAAGCCAACATTTTGCAAGCCAAAACCTTGACCAAAACTCACAAAAAACCGACCTCTTCCAAGCTTGAGCAAGGGGAGACCGAACCAAGCTTTTCGGGTGCACCAAGGGTAAGTGCAAAATCGATTTTCCTTGTGTTTTGATTCTTGGTTTTGAGTTGTTGTTTGAATTATTTTTTTTTTGGTAACTTGGCTAGCATAAAACTAACCTCAAGCCCTTGAGTTTCCATGGCATTTTGACCCCCAAGCCTAGCCAAAAGTGTGCTTGAGTCCGAAGCACCAAAGGTAAAAACCAAAACCCTTCTCATGGTGATTGGTCGAAAAATTTAGTTTTCAATCTAAGGGTTTTATGAGTATTTGTTTATGCACGAGGTTGTATTAAATTAATTGAGCCCTTAGCTTTCATTTCTTAAAGTCATTATGGTTTTGGTTATGTTTACTTTAAGTTGCATATGGTTTGTGGATGTGAATGCATGAATGTGTATTATGGTGGCTGGACATAAATCTGTCCTTAGAAAACGGCCATGGATTTTGGCCATTTTGACCTAGTTAGGGTCCAAATCTGAGATTTGGTAAAATATGGTGTTTTAAGAAAATTTTGATACGGTCGTTTTTGCATCAAATAGGCCTCTGTCAAAAACGAGCCTAAGATAGGTTTTTAGAATGTTTTTCACTCAGTGTCCAAAACTGGGAAAAAACTGGGAGCAAAAATCCAAAGCCAGTGTTTAGTCCCGGGTTTTGCTAGAAATGGACCCCTTAGAGTCCGAACCGGTTCTCAGACTCAACATAAAAGTTGTAGATCATGCAGAGGCCTTGATAACGACTCGCAAGAGTCAAAAATTTGGCCGTTTCGGGCCTCAAACCGAGTCGTTTTTACAGAGACATAAAACTGGGATTTTTACAAAAAATTGGGCATCAAGCCCACGGTTTTAATGAAATTAGGAGCCATTAGAGTTAGATTTAGGCTCCAAGATGTACATGAGATTTGTTCATCTTGTCGAGAATGAAAACTTTCATGTTCGACAAAATTTAAAACAAAGTCGTTTAGACCAAGTTTCAAAATTGTTTTCAAAAATGGTTCAAAAACCACCTTTAAAATGCAAGCTTTAAAAATGTGATTTATACACTTCAAAATGAAGATGTGTTGTTAACACTTTAAAATATGACAAAGGTTTTTATAAAAACGTCCCCACCTTCCAACAGGGTGATAAGGGGGCAGTTTCAAAATAAGGAATTTTTCCAAGATTTTTACAAGCCAACCCAAACAATTTTTCAAAATAAAATAGTGTGTGTAGCCCGGTAGGCTACCACACCAAACAAGCCTTAGTAGTCTAGTAGGCTACTACCCCAAACAAACCATAGTGGCTCGGTGGGCCATTACATCAAACAAGCCTTAGTAGCCCGGTAGGCTACCACACCCCAACAAGGAAGTAACCCGGTCAGTTACTACACTAAGTTCACGTATAGTAACTCGATAAACTGCTTAGTTACCAACACGTGAGTTAACTGGTCAGTTGACTGAGTGGTAAACCAGTCAAGGGCCGCGTTTTGAACAACACAGTGAGGAACGATGATTGATTTGTCAAGTAGATAATTGATCGAACACGATACGAGTTAGACACCAAATCCCCATAATAGGCTAATAGGGTACCGACAGGTCTTGGTACCCCATAGAAACACAAGTTATAGTCGCTAGCGTTAATAGTGAATCAACGAGAGTATTAATGAGAAACGTTATTGATTATGGGTGGTAACCTATGAATTGATAAAGGCGTGATTTCAAGTTGCTTGCAATTAGGTAAGTACAACTCCGCCTATGGCATTAACGAAAATGCTTTTAAATGATGTTTCACCGTATATTAAAATGTGTATGTCATGCACACGATGTTGCACCGCGTGTTTAAGTGCATGTAGTTTCACAATCAAGTAGATTGATGAAAAAGCAAGTAGATGCCATACGTCCTTACCATGTAGGATTTGGGACAGCTTAGAGAAGCATATGGCTAGAAAAGATAAACAAGACGGAAAGTAGTAAGTGTGTCGTACCAGCCCTTTCAAATGAAGGGGTTTTAAGTTAAAGTAAAAATTTGAGCATCCATTGATATCTCTCCGGCTATTTTACCTTGGGCGTTACCGATGGTCTGTGCATACACGGTACTGACACATGGGCCCTAAATAGACAAGAAAAGAAAAGAGAAGTTTGAAACATAAATGAACATAACCGGATCATGCATTAGTTATAGTTCATCATGCTTCTAGATGCATTCAGTACACGATGTTCTGTGATGTACATGTTATGTGAAGTTCTATAATCCTTGATCTAATACGTGATATATGGTATGTGATATATGATATGTTAAAGTGGTATATGTGATACATGACTGCTTATATGTTTTTAAGTATGTACTATGTTTAAACATGTTTTACGGTAAACATGTTGTACTTACTGGGCGTAAAGCTCACGTAGTGTGGTCATACTGTAGGTAAGCGTCCTACGACTTAAATCCCAATGGGCGATGGTGGCGGTAGAGGCGGATGTAAGGGCAAGGTTATAGAGACACCACAAGTTTATCTTCCACAAATTTAAGTATCAGTATTTTAAATAGTAATGATTAAATAGTACTTTGAATATTAATTATCAGACAGTATTTTTGAATAGTAACCGAAACTGTATTTTTGAATAGTAATCGAAATCTTATTTTTAAATAGTAACCGTTAAATAGTATTTTTAAATAGTGGCCGTTAAATAGTATTTTTAAACATAATCAGTATACATACGTATACAGTAAATACGTACATGTAAAAAAATTCTCTAATTTTATGATATCTAGTTAAGTATAAATTGCTAGAAAGTATAAGAAAAGCAAGCGAGTTCAGTAGTTTCAGTGACGGTTTAGGCCACTGAGGGCATGGGGCGTCACAGTTGGTATCAGAGAGGTTTCCTGCCACCCTACCTCACATCACCGTACGCCTGCCTCATCTGTCTAAGTAAGTTAGCTTTTGTTTTTCAAAATCTAGTATATGAGTTGATGATTAGTTATAATAGGAGAATGGCTGCACCGGTTGACCCTCAGCAAGTGCGAGAGGATCGAGATGCGAGTGTAGCTTTCACCACCATGTGACCACACACATACAATGGCAGCAACCCATACGAACTCCCTTATTGGATTCATCATATGGAGACAATCTTCGAAGGGTGCCATATTCCACCCTGTCTATAAGCGGTAATGGCCAGTAGCCGATTGCGAGGACCAGTAACGACATGGTGGAACGATCTACGCAGGATCAGGGGTCCACCAATGCAGTGGGATGGGTTCTGCCAAGACCTTCACAACTCCGACGACCCAGCAAAGGATGCAGACATCTGGGATGATATGTATGAGAGGAGATATCAGGTCTTCTCTGATATTTGGGATATTTACGAGGGAGAGACCATGGTACACTACTGTCAATGATTTTTGGATGCCATGTTGCCGAGCATCCCCTTAGACAAGCCATTCGCAGAGGTAACCGACTTGCTTTGGAGAGGGATTCCATGGTACGTGAGGGACCTCATCCACTACCCTCCGCCACATGAGAACTTGAGGCACCTGGTTGGAGACATAGTGGATGCTAAGTGAGTGGCACTCAACCCTGACCTGGCAAACACCGTACCTCAGCTGGCCGACGAAGAGCTCACGGCCGAACCACAGTAGTAGTACCTGAAGACAATGGAGACCTGATGGAGGACCCCGAACCAGCCCCACTGTCTCCCAGACACCATATGGATGAAGACGGTGACGAGGCTATCCCCGATGCCCAACCTAATGACGAGGAGGAAGAGATCCTTGATCACATCAGTGACGATGAGGGGGAAGAAATGTATGAGCCCCAAGTCATCATCGCCAGTGATGATGAAGTTGATTTTGCTTGGGAAGACAAGGATGAAGACCCCGAGGGGTTTCCCCTAAGTGCAAGCGAGAATGAGGAAATGTCTGACGTAGAGTCAAGATTGTCCTCTGAGTAGTAGTAACCCTTTTCATAGAAATTTTTGTCATGTGTTTATGTAGAGGGAAACAGTGGCTTTCCCCGTCTGACTCAACTTAATGTACTTAATGGGATCGTATTTTGGGAAGTGTATGTCACTCTCACCAAATTTAAAAATATATATATGTTTTATGAGATGTTATGAAAAATAGTATCATTTTGCCCTGAGGGCCTAAATATGATTTTTCTACGAGTATGATCAAGTATAGTAAAGAGTACAGGACGGTTCCTGGCACTCAGACGATATCCCAATATGACGCGATAGTTGTATTAAACATCATAAGCCTAAGAGAAGGAAGGAAAGATATAGTATGTATATATCTATGATGCTTAAAATAAAGTTGTTTAGTAAGAAGGACAATGATATGTAAATACGAATCCCAAGTACAAAATTTGAGAAGCTTATGTTCTCTTTTTCCATGTATGATAGGGTTACATAGGCGACGATGGTAAGAACAAGAGACCAAACAAACCAAGCTGGCGAGATGACGAGCTACTGGCATGTCTCACGACGATACAGGAAATGATGGTAAATCAACAACGAAAGCTTAACCAGCTCAGAGAACAAATGAACCAATAACAACAGGCACCCCAACCCGTGGAGGTACCAGTCCAAGCTGCACCAGTAGCCCTCGACGCTCCCAGAGTGCAAGCGGCCCCACCAGCCCAAGCAATGCCTACACCACCAGCTGTGCCTGCTCCTACAGCAGCCAATGTTATTGTACCAGCCTATAGAGAGGGCGACTTATACGAGCGGTTTAGGCGCATAAAGGTGCCTGAATTTGAAGGAACCACGAACCCTATTAAAGTCGATGATTGGCTGAGTGATGTTCAGGTCATTCTAGACCTCATGGGACTGACCGAAGGAGAGAAAGTTATATGTGCATCCCTAGCCCTACAGAAGGGAGCACGCCAGTGGTGGAAGACCATGGCTATTAGAAGGAACATCAACGAAATGAACTGGGTAGACTTCATTGCCGAGTTTAGGGAAATGTACTTCAACGACAAAGCCCTAGCAGTCTAACAGGATGAATTTAATAATTTACGCCAAGGAAGCATGACGGTCATGGAGGCCGTAAGAAAATTCGAACAGCTAGCCTGACTTTACCCCGACCTAGTGCTGACTGAGAAGGAAAAGGTCAGGAGGATGTTAAAAATATTCCAGACGGATATAGCCATCCAAGTCTACAGCGGCAGCCATGGGCCAACAACCATGGCCGAATAAGCCATGGGCCAACAGCTAGCCATCCATGCTGAGTATTAGCTAGCCCAAGATAAAGAGAAGAGGGCACAGATCTTCAAGGCAAAGAGAGAAGAGAAGAACCAATCGAAGCCGACCAAGGGCAGACAGCACTCTGAATTTCAGCATAGAGGGTAGAGTACAGGAAACAACCAACACAACCGACCATCCAACAACAACAATAAGAGGAAAGGGAATCTAGGCAATCAAGGCCAGCAAAGGAACTTTCCTCAGAAGAAAAATAACCGAGGAGGAAACAGAAATCAACACCCACCTTGTCCAAAATGTGGAAGGAGCCACCCGGGAGAATGCCACCAGGGCACCAGCGGCTGTTACATATGTGGCAAGGAAGGCCACTTCACTAAACACTGCAGCTCGAACCTATAAAACCAGCAAGGCCAAGCCCGCCCTACTAGCGGACAACTGCACGCCGCCCAAGGAAGGATTGAAGGCCTACTAACCAGCCAAGGCAGATTGGAAGTTCCAGAGCCACAGGGGATGATTTATGCCTCTACTCACGAGGATGCAGAGGCCGGAACCTCGATCGTGGTGACAGGTCAGCTTTCTGTCACCAACTCCACTACACTAATTTTGTTTGATTCCGGCACTACGCATTCTTTTGCATCATTAGAATTTGCTAGGAGGTTAGGCAAGAACTTAGATAAGATGAACCAAACTTTTCGAATTGCCCTTCCCTTTGGGGAAGTTTTGTTGTCTAGCTATTGGATACATCATGTACCAATAGTTATCAACAGCCACGAGAGCGTGGACCTAATCGTCATCGAGATGTGTGACTATGACATGATTATAGGAATGGATTTCCTCACCAAGCACCACGCCGTTGAGACGGGAGGTGACCTTCCACCTGAGCGGACACGAAAAATTTGTCTACAAGGGCTTATCGTCGAAGCAACCAAAGACGATGATATCGGTAATGAAGGCTCACCAGCTATTATCTAGTGGATGCACTAGTTTTCTCACACACATAATGGATATGACCCAGGAAGCGAAAACCAGACCGGACAATGTACCAGTAGTAGAGGAGTTCACAGAAGTATTTCCCAAAGATCTTCCAGGACTTCCACCGGAGCGGGAGATATCGTTCGAAATCGAACTGTTACTAGGATTGGCACCTTTATCCAAGGCCCCCTACAAAATGGCCGCGGCAGAATTGAAGGAGCTTCAGACTCAGTTAAAGGAGCTGATGGACAAATGTTTCATTCGACAGAGCTGCTTGCCATGGGGAGCACCGGTCTTATTTGTAAAGAAGAAAGACAGAACGTTGCGAATGTGCATAGACTACTGGGAGCTGAACAAGATCACGATCAAGAATAAGTATCCGTTGCCACGGATTGATGATTTGTTTGATCAGCTATGAGGCGCTGTCGTATTTTCCAAGATTTCGGGTACCGCCAATTGCGGATCTGAGATGCAGACATCGCTAAGATGGCATTTTGAACACGATATGGCCATTACAAGTTCCTCGTTATGTCGTTCGAGCTGACAAACGCACCTGTCACTTTCATGGATCTGATGAATCGAGTATTCAAGGAGTTACTAGACAAGTTTGTCATTGTGTTCATCGATGACATACTTGTATATTCTATTGTAGGAAAATAAACCGGTAAAAACGTATCAGAGTGGCGCAGCGGAACAATAAAAATTTTAGATCGTTAAATATCTCATGATGCCATATACAATAAATCAACAACAATTAAAACTCATACCTCAAGGACGCCAATATGCAGGAGGAGAATGACCGGAGGCTTCAACCAACTAGCCTTCTCTACTATTCTCTAATTCCCGAATGGCTGAGTGTGTGGGCACTCTGAACCTCGATCGGTATGCTAGCACTGCTAGTCTTCTTCCGACCACCCAGATCTCTAAAGAACTTTATTGTCACGATAAGCTGTGCAACAATAAGCCTGCTCACCTGAGAGTCTGTGGTCTGAGAGAACTGGAGTGGCAGGACCTCTATTTATAGACCTGCATGAGGTGATTCTCTGAATTCGAATTGGACTAGGAAAAGATTTTCTCCCTTATCCAAACCAAAAAATCCGAATTTTCCAAGGGAGAATCTCCACAATTAAATTCGGTTTTCCTAGGACAAATCCAATCCAAATCTAAACAAGATTTTAACTAGAATTTTATCTCCCTTTTTCAACCAAAAAATCCGAAATCTTTAGGAGAAAATCTTCTCCAAATTTTCGGCTACTTTTAGGATAAGGAAGAATCAAAATTCCACTAGGATTTTTCAAGCTAAATCTCATCTCAACCTTATCCAAAAATAACCGAATTTCCTAGGATTTAGGCTCCAAAATTTCGGCCACTTTTAGGGAGTAGAGAGAATCCAAATTCAACTAGGATTGAAGCTTGAATTTACCCTTGAATCTTATCCACAAAAACCGAATTTTCCATTGAGGATTATCCTCAAAAAATTCGCCCACTTTTGTTGGGATTTGGATTCAAAATTTAAGTAGGATTCTAACAAGATTATCCTCTCTAAATCCAACTCAAATTCGAATTTCAAACCTTGTGGATTTTCCACAATAAATTCGAATCCTACTTGGACTGTGATTCAAAATTTGAATTTCAAATTTCAAATTCAAATTTCAAATTCAAATTTCAAATTTCAAATTTCAAATTTCAAATTTAAATTTCAAATTCAAATTTCAAATTCGAATTTTCAAATTCAAATTTCAAATTCAAATTTCAAATTCAAAATTCAAATTTCAAATTTCAAAATTCAAATTTCAAATTTCAAAATTCAAATTTCAAATTCCACAAAACGGTTGTGTTTCATATTCTTGTTCTCATGGATAATTTTCTACAACTCCAATCCAATCTCAAATAAAATCATGGCAACTTTATTTGGAGTTCGAATAATTGTGTACTCTATTATCCAAAACAAAGTCTGAATCCAACCGGAGAGAATCTTGTCTACCATCCTAATCCTGTGTCATCACCATCCATGCATAATAAACTAGCCAATAGCATACACAAATCAATTTGCCAAACGTTAAGGAATTATGTGGAGCTAGTAGAGGGACTGATTGGACATATATAATCGGGCTCCCGTGATTCCATATGATCATCATTCTGTACCGAACAACTCAATCATATGATCACTAATTTCAGAGTCACACCACTATAAACCTGAAACTGAACTCCCAATTATATACCGTATTACGTAAGCCTGTGACGAGCTACCATCCAATGACCTTGTCATATATGCAAAACCCTCATATGATATCCATGATCAGCCTTAGGTCAAAGTCCGTTTAATCCTACTGATCAGGCTATCTTAAAGTTCCATTATACTACCGAATCAAGAAAATGATTATTCACCATATGTGAATAAGAAGTCATCCGCCCAGCAGACGACCCAAGGCCTTGTCCATTTTCACATTCAGTATAATGCCTTTAAGAGGATACCTTTAACTCCTCAGAGCTATGATTCCGATATCTACAAACAAACCCTTCATCGTATACAAGTCATGCACCCAACGAACCGGTCTATAAGCTTACTACCTCTGAGACGCTTTAGCCATTGGAACATCAAAGTACACAAGTCATATACATGAAGTAGTTCATTTACTCAGGATTAAGGTTATTGCACAATGAACGTCAAAAGCAGATTGATCCACTCATAGCGGACTACGTAGATCAATCATGCTTTAGTCCCGGTCTAATATGTCACCACCAAGCAACATATCCATGTCTCTACTTGGGAGTCCAGCTCCAGACAGTCAAGACAGACCGTCCCCTCCAAGGCTTTAGACAACATAATAGTCTTAACATGAGTTAGATGCTCGGTCTAACCCCATAGACTACAGACCATAGTTTAGACTGCTAACTTTAGAACATTGTCTTCTCGCATACAAAAATCCATTGCATGCAACGTTCTAACAGTTTTAACACAAGCAGTCAGTGAGCCATATTTGCTTACATTTACTTTAACATGTAAATAAGACGAGGACAGATAGCAATGTAATGAATAACCTCTAAGTATAATTTTATTATCCAGTTCAAAATGAATACATCAAAATGTCTCTAATACTTAGGGCATTTCCTAACAATCTCCCACTTGCCCTAAGCCAGCAGATGTGCCATGTTACGCATCCCCATCGCCTCTACATGCCTCTCAAAGCTTCTAGCTACCAAAGTCTTAGTAAAGGGATCAGCGATGTTGTCCTCGGACGCGATCTTACAAACATCCACTTGTCCTGTCTCCACATGCCCTCTAATAATGTGATACCTCCGATCGATGTGCTTGGTCCTCTTGTGGTGCCAAGATTCCCTTGTGTTGGCAATAGCCCCTGTATTATCACAGTAAAGTGTGATAGGCTTGTCAACACCCGGAATGACCTCAAGGTCTCTAGAGAACTTGCGGAGCCAAACCGCTTCTTTAGATGCCTCAGCCGCAGCCACATACTCAGCCTCCATAGTAGAGTCAGCTGTGCAGCCCTGCTTCACGCTCCTCCACACAATGGCGCCTCCTCCGAGTAAAAACACTGATCCAGATGTTGATTTCCTCGAATCCTTACAAGTCTGGAAGTCTGAGTCCGTGTATCCTACGGGTGTTAGGTCCCCTCCAGAATACACTAGCATATAATCCCTCGTTCTCTTAAGATACTTGAGTATATGCTTTACTGCTTGCCAGTGCTTGGTTCCAGGATTCGCTTGATATCGACTCACCATACCTACTGCAAAACATATGTCCGGGCGAGTGCAAAGCATAGCGTACATAAGGCTACCCACAGCGGATGCATAAGGGACCTTACTCATACGCTCTCTTTCTTCCGATGTCTTAGGACAGTCATTGAATGAAAGAGTTAAACCGGCAATAGAAGGTTGTGAGCCTTTCTTTGCCTCTAGCATTGCATATTTGTCAATTATTTTATCTATGTATGAAGCTTGGGATAATGCTATCATTTTGTTCTTTCGATCTCTTCAGAGACGAATGCTTAGAACATAATTAGCTTCTCCCAAGTCCTTCATGTCAAACTGTTGGTGTAACCAAAGCTTGACCGATGATAAATTCCCTACATCATTCCCAATGAGTAGTATATCATCGCCATAGAGTATCAGAAAGACCACTTTTCCATCCTTAATACGTTTATAAACACAAGGTTCATCAACGTTCTGCTCAAAACCAAATGTCTTAATCGCTTGATCAAACCTCTGGTTCCATGAGCGGGATGCCTGCTTTAATCCATAAATGGATCTAAGCAACTTGCAGACTTTCTTATCTTGGCCTTTTGCTACGAACCCTTCGGGCTGTATCATATAGATACACTCTTCAAGATGGCCATTCAAGAATGCCGTCTTGACATCCATTTGCCAGATCTCGTAATCGAGAGCCGCAGCAATGGACAGAAGAATACGGATAGACTTCAGCATAGCAACAGGCGAAAAGGTTTCCTCGTAATCGATTCCAGCCTTTTGCGTGTATCCCTTTGCAATCAGTCTAGCTTTGAAAGTTTCCACTCTCCCTTCCGCATCCTTCTTTCTTTTGTAGACCCATTTGCATCCAATGGGTTTTATCCCATCCGGCAAATCTACAAGTTCCCAAACAGAGTTGGATTTCATAGAATCCATCTCATTGTTCATAGCCTGTTTCCAAGATCTAGAATCAACATCCTTTATAGCTTCATCATATGTGACCGGATCTTCCTCATGCTCATGAGCCTCGGCCTGGTATACCTCAGCATCATACATAAAGAAATTAGGTTTCTTAGAACCCTCCCACTACGACGAGGCACCCTAAATTATTGATCGTCTGTAGGTCTTTCACTGGAACTCGGACTTGCGTCCAAGACCGAAATCTGTGGAGCAGTTCTTTCACTCGATAACTCCTCTAGCACCACTTTGCTTCGAGGCTTAAAGTCATTCATGTGACTTTCCTCCAAGAATGTCGCATGGGTTGAGACAATGACCTTTTGTTCCTTCGGGTTATAGAACAGACCTCCTTTAGTTCCCTTTGGATACCCTACAAACATGCACAATTCTGATCTTGGTTCCAACTTCTTCGCATCCCCATCCAGTACATGTGCCGGGCAGCCCCATATTCTCATATGTCCAAGGGAGGGCTTCCTGCCACGCCACAATTCATACGGAGTTCTAGGAATTGATTTGCTCGGAACCTGGTTCAGAATATAGCACGCCGTTTGTAAAGCATGTCCCCAAAATGATAATGGCAGCGTTGAGTAACTCATCATGGACCGTACCATATCCAATAAGGTCCTGTTTCTCTTTTTGGCTACACCATTCTGTTGTGGAGTACCAGGTGCAGTCAATTGGGATAATATCCTATTCTCTACAAGATGTCCTAGAAATTCATCGGAGAGGTATTCGCCACCTCGATCAGATCGAAGTGTCTTTATGGATTTATCCAATTGCTTTTTCACTTCCGCACGATACTCTTTGAACTTGTCAAAGGTTTCGCTCTTGCGGTGCATCAGATACACATATCCATACCTCGAGTAATCATCTATGAAAGAGACATAGTACTCGAACCCTCCTCGTGCTGTGACGTTCATGGGGCCACATACGTCAGTGTGCACAATTTCTAAGAGCTCCTGTGCCCTTGTACCCTTAGCTCCAAAAGACCTCTTAGTCATCTTACCCTCTAGACAAGACTCACATTGGGGAAGTCGTACCTCCTCCAGAGATTCCAGAGGACCGTCTTTCACCAATCTTTGAATCCTATCCTGATTAATATGACCAAGTCTTAAATGCCAAAGATACGCCTTGTTAGAGTGAGAAACTTTCAACCTTTTAGAGTTATCAATTAATTCAGTGTCAAGCAGTGAGTACATCTTTGGTCTGATCAAATATAGGTTTCCATCCATCCATCCAGAACAGATAAAAGACTTATTTCTACGAATATCAACTCTTTTACTAAAAGAAACTGAATAAGAATCCTTTATTAAACAAGCTACCGATATAAGGTTCCTCCTAAAATTAGGAACATAAAAACAGTCTTTCAATAAAATAAACCTAAATTGATCAAAATAAAGATGAACGTCTCCCACTGCCTCAGCTACCACAAAGCTACCATCTCCAGTCCGCAACGAGAGGCTCCTATCATGTAGACTTCTCGTTTCCACGAACCCCTGCATAGAAACACAAACATGATTAGTGGCGCCCGAATCAATGACCCATGTGTCTTTCGATTCTTCCACCAAACACGCTTCTAAGTAATGAAGTTCCTTACCTTCCTTGCCCTTGGAGGCTAGGAATTCCCGGCAAGCCTTCTTGAAGTGACCTACCTTCCCACAGTGGAAGCATTTGGACTTTTTAGGGTCCTTTGGCTTCTTGTTCTTCTTCTTCTTCTTCCCGTCCGAGACAAGAGGATTAGAAGAACTAGAAGCCACTTGCTTCTTATTTGGCCTCTTCCTCTTCCGTGAGGGATTGGAAGATTCCGCCAAATTGGCCTCTCCTTTAGGTCGGACCGTATCCTCATCCCTGATCATCCGCTCATAAGCCTGTAATTGCTTCATGAGCTCGGTAAGTCCTAACTCCTTTGTCGCCAGATTTTATGCGGCCTTAAACCCCACAAAATCTTTAGACAGAGTCTTGAACACCATCTCGATCTGGGTGTTATAGTCCAACTCAGCACCATTCTCGGCAGCCTCAGCGAAGAATCCCATTAGAGTGATCATATGGTCCTTCACCGGAGCACCCGCCTTTTGCTTGGAGTTCATAATGCTGGTGATTGCAGACTGTCGAGCCAATTTTTCTTGGCCTCCGAACATGTCCTCCAGATTTTCCATGATCTCCCCAGCAACTTGATAAGTCTCATGCTGCTTTTGTAAAGCACTCGTCATGCTAGCAAGGATGTAGCATCGAGCTATCTCATTGGATTCTCTCCAATGATTATAGGCAACCGGGATCTCCTCAAGTGGTGTGTCAGGTTTGGGCCCAGGTGGGCATGGTTCGTCCAGTACGAACTTGTGTCTCTCGCAGCTAAGAACTATTAATAGATTTCTTTTCCAATCTTTATAATTGTCGCCATTCAACTTATTTTTAGTAAGTATCGAAATGAGGGGTGTCGGTGACATTTTGAACTGAAATAAAATTATACTAGACATCATTACAAAGCCCAAGCAAATATGCAGATAATTTAGCAAATAAAACATACAAGTATGTTTCTACATGAAACTTGAAAAAAATGTAGCATTACAATGGTAATTCTCAGCACCTATTGCCCCAAGCCATCGAGGGGTGGTCATGAGAACAAATAGCCGGAACATGGACCCCGTCCAATTAATATATGTTACCTTAAATCCTCCAAGGTTAAGACATATATTAATAACCGCTTATTTGGCCACCAGTCTAGTTAACAGAGCTTCTAGGGAAGGTTAATAACTAAACGAGTCTTGAGTGTTTAACCATTGTTTACGTAGCCCGATCCACGTCCTACCAAGCCACCGAGGGGTGGTCATGAATAGGATCGCACCCGAACATGTTTTCCACATAGGAGATCCAATCTAGTATACCGGCGGCGGTAAACACCTACCGAGGGGTGTGGTCAGGTCAGAACTGACGCGAGGCGTTACCATGCTTTCACATATGGATCAACAATGGAGGCCGTGGGTTTTGTTTGAAACCCTCTCCCACTCAATATTTTGAAAAACATGCAAGTTTTGACAAATTATGTATGATCAATATAGTATGAGCGGCATTCACCTATCCTATATGACATGTTATCAAATATGCATACAAAACATCCATCAATACATATTTATACATCCATGACATATCACAGAAAAAATAATTGACAGACTAACCAAGCTATGGTTCCATCCTAGAACAAAGAAAATAAAGATTACAAAATTCCATTCAAAGCATTCTTTGGGTCTTGAATTTTGTTCCGTCTTCTTGTATCCATCTTTATGTAGCCTCTCCATTTATTTCTCATCCCAAGAATTATTTAAAATTTAAATTTCCAACAATTTAAATTTCAAATTCAAACTCCAAATTCGAATTTCAAATTTAAATTTTTAATTCAAATTTTAAACAATTTTAATCATCATGTGTAATAATATGTAATTTCAAAAATTTCAAATTTTTAATTACATATTTTTAAACATGATTTAAAATTAAATCTCAAATTTAAAAATCAAAATTTTCAAATTTTGGACCGCCGCACCGCCGCCCGTGAAGGCGGCAGCCGCCGTGGGCAGCCACCAACCCCGGAGGGGCTGGCAGCCCACGGCTGCCCCTTGTGCAGCCCTGCCGGGCTGCAGGCCAAGCTTGTAGCGCCAGGCTACACGCCCAGGCTGGGCGCAGCAGCCGGCAGGCTGCAAGCAGCGCCTGCAGCCAGTGGCTGCACGCCCAGGCTGCGGCCAGCCTTGGGCAGGCTGCGCCACCCTCGGCTGTAGGCCAAGCCTGCGGCCGTGGGTGATGCTTGCCTGCATAGGGGCTGCCGCAGCCCCACCAAGGCCCGTCGGCCTATTCCGAGGGGTCGTGTCTCGATTTTCGTACCATATTCCAATTTACCTATTAGGATCTCCAAAAATTAATTTGAATCCCAATTAAATTGAAATTTTCCACACAATCAAAATTTCAACCTTTAAATCAAATTTAACTTTTGGAAAAAATAAATTACGGTCTTCAATCTTCAATCTCCTCCAAGAATAATTACATAAAAAATTCTAAACCGTTTCCGGTGTACAAAAATTCTAACCATAAATATTCTAAGAGACAAAAATTAAAATCCATGGGAAAAACACAGTGTTAATAAACTGCTCCCATGGTTACATAAAAAATTCCTAGATACAATTTTTCTAAATTCTAAGGAACCATAACCGGTATAAACAAGCATGCTTATAATAATTCAAAAAATTAAAATAACCACATACTTTATACATAATACATGATAACAACATAAAGGAACCCTAGAATGCCACTCTCTAAATATCAAATCCATACATAAATAAAAAGACTAAGTAATTGTCTAATTTATGTGCATGGCATAGTCATGAGATGGCTCTGATACCAATTGTAGGAAAAATAAACCGGTAAAAACGTATCAGAGTGGCGCAGCGGAACAATAAAAATTTTAGATCGTTAAATATCTCATGATGCCATATACAATAAATCAACAACAATTAAAACTCATACCTCAAGGACGCCAATATGCAGGAGGAGAATGACCGGAGGCTTCAACCAACTAGCCTTCTCTACTATTCTCTAATTCCCGAATGGCTGAGTGTGTGGGCACTCTGAACCTCGATCGGTATGCTAGCACTGCTAGTCTTCTTCCGACCACCCAGATCTCTAAAGAACTTTATTGTCACGATGAGCTGTGCAACAATAAGCCTGCTCACCTGAGAGTCTGTGGTCTGAGAGAACTGGAGTGGCAGGACCTCTATTTATAGACCTGCATGAGGTGATTCTCTGAATTCGAATTGGACTAGGAAAAGACTTTCTCCCTTATCCAAACCAAAAAATCCGAATTTTCCAAGGGAGAATCTCCACAATTAAATTCGGTTTTCCTAGGACAAATCCAATCCAAATCTAAACAAGATTTTAACTAGAATTTTATCTCCCTTTTTCAACCAAAAAATCCGAAATCTTTAGGAGAAAATCTTCTCCAAATTTTCGGCTACTTTTAGGATAAGGAAGAATCAAAATTCCACTAGGATTTTTCAAGCTAAATCTCATCTCAACCTTATCCAAAAATAACCGAATTTCCTAGGATTTAGGCTCCAAAATTTCGGCCACTTTTAGGGAGTAGAGAGAATCCAAATTCAACTAGGATTGAAGCTTGAATTTACCCTTGAATCTTATCCACAAAAACCGAATTTTCCATTGAGGATTATCCTCAAAAAATTCACCCACTTTTGTTGGGATTTGGATTCAAAATTCAAGTAGGATTCTAACAAGATTATCCTCTCTAAATCCAACTCAAATTCGAATTTCAAACCTTGTGGATTTTCCACAACAAATTCGAATCCTACTTGGACTGTGATTCAAAATTTGAATTTCAAATTTCAAATTCAAATTTCAAATTCAAATTTCAAATTTCAAATTTCAAATTTCAAATTTAAATTTCAAATTCAAATTTCAAATTCAAATTTTCAAATTCAAATTTCAAATTCAAATTTCAAATTCAAAATTCAAAATTCAAATTTCAAAATTCAAATTTCAAATTTCAAAATTCAAATTTCAAATTCCACAAAACGGTTGTGTTTCATATTCTTGTTCTCATGGATAATTTTCTACAACTCCAATCCAATCTCAAATAAAATCATGGCAACTTTATTTGGAGTTCGAATAATTGTGTACTCTATTATCCAAAACAAAGTCTGAATCCAACCGGAGAGAATCTTGTCTACCATCCTAATCCTGTGTCATCACCATCCATGCATAATAAACTAGCCAATAGCATACACAAATCAATTTGCCAAACGTTAAGGAATTATGTGGAGCTAGTAGAGGGACTGATTGGACATATATAATCGGGCTACCGTGATTGCATATGATCATCATTCTGTACCGAACAACTCAATCATATGATCACTAATTTCAGAGTCACACCACTGTAAACCTGAAACTGAACTCCCAATTATATACCGTATTACGTAAGCCTGTGACGAGCTACCATCCAATGACCTTGTCATATATGCAAAACCCTCATATGATATCCATGATCAGCCTTAGGTCAAAGTCCGTTTAATCCTACTGATCAGGCTATCTTAAAGTTCCATTATACTACCGAATCAAGAAAATGATTATTCACCATATGTGAATAAGAAGTCATCCGCCCAGCAGACGACCCAAGGCCTTGTCCATTTTCACATTCAGTATAATGCCTTTAAGAGGATACCTTTAACTCCTCAGAGCTATGATTCCGATATCTACAAACAAACCCTTCATCGTATACAAGTCATGCACCCAACGAACCGGTCTATAAGCTTACTACCTCTGAGACGCTTTAGCCATTGGAACATCAAAGTACACAAGTCATATACATGAAGTAGTTCATTTACTCAGGATTAAGGTTATTGCACAATGAACGTCAAAAGCAGATTGATCCACTCATAGCGGACTACGTAGATCAATCATGCTTTAGTCCCGGTCTAATATGTCACCACCAAGCAACATATCCGTGTCTCTACTTGGGAGTCCAGCTCCAGACAGTCAAGACAGACCGTCCCCTCCAAGGCTTTAGACAACATAATAGTCTTAACATGAGTTAGATGCTCGGTCTAACCCCATAGACTACAGACCATAGTTTAGACTGCTAACTTTAGAACATTGTCTTCTCGCATACAAAAATCCATTGCATGCAACGTTCTAACAGTTTTAACACAAGCAGTCAGTGAGCCATATTTGCTTACATTTACTTTAACATGTAAATAAGACGAGGACAGATAGCAATGTAATGAATAACCTCTAAGTATAATTTTATTATCCAGTTCAAAATGAATACATCAAAATGTCTCTAATACTTAGGGCATTTCCTAACATCTAAGACAAAGGAAAAGCATGCAGAGCATTTATGTGATGACCAGAGAATTCTAACAGTGTAACTTAGTTTAATCTAGGGTTCTCTATGAGTTCTGTAAGCAAGAACGTAAAGAAACACTATGTTTGTAATTAGATAAATTATAGTGTTGATAGTAATAAATAGATGTTTTGGAGGAATTAAAATCTCTCAAAATAAGTAGAGAATAAAGTATATGAGTAAGAAAGTGATTTCAGGCCAAAACACTCAAAAAGGAGTAGTTTCGGTATCTGAACAGTGTAAAGATAAGAATATGGCAAGTCAAAGTAAGAGCACATTAAGAAAAGTAATTTAGGGTTTTTAAGAGCTTTAAGACGATATTAGAATAATTTGACAGTACAGATGGCTAGACAAGTCCTCCGGTATGTCACCCCAGAAATTTCGTCATCTTCGGTAAAATGATGAAGCATTTTAGGGCCAAAGAAACCAAGAGATTACCCTAGGTAAAACCTAGGCTTACTAAAGGATGAAAAACTTCATCATTGATTTTTAGCCAAACGACAGTAGAATAAGGTAAACCGATTGCACAGGAGGCGTCAGAAACCCGCCTACACGATTTCGATAAAGTTTGGTTTGGTTTGACTTTTGGTCAAACTTTGACCTATGGATTAATTAGATGACATCATGGATGATGTCATAATTAGGAATAAGAAATTAGAAGAAAAAGGGTGGTAGGTAGGATGAATGGCTAAGATTAAAGGTAGGTAAGATCAAGGGCTAAGATTAAGCTAAAAATGCAAAGTTGATTTTTTTAAAAAATTTTGTGGATAAGGGCTGAATAGGTCGGTTTTGCAGCTGGAAAGACAGCCAAAATAATTATGTTTTGACCCCAAAAAGTTTGCAAATAAACCCTTAAAAAGTTGCTAAAAAGTCCCCAAAGAAAATTGTTAAAAAGCCCTCCTTTTTGGCCTCCCTTTATAAAAACGTTTCTGGCTTCATGAAATCAGAATTTTTTTTTTCTGAAATTACAGCCCCTTTGCTGCCCTTTGAAGCCGTGACTCTTCCCCTCCATTGAGCTTGAGTTTCTTCAAAGTTTGGTGTTAAAATCTTAAGCAAAGTTCTTCCTAAGCAAGTATTGAGTAACATAGCAAGGTAAGCTTGAAAATTCAAGCTTTTCTTTGGTATTTTGAAGCAAAAATCCGTGGCTATGTTGAGTAGAAAGGAATGAGAAAAGTTTAGTTCAAACCTTGTTATTTAAGGTTAATTAGTTTGCATGATAGTTAAAAAGAAATTTAGAAGCTTGAAACAAGAATTTTTCATGTTAGTTTTGTAAGGAACCCGTGGCTAAGTGTATGGGTTCAAAGAATTTCAAGTTTGGTTTAATTAAATTGTTGTTTTAAAGTGTATTTTGATATGTAAAACAACTAGAAAGAAAATTTGAAAGCTTAAAACCAAAGTGGGATTCGGTTTGTTTCAAGAAAAATTATGTATGTTACTAGGGTTTGGAAAGAATTTTGAGTTGGTTTTGGTTGATTTAAACATGTGTTTTAATGTGTAAAATGTTTAGAAAGAAAAGTCAAAAAGTTTGAAACAAAACTTTGTAAAAGTTTTCTAAAAAGAAACCATGTATACCTAGTGTGAAGAACATGTAAAAATCATGTGATTTTAGTGTTGTGGTAAGTTAGAATGATATAGAAGATAAGTTTGTGTAAGTGGTCGAATTGAAAACCAAAGTTTGGTTAGGATTTGGCATAAAAACCCGTGACTTTATAAAGGGATTTCAATAAGAATTTTAGTTGGTTTTGGTATTGAATATGCCTTAAAAACCAAGAAGAAAAGTAAGAGAAAGAATGTTTGAAAGAAAGAAAGTTTTGGTGTTGGAAACCTAAACTAAAACCGTGGTTAATGTGAGTGAAAAATAAAGACTTTGTGTGTGATTTGTATATTGAGAATGTGGAAAGTTTTTACGTAAAAGTTTAGAAACTTTTGCGTAAAATAGGCCTCTGGTATTGTACGTGGCAGGTTTAGATTAGGATATATGGTTTTGAGGCGTTTCCTAAACGCCGGAAACCTAAAATTTAAGCGGAAATGCTGCCGAAATTTTTAAAGCGACATTAAGGGCATTTCGGGAAACGAGTGATAAAAATATGCTCAGAAATGAAAACCGAGATCTCTCAGTACCTTAGAGTTTGAAGTAAGAAAGCATGTTTAGCAGAATAGTAAACCGACCCCTAAAATCTAAAATGCCGAGAGGACGGGAAAAAAATAACGTCAAGGGCATTTTGGGTAACAAGGGTAAAGTTTTGGGTCGGGATGGAAAAACCCGAGCCCCTCGGAGACCTAGGTCGGGAAGAGAATAAGAAACGTTTTTAAGATTAGTGAAAAGCTCGTTTGAAGCTCCGAAACGCTAGAAAAACGAGCCACGACCCCAAGGGTCGGAATAGTACCACCCGAGGGATGGGTGAAAAATAAATAGCCTCCACCCCAGTTGTGTGGCGCTGCCTCGCTAATAATGAGATAGTTGATGGCTTAACTTGCTACCTATAGATAGTAGTCCAGAGATGACCTTAGGGTTGATTGGTGGGTCGCTCCCTTGATCCTCTATTGGTCTGCGCGCACTAGGTACATCCAATCACGGGCCCGCAAGTGAAAGATTAAGCAAGATAAAGTAAAGCAAGAAAAGGAAGAAATAGAATAGAAAGAATAAGTAAAGCATACGAGTAAGAAAATAATTGGTCATAAGTTGACTAACCCTAAGTGTGGTGTATTCAGCTTATTTACTTGTATGTTTGTACTTACTGAGCTTTAGCTCATTAGTCTATTCGTGATGTAGGTAATAAAGGTAAGCAACCAGCAATATGAAACAAGAGTAGCGGACTGGCAGGCAGATCCCAGCGATGTCATGGACGGGTTATGGTTCCATTTCGCAGAGTTCTGCTATAATCAAAGTGTAAAAGAAAGAAAGTGTAATAGTGATGTATATGTATAAAGATAAGACAAGAGTGTAGTATGTAAAGTAGTGAAACAAGCTTAAAAGTATGTTTTTATTTTTACGTACTTTAAATTAATAAGACCACAAAATATATTTTGGGAAAAAAAATATTAAGTAGTACGTATATATTTATGTATACACGATTTCAAAGAACTAATAGTTTCATTCAGTCAAGTTTTAAAAAAAAAATATTCCTAGTTTTTCAAATACAAATCTTTTAAACCCCTAAAGAAAAAGAAAGTTATAAAGACAGGCAAGCTAAGTAAGAATAAGCAAAGAATAAAGAAAGCAAACAAGATAAGGTAGACGACCCAAGCTAGAGGGGTCGCGCCCACAAGAGTTGGTATCAGAGCGAGCAGTTCTACTATCGACCTTCCATGACATTTTAGTATCTGCGCCTTCTCAGTCCAAGTAAGTTAATTTTAAATAATCAATATCTAATTGAGCACTAAACCATGTCGCTACTGTTATAGGTCAGACACAGCAACATAGTTCGCACACGAGCTGCGCAAGCTCAAGAAGTAGATTTAGCCACTGTCCTAGCCAACATACAAGCTCGACTAAAGGCACAAGAAAGACAGAACCAGAGACTGCAAGAGCTACTAGAATAGAGGAATGGGGCCCAAGCGAATTTCCCTCCACCTCAAGCACCAGTACCAGAGCCACAGCCAGCTCCTGAACCAGTAGAACCACTAGTCCGAATGGCACCTGAAGTAGCGATAGGTGCCCGAGCTGGAGCCAATTAAGTATCATTGTATGAACGGTTCCGAAAGATGAAGCTGAAAGAGTTTGAGGGATCTACAGAACCCTTAGAGGCTGAAGAATGGTTAGCTTCACTACAGACCATTTTTGAGTTCATGGATTTGACAGACCAGGAGAAGGTCCTTTGCACCTCCTGCATATTAACGAAGGATGCTCATTATTGGTGGGAGACAGTAAAGATCCGAAGGGATATTAGAAGGATGACCTGGAATGACTTTCTAGGAGAATTTAACAGGAAGTATTTCAATCTTGACACCCTATGAGCTCAACAAAGAGAGTTCGATGAGCTGAGGCAAGGCGAGATGATAGTGACTAAAGCCTATCATAAATTTGACAGATTAGCTCGACTGTGTCCGCATTTGGTACCCATAGAAGAAGAGTGGGTACGGAGGATGATCAATATGTTCCGACAAGATATAGCCCTAAATGTGGAGAGTGGCGAGACCCTGCCAACCACTGTAGCAGACTGTGTGAGCAGAGCCATGAGGGCTAAGCATCGTTTGAACAGAGCTAAGGAAGAAAGAACAAAAGCTAGGAGGAGAAGAAGAAAGAAAGAGATCTAGCGAAGCAGACTCAGAAGAACAACCAAGCTGGCCAAAGTAGCAAATCTGGTCAAGGAATGAAGCTTGGTCAGAAAAATAACCAAAACCAGCAGAATGCCAATAAGCGAAAAGGAAACCCAAATGAAAATTGGGGCCAAAATACTCGCAACACCCAGTAGAGACAAGCCTTAGAAGGAGTACAGAACCGACAGCCATGCCCAAAATGTGGAAGACTGCATAAGGGCGAGTGCAAGATGGGGAGTACCGCATGCTATGTTTGCAGCAGAGAAGGCCATTATGCCAGGGCCTACACATCCAACCGACAGAACCAGCCGAGATCCTTTCAGTCCCGATAGACGAGCCAGGTCCATGCCATACAAGGACCGCCTATTCAGCCAGGGCACCAGGAGATTATACCAAAGACCGAGGCACATCTGTTAGCCTACACCAGGGAAGACATAGAGGCAGGCACCTCTAATGTGGTGACAGGTCAGCTTCTTGTAGCCCAAAGCTCTGCACTTGTTTTATTTGACTCTGGTACATCGCATTCATTTGCCTCACATAGCTTTGTAGAAAGAGTTAGTCACGCCAAGGATAAAATTGGCCAAGTGTTTAAAACCACCTTGCCGTCTGGTGAGGTATTATTGTCCGATTACTGGTTACGTCACGTGCTAGTAATTGTTGCTAATAGGGAGTTGTACGTCGATTTAGTCGTCTTAAAGTTAGTCGATTATGACGTTATCCTTGGAATGGATTTCCTTGGAAAATATCAAGCGACCATTGACTGTCGACGACGAAAAGTAGTGTTCCAGTTTGGAGAAAAAGACCAGTTTGAGTATAAAAGGCATTCTCAGAAGCAGTTGAAAATGCTGAACAGTCCCCTGCGGGCAAGAAAGCTGATATCTAGTGGCTGTACCGGATATCTAGCTTATGTCAAGGACACCACCAAAAAGTTAGAACTACAACCGAATGAGGTACCAGTGATCAACGAGTTTATGGAGGTATTTCCAGAAGAATTACCGGGACTTCCTCCTGATCGAGAGATTGCCTTCGAGATCGAGCTGCTGCCAGGAATGTCTCCGATTTCTAAGGCCCCTTACAGGATGGCACCTGCTAAGCTTAAAGAATTACAAGCTCAACTGAAGGAGTTATTAGAGAAAGGTTTTATACGGCCTAGTTATTCACCGTGGGGAGTTCCAGTTCTCTTCGTGAAGAAAAAGGATGGAACCCTCTGAATGTGCATAGATTATCATGAGCTCAACAAAGTCATGATCAAGAACAAATATCCTCTACCAAGGATCGATGATTTATTCGATCAGCTAAAAGGAGCCACCGTCTTCTCGAAGATTGACCTTCGATCTGGCTATCACCAGTTAAAAATTAAAGAAAGAGACATTCCAAAGACCGTGTTCCAAACATGGCACGGGCACTACGAATTTCTCGTTATGCCTTTTGGATTAACGAATGCACCAGCCGCTTTTATGGATCTGATGAATCGAGTATTCAAGGAATTTTTAGACCAGTTTGTCATTGTGTTTATCGATGACATCCTTATATACTCGAAAGATTGGAAGGAGCACGAGGAGCATCTTCGAATTGTGTTACGCACTCTGAAGGAGCATCAGCTATATGCAAAGTTCTCCAGATGTGAATTTTGGCTAGATAAGTTTATAGGAAAATAAATCGGTAAAAACGTATCAGAGTGGCGCAGCGGAACAATAAAAATTTTTAGATCATTAAATATCTCATGATGCCATATACAATAAATCAACAACAATTAAAACTCATACCTCAAGGACGCCAATCTTGCAGGAGGAGAATGACCGGAGGCTTCAACCAACTAGCCTTCTCTACTATTCTCCAATTCCCGAATGGTTGAGTGTGTGGGCACTCTGAACCTCGATCGGTATGCTAACACTGCTAGTCTTCTTCCGACCACCCAGATCTCTAAAGAACATTATTGTCACGATGTGCTGTGCAACAATAAGCCTGCTCACCTAAGAGTCTGTGGTCTGAGAGAACTGGAGTGGTAGGACCTCTATTTATAGACCTGCATGAGGTGATTCTCTGAATTTTAATTGGATTAGGAAAAGATATTTTCCCTTATCCATATCCACAAAATCCGAATTTTTCCAAGGGAGAATCTCAACAAAAAATTCAGTTTTCTTAGGATAAATCCAATCCAAATCTAAACAAGATTTTAACTAGAATTTTATCTCCCATTTTCAACCCAAAAATCTGAAAATTTCAAGGAGAATCTCTCCTAAAGATTTCGGCCATTATGGATAAGGGAGAATCAAAAATTCCACTAGGATTTTCAAGCTTGAATCTTATCTCAACCTTATCCAAAAATAACCGAATTTCCTAGGAGATTTTCTCCCTAATTTCGGCCACTTTTCAAGGAAGGAGAGAATCCAAATTCAACTAGGATTGAAACTTGAATTTTCCCTTGAATCTTATCCACAAAAATCCAAAATTTCCTTGAGGATTATCCTCAAAATTTTCGTCCACTTTTGTTGGGATTTGGATTCAAAATTCAAGTAGGATTCTAACAAGATTATCCTCTCCAAATCCAACTCAAATTCGAATTTCAAACCTTGTGGATTTTCCACAACAAATTCGAATCCTACTTGGACTGTGATTCAAATTTCAAATTCAAATTTCAAATTTCAAATTTCAAATTTCAAATTTAAATTTCAAATTCGAATTTCAAATTCGAATTTCAAATTCGAATTTCAAATTCAAATTTCAAATTCAAATTTCAAATTTCAAATTTCAAAATTCAAAATTCAAATTTCAAAATTCAAATTTCAAATTCCACAAAACGGTTGTGTTTCATATTCTTGTTCTCATGGATAATTTTCTACAACTCCAATCCAATCTCAAATAAAATCATGGCAACTTTATTTGGAGTTCGAATAATTGTGTACTCTATTATCCAAAACAAAATCTGAATCTAACCGGAGAAAATCTTGTCTATCATCCTAATCCTGTGTCATCACCATCTATGCATAATAAACTAGCCAATAGCATACACGAATCAATTTGCCAAACGTTAAGGAATTATGTGGAGCTAGTAGAGGGACTGATTGGACATATATAATCGGGCTCCCATGATTCCATATGATCATCATTCTTTACCGAACAACTCAATCATATGATCACTAGTTTCAGAGTCACACCACTATAAACCTGAAACTGAACTCCCAATTATATATCGTATTACGTAAGCCTGTGACGGGCTACTATCCAATGACCTTGTCATATATGCAAAACCCTCATATGATATCCATGATCAGCCTTAGGTCAAAGTCCGTTTAATCCTACTGATCATGCTATCTTAAAGTTCCATTATACTACCGAATCAAGAAAATGATTATTCACCATATGTGAATAAGAAGTCATCCGCCCAGCAGACGACCCAAGGCCTTGTCCATTTTCACATTCAGTATAATGCCTTTAAGAGGATACCTTTAACTCCTCAGAGCTATGATTCCGATATCTGCAAACAAACCCTTCATCGTATACAAGTCATGCACCCAACGAATCGGTCTATAAGCTTACTACCTCTGAGACGCTTTAGCCATTGGAACATCAAAGTACACAAGTCATATACATGAAGAAGTTCATTTACTCAGGATTAAGGTTATTGCACAATGAACGTCAAAAGCAGATTGATCCACTCATAGCGGACTACGTAGATCAATCACGCTTTAGTCCCGGTCTAATATGTCACCTCCAAGCAACATATCTATATCTCTACTTGGGAGTCCAGCTCCAGACAGTCAAGACAAACCGTCCCCTCCAAGGCTTTAGACAACATAATAGTCTTAATATGAGTTAGATGCTCGGTCTAACCCCATAGACTACAGACCATAGTTTAGACCGCTAACTTTAGAACATTGTCTTCTCGCATACAAAAATCCATTGCATGCAACGTTCTAACAGTTTTAACACAAGTAGTCAGTGAGCCATATTTGCTTACATTTACTTTAACATGTAAATTAGACGAGGACAGATAGCAATGTAATAAATAACCTCTATGTATAATTTTATTATCTAGTTCAAAATGAATACATCAAAATGTCTCTAATACTTAGGGCATTTCCTAACAATCTCCCACTTGCCCTAAGCCAGCAGATGTGCCATGTTACGCATCCCCATCACCTCTACATGCCTCTCAAAGCTTCTAGCCACCAAAGTCTTAGTAAAGGGATCGGCGATGTTGTCCTCAGACGCGATCTTACATACATCCACTTGTCCTGTCTCCACATGCCCTCTAATAATATGATATCTCCGATCGATGTGCTTGGTCCTCTTGTGGTGCCGAGATTCCCTTGTGTTGGCAATAGCCCCTGTATTATCACAGTAAAGTGTGATAGGCTTGTCAACACCCGGAATGACCTTAAGGTCTCTAAAGAACTTGCGGAGCCAAACCGCTTCTTTAGATGCCTCAGCCGTAGCCACATACTCAGCCTCCATAGTAGAGTCAGCTGTGCAGCCCTGCTTCACGCTCCTCCACACAATGGCGCCTCCTCTGAGTAAAAACACTGATCCAGATGTCGATTTCCTCGAATCCTTACAAGTCTGGAAGTCTGAGTCCGTGTATCCTACAGGTGTTAGGTCCCCTCCAGAATATACCAGCATATAATCCCTCGTTCTCTTAAGATACTTGAGTATATGCTTTACTGCTTGCCAGTGCTTGGTTCCAGGATTCGCTTGATATCGGCTCACCATACCTACTGCAAAACATATGTCCGGGTGAGTGCAAAGCATAGCGTACATAAGGCTACCCACAGCGGATGCATAAGGGACCTGACTCATATGCTCTCTTTCTTCCGATGTCTTGGGACAGTCATCCAATGAAAGAGTTAGACCGGCAATAGAAGGTTGGGAACCTTTCTTTGCCTCTTGCATTGCATATTTGTCAATTATTTTATCTATGTATGAAACTTGGGATAACGCTATCATTTTGTTCTTTCGATCTCTGAAGAGACGAATGCCTAGAACATAATTAGCTTCTCCCAAGTCCTTCATGTCAAACTGCTGGTGTAACCAAAGCTTGACCAATGATAAGTTCCCTATATCATTCCCAATGAGTAGTATATCATCGACATAGAGTATCAGAAAGACCACTTTTCCATCCTTAATACGTTTATAAACACAAGGTTCATCAACGTTCTGCTCAAAACCAAATGTCTTAATCGCTTAATCAAACCTCTGGTTCCATGAGCGGGATGCTTGCTTTAATCCATAAATGGATCTAAGCAACTTGTAGACTTTCCTTTCTTGGCCTTTTGCTACGAACCCTTCGGGCTGTATCATATAGATACACTCTTCAAGATGGCCATTCAAGAATGCTGTCTTGACATCCATTTGCCAGATCTCGTAATCGAGAGCTGCAGCAATGGACAGAAGAATACGGATAGACTTCAGCATAGCAACAGGCGAAAAGGTTTCCTCGTAATCGATTCCAGCCTTTTGCGTGTATCCCTTTGCAACCAGTCTAGCTTTGAAAGTTTCCACTCTCCCTTCTGCATCCTTCTTTCTTTTGTAGACCCATTTGCATCTAATGGGTTTTATCCCATCCGGCAAATCTACAAGTTCCCAAACAGAGTTGGATTTCATAGAATCCATCTCATTGTTCATAGCCTGTTTCCAAGATTTAGAATCAACATCATTTATAGCTTCATCATATGTGACTGGATCTTCCTCATGCTCATGAGCCTCGGCCTGGTATACCTCAGCATCATACATGAAAAAATTAGGTTTCTTCGAAACCCTCCCACTACGACGAGGCACCCTAAATTATTGATCGTCTGTAGGTCTTTCACTGGAACTCGGACTTGTGTCCAAGACCGAAATCCGTGGAGCAGTTCTTTCACCCGATAACTCCTCTAGCACCACTTTGCTTCGAGGTTTAAAGTCATTCATGTGACTTTCCTCCAAGAATGTCGCATGGGTTGAGACAATGACTTTTTGTTCCTTCAGGTTATAGAACAGACCTCCTTTAGTTCCTTTTGGATACCCTACAAACATGCACAATTCTGATCTTGGTTCCAACTTTTTCGCATCCCCATCCAGTACATGTGCCGGGCAGCCCCATATTCTCATATATCCAAGGGAGGGCTTCCTGCCACGCCACAATTCATACGGAGTTCTGGGAATTGATTTGCTCGGAACCTGGTTCAGAATATAGCATGCTGTTTGTAAAGCATATCCCCAAAATGATAATGGCAGCGTTGAATAACTCATCATGGACCGTACCATATCCAACAAGGTCCTGTTTCTCCTTTTGGCTACACCATTCTGTTGTGGAGTACCAGGTGCAGTCAATTGGGATAAAATCCTATTCTCTACAAGATGTCCTAGAAATTCATCGGAGAGATATTCGCCACCTCGATCAGATCGAAGTGTCTTTATGGATTTATCCAATTGCTTTTCCACTTCCGCACGATACTCTTTGAACTTGTCAAAGGTTTCGCTTTTGCGGTGCATCAGATATACATATCCATACCTCGAGTAATCATCTATAAAAGAGACATAATACTCGAACCCTCCTCGTGCTGTGACGTTCATGGGGCCACATACGTCAGTATGCACAATTTCTAAGAGCTCCTGAGCCCTTGTACCCTTAGCTCCAAAAGATCTCTTAGTCATTTTACCCTCTAGACAAGACTCACATTTGGGGAAGTCATACCTCCTCCAGAGACTCCAGAGGACCATCTTTCACCAATCTTTGAATCCTATCCTGATTAATATGACCAAGTCTTAAATGCCAAAGATACGCCTTGTTAGAGTGAGAAACTTTCAACCTTTTAGAGTTATCAATTAATTCAGTGTCAAGTAGTGAGTACATCTTTGGTTTGATCAAATATAGGTTTCCATCCATCCATCCAGAACAGATAAAAGACTTATTTCTACGAATATCAACTCTTTTACTAAAAGAAACTGAATACGAATCCTTTATTAAATAAGCTACCGATATAAGGTTTCTCCTAAAATTAGGAACATAAAAACAGTCTTTCAATAAAATAAACCTAAATTGATCAAAATAAAGATAAACATCTCCCACTGCTTCAGCCACCACAAAGCTACCATCTCCAGTCCGCAACGAGAGGCTCCTATCATGTAGACTTCTCGTTTTCACGAACCCCTGCATAGAAACACAAACATGATTAGTAGCGCCCGAATCAATGACCCAAGTGTCTTTCGATTCTTCCACCAAACATGCTTCCAAGTAATGAAGTTCCTTACCTTCCTTGCCCTTGGTGGCTAGGAATTCCCGGCAAGCCTTCTTGAAGTGACCTACCTTCCCACAATGGAAGCATTTGGACTTTTTAGGGTCCTTTGGCTTCTTGTTCTTATTCTTCTTCTTCCCGTCCGAGACAGGAGGATTAGAAGAACTAGAAGCCACTTGCTTCTTATTTGGCCTCTTCCTCTTCCATGAGGGATTGGAAGATTCCGTCAAATTGGCCTCACCTTTAGGTCGGACCACATCCTCATCCCTGATCATCCGCTCATAAGCCTGTAGTTGCTTCATGAGCTTGGTTAGTCCTAACTCCTTTGTCGCCAGATTGTATGCGGCCTTAAACCCTACAAAATCTTTAGACAGAGTTTTGAACACCATCTCGATCTGGGTGTTGTAGTCCAACTCAGCACCATTCTCAGCAGCCTCAGCGAAGAATCCCATTAGAGTGATCATATGGTCCTTCACCGGAGTACCCGCCTTTTGCTTGGAGTTTATAATGCTGGTGATAGCGGACTGTCGAGCCAATTTTTCTTGGCCTCCGAACATGTCCTCCAGATTTTCCATGATCTCCCCAGCAACTTGATAAGTCTCATGCTGCTTTTGTAAAGCACTCATCATGCTAGCAAGGATGTAGCATCGAGCTATCTCATTGGATTCTCTCCAACGATTATAGGCAATCGGGACCTCCTCAAGTGGTGTGTCAGGTTTGGGCCCAGGTGGGCATGGTTCGTCCAGCACGAACTTGTGTCTCTCGCAGCTGAGAACTATTAATAGATTTCTTTTCTAATCTTTATAATTGTCGCCATTCAACTTATTTTCAGTAAGTATTGAAATGAGGGTGTCGGTGACATTTTGAACTGAAATAGAATTATATTAGACATCATTACAAAGCCCAACCAAATATACAGATAATTTAGCAAATAAAACATACAAGTATGTTCCTACATGAAACTTGAAAAACATGTAGCATTGCAACGGTAATTCTTAGCACCTATTGCCCCAAGCCACCGAGGGGTGGTCATGAGAACAAATAGCTGGAACATGGACCCCGTCCAATTAATATATGTTGCCTTAAATCCTCCAAGGTTAAGACATATATCAATAATCGCTTATTTGGCCACCAATTTAGTTAACAGAGCTTCTAGGGAAGGTTAATAACTAAACGAGTCTTGAGTGTATAACCATTGTTTACGTAGCCCGATCCACGCCCTACCAAGCCACCGAGGGGTGGTCATGAATAGGATCGTACCCGAACACGTTTTCCACATAGGAGATCCAATCTAATATACCGGCGGCGGTAAACACCTACCGAGGGGTGTGGTCAGGGCAGAACTGACGCGAGGCGTTACCATGCTTTCACATATGGATCAACAATGGAGGCCGTGGGTTTTGTTTGAAACCCTCTCCCACTCAATATTTTGAAAAACAAGCAAGTTTTGACAAATTATGTATGATCAATATAGTATGAGCAGCACTCACCTATCCTATATGACATGTTATCAAATATGCATACAAAGCATCCATCAATACATATTTATACATCCATGACATATCATAAAAAAATAATTGACAGAATAACCAAGCTATGGTTCCATCCTAGAACAAAGAAAATAAAGATTACAAAATTCCATCCAAAGCATTCTTTGGGTCTTGAATTTCGTTCCGTCTTCTTGTATCCATCTTTACGTAGCCTCTCCATTTATTTCTCATCCCAAGAATTATTTAAAATTTAAATCTCCAAAAATTTAAATTTCAAATTCAAATTCCAAATTCAAATTTCAAATTTAAATTTCAAATTTAAATTTTAAACAATTTTAAACATCATGTGTAATAATATGTAATTTCAAAAATTTCAAATTTTCAATTACATATTTTTAAACATGATTTAAAATTAAATTTCAAATTTAAAAATCAAAATTTTCAATTTTTTTATACCGTCGCACCGCCACCCCCGTAGGCTGCAGCCACCGTGGGCAGCCACCAACCCCGGAGGGGCTGGCATCCCACGGCCGCCCCCATGTGCAGCCCTGCCGGGCTGCAGGCCAAGCCTGCAGTGCCAGGCTGCACGCCCAGGCTGCGGCCAGCCTTGGGCAGGCCACGGCCACCCCTGGCTGCAGGCCAAGCCTAGGCCGTGGGTGGTGTGGGCCTGCACAGGGGCTGTCGCAGCCCCATCCTGCCCGAGGGCAGGGGCTGCAGCCCCACCAAGGTCCGTCGGCCTATCCCGAGGGGTCGTGTCTCGATTTTCGTGTCATATTCCAATTTACCTATTAGGATCTCCAAAAATTAATTTGAATCCCAATTAAATTGAAATTTGCCACACATTCAAAATTTCAACCTTTAAATCAAATTTAACTTTTGGGAAAAAATAAATTACGGTCTTCAATCTTCAATCTCCTCCAAGAATAATTACATAAAATTTCCTAAACCGTTTCTGGTGTACAAAAATTCTAACCATAAAAATTCTAAGAGACAAGAATTTAAAATCCATGGGAAAATTACAGTCTTAATAAACTGCTCCCATGGTTACATAAAAATTCCTAGATACAATTTTTCTAAATTCTAAGGAACCATGACCGGTATAAACAAGCATGCTTATAATAATTCAAAAATTAAAATAACCACATACTTTATACATAATCCATGATAACAACATAAAGGAACCCTAGAATGCCACTCTCTAAATATCAAATCCATACATAAATAAAAAAAAAAGAAATTGTCTAATTTATGTACATGGCATAATCATGAGATGGCTCTGATACCAATTGTAGGAAAATAAATCGGTAAAAACGTATCAGAGTGGCGCAGCGGAACAATAAAAATTTTTAGATCGTTAAATATCTCATGATGCCATATACAATAAATCAACAACAATTAAAACTCATACCTCAAGGATGCCAATCTTGCAGGAGGAGAATGACCGGAGGCTTCAACCAACTAGCCTTCTCTACTATTCTCCAATTCCCGAATGGCTGAGTGTGTGGGAACTCTGAACCTCGATCGGTATGCTAGCACTGCTAGTCTTCTTCCGACCACCCAGATCTCTAAAGAACTTTATTGTCACGATGAGCTGTGCAACAATAAGCCTGCTAACCTGAGAGTCTGTGGTCTGAGAGAACTGGAGTGGTAGGACCTCTATTTATAGACCTGCATGAGGTGATTCTCTGAATTTGAATTGGATTAGGAAAAGATATTTTCCCTTATCCATATCCATAAAATCCAAATTTTTCCAAGGGATAATCTCAACAAAAAATTCAGTTTTCTTAGGATAAATCCAATCCAAATCTAAACAAGATTTTAACTAGAATTTTATCTCCCATTTTCAACCCAAAAAATCTGAAAATTTCAAGGAGAATCTCTCCTAAAGATTTCGGCCATTATGGATAAGGGAGAATCAAAAATTCCACTAGGATTTTCAAGCTTGAATCTTATCTCAACCTTATCCAAAAATAACCGAATTTCCTAGGAGATTTTCTCCCTAATTTCGGCCACTTTTCAAGGAAGGAGAGAATCCAAATTCAACTAGGATTGAAACTTGAATTTTCCCTTGAATCTTATCCACAAAAATCTGAAATTTCCTTGAGGATTATCCTCAAAATTTTCGTCCACTTTTGTTGGGGTTTGGATTCAAAATTCAAGTGGGATTCTAACAAGATTATCCTCTCCAAATCCAACTCAAATTCGAATTTCAAACCTTGTGGATTTTCCACAACAAATTCGAATCCTACTTGGACTGTGATTCAAAATTTGAATTTCAAATTTCAAATTCAAATTTCAAATTCAAATTTCAAATTTCAAATTTCAAATTTCAAATTTGAATTTCAAATTCGAATTTCAAATTCAAATTTCAAATTCAAAATTCAAATTTCAAATTTCAAAATTCAAATTTCAAATTTCGAAATTCAAATTTCAAATTCCACAAAACGGTTGTGTTTCATATTCTTGTTCTCATGGATAATTTTCTACAACTCCAATCCTATCTCAAATAAAATCATGGCAACTTTATTTGGAGTTCGAATAATTGTGTACTCTATTATCCAAAACAAAATCTGAATCCAACCGGAGAGAATCTTGTCTATCATCCTAATCCTGTGTCATCACCATCTATGCATAATAAACTAGCCAATAGCATACACAAATCAATTTGCCAAACGTTAAGGAATTATGTGGAGCTAGTAGAGGGACTGATTGGACATATATAATCGGGCTCCCGTGATTCCATATGATCATCATTCTTTACCGAACAACTCAATCATATGATCACTAGTTTCAGAGTCACACCACTATAAACCTGAAACTGAACTCTTAATTATATACCGTATTACGTAAGCCTGTGACGGGCTACTATCCAATGACCTTGTCATATATGCAAAACCCTCATATGATATCCATGATCAGCCTTAGGTCAAAGTCCGTTTAATCCTACTGATCATGCTATCTTAAAGTTCCATTATACTACCGAATCAAGAAAATGATTATTCACCATATGTGAATAAGAAGTCATCCACCCAGCAGACGACCCAAGGCCTTGTCCATTTTCACATTCAGTATAATGCCTTTAAGAGGATACCTTTAACTCCTCAGAGTTATGATTCCGATATCTGCAAACAAACCCTTCATCGTATACAAGTCATGCACCCAATGAACCGGTCTATAAGCTTACTACCTCTGAGACGCTTTAGCCATTGGAACATCAAAGTACACAAGTCATATACATGAAGAAGTTCATTTACTCAGGATTAAGGCTATTGCACAATGAACGTCAAAAGCAGATTGATCCACTCATAGCGGACTACGTAGATCAATCACGCTTTAGTCCCGGTCTAATATGTCACCTCCAAGCAACATATCTATGTCTCTACTTGGGAGTCCAGCTCCAGACAGTCAAGACAAACCGTCCCCTCCAAGGCTTTAGACAACATAATAGTCTTAATATGAGTTAGATGCTCGGTCTAACCCCATAGACTACAGACCATAGTTTAGACCGCTAACTTTAGAACATTGTCTTCTCGCATACAAAAATCCATTGCATGCAATGTTCTAACAGTTTTAACACAAGCAGTCAGTGAGCCATATTTGCTTACATTTACTTTGACATGTAAATTAGACGAGGACAGATAGCAATGTAATGAATAACCTCTATGTATAATTTTATTATCCAGTTCAAAATGAATACATCAAAATGTCTCTAATACTTAGGGCATTTCCTAACAAAGGTCCACTTCTTAGGACATGTCGTTTCTAAAGACGGAATTTCAGTAGACCCAGCAAAGATCGAAGCGGTAAGCAAGTGGTCTCCTCCAAAGAATGTGACCGAGATCTGGAGTTTCCTCGGATTAGCGGGTTATTACCAGAGATTTGTAGAGGGATTTGCCAGATTAGCTGCCCCTCTCACTGCTCTCACACGCAAGGAGAAGAAGTTCGAATGGACAAAGAAGTGCAAAGAAAGCTTTCAAGAGCTGAAGAACCGGTTGACCAGTGCTCCAATTCTCACAATTCCAAAAGATGAAGGAGGCTTCGACATTCATAGTGATGCCTCCAGGACAGGTCTAGGAGCTGTGCTGATGCAGGATGGAAAAGTAATAGCCTATGCATCAAGACAACTCAAAGAGCATGAAAAGAACTATCCGACTCATGATTTAGAGTTAGCAACCGTCATATTTGCTTTGAAGATATGGCGACATTACCTATATGGAGTCCGGTGCAGAATCTTCAACGACCACCAGAGCTTAAAGTATTTCTTTACTCAGAAAGAGCTTAACACGAGACAAAGAAGATGGCTGGAGTTAGTGAAAGATTATGATTGTCAGATCTTAGATCACCCCGGTAAGGCAAACAGAGTAGCAGATGCGTTGAGTCGTAAATCAACGATGCTGGAGTAGATAGCCATCGATAAGCTACCCAAGCCACTTCAACATGAGATCTCCTTGTTGGGAGTAGAGATAATTTCAGGAAAATTAGTGGCAATGCAACTCAAACCAACAATTCTTGAGGAGATTAAGGAGGCTCAAGAGCTAGATGCTGCTCTACAAAGGCTAAAAGAAAAAGCCTCTAAGAATGACAAGTTAGAGTTCCACCTCTCCAAAGATGGAACTTTACTCTTCCAAGGAAGAATCTGTGTACCAAATGAAGAAGATTTGAAGAAAAGAATTCTGACAGAGGCCCATGACACTCCATATTCAGTGCATCCGGGCAGTACGAAAATGTATCAAGATTTAAAGCAACACTTTTGGTCGAAAAAGATGAAGAATGACATTGATAAACACATCAGCAGCTGCTTAACATGTCAAAGAGTCAAAGCAGAGCATCAGTGGCTAGCCGGAAAACTGCAGCCATTAGAGATTCCAGAGTGGAAGTGGGAGCACGTAACCATGGATTTCGTGGTAGGGCTACCCAAGACAAGTGAAGGATTTGACATGATATGGGTAGTGGTGGATCGATTGGCCAAGTCCGCTCACTTTATACCCGTAAAGATGACATACACATTGGAGAAATTCACAGAATTGTACATTGCCAACATTGTGAGATTACATGGAATACCGACAACAATAGTGTCAGATCGTGACAGTCGGTTCACATCCAATTTCTGGAAAAGTGTACAAGAGGCAATGGGCTCAGAACTAAGATTCAGCACTGCATTTCATCCTCAGACTGACGGACAATCTGAGCGTACGATCCAAATGCTAGAAGATATGCTTCGCGCTTGTACTTTAGATTTCAAGGGAGTCTGGAACAAGAAGCTACCGTTGATAGAATTCTCCTACAACAACAACTATCAAGCATCCATCGGGATGGCTCCTTACGAGGCATTATATGGATGAAAGTGCAGATCTCCCATTCACTGGTATGAACTCAAGGAGAAAGAACTTCATAAAACTGAGTTTATCCAAGAAACGATAGACGCGGTCCAAAAGATTCAGCAGAGAATGAAAACTACACAAAGTCATCAGAAAAGCTACGCAGATAAAAGATGAAGATTCCTAGAGTTTAACGAGGGAGACTTAATATTCTTAAAAGTAGCACCAATGAAAGGTGTCATGCGTTTTGGAAAGAAAGAAAAGTTGAGTCCAAGATACATAGGACCTTTCCCAATTATTAGCCGGGTTGGGAAAATGGCCTATAAGATAGCTTTGCCACCAGAATTATCTTCAGTGCATAATGTCTTCCATGTATCTATGCTAAGAAAGTACATCTCATACCCTTCGCATGTCCTAGATTACGAGCCAATCCAAGTTCGAGAGGATCTCTCTTATGAAGAGCAACTGGTGCAAATACTTGCGCAAGAAGAGAAGATATTGAGAAATAAAAGCATCCCGTTGGTCAAAGTTCTATGGAAAAATCATAATGTAGAAGAGGCCACGTGGGAAAGAGAAGATGAGATGAGAGCCAAGCACCCCCACCTGTTCTGATTTTCGAGGATGAAAATTTTTAAGGACGGGTGAATGTGACGACCAGAGAATTCTAACAGTGTAACTTAGTTTAATCTAGGGTTCTCTATGAGTTCTGTAAGCAAGAATGTAAAGAAACACTATGTTTGTAATTAGACAAATTATAGTGTTGATAGTAATAAATAGATGTTTTGGAGGAATTAAAATCTCTAAAAATAAGTAGAGAATAAAGTATATGAGTAAGAAAGTGATTTCAGGCCAAAACGCTAAAAAAGAGTAGTTTCGGTATCTGAATAGTGTAAAGATAAGAATATAGCAAGTCAAAGTAAGAGCACAATAAGAAAAGTAATTTAGGGTTTTTAAGAGTGTATTAGAATAATTTGACAGTACGGATAGCTAGACAAGTCCTCCGGTATGTCACCCCAGAAATTTCGTCATCTTCGGTAAAATGATGAAGCATTTTGGGGCCAAAGAAACCAAGAGATTACCCTAGGTAAAACCTAAGGTTACTAAAGGATGAAAAACTTCGTCATTGATTTTTAGCCCAACGACAGTAGAATAAGGTAAACCGATCGCACAGGAGGCGTCAGAAACCCGCCTACGCGATTTCGGTAAAGTTTGGTTCGGTTTGACTTTTGGTCAAACTTTGACCTATGGATCAATTAGATGACATCATGGATGATGTCATAATTAGGAATAAGAAATTAGAAGAAAAAGGGTGGTAGGTAGGATGAATGGCTAAGATTAAAGGTAGGTAAGATCAAGGGCTAAGATTAAGCCAAAAATGCAAAGTTGATTTTTTTAAAAAATTTTGTGGATAAGGACTGAATAGGTCGGTTTTGCAGCTAGAAAGACAGCCAAAATAATTATGTTTTGACCCCAAAAAGTTTGCAAATAAACCCTTAAAAAGTTGCTAAAAAGTCCCTAAAGAAAATTGCTAAAAAGCCCTCCTTTTTGGCCTCCTTTTATAAAAACGTCTCTGGCTTCATGAAATCAGAATTTTTTTTTCTGAAATTACAGCCCCTTTGCTGCCCTTTGAAGCCGTGACTCTTCCCCTCCATTGAGCTTGAGTTTCTTCAAAGTTTGGTGTCAAAATCTTAAGCAAAGTTCTTCCTAAGCAAGTATTGAGTAACATAGCAAGGTAAGCTTGAAATTTCAAGCTTTTCTTTGGTATTTTGAAGCAAAAATCCGTGGCTATGTTGAGGCATTTCCTAAACGCCGGAAACCTAAAATTTAAGCAGAAATGCAGTCGAAATTTTTAAAGCGGCATTAAGGGCATTTCGGGAAACGATTGATAAAAGCATGCTCAGAAATGAAAACCGAGATCTCTCAGTACCTTAGAGTTTGAAGTAAGAAAGCATGTCTAGCAGAATTGTAAACCGACCCCTAAAATCTAAAATGCCTAGAGGACAGGAAAAAAAATAACGTCAAGGGCATTTTGGGTAATAAGGGTAAAGTTTGGTGTCAGGATGGAAAAACCCGATCCCCTCGGAGACCTAGGTCAGGAAGAGAATAAGAAACGTTTTTAAGATTAGTGAAAAGCTCGTTTGAAACTTCGAGATGCTAGAAAAACGAGCCACGACCCCAAGGGTCGGAATAGTACCACCCGAGGGATGGGTGAAAAATAAATAGCCTCCACCCCAGTTGTGTGGCGCTGCCTCGCTAATAATGAGGTAATTGATGACTTGACTTGCTACCTATAGGTAATAGTCCAGAGATGACCTTACGGTTGATTGGTGGGTCGCTCCCTTGATCCTCTATTGGTCTGCGCGCACTAGGTACGTCCAACCACGGGCCCACAAGTGAAAGATTAAGCAAGATAAAGTAAAGCAAAGAAAAGGAAGAAATAGAATAGAAAGAATAAGTAAAGCATACAAGTAAGAAAATAATTGGTCAAGGGTCAGAATAGTACCACTCGAGGGATGGGTGAAAAATAAATAGCCTCCACCCCAGTTGTGTGGCGCTGCCTCGCTAATAATGAGGTAGTTGATGGCTTGACTTGCTACCTATAGGTAATAGTCCAGAGATGACCTTAGGGTTGATTGGTGGGTCGCTCCCTTGATCCTCTATTGGTCTGCGCGTACTAGGTACGTCCAACCACAGGCCCACAAGTGAAAGATTAAGCAAGATAAAGTAAAGCAAAGAAAAGGAAGAAATAGAATAGAAAGAATAAGTAAAGCATACGAGTAAGAAAATAATTGGTCATAAGTTGACTAACCCTAAGTGTGGTGTATTCAGCTTATTTACTTGTATGTTTGTACTTACTGAGCTTTAGCTCATTAGTCTATTCGTGATGTAGGTAATAAAGGTAAGCAACCAGTAATATGAAACAAGAGTAGCGGACTGGCAAGCAGATCCCAGCGATGTCATGGACGAGTTATGGTTCCATTTCGCAGAGTTCCACTGTAATCAAAGTGTAAAAGAAAGAAAGTGTAATAGTGATGTATATGTATAAAGATAAGACAAGAGTGTAGTATGTAAAGTAGTGAAAAAAGCTTAAAAGTATGTTTTTATTCTTACGTACTTTAAAGTAATAAGACCACAAAATATATTTTGGGAAAAAAAATATTAAGTAGTACGTATATATTTATGTATACACGATTTCAAAGAACTAATAGTTTCATTCAGTCAAGTTTAAAAAAAAAATATTCCTAGTTTTTTAAGTACAAATCTTTTAAACCCCTAAAGAAGAAGAAAGTTATAAAGACAAGCAAGCTAAGTAAGAATAAGCAAAGAATAAAGAAAGCAAGCAAGATAAGATGGATGACCCAAGCTAGAGGGGTCGCGTCCACAATTTGATAGCCGTCCTACTCAAGCTTAAGGAGCATCAACTGTATGCCAAATTCTCTAAGTGTGAATTTTGACTGGAGAAGGTTCATTTTCTCGGTCACGTGATCTCGCATGAAGGAGTGTCCGTGGACCCAGCCAAGGTATAAGTAGTTAGCAATTGGCCGAGTCCGAAGAACGTAACAGAATTTCACAGTTTCTTAGGTTTAGCGGGATACTACCGATGCTTTATGGAAGGATTCTCGAAGCTAGCCGCACCACTCGTGACGCTAACCAAGAAGGAAAAGATGTACGAGTGGTCTGACAAGTGCAAAAAGAGCTTTCAGGAGTTAAAAAGCTGACTCACGAGCGCTCCAATCCTGACCATACCAGATGCTGAACAAGGGAATTTTGTAATTTACAGCGACGCGTCTAAGACTGGACTAGGAGCTGTGTTAATGCAAGGTGATAGGGTAGTCGTATATGCCTCACGACAAATCAAGAACCATAAAAGGAACTACCCGACACATGAATTGGAGCTTGCAGCGGTGGTTTTTGCGCTCAAAATATGAAGGCATTATCTATTTGGTGTCAAGTGCGAGATCTACATGGACCACTAGAGCCTCAAATACATTTTTACGCAGATGGAGCTTAATATGAGGCAACGAAGATGGTTGGAGCTGGTAAAGGATTATGATTGTGAAATCCTATATCACCCAAGAAAAGCCAATAAGGTGGCTAATGCGTTAAGTAGGATGCACTCTTTGATGCTTATGACCATCCAGGCCCTACCAGAAGCACTGCAAAAGGAGCTACAAAGCAGCGAGATTGAGATGTTAATAGGAAGGTTGTCCAAAATGACCCTCCAATCAATGCTCATAGAGGAAATCAAGGTCGGCCAGGACCTCGATTCGTCCCTGCAGAAGCTCAAAAGGGAGGCAATGGAGGACCAAAATTCAGAGTTTCAGGTCTCTAAGGATGGTATACTCTATTTCAGAGATAAAGTGTGTGTTCCAAAAGATAAAGAACTTAAGAAGTGGATCCTGTCAGAAGCTTATGACATGCCGTACTCAATACATCTAGGAGCAAATAAGATGTACCAGGCCTTGAAAGGAAGTTTTTGGTGGCCAAACATGAAGAATGACGTCGTCAAGTTCGTAGCAAGGTGCCTCACCTGCCAGAAAATTAAAGCAAAACATCAGTGACTAGGAGGAGAGTTGCAGAAGATCGAACTACCAGAGTGGAAATGGGAGCAAATTACCATGGATTTCATGGTTAGATTGGGCAGAACCTCAAGTGGGAACGATGCCATCCAGGTAATTGTGGATCGACTAATGAAGTCAGCTCGATTTTTAGCCATGAAGTTGAGCTACTTGATAGAGAGGTTAGTAGAAATGTACGTCGCTCAAGTAGTAAGACTGCACGGAGTGTGACGCCCCGCGCCCTAGGCGGCTCGGACCATCACTGTAAAACTACTGTTTCTTTACTTTTACTTATACTTTCTTGTAATTGAATATTGCTTACTTAAAATATCTTTAATAGGTTACCCTAATTTTAGAAGAAAATTTTTTTTTTTTTTTTTTTGCACACGTATTTACTATTCATGTACATGTACTATTAAAAGCAGAATTTGAAACATAATAATAATCTTGCAAACATACTTATACTGTTCATTTTGTGGAATAGTATTTTTGAATAGTATCAATCAGCTGCTATTCGAAAATACTATTCAACTATTACTACTCAAAAATATTGTGTAAGCATTACTATTCAGAAATACCATTTAACGATTACTATTTAAAAGTACCATCTACTGGTACTGTACTGTTACTGTTCAAAATACTGTTTACTTAAACTGTGCGGAAGTTAAACTCGTATGGTGTCCATAACCTCGCCTCACATCCGCCTCCGCCGCCGTCATTGCCCATCGTGGCTTATGCCATAGGACGCTTACCTACAGCATGAACACACTCCGTGAGCTTTAAGCCCAGTAAGTACAATATGTTAACCGTAAAACATGTTTAAACATAATACATACTTAAAACGCATAAGCATGCAAGATAGTCACATATAACACTTAGCATATACCATATCATCACATATCATGTCATAGCATACAAACTTTATATACCATACGCATACAGATTCCTTCATGTAAAAGCATGTATCTTACTGTAGCTAAAAGTACAGCGAACTAATGCGGATAGTGAACTATGCATGATCCGGTTATGTTCATTTATGCTTTAGCACTCTTTCCTTTCTCTTGTCTATTTAGGGCCCATGTGTCAGTACCGTGTGCGCGCAGACCAACGGTAACACCCGAGGTCAACTAATGCCGAAGAGCCATCAACTGATGCTCAACTTTTGGCCTTAACTTTCTTTAACTGGAAACCCCTTCAACTGAAGGAGCCGGTACGGCACACCTATTTATTTCCATCTTGTTTAACTGTTCTAGCCATATGCTTCTCTAAGCTATCCCCAATCCTATACGGTAGGGATCTATGGCTTCTAACTTGTTCTTTCATCAATCTACTCGATTGTGAAACTATATGCTCTTATGTATGCTGTGCAACATCGTGTGCATGTAAGGCATACTTAACATACTGTAAAACCATCATTTTAACATCATTTTATTCATGCTGCAGGCGGAGTTATACTTACTTAATTGCAAGCACTTGTATTCGCACCTTTAGAAATTTGCAGGTTACTACCTGTCATCAATAACGTCTCTCGTTAATACCTTCTCTAAGTCACCAATACTGTCAGTGACTAAAGTAGATAATTACTTGATACCGATTGCCGTCGGCACTACTTACTCTCTATCTCAAGAGTTAACTTATTCGTATATGGTTAATTAACTTATGGCCCCATAAATTAACTACCACGTCCTTAGGCTACTTTTGCCTATACTCGTCTTTCATGTGGTACCGGGGTCCCTCGGTACCCTATTGGCCTATCTGGGAATTTGGTGTCTAATTTCCGTCACGTTTGATTAACTGTCTTCTTGACAGTTAAATCAACATTCCTCACAATGTTGCTCTGAACACGGTGCTTGACTGATTTACTGATCAGTCAACTGACCGGTTACCTCACGTTTTGGCAACTAGGTAGCCTATCAGGCTACTATGTGTAGGCTTGGTATAGTAACCGTTTGGGTTACTTTGCTTGTTTGGGTGTGGTAGCCTATCGGGCTACCTTGCATTATGGTGTCATAGCTGACTAGGCTATCTCTACCATATCTTACTAAAAACGTCCCTTGTTCTTTGTGAAATTCCTTTGAAAACTTTGTTCAAATCTAGAAATTCTTACAAAAGGATTTTTCATTTTGAAAGGGGTATGGTGTCCCCATATTTTTTTGAAAGCAAAGTGTTTGAAATGGTTTGAAAGGGGTATGGTGTCCCCACATTTTTGAAAACGAGTCTCACCTCGCCCCGTTGGAGGATGAGGGTGTTTTTGTTGAAATCATTTCTAAGTCATTTAAAGGGAACACATTGTAAATGTGCTAAAAAAATGTGGTGTTGGACCACTTTTGAAAATAATTTGAAACTTGTTCGAAATGACTTTGTTTAAGAAATCGGCGTTCATGAAACTTTTCGTCCTCGACAAAATGAACAATTCTTGTGTTCATTTCGGAGCCTAATTCTAACTCTAACGGCTCCTAAATTCATCAAACCCGTGGCCTTTGTGCCCAGTTTTTATAAAAGTTCCAGTTTTACACAGTTTTGAAAACAGGTCTGTTTGGGGCCTGAAACGGCCGAATTTTTGAAACCCACGTGTGTCAGTTTCAAGGTTTCGTCGAGATCTAAAACTTTTGTGTTTTGACCAAATTCTGGTTCGGCCTCTAAAAGGGTCATATTAATAAAAATCTGAGACTGTTCATTTGGTCCGGATTTGTTACTCCCAGTTTTGGACACCGAACCAAAACTAGCCGAAAAGCCTATCGTAGGTTCATTTTTTGCCAATGGCTATTTGACGTAAAAACGACCGTATCAAAATTTCCTTAAAACTTTATGTTTTACCAAATCCCAGATTCGGACCCTAAGTGGGTCAAACTGGCCAAAATCCGTGGCTGATCCTGGGGACAGATTTTGTGTCCAGCCACCCTCTACACACTCATGCACACACATATATCAAACCACTTGTAAACTAAAGTAAACACAACCACAACCACAAAAACTTTAAAAACTGAAAGCTAAGGGCTCAAATAACTTATTACAACCCATGTGCATAACCAAATACATATAAATCTCCTTTGATCAAAAACTTAAAAACAACTAACCACAAAAGATGGGGGTTTTTCGGTTTATACCTTAGAGTGCTTTGATCCAAGCACAACCGGGCCAAGGGTGGCTGTCAAGGCTCCATAGAAAACAAAGAGGGTTGAGGGATCATTTGTGGTAGAATGAGAACACAAGGAAAACAAAAAGTTTCTCTTAATATCCAGCCAAGATGAAAAATTTACACCATAGAAAAAATTTCGGTTTTAGGGTCTTACCGAAACTATCTTGGAAGAGTGCACCTCTAACAACTTGTGTGGCCAAGCTTTTGTGTGAAAGTTATGTGAAAATATGGGTGGTTTAGGGGCTGAAGAGGGGTCGGATTTTCTGAAGAGAAAGGGGAGAGAAAGCTGTATTTTTCTTGAGTGTTTTTGTGAGCAATTGGAAAAAGTGAAACCTAAGGGTGGTTGCACCTTTTTATAGGCAACTCAAAGCAACTTTGCTTAACTCTAAGCCCTCTTAATTAAGCCATAATTTAGCTCAATTGGGGGACAAAAATCTGTGCTGCAGCCCTTGAAATTTCGGAGCCATGATGGAGGGTGAAAGGGAGCAAGTTTGCATTAAATGGTCATGGTCCTCTTGTCCTTAAAACCCCATTTTTTTAATCTAAAAACTCCAACACATCCCTTGATTTAGGGGATCACTTTCAGCTGGTTTTGCAGCTGGTTTTGCAGCTGTTTTCCTAACCAAAGGGGGCATGGTTTGGTTGGAGTAAAAGTCCAACCGAATCGGTTCTGTGCAGTCTAGTTTTCTACTGCGTTTTTCAGCCCTTTCTCGGCAGTGTTCTAATTTTCATCCAAAAATTGGATTTTCTGAATTTGATTTTTGTACTGATGATTTCTAATTGTTTTATACTGTCTAAGAGCCCATTATATACCAAATCACTATTCATTCCTATACTGCGGTAGTGTCTACACTGTGTTGTCCTTTCGCACGCAAACCGAGGCGTTCCTAGGCGAAATTTCAGACATAGTCTCTCTTGACTAATTCGGACGTTCTGATTTCAATTTTATCAGTCATATGTCCGTCTGAGGTCGTCTAGACCAGTTTTCAGGATCTGTGAGGTCCCACCTCGAAAAACGTGTCAGGTGTCCGTTTGACTAATTTGAGCGTCCTGAGTCTAGATATATCAGTTTTAAGTCAAACTAAGGCCGTCTTGGCCAGTAACTTGACACTGCATCTTGCATTATTCATTATTCACTATTCATGGTTCACTGTTCTCTGTTCTAACTGACTAGTCCGAGTGTTCTGACTTCGATTTTGTCAATCTCTGGGTGAGAAGAGGTCATCCAGACCATTTTCTCGATACTGTACCCTACTAGGGAGATTCTCGTTATTGTGCTCAGACGTTTGGTCCGAGTATTTCAGTGATCTGCTCACCAGTCTTGTGTTAGGAAATGGTCATCCGGACTAGTTTCATGACACTGTGTATCTTATACACTTATACACATAACAGGGTAGACCGGGTTCTCTGTCGGTTACCCCATTTCACTGTATGAATAGTAATAAACAGTACTGCACCTGTTTAGTCTATTCAACTGGAATTTATGCTACATTTATCAACTTAATTACTCATTTCATAGTAATTAGGTTTCACGCATTATGAGAGTCTTCAAATTGGCTCTCTGTTCAGTACACGGCCTTCTACAAGGGTTCTAGCACGGGCGTGTATGGCTTGAGCACGGGCGTGTACCAGCTAGGCTTTCTCAACACGACCGTGTCTTAGACCATGCTCACTTACCCGAGTGGTACACGGCCACTTACACAGCCGTGTACCTGACCATATAAAACTACACGGCCATGTTAACTCACACGGCCTCTCTCATAAAACAATCCGATCAGTACACGGTTTCTTACACGACCATGTACCTGACCGTGTTCGATGTATTTAGACTAAAAACGCATCAAATTATTCCTTAGCTTCTCATTGAATAATTTACTGAGTTACAAGGACGGGGTGGTCCTTACACGGAGTACCCAAATCGATCATCTCAGATCACGATGGACGCTTCAATTCAAGGTTTTGGCAGAGTATTCAAGCTATAATGGGAACCAAATTGAAGTTCAGTAGTGCTTTCCATCCTCAGACTGACGGTCAATCTGAGAGGACTATACAAATGTTAGAAGATATGTTGAGAGCGTATGTCTTAGAATTCAAGGGGAATTGGGATTAGAAGCTACCATTGATAGAGTTCTCGTACAATAATAGCTATCATTCATCCATTGGGATGGCTCCGTACGGGGCACTTTATGGAAGAGATGCCGATCTCCGATTCACTGGCACGAGACCGGAGAAAAACAGCTCACCAGCACTGACTTCGTCAAGGATACAACAACAGCTATGAAGCTTATACGAGATAGACTGGACACAGTGCATAGTCGCCAAAAGAGTTATGCGGATAGACGAAAAAGACCTCTCGAATTTCAAGAAGGAGACTCAGTTTTCCTCAAGGTGGCACCCATGAAAGGGGTGATGCGCTTTGTGAAGAAAGGGAAGCTCAGTCCTAGATATATAAGACCTTTCGAGATCCTCGAAAGGGTCAGGAAGGTAGCTTACCGATTAGCGCTTCCTCCTGAACTAGCTTCGCACACAATATTTTCCACGTCTCGATGTTGAAGAAGTATGTGCCGAATAGTTCCCACACACTAAGCCAAGAGCCAGTTGAGGTCCATGCAGATCTAACCTATGAAGAAAGACCTGTGCAGATTTTAGCCAGGGAAAATAAGGTTCTTAAGAATAAAGTGATTCTGCATGTTAAAGTATTATGGCGGAATCATAACCTCGAAGAAGCTACATGGGAACGGGAAGAGGATATGAAAAGATGTTAGGAAATGCCCTAAGTATTAGAAACATTTTGATGTATTCATTTTGAACTGGATAATAAAATTATATATAGAGGTTATTCATTACATTGCTATCTGTCCTCGTCTTATTTACATGTTAAAGTAAATGTAAGCAAATATGGCTCACTGACTGCTTATGTTAAAACTGTTAGAACATTGCATGCAATGGACTTTTGTATGCGAGAAGACAATGTTCTAAAGTTAGCGGTCTAAACTATGGTCTGTAGTCTATGGGGTTAGACTGAGCATCTAACTCATGTTAAGACTATTATGTTGTCTAAAGCCTTAGAGGGGACGGTTTTTCTTGACTGTCTGGAGCTGGACTCCCAAGTAGAGACATAGATATGTTGCTTGGTGGTGACATATTAGACCGGGACTAAAGCGTGATTGATCTACGTAGTCCGCTAAGAGTGGATAAATCTGCTTTTGACGTTCATTGTGCAATAACCTTAATCCTGAGTAAATGAACTACTTCATGTATATGACTTGTGTACTTTGATGTTCCAATGGCTAAAGCATCTCAGAGGTAGTAAGCTTATAGACCGGTTCGTTGGGTGCATGACTTGTATACGATGAAGGGTTTGTTTGCAGATAGCGGAATCATAGCTCTAAGGAGTTAAAGGTATCCTCTTAAAGGCATTATACTGAATATGAAAATGGACAAGGCCTTGGGTCGTCTGCTGGGCGGATGACTTCTTATTCACATATGGTGAATAATCATTTTCTTAATTCGGTAGTATAATGGAACTTTAAGATAGCCTGATCAGTAGGATTAAACGGACTTTGACCTAAGGCTGATCATGGATATCATATGAGGGTTTTGCATATATGACAAGGTCATTGGATAGTAGCTCGTCATAGGCTTACGTAATACGGTATATAATTGGGAGTTCAGTTTCAGGTTTATAGTGGTGTGACTCTGAAATTAGTGATCATATGATTGAGTTGTTCGTTACAGAATGATGATCATATGGAATCATGGGAGCCCGATTATATATGTCCAATCAGTCCCTCTACTAGCTCCACATAATTCCTTAACGTTTGGCAAATTGATTTGTGTATGCTATTGGCTAGTTTATTATGCATGGATGGTGATGACACAGGATTAGGATGGTAGACAAGATTCTCTCCAGTTGGATTCAGATTTTGTTTTGGATAATAGAGTACACAATTATTCAAACTCCAAATAAAGTTGCCATGATTTTATTTGAGATTGGATTGGAGTTGTAGAAAATTATCAATGAGAACAAGAATTTGAAACACAGCCGTTTTGTGGATTTTGAAATTTGAAATTTGAATTTTGAATTTTGAATTTTGAATTTGAAATTTGAATTTGAAATTTGAATTTGAAATTCGAATTTGAAATTTGAATTTGAAATTTAAATTTGAAATTTGAAATTTGAAATTTGAAATTTGAATTTGAAATTCGAATTTGAAATTTGAAATTCAAATTTTGAATCACAGTCCAAGTGGGATTCGAATTTGTTGTGAAAAATCCACAAGGTTTGAAACTCAAATTTGAGTTGGATTTGGAGAGGATAATCTTGTTAGAATCCTACTTGAATTTTGAATCTAAATCCTAACAAAAGGTGGACGAAATTTTTGAGGATAATCCTCAATGGAATTTCGGTTTTTGTGGATAAGGTTCAAGGGAAAAATTCAAGTTTCAATCCTAGTTGAATTTGGATTCTCTCCTTCCCTGAAAAGTGGCCGAAATTATGGAGGAAATCTCCTAGGAAAATTCGGTTATTTTGGATAAGGTTGAGATAAGATTCAAGCTTGAAAATCTAGTGGAATTTTGATTCTCCCTTATCCTAAATGTGGCCGAATATTTGGAGAAAAATCTCCAAGGAAATTTGGGATTTTTTGGTTGAAAAAGGGATATAAAATTCTAGTTAAAATCTTGTTTAGATTTGGATTGGTTTTATCCTTAAAAAACTGAATTTTATTGTTGGGATTTTCCCATGAAAAATTTGGATTTTTATGGTTATGGATAAGGGAGAATATCTTTTCCTAGTCCAATTCAAATTCAGAGAATCACCTCATGCAGGTCTATAAATAGAGGTCCTACCACTCCAGTTCTCTTAGACCACAGACTCTCAGGTGAGCAGGCTTATTTTGCATAGCTCATCGTGACAATAAAGTTCTTTAGAGATCTGGGTGGTCGGAAGAAGACTAGCAGTGCTAGCATATCGATCGAGGTTCAGAGTGCCCACACACTCAGAAAATTCGAGAATTGGAGAATAGTAGAGAACGCTAGTTGGTTGAAGCCTCCGGTCATTCTTCTCCTGCAGATTGGCGTCCTTGAGGTATGAGTTTTAATTGTTGTTGGTTTATTGTATATGGCATCATGAGATATTTAACGATCTGAAAAATTTTTATTGTTCCGCTGCGCCACTCTGATACGTTTTTATCGATTTATTATCCAACAATTAGTATCAGAGCCAGGTTATGACTATGCCATGTACATAAATTAGACAATTACTTAGTCTTTTTATTTATGTATGGATTTGATATTTAGAGAATGGCATTCTAGGGTTCCTATATGTTGTTATCATGGATTATGTATAAAGTATGTGGTTATTTTAATTTTTTGAATTATTATAAGCATGCATGTTTATACCGGTTATGGTTCCTTAGAATTTAGAAAAATTGTATCTAGGAATTTTTATGTAACCATGGGAGCAGTTTATTAACACTGTAATTTTCCCATGGATTTTATTTTTTGTCTCTTAGAATTTTATGGTTAGAATTTTTGAACACCGGAAACGGTTTAGGAAATTTTATGTAATTATTCTTGGAGGAGATTGAAGATTGAAGACCGTAATTTATTTTTTTCCCAAAAGTTAAATTTGATTTAAAGGTTGAAATTTTGATTGTGTGGAAAATTTCAATTTAATTGGGGTTAAAATTAATTTTTGGAAATCCTAATAGGTAAATTGGAATATGACACGAAAATCGAGACACGACCTCTCGGGATAGGCCGACGGGCCTCGGCGGGGCTGTAGCCCCTGCCCTCGGGCAGGATGAGGCTGCGGCAGCCCCTGTACAGGCCAACACCACCCACGGCCGCAGGCTTGGCATGCAGCCAAGGGTGGCCGTGGCCTGCCCAAGGCTGGGCGTAGCCTGGGCGTGCAGCCTCTGGCTGCAGGCACTGCCTGTAGTCTGCCGGCTGCTGCGCCCAGCCTGGGCGTGCAGCCTGGCGCTGCAGGCTTGGCCTGCAGCCCGGCAAGGCTGCACATAGGGGGCAGCAGTGGGCTGCCAGCCCCTTTGGGGCTGGTGGCTGCCCACGGCGGCTGCCGCCTTCGGAGGCGGCGGTATGACGGTCTAAAAATCGAAAAATTTTGATTTTTAAATTAGAAATTTAATTTTAAATCATGTTTAAAAAATATGTATTTGAAATTACATATTATTACACATGATGTTTAAAATTGTTTAAAATTTGAATTGGAAATTTAAATTTGAAATTCAAATTTGGAATTTGAATTTGAAATTCGAATTTGGAATTTGAATTTGAAATTTAAATTTTTTGAGATTTAAATTTTAAATAATTCTTGGGATGTGAAATAAATGGAGAGGCTACATAAAGATGGATACAAGAAGACGGAACAGAATTCAAGACCCAAAGAATATTTTGGATGGAATTTTGTAATCTTTATTTTCTTTGTTCTAGGATGGAACCATAGCTTGGTTATTCTGTCAATTATTTTTTCTGTGATATGTCATGGATGTATAAATATGTATTGATGGATGTTTTGTATGCATATTTGATAACATGTCATATAGGATAGGTGAGTGCTGCTCATACTATATTGATCATACATAATTTGTCAAAACTTGCATGTTTTTCAAAATATTGAGTGGGAAAGGGTTTCAAACAAAACCCACGGCTTCCATTGTTGATCCATATGTGAAAGCATGGTAACGCCTCGCGTCAGTTCTACCCTGACCACACCCCTCGGTAGGTGTTTACCACCGCCGGTATACTAGATTGGATCTCCTATGTGGAAAACATGTTTGGGTACGATCCTATTCATGACCACCCCTCGGTGGCTTGGTAGGACGTGGATCGGGCTACGTAAACAATGGTTATACACTCAAGACTCGTTTAGTTATTAACCTTCCCTAGAAGCTCTGTTAACTAAACTTGTGGCCAAATAAGCGGTTATTAATATATGTCTTAACCTTAGAGGATTTAAGGCAACATATATTAATTGGACGGGGTCCATGTTCCGGCTATTTGTTTCCATGACCACCCCTCGTGGCTTGGGGCAATAGGTGCTGAGAATTACCGTTGCAATGCTACATGTTTTTCAAGTTTCATGTAGGAACATACTTGTATGTTTTATTTGCTAAATTATCTGTATATTTGCTTGGGCTTTGTAATGATGTCTAGTATAATTTTATTTCAGTTCAAAATGTCACCGACACCCCTCATTTCAATACTTACTGAGAATAAACTGAATGGCGACAATTATAAAGATTGGAAAAGAAATCTATTAATAGTTCTTAGCTGCGAGAGACACAAGTTCGTACTGGATGAACCATGCCCACCTGGGCCCAAACCTGACGCACCACTTGAGGAGGTCTCGGTTGCCTATAATCGTTGGAGAGAATCCAATGAGATAGCTCGATGCTACATCCTTACTAGCATGACGAGTGCTTTATAAAAGCAGCATGAGACTTATCAAGTTGCTGGGGAGATCATGGACAATCTGGAGGACATATTCGGAGGCCAAGAAAATTTGGCTCGACAGTCCGCTATCACCAGCATTATGAACTCTAAGCAAAAGGCGGGTACTCCGGTGAAGGACCATATGATCACTCTAATGGGATTCTTCACTGAGGCTGCCAAGAATGGTGCTGAGTTGGACTATAACACCCAGATCGAGATGGTGTTCAAGACTCTATCTAAAGATTTTGTGGGGTTTAAGGCCGCATACAATCTGGCGACAAAGGAGTTAGGACTAACCAAGCTCATGAAGCAACTGCAGGCTTATGAGCGGATGATCAGGGATGAGGATGTGGTCCAACCTAAAGGAGAGGCCAATTTGGCGGAATCTTCCAATCCCTCATGGAAGAGGAAGAGGCCAAATAAGAAGTAAGTGGCTTCTAGTTCTTCTAATCCTCCTGTCTCGGACGGGAAGAAGAAGAAGAAGAACAAGAAGCCGAAGGACCCTAAAAAGTCCAAATGCTTCCATTGTGGGAAGGTAGGTCACTTCAAGAAGGCTTGCCGGGAATTCCTAGCCGCCAAGGGCAAGGAAGGTAAGGAACTTCATTACTTGGAAGCGTGTTTGGTGGAAGAATCGAAAGACACTTGGGTCATTGATTCGGGCGCCACTAATCATGTTTGTGTTTCTATGCAGGGGTTCGTGGAAGCGAGAAGTCTACATGATAGGAGCCTCTCGTTGCGGACTGGAGATGATAGCTTTGTGGTGGCTGAAGTAGTGGGAGATGTTTACCTTTATTTTGATCAATTTAGGTTTATTTTATTGAAAGACTGTTTTTATGTTCCTAATTTTAGGAGGAACCTTATATCGGTAGCTTGTTTAATAAAGGATTCTTATTCAATTTCTTTTAGTAAAAGAGTTGATATTCGTAGAAATAAGTCTTTTATCTATTCTGGATGGATGGATGGAAACCTATATTTGATCAAACCAAAGATGTACTCACTGCTTGACACTAAATTAATTGATAACTCTAAAAGGTTGAAAGTTTCTCACTCTAACAAGGCGCATCTTTGGCATTTAAGACTTGGTCATATTAATCAGGATAGGATTCAAAGATTGGTGAAAGACGGTCCTCTGGAATCTCTGGAGGAGGTACGACTTCCCCAATGTGAGTCTTGTCTAGAAGGTAAAATGACTAAGAGGTCTTTTGGAGCTAAGGGTACAAGGGCTCAGGAGCTCTTAGAAATTGTGCACACTGACGTATGTGGCCCCATGAACGTCACAGCACGAGGAGAGTTCGAGTGTTATGTCTCTTTTATAGATGATTACTCGAGGTATGGATATGTGTATCTGATGCACCGCAGGAGCGAAACCTTTGACAAGTTCAAAGAGCATCGTGCGGAAGTGGAAAAGCAATTAGATAAATCCATAAAGACACTTCGATCTGATCGAGGTGGCGAATACCTCTCCGATGAATTTCTAGGACATCTTGTAGAGAATGGGATATTATCCCAATTGACTGCACCTGGTACTCCACAACAGAATGGTGTAGCCGAAAGGAGAAACATGACCTTATTGGATATGGTACGGTCCATGATGAGTTATTCAATGCTGCCATTATCATTTTGGGGATATGCTTTAGAAACGGTGTGCTATATTCTGAACCAGGTTCTGAGCAAATTAATTCCCAGAACTCCGTATGAATTGTGGCGTGGCAGGAAGGCCTCTCTTGGACATATGAGAATATGGGGCTGCCCGGCACATGTACTGGATGGGGATGCGAAAAAGTTAGAAACAAGATCAGAATTGTGTATGTTTGTAGGGTATCCAAAAGGAACTAAAGGAGGTCTGTTCTATAACCCGAAGGAACAAAAAGTCATTGTCTTAACCCATGCGACATTCTTGGAGGAAAGTCAGATGAATGACTTTAAGCCTCGAAGCAAAGTGGTGCTAGAGGAGTTATCAGGTGAAAGAACTGCTCCACAGATTTCGGTCTTGGACGCAAGTCCGAGTTCCAGTGAAAGACCTGCAGATGATCAACAATTTAGGGTGCCTCGTCGTAGTGGGAGGGTTTCTAAGAAACCTAATTTCTTCATGTATGATGCTGAGTTATACCAGGCCGAGGCTCATGAGCATGAGGATGATCCGGTTACTTATGATGAAGCTGTAAATGATGTTGATTCTAAATCTTGGAAACAGGCTATGAACAATGAGATGGATTCTATGAAATCCAACTCTGTTTGGGAACTTGTAGATTTGCCAGATGGGATAAAACCCATTGGATGCAAATGGGTCTACAAAAGAAAGAAGGATGCAGAAGGGAGAGTAGAAACTTTCAAAGCTAGACTGGTTGCAAAGGGATACACGCAAAAGGCTGGAATCGATTACGATGAAACCTTTTCGCCTATTGCTGTGCTGAAGTCTATCTGTATTCTTCTGTCCATTGCTGTGGCTCTCAATTACGAGATTTGGCAAATGGATGTCAAGACGGCATTCTTGAATGGCCATCTTGAAGAGTGTATCTATATCATACAGCCCGAAGGGTTCGTAGTAAAAGGCCAAGAAAGGAAAGTCTGCAAGTTGCTTAGATCCATTTATGGATTAAAGCAAGCATCCCGCTCATGGAACCAGAGGTTTGATCAAGCGATTAAGAGATTTGGTTTTGAGCAGAACGTTGATGAACCTTGTGTTTATAAACGTATTAAGGATGGAAAAGTGGTCTTTCTGATACTCTATGTCGATGATATACTACTCATTGGGAATGATGTAGGGAACTTATCATCAGTCAAGCTTTGGTTACACCAACAGTTTGATATGAAGGACTTGGGAGAAGCTAATTATGTTCTAGGCATTCGTCTCTTCAGAGATCGAAAGAACAAAATGATAGCGTTATCCTAAGCTTCATACATAGTTAAAATAATTGACAAATATGCAATGCAAGAGGCAAAGAAAGGCTCACAACCTTCTATTGCCGGTCTAACTCTTTCATTGGATGATTGTCCCAAGACATCGAAAGAAAAAGAGCATATGAGTAAGGTCCCTTATGCATCCGCTGTGGGTAGCCTTATGTACGCTATGCTTTGCACTCGCCCAGACATATGTTTTGCAGTAGGTATGGTAAGTCGATATCAAGCAAATCCTGGAACCAAGCACTGGCAAGCTGTAAAGCATATACTCAAGTATCTTAAGAGAACGAGGGATTATATGCTGGTGTATTCTGGAGGGAACCTAACACCCGTAGGATACACAGACTCAGACTTCCAAACTTGTAAGGATTCGAGGAAATCGACATCTGAATCAGTATTTTTACTCGGAGGAGGCGCCATTGTGTGGAGGAGCATGAAGCAGGGCTGCACAGCTGACTCTACTATGGAGGCTGAGTATGTGGCTGCGGCTGAGGCATCTAAAGAAGCGGTTTGGCTCCACAAGTTCTTTAGAGACCTTGAGATCATTTTGGGTGTTGACAAGCCTATCACACTTTACTGTGATAATACAGGGGCTATTGCCAACACAAGGGAATCTCGGCACCACAAGAGGACCAAGCACATCGATCAGAGATATCACATTATTAGAGGGCATGTGGAGACAGGATAAGTGGATGTATGTAAGATCGCGTCCGAGGACAACATCGCTGATCCCTTTACTAAGACTTTGGTGGCTAGAAGCTTTGAGAGGCATGTAGAGGCGACGGGGATGCGTAACATGGCACATCTACTGGCTTAGGGCAAGTGGGAGATTGTTAGGAAATGCCCTAAGTATTAGAGACATTTTGATGTATTCATTTTGAACTGGATAATAAAATTATATATAGAGGTTATTCATTACATTGCTATCTGTCCTCGTCTTAGTTACATGTTAAAGGAAATGTAAGCAAATATGGCTCACTGACTGCTTATGTTAAAACTGTTAGAACGTTGCATGCAATGGACTTTTGTATGCGAGAAGACAATGTTCTAAAGTTAGCGGTCTAAACTATGGTCTGTAGTCTATGGGGTTAGACCGAGCATCTAACTCATGTTAAGATTATTATGTTGTCTAAAGCCTTGGAGGGGATGGTTTGTCTTGACTGTCTGGAGCTAGACTCCCAAGTAGAGACATAGATATGTTGCTTGGTGGTGACATATTAGACCGGGACTAAAGCGTGATTGATCTACGTAGTCCGCTATGAGTGGATCAATCTGCTTTTGACGTTTATTGTGCAATAACCTTAATCCTGAGTAAATTAACTACTTCATGTATATGACTTGTGTACTTTGATGTTCCAATGGCTAAAGCGTCTCAGAGGTAGTAAGCTTATAGACCGGTTCGTTGGGTGCATGACTTGTATACGATGAAGGGTTTGTTTGCAGATAGCGGAATCATAGCTCTAAGGAGTTAAAGGTATCCTCTTAAAGGCATTATACTGAATATGAAAATGGACAAGGCCTTGGGTCGTCTGCTGGGCGGATGACTTCTTATTCACATATGGTGAATAATCATTTTCTTTATTCGGTAGTATAATGGAACTTTAAGATAGCCTGATCAGTAGGATTAAACGGACTTTGACCTAAGGCTGATCATGGATATCATATGAGGGTTTTGCATATATGACAAGGTCATTGGATAGTAGCTCGTCACAGGCTTATGTAATACGGTATATAATTGGGAGTTCAGTTTCAGGTTTATAGTGGTGTGACTCTGAAATTAGTGATCATATGATTGAGTTGTTCAGTACAGAATGATGATCATATGGAATCATGGTAGCCTGATTATATATGTCCAATCAGTCCCTCTACTAGCTCCACATAATTCCTTAACGTTTGGAAAATTGATTTGTGTATGCTATTGGCTAGTTTATTATGCATGGATGGTGATGACACAGGATTAGGATGGTAGACAAGATTCTCTCCGCTTGGATTCAGATTTTGTTTTGGATAATAGAGTACACAATTATTCGAACTCCAAATAAAGTTGCCACGATTTTATTTGAGATTGGATTGGAGTAGTAGAAAATTATCTATGAGAACAAGAATTTGAAACACAACCGCTTTGTGGATTTTAAAATCTGAATTTTGAAATTTGAAATTTGAATTTTGAATTTGAAATTTGAAATTTGAAATTTGAATTTTGAATTTGAAATTGTGGATTTTGAAATTTGAATTTTGAAATTTGAAATCCCACTTGGACTGTGATTCAAAATTTTGAAATTCAAATTTTGAATCACAGTCCAAGTGGGATTCGAATTTGTTGTGGAAAATCCACAAGGTTTGAAATTCGAATTTGAGTTGGATTTGGAGAGGATAATCTTGTTAGAATCCTACTTGAATTTTGAATCTAAATCCTAACAAAAGGTGGACGAAATTTTTGAGGATAATCCTCAATGGAATTTCGGTTTTTGTGGATAAGGTTCAAGGGAAAAATTCAAGTTTTAATCCTAGTTGAATTTGGATTCTCTCCTTCCCTGAAAAGTGGCCGAAATTATGGAGGAAATCTCCTAGGAAAATTCGGTTATTTTGGATAAGGTTGAGATAAGATTCAAGCTTGAAAATCCTAGTGGAATTTTGATTCTCCCTTATCCTAAATGTGGCTGAATATTTGGAGAAAAATCTCCTAGGAAATTTTGGATTTTTTGGTTGAAAAAGGGAGATAAAATTCTAGTTAAAATCTTGTTTAGATTTGGATTGGTTTTATCCTTAAAAAACCGAATTTTATTGTTGGGATTTTCCCATGAAAAATTCAGATTTTTATGGTTATGGATAAGGGAGAATATCTTTTCCTAGTCCAATTCAAATTCAGAGAATCACCTCATGCAGGTCTATAAATAGAGGTCCTGCCACTCCAGTTCTCTCAGACCACAGACTCTCAGGTGAGCAGGCTTATTGTTGCACAGCTCATCATGACAATAAAGTTCTTTAGAGATCTAGGTGGTCGGAAGAAGACTAGCAGTGCTAGCATACCGATCGAGGTTCAGAGTGCCCACACACTCAGCCATTCGGGAATTGGAGAATAGTAGAGAAGGCTAGTTGATTGAAGCCTCTAGTCATTCTTCTCCTGCAGATTGGCGTCCTTGGGGTATGAGTTTTAATTGTTGTTGGTTTGTTGTATATGGCATCATGAGATATTTAACGATCTGAAAAATTTTTATTGTTCCACTGCGCCACTCTGATACGTTTTTACCGATTTATTATCCTACAAAAGAGACTTCCCGAATTTATTCTAATTTTCGAGGACAAAAATTTTTGTAAGACGGGTAGATTGTAAGGACCGCCCCGATCATGTACGTTAATTTTCAATTTAATGAGAAATTGAAGAATAATTTGATGCATTTTAGTACAATTTTTAAGGTACACGGTCAGGTACATGCCCGTGTAAGTGGCCGTGTACCACACAGACTGTGTACGTGTGTGTAGCTATGTAAGTATACATGACTGTGTAGCAGAATATGGTCAGGTACACGACCTTGTAAGAGGCCGTGTGCCGCTCGGGTTGTGAACGTGTGAGAAGCTATGTAGCTGAACATGACCGTGTACTGAAACACGATCAAGAACACGGCCGTGTACCCCTCGGGTTAATGAACGTGTAAAAGGCCATGTTTTGAAACATGGTCGTGTTGAAAAACTTCAGCTAGTACACGCCCGTGTCTGGTGTATACACGCCCGTGTTACCTTAAATATGCCCGTGTTAGAGGCTGTGTTGAAGGTCGTGTAATGAGCAGAAAGCTGTTACACAGACCCTCAAATTTCATGAAACCTAATTACTATGCAATGAGTAATTAAGTTGGAAAATATAGTATATTTTCCCCATTGAATAGACTAAACAGATACGGTACTGTTTAAGTACTATTCATGTAGTGAAAAGGGCAACCGACAGTGAACCCGGTCCACCCTATTATGTGTATATAAGAATGAGACATCCAGTGTCGGGAAACTATTCCGGACGACCATTTCTTGACACAAGACTGGTAAATAGAACACCAGAATGCTCAGATCAAACATCTGAGCACAATAGCAAGAGATAGCCCTAGCAAGGGTACCATATCGAGAAAATGGTCCAGATGACCTCTTCTTACCTAGAGATTGACAAAATAAGAGTCGAAGCACTCAAACCAGTCAGTTAAGTAGAAAACGGTGGTTAATGAATAGTGAGAAGTATGCAGTATTAGGATGAGGGTCAAGACGACCTTTGCTCGCCTCGAAACTGATATATTGGGCTCAGAACACCCAAATTAGTCAATCGGGCACCTGACACATTTTTCGAGGTGGGGTCACACCGACCCTGAAAACTAGTCTTGATGACCTCCGATAGACGTAAAACTGATAAAAATGGAATCAGCACATCCAAATTAGTCAAGATAGACTGTGTCTGAAATTTCACCAGGGAACGCCTCGGTTCGCGTGTAAAAGGACAACACAGTGTAGACACAACCACAGAATAGGATGTAAACAGTAATCTAGATTGATAATGGGCTCTTAGATAGTAGAAAATAACCAGGAATTTACAGTACAAAAATTGGATTCAAAAAACCAATTTTCTGGTGAAAATTGGAACACTGCCGAGAAAGGACCAAACACCGCAGTATAAAATTAGACTGCGATAAGCAGCCAACACAGATAAAATTTGGCCTTAAATTTCCATGCCCCTTAGCTGCAAAAGCAGCTGTAATCTGCACCACACATAGCCCAAAAGTTGGCCATTAAAATAATCTCTCTAGCCATGACACACTTGAATATTTTATTCAAGGGTTTTTGAAAAAGTAGTCAACAATATTTGTTTAATTCCTTCCTCCTCCCAATGAACAGCCCACGCCCACTTCTTTTGAAAATTGGCAGCATATTTGTCCCAAGATTTGCCTAATTTGGTAGACAATTAAGTAGGATTAAGCCTAAGTAGTTTGGTTAAGGTTTGCCTGTAAAAGGCACCCTTGACATAAGGCATGGACTTTTGCTTCCACACACCTAAAACCACAAGTCTTTTTCTTCTTCTTTTCCTTGCTTTCGGCAGAATCTTCTCAGCCCCAAAATCCAACATTTTGCAAGCCAAAACCTTCACCAAAACTCACAAAAAACTGACCTCTTCCAAGCTTGAGCAAGGGGAGACCGAACCAAGCTTTTCGGGTGCACCAAGGGTAAGTGCAAAAAAGATTTTCCTTGTGTTTTGATTCTTAGTTTTGAGTTGTTGTTTGAATGATTTTTTTTAGAAACTTGGCTAGCATAAAACCAACCTCAAGCCCTTGAGTTTCCATGGCATTTTGACCCCCTAAGCCTAGCCAAAAGTGTGGTTGAGTCCAAAGCACCAAAGGTAAAACCCAAAATCCTTCTCATGGTGATTGGTTGAAAAATTTAGTTTTCAATCTGAGGGTTTTATGTGTATTTGTTTATGCACAAGGTTGTATTAAGTTAATTGAGCCCTTAGCTTTCATTTCTTAAAGTCATTATGGTTGTGGTTGTGTTTACTTTAAGTTGCATATGGTTTGTGGATGTGAATGCATGGATGTGTATTATGGTGGCCGGACACAAATCTGTCCTTAGAAAACAGCCACGGATTTTGGCCATTTTTACCCACTTAGGATCCGAATTTGGGATTTGGTAAAACATAATGTTTTAAGGAAATTTCGATACGGTCGTTTTTGTATCAAATAGGCCTCGGCCAAAAACGAGCCTAGGATAGGTTTTTAGGGTGTTTTTTACTCAGTGTCCAAAACTAGGACAAAACTAGGAGCAAAAATCCGAACCCAGTGTTTAGTCTCAGGTTTTGCTAGAAATGGACCCCTTAGAGTCCGAACCAGTTCTTAGACTCAACATAAAAGTTGTAGATCTCGTCGAGATCTTGAGAACAACCCGCATAAGTCAAAAATTTGGCCGTTTCGAGCCTCAAACTGAGCCATTTTTACAGAGATGTAAAACTAGGATTTTTACAAAAAACTGGGCATCAAGCCAACGGTTTTAATGAAATTAGGAGCCGTTAAAGTTAGACTTAGGCTCTGAGATGAACACAAGATTTGTTCATCTTGTCGAGGATGAAAACTCTCATGTTTGACAAAATTTCAAACAAAGTCGTTTAGACCAAGTTTAAAAATTGTTTTCAAAAATGGTTCAAAAACCACCTTTAAAATGCAAGCTTTAAAAATGTGATTTATACACTTCAAAATAAGGATGTGTTTTTAACACTTTAAAATATGACCAAGGTTTTTATAAAAATGTCCCCCACCTTCCAACGGGGTGATATGGGGGCGATTTCAAAATAAGGAATTTTTCCAAGATTTTTACAAGCCAACCCAAACAATTTTTCAAAATAAAATAGTGTGTGTAGCCCGGTAGGCTACGACACCAAACAAGCCTTAGTAGCCCGGTAGGCTACTACCCCGAACAAGCCATAGTGGCCCGGTGAGCCATTATACCAAACAAGCCTTAGTAGCCCGGTAGGCTACCACACCTCAACAAGCAAAGTAACCCGATCGGTTACTACACTAAGTTCACGTATAGTAACTCGATAGACTACTTAGTTACCAACACGCGAGTTAACCGGTCAGTTGACTGAGCAGTAAACCAGTCAAGGGCCGCGTTTCGAACAACACAGTGAGGAACAATGATTGATCTGTCAAGTAGATGATTGATCGAACACGATACGAGTTAGACACGAAATCCCCATAATAGGCCAACAGGGTACCGACCAGTCTCGGTACCCCATAGAAACACAAGTTATAATCACTAGCGTTAATGGTGACTCAACGAGAGTATTAATGAGAAATGTTATTGATGACAGGTGGTAACTTGTGAATTGATAAAGGCATGATTTCGAGTTGCTTGCAATTAGGTAAGTACAACTCCGCCTATGGCATGAACGAAAATGCTTTTAAATGATGTTTCATAGTATGTTAAAATGTGTATGCCATGCACATAATGTTGCACCGCATGTTTAAGAGCATGTAGTTTCACAATCAAGTAGATAGATGAAAAAGCAAGTAGATGCCATACGTCCCTACCATGTAGGATTTGGGACAGCTTAGAGAAGCATATGGCTAGAAAAGATAAACAAGACGGAAAGTAGTAAGCGTGTCGTACCGGCCCTTTCAAATGAAGGGGTTTTAAGTTAAAGCAGAAAGTTGAGTATCCGTTGATGTCTCTCCGGCTATTTTACCTCGGGCGTTACCGATGGTCTGTGCACGCACGGTACTGACACATGGGCCCTAAATAGACAAGGAAAGAAAAGGGAAGTTTGAAGCATAAATAAACATAACCGGATGATGCATTAGTTATAGTTTACCATGCTTCTAGATGCATTCAGTACACAATGTTCTGTGATGCACATGTTATGTGAAGTTTTATAATCCTTGATATGGTATGTGATATGTGATATGCTAAAGTGGTATATGTGATATATGACTGCTTATATGTTTTTAAGTATGTACTATGTTTAAACATGTTTTGCGGTAAGCATGTTGTACTTACTGGGCGTAAAGCTCACGTAGTATGTTCATGTTGTAGGTAAGCGTCTTATGGCTTAAATCCCAATAGGCGATGGTGGCGGCAGAGGCAGATGTGAGGGCAAGGTTATGGAGACACCGCGAGTTTATCTTCTGCAAATTTGAGTATCAATATTTTGAATAGTAATGGTAAATAGTACTTTGAATATTAATTGTCAGACAGTATTTTTGAACAGTAACCGAAACTGTATTTTTGAATAGTAATCATTCAATAGTATTTTTGAATAGTGACCGTTAAATAGTATTTTAAAATAGTAATCGCTAAATAGTATTTTTGAACAGTAATCGGTATACATACGTATACAGTAAATATGTACATGTAAAAAAAAATCCCTAATTTTACGATATCTAGTTAAGTATAAATTGCTAGAAAGTATAAAGCAAGCAAGCAAGTTTAGTTTTTAGTGACGGTCTAGGCCACCGAGGGCACGGGGTGTCACACGATGGAACTAAAGCCAAGGCAAATGTGGTTTAAGAAACATCCACTGTAGACCAATAAATTTGATAACGTACGTGATGATACAAATGATGAAAAAGAATTTTCTGTCTCTAGGAAAATTCGATGTACAAGGCTAACATATATATATATAGCTTTTATGTTATGTTCAAATGTTTGAAATGACATGTACATGTTATCTAATGATACAATAAGAATCATTACATCATAGAGTAGAATATACGCTAAATATTAAGGATATGTTGCTATGTTAGGACATGTTGAAATGATTCTTGTTGTTCTACCCTAATTAAAATGGTAGAATCTACGATAAATAGGTTACGTGCATTTATCACGCTATAATGGATACAAGAGGATAAGGTCAATGAATACAAGAGGACGACGTCCTATGTGAGGTCCCCAACTTTGGCCACGTGACACCACCCCGATCTGACTCCGTCGTCGACCGAGACAGCCCTTGTACCTCATCAGGTCATCATTTAAAAACACTTTTACTTTGCATCTCTCATTTTTCAAGGCCCAAAATTTCGCCCATATTTTTTTTTCACAAGATATTACTGTAAAGCAAAATATGTTTTACAGAAATATTTTTTTGGGAATTATACATATCAAATACATCAATTCTCTTTTCTTCAAATCTCTCTTTCAAATCACTCAGCGGAAGACTGGTAGCAGGACCATATCCACAGTGGAGTCCCTATCCCCATTAGCACACGCAAATCCCGTCGTCATCCATGTAATCTACTGCTGAGACACAAGTTTCTTACTTGCAACATGAACAAACTTGTGAGCTAAAGCTCAGTAAGTTCAAACATAAATACATGACATATAAAAGCTCTTACCATATAGTAACGAGCATATCTGATACCAGCGGTGGCATCAGAGTAATCATAACATATAACATAGATTTGTCACTAACTATGACATCAGAGCATTAACATAACATATGGTATACACCATTCATCACTTTAAAACATTTATACGTAGCATAATAAGCATACCTAGCACTTACTTAAACATCATAAACATACTTGATCTCATCATACTTCAGATTGCTTACATTTCGTAAGCTTATTCACAACACATCGCATACTATTATCTTATACTAGTAACAGTAACATTCATACATGTAAAATACTTGTACCATGAATCATATAGATTCAAAATATCAAAAACACAATTTCCTATGAATAATACTATTCATCTATGAATAGTAATATTCACCATGAACAGTAACTTTGACCATTGACTGTGAATAGTAACTTTGACTCTAATCGGTTACTATTCATGTCACCCTAACCGAGACCACTACACTTAGTGCTAGTGTCGGTTATACTCAATTATGCTCTGTTATGGCTTTCATCACATTATTTTCTATTATCTCTATTTAAATTCTGGTTTCGAGCTCTTAATGGCTGTACTGATAGTTTATCGCACGCTGACTGGGAGGGCTTAGGGAGCGGCCCTAAAGCTTCTTCCTCACAGTCCTCATCGTTCGTGGCGATTATTATATCCCCGAAGGACCTGTAAAACCTCCACCACAATGTTGGAGGGGCGGTATGCCTTAAATGGTTTTATTACCATCTTTCAATTATAATGCTGACCAAGTGACATTAATCATCACCTCAAGGTCATTAACCTCTATCGCTCGTAGGCCTTATATATTTTCTTTTCTCTTCATATGGGATATGTTATACTAACTAATCCCCTAGTGTCCATAGGACTTAACAACTAGTGTACAACTAGTACTAACCACAATATTACAGTATTTCATGTTGCAAACATGAAAATACTTGAACTTACTACATACAACACATCAACATAAATATGTCAAGTGAATTTATATATGACTTAGACATAATACATAGTTCATAACATGGCTTTCATAACATTTATATCATCACATCTTGACATGAAAACAGACATACAATAGTCAGTTTATGTTGCAGACAATTCAATGTAAGAACTTACAGATACTTTTGCGCATATCTCCTTTCCCGGGTCTGCAGACGTTCGTTCGTTACGTTTGGATCGAGTTCCTATAACCGAAAAATCAACGATTATTTTCAATCTTATTTCATACATGAACTAAACAAAACGTAAAATTCTACGTTTTATTTCTCAATCATAAACTTAGGGGTCTAAAATCCCATTTTTCACTTTTCCGCTAACTTTTGGAAAAATTACCATTTTGCCCCTAATTGGATTTTCTCACTTTTTTCCCCTCTTAATTCTTGAACCGATCCTTAAAATTCTCAATTATGACCTAGGACAACATTTCTAGCCTGAATGGCCCTTTTCCCAACTTTTGACAAAATAACCATTTTGCCCCTAACTTTTGACAAAATGACCATTTTACCCCTATTTTACTTTTCTCACCGTAAACCCCTTTTCGTTGGTTTAAAACCTAAATTTAGCCCTTAGAATATTATTTCAATTATTCTAAGGCACTCACGGTCTTTTCCGAGCATTTTAGAAATTTTTAGTCAAAATGACCATTTTACCCCTGACGGGTCTTGGGACCGTATCATTTTCATTTTAACATTCTATCGGGCTATTCTATGCCCAAAAATCATGAAATAATTCTTAGGCCTTACTAAATTTTTATGGCATCCTTTGCCGTAATTTCTCATTTTACTATTCTTCGACCCTAGGGTGGCACTATTCCGACCCTCGGTCGTTAATCCTCTTTTTCCCGGGCCTAGGTCACCGAAAGGGCTTGGGTTTCCATCCCGACTACATTTTTACCCTTTGGTTCCCAAAATACCCTTCTGTGTCATTTTTGAAATTTCGGCAGTAATTCTGCTTAATTTGTAGGTTCTTGGCGTTTAGGAAACGCCTTAAAACCATCTAACCAAATTCTAATCTACCAAGTACTATACCAGAGGCCTATATTTTTATGTAAAACTCAACTTTTACAAAAAAATCTTCACATTTCAATACATTTTTTAATCCATCTTTTTAATCCATTTTTCTTACAATTTCACATGACAAAATACATAATTAATACATAATCATTCCAAAACATAATTTAAGGAATGAAGGGATCGAAATCACTATCGAAATCGTCCCATCGGCGATTGAACAAACCGTTCGGTCTCTTGCGGACAAACTATTTCTCTCCGTTCTTCACTTTCCAAGTTTTGGTTTGCAAATCCAATGTCACGGATGTGTCCGAAATGTCGAAAATAGGCTAACGGGCCATTTTTCAATTTTTGATCACCGGGTCGGCGTTGATTGGCGTTGACCGCCGTTGACTCGCCATTGATTGAAGTTGACCGACGGCGGTTCGGGCCAAGCTTGGTACCAAAACGTAGATCTCGATGAGAGAAACCCATTGGTGGAGCCAATTTCACAAATCGAGCCTCCTATCGCTAGAATCAAACCCTTGAAAAACCAGCAGCGGCAGTGTTGTTCAATCTCCACCGTGCCGAGGATGTTGCCCAAAATTGGTTTGGGGCTTTTACTCTATGCATGATTTTGAGTCTTTTGATACCCACCATGTCACCCAAATCCGTCGGAATCATCAGATTCCACGGTGGCGATGGTGACGGCGACGGTGACGACGACGGGCTAACTTGGGTAGCACGATTCAGCAGTTGTTGAGCTGAAATGAAGCTTGGGTTTTGTTCTACTCTTCACCACAAATCCATTGGGACCAGAATCGTGGTATTTGGACGTCAGACGGCGGAGATATGGCCGTTCAAAAATTCCAGCCACCGACAACTTCAGGCGACGCGTGCGACTTTTTTCGGCGGCTGCTCCATCGACTCGACCCACCGTTGGACTCAGCTCGGTGAGAGCTTTCCAACGAGACTGGTGGTGTCAAAAACAGACACCGTTTCCGATGGTTGGCTACTGTTCACTTTTGGTGTGGGGGGGAAATCTAGATAAGGAAAGTTATGAGGACTGTTTTGCAATTCGACCTTTTCTGCCCTTTTTATACTCTTTTTGTCCAAAATTCCAACTTGATTTAACTTGACTAATTTGGGCGTGCTGAACCCAAACATATCAGTTTTATTTTCATCCGAGATCATTTCTACCAGTTTTTGATATTGCGAATTTCTGGTCAAAATTTACCTTTTGTGCTCAATTAACTAATTTGAGCATTCTGATAGGCTATACTGACTAATTTGGGCGTGCTAAACTTAAATATATCAATTTTATCTTCATCCGAGGTCATCTTGACTAGTTTTCCGATACTGCATATTTCCTGGTCAAAATTTACTTTTTGTACTCAAATGACTAATTTGAGCATTCTAATCCCAAATATATCAGTTTTATATCAAGAAAAGGTCATCTTGACCAATTTCTTGATACTGCATGTTCTCAGTCAAAAATTACATTTTATGCTCAATTGACTATTTTGAGCGTACTGATTCTAAATATATCAGTTTAATATCAAGAAAATGTCATCTTGACCAATTTTCTTGATACTGCGTGTAACACACACGCACACACATATAACATCACTTCCATAACTCTTTCATCTTTTGGTGGACTTGTCTTACCATAAGTCACCTTCTAGGGCTCTCGATACCGAATGACACCGTTTATTTTTGTTTCGGTTTTGTGAAATGTTCCCACAGTGGAATTTCTCACCTTTAACATTGTCAGAACATTTTATCACGTTCTAAACAATATTAAATCATTCAATTCACATTTTAAACATAAAAATCATAATGTACATTCAATGTACCAATTTTCTGAGAATGGTGAAATTTCTCGGTTGTCACATCCCATATGTCCTAACATTATCTGAACAAGGAAAAGAGACACTCTACGAACGTTTCATCTGATGGAAATATAAGGGTTCAATAGATGAAGTTGCTGGAATGTGAAAGGTTGGCAAACCCCTTGAAGCAGAAGAGAAGATGCTAAGGAATAACACGATTCCACTAGTCAAAGTACTATGGGGGAATCACAGTATAGGGGAGGCTATGTAGGAATGTGAAGAGGAAATGAAATCGTTGTACCCCTACTTATCTCAATTTTATAAGGATGAAAATTTTATAAGGAGGGGTGAATGTGACAACCGAGAAATTTCACCATTCTCGGAAAATAGGTACATTGAATGTACATTATGAGTTTTAGGTTTAAAATGTGAAATGAATGATTTAATATTGTTTAGAACGTGATAAAATATTCTGACAATGATAAAGGTAAGAAATTTGGTTGTGGAAAAATTTCACAGAGCCGAAATAAGAATAAACAGTGCCATTTAGGTATCGCGAGCTCTAGAAAGTGACTTGTGGTAAGACAAGTCTACCAGAAGATGAAAGAGTTATGGAAGTGATGTTATATGTGCGTGCGTGTGTGTTACACGCAGTATCAAGAAATTGGTCAAGATGACAGTTTCTTGACAAAAAACTGATATATTTAGAATCAGTATGCTCAAAATAGTTAATTGAGTATAAAATGTAATTTTTGACTGAGGAACATGTGGTATCAAGAAATTGGTCAAAATGACCTTTTGTTGATATAAAATTGATATATTTGGGATCGAAATGCTCAAATTAGTTATTTGAGCACAAAAAGTAAATTTTGACTGGGAAATATGTAATATTGAAAAACTGATTGAGATGACCTTGAATGAAATTGAAACTGATAAATTTGGGTTCAGCATGCCCAAATTAGTCAGTATAGCCTATCAGAATGCTCAAATTAGTTAATTGAGTACAAAAGGTAAATTTTCACCGGAAATTCGCAGTATTAGAAACTGGTCAAGATGACCCCGGATGAAAGTAAAACTGATATATTTAGGTTCAACACGTCCAAATTAGTCAGGATAGCTCATGTTAAAATTTTGGACAAAAAAAAAGTATATGTAAGGGCGAAAAATTGATAATTACAAAAATGACCTCATATTTTCCCTTATCTCCTTTTCTCCCCTACACTACCCGAAAATGAACAGTAACCAACCACCCGAAACGGTGTCTGTTTTTAACATCACCGGTCTCATTGGAAAACTCTCACTGAGCTGAGTCCAACGGTGGGTCGAGTCGACGGAACGGCCACCAGAGGAAGCCACACGCGCCGCCTGAAGCTGCCAGAGGCTGAAATTTTTGACCGGTCGTTTCTCCGTAGTCCGACATCCAAATGCTACGATTCCAGTCCCAATGGATTCGTGGTGAAGAGTAGAACAAAATCCAGGCCTTATTTCACCTCACTAGCTGTCGAATCGCACCGCCCAACATCGCGCCGTTGCCGCCGTGGGATCCGTCGATTCCAGCAAAGTCGAGTGATGTGGTGGGTGTTAGGAAATGCCCTAAGCATTAGAGACATTTTGATGTATTTATTTTAAACTGGATAATAAAATTATATATATAGAGGTTATTCATTACATTGCTATCTGTCCTCATTTTATTTACATGTTAAAGTAAATGTAAGCAAATGTGGCTCCCTGAATGCTTGTGTTAAACTGTTAAAACGTTGCATGCAATGGACTTTTGTATGTGAGAAGACAATGTTCTAAAGTTAGCGGTCTAAACTATGGTCTGTAGTCTATGGGGTTAGACCGAGCACCTAAATCATGTTAAGACTATTATGTTATCTAAAGCCTTGGAGGGGACGGTTTGTCTTGACTGTCTGGAGCTGGACTCCCAAGTTGAGACTTAGGTATGTTGCTTGGTGGTGACATATTAGACCGGGACTAAAGCGTGATTGATCTACGAAGTCTGCTTTGAGTGGATCGATCTGCTTTTGATGTTCATTATGCAGTAACCTTAATCCTGAGTAAAAGGACAGCTTCATGTATATGACTTGTGTACTTTGATGTTCCAATGGCTAAAGCGTCTCAGAGGTAGTAAGCTTATAGACCGGTTCGTTGGGTGCATGACTTGTATACGATGAAGGGTTCACTTACAGATATCAGAATCATAGCTCTAATGAGGAGTTAAGGGTATCCTCTTAAATGCATTATACTAAATGTGAAAATGGACAAGGCCTTGGGTCGTCTGCTGGGCGGATGACTTCTTATTCACATATGATGAACAATCATTTTCTTTATTCGGTAGTATAATGGAACTTTAAGATAGCCTGATCAGTAGGATTAAACGAACTTTGGTCTAAGGCTGATCATGGATATCATATGAGGGTTCTGCATACATGACAAGGTCATTGGACGATAGCTTGTCACAGGCTTATGTAATACGGTATATAATTGGGAGTTCAGTTTCAGGTTTATAGTGGTGTGACTCTGAAATTAGTGATCATATGATTGAGTTGTTCGGTAAAAGAATGATGATCATATGGATTTGTGGGAGCTCGATTATATATGTCCAATCAGTCCCTCTACTAGCTCCACATAATTCCTTAACGTTTGGCAAATTGATTTGTGTATGCTCTTGGCTGGTTTATTATGCATGGATGGTGATGACATAGGATTAGGATGGTAGACAAGATTCTCTCCGGTTGGATTCTGATTTTGTTTTGGATAATAGTGTACACAATTGTTCGATCTCCAAATAAAGTTGCCATGATTTTATTTGAGATTGGATTGGAGTTGTAGAAAATATCCATAAGAACAAGAATTAGAAACACAACTGTTTTGCGGATTTTGAAATTTGAATTTTGAAATTTGAAATTTGAATATTGAAATTTGAAATTTGAAATTTGAATTTGAAATTTGAATTTGAATTTTGAATTTGAAATTTGAATTTAAAATTTAAATTTGAAATTTAAATTTGAAATTTGAAATTTGAAATTTGAAATTTGAAATTTGAAATTTGAAATTTGAAATTCGAATTTGAAATTTGAAATTCAAATTTTGAATCACAGTCCAAGTGGGATTCGAATTTGTTGTGGAAAATCCGCAAGGTTTGAAATTCGAATTTGAGTTAGATATGGAGAGGATAATCTTGTTAGAATCCTACTTGAATTTTGAATCCAAATCCTAACTAATGAAGGACGAAATTTTGAGGATTATCCTCAATGGATTTTCGGTTTTTATGGATAAGGTTCAAGGAAAAAATTCAAGTTTCAATCCTAGTTGAATTTGGATTCTCTCCTCCCCAGAAAGTGGCCGAAATTTGGAGCATATCTCCTAGGGAAAATTCGGTTATTTTGGATAAGGATGAGATAAGATTCAAGCTTGAAAATCCTAGTGGAATTTTGATTCTCCCTTATCCTAAAAGTGGCTGAAATTTTGAGGAGATTTTCTCCTTAGATTTTTCGGATTTTTTTGGTTGAAATATGGAGATAAAATTCTAGTTAAAATCTTGTTTAGATTTGGATTGGATTTATCCTAAAGTGGTCAAATTTTATTGTTGGGATTTCCCCTTGGAAAATTCAGATTTTGTGCTTGTGGTTAAGGGAGAATTTCTTTTCCTAATCCAATTCGAATTCAGAGAATCACCTCATGCAGGTCTATAAATAGAGGTCTTGCCACTCCAGTTCTCTTAGACCACAGACTCTCAGGTGACCAGGCCTATCGTTGCACAGCTCATCATGACAATAAGTTCTTTAGAGATCTGGGTGGTCGGAAGAAGACTAGCAGTGCTAGCATACTGATCGAGGTTCAGAGTGCCCACACACTCGACCATTCGGGAATTGGAGAATAGTAGAGAAGGCTAGTTGGTTGAAGCCCTCCAAGCATTCTCCTCTTGCAGATTGGCATCCTTTGAGGTATGAGTTTAAATTGTTGTTGGTTTATTGTATATGGTGTCATGAGATATTTAACGATCTTGAAAAATTTTTATTGTTCCCCTGCGCCACTCTGATACGTTTTTACCTATTTATCATCCTACAATTGGTATCAGAGCCATCTCATGACTATGCCATATATATAAATTAGACAATTACTTAGTCTTTTTTATTTATGTATGGATTTGATATTTAGAGAGTGGCATTCTAGGGTTCCTTTATGTTGTTATCATGGATTATGAATAAAGTATGTGGTTATTTTAATTTTCTAAATTATTATAAGCATGCTTGTTTATGCCGGTTATGGTTCCTTAGAATTTAGAAAAATTGTATCTAAGAATTTTTTATGTAACCATGGGCGCAGTTTATTAACACTGTAATTTTCCTATGGATTTTTAATTTTTGTCTCTTTGAATTATTATGGTTAGAATTTTGCACACCGGAAACGGTTTAGGAATTTTTATGTAATTATTCTTGGAGGAGATTGAAGATTGAAGACCGTAATTTATTTTTCCCAAAAGTTAAATTTGATTTAAAGATTGAAATTTTGATTGTGTGGAAAATTTCAATTTAATTGGGATTTAAATTAATTTTTAGAGATCCTAATAGGTAAATTGGAATATGGAACGAAAATCAAGACACGACCCCTCGGGATAGGCCGACGGGCCTTGGTGGGGCTGTAGCCCCTGCCCTCAGGCAGGATGGGGCTGCAGCAGCCCCTGTGCAGGCCATAACTACCCACGGCCGCAGGCTTGGCTTGCAGCCGAGGGTGGCCGTGGCCTACCCAAGGCTGGCCGCAGCCTGCCGATTGCTGTGCCTAGCCTGGGCGTGCAGCCTGGCGCTGCAGGCTTGGCCTGCAGCCCGGCAAGGCTGCACATGGGCGGCCATGGGCTACCAGTCCCCCGGGGCTGGTGGCTGCCGCCTTCGGGGGCGGTGGTGCGACGGTTCAAAAATCAGAAAATTTTGATTTTTAAATTTGAGATTTAATTTTAAATAATGTTTAAAAATATGTAATTGAAAATTTGAAATTTTTGAAATTACATATTATTACTCATGATGTTTAAAATTGTTTAAAATTTGAATTTGAAATTTAAATTTGAAATTCAAATTTTGAATTTGAATTTGAAATATAAATTTTTGGAGATTTAAATTTTAAATAATTCTTGGGATGAGAAATAAATGGAGAGGCTACATAAAGATGGATACAAGAAGACGGAACAAAATTCAAGACCCAAAGAATGCTTTGGATGGAATTTTGTAATCTTTATTTTCTTTGTTCTAGGATGGAACCATGGCTTGGTTATTCTGTCAATTATTTTTTTTGTGCTATGTCATGGATGTATAAATATGTATTGATGGATGTTTTATATGCATATTTGATAACATGTCATATAGGATAGCTGAGTGCCGCTTATACTATATTGATCATACATAATTTGTCAAAACTTGCATGTTTTTCAAAATATTAAGTAGGAGAGGGTTTCAAACAAACCCATGACCTCCATTATTGATCCATATGTGAAAGCATGATAACGTCTCGCGTCAGTTCTGCCCTGACCACACCCCTCGGTAGGTGTTTACCGCCGCCGGTATACTAGATTGGATCTCCTATGTGGAAAATGTGTTCAGGTACGATCCTATTCATGACCACCCCTCGGTGGCTTGGTAGGACGTGGATCGGGCTACGTAAACAATGGTTATACACTCAAGACTCGTTTAGTTATTAACCTTCCCTAGAAGCTCTGTTAACTAAACTGGTGGCCAAATAAGTGGTTATTAATATATGTCTTAACCTTGGAGGATTTAAGGCAACATATATTAATTGGACGGGGTCCATGTTCCGACTATTTGTTTTCATGACCACCCCTCGGTGGCTTGGGGTAATAGGTGCTGAGAATTACCGTTGCAATGCTACATGTTTTTCAAGTTTCATGTAGGAACATACATGTATGTTTTATTTGCTAAATTATCTGTATATTTGCTTGGGCTTTGTAATGATGTCTAGTATAATTTTATTTCAGTTCAAAATGTCACCGACACCCCTCATTTCAATACTTACTAAGAATAAATTGAATGGCAATAATTATAAAGATTGGAAAAGAAATCTGTTGATAGTTCTCAGCTGCGAGAGACACAAGTTTGTTCTGGACGAACCATGCCCACCAGGGCCAAAACCTGACACACCGATTGAGGAGGTCCCAGTTGCCTATACTCGTTGGAGAGAATCTAATGATATAGCTCGATGCTACATACTTGCTAGCATGACGAGTGTTTTACAAAAGCAGCATGAGACTTATCAAGTTGCTGGGGAGATCATGGAAAATCTGGAGGACATGTTCGGAGGCCAAGAAAAATTGGCTCGACAGTCCGCTATCACCAGTATTATGAACTCTAAGCAAAAGGCGGGTACTCCGGTGAAGGACCATATGATCACTCTAATGGGATTCTTCGCTGAGGCTGCCGAGAACGGTGCTGAGTTGGACTACAACACCCGGATCTAGATGGTGTTCAAAACTCTGTCTAAAGATTTTGTGGGGTTTAAGGCCACATACAATCTGGCAACAAGGGAGTTAGGACTAACCGAGCTCATGAAGCAACTTCAAGCTTATGAGCGGATGATCAGGGATGGGGATGCGGTCCAACCCAAAGGTAAGGCCAATTTGGTGGAATCTTCCAAACCCTCACGGAAGAGGAAGAGGCCAAATCAGAAGCAAGCGGCTTCCAGTTCTTCTAATCCTCCTGTCCCAGATTGGAAGAAGAAGAAGAAGAACAAGAAGCTCAAGGACCCTAAAAAGTCCAAGTGCTTCCGCTGTGGGAAGGTAGGTCACTTTAAGAAGGCTTGCCGGGAATTCCTAGCCGCCAAGGGCAAGGAAGGTAAGGAACTTCACTACTTAGAAGCGTGTTTGGTGGAAGAATCGAAAGACACTTGGGTCATTGATTCGGGCGCCACTAATCATGTTTGTGTTTCTATGTAGGGGTTCGTGGAAACGAGAAGTCTACATGATAGGAGCCTCTCGTTACGAACTGGAGACGACAGCTTGGTGGTGGCTGAGGCAGTGTGAGATATTTACCTTTATTTTGATCAATTTAGGTTTATTTTATTGAAAGACTGTTTTTATGTTCCTAATTTTAAGAGGAACCTTATATCGATAGCTTGTTTAATAAAGGATTCTTATTCAGTTTCTTTTAGTAGAAGAGTTGATATTCGTCAAAATAAGTCTTTTATCTGTTCTGGATGGATGGATGGAAACCTATATTTGATCAAACCAAAGATGTACTCACTGCTTGACACTGAATTAATAGATAACTCTAAAAGGTTGAAAGTTTCTCACTCTAACAAGGCGTATCTTTGGCATTTAAGACTTGGTCATATTAATCAGGATAGGATTGGTGAAAGACAGTCCTCTGGAATCTCTGGAGGAGGTACGTCTTCCCCAATGTGAGTCTTGTCTGGAGGGTAAAATGACTAAGGGGTCTTTGGAGCTAAGGGTACAAGGGCTCAGGATCTCTTAGAAATTGTGCACACTGACGTCTGTGGCCCCATGAACGTCACAGTACGAGGAGGGTTCGAGTATTATGTCTCTTTTATAGATGATTACTTGAGGTATGGATATGTGTATCTGATGCACCGCAAGAGTGAAACCTTTGACAAGTTCAAAGAGTATCGTGCGGAAGTGGAAAAGCAATTGGATAAATCCATAAAGACACTTCGATCTGATCGAGGTGGCGAATACCTCTCCGATGAATTTCTAGGACATCTTGTAGAGAACGGGATATTATCCCAATTGACTGCATCTGGTACTCCATAACAGAATGGTGTAGCCGAAAGGAGAAACAGGACCTTGTTGGATATGGTACGGTCCATGATGAGTTATTCAACGTTGCCATTATCATTTTGGGGATATGCTTTACAAACGGCATGCTATATTCTGAACCAGGTTCCAAGCAAATCAATTCCCAGAACTCCACATGAATTGTGGCGTGGCAGGAAGCCCTCCCTTAGACATATGAGAATATGGGGCAGCCCGGTGCATGTACTGGATGGGGATGCGAAAAAGTTAGAACCAAGATCAGAATTGGGCATGTTTGTAGGGTATCTAAAAGGAACTAAAGGAGGTCTGTTCTATAACCCGAAGGAACAAAAAGTCATTGTTTCAACCCATGTGACATTCTTGGAGGAAAGTCACATGAATGACTTTAAGCCTCGAAGTAAAGTGGTGCTAGAGGAGTTATCAGGTGAAAGAACTGCTCCACAGATTTTGGTCTTGGACGCAAGTCCGAGTTCCGGTGAAGGACCTACAGACGATCAACAATTTAGGGTGCCTCGTCATAGTGGGAGGGTTTCGAAGAAACCTAATTTCTTCATGTATGATACTGAGGTATACCAGGCCAAGGCTCATGAGCATGAGGATGATCTGGTCACCTATGATGGAGCTATAAATGATGTTGATTCTAAATCTTGGAAACAGGCTATGAACAATGAGATAGATTCTATGAAATCCAACTCTGTTTGGGAACTTGTGGATTTGCCGGATGGGATAAAACCCATTGGATGCAAATGGGTCTACAAAAGAAAGAAGGATACAGAAGGGAGAGTGGAAACTTTCAAAGCTAGACTGGTTGCAAAGGGATACACGCAAAAGGTTGGAATCGATTACGATGAAACCTTTTCGCCTGTTGCTATGCTGAAGTCTATCCGTATTCTTCTGTCCATTGCTGCGGCTCTCGATTATGAGATCTGGCAAATGGATATCCAGATGGCACTCTTGAATGGCCATCTTGAAGAGTGTATCTATATGATACAGCCCAAAGGGTTCATAGCGGAAGGCCAAGAAAGGAAAGTCTGCAAGCTGCTTAGATCCATTTATGGATTAAAGCAAGCATCCCGCTCATGGAACCAAAGATTTGATCAAGCGATTAAGACATTTGGTTTTGAGCAGAATGTTGATGAACCTTGTGTTTATAAATGTATTAAGGATGGAAAAGTGGTCTTTCTGATACTCTATGTCAATGATATACTACTTATTGGGAATGATGTAGGGAACTTATCATCGGTCAAGCTTTGGTTACACCAACAGTTTGACATGAAGGACTTGGGAGAAGCTAATTATGTTCTAGGCATTCGTCTCTTCAGAGATCGAAAGAACAAAATGATAGCGTTATCCCAAGCTTCATACATAGATAAAATAATTGACAAATATGCAATGCACGAGGCAAAGAAAGGTTCACAACCTTCTATTGCCGGTCTAACTCTTTCATTGGATGACTGTCCCAAGACATCGAAAGAAAGAGAGTGTATGAGTAAGGTCCCTTATGCATCCGCTGTGGGTAGCCATATGTACGCTATGCTTTGTACTCGCCCGCATATATGTTTTGCAGTAGGTATGGTGAGTCGATATCAAGCAAATCCTGGAACCAAGCACTGGTAAGCAGTAAAGCATATACTCAAGTATCTTAAGAGAACGAGGGATTATATGCTAGTATATTCTGGAGGGGACCTAACACCCGTAGTATACACGGACTCAGACTTCCAGACTTGTAAGGATTCGAGGAAATCGACATCTGGATCAGTGTTTTTACTCGGAGGAGGCGCCATTATGTGGAGGAGCGTGAAGCAGGGCTGCACAGCTGACTCTACTATGGAGGCTGAGTATGTTGCAGCGGCTGAGGCATCTAAAGAAGTGGTTTGGCTCCGTAAGTTCTTTAGAGACCTTGAGGTCATTCCGGGTGTTGACAAGCCTATCACACTTTACTGTGATAACACAGGGGCTATTGTCAACACAAGGGAATCTCGGCACCACAAGAGGACCAAGCACATAGATCGAAGATATCATATTATCAACATTGCCGATCCCTTTACTAAGACTTTGGTGGCTAGAAGCTTTGAGAGGCATGTAGAGGTGATGGGGATGCGTAGCGTGACACATCTGCTGGCTTAGGGCAAGTGGGAGATTGTTAGGAAATGCCCTAAGCATTAGAGACATTTTGATGTATTTATTTTGAACTGGATAATAAAATTATATATATAGAGGTTATTCATTACATTGCTATCTGTCCTCATTTTATTTACATGTTAAAGTAAATGTAAGCAAATATGGCTCCCTGACTGTTTGTGATAAAACTATTAGAACGTTGCATGCAATGGACTTTTGTATGCGAGAAGACAATGTTCTAAAGTTAGCGGTCTAAACTATGGTCTGTAGTCTATGGGGTTAGACCAAGCATTTAACTCATGTTAAGACTATTATGTTGTCTAAAGTCTTGGAGGGGACGGTTTGTCTTGACTGTCTGGAGCTGGACTCCCAAGTAGAGACATAGATATGTTGCTTGGTAGTGACATATTAGACTAGGACTAAAGCGTGATTGATATACGAAGTCTGGTTTGAGTGGATCGATCTGCTTTTGACATTCATTATGCAGTAACCTTAATCCTGAGTAAAAGGACAGCTTCATGTATATGACTTGTGTACTTTGATGTTCCAATGGCTAAAGCGTCTCAGAGGTAGTAAGCTTATAGACCAGTTCGTTGGGTGCACGACCTGTATACGATGAAGGGTTCGTTTACAGATATCGGAATCATAGCTCTAATGAGGAGTTAAGGGTATCCTCTTAAAGGCATTATACTGAATGTGAAAATGGACAAAGCCTTGGGTCGTCTGCTGGGCGGATGACTTCTTATTCACATATGGTGAATAATCATTTTCTTTATTCGGTAGTATAATAGAACTTTAAGATAGCCTGATCGGTAGGATTAAACGGACTTTGGTCTAAGGCTGATCATGGATATCATATGAGGGTTCTGTATACATGACAAGGTCATTGGACGATAGCTTGTCACAGGCTTATGTAATACGGTATATAATTGGGAGTTCAGTTTCAGGTTTGTAGTGTTATGACTCTGAAATTAGTGATCATATGATTGAGTTGTTCGGTAAAAGAATGATGATCATATGGATTTGCGGGAGCCCGATTATATATGTCTAATCAGTCCCTCTACTAGCTCCACATAATTCCTTAACGTTTGGAAAATTGATTTGTGTATGCTCTTGGCTGGTTTATTCTGCATGGATGGTGATAACATAGAATTAGGATGGTAGACAAGATTCTCCCCGGTTGGATTCAGATTTTGTTTTGGATAATAGAGTACACAATTGTTCGAACTCCAAATAAAGTTGCCATGATTTTATTTGAGATTGAATTGGAGTTGTAGAAAATTATCTATGAGAACAAGAATTTGAAACACAACTATTTTGTGGATTTTGTAATTTGAATTTTGAATTTTGAATTTTGAATTTTGAATTTTGAATTTTGAATTTTGAATTTGAAATTTGAATTTGAAATTTGAGTTTGAAATTCGAATTTGAAATTTGAATTTGAAATTTGAAATTTGAAATTTGAATTTGAAATTCGAATTTGAAATTTGAAATTCAAATTTTGAATTACAGTCCAAGTGGGATTCGAATTTGTTGTGGAAAATCCACAAGATTTGAAATTCGAATTTGAGTTGGATATGGAGAGGATAATCTTGTTAGAATCTTACTTGAATTTTGAATCCAAATCCTAACTAATGATGGACGAAATTTTGAGGATTATCCTCAATGGATTTTCGGTTTTTATGGATAAGGTTCAAGGAAAAAATTCAAGTTTCAATCCCAGTTGAATTTGGATTCTCTCCTCCCCAGAAAGTGGCCGAAATTTGGAGCATATCTCCTGGGGAAAATTCGGTTATTTTGGATAAGGATGAGATAAGATTCAAGCTTGAACATCCTAGTGGAATTTTGATTCTCCCTTATCCTAAAAGTGGCCGAAATTTTGAGGAGATTTTCTCCTTAGATTTTTCGGATTTTTTTTGGTAGAAATAGGGTGATAAAATTCTAGTTAAAATCTTGTTTAGATTTGGATTGGATTTATCCTAAAGTGGCCGAATTTTATTGTTGGGATTTTCCCTTGGAAAATTCAGATTTTGTGCTTGTGGATAAGAGAGAATATCTTTTCCTAATCCAATTCGAATTCAGAGAATCACCTCATGCAAGTCTATAAATAGAGGTCCTGCCACTCCAGTTCTCTTAGACCACTGACTCTCAGGTGAGCAGGCTTATTGTTGTAGGAAAATTAATCGGTAAAAACGTATCAGAGTGGCGCAGCGGAACAATTAAAATTTTTAGATCGTTAAATATCTCATGATGCCATATACAATAAATCAACAACAATTAAAACTCATACCTCAAGGACGCCAATCTTGCAGGAGGAGAATGACCGGAGGCTTCAACAAACTAGCCTTCTCTACTATTCTCCAATTCTCGAATGGCTGAGTGTGTGGGCACTCTGAACCTCGATCGGTATGCTAGCACTGCTAGTCTTCTTCCGACCACCCAGATCTCTAAAGAACTTTATTGTCACGATGAGCTGTGCAACAATAAGCCTGCTCACCTGAGAGTCTGTGGTCTGAGAGAACTGGAGTGGCAGGACCTCTATTTATAGACCTGCATGAGGTGATTCTCTGAATTCGAATTGGACTAGGAAAAGATTTTCTCCCTTATTTTTAACCAAAAAATCCGAATTTTTCATAGGATAATCCTAACAATTAAATTCGGTTTTTCTAGGATAAATCCAATCCAAATCTAAACAAGATTTTAACTAGAATTTTATCTCCCTTTTTCAACCAAAAAATCCGAAATCTTTAGGAGAATATCTTCTCTAAATTTTCGGCCACTTTTAGGATAAGGAAGAATCAAAATTCCACTAGGATTTTCAAGCTAAATCTCATCTCAACCTTATCCAAAAATAACCGAATTTCCTAGGATTAAGGCTCCAAAATTTCGGCCACTTTTAGGGAAGGAGAGAATCCAAATTCAACTAGGATTGAAACTTGAATTTTCCCTTGAATCTTATCCACAAAAAACCGAATTTTCCATTGAGGATTATCCTCAAAAAATTCGCCCACTTTTGTTGGGATTTGGATTCAAAATTCAAGTAGGATTCTAACAAGATTATCCTCTCCAAATCCAACTCAAATTCGAATTTCAAACCTTGTGGATTTTCCACAACAAATTCGAATCCTACTTGGACTGTGATTCAAAATTTGAATTTCAAATTTCAAATTCAAATTTCAAATTTCAAATTTCAAATTTCAAATTTAAATTTCAAGTTCGAATTTCAAATTCGAATTTCAAATTCAAATTTCAAATTCGAATTTCAAATTCAAAATTCAAATTTCAAATTTCAAAATTCAAATTTCAAATTCCACAAAACGGTTGTGTTTCATATTCTTGTTCTCATGGATAATTTTCTACAACTCCAATCAAATCTCAAATAAAATCATGGCAACTTTATTTGGAGTTCGAATAATTGTGTACTCTATTATCCAAAACAAAATCTGAATCCAACCGGAGAGAATCTTGTCTACCATCCTAATCCTGTGTCATCACCATCCATGCATAATAAACTAGCCAATAGCATACACAAATCAATTTGCCAAACGTTAAGGAATTATGTGGAGCTAGTAGGGGGACTGATTGGACATATATAATCGGGCTCCTGTGATTCCATATGATCATCATTCTGTACCGAACAACTCAATCATATGATCACTAATTTCAGAGTCACACCACTATAAACCTGAAACTGAACTCCCAATTATATATCGTATTACGTAAGCCTGTGACAAGCTACCATCCATTGACCTTGTCATGTATGCAAAACCCTCATATGATATCCATGATCAGCCTTAGGTAAAAGTCCGTTTAATCCTACTGATCAGGCTATCTTAAAGTTCCATTATACTACCGAATCAAGAAAATGATTATTCACCATATGTGAATAAGAAGTCATCCGCCCAGCAGACGACCCAAGGCCTTGTCCATTTTCACATTCAGTATAATGCCTTTAAGAGGATACCTTTAACTCATCAGAGCTATGATTCCGATATCTGCAAACAAACCCTTCATCGTATACAAGTCATGCACCCAACGAACCGGTCTATAAGCTTACTACCTCTGAGACGCTTTAGCCATTGGAACATCAAAGTACACAAGTCATATACATGAAGTAGTTCATTTACTCAGGATTAAGGTTATTGCACAATGAACGTCAAAAGCAGATTGATCCACTCATAGCTGATTACGTAGATCAATCACGCTTTAGTCCCGGTCTAATATGTCACCACCGAGCAACATATCCATGTCTCAACTTAGGAGTCCAGCTCCAGACAGTCAAGACAGACCGTCCCCTCCAAGGCTTTAGACAACATAATAGTCTTAACATGAGTTAGATGCTCGGTCTAACCTCATAGACTACAGACCATAGTTTAGACTGCTAACATTAGAACATTGTCTTCTCGCATACAAAAGTCCATTGCATGCAACGTTCCAACAGTTTTAACACAAGCAGTCAGTGAGCCATATTTGCTTACATTTACTTTAACATGTAAATAAGACAAGGACAAATAGCAATGTAATGAATAACCTCTATGTATAATTTTATTATCCAGTTCAAAATGAGTACATCAAAATGTCTCTAATACTTAGGGCATTTCCTAACAATCTCCCACTTGCCCTAAGCCAGCAGATGTGCCATGTTAAGCATCCCCATCGCCTCTACATGCCTCTCAAAGCTTCTAGCTACCAAAGTCTTAGTAAAGGGATCGGCAATGTTGTCCTCGGACACGATCTTACATACATCCACTTGTCCTGTCTCCACATGCCCTCTAATAATGTGATACCTCCGATCTATGTGCTTGGTCCTCTTGTGGTGCCGAGATTCCCTTGTGTTGGCAATAGCCCCTGTATTATCACAGTAAAGTGTGATAGGCTTGTCAACACCCGGAATGACCTCAAGGTCTCTAAAGAACTTGCGGAGCCAAACCGCTTCTTTAGATGCCTCAGCCGCAGCCACATACTCAGCCTTCATAGTAGAGTCAGCTGTGCAGCCCTGCTTCACGCTCCTCCACACAATGGCGCCTCCTCCGAGTAAAAACACTGATCCAAATGTCGATTTCATCGAATCCTTACAAGTCTGGAAGTCTGAGTCCGTGTATCCTACGGGTGTTAGGTCCCCTCCAGAATACACTAGCATATAATCCCTCGTTCTCTTAAGATACTTGAGTATATGCTTTACTGCTTGCCAGTGCTTGGTTCCAGGATTCGCTTGATATCGACTCACCATACCTACTGCAAAACATATGTCCGGGCGAGTGCAAAGCATAGCGTACATAAGGCTACCCACAGCGGATGCATAAGGGAACTTACTCATACGCTCTCTTTCTTCCGATGTCTTGGGACAGTCATCCAATGAAAGAGTTAGACCGGCAATAGAAGGTTGTGAACCTTTCTTTGCCTCTAGCATTGCATATTTGTCAATTATTTTATCTATGTATGAAGCTTGGGATAACGCTATCATTTTGTTCTTTCGATCTCTGAAGAGACGAATGCCTAGAACATAATTAGCTTCTCCCAAGTCCTTCATGTCAAACTGTTGGTGTAACCAAAGCTTGACCGATGATAAATTCCCTACATGATTCCCAATGAGTAGTATATCATCGACATAGAATATCAGAAAGACCACTTTTCCATCCTTAATACGTTTATAAACACAAGGTTCATCAACGTTCTGCTCAAAACCAAATGTCTTAATCGCTTGATCAAACCTCTGGTTCCATGAGCGGGATGCCTGCTTTAATCCATAAATGGATCTAAGCAACTTGCAGACTTACCTATCTTGGCCTTTTGCTACGAACCCTTCGGGTTGTATCATATAGATACACTCTTCAAGATAGCCATTCAAGAATGCCGTCTTGACATCCATTTGCCAGATCTCGTAATCAAGAGCCGCAGCAATGGATAGAAGAATACGGATAGACTTCAGCATAGCAACAGGCGAAAAGGTTTCCTCGTAATCGATTCCAGCCTTTTGCGTGTAACCCTTTGCAACCAGTCTAGCTTTGAAAGTTTCCACTCTCCCTTCCGCATCCTTCTTTCTTTTGTAGACCCATTTGCATCCAATGGGTTTTATCCCATCCGGCAAATCTACAAGTTCCCAACAGAGTTGGATTTCATAGAATCCATCTCATTGTTCATAGCCTGTTTCCAAGATCTAGAATCAACATCCTTTATAGCTTCATCATATGTGACCGGATCTTCCTCATGCTCATGAGCTTCAGCCTGGTATACCTCAGCATCATACATGAAGAAATTAGGTTTCTTAGAAAACCTCCCACTACGACGAGGCACCCTAAATTGTTGATCGTCTGCAGGTCTTTCACTGGAACTCGGACTTGCGTCCAAGACCGAAATCCGTGGAGCAGTTCTTTCACCCGATAACTCCTCTAGCACCACTTTACTTCGAGGCTTAAAGTCATTCATGTGACTTTCCTCCAAGAATGTCGCATGGGTTGAGACAATGACTTTTTGTTCCTTCGGGTTATAGAACAGACCTCCTTTAGTTCCTTTTGGATACCCTACAAACATGCACAATTCTGATCTTGGTTCCAACTTTTTCGCATCCCCATCCAGTACATGTGCCGGGCAGCCCCATATTCTCATATGTCCAAGGGAGGGCTTCCTGCCACGCCACAATTCATACGGAGTTATGGGAATTGATTTGCTTGGAACCTGGTTCAGAATATAGCATGCCGTTTGTAAAGCATATCCCCAAAATGATAATGGCAGTGATGAATAACTCATCATGGACCGTACCATATCCAACAAGGTCCTGTTTCTCCTTTCGGCTACACCATTCTGTTGTGGAGTACCAGGTGCAGTCAATTGGGATAAAATCCCGTTCTCTACAAGATGTCCTAGAAATTCATCGGAGAGATATTCGCCACCTCGATCAGATCGAAGTGTCTTTATGTATTTATCTAATTGCTTTTCCACTTCCGCACGATACTCTTTGAACTTGTCAAAGGTTTCGCTCTTGCGGTGCATCAGATACACATATCCATATCTCGAGTAATCATCTATAAAAGAGACATAATACTCGAACCCTCCTCGTGCTGTGACGTTCATGGGGCCACATACGTCAGTGTGCATAATTTCTAAGAGCTCCTGAGCCCTTGTACCCTTAGCTCCAAAAGACCTCTTGGTCATTTTACCCTCCAGACAAGACTCACATTGGGGAAGTCGTACCTCCTCCAGAGATTCCAGAGGACCGTCTTTCACCAATCTTTGAATCCTATCCTGATTAATATGACCAAGTCTTAAATGCCAAAGATACGCCTTGTTAGAGTGAGAAACTTTCAACCTTTTAGAGTTATCAATTAATTCAGTGTCAAGCAGTGAGTACATCTTTGGTCTGATCAAATATAGGTTTCCATCCATCCATCCAGAACAGATAAAAGACTTATTTCTACCAATATCAACTCTTTTACTAAAAGAAACTGAATAAGAATCCTTTATTAAACAAGCTACCGATATAAGGTTCCTCCTAAAATTAGGAACATAAAAACAGTCTTTCAATAAAATAAACCTAAACTGATCAAAATAAAGATGAACATCTCCCACTGCCTCAGCCACCACAAAGCTACCATCTCCAGTCCGCAACGAGAGGCTCCTATCATGTAGACTTCTCGTTTCCACGAACCCTTGCATAGAAACACAAACATGATTAGTGGTGCCCGAATCAATGACCCAAGTGTCTTTCAATTCTTCCACCAAACACGCTTCCAAGTAATGAAGTTCCTTACCTTCCTTGCCCTCGGCGGCTAGGAATTCCCGGCAAGCCTTCTTGAAGTGACCTACCTTTCCACAATGGAAGCATTTGGACTTTTTAGGGTCCTTTGGCTTCTTGTTCTTCTTCTTCTTCTTCCCGTCCGAGACAGGAGGATTAGAAGAACTGGAAGCCACTTGCTTCTTATTTGGCCTCTTCCTCTTCCATGAGGGATTGGAAGATTCCACCAAATTGGCCTCTCCTTTAGGTCGGACCACATCCTCATCCCTGATCATCCGCTCATAAGCCTGTAGTTGCTTCATGAGCTCGGTTAGTCCTAACTCCTTTGTCGCCAGATTGTATGCGGCCTTAAACCCCATAAAATCTTTAGACAGAGTCTTGAACACCATCTCGATCTGGGTGTTGTAGTCCAACTCAGCACCATTCTCGGCAGCCTCAGCGAAGAATCCCATTAGAGTGATCATATGGTCCTTCACCGGAGCACCCGCCTTTTGCTTAGAGTTCATAATGCTGGTGATAGCGGACTGTCGAGCCAATTTTTCTTGGCCTCCGAACATGTCCTCCAGATTTTCCACGATCTCCCCAGCAACTTGATAAGTCTCATGCTGCTTTTGTAAAGCACTCGTCATGCTAGCAAGGATGTAGCATCGAGCTATTTCATTGGATTCTCTCCAACGATTATAGGCAACCGGGACCTCCTCAAGTGGTGTGTCAGGTTTGGGCCCAGGTGGGCATGGTTCGTCCAGTACGAACTTGTGTCTCTCGCAGCTGAGAACTATTAATAGATTTCTTTTCCAATCTTTATAATTGTCGCCATTCAACTTATTTTCAGTAAGTATTGAAATAAGGGGTGTCGGTGACATTTTGAACTGAAATAAAATTATACTAGACATCATTACAAAGCCCAAGCAAATATATAGATAATTTAGCAAATAAAACATACAAGTATGTTCCTACATGAAACTTGAAAAAACATGTAGCATTGCAACGGTAATTCTCAGCACCTATTGCCCCAAGCCACCGAGGGGTGGTCATGAGAACAAATAGCCGGAACATGGATCCCGTCCAATTAATATATGTTGCCTTAAATCCTCCAAGGTTAAGACATATATTAATAACCGCTTATTTGGCCACCAGTTTAGTTAACAGAGCTTCTAGGGAAGGTTAATAACTAGACGAGTCTTGAGTGTATAACCATTGTTTACGTAGCCCGATCCACGTCCTACCAAGCCACCGAGGGGTGGTCATGAATAGAATCGCACTCGAACACGTTTTCCACATAGGAGATCCAATCTAGTATACCGACGGCGGTAAACACCTACCGAGGGGTCTGGTCATGGCAGAACTGACGCGAGGCGTTACCATGCTTTCACATATGGATCAACAATGGAGGCCGTGGGTTTTGTTTGAAACCCTCTCCCACTCAATATTTTGAAAAACATGCAAGTTTTGACAAATTATGTATGATCAATATAGTATGAGCGGCACTCACCTATCCTATATGACATGTTACCAAATATGCATACAAAACATCCATCAATACATATTTATACATCCATGACATATCACAGAAAAAATAATTGACAGAATAACCAAGCTATGGTTCCATCCTAGAACAAAGAAAATAAAGATTACAAAATTCCATCCAAAGCATTCTTTGGGTCTTGAATTTTGTTCCGTCTTCTTGTATCCATCTTTATGTAGCCTCTCCATTTATTTCTCATCCCCAGAATTATTTAAAATTTAAATTTCCAAAAATTTAAATTTCAAATTCAAATTCAAACTCCAAATTCGAATTTCAAATTTAAATTTCAAATTTAAATTTTAAACAATTTTAAACATCATGTGTAATAATATGTAATTTCAAAAAATTTCAAATTTTTAATTACATATTTTTAAACATGATTTAAAATTAAATCTCAAATTTAAAAATCAAAATTTTCTGATTTTTGGACCGTCAGACAGCCGCCCCCGTAGGCGGCAGCTGCCGTGGGCAGCCACCAACCCCGGAGGGGCTGGTAGCCCACGGCCGCCCTATGTGCAGCCCTGCCGGGCTGCAGGCCAAGCCTGCAGCGCCAGGCTGCACGCCCAGACTGGGTGCAGCAGCCGGCAGGCTGCAGGCAGCGCCTGCAACAAGTGGCTGCTCGCCCAGGCTGCGGCCAGCCTTGGGCAGGCCACGGCCACCCCTGGCTGCAGGCAGAGCCTGCGGCCGTGGGTGGTGTGGGCCTGCACAGGGGCTGCCGCAGCCCCATCCTGCCCGAGGGCAGGGGCTGCAGCCCCACCAAGGTTTGTCGGCCTATCCCGAGGGGTCGTGTCTCAATTTTCGTGCCATATTCCAATTTACTTATTAGGATCTCCAAAAATTAATTTGAATCCCAATTAAATTGAAATTTTCCACACAATCAAAATTTCAATCTTTAAATTAAATTTAACTTTTGGAAAAAATAAATTACGGTCTTCAATCTTCAATCTCCTCCAAGAATAATTACATAAAAAATTCCTAAACCGTTTCCGGTGTTCAAAAATTCTAACCATAAAAATTCTAAGAGACAAGAATTAATATCCATGGGAAAATTACAGTGTTAATAAACTGCTCCCATGGTTACATAAAAAATTCCTAGATACAATTTTTTCTAAATTCTAAGGAACCATAACCGGTATAAACAAGCATGCTTATAACAATTTAAAAAATTAAAATAACCACATACTTTATACATAATACATGATAACAACATAAAGGAACCCTAGAATGCCACTCTCTAAATATCAAATCCATACATAAATAAAAAGACTAAGTAATTGTCTAATTTATGTACATGGCATAGTCATGAGATGGCTCTGATACCAATTGTAGGAAAATTAATCGGTAAAAACGTATCAGAGTGGCGCAGCGGAACAATTAAAATTTTTAGATCGTTAAATATCTCATGATGCCATATACAATAAATCAACAACAATTAAAACTCATACCTCAAGGACGCCAATCTTGCAGGAGGAGAATGACCGGAGGCTTCAACCAACTAGCCTTCTCTACTATTCTCCAATTCCCGAATGACTGAGTGTGTGGGCACTCTGAACCTCGATCGGTATGCTAGCACTGCTAGTCTTCTTCCGACCACCCAGATCTCTAAAGAACTTTATTGTCACGATGAGCTGTGCAACAATAAGCCTGCTCACCTGAGAGTCTGTGGTCTGAGAGAACTGGAGTGGCAGGACCTCTATTTATAGACCTGCATGAGGTGATTCTCTGAATTCGAATTGGACTAGGAAAAGATTTTCTCCCTTATTTTTAACCAAAAAATCCGAATTTTTCATAGGATAATCCTAACAATTAAATTCGGTTTTTCTAGGATAAATCCAATCCAAATCTAAACAAGATTTTAACTAGAATTTTATCTCCCTTTTTCAACTAAAAAATCCGAAATCTTTAGGAGAATATCTTCTCCAAATTTTCTGCCACTTTTAGGATAAGGAAGAATCAAAATTCCACTAGGATTTTCAAGCTAAATCTCATCTCAACCTTATCCAAAAATAACCGAATTTCCTAGGATTAAGGCTCCAAAATTTCGGCCACTTTTAGGGAAGGAGAGAATCCAAATTCAACTAGGATTGAAACTTGAATTTTCCCTTGAATCTTATCCACAAAAAACCGAATTTTCCATTGAGGATTATCCTCAAAAAATTCGCCCACTTTTGTTGGGATTTGGATTCAAAATTCAAGTAGGATTCTAACAAGATTATCCTCTCCAAATCCAACTCAAATTCGAATTTCAAACCTTGTGGATTTCCACAACAAATTCGAATCCTACTTGGACTGTGATTCAAAATTTGAATTTCAAATTTCAAATTCAAATTTCAAATTTAAATTTCAAATTTCAAATTTCAAATTTAAATTTCAAATTCGAATTTCAAATTCAAATTTCAAATTCAAATTTCAAATTCAAAATTCAAATTTCAAATTTCAAAATTCAAATTTCAAATTCCACAAAACGGTTGTGTTTCATATTCTTGTTCTCATGGATAATTTTCTACAACTCCAATCCAATCTCAAATAAAATCATGGCAACTTTATTTGGAGTTAGAATAATTGTGTACTCTATTATCCAAAACAAAATCTGAATCCAACCAGAGAGAATCTTGTCTACCATCCTAATCCTGTGTCATCACCATCCATGCATAATAAACTAGCCAATAGCATACACAAATCAATTTGCCAAACGTTAAGGAATTATGTGGAGCTAGTAGAGGGACTGATTGGACATATATAATCAGGCTCCCGTGATTCCATATGATCATCATTCTGTACCGAACAACTCAATCATATGATCACTAATTTCAGAGTCACACCACTATAAACCTGAAACTGAACTCCCAATTATATATCGTATTACGTAAGCCTGTGACGAGCTACCATCCAATGACCTTGTCATGTATGCAAAACCCTCATATGATATCCATGATCAGCCTTAGGTCAAAGTCCGTTTAATCCTACTGATCAGGCTATCTTAAAGTTCCATTATACTACCGAATCAAGAAAATGATTATTCACCATATGTGAATAAGAAGTCATCCGCCTAGCAGACGACCCAAGGCCTTGTCCATTTTCACATTCAGTATAATGCCTTTAAGAGGATACCTTTAACTCATCAGAGCTATGATTCCGATATCTGCAAACAAACCCTTCATCGTATATAAGTCATGCACCCAACGAACCGGTCTATAAGCTTACTACCTCTGAGACGCTTTAGCCATTGGAACATCAAAGTACACAAGTCATATACATGAAGTAGTTCATTTACTCAGGATTAAGGTTATTGCACAATGAATGTCAAAAGCAGATTGATCCACTCATAGCGGACTACGTAGATCAATCACGCTTTAGTCCCAGTCTAATATGTCACCACCGAGCAACATATCCATGTCTCTACTTGGGAGTCCAGCTCCAGACAGTCAAGACAGACCGTCCCCTCCAAGGCTTTAGACAACATAATAGTCTTAACATGAGTTAGATGCTCGGTCTAACCCCATAGACTACAGACCATAGTTTAGACTGCTAACTTTAGAACATTGTCTTCTCGCATACAAAAGTCCATTGCATGCAACGTTCCAACAATTTTAACACAAGCAGTCAGTGAGCCATATTTACTTACATTTACTTTAACATGTAAATAAGACGAGGACAAATAGCAATGTAATGAATAACCTCTATGTATAATTTTATTATCCAGTTCAAAATGAATACATCAAAATGTCTCTAATACTTAGGGCATTTCCTAACAATTGTTGCATAGCTTATCGTGACAATAAGTTCTTTAGAGATCTGGGTGGTCGGAAGAAGACTAGTAGTGCTAGCATACCGATCGAGGTTCAGAGTGCCCACACACTCAGCCATTCGGGAATTGAAGAATAGTAGAGAAGCCTAGTTGGTTGAAGCCCTCCGGTTATTCTCCTCTTGCAGATTGGCGTCCTTGAGGTATGAGTTTTAATTATTGTTGGTTTATTGTATTTGGCATTATGAGATATTTAACGATCTGAAAAATTTTTATTGTTCCGCTGCGCCACTCTGATACATTTTTACCTATTTATCATCCTACAGTGGGTACCAAAATGCTTAGGGAAACACAGGGAGCAAAAGCCCCAAACCAATTTTAGGCAACAACCACGGCACGGCAGAAATCAAGCATCGCCGCCGCCGTCCGATTTTCGAGGCCTGATTTCCCGTGATAGAAGGCTCGATTGGTGAAATTGGCACCACTAATGAGTTCCTCTTGTCGAAATCTTCAAGATGGTGGCCACCTTTTTCATTGCCGCTGCAGTCAATGTTGATCAATGGCTAGTCAATGACGGTCAACGCCAGTCAATGCTGACCCGATGACCAAAAATTAAAGAATGGCCCGTTGGCCTATTTTCAACATTCTGGACACATCTGCGGCATCGGATTTACAAGCCGGAACTTGAAAAGTGAAGAATGGTGGAAAAAAGATTGTTCGCGTGAGACCGAACGGTTCGTTCGATCACTGGTGGGATGATTTCGATATTGCTTTCGGTCCCTTCATTCCTTAATTTATGTTTTGGAATGATTGTGTGCTAATTATGTATTTTGGCATGTGAAATTGTAAGAAAAAAATGGATGAAAATGATGAAAAAAAATGTGTGGGAATGTAAAGATTTTTAGCTAAAATTGAGTTTTACGTAAAACTATAGGCCTCTGGTATAGTACGTGGTAGATTAGAATTAGGTTAGATGGTTATGAGGTGTTTCCTAAATGCCGAGAACCTAAAAATTAAGCGAAAATGTTGTCGAAATTTTGAAAAACGGTACAAAGGGGTATTTTAGGGACCAATGGGCAAAATGTGGTCGGGATGGAAACCCAAGCTCCCTTGGTGACCTAGGCCTGAGAAAAAGGGGAGAAATGACCTAGGGTCGGAATAGTGCCATGCGAGGGTTGGTGAATAGTAAATCGAGAAATTGTGGAGAATAATGCCGTAAAAATTTAGTGGAGCCTAAGAAATATTATTTTATGATTTTTGGGCTTAGAAACTCTAGTCTAAGCATTAAAACAAAAAAGATACGGTCCCAAGACCTGTCAAGAGTAAAATGGTCATTTTGACTAAAAATTTCTGAAATGCTCGAAAAGGACCGTGAATGTCTTAGAATTGTTAAAATAATATTCTAAAGGCTAAATTTAGGTTTTAAACCAACGGAAAGTTGGTTTACAGTGAAAAAAGTGAACTAGGGGTAAAATGGTCATTTTGCCAAAAGTTAGGGGCAAAATGGTCAATTTGTCAAAAGTTAGAAAAAGGGCCGTTAAGGCTAGAAATAGTGTCCTAAGGCCAAAATTGAGAGGTCTAAGGCCCGATTCAAGAATTAAGAAGGGAAAAAGTGAGAAAATTCCGCTAGGAGAAAAGTGGTAATTTTGCCAAAAGTTAGCGGAAAAGTGGAAAATGGGATTTTAGACCCCTAAGTTTATGATTGAGAAATAAAACATAAAATTTTTACGTTTTGTTTAGTTTTACATATGAAATAAGATTGAAAATAACCGTTGATTTTCCGGTTATAGGAACCCGATCCAGACGCAACGAAGGAACGTCTGCAGACCTGAGAAAGGAGATACGCGCATGAGTATAAGTATGTTCAAATATTGCATTGTCTGCAACATGAACTGACTATTGTATATCTGTTTTCATGTCAAGATGTAATGATATAAATGTTACGAAAGCCATGTTATGAACTATGTGTTATGTCTAAGTCATATATAAATTGACTTGACATATATATGTTGATGGGTTATATGCAGTAAGTTCAGACATTTAAATTTGCCTACAACCTGAAATACAGTGATACTACTAATTGTACATTAGGTGTTAAGTCCTATGAGCAATAGGGTGTAGATTGACTAACACCCCATGAGATGAGAAAATAAGAAGTGTACTGTAGGTATACTAAGGGAAAAATGTGACTAAAATTAAGACGCACTCTTAGAGAGAAAATAAGTAAGACCTATGGGTAATAGAAGTTCCTGACTTTAAGGTGATAAATAATACTACCCGGTAGGAACTATAATTAAAAGATGGTAATGAAACCACTGATGGCGTACCAGCTCCCAGAAATGATCACCTGGGGGTTCTTTTTCAGATCCTATGAGGATAGAGCCAAAGGCTCATTAGACTGGAGGATTGGCCGACGGGTTCCTCTCAGTAGCGCGCACCAATGGTACAGCCAATATGGATCCAAAACCAAAATTAAATAAAAGATAATGACCCAAAACTAAATTAGGAACCATAATTGAGAATAATAGACCCTAACTGTACGTTTAGTGGTCTTGGTCGAAGTTGATGTGGGTAGTGTTTGGTCAAAGTCGAGGTGCTATTCTTGATGAATAGTACTATTCATGGTTAAATTTATTAGTTATGGTTATTGATATCATAGTTTTGTATCTAAGGTTAATACTCGGTACTATATGGTACGAGTATTTTATATGTATGAATGTTATCGTTACTAGTATATGATACTAGTATGCTATGTGTTATGAAATAAGCTTACGAAATGTAAGTAATTTGAGATATGACATGATATCAAATATGTTTATGATGGGCAAGTAAGTATTGAATATGCTTACTATATTATGTATGAATGTTTTAAAGCAATGAATGGTGTATGCCATATGTTTGTTAATGTTCTGATGCCCTAGTTGGTGACAGAGCTATGTTATATGTTATGATTACTCTAATGCCACAACTGGTATCAGATATGCTCATTACTATATGATAAGAACTTTTATATGTCATGTATTTATGTTTGAACTTACTGAGCTTTAGCTCAAAAGTTTGTTCATGTTGCAGTGTATCTCAACAGTAGAGTGCAATGGATGATGGCTGAATTTTGCATGTGCCGATGGGGATAGGGAATCCACTGTGGATATGGTCCTACTACCAGTCTTCAGCTGAGCGATTTGAAAGAGAAAGATTTGAAGAAAAAAGAATTGGTGTATTATATGTGCAAAGCTAAAATATGATATTTATGTAAATTATGTTGTACAGAAATATTTTGTGAAAGAAAAATTATGTACTTTAAGAAATTATGTATTTCTGCAAAGTGAAGAAAAATATTTTAAGAAAAAAGTTTAAAAAAAAAATTTGCCCTAAAATATCGAAAGTTTAAAAATAAGAGAAGGTTAAATGACGACCCGACGAGGTGCACGGGTTGTCTCAATTGACAACGGAGCCAGATCGTGATGGTTACACATGACCGAGGTCGGGGGTGTCATAAGGATTGCCGTCTGAACGAGAGATCTCCTTCGAGATTAAACTGATGCCAGGAACTGCACCTATTTCAAAGGCACCATACCGTATGGCACCAACGGAGTTGAAGGAGCTGCAGGAGCAATTGAAAGAGCTTCCAATCAACTAGCCTTCTCTACTATTCTCCAATTCCTGGATGGTAAAGTGTGTGGGCACTCGAATTCTTGATCGGTACACTAGCACTGCTAGTCTTCTTCCAACCATCCAGATCTCTTAAGAACCTTATTATCACGGTGAGTTGTGCAATAATAAGCCTACTTACCTGAGAATCTGTGATCTCAGAGAAATAGAGTGGTAGGACCCCTATTTATAGACTTGCATATGGTGATCCCTTGAATTTGAATTGGATCAAGAGAAGATTTTCTCCCCTTTTTCCACACAAAATCTGAATTCACTATAGGCCAAAAACAAGAGAAGATTCGGCCAACCATTGGAGATTTTTGTGATAACCGGGAATTTTCATAATTCTCGGAGAGAATTAAAATTGTATGTATATAACAATTTTAATGTATAAAATGTGAAAAAGTTGTGTTTTAATACTGTTGAGAATACTGTGAAAATATTTTGACAGTGTTAAAGAGAGTGAGTTCGGAGATGGAAAATCTTCCCAAACAAAAACAGGTGAAACGGCCTAGAAATGAAGCCAAAACCCTAGAGAGTGCACCAAAGTGTATTAAAAGATGAAATTTTATGGTAATGAACTCTGGTCAAACGGAAGCAAAATAAGCCAGACCAATCGCACCGAAGGCGTCAGAAACTCGCCTACACGATTTCGGTAAATTTTCGTTCGATTTGACTTTCTGTCAAACTTTGACCACGTATTAATTCATGAATTAATTAGATGATGTCATATGTGACATCATAATTATGATGTAATTAATGAGAAATTAAGGCTTGTTAGATAAGTTTGGTGGCATTAATAGCTAGGATTTAAGGGATCTTGGATCAATGGCCAAGATTAAGCCAAAATGGCTTGAAAACAATTTAAGAAAATGCTTAAAAGGTGAGTCAGCCATGGAAGAAAAAAATCAGCATCAAATTTTCGTTTTGACCCCAAAAAGTTAGCAAAAAAGTCCTTAAACAATTTCCTAATTGTTGGGAAATTTTGCTAAGTAGTCCTCCACTCTTTGCCTATAATAGGTAATGAAAATCACTTGGAAAAAATAAAAAATTTCAGCCAAACTCTTGCCCCTTGAATCCGTGAGCTTTCTCCCATTTTAAGCCAAAAATTCGAGAAAATTTCTACACCAAATTAGCTTTCAAACCTTCACTAAGTTGCAAGGATTCGAATTGACAAGGTTAGCCACTAAATTGAAGAATTTTTTATTCATTTTCTTCATGAAACTGTGGCATGTTGGGTGTGGAAGATGTCGAGAATTGATGAATTTTGTAAGTGTTATATTGGTTTGGTGTTATGTTGATTAAAGCATGTTGTAGAATCAAGAAATAAGAAAATTGATGCATGTTTCATACCAAAAATCGTGGCCAATAAACATGAGAAAATGGGAAAATTTTGTAATGGATTTGATGAAAATATGTGGATAAAAGAACCTAGGAATAAGAGAAAAATTTTTCCTAGGGTTTGAACATGAAAACTGTGGCTATAAAGGGCTAGGTTGGAATAAAATTTCTTAGGATTTTGATGTTGGAATGTACATTAGAAATCCTAAGAATGAATGGTAACAAATGAGACATATGATAAAAAATGTTTGGTGTTGAGTGCCAAATGAAAACCATGGGTTATGATGAGGAAAATGAAGAATATTGTGCTGTGATTGAATGATGATTAATGTGGAAAAAAAATTTTATGCAAAGTTTGGTAACTTTGTATAAAATAGTCCTCTGGTACAGTACGTAGCAGGTACCAAGGTTCTGAGACGTATTTAACATTGGGGAAACCTAAAAATATAAGCGGAAATGCTGCCAAAATTTCTAAAATGACATAAGGGCATTTCAGGAAACGAGGGATAAAAATATAGGCTCGGAAATGAAATCGAGACCCCTAGGTATGTTAGAACTGATAATGGAAAATTAAACCCAAAAAGGAATAGTACAATGACCGTTTAATGACTAAAATACCGAGAACGGGGAAAAATTCACGTTATGGGTATTTTAGGAAATGAGGGGGGAAAATTATGAACGGGATAGAAAACCCAAGTCCCTCAGGAACCAAAGCTCGGGAGCGAAAGTAGAAATGTTTCAAAAATAGTGAAATACCCATTTGAGACTCCGAAATGCTAAAAAAATGAGGAACGACCCTAGGTGACGGACGAATAGTACCCAAGGGTCAGGTGAGTAATAATTACCGATTTTGCAGCAAATAATGCTGTAAAAATATACCAAAGCCTGAGAAATGTTATTTTATGATATTAGGCTTAGAAAATGCCAGAAAAATGGTAGAATAGAATTGTTACGGTCCTGAGACCCGTTAGGGGTAAAATGGTCATTTTGACCAAAAATTTTCAAAAGACTCGGAAAAGATTGTAAACGATCTAGAACCCTTTAAATAAGATTCTAGAGGCTATAATTAAGATTTTAAAGTTAAAAATAAAAAAAATTATAAGTACACGGGTGTGTATATTTAAACACGAGCATGTACATTTAAACTCGGGCGTGTACATACACGGTCGTGTAGTGCAAACCTGAGAGGTACACGGGCTTGGACACGGGCATGTTGCAAGCCATGTACCACATAAAGAGATGAAATGTGTTGTAAAATTTATAACAAAATGAATATATCCAAAGTGAAAATTTATGATGGGTATTAATAGACAATTTTTTGTCTGTAGGGACCCAAACTAGAGACAAAACTACGGAGGATTTCTGAAGGTGGACATGATGGTAGTTGTGGTAAGTTCAAGCATTTTCATGTTTGTAACATGAAATATTGTGATTTTTAATCATGTACTAATTGTACATTAGTTGTTAAGTCCTACGGGCACAGGGTGTGGATAAACTAACACACCCAGAGAAGTCAGAAAATGAAATGTGTACTGTAAGTACACTATGGAAGGAGTGTGATTAAATATAAGACACACCCTTAATAAAAAGAATGTGTAAGTCCTCTGGACAACAACTGTTCTTGACTTTGAGATGATGTTTAATGCCATCCAGTTGGAATTGTAAATTGAAAGACGTTAATGAAACCAATTTTGGTGTACCCGCCTCCAATAATAAGGTGGAGTTTTAAACGTCCTTCAGGGACACCAGAATCACTTTGGGTGATGATAGACTGGCGAGGATTAACCATCAGAGCCGCTCCCAAGGCCCCTCATAGTCAGTGCACACAAGAAAACGGTACAAGTCCAAATGAGCTCAAAACCAGAACTAAACTAAGATAATGACCAAAAATGTTATGAAAGCCATAATTAAGTATAATTGAGCACAACCGACACTAACGTTAAGTGTAGTGGACTCGGTTAGGGTGACATAATTAGTAACTGTTCAAAGTCAAAGTTACCATTCACCGGTCAAAAGTCAAAGTTACTATTTATAGTGAATAGTATTATTCACGTATGAATAGTACTATTTATAGAAAATTTTATTTTGATGTTTTTGAATCTGTGTGATTCATAGCATGTATGTTTGAATTTACCGAGCCTTTTAGCTCATCGGTTTGTTCATGTTGTAGGTAAGAAACCTGTTCAGTAGACTACCTGGATGACGGCAGGATACGCAATGCCGATGGGATAGGGAATCTATTGTAGATTATGGTCCTGCTACCAGTCTTCCGCTGAGCATTAAAATAGTGAATTGAAGAGAATGTATATTAAAAAAACAAAGTACAGATAGTGTACTTTTGTAAATTATATTATATTGTAAAATGATGACTGAGTATAGTTGTATACTTTATATGGCTTTCATATAATGCTTTTTGCAAGAAAAGTATTTTGAAAAAAAAATATAGGCAAAAATTTTGGGCCCTGTAAAATGAAAGATTCAAAGTAAAAGAATGTTTTTAACAATGACCTGACGAGGTACACGGGCTGTCTAGGTCAACTACGGAGCCGGATCACGATGGGTTCGCGTGGCCGAGGTCGGGGACGTCACAATTTTTGTATTCAAAATTCAAACAGGATTTTAATTTGAATTTTATCTCCTCATTTATCCACTAAAACCGATTTCTCCTAGGCCAAGAAACATGGCTAGATTTGGCCATCCAAGTGTGAGGAGAATCAAAATTCAAATAAGATTTTCTAACTTGAATTTCATCTCACCTTTATCCATAAAAAGTCTGAACTCCCTTAGGCTTATCCTTAGAGAAATCCGGCCATTCCATATGAGGAAGAGATTCAAAATTCAAATAAGATTTTCTAACTTGAATTTCCCTTCATCCTTATCCATAAAAACCGAATCCTCCTAGGGTCGGATTGCCTTAACAAATTCGACCACATTTAGAGGATTTAGGATTCAAAATTCAAGTAAGATTCAAACAAGATCTTCCTCTCCCTTATCCACAAGAAAACCGAATTTTATCATGTGGAATTATCTACAACAAATTTGGTTACCACTTGGATTTGTGATTCAAAATTTGAATTCAAAATTCAAAGTTCAAATTTCAAAAATTCAAACTTCAAATACGAATTTCAAATTTAAATTTCAAATTCAAATTCAAATTCAAATTTCAAATTTCAAATTCCAAATCCAAATATCAAATTCGAATTTCAAATTTAAATTTCAAATTCAAATTTCAAACTCTATAAAAAAAACTTGAATTTCAAATTTTGCTCTCATGGATAATTTTCCACAACTCTAATTCAAATTCAAATAAAATTATTGTAACTTTATTTGGAATTCGAATAATTGTGTAATCTCTTATCCAAAACAAAATACAAATTCAATTAGGAGAGAATCTTGTCATCCTTCCTATATCCATGTAAGATTACAAAGCAATAAGTATACCCCGATCAATTTGTCATCCGTTAAGGAATTATGTGGAGCTAGTAAAGGCACCACTTAGACATATATAATCGGGCTCCCATGAATCTATATGATCATCATTTTGTACTGAACAACTATATCATATGATCACTAATTTTAGAGTCACACCACTATAAACCTGAAACTAAACTCCCAATTATATATCGTATTACGAAAGCCTGTGACAAGCTATTGTCCAATGACCTTGTCATGTATGCAAAACCCTCATATGATATCCATGATCTGCCTTAGATCAAAGTCTATTCAACCTACTGATCAAGCTATCTTAAAGTTCCATTATACTACCGAATAAGAAAACAATTATTCACCATGTGAATAAGAAGTCATTTGCCTAGTAGACAACCCAAGGTCTTATCCATTTTCACATCTAGTATAATGCCTTTAAGAGGATACCCTTAACTCCTTATTAGAGCTATGATTCTAATATCTGTAAACAAACTCTCCATCGTATACAAGTCATGCACCCAACGAATCGGTCTATAAGCTTATTACCTCTGAAATGCTTTAGCCATTGAAACATCAAAGTACATAAGTCATATATATAAAGTAGTTCAATTACTCAGGATTAAGGTTATCGCATAATGAACATCAAAAGCAAATTGATCCACTTATAGCAAACTATGCAGATCAATCACGCTTTAGTCTCGGTCTAATATGTCACCACCAAGCAACATATTTATGTCTTTATTTGGGAGTCTATGCTCTGGACAGTCAAGACAACTGTCCTCACCATGGCTTTAGACAAGATAATAGTCTTAACATGAGTTAGATGTTTGGTCTAATCCCATAGACTACGGACCTTAATTTAGACTACTTATTTTAGAACATTGTCTTCTTGCATACAAAAGTCTATTGCATGCAACATTCTAATAGTTTAACATAAGCAGTCAGTGAGTCATATTTGCTTACAGTTACTTTAACATTTAAATAGAAAGAGGACAAATAGTAATGTAATGAATGACCTCTAAATATAATTTTATTATCCAGTTCAAAATTAATGAAATACATTAAAATTTCTTTCACACTTAGGGCATTTCCTAACAATCTCCCACTTTCTCTAAGCAAGTAAATGTGCCATGTTTCGCATCCCCATCGCCTCAACATGCCTCTCAAAACTTCTAGCCACCAAAGTCTTAGTAAAGGTGTGACACCCCCGATTCCGATCACCCACAACTGTCATAAATCAACTCTATTGTCGATCAAGACAGCTCATGTGTCGAATCTGGGTTGTCAATTTAAAACTCTTTTTCTAATACTTTCATTTCTCAGGGCCCAAAAATTTTGCCCATAAAAATTTTTTTCTTTTTAATACATACTTTCTCCAAAAGAAAGCTAAATATAAAAACCAGGTAAAATACAACACTAATTTCTAGTTGTCCTTTTTGAGTAGAACATAATGTATAATATACAAAATATTTATACTGCATATATTTTTCACAATTTCTTCAATTCACTAACTTTAAAAGCTTAGTAGAAAACTTATGGCGGGACCAAGTCCACGGTGAATTCCCTATCATTTGACACGCACACATCCTGCCATCTTCCAAATATTCTACTGGACAGGTTTCTTACCTGCAACATGAACAAACTGGAGAGTTAATAAGCTCAGTAAGTTCAAACATACTTAGTAAGAATCATACGGATTCAAAAACATTGAAAACTCAATTTCCCATGAATACTACTATTCATCATGAATAATACTATTCATCATAAATAGTGAATTTGACCTTTGACTGATGAATAGTAATTGTTACCCTAACTGGTTATTATTTATATTACCTTAACTGGATACTATTCATATATCCTAACCGAAATTACTATACTTAGTATACTCTTCGGTTATGCTCAATTATGGTTTTCATCATATTATTGATGGTTCATTCTATATTTACTTTCTAGTATAGAGCTCTTTTAATAGCAATACTGTTATTAATCTTGCACGCTGACTGGGAAGGCCTAGGGAGCGACCCTAGAGCTTCGGCCTCCACAGCCCTTATATCCCCGTAGGACCTGAGAGAACTCCATCAATATGTTGGAGGGATGGTACGCCTTAATGGTTTTTATTACCATCTTTCAATTATAATTTTGGCCAAGTGACATTAATCGTCACCTCAAGGTCGCTATCCTCCATCGCCTGCAGGCTTTACTTATTCTCTTTTCTCACTATATTGGATATGTTATACTAACTAATGCCCAAATGTCCATAGGACTTTATATCTAGTGTACATCCAGTACATAATAAAATAACACAATATTTCATCTTGTAGATATGAAAATGCTTGAACTTACCAATACTGCGATAATGTCCACTTCCGGAACTCCTCCGTAGTTCTATCTCTAGTTTGGGTTCCTACAGACATAATATTATCTGTTAATACCTTATATTAATTATCACTTAAAATATATATATTTTGTGATAAAATTTTCAATACACTTCAACTTGTAATTTGGTACACGGCCTTCAACAAGCCCATGTGCATGACCGTGTACCTCCTGGTTTCTCACTACATGGCCGTGTTGTTTACTATTTAGCTATGTAACTGTACACGGCTTGATACACGCCCGTGTTCAAGCCCGTGTACCTCTCGGGTTATAAATTTTTTTCCTATACACGGTCATATATTCTTCTACACGCCCGTGTTCTTCAAAATTTTTAGATTTTTAACTCTAAAATTTTTATTTTGAGTCTTAGAATTTTATTTAAGTCATTCTAGGTCCTTTCGGGTCCTTTCCGAGCCTTTTAGAAATTTTTGGTCAAAACAACCATTTTGCCCTAACGTGTCTCGGGATCGTAACTATTCCGTTCTATCATTTTTCTTAAATTTTCTAAGCCCAAATATCTTAAAATAATATTTCCTAGGCTTCCGTATCATTTTATAGCTTTTTGGTGCTAAAACCCCTAATTGCTCATTTTCCGACCCTCGATTTCTATTCATCCATCACCTAGGGTCGTTTCTCATTTTTCGAGCGTTTCGGAGCCTCAAAAGGCCATTTCACTGCTCTTGAAACACTTGTCATCCCGTCTGTGACCCTCGGTCCTCGAGAGGCATGGGTTTCCTATCCCGACCTAATATTTTTCCTCGTTTCCCAAAATATCCCTAACATGAAATTTTTTCCTGTTTTAGGCATTTTAGACTTTAAGGGTCGGTTTACTATTCCTTTTTGGGTTGGTTTTCCATTTTCAATCCTAATCCACCGAGGGGTCCCAGTTTCCTTCCCGAGTCCAATATTTTTACCCATCATTTCCTGAAATGCCTTATGCCATTTTAGAAATTTCGGCAGCATTTCCGCTTGTATTTTTAGGTTTCCCTGCGTTAGGTACGCCTCAGAACCTTTGTACCTGCCACGTACTATACTAGAGGCCTATTTTATACAAAGTTCCAAACTTTGTATAAAAATTTTTCACATTAAACAATATTCAAAAATCCATACACAACAACAAAATTTTCCAAACTAGCCTTGGTTTATCATGTTAATCATCACCAAAGTTTTTCGTCACAACATTTCAAATATCACATGTTACTCTTAGGTTTTCTAATGTGTAGGACAACATCAAAACCTAACCAAATTTTCATTTCAACCCTAGCATTGTCCACTGATTTTAGCATGAAAATTCATCAAAATTTTCTTATTTCTTGATTCTAATTCATGCTTGATTCAATATATAATTAATTGAACATAAACACTAATCCAAATCATCAATTCCTAATCATTTTTCACACCACTAATACCACAGATTTCTTAGGGAAACATGCAAAATTTTTGCTTATTTCTAAATCCTAAATCATGCTTTAAATTCTACAACATCAAACAAATCATATCATCATCACAACATCAACTTTTCAATGTTTTCCCACTCTACATGCCCACGGATTTTCACTAAGAAAATCAAAGAGAAATGCTTCAATTTAGAAGCTTACCTTATCTAGTTGATGTCTTGATACTAGAAATGTAATGGAAGCTTATTTTGGTGTGAAATTTGAAACAAAATTTTGGCTTAAAGAGGGGAAAAGGCCACGGATTTTTGGCTGAAAAAGAGCAAGAGTTGTCTTAGTTTTTCTATTTTTTGAATGATTTTGGATGCCTATTTATAGGCAAAAGCCAAGGGTTTTTTAGCAAATTTTTCCAACAATTTGCAAATTGTTCAACGATCAAAGTGCAAGATTTTTGGGCCAAAAACCTAATTTTTTTCTTTCTACCTTTCCACATGGCCGAATGGCCTTTTAGATCATTCTAATAATTTTTTTTTATCATTTTGGCATGATCTAAGCCATTGATCAAAAAATGATCAAATCCTAACCATACACCTTTTATCTTACTTTCCAAAACAAAGAAATAAAAATAGATTTATGACATCAACATGATGATGTCATCCTACTATTTATATTAATTCACTAATTAATTCATGGTCAAATTTTGATCGAAAACCGAACCGAACGGAACTTTACCGAAATCGCGTAAGCAGGTTCCAGACGCCTCCTGTGCGATCGGTTTGTTTTATTTTATTTCTGTTCGGTCAGAATTCTGTACCGTAAATTTCTATCGTTTTAATGCATTTTGATGCATTCTCTAGGGTTTTCAACTCTAATTTCAAACCGTCACACCCAAAAATGTTCGATAAGATTTTCCATCCCCGAACTCACTCATTCTAACACTGCCAGAACATTTTTACAGTATTTTCAACAGTATTAAAACACAACTTTTTTATATTTTATTTATTAAAATTGCTACATACAAACAATTTTAACCTATTCCGAGAATCTAAAATTCCCGGTTATCATAAAAGGGGTCAGTAATGTTGTCCTCAGACGCGATCTTACATACATCCACTAGTCCTGCCTCCACGTGCCCTCTTATGTGGTACCTCCGATCTATGTATTTTGTCCTCTTGTGGTGCTAAGATTCCCTTGTGTTGGCAATAGTTGTGCTATTATCACAATAGAGTGTGATAGGCTTGTCAACATCCGGAATGATCTCAAGGTCTCTAAAGAACTTGGGGAGCTAAACCACTTTTTTAGATGCCTCGACCATAGTCACATACTCAGCCTCTGTCGTAGAGTCAGCTGTGCAACCCCGTTTCATGCTGCTCCACACAATGGCACCTCCTCTGAGTAAGAACATTAATCCTGATGTCGACTTTCTCGAATCCTTGTAAGTCTAGAAGTCTGAATCCATGTATCCTATGGGTGTTAGGTCCCCTCCATAATACACCAGCATATAATTCCTCGTTCTCTTAAGATACTTGAGTATATGCTTTACTGCTTGCCAGTGCTTGATTCCAGGATTCGCTTGATATTGACTTACAATACCTACTATAAAACAAATGTCCGGGCGAATGCAAAGCATAGCGTACATAAGGCTACCCACAGCGGATGCATAAGGGACCTTACTCATATGCTTTCTTTCTTCTGATGTCTTAGGATAGTCATTCAATGAAAAAGTCAAACTGACAATGGAAGGTTGTGAATCTTTCTTTGCCTCTTCCATTGCATACTTGTCAATTATCTTATCTATGTATGAAGCTTGGGATCATACTATCATTTTGTTCTTTCGATCTCTAAAGAGACGGATGCCGAGAATACAATTAGCTTCGCCTAAGTCCTTCATGTCAAACTGTTGGTGCAGCTAGAGTTTGACCGATGATAAATTCCCCACATCATTCCCAATGAGTAGAATATTATCGACATAGAGTACAAGAAAGACCACTTTTCTGTCCTTAATACATTTATAATCATAAGGTTCATTAATGTTCTACTCAAAACTGAATGTTTTGATCACTTGATCAAATCTTTAGTTCTATGAGTGGGATTCTTACTTTAATCTATAAATAGATCTAAGCAACTTGTAGACTTTTCTTTCTGGGCCTTTTACCACGAACCCTTTGGGCTGTATCATATAGTGTAAGGACTGCGCCATTCTTATAACATGATTTTCATATAATGAGAAATTGAGGAATAATTTGATGCCATTTGGTGCAAATTCACAGAACACGATCAGGTACACGGTCGTGTAAGAAACCGTGTACCGATCGGACTGTATATGTAAGAAAGGCCATGTGAATGAACATGGCCATGTAGTGTAACACGGTCAGGTACATAGTCGTATAAGTGGTCGTGTACCGCTCGGGTTGATGAACGTGTAGGATTCCGTGTTCCAAGACAGGGCCGTGTTAAGAAATCTCAACCGGAACATACCCGTGTCCGTAATGAACACGCCCATGTTACCTTGTACACGGCCGTGTATGGACCCGTGTAAGAGCTCGTGTATTGAGCAGAGAGCGGCTACAAAGACTCAAAATTTGTGAAACCTAATTAATTTATGGTGAGTAATTAAGTTGAAAAATATAGTATATTTTTTAGTTAAATAGATTAAACAGATACGGTACTATTTAATTACTATTCATGTAGTGAAAGGGGCGACCGACAGTGAGATCGATCCACCCTATTATGTGTATAAGTGTACAAGATAAGCAGTATCAAGAAACTGGTCTAGACGACTATTTCCTGACACAAGACTGGTGAACAGATCACCAGAACACTCGGACCGAACATCCGAGCATAACAGTGAGAAAAACCCTAGCAAGAGTATAGTACCGAGAAAATGGTCCAGATGACCTCTTCTCGCCCAGTGACTGCCAAAATCGGAGTCAAAACACTTAGACTAGTCAGTAAGATAGAAAACTATGAATAGTAAACAGTGAAAAAATGCAGTGTTAAGTTAATGGCCAAGACGGTCTTAAATTGACTTAAAATTGATATATTCACAGTCAGCTAGCCCAATTTGGTCAATTGGGCACAAAACATAAATTTTTGTTTGAGAGATACGCAGTATCGGGAAGAGGGTCAAGACGACCTTATCTCGTCCCGAAACTAATATATTTAGACTCGAAACACCCAAATTAGTCAATTGGGCACCTGACATGTTTTTCAAGGTGGGGTCATACAGATCCCGAAAACTAGTCCAAATGACTACAGACGGATGTAAAACTGATAAAATTGAAATCAACATGTCTGAATTAGTTAAGAGTGACCGTGTTGAAAATTTCGCGTGAAACACCTCATATGCGTGCAAAAGTACAACACAGTGTACATGTAGGAAATAAATCGTTAAAAACGTATCAGAGTGGCAGAGCGGAACAATAAAAATTTTTTAAGATCGTTAAATATCTCATGATACCATATACAATAAACCAACAACAATTTAAACTCATACCTCAAAGGACGCGAATCTGTAGGAGGAGAATGATTGGAGGGCTTCAACCAACTAGCCTTCTCTACTATTCTCCAATTCTTGAATGGCTAAGTGTGTGGGCACTCTAAACCTTGATCGGTATGCTAGCACTGCTAGTCTTCTTCGGACTACCCAGATCTCTAAAGAACTTATTGTCACGGTGAGTAATGCAACAATAAGCCTGCTCACCTGAGAGTCTGTGGTCTGAGAGAACTGGAGTGGCAGGACCTTTATTTATAGACTTGCATGAGGTGATCCTCTGAATTTGAATTGGATTAGGGGAAGATTTTCTCCCTTATCCAACCAATAAATCTGAAAAATCTAGGTCTTATCCAACCATAATGAATTCGGCCACTTGAAGGATTTTTCATTTAAAATTTAAACAGGATTTTAACTAGAATTTTATCTCCTCATTCCCTCATAAAAACCCATTCCCCTCTGTGCCAAAAAAATGACTAGATTTGGTCATTAAAGTGTAAGGAGAATCAAAATCCAAATAGGATTTTCTAGCTTGAATTTTATCTCATCCTTATCCATAAATAACTCGAAAATCTCTTTGAGATTTTCCCTCAAAATTTTGGCCACTTTTAGGAAGGAGAGAATCCAAATTCAACTGGGATTGAAACTTGAATTTCTCCCTGCATCCTTATCCGAATAACCAAAAATATCTTGGAGGATTTGCTTCAATAATAATTCGGCCACTTTTGTTAGAATTAGGATTCAAAATTCAAGTAGGATTCAAACAAGATTTTCCTCTTCGTAATCCAACTCAAATTCGAATTCTAGCCTTATGGAATTATCCACAAAGAATTCGAATTCCACTTGGACTGTGATTCAAAATTTGAATTTCAAATTTCAAATTTCAAAATTCAAATTTGAAATTCAAATTTCAAATTTCAAATTTCAAACTTCAAATTTGAAATTCAAATTTCAAATTCGAATTTCAAATTTAAATTTCAAATTCAAATTTCAAATTCGAATTTCAAATTCAAATTTCAATTTCAAATTCAAATTTCAAATTCAAATTTCAAATTCGAATTTCAAATTTCAAAATTCAAATTTCAAATTTCAAAATCCACAAACAGTTGTATTTCAAATTTTTGTTCTCACGGATAATTTTCTACAACTCCAATCCAATCTCAAATAAAATCGTGGTGACTTTATTTGGAGTTCGAATAATTGTGTACTCTATTATTCAAAACAAAATATGAATTTAACCAGAGAGAATCTTGTCTACCATCCTAATCCTATGTCAACACCATCCATGCATAATCAACTAGCCAATAAGCATACACAAATCAATTTGCCAATCGTTAAGGAATTATGTGGAGCTAGTAGAGGGACCAATTGGACATATATAATTGGGCTCCCGTGAATCCACATGATCATCATTCTTTACCGAACAACCCAATCATATGATCACTAATTTCAGAGTCACACTGCTATAAACCTTAAACTGAACTCCCAATTATATATCGTATTACGTAAGCCTGTGACAAGCTATTGTCCAATGGTTATATATACAAAACCCTCATATGATATCCATGGTCAGCCTTAGGTCAAAGTCCATTTAATCCTACTGATCAGGCTATCTTAAAGTTCCATTATATTACCGAATAAGAAAATAATTATTCACCATATGTGAAAAAGAAATCATCTACCCAGCAGATGACCCAATGCCTGTTTACATATATCGGAATCATAGCTCTAATAAGGAGTTAAGAGTATCCTCTTAAAGGCATTATACTGGATGTGAAAATCTTCATCGTATACAAGTCATACACCCAATGAACCGGCCTATAAGCTTACTACCTCTGAGACGCTTTAGCCATTGGAACATCAAAGTATACAAGTGACATACATGAAGTAGTTCATTTACTCAGGATAAAGGTTACTGCACAATGAACGTCAAAAGCAGATTGATCCACTCATAGCGGACTACGTAGATCAATCACGCTTTACTCCCGGTCTAATATGTCACCACCAAGCAACATATCTATGTCTCTACTTGGGAGTTTATGCTCCAGATAGTCAAGACAAACCGTCCCCACCATGGCTTTAGACAACATAATAGTCTTAACATGAGTTAGATGCTCGATCTAACCCCATAGACTACAGACCTTAGTTTAGACTGCTTACTTTAGAACATTGTCTTCTTGCATATAAAAATCCATTGCAGGCAACGTTCTAACAGTTTTAACACAAGCAGTCAGTGAGCCATATTTGCTTACATTTACTTTAACATGTAAATAGAATGAGGACAAACAGCAATGTAATGAATAACCTCTATATATAATTTTATCATCCAGTTTAAAATAAATACATCAAAATGTCTCTAATGCTTAGGGCATTTCCTAACAGTAGACACAATCTCAGTATAGGAAATGAATAATAAATGGGTGTAGAATGGGCTCTTGGACAGTATAAACCAACTAGAAATTATCAGTATAAAAATCGGATTCAAAAAATCTGATTTCCAGATGAAGATTAGAACACTATCGAGAAAAGACCAAACACCGTAGTAGAAAACTAAACTGTGAAGAGAGCCAAATGCAGATGAATTTTGGCCCTAAAAACTGTGTACCCTAGCTGAAAAAGTAGCTGGTTTTGCTACACAAAAACCCAAAAAGTAGCATTAAAATGAGGGGGTAAGTTATGATACAAATGAATAAAAAATGTCGTAAATTCCATCACCTTTCCATCACCATTTTTTTTTTATTTTCCCCCCTTAAATGGCCTCAGGCCTCCTCGGTTTGATAAACTAAAATGGGTAGAAATTTGTCCCCAAATTAGCTTAAGAATAGCTTGATCAATCAAGTTTAAAGTTGGGTAATGTTTGCTTACGTTTGTCTATAAAAAGGGAGCCTAGCTTTAGTTGTGTTCCTTTCATTTTCACACCTCCAAAAACACAACTCATTCTCTCTCTCTTTCCCTTGCTGCAACCAACTACTCCTAAGCCCCAAAACCCTCCATTTTTCAAGCCAAAAACACAACCAAAAGATCAGCCCCCACAAGCTTATGTTAGGAGGATTCAATCCAAGCCATTTCAAGTGCCTCAAGGGTAAGTTTTTAGAATCCAAACCTTGTAGTTTTTAGTTATGGTTTTGAGTTGATATTAAGAGAAATATTTTTAGTGTTTTGCTAGTATAAACTGACCCCCACACCTCCTTAGTTCCCATGGCCATTTGGGTCATCAAATCCTTTGATCGGATTTGTGCTTGGTCCATAGCACAATAGGTAAAACCGAAACCCTCTCTCTTGTGGTTAGTCGAATTTAAGATTTTGATCAAGGGATTTATGTGTATTTGTTAATGCACATGGGTTGTAATTAGTTTATTGTGATCCCCTAGCTTTCCATTTTTAAGTTTGTGGTTGTGGTGTTGTGTTTACATTTTTACGAATGGATGTGTACACATGTAAGCATGAACGTTTTCTTTTAGAAGGCTGGACAAAATCTATCCCTAAAAAAAGGCCACGGGTTTTGGCCATTTTGACCCCTTTAGGGTCCGAATTTGGGATTTGGTGAAACATGGAGTTTTAAGGAAATTTCGATTGGTCATTTTGGAGTCAAATAGCCTTTGGCCAAAAATGACACTATGATAGGTTTTTTGAGTGGTTTTCATTCGGTGCCCAAAACTGGGACCAAAAATCTGAGCCCAAACACAGTCTCAGGTTTTGTTAAAAATGGACCATTTAGATTCTGAACCAGACTTCGAACTCAACATGAAAGTTATAGATCTCCTCGAAGCCTTTAAGACGACCTATGTATGTTTTAAAATTTTGGCCGTTTCTGGCCTGAAACAGAGTTGTATTTAAAGTGACGTAAAACCGGAATTTTTACAAAAAAAAAACTAGGTATAATAGCCACGAGTTTAGTAAGATTAGGACCCGTTCAAGTTAGAATTGAGCTCTGAGATGAACATGAGAATTGTTCATCTCGTTGAGGACGAAAAATGTTATGTTTGCCAAATTTGCAAACTAAGTCGTTTTGATCAAGTTTCAAAATAGTTTTCGAAAGTGGTCCAAACACCACCTTTAAAATGCAACATCAAAAATATGTTTTTACACACTTTAAAATAAAAACATGGTTTTCATAAAAACATCCCCCACCTTCTAACGGGGTGGCAAGGGGATGGTTTCAAAACAAAGAATTTTCCTAAGAATTTTATAAGACAACCAAAAATGATTTTCTTAAATAACCAAAATAGTGTGGGTAGCTCAGTAGGCCACCGCACCAAACAAGCCATAGTAGCCCGGTAGGCTACCACACCCAAATAAGCGAAGTAACCTGGTTGGTTACTATACCAAGTTTACACATAGTAACCCGAGGAAATTCGGTTATTTTGGATAAGGTTGAGATGAGATTCAAGCTTGAAAAACCTAGTGGAATTTTTGATTCTCCCTTATCCATAATGGCCGAAATCTTTAGGGAAGATTCACCTTGAAATTTTCAGATTTTTTGGGTTGAAAAAGGGAGATAAAATTCTAGTTAAAATCTTGTTTTGATTTGGATTGGATTTATCCTAAGAAAAAAAGAATTTTTTGTGGAGATTCTCCCTTGGAAAAATTCAGATTTTATGGGTTTGGATAAGGGAAAATATCTTTTCCTAATCCAATTCAAATTCAGAGATTCACCTCATGCAGGTCTATAAATAGAGGTCCTGCCACTCCAGTTCTCTCAGACCACAGACTCTCAGGTGAGCAGGCTTATTGTTGCACAGCTCATCGTGACAATAAAGTTCTTTAGAGATCTGGGTGGTCGGAAGAAGACTAGCAGTGCTAGCATACCGATCGAGGTTCAGAGTGCCCACACACTCAGCCATTCGGGATTTGGAGAATAGTAGAGAAGGCTAGTTGGTTAAAGCCTCCGGTCATTCTCCTCCTGCACATTGGCGTCCTTGAGGTATGAGTTTTAATTGTTGTTAGTTTATTGTATATGGCATCATGAGATATTTAACGATCTAAAATTTTTTATTATTCCGCTGCGCCACTCTGATACGTTTTTACCGATTTATTTTCCTGCATAGGCTATATAGTTAACGACACGCGAGGTAACCGGTCAGTTGATTGGCTGGTAAACCAGTCAAGGACCGTGTTTTGAACAATACTGTGGGGAACGATGATTAATCTATCAAGAAGATAATTAATCAAACACGATGGAAGTTAGATGCCAAATCCCTAAAGTAGGCCAATAGGATACCGAAGGGCCTCGATATCACATAGAAACATAAGTTATAGTCACTAACAGAAATAGTGACCTAAAGAACGATAGTAATTAATTTATTTGGTAGTGAATTAATTAACCACATATAGAGAAGCACATTCTGAATAGAGAGCGAGTTAGTACCGATGACAATCAGTACCAACTAATTTTATCTGCTTTAATCACTAACAGTATTAGTGACTCAACAAAGATGTTAACAAGATACACTATTGATGACAGGTAGTAACCTGTAAGTTGATAAAGGCAAGAGTACGTGTTGGGTTGCAAATTAGGTAAGTACAACTCTGCCTACAGTATGAATAAAATGAATTTGAATGATGATTTATAGTATATTAAGTATGCCTATCATGCACACGATTTTGCACAGCATACATAAGAGCATATAGTTTCACAATCGAGTAGATTGATGAAAGAACAAGATAGATACCATATATCCCTACCCCGTAGGATTAGGGACAGCTTAAAGAAGCATATGGCTAGAATAGATAAACAAGACAGAAGTTAGTAAGCGTGTCGTACCAGCCTTTTTAGTTGAAGAGGTTTTTTAAGTTAAAGTAAGTTAAAGCAAAGTTAAGCATCCGTTAATGGCTCTTCAGCTTTTTATTTTTTACCACGGGCGTTACTGATGATCTGCGCATGCATGGTATTGACACACAAGGGATGTGAGGCGAGGTTATGGATACACCGTGAGTATTCTTCTGCACAGTTTAAGTAACAATATTTTGGAGAATGACAGTTAAACAGCATTTCCGTATAGTAATAGTAAAATAGTATTTTTAAATAGTAATAGTTAAATAATATATTTGAAATAGTATTTAATTAAATAGTTAGTACAAGTATGTATGTATGTATAATTGAACTCTATATGATACACAATATTATGGATACACAATGTGTGTTCATGCTGTAGGTAAGCGTCCTATAGCTTAAACCCTAATGGGTGATGATGGCGGCGGAGGCGGATGTGAGGCGAGGTTATGGATACAACGTGAGTATTCTTTCGCATAGCTTAAGTAACAATATTTTGGAGAATGACAGTTAAACAGTATTTCCGTATAGTAATAGTAAAACAATATTTTTGAATAGTAACAATTAAATAGTATATTTAGAATAGTATTTAATTAAATAGTTAGTACAAGTATGTAGGTATAATTGAACTTCATATGATGTAGTCTCCGTATTTTAATACAATACATACGTGAATAGTAAATATGTATGTGTATAAAAAAAATCCCTAAAATCAGAGTATCTAAGTATATAAGTTTAAGTATCAGTTTTAAAGCAAAAGTACAAGTAGTAGTTTTTAGTGATGGTTCGGGCCACTAAGGGCATGGGACATCATATATAGATACTTTCCTCAAGATGGCCATTCAAGAATGTCGTCTCGACATCCATTTGCCAGATCTCGTAATCGAGAGTTGCAGCAATGGACAAAAAAAAGCGGATAGACTTCAGCATAGCAATAGGCGAAAATGTTTCATCATAATCGATTCCAGCCTTTTGCGTGTATCCCTTTGGCACAAGTCTAGCCTTGAAAGTTTCAACTCTCCTTTCAACATCCTTCTTTCTTTTATAGACCTACTTGCATCCAATGGGTGTTATCCCATTCGGTAGATCCACAAGTTCCTGAATAAAGTTGGATTTCATTGAATCCATCTCATTGTTCATGGCCTATTTCCAAGATTTAAAATCAACATCATTTATAACTTCATCATAGGTGACCAAATTATCCTCATGCTCATGAGCCTTGGCCTAGTATACCTCAGCATCATATATGAAGAAATTAGGTTTCCTAGAAACCCTCCCATTACGATGAAGCACCCTAAACTGTGATCATTTGTAGGTCTTTCACTAGAACTTAGACTTGAGTCTAAGACCAAAACTTATGGAGCAGGTCTATCACCTGATAACTCCTCTAGCACCACTTTGTTTCGAGGCTTAAAGTCATTCATGTGACTTTCCTCCAAGAATGTCGTACGGGTTGATACAATGACTTTTCATTCCTTCAGGTTGTAGAACATACCTCCTTTAGTTCCCTTAGGACACTCTACAAACATGTATAATTTTGATCTTGGTTCCAACTTCTTTGCATCCTCATCCAGTAGATGTGCCAGGTAGCCCCATATTCTCATATATCCAAGGGAAGGCTTCCTACCATGACATAATTCATATAGAGTTCTGGGAATTGATTTACTGGGAACTTGATTTAGAATATAGCAAGCCGTTTGTAATGCATTTCTCCAGAACGATAATGGCAGCATTGAATAACTCATTATGGACCATACCATATCCAATAAGGTCCTGTTTCTCCTTTTGACTACACCATTTTGTTGTGGAGTACTAGGTGTAATCAATTAGGATAGTATCCCATTCTCTACAAGATATCCTAGAAATTCATCGGAGAGGTATTCGTCACCTCAAGCAGATCGAAGTGTCTTTATGGATTTACTCAATTGCTTTTCCACTTCCACACTATACTCTTTGAACTTATCAAAGGTTTCGCTCTTGTGGTACATCAGGTATATATATCCATACCTCAAGTAATCGTCTATAAAGGAGACATAATACTCAAACCCTCCTTGTGCTATGACGTTCATGGGGCCACATACGTCGGTGTGCACAATTTCTAAGAGTTCTTGAGCCCTAGTACCCTTAACTCCAAAAGACCTCTTAGTCATCTTACCCTCAAGACAAAACTCACATTAAGGAAGACGTACCTCCTCGAGAGATTCCAAAGGACCATCCTTCATCAATCTTTGAATCCTATCCTGATTAATATGACCAAGTCTTAAATGCTAAAGATATGCCTTGTTAAAGTGAGAAACATTTAACTTCTTAGAGTTATTAGTTAATTCGGTGTCAAGCAGTGAGTACATCTTTGGTTTGATCAAATATAAGTTTCCATCTATCCATCCAGAATAGATAAAAGACTTATTTTAACGAATATCAACTCATGTAGTAAAAGAAACTGAATAAGAATCTCTTATTAAATAAGCTACCGATAGAAGGTTCCTCCTAAAATTAGGAACAAAAAAATAGTCTTCCAATAAAATAAACCTAAATTCATCAAAATAAAGGTAAATATTTCCCACTGCGTCAGCCACCACTAAGCTACCGTCTCCAGTCTGTAATGAGAGGCTCTTATCATGTAGACTTCTCATTTCCATGAACCTTTGCAAAGAAACACACACATGATTAGTGGCTCCTGAATCAATGACCCAAGTGTTTTTCAATTCTTCCACCAAACACGCTTCTAAATTATAAAGTTCCTTACCTTCCTTGCCCTTTGCAGCGAGGAATTCTTAGCAAGCCTTCTTGAAGTAACCTACCTTCCCACAGTGGAAGCATTTGGACTTTTTAGGATACTTAAGCTTTTTGTTGTTCTTCTTTTTCTTTCCATCTGAGACAGGAGGAATAGAAGAACTGCAACCCACTTGCTTCCTCTTTGGCTTCTTCCTTTTCCCAGAGGGTTTGGAAGATTCCACCAGGTTAGCCTCTCCCCTAGGTTGGACTGCATCCTCATCCTTGATCATACACTCATAAGCTTGGAATTGCTTCATGAGCTCGGTGAGTCCTAACTCCCTTGTCGCCAGATTGTATGCGGCCTTAAACCCCATAAAATCCTTTGATAGAGTTTTAAACACTATCTCGATCTGAGTGTTGTAGTCCATAAGAATCCCATAAGAAGGATCATATGGTCCTTTACCAGAGTACCTGCCTTCTGCCTAGAGTTCCTGATACTAATGATGGCAGACTGTCGAGTTAATTTTTCTTGGCCCTTGAACATGTCCTCTAAGTTTTCCATGAATTCCCTGGCAACTTGGTAAGTCTCATGCTGCTTTTGTAAAGCACTCATCATGCTAGCAAGTATGTAGCACCGAGCTATCTCATTGGATTCTCTCCAACAAGTATAGGCAACCGAGACCTCCTCAAGTGGAGTGTCAGGTTTGGGCCTAAGTGGGCATGGTTCATCCAGTATGAGCTTGTGTCTCTCGCAATTGAGAACTATTAGCAGATTTCTCTTCCAGTCTTTATAATTATCGCCATTTAGTTTGTTTTCAATGAGTATTAAAATGAGGGGTGTCGGTGACATTCTGAACTGAAATAAAATTATACAAGAATATCATTATAGAGCCTGAGTAAATATAGAGATAATTTAGCAAATAAAACATACGAGTATGTTCCTACATGAAACTTCAAAAAAACATGTAGCATTTTAATGGTAATTCTTAGTACCTATTGCCCCAAGCCACCGAGGGGTGGTCATGGGACAAATAGCCTGAATATGGACTCCGTCCAATTAATATATTGTGGCGACTTAAAGCCCTAGTGGCCCAGACCATCATTTGAAAACTACTGTTACTTAAACTTGAACATACTTAACTTGCTTAAAACTATTTATCTTAATAGCAAAATTTTAGGGGATTTTTTTTTGAATAGGCTTTGAATACGTATGCTTTACTATAGCCATACATATTTGAATATACTTTACAACACATATGAATCTTAATACAACTGTAGTTTAAACATATATACATACTCAGGGAGTACTAAACTGGTCTTTACTTAACATAAGATTGATTCCCAAAATAAAAAGTGTTACTCAAAATAGTGTGGAAGACAAACTCGTGATGGTATCCATAACCTCAACCCTCACATCTGCCCTGCCGCCATCATCGTCTATTGGAGTCTGGCTCGTAGGTTTCTTACCTATAGTATGAACACATATGATGAGCTTTACGCTCAGCAAGTGCAACACTGAACCACAAAACTATCGTTTAAAAACATATGCCAAAACTTAAAGGCATATTATACTGATAAACATATCGTAACTTTAAAGCACATCATGAATACATATCATGTGTCATATAACTGAAAGCACAACATATCACATAACTCAGAAGCATATAATCACTATAACTTAAAGCAAATCGTGAACTATACATGAACCGATTATGCTCAATTATGTTTCATTATGCATTATCTTTCTTTACTTATCTAAGGGCCCGTGTGTCAGTACCGAATGCACGCAGATCATCAGATTCATTGTGATCATACTTTCCTTATGAGCCTTGGCCTGTTATATATTATGAGCCTTCGCTTAGGCTCATCATACTTAAATTGAAAAACCTCTTCTAGCTTGAGAAGCCGGTATGACACGCTTAAATTACCCAATTGTTGAGATCATGAGTTACTATCATCATGCCGTAAGCTGGCTATCTACTAATCATGCGCAATAGGGATATAAAGGCATCTAACCCTTTATATTCAATAATCTATGTGATTATGAAACATCTTATATCATGTTATGCCAAAATCATTCATGATTAGCATACATATCACAGAGTAAAACAACAATTTCAAACTCATTTTATTCATGTTGCAGGCGGAGTTGTACTTACTTGATCTACAAGAAAATTTGTACCTCACCTCGTCAATTTACAGGTCTCTACCAATAATCATAACACATTTCCATTAAAACTCACTCTTAGGTCACTATGGTTGTTAATGACTAATAAAAATTCTATCGTTATGTGGTATCGATCCTTATCGGTACTGACTGCTTTCCTCTTGAGAGTTTGATTTTCTAATTTCTAATCATGGTTAATTAATTTATTTACCCAATAAATTAATTAATGTCACTCAACCTCTTCCTATCTCAGGTTTGATTGGTTAACTGGCTAGTCAACTAACCAGTTACCTCGCATATTGACTGTTAGCCTATCGGGTTACCTTTACCGATTCAAAACTTCTTACTGAAAAATGTCATTTGTTTTTGTGAAATTCCTTTTCTTAGGATTTGAATGCAATCTCCCTTGCACCGCATTGGAAGGTGAGGATGTTTTTCATAAAACTATTCTCTTGTTTAAAAAGAACACATTTTGATGTTCATTTGATAAGGGGGTTTTTGAACCCTTTTTCGAAAAACTATTTGTAACTCATTTTAAACGATTGAATTTGCGAACTTGGAAAACATGATACTTTTAGTCCTCGACGAGGTGGACAACTTTTGTGTTCATCTCAGAGCTCAATTCAAACTCTAACGGGTCTTAAACCTAGCCAATCCATGGCTAAAACTGTGCCCGTTTTAGAAAAATTGCTAGTTTTTTGGTTATTTAAATACTGCTCTGTTTGGGACCCTAAACGGCTGAATTTTTAAAATTCACATAAGCCATCTTTTAGTTTTTGACGTGATCTACAACTTTCATGTTGAACCTGAGATCCAGTTCAAAATGTAAGTTGCTCATTTTCATAAAAACCCGAAACTATTCCCTATTCCTAGGTTTCAGTCTCAGTTTTGAACTTCGGTTATAAAATGCTCCGAAAACCTATCTTGCTGTCATTTTTGGCCGAAGGCTATTGACACAAAAATGACTAACAAATTTCCTAAAACTTTCGTGTTTTACAAAATCTCAAAATTCGTACGAAACATGCTTAAAAATCCACAAATCCATGGCTTAAATTTGGGACATTTTTGGTTTCCAGCCAAACCCTAAAATGTCCATACATCCAACCATCCATAAAAAATTAAATCACAACCACATAAGCACAAGAAAATAAATACAAAATGCTAAGGGCTCAAAATAAACTTATTACAACCCATTGCTTGAAATACACAAAAAATCTCTTTGATCTCAAACTTAAAAAAAAAAAAAAACTAAACCACAAAAAGGAGGGGTTTTTCGGATCTTTACCTTAGTGTGCTTGAACCTAGCACAACCGAACCTAGCAGTGACCAAACTTACATGTAGACCAAGGGTGGAAGTGGAGTCAGCTAGGGTGAGAAAGAAACATAGAAATCTCCTCGGTTAACCAAGCCAAATAACCAACTAAATCCACAAGGAAAGTGTCCTAGCAATTTACCTCAAAGTGGTCTTGAAGTGACTTGAAGAAATGGCTCCTCTCAAGCTAGTGTGTGGCTGATTTTTGGTAAAAATTTTGGTGAACTTTGGTGTGTTTAGGGGCTGTGGAGTGTCAGCTAGGGGCTAAAGGAAGAGAGAAATTTTTTGAAGCTTTTGAGTTGCAAGAAGAGGAAAAATGATTCAAATGGCCAAGGTTCCCTTTATATGGACTTGTCCTAAGCATGATTAATTAATCCCAAGCATCTTTAATTAAGCCAAATTTAACTTAATTTGGGGGACAAATTTTGTACTGCACCCCCCCCCCCCCCCCCCCCCCCCTCCAAAACTGATGGGAACATGGTGAAAAGAAGCCAAAATTGCATTTATGGAGTTGCAAAAGTCACTAGTAATTTGTCTCCAACTTTTGTATTTTTTAATCAAAAGCTTATAAGCATTTTTCCTTGTTTCAAGGGAAACTTTTCCACATTGTCTCCTACGGCTATATTTGGCTGCCCTCCTACACTATTTCTGAGGTGGAAAATCCATCTGTGGAAGGTTCTCTTAGCAATCTAATTTCCTCTGATAGTGTTCGGTCCTTTTTCGACTGTGTTCTAAATCTTGACCAAAAATGGATTCTCTTGATCCGATTCTTATTCTATTCATTCCTAGTTAGGTTGTAGTGCCTATGAGCCCATTCTATGCCTATTTACTATTTATTTACGATACTGTGGTTATGTCTATACTGTACTAACACTACGCATGCATAGTATAACTTTTTCGTGTGAAATTTCAGACATAGTCTATCCTGACTAATTTGGACATGATGATTTTAAATTTATCAGTTTTACATCCATTTGAGGTCATCTGGACTAGTTTTCTAGATCTGTGTGATCCCGACTCGAAAATCACGTTTTATGCTTAACTGACCAATTTGAGCATTCTGAGTCTAAATATATCAGTTTTGGGCTGAGAAGAGGTTATCTTGCCCCTTTTCTTGAGACTGCGTATCTCTCAAACAGAATTTCATGTTTTGTGCTCAATTGACTAAATTAAGCATGCTGACTATAAATATATCAATTTTATGTCAAGAAAACGTCATCTCGACCATTTTCTCGATACTGCATATTTATCAGGTAAAATTTCACTGTTGTGCTCAGATAACCAGTCTAAACATATTGATGACTATCTCATCAGCTCTGTGTCAAGAAATGGTCGCCTTGACCTATTTCTTGATACCGTGTGCCACACATGTGCACTTACACTTAATAAGGTGAACCGATTTTACTCTCAGTTGCCCCTTTTATTGCATGAATAGTAATTAAACGTTTCTTTACCCGTTTAATTCATTTAAACTAGAAAATTATACTGTATTCATAAACTTAATTACTTACAAAGTAATTAGGTTCCATGAACATGGTGGTCATTACAACCTACCCACCTTACCAAATTTTCATCCTCGAAAATTAGAATAATTCTGGGAAGTCTCTTCTTATGTCTTCTTCCCATTCCCATATGGCTTCCTCAATATTATGATTCTGCCACAACACTTTTATAAGTGGTATTACTTTATTCTTAAGTACTTTCTCCTCTCTGGCTAGGATCTGCATGGGTTTCTCCTCGTACGTCAGATCGGCTTGCACTTCGATCGGTTCTTGGCTCAGAACATGGGAGCTGCCTGGCACGTACTTCTTCAGCATTGAGACATGAAAGACGTTGTGTACCGAAGCTAACTCGAGAGGAAGCTAACCTGAGTCTCTCGATTATCTCGAAGGGTCCTATGTACCTAGGACTAAGCTTTCCTTTCTTTCCAAAGTGCATCACCCCTTTCATGGGTGCCACCTTGAGAAAGACTGAGTCTCTTACTTGAAACTCGAGGGGTCTGTAGTGCTTATCTGCATAACTCTTTTGGTAACTGTGCACTGTATCTATTCTCTCTCATATCAGCTTCACATCTGCCATTGTGTTCTTGATGAAGTCCATCCTAACAAGCTGTTTCTCTCAGGTCTCGTTCCAGTGAACCAGAGATCTACATTTTCCTCCATACAGTACCTCATACAGTGCCATCCTGATTGAGGAATGGTAGCTATTATTGTATGAGAACTCGATCAAGGGTAGCTTCTGATCCCAGTTTTTCTTAAGGTCCAGGACGCAGGCTCTCAACATGTCCTCTAACGTCTGTATGGTCCTCTCAGATTGACCATCAGTTTGAGAATAGAATGCTGTGCTAAACTTTAACTTGGAACCTAATGCAGCCTGAATGCTTTGCCAAAACTTACAGGTGAAGCGTCCATCATGATCTGATATGATTGACTTGGCACTCCATGCAATCGTATGATCTGAGCTGCATAGATTTCTACTAGTCATTCCACCGAGTAGCTAACTTTTATCACCAGAAATTTGGCTGATTTCGTTAGTCTGTCCACGATCACCCAGATTGCATCATTACCATTAGATGTCCTCGGCAGTCTGACTACAAAGTCCATCATGATCTGATCTCATTTCCACTTGGGTAGCTCAATTTTCTGTAATTCTCCTATCGGGCGCTGGTGTTCTACCTTAACCTTCTGACACATAAGACAAATGGTGACGAACTCAGCGATGTCATTCTTCATTCCAGGCCACCAAAAGCTTCCTTTCAAGTCCTTATACATCTTACTTACTCTCGGATGTACAGAATATGATGTCTCATGAGCTTTCGAAAGGATTCACTTTCTGAGCTCTTCATCCTTCGGAACACACACTCTATCCTTGTAGTAGAGTATGTCGTCCTTAGAGACTCTAAACTCTGAACCCTTGTCCTCCGTAGCTTCCTTTCTGGACTTGACCAGGGATGAATCAAGTTCTTGACTGGCCTTAATCTCGTCTAGGAGTGTCAATTGGAGGTTCTTTTCAGACAATCTCCCTATTAGGATCTCAATTTCGCTACTACCCAAATCCCTCTGTAGCACTCCTGGCAAGGCATTGATAGCCATAAGCGAAGTGGAATGCTTTTGGCTCAACACATCGGCCACCTTGTTGGCTTTTTTTGGATGGTATAGGATCTCGCAGTCGTAATCCTTGACCAACTCTAGCCATCTTTATTGCCTCATGTTGAGCTTTTTCTACGTAAAATATATTTGAGACTCTGGTAGTCAGTGTAGATCTTGCACTTGACTCCGTAGAGGTAGTACCTCTATATTTTTAGCGTGAAAACAACCACTACAAGCTCTAGGTCATGTGTTGGGTAGTTCTTCTCATGGTCTTTGAGTTGTCGTGAAGCATATGCAACTACTCTACCACTTTGCATCAACACGGCTCCCAACTCGATTTTAGATGCGTCGCTATAGATCACAAAGCTCCCTTGGCTAGCATCTGGAATGGTCAACTCTGGAGCACTTATGAGTCTTCATTTCAGCTCTTGAAAACTTTCCTCACATTTGTCAGTCTACTCGAACTTCTTTCCCTTCTTGGTGAGCACTGTGAGTGGTGCGGCTAACTTTGAAAAGCCTTCGAGAAGGGCCGGTAATATCCCACTAAGCCTAGGAAACTGCATATCTCTGTCACATTCCTTGGTGCTAGCCACGCACTAACTGTGTCAATTTTTGCTGGGTTGACGGATACTCCCTCCTTGGAGACTACGTGACCTAGAAAGTGAACCTTCTCCAGCCAAAACTAACTCTTGGAAAACTTGCATACTGTTGATGGTCTTTTGATACGCACAATACTATCCTCAAGTGATCTGCATGACATGAATCAAACAAGCAAAGTTGATGTTTTTGGCATGCATCTTAAACATGGAGCTGATTGCAAGAAAACGTTTACTTTCCTTATTTTATTTTGTTTCCTTTTCTTTTCTTTAACTTTAAGGGGGCATGTAAATGTTGATCAGATTGTCAACTTTCCTTTATTTTTTTAGGCATGAATTAGGTGAATTAGGAGTAAGTTTCCATATTTTTTTAGAGTATATTTTGAGAATATTCTTGTAATCTATGCCTATAAAAAGGCGTCCACAAGCAATGAAATAACAACATCAGTTTTACTCACAAATTTGAGAGTTATATTTCTCTTTGGTTCTTTGAGAGTATTCAAACTTATCAGAGTTTTCTGTGGCGTTCACTATTGACTTATCAAACAGATTTCCATCACCGTTTGTGGCGTCTTCGTTATACCAAGGTTCTTGTTTCACAATAAGCAATGGGTTGAGGTCGTCTTATACCAAGGTTCTTGTTTTTGTTGAAGCAACGGGTCGAGGTTCCATCCAAAACCTGAGCCTTAGAACATTCTTGGGGTCTTAATCTTGACGGGTCTCATTATTCTTGGCGAGGTTCTCATCACTGCATGTTCCTCCTTCATCTTGGAGTATATAAGTATGTCATCAATGAACACAATGACAAACTTATCCAAATAGTCCTTGAACACATAGTTCATCAAATCCATGAAAGCTACTGGAGTGTTTGTCAGGTCAAATGACATAACAAGAAACTCGTAGTGTTTGTATCGCGTTCGAAAGGCTATCTTGGAAAGTTGATGGTACCCTAAACATAGATCGATCTTTGAGAATACTGTCATGTCTTAGAGTTGATCAAACAAATTGTTAATTTGTGATAGGGGATACTTGTTCTTAATCGTAATCTTATTTAGCTCTCTGTAGTCTATACACATCCTTAGTATGCCATATTTTTTCTTTATGAACAATACAGGTGCTCTTCAGGGTGAAAAGCTCTATCAAATTAATCTATTGTCTATTAAGTCCTTTAGCTAGGCTTGGAGCTCCTTCAGCTCTGTAGGTGCCATTCGGTATAGGGCCTTAGAAATGGGGGCTGATCCTGGCAGAAGTTCAATCTTGAACGAGATCTCGCACTCTCACAGAAGTTCTAGAAGATCTTTTGGAAATACTTCCATGAATTCCCTAACTATTGGTACACTCTCAGGCTCTATCTTTGTTTCTTGAGTCTTGTCTACCACGTGTGTTAGGAAGCCTATGCATCTGCTGGATATCAGCTTGTGAGCCTTCATTTCTGAGATCATCATCTTTAGTTGCTTCAATGATAAACCTGTGTAAACGAACTTTTTGCATCCGATCGGTCCAAAAGCGACTTTCTGCCTTCGACAGTCAATGATGGCATTGTACTTTATAAGGAAGTCCATCCCCAAGATTACATCATAGTCATACATGTCGAGGACGATCAGGTTAACGCTCAATTCTTGACCGCAGATAATTACTGGCACATGATATATCCAGTAATTAGACAACAAAACCCCCCCTGAGGGAAGTGCAATTCTAAAGGTCTATTCCGTCCTATCTAAGCTCCTATCTAGCTCTCTAGTGAAGTCTGACGATGCAAACGAATGGATGGCTCCAAAATCAAATAACACTAATACACTTGTGTTGGCAATAGAAAGCTAACCTGCCACCACTACAAAAGTTCTGGCCTCAGTATCATTCTTTGTGTAGGCATAGATTATCCCCTGGTTATCCAGAGCTTCCAGTCTATCTTGTGAGATCAAAGGGCCTTCGATCATGGTCTAGGGAGCTTGAAATTGGTTATTTGTGGAACGGGATCGATTGTGTTGATTCTATGGATTAGAATAGTAGTGTTTGGCATGGTGGCCTTCCTTGCCACAAATGAAACAGCCACTTGTTCCCTGTCTGCACTCTCTTAGGTGCCTCTTTCCACATTTCAAGCACATCAAGTGTTGGTTGCCGTCACCTCCCCTATTGTTTTTCTTCTGGGGGAAATTCTTCTGTGAACCTTGGTTGCCGGTGTTCCCCTTTCTCTTGTTGTTGTTATGGGTTGCCTACTATTCTGGACAGAATCCACGTTTTTCCATCCCTGTTGAGATTCCGGGTTTTGCTTTCCTTGTGCCTGCTTAACTTGAGTCTTTTCCTCTTTTCGGGCTTTAAAGATCTGTGCCTTTCGCTCCTTATCCTAAGCCAATAAATACTAAGCTCGGATGGCCCTACTAACGCTTTCTGCAATCGTTGCCGATCCGTGACTTTCGCTGCAGACCTGCATTGCGATGTTCGTCTAGAATATCTTTAGCATCCTTCTGACTCTCTCCTTTTTTGTAGGCAACAAGTCCGGACAGAGTCTAGCTAATTGTTCAAATTTTCTGACTGCCTCCATCACAGTCATATTCCCTTGGCGCAGGTTGGTGAACTCATCCTATTGTGCTGCGAATGCCTCATCGTTGAAGTACATCTCCTTGAATTCCTCAATGAATTCAGTCTAACTCATCTTGCTGATATTTTTTTGGATTGCTACTATCTTCCACCACTGACGTGCTTCCTTCCTCAAGGCAAAGGATGTGCACATCACCTTCTCTCTATCGGTTAATCCCATAAAATCCAAGATTACTTGGATATTTGTTAGCCAGTCATCGGCCTCTATAGGGTTAGTGGTTCCTTCGAACTCTGGTGCCTTCATGTGCTGGAATCTCTCGTATAAGTCGCCTTCCCTAAAGGCTGGCTGCAATATGTTTGCTGCTATGGGAGCAGCCGTTGTTAGAAGGGCTGGTGGTGGTTCAGGAAATTCCTGTCCTCGCGAAACTCCCTGGACTGGGGATGCTTGGGTTGTTTTTTAACGTATTCAAACCATGTTGTCCTTCGAAACCCTCGTCTTTTGGTGGGGTTCTACTGGTGCAGGTTCTACTGGTGTAACCATCACCACACATTGTTAACTTAAATGTTAAACTACAACCTATTAACATAAAATACAAACTAACTTACTTGGACAGATGAAGCAGGTATACGGTAATGTGAGGTCGGGTGGCAGGATAACTCTCTGATACCAACTGTGGCGACCTGGAGCCCTGGCAGTCTAGACTGTCACTTGAAAACTACTATCACTTAAACTTGAACGTACTTAACTTGCTTAAAATTATTTATCTTAATAGCAAAATTTTAGGAGTTTTCTTCTTTTTTTTTTTTGAATAGGCATTGAAAACATGTGCTTTACTATAGCCATACATATTTGAAAATAATTTACAACACATATGAATCTTAATACAACTATAATTTAAACATATATACTTACTCAGGAAGTACTAAACTGGTCCTTAGTTAATATAAGATTGATTCCCAAAACAAAAAAGGTTACTCAACATAATGCGAAAGACAAACTCGTGATGGTATCCATAACCTCAACCCTCACATCTGCTCTACCGCCATCGTCGTCCATCGGAATCTAGCCCATAGGTTTCTTACCTACTGCACGAACACACATGATGAGCTTTACGCTCAGCAAGTACAACATTGAATCCACAAAACTATCATTTAAAAACATATGCCATAACTTAAAGGCATATCATATTGAAAAACATATCGTAACTTCAAAGCACATCATGAAAACATATCATGCGTCATATAACTTCTGATAACCGGGAATTTTGAGATTCTGGGAAAAATTTAAAATTGTATGTATATAACAATTTTAATGTATAAAATGAAAAAAAGTTCTGTTTTAATACTGGTTAGAATACGATAAAATATTCTAATAGTGTTAAAGAGTGTAAGTTCAGAGATGGAAAATCTTCCCGAACAGAAACAGGTGAGGTGGCCCTAAAACGGAGCCAAAAACCCTAAAGAATGCACCAAAGTGCACTAAAAGACAAAAATTTACGGCAATGAATTCTGGTCAAACAAAAGCAAAATAAGACAAACTGATTACACCGGAGGCGTTAGAAACTCACCTACGCGATTTTGGTAAATTTCCGTTTAGTTTGACTTTCGGTCAAATGTTGACCACGAATTAATACATGAATTAATTAGATGATGTCATATGTGACATCATAAATGTGATGTCATATGTGACATCATAAATGTGATGTCATATGTGACATCATAAATGTGATGTATTAAATAGATAATTAAGGATTTAAAGGGAGTTAGGTATCATTAATGGCTAAGATTAATGGGAATCTTGGATCAAGGGCCAAGATCTAGCCAAAATGGCATGAAAAAAATTTTGGAAAAGTGGAAAAAGGGGTGGTCGGTCAAGGCTTCAAAAAATCAGCAAAAAATTTTATTTTGACCCCAAAAAGTTTGCAAAAAAGTCCCTAAACAATATCCAAATTGTTGGGAAAAATTGCTAAGAGGTCCTCCACCATTTGCCTATAAATAGGAGTGGAAATTCACTTGAAATAAAAAATAAAAAAAATTCAGCCCCATGCTGCCCATTTTTGGCCATGAGCTTCCTCCCCCTTAAACCAAAATTTTGACAAAAATTTTACAACAAATTAGCCTCCAAACTCACACCAAGCATCAAGGATTTGAATTGATAGGGTGAGTCACCATTTTGAAGCATTTTTCATTGAATTTCTTAAAGAAATTCGTGGCTTTTTAGGTGTGGAAAAATGATGAAAAGTTTGATGAATTGTTTAGTGTTTATGTTGATTTGGTGATCTGGTGAATAAAGCATGTTTTAGAAACTTGAAACAAGCAAAATTTATACATGTTTCTAAGGAAAATCCATGGTTTACGAACATGAGATTATGGAAAATTTTGTGATGAATTTGATGAGGAAATATTGATAAAAGACCATAGGAATAAGAGAAAATTTTCTTATGGCCTTGGACATGAAAACCATGGCATAAGGCTAGGTTGGAATGAAAAATTTCTTAGGCTTTTAATGTTGAAATGTACATTAAAAATCCTAAGAATGAATGGTGATAAATAAGACTTGTGATGAAAATTTTGTGGTGTTGATTACCATGAAAAACCGCGGCTTATAATTGAGAGAATTGATGAAATTTGTGTGCTGATTTGAATGATGGATAATGTGAAAATTTTTACGTAAAGTTTGGTAACCTTGTGTAAAATAGGCATTTAGTATAGTACGTGGCAGGTACCAAGGTTTTGAGGCATACCTAATGCCGGGAAAACCTAAAAATATAAGCAAAAATGCTGTCGAAATTTCTAAAACGGCATAAGGGCATTTCGGGAAACGAGGGGTAAAAAATGTAGGCTTGGAAAGGAAACCGAGACCCCTTGGTATGTTAGAGTTGGTAATGGAAAACCAAACCCAAGAGGAATAGTAAAACAAACCTCCAATGTCTAAAATGCCGAGAACGAGAAAAATTCACATTAGGGGTATTTTAGGAAACGAGGGGGAAATTATGGATGGGATAGAAAACCCGAGCCCCTCGGGAACTAAGGCTCGGGAACGAGATGAGAAATGTTTTAGGAGTAGTGAAATACCCATTTGAGGCTCCGAAATGCTAGAAAAATGAGAAACGATCCTAGGTGTTGGATGAATAGTATCCAAGGGTCGGGTGAGGAATAATTACCAAATTTCAGCAAACAATGCTGTAAAAATATATCGAAGCCTAAGAAATATTATTTTATGATATTTGGGCTTTGAAAATCTCGGAAAAAAAAATAAAACGGAATTGTTACAGTCCCAAGACCCATTAGGGGTAAAATGGTCATTTTGACCAAAAATTTATGAAAGGCTCGGAAAGGACCGTTAAGGATCTAGGATGCTTTAAATAAGATTCTAGAGGCCATAATTAAGATTTTAAAGTTAAAAATCTAAAGTTTATAAGATGCTAGAAAAACAAGAAACGATCCTAGGTGTTGGATGAATAGTATCCAAGGGTCGGGTGAGGAATAATTACCAAATTTCAGCAAACAATGCTGTAAAAATATATCAAAGTCTAAGAAATATTATTTTATGATATTTGGACTTAGAAAATCCAGGAAAAAAAAAATAAAACGGAATTGTTACAGTCCCAAGACCCATTAGGGGTAAAATGGTCATTTTGACCAAAAATTTCTGAAAGGCTCAGAAAGGACTGTTAAGGATCTAGGATGCTTTGAATAAGATTCTAGAGGTCATAATTAAGATTTTAAAGTTAAAAATCTAAAGTTTATAAGTACACGGGCGTGTACTATGGGACACAGGCGTGTAAAGGAAACCCGAAAGGTACACGGGCTTGGACACTGGCGTGTATCAAGCCGTGTATAACAAAACGTGATAAAATGTGTTATAAAGTTAATCACAAAATGAATATATCCAATGTGATAAATGATGATGGTATTAACAAACAATACTCTGTCTGTAGAGACCCAAACTAGGGACAAAAACAAAACTGCGGAGGATTTCCGAAGGTGGACATTATCGTAGTTATGGTAAGTTCAAGCATTTTCATGTCTGCAACATGAAATACTATGATATTTAATTATGTACTAATTGTACATTAAATGTTAAGTCCTACGGGCACTATGGTTTAGATAGACTAACACACCCAAGGAAATGATAAAGTGAGATGTGTATTGTGGGTACACTATGGAAGGAGTGTGAGTTAATATAAGACACACCCTTAAAAGAAAGAATATGTAAGACCTACGGGCAACAAAAGTTCCTGATTTTGAGGTGTCGATTAATGCCAACCGGTCGGAATTGAAATTGAAAGACGATAATGAAACCATATTTGGCGTACCGGCCTTCAATAATAAGGTGGAGGTTTACAGGTCCTTCGGGGACACAATGACTACTTCGGGCAATGATGGACTGGGGGAGGATTACCCTTATGGTCACTCTCAAGGCCCCTCATAGTCAACGCATATAATACGGTACAAGGTCAAAATGAGCTCAAACCCAGAACATAAACAAAGATAATAGCAAAAAATGTGATGAGAGCCATAATTGAGCATAATGGACACTAATATTAAGTGTAGTGGACTCGGTTAGGGTGACGTGAATAGTAATCGATAAAAGACAAAGTTACTATTTATCAATCAAAAGTCAAAGTTACTATTTATGGTGAATATTATTATACATGGATGAATAGTACTATTCATAGAGAATTTTATTTTTGATGTTTTTCAATCTATGTGATTCATATTAGGCATGTTTGAACTTACTGAGCCTGTTAGCTCACCGGTTTGTTTATGTTGTAGGTAAGAAACATATCCGATAGATCACCTGGATGGCGGCAGGATATGCGATGCCATTGGGATAGGGAATCCACTGTAGGTTATGGTTCTACTACCAGTCTTTCATTGAGCGTCAAAGAGAGATATTTACAAAAAAATGTATTTGGAGAAACAAAGTTTAAAAAAATATGTCTTTGTAAATTATGTTGTATTGTACAAAAAACAACTAAAAGTTTAGTTTTAAAGTTTATATGGCTTTCATACTTGGCTTTCATGTGAGGAAAATTTTTTGAAAAGCAAAAAAAATGGGCATAAATTTTGGGCCCATTGAGATGAGAGTTTAAAAGTAAAAGTGTTTTTAGTGGTAACCGATGCGGTGCACGGGCTGTCTTGATCGACTACAGAGTCTGATGGTGACAGTTTCATGTGGCCAAAGTCAGGGGCATCACAAGTTGGTATCAGAGTAGTTGACCACATCCTTATTGGCATAAAATACAGCCTGTTCATCAATCCAAGTAAGTTAGCTTTCTTTAAGTTGGTTAACTATTTGTTTATACGAGGTTATATATGTGATAATCGGGAATTTTTAGATTCTCAGGGTGAATTAAAATTGTATGTATATAACAATTTTAATGTATAAAATATGAAAAAGTTGTGTTTTAATACTGTTGAGAATACAGTGAAAATGTTCTAACAGTATTAAAGGGTGTAAGTTCGGAGATGGAAAATCTTCCTGAACAGAATCGGGTGAGACGGCTCGAAAATGAAGCTAAAAACCCTGGAGAGTGCACCGAAGTGCACTAAAAGACAAAATTTTACGGTAATGAATTCTGGTCAAACAAAAGCAAAATAAAGCAAACCAATCACACCAGAGGTGTTAGAATCCCTCTTACACGATTTCGGTAAATTTTCGTTCGGTTTAACTTTCGGTCAAACATTGACCATAAATTAATTTATGAATTAATTAGATGATGTCACATATGACATCATAATTATGATGTAATTAATGAGAAATAAAAGCTTGTTGGATAAGTTTGGTAGCATTAATGGCTAGGATTAAAGGAATCATTGATCAATGGCCAAGATTTAGCCAAAATGGATTAAAAAAATTTTAAGAAAATAGCAAAAAGGGGCTCAACCAAAAGGGAAAAAAAATCAGCCCAAAATTTTCATTTTTACCCCAAAAAGTTAGCAAAAAGGTCCCTAGATAATTATCTAATTGTTGGGAAATTTTGCTAAGTAGTCCTCCACATTTTTGCCTATAAATAAGTGATGAAAAATCACTTGTAAAATTTGGAAAATGCAACCAAATTTCTGCCCCTCCATGGCCGTGCACTCTTCTTCATTTCCAAGCCAAAATTTGACAAAATTTTCTTACCAAACTAGCTTCCAATCATAGTCCAACCATCAAGGATTCAAATTTATAAGGTAAGCCACTAGTTTGAAGCATTTTTCATTGGTTTTCTTTTCAAAAACCGTGGCTTGATTGGTGTTGAAAAATGTCGAAAGTTTGATAATTTGTTTAGTGGATTATGTCGATTTGGTGATATGTTGATGAAAGCATGAATTAAAAATGGAAACAAGCAAATTTTGATGCATGTTTTGTAGAAAATCCATGGGCAATAGACATGGGAAAATGGGAAATTTTTGTGATGGATTTTTTGAGGAAAGGAGTAATAAAAACCATAGGAATAAAGAGAAAATTTTCGTATATGTTTGAGCATGAAAACCATAGCTAAGGCTAGGGTTAGAATGAAAAAAAAAATTCTTAGGTTTTTAATGTTGAATTGTACATTAGGAACCCTAAGAATAAATGGTGGAAATGAGCAATTCTGAAAAAAATTGTTGTGTTGATGTTCATGAGAAAATCGTGGGGCATAATTGAAGGAAATTGATGAATATTGTGTGGTGATTGAATGTTGGTTAATGTGGAAAATTTTTATGTAAGGTTTGGTATCTTTATGTAAAATAGGCCTCTGGTATAGTACGTGATAGGAACCAAGGTTCTGAGGCATAGCTAACGCCGGGGAAACCTAAAAATATAAGTGAAAATGCTGTCGAAATTTCTAAAACAGCATAAGGGCATTTCAAGAAACGAAGGGTAAAATAGAGGCTCAGAAATGAAACCCAGACCCCTAGGAATGTTAGAACTGATAATGGAAAATTAAACCCAAAAAGAAACAGTACAACGACCCTTTAATGACAAAAATACTGTGAACGGAGAAAAATTCACGTTAGGGGTATTTTAGAAAACGAGGGGGAAAATTATGAACGAGATAGAAAACCTGACCTCCTCAAGAACGAAGGCTCGAGAACGGGATGAAAAACGTTTCAGGAGTAGTGAAATACACATTTAAGGCTCCGAAACGCTAGAAAAACGAGAAACAACCCTAGGTGTTGGATGAATAGTACCCGAGGGTCGGGTGAGAAATAGTTACAGGTTTTGCAGCAAATAATGCTGTAAAAATATACTGAAGCCTAAGAAATATTATTTTATGATATTTGGGCTTAGAAAATCCTGAAAAATAATAGAACAGAATTGTTAAGGTCTTGAGACCTGTCCAGGGCAAAACGGTCATTTTGACCAAATATTTCCGAAAGGCTAGGAAAGGACCGTAAAGAATCTAGAATGCTTAAAATAAGATTCTAGAGGCCAGAATTAAGATTTTAAAGTTAAAAATCAGAAAAATTATAGGTACACGGGTGTGTATATTCAAACACGTGTGTGTATATTTAAACACGGCCGTGTAATGTAAACCCGAGAGGTACACGGGCGTGTTGCAAGCCGTGTATCACAAAAAGAGATGAAATGTGTTGTAAAATTTATAACAAAATGAATATATCCAAAGTGATAATTGATTATGGGTATGAACAGACAATACTCTATCTATAGGGACCCAAACTAGAGAAGGTAACAAAACTGCGAAGGATTTCCGAAGGTGGACAATGTCACAGTTGTGGTAAGTTCAAGCATTTTCATGTCTGCAACATGAAATATTGTGATTTTAATTATGTACTGATCGTACAATAGATGTTAAGTGCTACGGACACTAGGGTGTAGATAGACTAACAAGCCCTAGGAATTGATATATTGAGAGGTGTCCTATAGGTACACTATGGAATGAGTGTGACTAAATTTAAGATACATGTAATGACTACCTGTGACGGCCTGCCCTTCATGGAGGCTAATAGTACTAGCATAGTCGAGCTTTAGAGTCTACTATGATAGACTATTACCTCATTGGGTCGTCGGTAACTTACTTTTAACTTACTTTTAACTTATTCTGGTACCACCTGTAGCAGCTGGTATCTTAGTTTTAACATAATTTCTTTAACATATTCATTTTAACTTTCCATTTTAACGAGAAACTGGAAATATTTTTTTTTCTTTCTTAAACTTTAAACTTGCAAATCGTATCGTGGTAAAACATTTACTAAAGTAAATGTTTTACATTATCGTAACTTGATATACATCATAAAACATCATTTCAATATTCTTTTCATTCCTCTTTTAAATAGCTCAACGGAAGACTCATCGTAGTAACATAACCCTCGCCTTGTCCCTTGGCACATGCAAATCTCATTCATCATCCATCACTTGTCTTATCGTCATGCAGGATGCTTACCTGCAACATAAACAAACTTGTGAGCGACAGGCTTAGTAAGTTCAAACATACATTCATGACAAAAATAATAACTCATACCTTTTTAGATAGAGCATATCTGATACCAACTATGGCATCAGAACATTAACATAGCATGTATCATAAATTCTTTAAACTTCATGCTTAACATATTCTAACATCGAGAACAACCTTTCATACATAATGTTCTTTAACATCACATAACTTAAACATAGTAAACGTATTGTGTGCTTAAAATTTTAAACATAACATACTTAATATCATAAAAACATGGCATACACATATCAATTTAAACATAGCATACTTAATGTATGCTTAAACATCACAAATGTACTTAAGATTTGTAAGACTGACTTATGCATATCATAACATATACATACATGTTAGTCTCATTATACTTGTCTACTTTTCATTCATTCATTTTCATTATTCTTTTGTTCTTTCTTTCTTTCATGTCATTCTTTTCTTTTCTTTTTCACTTAACTCTCATTTTTATTGTTCACTCTTTCTTTCATATCATATCGTTCTGTTCTTTTCTTTTCGTAGCTTTTCTTAACTTTTCTTTGCTTTACTTTCTTTTCTTTTCTTTTCTTTTCTTTCACTGATCTTTACTTATCTTTTCTTTCATTTTCTTTCTTTCATTTTCTTTCTTTCACTTTCTCTTGTGGGCCCATGGTTGGACATACCTAGTGTGCACAGACCAATGGGGGAACAGGGGAGCTACCCACCAATCAACCTCACGGTCATCTTAATCCATCGTGTTTTATGGATGGATTGTAACTACTACACCTTTTGGGGTAGGGTCAGCCAACTACCGCCCTTTTGGATAGCACCACATTCTGTGTGGAGGCTATAGACTTGAAAACCTCCCTTGTGGAGGCCGGTACGCCAACCTTAACTTTTTAGTCTTATTATCTTGCTTATCTTTCTCTTTCTTTACTTTATCTTTTCTTTCGTTCATTTCTTTCTTTCTTTCTTTCATTTTCTTTCCATTTGTTCTTTCGTTCATTTCTTTCTTTCTTTCTTTCTTTCATTCATATCATTTCTTTCATTTGCATTTCATCCATTGTTTCTTTTTTTCATTCATTTCATTTCTTTCTTTCATATCATTTATTCTCTTTCATAAGCATGTCATAAATTCTTTCTTTCTTAACATACTTTTTATAGTGTGCGTTATGTTAGTCACACTTTAGTGCATATAGCACTCACATACATTACTGTTATATAACACATAAGCATAGAAATAAACATGTCGTTGATGCTGCAGACAAATAAATGCTTGAACTTACAAATACTTTGCTAGCATGTCTTTTCTTGCTTCCTTAGTCTGCAGACGTTTCTTCCTCTCGTTTGGAACAGAGCCCTATAACCGAAATAATAACAGTTATTTTTCATCCTTATTCCATATATAAAACTTAATAAAACGTAAAAATTCTACGTTTTATTTCCCAATCATGAACTTAGGGTTCTAATATCCCATTTATAACTTTTCTACTAACTTTTGACAAAATTACCATTTTGCCCCTAATGGGATTTTCATCATAACTTTACTTTTCTTTGATTTACAACTTAATTTTTGGCCCTTAGAATCCTAATTAACCATTTTAAGTCTATTAGAGCTCTTTTCTATCATCCCTGAAATTTTTGGTCAAAATGACCGTTTTACCCCTGATAGGTCTTTGGACCACATCATTTTCATTTTATTACTTAGACTAGATTTTCTAAGTCCAAAAATCATAAAATCATTTTTCTTAAGCCTTTTCGAGTTTTTTTCAGCATTAAATGCCGAAATGCTCAAATTACTATTCACCGACCTTCGGGTGTCACTATTCCGACTCTAGGTCGTTAATCCTCTTTTTCAGGCCTAATCACCGAGGGGGCTTGGGTTTCTATCCTGACCATATTTTTACCCTTCGGTTCTTGAAATATCCCTTTGTGCCGTTTTCGAAATTTCGACAGCATTTCTGCTTAATTTTTGGGTTCCCGACATTTAGGAAACGCCTTGAAACCATCTAACCTATTTCTATTCTAGCACGTACTATACCAGAGGCCTAATTTTATGTAAAAATCCATACATTTTACGTAAAAATCTTTACATTACATACATGTTCTTATTCGACTATTTTTCATACAAATAGTCCATAATTAACATTTAATTGTCTCAATTAATAAATTGAGGAATTAAAATAGTTGAAATCACTACTGGAGTCGTTCAACGATGTCCATCGGGTAGATTGACTTCCATCGGCGATCGATGAGGCCGTTCGATCTCACACGTACAAACTTTGATTCATCGTTCTTTATGTTTGAAATTCCGTCTTGAAATTCTGATGCTGCAGATGTGTCTGGAACGTCGAAAATAGGCCAACAGGCCATTCTTCAATTTTTGGTCACGGGTCACCGTTGATCGGCATTGACCGACAGTGGCGTGGAGAAAGGCGACCACCATCTTGTAGATTTCGACGTGAGAAACTCATTGGTGGTGTCAATTTTACCAATTGAAGCTCCTATTGCTGGAAATCAGCCCCTGAAAAACGGACGGCGGCGCTTGAATCTCCGTTTTCCCGGTGTTTTGCCCAAAATTGATTTTGGACTTTTGTTTCCCATGAAATTCTGAGCATTTTGGTACCGGTGGTGCAGCTCAACTCTACCGGAAAAGGTGAGTTTCACGACGGTGATGGCGAAGCTTCGGGCAGTGTGATCTGGCGGCTGTTGGGGTTAAATGAGCTAGGGGTTTTGTTCTCCTCTTCACCACGAAACTTTTGGGACCGGAATCACCTTGATCGGACGTCGAACGTCGGAGAAACGGCTGTTTGAAATTTTCGTCGGCCGTCGGCTTCGGGCAGCGTGTGCAGGCTCCTCCAGTGGCCGTTCTGTCTCGTCAACCCATCGTTGGACTCAGCTTGACGAGAGCTTTCCAACGAGACAAGTAGTGTCAAAAACTGACACCGTTTCCGGTGGTTGGTTACTGTTCATTTTCATGTAAGGGGAGAAAAGAGAAAATGAGAGAAAATTATGGGCTTGTTTTTTAAATTTCCAATTTTTCACCCTTATTTATACTTTTTTTGTCAATTATTTCAACATAGGCTATCCTGAGTAATTTGGGCGTGCTGAACCCAAATATATCAGTTTCGTTTTCATCCGAGGTCGTCTTGATCAGTTTCCGATATTGCGAATTTTTGGTCAAAAATTACCTTTGTACTCAATTAACTAATTTGAGCATGCTGATAGGCTATACTGACTAATTTGGGGGTGCTGAATCCAAATTTATCAGTTTTTACTTCATTCGAGGTCATCTTGACCAGTTTTCTGATACTGCATATTTCCCAGTCAAAATTTACATTTTGTGCTCAATTACTAATTTAAGTATGCTAATAGGCTATACTGACTAATTTGGGTGTGCTGAACCCAAATTTATCAGTTTTAACTTCATTTAAGGTCATCCAGACCAATTTTTCGATACTGCATATTTCCCGGTCAAAATTTACATTTTATGCTCAATTAACTAATTTGAGCATTCTGATTCCAAATATATCAATTTTATATCAAGAAAAGGCCATATTGACCAATTTCTTAATACAGCGTATGACATACATGCATAAACATGAAATTCATCATGTACATTCTATGTACCAATTTTTCAAGAATGATGAAATTTCCCGGTTGTCACATCGCCATTTTCATGGCACCTACATACCTGTAATAAGTCATTAAGGAATAAAATGGACATAATTTAATGCCTTTTAGTGCAAATTTAAGTAACATGATCAGGTACACGGCCGTGTGAGTGGCCGTGTACCATTCAGACCGTGCATCTGTTAGTGGCCATGTGAGTGTACATGACCATGTAGTGTAACACGGTCAAGTACACGGCCATGTAAGAGGCTGTGTACCGCTCGGATAAATGAATGTGTTTCAAAGACATGGCTATGTTGAGTAGTCTCAACTAGTACACACCCGTGTCCAAAATGTACACGCCCGTGTTGTCTTGCACACGCCCGTGTAAGAGTCCGTGTAGAAGGCTGTGTAATGAGCCGAGAGCCGTTGTAATGGCACTCATGAATTACGAAACTGAATTACTGTGTAATGAGTAATTAAGTTAATAAACACAGTATATTTCGTAGTTGAATGAATTAAACGGGTACAATGACATTTAATTACTATTTATACAGTGAAAGGGGCAACTGATAGTGAAATCGATCCACCCTATTATGTGAGTGTGCATTGAGACATGCAATATCAAGAAACCGGTCCAAACGACCATTTCTTGATACAGAACTGATGAGCTAGTCATCAGTACGCTCAGACTGGTCATCTGAGCACAGTAGCGATAATTACCCTAATAGATGTACAGTATCGAGTAAAGTCGTTTAGATGACCTCTTTTTGCCCAGAGACTGACAATATTGGAGTCAAAATGCTCAGACTAGTCAGTCAGACTGAAAGCAGTGAATAGTGAATAATGAGATATGCAGTGTCAGGTTAGTGGCCAACACGGCCTTAATCTGGCATAAAACTAATATATTAATAGTTAGCAGGCTCAATTTGGTCAATTGAGCACAAAATGTAGATTTTTATTTGAGAGATACGTAGTATCGGGATGAGGGTCAAGACGACCTTTTCTCGCCCCGAAACTGATATATTTCGACTCGGGACGCCTAAATTAGTCCATCGGGCATCGACACGTTTTTCGAGATGGGGTCACACAGATCCTGAAAACAGGTACAGAAGACCTCAGGTGGACGTAAAACTGATAAATTTGAAATCAGCACATCCAAATTAGTCAGGAGAGACTGTGTTTGAAATTTCGTGCGAAAACACCTTGTTATACGTGCGCAGTGCCAACATAGTGTAGGCCTAACCACAGTATCAAGAAATTGGTCAAGATGACCTTTTCTTGATATAAAACTGATATATTTGGAATCAGAATGCTCAAATTAGCCATTTGAGCACAAAAAGTAATTTTTGACTGGGAACCATGCAGTATTGGAAAACTGGTCGAGATGAGCTCGGATGAAGATAAAACTGATATATTTGGATTCAGCATGCCCAAATTAGTCAGTATAGCTAATCTTAAAATTTTCAAAAATTTAGTATAAAAGGGTCGAAATTTTGGGATCTTTGTAAAAATGCCCCCATAATTTTCTCTTACCTCATTTTGTCCCCCACACCTCACGAACATGAACAGTGACCGACCATCAAATCCGGCCTCCATTTCTGACACCGTCGGCACCATTAGAAAGCTCTCGACGAGCTGAGTTCAACGGTGGGCCGACTCAACCGAAACGACACCGGAGCACGCTGCACGCGCCGTCCAAAGCCATCGGCTGTCAGAATTTTCAAACCGCCGTATCTCTGCCATCCGACGTCCAAATGCCATGATTCCAGTCCCAATGGATTCATGGTGAAGAGTAGAACAAAACCCAGGCCTCATTTTAGCTTAACAGTCACCGGATCGTGCCGCCCAAACTCACGCCGTCGCCGTCATGTCGCCGTTGTGGAATCCACCAATTCCGACGGAGTCGAGTTGCAAAGTGGGTACCAAACTGCTCAGAACAACACGTAGATCAAAAGCTCCAAATCAATTTTGGGCAGTAACATTGGAAAACAGAGATCCAACCACCGTCGCCGTCACCGATCTTCGAAGCCTGATTTCTGGCAATAGCAGCCTCGATCGGTGAAATTGACACCACTAATAGGTTCCTCTCGTCGAGCCCTTCAAGATGGTGGTCGCCACTTCCATCACCACCGTGGTCAATGCCGATCAACAGCGACCAGAGACCAAAAATTGAAGAATGGCCCGTTTGCCTATTTTCAACGTTTCGGACACATCCGCTGCATCGGATTTGCAAACCGGAGTTTCAAAAGTGAAGAACGACGATTCAAAGATTGTGCGGTCGAGACTGAACGGTTCCTTTGATCGCCGACAGGAACGATTTTGGTAGTGGTTTTGATCCCTTGATTCCTTATTTTATTATAGAAATAATTGTGTATTAATTAGGGATACTAACTTGAGGAATTGTAAGAAAAAGGGATAAAATGTCGAAAAAGAGAATGTGGGGAAATGTGAATATTTTTTTACGTAAAATGCTGAGCTTATACGTAAAAATTAGGCCTCTAGTTTAGTACGTGGCAGGTTAGAATAGGTTAGATGGTTTTGAGATGTTTCCTAAACTTAAAAATTAAGCGCAAATGCTGTCGAAATTTCTAAAATGGCACAAAAGGGTATTTTAGGAAATAAGGGTTAAAAATGTGATCAGGATGGAAACTTGAGGCCCCTCGATGACCTAGGTTCGGGAAAGAAGGATGAACGTTTTGAGGATTAGTGAACCGCCTAATTAGAAATCTTTAAAATGTAAGAAAACGACCCCTAGGTCAGAATAGTACCACCCGAGGGACGGGTGCAATCTAAGTATAAAATTTGGAGCGCTTAAATCGATAAAGGTAATCACATAGGCTAAATGGTCAATACACGAGGTATCCAGTCAGTTGACTGGTCGGTTAACAGTCAAGGATCGAGGCTAAACGGGATAGTAAGAGACAATGATTAATTTGTCAAGTAGACAAATTAATCAAGCACGATTAGAAATTATATATCAAATTCTCAAAGTAGAGTAGTTGGGTACCAATAGGCATCGATACCACACAACAATAGATTATTAGTCATTAACAATAGAGTGACCTAAGAGCGACATTAATTAATTTATTGGGTAAATAAATTAATTAACCATGATTGGAAATTAGAAGAAAATCAAACTCTTAAGAGGAGGGCAATTAGTACCGATAAGGATCGGTACCACATAACGATAAAGTTTTTATTAGTCACTAATGACCACAGTGACCTAAAAGGGAATGTTAATGTAATGTATCATGATTACAGGGAGGTACCTGTATTGTGACGAAGGCGAGAGTATAAACTATCCGATGACAGGTAAGTACAACTCCACCTATAGTATGAAAAAAATAAATTTAAAATGATGGTTTTCTAGTATTTTAAGTATGTATCATGCACACGATGCTGCACAGCATACATAAGAGCATATAGTTTCATAATCGAGTAGATTGACGAAAGAACAAGTTAGAGGCCATATATCCCTACCGCGGAGGATTAGGGATAGCTTAGAGAAGCATATGGCTAGAACAGATAAGCAAGATGGAATTTAAATAGGCATGTCGTATCGGCTCTTTCCGTTGAAAGGGTTTTCAAAGTTAAAGTAAGAGAAGGTAGAAAGTTGAGCATCCGTTGATGGCTCTCCAGCCTATTTAGTGACCTCGGCATTACCGTTGCTCTGTGCGCACTCGGTACTGACACAGAGGCCCAGAGTAGACAAGAGAAAAAAAAGAATATATTGAAGCATAAATGAACATAACTAGATCATGCATTGATCACCGTATGCATTAGTTCCTTATGTTTCTAGTCTCCATAAGTTGCATTTAGTATAAGGTATGCTATGTTATGCATTCAATACGTGATGATGTATTCTATGATGTGATAAATGATGTTATGATATACGATATGTTATATGGTATCTGTGATGACCAGTATGCTCATATGATTTTAAGTATATGCTATGTTTTAAACATGTTTTATAGTTAACATGTTATACTTACTGGGCGTAAAGCTCACAGAGTGTGTTCATGCTGTAGATAAGCGTCCTATGATGTAAACACCAATGGGCGATGACAGCAGCGAAGGCGGATGTGAATGTGAGGTTATGGATACATCACGAGTATTCTTCCACACAGATTATGTAATAAGTATTTTTGAACAATAATGGTTAAATAAGTATTTTTGAATAGTAACAGTTAAATAGCATATTTGGAACAGTATTTAATTAAACAGTGAGTATAAGTATGTATATATAATTGAAGCCCTTATGTTTTCAGATTTCGCATTTTAATAGTATACGTACGTGAATAGTAAATATGTACACATAAAAAAAATCCCTAAAATCAGGGCATCTAAGTAAGTAAGTTTAAGTATCAATTTTAAAGTAAAAGTTAAAACAAGTAGTAGTTTTCAGTGATGGTCCGGGCCACTGAGGGCGCGGGGTGTCACAGTTGGTATCAGAGTGGTTTCCTGCCATCCTATCTCATCTGTCCAAGTAAGTTAGTTTTATTTTTAGTCAGTAAATGTTTATCTATTGAAGATAACATTTTATAGTAATGAGACGATGAAATCTATGATGGCGAGGATAAGATGAAGAGATACTAAGATCGCTATACGTAAAATCATGACTGTGCAGTGCTAGAGAACTGCTCAGAGAAAGAACATGGATTGCTGTCCGAGTTGTACCTATCTTCAAGGCTAGTTGTCCACTAAGTTTCGAGTGGCAAACAGTACTCCTGCACTCCATGAGAATGTCAGGACTAGTTTCATGCTATCATAATGATTCCCCGATTGTATGCCATTGATCAAGATAACTGAGTCTTGTTGGCTATTGATATCTCTTAGGAAGATACTCTCGTGTGTATCGGGATCCTTATGACCAAGATGAGCTCTTAACTGCATCAAGTTTCGCCATACCACGATCAAGCAAATCTCTGAGAAGAGTCCAGCATCAGCCCCCGTTTATCTCTATGGACAAGCTGTTAGGAAATGCCCTAAGTATTAGAGACATTTTTGATGTATTCATTTTGAACTGGATAATAAAATTATATATAGAGGTTATTCATTACATTGCTATCTGTCCTCATCTTATTTACATGTTAAAGTAAATGTAAGCAAATATGGCTCACTGACTGCTTGTGTTAAAACTGTTAGAACGTTGCATGCAATGGACTTTTGTATGCGAGAAGACAATGTTCTAAAGTTAGCAGTCTAAACTATGGTCTGTAGTCTATGGGGTTAGACCGAGCATCTAACTCATGTTAAGACTATTATGTTGTCTAAAGCCTTGGAGGGGACGGTCTGTCTTGACTGTCTGGAGCTGGACTCCCAAGTAAAGACATGGATATGTTGCTCGGTGGTGACATATTAGACCGGGACTAAAGCGTGATTGATCTACGTAGTCCGCTATGAGTGGATCAATCTGCTTTTGACGTTCATTGTGCAATAACCTTAATCCTGAGTAAATGAACTACTTCATGTATATGACTTGTGTACTTTGATGTTCCAATGGCTAAAGCGTCTCAGAGGTAGTAAGCTTATAGACCGGTTTGTTGGGTGCATGACTTGTATACGATGGAGGGTGTGTTTGCAGATATCGGAATCATAGCTCTGAGGAGTTAAAGGTATCCTCTTAAAGGCATCATACTGAATGTGAAAATGGACAAGGCCTTGGGTCGTCTGCTGGGCGGATGACTTCTTATTCACATATGGTGAATAATCATTTTCTTGATTTGGTAGTATAATGGAACTTTAAGATAGCCTGATCAGTAGGATTAAACGGATTTTGACCTAAGGCTGATCATGGATATGATATGAGGGTTTTGCATATATGACAAGGTCATTGGATGGTAGCTCGTCACAGGCTTACGTAATACGGTATATAATTGGGAGTTCAGTTTCAGGTTTATAGTAGTGTGACTCTGAAATTAGTGATCATATGATTGAGTTGTTCGGTACAGAATGATGATCATATGGAATCACGGGAGCCCGATTATATATGTCCAATCAGTCCCTCTACTAGCTCCACATAATTCCTTAACGTTTGGCAAATTGATTTGTGTATGCTATTGGCTAGTTTATTATGCATGGATGGTGATGACACAGGATTAGGATGGTAGACAAGATTCTCTCCGGTTGGATTCAGATTTTGTTTTGGATAATAGAGTACACAATTATTCGAACTCCAAATAAAGTTGCCATGATTTTATTTGAGATTGGATTGGAGTTGTAGAAAATTATCCATGAGAACAAGAATATGAAACACAACCGTTTTGTGGAATTTGAATTTTGAATTTTGAAATTTGAAATTTGAAATTTGAATTTGAAATTTAAATTTGAAATTTGAAATTTGAAATTTGAAATTTGAATTTGAAATTTGAATTTGAAATTTTGAATCACAGTCCAAGTAGGATTCGAATTTGTTGTGGAAAATCCACAAGGTTTGAAATTCGAATTTGAGTTAGATTTGGAGAGGATAATCTTGTTAGAATCCTACTTGAATTTTGAATCCAAATCCCAACAAAAGTGGGCGAATTTTTTGAGGATAATCCTCAATGGAAAATTCGGTTTTTGTGGATAAGATTCAAGGGAAAATTCAAGTTTCAATCCTAGTTGAATTTGGATTCTCTCCTTCCCTAAAAGTGGCCGAAATTTTGGAGCCTTAATCCTAGGAAATTCGGTTATTTTTGGATAAGGTTGAGATGAGATTTAGCTTGAAAATCCTAGTGGAATTTTGATTCTTCCTTATCCTAAAAGTGGCCGAAAATTTGGAGAAGATTTTCTCCTAAAGATTTCGGATTTTTTGGTTGAAAAAGGGAGATAAAATTCTAGTTAAAATCTTGTTTAGATTTGGATTGGATTTGTCCTAGAAAAACCGAATTTAATTGTTAGGATTATCCTATGAAAAATTCGGATTTTTGGTTAAAGATAAGGGAGAAAATCTTTTCCTAGTCCAATTCGAATTCAGAGAATCACCTCATGCAGGTCTATAAATAGAGGTCCTGCCACTCCAGTTCTCTCAGACCACAGACTCTCAGGTGAGCAGGCTTATTGTTGCACAGCTCATCGTGACAATAAAGTTCTTTAGAGATCTGGGTGGTCGGAAGAAGACTAGCAGTGCTAGCATACCGATTGAGGTTCAGAGTGCCCACACACTCAGCCATTCGGGAATTGGAGAATAGTAGAGAAGGCTAGTTGGTTGAAGCCTCCGGTCATTCTCCTCCTGCAAGATTGGCGTCCTTGAGGTATGAGTTTTAATTGTTGTTGGTTTATTGTATATGGCATCATGAGATATTTAACGATCTAAAAATTTTTATTGTTCCGCTGCGCCACTCTGATACGTTTTTACCGGTTTATTTTCCTACAATTGGTATCAGAGCCATCTCATGACTATGCCATGCACATAAATTAGACAATTACTTAGTCTTTTTATTTATGTATGGATTTGATATTTAGAGAGTGGCATTCTAGGGTTCCTTTATGTTGTTATCATGTATTATGTATAAAGTATGTGGTTATTTTAATTTTTTGAATTATTATAAGCATGCTTGTTTATACCGGTTATGGTTCCTTAGAATTTAGAAAAATTGTATCTATGAATTTTTATGTAACCATGGGAGCACTTTATTAACACTGTAATTTTCCCATGGATTTTAATTCTTATCTCTTAGATTTTTTATGGTTAGAATTTTTGTACACCTGAAACGGTTTAGGAATTTTTTATGTAATTATTCTTGGAGGAGATTGAAGATTGAAGACTGTAATTTATTTTTCCCAAAAGTTAAATTTAATTTAAAGATTGAAATTTTGATTGTGTGGAAAATTTCAATTTAATTGGGATTCAAATTAATTTTTGGAGATCCTAATAGGTAAATTGGAATATGGCACGAAAATCGAGACACGACCCCTCGGAATAGGCCAACGGGCCTTGGTGGTGCTGCAGCTCCTGCCCTCGGGCAGGATGGGGCTGCGGCAGCCCCTATGCAGGCAACCATCACCCACGGCCGCAGGCTTGGCCTGCAGCCAAGGGTGGCGCAGCCTGCCCAAGGCCGGCCGCAGCCTGGGCATGCAGCCACTGTCTGCAGGCGCTGCCTGCAGCCTGCCGGCTGCTGTGCCCAGCCTGGGCGTGCAGCCTGGCGCTGCAGGCTTGGCCTGCAGCCCGGCGGGCTGCACAAGGGACAACAGTGGGCTGCCAGCCCCTCCGGGGTTGGTGGCTGCCCACGGCGGCTGCCGCCTTCACGGGCGGCGGTGCGGCGGTCCAAAATTTGAAAATTTTGATTTTTAAATTTGAGATTTAATTTTAAATCATGTTTAAAAAATATGTAATTGAAAATTTGAAATTTTTGAAATTACATATTATTACACATGATGATTAAAATTGTTTAAAATTTGAATTAGAAATTTAAATTTGAAATTCGAATTTGGAGTTTGAATTTGAAATTTAAATTTTTGGAAATTTAAATTTTAAATAATTCTTGGGATGAGAAATAAATGGAGAGGCTACATAAAGATGGATACAAGAAGACGGAACAAAATTCAAGACCCAAAGAATGCTTTGGATGGAATTTTGTAATCTTTATTTTCTTTGTTCTAGGATGGAACCATGGCTTGGTTATTCTGTCAATTATTTTTTTGTGATATGTCATGGATGTATAAATATGTATTGATGGATGTTTTGTATGCATATTTGATAACATGTCATATAGGATAGGTGAGTGCCGCTCATACTATATTGATCATACATAATTTGTCAAAACTTGCATGTTTTTCAAAATATTGAGTGGGAGAGGGTTTCAAACAAAACCCACGGCCTCCATTGTTGATCCATATGTGAAAGCATGGTAACGCCTCGCGTCAGTTCTGACCTGACCACACCCCTCGGTAGGTGTTTACCGCCGCCGGTATACTAGATTAGATCTCCTATGTGGAAAACGTGTTCGGGTGCGATCCTATTCATGACCACCCCTCGGTGGCTTGGTAGGACGTGGATCGGGCTACGTAAACAATGGTTATACACTCAAGACTCGTTTAGTTATTAACCTTCCTTAGAAGCTCTGTTAACTAAACTGGTGGCCAAATAAGCGGTTATTAATATATGTCTTAACCTTGGAGGATTTAAGGTAACATATATTAATTGGACGGGGTCCATGTTCCGGCTATTTGTTCTCATGACCACCTCTCGGTGGCTTGGGGCAATAGGTGCTGAGAATTACCGTTGCAATGCTACATGTTTTTTCAAGTTTCATGTAGGAACATACTTGTATGTTTTTTATTTGCTAAATTATCTGTATATTTGCTTGGGCTTTGTAATGATGTCTAGTATAATTTTATTTCAGTTCAAAATGTCACCGACACCCTCATTTCGATACTTACTGAAAATAAGTTGAATGGCGATAATTATAAAGACTGGAAAAGAAATCTATTAATAGTTCTCAGCTGCGAGAGACACAAGTTCGTACTAGACGAACCATGCCCACCTGGGCCCAAACCTGACACACCACTTGAGGAGGTCCCGGTTGCCTATAATCGTTGGAGAGAATCCAATGAGATAGCTCGATGCTACATCCTTGCTAGCATGACGAGTGCTTTACAAAAGCAGCATGAGACTTATCAAGTTGCTGGGGAGATCATGGAAAATCTGGAGGACATGTTCGGAGGCCAAGAAAAATTGGCTCGACAGTCCGCTATCACCAGCATTATGAACTCTAAGCAAAAGGCGGGTGCTCCGGTGAAGGACCATATGATCACTCTAATGGGATTCTTCGCTGAGGCTGCCGAGAATGGTGCTGAGTTGGACTATAACACCCAGATCGAGATGGTGTTCAAGACTCTGTCTAAAGATTTTGTGGGGTTTAAGGCCGCATACAATCTGGCGACAAAGGAGTTAGGACTTACCGAGCTCATGAAGCAACTACAGGCTTATGAGCGGATGATCAGGGATGAGGATACGGTCCGACCTAAAGGAGAGGCCAATTTGGCAGAATCTTCCAATCCCTCACGGAAGAGGAAGAGGCCAAATAAGAAGCAAGTGGCTTCCAGTTCTTCTAATCCTCCTGTCTCGGACGGAAAGAAGAAGAAGAAGAACAAGAAGCCAAAGGACCCTAAAAAGTCCAAATGCTTCCACTGTGGGAAGGTAGGTCACTTCAAGAAGGCTTGCCGGGAATTCCTAGCCTCCAAGGGCAAGGAAGGTAAGGAACTTCATTACTTAGAAGCGTGTTTGGTGGAAGAATCGAAAGACACATGGGTCATTGATTCGGGCGCCACTAATCATGTTTGTGTTTCTATGCAGGGGTTCGTGGAAACGAGAAGTCTACATGATAGGAGCCTCTCGTTGCGGACTGGAGATGGTAGCTTTGTGGTGGCTGAGGCAGTGGGAGACGTTCATCTTTATTTTGATCAATTTAGGTTTATTTTATTGAAAGACTGTTTTTATGTTCCTAATTTTAGGAGGAACCTTATATCGGTAGCTTGTTTAATAAAGGATTCTTATTCAGTTTCTTTTAGTAAAAGAGTTGATATTCGTAGAAATAAGTCTTTTATCTGTTCTGGATGGATGGATGGAAACCTATATTTGATCAGACCAAAGATGTACTCACTGCTTGACACTGAATTAATTGATAGCTCTAAAAGGTTGAAAGTTTCTCCCTCTAACAAGGCGTATCTTTGGCATTTAAGACTTGGTCATATTAATCAGGATAGGATTCAAAGATTGGTGAAAGACGGTCCTCTGGAATCTCTGGAGGAGGTACGACTTCCCCAATGTGAGTCTTGTCTAGAGGGTAAGATGACTAAGAGGTCTTTTGGAGCTAAGGGTACAAGGGCACAGGAGCTTTTAGAAATTGTGCACACTGACGTATGTGGCCCCATGAACGTCACAGCACGAGGAGGGTTCGAGTACTATGTCTCTTTCATAGATGATTACTCGAGGTATGGATATGTGTATCTGATGCACCGCAAGAGCGAAACCTTTGATAAATTCAAAGAGTATCGTGTGGAAGTGGAAAAGCAATTGGATAAATCCATAAAGACACTTCGATCTGATCGAGGTGGCGAATACCTCTCCGATGAATTTCTAGGACATCTTGTAGAGAATGGGATATTATCCCAATTGACTGCACCTGGTACTCCACAACAGAATGGTGTAGCCGAAAGGAGAAACAGGACCTTATTGGATATGGTACGGTCCATGATGAGTTACTCAACGCTGCCATTATCATTTTGGGGACATGCTTTACAAACGGCGTGCTATATTCTGAACCAGGTTCCGAGCAAATCAATTCCTAGAACTCCGTATGAATTGTGGCGTGGCAGGAAGCCCTCCCTTGGACATATGAGAATATGGGGCTGCCCGGCACATGTACTGGATGGGGATGCGAAGAAGTTGGAACCAAGATCAGAATTGTGCATGTTTGTAGGGTATCCAAAGGGAACTAAAGGAGGTCTGTTCTATAACCCGAAGGAACAAAAGATCATTGTCTCAACCCATGCGACATTCTTGGAGGAAAGTCACATGAATGACTTTAAGCCTCGAAGCAAAGTGGTGCTAGAGGAGTTATCGGGTGAAAGAACTGCTCCACAGATTTCGGTCTTGGACACAAGTCCGAGTTCCAGTGAAAGACCTGCAGACGATCAACAATTTAGGGTGCCTCGTCATAGTGGGAGGGTTTCTAAGAAACCTAATTTCTTCATGTATGATGCTGAGGTATACCAGGCCGAGCTCATGAGCATGAGGAAGATCCGGTCACATATGATGAAGCTATAAAGGATGTTGATTCTAGATCTTGGAAACAGGCTATGAACAATGAGATGGATTCTATGAAATCCAACTCTGTTTGGGAACTTGTAGATTTGCCGGATGGGATAAAACCCATTGGATGCAAATGGGTCTACAAAAGAAAAAAGGATGCGGAAGGGAGAGTGGAAACTTTCAAAGCTAGACTGGTTGCAAAGGGATACACGCAAAAGGCTGGAATCGATTACGAGGAAACCTTTTCGCCTGTTGCTATGCTGAAGTCTATCCGTATTCTTCTGTCCATTGCTGCGGCTCTCGATTACGAGATCTGGCAAATGGATGTCAAGACGGCATTCTTGAATGGCCATCTTGAAGAGTGTATCTATATGATACAGCCCGAAGGGTTCGTAGCAAGAGGCCAAGAAAGGAAAGTCTGCAAGTTGCTTAGATCCATTTGTAGATTAAAGCAGGCATCCCGCTCATGGAACCAGAGGTTTGATCAAGCGATTAAGACATTTGGTTTTGAGCAGAACGTTGATGAACCTTGTGTTTATAAACGTATTAAGGATGGAAAAGTGGTCTTTCTGATACTCTATGTCGATGATATACTACTCATTGGGAATGATGTAGGGAATTTATCATCGGTCAAGCTTTGGTTACACCAACAGTTTGACATGAAGGACTTGGGAGAAGCTAATTATGTTCTAGGCATTCGTCTCTTCAGAGATCGAAAGAACAAAATGATAGCATTATCCCAAGCTTCATACATAGATAAAATAATTGACAAATATGCAATGCTAGAGGCAAAGAAAGGCTCACAACCTTCTATTGCCGGTTTAACTCTTTCATTGGATGACTGTCCCAAGACATCGGAAGAAAGAGAGCGTATGAGTAAGGTCCCTTATACATCCGCTGTGGGTAGCCTTATGTACGCTATGCTTTGCACTCGCCCGGACATATGTTTTGCAGTAGGTATGGTGAGTCGATATCAAGCGAATCCTGGAACCAAGCACTGGCAAGCAGTAAAGTATATACTCAAGTATCTTAAGAGAACGAGGGATTATATGCTAGTGTATTCTGGAGGGGACCTAACACCCGTAGGATACACGGACTCAGACTTCTAGACTTGTAAGGATTCGAGGAAATCGACATCTGGATCAGTGTTTTTACTCGGAGGAGGCGCCATTGTGTGGAAGAGCGTGAAGCAGGGCTGCACAGCTGACTCTACTATGGAGGCTGAGTATGTGGCTGCAGCTGAGGCATCTAAAGAAGCGGTTTGGCTCCGCAAGTTCTTTAGAGACCTTGAGGTCATTCCGGGTGTTGACAAGCCTATCACACTTTACTGTGATAATACAGGGGCTATTGCCAACACAAGGGAATCTCGGCACCACAAGAGGACCAAGCACATAGATCGGAGGTATCACATTATTAGAGGGCATGTGGAGACTGGACAAGTGGATGTATGTAAGATCGCGTCCGAGGACAACATCGCTGATCCCTTTACTAAGACTTTGGTAGCTAGAAGCTTTGAGAGGCATGTAGAGGCGATGGGGATGCGTAACATGGCACATCTACTGGCTTAGGGCAAGTGGGAGATTGTTAGGAAATGCCCTAAGTATTAGAGACATTTTTGATGTATTCATTTTGAACTGGATAATAAAATTATATATAGAGGTTATTCATTACATTGCTATCTGTCCTCATCTTATTTACATGTTAAAGTAAATGTAAGCAAATATGGCTCACTGACTGCTTGTGTTAAAACTGTTAGAACGTTGCATGCAATGGACTTTTGTATGCGAGAAGACAATGTTCTAAAGTTAGCAGTCTAAACTATGGTCTGTAGTCTATGGGGTTAGACCGAGCATCTAACTCATGTTAAGACTATTATGTTGTCTAAAGCCTTGGAGGGGACGGTCTGTCTTGACTGTCTGGAGCTGGACTCCCAAGTAAAGACATGGATATGTTGCTCGGTGGTGACATATTAAACCGGGACTAAAGCGTGATTGATCTACGTAGTCTGCTATGAGTGGATCAATCTGCTTTTGACGTTCATTGTGCAATAACCTTAATCCTGAGTAAATGAACTACTTCATGTATATGACTTGTGTACTTTGATGTTCCAATGGCTAAAGCGTCTCAGAGGTAGTAAGCTTATAGACCGGTTCGTTGAGTGCATGACTTGTATACGATGAAGGGTTTGTTTGCAGATATCGGAATCATAGCTCTGAGGAGTTAAAGGTATCCTCTTAAAGGCATTATACTGAATGTGAAAATGGACAAGGCCTTGGGTCGTCTGCTGGGTGGATGACTTCTTATTCACATATGGTGAATAATCATTTTCTTGATTTGGTAGTATAATGGAACTTTAAGATAGCCTGATCAGTAGGATTAAACAGACTTTGACCTAAGGCTGATCATGGATATCATATGAGGGTTTTGCATATATGACAAGGTCATTGGATGGTAGCTCGTCACAGGCTTACGTAATACGGTATATAATTGGGAGTTCAGTTTCAGGTTTATAGTGGTGTGACTCTGAAATTAGTGATCATGTGATTGAGTTGTTCGGTACAGAATGATGATCATATGGAATCACGGGAGCCCGATTATATATGTCCAATCAGTCCCTCTACTAGCTCCACATAATTCCTTAACGTTTGGCAAATTGATTTGTGTATGCTATTGGCTAGTTTATTATGCATGGATGGTGATGACACAGGATTAGGATGGTAGACAAGATTCTCTCCGGTTGGATTCAGATTTTGTTTTGGATAATAGAGTACACAATTATTCGAACTCCAAATAAAGTTGCCATGATTTTATTTGAGATTGGATTGGAGTTGTAGAAAATTATCCATGAGAACAAGAATATGAAACACAACCGTTTTGTGGAATTTGAAATTTGAATTTTGAAATTTGAAATTTGAATTTTGAATTTGAAATTTTAATTTGAAATTTGAATTTGAAATTTGAATTTGAAATTTGAATTTGAAATTTAAATTTGAAATTTGAAATTTGAAATTTGAAATTTGAATTTGAAATTTGAATTTGAAATTTGAAATTCAAATTTTGAATCACAGTCCAAGTAGGATTCGAATTTGTTGTGGAAAATCCACAAGGTTTGAAATTCGAATTTGAGTTGGATTTGGAAAGGATAATCTTGTTAGAATCCTACTTGAATTTTGAATCCAAATCCCAACAAAAGTGGGCGAATTTTTTGAGGATAATCCTCAATGGAAAATTCGGTTTTTGTGGATAAGATTCAAGGGAAAAGTCAAGTTTCAATCCTAGTTGAATTTGGATTCTCTCCTTCCCTAAAAGTGGCCGAAATTTTGGAGCCTTAATCCTAGGAAATTCGGTTATTTTTGGATAAGGTTGAGATGAGATTTAGCTTGAAAATCCTAGTGGAATTTTGATTCTTCCTTATCCTAAAAGTGGCCGAAAATTTGGAGAAGATTTTCTCCTAAAGATTTCGGATTTTTTGGTTGAAAAACGGAGATAAAATTCTAGTTAAAATCTTGTTTAGATTTGGATTTGATTTATCCTAGAAAAACCGAATTTAATTGTTAGGATTATCCTATGAAAAATTCGGATTTTTGGTTAAAGATAAGGGAGAAAATCTTTTCCTAGTCCAATTCAAATTCAGAGAATCACCTCATGCAGGTCTATAAATAGAGGTCCTGCCACTCCAGTTCTCTCAGACCACAGACTCTCAGGTGAGCAGGCTTATTGTTGCACAGCTCATCGTGACAATAAAGTTCTTTAGAGATCTGGGTGGTCGGAAGAAGACTAGTAGTGCTAGCATACCGATCGAGGTTCAGAGTACCCACACACTCAGCCATTCGGGAATTGGAGAATAGTAGAGAAGGCTAGTTGGTTGAAGCCTCCGGTCATTCTCTTCCTGCAAGATTGGCATCCTTGAGGTATGAGTTTTAATTGTTGTTGGTTTATTGTATATGGCATCATGAGATATTTAACGATCTAAAAATTTTTATTGTTCCGCTGCGCCACTCTGATACGTTTTTACCGGTTTATTTTCCTACACAAGCGTAGAGTGAAACCGCCTAAGTTCTCTAGAGTTGTGGATATACGAGAATTTGTTCATTGGACTGAAAGCTGCAGCTGATGTCTGGTGACCCAGTTCTAACGTATGCTGTTCATTACAAGGAACTGATATGGACTTCTACAATGCATGTTGATGCAAAAGTGGATCAAGACAGGAGAAGGACAAAAGAGAGAAAGAGACCTTGCCAAACAGTATTAGAAGAGCGATCAAGCAGAAAGAGTAGCAAGCCTTATCCAGGAGATAGTGAACGCCGAGATAAAAGTGCTTAACCCCGGGAGCCTTGCACAAGCCCAAGGCGTTGTAGCAGCCGCCATTATGGAGGGTGACTCGGTAGACCCAACACCCCAACCGGCCGATGAAGAGTTCATGGCCGAGCACCAGCCAGAAGTACACGAGGGAAATAGGGAACCGATGGAGAACCCCGAACCAGCCTATCTGTCTCCCAAACACCCCATGGAAGAAGACGATAACGAGGCTCTTTCGATGCCCATCCCGATGATGAGAGAGAGGAGATCCCCGACCACTTTAGTAATGACAAATAGATAGGGATGTATGAACCCTCAAGTCATCATAGCCAGCGATGACGAGGTCAGTTTCGACTGAGAAGAAGAGGAGAACCCAGAGGAGTTCCCACTCAGTGATAGTGACGATAAGGAGATGTCAGATGCAGAATCAAGAGTATCTTCCGCGTAGTAGTAACCCTTCTGCAGGAATGTTAGTTATGTAAATATATAGAGGGAAGCAGTAGCTCTCCCCCGTCAGTTGTAGCATAACGTACTTGTTGGGATCGTATAGGGGAAGTGTGTGTCACTCCCACTAAACTAGAATCTTGAATATATGTATATATATTATGTGAAATATATTATGAGATAAGCAGTAAAGTTTTACCCAAGGGGCCAGATTTAATTTTCCCATTGTGTGAGTATGATATGACAGAAAGTGCAGGATGAATCCTAGCACTCAGATGATCTTCCAATACAATGCAGTAATTGTATTGAACTTCGCACTATGAGAGAAAGAAAGATGGATATAATATGTATATTTATATCCATAAGGTTTAAGTAAGATTGTTAAGTAAAAAAGAAAATAATATGTGATACGAGTCCCAAGTACAGAATTTAAGAGACATATACTTTCCTTTCCCATTGTACGATAGGGTTACATATGAAAACATGGCAAGAACACGAGTACAGGCAAACCAAGCATCCCGAGAGAATGAATTGATGGCACAGCTCGTAGCTATACGAGAGATGATGGAGAACCAGCAACGAGAACTAACCCAGCTTAGGGAACGGCTGGGCCAGTAACCCCAGGCACCACAGTCAGCAGAGATGCTAGCACAAGAGGCTCCAGCAACCCCAGAAACTCTGAGGGAGCAAGCAGCTCCTCCAGCCTAAGAGGCACTAGCACCTATAGTAACGGCTACTCTCGCAGCAGCAATTATTTTTCTGTCAATCCCTAAGGAAGGTGACTTGTATGAGAGATTTCGGCACATGAAAGCGTTAGAATTTGAAGGAACCACTAACTCTATAGAGGCCGATGACTGGCTAATGGATATCCAAGTAATCTTGGATTTTATAGGGCTAATAGATAGAAAGAAAGTGATGTACACATCCTTCACCCTATGCAATAAGGCACGTCAGTGGTGGAAGATGGTAACCATTAGGAGGAACATTAGAGAGATGAGCTAGATAGACTTCATTGAGAAATTCAAGAACATGTACTTCAACGAGGAAGCACTAACAATGCAGCAAGACGAGTTCAACAACCTACGGTAAGGTAGAATGACTGTCATGGAGGCAGTCAAGAAGTTTGAGCAGTTGGCTCAACTTTATCCAGATTTGGTACCTGCTAAAAGGAGAGAGTCAGACGAATGTTGAAGATGTTTAGAACAGACATTGCAGTTCAGGTGAAGGGAAGCCACGGACCAGCGACACTAGCAGAATGTGTTAGCAAGGCTATCTGAGCCGAGTACTGGTCGGTTCAGGTTAAGGAGTGAAAGGTTTAGAATTTTAAGGCATGAAAGGAGGAGAAAACGCAAGCTAAGCAGGCTCAGGGGAAGCAGAACCCCGAGTCACAACACAAAGGGTAGAACATGGGGACCAGCCAGAATAGTAGGCATTCCCACAACAACAACAAGAGAAAAGGAGAATCAAGGCGACCAAGATTTACAGGAGAATTTTCCCCAGAAGAGAAACGACCAGGAAGGAAACGACAGCTAATACCTGACGTGTCGAAATATGGAAAGTGCGACCCAGGAGAATGCAAGCAGGGAGCAAGTGGCTGTTTCATCTATGGCAAGGAATGCCACTACACCAAAAACTACTACTCCAACCCACAGAACTAACAGAATCAACCCCACACTAGGAATTATCAACTTCACGCTGCCCAGACCAGGATCGAAGGCCGTTTGATCACACAAGGCAGGCTGGAAGCTCTAGCCAACTAAGGGAGAATCTAGGCTTACACGAGGAGTGACGCTGAAGCTGTAACTTTTGCAGTGGTGGCAGACCAACTTTCTATCTCCAACTTTAATGCATTAGTTCTACTTGATTCTAGAGCCACCCATTCGTTGTATCATCAGATTCCGCTAGAAAGTTAGGTAGGAGCTTAGATAGGATGAAATAAACCTTTAATATGTCACTTCCTTTAGGGTAAGTTTTATTGTGTAATTACTGGATACGTCTGGTGCCAGTAATTATCTGCGGGAGAGAATTGGGTGTTAACCTGATTGTCATCGACATGTATGACTATGATGTAATTGTGAGGGTGAACTTCCTCACAAAATACAATACTGTCATAGACTGTCGAAGGCGGGAGGTTACTTTCAAACCAATTGGATGCGAAAAGTTCGTCTACAAGTGTTTGTCATCGGAGCAACCAAAGACGATGATATCAGCAGGAAGGCTTACGGGATGCTATCCAGTGAATGCATAGACTTCCTAGCATACATAGTAGATAAGACACGTGGAATAAAGATAGGACCCGAGAATGTGTCGATAGTCAAGGAATTCATTAAGGTATTTCTGAAGATCTTCCAAGACCCCCACCAGAGCACAAGATCTCATTCGAGACTAAACGTCTACTAGAATCAGTCCCCATCTTTGAGGCCCCATACAAAATGGTCCCTGCAGAGCTAAAGGAGCTCCAAGCCCAACTGAAGGACTAATTAGACATGGGATGCATTCAATAGAGCTGTTCACCCTGGGGAGCACCTGTATCACTCGTGAAGAAGAAAGGTGGAACATTGAGAATGTGCATCGACTACGGAGAGTTTAACAGGATTACGATTAAGAACAAGAATCCGTTATCGCAGGTTGATAATTTATTTGATCAGCTCTGAGATACTGCAGTGTCCTCAAAGATCGATCTACATTCAGGGTACCATCAACTATGAATCAGGGATGAAGATGTACCCAAAACAGCCTTTCAAATGTGGTACAGACATTACAAGCTTCTGTTCATGTCGTTCAGATTGACAAATGCACCAGCAGCTTTCATAGACATGATGAACTGCATGTATAAGGACTTTTTGGATAAGTTTGTCATTGAGTTCATCAATGACATACTTATATACTCTAAGACGAAGGAAGAGCACTTAAGAATCATCTTGCACATGTAACAAGACCATCAGCTATACGCCAAGTTCTCCAAGTACGAGTTTTGACTGGAAAAGGTCTATTTCTTAGGCCACATAGACCCCAAGGAAGGAGTATCTATGGACCCGACCAAAATTGATGCAGTTAGCGCGTGGCCAGCTCCGAGTAACGTAATAGAAATTTACAGTTTCTTCAGACTAACAAGATATTATCGACACTTCATCGAAGGCTTTTCAAAGCTAGCCACAATGCTCACAGTGCTCACCAAGAAGGGAAAAAGGTATGAGTAGACCGACAAGTGTGAGGAAAGCTTTCAAGAGCTGAAACAAAGACTCACAAGCACGCCAATACTGACCTTTTCAGATGCTAGTCAGGGAAGCTTTGTGATTTATAGTGATGCATCTAAAATCGGATTGGGAGCTGTGTTGATGCAGAGTGGTAGAGTAGTCACGTATGCTTCACGATAATCAAAGACCCTGAGAAGAGCTACCCAACGCGTGATCTGGAGTTAGCAGTGGTAGTTTTTACGTTAAAAGCATGGAGGCACTACCTGTATGGAGTCAAGTGCAAGATTTACACCAACCACGAGAGCCTTAAGTGTATCTTCACGTAGAAAGAGCTCAACATGAGGCAGTATAGATGGCTGGAGTTGGTAAAAGATTACGATTGTAAGATCCTATACCATCTGGGAAAGGCCAATAAAGTGATCAAAGTACAAATTCGAAAGCATTTTACTACGCTTATAGCTATTAGTGCCTTATCGAGAGTGCTACATAGGGAGCTATGCAGCAGCAAGATCAAGATTTTGACAGGAAGGTTGTCTGACATGGCCTTCCAATTGACACTCCAAGAAGAGATCAAGATCAGTCAAGGCTTTGATTTGTCCCTGCTCAAGTGCAGAAAGGAAGCTACAGAGGACAAGGGTTCAGAGTTTAGAATCTCTAAGGACGTAATACTATACTACACAGATAGAGTGTGTGTTCTGAAAGATGAAGAACTCACGAAGTGAATCCTTTTGGAACCTCACGAGACGTCATATTTCGTACATCTGGTGGCGAATAAGATGTACAAGTACCTGAAGGAAAGCTTTTGTTGGCTTGGAATGAAGAATGACATTGTCGAGTTCGTCGCCAGATACCTTACGTGATAGAAGGTTAAGGCAGAACACCGGCGCCTAGTAGGATAATCATAGAAAATTAAGCTACCCGAGTGGAAATGGGGCCAGATTACGATGAATTTTGTAGTCGGACTGCCGAATGGGACCAGATTATAAGTGGAAATGGGACCAGATTACGATGATTTTCATAGTCGGATTGCCAAAGACGTTAAACGGTAATGATGCAATTTAGGTAATTATAGACAGACTGACGAAATCAGCTAGATTTTTAGCAATGAAAGTTAGCTACTCAGTGGAATGACTAGCAGAAATCTATGCAGCTCAATTCATAAAACATAACCAAACACAGTTTCAGAAATGATCTTAACACAGTTTTCAAAACATTCTCATTTTCAATTTTTTTGAAAACAGAAAACATTTCAAAAACAATACCAAACGCCACCCTAGTAATTGCTTGTCGAGTAACGAGCTATGCTGAGTAAAAGAAGGCAAAGAACGTGTGATCATATTTTCTGCAAAAGTAATTTCTTAGCCACTTTAGGCATGTAAAATATTATGAACTAGTGTGTTTACAAATCCTTCTATGTTTTTTTTTTTCCATGTTGGGAGTTAATCAAGAAACATAAGATTTACAAAATAAATACAAGATTCACCAAGGAAATACAAAACGTTATTTTCTTGCAATTATCTCAAATCATAACGGACGCTTCATCTCCAAATTTTGGCAAAGCATTCAGGCCGCATTAGGGTCCAAGTTAGAGTTCAGCACAACATCCCATCCTCAGACTGATAGTCAGTCTGAGAGGACCATACAGACTTAGAGGAATGTTGAGAGCCTACGTCCTAGACCTCAAGGGAAATTAGGATCAGAAGCTACCATTGAGCGAGTTCTCGTACAACAGCAACTACCATTCCTCGATAGGAATGGCATCATACGAGGCACCTTGTGGAAAGAAATGTAAATATCTAGCTCATTAGTACGAGCCCAGAGAGAAACGACTACTTAGCTCGAACATCATCAAGAATACCACGACAGACGTGAAGCTGATACGAGAAACGTTAGATACAGTGCACAGTCGATAGAAGAATTTTGACGATAAGCGCCATAGACCCCTCGAGTTTCAAGTAGGAGACTAGGTCTTTCTCAAGGCAACACCCATGAAAGGGGTGGTGTGCTTTGAAAAGAAAGGAAAGCTCAGTCCTAGGTACGTAGGACCCTTGAGATAATAGAGAAAGCCGGGAAGGTGGCTTATAGACTAGCACTTCCTCCCGAGTTAGCTACAGTGCACAACGTCTTTCACATCTTGATACTGAAGAAGTACGTGTCAGACAGCTCCCATGCTCTTAGCCAAGAATTCGTTGTAGTATACGCTAATCCGACGTACGAGGAGAAACCCGTGCGGATCCTAGTTAGAGAGGAGAAAGTACTTAGGAATAAAGTATACCAGTAGTAAAAGTGTTGTGGTGGAATCATAGTGTTGAGGAAGCCACAAGAGAATGGGAAGAAGACATGAGAAGAGACTTCCCAGAATTATTCTAATTTTCAAGGACGATCATTTTGTAAGGGGGGTAGGTTGTAATGACCACCATTTTCATGGCACCTACTTGCCTGTAATAAGTCATTAAGGAATAAAATGGACATAATTTAAGGCCTTTTAGTGCAAATTTAAGTAACACGCTCAGGTACACAGCCATGTGAGTGACCGTGTGCCATTCGGACTGTGTATCTGTTAGTAGCCGTGTGAATGTATATGGTTATGTAGTGTAACACGGTCAAGTACACGGCTGTGTAAGAGGCCGTATACCACTCGGATAAATGAATGTGTTTCAAAGACATGGCTGTGTTGAGTAGTCTCAACTAGTACATGCCCGTGTTGCCTGACACACGTCCGTGTAAGAGTCCGTGTAGAAGGCTGTGTAATGAGCCGAAAGCCCCTGTAATGACTCTCATGAATTATGAAACTTAATTACTATGTAATGAGTAATTAAGTTAATAAACACAGTATATTTTCCAATTGAATGAATTAAACGGGTACAATGACGTTTAATTACTATTCATACAGTGAAAGAGGCAATCGACAATGAAATAAGTCCACCCTATTATGTGAGTGTGCATTGAGACACGTAATATCAAGAAACCGGTCCAGACGACCATTTCTTGATATAGAACTAATGAGCTAGTCATCGGTACGCTCAGACTGGTCATCTGAGCACAGCAGCGATAATTGCCCTAATAGATGTATAGTATCGAGAAAAGTGGCCTAGATGATCTCTTCTCGCCCAGGGACTGACAAGATCGGAGTCAGAACGCTCAGACTAGTCAGTCAGACTGAAAGCAGTAAATAGTGAATAATGAATAGTGAGATACGCAGTGTCAGGTTAGTGGCAAGACGGCCTTAATCTGGCATAAAACTGATATATTAATAGTTAGCAGGCTCAATCTAGTCAATTGAGCACAAAATGTAGATTTTTGTTTGAGAGATATGCAGCATCGGGATGAGGGTCAAGATGACCTTTTCTCGCCCCGAAACTGATATATTTAGACTCGGGACGCCCAAATTGCACTGACATGTTTTTTGAGATAGAGTCATACAGATCTCGAAAATTGGCCCAGAAGACCTCAAGTGGACGTAAAACTGATAAATTTGAAATCAGCATGTCCAAATTAGTTAGGAGAGACTGTGTTTGAAATTTCGCATGAAAACACCTCGTTATGCGTGCGCAGTGCCCAACACAGTGTAGACCTAACCACAATATCAAGAAATTGGTCAAGATGACCTTTTTTGATATAAAACTGATATATTTGGAATCATAATGCTCAAATGATTTGAGCCATTTGAGCACAAAAAGTAATTTTTGACTGGGAACCATGCAGTATCAGAAAACTGGTTGAGACGAACTCGGATTAAGATAAAAATGATATATTTGGGTTCAGCACGCCCAAATTAGTCAATATAGCCTATCTTAAAATTTTTCAAAAATTTAGTATAAAAGGGTCAAAATTTTGGGATCTTTGTAAAATTGCCCCCATAATTTTTCCTTACCTCATTTTCTCCCCCACACCTCATGAACATGAACAGTGACCGACCTTCGAATCCGACCTCTATTTCTGACATCGCCAGCACCATTGGAAAGCTCTTGACGAGCTGAGTCCAACGGTAGGCCGAGTCGATCGAACTGACACCAGAGCACGCCATACGTGCCGCCCAAAGCTGCCGGTGGCCTGAATTTTCAAACCGTCATATCTCCACCGTCCGACGTCTAAATTCCACGATTCCAGTCCTAATGGATTCGTGGGGAAGAGTAGAACAAAACCCAAGCCTCATTTTAGCTCAACAGTCACCGGATCGTGCTGCCTAAACTCACGCTGTCGCCATCGTGTCGCCGTCGTGGAATCCACCGATTCCGGTGGAGTCGAGTTGCAAAGTGTAATGACCACCATTTTCATGGCACCTACTTACCTGCAATAAGTCATTAAGGAATAAAATGGACATAATTTAATGCCTTTTAGTGCAAATTTAAGTAACACGGTCAGGTACACAATCGTGTGAGTGACCGTGTGCCATTCGAACTGTGTATCTATTAGTAGCCGTGTGAGTGTACATGGCCGTATAGTGTAACACGGTCAAGTACACGGCCGTGTAAGAGGCCATGTATTGCTCAGATAGATGAATGTGTTTCAAAGACATGGCCATGTTGAGTAGTCTCAACTAGTACACGTCTGTGTCGAAAATGTACACGGCTGTGTTGCCTTACACACGCTCATGTAAGAGTCCGTGTAGAAGGCTGTGTAATGAGCCGAGAGCCGCTGTAATGACTCTCATGAATTATGAAACTTAATTACTGTGTAATGAGCAATTAAGTTAATAAACATAGTATATTTTCCAATTAAATGAATTAAACGGGTACAATGACGTTTAATTACTATTCATACAGTGAAAGAGGCAACCGATAGTGAAATCGGTCCACCCTATTATGTGAGTGTGCATTGAGACACGCAATATCAAGAAACCGGTCCAGACGACCATTTCTTGATACAGAACTAATGAGCTAGTCATCGGTACACTCAGACTGGTCATCTGAGCACAGCAGTGATAATTACCCTAATAGATGTACAGTATCGAGAAAAGTGGTCTAGATGACCTCTTCTCACCCAGAGACTGACAAAATCGGAGTCAGAACGCTCAGACTAGTTAGTCAGACAAAAAATAGTAAATATACAGTGGCGGGTTAGTGGCCAAGACGGCCTTAATCTGGTATAAAACTGATATATTAATAGTTAGCAGGCTCAATCTGGTCAATTGAGCACAAAATGTAGATTTTGTTTAAGAGATACGCAGTATCGAGATGAGGGTCAAGACGACCTTTTCTCGCCCCGAAACTGATATGTTTAGACTCAGGATGCTCAAATTAATCAATCGGGCACCTGACCCATTTTTCGAGGCAGGGTTACATAGATCCCAAAAACTGGTCCAGAAGATCTCAGATGGACGTGAAACTGATAAATTTGAAATTAGCACGTCAAAATTAGTTAAGAGAGACTGTGTTTGCAATTTCACGCGAAAACGCCTCGTTATGCGTGTATAGTGTCAACACAGTATAGGCCTAACCACAGTATCACGAAATTGGTCAAGTGACCTTATCTTGATATAAAACTGATATATTTGAAATTAGAATGCTCAAATTAGTCAATTGAGCACAAAAAGTAATTTTTCATCGGGAACGATGCAGTATCGGAAAACTAGTCGAGACAACCTCGGATGAAGATAAAACTGATATATTTGGGTTCAGCACACCCAAATTAGCCAGTATAGCCGATCTTAAAATTTTTCAAAAAATTAGTATAAAGGACGAAATTTTTGGGATTCTTGAAAAATAGCCCCCATATTTTTCCAAACCTCATTTTCTCCCCCCCCCCCCCCCCCCACACCACACGAAGATCAACAGTAACTCCCGGTCGAATCCGACCTCTGTTTTCGACACCGCTGGCACCATTGGAAAGCTCTCGACGAGCTGATTCCAATGGTGTGCCGAGTCGACGGAACCAACGCCAGAGAACGCCGCACGCGCCGCCTAAAACCGTCGATGGTCGAATTTTTCAAACCGCCGTATCTCCACCGTCCGACGTCTAAATGCCATGATTACAGTCCCAATGGATTCATGGTGAAGAGTAGAACAAAACCCAAACTTCATTTCACGTCAACAACCGCTGGATCGCACCGCCCAAACTCGCGTGTCGCCGTCGTGGAATCCGCTAATTCCTGCGGAGTTGAGTTGCAAGGTCGGTATCAAAATGCTCAGAACAACATGTAGATCAAAAGCCCCAAATAAATTTTGGGCATCAACACCGGAAAAGGGAGATCCAACCACAGCCGCCGTCGCTGTTGCCGATCTTTGAAGCCCGATTTCCGACGATAGGAGCTTCGATTGGTGAAATTGATACCACCAATGGGTTCCTTTCGTCGAGCTCTTCAAGGTGGTGGTCACCACTTCCATCGCCGCAGTGGTCAATGCCGGTCAATAATTCATCAACAATGGTCAACGGTGATCGGAGACCAAAAATTGAAGAATGGCCCGTTGGCCTATTTTCGACGTTTCGGACACATCCGCGGCATCGTACTTGCAAACTGAAGTTTCAGAAGTGAACAACAACGATTCAAAGATTGTGCAGTCGAGACCGAACGGTTCATTCGACCGCTGACAGGAACGATTTTAGTAGTGGTTTCGATCCCCTGATTCCTCATTTTATTATTAGAATAATTATGTATTAATTATGGATTACTGACTTGAGGAATTGTATGAAAAAGGGATAAAATGTCGAAAAAGAGAATGTGAGGAAATGTGAATATTTTTACGTAAAAAGCTGAGCTTTTACAAAAAAATTAGGCCTCTGGTTTAGTACTTGGCAGGTTAGAATAGGTTAAATGGTTTTGAGGTGTTTCCTAAACGCCGGGAACCCAAAAATTAAATGAAAATGCTGCCAAATTTTCTAAAACAGCACAAAGGGGTATTTTAGGAAACGAGGGGTAAAAATGTGATCGAGATGGAAACACGAGCCCCTCTCTCAATGACCTAGGTTCGGGAAAGAAGGACGGAAGTTTTGAAGATTAGTGAACCATCCAATTAGAAATCTTGTAATGTAAGAAAACAACCCCTAGGTTAGAATAGTACCACTCAAGGGACGGGTTGATCTAAGTATAAAATTTGGGGTGATTAAATCGGTAACGGTAACCCCATTGGCTAAATGGTCAATACATGAGGTATGTGGTCAATTGACTGGTTGGTTAACCAATCAAGGACCGAGTCTGAACGGGATAGTAAAAGACAGTGATTAATTTGTCAAGTAGACAAATTAATTAAGCACGATTAGAAATTAAATATTAAAGTCCCAAGTAGAGTAGTTGGGTACCGATAGGCATCGGTACCACACAACGATAGGTATATTAGTCACCAATGATAGAGTGACCTAAGACTGATGTTAATTAATTTATTTACCCAATAAATTAATTAACCATGATTAGAAAATCAAACTCTCAAGAGAAGGACAATTAGTACCAATAAGGATCGGTACCACATAACGATAAAGTTTTCATTAGTCACTAATGACCACAATGACCTAAAAGGGAATGTTAATGAAATGCATTTTGATTACAGGGAGGTACCTGTATTGTGAAGAAGGCGAGAGTATAAACTGTCCGCTGACAAGTAAGTACAACTCCGCCTACAGCATGGATAAAATGAGTTTCAATGATGATTTTCCAGTTTTTTAAGTATGTATCATGCACATGATGCTGCACGGCATACATAAGAGCATATATTTTCACAATCAAGTAGATTGATTAAAGAACAACATAGAAGCCATACGTCCCTGCCGCATAGGTCTTGGGATAGCTTAGAAAAACACATAGCTAGAACAGTTAAGTAAGATGGAAATTAATAGGCATGTCGTACCGGCTCTTTCCGTTGAAAGGGTTTTCAAAGTTAAAGTAAGAGAAGGTAGAGAGGGCAGTAATCCGTTGAGGATCCTCCTACATATTTGGTGACCTCAGCGTTACCATTGGTCTGCGTGCACTAGGTACTGACACGTGGGCCCTAAATAGACAAGAAAAGAAAAGAGAAGTTTGTAGCATAAATGAACATAACCGGATCATGCATTAGTTATAGTTCACCATGCTTCTAGATGCATTCAGTATAAGGTATGCTATGTTATGCATGCAATACATGATGATGTATTTTATGATGTTATATATGATATGCTATGTTATGCATTCAGTATGATGTGATGATGTATTCTAAGATGTGATACATGATGCTGTGATATATGATATGTTATATGGTATCTGTGATGATTGGTGTGCTTACCTGATTTTAAGTATACGTATGTTTAAATATGTTTTGCAGTAAACATGTTGTGCTTACTGGGCATAAAGCTCACGGAGTGTGTTTATGCTGTAGGTAAGCATCCTATAGCGTAAACATCAAGAGGCGATGATGGCGGCGGAGGCGGATGTGAGGATGAGGTTATGGATACACCGCGAGTATTCTTCCACACAGTATGAGTAAATAATATTTTGAATGGTGACAGTTAAATAGTATTTTAAATAGTAAAACTTAAATGGTATTTTGGAACAGTAAACAGTATATGTATGAATAGTATATTTAAATAGTATCCAGTGAATAGTAATTAGTTAAACAAGTATATAATTGTGTATGTATAATTGAAATCCTTATGTTTTTCAAATTTCGCATTTTAATAGTATCGTATGTGAATAGTAAATACGTACGTATATATATAATAAAAAAAATTTCCTCTAAATTTATGGTATCAAATTCAGCAAGTTTAAGTATCAATTTTAAAGTAAAAGTTAAAGAAAGAAGCAAGCAATAGCAGTTTCCAGTGACTGTCAGGGCCGCTGAGGGCACGGGGCATCACAGCAAAGTAGGTACCAAAATTCTCAGAACAACACGTAGATCAAAAGCCTCAAATCAATTTTGGGCAAAAACGCCGGAAAACAGAGATCTAACCACCACCGCTGTCGTCGATCTTCGAACCTCGATTTTTGGCGATAGGAGCCTCGATTGGTAAAATTGACACCACTAATGGGTTTCTCTTGTCGAGCTCTTCAAGATGGTGATCGCCACTTCCATCGCCACCGTGGTCAATGCCGGTCAACGACGACCGGAGACCAAAAATTAAAGAATGGCCCGTTGGCCTATTTTCGATGTTCCGGGCACATCTGCGGCATCGAATTTGCAAATTGGAGTTTCAAAAGTGAAAAATGACGATTCAAAGATTGTGCGGTCGAGACCGAACGGTTCCTTTGACTACCGACGGGAACAATTTTGGTAGTGGTTTTGATCCCTTGATTCCTCATTTTATTATTAGAATAATTGTGTATTAATTAGGGATACTAACTTGAGGAATTGTAAGAAAAAGGGATAAAATAACAAAAAAGAGAATGTGAGGAAATGTGAATATTTTTACGTAAAAAGCTGAGCTTGTACATAAAAATTAAGCCTCTGGTTTAGTACGTGGCAGGTTAGAATAGGTTAGATGGTTTTAAGGTGTTTCCTAAATGCCAGAAACCCAAAAATTAAGCGGAAATGCTACCAAAATTTCTAAAACGGTACAAAGGGGTATTTTAGGAAACAAATGGTAAAAACGTGATCGGGATGGAAACCTGAGCCCCCTCGATGACCTAGGTCTAGGAAAGAAGGACAGACGTTTTGAGGATTAGTGAACCAGCCAATTAGAAATCTTAAAAATGTAAGAAAACAACCCCTAGGTCAGAATAGTACCACCCGAGGGACGGGTGCGATCTAAGTATAAAATTTGGAGCAATTAAATTGGTAAACGTAATCACGTAGGCTAAATGGTCAATACGCGAGGCATCCGGTCAGTTGACTGGTCGGTTAACCAGTCAAGGATCAAGTCTGAACGGGATAGTAAGAGACAGTGATTAATTTTTCAAGTAGACAAATTAATCAAGCGCGATTAGAAATTATATATCAAATTCCCAAAGTAGAGTAGTTGGGTACCGATAGGCATCGGTACCACACAAGGATAGATTATTAGTCATTAATGATAGAGTGACCTAAGAGCGACGTTAATTAATTTATTGGGTAAATAAATTAATTAAACACGATTGGAAATTAGAAGAAAATCAAACTCTTAAGAAGAGGGCAATTAGTACCGAGAAGGATCGGTATCACATAACGATAAAGTTTTTATTAGTCACTAATGACCACAGTGACCTAAAAGGGAATGTTAATGTAATGTATTATGATTACATGGAGGTACCTGTATTGTGACGAAGGCGAAAGTATAAACTCTCCGATGACAGGTAAGCACAACTCCGCCTACAGCATCAATAAAATGAATTTAAAATGATGATTTTCCAGAATTTTAAGTATGTATCATGCACACGATGCTGCACAGCATACATAAGAGCATATAGTTTCACAATCGAGTAGATTGATGAAAGAATAAGTTAGAGGCCATATATCCCTACCGCATAGGATTAGGGATAGCTTAGAGAAGCATAGAACAGATAAGCAAGATGAAATTTAATAGGCATGTCGTACCAACTCTTTCCATTGAAAGGGTTTTCAAAGTTAAAGTAAGAGAAGGCAGAAAGTTGAGCATCCATTGATGGCTCTCTGGCCTATTTAGTGACCTCAGCGTTACCGTTGGTCTGCGCACACTCGGTACCAACACAGGGGCCCAGAGTAGACAAGAGAAACAAAAGAATATATTGAAGCACAAATGAACATAATCGGATCATGCATTGATCACCGCATGCATTAATTCCTTATGCTTTTAGTCTCCATAAGTTGCATTCAGTATAAGGTACGCTATGTTATGCATTCAATACGTGATGATGTATTCTATGATGTGATAAATGATGTTATGATAAATGATATGTTATATGGTATCTGTGATGACTAGTATGCTCATATGATTTTAAGTATGTGCTATATTTTAAACATGTTTTGTGGTTAACATGTTGTACTTACTGGGCATAAAGCTCACGGAATGTGTTCATGCTGTAGGTAAGCGTCCTATGGCGTAAACATCAACAGGCGATGACGGCAGCTGAGGTGGATGTGAGGGCGAGGTTATGGATACACCGTGAGTATTTTTTCGCACAGTTTATGTAATAAGTGTTTTTGAACAATAATGGTTAAATAAGAATTTTTAAATAGTAATAGTTAAATAGCATATTTGGGATTGTATTTAGTTAAACAGTCAGTATAAGTATGTATGTATAATTGAAACCCCTATGTTTTCATATTCTGCATTTTAATAATATATATACGTAAATAGTAAATATGTACGCGTAAAAAAAAATCCCTAAAATCAGGGCATCTAAGTAAGTAAGTTTAAGTATCAGTTTTAAAGTAAAATTTAAAGCAAGTAGTAGTTTTCAGTGATGGTCCGGGCAACTGAGGGCGCGAGGCGTCACAATACACCCTTAATAGAAAGAATGTGTAAGACCTATGGGCAACAACCATTCCTGACCTTAAGGTGATGTTTAATGCCACCTGGTCGGAACTGTAATTGAAAGACGATAATGAAACCATATTTGGTGTACTAGCCTCAAATAATAAGGTGGAGGTTTAAAGGTCATTCAGGGACACCAGAACCGCTTAGGGCGATGATGGACTGGGGAGGATTATCCATCAGGGTCACTCCCAAGGCCCCTCACAGTCAGTGTGTAGTGGCCCACCCTTCATGGAGGCTAATAGTACTAGCATGGTAGAGCTCTGAAATCCACTATGATAGACTGTCACCTCAATGCGTTGCCGGCAACTTACTTATAACTCGTCTTTTTTATTTACTCGTCATAATTTAAACTTAAATTTTATTAAAACTGATTTTGAAACTGTAACTTCATAAAACATCATAAAACACATACTGTAATACATATCATATTCTATTGTACTTAATTTACATCATGTTACAAATATCCAAAATAACTTTCAAAATTTGCTCAGTAGAAAATATAAGTAGTACCATTCCCCTCGCCCAGCCCTGACGACAGATGCAGATCCCGCTCCTCGTCTATCCACTAGCTACTGGTGTATAGGCTTCTTACCTGCAACATGAATAAACTTGTGAGCGATAGGCTCAGTAAGTTTAAACATACAAACTGGAACATAAAACATAAAATCATAAAAAATACTATTCATATAAATAGTAAGTTTAACTTTTGACCATGAATAATAAGGTTGACTTTGATCGATACTATTCATGCCAACTTTGACTTAAGCTGCTACACATATAGTTAATACATTTTATGCTCAATTATGACAAATCTTAAGTCTTAGGTCTTTATCTTGCATTAAGTTCTGGTGTTGGGCCCCTGGATTGGTCGTACCATAGTACGCGCATGACTGAGAAGGACTCTGGGGAGCAATCCACTGGCCAATCTCCTACAGTCTACATAATATTAGACTTCCATACCTAGGACGTACCACCATCGGTTTGGAATCCATATCATATCTGAACATGAAGAACCTCCACCTGTGCGGGAGGCCGATACGCCAATACTGGTTTCATTACCGACTTTCATACGGTTCCTGACCGGTGGCATTATGATTGCCTCCTAGGTCTGGAACTCTTTACATCATGTTCTTTATTTGTGGTTATTTATTTTTTCACGTTAGTGTGCATATAGCACCTTAATACTTATTTACATATCATACATAGCATATAACATAGCAAGTAAATTCATGTTGCAGATAAATAAATATCCAAACTTATAGATATTTTGCTAGCATTTCCTTTCCTGGGTCAACCGGAGTTCTTATATTGCCCTTTTGTTGATTTTCTATAACCAAAATAAACCACGGTTATTTTTACTATTCACTACATATTTAAAATATTGTGTAATATAAAATTTCTGATTCTAGATCCCTAATTATTTATTTTGGGCTTCATATTTTCATTTTTGTAATTATTATACGGCTTAGGATACTATTACAGGCCTTCATATCACTTTTCTTAACTTTTTGATGAAATGACTATTTTGCCCCTAACTTTTAACAAAATGACCATTTTGACCCTAGTAGGATTTTCCTCCATTTTCCTGACTTACGATTCTATTTTAACCTTAAGAAATTTAATAAAATCATTCTGGGTCTTTTACTGTGATGCCTCGTGCCCTCAGTGGCCTGATCGTTACTAAAAACTTGCTTACTTACTTATACTTTCTTGCAATTGAATACTTAACTAGATATCATAAATTTAGGGATTTTTTTTACACGTATGTATTTACTGTGTACATACATATACTGATTACTATTCAAAATACTATTTAACGATTACTATTCAAAAATACTATTTAACGGTTACTATTTAAAAATATGGTTTACGGTTACTATTCAAATATACTATTTAACGGTTACTATTTAGTGATTACTATTCATAAATACTGTTTGATAGTTACTATTCAAAATACTATTTAACCATTACTATTCAAAATACTGATACTCAAATTTGCGGAAGATAAACTCGCGGTGTCTCCATACCCTTGCCCTCACATCCGCCTACTATGGGGATTTGGTGTCTAACTCGTATCATGTGTGATCAATCGTCTACTTGATAGATTAATCATCGTCCCTCATAGTGTTATTCGAAACGCGGTCCTTGACTTGTTTACCAATCAGTCAACTGACCAGTTACCTCGCGTGTTGGTAACTAAGTAGTCTACCCGGTTACTATGCTAAATAGGTGTAGTAACCAACTGGGTTACTTTGCTTGTTGGACTGGGTTGGCCTACCAGGCTACTATTCCTTGTTTGGTGTAATGGCCCATCGGGCCACTACGGCTCGTTTGGGGTAGTAGCCTACCGAGCTACTAAGGCTTGTTTGGTGTGGTTGCCCACCGGGCTACACACACTGTTTCTCTTTGAAAAAAAGTGTAGGTTGACTTAAAAGTTCTTGGAAAAATTCTTTATTTTTGGAACCGTCCCCTTATCACCCCTTTGGAAGATGGGGGACGTTTTATAAAAAACCATGTTTGTATTTTCAAAGTGTTAAAACACATTTTGTTTTGAAGAATATAAATTACATTTTTAAAGTTACATTTTAAAGGTGGTTTTTAAACAATTTTTAAAAACCATTTTGATATTTGATTGAAACGACTTTGTTTGTGATTTTGGTGAACATGAAAGTTTTCGTCCTCAACAAGATGAACAAATCTCATGTTCACCTTGGAGCCTAAATCCAACTCTAACAGCTCCTAATTCCATTAAACCCGTGGGCTTATGCCCAATTTTTTGAAAAATTCCTAGTTTTACGTCTATGTAAAAACGGCTCTGTTTGATGCCCGAAACGGCCTAAATTTTCAAAACACGTGCAAGTTGTTTCCAAAATCTTGGCGAGATCTACAACTTTCATGGTAAGCCCGAAGTCCGGTTTGAACTCTAAGGGGTCCGTTTTCACTAAAACCCGTGCCTATTTTTGGGTTGAGATTTTGTTCCTAGTTTATTCCCAGTTTCAGACACCGAGTGAAAAACACTCTAAAAATCTATCTTAGGTTTGTTTTTTGCTAAGGGCTATTTGAAGCAAAAATGACCGTATCGAAATTTTCTTAAAACACCATTTTTATCAAATCCTAAATTTGGATCCTAAGTGAGTCAAAATGGCCAAAATCCGTGGCCTTTCCTAGGGATAGATTTATGTCCAGCCATGTTCCTACTTGTTCGTAATATCACACATACCATAGCCATTTGTAAAAATTTGCAAACACAACCACAACCACATAAACTTAAAAATGGAAACTTAAGGACTCAAAATAAATTATTACAAACCATTTGCATAAATAAATACACATAAATGGCCTTGATCAAAACTTAAAACCAACTAACACAAAATAGGGTTTTTGGTTTACCTTTATGCCTTGAACCAAGCATGGTTTCAACTAGGGCTTCAGGAGCCAAAAATGGCCGTGGGAATCCAAAAGAGTGAGGTCTGTTTTTGCTAGAAACAATACCAAAAATTTCTCTTAAAAACCAAATCAAAATAGAAACTAAAAACCACAAGGATCGATTTTGAAGACTTACCCTTAGTGCCTTAGAATGACTTGGATTCGACTTATCCTAACACAAGCTTGTGAGGTTTGATTTTTGGTATGATTCATGGCTTGAAAAAGGGAAGGTTTGGGGGCTTAAAGGGGGTCGGTTGTGTAATGACCGCCCTGATCATGTACTTTAATTTTCAATTTAATGAGAAATTGAAGAATAATTTGATACATTTAGTATAATTTTTATAGCACACGGTCAAGTACATGGCCGTGTAAGTGGCTGTGTACCACATAGACTATGTACGTGTGTGTAGCCGTGTAAGTATACATGGCCGTGTACTGAGACACGATCAAGAATACGGCTGCGTAAGAGGCCGTGTACCTTTCGGGGTAATGAACATGTAAAAGGCCGTGTTTTAAACATGGTTGTGTTGAAAAACTTCAGCCAGTACATGCCTGTGTCTGGTGTATACACGCCGGTGTTACCTTAAACATGCCTGTGTTAGAGACTGTGTTGAAGGCCGTGTAATGGGCAGAAAGCCATTACACAGACCCTCAAATTGCATGGAACCTAATTACTACGCAATGAGTAATTAAGTTGGAAAATATAGTATAATTTTCCCATTAAATAGACTAAACAGATACGATACTGTTTAAGCACTATTCATTCAGTGAAAGGGGCGACCGACAGTGAACCCAGTCCACCCTACTATGTGTATATATGAATGAGACATGCAGTGTCAGGAAACTGGTCCGGACAACCATTTCTTGACACAAAACTGGTAAATAGACCGGCAGAACGCTCGGACTGAACATCTGAGCACAACAATGAGAGATAGCCCTAGCAAGGGTACCACATCGAGAAATGGTCCAGATGACCTCTTCTCACCTAGAGACTGACAAAATCAAAGTCGGAGCACTCAGACCAGTTAGTTAAGTAGAAAACGGTGGATAATGAATAGTAAGAGACATGCAGTATCAGGATGAGGGTCAAGACGACCTTTGCTCGCACCGAAACTGATATATTTGGGCTCAGAACGCCCAAATTAGTCAATCAGGCACCTGACATATTTTTCGAGGTGGGGTCACACAGATCCTTAAAGCTGGTTTAGATGACCTCTGATGGATGTAAAACTGATAAAAATGAAATCAGCACGTCCAAATTAGTGAAGAGAGACTGTGTCTGAAATTTCGCCCAAGAACGCCTTGGTTTGCGTGCGAAAGGACAACACAGTGCAGACACAACCATAGTATAGGATGTAAACAGTAATTTAGACTGATAATGGGCTCTTAGATAGTAGAAAACAACCAGGAATTTATAGTACAAAAATCGGATTCAGAAAACTAATTTTCTGGCGAAAATTGGAACACTGCCGAGAAAGGACCGAAAACTGCAGTATAAAATTAGACTGCGATGAGAAGCCAACACACATAAAATTGGCATTAAATTTCTGTGCCCCTTAGCCGCAAAAGCAGCTGCAATCTACAGCACACATAACCCCAAAGGTGGCTTTAAAATAATCTTCCTAGTCATGACACATTGGAATATAATATTCAGGGGTTTCTAAAAAGTAGTCAACAACCATTGTTTAATTCTTTTCTCCTTCCAATGAGCAGCCCACACCCCTTTCTTCTAAAAATTGGTAGCATATTTGTCCCAAGATTTGGCTAATTTGGTAGACAATTTGTAGGAAAATAAACCGGTAAAAACGTATCAGAGTGGCGCAGCGGAACAATAAAAATTTTAGATCGTTAAATATCTCATGATGCCATATACAATAAATCAACAACAATTAAAACTCATACCTCAAGGACGCTAATATGCAGGAGGAGAATGACCGGAGGCTTCAACCAACTAGCCTTCTCTACTATTCTCCAATTCCCGAATGGCTGAGTGTGTGGGCACTCTGAACCTCGATCGGTATGCTAGCACTGCTAGTCTTCTTCCGACCACCCAGATCTCTAAAGAACTTTATTGTCACGATGAGCTGTGCAACAATAAGCCTGCTCACCTGAGAGTCTGTGGTCTCAGAGAACTGGAGTGGCAGGACCTCTATTTATAGACCTGCATGAGGTGATTCTCTGAATTCGAATTGGACTAGGAAAAGATTTTCTCCCTTATCCAAACCAAAAAATCCGAATTTTCCAAGGGAGAATCTCCACAATTAAATTCGGTTTTCCTAGGACAAATCCAATCCAAATCTAAACAAGATTTTAACTAGAATTTTATCTCCCTTTTTCAACCAAAAAATCCGAAATCTTTAGGAGAAAATCTTCTCCAAATTTTCGGCCACTTTTAGGAAAAGGAAGAATCAAAATTCCACTAGGATTTTTCAAGCTAAATCTCATCTCAACCTTATCCAAAAATAACCGAATTTCCTAGGATAAAGCCTCCAAAATTTCGGCCACTTTTAGGGAGGGAGAGAATCCAAATTCAACTAGGATTGAAGCTTGAATTTTCCCTTGAATCTTATCTACAAAAACCGAATTTTCCATTGAGGATTATCCTCAAAAAATTCGCCCACTTTTGTTGGGATTTGGATTCAAAATTCAAGTAGGATTCTAACAAGATTATCCTCTCCAAATCCAACTCAAATTCGAATTTCAAACCTTGTGGATTTTCCACAACAAATTCGAATCCTACTTGGACTGTGATTCAAAATTTGAATTTCAAATTTCAAATTCAAATTTCAAATTCAAATTTCAAATTTCAAATTTCAAATTTCAAATTTAAATTTCAAATTCAAATTTCAAATTAGAATTTCAAATTCAAATTTCAAATTCAAATTTCAAATTCAAAATTCAAATTTCAAATTTCAAAATTCAAATTTCAAATTTAAAAATTTAAATTTCAAATTCCACAAAACAGTTGTGTTTCATATTCTTGTTCTCATGGATAATTTTCTACAACTCCAATCCAATCTCAAATAAAATCATGGCAACTTTATTTGGAGTTCGAATAATTGTGTACTCTATTATCCAAAACAAAATCTGAATCCAACCGGAGAGAATCTTGTCTACCATCCTAATCCTGTGTCATCACCATCCATGCATAATAAACTAGCCTATAGCATACACAAATCAATTTGCCAAATGTTAAGGAATTATGTGGAGCTAGTAGAGGGACTGATTGGACATATATAATCGGGCTCTCGTGATTCCATATGATCATCATTCTGTACCGAACAACTCAATCATATGATCACTAATTTCAGAGTCACACCACTATAAACCTGAAACTGAACTCCCAATTATATACCGTATTACGTAAGCCTGTGACGAGCTACCATCCAATGACCTTGTCATATATGCAAAACCCTCATATGATATCCATGATCAGCCTTAGGTCAAAGTCCGTTTAATCCTACTGATCAGGCTATCTTAAAGTTCCATTATACTACCGAATCAAGAAAATGATTATTCACCATATATGAATAAGAAGTCATCCGCCCAGCAGACGACCCAAGGCCTTGTCCATTTTCACATTCAGTATAATGCCTTTAAGAGGATACCTTTAACTCCTCAGAGCTATGATTCCGATATCTGCAAACAAACCCTTCATCGTATACAAGTCATGCACCCAACGAACCGGTCTATAAGCTTACTACCTCTGAGACGCTTTAGCCATTGGAACATCAAAGTACACAAGTCCTATACATGAAGTAGTTCATTTACTCAGGATTAAGGTTATTGCACAATGAACGTCAAAAGCAGATTGATCCACTCATAGCGGACTACGTAGATCAATCACGCTTTAGTCCCGGTCTAATATGTCACCTCCAAGCAACATATCCATGTCTCTACTTGGGAGTCCAGCTCCAGACAGTCAAGACAGACCGTCCCCTCCAAGGCTTTGGACGACATAATAGTCTTAACATGAGTTAGATGCTCGGTCTAACCCCATAGACTACAGACCATAGTTTAGACTGCTAACTTTAGAACATTGTCTTCTTGCATGCAAAAATCCATTGCATGCAACGTTCTAACAGTTTTAACACAAGCAGTCAGTGAGCCATATTTGCTTACATTTACTTTAACATGTAAATAAGACGCGGACAGATAGCAATGTAATGAATAACCTCTAAGTATAATTTTATTATCCAGTTCAAAATGAATACATCAAAATGTCTCTAATACTTAGGGCATTTCCTAACAATCTCCCACTTGCCCTAAGCCAGTAGATGTGCCATGTTACGCATCCCCATCGCCTCTACATGCCTCTCAAAGCTTCTAGCTATCAAAGTCTTAGTAAAGGGATCAGCGATGTTGTCCTCGGACGCGATCTTACAAACATCCACTTGTCCTGTCTCCACATGCCCTCTAATAATGTGATACCTCCGATCGATGTGCTTGGTCCTCTTGTGGTGCCGAGATTCCCTTGTGTTGGCAATAGCCCCTGTATTATCACAGTAAAGTGTGATAGGCTTGTCAACACCCGGAATGACCTCAAGGTCTCTAAAGAACTTGCGGAGCCAAACCGCTTCTTTAGATGCCTCAGCCGCAGCCACATACTCAGCCTCCATAGTAGAGTTAGCTGTGCAGCCCTGCTTCACGCTCCTCCACACAATGGCGCCTCCTCCGAGTAAAAACACTGATCCAGATGTCGATTTCCTCGAATCCTTACAAGTCTGGAAGTCTGAGTCTGTGTATCCTACGGGTGTTAGGTCCCCTCCAGAATACACTAGCATATAATCCCTCGTTCTCTTAAGATACTTGAGTATATGCTTTACTGCTTGCCAGTGCTTGGTTCCAGGATTCGCTTGATATCGACTCACCATACCTACTGCAAAACATATGTCGGGGCGAGTGCAAAGCATAGCGTACATAAGGCTACCCACAGCGGATGCATAAGGGACCTTACTCATACGCTCTCTTTCTTCCGATGTCTTGGGACAGTCATCCAATGAAAGAGTTAAACCGGCAATAGAAGGTTGTGAGCCTTTCTTTGCCTCTAGCATTGCATATTTGTCAATTATTTTATCTATGTATGAAGCTTGGGATAACGCTATCATTTTGTTCTTTCGATCTCTGAAGAGACGAATGCCTAGAACATAATTAGCTTCTCCCAAGTCCTTCATGTCAAACTGTTGGTGTAACCAAAGCTTGACCGATGATAAGTTCCCTACATCATTCCCAATGAGTAGTATATCATCGACATAGAGTATCAGAAAGACCACTTTTCCATCCTTAATACGTTTATAAACACAAGGTTCATCAACGTTCTGCTCAAAACCAAATGGCTTAATCGCTTGATCAAACCTCTGGTTCCATGAGCGGGATGCCTGCTTTAATCCATAAATGGATCTAAGCAACTTGCAGACTTTCTTATCTTGGCCTTTTGCTACGAACCCTTCGGGCTGTATCATATAGATACACTCTTCAAGATGGCCATTCAAGAATGCCGTCTTGACATCCATTTGCCAGATCTCGTAATCGAGAGCCGCAGCAATGGACAGAAGAATACGGATAGACTTCAGCATAGCAACAGGCGAAAAGGTTTCCTCGTAATCGATTCCAGCCTTTTGCGTGTATCCCTTTGCAACCAGTCTAGCTTTGAAAGTTTCCACTCTCCCTTCCGCATCCTTCTTTCTTTTGTAGACCCATTTGCATCCAATGGGTTTTATCCCATCCGGCAAATCTACAAGTTCCCAAACAGAGTTGGATTTCATAGAATCCATCTCATTGTTCATAGCCTGTTTCCAAGATCTAGAATCAACATCCTTTATAGCTTCATCATATGTGACCGGATCTTCCTCATGCTCATGAGCCTCGGCCTGGTATACCTCAGCATCATACATAAAGAAATTAGGTTTCTTAGAAACCCTCCCACTACGACGAGGCACCCTAAATTGTTGATCGTCTGCAGGTCTTTCACTGGAACTCGGACTTGCGTCCAAGACCGAAATCTGTGGAGCAGTTCTTTCACCCGATAACTCCTCTAGCACCACTTTGCTTCGAGGCTTAAAGTCATTCATGTGACTTTCCTCCAAGAATGTCGCATGGGTTGAGACAATGACCTTTTGTTCCTTCGGGTTATAGAACAGACCTCCTTTAGTTCCCTTTGGATACCCTACAAACATGCACAATTCTGATCTTGGTTCCAACTTCTTCGCATCCCCATCCAGTACATGTGCCGGGCAGCCCCATATTCTCATATGTCCAAGGGAGGGCTTCCTGCCACGCCACAATTCATACGGAGTTCTAGGAATTGATTTGCTCGGAACCTGGTTCAGAATATAGCACGCCGTTTGTAAAGCATGTCCCCAAAATGATAATGGCAGCGTTGAGTAACTCATCATGGACCGTACCATATCCAATAAGGTCCTATTTCTCCTTTCGGCTACACCATTCTGTTGTGGAGTACCAGGTGCAGTCAATTGGGATAAAATCCCGTTCTCTACAAGATGTCCTAGAAATTCATCAGAGAGGTATTCGCCACCTCGATCAGATCGAAGTGTCTTTATGGATTTATCCAATTGCTTTTCCACTTCCGCACGATACTCTTTGAACTTGTCAAAGGTTTCGCTCTTGCGGTGCATCAGATACACATATCCATACCTCGAGTAATCATCTATGAAAGAGACATAGTACTCGAACCCTCCTCGTGCTGTGACGTTCATGGGGCCACATACGTCAGTGTGCACAATTTCTAAGAGCTCCTGTGCCCTTGTACCCTTAGCTCCAAAAGACCTCTTAGTCATCTTACCCTCTAGACAAGACTCACATTGGGGAAGTCGTACCTCCTCCAGAGATTCCAGAGGACCGTCTTTCACCAATCTTTGAATCCTATCCTGATTAATATGACCAAGTCTTAAATGCCAAAGATACGCCTTGTTAGAGTGAGAAACTTTCAACCTTTTAGAGTTATCAATTAATTCAGTGTCAAGCAGTGAGTACATCTTTGGTCTGATCAAATATAGGTTTCCATCCATCCATCTAGAACAGATAAAAGACTTATTTCTACGAATATCAACTCTTTTACTAAAAGAAACTGAATAAGAATCCTTTATTAAACAAGCTACCGATATAAGGTTCCTCCTAAAATTAGGAACATAAAAACAGTCTTTCAATAAAATAAACCTAAATTGATCAAAATAAAGATGAACGTCTCCCACTGCCTCAGCCACCACAAAGCTACCATCTCCAGTCCGCAACGAGAGGCTCCTATCATGTAGACTTCTCGTTTCCACGAACCCCTGCATAGAAACACAAACATGATTAGTGGCACCCGAATCAATGACCAATGTGTCTTTTGATTCTTCCACCAAACACGCTTCTAAGTAATGAAGTTCCTTACCTTCCTTGCCCTTGGAGGCTAGGAATTCTCGGCAAGCCTTCTTGAAGTGACCTACCTTCCCACAGTGGAAGCATTTGGACTTTTTAGGGTCCTTCGGCTTCTTGTTCTTCTTCTTCTTCTTCCCGTCCGAGACAGGAGGATTAGAAGAACTGGAAGCCACTTGCTTCTTATTTGGCCTCTTCCTCTCCCGTGAGGGATTGGAAGATTCTGCCAAATTGGCCTCTCCTTTAGGTCGGACCGTATCCTCATCCCTGATCATCCGCTCACAAGCCTGTAATTGCTTCATGAGCTCGGTAAGTCCTAACTCCTTTGTCGCCAGATTGTATGCGGCCTTAAACCCCACAAAATCTTTAGACAGAGTCTTGAACACCATCTCGATCTGGGTGTTATAGTCCAACTCAGCACCATTCTCGGCAGCCTCAGTGAAGAATCCCATTAAAGTGATCATATGGTCCTTCACCGGAGCACCCGCCTTTTGCTTAGAGTTCATAATGCTGGTGATAGCGGACTATCAAGCCAATTTTTCTTAGCCTCCGAACATGTCCTCCAGATTTTCCATGATCTCCCCAGCAACTTGATAAGTCTCATGCTACTTTTGTAAAGCACTCGTCATGCTAGCAAGGATGTAGCATCGAGCTATCTCATTGGATTCTCTCCAACGATTATAGGCAACCGGGACCTCCTCAAGTGGTGTGTCAGGTTTGGGCCCAGGTGGGCATGGTTCGTCCAGTACGAACTTGTGTCTCTCGCAGCTGAGAACTATTAATAGATTTCTTTTCCAATCTTTATAATTGTCGCCATTCAACTTATTTTCAGTAAGTATCGAAATGAGGGGTGTCGGTGACATTTTGAACTGAAATAAAATTATACTAGACATCATTACAAAGCCCAAGCAAATATGCAGATAATTTAGCAAATAAAACATACAAGTATGTTCCTACATGAAACTTGAAAAAACATGTAGCATTGCAACGGTAATTCTCAGCATCTATTGCCCCAAGCCACCGAGGGGTGGTCATGAGAACAAATAGCCGGAACATGGACCCCGTCCAATTAATATATGTTACCTTAAATCCTCCAAGGTTAAGACATATATTAATAACCGCTTATTTGGCCACCAGTTTAGTTAACAGAGCTTCTAGGGAAGGTTAATAACTAAACGAGTCTTGAGTGTATAACCATTGTTTACGTAGCCCGATCCACGTCCTACCAAGCCACCGAGGGGTGGTCATGAATAGGATCGCACCCGAACACTTTTTCCACATAGGAGATCCAATCTAGTATACCGGCGGCGGTAAACACCTACCGAGGGGTGTGGTCAGGTCGGAACTGACGCGAGGCGTTACCATGCTTTCACATATGGATCAACAATGGAGGCCGTGGGTTTTGTTTGAAACCCTCTCCCACTCAATATTTTGAAAAACATGCAAGTTTTAACAAATTATGTATGATCAATATAGTATGAGCGGCACTCACCTATCCTATATGACATGTTATCAAATATGCATACAAAACATCCATCAATACATATTTATACATCCATGACATATCACAGAAAAATAATTGACAGAATAACCAAGCCATGGTTCCATCCTAGAACAAAGAAAATAAAGATTACAAAATTCCATCCAAAGCATTCTTTGGGTCTTGAATTTTGTTCCGTCTTCTTGTATCCATCTTTATGTAGCCTCTCCATTTATTTCTCATCCCATGAATTATTTAAAATTTAAATCTCCAAAAATTTAAATTTCAAATTCAAATTCCAAGTTTGAATTTCAAATTTAAATTTCAAATTTAAATTTTAAACAATTTTAATCATCATGTGTAATAATATGTAATTTCAAAAATTTCAAATTTTCAATTACATATTTTTAAACATGATTTAAAATTAAATCTCAAATTTAAAAATCAAAATTTTCAAATTTTGGACTGTCGGACCGCCGCTCGTGAAGGCGGCAGCCGCCGTGGGCAGCCACCAACCCCGGAGGGGCTGGCAGCCCACGGCCGCCCCTTGTGCAGCCTACCGGGCTGCAGGCCAAGCCTACAGCACCAGGCTGCACGCCCAGACTGGGCGCAGCAGCCAGCAGGCTGCAGGCAGCACCTGCAGCCAGAGGCTGCACGCCCAGGCTGCGGCCAGCCTTGGGCAGGCCACGGCCACCCCTGGCTGCAGGCAGAGCCTGCGGCCGTGGGTGGTGTCGGCCTGTACAGGGGCTGCCGCAGCCCCATCCTGCCCGAGGGCAGGGGCTGCAGCCCCACCAAGGTTTGTCGGCCTATCCCGAGGGGTCGTGTCTCGATTTTCGTGTCATATTCCAATTTATCTTTTAGGATCTCCAAAATTAATTTGAATCCCAATTAAATTGAAATTTTCCACACAATCAAAATTTCAACCTTTAAATTAAATTTAACTTTTGGGAAAAATAAATTACGGTCTTCAATCTTCAATCTCCTCCAAGAATAATTACATAAAAAATTCCTATACCGTTTCCGGTGTACAAAATTCTATCCATAAAAATTCTAAGAGACAAAAATTAATATCCATGGGAAAATTACAGTGTTAATAAACTGCTCCCATGGTTACATAAAAAATTCCTAGATACAATTTTTCTAAATTCTAAGGAACCACAACCGGTATAAACAAGCATGCTTATAATAATTCAAAAAATTAAAATAACCACATACTTTATACATAATACATGATAACAACATAAAGGAACCCTAGAATGCCACTCTCTAAATATCAAATCCATACATAAATAAAAAGACTAAGTAATTGTCTAATTTATGTACATGGCATAGTCATGAGATGGCTCTGATACCAATTGTAGGAAAATAAATCGGTAAAAACGTATCAGAGTGGCGCAGCGGAACAATAAAAATTTTTAGATCGTTAAATATCTCATGATGCCATATACAATAAATCAACAACAATTAAAACTCATACCTCAAGGACGCCAATATGCAGGAGGAGAATGACTGGAGGCTTCAACCAACTAGCCTTCTCTACTATTCTCCAATTCCCGAATGGCTGAGTGTGTGGGCACTCTGAACCTCGATCGGTATGCTAGCACTGCTAGTCTTCTTCCGACCACCCAGATCTCTAAAGAACGTTATTGTCACGATGAGCTGTGCAACAATAAGCCTGCTCACCTGAGATTCTGTGGTCTAAGAGAACTGGAGTGGCAGGACCTCTATTTATAGACCTGCATAAGGTGATTCTCTGAATTCGAATTGGACTAGGAAAAGATTTTCTCCCTTATCCAAACCAAAAAATCTGAATTTTCCAAGGGAGAATCTCCACAATTAAATTCGGTTTTCCTAGGATAAATCCAATCCAAATCTAAACAAGATTTTAACTAGAATTTTATCTCCCTTTTTCAACCAAAAAATCCGAAATCTTTAGGAGAAAATCTTCTCCAAATTTTCGGCCACTTTTAGGATAAGGAAGAATCAAAATTCCACTAGGATTTTTCAAGCTAAATCTCATCTCAACCTTATCCAAAAATAACCGAATTTCCTAGGATTTAGGCTCCAAAATTTCGGCCACTTTTAGGGAGTAAAGAGAATCCAAATTCAACTAGGATTGAAGCTTGAATTTACCCTTGAATCTTATCCACATAAACCGAATTTTCCATTGAGGATTATCCTCAAAAAATTCGCCCACTTTCGTTGGGATTTGGATTCAAAATTCAAGTAGGATTCTAACAAGATTATCCTCTCCAAATCCAACTCAAATTCGAATTTCAAACCTTGTGGATTTTCCACAACAAATTCGAATCCTACTTGGACTGTGATTTAAAATTTGAATTTCAAATTTCAAATTCAAATTTCAAATTCAAATTTCAAATTTCAAATTTCAAATTTAAATTTCAAATTCAAATTTCAAATTCGAATTTTAAATTCAAATTTCAAATTCAAATTTCAAATTCAAAATTCAAATTTCAAATTTCAAAATTCAAATTTCAAATTTAAAAATTCAAATTTCAAATTCCACAAAACGGTTGTGTTTCATATTCTTGTTCTCATGGATAATTTTCTACAACTCCAATCCAATCTCAAATAAAATCATGGCAACTTTATTTGGAGTTCGAATAATTGTGTACTCTATTATCCAAAACAAAATCTGAATCCAACCGGAGAGAATCTTGTCTACCATCCTAATCCTGTGTCATCACCATCCATGCATAATAAACTAGCCTAGAGCATACACAAATCAATTTGCCAAACGTTAAGGAATTATGTGGAGCTAGTAGAGGGACTGATTGGACATATATAATCGGGCTCCCGTGATTCCATATGATCATCATTCTGTACCGAACAACTCAATCATATGATCACTAATTTCAGAGTCACACCACTATAAACCTGAAACTGAACTCCCAATTATATACCGTATTACGTAAGCCTGTGACGAGCTACCATCCAATGACCTTGTCATATATGCAAAACCCTCATATGATATCCATGATCAGCCTTAGGTCAAAGTCCGTTTAATCCTACTGATCAGGCTATCTTAAAGTTCCATTATACTACCGAATCAAGAAAATGATTATTCACCATATGTGAATAAGAAGTCATCCGCCCAGCAGACGACCCAAGGCCTTGTCCATTTTTACATTCAGTATAATGCCTTTAAGAGGATACCTTTAACTCCTCAGAGCTATGATTCCGATATCTGCAAACAAACCCTTCATCGTATACAAGTCATGCACCCAACGAACCGGTCTATAAGCTTACTACCTCTGAGACGCTTTAGCCATTGGAATATCAAAGTACACAAGTCATATACATGAAGTAGTTCATTTACTCAGGATTAAGGTTATTGCACAATGAACGTCAAAAGCAGATTGATCCACTCATAGCGGACTACGTAGATCAATCACGCTTTAGTCCCGGTCTAATATGTCACCACCGAGCAACATATCCATGTCTCTACTTGGGAGTCCAGCTCCAGACAGTCAAGACAGACCGTCCCCTCCAAGGCTTTAGACAACATAATAGTCTTAACATGAGTTAGATGCTCGGTCTAACCCCATAGACTACAGACCATAGTTTAGACTGCTAACTTTAGAACATTGTCTTCTCGCATACAAAAATCCATTGCATGCAACGTTCTAACAGTTTTAACACAAGCAGTCAGTGAGCCATATTTGCTTACATTTACTTTAACATGTAAATAAGACGAGGACAGATAGCAATGTAATGAATAACCTCTAAGTATAATTTTATTATCCAGTTCAAAATGAATACATCAAAATGTCTCTAATACTTAGGGCATTTCCTAACACAGATCTCTAAAGAACTTTATTGTCACGATGAGCTGTGCAACAATAAGCCTGCTCACCTGAGAGTCTGTGGTCTCAGAGAACTGGAGTGGCAGGACCTCTATTTATAGACCTGCATGAGGTGATTCTCTGAATTCAAATTGGACTAGGAAAAGATTTTCTCCCTTATCCAAACCAAAAAATCCGAATTTTCCAAGGGAGAATCTCCACAATTAAATTCGGTTTTCCTAGGACAAATCCAATCCAAATCTAAACAAGATTTTAACTAGAATTTTATCTCCCTTTTTCAACCAAAAAATCCGAAATCTTTAGGAGAAAATCTTCTCCAAATTTTCGGCCACTTTTAGGATAAGGAAGAATCAAAATTCCACTAGGATTTTTCAAGCTAAATCTCATCTCAACCTTATCCAAAAATAACCGAATTTCCTAGGATAAAGCCTCCAAAATTTCGGCCACCTTTAGGGGGGGAGAGAATCCAAATTCAACTAGGATTGAAGCTTGAATTTTCCCTTGAATCTTATCTACAAAAACCGAATTTTCCATTGAGGATTATCCTCAAAAAATTCGCCCACTTTTGTTGGGATTTGGATTCAAAATTCAAGTAGGATTCTAACAAGATTATCCTCTCCAAATCCAACTCAAATTCGAATTTCAAACCTTGTGGATTTTCCACAACAAATTCGAATCCTACTTGGACTGTGATTCAAAATTTGAATTTCAAATTTCAAATTCAAATTTCAAATTCAAATTTCAAATTTCAAATTTCAAATTTCAAATTTAAATTTCAAATTCAAATTTCAAATTAGAATTTCAAATTCAAATTTCAAATTCAAATTTCAAATTCAAAATTCAAATTTCAAATTTCAAAATTCAAATTTCAAATTTAAAAATTCAAATTTCAAATTCCACAAAACGGTTGTGTTTCATATTCTTGTTCTCATGGATAATTTTCTACAACTCCAATCCAATCTCAAATAAAATCATGGCAACTTTATTTGGAGTTCGAATAATTGTGTACTCTATTATCCAAAACAAAATCTGAATCCAACCGGAGAGAATCTTGTCTACCATCCTAATCCTGTGTCATCACCATCCATGCATAATAAACTAGCCTATAGCATACACAAATCAATTTGCCAAACGTTAAGGAATTATGTGGAGCTAGTAGAGGGACTGATTGGACATATATAATCGGGCTCCCGTGATTCCATATGATCATCATTCTGTACCGAACAACTCAATCATATGATCACTAATTTCAGAGTCACACCACTATAAACCTGAAACTGAACTCCCAATTATATACCGTATTACGTAAGCCTGTGACGAGCTACCATCCAATGACCTTGTCATATATGCAAAACCCTCATATGATATCCATGATCAGCCTTAGGTCAAAGTCCGTTTAATCCTACTGATCAGGCTATCTTAAAGTTCCATTATACTACCGAATCAAGAAAATGATTATTCACCATATGTGAATAAGAAGTCATCCGCCCAGCAGACGACCCAAGGCCTTGTCCATTTTTACATTCAGTATAATGCCTTTAAGAGGATACCTTTAACTCCTCAGAGCTATGATTCCGATATCTGCAAACAAACCCTTCATCGTATACAAGTCATGCACCCAACGAACCGGTCTATAAGCTTACTACCTCTGAGACGCTTTAGCCATTGGAACATCAAAGTACACAAGTCATATACATGAAGTAGTTCATTTACTCAGGATTAAGGTTATTGCACAATGCAATGAACGTCAAAAGCAGATTGATCCACTCATAGCGGACTACGTAGATCAATCACGCTTTAGTCCCGGTCTAATATGTCACCTCCAAGCAACATATCCATGTCTCTACTTGGGAGTCCAGCTCCAGACAGTCAAGACAGACCGTCCCCTCCAAGGCTTTAGACAACATAATAGTCTTAACATGAGTTAGATGCTCGGTCTAACCCCATAGACTACAGACCATAGTTTAGACTGCTAACTTTAGAACATTGTCTTCTTGCATACAAAAATCCATTGCATGCAACGTTCTAACAGTTTTAACACAAGCAGTCAGTGAGCCATATTTGCTTACATTTACTTTAACATGTAAATAAGACGAGGACAGATAGCAATGTAATGAATAACCTCTAAGTATAATTTTATTATCCAGTTCAAAATGAATACATCAAAATGTCTCTAATACTTAGGGCATTTCCTAACACAATTAAGTAGGATTAAGCCTATGTGAGTTGGATCAATTTTGCCTATAAAAGGCACCCTTGACATAAGACATGGACTTTTGCTTCCACATACCCAAAACCACAAGTCTTTTTTTCTTCCTTTCCCTTGCTTGCTGCTGAATCTTCTCAGCCGCAAAAGCCAACATTTTGAAAGCCAAAACCTTAACCAAAACTCACAAAAAACCGACCTCTTCCAAGCTTGAGCAAGGGGAGACCGAACCAAGCTTTTTGGGTGCACCAAGCGTAAGTGTAAAACTGATTTTTCCTTGTGTTTTGATTCTTAGTTTTGAGTTGTTGTTTGAATGATTTTTTTTGGTAACTTGGCTAGCATAAAACCAACCTTAAGCCCTTGAGTTTCCATGGCATTTTGACCCCCCAAGCCTAGCCAAAAGTGTGCTTGAGTCCAAAGCACCAAAGGTAAAAACCAAAACCCTTCTCATGGTGATTGGTTGAAAAAATTTAGTTTTCAATCTAAGGGTTTATGTGTATTTGTTTATGCACAAGGTTGTATTAAGTTATTTAAGCCCTTAGCTTTCATTTCTTAAATTCATTATGGTTGTGGTTGTGTTTACTGTAAGTTGCATATGGTTTATGGATGTGAATGCATGGATGTGTATTATGGTGGCTGGACACAAATCTGTCCTTAGAAAACAACCACGGAATTTGGCCATTTTGACCCACTTGGGGTCCGAATCTAGGATTTGGTAATGTTTTAAGGAAATTTTGATACGGTCGTTTTTGCATCAAATAGGCCTTGGCTAAAAACGAGCCTATGATAGGTTTTTAGGGTGTTTTTCACTCGTTGTCCAAAACTGGGAGCAAAAATCTGAGTGTTGAAATAGTCTCGGGTTTTGCTAGAAATGACCCACTTAGAGTCCAAACCGATTCTCGGACTCAACACAAAAGTTGTAGATCTCTTCGAGACCTTGACAACGACCCACGAGAGTCAAAAATTTGGCCATTTCGGGCCTCAAACCGAACCGTTTTTACAAAGACGTAAAACTGGGATTTTTACAAAAACTGGGCATCAAGCCCACGATTTTAATGAAATTAGGAGCCATTAGAGTTAGATTTAGGCTCTAAGATGAACACGAGATTTTTCATCTTGTCGAGGACGAAAACTTTCATGTTTGACAAAATTTCAAACAAAGTCGTTTAGACCAAGTTTCAAAATTGTTTTCATAGTGGTTCAAAAACCACCTTTAAAATGCAAGCTTTAAAAATATAATTTATACACTTCAAAATAAAAATGTGTTTTTTAACACTTTGAAATATGAATAAGGTTTCCATAAAAACGTCCTCTACCTTCCAATGAGGTGATAAGGGGACGGTTTCAAAATAAAGAATTTTTTCAAGATTTTTACAAGCCAACCCAAACTTTTTTCAAAATAAAATAGTGTGTGTAGCCCGGTAGGCTACCACACCAAACAAGCCTTAGTAGCCCAGTAGGCTACTATCCCAAACAAGCCATAGTGGCCCGGTGGGCCATTACACCAAACGAGCCTTAGTAGCCCGATATGTTACCACACCCCAACAAGCGAAGTAACTCGGTCGGTTACTACACTAAGTTCACGTATAGTAACTCGATAGACTACCTAGTTACCAACACGTGAGTTAACCGATCAGTTGACTGAACGGTAAACCAATCAAGGGCCGCGTTTTGATCAACATAGTGAGGAATGATGATTAATCTGTCAAGTAGACGGTTGATCGAACACGATACGATTTAGACACCAAATCCCCATAATTGGCCAATAGGGTACCGACGGGTCTCGATACCCTATAGAAACGCAAGTTATAGTCACTAATGATAATAGTGACTCAACGAGAGTATTAATGAGAAACGTTATTGATGACAGGTGGTAACCTGTGAATTGATAAAGGTGTGATTTCAAGTTGGTTGCAATTAGGTAAGTACAACTCCACCTATGACATGAATGAAAATGCTTTTAAATGATATTTTACAGTATGTTAAAATTTGTATGCCATGCACACGATATTGCACCTCATGTTTAAGAGCATGTAGTTTCACAATCAAGTAGATTGATGAAAAAGCAAGATAGATGCCATGCGTCCCTACCATGTAGGAGTTGGGACAGCTTAGAGAAGATGGCTAGAAAAGATAAACAAGATGGAAAGTAGTAAGCGTGTCATACCGGCCCTTTCAAATGAAGGGGTTCTAAGTTAAAGCAAAAAGTTGAGCATCCGTTGATGGTTCTCCGGCTATTTTACCACGGGCATTACCGATGGTTTGTGCACGCACGGTACTAACACATGGGCCCTTAATAGACAAGAAAAGAAAAGAGAAGTTTGAAGCATAAATGAACATAACCAGATCATGCATTAGTTATAGTTCACCATGCTTCTAGATGCATTCAGTACATGATGTTTCTATGATGCATATGTTATGTGAAGTTTTATAATCCTTGATACGATATGTGATATATGGTATGTGATATGTGATATGTTAAAGTGGTATATGTGATACATGACTGCTTATACGTTTTTAAGTATATACTTTGTTTAAACATGTTTTACGGTAAACATGTTGTACTTACTGGGTGTAAAGCTCACGTAGTGTGTTCATGCTGTAGGTAAGCGTCCTACGGCTTAAATCCCAATGGGCGATGGTTGCGGCGGAGGCGGATGTGAGGGCAAGGTTATGCAGACACCACGAGTTTATCTTCTGTAAAATTTAAGTATCAATATTTTGAATAGTAATGGCTAAATAGTACTTTGAATAGTAATTGTCAGACAGCATATTTGAATAGTAATTGTTACATAGTATTTTTGAATAGTTACCGTAAACCGTATTTTTGTATAGTAATCGTTAAATGGTATTTTTAAATAGTAACCGTAAACCGTATTTTTTGAATAGTAATCGTTAAATAGTATTTTTAAATAATAATCGGTAAACAGTATTTTTAAATAATAATCGGTATACGTACGTATATAGTAAATACGTACACGTAAAAAAAATCCCTAATTTTATGATATCTAGTTAAGTATAAATTGCTAGAAAGTATAAGAAAAGCAAGCAGTTCAGTTTTTAAGTGATGGTCCGAGTCATTAAGGGCATGGGGCGTCACAGGCTACAGCTTAGAAGAAAAGGGAGAATGAAATGTGTTTTGGGAGCCAAAAGAAAGGAAAGCAATTCACTTGTGTGGAGGGTGCCTTTTATAGGCAAAATTGATCAAGCTTACTTAGACTTAATCCTAATTAATTGTCTACCAAATTAACCAAATCATGGGATAAATTGCTACCCATTTTCAGACCAAAGTGGGCATGGGCTGCTCATGGGAGGGAGAGAAGAATAAACAAAGATTATTGACCAAGCTTTTAAAACCCCTTGAATTTTTAATTCAAAAGTTGTCATGGCTAGGGTAATTTTTTAATGACCACCTTTTGGGCTATGTGTGCAGCTGATTACAGCTGCTTTTGCAGCTAAGGGGCACAGAATTTTAAGACCAAAATTCATCTGTGTTGGCTTCACAATGCAATCTAATTTTATATTGCGGTGTTTGGTCGTTTCTCAGTAGTGTTCCAATTTTCACCCTGTAAATTCCTTGTTGTTTTATACTATCTAAGAGCCCATTATCAATCTAATTTACTGTTCATATTCTATACTATGGTTGTGTTTACATTGTGTTGTCCTTTCACACACAAACTGAGGCGTTCCCGGGTGAAATTTCAGACACAGTCTCTCTTGACTAATTTGGACGTATTGATTCTATTTTTATCAGTTTTATGTCCATCAGAGGTCGTCTGGACTAATTTTCGAGATCTGTGTGACCCCGACTTGAAAAATATGTCAGGTGCCCGATCCACTAATTTGGACGTTCTGAGTCCAAATACATCAGTTTCGGAGTGAGACTAGGTCGTTTTGACCCTCATCCTGATTCTACGTATCTCTCGAACTAAAATTCATGTTTTATACTCAATTAATTGGATTGATTCTACTAACCGTTCAAATATCAGTGTTAGGTCAATTTAAGGCCGTCTCGGCCAATAACTTGGCACTACGATTTTCACTATTTAATATTCACCGTCTTTTACTTAACTGACCAGTCTGAGTGCTCTGACTCTGATTTTGTCAGTCTCTAGGTGAGAGGAGGTCATCCAGTTAGATGCCGTACCCTCGCTAGGTTTTTCTCTCGCTATCATGCTCAGATGTTCGGTCCGAGCATTCTGGTGATCTGTTCACCATTCTTGTGTCAAGAAATGGTCATCTGGACTAGTTTCCTGACACTGCGTGTCTCACCCATACATACATATAATAGGGTAGGCTGAGTTCACCGTCGATCACCCCTTTCATTGCATAATAGTACTGAAACAGTATTGTATCTGTTTAATCTATTCAACTGGAAAATACACTGTATTTTTCTAACTTAATTACTCATTACATAGTATTAGGTTTCATGCATTTTGAGGGTCTGTGTAACAGCTTTCTGCCCATTACACGGCCTTCAACACAGCCTCTAACACGGGCGTGTATAAGGCAACACGGGCATGTATACACCAGACACGGGCGTGTATTAGTTGAAATTCTTCAACACGGCCCTGTTTCAAAACACAGCCTTTTACATGTTCATTAACCCGAGTGGTACACGGCCGTGTTCTTGACCGTGTCTCTGTACACGGCCATGTTTAGTTACACGGCTTCTCACGTGTTCACAACCCGAGCGGTACAACATGGCCATGTATACTTACATGGCTACACACATGTACACAGTCTGATTGGTACACAGCCATGTACAGAACCGTGTACTTTAAAAATTACACCAAAATACATCAAATCATCCCTCATTTTCTCATTAAATGAAAATTAAGTTACAAGAATGGGGCGGTCCTTACAATCTGCCCCCCTTACAAAATTTTCATCCTCGAAAATTAGAATAAGTCCGGGAAGTCTCTTTTCATATCCTCTTCCTGTTCCCATGTGGCTTCTTCTATATTATGGTTCCACCACAATACTTTTACCCGTGGGATAACCTTATTCCTGAGGACCTTAGTTTCCCTAGCTAAAATCTGCATGGGTTTCTCCTCATACGTCAGGTCGGCGTGGACTTCAACGGGTTCCTGACTCAGAATGTGGGAATTGTCCGGCATGTACTTCTTCAGCATTGAGACGTGGAAAACATTGTGTACGGAAGCTAGTTCAAGAGGAAGCACTAATCGGTAGGCTACCTTCCTGACCCTTTCGAGGATCTCAAAGGATCCTATATATGTTGGACTGAGCTTCCCTTTCTTAACAAAGTGCATCACCCCTTTCATGGGTGCCACCTTGAGGAAAACTAAATCTCCATCTTGAAATTCGAAAGGCCTTCATCGTTTGTCCGCGTAACTCTTCTGGCGGCTATGTGCTATATCCAGCCTCTCTCTAATAAGCTTCATGTCTACCATGGTATCCTTAATGAAGTCAATGCTGGTGAGCTATTTTTCTCTGATTTTATGCCAATGAACCAGAGATCGGCATCTTCTTCCGTAGAGTGCCTCGTACGGAGCCATCCCAATCAAGGAATAATAGTTATTATTGTACAAGAACTCTATCAAAGGTAGTTTCTGATCCTAATTCCCCTTGAAGTCTAAGAAACATGCTCTCAACATATCTTCTAAAGTCTGAATAGTTCTCTCAGACTGGTCGTCAGTCTGAGGATGGAAAGTGGTGTTGAAGTTCAATTTAGTTCCCATTGCGGCTAGAATGCTCTGCTAAAACCTTAAAGTGAAGCATCCATCGTGATCTGAGATGATCGATTTGGGTACTCCGTGCAGTCTTACTATTTGAGTGACGTACATCTCTGCTAATCTTTCTACCGAGTAGCTCAATGTCATGGCTAAAAATCGAGCTGATTTTGTTAGTCAGTCCACAATTACCCAGATGGCATCGTTCCCGCTTGAGGTCCTAGGTAATCCAACCATGAAATCCATGGTAATTTGCTCCCATTTCCACTCTGGTAGCTCGATCTTCTACAGTTCTCCTCCCAGTCGGTAATGCTCTAATTTAATTTTCTGGCAGGTAAGGCACTTTGCTACGGACTTGGTGACGTCGTTCTTCATGTATGGCCACCAAAAATTCCCTTTTAGGTCCTGGTACATCTTATTTGCTCCTGGGTGTACCGAGTATGGCATGTCATGAGCCTCTGATAGGATCCTTTTCTGGAGTTCTTCATCCTTTGGAACACACACTCTATCTCTGAAATAGAGTATGCCATTTTTAGAGACTTGGAACTCTGAATTCTGGTCCTCTATTACCTCCTTTTTGAGGTTGTCCAGGGATGAATCGAGGTCCTGGCCGGTCTTGATTTCTTCTAGGAGTGTTGACTGGAGGGTCATTTTGGACAACCTCTCTGTTAACGTCTCAATCTTGCTACTCCGTAGCTCATCTTGTAGTGCTTCTGGCAAGGCATGGATAGCCATAAGCGACGAGGTATGCTTTCTACTCAGTGCATCGGCTACCTTATTGGCTTTCCCTGGATGGTAAAGGATTTCACAGTCATAATCCTTAACCAGTTCTAGCCATCTTCGTTGCCTTATATTAAGCTCATTCTGTGTGAAAATGTATTTGAGGCTCTGGTGGTCCGTGCAGATCTCGTATTTAACTCCATAAAGATAATGCCTCCATATTTTGAGTGCAAAGATGACTGTTGCAAGCTCCAAGTCATGCGTTGGGTCATTCCTCTCGTGGTTCTTGAGTTGCCGCGATGCATACACGATTACTCTACCACCTTGCATTAATACAGCTCCTAATCCTGTCTTGGATGCGTCGCTATAGATTACAAAATTCCCTTGTTCAACATCTGGAATGGTCAAAATCGGGGCACTCGTGAGTCGGCCTTTCAGCTCTTGAAAGCTCTTCTCACACTTATTAGTCCACTTATACTTCTTCTCCTTCTTCATAAGTGCTGTGAGTGGTGCGACTGGCTTTGAGAATCCTTTCACAAATCATCGATAGTATCCCGCTAGACCTAAGAAGCTGTAGATTTCTGTTACATTCTTTAGAGTTGGCCATTCACTAACTACTTCTACTTTTGCTGGGTCCACGGACACTCCCTCCTCAGAGACCACGTGACCGAGGAAGTGGACCTTCTCCAACCAAAATTCACATTTAGAGAATTTGGTGTATAGCTGATGCTCCTTAAGCTTGGATAAGACGGCTCTCAAATGCTCCTCCTTTGTCTTAGAATATATGAGTATATCATCGATAAACACAATGACAAACTTATCTAGGAACTCCTTGAATACTCAGTTCATCAGATCCATGAAAGTTGCAAGTGCATTTGTCAGCCTGAATGACATAACAAGGAACTCGTAATGCCTATATCTTATTCGGAATGCTGTCTTGGGTATGCTCGCATCACTGATTTGCAATTGGTGGTACCCGAAACGTAGGTCAATTTTTGAAAACACTGCGGTACCTCGGAGCTGGTCGAACAAATCGTCAATCTGCAGTAACGGATACTTGTTCTTGATCGTGATCTTGTTTAGCTCCCTGTAGTTGATACACATCCTTAACGTCCCGTCCTTCTTCTTCACGAATGATGCAGGTACTCCCAAGGGTAAGCAGCTCTGTCGGATGAAGCCTTTGTCCATTAGATCCTTTAGCTAAGTCTGCAGCTCCTTTAATTCTACTGGGGCCATTCTGTAGGGGGCCTTGGATATAGGTGCCGATCCTGGTAATAGTTCAATTTCGAACAATATCTCCTACTCGATGGAAGTCTTGGAAGACCTTCGGGGAATACTTCCGTAAACTCCTTTACTACTGGTATGTTGTCCGGTCTGGTTTCCACTTCCTGGGTCATATCCATGATGTATGTGAGAAAACCGGTGCATCCGCTAGATAGTAGTTGGTGAGCCTTCATTGCCGATATCATCGTCTTCACCTGCTTCAACGATAAGCCCTTGTAGACAAATTTTTCATGTTCGCACGGGTCGAAGGTCACCTCCCGTCTCTGACAGTCTATAATGGCGTGGTACTTGGCGAGGAAATCCATTCCTATAATCACGTCGTAGTCTCACATCTCGATGACAATTAGGTCAACGCTCAGCTCGTGCCTACTGATAACTATTGGCACATGGCATACCCAATAGCTAGACAACAAAACTTCCTCAAAGGGAAGGGCAGTTCGAAAAGTCTGGTTCATCTTATCTAGGTTCTTGCCTAACCTCCTAGCAAATTCTGATGATGCAAATGAATGCGTAGCTCCAGAATCAAATAAAACTAGTGCAGTAGAGTTGGCAACAAAAAGCTGACCTATCACCACGGTTGAGGTTCTGGCCTTCGCATCCTCACGAGTGAAGGCGTAAATCCTCCCCTGCAGCTTTGGAGCTTCCAACTTACCTTGGTTGATCGACGGGCCTTCAATTCTTCCTTGGGCAGCGTGCAGCTATCCGCTAGTAGGGCGGACTTGGCCTTACTGATTTTACAGGTCAGAGCGACAGTGTTTGACGAAGTGGCCTTCCTTGCCATATATATAACGACCGCTGGTGCCCTGACAGCACTCTCCAGGATGATTCTTTCTGCATTTAGGGCAAGGTGGGTGTTGATTGCCATTTCCCCCATGGTTGTGCTTCTTTTGGGGGAAATTCCTCTGCTGCCCCTGGTTGCTCTGGTTCCCTCTTCTTTTGTGGTTGTTGTAGTTGGGCTGTCTATGGTGTTGGTTGTTTCCCATGCTATGCCCCTTGTTTTCCGAGTCGGGGTTTGGCCTTCCCTTTATTTACCTTGGCTAGTTATTCTCTTCTCTTTTTTTGCCTTGAAAATCTGGGCCATTCGTTCTTTATCTTGGGCCAACCAGTACTTAACCCGGATGGCTTTACTGACACATTAGGCCATGGTTCTCCGCCCATGGCTGTCGCTGCATACCTGGACAGCAATATCAGTCTGGAACACTTTTAGCATTCTCCTGACCCTTTCCTTCTCTGTTGGCACTAAGTCGAGGCAAAGTCGTGCCAGTTGTTCGAACTTCCTTATGGCCTCCATGACCGTCATGCTGCCTTGGAGCAGACTGTTGAATTCGTCTTGTTGGACTGCTAGGGCTTCATCATTGAAATACATTTCTCTGAACTTGATGATAAAGTCTGCCCAGTTCATTACATTAACATCCCTCCTAATAGCCATGGTCTTCCACCACTAGCGTGCTCCTTTAAGTAGGGCGAGGGTTGCGTATAGTACTTTCTCTCTTTCAGTTAATCCCACAAGGTCAAGTATGACTTGGACGTCGGTCAACCAGTCATCTGCTTCAATGGGGTTCTAGTCCACTCAAATTCAGGCACCTTCATGTGCATAAACCGCTCGTATAGGTCGCCCTCTCTATGGGCTGGCACAAGGATATGGGTCGCTGCAGAAGCAGCCATAGCTGGTGGTGCTGGCATTGCTTGGACTGGAGGGGTCGCTTGTTCCTTAGGGCTATCGGGGGCTGTTGGTGTCGCTGGGACTGGCACGTCTTCTGGTTATGGTGCCTGGGATTGTCAGTTCAGTTGCTTCTGGAGTTGGTTAAGCTCCTGTTATTGGTTTAACATCATTTCCTACATGGCTGTGAGCTGTGCCATTAGTTTTTCATCTCGGGTGGCTTGAGTGGACTGTGATCTGGTTCTTGCCATTGTTACCTATGTAACCCTATCACATAACGGGAAAAGAGGATATAAGTTTCTCAAATTCTATACTTGGGACTCGTATTACATATCATTTTCCTTCTTACTAAACAGTCATAGATAAAAACAGATATACTCATTTTATATCTTTCTTTCTTCTCTTATGATGTTCATTACAATTGCCGCATTGCATTGGAACATCATATGAGTGTTAGGAACCATCCTGCACTCTTTATTATACTTGATCATACTCGTGGAAAAACACAGGTTTAGGCCCTTAAGGCAAAACTTAACTGGTTTTTCATAAAACATCTCACAAAAATATATATATATATAAATATATATCCAAATTTCTAGTTCAGTGGGAGTGATACACACTTCCCAATATACAACCCAACAAGTACAGCTAGATAAGTCTGAAAGGGAAAAGCTACTGTTTCCCTCTATATATATTTACATAACAAGAATTCCTGTGGAAAGGGTTACTACTACTCGGAGGATATTCCTGACTCCGCGTCAGACATTTCCTCATCCTCACTGTCACTCAGGGGGAACTCCTTGGGATCTTCATCTTTGTCTTCCTAGATAATACTGCCTTTGTCGTCACTGGCAATGATAACTTGGGGCTTATACATTTCTATCCCCTCATCGTCACTGATGTGGTCAGGGATCTCCTCCTCCTCGTCGTTAGGTTAAGCATCGGGGATAGCCTTGTTGCCGTCTTCATCCATGTGGTGTCTGGGAGACAGAGGGGCTGGTTCAGGGTCCTCCATCAGGTCACCATTGTCTTCAAGTATTGCTGGCCGCGGTTCGACCATGAATCCTTTGTTAGCCGGTGGAGGTGCTGGATTTGTCAGGTCAGGGTTGAGTACCACTTGCTCAGCATCTACTATGTCTTAGACCAGGCGCCTCAGATTCTCATATGGTGGAGGGTAGTGGACAAGGTCCCTCACATATCTAGGTGTCTCCTCCCATAGCAGGTCAGCTATCTCTGAAAAAGGTTTATCCTAAGGGATGTGAGGCAGCACAACGTCCAGAAATCTCTGACAATAGTGTGCCATGGTCTCCCCCTCGTAGACATCCCAAGTGTCGGAAAGGATCCGGTATTGTCGCTCGCGCATATCCTCCTAGATATCTGCATCCTTAGCTGGGCCGTCGAGTTGCGAAGATCTAGCCAGAACTCAGCCCACTGCATTGTTGGACCCCTGATCTTGCGTCGATCGTTCATCATGTCATTACTGGTCCTCGCAATCGGCTACTGGCCATTACCACCTGTAGACGGGTTAGAATATGGCACCCTTCGAAGATTGTCTCCATATGATGAATCCAATATGGGAGTTCGTATGGATTATTGCCGTTGTATGTGTGTGGTAGCATGGCAACAAAGGATATACTCACTTCTCGATCCTCTTGCACTTGCCAGGGGTCAACTGGAGCAGCCATCCTCCTACTATAACTTAAACATCAACTTATATACTAATATTTAAAAATAAAAGCTAACTTACTTAGACAGATGAAGCAGGCGTACAGCGATGTGAAGTAGGGTGGCAGGAAACCGCTCTGATACCAACTATAATGCCCTGTACCCTTAGTCGCGAGACCATCACTAAAAACTTACTTATTTGCTTATACTTTCTTACAATTGAATACTTAACTAGATATCATAAATTTAGGGATTTTTTTAAAACACATATGTATTTATTGTGTACGTATGTATACCGATTACTATTTAAAATACTATTTAACAGTTACTATTCAAAAATACTATTTAACGGTTACTATTTAAAAATACGGTTTACGGTTACTATTCAAAGATACTATTTAACGGTTACTATTTAGTGATTACTATTCATAAATACTGTTTGACAGTTACTATTTAAAATACTATTTAACCATTACTATTCAAAATACTGATACTCAAATTTGTGGAAGATAAACTTGCGGTGTCTCCATACCCTTGCCCTCACATCCGCCTCTACTGCCACCATCGCCCATTGAGGTTTAAGCCGTAAGACACTTACCTACAGCATGAACACACTACGTAAGCTTTACGCCTAGTAAGTATAATATGTTTACCGTAAAACATGTTTAAACATAAAACATACTTAAAAACATATAAGCAGTCATATATCACATGTACCACTTTAACACCTCACATATCACATACCATATCAATGATTATAAAACTTCACATAACATATGCATCACAGAAACATCGTGTACTGAGTGCATCTTACTGTCTCTAAAAGCATCATGAACTATAACTAATGCATGATCCGGTTATGTTCATTTATGCTTCAATATTTTTGTTTCTTTTTCTTATTTATTTAAGGCCCGTGTGTCAGTACCGTATGTGCACAAACCATCGGTAATGCCCGCAGTTATAAGCTGGAGAGCCATCAATGGATGCTCAACTTTCTACTTTAACTTACTTTAAAACCCTTTCAACTGAAAGAGCTGGTACAACATACCTATACATTTCCATCTTGTTTATCTTTTCTAACCACATGCTTTTTAAGCTGTCCCTAATCCTACGTGATAGGGACGTATGGCGTCTAACTCTCTCTTTCATCAATCTACTTGATTGTGAAACGATATGCTCTTAAATATGCGGTGCAAAATCGTGCGCATGGCATACGTATTTTTAACATACTGAAAAAGATCATTTAACATCATTTTATTCATGTCGTAAGCGGAGTTGTACTTACCTAATTTGCAAGCAAAAATGCATACTCATGCCTTTAACAATTTATAGATGACCACCTGTCATCAATAATGTTCCTTATCAGCATCTCCGTAGAGTCACTACTACTGTGAGTGTCTATTACTCGTGTTTCTATGTGGTACCAAGGGCCATCGGTACCCTATTGGCCTACTATGGGGATTTGGTTTCTAACTCGTATCGTGTCTGATCAATCGTCTACTTGACAGATTAATCATCGTCCCTCATAGTGTTATTCGAAATGCGGTCCTTAACAGGTTTACCAATCAGTCAACTGACCGGTTACCTCGCGTGTTGGTAACTAAGTAGTCTACCTGGTTACTATGCATAAACAGGTGTAGTAACCAACCGGGTTACTTTGCTTGTTGGACTGGGGTAGCCTATCGGGCTACTATTCCTTGTTTGGTATAATGGCCCATCGGGCCACTACGGCTCGTTTGGGGTAGTAGCCTACCGGGCTACTAAGGCTTGTTTGGTGTGGTAGCCTACTGGGCTACACACAGCGTTTTTATTTGAAAAAAAGTGTAGATTGACTTAAAAGTTCTTGGAAAAATTCTTTATTTTTGGAACCATCCCCTTATCACCCCATTGGAAGGTAGGGGACGTTTTTATAAAAAACCATGTTTGTATTTTTAAAGTGTTAAAACACATTTTATTTTGAAGAATATAAATTACATTTTTAAAGTTACATTTTAAAGGTGGTTTTTAAACCATTTTTGAAAACCATTTTGAAACTTGATCGAAATGACTTTGTTTGTGATTTCGGTGAACATGAAATTTTTCGCTCTCGACAAGATGAACAAATCTCATGTTCACCTTGGAGCCTAAATCTGTGACGACCAGAGAATTCTAACAGTGTAACTTAGTTTAATCTAGGGGTTTTCTATGAGTTCTGTAAGCAAGAATGTAAAGAAAAACTATGTTTGTAATTAGACAAATTATAGTGTTGATAGTAATAAATAGATGTTTTGTAGGAATTAAAATCTCCCAAAATAAGTAGAGAATAAACTATATGAGTAAGAAAGCAATTTCAGGCCAAAATGCTCAAAAAGGAGTAGTTTCAGTATCCAAACAGTGTAAAGATAAGAATATGGCAAGTCAAAGTAAGAGCACAGTAAGAAAAGTAATTTCGGGTTTTTAAGAGTTTTAAGACAGTTTTAGAATAATTTGAAAGTACGGATGGCTAGATAAGTCCTCCGGTATGTCACCCCAGAAATTTCGTCATCTTCAGTAAAATGATGAAGCATTTTGGGGCCAAAGAAACCAAGAGATTACCCTAGGTAAAACCTAAGGTTGCTAAAGGATGAAAAGCTTCGTCAATGATTTTTAGCCCAACGACAGTAGAATAAGGTAAACCGATCGCACAGGAGGCGTCAAAAACCCGCCTACGTGATTTCGGTAAAGTTTGGTTCGGTTTGACTTTTGGTCAAACTTTGACCTATGGATTAATTAGATGACATCATGGATGATGTCATAATTAGGAATAAGAAATTAGAAGAAAAAGGGTGGTAGGTAGGATGAATGGCTAAGATTAAAGGTAGGTAAGATCAAGGGCTAAGATTAAGCCAAAAATGCAAAGTTGAATTTTTTAAAAAAAATTTTGTGGATAAGGGCTGAATAGGTCGGTTTTACAGCTGGAAAGACAGCCAAAATAATTATGTTTTGACCCCAAAAAGTTTGCAAATAAACCCTTAAAAAGTTGCTAAAAAGTCCCTAAAGAAAATTGCTAAAAAGCCCTCCTTTTTGGCCTCCCTTTATAAAAATGTTTTTGACTTCATGAAATCAGAATTTTTTTTTGAAATTACAGCCCCTTTGCTGCCCTTTGAAGCCGTGACTCTTCCCCTCCATTGAGCTTGAGTTTCTTCAAAGTTTGGTGTCAAAATCTTAAGCAAAGTTCTTCCTAAGCAAGTATTGAATAACATAGCAAGGTAAGCTTGAAATTTCAAGCTTTTCTTTGGTATTTTGAAGCAAAAATCCGTGGCTATGTTGAGTAGAAAGGAATGAGAAAAGTTTAGTTCAAACCTTGTTGTTTAAGGTTAATTATTTTGCATAATAGTTAAAGCGTAATTTAGAAGCTTGAAACAAGAATTTTTCATGTTAGTTTTGTGAGGAACCCGTGGCTAAGTGTATGGGTTCAAAGAATTTCAAGTTTGATTTAATTAAATTATTGTTTTTAAGTGTGCTTTGATATGTAAAACAACTAGAAAGAAAATTTGAAAGCTTAAAGCCAAGGTGGGATTCGGTTTGTTTCAAGAAAAACTGTGTATGTTACTAGGGTTTGGAAAGAATTTTGAGTTGGTTTTGGTTGATTTAAACATGTGTTTTGATGTGTAAAATGTTTAGAAAGAAAAGTTAAAAAGTTTAAAACAAAATTTTGTAAAAGTTTTCTAAAAAGAAACTATGTATACCTAGTGTGAAGAACATGTAAAAATCATGAGATTTTAGTGTTGTGGTAAGTTAGAATGATGTAGAAGATAAGTTTGTGTAAGTGGTTGAATTGAAAACCAAAGATTTGGCATAAAAACCCGTGACTTTATAAAGGGATTTCAATAAGAATTTTAGTTGGTTTTGGTATTGAATATGCCTTAAAAACCAAGAAGAAAAGTAAGAGAAAGAATGTTTGAAAGAAAGAAAGTTTTGGTGTTGGAAACCTAAACTAAAACCGCGGTTAATGTGAGTGAAAAATAAAGACTTTGTGTGTGATTTGTACATTGAGAATGTGGAAAGTTTTTATGTAAAAGTTTAGAAACTTGTACGTAAAATAGGCCTCTGGTATAGTACGTGGCAGGTTTAGATTAGGATAGATGGTTTTGAAGCGTTTCCTAAATGCCGGAAACCTAAAATTTAAGCGGAAATGCTGTCGAAATTTTTAAAACAGCATTAAGGGCATTTCGGGAAACGAATGATAAAAATATGCTCGGAAATGAAAACTGAGATTCCTCGGTACCTTAGAGTTTGAAGTAAGAAAGCAAGTCTACCAGAATAGTAAACTGACCCCAAAAATCTAAAATGCTGAGAGGACGGAAAAAAAATAACGTCAAGGGCGTTTTGAGTAACAAGGGTAAAGTTTAGGGTCGGGATGGAAAAACCCGAGCCCCTCGGAGACCTAGGTTGGGAAAAGAATAAGAAACGTTTTTAAGATTAGTGAAAAGCTCGTTTGAAGTTCCGAAACGCTAGAAAAACGAGTCACAACCCCAAATAGTACCACCCAAAAGACGGGTGATAAGTAAATAGTGTAATCGCAACAATTAAATTGTAAAAATTTACCGAGACCTAGAAAAAATTGCTTTAAAATTTTAGGAACTCAGAAAATCTCGTTTAAGTACCAAAATGAGAATGTTACGACCCCAAGACCCGTTAGGGGCAAAATGATCATTTTGACTAAAAAGTCTAGAAAAGTCAAGAAAGGGGCGTTAAACGCTCCAATTAGTTATTTTATGGTTTTCGGACTTAGGGAACTCGGTCTAAGCAGAAAAAATAGAAACGTCCCCTGGTCCAGTTACTATTCACGTGCATGGACTATTCACGTGCATGATACTATTCACATGAATAGTACTATTCACCGTCAAAATTACTATTCACCCAGTTTACCAAAATTTCTGAAATGCTCGGAAATGATTGCTAGAGCGCTAGAGTCATTAGAACTTTAAATGTTGTTATAAGACTTTAATTAAGATTTTAAAAGCAAAAGTTCAGATTTTAGTATAATGAAGTCAGTTAATGAAAATGTATTAACTGATGACATTATGTCTTTAGGAAACTCAACTAGAGACGGGTAAAGGAGCTTGACGGACCACAGAAGTTTACACTAGCACAAGTGCTGTAAGTACAGACATTTAATTGTTTACTCACGAATTGACTTGCCATAGAGTTGTATTATATATATATACACATTTAAGTATTCAGTTAGTGACATGATACTAACATGTTCACGAGAATAGTTAAGCAAGATCAGATAAAGAAAAGAGGAATAAGATAAGTCAAATAATAAGACTTAAAATTTAAGGTTGGCGTACCGGCCTCTCCAGTTTTGAGGTTCAAAGATAGCCTCTACCCCAGTTGTGTGGCGCTGCCTCGTTAATAATGAGGTAGTTGATGGCTTGACTTATAGGTAGTAGTCCAGAGATGACCTTAGGGTTGATTGGTGGGTCGCTCCCCTGATCCTCTATTGGTCTGTGCGCACTAGGTACGTCCAACCACAGGCCCACAAGTGAAAGATTAAGCAAGAAAAAGTAAAGCAAATAAAAGGAAGAAATAGAATAGAAAGAATAAGTAAAGCATAGGAGTAAGAAAATAATTGGTCATAAGTTGACTAACCCTAAGTGTGGTGTATTCAGCTTATTACTTGTATGTTTGTACTAATTGAGCTTTAGCTCATTAGTCTATTCGTGATGTAGGTAATAAAGGTAAGCAACCAGCAATATGAAACAAGAGTAGCGGACTGGCAGGCAGTTCCCAGCGATGAATGTTCTAAAGTTAGCAGTCTAAACTATGGTCTGTAGTCTATGGGGTTAGACCGAGCATCTAACTCATGTTAAGACTATTATGTTGTCTAAAGCCTTGGAGGGGACGGTCTGTCTTGACTGTCTGGAGCTGGACTCCCAAGTAGAGACATGGATATGTTGCTTGGTGGTGACATATTAGACCGGGACTAAAGTGTGATTGATCTACGTAGTCCGCTATGAGTGGATCAATCTGCTTTTGACGTTCATTGTGCAATAACCTTAATCCTGAGTAAATGAACTACTTCATGTATATAACTTGTGTACTTTGATGTTCCAATGGCTAAAGCGTCTCAGAGGTAGTAAGCTTATAGACCGGTTCGTTGGGTGCATGACTTGTATACGATGAAGGGTTTGTTTGCAGATATCGGAATCATAGCTCTGAGGAGTTAAAGGTATCCTCTTAAAGGCATTATACTGAATGTGAAAATGGACAAGGCCTTGGGTCGTCTGCTGGGCGGATGACTTCTTATTCACATATGGTGAATAATCATTTTCTTGATTCGGTAGTATAATGGAACTTTAAGATAGCCTGATCAATAGGATTAAACGGACTTTGACCTAAGGCTGATCATGGATATCATATGAGGGTTTTGCATATATGACAAGGTCATTGGATGCTAGCTCGTCACAGGCTTACGTAATACGGTATATAATTGGGAGTTCAGTTTCAGGTTTATAGTGGTGTGACTCTGAAATTAGTGATCATATGATTGAGTTGTTCGGTACAGAATGATGATCATATGGAATCACGGGAGCCCGATTATATATGTCCAATCAGTCCCTCTACTAGCTCCACATAATTCCTTAACGTTTGGCAAATTGATTTGTGTATGCCATTGGCTAGTTTATTATGCATGGATGGTGATGACACAGGATTAGGATGGTAGACAAGATTCTCTCCGGTTGGATTCAGATTTTGTTTTGGATAATAGAGTACACAATTATTCGAACTCCAAATAAAGTTGCCATGATTTTATTTGAGATTGGATTGGAGTTATAGAAAATTATCCATGAGAACAAGAATATGAATTATCCATGAGTTGGAGATTGGAGAGGATAATATTGTTAGGATTATCCTATGGAAAAATTTGGATTCTCTCCTTCCCTAAAAGTGGCCGAAATTTTGGAGCCTTAATCCTAGGAAATTCGGTTATTTTTGGATAAGGTTGAGATGAGATTTAGCTTGAAAAATCCTAGTGGAATTTTGATTCTTCCTTATCCTAAAAGTGGCCGAAAATTTGGAGAAGATTTTCTCCTAAAGATTTCGGATTTTTTGGTTGAAAAAGGGAGATAAAATTCTAGTTAAAATCTTGTTTAGATTTGGATTGGATTTATCCTAGGAAAACTGAATTTAATTGTGGAGATTCTCCCTTGGAAAATTCAGATTTTTTGGTTTGGATAAGGGAGAAAATCTTTTCCTAGTCCAATTCGAATTCAGAGAATCACCTCATGCAGGTCTATAAATAGAGGTCCTGCCACTCCAGTTCTCTCAGACCACAGACTCTCAGGTGAGCAGGCTTATTGTTGCACAGCTCATCGTGACAATAAAGTTCTTTAGAGATCTGGGTGGTCGGAAGAAGACTAGCAGTGCTAGCATACCGATCGAGGTTCAGAGTGCCCACACACTCAGCCATTCGGGAATTGGAGAATAGTAGAGAAGGCTAGTTGGTTGAAGCCTCCGGTCATTCTCCTCCTACATATTGGCGTCCTTGAGGTATGAGTTTTAATTGTTGTTGATTTATTGTATATGGCATCATGAGATATTTAACGATCTAAAAATTTTTATTGTTCCGCTGCGCCACCCTGATACGTTTTTACCGGTTTATTTTCCTACAATTGGTATCAGAGCCATCTCATGACTATGCCATGTACATAAATTAGACAATTACTTAGTCTTTTTATTTATGTATGGATTTGATATTTAGAGAGTGGCATTCTAGGGTTCCTTTATGTTGTTATCATGTATTATGTATAAAGTATGTGGTTATTTTAATTTTTTTTTGAATTATTATAAGCATGCTTGTTTATACCAGTTATGGTTCCTTAGAATTTAGAAAAATTGTATCTAGGAATTTTTATGTAACCATGGGGGCAGTTTATTAACACTGTAATTTTCCCATGGATATTAATTTTTGTCTCTTAGAATTTTTATGGTTAGAATTTTTGAACACCAGAAACGGTTTAGGAATTTTTTATGTAATTATTCTTGGAGGAGATTGAAGATTGAAGACCGTAATTTATTTTTCCCAAAAGTTAAATTTAATTTAAAGATTGAAATTTTGATTGTGTGGAAAATTTCAATTAATTGGGATTCAAATTAATTTTGGAGATCCTAATAGGTAAATTGGAATATGGCACGAAAATCGAGACACGACCCCTTGGGATAGGCCGACGGGCCTTGGTGGGGCTGCAGCCCCTGCCCTCGGGCAGGATGGGGCTGCGGCAGCCCCTATGCAGGCAAACATCACCCACGGCCGCAGGCTTAGCCTGCAGCCGAGGGTGGCGCAGCCTGCCCAAGGCCGGCCGCAGCCTGGGCATGCAGCCACTGTCTGCAGGCACTGCCTGCAGCCCGCCGGCTGCTGCGCCCAGCCTGGGCGTGCAGCCTGGCGCTGCAGGCTTGGCCTGCAGCCCGGCAGGTTGCACAAGGGGCAACCGTGGGCTGCCAGCCCCTCCGGGGTTGGTGGCTGCCCACAGCGGCTGCCGCCTTCACGGGCGGCGGTCCGACGGTCCAAAAATCAGAAAATTTTGATTTTTAAATTTGAGATTTAATTTTAAATCATGTTTAAAAATATGTAATTAAAAATTTGAAATTTTTGAAATTACATATTATTACACATGATGTTTTAAAATTGTTTAAAATTCAAATTTGAAATTTAAATTTGAAATTCAAATTTGGAATTTGAATTTGAAATTTAAATTTTTGGGAGATTTAAATTTTAAATAATTCTTGGGATGAGAAATAAATGGAGAGGCTACATAAAGATGGATACAAGAAGACGGAACAAAATTCAAGACCCAAAGAATGCTTTAGATGGAATTTTGTAATCTTTATTTTCTTTGTTCTAGGATGGAACCATGGCTTGGTTATTCTGTCAATTATTTTTCTGTGATATGTCATGGATGTATAAATATGTATTGATGGATGTTTTGTATGCATATTTGATAACATGTCATATAGGATAGGTGAGTGCCGCTCATACTATATTGATCATACATAATTTGTCAAAACTTGCATGTTTTTCAAAATATTGAGTGGGAGAGGGTTTCAAACAAAACCCACGGCCTCCATTGTTGATCCATATGTGAAAGCATGGTAACGCCTCGCGTCAGTTCTGACCTGACCACACCCCTCGGTAGGTGTTTACCGCCGCCGGTATACTAGATTGGATTTCCTATGTGGAAAACGTGTTCGGGTGCGATCCTATTCATGACCACCCCTCGGTGGCTTGGTAGGACGTGGATCGGGCTACGTAAACAATGGTTATACACTCAAGACTCGTTTAGTTATTAACCTTCCCTAGAAGCTCTGTTAACTAAACTGGTGGCCAAATAAGCGGTTATTAATATATGTCTTAACCTTGGAGGATTTAAGGTAACATATATTAATTAGACGGGGTCCATGTTCCGGCTATTTATTCTCATGACCACCCCTCGGTGGCTTGGGGCAATAGGTGCTGAGAATTACCGTTGCAATGCTACATGTTTTTTCAAGTTTCATGTAGGAACATACTTGTATGTTTTTATTTGCTAAATTATCTGTATATTTGCTTGGGCTTTGTAATGGTGTCTAGTATAATTTTATATCAGTTCAAAATGTCACCGACACCCCTCATTTCAATACTTACTGAAAATAAGTTGAATGGCGACAATTATAAAGATTGGAAAAGAAATCTATTAATAGTTCTCAGCTGCGAGAGACACAAGTTCGTACTGGACGAACCATGCCCACCTGGGCCCAAACCTGACACACCACTTGAGGAGGTCCCGGTTGCCTATAATCGTTGGAGAGAATCCAATGAAATAGCTCGATGCTACATCCTTACTAGCATGACGAGTGCTTTACAAAAGCAGCATGAGACTTATCAAGTTGCTGGGGAGATCATGGATAATCTGGAGGACATGTTCGGAGGCCAAGAAAAATTGGCTCGACAGTCCGCTATCACCAGCATTATGAACTCTAAGCAAAAGGCGGGTGCTCAGGTGAAGGACCATATGATCACTCTAATGGGATTCTTCGCTGAGGCTGCCGAGAATGGTGCTGAGTTGGACTATAACACCCAGATCGAGATGGTGTTCAAGACTCTGTCTAAAGATTTTGTGGGGTTTAAGACCGCATACAATCTGGCGACAAAGGAGTTAGGACTAACCGAGCTCATGAAGCAACTACAGGCTTATGAGCGGATAATCAGGGATGAGGATACGGTCCGACCTAAAGGAGAGGCCAATTTGGCGGAATCTTCCAATCCCTCACGGAAGAGGAAGAGGCCAAATAAGAAGCAAGTGGCTTCCAATTCTTCTAATCCTCCTGTCTCGGACGGGAGACGAAGAAGAAGAACAAGAAGCCAAAGGACCCTAAAAAGTCCAAATGCTTCCACTGTGGGGAGGTAGGTCACTTCAAGAAGGCTTGCCGGGAATTCCTAGCCTCCAAGGGCAAGGAAGGTAAGGAACTTCATTACTTAGAAGCGTGTTTGGTGGAAGAATCGAAAGACACATGGGTCATTGATTCGGGCGCCACTAATCATGTTTGTGTTTCTATGCAGGGGTTCGTGGAAACGAGAAGTCTACATGATAGGAGCCTCTCGTTGTGGACTGGAGATGGTAGCTTTGTGGTGGCTGAGACAGTGGGAGACGTTCATCTTTATTTTGATCAATTTAGGTTTATTTTATTGAAAGACTGTTTTTATGTTCCTAATTTTAGGAGGAACCTTATATCGGTAGCTTGTTTAATAAAGGATTCTTATTCAGTTTCTTTTAGTAAAAGAGTTGATATTCGTAGAAATAAGTCTTTTATCTGTTCTGGATGGATGGATGGAAACCTATATTTGATCAGACCAAAGATGTACTCACTGCTTGACACTGAATTAATTGATAACTCTAAAAGGTTGAAAGTTTCTCACTCTAACAAGGCGTATCTTTGGCATTTAAGACTTGGTCATATTAATCAGGATAGGATTCAAAGATTGGTGAAAGACGATCCTCTGGAATCTCTGGAAGAGGTACGACTTCCCCAATGTGAGTCTTGTCTAGAGGATAAGATGACTAAGAGGTCTTTTGGAGCTAAGGGTACAAGGGCACAGGAGGTCTTAGAAATTGTGCACACTGACGTATGTGGCCCCATGAACGTCACAGCACGAGGAGGGTTCGAGTACTATGTCTCTTTCATAGATGATTACTCGAGGTATGGATATGTGTATCTGATGCACCGCAAGAGCGAAACCTTTGATAAATTCAAAGAGTATCGTGCGGAAGTGGAAAAGCAATTGGATAAATCCATAAAGACACTTCGATCTGATCGAGGTGGCGAATACCTTTTCGATGAATTTCTAGGACATCTTGTAGGGAACGGGATATTATCCCAATTGACTGCACCTGGTACTCCACAACAGAATGGTGTAGCCGAAAGGAGAAACAGGACCTTATTGGATATGGTACGGTCCATGATGAGTTACTCAACGCTGCCATTATCATTTTGGGGACATGCTTTACAAACGGCGTGCTATATTCTGAACCAGGTTCCGAGCAAATCAATTCCTAGAACTCCGTATGAATTGTGGCGTGGCAGGAAGCCCTCCCTTGGACATATGAGAATATGGGGCTGCCCGGCACATGTACTGGATGGGGATGCGAAGAAGTTGGAACCAAGATCAGAATTGTGCATGTTTGTAAGGTATCCAAAGGGAACTAAAGGAGGTCTGTTCTATAACCCGAAGGAACAAAAGGTCATTGTCTCAACCCATGCGACATTCTTGGAGGAAAGTCACATGAATGACTTTAAGCCTCGAAGCAAAGTGGTGCTAGAGGAGTTATCGGGTGAAAGAACTGCTCCACAGATTTCGGTCTTGGACGCAAGTCCGAGTTCCAGTGAAAGACCTGCAGACGATCAACAATTTAGGGTGCCTCGTCGTAGTGGGAGGGTTTCTAAGAAACCTAATTTCTTTATGTATGATGCTGAGGTATACCAGGCCGAGGCTCATGAGCATGAGGAAGATCCGGTCACATATGATGAAGCTATAAAGGATGTTTATTCTAGATCTTGGAAACAGGCTATGAACAATGAGATGGATTCTATGAAATCCAACTCTGTTTGGGAACTTGTAGATTTGCCGGATGGGATAAAACCCATTGGATGCAAATGGGTCTACAAAAGAAAGAAGGATGCGGAAGGGAGAGTGGAAACTTTCAAAGCTAGACTGGTTGCAAAGGGATACACGCAAAAGGCTGGAATCGATTACGAGGAAACCTTTTCGCCTGTTGCTATGCTGAAGTCTATCCGTATTCTTCTGTCCATTGCTGCGGCTCTCGATTACGAGATCTGGCAAATGGACGTCAAGAAGGCATTCTTGAATGGCCATCTTGAAGAGTGTATCTATATGATACAGCCCGAAGGGTTCGTAGCAAAAGGCCAAGATAAGAAAGTCTGCAAGTTGCTTAGATCCATTTATAGATTAAAGCAGGCATCCCGCTCATGGAACCAGAGGTTTGATCAAGCGATTAAGACATTTGGTTTTGAGCAGAACGTTGATGAACCTTGTGTTTATAAACGTATTAAGGATGGAAAAGTGGTCTTTCTGATACTCTATGTCGATGATATACTACTCATTGGGAATGATGTAGGGAATTTATCATCGGTCAAGCTTTGGTTAGACCAACAGTTTGACATGAAGGACTTGGGAGAAGCTAATTATGTTCTAGGCATTCGTCTCTTCAGAGATCGAAAGAACAAAATGATAGCATTATCCCAAGCTTCATACATAGATAAAATAATTGACAAATATGCAATGCTAGAGGCAAAGAAAGGCTCACAACCTTCTATTGCCGGTTTAACTCTTTCATTGGATGACTGTCCCAAGACATCGGAAGAAAGAGAGCGTATGAGTAAGGTCCCTTATGCATCCGCTGTGGGTAGCCTTATGTACGCTATGCTTTGCACTCGCCCGGACATATGTTTTGCAGTAGGTATGGTGAGTCGATATCAAGCGAATCCTGGAACCAAGCACTGGCAAGCAGTAAAGCATATACTCAAGTATCTTAAGAGAACGAGGGATTATATGCTGGTGTATTCTGGACGGGACCTAACACCCGTAGGATACACGGACTCAGACTTCCAGACTTGTAAGGATTTGAGGAAGTCGATATTAGAGGGCATGTGGAGACAGGACAAGTGGATGTATGTAAGATCGCGTCCGAGGACAACATCGCTGATCCCTTTACTAAGACTTTGGTAGCTAGAAGCTTTGAGAGGCATGTAGAGGCGATGGGGATGCGTAACATGGCACATCTACTGGCTTAGGGCAAGTGGGAGATTGTTAGGAAATGCCCTAAGTATTAGAGACATTTTTGATGTATTCATTTTGAACTGGATAATAAAATTATATATAGAGGTTATTCATTACATTGCAATCTGTCCTCGTCTTATTTACATGTTAAAGTAAATGTAAGCAAATATGGCTCACTGACTGCTTGTGTTAAAACTGTTAGAACGTTGCATGCAATGGACTTTTGTATGCGAGAAGACAATGTTCTAAAGTTAGCAGTCTAAACTATGGTCTGTAGTCTATGGGGTTAGACCGAGCATCTAACTCATGTTAAGACTATTATGTTGTCTAAAGCCTTGGAGGGGACGGTCTGTCTTGACTGTCTGGAGCTGGACTCCCAAGTAGAGACATGGATATGTTGCTTGGTGGTGACATATTAGACCGGGACTAAAGTGTGATTGATCTACATAGTCCGCTATGAGTGGATCAATCTGCTTTTGACGTTCATTGTGCAATAACCTTAATCCTGAGTAAATGAACTACTTCATGTATATGACTTGTGTACTTTGATGTTCCAATGGCTAAAGCGTCTCAGAGGTAGTAAGCTTATAGACCGGTTCGTTGGGTGCATGACTTGTATACGATGAAGGGTTTGTTTGCAGATATCGGAATCATAGCTCTGAGGAGTTAAAGGTATCCTCTTAAAGGCATTATACTGAATGTGAAAATGGACAAGGCCTTGGGTCGTCTGCTGGGCGGATGACTTCTTATTCACATATGGTGAATAATCATTTTCTTGATTCGGTAGTATAATGGAACTTTAAGATAGCCTGATCAGTAGGATTAAACGGACTTTGACCTAAGGCTGATCATGGATATCATATGAGGGTTTTGCATATATGACAAGGTCATTGGATGCTAGCTCGTCACAGGCTTACGTAATACGGTATATAATTGGGAGTTCAGTTTCAGGTTTATAGTGGTGTGACTCTGAAATTAGTGATCATATGATTGAGTTGTTCGGTACAGAATGATGATCATATGGAATCACGGTAGCCCGATTATATATGTCCAATCAGTCCCTCTACTAGCTCCACATAATTCCTTAACGTTTGGTAAATTGATTTGTGTATGCTATTGGCTAGTTTATTATGCATGGATGGTGATGACACAGGATTAGGATGGTAGACAAGATTCTCTCCGGTTGGATTCAGATTTTGTTTTGGATAATAGAGTACACAATTATTCGAACTCCAAATAAAGTTGCCATGATTTTATTTGAGATTGGATTGGAGTTGTAGAAAATTATCCATGAGAACAAGAATATGAAACACAACCGTTTTTGTGGAATTTGAAATTTGAATTTTGAAACTTGAATTTTGAATTTTGAAATTTGAAATTTGAAATTTGAATTTGAAATTTGAATTTGAAATTTGAATTTGAAATTCGAATTTGAAATTTGAATTTGAAATTTAAATTTGAAATTTGAAATTTGAAATTTGAAATTTGAATTTGAAATTTGAATTTGAAATTTGAAATTCAAATTTTGAATCACAGTCTAAGTAGGATTCGAATTTGTTGTGGAAAATCCACAAGGTTTGAAATTCGAATTTGAGTTGGATTTGGAGAGGATAATCTTGTTAGAATCCTACTTGAATTTTGAATCCAAATCCCAACAAAAGTGGGCGAATTTTTGGAGGATAATCCTCAATGGAAAATTCGGTTTTTTGTGGATAAGATTCAAGGGAAAATTCAAGTTTCAATCCTAGTTGAAACTCCGAACATGGACCTTTGATAAATTCAAAGAGTATCGTGCGGAAGTGGAAAAGCAATTGAAACTCTTAGTTTCCGACATGGATACGGTCCGACATGGATAAATTATCATGGATAATACACCCGCATATAATCCCTCGTTCTCTTAAGATACTTGAGTATATGCTTTATTGCTTGCCAGTGCTTGGTTCCAGGATTCGCTTGATATCGACTCACCATACCTACTGCAAAACATATGTCCGGGCGAGTGCAAAGCATAGCGTACATAAGGCTACCCACAGCGGATGCATAAGGGACCTTACTCATACGCTCTCTTTCTTCCGATGTCTTGGGACAGTCATCCAATGAAAGAGTTAAACCGGCAATAGAAGGTTGTGAGCCTTTCTTTGGCTCTAGCATTGCATATTTGTCAATTATTTTATCTATGTATGAAGCTTGGGATAATGCTATCATTTTGTTCTTTCGATCTCTGAAGAGACGAATGCCTAGAACATAATTAGCTTCTCCCAAGTCCTTCATGTCAAACTGTTGGTGTAACCAAAGCTTGACCGATGATAAATTCACTACATCATTCCCAATGAGTAGTATATCATCGACATAGAGTATCAGAAAGACCACTTTTCCATCCTTAATACGTTTATAAACACAAGGTTCATCAACGTTCTGCTCAAAACCAAATGTCTTAATCGCTTGATCAAACCTGTGGTTCCATGAGCGGGATGCCTGCTTTAATCCATAAATGGATCTAAGCAACTTGCAGACTTTCTTATCTTGGCCTTTTGCTACGAACCCTTCGGGCTGTATCATATAGATACACTCTTCAAGATGGCCATTCAAGAATGCCGTCTTGACATCCATTTGCCAGATCTCGTAATCGAGAGCCGCAGCAATGGATAGAAGAATACGGATAGACTTCAGCATAGCAACAGGCGAAAAGGTTTCCTCGTAATCGATTCCAGCCTTTTGCGTGTATCCCTTTGCAACCAGTCTAGCTTTGAAAGTTTCCACTCTCCCTTCCGCATCCTTCTTTCTTTTGTAGACCCATTTGCATCCAATGGGTTTTATCCCATCCGGCAAATCTACAAGTTCCCAAACAGAGTTGGATTTCATAGAATCCATCTCATTGTTCATAGCCTGTTTCCAAGATCTAGAATCAACATCCTTTATAGCTTCATCATATGTGACAGGATCTTCCTCATGCTCATGAGCCTCGGCCTGGTATACCTCAGCATCATACATAAAGAAATTAGGTTTCTTAGAAACCCTCCCACTACGACGAGGCACCCTAAATTGTTGATCGTCTGCAGGTCTTTCACTGGAACTCGGACTTGCGTCCATGACCGAAATCTGTGGAGCAGTTCTTTCACCCGATAACTCCTCTAGCACCACTTTGCTTCGAGGCTTAAAGTCATTCATGTGACTTTCCTCCAAGAATGTCGCATGGGTTGAGACAATGACCTTTTGTTCCTTCGGGTTATAGAACAGACCTCCTTTAGTTCCCTTTGGATACCCTACAAACATGCACAATTCTGATCTTGGTTCCAACTTCTTCGCATCCCCATCCAGTACATGTGCCGGGCAACCCCATATTCTCATATGTCCAAGGGAGGGCTTCCTGCCACGCCACAATTCATACGGAGTTCTAGGAATTGATTTGCTCGGAACCTGGTTCAGAATATAGCACGCTGTTTGTAAAGCATGTCCCCAAAATGATAATGGCAGCGTTGAGTAACTCATCATGGACCGTACCATATCCAATAAGGTCCTGTTTCTCCTTTCGGCTACACCATTCTGTTGTGGAGTACCAGGTGCAGTCAATTAGGATAATATCCCGTTCTCTACAAGATGTCCTAGAAATTCATCGAAGAGGTATTCGCCACCTCGATCAGATCGAAGTGTCTTTATGGATTTATCCAATTGCTTTTCCACTTCCGCACGATACTCTTTGAATTTATCAAAGGTTTCACTCTTGCGGTGCATCAGATACACATATCCATACCTCGAGTAATCATCTATGAAAGAGACATAGTACTCGAACCCTCCTCGTGCTGTGACGTTCATGGGGCCACATACGTCAGTGTGAACAATTTCTAAGAGCTCCTGTGCCCTTGTACCCTTAGCTCCAAAAGACCTCTTAGTCATCTTACCCTCTAGACAAGACTCACATTGGGGAAGTCGTACCTCTTCCAGAGATTCCAGAGGACCGTCTTTCACCAATCTTTGAATCCTATCCTGATTAATATGACCAAGTCTTAAATGCCAAAGATACACCTTGTTAGAGTGAGAAACTTTCAACCTTTTAGAGTTATCAATTAATTCAGTGTCAAGCAGTGAGTACATCTTTGGTCTGATCAAATATAGGTTTCCATCCATCCATCCAGAACAGATAAAAGACTTATTTCTACGAATATCAACTCTTTTACTAAAAGAAACTGAATAAGAATCCTTTATTAAACAAGCTACCGATATAAGGTTCCTCCTAAAATTAGGAACATAAAAACAGTCTTTCAATAAAATAAACCTAAATTGATCAAAATAAAGATGAACGTCTCCCACTGCCTCAGCCACCACAAAGCTACCATCTCCAGTCCGCAACGAGAGGCTCCTATCATGTAGACTTCTCGTTTCCACGAACCCCTGCATAGAAACACAAACATGATTAGTGGCGCCCGAATCAATGACCCATGTGTCTTTCGATTCTTCCACCAAACACGCTTCTAAGTAATGAAGTTCCTTACCTTCCTTGCCCTTGGAGGCTAGGAATTCCCGGCAAGCCTTCTTGAAGTGACCTACCTTCCCGCAGTGGAAGCATTTGGACTTTTTAGGGTCCTTTGGCTTCTTGTTCTTCTTCTTCTTCTTCCCGTCCGAGACAGGAGGATTAGAAGAATTGGAAGCCACTTGCTTCTTATTTGGCCTCTTCCTCTTCCGTGAGGGATTGGAAGATTCCGCCAAATTGGCCTCTCCTTTAGGTCAGACCGTATCCTTATCCCTGATCATCCGCTCATAAGCCTGTAGTTGCTTCATGAGCTCGGTTAGTCCTAACTCCTTTGTCGCCAGATTGTATGCGGTCTTAAACCCTACAAAATCTTTAGACAGAGTCTTGAACACCATCTCGATCTGGGTGTTATAGTCCAACTCAGCACCATTCTCGGCAGCCTCAGCGAAGAATCCCATTAGAGTGATCATATGGTCCTTCACCGGAGCACCCGCCTTTTGCTTAGAGTTCATAATGCTGGTAATAGCGGACTGTCGAGCCAATTTTTCTTGGCCTCCGAACATGTCCTCCAGATTATCCATGATCTCCCCAGCAACTTGATAAGTCTCATGCTGCTTTTGTAAAGCACTCGTCATGCTAGCAAGGATGTAGCATCAAGCTATTTCATTGGATTCTCTCCAACGATTATAGGCAACCGGGACCTCCTCAAGTGGTGTGTCAGGTTTGGGCCCAGGTGGGCATGGTTCGTCCAGTACGAACTTGTGTCTCTCGCAGCTGAGAACTATTAATAGATTTCTTTTCCAATCTTTATAATTGTCGCCATTCAACTTATTTTCAGTAAGTATTGAAATGAAGGGTGTCGGTGACATTTTGAACTGAAATAAAATTATACTAGACATCATTACAAAGCCCAAGCAAATACACAGATAATTTAGCAAATAAAAACATACAAGTATGTTCCTACACGAAACTTGAAAAAACATGTAGCATTGCAACGGTAATTCTCAGCACCTATTGCCCCAAGCCACCGAGGGGTGGTCATGAGAATAAATAGCCGGAACATGGACCCCGTCCAATTAATATATGTTACCTTAAATCCTCCAAGGTTAAGACATATATTAATAACCGCTTATTTGGCCACCAGTTTAGTTAACAGAGCTTCTAGGGAAGGTTAATAACTAAACGAGTCTTGAGTGTATAACCATTGTTTACGTAGCCCGATCCACGTCCTACCAAGCCACCGAGGGGTGGTCATGAATAGGATCGCACGCGAACACGTTTTCCACATAGGAGATCCAATCTAGTATACCGGCGGCGGTAAACACCTACCGAGGGGTGTGGTCAGGTCAGAACTGACGCGAGGCGTTGCCATGCTTTCACATATGGATCAACAATGGAGGCCGTGGGTTTTGTTTGAAACCCTCTCCCACTCAATATTTTGAAAAACATGCAAGTTTTGACAAATTATGTATGATCAATATAGTATGAGTGGCACTCACCTATCCTATATGACATGTTATCAAATATGCATACAAAACATCCATCAATACATATTTATACATCCATGACATATCACAGAAAAATAATTGACAGAATAACCAAGCCATGGTTCCATCCTAGAACAAAGAAAATAAAGATTACAAAATTCCATCCAAAGCATTCTTTGGGTCTTGAATTTTGTTCCGTCTTCTTGTATCCATCTTTATGTAGCCTCTCCATTTATTTCTCATCCCAAGAATTATTTAAAATTTAAATCTCCCAAAAATTTAAATTTCAAATTCAAATTCCAAATTTGAATTTCAAATTTAAATTTTCAAATTTGAATTTTAAACAATTTTAAAACATCATGTGTAATAATATGTAATTTCAAAAATTTCAAATTTTTAATTACATATTTTTAAACATGATTTAAAATTAAATCTCAAATTTAAAAATCAAAATTTTCTGATTTTTGGACCGTCGGACCGCCGCCCGTGAAAGCGGCAGCCGCCGTGGGCAGCCACCAACCCCGGAGGGGCTGGCAGCCCACGGTTGCCCCTTGTGCAACCTGCCGGGCTGCAGGCCAAGCCTGCAGCGCCAGGCTGCACGCCCAGGCTGGGCGCAGCAGTCGGCGGGCTGCAAGCAGGGGTGATGTTTGCCTGCATAGGGGCTGCCGCAGCCCCATCCTGCCCGAGGGCAGGGGCTGCAGCCCCACCAAGTCCCGTCGGCCTATCCCGAGGGGTCGTGTCTCGATTTTCGTGCCATATTCCAATTTATCTATTAGGATCTCCAAAAATTAATTTGAATCCCAATTAATTGAAATTTTCCACACAATCAAAATTTCAATCTTTAAATTAAATTTAACTTTTGGGAAAAATAAATTACGGTCTTCAATCTTCAATCTCCTCCAAGAATAATTACATAAAAAATTCCTAAACCGTTTCCGGTGTTCAAAAATTCTAACCATAAAAATTCTAAGAGACATGAATTAATATCCATGGGAAAATTACAGTGTTAATAAACTGCTCCCATGGTTACATAAAAATTCCTAGATACAATTTTTCTAAATTCTAAGGAACCATAACTGGTATAAACAAGCATGCTTATAATAATTCAAAAAAAAATTAAAATAACCACATACTTTATACATAATACATGATAACAGCATAAAGGAACCCTAGAATGCCACTCTCTAAATATCAAATCCATACATAAATAAAAAGACTAAGTAATTGTCTAATTTATGTACATGGCATAGTCATGAGATGGCTCTGATACCAATTGTAGGAAAATAAACCGGTAAAAACGTATCAGAGTGGCGCAGCGGAACAATAAAAATTTTTAGATCGTTAAATATCTCATGATGCCATATACAATAAATCAACAACAATTAAAACTCATACCTCAAGGACGCCAATATGCAGGAGGAGAATGACCGGAGGCTTCAACCAACTAGCCTTCTCTACTATTCTCCAATTCCCGAATGGCTGAGTGTGTGGGCACTCTGAACCTCGATCGGTATGCTAGCACTGCTAGTCTTCTCCCGACCATGCAGATCTCTAAAGAACTTTATTGTCACGATGAGCTGTGCAACAATAAGCCTGCTCACCTGAGAGTCTGTGGTCTGAGAGAACTGGAGTGGCAGGACCTCTATTTATAGACCTGCATGAGGTGATTCTCTGAATTCGAATTGGACTAGGAAAAGATTTTCTCCCTTATCCAAACCAAAAAATCCAATTTTTCCAAGGGAGAATCTCCACAATTAAATTCGGTTTTCCTAGGATAAATCCAATCCAAATCTAAACAAGATTTTAACTAGAATTTTATCTCCCTTTTTCAACCAAAAAATCCGAAATCTTTAGGAGAAAATCTTCTCCAAATTTTCGGCCACTTTTAGGATAAGGAAGAATCAAAATTCCACTAGGATTTTTCAAGCTAAATCTCATCTCAACCTTATCCAAAAATAACCGAATTTCCTAGGATTAAGGCTCCAAAATTTCGGCCACTTTTAGGGAAGGAGAGAATCCAAATTCAACTAGGATTGAAACTTGAATTTTCCCTTGAATCTTATCCACAAAAAACCGAATTTTCCATTGAGGATTATCCTCCAAAAATTCGCCCACTTTTGTTGGGATTTGGATTCAAAATTCAAGTAGGATTCTAACAAGATTATCCTCTCCAAATCCAACTCAAATTCGAATTTCAAACCTTGCGGATTTTCCACAACAAATTCGAATCCTACTTAGACTGTGATTCAAAATTTGAATTTCAAATTTCAAATTCAAATTTCAAATTCAAATTTCAAATTTCAAATTTCAAATTTCAAATTTAAATTTCAAATTCAAATTTCAAATTCGAATTTCAAATTCAAATTTCAAATTCAAAATTCAAATTTCAAATTTCAAAATTCAAATTTCAAATTTCAAAATTCAAATTTCAAATTCCACAAAAACGGTTGTGTTTCATATTCTTGTTCTCATGGATAATTTTCTACAACTCCAATCCAATCTCAAATAAAATCATGGCAACTTTATTTGGAGTTCGAATAATTGTGTACTCTATTATCCAAAACAAAATCTGAATCCAACCGGAGAGAATCTTGTCTACCATCCTAATCCTGTGTCATCACCATCCATGCATAATAAACTAGCCAATAGCATACACAATTCAATTTGCCAAACGTTAAGGAATTATGTGGAGCTAGTAGAGGGACTGATTGGACATATATAATCGGGCTCCCGTGATTCCATATGATCATCATTCTGTACCGAACAACTCAATCATATGATCACTAATTTCAGAGTCACACCACTATAAACCTGAAACTGAACTCCCAATTATATACCGTATTACGTAAGCCTGTGACGAGCTACCATCCAATGACCTTGTCATATATGCAAAACCCTCATATGATATCCATGATCAGCCTTAGGTCAAAGTCCGTTTAATCCTACTGATCAGGCTATCTTAAAGTTCCATTATACTACCGAATCAAGAAAATGATTATTCACCATATGTGAATGAGAAGTCATCCACCCAGCAGACGACCCAAGGCTTTGTCCATTTTCACATTCAGTATAATGCCTTTAAGAGGATACCTTTAACTCCTCAGAGCTATGATTCCGATATCTGCAAACAAACCCTTCATCGTATACAAGTCATGCACCCAACGAACCGGTCTATAAGCTTACTACCTCTGAGACGCTTTAGCCATTGGAACATCAAAGTACACAAGTCATATACATGAAGTAGTTCATTTACTCAGGATTAAGGTTATTGCACAATGAACGTCAAAAGCAGATTGATCCACTCATAGCGGACTACGTAGATCAATCACACTTTAGTCCCGGTCTAATATGTCACCACCAAGCAACATATCCATGTCTCTACTTGGGAGTCCAGCTCCAGACAGTCAAGACAGACCGTTCCCTCCAAGGCTTTAGACAACATAATAGTCTTAACATGAGTTAGATGCTCGGTCTAACCCCATAGACTACAGACCATAGTTTAGACTGCTAACTTTAGAACATTATCTTCTCGCATACAAAAGTCCATTGCATGCAACGTTCTAACAGTTTTAACACAAGCAGTCAATGAGCCATATTTGCTTACATTTACTTTAACATGTAAATAAGACAAGGATAGATAGCAATGTAATGAATAACCTCTATATATAATTTTATTATCCAGTTCAAAATGAATACATCAAAAATGTCTCTAATACTTAGGGCATTTCCTAACAATCTCCCACTTGCCCTAAGCCAGTAGATGTGCCATGTTATGCATCCCCATCTCCTCTACATGCCTCTCAAAGCTTCTAGCTACCAAAGTCTTAGTAAAGGGATCAGCGATGTTGTCCTCGGACGCGATCTTACATACATCCACTTGTCCTGTCTCCACATGCCCTCTAATATCGACTTCCTCAAATCCTTACAAGTCTGGAAGTCTGAGTCCGTGTATCCTACGGGTGTTAGGTCCCGTCCAGAATACACCAGCATATAATCCCTCGTTCTCTTAAGATACTTGAGTATATGCTTTACTGCTTGCCAGTGCTTGGTTCCAGGATTCGCTTGATATCGACTCACCATACCTACTGCAAAACATATGTCCGGGCGAGTGCAAAGCATAGCGTACATAAGGCTACCCACAGCGGATGCATAAGGGACCTTACTCATACGCTCTCTTTCTTCCGATGTCTTGGGACAGTCATCCAATGAAAGAGTTAAACCGGCAATAGAAGGTTGTGAGCCTTTCTTTGCCTCTAGCATTGCATATTTGTCAATTATTTTATCTATGTATGAAGCTTGGGATAATGCTATCATTTTGTTCTTTCGATCTCTGTAGAGACGAATGCCTAGAACATAATTAGCTTCTCCCAAGTCCTTCATGTCAAACTGTTGGTGTAACCAAAGCTTGACCGATGATAAATTCCCTACATCATTCCCAATGAGTAGTATATCATCGACATAGAGTATCAGAAAGACCACTTTTCCATCCTTAATACGTTTATAAACACAAGGTTCATCAACGTTCTGCTCAAAACCAAATGTCTTAATCGCTTGATCAAACCTCTGGTTCCATGAGCGGGATGCCTGCTTTAATCCATAAATGGATCTAAGAAACTTGCAGACTTTCTTATCTTGGCCTTTTGCTACGAACCCTTCGGGCTGTATCATATAGATACACTCTTCAAGATGGCCATTCAAGAATGCCGTCTTGACATCCATTTGCCAGATCTCGTAATCGAGAGCCGCAGCAATGGACAGAAGAATACGGATAGACTTCAGCATAGTAGGAAAATAAACCGGTAAAAATGTATCAGAGTGGCGCAGCGGAACAATTAAAATTTTTAGAACGTTAAATATCTCATGATGCCATATACAATAAATCAACAACAATTAAAACTCATACCTCAAGGACGCCAATCTTGCAGGAGGAGAATGACCGGAGGCTTCAACCAACTAGCCTTCTCTACTATTCTCCAATTCCCGAATGGCTGAGTGTGTGGGCACTCTGAACCTCGATCGGTATGCTAGCACTGCTAGTCTTCTTCCGACCACCCAGATCTCTAAAGAACTTTATTGTCACGATGAGCTGTGCAACAATAAGCCTGCTCACCTGAGAGTCTGTGGTCTGATAGAACTGGTGTGGCAGGACCTCTATTTATAGACCTGCATGAGATGATTCTCTGAATTCAAATTGGACTAGGAAAAGATTTTCTCCCTTATCCAAACCAAAAAATCTGAATTTTCCAAGGGAGAATCTCCACAATTAAATTCGGTTTTCCTAGGATAAATTCAATCTAAATCTAAACAAGATTTTAACTAGAATTTTATCTCCCTTTTTCAACCAAAAAATCCGAAATCTTTAGGAGAAAATCTTCTCCAAATTTTCGACCACTTTTAGGATAAGGAAGAATCAAAATTCCACTAGGATTTTTCAAGCTAAATCTCATCTCAACCTTATCCAAAAATAACCGAATTTCCTAGGATTAAGGCTCCAAAATTTCGGCCACTTTTAGGGAGTAGAGAGAATCCAAATTCAACTAGGATTGAAGCTTGAATTTACCCTTGAATCTCATCCACAAAATCCGAAATTTTCATAAGGATTATCCTCAAAAATTTCGTCCGTTATTTGTTGGGATTTGGATTCAAAATTCAAGTAGGATTCTAACAAGATTATCCTCTCCAAATCCAACTCAAATTCGAATTTCAAACCTTGTGGATTTTCCACAATAAATTCGAATCCTACTTGGACTGTGATTTAAAATTTGAATTTCAATTTTCAAATTCAAATTTCAAATTCAAATTTCAAATTTCAAATTTCAAATTTAAATTTCAAATTCAAATTTCAAATTCAAATTTCAAATTTCAAATTTCAAAATTCAAATTTCAAATTTCAAAATTCAAATTTCAAATTTTACAAAACGGTTGTATTTCATATTCTTGTTCTCATGGATAATTTTCTACAACTCCAATCCAATCTCAAATAAAATCATGGCAACTTTATTTGGAGTTCGAATAATTGTGTACTCTATTATCCAAAACAAAATCTGAATCCAACCGGAGAGAATCTTGTCTACCATCCTAATCCTGTGTCATTACCATCCATGCATAATAAACTAGCCAATAGCATACACAAATCAATTTGCCAAACGTTAAGGAATTATGTGGAGCTAGTAGAGGGACTGATTGGACATATATAATCGGACTCCCGTGATTCCATATGATCATCATTCTGTACCGAACAACTCAATCATATGATCATTAATTTCAGAGTCACACCACTATAAACCTGAAACTGAACTCCCAATTATATACCGTATTACGTAAGCCTGTGACGAGCTACCATCCAATGACCTTGTCATATATGCAAAACCCTCATATGATATCCATGATCAGCCTTAGGTCAAAGTCCGTTTAATCCTACTGATCAGGCTATCTTAAAGTTCCATTATACTACCGAATCAAGAAAATGATTATTCACCATATGTGAATAAGAAGTCATCCGCCCAGCAGACGACCCAAGGCCTTGTCCATTTTCACATTCAGTATAATGCCTTTAAGAGGATACCTTTAACTCCTCAGAGCTATGATTCCGATATCTGCAAACAAATCCTTCATCGTATACAAGTCATGCACCCAACGAACCGGTCTATAAGCTTACTACCTCTGAGACGCTTTAGCCATTGGAACATCAAAGTACACAAGTCATATACATGAAGTAGTTCATTTACTCAGGATTAAGGTTATTGCACAATGAACGTCAAAAGCAGATTGATCCACTCATAGCGGACTACGTAGATCAATCACACTTTAGTCCCGGTCTAATATGTCACCACCAAGCAACATATCCATGTCTCTACTTGGGAGTCCAGCTCTAGACAGTCAAGACAGACCGTCCCCTCTAAGGCTTTAGACAACATAATAGTCTTAACATGAGTTAGATGCTCGGTCTAACCCCATAGACTACAGACCATAGTTTAGACTGCTAACTTTAGAACATTGTCTTCTCGCATACAAAAGTCCATTGCATGCAACGTTCCAACAGTTTTAACACAAGCAGTCAGTGAGCCATATTTGCTTACATTTACTTTAACATGTAAATAAGACGAGGACAAATAGCAATGTAATGAATAACCTCTATGTATAATTTTATTATTTAGTTCAAAATGAATACATCAAAATGTCTCTAATACTTAGGGCATTTCCTAACAATCTCCCACTTGCCCTAAGCCAGCAGATGTGCCATGTTACGCATCCCCATCGCCTCTACATGCCTCTCAAAGCTTCTAGCTACCAAAGTCTTAGTAAAGGGATCAGCGATGTTGTCCTCGGACGCGATCTTACATACGTCCATTTGTCCTGTCTCCACATGCCCTCTAATAATGTGATACCTCCGATCTATGTGCTTGGTCCTCTTGTGGTGCCGAGATTCCCTTGTGTTGGCAATAGCCACTGTATTATCACAGTAAAGTGTGATAGGCTTGTCAACACCCGGAATGACCTCAAGGTCTCTAAAGAACTTGCGGAGCCAAACCGCTTCTTTAGATGCCTCAGCCACAGCCACATACTCAGCCTCCATAGTAGAGTCAGCTGTGCAGCCCTGCTTCACGCTCCTCCACACAATGGCGCCTCCTCCGAGTAAAAACACTGATCCAGATGTCGATTTCCTCGAATCCTTACAAGTTTGGAAGTCTGAGTCCGTGTATCCTACGGGTGTTAGGTCCCCTCCAGAATACACTAGCATATAATCCCTCGTTCTCTTAAGATACTACAGTATATGCTTTACTGCTTGCCAGTGCTTGGTTCCAAGATTCGCTTGATATCAACTCGCCATACCTACTGCAAAACATATGTCCGGGCGAGTGCAAAGCATAGCGTACATAAGGCTACCCACAGCGGATGTATAAGGGACCTTACTCATACGCTCTCTTTGTTCCGATGTCTTGGGACAGTCATCCAATGAAAGAGTTAAACCGGCAATAGAAGGTTGTGAGCCTTTCTTTGCCTCTAGCATTGCATATTTGTCAATTATTTTATCTATGTATGAAGCTTGGGATAATGCTATCATTTTGTTCTTTCGATCTCTGAAGAGACGAATGCCTAGAACATAATTAGCTTCTCCCAAGTCCTTCATGTCAAACTGTTGGTGTAACCAAAGCTTGACCGATGATAAATTCCCTACATCATTCCCAATGAGTAGTATATCATCGACATAGAGTATCAGAAAGACCACTTTTCCATCCTTAATACGTTTATAAACACAAGGTTCATCAACGTTCTGCTCAAAACCAAATGTCTTAATCGCTTGATCAAACCTCTGGTTCCATGAGCGGGATGCCTGCTTTAATCCATAAATGGATCTAAGCAACTTGCGGACTTTCTTATCTTGGCCTTTTGCTACGAACCCTTCGGGCTGTATCATATAGATACACTCTTCAAGATGGCCATTCAAGAATGCCGTCTTGACATCCATTTGCCAGATCTCGTAATCGAGAGCCGCAGCAATGGACAGAAGAATACGGATAGACTTCAGCATAGCAACAGGCGAAAAGGTTTCCTCGTAATCGATTCCAGCCTTTTGCGTGTATCCCTTTGCAACCAGTCTAGCTTTGAAAGTTTCCACTCTTCCTTCCGCATCCTTCTTTCTTTTGTAGACCCATTTGCATCCAATGGGTTTTATCCCATCCGGCAAATCTACAAGTTCCCAAACAGAGTTGGATTTCATAGAATCCATCTCATTGTTCATAGCCTGTTTCCAAGATCTAGAATCAACATCCTTTATAGCTTCATCATATGTGACTGGATCTTCCTCATGCTCATGCTCATGTAGACTTCTCGTTTCCACGAACCCCTGCATAGAAACACAAACATGATTAGTGGCGCCCGAATCAATGACCCATGTGTCTTTCGATTCTTCCACCAAACACGCTTCTAAGTAATGAAGTTCCTTACCTTCCTTGCCCTTGGAGGCTAGGAATTCCCGGCAAGCCTTCTTGAAGTGACCTACCTTCCCACAGTGGAAGCATTTGGACTTTTTAGGGTCCTTTGGCTTCTTGTTCTTCTTCTTCTTCTTCCCGTCCGAGACAGGAGGATTAGAAGAATTGGAAGCCACTTGCTTCTTATTTGGCCTCTTCCTCTTCCGTGAGGGATTGGAAGATTCCGCCAAATTGGCCTCTCCTTTAGGTCGGACCGTATCCTCATCCCTGATCATCCGCTCATAAGCCTGTAGTTGCTTCATGAGCTCGGTTAGTCCTAACTCCTTTGTCGCCAGATTGTATGCGGCCTTAAAGCCCACAAAATCTTTAGACAGAGTCTTGAACACCATCTCGATCTGGGTATTATAGTCCAACTCAGCACCATTCTCGGCAGCCTCAGCGAAGAATCCCATTAGAGTGATCATATGGTCCTTCACCGGAGCACCCGCCTTTTGCTTAGAGTTCATAATGCTGGTGATTGCAGACTGTCGAGCCAATTTTTCTTGGCCTCCGAACATGTCCTCCAGATTTTCCATGATCTCCCCAGCAACTTGATAAGTCTCATGCTGCTTTTGTAAAGCACTCGTCATGCTAGCAAGGATGTAGCATCGAGCTATCTCATTGGATTCTCTCCAACGATTATAGGCAACCGGGACCTCCTCAAGTGGTGTGTCAGGTTTGGGCCCAGGTGGGCATGGTTCGTCTAGTACGAACTTGTGTCTCTCGCAGCTGAGAACTATTAATAGATTTCTTTTCCAGTCTTTATAATTATCGCCATTCAACTTATTTTCAGTAAGTATCGAAATGAGGGGTGTCGGTGACATTTTGAACTGAAATAAAATTATACTAGACATCATTACAAAGCCCAAGCAAATATACAGATAATTTAGCAAATAAAAACATACAAGTATGTTCCTACACGAAACTTGAAAAAACATGTAGCATTGCAATGGTAATTCTCAGCATCTATTACCCCAAGCCACCGAGGGGTGGTCATGAGAACAAATAGCCGGAACATGGACCCCGTCCAATTAATATATGTTACCTTAAATCCTCCAAGGTTAAGACATATATTAATAACCGCTTATTTGGCCACCAGTTTAGTTAACAGAGCTTCTAGGGAAGGTTAATAACTAAACGAGTCTTGAGTGTATAACCATTGTTTACGTAGCCCGATCCACGTCCTACCAAGCCACCGAGGGGTGGTCATGAATAGGATCGCACGCGAACACGTTTTCCACATAGGAGATCCAATCTAGTATACCAGCGGCGGTAAACACCTACCGAGGGGTGTGGTCAGGTCAGAACTGACGCGAGGCGTTACCATGCTTTCACATATGGATCAACAATGGAGGCCGTGGGTTTTGTTTGAAACCCTCTCCCACTCAATATTTTGAAAAACATGCAAGTTTTAACAAATTATGTATGATCAATATAGTATGAGCGGCACTCACCTATCCTATATGACAAGTTATCAAATATGCATACAAAACATCCATCAATACATATTTATACATCCATGACATATCACAGAAAAATAATTGATAGAATAACCAAGCCATGGTTCCATCCTAGAACAAAGAAAATAAAGATTACAAAATTCCATCCAAAGCATTCTTTGGGTCTTGAATTTTGTTCCGTCTTCTTGTATCCATCTTTATGTAGCCTCTCCATTTATTTCTCATCCCAAGAATTATTTAAAATTTAAATATCCAAAAATTTAAATTTCAAATTCAAATTCCAAATTCGAATTTCAAATTTAAACTTCAAATTTAAATTTTAAACAATTTTAAACATCATGTGTAATAATATGTAATTTCAAAAATTTTAAATTTTTAATTACATAATTTTAAACATGATTTAAAATTAAATCTCAAATTTAAAAATCAAAATTTTCTGATTTTTTTGGACCGTCGGACCGCCGCCCCCGTAGGCGGCAGCCGCCGTGGGCAGCCACCAACCCCGGAGGGGATGGCAGCCCACGGCCGCCCCTTGTGCAGCCCTGCTGGGCTACAGGCCAAGCCTGCAGCGCCAGGCTGCACGCCCAGACTGGGCGCAGCAGCCGGCAGGCTGCAGGTAGCGCCTGCAGCCAGAGGCTGCACGCCCAGGCTGCGGCCAGCCTTGGGTTGGCCACGGCCACTCCTGGCTGCAGGCAGAGCCTGCGGCCGTGGGTGGTGTGGGCCTGCACAGGGGCTGCAGCCCCACTAAGGTTTGTCGGCCTATCCCGAGGGGTCGTGTCTCGATTTTCGTGTCATATTCCAATTTACCTATTAGGATCTCCAAAAATTAATTTGAATCCCAATTAATTGAAATTTTCCACACAATCAAAATTTCAACCTTTAAATCAAATTTAACTTTTGGGAAAAATAAATTACGGTCTTCAATCTTCAATCTCCTCCAAGAATAATTACATAAAATTTCCTAAACCGTTTCCGGTGTACAAAAAATTCTAACCATAAAAATTCTAAGAGACAGAAATTAAATTCCATGGGAAAATTACAGTGTTAATAAACTGCTCCCATGGTTACATAAAAATTCCTAGATACAATTTTTCTAAATTCTAAGGAACCATAATCGGTATAAACAAGCATGCTTATAATAATTCAAAAAATTAAAATAACCACATACTTTATACATAATACAGGATAACAACATAAAGGAACCCTAGAATGCCACTCTCTAAATATCAAATCCATACATAAATAAAAAGACTAAGTAATTGTCTAATTTATGTGCATGGCATAGTCATGAGATGGCTCTGATACCAATTGTAGGAAAATAAACCGGTAAAAACGTATCAGAGTGGCGCAGTGGAACAATTAAAATTTTTAGAACGTTAAATATCTCAGGATGCCATATACAATAAATCAACAACAATTAAAACTCAAACCTCAAGGACGCCAATCTTGCAGGAGGAGAATGACCGGAGGCTTCAACCAACTAGCCTTCTCTACTATTCTCCAATTCCCGAATGGCTGAGTGTGTGGGCACTCTGAACCTCGATCGGTATGCTAGCACTGCTAGACTTCTTCCGACCACCCAGATCTCTAAAGAACTTTATTGTCACGATGAGCTGTGCAACAATAAGCCTGCTCACCTGAGAGTCTGTGGTCTGAGAGAACTGGAGTGGCAGGACCTCTATTTATAGACCTGCATGAGATGATTCTCTGAATTCGAATTGGACTAGGAAAAGATTTTCTCCCTTATCCAAACCAAAAAATCCGAATTTTCCAAGGGAGAATCTCCACAATTAAATTCGGTTTTCCTAGGATAAATCCAATCCAAATCTAAACAAGATTTTAACTAGAATTTTATCTCCCTTTTTCAACCAAAAAATCTGAAATCTTTAGGAGAAAATCTTCTCCAAATTTTTGACCACTTTTAGGATAAGGAAGAATCAAAATTCCACTAGGATTTTTCAAGCTAAATCTCATCTCAACCTTATCCAAAAATAACCGAATTTCCTAGGATTAAGGCTCCAAAATTTTGGCCACTTTTAGGGAGTAAAGAGAATCCAAATTCAACTAGGATTGAAGCTTGAATTTACCCTTGAATCTCATCCACAAAATCTGAAATTTTCATGAGGATTATCCTCAAAAATTTCATCCCTTATTTGTTGGGATTTGGATTCAAAATTTAAGTAGGATTCTAACAAGATTATCCTCTCCAAATCCAACTCAAATTCGAATTTCAAACCTTGTGGATTTTTCACAACAAATTCGAATCCTACTTGGACTGTGATTTAAAATTTGAATTTCAATTTTCAAATTCAAATTTCAAATTTCAAATTTCAAATTTCAAATTTAAATTTCAAATTCAAATTTCAAATTCGAATTTTAAATTCAAATTTCAAATTCAAATTTCAAATTCAAAATTCAAATTTCAAATTTCAAAATTCAAATTTCAAATTTCAAAATTCAAATTTCAAATTCCACAAAACGGTTGTATTCATATTCTTGTTCTCATGGATAATTTTCTACAACTCCAATCCAATCTCAAATAAAATCATGGCAACTTTATTTGGAGTTCGAATAATTGTGTGCTCTATTATCCATAACAAAATCTGAATCCAACCGGAGAGAATCTTGTCTACCATCCTAATCCTGTGTCATTACCATCCATGCATAATAAACTAGCCAATAGCATACACAAATCAATTTGCCAAACGTTAAGGAATTATGTGGAGCTAGTAGAGGGACTGATTGGACATATATAATCGGGCTCCCGTGATTCCATATGATCATCATTCTGTACCGAACAACTCAATCATATGATCATTAATTTCAGAGTCACACCACTATAAACCTGAAACTGAACTCCCAATTATATACCGTATTACGTAAGCCTGTGACGAGCTACCATCCAATGACCTTGTCATATATGCAAAACCCTCATATGATATCCATGATCAGCCTTAGGTCAAAGTCCGTTTAATCCTACTGATCAGGCTATCTTAAAGTTCCATTATACTACCGAATCAAGAAAATGATTATTCACCATATGTGAATAAGAAGTCATCCGCCCAGCAGACGACCCAAGGCCTTGTCCATTTTCATATTCAGTATAATGCCTTTAAGAGGATACCTTTAACTCCTCAGAGCTATGATTCTGTTATCTGCAAACAAACCCTTCATCGTATACAAGTCATGCACCCAACGAACCGGTCTATAAGCTTACTACCTCTGAGACGCTTTAGCCATTGGAACATCAAAGTACACAAGTCATATACATGAAGTAGTTCATTTACTCAGGATTAAGATTATTGCACAATGAACGTCAAAAGCAGATTGATCCACTCATAGCGGACTACGTAGATCAATCACACTTTACTCCCGGTCTAATATGTCACCACCAAGCAACATATCCATGTCTCTACTTGGGAGTCCAGCTCCAGACAGTCAAGACAGACCGTCCCCTCTAAGGCTTTAGACAACATAATAGTCTTAACATGAGTTAGATGTCCGGTCTAACCCCATAGACTACAGACCATAGTTTAGACTGCTAACTTTAGAATATTGTCTTCTCGCATACAAAAGTCCATTGCATGCAACGTTCCTACAGTTTTAACACAAGCAGTCAGTGAGCCATATTTGCTTACATTTACTTTAACATGTAAATAAGACGAGGACAAATAGCAATGTAATGAATAACCTCTATGTATAATTTTATTATTCAGTTCAAAATGAATACATCAAAATGTCTCTAATACTTAGGGCATTTCCTAACATGTCATGGACGGGTTATGGTTCCGTTTCGCAGAGTTCCATTGTAATCAAAGTGTAAAAGAAAGAAAGTGTAATAGCGATGTATATGTATAAAGATAAGACAAGAGTGTAGTATGTAAAGTAGTGAAACAAGCTTAAAAGTATGTTTTTATTCTTACGTACTTTAAAGTAACAAGACTGCAAAATATATTTTGGAAAAAAAAAATATTAAGTAGTACGTACGTATATATTTATGTATACACGATTTCAAAGAACTAATAGTTTCATTCAGTCAAGTTTAAAAAAAAAAAATATTCCTAGTTTTTCAAGTACAAATCTTTTAAACCCCTAAAGAAGAAGAAAGTTATAAAGACAAGCAAGCTAAGCAAGAATAAGCAAAGAATAAAGAAAGCAAGCAAGATAAGGTGGATGACCCAAGCTAGAGGGGTTGCGCCCATAAAATCCAACTCTAACGGCTCCTAATTCCACTAAACCTGTGGGCTTGTGCCCAGTTTTTCCAAAAATTCCCAGTTTTACGTCAATGTAAAAACGGCTCTATTTGATGCCCTAAACGGCCAAAATTTTCAAAGCACACACAAGTTTTTTCAAGGTCTCGACGAGATCTATAACTTTCATGTTGAGCTCGAAGCCCGGTTCGAAATCTAAGGGGTCTGTTTTCACTAAAACCCGTGCCTATTTCTGGGTTCAGATTTTGTTCCCAGTTTCGGACACCGAGTGAAAAACACTCTAAAAACCTATCTTAGGTTTGTTTTTGGCCAAGACCTTTTGAAGCAAAAATGACCATATCGAAATTTTCTTAAAATACCGTGTTTTACCAAATCCCAAATTTGGACACTAAGTGGGTCAAAATGGCCAAAATCCGTGGCCCTTCCTAGGGATAGATTTATGTCCAGCCATGTTCCTACTTGTTCGTAACATCACACATACCATAGCCATTCGTAAAAATTTGTAAACACAACCACAACTATATAAACTTAAAAATGGAAACTTAAGAGCTCAAAATAAATTATTACAAACCAATTGCATAAATAAATACACATAAATGGCCTTGATCAAAATTTAAAACCAACTAACACAAAATAGGGTTTTCAGTTTACCCTTGTGCCTTGAACCAAGCACGGTTTCAACTAGGGCTTGAGGAGCCAAAAATGGTCATAGGAATCCAAAAGAGTGGTGTCTATTTTTGCTAGAAACAATACCAAAAATTTCTCTTAAAAACCAAATCAAAATAGAAACTAAAAATTACAAGGATCGGTTTTGAAGACTTACCCTTAGTGCCTTAGAATGACTTGGATTTGACTTCTCCTAACACAAGCTTGTGAGGTTTGATTTTTAGTATGATTTATGGCTTGAAAAAGGAAAGGTTTGGGGGCTTAAAGGGGGTCAGCTGCAGCTTAGAAGAAAAGGGAGAATGAAATGTGTTTTGGGAGCCAAAAGAGAGGAAAGTAATTCACTTGTATGGAGGGTGCCTTTTATAGGCAAAATTAGTCAAGCTTACTTAGACTTAATCCTAATTAATTATCCACTAAATTAATCAAATCATGGGACAAATTGCTGCCCATTTTCAGACCAAAGTGGGCTTGGGCTGCTCATGGGAGGGAGAGAAGAATAAACAAAGATTGTTGACCAAGCTTTTAAAACCCCATGAATTTTTAATTCAAAAGTTGTCATGGCTAGGGTAATTTTTTAATGACCACCTTTTGGGCTATATGTGCAGCTGATTACAGCTACTTTTACAGCCAAGGGGCACAAAATTTTAAGGCCAAAATTCATCTGTGTTGGCTTCACAATGCAGTCTAATTTTATACTGCTGTGTTCGGTCGTTTCTCGGCAGTGTTCCAATTTTCACCCGAAAATTGGATTTCTGAATCCGATTTTTGTACAGTAAATTCCTGGCTGTTTTATACTGTCTAGAGCCCATTATTAATCTAATTTACTATTCACATCCTATACTGTAGTTGTGTTTACATCGTGTTGTCCTTTCACACGCAAACTAAGGCGTTCCCAGGCGAAATTTTAGACACAGTCTCTCTTGACTAATTTGGACATATTAATTCTATTTTTATCAGTTTTACGTCCATCAGAGGTCGTCTAGACTAATTTTCGAGATTTGTGTGACCCCGCCTTGAAAAATATGTCAGGTGCCCGATCTACTAATTTAGAGTTCTGAGTCCAAATACATCAGTTTCGGAGCGAGAATAGGTCGTTTTGACCCTCATCCTGATTCTGCGTATCTCTCGAACTAAAATTCCTGTTTTATACTAAATTAATCAGATTGATTCGACTAACCGTTCAAATATTAGTCTTAGGTCAATTTAAGGCCGTCTCGGCCAATAACTTGGCACTACGATTTTCACTATTTACTATTCACTGTCTTTCACTTAACTGACTAGTCTGAGTGCTCTGACTCTGATTTTGTCAGTCTCTAGGTGAGAGGAGGTCATCCAGACCATTTTCTCGATGTCGTACCCTCGCTAGGTTTTTCTCTCACTATCATGCTCAGATGTTCGGTCCGAGCGTTCTGGTGATCTATTCACCAGTCTTGTGTCAAGAAATTGTCATCCGAACCAGTTTCTTGACAATGTGTGTCTCACACATACATACATATAATAGGGTAGGCTGGGTTCACTGTCGATCACCCCTTTCATTGCATGAATAGTACTTAAACAGTACTGTATTTGTTTAATCTATTCAACTGGAAAATATACTGTATTTTTCCAACTTAATTACTCATTACACAGTAATTAGGTTTCACGTATTTTGAGAGTCTGTGTAACGGCTTTCTGTCCATTACACGGCCTTCAGCACGAGCATGTATAAGGCAACACGGGCATGTATACACCAGACATGGGCGTGTACTAGTTGAAATTCTTTAACACGGCCCTGTTTCAAAACACAGCCTTTTACACGTTCATTAACTCGGGTAGTACACGGCCTCTTACACGACCGTGTTCTTGACCGTGTCTCTATACACGGCCATGTTCAGTTACACGGCTTTTCACATGTTCAAAACCCGAGCGGTACATGGCCTCTTTGTTAGGACTGCCCTAACTGCCTTAACTTAAAACTTTAAACTTACTTTTAAACTTTAAACATACTTGATTATACTTCTCTGAACTTTACTCTTCTTAAACTTGCTTTTCTTAATTTACTTTTAAACTTGCTCTAGTACCAATGTAGGTACCTTAACTTAGGCTCTGATGCCACATCTTGCGGCCGACCCGACTCACTCGAGACATCCACTTAAAACTTTAACTCTTCTCAACTTTGCTCTTCTTTATCTTACTTTAGGAAAAACTTACTTTAACTTACTTACTTCTTATATCTTTAAACTTACTAGCTTTAATCTGTCATTTTAACTTTCTTACAGAAGCAGTGTTTGAAAAATTACTGATAATAATTTTTTTTTCTTTTAGAACTTAAACTTAATTTAAACATATGAATTTTCAAAAAGCATATTGAAATACTTCATAAACTTAACTTACATTAAACCTTGTCTCTTTTTCATTACATTACATATACCTTTTCTTTAAATTACAGTGAAAATCATAGTGAAAACCATAACCCACCCCATAACACTCCAAGAATCTGTCTGCCAGCCCATCTGTTTCTTTCCTCATAGTGCAGGCAGCTTACTCTTGTTACCTACATCACGAACAGACTAGTGAGCTAGAGCTCAGTAAGTACAAATATATATATAAATATATCATACACATAAACTTATATTTCATAACACATCTCATACATAACATTTCATAAATTACATCAGCTGACAACAAAGGTTAGTCAGATTATGCTTACTTAATTTTTCTTCTTGCTTCTCATTGTTCTTACTTTCTTTCTTATTCTTCCATTATTTTCTTTTCTTTTCTTTTCTTTTCTTTTCTTTTCTTTTCTTAGCTTTGCTTAACCTTTCTTTACTTTACTTTCTTTTCTTTTCTTAGCGTTCCTTAACCTATCTTTACTTTACTTTCTTTTCTATTCTTAGCTTTCCTTAACTTTTCTTTACTTTACTTTCTTTTCTTAGCTTTTCTTTGCTTTACTTTCTTTATCTTTCACTTATGGACCCGTGGTTGAACGTACCTAATGTGTGCGGACCAATGGGGGAATGGAGGAGCGACCCACCAATCAACCCCAAGGTCAATCTTTGAACTACCTATCTTGGGGGTAGCACATTGAGCCATTAACTACCATATTCTTGCGGTAGTACCACACTTCTGGGGGGAGGCTATTCTTATTCTTAAACCTCACTTCTGGGGAGGCCGGTATGTCAACCTTAAATTTTCAGTCTTATTATCTTGCTTATATTTATCTTTCTTTACTTTCTTTTCTTTAACTTTTTGTTCTTTTCTAACCTCTGATCATGTTAGATTGTCATGTCACATGTCACAAGCACAACTTTCATATAAAGCTTAATCAAAAACTCTTTATCACTCATAAACATTTCTTTAAAAAAAAAAACATGTTGTAACTTCATTTCACAACATCACATCATAACACGACCCTATGGCAAGTCAGTTCGTGAGTAGATAATTAAATGTCTGTACTTACAAATACATTACTTGTATCTCCTTCTTCGCTTCTGGATCCGCAGACGTTCCTTTGTCGCGTCTAGATCGAGTTCCTATAACCGAAACAATAATAACGGTTATTTAAATCTTTATACTTATGTAAAACTTAGTAAAACATAAAAGTTCTACGTTTAATTTCCCAATCCTAAACTTAGGGGTCTAATATCCCATTTATAACTTTTCTGCTAACTTTTGGTAAGATGACCGTTGTATCCTGAAATTTTGGCAAAATTACCATTTTGTCCCTAGCGGGATTTTCTCATCATAACTTTGCTTTTCTTTGGTTTACAACTTGGCTTTGGCCCTTAGGATATTAATTAAGTCATTTTAAGTCCATTAGGATTCTTTTCTATCATTCTTGAAATTTTCGATCAAAATGACCATTTTGCCCCTAACGGGTCTTTGAGCTGTATCATTTTCATTTTATTGCTTAGACTAGATTTTCTAAACCTAAAATTCATAAAATCATTTTTCTTAAGCCTTTTGGAACTTTTTCAACATTAATTGCCGAAATGCTCGGGTCACTATACACTGACCCTTGGGTGGCACTATTCCGACCTTAGGTTACCGAGGGGTCTCGGGTTTCCATCCCGACTACATTTTACCCTTCGGTTCCTAAAATGCCCCTTTGTGCCGTTTTCAAAATTTCAACAGCATTTCTGCTTAATTTTTGGGTTCCCGGCGTTTAGGAAACACCTCAAAACCCTCTAACCTAATTCTAATCTGCTATGTACTATACCAGAGGCCTATATTTTTACGTAAAACTCAACTTTTACGTAAAAATCTACACAATACACACATTTTTTTTACATCATTATCGTCCATTTTTCTTACAATTTCACATGATAAAATACATAATTAATACATAATCATTCCGAAGTATAAATTAAGGAATGAAGGGACCGAAATCACTACCGAAATCATCCCACCGACGATCAAATGGATCGTTCGGCCTCACATGCACAAACTTTAATTCTTCGTTCTTCACGTTTGAAATTATGTCTTGAAATTTCGACGCCGCGAAAGTGTCCAGAACGTAAAAAATAAGCCAACAGGTCATTCTTTAAATTTTGGGGTCCGGGTCGCCTTTGACCGGCGTTGACCGCAGCGGCGATAAAAAAGGCGACCACCATCTCGTAGATCTCGACATGAGGAACTCATTAGTAGTGTCAATTTCACCAATCGAGGCCCCTATCACTGAAATCGAACCCCCGAAAGTGTGACGGCAGCGACGAGCTTAAATCTCCATTTTTCTGACGTTTTGCCCAAAATTGATTTGGGGCTTTTGATTTATGCATCACTCTGAGTCTTTTGATACCCACCACATCACTCAACTATGCCAAAATCGACAGATTCCATAGCAGCTTCATGGCAGCGATGGCGCGATGTTGGGCGGTGCAATCCGGCTACTGTTGACCCGAAATGAAGCTTGGGTTTTGTTTTACTCTTCACCCCAAGTCTTTTGGGACCAGAATTGTGTCCATCGAACGTCACCGTTCGAATTTTTCGATAGCTGGTGACTTTGGGCGGCGTGTGCGGCGTGCTCTGGTGGCCGTTCTGCCGCGTCAAACCACCGTTGGACTCAACTCAGCGAGAGCTTTCCAACGGTGTCGGCGGTGTCAAAAACAGACACCGTTTCCGATAGTTGGTTACTGTTCATTTTTGTGTAGGGGGAAGAAAGAGAAAGTGAGATGAAATTATGGGCCCCTTTTTGAAATTTCTGATTTTTCGCCCTTATTTATACTTTTTTTGTCTAAAATTTTAACATGAGCTATCTTGACTAATTTGGGCGTGTTGAACCCAAATATATCAATTTTATTCTCATCTGAGGTCATCTCGACCAGTTTTCGGTACTGTGAATTCCCAGTCAAAAATTACCTTTTCTGCTCCATTAACTAATTTGAGCATACTGATAGGCTATACTAACTAATTTGGGCATGCTGAACCCAAATATATCAGTTTTATTTTCATCCGATGTCATCTTGACCAGTTTTCTGATATTGCATATTTCCCGGTCAAAATTTACTTTTTCTGCTCTGATATTGCATATTTCCCAGTCAAAATTTACTTTTTCTGCTCAAATTGCTAATTTAAGCATTCTGAATCCAAATATATCAGTTTTATATCAAGAAAAGGTCATCTTGACCAATTTCTTGATACTGCATGTCTCCTGTTCAAAAATTACTTTTCATGCCCCATTGACTAATTTAAGCATACTGATTCTAAATATATTAGTTCTATATCAAGAAAAGGTCATCTTGACTAATTTCTTGATACTGCATATTTCCTAATAAAAATTACTTTAAACCATAATCATTGGATCCAACTACCACATTTTTTTAAAAGAAATAAATCAATTGTGACATCATCTACTTTGTCCTCATTATATTAATTCGGAGTCAAAGTTTGACCAAAAAGTCAAACTGATTGGAACTTTCACCGAAATCGTGTAGGCGGCTTTCTGACGCCTCATGTGCAATCGGTTCAATCTAATTAAATCTCAAAACTCTTAAAAAAAACTAAAACACTTATACTATCTTATCTTTACTTTGACTTGCCATTTCTTATATCTTATCTTTTTCGGATGCCGAAACCACTCCATTCTGTGCGTTTTGGTCCGAAATCACTTTCTTAATCATAAACTTTATTCTTTAACTATTTTTGGAGATTTCAATTCCTCCAAAACATTTATTTATTATTATTGTTAAACTTTTTTCTGTTTATTTATAAACATAATGTTCTTTTACATTCTATTCATAAAAATTCTTAGAAAAGCCTAGCTTAAACATAAGTGGTCGTGTACCAATTGGATTGTGTGCGTGTGTGTAGCCGCATAAGTATACATGGCCGTGTAGTCGAACACGGTCAGGTACACGGCCGTGTAAGAGTGTGACAGACCGGAAAATTCCTACATTAAATGAATTTTTCATTAAATGAAAATCAAGTTACAGGAATGGGGCGGTCCTTACATTTACAGATTTTTTCTAGCAATTTGGAAAAATTTGGTCAAAATGACTATTTTGGTCCTGACGGGACCCTAAACCGTAAAATTTCCATTTAAATGTTTTAACTAGGTTTTCTAGTTCCAAAAATCATAAAATAATCTTTCTTAGGTCTTACTAAGCTCTTACGACATTTCTCATTGAATTGCTTGGGTTACTATTCACCCGACCCTCGGGTGGTACTATTCTGACCCTCGGGGTCGTTTCTCGTTTTTATAATCGTTCGGGGCCTGAAATGGACATTTCAGTATATTCAAAATTGTCCATTGCCCTTCCTCAAGTCTTGGTCCCTGAGGGGCTCGGGTTTCCAGTTCCCGACCCTATTTTTACCCCTCGTTTACCAAATTGCCCTTCGGGCAACCTGAAAATTTCGATAGCATTTTCGCTGAAATTCTAGGTTCTCGGCATTTAGGAAACGCCTCGAAATCATCTACGCTATACTATCTACTATCCTGCCACGTACTATACCACAAACCTAATTTTACATAAAAGTTACTAACTTTTTACGTAAAATTTTCCAAGTAAACTTACTCTTTTTAACGGGATTCAAATATGTTTTTCCACATCTTTAAGCCCGGTTTTATACACAATTTGCACATGGTTTCATTCCATAACACATCATGCTAAAATAACATTTTCACCCCTAACCTATACACGGTTTTTCTTCAGAAAATTCTAAACAAAATCTTTGTTTCAAAGCTCCAGTTTTCCTTATTTGTTTTCCACATCAACATATATACATTACAACCAAAAAAACATAGCATAACTCGTCAAATTTTCATGCATTTTCCTCTTGGAATGCCACGGATTTTCAATTGAAAATTCAAGCATAAACTTTTACTTTTCTCATTTCATTCCTTTACTTGTTTCTTCTACAAAACAACACTATTTTTACAATCCAAATCCAACAACACAAAACTCTCATTTTTCCCTAATATAACCCACAGATTCCACATGAAAAACAAGCACAAAAGTTAGTGTTTTTCAATTCCATTTAATCCATTTCTTTCATTTCATTTCCACATACTTTTCAACACCAAAAACCAAACAAATCTTTGTCAAAATTTCACCATTCCATACCATGTATAACCCACAGTTTTAGTGAGCAAAAATGCACATAAAACCTGATTTTTCATGCTCTTATTTTTCACTTAACCTAACCTCATACCATTAACACACTTTTAAGCAAAAATCCATCAAACAAAAACTGAATTTTCCATCTCAAAACAGCCCCCCTATCCCATAGATTTTTCATAGAAAAATAAGAGAAAACCATGCAAAAATGGAGGTTTACCTTGCTTCCTTGATTCTTTGAACTTGAACATGAATTTTACACACTTTCTTGAAGAACATTTTGAAGAAATTTTTTTGTTTTTGGTGAAGGGAACCCACTGCTAAAAAACACAAAGTTTTTTTTTTTTTGGTTTTTCGTGGCCAAAACCATGTATAAATCAGCCCAAAAGGGAGGGACTAAGTTGTAATTATTTTAGGGGCATTTTTGTAAACTTTTAATGCAATTTTTACAAACTTTAAGGGCTATTTTGCAAGGATTATAAAATGGACAGATTTTTTTTTCTGAAATCCCATCCAAGATTCGACACCTAATGTGCCCTAGAACCATCTTGAATTTTTGCTAAACCTTCTTTGACTTTTCATGTTGACTTTACTTCCTAACCATTGGACTAAAGTGACTTTAAACCCTAATCCTTAGATTTCGATGTAATTTTACATCCCTTCAAAGTTCCACATTCAATCTTTGACTCCTCTTATTAATTCGGGTCAAACTTTTTGACCAAAAGTCAAACCAAACAGTTTTGCACCGAAATCGTGTAGACAAGTTTCTGAAGCTGTCCATGCGATCGATTTTCCTTATTTCACTCTGATTTGCCCAAAAATAATCCCGTAAGTATTTTATCTTTTAGTACTATATAGTATATTTCTAGAATTTTCGAAACTGAAAAGGCATATTTTGTCTGATTTCGGTTCGGTAAAATTTTCCATTCTTGAACACGCTCTTATTTGCACCGTCATAACATTTCATCGCGTTCTAAATAGTATTAAAACATATGTTTTACAATTATACATATTAAAATCATTGTATACTCATGTTATACAAAATTTCTAAGAATAGTAAAATTTCTCGATTGTAACATTCACCCCTCCTTATAAAATTTTCGTCCTCAAAAATTAGAATAAGTAGGGGTATATAGCTTTCATATCATCTTCGCGTTCCCACGTAGCCTCTTCAATATTGTGGTTTCTCCATAAAACCTTGACTAGTGGGATCGTCTTATTTCTCAACACCTTTTTTTCATGCTCCAAAATCTGCACTGGTTGTTCTTGGTAGGTCAGATTTTCTTGGACCTGTATCAGTTCATACTTCAACACATGTGATGGATCAGGCACGTACTTCCTTAACATTGATACATGGAAAACATTGTGTTTAGCCGGCAAATCTGGAGGTAATGCCAACCTATAGGCTACCTACCCAATGCGTTCGATTATTTCAAATGGCCCAATATATCTTAGACTCAATTTTCCCTTTTTACCGAATCGCATTACTCCTTTCATTGGTGATACCTTGAGGAATACGTAATCCCCTTTTTTGAACTCTAAGAATCTCCATCGTTTGTTCGCATAGCTTTTCTGTTAGCTTTGAGTGATCTTCATTCTTTTCTGATTTTTTGCAATTGCCTCTGAAGTTTCCTATATGAAATCAGTCTTGTGCAACTGCTTTTCTTGTAGATCATACTAATGAATAGCTGACCTACACTTTCATCCATATAGAGCCTCATACGGTGCCATTCCTATAGAAGCTTGGTAACTATTGTTGTATGAAAATTCTATCAACAGTAGTTTCTCGTTCCAACTTTCGGGGAAATCTATAACGTAGGCTCTAAGCATGTCTTCCAATGTCTGAATAGTCCGCTCTGACTGTCCATCTATCTGGGGATGGAAAGCTATGTTGAAGTATAGCTCTATCCCCAGCTTCTTGTATGCACTTCCAAAATGCTGAAGTAAACCGCACATCTCGATCTGATATAATAGACTTTGGGACTCCATATAGCCGAATAATATTAGTCACATACAACTGTGCTAATTTCTCCAAGGTGAAGGTCGTTTCCATGGCTATAAACTGCGCTGTCTTAGTCAATCTATCTACTATCACCCAGATAGCATCATACCGTTCTCAGGTCTTGGGAAGCCCTACCATGAAGTCTATGGTAATATGCTCCCATTTCCACTCCAGAATTTCTAAAGGTTCCAATTTTCCTCTGGGATGTCTATGCTCGGCTTTGACTCTTTGACAAGTCAGGCATCTACTCACCAATTCTGCAATATAGTTCTTCATGCCTTTCCACCAAAATTGTATCTTGAGAACTTGATACATTTTGCTGGCTCTAGGATGAACGGAATACGGTGTTTCATGAGCTTCTACCATGATTCGTCTTCTAAGTCCTTCATTAGCCGAGACATAGATTCTCCCTTGATATAAAAGCATTTCGTCATTGGAGATGCTTATATCTGACTTCCTACCCTCGGAAACCTCTTCTCAGAGTTTTATTGTGCTTGGATCCAGCTTTTGGGCTTCTTTAATATCTTCAACTAGAGAGGACTCTAATCGTTGTGCTGATAACTTTCTGGTTATTAACTTCAATCTAAGGGATTAAATTTCTAGCTGTAAGACTCTTGGTAACTCCTCTATTGGCAGTCTCTGCAGAGTAGTTGACTTTCTGCTCAAAGCATCAGTTACTCGGTTTGCCTTTCCCGGATGGTAAAGGATTTCACAATCATAGTCCTTCACCAACTCTAACCATCTTCTCTATCGCATGTTTAACTATTTCTGTGTGAAGAAGTACTTCAAACTCTGGTGATCAGTGAAGATTTGACACTGAGCTCCATATAAATAGTGTCACCAGATTTTGAGTGCGAACACTACTGCAGCAAGTTCTAGGTCATGAGTGGGATAGTTCCTTTTGTGGTCCTTTAACTAGCGCGATGCATAAGCTATCACCTTGTCATTCTGCATAAGTACAGCTCCCAAGCCTACCTTTAAAGCATCACTATAAATTATGAATTTTTCTCCTTCGGCGGGTAATATAAGGATAGGTGCACTTGTTAATCTTCTCTTCAATTCTTGGAAACTTATTTCACACTCTTGCTTCTACTTGTATTTCTTTTCTTTATGAGTGAGAGTAGTGAGGGGTGCGACTAGTTGTGCGAACCCTTCCATGAACCTTCTATAGTAGCCAGCTAGACCTAAGAAGCTTTGTATCTCAGTCACACACTCTTAGGAGCAGGCCACTCGTTAATTGCTTCCACCTTAACTGGATCTACAGCAATTCCTTCCTTTGTCACCACATGCCCAAGAAAGTGCACTTTATCCAACCAGAATTCACACTTAGAGAATTTTGCATACAACTGATGGCTTCTCACGGTGTGAAGAACAATTCTTAGATGCTCTTCATACTCCTTATGAGTCTTTGAATATATTAGTATGTCATCGATAAATATGATAACAAACTTATCAAGGAATTCTTTAAAGACTCTTTTCATTAAATCCATAAATACTGCTAGAGCATTAGTCAATCCGAACGACATCCCAAAAATTTGTAGTGATTGTATCGGGTTCTGAATGCTATCTTGGGAATATCACTCTCCCGGATTCTCAATTGATGGTATCCCGAACATAAGTCAATCTTCAAGAATACTGCTGTTCCTTTTAACTGGTCGAACAAGTCATCAATTCTAGGTAGTGGATACCTATTCTTGATGGTAACCTTGTTCAACTCTCTATAATCGATATACATCTGGAGAGTTTCATCCTTCTTTTTAACAAATAAAACTAGAGTACCCCATGGGGAGTAACTTGGTCTGATAAATCCCTTGTCAAGTAGCTCTTTTGACTGCACCTACAGTTCTTTCAATTCTGATATAAATACGATATGGTGCCTTGGAAATTGGAGCAGGCCCTGGCATAATCTCAATCTCGAACAAAATTTCCCTTTCTGGCGGTAATCCTGGTAATTCCTTTGGAAACACATCGAGAAATTCGCTAACAACTGGAACATCTTCTGGTTGTAATTTCTTTTCCTCGGTCACATCTATCACATATGCCAGGTATCCTGCATAACCACTAGCCATCAATTTCTTTGCTTTCATTACATTGATCAACATCTTCTTTGGTTGACGAGATGTGTCTACATACTCAAAATTTTCTTGCTCGTCCGATCGAAAGACTATCTTCCGCTTCCAACAATCGATTGTGGCTTGGTATTTTCCTAGGAAATCCATTCCTAGAATTACATCATAGTCAACGATCTTCATTATGATTAAATCGACATATAACTCCCTATTTGCCACAATTACTAGCACATGACATAACTAGTAATTTGACAACATCACTTCTCCTGGCGGTAAAGCTGTTCTAAAAGTCATCCCTATAGGATCCTTAGCATATCCTAACTTGTTAGCAAATTCATGAGACAGAAAAGAATGTGTGGCTCCTAAGTCAAAAAGGACACATGCCACATGGTTGAATACAGAAAGCTGACCTGTAATCACGTTGGATGTTCCCGCTTCAGCATCTTCCTTGGTAAAAACTGTAACACGAGCATCTGGTCTCAGAGATTGTTTTGGGCGTTCTGACCATGCTGGTGGTATTCCTGAAGGCCATTCAATCCTCCCATGTAAAGCATGAGCTTGAGGTGGTTGTTGGCGTGGAGGACATTATTGGTGCTACTGCATCGGCCCTGAGGTATTCTGGCGGTTCATTAGACAATTTTTCGCAAAATGCCCTTCTCGTCTGCACTAGTAACATGTGTTCATGCCAAATTTGCACTGGCCTAGATTGTGACGTCTCGCCCTACGTAGGGTAAAAACAGCACTACTACAATCAGCTACTGTTGCCAACTGTAATAGACTGTAACCACTTGGGTTGTCGGTAACATACTTTTAACTTGCTTTTAACTTATTCTGATACTAGCTAAAATTTTTTTTCTTTCTAAACTTGACGTGGAAATTTTATTTTCATAAAACATTTACTATAATAAACATTTTTCCTTATCATAACTTGATATACATCATTTCAATACTCTTTTAAACAGCTCAACAGAAGACTCATAGCAGTACCATAACCCTCGCCCAGTCCCTTGGCACATGCAAATCGTATTTGTCATCCATCACTTGTTTTATTTTCGTGCAAGATGCTTACCTGCAACATAAACAAACTTATGAGCGACAGGCTCAGTAAGTTCAAACATACATTCATGACGTATAATAATTCACACTATATAGGATAGGGTGAATCTGATACCTACTGTAACCTCTGAACATTGCATAATGTATATCGTACATTGCTTAACATTCATACTTATCACACATAACCTTGTAAACATACATGTACATATCTGAACATACTTTACATCATAATCATAATCATACTAACTGCACTTTATACATGCTTAACATCATGAACATACTTTACATAATAATTATAAACATACTAACTGCACTTTATACATGCTTAACATCATGAACATACTTTACATCATAAACATATCACATGTTAAACTTCCGCACCCAGGACATACCACCGTCAGATTGGAGGCCATAAACATGAATAATACCGTTGATTATGAATAGTACCATTGACCGTAACAGTAACTTTGACCATGACGGTACTCGTAGTGTTAGTATATCTTATGCTTGTTATAGGCTGCATTTTCAATCTTAGGTCTTTATCTTTCATTATGTTCTGGTTTTGGGCCCCATGATTGGTCGTACCATTCTTTTACGTGCATGACTGAGAGGGACTCTGTTGAATGACCCACTGGCCAATCCTCTACAGTCTGCTTGAACATGAGACTTCCAAACCCGAGACGTACTACCATCGGTTTGGGAGCCACATCATAACTGATCATGAAAAACTTCTATACTCGGGACATACCACTATCGGTATGGAAGCCGGTGCGCCAAAGTGGTTTTATTACCATCTTTTATGCGGTTCCTAACCAGTAGCATTATCATTGCCTCCTTGGTCTGGAACACTTATTACATTTCTTTATTTACTTGTGTGCGTTGTATTTCACATGTTAGTGTGCATATAGCACTTTGGTACATACTTTACATGCCATACATATCTTATAAATATATTACGTAATTTCATGTTATAGACATTTGAAATGTCTAAACTTACAGAATATAACACATAAACATAAACATATCAAGTCAATTTACATTTGACTTAAACATAATACATAGTTCATAACATGACTTTTGTGACATTTATATCATAGTATCTTGATACTAAAACTGCATATAAAACACATAAACATAACCAGTCCATTTATATTGCAGACATGAAAATATTTAAACTTACATGCTGCATATAGAACACATAACACAAAAACATAAACCTAACATGTCAGTTTATGTTGCAGACAAATAAATGCTTAAACTTACTGTTACTTTGCTAGTATCTCCTTTCTTGCTTTCTGGATCCGCAAACGTTCCTTCGTTGTGTCTGGATCGGGTTCCTATAACTGAAAGAATCATGGTTATTCTTTCCATACTTATCTCATACCTAGAAATTAATAAAACGTAAAAATTCTATGTTTCATTCCCTGATATAAACTTAGGGGCCTAATATCCCATTTATAACATTTTTGCTAAACTTTGGTAAAATTACCATTTCACCCTTAACGTGATTTTTTTTCATAACCTTACTTTTCCTTGATTTACAACTTAGTTCTGGCCCTTAGAATCTTAATTAAGTAATTTTAAATCCATTAGGGCCTTTTTCTATCATTCCTGAAATTTTTTGTCAAAATGTCTGTGTGACGCCCCCGACCTCGGTCCACCGAAACTATTACAATCAAGCTCCTTAGCCAACTGAAATAGCTCGTGAACTTCGTCGAGTCGCCTAAATTCTTTTCTTTCCTTTAAGCCCTTTATGAAATTTGGAATCATTTTTTTTAATACTTTTTCTTGTTTGTAAACATAACGTAATTAAACTGAACTATGTTTGTCACTTTTAAAAGTACAAACATAGTTTATACACAATACATAATTCAAATCTTTTTGCAATACATGTCTTTTCTTTATTCAAATCTCCTCTTTCAACGCTCAGCAGAAAACTTGTAGTAGGACCATATCCACAGTGGATTCCCTATCCCTTTGACACGCTCGCATCCTGTCACCATTCAGAAATCTACTGGACAGGTTTCTTACCTGCAACATGAACAAACTGATGAGCTAACAGGCTCAGTAAGTTCAAACATACATAGTAAGAATCATATTGATTCAAAAACAGTAAAACTCAATTTCCTATGAATAGTACTATTTACCATGAATAGTAATTTTGACCTTTGATCGATAAATAGTAACAGTTACCCTAAATGGTTACTATTCATTTTACCCTAACGGGTAACTATTCACATACCCTAACCGAATTTACATTATTCTAGCGTAAGTTTCGGTTATGCTCAATTATGATTTTTATCATTTTATTGATTGTTTATTCTCTATTGGATTTCTAGTTTAGAGCTCTGTTTATGGCAGTACCGATGATTATTAGCGCACTGATTGGGAGGGTCTAAGGAGCGACCTTAGAACATCGACCTCCACAGCCCTGATATCCTTGTAGGATCTGAGAAAAACCTCCACCACTATGTTGGAGGGGCGATATGCCTTAGTGGTTTCATTACCATCTTTCTTATAGTTCCCCACCGTCGACATTCATATGAATCATCCCACGGTAGAACCCTTATTGCTCGTAGGTCTTTACATTTATTTCTTTATGTGTGTTTTTAATTAACCATACTATAGTGCCCTAACACTTCTCCATAGTGTATTATTTATACACTTTTTAATTTCTCATTTCATTAGGTGAGTTAGTTTAACTACACCCCTATTAGCCGTAGGACTTTACAAGTTTGTATGAAAAGTACTTAAATCAATCAAATAGTAATTCATGCTGCAGACATGTAAATATCTGAGCTTACCAAACATTTATCATAGCATCACGCTATGAAACATTCATATAGCACATAAACCTAGACATAACAGATCAATTCATTCATATAATGAACAACATCAGAATGTTCATGAGCAGACAAATGAATACTGGAACTTACACATATCACACTTAGACATAATAGTCTATTCATGTTGCAGTCAATTAAATGTTCGAACTTACAGATACTTTCGCTAGCATTTCCTTCCCCGACTCCACAGACATTCCTTTGCCGCTTCTGGATCGGGTTCCTATAATCGGAATAACCACGGTTATTCTAAATCTTCATTTCATATTCAAAATTTAGTAAAACGTAAAAATTCTACGTTTTATTTCCCGTAAATGGTCTTAGGAATCTAAAATCCTATTTTCCATTTTTACACTAACTCTTGACAAAATTACCATTTTGCCCTTGATTTGATCTCTCATTATAAACCTATTTTTTTGTTGGTTTAAGACCTAATTTAACTTTTATAATTTCATTTTAACTATCCTTAGGCATTCACGGTCCTTTCTGAACCTTTCAGAAATTTTTGGTAAAAATGACCATTTTGCCCCTAACGGGTCTCGGGACCGTCATATGCTCACTATGACTTTTAACAAGATTTTCTAAGCCCAAATATCATAAAATAATATTTCTTAAGCTTTTACCCACTTTTACAGCATCCATTGCTGTTCCATAGACAACTATTGGTCATCCGACCCTTGGGTGGTACTATTCTGACACCTAGGGTCGTTTCTCGTTTTTCTCACGTTTCGGAACCTTAAATGGCTATTTCACCACTCCTGAAACGTTTGTTATGCTAATCCCCAGCCTTAGACACCGAGTGGGCTCATGTTTTCATCCTAAACTCAAATTTACCTTTTGTTTCATAAAATACCCTTGACATTGGTTTTCCCGTTCTCTTACATTTTCACAACCTCGGAGGGATGGTTTACTATTCCTCAAAGGTTCATTTTCCCATTTTCCGAGCTTAACTCATCGAAGGGTCTCAGTTTCCATTACCGAACACAATTTGCCTCTCGTTTTTCACCAAAATTCCCATAGTGCCGTTTTCAAAATTTTGACAGCATTTCCGCTAAATTTCTAGGTTTCCGGTGTTTAGGAAATGCCTCAAAACCATCTAACCTATTTTATTCTACCACGTACTATACCAGAGGCCTAATTTTTACGTAAAACTCAACTTTTTACGTAAAAATATTCACATTTCCCATACATTTTCTTTTTCTGACATTTCATTCATTTTACTCTTTTTTCTTTCTTTTCTTTTTACAATTTGAATACAAATTACATACAAATCATTCCAATATATACATAAGGAATGAAGGGAAACGAAATCGCTACCGAAATCATCCCTTCGGTGATCGGACGAACCGTTCGGTCTTGACCGCGCAAACTTTTTGTCTCCGTTCTTCACGTTCGGAATCCCGGTTGGCAATTCTGATGTCGCGGATGTGTCCAGAACGTCGAAAATAGGCCAACGGACCATTCTACATTTTTCCGCCCCGGGGTCACTGTTGACCGCGTTGACCGGCGTTGACTCCGGTGTTGACCGGTGGCAAATGGCGGCGGCGTGAACAACGGAGGTGTCCCCCTTGAAGATCTCGACGAGAGGAGTCCATTGGCGGTGTCAATTTCACCATTGGAGGCTCCGATCGTCGACAATCGGCCTCGAAAACACGACCCACGGCGGTGACATTGAATCTCCGTCGTGCCGGGGTTGTTGCCCGAAATTGTTTGAGGGCTTTTGCTCCCCGTTCTTCTCTGAGCATTTTGAGACCAACCACGTCACTCAACTCCGCCGGAATCGACGGATTCCACGGCGGCTTCATGGTGGCGACGGCGCGGCTTCGGGCGGCACGATCTAGTGACTGTTGAGCCGAAATGAAGCTTGGGTTTTGTTCTACTCTTCACCACGAGTCTTTTGGGACCAGAATCGTGTCAATCGGAGGTCGGCCGGCGGAGATATGGCCGTTTGAAATTTTCGGCCACCGGTGGCTTCAGGCGGCGCGTGCGGCGTTCTCTGGCGTCGGTTCCGTCGATTCAGCACACCATTGGACTCAGCTCGTCGAGAGCTTTCCAACGAGACCGGTGGTGTCGAAAACGGTCACCGTTTCTGATGGTCGGTTACTGTTCACCGACGGTGTAGGTGTGGGGGAGATAATCTAGAAAATGAAAATTATGAGGCATTTTCTGCAATTTCGCCTTTTTTTACCCTTTTTGTCCAAATTTTCAACATGAGCTATCCTGACTAATTTGGGTGTGCTGAACCCAAATATATCAGTTTCGTCGTCATCCGAGGTCATCTTGGCCAGTTTCTGATACTGTACATTTCCCGGTCAAAATTTCTATTTTGTGCTTAATTGACTAATTAGAGCATTCTGATTCCAAATATATCAGTTTTATATCAAGAAAATGTCATCTTGACCAATTTCTTGATACTGCGTATCTCCGGATCAAATATTACTTTTCATGCTCAATTGACTAATTTGAGCATGCTGAATCTAAATATGTCAATTTTAGGTCAAGAAGAGGTCATCTAGACCAACTTCTCAATACTATGTGCAACACACACACACGCACTCACGTCTAAAATCACTACTATCAGTATTTTATCTTTTTGTACACTCAGCTTACCCTGAGTCACGTACTAGGGTTTACAGTTCACTGTTTTTCCCTAGCTCAATTCGGCATGCTTTTACATCACCGAATTCTTAATCTGTAATATCGTTAGAACATTTTATCTCGTTCTACACAATATTAATCATACATTTTACATTTTAAACATGAAATTCATCATGTACATGCAATTTACAATATTCCGAGAACAGTAAAATTTCCCGGTTATTACAGTCTGTTTTGCACCTGACGGATCTTTACGTCGTATCATTTTCATTTTAATGCTTAGACTAGATTTTCTAAACCCAACAATCATAAAATAATTTTTCTTATGCTTTACCGAGCTTTTACAGCATTAATTACTGAAATTTTCGGTTTACTCATCCTTAGGACATCTGTCATCCTTTTCTGAGCCTAACTCATTCATTAATCCTTAAAATCGTTTGAGGGGGCTCGGGTTTCCATCCCGACCACATTTTTACCCCTTGTTTCCTAAAATACCCTTTTTGTGTCGTTTTAGAAATTTTGGCAGTATTTCTGCTTAATTTTTAGGTTCCCGGCATTTAGGAAATGCCTCGAAACCATCTAACCTATTTCTATTTTATCACATACTATACCAGAGGCCTATATTTTTACGTAAAACTCAACTTTTAGGTAAAAATATTCACATTTCTACACATTTTATTTTTCATCATTTTCATCCATTTTTCTTACAATTTCACATGCCAAATTACATAACTAACATCTAATCATTCCAAAATAAAAATTAAGGAACGAAGGGACAGAAATCACTACCGAAATCGTCCCATCGGCGATAGAATGCACCGTTCGGTCTCGCGTGCACAAACTTTGATTCACCGTTCTTCACTTTTGAAATTCCATCTTGAAATTTCGACGCCACAAACGTGTTTGGAACATCGAAAATATGCCAACAGGCCATTCTTAAATTTTTGGGATCCGGTCGGCGTTGACCGGTGTTGACCGACATTGACCGGCAGCGGTGTGGAGAAAGGAGGCCACCATCTCGTAGATCTTGACGTGAGGAACTCATTAGTGGTGTCAATTTCCCTAATCAAACCTCCTATGGCCGGAAACTAACCCCTGAAAAATCGATAGCGGCAGTGTTGAGAAATCTCCATTTTCCTTACTTTTTTTTCTTGAAATTAGCTTGGGGCTTTTGTTCCCCATGAAATTCTGAGCATTTTGATACCCACCATATCACTCAACTCCACCGGAAATGGTAGGTTTCACGGCGGTGACGGCGATGGCCGGAGTTGGGTAGCACGATCCGGTGACTGTTGAGCTGAAATCAAACTTGGGTTTTGTTCTACTCTTCACCCCGAGTCTTTTGAGACTGGAATCACTTTGATCGGAAGTCGGACGGCGGAGAAATCGGCGTTTGAAAATTTCGACCACCGTAGGTTTGGGCAGCGCGTGCGGGCTACTCCGGCGTCCAATCCGTCGACTTGACCCACCGTTAAACTCAGCTCGGCGAGAGCTTTCCGATGACACCGGCGGTGTCAAAAACGGAGGCCGGAATCAGAAGTTGGCTACTGTTTATCCATGGGGGTCGTGAGAGAGGAGAGAGAATTTCTCTGGGCTGTTTTTGCAGTTTTTTCAAAATTATTCAATTTTCGCCCTTTATATACTTTTTTTCCCAAAATTTCAATATAGGCTATCCTGACTAATTTTGGCATCCTGAATCCAAATATATCAGTTTTATTTTTATCTGAGGTCATTTCGACCAATTTCCGATACTGCAAATTCCTGGTAAAAAATTACCTTTGTGCTCAATTATCAAATTTAAGCATGCTGATAGCCTATCCTGACTAATTTGGGTGTGCTGAACCTAAATTTATTAGTCTTAACTTCATTCAAGGTCATCTAGAACAGTTTTCTGATACTGTCTGTCTCTCGTTTAAAATTTACATTTTGTGCTCAATTGACTAAATTGAGCATACTGATTCTAAATATATCAGTTTTATATCAAGAAAAGGCCATCTTGACCAATTTCTTGATACTGTGTGTTACACACACACATACACACATAAAATCACTACAATTTACATTTTAAACATGAAATTCATTGTGTACATTTCATGTATCGATTTTCCGAGAATGATGAAATTTCCCGGTTATCACATAGATGCCTTCTTCCACACATAGCACATGTAGGAAAACTCAGCCCGGAGCCTTGACTAGTCTTCCGCTGTTGATTGTGGCTGTCTTGGCTTCTATTCTCAGAAAAATTTCCTGTTTTCTTGCCCTGCTGTTGTTGGGAACCTTGAGTATTGGACTGATTAGGTCTATTCTAACCAGACTTACTACCTTGTCCAGTCTGCATCCCTGCTTGTGCTGACTTGGTGAGGAGCTTCTCCTTTTTCTTCGCTTCCCAGACTTTTTCTCTTTCCTCTTTTTGTCTGAGCAAGTGATATTCAGCTCTGAGGACCCTGCTTACACAGTCTACCACTGAGATAAGTGGTATTGGCCCACTATCAACTAAAGCGGCTATTTGTGGCCTGAACATGCCAATCATCTTCTGAATCTTTTCTCTTTCAATCGGGACCATATAAGGACATAACCGTGACAGCTGATCAAACCTCCTGCACACTTCACTCACTAACTAGTTCCCCTGTTTCAGTTCAGTAAACTCTTTTTGTTGGCGGCGTAGGGTAGCTGGATCATAATATTTCTAGTTGAATTCCTCCTGAAACTCATCCCAGGTCATTGTGGTCACGTCTCTCCTCATACGGATTGTGTCCCACAAGAAACGGTCATCCTTTTTAAGTACAAAGGACGCACACAGAATCTTCTCTTGGTCAGTTTAATTCATGAAGTCGAGGATCATCTGCATAGAAGAAAGCCACTTCTTTGCCTCAAGTGGATCAATCGAACCCTCGAACTCCGGTGGCTTCATCCGACGGAATTATTCACATAAGGGTTCCTGGTTCACCCTAGGTTGAGGCTGTTGAACCTCTAGAATAGCCGGCGGCACTATTGGTACTATTTCTACCGCCTGCGAAGCATGGCCTTCTTCTTGGCCCTGTCGTTGTTCCATAGCAGACAACCGTTGTTGTAGTTCAGCATTCTCTTTCATCAGATTCTCTAGGAGGGCTTCTAGTTCCTCCACTCTATCTACTAGTGTAGGACATCATCCCTTTCTTACATTCATTATGTTCTCTTTCTTCCAACCTTGCACAATGATCAAGAGTTAGATTTTCCATAAATAATCTTGGAAATATGGCAGAAATTTTAAACATATCATTTACTGCGAAGCATAAACACCTCAAAACATCTCATGTCATTTCATAGCATTTCCTGGTATCATACATATCATACATGAACATTTACATATGCTATAACATCTAGGTGATATTTGTCTTAGCTTTTTACATATATACATATTCACATATAGGGTGTATTTACACACTTTTAGACTCAACTATTCTATTCATTTTGACCCAAGGGAAATTCCTTTGGGTTTTCATCATCATCATCATCAGAGTCATCGCCCGTAGACGTCCCTTGATCACGAGTCACATTTGCCCTTCGTCGTGACAGACCTGCCTCATGGTCATTAGCCCTCGGTGGCGTTTCATATAAACATGTCAACACCCCCTCCTCGTGATCTTGTTCTCATTGATGCTTTTCCATGCATTCCCTTAGCTACGCCCTTTCAGCTCTAATGGCGCTAGCGACAAACTCACGCCTAGGAATGGAATGGCATAAACTCACCCTTCATTTCAGCTCTGAGGTGAGTCCTTTCCAGAACATTTCCTGAAAATCTTCATCAGAAAAGTTTAGGAGTGGCCACCTCTTAACAACATTCTCATCGAATCGCACTGCATATGTACGCACCATGTCCCCAAGCATCATCTGAAACCTTTCAACTCTCTGAAGATAATCCCTGACATCCATTATTCGAGTAATGTAGGCGGTGGCATGCTTTCCTCTCTAGCTGGGGGAATTGGAGACGTTTCTGGGCTGCTTCAAGAAATTGCTGTCTCATGACTAAGCAGAAGTTGGCCTAGTTAAGCCTTAGTAATGCCACTTGATCGCAGAACTCCCAATATATTCGGGCATCTCCTTGAAAAGTGCTTACTGCGAGAATGACCCAATAATCTCTGTCTATATAACAAGATCAGTAAATCAGCTCTACAGTGTGTAGCCAGTCCTGTACTACTACTGACTGACATCATCCATCAAATATAGGTGGCTGACAGGCCCTAAAAGCCTAGGTAGGCCTAGCAAAAACTCTCGAGCCAATATGATCTCGTCCACCAACTACTGGAATATCAACTACTATTGGTGGTGAATTGAGTACTGGTGAAGGGGTTGGTGGCCTGGTGGTCACCGGTGCCTCTGCCCGTGGAGTGGCTGGGTTGGCCGGTGCCGGAGAGTGTACCATCGGTTGTCGGGGTAAGGATGGCCTAATTATCGGTTTGGTCCACACCCTTGGAGGACCCCTAGCTCGGTATGGATGTGGTCGAAAGTAGGGTGGTCTCATCATCTCGCTCCTATATAAGGTTCACTTAGTGTAAATAAACATTTTACTAATTATAAAAATAAACTTAACTTACTTGGATCGACAAACGGGATGCGCATCAGGCCTTGAGAGACATGATCTACTGCTCTGATACCAACTGTGTCGGCCAGCCCTTCATGGAGGCTAACAGTACTAGCATGGTAGAGCTTTGAAGTCCACTATGATAGACTGTCACCTCAATGGGTTGCTAGCAACTTACTTATAGCTCGTCTTTGCTATTTACTGGTTGTAATTTAAACTTAAATTTTATTATGAAAACTGGGGATTTTTTTTTCTTTTTTTTTTTAAACTGATTTTGAAAATATAACTTCATAAAACATCATAAAACACATACTAGAATACATATCATATTCTGTTGTACTTAATTTACATTATGTTACAAATATCCAAAATAACTTTCAAAATCTGCTCAGTGGAAAATATAAGCAGGACCATTCCTCTCGCCCAGCCCTGACTGCAGATACAGATCCCGCCCCTCGTCCATCCACTAGCTACTGGTGTACAGGCTTCTTACCTTTAACATGAATAAACTTGTGAGCGACAGGCTCAGTAAGTTCAAACATACAAACTGGAACATAAAACATAAAATCATAAAAAGTACTATTTCATATGAATAGTAACTTTGATTTTGATCATGAATAGTAAGGTTGACTTTGACTGGTACTATTTATGTCAACTTTGAACTAAGTTGCTACACATATAGTTAGTACATTTTATGCTCAATTATGATAAATCTTAAGTCTTAGGTCTTTATCTTGTATTAAGTTCTGGTGTTGGGCCCCTAGATTAATCGTACTGTAGTATGCGCACGACTGAGAGGGACTCTGAAGAGCTACCCACTGGCCAATCCTCTAGAGTCTACATAATATTAGACTTCCATACCCGAGATGTACCACCATCGGTTTAGAAGCCATATCATATTTGAACATGAAGAACCTCTACCTGTGTGGGAGGCCGGTACGCCAATACTGGTTTCATTGCCGACTTTCATATGGTTCCTGACCGGTGGCATTATGATTGCCTCCTAGGTCTGAAACTCTTTACATCGTGTTCTTTATTTGTGTTATTTATTTTTCCACGTTAGTGTGCATATAGCACCTGAATACTTATTTACATATCATACATAGCATATAAACATAGCAAGTAAATTCATGTTACAGATAAATAAATGTCTGAACTTATAGATATTTTGCTAGCATTTTCTTTCCTGGGTCAACCGGCGTCCTTATATCGCCCTTTTGTTGATTCCCTATAACCAAAATAAACCACGGTTATTTTTACTATTCACTTTATATTTAAAATATTGTGTAATATAAAATTTCTGATTCTAGATCCTCATTATTTGTTTTGGGCTTCATATTTTCGTTTTTGTAATTATTATACGGCTTAGGATACTATTCCGGGCCTTAATATCACTTTTCTTAACTTTTTGACGAAATGACCATTTTGCTCCTAACTTTTGACGAAATGACCATTTTGTCCCTAGCTGGATTTTCCTCCGATTTCCTGACTTATTGTTCTATTTTAACCTTAAGAAACTTAATAAAATCATTCTGGGACTTTTACGACCTTTTTCTAGTAATTCAGAAAATTTTGGTCAAAATGACCATTTTGCCCCTGACGGGACCCTAGATTGTAAAATTTCCATTTTAATGTTTTAATTGGGTTTTCTAATTCCAAAAATCATAAAATAATCTTTCTTAGGTCTTACCAAGTTTTTACGACATTTCTTATCGAATTGCTCGGGTTACTATTCATCGACCCCTGGGTTCGTTTCTTGTTTTTCTAACCGTTCGGGATCTCAAATGGACATTTTACTACTTTCAGAATTGTCCATTTCCCTTCCTCGAGCCTAGGTCCCCAAGGGGCTCGGGTTTCCAGTTCTCGACCCTATTTTTACCTCTCGTTTACCAAGTTTCCCTTCAGGTGTCTTGAAAATTTCGGCAGCATTTCCGCTGAAATTCTAGGTTCTCGGTATTTAGGAAACGCCTCAAAACCATCTACCCTATACTATCCTGCCACGTACTATACCACAAACCTAATTTTACGTAAAAGTTGCAAACTTTTTACATAAAATTTTCCAATTAAACTTACTCGTTTTTAATGGGATTCAAATCCGTTTTTCCACATCTTTAGGCGGTTTTATACACAATTTGCACATGGTTTCATTCCATAACACATCATGCTAAAATAACATTTTCACCCCTAACCTATACACAGTTTTTCTTGAGAAAAGCCTAAACAAAATTTTTGTTTCAAAGCTCCAGTTTTCCTTATTTATTTTCCACATCAACACATATACATTACAACCAAAAAAACATAGCATAACTCATCAAATTTTCATGCATTTTCCTCCTGTAAAGCCATGGATTTTCATTTGAAAATTCAGACATAAACTTTTATTTTTCTCATCTCATTCCTTTACTTGTTTCTTCTACATAACAACACCATTTTTACATTCCAAATCCAACCAACAACACAAAACTCTCATTTTTCCCTAATTTAACCCACGGATTCCACATGAAAAACAAGCACAAAAGTTAGTGTTTTTCAATTCCATTTCATCCATTTCTTTCATTTCATTTCCACATACTTATCAACACCAAAAACCAAACAAATCTTCATCAAAATTTCACCATTCCATACCATGTATAACCCACGTTTTAGTAAGCAAAAATGCACATAAAACCTGATTTTTCATGTTCTTATTCTTCACTTAACGTAACCTCATACCATTAACACACTTTCAAGCAAAAATCCATCAAACAAAAATTGAATTTTCCATCTCAAAACAGCCCCCCTAATCCATGGATTTTTCATAGAAAAACAAGAGAAAACCGTGCAAAAATGGAGGTTTACCTTGCTTCCTTGATTTCTTGAACTTGGAGATGAATTTTACACACTTTCTTGAAGAAAATTTGGAAGAAATTTTTCTATTTTTGGTGAAGGGAACCCATGGCTGCTTGGAGACCAGAAAACACAAAGTTTTTTTCTGGTTTTTCATGGCCAAAACCATGTATAAATCAGCCCAAAAAGGAGGGACTAAGTTGTAATTGTTTTAGGGGCATTTTTGTAAACTTTTTATGCAATTTTTACAAACTTTAAGGGCTGTTTTGCAAGGATTATAAAATGGATAGACTTTTTTCTGAAATCCCATCCAAAATTTGCCACCTAATGTGCCCTAGAACCATCTTGAATTTTTGCTAAACTTTCTTTGACTTTTCATGTTGACTTTGCTTCCCAAACCCTTGGATTTAGATGTGATCTTACATCCCTTCAAAGTTCCACATTCAATCTTTGACTCCTCTCATTAACTTGGGTCAAACTTTTTGGCCAAAAGTCAAACTAAACGGTTTTGTATCGAAATCACGTAGACGAGTTTTTGAGGCTGTCCGTGCAATCGGTTTTCCTTATTTTACTTCTGTTTGCCTAAAAATCAATCCCACAAGTATTTTGTCTTTTAGTGCCATACAATATATTTCTAGAATTTTCAAAACTGAAAAGGCATATTTTGTCCTATTTCGGTTTGGTAAATTTTTCGTTCTTGAACACGCTCTTATTTGCACCGTCAGAACATTTTATCGCGTTCTAAATAGTATCAAAATATATGTTTTACAATTATACATATAAAAATCATTGTATACTCGTGTTATACAAAATTTCTAAAAACAGTAAATTTCTCGATTGTGACACAATGCGCACAAGAAAATGGTACAAGGCCAAAATGAGCTCAACACCAGAACATAACAAAGATAATGACCAAAAATGTTATGAAAGCCATAATTGAGCATAATTAAGTATAACCGACACTAACATTAAGTGTAGTGGGCTCGATTAGGGTGACATAAATAATAACCGATCAAAGTCAAAGTTACCATTCACCGGTCAAAAGTCAAAGATACTATTTATGATAAATAGTACTATTCATAGGGAATTTTATTTTTAATATTTTTTGAATCTGTGTGATTCATAGTACGTATGTTTGAACTTACTAAGCCTGTTAGCTCACCAGTTTGTTCATGTTGTAGGTAAAAAACCTGTTCAGTAGACTACTTGGATGGCGGCAGAATATGTGGTGTCGATGGGATAGGAGATCCATTGTAGATTTTGGTCCTGCTACCAGTCTTCTGCTGAGCATCAAATTAGTGAATTGAAGAGAATGTATTTTTGAAAAACAGAGTATAGATAGTATATTTTTGTAAATTATGTTGTATTGTAAAAAGACAACTGAGGATAGTTTTAAACTTTATATGGCTTTCATATAATGCTTTTATGTAAGAAAAGTATTTTGAAAAGAAAAAAAAATATGGGCAAATTTTAGGCCCTGTAAGATGAGATTTTCAAAGTAAAAGTGGTTTTTAAATGACAACCCAACGAGGTACACAGGTTGTCTCAGTCGATGACGGAGTCGGATCACGACGGGTTCGCGTGGCCGAGGTCGGGGGCGTCACAATATATTTTGTAGGATATACGATGACTAGGCCGTCATACTTGAGACCTTAGCAATAAAGACCTAGAAGACCGATCAGAGTATGGACTAGGCCCGTGATTAGGTCGTCCATGTCCCATCGACAAGTACATTGATCACCTATGCCTGATCCGCCAGCACTACGGGCTAGAGCACCGATACCAATTCAAGAGCCACTTCCTCGACCGGTACTTAATCCACTAGTAGAGATAGATATTCCAGTTGTTGGAGGACGACCGCACGTAGGAGCTAGAGTATCAGTCCACGTGGTACATGCTTTTCGAGGTAGTCATCCACCCACCTTTGAGGGAGGTCAACAGGGGATTTCTACCCAAGATTAGCTACAGGATGTGGAGACAATTATTTGCTAATATGATCTTGATGAGGACTGCTAGGTCCTGTTAGCAGTTGGTACCTTTCGTGAGGATGCATGGATGTTCTGGGAATATTGTGACCAGGACATTCTGTTAGGACTCGACTGGGCCAAGTTTAGACACATCATGATATAGCAGTTCCCGCCAAAGAGTCCAGCACCTGTTCCAGACCCTCTAGAGAGCAAGGTTGTGACACCACCATCTGCTATGCCTAAATATACAGATGTTAGAGAATTTATTCTCTAGGCATAGAGACTATAGATGCTACTTAGCGATACTGTCTTCACTTAAGTAGTAGGGTTCAAGGAGAATGTTGTGAGGAGATGTCCCATGTCTAACCTCACTGACAAGGATTTTTGTGACATATTCTGGAAAGGGCTTACGATAGATCTACGACAAAGGGTAACCCCTCTATATTCTACTAGTCTACAAGAGTTTATAGTTACAGCAGCTAAAGTAGAAGAAGAGCTACTGATGGAGTGCATGGTGCGTAACTGGCACGAATAATTATTGCAAGAGGCAATGCTAGATCGTCTTTATGGAACGCAACCTATGGCAAATGACCATGAGGCTGGCACATCAAAGTGACGTGTGGGAATGAGTCCCATTAGATGATTAACACCATCAGGGACCGGGAATGGTACAGATGAGGATGAAGAGGATCTAGAAGAAGTTCCGTTAGTTTCGGACCAACCTCAACTAGGGGACTAGATGTAAAAACATATAAGATGTATAAATGTATATGTCTATATATGTACATGTATAACTATATCGAAAGGCTATTTTGAGAAAAAGCCTTCGAGTTGATGTGTATATGAAAATTTTAAAATGAAATGACATGAAATTTTGATATGTCAAAATGATAAGATGTTTGAAATTATATGATGATCGAAACTATTTTTACTTATATTGTAAAAATATGTTTGTTCAAAATCTAACGATTGATTTTCATATGACCGTAGGAAGTAGAAAAGATGGTGAATCCACGAAACCTACAAAATATAAGAGGGCGTCCTGTCCTTTCAGAAATGGTAGATGAACTACAAGCTCTGATAAAAGCTCAGAAGAAAGAGAATGCTGAGCTAAGGCAGAGATTAGAACAGATGGAACAGAGACAAGGCCAAAAAGAAGGCCAAACCTCTCAAATGGCTACACCTGAACAAGAAGTGTCACCAATTGTGCCTGAAATAGTAATAAAACCTCAACCTCAACACCGAGTCAATCAGGAACCACTATATGAACAATTTCGACGAATTAAGCTGTTGGAATTTGAGGGTTCCACAAACCCGCTCGAAGCAGAGGAGTGGTTGTCTTCACTCCAAATGATCCTAGAATTTATAAATCTGATTGACCAAGAAAAGATCATGTGTGCATCCTTTGTACTGAAGAAGGATGTAACATTTTGGTGGGACACAGTCAAATTGAGAAGAAATGTAGCCATGATGTTATGGGTAGATTTGGCTACATTTCTTAGAGGAATTTAATCAGAAGTATTACGATCCCACGCTGTTGCGACCCCAACAGAGGGAGTTTGCAGAATTAAAATAGGGAAATATGATAGTGAGTGAGATCTGTCAAAAGCTTGACCAACTGTCTCGATTATGTCCATATGTCATCCCTACTGAGAGGGAGAAAATTCAAAAGATGTTAGGGATGTTCAGATCCGACATCACAGCTTTAGTAGATAGTGGGTTAACACCACCCATTATTGTAACTGATTGTGTGAGTCGAGCTTTATGAGTTGAATATCACCTAGCTCGGCAGAGGGAAGAAAAGGAGGAGATTTGGGATGCCAAAAAGAAGGAGAAAGTATTGGCAAAAGCTGCTTAAGCTGGATCCCAAGTTGGACAACATAGCAAGCCAAACCTGAACACTAAGGTTGGACAGTCAAGCACTTCTAGCCAACAATCGCAAGGAAAAAGGAAAGGAAATAATTCCGGAAACAGAAATTAGCAGCGGAAGTTGAACAACAATGCCTTAGCTGTTGTTCGCGACTATGTTGTGTGCAGAAGAAGGCACCCAGGCCGATGTAGACCTGCTCCAAATGCCTATTTTCAGTGTGGAAAGGAGGGCCATTTTGCCAAGAATTGTCCTGAGAATCGGCAAAATGCACAGGGAATGTTTTAGCCACAGCAACAACATCCCCAAGCTCATGCACTACAGGCAAAGATTGAAGGGCCTTCATTTTCAAAGACATAAGAAACACTAGACCGCTTGCCTCATGCAGATGCTCAAGTTATGGTCCACATAAAAAAGGATACAGAAGTTGGGACTTCCAATGTAGTGACAGGTCAGCTTTCCATCGCTAATCACTTGGCGTCTGTTTTATTTGATTCTAGAGCTACGCATTCATTTATTTTATACGAATTTGCGAACAAAATAGGATATCCTAAGGATAGTATGGGCATGACATTTAGATCGGCTCTTCCCTCAAGAGAAGTGTTGATGTCCAATTACTAGTTACCTCATGTACTAATAATTGTGGCAAATAAGGAGTTGTATGCAGAATTGATTGTGATAGAGTTAGCTGATTACAATGTAATACTAGGAATGGATTTCCTAGGGTAGTATCAAGCCACGATCGATTGCCGGAAGCAGAAAATAATGTTTCAACTTGACCAGGAAGATGACTTCGAATATGTCAGATCGTCACATAAAATAAGGAAGATGATTATCAATTCGATAAAAGCAAGAAGGCTAATATCTAGCGGCTGTGCTGGATACTTAGCGTACATAGTAGATGTGACAGAGGAATAGAAGCTTCAACCTGAAAGTGTTCCTATTGTGAACAAGTTCCTCGATGTCTTCCCAAAAGAATTACCAGGAATGTCGCCAAAAATGAGAGATCTCTTTTGAGATCGAATTGATACTAAGAACTACACTTATCTTAAAGGTGCCGTACCAGATGGCACCAGCGGAGTTAAAATAGTTATAAGAGCAATTGACAGAGCTTCTTGACAAGGGGTTCATACGTCCGAGCTATTCCCCATGGGGTGCTCCAGTACTGTTTGTCAAGAAGAAAGATGGAACATTTCGTATGTGCATTGATTACCGGGAATTGAACAAGGTCACTGTCAAGAATAGGTATCCGTTACCTAGAATTGATGACTTATTCGATCAACTTAAAGGCGTAACGGTATTCTCCAAGATCGATCTGCGATCAGGATATCATCAGCTGCGGATCAAGGAGAGTGATATTTTGAAGACAGTATTTAGGACCCATTACAATCATTACGAATTTCTGGTGATGCCGTTTGGGCTAATAAATGTGCCAGCTACATTTATGGATCTGATGAATTGAGTCTTCAAGGAGTTTCTAGATAAGTTTGTCATTGTATTTATCGATGACATACTTATATATTCAAAGAATCGTGAGGAATATGAAGAACACCTGCGGATCGTTCTGCAGATGATAAGGGAGCACCAACTCTATGCAAAATTCTCTAAGTGTGAATTTTGGCTAGATAGAGTACATTTCCTCGGACACGTGGTTTCCAAGGAAGGAATCACTGTGAATCCTACTAAAGTAGAGGCGATCAATGAATGGCCTCCACCTAAGAACGTGATTGAAATACGGAGTTTCTTTTGTTTAGACGGCTACTATAGAAGATTTGTAAAGCGATTCGCATGACTCGCTACACCTCTCACGACTCTTATGTGCAAGGAGAGGAGGTACGAGTGGACTGATGAATGCAAAAGAAGCTTCCAAGAGTTGAAGAAGTGATTAACAAGTGCGCCAATCCTTACACTTCCTACTGAAGAGGAGATGTTTGTGATATACAGCGACGCTTCGAAGATGAGATTAGGAGCTGTCCTGATGCAAGGCGATAAGGTGATTGCCTATGCCTTGTGTCAATGAAAGGATCACGAGAGAAATTATCTAACACATGATCTAGAACTTGCTGCAGTAGTGTTCGCACTTAAGATCTGATGACACTATTTATATGGAGCTCAGTGTCAGATCTATACTGACCATCAGAGTTTAAAGTACTTCTTCATATAGAAGGAGTTGAATATGTGACAGAGGAGATGGTTGGAGCTGGTAAAGGATTATGATTGTGAGATCCTCTACCATCCTGGAAAAGCCAATCGCATTACAGATGCGTTAAGTAGGAAATCTGCTGTTTTACAGCAACTGCTGGTTGAAAAACTGCCAAGGCTATTGTAATAGGAGATCAACGCATTAAAGATGGAGCTGATATTAGGAAGATTGGCTGTACTTCAATTGGAATCATCGTTATATGAGGACATTAGAGAGGCTAAAAAACGAGATCCAAATCTAGCCAGTCCTCAGGAAGGAGTGTCCAAAGATGGATTACTCCTATATCAGGGAAGAATTCATGTTCTTGATGATGAAGGATTAAGAAGGCGGATTATGGCAAAAACCCTTGAAACACCATATTCAGTGCATCTCGGAGCTAGTAAGATGTATCAGGATTTGAAACTGCAATTCTGGTGGAAAGCGATGAAGAAGGACATTGTAGAATTCGTGAGTCGATGCATGACGTGCCAAAAAGTTTGATACAAAATCCACGCTTATGTTGCTTAGAAGGAGTGCAGATTTGGTTCAAGAATGCATGGCTTTGTGGATGTTGGCTTTTATGGCTTCTTGCACGGCTTAGTTGGCTTTAAATTGGCTTCAACTTCAACCTTATTGGCTCAAAATTCCAGCCAAGTCTAAGCCACTTTCTTAGAAGTTATTATGGGTGGATTTAATAGCTACAAATTGTGGGAGTTTAATGTTTATTTGCTGATATAAAAAAGGGGTTTTTGGGATGCTGAAAGTTTGTTAATTTGGGCTGTTATGGCGTTTTTGGATGGTAGGAGTTAATTGTGAGTTAATTTCAGCTTTGGAGTCACAATTTTAATGGATGGTTTAAAGAAGGGACATGGGCTGCCATTGGAGGGGCTATTTTTAGTTTTTTGTCCAGTTTTATTGTTGTCTTTTGATGTGCAAACTGATGGGAAGTTGTGTGGGCATTTTTATGAGTTAATGGGTTGTGAGTTTTAGAGTTATTTCTTTGTGTGGGCGTTTTTGTGAGTTTTGGAGCTACTTGCAACTGAATTCTTACATGGTTTGTATGCGAAAATTCGTGGCCTTTATATGTATTTGGTGGCTGATCATTTTGGTAGCTTTTTCTGGTAAATGAAATATGTTTGTTTGAGTGATTCAAACTTTTATCCTTTTTCTCTTTTCACTTGAGTGGATTTCTTGAGTGTGGTGAGATTACTTAAGCTTGTCAAATGAGTGGGAATCATTTGTGGTGCCTTAGTTCACTTTCTAGGTGGATTCCTTGAGAGTGTTCTATCTATCTCAACCCAAACACAAAACTTAAACACCAGCCTTATTTCTTTCCACGAAAACTATATCAAAGTTAAGGTTGAATGTGATAACCGAGAACTTTAGATTCTCGGAGTAGGTTAAAATTGTATGTATATAACAATTTTAACGAATAAAATATGAAAAAATTGTGTTTTAATAGTATTATGAATAGTGTAAAAATGTTCTGGCAGTGTTAAAGTGTGTGAGTTCGGGAATGGAAAATCTTACCAGACATAATTGGGTGAGACGGTTGGAAATCAGAGCCGAAAACCCTAGAAAATGCATTGAGATGCACGAAAATGATAGAAATTTACGGTAGAGAATTCTGATCAAACGGAAGCAAAATAAGACAAACCGATTGCACCGGAGGCGCCTAGAACCCACCTATGTGATTTCGATAAAGTTCCGTTCGGATCATATATCAGTCAAAAATTGACCACGAATTAATTAGTGAATTAATATAAATAGTAGGATGACATCACTGAAGGAAAATAAACCGGTAAAAACGTATCAGAGTGGCACAGCGGAACAATAAAAATTTTTAGATCGTTAAATATCTCATGATGCCATATACAATAAACCAACAACAATTAAAACTCATACCTCAAGGACGCCAATCTTGCAGGAGGAGAATGACCGGAGGCTACAACCAACTAGCCTTCTCTACTATTCTCCAATTCTCGAATGGCTGAGTGTGTGGGCACTCTGAACCTCGATCGGTATGCTAGCACTGCTAGTCTTCTTCCGACCACCCAGATCTCTAAAGAACTTTATTGTCACGATGAGCTGTGCAACAATAAGCCTGCTCACCTGAGAGTCTGTGGTCTGAGAGAACTGGAGTGGCAGGACCTCTATTTATAGACCTGCATGAGGTGATTCTCTGAATTTGAATTGGATTAGGAAAAGATATTTTCCCTTATCCTTAACCAAAAAATCCAAATTTTTCCATGGATAAATCCAACAATAAAATTCGGTTTTCTTAGGATAAATCCAATCCAAATCTAAACAAGATTTTAACTAGAATTTTATCTCCCTTTTTCAACCAAAAAATCTGAATTTTTCTTGGAGAAAATCTCCTCATATATTTCGGCCATTATGGATAAGGGAGAATCAAAAATTCCACTAGGATTTTCAAGCTTGAATCTTATCTCAACCTTATCCAAAAATAACCGAATTTCCTAGGAGAGATTCTCCAAATTTTCGGCCACTTTTCAAGGAGGAGAGAATCCAAATTCAACTGGGATTGAAACTTGAATTTTTCCGTTGAATCTTATCCACAAAAATCTGAAATTTCCTTGACGATTATCCTCAAAAATTTCGTCCACCTTTGTTGGGATTTGGATTCAAAATTCAAGTAGGATTCTAACAAGATTATCCTCTCTAAATCCAACTCAAATTCGAACTTCAAACCTTGTGGATTTTCCACAACAAATTCGAATCCTACTTGGACTGTGATTCAAAATTTGAATTTCAAATTCAAATTTCAAGTTCAAATTTCAAATTTCAAATTTCAAATTTCAAATTTCAAATTTAAATTTCAAATTCAAATTTCAAATTCGAATTTCAAATTCAAATTTCAAATTCAAAATTCAAAATTCAAATTTCAAAATTCAAATTTCAAATTTCAAAATTCAAATTTCAAATTCCACAAAACGGTTGTGTTTCATATTCTTGTTCTCATGGATAATTTTCTATAACTCCAATCCAATCTCAAATAAAATCATGACAACTTTATTTGGAGTTCGAATAATTGTGTACTCTATTATCCAAAACAAAATCTGAATCCAACCGGAGAGAATCTTGTCTACCATCCTAATCCTGTGTCATCACCATCCATGCATAATAAACTAGCCAATAGCATACACAAATCAATTTGCCAAACGTTAAGGAATTATGTGGAGCTAGTAGAGGGACTGATTGGACATATATAATCGGGCTTCCGTGATTCCATATGATCATCATTCTTTACCGAACAACTCAATCATATGATCACTAGTTTCAGAGTCACACCACTATAAACCTGAAACTGAACTCCCAATTATATACCGTATTACGTAAGCCTGTGACGAGCTACTATCCAATGACCTTGTCATATATGCAAAACCCTCATATGATATCCATGATCAGCCTTAGGTCAAAGTCTGTTTAATCCTACTGATCAGGCTATCTTAAAGTTCCATTATACTACCGAATCAAGAAAATGATTATTCACCATATGTGAATAAGAAGTCATCCGCCCAGCAGACAACCCAAGGCCTTGTCCATTTTCACATTCAGTATAATGCCTTTAAGAGGATAACTTTAACTCCTCAGAGCTATGATTCCGATATCTGTAAACAAACCCTTCATCGTATACAAGTCATGCACCCAACGAACCGGTCTATAAGCTTACTACCTCTGAGACACTTTAGCCATTGGAACATCAAAGTACACAAGTCATATACATGAAGTCGTTCATTTACTCAGGATTAAGGTTATTGCACAATGAACGTCAAAAGCAGATTGATCCACTCATAGCGGACTACGTAGATCAATCACACTTTAGTCCCGGTCTAATATGTCACCACCGAGCAACATATCCATGTCTCTACTTGGGAGTCCAGCTCCAGACAGTCAAGACAAACCGTCCCCTCTAAGGCTTTAGACAACATAATAGTCTTAACATGAGTTAGATGCTCGGTCTAACCCCATAGACTACAGACCATAGTTTAGACTGCTAACTTTAGAACATTGTCTTCTCGCATACAAAAGTCCATTGCATGCAACGTTCTAACAGTTTTAACACAAGCAGTCAGTGAGCCATATTTGCTTACATTTACTTTAACATGTAAATAAGACGAGGACAGATAGCAATGTAATGAATAACCTCTATGTATAATTTTATTATCCAGTTCAAAATGAATACATCAAAATGTCTCTAATACTTAGGGCATTTCCTAACAATCACCATGATTATGTCATAAACCAAAATTATTTTTTTTAATTTGGAAAGTAATTTTGAAAGGTGTATGGTGTAGATTAGGTTACTTTATGATCAATGGCCAAGATCATGCCAAAAAGCCATTAAAAATTATTTTAAAAAAATTTAAAAAGGCCATTTGGCCACTTGAAAAGGAAGAAAGAAAAAAATTTGATTTTGGCCCCAAAATCCTTACTTTTTAGTCCTTGAACAATTAGCAAATTGTTGGAAAAAAATTACAAAAAAGCCCTTGAGTTTTGCCTATAAATAGGCATCAAAATCCATTCAAAAAAAATGGAAAAATTAGCCAAACTCTTGCCCTTTTCTTCAGCCCAAATCCGTGGCCTTCTCCCCCCTTGTAAGCCAAAATTTTGTTGAAAATTTCACACCAAACTTAGCATGCATTGCAATTCCAACATCAAGTCATCAACTAGTTAAGGTAAGCTTCAAAATTGAAGTTTTTCTCTTTGATTTTCCTTAGAAAATCTGTGAGTATGAGAGTGTGAAAACAATGAAAAAAATTGTTATTTAGCCGATGATGTGATGATGTTGTGATTAGTTTGGTGTTGTAGAGATTAAAGCATGAATTAGGGTTTAGAAACAAGCAAAAATTTTGCATGTTTCTCTTGAAAATCCGTGGCATTAGGGGTGTGAAAAATGCGTGAGTATTGATGTTTTGGTTTAGTGTTTATGTTCATTTAATTATGTGTTGAATTAAGCATAAATTGGAATAGGGAAACAAGAAAATTTTGATGTAATTTTCTTGCTAAAACCATGGGTATGAACACTAAGAAATGGAAAATTTTTAATGTTGAAAAGTGTTGATAAAAACCCTAGGAAAGAAAACAAGATTTTCTATGTGTTTGTATATGAAAACCCGTGGCTATGCTAGGGTTAGAATGAATGTTTTGTTAGGTTCTCATGTTGAATTATACATTAGCAAAACCTAAGAACAATATGTTGTGATAAAAAAATTATTTGGTGATGATTAACATGTAAATCGAGGCTAGTTTGGAAAAAAAATATTGTTATTTTGTGTTGATTCTTGAATATTGAATTATGTGGAGAATTTTTATACAAAGTTTGGAAACTTTGTATAAAATAGGTCTCTGGTATAGTACGTGGCAGGTACAAAGGTTCTGAGGCGTACCTAACGCCGAGAATCCTTAAAATATAAGTGAAAACACTGTCGAAATTTCTAAAATCGGCATAAAGGCATTTCGGGAAACGAAGGGTAAGAATATTGGACTCGGGAAGGAAACTGGGACCCCTCGGTGGATTAGGGTTAGAAATGGAAAACCAATCCAAAAGGAATAGTAAACTGACCCTAAAAGACTAAAATGCCTAAAACAGGAAAAAAAAATTCCTGTTAGGAGTATTTTGGGAAACGAGAAAAAAATGTAGGTCGGGATAGGAAACCCGAGCCTCTCGAAGACTGAGGGCCGGGGACGGGATGAAAAACGTTTTAAGAGTAGTGAAATGGCCATTTGAGGCTCCGAAACGCTCGAAAAACGAGAAAACAACTCTAGGTGATGGATGAATAGTAATCGAGGGCCAGGAAAAATGAAAGTGAGATTTTGCAGCAAATTAAACTGTAAAATAATACAGAAGCTTAGGGAATATTATTTTAAAATATTTGGGCTTAGAAAATTTGAGAAAAGTGATGGAACAGAATAGTTACGGTCCCGAGACCCGTTAGGGGTAAAATGGTCATTTTGACCTAAAATTTCTGAAAGGCTCGGAAAGGACCCTGAAAGACCTAGAATCACTTAAATAAAATTCTAGGATCCCAAAATAGAGATTTTAAAGTTAAAATTTATAGTTTAAATAGTACACGGGCGTGTACAGTGAAACACAGCCGTGTAGACTAGAATAGAGAGTAACACGGTCAGGACGCGGGTGCGTTGCAAACCGTGTACCACAGGAAAAATTGAATGTTGTATAAAATTTATCACATAATAAATATATTTAGAGTGATAATAAATGAAGGGTATTAACAGACGATATTATGTCTGTAGGAACCCAATTTAAAGAGAAAATTGCGGAAGAGTTCCGGAAGTGGACGTTATCGCAGTATTGGTAAGTTCAAGCGTTTTCATGTCTGCAACATGAAATACTGTGTTGATTTATTCTGTACTCGATGTACACTAGATATAAAGTCTTATAGACATTTGGGAATTAGTTAGAATAACATATCCCAGATAATGAGAATGAGTAAGACCTACGGGCAATGGAGGATAGTGACCTTGAGGTGATGATTAATATCACTTGGTCAAGACTATAATTGAAAGATGATAATGAAACCATTAAGGCGTACCGCCCCTTCAACATAGTGGTGGAGGTTTTTCTTAGATCCTACGAGGATATCAGGGCTGTGGAGGCCGATGTTCTAAGGTCGGTCCTTAGACCCTCCCAGTCAGCGCGCTTATAATCATTGGTACTGCCATAAATAAAGCTTTAAACTAGAAATCAAATAGAGAATGAACAATAAATAAAATGATAAAGATCACAATTGAGCATAACCGAAGTACGCTAAGTATAGTGATTTCGGTTAGGGTTTATGAATAGTAATCGGTTAGGCTGATATGAATAGTATCTGATTATAGTAAAGTGAATAGTAACTAGTTAGGGTACTATTACTATTCATCAGTCAAATGTCAAGGTTACTATTCATGGTGAATCGTCTATTCATAGAAAATTAAGTTTTCAATGTTTTTGAATCCGTATAATTCTTACTAAGTATGTTTGAACTTACTGAGCTTGTCAGCTCACCAGTTTGTTCATGTTGCAGGTAAAAAACCTGTCCAGTAGATTTCTGGATGGCGGCAAGATGCAAGCATGTCAAGGGGATAGGGAACTCACCGTGGACTTGGTCCTGCCATAAGTTTTCCGCTGAGCTTTTTAAGTTAAAGAATTGAAGAAAATGTGTTTGGAAACAAAATATACTAGACATATATATTATATGTTGTATATTATGTTGTACTTCATAAAGACATATAAAAGTTAGTATTGTATTTTACATGATTTTCTTAAGAAAAAGTATGTATTAAAGAAAAAAAATTATGGGTGAAATTTTAGGCCCTAATAATTCAAAGTTGTGAGAAAAAGAGTTTAAAACTGACGACCCGGATTTGGCACATGAGCCGTCTTGGTCGGTCTTAGAGGTGATTCATGACGGTTGCGGGTGGCTGGAATCAGGGGGCGTCACACTGAACACTGGCATCCAAGCAGAAAGTTGGAACCGTTAGAAATTCCTGAATGGAAATGGGAACATATTACGATGGACTTTGTGGTAAGATTACCGAAAACCTGAGAAGGCTATGATGCCATTTGGGTTATTGTTGATAGATTAACAAAAACAGTAAGGTTCATAGCAGTGAAAATGACTTTTTCACTAGAAAAGTTGGTGAACCTTTATGTAACCCATATTGTTAGGTTACATGGTGTTCTTAAGTCTATTGTATCGGATCGTAATGCACGATTCACTTCAAATTTCTGGAAGTACGTGCAAGAAGCTATGGGAATGGAATTGTGTCTGAGTATGGCTTTCCATCTGCAAACAGATGGGCAATCTGAACGGACGATCCAAACATTAGAAGTCATGCTTCGCGCATGTACAATAGATTTCCCAGGAACCTAGAATAAAAAACTTCCATTGGTAGAATTTTCATATAATAATAGCTACCAAGCTTCTATAGGAATGGCATCATATGAAGCTTTATATGGAAGGAAGTGTAGATCACCTGTCCACTAGTATGATCTATAAGAAAAGCAGCTGCACAAGACAGATTTTGTGCAAGAAACAACCGATGCAATTGCGAAAATACAGCAACGAATGAAGATTACACAGAGCTGGCAGAAGAGCTATGTGGATAAAAGACGAAGATCCCTAGAGTTTAATGAAGGGGATTTTGTATTCTTAAAAGTCTCGCCGATGAAAGGAATAATGCGTTTCGGTAGGAGAGGGAAATTGAGTCCGAGGTATATCAGACCATTTGAAATTATCGAACGCATTGGGAAGGTTGCCTATAAGTTGGCATTACCTCCAGAAATGTTGGCAGTGCATAATGTTTTCCACGTGTCTATATTGCGGAAGTACATATCAGATCCGTCCCATGTATTGAAACATGAACCAATCTAGATTCAGGAAGATCTGACGTATGAAGAGAGGCCCATACAAATTTTGGCAGAAGAAGACAAAGTCTTAAGGAAAAAGATGATCCCATTAGTCAAAGTCCTGTGGAAAAATCACAACATTAAAGAAGCTACATGGGAATGCGAGGATGAAATTAGAAAATTGTACCCTCACTTGTTCTAAATATTTTAGGATGAAAATTTTATAAGGAGGAGTGAATGTGATAATCGGGAATTTTGAGATTCTCGAAAAAATTTAAAATTGTATGTATATAACAATTTTAATGTATAAAATGTGGAAAAGTTGTGTTTTAATACTGATTAGAATGCGAAAAAATATTCTAACAGTGTTAAAGAGTGTAAGTTCAGAGATGGAAAATCTTTCCGAACAGAAACGGGTGAGACGGCCCTAAAACGGAGCTAAAAACCTTGAAGAGTGCACCGAAGTACACTAAAAGACAAAAATTTACGATAATGAATTCTGGTCAAACGGAAGCAAAATAAGGCAGACTGATCGCATTGGAGGCGTCAAAAACTCGCCTACGCGATTTCGGTAAATTTTCGTTCGATTTGACTTTAGGTCAAACGTTGACCACAAATTAATACATGAATTAATTAGATAATGTCATATGTGACATCATAAATGTGATGTATTAAATAGATAATTAAGGCTTTAAAGGGAGTTAAGTAGCATTAATGGCTAAGATTAATGGGAATCTTGAATCAAGGGCTAAGATCTAGCCCAAATGGCATGAAAAATTTTTTGGAAAAGTGGAAAAAGGGGTGGTCAGCCAAGGCGTCAAAAAATTTTATTTTGACCCCAAAAAGTTTGCAAAAAAATCCGTAAACAATATCCAAATTTTTGGGAAAAATTGATAAGAGGTCCTCCACCATTTGCCTATAAATAGGAGTGGAAATTTACTTGAAAAAAAAATCAAAAAAATTCAGCCCCATGCTGCCCATTTTTGGCCGTGAGCTTCCTCCCCCTCAAACCAAAATTTTGACAAAAATTTTATACCAAATTAGCCTCCAAACTCACACCAAGCATCAAGGATATGAATTGATAAGGTGAGCCACCATTTTGAAGCATTTTTCATTGAATTTCTTCAAGAAATCCATGGCTTTGTAGGTGTGGAAAAATGATGAAAAGTTTGATGAATTGTTTAGTGTTTATGTTGATTTAGTGATGTGGTGAATAAAGCATGTTTTAGAAACTTGAAACGAGCAAAATTTATGCATGTTTCTAAGGAATATCTATGGTCTATGAACATGAGATTATGGAAAATTTTGTAATGAATTTGATGAGGAAATGTTGATAAAAGACCATAGGAATAAGATAAAATTTTCTTATGGCCTTGGACATGAAAACCGTGGCATAAGGCTAGGTTGGAATGAAAAATTTCTTCTTTTAATGTTAAAATGTACATTAGAAATCCTAAGAATGAATGGTGATAAATAAGACTTGTGATGAAAATTTCTTGGTGTTGATTACCATGAAAAACCGTGGCTTATAATTGAGAGAATTGATGAAATTTGTGTGGTGATTTGAATGATGGATAATGTGAAAATTTTTACGTAAAGTTTGGTAACTTAATGTAAAATAGGCTTCTGGTATAGTATGTGACAGGTACCAAGGTTCTAAGGCGTACCTAACGCCAGGAAAACCTAAAAATATAAGCAGAAATGCTGCCGAAATTTCTAAAATGACATAAGGGCATTTCGGGAAATGAGGGATAAAAATGTAGGCTCGGAAAGGAAACCGAAACCCCTTGGTATGTTAGAGTTGGTAATGGAATACCAAACCTAAGAGGAAAAGTAAAATGAACCTCCAATGTCTAAAATGCCGAGAACAGGAAAATTTCATATTAGGGGTATTTTAGGAAATGAGGGGGAAATTATGGACGGAATAAAAAACCCGAGCCCCTCAAAAACCAAGGCACGGGAACGGGATGAGAAACGTTTCGGGAGTAGTGAAATACTCATTTGAGGCTCCAAAACGCTAGAAAAAAGCGAAACGACCTTAGGTGTCTGATGAATAGTACCCAAGGGTCGGGTGAGGAATAGTTACCAAATTCCAACAAATAATACTGTAAAAATATATTGAAGTCTAAGAAATATTATTTTATGATATATGGGCTTAGAAAATCCTAGAAAAATAATAAAACGGAATTGTTACAGTCCCGAGACCCGTTAAGGGTAAAATGGTCATTTTGATCAAAAATTTTTGAAAGGCTCGGAAAGGACCGTTAAGGATCTGGAATGCTTTAAATAAGATTCTAGAGGCCATAATTAAGATTTTAAAGTTAAAAATCTAAAGTTTATAAGTACACGGGGGTGTACTATGGGACACGGGCGTGTACTATGGGACACGGGCATGTATCAAGCCGTGTATAACAAAAAGTGATAAAATATGTTGTAATGTTAATCACAAAATGAATATATCTAATGTGATAAATGATTATGGATATTAACAGACAATACTCTGTCTGTAGAGACCCAAACTAGGGACAAAAACAAAACTGCAGAGGATTTCCAAAGGTGGACATTATCACAGTTGTGGTAAGTTCAAGCATTTTCATGTCTGCAATATGAAATACTATGATATTTAATTATGTACTAATTGTACATTAGATGTTAAGTCCTACGAGTACTAGGGTGCAGATAGACTAACACACCTAGGGAAATGATAAAGTGAAATGTATACTGTGGGTACACTATGGAAGGAGTGTAACTAAATTTAAGACACACCCTTAAAAGAAAGAATGTGTAAGACCTATAGGCAACAAAGGTTCCTAACTTTGAGGTGATGATTAATACCACTCGGTCGAAATTGAAATTGAAAAACGGTAATGAAACCATGTTTGGCGTACCAGTCTCCAATAATAAGGTGGAGGTTTACAGGTCCTTTAGGGACACAATGACCGCTTTGGCCGATGATGGACTGGAGAGGATTAGCCTCAGGGTCGCTCCCAAAGCCCCTCACAATCAGCACGCATATTACGGTACAAAGCCAAAATAAACTCAAATCCAGAACATAAACAAAGATAATAGCCAAAAATGTGATGAGAGCCATAATTGAGCATAATTGAGCATAACCGACACTAACATTAAGTGTAGTGGACTCGGTTAGGATGACGTAAATAATAACCGATTAAAGTCAAAGTTACTGTTTATGGTGAATACTAGTATTCATGGATGAATAGTATAATTCATAGGGAATTTTATTTTTGATATTTTTGAATCTATGTGATTTATATTAGGCATGTTTGAACTTACTGAGCCTATTAGCTCACCGATTTGTTTATGTAGCAGGTAAGAAACCTGTCCTGTAGATCACTTGGACGGCGGCAGGATATGCAGTGCCAATGGGATAGAGAATCCACTGTGGATTATGGTCCTGCTACCAGTCTTCTGCTGAGCGTCAAAGAGAGAGATTGAAAAAAAATGTATTTTGAAAAACAAAGTTGAAAAAAATATGTCTTTGTAAATTATGTTGTATTGTACAAAAGACAACTAAAAGTTTAGTTTTAAAGTTTATATGGCTTTCATATATGGCTTTCATGTGAGGAAAGTATTTTGAAAAGAAAAAAAATGGGCATAAATTTTGGGCCCAATGAGATAAGAGTTTAAAAGTAAAAGTGTTTTTAGTAGTGACCGATGAGGTGCACGGGCTGTCTTGATCGACTATGGAGTCTAATGGTGACAGTTTCACGTGGCCAAAGTCGGGTGTAAGGACCGCCCCATTCCTGTAACTTAAGTTCTATATAATGATAAATTGAGGAATGAAATTTGAGCTAATTTGATGCTTTTTAATGCAAATTTGAAAAACATGGTCAGGTACACAGACGTGTAAGTGACCGTGTACTGATCAGGTTGTTGAAATGTTAGAGACTGTGTAAGTGTACATGGCTATGTTATGTGACACGGTCAAGTACACGGCTGTGTAAGAGGCCGTGTACTACTCGGGTAGGGGAATGTGTTTCCAGGACACGACTGTATTCAGTAGCCTCAACCAGTACATGCCCGTGTTGCCTAGTACACGCCTGTGTAAGGACCTGTGTAGAAGGCCGTGTATGGGACTGAGAGCCATTTTTAAAGGCTCTCGTAATATGTGAAACCTAATTACTATGTAGAGAGTAATTAAGTTTAAAAATACAGTATAATTTCCAATTGAATAGCTTAAGTAGGTACAGTACTGTTTAAGTACTATTCATGCAGTAAAACGGGTGACCGATAGTGAACCCAGTCTACCCTATTATATGTATGAATTTAAGAGACATGCAGTGTCATGAAACTAGTCTGGACAACCATTTCCTGACACAATACTGGTGAACAGATCACCAGAACACTCAGACCGAACATCTAAGCATGATAGCAAGAGATAAACCCTAGTAAAAATACGACATCAAGAAAATGGTATGGATGACCTCTTCTCATCTAGAGACTGACAAAATTGGAGTCAAGGCACTCAGACTAGTCAGTTAAGTTGAAAGCAGTGAATAGTGAGAAACGCAATGTCAAGTTATTGGCTAAGACGGCCTTAATTTGACCTAAAACTGATATATGAATGGTTAGTAGACTCGATCTGGTTGATTGAGCACAAAACGAGAATTTTAGTTTAGGAGATACGCAGTATCAGGATGAGGGTTAAGATGACCTTTACTTGTCCCGAAACTGATATATTTGGGCTCAGAACGCCCAAATTAGTCAAACGGGTACCTGACACATTTTTTGAGGTGAGGTCACACAGATCTCAAAAATTAGTCTGGATGACCTCCGATGGATGTAAAACTAATAAAAATAGAATCAGTCCAAATTAGTCAAGAGAGATTGTGTCTGAAATTTCGTCCAGGAACGGTTCGATTTGCGTATGAAAGGACAATACAGTGTAGACACAACCATAGTATAGGATATAAACAGTAAATTAGACTGGTAATGGGCTCTTAGACAGTATAAAACAATTAGGAATTGATAGTATAAAAATTAGATTCATAAAACCTAATTTTTGGATGAAAATTAAAACATTGCCGAGAAAGGACCGAACACCGTAGTATAAAATTAGACTGTATTAAGAAGCAAATGCAGATAAAATTTGACCCTTAGAAACTGTGCCCCTAGCAGCAAAAGGCAGCTGAAAATGACTGCTACATAGCCCTAAAGTGTGATTAAAATATTACACAAATTATGACAACTTTTGATTAAAATAAGCAAGGGCTTTTAAAGCATGGTCAACAAATTTTCTTTTAATTCTTCTCCCATTTATGGCAGCAGCCCATGTCCATTATGGTCCTCTCAGAGTAACTGTCGGTCTGAGGATGAAATGTTGTGCTGAACACTCACTTGGACCGTAATGCAGCCTAAATGCTTTGCCAAAATCTGGAGGTAAAGCATCCACTACGATCTGAGACGATCGACTCTGGTACTCCGTGCCGTTTCACGAACTGTGCCACATGGATTCTGCTAGTCATTCCACCAAGTAGCTAACTTTCATTGCTAAAAAAAATTTAACTGATTTCATCAGTCTGTCTACAATCACCCAGATTGCGTCATTATCGTTTGACGTCTTCGGCAGTCCGACTACAAAATTCATCGTAATCTGGTCCTATTTCCACTCAGGTAGCTTAATTTTCTATGATTATCCTGCTGGACGCTGGTGTTCTGCCTCAACCTTCTGACACGTAAGGTATCTGGCAACGAACTTGACAATGTCATTCTTCATTTTAGGCCACCAAAAGCTTTCCTTCAGGTACTTGTACATCTTATTTGCTATCGGATGTACGGAATATGACGTCTCGTAAGGTTCCAAAAGGATTCGCTTCTTGAGTTCTTCATCTTTCAGAACACACACTCGATCTCTGTAGTAGAGTACGTCATCCTTAAGGATCTTAAACTCTGAACCCTTGTCCTCTATAGCTTCCTTCTGGACTTAAGCAGGGACAAATCGAAACCTTGACCGATCTTGATCTCTTCTTGGAGCGTCGATTGGAGGGTCATGTCAGACAATCTCCCTATCAAAATCTTGATCTCGCTGTCACATAGCTCCTTTGTAATGCTCCTGACAAGGCACTAATAGTCATAAGCATAGTAATATACTTCTGACTCCGTGCTTCGGCAACCTTATTGGCTTTCCCCGGATGGTATAGGATCTCAAGGTCGTAATCCTTACCAACTCTAGCCATCTACGCTACCTCATGTTGAGCTCTTTCTGCGTGAAGATACATTTGAGGCTCTAGTGGTCGATGTAAATCTCGCACGTGACTCCATACAGGTAGTGCCTCCATGCTTTTAGCGTAAAAACTATCGCTACTAGCTCCAGATCACGCGTTGGGTAGCTCTTCTCAAGGTTTTTGAGTTGTCGTGAAGTATACGCGACTGCTCTACCACTCTGCATCAACACAGTTTCTAACTTGGTTTTAGATGCGGTGCTTAAATCACAAAGCTTCCCTGACCAACATTTGAAATGGTCAGCATTGGAGCGCTTATGAGTCTTCATTTCAGCTCTTGAAAGTTTTCCTCACACTTATCGATTCACTTATACCTCTTTCCCTTCTTGGTGAGCGCTGTGAGCGGAGCAGCTAACTTTGAGTAGCCTTCGACTAAGTGTAGGTAACATCTTGTTAGTTTAAAGAAACTGTGAATTCCCGCTACGTTCCTCTGAGCTGGCCACACGCTAACTGCATCAATTTTCATCGGGTCCACAGATACTCCTTCCTTGGGGACTACATGGCCTAGGAAATGGACCTTCTCCAGCCAAAACTCATACTTGGAGAACTTGGTGTATAACTGATGGTCCTGTTGCATGCGCAAAATGATAATTAAGTGCTCTTCGTGCTCTTCCTTTATCTTAGAGTGTATAAGTATGTCATCGATGAACACAATGACAAACTTATCCAAATAGTCCTTGAACATGCGGTTCATCCGGTTCATGAAAGTTGCTGGTGCGTCCGTTAATCTGAGCGACATGAACAGAAACTCGTAATGTCCGTACCGCGTTTAAAAGGCTGTTTTGGGTACATCTTCTTTCCTAATTCGTAGTTGATGGTACCCTGAACGTAGATCGATCTTCGAGGACATTGCAGCATCTCAGAGCTAATCAAATAGATCATCAACTCGCGGCAACAGATGCTTGTTCTTAATCGTAATCCTGTTCAACTCTCTGTAGTCGATGCACAATCTCAGTGGTCCATCTTTCTTCTTCATGAATGGTATGGGTGCTCTCCAGGGTGAATAGCTCTGTCGAATGAATCCCTTATCTATTTAGTCCTTTGGCTGGGCTTGGAGCTCCTTTAGCTCTACAAGGCCCATTCCATAGGGGGCCTCAAAGATGGGGCTGATTCTAGTAGATGTTCAGTCTCAAACCAGATCCCGTGCTCTGGTTGGAGTCCTGCAAGATCTTCTGGAAATATCTCCATGAATTCCCTGACTATCGGTACGTTGTCGGGTCCTATCTCTATTCCTTGAGTCTTATCTGCTATGTATACTAGGAAGTCCGTGCATCCACTGGATAGCATCTCGCGAGCCTTCACTGCTGATATCATCGTCTTTGATTGCTCTGGTGACAAACCCTTGTAGATGAACTTTTCACATCCGATTGGTTCGAAAACGATTTTCCGCCTTCATCATTTTATGACAACATTGTGTCCTAAGCTTTTTTTTTTGGCAGAATCTGATGATGCAACGAATGGGTGGCTCCAGAATCAAGTAGAACTAACGCATCAAAGTTGGCAATAGAAAGCTGGCCTGTCACCATTGCAGAAGTTACAGCTTCAACGTCACTCTCCGTGTAAGCATAGATTCTCCCTTAGCTGTCTGTAGCTTTCAGTATACCTTCTGTGATTGAAGGGTCTTCGATCCTGGTTTGGTTGGTGTGAAGTTGATTATTCCCAGTGCGGGGTTGATTCTGTCGATTCTGCAGGTTGGAGTGGCAATTTTTTTTTTTTGGCATAGTGGCCTTCCTTGCCACAGATGAAACAACCACTTGCTCTCTGCTTGCATTCTCCTGGGTGCCTCTTTCTGCATCTCGTGCACGTCGGGTATTGACTGTCATTCCTTCCTAGTCGTCTCTCTTCTGGGGAAATTCTTCTGTGAATCTTGATTGCCTTAATTCCCCTTTTCTCTTGTTGTTGTTATGGGAATGCCTACTATTCTGGCCGGTTCCCACATTCTGCCCTCTGTATTATGACTCGGGGTTCTGCTTCTTTTGAGCCTGCTTGGCTTGCGTTTTCTCCTCCTTTCGTGCCTTAAAATTCTATGCCTTTCGCTCCTTATCATGAACCGACCAGTACTTAGCTCAGATAGTCTTGCTGACACATTCTGCTAGTGTAGCTGGTCCGTGGCTTCCGCTACAGACCTAAACTGTGATTTCCGTTCTGAACATCTTCAGCATTCGTCTGACTCTCTCCTTTTGGTCGGTACCAAATCTGGAGAAAGTTGAGCCAACTGCTCAAACTTCTTGACTGCCTCCATAACAGTCATACTACCTTGGTGCAGGTTGTCGAACTCGTCTTACTGCACTACTAGTGCTTCCTCGTTGAAGTACATCTCCTTGAATTCCTCAATGAAATCGCTCCAGCTCATCTCTCTGATGTTCCTCCTAATGGTTACCATCTTCCACCACTTACGCGCCTCATTGCGCAGGGTGAAGGGTGCATACATCACTTTCTCTCTCTATCTATTAACCCTATAAAATCCAAGATTACTTGGATATCCGTTAGCTAATCATCGGCCTCTATAAGGTTGGTGATTCCTAAGAATTCTAATGCTTTCATGCGTCAGAATCTCTCATACAAGTCGCCTTCTCTAGGGATTGGCAAAAAAAAAACAATTGCTACTATGAGAGTAGCCATTACTATAGGCGCTAGTGCCTCCTGGGCTGGAGGAGCTGCTTGTTCCCTCAGAGTTTCTGGGGCTGCTAGAGCCTCCTGTGCTAGCATCTTTACTGACTGTGGTGCCTGGGGTTGCTGGCCCAGCTGTTCCCTAAGCTAGTTTAGCTCCGGTTGCTAGTTCTCCATCATCTCTCGCATAGCTGCGATCTGTGCTATCAACTCATTCTCTCGAGATGCTGGGTTTAACTAAGCTCTCGTTCTTGCCATGTTTTCCTATGTAACCCTATCGTACAGCGGGAAAGGAAAATATAAGTCTCTTAAATTCTGTACTTGGGACTCGTATCACATATCATTTTCTTTCTTACTTAACAATCTTACTTAAACATTATGGATATGAATATACACACTATATCCATCTTTCTTTCTCTCATATTGTGATGTTCAATATAATTGCTGCATTGTATTGGGACATCGTCTGAGTGCTAGGATTCGTCCTGCACTTTCTGTCATATCATACTCACACTGTGGAAAAAAAAAATTTATATCTGGCCCCTAGGGCAAAGCTTTACTACTTATCTCATAATATATTTCACATAATATATATACATATATTCAAGATTCTAGTTCAGTGGGAGTGACACACACTTCCCTTATACGATCCCAACAAGTACATTATGCTACAACTGACGGGGGAGAGCTACTGCTTCCCTCTATATTTTTTTCATAACTAACATTCCCGAAGAAAGGTTACTACTATTGGAAGGACAATCCTGATTCAGTATCAGGCATCTCCTCATCATCACTATCGTTGAGTGGGAATTCCTCTGGGTTCTCCTCTTCTTCTTAGCTGAAACGGACCTCGTCATCACTGGCTATGATGACTTGGGGTTCATACATCCCCATCTATTTGTCATTACTAAAGCGGTCGGGGATATCCTCTCCCTCATCGTTGGGATAGGCATCGGAAAGAGTCTTGTCATCTTCACTTCCATGGGGTGTTCGGGAGACATACGGGCTGGTTCGGGGTTCTCCATTGGCTCCCTATTGCCCTCGTGTACTTCTGGCTATTGCTCGGCCATGAACTCTTCATCGATCAGTTGGGGTGCTGGTTCTACCAGGACACCCTCCATAATGGCGACTGCTATAATGCCTTGGGCTTGTGCAGGGTTCCCGGGGTTGAGTACTTTTCTCTCAGCGTTCACTATCTCCTTGATAAGGCTTGCTAGTCCTGCTTGATCGCTCTTCTAATTCTGTTTGGCAAGGTCTCTTTCTCTCTTTAGGTCTTCTCCTGTCTTGATCCACTTTTGTCTCGGCATGTATTGTAGAAGTCCATTTCGGTTCCTTGTAGCGAACAGCATACGTTAGAACTGTATCGCTGGACATCAGCTGCAGTCTTTCAGTCCGATGAACAAATTCTCGTATACCCATAACTCTAGAGAACTTAGGCTGTTTCACTCCCTGCTTGCCCATAGAGAAAAACTGGGGCCGATGCTGGACTGCTCTCAAAGATTGGCTCGATCGTGGTATGGCAAAACTCGACACAGTTAAGAGCTCGTCCTGGTCATAAAGATCCCGATACACATGAGAGTATCTTCCTGAGAGATATCAACTGCCAACAGGACTCAGTTATCCTGGTCAATGACGTACAATCGGGGAATCACTTTAATAATGTGAAACCAGTCCTGACATTCTCATAGAGTACAGGAGTACTATTTGCCACTCGAAACTTAGTGGACAACTAGCTCTGAAGATCGGTACAACTCGAGCAGTAATCCATGTTCTTTCTCTAAGCAGTTCTCTAGCACTGCACGGTCGTGATTTTTCGTATAATGATCTCAGCATCTTTTCATCTTATCCTCGCCATCATAGATTTTGTCGTTTCATTACTATAAAATGTTATCTTCAATAGATAAACATTTACTGACTAAAAAATAAGACTAACTTACTTGGACAGATGAAGCAGGCATGCGGCAATGTGAGGTAGGATGGCAGGAAACCGCTCTGATACCAACTGTGACGCCCCGTGCCCTCAGCGGCCCGGACCTTCACTATAAACTCTATTACTTGCTTCTTTAGCTTTTACTTATACTTCCTCTTTAAAACCGATACTTAAACTTGCTGAATTTAATAGCATAAATTTAGAGGGATCTTTTTTAATATATGCATACGTATTTACTATTCACGTACGTATACTATTAAAATGCAGAATTTGAAAAACATAAGGATTTCAATTATACATACACACTTATATACTTGTTTATCTGATTAATATTCACCAGACACTATTTGAATATACTATTCATACATATACTGTTTACTGTTCCAAAATACCAATTAATCTTTACTATTCAAAATACTATTTAGCTGTCACCGTTCAAAATACTATTTACTCATACTGTGCGGAAGAATACTCGCGGTGTATCCATAACCTCATCCTCACATCCACCTCCACCGCCATCATCGCCCCTTGGTGTTTGCGCTATAGGAAGCTTACCTACAGCATAAACACACTCCGTGAGCTTTACGTCCAGTAAGTACAACATGTTAACCGCAAAACATGTTTAAAATATAGCACATACTTAAAATCCTAAGCATGACATATATCACTTAATAAATCACATACCATTTAAGCATATCACATATCAGCTCACATATCATGTCATCATATAATATGTCATAACACTGAATATAAAACTTCACATACTTTATGCATGACAGAAGCATCGTGTACTGTATGCACTCTACTGAAAAAGAAAGCATAGCGAACTATAACTAATGCATGGTCCGGTTATGTTCATTTATGCTTCAAACTTCTCTTCTCTTTTCTTGTCTATTTAGGGCCCATGTGTCAGTACCGTGTGCGCGCAGACCAACGGTAACGCCCGAAGTCAACTAATGCCGAAGAGCCATCAACTGATGCTCAACTTTTGGCCTTAACTTTCTTTAACTGGAAACCCCTTCGAGTGAAGGAGCCGGTACGACACACCTATTTATTTCCATCTTGTTTAACTGTTCTAGCCATACGCTTCTCTAAGTTATCCCCAATCCTACGCGGTAGGGATCTATGGCTTCTATCTTGTTATTTCATCAATCTACTCGATTGTGAAACTATATGCTCTTATGTATGCTGTCCAGCATCGTGTGCAAGATACATACTTAAAATACTGGAAAAGCATCATTTTAAATTCATTTTATCCATGCTGTAGGCGGAGTTGTACTTACCTGTCAACAGACAGTTTATACTCTCGCCTTCGTCACAATACAGGTACCTCCCTGTAATCATAATACATTTCGTTAACATTTACTCTTAGGTCACTGTGGTCATTAGTGACTAATAAAAACTCTATCGTTAGTGATACCGATCCTTGTCGGTACTAATTGCCCTCTTCTTAAGAATTTGATTTTCTAATCGTGGTTAATTAATTTATTTGCTCAATAAATTAATTCACGTCGCTCTTAGGTCACTCTATCGTTAGGAACTAATAAATTTATCGTTATGTGGTACCGATGCCTATTAGTACCCAACTGCTTTGCTTTGGGAAATTTGATATCTAATTTTTAATCGTGCTTGATTAATTTGTCTACTTGACAAATTAATCACTGTCTCTCACTATCCCATTCAGACTTGGTCCTTAACTGGCTAACCGACCAGTCAACTGACTGAATACCTCTCGTATGACAATTTACCTGTTGGGTTACCGTTACCGATGTAATCGCCCCAAATTTTATACTTAGATCACACCCGTCCCTCGGATGGCACTATTCTGATCTAGGGGTCGTTTTCTTACATTTCGAGATTTCTAATTGGGCAGTTCACAAATCCTGTAAACGTCCTTCCTTCTTTTCTGGACCGAGGTCATCGAGGGGGCTCGGGTTTCCATCCCGATCACATTTTCAGCCCTCGTTTCCTAAAATACCCCTTTGTGCCGTTTTAGAAATTTCGGCAGCATTTCCGCTTAATTTTTGGGTTTCCGGCGTTTAGGAAACGCCTCAAAACCATCTAACCTATTCTAACCTGCCAAGTACTAAACCAGAGGCCTAATTTTTACGTAAAAGCTCATCTTTTAACGTAAAAATATTCACATTTCCTCACATTCTCTTTTTCAACATTTCATCCTTTTTTCTTACAATTCCTCAAGTCAGTAAACCATAATTCATACATAATTATTTCTAATAATAAATTGAGGAATCAAGGGATCAAAACCACTACCAAAATCGTTCCCGTCGGCGGCCGGGTGAACCGTTCGATCTCAATCGCACAATCGTTGAATCATCGTTCTCCACTTTTGAAACTCCGGTTTGCAAAACCGATGCCGCGGATGTGTCCGGAACGTCAAAAATAGGCCAACGAGCCATTCTTCAATTTTCGGTCTCCGGGTCGTCGTTGACCGGCGTTGACCGGCCGTTGACCGGCGTTGACCACGGCGGCTGTAATGACCGCCATTTTTATGGCACCTACTTGCCATGTAATAAGTCATTAAGGAATAAAATGGACATAATTTAATGTCTTTTAGTACAATTTAAGTAACACGGTCAGGTACACAACCGTGTGAGTGACCGTGTGCCATTCGGACTGTGTATCTATTAATAGCCGTGTGAGTATACATAGTCGTGTAGTGTAACACGGTCAAGTACACGATCGTGTAAGAGGCTGTGTACCGCTCAGATAGATGAATGTGTTTCAAAGACATGGCCGTGTTGAGTAGTCTCAACTAGTACGCGCCCGTGTTGCGTTGCACACGCACGTGTAAGAGTCCGTGTAGAAGGCTGTGTAATGAGCCGAGAGCCACTGTAATGACTCTCATGAATTATGAAACTTAATTACTATGTAATGATGTAATTAAGTTAATAAGCACAGTGTGCTTTTCAGTTGAATGAATTAAACAGGAATAGTAACGTTTAATTACTATTTATGCAGTGAAAGGGGCAACCGACAGTGAAATCGGTCCAACCTATTATGTGAGTATGCGTTGAGACACGCAATATCAAGAAACCGGTCCAGGCGACCATTTCATGATACAAAACTGATGAGCTAGTCATCAGTACGCTCAGACTGGTCACCTGAGCGCAGTAGTGATAATTGCCCTAATAGATGTACAGTATGGAGAAAAGTGGTCTAGATGACCTCTTCTCGCCAATGGACTGACAAAATCAAAGTCAGAACGCTCAGATTAGTCAGTCAGATAGTGAATAGTGATTAGTGATTAGTGAATAGTGAGAAACGCAGTGTCAGGTTAGTGGCCAAGACGGCCTTAATCTGGCATAAAACTGATATATTAATAGTCAGCAGGCTCAATCTGGTCAATTGAGCACAAAATGTAGATTTTGTTTAAGAGATAAGCAGTATTGGGATGAGAGTCAAGACGACCTTTTCTCACCGCGAAACTGATATATTTAGACTCAGGACGCCCAAATTAGTCAATCGGGCACCTGACACGTTTTTCGAGACGGGATCATACAGATCTCGGAAACTGGTCTAGAAGACCTCAGATAGACGTAAAACTGATAAATTTGAAATCAGGACGTCCAAATTAGTCAAGAGAGACTGTGTTTGAAATTTCACACGAAAACGCCTCGTTATGCGTGCACAGTGTCAACACAGTGTAGGCCTAACCACAGTATCAAGAAAGTGGTCAAGACGACCTTTTCTTGATATAAAACTGATATATTTGGAATCAGAATGCTCAAATTAGTCATTTGAGCACAAAAAGTAATTTTTGACCGGGAACCATGCAGTATCGGGAAACTGGTCGAGACGATCTCGGATGAAGATAAAACTGATATATTTGGGTTCAGCACGCCCAAACTAGTCAGTATAGCCTATCTTAAAATTTTTCAAAAAATTAGTATAAAAGGACGAAATTTTTGGGACTATTGAAAAATAGCCCCCATAATTTTTCCAAATCCCATTTCCTCCCCCAACACCACACGAGGATGAACAGTAACCATTAGTCGAATCCGACCTCCGTTTTCAACACCGCCGGCACCATTGGAAAGCTCTCGACGAGCTGAGTCCAACGGTGTGCCGAGTCGACGGAACCGACGTCGGAGAACGCCGCACGCGCCGCCTAAAGCCGCCGGTTGTCGAATTTTTCAAACCGTGATTTCTCCACCGTCCAATGTCCAAATACCACGATTCCGGTCCCAATGGATTCGTGGTGAAGAGTAGAACAAAACCAAGGCTTCATTTCACGTCAACAGCCGCCGGATCGCGCCGCCCAAGGTTCGCCGTCGCCATCACCACCGTCGAATCTCGTTATTCCGGCGGAGTTGAGTTGCAAGGTCGGTATCAAAATGCTCAGAACAACATGTAGATCAAAAGCCCCAAATCAATTTTGGGCAACAACGCAAGGAAATGAAGATCCAACACCGTCGCCGTCGCCGACTTTTCGAGGGCCGATTTCCGGTGATAGGAGCCTCGATTGGTGAAATTGACACCACCAATGGGTTCCTTTCGTCGAGCTCTTCAAGATGGTGGTCGCCACTCCCATCGCCGCTGTGATGCCCCGTGCCCTCAGCCGCCCGGACCGTCACTGAAAACTAATACTTGACTTGCTTCTTTAGCTTTTACTTATACTTTCTCTTTAAAACCGATACTTAAACTTGCTGAATTTAATACCATAAATTTAGAGGGATTTTTTTTTTCTTATTATTATATATGCGTACGTATTTACTATTCACGTATGTATACTATTAAAATGTGGAATTTGAAAAACATAAGGATTTCAATTATACATACACATTTATCAACTTGTTTATCTGATTACTATTCACCAGATACTATTTAAATATACTATTCATACATATACTGTTTGCTGTTCTAAAATACCGTTTAACCTCTACTATTCAAAATACTATTTAACTGTCACCTTTCAAAATATTATTTACTCATACTGTGCGGAAGAATACTCGCGGTGTATCCATAACCTCATCCTCACATCCACCTCCGCCACCATCATCGTCCCTTGATGTTTACGCTATAGGATGCTTACCTACAGCATGAACACACTCCGTGAGCTTTACGCCCAGTAAGTACAACATGTTAACTGCAAAACATGTTTAAAACATAGCACATACATAAAATCATAGGCATGACATATATCACTTAATAAATCACATACCATATAAGCATATCATATCTCAGCTCACATATCATGTCATCACATAACATATCATAACAGTGAATATAAAACTTCACATACTTTATGCATGACAGAAGCATCGTGTACTGTATGCATTCTACTGAAAAAGAAAGCATAGCGAACTATAACTAATGCATGATTCGGTTATGTTCATTTATGCTTCAAACTTCTCTTTTCTTTTCTTGTCTATTTAGGGCCCATGTGTCAGTACCGTGTGCGCGCAGACCAACGGTAACTCCCGAGGTCAACTAATGCTGAAGAGCCATTAACTGATGCTCAACTTTTGGCCTTAACATTCTTTAATTGGAAACTCCTTCGACTGAAGGAGCCGGTACGACACACCTATTTATTTCCATCTTGTTTAACTGTTCTAGCCATACGCTTCTCTAAGCTGTCCCCAATCCTACGCGGTAGGGATCTATGGCTTCTAACTTGTTCTTTCATCAATCTACTCGATTGTGAAACTATATGCTCTTATGTATGCTGTGCAGCATCGTGTGCAAGATACATTCTTAAAGTATTGGAAAAGCATCATTTTAAATTCATTTTATCCATGCTGTAGGCGGAGTTGTACTTACCTGTCACCAGACAGTTTATACTCTCGCCTTCGTCACAATACAGGTACCTCCCTGTAATCATAATGCATTACATTAACATTCACTCTTAGGTCACCATGGTCATTAGTGACTAACAAAAATTCTCGTTATGTGGTACCGATCCTTATCGGTACTAATTGCCCTCTTCTTAAGAATTTGATTTTCTAATCAGGGTTAATTAATTTATTTACCTAACAAATTAATTAACATCGCTCTTAGGTCACTCTATCGTTAGGAACTAATAAACTTATCGTTGTGTGATACCGATGCCTATCGGTACCTAACTGCTCTACTTTGGGAAATTTGATATCTAATTTTTAATCGTGCTTGATTAATTTTTCTACTTGACAAATTAATCACTGTCTCTCACTATCCCATTCCGACTTGGTCCTTGACTGGCTAACCGACCAGTCAACTGACTGAATACCTCCCGTATGACCATTTAGCCTGTCGGGTTACCGTTACCGATGTAATCGCCCCAAATTTTATACTTCGATCACACCCGTCCCTCAGGTGGCACTATTCTGATCTAGGGGTCGTTTTCTTACATTTTGAGAATTCTAATTGGGCGGTTCACTAATCCTGTAAACGTCCGTCCTTCTTTCCTGGACCTAGGTCATCGAGGGGGCTCGGGTTCCCATCCCGATCACATTTTCAGCCCTCGTTTCCTAAAATACCCCTTTGTGCCGTTTTAGAAATTTCGGCAGCATTTCCGCTTAATTTTTGGGTTTTCGGTGTTTAGAAAACGCCTCAAAACCATCTAACCTATTCTAACCTGCCACGTACTAAACCAGAGGCCTAATTTTTACGTAAAAGCTCCGCTTTTTACGTAAAAATATTCACATTTCCTAACATTCTCTTTTTCAACATTTCACCCCTTTTTCTTACAATTCCTCAAGTCAGTAAACCATAATTAATACATAATTATTTCTAATAATAAATTGAGGAATCAAGGGATCAAAACCACTACCAAAATCGTTCCCGTCGGCGGTCGGACAAACCATTCGGTCTCGACCGCACAATCTTTAAATCATCGTTCTCCACTTTTGAAACTCCAGTTTGCAAATCCGATGCCGTGGATGTGTCCGGAATGTCAAAAATAGGCCAACGAGCCATTCTTCAATTTTCGGTCTCCAGGTCGCCGTTGACCGGCGTTGACCGGCGTTGACCGTCGTTGACCGGTGTTGACCACGGCGACGATGGGAGCGGCGACCACCATCTTGAAGAGCTCGACGAGAGGAACCCATTGGTGGTGTCAATTTCACCAATCGAGGCTCCTATCACCGGAAATCGACCCTCGAAAAGTCGGCGACGGCGGCGTTGTTGGATCTTCATTTTCCGGCGTTGTTGCCCAAAATTGATTTTGGGCTTTTGATCTACGTGTTGTTCTGAGCATTTTGATACCGACCTTGCAACTCAACTCCGCCGAAATAGCGAGATTCGACGGTGGCGATGGCGACGGCGACGGCGAACCTTGGGCGGCGCGATCCGGCGGCTGTTGACGTGAAATGAAGCCTGGGTTTTGTTCTACTCTTCACCACGAATCCATTGGGACCGGAATCGTGGCATTTGGACATTGGACGGTGGAGAAATCACGGTTTGAAAAATTCGGCCACCGGCGGCTTTAGGCGGCGCGTGCGGCGTTCTCCGACGTCGGTTCCGTCGACTCGGCACACCGTTGGACTCAGCTTGTCGAGAGCTTTCCAATAGTGCCGGCGGTGTCGAAAACGGAGGCCGGATTCGATGGTAGATCACTGTTCATCTTCGTGTGGTGTGGGGGAGAAAAAGATAGGAAAAAAAATAATGGGGGCCCTTTTTACAAAAATCTAAAAATTTCGACCCCTTTATACTAATTTTTTGAAAAATTTTAAGATAGGCTATACTGACTAATTTGGGCGTGCTGAACCCAAATATATCAGTTTTATCTTCATCCGAGGTCGTCTCGACCAGTTTTCCGATATTGCATGGTTCCCGATCAAAAATTACTTTTTGCGCTTAAATGACTAATTTGAGCATTCTGATTCCAAATATATCAGTTTTATATCAAGAAAAGGTCATCTTGACCAATTTCTTGATACTGTGGTTAGGCCTACACTGTGTTGACACTACGCACGCATAACGAGGTATTTTCGCGTGAAATTTCAAACACAGTCTCCCTTGACTAATTTGGACGTGCTGATTTCAAATTTATCAGTTTTACATCCATCTGAGGTCTTCTAGACCAGTTTTCGGGATCTATATGACTCCGTCTCGAAAAACGTGTCAGGTGCGCGATTGACTAATTTGGGCGTCCTGAGTCTAAATATATCAATTTCGGGGGGAGAAAAGGTCGTCTTGACCCTCATCCCAATACTGCGTATCTTTTAAACAAAATCTACATTTTATGCTCAATTGACCAGATTGAGCCTGCTGACTATTAATATGTCAGTTTTATGCCAGATTAAGGCCGTCTTGGCCACTAACCTAACACTGCGTTTCTCACTATTCACTATCTGACTGGCTAATCTGAGCGTTCTGACTCCGATTTTGTCAGTCTCTGGGCGAGAAGAGGTCATCTAGACCACTTTTCTCGATACTGTACATCTATTAGGGCAATTATCACTGCTGCGATCAGATGACCAGTCTGAGCGTACTGATGACTAGCTCATCAATTCTATATCATGAAATGGTCGTGTGGCGGCCCGCCCCTTGTAGAGATCATACAATGCTATTACAGTTAAGCTTTATCGCTAACTGCGATAGATTGTATTCTCATGGGTCGCCGGCTAATCTCTCTCTCAGTGAATCATGACGTTTTTGGGGAAAATTTTTTTTTTTTTTTAAACATCATGTAAAACATTTCTCACTATTTACTTGGTTGGCAAGTACAAAGTAATTTACATATTACAGTACTTTCGTAAAATATATAATATTACAAAAGACTGTTTCTTTTTTTCCTTCCCTTTTTATCGCTCAGCGGAAAGACTCTGGCAGGACCATATCCCTCGCCCATTTATCCCATTTGACACGCGCCATCCCGTCCGCATCCAGTCAAACAAGCTACTGAGCTGGTCGCTTACCTGCAACATAAGCAAAAATGGTGAGCTACAGGCTCAGTAAGTTCAAACATGCAAGAAATAAAATTTCTATGAATAATACTATTCATCATGAATAGTACTATTGACCACTATTCATACATGAATAGTAACTTGACCACAACACAGTGTCACAACAGTACTTCTACCGCGATGTTAGTACTCTCACTAAACTGTCTTATGCTCAATTATGGCATAGTTTCAGTTTTAGGTAATTATCTTTGCTTATGTTCTGGTTTTGAGCTCAGGTTGGCAGTACCATTTAAGTGCGCATGACTGGGAGCAGTACATTAGTGCTGACCTCCACAGCCTTAATCTCATAGCCCCGAAGGCAAAATTATACATGACTGGGAGCGGTACATCAGTGCTGACCTCCACAGCCTTAATCTCATAGCTCCGAAGGCAAAAGTACCTCCCTGTACGGAAGGCTGGTACGCCAGAAAGTGGTTTCACTACCGACTTTTTAAAATTCTAACCCGGTGACTTCACATTGTCCCGTGGTTAGGAATGGTTCACATTTTAATTTTAGGGGAGTGAGTTTCATTAACCTCGCTCTAGTGTCCGAAGCACAATTAACAATGTGTCCATTCTCAATAGTGCCCGTAGCACATTACGTCTCTCTCTCTCTATTCAATAATAGTGCCCGTAGCACATATGTACCTAACTTATAGTTAGTACATTAAAGTTAACAACAATAATGCTAGATGTTACAGACAGGTAAATGTCTGAACTTACCTTATCAGTCTCTTCCCTCTTTCTCTCTTGGATCTTTGATCGCCCTCCTTGTAGGTCGATTTTTGGATCCTACAGACAAAACCTTGTCTGTTAATTTCATTTCCATTTATAGCTTTTATTTTTCATTTAAAAGCTTAAATAAAACCTATTTATAACTTTTTAGGCTTTATTTATCATTTTCCCCATTTTTCTCAACTTTTGTAAAATTACGATTTTGCCCCTATATTTTGGTAAAATTACAATTTTACCCCTGACGGAATTTTCCCGATCCAGACTGCATTTTTGGCTCTCAGGAACTTTTCTGACTCTTTTCTAATCATTACCGGGTTCATTTCTATTTTATTTTCACTTTTCACTTTCCCGACCCTCGGGAAGCACTATTCCGACCCTTACGTCGGTTTAGTGATTTTCTATCGTTTCGGAGTCTCAAATGGACGTTTCACTAGTATTTAAAACGTTCATTTAGACATTCCCGATCTAGGTCTCCGAGACTCGGATTTTCCGTTCCCGACTCGGACCTTTGTTTCATTTCTAAAAACGCCCCCCCTCAGGGTCGGTTTTTCAGTTTCACTCACATTTTACATTTTTAGGGGACGGGTTACTATTCACGAACCACCCCTTAGGTTTTCCTTATTCAATTTTCCGTTAGGGACTCGGGTTTTCGACCCGATCCTAAACTTTTATTTTTAATTCCTATTTTACCCCAAATGCTATTTTCGAAATTTCAGCAGAATTTCGGCGTAATTTTAAGGCTACCGGCGTTAGGTACGCCTCGAACCATATGTACCTACCAATAGGCAAAAGTTTTCCAAACTTTTACATAAAAGCTCACGAAATTCCAAATTCACATTTTGAACCACATTACAAAATTTTTTCTCAATTTTGCCCTTAGTTTTGGTCTCGGTTTTTCCCAATCAAAACCTAACCAAAATTTCTCAATTTTCCACAAATTTTTAGGCTATTAAAATGTCATTTTCTAACACATTTTCAAGCCAATTTCATTGCATTTTTCAACACAATTCCTAGGGTTTTTAACCTCACATAACTCACGGCCTCACTAAGGAAACATACCCCAATTTTTTTTGTTTCATGCTTTCAATCACAATTCCATCATTCACGTTATAAAATGCATGATTTCAATTATCCAAACATCAAGTAAACCATGCAAAATTTTCTTCCAAACCCTAAGTAACCCACGGCCTCTTAGGTAAGTTCACACCAATTTTGTTTTCAAGCTTTCCATAATGCAAATCATGTTTTATTCTTAACAAAAATATAATTTGAAAGCATGTTAACACTTAAACCACAAAAATTTCTCATTGATTACTCATGGTAACCCACGGTTTTACCCTTGGAAAACCAACCAAAATTTGGTTTTTCTTTAAACCAAATACATGGTTTTCTTCCTAATTACACCCTTAACAAAACCCAAGCACCAAATCAATGAAAACAACCAAAAATTTTTCCATCCTCAACACTATTCATCACACGGATTTCTTGAAGAAAAACCAAGAAAAAATTCAATCCAAGGGAAGTTACCTTGTTCACTTGCTTCCTTTGTCTTCAAGGAATGGTTTGACACCAATTTTGTGAAGAAAGATGGAAGAAATCACTTGGTTCCTCTTGGTGGCTCACGTACTTTCCATGGGAAATACTTAGAAAAATTTGTTCTTGGTTTGGGGTTTCAAAATTTGTCTCGGCCAATATGTTCCCAAAGTTGCCGACTTATGCATGAAATAAGCCAATTAATTTGGCTTTTAACCAATCAAATTTCACCACATTTCAAAGCCATTTCTTTCCAACATTTTCAAAAATTAAAATGGTGAAATTTTGGCCAAATCTTGGCCTTTAGATCAAAAAGAAACTAAATCATGGCCATTAATGCTACCAACCACCATTTTCTTTCCATTTATTAAATGGATTTATGATGTCATAAATGCTAAAGCAAAAGTTGACTTTGACTTTCACTATTCACATTAATTCGACTACTTTTTGACCGATACCGGTTTGAGCCGAAATTTTCCTGAAATCGTCCCGGCATGTTCCTGAGGTCTCCTGTGCATTCGGATCAATTTAAATTGCTTTTGTTTGATCAAAATCAATCCCGAAAGTTTTCCGTCTTTTATTACCCCGATTAGGGTTTTCAATGCCGGTTTTGGCACCGTTTCACCCGTTTCAATTCAGCGAATTTTTCCAACACTGAATTCTTACTCGTCAGTATTGTTAGAACATTTTCATATATTCTAAACAATATAAATACATTTATTTCACTCTTTAAATAGTACAAATTGTTATATACATACATTTGTACATTTTTTTCCGAGAATTGCCTGAATTTCCCGGTTGTCACAGGTTGTCTAGACCGGTTTCTTGATATTGCGTGTCTCAACGCATACTCACATAATAGGGTGGACCGATTTCACTGTCGGTTGCCCCTTTCACTGTATAAATAGTAATTAAATGTCACTATACCCATTAAATTCATTCAACTGAAAAGCACACTGTGTTTATTAACTTAATTACATCATTATATAGTAATTAAGTTTCATAATTCATGAGAGCCATTACAGTGGCTCTCGGCTCATTACACAGCCTTCTACACGGACTCTTACACGGTTATGTACAAGGCAACACGGGTGTGTACATTTCAAACACGGGCGTGTACTAGTTGAGACTACCCAACACGGCCATGTCTTTGAAACACATTCATCTATCTGAGCGGTATACAGCCTCTTACACGGCCGTGTACTTGATCGTGTTTCTTAAATTTGCACTAAAAGACATTAAATTATGTCCATTTTATTCCTTGGTGACTTATTACATGGTAAGTAGGTGCCATGAAAATGACAGTCATTACAACCTACCCCCCTTACAAAATTTTCGTCCTCAAAAATTAGAATAATTCCGGGATGTCTCTTCTCATGTCTTCTTCCCATTCTCATGTGGCTTCCTCAACATGATGATTCCGCCACAACACTTTTACTAGCGGTATACTTTATTCCTAAGTACCTTCTCCTCTCTGACGAGGATCCGCACAGGTCTCTCCTCGTACGTCAGATCAGTGTATACTACAACGGATTCTTGAATAAGAACATGGGAGCTGTCTGGCACATACTTCTTCAGCATGAAAACGTGAAAGACGTTGTGCACTATAGCTAACTCAGGAGGAAGTGCTAGTTTATAAGCCACCTTCCCGACTTTCTCTATTATCTCAAGGGTCCTATGTACCTAGGACTGAGCTTTCTTTTATTTTCAATGCGCATCTCCCCTTTCATGGGTGCCGCCTTGAAAAAGACCGAGTCTCCTACTTGAAACTCGAGGGGTCTACGGCGCTTATCGTCAAAATTCTTCTATCGACTGTGCACTGTATCTAACGTTTCTCATATCAGCTTCACGTCTACCATGGTATTCTTGATGATGTCCAAGCTAACTAGTTGTTTCTCTCCAAACTCGTACTAATGAGCCAGAGATCTGCATTTCCTTCCACAAAGTGTCGTACGGTGCCATCCCTATCGAGGAATGGTAGTTGCTGTTGTACGAGAACTCGCTCAATGGTAGTTTCTGATCCCAATTTCCTTTGAAGTCTAGGACGCAGGTCTCAACATGTCCTTTAACATCTATATGGTCCCCTCAGACTAACTGTCGGTCTGAAGATGAAATGCTGTGCTGAACTCTCACTTGGACCGTAATGCAGCCTAAATGCTTTGCCAAAATCTGGAGGTAAAGCATCCACTACAATCTGAGACGATCGACTCTGGTACTCCGTGCCGTTTCACGAACTGTGCTGCATGGATTCTGCTAGTCATTCCACCAAGTAGCTAACTTTCATTGCTAAAAAAAAATTAACTGATTTCATCAGTCTGTCTACAATCACCCAAATTGCGTCATTATCGTTTGACGTCTTCGGCAATCCGACTACAAATTCATCGTAATCTGGTCCTATTTCCACTCGGGTAGCTTAATTTTCTACGATTATCCTACTGGACACTGGTGTTCTGCCATAACCTTCTGACACGTAAGGTATCTGGCAACGAACTCGACAATGTCATTCTTCATTTCAGGCCACCAAAAGCTTTCCTTCAAGTACTTGTACATCTTATTCGCTATCGGATGTACGGAATATGACGTCTCGTAAGGTTCCAAAAGGATTCGCTTCTTGAGTTCTTCATCTTTCAGAACACACACTCTATCTCTGTAGTAGAGTATGTCATCCTTAAGGATCTTAAACTCTGAACCCTTGTCCTCTATAGCTTCCTTTCTGGACTTAAGCAGGGACAAATCGAAACCTTGACCGATCTTGATCTCTTCTTGGAGCGTCGATTGGAGGGTCATGTCAGACAATCTCCCTATCAAAATCTTGATCTCGCTGTCACATAGCTCCTTTGTAATGCTCCTGACAAGGTACTAATAGTCATAGGCATAGTAATATACTTCTGACTCCGTGCATCGGCAACCTTATTGGCTTTCCCCGGATGGTATAAGATCTCACGGTCGTAATCCTTACCAACTCTAGCCATCTACGCTACCTCATGTTGAGCTCTTTCTGCATGAAGATACATTTGAGGCTCTAGTGGTCGATGTAAATCTTGCACGTGACTCCGTACAGGTAGTGCCTCCATGCTTTTAGCGTAAAAACTATCGCTACTAGTTCCAGATCACGCGTTGGGTAGCTCTTCTCAAGGTTTTTGAGTTGTCGTGAAGCATACGTGACTACTCTACCACTCTGCATCAACACAGTTTCCAACTTAGTTTTAGATGCGGTGCTTAAATCACAAAGCTTCCTTGACCACCATTTGAAATGGTCAGCACTGAAGCGCTTATGAGTCTTCATTTCAGCTCTTGAAAGCTTTCCTCACACTTGTCGATTCACTTATACCTCTTTCCCTTCTTGGTGAGCGCTGTGAGTGGAGCAGCTAACTTTGAGTAGCCTTCGACTAAGTGTAGGTAACATTTTGTTAGTTTAAAGAAACTATGAATTCCCGTTACGTTCCTCTGAGCTGGCCACGCGCTAACTGCATCAATTTTTTTTTTTTGGCATAGTGGCCTTCCTTGCCACAGATGAAACAACCACTTGCTCTCTGCTTGCATTCTCCTGGGTGCCTCTTTCCGCATCTCGTGCACGTCGGGTATTGGCTGTCATTCCTTCCTAGTCGTCTCTCTTCTGGGGAAATTCTTCTGTGAATCTTGATTGCCTTAATTCCCCTTTTCTCTTATTGTTGTTATGGGAATGCCTACTATTCTGGCCGGTTCCCACATTCTGCCCTCTGTATTATGACTCGGGTTTCTGCTTCTCCTGAACCTGCTCAGCTTGCATTTTCTCCTCCTTTCGTGCCTTAAAATTCTACGCCTTTCGCTCCTTATCATGAACCGACCAGTACTCAGCTCAGATAGTCTTGCTGACACATTCTGCTAGTGTCGCTGGTCCGTGGCTTCTGCTACAGACCTAAACTGTGATTTCCGTTCTGAACATCTTCAGCATTCGTCTGACTCTCGCCTTTTGGTCGGTACCAAATCTGGACAAAGTTGAGCCAACTGCTCAAACTTTTTGACTGCCTCCATAACAGTCATACTACCTTGGTGCAGGTTGTCGAACTCGTCTTACTGCACTACTAGTGCTTCCTCGTTGAAGTACATCTCCTTGAATTCCTCAATGAAATCACTCCAGCTCATCTCTCTGATGTTCCTCCTAATGGTTACCATCTTCCACCACTAACGCGCCTCATTGCGCAAGGTGAAGGGTGCGTACATCACTTTCTCTCTCTATCTATTAACCCTATAAAATCCAAGATTACTTGGATATCCGTTAGCCAATCATCGGCCTCTATAGGGTTGGTGATTCCTAAGAATTCTAATGCTTTCATGTGTCGGAATCTCTCATACAAGTCGCCTTCCCTAGGGATTGGCAAAAAAAAAAAACAATTGCTGCTATGAGAGTAGCCATTACTATAGGCGCTAGTGCCTCCTGGGCTGGAGGAGCTGCTTGTTCCCTCAGAGTTTCTGGGGCTGCTAGAGCCTCCTGTGCTAGCATCTTTACTGACTGTGGTGCCTGGGGTTGCTGGCCCAGCTGTTCCCTAAGCTAGTTTAGCTCCGGTTGCTAGTTCTCCATCATCTCTCGCATAGCTGCGATCTGTGCTATCAACTCATTCTCTCGATATGCTGGGTTTAACTAAGCTCTCGTTCTTGCCATGTTTTCCTATGTAACCCTATCGTACAGCGGGAAAGGAAAATATAAGTCTCTTAAATTCTGTACTTGGGACTCGTATCACATATCATTTTCTTTCTTACTTAACAATCTTACTTAAACATTGTGGATATGAATATACACACTATATCCATCTTTCTTTCTCTCATACTGTGATGTTCAATATAATTGCCGCATTGTATTGGGACATCGTCTGAGTGCTAGGATTCGTCCTGCACTTTCTGTCATATCATACTCACACTGTGGAAAAAAAAATTTATATCTGGCCCCTAGGGCAAAGCTTTACTACTTATCTCATAATATATTTCACATAATATATATACATATATTCAAGATTCTAGTTCAGTGGGAGTGACACACACTTCCCTTATACGATCCCAACAAGTACATTATGCTACAACTGACGGGGGAGAGCTACTGCTTCCCTCTATATTTTTTTCATAACTAACATTCCCGCAGAAGGGTTACTACTATTGGAAGGACAATCCTGATTCAGTATCAGGCATCTCCTCATCATCACTATCGCTGAGTGGGAATTCCTCTGGGTTCTCCTCTTCTTCTTAGCTGAAACGGACCTCGTCATCACTGGCTATGATGACTTGGGGTTCATACATCCCCATCTATTTGTCATTACTAAAGCGGTCGGGGATATCCTCTCCCTCATCGTTGGGATAGGCATTGGAAAGAGTCTTGTCATCTTCACTTCCATGGGGTGTTCGGGAGACATACGGGCTGGTTCGGGGTTCTCCATTGGCTCCCTATTGCCCTCGTGTACTTTTGGCTATTGCTCGGCCATGAACTCTTCATTGGTGGTCACCATCTTGAAGAGCTCGACGAAAGGAACCCATTGGTGGTGTCAATTTCACCAATCGAGGCTCCTATCACCGGAAATCGGCCCTCGAAAAGTCGGCGACGGCGGCGGTGTTGGATCTTCATTTTCCGACGTTGTTGCCCAAAATTGATTTGGGGCTTTTGATCTACGTGTTGTTCTGAGCATTTTGATACCGACCTTGCAACTCAACTCCGCCGGAATAGCGAGATTCGACGGTGGCGATGGCGACGGTGAACCTTGGGCGGCGCGATCCGGCGGCTGTTGACGTGAAATGAAGCCTGAGTTTTGTTCTACTCTTCACCACGAATCCATTGGGACCGGAATCGTGGCATTTGAACGTTGGACGGTGGAGAAATCACGGTTTGAAAAATTCGGCCACCGACGGATTTAGGCGGCGCGTGCGGCGTTCTCCGACGTCGGTTCCGTCGACTTGGCACACCGTTGGACTCAGCTCGTCGAGAGCTTTCCAATGGTGCCGGCGGTGTCGAAAACGGAGGCCGGATTCGATGGTCGATCACTGTTCATCTTCGTGTGGTGTGGGGGAGAAAAAGATAGGAAAAAAAATAATTGGGGCCCTTTTTACAAAAATCTAAAAATTTCGACCCCTTTATACTAATTTTTTGAAAAATTTTAAGATAGGCTATACTGACTAATTTGGGCGTGCTGAACCCAAATATATCAGTTTTGTCTTCATCCGAGATCGTCTCGACCAGTTTTCCGATACTGCATGGTTCCCGATCAAAAATTACTTTTTGCGCTTAAATGACTAATTTGAGCATTCTGATTCCAAATATATCAGTTTTATATCAAGAAAAGATCATCTTGAGTAATTTCTTGATACTGTAGTTAGGCCTACACTGTGTTGACCCTACGCACGCACAACGAGGCATTTTCGCGTGAAATTTCAAACACAGTCTCCCTTGACTAATTTGGACGTGCTGATTTCAAATTTATCAGTTTTACATCCATCTGAGGTCTTCTAGACTAGTTTTCGGGATCTATATGACCCCGTCTCGAAAAACGTGTCAGGTGCCCGATTGACTAATTTGGGCATCCTGAGTCTAAATATATCAGTTTCGGGGGGAGAAAAGGTCGTCTTGACCCTCATCCCGATACTGCGTATCTTTTAAACAAAATCTACATTTTATGCTCAATTGACCAGATTGAGCCTGCTGACTATTAATATGTCAGTTTTATGCCAGATTAAGGCCGTCTTGGCCACTAACCTAACATTGCGTTTCTCACTATTCACTAATCACTATTCACTATCTGACTGACTAATCTGAGCGTTCTGACTCCGATTTTGTCAGTCTCTGGGCGAGAAGAGGTCATCTAGACCACTTTTCTCGATACTGTACATCTATTAGGGCAATTATCACTGCTGCGATCAGATGACCAGTCTGAGCGTACTGATGACTAGCTCATTAGTTCTGTATCATGAAATGGTCGTCTAGACCGGTTTCTTGATAGTGCGTGTCTCAACACATACTCACATAATAGGGTGGACCGATTTCACTGTCGGTTGCCCCTTTCACTACATAAATAGTAATTAAACGTCACTATACCCGTTTAATTCATTCAACTGAAAAGCACACTGTATTTATTAACTTAATTACATCATTACATAGTAATTAAGTTTCATAATTCATGAGAGCCATTACAGTGGCTCTCGGCTCATTACACAGCCTTCTACACGGACTCTTACATGGGTATGTACAAGGCAACACGGGTGTGTACATTTCGGACACGGGCGTGTACTGGTTGAGACTACTCAACACGGCCATGTCTTTGAAACACATTCATCTATCTGAGCGGTATACAGCCTCTTACACGGTCGTGTACTTGACCGTGTTTCTTAAATTTGCACTAAAAGACATTAAATTATGTCCATTTTATTCCTTGGTGACTTATTACATGGTAAGTAAGTGCCATGAAAATGACGGTCATTACATTTTCACTCAGTGTCCGAAACTGGGAACAAACTGGGAATAAAATCCAAGCCCAGAAATAGGTACGAGTTTTTGTGAAAATGGACCCCTTAGCGTCCGAGCTGGACTTTAGGCTCGACATGAAAGTTGTAAACCTTGTTGAAACCTTTGAGATGGCCTATGCGTGTTTTAAAAATTTTGCCTGTTTCAAGCCTCAAACAGAGCTGTTTTTATAGAGACATAAAACTTGAATGTTGAGGAAAGAACACTTTTGCAATTTCCCTATAATATTTCTTTAAATAGTACAAGTGGTAATTTGTTCTCAAATTTCCTGTTGTTGAATATTGAATTATTTGTTCCCAGCAAAAAAAAAAAAAAAAATCTTGTATATCATTTGTTCCTAAATTGTAATTTTAGTTTATTGTAATGAAATAAACGTCTCGTAAAATTCTTTTATTACAGATGTATGCTTCTATTTTTAATTTAATGCTGTTCGTTTGCCATTTAACAGACGCTTTCGAGTGTGCATTTCCTACTGGTCAACCTGTTGTTGGAATTCTTCCCCAACCTGGTTCTTTTGGAAATAGGCAAGACGGGTTTCCGTTATAACTCATAATTGAAAAAAAAAAGTCATTTGAAAGGAAAAGTTGAAGCTACCCTTCACCCTTGAAGTGGCTTCCTAACTAAGCCATAAGCTCCAATAGTCTGCTAGCCTGCAAACAACCTCATTTACAGTGTTATTTTTTGTCAACATCAATGCTAAACAAAGCAAATCATACTTTCTGGTGGATGTAATTGGGAGGATGTTGACATTGCATAAAGTTTACATAACTTTAGATCCAGTGGTACTTGCATCCTTGAGCCTATTAGAAGTTTGTTGTGTTGCATCCCATGAACAACGTAGTAATAATTTTCTTTTCTTTCTTCCACTCTTCCCTCTCATTTTTTGGCACTAGATCTTTACTTAGGTTAGATCCATAATTACCTAAGAGTATAATAGAGAACATGGAACTTAACATCATTGTTGATCTATTGTAAGTTCTTACTTAATAGCGTTAATAACCACACCGCCCCTCCTCTTTTTTGCAGAGTGTTGATTGCATACCAAAATGGATTGGTGGTGTTATGGGATGTTTTTGAAGGTCGGATTGTTTTCTCAGGAGGTGGTAAGGATCTCCAGTTGAAGGATGAAGTTATGGAAGCCTCTGGTGCGGCCAATGTAAATTCTTTAGAAGATAAATCCGAACATCTTTTGGGAGAAAAAGAGATAAGTGCTCTTTGTTGGGCGTCTTCCAGTGGGTCCATTATTGCTGTTGGGTATATAGACGGAGATATTTTATTTTGGAACACATCATCTGTAGCTTTTAGTAAAGGTCTGCAAGCACTGTCATCTTCTAACAATGTTGTTAAGTTAAGGTTATCATCTGCGGCAAGGAGACTCTCTGTCATTGTCTTACAGTGGACGGCAACTAATAAGTGCCGTAATGTTTGTGATGGCCAATTATTTATTTATGGGGGAGATGAAATAGGATCTGAGGAAGTTCTGACTGTAATGTTCAACATTTGTTCAATGTTTTATTTTTATTTTTGGGTTGAAAGTATGTTACAACATATAGCAATAAGAGGGCCACCAAAACGTTGAAAAGGATTCCTGAAAGGGTACAAATTATCCCTAAAATGCTAACTTTTTTGTTAAAACTTTTTGGTCTTGAAAAGAGTCGAGGGTTTTTGCGTTTAATTCGTCTCCCAAACCAAATCAAGCCCCAATGTTTGGTTCTACATAATAGTATGATCATATTGACTGTGTGTGAAAATAAGTACTTCTCACATTTTTTGAAGCCATGCTTCAGATTCCTTAAGTTTTCTGGCCTAATGCTGTTTCCAATTTGCTACATTCGTAAATTGCGTGCATTTATTGGCTGCAACATTGTTATGAAAAGAAAAGCATGAAATCTCTTCTTTTTGTTCTGCTTCTTACAGGTTTTAAAACTTGAATGGTCATCTGGAAAGGATACTTTAAAATGTGTTGGTCGCACTGATATTACACTTACTGGCTCTTTTGCTGACATGATCTTGTTACCAAGTGCTGGGGCAACAGGAAATCATAAAAAAGCTGATGTTTTTGTATTGACAAGCCCTGGCCAACTGCATTTTTATGATGATGCTAGCCTTTTCTCCATGTTGTCACAGCAAGAGCGAAAACCATCTTTTACTGCTGTGGAATTTCCTGCCATGATACCTATAAATGATCCAGCCATGACTGCTGCTAAACTTGTTACGCTTCTGATTGGGGAAGACTCATTAAAGACTCTACCTGAGGTATTGCATCCTTTCTTCTTCATTTTGTTTGTTTGTTTGTTTGTTGTTGCAAAGAATAGTCCTAATGATCTGTTGATTTCTTTCATAGTGGCTAATCTTGTCACTCTTTTCAGCTGACCTCAATTGTGTAAACTGGTTCAGTTTCAACCCCAGCCAGTGGATTAAAGTGGCCATTGACTGGCGGTGTGCCAAGTCAATTATTTGAGATTGTATCTAGCTGGGTATTCAGATGGATCTGTTCGAATATGGGATGCCACTTTTCCAGTCTTAACTTTTCTTTTTGAAGGCCAGGTAATTATTGTTAATATGAGTTTTGTCTTGGGATATAAAATTATTGTTATTATTGTTAGACTACCTCTTAGTAGCTTAAGCTATTGGGAGAATTGGTATTGAATCGTAATTAGTCTTTCAAGGATTTCGACATTTTTAGGCGAATTTTCACCATTTGCCAATGGGTTTTGGTTTTTTGCGTGAGATGAGGGCAAGTATTCCAAGGAACTCGACGGGACAGAATAAAGGAAAACGTAAGAATGCATACTCGCACCAAAATATACACACACACACACACTCTTATCGACGCCACCTTATACACCTCGTTTATAAACGTTTTTGTGGTGGCTTTGAGCACGAGGACTTGGTAGAGCCTGGAAAAGAATTCACCCAACTAAAGCAATAGTGGTGCTCTAGCCATAATTATCATCAAGACCAAGTAAAACGTTGCAAATAAAGAACAAGAGCTCTTGTTAGGGAGTCGTTTGCAGGAAAATGCTTATACGAGAACAAAGATGAAAGAATTACAACCTGAAGAAAATATGAAGAACACAAAATTGGACTATAACTTGGCATCTGGCAGTAGCTAAAAAATGATTGGCTGGACCAATGAATACTTATTTCCGACCTCTAAGATACACGTTCAAAAGGAGAAGACTATCACTTTAACCACGAACCACTTCACTTCTCAATCACAGTTTTCCCTAGATACAAGGCATCTTCAACCATCCAAACGGGTAAAGGAATATGCAAGGATTTCTGAAGAACAAAAAACCATCCTCATCGGTCTATTGAAACAGCTTCCTCAACTTCTCAGCAGAAAGGGCTGCTCTTTTATTTGTCGGTTCGAGAACAAGTGCGCATTTAAAGTCTGCAAGGTGAAAGCACCAATAGCCCCAAGATTACACCAAAATGCAAATATATATATATATACATATATACATAAGTCTCAAATTTAGTACCGAATGTGATCCAATACACTAACATAAATGAGTACTGCAGTTAACAGAAACATAAATTTATATACAAACAAATGTAAATATGGAGATTTTTACATTTATAGTGTTTTTCAACCTTCCTATTTTTACATTTCCTGTTATGTAAGTTCACATTTCTAATAACTGAAGTTCACATTTACAGCAGTACCAAACAAAATGCGGTAACGGATTTGAGACCATCTCTCTCTCTCTCTCTATCTATATATATATATATCTATATATGGCTTTGATTCCTATTAACGATAGTGGTTGTACAAGTTAATGGGAGATAATGGCTAGTAAATTACAAGTCCAAGTAGAATGAGATAATAGCTAATACATACAGAATAAAACATTTCTTGGTGTCCATACACCTAAAAATATATAAATTTATAACAAATTTTCATACGCTTGGTAAAATAAGAATCCAGGAAAATTTCTGAACTTATACACAATGTCCAAAACTCCAGAAAAGATCTTTAAAACATGGTTAACAAGAATAAAAGGAAATTCAGAAGGAAGCTGACCTTCAATTGCCTCTTTGTAATACCCAAGCATTTCTCTTGCTGTGCCTCTTCGTAAGTAGGATTTTATGCTCTGTAAAAATAAATAAATAAATTTTCAAACAGCTGCAATAAAATTGTATTCTAGACATGGTAGTTCCGTGAAACTTGTATGTTATATGGACTACACAAATTATTTAGCAGAATTTTTTGTGACAAATATATGCATGCTTTCTCTACATTAAGAACCTATACGCTGAAAATGTTGTTGCAAACGTGGCCTATCAATAATTCCACACCTAACTCTACCATGTGATGGAATTTGAATCTCTCCACCCCCAACTTCAAAAAAACAAAAAACAAAAATAAAAACAAAATAAAATTAATAAAAAAAAAAAAACCAAAAAAACAAAACGTAACAAGACAAAACAAAGAATCTATATTCAAAATAGGTTAAAACCTTTTCATCAAAAAAAAAAAATGTTAAACTCTGTAAACATGCTGAAATCACGTTCTCATGAATATTGTCAGTCTAACTAAAAGGAGAGGTAAGCCCATGTCAATCAGAGATCACGTGGTAAAATTCTGCCACCACAAAATGAAATTTTGAGTATCAATAAATATCATCTAAGATGGAATCCTCACAAAAGAAACAAAGCATAAATGACCAAAAAAAAAAAAAACAAACTTCATCTACAAAAACTACAAAAATGGACCCCAAATTCTAACTATACAAGTCAAAAACAAGTTGCTAAACTCTTTCTCACGTTGAAGCTACCCAAGATTTAACTCTATCGTCACTATTTGCCCCGCAATCTCCAAAAGTTAGACATTACGTAGCCCATTTTGAATGATCTTTCTAGAAACAGCCAGGGACAGTACCTTTTTATCCAGGTTGATAGCTTTGGTACAATCTGCCTCCGCTTGAAGAAAACTGGACTTGCAAAAGGATTACATGTTAAAACACTTATGACAAGTCAGTTTAACTACTAAACATCCCAAAAAGCATTTTATTACCTTCCAACTTCCAGATATGCTGCAGCTCGGTTGCTATAATAAGTAGCATTATTGCCGCAAAGTTTAATAGCCTCTGTATAGAAACTGATGGCTTTGTGCCACTGTTTTTCTTTATATGCTTGGTTTCCCTGATTATCAGTCACAAAATTGATACCACAAACTGCCGAGAATCATATAAAATCAAAATGAAATATCAAGGCCAAATACATTTTGTCGAATTTACCTTCTCCTTGGCAATCTCAGCAGATTGTTCCCGGCTGACAATATTTTTTGATACTTTGGATTTGATAACAACATCAGTCTGCTCTTGTAAAGTCAAATATAAGGAATGCAGTGAATCTAGCAAAAACCGATCAGCCCCATGTCGGGCAATAAAGGAGACAGAAATGGGACAACTTTCGTAAGACCCTAAAGGAACTGTGACCTGAAAAGGGAAAAGATGTTATCTGTGGAAAACCTGATTTACACTTCTTTGCTTTTTCCCATTATAGAAACACGTTCTATGGAGATTGTATAATTATTTTTCTTTTCAAATATAATCCAATAGACAGAGATAGACACAGAACACGCAAACACAACACATAAATTGGAGTGGGGGGTGGGGTGTTGGAGAGAGAGAGAGAGAGAGAGATCTTCACCTGACAGCAACCTGATATACTGGCAATACCTAATAGACTGAATGCACGGTTCTGGAACTCCTCTGAATGGATCTCCTTTTTGCCCACTTTTGGAGGAGGATCAGCAATGGTTGGTATCACCAGAATCCCATCATCCTACGGAAAATGTCGAGCAGAAAAATGAATAAGTTTATGAAATCCTAGATAAGAAATATAAGAAAGCAGTAGCATAAAAGCCCCAAAAAAATTGTATAAATAATCAATTCCACTCATATCTAATGAGAACATAACATTAAACACGTTTACCCAAACTCTTTGCAAATCAAATTAAGGTACCCAGACACATCAATCTCATATGTGTTTTCAAATTTGAACGAAAAACCTGGAACATACAAGAAAAATAATAAAGCCTGGAAGATAGACAGCATGAAGCATTAAAATCAGAATCGTTTAACTGAGTTTAGCTTTTAAATTAATATAGAAATTACAGGTCATAGTTTGATGCCTTGATAATCTATATACACACACACACTCCAGCAACTTGGTCCAACCAATGTCACTCTGTGTAATCCTTAATATCTTAATTAATTAGAAAACAAGCAGAAAATGTTTACATCTGCAACGACTTTTCACCATAAAAACATTTGTTTAAGATATGTTTCATGACTCCCTTGCAATCAAAGGACGTAAGAATTATATTTGCAGTTTTAGATTCATTAGTTTATTGTTAAATTCTAGGTAATTCAAAGATGGTAGAGCCTGTCAACAATAATGAATACATGATAAACCACCCGGTAACGTGATAAAGAATTCAGTCCCATCTTGAATTTGTCATGATATACCAACACCAAAACATGAAGGTCAAGAACAGGCATTATTTGAGCAGAATCAAAAACGAAACCGGAGCAAAATACAGACCAGTTGGTAGGTCATACTGTCTAATATCGATTGTGGAAGAACATAGAAGAATAGAATCAACTATATTCCCCGTGAGAGAATAACTATTAGCTATTACATTAAGCGATGTTTGTGGTAAATTTTTAAGTGTATTTTACAAGACCATAAAAAGTTGAGAATATTACACTAATAATATTGAAAGTGCATTAAAATAATGCACAAGACCATAATAAAATACTAGACCAGTTCAAAAATTGAAGAATAATTGACAAAACCAACTAACTGGAATTTGAAAATAAATGATTGGATCAGCTAGCTGGATTAATTAACTATTAAAATATAAAACTATTATAGGTTTACTAATTCACCCTAAAAGCTTAAGCTATTAGGATGTAGACCGATAATAGTTTTATATTTTAACACTCCCTCTCACGTGCAGGCTACATAATAGACAAATGTACGCCCAAATATTACTTTTTGAATGTCCGACACAAATATTTTAAAAAGAAGCCTGAAACATTTTAATTACCCAACATGTAATGATAATAAATGGGTTAAAGAGCGCAATTGCGTAAGTTCAAACTCAATGCCTCCCGCTATAATACCATGTTGGTTTGCCAATCCACCTCAAATGCCTAAGTTGTTCGGATGTGAACCAAGAATAGTTTTATATTTCAACATTAACAGAAACTAAAATGTTAAACATAAGATATGGACCAGATAATAAAACAAGAGAATAAGAGGAACTGATCTGGAATAAGCTCAATAGTTTTTGGATTTAGTAATTGTGGAAAAACTGAAACTGTTTTTGGGAAAAAAATCCTTGTATAGCTATAATTAGGAAAGTGTAAAATTTGTACATTTAGGAAAGTGTAATTTGTAGAATTAGGAAAGTTTTATTTGTAGTTATTTGTTTACTAATTTGATTAGGCTGAAATTGTATAAATGTATACTCAATGAATGAAATCACATCATTCCTCAATTTCTCCTTTCTTTTTTGAGTTGGAATCAGAGCCAAGTATGCAACCTGCTAGCTTTCTTCTTTTTTCTCCTCTTTCTCGTCCTTTGCAGGCCTCAAATCACCATGTCTGATATGTCAACCGAATCCACCAACACAACCATTCCACAAACCACTTCTTCCTCCCTAAACATAGCCGATTCTATCAAAACCAGTGGTGATTCACACTCCATCCACATTACAACAATCCCTCTAAATGGAGACAATTTCTTACGTTGGTCACAGGCCGTTCGGATGTACATCAGGGGACGTAGAAAGATGGGTTACTTGACAAGTGAAACGAAGGCTCCATCAGAGAAGATCCGGCCTATGCTACATGGGATGCTGAAAATTCCATAGTTATGATGTGGCTCGTGAATTCTATAGAAGAGGATATTAGCTCTAATTATATGTGCTATTCAACGGCACAAGAGCTGTGGGAGAATTTGAATCAAATGTACTCTGATTTGGGGAACCAATCACAGATATTTGACTTGACTCTCAAGATTGGCGAGATTCGGCAAGGAGAGGACAACGTTATTGTCGGAAGTTTTTTTAATAAATAGCATATTTAGGAGTTAGTTATAGAAAAGTTTATTCTTTAGTTATTTTTAAAAAGTTTAATTTAGAAATTTAATCTCTTTCTTTTTCTATTTAAAGTCTTGTATTGATTTCATTATTCAATAAGAGTGAGGCCGCATATTTCAGCCCTAGCCCTAGTCAGCTTACATGGTATCAGAGCAGGTTTAGGAGGCGGCTGAGATGAACTACCGCCAGGCCATGACCGGCCAAAAAAGGCCCTCCACGACTGGCGGAGAGGGGTCAACGGCGTTGGAAGGAGGAGCAGAGTCGGTGGCAAGAGGAGGCGCAACTTCGGGTGGTAACCTAAACGGCGGCGGTGGACTAATTCCCAGGGGCAGCAGGCATGATTTTTTTCGTACTGGTTCATCCTCTCAATTGACAGGGCAGAGGCTTAATGGTTAGAATTTTCTAGAGTGGGCTCAATCCATGAAGCTCGCCATTGATGGAAGGAGAAAACTAGGCTATTTGATGGGAGAACGTGTAAAGCCAACCGCTGGAGAACCTGGATTGGCGACATGGAATTCTGAAAACTACCTAGTAATTGCTTGGCTGATCAATTCAATGGAACCGGCCATCGCCAAACCCCACATGTTTTTACTGACTGCTAAAGATGTTTGGAATGCAGTTAGAGAGATGTATTTTGACCTAGAAAATTCATCTCAAATATTTGAGTTGAAAACTAGGCTATGGAATTCCAAACAAGGCAGTCGTGATGTTACTGCTTATTACAATGATATTGTCACTTTGTGGCAAGAATTGGACTTGTGTTATGAAGAAGACTGAAAGTATCCTGGTGATAGTGTGAAGTACAAGAAACATGAAGAAAATGAGCGTGTATACACTTTCCTTGCAGGTCTCAACCAAGAATTAGATGAAGTCCGTGGTCGTATTCTTGGAAGGAAGCCACTGCCATCTCTAAGAGAAGTGTTCTCTGAAGTACAAAGAGAAGAAACTCGAAGGAAGGTGATGATTAGAAAGACTACACATGATCCTGAAGGGTAGCGTTGGTGTCAAGAAATAATGATGGTCAAGTAAAAAATGACGAGAAACCGTGGTGTGATCACTGCAAGAAACCATGGCATACACGTGAGACATGTTGGAAGATCCATGGTAAGCCTGCTACTTCGAAGAAAAAGCAAACGGGAGACAACTGGAATTCCCAAGCTAATGTTACTGAGTCAGGGAAAGAGTCATCTTCAGAAATGCAACCGCTCACGAAGGAACACCTAGAGCATATCTATAAATTCCTCCAATCACAAAATCTTGTCAATTCGAGTCCTTCTAGTCACGTGGCAAAAAAGGATAACCATTTTTTATGCTCATGCCTGAACGTTAAGTGTCTATTGGATAGTTGATTCTAATGCTACAAATCAAATGACTGGTTGTTCTAAATTTCTCTTCCTATAGTCCATATGCAGGGAATCAAAGAGTCAAGATAGCAGATGGAACTTTTTCGACAGTAGCCGGGAAAGGATCTATTGTTATCTCACCAAATATTACACTTTATGATGTTCTTCACGTTCCTAAATTGTCCTATAATCTTCTTTCAGTCGGTAAATTTATCCATGATTAAGAGTGTCAAGTTAAGTTCTCGTTATCTAGCTGTCTATTTCAAGATTTGAAGTCGGGGAGGACGATTAGCAATACTAAGGAAGTTGGTGGACACTATTTTTTTGACACTGGATATGACTCAAGTAGGCAATCCCGGAGGACTTGTCTCAATTCTATTTCTATTATTGATTCGAGTGAAATAACGTTATGGCATTTTTGTTTAAGACATCCAAATTTTCATTATTTAAGGCAGTTGTTTCCAAAACACTTTATCAATAAAACTTAATTTTATTTCAGTGTGAGATTTGTGAATTGTCAAAATATCATCGAACTTCCTTTTTTTCCCAACCATATAAAGCCACTAAACCCCTTACCTTGATTCATAGTGATGTTTGGGCGCCATATCTGATTAAAACTTTAACAAGAAAGAGATGGTTCGTTACTTTTATTGATGATCACACACGTCACTTAGGTGTTCTTACTACATCAAAAGTTTGAAGTTAAAACGGTATTTAAAAATTTTTACAACATAATCTTAACACAATTTCAAACTCAGATTCAAATTTTCAAAAATAATAATGATAAAGAATATTTTAAACAAATTTTAGGTAATTTTTTCACTGAAAAAGGCATTGTTCATCAAAGTTCCTGCATTGACACTCTACAGTAGAATGGAGTAACAGAAAGGAAAAATAAACATCTCTTAGAGGTTGCTCGGTCTTTAATGTTGTCAACCTCAATTCCAAAATATCTATAGGGTGAGACAATTTTGACAGCAACATATTTAATCAACAGAATGTCTACAAAAGTTTGAAATTTCAAATCCCATTGGAGCAACTTAAGAGATGTTTTCCATCTTCTCGTCTCACTTATGATCTTCCCCTTAAAGTATTTAGGTGTACAGCATTTGTTCACATTCATAGCCATACCAAGAGAAAGTTAGATTTTCGGCAAGAAAATATGTTTTTGTTGGGTATCCCTCCACCCAAAAGGGATACAAATGTTTTGATCCTCTCACAAGGAAGGTTTTTTGTATCTATGGATGTCACCTTTTTTTAAAACAAACCCTTTTTTTCAAATACTCATCTTCAGGGGGAGACATTAAGTGAAGATTCGAACGATGACTTGTTAATCTGTGATATTATTCCTGTGCAATCTATCAGTCAAAATGATAATGGCAAAAATTCCGAAACCATAGGACTCACAAATTGTAATAATAATATTGAGGTAAATGGGATAATTAAGGATGTCTCAAATAGTGAAAATAGCGATGTCCCTTTAACTATGTCATTACAGAGTGAAGCTTAGAAAGAGAACGAGATGTGTGCAATACAAGGTGGAATTGAGTTTAAAGAGAAAGTCTATAAAAAGAAGTATCCTAGATTGGAGGATTGAGTTCCCAGTCTGAAGCAGAACCAAGAGCCTGAGCCGATAACAGATCTGGAAAATGAAGCTCAATCAGGTAATCCTCCATTTGAACCACAAAATATTGAGTTCAATCCTGAGTCTCTTGTCAAGTCAGATATATCAGTTGATTTACCCATTACCATTAGGAAAGATACTAGATCATGTACCAAACACCCTCTTTATAACTTTCTGTCATATGAGAGTTTGTTCCTTTCATTTTAAGCTTTTATCTCAAAATTGTCTTGTGTGACTGTTCCAAAAGATATACAGGAAGCTCTACGTGTTACAGAATGGAAGGAAGCAGTTCTTAAAGAGATGAGAGCCCTGGAAAAGAACAAAACTTAGGAAATCACAGAGTTGCCTAAAGGAAAGACCCTAGTCGGTTGCAAATGAGTGTTTACTGTGAAGTATAATACTGATGGTTCCCTTGAAAGGTATAAAGCTCGGTTGGTTACCAAAGAGTTTACGCAGACTTATGGCATAGACTACTCAAAAACCTTCTCCCCTGTTGCCAAACTGAATACTATAATGGTAATACTTTCTCTTGCAGTTAACCTTGAGTTGGAACTATTCCAACTGGATGTTAAAAATGCTTTCTTAAATGGAGATTTAGAAGAGGAGATGTACATGGAAGCTCCATCTGGTTTTTCTCACAGGTTTGGTGGTAAGGTCTACAAACTCAGAAAATCCTTGTATGGCCTTAAACAATCTCTTAGGGTCTGATTTGAGAAATTCACGAAGTTTATGAAAAGTCAGACATTTGTACAAAGGTAATTAGATCATACTATGTTTATAAAGAAATCACATGAGGGGAAGATAGTGGTGTTAGTTGTTTATGTAGATGACATTATCCTCACAGGTGATGATGTTGAAGGCATGAAAGAGTTAAAGAAGAAATTGTCCTCCAAGTTTGAGATCAAAGATCTTGGTCAACTCAGATATTTCCTTGGCATGGAGATTGCAAATCAAGACAAGGGTTAGTAGTTTCACAACGAAAATATATTCTAGATTTCCTAGAAGAGACTGGGATGACAGGTTGCAAGCCTTCAGGCACGCCCATAGAATTCAACTCCAAGTTGGGAGAAATAAAGGAAGGAGTACCAGTCGACACTGGTTGATATCAGCAATTAGTGGGGAAGTTAATCTATTTGTCTCACACTCGTCCAAACATCTCATTTGCTGTTAGTCTGGTGAGCCAATTTATGCACGCTTCCTATCAGGAGCATCTGGAAGTAATGTATAAGATTCTAAGGTACTTGAAAACTACTCCTGAGAAAGGACTTTTTTTCAAAAAGACCAATCAACATGGGATTGAGGTTTACACAGATGCAGATTGGGCTGGTTCAATAACTGATAAAAGATCAACCTCAGGATATTGCACGTTTGTGTGGGGAAATCTAGTCACTTGGAGAAGCAAAAAACAGGCCGTAGTAGCATATTTTAAAGACTTGGTCTCTTTCTTTTTCTATTTAAAGACTTGTATTGATTTCATTATTCAATAAGAAAGTCAACACATTTTTTAGCCCTAGCCCTAGTCGGCTTACAAATAGAGTTGGAATGATTTCGATTATTTTGGCTAAAATCAAGTTGAAAATTAATTTCTAACTTGATTTTAGAGTTGTTTGTGATACTAAAGTTCAAACATAAGTTATATTATGTTGTTCTTCATTTTTATGTGAGGTTAAGATTACCAAACCTTAAGAGAAAATTTGGATAGGTTGATGTTGACTTGTTTTGAGTGTTATATTAAAAAAGAAATGATTTTAGGTAATTTTTATAAAATGTAAAGTTTTAAGGAGTTTGAATTCAAATTTTTGCTATTGTGTAAAAATGAATAAAAATGAGATTTGTGTATTTGTACTGAGATTTTGGACAGGCATATAATGAAAACTGTGCCAAACGATGTATTTTGTGTAGCTCTGGCACAGTAGAAAAATGAATTTTTAAGCCGTTATAATGTCGAAATTTTCAGATTATAATTGACTTAAACGTTTTTAAAAAATTGATTATGAGGTTTTAAAATGTGTTAAACAATGTATATTTAGGGTTAGGAGACAGTAAATGAGAAGGAAAAGGTTAAGGTTAGAAAATAAAAATATATATATATATTATAATGTTCTAGAACTAATTTAAGAACATTTAGATTAATATTAAATTGTTTTATCACAGGACGACATTTGAGAAAAGAAGACAAGGATCAAAAGTATTCTAAGGAAGTGACCTTAGTCCAATTTCTGTAAGTTTGGACATTTAAATTGTCTGTACACGAATAAATTTACGTTATTTTTTAGAGGTTGTTTTGGATTGTATATTTTGATGTGGTATTTTTTTAATAAAATAAATAAATATTATTCATGAAACAGCAATCAATTTCAACGGAAGGATGTTTAAGTACACTTTTAAGATTATGACGTTTCTAATGTCACAATGTTTGGAAGTAAGCAAGACGGTAATATAAATATGTAACTTTGGCGTACCAACCTCCCGATGGTGTGAGATTATTTTATGATGAACCGATGATGATAAGCTAATAGATCGCTCCCCGACTCCTCTCAATAGCACGCATGATACGATCAAAAAAGGCTCATAAGGAGAAAAGGCAGATAAGACTAGAAATGAATAGAAAGAACAAACAATTGAGCATAATAAACGCGTGATGCAATAGTATTTTCGTATTGTTTTAAGACTTGAATGTTATGTTTGAACTTACTGGGCATTAGTTCACTAGTTTGTTCGTATTCAAATAATCAAGGTAAACAACCTGTAACTTGAGCACTGATGAAGATGCTGGACTGGTGGAACAGGATGCTAGTATCATGAAAACGGTTATGATTTTGTCACAACTTGCCCACCACACAAAAAGAAAGGAAAAAGTTTTTTTTTTTTTTTTATTGACCGAATTTTATGTTTGATTGTAAATAAAGTAAGATAGTATTTTGTGATGATATGTAAATAAGTATGAAATGATTTTAATACTACAATATAATGGTTTTAAAATCTTACTAGTATTTAAATGGTTTTTTTTTTTTTAATTTTCCACGAATTATGGCTAGTTTTATAACTATTAAAGGCATAAGAAAAAAAAAAAGATATTAAAAAGATGAACTGACATATTAATCGCTCACGTTAGGCGGGATGCCACACTATAATTAGGAAAGTGTAAAATTTATACATTTTGGGAAGTGTAATCTGTAGAATTAGGAAAGTTTTATTTGTAGTTATTTGTTTCCTAATTTGATTAGGCTGAAATTGTATAAATGTTTGCTCAATGAATGAAATCACATCATTCCCAAATTTCTCCTTTCTTTATCGAGTGTAATCTCTCTTAGATTTGTAGCTCAACTCAATAGATTTTGGATGACTCCTTCTCCCTCCCCCTCCACCTCCATATAGCTTTTGGATTAAGTTCTCTCTCTCTCTCTCTCTTGAGCTCTCCATCTCCCTCTCAATAGCTTTTGGATTAATCACTCTCTCTCCCTCTCCCTCTTGATAGGTCTTACTATAAATTATATAACCGGGCTTTCTTTAATCTATTAACTATTACATAGACAAATTATTTAACAATAATGTTAATTTTACCCCAAAACAGTGAAACAAAAAATATATATATATATATATGATGTTTGGTAAACCAATTCAACTTTAATTTAGCTTGGATTAAGCTAAATCGAGCATTTGGTTCCAACTTAAGTTTAGCTTGAACTTGCATTGAAAATTATACTGAAATGGTGAAAGTAGAGATAAAAAGTTGTCAAAGCAGATCCTACTAAGATAAACTAAGATGGAACCAAATGCCCAATTTAGCTTTGATTTAGCTTGAACCAAATGGACACAAGCATCTTCTAGACTGACAAACAAATAAATAAAACCCATGGATGAGGAACGCTTTAAAGAAGAAGGCAATCACAGAACACACGACTGGTCTATTAACGCCAAAAACAAAGTGAACAATGGCTGAAAAAGGAAGTTACACCTTCAAAAAAAAAAAAAAAAAGGTATAATCTCAAAAATTGCACCAATTCTCTTAATCCAAATATTCACCATATTTTACCAAACTTTTTTTAGGTACATACTCCCAAGGCTCGAGATGTAGAAAGAAAAGCAAATAAAGAAAAAAAAAAAAGATTTCCTGTAAGAATAATTAAATCACTGATCACAAAGCGTAGAAGTAGTAGAAAGTGAGTTGTTTCACGTCTGGAAGAATGGATGTCGCGAGCTAATTAATAATCCATGCAAAATGCTTTTAAAAAAATCAACCAATTGTTAAACAAAGAAGTATTACCTTCAATAAAGAGTTAAGAGCTGAACGTAACTCATTTCTGATTGATTTGCATCTTCCAATTTCTTCATCTGCTGTGTCCAGATTGTCGTGCAATGCTGATGTGATAACAGGATCCAAAACTGGGTTTACCGTGTTAATCCACTCCTCATGGTTATGTCTAAACTCATGTCTGTATGTGCAAAACAGTTCTCAATCAACAGCTTGTCGCTTTTGCCAAAATTAAGAAGAAAAGAAGCATGAACTCTCTCAAGCATAATAGGAGGGACGCAAACATAGTTCTTGCAAATCACATTAATAACCAAAAAACTTCAGTGAGAAAATGACAGAAACTTGTGAATGAGAACGAGCAGTCCAGCTAGAGAACCACACAAATCAACGAAGAACACAAACTAAACAATGTACATAATATTTTCCTAATTCCCGAAAAAACATTATAAAATAATAATAAACAAAGAATAAATGAATGAATGAATGAAACTCCTTAAACTCTGTAAAGAAAGAAGCCAAAATTAGAAATTCCAGAACTGAACTTTGCCCGACCAAAGAATAAAACCATTAATCTACCACAGGTAGTGTTTGGTTGAAGTGATGACAATGGTAATCGGTAAGGAAGAGGAGTGAAAAGAAAATCAATGCCTTGGTTTGGTAAGAATTTTGCAAACACTAAGGAGCAAAACCAAGTTTAGCATCATTTTGACAAAATTAACATCTCCCAAGAAATAAATATAACCAATTCACTGATATATGGCTGCTCCTTTTTAACGTATATATTTAATTGGGTAAGGAAGAGGAGTGAAAAGAAAATCAATGCCTTGGTTTGGTAAGAATTTTGCAAACACTAAGGAGCAGAACCAAGTTTAGCATCATTTTGACAAAATTAACATCTCCCAAGAAATAAATATAACCAATTCACTGATATATGGCTGCTCCTTTTTAACGTATATATTTAATTGAGAGAATAAATATCACGCATGTTTAAATTATGTTTTACTAAAGAGAAATAAGCCAATTTATTTTCCCTTTTATTGCCACAAAAAACAACCAGCCTTGGAAAAATCAGATAAACAAACTAAGAGAATTTACGAGAATTTCTGCTGAAAATCATAATGAAGAAAAAATAATTTACATGGCTGGTATACATACTAACCCTAGTCACAAAAATAGGAAACTACCCCAGGCGTAACTTATTGAAATCCTCAATTAATTAGGGGACTTGACAACTATTGATTGACAGCTGATTTGTACAGCTAATTTGTAATTAGTTTGACTTTGTATTTTAGGTAGGAAAGTTGGCAGATTAGTGACTAATTGATAGGTGCATTTTTTTAAGGATTCTCTTTCCTTTTTTAGCTATATTCGAAGTGTATAAGTGGAAGCCTTGTAAACCTTTTTCATATCAATAAAATACAGAATTCCTCATCTGCTTACATGGTATCAGAGCAGGAAAACCCTAGCCTCTGAAAACTGTGAGAAAAATGTCGAAGGAAACTGAAGGCAATCAGCCTTCGGAAATTCCAAAAAATAAACCCGAAGAAATTTCCGAAGGAGGTTCAAGTGGGCTTGAAATCTCAGGTTTTCCGTTCACCATAGAGAAGCTTGATGGAAAAAACTATCAGGAATGGGCTCAATCACTCAAACTTATCATTGAAGGGAAAGGAAAAATGGGGTACCTGACTGGAGACGCCAAGAAACCGGCCTCAACCAACGCTGCAACTCTGCAAAAATGGAAATCAGAGAACTCGTTGGTGACTGCTTGGATCATTAATTCAATGAAATCTTCAATTGGGAAGACCTATCTCTTCCTGCCCACAGCAAAGGATGTTTGGGAGGCAGTAAAGGAGACGTATTCCGATGCCGAAAACGCTGCTCAGATTTTTGAAATCAAAACTCGACTGTGGCAAATGAAGCAAGGAGAGGAGGTCACGGAACATTTCATGGAGATGACCGCCCTTTGGCAGGAACTCGATCAAAGCATTGAGGAAGAGTGGGAATCACCTAACGACAGTGTAAGGTATAAAATGAAACTTGAAAATGAAAGAGTTTGAGTTTCTTGCAGGGCTCAATCAAGAATTCGATGAGGTTAAAGGCAGAATACTTAGCCAAAGACCCTTGCCATCTACTCGAGAAGCCTTTGCAAAAGTTAGAAGAAAGGAAAGTAGACGCCGAGTGATGATGAAGGAGACCTCGTCATCTAGAACGGAGATGTCAACTCTCCTCACCCGAAAGGGCGAGAATATTTCAAGCCAAACTCAACAAAGGAAACGACCATGGTGTGAACACTGTCGCAAGTCTGGGCACATGAAGGAAACCTATTGGGATATACATGGTAAACCAGCAGATTTCAAGCCCAAACAAAAGAACCGTGGTTATCAAGCTGTGGCTGACGACAAGCAAGAGAAGAAGAAAGAAGAAGAAAGAAGAAGAAAATGCAAGAAGCTATGCCTTTAACCGAGAACAGATAGAGCAACTGTACAAGCTGTTTACCAACTTCCAAACCTCTTCCGATCAGCCCTCTACCAACACGCCTATAGGATCGTTGGCTCACAAAGGTACCTTTATGATTGCCCTTAACACTATATCCCGAGCCGAAATTCCTTGAATCATTGATTCAGGGGCTTCTGACCATATGACAAGTTCTTATCATCTGTTCAATTCTTATCTTCCTTGTTCGGGTAATCTTAAAGTCAAAATTGCAGATGGTTCTCTTTCATCAGTTGCAGGAAAGGGAAGCATTCGAATATCTAACTCTATAGTATTAGAGTCTGTTCTTTATGTCCCAAAATTATCCTGTAACTTATTGTCTGTTAGTCAATTGATAAAAGATTCCAATTGTTCTGCTATTTTTTCACCTAATTGGTGTATCTTTCAGGACCTATCATCGAGGAAGACGATTGGTAGTGCTAAGGTGTGTAAGGGACTCTACTACTTTGACGAGGTCACTGCGGGTAAACAGACTGCTATTTGTTCCTCAGTAACGACCTCTAGTGATAGTGAAATTCTATTATGGCATTATAGGATGGGCCATCCAAATTTTCAAATATCTTAAACAGTTGTTTCCATTCATTTATATGAATAAAAAACATTGTGATCTTCAATGTGAGGTTTGTGAACTTGCAAAACATCAACGGAATCCTTTTCCAAAATATGTATATAGATCAACCAAACCATTTGCATTAATACATAATGACCTATGGGGACCTTATTGGACTCCTAATAAGAATCATACAAAATGGTTTGTAACCTTCATCGATGACCACACGCGTGTCTGTCGGATTTATTTGTTGAAAGAAAAAAATGAAGTCCGATCTATTTTTATAAACTTTCACTTGATGATCCAAACATAATTCCAGACACAAATACAAATGCTACGTACAAATAATGGCACCGAGTATTTTAACAATGTCTTAGGTGATTACTTGTAAAAACATGGGATTATCTATCAGAGATCATGCACTGACACACCTCAACAAAATGGGGTTGCAGAACGCAAAAATAAGTACCTATTAGAAGTTGCTCGTGCCTTGATGTTCACCACAAATATGCCCAAAAAATTCTGGGGGGATTCCATTCTTACATCAGCTTATCTTATTAATAGAATGCCCAGCCGTGTCATTGGATTCGAAACGCCTCTCCAAAGACTCCAAAAGTCCTTTCCATCATACCGCCTTAGGTCCACCTTACCTTTAAAAGTATTTGGTTGCACAGCCTTTGTACACATCCATCCACACAGCCGAAGCAAGTTTGATCCAAGAGCTCGTAAATGTGTGTTCATTGGGTATGCTCCCACACAAAAAGGCTACAAGTGCTATGATCCAGTAACTAAAAAGTTATTTGTTAGCCGAGATGTTACTTTTTTCGAAAACACACAGTTCTTCAAGAAACCTTCACTTCAGGGGGAGAAGATAGATGAAGCTCGCTTTCTGGACTTTGATCTTGCTCCTGAACCCGAGCCTAGTTCTATTCCTGAGTCGTCCACCCCTGAATCCGAGCCTACTTCTTCCACCCCTGAATCCGAGCCTACTTCTATTTCTGAATCTGAGATGTCCACACCCTACAATCCAGGGGGAGTTGCAAGGGAACAAATAATCAGGAAGACACCACTTGTTTACTCCAGAAGACTAAAGACAGGGTACAAAGAGCACCTCACACCCGCAGCACCAAGAGAATCTGAACCTGTGGTAGGTCCAAGTGCTCCTGAATCGTCAGAGTCTTCTGACATCAATCTTCCAATTGCTCTCAGGAAACAAACACGGTCTTGTACCCTTCATCCTATCTCAAGGTTTATTTCCTACAAAGCTCTCTCTACTAGATTTCGTGCTTTTACTACTAACCTTGATAATACAGAAATTCCAAGAAATATTCAGATGCTCTAAGGGCTCCTATGTGGAGGGAGGCTGTCATGGAAGAAATGAGAGCTTTAGAGAAAAACAAGACTTGGAAGATAATGGAGTTGTCTAAAGGGAAGAAGCCAGTCGGATGCAAGTGGGTCTTCACTGTAAAGTACTCAGCAGATGGGAAGATAGACTGTTACAAAGCTCGTTTGGTTGCAAAGGGGTTCACTCAAACCTACGGCATTGACTACATAGAAACGTTTGCACCAGTGGCAAAGTTGAACACTGTTCAGGTCCTTATTTCCCCAGCAGCCAATCTAAATTGGCCTCTTCAGCAACTAGATATCAAGAATACGTTCTTGAATGGCAATTTAGAAGAAGAAGTGTATATGACAATGCCTCTAGGCTTTGGGAAGGAAGGAGATAATCTGGTGTGCAAATTGGAAAAATCACTATACGGCCTTAAGCAATCTCCCAGAGCTTGGTTTGACAGGTTCACAAAAGTCTTGAAAGAGCAGGGATTCAAACAGGGACAATCAGATCACACCATGATCTTTCACATAAACAAAAGAGGTCTAAAGACTATCCTAATTGTTTATGTCGATGATATAATTCTGACTGGAGATAAGTCTGAGGAAATGCAACGACTTAAGAAGACTCTAGCTGCAAAATTTGAAGTTAAGGATCTGGGACAAATGCAGTACTTCTTAGGAATGGAGGTTGCAAGGTCGAGCAACGGAATATGTGTGTCTCAACGTAAGTTTATTCTCGATCTTTTGACAGAAACTGGAATGCTTGGGTGTAAACCAAGCAACACTCCAGTTGAAGCGGGAAAAAGGACAGATGACATAGGAAATCGAGCGGATAAAGACCAGTATCAGAGATTAGTCGGAAAGCTGATTTATCTATCCCATACTGGACTTGATATTGCGTTTGCTATCAATCTAGTAAGTCAACACATGCATTCACCAAGAGAGGCACATCTCGAAGCTGTGTACAAGATCCTCAGGTATCGTAAGGGATCTCCAGGGAAAGGCCTCTTTTTTAGAAAGAATGACAGCAAAAGCGTGGAAATATTTACTGATGCTGGCTGGACTGGTTCTACTGAAGACAGGAGATCTACTACTGGATACTATACCTATGTGTGGGCAATCTGGTAACTTGGAGGAGCAAAAAACAGAATGTCATGGCTCATAGCACAGCAGAAGCCGAGTTCAGGGCGGTAGCACAAGGAATGTGTGAAGGACTATGGCTAAAGAAACTCTTAGAAGAATTATGTATCACAATAAAGTTCCCAATAAAACTATATTGTGATAACAAGGCAGCAATCAACATATCCCTTACTCCTGTGCAGCATGACCGAACCAAGCATGTAGAGGTTGATCGACATTTCATCAAAGAAAAGGTTGAAGATGGAACTATATGTATGACATATGTTCCAACTAAGGAGCAAATTGCAGATATCTTCACAAAAGGGTTATCAATACATGATTTTGAAGAGTTGGTTTGCAAGTTGGACATGATAAATATCTATAATCCAACTTAAGGGGGAATATTAAAATCCTCAGTTAATTAGGGGACTTGACAGCTGATTTGTACAGCTAATTTGTAATTAGTTTGACTTTGTATTTTAGGTAGAAAAGTTGGCAGATTAGTGACTAATTGATAGGTGCATTTTTTTAAGGATTCTCTTTCCTTTTTTAGCTATATTCGAAGTGTATAAGTGGAAGCCTTGTAAACGTTTTTCATATCAATAAAATACAAAATTCCTCATCTGCTTACATAACTAAATTCCTTAAATTAAGGGATATAATTAACTAATTACAGTTAATATAAATCTGCCTAATTCTAGTAACTACAACTTTCCTAAGATATTGGCACACGTTTCCACACTCCCCCTCAAATTGGTAAATTGATATTATCCATTCTGAGCTTGGATACAATTCTCTCAAACATTGAACTATTCAACCCCTTGGTGAGAACGTCTGCAAGTTGCCCTTATGTAGATACATACGGCGTACAAATCAAACCGCTATCCAACTTCTCTTAATGAAGTGTCGATCAATCTCGATGTGCTTCATTCGATCATGTTAAACCGGATTGTGTGCTATGCTAATAGTAGATTTATTGTCACAATACAATCTCATAGGCCCATCTGTTTCAACCTTCCAAGTCTTCGAGAATGATATTTAACCATAATAACTCACACACACCTTGACCCACTGCTCGGAATTCAACCTCGGCACTTGATCGTGCCACTACACTTTGCTTCTTACTTTTCCATATCACAAGATTCCCTTCAAGAAAAATACAGTATCCCGTGGTTGACCTCCTGTTATCAATGGACCCTGCATAATCTGCATCTGTATATGCTTTAAGATCCACATTTCCATTCCTTTTGAACAATATTCACTTTCTAGAGCACCCTTAAGTTATTGCAACACACAATTAGCAGCTTGCACGTGAAATTCCTTCGATTTATGCATAAACTGACTAATTACACTTACTGCGTATGCTATGTCTAGTCTTGCGTGAGATAAGTAAATGAGCCTTCCCAGAAGATGTCAGTACATACCCTTCTCCCCTGAGACATCCTTCTCTGCTTTCCCAAGTTTGACGTTTGGATCCATAGGAGTACTTGCAGGTTTGCACGCAGCCTTTCCAGTCTCCTTGAGTACATTTGTGACAATTATGTTGAGATATAAAAATCCCATTTTTAGAGTGTGCTACTTCAATTCCAAGGAAATACTTCAGTCTCCCTAAAGCATTGATTTCAAACTTGGCTAAACACTAACTTAAGATTCGTTGCTCTTGATCATCATTTCCAATTACTATTATATCTATCATAGTACCAACAGAGCTGTAACTCCACCTGAAGAAAGAGTGTTTGATGAATAGTGTGTGATCTCCTTGGCTTTTTTTTGTATCACATGGCCAACATGACTCTAGCAAACCTTCCAAACCATGCACATTGAGATTGCTTAAGTCCATACAGGGCCTTTTTAAATTTGCACACAGTATGAGCCTCAATGTCCTTACCAAAACCTAATGGTACTTCCATGCAAAAAAGCATTTTTCACATCAAATTATTGTAAGTCCCTACCAAAATTGGTTGCTAGTGACAAGAGGACTCTAACTGTGTTCATCTTAGCAACAAGAGCAAAGGTCTCTAGATAAGCTATCCCATACGTCTGAGTGTACCCTTTGGCAACCAACCTCGCCTTGTACCTTTCAATTGACCCGTCAGCCTTATACTTCACAATGTAACCCATTTGCACCCTACAACCTTCTTTCCCACAGGTAACTTCACCAACTCCCATGTCTTATTCTTCTCTAATGCCTCGAACTCCACATTCATAGTTTGTCGCCATTTTTCATTGGATAAAACTCAGGTAAGGTGGTGGGTATAACAACAGTGTTTAGGTTTGCAAGGAAGACTCTATTGGATGGCAAGAGATTTCTAAAGGAGGATAAGTGGGCAAAAGGGTATGATAATTGTTTGGTGCATTTTCTGGTTCCTTTTCTAAGGGCAATTGGGAGGTCCTCGTCATTTTCAACTATCCATACTTCAGTCTCATTTTGTAATGTAGGATAATTAGAAATTGTTACCTCATTCAAAGGATTTGAGTTGGACTTTTGAACTTACGTAGATTCAGGAACAGCCTGCTTCCACCTCGAGAACAGCTTGTTTTTGCCAAATCTCACATCTCCAAGGACAGGTTCAGGTGCACGTTCAAGGACAAGAGGCTCGAGTTCAGGTGTAGGGACAAGGGTAGGCTTTAAATTCAAAAGGTTCAAGTTCAGGCGCAGGGGCTGGTTCAATGAGCTTTTCAGGTTTAGCAATGGGGATAGGCTCGGTATTTTGATGGTGAGACACGTGTTGGGACTAGGTGGCCAAGATGGATCAAGTAAAAACCTATCCTTATCTTCCCTAGTTGAACTCTCCCCTTGAAGATAAGGATGGATGAAGTAAGATGCTTGTTCATTGAATGTAACATCTCTAGACACATAAAAATTTTTAGATGGTGGACGGTAATACCCTTTTTGAGTTGAAGAATAGCCCACGAAGACACACTTAAGAGCCCTTGGATCTAATTTCCCCTTGTCTTGTATATGAACATGGACAAATGAGACACACACCCAAAAATTGAAGGGACAAGGTTGTTTGTGGCTTTGAGGTTCGAGTAAAATGTGGAAAGGATATCCATAGGACTCTTGAACCCCAACACCCTAGAAGACAGCCTATCTATGAGGTAAGTGGTTGTGAGGACTGCATCTCCCCAAAACATTTTTGGAACATTTTTTTTTGAAATAATAAGGCTTCGATTTGATCAAGGAGATGCTGATTTTTCCTTTCAGCAACCCCATTTTGTTGAGGAGTTTTAGCACAGGATAACTCATGAATGATTCCTTCTTTCTAACAGTATGGGGTAAGGATTTGATTGAAGTAGTCCCTAGCGTTATCAGATCTAAGTCTTTTGATATTGACCCCAAATTGGTTTTTTATCATGGAGAAAAAATTTGGAAGCACAGTGCTAACATTAGACTTGTTTTTAAGCAAAAATAACCCGGTAACACGAGTGCAACCATCTATGAAAGAAACAAACCACCTCGGCCCGGAAACATTGGACACAATAAATGGACCCCCCAAATATCAGTATGAACAAGATAAAACGAAAAAAAAAAAACTTCTTTTATTACTTATTGGAAAGGGTACACGCTTGTGTTTAGCAAGCTCACACAACTCACAACGGAAATTTTCAACATCTAACTTTGCAAATAAAGAAGGAAACAAAATCTTAAGAATTCTAAACGAAAGGTAAACTAGGCGACTACGATAAAGCAAAATCTTTTCCTTTTGTGATGAAACAAACTCGGTTGAGAAAGAGTGAGATAGTTTGCCCTTGAACACTTTTGATTGGCTTGGTGCTTCAAGGTAGTAGAGACCATCCCGTTCTCTAGGACGTCCAATCATCCTCCCCAAGTCTTTGTCCTGAAATACACAATAAGTACTATGAAAAGTCACATTACAAAACAAGTCTTAAGTGTTTTTGTATGGAAACAAAATTTATAGATAATTAAGGAACATGGAGAACATTTTTCAAGGTCACAAATGGGCTTATTTGGACATCTCCTGTTCCTGCTACAGCTACTAAGGATCCGTCTGCTATGGCTATCTTCCTAGTACTCAGACATGGTGAATAAGTTGAAAAATAAGTGGATAAATGGGTCATGTGGTCTATTGCCACTGAATCCATAATCCAGAAGTTGGTAAATGTGGTCCCCGAGCCATTTAGTCCAAAGGAAAATGGAAACTCACCTGAATATACCAAATTGCATGTACCTGTGGGCCTCTCAAGGTTGCCAATTAGTGATCTTAGCTTCTCAATCTCATCTTGGTTGAAACCACTTGGTTCCTATTTGGATTCCTCTTGTGATGCAGTTGTAGCCACATGAACCTAGCCACTATTCCGTGGCTTGTCTCCTTTCTGTCCCCAATCTCAACTCGAAGCCTTTCCATGAAGTTTCTAACACTTCTCACGTGTGTGAGAAGCCTTCTTGCAATAAGTGCACCACAGTGCATCACAGTTTTGAGATCGTTATTGACAATTTTTTTCACGCTTCAAGGGCAGCATTCTTTTCTGTCACAGACCTAGTACCATCAGCCACCATAGTCGAGCCTTCCATATGCTGAGACTCAAGCATCACACCTTTTCCGCTTTCCTCACTCCAGATGAGTGCCACCACCTCACTAAAACAAGGAACCTCCTATTTGCCAAGGATCTGAACTCTCACTGGATCAAACTCTGGATTAAGTCCAACTAGAAAATCATAGACTCTATCTTGTTCAAAAAAGTCTTTTGAAACAGCATCCTCCAGGCACTTGGTTTGTAACACCCTATAATGATCCAACTCCTGCCATAGTGCTTTCAGTTGGTTGGCATACTCCGTAACGGTCTTGTTCCCTTGTTTTACAGCCATAGTTTTCACTTTAACCTCGTAAACTTGGGTGGCATTTCTTGCCTTCGAATACATTTGTTGAATCGCATCCCATATGTCCTTAGTAGTGGGCAAGATCATGCAAGTGTCATTGATTTTAGGAATCATAGAATTCCACAGCCATACCATGATCATAGCGTCTTCCTCATCCCACATTCCAAAGTTGGGATCCCCTGGCTTTGGTGTCGTGCCAAGAAGATGCAAAATTTTCCCTTTCCCTTTTAGGATGGTACGTACAAGTTGTGACCACTTGAGAAAATTTTTCTCATCCAACCTATAGGCAACCTGAATGCGTGGCAACTCTCCCGATGGCTGGACCTTAACGCCTTCATCCGTAGGTGTAATAACAACAGCTTCCTTCATCTTTGACATCCAGCTTAGCTGGCTTTCTAGATAGCGGAGAATGCAATTCTACAAGGGATGATTGTCAACGATGAAGGCCAACTAAATTGAGACCAGCTTGGACGATGAAGGTCTCTGGTTCTTCCACGAGCGATTCTGCCTAAAACTCCTGAACTGAGATGGCCGAAAAAATAGTCCCAACAAGGTTCTGTTTTGAAGGGAAAAAAATTTCCAGAAGTAGAACCAACCAACAATGAAGGTTGATTAAAAGAGGAATCAGAGAAGGAAAGGGAGCAGAAAATTCCGCCAATGAAAGCTGGAAACTGTGGACTATGAAGGCGCAAGTAAAAGGGCTAAAAAGAAAAAAGAAAAAACAGCTCTATTTTGATAGCAGAAAACAGAGTAAAACAGAGCTCAAAGGGCAAAGGTTTCAATTCCTAAAAAAAAAAAAAATCCTAAAGTTCTGATACCATGAGAGAATTTCTGAAAAATTCTGCTGAAAATCATATTGAAAGACAAAATAATTTACGCAACTAGTATACATACAAACCCTAGCCACAAATATAGGAAACTATCCTAAGCATAGCTAAATCCCTTAAATTAAGTAATATAATGAACTAATTATAGCTAATACAAATCTGTCTAATTCAACTTTCCTAAAATATTGACACACATTTCCACACAAACCAATTAGTCAAACAACAAACCCACTAAACCCTACCCGTTATCCTATTACAAAAGAAAGAGAGAGAGAGAGAGAGAAAGAATGAGTATGGAAGATCAAGAACAAAGGAATTCCTTTTCCAATCCTTTTCATTTTCTAATTTATTAATGAAAAATGGATTTCTTTAAGATCAAACGAAACAGCTGAAGACAACCAAAGAAACAAGGCTTGAACCCAAGCCTAAAAACAACCAGAAAGGTTTCCGTTCCAAAAAAAGTTACGAGCCACAGTACTTGCTTTGCAAGGAACATAAAGCTATTCCTTTTCTGTTTTGTTAATTATAATTTGTACTTAAACAACTAGTAAGCTTTTGGAAATTTTAAGACATGTACCATATCGACCTTGTAGCAATAGAGACAGGCTTATATTTTGCTTGCTGGCAGCATCCCCACCAGCTCCACCTCACAACATTGCAGGTGGAGAAGAGATTTGAGAGAAGATATAGGGGGAGAGGAGGAAACAGTTGAGCAAAGTTTGCTGGCTAATGGCAAATTACCAATGACGGCTCAGAATTGTCAGAGAGAAAACAACATAGAAGAGGAAGTGACGAGATGATGACCTTTAACTGTCGAGAGGACACTCATAGAAAGAAATTTAACTATGAAACAGAAGAGCCTTCCTACCCATATAACAAGGTAACAAGAATTGCACTAAATTGAAGGAAATTCATTCTATAGGAAAAGGCTATGACAATAGAGTAATTGCTTTCTTTTACTTAGATACATAGGCAAACGAAAGCAGCAAGAAAAACAGTAACTAAGTTTCCAAAAAAAAACAACCTTTTAGAAAAGGGATGAGAGTAGGTATTAGAGAGCTAATTAAAATCCTGCATGAAAATGCCTATCAGTGATCCGCAATGATTGTGCGGTACAAGAGATTCAAGTGCAGCATTGTCTTGCCTCTGAAGAAAAGAAAAAATCAAATGAAAAATTTCCACATTTTTAAGAAAGAAGCTTACTTTTGAAGAAACTGCATAACCTTTGCCAGTAATCTGATCAACAGAATATTTTCTTGTACATTTGGTTTTTTAATCCTGAACTCCTTCAAGCTTGGTACTTTAGAACTGAGATACACCTCAAGATTCTCATGCTTCAATACTTGTCCTGAAGCATCGCCAAAGAGAACAATAAGAAAATGTCCAGACTGGTGCTTTTATCATTTGTAGAATATGTTTGTGGCCAACAAGAAAAATTCACAACAATATTTACAGTAGTTCTGGGATCTGTATTTTCATAGTATTTTAAGTTCCATACTAGAGGATCTGGTCCTTAGAAAGTCAAAAAGGAAAATTAAAATAAAACAATACCATATGATATTTGTGTAAGTAACTAGAAATTATTATGGTAATTCTTTAGGAATTTAATGATGCTAATGCATGAACGAAAAGATGAACATACTTCCAAAAATTTTCTCACTGGATTTGATCACAGCTTGAACAACCCTGTCAGAAGGAATTTTTCCAAACTGAAAGCAATCATCAGCAATTATGATTTGTCTAGGACTACGTTGAACCGTGTAGGGAAGTTGCAACAGCACATGTCCAACACGACGAAGAATGATATGATCCTTGGCAAACCATCCTGGCGGAGAGATTTCAGACCGTGAACATGATTTATGACATATGGATCAATTTTTAAATATCAAATAAAAATCAAAACCAAAACAGCCTAGAAAACAGTCAACTCAAAACAACTAAAATAGAACATCCACTATATACACATCAGATGTAATTGAAACTCATTATGTAATTGCTTGCATATTTAACATGCTGAAAAGATACCTATTCCATTTTATAGTCTAAAAAATGACATACTAAAAGCATTTCTAATGAGTTCTAGTGAAAAGCACATGCTATGCATGTGTGTATTTAGCTTGTTGAATTTTTTATATGGTTTATTTTGAATTAAATCTTTTTAATCAGTACAAGTTGGATAGAAAAACAAATAGAGGTTATATTTGAGAAGCAAAAACATGTTTAAAAGGGACACGTTTGGGAAATTAATTGTACTAAAAAAGTTAGAAGGAAAAGTATTTATGAAAGTCACATATAATAAAAGTGTTATTTACATTTTTGTAACTTGTATTTTGCTTTTATTTAGAAAATATACCCTACGTTTTGAACTTTTACATTTTTATACCATCAGATTATGTTTTGTGGTTTTCCAGAGAAAAAGTTTTAATTCATCTGCATATGGAATCAATTTTACAAGGTATATATAGGGCTGCCACCGCCTACTACTACAACAAATAAGGAAACTAATTTACACAAAATAGGAAACTTATAAAATAGGAAACTAACTAAATGAGATATTAGAAATTAATTCTATATCTCCAATTATTCCTAAAATACATAAATTAGACCAAATAATCCTCCTAAAGGCCTAATCAAATAATTCCACACTCCCCCTCAAGCTAGGCATAGATGTTAATCATGCCTAGCTTGGTACTCAACTCTTCAAAGTTCCTTCTTGGTAGTGCCTTGGTGAGAACATCTGCAATTTGTTGACTAGTAGGCGTGTGCACCACATTGATGACTTCAGTCTCTATCTTTTCTTTGATGAAATGACAGTCTATCTCAACATACTTTGTTCAATCATGGTGTACAGAGTTCTTTACAATACTGATGGCAGATTGATTATCACAATGTACCTTTATAGGACTAGGATTCCCAATCTTCAATTCACTCAACAGACGGTCTACCCACATTCCTTCACAGATACCAAGTGCCATAGCTCTCAACTCTGCCTCAGCACTACTCCTAGAAACCACCTTTTGTTTCTTACTTTGCCAGGTAGCAAGATTCCCCCACACATAGGTGCAATACCCAGAAGTAGATCTTCTGTCAGTTACTGAGCCTGCCTTATCTGCATCAGTGAAGACTTCGATATCCCTCCTGGTAGTTTTCCCGAAGTATAGTCCCTTTCTAGGAGTCATCTTTAAGTATCTCAAGATTCAGTTTACTGCCCCAAGATGTTCTTCGATGGGTTCATTCATAAATTGACTTACACCACTTACAGCCAAACCTATATCTGGCCGTGTGTGTGAGAGATAAATAAGTTTTCCCACAAGCCTCTGGTATTGTCCCTTATCTACCGGTGGACTTTCCTTTACTACTCCAATTTTGGTACTAGAATCCATAAGAGTATCGGCTGGTTTGCAACCAAGCATTCCAGTTTCTTTGAGAAGATCCAGTACATACTTTCTTTGAGACACCATAATTCCCTTTCTTGACCGAGCTACCTCCATTCCCAAAAAGTATTTTAGGCTTCCCAGATCTTTAGTCTCAAATTCTCTTGCTAGCACATCCTTGAGTTTACTCAGCTCATCTTCATGATCTCTTGTAAGTATTATGTCATCCACATACACAATCAGGATAGCCAACTTACCATCTAAGGAGTGCTTGACAAAGAGTGTGCGGTCTGCCTGAAATTGAGTATAGCCATATTTTTGTACGGTCTTGTTGAACCTATCAAACCATGCCCTTGGTGATTGCTTTAAGCCATATAGGGATTTTCGAAGTTTACACACTTTGTTCATGTTTGCTAAGGTCATAAAGCCTGGAGGAATATCCATGTAGACTTCTTCAATAAGCTCTCCATTCAAGAAGGCATTCTTGACATCAAGCTGGTATAGAGGCCATTCAAGATTTGCTGCTAACAACAATAGTACTCAGATGGTGTTGAGCTTGGCAGCTAGTGCAAATGTCTTTTGGTAGTCAATACCATGACACTGAGTGAAACCTTTAGCTACCAACCTGGCCTTAAATCTGTCCACACTGCCATCTGCCTTGTACTTGACAGTAAAGATCCACTTACATCCCACTGATCGTTTTCCTTCTGGAAGTTCTGACAATTCCCAAGTACCATTCTTCTTTCATGCGTTCATCTCTTCTTCTAATACAACTGCCCTCCACTTAGGGATCTTCATGGCTTCTTGAATTACATTAGGAACTTGAGTACTATCCAAGTTTGCAACAAATGCCTGATAACACGAAGATAATCCCTTGTAGGAGATAAAGTTGTACAAGGGATGGTTGGTGCATGACCCGACTCCTTTCCTTAGGGCAACAGGGCGATTATCAATCATCAGTTCATCATTAGTGTTCCCTGGACTTGCATTACTTGGTGAGATGTGAGAAATCTCAGTCGGATCAGATTCTTGGTTTTGCTCTAATGATGTTCGATGCTCTAAATCCTCTGGAGTTTTCTTCTTCCTTGAATATACAATGAACTCACCATGACAGGTCTTGGACAGGGATGAGAACTTGTGGATTTGATTCATGAACGATTTTATGAGTGGGAGCAGGTTCCTCATGATTGGGTGGTTTTGACTCTAGTAAGGGTGGACCACGGAACTGGACAAAGACAGGGCCATTGTTTGTATTACTAGTACTAGGGCTGGATATGACAAGTTCAAGACTGGTAGAACTATTGATATCCCAAATTTGATCCCAACGCTGGTATTCTTGCTCACTCTTCCCCTCTATGCCAGATTTGGAATAAAATGGTTCGTCTTCGAAAAAGGTAACCTCCGTTGAGGTATAAAATCGCTTTGTGATTGGTGAATAGCATCTATACCCCTTTTGATTTGGACTGTACCCCAAGAAGATACATTTGAGTGCTTTAGGGTCAAGCTTGTACGGTTTTGTTTGTGGATGTGGACAAATGCATTGCACCCAAAAACTTTGAGAGGTATAGTTGAGATGGTTCGGTTCTGAGGATAGGTCAGGAGAAGTTTTTGTATTGGGGTTTTGAACTTTAAGGTACGGGACGGCATCCTATTTATGAGATAAGTGGCGGTAAGAACGGCTTCCCCTCAGAAGTGTTTGGGTACATTTGTAGAAAACATTAGGGATTTAGCAACCTCAAGGATATGCCTATTTTTTCTCTCTACTACACCATTTTGTTGAGGTGTATCTACACATGAGCTTTGGTGTATGATCCCCTGGCTATCTAGGTATTCCCCTAGGAAGTGTTTGTAATATTCCCTAGCATTGTCTGTCAGAAATACTTAGATTTTGGTTTGATATTAGGTTTGGATCATTGTATTGAATTTTTGAAAAATTTCCCCAACATCTGATTTTTCTCTCATAAGGCATACCCAAGTAATTCTTGTGTGATCATCCACAAACAAAAGAAATCATTGAGTTCCTATAATGTTTTCTACTCGAGATTTTCCCCAAACATCATTGTGAATCATAGAGAATGGACTTGACTCTTTATAAGGCTGAGTTGAGCAAGAATTACAAGAATGTTTTGCAAGCTGACATATTTCACACTGGAAAAATTTTGGATTTTTTTTAAGTGAATAACGAAGGTACAAGCCTTTAGGGATAATTGAAATTGGGATGTCCTAATCTATAGTACCATAACATGATTGCACTTTCATTATTTAAAGAAGAAACGGAAAGTGAATTTTTGGTAGATTGTTGGTTGGATGGATCTGCCATGGGAGGTTGTTGTTCAGGAAGATTTTCACCTTTAAGGATATAGAGCCCCAAGCACATTCTAGCATTGCCAATCGTCTTCCCCGAACTCAATTCCTGAAATTCAACCAAGTTTGAATGAAATTTAGTAATGCAATTAAGTTCCCTGGTGATCTTACCAGCAGAAAGTAAATTGCATTCTAAATTAAGAACATGAAGTACAGAGTTCAAAGTAAGGCCATTTGATAAGGCAACCGAGCCTTTCCCAATCACTCAAGAGAGTGAGCCATCTACAATTCTAATTAAAATATCCTCCTAACAAGGGTTGTATGTCTGAAATACCCTTGAGTCTCCAGTCATGTGATTTGAGGCCCCTGAGTCAATGATCCAAGCACTATGTACTCCTCTAGTGACCATGTAGGTTTTCAAGAAATTACCTTTGTGGGCAAGGGAACCGGCTCCAATGACAGATGTACCCTGTGGTTGTGAATTGATAAGATTCTTGAGGAATTCAATCTGTTCCTTGCTAAATAGACTGTTTTCAGAAGTTTGGGCAGGTTCTTCCTTAGTGGCTGCAGCTTCTCGTACTTCCTTGGAGTTAGAAGACCGAGTAGGTTTCCAATCTGCAAGTTTGCCATGGATTTTCCAGCATGTCTCCTTGGTATGCCCTAGTTTGCGACAATGGTCACACCAAGGCCTTCCTTTCTTCGATTTGTTGTCACCTGGGTAGGGTTGGCTGCCTTGAACAGCAAGTGCAGAGACTTCGGGACTGTTTGTTGCAGTAAATGGACCACGCATTACTCTTTTCCGACTCTCCTCCATACGAACTTCAGAAAATACTTCTCGGATACTAGGCAAAGGCTTCAATCCCATTATTTTCCGCCTTACATCATCGGGCTCCTTATTAAGACCCAAAAGAAATTTATAAAGCCTTTTCTTCTCAATGATCCGTTTGTACCTAAGGGCGTCTTCAGGGCACTTCCAATCATGTTCCTCGAACATGTCTAATTGTTGCCAATTTTTCGTCAAAACATTGAAGTATGGGGCCACAGTGAGGTCTCCTTGACGCAAATCATGAAGGATACTCTATATGGCAAAAAGTTCGAATGAGTTGTCAAACTTGGAGTAGGTCTCCTTGGCTGCATCCCAAATCTCCATTGCAGCCCCATAAAGGAGAAAATTCTCTCCAATCTCATTAATCATGGAGTTGATAAGCCATGACATAACCATATTAGTTTCAATCTTCCAAACCCAATACCTTGGATCATTGATTGCTGGAGAAGCCGAGACTCCTGTGATATACTCTTCCTTTCCTTTGCCGCATATGAACATCATCACGGACTGTGATCATTGGAGATAATTTTGGCCATTGAGGTTATGTCCGGTGATGGAGAGAAGAGGGCCTTCATTGCTCCCGGTGATGGTATTGACTATGGAAGATCCCTCGGGTGTGGAGGTAACATCAGATATGGCACTCTGTTGGGTGGTCATGCCATATTTTGTCATCCTAAATGGATCTTATGGCTTCGGGAAGGCAGATCAAGAAGAAGGGAAGGAGAGGCTTTAGAGTTTTGGTTGAAGGGTTAAAGGAGGCTCTGATACCATGTGTTTTTCCAGAGAAAAGTTTTTATTCATCTACATATGGAATCAGTTTTACACGGTATATATAGGGCTGCCACCACCTACTACTACAACAAATAAGGAAATTAATTTACACAAATAGGAAACTTATAAGATAGGAAACTAACTAAATGAGATATTAGAAATTAATTCTATATCTCCAATTATTCCTAAAATACATAAATTAAACCAAATAATCCTCCTAAAGACCTAATCAAATAATTCCACATGTTCAATATACAAATTTATACTCTTTCTCAATCAACACTTAACTTTGACCTTAAAATGTCCAATTTATGTTAAAAAGATAAATTAAACTAAATGGTTACATTTTTATACCATCAGATTACATTTAATATACAAATTATACTCTCTCAAGCAACACTTAACTTTGACCTTAAAAGGTCCAAATTACCCTTAAAAAAAAAGTAAACAAAGTGTTTTTTACATTTTTATACCCTGCATTTTGTTTTTATTTAAAAGTATACCATGACTTTTAAAGTTCTACAATTCTATATTATTATGTTACATTTGGTACATAAATCTATATATTTTCTTGATCATCTCTCAATTATAACATATAAAATACTCCAAATACTCTTGGAATTAAAAAATAATAATTGCAGAAATTCTAATTTAAATTAAAAGCTAAATAAAGGAGCTTAGGTGGGAGTCAGAAGGGGTACATGACAGCAAGGTAGGAAAGGACTGGGTGGTTATGAGGCTGGGATTGAGAAGTCTGAATTTTTTGTTGACAAAATTAAAGTTTTTTCGTTTTATAATTATTTTTAATATATTTGGGTATTTTTAGGTCAAATAAAGTGTTGATCGAGGAAGAGTATTTATTTATATATTAAATGTAATATAATGATATAAAATGCATGACTTTGAATGCAGGGTTTACTTTCTGAATAAAAGCAAGTACAAGGTATGAAATGGTAAGTAGTCCAAACCATAGTTTTCATTTTAAGGGTATTTTGGGTATTTTTTGTTCAAAATTATGTTGACACAAAAAAGGCATAGATTTGTATATTAAATGTAATTTAGTGATATTAAAACGTTGGAGTTCAAAATAAAAGGTATACTTTATAAATAAAAGAAAAATACATGGTATAAAAACATAAATAACACTTAATAAAATAATGTTTCATTAAATTGTATGAAAATATTTAAGTGGAGAATCTTTGAGAATTTTTAATAGTGACGAATAAAGAGAAAAAGCATTTCAAATAGACAATTAAAAATATAGAAATCTTTAAGGGTAAAACCAAAAAAAAGGGACCACAATGAAAGAAATAAATTTTAGGGGGGAAAAACAAAAAAGAAAAAATTGAAGGACCAAATATAATAAAGGGAAAAAAAGAAAAAGAAATAGAAGCAACAAAAACGAGCATTTCAATAACTTTAATAATGTCCATTATTGACGCTCCTTACATATATATATATATATAAACAACGAACATGATACAAAGGCATTAATTTTCTATCTTGCCGACCCAATAGTTTTAGCGAAGAGTGGGGGAAAAACAGCAGACACATCGGAGTAGATAGTGATACAGCTAGATGCCATTTAATGTTACCTTACAATTTACATTGGCAAAATAGGTCTGGAACAGTACATACCAACAGTATCAAGACTTGGAGAAACAGGTAAAATTCCCACGTGAGATACAGCTCCATGAGATGGCCGGAATCCCAAAACACCACAAAATCCCGCAGGTACCCTGATGCCACCAACAGTATCAATTCCTGCCCCATTGTATTAGTCAGAGATGCAAATTTCAAACTAGAAAATGGTAACCACTTACACCATAATTGAAGATATGATGAAGAACAAGATGCGCGCGCACACACACACACACACACAATGATTATAAACATTCTGTTGATTAAAAAAAAAAATCAATATAAAGGAGAAGAGGAAAAGATATCCTCAGGCAGAAAGAAAAGAAAACAGTACAAAGAAAAAGAAGATAACATAACAGTAAATAAGCACAATATCACATATATCCAACTGAGAACTAGCGAAGAAAATGGATAATCTGTAAAAGCTTTATCCATTGACACCAACAACAAAGATAAGAACTTTGCCTTCTCAGCAATGTCCCTTTCTTCCAAAAATTCTTGAATTCCTTTCCACCCAAATAGTCCAAAGGAGTGAAATCACCATACATCTCCACAAACCTTTTGCCATATTGAAGCCATCCCACCATCTTTTCTAACATCAATGATTGGCAATGGGCAGGAAATGAGGAACAATATATACATACATACATACATACAACATGTATATGTATATAACAAGGAATATGATATTATGACTATATTTTTCTTCCTTTTTTTTTTTTTTTTATAAGAAAGCTTCCTTTCATTGAAAGGTCATGTTTGTATATTAAGATCATTTAAGAGTTATTTGAGTTCTATAATAATTATATTATGCTTATCTTATTATAAGGTTTTATTTCTTCCCCCTTTTCTTGGAAAAGAAAAAAGATTTTATTAAATGTCAAAAATTTGGACAAAGAAAGCAGAGATTTCCTTGCTAGAAGACAAGCAAAACTACAAAAATGAATTCCAATACCAAACAAAATCAAAGAACAACAAACTTCTAAGTCTTCTTAATGTACCGCAGGAGCTTTTAAATATTTGAATTTATCTCAAATGACCTTATAATCCTCCTCTTTCCTCTCAAAAGTTAAACGGCCCTTTCCAACCAAACCCCCCAAAAAAAGTTGCAAGGGCAGCAACCCTCACTAAACATTTCCTCCTATTTCCAAGCACATCCTGAAACACTAAAATCCTTAGACTCCTATGGAAGAATTCTCTAGCTCCTTGAGCAACAAAACACCAAAGCTCATGAGAAACGGATCAACAGACTCGTTGCTACTTCTACATAGGAGACATCATCCTAGAGAAAGAGAGACAGATTCAAAGATTTTCTCCTTTTCCAGAAATCTTGATTAATGCACCATCTTCCCTACACTTCATCTTAAGGCATTGGTAGTGGTCCATTTCTTGCCGTAGTTTCTTCAGAAAACTGGCATATTCAGTAACAGTCTTCTCACCTTGTTTTGTGGTTGGGATCTTAGTTTTGATCTTATGTACATGGGCTGCATCATGAATCCTAGAAGGTTTGTTTCACGGCTTCCCAAACCTCCTGTGTTAAGGTCAAGAACATACATGTGCTGCTAATCTCGAGCTACCTAGAAATCCATAACCTTGACATTATCATGGAATCCTCCTCATCCAAGATATTGAACTTTGGATCTTTCTCACAAGTTGTTTAACCAGTTAAATGGCTTGGTTGATAACCATGTCTTTCTAAATTAAAATAAATTCTCAGACAGATTCAAATCAAAATTAAAAAAATATAAAAAATACTCACTTTGAACTGTCCAGATATTATTTTAATGTATTTTACAAACCATTGGAGGAATATTTGTATTCTCCATTCTTCCCGCTTTCCTCTCTCTCTTTAAGTAATAATCTCTTCCTACACCAACATCAGCAATCAAAGATAGATCTAGCAATCCAAGACATTGTCGTCATAAGTTGTCATAGTGCTCTAAAAAATCTTCCAACTAAATAGCTACTAACACATCTGGGGGGTGATAATGCTATCAGTTTAGAGCTTTTTACTTCCAATCTGAAAACTATTTCATTCAAATTCAGCGAGCAGTTGAAAAGATTCTTACCATTTTGAGAGAAATAAATGTTAGCCATTCAAATCAACATCAATAGTCTATGCTCAACCTCTGAAAATAAATATATCTCAAAGAAGTAAAATAAGGAACCGTTTGGAACAACGTTTTCCAATAGAATTTTGCTACTCAACTCTAAACTCCCAAATCTACATCTCATTTTCTCTCTCTTCCATTTTCAAAAAACTCAAACTTCAAAAGTCCATAATTTCTGATTTCAAGTCTAAATAAGGTGATTCTTGTGTCTAAATACTCGCAACGAAGAGAGAAACAAAACAATATCCATATCACATATTTTTTCTGGACATATTTCAAAATTTTACACTATTTCCCATATCACAGTTCATTTCCAATTTACACTTCAACCAAACACACATTCCAAACCAACTACTAAATGCGAACTCCAAAAATTATTCCCAATAGGCCCTAAGATTCACTGTTAAACTATTTTATAATCTCAAAACATGAAGATAAGGAGGGACAAACGAAATCATATGCCAAACTTTTCAAAATAATCTTGAAACAAGAGAGGAAGAGAGAACCAAAATCATATGTCTAAAACCAACAATAATTAAGCTGTCATTATTGTCAGCTGAGCAGTTTAAATAAAGCACAGATCTTACATTAATACTGCCATTACAATATAAAACACAAGTCCAAACCAAATTAAAATATTAGAAGCCATGCAAGAGAGTGGGGAAAGAGCTTACCCAATGAAAAATCAACAAGCTTAGCAGCAACAGCCACAGCAGCTCCACTAGAAGATCCGCCTGGTAGTCTTTGAGGCACTGAAGGATTTGTTGGGGTATTATAACGCTTATTCTCTCCGCTTATACTGAAAATAAGCAGATGAAACACAACTAACATTGCTTAAGTACAGAAGCTAAAATGGGAGTTCCAGAAGATAGTAAAAGTGAAGAAAAGGAAATTTCAGAATAGACATGATCGCTTGGCACCTAAATAACAAACGTTTCACTTTCCATGTGTTTACCAAACTGCACCTTTATTTAACTTGATTAACCACTAAAAGGAGAATCTACAAAAATTAAAAATAAATAAATAAATAAATTTAATCTCCAGTCAATCAAAAGAATAAACCAAGTCCATTGTCTTTAGCATCTTCAGCGAATATACATACCCATATGCTAATTCATCCACAACAGTTTTACCAACGCAAGTGGCTCCTCCTTCAACAAGAGCGGAAACAACAGGGCATGTTCCAGAAGCAGCTTCATGCGTCCTCACCCAGTCTGGATGACCAAACCCAGTCACGCATCCATCAATTTGAAATCTGGAAATCATAAATTAAATTTTTTTTCACACAGAGGCAACACAAATGTCTCAAACAAAACACATGGATGTTTATGAGTAACTCACAAGAATCACAAACATTTGGTCTAGCAATTGATCAAGGAATAAAAAAACTAACAACCAAGAACAACAATCTTTTACAAGTTTTCTCAGCTAGAAAATCAAAAATTTCAATGAAAACAAAACATGAAAAGTCCTGGCAAACAATTGCATGCAGAGCACAAACTAGAATTCAACCAACTCCACGAATAGACTTCCAAATTTATCATGGCCACAGTCGGCTGTTTAACATGTGTTCTCTGCACAAACGTTCAAATTATTTGTACTTTCAAAATCCATAAGTTCCAGCTAACTGATCAAACACCGTACTCTGTCATACTGAGAAAACTGCAATTTATATGTATGCATATACCAAGAAAACTGCAATATATAGGAAGTGTCTTGCATGCAGTACCAGCAACGCACATACCACGTAGCACGTGTAACTTTCTATACAGAAACTTATAATAACTAGTTAATTTATATTCAACTTCTTATTTAAAATCTTCTCACATGGTACTATTGTTAAGGACAAATATCATTGAAAAATATTACATTTAAATCAGCTGATTGGTAGGATATAACACAAGCCTCACATGGTACTACTGTTAAGGATAAATATCACTAAAAAAATATTACATTTAAATCAGCAGATTGGTACGATATAACACAAGCCACATTACAAGTGGCATATATATAGGTATACATATATTTCATGTGTCTACTCATCTGGGTCGTGACACAATAACTAAGATGACGTTTGGGCAAAAATTTTCATTTTAATTTTACTCAAATACAATATAATTTTACGCCAAACATAAATTTTATAACAGTACCACGAAAACAAATACTATTCAAAATATTTTTAAAACAATCACATCAACTTTTTAACTCTATTATTTATCTTTACTTCTACCAATCACATCAACTTTTCAACTCTAAAATACTTTTCATCCAATCACACATTTCATTCAAATACAAAACAAATACTTTTCAACCAAATACAACATTCAAAAAACAAATTTCATTCAAATACAATCAAAATATAATGTGTTTACCAAACGCCCTAATTTCAGCTATTTATGTCCAGAAACTCAAGACAACACTTCAATTATAAATGAATATTTCAAAAAGAAAAAAAAATATATCTTTTATTGTTCTTCATTTCAATATTCCGAATAGCATTATGAAAAGAGAGTAGTGTCGTGTACATTAATGGATATGAAGGCGTGTATGCAACAAAGTTACAGAGTGTTCTTCAAAATTTTCCAAGGAAACAAATGGAAACACAAAAACAAATGATTAAAAAAAAAACTAGACATTGCATTCAAAAATCACTTCCCCTGAACTTTCACTTTCATCCCACCATTTCAAACCAGGAAGAGAGAGAGAGAGAGAGAGAGAGAGAGGCATACAAGTCGGAGACGGCGAAGGTGAGACCGGTAAGAGGGTGAGGGGCCTTGGGAGGAGCGGGCTGTGGAGGAGGGAGAAGCTGAAGCTTCTCGACGAAGGCTCCGAAGTCTTCTCTAATGGCTTTCTTCAGCTTCCTCGTCATTAACAGAATTCCAGCCAATCCCAACCCAAGCAAAACCCATAAATTAGCCGATTGAGAAGCCATGTCTCTGATTTATTCGCTTCTCGATGTTCTCAACTGTTCAAGAAATTCTCTTCAAACCAAAGAAAAAGGGTTTAGAGGTAGAGACACAGATGGAGGATAATTTAGTGAGCAGAGCACACCACACCGAAACCTAGGCTGGTGGGAAATACAAAAGACGGAAGCGCCAGCTAAACCTTTTATTATTCGCGGTTTTTGGCTCACCTTCCCAATGCTAAAATATCAGGAACCTCCTCCAGTTTTCCGATAATATCAAAATAGCCTAGCATAGTTTTCTATCCTTGCTTTAGGCCACACTCATTTTGCCAATATATCAGGAACTTCCTCTAGTTTTCCCATAATATGAGAATAGCCAGCATTTTTTTTTACCATCTTTGCTTTTTGCCCCACTCTAACACTCATCCTAATATTACCCCTAATTCTAAATCCTAAATGCATAAAAGAGGAGACATATAAGCACTAGGGAGGTTCACTGAATCCATGAGTCCGCTCCAATTTTTGTAATATCTGGATTGATAGTGAACCCGAACTACGCATATATATATAAGTACTACATGAAGTAATAATATTGTATAGGAAAAACTGTTAAAATTACATAGCGGAATTACAAAAATTTTTAAAAGATCGTTAAATAATTCGTGATGTCATATATAATAAATTGACAACAATCAATTTATACCTCCGGAGAGGACACTAGGAATGTAAGAAGAAAGTGATCGGAGGATTTCAACCAACTAGCCTTCTCTACTATTCTCCAATTCCCAGACAGCAGAGTGTGTAGGCATCCGGATCCTTAATCGATATACTAGCACGGCTTGTCTTCTTCCGACCACCTAGATCTCTTTAAGAACTTATTACTATGGTGCTTTGTGTAACAATAAGCCTGTTCACCTGAGAGTCTGTGGTCTTAAGAGAATTGGAGTTGCAAGACCCCTATTTATAATTTTACATGAGGTGATCTCTTGAATTTTGAATTGGACAAGGAGAAGATTTTCTCTTCCTTTTCCTTACAAAAACCAAATTCCCTATAGGCCAAAAGCTTAGCATAGATTCGGCCACCTTTAGGGAGATTTAGGTTTCAAAATTCAAATATGATTTGAACTTAAATTTTGTCGCCTCCATACAACCAAAACTGATTCCCTTATAGGCCATAATCATGGCTAGATTCAGCCACCTTAGGGAAGGAGGATTCAAAATTCAAATAGGATTGAAATTTGAATTTTTCTCTCATCCTTATTCACACAAAAACCGATTCTCTCCCAAGGGATAATCCTCCAAGAATTCGACCACTCTTGTGCAAGAAAGGATTCAAAATTCAAGTAAGATTCAAACAAGATTTTCCTCTTCTTTATCTATAAGAAAACTGATTCCTCCTAGGATTACACTCCCTCTAGGATTTGGCCTCCCTAGGGTTTGTGATTCAAAATTTGAATTTAAATTTCAAATTCAAATTTCAAACTTCACAAAAAATTTAAATTTTGAATTTTTATCCTCATGGATAATTTTTTATAACTTCAATTCAAATTCAAATAAAATCATGACAATTTTATTTAAAATTCAAATAATTGTGTAATCTCTTATCCAAAACAAAAATCAAATTTAAATAGAAAAGAATCTTGTCTTCCACCCTTATCTATTTTGGACACCACCTTTGTTTGTGTAAGGACAATATTTTGTTCAACTCAAATTCAAATACGACTTATATTTCAAATATTTTGAAATATAAATCTAGATCACCATCGGTAGTCAAAGTTTCGGACAGTCAAGACAAACTATCCCCCAAATGGCTTTAGACAATATAATATTCTTAACAAAAGTTAGATGCTTGGTCTAACCTTATAAACTACGGACCATAGTTTAAACTACTTACTTTAGAACGTTGTCTTCTCGCATATAAAAGTCCATTGTATGCTATATTCTAACAGTTTAACACAAACAGTCAGTGAGCCATATTTGCTTATATTTATTTTAATATGTAAATTGAATGAGGACATACAATAACGTAATAAATAACTTCTAAATATAATTTTATTATCCAGTTCAAAATAAAGAAAATACATTAAAATGTCTTTCCCGCTTAGGGTATTCCTAACATATTGATGAGTGATAAACACTTTGTTTTGAGTTTATTTGATGTGTAGTTGTTGTAATGATAGTCTACAATTTTATTTATCATCAAATATTTGAATTTGTTTGTGTTGTGACAAATTGTATTTATTCAATATTTTTTATATTTTAGTGTCTTTAATTTAATTTTCAAAGGTAATCCACAAATCCAATATGTAAATCTGATGTTTATTAATTAGATTGGGGTCTAACTAATTGATAACAAATCTGGATTTTCTCAATCCGAAAGTTATGGATTTACATATTAAAGTCTAATCCTTATAATTCAATTCATGAATACCCCTAATAGGCATTGTTATAACTTTGGTGGTTTGACTATACATTTCGGTGTTTATTTCTCTCTCTCTTTCTCTCCCTCTCTTTCATTTTAACTACTTTTTCCTTCATTTTCTTTTAGACTATTTTCATACTGGTCCTTGAAATTTTGAATTATGACAATTTGGTTTTTAAATTTTTAATTTCAATAAATCAATCCGTAACATGTTGACTTAGTTGCAATCTTTAGCAAATTTGCCAACTTACCATCAAGTATGGCAATTGGAATTTATAAATTTGCCCACTAGTTTTTCCTTAATTTTTAAGTTTCCTGATTTTTTTACTTGCACTTAAATAGGGCATGCCTAATAGTTTGAATCCCTTTTGCTAGAGTTGCATTGCCTAAGAAGAGAGTTGTCAATGCGGTTGCTGTAACTCCATACCTAATGTTGTTGAGAGCCGCCCAGCAAGCCCATGAATCTACTGTATCATACCGCAGGGTATAAGCATGAGATCACAATTTTTTTAAAATAATTCCAAGAATTATAACTCATATTACTATATACAATAAAGTAATACATGATCAACCTATCTTTTGAAAATAAGAATTACACTTCTGACAGAGCTTTCCTTAAGAGTGGCACCAACAAAAACCTTAACCAACTGGCCTTCTTTTCGATTCTCCTTCCATGATGCATGTGTAGGCATGCCTTTAATGCTTCTTCAAGTAATCCATTGACGGTCTTTTCATTTTAACCACAAGAGAGCCTAAAACAACCAATTACTAAAGATGAACAATTGATCATTCTCTCTAGCCTATGAAAGCCATCACCTTTGCCTCTTGTAATCTATAAAAAAAATACCAAATGGATCTATTAATAGGTGAGGATAGAAGCACTATAATTCTAATTTATAGAACTTAAGGTTCAAAAAATTGCTAGTTTTCATAGAACTTGATAGCTTGAATTTATTTAAAAGATATTCCAAAAAAATAGTTCTTGATTTTGCAGAATAATATGCTTAGTAGTATCCCCATACCCTTTTCATCCTCTATCACAGCATCCCCCTTGTAAGTCCATAGGATTAATTTATCACAAACTTCTTACTTGGTTTACTTACAAAGAAAATTTCATGATTGAGCATTCATTCAATAAGCACAAATTTAAATCTTACAATGCAGTAATAAAAATGCATAATTTTTTTTTTATGAAATTACCTTTTTATGCTTGTTAATTTTACTAAGCCCCTTGTGGCCATACTAGGTACATGCGACCTATAAAGAGTTCCAGATCACTCATGAATTTCACCTCACCTGAGTGTATATTGGTGCGGTACTTAATTATGTTTCATTCTTGATTGTATTATATTCTTAGTGATAAAGCAAATATGATATATCATTAAATCAAAAACTTAATAGCGAGGTATCATATTCATATTCACTTTAATAGCACATAGTTCATAACATATACATACTACATATATAAAGTTTTCATGTTATAGGTGAGGTTTATCCTTATTGAAATTCAATAACAATAGATTTCTTTATAACAAAACCTCTTCCGCACTCAATAGTAGTATTGTGACCTATCAAATCAACACCTGACAATTAAACCAAAGTCTTTTTTTTTAACTAAATAATACTCTTATTTATTTGAACTATAATTTTAATTTCTTAATCACCACACTTTGGTGTTCATAAATTTATTTATCATGATTTTAGTTTGACTTTAATTAATCAAAATTTAATTATTGATTTAATAATTAATCATTTATTAAAATTATTTTTAACATTTTTATCTTTTTGATATTTTTATCTATTGTTTCCAATTATAAATAATCTTATCATTAAATTTCTCAATTGAATTAACTAATACTACAAGGGTCATTATCTATTTTAAACACTTGAGTAGTATTCAAATATATTTTTCAAAATTAATTAATTCATCCAAAAATATCAAGAAAGTCTACGGATGCACTAAAGTACCTTTGGTTGCTCAAACGTGCACCACCAATTAACTAATGTGTGCTATTGGTTAAGCTGTGACGTCCCCAGATTCCAACCACTCGTAACCGTCATGAATCGACTCTATGGCCGACTAAGACCGTTCAGTTTTAAACTCTTTTACTAAAACCTCTTAAACACAAGGGCTTAAAATTATGCCCCAAAATTTTTTTTTAATACATACTTTTTCTTATAAATATTAAGTAAGAAAGCGATGTAAAATATAATACTGGTTTTTCCCTGTCTGAAATAAATACAACATACTTGATACAAATATAATATATATATGTATTGTAGGCTTTGTCTGCAAACATATTTTCTTTACTCAAAAAGCTCAGCGGAAAACTTATGGCAGGCCCATGTCCACGGTGAGTTCCCTATCCCTTTAACACGCTCGCATCCTACCGCCATCCATATATCTACAGAATAGGTTTCTTACCTGCAATATGAACAAACTGATGAGCTAACAGGCTCAGTAAGTTCAAACATTCATAATAAGAATCATACTGATTCAAAGACAAGAAAAATTCAATCTCCTATGAATAGTACTATTCACCATGAATAGTATAGTTGACCTTTGACCGGTGAATAGTACCAGTTACCCTAACTGGTTACTATTCACTCTACTATATCAGGATACTATTCATTTACCCTAACCGAATTTACCTTACTCTAGTGTAAGCTTCGGTTATGCTCAATTATGATTTCCATCATTTTATTGATTGTTTATTTTCTATTTGATTTCTAATGTAGAGCTCTGTTTATAGCAGTACCGATGATTATTAGCGCGCTGACTAGGAGAGTCTAAGGAGCGACCTTAGAACATCGTCCTCCACAGCCCTGATAACCCCGTAGGATTTAACAAACCTCCACCACTATGTTGGAGGGGCGGTACGCCTTAATGGTTTCATTTACCATCTTTCAATTTACAGTTTTGACCAAGTGGTTGCATAAGTCACCTCAAGGTCACAATCCTCTATTGCCCGTAGGTCTTACTTATTTTCTTGATTTGGGATCTGTTATACTAACTAATACCCAAATGTTTATAGGATTTTATATCTAATGTGCAGTTAGTATAGAATAGATTAACACAGTATTTCATGTTGCAGACATGAAAAATGCTTGAACTTACCAATACTGCGCTAGTGTCCACTCTTGGAACTCCTCCGTAGTTCTATCTTTATTGTGGGTTCCTACAGACATAATAGTGTCTGTTAATACCCCTTTTTATTTATTATCTAATATATATATATATTTTACTTAACAATTTTACACATTTAAATTTTATTTGTGGTACACGGTCTGCAACACGCTCGTGTTCCAGGCCGTGTACCTCTCGGGTCTATTTTACACGGCCATGTTATTTTCTTCCTTAGCCGTGTAACTGTACACGGCTCGATACACGCCCGTGTTCAAGCCCGTGTACCTCTCGGGTTATAAAATTTTTCCTATACACGGCCGTGTAACCCTCTACACGCCCGTGTTTCTTAAAATTCTTAGAATTTTAACTCTAAAATTCTTATTTTGAGTTTTATAATTTTATCTAAGTTATTCTAGGTCTTTTAGGGTTCTTTCCGAACCCTTTTGGAAATTTTTGATCAAAATGACCATTTTGCCCTTAACGGGTACCATAATTGGCTTCATTCTATTATTTTTTCCAAATTTTCTAAGACTAATAATTTTAAAATAATATTTCCTAAGCTTTCGTATCATTTTACAACTTAAATTGCCGCAAAATCTCAACTTCATTTTTCCCGACCCTCGGTTACTATTCATCAATCACCTAGGGTTGTTTTTTTTCATTTTTCGAGCGTTTCAGAACCTCAAATAGCCCTTTCACTACTTACTAAACGTTATTCATCCCGTCCCCGACCCTCGGATCTCGAGAGGCTCGGGTTTCCTATCCCGACTTAAAATTTTTCCTCGTTTCCCAAAAATACCCCTAACATCGATTTTTTTCCTGTTTTAGGCGTTTTAGTGATTTAGGGTCGGTTTACTATTCCTTTTGGGTTGGTTTTCCATTTCTAATCATAATTCACCGAGGGGTCTCGGTTTCCTTTCCAAATTCAATATTTTTACCCATCGTTTCCCGAAATGCCCTTTAGCCGATTTTAGAAATTTCGGCAGCATTTCCGCTTAAATTTTAAGGTTTCCCGGCGTTAGGTACGTCTCAGAACCTTTGTACCTGCCACGTACTATACTAGAGGCCTATTTTATACAAAGTTTCCAAACTTTATATAAAAACTTTCTATATGATTCAACTTTACAAGTCATATCACATATTTATTTTTTTCCAAACTAACCCTAGTTTACTAGGTTTTTATATCTAATAAAATTTCATCACCACACCACATTACCCTTATACTTCTTAATGTATAAGTTAACATTCAAAAACTTAACAAAACATACATTCTAACCCTAGATATAGCCACGGATTTTATGCCAAAGATAGAAAGAAAATTTTACTTTCTTTCCTAGGGTTTTTATAGCTTGTATCAACATTAAAATCCTCCCATTTCCTCACATTCATGCCCACAGTTTTAGCAAGAATTCTTCCTCAAATTTTTCTTGTTTCTTAAGTTCATTTCATGCTTAACTTATCATATGATTGAATGAACATTATCACTAAATTAAAACAATAAAATTCATGAAGTTTTCACAACCTAGGAGCCACGGATTTTTCAAGGAAATCATGCAAAATTTTGCTTGTTTTTCTATCCAAATTCATGCCTTGAATATCACAACATCAAACAAATCCTAGAATCAACAATTCAACAAATTTTTCCCATTGTTTTTCAATTCCAAACCCACGGTTTTTATGGAAAAAAAATCAAGGAAAATGCTTCAAATTGGAGGTTTACCTTGCTTGGTTGTTGTCTTGATGTTGGAGATGAAATTCAAACTAGATTTGGTGTGAAATTCAAAACAAAATTTTTGGTTCAAGGGGGTTTTCTTCCACGGTTTTTGGCTGGAAAATTTGGCAAGAGTTTAGTTGTATTTCTTCATTTTTTTCTTGAATTTTTGATGCCTATTTATAGGCAAAAATCAAGGGCCTTTTCACAATTTTTTTTCAACAATTTCTTAATTGTTCAAGGATCAAAAAGTAAAGGTTTTGGGGTCAAAAATCAAATTTTCCTTTCTCCCTTTCCACATGGCTGAATGGCCTTTCAACAAAATGCCATAAAATTTTTTTATTTTTTTCTAAGTGAATTTTGACATGATCTTGGCCTTTGATTAAAAAGTAAACCAATCCTAGCCATACACCTTTCAAAAGCTTTCTAATTTTGATAAAAATTTAATTTGCTTTATGACATCATCATAGTGATGTCATCAACTATTTATATTAATCTCTAATTAATTCGTAGTCAATTTTTGACTGTTATCCGATCTGAAAGGAACTTTACCGAAATCGTGTAGGCGAGTTCTCAGCGCCTCCCGTGCGGTCGGTTTGTCTTATTTTGCTTCCGTTTGATCAGAATTCTCTACTGTAAATTTCTATTGTTTTAGTACATTTCAATGCACTCTCTAGGGTTTTCGGTTCTGATTTCGAACCGTCACACCCAATTATGTTCGGTAAGATTTTCCATCCCCGAACTCACCCACTTTAACACTGCCAGAATATTTTATACTATTCACAACAGTTTTAAAATACAACTATTTCACACTTTATTCATTAATATTGTTATTTACATACAAATTTTAATATAATTCGAGAATCTAAAATTCCCGGTCATCACATAAGCAGACAAGGTCAAATTGCATAGTTTTTGCAATCCTTCAATTTACCAGATCCAACACAAAAACAACTTAATTACAAAGGGTGTTTATGAGCCCACAAAGGGACTTGGTAGACATATATAATCAAACTCTGATAATTCATAACTAAGTGTACGTTTGGCTTCTCATTTTAGCTTTGTTTTAGCTTAGTTTGTACTAAAATGTGCACTTAGGGCAAAGCTATATTTTAGCTTTATTTAAGGTTGGTTTAAACTTAATTCACTATTTTAGTTTAATTTCCAATACAAGTTTATCTCTACTTTTACTATTTCAATATTATTTTCAAGGCAAGTTCAAATTAAAGTCGATCTAAACTTTCAAGTTAAACTAAATTATCAAATATCTAACTTTAACTTAGAATCATCTTAACTTAAGCTAAAACAGAGCAACCAAACGAACTATTAATCAACCCAAGGTTGATTTTCTATTAATCATTAATTTCGGTCTTACTCCATCAAAAAACCAAATCTACACTCTTGATTATATATAGAATGTTTAAGAAAGATCCAAATAATCTTGTTTACAATTAGTCATCTATGTTAACATCTGTATAGGTTATCCATTATCGAGTTAAGACTAAATTCCATTTTACCTTTTAATCATTTTATGTTAAAGTTCAATTATTGCACTATTGGGTTTAAAAAATCCATATAAACAGAATATCACTCAGCCAAAAAATGATATAATGATTGGAATCGTATAAGCTTTACAACACCTAAATGATCCATTTAAATAGATAAAATTAATTATTCATAAAAAAAACTATGAAACACACTCCATGATTTATAAGTTACGCCCGTAATATATAGGTATACTAACATATAGGCATTGTGGTTTCAGAATTAGTATATCAAAGGACACATCATAATTATGAAAACTTGGAATCATGTTAAGGTTAAGATGGATTACACATCATGATTAATCATACTTTTAAGTCTATTGTACATCTACCACTGGGACATTCATTAATATATCTACCTAGTAGGCTATGCTCCAATATCCAAGATAAGACATCTCTCAAGTAGGATGTAGATCCATTACAATATTGACATGAACAAAGTGTCCCATTTATTTAATCAATTATGAACAAGTAGTTAGGCTATCACCTTGACATTTTATCTTCTACATATGAACCCCTAACATGTTCAATTCTAAGCCTTTGTTAACAATAATTTAAAAAAAAATATTTTGCTTACTTGCATACAATCATCATAATGAATGTAAATATAACATATAAATTAACAATTATGAAAAAAAACCTTTATTGCATAAATCAAAATGTCATAAATACAACTAACATATTCTATTTTAGGAAATAAATCCTAGCACCCAAGTCTTTGCATCAGCCACTAAGGATGTCTTGCATTGCTCAATTGCAACTCATGTGTTATGTCGGTTTGTGCATGAAGTTAGTTTATGTCACCATTATGTCTTTCGTCGTCTTTTGTCATCGTCTAGTAATGCACTCATGAGCCACTCCTGCAAGCTGCATGCTATAGATTGCACCACCTAACACCAAAGCTATCTAACCCGGACCTACACCACAAGACTCGCATATTCCAAATCTAGATCTACACCCAAATCCACATTTTGATCTATGAATTGATGCTTACTTGCTCAATTTTAGGGTTTTCTTCATGATAGATTTTTTCAATTAAAATTTGGAAAAATTCATCTGCTAGGTTTAATCTTAAATCCCAAATCTTGAATTCTTAGAATCATCATATCAAATTATCAGGAATAATTGTAAAGAAGACATACTTGAATCTATGTTGACAAATTAGAGAAGGATGGAGTCTGTTAGGAAATGCCCTAAGCATTAGAGACATTTTGATGTATTTATTTTGATCTGAATAATAAAAGTATATATAGAGGTTATTCATTATATTACTGTTTGTCCTCATTATATTACTGTTTGTCCTCATTCTATTTAGAACTGTTAGAACGTTGCATGCAATGGACTTTTTGTATGCAAGAAGACAATGTTCTGAAGTAAGTGGTCTAAACTAAGATCTGTAGTCTATGGGGTTAGACCGAGCATCTAACTTATGTTAAGACTATTATGTTGTCTAAAGCCATGGTGGGGACAGTTTATCTTGACTGTCTGGAGCATAGACTCTCAAGTAGAAACATAGATATATCACTTGGTGGTGACATATTAGACCAGGACTAAAACGTGATTGATCTACGTAGTCTGCTATGAGTGGATCAATCTACTTTTGACGTTCATTGTGCAGTAACCTTAATCCTGAGTGAATGAACTACTTCATGTATATGACTTGTGTACTTTGATGTTCCAATAGCTAAAGCGTCTCAGAGGTAGTAAGCTTATAGACCGGTTCGTTGGGTGCATGACTTGTATACGATGAAGGGTTTGTTTACAGATATTGGAATCATGGCTCTAATAAGGAGTTAAGAGGATCCTCTTAAAAGAATTAATATTGGATGTGAAAATGGACAAGGCCTTCGGTCGTCTGCTGGGCAGATGACTTCTTATTCACATATAGTGAATAATCATTTTCTTATTCGGTAATATAATAAAACTTTAAGATAGCCTGATCAGTAGGATTAAACGGACTTTGACCTAAGGCTGATCATGGATATCATATAAGGGTTCTGCATACATGACAAGGTCATTGGACAATAGCTTGTCACAGGCTTACGTAATACGGTATATAATTGGGAGTTCAGTTTCAGGTTTATAGTGGTGTGACTCTGAAATTAGTGATCATATGATTGAGTTGTTCGGTAAAGAATAATGATCATATGGATTCACGGGAGCCCGATTATATATGTCCAATTGATCCCTCTACTAGCTCCACATAATTCCTTAATGATTGGCAAATTGATTTAGGTATGCTATTGGCTAGTTGATTATGCATGGATGGTGTTGACATAGGATTAGGATGGTAGACAAGATTCTCTCTGGTTGAATTCAGATTTTGTTTTGGATAATAGAGTACACAATTATTCGAACTCCAAATAAAGTTGCCATGATTTTATATGAGATTGGATTGGAGTTGTAGAAAATTATCCATGAGAACAAGATTTTGAAACACAACTGTTTGTGGATTTTGAAATTTGAATTTAAAATTTAAATTTGAAATTTAAAATTTGAAATTTGAATTTTGAATTTTGAATTTTGAATTTTGAAATTCAAATTTTGAATCACAATCCAAGTGGAATTCGAATTCTTTGTGGATAATTCCACAAGGCTAGAATTCGAATTTGAGTTGGATTATGAAGAGGAAAATCTTATTTGAATCCTACTTGAATTTTGAATCCCAATTCCATCAAAAGTGGCTGAATTTTTGTTGAGGAAAATCCTCTAGGAGATTTTCATTTTTTGTGGATAAGGATGCAGAGAAAAATTCAAGTTTCAATCCCAATTGAATTTGGATTCTCTCCTCCCTAAAGTGGACGAAATTTATTGGATAAATCCAAAGGGAATTTCAGATTTTTAGTGGATAAGGGTGAGATAGGATTCAAACTAGAAAATCTTATTTGGATTTTGATTCTCCTCACTTTTAATGGCCGAATCTAGTCATGATTTTGGCACTAGGGAAATTCGGTTATTATGGATAAATGAGGAGGTAAAATTCAAGTTAAAATCTTGTTTAAATTTGGATTGGATAATCTCCAAGATTGACCGAATTTTTGGTTGGGATTTGCCCCTAGAAAATTCAGATTTTGTGGGTGGATAAGGGAGAAAATCTTCTCCTAATCCAATTCGAATTCAGAGGATCACTTCATGCAAGTCTATAAATAGAGGTCCTGTCACTCCAGTTCTCTCAGACCACAGACTCTCAGGCGAGCAGGCTTCTTGTTGTACAACTCACCATGACAATAAGCTCTTTAGAGATCTGGGTGGTCAGAAGAAGACTAGCAGTGCTAGCATACCGATCGAGGTTTAGAGTGCCTACACATTCAGCCATTCGAGAATTGGAGAATAGTAGAGAAGGCTAGTTGGTTGAAGCCCTCCGATCATTCTCCTCCTGCAGATTAACGTCCGTAAGGTATGAGTTTAAATTATTGTTGGTTTATTGTATATGGCATCGTGAGATATTTAACGATCTTGAAAAATTTTTATTGTTCCGCTGTGCCACTCTGATACGTTTTTACCGATTTATTTCCTACAGAGTCTTCCATAGTCAAATCTTCATAGGTTCTTAAGATACTCTACGGATTCTCTCTCTTGAATGTGGAAGGTAAGGGAGAGCAAATATTACATATAATTTGACTTAGAGACCACAACTCTTATAATTTCTCTTATATATTAACTCAAATTAGAATTACATCGGCCCTAATTTAATTAGTATTAGGTTTCTGTATATTAAAACTCATATCTAATAGATATATCTAGAGTTCAATTAATATATCACTTATCTGATCCTATTAAATTAGATAGCCTATAATATAATTGTTATTTAAAATGTAAGCCCTTGATAAAAAATTAATAAAAACCTAATAATCTCCCACTTGGTTTACATATGTTTCTTGAAACAATTATATTATATATAGTCTTGAATGTGCACTGAAAAGCTATCTTGTCTAAAATATCTATTTAGTTATAATTTAGTCCATCAACTACATTAACTATAATCAGAGCGACCTTTATTACATATATTCGTAACTAGACTAATCAATGATCACTATTCCAATGTATTCAACGACACAGGTCGAGTATGGATGTATAGTATAGAAATTACATGCAATGTGATGTTAAACATGCCTATGTCTAACTGGTCCAGCTTTATTATTTAAAAAGATCAAATCTAAATAACATTCAGAGTTTATAAATCAACCATATACATTATTTTGTAGAAAATAAATATAAAACATACCTGTAATAAAGAACATCTAAATACACACTCACACTAAATATGCATATCATCAAATAAAACAATACCCACATGAGCAGTGCTCATGAAATACCTTGGGTGGTAAACCATTAGTAAGTGGATCCACAATCATGAAATTTATCCTAATGTATTCTATAGCTACTTGATGACTTTCTTTAACAATCAGAAACTTGATGTCTATGTGCTTAAACTTTGTAGAGTTTCTGTTCTTATTGGAATTAAGCATAGACAGATTATTCTCATAATATATCTTTAACGATTTTTCAATACTATTCATAATTTACAGCTTAGTAACAAAATTTTGTAGCCATATCCCATGATTAGATACCTCATAACAAAATATAAACTTAACTACTATAGTGGAAAAATCTATGAATGTCTGCTTAACACTCTTTTGAGATATAACACCTTTAGCTAACATGTAAATATAACCCGACGTAGATCTTTTTCTTTCTTGGCACAAGCAAAATTGGAATCAAAATATCTAACGATCTTTAAATGATTCAATCTCCAATAAGTGAGCATGTAATCTTTTATTCTCCACAAAAAACACATAACCCATTTGACTGCTTTCTAATTATCTATTTCTGAGTTACTTAAATATTTGCCTAACATTCCCACTATGAATGCAATGTCTGGACATGCACATACTTGAGTATACATAAGACTTCCTATAGTTGACGAATAAGGAATCTTTTGCATTTCTTTCCATTCCAACTTACTCTTGGACATTGATTATGACTGAACTTGATTCCCTTAATAACAGGGATATCTCTTGGTGCACAACCTTTCATGTTGAATCTGTCATGAACTCTTTAGATATAGATATTTTGTGATATCCCAAGGATACCTTAAGAGCGATCTCGATGTATCTACATGCCTAATACTAAAAAAGCATCACCGAGATCTATTATCTGAAAAGTCTTAGTCATAAATCTCTTGGTTTTATACAATAAGTCTATATCATTGCTAGTAAGCAGTATGTCATCGATATATAACACCAAAAATATATATTTACTCCCACTAAACTTATGATATACACAATATTAACCTTATTTACCTTGAACCTATACGAGATAATTGTTAGAAAATTCAAAAAAATTACACAACGGAATTACAAAAATTTTTGAAATATCATTAAAAAACTCGTGATGTCATATATAATAAATCAACAACAATCTATTATACGTTGAGAGAAAATGCTTGGGATGCCGAAAGAAGTGACTGAATGGCTTTAACAAATAACCTTCTCTACTATTCTCCAATTCCCGAAAGGTGGAGTGTGTAAGCACCCAGATCCTTGATTGGTATACTAGTATGACTTGTCTCCTTTCGACCACTTAGATCTCTATAAGAACTTGTTGCTATATGATTTGTGCAACAATAAATCTGCTCATCTGAGAGTTTGTGGTCTGATGTGATAGTCCGGAGCCCTGAATGGTCCCAAACCGTCACTTGAAACTACTGATACTTAACTTACTTGAAAACTATTACTCAAACTTACTTACTTTAATACTATAATTTTAGGGGATTTTTTTAAATAGTACATTCTACTATTTATGTACGTATATTTATTTTACAAATACATAAAGGTCAAAATACAACTTGGGTTCAAACATACATACATACTTATGAATTTGCTAAACTGGTTACTACTTAATATAGGTTCGATTCTCAAAACAAAACGACTGCTGAATACTGAGTAGAATTCAACATTGGTGGTGGTATCCACAACCTCACCCCCACATCTGCCTCTACCACCATCACCGTCCATCGGAGTCTAGGCCATAGATCGCTTACCTGCAGTACGAACGCATACTGTGAGCTTTACGCCTAGTAAGTATAACATATTATCCACAAAACATGGATTAAAACGTAGGCCATACTATAAGGCATATACAAAACTGTCGAGCATGTCACACATTCACACAGGATATGGAAACATATTAAGTAGCATATCACAGAATGCATACCATGTGGACACATCATGGCACGTAACTGGGAAGCATGCTATAACTATATCTAGGGCAGATCGTGAACAATGCATAAACCGATTATGCTCATTTTATACTTCATTATTCATTATCTTTCTTTACTTTGCTGATGGCCCGTGTGTCAATACCGAATGTGCACGGATCTGCGGATTCACCGAGACCACAAATTTTCTTTATGGGCCTTGGTCCGTTATGTATTAAGAGCCATCGACTTTGGCTTGTCATACTTAAACTGAAAAACCTCTTCAAACGGGAGAGGCCGGTACGACACGATTAATAAATTGTGGAATTATGTCTGATATGCCATGAGCTCTATTAGGCTATCCACTAGTCTCACATGATAGGGATATAATGGCATCTAACTTATACTGGTCATCAATCTACGCGATTGTGAACTTATAAGCTCTTCTATCATGCTATGCAACAACCATACACGATTTGCATACTTAACGTAGAGTAAAAATAATATTTTAAACTCGTTTTTGCTCATGCGATAGGCGGAGTTGTACTTACTTGTCAGCCGACAATTTATACTTCACCTCTATTGAAAATTACAGATAATGACTTGTAATCATAACGCATCTTTATTAAACTTTGTTCTTAAGTCACTATAGTCGTTAGTAACTATAAATTTTATTGTTATATGGTATCGATACCTGTCGGTACCCAACTGCTCTACTTTGAGAATTTGGTATTTAATTTCTAATCGTGCTTGATTAATTTATTTACTTGACAAATTAATCACCGTCTCTCACTATCCTGTTCAAACTCGGTCCTTGACTGGTTAACCAACCAGTCAACTGACCGGTTATCTCACGCATCATTGACTATGTAGCCTACCAGGTTACTTTGCGTTGTTGGTGTAGTAGCCAATCGGGCTACCTCAACCGTTTTTTTTTAAGGAAATTGTTTTAGAAATCTTATAAAATTTTGGGGAAAATCTATATTCTTTAGAACCGTCCCTATATCACCCCGTTGGAAGGTAGAGGGTGTTTTATCAAAACCATTTTTCCATTTTAAAAGGGAAAAAACACATTTTGGTGTTCATATTTAAAAGTGATTTTTGAACCATTTTACTGAAAACCATTTAAAACTTATTCGAAACGATTTAATTTGTGAATTGGACGAACATGAAACTTTTAGTCCTTGACGAGATGAACAACTTTTGTGTTCATCTTGGAGCTTAGTTTAACCTCTAAAGGGTTCGAAACACTCAAAACCTATAGCTAAAACTCGTGCCCAATTTTAGAAAAATTCCAGTTTTATGCTTATTTAAAAACTATTCTGTTTGGGGTCAAAAACGACCAAATTTTTAAAACTTACGCATGTCATCTTAAAGGTTTCGGTGAGATCTAAACCTTTCGTGTTGAGTCTGGTATCCGGTTCAGACTCTAAGTTGGTCATTTTTATAAAAATCCGAGACTATTCCTGTTGCTCAGGATTTCAGTTCCAGTTTTGAACTCCTGTTGGAAACTGCCTCGAAAACTTATCTTAGAGTCATTTTTAGCCAAAGGCTATGTAATACAAAAACACTCGTAACAAAATTTTCTTAGAACTTCATGTTTTACACTTTTCTAAAATCGGACCATAACATGTTCGAAAATGGCCAAAACCGTGGCCTAAAAACTGAGACAGGTTGGTTCCCAGCCAACCTTAAATGTTCATTCACACATCCATCCACAAAAATTTAAAGCTCAAGTACACAACCACAAAAATACATAACCAAGATGCTAAAGGCTCAAAATAAAGATTATTACAACCCATTGCTCAAATAAATACACATAAATCACTTGATCTCAAAACTTAAACGAAACTAAACCTCAAAAGAAAGGGTTTTCAGGTTTTACCTTAGTGTGCTTTGAAACAAACACAATCAAACCAAGGGTGACCAAAAATTACCATGTGGACCAAGGGGAGATGGGGTTGGCTTATGCTAGAAGGGGACACAAAAAAAATTTTTCTCTTATTATCAAGCCAAAATAACAACTAAAACCACAAAGAACGGTTCTAGAACCTTACCAAAAAACAACCTTGAGATGGATTGAGTGAAAGACTCCTACTAAGCACTTGAGTGGCTAACTTTTTTCTTGGGAAATTTTAGGGAGATTTTTGAGTGTTTAGGGCTGTGGAGGGGTTGGATTTTTCAGAAGAGAAAGGGAGGAGAATGGTTGGTTTTTGAGAGCTTTTGAGTGAGCAAATGGGAAAAATGAGGCCTAAGGCCACTTACCCTTATTTATAGGCAATTGCTAAGCAAGATTAACTAACTCTAAGCCACTTAATTAAGCCAAAACTTAGCTAAATTGGGGAACAAAAATTTGTGCTACAGCCCCCCACAATATTCAATGGCACCTTGGGAAGAAAGAAAAGGAAAAGTTGTATTAATATGTATGAAAATCAATAATGATTTGCCCTCCCACTTTTGCATATTTTATTCACACTTAACCAAGACCTCATTGACCATATTTGGGGCAATCTTTTTTGTACTTTTGGTTGAAAAAATCTGTGTGACTCCATGGGGGAAAAAGAGCCAATTTGGCATTAAATGCATGGAAGAAAGGCTATGGTGCTAGTCATGTACTATTGCATTTTTAAATCGAAATTGTCATAAGCATGTGGCTTATTTTCAGGGCTGCGTTTGGCTTTATTTGGGGCTACATGTGCACAGTTTTCTAGGGGAAGAATTCATCTGCAAAGCTTCTATTAGCAGTCTAATTTCTCATAGTGGTGTTCGGTCTTTTTTCGATGGTGTTCTAGATTTTGACCGAAATTGGATTTTCTTGATCCGTTTCTTACACTATTCATTCCTGGTTGGATTGTATTGCCTATGAGCCCATTCTGTATCTATTTTACTATTCATTTACGGTACTGTGGTTGTGTCTACATTGTGTTGACACTACGCACACATAACGAGGCTTTTTTGTGTGAAATTTCAAACACAGTCTATCTTGACTAATTTGGACATACTGATTTAAAATTTATCAGTTTTTTATTTATCTGAGGTCATCTGGATCAGTTTTTGGGTACTGTATGATCCCTCCTCGGAAAACGTATTTTGCACTTAATTGACTAATTTAAGCATATTAAATATATCAGTTTTGAGATTAGAAAAGATCGTCTTGACCCCAATCCCGATATTACGTATCTCTCAAACAAAATTCCACGTTCCGTGCTCAATTGACTAAGTTGAGCATGCTAGTTATAAATATATCAGTTTTATGTCGAGAAAATGTCATCTCGACCATTTTTTCGATACTATATATTTATCAAGCAAAATTTCACTATTATGCTCAGATAACTAGTCTGTGCATACTGATGACAAGCTCATTAGTTTTGTATCAAGAAGTGATTGTCTGGACCAGTTTCTTGATATTGCGTGTCTCACACACACACACTCACATGTACTAAGGTAAACCAATCTCACTCTCGGTTGCCCCCTTCATTACATGAATAGTAATTAAACTTTTATGTACCCATTTAATTTATTCAAATTGGTAAATTATACTGTATTTATTAACTTAATTACTTATTATATAGTAATTAGCATTCAGGAACATGGGGGTCATTACAACCTACTCCCTTTACAAAATTTTCGTCCTCAAAAATTCGAATAATTTCAAGAAGTCTCTTCTCATATCTTCTTCCCGTTCCCATGTGGCTTTCTTAACATTATGATTTCGCCACAACACTTTTACGAGTGGTACTACTTTATTTCTAAGCACCTTCTCTTCTCTGGCTAAAATTCACACGGGTTTCTCTTCGTACGTCAAATCGGCGTGTACTTCGACCGGTCCTTGGCTTAAAACATGGGAGCTATCTGGCACATACTTTTTCAGCATCGAGATGTGGATGACATTGTATACTGAAGCTAACTCGGGAGGAAGTGCTAGTTTATAAGCTACCTTCCCGACTCTCTCGATTATCTCGAAGGGTCCTATGTACTTAGAACTAAGCTTTTCCTTCTTTCCAAAGTGCATCACCCCTTTCATGGGTACCACCTTAAGAAAGACTGAGTCTCCTTCTTGAAACTTGAGGGGTCTACGGTGATTATCTGCGTAACTCTTTTGATGATTGTGCACTGTATCTAATCTATCTTGTATCAGCTTCACGTCTGCCGTGGTGTTTTTGATGAAGTCCGTACTAGCAAGCTGTTTCTCTCCAGTCTCGTGCCAATGAACCAGAGATTTGCATTTTTTTCCATAGAGCGCCTCGTACGATGCCATCCCAATCGAGGAATGGTAGCTATTATTATACGAGAACTTGATCAAGGGTAGCTTCTGGTCCCAGTTTCCTTTGAAGTTTAGAACACAGGCTCTCAACATATCTTCTAACGTCTGTATGGTCCTCTCGGACTGACCATTGGTCTGAGGATGGAATGCCGTGCTAAACTTTAATCTAATCCCTAATACGGCCTGAACGCTCTGCCAAAATCTGGAGGTGAAGCGTCTGTCACGATCTGAGATGATAGACTTTGGCACTCCAAATAGCTACATAAATTTCTACTAGTCGTTCCACCGAGTAGCTAACTTTTATTGCTAAAAATCTAACTGATTTCATCAATCTGTCCACGATCACCCAGATTGCATCGTTGCCGTTGGATGTCCTCAGCAGTTCAACTGTGATAACCGAGAATTTTCAGATTCTCGGAATGAATTAAAATTGTATGTATATAACAATTTTAATGTATAAAATATGAAAAAGTTGTGTTTTAATATTGTTGAGAATACTGTGAAAATGTTCTAACAGTGTTAAAGAGTACGAGTTCAGAGATGAAAAATATTCTCGAATAGAATTGGGTGAGACGGCTTGAAAACAGAGTCAAAAACCCTGGAGAGTGCATCGAAGTGCACTAAAAGATGAAATTTTACGGTAATGAATTCTGGTCAAACAGAAGCAAAATAAGTTAGACCGATCACACCAGAGGCGCCCGAAACCCGCCTTTGCGATTTCGGTAAATTTCTGTTTGGTTTGATTTTCGGTCAAACTTTGACCACGAATTAATTCATAGATTAATTAAATGATGCCATATGTGACATCATATTTATGTTGTCATTAATAAGAAATTAAAACTTGTTAAGTAAGTTTGGTGACATGTATGGTTAGGATTTAAGGAATTTTGGATCAAAGGCCAAGATTAAGCCAAAATAGCTTGAAAAAAATTAAGGAAAATGTTAAAAAGGGGTTCGGCCAACCTAGAGAAAAATCAGCCCAAAATTTTCATTTTGACCCCAAAAAGTTAGCAAAAAAAGTCTTTGAACAATTTCCAAATTGTTGGGAAATTTTGCTAATTGGTCCCCCACTTTTTGCCTATAAATAGGCATGAACATGGATTTTTTTCCTGTTTTCGGCATTTTATTCTTTTAGGGTCAGTTTACTATTCTTTTTGGGTTGGTTTTCCATTTCTAACCCTAATCCACCTAGGGATCCCGGTTTCCTTCTCGAGTCCAATATTTTCACTCCTCGTTTCCCGAAATACCCTTATACCGATTTTAAAATTTCGGCAGCATTTCCGCTTATATTTTGAGGTTTTCCGGCGTTAGGTATGCTTCAGAACCTTTGTACCTGCCACGTATTATATCAGAGGCCTATTTTATACAAAGTTTCCAAACTTTGTATACAAAATTTTCACATGAATACAATATTCAAGAATTAACACAAACAACACTATTTTTCTTTCAAACTAGCCTCGGTTTACTAGTTAATCATACCAAAATAATTTTTATCACAACTGTTAGGACCTTCCCGAACTGCCTTAACTTTAAACTTTAAACATACTTTTGTGATAACCGAGAAAATTCATATTTTTCGGAGAATAAATACACAATGAATTTAAGTGTTAAAATGTAAAATTAAGTAATTTAATATTGTTTAAAACTAAATAAAATATTCTAACAATGTTAAATGATGAAAAAGGATTGACAGTGATTTTAGGTATGAGCACGTGTGTGCCACTCACAGTATTAAGAAGTAGGTCAAGATGATATTATCTTAACATAGAACTGATATATTTGGAATCAGTATACTCAAATTAGTCAATGGAGTACAAAATAGAAATTTCTACCGGGAATGCGAAAAATACGCAGTACCAGAAACTGGTCGAGATGACCTCGGATTAAGATAAAACTGATAAATTTGGATTTAGCACGTCCAAATTAGTTAGGATAGCCCAAGTTAAAAATTTTGGGGAGGGGAGTATAAATAAAAAATCTTGGGGGTTAAATTCAGAAATTCCTCATAATTTCAAAAAAATCAGATTTTCAACCCAAAATTCTCTGAAATATGAATAGCAACTAACTTTCACGTACGGCCTCCGTTCACAACACCGCCAGCACCGTTGGAAAACTCTCGCCTAGCTGAGTCCAATGGTGGGTCGACGCGACGGAACGGCTGCCGCACGCGCTGACTGAAGGCCACCGGAGCCGAAATCTTTCCGGTGAGATTTCTCCGCCATCTGAGCTCCGATTACCACGATTCCGATCCCAAAAGATTCGTGGTGAAGAGTACTACAAAACCCAAGCCTTCTTTCAGCCCAACAACGGCCGGATTGTGCTGCCGTAGCTCGCGCCATCACCATCGTATCACTGCCGCGAGACTCGCCGTTTCCGACGATGTTGAGGTGCGCCACTGGTGCAGAAAGGGACGCTTCGGCATGGGGAAGAAAAGCCCCAAGGTAATTTTAGAAAACCACCATGACACGACGGAGTTCCAATGCCGCCGCCGTCGCCAATCTTTCGAGGGGAATTTTCTGGCGATAGGGGCCTCCAAACATGAAATTGAGACCACCAATGGATTCCTCTCGTCGAGATCTTCAAGATGGAGTACCCACCTTCTGCTGTCGCTGCTAGTCAACGCTAGTCAATGGACGGTCAACGCCGGTCAACGGTGACTGTTGACCAATTTTGGAAGTTTGGCCTGTTGGCCTATTTTCGACATTCTGGACGCATCTGCAGAGTCGAATTTGCAATACGGGACCTTAGATATAAAGAACGTAGAATTACGGTTTATGCCGTCGAGACCGGATTGTAATTCGGTATAAATTCTGATCTCTTTACGTTCCGCAATTTAATTGTTTGGGACTATTGTATGGTTTTATAATTATTAGTATGAAAATTATGAAAAAGAATGTATGTAAAAAGAAGAAAATGGCTGTAATAGAGGAACAGAAAAATATGTGATAATGTAACGATTTTACTTAAAAAGTATGAGTTTTACGTAAAATCTAGGCCTCTGGTATATTACGTGATAGAATTGAATCAGGATAGATGGTTTTCAGGCGTTTCCTAAACGCTGGAACCTCACAAATTAAGAGGAACTGCTGTCGAAATTTCGGTTACCACATAAGGGTATTTTGGGAAACGAGGGGTCAAAATATGATCGGGAAGGGAACCCAAGCCCCCTCGAGGAATTAGCGCATGGAAAAAGGAATGGGCAAGTTACGATTAGTAAATCGACTCTTAGGTCGGAATAATACTTCCCGGGGGTCGGGAATGTGAAAAATTGGCAAAATGATAAGAATTTATCCGGAAAAGGTCCGATAAGATTTAAAAAGTTAATTAGATGATTTTGGGTTTAGAAAATCCAGCCTAAGTATAAAAATGAAAATGTTATGGTTAAACGACCTACTAGGGGCAAAATGGTCATTTTGTCCAAAGATTATCAAATTATGGGAAAAGAGCCCCAATGACCCCAGAATAGGGTAATGAAGTTTGTAAAAGCCAAAATTGAGGTTTAAGTTATGAAAAATCACGCCAAGGGCAAAATTATAATTTTGTCAAAAGTTAGGGGTAAAATCGTAATTTTTCAAAAAATTGGAGAAAAATTTGAAAATGGCCATTAAGGTTTAAAAAGCTGTCCTAAGGCTATAATTAAGGGTTATAAGATTAGAATCAAGCTTTTTTATAAAATAAAAGTTATAAATAAAAAAGTGATTAACGGACAAAATTTGTCTGTAGGAACCCGATCCAGACGCGACAAAGGACGTTGATGGATTCCAAGAAGAGGATAAGCACGCTATGAGTAAGTTCAGACATTTATCCATCTGCAACTATAAACAAGCTTATAGTATTTATAGGTTTTGTACGCAAATGTCATGATGTGATTTATGATGATGCTATAGTAACGCTATAGCAATACTATGATGATGTTAAAAGATAGGTTTTAATAAATAATTTATAAAAAATATATATGTATATATATTGAATTGCGAAGGAAATGTATTATAAAAGCTTTATGAGAGTAAAGATGTGAGAAAGAGAGATAGAAGAATGGAAAGAGTAAGAATGAGAATGTTATGATAGAATGCATAAAAAAAGAGATGAGATATAAAAGGAAAAAATAGATGTTTATGAAAAGTTTTATGAAAGTTAAGTTATGATTGATAGAGCAACGATGATCGGCAATGAAAGGAATTAAGAAAGGGTGTGTTTTATGAGAACGAAATGATAGATATTTTATGAAAAGTGATATGAAAGTGAAGAGTTGACAAGAAAGAGAAGCAATGATATGCTATGATCGATAGGAGTATGATGATAAGATACGATAGATAGAATGATGCAAATGATAAACAGAGAATAATTGTCTGCACATAACTAAACGTATTTTTTTTATTATGATGTGATGTGATGATATATAAGTAATATGTGCTATATATGCTAAAGTATGACTGACATAATTCACACAAGTAAAGTAAAGAATTAAGAAAAGAAAAACAACAACATGAAACAACGATATATGTCTTACGAAATGAGAATGGAAGAATGAGATGTCAATGAGAAAGAATTACGAAAGAAAGATAGAACAACGAAAGAACAAATGTCCCATGAAATGTTCTATGAAAAATTAGAAAGAAAAGATTATGAATGTCATGAAAAAGATGTACAACAAAAAATCAATATTAGAAAAATAAAAGCATACAAGATAATATGACTATAAACTTAAGTTGTTGGCGTACCGGCCTCTTGTAGGTGAGGTTAATGTCTATATCCTCTACGCAGATGTGGTGCTACCCCGAAGGTGCGGTAGTTTATAGGTTGGACACTACCCCGAAGGTGCGGTAGTTAAAGATCACCCCTTCAGAGAAGGAAGCGATAATCTTTAAGGTGCAACCAGCAACGGGCCCACCAAAGGAAAGTGAAAAGAAAAGAAAAGAAATGATACGAAAAGAAAACAAAAGTAGAGAACGATAAAAAAAGAAACGAACGACATGAAAAAATGACATAATGAAATTGATGAAAAATAAATAAATAATAAAACGAAGTTTAAAAGAATATAATAGAATTAATATATGATGTGATGTATTTGATGTTATGTGTATGATGTGAATGACATGTTTTTACGTGATGTTATGTTAGTGTATATGTTACTAGCTTTTAAGATATGAAAGGTTAAGAAATGATGATAAAATGATAGAAAAGATAAGAAAGTTTAAAACGGAAAGTTAAGAAATGATAGGAATGAAAAGAAAAGAAATGAAGAGATTAGATTAGAATGATAAGAGATGATCGATAGAATGATGAGAACGATGAGCGAAGAGATAAATGAGCATGAAGAGGCTAACATTTTATGTTATATTTCGATGTTATGTTTTGAGGATGTGTATGATGTGTCTATACGTGATGTCATGTATTCTAGTAATAATATATATTACTAGTATTTATAAGTTAATGAATGTATGTTTGAGCTTACTGAGCATCTAACTCATTAGTTGTTCATATGTTACAGGTAAGTAACCTGTTAGTTTAAAGTAATATGATGGACAACGGACGGATCTACACGTGCCAAGAGACTGAGTGAGGGTATCGTATTACTACGAGTCTTTCACTGAGCGTTCAAAAAGGAAGTTGAAAGAAAGAAATTTATGAATTATATGTTATAAGAGTATGATAGAGATATAGGTATAATATGTAAGTTAAAAAAAATTTTGCTATTAAAAAATGGAAAGTTAAGTATGTTAAGTAAGAGGACGACGACCCACGAGGTTGCCAGCCGTCACGATCGGCGTCAGAGCTTGGCTGGATAGTTTGGTAGCGTACGGGACGTCACACTTTTAAACTTGAAACATACTTGATTATACTTCTCTGAACTTTACTCTTCTTAAACTTGCTTTTCTTAACTTACTCTTAAATTTGCTTTGGTACCAATGTAGGTACCTTAACTTGGGCTCTGAGGCCACATTTTGTGGGCGACCCGACTCACTCGAGCCATCCACTTAAAACTTTAACTCTTCTCTTAAATTTTGCTCTTCTTTATCTTACTTTAGGAAAAACTTACTTTAACTTACTTACTTCTTATATCTTTAAACTTACTAGCTTTAACTTTGTCATTTTAGCTTACTTGCGGAAGCGGTTTTTGAAAAATTACCGATAAAATTTTTTTTCTTCTTTTAAAACTTAAGCTTGATTTAAACGTATGAGCTTTCAAAAAAAACATATTGAAATACTTCATAAACTTAACTTACATTAAACCTTGTCTCTTTTTCATTACATTACATATACCTTTTCTTTAAATTGCAGCGGAAAATCATAGTGAAAACCATAACCCACCCCATAACATTCCGGGAATCTGTATGCCAGCCCATCTATTTCTTCTTTCACAATGTAGGCAGCTTACTTTTGTTACCTACATCACAAACAGACTAGTGAGCTAGAGCTCAGTAAGTACAAACATACACATAAACATATCATACACATAAACTTATATTTCATAACACATCTCATGCATAACATTTCATAAATCACATCAACTAACAACAAAGATTAGTCAGATTATGCTTACTTAATTTTTTTCTTCTTGCTTCTTATTGTTCTTACTTTCTTTCTTGTTCTTCTGTTCTTTTCTTTTCTTTTCTTTCTTAGCTTTTCTTTGCTTTACTTTCTTTTCTTTTCGTAGCTTTTCTTAACTTTTCTTTACTTTACTTTCCTTTCTTTTTTTTGCTTTACTTTACTTTCTTTTCTTTTCTTTTCTTTCGCTGATCTTTACTTATCTTTTCATTCATTTTCTTTCTTTCACTTTCTTTTGTGGGCCCTGTGTTGGATGTACCGTCTTGCGCGCGGACCAGTGGGAGGAAGGGGGAGCGACCCATTTCATTAACCTACCTCACAACCGATCATTAAACTTTATGCCATTAACCTCACACTTTTTGGAGGTAGCGTTGCCATTAACCCCAAAATTTTGGGCGGTAGCGTTCCACTACAAGCCATTAACCTCACACTTTTGGGGAGGTAGCATTTTACGATAGTGGAAAATTAGAACTTAAAACCTCATTTTGGGGAGGCCGATGCGCCCAGCACTTAAATTTTCAGTTTTATTATCTTGCTTATCTTTCTCTTTCTTTATTTTATCTTTCTTTTCTTTAACTTTTTATTCTTTTTGACTGTGAACATGTTAGACTTTCATGTCACCATGCATGTTTCTTAATATTTGCATGGTCCAAAACCTTTTCTTATCGTTTTATAAAACATTTCTTTTACTAACACGCTATTCATAATGTCACATCATCATATAATCCTATGGCAAGTCAGTTCGTGAGTAGACAATTAAATGTCTGTACTTACAAATACTTTACTCGTATCTCCTTCTTCGTTTCTGGATCTGCGGACGTTCCTTTATTGTGTCGGGATCGGATTCTTATAACCGAAACAATAACGACGGTTATTTAAATCTTTATTCTTATGTAAAACTTAGTAAAACGTAAAAATTCTACGTTTAATTTCCCAATCTTGAACTTAGGGGTCTACTATCCCAGTTCTAACCTTTCTGCTAACTTTTGACAAAATTATCATTTTGCCCTTTGCGAGACTTTTTCATCATAACTTTACTTTTCTTTGATTTACAACTTAATTCTGGCCCTTAGAATCTTAATTAAACCATTCTAAGTCCATTAGGACCTTTTTCTATCATTCCTGAAATTTTCTGTCAAAATGACCGTTTTGCCCCTGACAGGTCTTTGGCCCATATCATTTTCATTTTAATGCTTAAACTGGATTTTCTAAGCCCAAAAATCATAAAATCTTTTTTTCTTAAGCCTTTTCGAGCTTTTTCAGCATTAATTATCGAAATGCTCGTGTCACTATTCACCTACCCTCGGGTGGCACTATTCCGACCCTAGGTCGTTAATCCTCTTTTTCAGGCCTAAATCACCGAGGGGGCTCGGGTTTCCATCCCGACCATATTTTTACCCTTTGGTTTCTAAAATATCCCTTTGTGCTGTTTTTGAAATTTTGACAGCATTTCCGCTTAATTTTTGGGTTTCCGGCGTTTAGGAAATGCCTCGAAACCATCTAACCTAATTCTCTTCTACCATGTACTATACCAAAGGCCAATATTTTTATGTAAAAATTCAACTTTTACGTAAAAATCTTTACATTTTACACATTTTTTCATTTGACTATTTTTCATACACATAGTCCGTTTTTCTTATAATTTCACATTTCAGAATACATAATTCATACATAATCATTCCAAAACATAAATTTAGGAATGAAGAACCGAAATCATCCCATTGGCTATCGAACGAATCGTTCGGTCTCGCGTGCACAAACTTTGATGCTCCGTTCTTTACATTTGAAATTCCATCTTGAAATTCCATCTTGAAATTCCGACTCCGCGGATGTGTCCGGAACATCGAAAATAGGCCAACGGGCCTTTCTTCAATTTTAGATCACCGGTCGTCGTTGACCGGCGTTGACCGATGTTGACTCACTGTTGACTGGTGTTGACCGGCGGTGGCAAATGAGTAGCCTATCTTTAAGAGCTCGACGAGAGGAATCCATTGGTGGCCTCAATTTCATGTGTGGAGGCCTCTATCGTCGGAAAATCCCCTTGAAAGCCACGGCGACGGTAGAACTCCACCGTGCTGGGTATTTTTCCCGAAATTGGTTGAGGGCTTTTGCTCCCTACAACCCCACGACCATGTTTGCACCGGTGGCTCTCTTCAATTTGGTCGGAATCGGTGAAAATCGACGGTGGCTCCCACGGCAGCGACGGCAAATTTCTCGAAGCTTGGTCGGCATGATACTGCGGTTGTTGCCGTGAACCACCACATGGGTTTTGTAGTACTCTTCACCACGAACCTTTTGGGACCAGTTTCATGGCAAACGGTGGCATGACGGCTGAGAAATCGACGTTTGAAATTCACAGCTCCGGCGAGCTTTGGGCGGCGCGTGCGGCGGCCGGTCCGTCGAGTCAACCCACCGTTGGACTCATCTCGGCGAGAGCTTTCCAACAGTGCGGGTGGTGTCGAAAATGGACACCGTTTCCGGTAATTGGTTACTGTTCATTCTCGTGTAAGGGGGAGGAAATAGAAAGTGTGAAGAAATTATGGGTCCTTTTTTTAAATTTCTGATTTTTCGCCCTTATTTATACTTTTTCGTCCAAAATTTCAACATAGGCTATCCTGACTAATTTGGGCTTCCTGAATCCAAATATATCAGTTTTATTTTCATCTAAGGTCATCTTGACCAGTTTCCGGTACTGCGAATTCTTGGTCAAAAATTACCTTTGTACTCAATTAACTAATTTGAGTATACTGATAGGCTATCCTGACTAATTTGGACATGCTGAACACAAATTTATCAGTTTCAACTTCATCCGAGGTCATCTTGATCAGTTTTCCGGTACTGCATATTTTCCGGTCAAAAATTACTTTTTGTACTCAAATGACTAATTTGAGCATTCTGAATCCAAATATATCGTTTTTATATCAAGAAAAGGTCATCTTGACCAATTTCTTGATACTGCATGTCTCCTGATCAAAATTACTTTAAACCATAATCTTTGAATCCAACTATCACATTTCTTTAAAAGAAATAAATCAACGGTGACATCATTTACTTTGTCCTCATTATATTAATCTAGAGTCAAAGTTTGACCAAAAGTCAAATTGATCGGAACTTTCACCGAAATCGCGTAGGCAGGTTTCTGACACCTCCTGTGCGATCGGTTCGATCTAATTAAATCTCAAAACTCTTAATAAAAAACTAAAACACTTATCTTATCTTATCTTTACTTTGACTTGCCATTTCTTATATCTATCTTTTTCGGAAACTGAAACCACTCTATTCTGAGCATTTTGGTCCGAAATCACTTTCTCAGTTATGAACTTTATTCTTTAACTATTTTTGGAGATTTCAATTCTTCCAAAATATTTATTTATTAGCATTAATACTTTTATCTTTTTATTTATAAACCTAGTGTTCTTTTACGTCATATTCATAAAAATTCTTAGAAAAACCTAGCTTAATCCTAGGTAACACTGTAGGAATTTTCCGGTCTGTCACAACAACATATAATTCTTAGGTTTTCTAATGTATACTTCAACATCAAAACCTAACAAAACATGCATTCTAACCCTAGCATAGCCACGGATTTTCATGCATAAACACATAAAAAATCTTATTTTCTTTCCTAGGGTTTTTATCAACATTTTTCAACATTAAAAATTTTCCATTTCTTAGTGTTCATACCCACGGTTTTTGCAAGAAAATTACATCAAAATTTTCTTGTTTCCTTATTCCAATTCATTCTTAATTCAACACATAATTGAATGAACACGAACACTAAACCAAAACATCAAAACTCATGCATTTTTCACACCATTGAAGCCACAGTTTTTTTAAGGGAAATATGCAAAATTTTTGCTTGTTTCTAAACCCTAATTCATGCTTTAAATACTACAACATCAAACCAATCATATAACCAACAAAACAACAATTTTTTTCATTGTTTTTTAACACTCCAAACCCACGGATTTTCTATGGAAAATCAAGGAAAAATGCTTCAATTTAGAAGCTCACTTTAACTAATTATTAGCTTGATGTTAGAAATGCAATGTAAGCTAAGTTTGGTGTGAATTTTGGAACAAAATTTTAGCTTACAAGGGGGGTTTTGCTCACGGTTTTTGGGCTGAAGAAAAGGCAAGAGTTTGGCTTGAATTTTCCATTTTTTTGATTGAATTGTGATGCTTATTTATAGGCCAAACCCAAGGGCTCTTTAGCAAATTTTTTCAACAATTTGCTAATTGTTCAAGGACTAAAAAAGTAAGGATTTTGGGGCAAAAATCAAATTTTTTCTTCTTCCTTTCCAAGTGGCCGAATGGACTTTTCCAAATTTTTTTAAAAAATTTTTCAATGGCTTTTTGGCATAATCTTGGCCATTGATCATAAAGTAACCTAATCTAAACCATACACCTTTCAAAATTACTTTCTTAATTAAGGAAAATAATTTTGGTTTATGACATAATCATGGTGATGTCATCCTACTATTCATATTAATTTACCAATTAGTTCGTGGTCAATTTTTGACTGTAATCCGATCCGAACGGAACTTCACCAAAATCGCGTAGGCGGGTTCTAGGCGCCTTCAGTGCGATCGGTTTGTCTTATTTTGCTTCCGTTTGATTAGAATTCTCTATCGTGAATTCCTATCATTTTCGTGCATCTCAATGCATTTTCTAGAGTTTTCGGCTCTGATTTCGAACCGTCTCACACAATTATGTCTGGTAAGATTTTTCATCCCCAAACTCACACACTTTAACATTGTCAGAACATTTTTACACTATTCATAACAGTATTAAACACAACTTTTTCCTATTTTATTCATTAAATTTGTTGTATACATACAATTTTAACCTACTCCGAGAATCTAAAATTCCCAGTTATCACATTCAAAAGTACATATACAGTTGTCATTTCCTTCTATTTCAAAAGTACATCAGTTCGAAGGCTTTTCTCAAAATAGCCTTTCGATACTGTCATATATACACATATACAGTTATATATACATATTTGCATAACACATATATTTCTATAACTAATCTCCTAGCTAAGGTTGTTCTAGAATTGTCAAAAACTCGATTGGATCCATTTCATCATTGTCCGTTCTGTTTCCAGCCTCAGACGGCGTTGAGCCTTCAGCTGGATCTACACACTCTGGTTGTCTCGACGGACTAGCCTCATGGCCGTTTGCCATCGGTCCAGATCCGTATAGGTGATCTAACATTACTTCTTGTAGCAACTGTTCACGCCTCTTGCGCACCATGCACTCCATCATCATCTCCTCCTCTACTTTAGCTACATCATAATAAACTCACGTAAAGTAGCAGGGTATAAAGGGGTTACCCTCTGTCGTAGGTTTAGGGTGAGTCCCTTCCAAACTATGTCACAAAAGTTATCATTTGTGATGTTGGATAGAGGACACGCCCTTACAATGCTATCCTGGAATCTGACTGCATACGAAAATACAGTATTGCTCAACATCATCTGCTGCCTCTCTGCCTTCCGATCAAAGTCTCTGACATCCGCATAACTGGGCATAGCCAGTGGTGGCGGGACTGTCCTACTCTCGGGAGGATCTACCATTGGTGCTGCACTCTTCTATGGAAACTGCTCTAGTATGACTTGGCGAAACTCGGCCCAATCCATTGCTAACAGCATCTCTTGATCGCAATACTCTCAATATAACCGTGCGTGCTCACGGAATGTGCCAATGGCCATCAAAACCCAACAATCCTGATCTATATCACACTGGCGTATGATAACCTCTATGTCATGTAGCCAGTCTCGCGTAGAGATCCCCTGCTGACCTCCCTTGAACGCAGGGTGATGACTGCCTCTAAATGCATGCACAACTCGTACTAACACTCTGTCTCCTATACGAGCTCGGTCTCCCACCACTAGAATGTCTACTACTACTAGTGGGTTTACGATCGGTCGTGGAGGTGGTACTTGTACAGGGTGCCGGCGCTACTATCCTCGACGCTAATGGCTCAGGCACTGGTGGTCGCTGCATCGCTTGGTGCATCATGGACGGTCTGATCACGGGTCTAGTCCATACCCGGATCAGTCCTCTAGGTCGGTATGGACGAGGTCTCACATACGGTGGTCTATTCATCTTAAGTCCTACAAAAATATATAATTTCGAATAAATGTAAAGTTAACTAACTTAAAGAAAGCTAACTTACTTGGATTGACGAGCAGATCGCGTTTCGTGTCATTAGGGATATTGTCAACCGCTCTGATATCAACTTGTGACGCCCCCTGATTCTGACCACTTGCAACCATCATGAATCGACTCTAAGGCCGACCAAGATGGCTCGTGTGTAGAATCCGAATCGTCAGTTTTAAACTCTTTTGCTCACAACATTTAATTATCAAGGCCTAAAATTTCGCCCATAATTTTTTTTTCTTTAATACATACTTTCTTTTAAGAAACTGAGTAAGAAAGTCATATTACATGCTAACTTTTATATGTTTTAAATAAGTACAACATAATATACAACATATATAATATATATAGATGGACTGTATATTTTGTTTTCAAACATATTTTCTTCAACTCAATAAGCTCAGCGGAAAACTTATGGTAGGATCAAGTCCACGGTAAGTTCCCTATCCCCTTGACACGCTCACATCCTGCCGCTATCTACAAATCTACTGGACAGGTTTCTTACTTGCAACATGAACAAACTGGTGAGCTAATAGGCTCAGTAAGTTTAAACATACTAGTAAGAATCATACAGATCCAAAAATACTGAAAACTCAATTTCCTATAAATAGTACTACTCATCATGAATAGTACTATTTACCATAAATAGTGGTTTTGACCTTTGACCGATGAATAGTAACAGTTACCCTAACTGGCTACTATTCACTTTATCCTAACAGGGTACAATTCACATATCCTAACCGAACTTACAACGCTTTAGCGTAAACCTCGGTTATGCTCAATTATGATTTTTATTATTTTATTGATTGTTCATTCTCTATTTGATTTCTAATTTGGAGCTCTGTTTATGACAGTACCGATGATTATTAACGTGCTGATTAGGAGGGTCTAAAGAGCGACCTTAGAACATCGGCCTCTACAGTCCTGATATCCCCGTAGGATCTGAAATAAACCTCCACCACTATGTTGGAGGGGTGGTACGCCTTAATGGTTTCATTACCATCTTTCAATTTATAGTCTTGACCCAGTGATATTAATCATCACGCTAAGGTCACTATCCTCCATTGCCCGTAGGTCTTACTTATTCTCATTATCTGGGATATGTTATTCTAACTAGTCCCCAAATGTCTATAAGACTTTATGGCTAGTGTACATCTAGTACAGAATAAATCAACACAGTGTTTCATATTGCAGATATGAAAATGCTTGAATTTACCAATACTGCGCTAGTGTCCACTTCCAGAACTCCTTCGTAGTTCTATCTTTATTTTAGGTTCCTACAGACATAATATTGTCTGTTAATACCCTGTTTTAATTATCACTTTAAATATACATTTATTTTACTTAACAATTCAACATATTTAAATTTTGTTTGTGGTACACGGCCTGCAACACGCCCGTGTTCCAGCTTGTGTACCTCTAGGGTTTACTCTACACGGCCATGTTGTTTACTGTCTAGCCGTGTTACTGTACACGGCTTGATACACGCCTGTGTTCAAGCACGTGTACCTCTTGGGTTGAAAATTTTTTTATGTACACGGTCGTGTATTTCTTATACACGCCCGTGTTCTTCGAAATTTTTAGATTTTTAACTCTAAAACCTTTATTTTGATTCTTAGAATTTTATCTAAGTTATTCTAGGTTTTTTAAGGTCCTTTCCGAGCTTTTCGGGAATTTTTGGTCAAAATGACCATTTTACCCCTGACGGGTCTCGGGACCGTAACTATTCCGTTCTATCATTTTTTTTCAAATTTTCTAAACCCAAATATTTTAAAATAATATTCCCTAGGCTTCTGTATCATTTTACTGCTTAAATTGCTGCAAAATCTCAATTTCATTTTTCCCGGCCCTTGGTTACTATTCATCCATCACCTATGGTCGTTTTTTCATTTTTCGAGCGTTTAGGAGTCTTAAATGGCCCTTTCACTACTCATTAAACATTATTTATCCTATCCCCGGCCCTCGGTCCTCTAGAGGCTCGGGTTTCCTATTTCGACCTAAATTTTTCCCTCGTTTCCCAAAATACCCCTAACATGGGTTTTTTTTTTTCCCTATTTTAAGCATTTTATTCTTTTAGGGTCAGTTTACTATTCCTTTTGGGTTGGTTTTCCATTTCTAACCCTAATCCACCTAGGAATCCCGATTTCCTTCCCGAGTCCAATATTTTCACTCATCGTTGCCTGAAATGCCCATAGGGTTTTCTTATTTTCTTTCCTAGGGTTTTTATCAACACTTTTCAACATTAAAAATTTTCCATTTCTTAGTGTTCATTCCTACGGTTTTAGCAAGAAAATTACATCAAAATTTTCTTGTTTCCTTATTCCAATTCATGCTTAATTCAACACATAATTGAATGAACATAAACACTAAAAAAAAATTAAAACTTATGCATTTTTCACACCATTGAAGCCACGATTTTTTTCAAGGGAAACATGCAAAATTTTTACTTGTTTCTAAACCCTAATTCATGCTTTAAATACTACAACATCAAACCAATCATATAACCAACAAAACAATAGTTTTTTTCATTGTTTTTCAACACTCCAATCCCACGGATTTTTTTATGGAAAATCAAGGAAAAATGCTTCAATTTAGAAGCTCATCTTAACTAATTGTTGGCTTGATGTTAGAAATGTAATGTAAGCTAAGTTTGGTGTGAATTTTGAAACAAAATTTTGGCTTACAACGGGGTTTTGCTCATGGTTTTTGGGCTGAAGAAAAGGCAAGAGTTTGGCTTGAATTTTTCATTTTTTTGATTGAATTTTGATACCTATTTATAGGCAAAACCCAAGGGCTCTTTAGCAAAATTTTTCAACAATTTGCTAATTGTTCAAGGACTAAAAAGTAAGGATTTTGGGGCAAAAATCAAATTTTTTTCTTCTTCCTTCCAAGTGGCCGAATGGCCTTTTCCAAATTTTTTTAAAAAATTTTTCAATGGCTTTTTGGCATAATCTTGGCCATTGATCATAAAGTAACCTAATCTAAACCATACACCTTTCAAAATTACTTTCTTAATTAAGGAAAATAATTTTGGTTTATGACATAATCATGGTGATGTCATCCTACTATTCATATTAATTCATTAATTAGTTCGTGGTCAATTTTTGACTGTAATCCGATCTGAACGGAATTTCATCGAAATCGTGTAGGCGGGTTCTAGGCGCCTCCAATGCGATCGGTTTGTCTTATTTTGCTTCCGTTTGATCAGAATTCTCTACCGTAAATTCCTATCATTTTCGTGTATCTCAATGCATTTTCTAGGGTTTTCGGCTCTGATTTCGAACCGTCTCACCCAATTATGTTCGGTAAGATTTTCCATCCCCGAACTCACACACTTTAACACCGCCAGAATATTTTTACACTATTCATAACAGTATTAAACACAACTTTTTCCTATTTTATTCATTAAATTTGTTGTATACATATAATTTTAACCTACTCCGAGAATCTAAAATTCTTGGTTATCACATATTGATTTAAAACTTGAATTGGAATCTTAAAACAAGCAAAATTGTGCATGTTTTTTAGGTAAAATCCGTGGGTTATGAACGTGGGATTATGAAAATTTTTGTGATGAAAAATAATAAGGAAATGGGTAATAAGAACCCTAGGAATGAGGAAAATTTTCCTATGAAATTGAGCATGAAAACCGTGGCATTTAAAGGCTAGGGTTGAATGAAATTTCTTAGGCTTTTGATGTTAATAAGTGCATTAGAAACCTGAAGAATGAATGGGAATAAATGAGACTTGTGATGAAAAATGTTTGGTATTGAATACCAAATGAAAACCGTGGGATATGATGAGCAAAAATAACGAATATTGTGTTGTGATTGAATAATGGCTAATGCGGAAAATTTTTATACAAAGTTTGGTAATTTTATATAAAATAGGCCTCTGGTATAGTATGTGGCAGGTATAAAGGTTCTGAGGCGTACCTAATGCCGGGGAAACCTAGAAATACAAGCAGAAATGCTGCCGAAATTTCTAAAACGGCATAAGGGCATTTCGGGAAACGGGAGATAAAAATATAGGATCGGAAATAAAACGAGACTCCTCGGTGGGTTAGGGTTAATAATGAAAACCGAACCCAAAAGGAATAGTAAAACGATCATTTAGTGTCTAAAATACTGAGAATAGAAAAAAAATCACGTTATGGGTATTTTAGGAAACGATGGGGAAAAGTTGTGAACAAGATAGAAAACTTGAGCCCCTCGGTAATCAAGGCTCGGGAATTGGATTAGAAACGTTTCAGGAGTAGTGAAATACCCATTTGAGACTCCGAAACGCTAGAAAAACGAGAAACGATCCTATATGTCAGATGAATAGTATCCGAGGGTCGAGTGATGAATAGTTGTTGATTTTGCAGTAAATAAAACTCTAAAAAGATACAGAAGCCTAGAGAATATTATTTTATGATACATAGGCTTAGAAAATTTGGGAAAAATGACAGAATGAAATTGTTATGGTCCCGGAACCCGTCAGGGGTAAAATGGTCATTTTGACCAAAAATTTCTGAAAGGATCGGAAAGGGTCGTAAAAGACTTAGAATGTTTAAAATAAGATTCTAGAGGCCATGATAAAGATTTTAAGATTAAAATCTAAAAATTATAAAGTACACGGGCGTGTACTATGGAACACGGCCGTGTAGTGTAAACCCGAGAGGTACACGGGCTTGAACACGGGGGTGTTGGAGGCCGTGTATCACATAAAGAGTTGAAATGTGTTGTAAAATTCATAATAAAACAAATAAATCCAAAGTGATAATTAATAATGGGTATTAACAGATAATATTCTGTCTGTAGGAACCTAAATTAGAGAAGATATCAAAACTGTAGAGGATTTTTTAGGGTGGACACTATCGCAGTTGTGGTAAGTTCAAGCATTTTCATATCTGTAACATGAAATACTGTGATATTTTATTATGTACTAATTGTACATTAGATGTTAAGTCCTACGGGCACTGGGGGAATAGTTAGAATAACATATCCCACATAATGAGAAAAAGAGAAGTGTATTGTGGGTACATTATGGAAAGAGTGTGACTGAATTTAAGACACACTCTTAAAAAGAGAATATGTAAGATCTACGGGCAACAGAGGTTATTGACCTTGAGATGACGATTAATGTCACTTGCTTAGAACTGTAAATAAAAGATGGTAATGAAATCACATTTAGCGTACTGCCCCTCCAACAATGTGGTGGAGGTTTACAGGTCCTTTGGGATATAATAACCGCTTTGGGTGATGATAGGACTGGAGAGGAAGGAGCCTTAGAGTCGTTCCTAAGGCCCTCCCAGTCAGTGCGCATAAAATATCAGTATGGCCACTATGAGCTTAAAACCAAAATATAAATAAAGATAATAAATAAAAATGTTATGAAAGCCATAATTGAACACAATGGCACTAACACTAAGTGTAGTGGACTCGGTTAGGATGACGTGAATAGTAATCAATTAAGGTCAAAATTACTATTTATCGATCAAAGGTCAAAGTACTGTTCATGGTGAATAGTACTATCCACGGGATGAATAGTATTATTCATAGGAAATTGGATTTTTGATGTTTTTGAATCTATGCAATTCTTAGTTTATATGTTTGAACTTACTGAGCTTGTTAGCTCACCGGTTTGTTCATATTGCAAGTAAGAAACCTGTCCAGTAGACTACCTGGATGGTGGCAGGATATGCGTATGTCAATGGGATGGGGAATCCACTATGGATTTTAGTCCTGCTACCAGTCTTCGGCTGAGCATCGAAATAGTGAATTGAAGAGAATGTAAAACAAAGTTTACAAATAGTATCTTTGTAAATTATGTTGTACTGTACAAAAGACAACTAAGTTTGTACTTTATATGGCTTTCATATAATGCTTTATACAAGAAAAGTATTTTGAAAAAAAAAAAAAAAAGGGCGAAAATTTTGGGCCTTAAAAATAAGGGATTCAAAGTAAGAAAGCGTTTTAAAATGACGACTAGACGAGGTACACGGGCTGTCTCGATCGACGAAGGAGTCGAATTTACATGGCCGAGGTCGGGGCGTCACAGGTTGGTGTCAGAGCAGTTGACCATATCCCTATTGGCACAGAACGCAGCTTGCTCGTCAATCCAAGTAAGTTTGCTTTCTTTAAGATAGTTAACATTTTGTTTATATGAGGTTATATATTTTGTAGGGTATACGATGACTAGACCACCGTATATGCGACCCCATTCGTATAGGCCGAGAGGACCGATCTGGGTATGGACTAGGCTCGTGATTAGGCCTTCCATGATTCAGCGAGCAGTGCCTCGACCACTGATACCTGAGCCGCCAGCGCCACAAGTTAGAGTACCGGTACCGATCCAAGCACCACCTCCTCGATCGGTAGTTAATACACCAGTTGCCATAGATATTCCAGTTGTTGGTGGACGAGCCCATGTGGGAGCCAGAGTATCAGTATGAGCTGTACACACCTTCAAAGGTAGTCATCCACCCACCTTTAAGGGGGGTCAAAAGGGGATCTCTACCCGTGATTGGCTATATGATGTAGAGACGATCATGCATGAGTGAGACATTGATGAGGATTACCGGGTCTTGTTAGCAGTTGTCACTTTCCGTGAGGATGCATGGATGTACTGGGAGTATTGCGACCAAGAGATGCTGTTAGGACTCGATTAGGTTGAGTTCAGACACATTATGATACTGCAGTTCCCGCCAAAGAGTCCAGCACCAGTTCCAGACCCTCTAGAGAGCAGGGTAGTGACACTGCCACCGGCTATGCCCAGGTATACTGATGTTAGAAAGTTTGTTCTTCGGGCTGAGAGACTACAGATGCTGCTAAGTGATATTGTCTTCACTTATGCAGTACAGTTTCAGGAGAACGTTGTGAGGAGATGTCCCATGTCCAACCTCACTGACGAGGATTCTTATGACATATTCTGGAAGGGGCTTATGATAGACTTACGTCAAAAGGTAACCCCTTTATATCTTACTACGTTACGTGAGTTTATAGTTGCGGTAGCTAAGTTAGGAAGAACTAATGATGGAGCGTATGGTGCGCAAGCGACATGAGCAGCTATTGTAGGATGCCATGCTAGATCGTCTGTATGGATCAAAACCTATGGCAAATGACCATGAGGTCGGCCCATCGAGGCGATGAGAGGGTACGAGTCCTACTAGAGAATCGACGCCATCTGAGGCCGGAAATGGTACGGATGAGGATGACGAGGATCCAGAGGAATTTCTGACAATTCTGGATCAACCTCAACCAGGGGACTAGATGTAAAAATATATAACATGTATAAATGTATATGTGATAACCGGGAATTTCAGACTCTTGGAGTAGATTAAAATTGTTTGTATGTATTAATTTTAATGAATAAAATATGTAAAATTGTGTTTTAATACTGTTGAGAATACTGTAAAGATGTTCTGGCAGTGTTAAAGTGAGTGAGTTCTGGGATGAAAAATTTTACCGGACATTTTTGGGTATGATGGTTCGAAATTAGAGTCGAAAACCCTAGAGAATGCATCAAAATGCACTAAAATGATAGAAATTTATGGTAGAGAATTCTGATCAAACGAAAGCAAAATAAAACAAACCGATCGCACCGGAGGCGCCTGGAACTCGCCTACACGATTTTAGTAAAGTTCCGTTCGGATCGGCTTTCGGTCAAAATTTGACCACGAATTAATTAGTGAATTAATATAAATTGTAGGATGACATTATCATGTTGATGTCATAAATCCATTTTATTTTATTTTTTTGGTTTGGAAAGTAAGATAAAAAGTGTATGGCTAGGATCACTTTACTTTTTGATCAATGGCTAAGATCATGTCAAAATGATTAAAAAAAAAATTTTAGGAATTTATCTAGAAGGCCATTTGGCCATGTGGAAAGGGAGAAAGAAAAAAATTAGGTTTTTGGCCCAAAATTATTGCATTTTGATCCTTGAACAATTAGCAAATTGTCAGAAAAATTTGCTAAAAAACCCTTGACTTTTGCCTATAAATAGGCATCCAAAATCATTCAAAAAAAAAAAAAAAAGAAAAACTAAGCCAAACTCTTGCTCTTTTTCAGCCAAAAATCCGTGGCCTTCCCCCCATTAAGCCAAAATTTTGTTTTAAATTTCACACCAAACTTAGCTTTCATTGCATTTTTAGCATCAAGCCATCAACTAGTTAAGGTAAGCTTCGAAATTGAAGCATTTCTCTTTGATTTTCTTAGTGAAAATCCGTGGGTTTGTAGAGTGGAAAAACAATGAAAAATTATTGTTTTGCTGATAATATGATTTGTTTGATGTTGTAGAATTTAAAGCATGATTTAGGGTTTAGAAACAAGCAAAAATATTTGCATGTTTCCATAAGAAATCCGTGGCATTAGTGGTGTGAAAAATGATTGGGATTGATGATTTGGTTTAGTGTTTATGTTCATTTAGTTATATGTTGAATCAAGCATGAATTAGAATCAAGAAATAAGAAAATTTTGATGAATTTTCATGGTAAAATCCACGGGTTATGAACACTAGAAAATGAGAAATTTTAGTGTTAAATGAGAATATGGAATGTTGATAAAAACCCTAGGAAAGAAAGCAAGATTTTCTATGTGATTTGCATGAAAAATTTGTGGCTAATGCTAGGGTTGGAATGAAAATTTTGTTAGGTTTTGATGTTGATTTACACATTAGAAAACCTAAGAGTGATATGTGATATTTGAAATGTTGTGATGAAAAACTTTGGTGATAATTAACATGATAAAACCAAGGCTAGCTTGGAAAATTTTGTTGTTGTGTATGGATTTTTGAATATTGATTTATATGGAAAATTTTTATACAAAGTTTGGAAACTTTGTATAAAATAGGCCTATGGTATAGTACGTGGCAGGTACAAAGGTTCTGAGGCATACCTAACGCCGGGGAAACCTTAAAATATAAGCGGAAATGTTGCCGAAATTTTTAAGACGGCATAAGGGCATTTCGGGGAACGAGGGGTAAAAATATTGGACTCGTGAAGGAAACCGGGACCCCTCGGTGGATTAGGATTGAAAATAGAAAACTAACCCAAAAGGAATAGTAAACCGACCCTTAATGTCTAAAATGCCTAAAACAGGAAAAAATTTCATGTTAGGGGTATTTTGGGAAACAAGGAAAAATATTAGATCGGGATAGGAAACTCGAGCCTCTCGAGGACCGAGGGTCAGGGATGGGATAAAAAGTGTTTCAAGAGTAATGAAATGGTCATTTGAGGCTCCAAAATGCTCGAAAAACGAGAAACGACCCTAGGTGACGGATGAATAGCAATCGAGGATCGGAAAATGAACAATTACGGTTTTTAGCACCAAAAAGCTATAAAATGATACAGAAGCCTACGGAATGTTATTTTAAAATAATTAGGTTTAGAAAATTTGAGAAAATCGATAGAACGGAATAATTACGGTCCCGAGACCCGATAGGGGTAAAATGGTCATTTTGACCAAAAATTTCCTAAAGGCTCGAAAAGGTCCATAAAGGGTTTAGAATAACTTAAATAAAATTCTAGGATCCAAAATGGAGATTTTAAAGTTAAAAATCTAGAGTTTAAAGAGTACACGGGCGTGTACAGTGAAACACGGCCGTGTAAAATAAACCGAGAGGTACACAGTTAGGGACACGGGTGTGTTGCAAACCGTGTACCATATAATGAATTGAATTGCTTTGTAAAAATTTATCACAAAGTAAATATATTTAAAGTACTAATTAATAGAGAATATTAACAGACAATATTATGTTTGTAGGAAGTCAAATTAGAGATAGAACTACGGAGGAGTTCCAGAAGTGGACATTAGCGCAGTATTAGTAAGTTCAAGCATTTCACGTCTGCAACATGAAATACTGTGTTATTTTATTATGTACTAGATGTACACTAGGCATAAAGTTCTATGGACATTTAAGGATTAGTTAGTATAACATATCCTATATAATGAGAAAAGAGATTATGTAAGGCCTACGGGCGATGGAGGTTAGTGACCTTGAGGTGACGATTAATGTCACTTAGTCAAAACTATAATTGAAAGACAGTAATAAAAACCCTTAAGGTATACCGTCCCTCCAACATATTGATGGAGGTCTCTTAGGTCCTACGGGGAT